>JAKOOJ010000001.1:155263440-165263440 GCA_022577455.1 Arizona elegans
ACCACGCTTGAAATACTGCATCCAGTTTTGGTCAACACATTACAAAAAAGATGTCGAGACTTTGGAAATGTGCAAAGAGCAACCAAGGTGATTAAAGGCCTGGAGACTAAAACATATGAAGAACGGTTGCAGGATTTGGGTTTGGCTAGTCTGGAGAAAAGAATGATGGGGGGACATGATAGCAGAATTTCTGTATTTGAGAGGCTGTTACAAAAAGGAGGGGGTCAATTTATTTTCTATAGCACCAAAGGGCAGGGCAAGAAACAATGGATGGAAACTAATCAAGGAGAGAAGCAACCTGGAATTAAGGAGAAACTTCCTAACAGTCAGGACAATTAACCAGTGGAACAACTTGCCTTCAGAAGTTGTGGGTACCATCATTGGAGGTTTTAAGAAGAGACTGGACAGCCACTTGTCTGAAATAGTATAGGATCTCCTGCTTGAGTAGGGAGCTGTACTAGAAGACCTTCAAGGTCCCTTTCAGCTCTATTCTGATTCTTCTGACTTTGTCATTTTCCTTGAAAAGATCTCGAGCAATAAATGGAAGCAATGTCACTACCAGCTGTCACTATTACACAACAGTAAGACCACCAAAATGTATGGCAGGGACATATAATATCCATTTTAGTTGGAACAGAAATATTAAACAATCGGACAGGAAGGGATAAAATCTTGTTTGGTTGTCTAACTGTTACTACCTACCTTATAGGCCTGAAGGAGCATGTAGATAACACCGGGTGCACCATGACACCAATGGACCAACAAATCTCTGTTGTCTCCGATGCAGGGGGGGTAATTGCCAGAGACAAACTTTAACTGGCAGATGTAATCCACACTTGGCTTGACCATGTTATGCAACTTTGCTTGACTCACACCAAGACCAGGCTGAAATAAGAAAATACACATGATCTTAAATCAGCCATAAGATGCTACTTCATCTGGGTTTTAAAGCATGGCTTTAAAAATATAAAAGATGCAACTGCCCCTAAATTGTCTGACTCTGGAGGGGACTATAAAATATTCCAAACATTAAATATAAGATATGCATGCCCATGTTCTCAATACCTAATAACAAATTAAAGTGACAATTTTATTAAAAAGTAATATCATAATTCAAAAGAGTACTATCAAGTCATATTAAAAGCAGAAGAAAAAGATATTATAATTTACTAATTATCTGAAGAAGCTAGCAGAAGGAGAATCAAAGCAAGGTGCTTTGACCATGATGGCCTTTTTATTTTCTCATATTTTAACCTAAAAAGGTTTCAATTAAACTATTGAGTTTATTACACTGGTTTTATGTTTCATGTATTGCTATTTAAAATTTTAAAATAACCTAGCTATAGTTTTAGCTTATGATTGTAACGATTTTGTACATAGGATATAAATGTCTGTGGAAAAAGAATATTTGCCCCATTTGGAAACTCAGAGTTTTATTTTACAATTTGTGCCACATTAATGATAATGGAATCTCTGGCCATATCTAAGCCATACATGAATGGCTGTACTCTTCTAAACAGACCTTTTTCTTACTGCAGAGTGCCTCTCACCTGCAACAGGTAGTAATAAATTCCTGCTAGACCATGGGCTGCTCCTACATAATACTCCTGGTACCACTCATACATGAGTGGGCTCTTAGCTGTGAAGTTCCGCTTCTGTGCCAAATTCTCACCAGATGCAATGACTGCCTCACAAACCTACAGGAAAAATCAGAAATAATAATGGCTGCGCTTCAAATTTATAGCTGGCATAAATAAAAGGGGATGACAATAATCTATTTTAGGTATTTTATATAGCAGGGTGGACTTGAACTTTTAAATATTCCAGTATTCCTCCATCAAGTTTGCTAAGAAACTGCCTCACAGGAGTCTCACAGATAAAATGATTATATAATCTACATCTCTAATCTGTTCACAGCCAAGTGGGATTTGAATATATATTTTTCTTAATTTGCAATTATTATGCTAATTGATAAGGAACAGTGCTGTATTTTTTTAATAAATGAGAGAACAGATATGGGCAACAATATTTCCAGGCAACCCCACCCCCCTTAAAAAAAGAAAAGAAAAAAATTGGGACTTTCCAAATCTCATGAGATTTCACAATTATACTCTTCAAATCTTGAGGAATTTACCAAACATGTGAGATCTGGAAATCTTATGAGATGTTGGCCAATTTGTTTTTTTTAAATAGGGTTAGCAAACATTAGAAGGCTGCATTATTAACCATGGAAAGAGTTTATAGATACAGGTAGTTCTTTACTTAAAACCATTTGTTTAGTGACTGTTCAAAGTTACAACGGCATTGAAAAAAGTGCCTTATGATCATTTTTCACTTATGACTGCTGCAGAATCTCCATGGTCACATGATCAAAATTCAGATGCTTGGCAACTGGCATGTATTTATGATGGTTGCAGTGTCCCAGCGTCCTGGGATCACTTTTTGCAACTTCTGACTAGCAAAGTCAATGGAGAAGCCAAATTCATTTAACAACCATGTTACTAACTTAGCAACCGCTTTGATTTATTTAACAACTGAAGCAAGAAAGATTGTAAAATGGGGCAAAACTGACTTAACAACTGCCTCGCACAGCAATGCAAGTTTTGGGGTCATTGTGGTCATAAGTCAAGGACTACCTGTATTTGAATAGCTCAGGATACCAAAAAAAAAAAAAAAAAAAAAAAAAAGGATAGAATACCTGTTGGATGTGATCTTGAGAGATCTTTTCCTCTCCAAAATGTTTGTTCACAAACAGCAGAGCGGATAAATACCCCATACGTCCATAAAGCATTTCATCAGGGATTCGTGGATCTGGTTTGGGCAGATGCAATAAGCTTGGAGGGGGAAAAAGGTCTATTAGACTTTATAATTCAATGGCAAGGAAAGTTCCCCCCACCTCCAATTTGATAAGGCTTTCTAAACATGTTTAAATTGTGCTATAGTTTATTTTACTGTGATGTTACATTACATTGCATTACATGTAGTCTTCGACATACGACCACAATTGAGTCGAAAATTTCTATTGCTGAGACATTTGTTAAGAGAGTTTTGCCCCATTTTACAACCTTTCTTGCCATAGTTGGTAAGTGAATCGCTGCACTTATTAAATTAGTAACATGGTTGTTAAGTGAATCTGGATTCCCCATTGACTGCTTGTCAGAAGGTTGCAAAGGGTGATCACCTGACTCCAGGACACTGCAACAGTCATAAATGTGAGTCAAGTACCAAGCAACTGAATTTTGATGACATGGCCATGGGGATGCTTAATGATTGTAAGTGTGAAAAATGATCATGTCACCTTTTTCAGTGATGTTGTATCTTTAAACGGTCACTAAATGAACTGTTGTAAATCGAGGATTACCTGTACATTACATTATTCTTATTTAGCTCTCTTCATATATATATAAACACATAAACCCTACGAAGAAGTAAGAAAATTGATACTGTACCTTTACAGGGAGGATACACAAGATATGGGTGTGGCCTACTGATGACAGCTAACGAGCTAGAAATGGATCTATTTAGGTCTCCCACCTAGCAGTTAGAGCTTGCTAGGTGTTAGAAAGGAAAAAAAGCCCAGAACCGAGTAGATGTGATTCTACTGAGCTGGAGCTACAAAAAAACCTTGGCTACGTAGGGAAAACCTGGCTCACTATTTTCCATCAAAATCACTGGCAGGGGTGAGGGGGGGGGGGGTTTCATGTTACAATCACTCTGTGATTTTGAACTTTTTATTATTAATTTTTTCTTGATTACATTTTTTCTTCACAGTACACTTAATATCTTTTTCAACCTTATTTTCTGCAACATTCTGCAACTTCTTTTACTTATTAAGCATTCATTTTCATAATTCCCATTCACTGATTGGTTGAATTTATACGTTTCTATGGTCAGGATAAATTCTCAGTAGTTTTCAATATAACAACACAACATGTAAGGAAAATATAGAGAATTAGGCATACTTTGAATGGTATCTATACAAACAAACTCAAGATTGTTATTTAAGTTTTTTTAAAGTCAGTTTTTAAGCAAATATTAAATATTTGGTTAATATTTGGTTAGTAGAGCTCCTCAGCCTTCAAGGACAATTATTTTACAATTTCATGCTTTATTCCAATAATACCATTAGAGGGCACTATGTGATTACATTGAATTCTTATTCTGAGAACACAAGTTAAGTGTGGAAGAAACAAAAGAAAGATTTCCCAAACGAAACAAAGAATAGAACTGCATTTAAATAAATACTGTTCTGATGGAGAATATGTGTCTTTCTCCAGTTCTGTTTATAATAAGCCAGAGTCATATGAGACTATGCAAGCTGCCTAAATATATTTCCAGAATTTGGGACAACAGAGAAGGGGAATAATCTGGAATCCTTATCTTTTGAAGAGAGGACGGGAGGGAAGGAGAGGAGAGGAAGTCCAACACAAAGTGACAGGGTATGAGGTGCAGGCAGGTACAGCATACACTGAAGAGCATAACTACATAGCTAGCATTGTGTATAAACATTTGCAGAGCCTATGGGCTAGACTTAGACCCTCCATAGTCCAGATGGGAGATTCCACAGAAAGTGGTGGAGAATAATAGGACTAAGGTCCTGTGGGACTGATCCAGACAGATTGGCAGGTACTAACCAATAAACCAACACTGTGGTTCTAGACAAGGACCAGAAGACAGTGGTGATGTTAGATGTAGCAGTTCCAAGTGACAGCAACATCAGGAAGGAGTAGGAGAAGCTGGAGAAATAACAGGACCTGAAGAAGGAACTAGAGAGTATGTGGAAAGTAAAGGCCAGTATGGCTGGAAACACTCAGGCCTGTAACTCCTAAACTGGAAGAGTGGTACCAATAGATCTCAGAAACATCAGAGCTGGTGTCAAAATTAATCATTCTATAAATGAATATACTTCCCTTCCTAAATATTACAATTTAGTTAAGAATGACAGCTTTAGTCATCATCCTATTATGTCTGAAATAATAGATGTTGAACTCCAAAGATCAACCTTCTGTTGGAAACAGCTTTCCCTCCTCATAAGTAAGGCAATATATATCATGAAGAGTTTAAGGCGTCACTGAGCATTTACTCAAATATTTTGAGACATTACCGAGCAATACAATCTTCTGCTTGCTTGTCATTGTGTAGTTTATGATATACAACTGCAGCCACGGCCAAAGGTCCAGCATCACCACATAAGAAAGTGATTGATCGCTTTGTCAAGCAACTAAGACTCTTCTTTATATATTCTTGAGCCATCTGAAGATAGGATGGGTCTCCATATATCTCATGTAGATGAAAATATAGCAAAGCAATGCCTGAAAAAGGAATTACAAATTACACTATTATTATTATTTAACCATTAACAACTAATAATAATTTCATTTCATTCATTACAATTGCCTTGACTTACGATGGCAATTGGAACTGGAATTTTGGTCATAAGTTTTGATGGTCATATGTCAAGGTACCCACAAGATCAGACCTGATTTTATGACCATTTTTACAACGTTAAGCAAACCTTCTGTTAAGCAAATCACATGGTCTTAAGTCTAAATTCATGCTCCTGAATTCATGGGGACTTTTTACCAAAAAAACCCAGCAAAAAACAGCCAACCTAATCATGTGACTATGATGCTATAATCAGTCATACATGAACTGGTTGTCAAGTGCCCAAAATATAATCATGTGACTCTGCAGGAGGGGAATGGTAAAATTTATGATGGCTAGAAGTGATTTACAGGTCGTAAAGCACCTTTTCCAATGCCACTGTTAACTCTGAAAAATAATTAAACGGCGGTCATAAGCCAAAGACTATCTATAAAATTATATTGTCTATTAAGACAAAGCCTTTTTAATTGCACAGTAATACAAAACAGAAAATCATGTAATTACAGTACTAGTATTTTTATGATAATCCTAAACTGTAAAATCATTCTGAAAATAAGAAAATACATTAAAGTTACATTAAATGTATTATCTGAAGTCTAACCATAAATATCCATTGTCATACATTTGAAAGATAATTTCTAAGTAATTTTGGGTTAATACTCTTAGAAATGGACAGTCTGTATTCCTGACAGTCATGACAGGAACTTATACTTGATGCATTTTCATCTCAGATGCTGATGCCATTAATAGATATAACTTTTAAACCTAAAATTTTAATGCCCTAGACAACTTTGATCACATCACATTTCTAAGTCCATTCATCAACTGCAGAAGGACCCAGGATATATAAGATCAATACAGTCGATGAGAAGTAGCATAATGCAAAAACAAAACAAAACAGAAAACGACCTAAACTATGTATGACTAAGAAAAAAAAAAAGAGGAATGTGCCTGTGCCCCCACTTGGGAAATATCAATTAAAGGACTTCACACAGAAATAAGGAAGTGCCTCTTTTATTAAAAAAAATAAATCCATATTCCAGTTTAACAATAACAGCAGCAAAAAAATCATTATTCAGAATTTCTAAGTTTGTGTCAGTGAGAGTTTGAATATTTGATGCGTAACACAAGATATGTCAAAAGGTGAGGAGTTTGTTTTATAATTCTTACATTTCCAGTATCATGATTTAGTTATGTCAACTAATTTTAGAGGCCAAAATAGATCTAGATTCATATCCAAATATTGACAAAGACTTGGAGACTTTGGAATAATGGCCTTCTTTCACTGTAGCCAAAATGCAACGATAATCATTTATCGGAAAAAAACAGTAACAGAATCAAGAATGATCAGCAGGAAATAAGAATTATAAACCTAGCAAGCCATAAAATGCCAAGGTCAAAAACAGGACAGTGATTTACTGAAAAGAGGACATTAGAAAATGGGGATTATTGCCAGTAAAGAGGGGAAGTTGGTAAAAATATTAAGTACAAATGGAAACATTAATGTTGGTCTGAAGTCTTCAAGGAAACAGTATGCATTCTAGAGGTATGATAGAAATAACACTGTAGGAAAGAGTGACACACGGTAGTTCCAGATTTTTCATTTTTTGATTTATAGTGTACTTTCAAACTCATTAACCATTGCTAAGAGAATGCAGACCTCTGTATTTTAGCTTATATTAAAAAAATAAAAAATAAAGAGAAAGAAGAGCTACTTGCAAAATTACTTTCTCTTGCTCATCGGATATTTTTAAATTTAGATCATTTTCTCATTCTGCATAGGTAATCTCCCAAGCGTCATACTACAGCCAATTCAATTATGCATGAATATTAAGGACAAATCTCCATTTTCTGCTGAAGTTAATAACCTTGTCCACTCTCTAGGCAGTTTCTGTGTTAGTACTATCAATGAAGACCGTGAAAAGGTATTTTATCGTAAGTCTCATCTAAAATGCTATTTACCTGAAACTATTTTTAAGAAGAAAATGTCTTATTCTGGATATCACCATATTTCTATGAGCTAATTAAGTCACAGCACAGTATCAAAATTTTAACGGCAGCATGGAATAAGCCATGTTTCCACATTTCAATTTGTATGATATGGAATTTGCAGACTTTAGGGTTAGATGTCACTTTTGATTGAAGTTTACAGATGAAATAAAAAATGGGCTCAAATAGAAAACTAGGTAAGAAAAATGTATTATATAGGCCTGTGAGAATAACTGATACTCCAATACTCAAAACCTAGCAGTATCCAGATTTTTGCTTTTTCTGAATCTGAAAGTAAAAACTGTTGCCTTTTCTTTCAGAATCGTAAGAATTTACATCTTTTAATTTTTAAAGAAAGGCTGAGATGTTTATGATACTGCAGAAGGTACTGAATGTTTCATGACAGTTAAACCACTATGGTTACAATCAAATCTTACTCTCATTATTTTAACTGCCTCTAATGGTACTAGTATGACACTATGTATTTCTTTAATGGTCCCCCCCAATCTTATCTATAAAAATTCTTTTGAATTGGTACAGTACAATGTAGCCGTTTATACTGCTCCCCCATCATAATTGGTTAACAAATGATCCAAAGAACCCTTTCTTGTGCATTTGTTTACAGAGAGCTTATACCAAATGAAGAAAGCACAAGAGGTACCGTATTTTCCGGCGTATAAGACGACTGGGCATATAAGACGACCCCCAAATTTTCCTGTTAAAATATAGGGTTTGGGCTATACTCGCCGTATAAGACTACCCCTCTTCCAACGCACACCAAATAAAAATTTAAAAAACATCAACTGGCTCACCCACAATGTAAAAGCAGTTGTGCTAGACCCAAAATGGCCCCTGAAACAAGCAGGAACCTCACACAGCCACAAAAAGCCCAAAAAACAACTTTCACACTTTACACACACACAACACAACACAACACAACACAACTGGCTCATCCACAATGTAAAAGCAGCTGTGCTAGACCCAAAATGGCCCCTGCAACAAGCAGGAACCTCACACAGCCACAAAAAGCCCAAAAACCCAAGTTTCACACTTTACACACACAAAACTCCACATACAGCTTTGTGAGATTTTGTGTGTTTGTGTAGTTAGAGTGAAACACTACAGAAACACACTAAATCTCAGAAAGCTGCACAAATATTATTTTATTTTATTTTATTTTTATTTTTATATGAAAGCTAAATTTAAACTTCCTAAACTTTAAATGGCTAGGTCTAAAAAAGAACAACTAAAAAAAAACCCAATTAACTATTTTTTTTTTAAAGTCCCAAAGGGGAAAAAAACTTACCCAATAGAACAGGGGTCTCCAACCTTGGCAACTTTAAGACTTGTAGACTTCAACTCCCAGAATTCCTCAGCCAGCTTTGTTTTGCTGGCTGAGGAATTCTGGGAGTTGAAGTCCACAACTCCCTGCCTGCTTGATTGCAGGCAGGGAGTTGCTTGCTGATGGAATGGATTCAGGCAAGCGAAGCAAGGCAAGCAGCTAAGGCAGTGGTTCTCAACCTTCCTAATGCCGCGACCCTTTAATACAGTTCCTCATGTTGTGGTGACCCCCAACGATAAAGTTATTCCTAAAACCATCAAAAATATGTGTTTTCCGATGGTCTTAGGCCAGGGGTCCCCAACCTTTTGGACCTCAGGGACCACCAACTTCATAATTTTAAATTTCGCTGACCACTAATACGAATCCAGTGCACCGCTTGCTGAAGCACCTGGACTCCCAGTACGGGATGGGGTCCTTCAGGCACTCTCCCTCCTGTCTTTCTCTCTCTCTCTGTCTCCCACTCTTTCTCTCTCATTCTCTTTCTCTCTCTCATTTTCGCTTTCTCTCTCTCTCTCCCTCTCTTTCTTTCTCTCCCACTCTTTCTCATTCTCTCTTTCTCTCTCCCCCTCTTTCTCTCCCCTCACTCTCTCTCATTCTCTTTCTCTGTCCCCCTTTCTCTCTCCCCCCACTCTTTCTCTCTTTCTCCCTCCCCCTCCCTCTTTCTCTCTCTCCCACTCTTTCTCTCTCATTCTCTTTCTCTCTCCCCCTTTCTCTCTCTCTCCCCACTCTCTCCCTCTCATTCTGATTCTCTTTCATTCTCTCTCTGATTCTTTGATTCTCTTTCATTCTGTCTTTCTCTGTCTCTCATTCTCTCTCTCTCTCTCTGATTCTCTCTGTCTCTTTCTCTTTCTCTTTCATTCTGTCTTTCTCTCTCTTTCTCTCTCTGTCTCACTCTGATTCTCTCTCTCTCATTCTCTCTCTGATTCTTTGATTCTCTTTCATTCTGTCTCTGTCTCTCATTCTCTCTCTCTCTCTGATTCTCTGTCTCTTTCTCTTTCTCTTTCATTCTGTCTTTCTCTCTTTCTCTCTGTCTCACTCTGATTCTCTCTCTCTTTCTCTCTCTGATTCTTTGATTCTTTCTTTCTCTGTCTCTCATTCTCTCTCTCACTCTCTCTCTCTGATTCTCTCTGTCTCTTTCTCTCATTCTCTTTCATTCTGTCTTTCTCTCTCTTTCTCTCTCTCTCATTCTCTCTTTCATTCTTTGTCTCTTTCTCTCTCTGTCTCATTCTGATTCTCTCTTTCTCTCTCATTCTCTCTCTCTCTCTCATCTCATGGGCCAGCCAGTGTCTTGGGGCTGAGAGGAAGTCAAGCATCTCCCTGAGAGACTGAGGGCCAGAAGAAGTGTGGGAGCGAAGCACTACTTGAACTTGTGCGGCATGAGCATTCGCCTTGGTATATTTGCGCCAGCCAATGGCCAAGGCAGCCCTCATCTGTCTGCTGAAAGTGCAGCATCAGGATTCTGCCTTGCTATATTTGCGGCGCAAGGCAGCCTTGGTTTCTTGCTGCTTGGGATTCAGAGTGGTAAATGGCATCTGATCCGGAGAGCAGCTGGATTTTGCTCTCTAATCCGGATGCCAGATCGGCCCCCTGCAAACTCTCGTCTCTCGAGGAGCGCTCCCTGAAGCGGGGCTGGAAACTTTGGTTGGATTGCTTGAGAGAGGAGAGCTTGCAGGGGGGCGATCTGGTGTCTGCAATGGAGAGCGGCATCCGGCCTTTTCTCTCTGCTGTAAGAGTGCTGTAAGAGCGGCAGCCCTCATCTCCTGTACAGGATTTTGCAGTCCCAAGCATTAGGAGATGAGGGCTGCCACTCTTACAGCGCTCTTAAAGGCGGAGAGAAAAAGCCGGATGCCGCTCTCCATTGCAGACACCAGATAATCCCCCTGCAAGCTCTCCTCTCTCAAGCATTCCAACCAAAGTTTCCAGCCCCGCTTTAGGGAGCGCTCCTCGAGAGACGAGATCTTGCAGGGGGCTAATCTGGCGTCCGCAATGAGAGCAAAATCCAGCTGCTCCCCGGACCAGTCACCATTTACCACTCTGAGTCCCAAGCATTAGGAGATGAGGGCTGCCACTCTTACAGCGCTCTTACAGCGGAGAGAAAAAGCCGGATGCTGCTCTCCATTGCAGACACCAGATCGCCCCCCTGCAAGCTCTCCTCTCTCAAGCAGTCCAACCAAAGTTTCCAGCCCCGCTTCAGGGAGCGCTCCTCGAGAGACGAGATCTTGCAGGGGGCTAATCTGGCGTCCGCAATGAGAGCAAAATCCAGCTGCTCCCCGGACCAGTCACCATTTACCACTCTGAGTCCCAAGCATTAGGAGATGAGGGCTGCCACTCTTACAGTGCTCTTACAGTGGAGAGAAAAAGCCGGATGCCGCTCTCCACTGCAGACACCAGATCGCCCCCCTGCAAGCTCTCCTCTCTCAAGCATTCCAACCAAAGTTTCCAGCCCCGCTTCAGGGAGCGCTCCTCGAGAGACGAGAGTTTGCAGGGGGCTGATCTGGCATCCGGATTAGAGAGCAAAATCCAGCTGCTCTCCGGATCAGACGCCATTTACCACTCTTGAGTCCCAGGCAACAGGAGAGGAGGGCTGCCTTGCGCCACTCCTGACACAAATATACCAAGGCGGAATGCTGTTGCCGTACAAATGAAAGTAGTGCTTCACTCCCACAGCTTCCAGCCATCGCAAACACCACTTCTTCCCGCTTCTGCCGCCCCCTCCCCCACCACCACAACAGCACCATTCATTCAGGATGGCGAGGGCTGCGCTCGTTTTTCTGTATTGCACCACCTGCAAAACCCCTGTGAAAGGGTTGTTTGACCCCCAACCACTGAGCTAAGGTAAGCAAGCCAGAGGGGGAAAAGTTTTTCCCTTCTCCATGGCTCTGGCGATCCCAGCTGAATTGCCTGATTAGCAGGCAAAGCTGGGATCGTCAGAGCTTGGATCGCCAGAGCCATTTAAGGCTCGTCAGAGCCTTTCGGGCTGCTCTGCCTGGTTACAGGAGAACGACACCCGGCGTATAAGACGACCCTCGACTTTTGAGAAGATTTTCATGTGTTAAAAAGTCGTCTTATACGCCGGAAAATACGGTATATACAAATTTACAGTATATATTTTGCCAAAAGAGGAACTAATAAAAATATCCACTAAAAACCACTGAAGATACAAATAGGAATTGCTTTCTACAGTTCTTGGAGTTGGCAATATAGAAGAAACCAGTTTATATGTAGATATTTAAATTTCTACCCTGAAGCATACATTTAATTTATTGGTTTTTAGATAAAAAGTAGAGATAGAAACTGATCACAATTTTGTTCATGGCTCAATTTAGAAGGCAGATAACTGCAATGAAACCAAACTGTAATCAGAACTTAAGTTTCTGGTTCTGTTTTCCTGACAGGAAATAATTTAAAAACTATAATTTAAAAAATGGGATACAACTTGCAGAGGGAGTACATGCTTCTAAAAGAATAACTTTTTTTTAAATCTGATTTTTTTAGAAGTCCTTTTTATAAAATTTTGGAACTAACAAAACTGGCATAGTGACAGGGGGAACAAGCGAAGTTAACACCAAAGAGGCTATATTATAACTGTATCAAGGTAAAACCTGGCTGATCTGCACAGATCATGTTCCAGCCTTTTCTGTCTGTTGGCAGAGAGAGTTCTATCCATTTAAAATTCTCTCTATAGAATTCTAGCATGACATGTCTTCAAGCTTTCGTTGATTCTACAGAACTACCCATTTAACAAAGCTGCCTGCTTGGTTAGTTAAACAGATGGAAACAAAGCCCTATACTGCTGACACTGCAACTCTGCTAGGCCTCTAGCATAGGGGTAGAACTTTCAAAGGTAAAAGACAGGGATAGGATTTTAAGGGGAAAGGAAGGCAACAGAGGAGGGCTATAAAATAGGTAAGGCCATACCACCTCTGGGCAGGCCAAGATTTGGGAAAACCTTTGGGAAGTTTTTTGCTTAAAAAAAATCTATATTTATATGGTTTGATACATTACAGTTTTCATCAGTCCTCAATGTCAAAATGGAGGGAAACACATGGTCATTTTCAGCAATCATAATCAGAGAACATTCCAAGGGCTACAAAATGAAAGTCTGCAGGTTGCCCACCCAACCTATGATGAGGAAGAAAGAGCACCTTTTTAATACAGATGCCTACTGCTTGGTAACAATAAGATGGGAGGAAATGTAGAGTTAAATTTGCTGTTTAACCGCAGTTCCAGCATATGTCTAAATGGCATCAGCCTCTACAACAGTTGAACTGTGACAGAAAGGATTGGGGATGGTCTCTCTCAGTATTATTTATTAGAAAAGTAACTTAGCGTATAAGTGTTGATTGTTTTCAGATTGCCACAGAATTAACTACATGAAAAGATACTCAACAAGCCTTTCTTACAGAGGCAATTAAGAGAGAACACTTATTTTGGTCCAATTCATTTCTTGTAACCTG
Source organism: Arizona elegans (assembly GCA_022577455.1). Lineage (NCBI taxonomy): Eukaryota > Metazoa > Chordata > Lepidosauria > Squamata > Colubridae > Arizona > Arizona elegans. The sequence goes on from JAKOOJ010000001.1 coordinate 155,276,614, forward strand.
AAATCATACTGAATACCTTAGTAAATCCATAATCTTGGAAGGCATTGGGTATAAAAAAGTGAAGGAGAATACATCTTATGGTAACAACACATTTCACTTCACTGGAAATGGCCAGGTTTGCAAAGAAAAATCTGTAAGCAGAAAATAAATTTGACTGGTGGGACCTAGGAAGAAGGCCTTTTTTGCTGCTTCCCCTGCATCGTGTAACATCTTGCCCTTAGAGGTGAGGAAAGCCCTCAATCTCTTGGCCTTCCACAAAGGTGTCAAAACCTGCTTGCATGGGGGGTCACATTATTTTGATTCTAATGTTTAATTTCATTGATTAAATTGTATACTGCCCTGAGACCCCCTTTGAGAGAGATAGATGGTTAAGATGTATGAAATATAAATAAATAAATGAGACAGAAGCACTGAGATTCTAAAATTAGATTATAAAAGCCCCATCTACTACAATACCATTAAGAATAAAAAAAGAGACCATAGACAAAACCAGCGTTGCTTCATAGAACCCTTTAACTCCTCTTTGTGGCAGCCTCTCAAATACTGGAATACTGCTATCATGTCTCATCTAGTCCTTCTTTTCTCTAGACTAGTCAAACCTAAATCCTGTAACCGTTCTGCATATGTTTTAATCTCCATATCTTTAATCGTCTTAGTTGATCTTTTGTGCCCTTTTTCCAAAGTCTCAACATCTTTTTTATAATGTGGAGACCAACACTGGATGCAGTATTATAGGTGTGGTCTTATTAAGGCTTTATAAAGCAATAGTAATATTTCATGTGATTTTGCTTCTATGCCTCTGTTTATAGAACAAAGAATTGTATTAGTTTTTTTGGCTGCTGCAACATACTGCTGACTCATGTTTAAGTTACTGTCCACTAAGACTCCAAAGTCTCTCTCACAGTTACTGATTTTGAGCCAGGTTTTGCCTAATCTGTACTTGTTCCTTTGGTTTTAATAAAGATTTCTTTCAATATATAAAAAAACCAAGAAAAAAGTCAAGTAAACAATTGATCCACTTATGGGAGAAGATGGCAAGGAGGTGATAGATGGCAGGAAAAATGTAACAGCTTAATTCATTCTTTCCATCTATCTTTATGCAAAAGGAAAAAATAATCCAACCTATCAAAAGCAGTACTGTGGGAGACACAATAGGAATACAAGTCAAAATAGGTGTGAATTAGTCTTCCAATATTTGAGGGGCTGTCAGAGAAGAGGGGGCCAACCTATTCTCAAAAGCACCTGAAGGCAGGACAAGGAACAATAGGTGGAAGATTAAAGAGAGATCCAACCTATAAATATAGAGAAATTTCCTTAAAGTGAGAACAATTAATCAGTGGAACAATTTGCCTCCAAAAGTTGTGGGGGCTCCATCAATGGAGGTTTTCAAGAGATTGGGCAACCATTTTTCCTGAATTACACAGGGTTTCCTGCTTGAGAAGTGGTTGGACTACAGGACCTCCAAGATCCCTTCCAACCCTGGTATTCTATGAGAAAATTCTACCCTTAACACAAATCATTTAAGATTTTGTATGCCATGTTTATGGCATATATCATATATGACATAAAACATGTATCGTGTATATGACATGTTGTGTATGCTAGATTTTGTATGTCAAAACAAATACTGTAATAAATTCCTCCATTTCATCAGCTGTATTCAAGAAACTCAAATTCTGCTTTAAAAAAGCCCCCTTACTCAACCCTTACTCAACAAATGTAGATTGTTATTTGCATAAATTTCTCTAATTCATTTTAAATTAAACATTATGATTTATTGATTAACTTTACAAACTAATTAAAAGTATGATTGATTAAGAAGAGAATGCGCCCCCTACTCATGATCTGAGCAGACATTTTTAGAAACTTGATTTTCAATAAAAGTACTTGCAATATGTACTTGCACCCTCTCTATATGGGCTTGTTTACAGTGGAAATTTAGAGGTATTGTCTATGATCTCTTTAATCAAGCAATAATCAAAATTCACGTTTTATTAGCACTACGAGTACAAAATATTGTTGAAACGAACTATGCATGGGCACATATGAGTGTGAGAATCCAAAATAGTATTATAGTATTTTCTACAATATAAAGTTTCTCAGAATATCCCCACTACCCAACAGTAATCTGTACTGCTAGTAAGAATGTGGGACCAATCATGACTGAAACTATGCAAAGGGGTGAATGAGGTTTAAACATTACTCCTTGCTCACATGGTTTACAAAATGTTCCTACCTCTAATCAAGTACTTTAGAAAAAAGGAAAAAATAGAATTGACAATTGAGTATTTATTTAAGACTTCGTCAAAGCTAATACTTAAAATGTAATGTTTCATTGAAGTATTAATCATTTAAGAAGTGTGTGTCCTAAGGGAAAAATGTACCATTGAAGCTATTTTAAACACTCAGCTTAAAAGCCTAAGGAGGTTTCACTGAATGAAGCATATCCTAGAAAGTAAAGATTGCAAAATTATTGAGCCTTTATGTTCCTTAATGTCTATGGCAGTGCTTCTCAATCCTGGCAATTTTTAAGATACGTGGATTTCAACTCACAGAATTACCCAGCTAGCCTGCTGGTCTAAGGAAATGCCCATGCCACCAACAGACTGAAACCAAAGTTGTGCCACCAACTCAGAACAGCAGAACTGAGAATGTTTTTGTCTGAGAAGAAGACATAAAGAGAAGGACAGTAGCCTAAAAGAGAAAGAACTTAATGTATTGATCTGAGTCAAATATTATTACAAAGTGGTATACATTAAAATGAAAATCAACTAAAACAGCTTCACGGCTCAATAAAAACACAAACCATTAGACATATACATCCATGCTGGAGCTCCGAAATGCTTCCAATGCGTGAGGGAGCAGCCTGGACTTCATGGTCTAGTGAAAGGCCTAGGGACTGTTATTACAGGGGGAGGCTGTCAGGGGGACAGTCAAGGCTGTCCCCCTGACAATGAAGGCATATTTCCAGGGACCTGCTAAATGGCATTATTTTATTGATGGTAACAGGAGCATACACACTGCTAGATCTGGTGGGGCAGGCAGAAACCACTGGAGAGAGGCAATCCTTGGTCTCATGCCTGTGGGGCTTTAAAGTGATCTTGAATTGCATCCAGAAGCGTACTGTGAACCATTGCAGCTCATATAGCTATTACATGAATCAAGTGATAAGATTGTACAGTACAGGTTTCGTTTTTCTAAAACTCAAGCCCACAATAGTTTATTCATTAATCATGGTTAAATGTGATGTGTGCAAACACACTAATATATTTCAAAAGAATAGTGTGAAACTGGCTTATCAAAAAACAAAGTAACAGTAAACTAGATTAGAATTCCAGTATAACAGCATAGAGACATTTCTGATAAGGCAAAAAGGTTGGCAGCCATTATCAATCGGCTGCAACAACAACAAAAAGAGGAAACCCCCAGGGGTGGGTTCTACTTACCTTTACTACCGGTACGCATCGCTATCACCTATGATGATGTCTGGGTCAGTAGGTGGAGCCTCCTGCCGGTTTTACTTCCGGTTCTTGTGAACCGGTCCAAACCGGGGGCAACCCACCAGTGGACCCCCCCCCATTTTTTTATTTTTCTGTCCAAAACATTACTATCACATTCAGGAATACTTTGGAAATTCAGGAGATAATCTACCCTGAAAAAAAACCCCGGATAGCTTACAAATCCTTGATAAATAATATTTGCAGGATTCCCCAAGTGTTTCCTTCTTCGAGACAAATTCAATCCCAGCAGTATAAGACCGTATGTCCTCCAGCCATTCTTTAAACATCCAGTTTAAAACATACTATTTAACATTCACATTTTGCAGCTCTTCCATCCTACCTGCCCAGCCAGTATAACAAGTACAGTCCCTGGGGTCAGCAGATTTCAGACCTCTTTCCATCTGTTGGAGAAGCTCCTTGATTTTATTATTCACATGCTGACTGAATTCAGGAGTGAGCTGTAGATGTTAATAAAAACAGTGGTTATATCTCAGCAGACAAGATGTGCCAAACTAAGTACTTTGAAGTGCTCTATACTTTTAAGAGAACCACCTTTTTAAAAGTATAAAGGAAATAAACAGCTGCCAGACTGGAAGGAGTAATTTAAAAAGGGAAATTAGAATCCAAATTCATTTTTTATAGAAAACCCTATTACTTCAGCCACACTTCTTCCAAGTAACTATTAATTAAGAATTTAACCTTAAATATTTAAAACTGTGTTTCTCTCCTCTGGTGATACATTGGCTATCCATGCCTATTACCTTGAGGTTATAGCCAGTGCTGTACTTTCCCCTGAGGGGACCTTGAAGGCTACTCAAATTTTTAAGAGTAGATTCTGCTAGATGATTGCCATTAGACAAATAGGACAGAAATAGCATCGTACAATATTACTTGACAGTCTGCGCTGACTCACCACAATTCTACCGCATGGAAGCTTTTGTACAGGGCACTATAGATTAACCAACATTTGCTGTGGTAAGCATAAAAAGCTTGAAGGAGATATCCATTTCTTAAAGCAGTCAAGTATTTATCGAGGCCCTAAGCCTAAAAATCCTTTCAGATTTGAAACTTTGTGATGAACACTGGCATTATATAGAAATACATACATAATGTAAAGGTTGAAAGGGAAGGGGAAATTACGCAGGAGTCCATTACTACAGGAGATCCATGACATGGAGATCCATCCTGTTTAAAGATCTTCAGCAAAAGAGAGCCCAAGGTAGTTTGTTCCATTTTTGAACTATGACTATCAAGAAATTTTACCTCATATAGAACCGAATTCCACCTCCTTATAAACCCATTATTTCTTGACCTGTACTCTGGTACAACTCTGAAGACTTCTGTCATCCATCATTTCTACTTATGTTCATGCAGCCTAGGACTGCAATTATTTATAGCGGCATCCCATTGTTGGTTCATATAGAGCTTGTGATCATCAAAGCAGCCAGAACTTTTTTGTTTGTACTTCCACCCAGCATTTTCCTCCCACCATTTGAAAGTCCATAACCAAATATAGGACTTTGCATTTATCCTTGCTGAAATTCATTCATGTGGTTTTTATACATTGTCAAAATCCCTCTGAGCCCTGAGACTGTCCTCCAAGGTATCTGCTACCTCCCTATGTTGTCTGCATATTTGCTAATTATATTTTGTAACCCTCATCCAAATAATGAATATATTGATTAGCCGGGGGCTAGAACTGAACCCTACAGTACATCACTTGACACTTCCAGCTGGGCACCAAATCACTACATACTCATTGGGGGCCATTGTTTAAGCTGCTGTCTCCATTTACAGATAACATAGTCCAGTCCACACTGCCTTTACCACAAAAATATCTTGGGAGCTTGGGCTTTAGAATATAATAAATTGCACTAATACAATTCATGTTGAAACAAGCCCTTATAGATTAAGCAAGCCTGCATTAGCTAGTTAGGAGCATTCATATTTATTCTTCTCTGCTTATTTTGCCTTGTTAACAAAGCTTGAGGAGGAATTACTTTTAATATTCTAAAGACCATACCAGAGAGTCAATCCTTCTCTGCTTTGCTTGAAGCATTACTTCTTCTTCAATTTGATTTATATGTTCATTTCTGTTACTGGAACCATACTGGATGAAAAATGCTTGAAACTCTCCACCCCAACTCTTGAACCACATCCCTTTCATTATTTACATGGATATAAATAAATATAGCTACCCTGTGACAAGGAGAACACTAGTTATGCCTTATGCAAAGAAGTCCAATTATATCTAAATATGATAGGCCACTTTACATTCCAGTTGACTAAAACAAGCATTAAGATTTTTTTTTCTGTTTTATTTTGTCAACTTCCAAGAATTGGTTATCCTAAAGTAACATTTGTTAATTCCCCTACAGAAACATTTAAATTGTTTTTCAGAAAATGCACAAGCATAATAATGATGTTGACAGTAGGAAATAAATAGGTTCTGGTGAAACTTCTTCAGACCAGTCTGTAAAGCACAGAAAGGCTTAAGATCATACGCACTGTTGCTGTATCAATTAGCTTTGTTGCTAGCCCCAACTGTGGTTGCTAAATGAAGGCCATCCATACACAGCTAAAAACAAATGCAACACAACTGATACATGTGCTTATAACTGATGTTTATTTATCCTGAAAAAGAATACATTTTTATAAAGTGTTAGGTATATAAAATCATTATAAAATACAATAAGTGGAACCATTTAATCAGTAAATTTACACATCCATATATAATAGCCAATATTCATACAAGGAAGACTTGGGTAAAGATTCATCTCCAGGAGGCATCTAAAACAGGTCCTAGCAGTTACTGCCAAAGGGTAATCTACACAATAATATCAACAAAAAAGGATTCTTCTCTTGAATGTTGTGATTCTTTGGAAAGTAAGTGGGAGATACCAAAGTCTTCTCCCAAGTTAGTTAGGCCTTTATACGTCAATAACAAGATCCTTATCTTGATTTAAAGCTAAGACACAGTCAGTGATGTCTCTTCAGTACTGCTTCACTCAGCATTTACTGGTTCCGTTAACACTCTTCTGCCTGACATTTTTATGATTTCAGAGATATGATAAACACAATGCTGTTTATAACACACCTGGATTTTTACACTATTTGTGGATAGCACAGCAACATTTCTCCACAGCATATTAAATACTTTATACTCTAGCCAAAAATCTTATTGTGAGCATGTAGATTATCTTTTGAAAAACTAAAACTGTTGCCAAGTATCCTGCCTAAGGGTACTGACAGAGTAATTACAATTCAGAGTTCCTGGCTTTCTTAGGGATATTCTCATGACACACCCTTCTCTAAAGATGTCAGTTGCATTCAGTGAGCAGCAGCTGCAAAAACATATTTTAATCCATGTTTCATAATCAAGACAATCTCAATATTTAGAAGGCTTCCTTAATTGGGATTTGAAAGAAATGCTATGATTCTGAATCTATGCTTTCCATGTACAAATGTATGAGAGTGAATCTTCCGTTTCTTCATAGTCATAGGAGATGCACTTAAGAAAAAGAATTTCACTATTCTGCTCTCAATCAATTTAACACAATTAAAGTAATTCTGTCTTTACCTCACAAATGGCATGACCTATTAATGTAGCTAAGTCAATGAACACCCTTTTTAAAAGTTTTTCCGTCATTTCCATCACCACTCAAGTCATTAAAGAATATTATGGCACTGTGTTTCCGCACTACAGTAGGTGACACTAAGATTTATCTTCATTTATAGAAAACATATTTAAACTTAACCCACAATATTACCTGATTTTTTTGGGGGGGAGGGGATGTCTTTACAGAGTTTCCTTAAAAACACTGAGAATGTCCACCTGCCATGTACGCCCCCCCCCACCCCACAAACACTCTCAGGATGCTGTACAAGGATGGGCATCACATAAGCAGAAACCAAGCAATGCTGTAGAATAATGCATATAATTTTGGAAAGAAAAATAATGGATTTCTATTTTTAACTAGAAATTGTATGAGAATCAACTAGGAATATTTTTAAATACTTCTTTTTGACAAACTCCGACCTTGAATTCAAAGTAAGATTAACGACCTAGAGACTCTGGCAAACGATGTTTAAAAAGGTCTTTACGAAGGCAAGACTGAAACAATAAAAATGGCAGTTTATTTACATTTATTATACAGTTTATAGCCGCCAGGCGTTATTAAGAGAAAAAAGCCCTAATGCATCCTTCTTCCCTCGCGGCTGCTACCAAAATACACCCTATCTTTCAGGGATAGAACCGCTTAAAAGGAGCAGCAAGAAGAAGCCAAAATCAAAGCACTCACCCTCCCTGAAGAATCAAAATATCCTGCGGCCAAGGATTTGTCATAGTCTGCAAAGGGATTCTGGAAAGCCCTTTCAGCCATGGTGGCACCAGGCCTGCCGGGGAAAAAGAAAAAGAGCAACTCACCCACTCGCCACCCACCCAGACTGCTCCTGCCTCAATCGCAAACCGTCGCGGGCATTGCGGAGCTGCACCCCTTGCAAATACCGCCCACCCCAGAACAGCAGCAGCGGCGGCCGCTGCTCCACCTGCCAGGAGAAGAAAAGGGGGCGGCGGGCGATCCTGACCCTGCGCCCAAACCCAAACGGCAGCACCAGCCCTCCTTCGACTTCCGGCCCACGCCGCCCAATCGGCACCTCGGGCCTCTACTCCACGCCGTCGGTTTCTTAAAGGGGCCGGCACCCTTTCAGTCTGGCGCCCTCGCGAGCTGATGGGGTGACGGCTCCTTCTGCTGCTCCTCGCCGAGCGATTTGGGCAGCGCCCCCCCCCTCCGCGTAATGGAGCGCCCCCACCGGATTTTCACGGTTGTCCTCCGGACTACCCGCGTTACTGTATTTGGAAGAGCGTCTCCCTAACGGGATTTAGACTCTCAGCCATTGCCCACTTAAGGAGTTCTGGCATGGCCTGTCCTCAGTCTTTTCAGGTGGCTGGCTCCATATTTTTGGGGCAACTTTTTTTTTTCTTTTTTATCACCCTTTAATCCAGTGGTGAAATTCACATTTTTTACTACCGGTTCTGTGGGCGTGGCTTGGTGGGCGTGACGGGAAAGATACTGTAAATTCTCCATTCCCCCGCTCCACTTTGGAGCCAACCAGAGGTGGCATTTGCCGATTCTCTGAACTACTCAAAATTTCCGCCACTAGTCCTCCAGAACCGGTCAGAACCTACTGAATTTCACTTTTAATCCCTTTATTCGGGGTGGAGTTGAAGCGACTGAATGGAGCTTCCAGTAAACGCTCAACTTCATTCAGTTGCCCCAACTCCACTCCGAATAAAGGGATTAAACTGGGCCATGAAAAGAAAAAAAAACGTTCTCTAAAACCATGAATACTAAGTGTATGAGTTACAGCAAGTCAAGTCTGTCTCAGACGAACTGATTGTTATGGAAATAAAATGGAAGGGGAGAACACCCACCCACCCCCACCCCGTAAACTGCCTTGAACAACTTCCTCCTGTTCCTCCTAAAATTATCAACAGCATTCTATTCCTATGTTAGAATGCAAATATGTTAAGTAACAATTTCTCCTGCAATAACCAAAAAATGGGTTCTTGTTTAAATCTGTAAAACAAATATATCACACTGAAGGTAAATTCTTATCTTAGATAAATATTATCAACATTTGAATTTGAGAGGCATTTTTCCTTATCTTGTTTCCCTTCATGTGTAAACTCAAGTCAGCCTTTGAGATATCATTCCCCATATTGAAAATGAGAAAAGTCTTCCCAAAATTAGTAAAATATCACTTCGGAAGTCTGTGCATATACCACACTTTTACAGAAAAAAACCCTATCCTCATTCTGGCCTATAGTTTAAATATGTACATATGTCGATTCATATGCTCATCCAAAGAGGAATGGAACACATTACAAGGTTGGAGTACTTTTGACTGACTCAAATATGAGTTTAGCTACAGATAATTTAGGGTTGCCAGGTCTGCTTCCAAAAAATAGCGGACAAGCCGGGGGGGGGGGTGTTAAGTAGTAAAAAAATAAAAAATTACAATTAAATTATATATTTTCTTACAAACATTTTAACACGTATTAAAATAATCATTTCAAAACTTTACTTAAAATTCAAAACAGCAAATATATAATAATAATATGTAAAATATTAAATTACATTTTACTTTGCTGTCGTGTGTATTTTTTATTTGACTGCGCAGCTTGGATCAATTCTTTGTGTTTAAGGAATAATTCTTTAATTTCAGTACAACGTTGAGAAATATTAAAACATATACAAAGTTCACTCCGAACTGATGGTACAAGCAGTCGGTTACATTCGTCAGTCCACAAATTTCCCATGACGCTGAAAATTCGTTCAACGTTTGCATTTGATACCGGAATTGATGCTGGAACATCAATACATCAGTACTGGAACAGTTTCAGTAAACTCGGAGCTGGCTCTTTCTTGAAAAAGTACGTCCACTTATCAAGGGATGAGTCGCCCTGCAGATGAACATAAACTTCTTCTAAGGCAGAAATTTCATCGAAGAGAGTGTTGGGTGGAAGTTCTTCTCGCCATGATGATAATAACCAGATGTTCGTCATTTCTTCTAAAGGTGAAGGATTATTGCGATCAATTAGATTGAAACAATTTAGCGTCTCATATACTGAATCGGTGAAATTATACCACTTTTCTAGGTATGCAATGGCTCTTTGATACACGTTGATGGCTTCTTTCTTGAACTTTTGCACGGCATTCTCAGGCAAATGTTTTTTACGTAAGGCAAATAAAACTTTCATTCCAAAAAACTGCTCATCATATTTTTTTTGCAAAGAATCACACAGCTTACACATGATAATGTGAAGATCACATGCAAGAATTTTCTTGCTTTCCAGCTTCTGTAGGGTGTCTTGCATTATTGACATGAAGAAGTGCGTGAAATATAAATACAATTCTGAAATTGTTGGTTCATCGTCCTTTAGGACTTCATTTTCCTGATCCGAAATAAGGTTCCAGATAACCTTATGGCGCTCATCAGATCCAAGAGAAATAAAATACGATTTTAGAGGTATCCAGTTTAAAAGAAGTCTTTCGACCGCTTTAAACAACGTGTTGGAACATGGCGCAAAACTTCATGGAATTCTGACTCGCAAAACTCAAAAAATGATTTCAACTCTTCTCGTTTCTTCGCAGAATTCGAAAATTCGGCAAAAACCTTCAGCACTACATTTTCGATATCAAAAGATAACTGCTTTAATGCATTTTTTGCGCTGTTGTGTAAAATGTGATTATTGCAATGAGCAGCTACAATATTGTCATTTTCCAGCAATAATTTTTGGTAAACAGATTTGTTCACTCCATAATTGACCGATGCATTATCTGCTGAGTAAGCTGAAACATTATTTATTTCCAATTCATTATCACTAAGAACTTGACACAGCTGATTTTTTATTATGTAGAATCTTCGAAAGAATCCTCATAAAAGTCTAAAATTTTCACACACAGTCCTTCTTCACAAGTAAAATATTGTGCAACAACGGGATACATTTTGCGATTTCCTTTGTTTGATGCGTCAGTGGAGAGAGAATATGGAATTCATTGAGAACCAACTCAATAGAAAAAGGATACAAAACCTCATTGACAATAGCTGATGATCTGGTTCTTCCACAAGACATCTTTTTTACAATTTCTGAATCATCAAAAATTTGCTTCATTAACTTAATACTGCAATCTTGAGCCAGGAAAGAAATATGATGTTTGATCCCATGGTAAGTTTCAGCCATTTCAGCTACAGTCAGTTTCTCACTGAAAGAGGAGTCTTTAACAATGAAAAATGAATTGATTCGCTTGTTGCTGGAAGCTATTTTCTCCTTATCTAAATGATTTTTTGTGCTTGCATGCTGTCTGACAGCTTTTATACCATTATATTCAATTGTGAACGATTTCTGACACAATTTACAGTAGGCCGTCGTATTTGTTCTGTCGGTTTCGTTGTTGGTAATCCATGCAAAAGTAGCTTCCCAGTCTTTGGTGTATTTGCACACTCCTCTCTTTCGTTTTAAAGAATTCGAAATCTCGCCGCTGTCACTCTCATCACTCAACGCCATTTTAGGTCAGTTGACACAAACTACAATACATTTTAAAAATGTGAACTGTACATAATTTTATAATATATTTTTATTTTAATCTCATCATTAATTTTTTCGGAGAATTGAGTTCAATGGATATTTGATCTTTGTCTCATTCTAACTTATGAAAAAAAAGACAAAACGCAATTCTCCTATCCTTACTCTGTTAGACTGTACAGCTTTAGATTACGTACTATTTCATCATAAAGCTTTTGAATAAAAAAATGTCCACTATTTTGTGAAAAAAAATAGTGAACATAATGTGAAAAAAGCGGACTGTCCGCTCAAATAGTGGACACCTGGCAAGGGTATACAGATTTAATGGGTTTGCTATAAAAAGGGAGTTGCTATAATCTATGACTTTATTATGTTATGTTATTGTACAATTTTGTTTTATTGTTCTGATCATCTATCAAATAAATCATAAGTAAAAGGCTGGTTCAGTAGTCCTAGTACCAAAAAGTTGTTTTTTTCCCTAGCTCTCTGATATCATTGGCTATTATCACACTGTGGCAGCTCATTCCAAAGATTAATGGATAGTGTACAGTGAAATCAGTGAAAAATATAGTTTAAAACTGTATTTTGAAAACAACCAGATCCCATTTTTTTCCTCCCTTGTAGCTAGCAACACAAAGGAGAAGGTAAAACGTGATTTCTTTTTTTAAAAAAAATAAATTTTATTAAGTTTTCCAAGTTAAAATCATCATAAGACAAAAACATTGATTATACATAAAAACAAAAACCATACATTCCCCTCTCTCCCTCCCTCATTCATAACACTAAACATTCAAACACGTTCAAACACTAAACATTCAAACACGTCTATTCCGGCAGATAATATATATATATGCATATTCTTTCTAGCCAGGTTTTACCTACGTAAGCTAGGTTGTTCTGCAGCTCTGACTGTGTGAAATCTCATTCACCAACCTCAGAGCTCATCCTCTGCTGACAAACTGCAACTCTGCGTTGCTCTCTGGGAGACTCAGATAGCTATTTCTGCCTTATAAGGCTTCGTCAGTGAGCCACACCCACTTCTCAGATATTCCCCCTGTAAAGGTACAATGTGTCTTTTTCTGTTTTTCGTAGGCTTTTATGTGCATATTCTTTCTAGCCAGGTTTTACCTACGTAAGCTAGGTTGTTCTGCAGCTCTGACTGTGTGAAATCTCATTCACCAACCTCAGAGCTCATCCTCTGCTGACAAACTGCAACTCTGCGTTGCTCTCTGGGAGACTCAGATAGCTATTTCTGCCTTATAAGGCTTCGTCAGTGAGCCACACCCACTTCTCAGATATTCCCCCTGTAAAGGTACAATGTGTCTTTTTCTGTTTTTCGTAGGCTTTTATGTGCATATTCTTTCTAGCCAGGTTTTACCTACGTAAGCTAGGTTGTTCTGCAGCTCTGACTGTGTGAAATCTCATTCACCAACCTCAGAGCTCATCCTCTGCTGACAAACTGCAACTCTGCGTTGCTCTCTGGGAGACTCAGATAGCTATTTCTGCCTTATAAGGCTTCGTCAGTGAGCCACACCCACTTCTCAGATATTCCCCCTGTAAAGGTACAATGTGTCTTTTTCTGTTTTTCGTAGGCTTTTATGTGCATATTCTTTCTAGCCAGGTTTTACCTACGTAAGCTAGGTTGTTCTGCAGCTCTGACTGTGTGAAATCTCATTCACCAACCTCAGAGCTCATCCTCTGCTGACAAACTGCAACTCTGCGTTGCTCTCTGGGAGACTCAGATAGCTATTTCTGCCTTATAAGGCTTCGTCAGTGAGCCACACCCACTTCTCAGATATTCCCCCTGTAAAGGTACAATGTGTCTTTTTCTGTTTTTCGTAGGCTTTTATGTGCATATTCTTTCTAGCCAGGTTTTACCTACGTAAGCTAGGTTGTTCTGCAGCTCTGACTGTGTGAAATCTCATTCACCAGCCTCAGAGCTTCTCCTCTGCTGACAAACTGCAACTCTGCGTTGCTCTCTGGGAGACTCAGATAGCTATTTCTGCCTTATAAGGCTTCTTAGTTTTGTCCTTATTCATTTTTAATCCCGCCTCTCTACCATATTCTTCTATCATCTCTATCAACTCTGGGCCCGACTCCTGAGGGTCTTCTAGAATTAAGATGAGATCGTCCGTGAATGTCTGTATTTTAAATTCCTGCCTTTGTACTTTAAGTCCTTTAATTGCCGAGTTATTCCTAATTTCCCTGAGAAGGGGCTCCAGAGTCAGAATAAATAAAAGCGGGGAAAGCGGGCAACCCTGTCTCATTCCCCTACTAACTGTAACCTCCTTTGTTTTTTCCCCATTAACTAAAACTCATGCCACCTGGGAAGAATAAATTGTTCGTATCGCCTGTGTAAATTTTTTGCCAAATTCCATCTTACGAAGCTGGGTTAACATAAATTCCCAACTCACACTGTCAAATACTTTGTAAGCATCTAAAAAGAGGAGTGCCATCTGTTTGTCCGAGTGATGTTCATAAAACTCAAGAGCATTTAATATTACTCTCAGGTTATCTCTCAGCAATCTATGTGGTAAAAAACCATTCTGGTCTCTATGTATGAACTGATTTAAAAAAACTTGTAGTCTTTTTGCTAGGATGGATGCAAACAATTTGTAATCGGCATTAAGAAAGGCTATTAGTCTATAATTCTTAATTTAAGAATTAAATTAAAATAAAATATTTTAATTCTTAAAATAGTAAAACGTGATTTATTGTATAAACACACTGGCTTTGGCAGTGTGGGTGTATTTACTATTCTTAATGCCCATAACTTGTTATGGGTATATAAGGCAAGTCTGGGTATGGATTTTTAAACAAAATATTCAAGGGGGCAAATATAATGTAGGAGTAGTGGGGAATTTGTGAGATGAACTTTAAAAATATATATTTTAAATTCACATTCTTTGTGTATTTTCTCTTATTTGATAGGATTTATCTGTCAAGACAGGGTATTTATTTTTATTTATTTATTTTTTAATCCTGCTTTATTATTTTTATAAATAAGGTAGCAAATGTATTCCTTTCTACTTCTATTTCCCCACAATAACAACCGTCCTGTGAGGTGGGTTAAACTGAGAGGGAGTGACTGATCCAAGGTCACCCAGCTGGCTTTAAGGCTGAAACCTTTTAAACATGTTTCATGTTATGGTTTGGTTTGGTTTAGTTTTATTTTAAAGACCTATAAACTAATACTACCTTAACAGCTCTGGAGCTTACAAAGAAAAATAAAGAAATCCATAAAAACAAGATAGACAGGATGATTCTAAAATCTAAAATAAAAAAACAGTAGCTAACAATGCTGCACATTAAATACAGAAGTTCAGTAGAGAAGCAAGCTGCCTATTTATTTGTTAAACTTGCATTCTGCAGATATCAACAAACTGTCTTTTGACATTTACAGGACAGTTAAAGAAGACCTCAATGGCATGGAACCATAAAATATAACAAGACTCAAGCAACGACACCAGTAAAGTACAGTATCTGCAGTATACTGCTGTAGTGTTGCAGTTGTTAGAATGTAGTACTGCAAGCTACTTCTGCTGACTGCTGACTGCTTGCAATTTGGCAGTTTGGTTGACTCAGCCTTCCATCCTTCTGAGGTGGGTAAAATGAGGACCCAGATTGTTGGAGGCAATATGCTGACTCTGTAAACTGCTTAGAGAGGGCTGTAAAGCACTGCGAAGCAGTATATAAGTCTAAATGCTATGCTATCTGCAGTAGTATAGCATATAATACTTAAAATACTTTAATATGTGAAACAATCAGTGATGGGTTGCCCCGGTTCGGATCGGTTCATAAGAACCGGTAGTAAAACCGGTGGGAGGCCCTGCCCACCACCCTGGATGTCATCATCGGCGATCTGCGCAACATGGGCAGAAGCAAGGCACAAACGTGAGCAAAGCAAGCAAGAGCGCACGATCCCGTTGTGAACCAGTAGTAAAGGTAAGTAGAACCCACCCCTGGAAATAATCATTAAGAAAATCTGATTATATCTATAATGAAGGGAAATACATTAATGGAAAAGCTCCACCTTAGTGGTTTCCTGAATGTTGTCAGGGATGGGGTGTGCCTGATGTCAACAGAGAGGCTGTTTCAGAGACAATCCCCCAAAGCAGCATCTTTTGGCAGCAGCTCCTGAAACTTTTTGGGAAGTGAGACATCAGAAGCAGTTATTCACAAGCTGTCTTCGTGGTTTGGGACAATTCTGGTTGGCAAATTCATCCTTGAGCTAACTAGATGCCAAGCATGAAGCTCTTTGTAAGTTAAAACCAGCACCCTGAAAAATTGTACCGAGAAACTGATAAGGAACCAGTGTAGGGTCTGACAAATGAATGGGATATGTTGTTGATACCAGGTACTGTACAGAACCTATGCCACAGCTTTCTGGACCAATTACACTTACTGAGGGGTCTTTAAAGGTAGCCCCATGAGATTACAAATTAAATCTACGAAATAAGTGTTCATATTAAAAATAGCTATAATTAAGATCCATTTAAATTGGATTCAAATTAAATTTTATTCTGATATCAAGCATGGCAATTTTTGGAAAGTATCTCCTAACATATGAGTCAGAGGACAATGACAATTTTCAGCCTCAGAATATCTGAAACCCTCTACTGGGAAGGGTGTCTTTGTTGCTTGTATCAAAGAAGAGAAGGTGGAAGTTACTTTGCATATTTCTGTGCTGGAACATCACACATCTGCTATGAAATGAATACCTGGAATCTGGTAGGGTGTTCATTTTTTGATAATCTTTGCCTGCTGCTTCCCAACTCAGCTATCTTATGGATGCTTATTTATAGAGTATTTATTTATTTCCTGAGGTTTATATATGTTTGTGGTCAAAAATGATTTTGAGCTTCCCTACACAGTTTTCTCTCACACACACTCATAAAAGTTCTGTAAGAGTTCAGTTAACTGTGTTTGGATAAAAAAGGATAACTGCACTAAGTTAAATAAAAATGCTTATTTGTATTATTATGCATGGTTTAGCTTTAAAGATTTGCTTTGTAGAAACAGCTACTGACTGAGGGCATGTAAATTTCTGGGAATGAGTCCACTCTTTGGTTCAATTGATGTTACATTCATGTGTAATGTAGGGGTAGAAATATCCATATTTTGAATGGCCTAGTGGCCTAGTGGTGAAGACGCTCACCTTCCACTTGGAAGATTGAGAGCTCAATCCTAGCCATAGATGTTTCTCTTCTAGGGCACAAAGATAAAAATTTCTGTGAACTCTGCATGGTGTCAGGGAGGGCATCTGGCCAGTAAATGCTCAGATCCATCCAGACACCCCAACTCTACCTTGAATTAAGGGATTACATGATCATAAAAAGAGGGTTTTTTTTTTTTTAAAGCTCCATATCATGAGGCTGATTCCCAGGGCTTCAAGAGAAATTACCTCACTTCTGCCTGCTCTTCAAATGCCATTGTGTCCTTAGAGAAAATATGCAGCAGTTGAAGTGCTCCAAGAGGCACTCCATATTTTCCATAGTTGGAGAAGGCACTATACTATTTCTGGTAACTGAAAGCAGGTAGATGTAGCTTTTTTTTTGCACAAGTAATTGCTTATGTGTCTCTTGGAGATGATCCAGTTCATCATCATATAATCTAGGCAGATGACAGACCCTTTGTATCAAATTTCGAGATAGGGCCTTTTGAGCACGGAGTGACATCTGTCAAAGAATAGTTCCTTATCTAACTCATCAAGTTAACTTATCTGTTTGTATGAGGGAATGCACAGATTCCAGCAAGAGTTCTTCAAATGTTCTTTTTTTGTTATGCTTAATATAGAAGCATATTGTGCTCCAACTATTCTTATCCATTGTGTCACATTTACTCATTTTTTAATTTCCTCTAGTATTTCACATTACTGAGAAGCTTAGCCATGGTGGCTACGATACACATCTAATTTATTTTCTTTATTTTTGTTGGCATTTCTTGAGTGACTGGTGTTTTGTTTTGCAGTTCTATGGAGAGGGGCAATTAGGAGCAAGAGGATTCTTCAAGGAAATATCTTTATTGTAACACAAGCTCATTGACTAAAAACATAATTGTTTTGTTGCAGTTTGCAAAGCTTGGAAACTCCAAATAAAGATAAATGCCTTTTTGACCAACAAATCGCTATCATAACCAGCCAACACTTGACAGTATCTTTTAATTGGCTAGTCTAAAGTTGCAATGAAAAATCAGAACTAATCTTGAATCTTGAAGTAAGCAACACAAAGGTTAAAGAATGACATCAGTTCTCCTCTTGGTATTTCTCTTCATCCTATATTTATATATAACTTCCAACTATTCCTCAAAAATATGATATTTCTAATACTTAATAGTTTTGTTTTGATGCAGTCAATTTGGTCAACTAGATGAAAACTTCCTTGGGAATCTCTTTCCTTAACACAGCCAATCTAACCTGAAAGTTAATAGTTGTGATCCTGTCTAGAAATCTGGGTCTTTAACAGGTTTCAATCTGTTAGAAATAAACTCAGATTTGATATTTCTACAAACTGTGCAGCTTTCTTCTCACAAACCTACATGTATATAATAAAGCTACCAGATCTGAACTGCAGACATCTAGATCATATAACCCCTAGATGGCAGCAAAGTGATTCCAAAAACTTCACTGCTATCTTTTGGTTGTCCAATTGCAGCCCAGATCTGGTTGCTCTCCTTGATGATTGGCTTTATATTGTCACATTAAGTCATGAAATGATTTGTTAGGTTTTTGTTCTATATGCTTCTGAACCTAATTACTGTAGTTTGTGAACCTTTGTTTAAAGTTTGCTAAAAAAAGGATAGTTGAAACAAACCATAACTTATTTTATTCTTTTTTTTTCTCTTTCCCTGATTTTCATTAGTGGATTTGTCTTATTGAACAATGTATATTAGAAAGATTGTTCTAATATAAAATATAAAAAGATACCAAAAGCAAAGAATTCTGATATTCTGGACAAAATTAATTTAAGGGCTAATTAATCTGAATTATAGCAGCAATAATATTTTATTATGATCATTGATCAAAAACATAAAGAAAAAAAGGTTTTGATATAATGAGTAAACCTCATAATAAAATGTAATTATAAAACAAAAACAGTCAAAATATGATGGTACAAACACGAATTAAAGTTTAGCTAAATACATAGAAATAAAATAATGTTGAACATTGATCAGACAGTAATGATTATAAATAAAAGGATCTGGTTGGCTGGGATATTTGATTGGAGGGGGGGTTATTAATTGTGCTTGATCACTTTTTTAATAAGGGCAATAATTTGGAAAAACATGTTCATTGCAGGAACAGAATACCCCCCATAATTTCCCCTATAAAATGGCTGTTGGAAGCTCAGTTTAGAAGCATTATTTAGCTTAAATGTCTAGCCTACTTGAAAAAAACAATTAGTTATGTCTGAATTACATGGGCTGACATTGGATGTAGATAAACACATATTAAAATCTGAATTATAAAAATACTGAAAATATATTACTTTTTTTATTTCCTTTCATGTTACTTTACCAGTTATTGGTTCCTTGAAGCAGAGGTATTAGTAAATGAACTTCCTTAAGGTGTCATTTGAAATGCATCCCCTCCAAAGTGCCTCAACTGACATGGAACCTTATGCCTCTATGTCTCATCTTTCAGCAGGCATAATTTCTTATTTAAAAATGCAATCTTTGTCAATTGGCAACTCAGCTCAGTCTCTTTTGGGCTGTTACCAGCATACCTTGAAAAATTAATAAAATTCTCAATAAACTGAGAATGAGAAGGCTGCATTGGGTGTCATGATAGGAAGAATTCCATGTTTTGGTACCCTCCCATTTAAATTAGTTTCAGGAAAAGAAAAATATATCGATACTTTTGTCAGTGTATAAGAGTTCATAAAGTGGAATAGACATGGCAACAGATCAGCCAATGGGGACTTTTTGGTGACTCAGACAGTTTGAAGCCTGGGCATGGCTTAGCTTAACTGTTATGTATAAAAGAGTTGGTTTGTCCTTGCATTATTGCCTCTATATTATATTGATTCTGTACTTCTGGATTCTGAGTTCTGGTTCTGGCTTCTACTGCATGGCTATTGTATACATGCATCATGATTACATTACTGTATATAAAGAAGTTTCTTTTATACATGAATCCTGTTGAATTGTTTACATGTGTGCTGTTTGGATTGCTGCAAACTCTAATAACTTTGCCTTTTCTTATTTCTTTGAGTGACAAGCTTTCTGACTCCTAAATCTATATCTCCTAAGGCCATATCAGTGAACTCCAGGTTTTTCCTTGGATAATTTGTACTAAAATATATGTGCCTTACACTGGCTACTAGGAATGATGCCCATTTGCTTAGTGCAATTCTTGGTAATTGATTACAGTATTAAAATCCCTAATTCTCTCAACCATTCAGAATTTGCAAAATAGTATTGATGCTCACTTATAAGTTTTTGATATAAAATATTTATGTTGACTAAATTTATACACTGGACAATTTGATTTGTGTGTGATTTAACTTGCTGTATGAATCTAGCCTTAATAAGTTTCTGCAACACTATAAAATCAGCCCTAAAGATATCAGAGTTTTATTCCTATTGAATTAGTAAGAAAAAATATGCCACCAAGACAGAATCACCTGATTGTGAGATGGGCAGATATATAAATATGATTTATAAATAAATAAAATAAGTATGCAAAATAAAGATAACCAGGATTGATTTGGTTTTAAACTGGCTATTATTTATTTTTATAATTTAACTACATACATACAATGTAAGAAAAAATGAAAAAAACACAGACGAATTTTAACATTTTAAAACAGAAAATTAGCAACACTTCTACACCACCATGACTTTCATCTCATAGGCATTCAAAGGCAATTTGTTGATTATTTATTTATTTATTTACTTAAATTTATATACTGTCCTTCTCCTGAAGGACTCAGGGCGGTGAACAGCCAAAGGTAAACACATAGAGTACAAAAATTTAAGAACAGTTTAAAAACATATTAAACAATTTTGGCCCAACAATTAAAATACCCCTTTTAAAATTAAAATTAAAATTAAGCAATTGGAGAAGTTAGGCCAGCTCGGCTTGTTGAAATAAAAAAGTCTTGAGGGCCTGGCGGAAAGTACGTAAATCTGGGATCTTCCATATCTCCGGGGGGAGCTTGTTCCAGAGGGCAGGTGCTCCCACAGAGAAAGCTCTCCCACTGGGGGCCGCCGGTTGACATTGTTTGACCGATGGCATCCTGAGGAGCCCCTCTCTGTGGGAGCGTACTGGCCGGTGGGAGGCTCTCGGCAGAAGGCTGTCTCGTAGGTATCCAGGTACTAAGCCATGGAGCGCTCTAAAGGTGATCACCAACACCTTGAATCGCACCCGGAGGACCATCTGTGATCATCTGTGATTATCCCTTAACCTGCTGATTCTGTAATATTGATGAGAATTCTGCATGAGAACTCTATGCAATGTATATAAAAGCATAATGAACCCTTTAGGTTCTGTGCATCAGCCAATTCTAACCCACCCATACAAAGAAAAGGAAGAATTTCTGTGAAGTTTAAGTTAGGACAAAAAGGATAACTAAATGTAAAAAAAAATGCTGCCATCTCTCCACTCTTGGTTCTCTAGCTGCCTTTTACAGTTCAGGTGGCCATTTCTGTAGACATTTCTTCTAGAATGTGATTAATCAATACTGCTGGGTTTCATGGAAAGCTCAGTTCCACTAGCCTGGGATTTATAGGGCTTTAGCTTTTAGTTCACTGCTATTAATTGCTGTACATTTTTATTCTTTAGTTCTGTACATATACTAATCCAGAGGTGGGTTATCTTTTTCAGGTGCTGGATACCAACATGTGACTTTACTGCTCATACTGTCCCAAAACACTGCTTATGGAAGTGGCTGAATTTTGTAAAATAGCCAAATCTCTTTAAGACATTGGCATTCTGACTGAAAATCCAGCAAGATTTTTTCATTCTTTCTTGAAATAGCAATAGCAATAGCACTTAGATTTATATACCACTTCATAGTGCTTTTACAGCTCTCTCTAAGCGGTTTACAGTGTCAGCATATTGCCCCCAACAATCTGGGTCCTCATTTTACCCACCTCGGAAGGATGGAAGGCTGAGTCAACCTTGAGCCGGTGAGATTCAGATCTGCTGAACTGCAGCTAGCAGTCAGCTGAAGTAGCCTGCAGTACTGCACTCTAACCACTGCGCCACTTCGGCTCTTTTCAAAATCAGTGATAAGAGCAACCATCTCATAATATTTGATATTCTCAAGATAGTTGAGATGTTTATGAAATGTTATTTATGTTTATTTAATTTGGAGGACTCACAATTGGCAGTGAGAGATACCATGTAGACTAGAGCATGGGTGTCCAACTTTTGGCTTTCCTGGGCCACACTGAGTGAAAAGGATTGTCTTGGACTGCATATACAATATGCAATATAGTTAATGTATATAAAAATAACTAAAAATTACATAATGATGTTAAAAGTTTATAATCTTGTGGAGCCATATCACTAGCTGTTCATGGCCACATGTTGGACAGGCATGATGTAAAACATAGAGCTAGGGGTTTGAATGGATTCCTACTCTATTCCTTTTAGATAATCTTAGTTCTTCCAAGATTTACTAGGAAGTGTCTTTTTGCTTTATGAGTAAAGTATGTTTTAGCTTGGCCTGGTGAGCTTGCTATAGCTTGGTTTTGACTTACAGGGCTGTGTGAGCAGAGTCATGTACTGATAAGTTCCATTCTTTTTCCACAGAAGCCATTTCGCTCCTTTCCTATAAGCAGCCCTTGGAAGTTTTGTCAGTGGAGGGCAGTGTAGATCTATGTCTGAAATGACCTGGTAGTAATAACCCTGTATTTGGAAAGAGCACATGAGAGTCACATGAATTTCCTAACATGCAAGGTTGTTTTATCTACTAAGTTACAATTCCTTAGTGGGAGGACACAGATAAATTTGTTAAAAAATTGCAGCAAACATTTCAGCTGAGTTAGTAGATTTGTTACATTTCCCCCCAAGAGAACATTTTACCAGTCAATCAAAATTTGCCTCCCTTCCCAGTAAACAGCATATTATATGTTGTCCCATTTAAACAGTTGTCTATTGCCTAAGGCACATCTCTGCCTACTCTGTATTTATGTATAAGTTAAACCAACAGACTGCATGGATATATTTTTTGTGAACCACAGCTGCAGCTTGTTTTCAGGCTTATCTGGGGCAAGAACAGAAAGAAAACAAAATGTTGTCTTTTCTTCTTCTTCATCAGAACATGGGAAAGGAAACATAGGTAGCCCTCGACTTACAACAACAACTGATTCCAAATTTTCTGTTGCTAAGCAAGAAAGTTATTAAGTGAGTTTTGCCCTATTTTATGAGCTTTCTTGCTACAGTTGTTAAGGGAATCACTGCAGTTGTTAAGTTAGTAATATAGCTGTAAAGTGAATCTGGCTTCTCCACTGACTTCACTTGTTAGAAGGTGGCAAAAGGTGTTCACATGAACCCAAGAGACTGTAACTGTCATAAATATATGCCAGTTTCCAAGCAGCCAAATTTTGATCACATGACCTTGGGGATGCTACAACAGTCGTTAAATGTGAAAAACAGTCATAAGTAACTTTTTTAGTGCCTTTATAAGTGTTACTATACAAATGGTTGTAAGTTACAGATTATCTGTACTGTGTAAAATGATTATCAAGCTATTATTTTGTTTACACAGAATCCAGAAGGCTATTCTAAATATGGAGGTGAAATAGTCAACTCTCAATCTACTGTCACCCCACAACACTGGTCTCCATAGAGATGTGTCATGCACAAATCATGTAATAACTGCTATTGCACAGCCATCCATCTCTCACAGTGCACAATTGTCTCAGGAGGCACGATTAGATACACTAGAGTGATGTTCAGCCAACTCTCAGGCTAGAACTTGATGATTTTGGGCTGCCATGTGGCAGACTATCATAGATTTATTACCTTGAAAAAAAGATCCAGGAATGATTTGAGAAAACATCTGGAGAAAAGGCAGGCCTTAGTATGAACTTACACTATTATCTTTTATGGTCATTTGCTTAAAAAAATCAATGTTTATTTATTTAATAAATTTATATGGTTTCTCAACTCACACATAGGTAAATCCAGATGACTTACAACATTAAAAATCCACAACATAAAAATCCCAGCCCACCCCTACTCCTATGACAGCAGCAACCCAATCAGATCAACCACTTGATCAGCTCCATCTCCATTTCTGGTCCCCAGGCATGCTGACAAAACCATATCTTCAGGGCCTTTTAGAAAAGCAACAAGATGGGCCAACTGCATCTCAGGGAGAATGAAGTTCTATGTGGAAGGGGTCACCACCAAGAAGGTCTTTTTTTGTGATCCCACTGGTTGTACATCCTTAATGGGATCCATAGCATACATTACATCCACCCTTCCCATCCTGATGGGCTGGGTAGATGTAATGTGGGACAATGTTGTCATTGTTCCTAGACTTATAAATGCCAGCATAAGCTAGCTACTACTTCAATATACATAGATGAATATACCAGAGAAAATGAGCATTTTCTTTAATTGTCCCAACAAAGTGAAGTCAAACTCCATCCCTGGTGATTTCATGCACTCATTCATGCAGATTTAATGATACACAAATATTGCATTAACTGTAATGAATAACAATGACATTTATTATGGTTCATGAAAACTAACAGAAAGATGTTATGCTTGTTCAACTTTGAAACACTAATTTATTTTAAAGTGTACAAAGTTCTGAGAACACATGGTATAAAATACCTTGTGCCTCTTCTCTGGGTGTTCAAGGGGGACAAAAAAAAAATCAAGATGAAGGCCACAACCACATGATCAAGTCTTACCCCTTGACTCCCCTCCTCCCCTCTCTATAATTCTTGAAAAGATTTGTTCAGTCTTGATAGATAGTTTATCTTTTTTATTTGCCTTTTCTTTCTGGAGAACCTCTTATCCAGAGAATGAAATCTAGTGGAAGAAAATTCTTGGTGACTTTCCATAATTTGTTTCCTCATCAGATGTCTTTGTAGACATGTTGGCTGACATGATTGAACTATTGCCAACCAATGCCCATGCATTTATGGTGTAGTCAAGGTGAAAATTGTAAATGCTTCTAGATGGAACAGCAAACAAATGAAGGGAATTCTTCACTCAACTCTTTTAAGTGCTTAACACCCTGGCTTAAGAAAAGAAAGAGAATAGTACAAACCTTGAGCAAGATGTGGGAAGGACATATTATTTTTAAAGTGTCAGAAGAAATGCATAGCTTTAGAAATGCATATTTCTAAAAAAAAGATCTTTTGCATACAAAATGCTTCCAACCTCTGGATTTCTTAGCGAGCAAAGTCCTTGTTTCTAAGATAAGCCAGTATCAGGAGGAGAGGGTCATTAAAACAAAAGACATTTTTGTTTAAATTAGTTAGTATTGCAAGCTGTAATTGGGATTATTGTGTTCATCTCTTTCTTTATAAAAGGGTGTCTATCTCGAAGAAATTGTATTTTAACACATAAAGGGAGGGAAAAAAAGGAAAAAAATCAAAGACAAAGCAAAAAGTGCTAGAAAACAAACAAGTTTAAGGAAAATAGAAACAAAAGATACAGGTAGTCCTCAATTTATAATAGTTTGCTTAGTGACCATTCGAAGTTACAACGGCACTGAAAAAAATGACTTATGACCATTTTTCACATTTATGGCTGTTGCAGCATCCCCATGGTCTTTGTACAGGATTACTTGTACAAAGATGTAGCTTCCAATATTCTTTACAGCAGTTATATGCACACTTATATTTTAACAGAAAAACAGAGTGGAAGGGATCTTGGAGGTCTTCTAGTTCATCTTCCTGCATGAGACCTTGTACCATTTCAGACAAATTGCTGTCCAATCTCTTCTTAAAACCTCTCATGATGGAGCATTCACAACTTCTGAAGGCTTATTGCTCTATTGTTTATTGTTCTATTAGGAAATTACTCCTTACTAGGCTGAATCTCTCCCTGATCCAACCTTTTATTTTAACCTTTCTTTCTGAAATTAAAGCATAATATTCTTCTTTCTATAATCTACCCTGTCTAGCTAAAAAAAACTATTCAATAAATTACAGAGTGGGGGTGGGTGGGAAATGAAGATAATTATAAGCTCCTATAAACTCCACTGGTTCAGAGGTAAGAATGTTGGTGCAAAGTCATAATCTTATCACCATTTATGAAGCTGACATAGCAAGCGGCTTTTGTCTCCATGCAACAGAGTGCATTTCAACACAAATTCATTTGACTTAATTGCATTTGACAAGTTTTCTTAGATTTCAGAAAATATTATTGTTCATTTTAAAAGCATTTTAATTTATCTTATTCTGCTTAATACTGTAATGTTTTTGTGTGCGTGTCTTTCAGGCAACTATCTGGACTAGCCCCTGCAGTTTTCTTGGCAAGGATTTTCAGAAGAGGCTTGTCATTGCCTGCTTCCTAGGGTTAAGAGAGAGGGACTGGCCCAAGGTCACCAGCGGGCTTCATGTCTAAGGGTGGTCTAGAATTCACAGTCTCTGGGTCGCTAATCTGATGCCTTCACCAGTGCACCAAACTGGCTCTCTGGTTATTATTACTTGATTCCTATTTTTAACAGTTTAAGGGCAATAGAGAACAGATTTTAAAAGATGTAAACAGGTTGGAGCATAGGACTAAAATCAATAGGATGGAATTAAATAGGCAGAAATATACAGGTCTGTATCTGTGTATCTGTATTTGAGGTTTTTAATAAAAGACCGGACAGCCACCTGTCTGAAATGGTATAGGGGTCTCTTCCTTGAGGAGGAGGTTGGACTAGAAGACCTTCAACATCCCTTTCAGTTCTATTCTGACTTCTGGATAGGAATATGAAAGGCATACATATAGAATGAGGGAGATCTAGTTTGGCAGTGGCAGGGCGAAAAGGCTCTGGGTGTCCTGGTTAAACACATTTAAATATGCGCCAGCAGTATGATACAGCTACTAAAAAGTTCAGTGGGAAGTACAGGTAGTCCTTGACTTACAATAATTCATTTAGTGACCATTCAAAGTTACAACGGCACTAAAATGTGACTTATGACCCGTTTCACAGTTATAACCTTTGCAGTATCTCTATGATCATGTGATCAAAATTCAGATGCTTGGCAAATGGTTCATATTTATGACCATTGCAGTGCTCCAAGGTCATGTGATCACCTTTTGTGACCTCCTGATAAGCAAAGTCAATGGGGGAAGCTAAATTCACTTAACAACCGGATTACTAATTTATCCAGTGCAGTGATTCATTTAACAATTGTCGCAAGAGAGGGCTTCCGGTTGGCACCGCCTGGCATCGCGGATGGTCTTTTTGGGCCGCCAGTCCCAAAATTCCGTTTGAGCCGTTCTGACAGCGCTAATCAGCTGTCAGACGGCTTAAAAACCTCTCCTTCAGGAGAAGAAGGAGAGGAGAGCCAGTGGGCGAGGGTAGAGCTCCCCCGGGAGCCGCTGGAGCAATTCCAGGGGCTTGGAGGGTGAGAGCTCCCCGTTCAGCCCACTGAAGCTCCGGATCCATGGCGACTCCATTTAAACGGAGCCAGACGCTGGCGACCGACTCTGCTGCCAAGAAGAAGATCAACTGATTTCAAAAAGCAGACAGAACAGAAGCAGGAGAACAAGCTTTTGCAAGTATATGCTTAACTCCTGGGATACATTGTTTCTATTTGATTTTGCTGAGCTGGAGCTGGAAATGGCGTCTTTGTTGTGGGTGTGAAAGTGAAAGTAGGAAATGAAAGTGCTTGTTAATAGACTTGTGCTCAGAGACTGGATTTAAACTGCTGGATTTGAGAGCTGGGTCCAGAAAAGACTATCTTGATAAACTACAAATAAATCTGAGAAAGCTGTTTGAGAGACTTTATGGCCCTGAAAAGAAAAATTATTTTAAAATAATATGGTTTCCAAGGAAGGAGTTTCTGAAAGTGGAGGCTCTTTAATGGCGTCAAAATGATACAGAGAACTGAAACACAGAGCCAGGAGGCTTTTTTTAGAGACCTTGCAGAATTTATAAAGGAAGCCATGAATAACCAAATTGAAATTATTAATAACTTTACAGCAATCATGAAACAAAAATTTACAGAACTGGTGGAGGATAAAAAAGCAACTGAGGATGTTTTTGAAGGAAAGCATAATGACAATGCAGGAGACATTTTGATCAAGACAGAGAAGCTGGAACTGGCTGACCCTCAAGAATCTTCAAACCTTCTTCCTGCCCTTTTGGAATTAACTGACAGAACTTTTCAAAAATATAATTTGGAGCAGAAAGAAGAAGAAACTGATCAGCTCTACGAGGTTTCGGAGGATTTGGAAGAGGCTTTCACATAATTAATTGAAATGCAGCAACTGGATTTTTCTTTGCAAACTGATTGAGTTAATTCTTTGTTCTATGAACTGGCTGTCTATACAAGCAAGAAGAGTCAATATGGGGGCTCTAAACCAGAGGAAATGGTTTTGAGAAAGGGACAAGCCTTAAAGATACATAAACCCCCAGTTAAAATGCAAAACCTCCTCAAAATAAAAGAAGGAGGGAGGAAGAAAGATTGGAAAAAATACAGAAAGAAAGGAGGAAGGGAAGATTATTTTTTTCTGGTCTAATTATTGATGTATTAATGATTAACTACAATGATTAACTAAATGAATTGAGAGTTCAATTAATGATTAATTAAGGTTTAGTTATTGTTAAAAATATTTGAATATTGAGAACAAAAGCAGGAGGAATAGCTAAATGATTAAGTATGTATTATCTACTAGTGTTTGTTATTGGTTTTTTTAAAAAAAATTCTTAGGGCTAAAGGATTATATGTTATTTTGTGTTTAAAGGGAGGTTGATGAATAATCTGTAGAAGGGGAGTTAAGGGGTCTAGGGAGTTTTAATGTCTTGCATTAATGTTACAGTTGAAAATACCTAATCTGATATCTGTAAATATGTGTGCTTGTGTATATGTCATTGTGTGATGTCATTATGTCCCTTACCATTGGTTACTACTTACCATTAGCCCCGCCTCCTCTGTATATAAGCTTTCGCTCCTCTCAGATTGATAGCTGTCTAAATGTGTTCCTGAGGAAGAAGAGAAATAAACATTATTATTACAAGAAAGTCTACAGTCTCTTATATTGGGCCTAACCAGGATAACCAAACTAGCAACAATTAATTTAGCATATTTTAGCATATGTTTGGTAAAACTTATACCCTGTTTTTCTTCTGGGAAGTCGGGGGAGGGGGGAGGGAAGGGTGGGTTGCACAAATGTTTAATTAGATAAGTGATTTGTTTGATTTGTTTGAATTTTAAAAGCAATGAAAAAATTTTGTTCAAAAAAAAAAAAACAATTGTCGCAAGAAAGATCGTAAAATGGAGCAAAACTCACTTAACAAATGTCTCACTTAACAAATTTTGGGTTCATTTTGTGCTCATAAATGGAGGGCTATTTGTATTAATAGGAGCATAGAAACCAGTTCATGAGACATAATTTTTCTGCTCTACTCAGTCCCAGTTAGACATCATTTGAAATATTATGACCAGTTCTGAGCACCACAATTAAAAAAATGTAGGAATAATTTGGAAGCAAATCAAATGAGGCCTACCAAGAAGGTAAAGAGTCTGGAAACTAAGTTCTACCAGGGAACTGTTAAGGAAGGGATTTGACTATGTTTAGCCTACAAAAGGGATAGCTTAAGGGAAATATGATATCATCACATGCAGCTCACCCATATAGCTGTTTTCCTATGCTTTCCTTCCTTTCTGAAGCTAGGAGAAGATAATATTGGCATTAATCACATAATCCTGACTCTATTCTTAATGTGCTGCTGACCCACCTAGATTAGATTAACAGAGTTGAAAGGAACCTTGTAGTCATCTAGTCCAACACCACGCTCAAGCAGGAGACCCTACACTATTTCTGACAAATGGCAGTCCAATCTCTTCTTGAAAGCTTCCAGTGATGAAGCTCCTACAACGTCCGAAGGCCAGCTGTTCCATTGGTTGATTGTTCTGTCAGAAAATTTCTCCTTATTTCTAGGACTCTATGGTTTACGTGTGTGACATTAGAAAGACAGTGATTGGTAGTTTTCCCAAGCTTAAATTTGAATGTTACCAGTTATAAATCACCAGGGGTGTAGGGTAGTAGTCAGAACATGTGCAGGGCTGAGCAATCATTTTTTGTACCATTTTTTTTTTTTACTGTTGACCTATCAACCTAATGACCAGTGGATGGCAGCAAAGAGTTGACAGATTTCTGCAGCCCTGAAGGGATTTCGATGAGATGGAGATAATGGGAGGCTCTAAGATCCATATAATTTTTCCAAAATGATTATTGTATTTCAACATTTTGACTAGACAGTGTTAGAGTGCAAAAAGAAGTGCATATTACTTCATAAAGGGCCAAGAACTTTTGTAAATTCTTAATTTTTTAAAATTTCTGAATCCCTTTCTTTAAAAAAATATTTTTTCAATTTTTAATTTTTTTTTCAAATTTTAATTTTTCAACTCTTAAATATCATTTTTAATGTTCAATTCTTTTTTTAATTTTTAAATCTTTTTCAATTTTATATTTCTTTTTTAATTTTTATTTTTTTCAATTTTCAATTTAAATTTTTCAATTTCCAATTTCTTTTTTTCAATTAAAAAATTAAAAACAGTTTACTTGTTTTAATTCTCCAGAATTAATAAAAATTTTAATGATCTAAGAGAAAAAAACCACGGAAAAAGAGACAGACACTTCAAAACAGGGAAGATACTTAATTTTTAGAAATTTTTTAACAAAAAAAGTCACGAAAATAGAGACTGAAACTATAGTGACTTGCAAACTGTGCCATATGTTTCAGCTTATCCCCACTGAAACTATGTATGTATCAAATGTAAACTACTTAAATTACTAGAAGAAAAATTAAAAAATCTAGTGGCAACTCTAGCCACTCTGAAACTCAATGAACAAAGTGAGAAATCCCAACTTAAACAAGAAGACTACATGAAAATAAAACACAACAGGGAACAAACAGCTTCTTAAAAAATGACCTAATATATGAACATAAAGAAGAAAACCGATATACCCAAACTGAACAAAATAGGGAATAAACAGCTTCCCCGGAAGAGGTTGCAAAAAAAAAAAAAATGCTTTAAAAGTCTCTCTGACGATCCCAGCTGGGTTGCCTGATCGGCAGAGCCTTTTCAAAGCATTTTTTAAACCACCTCTTCCACTGAAGAGATTGCAGAAAAAAATGCTTTATAAGTCTCTCTGACGATCAGGCAACTCAGTTGGGATCATCAGAGAGACTTTTAAAGCATTTTTTTCTGCAACCTCTTCAGGGGAAGATGTGGTTAAAAAAATGCTTTGAAAAGGCTCCGACGATCCCAGCTGTGTTGCCTGATTGGCAGAGTCTTTTCAAAGCATTTTTTTGCATTTGCAGAAAAAATGCTTTGAAAAGTTTTTTTTAAAAAAAGTTGGCCACGCCCACCCAGTCACATTACCCCTCTCAAGCCACACCCAGAACCAGTAGTAACAAATTTTACATTTCACCCCTGGTAAGAACAATTAACCAATGGAACAGCTTGTCTTCAGAAGTTGCAGGTGCTTCATCAATGGAAGATTTTAAGAAAAGACTGGACAGCCACTTGTCTGGAATGGTATAGGTTTGAGCAGTGGGTTGGACTAGAAGACCTCCAAGATCCCTTCCAGCTCTATTTTGATTGATTTTTGTCTTTCTTGGCTCCCTTCTGTTGATTGCATGAATATGTGCAGCCATGATGTAGCCATTGGATAGTGTTGGTGAAGGACTGGAGATTGAAAAAACACTTTATAGATTCTTGTGTGAAATGACAGAATATATATAGTTCTGATAATTCAAAAGGGTAGGAGAGGAAAAAGATGGGGACTCTATGTTGAAGGATATATTTTACAATGGAATGCATGTTTAAGAAGAGCATTATATGAGGAAAAGAAATGAGGAAACGGGTTTGGCAGGAACAATAACTGCTGGCAAAGGGAATGCCATAGAAGCATAAGAAATATGTCCTTACAGGTCTTAAACCAAGAAAGGGTCAGTCAGTTCAAGATCTCGCACTGTTGAGCCAGACTAACCCATTAAAGAAAAAAACAAAAAAAAGAAGTGGACATCAAAACTAGAGTTCTGGTCTCCCTTAGGTCCAAAAAAGAACTGCAGAACTGCTCAGCCAAGTGTGATGATTCCCCTGGATTCGTCCTCAGTTATCTCTCCAGATGTCAGCTCAGAAGAAGATAAACCAATTCCAGGCACGTCTGGAGGGGTATTGGTTAATGATGCCCTTGACGTAATGTCCCGGTGCCTGGAGGCCGTGCGGATCTGGATAGGGAGAAACAAGCTCAGACTCAACCCTTCCAAGACCGAGTGGCTGTGGTTCCCGGTGTCCCAGTATAGTCAGCGGGTTCCATCGCCGACTATTGGGGGTGAGATCTTGGCCCCCTCAGAGAGGGTTTGCAACTTGGGTGTTCTCCTGGATGCACAGCTGTCTTTGGAAGATCATATGACTGCTGTGGCCAGGGGAGCTTTTTATCGGGTTCTCCTGATACGCCAGTTGTGTCCCTTTCTGGACCGGGATGCCCTGTGCATGGTCACTCATGCCCTCGTCACGTCCTGTCTGGACTACTGTAACGCTGTCTACATGGGGCTCCCCTTGAAGAGCACTTGGAGGCTCCAGCTGGTCCAGAATGCGGCCGTGCAGGTGATTATGGGGGCGACACGGTGCACCCATGTAACACCTCTCCTGCGCGAGCTGCACTGACTCCCAGTGGTCTTCCGGGTGCGATTCAAGGAGTTGGTTACCACCTTTAAAGCGCTCCATGGCTTAGGACCGGGGTATATACGAGATCACCTTCTGCCACTGATAGCCTCCCACCAGCCAATACGCTCCCACAGAGAGGGGCTCCTCAGGGTGCTGTCAGCCAAACAATGTCAACTGGCGACACCCAGGGGGAGAGCCTTCTTTATTTTATTTTATTTTATTTTATTTTATTTTTATTTTTATTAGATTTATATGCCATCCTTCTCTGGAGACTCCGGAGACTCAGGGCAGCTTACAATGCGTTAAGCAATAGCCTTCATACTTTTGTATATTTTATACAAAGTCAGCTTATTGCCCCCACAACTGGGTCCTCAATTTACCTACCTTAGAAAGGATGGAAGGCTGAGTCAACCTTGAGCCTGGGGAGATGCGAACATGCAATAATTGCAGACAGCTGAATGTTAATAACAGGCTATTAGTCTGTTGAGCTATCCAGGCTCCTTCTCTGTGGGGACACCAGCCCTCTGGAATGAGCTGCCCCTAGAGGTTTGTATGATCCCCGACCTGCGTACCTTTTGCTGTGCCCTGAAGGCTCTTTTATTCCAACAAGCCGGGCTGGCCTAATAGGATTTTAAATTGGGTGTCTGTTAGCTTTTAATTTTGTGGGCTAAATTTATATATTTGTTTTTTAAATTGTTTTTAAATTTTGTAAGTGTAAATGTGTTTTAAGATGGCTGTACACCGCCCTGAGTCCTTTGGGAGAAGGGTGGTATAGAAGTGTAATAAAATCTAAATCTAAAATCTAATGGGTCCAAGCAGCCATCTTGGTTTGGCTAAAACACAGCTGCAGCAGGGCAGCCCAGAGACGGGTGGAGAAAACATGCAGCTGGAGCAAGTCAGTGATGAGGAAGAGGAACTGCCTTCACCTGATCTAAGAACACATAGGGCAGAGAAAAGGCAGGAGCAGAGAAGATCAGCTAGATTACTTATGAGGAAAAAGCTTCATCCTTGATGGGCTGCACCAGCAGACAGATGGAAGTGATGCTGGAAACAACATGTTTATTTCCTAGCTGTGTGTTTGCTGGTTGTTTTGATTCTTGCTTTGCTTTGGATTCATACCATGCCTTGTGAACCCTGTACTTTTCCCCCCTTGTAAACCCTCTTGTATTGTGGATTTAATTTTGCCAAGTTTTGATTGGTTTATTTTGATTGGGAAACTTTCAAATGCCTTGTGGACTCATTGGCCATTGCTCTGTGAACTAGCATTGGTCTGTTTCTGGCTGGACTTAATTGGGACAGTTCTGGGATTTCGGTGAAGGGAGTTTCGGGGTCATATTAATAAACTCACTAAACCACAGTGTGTGTGTGTGTGTGTGTGTGTGTGTGTGTGTGTGTGTGTGTGAGAGAGAGAGAGAGAGAGAGAGAGAGAGAGAGAGAGAGAGAGAGAGAGAGAGAGAGAGAGAGAGAGAGAGAGAGAGAGAGAGAGAGCAGGACAGCACACTAGAGAATGGATAGAAGGGAAGTTCCACAGCAACCTGACAACATGCTACAGGCTGTCTAACCTCCTAACTCCCC
Organism: Arizona elegans; assembly: GCA_022577455.1. Taxonomy (NCBI): domain Eukaryota; kingdom Metazoa; phylum Chordata; class Lepidosauria; order Squamata; family Colubridae; genus Arizona; species Arizona elegans. Next base: position 155,310,589 of record JAKOOJ010000001.1, read on the forward strand.
TTATTGTAGGGGAGGAGATCCCTGCCCCTGAGCACTTCCTCTCAAGTGTCTTCCTCCTCCTTAAACCACAGATTGCTTGGATGGGAGAACTTCTTTCCCAGGGAAAACACTACTTTCATGGTAGAATATCCTCAAAGAGCTTTAAACTGTCAGCCAGGCGGAGGCTTGATTATGTGGACATGTCCTTGGTAAATGGTGAGTGAGGCATCTTTATGTTGCAGTAAGCACTGTGTGTGGATCAGATATATAAAAAGGAGCTCTCCTTTGCTGGAAATTTTCAAACTGAGTCTTTAGAGTTCTGTGTCATAAATGCTCCCTTAGCTGCGGAACAGCTTAGACTAGGTGACCTCAAAGGTAAATTCCAAGTCTTTGATCCCATCATCCTTTTAATATGTGGCAATGTAGATAACAAAATATCTTTGCAGGTGTTTTAATTTTATCTACAGACTAGACGGAATCTTGGTCAACAAAGCTGGGTACAAAATTTTGGGGAATCTTTATATTTTATTCCCCCAATGGCCAAAGGGTGAATGCTTTGAAAGGGCATATGAGATTGGCTTTACTCATGTCCAACTATATCATTTACCATGAAAATAGCATGGACAGAACAAGGCCAGACTTAAGAAATGTGGACATGTGGGGAAATAATTGCTTACTTTTCATTCAATATTACAATATTTCCCTCTCCTACTTTATATATTAAGTATTAATTCATTAATTAAATCAACAAATATCGCTGCCCATCTTGCAAATTTAACTCTGGATGTCTAACAACAACAACAACAACAACAACAACAACAACAACAACAACCAAGAACAATGACAAAAACAATAAAACCTATAATGGTTGCTGGGATCAAACTCAATAAATACTCAAAAGGCACAATATACCATTGGCCAACTAACCTCCCAACTCCCAGCCCTGCTCCCAACTCCAAGCGTTCAACCTTTTTAGAAGGTCAACATAGTCAGGGCCAATCTAACTTCAGGGAGGGGCATGGTGTTCTACAGGGCAGGAGCTGCAACAGAAATACATGCTAATCTGGTCACACTGAATGGAAAAAATTTAAGTAATAAAGACTGTTCTTAAATAAGAATGTCTAATTGTGGTCCTCTTAACCCCTTCTAAATCAACCCATGCAAGAATGCTTTGGGTGTTAAAGTGCTTATTTCCTGTGTCATCTGATTCCACTAATCCTATTGGCAATGGAGTTTGACCAATACGTTGGTTCATTTTCTTCTGCTGAAGATAACAGAAGGGTCTTATCTTTCTTATGCCTGGAAGGAATATTGCTCCCATGTCCAGGGAAGAACAATCAGCTTCTAGTGACCAAAAAAAATATTTGAACATGGATTTTATTTTACTAACCTGAGAAGGAAACAACACATAATGAACATAGCTAGGACATTTCCAAGGAAGTGGTTGATTATGTCAAGTTACCTATTAAATGATTATCTGTTTCATGATTACGAAAACAGTTTTTGCCTTTTGTTCTGTGTATGCAAATAGGAATATGTTCAGTTGTTCTGGAGGTGAGTGGGTAATTCCACTTGGTAAAGGAAGGTGATTCTCTGTGTACGTACACTACAACTCGCTGATATTTTCAAAAATGTTTCAATGATATGTTCATGTACAAACCAATTATTTGTGTGAAATAGTGAGGACATCCCACTAATTATAATTTGTATAAGAATATTTTAAGACATACTGGAAACGTATATGAGTTTATATCTGTGTAGGCGACCCTGCTTTAACATTGGAGAGTTGGAGATGAGTAAGGAAAATATATTATAAGATTTGGGATGATGATACAGGAGTACCTCACTTTTTACAGATTTTTAATGTTTGAACACATGTTTTGAAGTGTTATTATGATTATGGCAGTTGACATATCTTACCTGAGTTATGTATAATCATTTAGAAGTAGTAACTTTTGGTTATATAAGTGAATTATGCATGTATTAAGAATATAAAACCAGGAAAGCATGGGTTATTGCTGTTTTGCTTGAAAAGAATGATTCTTTTCTAAGTAAAGCTAGCAAATATGAAAAATTTGCTATCTGGCCTGAAGGCAAATGTCTTTAATTCCAAGTTCATGGAAATTATTCTCAACTGGCCAGTGCACATTATAGTGTATGTGGATTAAAAATAAGAATATTTTAGTATGCTTTTCACTAAAAGTATAAAATTGGAAAATTATCCTACTTTGGACACTTAATGTGAAAAGACCTAGTTTTCTGGAGCAAGCTCCAATGCTGGGAAAGGTGGAAAGGAGGAGGAGAGGGCAACCAGCAGAAACGTTCCAGTGTCGATAGGTGCAAGAAGACCTGAAGGACTGTTTTAGAGAGACATCATCATGGATGAAATCTATGTATCTGGTTTCTAAGAGTCAACACCAACTTGATAGCACATAATCAATCCATTTGGAAAAGGCTATTTAGGCCACTGAATTCAACTTGTTGCTGAGATAGGTTTGTGTGGGTGTGTGAATACATATGCATATGTGTTTGTGTGTATAGAAAACACTTATTATTTTCTAATTATTATGTCTATAGAGTTTTCTTGGCATCATTACAGAAGGGTTTTTCATTACCTTCCTTTGTTTTTTAGCTTTTTGACTTCCTAGTCCTGCCAACAACTCTAGAATTTCCAGATAGTTTCCCATTTACTAACTAGTGCAGGAATCCAAATTAAATGTTCTCTAAGAGATGGTTATCTGGCTTCCACCTGAACACATTCAGCGAAGATGAGTGTACCACTTTTCCCTATGCAATTAGTTCCTCTACTTAACTTGCTCTCTTTTGGCTAGGAAGAACATTTTTTGCCTAATATTCAGTTATGCCTTTTCTGACATTCAATCCACTGTGGCATCCTTTCTAAAAGTATTATCATTACCACTCTTGGTCTTCTCTTCTCCCAGCACCTTCACTCTCTCTTCACAAGGCAGTTAGTTCTTTAGTCATTTTTTGCTGCCTTTCTCTAAATGTGCTCTGAAGTTCGTCTGAATGGGGTGTTCAGAACTGTGCATAAATTTGAGAAGTGATCAATGCAGAGCAAAATGAAACTATTACTTTCTGTGATTTGATGTATTTTAATATTAAATTGCATTTTTTATTTTTTTTCTTTCTTTCTTTGGAAGACACATCATATTACTGACTCATGCATTTTGTAATCAATACTGTACCAAGATACTTTTCAAGAGAACTATGCCCAAACTGGGAGAACTTTGTCTCTGTTAAAATTCATTCTATTATTTTCAACCCAATTTTCTAACTTGTCAAAGTCATTTTGAATTTTATTTCAGTTTTGTATGGTATTAGCTATATCATGTAATTTTGAATTATTTGCAAATTTTATAAGCATTGCCATCCATACTCAAGACATCAGTAAAAATATTGAAAGGTAAAGGGTCTAGGATTTAACTCTGCTACACCCCACTCAGTATTTATTTAAAACTTTTACAAAGCTTCCCATCTTACGTTGAACTCTGGGCAGCTCTCAATCAACAATTAAAACAACATCATTAAAAATGATATAACACAAATCTATTAAAACCATAAATATTGAAAACTTGGCACTGAAGTTAAACTTCTAACATTAAAACCTCTCATCCACCTCCCCCTAGGGTTCTCAGTGCTTGTGGAAAAGCCAGGTCTTCACTGCTTTATCGAAGGCTAGGAGGATAATGGCCTGCCAAACATCAAGAGGAAGAGTGTTCCAGAGGTCGGGGGCTGTCACAGAAAAAGTACACTCCTTAGATCCTTAGATCCCATAAAATGGCTACGTTTAAGGGAAGGGACTAGGAGTCTGTAATACTGTGGGTATAAATATAGCCTTTTGAGAAGGGGTGTGTGTACGTACCACTGCCTCCTTCTGGACAGGCAGTACTACTCCATCCATAAAGAAGCAGTAATCACCACTTGGACTCAGAATAACAAAGTTGAAAGGGACCTTGGAGGTCTTCTAGTCCAACATACCACTTCCTTGGAGACTTTAACTGCTGTTTCATGAAAAACCATTATCCACAACAGCGTGCAATGAAACCACATAAGTATGATCACAACAATTAAAACTGAATAGAAGGGCCATAATGACACCAGTAATAAAATTACATTAATTGCAAAGAGCATGTGATCAAACCAAAGCCAGGAAAACAGGCAGGTCTTTAGTTTAGCTGAAAGCCAGTTAAATCCTACAATTTAGAAATATGTTGTAAGAACAAACTTCTGAGGATTATATCACAACATATATTTGCAAGTGATTTGCAAGAATATTTGATCATAGCTGCTAAGAAGATACTGAATATTCAGGTGTCAAACACACAGGGCTTTGTATGTTAGTTTAAGCATAGTGATTATTTACTTAGTACTATTTACTATGGTTTGTATGCCATTCCAACTAGTTCCAAAGGACAGAGAATTAAAAATAGTGAAGTCAAACCATAGCATCACAATGGTGGGGATGCCATCAACTACAGGCAAGCCTAAATTCAATGGCCTCCAAATGTTCTATCAAGGAGCCATGTTTTCATAGCTTGTGAAAACTTACCAAAGAGCTGATGATCAGTATTCACTGTGGGTAAACTGTTCCACAGTATTTAGCTGTTTGACAACATATAGCTTATATGGAAGGAGTAGAAAAGTGCTTTTCACAGATACAGCTATTATTCTCTAAGCAAAAGACCCCAAAATATTTTTAAAGTCCATAATGTCTATAATTCCAGATAATGCTTAAAAGTAGTAACACCCCTGTAAGTCACTAAACTTTAAGTAGTAGTTGGAGGTATAGCACAATCATACAGGCAAGATTCTACTATTACAGCCAATTTCAATAGAATTAGTTTTAGACATCCCATGGAATTGATTTCATGGTCTGGCCTACCAAAAGAGTGGTTGTGGGGGGGCAGGGGTGGGTTTCAGCAGGTTCTGACCAGTTCTGGAGAACCGGTAGCAGAAATTTTGAGTAGTTCGGAGAACCGGTAAATACCACCTCTGACTGGCCCCACCCCCATCTATTCTCTGCCTCCCGAGTCCCAACTGATTGTGAGGAAATGGGGATTTTGCAGTAACCTTCCCCTGGAGTGGGGAGGGAATGGAGATTTTACAGTATCCTTCCCCTGCCACATCCACTAAGCCACGCCCACTAAGCTATGCCACGCCCACCAAGCCACACCCACAGAACCGGTAGTAAAAATTTTTGAAACCCACCACTGGGGGGGGCAGTTGTGCAGTGCTTTCAGAAACAGCCTTAATCTCCATGGATGTTTCCCATTCCAGCAATAAAACTGTGGCATTTTACAAAAGCTTCAGTTTACAGATCAATTTCAAAGGCAGTTCTATGTAGAACTCCTTTCAGTAAATCAGCCTTGAGGCAAACACTGCATAAATCACTGTGGCAAAGTTATTCCTGTGAAGGAACAAATCACACTGACAAAATAGCCAAAGCTGGAAAAAACCCTCCTAGATGTGGGAGTTATTTGAACCCCCATGAATAAATGGTCTAGGATTATCCTGGATTACGTAGTTGCTTCATTTGTTTATGTGGGCAGATGAAGCAACCACATAATCCAGGTTGCTTCATCCATTAGTGCAATGTCATCCAGAGCAAGAAAACACTTTAATTCATGGACAAAGGAATTGTCTATCCGAAGTGTTTCTTTTAAATGTTTTAACTCAATTTAGAAGGTCTACTAATCTTGGGCCCAAATATAAATCAGTGGATCAAGGGTTGGGACCATCTACATTGGCACAGCAAGTGTAGATTGTTGTGTAAAACACCTGAGATCCAGAGACCCTTGTGGAACTACTGCAAACTATCCATCATGCTATCAATAGATACACCAGTGTTGTTGTTATTTCTATTCTAATCTCAAAGGTGCACTGTGCAGTATGTATCTCTTAAGAGAGGTTGTAATGAAATTGTGGGGCTAAAAAGAAAATCTTTCACTTCATCACAAAAATTCTATGGACTTCATACAAATAGCTTATTAAAAGGCTGCTCAGGTGAACTGTCACTGTCATCAGATATTTTTAAATGGAGAAATTATTAAAGAATTAGAAATTATTAGTAGTAAAATTATTTTGCATGCAGATATTGACCTCTGGTTGAGGAAGAAAAGTTTACAGTCAGGTCCAGAAATATTGGGACATCGACACAATTCTAACATCTTTGGCTCTATACACCACCACAATGGAGTTGGAATGAAACAAACACAATGTGCGTTAACTGCAGACTGTCAGCTTTCATTTGAGGGTATGTACATCCAACTCAGGTGAACAGTGTAGGACTTACAGCAGTTTGCATATGTGCCTCCCACTTGTTAAGGGACCAAAAGTAATGGGACAGAATAATAATCATAAATCAAACTTTCCCTTCTTAATACTTGGTTGCAAATCCTTTGCAGTCAATCACAGCCTGAAGTCTGGAACGCATAGACATCACCAGACGCTGGGTTTCATCCCTGGTGATGCTCTGCCAGGCCTCTACTGCAACTGTCTTCAGTTCCTGCTTGTTCTTGGGGCATTTTCCCTTCAGTTTTGTCTTCAGCAAGTGAAATGCATGCTCAATGGGATTCAGGTCAGGTGATTGACTTGGCCATTGCATAACATTCCACTTCTGTCCCTTCAAAAACTCTTTGGTTGCTTTTGCAGTATGCTTTGGGTCATTGTCCATCTGCACTATGAAGTGCCGTCCAATGAGTTCTGCAGCATTTGGCTGAATGTGAGCAGATAATATTGTCCAAAACACTTCAGAATTCATCATGCTGCTTTTGTCAGCAGTCACATCATCAATAAATACAAGAGAACCAGTTCCATTGGCAGCCATACATGCCCACGCCATGACACTACCACCACCATGCTTCACTGATGAGGTGGTATGCTTAGGATCATGAGCAATTCCTTTCCTTCTCCATACTCTTCTCTTCCCATCACTCTGGTACAAGTTGATCTTGGTCTCATCTGTCCATAGGATCTTGTTCCAGAACTGTGAAGGCTTTGTTAGATGTTGTTTGGCAAACTCTAATCTGGCCTTCCTGTTTTTGAAACTCACCAATGGTTTATATCTTGTGGTGAACCCTCTGTATTCACTCTGGTGAAGTCATCTCTTGATTGTTGACTTTGACACACATACACCTACCTCCTGGAGAGTGTTCTTGATCTGGCCAACTGTTGTGAAGGGTGTTTTCTTCACCAGAGAAAGAATTCTTCGGTCATCCACCACACTTGTTTTCAATGGTCTCCCAGGTCTTTTGGTGTTGCTGAGCTCACCGGTGCATTCCTTTTTTTTTTTGAGAATGTTTCAAACAGTTGTTTTGGCCATGCCTAATGTTCTTGCTATCTCTCTGATGGGTTTGTTTTGTTTCTTCAGCCTAATGATGGCTTGCTTCACTGATAGTGACAGCTCTTTGGATCTCATCTTGAGAGTTGACAGCAACAGATTCCAAATGCAAATAGCACACTTGAAATGAACTCTGAGGCTTTTATTTGCACATTGTATTTGGGGTAATGAGGGAATATCACACACCTGGCCATGGAACAGCTGAGAAGCCAATTGTCCCATTACTTTTGGTCCCTTAACAAGTGGGAGGCACATATACAAACTGCTGTAAGTCCTACACCGTTCACCTGAGTTGGATGTACATACCCTCAAATTAAAGCTGACAGTCTGCAGTTAATGCACATTGTGTTTGTTTCATTCCAATTCCATTGTGGTGGTGTATAGAGCCAAAGATGTTAAGATTGTGTCGATGTCCCAATATTTCTGGACCTGACTGTATGTTGCACATCCACCCTCCTGATGGACTATGGATGTTTCCAGGGTGTTCCTAACAATATTGTTGCAGACCTCTTCTGTTTTTCCCTTTTAAATGGTGTTCTCTGAGGTAAAAAGATGAAATAAATGGTTTGGAAAATATGGGATGGTGCCAAGTGGAAAATGGCAATGTTTGGATCTCCCATAAAACTATGAATCAGGAAGTGATATGATAGAAGTGGGTAGAAATGCTCTATAGCTTGAACATTGAATAGAAGAATGAATTCCTAAAAACTAAGATAAGCCTTGTTCTGGATTTCAACTATAGCGTAGACAAGCTAATCAAAATGGCTAAACCATAATGTGCTTTGTTTGATTTTAGATTAGCATAGTGTGCTATTTCAATCACTGTGTTTTATTAACAATGGCTTATAGCATATAAATGAGCTATAATGGGAGTGCTTTTTGTGAAGTTTTTTTCACCCAATTGTTGTGAAAGAGCTCAGCTAGTCAATCAATCCAACTAGAATTGCTCTCTTTCTCTCTGAAAAGACTCTGTTTGTCTTGAGCAATGTCTTTGTATAATCCAGGACTTCACAAATTCTTTAGTTCATGGATCCCCTTCGTGAAATGTAAGATTGTTCATCAATCCCCAAACATTTATTATATGACAATAATTTAATAAATAGTACTTTAACTAGTAGTACTATAAATAATAACACAATTGACTCCATGGATAGATCCATTAACCTTTGGGGTCAATACTGATCCCAACTGATGGAGTACCCAGTCTCAAATTATGTTGCATATGGACAATCATTTATTAAGCTCAGTATCCCGGACTGGCTAGAACTAGCTTTGCAACTCTTTCTTAGAAGAAAAAGAAGACCCAGTAATGTTAAGAAAATAATGTTACCAGTATGAGGTTGTGTAAGATGACCCAGATGCTACCTGGGGAAAAAAACAGAATTCAGACTGGGAGAAATTAATTGATTATGCCTATGGAGTATTTCTTAAGCTATGTATGTTTGTTTTAGGACAGTGATAATTTTTATTTTTCTGGAAACTGACCTCTTGATATATGCAAATAATTTAACCTCATGATACACCATCATGACCAAGTCTTGCCTAATTTATTTGCTGTGGGTCATGTGACTTCCTAAAGATAATGATATCAATCAGATTATAGATATTACACAAAACCACTGATAGTGATTCAAAACAGAACTATAAAAATGAAGTTTTGTACATTTGTTCTTTGATAATGAAAACAGATGATATCCTTTAAAATACTAATTTTAAGCCATTTCCTTAGTAGTAGTACATACAATGTGGAAAGCCAAATGTATTTGGAAATTTTTTAAAAGCACTCTTTAGAGATTGGTCTGCTTTAGTTCAATTTCTTTAGGATCCTTCCTTCCTTCCTTCCTTCCTTCCTTCCTTCCTTCCTTCCTTCCTTCCTTCCTTCCTTCCTTCCTTCTCTCCCTCCCTCCCTCCCTTCCTCCCTCCCTATAGCCATTCATCTCAGGCAATTTTATTTATTTATTTATTTTTATTTTATTGAATTTGTATACCGCCCTACTCCCGAAGGACTCAGGGCAGTGAACAGCCATAGAATAAAACATATAAATACAAAATTTAAAATAAAATAAAACGAATTAAATAATTTGGCTGAACAAATTTAGAACCCCAATAATTTAAAACCAAATTTAAAATTTCCATTTAAAAAGGGGAAAGACTTAGGTCAGGCCAGCTTGATGAAATAAGAAAGTCAATGGCTATAGGCTACTTACAATTCAAAAAATATACTACAAACAAAACACTAAAAACTTTTTAAAAAAATAAAAATAATTATATAATTTAACACTATAAAAATGACATGGTAAACATTATTTATAATTTGTTTCTAATGACCTCCCTAACTTGCAAAACATATTTTTGAAGTGCAGCACTCACTTTGACTTGGCTTCTGAAGTCTAATGGTGTTCTTTTATGAGCCAGGAGATGACATGGCGGTGCAGCAGCTTAATGATGCTGGAACTGCCAGCCAGAAATTATCTGCATTTCAGCAGTTCAAGCCCAGCTCCAGGAGATAGAGTGAGCTCCCACCACTTGATTCCTAGCTCCTGCCTACCCAGCAGTTCGAAAGCATGCAAGATTGCAAGGGGGTTAAATTCCATTTCAGTGGGAAAAACCTAGCTGTGTTCATGTGTTCCTTAAGACCACTATAAGAACTTATAAAACTATAAGACCAAGCATTTAGTTGCTAAGCTATCATTGGACCCCTTTTTTTAATTTGTGAGAATTCTGATAGCCAAATTGATCCTACACAGAGAACACCCATCCGCCAAACTCTCTTGAATATACAGTAAGCAGCTCAGAATTATGAGCTAAAGGCAAATGATGAAGAAGGGCTAAATTATATGTCTATTTAAAAGTTGGTCCTTCCTGCTGAATAGTTCTGTGCTTTAAGCAGCTGTAAGGAGCCACAGCTGAGACTGTGGAAGCATTTTTTATTTGAAAGAAGTCTCATGCTGAAAGAGCATCTACATTAGCCAGTTGACTTAGTAGTCTCTTCTTGGGTCATCTTCTAGACCATGGATGTCAAACTCGCGACATCACGCTGCCATCATATGATGTTTTGCTATGTTTTTCCCCTTCGTGGAGCTGGGGTAGGAGTGGCCTGAGTGTGATGTGTCTGGCCCTTGTGCCACCAGTTTGTCACCCTTGTTCTAGACTCTGTAAATTGTCTCTTCCAGTTAGGAGTCTTTTCTGGTAATGATCATACACCTACTCTCAGTACTTCTTTTATGTCCTATTGATTACATGTTATACCGGTAAGACCTCAACACCAGGGGTGAAATCCAGGAGGTTCTGACAGGTTCTGGAGAACCAGTAGTGGAAATTTTGAGCAGTTCGGAGAACTGGTAAATACTACCTCTTGCTGGCCCCAGAGTGGGGTGGGAATGGAGATTTTGCAATATTCTTTTCCCAGGAGTGGGGAGGGAATGAAGATTTTGCACTATTCTTCCCCTGGAGTGGGGTGGGAATGGAGATTTTGCAGTATCCTTCCCCTGCCATCCCTACCAAGCCACGCCCACAGAACCGATAGTAAAAAAAAATTGGATTTCACCACTGCTTAACACTCTGACCCTCTCATGCTGTTTGCTAGTATTTTTCATGCATGAAACAGGACAGTTATTTGCTTTGTTCCCACCCCCCACGCCCCGGAAGAAATCTATCAACTTTCACATGTGAACAGATATGAGTTACAAAGAATGAAAATGATACAGCAATTTTCTCTATTTAATGTTTAAATGCAGATCATACTATGGACCAGTATTGAATATGTTATGGAAAAATATATTGAAATGTTCAGTTTTCAGGAAAGCTCAATATACCTTTCTTCTTGAATTAGAAATTAACTATACAGTTTTTCTTGTTGGATGCTATCAGGTAAATGGTTAGCTCTGTATTTAGTTGTAAGCAAAAGTTACTAAAGTGTTTGAAGAATTTGTCCAATTAAGCACAAACTAAATATGCCTCAGTTATTACATTATTACTGAAGAGTATTGAGTTTTGTATTGTTATGAGGTTATAATAAGAAACTATACAACAGCTTTATTTATCATTCCCTTTGGCCAATAAAACACAATTGCTGTACTTATGTAGCAATGCAAAATTATACCCTCAGGGAAATGTTTGATATGGGGAGTTAAGCTGATGAAAAGCAAGTTTTGTCATTCCTCTCATTGGTGCAGCTCAGGTTTATATCATGCAGTTACAAATTGTATTCAGACTATTTGTAACTTCCCATATTTTCACATTGCTGCTTCCATTTTGAAAAATCTCTTTTCTCCTACTCAAACACCCCATAATTTCTTAAGGTGAAAAATAAGGACAATGCATGTCTTTTTATTGGTAACTTGGAACCTGTGCCATAATGTGTCATTTGTTTTTCTAAACATAATTAGAATTAAGATCCTGAATAAGTCTTGAATTAAGTCAGGAACTAAATGTAAATAGAAAGTGGATACTGGGTTAAAAGCTTGAATACTTGTAAAATGCTGAATAAAATAGCTTTTAGTTAAACCATCAAGATTCTTAGACCAGATATTCCCCAAATTTGCAAAATTGACATATCAATAGAACTCAGCAAGAATTATGTGATTTTTACATCTTAATAAATTGTACCAGAAGAAAGCTGATACAACACATCTCTGCATCTCTACCTCTGTTTCCAGCAGTTGGACCTTGTTTCATACTTGTTCTAGGATTCACATTTTCCCTATCTATGCTTATATTTCTGTAAGTATTGTACTGGACCCTCCTTTAAGGAGGAGCAAGGAAGGAGGAGTCAAGCTAAAGTTTTTTAATGGAAGATTGAGTAAAAACACAAAGCAAAAGTAGCACAGTTGAGTTTTTAGCATTGTTTCTGTGCACGCTTGTATACAATCCATCCTGGAAAAAAATAATCACTTTCCTCAAGATGACAAGAATGCTGAGAACCTACAAAATTGTGAAAACTTTGGAAGGACGATTTGGTGTTGTCCATGGAACCATTCAACATAATCAATACGTTTCAAGAATTGGTATCCGATCACTCTCTATGAAGGTAATTGCAACTTTTCATTAAACATTTGACCAATTCTTTCTCTCAGTGCAGAGTGTTATGTGCTGAAAAATTCTTGTCTGCAGATAATTTTTCTTAAAGCAAGTATAAGAAAATTATTGAGCAAAACTAGGTTTTCAAGTTCTGATTTATTAGAGACTGTTGACTGCAGATGTATTGACTTAATAAATACTAGTGTGTACACTGAGTTTTAAATGATAGGTTAAATTATTTTGAAAGGTGAAGGTTCAGAGATCCTGTTTAAATGTATTGAACTATGTAATCTGGGCATACTGATGTTGAGATAACTGTTCTTAACAATAGGTTTAAAGTTAATGTGGAATTATTAGACATCAAAGATTACATTTATGAAGTTTTTATATACTCCTACACTATCTAATACTAATACATGATTGTAGAGTTTTCATTTTTTTCTGATAGAATCTGGATGTTCAATTCAGGATAACACTATGAGAATGTTCTATGGACAGCACAGAGAGTTTGGCGATTAAAAGTATATTGAGACAATTGCAAACCATTGTCCTTGGGTACATATATGACCTCACATATAAGCATTTATATAATATGAGTATTTATGAGATAATATGGCCAATCTGAAATCATGAAAGTAATTGGATTTGTGCTTCTTACTGATATCAAACTTGTTTCTGCTTTGGGTTATTTCACTTCCATGTGATAAAAGTCTTTCTCAAATTGGTTAATAATCATAAGCATACCTATTTTTTCTATTATCTCACCCTTGCTGAGAAATTTAGTCCAAGATTGAAGCCTCCCTAGTCCTCCTCACTCTCTTTTTTATCATCTTCATCCTTGTAGCCAGCACTAACTGGGGCCCTGAGGCAAAATGCTTGTGTAATCCCATTATTGATTTTCTAAATTGTCCTTCTCAGATGGATTACCTGTCTCAGGGCTAACTTCTATCTTTCTTCCTACACATGGTCAGAAAACAGTTTAAAAGCCATAATACTTGGTGTTGTTGTTTGCGAAGCATTTTATTTCTTTTTAAGGAAATGAATATATTCCCCCATTTCTTTGAGTAGTGAAAAGATATTTGGGCACAATGCTTATCTGCTTCCCTTTGAAAAGGAAGCACTAGAAGCTTGTGGTGTTTTTAAATATTTGACTTTATTTACAAACATATAAGGTGTCAACCAATGTTAATGTTGTAAGTTAAATTGACAATTCCCTATCAGGTTTTCAGAGTCACAGCCAGGCTCCCTAGTGTTTCTAAAGTTTATTTTATTCCTGTTTCTTCTTTTAGTTTGCTTCCTTATTTCTTTTCACAGATCTAGATTGCACATCCTTAGAAAGACAGCAACGGAAAAACCATATGGAAAAAATTCATATATTTTCTAATAACTCTCAAATGTTCAGCAACATCTAGCTGTGGAACGCAAGGGACAATTTCCCTAGCTGTATTTTCCAGGACTACTTCTGGCTTCATTTTTTTGGGCACAGACCACCAATTCATTGTAATATCAGTTTATACCAGGGGTGAAATTAAGCAGGTTCTGATAGGTTCTGGAGAACCGGTGGCGGAAATTTTGAGTAGTTCAGAGAACCAGCAAATCCACCTCTGGCTGGCCCCAGAGTGTGGCGGGAATGGAGAATTTGCAATATCCTTCCCCTAGAAGTGGGAAGGGAATGGGGATTTTGCAGTATTCTTCCCTTGGAGTAGGGTGGGAATAGAGATTTTGCAGTATCCTTCCCCTTCCACGCCCACCAAGCCACACCCACCAAGCCACACCACGCCAACCAAGCCACGCCCACAGAACCGGTAGTAAAAAAAATTGAATTCCATCACTGGTTTATACTTACCCAAATCTTTCAGTTGCTATATCTTAAACCACCTAAAATATAGACTAACTTTGTTTGTGCTCAAATACATGTAACAAACTACTTCAATTATATTATTATTTTATTGGTATGATCAGTACAATTCAGCAGATATAGAATCATGTCCTTACATTTTTGAAGGTCAAATTGTAAATGATTTTTTTCAACTCAGAAAAGAAAAGTATTTTTATCTGCAGTTTATGTTTTAGCTACATTGTTGTCATATTTTTGCATAGCCTTAATACTAGGATTAGCATATTTCTTCATCAGATGTGAAATTTCTTTAAGAGACTTTTAATACTGCACACTGTAAATTATTGCTCCTAACCACTTCCTCAGCCACAGTGATCTACTGCATTATTTAGACTTCTCTGCTTCTACCTTCTGCAAATTTCTAGAGACAGAGGATGGAGGTTGACAGCAAAAGACGTGGGCTCAGTGTTGCATGAGGAAAGCATTAAAGCGATTGTTCAAGCTGAACTATGATTTCTTTACCAAAATTAGGAGTGCTAAACATTGCAATGGGATAATGAATTTGTTGAGATAAATGGTTTACAAAAGTTAGTCTGTCTTTTATCTATCATAATATTTCACTAGTCAGTGTTATTGCCCCTTCAACAATTACCCAGCAGGATCTGATTATTAGCACATGTGTATTAAAAAAAATCAAATATTGCTGAGGACTTAATAAAGCAAGTTAATTAACAAAATATTAAATTAAATATATATTGAATATATATTTTAATATTCCTTGATAATTTTATGATGAATCTGAAATAAGAAAATAGGCATGCTTGTTTTAACTCCCTTTTTTGTCAATTAATATTACTCCTATAGCCAAGCAGAAGTATTATGTCTACATACAATTTCCAGATACAAACATTTTAGAAAGTTGTTCTATCAAATATTTTAATAACACCCAAAGAGAGTAAAACAAGCTGTCTTTTAAAGTTAACCTTTATGTTTGAAATGAATGAAATAAGGAAAGGATGAGGGCAGGAACAGGAAAGAAGGTACTGAATAGAGATGAAAGAGGTAAAGAGGTCAGTCAATGGGCACTTTCGCGCTAATCTTGCTTTTCCTACTCAAGGGATCTGAAAAGGACAGTAGAGATTTTAAGGAAAGGAAAGGGGGAGGGAGAAAAGAGTCCATATTGAAAAGAGGGCCCATTGGAAAAGATCTCCTTCCCATATGTCAATCAACCACTTGTCAAATGTTAATCAGTGAGGGAAAAATAGGTAGCAGTGCCAGGTCTCGATTACTAATGGGAGGGTGAGATGAAATGGCAGTTGCTGTAGTCAATAGAGATCAGAAAATTTAAGTGCGTCCATCTCTGGAAGGAAACAACTGGAGAGGAGAGATAAACCATTGCCTACTTGAAAACTGTTAGTGGGGACTTGTAGAATTAAGATGCTTTTCTTGAAAAAAATATTATACAGCCAGACAGGAAGAAGCATCCTAATCTCTACTAACAGCTCCAATAAATGTATACTTTACTCAGTACTTCAAGAAGTACATTCTCATTGGTCATTGGTACACTTTCCTTTAGACAAGCCAATTTGTATTGTTCTTGATTTGTAGAGCTTTGGAACTCATTGTTAAAACATAGGAAGTGGTTTTATTTGTTCTGATACTTCCTCTTTGTTTCCTCATTAAAGGAACCTTAATTAATCAATAATGGTCTGGTATTGTTCTTCTATTCCAATTAGACAGTAGAAAGTCAATTGTTATTAACAAGAAGAAGAGACTCAAAAGATTCAAGAGGGAAAGTCTCATTTGCATTTTCATGTAAAAAGATGTGTTATTATATGTGCTCCTAGTATATTTGCTTTTAAGGTTTGTAAAGTGTAGAAAAAATTATCCTGATGTTGTTATTTTGACTTCCACTCATAGTCTACGAGAGATTGAAAGCATTGCCCCAGAAGAGTATTAATTTAAGATTTCCTTGGTTTTAGACTACATTTTTTAAAGTCAAGCATGAGAAACCTATTGTCTAAAAACTAAATATAGCCATAGGTTCTTTCCAGTTGGCAAGAGGAAAAAAAAACCCACTGTAGATGGGCAGCCATATTCCTATGTACTGTGTTGTATTCATATTACTGACATTAATTTTAAAGTATAATTTTTTTAAAAAAATGGTAGAATTGTATAACAGTAATAAGAGTACTCTTTTCTTAGTCCATACTACAGTATAAAGATTAGTGCACATGCCAATTTCATATGCAAGGAAGAGCAGCTCAGTTCAGCAAACATGATTCTGCAGAAGACATTTTAGCCATGTAGAAACCACCACCTCTTTTTCTTAGGAAACTGGTTAGCCAGTATAATTTGTTTTTAATACAGTAGAACCTCTGGTCACGACCATAATTAGTTCCATAACTTTGGTCACAACCCAATTTGGTCCTGACCCAAACCTAATTTTGGAAATTTGGCGCTTACAAAAAAAATGGTGTGGAAGGGGAAAACAGCTGTGAAAAAAAAAGTGAATTTTTTGGTCAGAACCCGATTTCGTCATGGTCAGAAGCATTCGTGACCAGAGGTTCTACTGTAATTTGTAAATTAAGACCAAATGCATTAAAAAAAACAGCAGCATATCAACTGAGGGACTCATAAGGTCTTGTATGTTAAGGAAAAATAATTGCTTCAGCAATGCTGCATAAACAAATCTGTTCTTAAATAATGATGGTGCTAAATCAGAAACATGAAAGCATTTGCTTGTCTAGAAATATGCTAAGATGCTGTGCAAGGCCCTTTGGGCAATGTAATAATAGGATCAAATAATGCAACCTTTTGCTTGTTGACACCAATCAGAATTTTATAATACACTTGTATGTCTAGATTGTAGTTATTCAAAATAACTACTATTGATTTCAAAGGGATTTTCTCCAGGGAATAGTGCTGCTAACTCAGAAGAAAGATTTAGAAATTAAATCGATGTAATTTTCATATGTAGGCAAAGGAGAGTATAAGAGGGAGACTCTGGTCATGTGAAGGTCACTGTTGATGAAAGTGAGTGGATTGAAATGGAAGCTTTCAACATGAAAGGCCAATTTCTGATCCACTAGATCAAAGATGGATAATCTGAGGCTGCATTTAACTGGTGAAAATGATGGCTACAGAACCTGGAAAATTCCAAACTTTGCTACTTGATCGCAGTATTGAATGTGACAGACAGGGAAAATCATTAAATATATAACCGGAGAGAGATTGAATTAACTGTATTTTAATGCTTAATAAAATATAAATGTAATGCAAAATCATGTGATTAATTTTTTTTTTGGCCTTGATTCTATCTATTTTTGCAATGTAGTTCCTGGCCTGCTTCTCAAAGGATCTTTGCAACTCTTGGCCAGAATTTTGCACTTTATCTTAGAGCACATAGAGCAAGAAAATGTGTGGTTCTTTGTGTTAGAAAAATGCAGGAATGCTCTAGGTAGTAATGCAAACTTTGCTTATAGATGTTTCATGTTTTAATTACTTAAGGTGAAAGAAGACAACACATTCACCAGATCCTTGATTAAGAACATGCAAATTGAGAAATTATTATTTTTTCATTAATGTTTTAATTCCCCTTTATTTTTATAGACAACTCAAGGCAATAAACATAATAATACTCCTCCTTCCTCCTATTTTCCCTACAACAATCACCACATGAGGTGAGTTGGGATGAGAGAAAGTGATTGCCTCAAGGTCACCCAAAAGTGCCTAAAGTGGAACTAGAACTCACAGTTTCTTTTTATTTTATTTATTTATTATTTATTTGATTTGTATACCGCCCTACTCCCGAAGGACTCAGGGCGGTGAACAGCCAAACAATAAAATAACATAGATACAAAAATTTAAAAAAACCAGATAAAATCAAATTAAATCATTTTGGCCCAGACAGAATTAAAACACCCCAATAATTTAAAAACAGATTAAAATTTACATATTTTAAAAAGGGAAGAGATTAGGCCAGGCCCGCCTGATGGAATAAAAAGGTCTTCACAGCGCGGCGGAAGGTGCGCAGATCCGGGATCCTCCGTATCTCCGGAGGGAGCTCATTCCAGACGGTAGGTGACCCCACAGAGAAGGCTTTCCCCCTAGGGGTCGCCAGCCTACACTGTTTGGCTGACGGCACCCGGAGGAGTCCCTCTCTATGAGAGCGTACTGGCCGGTGGGAGGCTATTGGTGGTAGTAGGCGGTCCCGTAGATAACCAGGTCCTAAGCCATGGAGCGCTTTAAAGGTGGTAACCAAAACCTTGAATTGAAAACCTTCTTGATTTCTAACCTACAGCCATTCTTCCCAGTGAAATATATCTCCCTGCCTGGCTTTTGGACAGATTAAATGAAATCAAGCCAAGGAATGAAGTGGGAACATAAGCTTCTCTAGAAGCTGACATATACGTCATATATGCATAATGAAACATTTCAACAAAAATTACGCACTGTAAACACCTGAAGGATTTGTTGTAAATATGTGGCAGTCTCATCTTTGGCCAGCTGGAGATTTTGAATTATATCTTTCCAAATCACATTAAAAAAACCTCATGTGATTGATAAATAAGAATATGATTCATGAGTACAAATATGAGGCCATATGAAGGAAAGAAGCTGTGGACATGTTTTATTCTATTGCTATAATGAACCAAAAAAGCATATACAGCCCAAATGAATTCACTATATGATGCAGCCTCTTTATTGTAATTTATCTACCATAATCTGCCATACTGGTCCAATGTGGCTTGGTAAATGTCATTGGCCCAAAGCAAACATCTGGCTTCTTGCCTAAAGGAGGACTGAAACCTCGGCCTTTCCACTCCTAGTCCAGCACTTCAACCTCTACACCAGGGGTGTCAAACTCGCAGCCCGCGGGCCTGATGTGTCACGTGCTGGCCATGCCCTCCCCCATTTTAGTGAAGGGGAAAAAATTCATGATACGGACTGTGAATTTGACACCCCTGATCTACACCATACTGGCTCTCATATATGTATGTCCAAGCAAGGTACCACTCCCAAGGTACCACTCCCAACAAACAATATATACAATCTTTTTGCAGCAGCTAATTATGTGGTACACTTTTTCTTTAACTTCTTTACAGAGATAACATTTGCTATCTTAAGACTCAAATCTGGCTATGTATGCATTTGTTCTTAAGGCTTGGTCTTGTGCAGCTGGAATTAGCCCTATTGTCTCTTACTTCAACTTTCCCATTCTTAACCATTGCCAGGTCTTGTTATTTCTTTGCCTGCTAGTTTGTTTGTTTTTTTATGTACTGGCATGCAATACTTTGTCTTGCTGTGTCTCGTTTCTGTTCATCTTTTGATAGGCCTGTTTGGTTTCCTGGTTCTCTTGTGGTTATATCTATCATCCTATCCCCAGGTTGGACAGGATCCCTATGTCAGTAATCTTAAATTTGCAACATACATTTTTAATTTTCAGATTAAGCATCATATACATTGGCCAGGATGAGGCTCAAGAAATGTCCCACAATTCTTTCCTGCACCAGCCATTGTGTTTCTGCAAAGTATCAATACGGCCTGTATTTTTAGCAACAATATTTATTATTAAAAGTCTGTAGAGATTCTCAGACATCCAGGTCATGGTTTGTCACAAGTAAATGCCTTATTCTTGAATGGAGGATATATATGCTCATGGGGTATCAAGGGTTAATTTATTCTTTCCTTCCTAATGTATTCATATGTAACCACTCCTACTTCTTAACCCCACCTTAATGATATAAAAGGAGATACACTCTCCTCCTTCTCTCTTCTTTCTGCAATCACTCTGTGAATAAAGAATGCCTTCTGTAAATAAACTACCTTCTGTTTGAATATAAAAAGTCTGAACCTATTATTGAGTCTGATCCTCGAATTATGGCAACAAGCTGGTAGCAGAGGATGGTTGGCTGACTCAATGAGAAACAGACATGCCAAAGAAAGAAAACTCCAGAAACAAAAGAGAAAGACCCAACACCAGGGCACACAACAAAGATATGGAAACAGATCAAGAAATGATCGACGAATCAACAATAAAAATGACAAAAGAACTTGAAAATCTCACTACAGACGACGAAGAGGTAATCGAAGAACCCAGCAACCAAGAAGCAAGCGAAACGGAAAACAACACACTCAGATTAGAAATACTGAAGTTACTGAAATGTCAAAAAGACGACAAAAATCTCATCGCGAACCTCCAAGACATCATAAAAGCCAATGGAGCAGCGAGAGAAAACTACTTCAACGCGTGAGAACCAAAAGATCGCAAAATGGTAAGCAGATTGCCCACAGAAGAAAATGTAACTGAAGAAAAGACCAGCGATCCTGCGCAAAATTTTGAATGGCAGCCATCTTGGTTTTGTCAGCCCGCCAAAATGAATGACTCACAACCAATCAGAGAGCAGAGTTCAAAATGGCTGGCGCGAAAAGCTCTACACAACATAAGAAATAAAAAAGAAAAATTCAATTCATCAGAAGAATCCGATACAGACACCGAAGAAACATCAACCGAACGACAAATCGAAGTGGCTATGAAAACACTCTTCGCAGCCTTCGGCCCGAATCTAAAAATCTCAAGGAAATCAACGAAAGTACCAAAGACTGTAAATCGAATAACAAAGAAAAGACAGACTGCACAATCCAAGGACAAAGATACAGAAACAAACGAACAAGCGTTCCTGCTTCCATCCACTCCGAATCGATCAACGAGAGTGCTAATGCCCGAACCCAGAGAGCCTTGCAAGTACTCGCCCACACCGCAAACGATCCCGGGAGCCAGCAGCCTCAACCGAGACGACCACAATAAAAAAAAGCAAGCACCGATCCACACCTGGATGCCTAAAGTCGAACCGGAGAGCGAATCGTCTGAGGAAGAGCAATACAAGGGAGCTGCAGCAACGAGAACCTCTCCCGACAGCTCCTGGAACGAAATGAACAGCGCGCATGCGCAAACACACACAAATGAACACAGAGACTTTGAAGAACAGAGAGAACCATTCAGACTAGTCGCAAGCGTACCTACACCATTCTGCAGTTACCAGCATCTACAAGACCATGGACAGCCTCCAGTTGTAAGTAATGCAGCAAATAACATTGGATACCTTCCTAATGATTTTCCAAAATTGAGAATAGATGGTATTAATTTACAGGAATGGAGTCAGCAGCTCCAGGTTGTTTTTTTAAAAGAGAATTTATTGTTTTTCATAACTAACCCTCACAAAAAACCATGGACTCTAAAATTGGACTGCCTATACCACAGAGCATTCTATTTACTAATATCTAGTATATCTCCTGCTATCTATCACAGTATTAAGCATAATCTGACTGTATCAGAAATAATTCATTGCATGTTTAAATTGTTTCATAGTGAAAGTGTGGCAACCACAACAAGAATGTCTAAAAATTTCTTCTCAGCCAGGATAAAACCTGGAACTACTGTAAGTGAACATTTGCTATCTCTAAATACAACTAGAGCAGAACTTCATTTAAGGGGAGAAATAATATCAGATCAGACAATGAAAAGTGTTATCCTTAATTCATTAGACTCATCATGGGATAACTACATAACTCACTTGGACATAATTAATTTAGGACACCTATCTATAGAGAATTTATTAAATAGATTAATAGCTGAAGATAATCTGAGAAGAAGCCGCTACAGCGCATACAAAGAACACAGACAGACCAAAAGAGTAGTATTTCAAGACAGATACTCAGAACCAATTGAGTGTTATAATTGTAGATCCAAAGAACATTATAGAAGAGATTGTCCAAAACATCTTAAAGAAAGACAAGACCACGACACTAGAAATAGATACAATAACAGACAATCATCTATTGATAGATACAGATATAGAAACTCACCAAACTTTAGAGAACGTAGAGGGGGCAGAGATAACTCAAGAGATAGAAAGTCTGGATCATTAAATGGATTAGATAAACACACCATAACCAAAAACCAAAATTCAAAGGATAATGCCTGGCTCATTGATTCTGGGGCAACAAATCACACAACACATAATAAGAAAATAGTATCTTCCTTCATAGAAGATAAATTTGTAATCAAAGTAGCTAATCAAGAGGAAGTCCAAGTCATTGGAAGAGGAAATGTAGATTTACCCAGTTTAGGGAAAATAGAGGGGGTTTTATTAATACCCGAAATACCTCATAACATTCTTAGTGCAATAAAGTTAAGCAGAGACTCCAGCATAAATGTAATATTCTCAAAGGGAAAGGCAATTTTAGAGAAAAACAAAACAAACTTAGGTAATGTGATTATCAAAGGAGATTTACCATATCTGGTCACAGAGGAAAAATGGCTTCACAACATTGATTCAAACATGGAAGATGACACTAGCATAGAAAATGAAAATAACAGTAACAGTGACAATGAGGAACACGAAACAGAACAGAACAATGAAACCACATCTGTAAACGATACACATAATAACAAAAGACCAACTACTGGAAAACCAATTCATGATGAATGTGCACATATATTACATAGAAAATTAGGACATGCTAGTTTTCCTGTAATACAAAAAATGATTGAACATGCTGAAGGTGTCAAAATAAAAGATTGTAAAAATTACTTGGAATGTTCAGTATGTAAGTCCTCAAAACTCAGAACCAAACCCAGACCAAAAAAGGCAACAAGATCATCAAATCACATATTTGATTTAATACATATGGATCTAGTTGGTCCATTAACCCCATCAATCACATACAAGAAACGATACTTTCTTACTTTTGTAGACGACTATAGTCGTTATGGCTTTGTCTACACTTTAAGGCACAAAGATGAAACATTTCAAAAGTTTAAAGAATTTTACAAACGTGTAGAAACACAACACAATGTAAAAATAAAGCAGATCATGACAGACAGGGGATCTGAATTCATGTCAAAGGAATTCTCCCAATGGCTAAAGGAAAAAGGAATGTTACACTTCACTTCTAGCCCTTTCTCTGCATTTCAAAATAGAGTAGCAGAATGAAAAAACTTGACATTACAAACCATGATTACATGTACATTAGAAGATGCTGGTTTAGGCAAACATTTCTGGTCAGAAGCACTTTTATACTCCAATTGTACCCTAAACAGAATTTGGTCTAGTGTCATAAACAAAACACCATATGAATTGATGTATAGTAAAAAACCCAAAATAGCCCACATGCATGTATTTGGAGTAACGGCAGATGTACATATACCAAAACAATTGAGACGTAAGGGAGATAATGTATCTAGAAGGCTCAGATTCATGGGCTATGAAACACGCACAAAAGGATACAGATTTATTGACAATAATAACAAGTTCATAATTTCTAGGACAGCTGTATTTCACGAACAGGCCAATTGGTCTAAGATACATCTTAATGAGATACTCCCAACAACAAGACCAGACATTAAAAATCAAGATAAGACAGAAAGAGAAGAACATAATCACAGTACACAAAAGGGCAACAAAAAAACATGGATGGGAAACTGTCCAAATATCAAAACAGATTCATTAACACAAAAGGAAGCAAGATATTTACACGATAACGATAGCAGGCCAGAAAGAACAATTAGAAGTAGCAGGAACCAGGTACCAAATAGATACAAAATTACATAATGCACATAAATGACAATACATCAACACCCAATACATATGAGGAAGTATTAAAACTTCCCACAGAAGAAAGAAAAAAGTGGGAATTAGCCATGGCCAAAGAAATGGACAGTTTACGAGAACTAAAGGTATTCACCCCAGCTCCAGCACCAAAAGACAAAACAGTTATTGGCACTAGGTGGATATTCAAAATTAAAAATCTGGAAGAAGGAAATACATTATATAAAGCAAGACTAGTTGCACAGGGCTACGCTCAAAAGTATCCTGAGGACTATACCGATACATATTCCCCCACTGTAAGGACTGAAAGTGTTAAGACAGCTTTAGTAATAGCATCAGCCCTTAATCTTGAAGTTTTTCAATATGACATACAGACTGCATACCTACATGCAAAACTAGATAAAGAAATATACGTGAGAGCCCCTCACAGCCAAGACACAAATAGAAACGAAACTTGGTTACTAAACAAAAGTTTGTATGGATTAAAGCAATCCGGCAAACGTTGGTATGAATGTTTGGTCAACGTACTCAAAACTATGAACTTCAACGCCACACCTGCAGACAATTGTTTCTTTGTTAGAAGAGATGGTGATTCAATAGAATTTGCATTAATTTAATTTAATTTAATTTAATTTAATTTCCAATTTATATACCGCCCTTCTCCCTGAGGACTCAGGGTGGTGTACAGCCAAGATAAAAAACATAGAATACAAATATTAAAACATTTAAAAATATATATAAATTTGGGCCGAAAGTTAAGAATCACAAACTAATTAAAAAATTTAAAAATTTCTTCTAAGCCAACCCGGCTTTCTGGAAAAGATGGGTTTTCAGGGAACGACGGAAGGCATTGAGGTCATGGATTCTCCTTATCTCCGGGGGCAACTGATTCCAGAGGGTGGGAGCCCCCACAGAGAAGGCCCTCACCCTGGGGGCCACCAGCCTACATTGTTTGGCTGATGGCACCCTGAGGAGGCCCTCTCTGTGGGAGCGCACGGGTCGATGGGAGGTCGTTGGTAGCAGCAGGCGGTCTCGGAGATAGCTAGGCCCTATGCCATGGAGCGCTTTAAAGGTGATAACCAACACCTTGAAGCGCACCCGGAAGACCACCGGGAGCCAGTGCAGCTCGCGCAGGAGCGGTGTTACATGGGAGTGCCATGTTGCTCCCATCACTACCTGCGCTGCTGCATTCTGGACCAGCTGGAGCCTCCAGGTGCTCTTCAAGGGGAGCCCCATGTAGAGAGTGTTGCAGTAGTCAAGGCGAGAGGTGACGAGGGCGTGAGTGACTGTGCACAAGGAATCCCGATCAAGAAAGGGCCGCAACTGGCGAATCAGGCGAACCTGATAAAAGGTCCCCCTGGTAAAAGCCGTCAGATGTTCCTCCAAGGACAGCTGCCTATCCAGGAGGACTCCCAGATTGCGAGCCCCTTCAGTGGGGGCCAAAGACTCGCCCCCAATAGTCAGCGATGGAGTCAACTGACTATATCGGGATGCCGGGAGCCACAGCCACTCAGTCTTGGAAGGGTTGAGCTTGAGCCTGTTCCTCCCCATCCAGATCCGCACAGCCTCCAGGCACTGGGACATCACTTCAAGGGCATCGTTGGGGTGGCCTGGGGTGGAGATGTACAGCTGGGTGTCATCAGCGTACTGGTGGTATCTCACCCCAAAGCCACGGATGATCTCGCCCAGCGGCTTCACATAAATGTTGAACAGAAGGGGCGAGAGGACCGATCCCTGCGGCACTCCACAGATGAGAGGCCTCGAGGTCGACCTCTGCCCCCCTGCCAACACAAACTGCGACCGGTCAGAGAGAAAGGAGGAGAACCACTGCAACACAGTGCCTCCCACCCCCAACTCTTCCAGCCGGTGCAGCATGATACCATGGTCGATGGTATCAAAAGCCGCTGAGAGATCTAACAGGACCAGAACAGAGGAATAACCCCTGTCCCGAGCCCTCCAGAGATCATCCACCAACGCGACCAATGCCGTTTCCGTGCTGTGCCCAGACCTGAAACCCGACTGGAACGGATCTAGATAGGATGTTTCCTCCAGGAATTGCGGAAACTGTTGCGCGACCACACTCTCAACAACCTTCACAATGAAGCGAAGGTTGGAGACAGGACGATAGTTGGCCAATATTGCTGGATCCAGGGACGGCTTCTTGAGGAGAGGCCTCACCACCGCCTCTTCCAGGGCAGCGGGGAAGTGACCCTCACTCAAAGAAGCATTAATGACACCCTGGAGCCAGCCTCGTGTAACCTCCCGGGAAGCCAGTACCAACCAGGAGGGACACGGGTCCAGTAAACATGTGGCCGCACTAAGTCTCCCCCAAATCCTGTCCACATCATCGGGAGTCACAGCATCAAACTCCTCCCAGATAACATTCTCAAGACTGTTCCTCGTCACCCTGCCCTGATCTACCCAGTCAGAGTCCAGATCCCCCCGGATCTGAGCGATTTTGTCATACAGGTATTGTCCGAAATCCTCCGCCCTGCCTTCTAAGGGATCCTCCCGCACTCCCAGATGGAGCAGGGCGCGGGTCACCCTAAACAGGGCGGCCGGACGATTCCCTGATGATGCAATAGAGGCGGAAAAGTAGTTAGACTTTGCCGTCTTTATCGCCACTAGGTAAGCCTTAATATGCGACCTTACCAGTGTTCGATCAGATTCAGCGAGACTGGCCCTCCAACCACTCTCCAGGCGTCTTTTCCGGCGCTTCATTTCCCTCAGCTCCTCAGTAAACCAAGGAGCCGCACGGGATCGGCATCGGGTCAGAGGCCGCAAAGGCACAACTCGGTCCAAGGCCCCACCAGCCGCCCGATCCCAGGCGGCTACCAGGTCCTCGGCCGAGTCATGTGCTAGATCCTCAGGAAATGGCCCAAGCTCCGTCTGGAACCTATCAGGATCCATCAGGCGCCTGGGGCGGATCCATCTAATTGGGTCCGCCTCCCTGCGGCGAGGGGTCGCGGTTCGAAGATCTAGGCGAAGGAGTGAGTGGTCAGTCTATGACAAGGGTTCCACGTCTATATCCCCTATAACAAGACCACTCAACCACTGGCCAGAGACAAAAATCAAATCCAGAGTGTGACCTCCCCTGTGAGTAGGGCCATGAACTAACTGGGTCAGATCCATGGCTGTCATGGAAGCCATGAACTCCTGAGCCACCTCAGACGTTTCACCGACGGATGGCAAGTTGAAAAGACCCATGACTAAAAGCCTGGGTGTATCTACTGCCACCGTGGCTATCACGTCGAGTAGCTCAGGTAGGGCTGTTGCCACATGGCAGGGAGCCAGGTACGTAAGCAACAAGCCCATCTGAACCCCACGGCCCCACCTCACAAGGAGGGACTCACATCCGGCTATCTGAGGCACAGTGGTCTCCCTTGGACTCAGATCCTCGTTAATAATAACCGCCACCCCCCGCCCCTCCCCTGGGCCCTCGGCTGATGGAATGCTCTGAAGCCTGGTGGGCACATTTCCACCAGAGGGGCGCCACCCTCCGGGCCCAACCAGGTCTCCGTAATACCCGCCAGGTCCGCTCCCCCCTCTTGTATAAGATCGTGAATGAGGGGGGCCTTATTGACCACGGACCTGGCATTGCACAGCATCAGCCGAAGGCCCAGCTCCTGAGTATCTAAGCCACCTAGTATCCGAGCGGAGCCTTGGGGACCGGGGCAAGCAATTGCTCTCAAACAGCAAGTGCGAGCCCCCAACACCTGATGTGGTCCCCTGCTCCCGCCATATCTGCCCCTCCCATTCACCGTGCCGATGGTACAGCCCTCATAGATATCGCCCCCCATCCCTTTTCCAATCCCTCGTCCGGTGCCTCCCAGATCATTACCCTGTGCCGGGCACGGCTCTGACCCTGGTGGATTCCCCCCCCATCTGCCATAGTCGTCTTCCCAGTATCTTTAAAAGAATAATTACAACCCCCCCCCAGAACCCCTTAAAATCTTTAAAAATTTCCCTAAAAAGCCCCATAAATTCTTCCTTGCTCCATGCCATCTCTCCGGACTCCAAAGTCCGTCATCGAGATAGGCCCTCGATAATGTGGGGGGGCAAACCTGCGAGAGGGGAGAATCTCGCAGGGTGAGGAGTTCCGACACCGAATACATATAGCCATCAGGGGAGACAGTCCAAGGGTGGGGGACCGCTGATGTTACAAGCGTAGGGAAAATTCCAGTCCATGGTCAGGCTGCCAAGCTCCACTGTCCTCTCACGACAGTGGCTAAGGAGGTGCATATCATTCAGCCCCGAAAGTTTCCAGGGCGGCCGACTCTCACCAGGCCAATCCATGGAGACTTTGATAGAAAGCTCAAGGGTGAGGATAGCCATATTCCGCCTCCTCAGGCCTCATGTCCATAGAACCAGTATCCCTCCTGGGATTAGCAGCATCAGGGAATCCAATATCCAGCTCAAGGGAGGTTTAAATTCATAAATGTTCGTCAGAGAAGTTCTACATGGTAGGGAATCCAGACAGGCCAGATGGAAGTGGGGAAAAAATTAGGAGTAGTTCAGCAGGCCAAGATGGATGGGAAGCTATGATCGTAATAGGCCAAAAGGCCAAACTCAGTCCGAAGGAAGGAGGGGGGGGGAGATTCAAACCGCATAAGTTTGTAGTCATTTTCCGGCCCCAATAACCCTCAACCTTCCATTCTAGTGGGTGAAGCTCCCCTATTTGGCCCCCCCCATCCAGCTCACCCGGGGGGGGTCTCTGGGTCTCCCTGGAGGTAACCCTTCCCTCAAGGGTCATATACTCTCCAGTCACCCCAAAATCAGATCTAAAACCACTGCTGAAGAGTCCTGGGCCGTCTGTTTGGAAGTCTGTAGGCCCTTGGGAGCCGCCCCAACCTTAAGCGCCCCAATCACGACCACCGCCGTGGCCTCCGCAGTCCCCACCGCCATCGTCGCCATCGGCCCCCCCACGGACGTCCCCAGCTGCCCCCTGCCTCCAAAGATCCACCTCGAGGCATCCAGGGGCGTGGGGAACCTCCGTAGGGGCCTCACAACGCCGATGTCATCCAGGAGCTGCCGCCGCCGCCGCCATGACCACCCGCGACCGCCGCCGCCGGTGCCGCTCCCCTGCAGGCCGCAGACCGTCGTCACCCACTGCCGTCCTGACATCATCCCCCTCAGCACTGGGATGGTCCGGGGAGCTGCCAAAGCTCCCAACGGGCTCCTTAGGTGTTGCTATGTGGATGACATTTTGTATATTGGTAAACATAAAGAGAAAAGAGATACATTCGTAACCAAACTAAGTGAACATTTTTCTTTAAAATCATTGGGTAAAGTAAACAAATATCTTGGAGTTCAAATCAGCAAAACTAAAAAGGGATTTAGATTATCTCAGAAAGATAAGATTATTGAACTCTTAAACAAATGCAATATGAATGATGCAAAGCCTTGTGATACACCAATGCAATCTGACTTTTTAAAAAATATGAATGAATCATCTCCTGAGTTTAATGATAATACACTTTACAGATCAGTTATTGGTTCCCTTCTGTATATTTCCAATTGGACCAGACCGGATATTGCCCTACCCCTTAATTTATTATCCAGATATGTAAGTAAACCCTTAATTTATCATTGGGAAGCCATTAAGAGAATACTAAGGTATTTGAAACACAACTTAGACTATTGTTTATTGTTAGAGCCTAACAATGATAAAGAGCCCATTCTCACTTGTTACGCTGATGCAGATTGGGCAGGTGACACTAAGTGCAGGAAAAGTACTTCCGGCTATGTATTCTTTCTTAACGATTGTCCAGTCTACTGGTATACTGGAAAACAAGATTTAGTAGTCACATCAATGACTGAGGCAGAGTATATTTGTTTGTCTAAAGCTTCTAATAACCTCGTATGGTTCAATGATTTATTATCAGATGTTTGAAAGAGTCCTTCATTACCTTTCATTATGCATGAAGATAACAAAGCTGCAATAGAGATATCTAGAGCGGATGCTATTGGTCAAAGATCTAGACATATAGATATCAAATACAAGCATGTAAGACAATTATCTCAAAATGGTTTTATTAAAGCTATTCATTGCGAAACCACAGAACAAATAGCTGATATATTGACTAAGCCTTTACCATCTAAACAACATAAATATTTAACTTCAAAGTTACAGGTTTTATATTGTTCTGAACCTGAATGTAATTACTGTTGTATGTCGAATCGGCATTTAGAGGGAGATTTGTCACAAGTAAATGCCTTATTCTTGAATGGAGGATATATATGCTCATGGGGTATCAAGGGTTAATTTATTCTTTCCTTCCTAATGTATTCATATGTAACCACTCCTACTTCTTAACCCCGCCTTAATGATATAAAAGGAGATACACTCTCCTCCTTCTCACTTCTTTCTGCAATCACTCTGTGAATAAAGAATGCCTTCTGTAAATAAACTACCTTCTGTTTGAATATAAAAAGTCTGAACCTATTATTGAGTCTGATCCTCGAATTATGGCAACATGGTTGTCCCAAAGGTACTTTTTCAGGAGGCAACTGGACTTTCTTGT
The DNA here is from genome assembly GCA_022577455.1 of Arizona elegans. NCBI lineage: Eukaryota > Metazoa > Chordata > Lepidosauria > Squamata > Colubridae > Arizona > Arizona elegans. Next base: position 155,340,922 of record JAKOOJ010000001.1, read on the forward strand.
TGTTGTTTTTTTGAAGACATTTCACTTCTCATCCAAGAAGCTTCTTCAGCTCTGACAGGATCAGGGTCACTTGAATAGTGCTCCTGGTTCCTGCAAGGTTTTTTTCTTCTTTTTTCTCTGGAAACCCATTGCTACTCTCTGACCATTCAAAAGGTGTTCATCCCAAATTGTATAGCTGCAAGTCTGTATAGATCCTCAGTCATCTAGGAAAAAGCACCTTTGGGACAACCATGACCTAGATGACTGAGAATCTTTGCATATTTAGCTACACAATTCGGGATGAACACCCTTTGAATGGGGTGGGGGTAGAAATGGATTTCCAGATCAAAACCCCCCCTGCAGACTATAGGAACCAGGAGCACTACACAGGTGACCCTGAGGACAGATAAACATCCAAGTGCTTCAATGACCCTCTAAAGGGATGCAGATGACCAGCTGTCTGCAAGAAATACAAATCCTTCCCTTCCGCACTATCTTGTCAGAGCTGAAGAAGCTTCTTGGATGAGAAGTGAAACATCTTCAAAGAAAAAAGAAGAAAGTCCAATTACCACCTGAATATTGTCCTTTGGGACAATATTTATTATTCTATTACAAACAACCTTGCAGCATTTGTTATATTGTTTAGGCTTTATTATTTTTAGTGTTGCCTGTATTGTACTGCATTTCTATTGTTTATTTGACCAGATCTTCCATTTCACCTGAGGAAGATTTTTTTGTTTTGTTTTAAAGTTGACAATATGGAGTCCAAACTGAATTCTGTTAAGGTATACTTAACTAATTTTATGTGCTATATTGAATTTTACTAGTATATGCTATTGTTAAAATATGATTTTTTTCCTCACCTAACTGTAAAATATAACACAGCAACAAAAAGTCTTCCATTTTCATCTCACTTACAGAAGACACAATTACTGTATAAAAAGTAGAATGGTATTACTTAGAAGTAACTATACATATGTGGATAAAGAAATGCTGATTATCATGGACTATTTCCTCTAGGCACAGACTGCCAGTTTGGTGCTGGAAGATGGTACTAGGATGAGCGGCTACTCTTTTGGGCATCCATCCTCTACAGCTGGAGAAGTTGTATTCAATACTGGCCTTGCTGGGTAAGAGCACATAATCTGTTTGTCATACTACCAAGATAATAAAATGGTATCCACATTAGAATGCTTCCGACCCAAAAGTTTGGACAATTCTTTTTTTTACTGTGGAACTCTATATGATCTCAATTATCCCTAGTTCAGTTCTGTAAATCTGTCTCCCTGCTCTCTAAATTTCTCTATGAACCACCAACTACATCTGGACTTAAATATTATTCCTTTTAGCCAGAAAAAAAAAAAGATAATGCAGATGGCTTCCATAAACAGAGGTGGGAGTTTAAACCAGCCTGATGTTGCTTTCTCCTCTAGAAATACTTCCGGAAGCCCTATGATTAACTTTCTATAGTCATGTTTGATTAAGCCTCATCTACAAACATTATGTTTGCTAGGAGAAGTTGTGGCAGGAAGGAGCAGTGGTGCTGGGAAGATTGATTTTCTCTCTACATTTTCTCCAAGGAGGAGTAAAACATCCCATTAAGCTTATAGCAGCAACTTCTGGTGATTTCTTCACTTTTCTTTCATCTTTTCTATATGAGAAGTTTGGAGAGTTGCCTGCTCAAATTGCTACAACGCTATCAAGTAATGACTCACCAATGGGTTGACTTTCTTTCCAATTTCCTAATGAGAGCTAGAGGAACAGAGCACCATAACATTTTACTTTCTAGTCAACTACAAAGATTATTTCTCTGCAACATGTTTATTTGTTATTAATTTAACCAAAGTTTATTCAGTCTTTTTTATTTTTTGTTTTCAGAATCAGCTATACTGAACTTAATTCCTATCAACAGGCATACAATTTTAGAAGGGGTTGAAGTTGCAGAAACTTTGGGGGGGAATAACCATATCATACTGGAATTCAACATTCCAGGCACAAATAATCAAACAAAGTCAAATCAGTATCTTAGGCTTATGAGACCTGACTTCAACAAACTTAGAGAACAACCTTCCTTGCTGTGCAAATAATATATATATATATATATATATATATATATATATATATATATATATATATATATATATATATATATATATAAATATATATATATAATAAGAGTTGGTGTACAACATGTTGTTCCCAGCATCGTGTACAGTACATCTGTCTGCTGTGCTAAATAGCCAGCTTCTAGTGCAGTCCATCAAGAAGGGTGAGGCTTTCTCCTCACAAATAGTCTGGTTCACCTTCTCTGCTCCTGCCTTTTCTTGCCCTATGTGTTCTTGGATCAGGCGCAGAAGGCAGTTCCTTCTCCTCCTTGCTGACTGACTACAGCTGCATGCTTTTTCCACCTGGAGCCTCAGCCAAATCCCTCACTGATGGCTGCTCGGAGCCATCAATTAACTCTGCTCATAACATGCCAGGAACTGGTTCATCCTCCCTTGAGCTGACCTCTAGAGAGCTATCTGGGGAAGCATCCAGGGGAGTCATCACAGTACCTCAAGTCTCTGTCTTCAGGTCCAATTATTCTTCAACATCTTCATAAATGATTTAGATGAGTGGATAGAAGAGGAAGTCAACAAATGTGCAGACCACACCAAGTTGGAAGAAATAGCCAACACTTTAGAAGATAGACTCAAAGTACAGAAGGATCTTGACAAACTTGAACACTGGGCCCTATCCAACAAAATGCAATTAAATGGTGAGAAATGTATGGTCTTATACTTAGGCAAGAAAAAACAAATGCAAAGGTACAAAATAGATGGTACCTGGCTCAACAGCAGTGACTGTGAGCGGAATCTAGGCATACCAGTTGGCCACCATTTCAATATGAACCAGCAATGTGCTGCAGCTGCTAAAAAAGCCAATGCAGTTCTAGGCTACATCAACAGAGGGATAATATCAAAAGCATGTGAAGTACCACTTTATACCTCATTGGTAAGACCACACTTGGAGTACTGCATCCAGTTCTGGTCACTACAATACAAAACAAACGCTGAGAGTCTGATAAAGAGAAGAGCTCAAAGATGATTAGAGGTTTTTTAAAGACTAAACTGTACAACAAATATATAAGGGAACTAGGTATGTCTAGTCTGATTAAGAGAAGGATTAAAGGGTGATATGATAGCTGTCTTATAATTCTTGAGGGGCTATGACAGAGGTCTTGTCTCCAAAGCTCTTGAGGGTAGCACAAGAAGCAATGGGTGGAAGTTCATTAATCTAGAATTAAGGAGAAATTTCTTGACATTGAGAACAGTCAGTGGAATGGCTTGCCTCCAAAAATTGTGGATGCTCCATCAGTGGAGTTTTTCAAGAAGAGATTAGATAACCATTTTTGTGAAATGGCATAGGGTTGGACTAGACCTTCAAGGTCCCTTCTGACCTTGCTATTCTATGTTCTGTGTTCTGACACTGTGAATTGTAACTAACTATAGAGAAGTACTTCACATATGTTGTTGACAACTTTGTGATTCAGTGTCACTTGAACCCAGTGTCATAATGAAAATTAACAAGTTGTCCTATAGATAAATGTGCTTTAAAAATCAGCATTCAAGGCTCAAAAATATAATAATAATCTTCACATGTAATGTTACAGTAGATTTTAAAAACATGGTTGTACAGTTAAATTATTCAAATACAAAAATCACATCATGATTTAAGCTTGAACCAGGACAGTATTTCCACATCTTCCAGAAGGAGCCCACTCCAGATTTTTAAAAATTGTCTGCTACAACAACTCTTCACAACTTAAAACTAATATTGAAATTTTTCATTTTCCCTTTCTTCTTTATAAACAAGGAGAAATAATTATACATACATATATGTAATATGTACCTGTGTGTGAGAAAAGGGTTGGGAACAGTGGTGGATTCCTCCTGGTTCGGTCCGGCCGAGCTGGTAGCGGTGACGATATGACGTCATCGAACCGGTTTTACCCCCCCCGCCCTCCCACTCCTCCACCCACCCACGTATGTTATTCTTACCTTTTATTTGGTCTCACCCCCAATCTATTGCTGCCTTCTGAGTCCCAGCTGATGACTAGAGGGAAAAAACCTGTTTAAACTCTTGCTGCGGGGCTTCAAAGGGCTGTCCTACAGCTGATCAGTGTTAAAAGCAAACAAATGAGTCACGTCGTAAATGCGAGGACTGGTCATAAGTGCGAGGACCTTCCAGAAATGACTCTGACCAGCTAGCCATGCCCACCTAGTCACATGACCCCAAGCCACACCCACAAAATAAGCCACGCCCACAGAACCGGTAGTAAAAAAATTTAGAACCCACCCCTGGTTGGGAATGGATAAAAGCTGTAAAGGTAGAGATAAAAGAGAAAATTGGAATAATCTCCTCTCTTCTTCCATCCAGCCAATGAACCTATTTAAAAACAAAGCTTACTGTTATTTTTAAAAACAAAATGAAAAACCATCTGCAGTTGAAATGGTTTAGAAGAGTCTTACTAACCGAAAGAGTTGAAAATACATTTTTAAGCTAAATAATGGAAAGTCCAAAGAAAAAATATTTGTGAAGTGAAAGTAAAGTGTATGCCTTTTAATAAAAATTTCAGTGAGAAAAGATGCTACCCAGATTCTTTCCGATTGTTTCCTACCACAGATCAAGCTAGCTGTCCTTCTACATTGACTATGGGGGAAATGTTGGCTGGAATTGGCTGAAAATGTTGCTGCCAAGCCCTTTTTCAGCTCAACAATCCTTTACCCCCCCCCCACAAAAAAAAAAGGAGAAAAGGGAAAGGAATATGTTTTTCATAGCATTTAGCATCTTCCCCCCTTACCACACTTCATCCAGGTTTATCTGATTGCCTAATTTAGCTGCTGTGAAGCAACCTCTTTCCCTCAGCACATTGCTCAAAAACATTCTCTCCCCTGCTGTTCTTCACCAGACTTCTTTGCTGTTATTTGGGTTAGCCCATTTAATTGCTTTTCATCTGGATTCCTAAGGAATAGTTTTGATCTTGATTTATCATGTCTTTGGCTGTTCACCTTTGCCTGCCTTCCCTTGCCCTTTTTTATCTAATAATATAGAACTATTGTCTGTGCATTCTATTTTTTTCAGATCTCTACCAGTTGTATCTTTGGTCTATTTAGCGCAACCTTGTTTTATTCATTCTTAGTTGACTCTAAAAAGAAATTTATAACAAAAACTGATTTAGTTAAATGAAGCATTTTAAAAAATTGAATACTTTTACAGTATATTATTTGCAAGGGAGCAAACAATGCAAAATGTAGCTACTCTTCCAGACAGGATGGAGATTGGGGAAATCTACTTAGAATTTACCTGCACTGCCTAGTTGCCGTGTCATCAGAACAAGACCCCAATTATCTTTGGAGTGCAGAAGTGACAGTGTCAGCCTTTACTCACTTCCATGTGCTTTGAAATTTAACTTTCAAATGTGTTTTCTTGTTATGGTTGGAAAATAATTTCCAGTTGTCAGCTCATGTGCTGTTGACCATTTCTCATGGAATGCTGTCTCTTTCTCTATATATTACTAATATATAGATATTAGTACATCTACATATACTACTTTTTCCCCTTTCATCTGCTTCAGTGCAAAGTTCTGCTACTTGTGTAGCAGAATGTAATTTGGCCTTTAACATATCTTATTCTTTTATCTACCACCCTGTTAATTCAACCAAAATATATGAAAAATTGGTTTAAAATGATATTTTATAATGACTTTAAGTCAATCTATCATCATATTCATTAATCATGCTTATTAATCAAGGAGAGATGCTTATTAATTGAGAGCCAGTTTGTATTTAAGGCTCCAGGTTAGAAACCAAGAGACTATGAGTTCTGTCTTAGCCAGGAAAACCTGTTGGGTAAACTTAGGTCAGTCACTGTCTCTTTGCCCAAACCACCTCGCAGGGGTATTTTGGGAAAAATAGGAGGAAGAAGTATTGGTTAGGTTTGCCACCTTGAGATAGTTGTAAAAATAAAGGTGGGCTACAAATAAATAAATAAAAATAAATAAAATAAAATATTCAAAACATATTTAGGGTTTCTTCCACCTTTAAATGATGTATGTTCAATTCTGGCCAACTTTTCTATTTCTCTATCTCTACCTATTCTATGCTTTAGAAATATTTAACATGATGGATAAGTTCTTCTATCTTTTGAAATACTGCATCTTAAGGGAACCCAGACCATTTGATCAGTTTTTGGTTTTGTTTTTTTAAATTTGATTTATATGCCGCCCTTCTCCGAAGACTCAGGGCGGCTTACAATGCGCTAAGCAATAGCCTTCATTCTTTTGTATATTTATACAAAGTCAGCTTATTGCTCCCACAACTGGGTCCTCAATTTACCTACCTTAGAAAGGATGGAAGGCTGAGTCAACCTTGAGCCTTGGCGAGATTCGAACCTGCAGTAATTGCAGGCAGCTGTTCTTAATAACAGGGTGCTTTAGACCACTGTACTACCAAGGCTCTTGGTAGTACAGTGGGAAGATAATGAAAGCATTACTGCCCCATTCGGTATAAACTGCTTTCTTTTCTGTGAAATCATCACACCATAGAAAGAGCCTACAGTACGCTCACTGGGATTAGTAGCAGTTACATTAAAGTACATAAATTTGGTTGCAAGGTTTTGCATCTCAAAATAATTATTTGTGCTTCTTTGACTAGTTGACTAGTAAATACTAGTTCTTTTAATATACCTGCCAGCTCACAACTGCTTCATATAGATCAGAATGATGGAGAGCACTACTAATTTTTCTACTGTGATAGATGATGGGTAATATATTTTGCTGCATCACCATTGCCAAGTTGCACCAGAAGGATTAATTTCCCTTCAAGATGATGGTTTATTGGCAGAAATGTTGTTTGCAAACTATGCATGAGCTTGTTTTCAAATGCATTTGCTCCTCTGCTCCCCAAAATGGATCTCAGTTTCACACAGCTTCTCATGAACCACTCACTGTATTCAAAATACTTCTCATAGGAATCAATATCAGAGCTCCAGAGATTGTGAGAAAGTACACCCTGCCAATTTGGAGAATGGCCAGCAGAGCTTGCATGAGCTGTTGAAAAGCATCTTTGGCACAATATAAATCTGTGCTACAGGTAGTCCTCAATTTACAACCATTCATAACCATTCAAAGTTACAACAGCATTGGAAAAACGTACTTACAACCAGTCTTAGCACTTATGTCCTTTGCTGCATCTCATGGTCATATGATTAAATTTTGGGTTCTTGACAACTGGGCTGTATTTATGATGGTTGCAGGATCCTGAGGCCGTTTGTGATTATAAATTGAGGATTACCTGTATTGAGGTCACTTAGGATAAATGTAATGTGGCTGAACATGACAGGCTAGAGCAATCCCCATTAGGAAGAACATAGAAACCGGAGTATAGAGATGTATGTGGTCCAGCTACAAATTATAAAACCACATTTATTCAAATAGAAATGTCTGATCTATTAGTCAGTTCAGAGAGACTCCTTGTGAGATTTCCTTGTTGGATATGAGCCAAAACCAATATATTTCAAATAACTCTAAATAACTACAGAACTGGCTGCAGTCATTAAGGAATATGTAAATTGTGCTTGATAACCCGCCCATTAGTATTTTGCCAATATGTTTACAAGCCACAAGCTTAGGAACAAGTTGTGATACTTTAAGGCACTGTGTTTTCCTGCTCTCTTCAGATCATCAATATTCAGAAAATATTTAACCAATTTTTTTGGCCAGCACTAGCAAAAAGGCTGATCTTCCCTGCATTTATAAAGACCTACTGTCTTTTTTTATTCTGGATTTCATAGCATATCAATGCAGGGAGATACAAAAAAGCATTGATAGGTATATTATATTCTGTAATGATTTTTGCTTTACTGAAATACTTTTCTGAAATATAGCAAGGAGACTGAAAGTAGGAATGAAATTGTGTATCCATACCTTTATTACAATAACTCTTGGCCCAGTGACTATAATGAATAAAAAAGCATTCACACTTAATAGGAGACTAGGTCTGCAGTAATAATTTATGTACTTCAAAACTGCCCAACTAACTTCAACAGTATTACTTTATTATAAGCCTCCAGGGTTACAAAAATCATTCATTAAAACTAAGGACCTAATTTGTTTTAGTCATTGGCAAAATCTGCATATCAAAAATTACAAAATCATAGTCTGACATATTTCATACCAATTGTTTAATCTGACACATAATTTCTCTCAATTGATTAATACATTTAATTGTTGATATCAGCCCACTACCACTCTGGATTAATTAAAGTGTTTTCCTGTGTGCAACAATCCATCTTTTCACAGGGAAGTCTACATTCCATAAAAATGCCTCTTGCAATTTGCAGATATTTGAGAAATAATATGGCGCTTCAATTATATATAATTTAAATAACAATGAAATAAATTCTATTTAGCCTGTGTAAATCATCCTGAAGAATGCTGGTGCCTTTACAAAGACACCAAGAATACTTCATTTTTGAGTACTGTGATATATATCCATATAAAAATGAAGTTCATGAGTTGGAAGGCTACATTTCTTAGTAGCTATCACTTGCACAAAATGTTGTATTAGACTGAATGGGAATTTTCCCCTTCAAATCTTTAGGTACATATTGTTTACAGACAATTAATTGACTACAATTTCTTTCATCAGTCAATTTATCATAATAGCAAAAATGGCATTATTTAACTTCCTCTCTCCAATTAGAAAGTGCTAATATTACCAGCCAAATAAACAGTTCAACAAAACAGTTAATCCGTTTTTTTATATTCTGTTTTCCAGCCTGCTGATCTGCAGGGAATATTAATTTTGTGTGGATTTTAATCTAGAAAAATAATTTCCTATTGTGCTAAATCCAGATACACTGAAAGTCTGACTGACCCCAGCTACCATGGGCAGATCCTCACACTGGTCAATCCCATCATAGGAAATGGTGGTGTCCCTGACACAACTGCTTCAGATGAAATTGGCCTCAGGAGATATTTGGAGTCTGATGGCATCAAGGTAAGCAAAAAAACCCCTAACACCTCATTCAAAACCTCCTTGTTTTATTTAAACAAAAATTCCTGATGGTGTTAATAGTGATTGCATTACAAATAATCTTTGACTTGCAATCATTCATTTAGTGACTGTTCAAAATTACAACAGCATTTAAAAAATGACTTACAACTGTTTTTCACACTTATGACCATTGCAGCTCCCCCATGGTCACATGGTTAAAATTCTGACACTTGGCAACTGGAATATGTTTATAATAGTTGCCCTATCTTGGATCATTTGATCAACTTTTGCAACCTTCTGATAAGCAAAATCAACAGAGATGCCAGATTCACTTAACAACCATGTTACTAATTTAACATTGCTTGTGCAAATGCAGCTTTGTGTGAGCATATGCTTGCCCGCTGTTTGTGTTGTCTGGGTCCCAACAGGCCATGGCTCAGTACTGGGGGTTGGGGACCCCTGCTCTAGAACATGCCCTTAGTAAAACAGACTCGGAATTAATCCTTTACTGCTAAGCATTATTTTAAAACACTTTTAAAATAGTTTTAGAGTCACATTTTCTTCATAGGTTTCAGGCCTGCTGGTGCTGGACTACAGCAATGAATATAGTCACTGGCAGGCAGTCAAGACTCTGGCTGAATGGCTGAAAGAAGAAAAGGTGAGGCAGAATATATTTCCTATGGAAAATATTTTTATAATCTTAATAGTGATTTGTGTTTTACTGTATTGTAGAAATCATAGAAGACCTCTCTTTTCTATTCTTATTTACTAGATTACAAAAACAACCTGGAAACTGTTCACTTCAGTAGACTTTTTGCAAGGTTTTTTTAAAACAAAAAAAATCAAGAGTTTTTATCCTTCTCTTTCTCTTTACACCAGTGGGGGAAGAACATAGCTTGATATTACAACTTCTTTCCTCGTTCTGTACAGAGTCCAGAATCTTTGAGAGAAATTATGGAAATTATGTGTTATCAGTTCAAATTAACTTTATAAAGTACACTTCCCTTTAAATCCTATCTTCCCTAAGGAATGCATTTCCCAGGATTCTTTTAACAGAAATATTGGCAAGACAAAAACCTACATGCCTTCTCTTATGTTATGATGATCATGTTGATGTTATGTTATTTTGACTGGTTTGATTGGTTTGTAGATGAAAGGATTGAGGTAAATCTGTGCCAGTTTCAAGCTTAGTTTTTATGACATTGTTGATTTATTAGTCATCATATGGGTTCATATCCTAAATATTTCTAAGTTGATGGGTTGTTTCTTTGCTAAAGTCCATCTTTGATAGCAGCTTTCAGTGAAAATATTCAACATATAGCACAGATTGGGTATTTTAGTATGATATATAGAAATTATATTTGTGTTATTTTATAATTAATAAATTAACTTCCACAACCAGATGGAATTACCAGAAGTTTCTATTTTTAATTTTTAGTATGCTAGCATTTGTTTTTTTTTTTTTCAGATACCAGCTCTTTATGGGATTGACACCAGGATGCTTTCTAAAATAATTCGAGACAAGGTAGACAAAACCAAGTTATTGAAAAGTCCCTGTAGATGGCTGTTATAACAAAATTTTCCAAATTATTTTTGGATAAGTGAAAACTACAAAACAGTTCCCAAACCTTTGACTTAATCATAATCTTCTCTAAGTGGATATTAAAGTAAAAAACAAAATAATAAGGTTGACGAGAAAATATTTTCCTTTCTATTGACACTTTTCCTGAATTTAAATTGTAAAGTTGCTTTTTCCTTGAAAATTGAAAACATTAAATCCCCAGATTTAAAAAAAAAATACTTCAAAAGATCAAACTGAAATAATTTAGCACATGAAAATAACAATCATAAACTTCATTCAAATATGAAGTAAACCATACCCAGGACTTTTAATATTAAATTTCAAAATGGTTCTTGCTTGGTTTAAGCTGAATTGAACTCTTTTACCTACATCCGTTATAACTTGTAAAACAGAATATTTTTTTTTTGTTTCTTGATACTTTTCAGGTTTTTTTTAAAATTAGAAACAAATGGGCTTTTGGACAGAATTCAAGGCAAATATATTTTTTCTTCTCTTTAAAGGGTGGCCCATGGGAATTATATCAAATCAGATAATGGTGGCATTAAGCAGTAACAGTAACACAGTTGGAAGGGACCTTGGAGGTCATCTAGTCCAACCCCCTGCTCATGCAGGAGACCTGTACTAGGGATTCGAACCGCTGAACTGCTGACCTTTCTGATCGACAAGCTCATTGTCTTAGCCACTGAGCCACCTAGTCAGTAAGCCTCATAGGTCTCTCCCCCAACCTTTTCCCAAAAAATCTGAAGAATTGGGGATTTTGAGATAATTCAATAAGAATGGTGTTAAGTCTGTGACAGATTATTTCTGCTTCTTATTTCAGTTGTCTTTAACTTATATATAGAAAGATTAAGTAAGGCAACTATTTTGACTTGTAATAGATTTTGGGTGCTCCACATAAGCACTTAGTGCTGACTTGGAACCAGCTTTGGACTATTGCAATTACTTTATGTTGAATGATTTTGAGAATTTTTTTTCTTGCTTTGCTATGATTTATATGAGGCTGGGACAAAGGTGATGTTTTCTTTGCAATGCAGAGTCATCACAGAATTGCTTTGGAAGTTTGGGAAATAGAAAGATAGCAGTATGAAAATGTCCTTTGTCCTTATATATCTGATAACAATATTTTTTTAATTGAACAGGGAACTATTCTTGGGAAGATCGAATTTGAGGGTCAGCCTGTGGAATTTTTGGATCCAAACAAGAAAAACTTAATTGCTGAAGTATCAACAAAGGTAAAGATTCCATTCTCAGTCAAGACATTTCCTTCTGTTGTCTAAGATTATCATGATGATGAGAATTTTGAAAGCTGTGTATATTGTTTGGGATGAGCCAAGTACCATCATGGGGCCTCATGATTATGTGATTAGAACAAGTTTAATTTGGAAAGAAGGCCAGGCCATAGGTTCTCATCATCAGTTTGTGATCTTTGTTTCCTCTGAAATGAATTATCTTCATCCTAGAAGTGGGAGAGAATTTCTTCAAGTTTCTTGATAACTTGGCTATGAAGGGAAGATGTCACAGGGAATTTTTTCTGCTGTTACTACACAATTACAAAACTGTTGTGGGTGTGGGTGTAAACCTATTGAATCAGAAGGTTTGTCTTTATTATGATGGACCATTCTCTATTTTATTTATTCACTGTTTTATTTGAAAAGAAATATGATAGTTTTTATTCATGTCCTGCATCAAATTGGATGTCTTACTGAATGCCATACCCATGTTTTTGTATACTACAAACCCAGAATGGTTTATTTCCCCAAGCCTCTATAAAATGTATTTGGCAATCATGCAAACAATCACATGTATAATATTACTTCCAAGTTAGAGAGAAAGATTAAATCAACCCCAATTTCCATTTGGTTACATTTGTTACAGTGAAAAGAGCCAAATCTTACTTTCAAAACTAGTCTGTTGTTTTTAAAAATAAAATGAAACTTTACTAAAACCTTCACTTCCGAAAACCATTATCTAGACTACGTTGAATTGTGCAACCATTGAAGACAATGCAAGACTAATTAAATGGGAGAATTTATAGGGCAAAAGGAAATTCAAATAGATCAATCAACATCTTTGTTACCCTTATAAGGCTCTTCCAGATGTTTCTATAGTAGCTGTTTAACATAAGCTAAATAGTTTATGGTTATGAAATAGTTATGATGATGCTGATCTGATGATTTTACTCTTTTTATCTCAGCTGCCAATTATGTGTTTATTGTTAAGTTATTGTTTATGGAATTTTTAATTGTTATTAGTCACCCAGAGTCATGGTTTTGAGTGGGCTGCCATATAAACAGAAACAAACAAACAAACAAACAAATCGGCAAGCAAGCTAGCTAGCTCCTCAGGAAAATCAGCCTTATGCATGAATTTAGGGAGGATATGATTTAGTTATATCTATTCATGCACCTGCTTAGAAGACTGATCTAGCATGGGAAAGGAACTTATACATGCTGAAATATTTAGTAAATAAACAATCTTGTGTGGATTTTGGAGTAATGAAACATGTCAGAAACTGAAAGATAATGTTGTTATATTAGTTTTGGAACTACATTTATTAATTATGTTTGCATAAAAGTGTGGACTTAATAAAACCTTCAAAAATCAGTAGAAAAACCAACACAATTTTGTTTGTTTATTTATTGCAATAATTTATATACAGGTTTGCCTTGTCCTAGGACTGCTACTACTAATTGCAATTTTGTGTGAACTATTCCCCATTATGTTAGGTTAGAAAAAGACAACATGGCAAAAGGGAGGCTTATTGCCAAGGTCTGTCCTGCCAAGCATAATGAGATAAACATTTTACAGAAGGTAAAGAATGGCACAATACAAATTTATAGGTATAGATCCAAAACCTGACATAATTGCTTATTTTTTTCCAGAATACAAGTTTATTAATTTCCCAATGAAATTAGCTTAAATTAATTAGAGCACCGATTTTGAATTGGTAATTTTTCAATTTTCCTGAATTAGAACAAATCCTGTTCCCATTAATTTCCCTTTCAACTCATTATGCTCCATGCAGCAAAATCCTTCATGTAAGTGAACAGTAAGCTGTAACTGTGTGATACATTTTAAATTATCATGACAGAAATTAAAGTAGTCCTCAACTATCCTGAAAAAAAAATGCAGATCTATACAGTTAAGTGTAAATGTTTGTGACATAGAATTCTATTTTTTCAAAGTGAAGCAAATACAGCTGTATGAAACAGAAGTATAATATCAATTATATATTTTCCAAACAAGCTGGGATAACAAGCTGGTTTCTTTGACATTTACAGCTGCATATATGCCATTTGTGAGGCCACATGGTTTAATTCCCATCATCTTCAAGAAACTTGACTTTGGTGTTTCCCCGAAAATAAGACTCTGTCTTATATTACACTTGGTCTTATTTTTGGGGAGATCTTATTATTTTGGGGCGCAAGGAACAAGACAGGGCTCTTCTTGCCATCTTACCTGATTTCCAGCTTTTCCTAACCCTAACCAGAGGAAATGGCGGGGACCGGCTGCACATGCGTTTAAATATTTTTGGGGAGGGCTTATTTTCAGGGAGGGCTTATTTTCGGGGGAAACAGGGTATTGATAAAAAATCCATTCAAGAACATTCAACCCAAGTCTTCAGTTATAGATTTATATTGAACCTGAAATGTGCCAGTTCATATAATTTTTAAAGCTAAATCTTTTTCTCCTGAATAACTTGACATCTCCTCATATTGGTTTTTAACCTTAAGGCTATTGCACCCAGAGAGGAGCATGTTGGAATGATTGAAGTCCTAAAAATATTGGACAGAAAAGAGGCTCAGTTCACCCTGTAGGATATACATCTGAGGGAATGAATTTAATGTTTTCCCAAATAGCTGACTGGATTATTTTCACAATTGTATGTAGAACTGATTTCTTTTATCAGGTAAATGAGTATTCTATTTGGTATCTTTTAAAAATACTTAAAGGGTATAAAATGAAAAGAAGATTCTTTGAAATCTAAAATATGTTCCAGTTTTAACTATTTCACAGAATTAATTATCACCAGAAGTGGATGCTGTTGATAATCTGTGCTAGTACAAAGAGTGACTGCCAAAAAGACACTGAAACTAGCAGGTGTAGATGCAAGATGAACAGAACTCCTATGATCCCATTATCTTTACAACTTTATTTTATAGAGTTATAAAGTAGCATCACAAATAAAGCTGACAATTAACCAAGCTATTCAATTATAGCACACAATGATCTTATATTTATAATTATAAGGCTGCCCAGCCCAGCACTTCTATCAAGAAATGGTTTTCATATAAATCAATTTATGATAACATTTAAGAATTTTTATTAGCAAAAATAGGTTAGAAGAATCTGATAATATTTTTAAAGAGGCAATAGGCAGCTCTTGTCAGAATATATTGAAACTGCAACAAATTATTTAATTTTCCTTATTTCTTTTTCTGCATTTTCAGAGTCTGGGGACTAGAGTAAATTTAATAATTTCCTTGACATTTCAAAGGGCTGAGGTTATTTCCACAGAGTATGAATGAAGGTCAGGTTAGACGTGATAGAGGCTTGCTTGTGTCTTTTTTTCCTTTTAATCTGGTTACCCATATATGAAGTTTGAAAGTTTTACGTCAAACAGTGTGAACAGATCAGGAGTAATAAATCTTAGTGTTCTGTTCTTTTATATTAGGTGGTAGTTGTCCCTTACTAAGTAACATTTGAAAAAAAGGAATGTTGTGTGGTATCTTCTTGAACTTATATTAAAGGCACCTCTTGGAAGTTCATGATATTACTGGTTAAAGTCCATTTGTGTCATTTCCTGCTTATCAAGGAACTAGAGATGTCAGCCAAAGATGTAAATGTAAATTATGTAAGAACTGTCACAGTAAGACATCTCTTCTTTCTTCATAATAGGAACTATAAAGATATGAGTCTGTAGTTGTTGTCTTGGAATCATTGAGACCTCCTCTGGCATGTAGCCCTTGGCATTCCAGATATGTTGGAGATTGAAGGGACTGAGAAGCTCTGTATTGTATGGTGCGATAAATTTCTGGATGAGGCCAAAAATTTAAATTGCAGAGAGAACTTCTGCTTTAGTAGTTCACATTTTCTCTTTAGGTCTGCTTCTTTCTTTTCCTCTGAGAAGCTTCTATTTTCCTCCAGAATAGTGGTAATTCACTTGTGAAATGATTCCCTTTCCTTAAGAGATTATCATCTTTTCGTGAAGCCTTCCAGCTGTGAAATATTGGTGTGGCAAAAGAGCCTGATTAAAAGGGGGTTATTAAACAGATAAAAATAGTTTGCTCAGCAGTAGATCAGACATGGACTTTGGGAAAACGTGCATTTAAAATCATAGTTATCTTAGGTCCAATGGATTTGATGAGGAGGAGGAATGCTGACTTGCTTACTGCTGGAACAGAAACAAAATATAGGCAGCCTTAAGAACTACCAATAACTTGTCAATTGATCTATATCAATGTGGGGGCAGTAAGGATGAACATTGAGCATATGATGATAATTTTGCACAAAGTTCCCAAAAGAGCAGAATTTATGTATAACCACATTGATCATATTAGAAGATTATTAAAACATGAACAAAAACATAGAATAGGACAGAATGAATTCCTTTTTACTTTTCTCCTAATACTAGAAGACAGCCACTCAGTGAAATTAACATTGGGCAGTAGATTCAGAAAAGATTTTCAAAGAGATTTGTGTGTGTGTGTATGTTTTTTGCACATTACATAATTTCCACGAAGGTCTCCTATATAAGATGTAATGAAATGATGGCCATAGATGTGTAAAAGATAGTTGATGGTTCTTCTGTAGCCTGGTGCCCACTAGATATCTTGAATTACATACCCTGTTATCTGTAGCAAAGACACCTACTTTGGCTGGAGCCAAGAAAAGTTCTAACTGAGCATAAAGTGGATGGGTTGTTGCTAAGGAAAAATGTGTAAAGGAGGAATACACAGCATTTTAGTTAAGGCTAAATACTGTATGTACTATGCATTTTATTCTCTTAACCTGCTCTGGAAAGAGGAAGTAGTAACTCACATAAATAAAATTAAATTTAAAAATTGTATGTTCCAGTGTTCATTCCAGTGAAGACAAATCTGGTGTAGATGGCTCCTCATTCTCAACCAATAGGACTCTATTTTCATTATTCATGTTAAAAAAAAGAAGATAGCAGCTTAAAATATTAAAATACGACATTTTCAGTACTACCTTCCTCCATAATTAGATCTTATGGGCATTTCACAAACTGAGTCAGTAGATAATGAAATGAAAAAAAGATTGAAGAAGTTGCTGGGAAAATCACTTCTGCTTCTCACAGTAGCTTCTGCTACTACTAATACTATTACTGGTTCTCCTCCTCCATATCCTCTTCCCTTTTATGCCAAACAGACTACAGGGATGATACTAATTGGAACCATACTCATGTGAACCCTAGAAGAAGAGAATAGCAAGTCATTATAGTGTTGTTTCTGAGAGTCAGATTCAACTAAACGAAGAGATTAATTTATACCTCTATTTATACCTGTCTGAATAAAGGACCTCTCAATATGTTTGTAGCATGAGGTACATCCCAAGGTATACAACGGGGTACCTTTCCTCAGGCTGAGGAAGCCTACATTCTTCCAGTATTTGGATTAAGGCTTCATTGCTGTGGATTCTCTGTGGGATGCTGTAAGCTTCTTAATAGAAGAGGACCAGAATATACATTACATTGCAGAAGGTGATGATTTTCAGGGAGAACTGATTCTCAATTTTTTTAAAAAACCAGATAAATTCAGGAGTAATTCCGATAAAGCAAAATTCACCAAATGCTTTGAATTAATGTTGACTCTGTCCTAACCTGTTTATTTGTTCATCTGATTTATATAGCTACCCATCTCACAGATGTGACTTTGAGTTGCATAAACAACCAGTCTAATCAATTAAACAACAATTAAAAAAGAGTTTGAATTGGTGTGAGATATCTTCACCTGATGCAAATCTCTAGTTAACAAATAAGCATACAATAATGTTTTTCTTTTTCCTAACATATGTGAAGGAGGTCAGAATATATGGCAAAGGAAATCCAATCAAAATTGTAGCTGTGGATTGTGGATTGAAGCACAATACTGTTCGTTTGCTAGTAAAGGTAAATCAACATGTTTCTTAAAAAGTATTGACTCCTTTTTTATGTATCTGTGGTTTATTAGTTTGTTCAGGACTAACTGGAAAGCCTGTCTTGCTAATTTCTCAAACAGCATTTTATTGATGTTGCAGCAATCTGAAATACTGACATTGACACATTAAATTCTTATTGAAGTTGTTTGAATGTGTGTGTATTTGTATGTGGATAGGCACATACATAATGGGGAGGGGAAGGCTTCTTCTCATGATGGACTACCATATTGAGAAAGCCAACATCTTTGACCACTCCAGAGATGTGATCCACTTATCTGAGGGGCTCAGACTTATATACAATGTGTTTTCACTTTATTTTATCCTGAAAACAACCTTGCAAGATTAATCTATTTTAAAGACTTCATTTTAAATCCATTACGGATAGACCTTGTTCAGTGACTGCCTTAGACAGTGACTGTTTGCAGTTGCAATGGTGATGAAACCAATCTTTGGTTTCAAAACCAACTTTGATACCAATCATCTTATTGATGATCTTTGCAGGCCTGCAAAGCAAAGGAAAGCTGGAGTAAAATCATGAGCACAGTTGCAGTTTCACTTAGCTACCGCTTTGCCTAATGACTGAATTGCCAGTCCCAATTGTGGTCACTAAATGAGAATTACCTTTATTTGAGAATAATTAAATATATATTAAATCCATGTTAAGCAAGAACTACCTCTTTGTATATCATTATTGTAACCTCTACCACTACTATACAATTGATCAAGAATTATTTATTGAGAAATGCTCTAGAAGTGGGATACTATTTAATACTGTAGCTATCTCTAAAAGTGAATATTACATTCAATTATTTATACTTCATTTTCAGAGACAACCATAGTGATTAAGACTAGAGAAAACTCTCCTTTTTCCATTTGCTTGCAACCAATCAAATCTAAGTTGGCTATATTGGAATGGTTTTTTCCTCATATTCAGACTCAAGAATGTATTCTATTAGCTGCATTGCATATAACCTAGTTAATTGCCTAACAACCTTTGATGCTGTCCATCCTCTTTTGTTGTCAGAGAGGTGCTGAAGTTCATTTAGTGCCTTGGAATCATGATTTTACCTCAATGGACTATGATGGACTTTTCATTTCTGGAGGCCCTGGTGATCCAACCCAAGCACCAGAATTAATTGAAAATGTCAGGAAGGTAAAGTGTATATATTGGAATAAATGTTTTTATTAGGATGCTGTTGACTTACATTACCCATGGTTTGTTTTTTTATTTGCATTTCATTAAAATACTACTCTTGAAATAAAGATGAAGAAAGTGATGGATTAGAGCAAAACATTATAAAAGGAGACATGAAGGCAAGTCATTAGAGGCACCCAGAAAAAATAAAGATTTCAATTAAAGGAGAAGAAATCCACTTATACAAAATGGAGAATAATTTAACTCTGAAAGAATTCAAGAATATCTGACAATAATATACTCAAAACTTCTCTCAAGATTGTATGCTACTATAAAAACGGGTTTTAAAAAAGAGATAGAAGAGAATACAACTGAGAATCAGCCTGTTTTGGATATGATTTAAAAACGGCAGCCTACAGTAATGATATGGACAAAGATGTTACACAGGATTTACAAATGAAACCAGCTGATGTTTTAATAGCTAAAAGGGACACACAAATAAATTACAAGAGTGACTAGCAGTGTTAAATGAGTTTTTCTTGACTGGGATATAGGATTTAAAGATTTGGTTATAGATAAGATATAAAAAAAGATATTTTTTGTTTCTTAGAGAAAGTAGTATGCCCTTTCCTCAGTGATGAAATCTGAACCAATTTGCTACTGGTTGGCTGGCTGGGCATGTGCGCTGTGCACCAAGCGCGCACTCTGCACACGCCTGCTCAGTGTCTGCCAAACGTGCGCTGCATGCACATGCCTACACAGTGCACACCAAACACATGCTGCGTGCGCATGCCTGCACAGTGCACACCAAATGTGTCCCGCGTACACACATGCACAGTACGTGCCAAAAGGACACTTGGGCAGGTAAGTAGAACAGCGAGGGGGGGATCAGCTGTGCTGTGCAATTTAGCTTTCCTGCTTTCTAGCGAAGCTAAATCGCACGGCAGAGCTGATCGTCGGAAATACCGGTTCGCAGGAACCGGTAGCTTTTTTTATTACCGGTTCGCCCAAACTGGTAGTTTTTATCACTACCGATTCGCCGAACCGGAGCTGTTAAACTTGTGAAGGAGTTACTGAAAAGAGATGGAAAAAAAATGATAAGAAATTAACTTGTGGACAGTATTTAAAGGTATTAAAGATCAAGATTTTCAATATGTTGTTTCTAGTACGTCTTAATGGAATTTTTCTTGATTAAGTTTGAATAATGAGGCTTAAAAATAGTTTATATATATGAGATGAGATAAAGGAAGAAGATATTTTTTGTTTTATTTTTAGAGAAAAAATGTTATTGTGTTAAAAAAAGGAAAGGAACATGAAAATAACTTATTGTTTAAGGTGTATATATACATATATGTATATGTGTTTTTCTTCTAGCCAGGTTTTCCCTACGTAGCCAAGGTTTTTTTGTAGCTCCAGCTCAGTAGAATCACATCTACTCGGTTCTGGGCTTTTTTCCTTTCTAACACCTAGCAAGCTCTAACTGCTAGGTGGGAGACCTAAATAGATCCATTTCTAGCTCGTTAGCTGTCATCAGTAGGCCACACCCATATCTTATGTATCCTCCCTGTATCCTCCCTGTATCCTCTCTGTAAAGGTACAGTATCAATTTTCTTACTTCTTCGTAGGGTTTATGTGATGATATGGGATGAAGAGATGTTTGATTAAAAAGTTAGAGAAGGCAATAATACACTAAAATTCTTTGTAATTGTCTTGATCAAGGGGAAGTTCTTTCTTGATGTTTATTTTTTAAATACTTTTTCTTTCCCCTTTTTCTCTCTACATTTTTTCTTTTTTATATTTTTGTTAGTTTGTGTTAGCTTTTTTATCATAAAACTTTAATAAAAATTATAAGAAAAGAAAAAATATGAAGATAGAAAACAGATTGCAAATAGAGACAGATTTGCCCAATTAAATTCTAGAGAAGAACAAAAATAGACATGATTTATAACTAAATAAACTGAGGGTAACAAATGAAGGAAAAGAAAAGAGATATTTAAGATTTTTTTTTAAAAAAAATAGGGAAAGTATTTATGCAAAGATGAACACAGTTAAAGGCAAAGATATAGTTTACAAAGAAGATTTGGCACAAATGGTGGCAGTAGTGTCCAAAATGATCCCCAAATTGCTGATAGCTACTAAGGTTAGAATCACACATTCTGGAAAATGACATCAAATGATGCTAGAAATATTGTTAATAATATTTCGCATTGCCAAACTGTTTAAAACTATGTAACATTTTGTAGTTACTCAAGATTTGTAAAAAACAAGTATGGAAAACCCAATGGTGGCCAAGAAAGTGGAAAATATCAATTTATATTCTAAATTTATATTTAAAAGGCCACTATTAAAGAGTGCTTGAAAATTGAACAGTTGCATTTAATCCACACATTAGTAAGGTACTGCTTAAGATCATGCAATCCAGATTTTAACAATAACTGCCAGAAGTGCAACCTGGATTCAGAAGAGGAATCTGAGAACATCTAAGGCTACATTGGTAATATCCAAGGTAATACAAAAGACAAAGTATATTAAAAAACATAAATACCTGTTTTTGTTTTACTGATTATTTTTGACTATATAGACTAGGGGTGTTAAACTGGCAACTGCGGACCAGAAGCGTCACACGCAGGCTACGCCCACCTCAGCTTTGCAAAGTCAAAAAATGTCACGATACATCATGATATGTCACGTGATGCAATCGAGTTTGACTCCTGTGGTATAGACCACAACAAATTGGGAGTAACTCTTCAAAACATGAGCATGCAAACTATTTCTTTTGCTAACTGAAGAATTTGTATGATTAGGAAGCAACAATTAGAATGGAGCAAATGGCTCAAAATATTGAAAGGAGTATTAAATGTTGCATGCTGTCAGCATGTTTAACTTATATGCAGAATATATCATAAGAAGTATAAGATGAGAAGAAATGGAAAGTGCAGTTAATGTTACTGGAAAAAATATTACTGAGCTCACATTTGCTGGTGATACACTTCAGTGGCTGGTCGTGAGGAAGATAAGGAATTTTTTGTTGAAGGGCAAAGAATACAATACAGAAGCTAGATTGCTGCTAAACATATCTGTAACAATCTGTAAGATTGCAGTATGTCAATAAGCAATGCCAACCCAGTAGAAGTTGACAGAGAAGAAGGTGGAGGAATAATAGACTTTATCTTCCTAAATTCATAGGGAATTTTAAATTAGCAAATAGCATTCTGAACAATAGAAATATATACAAGAAAAAAAATGAACTTCTATTACTAGGATAAATAGTCAGAATACTCAAGTGCACAGATACCACAATAACAAAAATTGTATTGCCAAGGCTATGATTTTAACATATGATTATGAAAACCAGATCATCAGAAAGGGTGATCAAGGAAAAATGCCTTGTGATGCTGGAGAAAATTGCTGCAAAAGCCTTGTATCACAAGAAGAACAATTAATTGAAAGCACTAATAATTGAGCTAATCTTGAGTATTTTGGGAAATATTTGAAAAAAAAACAATGGAAAAAGAGGCTGAAAAATAAGATGAAAAGAGGTTAAGAGAAGTCAGGTTTGCTAATACTATTACAGATAACATAAACAGGAGCACAGGAAAAAACCAAACAGCAGTTACTGTACTGACAGATAAACTGATTCTGGTTCTGGTAAACTGATGTCCACGGGATCATAAAAAGTTGGAACCAAATGAACAGCAAATGATCTTCTTCAAAAATGTATTTTCTTGGAATTGTTTTCAACAGACCAAATCAGGAAATAAAATTCTAAACAATTGAAATGTACACAAAAGCAGGATGATTGAAATATGTAGCACTAATATGACAAAACAATACAAGCTCTAATTTGAATGGTTGCTAAATAGCATATTAATTGATACTGCACTGCAATTGCTTATAATCTAACAATATATGCATTTTTAAAAATGTCAAGTTCTCACATCCTACTTCAATAGTGATGGGAAGCATAAGAACTAGCCCACTTCAAATTAGGATTGCTTGCTCTGCTGCTTCTACAGACCTCTGCATGAAAATGCATGAAACAGTAGCCTTTTTTAAGGCAGATTTTCTGCATCTCTTTGAACTAAAAAAAGGTGCCGATGCAATTTCTCTTTCCATAGTTATTAAATATGTGCAAATTACTGTCAGATAAGAAGCTGGCAATATCATTTTAAAAAGGAGGTTGTTTAGAAATCAATTTAAAATACTGTCTATAACCAGAAAGAGTATTTTTTTTTTTGTTATCTCTGCAGGTAAAAGCTCATTTTTAGTCATTTTTGATAGCAGTCTTTCCTGTCTAGGTTCTTAAAAATGATCGCCAGGAACCTTTGCTTGGAACCAGTATGGGGAATCTCATTACTGGATTGGCAGCTGGGGCAATATCCTACAAAATGACCATGGCAAACAGGTATGAGACATATATGTGCACAGGTTCAGGAACCAAGAGGCAGGAATGTTTTTAATGATCATCCAGCACCAATCTTTTCAAGAGAAACTCAGCCAAAGTATTCCATATTTACTAAAAAGCAATTTATGCACCTTATGAGAATCATGTTTTCTGCTACTTACTGTACATTCCATTTCCTCCAAAGTTGGTGTCTGGTCTACACTTGCTATTCTTTTATGTTACAGGTAGTCCTCAATTAACAATTGTAATTGGGAATGTGAATTCCATCACTAAGTGAGGCAGTTGTAAGGCTTGATGTCACATGATTGTGTTTCAGTTGCAATTGTTAGGTGAAACCCAGGTGGTTGTTAAGTAAAGTTGCCTTTTGTGACTTCTCCATTGACTTGTGGATCCTGCGGAAAGTTATAAACATTGATCATTGGACTGTGGAATGTTGTAACTATCATAATTGTGAGCCGGTTGCCAAGTGCCTGAATTGCAATCATGCAATGACTGCAACCTAAGCCTCCTCATTCAACACCATTGTAACTTCGGATAGTTGCTGAGCAAGAGATTGTTAAATAAGGACAATCTGTTACTGGCCAGACAGAAACTCCTGAAACTCTCTGTCAAAACTCTCACCCTGTAGTAAGAGTAGAGTGGACAGACCTGCTGGAGGAACAGAACTAGTAGCATATGATAGCTTTACAGAGGCAGAACAAGGGTTCCTAGAGCACTTAAAAATGCAGAATTTGAACAACACTTTTTCTTTTATAATATAGATTTTACTTAGTGACAAGTCCCATTTGCCGAAACTCTCCGCTCATTTTAGTCAGTAACTTCTACCCTGTAGCATTTGCAGTTACCCTTTCCATTAGTGCAGTAGCCATAGCAACAATTGGCCCCTTCACTGCCAAAAAGCAAATAATCAAGTAATAGACATCTAGTGAAGAAGTTGCTATGATTTCAGAAGCTCATTTCATGGATTTTGTGTAGTTTCCTTCTGTTGTATCACTGAAATCTGGGTTATTTGAAAGTTATCATGGTTAATTGTGTTGGCCTTGGGGGAAAAAGTAACAAAGATTACAAAGATACTGAATGACCAGAGTATAATTTGGAGAAATAATTTTAGTTTAGGTTTGACATTTTTCCTGCAGATCAGAAGCAGGAGCAAACAGTAGAATTTCTGGCCTTTAAATATGATTAAATATAGTGCTCTGCTGCAGAAAAATGTTCTCGCATATTTATTCTACAGTACTATTTCTCATTCAATTTATTGAAATAAAAATTCCTTTCAACAATCTATTTCAAAAGAAAACACGGAAAAGTTCTCAGATGTGAAGTGTGGTGTTCTTGCCCTTTGGATAACAAAGTCACCACAAGAATCATGTGATCTCCTGTTTCTCAGTGAACAGCCATTTCTGTAGAGTTATGCAACTTTCCTGGCTTCCCATTCTTGGAAGGAAAAATGTCACCAAGGAGCTTTTTAATAGGCTGCTGAATAGGAGAGCCAGTTTGGCCTAGTGGTTAAGGCATCAAGTTAGAGGTTAGGCAGTTGTTAGTTCTACTCACGTTAGGCCCAAAGCCAGGAGGCGACTTTGGGCCAGTCACTCTCTCTCAGCCCTAGGAAGTAGGCAAAGGCAATCCACTTTTGAAAATCTCACCAAGAAAACTTCAGGGGCTATCTAGGTAGTTGGCAGTCACCAGGAGTCAACAATGATTGAAAAGAACCCCTGCCCGAACCCCCGCCCCCCCAAAAAAGTGTGAGAAACAGGAATGCTTCAAAATAATGGTAAGTAGTGTGATTTATGTAATCTCATTTTCCTTCACTTCCTCCAATGAAATAATCTCAAAACAGCACTCAAAAGAAATTTGAAAGAAATTCTCAAGCAATCTGAGAATAAGGTAATAAAACAGGCCCTTTCACAAAGGGAAATTGCAAAGCAAAGTTTGGCAGAATATCAATTAACTGTGATAATCTTTGTCATGGGTAAATGCCTTATTCTTGAATGGAGGAAATGTATGTTCATAGAATATCAAGGGTTAATTTATTCTTCCTTTCCTAATGTATTCATATGTAACCAATCCTACCTCTAATCCTGCCGTATTGATATAAAAGGGGATACACGCTCCTCCTCCTTGCTTCTATCTACAATCATTCAGAGAATATAGAATGCCTACTGTAAATAAACAATACTTTGTTTGAATACTACATTTCTGAATCCTTTATTGAGTCTGATCCTCGAATTACTGCAACAATCTGGTAGCAGAGGATGGTTGGCTGACTCAATAAAAAACAGACATGCCAAAGAAAGAAAACTCCAGAAACAAAAGAGAAAGACCCAACACCAGGGCACACAACAAAGAAAAGGAAACAGATCAAGAAATGATCGATGAATCTACAACTATAATGATAAGAGAATCTGAAAACTCCACTACAGACAACGAAGAGGTAATCGATGAACCTGACGACCAAGAAGTGAGCGAGATAGAAAACAATACTCTCAGATCAGAGATACTAAGACTGCTGAAAAGCCAAAAAGACGACAAAAATCTCATCGCGAACCTCCAAGAGATCATAAAAGATAGCGGAGCACCGAGAGAAAATCACACCATCGCACCAGAATCTAAAGACCTCAAAATGGTAAGCGAATTACCTATAGATGAAAATATAACTAAAAGAAAGACTAACGATCCCGTGCAAAATTTTGAATGGCAGCCATCTTGGTTTCAACAGACCACCAAAATGGCCGAAGCAGAACCAATCAGAAAGCAGAATTCAAAATGGCTGGCGCGAAAAGCCTTACACAGCATGAAAAGTAAAAAAGAAAAATTCTACTCTTCAGAAGAATCTGATACAGACACCGAAGAAACACCAACTGAACTGCAAATCGAAACAGCCATGAAAACACTTTTTGCAACTTTTGGTCCAAATTTAAAAATAACAAAAAAATCGACAAAAGCAGCCGATCAAACAGCGAAGAAGAAACAAGCAACGCAATTCAAAAGCAAAGACACAGAAGCAAGCAAGCAAACGTCTCGGCACCTATCCGCTCCTACCCGAACGGCGAGGACACCAACGCCCGAACCCAGAGAACCTTGCAAGTACTCGCCCACACCACAAACGCTTCCGGGAGCCAGAAGCCTCAACCAAGACAACTTCAATGAAATCATCACCTGGACACCAAAAGTCGAGCCAGAGAGCGAATCATCAGAAGAAGAACACTACAAGAGAGCTACAGCGACGAGAACCTCTCCCGACAGCTTCAGGAACAGAATGAGCAACGCGCATGCGCAAATACACGCAGACGAATATAGAGACAATGAAGGACAGAGAGAACCATTCAGACTAATCGCAAGCATACCTACACCATTCTGCAATTATCAGCATTTACAAGATCACGGACAGCCTCCAGTTGTAAGTAATGCAACAAGTAACATTGGAAACTTGCCTAATGATTTTCCAAAATTGAGAATAGACGGTATTAATTTACAGGAATGGAGTCAACAACTCCAGGTTGTTTTCATAAAAGAGAATTTATTGTTTTTCATAACTAACCCTCCCCAAAAACCATGGACCCTAAAATTGGACTGCCTACACCACAGAGCATTCTATTTACTAATATCTAGTATATCTCCTGCTATCTATCATAGTATTAAGCATAACCCGACTGTCTCAGAAATAATTCATTGTATGTTTAAATTGTTTCATAGTGAAAGTGTAGCAACCACAACAAGAATGTCTAAAAATTTCTTCTCAGCCAGGATAAAACCTGGAACTACTGTAAGTGAACATTTACTATCACTAAACGCAACTAGAGCAGAACTTCATTTAAGGGGAGAAATAATATCTGATCAGACAATGAAAAGCGTTATCATTAATTCATTACACTCATCATGGGATAATTACATATCACATTTGGACACAATTAATTTAGGATATCTATCTATAGAGAGTTTATCAAATAGACTAATAGCTGAACATAATTTGAGAAGAAGCCGCTACAGCGCATACAAAGAACACAGACAGACCAAAAGGTAGTATTTCAAGACAGGCATCAAGAACCAATTGAATGTTATAATTGTGGATCCAAAGAACATTATAGAAGAGATTGTCCAAAATTTCTTAGAGAAAGACAAAACCATGACAATAGAAACAGATACAGGTATAGAAACTCACCAAATTTTAGAGAATGTAGAGGGGGCAGAGATAACTCAAGAGATAGAAAGTCTGGATCATTAAATGGATTAGATAAGTATACCATAACCAAAAACCAAAACTCAAAAGATAATGCCTGGCTCATTGATTCTGGGGCAACAAATCACACAACACATGATAAGAAAATATTATCTTCCTTCATAGAAGATAAATTTGTAATTAAAGTAGCTAATCAAGAAGAAGTCCAAGTCATTGGAAGAGGAAGTGTAAATTTACCCGGTCTAGGGAAAATAGAGGGGGTTTTATTAATACCCAAAATACCTCATAACATTCTTAGTGCAATAAAGTTAAGCAGGGACTCTGACATAAATATAGTGTTCTCAAAGGGAAAAGCAACTCTAGAGAAAAACAAAACAAACTTAGGTAATGTGGTTATCAAAGGAGATCTACCATACTTAGTCACAGAAGAAAGATGGCTACACAACATTGATTCAAACATGGAAAATGACACTAGCATAGAAAATGAAAATAACAGTGACAGTGACAATGAGGAACATGAAACAAATCATAACCATGAAACCACATCTGTTAACGATACACATAATAACAAAAGACCAATAATTGGAAAACCAATCCATGATGAATGTGCACATATATTACATAGAAAATTAGGACATGCTAGTTTTCCTGTAATACAAAAAATGATTGAACATGCTGAAGGTGTTAAAATAAAAGATTGTAAAAATTATTTGGAATGTTCAGTATGTAAGTCCTCAAAACTCAGAACTAAACCCAGACCAAAAAAGGCAATAAGATCATCAAATCATATTTTTAACCTGGTACATATGGACCTAGTTGGTCCATTAATCCCATCAATTACATACAAAAAATGATACTTTCTAACAATTGTAGACGACTATAGTCGTTATGGCTTTGTCTATACTTTAAAACACAAAGATGAAACATTTCAAAAGTTTAAAGAATTTTACAAACGTGTAGAAACACAACACAATGTAAAAATAAAGCAGATCATGACAGACAGGGGATCTGAATTCATGTCAAAAGAATTCTCCCAATGGCTAAAAGACAAAGGAATGTTACACTTCACCTCTAGCCCTTTCTCTGCATTTCAAAATGGAGTAGTAGAACGAAAGAACTCGACACTACAAACCATGATTAGATGTACATTAGAAGATGCTGGTTTAGGCAAACAATTCTGGTCAGAAGCACTATTATATTCCAATTATACTCTAAACAGAATTTGGTCTAGTGTCATAAATAAAACACCATATGAATTGATGTATAGTAAAAAACCCAAAATAGCCCACATGCATGTATTTGGAGTAACGGCAGATGTACATATACCAAAACAATTGAGACGTAAGGGAGATAATGTATCTAGAAGGCTCAGATTCATGGGCTATGAAACAGGCACAAAAGGATACAGATTTATTGACAATAATAACAAGTTCATAATTTCTAGGACAGCTGTATTTCACGAACAGGCCAATTGGTCTAAGATACATCTTAATGAGATATTTCCAACTACAAAACCAGACATTGAAAATCAAGATAAGACAGAAAGAGAAGAACATAACCACAGTACACAAAAGAGCAACAATAAAACATGGATAGGAAACTGTCCCAAAATCAAAACATATTCATTAACAAAAAAGGAAGCAAGATACTTACACGATAACGATAGCAGACCAGAAAGAACAATTAGATGTAACAGGAACCAAGTACCAAATAAATATAAGGATTACATAATGCACGTAAATGATGATACATCAACACCCAATACATATGAGGAAGTATTAAAACTCCCCACAGAAGAAAGAAAAAAATGGGAATTAGCCATGGCCAAAGAAATGGACAGTTTGCGAGAACTAAACGTATTCACCCCAACACCAGCCCCAAAAGACAAAACAATTATTGGCACTAGGTGGATATTTAAAATTAAAAATCTGGAAGAAGGCAACACATTATATAAAGCAAGACTAGTTGCACAGGGCTATGCTCAAAAGTATTCTGAGGATTATACCGACACATATTCTCCCACTGTAAGAACTGAAAGTGTTAAGACAGCTTTAGTAATAGCATCAGCCCTTAATCTTGAAGTCTTTCAATATGATATACAAACTGCATACCTACATGCAAAACTCGATAAAGAAATATATGTAAGAGCTCCTCATAGCCAAAACAGAAATAGAAATGAAACTTGGTTACTAAACAAAAGTTTGTATGGATTAAAGCAATCCGGCAAACGTTGGTATGAATGTTTGGTCAACGTACTCAAAGCTATGAACTTCAATGCCACAACTGCAGACAATTGTTTCTTTGTTAGGAGGGATGGTGATTCACTAGAATTTGTGTTAATTTATGTGGATGACATTTTGTATATTGGCAAACATAAAGAGAAAAGAGATACATTTGTAACAAAATTAAATGAACATTTTTCTTTAAAATCATTAGGGAAAGTAAATAAATATCTTGGAGTTCAAATTAGTAAGACTAAAAAAGGATTTAGATTGTCTCAGAAAGATAAGATGATAGAACTCTTGAACAAATGTAATATGAGTGATGCAAATCCTTGTGGTACTCCAATGCAAGCTGATTTTTTAAGAAATATGAATGAATCATCTCCTGAGTTTAATGATAATACACTTTACAGATCAGTTATTGGTTCCCTTTTGTATATCTCTAATTGGACCAGACCCGATATTGCTCTACCCCTTAATTTATTATCCAGATATGTCAGTAAACCTTTAATGTATCATTGGGAAGCCATTAAGAGAATACTAAGGTATTTGAAACACAACTTAGACTATTGTTTATTGTTAGAGCCCAACAATGATAAAGAGCCCATTCTCACTTGTTACGCTGATGCAGATTGGGCAGGTGACACTAAGTGCAGGAAAAGTACTTCCGGCTATGTATTCTTTCTTAACGATTGTCCAGTCTACTGGTATACTGGAAAACAAGATTTAGTAGCCACATCAACGACTGAGGCAGAGTATATTTGTTTGTCTAAAGCTTCTAATAACCTCGTATAGTTCAATGATCTATTATCAGATGTTTGGAAGAGTCCTTCATTACCTTTCATTATGCATGAAGATAACAAAGCTGCAATAGAGATATCTAGAGCGGATGCTATTGGTCAAAGATCTAGACATATAGATATCAAATACAAGCATGTAAGACAATTATCTCAAAATGGTTTTATTAAAGCTATTCATTGCGAAACCACAGAACAAATAGCTGATATATTGACTAAGCCTTTACAATCTAAGCAACATAAATATTTAACTTCAAAATTACAAGTTTTATATTGTTCTGAATCTGAATGTAATTACTGTTGTATGTCGAATCGGCATTTAGAGGGGGATTTGTCACAAGTAAATGCCTTATTCTTGAATGGAGGAAATGTATGTTCATAGAATATCAACGGTTAATTTATTCTTCCTTTCCTAATGTATTCATATGTAACCACTCCTACCTCTAATCCTGCCTTATTGATATAAAAGGGGATACACGGTCCTCCTTCTTGCTTCTATCTACAATCATTCAGAGAATATAGAATGCCTACTGTAAATAAACAATACTTTGTTTGAATACTACATTTCTGAATCCTTTATTGAGTCCGATCCTCGAATTACTACAACAATCTTCCCTTGCCTTTCACTCCACACACATGATTTCCTTAACAAACCATTCCTTCTCTCCTTGATTCTTCAGAGGACAGAATCAGCCAGTTGTGAATCTGTTAAATGGACAAGCTTTCATTACTGCTCAGAATCATGGATATGCAATTGATGGCAACTCTCTCCCTTCAGGCTGGAAGCCTCTGTTTGTGAATGCAAACGATCAAACCAACGAGGTAAGATTTCTTTCTCTGGGTATCTGATGTCTGCTCATCAAAGAACAGGCTGGCATCAGTATTGCTTGGATTATCAATCCCATGAATTCTTAAAGATATTTTGCCCACTTCTCACTGAAATATTTATCTTTGGTGAATTACTGGACAATTATACTGGAATTATATAGAGAATACAAGGCAATAGTTTATAGGGACCAGTTAAAAATCTAAAATGGTATCTAGCCATATGATTTCCTATTCATCTGCATGTATGTTGGAAAGGGAGAGAGGAGAAATGCTTCTGGGCAAGGTGGCAATCCCTCTGTAGTTAGTAAAACCCTTCAGTTGAAATAGCGGCATTTTATAGAACATGCTTGATGGAAATTGAAGTTGCGGCAAGGCATGGGAAAAGAAGGATGAAGTTATTTTTGTTTCTTTGAAAGTTATTCAGAAGTGCAACCTGCAATAAATGGAGCTCAGAGGCCTTTTCTGAAAAACAACTGGTAGTATTTCTCTTAGTAAACCAGGGTTTATTTTTAGATTCTGGACTCAATATACATAGGTGATTCTCCTATAATAGAAATAGGATTGGGTAATATTTCTGTTAGGATTGTATGAATGATAGATTCAGAATTTATGCAAAACTCAATAAATTTTACAGATGCTGTGATGTTCATTTCAGGGATGAATCTACTGTAAATGTTCACTAGAGTTGCTCATCTGTTTCCTGGACCAGTTTGAAGATGTAATAAATTTCAATTCTCCACCTAAATTGTATCAAACACTTAGCCTTGACTGTATGTGGGGTTTGCTAAGAAGAGCATTTTAAAATTATTTTTGTTGTCAGGAAGAAGACTAACATTATTACTTATTTTTAATCCTGCAGGGAATTATGCATGAAAACAAGCCAATTTTCACCGTGCAGTTCTATCCAGAAGGCAATCCAGGGCCAACTGACACTGAGGTATTTGATGGGGTGATTAGGAGAAAATATTAATAAAATGGTCAAACATCAGAACCTTATTCCACAACAATGCCTCCCAACTGAAACCAGATGTTGCATATTGTACGCATTCAGCTTTGTTCAGAATTTAGACTGCTGAGCCCAGTGCTGCGGCAGTGTGGAGGGCAAGGTCATGCTTCCTGCCTGAACAAAGCTGGTTCAAAACGTTTTGCATAACATCCTTCTCTAACATCAGGATGTAGATCTATGCATATTAAAAAATCAGGTAGCACCATTCTATTACTTCAGAATACTGGCATGGAAGCATTTCTGCTGCATGTACTACTGCAATGTGCTCTGCTTGGGGCTGCCCTTGAAGACCACTTTGACAATCCAACTTTTCCAAAGTACAACAGTGTAAGCAGTGATGGGCATATCTTGATATTTTGTGAATTACACAAAATTGCTATTTTGTTTCTTGGTGTGATTCAGGCTGCTGGCTATTACCTATGAAACTCTACATGGCATATGGTTTGGTTGCTTAAGGAACCATCTGTCTCCTGTAGTACTTGCCTGGTTGAATTGATCTGGCAGGGTTGGCACACTATGGGTTCCTTCGATTAAACAATGTCATTTCTCATGGCCCCGGAATCATGCCTTCTCTGTCCAATTAACAATAGCATCCGGATCTCTATGTCCCGTTTTTCTGTGCCACACATTCAATCAATTTTATGGTTGCAATGTTTTGCTGTTGTTGGTTTATCATAGGCGCAGTCTAATTAAAAGATTCCATTTTTCCTGGAGCATGTATTTCATAGGCAATTATTCATTAGCAGTCACATGACCATGGTCATCTTTAAAAAGTGTATGCAGATTTATATTCTTCCAGATACTTGAGACATACTTTTCTGAAATCAGAGAATTTTAAGACTAGCAATCTTGTTTATATAATCTGAGTGGCTTTTCCAAATTCCATTGACTTTATCTAAATGCCTTCAATTCACAAAAATGGGAGTTACTCACTGCCAGGTAGATCATCCTCACTTCTTTCTCTCCCCCCAGTTCCAAGCTCTTTGTTCTTATTCTGTCTCTTTGTGTGATAGATTATGACAAAATGAGGAATGAGGCATTTGAAAGTTTATCTTAGAAGAGGCAACTAAGTCCAGATGTAAGAAATGTGGAGAAAAAGTGTTCCAAAAGGTCTCCATCTTAATTAACTCACTTTAACTAATACTGGAAATGTACTCTGACATTTTCCCCCCAGGTATCTGTATTCATCCCAGCCTAGCAGTAAAGATATTGTCCTGAAATCTGGTCATCCTTGCTTCATTAGACTTGCCAGCTACATGTAATTTGACACAGAATGTCTCTCTTTTTTGGGGGGGGGGGTCTAAGGCAATTTCTTGAGACTTCAGGATATTTTTTTTTACTTGGATGACAAGAAGGATGACTGTGAAGTATTAGTACTGCTCTATAAAACCTTAGTGTAGTATCTGGAATACTACATCAAGTTTTGGTCATCACATTACCAAAAAGATGTTGAGACTTTGGAAAAAGTGCAGAGAAGAGCAACTAGGATTATTAAAGACCTGGAGAACAACACATATGAAGAACAGTTGCAGGAACTGGGTTTGGCTAGTCTAGAAAAAAGAAGGACTAAGGGGGATATGATAGTAGTATTCTAGTATTTGAAAGGTTGCCACAAAGAGGAGGGGAATTCAACTTATTTTTCAAAGCACCAGAGGGCAGGACCAAAAACCATGGATGGAAACTAATCAAGGAGAGAAGCAACCTGGAATTAAGGAGAAACTTCCTAACAGTGAGGACAATTAACTAGTGGAATAGCTTGCCTTCATCATTGGAGATTTTTAAGAAGAGACTGGCAGCCACTTGTCTCAAATTATATAGGATCTCCTGCTTGAGCAGGGGTTTGGGCTTGAAGATCTCCAAACTCCAAGAGATTCAATACAAGAGATTGAAGGAGAATTCTGACCTTAACTTTCCCAACTATCCAATGCAGTAGTTTGGTTGTTAACAAGCTAATTACATGATTGTAAATGATCAGCTAAGACAGGCCTATAATAGGAAGCAGAGCAGTAGACATTGGAGGAAAACCAGCATCAGCAAGAATGGAAAGAATTAGGTTTGTTTTTACTGCCTCAGGCAAACATACACAGCAGCAAGAGAAGAGAATTTCAAAAACATAGCACAAATGCCAAAATGGAGAGGAATTTCAAAGGTTTGATCAAATGACAGGCCAAGGGACCAATAGGAACATGGCAACAACTTTGAAGCAACCAATAGGTGGACCAGAAAAAGTATTAACAGCAACCAGCAGCTGTAAGACAGGGTGTAAATATTCCATATTGAGCCTGTTCCCAGCACACAATGGAGAACCATCAATCCTGATATGAGCAATAGCTCATATGTTCTTCTCCCAGAACCTGATCTTTCTGTTGAGTGCAGTCTTCTGATTTCATATCTGATTCTACATTTCTCCCAAGGTTTGGAGATCAGAGTCTGGTCACTTGACCTGGCAAGGCAGGAATTAGTTTCACAGTGTCAGGGTTACTAGAGCTCATACCTCCTAAGGAACCTGCCTTCTCCTCATACCCAGCTATATCTAAAGAAGTATCTTAAACCAGGGACAAGACGCAAGTGGAAACTTTACTGATTCCCATTTTTCAAAGTCATTAGCTTTTATTTTCCAATCTTCTCTTATTTCAATCTGTATTTTTCTTTATAGAACTTTGCGTAATTAAGTTTTTGGAGCACAACCCTGTTGGTGGTTTAAGCATTCTGTGTGTGTATCTAAACAATCCCAAGAGCAAGAATCTGACCTGAGCAATGATTAGTGATGCAGATTTTATAACCAGAGCAGAATGGAGACTTACAAAAAGTATTTTATAGGGATAGGCAAAGCCTGGCACTTAGCTGGCTACATTGTTCTAGAAGAGGGGCCTGGTGGCTCAGCAGACTGATAGCATTGTGATTAACACCAGCTGTCTGCAATTACTGTAAGTTCGAATCTCACCAGGCTCAAGGTTGACTCAGCCTTCCATCCTTTCTAAGGTAGGTAAATTGAGGACCCAGTTTGTGGGGGCAATAAGCTGATTTTGTTAAATATACAAAAGTATGAAGGCTATTGCTTAATGCATTGTAAGCCGCCCTGAGTCTCCGGAGAAGGGCAGCATATAAATCAAATTAAAAAAAAAAAAAAGTGAAGAGGCATGCACTCTGTCCATCTGGGGAGAAAGCAAATGGTAGTCATCTCATAAAAGAAAGAGCAGGCATAATGAAAAAAGAGACACAGAGTAAATCTTTAACTCTCTATTTATACTTTTCCCATCTGTCTGCATATTGTGGGCAGGTAGTCATGATATGGTGATGAGTTGGCATCCCTAGACTTGGAATGCCAGTAATTTAGTCGCACTCAGTATGCCAAGAAATGATGCTTTGGTTTGATCAAAGTTCTTTTTGTGTGTGGTGTGGTTCCATGAATTAACTCTATTTCAAAGTGCTATAGTGGACCCATCACATTGCATCATATTAACCACTTCTCTGACCATTCCTAGTCTCTTGGATAGAAAACAAAGAATTGGGTGAAATGTGTGGCCTGCTTCTGTTCTTCTGATTGGAGATGGGACAATTTTCTTTTCTACATCAAGGCTTTCGGCAACGCTGGCTGCCAGAGCAATTCCACAAAGAAACACGCTTGGGTGGTGGTTCGAGGATGGTTTATTTGCAGCTAACAGCAACAGCTTGCTACCAATATGCTAACAGCAATCAAGTCAGAGTTCCCGCATCGGCGTTTAGCGCTGTTTAAATAGTGCGCTGAGAACCCAGCATCCGTTTCCACCTTTCCGGCTTCCAGGGGCGTCCCGTGCTGATGTCAGCCCGGATCTGTTAACCCTATCAGTCCCACACCCATCACCCCACGCGATCCCGCTCCGCCCATCACGTGCAAGCAGAGCCCTATCCACGCCCCAAAACCCATCACCAACGCCCGTGACGTGCGACCACCCCCTCCCGATCACACACACACACGCCGCTTTCAGCAGTCATTGTCGAGTTCTGTTAGCAGCAGCAGATAGAGGGCTCGACAGGTGGCCCCCCCCACCAGGCGTCAGCCTATGGGAAAAGAAACGACAAATTAGTAGGTATCACATTAGGGCCCAGGCTTCTGAGGGTACGTTCTATGCTACTTTCGTAATGATCTGGGAGCATTAATATCCTCTTTTCGAACCCATGATGCCTCGGAATTTGGATACCCCTTCCACCGTATGAGGTATTCGAGCAGCCCCCTATGATGACGGGAATCCATTATGTCTCTAACTTCATATTGTTCCCCAGTGAAGGGACCGGGCCGTGTGCTCTGGTCCCTAATACCTGTTGCTGATCTTAATAGGCTTATATGAAAGACAGGATGTATTTTCCCGAGACGAGGAGGTAAGGACAATTTTACGGTGACAAGATTTATTATCTTTTGGATAGGAAATGGGCCTATATACTTGGGACCTAGTTTTTTACTTGGTGATCGGAGTTTCAGGTATTTCGTTGACAAGTACACTTTATCACCCACTTTTAATGGTGGGCCTTGGTCTGTTCGTTTATTCGCTTGGATCTGGTATTCCTTTGCAGCTAGTTCCAGAGCTTTTTTCACCTGTGGCCATACTTTTGGAATTCTTTCCAGCCACTCAGATGGTACGGTTTTATCCGTTCGTGACATGTCCAAGTCAGGTATAGCAGGGAACTCCTTTCCGGTAACTATCTTGAAGGGAGTAAACCCTGTACCACGATGAACCGAGTTGTTATATGCTGTCTCTGTGAATGGAAGGAGCTCACACCAATTGTCTTGTTGATAAGCCACATAGGTTCTCAAATATCGCTCTACCATCGCATTTGCTCGTTCTGCTGCTCCGTTTGTACTGGGAAGATAGGCTGAACTGAGGCCTTGTGAAGAACCAATATAATGTAGAAATGTCCGCCCAAACCTTGCGGTGAATTGGACGCCCCGGTCGGAGATAATCCGCTTAGGCACTCCATGCAAACAATATATATGGTGCACAAACATAGGTGCCAACTGGCGAGCTGATGGTAGCCCTTTACAAGGAATGAAATGCGCCTGCTTTGAGAACAGGTCTATAACCGTCCAGATCACTGTGTGTCCTCGGCTTGAGGGTAGGTCTACAATAAAGTCCATAGCTATTTCATCCCAAGGGGTACTGGGGTTGGCTACAGACTGTAGCAACCCGTACGGTTTACCTGGTTTTGGTTTTGTCATGACACAGATAGGACATCCTTTCACATATGCTTTGATGTCCGTGCGCATTTTTGGCCACCAGAACTGCCGGCGGGCTAAATGTAATGTTTTCAGGAAACCGAAGTGACCCGCCGTTTTCATGTCATGGCATTTTTTTAGGATCTTATCCCGCATTACAGTGGGGACATACAAACGGTCACCTCACCAGACAAGGCTGTTCCGTTGGGTAACCTCCGCCCGGTTGATCTTTAATCAAGCATCTGATTCTAATTCCTTTTTAAATTCGCATTGCCATGGGCTATTGTTTTGGTCAATAGCTCGGGACCCTAGTTGTGAAGACGGTATGAGGGCTTGCATCACATCAACCCGTTTACTCTTATATTGAGGCAAACGGGAGAGGGCGTCGGCTAGGAAGTTTGACCTGCAGGCACATACTTGAGAGTAAATCGGAACCTATGAAAATACTGGGCCCATCGTACCTGTTTTGGGGATAACTTCCGGGGCGTTTGGAGGGCTCCAGGTTTTTATAGTCTGTCCAGACCTCAAAGGAGTGCTCACTCCCCTCTAGCAGATGCCTCCATGTGTGCAGCGCCCACTTCACCGCAAATGCCTCCTTCTCCCATATTGCCCAGTTCCTTTCAGTGGACGTAAACTTTCGGGACGTGTAAGCACATGGTTGTAGAGCATGTTGTTTGTTCCGTTGGAGCAGGATGGCTCCGATTGCCACATCGCTAGCGTCAGCCTGGATAATAAACGGTTTTGTGGTGTCAGGATGTTTCAATATGGGCTCTTGAGCAAACAGCTGTTTGAGCTGTTCAAAGGCTTTTTGGCAGGCTGATGTCCAATCAAGCAGTTGGCCTGATTTAGCTTTTCCGGGTTGGCATGTCTTGGTCCGCAATAGATCAGTTAATGGCAACGCCACCCGAGCAAAAGAAGGGATAAATTGCCGATAGAAATTGGCGAATCCTAAAAAACTTTGTAGTTGTTTCCTGGTTTTGGGGGCCTGCCATTCTATCACAGCTTCTACCTTTTTGGGGTCCATACTGATTCCTTCACCGTTGATGCAAAATCCTAGATAATCGATTTCTGTCTGGTGGAACTCGCATTTTGACAGTTTCACGTATAGCTGCGACTCCAGCAACTTAGACAGCACTCGTCTAACTAAAGGAATATGTTCCTCTAATGTTCAGGTGTAGATCAGTATGTCGTCCAGATATACTAAAACTCCACAGTATAAAAATTCATGCAACACGGTGTTAATAAGTTGCATAAAAACTGCCGGAGCGCCTTGTAGACCAAAAGGCATCATCTGGTATTGATAACTACCCAGAGAACAATTAAACGTTGTTTTCCATTCATCTCCAGGATGTATGCGTACACAATGGTAAGCTTCATGATGGTCAAGCTTCGTGAAGTAAGTACCGGTCGCTAGGGTGGTTAACAGGTCGGTCATTAACGGGAGAGGGTACAATGGCTCCTTACAAACGGCATTCAATCCCCTGTAATCAACACAAAGGCGGAGGCCACCATGTTTTTTTTCTCCCTGAAGAGAACGGGAGCTGCCATGTGGGAGCAGCTTGGGCATATGAAACCCCTGGCTAGATTTTTATCTATGTACTGCCGTAATTCGTCTAGTTCTTTTGGGGACATTGCGTACATACGTGGTTTGGGTAGATGCGCTCCTGGAATTAATTTGATGGCACAGTTGGTGTCTCTATGGGGTGGTAACACATCACACTCCTGTTCATTGAACACTAACTCTAAATAAATTCAGAAGGGTATGCACTAACCGGAGCTCGCAAGGTTGCTTCCTTCGGCACTGACCCCACAGACTGGTTCCCGGGTATTCCCCGCATAGGAATAAGGAGTTTTCGGAAACCATCCTTCCACACAATTGTTGGTTCCCACCTATCTAGCCATGCCAAGCCCAGGATGAGAGGTTCAACCATATGAGCTGCTACTATAAACCGAATGCATTCTCGATGTTCTCCCACTGTTAACCAAAGAGGTTCTGTCATGTGGGTGGCTGGTTTTCCGCCTAGGATTGATCCGTCCATTTGTTCGAATGTAATAGGCCTGTGTAAAGGTACCATTTGTACTCCCAGGGCTTGTACAACGGAAAGACGGATAAGACAACGAGTGCACCCAGTGTCTACTAATGCTTTTTGTTCACTCTCCCTCCCTGACCCCGGGTGACCCAGTATCACCGGAATGAGGAACGGGTTTATCGGACCGCTTACCATTTGATCATGCAGGTCCTCGTCCCTGCTCGTTTCGTCGGGATCCAGCATGCGAGCCACATTAGGGGTGAGCCCAATTGCCGACCGTGGTGTATCCATCTGCGATGTTGCAGCACGAGACCTCTCTGACACTCCAGGAGACGTGGGCTTGGCTGCACTACCAGGAACAGGCATTTGAGGGGTGGACATCCGTGGCGGTGGCAGCGGATACTCCGCTGCCCTATGCCCCTCTTGGTTACACCGGTAACAGCGGAAAGGCCTACTGCTTTGGAGGGTGGTGGACCCCCCCACCGGGGTTGCGAAGGGCCTGACACCGCCCCTCTCTTCCGGTCTCTGAAGGCCACCCCGTCGGCTTTGCTCTAGGCCGACGGGCCGCGCTCTGAATTCACGTAGCCCAATGTCTAGTTCTACAGCAGCCTTATACCACTCGTTGAGGTGGGGCGGCAACCCGCAGTAGATGCAGGCCTGTCTGATCTCCCTGTCAAGCCCCATATGGAATTTATGAACAAGGAGCCGTTCCGGCCATGTCTGGAGTTTTCCGGCTAACGTACAGAACTCCTTTACGTATTCCTTGGCAGGCCGGCCTCTTTGTCTTAGGGCCACTAACTCCCCCTCCATTATCTGGATTTGGGTGTCGTCCTCAAACCGCATTCGTAAAGCTTCTAGAAACAAACCCAGGTCTGTCATTTCTTGGGCGTGGTCTCGATGCAGGTCGGCCACCCAATCCGCCGCCTCAGCTGTTAGCACCCCAGTGACAGTGACTACCATGGACCATTGGGACGGATATACGTGACCGTAAAGGTCCATGTGGCTAATAATTTGACTTAAGAACAGAGCCACTTTTCCAGGTGCCCCGTCAAAGGTCGCCTGTATAGGAGGAAGGCCCCATTGGCCTTGTGGAGCCCACATCCCGGGTGCCCACATGGGAAAGGGGTTTACCATCTGCCTCGTTGCTTCCCCGTCCCGTGGCCCACTCCGTTGCCCCGGTGGCCACCACACGCCTCTTTCTCTCTCCGTTTGCTGTCAGGCAGGGGCCTGGTCTTGCCCACGGTCGATGTCTCCCACTGCTGATGGAAAACCTTTGGGAGTCCATGGCCCTGCTCTTGCCTCACTCCTTAGGGCAGCCAGCATGGGTTTGAACTTAGGACTGGCCAAACGGACTCTACTTCCTGGCCCTGACCCCAAACTGCTGGCACCCTGCCACCCGTCAGGGCGCTCCTCCCTGGGTGCCCAGGGCTGCCAGGATGGGGCATCACAGAAGCTCACTTCTCCGAAGTGGTCTCTCAAGATATCCAACGTCGACTCACCCAGCCCTGTGGAGTAGCTCCAGTCACCGTCTTCATCCTCCGCCCATTGTCGCTCTCTCCACCCCTGGAACTGGAGTCCAGCAGGAGCTGAGGATTGGCTTCTACTACCTCCAGTGTCCCTTAATGCGGGGCTTTTCCACCAATGGCCAAGCTACTATCGGCTACCCCTTGGGTGTCGTGTCCATCTGTTGCTGCCTCCAGCTGCGCCTCTTTTTGCTTCAGTCGTACCATCAGCTCAGCCTCCGCTGCCGGTGCTGATGTCGGCACGTCCTCCTCCTCCTCCACAGCCTGCTGGTCTGCCGCCTCCGTTCCTGGGTTCGTTCCCTCGGCCATCCCAGCGCCTCGAAGGCAAGAAGGCAAGAAGGAGTGCGGGGGGGGGAACTCTGACTTCCTCTCGGCAACGCTGGCTGCCAGAGCAATTCCACAAAGAAACACGCTTGGGTGGTGGTTCGAGGATGGTTTATTTGCAGCTAACAGCAACAGCTTGCTACCAATATGCTAACAGCAATCAAGTCAGAGTTCCCGCATTGGCGTTTAGCGCTGTTTAAATAGCGCGCTGAGAAGCCGGCATCCATTTCCACCTTTCCGGCTTCCAGGGGCGTCCCGTGCTGATGTCAGCCCGGATCTGTTAACCCTATCAGTCCCACACCCATCGCCCCACGCGATCCCGCTCCGCCCATCACGTGCAAGCAGAGCCCTATCCACGCCCCAAAACCCATCACCAACGCCCGTGACGTGCGACCACCCCCTCCCGATCACACACACACACGCCGCTTTCAGCAGTCATTGTCGAGTTCCGTTAGCAGCAGCAGATAGACGGCTCAACAAAGGCCCTGCCTCAAAGTAGGTCACTTCAGCAATTGGATTCAAGACAGCTTTGCAAAGAGGTGCAATTTGCCATTGTGCACAACCTTACAGTTTACAAAAGTAAAATCAATGATTGGTCTAATTAATTTTCAACAGTGGCATATTTTTCTGGGAAACGCACAAGGAAGGAAGGAAGGAAGGAAGGAAGGAAGGAAGGAAGGAAGGAAGGAAGGAAGGAAGGAAGGAAGCCAGGCAGGAAGCCAGACAGGAAGCCAGGCAGGCAGGCAGGCATAAGTATTTGATTTGTCTAATTACTGAGGGCACTTTTTTCTGGTCTTGACTTCCAGATGTTGGGCTCCAGTTATTACCAATTCTGAACATTGATCAGGCTGATGTGATTATAGGAGTTGTAGTCAAACATCACTTGGGAGACTTAAGATGGGAAATGCCAATTTAGGCTTAGTTGTTGCTAAGTTTTTAGTTCTATGTAATACTTTATATTAAACTTTATAGTTCAATTTATATAGGTAGAATGGGGTCCCAATTACTGATCTTTGTGAAAGAAACACAGTATATTTCTTACTATATTTCTTTCCCCTTGAAAAGACCTATTACTTTTCAAATGCATTTTGAATACCTTTTCCTTATTGAAGTTGTAGAATTATGTAAATGAATTCACATGCACATTTTCTTGTTCTCATATTTGAAAATGAAGCTTAAGCCCCCGCCTGTGATTTGTCTTGGTAATCCCATGATCAATATGTTGAGTAATTTGGTGAGTGTAATAAGAAAACAGCTTCAGAATGTACAAGAAAGGTAAAAAAGGGACCTAATAGTATTCATTGGAGTTATTGTATTCAAAAGACATTTTAGAAAAAAATGCATTTTAATTGCTTACTGACTTTCTTACTTTACTGAAAAAAGATTGAAATTTATCAAAGACAAGTAATAAATGCGCTCAATGGAACAGAAAAAAACCCTTTATAAATGTTGAGCTAATCCTCCAGTCTAAATTTGGGAATCTCTGTAAGACTGAAACTTTATATGTGAGGAGGGCAGGTAGATGCAGATGTCCAACTTACACAGGAGGAGCAATGAGTTTAAGAGATAAGTAATATTTCCCTTCATCCACCACTCTTCTCTGCAACCCTCAAACTCAACTGTTTCCTCCAGATTTAGAAATGAGAATTAGCCATACTTTCTTATCTATGTGATTGTTGCCAAGCTAAGAGGAACAGGCAAGAGAGTGAGAACCTAACAAGGAAGCAGACCTGGAAAATTTGGGAAGCATCTCTGACTACCTTGACAGCTAGATAGAAGAAAAGAAGTGAGAAACTTATCTCCTGAAACAAACACAGAAGATAAAAGATCTTGAATT
This sequence comes from Arizona elegans, assembly GCA_022577455.1. Lineage (NCBI taxonomy): Eukaryota > Metazoa > Chordata > Lepidosauria > Squamata > Colubridae > Arizona > Arizona elegans. The sequence continues at coordinate 155,384,157 of JAKOOJ010000001.1, forward strand.
CTTAAGACTAACTAAAGCTATCTGCCTCAGAAGACCTATGGGAGATTACTTCCTAAAACAAAATGGAATGGAAACGGAGGAATGACAAATACAGGATATATTCAATTCTCCCAAATGAAGAAAACCTACCTTCAAAACAAAATATATAGACCCAATCACCACTTTGTTCAAGATGCTCAAGAAAAGGAACTCAGTGAACTAAAATACTGTTCACTAAATGAGATTCTGGCAGATGCATTCATTAAGCCTTTACTCCAAGATTGGTATGACATCCCTCAATAAATTATGAGAATTGTGATTGGTGTATGAGTCAGTGAGAAGGGATATTAGAGGCCCAAATTCAGGGATACCAAATTTTCAGTGCACCTTATGATCTACTGGCCACAGGCAGGACATCAGTAGCTAGATTCCAGACTTTATCTATCCCTGTAATATGTCTCTTTTAAAATTAACACTATTTCTATCATAAAACATGCTTTACTAATTCTTGGTCAGATACTATTTTCATCCTCAAGAAATTCACTACACAGAGGACTTTAACCTGCAAGAATGAAGTGAATAAATAATGCAGTAAATTCAAGCCTGGGAAATACAGCTAGGGAAAATTTCACAAGATTCGTAATGGACAACCACATTATTCAGTTTAAATTTCTGAGGCAGATTGTTATTATATCTTTGTAATAAACAAAGAAATTAAAGATGGGTAGATTTGGTCCATGATATGAGCAAGCCAAAGTTATTGGCCAATAAAAACCCACACAATAGAAATCCACATTTATATGAGACTCTGTTGTAAATCAGCAGCCGAAGCTCCTAGTTGTCGTTTAGATTTTCACACAGATTATATGAGAAGTGTGCATTAAATTTCTCAGGCCCTTGGTTATTTAGTTTGCTTGGGATACAATGCAAAGAATTTATTTATTAATTAAGTTAACTATTAATTAAAGTAATTAAGTTCATAACCTAATTATCAAGAGAATGCTAATGAAACTAAATAGCAAATTCTGGAGCGATAATTTTGTTGGCTTGTTAGGTTATTGTAATAAAAACATTCAAATCCTTTGCTTATGATAGTAATAACAGAATTTATGTGAAGTGCTTCTTTATGTATATTCATTTGAGGGAAAAAAATACAGCATCTAACTTTTTCTAACTGCTTGCTTTGATGTCCCAAACTGGTTCCAAACTGACTCAGGACTCAGGAAGCTTCTTGGATGAGAAGCAAAACGTCTTCAAGGAAAAACAAAGGAAGTCCAGTTGCCTTTTGAAAAAGCAACTTTGGGGCAATCCTGGACGATTGAGAATCTCCCTAGACATTTGCTTGTTTTTATGTTAAAATACTTGGGGAAAAAATGGTTAGGATAAGTAATCTGAAGTAAGGTTGTGTATGTGGAAGAAGATGATTGACAAATAATAGAGGTTAAATGTAATAGACTGAAATTGTGCCTCCTGAATGACTTGTGTGGGTATGTTTTTGTGTTTTGCTTTTTAATTCTTTTCGAGAATTTAAATGAGCCCTGGACCTAGATCATCTCTCAAGAACAGAATGAAATGAGAGAAGAAAAATTGAAATGGGTGAAGAAAAAACTCATAAGACTTAGGAGACTTGCATAATTTAAGCATGTTTGATCACAAAATCAGAAATACTCTTAAAGGAGATTATGTTTAGGACTGTTTTAGATCAGTGGCTCCACAGTATAGCCAATAATAATTTGTTCTCCTTTACCACACAATTTGAATTGTTCTTTTTCTCCTTGTGTACAGCGTCACACTTTATGCAACATGACAAATACAGACTAGTTTGAATTATAATTATAATTCTAGAATTCTATTCAAATGGGATGAATAATGAATATAGTCTTTTTTGAGACTGCTATACTTTATACATAAGGGATGGGGTGGCTCAGTGGCTAAGACGCTGAACTTGTCGATCGAAAGGTCGGCAGTTCAGCAGTTCAATTCCCTAGTGCCGTGTAACGGGCTCCCGTTAATTGTCCCAGCTTCTGCCAACCTAGCACTTCGAAAGCACGCAAAAAATGCAAATAGAAAAATAGGGACCACCTTTGGTGGGAAGGTAATAGCGTTCCGTGCACCTTCGGCGTTTAGTCATGCCGGTCACATGACCATGGAGATGTCTTCGGACAGCACTGGCTCTTTGGCTTTGAAATGGAGATGAGCACTGCCCCCTAAAGTCGGGAATGACTAGCACATATGTGCAAGGGGAACCTTTACCTTTACTTATACTTTATTGTTTATTTTTCTAGTTCATATTTGATTCATTTATCTCGCTCATCAAAAAGGGAAAAGATACAAGCATTCCTTCAGTGCTGCCCAAAATCACAGCTGCAACTTCAAGAGTTGAGGTCTGTATATTACTGTGCTTTATTTTATCTTTATCTGAAATATTAGCCATATTGATTATTGCTGTTATTATATGAACTGGATAGAAACATTACTAGAAATCTGCATAACCAAAATTCCTTGCTAAAATTGTCTTGATTTTGTTACACATGAAATTTACATTAACACTAGTTTTGCTACAAATGATTATTAATGTGAAGAAGGTTGGAATGCATCCTTTTAGTATATAAAGGATAATTTTTTACTGGTTTATTTAGAGTTATAATCTATTAGATCTTCATGATTTAGGACAAGTCTCCTTGAGGTGTAATCTGAGCCACTGTTCATCATGGTTCTGTTTTAGAACTTGCTTTGAATGGCAAGAATCGTCTACTAGTCACAAGAAAGATGTTTGCTTATATTCCAGAATGCAGCAATCAGCCTCTTCTTACCTGGGCTCATGTAAGAAGAGTTTCCTGACTAAACATTTCATTTCTACCATTGTGGAGACATTCTGATTTAACAAATTATATTTGTTACTGCATTTTATCCCCCCACCCCCGCAATCCTAAATCATTTGTACCACAGACTTAGTCATGCTGCAACCTAGCAATCTGACATGAGAATCATAAAGTCTAACTTTCCAGCCCCTATCACAGAATGTGTTCCTTTGAACAAAGCTCAAATTCATGATTGGCGTCCATCAGTATTGTTGTAGCTTAGGGTTGAACTGTGAAGTCCTTGGTGCTTTCCATCCAAAAAGTAGACTGTGTAGCTTTTCTAGATCACTTGAGATTAGAGCTTCAAGAATTTCCAGCTGTCCAGTAACCATAATGGTTACTAGTATTTGAAATGCTTGAAAATTGCAATTATTGCAATTATATAATCAACAGGAACAGAGTGAAAGGGGAAGCATCAATTATTCCTGTTAGAAAAAAAGAAGTTAGGGCATAGCTTCCTTGATTTAAAAAGGCTGAGAATGTATGTGCTAATATAACCCCAAATTGTTGACTGAGATGGACTGCCATAGAAATTGATTGACTGAATGAATGAATGAAAAACAGATTTTTCTGATTATTTTAAGGTTTCCAAAGTCCTCATCCTAGGATCTGGTGGTTTGTCTATTGGTCAAGCAGGAGAATTTGATTATTCTGGCTCCCAGGCTGTGAAAGCCATGAAGGTAAGAACAAGGACATTGAAATACTGGCATGTGCCATAGCCATTCCTGCTCTTTCAGACAAGAAGATTTTGTTCTGCTTTTATAAAATCTTTGACACAATATAGAAACATGACATACTAACTGCCTCTATTATTCATTGAGAATGAACTCTGAACCTCCCCTGAACTTCTAAGTGGATTCCATTATTAATAAGCATGCAATGAAATAATTCACATAAATGATTTAAGGTGATTTACTATAAATGGTAAAAAGAGTGTTTGATTGTGAATAAATGCATTTTATTATTTTCCACGTTCAGCTTCGTATCTGTTACTCTGTTCTGAGGATGGAAGTGCAAATAATATTTTAAATGATGTGGCAATGGACAGGTAACAGATCTCTGGATTAACCAGAGCACAAATCACCATGTAGGCTAAATTTACTGAGATGTTCAGGGTTTATGTATGTTATTACAGTAAAATAAACTTCCAGTAATTTTGGTAATGCAGTAAAAATAAAGTATTTTTGCTGCATTACAAGTACTATCTGCAACTTTGCATTAGACCCATATTTGCAGAAGCAAGTAACAGACTTTGAAATCCTTGAATTATTTATGAAATATGATATCTTACAGGAAATAGCTTTATAAATGGGATAATAATTAGGTTTCTCACTGTACATGCAGTTAGGGATAAAGGAATCTTTTACCAGTCTTCATGTTTGGATTTTTGCATAATATCTTTCTAATAAAGAGATTAAAATTATAATAGCACAGTATGAGGTATGGATTACAAAATGTGATTTCATTTTTTATTTTTATGTTTTTGAGAGAGAGAGTGAGAGTGAAAGAGAGTGCCCATCGGATTTCTGGTTGCTAAGAGCAATTCTCCCTTCTGAGAAAATGTGCATGATGCACCCAAGTGAAATATTTTTCATTTCTAGTGATTTTAATATGAAAGCTAAAGACTTTTGGGGTGTTTAATCTATTGAATCCAAGGCCATTTAAAGAAGCTTAACATTGTCTAGATATTTTTCTGTTACCTTTTGTGATGTAACAAGTGAGTTAAAGGTGTTTTTTATGCGATGTGTGACAAGGGAACTTAGATTATAATATTTCAGTCACAAAAAATCCTTTCTACTAATAGTCTGCATGGGGTACATTTTTTCCCAATTTCAGGAAAACATGTTCATAATTATGAAGGCTGGGAAGCCCTGAATTCTCTAGGCTAAAGTTTCAATGTCTGATTAAAGTGATGCATAATAGAGCAATGATAAGTATGCCTAAGTACAATTGCCATTGCAGACCTTCCTCTGAATTATTTTAAATGTTTAATAGGGCAGCTACACAAACTTATGAAATGATGCGGCTCCTTTAAGGAAATGCAGCCAGCTGCTAGTTGAGCACTCCCAAGTACTCAAAAAGCCACTTTTATCTTTAAAAAAAAAATAAAAGTGTTGACTGGCTTATTATTTAAACTTACTTTATAACTTTAGATTTACTTATGTAAATTCATTTTGTTTTGTTTTTCCAGGAAGAAAATGTGAAAACTGTTCTGATGAACCCCAACATTGCATCAGTTCAGACAAATGAAGTTGGCTTAAAGCAGGCTGACACTGTTTATTTCCTTCCAATCACCCCACATTTTGTTACAGAAGTCATCAAAACAGAACGACCAGATGGATTAATTCTTGGCATGGGTGGACAAACGGCTCTGAACTGTGGTAAGTTATAGGATTTCTCTAATGCAGCAGAGAAAATCCTATGAAGGTAATCCTTGATTTACAACCCTTGACTTGGTAAAAGTCAAAAACTGACTTACGACTAGCCCTTGCCCTAAGATCATTACAAGTGAAACAATGATCAAAATTTGGGTGCTTGGGAATTGACATGTATTTACAATTTTTGCAGAATTGTTATGTATAGGGTCATATAGGGCCAGCTGACATGAATGTGCATCAGTTCTATTCTGGTGTAAGAAAAGTGGGAGTTAGTTATTTCTACAATTTATGTGCCATTCCATTTCCAGAGACTCTGAGGAACATATAATATTGTTTGAAAATAAAAAACAAATATGATAATATGATCTTACTCATCCCCAAATGCCTTTCTGAACAACCACATTTTTACATCATTCCAAAAATGTAGCAAGGAAGGGGTAGTCAGGAAATCTGAGAGTAAGCAAAATTGGGAGGGAGAGTCCCTGAGAAGGCTCAGGCCTCAAGGGATCACCAGGGTCATGTGATCACCATTTGCAACCTTCCCAGCCAGTTTCCGATAAGCAAAGTCAATGCAGGGTGGGGGAGCCAGATTCACTTAAGGGATACAGTAATTTGCTTAACAACCATTAACAATACAAATTTTGGTTATGATCATAAGATGAGGACTTCCTGTATCTGTGAGAAAAGGTAACACAGACCAAATGTAAAATACGGGAAAGGAAGCATTTCAAAGAGTCTGTGTCTTAATTCAGTGGCTGGGAATTCAACTCTTTCTGGAATCCATGTGGTTCTGTTTCTTTGGTTTGTCAATTGTGTGGGCTTGACAGGTTCCACCATTAAAGGAATTCCTCCTTCAGGGACTCCGGGCTTGAGCCTTCTCAGGATCTCTCCCTCCCAATTCTGCTTACTTTCAGATATCTTGATTACCCCCCTCCCCCGCTACATTTTTAGAGTTATTTAAAAATGTGCTTATTCAGAAAGGCATTTGGGGATGAGTAAGATCATGGTAACTGGAAAGGTGCATTAGTTATCGTTTCATTAACCAATATTTGTTTTTAATTTTCAAACAATATTATATGTTCCTCAGAGTCTCTGGAAATGGAATGGCACATAAATTGTAGAAATAACTAACTCCCACTTTTCTTACACCAGAACTGAATTGATGCACATTCATGCCAGCTGGCCCTATATGATCCTATATGTAACACGATGGCCTGCCTTCACTTCCCCATCATAGCTAAGGAATCAGTTGCTAAGGAGAAAATATTTCTGAACATTTGTGAATGCTAATTGATCCAATTCATTCTGTGTACAGGAGTGGAGCTGTTTAAACGTGGCATTTTGCAGGAATATGGAGTGAAGGTCCTTGGAACATCAGTTGAATCTATCATGGCTACTGAGGACAGGCAGATGTTTTCAGACAAACTGAATGAAATTAATGAGAAGATTGCTCCCAGCTATGCTGTGGAATCGGTAAATCAAATTTCAAATAATAAATCTGGTGATAGTTTATAATGGCTGAACTGGTGATGTGTCTAAGTGTGGAGGCCATGTCATCCTAACTGGGGACAGGATATAATTCTCCATTTATCATTGCTCTGAATATATTTTGACTCACAAATATATATGAAGAAGGCAGGAATAAAGCATAATTCTAGTGAAGGGAATATATGGCATCCCATTTGCAGGCAGGTCTAGGGTATATTTTGAAAGTTTTCCCTTTCAGTCTATCATTTGTCCCACTGTCTTTGTATGAATAGTGGTGCTGCAGCAGCAAACTTTGTCTCTCCAAAGACCTTACAAGTTGAAAGGTCAAGGTATCACCATGCCATACACCCTAGTCTCTGCCTCCAGCCAGAGAGGGTGCCATTTCTTCACAGTTCTTCATCACAGGCAGATCTATCCAGTTCTGGCCAGGGGTAGGACAAGCAGAGAAGAAGCACTACAGAGCCTACCCACTTCTCTTCTTCATGACCCCAACTTAGTTCTGTTAATGGAAAAGTCAGATAACTTGATTGAGCATTTGCAGTACATTAAATATTTTACTGGAGGGGTAATTGTTTTTGAGCAAATAACTTCAATTTTTAATATTATTTAAATGCTAACATGATTTAACAGTTAACTCAGAATGGTTTTTGTCCTATTAAAGTCCATTGATTATAAAGTAATGAACAACTCTATTGATAGGGTTAGGATTAGGCAGTGGTGGGATTCAAGTAATTTAACAACTGGTTCTCTGCCCTAATGATTTTTTCCAACAACCAAGTTTGCCAAATTGCTCAGAAAGTTAACAACGGGTTCTCCTGAAGTGGTGTGAACTGGCTGAATCCCACCACTGGGGTTAGGACAATGAATTTGTTCACCCCCAGATAAATCATTCCAATTTTGTCATGACTTTTATTTTCTATTCCCTTTTTTTTTAAACTGCTAAAGAGAGTTACCCTTTCTCTCTCTTTTATGGAATCCTTTTGCAGACTCGTTTTAGTCTGGGTTAATAATACTATTACAGGTAGAACTGTTCTATGTGTGCACTTAAGAATTCCTGAGAGCAGATCTTGAGCAATGATTAGTGAAGCAGGTTTCACAATTATAACAGAAAAAAAGATTTATTTAAGGAAAAATAAACAAAGTCTAGCAGTTAGCTAATGATATCCTACCAGGAGATGAATGAGAGTCCATGCTTTATGTATGGATGCATGAGAAGAAAGGCAAAGGCAAGGGAGTAGAAGTTAGCAATTTCTTAGACAAAAACAGGAGAGAATGATAGAGAAAGAGAGAGCAGAGAGTAAATCCTTAAATCTCTACCTACCATTACCCATTGTGGTCAGTTAGTCATAAGGTGAGGAAAAGTCAATGTTATTGAATATCCTGAGAGAATCTTGTTATCTATTCCCATGAAGTGTGTACACAGGAATATGTTATCTACTGTTATCTTATTTTCTGTTCATTTTTGTATTGTGGCAGATAGAAGATGCTTTGGAAGCAGCAGAAAAAATTGGCTACCCTGTTATGATCCGCTCAGCTTATGCCTTGGGAGGACTAGGATCAGGTTTATGCATTGACAAGGAAGGTCTCCTGGATCTTGCTACCAAGGTATTGTTCTGGTTGTTCTTTGGTAGTATTTTGGTATCACACCTGAAACTCAGGGATCATCTGCCCAGAGGAGATGATCCCCACCTTGCAGGGGAGATGAGCAGCATAACATTTAATAAATGAAATACATAAATCCAAGGTGGAAATCGGGGCACAGCAGGCAGAGTCATAAGCCATAGGTTGGACAGTGTGTACCCTGAAAATTCAGTTTCAGCATCTTTGTTAGTATACGATAGGAACATCAAACACCAGCAGTACTTCCATCTGACTATTAGTGTAAATACTCAATATTATATAATAATTATTCAAATATATAAATAATATAATAATTAGCACTTTAACACTGATTTGAATCCATCAGATACTGAAAAAATAGGTTTGTACATTAGACATTACCTCATTGTTACAGCTATTTTATGTTAAATAAGAACATATAAGTATAACATCTGTATATATAACTATACCCTTATAACTGTAATTAATCAAAAAATAAATAACTGTAATTTATAACAAATAAATAATTATTCTATAAAAGAGATATAAAAACTGCCATAAGTATCATAATAACACACAATAACAAGAAAAACATGTAAAATTGGAAGTTTTTTAAAAATCATCACTCCAAAGTAATAATAAAGGTTCGAACAGAATGTTCACAAATTATTTTTTAAAAAATAAATTAATTTACAAAGGAAACTAGCATTCCATTTCCTTTTACCCTAGTCCATGTATTTTCTAAGCAACTAGCAAATTCAGCCTGAAAATTCATTTATCCATTTATCCAATTTCACCTTTTCATATTGATATATTTTATGATAATGGATAATGAAACAATCAGTATCCAATAATATTTAAAATATTAATATTTTTATTATATTTGTGTTGATGGATAATCTTCTGTAGAATAAAGCATTTTTTTCTGCCTAGGGAGTTTATAAAACTTGCTAACTCTGAAAAGTGATGGATGGATCCTCAGAACTGATGGGTTATGTGGGGGATGTCATTGGTATCTGAAAATATGAACAAGGGGACAACCTCAATAGATTATGGAAATGGAAACACTTTCCTTCTTTGAAGTTCTCATCCTTTGGAATGGATGAGCTTTTCACCTTTGGAAATCTTTGCCTTAATAACAAAAAAATTAGCCATAGGGAGGGCCTCTGTCACTGAAAGATGTTAGGATCATAGCCTGCTTGCAAAGGAAGAGAGACATCTTTACTTAGATGATGTATGGGAACACTGTTGTGTACTCATGATTAATTGAACCATACTATGAGAATTATTGAAAGGAAGCAGAATACTATAATGCCCACTTACATTATATACAAAATAATACTATTAAATTGTAGCCTCTGGAAATTTAGAGTCAGAAAATAAAGTAAAGCATATTTACCATTTTTGTAACTAGATAAACAGAAATCATCCCAAAGTAGATTATTAGGCATCTTATTCTAGTTCAATATGCAAATAGCTGACAGTGGAATTTTTTTTCAATGCTGGCAAAAGATTAATGCTTTCACCATAGGTTTCTGGCCAGATTATGATGTTAAGGCTTTGGCTCTCTGCCATCTATGGTGACCACCTCATTCTGCCAGATGGTAAAGTTAGATTTGAATACAACTAGCAAGCCAAATATATGTGATTAACTGGGGAGAAAATGTTATTTTCCTGAGGTTTATTTCTTGCATATTTTTAAATATAAAATATACTATTGAATATAAAATATCAATTTAAGCTTCAAGGCTGGTCTCTATTGACAGACCTTTTCCCTTTGTTTTTGTTCATCTAAAAGCCATCTAAATAGTGACTGATACAGTATCATGAAACTCTAGTTTTGGAATGTATTTTGACTAAGAAAACTTAGTGTGTTCATTAGCTTTATAGGTATTCCTTGCTTCATGCCCACTCATTCAGCAATCATTCAAAGTTGAATGATTGTGCTGAAAAAGGACATCCATCTGTCCTTCAGAGACCTATCCACACCACCCCCATGCTCCCTGCAGTAGCCACCCACACCCACTCTTGTTTGTGACATTCTTGCCATCCTGCAGCATGCACCCATCTATGCTTCATGATGATAAACAGATTTTTGGAAAATTTCACTGAAAGTATTGTGCATTTCTTTATGTAGTCCAGCTGCTCTTGCAAGTCTGTTTTTATTCATAGAAATAGCCCTTTGACACAACTGTTTCAAGAGCACTAGGAAATGTTAATTTTTTTAGCAGAACTATAAAACTTTATGACTTTCTCTTCTCTATAATCATCAAGGCATTTGCAATGACCAATCAAATTCTTGTGGAGAAATCAGTGGTAGGATGGAAGGAAATTGAATATGAAGTTGTGAGAGATGCAGCTGACAATTGTATCACTGTCTGCAATATGGAAAATGTTGATGCAATGGGAGTTCATACAGGTATGTTTGCTTAGCTCATTGTCATATTGTTATTTAAAACTTTGTCATTGGAGTCCCAAGGCTTAGTTCTGACATCTGTGGGACTATAGTATTGATCCAATGTCCCAAATCCAGTCTTAACACCAAATGCCTCCTTTAACCTCCAGAACCATCTCTGTCCAAGGTTTGGACATTTTGACCTCAGAGATTGCCAGATAGGGATATGAGAGGATTGGTTAGTTGGTTAGAATCATTAAAACAGCCATGTTGTTTGCAAGCTTGAGCTTTGTTTTGCTTGAGGTATATAAATGAAAAAGCTGCTTTAATTATTACAAAAAAGTCTTTTTAATGCACTCCCGAATTTCATGAATCACTTCTTTCAAATATTTGGCACAAAACTAATATGTATTAATAGCTTCAAGGAACCTTGAAAAGATTTGAAATTGTAAGGAATAACTCATTCATCTGGAGCATTATTGCAGCAGGTAGGTACATATATACAGTAGAATGCAGTTATTTTATTACAGATTCAGTTTCATCAAAATTATGTGGAATTCAAGATACACGGAACAAAAGATTGTTAAAAGTTGGTCAGCATGTTAGAATCTTTCTACTTAATGTGTCTTATAATGCATGTGTGTACACATGCATGTATGTATATTTTTTGTACATTGTCTACTTCCAAAGGCTCAATTTAAATTTTATTTTAAATTGTATCAAATAAATAAATTTGCTTCCAGTACTAAGTACATTTATTCCCTTGCATTTTAGTTCTGTGCATGCTTATTGATAATCTATTTGTTGGTTTAAAATATGTCTCTAGCATTAATACAGATCAAACATTGCACGGTTAGACTAAATCATGATCGAATTCTTTTTCTTCTTCAATTAGGAGATTCTGTTGTGGTGGCTCCCAGCCAGACCCTTTCAAATGAAGAATTACAGATGCTACGGAAATCAACCATCAACGTTGTCCGCCACTTGAACATTGTGGGGGAGTGTAATATCCAATATGCCTTAAATCCCACCTCTCTGGAGTACTGCATCATTGAAGTTAATGCTCGACTTTCTAGAAGCTCTGCCTTGGCATCGAAGGCCACAGGGTAAGGCTGGAAACAGTAATGGGTGGACAGTATGTAAAGGAAGCATTTGGATTTTTTTTTAAAAAAAAAGCCTTTGGAAATATTTAAGTACGTAGCCAAACATACAGCAATTTCAGTTAAATTCATGAATGCCTTCTTCATATCTTTAATACATTTCTAATTCTGTTGTGTTAAAATTAATAATTAAGTGTATGAAGAGACTTCCCAGGGCTGCATGCAGCCTTCACCCTCAGGCTGGACACTCTTTCTAGATGCTTGATTATCAGTACTGTATGTCATGCATGTCAACTTTGATATCTTTTCTTCAAGGATTCCTTTCTTGCCTGGAGTGAAAAATTAAATTCTGTAGGTGTACAAAGTATGCTGTAACCTTAGGGTTTTTTTTTTTCCTTCTTCTTTTCCTTGGGAGTGGAAAAGCTGAACACAGCTCAAGAAGACCTTACTAGATATTCCCCGAGTCTTCCAGAAATCATGAGGAAGCTAAAAAGATTCTGAAGCCTTGAAGAAAAATATTGAGCAAAATAAAGTTCTGTCTGTCTTGAAGAAAAATAAGTTGTCTGGTCTCTATGTGCTTATTGGACCGAACCTAAGTGGTTTGTGCAGCTGCTGTAGGGTTGAACTGTATCAGTGTTTCTTAACCTCAGCAACTTTGTAAGATGTGTGTATTCCAGTTCCCAGAATTCCAGCTGGTTGGGGAATGTTAGCTGGGGAATTCTGGGAGTTGAAGTTCACATATCTTACGGAGTAACTGAGGCTGAAAAATACTGAATTAGATGATCCTTGTGATCTTTTCTCTACAATTCTGTGATATGCAAAAGCTTTTGATTCTCTGTGCTTTTCCTCCAATAGCCTCTTTTGTTTTGATTCATTATTTGTGTGTAAATGCACATAGAATAATTTTACAATGTATATGGTTTTCCAAGCATTAACCAACCATACTTGGTTTTATTTGCTGTACTCAAGATCAAATGAATACTGTCTACTATAGCATTCTACATTTTCAATAGCCTAGACAATAACTGTAAGAAATATACATTATACAATGTTTCTGTCCTTCAAACATACTGAAGAAATATGGGCAAAAGAAGCTACACCACTAATTTGTTATGAGCTGGGCCCAATGTTTAATATTTATTAAATGAACTGCATTTCCAAGCAGTGAACAATAAACTGAAATATAATGTCACTTAAATAAACAATTCTTTAAGTGTTATATCACTGGAAGTTTTCTACTAATGTTTGGATGGTCTGAAGATTCCTGATTTGGGCAGAGGGTTGGTCTAGAAGATCTCCAATACCATTCACTTAATAACCATTCAATGTTACAACGGCATTGAGAAAAGTGACTTATGACCGTTTTTTACACTTACAATCATTACAGCATTCCCATGGTCATGTGATCAAAATTCAGATGCTTGGCAATTGAGTCATATTTATGACAGTTGCAGTGTTCCAGCAAAGTCAATGGGGAAGCAAGTTTCATTTTACAATCATACTATAACTGCAGTATTTCACTTAACAACTGTGGCAATAAAGGTCATAAAATGGAGCTAAACTCACTTAACAACTGTCTCACTTATCTACAGAAATGTTGGGCTCAATTATGGTCCTAAATTGAGGACTACCTGAGTACTTTCCAACCTATGATTCTGATTACCTATGAAAATATTTCTTTTTGTTCTTAATGCCAGGTATCCTTTGGCATTTATAGCTGCCAAAATAGCTCTTGGGATCCCACTACCAGAAATTGAGAATGTAGTATCTGGAAACACCACTGCCTGTTTTGAACCAAGCTTGGATTACATAGTAACCAAGATACCACGCTGGGATCTTGATCGTTTTCCAGGTGCATCCAACAAGATCGGGAGCTCAATGAAGAGTGTGGGTGAGGTGAGTCCACTGCTTTCCTCATTTTCTGAAGAAATAATATTCCTCTCAAAATGTTATTGAGATCATTTGGCAATGTTGAGGATAATGTTGAAAATGAGGAGGGGGAAGAAGATGCAGTAGTTCAGAATGTTTCTCAGACACACCCATACTCTAAGATTACTAGCTGTATAACTCATGGCAGAGGTAAGATGAATTAGAACTCTTCTTTGAGTTGTAGTTCTACCCATTAACAATGCAATGGCATTTTACATTCATAACCACAATAAACACCCTCTACCAGCAATGAATAATCTATTTCAGGCTCAGGATTGCTCTTAGCTCCAAGCTTAGAAATTGTGTTTGCATGTGTGTGTACATGTGTGTGGGTGAGACCAAGTAGGTGAGGCCAAAATAAAAACAAAAACGTATTTAAATATAATTGTATGACTCTCCACATATTGAATTATTTCACCTTTATCTAGATTACCATTTGGTAACCTTTTTGGAGGTATTCTAAACCCATAGCTAGGGAATTGGAAGCTGTATGAGGGAATACCACCCTCATATATGTTTTAGACTAAATTACCATCAGTCCAATTGGTGGGAACTGTTAGTCATCTGTCTGGGATTTATAAGAGTTATAATCTGAAATCTCTGAAGATCCTCTATGTGAAGATAATCTATGTGATATACCTATGCTTTAAATAATGATAGCTTTCTTTTTCCAGAATCTTCTACATCAAAGTTTGTGAGATAACAAGGATTCTTCTTACCTGATTTCTCTCACAAAATTACCAGGCTTCCTAGGAATAGAGAATTAATTTTAAAGTCAAAGAGTATGATGTAAAAGGTAGAAAAGAAAAATAGTAGAATGCCACCCATTATAATTTTATAGTGCTCTCAAGGACAACTTGAGGAAAGCTGACTTAAGCTTTGTGTATGAAAGAAATACTCTTATTAGTTGTGCCAGAAACAGTGGAAGAATTTTATCATTCTTTGTGCAAATATCTCTAAAATTCCAGGTTCTCATATTAACTGGTAAAATGGAGCAGTTCAAGCCTATTTGTTTACTGAAGTCTGAGAACAAAATTATCACTGACTGTTGCATACATGATGCAGAGCATGGTCCTTCCTTGTATATACATCCATTGGCTTTTTCTTCCTCCCGGAGTGGGTGCCTTTGCTGACTAGTTGTCATAGGTTATCTATATGCTTATAACAGCTAGAATGACACTATCTACTTTTGCAGTTATTTTTCTGTTAATTTTGGAATGAATTCTTTTAAATAGTTCTTACTATGAATGTTATGTTTGACTATTAATTCATTTTATGACAAATTAATGTGCTGAATCATTTTGAGATAAGAAAGGTGACATGAAAGTATAAAGATAAATAGGGGCTCATGCATATGGTAATTTTTATTTAATAACAGTCCATCAAATACATGAATATTTAACAATGAGGACAATGAGTTGCTTGTTGCTTCCATAGATGAGTGAATAAATTCATGAAATAACTTAGAATAGGATTGATCTTTCGATAAATGTTTGAATTTTGTTTTATTTCAACCATTTCCAAACTGCTGGGAATTTCAGCCTTCCTTAGAAATGCCTCTCAGTTTCTGTACTTTTTAATAAAAGTGTAACTGCACATCACACTCATGCTTCATTCTTGAAGCAAGCAATGGTCTTTTCTGTGTTTTTTTTAAAATTACCTGTTATTACCTTTATTTTTCAATGAGAACATTAACATTCAGTCTATATTTCTATAGCCCAAAATTATGACAAGAGAAATACATTTTATTTTTTCAGACTTCCAAAAACTGTTGAGGAAATGTACCATCCTTACAGAGAATATTCAGTGAATTTGCTCTTAACAAGCCAAGTAAGGTTCTTTACTGCCCCTGCTATTCCTTCTACTTAAACATCCATCCATAGGCCTCTATTCCTAACCCACGATGACATCAAAATTATGAAAAGATCACAGCACAATGCAACATTATGACACATGTTTCATCCCTTGCTCCCTGCCTCCATAGACATTGATGTATCTATTTTAGAATTATTAAAATGTACAAACAAAAAACTTGGATCAGACCTTATCATACTATTGGAGTTTTACCTTGGTTATTGTTTCCCAAGTTATGATAATCACAGAAATCTTTAGTTAATTTCCTTCGATATTAGGAAGTATTTGAGAGGACAACTTTCTATTTGTTGGCAAGGTACGATGATTTTAGTAAACCCATGTGTGGTATGACATTTGCTTAATATTTCCTCTTTTTATATAGTTGCCACATCTCGAATGGTACAGGGTCTCCTTCTTGAGCAGTGGGTTGGATTAGAGGACCTTCAGTGTCCCTTCCAACTCTTGTTATTCTGGATTCTTAAGACCTTTGCAGAGGAATACTTTGAATATTAAAGACTAAACTGAATTCAATATTGTCAACATTTTTAAACTTCCACTTCTCTTTTTTCTTCTAATAAAACATTATATTAAACATAGTAGAAAAAGCATGGCATTTAAAATTTTAATTTAGGATTCTCTAGAGTAATATTGACACATTCTGTAGGTTTTAAGAAGAATGGAATGTGACATAATGGGTAAATCATGCAGTTAATTAACTAATTATCCAACAGTTTTGCAAAATATACTAATTAATAACATATTTGCTTGTTGTCAGACTTTTTTCTTAATGGTTTTAAAACATATTCTTTGGCTATACTATTTTGACATTCAAGGCTTTCTTTAGAGCTTCAGGGTTTTTTAAAAAAATCTTCTTTCCCTTCTACCTTCGTAGAAAAAAGAAAGCTACACAACTCCATTATAGAAGGCTTTATTGAGCCTATTTGTTTTATAAAAAAGGGTATGCAAAACTTGTTTATGATGTAAAATGGGTGTGTCAACCATCCGATTAATAGATCCAATAAAAGCAGGCATCTTCAGGAACTTTAAAATCCCAAAAGTATTTATTGAGTACATCATTCCGGCAAAGAAGAAAGCAAAACCAATTCTACATTTCCCCGCGCAATCCTGCATAGTTAAAAATGAGTTTCATCCCACTCCCATGGAATGGGTCACACTGTCCAATTAAGAATTAGCCAGTTGTTTTGATAACAGTCGATGTCTTGGCCGACACCTGCAAAAGTGTCCTTGGCTCTCATGGTTGAAGATTGTAGCCTCCACATTCATTTCCTTCCCTTCCCCCAGTCCGTTGGCAAGTTGAAAAGCAATAATAATCACAGGAAGCTTAAGCGTTTTTCAATCTTGACAGGGTACTTTGCCTCATTGAAACAGCTCTTTGATATAAAATGAAACAATGTTATGTTTCCAATTGTCAGAGCACAACTGGGTTGCTTTGATCTGTAATAGGGGCTACTGTGACCCTGAATACAGTCCATATTACCAAACTGAAGCAGGTGATTCAGGCAGATAGATCTCATCTCTAGACATTGCTGCGCTGAGGCAGAACCAATTGCTTGCAGGAGCCAAGATGACTAATTGAGGTGGATCTTCACTAGCCACCAGTTGTATTCTATCTTTGTTTTACTTTGAGTTCAAATCAGTTAGCAGTGTATCGAATATTATTTCAAGCAAAAGTGTAAAAACAGTGTCCATTGGATTCATCAAGCTTGCTTCATAATCAGGTTGCCAATTCTGGAGGACAAAATTCTGACACCTGTTTATATCAGTTGCAGAACCTGGGAGAAACATTTATTTCCAAATATGTTTTTCCCCCTTTGGCAGCATTTTAAATAAACCCTCATAGAAAGCAATTTTCGCTAAAATGGATATATCTAGGAAGTTTCACTCTCCTAGTTTTAGAGCTGGAGATTGTTTTTTTCTTATTGTATTATCAAATTCCATTACAGTATATGGAAATATGATTGCAGTTTTGCTTCCATATCTGTGATATTTTGTTGTATCTATAGTTCACATTTCTTCTAATATGGGTCATATGCACATTCTTCTTTGGAAAAGGGTGAAGGCAGAAGCAATAATTTAAGTTCCATTGTGGATTAATTTCACATCTATAACTAGTGGGGTATTAGCTACATAATTAAGCATATTTTCCTATCTTTTCCTGACTCTGAAAAACTGATGCAATTTTCTTTTGCAGATTTCAGAACTAAAACATTTTCAGACTTTGAAATGTTGTCATTCAGTTCTATGCTATATTAAGTAAAACCCAGTCTATTCATGAAATATTACCATTGAAAAATGTGTAGTGTAATTGCTTTCTTCCAGCATTTTGTGTCTTTGACTTTTCTTGTGACTAGATGGGAGACAAGAACAGAGGACAATATATTTAATTTTCAATGACCCTAGTATTGCTTCCACTTGGAGTGATAATGTTGGTGGCAGTACATTCTGACATAATTCACACATTGATTTTAGCTAGTTCTATTCATGAATCCATGGCTTATTCAACAAAATTTGCTTAAAAATTATCATGTGATGTATGAACCCAGCCACTATGTGAAGTCAGCTGCTATGTGACATGGCTGTGTGGAGAACTGAGTTACTGTATATTATTATGGCTATTGTGTGTGGGGAAGGGGGTTGCTGTTAACTTTTGAATTTAGCCAGGCTGTTGAGCACAGGGCAGGGATTAAAGCAGGGGTGAAATCCAGCAGGTTCTGACAGGTTCTGGAGAACTGGTAGGAGAAACTTTGAGTAGTTTGGAGAACTGGTAGCAGAAATTTTGAGTAGTTTGGAGAACCGGCAAATACCACCTCTGGCTGGTCCCAGAGTGGGGTGGGAATGGAGATTTTGCAATATCCTTCCCCTGGAGCGGGGTGGGAATGAAGTTTTTGCAGTATCCTTCCCCTGCCATGCCCACCAAGCCACACCCACCAAGCCACACCACACTGACCAAGCCACGCCCACAGAACCGATAGTAAAAAAAATTGGATTTCACCACTGGATTTAATTGCCCTGTTATATCAATTGCCCTATTTGCATGACTCATTTACCAGGATGGGGGAATTTTGAGTTTTATGAAGACCCTAATCCAGGAATTTAACTTGTGCAAGTGCTATAAACACCAGAAAAGCTGTCAGGTTTTGGTTAATTCTCTCCAATTCATTGTGTTGTGCACAGTATTTACTGAAGGGTTAAAAGTCCCTTCCTTGTTCTAATCAAGCGGAGAACCAAAGACCTAAGAGAAACAGTATATCCACCTCCACTTCCTTCTAATATTTGCCTTGTGCAATACCTGGAGAAATTAATAAAAACACAAAGCAAAACAGAAAAGGGTGAGATTGGTCTGCCATGGTGCCAACCCTAATTATGCCACTGCAGTGTTTTATTTTATTATATTAATTTTGGTTTCATTTTTTTAAAATAAAAAAGTAAGCCTTCTTTGCATCTTAGAGGATGTAAAAACGATTTGTGCTTAACTGTGTCAGTCATCTTGGATTAACTAAGCATGCGTGAACTGCATTTGGAGCGCAATGTTCCCATCCATGTTTTAAAAAATAGGGCTGAATTTTATCAGAAAAACTGAGGAAAAAATATTAACAGTGTCAATATTTCAATAAGGAACTGAACTTAGTTTGCTCTGTCAGGCTTTCTATAGTTTCACCATAGGATTTGAAAAAAGGATAATTTCACCATAGGCTTTCTATAATTTTCACCATAGGATCCTCATTAGCTTTTATGACAGATTGATTTATTTCAATATTAAAAGGTATATTTTTATTGTTACAGAGTTGGTATTAATATGATGATGATGATTTGGATCTTGAAATCAGCCAAGAATGAAGAGGGATAAAGGAGAGAGCAAAACTGTATTTGTTTCAGAATGAAAGCATTCAAAAGCCCTACATGAGTTGGCTTTTGCTCCCCTGTTCTTCGGAGGGAAACTGTGTACATTAGTGAAATATTTGAACGTTGGTTTGAATTCTCCAATTAATTAATTGTGGTTGTGGGTGGGTAGCAGAGCATGTCTGAATGAATACAACCAAGCCTACAAACAGAAAATAGAGGTTAAGTCTTCAGGTCCAAAAAGATAAGCAAAGTTTATTAAGAATAAACTTTATATGCTTCCAGAGAAAAGGAAATATGAAACTCTGTTCTTGTAGGAGAAAAAGCTTGAAAGCAGGGGTGAAATGCTCCCGGTTCGGACCGGATCACCCAATCTGGTAGCGATGGCAGGGGTGGTTCGGAGAACCGGTAGCAAAAATCTCTGCCCCCCCCAGCTGAGCCGCGCGATCATCAGAGGATGTTTTTTTACTTTTAAAAGCATTTTTTCTACATCCTCTTCGGCCAAAAAAATGCTTTTAAAAGTAAAAAAAAAGTTTCTGATGATTGCGCGGCTCAGCTGGGATCGTCAGAGGCTTTTAAAAGCATTTTTTTCTATAACCTCTTTGGCCAAAGAGGTTGTAGAAAAAATGCTTTTAAAAGTTAAAAAAAAAGTTGGCCATGCCCACCCAGTCACATTACCCCCCCCCCCACCACCAAACCATGCCCACAGAACCGGTAGTAACAAATTTTACATTTCACCCCTGCCTGAAAGTCTTCCCCTTAGGAGAAGGAAAGCAGAGTTTTGTAGGCCATTTTTATTCCTAATACTAGTTGGTCAATCAAATTTTAGATGTAGCTCAAAGCTGTTAAACTCTATCTCCAAAATTTTGTACTCTTCTTTCTTCAGCACATGCGTTTTTGCCAAGAAGTCACTCTGCCTTATGCTGCTTCTCTTAATTTATTTTTCAAATAATGAAATATTTTTCTCCTCTTTTGTGGTGAATTTAAGCATTCCAAGTCAGAAATCTAGTTAATTTATTTTTCAAATAATGAAATATTTTTCTCCTCTTTTGTGGTGAATTTAACATTCCAAGTCAGAAATCTAGTTGGCATTCTTGGCCGCCTGAAGCTTTTGGAGCATCTGCTGGAAATCTCCATGCATTTTACTTTTTGGCCTTGCTCCTCCCACTGCTTCTGTTTTTGTAGTTTCATGAATCATCTGTAGTTGCTGCAGTCTTATTCTTCTTGACGCTTGGCTGCCGCTCGGGTCTGTCTTTGATCCTTAGGTTCTTCTATTTTGTCGAACACTTCCAAAGCTTGAGTAGTAGTTGAAAGTTGTATTAAATCTTCTTGAGTAATCAAAGCTCCCCTTTGGGCCTGTGCCAGCGATTCTTCCTTCTCCCCCTTTCTTGCCCCCTCTGCTTCCGTCTTCCTTCTAGCTTCTGGGGGCTGTGGGCATCCAGCCTTTAGTACATTGGTGTAAAAATCTCTTGCCTTCTACACTGAGTTAAGACAATATCTTTCTCCTGAATAGTTCACCACTAGTCCAGCTGGAACCTCCCATCGGTACTGTATCTGACGGCTTCTCAGTTCTTCCACCAGAAAGGCATAATCCCTTCTGGCTCTCAACATTTTGGGGGGGATTTCTTTCAGTATTAAAACCTCCTGCCCCTGCACTTGAAGTTTGTTTTTAAAGGTGACTTGTAAGATTTCATTGCGTATTCTCCTTGTTGTAAAATAGACTACACTGTCTCTTGGTAGATGTTTCTGTCTGGCAACCATGAATTGACACGTTAAATTTGTCAATTTGCCATTCAAGATTTGCTTTTTGATCTCCCATTATCTGTGCAAATGCTTCTGAAAAGATCTCTCTCAAATTCTCTTGCTTATTTTCTTTGAGGCCTCTTATTCTCAAAGCAAATTCCATATCTCTATATTGTATCATTATCACATCGGCCTCAGATCTTTCCATCTTATTCTGGACCTCTCCTATTTTATTTTCCAAGTTCTCATTAGACTGCTTAATTTCTTCCACTTTTTCATCTATTGCTTCAATATGGCCTGCCAGACCTTGAACTGCCATAATAATATCTTCTCTAATTTCTTGATTTCGTTTTTGAATAATCTCTTTAATTTGAACTATCTCCTCAGCAACATCTCGAATTTTCTCCTCACACACCGCAGTAATTTTTTTTTCTGTAACAGAGGCTTGTATTTTAAGGGCTTCCTGCAACATTTCAAGTGTTAATATTGGTGGTTCCGTTGGAACAGAGAGAGATTGCAATTTAGACGTTTGAGCTGGCGAGCTCCCAGCACTTTTGGGGACAATAGTCTTTATTTGTTTTGAGACCATTTTTGGTTTCCAATTTGAATTTATTCAGCAGCCAGAACAACAAATCCACCAAATCCAAAAATTCCCAGTCTTTAAATAATATCAATCCTTTTTTAAAAAAATCACTGCTGTAGTTTTTTTAGCCTTTAATCTTCTTTTTTTTTCTTAAAGCAAAAATCTCTAATTTTGAACAGGGGCTACCAGCGCTAAATGAAACTTTCCTTTTTAACTTTTGCTTTCACACCCCATTAAAGCTCAATCGCCATCTTGGTTTCACTTTCTCCCCTTAATGAATCCGAAGGAAGTAATACACATTTGGAGTTAAAGTTCAGTACTTGCAAATCTGATCTCTCCTGAGTTTGCTCAGCCTGCTTCCGAATGATGTTTATTCCAAGTGTTGTTTGCAGGGGTGGTCGCGGCGTCTTCTTCTGCTTGAAGCAGAAACGTCCTAGATCCGGAGCTCTGTCGGGCTTCCAGGGAGCTTTCACCCTTCGAGCCCCAGAATTGTTCCTGGGGCTCCTTGGGGAGCTCTACCTACGCCCGTCTGCTCTCTTCCTCCCCTTTTCCCGGGGAGAAAGTTTTCAAGCTGCTAGACAGCTGATTTGCGCTGTTCTAGCGGCTTTACGAGATCACAGAGCTGGCGTTCGCAAAAGGAGCATCTTTGGCGCCTGTGGTGCCACCGGAAGTCCCACCGACTTAATTTATTTTTAAGGTGGCAACTTGAATTTTTTTTTCTTGAGAAATCTGAAACAGAATCTATGCACGACCGTGTTAATACTTTCTTTATTCCAGGTTATGGCTATTGGACGGACCTTTGAAGAGAGCTTCCAGAAGGCTTTAAGAATGTGCCACCCATCCATTGATGGCTTCACATCATGCTTGCCAGTGAATAAAGACTGGCCTGGTGAGGTGGATCTCAGAAGCGAACTATCTGAAGCCTCCAGTACACGAATGTATGCAGTGGCCAAGGTACTGTGAGAAGCAATTGAATTTTCATCTTGTCACTAGCTAAAAGATGAAGCATTGTTTTAACTGATAGATAGCAGCAAGATAAAGATCAGCACCTTCCATGTTTTTTTCTTAAACAAAGGTAATGTAATATTCAGTTACAACATTTTCAATGTGGCAGAATACTTGTTTTAAAAGAGCAAACTATTCATGCCAAACAAGACCTTTGTTAAAATTATCTCATGGTATCAAAATCTCCAGCATTCTCAAGTATTTTTTATGATGATCAAGAACATAGGTAGTCTGGGTGGCAGTCTTTCCATTAAATCCTTAATAATTAAGAAGCAGGAAGAACAAGCTTGTTGTTAATTTTCTTTCTCTGAAATAGACTACTTTTCCGATTCCCCTAGGCCATTATACAGTCTGTTTATAGCATCAACCTAAGAAGAATAGACACTGATTCTTCCAGAATGTGGAATTATTCAAATATGTATTATATTCTTTTCTGTTTTGACATTTGTTAAAATTCATCTAGACGTCTGGATCTTGCTGGTCAGAAATCTTTAACAATTGTTATGACACTTAAAGAATGAATTATTTATTCCTGTTGGTGCAATGCCACATTAAGTCTGTTTGCTAAGCTTGTCAAAAATCCTTTAACTCTCACTTTTCTCAAAATCCAACATTTGGAGATGGAGGAGTCTTGACACTGTGCTTTGAAAAAATGTAGTTACAATCTTTGTACCATGATGCTACTTTCCTATTTTTAAAAAGAGGTAAGATAGAGATAGGACCAAACAATTGCAGAGTCACATTCAAATTACATGATTCATTACTACACACTATGTATTTGATGCTGCTGATTGTTTCCTAAACTGCCAACACTAATGCTGCAGGACTTAGATGTTAATTATACTTCTGGGGTATATCAAGGTTGATGTAGAGATTTATATGAATGGATGTGCAAATCCCTGACAAAGAAAACTAGTTTGCTATGAAGAAAATTAGCTATCGTAATACTTATTCCTTAGTGAGCATAGTCCGAATAATTAAGTCATATTTCTGTATAGGTTTTAATAGGCGACTATCTTTTTGTGCCTCAGATGATCCAAGGTCCTTTTTTCCTGGAAAATATTGTTTACATATTTGTTGGTATCTTAAAATCTAATTCAAAAACTTATAAGTAAGGAACTTTGTATAATTTAAGTAGTTGCTAATATTCTTTTCTCTTGATTCCTTCATTAATTTGGCCAAAAGATGTTTTGTATGGATGCATGTATTTTCTCACTTGAAATGAACCAATTGCTTCATTGGTCATACAAGATTTCATGAGAAAGAAGAGATTGATATCAATAGGTTGTTTACATACTTGACTGATTGAAAAGAATGCTGTTGCTGTAGTGCCTATCAGATAGTAATATTTCAGTAGGGTCTCCTTGAAAATATTATATCAAGATTGTCACATTTGTTTCTTTCAAGGAATATTTCCTTCCTTGACAAATACGCCAACTTTTTGAATCATCATCACAGAATCATGCCATATGAGTGCACCTGGGCCATAATCAGATCTGTTGGCCCTCAGTGTTGCTTCTTTTAGTTACCAGAAGTGCATAGGATTCTTGAAATAGTGAACAAGCTGGCCAACAAAGTTGGTCTTTTGCAATTTATCTTTTTATAAGGAACCACTGGACTCCCTAGAACTTAGTTTGAAAGCTATAGACAATGTGTATTTGAAAATCAGTTTTGTGGAAGAAATCTAATTCTAATGAGATTTAAACTGGTTTAAACTGAATTTTCATGCCCATTCAATTGAGATGGGGAACTTTCAATTGATCATGTAAGCAAATTGCTGAAGGTTAACAGTGTTTCTCTACTTTTTAGCCAGATCCATGACAATAATCATAGGTTGGATTGGTTTTTATGAAGCTCATTCTTAAGGCTTCACGGAACCTGCAAATCTTCAAATTAAAGCACAGGAAAACAATTCAACATTTTTTTTCAAAAGGAATATGAAGTCTTTGAACCTATTTAACTAATCTCCTTACATAATTCCAGCTAAAGCTTAATAATAATAATACAATATTATTAGGTGAAAGCTATGCTGGGCTGCAATTACAGTATATAGGCCAGTTCGTATAAACTGAACATTTTGAAATGAATTTTTGAACACAAATGAAACTTTTGAACACAATTTATAACATCTGGAATTAAGATAAAGAGTATGCAATTTTAAAGGAAACTGGAGGGAATATTAAGCATGAAGGGTTTTTTAAAAGTGAAATAAAAAGTGAAATAAAGTCAGAATTAAACTAGTTAAATTAACAGATGATATGGACTACAGTTAAAAAGCAGTCAATATTTATAAACTATTGCTGAAAGTTAGATTTAGAAAGAGCTAAATTTCAGAATAGATTTGAGATAGTTAAATATTTTTATTCAATGCAGTGTTCTGGAATAAGTCAGTTAATTCATGAAACCATGACTAATCAACATCCCTTTCTGGTAGGCCTTGAATGAAAACTTCCCTGTAGATGATATCCATAGACTTACAGATATTGATAAATGGTTCATCTTAAAAATGCGTAATATCGTGAACACAGAGAAGAACTTAAAAGCTCTTGATAGGTAAGTCTATTAAACTTTCTTTTAAAGACAGCCGAGTATGTTATATTGTATTATTCTAATGTCAGATAATTGCTTCTATGAAAGTGCTGGTCAGCAAAAATGTCTGCATATTCTCTCCCCCCCTCCTTTTTTTACATGGTTAACTGGTGTGCTAAGGGTGGTCATGGGAATGCAACCATAAACACATGGCTATTGCTGAGTGGGCTGCTTGAATTGCTGCTCCCCTCTCTACTCTTATAGTAATCCTCCTATTTGTATTACTCCACTGTCTTCTCTACACTCTATTGGGGATTTAGATTTCACTCTTGATTTAGTCTCCATCCTGATGCTCTTTCATATTTATGTTTCCAGTAATGGAAACATAAATATCTTTATCTTCTTTAAAATGAGTATGAATGGATGTTAGTATGGTCAGGCATTTATCAAGGTGTATACTCCAGTTAGGGTCCACAATTGACCCATAGTTCCTGTCCTTCACTTCCCTTGACTCCTCCTTTAGATGTTGTGTCAGACTGAATCCAAAAGGGCAGGATAAGTGAGAGGGCAGCTTTGGCACTGCCAGGAAAGATAAATTCATTAATTGAAAGAGATTCATGAAGTATATGGTATTTGTGGTCTCCAGAATTTCAAGTTTTAGTTATAGTTATAGTTCAATCTATCATTTATTTTATGTGGTGCCTTCAAGTCCGCCTTTATTCCTGTTGACTGCTTAGACAAATCCATGCAGTTTTCTTGGCAGCATTTTCAGAAGTGGCTTGCCATTGTTGCCTTTGTAGGACTAAGATCCAGCTTTGTAGGAACACCCAGCTGTTCCTAGCCTTTTGCCTTTGACCACTATACCAAACAGGCTCTCCTATTTATTTATTATACAGTATGTTATATAAGACTATTAAGTCACACCAAAAATTGATTTAAAGAAACAAATGAATACTTTTCCAAAATATAATATCCACCCATTGATATATAGCACAGTGGTAAAAGTGCTGGATCCATGTTCTAGTCCACTATCAGTATGAAAATTCTAGTCACTCCTTACCTCACTTGAGTCTGGATTGAAAAGATTGAAAATTGAGGTAAGAATATGTGATCTCTTTCATGTACCTTCATTCTCAATCATTAAGGTCCTAATTTTGAATCATATCTCAAAACCAGATGTGCTAAAGATGTAAGATGAAACACTTGATGAAGGCTGGTAAATTGATTGCATAAATTGACTTCACATAACATTCAACTAGTCATTTGCATTTTAGCTTACTGTGTTGACAAACTCAGACCATAATGTTATTTAATGATTCAGTGTAGTATGGAAATCCAGAAAATTTGATTAGCCTAGTAAATGTTGGTTCATGAGCCATTGGTGAGCAGAGAGAAGCAAATGAGACAGGAGCAGGGAATGTAAAGGATCTCTTGTGGCTGGGACAGAGGGTAGGGAGCAGGGAGGAGAGACAAGTGTTAGCGAAGGCAAAAAAATAACTTCCCCTTTCTCTGCTCCTTGCTATGCTGATAGCAAATGCAGTTTTGCCCAGGGGACCAAGAAATAGAGCTTTGCGGAGGTGACTAGTAGGAGTAGCAGGTTTGTAGAAAGCATTTCATGAGTTTGATATTCCTCTAAGCCCAGGAAAACATCTATGGTTGCAGGGGAGTTCTGGTCTTTCTAGCAGCCAGAGTAGACATAGCCATAGAAATAGGAGTCATATAGGAGGAAGTAATCCTACAGTGGGCCTGCAGATAACTGACAACCTTCAAGTTCCTTCTCCATGTGATATGGAAAATTCTCTCCTCTTTGTGATGGAAAACATCACTATATTGATAGAGTTTCTGTCATGGACATGGTTCTGCAGGAACTTGTGGTTTTTATCAAAATCATGAAAGCAAGATCATGGCATCCCTCTTTCCCCATCATATGACATGTTTTTATCATCCTGCCCATCCTGTGGATGTACGCAAGTAAATGACCACTCTAATCTAGGCCAGAAAAGCTGTCTAGATGAGCCCCTAGTCTGATATCTTAATCATCTTGCCAAACCTTCTCTTTTGGGACAGCTAAAATTGAAAATATATTTAGATAGAAAATAGTATTTTTCGAATAGTATAGTATAGTATAGTATAGTATAGTATAGTATAGTATAGTATAGTATAGAATAGAATAGAATAGAATAGAATAGAATAGAATAGAATAGAATAGAATAGAACAGAACTGAACTCAATTCTTTATTGGCCAGGTGTGATTAGATACACAAGGAATTTGTCTTTGGTGCATATGCTCTCAGTGTACATAAAAGGAAAAAAAATACATTCATCAAGAGTCATAAAATACAACACTTAGTGATAGCCATAGGTTACTAACCAGCAATCGAATCATACTAGGAAACAAACAGAACAATATAAATCATAAAAATACAAACAACATGGTTATAATCATAAGTGGGGGGAGATAGGTAATAGAAAGGATGAGAAGAATAATAGTAATCCAGACTTAGTAATACTTTGACAGTGTTGTGGGAATTATTTGTTTAGCAGAGTGATGGCATTTGGGAAAAAACTGTCCTTGTGTCTAGTTCTGGTGTGCAGCGCTCTATAGTGTCGTTTTGAGGGTAGAAGTTGAAACAATTTATGTCCACGATGTGAGGGGTCTGTAGATATTTTCTCAGCTCTCTTTTTGACTCGTGGAGTATACAGGTCCTCAATGGAAGGCAGGTTGGTAGCAATTGTTTTTTCTGCAGTTCTAACTATCCTCTGAAGTCTGTGTCTGTCTTGTTGGGTTGCAGAACCAAACCAGACAGTTATAGAGGTGCAGATGACAGACTCAATAATTCCTCTGTAGAACTGTATCAGCAGCTCCTTGGGCAGTTGGAGCTTTCTGAGTTGGCACAGAAAAACATTCTTTGTTGTGCTTTTTTGATGACGTTTTTCATGTTAGCTGTCCATTTTAGATCTTGAGATTTGATAGATACTGTTGTTACTGTGTTGTCTATATTGTAAGAGGTGGTAGTATAGGAGGTTTTCTCCTAAAATCTACCACCATTTCTACAGTTTTGAGTTTAGTTCAAGATTGTTTAGTTCAAGATTGTTCGAATTGCACCACAAGGCTAGTTGTTCAACCTCCTGTCTGTATGCAGATTTGTCGTTGTCTCAAATGAAAGCAATCACTGTTGTATCATGAATACAACAGTATTCAAATACACTGTGGAGCATGAATGCACAAAATACAATAGAATAGAAAGTGCCAAACCAAAGATTAAGACTGTCAGTCAGTGTTCTGCTCTGCTATTGTGGTCCACTTTCCCTTCCCTTTTCCTTTCTTGTATTTTATGAGGTCTACAAAGGGTTTTTATTGAATTATTGCCTGCATATTTAGGGCATTTTTCTTAACCTAGAGATGCCAATAAATTTTGGCAACCACATGAGGGCACCAGAAACTCACATTCTATCAAATAATTAAATAAATACATTCCACTGTCAGGAAGGAACTTCGCAGAAGGTTTGAATTACTGTTATGAAAAAAGCTTTTCATCTAATCTTTGTTCTGCTCCTTTGACAATCTGTAAATTTTTAATTGAGTAGTTTTCATCAGAAAGTCAGCTGGAGCTTTAGCTAAGCTTAAGCAACTATGGAAGAATAGTTAGATAGATAATTTACCATGCACATATATCTCAGGTAATTTCCCCTTTAACTTCCATATTTTGTTACACTGTCTTTCGGAAATAGCCAAATGCATTCAATTACCCATATTTTTGATAAGTTCCATTTCTTTTGTTGGACACAGTGATTGATTATAGTTAGCCTTTTGTACAAACTTGCACCCATAAATGAATCAAAACCAATTTGAGCTGTTTTTATTAATGCCTTTTCCATTGTGCTAGTGTCTATAAGATATATTTTAAGGAGAAATAATATTAATGCTATTTTCTACACTGGCACCAGATGTAAGAAAATGAATGAACAATGAATGAAGTACAAGTGTATGCATCAAACTAGGAAGGAGAAATCTAGGAGTGGACAGCCAGCTTGATGATTTTGATCAGCCCTTTTGACCCTCTCCTCAGTTGCTGCTGCTTAAATTCTATAGCACAATTTTATTAGACATTAATGCGTCTATAAAATGTTCAATTGCTTTCACATTTTTGAAAAAAATTCTCATTTTGTTACTCACATGTCCTTTATTGGTGCTAGCAGCAAAAGCCCACATAAATATTCAGAAATACTTCTGTATGCTAATTTTGTATGCATTTTTTCTATATCTGGTCATTTTCCTAGAATATTTTATCCATATTGTTGGCTGCAAATTATATTGCTAAATTCTGGAAGGTGTGTATTTCAACATGTGCCTCTTTGTAATCTCCTTCATATCAGAAAGTACAATAGAAGAGAGAAGAGGCAAGAGAATAAAAAGCAGCATTGATGACTGAAATTAATAGGGTTTATAGTGATCAGAGACTAGAGGAAAGGAAGGGAGGGAGGGAGGGAGGGAGGGAGGGAGGAAGGAAGGAAGGAAGGAAGGAAGGAAGGAAGGAAGGAAGGAAGGAAGGAAAAGAAAAGTAAGAGGGCAGTATACAGATCTTCTTTTAACTATAGTTTGGCAGACCATCTTAGATTGCATTCAGGATTAATTCCTGTCCTTCCTTCTGTTGCTGCTTTGCAAAAAGTTTGGATGAGAATCTGACAACGACCCATTTATTTGGTTTTAAGCCATAGTGTTCCTTAGAGACATACACTCACCATCCACCATCCACCATCCACCGTGGCTTATGTGGAGATAATAGTGTGAAGAGAGAAATATATTAATAAGGTCTTTGCATTAGAGCACGTACTGAAATGTAAAGTAAATACGATTTCAATTTAGGAGAGATAGCACCTTGGATAGCACTTTTACATTTAAATTATTGCCAAAGAAAATTAATGAAATTAATGAATTGGTTATGGCATTTTTGTGCTACCCTGGTGTCCTGCTGATTTCATTCACCATTCCAACCTTACCTTCCCAAATTCATTTTGTACTATATTCCCTGGAGAACTGTTTTCAACATAAAAATAACTTATTGTAAGATAAACTTTCTTTTAGATATTTTTGTAATGTTGAAATACTAGACTAGAGACACAATGGCAACTCCCTTACTGCTTGATCTGCATCTCTGTTATCTGCAACATTCTTTCTGTTATCATTATTTATGTTTGCATTATAGAAATGTCTAGAAACTTGGAGCATATAACTCTTTTTTTTAAATTTTGGCAGCTTGATTTGTTAGGCAGAAAGATAAAGAAGAGATTAAATATAATGAAATAACTATAGTAAGAAAATGAATATTACACATATTATGCATGATTGGC
Source organism: Arizona elegans (assembly GCA_022577455.1). NCBI lineage: Eukaryota > Metazoa > Chordata > Lepidosauria > Squamata > Colubridae > Arizona > Arizona elegans. The sequence continues at coordinate 155,414,813 of JAKOOJ010000001.1, forward strand.
CTGTGCTATAGATGCTTGTTCAGTTATGGGTTTATAGTTCACAGAAAATTGGCTAATCTCAGATGGTCAGTTTGTATTCTGTATCTCCTGGGCCAAATCTACTCTTATCTGCTTATTTTATTTTCTAAGGCAATTATACTCTGGAGGCTCCCCAAAATACACAAAGTTATTGATTTTGTGTGGCTCACTTGTCTGCCATGCAAATATACATTTCATTCTATGACTCCATACATGTGTCCCACTAAGAAGAAAACTTTACTACTCCCTGTCCATATTGTGGAACAAAATTGTCCTTTGTATTTCATGCAACTTTTGGAGAGATAGAGCAATTATGACACGTTGTGAATTTCTATCTTAGAAATATAAGTTTGGTATTACGACTATACAGTTAGAAGAAAGCGAAGAGGTAACACATAGAGTAAGTGGTTTTTCCTCCTCCTGAGTGTGTGTGTGTATGTGTATGCATTTAGGAAAAGGAGAAATATATGTTTACAATAGTTGATAATGTTTCCTCTCTGAGATTATAGTATAAAAAGAGTAAATATGTGAAATAATTTGGAAGAGGCAAAGAAAGAGAACAAAAGTTCTATCCTCCCTCTTAAATGGCTTTTCCTGGGAGATGATGGATTCCACCTGAACTCAACTGAAACGCATTTGGGACTAATGTGTATTTGAGTCATTCTGGACATAGAATCAAGACAGAAGAATTGAATAGAACAGAATGAATAAGCTGGAAGGGATCTTGGAGGCCTTCTAGTCCAGCTCCCTGCTCAAGCAGGAGACTCTATACTATTTCAGATAAGTGACTAAAAACCTTCTTAAAAAGGTTAAAGGAGGTTCTTCTTAAAAACCTCCAGTTATGAAGCACCCACAACTTCTGAAGGCAAGCTGTTCCACTGGTTAATTGTCCTCACTGTTAGGAAGTTTCTCCTTAATTCCAGGTTGCTTCTCTCTTTGATTAGTTTCCAACCATTGTTTGTTGTCCTGCCCTCCGATGCTTTGGAGAATAATTTGACCCCCTCTTTTTGCAGCTTAAAAATATTGTTTAAAGAAGAAATATAAATTTAAATCATCTCTAGAATTTTTCATCCAGCTCCTGTTTGAAAATCACCAGTGAGGTGGGAGTCCATGACTAATTGGGAGACAATTTCTCTGCTTAGTCAACTCTTACAGTGAAGAAATCCCTCCAATATTCTGCCTGAATCTCCTCAGTTTCAGTTTCAGTTTCAGTTTTATTTGATTTGTATACCGCCCTACTCCCGAAGGACTCAGGGCAGTGAACAGCCAACAATAAAATACATAGATACACAAAATTTAAAAAACCCAATAAAATCAAATTAAATTATTTGGCCCAGACAAATTAAAACACCCCGATAATTTAAAAACAGATTAAAATTTAAATATTTAAAAAGGGAAGAGATTAGGCCAAGCCCGCTTGATGGAATAAAAAGGTCTTCACAGCACGGCGGAAGGAGCGCAGATCCGGGATCCTCCGTATCTCCGGGGGGAGCTCATTCCAGATAGTAAGTGCCCCCACAGAGAAGGCTCTCCCCCTAGGGGCCGCCAGTCGACACTGTTTGGCTGACGGCACCCGGAGGAGTCCCTCTCTATGAGAGCGTACTGGCCGGTGGGAGGCTATTGGTGGTAGTAGGCGGTCCCGTAGATAACCAGGTCCTAAGCCATGGAGCGCTTTAAAGGTGGTAACCAAAACCTTGAAGCACACCCGGAAGACCACCGGGAGCCAGTGCAGCTCGTGCCGGAGAGGTGTTACATGGGAGCGCCATGTCGCTCCCATTACCACCCGCGCGGCCGCACTCTGAGCCAGTTGGAGCCTCCGGGTGCTCCTCAAGGGGAGCCCCATGTAGAGAGCATTACAATAGTCCAGGCGGGAGGTGACGAGGGCATGAGTGACCGTGCGTAACGAGTCCCGATCCAGAAAGGGACACAACTGGCGAATCAGGCGAACCTGATAAAAAATCCTCCCGGTCATGGCCATCAAATTCTCTTCTAAAGACAGCCGTGAGTCCAGGAGGATGCCCAAGTTGCGAGCCCTCTCCGTGGGGGCCAATGATTCGCCCCCAATAGTCAGTGATGGCGTCAACTGACTATATCGGGATGTCGGAAACCACAGCCACTCGGTCTTGGATGGGTTGAGCCTGAGCCTGTTCCTCCCCATCCAGATCCGTACGGCCTCCAGGCACCGGGACATCACTTCAAGGGCATCGTTGGGGTGATCCGGGGTGGAGATGTACAGCTGAGTGTCATCAGCATACTGATGGTACTCCACCCCGAAACCACGGATGATCTCGCCCAGCAGATTCACATAAATGTTGAACAGGAGAGGCGAGAGGACTGACCCTTGCGGCACCCCACTTATGAGGGGCCTCGGGGTCGACCTCTGTCCCCTTGCCAACACAGACTGCAACCGGTCAGAGAGAAAGGAGGAGAACCACCGCAACACAGTGCCTCCTACCCCTAACTCTTCCAACCGGTGCAGCATGATACCATGGTCGATGGTATCAAAAGCCACTGAGAGATCTAACAGGACCAGGACAGAGGAGCACCCTCTGTCCCGAGCCCTCCAGAGATCATCAACCAACGCGACCAATGCCGTTTCCATGCTGTACCCGGGCCTGAAGCCCGACTGGAACGGATCCAGATACATCGTTTCATCCAGGTGCTGGGGGAGCTGTTGCGCAACCACACTCTCAACAACCTTCGCCACAAAACGAAGGTTGGAGACCGGACGATAATTTACCAACATATGAAATCATATTTCATATTTCACTCAAAGTCTGTATTTGACACACTTTCCATATTCTAAAGAGTTTTCCAGTGTTGGGAAAGTCTAAATTCTTCTTTCCTAACGCTACCAGCATAGCTAGGGATAGATGCTGCCTATTGTCTCTGCTCCTTAGACCTCCTTTACAGACATGATTTCTGAAAATTCTTCCTTGTAAAGCTGGTTTTAAGAGTTTCTGATTGGCTTTCAAAAATATTTGACTATGTTTTTCCTCTCTCACTGATAAGAACTATTATAATTGGTTGCACAGTCAGCCAGTTGTTTAGATTGGATTTGGCATTTTATCTACTTGTTGAGTGGACCTGAGATAGGCAAATGTCATTGTTTGATGGTGTTAAAGATATCATCACCAGATGTAAACTCTTTCAAGTAACATTGCCTTTTGCAATTGACTGATAGTGATTTTGTCAATGCTGATCAATGTTCAAGTGTGCTCTAGTTGTTTCGAAATTGCACTCAGTGCACCTATTACTATTGGTACTATCTTATCACAGTCAAAGAGTGGTGGAAGCCTAATAAATCAAGTCCTAACCAAGGACCTAAGAGTTTTTAAGGTAGTGTCTGAGAATATAGGCAGTTCCTCGCAGGTTGTTGTTGTTGTTGTTTTGCAATGTCAGCGTGTTTTGGTCTGATAAGTTCAAAATGTCCAAATATTGAGGTTTTGTGCCAGGTGTAGCATATTCCTACAGAATGACCTCTAACTTTCCCTTATGGAATGGTTTAGCTTTGTTGCTTTGATTGTTGTGGGATGCCAGATAGGTTGATAGAGCTAATTGCCAAGCTTACTTCTCCTGGGAAAGGCCTCTCATTTTTGGCTTCATTGGGTTCAGGCTGGGTAGAGAAGATCAGGTCACTGAAGCTTTTCCTGGGCACTTCTTCTTTGTGCCATAGTTATGCTGCTAGGGTTATTTCTAGTAGTGATTCAGTTAGCAGAGGCATCAGAGGCAGAGAAGTGCAGTGAGATACACAGAGCAATGGTCAGGCAACAGGGAGGGAAACTGGCACAAAGAAAGTGGCATTAGCTACCCTCCCTCTCTTTACTGAGATTGAACTGGTTCCAGTCATGCAGGATTTTAATAAAGCAGTTTGCAGAATTCTGATTGATTCACTGCATTAAAGTGGATTTCTGTTTCTATTCCCAAATTGACTTCAGCGTGGGATTGCTTTTTCAAAGGTTTGCCCAACTCTATTCTATATCTTGTTATGTGAGGAGAGGAAACAATTGGGTGTGTGTGTGTGTGTGTGTGTGTGCTAGGAAAATTGCTCAATGAGAAAGAGGTACTATGGTAGCTAGACAGAGAAGTTGATGCCTGTGTGCAAAAGATTATCAGAGAAAAAGAAGTCACAATGGCTTGGCCAATTTTATATTTCTGGAGGATTAATAATGCAATTTTCTTGTTTTTCCTTTTTTCCTCATTTATAAACTAACTTTTGCATGGGGCATTTAGAACGTATACTTGGCTGACTCAAAAGTAAGCAATCATGGCAATGGTACAGGAGATATCCTCCAGCTGATTCTGAATAATAATTCCAAAACAATTAGAGCACCAGTTGAATACCTTTGGCATTGACAGTCCTCATGAGTTAATTGCAAAAGGCAGCTTTGCTAGGAGCACCTGCCCTATCCCAGGTCCTTGTGAAGGATTCGATGGGTGGATAAAAATGCCAAATCCTGTCTAAACATTTGGCTGACTTTATGACCAACCATAATAATATGTTTCTGCTGAACAAATAGTTTTACAGGGTTTCAGGGCTCCAATAATTGCCCCACTACTAATTTGTCTTTTATGGCTGGGTTTATCTTTGGATGAAATAGCATTATTCTTCCTTTATCAACAAAAGAACAGATTTTACACAGAACCTGTCAATTAGAGCATCCTAATTTGCTTAATTCAGATTTAAAAAAACAATAGCAAAAGGGGAAAGGATGTTCTTGTTTTATTTATAACTAGTAGAGACTGGGCAATTAATTCATCTCTTCTTCGGCTTCTCTTAAATTGTCCTGTAAATCAGATGGATGATCGGGTAGCCAGGATTTAGCTGTTCTCACAGGTTTAAAGGAGGGAAGCTTTGAACTATTGTAATTCTTATTATCAGATATATATTGATGGTCGTGCTCATTTGGTTCTATGAGGAAGTTATTTGGTCAATACAGCTTCAGGTTCAAAAGGTTGTTTTTAATATTTACAAATATATACATGCATACGATAATGAACAGGGTGTCCTGTTACATTTTTACCCTAACTGTATGACTCAGATGTTGAGAGGAGAGAGAAGTTCACGTGTTGTCTCGCTGAGAGATAGATGAGAGAGAGAGGAAAAACAGGGGAAGATGTCCAAGTGGTTTCTAGGTAAGAGTCCAATAAGAAAGTTCATTGGCTGATACAGTCGCATGTGATGTCTGTAAAGACTTAACCCCTTCTAATCTCTGGTGCATCATATGCAGGCAATATCTGACACTTATTAAAATATTTTGTAGTACTATATAAGTTCCTTGTAGCTGACATTTCCATAGTTGTTTGTAAATCTGAACTCTTAGGCCCTTATATTCTCTCACTTTAGAAGAAAGGAACTTGTTCTTTCCATGAGGTCATGCCAAAGATGTCCCTTTGGTTTTTTTATTTTTGAATAAACTGTGCAATCCTTTCAGTGATTAGAAGTAATGAAAGAATAGACAGCACATGATAGCAGTCTTCCAGTCCTTGAAGGCTGTCACAGAGAAGAGGGGGTTGACCTATTCTCCAAAACACCTGAGGGCAGGACAAGAAATAACAGATGGAAGCTTTAGAAAGATAGATCCAACCTAGAACTAAGGAGAATTTTCCTGTCAGTGAGAACAATTAATCAGTGGAAGGGCCTGCTTCCAGAACGTGTGGGTGCTCCATCACCAGAGGTTTTAAAGAAGAAATTGGACAGCCATTTGTTCAGAGTGTTATAGGGTCGCTTGCTCGAACAGGGGGGTTGGACTAGAAGATCTTCAAGGTCCCTTCCAACTCTGTCATTCTATGATTCTATAGCTACAAGATATTTTTTAAAAAGCTAGAAAAGATTTAAAAAGAGAGCTATTTTGCTCTTTTTTCAGCTCAGAACAATTGGAATTTCTCACAATTATAGAAATAATGCCCTTGTCTTCTGCTATAAATAAATTGCAACAATTGGAGGATTATCTTGTGGGTTGTGGGTGCTCCATCACTGTGGGTGCTCCATCAGGTTTTTAAGAGCCTTGGTAGTACAGTGGTCTAAAGCACCCTGTTATTAAGACCAGCTGCCTGCAATTACTGCAGGTTCGAATCTCGCCAGGCTCAAGGTTGACTCAGCCTTCCATCCTTTCTAAGGTAGGTAAAATGAGGACCCAGTTTGTGGGGGCAATAAGCTGACTTTGTATAAATATACAAAAGGATGAAGGCTATTGCTTAGCACATTGTAAGCCGCCCTGAGTCTCCGGAGAAGGGGGGCATATAAATCAAATAAAAAAGAAGAAGAAGAAGAAGAAGAAGAAGAAGAAGAAGAAGAAGAAGAAGAAGAAGAAGAAGAAGAAGAAGAAGAAGAAGAAGAAATTGGAGAGTCTTTTTGTCTGAAATGGTATAAGGTCTCCTGCTTGAATAAGGGGTTGGACTAGAAGACCTCCAATGTCCCTTCCAACTCTGTTATTCTGTTATAGAGATAACAAAAAAGAGAAGGACTTCAAGTGTTTTGTTTTTATGTATATTGTAATTTTAAATGAAATATAGAACAAGAATATTATAAAGCAGAAGCTGATTCCCCCCGCCCAAGAAATGGGAAAATGCAAACACAGTTAGAAAAATTGAGAACTAATATCTGTTTTCCACCTCTGAAACTATAGTCTGTCAGAAGAAGGAAGATCACTATAAAATATTATATTTTCAAGTTCCTTTGATGTAGCTAGAGAGGCAGAAAGAAAGCTACCAATGGATACAAATTCACTGCTAAGGATGAGAATATAATCCAAAATATTTTTGAATATTCCATTAATAACAGTTTAAGGCCAAACTTAAGTCAGTGATTTAATCAATAGATTAAAATCCTTTCTATTTCCTATCTTCTGGTTACTTCAAACAAACCTGTAAAGGAGTTGTTTTCTGGTGGACTTCCCTTCTGCTGAGAAAGGGGCCTTGGTTTCAAAACTGCAAAAATAGCTGATCTGGCAAATGCATTTTAGATCTATGTTTACTCTGTGTCCAGGGAGATGGTTGAGCTGGCATAAAATCTATCTGCAGGTAAACAAGTGTGACCAGCCTTTTAAAATACCACTTTTCAGAGCGATTTTGTATACGTATTGCTGTACAAATACAGAGTGAAAAGTTCTTCCTTACTTTAATATCACTGAAAAGTAATTTAATTATGTTTAGATTAATAAGATTAATATTTCAGATCTAAAAAAGATATAGAATAGAAACTTTTTTAAAAAAAATTGATTTATATGCCGCCCTTCTCCGGAGACTCAGGGCGGCTTACAATGTGCTAAGCAATAGCCTTCATCCTTTTGTATATTTATACAAAGTCAGCTTATTGCCCCCACAACTGTGTCCTCAATTTACCTACCTTAGAAAGGATGGAAGGCTGAGTCAACCTTGAGCCTGGCGAGATTCGAACCTGCAGTAATTGCAGGCAGCTGGTCTTAATAACAGGGTGCTTTAGACCACTGTACTACCAAGGCTCTTTGCTTGCTCTCATTATTATATTATTTTAAATTTAATTTTGTGTGTGGGTATTTTTATATAATTATCTATCTATCTATCTATCTATCTATCTATCTATCTATCTATCATCTATTTAATAGAAAGTCAGTCTTGGAGCGTTTAAACTCTTCTGTTTGAAGTTTCTGAAATTAATATTTGCATTAGTAGATTATCTTTGCTAAAGCACATCTATAATTCCTATTATCTTGCATTAGTTAGGTTCCAGCTTTTGTGACAACTATATTTATTAAGATAGTATTCCCAGACTTATTAAAATAGGTATGTCAGTAGGTCGGTCGATCGGTCAGTCGATCGATAGGCAGGCGGCAGCAGGCAGATAAAACATGAGTAGGTATAAAAGTGGTGATATAAAGTATATGGAATGATTACTATCCCAGATTTTTTTCTTTCTAAATGGAATTTTACTAGACATTTTTGTGAGACCTGTATATTGATGTATGAAAGGACAATTTTAAAAAGAATGTAGTATCTTTTTCCCTGTATGCTTTATGTTTAAAATGTCTGTAAAAAAGGTGCTGGGAAACATCTCTGAATGTCCATTGAAGACAGAATGCCTTTACAGAGGACAGGATGCTGGTGGGTTCAGCTGGGCCTGTCCCCTCAAAGAATGGACTTGAGAACATGTCTTTTTAAATTATTTATTTACAGTCTATGATCAAATCACAAAATGTAAAATGCAACACACCATTTACACATTTATATGTAACAATACATGCATATATAAAAGGAAGAAATTCTATAAAATTATAGAATATAGAAATTATTCCCAAATGAGTATATCTAGGATAAATTATCATGTATAAATGCATTGCCTCTTACTATGGTGATATATTCTCTTTTATATTTTTGGTGCAATGTAAACTATAACTCTACAGTTGAGAGGGAGGGAGGGAGGGAGGGAGGGTGAGAGAGAGAGAGAGAGAGAGAGATCTATAGCAGTCCAAGAACACTTTCGTATGTTTTTATCACTTTATGAAATAACTAATAGAACTAGCAATAGCACTCAGACTTATATACTGCTTCATAGTGCTTTATAGCACTTTCAAAGTAGTTTACAGAATCATCATATTCAACAATCTGGGTCCTCATTTTACTTACCTTGGAAGGATGGAAGGTTGAGTCAACCTTGAGCCTGGTGAGGATTGAACTCCTGGCAGTGAGCAGTGAGTTAGCCTGCAATACTGCATTCTAACCACTGTGCCACCATGGCTCTAATTAAAAGGAAGGGATACTTTTGGGAATTTTTATTAACTTATTAATTAACTTTAATATTCTGATTACATAAATATATTTAAGGATTAGAGCATCGGTTAATTACTTCATTCAGCAATGGTACCTACCAAGATGAGCTTTCCCATTGAATCATGTTGAGGGTTCAATTTAACACTTTTCTCCCAAACTCCAATGTTTTCAATCATGGGAGCCAAACAGAACCAAGCAATTCTGGTTCAAGAGACTATAGGACTACTTTGGGAAATAGAAGGATTTTTAAAATGAAACCTTTATTTCTATATACAACTCCACATATTGAAAAAACCCTTCAGTATGAAGTTTGCAAAGGTACAAAAATTGGAATGAAAACCCCAGATTCAGACTTTGCAAGATGAAAACAGTAGAATGAAAGGAAGATCAAAGGATCATCAATAAATAATTGCTTTTCCAATTGGGTGTCACACTGCTTTGAAAAAAAATCAATTCTATTTCTGCAAATAAGAGAATAACGTATGATTCATCAGAAGGTCCTTGCTGATATTCTTGCCTCTGTATAAAGGAGTCCCATCCGATGGAAATAACTTTAGTTTTAGTTTCAGAGAAAAAATAGCTTGTATGATTGCTATGTGTGTGCTTCTGCAGTTTTACATATTTGGAAAATAACAGGGTCTAAGTAAAGGTAGGAGCATGTTTATTTATCTTAAGGAGAAAATCTACCTGTTTTGTCAATGATAACTTGATGGCATAGAATCAATTGATGTATATTTGTCAGTTCATTTTTCTCATTTACAACATCAAACGGGAGAAATCAGGTCAAATGATTCAATTATATCCAAATGATATGATAATATAATTATTTGGGGATGATATCTCAATCTTGTAAAAGTCCTAGGCTCATGCACACAACTGTCAGAAATACATTAACAAAAGGTTTTCCATGTTTGCCAATAAAAATATAGTCTTCAATCATATTGCCATCTGAAGCTTTATTTGCCGAGCTATTCCTGAACATCTAGGCACTTTCTTTTAAATCTGAACCTTAAAAAAGGAACAAAGAAAAATAAACCCATGCTTTTATTCATTACTGAGATTATTTGCTAGCTGAAATTGGATAATGTTAATGATAATTGAGATAATTTATTTTCAATAGGAGATGCTAATCCAGTGTCTATTCCCATGATTGTGAACCTATGCATGTGTACCAGAGGTGGCATGGAGAGCCCTCTCTGCTGGCACATGCACCGTTGCCCCAGGTCAGATCTCCTTGGTGTTTCTTTCATGAGCTTATGTTTCCCTGCAAATGACAAAACAGAAGCTCATGAAAGAAAAAGATCTTGCTGCGCTGCCAGGTGATGCCCCGCCTCCCGTCGGCCAGCTGGTCTTCAGGTCTCTGCTGCGCATGTGCGCATGCATGTCCATGCATGTGCACATTTGCTCTCTCGCGCACACCTTTCAGTTTGGGCATGCGCGCAGGTGCAGTTTGGGCACTCGGTGTCTAAAAGGTTTGCCATCACTGGTCTATTCTATGAGCTAAAATTGGTTCCAAATTATTCAGTCATGAGCTGCAATCTAAAATTTAAATATTGTACAAGAGTTATATTACAATGTACACAAGTTAAGAATATAGATACTGATTCAATCATATCTGGTTAAAATGTGTGATCCTAAGATTGGTGTTTGCTCCCCTTCTTGATAAATATTTGAGACATGCTATGATTCCTATTCATCCTTAACTACCTATGAAAACATGTCACTCTATTGGCAGGTTACAAACCAAAACATTTTTCCACAGAGTTGAGAAATACAAAGCTTTCAGGATAATAAAGGATAGCCTTGGGATAACCAGATTTGCATTTTAATAACCACTGAAATCTTTGCAATAGGAGTTAGTTGCAGAAGTTTAGCATGTTATATGAAAGAACTATTTCTACAGTTACAGGTGAAAAGCAGCCTTGTGTCTTCTTTTGTTCTTCCACATACACATATTGTACAGATAAATGTACAGATTACTTGCCAACAAAGTCTATTCTGTGCATTCAAGGAGGGAAGAAGAGGATTGGGCCAATACCCATTCACTATGGAAAAAAGTGAGCAACTACTTCCGTTTTGAAATGATAGCATTACAGCAGTCTCTGAGTGGTTTACAATGTCAGCATATTGCCCCCAACAATCTGAGTCCTCATTTTTTTTTTTTAAATTTATATGCTGCCCTTCTCCGGAGATTCAGGGCGGCTTACAATGCGTTAAGCAATAGCCTTTATACTTTTGTATATTTATACGAAGTCAGCTTATTGCCCCCACAATTCTGAAAAATGGGGAAAATAATAATATTTTTGATATTAAATATTGTATTCAAGGGATATACAACTTATTCATTTTTGAAAAGCCAATTTTATCTACTTGTCAATAAATCACTTAATATACACTGCTCAAAAAAATAAAGGGAACACAAGCAGAAGACAGCCAAGATCTGAATGAATGAAATAGCCTTATTAAATACTTTGTTCTTTACATGCAGTAGTTTTGTGTTCCCTTTAGTTGTTTGAGCAGTGTATAAACTACTGTATGTAAAGAATAAAGTATTTAATAAGGCTATTTCATTCATTCAGATCTCAGATGTCTTCTGCTTGTGTTCCCTTTATTTTTTTGAGCAGTATATTTTTCTGTGGCATAGATTAAGTGATATTTTGTAACATTTGATAATCATTACTTTCCCCCCCCCCCTTAGGTTTAGAAATCTGTTTGACATTTGATTGATAAGTGATATATATTAAGGATTTCCACATGTTTAAAAATTAATAACAATATATATTTTTAAAAAGTGTTAAAAATACAAATGAATATTTTTATGACCCAAATCTACCCAATTACACTGATCAATGCTGAAAAAGACGAAGTGAGGATTGTTGTTATTTTACACCTTCCATTACTATAATGGGCCCTGACATAACCTGACAAGCTGTCTTTTAAATAAGATTCCTCTTGAGGAAAGTAGTTATACCTTGTCTCCTTGACACAAGGAGACAAACAATATTTGCCCCAATTTCATTATTGTAATTGCTTATTCTAAAGTGTGTGAAACATCAGAACTGATTGAGTAAATCCACATGAACCTCTGAGGAGCAAATTTGGCAGGAAGAAGAAAGGCAAGAGAATGCCTTTTTTACTTTTGTCTCACAGTTATTCAAGTTAAAAAAATTGAAACTTGAAAGAAAACACTGAGAATCACAGATCAGCTGCTGTGATATTATAATTTCTCTTTCTCTCTCTGACTTGGAGATAGGTGCATAAGGAGATGCGCAGAGAAAGCAACAGAAAGGAAATATTATTTGTGGGGTCATGTTTCCAGGAATATAAATTCACTTCCTAGTATATTTATTTATATTTGTTTATAATTTCAAGGTATAATATTACCTCCATTCAAATTGACTCTGGATGATGTATAATTAAAACCAGTATAATATCTAACAAAATAAACTTTAAAAAAAGGACATTAGATTGCATTACATATCAGTCAAAATATACATAAAATGAGCATGCCTATCCCAGAATTTGGGGGCAAGGAAACCATCCATGGATGGATGGATGGATGGATGGATGGATGGATGGATGGATGGATGGACATGTATATGCAGAGGTTACATTTTCTGCAAATAATTCCACATTGGCTGGTTTTTTCTTTTCTGCTCTCCCATGCTTTTGCAGTCAAAGGAAGGAGAAAAGTTCCATTTCTGAAATACTGAGATATACAAGAATAGATTACTTCACTGACTTCCAAGGTCATACCTGGGTGTGGAAATCTTTCGTGTTCTTGTCATTCCAAGTATTTTGCCTGTTTTATCTATCATTGTTCAAGATACAGAGGAAGGGACCAATCACTGCTGCAGCTGCCCATCCTAGTAAATCACCTCCTAGTAAATTCCTGGGTCTGATTACATTAGAGTTGAATAATATGTAGCTCAAGGTTGAGCTACATATTAGCTACGTTAGACTTTAAACATATCTAGCTCAAGATTGAACTGTTTGAATTTTTGGTGTTATCTGAGTGCGATTGCTTTTCTTTAGAGTTTAGACATTACATCCCAGGAAGAATGGAATTTGTTGGTTATTCCTATATAGTAGCTTACTCTTTCAGTCTTGTTGGGTGTGTGTCTGTGTGTCTGTGGCTTCCTCCTTAATTGTTTCTTGATCAAGGTAGAGTTTCTTCCCTGAATGTTTATCTGGTGGTGTTTCCTCTCTGTAAGATTTTTTTAATTAAAAGTTTTAAGTACAGTAGTAAAAGATAATGCAAGTGAAAAAGAAAAGTAGGAAGTATAAAAGATGAAAAAAGCAAGGAAAAGTAAGTTTAGAAAGAGAATTGAAAATCTAAACAATTCCCACTCCTATATCCAACAAATATAAACAACCTCACAATCTATTTACCTCCTGTTAATTAATTAGTATAAAGCTCTTCATCCCATAACTTAATTCTCAACTATAGGTGAGTCTAATAAGCAACATCTTTTCCAATGCAAGCGTAGCAAAAAGTCCAAGCAGGGACCTAAAATAATGACATTAGTTAACAAATATAAAACTCATCATTCCATATCTCAATTCTTAACTGTAAGCAAATCCAATACACAACATATCCCAAAAGTGCTTCTCAAAAGGCAACTTTTTTAGTATTTTCATTGAAAACATTTTGCTTCTCATCCAAGAAACTTCTTCAATTCTGAAGAAATGGTTTCAAGAAAAAACTAAGAAATCCCAATTGCCTTTTGAGAAGTGTCTTTGGGACAACCATGACCTGGAGATTGAGAATCTCCATAGACAATATGCAACATCTTTTGCAATCCAGATATCAGCAAGTTCAAAAAGAACCACTCAACATAACAATTTGGTCTAGTGATTATGGCACCAGTTTAGAAAACACAACACTGTGAGCTCCAGACCTTGGAGGTTTTCTAGTCCAACCCCCTGCTCAAGCAAGAGACCCTAACCATGTCCAACAAATGGCTGCCCAATCTTTTCTTAAAATCCTCTGTGATGGAGTAGGAAGGCAAGCCTTCAGAAAATCTTATAAATATACATCTTAATTTTCTTATATTAAGGATTGAATGCATTTCCAGTCTTGTTATTTTGAAGGTGTCAAACTTCTTTAAAGTAATTAATATGCAATTTGCAACAATAGTTAGTAAAGGAAATGCAAACTTAATGTCCTTTAAATATTTTACTGCAGCTAGATCAGAATGTCAAATTCTCTCATCTCCCCGTTCCCCCACCCTCTAGTGAACACTGCTTTGGAGCAGCTGTATGCAACACAATGTGGGCAATCTTACTTGTTGATCAACTTCTTCTTCTTAGCCACAATCATCAGCTCCACTCTTTGTGGAACCATCTTTAGTCTGCCATCTTCCTGAGAAGGCCTGCTTGATAAAATTTATTTATTTATTTTATTTGTCAAGCATATATAAGATAACAGATAAAAGTATAAACATGATTATGAATACATGAAATGGATACGAATAAAAAGAGACATTAGGACCATTAATTAGTTACTTAATTAGTGACCATTTTCCCTGCAGAATTCTAGTTTGTAGTTTCCTTGCAGGATGCAACTTTTTTTTAAAAAAAACAAACCTTTTTTTAAAAAAAAACAAACCTTTTTTTTAAAAAAAACAAAGGCTTTTTTAAGTATGGTTATACTAAGCACTTGGTTATACACCTGGGTCATATGTTCCGAGTTTGACCATTGGTCTGTTTTCTGCAGCGCCTCGTCCTCCTCCCTTATTAATAATAACTTTGTGAAGCCCTTCAGTGTGGGGTGCTCAGTTGCATATTACAGCATGGTTTGGTATTACGCAGGCACCAGTGGATCAGATGAAAATCAGTCAAGCGGAAGAGAAGAGTGTACTGCAGAGTTCTGGCTCCCTTCAGTAATTGCAATGCAGCAAGCATTCCTTGAGTCAGTTAATAGATTTCCTCAGTTCCTCTGTGCTAGGTGAAAATTTCCTCATTAAGGAGAATTTATTCCATTTCCGTTTATCATTTATTATTGAAGACGAAATGTGAGTGGATGGAGTTTCAGAGATGATAGGATAGAATTTTAAACAAAACAAAACAACGCCTTGCAGCAATAAAGACCTGTCCTCGAAGATGAAAAGAGAAGGGGGCTGTGAGTGTAAAGGGAATAGTCTGCATTGTTTATAAAGAGGAAAACACAGGAGGCTTCTTTTTGTTAGAGACCAAGCAGCAGCATCTAACCACTAAACGATTATTGCAGTCGGTAAAATACTTGATTGTCTCACTTAAGGACACCTGTTTTTAGCCCTAAAGTTCAAATCGCCCTGTTAGGTAAGCAAATATAGAAAACAAAATGGTGCCAAACATATTGATCACTGCCTCTTAGCATGATAAAGGGTTAATTCAGTTACAAGGTGGAAAAAGTGAATTTAGCCTTATTAAGACAGTGACAGGGTGAATATACCTGCATGTTTATAAAGATGTAGTGAGCATATGCCATGTAAAGTGAGCATGCTCATGTTATGTCAATGGAATTCCAGTTTTGGTTAAGTTGATCTGTCTGTATCAACTTGGGAAATCCTTACCATTTCCAAGCAATTAATTTCCAGTTAAGTCTGTGGTATCTTCAACAATGAAAAAGGTCATGTGATCAGAAAACCCTCTGCCTGAGACTTTCGAGAGCATTTTGGCTGCTTCTCAAACGTCTGTTTCACTCTAATTTGGACTCTGGCATTGCATTAAAACAAAAGAAATACATTTAAAAGGTATTAACTGCAGCAATGAACTTTTCACACACTTTTTTCCATTCTTTGGCACTTCTCAGGATAATCAGGGTTCATACGGTATCAGATCTGGTGGTAGATAATGTAAACTAAGGCTTGTGAGATCTACTTTTTAATTAAAATTAAGGGATTCACCAACTGAAATCTGGTGCAAAAGGGATATATACTTAAAACTACAGTTAGACTTTTGAGGTCATGGATTTGCTTTGTGTATCAGAACTAAGTAGAAGTTATAATCCCCAGTAAGCAAACTTTCAAAATAATTGGGAGCAGTGGGGTTATAACTTCGTTGCTCCTACTATTAAACAATGAAGCACCAAAATTATTTGTGTTTAAAATGTTAATTTCTGATCTTTATGTGATTGTATCACACCATAGTCAGTGGTGAAATGCTACCGGTTTGCACCTGTTCGAGTGAACCGGAAATCCTGCTTTCTAGCGAATCTAAATCGCGTGGCACAACTGTTTCCCCCCCTCGCTGTTCTACTTACCTTGTTAAGCCTCCTTTTTCTGTGCAAAGTGTGCATTTGGCCCACACTATGCATGCATGTACACAGTGTGCATTTGGTGTGTACTGCACATGTGTGCTCAGGGTGCTTTTGGCATGCACTGCACATGCAATCTTTCTTACCACAGTTGTTAAATTAGCAACATGGTTAATAAGTGAATCTAGCTTCCCCATTGACTTTACTTGTCAGATGGTTGCAAAAGATAATCACATGACCCTGGGACACTAGAACCATCATAAATATGAATCAGTTGCCAAGCATCTGAATTTTAATCACACAACCACATGGAGGCTGCCACAGTTGTAAATGTGAAAAATGGTTATGCATCACTTTTTTCAGTGCTGTTGTAATTTCAAACAGTCACTAAATGTATGGTTGTAAGTAGAGGATTACCTGTATTTGGGTTGTAATAATGGACACAAGTAAGAAAGACGTGATTAGTGTTGGGCTATCACAATATGCATTCCATTACAGGTATATGTCTATGGAGATCCTCAGTTATCCAGGTCATGGTTGTCCCAAAGGTGTTTTTTTTTTCCTTCAAAAGGCAGCTGAACTTTGCTTTTCCTTGAAG
This sequence comes from Arizona elegans, assembly GCA_022577455.1. Classification (NCBI taxonomy): domain Eukaryota; kingdom Metazoa; phylum Chordata; class Lepidosauria; order Squamata; family Colubridae; genus Arizona; species Arizona elegans. Next base: position 155,431,417 of record JAKOOJ010000001.1, read on the forward strand.
ATGTTTTGCTTCTCATCCAAGTCAGAACTGAAGAAGCTTCTTGATTGAGAAGCAAAACATCCAAGGAAAACAAAGTCCAGTTGCCTTTTGAAAACACAAGCACCTTTGGGCCATTCATTACAAGTAGTATATACAGGTAGTGTATAGTGAATGAAAATTCTCTTGCATTGAGAGTGCTTTATTCTTGAGAATCTATTTGAGTCAGCAAAAAGACATGAGCACAAGCCCAAGTGTCCTGAGACCATACTTATACCAAAGTTAAGCAATGCATCATAATGAACTTTGAACTTACCTTAACAGCTAGTGACCAATTGATACATTAGGTTGATTTTTTTAAAAAAATTCATTTGCAAATTGTCATTCTATCTTACATATAATATAAAGCCATCCAGAGTCATCTTGTAGCAGAGATGGAAGGCATAAAAATATAATAAATACTACTATTACTAATGATGATGATGTAAGTTTCTAAATTATACTTTAATGATCAATATTTGGAGAACTGAACTTCAAACAGATTTGGAACTAAGTTCCAATCAGTATATATATCAATTGTTTTCATTGAGGCACATTCTTATTAAAATACAGAAAGTAACAGAGAGGGGAGATAATTCTAAGCATGTTACTCTGCATTTTCTTTATCTGAATTAAGTGATACTTTCTTAGAACTAAGGGTGAGATTACACATCTTCCAACTTTACTACTACTACTACTTTTATTAGTGCAAAAGTTGATTTGTCCTCTACTACTTCCTTCACACCAAAGAAAAGAGAGTAGGCTGGTTTCTGTTATCTCTCTCCTTTTCCTCCAGGGTCATCTTACAATGCCTGCATGATTTTATTTTCATGCTTCTACTCCTGCTTATGCAACTTACAAATCATTTTACATGTTACTAAACATCTACAATTTTATAAAGGAAGTCATTTTTCTTTATTGTATGTGTAGGAATATCTTACCATAGGCTTTCACAAGTTTTTCAAGCTCCTTACCATAGATATAAAGGAGAAAGAAAATGTAAGTGGTGAAGCCTATATACTTGAAAGTTAAATTTCTCAGCAAAGACCTTCTTAACAAGAAGTACAAGTAGCAAAAGAGCTCAAAATCTATGCGAGCTTTTCACTCTCTTTTTTTTTGTTAAAATGTAGCTCCAAAACAAAACAAAGCAAAGCAAAGCAAAACATGAGATAAACAGAAAACAATTCTCAATTTCTGATATTTGAAGACTCTTGTCCAGTTTTTCTTTGATATCTTTCAGGCCAAACAAATTCAGTTTTAATATTTCATGTAATCATTGTTTGCAGCCCATCTCAACTCCCTCCCCATCCTGCTTGCTGTACCCTGGATGTGCTTCTGTGGTTAATATTTTTCTTAAGATGTGGAATTTAGAAGAATTTCAGAGTAGCTTGTCTAATAAAAAAGAGCAGGAGAATCATTTCCTCTGGTTTGGGAAATGATGCTATAGTGAATGAAACTGTAAGGTCCAATAATAATATGTTTAGGCTCATAAATGCCAAACAAGAAACATAAACAGAGGCTTGAATAACATAGCATTTAATCTTGATCAAGCTTAAATGGTTAGCTGTTCCAAACACATACAAGATACATGCAGGCAAGAGCTAGAATAGAATAGAATAGAATAGAATAGAATAGAATAGAATAGAATAGAATAGAATAGAATAGAATAGAATAGAATAGAATAGAATAGAATAGATTTTTTTATTGGCCAAGTGTGATTGGACACACAAGGAATTTGTCTTGGTGCATATGCACTCAGTGTACATAAAAGAAAATCTCTTTTCATCAAGAATCATAAGGTACAACACTTAATGATAGCCATAGGGTACAAATAAGCAATCAGGAAACAATATCAATATAAATCGTAAGGATACAAGCAACAAACTTACAGTCATACAGTCATAAGTGGGAGGAGATGGGTGATAGGAACGATGAGAAGATTGATAGTAATGCAGACTTAGTAACTAGTTTGACAGTGTTGAGGGAATTATTTGTTTAGCAGAGTGATGGCATTTGGGAAAAAAACTGTTCTTGTGTCTAGTTGTTCTGGTGTGCAGTGCTCTATAGCGTCGTTTTGAGGGTAGGAGTTGAAACAGTTTATATCCAGGATGTGAGGGGTCTGTAAATATTTTCACAGCCTCTTTTTGACTCGTGCAGTATACAGGTCCTCAGTGGAAGGCAGGTTGGTAGCAATTGTTTTTTCTGCAGTTCTAACTATCCTCTGAAGTCTGTATCTGTCTTGTTGGGTTGCAGAACCAAACCAGACAGTTATAGAGGTGCAGATGACAGACTCAATAATTCCTCTGTAGAACTGTATCAGCAGCTCCTTGGGCAATTCGACCTTTTTGAGTTGGCGCAGAAAGAACATTCTTTGTTGTGCTTTTTTGATGACATTTTTGATGTTAGCATTTAGATCTTGTGATATGGTAGAACCTAGAAATTTGAAGGTCTCTACTGTTGATACTGTGTTGTCCAGTATTGTAAAAAGTGGTAGAATGGGAGGGTTTCTTCTAGAGTCTACCACCATTTCTACGGCTTTGAGTGTGTTTAGTTCCAGATTGTTCTGGTCACACCATGAGACTAGTTGTTCAACTTTCTGTCTGTATGCAGATTCATCATTGTCTCGAAATGAGACCAATCACTGTTGTGTCATCTGCAAACTTCAGTAGTTTTACAGCAAGTTAAACAACGGATTAAAGATATACATGGGCAAATGGTCATGGCAACTCTTTCAACTAATCACTCCCTTAAACTGCTGACAGCAGTTAAAACAACTTTCACCCTGGAAAAGTATTTACATTTAGAAATGCCATCAGTGGAGAGACAGTTATTTGTTAAGTTTAGATTCGAACTTTTAGATACCAACGTTAAATTCGGCCATTACCGGAAAATCCCATATGACAAAAGAACATGTATATGTGGGGTAAACGTCGTGGAGGACACGGCGCATATAATATTCAAATGTAGGTTGTATGAGGAAGTAAGAAAACAATATCTGTCCCCAATTATAAATAAATTTCCCCACTGGAATATAAGGCATAAATTAGCATTTCTGTTGAAGGCTGACTCTCCTCCCATGGTAAGGGCTATCACTTGCTATCTTAAAAGGATGACAGCAATACGAGCCAGTTATATCGAAAAGAATTTCATTGATTGTAAGAAAGATGAGCTGAGTTAGAGAGGAGCTATCTTATTTGGGTTATCTTGTCTTGGCAACTTAGCTATTGAAATCTGATATTGTAAAATTTTAATGTCATATATCATATATTTTTAGATTGTTATTTCTGTAACTGTTTTGCCTTTTTGCCTTTTTCTTTTCTGTTTTGTTTGAAAAGGCCTTTGGGCTATTCAAATAAACAAATACAATACAGTAGTTTTACAGATGGATTGTTAGAGATGCAGTCTTTGGTATACAGAGAGAAGAGAAGTGGGGAGAGCACACAGCCTTGGGGGGCCTTTATGCTAATTGTACAGGTATCTGATATGATTCTGCTTAGCTTCCTGTTTGTTAGGAAGCTTATGATCCACTTACAAGTGTGTTCAGGTACCTGTAGCTGGTTTATTATTCATATTTTATTCATATTTCTATGCCGCTGACTCTCCGAGGACTCTGGGCGGCTTACACCAACGACAGTATACTAAATAGCATATTGCCCCCAACAATCTGGGTCCTCATTTTACCCACCTTGGAAGGATGGAAGGCTGAGTCAACCTTGAGCCGGTGAGATTTGATCCGCTGATCTGCTGAACTAGCAATCAGCTGAGGTAGCTGCAGTATTGCACTCTAACCACTGCGCCACCTCAGCTTTTTTAGTTTAGCTTAGTTAGAAGTGTGTCTGGAATGATGGTATTGAATGCTGAACTAAAGTCTACAAAGAGGATCCTTACGTAGGTCTTTGGAGATTCAAGATGTTGTAGGATGTAGTGCAGAGCCATATTAACAGCATCATCTGTTGATCTATTTGCTCGGTATGCAAATTGCAAGGGGTCTAACAGCGGATCTGTGATGATTTTCAAGTGGGACAGCACTAGCCTTTCAAAAGTTTTCATGACTACAGATGTTAGAGCAACTGGTCTGTAGTCATTCAGTTCCTTGATCGTGGGCTTTTTCGGCACTGGGATGATAGTAGAGCATTTGAAGCAAGAAGGAACATGGCACATCTCTAGTGATTTATTGAAGATATGAGTGAAGATAGGGGCCAATTAGTCAGCACAGACTTTTAAGCAAGAAGGAGTTATCTTCTCTGGGCCTGGAGCTTTTCCTGGCTTTTGTCTGTGAAATAGGTCTTGCACTTCCTTTTCTGTGATCACTAGGGATCATGAACCCAATAGGATGGGGTCAGTTGTAGGAGGTTTGGCTGTTGCTGGTGTGTCTGAGATGAGGTTTGTGGAGATAGGTGGCTGTAGTTTCCTTTCAAACCTGCAGTAAAACATGTTCAGGTCATCTGCCAGTTGCTCATTTCCTTCAGCCTGGGAAGGAGGTTTGTCATAGCCGGTGATATTTTTAATAGTTTTCCACATGTTTGCTGGTTCATTTGTTGAGAACTTTAGCTTTTCAGAGTAGCTTCTTTTTGCTGCTCTGATCTCCCTTGTTAATACATTTCTGGCCTGATGTATAGCATTTTATCATCTTTTCTGTAGGCTTCCTCTTTGGAACAACGTAGCTGCTTAAGTTTAGCTGTGAACCAAGATTTGTTGTTATTGTATATTCGCAAGTTCCTGGTCGGTACACATAGGTCTTCACAGAAGCTGACATATGATTACAGTATCTGTGAGTTCATCCAGGTCTGCAGAGGTATCTTCAAAAATATTTCAATCACTGCAGTCAAAACAAGCCTGTAGCTTTAATTTTGCCTCCTCAATCCAAGTCTTCACTGATTTAATTGTTGGTTTTGTGGTTTTAAGTCTTTGCCTGTAAGCAGGTACAAGGTGAATCGTGCAATAATCACAGTGTCCTACAGCTGTTCATGGTAAAGACCGATAAGCATCTTTTAGTGTTGTGTAGCAATGGTCTAAAGTATTCGTGCCTCTAGTGGGACAGTTGACATGCTGAAAGTATTTTGGTAGCTCTTTCTTTAAGTTTTCCTTGTTTAGATCTCCCAAAATAATGGCCAGTGAATCAGGGTATTTGGCTTCAGCCTCCATAATTTGGTCAGCTAGAGTTCGTAATGCCTTGTTTACAGAGGCTTGTGGTGGGACATAAACAGCAATTAGAAAAAATGAGAAAAATTCACAAGGCGAATAGTATGGTTTGCAGTTGATAATTAATGTCTCTAGGTTTTCGTTACAGAATTTATATATTATAGTTATATCCTGAGACCAGCTGTTGTTGATATATAAGCATAATCCTCCTCCCTTCTTTTTACCAGATGTTTCTGCAATTCTGTCTGATCGTTGAATCTGAAATCCTGGGATATGCAGGCTGCTAACTTCAATTGATTCATTTAACCAGGTTTCAGAGAAGCATAGGGCGGCTGAATTGTAAAAATCAGAATTGAATCTGTTTAAAAGGAGTATTTCATCCATTTTATTAGCAAATTAACGTACGTTGGTTAGGAAAATTGAAGGCAGAGGAGTTTTATTTCTCCTATTCCTTAATCTGTTTAAAATAACAGTATATGTTTGTTCCAGGAAGTTAGTCAATGTGGATATTTGTGTTACAACATCAAAGGCATAATATATGTATGTGTTCCAGGAAACAAATATTTACAGCATGCAGGTGTACAAAGACATCATATATCATACATATATATGTTGCAGGAAACAAATAACAAGTTTCTACTAATTCTAGTATTTCAGTATATCTATTTCCTTACAAAACCAAGACGACATGATCTTTTTTAGCAGCTTTGTCTCACTATTTGCTCAATTTCAGATTATCTTCCATTACTTGGATCAGATCACAGGTAGTACTGCCAAAGAAATTCTCTCATGGTTATGATTTCTTGTGCCCTATGACTCCCCCACTAAACTTTCCTGTCTAGCCGGAGCCCTGGCATTTCTTGGCTGAAGTCCTAAACTGGCTGACCCTACTTAGCTTCTGATCCCAGATAAAAAGAGGCCAGAGCTATATTATCTGCTTTACCTGCTAAGAACATTTATAAAATACTGAATAGCACAGGCTTCAGAACAAAATGCTATCATATTCTACTGAAGATTTTATTTTATGTTAACATAGAGCCATTAATGAGAACTCACTGAGAACACTTACTTAACCAGTTCTTGATCCAGGATTTATTTTTTAAATTTGTATTTTACAGTCTTGTCTATAAGGATATCATGAAAAACTTTATAGTAAATCATGAACTCATGCCCATGATTTACTATATTAGTAAATCTAAATTTATTTATATACACATGTCATTTGGCATGATTTATTCCTAATACATTTATCTGGTTTCCAGTAATCAATGAATTGTTTCCTAGACAATTGCAGAGATACTGCTAAATAATAAGTTCTAAAATAATGCCTTGTTTATAGTTTCTCTCTCTTTTTTTTGAGGATAGAAACAGAAAGTATCTGTCTCCACTGTTATTCTTACACCTTACCTGTTCTACAAGATTTCTTAAAAATTATAGACAGTATCTTTAAAAACACACCTGCCAGCTCTTTCATCACCCTGAAACTGCTATTTTACTTTTACAGTTGTTTCATAATGGAACAGCTGTGCATACTTGAAGTTGGTAACTTAAAATGACAATTTAAATCTAGCAATTATTTCAGGCAGAAGGTATGAGAAGGTGGAAACCTTGATTGGTGCACTATTGGTGCACTACTATTAATCTTCTCATTGTTCCTATCACCCATCTTCTCCCACTTATGACTGTATGACTTTAACCTTGTTGCTGGTATCCTTACGATTTATATTGACTGTTTCCTAATATGTTTTGATTGCTTATTTGTACCCTATGACTATCATTAAGTATTGTATCTTATGTACCTTATGATTCTTGATGAATGTATCTCTTCTTTTATGTACACCGAGAGCATATGCACCAAGACAAATTCCTTGTGTGTCCAATCACACTTGGCCAATAAAGAATTCTATTCTATTCTATTCTATTCTATTCTATTCTATTCTATTCTATTCTATTCTATTCTATTCTATTCTATTCTATTCTATTCTAATTATTGAAACCAAGCACCATTTCAGAAGTTTTCATGGTCCTATTTCATAATAAACTGATGTAATTAGTATACAATATTAATATGTTGGTGAATGCACAAATTGTTCTTATATTGCAGGTAAAAGTTGCTGGTGGAAATGGAATTTATGAGAAAAGAACAGGATTTTAGCAACTAGGACATGAGAGTGAGGGTGGGTTATATAAAACTGGACACAGATAATGATATTCTAGGGAAAACCTTTACATATTGTTTTGAATTAGGTAAAAAAATATAAAATATTTTAATACTGCAACAGATTTAATCAACTCATATGGAATAAATGAATTAGGAATATTTAAAAGATATTAGGTATGAGGTAACTATTGGGTATAACTACCATTTCTGTTTTTATTTTAATAATACAAACTGAATTTTGTAGTGTATAATGTTTTATGATGCCTTTTAAAGCTTTCTCTTGATTAATAAATAATTAAAACGGATAGTAAATATAATCTCCACATTTTTGGAATTGAAGAGTATAATATAACAGTGGAATAATTCCTTCCAGAATTGCTTACTTGTGAGAGATACCCAAAGAATAGTTTTGACTCTCTTGACAAGCTACGGGTCAGACTTGACCTCAGAGAAAACTGTTTGTATCCCAGATAATTGCGTTAACAGCCAATTATTGTTCTGGATCACATACTTTCTCCAAGGAAACAGCAATATTTTAAGCACTCAGCAGCTTAAGAGAATGGGTGGGATTTATTGATAAGAAAAGATTTGAGTTTGGCTCCCGCTCTCCACCATTTTTTCTGCTTTTTACTTTATTCAATGTACATTTCATCCTCCCTTGAGGCTGAAAAATATAGGAGCAGAACATGAAACCTGTATCCATTATGCATTCTTTTTTATGTTGATTACAGTGACTCTGTTCCAGAAGAAAGCCTGAGGAGAGCGAAGCAGATTGGCTTCTCAGATAAGCAGATTGGGAAATGTCTAGGACTGAGTGAAGCTCAGAGCAGGGAACTGAGAATTAAGAAGAACATAATTCCTTGGGTGAAACAGGTATAAATACATACACATTAGCTGCTTCTGTTATTGCTATTTTGTGTAAACACTGAAGATATAACACAAAGTGGAAATACGTACATTTGATAAACATTGACATTGTTAACTTTTCATCTCTCAAGAACAGTGTTGCTATTTACAAGAACCTGGTTGCATAGGCTATACCCATACTGCCAAATTGCCCTGTTATGAGAAAAGTCTTGGTAGTACAGTGGTCTAAAGCACCCTATTATTAAGACCAGCTGCCTGCAATTACTGCAGGTTCGAATCTCGCCAGGCTCAAGGTTGACTCAGCCTTCCATCCTTTCTAAGGTAGGTAAATTGAGGACACAGTTGTGGAGGCAATAAGCTGACTTTGTATAAATATACAAAAGGATGAAGGCTATTGCTTAGCATATTGTAAGCCGCCCTGAGTCTCCGGAGAAGGGCGGCATATAAATCAAATTAAAAAGAAAAAAATAGGCCATCAAACATTGCTGGAGAGCAGAAATGGAAGATGACATCCTCTACTCATCTGTAGCATATTGAATGCAACTTCTAGCACAGGAGTCCCCAACCTCTCACAACTGGGCCATGGCCTATTTGCAACTGGGGCATGTGAGTGGTGGGCCAGTGCACATGCGCGTAGCTCAACTCATATGAGTGGCAGGCCAGCATGCATGTGCAGCTCAACTTGTGCAAGTCAAGCTGTATGCACATGTGTGTGCTGGGCCACCCACACGTGAGTCAAGCTGCACACGTATGCCAGGCAGACACTCATGCAGCTCGGTTCTTCTCTCCCCACCCCCGCTCCCCCCCAGCCAGGGCACCAAACCGCAAAGGTTGGGGACTGCTGTTCTAGCAGTTGTTCTCCTGCTTTGCATTTAACAGGATGTTTTCTGGCTATTGGCAGCTCGAATGCTTCTGTTCAGTTTATCCTCTTCAATGCATCTGCATTGATAGTCTAGTGGACACTGCAGCAGAAAGACCCAATCAGTGATGGCCAACTTTGCAGTTGTCTAATCTTTACTGAAGTTACTATTACCAATTTATTTATTTATTAAACTTAGGCAACTCTAGACGGCATGCAAACATTTAATAAAAATAGCATATAAAACATTAAAACAATCAAAGAGAGGCCATGTATTTAACATTCAGACCATGATGAAGAGGAAGGGAGCAAGTGAACACAGCGAGGTGAGCCATATCTAAAATATTAACAATCTCCACACCTTCATTTGGCGCCCAGGCCAGTTTGCAGACCCATTACTTCAAGCCCTTTTGGAAGGTCAAAAGAGTGGGTGCCTATTTTACCTTGGGAAGCACATTGTTCCAGAGGTCAGGAGCCACAGCAGAAAAAGTCTTTGGATGGAAACTAATCAAGGAGAGAAGCAACCAAGAACTAAAGAGAAATTTTCTGACAATGAGAACAATTAGCTAGTGGAACAGGTTGCCTTCAGACGTTGTTGGTGCTCCATCACTAGCGGTTTTTAAGAAGAGACTGGATAGTGTTAAATTGTTGCAATATATACTGAGGCAACTCACAATTGTAACTGTAACTCTTTATTGCTTCACCCTGTAACTGTAACGGCTCAGCTAGAAATGGCAGTTGACAGCTCTTATATATGAACAGCTCAACCGCTCCAGCCAATGGCTAACAAAAGAATCTCCCGTGCGCATGACGTCATCGGTTTCATCCAATAACAACACTACAACTATAACTAAACCCTGCTAGACATAACACCCCTCCCCTCCTGGATCACGCAAGGATAATCATTAAGGTACGCCAGGCGCCTGCGTGTTCGTCCGGACCGTCGTAGTTCAGGTTCGATAACAGGTGCAGCTGATTCCGGCATGGATGGAGAAGAGAACGGTACAATTGACGGAGTGTTCCCTGGAACAGACTTCCCAGTCTTGGACTCGACCTCAGGTAAGTTGAGCCACTGCTGGCTCCTCGCGGTGCCCCGCGTTAAGTTTTCATTTGCCTGTGAACTTAGCGTTGGACCTGGCACGGAATTTAGCGGTGTTGTAGGTGACGGACTCACGACCTCTGCCGGATTTTTTTCTAACAACACGTTTCCGTTACTGGTCCATGTGTCTCCGCCAGGTTCTGCCATCAACGAGCAGGACCCTGTAAGAACAGGGACCCATTACTTGTATAATCTGTCCCGGCAACCAACGGGGGTCGCCCCCATAGTTTCGTGCAAAACCTGGTCTCCCTCTTTAAACACCCTAGGTGGCAAATAGTCTGTTGTAGGCCGGTCTGAGTTGTATAAAGGATGCAGACGGTCAAGTGTTGTTCGTAATCGGTGGCCCATCAGCATCTCAGCAGGACTTCGATTAGTGCTTGAACAAGGTGTTGTGTGCTGAGAAAGCAAATATGTGGAAACCCTTTCTTGCCACCCCCATGGTCCTAGTCTTGCCAGCGCTTCTTTAGTTGACCTCACAGCCCTTTCTGCCAAACCATTACTGGAAGGACAATAAGGGGCAATCTGGACATGGCGGATTCCTAAACTGGCCAGGAACATTTGAAATGGGGCGGATGTCAGTTGTGGGCCATTATCGGACACCAGAACATCCAGAAGGCCATGTGTAGCAAATAATTTATTTAAAACATGTATGACGGCCTCTGATGTGATGGATGGCATTATTTCCACCTCGACCCACCTTGAATACGCATCCACCACAATAAGGAACTGGCGGCCCATAAAGGGGCCAGCAAAATCCAGATGGACCCGCGACCATGGAGCCCTCGGGAATTCTCACTCCCTGGGAGGAACAGATGGTGCTGCTGGCCTTGACAGCTGACAAGTTTGGCATTTTGCTACCCAATCTGTTATATCCTGGTCGATCCCTGGCCACCACACATAACTTCGGCTAAGCCCCTTCATCCTGATGATACAAGGGTGGGCTTCGTGCAAACACTCCAAAATAGAGTTATGCAATTTTGGGGGAATAACGACCCTATGACCCCACAAAAGGCAACCCCGGAGGACAGAAAGTTTGTGTTGCCTGAGCCGGAACGGCTTGAACTGCTCGGCCACTTGTCCCAATGGCCACCCCCTTGCCACCCAGTCGAGCACCTGCGCTAACAAAGGGTCAACTGCCAAGTGGGCGGCAACGTCGGTTGCAGATAAGGGAATGGGCAGCTCCTCTACAAGGAGGACAGAAGAGGTCGGTGCAGGGTCTTCCACGGGCAAGGGCAACGGACAGCGGCTCAACGCATCAGCATGCGCAATCTCCTTACCCGGGCGGTATCTTAAGGTGTAATTATAAGCCGCTAAAAACTCAGTCCAACGGGACATCCTGGGGGAAAGTATCAAAGGAGTCTGATGGTCCCTAGCTAAGAGCCCCAGAAGAGGCTTATGGTCAGTGACCAAATCAAAATGGCGGCCATAAATATAATCGTGGAACTTCTTTACAGAAGCCACTGCGGCTAGGGCCTCCCTGTCTAATTGACTATACTTGCGTTCCGTGGAGGAAAGAGTACGGGAATAATAGGCAATAGGTGCTTCTATTCCATTTGGAAACCTATGGCTAAGTTCGGCACCGATGCCAAAAGGGGATGCATCCGTTGTTATTACCAGAGGAAGGTGAGAACTATATTGTACCAGGACAGCAGAGGATGTTAGTAGGTCTTGGACAGCCCGGAAAGAACGGTTTTCAGCCTTGCCCCAGGACCATGGCGTATTTTTGTCCAATAAACGGTGAAGAGGCTCCGCCAAGGTGGCTTTATGGGGTAAAAATACGCTATAAAAATTGAGGAGCCCCAGAAATGCTTGCAGGTCAGCTTTGCATGTTGGAATGGCAGCATTTTTTATAGCTGCCACCTTTGAGGGAGTAGGGTGGATACCTGTGGCGTCAATTAAATACCCCAAAAATTCAACCTGTGGCACACCAATAAAACATTTAGATTTCTTCAATTTTAGGCCAGCCTTCCTGAAGCATAGAAGGATGGCCCTAACATGGCCAACGAGCTCATCCCGCGAAGACGCGGAGATGAGCATGTCATCAAAATATGGGACTACCCTGGGAAGTCCTTGTAGGAGCGCTCCATTAAATTTTGAAATAACCCCGGGGCTATGCTAATACCGAATTGAAGCCGTTTGCACTTAAGAGCTCCCCGGTGGGTTACAATCGTTTGGGCCTCAGCTGAGGCCTCATCCACCGGAAGCTGCTGATATGCTTGAGCTAGATCAAGCTTAGCAAAAATGGAGCCTGAACCCAGGGAGTGGAGCAAGTGTTGGACTACCGGAAAAGGATAGGGGTTGGCTTGTAATGCCCAGTTCAACGTACTTTTAAAATCCGCGCAGATGCGGACTGACCCATCCGGCTTGATAGGAATGACTATTGGGGTCTCCCACCGGGAATGGTCAGTGGGTTCTAAAACTCCCTGGGCAATCAACTTATCTAACTCAGCTTCTACTTTGGACGGAGGGCCAAAGGTACTCTCCGGGGTTTGAGCCTAATAGGGGCAATGTTTGGGCCTAAGTTCAGTGAAATTGGGGAACCCATATATTTACCCAGAGCATCGTTGAACACATCTTTGAATCCGCTAGCCAACATATCGAAATCGCTCTCTGAGGTTGTTGAGTGGATGCCTGTGATGGCAAGGCCAAGGGATCCAAACCAATCTAAGCCTAACAGACTGGGAAGGGAGCCATCCACCATGATTAAGGGGAGGCGGCCAGTGAAACTATCATATTCAACTAGGAAACAACCATGCCCAATAATTGGAATCCGGTTTCCCTGATAATCTCTAAATTTAACAGGGCTGGGGTGAAGCTGATTTTTCTGCAGGCTAGGCATCATTTCTTTGATGGTGGTCCAGGAGACAATGGATTTAGATGAGCTGGTGTCGACTTCAATCCTGCAAGGAACACCTTTGATCTTCTCAGTCAGGAAAAGCTTGTTTGAACGTGTAGTGGAGTCACGGTGGGTCGTTATTTCAGTGACCCGCCGGCCGCAGAATATCGCAAAACAGTCTTCACTGTTGACTACAGCACCTTTTGGTCGAAACGTAGATTGCCTCTGGCGACCCGAGCGGCAGACACGTGCGAGGTGGCCAAGTTTGCCGCAACGTCGACATGTCACTGAACGGAACTGGCAAGTTGCTCGGGGGTGCTGATCGCCGCAGCTGAGGCAGGAGGATGGAGGAGTTTTTTTTCCGGTTGGCCGCCCACCTTTTTCAGTAAATGTCTTAATATGACTGACCTCTGGCTCGTCTTCAGAAACAACCTCGTCACTATGGACAGCCGTGGCTTGATTAGCAGAGGAATGGCACTTACGGATGTCCGCGGCGGATTTATCTGACATCTCCGCTGCCTGGGCCTCTTCCATGGCCGTTTTAAGATCTAGGGTTTTTTTTCAAATGCCTCTGTAAGTTTATGTCGCGTACCCCACAAACCAACTGTTTGACCAAAGCATCATCTAAATCCCGGAACTCGCAGTTGAGGGCAGCTGTACGCAGACAGGCGACATAACGGTTGACAGGCTCCCCTTCCTCTTGCAGTATTTGCCTTAAATTAAACCTACGGGCTATACGAGACGGAGTTGGAGCTTAGTGAGCCCTCAATTTCTGCCTCAAAACTTCCCAGGAAGTAGTATGCACAGGCTGGGGAGTGAGTAACGCTCGGGCAGTAGCAAATACTTCAGGGCCACAAGCATTTAAAAAATGAGCCCTTTTCTTACTGCTTGAGAGGTCAGTAAAATCGTTGGCTTCTAAAAAACATTCAAACTGCTCTTCGTACGCATCCCACGTCTCAGCGGCAGCGTTGTATGGGGCGAAAGTTGGAGGAGCAATTTCGTGGATCGGTGGTTTGTGTATTGGGTGACTCACACGCTCTGAATGTTGATTCTGCTCTCAGTTCGCCTTAGGAATATCCCATCCTCGTCGCCAGTGTTAAATTGTTGCAATATATACTGAGGCAACTCACGATTGTAACTGTAACTCTTTATTGCTTCACCATGTAACTGTAACTGTAACGGCTCAGCTAGAAATGGCAGTTGACAGCTCTTATATATGAACAGCTCAACCGCTCCAGCCAATGGCTAACAAAAGAATCTCCCGTGCGCATGACATCATCGGTTTCATCCAATAACAACACTACAACTATAACTAAACTCTGCTAGACATAACAGATAGCCATTTGTCCAGAATGGTATAGGGTCCCCTATTTGAGCAGGAGGCTGAACTAGAAGACCTTCAATATCCTTTCCAACTCTGTTATTCTCTTTTATTCTGTTATTTACTTGAGACCATCCAGGAATCCCACAGACTTAAATAGGATTTAAACTTCTCTATCTCTGTACCCTACTGTCTATGGTTAATGAAACTGAAGAACAGATCAGTTCAGTTGCAGATATTTGTTTTTTGTAAACCAAATTGAAATTCTTCATTGCATAGTGTTAACTAGTTACCATTTCATCACTGGCCATGGGAACACTTACCTATAATTTTTTCAGGCTACTTCTACTACAAGCAACGGTTCCATTTCATCATTTCCTGATTAGTCAAATCCAGTCCCTGTTTTCATAAACAGTTTTCTTTAGTACTAAAGTGGTCCATTGACATGCTAACTTGTGATTTCATTAAATCTGTTTGTCTAGAAACATTTAGGTTGAAAGAGAAAAACAACAGTTTTATAGGCAGAGATATAGTGGTAGGTCTATATCCTACAAAAGGTAAGACCCCAAAGCTCAGTTAATAGAAGCATTTTGTCATGGAATGTCCTGACTTTGATATACAATATTCAAATGTTCTAGCAGTAGTCTGACTTCACTTCTGAACTTTGAAAGACCTATTGTGAAAGTTCTGGTAAAAAATCTACCATTGCTGAAACACCAAGAGGTTGGACCACTTTTGGTATACATGGAAGCGTCTATTTTGAGTTCTGAATGAGTCCTTTTCAAGGTCAAAATGTTTCACATCTATCCTGAAAACCAGCTTCCTGGCTGACTTTGTCCAATGCTACAAGCCAAGCGGGGTCTGGCCTGTTTTCTAGTGGATATGAGACAATTAAGGGCTGTTGGCTATTCTGGGAAGTTACAAAAACACCCTGGGAAGGAGGCAATGGCAAACAACTTCCATACTGCTGCCAAGAAAACTGTATAAGCACATCTGTTCAATGTGCTTGAGGGAGCCTTTATATTTACCCAGCAGGTCTAGCCTTTATTTTCAGCAACAGAAGTGTCTCCTAGATAATGACTTCCCTGATTCAAACTGGAAATGGGTGAAAGAATGCATGACTGGAAATAGCTGAAGCATCCCAAGTAGTCGTTCTGTGATTTAACAACTGATCTAAATTTTTTTAAAATCAGCCTTCAGTCTTGGACACACCTAGCAGTACGTAGCCATAAATAGTCATCTGGACTGCTATACAATAAAATCAATATAATTCAATATTTTGAACATTGCTGTTATTAGCCTATAGGATTTGTCTCCTGTGACTTGTCACCAAAGGATTTTTTCCAAGATAGTCAGCTGTCTCTCTACATTGTTTAATACCTGAGCACCAGTCTACTTCAGCATGAGATTGTTTCACATTCAATCATGCATATTCTTTGTCAAAATAACAATTAACATTAAATAAATTTCACTTAATGAAAGAAAAATCTGGTTCTCCATCTCACTTTGAACTGAGCTATTTTCTCTGCTTTGGTTTTAAGCAGTGAAGTAAAAAAGATGATCCATTTTTCTTTGTGACCACAATATGTGTAACTCCTTTTGCCTATCATTTTGTAGGGTAGTATTGTAAGTGTTCCATCACTGCAGGTTCATTCGGTATTTATTATAGTTGTGTAATATGTTCCTCAGCTATTTGTGACAATCCCACAGTCGCTTTCAAAGGTGTTCATGTTGCTGTTCAGTTAAGGGATACTGAAATGAATGTTCTATGTGCTTCTTTTCTCCTTTTTTTAGAGATTATTGACTTTTTTTGAAGTTATTAGAGGATCCATGTACACCAAAAAGCTTGTTGTCCAAATACTGTCCTCTTTCTTGCTTCACTTCTAGTACATTCTGGTCTCATTAAAGCAAGCATGAAAATTTTTGTGGTGCTCTGGCTCTGCAGCATTGGTAACTGTGTAGTGTTCCTTGAATGACAAGCATCAATTTATCCTTTCACAAGTCTCTCTCTGTTTTTCTGTCTGTCTGTCTGTCTCTCTGTCTGAATGTGTGTGTATGTGTGTGGGGTGGGGGAGGGGAGGGGGAGGGAGGGGGAGAGAAAGAGGAAGCAAAAGATATTTAAAAAAGAAAGATATTTATAGAGTCAGAACAAAATATTGTCTCTTACAGAGTCAGACTGCATTCTACGCTCTAAGAAGAAAGATGTAGAATAGAATAGAATAGAATAGAATAGAATAGAATAGAATAGAATAGAATAGAATAGAATAGAATTTTTTATTGGCCAAGTGTGATTGGACACACAAGGAATTTGTCTTGGTGCATATGCTCTCAATGTACATAAAGATGTATATAAAGAGTCAAAAGTTAAAGAAGTGATATGGACACCTGAATAACAAGCTGTAGCTGCAGCTGATCATGGCATAAGTTTAATATTAAAACCACCTTTACTGCTGAGCATTAGCTTTGCTCATTTTACCTGAGAGCAAACCCCATTGAATAAAGTGGGACTCCGTTTTGAGAAATTAGGAATCTATTTATCTACATCTGTCAAAATGGTAGCTTATTAGGGTACATCTGTCCACAGTTTAACCATGTAGACTTTTGAAACTTCTAATCCAGATATCAAGAAAAGCATTTGAAAGTTTCCTCCATAATTATTAAGCATGACATTACCATTTGAGAAGCAGAAGAACTCCTGATCCTGCAAAATGAAATATATCTGTGTGCGCTGTGGTGGGGGTGGGATTCTATTGCCTGAAGTGTATTAAATAAAGCAGAAGGATGATGAATGGTTAAATTTACAGCTTTTTTCTGCAGAAAAAAAAAACTAGGTTTCATTTTAGTTTTGATTTAAAATGAGACCAATATTGCTATGTGGAGGAGGGTCAGCCAACCACATTCCAGGCTTATGGTTGACTCTTCATCCACATTAGACAGTAACTTTGACTCCTCTTGTTTTATTCTTTGAAGACTCTTTGTTCTTGGGCAAACCTTGGTGGTCTCCAGAGCCTCTTATGCATACATATTATTGCATATAGGCATCAACAAGGAGGCAATGAATTTCAGTTAATGCTTAAATTGAAATTATTCAGTTAAAATAATATTTGGCTGATTACTTGTGTTGTGTCAGTAAATATCTGAACAGAGAGAGTAACACACACACACACACACACACACACACACACACACACACCCTGGAGGGAAACAGGACAACCAAGGAATGGTACTGCACGAACCTGACAAATAGTTGTTGTTTTCATACTGACAATTCTCCCCTTTTGCAGATTGATACGCTGGCAGGAGAATACCCTGCTGTAACTAATTACCTCTATGTCACTTACAATGGCCAGGTAAGTACTGTCATTTATTAGGTTACAGCTATTGTGTATTATGATGTATTTTCTCCCATTAGTATCTACTGACCTTGCAACTCAAATTCACTCACTCTGTAGGCAGTTATAGTTTACAGCAGTTGGCAGAAGCATAATCCCATTGGAGTACAGGTGGAAATGTTTTTCTGTTATTTTTATTGAGCAAGTAAAAATATAGCTGGGGGCATTAAAGTCCTGTTGAACAAGAAGAATAGACAGATAAGGAATGAGAATTTATCCATAGCACCACAGTTTTGTCTTCTATGAACGACTATAATAATATACATTATTTCTCTTTGCTGAAGATGGCCAAAGAGGATGATAATGATTTTAGTTATTATTTATTAAATTTATTTGCCACCCATCTCATTTCAAAGTGACTTGGGGCAGGTTACAACAAAATATCTTAGAGATATAAGTATTACTTGCTAGTTTGCACTGTGGAAGATTCTTTTCTTTGGGAAATTTAATCTCTTATTATGAAAATAAATTTGTGAAGTCCAATATGTTGCAAGTGCAATGGGTGGTACTGTCCCATCTCATTCCATGCTGATTATTGACAATGAATTGTATAATGAAAAAAGCTAATTCCCTTGATCTTTGTACAAATGGCTTTGATAAGGATGATTACTTCAAGAATTTGGTAGCATTGGAGGAATGCAGCAGAATGGTTATCGTGTGAATGACAGAGTTTGGCTGAAGAGATAAACTAACTTGGTAGTACAGTGGTCTAAAGCACCCTGTTATTAAGACCAGCTGCCTGCAATTACTGCAGGTTTGAATCTCGCCAAGGCTCAAGGTTGACTCAGCCTTCCATCCTTTCTAAGGTAGGTAAATTGAGAATCCAGTTGTGGGGGCAATAAGCTGACTTTGTGTAAAATATACAAAAGAATGAAGGCTACTGCTTAGCGCATTGTAAGCCGCCCTGAGTCTCCGGAGAAGGGCAGCATATAAATCAAATTAAAAAAAACCAAAAACTTCCTTAATAAAGATTCTGTGGGAAGTATTATTTCCCAGTATTACCTTTCTGCTAGCATGCCACCAAGCCATTAGGCACCCACAAAAATACTAGAGAACCGTAATGCCAACTCAATCTGGGATTTATGTTTGAAAGAGTTGCAGACCAGTAATTAATTATTTGAGGGAAAGGCAACTGAACAGTAAAAGCAAAAGGAAGAATGGAGGCCAATCTTAGCTAAAGAAGCTGAGAAGGATGAGCATAAAGTACTGGAGAATGAATTATCTACCATCAAAGTTAGCAGGATGAATCGTGATAAATTTTCAGCCAAGCATCGCAGAGACAATTAATTTTTATGCAATATTCTTGTAGGCGGAACAGTAATTAGTCTAGCCTGAGTCAAGACCAGATGAAATGGAAATCAGTTAGCATGGGTTGTCCCATAAGTCTGTGGCAGTGGAGGTCAGAAAGAAAACAGCAGGCAATGACAGTAACAGACCAATTATTTAGCCTGCAATTCTATATGCTCTTTATCTACATGTAAGTTTGGTTGCCTCAGTGGCTATGGTTGGACTTAATGTGTGACCATTACTGTGTCATAGTGAAGTCCATAGTAACAGACTATGGCTTCTTTTAGGCTATTTACTTTTAGGCTCTGGTTATCGCACAAACAATGCCTGAGGTTAGACATTGTTTAACTCCCATTTCTGGCATTCAGGCAAAGAGCTATAATAAGGAGCTGCTCCTGGCTCATTTTTATCTTCAATGAATATGTGGGGACTATTACTTCTGACAGGAAATTTGGGATAAAAAAATAATATTATCTGATCAGAATAGCCTACTACTATGGTACTAACTTAGAAGCAGTCATATACTGTATGCTGTTCACACTACAGACATTGAACTGAATCATGGGTGTCATATGAATACCATAATTAAATCAGCTACTCCAAGAAACAAGCCCAATTTTAGTATCTCCCACCCATGAATTTTTTTAGGTATGGTCCCCTTTTATAATCCTAATTTCGGCAACAAAGTGGTTAACTGTATCATAACCCCATGGTTCTACTTCATCTTGAGCTGTGCCCTCTATAAGCATTCCTTATGATTCCAACATTCCACAAGACAATACTAATACTAAATATATACTGCAAGACGATAACGCTCCTTTTACAAGGTCATTATTCATGCTATTATCTTTCAGCAAGCCCTATACTGTGTCTTACATTACTGTTCCAACTTCTTTAAAAGGACCCTATATTAAAAAAATAATAAAGTAAAGCAAATAAGACCAAATTAATCCCTTACTGTTTTATTTTTAGATGAAGAACTGTGAGCCAGAAATGTTTTATTCCCATGAGCCCAGAGGATACTGCTGAAAATAATTTCTGGTGACTTCTTTTATTGTGTTCTATTTTAGGAACATGATGTAAAATTTGATGACCATGGAATGATGGTGCTGGGCTGTGGACCATATCATATAGGTAAATCTTGCTTCTATAGCTTCTCCACATTTTTCCAACTGAGAAGCTTCTTTAGTTGGTACTCTCTTGTGTAATATCTTTTCTTGTAGTACTTGAATTCTATATGCCAAATAATTGCTATTTCAGTGTTCTCAAGCATTTCGTTTTGTAGGTTTAGTATGAAAGAACTGTTTTCCAGATGGAAAACTTCTAATAATGTAATTTAGAAATCCAGAAAAAGCTTGTATAGAAATACATCTTAAGGATCATGAAGGTATGATGATAGTAAATGGCCAGGGGATCTTCTCTACCTCTTCACTTTTTCATAGCAATACTCACCCTTTTTGATTTATCTGTCTTTATACTTTAACAGGCTTGATACTTATATGTATGGCATTAACATTTATTTCAAATAGTGTTAACTAGCATTACCATTTAGTTGGGATTTGAAATGACTAAAACTACTTTCATATTTCATTGATATGTTTACTACATATTTTGAAGGACAGCTTCTGCTAAATCTATATCTGATTTCCTGAACTGAGTGCACAGTACATATATCTATATATTAAACCCACTTGGAAATTCCACCAAAAATGTGGAGATCAAATGTAAGGCCAGAACCTATAAATATTTTCCATAAGCATGGTGAATACCTGGGGAGAAAATATATTTATTCATTATGTTTTAGCTATGGTTTTAGATAAACATTCTCTATTAAGACATATAAATAGCTTACAGCCTGACCCATCAAACGTTAAATTAATTTTAAGAAGCTGCTATTCAGTGGATTTATTAACTATCCAGAAATTCACAAAGGCACTTCTTTTATCAAGGTAATACATATTGTCAGTGGATACAGGCATGATGTTATAGCTGCAAACTTCCTTCCTCTGACCTTGACATAGCAGTTGCTTTTTAAACCTCCAGGCTAATGTTGTTTGTTAAAAACTCCAACTCTATTTTTGGCAGGAAGTAGTGTGGAGTTTGACTGGTGTGCTGTTTCTTGCATCCGTACCTTGCGTCAGCTCTCCAAGAAGACAGTTGTGGTAAA
Organism: Arizona elegans; assembly: GCA_022577455.1. NCBI lineage: Eukaryota > Metazoa > Chordata > Lepidosauria > Squamata > Colubridae > Arizona > Arizona elegans. Next base: position 155,452,563 of record JAKOOJ010000001.1, read on the forward strand.
CTGCAACCCAGAGACAGTGAGCACCGATTTTGATGAATGTGACAGGCTTTACTTTGAGGAATTATCACTTGAGAGGATCTTAGATATCTACCAACAGGAGGTAATTCATTTTTAAAATGGTCCAAATATTTTCAATGTAAGGAAGCTCAAGACCTCATAAAATAAGCTAAATCATTTGTGAAATCAAAGCTTTATTTCCCCTTTTATCAGGGCATTTCTTAAAGTTACTAGTTTTAGATACTGACCTCATATTTTACAACACATAGTTAATCCTAGTAACTGTTCAGTAATGAATGCCAAATAAATATATAACTGTGTTTCAAAGATGACATATTGCACAATATTTATAAGCTAATTTAATTATTTCACAGTTATTTATGAAATGAATTGTCCTGCCCTTGCTGAGCTTAATTTCAACCTGTGACAGTGAAAGCAATTACACACATGCTTAATTTTATATTGGAGGACAATAGTGTTGATATGGATGTATTTTTTTAACTGTGAAATATAAACTTAAGGACATCATACATGTATGTATATGTGGCATTATAATAACTTCATGAGAAGTGTTGATTTTTTGTGATAGTCTTAGGGCTCCTTAAGATTATTGTATTTTTTTAATACAAATTGGCAGAAACAAACAAACATTACCATGTTTCTGAACGTTTCTCTATACTTGTTTCTTACCTGGTTGATCCTAAAAGGTTACAATGCGGTTCATAATACCTGCTCAGCTTTCTCCTTGTTTTCAGGGAAACCAGTGGAAGAGTTCTCAGCTTAACTATGTAAGAGAGGCCATTTGCAAATAAGATCAGCTGCTTTTCCAAAAAGATAGAGATGGATCATGTACTAGAGACTCATGAATCTTAGTTTCATTAAGAGATGCTTCTAGGGTTAAAGGGATATGAGAATGGATGCACTTTAAAAAACTCAGCTATCGATACTATTATTAATGGGATCTGTTCAAAAGTGAAATAAGATTTCATCATATTGTCTTACCGCCATGCATTTGGCTGCACTGCTTAGATAAATCAAATATGGAGCTGCAATGAATACCCAATCCTTTTGGATAGATTTTGGTGGAGGGAGGTGAAGGATTCTGCCAGAAGCAGGAAGAGTTTCTTCCCTTGCTTCCAAACATTTCAAGAGACCGGCAGTTGGGGAAATGAAATGTTGTAATTGTTAGCAAATGTATGTAACACTTTGTATTCTTTGGATTGCTCCTAGGCATGTGATGGCTGCATCATCTCTGTAGGAGGGCAGATCCCAAATAACCTAGCTGTGCCACTTTACAGAAATGGAGTTAAAATTATGGGTACCAATCCATTGCAGATTGATCGTGCAGAAGACAGATCTGTATTCTCAGCTGTTCTTGATGAGTTGCAGGTGGCCCAGGCACCCTGGAAAGCAGTCAGTTCCTTGGTAGGTAGATCTATTTGGAAGCTGGGTTTAGTCACTAGTTGAAGCCAACATCCATGACCTATTTTTTTTATCTGCTTAATTGGAAGGCTGCATTTATCTTTGGCAATACTGTAGTATAAAGAAATAACAAAAAGCCTCCTTTTGCATAGGAAGAAGGTTCAGCAACCTCCAACTGCCAGAGGGTTTAACTTAAAAAGGTAGAAAGACAGAACAATTAACAGAAATGCAAGTAATGAGTTTGAGCCTTATTGAAATAGAAAATGTTGAAGGACTCAAGTTTTCTGCAGATATATCCAAATGCAGTGATATGAAAATCTTCAGGATGGGGAAGGTTGAGTTTAATGTTACCAATATTATAAATAAAGTATATTTTCCTATTCTTTAGGAAGATGCTGCGGAATTTGCAAACTCAGTGGGCTACCCTTGCTTGTTGAGACCTTCTTATGTTTTGAGGTAAAGCATGTTCTATTAGCACAAGCTGAAATTCCTGCATTGATTGATTACTGAATAGATTGTGATACTAAGAGTGTCATACTTAGAAACTTAACAGTTTCACCATTCAGCAGCTGGACATCTAATTAATGTAGAGACTGGCATATTTGTCCTGTTGGCTGCTTGCTTAGTAAACTGGAAATATTAGATTTAACATTGTAATGAAAACCCCAAGGTATATTAGATAAAGTATACTCTTCAAACACAAACAGTGAACTGTGCTTATTTTTTTGCCAGCTTTACCAATGTAGTTTTGGATCATCTACTTCCTGGTATCCTCATTATATCCAGCTAACTCTAGTCTAGAGTCTACTTGTCCCTGAAACTGTTCTTCTCTTTTGTGTCCTCATTTTCCTCTTATCTTTAATTTAAAATATTCAGACATATACTCACAAAAACACAATAGATGTTTTAGGAGGATCAAATAATGTTTCTAGTTCCATTTCCGGTGGTAGCTACCTAGATGCTTCTAAAAATCCAATGTGCAGCACATAAAGGCAATCATGCTCTTATACTCTCTGACCCCAGACATATCTGGCATGCTAAAGGACATTTACTCCAAATATGGGCTTTCCATATAGCTACCATAGGTATTAAAAAAAATTATCCATAAACTTGTCTATGTGTATGTTTGTATATACATAGGAGAGAGATTGGACAAATTCATGTACATATGATATAATAAACATCTGCGCGAATGTTATTTATTTCTACTTTTTTACTTCCTTCTACCATCTTTACTTTATTTTTTAGTCCCATTTGCCTTGAACTTATTCAGAGCCATTCACTTTCTTGCTCTCTGCTCACTTTCTTCACATCTCTCTGAGCAAATCAGTCTACACCAAGGAAGGCCTTTCATGATTGCTACTAACACTGTGGTATACCTGATGGCATGACTGACCAGGCCTTAAGAGCTTATATTGAGAAATTCTGAGGCCTTTTATGGCTTGAAACTCAAGCTGAAAAACAACAGCGTCAAATTGGTTCCTATAAATAGTCCACAAAATCTCTCTTTCCAATGCCAGGAAAGGATGATTTCTTAACTGGAAAATTGAGTTTTGTAGCTTCAAGGCCCTGCAAGGTACTGGCAATAAAATGATCATTCTCTGTAGCTAATGCTCCTACAGATTGGCTTATTTTGTTTGTCTGATCAGCAGCTTATTTGATCTCTCAAATATCCATGACTATGTCTATTGTATAATAAGGACATATTGGGACAATATCTATCCTTTCCTGACTCATATAAACATTAGTTCTAGCCACTAATATCTGGAAAAGCAGCACATTTAAGTATGGTAATAAATGTTAATTAAGTTGCATATACGGAGGTCCTACATATTATTCCCCCCCCCAAAAAAAGCAGGGATTTATTTACAATATATTATCCTGTTTGATATAAGGCAGCTGGACCCTAGATCAAGTTCAAGTGGCCTGCTTTGAACCAAGTTTGTAATTTTTCCAAACCAGAACTTCTATAAAGCAATTCAGATTGGGGCACTTTGAATGGCTGTAGAAATGTAGAAGACAGACTTTGAAAAAATTGCAATAGTTCTTCCATGTTTTCCCAAAAAGCAGGATATGGAGGGTAATTAAAAGAAGTGGATTCAAATTACTAACAAATCTACTTTCTAATTGTATAGAATGATTCTTCAAGGGCTTCCCAATTACTGTTTTACAGTCAACATTTGCCTACAGTGATATGATATAAAGAAACACACTAGATGGCAATTGCAATGCCGTTTGTAAAGCCATGGAAATCACTAGTAGATGTTTATGTATGATTTCCAAATCAAGCTATTTCCTGCAAGGGATCATCTGTGATGCTATATTTTAGGAACTATACCCAAAGCAAAAATGACAGATGTCTTAGAATAATACATCTTTTTTGTATGTTGTGAAAACAAAAGACAAAGACAAAGGGTGTAATGAAAATTGCAGATTTCACTGACATTGTTGTCTAACCAGTCCTCTTTGTCTACCAATTGGTAAGACTTTTTTTTTTTTTTTTGTATAAGGGTTTTGTATAAGACCCTTGTGGTCTGAAATTGACAGGATTATTTCCAGAGGAGAGGCAGATGTTGTGTAGCTTTAAAAGCAATACATTTATGGACAATATTTAACATGGAGAAAGCAGAATTTAAACAAAATTACAAAACTTCTGTACCTGTTTTTCTGAAACTGGGCGGTCTTTATCTTCTTAAGGTTGGGGTGGAGGGGAAGTAGGGGGTCAAAAAATTCAAGAAGGCAGCCACAACTATGTGATCAGCACTTGCCATTCTTCATGTGCATTGCAAGAGATGTAAGGGGTGGGGCTTTGATCATATTGTTGTGGCCATCATTGTGACTTTTTTACTGCTCTTTGTGGACACTTGCTGTGCTTTCTGTACATTTCATCTCATTTTGTTTTTACAAAAAAACATAGCAGTTTGTGTTTTTTCCACGCTACTCCACAGAAGACTCAAATCACATTTTGTATTAGGTCCCAACTTCATGTGGACAAGCTTTAGAGATTACCTCCGAGATGAAGTTCCCTTTTTCAGATGCCCCAAACAGAACCTGCAATAAGGATTAAAAAATAAATAAATAATGGAACTGATAATCCTCCATAACATTTAAAATTCTAAATAAATCAGAAAAATATATTACAGTGGTCTGACATATTCTGATTAATATGCTAATCTATAATATCATTCTGATAATTTTCTAGTCTAGGATGTTTCCCAAATAAAAATGTAAGCCTTAAAAAAAGGATGCTGCTGCAATAAGGAATACTCTAACCCAAGGGTATCAAACTTGCATCATCACGTTGTTACCACGTGACATATTGCAACTTTTTTCCCCTTTGCTAAAATGGGGGTGAATGTGGACACTGTGTAACGCATCTGGCCCGCGGGCTGTGAGTTTGACACCCCTGATCTAACCAATCTTAAGGGAGTTCTTCATGCTGTAGCATCTCTTTTTTTAAGATCTCACAGAACCCTAAAATGGAAGCTACTCTAAAGAATAGTAGAAAGGAACTCTTTCAAAGTTCAAAATCTGAAGAATATATTCTGAATGTTTGTCCCTAGTATGACTCACCAATTTGACTGTCCTTGCTCTTCCTACTTCCCATCTGACAGTGAATATGCATGGATAGGACCACAAAAGACTGTTGAGTGATTAGCCACGTTCAAAACTAGGCAGATAAATGTCAGAAACAGACTTCCTGACACTTGAAAGAACCTGAATCCTGAAGAATTACCTCTAAATGTCAGCAGCCTTCAGCATTCTGGTAATTTATCATAGCATGCTATTAACTCATAAAAAGTGAGGATGGGAGGAAAAACCCCTGTGAATGATGGTGTCTTTGAAACAGCCCTAAGAATGTTCATATTCTCAACCTTCATCTTTCCAGTTTCATTACTTGCTACCTCTTAGAAACAGGTATATCTACATCCTGCTGACAATATTTTGAGTTTGAAAATGCTTCCCCCACCCCCATTACTATTTTCTGTCCAATACATGCTGTGGCAACTGCTTTTCTTCCAAGACATAGTTGACAAAAACAAAGAGAGGCAGTGGCAATGAATTGGATTAATGTGCAGGAATATTCTAAATATCCCTCTCCAAAGCTTAATGCAGCGAAGAGCTTATTCATAGATGAGAGGATTGGAAGAGAAATAGAGTTTGTTGAGCACAGTTTGCAAGTGCTAATGGATACTGAGTTGAAGCTTTCCAATAAGAAAAAAAAAGTGAACTATCAGTCTGAAGGAGGCAACCCGGACACTGAATGAAGCAGAAAGAATACTTAAGCAAGAAAAGGCAGTTAGAGTTGCCAGGTGTCCACTATTTGAGCGGACGGTCCGCTTTTTTCACATTATGTTCACTATTTTTTTTCACAAAATAGTGGACATTTTTTATATTCAAAAGCTTTATGATGAAATGGTACGTAATCTAAAACTGTACAGTCTAAGAATAAGGATAGGAGAATCGCGTTTTGTGTTTTTTTTTCATAAGTTAGAATGAGACAAAGATCGAATATCCATTGAACTCGATTCTCTGAAAAAATTAATGATGATATTAAAATAAAAATATATTATAAAATTATGTACAGTTCACATTTTTAAAATGTATTGTAGCTTGTGTTGACTGACCTAAAATGGCGTGTTAAAATGTTGTCTTGAAGTCAATGATCCACAGCGAGAATTAAATATGCTCTTTGGTTGCAGAGTTGATTCCAGTGAGATTTTTCCTCGTATTCTCCCCCCTCCCACATTGATTTAGAAGAAAACTAGCAGTACATTTTCCCACCAACAAATTTTATTAAAAAACATAATTATTTGTGAACTGCAGCTGATTTCATCAGTTGCCTCAGATGCACAAAATATTATGCCTTTTAATAAAGTTTGTTAGAAAAGATGCTATCAGATTCCTTCTGACTTTTTTGTCACCAAACACAAACATAGCTCTTTTCCCACAAATCTCACAATTCTTGTATCCTTCTGAGGTATACAGGACTTGCTGCCTCCCAGACTAGTTGTAAATATATTAAGAATATATGACAAGTAACTAATTCTGCCTAACTTAATAAGATTGAATTTTACTGAAATACTATCTGCTAAGTATTTCAAATTCTCAAAAATATAAACATTAATCCCAAATATCACTAATAACAATTTGGGAGGAGATAGCCATCTATATTTAAAATTTAGAAGAAATAATTTTCTTATAGTTTTAGTTTTTATGCTAGATGTTTTTTCTGAAAGGCATTTCAAGGCAATTGGTATAGGAAATAAAGATAATGTGCTTTATCTAGAGAATGACAGATGGAACATGATTCTGAAACAATGCTTTATTTCTGTTCATGAAGTTTCAAATTTGTCCTCTTTACAGGGCATCTTTTTTCTTATTTTTTGAGGGATACTTATTGTTTTTTTCTGAAGTCTGCACATTTCAACATCTATCTTCTTTTTTAAAAGGGCAAAACAACTATGCAAATTGCATATTTGGCTTGTGAGTTATCTGTCTATCTATTTTCCATAGTTTTTCAGAACCATCTCATCATGTGTTCCAGCTGACAATTATTTTAAAATTGCATTGACCAGATCTTATGTAAACCAGTCACAAAGACTCAGTGCCCTTAAGTTAGACCACATTTTACAAAGAAGCATTTCTGGCAAACATCAAGTTGTGTTTGAAATGACTGAACAAGCAAGTTTTCCTAGGAAAGTGTTTCTCAAATTTGGCAACTTTGGGATATGTGGATTTCAACTCCCAGAATTTCCCAGCAAGGCTGAGAAACCTTGCTCTAGAACAGCGGTTCTCAACCTGGGGGTCGCGACCTCTTTGGGGGTCAAACGGCCATTTCACAGGGGTCGCCAAAGCCCTCTCCCCCCCCCACGCCTCCACTCACCCTCACTCTCTACTCTGTTGGATCACCGGCCGTTCGTTTACCCCGCCCACTCCCAATCTATTGCTGCCTCCGACGGCTAGAGGAAAAAAAACTGTTTAAATTCTTGCCGCGGGGCTTCAAAGGGCCGCCCTATAGCCAGTGGTGCAGCTGAACCGTTTGTTAAATTGCTGGCTTGCCCCGCCCCTCCGCACCACTATTTATTGCCAATAAATAGTGGTGGGCGAGGGGCGGGGGAGCCAGCAATTTAACAAAGAGTTCGGTGTTTTTTTTGTAATTTTATTGGCCCCCGGAGCTTCAGCATAGGCTAATTAGCCCTTGCTTAGATCGGTTCCCAACCCCCAGCTGATTTGCTCTCAGCTGTTTTGCTCAGAGCTCTGCTGCTTGCTTGGAAAGAGTGCAGATTTTTTTCCCCCTAGCTATACTGAAAAACGAAAGAGAAAGTAAAGCAGGCTGTTGGCTTTGCACGTTGGAAAATTAGGCAGGCAGATTTCTTTTTCCTCACCAAAAAAGGTAGGTGCAAACAACGGGAAATTTAGGGAAAAAGAGGAGATTTTAAAACACAAAAGAAAAAAAGCTCTATTGAACTAAGGAATTATAATAATTGAGATACTATTAATTGTATATTGTGTTGAAAGCAGAAATGGTTAAGTTGTGGTTTGGAGGAATATATGGGGGAAATTATTTGGTTTATTATTATTGGTAAATATAATTAATTGATTTGTAAGAAATTGGATTGCATGGAAATAATTGGAATATTCATGTTCATATTGATTAATATACAAAAAAGGTAGTTATATAACTAATTGATTTATATTAAAATGTTGAATTCATATTAAACAACTGTAATATTACATAATTAATCAATGTGAGGATGGATATAAAAATAGATGACAATGGGAAGGGGTATAATCTAGAATAGAAGGGAAAAATTGAATTTGATTAAGATTAGAGATGAGGATGAAGGGTAATATTGGTTTTTTACAAAAATAGATGAGGAATAAATATGGCAAAAAGGAAATATAGAAATTGTAAATTTAATTGAAATGACTAAACACTGTTTAAATTTATGAACCGGCCAAATACTCTGTTCAAAGAAAATACATTGTTTGTATGTGTGTTTCTAATTATTGTTATTTATTCATATTTGTTCTCTTTTATTCTTAAAAATTTAACAATTCATTCTTTATCTTAATATCTTTATATTTGTTTGGGGTTGGCTTTCTTCCCTTTCATCTTTTTTATTGTACAGCAATCTTTCTCCTCAAACCTACCACCTCTCTCTTTTCTTTCCTTCTTACTTTCTCTTCCTCACCCTCTTCTTCTCCTCCCTACTTCCTCTTCCTTTCTCCTTCTCCTCCTCTCTTCCTCCCTCTCTTACCCTCCCTCCTACTCTAATTTCCCTTCCCTTCCTTCATCCCTCTCTATTTTTGTATCCTTTTATGCATATGGACTACTCAGAGGGCTGAAAAAGTTATTTCTGACTGGTCCTCGCACTTTTGACCAGTCTTCGAACTTATGACTGTCCTCACATTTTACATTTTTGCCCTATCTTGTCACCATGGTGAAGAGAAGCAGTTGGGAAATGAGTGACACATTGTTAAGAATGCTACAATGGGCATAAATGATGACCAGTCATAAGTGCGAAGACCGGTCAAAAGTGCGAGGACCTGTCAGAAATCACTTTTTTCAGCCCTCTGGGTAGTCCTTTTGTGCATATGGACTACTCAGAGGGCTGAAAAAGTTATTTTTGACTGGTCCTCGCACTTTTGACCAGTCCTCGAACTTATGACTGTCCTCACATTTTACATTTTTGCCCTATCTTGTCATCATGGTGAAGAGAAGCAGTTGTGAAATGAGGGACATGGTTGTTAAGAATGCTGCACGGGCATAAATGTGAGGATGGTCATAAGTGTGAGGACCAGTCAAAAGTGCGAGGACCTGTCAGAAATGACTTTTTTCAGCCCTCTGAGTAGTCCCTATACACATAGCCATGGCCACCCGGTCACATGACCAGCTAGCCACACCCACCCAGTCACATGACCTCCAAGCCACACCCACAAAATAAGCCACGCCCACAGAACCGGTAGTAAAAAAATTAAGAACCCACCCCTGGTTAGGGGTCACCACAACATGAGGAACTGTATTAAAGGGTCGCGGCATTAGGAAGGTTGAGAACCACTGCTCTAGAATATCTCCTATGTAGCAGAATGATTACCAGCTCCTGGTTATTAATCCAGACACACACACCCCTTTTTTAAAAAATTAGTCCTTTGGAGTATCTTATGCCCATTTTTATCTTAGTGATAAGTAAGGAACAGTACTGCTTTTTTTTGGGGGGGGAGAACAGTTCTTTCAACTTTTCAGATCATTAGATACAAGAAGTTTTTGAATCTAAAACTGTGTTCTTTTATCTTTCTTATTAGTGGTTCAGCAATGAATGTAGTACATACAGAGAAAGAAATGAAGAGGTTCTTGGCAGAGGCAACCAGAGTTTCACAGGTATTAGACCAAGTTTTTCTTACCTTTTCGATTAAACTATCCTCATTTTTTGTACATTTGAATACTGATTGTTTCAGGATGTGAGGTAATTTTAACACAATTAACATAATAATCCATTTCTAATTGATCCATATTGTTCTTTCCTATCTATATTTATAAAGAGTATTATACTGCCCTTATATCTAGCTAACTCACAGGAAACACATCTGATTTCTAAATTTTTAAAAATATTCTTACTAGCACGTTGGTGGTAAATTCTGGAGGGATCATCATATCTCAGTCCAGAGTCATATTCCTGTTCCATATCTGTGCCTCAGAGAAGACTTTAGAAATTCAGCAATAATTTAGCTTCTATTTCTTTTATACAGCATTCAACAATGCAGTGTTTCTGCTGAGTTGCTTCTGTAATTGTCACTGACATTGATGTTTTATGTATGATAAAGCTGTAGAATCAGTAGGTAATCCCTTAACATGATTAAGATGTCTAAGGATGCTTACCAGCGTAACCAATCTCTAATTACCTGGACATACTGCTTTTGATCTGAGTAGAGAAAGCCAAATCAAGATGGATTATATAACAGTGTATACTACACCCTTTGGGAAATTCTGTTGTGAGGAATAACTGGAAAGAATTGTGAAATGTAAACATCATCTCTCACTCCCCTCCATCCTGTTCAGGATGTACAGCTAATCCTTTACACAATGGCACCCAGCTGTAGGACAGGGAGACAATGTTTTCATTTAAAAACAGAAGAGAACTGCAGTACAAAGGTATTTTGCTTCAGGGTTGGCAGAAAGTTCTAATTCAACTGAACAGACCAACCTATGTTCATCCAGGCAGTTGACTTTATAGGTTGGTGCTAGTTTGGAAAGTTATGACTGTTTTAAATCTCTTTAGGGAAAGAACTGGGGAGAAGCTTGCTGAAGGCTAGACATGATTAGATAACTTGATACTTCTTGTCAGTAGGCACCAGGGAAGAAAGGAGCCCCTTTTCTATCAGATTTGGCAAAGCCATCAGTGGACAGCAGAGGCTCCACAGAGTTGGAAACATTCACTTCAGGGGTAGTAAACAAGCAAATAAACAAAATCTGTCTTTCAACCCTGGCACTGAGGAATGTTTAGCCCTATTTTAAATATATCTTTAAGCAGATGACTGTTACATTTTAAAATAAACCACTTCTGTGTTACTGCTCCTATCTTGTGGAGCACCTTTGCATGGACCAGTTCCTGTGGGTCTTTTGCATGGTGTTAAAGATCCAGATGTTCCCATATTTGGGGAACATCTGGGGGGAGGTTAAGCACCCCTCCTTATCTGATTGTATTGTCTTAGTAATTGGAAGATGAATGGCTTTTTGACCCTAGGGATCTTTTAGAGGGATCCTGTTTCCTAAAGTGTGGTCCTAGGACCCCTGGGGATTTCCAGAGATTCTTTCATCAACAATCAAAATTATTTGCCAGCCTTTTTTGAAAAATAATACAATATTAAAATCCAATCAAATCGTCATGAGAAGCGAATACATCAATTTAATTTTTATGTGGTAAATATTGATAAATACAACTCAAACAAACAAAAGCTCTTTTGGGGTCCTCCAAAATTTTTTAAAGTGGAAAGGTGTCCTGAGAGTAAATGTTTAAGAAAAACTACTTTAGAGCATGGTTTTGGAATGCTTGTTTTATGAACTATGTTATTGATTTTTTTGGTTTTTAATTTGTACATTGTCCAGAATAATCTTAATGGAATATATGACCAAATAAATTGTTTACATACATACATACATACATTACATACATACATACATAGGCAGATGATAAGGTTATGTCCTTAGGGCCACTACTGGGCAGAAGATAAAAATTCCCCTCATCAGGGACATATTTGGACTTTATTTTCTCTTGACATACAGAAGGTAAGGATCAGATTAAAATATAGGCAGCACATTCTTTCCAAGACTGACCTTTTGTCAGGACTTCAGCTTTCAAAAATGAGCCAGCCAGCAGCTTCTATCAAGACACTTAGACTAGATTTTCAAGAGCTTAACATCCAACATACCAATCACTTTTGGACATCTGGTTCCAGCTGGGAGCACTCTCCTTTTTAGAAAATGTGGTGCTCTGTGTGATTGGCTTAGTGTCACACACTGAATGTGTGTTGAGAATTAGAAATACAGTTAAGATTTATTGAGAGCTCCTTCTGTGCCTGCCTGGCTTCCTGGACCATGAGATTGCCATCAGTGCTTTCTCACCATCACAGTCTCTTAACTGATGCTGCCAAGATTTCAGATACAAAGAAAAGTGGCAAACAAGAAAATTTTGGCATTATTCCAAGTAAAAGCTGTTAGCAGGTAATTCTGAAAAACTATTTGACTAGACATTATACAGTTTTGAATGATAGGCCGTGAAAATGTATAGCCATGGCAGGGCATCCATAATAGGGAGAAATATTGGAATAAGATTTGGGCAGGACCAGATTTGGGCAGAATATCAGGCTCTTATACAGCAGAATGAGTAGTAAAAATGCCAGATATTGCAGACTCAGCTTACTATATGTTGAAGTCAGTAATTTAAATATAAACTTCTCATCTCCAACTCAATTGAGTCAAAGCAGGTGGCAGCATCTAGTCAATTTCAACTGTTTTCTAAAGGCTAAATAGGGTTATCACTTGAACAGGAGACCACCAGGAAATCCCAGGGATGTAGACTAGCCTAAGAAATTTTGAAAAAATGAGTAAAGGCAATGGCAAATTAGTGGTAAATACTATACTCCTGTGGACATGTCCATACATTCACCAGGAACTAAAAGAAGACTTAAGTTTAACTGCTAAAGTCCAGAATCTCCCTACCACTGTGCTGCTGGGAAGAGAGATTTAAAACACCGTTTTTCTGTATTTCCCTCATTATTTCCTATGCTATTTTTCTCATCCAGTTCTCATTTAGTCTTTCATCTCTCCTTTGTCCTTGCCTTGTCACATCTCATCAACATCTTACTTATTCTCAATTCTGCTAAACAGAGGTGGGGAAAGAGTTATACCCAGGGTCCTGGTAGCTTGGCATGGTATACCTTTTATTTCTTCAGCTTTTCCACCCAGATTTCTTTCCAGCCAGTTCAGAGAGTTAATTTTTCTATTGCTCTGATTTCTTATCCTGCTTGTTGAAGACAAGTTCATTGTGCATTATAATTCCCATAGAACACCAACACCATGTACTAAAACAATAATAAATCCCTTTCCTGAGCTGTTTGCAATTTAAATTTTCACAAAGAGGAAAGAACCAGAAGGGGAGGAGAGACTGCAAGGAGTCTTACTTCTTGCAACCTTTGGCTAATGTTGTCCAGGATATCAAATGTGGATGTTTATAATACATTTATTGAGAGGTCAAGTTATAGAAAAGCTAGGAAAGCTGAAAAATGGTGCCAAGGTCTGTTCAGGAACTGGATTCTAAGGAACAATGTTGCACTCTTAATAAGTTCTAAGCATGTCGGTCAACGGGGAAAAATATCCAGACTCCTTTAGAAGTGAGAAAGTGATGAAACTTGAACAAGGAGAATGGATAAAGATGTACAGTTAAAAAGAATCAAGACTATCAAGGCATTGGCAAATAAAAAAGGGGATATAAAAGTTTAAGGAAGATTATCAAATGATGATAGAGATATGACAAATAATAATAATAATAATAATAATAATAATAATAATAATAATAACAACAACAACAACAACAACAACAACAACAACAACAGGAAGGGGGGGAAATGCAGAAACCCAGGGAAGACATGATGAAAGCACAGTCAGAGGATATCCTCCTACTTGATGCTAACAGAAATATAACATTGTTGTAACTTATTTTTGCACTGGTCTTGAACTGTAATGGGAGGGAGGGGGGTAGAGAGAGAGAAGAAAAGAGAAAACATACATAAGAAGAAGGAGCAATTAAAGCCGGAATGGTCTACAATACTTGTGAAGTGGGCTGAACTTTATTAAAACATGTAATTTACACACACATCAACATTTTTTGTGGTCTGTTAAAATCTCTATCTATACTAAACATTTTTTTCATATCAAGAGAAATATTAAAAATATGACTTTTCTTTCTTAGATCTTAAAGAATATACTGCCCAATCCAAAATTTATTTGCATTCTGCCCAAAATTTACTGCCCCTAATTTATTTGCATTCTACCTCATGTTCTTCTGTATATTCTTTTTGATTTTGAAGGACAGTTTCCAAAAATAAATTCCAGAATTCAGTAGATTTTACAATGGTTTTGCTTCTATAGTAGGAAATAGGAAGTCTAGAAAAATGCAAATTGTTAACACATCAGTTTACACTCTTTAAATAAGACCTGTTAATCCCCAGTCCAGCAAGTGGAAAGAATCTTGCAAGCAAGGTTTTTCTTGGATATCCCAATACCTGGCTCCATGTGGGAGGAATATTATAGCCAATTATTTACTGTCCCAAATTGTAATGGATTAGAGGAGCCACAAAATGATCTATAAGAGGCTTGTGGTTTCACCCCACTCTGATCTCTGGTGATTGAACAGGAGACTAGAGGACTCATTCAGATTCAGGCTCCAGGGGAAAATCTATACCCTGAATTATTCAAATGTCACATTAACTGGTGGACTCCCTTACTTGCAGGTTTATTTACTCATAAATAATTACCACCAAATTCCAACTGGTTGGAGCTCTCTATCATGGTCCCCATTGACCAAAAGAGTGATAAGGATAATCCTTCAAATTATAAACTGATTAGTCTAATTGACATCATAACAAAATTGTACGTCAATTATCTTTTGTACAAAAGACACAAAAAAACTGGGAAACTGAAAAAGGCTGAAGAGCAAACTGGATTTAGGTCTGGGAGCTCCACTATTGATAACTGTTTTATTTTATGCCATCTAAGAGAAAAATACACAGCTAAAGGGAGCCAACTGTTCACAGCTTTCATAGACCTCATTGCAGCGGTGAAATCCGCCTGCTTCTATCCAGTTCGCCGAACTGGTAGCACTGGCAGCTGTCATTACATCCCAGTTTTTTACCCTCTGCACATGCGCAGAAGAAGCATGCACACACTCCCGCATGCTCCCGTTCCCAAACTGGTAGTGAAAGTAAGTGGATTTCACCCCTGTCTCATTGCAACATTTGATTCAGTGAGCAGTGACCTTCTTTCAAAGAAACTTACAGATCTGAGCATGGATCCCAAACTCCTCTCTTTAATCAAGGAACTAAACTCATGCATAAGGGCATGCAGAAGATCACATTGTTCCCTAACAGAGAAAATTAGTAGCATTAAAGGGTTCAGACAAGAATGTATATTGGCTTCATTTTATTTAACCTATATATTAACCATGTCCCAAAATCCCTTCATTTAACTGATATGCATATGCCTAAAGTTAAAAATAAACATGCAAATATTCTGCTTTATACTGATGACATGGTATTTATGTCATATAACCTGGTAGGGATGAGAAGACTGTTGCACAGGTTTAGTTCATACTGTGCATTCAACTACTTGAATATCAATACATCTAGGACCAAGGTAGTTGTTTTTTTCCTCGAAGAGGTGGACTAGGAATAAGTAGAGCCTGCATAGTGAACACATAGTTTAGGTTAAGTCCTATCAATACTTAGGATTAGTTTTGTAGAAACAATTTTTTACCTTCCACAAAAAGGACTCTTTAAGGGCTATACCTTATACCAACACCATTAAGGCAGTTCACTAACCACAGCTACCCAGTCTATCTAATTCCAATCATAAAAATATATAACAGCCTTCCAGACTGGGAATTGTACCATCAGGCAGCAGTAATGTCATGACTCAGAGAATGGATAAATCTAAAGAATGGAAGAATTTTAACAATTGAGGGCCATGACTTGCAGAAAGGTTGGCATGCCTTTATTTGGGATGGATAAGACAAAGCCCACAAGTATTTCCAGAGGCATCAAGTGAGGGAAGTACTATTGGAAACTTGGATGAAAATTAAAAGGAACTTTTATCTAAAAATCCCAAGATGGATGTCGACAATGGAAGCCTTGGTCTACCCTAATTTAATTGATTTTAACGAAATAGTAACATATAAGGAATTGTTAGATGGATTAAGGAATTTGAAATCTAGATAAAAATTATTGGATGAAGGAATTAAAATTGATTGATGGCCCTATTTACAAATACAAACAAAATATAAAAAAGATTTAGAAGTATATGGATTTCAAACTGACCAACAAGAAACGGTCAAAATACTGAGACCAATGAAAAAATAATTACCAAAATATATAAATGTTTCGTTCAATTCAAAATGGAGGAGGAAATGATAAAGGAAACGATGATAATTTGGACGAAAAATTTTGGGTATAATATTGAATTAGAGTATTGGGAAAAATTATGGGGAACAAATTATAAGATGACGTTGTCGGCCGCCTATAAAGAAAATATTTACAAAATGTTTTATAGATGGCATTTACCCCCGGCAAGATTGGCCAAGATATCCCAAAAAAATGCACCAAATTGCTGGAAATGCAATCATCAACATGGGACATATTTCCACATGTGGTGGACATGCCCCAAAGCAAAGGTATATCGGTTAAAAATCCAAAAATGGTTAGAGGAAATGACAGGGGAAAAAATTCCTATGAAACCCGAATTATTTTTATTGGGAATTATAAAAGAGAAGATTAGGAAAGAAATTTATTACCTCATACTTCACATAATCACAGCCACCAGAATTTCATTTGCACAAAATTGGAAAAACAGATTTGCTCCATCAAATATGATGATCATAAAAAAGGTGCTAGAATGTGCAGAAGCTCGGGTTAGTCTGAGTTGTAGGGGGATTTGAGCTGGTGAGCTGCGTTGCTGTTGTTTGGCTTCGCATTCGTGGTCGTGCCACATCTTCATGGTGGATGTCAGTCTGCTTCATGTATGGATTGGAGGGGTTTAAAGTGGCTAATGATGCAGCTGCAGTCTGGCTTCTGGTCCGTGGTCGTGCCTCATCATCGATGTGGGTTTGAGTCTGCTTTTTGCATGGATGTGTGGTGGTGACATCCTGTGTGGCCCTCGTGAGTGTGGGTCTGATGTCATTCCTCGTGTTAGGGACTCGTTTGTCAAAAAGGGCGGGTTTCCAAATGGCTGGTAGGTGGGAAGTATCATCTCGTTTATTCATGTTGTGTGGGCGTTTTTCTATCTCGATGGCTTCTCTGATTATTCTGTTGTTAGTGTTCAGTTTTGGCGATAGTTCTGGTCTTTTTAAAGTCAATTTCATGTCCTGTGGCTTTAAGGTGTTGGACAGGGAAGAAGTTGGTTCCTCTTTTCTGACTGAGTTCTTGTGTTCTTCAATGCGTGCACTTATTCTTCTGTTGGTTTGTCCGATGTATGTGGTGGGCAGGCGGTGCATGGGATTTCATATACTCCTTGATTTTCTAACTCAATTTTGTCTTTGGGGTTTCTTAGGATGGTGGATATTTTTCGGTTTGGGCAGAATGCTGTCTTGATGTTGTGTTTGTGGAGGATCCTGTGGAGGATTCTGTCTGTGGTGCCTTTTATGTATGGGAGGAGGGCTTTGCCGTTTTCTTGTTCTCTGTCTTGGATTTTAGTGGGGGTTTCTTTTTGGATTAGGTTGGTAATCTTATTTCTTTGGAATCCATTGGATGTTAGTACGTTAGTGAGAGTGTATAGTTCAGTTTTTAGGTGTTGTTCGTCAGCTAAGCATTTTGTTCTGGAGATGAGTGTCTTGGCTACGGAGTTGATCTGTGCTGGGTGGTGTGAAAGTGCGTGCAGATAGCGGTTTGTGTGTGTTTTCTTCTGGTAGATGGTGTGTCCTAGGGAGCCATTGGATTTCCTGTAGACTAAGACATCCAGGAAGGGAAGTTGGTTGTTAGCTTCTGTTTCCATGGTGAACTGTATTTTGGGGTGTAGATTGTTGAGGTGTGTGAGGAAGTTGTCCAGTTTTTCTTTCCCGTGTGGCCAGATTATGAAGGTGTCATCTACATATCTGAGCCAGAGTTTGGGTTTGTGATCAGATTTTTCTAGAGCTTGGGTTTCAAAGTGTTCCATGTAGAGGTTTGCAATGACAGGTGAGAGGGGTGATCCCATGGGTGCTCCTTCTATTTGTTTGCATTTTTGTCCATTATAGATGAAGTATGTGTTGGATAGGCAGTGGTTGGTCAGATCTAGGATGTGCTTGGGGGAGTATTTGGAAACCTGCCCTTATTGACAAACGAGTCAATAAGGAGGAATGACACCAGACCCACACTCATGAGGGCCACACAGGATGTCACCACCACACATCCACGCGGAAAGCAGACTCAAACCCACACCGATGATGAGGCACGACCACAGACCAGAAGCCAGACCGCAGCTGCATCATTAACCACTTTAAACCCCTCCAATCCATACATGAAGCAGACTGACACCCACTATGAAGATGTGGCACGATCACGAATGCGAAGCCAAACAACAGCAACACAGCTCACCAGCTCAAATCCCCCTGCAACTCAAACTAACCTGAGCACAACCAAGCCCCCCCCAAACAGAACACACTCCCATCCAATCAGAGCACAGCCAACCCCCCATCCAATCAGAGCACAGCCAAGCCCCCAACCAATCAGAACACACCGCCATCCAATCAGAACACAGCCAAGCTCCCACCCAATCAGTTCACACCCCCACTAGCAGTTCAAAGGAAGAAACAGCTGAGATCACACATTGCTCCTAGAAGCATGAAGCCAAAAACACCAGCCTGAAGATGACGAATGGGACTTCGTCAAAACGTCGCCAAGACACTTCCAATTTTACGCAGGAGAAAACCCAAATAACCAAAGACATATCTATCTATCTATCTGTCTTCTTGAGTTTTCATGTGTGTGTATATATATAACAGCAACAATTTTATTTATTTATTAAATTTATATGCCACTCACTGTCAATGTCATTCCTTACTGGAATAGATACTGTACATTTAAAAATGATTCTTGGGGTGGATTAATCTACCCCAACTCCAGCAGTAAGAACAGGGCTGGGTACACTCCCTATACAAAGCCATCTAATAATTAAAGTTTTCAACTAATAGCTGAAGATCTTATCTGTTGACTTAGATAGACACCCACCCTCTGCTTCAAAGATCAATCAGTTGCTGATTGATCAGTTGAGCCAATCTACTTTCAAATGCCACCTCACAGTGCGGATTCTCTATCCAATTCCCAATCAGATCTGAAGGCCAGGAAATCTTTTAAACAAAGTGCCATTGATGTGGCTGCCCAAGATGATTTTGCATTGTTTAAATATGTTAAGTCCTTGAAGTGGCTGGCTCAACACAAATCAGCCTCCTAGTTAGGGAAGAGTTTAACAACCAATATGCCTCAACATCTTAGAATAGCTTTTTCTAGAGCTTGTTTCCAACAACTACTAGACTATGGTAAAATAGGGGAGGTTTCATGGAGTTCCATCTGAAGAAAGACTGTGTATTTGTGGAACACCAACTGCTGAAATATCATTTTTCTCTGCAAATTATATTCTGCAGAAAGAACTGTTTACTTACATTCTTATTTAAAAATTTAACATTTCTGGGGCACCTGGAAGATTCTGTAAAAATGACTATATCATTTCCTACCAACTCAACAGCAGATTGTATTTAGGAATTATGGGAGGCAGGCTTGAATTTATCTGTTTTTCTTCCTTCTTCCCAATGTTTCATGGATCAAGAACAGTGATGGTGGGAAAACAAATCTCTGCAGGAATATAAAATTGAAGGCTACAATTACCAATTGCACTCATGGTGGCAGGATAAGGATAGGGAGTGATTGACTTTCCACACAGGAATAAATTTAATGTAGACTTTGACAGCCAAATGTACACTAAGGTCTGCATTCCTTTAGAATTAGTGAGATGTGTGTAATTGATTTCAGTTTTGTTACAGTATTTTTATTTCCATTTTAAACTCTCTAGAGCCATAAAAGCTTTGTGAGAGCAATTTTCTTACACTTTTTTCTTTTAACTTTACTTCTCCAGTTCAATTAAATATTTCTAAAAGTAGTTACAACTTGAATACTGAACATATTCTCTCTTTATAACAGGAACACCCTGTTGTCCTAACAAAATTCATTGAAGGAGCTAGAGAGGTGGAAATGGATGCAGTTGCAAAGAATGGAAAGGTAGACACTTTTCTGCTTTGCTTTTTCTTCCCAGGATTTATAAAACAATCATGAAGAGACTTGACAAATGTTCCATTTCAACTCTAGATAGAAGTTCTTTACAGCTGAGCTAAACAAAGGTAGACTGAACAAAGATTTTATACAATCACCTAGCCTTGAGAAATGTTTCGTCAGTAATCTGTTTTTTTTTCAGTATGAGCTTCTTTAAAGATCATATTGCTTGCTCTTGCTTATTGGAATTACTTTTATTGTTTTCAGTTTCAGCAGGGAACATTGCATTTACTTAACATTGTTTGTAATGCATCGAAAAGCTGTCACCTTTGCTTATTTGCCTTTCATCTTCCCACAGTAAACTGCTGGGTGTAGTGTTCAGTGCCAATAACCTTTCTCTTAAACCCTCACAAGGGCCATTAGATACTGGGCATCTTTCCATGTCATAATGTATAGAAGTGCTATACCAGATTAGTCTGATAACTCACACAGTCCAAGATATTTATCATTGCAACTGACCATAGCAATTTGATAGAATTCCCTGAATTGTGTGTACAGAAAAAAAAACCTCAAAACATAATCCTGGTTTAACCCTCCAGCACTGACATTCAGCATTTTTCCTGCTTCTGCTGATCACAGACTTTACAAAACATTGCAAACTTCATTTGCCAGAAAAATTGCACCTTGAAGGACTACAGCTCAAATTCACAACTTAGCCATTTTTCAGTTGTCTGATTATCACGTTGAATATTCTTTTTCTCACAGTTAATTTGGCAGTTCTCTCATTCCTTGGTCCCATAACTCTCTTCTGCATAAAAAAGAGTCCTGCTTGAAATCCTCTAGCTAAGTCACTGAATCATATTTAGCAGACCATACATGTGAAGTACATAGAACCAAGCCCATTGAGCATCATGTCAGGTCTATTAAGGCAGTGACACACTATGACAAAAAATGTATCTCTGAGCTTTTTGTCTGATGGTGAATCAAAAGAGAAGAAAGGAGGAAATTCTTTTACGAGTCAGGAAAAATGAAGCAGAGACAAATAAATAAAAGAGGCTGAATGAGCCCTCTAGGTCTCCTATTAATCCCTACTACTGAATAAAGCAAAATTTATGCTTCTGGAGAGGTATTTTTAGCAGGATTTTATAAGTCCACCAATGTAGATTAATTATGCTTAGAAACTGCAAAGTCCTCTTATGCTGTTCTGACATTATTCATATACCAGGGACTTAATAGATATATTTGGTAGTAATAATAATAAATATTACTAATGCTAATAAACCATTATTGGTTTTTGAAATAGCCTGCATACATTCTCTGTCCACGATGACTTTGTAAAAATGTCAGTATCATCATAGGAGGAGGGAGGGAGTCAAAATCACTTTTCTAAGTTCCTGAGATGTATGAAATACAAATTCCTTCATCAATTGCTCAGTTTCTTAACCCTTGTGCTAAATTACTTTTCTGAAGCTAGGAAACATTTAGAAAAATAATCCAGTTAGTCAGATATAGTCATATAATGCATGCATATTTTGGCTTCATAGTAACTTCACCTATTATAAGTTGCATGTTTAGATCTGACTAAACCCATATAAAATGACTGTATTTTCTTGGCTCTTTGGAACAGGTTATCTGCCATGCCATCTCTGAACATGTGGAAGATGCAGGAGTTCATTCTGGAGATGCTACTTTGATGTTTCCTGCACAAACAATTAGCCAAGGAGCCTTAGAGAAGGTCAATATTTGGTTAACTATACAAGACAGAGGGGTATCATGGGGCTAAAATGCATGATATTCTAAAAATTCATCTGAAAACTATTCAACTACAGTATTTATCAGAATTTTAAGCCAGCTGAATGTTGAATAAAGTAGTTGCACACTTTTCTGATGGTCAGTACAGCTGATACTGTAGGATTACTTATGGCATCCAGTAGCATCCAGTATCTCTCTCAGTTTTTTTTTTTAAATTATTAGAATATGTTCTAATTTAGAGCAAGCATATTATCTCAGAACCTCCTTCATCGGCCTGATATCCTCCAAGAATACTGGACTTTAATTTCTGTAAGCACAGTTCAGTGTGGTAAAAATTGAGAAATGATGGAAGCTGAACTCCAATATATCTGGGCACTAGATTGGATAAAGCAATATTATTTGTATTTCATCACTCCATAATATACATCAATTCATAGACTTAGTCTTGCATATCATGTTGCCTCCCTGATTTTATCTAAAGTTGTAGCAACAAAGCATACAGTGAAATATCTAGCGTAGCAGTAGAACAGTCTTATAGTAAGTGAACTTGAGAGCTCTCATTCCTTGGTCCCATAACTCTCTTCTGCATCAAAAAGATCAGAAAACTACAGAGATAACCTTGCGGAGGCCATGAATTAAGCCAGAGAAGGCAAATGGCATTGGAAAGAAACTTAAAGTGACCCCACCTTTATACCTCTTATACCTCTTTGGTATAAGAGGGAGGACAGGGAAAATATTGTCAGATTTTCAAGATTCTCTTCTGTAGCCTCTCTCAATAAAGTAGAGTTCCAGTATTTCTTGTGAAGTCCATTTCTTGACCTGGCTTACATTGAAGGGCTGACATTAATCTTAAAAGCCTGGCAGTAGGTTTTTTTTTCCTTTCTCTCTCAGAGCCTGCTTCATTTGCAACAGCTTAAAACTGTTTCTGAGTTTTAAGCAGTGCAGAATATGCTGTACTTTTGCTTTTCATTTTCATCCTCATTCAGAGGGGCTTGCTCATCTATTTGACTGTCCTCCTTATCAAGAGTCACTGCCCTTGCCCCTTTTCTTTGAACTGATAAATCCTTGTCCTTTGCTACTACAGTCATTTAATTTTCATCAAGGGTTGCTACAAGCTTGCACTTGCTGCAAAAATATGCCTGGTGGTTGCCAGGCAGAAAGATGAACATGGCATAAGCACTGCATATCATAATTGTAGTCTTCTGACAGTTTATCTGCACTTTTAGTTCTTGGAATACAGTGCAACTTTTAATTCTTCTCAGGCAAGTATTAATACAACTTCTTGATTTAGGAGGGAATTCTGCTAAGGACTCGTCTACCATCCTTGCCCCTTCCCCTGCATCCTCCTGTTAGTTCTCATTGTTTTGCTTGCTCATCATTTAGGCCTTAGATAAACATAGTTGAATGAAATTAATATAACTGAACTAAGTTTTTTTAATGATTTCTGTTTTCTTTTTGTTGATTTCAAATTTTGAAATCAGATATTATGAAGTAAGGTATGATGTAGATAAATATGAAATCAAATCAGATCAATATTAAATATTTATAATTAGAATAAGTGTAATAAGATTTACACTCACATTTCTCAGGCTACTTGGGTAAAATTAAGCAGTTTTTTTTCTTTTGTTTCTATTTATTTTACCTTTAATGGACTTCTATTATTTGGCTGAATTAATAATGAGGTGTTTTTATGTACTCTTATAGGTGAAAATTGCAACCAGAAAGATTGCTGATGCCTTTGCTATCTCTGGACCATTCAATATCCAGTTTCTCATCAGGGGAAATGATGTGTTGGTGAGGCCTTTTTGAATGTAGAAAATAGTAGATCATAATAATAAACAGCACATTTTCTAAAAAGCCCTCTGTTTCTTCATGCACACCCGTCAAAAATCGGTCAAGGCTGTTGCTGCTGTTTGCTGTATAGCACAGGCTAGAGGAAGTCATATAATTCCTGGCTTATTTGATGCCTCATGGGTGTACAGTATGTGCCATTGATATTCTGTCATTCACTGCTGTATAAGGCATTTTGTGGTACAATTTTGAAAGAACGGCTCCGTTTGTCCAGATAATGCAGTCATTTGAGGAGAAAGCAAGCTCTGTAGAAATGCTGTCTGTCAGCAAGCATGTTAGCTCAGCACTTGCTTTAAATCAGATCAGTACTAAACAAGATTTGTAAGAATATTATAAGCGACTCATCTTATTGGTGTGGCAGAAGTTTGACTCTGCGATATACAGAGCTTGCTATTTTGCAATCTTGGGTTATTATGTATAACTCAAAAACAAATAGGATAGAAGAAAATGCAAAGAAGACATTTGTCTTCCAGGTATTCTTGCTTACGGGATAGTTCACCTACTACTATGTTAGATACAATATTAACTGTAGGAATGGGAAAAGGAAGAATGTCAGGACTGCAAAGAGCTGGAGAGGGGTTATTTAATACTTCCATTTCTCTGTGATTTTCATGAAACCTACACATACTCCACTTATCATAGGCATCAGTAGAGACATATTACAGCTGTCTATTCCTTACTATAACACTTCTTAGCTTTTCTCCAAACTATAGCTAGTGTATATACTTTTTAAAAAATATGCTTGTTGGTTGAAGTCAGCTGTTAAAATTGCATTGGGTTTGTTCCACTACTCTCAGCCACGATATCTTCCCCTAAAACCCAGGAAAGCAATTTAGCCACTGTCACACCCTCTCTCACTATGGATATGCTGAAGGCCTGCTTCAGTAAGTAGTCCCATTTCACAGCCCCCCTACAATAAGTTCATGGCATCAGTTGGAAAAACAAAACAAAAATGAATGTATGCTGTTGCATGTATTATTGGTAAGCTTGTACAATACCTTCATCATATATAATGAGCTGCTTTTACAAACGTGATCTTGCTCGAATATGGCAAACAGAAACTTCAGAGTACTCATGATGAAGCCAAAGCTTTTGATTCAATTCTATTCCTGTCCTTTGATAATCCCTGTGTCACCCTTTTGTATCTATATTGTTATATACTTCATCTACAGTATTTATCTTCTAAACTTGCTATGTTTGTTGGAAGATGTAATTTGTATAGATTTGGGAAAATAATAAAAACCATGCTGGAAATGTTTTTCAGTATTGATTAACAATTTGGAGACTATTAGTGACTGTCTTGAATGAATGTAATCTCAGAAAATGCTGGGAATTTAAAACACTTTTGTCCATCTTATTGTATGTATCCATTGCGGATGTAGGTAAATTATGTCTTTTCATTATGTTTGTAGGCAGGAGGATAGAGAAAGATATGATAAATATTCTAATAATGTCCAGAATTTGTAAGGTTATAAATAGTTATCGGTATAAATGTGGTATTTATCTTTTTTCACAATCAATATATAGGCAATCATTAAAAGATTTTTCCAATCTCTCTTGTAGGTAATAGAGTGTAACTTGCGAGCATCACGATCTATTCCATTTATATCCAAGTCCCTTGGCCTGGATTTCATTGATGTGGCCACTAAAGTGATGACTGGGGAACAGATCCATGAATCTTCCCTTCCTGCATTGACGAATCCTATGATTCCATCAAATTATGTGGGCATTAAGGTATGTGTGGAGTGATGTAGAATAATTAGGTAATTACACTTATGTGGCTTATAAATGTAACTACATAAGGTTACATTCTTTTTATCCATTCATTTAATTGGGGAGAAGAAATAGGTAAAATAGTCCTCCCCATCGATATACATTGTGCTGAGTATTAAAGTACCACATTAAAAACCACAATCAGACATCCAAATAAAATGCATATTAACAAAGTCTGTACATTGAAACAAAGGGTAAGTTTAATGAATAGTATATTACATTTGGAAGATGGATAACTCAGTGTCCTTGTAAATAGTTTAGCCTTCACTCTTCTTAGTAAAATTGCTTCTATCTAAATGAAGCAGGTGTGTATAATCAATGTCCCTCTGTATAATACACCATGTGTTCAAGGCACTTTGCATTTTAGCTGAGAGCTAATGACTGAAAACACAATGTCATGAAATATTTGGTAGGTTACTGTATATAGTTTTCTTTGTGGATCAAAATAGGGGTTTACTTTGGAACTCACAAACTGTTCAAGTTGGTCTCTTGTTTAGTGTTTTCATGGAGGGTTGGAAGTTTTTAATAATAGTTGAAGGGCCCTTTTCAGTAAATTACTACCCTTAGTTTTTTCAAGATGAATGCCAACCTCCAGAAAAGGGTAAATTTATCCCTGATTGCTCCCCATTGTAAAATAAGTATTGTAATATCACAGTGATTTGCATGGAAATCCTTCTGTTCTAAGCAAAATCTTTTTAGGCATCAAAAATGCTTGTAAATGCCTACAGCAATTATTATTATTAAAATGCCAGAAATAATTAAAAAGTTCTGAAGAGATCCTAGGGGAAAAGTTTTTGAATCATACATTATTATGAATTAATTTTATCTTCTCCTGCAATGCTTTGATGAGCACCCCAATCATATCTTCTTTCCAGTTTGGAGTTGCTTTTCCATCAGAGGGAAGAATCTTCCCCCAGAACATCTTGCCAGAAGGCAGACTTATCAAAAATGGAAAAGTCCATTATTTCCTTCCATCTTTTTTCATGGCCACAAAATGGGAGACCAGTCATAATGCTTTTCTGGGATGGATTATCTTGGCAGCTACATCTCCTCTTTCTGTCCTCCTTAATTGTGTCATTCAAAGCAAATGATGGGAAAGGGCCTGCAAGAAAACCTTCAGAAATTGATATAGGTGATAAAAGTCTCAGTGGACAACAGAGTCAAGTCTTGGGTAAAATATGTGGTTTACTCCGTACCAATATTCTGAATGCTATAGTCACAGTCCTATTGCTGCCTCATTTCTTTAATTATCCACCATGGAATGATGCTAGTACCTGTTATGCATCTGTGAGACAGTTCTGGGCTTAATATATACACTATATGTATTTACTGTACATATATATACAGTAAATATACAGTATATATATAATGTATGTATCACTCACACACATACACATGGGGATGGATAGTTGGTGTTGTCCATTTGGTGGTGTACTTAAGGAAATATAATGGTACAATGTCAGGATTTAATGTCAGGACCATTTCCCTTCTATCCCTTTTTTTCTAGCATTTGCTGGTAGTGGCATCACCTGCTATCCCATTCCTAATTTCTGATTCTCTTTGAGAATAAGTCCAATTTGAGGCACAATTTGAGGCACAATTGGATTTGTCCAGCACATTCTGTCCACTCTCTGGGTTAAAAAAACCAAAACTTTAAATAATACAAATTCTAAATTGTACTAGAATGCATAAAACACAGAGATCCTCCCGCCCAACCTCTGCCCAAGGCAGGAGATCTTATACCATCCTAAACAAATAGATGTCCAACCTTTTCTTGAAAACCTCCAGCAATGGAGCACCCACAATTCCAGGAGGGGAGCCCTTCTATTGATTAATTATTCTATCAGGAAATTTCTCCTTAGTTCCAGGTGGGATCTCTCTTTAACCAGCTTCCACCCATTGCTTCTTGCCCTGCCTTCAGGTGCTTTGGAAAATAAGTCAACCTCCATCTTTGTGGCTTCCCCTCAAATGGAAGGCAGCTGTCATGTCATCCCTAATCCTTCTCTTTGTTAATCTAGTCATACTGTACCTTAGATGTTTATCATATGGTTTAGCCTTCAGACCCCTTATCATCTTTGTTGCTCTTCTCTGCACTCTTTTGTATAGTAGCAATGCAGTATTCCAAGTGTGGCATCATTAGTGCAGTATAGAGTGGTACTATCACTTCTTGTGATCTTGAGGAAATATAACATTTTGGCTATGTGATACAGCTTCATCTTCCACTCATATCCTGCCTGTTAATATCTTTCCTATTCTACCAAAATGTCAAATCAGGTTCTGGTTACCAAAATGTTGCCCACTTATATCTTGCAGCTAGAGTTTACTGTATTTGGAGAATTAATGTCGGAAATGAATTCACATGTCTTTCTCATTTTCTAGGCTCCAATGTTCTCCTGGCCCCGTTTGAGAGATGTTGACCCTATTTTACGATGTGAAATGGCATCCACTGGGGAGGTATCAACTTTTATGATGTTTTCTCACAAAGGTCAATTATTTCTATTGACCTTGGATCAGAATAACCAGAAAATGATTCTTGGAAAACAGTCCACCTTTACATGACACTACATTAGTAATATTTTTATTATTAAGTTGCTTTGTTTTTGTAGTGAATCTTTGAAGTGAAAAAAAAACCAATTTAAAACTTTTTTTTTATTATCTGAAAACAGCCTTTCACATAAAAAATATCAAACTTATCTGATAGAATGTAACTTGTTTGACCACTGGATGTCCCCCTTCATTAGTATTTGAGTCCTATCTCTTTACAGTAGTTCTTCCAAAAACTTTGTTTCTCTCTTCTCCTCCCTCCACTCCCAGCACACAGAAGAGTATCAGGTTTCAATAAATATTTTAGAATAACAGACATAATATTTTATGAAATATTTCTTGATATCATAGAATATATAGCCTCAATGATGTAAAGTCTACATCAGGTTCCAGAGGCTACATCAGGCTTTGGAACATTTTTGTTCTAACAACAAACAAATTGGTTTTAGTCAGTTTGGCTTAGTGGTTAAGGCACCAGGCTAGAAAGCAAGAGCCCATGAATTAAATTCTGCATTAGCCATTGTTGTGACCCACCAGTGGCCAGCAGAGCTGGCAGCAGATTCAGACAGTGAGGAGTTTGGGGAGGAATGTGGGCCAGTCTTGGAATCTGGGGAAGGCTCAGATGATGGCTCTAAGTCAGAGGCAGAGAGGGGGCCAAGGCCACCTGGTAGTTCTTTGCTGCCTCTGGAGTCTCTGGAGTCTGACATCAGTGAGGCAGAACAACAGCGTGAGCCTGTTCCCAGTGTGCACATGCACAGAGCTGCCAGGAGACAGGAACAATTAAGAAAAAAGGGTCAACTTGGGAGTAAGGCTTGGAGATGATTGGATCCTCCCATAAGACATAAAAGAGAAGCGAACAGGACGTGAGCTTTTGCAGAAAGCAATTAGTTTATCTGGTTGGTAAAAGCTATGGAAAAGTTCTGTTTGACTCTATGCTAAATTTGGCCTTGCCCTGCGTGTGGCAATTAGTTCTCTGGCAGCATTCCAAGGGAGATAATGTGAGTGTTTGTAAACACTCCCCTGCAAGACTGTTTGATAAGCCTTTCGGACTGGCTTATTGGACTGGGAATGACAATTCACAGCCGTCTGAATTAAAGAGGTTTGCCGGGACTAAGTTTGTGCTGTTTACTTTTTAAGGAACACTAGGTCAGAACACAATGAAAGCCAGCTGGATGGCCAAGGCCAGCCACTTTCTCTCAGCCCACGTCACCTCTCAGGGTTGTTGTGGAGGAACTTGAATGTGAAAGTAACATCAGGGTAACAAAATCTGGGAGATATATTTATGATTTGTTAAATCATGATGCATGATATAGAATGTGAAAAAAAAACCCTTCATGTATTCTACATGGATGTATATTTTTTCTATTGTTAGAATCCAAGATGTATAACCTCAACAGGATTCCAGATTTTATTTGGTTTCAGCCAAATATATAGCCCCAAATATGCTTGATCCAGGAGCAGTCTATTCTTAGCGCAATACCAGTACTTCTCTATAGTCTAGGACTGCAAATGGTGTAAAATCACCCAAAGTAGATATTTCATCATGCTACCAGTGGTGGGTTGCTACTGGTTCACCTCAGTTTGGGCAGGAGGCTCCGCCCACCCATCTGGATGTCATCAAAAATGATCTGCCACAGAAGTGGTGCACAAGTGAACTGGTAGCAAAGGTAAGTGAAACCCACCACTGCATGCTACCCAATGGTGGATGGTTGATTTCAACTGTCTAGGAATATGATAAACAAGTTTAACAGCTGAATATTTTTATTAAACTTTTTTTTACCAGCTGTTCCAAATTTTCCATTCTTTTAAGTCTTTCCAATTCAGGGATTGAATATTTAGGTTCTTGTGAAAGGTATGCCAAATTGGAGGGAGGGAGGAGGGAGGATAGAGGGAAATGAACGTTACTGCATATGCACAATGTGCATATTAACATGATAATGGTGATTAAGCATGATAATAGTCTGTGTTTTGGGATTTGAGTGTCTAAAAGTATTCAAATAGGGATACCATTGAAAACAATGCCAATAGACCTCCAAGGTTCCTTCCAGCTCTATTATGATTGAGCTACACAGCATCAATATAAAGTGGTGCATCTGACTGATATGCAAGAATCAGAAGGAAGACTTTGCATAATTCTACCCTTATCATTTTAGTAAACATTCTTCAGAGAAAAAAATTATCCGAACCTCATCTGAGCAAACCTCATCACTCAGATCCGGGGGGATTTGGACTCTGACTGGGTAGATTCGGGCAGGGTGGCGAGGAATAGTCTTGAGAACGTTATCTGGGAAGAGTTTGACACTGTGACCCCTAATGATGTGGACAGGATTCTGGGGAGACTTAGTGCGGCCACATGTTTACTGGATCCGTGTCCCTCCTGGTTAGTACTGGCTTCCCGGGAGGTTACACGAGGCTGGCTCCAGGGAATTATTAACGCTTCGTTGAGTGAGGGTTACATCCCCATGGCCTTGAAAGAGGCGATGGTGAGGCCTCCCCTCAAGAAGCCTTCCCTGGACCCGGCAGTATTAGCCAACTATCATCCTGTCTCCAACCTTCGCTTTGTGGCGAAGGTTGTCGAGAGTGTGGTCGCACAACAGTTTCCACAGTACCTGGAGGAAACGTCTTATCTAGATCCGTTCCAGTCGGGTTTCAGGCCCGGAAACGGCATTGGTCGTGTTGGTAGATGATCTCTGGAGGACTCAGACAGGGGTTGCTTCTCTGTTCTGGCCCTGTTAGACCTCTCAGCGGCTTTTGATACCATCGACCATGGTATCATGCTGCACCGGTTGGAAGAGTTGGGGATGGGGGGCACCGTGTTATGGTGGTTCTCCTTTCTCTCAGACCGGTCGCAGTTCGTGTTGGCAGGGGGGCAGAGGTCGACCTCGAGGCCTCTCATTTGTGGAGTGCCTCAGGGGTCGGTCCTCTTGCCCCTTCTGTTCAACATTTATGTGAAGCCGCTGGGCGAGATCATCTGTGGCTTTGGGGTGAAGTACCATCAGTACGCTGATGACACCCAGCTGTACATCTCCACCCCAGGCCACCCCAACAATGCCCTTGAAGTGATGTCCCAGTGCCTGGAGGCTGTGTGGATCTGGATGGGGAGGAACAGGCTCAGGCTCAACCCTTCCAAGACTGAGTGGCTGTGGTTCCCGGCATCCCGATATAGTCAGTTGACTCCATCACTGACAATCGGGGGTGAGTCTTTGGCCCCCGCGGAGAGGGCGCACAATCTGGGAGTCCTCCTGGATATGCAGCTGTCCTTGGAGGAACATCTGACGGCTGTAGGCAGGGGGACCTTCTGTCAGGTTCGCCTGATTCGCCAGTTGTGGCCCTTTCTTGATCGGGATTCCCTGTGCACAGTCATTCATGCCCTCGTCACCTCTCGCCTGGACTACTGCAACACTCTCTACATGGGGCTCTCCTTGAAGAGCATCCTGAGGCTCCAACTGGTCCAGAATGCGGCCGCGCGGGTAGTCACGGGAGCCGCATGGCGCTCCCATACAACACCTCTCCTGCGTGAGCTGCACTGGCTCCCAGTGGTCTTCCAAGTGCACTTCAAAGTGTTGGTTATCACCTTTAAAGCGCTCCATGGCATAGGACCTAGTTATCTTCGAGACCACCTGCTGCTACTGATGGCCTCCCATCGACCTGTGCGCTCCCACAGAGAGGGCCTCCTCGGGGTGCCATCAGCCAAACAATGTAGGCTGGTGGCCCCCAGGGGGAGGGCCTTCTCTGTGGGGGCACCTACACTCTGGAATCAGCTGCCCCCAGAGATAAGGAGAATCCAAGACCTCGGTGCCTTCCGCCATGCCCTTAAAACCTTCTTTTTCCAGTAAGCCGGGCTGGCCTAACACTTTTTAAAATGTTTTTAATTGTTTATTATTGTTTTTAATCATGGGGCCAAATTTATATATATATTTTAATTGTATTTTAATGTTTGTAGTTTATGTTTTTACTTGGCTGTTCACCGCCCTGAGTCCTCAGGGAGAAGGGCGGTATACAAATTTAACAATAAATAAATAAAAATAAATAAATATTGACATACACCTATGTGTCTGTATTATGTGTATGGTCTCAGAAATGGGCACAGTTTATATTTCCTCCTCAGGAATTTTCTATACTTGCAACGTAGCTATGATTAGTTTTGGCTTGAGTGAATATGGTGATTAAATTTATAAGGGAATTAGTTTTAAAGTCAATAAGGACTGATGAAATGTTATAAATAAATTAGAGTATACTTTAAATTGAAATGAAGGGATCATTATATTGACCTTTATGATTCTAAACACATTTACGCCCAAGTGCTTCAAATACGTGATAAACACAGTTCTATTCAATAATAGATTAGTTCCAAAAGTGTATTATAGAATTGCAATATAATTATAGTGAACTTGATTGAATTACAATGTCCATTTTTCACATATAAAGGCCACATGAAATTATAATATTGTATAGCTAATACTAGAACATGTCCTATATCTTTCAAGAATTTTATTATCATTATCACTCTGCGGCTGAAATTGAACTCAAGAGTCACAACTGCAGCAAATTTTGCTTTGAGGCTAGTTAATGGAGAGAAAAAAGCTGATTGTCTTTCTAACTTTTTGAAGGGGCTCGATTTCATCAGAAACAAAAGAAAAAAGGAATAATATTTTAGCTGGGGGACGAAGATTATTTTTCTAAGTGTTAGATAGTGAGAAAGAATATTTTAGTCATAAAGGAGAGATTATTAACTTTTATGAGTTAGAAAGATCCATATTCACAATTGCCATAAAATAGGAAAATTGTGAAGGTCTTTCTTGCCAGTGAATAGAAAGTAATAAACTCTCCACTGGTAAAACAGTCATTTTATTCTACAAATGCATTTTAAATGAATAGCTATAGAAACAGAATGAGCTTTGATTTAAATAGGAAGTTCCAACCACTTATAAGTGTCAATAGCAGTAGCTTAAACTTTTGAGATAATGTTTCCTTTCCCCTTCTCAATATTTAATATACAAGCTTGATCATTTCTATTTTGAAAGTTGCATAAAAATTATTGGGGCCCATTATATTCAAGATTATGATTTCTGGGTTTGATTTAGCATATTATATCTCCTTAACTATCATGATTTATAAAGTGTGGTTTATAGATTAGTGTAATACATGAACCTGATATATTCAAGGGAGAAGTAGATGGGCAATTTGATGTAAAATTTTGCAAGCCAAAACAGTTCCATTAGTAAAGCTTTTGTTTTGTTCCATTTAGAACATTACCAAGAGCTTGGTACTTCTTTTGTTTGTCTAGCTCCATTCCACTGCTTTAACAATGTTTTATTACAAAGGAAACCTACATGCCTACTTCTTTCTCCGACAATGGCGCCCACGGCAGTCATATTGGGTATCGACACGTTCGCTATCCAATAGGACCGAGTCTACTGGAACTTTAGTCCCGCCTCTTCCTGCTTCAGTTCCAGTTTTTCGGCTTGGTCTCTATTAGGACATCCATGTCTGTAGCCTTTCCAACTCTATTCAGTCCATTTAGCGCTATTTCTGTTGATTTTGGAGAATTTGTAGCGTTCCCAGCGAGAAGGTTGGATTCTGACTCTGCTGAAGGCCGCCAAGCGGCGAGAGCTGCCGGCTGGCAGTCTCTCCATCGCGCGCACGGGCCTGCCTTGCCTAGCCCTGCCGCGCTTCGTCCTACCTTCCCGCGCCTCATTTCAAGTATTTTCGGCGAATTCCCGAACCCGCTCTACAGCTGATTGGCGCGCACGGGCCTGCCTTGTCTAGCCCCGCCGCGCTTCGCCCTGCCTTCCCGCGCCTCATTTCAATAATTCCGGCAATTTCCTTCGGCGCTTCTTTGGAGAACACGCTCTACAGCTGATCGGCACGAGGGCGCTTTCCGCGACCCGACTTTCACTCGCTCTCATCTGGACGGCTAGCGAGTCTGCAGGGCAAGCCTCCTAAGCTCATTAGTCCGCTTGCCTATCAGAAGGTATTGGTTTGGGCTTGTGAATTACCTAAATTCTCCTCTGTGGCAATTTTCACGTTTGGCGCCTTTTCTGCTTCGTTTAAAAATGGCGGACGCCCCTGTTGCTAGGCAGATCGGCGCGAAGGCAAAGAGTAAGAAGCGCCATTGTAATGAGGATCCAGGGGAGGGGCCCTCATCCAGCCATAAGGGGAAGGAGCATGCAACCTCTTCCAAACGCCCTCATTCTTCTAGGACCTCTTCTCTGGCCAGAGACGAGAACCGGCGCCATAAAGCTATGGAGAAAGCTTTCCAGAGGGCTCATTCCAGAGCAGCACAGGAACCTAGGCTTCTCTCAGTAGCATCCCAGTCTCCCTTACCAGAGGATCATCCCTCAGTGGCCCCCCCGTTATCACCTGATGTTTCCGTACAAGGGGATTCCAGCAGTCCTGCTGATGTGGCCTCAGTTTTTCCATCTACTTCTGCGGGATCCGGGTTGCAAATTCATCAAGCTGCCTCGATTTCCCCTCCAGCTCAATTCTCCTCTGGGGCTTCCTCCTCTCAACAGTTCCTCCAGGGAAACCAGGTTCCACCGGATCTGCAGCCTTCTCTGGCTGACCTGATATCTGAGGCGATCCGCCAGGGCATAGCGCAGGGCCTGCAACAACACACTGCTTCCACCCAGCCTAGCTACAGGTCTTCTCGGCCTCAAACCTGTCATGAGGAGACCATGGCGGATGACTATGCTCAGGATTCTGCAAGCCAGGGCTCTTTATCAGAAGAGGAGATCCTTTCTGAACAAGATCTTTCGGAAGACGAAGGATTAGAGCCAGATCAACCAGCATTTGTGAGACTTTTCAAGCCACACATGTTTCGCTCTCTTCTATACAAAGCAAAGGCTGTCACTGGATTGGGTGGAGGTTCTGCCACTTCTGACTCCTCTTCTTCTTCTTCTCAAGTTGATCCTAAGTCTGCTCTGTTCCAGGAACCTCCTGTCCATTCCGAGGTGGTACCAGCTCCGAAATTGTTTTCGGACGTTCTAAAGCGACAGTGGTCTTCCCCCAGTTCCGGTCCCGTCCCTAACAACCTGGACAGAAGGTTATTCAATTTAGCCACAGAATTCTCCTCTCACTTGCAGGTGCCCTCTGTGGATACCTCGGTCGTTGCTCTGACCTCTTCTACTCCTATCACCGGACCATCCGAGGAGTATCTGAGACCGGAGGAAAAGAAAGTAGAGCGGACTCTTATCAAAGGCCATCAGGCCTCGGCCTGGTCTGTGCAAGCGTCATCTGCTGCATCTTTTTTCAATAGGGTGACTATTCTGTGGTTACGCCAGCTGCAGGAACGTATTCCGGCGTCTGATCAGCGCGCACACCAAGATATTAACAAGATCTTGGCAGCGGTGGAGTTCTCCACTGATACCACGCTTTCCGCTGCTCGATTTTCAGCCAAGGCCATCGGTTCCTCGGTGACTTCACGACGACTCTTCTGGCTCCGCAATTGGCAGGCTGATGCCAGGAACAAATGGCGCCTCGCTTCCTTGCCTTACGCTGGCTCTAAGTTGTTTGGAGAGCAACTAGAGCCTTTACTCATCGAGACTAAGGATCATCAGAAGATACGTCCCTCTATTTCTTGTCGCTCTGAATATCGTCTTCAGGGACCCTATCGCTCATCCTCCTTTCGAGGCTCTGACTCTACAGTCTTCCAGAACCGTCATTACCGGCCCTTTTTTCCCAGGGGACCACTGCAACAGGATAGCCAGGTCAGACAGGGGCCCCGTTTTTCATCTAAACGGCCCTTTCGAGGTGGGAGGGGCTGCCCCTTCTGACGGTCCCGCTAGGTCTCTCCCTGAGACCCTGATTGGTGGCCATTTAACCTTTTTCGCCGATCAATGGGACTCGTCGGTGTCTGATTCCTGGGTCAGGAATACTATCAGGTTTGGTTTGTCCCTTGAATTTCATTCCATTCCCCCTAGATTTTACCTACCTTGTCCGATTTCCCTGACCCTGTTAAACGGGCTCGGGTTAAGGAGGCCATCCAACACTTATTGACCATCAAGGCCATTCAACCTGTCCCCCTTTCACAAAGGGGTTTCGGGTTTTACTCACGTTTGTTTCTGGTCCCCAAGGCCTCGGGAGGCTGGAGAGCCATTCTCGATTTAAAGTCCCTCAACCGACACATCATCTACCGTCGGTTTAAAATGCAGTCACTGCAGACTATCCTGCTCTGCATCCGTAGAGGAGACTTTATGTCCTCCATCGATTTAACCGAGGCCTATCTCCATATTCCCATCCTCCCCTCTCACCGTAAGTTTCTTCGTTTTTCTTATAATGGGCAGCATTTCCAGTATGCTGCCTTACCTTTTGGCCTTTCATCTGCCCCCAGGGTATTCACTAAAATAATGGCGGCCCTTATGGCCCATGTCGCTTCTGTCCCTATACGTGCACTTTTTTATTTGGATGATATCCTTATCCTGTCCCAGTCTCAAATTCAAGCAGACAGAGATCTTTCCTCTGTTATGGCTATTTTACGAAGTCACGGGTTTTCCATTAATGTCTCTAAGAGCCATTTGTCGCCCTCTACGTGCCTAAAACACCTGGGGGCCATTATCGATTCATCCACCCTTCGGGTATCTCTGTCACAAGAGCACCAGTCCAGTCTTTCTGACCTGGCTTCCTCAGTCAGGGGGCGGACCTCGACCTCCCTTCTAGTCCTCTCTAGTCTGCTAGGTAAGATGGTCTCCGCTTATGGCATTGTGCCGTGGTCTCGCCTCCACAGCCGGGAGCTCCAGTGGCTATTGCTCCCATTCCAACGGACTTACCGCAGCACTTCGACCTCCAGAATTGTCCTGCCGCCGAGAGTACTAGACTCGCTCAGTTGGTGGACGCCGTCGGCGGTATCCTGGGGCTCTTTCTTCGGAGAGGCCGACAGGATTGTCATCACAACGGACGCCAGTCTGTCTGGATGGGGCGCGCACCTGGGGACCCTTCTTTCACAGGGTCTTTGGTCTCCTTCGGAGCAAAACCTCAACATCAACTTGCTGGAACTGCGGGCCATCTACCTGGCCCTTCTGAGCTTCGAACCTCAGGTCCTTGGCAGGGACATCCTCATCCTGACGGACAATGTCTCTGCCAAGGCACATGTAAACAGGCAAGGCGGCACCAGATCCCGTTCTCTGCTGAAGGAGTCTCTCCGCCTGGGGCTCTGGGCGGAGGTCCACCTGTCATCACTCCGAGCGGAGCATATCTCCGGAACTGCGAACATCTGCGTGGACTCCCTCAGTCGCCACCTCATTGACCCTGCCGAGTGGAGCCTTTGCCCCCACCTCTTCAAGGACTTAACCTCACGCTTCGGCACCCCGTCATTGGACCTGTTTGCTTCGAGCGAGAATCATCAGCTTCCCTGCTTCTTCTCCCGCTATCCCTCCTCGGGAGCGGAGGCAGTGGATGCATTACGCAGCCCTTGGCCAGTCGGACAGCTCCTCTACGCCTTTCCTCCCTTACCACTCATCTCCAGAGTCGTTCGGAAAATTCTCTCGGAGAGGGCGGAGGTCATCCTACTTGCCCCTCACTGGCCTCGTCATCGTGGTTTCCCGACCTGAAGTCCCTGTCAGTGGCTCCTCCGTGACGGATTCCCGACGATCGGATATCCCTACAGCAGGGGCCCATCCTGCACCCAGACCCTCAGTCCTACCAGCTGACAGCCTGGCGACTGAGCGGCTCTTATTGACCAGGGCCTTCGTCCCCATGGGAGCCATCGAAGTCATCCAGGCTGCTCATAGGCCCTCCACTCAGCGCATCTACGGCTCTACTTGGAGGACCTTTTCTGATTGGTGCCGTCGCCGTTCCATCTCTCCTACTGAGGTCTCGATCCTCCATCTTCTGGACTTCCTACACAACGGTTTTGTGGCCGGCCTCGCTCCTAATATGCTCCGTCGCCAGGTAGCTGCCCTTTCTTCCATACTGTTCTGCGGTTCCAACACCTCACTGGCCAATGATCCACTGATTCGGTCTTTTTTGAGAGGCACCACCAATCTGCGACCCCCCACAGTACACCGGTTCCCAACTTGGGATTTAAATAAGGTTTTGATAGCCCTCACGGGCCCTCCGTTCGAGCCACTGCGGGAGGTCAGCCTCAAGTACTTATCATTTAAGGTTTCCTTTTTAGTTGCTATCACCTCCGCGCGGAGGATTTCTGAACTCGCAGCCCTTTCTGTACGACCGGATCTTTGCATTTTTCATACGGATAGGGTAGTCCTCCGCCTTGACCCTGCCTTCATCCCAAAAATTAATACCATATTCCACAGATCGCAGGAGCTCTCCCTCTCCCTTTTTGCCCAACGCCCCTGGCATAAACTGGATGTACGCAGGGCCCTTCGGATTTATGTACACAGGACGGCCCCCTTCTGGAGGCCCGAGGCCCTATTCCTGTCCTTTCAACCTTCGTCGTTGGGATCTCGAGCCTCCTCAGTCACTATAGGACGTTGGATCAGGGCCACTATATCATCAGCTTACGAGGCTCATTCCCTGGAACCTCCTCGTGGCATCACTGCACATTCTACGCGGAGCGCCTCAACCTCAGCTGCATGGGCCACCCAGGCCTCTTTGGAGGAGGTCTGCCGGGCTGCAACATGGTCCTCGGTGACTCCTTTTATACGGCACTACCGCCTGGATTCATACGCGTCGGCTGACGCAGCATTCGGCAGGAGGGTCTTGCAGCAGGTCCAGCCTTTCCCTCCCTAGGAGACACCACGCTTTGGTATGTCCCAATATGACTGCCGTGGGCGCCATTGTCGGAGAATGGGCGTTAGTCTTATCTGATATGCCCCTTCTCAAGCAGGCGCCCACGGCAGTCATCCCCACCCTTATTTTCTGGCCGCACCTGGGTCTGGAATGGGGTGGGAGGGGTTTTTTCACTTCTTTCTTTCTTTTGCTACAGACACCACAGTCTGCT
The DNA here is from genome assembly GCA_022577455.1 of Arizona elegans. Classification (NCBI taxonomy): domain Eukaryota; kingdom Metazoa; phylum Chordata; class Lepidosauria; order Squamata; family Colubridae; genus Arizona; species Arizona elegans. The sequence continues at coordinate 155,491,315 of JAKOOJ010000001.1, forward strand.
GGTCGACCTCGCCTCCAAACTGGAACTGAAGCAGGAAGAGGCGGGACTAAAGTTCCAGTAGACTCGGTCCTATTGGATAGCGAACGTGTCGATACCCAATATGACTGCCGTGGGCGCCTGCTCGAGAAGGGGCGTATCAGGTAAGACCAATGCCCATTCTCTTCCTAAGGCACTGAAACTATGAAGATAGTGCAGGATATCTCACTATTTTGGAAAGAAAATCTATGAAATACTCTTGATAGACTACCTAAATTGAAGACATGGCCATGATTTGTGAAATGTTTGCATATTTTTACAATATAATGTACTCTAAAGCATTAATGCTTGGCGTTCAACAGTGAATGATGCCTCTAATCACTCCTTCATAAAAAGATACACTAGCAGGTGCTACTGCTGGTTTCATCACTATGCAATTGATTTGTTATTCTCTTTTCATCAGTTGATTGCAAAACAATACCTGCAGTAAAATTCAAATTCTATCAAATAATAACAAAGAAATTGAAGGATAACCTAACATATCACATAGACTATATAACTTGGAAAGGAACTTAAATATCATTGGTTGGACTTAACAATTTACTAAGCTATATGCAAAATGCATCTCATTTCTTTGCTTCCTACCTATACTTTTTGTGTGTTGTGTTGAGCCGAAACAGCTTCTCAAATAATCAAGAAATGTCTATATTCCCTAAGCAATTCTGCATTCTTATGGCAGGCAATATTATTCATTTATGGGTCCAGAGAAGCATTTATAACTCTCACTGTTATTTAAGCATTAAGTAGTATCAATGTTCTGTGGAATGTATTCATGCTTATGAACCAGAAGCTGTGCTTGGCAACTACATCATTCATAGATGGATCCATTTAAGTTGCTCCATGGTGTGCTGTTTCAAAGTAACATATTCCTTATTCTTTCATTAATGCTTAATTAAAATGTAACATTCATCTCTGTTGATCTACCATTTCCTGGCTGGTTCAAGAGCTACAAATAGGAGAAAAGAGAAAAAATGACCCCTTTAAAAATGTTATTGTTTCAATGCCCTTGATCAAACTTTCTTCTTTATCTCTTTTGTCCATCTTTTTCTGTTTTTTTCCCCAATGCCCAGGTGGCTGGCTTTGGAGAAAATGTTCACTCAGCCTTCCTGAAAGCAATGCTATCTGCAGGATTTAAGTTGCCACGGAAGGGAATTCTTCTTGGCGTCCAGGTGAGCTGCTGCAGCTTTGAGTGTAAAGCAAAGACACGTCATTGTAAAAGAGAGAGGTCAATCTATTTCTGGTACTTGTTGTTTCTGTGTCCTGTTGCATCATCAATATTTTTAATTGATGCAAAAACAATTTTTAAAATATGCTTTGCCATGAAATATTCCTGACTGTCATTTTTATATTTACTGTGTAACGTTTTTGAGCAAAGAACTATTTTCATCAAATTCTGAGAAGTATACAATTCAAATGCTATGTACCAATCTATGGATGGTGCAGGAACGGATTTCGGTAATCTTCTTAAAATATGGAACATTTAGAAGAACTTCCTTGAATGTTCTAAGTGCTTAGGTTCAGAGGGCCCACAGTTCAGAGTTGGCCCTTAGAATGTTCTAAGGGCCCACAGTTCAGAGAATAGAGTATACTGTATGCTTATAATATCCTTGTTAACTTAGAGTGGAAAAGGGGGGGACCTTAATCTCTGTGAAAAATCCTGTATTTGCTCCAGCAAAGGGAAAATGTATTAGACTTATTAACTAGTATTTCAATTATTTCATACAATAAGAGTTAATAGGTTTCCTCCTACATTGTGTAGCTGTAATCGTTCATTCAAATGGAAGTCTTTTCTGTCCAGACAAATCCAAATCCTATTTGTTTTAGCATACTAAATAGTCTGGTGTTACACAGCGGATGCCAACAATTTGTGTTATTAAGAGCAATAGCTCTCCTGAATATTCCCACAGATCATGTCATCTTATCTGAGACTATTTTGACATACCCAGATACTTGAATGAAACCTGAGAATACTCATTTTGCAAAATAAAAGTAATCCTCAATCTCCCTCCTCCCCCTCCCCACCTTACAAGTCTGCCCACCCCTCTCTTCCTGCAATGCTTCTTCACTGCCTCAGGGTAATTACAAGCTGCAGAAGATACAGAAGAAGGGTGATGCATTAATAAATCTCCTCAAGGCCTCTGTGTCTGTTTTCCAAATGATCAGTCACTGGATCTGAGATTGGAAAATGCTAGGGGTCTCATAAAAACAATTGATGGCCTTTTACAATCCTCCTGCTGTGCTCGTAATAAGCTTATACCCCGCATAAAGTCAATAAGAAAATAATTAAAAATAATACTGACTTCCCAATCTTGAATGATTATTGTAGACAGCAAGAAAGGATATGAGAATTAGGCCCCCAACTTTTAGCAACAGGAAACTGACCTGAGAGAAGAGCAAAAACAAACAAACAAAAGGGTCAAATATCTTCTCAAGTATGTCTATAAGGTAACAGTTCTAGTACAATAAGTACATCCTTTCCATTTATTTACTTCTCCCAGAAACAGGTGACTGAAGGCCTAAAAAACTGGGTTCAACTAGCCAATCATTAATAAAAATGCCTGTGCATGCTACCTTATAACTTTAAACAGGTTTAAAAGTCATTCCCACCCCTGAGAGAATAAGCTCAGGAAGTTTGCTTGGCAATTAATTCATCCTTTAAATGAATTATATTGTCACCCAACCTTGATACGATCGGATATTTCTCTCAAGCAAAATAGTTCATTATGTTAATCCCTGCTGTTCACTTTGGGGTCATTCAATATTTTACAAATGGGCTAGAAGCAATTCTTATCACTATAAGCTCTGTTGCTCCAGCTGTTGAGTTCTGCCACCTATTCCAGTATGCTCCACAGAGCAGATGCTACTGCCCAAATAATAGTGGTCTATCAGTCATTATGAAGGTGCTATGCTTGACCTGTTGATAGAGGATGCCCAGTCAAATTGTTTGCCCTTTTGGCTAATCCCCTAGTGATGATTAATGAGCATTGCATCTACTCTGCATGATGAAACTATAGGTCTGTCTAGAAATGTCCTAAGGGCATGGGAAGTAGAAATAAGTGTCAGGATATGAAATCAACTATATTATCAACTTGCTTTTTTAGTTTTTCTTCATTTAACTGCTTGTGCTCAGGATGCCTCAGGAAAATAAAAGTGAATCCAATTTTAAAGCAGATGAAATTTGGTTTTTCTTAAAAAAGCAGACGCTCAAGCATATTTTAGAATAAAAATGGATAGACCAGTAAAACTAATGGTAGATGATATAACTTGTCAGATAGAATTTTGCTAATAATGAATATAAAATGAACCAAAGAATTCGGATTGCTTAAGTTTAATATCCGCAAATAGACTGAACAGAATCCATTAGAATTAGGCAGTTAGTAAATTTTAATAAATAAATAGGAATAATAATAATAATAATAATAATAATAATAATAATAATAATAATAATAATATCTTGTGGGACTTTAGGATTCAGACTGACAGGCACTTGTTCCACAACACACCTGACATAACAATAGTTGAAAAGAAAAAAGTATGGTTCATTGACATTGCAATACCTGGTGATGCACGAATTGAAGATAAGCAGCAAGAAAAAAATCACAAAGTACCGGGACTTACAAATTAAAGTTGAGCGACTATGGAAAAAGAAATCGTGTGTTGTCCCGATTGTAATTGGAGCCCTTGGAGCAATACCCAAAGGGCTACCCCGCTATTTAGAAATTCTAAAATTGCCGAACTTGAACATTTTGACTCTACAAAAAACCACCTTACTCGGAACAGCTTACATCCTCCGATGATACCTTAACAGTTCCTAGGTCCTTGGTTAGGACTCGAGCTGCTGAGCTATTAACCAGCCTCAAAGGCTGTGAATCTCACTAAAGATTAACCAATAATAATAGTAATGACTTTTATGGATGACAAGTAACAAATGGGAATGACTGAAGCAGGAATGATAGATGCAGGTTGGGTAAGTTGGTTTTGCAATACCATTAGCCATTACTGTGATTACTTTCATTATAGTGGACAATGGAATATCCTTTCCACTTAACTCTCTTATGGTGAGGAATATTTGGTTTTCCTTCAAATATTTTTTAATATATCTAAAAGCACAATAATTAGGAATATAGGCCAGGTCTTGGAGGCCCCCTTTTATACTTTACACAAAAGCAAGGTGAGCCCAAGATTTGCCGGGAGCAGAAATGGAGGCAAGTTTTGCTTTATTGCATCAAATATGAAGTGACATAATAGTACATGGGAGAGAAGAGAGTATATTAAAGTATGTGTTCTGAAGTTCATATTTACAAAAAATATACATTAATGCTCTGCCCTAATTTGCTGTAAGTATTATTAGCCAAAAGGGCAAGCAATTTGACTCAATTTAATTGAAGAATGGGAAGATATTCCCATTCAGGTTCCAATAGCAATAGCACTTAGACCTACAGTATATACTGCTCCATAGTGCTTTACAGCATTCTCTGGGCAATTTATAATGTCAGCATATTGCCCCCAACAATCTGGGCCCACATTTTATTGACCTTGGAAGGATGGAAGGTTAAATAACCTTGAGTCCCATCAGGATCAAACTCCAGGCTGTGGGCAAAGTTTGCCTGCAATTCTCCATTCTAACCATTATGCCACCTTTATGTCCTTGAGTTTAGATCAGGGATCCCCAAACTTTTCAGCTCATCAACTCCTTTATGAAGTTTCAGATTGTTCATTGACCCTCCAAACTTTTATTATATGAAAATAATTTAATATTTAAATTTTATTGTTAATGTTATTTTAACTAACAGTACTACAAATAACAATGATAACAATCCTTGGATAATCCCATTGATCCTCGGGGGTCCATATTGACTACTTTGGAGAACCCTGGTTTAGATAAAGGAAGGTGAGGAAAACCTGACATTTAAGAAAAACATACTAGTTGACTAGTTGTTTTATTGTCTTTCTTAAATAGAATATTTAGTAAGGTTTATTGAAGACATGCAGCAGTAGTATCCCTGTGGTAAAATGTTACATGTTAACAACATACAGGAAATGCCTTATCTTTAAACCTTGACTAACTAGGGTGTGTTCCTGAATCACTTGACACATATAGAATGTAAATACTGGAAGAGACTTTTAAGATTATCTAGTAAAATCTTCTGCCCAATGCTGGACAGTATATGGTTGAATGTCTGGATGGTTGTTGTCAGTTATAATCTTTGTTAGGCAAACTAGGTATGATATATTGCTGCAGGAACTAAATATGAGCTTGCTGCTTCTGGGCATAGTACATGGGGATATGCTCTGAACAGATTTTATAATGCATGCATCAGAATTTTTTAAAAAAACACTGAAGTCTGAGGCATATTGAGAAGAGGCATAGGGATGAGGTTCCAAATAAGTTATCTTAAAAAGACATCTCTAACTTGTAAAGAGACTGAATTTGTGGTGCTGGATGAAGGGGTTAGGTTAGGCCACCTTCCCATCAATGAGCAGGCCTCTACTACAAGCTGCAGCCTTTGCAGCTGGTTTTAAAAAAAGAAATATGAGGCTGAAGGAAATGCAGCCATGAATCATTCCATTAACTAGACTCTTCAATCCTTGAGAAAAAAATCTAAATGATTTCAGGACAAAATATAATTGGAAGTGCACAAAGATGAGTTTGTTGATTAATCTGAACAGATAATATATATATATATTATATATATGTAGGTCTTTGGTTATTCGGGTCTTCTCCCACGTAAAATTGGAAGTGTCTTGGCGACGTCGCCAAGACACTTCCAATTTTACGTGGGAGAAGACCCGAATAACCAAAGACCTACATACAAACACCCGCGAAAACCTGAGAAAACAAATATATATATATATATATATATATATATATATATATATATATATATATATATATATATATGTGTGTGTGTGTGTGTGTGTGTGTGTGTGTGTGTGTGTGTGTGTGTGTGCTTGATTTCATATTCAATTTACAGCTGAAGTCTTAATAAGTGCAGTAAGAAAAGCTTATACTGCTTTTAGTACTAACTGAACTGGCATAGTTCCATAAAAACCAGAATCAGCTGAGGAGCCTCTATTCATAGGATAATTATACTGTGTATGAAAAGGAAGTTGAAGGAAATGAGAATGTTCATTTTAAAATAGAACCCCAGTAGTTTGCAGTTCTAAGCCAAGTTACAACTCACTTTTTAGAAGTGAATGATTTCTACTTCAGATACTGTCTATCAGTCTTGACATCTAGGACAGCTTTGATGACTGCTGTAATCTCTCTCTCTCTCTCTCTCTCTCTCTCTCTCTCTCTCTCTCTCTCTCTCAGAATCTCTTTTATAAGCATTCAATAATGTTTGATAAAAGTTTATCTGTCAGGTATGCTTCCTTCAAAATCCAGGAAAGAAAGACCCAAACTCCATATTTTATAGAGATTACTACTTTTACTGAATATGAAATGATCGCAACCCAGGTAAAGCTGGAAGTGAGCAAAATGCACGAAATAGCATCTAGATAGCATCCCCCCCCGTGTTCATCATCCATCATCCAATCCAAAGGTCTTCCAAAGGTCAGGTGGAATCTCCTCTGCCAACGTCATCCATCAGGAATTTGTGACGGTTGGTCTAACGCCTCCTTTGGAGAATAAGTTTCGTTTCTTGGAAAGACACCTCCTGCGCTCTTCCCTCCCCTCGCCCCCCTGACTAGTTCCCCCCCTCCGTTTCTTATGGCAGCTGAAGCAGTGAAAGCGGAGGCTGACATTCAGCCCCTCTGCAGAAGGGACGTTAGTCCTAGATAGAAGGAAAAAAGAGAAAGAGGAAACAAAATATATACAAGAATTAAGGTTTATCTGGATATTTTGTATAGAATTGTTGTACTTTCTTTGGAGCCTGGACATCCCGTTTATTTACCCATTCAGCTTGAGACAAAGGAAAATGTTTCCAGGCCACCAGATATTGCACTTTACCATGGTGTTTCCTAGAGTCTAAGATTTCTTTAACTTCAAAATGTTGCTCCTCCTCTATGAATATGGGAACTGGAGGGGAGCTTTGGTTAGCTCTTAGCGGAGACGAGTGTTCAGGTTTTAGCAAGCTAACATGGAATACAAGGTGTATACGTCTCAGCATTTTTGGCAACTCTAATTCCACTGTTACTGGATTAATCAATCTGATTACACGAAATGGACCCACATACTTGGGACCAAGCTTTTTCGATTTTTGGGTAGTTTGTAAGTACTTAGTAGAGAGGAAGACTTTATCACCCACTTTATAGACATGTGTTGGGGACCTTTTTTATCGGCTTGTGCCTTATGGGCTCGGTGTGCCTCATCTAACGCTTTTCGAGTTACTGCCCAAGTGCTCTTTAATTGTTCAATCCAGTCCATCAAAGAAGGGTTTTGGGGATCATCTTGCAGTAGTTCGGGGATTGGTACGAAATCTTGGCCCGATGCAACTTTAAATGGAGTGAAACCGGTACTACTGTGTATGGAATTATTATATGCCACTTCTGCAAATGGTAATAAGTCTACCCAATTGTCTTGTTGGTAGTTTACGTAACATCTTAGGTATTGTTCTAAAACCCCATTGGTTCTTTCACAAGCCCCATTTGTTTGGGGGTGGTGACTGGAACTTAGCCCTTGGGCGGAGCCTATCAATTTCAAAAACTCCTTCCAGAAGTTGGAAGTAAACTGTACACCTCTGTCCGAGATTATTCTTTTTGGAGCTCCATGTAGTCGGTAAATCTGATGAATAAACAGTTTTGCAAGGGTTTTTGCTGAAGGGATCTTTGAGCAAGGGATGAAATGTACTTGTTTGGAAAACAAATCCATCACCACCCAAATGACAGTACACCCTTCACTCTCTGGCAGGTCTACAATAAAATCCATAGATATTTCCTTCCACGGGGCATTTGGTCTAGCCACACTTTAAAGTAATCCAGGTGGCTTCCCTGGAGGTCTTTTAGCTGAGGCGCACACTGGACAACTAGCGACATATGCCTGTATATCCTTCTTGAGTGCAGGCCACCAAAATTGTCTCTTAACCAAATGTAGCATTTTGACAAATGCAAAGTGTCCCGCTGCCTTGGAATCATGGGCATATTGCAATACTGTTTCTCTTAACTTGGCCGGAACATACAATTTAGCCCCAATCCAAGCTAGTCCGTCATGGAGTGTACATTCATTTGAGTGGTTTTTAAACCACTCATCAGTTTCCGGAGCTTCTCACAATTTTTTAAGTAAGTCTCCCGTGAGTTCTGGTTCGACTTTTGCCTGTGCTCTGGTAGTTACTAGTACTGCCAATTGAGTCGAGGGGATAATAGGCTGAACCACCTCCTTTTTGATGCTGTTGTACTGAGGCAGTCTGGAAAGTGTGTCTGCCATGAAGTTCTTTCCACCAGGAAGGTAACGTAGAGTGAAATTAAAACGATTGAAATGTTGGGCCCAACGAGCTTGCTTTGGGGACAATTTATGTGGTGTCTTTAATGCCTCTAAATTTTTGTGATCAGTCCAAACTTCAAAAGGGTGTTTCGCTCCTTCTAGAAATTGTCTCCAGGTTAACAGGGCCCATCTCACTGCAAAAGCTTCCTTCTCCCATATGGCCCATCTCCTTTCCGTTTCCAAGAGTTTCCGGGACGTGTAGGCACAAGGTTGTAGTTCCCCCTTTTCATTCTTTTGCAAGAGTATTGCTCCCACAGCTATGTCGCTGGCGTCAGCTTGTACTACAAAAGGCTGTTCCATGTCTGGGTGTTTGAGTACTGGTTCAGCCGCAAACAGCCATTTCAATTTTTCGAAAGCGGCTTGACAGTCCATAGTCCATTCCAGTGGTTTCGAGGGTCTGGGCTTTACTTCACCTTTTGTTTTTAGAAGGTCAGTAATTGGCAGTGCAATTTTTGCAAACGAGGGGATAAATTGTCTATAAAAATTGGCAAACCCCAGAAAACTCTGTAACTGTTTGCGAGTGCGTGGTGCGGCCCATTCCAATACTGCACGAACCTTCTCAGGGTCCATTTCTATTCCATCATGCGATATGTGATATCCAAGATAGTCGATCTTGTCTTGGTGGAATTCACATTTAGAAAGTTTGGCATATAGTTCCGCAGCCCTGAGTTTTTTCAGGACAGTTCGCACCAATTTGACATGGTCGGCCATGTTCTCAGAGTAGATAAGAATGTCATCCAAGTAGACTAACACCCCATTATACAGGTGCTCATGCAATACTTTGTTGATCAATTGCATGAATACAGCAGGAGCTCCCTGTAACCCAAAAGGGAGTACTCTGAACTGGAAACATCCCAGTGGGCAATTAAATGCTGTTTTCCATTCAACCCCCTCTTTAATTCTCACTCGGTAGTACGCTTCTCTTAAATCAAGTTTGGTGAATATCTTTCCCTTCCCTAAATGGGCTAACATGTCCTTCATGAGTGGGAGGGGGTAAACATTTTCCACGCAAATAGCGTTTATGTTTCTATAGTCGACCACCAAATGAAAGGAGCCATCTTTCTTTTTGCGGAACATCACGGGCGCCGCCACCTTGGGTTTGGCTCGTTTGATGAATCCTCATTCTAGATTCTTATCAATAAAGCTTCGCAATTCCCCTAATTCTCGAGGGGTCATGGGGTAGATTTTTGGTTTGGGAAGCTTCACCCCGGGGAGTATTTCAATAGTGCAGTCGGTAGTCCGGTGGGGAGGCAGCGTGTCTGAGGCTCTTTTGCTAAAAACTTCCCTGAGGTCTCAATACTCTTTTGGAATTTTCTCCTGCCCCTCAATATAGTCTAATGCTACTTCCACCCTTTCTGGTTGTATCTCATCCTTCACAGGAAATTTTCCTTCTCTGGGATCGGTTTTGCCGTGCGGATGCGCAAGACCCCCGTCTTCCAATTTATCCGTGGGTTCCATTTTTGAAGCCAGGACAGTCCAAGTATAAGGGGTCTTTCCATCCCAGGGGCCACAATAAATCTGAGATTCTCTACATGGTCTCCCAACTGCAATTCCAGGGGTTCGGTCATAAAACTAGCTGGGCCCCCTCCTGCAATCGATCTGTCTAACTGACAGAACGCAATGGGTCTTTTTAGCGTTTTTAGTCTTAGTCCCATTTCCTCCACCACTTGGGGGCTAATTATGCATCTGGTGCACCCTGAGTCCAACAAAGCTAACATTTTGGCATGGGTTCCTGTGGATGGAACCCTTACTTCTACGGGGATTAGTAGGGGTTCTTCCGTATGACTCACCCGATCGTCGGTGTCGAAGTCGGAGTCCGTCTCGCTGTTGTCATCATTGGTCAGAGTTCTCAACTCACCCAGATTTCGGGGAGTGAATTCAATGACTTCTCCTTTCAGGGCGGTGCCGCGGGTCTTGGCAGGTATTTTGTCGCCTTTCTTGGGGCCGGGGCTGGCAACTTTTGGCACTGGTTTGGAGAAGCATTCGGCAGCTCGATGTCCCTCCTTCCCACATTTGAAGCAGGTGAAGGGCTTTGATTTGGGTTTGAATTCTGCTCTCCCCCCTGTCACATTGGGTGCTCCCTTACGGTGGAAGGGAGTGACTGATCCCCCGTACGCCCTCCTCGGAGTTGGCTTCGGGTCAACTCGATCTCCACATCCTCAGCTACTATGTACCATCTCTGCAAGTCTTCGGGGACCCCCATACTTCTGCAGTCTCGATATATCTCTTCATTCAGCCCATTTTTAAAACTCTCCAATAGAGCCATCTCTGACCATCCTGTCATATAGGGTGCCAGCTTGCGAAAATCTTGGATATACTCTGCCACAGGTCTCTGGCCCTGCTTGATTCCCTTCATCCTGAGTCTCGCCTTGCGTTCAGCTAAGTGGTCTTCAAACCGCCTTCTAAGGGCCCACATGAACTGGTTGTAATTTGTCAATAAGGGGGAGTTGTTATTGTGGAGGACCACCATCCATTCAGCTGCTAATCCCTCTAGGGAGTTCATGCCACATCTCACTCGGGCGGCATCTGATACGTAGTCTTCCCCCCAGTCCTGCATGTGGTTCCACACTTGGATCAGGAAAAACCCCAAGGTTTTCGGATTCCCATCATATTTCCCAGGTAGGGGGGGAATTTTTGGCTTTTTACATCTGGGGGGGGGCTGCAAGGCTGGGGGTCCCTGGCCGGCTGCATCCCTCCCTTGAGCAACAGAAGCCTGGGATGTTCTTTCCTCAGCTTCTTCCTCTCCCCACAGGCTATTTCTTCTGGCTCCCCCCTGGGGTCTTCTCCTCCCTTCTCAGGAAACCCAAAAGATTCACGGCTCTCCTGGCTTTTCCTGCTCTCTTCCACATCACGAATAAACTGCAAGGCTTGTTCCATCATGAGGCATTCCTTCTGTTCCTGCATCCATACTGCCTCTTTCTTACGGGGTCTGGAGCTGGTCACTCCCCGGCGGGGTCTCCCCCCAGTCTGGCAATCTCCCAACTCCTTTCGACCATCTGGCTTCCTCCAGCTCTAATCGGAGTTTTTCCAACCAATCTGCACTTTCTCTCTCCGTTTGGAGGGTAGCAGCTGCGGAACTCGCTGCTCCCATCTGGTCTTCGTCACTGCCTCGGTCTGACATAATTCCAGTCTCTCGGTTTTTTTTCCCCCCCGGATAACTGGAGTGACTTCCAGCTTAATGTCAGGTATGCTTCCTTCAAAATCCAGGAAAGAAAGACCCAAACTCCATATTTTATAGAGATTACTACTTTTACTGAATATGAAATGATCGCAACCCAGGTAAAGCTGGAAGTGAGCAAAACGCGCGAAATAGCATCTAGATAGCACACCCCCCCCGTGTTCATCATCCATTATCCAATCCAAAGGTCTCCCAAAGGTCAGGTGGAATCTCCTCTGCCAACGTCATCCATCAGGAATTTGTGATGGTTGGTCTAATGCCTCCTTTGGAGAATAAGTTTCGTTTCTTGGAAAGACACCTCCTGCGCTCTTCCCTCCCCTCGCCCCCCTGACTAGTTCCCCCCCTCCGTTTCTTATGGCAGCTGAAGCAGTGAAAGCGGAGGCTGACATTATCATTCTATTATGAAAGTCCAGACCAGAAGGCAGAGCGATTCCAAAGTTGAGAAGCTGCCAACTCTGTCAAGTTAGATATTTATATTTTCCTCTTAATTTAGAGAGCAGAAATGTCTTCTCAAGAAATGACCCTTGAAACTACAATTGGCTCATTTTCCTTTACAAATTCCTTGCTATATTTGTTAGGTTTCTCAGTGTAAACCTGTACCAAGAAAAGCAAAATCAGATACCTTCACTCTTTGATAAAACTCAGGCAGCAGTGAAATGCTTTTAATTTGAAAGTCAGCATCTGCTGCCTTTGATCTGAATGAAGATCTGAACCATAGTAGAAAGGTCTTGCTAAACAACATAATTAATTCACAATAAAAAATAATCTGGATGATGAGGATGACAACAATAATAATAATAATAAATGACAACTTTGTATTTCTACTTAAACTGACAGCCATCATTATTACAGAGGAGATCCTAGGTGCCTTCTAGCTCTAACCCTGTTTGCACCACTGCATTCTCATTTTTTCACCAGCCATTTTCCACACCAGTTTACTTCTGTTCCCTTCATCAGACAGTGCAAATAACAACAGTTAACAGAAGTGGCCTCTTGGGGAAATTGGAGTTAATAGGTACATAAAGTAGGGCAGGATGTACAGAGACTGTCTTATGTGATAAGACATCAGAACGGTACATGGTTATGAACATTTCTATGCTAAAAAGAGGCTGTATAGGCTGTCCTCCTAGCATAAACAGTAATTTTTTGTTACTAACCTGCATATTCCTGTTATACAGCTTGCTTCATTTGGTATTTCCAGAATAGAATAGAATAGAATAGAATAGAATAGAATAGAATAGAATAGAATAGAATAGAATAGAATAGAATAGGAACAGGAACAGGAACAGGAACAGGAACAGGAACAGGAACAGGAATAGAAGTCTGTGTCTGTCTTGTTTGGTTGCAGAGCCAAACCAGACAGTTACAGAGGTGCAGATGATAGACTCAATAATTCCTCTGTAGAACTGAATCAGCAGCTCCTTGGACAGTTTGAGTTTTCTGAGTTGGCGCAGAAAGATCATTCTTTGTTGTGCTTTTTGATGACGTTTTTGATGTTAGCTGTCCATTTTAAGTTGAGATATGATAGAACCTAGAAACTTGAAGATCTCTACTGTTGATACTGTAATGTCTAGTATTGTAAGAGGTGGTAGTATAGGAGGGTTTCTCCTAAAATCTACCACAATTTCTACGGTTTTGAGTGTTGATCCTGATGACCACCAGTTAAGAATGAGACAGCAGTGTTCTGCAATTGCCAAAAAAAAGATTGTGAGAATTGAGAGTATTACTCAATACTATGCTAGTGAGGCCACATTTGGAATACTGTGTCGAAAAAAGATGCTGAGTCCCTAAAAAGAAGGCAGAGAAGAGCTACAAAAATGATTAGTGGTCTGGAAGCTAAGATGTACAATGAATGGCTAAGGGAACTAGATTTGTTTAATCTAACAAAGAGAAGGCTTAGGGGAGTCGTGATAGTTGTCTTCCAATACTTAAAGGGCTGACACAGGGAAGAAGGGATGGATTTATTCTCCATAGCACCTGACAGCAGGACAAGGAGCAATGGGTGGAAGCTCAACAAGGGAAATACATCCTGGAATTAAGGAGAAATTTCCTGACAGAACAATTAGTCAATGGAATTGCTTGCATCCCAGAGTCGGGAGTACTTCATCACACAAGGTTTTCAAGAAAAGATTGGACATTTATTTGTCTGAGATTTTATACGGATTCTTGTCTTGGGCAAGGAGTTGGACTAGAAGACCTCCAAGGTCCCTTCCAACCCTATGATTCTATGATTCATGTAACATGAGCATATTACCCTAGTATCATGCACTAGTTAGCAGCCTAATGCTAACTTTGCATCAGCCGAAATTTCAGAACATTCTTTTAAGGTAGTCTGATGTAAAAATTGCAGCAGTCTAATATATAGAGAATGATTTATTATTTTAGGCTCCGTCAGATCAGAAATTCACATAACTGCCATACTGCAGATGGACAAATATTCTCCTTGCCACTGAAGATCTAGAAGCAGTAGGAGTGAAGAATCTCTATGGAACTGTGGACTTGCTCCTATAAAGAGAATACAATTCTGATTAACATAGGCTGAATTTTACATCTGAAACTTGCTTGTCTGTCTGGATATAATTTTTTCACTTTTATCAAGCCCACTAAGCTAGTTTCCCTGGAACTATATACAATATATGACAAGGAGCTGTAAAATAGGAAGTCATTGGTTTACTGGTGCATTTAACTCCAAAGCCTTGAATTACTCCTTCCAGTGGTTTTATATAATTATTAAACAGAACAAGTACAAGATGAGATCTTGGTGGTGAGACAGACTCATGGGATAAGCGTCAAATAATAGACATTTCTCAGCACTTTCTGTCCATACTCTAATAAAAGGAATTGTGACATAACAGTGCTCTCCAAACCCCATTTCCCTAGTGATGCAAATGGATACTATACAGGTAGTCCTCAACTTACAACAGTTCATTTAGTGACCATTCAAAGTTACAACTGCACTCAAAAAAAGTGACTTATAACTGTTTTTGACACTTACGATGGTGGCACCATGCCCATAATCACATTATCAAATCCAGACACTTGGCAACTGACTCATATTTATGATAGTTGCAGTGTCCGGGGATCATATGATCACCTTTTGTGACTCTCTGACAAGGAAAGTCAATGGGGAAGCCAGATTCAATTAACAACAATGTTACTAACTTAAGAACTGTAGTGATTCACTTAACAACTATGGCAAGAAAGGTTGTAAAATGGGGCAAAACTCACTTAACAAATGTCTCACTTAGCAACATAAATTTAGGGCTCAATTGTAGTTGTAAGTCAATGACTTACAACTTGTAATAGATATCAACAGCTCCCACGAAGACCAAGAAAACTAGCAGTGCAGCACACCCCATCAGCAGTGTCTGCTGTCCACCAAGTTGATCAACACAATCTTAGTCCCTCAATCTGGCTAAAAGCCAATCTGGAACCAGTAGGTATAGATAATCAAAAAATGCCTTGCATAATGTGTCTTAAAGGCCATAACCTCCCCTATCACTTTGGTTATAAATGGTCCATCTGAAGTCAGCTGATGATTTTTTAACTCTTCTCAATCAGATGGTATGTTTTAATAACTGACTTATCATTGCTTCTTTAAATAGACCTTCCATGAATAGAATAGAATAGAATAGAATAGAATAGAATAGAATAGAATAGAATAGAATAGAAGAGAAGAGAAGAGAAGAGAACAGAACAGAACAGAACAGAACAGAACAGAACAGAACAGGAGTGTATAAAGTATAGTTCATTTTAACCACTTTACACTCTAACTTTTAAAAAAGTAAGTTTCTAGACGTTACTATAAAGGAGAGAGACCTATACTTTTGTCAGTTTCTACTAACTGTTTCAAATTAAATTTGAGCTTTCACATGATATAGTCTCTATTCTTGCCCTTCTGCCCCTTTTTTCTCTCCTCTTCTTCCTTTCCTCAAGTTCCACGGGTCAATTGGTGCTGGACCAAATAAAGAATTATGAACTTTCCTGAACAAGTGACCAAGCAATGTTCTGTTGTCTAATAATCCATACTCCTTAGTTATAAGGCTCTGAAAGGCATAGTGTTATGTTAAGATGCTGGGGGACCCAGCATATTGGTGAGACATGGACTTCAATTGCAGACAATACTTTTGTACCTTATTAATCTAAAATAACTTTCCATTACAGCAAAGCTCATGCATTGTATATCTTTCTATGACATTCACTTTTAAGAAAAGGCAGATGTCAAAGACTAACACAGAGCTTCACTATGTACCCTGTGGTAAAAGCAGAGATTTCCTGTATATTGTGAATGATCCTCACTGCAAACATTGTGGAAAAAAATGTTCTGCTTAGCTGATTCTTGTTTTTCTTTCAGCATTCCTTCCGTCCAAAATTTCTTTATGAAGCAGAGCAGCTGCATAGTCAAGGTTTTAAGGTAGGTTATTTGTTGTATGAGAACTCAGGAAAGGCTATACTTCTTAGCTAAGGGCTCATCCAAAATGATTTTGCTTTGCTCCCTCATCTCTTCATGTAAAACTCAATGAGTATAGGTGAAATACACAGTAGAATTTGGAAACTTTGGGTAACAATAAGGTACACGGGCAAGTGAGAATGAACTAATTTTGGGGTTATTTTGTGAACAGCTTCAAAACAGGGGTGAAATCCAGCAGGTTCCATCAGGTTCTGGAGAACTGGTAGCAGAAATTTTGAGTAGTTCGGAGAACTGACAAATACCACCACTGGCTGGCCCCAGAGTGGGATGGGAATGGACATTTTGCAGTATCCTTCCTCTGCCACATCCACCAAGCCACGCCCACAGAACCAGTAGTAAAAAAATTTGGATTTCACCACTGCTTCTGGTTTAACTAGTCTTTCCTGAATTTGGTGATATCCAAATCTCCCCACTCAGAGAACATATCACATGGGCTAAACATGTTTCTTCTACAGCAGATGTTCCACATGTGTTTAGAAACATGCAAACTGTACCTAGAGAAAGGAAAAGCTGTTCTGTGTGGGAAAGCATAGGAAATATTATCAATTTTCTGGAACTTCAGGTCTTATTATCTGTACATATCATGATTTCATTATTATTAAGAGCAAGAAAAACTATATTGACTAGACTGAAAAATTAGCCCTTCTGCCATTTATTTTTGTAAGCAATAATAGAGCGCTGTGAACATTTTTATTTTATTTTTTTAATTTGATTTATATGCTGCCCTTCTCCGGAGACTCAGGGCGGCTTACAATGCGTTAAGCAATCGCCTTCATACTTTTGTATATTTTATACAAAGTCAGCTTATTGCCCCCACAAACTGGGTCCTCATTTCACCTACCTTAGAAAGGATGGAAGGCTGAGTCAACATTGAGGTACCCAGTGGCTAAGTCTTTTTCTGACACCAATCAATACTTCCTTTTCACCTTTAAATAAGAGTCTGTTGTATCAGCTATTATACTGCCAGCTGCAAAGGCTGAAATGACATGTGACAAAGTTACTTCCAAGCTGTTTTGTAAAACACAAAATCCTGATTTGGCTCTTCAAAGTCCACTTGTTCAGTGCTGACATATAGATCTTGGTTCCACAGGCATAAGGGACAATATACTATCTATTCCTCATCTTTAGATTATATTTTTTTTACCCTATAAATGGAATAACATGAGCTTTCTGATCACCTCTGAGTTAAACTGATATCCACCTAGGAATAAAAACTATATAATAGTATAAAAGTTTCTCACCCCACTGTCAATCCTTCCCCTGAATCTGTTGCCTGTTTCAGCTCACAAGTTGGTTGTGTTTTGTTTCCCATCCTGTTAAGCAAAGTGATCAGCTTTCCAAATCCACCTCTTTCAGAAAGTCAACTGCTGGTGGGAATCCATCCAACAATTTTATTTATTTATTTATTTATTTATTTATTTATTTATTTATTTATTTAATTTCTATACTGCTTTTCTCCCGTAGGACTCAAGGCGGTGTACAGTCAAGAAAAATATAGACACACAAACATCATAAAATTGCTAATTAAAATTATTACTTATTATTATTATTAATTATTAATTAATAATTATTTATTATTATTATTAACAATCATAACAGTGATGCAAGAATACAGGCTGGGAGGATGGCAAGTTTTGACAAGTGGCTCTTTCCAAACCAGGGATCTCCATTGAATCCCTGCAAGCCTGTTCATGGATTTCTGGAGGTTTAGATCTTTAAAAAATCAATCTCCTGCTTGTGGAGAATAGAATAGATTTTTTTTTTTTTTTTGCTGCTTTTTTCAAACTCACTCTCTTAGGTGGCAGTAAGAAATAAATGATGCACTATCCTGAAGTGGCCAATAAACTGAGGCTGACCCTCATCTCAAGGGATCACCAGACTGGCTGTCAATAGCATGGACAGTGAATGAAATGCTTCAACTTGGCCATGCCATTAAAGTGCCACTGTTATCCTCTTAAGAGAATAGCACCATCACAGCTAAGGTGGTGCCAGAGTTGCCAGATGTTGCCAGAGACATGTGACAAAAAATTTTTTTGGCATTTAAGCTGCACATCTTAAACATGTAAGCAGCACAGATGAGAAGTGGGGACAAATACAGTAGTCATTCCCCACTTCATCACCCTCTTTTTGTAGGCAGCAGCTTTCTGAGTGGAAAATGTCCATCCATGTCACTCTTGGTGACAAATGGCAGACCCATCAGTTTGTTCCTTACTTTACTCTCTCACCTGAAGAGTCTATGGGATTTAAAACTTCTTGACAATAGCTGTAGGTACCCAGATTCTTTCTCTCTTATTGGATGGTCCTGTTAGAGAAGATACAGCATGGATACAGATAGCTTTTATCACTTGGCATCCTGCCAGATCCTGGAACAAAACTATTCATGAAGTCTTCCAGTGAGCTCTGCCCAACAGCATGAAAGGCTTTCTGCTTATACATTTCTACTATTCTGCTAGTGTGTACCTGTTAAACTTGTAGCTGAACCTTTTAGGGGATAGCTGACTTTTCATATTGTTTTAGCACCAAACCATATGACTAGCTAAAACACACGTAATATGTAGAACTGTCTATTTCATATGTAGCAAGGAATCAATAGGCAGTTTTAAAAGTTTCGGGACCTTTGGATAGGAGAAGATTCATCTTACTGTATAAACATTTCCAAGTAGGAGAACAGCAATCTTCTAAAACAGGGGTCCCCAACCCCCAGTCCATGGACTGGCACCGGTCCACAGCATGCCAGAAACTGGGCCATGCAAACAAGCAAATACCCATCTGCAGGATGCAGGCAGCACATGCCTTCTCTGGTCCGCAGAAAAACCTCTCTTCTCAGAACTGGTCCCTGGTGCCCAAAAGGTTGGGGGCTGCTGTTCTAAAAGATACTAATTCAATGATGGCATCCTTTTATAATATCCAAATGTCAGACTTCCAATAGTAGAAGTAATAAAACAATACATTGTTACTAAATCAGTAAAAAAGGAATTCTTAATCATTGCTGAACCTTAGTACTATGGATTTTTTCTGGTTTATTATTATTCTCTTACCTTGTCATCCAGTTTCTAACTGGAGGAAAGATAAATTATGTTAAATGGGTGTGGTCTATGACATCCCAAACCATATTACAATATCTCTTTTTAAAAAGGCAGCAACTGATTCATACCTACTCAGGCTGTTGTCATTAAAACTCAACAGGAAGCTTGTCATTGATTTTCAGTTGCTCAATCTCCTACACTACCACTGATTGTTAAATGAAACCTTTTTTTTTATCATTACACAGCATATACACACTCATGCATGTATATACATAAATCTCTTTCTGCAGCTTTATGCTACACCAGCAACTTCAGCATGGCTCAATAGTAATGACATACCTGCTTCTCCAGTTGCCTGGCCTTCGAAGGAGAACTCGGAATCCACACTTCCTCCAGTCAGACAGTAAGAGATCCAACAAACTGGTAATATTCACAGTTGGGCAAAACTTTCATTAGAACCAGCAGTGAGAGAAAATGACTTGTAAACTTTTGACCTTTTTTAGAACTCTTCATCAGAGAATTGGGGTCAATATAACTTGGTTTGTATTATCTGAGCTGTCTACACCTGCTTAGTATTAAATAGTAACTATTGAGCATTCTGAAATATTATTACCAATTATTATCTTCCTTAGTAAACTTAGGTGGATTTCAGACTCTTAAGAGCATGGAACTCTGAATCCAGTTAACTCTGCAGAAGCCACAACTTTTTCCCTTCCCTGCCATTCTGATGGATCTATCATCCCAGATTAGTTTAAATTAAGCTGCTGTTGTGCCTGTAAGGGTTACAGCTAAGGCACAATTCTTATGGAGCTGAATATGGCTTAATGAGTTTGACATGTCTCTACTTTAACCCACTGCTGTGCTTATGTCTCACACTGTTTGCTTTTAAATTAGAACATCTTGAGTTGGACTGTAAGCAGTCAGTTTCAAGGTGCTTTAATGCCTTTGGGTCTAGCTTTAGAGTTGAAAAAAATTACCAACTGAATACAAAGACCTGTATTGATGGAATTCTAAAAAATGCATTTGATTTACTAGAGATAGCTTTATTTGAGCTCTTAATCTCATATATGCTTCCTTTCAGGCTCATAAAGGATGGGAGCATAGACTTGGTAATTAACCTTCCCAACAACAACACCAAGTTTGTACAGGATAATTACCTAATCCGTAGGGCAGCAGTTGATGGTGGAATCTCTCTCCTCACTAATTTACAGGTATTTCTCATAGTCCCATCGAATCAGTTATTGCAACCTATTGAGTAACCCCAACTTGAAAGCCTTAATCAATGTTTGGCAGCAAATTATTTTTAAATGTGGCCAAATCTCATTGATTTAGGATAGGGTTGTTCCCCTTCCCCCCTCCTTCCTCCTCTTCCTCTTCCTCTTCCTTCTCCTCCTCTTCTACTTTTCTTCTTCTGTATTGTATTTCACATTAGTTTTAAAAACATTTTTATTTAATAGAGAACAGACTGCTGATTTTCAGAAAACTCATATCCATAAGAGCTAATACACAGCATAGAGATTGAAATCTGATCCAGAGATTTCTGCTGCATGTCTCTGCTGGATAGCCTTAGGCAAAATCTTCTCTTCCCCAAACCTTATTCCTTAGCTGCAATACAGACCTAATGATAGCAGCCTATTTAATAGAATTGCTGATATAATTAGAACAAGAGAATGTATGTGAAGGCACACAATAGCAGCAGGGGAGCAAAGTCATTGCTCTCTTCCCCTTTCTTCATTCCTATGTTCCTGTTGTCTGTGAGAGCACTTTACCTCTCTATCCCTTCAGTGTTTGTCCTCTAGGCAGTGCACAGCTCATCAGCATTTCAGAGAGAAAAAGAAACAGAAGAACATTCCTTCCTCTCCTCTCCCTGCATCCTGCCAGTGTCACTTTCTCTATCACTACTTAGAAAAGGAAAGGACAACATGGGCACTTCCACATACCACACTTTTCACACTCAAATCTCCCCAAGCAATTTGAAATGGGCTGCCAATCCTTTTCACCTCCCTTTTCTTGAATCCTATCAGCTTGAGCGCCTTTTTCAGCTAACCAAAAAGAACATGCAAAAAAACCAAACCAAACTATAATGCAATTGGTGTTTTGCTTAAACAAAGCAATTAAACAATGCCCTCCACTCGCCACAGAAAAATGAAGTAAATTGCTAGCTGTGCACATTATTTGCAAATGAACCTGAATGTTTTGATGGGATGAAGCTGTTTTATTACTCAGCCATAATTCTATTATAGATTCTATTAAAAATTAGGAAGTTAGCATGATATGTCATTGGTATTGCAACCAGGCTCTTAATGCAGTACAGTACTTTCAATTTTGATTGTAGGCTGCAATGATGGCAGATGGATCAATATGTTAAAAACAAAATATTGTACACATTTTAGACTCTAGTAACTAGAACCACACCAGTATGCTAGAATAATACAAACCTTCTCAAACCTTCTGGCCCGATTTTACATGTCTCCTTGTTTTTTGACCAAAAGAAGGAGAAAATATAACTCTTCAATTTTACTCCAGGAGGCCTGCAAGAATTATGAAAACTTGCTGAGTGGACAGAAAAGATAACTCTGATACCAGCTGCAAAGATCTAAAAAACTGCTAGATGGCAGCATAAAGATAAAAGAAAACTAATGTTGAACTGCCATCTAGTGGTCACTTGTCCTTTTGGTGACTAACATGATAGGCATGGAGAATGCAGGAATAAATATTTCTCCAATGGGGAAATAGGCTATTCAAGGACAGAAATAGGTAAAAGAAATTATTCAGTTCATCTGTATTGAAAAAAAAAGTTTATTTGAGTTCCACTAAGCCCATTGGCTGAATTCATCTTATGCTCATCTGCTGAACTCAGCTGATATTGAAGATCTCTTTACATGCTTCGAACTAGCACAGAATCCTTAGGTAGCAAATACCTAATGTGTTTCTTTTTTGTGGAAGGAAGGGGCAAAGGGGTTGGGAATTCCACACACGCACACAAAAACTTACATACATGCATGCATGCATGCATACATACATACATACATACATACCCATATACCTATTACACCAAACCGTTTCTGGGTAAGCAACAGCATGCAAAATTCAGAAAAGGAAAATTAGTAAAAAGAAACTGAAGAAATTAAGGGTATGTGATAAGAAAATGAAAACAGAAAACAAACTAGTTTTCACAATACCACTTATATGTTTCCATATCTCTTCTTTCCTTGAAAAACATTTTGTTTCTTATCCATCTCATAGTTTAACTTGACCCAGAGAAAACAAAGTGTACAAACAAAAATGTAATTTATATGTTTATTTGAAATGTAACAAGAAATTATAGAGAAAGAAAAACAACCAACTATGAACACTTTTCTTTATGAATTAAATCACAGACAAACTTTGAATACTTTTTTTTAAGGACCAAGTTTGGACAGAAGATTTTAATTGACTTTTGAAATATTTACTTATTTATTTAGACTTATAGCCCCTTTTCTCCAGCACTTCATGGAGGTATACATAGCTCCATGTCATTCAGTTTTTCTCCACAAAAATTCTGTGAGGTCAGAAAGAAAGTGACTGTCCCAATGAGCTTTCATGGTTGAAAGCAGAATTAGATCAGGATTTCCCTTGATCTAATCCAGTATCTTAACCACTGCAGAACATGGGCTCTCACCTCTTATCATGTAGTAGGAAAAGAAAAGTTTATGCCCATCACTACAGCATAACAGTAAACATAATTACTCTTCAGAATTACTATCCCCTTTTTGCTTTTGGTCACAGGCTAGATTCTGGAATTTCAGGTTACACACTATTGACCTATATAGAAGCGTGAGCCATAGTTTAATGTAATGGTATGCAGGAATGATCTTAGGAAAAAAGGAGTCACAGCCAATGGTATGCGGGAATGATCTTAGGAGACAAGGAAAGAGCCACAGCCAAGGCAATGGTTGGATAAGAGACAGATTAGCCCACAAAAGGAATACAGACATGGGAAACATCTCAGAAGGGACCCTCCCTAGTTTCTTGAGCTATAAAGGCAACAGGGGGAGAAATATATTTTCAGACTTTCAGGATTCTATTGATGTAACCTCAAAATAAGGTAGAATTAGTTCATCTGGTTGTGTTTCATGTCTAGACTATCTAGCAAGGATGACATTAAGATAGAATTGATACGGTATATAGCAAATTCTCAATAATTGCTTTATCTTATATATTTTATTTTTTTTATATATGTGTTTTCCATTTTGTGTTCAATTTGAACCTTTCCGGGGTGGGGGTGGGGATAGACTGGGTCTTTTGTTTGCTTGATTTAACCCAAATTAAGTCTCTCAGTTCTTAGCAAGTGGCATCTCTGGCTCACTGGATCTGAGCTTAGAATTTAAGCAGAATCTTAAGTAGAATCTACCAGGAGAGCAGGCTAGAGAAGGAATAGATGGGGCAGCATAACCATCTCAGAAAACAGTAATGGGAAATCACTTTCATACTGTGCCAGGAAGAACTACCCTGTTTTCCCCAAAATAAGACATCCCCTGATAATAAGCCCAATCGGGCTTTTGAGCGCATGGCAATAAGGCCAAGCACTTATTTCAGGGTTCAAAAAAATATAAGACAGGGTCTTATTTTCGGGGAAACACGGTATATAGAAATCACTAAGCATTCAGCTAAGCTCAAAGGAGACTGTATTTAAACCTTTCAAATGCGTTAGTTGTAATAAATGTAGCAAATCAGTCCTTCCTCCTTTCACACCCCTCCCCCCTCCCAGTCCTCAGCCATAATTATTGTATAAATTGAACATGGAAAGAATTATCTTTTGCATCAGCCATACAATAGATTCTTTTAATGGAAAAATCTGCTGAAAATAATTTATAAATGACACTTAGATGGAATTTGCTTAATTCTCATTAATTTGTTTTGTTAAACATTTGTACTCCTCATGGATTTTATGGTTTTAGGTAGCAAAACTCTTCACTGAAGCTCTCCATTATTCCGGAAAACTAGACTGTAAAAGCCTGTTCCACTATAGATGGTTGAATAGCAGCACTGCAGCATAGAAGAAACAGTCTCCCAGCAATGAAGAAATTCCATTCCTGAATGAGATTTTTTTTTTTTATTCTGTAAATCCTAATTTCAATTAATATCCAACATTTTATCTTCTTTGGAGCTTTATGCAAGCAGTTTCCCAAACTGGATTTGTACTGCCAATATGATAGCAACCATCAACATCACCTCTAGCCATCGGTAGATTAAGGTTGCCACATCCAGGTGATAAGAATTGAGATGACTGTTACCTTACAACAAAGAACTACAAAAACCTCTAATTTTTGCTGTATGGGTAATTTGGAATTTTGCAACTTAGCTATGGCAACTCAGAATAAAACATGATTACTCCAACATATTTCAGAAATAAAAAGGTTCTGTTCTTGACCTTTATTCCTCTATGGGATGACTTAATTCCAAAGTATCTTGAAGATTGGTTAAGCATGTGAAAAAAATAAAATCAGTAGCTGTTGTAATAGTTTTAATATTCTAAATTGTTAAGTATTCTAGAACAGCCTGATCTGTTTTGAGGATTTAAATAGATTTATATCTTGCCTATTCTTCAAGAATTCAAGACAACTTGCAGAGGGATTTCCCATGGTTTTATGTCCAGAGCAATAATCCTTTGAGGTAAGTTGTGTTGAAAGAGCTTGATAGGTCCCAAACACTCAGAAAGCTTCTATGACTCCCTGGTCCCAATCCTATATGTTAACCAATAGTCTACATTGCTTCCTCACCATGTATGACAAAATATATAATAGACTTATCACATGTCATACCACAGTCAGTAACTTGGTTTTTTAAAAATAAAAGTATATGATGGTAGAATTCTGGAGTAAAGCTCGTTATAGTGATCTTACGAGACCAGGCCACAAATTGGAGTGTATGTGTTTTAACGTTTTAATGTTTTAATGTCTTCTTTTAACTTTTGTATGGGATATTGTTGCATTGTTTTATTCTCTGTTGTAAGCTACCCAGAGTCCCTTGGGAGTTGGGCGGCATAGAAATGCAACAAAATAAATAAATAAACAAATAAAGCACAGAACACAGAATATAGAGCTGGAAGGGATCTCAGAAGTATTCTAGTCCTACTCCCTGCTCAAGACAAGAGAATTTATTCCATTCCAGTCAAATGGTTGTCCAGTCTATTCTTGAAAACCTCTAGGGATGGAACACGCACAACTCCAGGAAGCAAGTTATTCCATTGATTGTTTTCACTCTCAGGAAATTTATCCTTAGCTTTAGGTTGGATCTCTCTTTGATGATCTTCCACCCATTACTTCTTATCCTGCCCTCTGGTGCTTTGGAGAGTAAATCAGTCTCCTCTTCTCTGTTATAGTCCCTCAAGTATTGGAAGACAGTTATCATGTGTCTCTGTCCCCCCACCCTCTCCCGGTCAAACCTTCTCTTTGTAGGCTAGACATATTTAGCTCTCTCAACTATTCATCATACCATTTAGTCTGCAGACAATTTATCATCTTTGTTGTTCTTCTCTGCACATTTCCTAGAGTCTCAGCAATTTTTTTTTGTATTAGGGTGACTAAAACTGGATGCAATAGTCCAAGTGTGATTTCATGATATAAAATGGTATTATCACTTCTTGTGATTTAGATGCTGCCACTCTCTTGATGCAGCCCGGGACTGCATTGGCTTTTTGGCATAAAATGTGAAATTGCATAAGTTACCACAGATTCCAATTTTAACATAAGTAAATTCATTTCTCTTCCCCCCACCCCCCCACCCCCAGTCACTGTTTGCTGGGACTCCTTTGGTCAAAGAAGGAACAGGTTACTGTTCCTGCTGATTTGAAAATATTCCTTTGCTTGATTCACCTTGTATATTCCTTCAGCAATCGGGGATACTTTCAGAAAATTCACAAGGTATAGTTCAGAGCCATCATTTGAGTGTCATGTACTCAATCTATTTTCTTACCACCATGGCTCATTCTGAAGAATTTCCTGCCCTCTCTTTTACAGCCAGTAATCAGCCTTCTACCACTTGATTTACCTCAGCAATATCGCAATCACTTGCTACTGAATATGATGAATGTGACAGGAACTCTTTCAAATAAAACGATGACAATTCCAGCTTTTACGTAACAGCTGATGGCAGATAATACAGCTTTTTTTTTTCATCTTGAATTGGCTCACTGTCTTCTATACATTTGAGGCCTGATCCCAATTATCTCATTATGTTGCATTGCAATTCCTCCACAAGTCTCTTTTGTAATTAAAAGCAATTCAAGTAAGAAGATTTGAACCTATGCCAACCTCAGAAAACAAAGGAGAACAGAATCCTTGTTGCTGTTCAGTCATTTAGCCTTTTCCAGCTATTTGTATCTGTGAATACTTTTTCACTAGGATTTTCTTGCCAGTAACAGTTTCACTGAGGCCTTGTAAGCATACATGCATATTCCTTGTAAAGATGGATTTGTGTGTGTGTGTGTGTGTAAGATTGAAAAGATTCCAGTTAAAAGTCCATATCAAGTTAAATAGACCAATGAGTGATCTTATATGTCCCTATTTTGTTTGCCCTGGTCAAGTGACTTCTTTAAAGTATAGGGAGGGTTAGTGAATACACTTTCAGGCCTAACAATTTATTCAGGACTTAATTTCTATTTTGTATGCCATACCTCAACCTCATAATGATGTATTAATAATAGAATTCCATTTGTGCAATCTCTTTTTTATCACACACACACACACACACACACACACACACACAATCATATTAAAAAGGAGGATTAAATTTCACAAGAGTGTGACAGGTTGTACATAGGGCTGCCCTTAAAGATTACTTCATAGCTATAGCTGATGAACAATACAAGTAGATCTTGCTTAACATGGACCTTGTTTAAGGATCATTCGAAGTTACACTAATGCTGAAAAAATAATTTTATGACAAGTCTTTGCATTTACAGTTGTTACAGTCATGTGATTACCATATGAATGCTTCATAAATGGCTTCCAACAAGCAGAGTCAATGGAGAAGCTAGCAGTAAAACTGCAAGACACAGTTGCATGAACAACACATAGTGACTCACTTAATACAGAAAACAGAATAACAGAATTGGAAAGGACCTTGGAGGTCTTGTAGTCCAACCCCTGCTCAAGCAGGAGGATAGTATAACCCTATACCATTCCAGAGAAATGGCTATCCAATATTTTCTTAAAAACATCTGGTGATGAAGCACCCACTTCTGGAAGCAAGTTGTTCCACTGTTTAATTGTTCTCAATGACAGGAATTTTTTTCCTTAATTTTAGGTTGGATCTCTATTTATTTAGAAAATTTATATTGCTGCCTACTCGCACATGGCAACTCAAGGCAGCTTACAAGGATATAAAAACAGTATATAAAAGAAATAAAAAGAAAAATAATAACCCCCCACCCCAGTGACAACACACATTCATACTAGCCATTTAATGGGCTCCATCCTGCTCTGGGTTTCCCCGGCCCCCTGACAGAACCACGTCTTTAGGGCCTTCCAAAAGAGTGTTAATGTCTTGGGCGGATGATATTCCAGCGAGAGGGAGCTACCACAGAGGAGGCCCTTCTGGGTCCTGCCAGATGTAGCTCCTTAGGGGACAGGACCTGCAACACCCTTGCCTTCCCACTCTAGTGGGGTGGGCAGATGTGACCAGCAAGAGATGGTCCCTCAGATAATCTGGTCCCAAGTCATGAAGGGCTTTAAAGGTGGCAACCAGCACCTTGAAATGCATCCAGAAGCAAATCAGCAACCAATGCAGTTCCCTCATTAGAGCTGATATATGTACACATTGAGGTTTGCATAAAATCATATGGACCACTGCATTTTGCATCAACTTAACCAGATGCTTCCAGATTCTTTTCAGGGGCAGCCTGATGTAGAGCATGTTGCAATAGTCAAGACAGGGTGACTAGAGGATGACCATGAGTAGGGATTATTGGTCAAGACGTAACTGGTGCACAACCCACAGTTGTGCAAAGACCCTCCTGTCCATGACTGCCATCTCTTTTTGAGCAGGAGTCGTGAGCCCATCTTATGCATAAGGTCTGTTTGGGGCACCCCATCCAAGACCAAAGGTGGCAGTTCTCTCTCTCTCTCTCTCTCTCTCTCTCTCTCTCTCTCTCTCTCTCTCTCTTTTTTTTTTTGAAAAATTAAACTTTATTGTTTAAAAGAAAAACATTTAAAAACATACAAGTTTCTCACAATTGAGAAACAAATTTACATATACAGTACATAAACGTCACCTATTAGCTAATTTCCATTATTCTATATAAATATATTATATGTATTATATGTACATATATACAAACATACAATAAAGTATTCCATATTCTATACCTCTGACAGTGCTGGTTTTTTTGTTATATTGATTTCTTCTAAATTTCATCTCTACCCATTTCCTTTCCTCTGGTTTATCCATTGGTACCATCTATTCCATGTTTCATAATATTTAGAGTCCTCCTTATCCTGTAACTCTAAAGTTAGTCTATCCATCTCTGAGCATGTAAATATTTTTTGTATTAATTCCTGATCTGTTGGCAATCGATCGCTTTTCCAGAATTGTGCTAATGCTAATCTTGCCGCTGTGATTATATGAAGTATTAGGTATTTTATGTCATTTCGGATGTTCTTTTTGATCATGCCCAATAGGAAAATCTCAGATGGCAGTTCTCCATGGGCCAAAGAACCCCAAACCCAGAGCCACTAAGTCTTGCCAGGGTGCAGTTTCAATCCGTTGCAGCCCCTAACAGCCTCCAGGCACTGCGAGAGGGAGGTCATGGCATCGCTTAACTCACCTTGGGCTGAGATATACAGCTGAGTATCATCAGATTATTATTTTTTTTCATCAAAAAGTTTTTTATTTTATAAACAAACAAACAAACAATACATAATCAAACATTCAATATATCTTCTGAATACATCTTTTAAGTCTTCTTTTTGCTCCTCCAATATTTATCATATCTTAATATTGTAAACAAACAAACAATAATCATTCAATATATCTTCTGAATACATCTTTTAAATCTTTTTACTAGATATTTATCATATCTTAATATTGTCATTTCCTTTATTATAACATTTCCCCCATTTTTCTTACTTCTCTATTAATACCTTAATCTATCTTTTAATTATATTAAAAATTAGACAACCATTTTATCCCCACACAACCTTCAACCCCCCCCAGAGCAAAAACAGGGTATACCATTAAACATAAGCTAAAATATACTAACTTACTACAAGATTCAAAACTCCCTCACCCTCTTTAACTCCTCTTTTAAAAATTGTTCATCAACCTCCCCTTTTAAAATTCTAATTTAAACATTTTAAAACTTTCTTTAAAGCATATCTTTCTAAGAAAAAAAAGAAAATATTTTGCATCCATTCAATTTTAAATTAACCATTTTAGTACTTCAATAAGTATTTAGTATTTAAAAAAAATACTTCAATAAAATATTCTTCAGAATATAACCTTAAAGATACTATTAATTCATTGAGTTAAGTTATTTCTAACTCTTGAATTCATTCTTCAGAATATCAATTTCAAAACTTTCAGAAAACTATACATTAACTTTAAAGTTAACCATTTTAATACCACAGTAATTTTTTTAAAAAGCTATCCATTTTTAGTTAAACATTTTTACTTAAACTTAAAAAAGAAATGCTAATTTCAATAGACTTTTCAAATTTATTATTAAGATCCTCCCCAAAGGAAATTAATCTTCAATTCTTCCTTTCTTTCTATATTTTTTCCAATCCTCCTTCTTCAATAATACTTTCTCCTTCAGCATTGCTCCTCCCCCTGCTTTTATTTTCAAAATTTTTGAATGTAGATTTGAGACTGATGCATCTTTAAAAATCGTTCTCTTCTAAAAATTATCTCCTTCATTTTTTTTTATTTATTATAAATTTATATACCGCCCTTCTCCCTGAGGACTCAGGGCGGTGTACAGCCAGAATTAAAAAAACATGAAATACAAATATTAAAAACAATTAAAATATATATAAATTTGGCCCAAAATTAAAAATACAAACCAATTAAAACATTTTAAAATTTCTTCTTAAGCCAGCCCAGCTTGCTGGAAAAAGTGGGTTTTAAGGGCACGGCGGAAGGCACTAAGGTCTTGGATTCTCCTTATCTCTGGGGGAAACTGATTCCAGAGGGTAGGTGCTCCCACAGAGAAGGCCCTCCCCCTGGGAGTCACCAGCCTACATTGATTGTAGGCTGTGGGAGGCCCTCTCTGTGGGAGCGCATGGGACGATGGGAGGTCGTCGGTAGCAGCAGGCGGTCTCGAAGATAGCTAGGCCCGATGCCATGGAGCGCTTTAAAGGTGATAACCAACACCTTGAAGTGCACCCGGAAGACCACTGGGAGCCAGTGCAGCTCGCGCAGGAGCGGTGTTACATGGGAGTGCCATGCTGCTCCCTTCACTACCCGCGCTGCTGCATTCTGGACCAGTTGGAGCCTCCGGGTGCTCTTCAAGGGGAGCCCCATGTAGAGAGCATTGCAGTAGTCAAGGCGAGAGGTGACGAGGGCATGAGTGACTGTGCACAGGGAATCCCGGTCAAGAAAGGGCCGCAACTGGCGAATCAGGCGAACCTGACAAAAGGTCCCCCTACTTACAGCTGTCAGATGTTCCTCCAAGGACCGCTGCATATCCAGGAGGACTCCCAGATTGCGAGCCCTTTCTGTGGGGGCCAAAGACTCGCCCCCAATAGTCAGTGATGAAGTCAACTGACTATATTGGGATGCCGGGAGCCACAGCCACTCAGTCTTGGAAGGGTTGAGCCTGAGCCTGTTCCTCCCCATCCAGATCCGCACAGCCTCCAGGCACTGGGACATCACTTCAAGGGCATCATTGGGGTGGCCTGGAAATGGAGGTTTTGAAACCTCCATTTCGACTCTTCCTGCTTATATAATCAGTCACTTCCTTCCTTAAAAATTCATTCTGTCTATAAAACCAAGAATTGTCACGATAAAGTTTATCAGTCTGCAGGAAAGAGTCTATTTGCTGCTTTTCAGTTAACTGCATAGAAGCCTCTGCCAAAACCTCTGTTTTCAGTGTGCTAACTTCCATCGTGTTCCTGACAACCTCTTATCCCTGCTCCAAAGACAAATTGGTTTGATTTTCTTCCTCTTTTCCAGCCATTGTTGTTCTCCAAATTATAATTTTGAATAGTCCTTTCAATTGATTCAAGTATAGCAGAAGTATAGAAATTTAAAAGTTCTTGTAAAACCTTTACAGTCACAACTTGTGAATTTGCTGGCTCATATAGTAATGATCCTCCATCCTTGATGTCAGCCATATTTCAATTTCCACCTTAAGTTTATTCAGCTATCAGGTCAATAAATCCAATAATTTTCCACACAATTTAGAAGTATAAAGTA
Organism: Arizona elegans; assembly: GCA_022577455.1. Classification (NCBI taxonomy): domain Eukaryota; kingdom Metazoa; phylum Chordata; class Lepidosauria; order Squamata; family Colubridae; genus Arizona; species Arizona elegans. Next base: position 155,522,847 of record JAKOOJ010000001.1, read on the forward strand.
GTTAAGGTCAATACCATAGTCTTTTTCATTTCACTAGCGTTTTAAATCTTTTTCTTGCCCCGTAATCCAGTAGCTTTTACAATGTTGCAGCTTTAATGATCACTTTCACTTGTAAGTTTCGTTTTAACACCCTTAAGCGCCATCTTTTTTCTTTGTTTTAAATGGAGTTAAAGTTTAATACTTGCATTTTCTGTTCTCCTGATTTTGCTCTGCCAGCGTCCAGGTTCAAATTTTCACATAGTCCTTAAAATTGCACTGCTGGTGTGGTTGCGACCCCTTGTTCTGCATAGAGCAGAATTGTCCCGGATCCGGAGCAACTGAAGGGCTTTCAGGGAGCTCTCACCCTGCAAACCCCAGGCTTAAAAAAAAAGCCTGGGGGTCTAGGGGAGCTCTGCCCAGACCCTTCTGCTCTTCTCTCCCCCTTTTTCCCTGGGGGAGAATTTCGAGCCGCTAGACAGCTGATTTTCGCTGTTCTAGCGGCAAACGGAATCGCAGGGCTGGAGCTCCTAAATGAGCATCCATCGGGGAACGCGGAGCCACCGGAAGTCCCCAGTATCATCAGATTATTGATGGTATTTCACTCCATAGTGACAGATGATCTTACCCAATTGCTTCATGTAGATGTTGAATAGGAGTGGAGAGAGTACCGTGTCTTGCAGACCTGCAAAACAGTGGGTGAGGGCTGCACCTCTCTCTTCCTATCAACACTGCCTGAGAGGGGCCACAGAGGAAGGAAGTGAACAGGATAGCACACAGCCCCCCATTCCCAACCCCCCCAAGCCACTCCAGAAGGATACCATGGTCAATGGTATAGAAAGCCGCCAAGAGGTCAAGTAGAGTAAGGATGGATGCACTAGTCCCATCCTGCTCCCACCAGAGATCATAAAAAAGCATGACCAATGCTGTTTCTGTCCCATATTCAGGCCTGAATCCTGATTAGTAAGGGTCTAGATAATCCTTTTCATCCAAAAACCTCTGGAGCTGCCACTCAGCCACCTTCTCAACAATCTTCCTCAAAAAAGGAAGATTGGAGACAGGTTGGATATTTTTTTTTTAATAAATTTTATTGAATAGACAAATATATTACAATTCAACCTTTTCAGTTTGGCAACGTGTAGTCATACTATATGCTTATAAATGTGGTAGCTAATAGGTTATATAGATAATTTACAATTAAAACATAGGATATTTATGAAATTAATACATTATAAATTATAATATAATAATACATAAGTTAAGTTAGTAGTTAAGCGTTGTCCCCCTTAGTAGTTAACTTTTGCATTTATTTCCCAACCACCTATACCACTAATCCCATACCGTATAAAACTCTGAATTCTGCTTCTCGTTTAATACATATGTTAATCTACACATTTCTGCGCATTCCAATATTTTGTTGACTATGTGTTCCTCAGTTGGAGACAGGTTGGATATTATCCAACAGGGTGGAATCCAGTGATGGCTTCTTGAGAAGAGGGTGGACCACAGCCTCCTTAAAGTGTTGGGGCACTGACCCCTCCTGTGGGGAAGCATTAATCACCATCAGAGTTCACCATCTGTCACCTCCCAGGAAGTTTTCAGAAGCCAGGAGGGACATGGGTCTAAAACACAGGTGCTTGCATGCATAATCCCTAGGATACTGTCCACTTCCTCAGGAACAACAGGGTCAAACTGTTCCCAGATAAAAGGCCAAGAACCTGCCTCGGGTTTCCACCAGACCAGTAACCATGCCAGCATCTATCTGGGAATGAAGTGGAGCAATTTTGTCTTCCAGAAAATCCTCAAATTCCTCAGTGCTCTCCTTCAGGTGGATCTGTCTCCTCCTTCCCCAGGAGGAGATGGCTCTCCTTAAAGAGGGTCGCTAGTCGATTATTTGCAGATGCAATTAGTATAGAGAAGTATTTGCTTAATTCTTTGTTAAGCTTCCACCCGTTCCTTCTTCTTGTCCTGTCCTCAGGTGATTTGGAGAATAGGTTGACCCCCTTGTCTCTGTGACAGCCCCTCAAATAGTGGAAAACTGCTATCATGTTACCCCTAGTCCTTCTCTTTGTTAGACTAGACATACCTAATTTCTGCAACTCTTCATCGTATGGTTTAGCCTCCGGTCCCCTAATTATCTTTGTTGCTCTTCTCTGCACTCTTTTTAGAATCTTACATCTTTTTTTGTGTATCATGGCAACCAGAACTGAACACAGTATTCCAAATGTGGTCTTACCAGTGCATTACTAAAATGGTACTAACATTTCATGTGATCTTGATTATGATCATTCTGCTGATGTAGTCTAGGACTCCATTGGCTTTTTTGGCAGCTGCAGCACACTACTGGCTAATATTTAAGTGGTTGTCCACTAGGACTCTTAGGTCCCTCTCACAGCTACTGCTGTTGAGCCAGGTACCACCTATTCTATACCTGTCCATTTGGTTTTTCTTGCCTAAGTGTAAGACTTACTTTTCTCATCACTGAAATTCATTTTGTTGGATGCTTAATGCTCATGTCTGTCAAAGTCCTTCTGCATCTTGAGTCTATTTTCTAAAGTGTTGGTGTGTTGGCTCTTCCTCCCATCTTGGTGTTGTCTGCACATTTGATAAGTTCTCTTTCGATCCCTTCATCTAAAGAGTTTATGGAAATGTTAAAGAATACTGGACTCAAGACAGAACCTCACTGTGAGGTACCCCACTGCATGCTTCTCTTCACACAGATGTAGTTCCACTGAGGACTACACATTGAGTGCAGCTGGTCAGCCAATTACAAATCCATCTGGTGGTGATGCTGTCTACTCCACATTTTTCTATCTTAACAAGAAAGGCAGCCATATACTGTATTATTCAGACTATAAGACGCTCCGGACTATAAGACGCACCTAGCTTTTGGGGAGGAAGACAAGAAAAAAAAAATCTGCCTCTGCCTCCCAGCATCCATCTGGCCCGTTCGCTGCAGCCTGTTTGCCACAGCCCATTCAATGTTGCCCATTTGCCACCACGGCCCATTTGCCATGGCCTGTTCGCCATGGCCCATTCACCGCCACTGCAGCCTATTTGTCGTGGCTCATTTGCTGCAGCTTGTTCACCATGGCCCATTTGCTGCCACTGCTACAGTCTGTTTGCCGTGGCCTGTTCACCATGGCCCGTTTGCTGCCGCCACCTGTTCCCCATAGCCCGTTCCCTGCTGCCACCGCAAGCCCATTTGCCACTGCTGCTGTGGTCTGTTCACCGCAATATTTGCTGTATAAGATGCACAGTCATTTCCACCCACTTTTTCTGGGGGTGGGGGGAAGTGCGTCTTATAGTCCAAAAAATATGGTAAGTTTGATTAACAAATAAAATTAAATAAAAAGGCAGTGTAGTCCAGATGCTTCAAGAGGTCCAAGAAACGGATTTTCAAAGTCTGTCCTACATCACCAAGAGGAAAACCCACACATGTGGAAGGAAATTAAAAAAATGTCAGTCTCCAAAGCAGACAGGTCATGAGGTTGGAGCATGCAGACATTAAATATTGCAATTAGATATATAAAATAATTTACTGCTTTTGATATAGTCAGAATGGAGGAGGAAATCTATCTACATGGCTTAACTGCCTTAGCTGCATGCTACTTAAAGAGATCTCTTGCTGTAAATGTAAAGCTGTCAGAGGTTGACAGTTTTCTAGTTTGCAGTTTTATGAATAAAGAATTTGAACTGGTTCACAAGACAGTTCTTTCGTGCTGTGATTTTCTCTGTCTGAGTACAATTGCAATCCCTTCCCACTGCTGTGGCAACTCTTTCTAGTAGGAAATAGTTAGCTAGGAGCTAGAAGCTTTCTTGTAAGGGTAGTCCCTAAGTTAAGAATGAGCATTCCCTAACTCTGTCCTTGAATTTATATTTAAATTGTAACTTGTACTTACAAACAGACTGCCAATTGCTAAAAATGGTGGATGGTGTTGTCCTTCCTTGAGCCAATGAACTGCAATGCTTCCAGGAAATGCTAAAAACAGAATGTACATTAAAAACACATGGCTTCAGTGTTTCCGAAAGCATTGTGTGGCTTCAGTGCTTCCTTGACTCCAGGAAGGATAGCTGTGTCTGCCATTTTTAGTAATAGGCAACCTGTTCATATCTAAAGGCTGTCCTTCAATCAGACTTCCCTAACACGGGAATTGCCTGCAATGTATTTCTTAAAAATAAATCTTTATAAAACCTTTATAAAACCTGATATACTAATCATTGTTCAGGTTGGATTTCTGCTCTTGGGACCACACAGAGAACATTTCAACCTCCAGTCTAAGTCATATTTGTTATTTTTAGCATTCTTTGCTGACCTCAGCTTTTTCTGAGCTTTTCCTTGCCTGACCCCAGTTCTGCAATTCCAGGTTACTTGTCTGCATTCTTTTGTGTTAAATAAGAGGCATTTGTAATAGTGTGCGAATCCCATCACAATTTTATGTCAGGTACCTCTTTATTACAGAAGACGAACCCCTATCTGTTCCTTTTTTTGCTGTTTTACTAAGCCACATAGTCTTTGATAAAAAATACAGGAGCTATTTTAGAGCTGTGCTGGAGTCTTTCCCTCTGAATCAAAAAGTATTCCTTAACTTTTAATACAGGGTAGAACTGCCTGGGTTTGTCAGTGCATGATGCTTGCCAAACTTGAATATTTTACTCAAATCTCCAGATAGTAGGAAATAAATAGCTTACCTGAACTTCATAGTTTATTTCTAGAGTACTTTAAGGATGATACAAAGTGCAAAGCACTGCAAAATAACTTTCCCATCAATCATACATAGAGAGACATTTTCTTGATTTGCTTATTGTCTGTGGTATTATTTTCCAGGAAAGCAAAATGGAAGAAAGGAGTTGTAAACCCTGCTTACACCTCATCTTCCTTTACCTACGCAGCTGAAAGTACTCGAAACAGTTTCTACAGTGTCCATAGCCTCTCATACAAAGGAGGAGGAAATTAGCTGAAAAACAGATGAGGGCTGAATGCTCACTAATGGCTTGTTAATTGCATACCAGCATTGCCATTTTGTGTGAGTGCCAAACTTCCTGCAGGCACAGGTGCTCTCAGCACACCATCCATAAGTAATCTCACCTCTTTAATTATACACTACACCAAAGTCTCTCTGGTATCAACAATCTTGTGGTTCTTTATGGCCATCTCACTTTTTGTTCTAATTCACACAGAATAGGGGTTATTTACCTTTCTTTTGCCAAATGAAGCAGTATGTTTTAGAAAAATCTTCCCTTCCTTTGCATAAGCAACATTGAGTACTGAGGAAAAGAACAAAAAGAAATTGTTCTTTTCCTCAGTACTCAATGTTGTTTATGCAAAGGAAGGGAAGATTTTTCTAAAATCTTCCACTCTACTAGTGATCTAAAATTGTAGCTGTGTTCCACTATCTTCTCCTTCAGGAACATGGCTGAAAAAGGACTCTGAGAACTTCAAGTATTCGCAGCTGTGGAGTAAAGGGGGAGGGGGGAGAGAGGAGAGAAGGGAAAGGCAAGGCAAGCTGTTCTCTTTATTGTACCCTCTTTTCTCTCATAAAGGTAGCTGAGCTTTTAAAAATAGCTTTTATTCCACATGGGAAAATTGATGCAACTAGAATGAACATAGGAAAGCAAATTACTTGGCCATTTTGGTCAACTGTAGAGAGGGTAGACAACAATGCACTTCCTGAGGATGGGAATTAATGATAAAGCAGATATTTTAATGTCTATTGATATATCATTTATAGAGTAGAGTCAGAAGAAACAGAATTGATCTGTTCTTGTTTTATATACAGCTAGTCTTCCCTTAACAATAGGATTGAAATCTGACTTCTAGTGAGGACATAATGAGTTAAAGGAGCCTGATGGAGCAAGGATGGTGTTTGTGGCAGAAATCAGTGGCTGAATGCTGGATTGTGACCAGCAAAAGCTCTCTGGAGAAAAAACAAATCATGAGATTGCTCACTTGTAATCTGGATAGTTATTCCTAATAAATAGACTTCAGGAATCGAGATTTTTGCAGTTGACTTGTGAGCCAAGGCATTGAGAGTTTAGGGATTCCATCTAAGCTCACAGTTGCAACGTAGGTTATATGAATATAAAGCTCAATTGAATCTCATTTCTTAATCATTTTGGAAATACTTTTTTAATAATACTCACTTGGTTAGTCTTCATTTTAACAAAAGTTTTAATACAAGTTTAAAGACCTAGAAAACATTTACTTTTACAATAAACAGAAAAAGTGTGTTTAGAGTGTTAATTTTGGAAAGACTAAGAGATCAGATGGATTTGAAATAAGATTTGAAATTAAATATAGGAATCCTTCCAATGGTATATTGCTGTTATTTAGATTCCTTAATCTAAAAAAAAAACATGATAGGATAAGACTTTGAAGGTTGGGCACAATGGAGTAAAATATTGTACTTTTAACAATTGATATTTTGAAGGATATTTGTGAACAATGGACTCGTCAATTTTAGGAATGTTTGTCATCATAGATGGTGTGTAAATAATGTTACAGAGGAGGAACAAGCTCTATTCATCAACATTGAAATTTATGTGAAAGAGGATTTTGTAGAAAGTCAGCACTCACCCCAGATTTTGGGGAATATTAAAAAGGCAGGATAGAATATTTCCCCTAAAGGAGAAATGGGGAAAATCTTAAGGGAGGTAGAAATCAGACCTGTCTCCCTCCCCCAAGCAAAAACTGAGGAGGCCAGCTTTTAGAAATGCAGATTTGGTAATCCATTTGGAAAGACTGGGTCAAACAGAAACTCCAGATAAACAATTAGGCAAGACAAGATTAGCTCAGACAAAAACTAGGATAGGGGTGTCAAACTTGGTTGAGGGCCACATCAGGGTTTTGTTTGATCTCGGGGATGGGGGGGCGTGGCCAGGATGGGCATTGCCAAGCTTGACATCACTTGTGTCAGGGGCACCTGTGCTGGCCCAAGCGCTCTGGCAGTGAAAACAGGCTCCTGAGCTCCATTTTCTGCTGGGACAGCCTCCTGCAGTCCTTTGCCAGCAAAAACAGAGCTTGGGAGGGCTGCACACAGCTCCATTTTTGCTGGCAGAGGCACTGTAGGCCAGTCCTTTGCTGTTTCCAGAGTGGTCCTGTGGGCCAGCCCTAAACACCCCATGCACCAGATCTGGCCTGTGGGCCTTGAGTTTGCTACTCCTGACCCCTTACATGTTTTAATTGGTATTTAGTTTTAATCTTTTCAATTATAATGCTTAATAAAATTATTATTTAAAAGAAGATGGTAATTGGGGCCAACAATTCTATCAACTAAGCAATGCAGCTGTAAAGCATGATATTACCTGACTCTGTGATATTTGCAACAGCAGTTGTGGCAGTCCCAGTTGCCATAGTTAGGTGGCAAGGTTACACGCTTCAGCTGTCACATGATTGCCATTTGCAGCTTCCTGCTAGTTTCCCATTGACTTTGCTTCTTGGACACCAGCAGTAAATGTTGCAAATGGTGATCATATGACTACCTGATGCTATAATTGTGAGCCTGTTTCCAAATGCCCAGATCACAATCACACGACTGCAGAGATGCTACAACTCCAACTATGAGAAATGATATAAGTCATTTCTCATAGTTGAGAAATATATTATTAAAAGAGCCGAGGTGGCGCAGTGGTTAGGGTGCAGTACTGCAGCTACTTCAGCTGACTGCTAGTTCAGCAGATCAGCGGATCAAATCTCACCGGCTCAAGGTTGATTCAACCTTCCATCCTTCCAAGGTGGGTAAAATGAGGACCCAGATTGTTGGGGGCAATATGCTATTTAGTATACTGTCTTTGGTGTAAGCTGCCCAGAGTCCTCAGAGAGTGGGCGGCATAGAAATATGAATAATAAAAATAGATAAAATAAAATAAAATAAAGTCCTTCGATTCAGAGCTGTTGTAACTTTGAATGAATGCTAAACAAGTTATCATTTGAGAATTCTCTGTAAGGTTTTCTCCAACTGTTGAAAGTTCATCCATACAGCGAATGATTGTTCTGCTGAATAAGAAAACAGCATGTCATTCTAAATTTCTATGAGGACTCAAACTCCTGTATCACAGAAACCTGCAATGCTCCAAATATTCCTTTTTCTAGTTCTGCTAGTTCCTAATAAGAGGCATGAAAATGTTCTTGTAGAAAGCTTTAAAAACATACAGCCAGGAATTTAATCATGTTTTTTGGGGGGGTTTTCTGTAAATTAAGAACAGAAGAACCATCTGACTCCATCCTAACAACTAAGCCAAATTACAGTAACTCTCTCAACATCTATGCCAAGAGAAAACTCTGCCTACCACATTTGTCCCGATTGCCTGTCATACTGAATGGGTAGTTTGCTCAGCAATTCAGCTGGTTGCATTGTCCTCTTGTAGAGCATCAGACTGTGATTACAATTGCCCTCTTAAAACATGAATCACATTAAAGGTTAGCTGTGAATAAGTGGTACCCACACTCTGCTCTACTTGTTTTTTAGGCAAACATTTAAAAAAGCCAACATCATTCTTTGACAAATAGAAAAATGTAATGCAATTATTTCCAGTTATTCATCTATAGTCAAGCGAAGATAGTAATACATTTCAAGAATGTGCACATTTCACATAACCATATCACTATGCTTCCTTTTATTTATTTAAATAGCATACTTTTCTGCTCCCAAATCTACAGCACTCTACAGAGACAGAAACCATTTTGTAAACCTACTATCATTTCAGAGCCACTATGTTGGTTAAATGGGTAAACACTGCAAATACCTCAATACTGAAGTTCAATATTTTGTAACAGTTGTCACATAGATGTGGGGATTGAGGCAAAATTTCCGTAAAAGTCTTTGTAATTTTGTTTTGTGGATTAAGCATTTTCATCAATAGTTTACATTTCAATGTCATTTTATTTTTCTCAATTGTGTTTTTCTATATGTAATTTCAATTTTTTTTCCTGTATCCACGCAGCATATGTTTCACTTTTCTACTATTCTCTTGATTAATTCTGTTTATTTTTATATCATCAATATCGCTCTCAAAAACTTTGCTAGACTAAAACTTTGTTTTGGTTTGGAAACACCAAAAGGTATATTCGCTGTACATAATTTTGAATTAGTTCTAGTTCTAGTTGTAGTTAACAAAATCCATTGCTAGCATCTAAACTGTAAATAGTTTGCACCTGTAATTATTGCAATAATTTCATCTCTATTAGGTAACTTAAAATGTTATCCCAAAATAGCTTTGTTCACATTTCTTGTAGATAAACATATTGAAATAGGGACTCTTCTTACTTTCTTCACTATTACCGTATATAGGATTAATCCATTCTGGACTCATTAATGTCTGCAACTAAATCACACCCAATCTTTGTAGGAATTCAAATCATAGGATGAATATGTGGATTTAATAGAATAATAAACATTCCTTAAAATAACATTTTAAACTGTCAGAACTATTATCGTTCTCTTCTAGCAAATTTAAATTTGGCAGCAGATTCATTTCAGCTACTATCCTTATATTCCATTTTTGCTTCAAAAACCACAATTTGAAATTCCAGAAACACTGTTCTCTATATTAACACACAAAGCCCCCACCCTGCGTCACATTTCCTTAATACTTCTTTTTGTTGTTGTTTTTCCATAGAGTAAATAACCAAACTGGCATTTGCCTTCCCTTCCCAAGTTTTAACATGTAATATCTTATGAATATTTGTAGACAATACATTTATGTTGTCTACATCTACTTTAAAGCGTGTTGCATTTTTAAATCAGCATCCAAATCTTCTTTCTTATCATTTGCAATTAAAGCCCTGATAAATGTCTTTTTAATTTTTTTTCCTTAGGTTCTTTTTCTATCACTTCCTTCATTAGTGCAGATGTTTTTAATTTGCAACTCTGTACCTTTTGTCCTAACTTTACAAAATTAAGTCTGCCACATTTTCTACAGTGTTTTGAATATGCTGAACAGGTTTGATTACTTGGTAAATACTACAAGGTTTCATAGCTTCTGTTCTTGAATATGGCATTTTTGAGGTTGTTTAATTCAGTTTATCTGGATAACTTTTAACATTTATAAATGTCCAGTTGCTTTGTGCAATCCTAAACCTTTCAATTTACACATTGCTATTTTTCTGCTTGCGAAACATCTAAAGCATTTTTCAGTGTTAAATCACACTCTTAGTAATCTTGCTATTACCTTTTCTGAGCAAACAATTAAGAGAATCTTTCAAGTGCCTAAATGCACCAGTCTGTGCTAATAATTTAAAATCAGTTGCATTTCTGCTTTCTGTTCTTTCTTTATATCTTTAATACATAACATAGATTAGATTAACGGAGTTGGAAGGGACCTTGTAGGTCATCTAGTACAACGCCCCCACCCCAAGCAGGAGACCCTACCCTATTTCTGACAAATGGCAGTCCAATCTCTTCTTGAAAGCCTCCAGTGATGAAGCTCCCACAACTTTGGAAGCCAAGCTGTTCCATTGGTTGATTGTTCTCACTGTCAGGAAATTTCTCCTTATTTCTAAGTTGAATCTCTTAGTTTACAAAACTACCTAAGTTAAAGCAAAATGGATTTTGTTTTCTTCCATAAGGCTAGGTGACTGGGAAACAAGTTCCTTGCAATTGCTTCTGCTCAAGTTGACCTGGCCTGAAAAAAGTTGCAGTTTTCTGCGGCCCTTGGGATGCTCATTTCTTTTCTGACAAATGTTCTTTCCATTTGGGTAGCAGAAATAAAGTTCAGTGGAGATGCTTTTTCTAACCTTTTGCCCAGATTAAAAGGTGTCCTCTCCCTGCCATGAAGTTTCAAAAAGTTCCATTTTTCAGGGCTCCACCCAGAGAAACCTTCATGCAGAAAATATGGGTTTTGAAGTTCTTTTTCTTTTTTGTCTACAACATAGGTGAACAATAAATATAGCCAGAAATGCCTAGAGGGAGAGGAAGAAGAGGACCCTTCAGTTGGGAGGCAATAAAAAGAGAAGTCTGAGCACTATAAAATGAAAGACAGCAATTAAACTCATGTATTTGCTCAAGAAATCAATATTAAATGATAGCAAATGCAATCTTAGTGGATATGAGCCATCTGTTCCATGTAACACCTTCTGATGCCTTGTTCTTAAGTATACAGAATAACAGAGTTGGAAGGGCCTTGGAGGTCTTCTAGTCCAAGCCACTGCTCAGGCAGGAAATCCTAAAATGCATTCATGCCAAGTAAATAATCATTTCTCTGCCTACTGGTAAAGGAATCAACCAAAAGGGAGGGAAAACAAGTGAGGCCTATGAAATTAATAGTTAGATCTTTCATTTTCAGAATCTGGAATGCAGTCTTCCCTCAGATATTTAAGGTTGGTTGTTTCACAATATTTCTGGTGTTTTCTTCTTAGCTTGAGATTCTGGCTTTTTCCTGGAGGCAATCATTTTACTCTATACTATTGTATATACATTATTATAACTGATATGGAATAATTATTGTATGGTTCTTAAAAACTCTTAAAGTGAAAGCAGTTCTAATATTGATTTCAACCATATGCTTGCCTTCCAATTACTGCAATAACTCTTTCTGACATACAAATAATTGAATGAAAACATAAAAACAGTAAAACTGTACTAGATCATATTAATCATTATAGATGTTGAAATAATTGAATTTGGATTCAAATGTCTTTGATCAATTTTTTTTAAAGAAAGAAAGAAAGAGAAAGGAAGGAAGGAAGGAAGGAAGGAAGGAAGGAAGGAAGGAAGGAAGGAAGAAAGAAAGAAAGAAAGAAAGAAAGAAAGAAAGAAAGAAAGAAAGAAAGAAAGAAAGAAAGAAAGAAAGAAAGGTTTAGAGTCCATTCAAGTCCTGGAATGGAAGATAGCCCTAAACCTCCAAGCCAGGCCTTCACTATCAACATAAAATGCAATTTGGTAGTGAGAAATGTAGGATTATGCATTTTGGGTTTTTTTGCCTAAAGGAAAATCCTACATTTCTCACTACCAAACTGCATTTTATTGGATAGGGTCCAGGGTTCAAGTATGTCAAGATCTTTCTGTATTTTGAGCCTATCTTCTAAAATGTTGGCTGTTGTACCTAGCTTGGTGTCATATATGTATAGAATAGGTGATACTTAATAGTATTTGGAGACTTAGTGGACAATCACTTAAGTATGAGCCAGCAGGACACTATATACAGGTATTCCTTGAGTTAACAACAGTTCATTTAGTGACTGTTTAAATTTACAATGAAAAAAGTAATGTCGAGCATCAAGTAACACTCGACACCCTAACATTACAGCAACCAAGAAACCGGCACTACGGGAGGAAGGACATGGGCACGGGTGACGGTGGGGGTGTAGTTGGGTAGCTTTGCGATTAGGCATTATACCCACTGGTGGTGGGATATAGTGCAGGCTAGGGTGGGATGCTAGCACAGCCTTCATACACCGGTCACAAGTGGCGCAGCCCTAATGATATCATCACTGCTCGACAGCATTGGCAGCAGATTCAAACGCTCGCAGCTGCACAAGGCAGAGCAAATGCCAATTAGCAATAAGCGAAGAGCAGAACTATAAAGCAACAGCCGAAGGACGGATTCTCAGCACTGACTTTATTCGTGTATTGAACTGGTGCTGACTGGCAGTTGCTGTGTAGCAGGAGAATAAACCAAGATATCGATTGAGTTCTGGTGTTCTGTCTTTCCTGCACCAGTAGCCGAGCTGAGAGGAAGTCGGCACTCCCATTTCTTCTTATTCTCTTGTCTGGTGAGTGCTCCCAGTGAGGGATGGCGGAGGGGACGACGGATGGGACCAGTCATAGAGGCAGACATAGCGGTAGAAGAAGAGAAGACCATAGAGCTGCCTAGTGAAAGTGAGCAACCCGTGGTCCGTCCAAAACAACGAGACGCTTGCTCGGTGGTGGGGTTGGAAGACCAGAGTGTACCAGAGCAAGGTGCTGCTCAATTCACATCTGGGCATTGGTGGCATAGCTCAGCCTTAACAGGGAAAGTGGGTTTGTGAGCTCCCAGTTCCAAGGATGGAGAGAATGGCAATGGGCTGAAGATGAGGAGGGGGAGTGGAGCTACTCCACAGGCCTGAGACCAACCACTATGGACATATTAAAGGAACGATTTGGAGAGGCGAGCTTCTGGGATGCGTTGTCCTGGCAATGATGGGTACCAGGACTGGAACCTTCCTGGCAAGAGAGGTCTGTAGTAGGGGGGCATCTGAGAGCAGGCTTTGGTTGGCTAGTCCCAAATTCAGATCAGACCAACAGCAGACCTGACCCCAATTGACGATGACTATCATTTTCAAGAAGCTTCCCCTTCGTCATTAGGAGAGGCAATACGTAGTGCAGGCCAACCACAACCCCAACCACAACCCAGGCCTGTAAGGGACAGTAGAGACAGAGGTCAGGCAGACAGACGGCAAGTGAGGCAGACTAGGAGGAATCATGATGGGCCGGTGGAGGGTCGCCTTATGGACCCTGCACCTGTATGGGCCCCGGAGGCACAATGGGGCCCCCCACAATGGGGGCTCCCACCCCTGCAAGCCATGTTTGATGGAGTGTTGGAAAGGGTAGCCCTGTTTTTAAGTCAAGTAATCAGCCATATGGACCTTTAAGGCCGCCTGTATCCATCCCAGTGGACTATGGTTGTGGCTGTTACTATAGTGCTCATGGGAGAGGCAGCCAATTGGGTGGCTGACCTCCACAGTAATCATGCTCGTGAACTAACGAACCTTGGTCTCTTCCTGGAAGCATTACGCAGCCGTTTTGAAGATGAAGCCCATACCAAAGTGGCTGAGGGTGAGATGGTAGCATTGAAGCAACGGGGCAGGTCAGACAAAGAATATGTGAAGGAGTTTAGAAAGCTGGCTGGGAGGATGAGGACCTGGCCTGAGCGGCTCCTAATACACCAATTCCATATGGGTTTGGATCGGGAGCTCAGGCAGGCCTGTGTATACAGGGGACTCGCCCCCCGTTTGGCTGACTGGTACAAAGCAGTGGTGGAACTGGATGTAGGCTTGTGGGAATTCAAACCCAGGACGGAGTTGTCCGGACTGACTCAGGTGAGACGTGGAGGAAGGCGCCAAGCAGGGGATTGGGATATGGTGAAACTCTTTCTTCCTATGAGTTCCAGACCTATCGACCCAGGGAAACGACTGTTCCATTGTTACCAGTGCGACCAGGAGGGCCATAGAGCTGCAGAATGCCCCTTACCACCTCCACGTATATCAACACCACTGGCTCCAGCTCCAGGAACCAAAACCAGAGATCGGGTTCCACGAACCCCAGAAAGGTCAAGGATTGTGACCCAAACCTCCATGTCTGACACGACCCTGCCTGCTGGGGTTGGAAGAACGGCTCATGTTCCTGCGGAGTCTGGGACAAGCGAAACAGAGGATGATATATAGGATCCCATGGAAAGCAACCTGATACGTCCATTCATCATTCCGGTTAACATCAAACATTTGGGGACGGGGAAGGAGGGCGACCTTGGGGCGCTCATAGATTCCAGATGTACCTGATGCCTCATCCGTTGGTCGATAGTGGAGGCTCTGGGAGTCCGTGTTATAAACCTAAACAAACCCATCACCTTTGAACAGATGGATGGATCAATTCTTGGGGGCCATCTGGCCACCAAGGTGACTGAACCTGTTTGTTTGCAGATCGGAGAATATTGGGAACACATTCAATTCATGGTAATACACCGGTTGAGACGTGGTAATTGAGGCGGTTATTTTAGGGTTTGCCTGGTTGGATAAGTGGGAACCGGTGATATGGTGGGAGGATGGTTTTCACAAACTACGACTCAGAAAAGGGCCAGAACCCCATATGGACACACCCAAGCAAGGTGAAGAAGGCAAAGCTGCCTCCTTGACGTTACCTGAGAGGGACTTTTCTAGTGTGTACGAGGACCTGGCACAAGTTTTCAGTGAGGATGAATGTGAGTCCCTACCACCCCATCGGGAAAGGGACTGTGCTATTGAACTGATACCTGGGGCCAGGCTACCCAAACCCCAAATGTATTCGACGACTCCCAGGGAACTAGTGGAGTTATGAAAATACATTGATAAGAACCTGGCTTGGGACTTTATAAAACCCAGCAGATCTCATCTCATGGCTCCAGTCTAATTCAGAGAGAAAAAGGATGCAGGATTGCATTCTGTGTTGAGTACAGGGATCTCAACGCTGTGTGTGTGGAAACATTGTATCCCCTCCCACTTATGACGGACTTGTTAACCACTTTAGCAACTGGTAGAGTATTCACCAAGCTTGATCTTCATGAGGCATACTATAGAGTGCGTATCTGCCCAGGGGACGAATGGAAAACCACATTGAATTGTCCCCTGGGTAGTTACCACTTCCAGGTTATGCCATTTGGACTTCAAGGGGCTCTGGCTGTCTTTATGCAAATCATTAATGAGGTGCTACATGATCATTTATATTGTGGGGTCCTAGTATACCTCGATAACATCCTAATATATATGAACACCATGGAGGAACACACGCGCTTGGTCAGACAAGTGTTGACAAAGCTACTAGCGGCTCGTCTCTTCGTGAAACTCTCAAAGTGTGAGTTTCACCAAACAGAGATAGAATACTTGGGTTTCAGGATAACTGGAGAAGGAATTGAGATGGACCCAAAGAAAGTAGAAGCAGTGTTGGGGTGGCAGGCACCAAAAATGAGAAAACAACTACAGAGCTTCCTTGGGTTTGCCAATTTTTATAGGCAATTTATTCCATCATTTGCCCAAATTGCTCTCCCCTTGACAGACCTCCTATGAACAAAGAAGATGACAACTGCCACGACCACCAAGTCCAAATCACAACAAATGTTGAGTTGGACTCCCGTATGTAAAAGGGCGTTTGAACGGTTGAAGGACTTGTTTGCTAGAGAACCAGTCCTTAAACACCCCAATCTGTCAAAGCCGTTTGTCATACAGGCTGACACCAGCGATGTTGCTATTGGAGTAGTTCTTTTACAACGAAATTCTCATGACAAGTTCCAACCTTGTGCTTACACATCTCGTAAACTAACATCCACTGAGAGGAATTGGGCTGTGTGGGAGAAAGAAGCATTCGCTGTTAAATGGGCATTACAAACATGGCGACACTTACTGGAGGGGACAGAAAAAACATTCAAGGTCTGGATAGACCATAAAAATCTAGAGGCATTACAAACGCCCCGTAAACTGTCCCCCAAACTGGTCAGGTGGGCGTTATATTTCCAACGGTTCAAGTTTATTCTGAAATACATACCGGCAGGGCGGAATTTCCTGGCTGATGCCTTGTCATGTATGCCTTAGTACGGTAGTAAGAGAGACGAGGTGATGCAGGCTTTGATACCGCCCACACAGCTTGGAATGCAAGCCATAGATAAGAAACAAAGCGGGTTTCATTGGATGAACACCCTTAAAAAGGAACTCGAGGCTGATCCCTGGTTACGGGCAAACATAACGACAATTACATGTTGAGATGGATTAGCATGGAGACTGGACAGACTATACATCCCAAAACCTTTACGGATCAGGATAATGGAGAAATGTCATAATGTCAAGACAGCAGGGCATTTCGGCTTCTTAAAGACTTTGCATTTGGTTAAACAACAGTTTTGGTGGCCCCTGATGCATAGGGACATAGAGGAATATGTCTGGGACTGCCCTGTCTGTGCTACATCCAAACCACAACCGGGAAAACCCCTTGGTCTTTTACAAATGGTGGCTGAACCCAGTAGACCATGGGATGAGATTGCCATGGATTTTATAGTAGACCTGCCCAACAGTAAGGGGCATATGGTAATATGGACGGTGCTCAACCTGTTTTCCAAACAGGCCCATTTTATCCCGTGTAAAGGATTACCATCGGCTCAAAAACTAGCCAAAGTATTCCTCCAATACATATATCGTTTACACGGAGTACCGAAACAGGTAATATCGGATAGGGGTGTATAGTTTGCCGCTAACCTCTGGAGAGCATTTCTGTTGTGGCCCCGCCCTCTGAGCCTGTCCCATCGGAGGAAGAAAGCTCCGAGCATGAGGAAGAGGAGTCAGCCACGCCTCCCTCTCCAGGCCCCTCCCCTCTGGCATTGACTCAAGTGCCGGCCGAGGGAGAGGAGACAGCTGATTCGGATAAAAGTGATAATGAAACATCATTCCTGGACGCACGCCTACGAAGGCGTGATAAACGTTTGCAGCAGCTTAGGAGGCATGCTAGGGATTAGAACTGAGTCACTGGACCACACCCCAGAGACTATATAATAGAGGGTGGTGGTCAAGGATCTTTGTGACGAACAAAGTAAACCTTGGATAGTCACTAAAGCCTCGTCCGGAACTGCTGGGAGGAATATTATTTCTGCTTGGACTTTTGTGAACGTTCGTATCTTAGCTTTCTGTTTCTGGAAACAAAGTCCCTTGGCAGACGGTGTGTCTATCGCTGCCAAGTGGGAGATAAGAACTGGGTGCGTTCCAAAGTGTTTCCTTAACCCTCGGCTGGCTGTGTTTGTGTGTGTGTGGGGACGGGGACAGAGCAGTTTCTACACCATATAGGATCAGAACAGGGGCTTAGCTTGGCTAAGCTAAGCACAAACCGTGCTACTGAACGTGTTAATGCAATGGTGGCACATTATCTCCGGTCCTACGTATCATACCAGCAAAGTGATTGGTATAACCTATTATCCTTTGCTGAAGCGGCGTATAATAATTCAATACATCATAGTACAGGATATACCCCTTTCAAAATAGTAACAGGAAAGGAATTTCCCACCATTCAAGAATTGGATGTACAAAGTCAACCTTGGAATGGGCAGAGAGCATACAGAGGGTCTGGCCCCATGTGAAAAAAGCCCTAGAAAAAGCGTCTACAGTGTCCAAACAATAAGCCAATAAAAAGAGGGCAGATTGCCCGCCATTACAGACAGGAAACAGGGTATACCTATCAACTAAATACTTATGCCTACAGTTACCCAGTAAGAAACTTGGTCCCAAGTACCTTGGGTCGTTTACCATGAAGAGGGTTATAAATCCAGTAACTATGGAATTTGACCTGCCCCCAAGATTGGGGAAAATACACCTGGTGTTTCATTGTAGTTTACTAAAACCGATAACACACATCCAGGACACTAATACATATTCAGCTCCTGTATCGGAACAACATTACGAAATCGAGAAGGTTCTCAATTCCAAATATCATAGGGGGACCCTCAAATATCTCGTCAGATGGAAGGGGTATCCGGACACCGATGTGTCCTGGGTGCCAAAATGGGATGTCAACGCTCCCCGATTGCTACAACGTTTTCATAGAAAACACCCTAAAAAACCAGAGTAAACTGAAATATTAACGTTTCCTTTTCTCTATCCTTTCAGACAGGAGCCTGGTAGGGGGAGCCGCCTGTCGAGCATCAAGCAACACTCAACACCCTAACGTTACAGCAACCAAGAAACTGGTGCTACGTGAGGAGGGACATGGGAATGGGTGACGGTGGGGGTGTAGTGGGGTAGCTTCGCGATTAGGCATTATACTCACCAGTGGTGTGATATAGTGCGGGCTCGGGTGGGACACTAGCATAGCCTACACACACCGGTCACAAGCGGCGCAGCCCTAATGACGACATCACTGCTCGATGGCATCAGCAGCGGATTCAAATGCTCGCAGCTGCGGAAGGCAGAGCAAATGCCAATTAGCAATAAGCGAAGAGTGAAACTATAAAGCAACAGCCGAAGGGCGGATTCTCAGCACCAACTTTATTCGTGTATTGAACTGGTGCTGACTGGCAGTTGCTGTGTAGCAGGAGAATAAACCAAGATATCGATCGAGTTCTGGTGTTCTGTCTTTCCTGCACCAGTAGCCTAGTGGAGCTGAGAAGTAATCTATGACCATTGCAGCATCTCCATAGATGTGATCAAAATTCAGATGCTTGGCAACTGACTCATGAAGGGTGAGAGCTCCCTGGAAGCCTAACAGAGCTCCAGATCTGGGACATTTCTGCTTCAAGCAGAAGCAGATGCCGCGACCACCCCTGCAAACAACACTTGAATAAACATCATTCAGAAGCAGGCTAAGCAAACTCAGGAGAGATTAGATCTGCAAGTACTGAACTTTAACTCCAAATGTGCATTACTTCCTTCTGACTTATTAAGGGGAGAAAGTGAAACCAAGATGACAATTGAGCTTTAATGGGGCATGAAAGCGAAAGTTAAAAAGGAACGTTCCTTTTAGTGTTGGCAGCCCCTGTTCAAAATTAGAGATTTGTGTTTTTTTTAAAAAAAGGAGAAGATTAAAGATAACAGCAGTGATTTTTTTAAAAAAGGATTGATATTATTTAAAGACTGATTTCTGAATTTGGTGGATCTATTGTTCTGGCAGCTGATTAAATTTAAATTGGAAACTAAAAATGGCTTCAAAAGAAATTAAGGCTATTGTCCCCAAAAGTGCTAGGACTTCGCCAGCTCAAACATCCAGATTGCAATCTCTCTCTGTTCCAACGGAACCAACAATATTAACATTTGAAATGTTGCAGGAAGCCCTCAAAACACAAGCCTCTGTTACAGAAAAAAAAATTGCTTCAATGTTTCAGGAGCAAACTTGAGAAGTTGCTGAAGAAATTGCTCAGGTTAAAGAGACTATTCAAAAACAAAACCAAGAAATTAGAGAAGATATTATTATGGCAGTACAAGAATTGGCAGGACACATTGAAGCAATAGATGAAAAAGTGGAAGAAATTAAGCAGTCTAATGAGAACTTGGAAAATAAAATGGGGGAGGTCCAGGACAAGATGGAAAGAGCAGAGGCGGATGTGATAATGATACAATATAGAGACATGGAATTTGCTTTGAGAATAAGAGGCCTCAAGGAAAACAAGCAAGAGAATTTGAGAGAGATCTTTTCAGAAGCATTTGCACAGATAATGGAAGATCAAAAAGCAAATTTTGAATGGCAAATTGACAAAATTTATCGTGTCAATTCATCAATTCATCGGTGGCCAGACAGAAACATCTACCAAGAGACATTGTATTTTATTTTACAACAAGGAGATTACGCAATGAAATCCTACAAGTCACTTGCTGCACCGACTGGAAGAGTTAGGGGTGGGGGGCACTGTTCTACGGTGGTTCTCCTCCTTTCTCTCTGACTGGTTGCAGCATGTGTTGGCAGGGGGGCAGAGGTCGTCCCCGAGGCCCCTCGTATGTGGGGTGCCACAAGGGTCGGTCCTCTCACCCCTTCTGTTCAACATTTATGTAAAGCCGCTGGGCGAGATCATCCGTGGTTTCGGGGTGAAGTTCCATCAATACGCTGATGATACTCAGTTGTACATCTCCACCCCAGACCACCCCAACGATGCCCTTGAAGTGATGTCCTGGTGTCTGGAGGCTGTGCGGATCTGGATGGGGAGGAACAGGCTCAGGCTCAACCCATCCAAGACCGAGGGGCTGTGGTTTCTGACGTCCCAATATAGTCAGTTGATGCCATCGCTGACTATTGGGGGCGAACCGCTGGCCCCCACGGAGAGGGCTCGCAACTTGGGTGTCTCCCATGGATTCGTGGCTGTCTTTAGAAGAGCACCTGACGGCCGTGACCGGGAGGATTTTTCATCAGGTTCGCCTGATCCGCCAGTTGCGTCCCTTTCTGGATCAGGACTCCCTACACACAGTCACTCATGCCCTCGTTACCTCCCGCCTGGACTATTGTAATGCTCTCTACATGGGGCTCCCCTTGACCACGTGGAGGCTCCAACGCAGAGTGGGGCCACGCGGGTGGTTATGGGAGCAACATGGCGCTCCCGTGTAACACCTCTCCTGCGCGAGCTGCACTGGCTCCCGGTGGTCTTCCGGGTGCGCTTCAAGGTTTTGGTTACCACCTTTAAAGCACTCCATGGCTTAGGACCTGGTTATTTATGGGACCGCCTACTACCACAAATAGCCTCCCACCGGCTGGTACGCTCTCATAGAGAGGGTCTCATCCGGGTGCCGTCAGCCAAGCAGTGTTGACTGGCGGCCCCCAGGGGGAGGGCCTTCTCTGTGGGGGCACCCACTATCTGGAACAAGCTCCCCCCAGAGATACGGAGGATCCCGGATCTGCGCACCTTCCGCCGTGATCTTAAGACCCTCTTATTCCAGCAAGCTGGCCTGGCCTAATTTTTCGCCACTTTTTAAAATTTTAAATTGAAATTTTAATTGGTTTTAAGTTTATTGGGATTTTAATTATCGTGGGCCAATATTATTTAATTTGGTTTTAAATTGTTTTAACTTTTGTATTTCTGTATTTTATCTTGTGCCTGCTCACCGCCCTAAGTCCTTCGGAAGTAGGGCGGTATACAAATTTAATAAAACTAAAACTAAACTAAACTTTTAAAAATAAACTTCAAGTGCAGGGGCAGGAAGTTTTAACACTGAAAGAAATTCTCCCCCAAATGTTGAGAGCCAGAAAGGATTATGCCTTTTTGGTGGAAGAACTGAGACACCGTCAGATACAGTATAGATGGGAAGTTCCAGCTGGTCTAGTGGTGAATTATTCAGGAGAAAGATACTGTCTCAATTCAGTGTGGAAGGTAAGAGATTTTTATACCAATGTATTAAAGGCTGGATGCCCTCAGCCCCAGGAAGCTAGAAGGAAGACGGAAATAGAGGGGGCAAGAAAGGGGAAGAAAGAAGAATTGTTGGCACAGGCCCAAAAGGGTGATTTGATTATTCAAGAAGAATTAATACAATTTTCAACTACTGTTCAAGTTTTGGAGATAGAAGAACCTAAGGATCAAAGACAGACTCGAGTGGCAGCCAAGCGTCAAGAGGAATTAAGAGTGCAGCAACTTCAAATGATTCAAGATACTACAAAAACAGAAGCAGTGGGAGGAGCAAGACCAAAAAGTGAAATGCATGGCAATTTCCAGCAGATGCTCCAAGTTCTTCAGAGGGCCAAGAATGGCAACTAGATTTTTGACCTGGAATGTTAATGCCCTAAATTCACCACAAAAGAGGAGAAAAATATTTCATTATTTGAAACAGTTTAAAAATGATGTAATTTGTTTACAAGAGACTCATATCAGAAGTAAAGATCAAAAATACTTAATAAATGCAAGGTTAGGTATACATTTTGTTGCATTTGCTCCTGAGAAGAAGAATGGTATAGTTATATACCTTAAAAAAGACTTAATTGCTAAATTAATTGAAGTAGATGATTAAGGAAGATTTATAGCAATTGAACTTTTAATAAAAGGAGAAAAAATACTTTTAATTGGAGTCTACAACCGAACCAACAATAGGAAAAATTTTATAAGCTTTTACATTCCAAGTTATTACAATGGGACTATAAATCATGTATTTT
The DNA here is from genome assembly GCA_022577455.1 of Arizona elegans. NCBI lineage: Eukaryota > Metazoa > Chordata > Lepidosauria > Squamata > Colubridae > Arizona > Arizona elegans. The sequence goes on from JAKOOJ010000001.1 coordinate 155,545,091, forward strand.
ATTGGGTGATTGGAATGGAGTTTTGGACACTAAAAAAGATAAGAAGGGGCTCTTGCAGAACATTTCAACACGTGCCAGATTGCCAAAATCATTTTTTGAAATGATGTAGGATATGGAACTGAGAGATATCTGGCGAGAGAGAAACCCCAAAGAAAAAGACTTTACCTTTTTTTCTGATAGACATCAATCTCTCTCAAGGATTGATTTTATACTAATTACAAATGATTTCTTTTCCAAAGTGAAGAAGATGAAGATTTGTCCAAGAGTTTTAACGGATCATAGTCCAGTCTGGATGGAATTAGAATATGGAAGGGGATCTAAGAGGTCTTGGAGGTTAAATGAAAATCTGTTTAGATATGAGGAAAATGTAAAAGAATGTAAAAAATTTATGAAAGAATTTTTTATTATAAATATGCATAAGGGTACATCTATGGAAATGGTTTGGGATGCAAGCAAAGCATATATGAGAGGCATTCTGATATATTTGAATAATAAATATAGACGCAAACAGGAAAAAAAAGGTAGGATTTAGAAGAGGAAATTAGAAAAAAAGAACAAGCTTTGATTTTGAATCCAGCAGGTAAGAAAATAAAACAATTAATTTATTGCGAGGGCAATTTAATATGTTAATGGCTGATCAGGTCGCAACTAATTTGCAATATGCTAAACATAATTCTTTTTGTAATGCTAATAAACCAGGGAGATGGTTAGTATATTTGTTAAGGAAAAAACAAAAGTCATGGACCATAGAGAAAATAGAATATAAAGGTAAAGAGGTTTATCAGCAAAATATGATTAAAAAAGCATTTTTAGAATTTTATACGAGGTTATATGCTGGTGATAAAATTCAAGGTACAGATATAGATAGATATCTACAGAAAGAGAATATTCCTACAATTACAAAAGAGCAAAGGGAGGGTTTAAATCAACCAATAACCATTGAGGAGATTATGTCTGCAATTAAGCAGTTGAAAGTGGGTAAAGCTCCTGGGACAGATGATTGACAGCTGCTTATTATAAACCGTTAGAAATGGTGGGTCCACTTAAAGAATTATTTACTAATATACAATCTGGAGGAGATGTACCCCCATCTTGGAGGACAGCTTATATTTCTTTGATTCCAAAGGAGGAGCAAGACCACACCCAGCCAAAAAATTATAGGCCCATATCACTTTTAAATACAGATTACAAGATTTTTGCTAAAATATTAGCAAATAGGTTAATGACAGTCATGCAACAAATGATTCATAATGATCAAAGTGGTTTTATAAATGGTAGACAAATGAAGAGTAATGTAAGGCAAGTTGTTAACCTATTGGAGTATTTGGGGAAGAACAACAAAATACCTGTGGTGCTGATATTTCTTGATGCAGAGAAAGCATTTGATCGATTGAATTGGCAATTTTTATTGAAAATAATAGAAAAGATGCAGTTTGGGGAACATTTCACAAAATCTATTAAGGCAATATATCAAAAACAAACTGCGCAAATAATAATTAATGGTAGTTTAACAGATACTTTTAATATAGAAAAAGGAACAAGACAAGGATGCCCTCTGTCTCCATTATTGTTTATTTTGAAAATTGTGGAATTTTTGTTAAGTAAGATACGTGGGTCGGACAAAATAAGTGGAATTAAGATTAGGCAGTATGACTATAGATTACGAGCATTCGCAGACGACTTGGTTGTTACCTTAACCCAACCATTACAGTCGGTTGTAGGTCTAATGGATATAATTAATCAATATGGACAAGTATCTGGATTTAAAATAAATGCAGGGAAAACGAAGATAATAACTAAAAATATGACTATAAATCAAAAAGAAGAATTAGAAAGACTAACAGGATTTGAAATTGTAAAACAACTTAAGTTTTAGGGGTTTATATTATGACATCAAATGCGAAATTATTTAAGTATAATTATGATCCATTGTGGCAAAAAATACAGAGAGAGATGGAAAACTGGAAAAAATTACACTTATCCTTGCTAGGAAGAATAGCAGCAGTAAAAATGAATGTTTTGCCTAAATTTTTGTTTCTTTTTCAAATGATACCAATACTTTAAAAAGATGAGAATTTGAAGATATGGCAGAAGGGTATTAATAATTTTGTTTGGGCAGGGAAGAGACCGAGAATAAAACAAAAATAATGCAGGATACACGTGAAAGAGGAGGTCTCAAAATGCCTAATTTAAGACTTTATTATGAGGCAGCTGTTCTATCAGCAATGAGTGATTGGATGAATTTAACAGAAGAAAGAATTTTAAATATTGAGGAATATGGTTTGGTTTACGGGTGGCATGCTTATTTATTATATGATAAGAAAGTGGACAAGACATTTAAAAGTCATATCTTAAGGAATGCTCTGTTGCGTGTCTGGAAAAAATACAAGTATAAACTAAACGAGAAGTTACCATTGTGGGCAATACCCAGACACGTGATAGAGAATATAAGTGTAGAGCAAAGGCAGGATGTGATTACATATAAAGAGCTTCTTAACAAGGAAAGAGGTATACTACAATTAAAATCTTTGAATCAACTAAGAGAAGAAAGGACAATTCGAACATGGTTTCAATATGTACAGTTGCAAGTTAGATGGAGAGAAGATCAGAAAATTGGTTTTCTGCAAAATGAGGAGAACTTGGTAAAACAGATTAGAGATCAAAGTCAAATGCATATAAAAAGGTTGTATAATGCATTGCTAGAAATAGATTCAGAAACAGAGTTAGTTAAGGACTGTATGATAAAGTGGTAATGTAATGACTGTTAAAACTTTTTAAATGAAAAAAAACAAGCATGTTATTAACTTAATACAACAATTGGTGTATTACACCAATTGTTTCTTTGGAACATCATCTGATTTTCCATCTGTTTTTTTTCCCACACCTGTTATTACAATCTGATTCTGGAAAATTATCTGCTGCCTATGAGTATGACTTAGATAGACTCTCTCTTCTTTTAAGTGCATTCTCAATTCTAATCAGACTTAGGTTGGTGTAACCTTCTGAAATTAGGTACCTTTTATATATGTTGGTGTAACTTTCTGAAATTCATAAACATGAAGTCAGAGTGTTCAGAAGAAAAATCAACCATCCAAAGTCCCTCTCCTCCTAGGAATACCTATAGAGCTCAGTTCCAGGCCCTGAGAAAGAATTTTGATGAAGAACAAGAAATAGTAGGAACCACACCTCAGCAAACCAGGGGAAGGAGTTATGGCTCTAATGTCAACAGGATTAAAAAGTTATTCATGCAAATGAATACTACAGAGATTAGTGAGAATGCTGAGGGAATGACAAAGGTCAGATGTAGAAGTAGTCTACTGTCATTTGAAGGAAGAAAGAGCCTATCGAGCTTGTAGAGAAAGCTGATGGATCAGTTGTACAGTTAGAAACTTCTGTTCTCCAGCGCGCTGCTTGGAGAATCCAAAGCGTGGGTTATCAATAGTGTATTAGCCAGAGACTGAGTGTATGTTTCTTTAAATTTCGCCTTGGTTCTGCCTCCTTCGCTTGACTGGTGTCAGTTTTATTCACTCAGTGGAGCTGAAGAGACTGATCTAGGCTTGCTCTGGTTATTACATTATTGATTCCACGTATTGGATTTCTACCTGATTCTGATCTGATCACATCCTTCCATCGATTTGTTTCTGAGTTTCAAGTTGGACTTTTGGGACTTTGGTCTAGAGGTGGTGAGTCCTTTGGGGCTCAGGCCCCTCCTGCCAACTTTTCTGTCAGGTCACCTTAATTTCTGAGATTATCCCGGCTGGGCCATATCTCTCCGCTGAAATTGCCGCCGGTGGAGTTCTGGTTTCCTGGCTTGCCGGTACGACCGTCTCCACCAAACAATAATTAACACTGCTCCGGTGACCTGCTTGGCAGCTTAGAGTCCCTGCTACCGGCTGGAGCAGGCTCTTAACGGATTGCTCGTCTTAGCTTGAAGCCACTGTGCCTTGCTAGCGAGCGTGTATGTGGGGGAAGCCTCTGCCCAATGACATTTCTTGCGACGATCTGTGACTGTTTCCTGTGGAGCGGCTTAGAGATCGGAGAGTTCCTAGCCTGCCTACCTGGATTCTCCTTATTAGGCAGTTCGTACAGCAGGGGGAATCCCTAGACAGCCGCTGTTGTTTTACAAGCGAGGCTCCCATAGCGGCACGATTCCTGAGGAGATTCTGACCGGCGCCATTTTATTGACATTTACAGATCACTGTGAGCCGTGCAGGTGCTCTGCCTGCCCAGGACCGTTATTTGCCCACCAAACCTTCTGACAGTGGTTTGAGCTTATGTAAATTGGCCGGGTCGCTGCCGCGATAGCTGCGCACCCTGTGGTGACTCAATTGACGGCATAGTAGAGTCAAGCGGTGAGCCTTGCTCATTTATCAACTGCCGCTAGTCTGGTCACTGTAGCTGATGAGTTTATCTTAAAGTGACCTACTGTTGTTCTGATTCCTGCCTTTCAATTCTGCTTAGTTCAATTTAATAAATAATAAAACAAATAGACATATATATATATATATGTATATAGCATTTGGCTCAGGTGATCACATTATGGCGGACTTGGACCTGTCTTCTGACCTGGAACAATCAGATGGCCAGTCTGTGGCAGTTTCTCTCCCTCCAAGGAGACCCACCGCATCCAAATCTTGCAGGACCAGGGCGACATCTGCCCCTCCATTCTCATCTGATTCTCACCCGACAAAATGCAGTTCATCAAGAACAAAAGATGAACAACGTAGGCATCGTGCACTGGAACACCAATGTGATCGGGCTCAACAAAGAGTTCTGGCGGCTGGGTCTGTTGACCCTGCTCCCTCAACATCTGGACTGAGTAAAACCTCCCAACCTCCGCTAGAGCAGGCTTCTCATCAGGACACTACTGGGCCTGCACAATCACTACTGAGGACGATCCCTCCGTCACAGTTGCCGGTGGCTCGCCCTGTTCCCGAGGCGACCTTTACCCCTACGGCTGCAGGTCGCCATCCAGTCGAGGGATGGCAACCAAATTTACCTGTGGACATTCAATCCATTGTTGCAGCTACTGTATCCAGACTCCTTGCTTCAGTTCAGCATCTGTGAATCAAACAGTGGTGTCACAGCAGCCTGCTCCCTCCCAGGCCTTGCACGCCTCTGGTTACAATTATCAGGACTTTGATTACGGTCAGGGCTCTGACCACTCTGACGAATCTAATTGGGATGACGATGACCATAGAGATTCGGAATTTTCCAAGGACGAAGGCCCCTTGCCGGACAGACCACCTCCGACTAGGCTCTTCCGCCCATCCTTGTTCAAATCATTACTTCACAAGGCGAAAGTTTCCACCAACTTAGCAACTCCTTCCAATCAACAATCTGCATCCGCCTGAGTCCTTCCATCAGATGGTCTATTCAATGTCCAGACGGCTACACAGGACTTTGTCCCTTGCCCTCAACTTTTCTCCGAGATCATTCAATGACCATGGGGTGTTCCTGGATCTTTTGCGGCTCCTAACAGTCTAGACAAAAAGCTGTACTGTTCTGCTCCGAATCTTCAGGATATGCTGCAGTTGCCGGTGGTGGATGCTCCTGTTGCATAATTGAATTCATCCTCCCTTCTTACTAATGATGTGGCCGATGGGTTGTTCACTGAGGACAGGAAGGCGGAGATGCTCCTACGAAAAAACCATCAAGCTGCTGCGTGGGCTATAAGGGCTGCCACCTCAGCTTCATTTTTTAACAGGGCTTCCCTTATCTGGCTTCACCAGTTGCAGGACCGCCTTCCACAGGACGATAAGCGACTCCACCAGGACATAAACAAGTTGGTGGCAGTGGCTGAATATTTGACAGACGCGTCCTTAGATGCGGCCAAATTCGCCTCACGGTCCCTTACTGCCACTGTGGCCTCCCACCGGCTTTTATGGCTCCGCCAGTGGAGAGCTGATACAAAATTGAAGTGGCAGCTGGCTTCTGTACCATTTAAAGGCACCAATCTGTTTGGCGACGCGCTTACTCCTATCCTAGTCAAGGATAAGGATAAGCAGAAGGTGATGCCATCCTCATTCCACCGAGGGGACCTTCGCTATTCCCCATACCCGCAAAGGCCGCCCTTTCGGTCTGACTCAGGGCCCAGTGGATCCTACCAATACCAGCCTTCTGGTCAGGGTTTCTACAGAACTCCCGATAGATCTGGATTTCATGACAGAGGCCACAGACAACCGGCCTACAAGAAGCCCTTCCGTGGAACGGGATCTCATCCCTACCGTAAAGGGAAGTGATGGTCCCTTTTCTCCTCCCATTGGTGGGTGTCTTCAATTGTTCAGAGACCAATGGGAGTTGACTACATCAGACGCCTGGGTCTTACAGACTGTTCATCTAGGGCTTACCCTGGAACTCTGGTCGTGCCCTCCGACCAGATTCATTCAATGCCCAGTGTCCCAGAACCCGGAAAAGAGGCGATTGATGGAGGCGGAAATTCACCATCTTCTGGAAATTCGTGCTATAGAGCCGGTTCCTATAGAACACCAAGGGACCGGCTTCTACAGCATCTTTTTCCTAGTATTCAAGAGCTCCGGAGAGTGGAGGGGCATCCTGGACTTGAAAGAGCTCAACAAGTTCATCATCTATCATCAGTTCAGGATGCAATCTCTGCGTTCAATTTTGGGATGCATCCGCCCAGCCGATCTGATGACATCTATAGACCTGAAGGAGGCATACTTGCACATTCCCATCCGTGCAGCACACCATCGCTTCCTACGTTTCACCTATGCCGGCCGGCATTTTCAGTACCAGGCCATGCCATTCGGACTCTCCTCAGCCCCACGGACCTTTACGAAAATGCTGGCAGTGGTGGCCGCCACCCTGAGACAGATTCTGGTACGGCATTATTACTATCTGGATGACATTCTCATTCTGTCAACCTCTCACGACCAGGTGATACAAGACCTTGCTGCAGTGACCAACTCCCTTCAGATCCATGGGTTCACAATAAATTTCAAGAAGAGTCATCTCCAACCGACAAACCGTATACTGCACCTGGGAGCCATGTTGGACTCACAACAAGGAATGGTGTTCCTCTGCGAGGACTGTTTGACCAGCATTCGGAATCTCATGGACCAGGTGTTGTCGCTCCCGGCGGTCCCCTTGCTCATCCTGTCGACGTTGCTCGGAAAAATGATCTCCTGCATTTCCATAATCCCGTGGGTGAGGTTCCACTCAAGACCCTTGCAATGGTATCTTCTATCTTTCCAAAAGGCTCACTGAAGCAACTCCAGGATGCGAGTTCACCTCCCGACGACTGTACACAGCTCTCTTCAATGGTGGATCTCGTCGGCCATGCTCAACGGCAGTCTACTTCAGGAGCCATCTCGGATTACAATCACCATGGACGCAAGTCTGCTGGGGTGGGGTGCCCACCTTCTCTCCCACATGGCTCAAGGTCGCTGGTCCCTGGCAGAGTTAGCCAATGATATAAACTGGCTCGAACTGCATGCAATCAGGCTTGCCCTTCTGCACTTCCACTTCTACGTGGAGGACCAATACATTCGAATCTTCACAGACAATGTGACAGTGAAGGCGCATGTCAATCACGAGGGCGGAACACGATCAGCGCCCCTGATGGGGGAGGCAACCCTTCTGCTGGCCTGGGCGGAACGACACATGAGATCATTGACAGCGGAACACATAGCCGGTACCAGCAACCTTCAAGCGGATTGGCTCAACCGCCAACAAATAGATCATGCAGAATGGATGATTCACCCATCGATCTTCTGCGATCTCGCAGACAGATTCGGTCATCCAGTGCTGGACCTCTTTGCGCATCAGAACAACACACAACTGCCGAGGTATTTCACCTGTTACCACTGCCCCACGGCAGAGAACATCGACACCCTTCATTTCCCCTGGCCTCACGGTCTGTTGTATGTTTTCCCTCCTCTCCTACTTCTTCCGAGGGTAATTCGAAAGATTCTTCTTGAGAAGGCGGACGTTCTTCTCATCGCTCCCTATTGGCCTCGCAGGCCTTGGTTTGTGGACCTGAAGGGCCTGTCGGTCGAACCCCCCTGGAGGATTCCAGGAGACAGGATCTCTCTGAGCCAGGGGGTCATACTGCATCCAGAGCCCCAATGGCTGCAGTTGACCGTCTGGCACTTGAGAGGATCCTTCTGACCAAGGACAACCTCTCAAGGGGGGTGATTTCCATCATCCAGGCCTCTAGACGGCCATCTACGACGAGGATATACAATGTTACCTGGAGAGCCTTCTGCACCTGGTGCACCTCCCACCATGCAGACCCAACTTCGGCCTCCATTTCTGAGGTTTTGGACTTCCTCCACTCTGGATTCAACAAAGGTCTGGCACCCAACACCTTGCGTAGGCACGTTGCGGCACTGGACACAGTCCTCTCAGACAACCAGGATGGCTCTCTCTCCCACAACCCGAAGATCAGAAGCTTTCTGCAGTGGGCATCCAATCTACGCCCTCCCGTGGTCCACAGATATCCCACGTGGGACTTTCCACTGGTGCTTCAGGCCCTGACTTCTACACCTTTTGAACCATTGGGGTCTATTTCTCTACATTTCCTGACACTCAATGTGGCCTTTCTGGTCGTGATAACTTCGGCGCATTGCATTTCAGAGCTCGCGGCTTTGTCAGTAAGAGAAGATCTGTGCATCTTCCACACGAATCGAGTTGTCCTGAGGATGGACCCCTCTTTTCTGCCAAAAATCAATTCTCTTTTCCATCAGGCACAAGAGTTGGTACTCCCAGATTTTTGCCCTAACCTGAGACATTCTTCTGAGGTATTGTGGCATACTCTTGACGTTTGGAGAGCCCTCCGGCGTTATATCAGACGCACAGCTTCATTTAGACACTCAGAGGCCTTATTTGTTTCCTTTCTCCTGGCCTCCTTGGGCAAGAAAGTCTTCTCAACAACCATAGGGAGATGGTTGAGGGCATGTATCTGTAAAGCTTATACATCAAAAGGGAAACCACTTCCAGGACATATTTTACCACATTCCACGAGAAGCGTCTCTACTACCACAGCTTGGGCAACTCAAGCCTCCATAGTAGAAATTTGCAGAGCAGCCACCTGGACGACTTTGTCTCCATTTATTAGACATTATAAGGTAGACTCCTTCGCTTCAGATGAAGCCTCCTTTGGTCGTAGAGTCCTGCAATCTGTCGCATATTCGGCGGCCTCCCTGGACCTTCCTTCTGACCCTCCCTGAACAAACTTGCTTGGGTATATCCCACGCTTTGGATTCTCCAAGCAGCGCGCTGGAGAATGGACATTGCTTACCTGAATGTTCCTTCTAGGTGTGCTGCCGGAGAATCCAACCCACCCATATGGCTTCCGGTCCGGACGGCACCGATTAGAACTTGACGATTATGACTTACCTGATATGACTTATCTTTCTTTACATCTTCCATCTTTGTGAACAAAACTGACACCAGTCGAGCGAAGGAGGCGGAACCAAGGCGAAATTTAAAGAAACATACACTCAGTCTCTGGCTAATACACTATTGATAACCCACGCTTTGGATTCTCCAGCAGCGCGCCTAGAAGGGACATTCAGGTAACCAATGTCCGTTTCTATCGAGAATCCTACCAGAGCTTGCCATTGTTAGGGGGGCGTGTGGGAGGCTGCCAGGATGTCACCCATGTGGAATGGGAAGCCGAGCAGCGAGACGGCCAGCACACGATGGCACAGCACACACACACAGTGATCCCTGAACCCACCGGCCTCCTCCTTAGTTCCTGATCGGCGATGTTAGATGACATCAGAATTATCGCCATCACTACACAGCTGATTGGAGGGGGGCAGTAATTGGGTATTAAATGCCGGATGTTGGTTTCGAAGTTTAGTGTGGGATAAATAGCTCTGTGCTGCAGTTGCATACAGTGCTGACTGTGAACCAACCATCCAACTTGTGCTTTGCTTTTGGCTGTGAATCTACAATAACCTGAGTAATACTTGCATTCTCATCGCTGCTTGTGGTATTTTGTTCCGTTCGCAGCTCGAGACGAAAGACAAGCCAAGAGTTTCATTCTGTTTCATTTTTTCACCTCAAACCCCACAATTACTATGGCCTCACCTGCAACTCAAAAATCGACAGAAGGACTATCTAAAACCAAACAATCTGTCGTAATTCCAACAATGCAGGCCATGCAATCCACCCTGATGCTGATACAAGAAACGATGGTAAAAATGCAGGAGAAAATGTCCAGCAACCATGATGAACTAAAGATAGACATCCGATTTTTAGATTGCAAGATGAATGACATACAAGAGTCAATTCATAAAAACGAACAAAAATTAGAGAAAGTTGAAACCAGGGTGGAACAAAATGAAAAAAAGCTTGAATTGGTAAACCAAAAATTGATGGCTCAAAATGGAGAACTCAAGGATTCCATCATTCAATTGGAGATGGACTGGGCCAAAATGTAATGGAAGACAAAGAGGAAGATTTGGGACAAGTGACAGAGTTGATTGCTGAGGACCTACAGCAGGAGAAACAGGAAATAATAAAAGAGTTGGACGAAGTGTATCAGGTACAGACAAACTATGCCAGAAGGCATAAGCTGCCAAGGGAGGTCCATATTAGGTTTGCCAGGAAAAAAGTCAGAGACATATTATACAGTATAACAAGGGAAGAGCCAATGATTTATAGGGGGAAGGAAGTGATAACGCTGAAGCAGATCCCTAGGAGAGTGAGGGAACTGCGAAGAGACTATCATTTCCTAGCCATGCAACTAAACAAAAGAAATATCTTGTTTAGATGGATCCTACCGGAAGGCATGCTAATCACATGGCTCGGGAAAAAAAATCTTGTAACTGCACAAGACTTTCTAGATCAATTAGTAGGGATAGAAGAAGAGCAGAGCAGTAAGGAAGAAACTGGAACAGCAGCCCAAGAAGAGGAAATTCCCTAGCAACGAGATTCCAAAGAAGGATCCATGGAAAGGAAGGAAACAGAAGAAAAAGAAGGCAAGGACACAAAAGGAAAGAAACCAAGAACTCAAAGAGTCACAAGAGCAAACAAAAACTAACCCTGTTCAGGGAAAGTAGAAATGGAAGGTTGGATAAATGTGATAAATGGACATGTCGATAAATGTTAATGGTCTGAACGAGAATAGAAAGAGGAGACAGATACTCTCTAAACTAGCCAAATGAAATGTCCATATTATATGCCTCCAGGAAGTCCATATAAGAAAGCAAGACGAAAAATATCTAGAACACAACAAATTAGGGAAAACCTTTGCAGCATTCGTGGGGAAAAAAAGAGGGGGGTAGCACGTTAAGGGAGGGATTGTTGCGGAACAAAAATTTGCTGATTCCAAAGGCAAAACGCTAATGGTAGAAATAAAAAGAGGAAATTCACCAATACTACTGGTAGCCATCTATGCCCCAAATAGAAACCAAGGGGAATACTACAAAAAATTTCATGAACAAATAAGTAAAATGGAATATAGTAATATCTGCCATAGTGGGCGACTTCAATGGAATAATGAATACTGACAAAGATTATAAGAGTGGCAAAGTAAACAAGAAAAGAGAGATAAACCACCCAAAACTTTTTTGACTTAACAGAGGAACTGAATCTAATAGACATTTGGAGGACCCTATATCCAAATGAGAGAAAATATACCACCTTCTCAAATCCCCAAGTATCATGGTCTAGAATAGATATGATGTGGGTTAGCAAAAGATTGGGATTGGAAATTGACTCCGCAGAAATTACTCCTAATATATGGGCAGATCACAATCCCCTAGAAATAAAATGGAAAGCCCCACAGAGAAAAAGTTTAGGAGATGGAGGCTAAACACACAAATTTTAAGAGAAAAGGAATACATAGAAAAAACTATGGGAGAATTGAAACTATTTTTTAAAGAAAATGAAAACCAAGAAACATCCCGAACAAACCTATGGAACACAATGAAGGCATACCTAAGAGGGTTAACAATAACCTATAATGTACATAAAAATAAAGAAAAACGGAAGGCACAAAAAGCCCTTCAGGAAGAAATTGGGGACATGGGAAAGAAATTACAACAAAATCCAGGAGATAAGGCGACAAAAGAGAATTTGATAATGTTGAGACACAAAATGAATATACTAGACCAGGAGGAATTGGCAAATAAAATTAAACAATCCAAACAATATTATTTCAAAAACGCCAACAAGCCAGGTAGATGGCTGGCCTACAAGTTAAAGAAAGCAAATGAAAAATGGATTATCCAACAATTGGAAGATATGAAGGGGAATTTACAAAATAAAGAAGAAGATAAGCTTGAGATCGCCCGGGAATATTATACAGAGCTCTATAAAGAGGAGGAGGTCCCAAGAGAAAAGATTGAGCAATATATGTCAGAGGAAGAACCCTCACTGGTAGGAGAGGAGGAGAGGGAGGTGCTGAACAAAGAAATTACGATAGAGGAATTGAAGATGGCAATCTCAAAACTAAAAAACAATAAATCACCAGGCCCTTTCCCAAGAGAAACATACAAAAAAATTAGAGGAAATATTATTACCAAAATTACTTGAGATATGCAATGAGGCGCTACTAGGAGCTAAAATACCTGATTTGTGGAGGGAAGCATACATTACATTACTGCCAAAAGAAGGTACCGATCTAAAACAAATAAAAAACTATAGACCAATTTCCCTTTTAAATTCGGACTATAAAATTTTTATGAGTATAATAGCTGAAAGAATGAAAAGAATATTAAATATTATGATACATACAGTACAGACCAGAATGGTTTCTTGCCCTGCAGACAAATTAGGAATAATATAAGAATTGTTGTAGATATTTTAGAATATTACGAAGCCCACCCAGAAAAGCAAATGCCTTAGTCTTTCTGGATGCCCAAAAAGCTTTTGACAACCTTAATTGGAAGTTTATGATCGAACAACTCAAAACAATGAAATTAGGAACAAACTTTGAGAGACTGATAAAAACAATTTATAATCAACAGAGGGCAAGAATAATAATAAATGGGGATATGACCAAAACATTTCAAATCAAGAAAGGAGTAAGACAAGGGTGCCCACTATCACCATTACTATTTATCATGGCTTTGGAAATTTTGTTAAACAGGATCAGAAACAATAGTGGAATAAAAGGCCTAAAGATCAAGAGAGAGAAATATAAAACACAGGCCTTTGCCGACGATGTAGTGCTGATTATGGAGAAACCATTAGAAATGGGCCAAAAAGTTCTGGAGGAACTTGGAAGATATGGTGAGGTGTCTGGGTTTAAATTAAATAAAATCAAAACTAAAATGCTGGTCAAAAACCTGACAGAAAGGCAAAAGGAAGAACTAGAAAAGACACTGGATTTACAAATTGTTAAAAAAATTAAATATTTAGGAATTTGGATAATATCAAGAGGATAATTCGGCCCTGAAAGAGGATAATTATACATCTCTGATCAAAAAAATTAAACAGGATTTGGAAAGATGGGGGAATCTACAGCTATCACTCTTGGGTAGGATAGCATCAATAAAGATGAATATCCTGCACCAAGTTATTATATTTATTCCAAACCACACTGGTCATTCTAGATAAAAATTTTTTCGCAGAACTGAATAAAATTACCAGGAAATTTATTTGGGGTGGGAAAAAACCTAGAATCTCACTTCGATCACTACAAGATAATAGAAGCAGGGGAGGCTTTGGACTCCCAGCCTGGGAAATTTATCACAAAGCGGCCCACTTAGTTTGGATAAGGGAATGGGTCACCCTAGAAAATAAAAGAACTTAACTCTGGAAGGGCATGACCTATAAAGAGGATGGCATGCCAACTTATGGGACAAGGAAAAGAAGAAAAAAAACATATTTCCACAGACACAAGATAAGGGATATGTTAATACAAACCTGGGAGGGAATTAGACATTGCTCTCCCCTTGACAGACCTCCTTCGAACAAAGAAGATGACAACTGCCACGACCACCAAGCCCAAACCACAACAAATGTTGAGTTGGACTCCTGTATGTCAAAGGGCATTTGAACGGTTGAAGGAGTTGTTTGCTAGAGAACCAGTCCTTAAACACCCCGGTCTGTCAAAGCCGTTTGTCATACAGGCTGACGCCAGCTGTGTGGGAGAAAGTAGCATTCGGTTTTCTGGTGACATCATCGTGCAAGCAAGACAGACATGGAGCTCACTCCTGCCTTGTTCTTGCAAACTTCTTAATCTGGGTGGCTTTCATGTTGGCGGTGGCCCCGGAGAGGCAGCCGCAAGCGGAGAGGAGCAACAGTGCATGTGGAAGTGGCGATCCTGCGTGCATCAACGTACCTCTCCTGTCACAGGTTAGGAAGAAGGTGCCAGTCATGGCAGCCTCAAAACGGTGATTGTACCATATTGGAAGGGAAACCTGATCACGGCGGGCAAGGACTCCCTCTCTAGGATTCTTTTGATCCTTTTGATTCCCTCATTCTGAGTGAGTGTGGTGGCGGAAAAGGAGTTAATTCAAGTGCCACTTTTTTTTTTTTAATATTGGAGCTAAACTGGGGAAAGCAGCTGTTTGTTTTGCTATCTCATGAACTTTTTGGCCACTGCTGAGTTGAGCTGAGACTGAAAAGAGAACTGTGCCTGACTGTCTGGAAACTGTCGGCATGGGTTCCTCCCTCCGTTACTGTATGGCGACCACTCCTCTCTAGGAGGATTGGGAATTGTGGACTGAACGGACTCTTTCCTTCCGGGATTATTCTTTTCTGCTTGATCATCACTGACTATATAGAACATCACTCTGCTGCTTCCCAGTGGCGAACTCAAAATTACAGAATCTGCTGAGTTCTTAGAGGTGAAGAGATTTGAATGCACCTTTACAGACAGATCTGCTTCTATGTTGAGAATAAATTTTGTCTAGCTGAATGAAATTAACCCCCATTGATTATGGACTACACTGATTAATACTGACCTGAACGTTTTGGATATATAATTTGCCTCTGGAATTGGCTAGTCCAAAGGTGATTGGCCAGTTAATTCTGAGAATTTCATTTAAGCAGAATTGACTAATATAATTGGCATAATTAAATTTGAAAGTGTTGGACGTAACCTTATGGACAAGATGTCTAGCGCAACAATTGTGACAACTGCAAAAGCCAGGAAAAATGTTTTGACACTCCCAGTGACTGCCTCCCCAGCTACATCTATATCTTCATCCTCACCATCTAAATCTTTGGACAATTTAGTTGCTGTGGGGAAACCCCCTACATTATCAAGACTCCAGGGTATGTTGCAGGCAATGTATGAGGTGATGACAAGGAATCAGGAAGGTATCTCCAAGAACTTAGAAGACTTGACATTAGACCTCAAGGGGGAACTGGGAGCTGTTAGAAGTGATATTAAAACGCTGAATGAGAGACTGGAGAGTGTTCAGGGGGCGATGATGCAGCAGGAAAGTAAGGTACAAGAGGTAGAGAAGAGAGTGGGGCGGTGTAAAGAGAGATTGGAAGGGAATGAGAGAGAGCAGATCTCGGTGAACAGAGCTCTGGAGGAAGAGATTATTTTCCTCGAGATGGAAAGGTCAGCTTTTTACCTAAGGATACAGAACATCATGGAGGAAAGGGGGGAACCACTAAGAGACATAGTGGCAGACATTCTGGCTGGTATCCTGGATATAGGTAAAGAAAATGTCTTGAGAGATATAGATGATGTATTTCGTGTCTATACGAATTATGCTAGGAGACAGGGGCTCCCGAAAGAGGTTCACATCAGGCTTTCTAAGAAGGCCCTTAGGGAAGAAGTGGTTCTGAAGGCAAGAGAAAAAATGATAACATTTAAAGACAAACAGTTAATAGTTCTGAAATAATTTCCCAGACGGGTGTGGGAATTGCGGCGAAACTACCATTTTAAACTGCCTAGTTAAGAAAACATAAAGTACTTTATAGATGGCTTCTGCCTGAAGGATTACAATTTATGTGAGCAGACAAAAAGATGAAGATTGACAATCTCAGAGATGCCAGAGATTTCCTTAGGAACCTGATGTGAGGGAAGAATCAGAGAGCAAGAGTGGGGAAGAATCATTAGAAGAGAAAGAGAGAGGGGAACCAGAACAGCTAGGCAAGAAGAAGAAAGGAAGAGGACAGATAGAGGTAGGAGCTGAAGGATTGAGCCAGAGAGAAACAAGACAAACGAGGAAGAAACTCCAGGTAGAGTGTAAGTAGAAGTAGAAGAGGGGAGAAGGGATGGGGGAGGAGATCTGTTTGATGTCAGTTAATATTAATGGACTGAATGGTCCGAATAAGAGAAAAAAGGTCTTCAACAAATTGATAAAAGCAGGTCTGAACATAATATGTCTTCAGGAAGTGCATGTGAAAAGAGATCATTTACACATACTAAATTGTACTAAATTGGGCAATTTATATACATCTCTGGCAGAAACAAAAAAAAAGAGGCGTAGTAATTTATGTTCAAAAGCATATAAATTCCAGATTAATTTTCGCAGACGATGAAGAGAGATTATTAATGATTGAAGTAGAAATTTGTCAAAAAAAATGTTTATTGGTTTGTATCTATGCACCTAATGGGAACCAGAAAGGTTTTTTCCAAAGTCTTTACAATAAATGGTCAGATTACGATTATTCACATATCTGTTTATTGGGGGATTTTAATGCCATTGCTGATAAAGACAAAGATTACATTCCTGGAAACAGGAAACAGGGAAGAGGAAAGAGAACAGTAAAAAAAGGATTGCCACCTGTCTGCCATCAAATACAGGAGGAATTTGAATTTAGGGATATATGGAGGGAAAAACATCCGGAAGGAAGGCAGTATACATACTTCTCTCCCAGGCACTCATCTTCGTCGTGGATAGATGCAGCCTGGATGTCGGGGGAGCTACGGCAGGGGGTATGGAAGGCAGAGATAGGTGTTAATGAGTGGGCAGATCACCATCTGCTTTGGATTACATGAGGAAGTCTGAAAACAAGGCCCAGATGGAGAATAGATGTGAGGGTTTTTAAAGATGAGCAATATTTAACTTATGCAAAGGAGATGGAATTTTTCTTCCAGGAAAATAATACTGAGGACACAAATCTTCTGACTATATGGGATACAGCTAAAGCAGTATTTCAGGGCTTAGTGATAAACTATATAGCTGGGAAACGAAAGAAGGATAAGGTTAAACGAAATAAGCTATTAGGGGATTTGGCAAAAAGTGAGGCTGCGTTGTAACAGGATCCAAATAGCAGAGAATTAGGTATGAATTTGAAAATGGAACGTCATCAAATTAATCTTATAGACCAGGAGGAACTAGAAAAGAAAATTAGATGGATGAAACAGAGACAGTTCGAAAGTGCAAACAAACCAGGGAGGTGGCTTACGTATCGATTAAAAAAAGAGAAGGAAAGAAGTAGAATTCATAACTTGAAAGATGATAATGGTGATTGGATTGTAGAGAAGAGGGGAAGAAAAGAGTAGTGCAGGAATTTTTCACCGATCTATATAGAGATGAAGACAAATCCGAGGATGAAATAAAGAAATATTTAGAAGAGTCCGATTTACCGAAAATCCCGAATATGTCCAGGGAAATATTGGATAGATAAATTACGGAAGGGGAAAATGAAAGGGTCTTAGGGAAACAAAAAACAGGGAAGACCCCCAGTACGGATGGCCTTCCGATGGAATGTTATAAGGCACTATGGGAAGTTCTAGGTCCTCATATGGCAGAATTATTTAATGGGGTAACTCGGGAGGGATTGATTCCGGATTCCTGGACAGAAGCACTAATAACTCTCCTGCCAAAGGAAAGTAATGATTTATCCCTCATCCAGAAGTACAGACCGATTTCACTCCTCAATGCAGACTATAAGTTATTTGTGGCAGTATTGGCAGACAGACTAAGAGGATTTTTGAGCCAATTTATCCACGAAGACCAAAATGTTTTTTTACCTTGTAGGCAAATCAGAGACAATATGAGGATAATCATGAATATTCTAGAATATTATGAAGCTCACTTTGATAAACAGCTGGCTTTGGTCTTCATGGACGCGCAAAAGGCTTTCGATCATGTGAGCTGGCGGTTTTTACTAGGTTTGTTACATCATATGCAATTTGGGGAGAATTTTACTCGGGCAATCCGTGCAATTTACTCAAAACAGTCTGCCAAAATTCTGATTAATGTGGATACATCTGAGAAAATTTGTATTGAGAAAGGTTCTAGACAGGGATGCCCGCTTTCTCTGCTTCTATTTAACATTGGAACCGTTATTGAGAGAAATTAGACAAAATTCAGGATTACAAAAGGATTATAAAAAGATTACATATCAAGAACCAGCAGTATAAGATACAAGCGTACGCTGATGACCTTGTGTTTGTACTGGAAGACCCTTTTATATCGGGCCCAAAGTTAACTTACGAATTAGAAAGATATGGAGCTGTGGCGGGCCTAAAAATAAATAAGGAAAAAACAAAGGTCTTGATTAAAAATTTGACAATAAATCAGGGGAAGGAAATAGAATCGAACTTGGGATTCCAAATCATAAAAAAGATACAGTATTTAGGCATTCTACTATCTGCTAAGAGTTCAACAATTAAGGAAGATAATTATTTGAAACTTCTCTGACAAACGGAACAAGACTTAGAGAAGTGGAAGAAGTTGCAGGTCTCTCTGTTAGGTAGGATTGCGGTTATAAAATCTTATATTCTCCCAAAATTGATTTACTTATTTTACACAGCCCCAGCCAGATTGGACAATAATTTTTTTAAACAATTAAATCAATGTGTTCTCAAATATATTTGGCAGAATAAAAAACCTAGAATTAAACTTAAAATGCTCCAAGAGGTGAAGGGTAGAGGGGGATTCGGTTTGCCTAAATGGGAGTATTATTACCAGGCTGAAAATTTAGTTTGGGTAAGGGACTGGATCTTGTTGAGAAGGAGATTGCTGTTGGTTTTGGAAGGTTCGGGGCTGCAACAGAGTTGTATTATTTCCTTTGGCAAAAAACCACACGTGCTTTGCAGGTATTATTTGAGGAATACTTTAATCAAAATGTGGAGGAAAATTAAAGACAAATTTTATTCTTTGACCCCTTCCTGGCTGGTCCCGCTAGAAGCCATGACATATACCCCACTATACAATAAAGAAAAACATCTACCTTATTGTGAGCTGCTTGATAGTCAAGGCTGTTTAAAAACAAGAACCAAACTAGGTCTGCAGGGAACAGAAGTGGATTGGTGGGCTTATGCTCAAATAAACTCCAAATGTAAAAAAGATAAGGAACAAGGAGGTATCGATAGGACCCTGCAGGAGCTAGATAAGATTATATTAGGGAAGGAGGAAAAAATGTTAGCTAAGATTTACAACTTTTTAATAACCTGTTGGATAGGTGACGAGATCATCAAAGACTCGATGATTGCCTGTGTGGAGGAATATTGGCCACTCAATCGATCTGGCGAAATGGGAAGAAATTTGGTCTAGACAATTGAAATTTTTGATGGCAACTACTTATAAGGAAAACTTGTACAAGATGGTATACAGGTTGCACCTTCCTCCCGCCCGATTATCCAAAATGTTTCCTGGACTCTCCCCAAAATGCTGGAAGTGTGGGGAATTAGGTACCTATTTCCATGTATGGTGGACTTGCCCCAGAGTAACTGAATTTTGGAAACTCATTCAGAGGTGGTTGTTAGAAATTACTGGTTACAAACTACAACTGAAACCTGAATTTTACCTATTAAACATCAGGCCAGATAAAATGGTAGCAAATGGTATCCGATTGTTTATATCACAACTGCGGCTAGAATATGCCTTGCCCAAAACTGGAAGGGTAAAGATCTACCATCTGAAGATATGATTATAGGGAAAATCATGGAATGTGCAGAAGCTGATAGGCTAATTAAACTTTTAAGAGACCAAAAAGACTGCATATTTCCAATGTTGGGACCTATGGTATGTTTGGTTGGATAATAGAATAAAAAGAGGACAATGCTAGATTAGACTTTTATTTTTTATCTGTTTATTTAGATTGAATGTTATGTATTGTGTAATGTTCTCACCATGATCTGTTTGTTGATAAATCTTTTGTTTGTATTTTTTTAAAGAAATAAAATTATTTTAAAAAAATGAAAAGGAAGAAGCGTTTGCTGTTAAATGGGTGTTACAAACATGGCGACACTTACTGGAGGGGACAGAAAAAACATTCAAGGTCTGGATAGACCATAAGAATCAAGAGGCATTACAAATGCCCCGTAAACTGTCCCCCAAACAGGTCAGGTGGGCGTTATATTTCCAACGGTTCAAGTTTATTCTCAAATACATACTGGCAGGGTGGAATTTCCTGGCTGATGCCTTGTCATGTATGCCTCAGTACGGTAGTAAGAGAGACGAGGTGATGGAGGCTTTGATACTGCCCACACAGCTTGGAATGCAAGCCATAGATAAGAATCAAAGTGGGTTTCATTGGATGAACACCCTAAAAAAGGAACTCGAGGTTGATCCCTGGTTACAGGCAAACATAATGACAGTCACACGTCGAGACAGATTAGCATGGAGACTGGACAGACTATACATCCCAAAACCTTTACAGAACAGGATAATGTCAACATCCTCTGGAACCCCCTGTGCTTCGCCGTAAAAACACCACACACACATGGTCAAAAGTGATGCTATCCGATTTAATCGTAGCTTACATGGTGGTCAAACAGAAAGCACTGAAGTTCTTCAATGAGAAACAAAGTAGGAGATGGCCAGTTCCGCCAGTTGTTCGGTTTTATAGAACGCTCCGCCCTCATTCTATTACAAATTTAAAGTAACCGCGCTTGCTATCCCACTCAGATTCATTGCGAATCACCCTCTACTTCCGGCATTCGCTGTTCCTTGTAAAATTGGTATCTGCTTTCTCTTTACGTCCTTATGGTTACCGATCCCCCTCCCCTATTCCTCTTTCTGTCCACCACCTGATATCACCGTGCTCTACTCAATGCAACAACACCCCCCTTCACCGTGTCTTTGGTTGTCTGGTTCGTTGTGTTCTACCCAGTCATTCATGTTCAGGTAAGTCATTTCCCCAGGATGTTGTGTCGAGGGGTATTCCGATACTCGACAGAAATGTCATGATGTCAAGACAGTAGGGCATTTCGGCTTCTTAAAGACTTTGCATTTGGTTAGATGAGAGTTTTGGTGGCCCCTGATGCATAGGGACATAGAGGAATACGTCCAGGACTGCCCTGTCTGTACTACATCCAAACCACTTGGATGTAGTACAAGTAGTTGGGATGTTTTCCCAACCAGGAAAACCCCTTGGTCTTCTACAAACGGTGGCTGAACCCAGTAGACCATGGGACAAGATCACCATGGATTTTATAGTAGACCTGCCCAACAGTAAGGGGCAAACGGTAATATGGACGGTGCTCAACCTGTTTTCCAAACAGGCCCATTTTATCCCGTGTAAAGGGTTACCATCGGCTCAAAAACTAACCAAACTCTTCCTCCAACAAATATATCGTTTACATGGAGTACCGAAACAGGTAATATTGGATAGGGGTGTACAGTTTACCACTAACTTCTGGAGAGTGTTTCTCAGAACAGGGGCTTAGCTTGGCTTTCCACCCAAGCACAAACCGTGCTGCTGAACGTGTTAATGCAATGGTGGAATGTTATCTCTGGTCCTACGTATCGTACCAGCAAAGTGATTGGTATAACCTATTACCCTTTGCTGAAGTGGCGTATAATAATACAATACATCGTAATACAGGATACACCCCTTTCAAAATAGTAACAGGAAAGGAATTTCCCGCCATCCAGGAATCGGATGTACAAACACCGGAACCAAAGTCAACCTTGGAATGGGCAGAGAGCATACAGAGGGTCTGGCCCCACATGAAAAAAGCCCTAGAAAAAACGTCTACAGAGTACAAACAACAAGCCAATAAAAAGAGGGCAGATTGCCCACCATTACAGACAGGAAACAGGGTATACCTATCAACTAAATACTTACGCCTACAGTTATCCAGTAAGAAACTTGGTCCCAAGTACCTCTGGCCGTTTACCATAAAGAGGGTTATAAATCCAGTAACTATGGAATTAGACCTGCCCCTGAGTTTGCAGTTTACTAAAACCGATAACACACATCCAGGACACTAATACATATCCAGCTCTTGTATTGGGCTGAGAAGGCTCTCGATTCCAAATATCATAGGGGGATCCTCAAATATCTCATCAGGTGGAAGGGGTATCCGGACACCGATGTGTCCTGGTGCCAAAACGGGATGTCAACCTTCCCCGATTGCTACGTTTTCATAGAAAACACCCTAAAAAACCAGAGTAAACTGAAATATTAATGTTTCCTTTTCTCTATCCTTTCAGACAGGACCCTGGTAGGGGGAGCCACCTGTTGAGCATCAAGCAATACTCGACACCCTAACGTTACAGCAACCAAGAAACCGGAGCTACGGGAGGAGGGACATGGGAATGGGTGACGGTGGGGGTGTAGTTGGGTAGCTTTGCGATTAGGTGTTATACTCACTGGTGGTGGGATATAGGGTGGGACACTAGCACAGCCTACACACACCGGTCACAAGTGGCGCAGCATCCACATTGACTGGTGGCCATACTTGCAGATCAAATCAAGACATCAAAAAGATAAGGAGGAATTTGGAACAGAGACGGGAACAAATGGATTTTATAAATTATTGATACGCCCGAAAAAAAAAAAAAAACTAGCCAGACTATATAATTACTTATTAGAATACGAAAGGGCAGAAGAGGTGGTAAAAGAGCAAATGATCGCGTGGCAAAAAACATAGGTCATAGTATAAATTTGGATGAGTGGGAAACAATTTGGAATATAAATTATAAATTGACAAAAGCAGCATCATTTAAAGAAAATCAATACAAAATGCTATATAGATGGCATCTAGCCCCTCCAAGACTAGCAAAAATTTACCCAAATTAGAAGAGGAGGTGGTCAAGGGAAATATGATTACATGGGCAAAAATTTTTGGCTACAGTGGATTGGATAAATGGAAAAAATTATGGAAAGTAAATAGTAAACTAACAATGTCTGTACCCTACAAAGAAAATATCTATAAAATGTTTTAAAGGTGGCACCTCCCTCCTGCGCCCATAGCAAGCATGTTCCCCAACACTTCCCCACACTGCTGGAAATGTAAAATACAAAAAGGAACATATTACCACATGTGGTAGTCCTGCCGAGAAGCGAAACAGTTAAAAAAAAAAAGATGTATGATGAGATAATAGAAAGATTTAAATTAAGATGTTAGAATTTATGTTAAAATTATTTGTTTTCATTTGTTAAACTAGAATACCCATTTGTGACCAGACCAAGACTTTGTTCTTGGGAAAAAAAAATTTTTATGTTTATGTTGGAAAAAATGAAAAAAAAAATTACCAAAAAAAAAAAATTCAGATGCTTGGCAACCGACTCACGTTTATGACAGTTACAGTGTCCCAGAGTCATGTGACTTTCTGACAAGCAAAGTCAATGGGGAAGCCAGATTCACTCAACAAGCATGTTATTAATTTAATACAACAGTTGGCAGTTACACCAATTGTTTCTTTGGAACATCATCTGATTTTCCATCTGTTTTTTTTCCACACCTGTTATTGCGATCCAATTCTGGAAAATTATCTGCTGCCTATGAGTACGACTTAGAGAGACTCTCTCTTCTTTTAAGTTTATTTTCAATTCTAACCAGACTTAGTTAGGTAGCTGTTATATACGTTGGTGTAACCTTCTGAAATTAGGTACCTTTTATATATGTTGGTGTAATTTTCTGAAATTCATAAACATTAAATCAGAGTGTTCAGAAGAAAAATCAACCATCCGAAGTCCCTCTCCTCATAGGAATACTTATAGAGCTCAGTTCCAGGCCCTGAGAAAGAATTTTGATGAAGAACAAGAAATAGTAGGACCCACTTCTCAGCAAACCAGGGGAAGGAGTTATGGCTCTAATGTCAACAGGATTAAAACGTTATTCATGCAACAGAGATTAGTGAGAATGCTGAGGGAATGACGAAGGTCAGATGTAGAAGTAGTCTACTGTCATTTGAAGGAAGAGACCTATCGAGCTTGTAGAGAAAGCTGATGGATCAGTTGTACAGTTAGAAACTTCTGTTTCAGAGAGGATTAGTAAATTTGATGCTATGCATGATGAGTCTTTCAAATTTACTGAAAGTAGGAAGGGGACTAAAAGAAATGAAACAGTCTTTTAAACACTCCTCCCCAAAGGAGAAAACGGCCTCTGCTGATAAAGATGAATGTTTTTTCTTTAAATCCATCAAAGGAACTGCCCAAGAAGATTCAATGGGCAGTTCTAGTTCAAAAGCAGAGACTGTTTCTTCAACCATGACTCAACTTTCAGTGTTTGAAAACATTGATTCACAAAAAGATATAGTTGTTTCAGAAAAAGAAAGCAGTGAAGAGTTTACTGTAACTGGCCATTACCCTCTAAACCTGTCTGCAGTTAACAAAAATTTGTCTCCCACAGTTGAAAATCTTGATAGCTTTAGTCCATTAAAAGATACCAGTGCTTGGTCCTTATCAAAACAAAATAGTTTTGATAAGTTCAGTATGTTCAGTATGTTCAGTAGTTCAGTATGTCTTGAGAATTCTCCACAAGCCCCTACTTTAATTAATGAAAAGTCAGAAAGCACTTTCCCTGTTTTAAAAACAAGTGAAACACAAATTGTGAAACACAAATTGAAAGTGCCTGCTATTCCTCTTCTGTCCCCTCTGAAGTACTTGAACAAGAGATAGTAGCAGATAGACATGACAAACAGGAACGCAACACCTGCGCATGCACAAGATGGTGGTTCCCCGAAGTGTCGGCTGAGTTCGGGGGATGAAAGTATGAGCGACGGGAAACCGGGGGAGGCCGTTTTTCCATTCTTTGGCCCCCTGCCCGATATGCTGAGCCTCCGGCAGTTCAAATGAGCCGTCTCTGGCAAGAGACGGTTCTCGGATGACCTGGGACTGGCGAGGAGAGGATTGCATCAGCTAGGCGCCGCTTGGAGGGCGGCGTCGGCCTCTGCAATAGCGCCACGGCCTTAAAGTTCCATCGGCCAGATTGGGCTACCCAGACGCAGTTTGCTTTGCTCTCGGCGCTCCTGGATCGGGGGGGGCTGCTACAGGTGCTGCGGCTGCTGTAAGATCGTCAGCCCCCCCCCCCAGAGGATCTGCTGAGGCTAGAACAGCGGTGTCATGGGCAGTATGGAGGCCTTGTCGATGGCGGAGAGTGCCATACTGAAGATGCTGGGAATGACCCAGCAGACCATTCTGCTGGGATTACATCTAATTGCCCTTGAAGGGCATGAGGCCGGGAAGATCTGGGCTGTAATAGCCCTGCGAGGAAAGGCTATGACTGCGGGGTGAGTGGACCTGGAGAAGATCTGGGGGATTGGGGAGTTTGCCGGAGGGGAAGTGGTAATTGTACATCTTGCTCTTCCCTGGGGCCTCCCCCCCACCTTTGATGCCCCCCCTGGACTACTGCCTGGCTTGGTTTGGCCCACCCTGCCTATTCATCTTCAGCTGTTTGTTGGGACCTTTGTCATCTTCCTCCTTATTGATTTGCTATCTGATCCCTGGCTTTTCTCCCATCATGATGTGTTATATCTCATACTTTTACTCCCTATTACTGCCTTTATTGGACTTGGCGTATTGGACAGAGATATGGAGCCTCAGGCTGAAGAGCCATGAGTCCTGGTGGACTGCTGCTGCATTATGTTCCTAAGAACTGTTCTATGACACCGCTGGCGGTTGTTCTCCGCCTAGCCGCCATGAGAGGATGGTTGCGGCCGGTTCCGTTGGACCTATTCATGGCAGCTGTTTGGACTCCTCCACCGCTGTGAAAGAGTGGTGGTTATAACGGCCTGGTTTACTCCTATCTTGGCGTTATATCTGCTCCTCTTTTTACCATCTTGGTTCTCTGTTGCTGTCTTACAGCCACCTCTTATGTTTATTCTGGTGTACACTTCAGCGACCCTCCTCGCTCTGCGAGATGCCCCCCTCTTGCAGACATGGCCTTCAAATTTATTGAAGGCCTACCTCAAGGACGGGTTTTGGAACCCCGAGTGGTGGCATGCCTCGAAGTGTGGTCTGAGGGGTTTTTTAATTAAGGCTTTTGATCAAATTTTAAGGGGACCCGGGAGGCAGGTGGTGACCAAACGGGATGGGGGGGGAAATCCACTAAGGTCGGAGCCGAGCCCGGCACAGGGTAACGGTTTGGAGGGTGCAGGACGAGGGATTGGGGAGGGGACAGAGGGCTATCCTAATGAGGGATGTACCATCAGCACAGTCGATGGGAGGGGCAGATATGGCTTGAGCAGGGAGCCATATCATATGTCGGGGGTGCGCACTCGCTGTTTGAGAGCTATTGCATGCCCCGGTCCCCAAGGCTCGTCTTGGATGCTAGGTGGCACAGATACTCAGGATCTGGGCCTTCGGCTGATGTTATGCAATGCCAGGTCCATGGTAAATAAGGCCCCCCCTCATCCACGATCTCATACAGGAGGGGGAGCGGACCTGGCGGGTATTACCGAGACCTGGTTGGGCCCAGAGAGAAGGGTCCCTCTGGTTGAGATGTGCCCACCAGGTTTCAGAGCATTCCACCAGCCGAGGGCCCAGGGGAGGGGCGGGGGGCTGGCGGTCATTATTAAAGAAGGTCTCAGTCCGAGGGAGACCACTGTGCCTCAGACTGCCGGATGTGAATCCTTCTTTATGAGATGGGGTCATGGGGTTCAGATGGGCCTGTTGCTTACGTACCTGGCTCCCTGCCACGTGGCAACGGTTCTGCCTGAGCTCCTCGACGTGATAGCCATGGTGGCAGTTGATACACCCAGGCTTATGGTCATGGGTGATTTCAACTAGCCGTACATTGGTGAAACGTCTGAGATGACTTGGGAGTTCATGGCTTCCATGACGGCCATGGACCTGACCCAGTTAGTTCATGGCCCAACCCACAGGGGTGGTCACACTCTGGACTTGATTTTTGTCTCTGGCCAGTGGTTAAGTGGTCTTGTTATAGGGGATATAGACATGGAACCCTTGTCATGGTCAGATCACTCGCTCCTTCGCCTGGACCTTCGAACTGCCATACCCTGCCGCAGGGAGGTGGAGCCAATAAGATGGGTCTGCCCCAGGTGCCTGATGGATCCTGATAGGTTCCAGATGGAGCTTGGGCCACTTCCTGAGGTGCATGACTCGGCCGAGGACCTGGTGGCCGCCTGGGACCGGGCGGCTGGTGGGGCCTTGGATCTAGTTGTGCCTTTACGGCAT
Source organism: Arizona elegans (assembly GCA_022577455.1). Classification (NCBI taxonomy): domain Eukaryota; kingdom Metazoa; phylum Chordata; class Lepidosauria; order Squamata; family Colubridae; genus Arizona; species Arizona elegans. The sequence continues at coordinate 155,572,298 of JAKOOJ010000001.1, forward strand.
CTGACCCGGTGCTGATCCCTCGTGGCTCCTTGGTTCACCGAGGAGCTGAGGGAGATGAAACGCTGGAAAAGACACCTAGAGAGCAGTTGGAGGGCCAGTCTCGCTGAATCTGATCGAACACTGGTACTGTCGCATATTAAGACCTACCTAGTGGCGATAAAGGTGGCAAAGTTTAATTACTTTTCCACTCTTATTGCATCATCAGAGAATTGTCTGACTGCCCTGTTTAGGGTGACCCGCTCCCTCCTCCATCTGGGAGTGCGGGAGGACCCCCTGGAGGGCAGGGCTGAGGATTTCAGACGATACCTGTATGACAAAATCACTCAGATCCAGGGGGATTTGAACTCTGACTGGGTAGATTCGGGCAGGGTGACGAGGAACAGTCCTGAGAACGTTATCTGGGAAGTGTTTGACGCTGTGATTCCTGATGACATGGACAGGATTCTGGGGAGACTTAGTGCGGCCACATGTTTACTGGACCCGTGTCCCTCCTGGTTAGTACTGGCTTCCCAGGAGGTTACACGAGGCTGGCTCCAGGGAATTATCAACGGTTCATTGAGTGAAGGTTAATTCCCCACTGCCTTGAAAGAGGCCTCTCCTCAAGAAGCCTTCCCTGGACCCAGCAGTATTAGCCAACTATCGTCCTGTCTCCAACCTTCGCTTTGTGGCGAAGGTTGTTGAGAGTGTGGTCGCGCAACAGTTTCCACAATTCCTGGAGGAAACGTCTTATCTAGATCCATTCCAGTCGGGTTTCAGGCCTGGGCACAGCATGCAAATGGCATTGGTCGCGTTGGTAGATGATCTCTTGAGGACACGGGACAAGGGTTGCTCCTCTGTCCTAGCCGTTAGATCTCTCAGCGGCTTTTGATACCAAAGACCATGGTATCATGCTGCATCGGTTGGAGGAGTTGGGGATGGGGGGCATCGTATTATGGTGGTTCTCCTCCTTTCTCTCAGACGGGTCGCAGTTCGTGTTGGCAGGTGGGCAGAGGTCGACCTCGAGGCCTCTGATTTGTGGAGTGCCTCAGGGGTCGGTCCTCTTACCCCTTCTTTTCAACATTTATGTGAAGCTGCTGGGTGAGATCATCCGTGGCTTTGGGGTGAAGTACCATCAGTATGCTGATGACACTCAGCTGTACATCTCCACTCCAGGCCATCACAACGATGCCCTTGAAGTGATGTCCCAGTGCCTGGAGGCTGTGCAGATCTGGATGGGGAGGAACAGGCTCAAGTCAACCCTTCCAAGACTGAGTGGCTGTGGTTTCCGGCATCCCGATATAGTCAGTTGACTCCATCACTGACAATCGGGGGTGTGTCTTTGGCCCCCCCAGAGAGGGCGCGCAATCTGGGAGTCCTCCTGGATACGCAGCTGTCCTTGGAGGAACATCTGACAACTGTAGCCAGGGGGACCTTCTGTCAGGTTTGCCTGATTCGCCAGTTGTGGCCCTTTCTTGATCGGGATTCCCTGTGCACAGTCACTCATGCCCTCGTCACCTCGCGCCTGGACTATTGCAATGCTCTCTACATGGGGCTCCCCTTTAGGAGCACCCAGAGGCTCCAACTGGTCCAGAATGCGGCTGCGCGGGTAATCACGGGAGCTGCCTGGCGCTCCCACATAACACCGCTCCTGTGTGAGCTGCACTGGCTCCCAGTGGTCTTCCGGGTGCGCTTCAAGGTGTTGGTTACCACCTTTAAAGCGCTCCATGGCATAGGACCTAGTTATCTTCGAGACCGCCTGCTGCTACCGATGACCTCCCACTGATCGGTGCGCTCCCACAGAGAGGGCCCCCTCGGGGTGCCATCAGCCAAACAATGTAGGCTGGTGACTCCCAGGGGGAGGACCTTCTCTGTGGGGGCACCTACCCTCTGGAATCAGCTGCCCCCAGAGATAAGGAGAATCCAAGACCCCGGTGACTTCTGCCGTGCCCTTAAAACGTTCTTTTTTCAGCAAGCCGGGCTGGCTTAATATATTTTTTAAATATTTTTAATTGGTTTGTTATTTTAAATTGGGGCCAAATTAATACATATCTTTGTAATTGTTTTTAATGTTTGTATTGTATGTTTTTATCTGGCTGTACACCGCCCTGAGTCCCTTGGGAGAAGATGCGGTATGTAAATTTGAAATAATTTTTTTTAAAAATTGTGTGAGACTATGAGTAAGACAGAAACTGAAGCATCCTCTTTGCAAAAAAGATATTTATTTATTTATTTATTTTATTTTATTAATTTAATTTGTATACCGCCCTTCTCCCAGAAGGGACTCAGGGCGGTGAACAGCCAAAATTAAAAAACATACAAATACAAAAGTTAAGATAATTAAAAAAATTAAATAATTGGCTACCCAATTTAAAACCCCAAATCCATAAAATTTAAAATCCCAGTTAAAAACCATTTAGGCTAGGCCGGCTTGATGAAATAAAAACGTCTTCAGGGCTTTACGGAAGGTCCGGAGGTCCGGGATCAATCGTATTCCGGGAGGCAGCTCATTCCACAGGGTGGGTGCCCCCACAGAGAAGGCTCGCCCCCTGGGGGCCGCCAGCCGACATTGCCTGACCGACGGCACCCCGAGGAGGCCCTCTCTGTGAGAGCGTATTGGCCGGTGGGAGGTTATCGGTAGCAGCAGGCGGTCTCGCAAATACCCTGGCCCTAAGCCATGGAGCGCTTTAAAGATGAGAACCAACACCTTAAAGCGCACCCGGAAGACCACCGGGAGCCAATGCAGCTCGCGCAGGAGAGGTGTTACGTGGGAGCGCCACGTCGCTCCCATAATCACCCGCGCGGCCGCATTCTGCACCAGCTGGAGCCTCCGGGTGCTCCTCAGGGGGAGCCCAATGTAGAGAGCGTTACAGTAGTCCAGGCGTGACGTAACCAAGGCATGAGTGACTGTGCACAAGGAGTCCCGATCCAGAAAGGGGCGCAACTGGCGTATCAGGCGAACCTGATAAAAAGCCCCCCTGGCCACGGCCGTCATATGCTCTTCTAAAGACAGCCGTGTGTCCAGGAGGATGCCCAAGTTGCGAGCCCCCTCTGTGGGGGTCAGTGACTCGCCCCCAATAGCCAGCGATGGCACCAGCTGGCTATACCGGGACGCCGGCATCCACAGCCACTCGGTCTTGGAAGGGTTGAGCCGAAGCCTGTTCCTCCCCATCCAGACCCGCACGGCCTCCAGACACTGGGACATCACTTCGAGGGCATCATTGGGGTGGTCTGGGGTGGAAATGTACAGCTGAGTGTCATCAGCGTACAGATGGCATCGCACCCCAAAACCACGGATGATCTCACCCAGCGGCTTCACATAAATGTTGAACAGGAGTGGTGAGAGGACCGACCCTTGCGGCACCCCGCAAGCAAGGTGCCTCGAGGTCGACCTCTGCCCCCTGCCAACACAGACTGCAACCGGTCAGAGAGATAGGAGGAGAACCACCGCAGCACGGTGCCTCCCACCCCCAGTCCCTCCAGCCGGCGCAGCATGATACCATGGTCGATGGTATCAAAAGCCGCTGAGAGGTCTAATAGGACCAGAACAGAGGAGCAACCCCTGTCCCGAGCCCTCCAGAGATCATCCACCAATGCGACCAATGCCGTCTCCGTGCTGTACCCAGGCCTGAAGCCGGACTGGCACGGATCTAGATAGACGGTTTCATCCAGGAACTGTGGGAGCTGTCGCGCAACCACACTCTCCATATTGGATGTAGTTGAGAAGATAGAAATACCAGGAAACCCTGTCATTATTGATGACAGTGCTTTCCATGTCGCTTCATTTTCAGTTGAAGATAGAAGTGGAAGGGAAGTGGAAAGAGAACAAGATGATTTCCAGAGCTCTTATGGATCTAGGCACATCAATTGCAATGTCCACAAGATAGAATCAAGTTTTGGGGAGGCTGGAAGTTGGCGTCGTAGCGAGACGAGCAGGGTTTTTGGTGCTCCAGAAACTCCACTGAAAACTCTGCTGCTGGACGGTCCAAATTGGACCCCACAGTCTCACTTTGACTGTGGTAGTGGAGTGCACATCCTGAGGATCCCAGGGACATCGCTAAGTCCCTGGTTGATCCAGGAAAGCCCCTTTTCCAGTAGCGGAGTGGCAGCCATTAAGCTGCAGAGGCTGTGACAACTTTAGGAAGACAGAACGGAATGACAGTGAACAGATCGGTAGGAGACTTTCACTTTTTTAATAATACTAAGAACACCCTAATTGAGGAATGAGATGGTGATGGTCAATGAATGAAGTTAAGCGGCGAACCTAAGGTGGGTTAATTTTATTTTATTTTTTTATTTTTATTTTTTAATTTGATTTATATGCCGCCCTTCTCCGAAGACTCAGGGCGGCTTACAATGTGCTCAGCAATAGCCTTCATCCTTTTGTATATTTATACAAAGTCAGCTTATTGCCCCCACAACTGGGTCCTCAATTTACCTACCTTAGAAAGGATGGAAGGCTGAGTCAAGCTTGAGCCTTGGCGAAAGTCGAACCCTGCAGTAATTGCAGGCAGCTGGTCTTAATAACCAGCTTAATAACAGGGTGCCTTAAACCACTGTACTACCAAGGCTCTAGTTTACCCAAGTATGAGTTTTAAAAGACTTGAAATTGTTTAATTGTTTTTACTTTCACTTTGGATAACCGGACTGGATTGAAAGAAGGGGAAAAAACAGTATTGGGACGCTTTTGAAAGTTGTTGGCACTAGACTGTTCAATTGTCTGATTGGAACATTTGGAATGGGGTTTTGGCTTATTTTTGACAAGGCTACTTTTTGATTAATTTTTAAAAGAAAGAAATTTTTTTTCCTCTTTAAAGAATGGGAGGAGAGTTAGGGGAGTGTGCAGTGCTGCCACCTACTGGAAGAGAAACTTTGTCTCTATGCTTACTTAAGGAGCAGAAGAAAGAAATACTGTAGCCAAAACAAATATAGAGAATCTGTTTGGATTCATAAGATTGAAGAGCTACTGAATGTTGTTTACACAGGTCCTCTTCCTTTTAAATTGACAAAGCCTGAGAATATACTGGAAGGCTTTGATTTTTTTTTTGAATAATTATTATATGCCCAGTGAGACGTGTGGCCTGGAAAGAGGCAAAAGGAAAAGTGACTCCCTGTAGGCTCTCCGGATATAAAAGGATTTGAAGGACTATTTAATTTTTTCTTTCTCCCTTTTTTTTAAAAAAAATTCCTTATCCTTATTGCCTTTTCCTATTTTTGATTCGGGACCCCACACATTCGTATTGGATTAAGGCACCCAAGAGCCTGAAGATTTATTGCCTAATATTTCCTTTTTCTTTTCTTTTTTGGAAGAGGATATTAAATTTTTGTCTTTTCCTATTTTTTTTTTTTGTTTTATCCCTTTGAATTAGGGTTTCAGAAGAACCTGAAGAACTTGAGGAATTTCTTTTTTTTTCTCCTTTTCTTTCTCTTTTCCCTTTTCTTTTTTCCCTCCCCCTTTTGTCTAACTGGATCTTCTAAATTCCTTCCTGACCTGAAAGTGAGTTTGGCCAAAGATTGAATAAAATGAGTAGAAAAGTAGCGACACTGGAAGCTGCAGTGACTACACCATCTTCATCACCATCTGGAGGCCAAGTTCCATCCAGACAATGTTACAACAAGAGAAAGAGAAAGAATCAGTGACATAAATGATTCTACAAACACTTCAAAGAATGGAACAGCAACAAAAAAGGATGGAACAGCAACAAAAAAGGATGGAACAGCAATTACTGCAGACAGATGAAAAGGTGGTCAATATACAACAAACAATGTCGAAATATGAAGAAAGATTGGTTAAATTGGAGGAAAGAGATGGCCAAAAAGAAGAAAAAATGAAGGAAATTGAGAATAGATTGGGAGAGGTAGAACAAGGAACATCTGGCCTAATTGGATGGGAAATGGATAAAGCAGAATTCTACTTAAGATTCCAAAATGTCGAGGAAGAAAAAGGAGAGAATCTAGCCGAGATCATGAACGTGATTCTAGCTGAGGCATTAGAAGTTACTAAAGAGAAGATGATGGAAGGAATTGATGAAATTTATCGAGTTTATACTGGATATGCAATGCGTAATAAGCTTCCAAGAGAAGTACATATAAGATTTACTAAGAAATCAATTAAGACACAAATTCTTCAGGCTGTTCGTGACAAGGCTTTGAAATACAAAGGGAAAGAAGTGACAGTTCTGAGACAAATTCCAAGGCAAGTTTTTGACTAAAGTTTTGTTGCAAAAAGGGATTAACTACAGATGGCCTAACATGGCAATTCCAAAGATACAATCGGCAAAGTGAGAGCCTTCTATGAGGAAGTCCTTAAAGAGAAAAAAGTAGAAATGGAAGTTGAAACTCAAGCAATATTAGTTCCAATAAAATCCACTGAAGAAGAATTGATAATGCTGGAAGCAACAGAAGGAGCAGTTGGCAGAGTTATGGAATACAAGGAACAACCTGAAGCTAGATTGATTAGAGCAACAAAACCTATTTATAAAGTATGAATATGGAAGAAAGGAAATTAATTTCAATAAATGTAAATGGACTCAATTCAGCCAGTAAAAGAAGAATAGTATTTCACAAAGTAGAAAAATTAAAATTTGATATAATTTGTTTACAGGAAGTGCATATTAAAAAACAACATGAACAACTATTGATACAATCAAAACTTGGCAAAACTTTTTTTTATCATTGTCACAAAGTGAAAAAAGAGGAGTTGCTTTGTATATCAGAAACGTACTAATGGCAGAGCAGAAATATGCCGATCCAGAAGGTAGAATTTTGATGGTGGAAATAATTGATAACAATACAAAATTACTTTTAGTAGCAATTTATGCTCCTAACAACAATCAAAGTGACTTTTATAGAAAACTACATAATAAGATAATTGAAATGGAGTATGAAAATGTCTGTATGATGGGAGATTTTAATGGAATTGTGGATGAAAAATTGGACTATAAAACACACAAAACAACAAAACATAATAGAAAGGTATTGCCGAGAAATTTCTTTAAAATGACTCTCTTCCTGACCCCCCTTCCTCTCCAGGATTATTAACAGTGAGCTGTCTCCTGCTTAGCCCTTTTCCAGACCATGGTGGAGGATAAAGAGGAACGGCTTGATGAGATTGTGGGGGAAGTGATAGCGGAAGTAGTTGGAAAAAGAAAAGAAGAAGTCTATTGTGATATAGATGAAGCCTACCGCGTTTATACTAACTACGTGAGACACCACAACTTGCCTAGGGAAATACAAGTGAGGCTTGCTAAAAAGGCGCTTAGGGATGAAACTCTCCACAAGGCTAGAGACCAGAATGTTACTTATAAAGTTCGCCAGATTACAATCTTAAAACAGATACCTAGAAGAGTGTGGGAGCAGAGACAGAATTATCAATTTATAACTTCGCAATTGAAGAAACATAATGTGCCATACAGATGGCTGCTCCCAGAAGGGCTTCTGGTGATGTGGCAGGATCAGAAGGTTAAAGTTGAGAATCTACAAGATGCACAGGATTTTTGTGACAATTTTTTTGGACCTAGTGAACAGGAAAGTGATAAAGAAATAGTAAAGGAGGATCAGAGGGATCAAAAGGATGATTGAAGAACTGAGGAGGAGCACAAGTGTATTATGGGAAAGGGAAATGAGATAGAAGGAAGGAGGAAGGAGGAATAGAAGAGTATGGAATAGAGACTCGCCTGACATCTAAAGCTAAAGGGATTAATAAATAAAAATGGACCAAGGAGTGAGGTTACTGATGGTGAATGTCAATGGCCTCAATGCTCCGACAAAGAGAAGATGTGTCTTATCAAAAATTGTTAAAACTAAAATAAATATAACATGCTTGCAAGAAACTCATATCAAATTATCTCAATCAAATTTATTGAAATGTCCAAAAGCAGGGAAATTATTTGTAGCGGCCACGGAGGAGAGAAAGAGAGGAGTAGCAATCTACGTAAAAGAACATTTCTTGCTGAAACAATTATTTTCAGATGATGAAGGAAGAATCTTAATATTGGAAGTTGAATTATTACAGAGCAAGGTATTATTAATAGGAATCTATGCTCCTAACACTAGACAGGGATCTTTTTTTCGGAAAGTGCGACGGAAAATTCGAGATCTAGAATACGAGCAAGTATATCTCTTAGGCGATTTTAATGCAGTAGTCAACAGGACATGGGATTATAAAATGGGGAAAAATCAAAAAGGGGAAAACAGGACAAGATAAGAGGATTCTACCAGCCATTTGTAATGAAATGAAAGATGAATTGGGATTAAAAGATATTTGGCGTGAGCATAATCTGATGGTTGAACAATATACCTATTACTCTCCCAGGCACAAATTGTGGTCCAGATTGGACATGATTTGGGCGTCGCAAGGGCTTAGTACTCAAGTGATGGAAGTTAAGATCATGCCGAATGACTGGGTGGACCACAACCCAGTATTAGCTGTTTTAAAGAAGGAAGGGAAGAATAGGAAGAGATGGATGATGAGACCAGAGATCTTGAAAGAACCTGAATTTATGCAAAAGTTTAAGATAGAAGTGAACTTCTTCTTTCAAGAAAATAGGACACCAGGAATGCCCCTTCAAATAGTGTGGGATACTGCCAAAGCCTTCATAAGAGGACTAATTATTAAACACATGGCTATTAAACACAAAAGAGAAGAACAAGATAGGGGTGAGATATTAAGCCAACTAATAAAGGCTGAGGAACAATTGCAATATAACCTTTTGGCCACTGAAGTAAAAGAACAGATAATATTGTTGAAACACCAACTCAACCTTTTAGATCTTGATGTGATGAAGGATAAGATAAAGGCGGCAAAGCAGAAACATTTCGAGTCAGCCAATAAATTAGAGAGATGGCTAACATTTAGATTAAAAAAGGAAAAACAGAGCAGAAGAATTGAACAATTGGAAGATAAGGATGGGAATCTAATAAGAGATAAGGGAGGGAAAGAAAGAAAGAATTGCTGTGGTTATCCATAAGGAATTATATAGGACGGAGGAGATTTCAGCAGGAAAGGCAAAAAAGTATATAGAGAATTCGGACCTATCTAGGATATCTAATTTGACGAAACAAATTTTAGAAGAGGACATAACTTTGACAGAGATTGTAAAAGCAGTAAGGAAGCAGGAGAATTCCAAAACGCCAGGCACAGACGGACTATCGGCTGAGTTATACAAAGAATTATTTGAAACAATGGGGGAACATATGAAGGATTTATTTAATGAGGTGCTTGGAAAAGCTGAAATTCCCCATTAATGGAGGGAGGCCAACATTAGTTTAATACCTAAAGAAGATCCCCCTCCAAAAGATATAAAAAATTACAGACCGATATCCCTCCTGAACTCAGATTATAAAATATTTACAGCAATTCTAGCAAATAGGTTAAAAGGTTTTCTAGATTAATTTATACATATAGATCAAAACGGGTTCTTGCCATCGAGACAACTACAACTATGACAACTATGACATTTAGTATAACTGAGAGTTATGCTAAATGTACTTGAATATTATGAAAACCATCCAGGTAAACAGGTTGCCTTAGTTTTTATTGATGCCCAGAAAGCATTTGACAGGGTCAGTTGGGAGTTCATACTATTACAATTAAAACATATGGGCTTTGGACAAAATTTTTTGAATGCAATTAAAGCTATTTACTCTAAACAGACCCCTAGATTATTGATAAATGGTGATTTATCAGAAGAATTCCCTATCGGTAAAGGTACAAGACAGTGGTGTCCTCTCTCCCCCTTACTTTTTATACTATCGTTAGAGACTTTACTCCATAAAATAAGAAATGAGGAAGGAATAAAAGGCCTTAAAATTAGAGAACAGACATACAAAACCCAGGTCTTTGCAGATGATATGGCCTTTATTTTGGAAGATCCTTTAAAATCTTGTATATCCTTGCTGGAGAAAATTGTGAAATTTGGGGCTGTAGCAGGTCTGTTAATTAATAAAAAGAAGACGAATATTCTAACCAAGAACATCTCAGAGAAAGGTAAACAGTATTTAGAGGAAGCAACAGGACTTAGAGTAGTTAGTAAAATTAAATACCTGGGAATTTGGCTAACATGTAGGTGCTCGAGCATCCAGGAGGATAACTATATTAAAATACTAACCCAGTTAAGAAAATATCTTGATAAGTGGGGTAAAATTCAATTATCACTCCTGGGAAAGGTAGCAACAATAAAATCTTATGTTCTACCGAAATTTAATTTTCTTTTTCAAACAGCTCCAGCAAACTTACCTAAAAAAATCTTTATAGACTTAAACCAGGTAGTAACTAAATTCATATGGCAGGGGGGAAAACCCCGGATTAAAAAGAAAATGATGCAGGAGACAAAAGAAAGAGGGGGTTTAGGTCTACTGTGCTGGGAGAATTATTATCTAGCCGCCTTACTAGTTTGGGTCAAAAAATGGATCATTTTAAGCAATAATCATCTTCTTAGGATAGAAGGCCACAATTTGCAACAAGGTTGGCAGGCAGCACTCTGGTGGGATAGCACCCCCCAAAGTAAATGGTTTACTCGGCACTATATAAGGAACATTCTAATTCAGAATTGGGAGAAGATTAGTAAAAAATATTATATCAAAATACCTTGTTGGATATCTATAAGATGCTATATAGATGGCATCTCCCGCCAGACAGATTGGCAAAAATGTTTGCTGGACAGTCCACTGAATGTTGGAAATGTGGATTTGAACATGGTACTTATTATCATCAATGGTGGACGTGTCCAGAAGCAATTAAATTTTGGGAGAAAATTAAAAAATGGCTAAAAGAAATTTTAAATCAGGAGTTTGAACTATGACCAGAGACATACTTGCTTGGCTCCAGACTGGAAACATCAAAAAACATCAAAAAAGATTTGTGGTATCTCGTATTACATATTATTACAGCAGCAAGAATAACATTTACTCAGTTTTGGAAAGACAAAAATATCCCACCAGATGAAGCAATAATAAAAAAGATACTGGACTGTGCGGAAGCAGATAGACTGACAAAAAAATTCAAAGATAGAGACCAAATGCCAACATGTTTATCCTGGGAAAAATGGTATACTTGGCTATTGAAAAGAAAACAACAATTAGAATAATATAAATAGGTGTTGTATATATTGAAAATATTTTACTACATATATAAAGTGAGGTTGGATAGACCTGATTGATTTATAAGTTTAAAATAGGTTGTTCTGTTTCCCCCGGAATGTATTATGAATTTATTGTACAGGTTTATGCTAAATATTAGTTTACTAAATATTGTTTACATTTATTTATGTTTATTGTTTTGTTGTCTTATTCTTTTATGTCTCTGTGTTGCCTTCTTTTTTAACTATAAATGTAAATAATTTTTTTTTTAATTGGACTATAAAACACACGAAACAACAAAACATAGTAGAAAGGTATTGCCGAGAACTTTCTTTAAAATGATAGAGGAAATAAACTTGAAAGACATATGGAGGGAGAGAAATGGAAAAAATAGACAATATACTTTCTACTCTGATAGACATTTATCTTGGTCCAAATTAGATATGATATGGACAACAATGGAATTGACCTTAAATAATGAACAAGTGAAAATAGATACTAACCTATGGGCGGACCATAACCTGGTGATTGCTATTGGAAAGGATGAAAAGGTAGATCTAGATGGACATTAAACAACACAATATTAAAAGAGAAAGATTTCATACAGAAAATGAATCGAGAACTGGATTTTTTCTTCAAGGAAAACAAGAAAGAAACATCGACACAAAACTGTTGGGATACAATGAAGGCCTTTGCCAGAGGATTAATTATTGATTATACAAGGAAAAGAAATGTAAAGAAATGACAAACCCTTAAAATATTGATAGATGATCATAAAAGACTTGAAAAGGAATTCCAGAAAGATCCATATAAGAAAGATGTAAAAATTAAAATGGATGTTATAAAGCACAAAATGGGTCTACTGGAGAAGGAAGAATTAGCTCAAAAAATAAGAGCTGCCAAACAGAATTATTTTGAAAATGCAAATAAACCAGGCAGATGGTTAGCATATAAATTGAAAAAAGAAAGAGAATCAAGAAAAATAATACAACTAATTGTTCATCAAGGTCAGTGTAGATTTGGAAATAAAGAGATGGGGGAAATAATACAGGAAAATTATACACAACTGTACAAGACATAATAGAGGAGGATAAAGTTGCAAGGTACCTACCAAAAGCAAAACTACCACAAATTCCCAAAGATGTTGAGGAACTGTTGGATGGAAACATAATGATGATGGAACTAAGTGAGGCAGTTAAGAAACAGAAGAATGGAAAGGCACCAGGACCAGATGGACTGCCAGCTGAATATTATAGGACGTTACAAGAATCTTTATTGATCCCAATGCTGGAGGTTATGAATGAAGTAATGACAAAAAGAGAAATACCCAAAACATGGATTGAGGCTTATATTACATCGATTCACAAAGAAGAGACAGACCCACAACTAATCAAAAACTATAGACCTATATCCCTACTAAATGAGGACTATAAAATCTTTGCTACAATATTGGCAGAAAGGCTTAAGAGATATTTGAATAACTTTAAGATCCTGACCAAAATGGATTCCTGCCAAAAAGACAAATCAGAGACAATATAAGAATAATTTTGGATACCTTAGAATATTATGAAGCTCATCCTGAAAAGCAGATGGCTTTGATATTTCTAGATGCACAAAAAGCCTTTGACAACTTGAATTGGTGATTTGTGATGTTACAAATGGAGGAGATGGGCTTTGGAAAGAAATTTCTTCAGGCAATTGAAGCTATATACTCCAAACAAAAGGCCAAGGTCATGATAAATGGAGAATTGTCTGACTTTATTGAAATAGAAAAAGGCACTAGACAAGGATGTCCACTGTCTCCAATATTGTTTATATTGACATTGGAAGTTTTAAATAAAAATATTAGAGAAGAAAAAAAAAAAGAGATAAAAGGTATGAAAATTTGGAAAGAAGAATATAAATTGCAAGCTTTTGCAGATGATCTGGTCTTTATTATTGAAGAACCATTAATGTCAATAAATAAATTGCTAGAAAGCATTGGAGAGTTTGGGGAAGTAGCTGGTCTAAAAATTAATAAAGAGAAGACAAAGATAATGACTAAAAATGTGTTGAAAAAGCAAAAAGAAGAATTGATGGAGATTTCAAATATGCAGGTCACGAATAAGGTAAAATATTTGGGGATACAATTGACAATGAGGTGTAGTTCACTTAAAGGAAATAATTATAATAAACTTAAGCAACAAATACGACAAGATTTGGGGAAATGGGGAAATTTGCAGTTATCTTTGATTGGCAGGATTGCAACTATTAAGATGAATATTTTACCTAGAATCTTGTATCTTTTTCAGACAATTCCGATAAAGCTGGGTAAGGAATTCTTTGTGGATTTGAATAAAATGGTGTTGAAATACATTTGGCAGGGAAAGAAGGCAAGAATAAAAACTTAAGCTGTTACAAGTTGCTAAAATGAGAGGTGATTTTGGTCTACCTAATTTTGAACTATATTACCAAGCAGCTAGTTTAATGTGGATTAAAGAATGGCTAACATTGAAAAACACTAGACTATTGAATTTGGAGGGACATGATTAACAAATGGGGTGGCACGCCTTTCTATGGTACAAAGGAACTAAAAAACAGGGGTATTTTAGAAGACATCAGATACGTGAAGCTTTGTTTTTGAATTGGGAGAGGTATTAAAAAATATCATTATTTGAAGATTCCAGTCTGAGTATCTACAATTGAAGCTTTTTCATATTCAGTGATATTTAAAGGGGAACAAATATAGTGAACTATTGGATGAAAAGGGTGAACTTAAATTAAAGCAAGATTTAGAAGACCAGGGATTTAAGATGGATTGGTTTTCATACATGCAAATATTTTCTAGATCTCAAACAAGAAGGTGTTTATAATGTTTTGACTATTTGGATAAGATATTATATGGTTCTGATGACCATATAATTAAAAAGTTATATGGATATTTGCTAGAAGTAAAATTGGAAGAAGAACAAGTTAAAGAATCAATGATAGCATGGGGGAAAAATTTTGGTTATGGTATTGATTTAGAGAAATGGCAAAAATTGTGGTCATATAATTACAAAATGACAATGTCTATAGCATATAAGGAGAATTTGTATAAGATGTTTTACAGGTCGCATTTACCCCCAACGAGGATAGCCAGAATGTTCAAGAACAAATCGGAGAAGTGTTGGAAGTGTCATCAGATCCCAGGATCTTATTACCATATGTGGTGGACATGCGTAGACGCAAGGAGATTTTGGACTAAGATACACACGTGGTTGGAAAAAATGACAAAGAGACATATTGACTTTAAACCAGAGATATTTTTATTAGGGATCTTACCAGAGAAATTTAATAAAGAATTGCAATACTTAATTGTGAATATTTTAACAGTGGCCAGAATTGTATTTGCAAAAAACTGGAAAGGAGAGAAGTGAATTACTGATGAAGAAATTATTAAGAAAATGTTGGATTGTGCTGAAATGAGTAGACTGACATTTGAAATAAGAGAACAGGAAGATAAACAATATTATTTGATATGGGAGCTATTTTATCAATGGGTAGATAATAAAGCATGGAGATGAAATATTATATATGAAATGAAATTTGGATAAAATGTTTAAATATTTGTTTTCTGCTAGAGGAAAGAACATTTGTCATATAATGAGACTGTGAAAATTCTTTGAGAGCACGAAATGATTCTAACCGATCGAAACACTGTCTGTAATTGTTTGGAAGGATGATGTTTTTATGTTGTTTTTGTTTAAAAAATTAAAAACTTTTTGCAAAAAAAAAAGATAGAATCAAGTTTTGGTTCTGATTGGGGGAATGCTGGAGCTGAAGAGGATGAACAAGAAGATAGTGATGATAACAGCTGTTACGATCATGACAAAGAGGATTTGGAAGTTGGTGGCTTATCAGAAGAAGAGGAAATCCCAGCAACCAGAAAAATAGGGTTTAGTACAGCTCCAATTAAGGAAAACCATTAAATACTAAATCCTCTGCAGCCAAATCCCTCTGCGGTACCAAATCCCTCTGCATCTGCCAAACCATCAACTGAGGGCCTGGAGGTGCGGAGGCAGCAGGGCCGGTCTCCCCAGAAGGCTTTCAGGCCTCCTAGGCGGCCAAACCATCACTTTGCCGGCTCAGGGCCTCATCAAGTTCCGCAATGCTTTGGCCGGGCTGATTGACAACTGCGATGCTGGCGAAGATGAGCTGGGTGGCGGTGGCAGGGGTTCTGAACATGGTCCCAGTGGAGGAGGAGGCGGTGGTGGAGGAGGAGGCCTTTACAACGAGTTTCCCGAAGGCATCTCCATCGCGGTGGCCTACAAGCACTTCTTCTCTGGTGTGGGCTGCAACAAATACAGCATCTTCCTGCGAGTCGGCGAGGTGAAGCCATTTTACCACAACACCATCACCATCCCTTACAAAGCCTGGGCGAACTCGGAAGAGCTTTCTGTCGTTACGCCGATGAGATGCGAGACGTCCATTTGTTGCGGGATATAGTAATTTTATCTTGAGAGGGTGCGCATGCTTGTGGGTGTGAGTGGGTTTGGGATAGATTGGAATTTAAATTATTAGAATGGAAGGAGTGGGTTTGGAGTGGCTGGAATCAGGGAGGGAATGGAGTCCCCTCTGCTGAGTGTACAAGCAGAATCAGATGGGGGCTGCGGCAGGACCCCGGGTTTGGTGTGAGTGGGATGCCTTGCTTGCCGAAGAAGGGAGGCCCGCTGAGGTGGGGAATGGGATCTCGAGGGGGATGGAGAGCCGGAATATTACATCATGACTGGGAGAGATAGATATGGTGGGAGTCAAGGGGTAGGCCGTTCTCGAGGAACTAGGACTCACTGCCTCAAAGCCCTTGTTCCAGCCCCTTTGGTTTTGGTTCACTGGGCTCACCTCGTATACCTGATGACTTGGGATGTCAGGGCCCTGGCCTCAGGCTGCTGCTATTTAATGCCAAGTCTGTTGTCAACAAGGCTCCCCTCATTCGGGATTTAATCCTGGAGGAGGGGGCCGATCTGGCATGTATAACTGAGAGGTGGCTGGGCCAGGAGGAGGGTGTGCCCCTTTCAGAGATGTGCCCAGATGGGTTTCAGATATTGCATCAGCCACGACTCCAAGGAAGGGGTGGAGGAGTGGCAGCTATTGTCAGGAAAAGTCATTGTCCTCGCAGGATCCCTGCCCCGGAGACTGTTGGGTGTGAGTCTCTCCTCTTGGTTGGACTCAAGGGTTCAGTTGGGCTTGTTGTTGACATACCTGCCTCCCAGCTATGTGACAACAGCCCTAACTGCGCTGCTAGAGGCAACAGCCGGTTGGCAGTGGAGTTCCCCAGGCTTATGGTACTGGGGGACTTCAATCTACCATCACTTGGTGAATCCTTAGATGTGGCTCAGGAGTTCATGGCTTCCATGACAACCATGGACCTGACCCAAGTAGTCCAGGATCCGACCCATGAGGGGGGACACACGCTCGACCTGCATTTCTCTCGGGGCAGTGGAGACAGGATCTGGAATTAAGGGGCATAGAGGTCTTTCCCTTGTTGTGGTCAGATCATTTCCTGTTGAAGTTGGACTTTAAGACGCCACTCCTCCACCACAGGAAGGCGGAACCGATTAAGTGGTTCCGCCCCAGATGCCTAATGGACCCTGAGGGGTTTCAGAAGGAGTTTGGGGAGATACCTGACTCCCTTGTCCACAGTCCGGCCAAGACCCTAGTGGCTGCCTGGAATAGGGCAGTGTCTGGGGCATTGGACCGGATTGCGCCTTTGCAGCCTCTCAACAGCAGTGGATCCAGGAAAGCTCCCTGGTTTACTGAGGAGCTCCGGGAGATGAAGCTCCAGAAGAGACGTCTAGAGCGATGCTAGAGGTCCAGTAAATCCGAATCTGACCGAACACTTTTGAGAGCCTTTATTAGGACTTATTTAGTGGCGATACTGGTGGCAAAATGTTCACATTTTTCTACACTTATTGCATCAGCTGATTCTCGCCCAGCTGCCCTATTTAAGGTGACTTGCTCCCTCCTTAAGTAGGGGGAATGGAGGAGCCCTTGCAAGGTAGAGCTGAGGAATTTGTGCAGTTTCTGTCGGATAAAGTCGCTCATTCGGATGGATCTGGACTCTGATTGGGCAACACCGACTGAGATGATAGGGGCAAGTCTTAGTCATGTTTGTGGGAGGAGTTTGAGCTAGTGACTCCTGAGGAAGTGGACAAGGTATAGCGGGGGATGAGTTCCTCCATTTGTTTGTTGGATCCATGCCCCTCCTGGCTGGTTTTGGCCAGCAGGGAGATGACACGAGGCTGGCTCCAGGCTTTAGTTGATGCATCCTTGAGGGAGGAGTCCTTCCTGCAACCATTAAAGGAAGCGGTTGTAAGGCCCCTCCTCAAGAAGCCTTCCCTGGACCCAGCAGAATTAAAGAACTTTCGTCCAGTCTCCAACCTACCCTTTGCACCAATTGCGACCCTACTTGGATCAGGAGGCTCTCCTCATAGTCACTCATGCCCTTGTCACCTCACGGTTGGATTATTGCAACACGCTCTACATGGGGCTACCCTTGAAAAGTGTTCTGAGACTACAGTTGTTCCAGAATGCAGCCACGTGAGCTATTGTGGGTGCACCTAGATACACCCACATTACATCAATTCTCTGTGAGCTGCACTGGCTCCCTATCGGTCTCCAGGTGCAATTCAAGGTGTTGGTTATTACCTTTAAAGCCCTACATGGCTCAGGGCCAGGCTATCTTCAAGACCGCCTTCTACCACATAGCTCCCAGTGACCGGTAAGATCCCATAGAGTCGGTCTCCTCCGGGTCCCATCAGCTAAACAATGTTGGTTGGCGGGCCCATGGGGGAGGGCCTTCTCTGTGGCTGCCCTGGCTGTCTGGAACCAATTACCCCCCTGAGGTCCAGACTGCCCCCACCCTACTGGCCTTCCGGAAAGCGGTGGAGACCTGGCTCTTCCGGCAGGTCTGGGGCCGTTGATCTTGCTACGGTGATCTTGTGAGACCCGGCCACGAATTGGAGTGTATGAGTTTTAATGTTTTAATTCTTTTAAACTTTTGTATGGGATATTGTTCGCATTGTTTTATTCTCTGTTGTTAGCCACCCAGAGTCCCTCGGGAGTTGGGCGGCATAAAAATGCGACTAATAAATAAATAAATAAATAACTGCAGTGCTTCACTTAGCAACTGTGGCAAGAAAGGTAAAATGGGACAAAACTTACTTAACAATTGTTTTGCTTAGCAACATCAATTTTGAGGTCAATGGTGGTTGTAAGTTGAAGACTATCTGTACTGCCTTTGTGTGGCCACACTTGGATTACGGTGTCCGGTTCTGCTCACCATGATACAAAAAAGATGCTGAGACTGTTAGAGTTTGCAGCAATCCAACCAGCACACAAGTAAACAATTCAGCAGGATTCATTTATATAAGAAACTTCTTTATATTCAATACCATACAGCAGAAGCCAGAACCGGAACTCAGAATCCAGAAGTACAGAATTAATAATCACAGAAGCTATAGAATCACAGAAGCACTCATATATATACACAGATCAGTGAATCTAAGTCATGTCCAAGCTCCGAGCTCTCTGGGTCACCAAACAGTCCCCATTGGCTGACCTGTTACCATGTCTATTCCAATTCATGAACCCTTATATACTGACAGAGACTCTAGAAATAGCGCAGAGCGGAACAACAAAGATGATTAGGGGACTGGAGGCTAAAACATATGAAAAATGCTTGCAGGAATTAAGTATGTCTAGTCTAACAAAAAGAAGGACTGGGTGACATGATAGCAGTCTTCCAGTATTTGAGAGGCTGTCACAAAGAAGAGGGGAACAACCTTATCTCCAAAATGCCTGAAGGCAAGACAAGAAATAACAGATTGAAACTTATTAAAGAGAGATCCAACCTAGAACTAAGGAGAAATTTCCTGACAGAACAATTAATCAGTGGAATGGCTTGCCTTCAGAAGTTGTGGGTGTTCCATCACTGAAGGTTTGTAAGAAGAGGTTGGACAGCTGTTTGTGATGATTGGCATAGGGTCTCCTGCTTGATCAGAGGGTTGAACTAGAAGACTTCCATGTTCCCTTCCAACTCTGTTATTCTGTATTCTTCAAGAGTACAGACATTTACCTAGTCTTCAAGTCTGGGTTTTCTTTATCTTAAGGAAAGTTTGAAGATTCCCTATGATTAAGTAGCCAGAAACAAATCCCACAACTAGATCAGTAGATATTTGAAATCAAAACTATTTGTTCCATGAAGTGTAAAAACTCCTATTTTTTTAATCTGTTGCTAACATCTCCTGAGTCATCCATTATTTTATATTTTAATGGCATAATTCTTTTGTGGTTTATTTGTCCAGTCAGCTGTTGTGAGTTGGTGAAGTTAAGGCTTTAAATAAAATGGAAAAGACTGGTATCCAATTCTAACTTCGACTAATTATAGCTCATCAAGTGTCACCCTGCACTAATTGATGCTGGTAAGGTTTATTGAGCTAGCATCCCTTTGTCATTACCTGCAATCATTCTGCTGTTCTCTGAAATGTAGGTTTTGGTAAGGAGTTCTTCCATATTTCCCCAAGGGCATACTGAAATAAACCCTTTTCCTTGTCTCTGCTTTTATACTATGCAACTTTGGTGAAACAAAATAATATTAAGAAAATAGACAGCAATAATTATTCAGGAGAAAAGGAAAGACAAAACCTGAGGGCACCACAATCCTAAAAGGAAAGCAGGAGGAATGCAAAATATAAAAGGTGAATACATGTTCACTATTATAAGATATACTGACTTTGTATACTTTATATGGTATAAACTTTTATATATATTTGCTATGTAACTCTTAATTGCAAAAGAAGAATGTAAAATATTTCAGATTATTTAAAAATGAAGAGTAGAATTTGGCCATTGCTATATAGAAGGATCCCTAGTGCCACATAACGGGGTGAGCTCCTGTTACTTGTCTCAGCTTCTGCCGACCTAGCAGTTCGAAAGCACATAAAAATGCAGGTAGAAAAAATAGGGACTACCTTTGGTGTTTAGTCATACCGGCCACATGACCACGGAGATGTCTTCGGACAGTGCTGGCTCTTCAGCTTTGAAACGGAGATGAGCACCACCCCCTAGAATTGGGAACAACTAGCATATATGTGCGAGGGGAACCTTTACCTTTTATATAGAAGGATAATATAGAATACAGAATAATTACTTAGCTGATATTAATTAATAATACAGAATAATTACAAATCGTAATTATTGTTGTTCAAAGTATTAAACAGCAAAAAGCAAATGTCTAGGATAAGTAGGAACAAGCCAGTAAAAAAAAAACCGTACTCCCTCCTACCTGCTTTGCAACAAATCATAGTTTAACATTAAATCAGAAAAAAACAGATTGTGCTTTTTTGTGGTTTTCCCTCTAAGTCAGATGTTGCAAATAATCTTCAATTAGGTTTAGAAGAACAAGGACACAGCAGTGCTTTCACTGAATGAAAGTTCTGACCACAATAATCATGGGGAGGAGGAATGTAGACACAATAAATGACATTAGTTCTACTCAGATAGCCTGATACATAGTGATATAAAATATCTAAAGGGTCAGGAATGTCACAAGTAAATGCCTTATTCTTGAATGGAGGATATATATGCTCATGGGGTATCAAGGGTTAATTTATTCTTTCCTTCCTAATGTATTCATATGTAACCACTCCTACTTCTTAACCCCGCCTTAATGATATAAAAGGAGATACACTCTCCTCCTTCTCGCTTCTTTCTGCGATCACTCTGTGAATAAAGAATGCCTTCTGTAAATAAACTACCTTCTGTTTGAATATAAAAAGTCTGAACCTATTATTGAGTCTGATCCTCTAATTACGGCAACAAGCTGGTAGCAGAGGATGGTTGGCTGACTCAATGAGAAACAGACATGCCAAAGAAAGAAAACTCCAGAAACAAAAGAGAAAGACCCAACACCAGGGCACACAACAAAGATATGGAAACAGATCAAGAAATGATCGACAAATCGACAATAAAAATGACAAAAGAACTCGAAAATCTCACTACAGACGACGAAGAGGTAATCGAAGAACCCAGCAACCAAGAAGCAAGCGAAACGGAAAACAACACACTCAGATTAGAAATACTGAAGTTACTGAAATATCAAAAAGACAACAAAAATCTCATCGCGAACCTCCAAGACATCATAAAAGCCAACGGAGCAGTGAGAGAAAACTACTTCAACGCGTCAGAACCAAAAGATCGCAAAATGGTAAGCAGATTGCCCACAGAAGAAAATGTAACTGAAGAAAAGACCAGCGATCCCGCACAAAATTTTGAATGGCAGCCATCTTGGTTTTGTCAGCCCGCCAAAATGAATGACTCACAACCAATTAGAGAGCAGAGTTCAAAATGGCTGGCGCGAAAAGCTCTACACAACATAAGAAATAAAAAAGAAAAATTCAATTCATCAGAAGAATCCGATACAGACACCGAAGAAACATCAACCGAACTACAAATCGAAGCGGCTATGAAAACACTCTTCGCAGCCTTCGGCCCGAATCTAAAAATCTCAAGGAAATCAACGAAAGTACCAAAGACTGTAAATCGAATAACAAAGAAAAGACAGACTGCACAATCCAAGGACAAAGATACAGAAACAAACGAACAAGCGTTCCTGTTTCCATCCACTCCGAATCGATCAACGAGAGTGCTAACGCCCGAACCCAGAGAGCCTTGCAAGTACTCGCCCACACCGCAAACGATCCCGGGAGCCAGAGGCCTCAACCGAGACGACCACAATAAAAAAAAGCAAGCACCGATCCACACCTGGACGCCTAAAGTCGAACTGGAGAGCGAATCGTCTGAGGAAGAGCAATACAAGGGAGCTGCAGCAACGAGAACCTCTCCCGACAGCTCCTGGAACGAAATGAACAGTGCGCATGCGCAAACACACACAAACGAACACAGAGACTTTGAAGAACAGAGAGAACCATTCAGACTAGTCGCAAGCGTACCTACACCATTCTGCAGTTACCAGCATCTACAAGACCATGGACAGCCTCCAGTTGTAAGTAATGCAGCAAATAACATTGGATACCTTCCTAATGATTTTCCAAAATTGAGAATAGATGGTATTAATTTACAGGAATGGAGTCAGCAGCTCCAGGTTGTTTTTTTAAAAGAGAATTTATTGTTTTTCATAACTAACCCTCCCAAAAAACCATGGACTCTAAAATTGGACTGCCTACACCACAGAGCATTCTATTTACTAATATCTAGTATATCTCCTGCTATCTATCATAGTATTAAGCATAATCCGACTGTATCAGAAATAATTCATTGCATGTTTAAATTGTTTTATAGTGAAAGTGTGGCAACCACAACAAGAATGTCTAAAAATTTCTTCTCAGCCAGGATAAAACCTGGAACTACTGTAAGTGAACATTTGTTATCTCTAAACACAACTAGAGCAGAACTTCATTTAAGGGGAGAAATAATATCAGATCAGACAATGAAAAGTGTTATCCTTAATTCATTAGACTCATCATGGGATAACTACATAACTCACTTGGACACAATTAATTTAGGACACCTATCTATAGAGAGTTTATCAAATAGATTAATAGCCGAAGATAATCTGAGAAGAAGCCGCTACAGCGCATACAAAGAACACAGACAGACCAAAAGAGTAGTATTTCAAGACAGATACTCAGAACCAATTGAGTGTTATAATTGTAGATCCAAAGAACATTATAGAAGAGATTGTCCAAAACATCTTAAAGAAAGACAAGACCACGACACTAGAAATAGATACAATAACAGGCAATAATCTATTGATAGATACAGATATAGAAACTCACCAAACTTTAGAGAACGTAGAGGGGGCAGAGATAACTCAAGAGATAGAAAGTCTGGATCATTAAATGGATTAGATAAACACACCATAACCAAAAACCAAAATTCAAAGGATAATGCCTGGCTCATTGATTCTGGGGCAACAAATCACACAACACATAATAAGAAAATATTATCTTCCTTCATAGAAGATAAATTTGTAATCAAAGTAGCTAATCAAGAGGAAGTCCAAGTCATTGGAAGAGGAAATGTAGATTTACCTGGTTTAGGGAAAATAGAGGGGTTTTATTAATACCCGAAATATCTCATAACATTCTTAGTGCAATAAAGTTAAACAGAGACTCCAACATAAATGTAATATTCTCAAAGGGAAAGGCAATTTTAGAGAAAAACAAAACAAACTTAGGTAATGTGATTATCAAAGGAGATTTACCATATCTGGTCACAGAGGAAAAATGGCTTCACAACATTGATTCAAACATGGAAGATGACACTAGCATAGAAAATGAAAATAACAGTAACAGTGACAATGAGGAACACGAAACAGAACAGAACAATGAAACCACATCTGTAAACGATACACATAATAACAAAAGACCAACTATTGGAAAACCAATTCATGATGAATGTGCACATATATTACATAGAAAATTAGGACATGCTAGTTTTCCTGTAATACAAAAAATGATTGAACATGCTGAAGGTGTCAAAATAAAAGATTGTAAAAATTACTTGGAATGTTCAGTATGTAAGTCCTCAAAACTCAGAACCAAACTCAGACCAAAAAAGGCAACAAGATCATCAAATCACATATTTGATCTAATACATATGGATCTAGTTGGTCCATTAACCCCATCAATCACATACAAGAAACGATACTTTCTTACTATTGTAGATGACTATAGTCGTTATGGCTTTGTCTACACTTTAAGGCACCAAGATGAAACATTTCAAAAGTTTAAAGAATTTTACAAACGTGTAGAAACACAACACAATGTAAAAATAAAGCAGATCATGACAGACAGGGGATCTGAATTCATGTCAAAGGAATTCTCCCAATGGCTAAAGGAAAAAGGAATGTTACACTTCACTTCTAGCCCTTTCTCTGCATTTCAAAATGGAGTAGTAGAACGAAAAAACTCGACACTACAAACCATGATTAGATGTACATTAGAAGATGCTGGTTTAGGCAAACATTTCTGGTCAGAAGCACTTTTATACTCCAATTATACCCTAAACAGAATTTGGTCTAGTGTCATAAACAAAACACCATATGAATTGATGTATAGTAAAAAACCCAAAATAGCCCACATGCATGTATTTGGAGTAACGGCAGATGTACATATACCAAAACAATTGAGACGTAAGGGAGATAATGTATCTAGAAGGCTCAGATTCATGGGCTATGAAACAGGCACAAAAGGATACAGATTTATTGACAATAATAACAAGTTCATAATTTCTAGGACAGCTATATTTCACGAACAGGCCAATTGGTCTAAGATACATCTTAATGAGATACTCCCAACAACAAGACCAGACGTTAAAAATCAAGATAAGACAGAAAGAGAAGAACATAATCACAGTACACAAAAGGGCAACAAAAAAACATGGATGGGAAACTGTCCAAATATCAAAACAGATTCATTAACACAAAAGGAAGCAAGATATTTACACGATAACGATAGCAGGCCAGAAAGAACAATTAGAAGTAGCAGGAACCAGGTACCAAATAGATACAAAGATTACATAATGCACATAAATGACAATACATCAACGCCCAATACATATGAAGAAGTATTAAAACTTCCCACAGAAGAAAGAAAAAAGTGGGAATTAGCCATGGCCAAAGAAATGGACAGTTTACGAGAACTAAAAGTATTCACCCCAGCTCCAGCACCAAAAGACAAAACAGTTATTGGCACTAGGTGGATATTCAAAATTAAAAATCTGGAAGAAGGAAATACATTATATAAAGCAAGACTAGTTGCACAGGGCTACGCTCAAAAGTATCCTGAGGACTACACCGATACATATTCCCCCACTGTAAGGACTGAAAGTGTTAAGACAGCTTTAGTAATAGCATCAGCCCTTAATCTTGAAGTTTTTCAATATGACATACAGACTGCATACCTACATGCAAAACTAGATAAAGAAATATACGTGAGAGCCCCTCACAGCCAAGACACAAATAGAAACGAAACTTGGTTACTAAACAAAAGTTTGTATGGATTAAAGCAATCCGGCAAACGTTGATATGAATGTTTGGTCAATGTACTCAAAACTATGAACTTCAACGCCACAACTGCAGACAATTGTTTCTTTGTTAGAAGAGATGGTGATTCAATAGAATTTGCATTAATCTATGTGGATGACATTTTGTATATTGGTAAACATAAAGAGAAAAGAGATACATTCGTAACCAAACTAAGTGAACATTTTTCTTTAAAATCATTGGGTAAAGTAAACAAATATCTTGGAGTTCAAATCAGCAAAACTAAAAAGGGATTTAGATTATCTCAGAAAGATAAGATTATTGAACTCTTAAACAAATGCAATATGAATGATGCAAAGCCTTGTGATACACCAATGCAAGCTGACTTTTTTAAAAATATGAATGAATCATCTCCTGAGTTTAATGATAATACACTTTACAGATCAGTTATTGGTTCCCTTCTGTATATTTCCAATTGGACCAGACCGGATATTGCCCTACCCCTTAATTTATTATCCAGATATGTAAGTAAACCCTTAATTTATCATTGGGAAGCCATTAAGAGAATACTAAGGTATTTGAAACACAGCTTAGACTATTGTTTATTGTTAGAGCCCAACAATGATAAAGAGCCCATTCTTACTTGTTACGCTGATGCAGATTGGGCAGGTGACACTAAGTGCAGGAAAAGTACTTCCGGCTATGTATTCTTTCTTAACGATTGTCCAGTCTACTGGTATACTGGAAAACAAGATTTAGTAGCCACATCAATGACTGAGGCAGAGTATATTTGTTTGTCTAAAGCTTCTAATAACCTTGTATGGTTCAATGATCTATTATCAGATGTTTGGAAGAGTCCTTCATTACCTTTCATTATGCATGAAGATAACAAAGCTGCAATAGAGATATCTAGAGCGGATGCTATTGGTCAAAGATCTAGACATATAGATATCAAATACAAGCATGTAAGACAATTATCTCAAAATGGTTTTATTAAAGATATTCATTGCGAAACCACAGAACAAATAGCTGATATATTGACTAAGCCTTTACCATCTAAACAACATAAATATTTAACTTCAAAGTTACAGGTTTTATATTGTTCTGAACCTGAATGTAATTACTGTTGTATGTCGAATCGGCATTTAGAGGGAGATTTGTCTCAAGTAAATGCCTTATTCTTGAATGGAGGATATATATGCTCATGGGGTATCAAGGGTTAATTTATTCTTTCCTTCCTAATGTATTCATATGTAACCACTCCTACTTCTTAACCCCGCCTTAATGATATAAAAGGAGATACACTCTCCTCCTTCTCACTTCTTTCTGCAATCACTCTGTGAATAAAGAATGCCTTCTGTAAATAAACTACCTTCTGTTTGAATATAAAAAGTCTGAACCTATTATTGAGTCTGATCCTCGAATTATGGCAACAAGGAAACCTATATCATTTCCTCTCATCATCTTGCATCATTATCTCTATCTCAAATAAAGGCAATGAAAATGGTATACATCACCCCAGACTCTTACATCAGAGGTTGAAACAAAATTTAGCTTGAGGGCTGCAGCTGGCCACACTCTCAAAAACGGATGGGCTAAGACTAAAAACAAAGTTGAATTTGAAGAAAAACTACATTTTCCCATTTACATTCTCTATAACTCTCTCTCTTTCTCCTCCCCTCTCTCTCTCCCTCCCTCCCCGCCCTCTAATTTATGGCTGTCCATCTCACAGAAAGTGGGCGCCACACAGCAAACTAGTAAAAACAGTAAATAAATAAGGCAACCATTATTTAAAACTATTATATAATAATTATTAAAAAGAATTATAAATGCAGAGCTAAAAAAGAGAACAAGAAAACAATAGATGGAGGGATATCAATAATAACAAAGCCACTTCATGAGTTCAGCCATCCCCTGGGGTCTTCAGATCTGCTGCCATAACCAGACCTTGAGGGACCTTCAGAAGCTCAGGAGTGATGAAGCCAACCTTATCTCGGGGGAGAAAATTCCACAATATGGGCGACATGGCAGAAAAAGCTCACCATGTAATATACTATTAATACTGGTATAATATGTTATTATTTTGTTTAATTTGTCCTCTCGACACATTAAAAAGTACAGTTCAGCAATAAGTTTTGAAAGGGCTCTAGAAACTCATCCAAGGCTAAGATACCTCTTCCTTGCACAAATGGGGTTCTTAAACCTCAAGCCGAAGACTGGAATAGGGATGCTGTCTTGGAATATTTGGTTCCTGTTTCAGATGGGAAGCTTGGCAGAACCCAGATCAAAGTGCAATTTTTTCTGAGATTGCCACAGTTAAAGGAAAAGATAGATAAGAATCAATATGAATGTCAAACTGAGTAGCGCAATCAAAATACAGATGATTCAACTTGTAATAATCAAGATGAGGTTCACGAGGAAAATCGGGATCCAGGCAACCAGCCCATTTAAACTCTTTATCAGAGGGCCCAAGAACAGGATGCAAGGGAGACAATTACAGTGCAGTATTTCCACAAACTGGCTCTTTTTAAGTATGTAATTTAGCACTTGCTTGAGAAGTAACGCAAGAGCAACTTCTTTTCCTAATGATTTTTTCTCTTGGGCTTGGGAGATAGGTCCAAGATACTAGTTCTTCTGTATTCCCTGTATTGAGGTTGGATTTGCAGATTGAATGTTTTCAAAGACTTCCTACTGTTAATTTTCCTCTCTGCTTTTTATCTATCTCTTCAAAGCAACCTAAGAAGGCCTTCATACACATAATGGGTAATACTGGATTTAATCATAAAAGGATGCCCAGAAGTATATTCTATAGCCCTGACAAACACTATGATAGGTTCCATCACTTCTACTCTGCTTTTTTTTTGTCTATTCAATTATTTCTTTGGGTATGATTATTGCTAATAAAATTATGAATTAGATAATGGACAGATAATATATAACTGCTGAGTCATAGCACTAAATTTGGGACGTTCAGATGGAATGGATAAGGAAGTGATTCAGCATGCACACACAGACACACACAAACAGAATTTCTTCATAGGACACAATTTATAGAACATAACTGTCATAGAATATAGAT
Source organism: Arizona elegans (assembly GCA_022577455.1). Classification (NCBI taxonomy): domain Eukaryota; kingdom Metazoa; phylum Chordata; class Lepidosauria; order Squamata; family Colubridae; genus Arizona; species Arizona elegans. Next base: position 155,600,458 of record JAKOOJ010000001.1, read on the forward strand.
AACTAATAATAACTTTAACATGATCCCAGACAAATACGTGGTTCTTTAAGTGTTCCCTATAATTACCTGCACAAAGCAACAAATCAGTTTGGTGATAAATGGATTCAAGGATATCTGCAAGAGAGGTCAAAAAAGGCAACGTGGCCAGTACAACATGCATTTGATCTCAAGTGGCTGAGACATTTTTGTAGAAAAGGACAGAACTTAACTTGAAGCAGAAAGCCTTTCAAGAGGGCATTAAGCTCTTTTCAAAAGTTATACAGGTAATTCTCAATAACCAGTCATTTAATGACTATTTAAAATTATGACAACCTTGGAAAGGATGCTTTATGTCCAGTAAAGCACTTTCGACAGTCACAAAATGTCACACCACCACCCTGCAGTCACATGGCTGCGATCTGGGTTCTTGACAACTTGTTTGAACTTACGACCAGTTGCCAAGTGACCCACAATTACATGGTTTCCATTTGCAATCATCTCTGCCAACCTTCCCAGAAAGTCAGTGGGGAAGCTGGCAGAGAAGATTGCAAACTGCTACCAACTGACAAAAGAGCTGCCTGTCATCTCTGAAAGAGTTCCCTGCCAATCCATGCCTGCTTAGATCCCGACAGCTGAAATCCAAGCAGGCAAACAGTTTAAAATTCTTCTCTCCCTGCCTCTGTGAGCTCTCCACAAAGGTAGGGAGAGAAGGGCCTCAAGGTCTGTGCACACCTGAATTTCCAAGCCTGCACAGAGACCCAAATCCTTCTCCCCCTGCCTCCATGCCCTTTTGGTCTTGAAGTTCTTTCTGCTGGGACGGAATCTCTGTTCTCCACTCACAGCTGAGAGGTCTTAGGTCTCAAAGGATTGCCTGCCAGAGGAACCTGTTGCACAGCTGGGATGTCAGAATTGTTGTCATTGAGTGAAGCAGTTATGTGGACATCTTGCATTATGATCACTTCCTCAACAATTGAGGTGCTGGTCCCAATATGGTTGTAACTTGAGAACTACCTGAAAAAGCATAGAGGTTCATGTGAGGAGGGGGTTGACTATGTTACTTCTATTCCTCTATCATCACTCTCCATTTTGAAGAATAACTTTGAAATCGTGGAACTATTTTTTGTGGTCTTTTTGTGGTCAAACTTTTTACAGTTTAAATTTTGGGGAAATCAGGAGTTTAAATTATGAGAATCTCCAAAGAAAGGTGGGATTGTCTGTGTCAACATGCAGAGGGCAAGGCAGAGGGAGCACTGCCAATGGACAGAGGGATTCTTTCCTCTTCTTCACACACACAATTGGCATTTTAAAGAAAGGTCTTTAGTCTTGAACTAAATCTAGCAATTGAGGCAATAGCTACAACCTTGGGTACAAATAAACTGTTTAAATCAATTGACTTCTAGGTTATTGAAGCAAACTGCCTAGGATTAAAAGCTGAGATCTTCTTCACATTTCCTTTGACAGAAAGAAATATATCTTCACTCCAAAGCACAGTGTGAAAAAGGCAAGTGAGAAATAGTTGTTTCATAACTAATTTTGTTCAATTCCTTTATGTGAGCATTTTTGTGCCCATGGAGGAAATGTTTATGTCAGCTTGGAAACTCACAGAAACACTTTCTTCTTGTCTTGATTTTTGTAAAGTCAGTTTTCTTCACACACTGGATTTGTCTTTCTGGGCAAAATGCCAAGTCATGTGAAGAAATTCAAAGCTGCACATGAGGTCCATATGAAGCAGCATCACTTTGCTTTGTGGAGCGATCTTGAGTTAGAGTAAAGGAGAAATTTGATGTGAAATATCTGGTTGTTCTGCTGGAAGTGTGATGAAATAGAGATGGATCCTAAATTCCTGGGTCCTTGGCACTTGATAAGTAGCCTTGAAGTCATTTTTTGACTAATGTAAAGCACCCCTTTGAGGTTTCTACAGCCTTTCTACTCAGATATTGTAGCTGTGTTTCATTTAGCAACCTTAGAGAACCTTTCTAAGCAAGTCTTTAAAAGCAATTTGCTAAATCAAGGAACTAGATAATATCCTCATTCTCTGTTATGTGAAGATCTGTATAATGATTACAATACAAGATTGTATTGTCATAGGCTGAGATCACAGATAATTTTGCATAGTTCTTATTTTTAGGGAAACTGACACAGTGAATATAGACTGAAACCTGCCTAACCTTTGCTTTATGATCTTTTCCAGGTTTTCCCATAGAGTTCTTAGTTAAAAATAGGCAGAGAAAATAGCATTTTGAAGATTATTGTTCTTCAAGATGGTGGCACATGTATATGCAGTGGCTCGACATTCCAGAGACCGGTATTTTTAAATTAATTTATTGTTTGTGTATTTTTTAGTGAGTGCTCTACATGTTCAGGCACAAGTAGTTTACAGTCGACAAGAGTTATTAATCATAGCGGTTTGCTTGCCTCCGGTGAAAGACGGTCCCTCGCTAAGGACCGCCAGCCCCACCATTTGTAGAGCCGCTTCGACTTTGAGAAGCGGCTTGAAAACTCCAGAATCTGAAGGATTTGAAGGAGAAGAGTAAGCAAGGTGCCGGTTGAGCCCCTGTGAGCCCCCAGAAGTTTGCTACTGGGGAGGAAACAGGCATGGCTCCCTTTCAACTTGCTGAGACTCCGGACGGCGTGGGACGACTCTGCTTGCTGCAGAACAAGCCGACTGCTGCAAACATCCAAATTGATTGAAATTAACTTCACTAATCAGCGGAAAAAATAACCTGAACCTTTAAACCAAGAAACTGCAAGTATTATTCTTTTTTGTGACTTTTTGATTTAAGCAAAAATCAGAGCGAGTGAAAGCGGCTTGAAAAAATGGCGCTGCTCCAGCGTTAATGAGCTGAGAGTGAGAGTGGTCTTGTAAAGCTATTCTAACAAGCTACAATGTTGCGCTGCTTGTAACAAGCAAACGGAGAAGAGGGAGAAAAAAATCCTTTTTAAAATAAGCCTGAGCTTGCTTCAGCTTAATTCTATTTCCAATTTGACTAAACCTGGGGGACTTTTTTAGAGGACTTTGTGGTGCTGGAAAAGGAAAAAGGACCTCCTTTTTCAAAAAATCTAATCTACGTGGCAGAATGGCTTCTAAAAAACAGGAAGGCAAGGCAGCGGGGGGGGGGGGATCCCCCACTCACAAGCCTGAACAGCAGTTTCCTTCTGCTCAGCAGAGTCAGAAAAAAGATTTTGATTTTGAAAGTTTAAAAGAATTTATTACTCAGGCTCTGGATGATAATTTTCAAAAATCTCAACAGGAAATGGATGATAAATTCCAAAAATCTCAACAGGAAATCAAGCAGGAAATTATTGAAATGAAAAAGTTGGTGAAAGAGAATTATGGCAAGGTGACTGATAAATTATCAAATGTGGTGTCTGGCTTGTCAGAAATTATTATTAAAGTGGACTCTAAATTGGAAGAATTCAAATCAGAAGTGAATGTCAAAATAAAGGATACTGATTTCAAAATTTCTGATGTGGATAATAAAATGCAGAGAGTTGAAAACGAAATTACGATGATGCAATTCCGGTCTATGGAATTCGCTATAAGAATTAGAGGTATCAAGGAGAATGACCGACAAGACTTGAGACAGGTTTGTGCTGATGCTTTGGCTGTGTTGTTAAAAATTAATCCTGAAGAGATTTTTTACAAAATAGACAAAATTTACAGAGTGAACTCGTGGGTGGCCAGACAAAGACAACTGCCTAGAGATGTGGTGATATATTTTACGGATAGAAGAATGAGAAATGATAACTTGCAAAAATCTTTTCTTTCTTCCGTGCAAGTGGAGGGAACTCAAATTGGAATTTATAAAGAACTACCGCCAAAGATGTTGAAAGATAGAAAAGACTTTAGTTTTTTAGTAAATGAATTAAAAAAATTACAGATTCCATTTCGGTGGGATGCCCCAACTGGTATAATTTTGAAGTACAATGGTGAAAGATATCGATTGAATACTGTTAGAAAAGGCGGAACATTTCTATTATACTGTTTTTAAAGAGAGATCACCATCTCCACGTATATCTACTGTGTTGGAGATAAAGGAGAGTGATAAGGAGAAGCAACCTCAGCAAGAGCTGGAAGAGCAGCCTAAGCAGGTTGAATCAGAGTCAGTGGAAGTGCAGGGTGCTACAGGAGGTCTTCTGGAGGAGCCCCTGTTAGAATCTTCTCCAATTTTGACTACAAGAGATGTGGCCTTGGACCTAGCTCGTATGGCTGAAGCTAAAGACCAGCGTATAACTCGAGCAGTTTCTAAACAACTCAAAGAAAAACAACTACAGGAAAGAGCTAAGGCACAACAATATAAAAAAGGAGTCAAGAGTACTACACAAGAAAGTGAAGCCATGTGGGGAGCAAAGCCGAAGATCTCGGAAGATATCCGGCAATTCTGCTCGTCGCTTCAAAAAGGTTTACATGATGGTTAAGTTTTTATCTTGGAATGTGAATGGATTAAACTCACCACAGAAAAGGAAGAAGATATTTACATATTTGAGACAATTTAATAATGATATAATTTGCTTACAAGAAACTCATGTTAGAGTACAAGATCAAAAATATTTGATAAATTCAAAATTAGGAATACATTTTATAGCTTCAGATTTGGAAAAAAAGAATGGTGTGGTTATTTACATAAATAAAAGACTATCAGCTAAAATTATAGAAGCAGATGAAGGTGGTAGATTTATAGCAATTGAACTGCACACTGTATATGGCCAAATTCTTGTGATTGGAATTTATGCTCCCAATCAACAACAGGATCATTTTTATAAAATTTTGCATACCAAAACATTGCAATGGGATTACAGATCTATTTTGATTATGGGAGATTGGAATGGAGTAATTGATTCCAAATTAGATAAAAAGAGTTTGGCAAAGTCAAGGATCAGACTACCACATACCTTTTTTGATATGAAAGAAGATTTGGAATTAAAAAATGTCTGGAGAATACATAATTCGAAAGACTTGGACTATACTTTTTTTTTCTGATAGACACAGATCTTTTTCTAGGATTGATTTTATTTTATTATCAAATGATTTACTTGTTAAAACAAAAAGAACTAAGATTTTTCCAAGAACTCCATCTGATCATAGTCCAGTATGGATTGAAATTGAGACTTGAAAGACTGAGAGAAGATCATGGAGATTAAATGAAAATTTGTTTAGATATGAAAAAAATATAACAGAACTTAAAAAACAGATTAAAGAATTTTTTGAAATAAATTTGAATAAGGGTACCCCAATGGAAATTGTGTGGGATGCGAGTAAAGCGTACATGCGAGGGGTACTCATTCATATGAACTCTAAACACAAACTGAATCGACAAAAGAAAAGACTTGAACTGGAAGTAGAAATAAAGAATAAAGAACAGTTACTTATTAAAAATCCAACAGACGAAAGAATAAGTGGTGCTATAAAACTCTTGAAAGATCAATTCCAAATGTTTATGGTGGAACAAGCTGCAACAAATTTACAATATGCGAAGCATAATACATTTTGCAATGCCAATAAACCGGGCAGATGGTTGGCCTATACATTAAGGAAGAAGCAGAGTATGCAGACTATTGATAGTATCGATATTGGAGGGAAAGAAATTTTTCAACAAAAATTAATTAAAGAAGCTTTTGTGGATTATTACACTAAATTATATGCTAAAGATGACATACAGAATGGATTTATAGAAAAATATTTAGAAAATAAAAGAGTTACAAAAATTACTAAACAACAAAAGGAAAGAATGAATCACCCTATAACAGTTGAGGAGATAATTGTAGCAATTAAACAATTGAAAACAGCTAAAGCTCCCGGAACTGATGGCTTGACTGCAGTGTATTATAAAACGTTGCAAGCAGAAATGGTGGAACAACTCAGAGACTTGTTTTGTAATATACAACAAGGGGGTAAAATACCCCCATCATGGAAAACAGCTTATATCTCTTTGATACCAAAAGAGCAAGTAGGTCCTAAAAAACCTGAGAACTATAGACCAATATCTCTTCTGAATAATGATTATAAAATTTATGCAAAAGTATTAGCCAACAGGTTGATGCCAGTAATTCAAGAGGTGATTCATGATGATCAAGCGGGATTTATAGAAGGCAGATATTTGAAGGACAATGTAAGGCAAGTTATAGATTTATTGGAATATCTTGAGAAGAATAAACAGATCCCTGCAGTGCTGGTTTTCTTGGATGCGGAGAAGGCCTTTGATAGAATGGACTGGAATTTTCTATTAAAGACTTTAAAAAAGATGGACTTTGGGGATCAATTTATACAGGCGGTTTCAGCAATTTATCAAGAACAAAAGGCACAGATTATTATTAATGGAAGTTTGACAACAGATTTTAATATTGAGAAAGGAACAAGACAAGGTTGTCCATTATCCCCATTGTTATTTATTTTAACACTAGAAGTCTTGTTGAATGCAATACGGGATTCGAGTACCTTGAAAGGAATAGTGATTAGGCAAGAGAACTACAGAATAAGGGCATTTGCAGATGATCTGGTTGTTACCCTAACACAGCCGATGGAATTAATAATCCAGATGAAAGACATTATAAAAGACTATGGTATAGTATCAGGATTTAGACTGAATCAGAAAAAAACTAAGATGATAGTTAAAAATATGACACAAGATCGAAAACACGAACTTGAACGGAGGGCAGGTTTTGAGATTGTACCAAAGGTTAAATATCTAGGAGTTCAGGTTGCAGAATCGAATATGAAATTGTTTCAAAATAATTATGAGGTGTTATGGCGAGATGTTCAGAAAGATATGGAGACTTGGAAAAAACTGCAGCTGTCTTTACTTGGAAGAATAGCAGTAGTTAAGATGAACATTTTGCCAAGATTTCTTTTTTTGTTTCAAATGATGCTTAAAAGTGATAAACAATTGAAAGAATGGCAAAGAGGACTGAATAAGTTTGTCTGGAATGAGAAAAAACCGAGAGTGAAACTGAAAATCATGCAAGATGTTCCAGAAAGGGGAGGTCTTAAACTTCCAAACCTACAGTTATATTATGAAGCAGCAGCCTTGACTCAAGCAAGCGATTGGTTTGGAAGAAAAAAGTCTGGAATATTGAATACAGAAAGTTTTGACCTTGAATTTGGATGGCATGCTTATTTATTTTATGAAGATAAAGTGGATAAAGTATTTAAAAGCCATATACTTAGAGATTCTTTGATGAGAGTTTGGAAGACGCACCGATTCAAATGGGATTATAAAATACCGATATGGCTGGATCTTGGTCATATTATGTGGAATACAAATATAATGTCACTCGGGGGGGGGGGGGTTTATATAAAGAAGTTCTTTTTACAGATGCGGGCAGATGGCAACTGAAGACACTAGAGACACTGTTGGACAAAGGGATTAATCTAACTTGGTTACAGTATAATCAACTTCAACTGAGATGGAAAGAGGACCGAAAAACTGGTGTTATGTTGCATGAGGAAGAATTGGTTAGACATATAAAAGAGAAAGGTCCAATGCATATTAAAAGGTTATACAATGTCTTGTTAGAAAGGGACTCAGAAACTGAATTGGTTAAAGATTGTATGATTAAATGGGCACAAAATTTTGCAGAACCAGTGATGTTGGAAACATGGGAAAAAATATGGGTTCAAAATGTTAAATTTACACAATCGCAGAATTTGAGGGAAAATTTTTATAAAATGTTTTATAGATGGCATTTAGATCCTAAGAAATTGTCATGTGTGTACCCTAATGTTCAGCCAAAATGTTGGAGATGTGATTGTTTAGATGCCACATATTATCATGTTTGGTGGACCTGTAAGAAAGTTAAGGCTTTTTGGATAAAAATATGGTGGGTTATGCAGAATGTTTTGAAGAAAAAAGTTCAATTTTCTCCACAATTGTTCTTACTGGGTATAGTAAAGGGTTTTACATTGGATGAAACTAAGTTGATATTGTATGTGATAACAGCAGCGAGATTATTGATAGGTAAATACTGGAAAAATTAAGCTTTGACCACTATTGAAGAATGGACGTTGAAGATGGCCAGCTTTGCAGAGATGGCGAAGATCTCAGCATATCTAAAAGATCGCTCACAAGAGACTTACGAATGGGAATGGAAAAAATGGATAGATTATGTGCAGAATAAATATCAAACTAGGAAGTATCAAATAGCTTTTCATTGAAAGTATTATATAAAAATAGAATAGAATAGAAATATTTGAACTTTATGAAGATGAAAAATGATATGGGGGCTTGAGGGGTTCACGTTTTATAAAAAGGGGATTTTGAGGGGATTATATTCTGTGGAAGTCAGGGGGGAGGGTTAGGGGGGGTTTGGGAGGGTTAGGTTGTGGAGTATGGGGTGGGGTGGGGGGTAAATGGGGTGAAAATGTAATTGTAAAACTTTTGCAATAAAAAAAAAGAAAAAAAAAGAATTATTAATCATTGGCAGAGAAGGCAGAGAAGGCTGCATTTTTGAACCAGGAATCTCAAGTTACAACATTCCAGCTGAGCTGGTTAGAATGACGCCGTGGATTACTCTCCCTGCTAGAGAGCAAAGGAAACAAAGGAGATGAAGGAAACGCAGGCAGAAACAAGGCTGTAGAGCTGGACTGCGTGTAAGGTTAGGAAAAAATCCTCACAAGCCTGCACTGCCAAGTCTTTTTGTTTCAAATGTTAGATCTCTCCCTAATAAGATTGAGGAGCTGGAACTTACTATCTCTCTGCAGAAAAACATTTGGGACTGCTGTGTTATGGTCTTTACAGAGACGTGGCTTGACCCTACCATTCCAGGAGAGGCTATTGAATTACAAAGACCCTCAGTTTATTGAGCGGATAGAACCATGGTCTCTGGGAAGAGCAGAGGAGGGGGACTTCGTGTTTACATAAATAACAACTGGAGCACAAATGTTAAAATAATGGACACTCACTGTTCTCCTGATTTGGAATACTTGGCTGTGAAATGCCGCCCCTTTTATCTACCTCGTGAGTTTAACATTGTAATAACAACTGCAGTATATATACACCTCCTGATGCTAACAGGACCACAGCCATGAGTCACCTGTTAACTGCTATTACCAAACAGCAGCAGGCCTACCCGGATGGAGTGCTGGTGGTTGCAGGTGATTTCAATCAAGCTAACTTAAAGACTGTCCTCCCTAAGTTCTATCAGTATGTAGACTGTCCTACTAGAGGGAAAAATACCTTGGGTCAGGTATATAGTAACATCATGCACAGATACAGGACTATGCCTTTACCCCATCTGGGACAGTCAGATCATATATCTGTGTTCTTGATCCCATCATATAGACCTCTTGTCAACAGAATTAGACCATCAATTAGAGAAATACAAGTGTGGCCAGTGGGTGCATTGGAGCAACTTCAAGGTTGTTTTGGGAGTACTGATTGGGCACTGTTTGAGGAGGACAATATTGACACTTACACTTCAACAGTACTGTTTTACATTAAAAGCTGCATTGATGTTGTCACTACCACCAGACAAGTACAGGTGTTCTCTAACAACAAGCCCTGGATAAATAGAAAAGTGTGTCTTTTATTAAGAGCAAGAAATGCTGCTTTCCATTCTGGTGATGCGCTACAGTATAGCAAGGCAAGAGATAAATTGAAAAGAGGTATCAAGGACGCTAAAGCTACATACAGATGGAGGATTGAACATCTTTTTGAGAACTCAGACGGGTTCTCGTCGGGTATGGCAAGGTCTGCGACAAATCACAGGACAAAGCAATAAAAATAGTTTGCCTGGGAGTAGTGACTCTGGCTGAGCAGCTAAATCAATTCTTCAGCCGTTTTGAGGTGGACACAGGAACGACCATCATTCCAGTATTTACCACTGATAGTGCACCATTAACCTCTACCATCGATAGACAACCACTTCTACTGCAGATCTATGATGTGAGACGCACTTTCCAGAATGTTAATATCCGGAAGGCAGCTGGGCCTGATGGAATTCTGGGACGAGTTGTCAGGGACTGTTATGGGGTTGTGTTGCTTTTAATCTTTATCTCTATGTGCCTCTATGAGGTGTTTCCGGTTCCTGGGTGTTGCCTTTGAAGACGCTTTATAAGCGTTGTTTGTTAGTTTTACTTTCTTAATAAAAGCTTATCCGAAACATGGTGTCAGAAGTGGTTCAGTCCTGAAAGTGGAGCGTTTGAAGTAAGAAATATAGCACCATGGCAGATAATATACCACTGCCGCAACCCATGCGAGTAAGTGAGGACTCTAGCACTAATTGGGAAAACTTTAGGGCAGAGTTTGAAGATTACTCTTTGGTGACAGGCTTAAATGATAAGCCAGCAGCAGTACAAGTTGCCACATTAAGAAAATTGATGGGTGCAGAATGTCTTCATGTTTATAAGCATAGTTTAACTCTTACAGAAGAGCAGAGGACTGATACTAAGGCTATTTTGGATGCTTTGGAAGCTTTCTTCAAACCGCATAAGAATGTTATATATGAAAGATCTTTTTGGCAGCTGCATGCAGGAAGAAGGGGAGATGATAGACGCCTTTGTAACACGCTTAAAGGAAAGAGCGGTGAGCTGTGATTACGGTTCCCTGAGAGACAAACTAATCCGAGACAAAATAGTTTTGGGTGTTGCCAAGGAAAGTACATGCCACCGTTTATTAAGGGAACATGGTTTAACTTTGCAATTAGCCATAGAAATATGTCGGACTACTGAACTTACAGATAAACGGCTGATGGAGTTGTAGCGAGATAAACAGACCAACTGTGTTAATGTAGCTTCCAGGCACCAGCCAAATGTGAGGAATCGTCAGTAACAGCAGCAGTTTAAACAGAAGCCTCGCAATTTGTCAGCAGACAACCACACACCGTGTAAATACTGTGACAATGTGCATGCACATGGGAAAGATCGGTGTCCAGCGTATGGTAAAATCTGTAGGGTGTGTGAGAGGCTGAACCATTTTGCTAGGCTGTGTCTGGCAGCAAGGAAGTTGCATATGGTCGAGCAAATGCCGGACTTAGAGGATGTATCGCTGTTTACCACAGATGCGATCTATACGAAAGAATGCATTGGTGCAGTACATTTAAAAGGCAAAAAGTGGTTTGTTAATCTTCAATTTAATAATATAACTCAATCTTGTCAGTTGGACTCAGGGGCAACATGCAAAGTGATGAGCCTAAAGGATAAAAGGAAATTGGCACCCGAGACACCCCTTCAGCCTAGTAGTGCCACATTAAAGTTATATTCGGGCTGATGGAGTCACTAGGCTTATTTTATACAGAGTGTAACATACGTGGGGTTACTCACAAATTGGAATTTGAAATTGTGGATGTAGATCAAAAGCCATTACTGTCAGGCTCAACGTGTGAGTGTTTGGGACTGATGCGATTTACCACTCCGAGGGAGTTGCATAATGTTGAAACCTATTCCTCCAAAGCCTTGGGGAGACCATTGATAAAGCATCAAGTCCTCCAAGTTTATAGGGAGGTGTTTGAGGGCCCTATTGCATCCGTTCCAGGAGAGGTTCACTTTCAACTTGATCCCGCTGTCCCTCCAGTACAAAGTGCCCCATGCAATGTCCCTATAGCCATTAAGGCACAGGTTAAAGCACAGTTGGATAAATATGAAGCAGAGGGACATATTGTTTCAGTAGCCGAGCCAACCGACTGGATAAGTAATATGGTGGTGATTAGGAAGTTGGAAAAGATCCGAATTTGCATCAATCCCAAGTTTTGAATATGGCTTCGAAATGATCGCATTACCCAATGCCAACGTTAGAGGATGTTTTGCACAAGCTGCCTAAGGCACGGGTTTTTACACTTGTTGATGCCAGGGATGCCTTCCTACAGTGTAAACTGGACGAAGAGAGCAGTTATATGACTACGTTTTGGACTCCTTGGGGCAGAAAGAGGTTGCTTAAACTGCCCTTTGGTGTATCCGTAGCACCAGAGACCTATCAAAGGAAGCAGCAGGAATTATTGAGTGGCCTCAGCAGAATTGAGCCTATAGCTGACGATATCCTTATAGTTGGGTGTGGCGACACTGATGATGAAGCGAAGCATTATCATGACGGGAAATTGATGGCACTATTGGAGCAGTGTAAGCAGGTGAAGCTGAGGCTCAGTATAAAGAAGCTGCAGTTTAAGGTGTGAGAAGTCTGCTTTCATGGACATATTTTAACATCACAAGAGTTAAAAGCGGACCCAGACAAGATCAGAGCTATTGTGAACATGCCACCGCCTACTGATGCTAAAGCAGTGCAGAGATTTATTGGCTTTGCTACATATCTAGCAAAATTCTTGCCACACTTATCCGAGGTGTGCCAGCCATTGAGATGTCTTTGGATAAAGATGCAGTTTGGCACTGGCTCCCTAAACATGACCAGGCAGTGCAAGAGATAAAACGCTTGGTTACTACTGCTCCAGTATTAAAATACTATGATATCACAAAGATGGTTTGTTGGCTGCGATAGGAGCAAATATGTTTTGCTGAAATTAACCAAGCCGATTATCTTAATGTTACGAATCAGCGGTTACAGCAGTTGAGGCAACATACGGACGCTGACGTGGCTGACGTGGCTCTACAGACACTAAAGAATATTGTGCTGAGTGGGTGGCCGGATGTGAAAGAGGCAGTTCCCATGATTGTAAGGGAATACTGGTACTTCAGAGATGAGATCGCTGTACAAGATGGCATTCTGTATAAGGGTCCAAGATTTATAGTGCCAAAGTTATTGAGACCGGAGATGTTATTGCGCATCCATTCAAGCCATATTGGTGGGGAGGCATGCTATAGACAAGCCCGTGACACATTGTACTGGCTGAATATGTGAGGCGAAATTGAGGATCAGTAATTGTACCATCTGTAATGAATAAGCATATCGGCAACAGAAAGAAACTATGATGTCACACGTGAGAGGAGTAGCAATATCGTACATGGTGTTTAAAAATAAGGAAAAAAGGAAAGTTAGGGAGGCTCACAATCAAAAACTAGAAGAAGCGGACAATAAATTAAAACAAAATCCAGGAGACGAGGCGGCTAAACAAAAGTGGATGATGGCGAGCCATAGTTTGAATATTCTGGACCAGAAGGAGTTAGCGCAAAAAATTAAAAGAACAAAACATTACTATTTTGAGAATGCCAATAAGTCGGGAAGGTGGCTCGCATACAAATTAAAAAAAGAAAGTGAAAAAAATCAAATCCATACATTAGAAGATGCTAAAGGTAATCTTCTGACAAAAGAAGAGGACAAATTAGAAAGAGCAAGAGAATTCTATGAAGCCCTTTACAAAGATGAAGAGATTGATTCAGATAAAGTGGAACAATACTTCACGGAAGCTAGTCTACCGCATATAACAGAAGAAGAGAAGGAAATGCTGAAGAACAAAATTACCATAGATGAGCTTAAAATGGCCCTCAGTAAAATTAAAAAGAATAAAACACCAGACCCAGACTGACTTCCAGGGGAAATATATATAAAATTTGATGAAGAACTACAATTAGAACTACTAGAAATATTTAATGAGGTTTTAGTTGGCACGAGAATCCCGGACACATGGAGGGAAGCATATTTTACACTCATATTGAAAGAAGGTGCCGATCCGAAACATATAGCAAACTATAGACCTATTTCCTTACTAAACTCAGATTACAAACTATTTACAAGTATATTAGCGGAGAGATTGAATTTTTTTTTAAATGGCTGAATATACAACGATCAGAATGGTTTCCTTCCAGGGAGACAAATGAGAGATAATTTGAGAACTGTAATAAATGTGAAAGAGTATTACGAGCAGCACCTGGAAAAGCAGCTGGCGCTAGTGTTTTTGGATGCCCAAAAGGCATTCGATAACCTGAACTGGAGCTTTATGGTTAACCAAATCAATTTAATGAGATTCGGGACAAACTTCAGGAAAATGATTGAAAACATCTATCATAAACAGAGGGCGAACATACTAATAAACAGGGACAGGACGCGAACATTCCAGATTCAAAAGAGAGTTAGACAGGGATGCCCCCTATCCCCATTACTTTTTATTATGGCATTAGACGTTTTACTCAGGAAGATCAGAGCTAATAAATAAATTAAAGGACTGCAAATTAGGAAAGAAATATTTAAAACCCAAGCCTTCGCAGACGACGTGGCTTTAATAACGGAAGACCCCTTGCAAACCGGCCCTAAATTACTTCAAGAAATACAGAAGTATGGAGAAGTAGCTGGCTTCAAACAAAAACCAAAATAATAGTGAGAAATATAACAGATGCAAATAAGAAAGAGTTGGAAGAATCTTTAGGTCTCCAAGTAGTGAAAAAAATAAAGTATTTAGGAATATGGATCACTTCAAGATATTCATCTTTAAAGAATGACAATTATATCCCATTATTACAAAAAATGTATCAAGATTTAGATAGATGGAAAAGACTAAAATTATCCTTCACAGGCAAAATAGCAGCAATAAAGATGAATATCCTCCCTAAAATCATCTTTCTATACCAAACCATACCAGTGAGTCTTGACAAATTTTTTTTCCTGGATCTGAATAAAAAGGTGAGGAATTTTTTATGGGAGGGGAAGAAGGCGAGGATTTCATATAAGACGTTGCAAGGAAAAAAAATATATGGGTGGCTTTGGACTTCCTGACTGGGAAACATACCAAAAAGCGGCTAAACTAGTATGGATTAAGGAGTGGGTCACACTGCAAAATAGGAGAATTTTGACGTTAGAAGGCCATGATCTACAAGAAGGTTGGCACGCTTATCTGTGGGAGAATAAAAAAAGAATAAAAAAAGAATAAAAAAAAATCATATTTCCATAAACATAAAGTAAGGGAGACCCTTATCCAAATGTGGGAGGAAGTTAGGCAACGATTTTATGTGAAAGTACCAAATTGGCTTTCTATTATGGAGGCCCTGGCCACCTCAAATAGAAGAGAGTTAAAGTTCGGCACCTATAAGGATATATTGGATGATAACGGGACCCTTAAATCCCGGGGTACACTGAGAGATCAAGGCTTCAATTTAGATTGGTGGAATTACCTACAGATAAACTCAAGATATCAAAAGGACAGAGATCTATATGGTATAGAAACAAAATACAACAATTTGGTTAAAATTATGTTAGGGACAGAAAAGAAAATGTTAGCAAAATTCTATAACTTTCTATTAGGCGAGGATAGGGCAGAGGGAATAGCTAGAAACCAATTAAATATCTGGGAAAAAATATTGGATATAATTTAAATTTTCATGATTGGGAAGAGGCCTGGAATAGGAATTACAAATTGACTAAATCAGCAACCTACAGGGAAAATCACTATAAGATGCTTCATAGATGGTACCTAGCGCCAGCTAGATTAGCAAAAATATTCCCTAGCGCCTCAGCAACTTGCTGGAAATGTGGAAAGGAGGCCAGCACCTTCTTTCATATGTGGTCCTGCCCAAAGACAAAAAGGTATTGGTCTAGAACTCGAAATTGGTTACGAGAAATAATAGAAGAATTAGACTTATCCCCTGAAATTTTTCTATTGGGAATGATCAGAGACGGACTCACGAAAGATAAAATCCATCTCGTAATTCATATTATAACAGCGGCCAGACTAGCTTTCGCGAAGTATTGGAAAGATAAAGTAATCCCTCCAGAGGAAATGCTAATAAACAAAATCTTAGAATGTGCAGAAATGTCAAAATTAACGAGTGATTTTAATAATGATGGGAACTCAAAATTTTATGTTGTATGGGAAAGGTGGTACAAATGGTTAAATAATAGGATAAGATTATGATGTCAGGATATGCTTATCTTTAATAAATGAAGTTTTGAAATTACCTGATGTATATTTTGTAAATATGTATATATACGACACCTCGGACGTTAATGGAGATTTGATGTTTTTTTTATAATTTTAAAACTAATAAAGTATATATATTAAAAAAAAAAAAGCTTATCTGAAACAGGGACTGCGCTGGAGAGCTAGCTGAAGTGTTCATGGATATTTTCAATCTATCCCTGTCGCAGTGCTCTATCCCTACCTGCCTGAAGACATCTATTATAGTGCCAGTCCCTAAGCAGACAGTAGTGGTATCCCTTAATGATTATAGACCAGTAGCTTTAACATCTGTTGTCATGAAATGTTTTGAGAGGCTGGTGTTGAACTATATTAAGGCTAGTCTTCCATCTACTTTGGACCCATACCAATTTGCATATAGGGGTAATAGATCAACTGATGATGACATGTCTCTTGTTGTCCATACTGTATTGAATCATTTGGAACAATGGGACATATGCAAGGCTGTTATTTGTGGATTATAGCTCTGCCTTTAACACCATTTTATCTAACAGGTTGTTTTTTAAAATGTCCAATTTGGGTATAAATCAGAGGATTTCCTTGTGGATAAGGGATTTTCTGACAGGTAGGCCACAGTCAGTAAGGATGGGATCTCACCATTCCTCTACTCTGATACTAAGCACAGGAGCCCCCCAGGGTTGTGTGCTAAGCCCTTTCCTTTATTCCTTGTACACGCATGACTGCACCCCACTGTATAACACCAACACAATTATTAAATTTGCGGATGACACAACAGTGGTGGGGCTCATTAATAAGAACAATGAGTCTGCTTACAGGAAGGAAGTACAAGGGCTGACATTGTGGTGTAATGAAAATAATCTCACACTTAACACCACAAAAACTAAAGAACTTATAATTGACTTCAGGAGGAAGAGAAATGTACATCTACCACTGTACATAAATGGTGAGGAGGTGGAGAGGGTGGGTAGTTTTAAATTTCTGGACACTTATATCTCGGAGGACCTCTCATGGACTATGAATGCTAACATGCTTGTGAAGAAGGCACAGAAGAGGCTGTACTTCCTGAGAATGCTCAGGAAGATAAATCTATCTCAGCATCTACTTCTGTCCTACTATCGCAGCACCATTGAGAGTGTCCTGACATACGGCATTCTTGCATGGTATGGGAGCAGCTCTGTAGCGGACAAAAATGCTCTACAGAGAATCATTAAAACTGCCCAGAATATTATCGGACTCCAGCTACCAGCTGGACAACATCTTCGAATCTCGCTGTTTGAGGAAGTTGCATAACATTCTCAGAGATTCTTCCCATCCTGCTTACAATCTTTTTGGACTGTTGCCTTCTGGCAGAAGATACAGAACAATTAAAACTTGGACCACATGTTTTCTGAATAGTTTTTATCCAAGAGCTATAATTGCACTCAACAATGAACTGAAGGGCCACCATCAGTGAGCTGTTGGACAGTATTGTGTGGATGTTCGTGTGGTTTAAGGATGGGGAATTGTGATGGGTGGGAGTGTGTTTGGGGATTATGTGTGTGGGACCTGGTCTTTGGGTGTCAAGTAAATTTCGTTGTATGTGTATACTGTGTATACACATACAATGACAATAAAGTTTATTTATTTTATTTATTTTTATCTATTAAAAAATGTGTTTTGTGAAAAATATTCACAAAAATATACAGGGAAGTATGTAATTTAACTTTTTAAAAAGAATAAAAATAGGCACATTGGATGAAACGAGCTTACTGCACTGCATGTTACCAGTGATGGTCAGATCTGCTTAACCCCAACTTCACTTGATTTGTCAATTCTCTCTTCCTCCCCAACATTAAGCTCAGTTTTGTCCATTTCTACCTGAAGAATTTAAAAACATTGACATAACCTTTGTCTGAATTTCTGCTGCATTTCATTTTTGTATGAACTTTTCTTAACATTAAAAAAACCACACACACAATTTGAATGTGTGCTGATTCAGTCCATTTTGTCTCTCCCTGTGTATTTTGAGAACGAATGGGTCTGACTGCAGAAATCTTCACAAAGAACCTTCACTGAGAAAATGTAACTCAATGGAGTTATTTTAATTAAATATAAGGTGGCTGATAATGTTTTCTTTCTTTTGCTTATTTTACAAGAAAGGCACCTTATATTTAGATTAGAACAGCTTCTGAACATTCTTTAAATATTGCCTACCTCTGTCAGGAAAACAAAATAAGAGAAATAATTAGGACACATTGAACTCTTATGGAACTTCTGTTTGAATGTTAATGTTTAACCAGAATTAGAGAAGGATGCTTCAGAACAAGAGTCAATTTACAGAGTTAATATTATTTTAGCTAGAGCACAGGATCCAACTTAAATTGAAACAATTGTGCACACTTTGGGAATGGGGGGAGCTTAAAACCTTACCCCCAGATGCTTCAGTTCTGAATTATCCTGCATGCAAATATCAAAAAAGTAAAAACAACCTACGCTGATGTCAATGGAGATCCTTTTTCATTTTTTGATGAGAACCATATTGTTAGGATATGGTTTGAGCCTAACTATGTTGTCCAGGCAATATAAGTGTACTGTAACTTTAATCTGTAAATGTATTATGTGACTTTAATGCTGAGTCATGCTGTAATTAGATAATGACTGTTATGAGAGTATTTAAGCAAGGTACTGTAACATGTTCAGTTGCTGCTATGCTATGCTGCCATTGTGTATGAAGATGATGAGATGATGAATCTGCTATGATAAGCTACCATTGAGAGGAGTTGCTATCTGCTAATCATTGTTTGATGGATCTGCAACCATTGTGGTTTGTGAACCAGAGTGAGTTTGCTATTCTAACCAACTACTGTTTGTTGGGTAAGAAGATTCTGTAACTACTGGACTGATTTACTGGCAAAGACTTGGAATTTGTTTAAAGACTATGAGACTGTTTTTCTACTATAAAGTAAGTTTTTGATAAACAAGTTTGCATATCTCTTATTCATTGCTCTCAGCAACGTTTCCTTGTGCATTTACTCTGCTGGTTGGTAACACAACAACAATAACCTTAACACATATGCTTTTGTTACTTAAAATAAAATCAAATTTGCTATATGGTATATAATTAATGTGTGCTTTGATCATATCAGAGAATCCATATCATAGAGTTAGAAAGGGCCTTTTAAGCCAACCAGACAAACTCTCTGTTCAGTGTAGAAATAGATCCAAATTAAAGCATCTCAGCAAGATGACTGCCTAGCTTCCTGGTTTGTAAGGACCGAGACTGCCAAGGCAAAACTCATGGTTTTTCTGGTGAGCCAGAACAGTTATCTAAAGAACTTCCAGCTGCTTCCCAAGGCCATCATAAGACAGACCAAACATCTGTTAACTTGGAGTGGCAGGAGGAAAAAGACTAGAGTTTAAACTCTGGACTATGTGCATGCACACACACAACACATACCTACATACTCCACACACACGTTATTGCACTGTGGTAGGCATTACCTGCTGTGTATGAGGCTTCATTCTGGTCTTCAGTCAAGATTCTAATCTTTTCAAATAATTTATTAGGATCTTCTAACAAGTCAAGTGCTCAAGAAGCACTTAAGTGTCAGGAGAGCTGTGTTTTATTGCTGAGCCCTGATGTGAAGCCAGGCATGCCTAAAATATGACCAGTGAAAGAAGATCCAACCCTACTTCTCTGGATTATATTTATACTGTCAAATCATAGTGTAAGAAGATTGTTTTCTAACAATCTGTTGGAATCTGTCTTATTGTAAGATAAATACATTATTTTTGAGAATACATTCCAGAACAAAAAAGCAGCTATGTATCTTCTTCTGACTAATAACCTTTCCATTCTTTTCAGAGGCCCACATAGACTTAAGGAAAAAAATATTGCAGTAGGTGTTCACCAAACTAAATCTGAACCAGCAATATGATGTGGCTACAGAAAAGGCAAACACAATTTTTAGACATCAACAACAGGACTCTTAATTTCCAAATTTCCAAATCATAGGACTGGAAGGAAGCTTGGTGATCTTCTAGACTAACTCCCTGCCCAAAGTAGGAGTCCTTATATCATCCCAGACAAATGGATGCCCAATCTGTTCTTGAAAATCACTAGTGATGGAGCACCACAACTCCAGGAGCAACCTGCCCCATTGGTTAATTATTCTCATTGTCCGGAAATTTCTCCTAGTTCCAGGTTGCAGCTCTCTTTAACGAGCTTCCACCCATTGCCCTTAGGTCTTTTGGAAAATAAATCAACCACCTCCTCTCTGTGACTACACCTTAAATAATGGAAGACAGCTATCATGTCACCCTTAATCCTTCTCTTCATTAGGCTAGACATACCTAGTTCCCTTAGCCATTCATTGTATGTTCATTAGTCTCCAGTCCCCTTAACATCTTTGTTGCTCTTCTCTACACTCTTTCCAGGGTATCAGCAACTTTTTTGTATCATGGGAACCAGAACTGGATGCAGTATTCCAAGTGTGGCCTCACTGGTGCTGTAAAGAGTGATACTATCACTTCTTGTGATCTTGATGCTATCCCTCTCTTGATGCAACCTACGACTGCATTGGCTTTTTTGGCTGCAGCACACTGATGGCTCATCCTTAAGCACTGGTTCACTAGGACACCTAGATCCCTATCACAGTTACTACTGCTGAGCCAGGTGCTTCCTATACTATACCTGTGCATTTTGTTTTTCCTTCCTAAGTGCAGACCATTACTTTTCTCACCACTGAACTGCATCTTATTGACTAACACCCATTCATCTAGTCTGTCAAGATCCTTCTGAATCTTGAATCTATCTTCCAAAGTATTAGAAATTCCCTTGGTTTTGTCTGCAAATTTGATAAGCTCTCCTTCTATCCTCTCATCTCGATCATTCATGAAGATGTTGAAGAGTACTGGGCCCAAGAAAGATCTTAAGGTAGCCCACTGCATGCTTCTTTCCACATAGATGTAGTTCTGTTGAGGATTACACATTGAATACAGCCAGTTATGAATCTAACTGGTGGTACTGTCTATCCCACATTTTTCTGTCTTACTAAGAGGTAGCTTGTGGTCTACTTTGTCAAATGTCTTATTGAAATCTAAGTATACTATATCCACAGCATTGCCTTGATTTATTTATTTAGTCACTTTATCAAAGAAGGCAATAAGATTTGTTTGGCATAATCTATTCCTAATGAACCCATGCTGGCTTCTAGTAATCAACTTGCTCATCTCTAGGCACTCACAAATCTGCTGCTTGATTATCTTTTCTAGGATTTTCCCAGGTATTGATGTCAAGGTGATTGGTCTATAGCTTCCTGGTTCTACTTTTCCCCCTTTTTTTGAAAATTAGAACCACATCAGCTCTTTTCCAGTCCTCTGGCACTTCCTCCATGCTCCAGGGTCTCTGAAATATTTTGCCAGCATCTTCAGAAACCATGGATGTAAATCATCTGGTCCTGGCGATCTGAACTTATCTAAAGTGGAAAGATGTTCTCCTATTATTTTTTATCTGTTTTGACCTGCTTTCCTTTGATAGGTTGAACTATTTTTTCTTTTTACATGAAGACAGATGCAAAGAAGGAGTTAAGCAGTTCCACATTCTCTCTGCTGCCCATCACTATCTTGCCATTTTCTCCCATTAGTAGACTTCACTAATTATGAAATTTTATGGAATCACAGAAAGTAATTTTTTATATTTTATTCTGCTTTAGTCAGACTCTTGTCCTTATTGAATTCGAGTTACCATGTCTGAGAAAATGAAATATGTTCAGAGAAGGCCAATGAGGATAATAACAATAGCAATATTACTTAGGCTTATATATCACTCTATAGTGCTTTACAGCACTCTCTGTGCAATTTACAAAACAGAGCATTATTTGCATATTGATCCCAAAAATCTGGGTCCTCATTCTACTGATCTTGGAAGGATAGTAAGCTGAATCAAATTTGAGCCCCATCAGGATTGAACTCCAGCCTGTGGGCAGAGTTTTAACCAGTGCGCCACCATGGCTAATCAATAGATAAACAGTAGACTAAGTCATATGAAGAAAGATTGAAGGAAACTGAAGCGTTGAGCCTTAAAAAGAAAAAAAAAACTAAGTAGGCCTCTGATATGAAAATAATGTAAGGATGATCACATGGGACATGATCCAGACCTGTTCTTTTATTCTGGGATGTAATCAGAATAACGGAAGGGACCATGGAGATCTTCTAGTCCAACCCCCTGCTCAGGCAGGAAACCCTTCAGTAGTTCAGATGACTGGTTGTCCAAGGAGTTTAATAGCTCTGTCTTTTTCATTTTGTAATTATTTTGTCTTCTTTACTAAGCAGTTGGTTTGGTGTAACCATACTGCCTTTTTCTGCTGCCCTTTATATTTTTGTTAGAATTCTTTGCATTTAGTTTTAAATGGGGAGCATCACACCAGATGCATTCGGATGGTGACTTGCTCCCATACCTCCTGCTCACCCTCCTTTCCTGGGGATATGAGAGCGAAGGACCCTGGTTTCCGTCTAATATATGTGAATGCCAGATCCGTGATGAATAAGGCTCTCCACATACGAGATCTTATTGATGAGGATGGTGCGGACCTGGCCTGTATCACGGAGACCTGGTTGGGGCAAGAGGGGGGAAATCCCTCTCTCTGATTTATGCCCCCCAGGCTTTCGTGTCCTACACCAGCCGTGACACCAGGGAAGGGGTGGGGGGGGTGGCAGTAGTTGTTAGAGAAAGTCTGAGTCCTAGGGAGGTCACTGTCCCTCAGATAGGCGGGTGTGAGTCTCTTCTATTGAAGTGGGACCCTGGAGTTCAGTCGGGCTTGTTGGTCACATACCTATCTCCCAGCTATGTTGCCACAGCCCTGCCCGCACTGCTCGATGTCTTGTCTGAGGTGGCACTTGAACTCCCCAGCCTTTTGGTTGTGGGAGATTTTAATCTGCCTTCAATTGGTGAGTCATCTGAGACAGTCCGGGAGTTCATGGCCTCCATGGCAGCCATGGACCTGACTCAGGTTATTCAGGGCCCAACTCATAGGGGAGGACACACACTCGACCTGGATTTTCTCTCTGGGCAGTGGATAAAAGGTCATGGTAAGGGGGAACTTTCCATCACTCCCCTGCATGGGCTAACCATTCCCTCCTTAGACTAGACTTTCAATCTGCCAACCACTGCCGCTGGGAGACGGGACCCATAAAATGGTTCCACCCTAGGCGCCTGATGGACCCAGAAAGGTTCTTGAAGGAGCTTGGGACATTCCCCACCTCTCAATCCTGCGATTCAGCTGAGGCTCTGGTGGCATCCTGGGAATGGGTGGCTACCAACGCCTTGGACAGAATCGCATTTTTGCGGCCTCTAATCCGACGCAGATCCCGGATTCCTCCTTGGTTTTCCATGGAGCTCCAGGAAATGAAACATCGGAAAAGACGCTTAGAGGAGAGTTGGAGGTCCTCCCGATCTGAATCTGACCGAACACAGTTAAGAACCCATATTAGGTCTTATCTAGTGGCGATGGAAGCGGCGAAATGTCACTACTTCGCCGCCCTCATTTCATCTGCAGAAAATTGCCCAGCGGCCCTGTTTCGTGTGACCCACTTCCTCCTCAATCAGGGAGCGAGGGAAGACCCTTTGCAGGGCAGAGCTGAGGATTTTGTACAGTTTCTGCATGATAAAATCACTCAGATCCGGATTGGATTGGACTCTGACTGGGCAGAATCCAATCGGGAGACTAGGGTGGGTCTTGAGAATAATATCTGGATTGAGTTTGACCCTGTTTCTGTCAAGGAAGTGGACAGGATTGTGGGCAAACTTAGTTCCTCCACTTTCTTATTGGACCCTTGTCCCTCCTGGTTGGTTTCGGCTGCCAGAGAGGTGACTAGAGACTGGATCCAGGCAATTGTCAATGCTTCATTGAGAGAGAGGAACTTCCCCACCTCTCTTAAGGAGGCGGTGGTTCGACCTCTCCTCAAGAAGCCTTCCCTGGATCCAGACTCACTTAATAACTATTGTCCCGTCTCCAACCTTCGCTTCATTGCAAAGGTTGTTGAGACTGTAGTGGCTCAACAGCTCCCACAATTCCTGGAGGAAATGGAATATCTTGACCCATACCAATCAGGCTTCCGACACGGTCACAGCACGGAAATGGCATTGGTCGCTCTGGTGAATGATCTCTGGTGGGCTCGGGATGGGGGTTGTTCCTCCAACCTGGTCCTACTTGACCTCTCAGTGGCTTTTGATACCATTGCCCATGGTATCCTACTGCAGTGACTTGTGGGGTTAGGGGTGGGAGTCACTGTCTTACAGTGGTTTTCCTCCTACCTCTCGGGTCGCTTTCAGTTTGTATAGGCGGGAGGGCAGAGATCCACCCCGAGGCCCCTTAATTGTGGGGTGCCTCAAGGGTCGGTTCTCTCCCCCCTGCTCTTTAACATCTATATGAAGACACTGGGTGAGATCATTCGTGGCTTTGGGGTGAGATATCATCAATATGCTGATGATACCCAATTATACATCTCCACCCCAGACCACCCCAGAGATGCCCTTTCCGTGATGTCCCGTTGCCTGGAGGAGGTACGGACCTGGATGGGCAGAAACAGACTCAAACTCAATCCCTCTAAGACTGAGTGGCTGTGGATGCCGGCATCTCGGGTTTCAGAGGCTCTATCACTTTTGATAGATGGGGAAAATCTTGCACCCGTTGATAGGGCTCGCAACTTGGGTGTCCTCCTGGATGCTCGGATATCCCTAGAAGACCATCTAATGGTCGTGACCAGGGGGGCCTTTGCACAGTTTTGCCTGGTGCGCCAGTTGCGCCCTTTCCTGGACCGAGATGACCTTTGTACAGTCACTCATGCCCTGGTTACTTCCCGCTTGGATTACTGAAATTCCCTCTACATGGGCCTGCCCCTGAGATGCACCTGGAGACTCCAGCTGATCCAGAATGCAGCTCGTTACTCCCATATAACACCCTTCCTGCGTGAGCTGCACTGGTTACCAGTGGTTCTCCAGGTCCGCTTCAAGGTGCTAGTCCTCACCTATAAGGCCCTTCATGACTTAGGTCCGGGATATTTGCATGACCTTCTCCTGCCTGCCTCTCACCGTCCTGTTTGCTCACATAGGGCCGCTCTCTTCAGGGTTCCGACGGCGAGCCAATGTCACCTTGCTGTGCCCAGGGGTAGGGCGTTCTCTGTGGGTGCTCCCACCCTCTGGAATGAATTACCTACTGAGCTCCGGACGGCTCCTTATCTCCGCTCCTTCCGTCGGGACTTGAAGACTTGGCTTTTCAAACAAATAGGCTGAGACTGATTCCGGGCTTTATTATTTACTACTAATTAATTATTTGGATTAAATTATGATTTTATTGTACTTGTTTCTTAACTTGTGTTCGCCACCCTGAATCCTTCGGGAGAATGGCGGCATATAAATACATGTAATAAATAAATAATAAATAATAAATTTGGCTTTTTTTGTAGGGGGGAGTATTTTCTTCTTTATGAACTCCCATGAATTTTATTCATTTTACATAAATTATTTGGCCATTTAATTTGTAAAAAGTATAACTCTGGGTAGTGTATAGCAACAAGAATGCTATTATAAAATCCCCAATAACAAAACAACCTGAAATCAATAACAAAGCACCAAGCTGTGGCACACCAACATAACTTATACCTCTCAGGATGAACTCATCCTAGCTCCAATGTCTGCAGGAAGAACCAGGTCTTCAAAGGCTTCCCAGAGTTAGAAGAATCAGGGCCAGTCAAATCTCAGGGAAGAAATTATTCCACAAGGCAGGTACCATGGGAAAAAAGGCACACTTTTTGGCCCCTTCAGATGACATTGTTTCAAGAAGGCTTGTGGAACATGTCCATTCTGTTGGAGTGTTTGGGATGGACAGAGACAACCAGGTTTTATTCTAATCCTCTTTCTTGAATTAAAAGGATAATTGAGATTACAACCAGGATCTCCAAATTCTTAAGCTTCCTTACAAGATTTTCAAAATCAGTAGTGGTAGAGTTGTGTCTACAGTGTCATTTGCCCTTGCTTATATTAGCTGGAAGGGTATCTGCCTCTGGATTTGATAACTCTTGGAAGTTGTTGGCACATCCTTGATCATGGTTTCTCCTGTAGGGATCCACTGTCTTGTCTTTCAGTCTGCAATGTCTTTTGTTCTTCCCCTGAATTGAGCCTGTTACATCTGCAAAGGCTTCTGAAAACTACTTCAGAGTTCCAGTGAAGACCTTCTACATCTCTTGCTTCTGATTGTTACTCCCATCCACTGGGTTTGCTCCCCGATCCTCTCCTCAACACTTCCTTATGAAGAGTTGTTTCCTCTATCAGTTTCTGTTACAGAGCCTCCTTTCCATTGAACTAGCAAGTCCTTGTTCTTCCTGATTAACTAAAGTGGGGTCATTGTTAGCCAGTCTTTTGAGCTTGCTTTTACAACAAATCTGGACCAAATTATTTTCAAGTGAGAAAAAAAGGCACCCATATTCTAGGTCATAACGGTCCTTTTATATTCCCTCAGTTGTGTTAGTTCTACCAACAGAAACACATTATTTCTTATTATTACTTAGGTAAGCTCTCAGGTTATCTAAGACTGGACTTCGAGGGAAAATATTTTGAACTATTTTGTCAAGCTCCTGTTAGCTTTCCCTGTTAACTCATTCAGGTACACATCTATCACCAATTGTTATAAAATATTCAATAGTTGTCAGAATAAATATTAAAATTAAAGATGTGTAGTTTTAATTTGCAAATATTTTAATTCTTGTGAATTACATGCTCCGGGGTGCCACAATGAATTTCCTAGTGGCAGATCACACTGTTTCCTTTGAAAGGAAACCATAAATTTTCTGTATCTTTATTCACTTTATTGTGTCTTTTGTATCTAATTAATGTAGAAAGAAATATAACAAATATCTCTTGTGGAAAAACTAAGGTAGAGGAAAAGAAAGACTCAACAAAAGATATTTTTAGAAGAACAGAGGGATAACCTGTGAGGATTGTTTTGGGGAAGGTGAAGAAAGCAAAGGCAAGAAAGATAAAATGTTCAACAATGTCCAACTGATGAATCATAAAATAAAGTTTTGTTGCTGAGGCCTTTGAATGAACTGGTATTTAAACATTATCTCTCTGGATGAGCCAAAGGAACAGAAGATGAGCTGCTGTTAGGCAATGAAACCCCTGCTGTTCCTGTAAGGGTTTAATTACTTGCCACATTACAGGGGAGTGAATGAAGCTGGCATTGCAATAACTGAGGATTTATTTTTGTCAATGAAGGACAGAAGTGGTTGCAAAAAAATATTACAAAAAGGTGGCTAATAAACTAGGTTTTATTAGCTATACTTATTTAAAATGTTTATAGGCTAGCATGCTGATGGGCATTTGATGAGATTGCATTTTTTAATTGTGATCACGCTGGGACTACTAAACAACATGAAGCATGCCAGGAATCTGAAAAACATAATGTACGCATATGTGAAATCAAGATTTATCTATCCAGACTATACATAATCAGTTTGGCAGCTGGTATGCTAAGCTGCTGAAGCAGTTCTGGCATTGGTCTAGTCTAATTTCTATGTTGTTTTAAAACAGGATTGGCAAGACCAGTGCCAATCTCAGAACAGAATATTTTTGTTGTCATTTAAATGGATCATAATACCAGCCAATCAGTTTGATCCACTGTTATTTATGATGAATGTCAACCCATGTCTAGACTGCTTTACAGATAGTCCTCAAGTTATGACCATAATGGAGTGTGACCAGTATGGTAATGATTGTAAAACATGACCTACTCAATTATACAATTTTTTTGTGGTGGTCATTAAGCAAACACTGTACTCATTAAGCAAATTGGTGATTCACTATAGGTGCAGTTTTGCCAAAAAACAGATAGGCCAGTTTTGGTACAATTTGGTAAAATTGTTGTAAAACACAGTCACATGTCTGCAGGACACTGCAAATGATTGTAAATACCCCTGTATTGTTGAGCCTGAAGTGTCATCATGTGACTGTGTTTGTGTGATGTCAGAACTTTGGATCCTGGTTATAAATTACCTTTTTCAGGTAGGTTGTAACTTTGAACAGTCACTAAACGATCAATCCTATGTGGAGAATTACCTGTACTTCATTTCAGGTGGCTCTCTGAGGATTAAATCACCTCTGTAAACTGCAAATTCCCAATAATTGTGAAAATAACTTAAATTGTGTATTCGTTATTTTTAAAATGCATGGTCAATTTATAATTGGAAACATGCATGTTGAAATGGTACAATAGAACAATACAAATCAACATAATTATATTAAAACAATTATGCAACAACTAAAAGCAACAAGTAAGAATTATAGAGAATAGCCTAGTTAAACAGAGCATAATAGTAGAAGTATAAAGACTAACTCCTACATACTTCAGCAAGCAAAAATCCTTAGAGAAGAATCTTCACTGATGATCTTGAGGTTTAGCTCAAAACTAGGACTGAACACAAATCAAAAGATTTCCAAAAGCAGTTCTAGCTGCAGGGAGAGGCTGTAACAGTAATCCAGTCTGTCAATCCAGATCAGAAGAGATTTGTTAAAGCTGGCACTTCATTCTCTTATTGATGACTGGGGAGAATGAACACTAGTTGTAATCCCATTCTACCCCAAAGAAAATAGTTGAAAGCTAAAGTGTTAAGATGGGAAAAGTTTGTCACTGTAATTTTCTTAGAAACTGATGTAATTGGAATTTTATTCCTTGAAAACTGATATAATCAAAGGGAGGAATCATAGGGCCTTGATAGTACAGTGGTTTGGTGCACCCTGTCATTAACACAGCTGCCTGCAATTTCTGCTGGTTCGAATCTCTCCAAGGCTCAAGGTTGACTCAGCCTTCCATCCTTTCTAAGGTAGGTGAAATGAGGACCCAGTTTGTGGGGGCAATAAGCTGACTTTGTATAAAATATACAAAAGAATGAAGGCTATTGCTTAACGCATTGTAAGCCGCCCTGAGTCTCCGGAGAAGGGCGGCATATAAATCAAATTTTTTAAAAAAATAGGGTAAGGTAGAGTTTTAGTAAAACAAAAAAAAAAAAAAAAAAACCACTGGAAAGTGAATTTCCCAAAGTGATGAGACTAGTCAATTCTAAAGCTGAAATACTTAAGCTGAGGAAGAAATTGTTTCAAAACAAGAAGGGTGGGAAATAAATTGAATTAATTAATTAATTAGTATGGGTCTGAAAAAAAGAACTGGAAAAAAAGGAAAAGATTGGTGCTTATATCTTAGTGAAGGACCACATGTAGTTCAGTTTGGGGCGGGGGACAAGGAAAATTACTGTTGTGAAGAAAAGTAGAAACCAACAGTACACAGGAAGACTTTTTTCAAGATTGGAGTAATGCTCTTTTTTTTTTCTTTAACTGCAAATTTATTTTGTTTAAAAATGTCTGCAAGGCTCTTAAGTGAATTTTATCCACTGGAGAGTTTAATAAGTTTTATTTAAATTAAGGCTATCAGGGGACCAGTAGATGGCACCAAAGAAAGTTTTCTGTATCTCTTTGCTGCTATCTAATAGTGTCTCGATGATGTCAGTCCTTTTTCTAATATTCTAGGCTACAAATTAGCTTAGAATAAAAAGCAAATACTAGGCTATTGGATCAGGGCTCTAAAAATCCATACAATCATTAGATGTGAGCAAAGAGATACCGGCCACTTTAGCAATTTGGTATCATCTAGTAGTGTGAACTTCTGCATTCCAGATCCTGTAGCCCTGAGGTTCACTTCAACATCTAAGATCTTTTTTCTATGTCAAAAGGGGTTGGGGTGTTTTTTTTTGTTTTTTTTTTTTGTTGTTCATATAGAAGGTCAATCATTAATGTCATATGAACCCCAGCAGCAGTTTGAAATGATACAGCCCATACGCTAGATTTATTACTTTGGTGGCAATAAGGCCTTGGAGAAAATAAAAGAACATTTGCATTATTATACATCAGGGCAGGTGAAATAATGATGGCATCAAGGAGTAAATAATGTTTACTTTCTTCTTAGTTTTTTTTTTCCCCTTGGCACAGTTCTTCTAGCTAGTACTGACTGGATCCAAATATTAATAAAAGCAAAAACGAAACAGAATGACATGCTTCAGAACAAATAAGAGCTATATTCTAAATAGCATCTATTAGAGACTAGATTGTATCAGTTGCAACTGGTGCCAGGCAGCCCAGTCATAAGCCCCTTGGCAATTTTTATGAGTGCCAATTTTGCAATGAATAAGCATTGTAATACTTTTTTATCTTCCGGTCTACAGAGTTTGGCAGAACAGCATGTGCTAATTTAAACAGCTGAAAAGAGGAGGGAAGGTACCAAGCACTGATAATTAGGGACTACGTCTGTCAATCTGAGCCTCAAAGTTAAAAAAAAGTTTTTTTCTTATTTATGTGATTAGTGTGATGGTGATGGAGGCCATATGTGTTAACTTCTGTATCAGGAGATCTAGGACTAATCATGCAGAATGAATGAGATTCACTCAATGCAATGCCATCTCCTTCCATATGCTTGGCTGAAAATTGCAAGTGGTTACCAGGATATTGGGAAAAGACATATGGCTCTATTATCTTCAGAGAGGAGCCTTTATTGGAATGAAAGAATGTGGAGAGTTAAAATATAATATTGCTAACACACACAAACTCTCTCATAAGCAATATTGGCAACTGTAGTTTCACAATTACCATATTTGGCCAATGTCCTCTCAGCTTATATTTTACTTTATCATGCACAAACTGCTGGAACTTGTGTGGAAATTAAAAGCTGGCATCTAGAAAAGTAATGTTTTTTGTAGATGAATGAAAACACTCTGTTTTGATTCCACACTGTTTTCATAAATCTTATTTATAATTTTTAAATGTCTCAACATTAGTCTGTGGCTTTCAAAAAATGTCTCAAAATATGTACTGGTACTTGAATTTGTATAGTAAACATAGCCAATGCGCATTTCTTGATGTATATATAATTTTAAAAAGCTACCAAGTAATGTAGTATTCAGGTTAGATAAAACAGGTGCATATCGCTTACCTGTAGTCTGTGAGATAAAATCAGATAGTAATTTCCAAATATCATGTTTCTCAGATTTTCCCTTTCTTTGTCTCCTTTACAGAATTGTGCTGGCAGCATCTCAAGAAGAATATAAGTAGTATTTTTTCATAATACTGCTTATATTCTCAGCTTTCAGCTGAGACTGAAAGAAATGTAGCCCCAAATAAAAATAGTTTGGTTTGAAAGAAGGCATAACTGGACTTCTTGAGTTGTTTTAGAAGAAGTTGTTTGAGTTACAATAAATCTAACCTTTCTACACCCATTTAACATTTCCTGTACTCATAAGGAAGTGGGGATAAAAGAAAGAACAACAGTTAATTACCATGGTTAAAGCAGCCCCACTTATGCCCAGAGAATGAACTTCCATGGAAAATTTATCAACTTATGGATTTCTTTCTTTTTTAACATTATGTTCTGTAATTTGTGATTTTCCAAAAATTATTGAAAAGGACTAATCCTAATTGGAGTTGTCTCCTGTGCCACCTCGAATCGAGGATTCGTTGCACCTCATAATGGGTTTGACCCCCTATGACCACGGGGTGGGGCTCGTGTGGTAGTGGCCTCAGGGTTGATCTGACTATGGGTTTTAAGAGGCTTCTATGGAATACTGGGTGTATCTTCCCTAACAGTCAGGGCAATTTCAATTGCACTGTGACTGGGTTGATGATCTTGACTATGGGGAAAGGTCCCATTAACTTTGGCCCCAGCTTCTTGCTAGGGAGCTTTAACCTCAAATATTTTGTGGAGAGGTAGACCTTCTCCCCCAACTGGAATGGCCATTGCGGAGCTCAGTGTTTGTCTGCCTGTTTCTTATAGGTTTATGCTGCTTTAGCTAGCACTTTTTTGACATTCTTTCAGGTTGCTTTCAGCGTTGACATCCAATCAGTCAAGCTGACTGAGGAGGGGGGATTCCTTGGATACTCAGGCATTGGGACGAAGTTTGAACAGGGTTTGTCCTGTGCTACTGTGAACCACATTATTGTAATTGATTGGTCTGTTAACCAAATTTGTGTATTTTCAGCATTTGAACTGTAAACCAATGGAAAGATCAAATAATACTAAGCTTTATCACTGCATTGTATTGTATTGTGTGTGTATGTATATATTTGGGCATGTATATGTGCAATATACTTTAACTTGTACACAATTTGAATGTACCATTGCACACACACACATGAACATTATTTTTTTTCTTCTAATTTTGTATCTATTTTAGTTTGTAATATTTAGTCTTTCAAATGCATAGTGAGTTATTTGAATGGCATTTACAATTATTTGCTTTTTTATTCTATTTCTGTTTGTACTATTTAAGAAACCCATTAAGCAAAAGAAAAATGGTTATGTTTTATATGCAGAAGGAGAACCTTGCAAATTTATGTATATTTTATCTCATCCCCAATACTATTTTCAGTTCAATTAGGTTTATTATGATCCAAAACCAGCCAGAAATAGTACAATTCAGTACAAAATATAAATTAAAATATAAATATATCCCAGTATACCATAGACATCTTTAGTATAAATTAAAGTCCTAGCACCACGTTGCATTGTTTGTAAGCAAGATAGCAAAATTTTGCAATTTGAAATGTTATTTTAAGTGCCTTGTGTCAACCAATAATAACAAAATGTAAAGGAAAGCAGATATATCTGGTAACTACCAGAATCAACATAACAAGTGATAAACATCCTATGCTATTAGGAGTGTATTAGGACATGGCTAATTGATTCCATGTCTTCATAACCACATAAATCATTTGGAGAAAGGGCTGCCATATATTAACCCTCTAAAGCTCTTATAGGCATAGCATCAAAATGCGCTGATGTACATGCCTTCCTCAATTTGGCTTGAGGAAATCTATAGAGATAGTTTGCCAATTTATAGGAACTCTCTAAATTGCTAACAATTAATTATCTTTTTATTATCTTTCCTCTGGCAATGTCTCATAGGTGCTATTTTCTTTCCCTCAGAAAGTACAGTGGCCGGTAAGGTTGATGGGTGTAGGCCTATAATAGCCATCTTCTGCTCTATTTCATATATCCAAATTGAGGGTTTGTCATGGAGAATCAGAGATACTGATTTCAAACTGAAATAGCAATTTTCATTAACTCAGTCTCAATCTCCATTATTATCGGTTTCAGTACTGCTCTTAATGCAGAACTGGGTGTATTCCTAAATCTTCCCAGAATAATGTAGAAGAACTGAATTTGAATTGTTGTAAGAGGCAAATAGAAAACTAACTTGACAGCTGCTTGAAGAAGCAAAAAGGATCTTATCAGAAATGGAAGCCAGGGCTGATAGCTGGTAGAGCTGACTTCCATAAGTTGAGTCAGGAAGGCACAAGCCCATCAAGAGCCAAAGGGTAGTATGGAATATAAAACATATTAGAAAGGCTTTGGGGAGACATGTCCAAAATAAAATAAAAGTCAAGGAAACTTGCTCTGTTGTGAGGAGAGGATGGGAAAATAATTATGGAGAATAGGGACAAGGTGGAACTGCTTAACTCCTTCTTTCTATCTAACTTTTCAAGAAAGAAAGTAAGCCCTTCCATACATGATTTTGGAGGAGGAAGGGGGAATGCAGCTCACGAATGACATAGTAAGAACTTATCTTAATTTCTAGTGAATGTTAGTCTTTAAATCAGACAACTTATATCCCATGATCAGAAGGACCTGGCAGGTATAATCTTAGAATCTTTGAAAGCTTTTGAGAACTGATGAAATACCTGAAAACTGGGAAATAGTCCCAGTTTTAAATATTGGAAAAAGAGGGGATCTGAAAAACTAGAGACCAGTTAGGTTAAAATCTGTCCTTGAGATATATATAATAGTATGTTCAATGACCAGCAAAACAACAAAGTAAAGTCAAATCACTGAGATAAAATCCTAGCATAACAAAGATAAAATAACGCACAAAAATGTGACATACATTGTTATAATGGTACATTATCTATGCTAATAAATATCTGTAAATATCTAATTTATACATACTATGAAGTAAATATTTACAGTATATATCATCTAAAAACAAGATAGCTGGTATGTGTTAAACCTAAAGCAATAAATAAAATGGATGTAATTATTTTTGCTATAGTTATGCTTTATTTTCATTGAGGCAACACAGAATTTAGCTTCTGTACTGGTGATGAAGAGTTTTGAATCTTCTAGAAGAGGCTTCACATAGAAATTGTCTAATGTACTTGGATATTTACATGTTTGGGGCAAATTATAAGGAGTTGATATCATGTAGAATTTGCGATGTAATAATACATGCAACATGGTTTTGAGCATCTTGTCACCACATGGGCAGGTACGTTCAGTTGATGGGATTTTGCAGTATCTGCCTTGCAGCAATGGTAAGATGTTATGCCTGGCTTTGAGAAATGCTATTGAGGAAAGTTAGATTTGTAGATACATTGCTGATTCCCAAGTGCCCTTATTCATCTACTTTCTGCCATATTGGGGGAAGCCTACTAATGTCAGTTAGAAGCTCCATATCACATATCTTTGAATGAGCAGTTTGGCTGGGTCATATCCTAAAGAAATTAGGAATAGTACAGAAAGCCCATATAATGCAAACTTCTGCTCTTCAGTCTGTTTCCAGGAAGAAGGAAAATTGTCTATTAAAACTAAAGGGGTCAGTCTGATTGGAAAGAGCTGGATTTTCAGCCAGTAGTTTATTATCATCCTCCAGGCCTTTAGCTGGATCACAGGTAAGAATGCTTACTGTTTCATTGAACTGAAAAATGTTATTTGCATTATTTCTAATGCATCCTACTTTGTATAAATTCTTACTTGCGTCCCAGCAAAGATTTTGGTTGGTGGTTTGGCCTCAAAAAATTTAATGCCTCAAGAATTAATTGTTTACTCCTTATATGAAAAAAGTGCTTAACAGCACTTGTAAATCTAAGAGCCAGCTGTACTAAATGATGCAGGTGTATTTAGAGTAGAGAATTCTCCTCCCCCTATTTAAATACAGTAACCTGCTCTAATTTGTACCCTTCTTCTCTCTAGGACTGGTGGGTAGTTCTCCTAGCAGAATTTTATCAAAATTAAGCACCAGCTTATTTTATCTGCAGTACCAAAATACTGCTGCATTTTCCAGCCCTACCTGTCTGTGAAATTATGGTGGCATGAATAGCGCAAAGGAACATAGGAATTTTGCACACCCAGCTAATGTAAGTGCATGGAAATCTAGATGATGAAGAAAGTCCAGCATTGAATTGACATACAAGATGACAGAAGGAAAGAATCCCTGTCACACTCCTTTCTGGACACTCATTGCACCAGAGAGAGACTCTTGGATATTACACTTTACTCAGTGGTGGGATTCAAGTAATTTAACAACCGGTTCTCTGCCCTAATGATTTCTTCCAAAAACCAGTTTGCCAAATTGCTCAGAAAGTTAACAACTGGTTCTCCCAAAGTGGTGCGAACTGGCTGAATCCCACCACTGACTTTACTGTTAAGGTGGTGTTGAAGTATTTCTATATCAGAAAGAGGAGGTCAATAGTTGTTTTTTATTTTTTTACAAAGGGGATTCCTGGAAATTGAGCCAAAGGCATATTATAAACCTAAAAAGGCCACAAAGAGGGAGGATTTCTTTTTAATGGTGTATATTTTGCAACATAGTGGCGCACCAGAATATGGCTTGCTGTTGACTTCCCTTCCCTGAATCCTGCTTGCTCTTCTTGGGTTATGCCATCTGTGTCTATCCAGCCTTGGAGATTGTCATTTAGATGTTTAGCATATAATTCACTAACAACACTCAAAATGCTAATAGGCTTATAACTGCATGGATTGTTCTTCTTGCCCTTTTAATAAATTTGAACTATTATTGCCAACCTCCAATCTTTTGGAACATAACCAGTCTGAGCTATAATTGTAAATAGGAATGCCAGTAATGGGACACACCTGCTGGAATTCTTTTTAATTATTTCAGGCAAAACAGTCAACACCTGGAGCTTTGTTCAATTTAAGGGATTCAATTTATTGGGTTACTTCTTGCCCAGAGACAGGGAGCCAATTCTGAACTTGGTCCAGGTTGATCTCACTCTCATTTATGTTACAGGCCGAGCCTATGTACAACTCTCCCAGGCTTAATTCGGTACTTGATTGAGTGGGGCCTTCTCAGACTTTTGATTAAGATCAAGTGTAGCATCTACTATGGATAAAGTTTCAAAATAAATTGTGAAGCAGCATGTCTATAAGAACATCAGTACAAGGAACCAGCATGAGTTTTTTTAAGGATAACTCAAATTAGACTCCCACCCCCACCCCGAATGTTTATTTTGATAGATTAGAAGAAAGTTGTGGAGATAGTGTGCACTTTGTTCTTTGGTAAAATGTCTGACAAGATCCCTTATGATAATGCTGCAGGATCCAATCTGGATTGGTCACCAGGACCAAAAGTTTTGTCTTTTAGATTCATACTGGACTTCATCTTCAGGGAACTTCTCTCTAGCAGCTTTATGATAATCTGATGTTACTTCAGGACCAATAGAACTTCACCCAACTGAACAATTTACCCAAAGGATGTTTGTAAGTGATTCTGAAGCAGAAACTATTGAGTGGTGCACCTGAGGCATCTGCCCTTGGCCCAGTGGTGGGTTGCTACCGGTTCTCCCCGGTTCTTGCGAACCGGTAATGGAAATTTTGAGTAGTTCAGAGAACCGGTAAATACTACTTCTGCCTGGCCCCGCCCCAATCTATTTGCTGCCTCCCGAGTCCCAGCTGATCGGCTAGAAGGAAAAAATCAGGGCTCACTTGACAAAGAAGAGAGAGAAAAAAACAAGACACCTTAGTTTTAAATTGAGAAGCCAAGAAGCCTCCCAACTGATCGGCTAGAACCGATCCACTTCTTGTAAACTGCTCAGTGGTGGTATATTGGCAATTGAGGCCAAGCTGCCTGAAAGCGGTTTCCGATGCGCTCGGTGGCGGCAGAGTGGCAAAAAACTGTTTAAACTCTTGCCACAGCGCTTCAAAGGGCCACCCTACAGCTAATCAGCAGTAAAAAGCAGTGTGGTGGTAGACCAGTGCGCTCCAAAAAGAAATAGGTAGACCGGAACGCTCCAAACACAAATGGGTAGACCCATATGCTCCAAAAATAAATGGGTAGACAAAGAAAGGGCAGAGAAGAGCCACCAAGATCATTAGGGGACTAGAGGCTAAAACATACAATGAACAGTTGCAAGTACTTGCCAGGGCTAGTCTAGTGAAGAGAAGGACCAGGGGAGACATGATAGCACTGTTCCAATATTTATGGGGTTGCCACAGAGAGGAGGGGGTCAAGCTATTTTCCAAAGCACCTGAAGGCCAGACAAGGAATAATGGATGGAAACTGATCAACGAGAGATTCAATCTAGAAATAAGGATAAATTTTCTAACAGAGAGAACTATCAACCAATGGAACAGCTTGCCTTCCGAAGCTGTGGGAGCTTCATCACTGGAAGCTTTCAAAAAGAGACTGGACTGCCATTTGTCAGAAATGGTGTAGGGTTTCCTGCTTGGGTGGGGGTTTGGACTAGAATCCTACAAGTTCCCTTCCAACTCTGTTAATCTAAGATTATTATATACATATACATATGCAATATACGTGTGTAATATACGTATGCAATATACAGTACATAGGCATATCACATATCATAAAATCAAACTATTATGTCCTTCGCCATAGTTCTTCCCTGAATATATATACATTTTCTGGACCTTCAACTCCTAAAAGGTCAAAGGAAACTTCAGCCCCACTTTAGTAGCATTTCTTTCATGCTTTGGGAGAAAATGTTTTCCATAGGTTTTCATTTATGGAAAAGAAGCAATGGGGGGTGGATTTTGATTATGTCATCTGTAGGAGGAGGCAAAAATTGAGCAGCACTGTTCCAGCTGTTCTTCCAAAATTAGCATCCTTTCTTCATGGCTTTTAATTGTTTACAAAACAACCCAAACTCACATGACTACTGACATAACTCTCACACTTCATACAGTCCTGCTCCAGAAAATAAGGGTGCTTCTAGGACAATCTTTCCTTTGTCATAAAAAAGAATTTTATTTCTAGACATTAAACTATGTCCGGAATTTGTGGTTGGCATAAATATGAGATAACTATGTCACTACTAGTGATTTATTTTGGGCATAAATATGAGATAACTATGTCACTACTAGTGATTTATTTTGGCCAAAAACAGCTGGCCCAGTGGTGGGTTTCTACTGGTTCGCCCCAGTTCGGGCGAACCGGTAGTGGCGGTGGTGGGAGGCTCTACCCACCCGCCCGGACGTCATCACGACCACTTTGCACATGCGCAGAAATGCCACTGGAAGCTTTCAAGAAGAGACTGGACTGCCATTTGTCAGAAATGGTGTAGGGTTTCCTGCTTGGGTGGGAGGTTGGACTAGAAGACCTACAAATTCCCTTCCAACTCTGTTAATCTAAGATTATTATATACATATACATATGCAATATACATATGCAATAAGCATAGGCATATCACATATAAAATCGAACTACGCCGCACATGTGCAATCCTGGTTCCGAATCAGTAGCGAAGGTAAGTGGAACCTACTACTGAGCTGGCCCAATCCTCCTGCATCAGCTGGGTTGGAAAACTGAGGGGAAACTCAATCAGTGATAAAATAGCAACTCCTCGTGGACTGTTGATTAAAGTGTGTCATCTGGCAGGATCCAGGAGGCGGGCCTCTTCTGTTATAGCACTAGCAGTTTAGAAACCATCTCGTTGCAGTCCCACTTCCCCCAAGATTAAACTGGACCTGACCCTGCTGGCTTTTTGAAAAAAATTAACAACCTGGATGTGTTCCTGGGCACAGGGATCAGCAGGTTAGGTGGAGCCCATGAGAAGCTGTTATTTTATTATTAATTGGGTTTACTCTCAGTTGCCTTTGTAGGCTTTTATACTAATGTAGTTTGAAGTTTATTTTTGTAATGTATTTTTTATCTGATGTTAGCTGGCCTGAATCATTATGGTGAAATGAGTGGCCATATAAATCAAATCAATAAATATTCTAGTAAATCTGTTAGTGTGGAAAACTAGCTTGCTCACAAACATTGCTTCAGGTACTTTTGAAGAATAACTGATGGGCCTTGTCAGAGAAGACTCGTAGTGATGATACTGTTGTGTACAACTGAGGCAGCATGCAATGTGATGTCACAAAGCACAGCAACAAAGTTTTCCCTTGAACTCAAGTCAACTCTTGTTTCCTTTTTGAGCTAATATTTCTAACTGTCCTAACACTGCATCCGTTTTAGCTCCTGCCAGGATTGATTCAGTTTGGCTATTCTCTCACACTTGTTTCACACTGAGAGCAAGAAATTTAGCATGCCCACTCACATTTTACATTGAGAACCTACCACCAGTATTGATCCTTCCTTCTTCTACCCCAACATTACCCCTTGCAGGCAACTTGACTGCCATTTGTTTTAGTGTAGAGATAGACTGTTAAGGATACTATTGAGTTACACCTGAAGTTGTGGCTTATAAAGCAGAGTACCATTAAGAGTTTTATGCATGGAAACGGTTTGAGAGTAATTGTGAATAACATACAGACAAACTGGGTTTTATAGTATTTTACTTTTAGGGAAAAGCAAAATCATAGCCCTTTAACAATCCAAGTCTTAGCCATATAAAGTGCAATATAAGATCAATTCAGGGATATAAAATCTTCTTACCAGTTTGTAAAAAAATACAAGGAACAATCAAGAACAATATAAAAACACTTTAATAAATATCAGAAAGCAGTAATCATGATCAAACAGTTGACCATAGAGAGATCAAAAAGAGTTACAGGATAGCAGCAGTAAAAATGATGTACTGTTCCTGCTAACCATAATTTAGCTCTCCTTAAATACATTGGCTACAGAGCTCAGCCAATCAGGATGCAGAATGACTTAGCACAGTTCTTAAAGCTACATAATACATTCACATAATACAAACATACAATGTTGGCTTATATATTTCCTGGCCAACCAATTAGGCAATAACCATTTCCTAACATAGACTAGCCTACCATTTCAAGTTTTTCTGTCTCAAATTGTATTGGGTCTCCTAATTGAGCAGGGGGTTGGACTAGAAGACCTCCAAGCTCTATTGTGATTGAATTCTTTTTGCCTTCATCCTAAACTTAGTGAGGTGTTTTTTTTTTAATTTGATTTATATGCCGCTCTTCTCCGGAGACTCAGGGCGGCTTACAATGCGTTAAGCAATAGCCTTCATTCTTTTGTATATTTTATACAAAGTCAGCTTATTGCCCCCACAAACTGGGTCCTCATTTCATCTACCTTAGAAAGAATGGAAGGCTGAGTCAACCTTGAGCCTTGGAGAGATTCGAACCAGCAGAAATTGCAGGCAGCTGTGTTAATGACAGGGTGCACCAAACCACTGTACTATCAAGGCTCTTTTCTCTTTCCTTCCCAAATCCTGCTCCTTCTTATCCCCACTGAGATGGATCTGAGTACCACCTCAAATGGCCTTTTCCTCCCTGTGAGCACCTTATTTTCTTTTCTAAGCAAGTCTGAAGCCTTTTTTTTTTTTTTGCTAGATAAGATGTACCTTAGGAATGAGAGGAATAAACCAAGTGTGAAAAGAACCAGCCAGGTGATAGTAATCCCTAAACAATTGCTTTTGAATTAACAATAATTCTTCCATTCTTATTGCACAAGAGGAAAAGAATATGCTAGTCTCCTCTCATCACCACCACCTCATACCTCACCATCCATAGCTAGATCTACACGAGTCTTCCTAGATTTGTTTGCTGGTTTTTCAAAAGTGTACAGAAATATTTCTGAGATATTTAGGAGTGATCGTGAGAGGATATTAAATCTACAAAATGGAAAGAAATACCCCAGATATAACAATAATAGAATAATATATAAATTATATAGAATAAGATAGAATAGTTATCACCTGTGGTCAAGGTCTTTTTGAATGTAACCTTTCAGCAGAAGCTAACCTGTATGGAAAAAGCCCTTTGAAATGCTTTGAGGCAGGAGTGAGGGTGGGAATGGGGTTGGAAATGGAAGGAGAATGAATGCAGATCAATTGTAAGCAAATTACAAGACCCTGGAATCTGTGTGCTGGCCAAGTGGGAGAGGGAGAATATTACTGATGAAATTGAAATTGCTAAGGTTTGCACAGGCCTGGAGAAATGTTGTGATAGTGTGAGAAA
Source organism: Arizona elegans (assembly GCA_022577455.1). NCBI lineage: Eukaryota > Metazoa > Chordata > Lepidosauria > Squamata > Colubridae > Arizona > Arizona elegans. The sequence continues at coordinate 155,641,392 of JAKOOJ010000001.1, forward strand.
TCCCTCCTATGGAAAATAGAGTGCTGGCTGAAGAGGGATAGAGGTTCCTGATCAAAGAAAAATGGATTTTTCATCTTTTGGAAACAAACAAACAAAGGAGAAAATTATGTATGGGAAGAACCCGTGTCACAAAAACACTGTGTAAGGAAGGAGAGTTTTACTAAAAGGCTACAAGTAATGTTTGTAAAATGAGAGGGTAACTGGATATGCTCTCCATAGGCTCAATTATTTCATTATCATAAATCTTAGTACTACCTGCTTTTACACACCCATTGTTTCGGATATTTTGCCTCTTTTTTCCTCATTGCACAGTCCTGGAGAGCAAATGAGAAAAAAACTCCAAAATTGTTCTTAAATATCTTAATTATCTGATAGAACCAAGGTTCCTAAACTGATAGAACCCCCCCCCCCCCCGAAATTCGCAAAATCTCTGATCTCTGTGTATTTCGCTGTGCCCTCAAAACCATGTTGTTCTGCCAGGCTGGGCTATCAATATAAAGATTTTAATTGGTTTTAAATTGGGTTTTTAAATTTGGGGTTTTATAAATTGGGCCTACTATATAATAATTTTAATTATTTTTAAATATTGTCTGTCTTTGTGTTTTTAATTAGGCTGTATACCGCCCTGAGTCATTCGGGAGAAGGACGGAATAGAAATAAAATAAAATAAATAAATAAATATATTAAAACAGGAGCATAGGCCTAGCCTCACTGTCATCACTGAATGGAATAATAACTCTGAGGTGGCCACATTCACAGCATTCGTGCAGAATTTAAGACTTTGTGTTTACCAACTTCTAAGCCTATATATTATTCTCAAAAATGCCCTTGGTCATATCTTGTCATAAAGCTGTCAGCCTGGCGCCCCTTCCATCTTTCATGTCCTGAATTATAGATTAAATATTCTGGTCTAATATAAACAAAATAAAGCACCAATATGTTACCAAGCAAGATGGATTTATTTTCCACGTTCGTTTTATTGTTCATCTATATAAAACTGATTAGAAATCCGGACTGCAAGCTGTGAGCTAAGTGATCTGAGGAAATAATATGTTTAGGGAGATCAAGGGTTACTGCATTCAGTGTTGTCTCACACTTATTTACAAAGCTGATAATGAATCTTAACAACAAAAATACTACATTGACTTAGCTCAAAAAAGAAAAAAAAAGAAAATCCAATATGTATATCTCATATGATTTGGATGTTTTGCGTGGGCATTGTCCTCCAAGGAATGAAAGTTGTTGACAGAAAGAAAAGAGGATTCTGCATCAAATAAATGCAATTAATATGAAGATGGGAAATGAGTTACCAAAGATGGGACCTAAAAGTGGGAAGGAGGCATGTTACCTTGGTTTCCATATCTGCAAAATTTAGAGGAGGTTTAGATTCTGATGGGGTGAAAAAAAAAACACCAAGAAATACACAGCTCATCTGGTGAAAAGACTGAACACACACACACACACACACACACAATTATAATATTTTTATAAGACATAATATATTATTTTGATACAATGATATTTATACAGTATTGACTAAAGATAACAATCTAATGTTTAGATAACTTTAGACCATTAAAGATAGAAAACAAAAGGTTTTTTCTTCTTTCTTTTCTTTCTTTTGCTATTTGTTTCTTCCTCTCTACTTTTACTCTCTCTCTTTTCTCCCTTTCTGTTTTCTTTCTTACTTTTTACTTCCATTTCTTTTAAATTTGATTATATACTGCTCAAAAAAATAAAGGAAACACAAGCAGAAGACATCTGAGATCTGAATGAAGAAATAGCCTTATTAAATACTTTGTTCTTTACATACAGTAGTTTATACACTGCTCAAACAACTACAGGGAACACAAAACTACTGTATGTAACGAACAAAGTATTTAATAAGGCTATTTCATTCATTCAGATCTTGGATGTCTTCTGCTTGTGTTCCCTTTATTTTTTTGAGCAGTGTATAAATATATATATATACTAATTTGGTCATGAAATAAGATTATAAATGATTGAATGAGAATATGATTTTTTAAATGTTTTGAATGCTTAAATGAATTTTTGAGTTTTAAAATAAATATGAACAGAGATGATTTTAAAGGAATTTATAATCCAGGAGAAAATATGTGAGAAGATATCTGTTAAAATATATGTTGAGTTAAAAATTGTGGGAGAATGTGTTGAAAAAGCAATTTATGTAATATGCTGTGAATTAGTTAAAATAAAACAGCTAAAATAATAGATGTAGGCATGGAGGAAAGCATGCTGGTAATACCAGCCAAACAAGATATGGAGAGTTGGAGGAGAATATGCTGGAAATCAGCCAAAATAAAACATGCTGGAAATCAGCCAAATAACAGTGGAAGGTTTGGAGGAGATTATGCTGGAAATCAACCAAACAATGGAAGGAGGTATGGAGGTAACTCTGCTGGAAATCAGCCAAACAAAAGTTGGAGGTATGGAGGAGAATATGCTGGAAATCGGCCAAACAACAGCAGGAGATATGGAAGAGGATATGGATTTTGAGATAAATCTGTGTAATATGAAATATGTAAAATTAAAGGTAAATTGATAAAGTTTTAAGATTTAAAGATTTGATGAAGAGGTCTAGAGATTAAGAAATATGGATAGAACTTTGATTTATAAATTGAAATAAAAAATAGAGCTGTAGTCAATTTGAAATTAAGATGTGTGGTGATAAAATTGTAAGGTAAATAATCAGACCAAGAGGTTAGAATATTTTTTTTTAAATTATGCTTTGATATTGATGTTAAAAGGTGTAATGAAGGGAGCTTGGGAAAGAACCAGATATAATTGAATTTCTAAATGGGCATAATAATGAATTAAGTTTCTATGTGGAAATTAAATTGGTGGTGATATAATAGAATGGTTCTGATCAAGATACTAGAATTTATATTAAAAAAAATATGTTTGATTTTCAATTTTAAAAGATGTAATGGGAAATTGTGAATGGAACTGTTTAAAATTTAAGTGATTGTACCTATCTATGATCGGATTGAGACTTCGCTCTTGAAAGAGATATATTTTATGTTTTATGTTGGAAAAAATAAAAAAAAATACTTTGCAAAAAAAAAGAATTGTCACATGACCATCACACCCACAAAATAAGCCACACCCACAGAACCAGTAGTAAAAAAAATTAGAACCCACCCCTGCCTTGGCCCCATCTTATTTAGTATCTTTATAAATGACCTAGAAGTTGGAACATAAGGGATAATTATCAGATTTGTAAATTCCATCAAGCTAACATTATTGGTTTAGAGAACAAAATCAGAATTCAAACTTGCTTGAGTATGGGGCTGATGATAATCTATGACATGTAAAGTCCTTGGATTGTTTCCTTGGATTGGAAAAATCAGTTGCAGCACAGAACTGGGAAGATCTGGCTTGGTGGAAGTCCTACTGGGGCACCAGATGAGTACGAGTTGTTTTAAGCTATAATAATACAATATTTTTTTCATAATGTATATACTTTGATCATCTATTGGGATAATTTTCCTATTGAAGATAGAGTCCTTTCAGCTGCAGTTAAGATAATCAAACTAACATGTGCGTCTCTAGAACAAAGCACTAATTTTGCCAGCTGCATCTGATTCAGCATGTCAGCCAAGCATTTTGTTACAGCAATAGGAAACGGACATGAGGCTCCAAATTTGGATTGGAATTTTCTCTCTGCTTTTTTTTTTTTTTTTTTTGGCTCTCATTCACACTGACACTTTAAAAAGATTGACATTCTGATTAGTTGCAAGTGGGACAATTGTTTGAAATGGGGAGTGGACCTGTTTGTGGCGCTTAATAGCAATTCTAAGTAATCTACAAAACTTGGCGATGAATAAACATCAGTTAAATTATTCTGAAGTTATCAGTGACTGCTTAATTATTAGGAAACAGTATTTGAATCTATGATGGCAGTACCTGGTCATCCTCTTCTGGGCCTGTAAACCAAACAGGTTACTATACATGGTTGGAAGACCATCAAGTCTAGACTAGACAGAGAAGTTGAAAAAATATCTTCTCAAAGAAAGCAGTGATGATACTTTTACAGTGCTTGCGAGAAATCTCCATGGCTGTGTAGTCAATAAAAATCAATTTGTCTTCATAATAAAAATCAAGCTGGCTTCAAGAGTCATCTTATAGTTAATTAATTCAAGAGCAGAATTGCTCTTAGACCTCTTTGTTAAAAGGTGTCCTTTCTAGGACTCAGCCCAGGTAGATCAGCAAGTTTCTGTAAATTTCAACTTTAAATCTAGTGCTTTATATCAGGTAATGAATGTTTTCCATCATCAATATTGGGAGAAACCATTAAAAGATTTTTTTAATACTTCTGGTTAAAACTTCTAATGTTAATATGAATAATAATGGAGATAGAGGACAGCCTTGTCTCGTTCCTTTTTTTATATTGAAATTTTCTGTCACATCTCCATTCAGCATCACTTTAGCTCTCTGGTGTGTGTAAATTGCCTTTATCATATTTGTAAATTCCTCACCAAAGTCCATGCATTTTAATTGTTGCAACATAAATTGCCAAACCTTACATGCACTTCTCTAGGAAGTTTATATCTTCTCGCATAGTTTGTGTAAATTCTAAAAGTTTCGTTAATTTTTATTTCCATTTCCTGCTTGTCTATTCCTAGCGCCTTCGCCAGCAACGCTTCCAGAAATAAAAGGAATGGAAATCAAAAAAGAAAAATATAAATTACAAGCATTTGCAGACAATTTAGTTTTTATATTAGAAGAACCACTAGATACTGGTCCTAAACTGATAGAGAAAATTGAGGAATATGGAGAAGTGGCAGGGTTGAAAATAAATAAAGAAAAAAAACAAAGTAAAAGTTAAAAATCTTACAGATAAACAAAAAAGAGAATTGACAGAGAAAATAGATCTGCAGATAGTAAAGAAGGTTAAATATTTAGGCATCCACTTAACAGCAAGATGTGCAACAATTAAAGATGACACCTATATAAAACCAATGCAACAAATTAAGTTGGACCTGGAGAGATGGAAGAATTTACAACTATCTTTGCCTCCATAAAAATGAATATACTACCGAAATTACTTTTCCTATTCCAAATGATACCGATAAAATTAGAGAAAAAATACTTTGAAGAACTAAATAGAATAATTTTGAAGTATATATGGCCAGGCAAAAAAGCAAGAATAAAATTGAAAATGCTACAGGAATCTAAAAGCAATGGGGGCTTTGGACTATCAGACTGGGAGCTATACTATCAGGCATTGGTACTCACATGGGTAAAACAATGGATAAATTTGAACACAGAAGGTTGCTACTATTAGAGGGACATGATCTCCAACTAGGATGGCATGCTTTCCTATGGTACAGAAGGAGTACGGTGCATAGATACTTTCAAAGACACTATGTGAGGAATGCTCTGCTTCACGTATGGGAAAAAAATAAATTGCAAAATTATATGAAAATACCAGTCTGGCTCTCCACAATGGAAATATTGATATATCCAAATCTTATCAACTTGGAAAAAATTGTATCCTACAAAGATATTTTAAATGAGAATGGTGAACTTAAAACTAGACAACAATTACAAAATCAAGGGGTGGACTTAGCTTAGTGGCCGTATTTGCAAATACAGTCAAAATACGAAGAAGATGTTAAAACATGAGGTCTTTATAAAGAACCAACACTTGATAAGATCTTATTAGGGACAGATGAAAAACTGATTTAAAATATATATAATTACTTATTGAGTTATAAAATAGAAGAGGAACAAGTCAAAGAAACAATGATTGGGCAAATTTTTTTTGGCTATACTATAGAATTAGACAAATGGCAAAAACTTTGGGATAGGAACTATAAATTGACAAGGAAAATGTTTATAAAATGTTTTATAGGGGGCATTTGCCACCTGCAAGACTGGCAAAAATGTTTAGTAATCTGCCTGCTAAATACTGGAAATGCAATCAGACCCCAGATACTTAACTATTATATGTGGTGAACTTGTATGAAAGCAAGAAAATATTTGAACAAAATACATACCTGGTTGGAAAAGATGACTAAGCAACGTATAGACCTGAAACCAAAAGTATTTCTGTTAGGTATAATGCCAGAGGGTTATGATAAAAAGACTACATATTTAGTTTTGCATGTACTGACAGCAGCAAGGATCATATTTGCAAAATACTGGAAAACTGAACATACTCCACCAGAGTAATTCGGAAAATGTTAGACTGTGCTGAGATGGACACTTTAAAAATAAAAGATAAAATTGACACAGAATATTACTTGATATGGAATAAATTTTATGAGTGGTTAGAAATAAGAGATAGAAATTAGATGAAGAAAAATTATTGCTATGTATCAATTAAAGATAAAGATATTTATTACTATAAATATGCCAAATATTTAACAGAATTATAACTAAGCCAATATAAAGAGAAATTTAGCCAAAATTATTCTGTTACATTATTAATATTGTTACCAATATTTTTCATTAAAATATTAATATTTTTCACTGCCTTTTCTTTTTCTTTTGTAAATGATATACCCTGACAATACACTGTATTCAAAATGTTTATGAATATTAAAAATTTTTTTAAATAATTTACTGCATAAAATCATAGCTCAGTATGTAATCACTAGGGGCTCCCAGAGTTAAAACATTCAGATTTTGCAGGGTTTCAGAAAAGTCCGAGTTTTACTTCTGTTGGAAGCAGGAGAAATGTTTGCTTGGTTTTGCAGTCAGTTGTATGTTCAAATATAATAGCTCTTATTTAAAAGAAAGAATACCTTTTTGTTGTATTGTTTATTGTTTATGAAGATATTTGTTTAATATGTAAATACATTTATAGTTTCTGCACTGAGCCTAATTATGTCTGCAGGAGCTTTTCCTTTATTTGTTTACTTTTATCCTGCCTTTATTATTTTTATAAATAACTCAAGCTAGCGAACACACCTAATTCTCCTCCTATTTTCTCCACAACAGCAACCCTGTGAGGTGAGTTGGGTTGAGAGAGAATGACTGACCCGAAGTAATCCAGCTGGCTTTCATGCCTAAAGTAGGATTAGAACTCGCAGTCTCCTGGTTTCTAGCCTGATGCCTTAAACACTAGACCAAAATGCTTCCATTTTGTATGCATGTACAAAAGAGGTAGGGCTTATGCCACAATGCTGCAACTCTGGTTCTCTCTCTCTTTCTCTCTCTCACACACACATACACATATGCTGCAGGGGCTGCCGATTTGAAAATTGCAGACATGCTGGGAGCCGCATTGGAAAAGTAGATAGACCCATTTTCTTCATAAATTGTTGTGACTCTGACCCCCGAGGCCGACTTATTGGAGGGAGAAGGCTCTGAACATGAAAGAGAGGAGTTGGCCAGGCCTCCCTCTCCAGGACCCTCCTCTCTGGCAATGCCTCAGGTATCTCCCGAAGGAGAAGAGATTGGCCAGGAGCCAGGTATCTCCTCGCAGTCAGACAGTGACGGAGATAAGTCTTGTCTGGATCCACGCCAGCGTCAGAGAGACAAGCACATGCAGCAGAAAAGGAGGCATGCCAGAGATTAAGCTGAGTCACTGGACCACACCCCACAGGGGATAAAAGGGGGTGAGGTGGCCATTCAGACTCTGTGACAGACAAAACTAACTACTAGCGAGTCACATTGTATCTTTGAAACAACGTTATCTGCCTTGGATTTAATACGGACTGGACTTGACAATTCTTCAACTGTGTGTATCTGTTTGGGTTTATCTGTCAGAGGAACAACCCCTCCCTTTATGAGTAAAGTTCTTGGCAAGCAGCTACTGGGTTGCTGCCAATCCTCTTATCGAAATAATTTGTTGTCTGCCAGTTTTATTTAAACCCTGGATATCTGTTTGTGTGTGTGTGTGTGTGTGAGAGAGAGAGAGAGAGAGAGAGAGAGAGAGACGGGGACAGAACAAAAAATTATACTAAAAAGATTACTGTGTCATGCAATTTTTTGTTCAAGAATTTAAAGCATCAAGGCTTTTATGCTTTTAATACCCATCCTGCATTACAGAAAATTAGTTCAAACATAGCTGTGATTCTTTGGATGACATTCAAGATACAACAATAACAGGTCTGTAATCTCAAGGTCTTGTCCCTTGGTAGCTCTTCAACTATCCCCAGTAAATGGTGGGGATAAATATGTGGAATATTTTCTGGGAAATATGCATCTTTTGAAGGAGAATTGGTTAGCAAGACATGGAAAATTCCTTGCATCCCAAGGAAATTTCCCACTTGGGGATGCAATATTTATTGGGACCTAATAATGGCACTCAGGAAAGCTACTGCATCATCCTGGCTTTGTATCTGGGTTTGAAAAGATGTAAGATGTGATGATACAAGACTTGGTGCAAGGGTATTGCCACAGATAGTGTAACCCATTTGTTGCCAACTTTCTCACCTTTAAAAGTATTGACTTCCCAATACTTAAGTAAGATGATAATTTGAGGGAATGGCAGAAGGGTATTCATAATTTTGTTTGGGCAGGGAAAAGACCGAGAATAAAGTTAAAAATAATGCAAGTTATACGTGAAAGAGGAGATCTTAAAATGCCTAATCTAAGGCTATACTATGAAGCAGCTGTCCTAACAACAATTAGTGACTGGATTAATTCAACAGAAGAAAGAATATTGAATATTGAAGGATATAATTTGTTATATGGCTGGCATGCTTATTTATTATATGACAAAAAGGTGAATAAGACCTTTAAAAGCCATATACTAAGGAATGCCTTGTTACGAGTTTGGAAGAAATATCAATATAAGTTAAATTATAAGATACCTATATAGGCAATACGCAGACATGCGATAGAGAATATAAGTGTAGAACAAAAGCAAGAGGTGATTACCTATAAAGAGCTTCTTAAAATGGAAGGGGGTATATTGCAGTTAAAATCTATAAAGGCATTAAAAGAAGAAAAAATAATTCAAACTTGGTTTCAGTATGGACAGTTGCAAGCTAGATGGAAAGAAGACCAGAGAATTGGTATCATGCAGAAGGAGGAAAATTTGGTAAAACAAATTAGAGATCAAGGTCAAATGCATATAAAAAGATTATATAATATATTGATAGAAATAGACTCAGAAACAGAATTAGTTAAGGATTGCATGATAAAATGGGCACACAACATTCAGGAACCAATAATGATGGAAACTTGGGAAAAAATATGGGTTAGAAATGTAAAATTTACGCAAGCACAAAATTTAAGAGAAAATTTGTATAAAATGTTTTACAGATGGCATTTAGATCCTAAAAAGTTGGCTTGTATGTATCCGAATTTGCAATCTAAGTGTTGGAGATGTGATTGTGATGATGCTACTTATTATATATATGGTGGACTTGTAAAAAAGTTAAAGCATTTTGGATTAAAATATGGTGGATTATCCAAAATATTCTTAAAAAGAAGATAAAGTTTACTCCACAATTGTTTTTGTTGGGTATAATCCCAGATTGTACGGTTATAGAGACTAAATTGATTTTAAATTTAATAACTGCAGCTAGACTTTTGGTGGCGCAATACTGGAAGAAGGAAGAATTGCCTACTATTGAAGAATGGACATTAAAAGTGGCAAATTTGGCAGAAATGGCGAAAATTTCAGCATATTTGAAAGATCATTCACAAGAAAGATATATATCGGAATGGAGAAGATGGATTGATTATATTCAAAACAAATATCGGACTAAAAAGTATCAAATAGCTTATGAATGAATAGAAAAGTTAAGAGTATGTATATTTAGTTAAGTAAAAGGCGAGTTAAAGTGTTGAGGGGGGATAGGAATCTGTAGTTAGTTCGCTTAGTTTAGCATATGATTGTTAATTGTTTTACCCTGTATTTTTTTTTTTATTTATTTATATGCCACCCTTCTCCGGAGACTCAGGGCGGTTTACAATGTGCTAAGCAATAGCCTTCATCCTTTTGTATATTTATGCAAAGTCAGCTTATTGCCCCCAAAACTGGGTCCTCAATTTACCTACCTTAGAAAGGATGGAAGGCTGAGTCAACCTTGAGCCTGGCGAGATTCGAACCTGCAGTAATTGCAGGCAGCTGGTCTTAATAACAGGGTGCTTTAGACTACTGTACTACCAAGGCTCATCTTGTTCTGGGAAGTCTGGGGGGGTAGGGGGGAAGGAAGCGATGGGGGGAAGGGGGAATATTTGAAAAAAACAATTCTTTTTTGTAAAACTTTTCAATAAAAAAAAAAGTATTGACTTCCCCCAAAAGATTTTAAGGACTGCCCACTTTCAAGTGGATTTCTTGGCTTGAACAACAATTAAATGTTGCCTTAGGAAAGCTAACGTTTTGTGTTGTTCTTCAAAGCAAATTTAGTGATTTCTTGATGTTTAAGAGAATGCCAACCATTATCCAAGGCACCCGAAGGCCAGACAAGGAATAATGGATGGAAACTGATCAAGGAGAGATTCAGCCTAGAAATGAAGAGAAATTTTCTGGCAGTGAGAACAATCAACCAATGGAACAGCTTGCCTCGGGAAGTTGTGGGAGCTTCATCACTGGAGGCTTTTAAGAAGATATTGGACTGCCATTTGTCAAAAATGGTGTAGTCTCCTGCTTAGGCAGGGTGTGTGTGGGTTAGATGACAAGTTTTAGTACAAGGTCTCTTCCAACTCTGTTAATCTGTTACTCTATTGGTCACTTTTACTGGTTTCTCATTCTTTCCCCCTCTTTTTCCCCTCTCATTTATTAGCTATGTAAAACTACCTTGACAGTTCTCTCATTTTATGTGAGAAACGTGGAGGCCTGGATTCAAGCCAGCCCCTGGTGTTATTTTGTTGCTTGTGAGATAACAATGGCCTCTTGGAAAAGACTTCCTTCCAGTATTGAAGAGTTTGCATGCTCAGTAGCCATTCACCCCTACTGCTTTGTTGCTATGTGGGAGTACAAGGTGACAGAAAACATCCTCTGTGATATGCAGTTCTGAGACTTTCCAAGCTTTGAAGAGCCTGATCAACCTCTCAAAGCAAAAGCACGTATGGCATAATCTCTAGCAAGACAGAATGTATTTCAGTCACCATTCCAAAGTTTCCTCTGAGAATAAGAATGAAACAGTTTTTTCAGAAGGAAGAAAAACTCCACAGCAACAGCTTCAAAGGCAGAGGCTTCTCCAGTGAGAATATTTCAAAATGCCTCTTAAGAAATACAGTAAAATAAAGCACATGTCTTTCTCTCATATTTCTGCATTTCTGTACAGTAAGGTTTCAAAAATAATAGCAACAAAACAGGAAAAAAAACCCTTCAGGGAGGGGAGGAGAGAACAAATATATCAAAAATAGCAGGGATAAAATAGAAATGATCTGAAAACTATTAAAATCTTCATAGAAGATGAATAGTGCTTGAAATGAAAGAGCTTGCTATTGTGTTGTACATTTCTTTTAACAGGAAAAGTAAGAGCCTGAATTGTTTATGACAAGACTGAGGAATTTCACACATTCTCTTCAAAAGTTGTGGTCTGTTTTGACTGCAGGATGATGGTAGTCTGGGAGAATTATAAGGATTTAATGGAATGCAAATGCCTCCATGTTGGATTAATTTCTTGTTAGAAAGAAATGTCATTTTGAGTTTGCATATTATTGGTGGGGGGTTTCTGCACACTTATTTATCTAATTTGATTAAATAAAATTAACCCACAAAAATTAACATGCAGGAATCACTGTATTCATACTATTGACATGGAAAATAAAGGACTGTCCATTTTTTATCCATGAACCAGATCCAGGACTTGGTGATACCTTCCCTAATGTGTATAATCCACTGCATAGCCAATACATTTGGAACAACAACAACAACAACAACAACAACAACAACAACAACTGGTGGGACCACAAAATAGATGAGGTAATAGAAAATGAAGAAGCTAAAGTATTCTGGGATTTTAAAATTCAAACAAATATCTGCCAAATAACACCTAAGAATTAACAATTGTCAATAAAAAGGGCAAAAACAAAAGTCTGGATAGTGGCAGTACATGGAGACAGCAGAACAGAAGAGAACGAACTAGAGAACATCAAGTATCTGCAAATAGTAGCATGACTATCACAAAAGAAAGCAAAGATAGTACCAATATAATAGACACCATGGGTGCAATCCCAAAACATCTGAAGCACCACTTGAACACCATCAGCATTGACAAAATCACAAACAGTCAATCTCTGATCAGGAGAGAGATTGGCACAAAGAAAGTGGCATTAGTAGCTTTCATTCCACCCCCCACCCCCACCCCCTTTACTGAGATTGAACTGGTTCTAGTCATGCAGGATTTTACACAGCAGTTTACAGAATTCGGATTGATTCACTGCATTAAAGTGGTTTCTGTTTCTATTCCCAAATTGACTTCAGCATGGGACTGTTTTTTCAAAGGTTTGCCCAACTCTATTCAGTATCCTGTTATGTGAGGAGGGATATTACATTCCATGATGGTAGCAGAGGAAACAATTGGGGTATCTGTGTGCTAGGAGTGTTTCTCAATGAGAAAGAGGTTCTCTTTCTCTTAGACAAAGAAGTTGATGCCTATATGCAAAAGGTTATCAGGGAAAATTGGCCAATTTTATATTCCTGAAGGATTAATAATGCCATGTTAGTTTAGTTTAGTTTAGTTTTTAGTTTTATTAGATTTCTATACCGCCCTTCTCCCAAAGGACTCAGGGCGGTGAACAGCCAAAAAGATAAAAACACAGAAAATACAAAATTTAAAATAGGTTAAAACAGATTAAACAGTTTGGCTAAATTTTAAAAATATCCCATAATTAGACAAATTCAAATTCGTGTTTAAAATTTAAATTTTAAATTTTAAAATTTTAAAAAGGAGAAGATTTAGGCCAGGCCAGCTTGATGGAATAAAAACGTTTTAAGCGCACGGCGGAAGGTGCGCAGATCCGGGATCCTCCGTATCTCAGGGGAGAGCTCGTTCCAGATCGTAGGTGCCCCCACAGAGAAGGCTCTCCTCCTAGGGGCCGCCAGTCAACATTGTTTGGCCGACGGCACCCGGAGGAGCCCCTCTCTATGGGAGCGTACTGGCCGGTGGGAGGCTATTGGTGGTAGTAGGCGGTCCCGTAGATAACCAGGTCCTAAGCCATGGAGCGCTTTAAAGGTGGTAACCAAAACCTTGAAGCGCACTCGGAAGACCACCGGGAGCCAGTGCAGCTCGCGCAGGGGAGGTGTTCTATGGGAGCTCCACGTTGCTCCCATAACCATCCGCGCGGCCGCACTCTGCGCCAGTTGGAGCCTCCGAGTGTACCTCAAGGGGAGCCCCATGTAGAGAGCGTTACAATAGTCCAGACGAGAGGTGACGAGGGCATGAGTGACCGTGTGTAGAGAGTCCCGATCTAGAAAGGGACGCAACTGGCGAATCAGGCGAATCTGATGAAAAATCCTCCCGGCCACGGCCGTCAGGTGCTCTTCTAGAGACAGCCGTGAATCCAGGAGGACGCCCAAGTTGCGAGCCCTTTCCGTGGGGGCCAATGATTCGCCCCCAATAGTCAGCGATGGCACCAGCTGACTATATCGGGACGTCGGAAACCACAGCCACTCAGTCTTGGATGGGTTGAGCCTGAGCCTGTTCCTCCCCATCCAGATCCGTACGGCCTCCAGGCACCGAGACATCACTTCAAGGGCATCGTTGGGGTGGTCCGGGGTGGAGATGTACAGCTGGGTGTCGTCAGCGTACTGGTGGTACTTCACCCCGAAACCACGGATGATCTCGCCCAGCGGCTTTACATAAATGTTGAACAAAAGGGGCGAGAGGACCAATCCCTGCGGCACCCCACATATGAGGGGCCTCGGGGTCGATCTCTGCCCCCCTGTCAACACAGACTGCGACCGGTCGGAGAGAAAGGAGGAGAACCACCGTAATACGGTGCCTCCCACCCCCAACTCTTCCAACCGGTGCAACATGATACCATGGTCGATGGTATCAAAAGCCGCTGAGAGATCTAACAGGACCAAGACAGAGGAGCAACCCCTGTCCCGAGCCCTCCAGAGATCATCAACCAACGCGACCAATGCCGTTTACGTGCTGTACCCAGGCCTGAAACCCGACTGGAACGGATCTAGATACATTCATTTTCTCTTTTATAAACTAACTTTTGCATGGGGCATTTAGAACTTACACTTGGCTGACCCAGAAGTAAGGATAATTTCTTGACAGTGAAAGAAATTCATGAATGGAACTGTTTGCCTCCTGGAGTCATAAAGGGCTCCATCCCTGGAGATTTTCAAGAAGAGATTGGACAGCCATTTGATATAAGGCTAGATGAAAATAATTAAATAAAAGTTTTGGCCATCAAAATGTTGTCTATTCCTCAAACAATATGTGCTTTGACATGATACAAAGAAAGGGCACGATTCTACATCAGTAATAGTTGTTTAGTTAATTTTCTCTAGGAAAAATATGGAAGATTTTTATTTTAACAACAACAACAAAAGAAATATGTTCCAATATCTCAGAGGCTGCCACAAAGAAGAGCGAGTCAAGCTATTCTCCAAAGCACCTGAGGGCAGGACAAGTAGCAATGGGTGGAAACTAATCAAGGAGAGAAGCAACTTGGAACTAAGGAGAAATTTCCTGACAGTTAGAACAATTAATCAGTGGAACAGCTTGCCTCCAGAACTTGTATATGCTCCAACACTGGAAGATTTAAGAAGAGATTGGATAACCATTTGTCCGAAATGATTTAGGGTTTCCTGCCTAAGCAGGGGGTTGGACTAGAAGACCTCCAAGGTCCCTTCCAACTCTGCTATTCTATTCTATCTATGAGTATATGTATAAATTAAAGGACTTACCCAAATATCCAATAGATAAAATGAAATTATGTAGAGATCTGAACTCATCTCACAGATAAACATCATGATGTTTGCTGTTAAAGAGTCATAGAAGAGAAGCCTGGGAGGTATCAACTTGTGGCTGCCTAGAGCAGTGTTTTAGCTGCTTGCTGCTAACAGATATCTATCTTCACAGTCTTTTGAATTTAAAGGTCATTTACTATTATCATTCAGCTGTTCACTTCACCAGGGACTCACTCCATTTTGAGGGCTCTGAATAGAGTCTTCAGCAACATACTCACAAAAGAGGGGAACTCCAAAAGTGCAAATGTGTGGGTTTAAGTTAGCTCTTCTAAGTATCTAGCTAAAGCACACATGGGAAATGTCTCATATAATCTCTCAACTTTCTCATTTGTTTGTGATAAAAAGCAGCTAAAACTGCTTTGTAGTATAAGAATATAGAAGAAGAGCAGCCTTTTTTCTTACCCTATAGGGATTTTGAACAACAACAGCAACAATAAAAATCAGAAATAAAAAATATTGAGCAAGCTACTGTCATTGCCTTTAATGGTGGCTTAAGGTGATACACAACCTAAGGGAACTGCATCTGCTGCTCCCCAACTCTCCACCCAGGGCCTTGTTTTGCGGAATCTGTTGTCAAAGTTCTGCATCTTGGGCAATGGGATTGTGGAGATTGCATTCACAGGGGAGGCCATTTCATAGCTTACCCATCAGAGACAAGCATTTCAGCAGAGTCTGCTGGCAGTTCTGATGTCTCACTTTGATTCCTCAGAGTGAGAGACACCAGGGTGGGTGAGTGGCCCGTATTTTCAGACACAGAGATCATTTTTCTCATCCTTGGAAACCGTAACATACAAACAATTTCATCCTAAAGTAGAAAAAAATATAAATGGTTTCCATATTTATACAATGATATATTTAGGAGCAGTGGTTAGAATGCAATATTGCAGCTAACTCTGCCCACAGTTAGGAGTTTGATCCTCACCGGCTGAAGATTGACCCATCCTTCCATCCTTCTGAGGTTGGTAAAATGAGGGCCCAGATTGTTGGGGGCAATATGCTGACTCTGTAAACTGCTCAGAGAGTGCTGTAAAGCTCTATGGGGTGGTATATAAATCCTGTACCAGCATAGGAGGCAGGGTGCAGACCCCTTCAGTCAGGAAATTCTGGCAGGGTCCTGGAGAATAGCCTTATCTGCTGTGGCCCAAGTCCTTTGGAATATCTTGTCCCCTGAGTTGAGATGGTGTGGAAGGTATGGATAAAGGATTCCCTCCACACTTCATAATGTTATAACTCAGTATGCATTAATTCAACTCAATTCAAAACTTTATTGTCAATGCACAACATGTGTACAATGAGATTGGATGAGCCTCCTTTAGTGCAGTCCCCCCCAAACACAAAATACATCTCAATGGCTCATAAGTGAAAGAAGAAGAAAAAAAAACCCTAATCCAATAGATCATACTAACAGATGCACAATCCTTTATACGTATAACATTAACATACATTAACATTAGATGAGGGATATTTTGAATGCAGTAGATACAAAACAGTAATTATTTACATACAGTGCAGTTCACTATCATTAGATATGGTGATAGCTATCAATTTAGATGGTTTTAAAAGGGGACCAGACCAATTCATATAGGATTGAGCTGTTAAGACTCTGTCTTGGCTGTTGATTATCTCCAAAATCACAGACATTTTATAACTGTACAATATATACAATATCAGTTGTCATCCATATTTGTAAGCTGCCTAGAAGCATTTTCTATTGGGTCCTATAAATTATTGTCTAAGATAATAGTAATATATTTGACTAAACAAAGAAATATAAATATGGCATATGTCTTTTGTTATCTATAAGTACAAAAGGACAAAAAAAAAAAAAAAAGAAGAAGAAATAAATTCCCCTTGGGTTTTTTAAAAAATGACCAGGGCTTTCAGAGATGAAAAGTCTGGCTTAAGTATACAATTTCCCAGATTATATCAGACATTTCTTAAAGATCATAGATTCTCAAGAGAGAGAGGAAATAAGAGATACACCTTAAATATCTTTGCTATATGGAAACAACTATTTGTAATTCACATTAATATATTATAAACCTCATTAATTAAGACAAAGAATTAGAGGAAAATCAATACTCTTTAGAAATTTATGAAAACTTAATTGAGTGGTCCTGTAAAGCGGCATGGTGGCCTAGTGGTGAAGATACTTCTCTCCCACTCAGAAGGTTGAGAATTTAATTCCAGCTAGTGGCATAAGGAATGGGACAACTCATCATGGCCAATTAGCTGTGAGACAACTTGACATGGTCAACTCGCCACGGGACAACTCGCTGTGGGACAATTCAACAATTCAATTTAATTATTTAAAATAATTTTTAAAATATTTTAATTTTTGTCATTCACATTTCATTTTGTCCCTCCTTTGGCATCCTTCCTTTAATTATTCTATTTGTGATGACCTAGGGCACAGCACAGAGATAACACAAACAGCTGGCAGTTCAAACCGCCCCTTTATTGCTCCAAAGCTCCCCAAATGGTCCCACATTTCTGGCAACTCCCAGAGCAGAGTGAGAACAAACCTCTACACAAACCTCAAGCAGCCTTCTACAATTAGTCCAGCCCAGTGCTTTCTGCACCAAGGCTGCATGGCAATGAATACCAAATGTATTTGGCAAAACAAGAACCAAGCAAGGAGTTCAGGGAGCATAAGATCTAGATAATTAGTTCAGAATGCCAACAAGGAATGCAAGGACTCTTGGCAAGTTGAAACATTGGGATACAACACTTCAGGAACTCAGTGTTCGTTCCTGACAAATGCCCTTCCCCATGGCATCTCCTTAAGTCTCATTCTCCAGGTGTGCTGGTGAAGCTGGGTGGGGTAGTCTCCTCATGCGTGGCCTGCTCCGTCTGCACTGATCATGCCTTCTCTGCACTCTTTGAGTCCTTGCATCAGAAGGGGGTGGTTCTTGCTCCTCGTCTGAGCTCTGTCTCTCCTCCCTACCTGCAGGCCTTACTAATTCCAATAGTGGAATATTCTCATGCCCATCAGGAGCATGACACTATTCCACTATTTCTTCGCTATTAGTGTAACTCTTGTCCCATAGCTAGTTGGCCTATGGTAAGTTATCCCACAGCGAGTTGACTGTGGCAAGTTGTCTCCCCTAGAGCTCAATGAAAAAATATCTGCTGCAAACTCTTTGTAGGCATTCAGCCAGTAAATGCTCAGCTCCATCCAGTTGCCCTGACTCTACCCCAAATAGAGACTGTAGGGTCATAAAAACAGAGTTTTGCTGAGTTGTCTTGTATATTTACCATGTTTTTACATAGAAAATAATGGTCCTCTTTTTTCCATCCAAGTACCAAAACAGTTTTGATTCTGCTTAACTTTAAGCAATTAGCTAAAGTCAACCAGGTGCTTATCACCTAGCTAGATAGCTTTAATGCTATATAACAAAGCTTTCATGGCTGTCAATAACAATGAAAGAGATAAAAGGGCTAATTACAGCCACCTTTTCATTAGATAATTAGAGATCATAAACAGATAGATAAATAGAACAGATAAAAAGCAGAAGAGATATGGTCTCCATAATATTGATGAGGTTTTGTGAATAAGAAATATTTTTCAAAAGTGATCATTTTCAAACAAGTTATCATTCATCTTTGATTTTTCATATTCAAAGAAAATCATGAATTATGTTTAAGCTGCTTATAGAACTTACGCCATTTTAAGGGTTGTTTTAAATGTACAAAATGTAATGTATGTCTTTGCCCTATTTTTATTCATCTGAAGTCATTGTACTTTACTTTGCATTGACCATCTAGTATGTTTATAGGGCCAATTTATAGTTGAATTTAAAGTGATTACGATACAGATTTCTTACACTTAAGAAATATTAAAGGTCTAAATGGCTTAGGTCTTGGTTATTTGAAAAAGATTATTTTTTTTGCTAATGAACTTTTCAATTATTTAATTCAAGAGAAGAGGCTTTTCTGAAGATACCCCTGTATTTATACCTTCTCTCAGGATTTACGGAAGAACACATATTTTCAAAGATTTCAATTATTTTAATGGCACTAGATTCTATGGTTTAACTGAATTATATCAATGGTATAATATTTTATAGTCTGATTTTTAAAGTACTTTCAGAATTGATAGGTTATAAATACAATAAATCAATAAGCAAATAAATTAATAAAGCTTAAATAAATAAGTCCAAACAACCCTAATTGATGTGGTATAGATGATGCCTCCTTTGTGTTCAATCACAGGTGCCATAATTGCTCAAATAATTCAGAAACATCTATCAGCATCTAGGGACAAACCAAATTTTCTGTCCTCTGCAAAGGAGAAAACACTAAAATAGTCTCATGTTTACCATGTAATTGCGTGATTATCATAAGATAAAGACAGAGCCTGTAGTACAGTGGACTAAAACACTGTTATTAACATCTGCTGCTTGCAATTACTGCAAGTTCAAATCTCACCAGGCTCAAGGTTGACTCAGCCTTCCATCCTTTCAAAGGTAGGTAAAATGAGGACCCAGATTGTGGGGCCAAAAACTGACTTTGTATAAATATACAAAAGTATGAAGTCTATTGCTTAACGCATTGTAAGCCGCCCTGAGTCTCTGGAGAAGGGCGACATATAAATTAAAGCAAAAAGAAAAGAAAAGAAAAGAAAAAAGATTCCCTTTTCTAATTCCCATTAGAAAAGCCACATTAAGAATATGATAAATGTTTCAGAGGTTTGCATTGGAAAGAGGTACATTGCCCATAAAATGTATTTATTCACAATTATTTTCTTAAATCTAGGAGAAAACTTTTTGTAAACAATTATTGATAATTTTATTATGGATTTTTATTCTGTTTATAAAGCATGATGCTTTAATTCTTTGTGCAAGAAAGAATATTAATATGAAAGTTATAGTGCAATTTTTACTTCAAAAATATCAAATATGTATTTAAATTCCAATGTTATGAAAGTTTTTTAAAGTTTAATGCAGGAATGGAGCAGACAAGACTTATGGATAAATATTTGCAAGAGTGATATATTAAGCAGAAATAAACCAATTTAATCACCCCAAATATCCTTATTTAAAAGATACAAAAGTGAATGCTTTATGAATGTGATAAATATTTTTAGCATCTCTAATATCAAACAAACCACAGGCAAACTACTTGAGTTATATGAGTTAAGACAGTAAATAAGCAATTAAAGAATAGTAAAGGGATATAATCAGATTATTAGCTATTTAAAGAGACAATGTATCAAAATATCAGTGAGGTATCCCCACTGTTTTCTTAGAGTTTATAAACCTCACTGGGACCTCACAGTATTCATTGTCCGTTTAAATAATCAGGCCATTTCTATAAATGGACCTCCCATACATATTCTATCTATTAGTGTGAATTCCTTCATCCCTTTATCCAATGAACTTTTTCTTATTTTGCACAGTATTGTACATGATTTACTATGATTCCAAGATGGCCGCTCTCAGCTGAGCAGCAGCGATGCTGGGGGGAATATTCCTGGCTTTTTGGGGGTTTGGGGGGCCGGACCAGCTAGTTATGCCCCATGCCCGGTGAGGGGAGCTTCCCACCAGTCTCTTCTGATATCTTGAGAGCTCGTTGCTCTCCAGGACGTGACGGCCAGGATGAGGCCAGAGGCGGCTATGCTGCGGCTTTGCAGCCGGGTGAGAGCAGCTTTGGTGTTTCCCCGCGGCCGCCAGGCTGGCGGAACGGTAGCGACGGCATCAGCGATGCTGCCACTCATTGGCGCTCCAGGGGAATCCGTGGGGATGGCAGGAGCTTCCTGCGAGACCCAGCGATGGATGGAGGCGACTTCGGAGGGCTGGTGATGTCGATGTTGGCACTGGCTGCGACGCTGGGATGAGCGGCTGCGGGGGATGACATCAGAGATGGCGAAGAGGGACAGGAGGCCTGCATTGGGTGAGCGAGGGGCACTCTGACCATTATACCAACTATGCTACCAACGTTTGTTTTTGAGACTGCCTGTTGTGGCCATGGGGGGGTCACCCACTTGGAAAGGGCCCACCCCTGGTCATTCCAGAGGCTCTCCCCCCTCCCTCATGTGGATGGGGGTGAGCTAGAGACATTGTTGGCTGTGAAAGATCTCTGGCCAGGTCTTCTGTCCTCGTGTGGTCTATTAACCTCTACGAGGCTATTTATCATCTGGAGGTGGCCTCTGGACAATGTGACATCTGCCTCCCATGGACTTTTTTATGGCTCCTGATTCGCCTAAGGTGCAGCCACCGGAGTCTCTTCCTGGCCCGTGGTCCTGTAGATTGGTGGTTGTCATCAATGCTTTCCAATTGTAGAGGGATATACCCTGGATTTCAAGTCTGGTATGGAGTCGGATGATGACTGCGGTTCTTGGCCCTTCCCAGCTTTCATGAGAGGGCGGCTGGTGTTGACATCTGGCCCTGAAATGGCTTAAGACTCCATCCACTGCTGTGAGAGAGCAGTGGAGTTTATTGACTTGGACCTGACTGGATATCCCTTTTCCGAAATTTGGACCAACTTGATTAACGCCCTGGCCGTGGGCCTCCCCCGATTATTTAGATGTATTCGCCAGCAGAGCTTCTTATTCTGTGAGATTCCCCCCTCTCGCAGGTGTGGCCCTCCACTCTATTGAGGGCCTACCTTTATGACGGGCTTTGGCACCCCGAGAGGTGGCATGTTGCAAAAAGGGGATTGAGGGGTTTTCTGGGGAAATTTTTAGATAGATTTTTAAGGGCTTCTAGGGGGCGGGAGGGTTGTGTGGGTTTGGGGGTTAACCCACGGGGGAGGGGTCTGGCCCAGCTGCCAGTCAGGCCATGGAGGGTGCGGATTCCGGGGGTAAGGGGGGCATTAGAGTTCATTCTGCTGAGGGCTTTCCCATCAATACGCTGAGTGGGAGGGGCAGATATGGCGGGACCAGGGGGCCATATCATGTGGTGGGGGCGCACACTCGCTATCTCCGAGCGGTGGCACACCCCAGTCTCCATAGCCCTTCTCGTTCCCCAGGCTGTTCAGACTCTCAGGGCCTGAGCCTTCAGCTGTTGTTGTGCAATGCCAGGTCCGTGGTAAATAAAGCCCCCCTCATTTGCGATCTTATTCAGGAGGGGGAAGCGGACCTGGCAGGTATTACAGAGACCTGGTTGGCCAGGAGGGGGGAGTTCCCCTCGTAGATATGTGCCCACCAGGCTTCTGTGCATTCCACTAGCCGAGAGCTCAGGGCAGGGGCGGGGTGGTGGTGGTTATTATAAAGGAAGGTCTTTATCCGAAGGAGACCACTGTTCCACAGATAGCCGGATGTGAGTCCCTTCTTGTGAAGTGGGGCCGTGGATGCAGATGGGCTTGTTGATCACATATCTGGTCCTTGCCACGTGGCAAGGGCCCTGCCTGAGCTGCTCATCATCATAGCCGAGGTGGCGGTTGATACCCCCAGACTTTTGGTCATGGGGGATTTCAACCTGCCATCCATCGGTGAAACGTCTGAGGTGGCTCGGGAGTTCATGGCTTCCATGATGGCCATGGACCTGACTCAGTTAATTCATGGCCCTACTCACACGGGTGGGCACACTCTGGACTTAGTTTTTATCTCTGGTCAGTGGTCGAGTGGCCTTGATACAGGGGATATAGTCATCGAACACTTGTCATGATCTGACCACTCGCTCCTTCGACTTGACATTCTAACCGCTACATCCCGTCGCAGGGAGGCGGGACCGACTAGGTGGTTCCTTCCCAGGTGCCTGATGGATCCTGATAGGTTCCAGATGGAGCTTGGACCATTTCCTGAGACTCTTGCTCATGACTCGGCTGAAGACCTGGTAGCCACCTGGGACAGTGAGGCCGCCAGGGCTTTGGACCGTGTCGTGCCTTTGCGGCCTCTGACCTGGCACTGAACTCACCTAGCTCCTTGGTTCTCCGAGGAGCTGAGGGAGATGAAGCGCCGGAAAAGACGCCTGGAGAGCGGTTGGAGGACCAGCCGTTCCGAATCCGACCGAACATTGGTGAGGTCTCATATTAAGACCTACCTAGTGGCGATAAAAGTGGCAAAATCTAGCTATTTTGCTGCCCTTATTGCGTCATCAGATAATCGCCCAGCCGCCCTGTTTAGGGTGACCCGCTCCCTCCTCCATCTGGGAGCGTGGGACGATCCCTTGCAGGGTCCAGCTGAGGATTTTGTGCAGTATCTGTATGCAAGATCACTCAGATTCGGGAAGGCCTGGCCTTGGCACAGCATGGAAACGGCATTGGTCGCATTGGTGGATGATCTCTGGAGGGCTCGGGATAGGGGTTGTTCCTCTATTCTGGTCCTTTTAGATCTCTCAGCGGCTTTTGATACCATCGACCATGGTATCATGTTGCACCGGTTGGAGGGGGTGGGGTGGGAGGCACTGTTTTGAGGTGGTTCTCCTCCTACCTCTCTGACCGGTCGCAATCTGTGTTGGCAGGGGGGCAGTGGTTGACCCCGAGGCGCCTTGTTTGTGGGGTGCCACAAGGGTCAGTTGTCTCGCCCCTTCTGTTCAACATTTATGTAAAGCCGCTGGGTGAGATCATCCGTGGCTTTGGGGTGGAGTTCCATCAGTACGCTGATGACACTCAGCTGTACATCTCCACCCCAGGCCACCCCAATGATGCCCTTGAAGTGATGTCCTGGTGCCTGGAGGCCGTGCGAGCCTGGATGGGGAGAAACAGGCTCCGACTCAACTCTTCCAAGACCGGGTGGCTGTGGCTTCCGGCGTCCCAATATAGCCAGCTGGTGCCATTGCTGGTTATTGGGGGCGAATCCCCCATGGAAAGGGCTCGAACTTGGGCATCCTCCTGGATGCACGGCTGTCTTTAGAAAAGCATATGTCAGCCGTGGCCAGAGGGGCTTTTTATCAGGTTCGCCTGATACACCAGTTGCGTCCCTTTCTGGATCAGGACTCCCGCCTGGACTACTGCAATGCTCTCTACATGGGGCTCCCCTTGGGGTGCACTCGGAGGCTCCAGTTGGTCCAGAATGCGGCCGCGCGGGGGATTATGGGAGCAACGGGACGCTCCCATGTGACACCTCTCCTGCGCGAGCTGCACTGGCTTCCAGTGGTCTTGGTGACCACTTTTAAAGCGCTCCATGGCTTAGAGCCGGGGTATCTACAAGACCGCCTTCTGCCGCCAATAGCCAGTTCACTTGCACAGAGAGAGCCTCCTCAGGGTGCCGTCGGCCATACAATGTTGGCTGGCGACCCCCAGGGGGAGAGCCTTCTCTGTAGCAGCACCTGCCCTCTGGAATGACCTACCCCCAGAGATACGCACGATACCAGACCTCCAGACTTTTTGTCAGGGCCTGAAAACACATCTATTTCATCTAGCCGGGCTGGCTTGATCCCATCCTTTTGGTTTTAATTTGAAATTGGTTTTAACTGGGTTGTTTTAAATTGAGGGCCGAAATTATTTAATGTCTTTTAAACTGTTTTTTAAATTTTATATGTTATGTTTTATCTCGGCTGTTCACCGCCCTGAGTCCTGTTGGAGAAGGGCGGTATAAAAATCAAAATAAATAAATGATTACAAGCTGGAAAATGAATAATAGCATATGTTTGAAACAAAGGACTTAGCTGAAACACTTTTTCAGCAATGTGATAGCGGACTATTATTTACACAAGACATCAGGTCAGTCCAACAGGAACAGTGTCTCTGAATTTGGGATTTGTAACCATTATGTCAAAGGTGGAATTACCAAGAAATATATTGTTTTGGTTGTGGAGAGCAAAGAATATCTGGAACACTCATCTGTCCCGACTTTTGCTGATAACCTATCTAAATGAAAGGTCCAGTTTTTCTGTGTGTTCAAAAATCAGCAGCAATGGAGACTCAACGAAATTGCATGGAGAGCATGCAGAAGAGTTTTTAAATATTTTACTGGGGAAAAATGTGATCAAATCACAGCAGAGATGGAACAGCAGTTGAATTAGTGGTGTTCTTTAAATAAGAATTATTTTACCCTGTCACACAGGAGTGGAAGACCTGTAGTCCAAGAAATTCTCTGTTGTAGCCCTCAGAGCCCCTTGTGACCATCCTTGTTGAAAATTGAAGATAGAGCTCTTTCTCACAGCAAACTTAATTAAGCTGCTTGTTTCCCATGCTGAAGCCAGCCAGAAATTAAGTGATCGTAAGAAATTTCTGCCTGGATTTAAATCCATTATGTTGTTTTGGCATCTATGTTGGCCTGGTTGCTGTCCAAACACTAATATTATCAGTGTCTCTGATTGGTGGATTCACCTGCTTCTTTATTCCTCTCACTCTTCTCTGAAAGCAAGCACAAGTCTCTTTTCTTCCTGTCTGTGAGTCTTTGAGGACATGTGATTTCCAACAATAGACCTTTCTATGATCCTCCCTCTAACCAATTATCACTTTTCCTAACTGGTTGTTATATCAGTTACACATGCAGACAGTACTGGATATTCAAATCCAATAGCGATGATCTCATGATCTACTGACTACAAGGGGCCACTATGGATTTACTCTATGCCCTCTCTTTGTCACTCTGCTTGCTCTATGTAAACAAACAAACAAAGAGGTTATTGTGACAGCTGAATAGATAGCAAATCACATAGAAAAGTTGAATTTGCTGGAACCTTAGGTTTGGTATAAGTAAAAAAATTATTGATTATGTGCCATCAAGTCAGGATCAGATTTTCAAAACCACATAGAAATCATCTTCTCTGGGGTGATTCTGTCTCCAACCAGGTCCTTCAGGTTTTCCAATGATGTAACCCCTTGCTGCTATAATAAAGTCCATCCATTTTGCTGGTGGTCATTCTTCTATTTCCTTCCACCTTTCTCAGCATTAGGAGCTAGGCCTTCACTCAACAGGTTCAAGATATGATACTTTGATCCTGGTTATTTTTTACTTCAGTGAGAAAGCTGGATTGATTTTTTTAAAAGATCCATTTACTTGTTTTATTGGCTATGCATAGTATTTTTAAAAGTCTTTTCCAACACCAAAGCTAAAAATATCTTTTTTTTATCCTGCTTCTTCAAAGTCAAATTTTATTTCCATAACTTGTCAAGGGAAAATCTTTGCCTGTGTATTTCTATGCTTTGTAGTTATAAATGCATCCAGCATTAGAATATCATTTTCACAATCTTAATTTGCTATCCTGCCAAGTGCTAGTCTACATCACATTTCTTGATTACTGGTATCTTTCTTGTGGTAGTTGACCCAAAAAATCAGAATCTATCCACCTGTTCAATAATTCCATTATTGATTATAACATTGGTAGCTGTAGTTAGTCATTATTTTGATCTTTATATTTAAGCTTATTCCATTTTTACTTTGTTCTTTGACTTTTATTACTAGTAATTCTAGATCATTTGCATGTTCCGTTATTGACATTTCTTCTAGTTTTAAAACCATGCTCATCTTCCAAACCAATATTCCTCAAAATATATTTGGCATATACAGTAGGTTGAATAAATAAAGGGAGAGAATACAGCCATTTCACTCCTTTGCTGCCCTGAAGCCAGCCGGTTTTGCTATACACTGCCCGGACAGTGGCTTTCTGTCCTGTTGGGTAGTTTTGCATGATGACAATAAAATCTTCTGGTATTCCCATATTCCTAAGGACATTATACAGATTGATATGGTTGTCCCAATCAATGGTCTTTCTATAATCAGTGAAGCATATATTGATCATGATTGGTATTCTGTTTTTTTTTTCCAATTATCCAGCATGCTTCTAATCTAAAATTAGCTTGAACATCCTTTTCCATATAGCACTCTATGTTGGATGATACCAAGGATTATTTTGCTAGCATTTTAGATAGGATGCACACATGGTTAACTCTCCTTTACTTGGCATTTGCTGGCATTGCTTCGTCTGATTCCTCTTCTGTTGGTAGGCACATTTCTTTAGATATTTAATCAATCCCTGAAGCCTTTCTGCTTGAAAATGACTTGAATGCTGATTGAATATTATTCTAATAATATTTTACTATAAAACTAGAGGTTTTTGTAAATAGAGACTATCTTCTATTCTATCTATGAGAAGCTGTGTTTATTCACAGATCATAACTGATACCAGGAAATTCATATAAAGTTAGAATTACATTCTATATATTGTTTTTTAAAATATTTTTTATTTTAAATACAAATAATACAAACATATAAACATTTAAATGTACATATAAATCTAAATACAAAAAAGGAAAAAAATACAAATATTACAGTGCATCCCCCTGAGACAATTTTTTTCCTTATATTTCTTCTTCTATAACAACTAAAAGATATACAATATATTCCAATTGTGCCCTTATCCCCTCCAGAACAACATACAGTGGGGCAAAAAAGTATTTAGTCAGCCACCAATTGTGCAAGTTCTCCCACTTAAAAAGATGAGAGGCCTGTAATTGTCATCATAAGTAGACCTCAACTATGAGAGACTTTACTTTTTACTTTACTTTTATTTGATTTGTATACCGCCCTACTCCCGAAGGACTCAGGGCGGTGAACAGCTAACAATAAAATACATACATTCAAAATTTAAAAAACAGAAATAAAATCGAATTAAATAGTTTGGCCCAGACAGATTAAAACCCCAATCAATTTAAAACAGATTTAAACTTTGAAGATTAAAAAATATTAAAAATATTAAAATATTAAAATTGTTTAAAAAGAGGGAAAAAGTTAGGCCAGGCCCGTCTGGTGAAATTAAAAGGTCTTTAGAGTGCGGCGGAAGGTGCGCAGATCGGGGATCCTCCGTATCTCCAGGGGGAGCTCGTTCCAGACAGTAGGTGCCCCCACAGAGAAGGCTCTCCCCCTGGGGGGCGCCAGTCGACATTGTTTGGCCGACAGCACCCGGAGGAGCCCCTCTCTATGAGAGCGTACCAGCTGGTGGGAGGCTATTGGTGGTAGTAGGCGGTCCCGCAAGTACCCAGGTCCTGAGCCATGGAGCGCTTTAAAGGTGGTAACCAAAACCTTGAAGCGCACCCAGAAGACCACCGGGAGCCAGTGCAGCTCGCGCAGGAGGGGTGTTACATGGGAGCGCCATGTCACTCCCATTACCACCTGCGCGGCCACACTCTGTGCCAGTTGGAGCCTCTGGATGCTCCTCAAGGGGAGCCCCATGTAGAGAGCGTTACAATAGTCCAGGCGGGAGGTGACGAGGGCATGAGTGACCATGCATAAAGAGTCCTGATCCAGAAAGGGACGCAACTGGCGAATCAGGCGAACCTGATGAAAAATCCTCCTGGTCACCGCCGTCAAGTGTTCTTCTAAAGACAGCCGTGAATCCAGGAGGATGCCCAAGTTGTGCCCCCTCTCCATGGGGGCCAATGATTCGCCCCCAATAGTCAGTGATGGCACCAACTGACTATATCGGGACATCGGAAACCACAGCCACTCGGTCTTGGATGGGTTGAGCCTGAGCCTATTCCTCCCCAGCCAGATCCGCACAGCCTCCAGGCACCGGGACATCACTTCAAGGGCATTGTTGGGGTGGTCTGGGGTGGAGATGTACAGCTGGGTGTCATCAGCGTACTGGTGGTACTTCACCCTGAAACCACAGATGATCTCGCCCAGCGGCTTCACATAAATGTTGAACAGGAGGGGCAAGAGGACCGACCCTTGTGGCACCCCACATATGAGGGGCCTTGGGGTCGACCTCTGCCCCCCTGAGACAAAATGTGAAAACAAATCCAGACAATCACATTGTCTGATTTGGAAAGAATTTATTTGCAAATTATGGTGGAAAATAAGTATTTGGTGACCTACAAACAAGCAAGATTTCTGGCTCTCACAGACCTGTAACTTCTTCTTTAAGAGGCTCCTCTGTCCTCCACTCATTATCTGTATTAATGGCACCTGTTTGAACTTGTTGTCAGTAAAAAAGACACCTGTCCACAACCTCAAACAGTCACACTCCAAACTCCACTATGGTGAAGACCAAAGAGCTGTCAAAGGACACCAGAAACAAAATTGTAGACCTGCACCAGGCTGGGAAGACTGAATCTGCAATAGGCAAGCAGCTTGGTGTGAAGAAATCAACTGTGGGAGCAATAATTAGAAAATGGGAGTCATACAAGACCACTGATAATCTCCCTCAATCTGGGGCTCCATGCAAGATCTCACCCAGTGAGCAAAAATCCCAGAACCACACAGGGGGACCTAGTAATGACCTGCAGAGAGCTGGGACCAACGTAACAAAGGCTACCATCAGTAATACATTACGCTGCCAGGGACTCAGATCCTGCAATGCCAGATGTGTCCCCCTGCTTAAGCCAGTACATGTCCGGGCCCGTCTGAAGTTTGCTAGAGAGCATTTGGATGATCCAGAAGAGAATTGGGAGAATGTCATATGGTCAGATGAAACCAAAGTAGAACTGTTTGGTAGAAACACAACTTGTCGTGTTTGGAGGAGAGAGAATGCTGAGTTGCATCCAAAGAACACCATACGTACTGTGAAGCATGGGGGTGGCAACATTATGCTTTGGGGCTGTTTCTCTGCAAAGGGACCAGGGCGACTGATCCGTGTACAGGAAAGAATGAATGGGGCCATGTATCGTGAGATTTTGAGTGCAAACCTCCTTCCATCCGCAAGGGCATTGAAGATGAAACATGGCTGGGTCTTTCAGCATGACAATGATCCCAAACACACCACCCAGGCAACAAAGGAGTGGCTTTGTAAGAAGCATTTCAAGGTCCTGGAGTGGCCTAGCCAGTCTCCAGATCTCAATCCCATAGAAAACCTTTGGAGGGAGTTGAACGTCCATGTTGCCCAGCGACAGCCCCAAAACATCACTGCTCTAGAGGAGATCTGCATGGAGGAATGGGCCAACATACCAGCAACAGTGTGTGCCAACCTTGTGAAGACTTACAGAGAACGTTTGACCTCTGTCATTGCCAACAAAGGATATATAACAAAGTATTGAGATGAACCTATAACAAAGTATTGAGATGATCCTGAGTCCTTCGGGAGTAGGGCGGTATATAAATCTAAATCTAAACTCAAACTTTTGATATTGACCAAATACTTATTTTCCACCATAATTTGCAAATAAATTCTTTCCAAATCAGACAATGTGATTGTCTGGATTTGTTTTCTCATTTTGTCTCTCATAGTTGAGATCTACCTATGATGACAATTACAGGCCTCTCTCATCTTTTTAAGTGGGAGAACTTGCACAATTGGTGGCTGACTAAATACTTTTTTGCCCCACTATATATTCTTGAGTAGATTTATTCCCTTTGCCTTCCACCAACACTGTTTTTATAAAATCCCCCCACATTTCATTATAATTGTTTGCTTTAATCATCCCTTTTTAAAATTTAATTTCTGTTGTTAATTTATCATTTGTTGCCATACTTAAATTCCAGTATTCCTCAAACATTCCGTGAATGTTTCACCATGTGATTTTGTTTCACCAAATCACCATGTGATGGAGTTGGCAGCACGACTAAATGTTTGGCTGCTCAAGGCAGCCTCCAGCAACCATCAACTGACCAAATACTGATGCCGACAGACCTGTTCAACTTTTGCGACAGAAACATTCACAGACTTAAATATATATATATATATATGTTCCAAAAGAAGAAATCGAAGACAGCAGGATGCTGCAAGAAGAAAGATGGAAATTAGCAGCACAATAGCTGGCACAAGAGATCATCACCAGCTTGTGCCAGTTGATTCAAGTTTGATTTATGTCAGCAAAGTTTCAAATGACATGATTAATTTTGTGGCCAAAATTGGATCCAAATTTAAAATTGGCTGACAGATTTCCCGGTTGTTATGTTGCCTGCATTTATGACAAAAAATGGTGGGTAGGCAACGTTGTGGAAATTTCAATCGAACAAAATGATGCATTGGTAACATTTATGTATCCGTGAGGCCCTGCTCATTCATTTTATTGGCCTGAAAGACAAGATGTTTGTTCCAGAACCACATCTTATTTGTGTGCTTCCAACGCCTTTAGTTACATCGTCAGGTCGACAGTATTAATTCCTGGAAGTGACGCTAAAGAACATGGCCGTAAATTCAATAATAAATGATTGTTGGAATTTGATAGTTCATAGTACGGATAGTACGGACAGTACGGACTTCGGCTTGGGAACCATATAAGATACCCACTTTAGGTTTGGGAACCTAGGATAAACTGCTCAATTGCCGGCTTGGGAACCAGACAGATACCCACACAAGGCTTTGGAACCTTGAGGAAGAAACCAAACTACAGGCTTGGGATCATGAACCAACCCACCCATGGCTGGTATTGCATGGCTATCAGGTGTGCCCCCTGGTGATGGGGTTGCTGGGTCAAGTGCCTGAACTGGTAGTGACAATGTCACCATGGACCAACGCAATATAATAATAGTAATTATGTCTATATAAAACAAGACGAAATGATAATAGAATGTATGTGACACTGCCATAGCAATGTCCTCAACAGACACCAGGATCCTATTATCATATGTTGTGGACATGTGTAGAAGCAAAAAAAATAATGGCCAAGAATTCATATGTGGTTGGAGAAGATGACGCAGCAGCATATTGACTTAAATCCTGAGATAGTTCTACTGGGGATTTTACCAGGGAATTACAGTAAAGAAATTGTATACTTGATAATTCAGGTAATGACTGCAGCTAGAATTGTATTTGCACAGAATTGAAAGGGTGAAGAATATGATTAAGAAAATATTAGAATGTGCAGAAATGAATAGATTAACACTTGCAATTAAAGAAAAGGAAGAATCTGATTATTATAATATATGGGACTTATTTTATAGATGGTTAGAGAATAAATGTGAAAGATATTATAAATTTAAATAAGTTAAGAAGAGAAATGTTGTAATAATAGATATGTGAAGTATTATGTATTAGTATTAAAATAAGAGTAGACATAAATAATGAATATGGTGGTAAGTTTAAATTGTTATGACACAAAAAATTTGTACCCAGATGACACACAATGATGAAATGTTTGTAATAAAAGAAAATAAAACTTAAAAAAAAATCTTTGTCCCTATTTTTAGGGCTTTATACGCCAGCAATGAAACACAAACCCTACTTTTTTAGGGGGTTTGAAACATGCTCTTTCTAATGAGAATGATTTAACAGTTTCCAGATGATCTTTTTTTGTAAAAGCTGGCTGAAAATACCCTATTTTTGGCATTTTTACAAATACCATCACCTTTACACTCAATTTGTGAACTACTGGAAAGGAATAAGAGAATGAAATGTTATATTCGACAACCTTGTGTTGCTAAGTTGTTATGCGTAAAGTTTCACGTTTCTCATATCTTTCCTTCCAGAGATATAAGAAGCCAAACTTTACCCTTTTTTCACGCCACAGTCATTTTTGGCCAACTTTGCTCCACATTATCTAGATGGAGATCACTCATGAGAATGTTTTTATTATTTTGTTTAATAGAGCACAACAAGCTATACAAGATGGCCAAGTTTTGTTTCTCTCAACAAAACATTGCCGGAGATATTA
The DNA here is from genome assembly GCA_022577455.1 of Arizona elegans. NCBI lineage: Eukaryota > Metazoa > Chordata > Lepidosauria > Squamata > Colubridae > Arizona > Arizona elegans. The sequence goes on from JAKOOJ010000001.1 coordinate 155,673,682, forward strand.
TGTCTCAAAGTTGCTGAAACCTCCGAGTCATACTGTAGAAGGCGGTATGGGGTCAAACAAATGACTATATCTCCGCAAGTATTGCATCAGCAAACGTAACACTTTACCAATGTTCATTGGGGATTTATGTGCATGTTCACACCAAATTTCATCGAAATCCGTGATGGTTGAGCTGGGCACTTTTCTGAAATCAGGCCACTTGACATGGAATGACCCTAGAGCAACCTCTGTATTTGCTTTAATTCTTGATCTGAAAATTTAATTGGGATCATCCAAAACAAAAAAAATTTTTTTGGTAAAACTTTCATTTTTATTGCAATTCTTCCAAACCGTGATAATTTTACTTTCTCATATTTATCTATTTTATCTTTTATATCTTTCTTTAACTTTTCATAATTTATTTTCTTTAACTCTTGAATATTTTTGGGATACCTAAATATTTAATATTATCTACTATTTTTAATTTATATTTTCCTTTCAATACATCCACATCAGTGGTGGGTTAATCCCGGTTCGGCCCAGTTCCGCTGAGACGGTAGCGGTGACGATATGACATCACCGAACCAATTCTGCCCACCCACCCCTGCATTATTCTTACCTTTTATTTGGCCCCACCCCCAATCTATTGCTGCCTCCTGCATCCCAGCTATCGGCTAGAGGGAAAAAAAACTGTTTAAACTCTTTTTCAAAGGGCCCCCCTACAGCTGATCAGTGTTAAAAGAAAACAAATGAGTAGACCGGTGCCTGCAAAAATAAATGGGTAGACAGGTGCCTGCAAAAATAAATTCAGCAACAGATTTGATTTTAGAGCACTGTATCAATTTGTATTTCAGCCATTAATGTGGAAAAAATGGCTGTCTCTGTGACAGGCTAAAGTAGCTATGAGAAAGCAAAATATCCTAGAGTTCAGAATGAAAAGGAAATACCCATCATCAAAATGTTCCAATATGGCTATAGCTGCCATAAGTTATATAACATGACAGTAGGTAAAAGCATTTAATTCTCTAACCCTAGATTAAAGGATTTAGAGCATCCAGAAAGGAAAATGAAGCCTGCAGCAACCAGCACAACAGAGATAACCATTACGTGAGCAATAAACCCAACCCTTCTCTGTAGCTTTGCCATCATAATTGCCTCCATGAGGGTAACAATTTATCTGCTTCTTGAACAGAACATACAGATCTTGACTTGACCCTAATTATTCGCTCAGCCAGCTTCTTCAAACTATCCTTCTCGGTGGAAAACAGATCTCTCTTCTCTAAATTAACTACTAACAGTGCTGGAACTGGAAACAGAACATAGATATGCATGCACAAGACAGCATTGCCATTTTCTATTGTGTCTAAAATAGCTCCTCATAGCAGAATGAGAGTTGGAAGGAACTTTGGAGGTCTTCTAGTCCAACCTCCCTATAACAAGAGTGATTAGGGGGCTGGAGACTAAAACATACAAAGAACAGTTACAGGAATTGGGTATTTCTAGTCTAGTGAAAAGAAGGACTAGGGAAGACATGATAGCAGTGTTCCAACATTTGAGGGGCTCCTACAAAGACGAGGAGGTCAAACTATTTTTCAAAGCACCAAAAGGCAAGACAAGAAACAATGGATGGAAACTAACCAAGGAGAGAAGCAACCTAGAATTAAGGAGTAAATTCTTAATGGTGAGAGTAATCAACCAATGGAATAGCTTGCCTTCAGAAGTTGTGAGTGCTTCATTATTGGAGGCTTTCAAAAAGAGACTGGACAATCAGTCTATTGTTTGAAATGGTATAGGGTCACCTACTTGTCTGAAATGGTATAGGTTGTCCTGCTCCTACAGGAGGTTGGACTAGAAGACCTCCAAGATCCCTTCCAACTCTATTATTCTATGTTCTAAGAAAATATGGGCATATGTTGAGGGAATTATAATTCTCAGCCTCCCTTACCAATGTTCATGTCAATGACCTTGCAGCAATGCATGGAAATCCCTAGCCCTTGGATTAAAAGATTTCCAAGAGAGAGTGGCCTAGTAGTTCAGGCACCAGGCTAGAAAGCAGGAGACTGTGAATTCTAGTTCTGACTTAGGCATGAAAGCAGCTGAGTGACTTCCGGTTTGCTAGCCTTCGGCGAAGACGGTACCTTTTTAAGGACCGCCAGCCCCGCCGCCTGTAGAGCCGCCTCGTGATCGAGAAGCGGCTCGAAAACTCCAATATCCAAAGGATTGAAGGAGGAGAGATAGCAGGGCACAGGTTGAGCCCCTGTAAGCCCCCAGGGAATTGCTTCTGGGGAGGAAACAGGCGCGGCTCCCTCCCAACCTGCTGAGACTCCGGACGGCGTGGGACGATTCTGCTTTCAGCAGAACAAGCCGGCTGCAGCAAATGTTCAAATTGAATGAAACCAACCTCAATAAGCAGCAGAAATATTAACTTGAACCCTGAAACTTGGAAATCGCAAGAATTAGCGCTTTGTTGACTTTTTAATTTAAGAGAAAGTACGAGCGAAAGTAATTTGAAAAAATATGGCGCCCAGCTCCAGAGTTAACGAGCTTGCGAGAGTGGATTTGTGAAGTTATTTTGCTTTGCTACAAAGTTGCTACAAAGTTGCTCCGCTTGTAACAAAGAGAAACAAGAGAAGAGGGGAAAAAAAAACTCTTTCTTTAAAATCTGAATTTGCTTTACTCCAGTTCCTATTCGATTAAACCTGGGGGATTTTTTTAGAAGTCTCTGTGGAGGTGGAAAAGGAAAAGGGACTTCCCTTTTCAGAAAATCTAGCCTACGTGGCAGGATGGCCTCAAAGAAGCAGGAAGGAAAGGCAGCAGGGGGGGGGATCCCCCACACACAAACATGAAACGCAGCTTCCCCCTGCTCAACAGACACAGACTCAGAAAAAAGATTTTGACTTTGAAAATTTAAAAGAATTTATCTCCCAGGCTCTGGATGACAAATTTCAAAAATCACATCAAGAAATAGATGATAAACTTCAAAAATCCCAACAGGAAATTATGCAGGAAATTAATGAAATTAAAGACATGGTGAAACAGGATTATGGCAAGGTGACTAAAAAGATATCCGATGTGGCGTCTGGCCTCGCAGAATTTATTATTAAAGTGGATTCCAAAATGGAAGATTTTAAATCAGAAGTCAATGTTAAGATTAAGGACAATGTTTATAAAATTTTTATTGCAAAAGTTTTACAATTACATTTTCATCCCTTTCCCCCCCCCCTCAAACCACCCCAAACTTCCCAACCTCCCTAACCCACCCTAACCCTCCCCTCCCCCCGGACTTCCTTACAGTATACTCATGTCAAATAAAGGGAAAAACCCTCCTTTATATATAAAACTTGAACCCCTCCCTCCCCCTTACAAGTTTTCATCTTCATTACATTAACCTATTTCTATCTTAATATAACATTTTCAAATAGATTTTCATCCTAATTGCCTTAAAAATATTTCTATCTTAATATAACATTTTCTAATAAATTTTCATCCTTAACCTTAAAAAATTTCTATCTTAATATAGCATTTTCAAATAAAAGCTATTTGATACTTCCTAGTTTGATATCTGTTCTGAACATAATCTATCCACTTCTTCCATTCCCATTCATAAGTCTCTTGTGAACAATCTTTTAGATATGCTGAAATCTTCGCCATCTCTGCAAAACTGGCCATCTTCAAAGTCCATTCCTCAATCGTAGGCAGCGCTTCATTTTTCCAATATTTACCTATCAACAATCTTGCTGCTGTTATCATATACAATATCAATTTTGTTTCACCCGATGTAAAACCCTTAACTATACCCAATAAAAACAGTTGTGGAGAAAATTGAATTTTTTTCTTCAAAACGTTCTGCATGACCCACCAAATTTTTATCCAAAAAGCCTTAACTTTCTTACAGGTCCACCAAACATGATAATATGTAGCATCTAAACAATCACATCTCCAACATTTAGGCTGCACATTAGGGTACATACACGACAATTTTTTAGGGTCTAGATGCCATCTATAAAACATTTTATAAAAATTTTCCCTCAGATTCTGCGACTGTGTAAATTTAACATTCTGAACCCAAATTTTTTCCCATGTTTCCAACATCACTGGTTCCTCAAAATTTTGTGCCCACTTAATCATGCAGTCTTTAACTAGTTCAGTTTCTGAATCCCTTTCTAACAAAACATTATAAAGTCTTTTGATATGCATTGGGCCTTTCTCTTTTATGTGTCTAACTAATTCTTCCTCATACATCATAATACCAGGTTTTTGGTCCTCTTTCCATCTCAATTGCAATTGATTATATTGTAACCAAATTAGATTAATCCCTTCAGCCAACAATGTCTGTAATGTCTTCAGCTGCCATCTGCCCGCATCTGTAAAAAGAACCTCTTTGTATAAAAACCCCCCGAGTGACATTATATTTGTATTCCACAAAGTATGACCAAGATCCAGCCATAACGGTATTTTATAATCCCAATTGTTTCGGTGCTTCTTCCAAACTCTCAACAAAGAATCTCTAAGTATATGGCTTTTGAATACTTTATCCACTTTACTGTCATAAAATAAGTAAGCGTGCCATCCAAATTCCAAATCAAAACTTTCTGCGTTTAGTATTCCAGTCTTTTTTCCTCCAAACCAGTCACTTAGTAAAGTCAAAGCTGCTGCATCATAATATAACTGTAGGTTTGGAAGTTTAAGACCTCCCCTTTCTGGAACGTCTTGCATGATTTTCATTTTTACTCTTGGTTTTTTCTCGTTCCAAACAAACTTATTCACACCAGTTTGCCATACTTTTAGTTGTTTATCATTTTTGAGCACCGGAATCATTTGAAACAAAAAAAGAAATCTTGGCAAAATGTTCATCTTAACTGCTGCTATTCTTCCAAGTAGAGACAGCTGCAGTTTTTTCCAAGTCTCTATATCTTTTTGCACCTCTCGCCACAACACCTCATAGTTATTTTGAAACAATTTCATATTTGATTCTGCAACCTGAACTCCTAGATATTTTACCTTTGGTACAATCTCAAAACCTGCCCTCCTTTCAAGCTCAAGTTTATGATCTTGTGTCATATTTTTAACTACCATCTTAGTTTTTTTCTGGTTCAATCTAAAACCTGAAACTTTACCATAGTCTTGTATAATGTCTTTCATCTGGATTATTGATTCCATTGGCTGTGTTAGGGTAACAACCAGATCGTCTGCAAATGCCTTTATTCTGTAATCCTCTTGCCTTATCATTATACCTTTCAAAGTATTAGAGTCCCTTATCGTGTTTAACAAGACTTCTAGTGTTAAAATAAACAACAGTGGGGACAACGGACATCCCTGTCTTGTTCCTTTTTCGATTTTAAACTCTGTTGTCAAACTTCCATTAATAATAATCTGTGCCTTTTGTTCTTGATAGATTGCTGAGACCGCCTGAATAAATTGGTCCCCAAAGTCCATCCTTTTTAAAGTCTTTAATAGAAAATTCCAGTCCACTTTATCAAAGGCCTTCTCTGCATCCAGAAAAACCAGCACTGCAGGGATCTGTTTATTCTTCTCAAGATATTCCAATAAGTCTATTACTTGCCTTACATTGTCATTCATGTGCCTACCCTCAATAAATCCCGCTTGATCATCATGAATCACCTTTTGAATTACTGGCATCAATCTGTTGGCTAATACTTTTGCGTAAATTTTATAATCCGTATTCAAGAGAGATATTGGTCTATGGTTCTCTGGTTTTTTGGGACCTGCTTGTTCTTTTGGTATCAAAGAAATATAAGCTGTAGTCCATGATGGGGGTACTTTTCCCCCTTGTTGTATATTACAAAATAAGTCTCTAAGTTGTTCCACCATTTCTGCCTGCAGAGTTTTATAATACACTGCAGTCAGACCATCCGTTCCAGGAGCTTTAGCTGTTTTTAATTGTTTTATTGCTACTATTATCTCGTCCTCTGTTATAGGATAATTCATTCTTTCCTTTTGTTGCTTAGTGATTTTTGTAACTCTTTTGTTGTCTAAATATTTTTCTGTAAGTCCATTCTGCACCTCCTCTCTGGCATATAGTTTAGTGTAATATTCAAGAAAAGCTTCTTTTATTAATTTCTGTTGAAAAACTTCTTTCCCTCCAATATCAATACTATCAATAGTCCGTATGCTCTGTTTCTTCCTCAATGTGTAAGCCAACCACCTGCCCGGTTTATTGGCGTTGCAGAATGTATTATGCTTCGCGTATTGTAAATTTGTTGCAACTTGTTCCGCTATAAGCATTTGGAATTGGTCTTTCAAAAGTTTTATGACACCAAGTATTCTTTCATCTGTTGGGTTTTTAATAAGTAACTGTTCTTTGTTCTTTATTTCTGCTTCCAATTCAAGTCTTTTCTTTTGTCGAATCAACCTATGTTTAGAGTTCATATATATAAGCACCCCTCTCATATAAGCTTTGCTTGCGTCCCACACAATTTCCATTGGGGTGCCTTTATTCGAATTCATTTCAAAAAACTCTTTCAAATACTTTTTAAGTTCTACTATATTTTTTTCATATCTGAATAAGTTTTCATTTAATCTCCAAGAGCGTCTCTCAATCTTGTGTGTCTCAATTTCTATCCACACTGGGCTATGATCAGTCAAAGTTCTTGGCAGAATCTTTGTTCTTTTTGTCCTGACAAGTAAATCATCAGACAGCAAGATGAAGTCAATCCTGGAAAAAGATCTATGTCTGTCAGAGAAGAAAGTATAATCCAGTTCTTTTGGGTTATGTATTCTCCAAATATCTTTTAATTCCAGATCTTCTTTCATATCAAAAAAAGTCTGTGGTAATCTAATCCTTGACTTCGCCAAAGTCTTTTTATCTAATTTAGAATCAATTACTCCATTCCAATCTCCCATAATTAAGATAGATCTGTAATCCCATTGAAGTATTTTCGTATGCAACATTTTATAAAAATAGTCCTGTTGTTGGTTAGGAGCATAAATTCCTATCAAAAGAATTTGATTATTAGCAGAAAGTAATTCAATTGCTACAAACCTGCCATCTTGATCAGCTTCTATAAGTTTGGCTGTTAATTTTTTATTTACGTAAATAACCACACCATTCTTTTTTTGGTTAGTTGAAGATATAAAATGTGTTCCTAGTTTGGAATTTTTCAAATAGTTTTGATCTTGAGCTGTAATATGCGTTTCTTGTAAACAAATTATATCATTGTTATGTTGTTTTAAATATGCAAATACTTTCTTCCTTTTTTGTGTTACATTCAACCCATTAACATTCCAAGATAAACATTTAATCATCGTTATTCTCCTTCTGGAGCAAAGAGCAGAACATTCGGATTTCATCCGAAATCTTCTGTCCTGCATTCCCCACGGCTCCAGCCTTTTCATCTTGTCTTTCCTGCTGTAACTTTTCTTTAAGTTGCTTGGCTTTTGCTCGGGTTATACGCTAGTCCTTGACTTCAGCCATCCAAGCCGGCTCCAAGATTGGAGAAGGTTCCAGCAAAGGCTCATCCAGAAAACCTCCTTCAGCGCCCTTCAACTCCTCTGATTCCTGCTTAGATTGTTGTTGCGATTCTTGAAGTTGCTTCTTATCACTCTCTTTAGTCTCCAAAACTGTAGATGTATGTGGGGATGGTGTTCTTTCTTTAAAGATATGAGTATAAAATTGCTCCGCCTTCTCCACAGTATTCAAATGATGTTTCTCTCCCTTATATCTCAAAATTATGCCAGTTGGAGCGTCCCAACGAAATGGGATTTTATTATTCTGCAATTCTTTAACAAGAAAGCCAAAATCTTTTCTGGATTTCAACATCTTAGGTGGAAGCTCCTTATAGACTGTAATCTTGGATCTGCTCACTTGCACAGAAGTAAGAAAAGATTTTTGCAGGATATCATTTCTTATTGCTCTGTCTGTAAAATGTATGACCACATCTCTAGGCAATTGTCTTTGTCTAGCCACCCAAGAGTTGACTCTGTAAATTTTGTCTATTTTACAAAAGACCATATCAGGATCAGTTTTTAAGATCACAGCTAGGGTTTCAGCACAGATCTGTCTCAAATCTTGTCTCTCCTCTTCTCTAATTCCTCGAAGCCGTATAGCAAATTCCATTGCCCGGAATTGCATCATAACAATCTCGTTCTCAACTCTCTGCATCTTGTCATCAACATCAAAAAATTTATGATCATTATTTTTCATCTTAGCATTAACTTCTAATTTAAATTCATCCACTTTTGACTCAACTTTCATAATAAATCCTGCCAGGCTAGACGCCACATCTGTTATTTTTTTGGTCACCTTCTTTTGGTTCTGTTGCATTTCCTGCATAATTTCCTGTTGAGACTTTTGAATTTTATCATCTATTTTATTTATTTTATCATCTATTTCCTGTTGAGCTTTTTGAAATTTGTCATCCAGGATATTTGAAATGAATTCTTTTAGATCTCCCATATCAAAATCTTTTTTCTGGACTTGTGATTGCGTGTCCTGTTTGCGTGTGGGGGATCCCCCCCCTGTTTTGCCTTCCTGCTTCTTTGAAGCCATCCTGCCACGTAGGCTAGCTTTTCTAAAAAGGGAGGTTCCGCTTCTTCTGCCACCTCCACAAAGCCTTCTAAAAAGGTCCCCCAGATTTATTCAAAGCAAAGCTATAATGCAGCAAAGTCTAGTAAAAGGGAGAGATTTTCTTCTTGTTTCTGTTACAGCCGGAGCAACTTTATAGCAACTTTTTTTAACTTTGTAACAAAGCAAGATGACTTCACCAATCCACACCCGCTGATACATTTACTCTAATGCTGAGCGCCATATTTTTTCCAGTCACTTTCACTCATTCAGAAACTTTCACTTCAGTATAAAAAATCAGCAAAGAGCTAATACTTGCAGTTCAAAACTTCAGGGTTCAAGTAGATTTCAAGTGTTTATTTGGGTTATTTCCTCGCTCTTTAAAAGTTTCCTGCAGCCGGCTTGTTCTGCGGAAGCAGAGACGTCCCACGCCGCCCGGAGTCTCAGCAGGTTGAAAGGGAGCCGCCCTGTTTCCTCCCCAGAAACAATTCCCTGGGGGGGTTGCAGGGGCTCAACCTGTACCCTGCTGCCTCTTCTTCATAAATCCTAAAGATTTTGAAGATTTCAAGCCGCTTCACAATCGAGAAGCGGCTCTACGAGTGGCGGGGCTGGCGGCACTTAAAAAGGCACCGTCGCCGCCGAAGACGAGGAAACCGGAAGTCAATGTTTATAAAATTTTTGATGTTGATGAAAAAGTGCAGAAAGTTGAGAACGAAATTGTTATGTTGCAGAAAGTTGAGAACGAAATTGTTATGTTGCAATTCAGGGCCATGGAATTTGCTATAAGGCTCAGAGGAATTAGAGAGGATGACCGGCAGGATTTGAGACAGATTTGTGCTGATGCCCTGGCTGTGTTATTAAAAATCAATCCTGAAGTGGTTTTTTACAAAATAGATAAAATTTACAGAGTGAATTCTTGGGTGGCCAGACAAAGACAATTGCCCAGAGATGTGGTGATATATTTTACAGACAGAATAATAAGAAATGATATCCTGCAAAAATCTTTTCTCTCCTCTGTGCAAGTGGGGGGGGGGCTCAAATTGGAGTTTTTAAAGAACTACCACCTAAGATGTTGAAAGCCAGAAAAGACTTTGGTTTTCTAGTAAATGAATTGAAAAAACAAGATATACCATTTCGGTGGGATGCCCCAACTGGTATAATTTTGAAATACAATGGAGAAAGACATCGGTTGAATACTGTTGAGAAGGCGGAGTATTTTTATTCTGCTAATTTTAAAGAAAGAACACCATCTCCACGTACATCTACAGTGTTGGAGATTAAGGAGAGTGATAAGAAGCAACCCCAGCAAGAGATGCAACAACAGTCAAAGCAGGTGGACTCAGAGGACATGCAAGGTGCTGTAGGAGGTTTACTGGAGGAGCCCCTGCTAGAATCTTCTCCAATCCTGGACCCGGTTCAGATGGTTGAAGTCAAAGACCAGTGTATAACCCGTGCAAAATCTAAGCAACTTAAAGAAAAGCAACAACAGGAAAGACAATACAAAAAGGGAGCTAAGAGTACTGTACAAGAGACTGAAGCCATGGGGGGAGCGAAACCGAAGATTATGGAAGATATTCGGTTATTCTGCTCGTTGCTTCAAAAAGATAAAGATGACAATTAAGTGCTTATCTTGGAACGTGAATGGGTTGAATTTATTACAGAAAAGGAAGAAGTTATTTGCATATCTGAGACAATTTAATAATGATATAATTTGTCTACAAGAAACCCACATCAGAACTCAAGATCAAAAATATCTGATAAACTCCAAATTAGGAACACTTTTTGTGGCTTCAACTTTGCAAAAAAAGAATGGTGTGGTTATTTATGTAAATAAAAGACTGACAGCTAAACTTATAGAAGCAGATGAAGATGGCAGGTTTTTAGCAATTGAATTGTTTACAGTAAATGGCCAAATTCTTTTGATTGGAATTTATGCTCCCAACCAACAACAGGATCATTTCTATAAAATGTTACATACTAAAATACTGCAATAGGACTACAGATCTATTTTAATTATGGGAGATTGGAATGGAGTAATTGATTCCAAATTAGATAAAAAGAGCATGGCGAAATCTAGGATTAGACTACCACAGACTTTTTTCAATATGAAAGAGGACTTGGAATTAAAAGATATTTGGAGAATACATAATCCAAAAGAACTGGATTATACCTTTTTCTCTGATAGACACAGATCCTTCTCTAGGATTGACTTTATTTTGTTGTCAGATGATCTACTTGTTAGGACAAAATGAACAAAGATTTTTTCCAAGAACTTTGACTGACCATAGCCCAGTATGGATAGAATTTGAGACGGGTAAAATTGAAAGACGATCATGGAGATTAAATGAAAATTTATTCAGATATGAAAAAAATATAACAGAACTTAAGAAATATTTGAAAGAATTTTTTGAAATGAACTTGAATAAGGGTACCCCACTTGAAATTGTGTGGGATGCGAGCAAAGCTTATATGAGAGGGGTACTCATTTACATGAATTCTAAACATAGACTGAATCGACAAAAGAAGAGATCTGAATTGGAAGCAGAAATAAAGAATAAAGAACAGCTACTTATTAAAAATCCAACAGATGAAAAAATACGTGGTGCTATAAAACTTTTGAAAGATCAATTCCAAATGCTTATGGTGGAACAAGATGCAACAAATTTACAATATGCGAGGCATAATACATTTTGTAATGCCAATAAACTGGGCAGATGGTTGGCTTATACACTAAGGAAGAAGCAGAGTATACGGACTACTGATAGTATTGATATTGGAGGGAAAGAAATCTTTCAACAAAAATTAATTAAAGAAGCTTTTGTAGATTACTATACTAAACTATATGCTAAAGATGATGTGCAGAATGGATTTATAGAAAAATACTTAGATAATAAAAGAGTCACAAAAATTACTAATCAACAAAAGGAAAGAATGAACTATCCTATAACAGAGGAGGAGATAATAGTAGCAATTAAACAATTAAAAACAGCTAAAGCTCCTGGAACGGATCGTTTGACAGCAGTGTATTATAAAACTTTGCAAGCAGAAATGGTGGAACAACTTAGAGATTTATTTTGTAATATTCAACAAGGGGGTAAAATACCCCCATCATGGACAACAGCTTATATTTCCTTGATACCAAAAGAACAAGTAGGTCCTAAAAAACCGGAGAATTATCGACCAATATCTCTTCTGAATACGGATTATAAAATTTATGCAAAAGTACTAGCCAACAGGTTGATGCCAGCAATCCAACAGGTGATTCATGATGATCAAGCAGGATTTATCGAGGGCAGATACATGAAGGACAATGTAAGGCAAGTAATAGATTTATTGGAATATCTTGAGAAGAATAAACAGATCCCTGCAGTGCTGGTCTTCCTGGATGCAGAGAAGGCCTTTGATAGAGTGGACTGGAATTTTCTACTAAAGACTTTAAAAAAGATGGACTTTGGGGATCAATTTATACAGGCGGTTTCAGCAATTTACCAAGAGCAAAAGGCACAGATTATTATTAATGGAAGTTTGACAACAGAGTTTAAAATTGAAAAAGGAACAAGACAGGGATGTCCGTTATCCCCATTGTTATTTATTTTAACACTAGAAGTCTTGTTAAATACAACACGGGACTCTAATATCTTGAAAGGTATAATGATAAGGCAAGAGGACTACAGAATAAAGGCATTTGCAGATGATCTGGTTGTTATCCTAACATAGCCAATGGAATCAATAATCCAGATGAAAGACATTATACAAGACTATGGTAAAGTTTCAGGTTTTAGACTGAATCAGAAAAAAACAAAGATGATAGTCAAAAATATGACACAAGATCGAAAACATGAGCTGGAAAGGAGGGCAGGTTTTGAGATTGTACCAAAGGTAAAATATCTAGGAGTTCAGGTTGCAGAATCAAATATGAAACTGTTTCAAAACAATTATGAGGTGTTGTGGCGAGATGTGCAGAAAGATATGGAGACTTGGAAAAAACTGCAGCTGTCTTTACTCGGAAGAATAGCAGCAGTTAAGATGAACATTTTGCCAAGATTTCTTTTTCTGTTTCAAATGATTCCGGTGCTTAAAAGTGATAAACAATTGAAAGAGTGGCAAAGTGGTGTATATAAGTTTGTTTGGAACGAGAAAAAACCGAGAGTGAAATTGAAAATTATGCAAGATGTTCCAGAAAGGGGAGGTCTTAAACTTCCAAACCTACAATTATACTATGAAGCAGCAGCTTTGACCCAAGCAAGCGATTGGTTTGGAAGGAAAAAGACTGGAATATTGAATATAGAAAGTTTTGATCTTGAATTTGGATGGCATGCCTACTTATTTTATGATAACAAAGTGGATAAAGTATTTAAAAGCCATATACTTAGAGACACTTTGATGAGGGTTTGGAAGAAGCACCGACTTAAATGGGATTACAAAATACCGCTATGGCTGGATCTTGGTCATATTATGTGGAATACAAATATAATGTCACTCGGGGGGGGGGTTATATAAAGAGGTTCTTTTTACAGATGCGGGCAGATGGCAGTTGAAGACATTAGAGACACTTTTGGACAAAGGGATTAACTTAACCTGGTTACAATATAATCAACTTCAACTCAGATGGAAAGAGGACCAAAAATTGGTATTATGTTGCATGAGGAAGAATTGGTTAGACATATAAAAGAGAAAGGTCCAATGCATATTAAAAGGCTTTATAATGTTTTGTTAGAAAGGGATTCAGAAACTGAATTGGTTAAAGATTGTATGATTAAGTGGGCACAAAATTTTGAAGAACCAGTGATGTTGGAAACATGGGAAAAAATTTGGGTTCAGAATGTTAAATTTACACAGTCGCAGAATTTGAGGGAAAATTTCTATAAAATGTTTTATAGATGGCATTTAGACCCCAAAAAATTGTCGTGTATGTACCCTAATGTTCAGCCAAAATGTTGGAGATGTGATAGTTTAGATGCTACATATTATCATGTTTGGTGGACTTGCAAGAAAGTTAAGGCTTTTTGAATAAAAATATGGTGGGTTATGCAGAATGTTTTGAAGAAAAAAATTCAATTTTCTCCACAACTGTTTTTATTGGGTATAGTTAAGGGTTTTACATTGGGGGAAACAAAGTTGATACTGTACATGATAACAGCAGCGAGATTATTGATAGGTAAATACTGGAAAAATGAAGCTTTGCCCACTATCGAGGAATGGACTTTAAAGATGGCTGGTTTTGCAGAGATGGCGAAGATTTCAGCATATTTAAAAGACTGTTCACAAGAGACTTATGAATGGGAATGGAAAAAGTGGATAGATTATGTTCAGAACAAATATCAAAACAGGAAGTATCAAATAGCTTTTATTTGAAAATGTTATATTAAGATAGAAATATATTAACGTAATGAAGATGAAAAACTACAAGGGGGAGGGAGGGGTTCAAATTTTATACAAAGGGGGGTTTTTCTTCTTGATCTGAGTATATTGTGTGGAAGTCTGTGGGGAGGAGAGGGTTAGGGAGGATGAGGTTGGGAGGTTTGGGATGGGTTGAGGTGGGGGGGAAGGGGTGAAAATGTAATTGTAAAACTTTTGCAATAATAAAAAAAAAGAAAGCAGCTGAGTGATGGGCCAGTTACTCTCTCTCAGCCTAACTCACCACACAGGGTTGTTGTTGGGAGGAAAATAGAACAGGGGAGGTGTGTTGGATATGTTCATAATCCTGAGTTATTTGTAAAAATAGTAAAGAGATACAATAAATAAATAACCAACCAACCAACAATAATCAAAGAGTATAAGTATATGGCCAGTTCCTCAGACTCATCTTGATTCTGATTTATTATTTAGAAGTGAGCTTGAGGTTGCCAAGTGTCCTGATAACGCTACATTACTCAGGATGATTATTTTTTAAAAGGTTATAAACGTAATCACTTACACAATTAAAAATTAAGTAATATTGAACATTCAAGGTTTGCCAGAGAAATGTGGTTATCCTTTTTACACCGTTCTTCCCCCTCCCCCGCCCTAATTTCTTTCTATTGTAGCATATACTTAGTCAGAGGGTGCTTGGTTTTGATCTGAATGTATCATACATGAAAGTCCCATTTGAGGGGTCTTTGGTGCTCTCTGAGCTTGAGTTGCTTTTTTTACAGATGTTTCATTACCAGAACTAAGTAACATCATCAGTGCCCTATGATGTTCAGTGATGTTCATTGATAATGTTACCTAGTTTGGGTAATGAAATGTCTGCAAGAAATCAACCAAGTTCAGAGAGCACCAAGAGCCCTTCTTTTTAACCTTGAGCTACAAATATTCTTCTCTAAAGGCACATTTACACAAATAAGATTTCTGCCTGTTTTTTACTTTCTGATTTTTTTTTACCAAGGTATATATTAGAATTGTCACTAAGTCATCTACCAGCTCTGATTCCATTACTTGCTGACTGATGGATTTCTAGAAAGACGGGTAGGGTATATTTTATTATCCTGCAAACAAATAAATAAATAATGTTTCCTTGGACTTTATCTTAACAATCACATCCTGTGATTTTCAACTGGGGTTCTTAAATGGAAAACGAACTATATTACTAACTGTCAACGTGGCACCATAAAGCCATTATAAGCAACAGCATGAGGCTGGTGTAGAAGAGCCATTATAAATGAAGGAGTTTCCAAACACTGTGTGATTACTGAGAATATTGGATATTATGCACAGCCTGATTTTTACTTTAAATTCTGAGTAAGAGTCTTGTTACTGAAGTATTTCATACTTTTGATAACTGGAGACACTTTTTATTTTTCTTAGGAATTCAATTTGGAAGACCACTTCACTCTTACAAATCCTAACCTTTCCATCTATAAGACAAATAAGATATGACAACAATACCCACAGCAGAGTCTGCCTCTTTCTATTACTGCTTGAGCTAAATATACCTTCTCTAAGAGGTCCAGGAGCCTGCTTAAACTTTATTTAAGCTGAGGTAAATGGTATGATCACACCTGCAGCCATGACATAACAAACCCTTAGTCTGAAACAGAGCTAGAAGAGTAAACAAAAGAGGGAAGGAGGGAGGGAAGGAGGGAAGGAAAGAGAGAGAAAGAGAGAAGGCAGCCTCTTCATTAGTTGGCACATTTGGCTTACGGATTGCTTAACTTTGCAGTTCATGTACTTCTGGTAACACACTCATCAGAGCCCCTAGAAATTAGTATGTTTTCTTAGCATTAGAATAATGGAAACAGTTTGTAACCTTGTTTATAGTTACAATGGACTGCAAACATCAGGCAGCCCTAGCCAATAGGAAGGAGGTCAGAATTTTTCTATTATTCTTTGCTACCATCATTTTGGTCATTTTTGCAGTCCTGGCAGCCCTACCCCAGTTTAGCCAAACATATCTGATTCTTTTCTGGCTGCCAGTTACCAATGCATGAAAGCCAATACACTATATATTAATTCAGATAAAATGAAGATCCTCATCTATCCATGTAAATTGAGGCAAGTAAGAAGGGTAAAGTTGTACTCCCATAAAAAAAAATAAGTCTGAGCTTGCAAATCAACTAGCTTTACTTGCTCCACGAGTCAAGATCTCTGCCAAACTAAGAGGACTTGTCTGCCATTATTGTGCACTGATTACCTCTGTTAGACTAGCACAGTGCTTCCATATATGAGATTTTCTTTCCCATTTCCTAGTGCAAAAGGATGGTAGTTTGTCCCGTTCAGAAAGCATGTTTCTCTCTTCTGAGATAATTCCAAATGGCCCGGTCTTTGTTCTAAAACCCAGGCAGAAAGCCTCAGTGGCCAATCAGACACACAGATATGGTCACATGTCATGGACTACATTTCCTATAATGCAATCTCTCTCTACATCTCCCACAATGCAATCTCTTAAGGAGACAGCTCTTTAATCCTTAAGATAACTAACTCATCACAACTCACTAACTGTAACAGCACACTCCCCGCCTGGAATTATAAAATTCCACTACTAACTAACTACTTAACTGAGATAAACAAAGGCATAGCAGAAAACAATGTAATGTAACTATCTAATTGACTAAGATAAACAAGGTTATATCATCAAACAATGCAGGTTGTGCGGTAGACACAATTCATGCAAAGCTTGAGGTTCAGTCTTCAAGGTCCGCCTTCGCAGCAGTTCCAGGGTGGTGACTGGTCTAGAACTGATTGGTAGAAGTCGGGGTGGGGGGTCTCATAGCTGGTCGATACAAACCAGTCCTATGATGGCCCATCCAAGTTGTCTTGCAGGCACATGGAGAGCCCGCTGGGCCTTTGACCACTGCCTGGGGAGGGAAGGCTTCAGGGGCATCCACACCCAACAAGAGCAGAATTTCGGCTTCAGGATCTAGGGCAGGGAAGAGATCAGCCATGTGTCTCAGGTGAGGTATATTGCTTGCTACTTCTGGTGTTGCGATTTGACTGCGGTTGTCTGGTAAAGCATCCCATTTTAGCAGTGGTGGCAATGTGAATTTAGCACTCCCATCCATTGATTCTATGCAGAATCTGGTAGCTTTCCTCCCCGCCGTTCCCTGTAACCCAATACATGTCGAAATTGTAAAGTGTGTTTCTTCGGTTTGAATGTCAAAGCAGTCGAAGAAAGCTGATTTGGCTAACGATTGGTTGTTCTGCACGTGCACTACCACATACATTTTCACTGCTTCTTCTGGGCGTCCAGCTGGATAGATTTTAACTAGGCAGATCTGGTGGCATGAGCAAGGGGATGGTGAGTCGCCGCATACCGACATGCAGTTGACACTTGTTGTTGTATCTGGGTGCGTTTCATTGTCATACTGAGACTCATTAGTCGTAGGAGAGGTAGAAGTCAACCGTGGAGTAGGAGTCAGCTGTGATATCGACTCATGCTCTAGATGCAGAGCAGTGCTGGTCACTTTTGCATAGATTACATAGCACTTTAACAGTGCAAGCTTTAGCCATGTGGTCCATAGACTCACAGCATTTGAAGCAGACTTTGTACTCCCTGATCAATGCCTTTCTTTCGTCCAGGGACTTCTTTCGGAATTCTCTGCACTTATTCAGAGTGTGCGGGGTCTTGTGCAGTGGACAGATGGGTTCTTCCTTTGCTTGCTGCGATCGATGTAGAGCTCTCTTAGATGGCTTTACATTGGAGTTCCTCATTGACAGGGGGATGACCTCTGTGCTATGCACTGACACAGAGGCTGTTCCTCTTGCGGCCTGGACTGGGCTCTTGATCGGACCAAGGCTTTGGTTGGTTCTTCTGCTGGCATAGGTCCTTTGTATTGTAAGGTTTTTATTACGTGGATCATTGTACTTCTTCAACATGTGGGCAACAAATTCTTGAAGGGCAATGTCAGCCTCCACTCTTCAATGCTTACTTGCTCGGCTGCCATGGAAACGGGGGGGAGGGGGAGCTGGGGGGGAAGCGTGCTGGAGGGGAAACGAAAGTGAAGCTGCAGTTTATTTCTTTGAAGTGGATATCAGGTCAACTGTCGTGGCATTCCAAGATGATGACACTGCCAGATGTGTGCTTCCACATGACCCCTGGAGGACCTTTGGATTGGATGATTTACATGTGACAGTTGGGAGGGGATGCTTTCTATATGTGATTTTCACACCTATGCTTCAGATCTTGCTTTTCCTTGGTTGCATTCAGTTCCTATTCAGTAAAAGTACCTTTCTCTATGAAAATGGAGTCGGGGTCTTTCTTTCTTGAATACTGAAAGGAGGCAAGCCTGACAGGTGGCAAAGGGTGGTTCTCTGCCAAGGTTCTTTGCCCTGTAATTATCAGCCAGATCGATCCATGCATCAACCAGTTTTGTTGGTAGTTTTTTAACGATAGAACTTTGTGTCTTGTACAGGTCAAGACAGCCAAGTCCCGGCAAGGTGGGATCCATTTGTGCTGACCGCAACTGTGTAAGGAGACCGGAGAAGTGCCATAGTTCTTGAGGGTTACTGAGGTCCATGGCAGGGAAGTTGTCGACCTGCTCTAGGAATGAGGACTCCATCATCGTAGATGCCCCATACCGCTCATCAAGTGTCTCCCATGATAGCTTGAGGGCTTCAACTGGCTCGTACATTTTTGATGCATAGACCTCCTTTACTGCTTGTATTAATTATGGGCCTAGCCATGTGATCATATGGCTGAGTTCCTTGGTTGGTTCCAATCATATGCCCTTAATGGCGTTTACAAAAAGAAGCTTCCATAGCATATAATCTATGCCTGACTTGTTGGAGAACTTGTGCACTCCTCTATATGCCAGGTCCATCCTTCTCCAGGATGTTGTAGTATCCTTTTGGACTTCAGGAGAGTTATACGATGGGCGTGGTGGCAAGGTGCGCCCTACAGCGTTAGCTAGGGCAGGATTAAGTGCCAACGCCGGCTGGTAGTTCCCTATAGAGTATTTACGGACAATTTCGTCTTCCCATGCCACAGGTAATGATAGGTCTTTTTCCTGCAGGCAAGTGGAGCATCTCCATTGGGCTGGACGTCTGCACTCGGAATGCCTGGCAGGTTTGGCAGGAACTCCTTAGCCTCCACTCTGAGGTGGTGTATTGTGGTTGTTTGCGTGCTTGCCTCTTGACACACCTTCACTGCTGCTGAAGGAGTACTATGGTTGCCCTGTATGTCTTCGTTTGTTGGGGTAGGTTGTGCACTTCCAAAGAAGGAGTCTCGTGGTCTAGATCTTACGATATCTGCTGTCTGAGTAGTTCGTAGAGCCGGTGGGCGAGGTTCTCCTCCTTGTCCCTGCTGTGGGGAGTTCTGGACCTCAACATAGGCTTTGACACGCTCATTCAAGTCCTCCTCCTCTAACTGTCCAGGATTGAAGTTGAGTGAAGCATGTTCAGCCTCCGCCTCTAAAGCTTCAGCCAGTGCTACCTTTCCAAGTGTCTCCCTTTCATACTTCAAATAGTCTAGTCTGCCCATTTCTTCCTGTTGTCTGGCCTGAGCCTTGGCCATTTCCTCCTGTTGTCTGGCCTGAACTTTGGCCATTTCTTCCTGTTGTCTAGCCATTGTTTCCTTCTGCAATTGTTCTTCCTTTTCCACGCTCAAAGTTGTTTTGGCCGCTGCAGCTGCAGCTTCGGCTCGTGCTTCTGCGGCCTGGGCAGCGAGACTCTTTGCTGAGGAGGCTCTGGATGACTGGCTGTGACGGGAAGATGCTTTAGAAGGCTGGAAGGAGCCTGAGGCAGAAGATTGTTGTGAGACGCTGCTACACAGCCAAGACCGGGATGACTTGTAAGGGGAAACCACTTGTGATGGATGACGCGTGTGAGCGATGAATCGCTTTGGATTCAGCCCTCTCACTTGCAGCTTTCCTGGAAGAGTGAGTGGCAGACACATGTGAGCGTTGGGGTGAAGAGGCTTTCTCCATTGATATGCTTTTCGCCTGGAGTGCCGTGTGGAAGGAGTCCTTACAAGTTTGAAATATTTTCCCATGTTCAGCACTCAACATCTCTAAGCGTTGCATGTCCCCCATGAGTTCTGGGTCTTCTAGCTGCTGCTGGATGTTGACAAGATGGCTTTCAGAACTCTTCCATTGTTTATAAAGTTCATCCATTTCATTCACCAACGTGTGGATGCTGTCATGTGAAAGCTCATCCAGGGGCATGTTGCAGATCTGTTGCAACTTCTCCCAATACCTTTTGTTGGGACGATAATGCTTGTCCCAATCTTTGTTCAGGCTTGACTGCATAACATCAGTGAGCTTCCTGTGCTGTCTGAGGACATAGGTTCTCTGATGAACTTCAGCCTCTTTTGAATTTTGGACATCCACTTCTGGGTTTGTGTCGAGGTTAGGTGAGGGAAGGATCATCATTCCTGATGAATCATGCTTCTGCCATGATTGGACAAGACCCCATGGCATCTGATGCTTCAGATGTGTCAGGATTAGCTGGGAGGATCAACACTGCTGACTCATTAGAGGTCTCAGCCATGACTGGGAAACTCAAGGGATTTCCTGCAAACTTTAGAAGACGTCATTGCAGTTCGCCTTTTGACCACTGGGGTGCGTTGCAAGCTCTAGGAGATGTCATTGTAGTTTGCCTGTTGACTGCTGGGGTGTGTTGCAAACTCTAGGAGACGTCCTTGCAGTTTCCTGTTGACCACTGGGGTGCGTTGCAAGCTCTAGGAGATGTCATTGTAGTTTGCCTCTTGACTGCTGGGGTGCGTTGCAAACTCTAAGAGACGTGGTTGCAGTGTGCCTTCTGACCACTGGGGTGTGTCGCAAACTCTAGGAGATGTGATTGCAGTTTGCCTTCGGACCACTGGGGTGCGTTGCAAACTCTAGGGAGACGTAGTTGCAGTTTGCCTTCTGACCACTGGGGTGCATTGCAAACTCTAGGAGATGTGGTTGCAGTTTGCCTTCTGACCACTGGGGTACGTTGCAAATTCTAGGAGACGTGGTTGCAGTTTGCCTTCTGATCCCTGGGGTGAGCTGTGAATTCTGGGAGACATCGTTGCAGTTTGCATTCTGACCACTGGGGGTGGTTGCAAACTTTACGAGACGTCATTGCAGTTTGCCTTCTGACCACAGGGGTGCATTGCAAACTCTAGGAGATGTGGCTGCAGTTTACCTTCTGAACACTGGCATGCGTTGCAAACTCTAGGGGACGTGGTTGCAGTTTGCCTTCTGACCACTGGGGTGCGTTGCAAACTCTAGGAGAGGTGGTTGCAGTTTGTCTTCTGACCACTGGGGAGCGTTGCAAACCCCAGGAGACGTTGTTGCATTTTACCTTCTGACCACAGGGGTGCGTTGCAAGCTCTAGGAGAGGTCGTTGCAGTTTGCCTTCTGACCACTGGGGTACGTGCAAACTCTAGGAGAGGTGGTTGCAGTTTGCCTTCTGACCACTGGGGTGCGTTGCAAGCTCTAGGAGACGTGTTTGCAGTTTGCCTTCTGACCACTGGGGTGCGTTGCAAATTCTAGGAGACGTCGTTGCAGTTTGCCTTCTGACCACTGAGGTGCGTTGCAAACTCTAAGAGACGTGGTTGCAGTTTGCCTTCTGACCACTGGGGTGCGTTGCAAACTCTAAGAGAGGTCGTTGCAGTTTGCCTTCTGACCACTGGCGTGCGTTGCAAACTCTAGGAGAGGTGGTTGCAGTTTGCCTTCTGACCACTGGGGTGCATTGCAAACTCTGGGAGGTGTGGTTGCAGTTTGACTTCTGACCACTGGGGTGCATTGCAAACTATAGGAGACGTGGCTGCAGTTTACCTTCTGAACACTGGCATGCGTTGCAAACTCTAGGGGACGTGGTTGCAGTTTGCCTTCTGACCACTGGCGTGCGTTGCAAACTCTACGAGACATCATTGCAGTTTGTCTTCTGACCACTCGGGTGCGTTGCAAACTCTAGGAGACGTGGTTGCACTTTGCCTTCTGACCACTGGGGTGCATTGAAAACTCTAGGAGAGGTGGTTGCAGTTGGTCTTCTGACCACTGGGGTGCGTTGCGAACTCTAGGAGATGTGGTTGCAGTTTGCCTTCTGACCACTAGGGAGCGTTGCAAACTCCAGGAGATGTCGTTGCAGTTTGCCTTCTAACCCTGGGGATGGTTGCAAACTCTAGGAGACGTCGTTGCAGTTTACCTTCTGACCACTGGGGTGTGTTGCAAACTCTAGGAGAGGTGGTTGCAGTTTGTCTTCTGACCACTGGGAGCATTGCAAACTCTAAGAGACGTGTTTGCAGTTTGCCTTCTGACCACTGGGGTGCGTTGCAAATTCTAGGAGACGTCGTTGCAGTTTGCCTTCTGACCACTGAGGTGCGTTGCAAACTCTAAGAGACGTGGTTGCAGTTTGCCTTCTGACCACTGGGGCTGGTTGCAAACTCTAAGAGAGGTCGTTGCAGTTTGCCTTCTGACCACTGGGGTGCGTTGCAAACTCTAGGAGAGGTGGTTGCAGTTTGCCTTCTGACCACTGGGGTGCATTGCAAACTCTGGGAGGTGTGGTTGCAGTTTGACTTCTGACCACTGGGGTGCATTGCAAACTCTAGGAGACGTGGCTGCAGTTTACCTTCTGAACACTGGCATGCGTTGCAAACTCTAGGGGACGTGGTTGCAGTTTGCCTTCTGACCACTGGCGTGCGTTGCAAACTCTACGAGACATCATTGCAGTTTGTCTTCTGACCACTCGGGTGCGTTGCAAACTCTAGGAGACGTGGTTGCACTTTGCCTTCTGACCACTGGGGTGCATTGCAAACTCTAGGAGAGGTGGTTGCAGTTTGTCTTCTGACCACTGGGGAGCGTTGCAAAACCCAGGAGACGTTGTTGCATTTTACCTTCTGACCACTGGGGTGCGTGCAAACTGTAGGAGACATTGTTGAAGTTTGCCTTCTGACGACTGGGGTGCGTTGCAAGCTCTAGGACAGGTCGTTGCAGTTTGCCTTCGGACTACTGGGGATGGTTGCAAAATCTAGGAGAGGTGGTTGTAGTTTGCCTTCTGATCACTGGGGAGCGTTGCAGACTCCAGGAGACATGGTTGCAGTTTGCCATCTGACCACTGGGGTGCGTTGCAAACTCTAGGAGATGTGGTTGCAGTTTGCCTTCTGACCACTGGAGTGCGTCGCAAACTGTAGGAGACGTTGTTGAAGTTTGCCTTCTGACCACTGGGGATGGTTGCAAACTCTAGGAGATGTGGTTCCAGGTTGCCTTCTGACCACTGGGGTGCGTTGCAAACTCTAGGAGAGGTGGTTGCAGTTTGCCTTCTGACCACTGGGGAGCGTTGCAAACTCTGGGAGGTGTGGTTGCAGTTTGACTTCTGACCACTGGGGTGCATTGCAAACTCTAGGAGACGTGGTTGCAGTTTACCTTCTGAACACTGGCATGCGTTGCAAACTCTAGGAGAGGTGGTTGCAGTTTGCCTTCTGACCACTGGCGTGCGTTGCAAACTCTGGGAGGTGTGGTTGCAGTTTGACGTCTGACCACTGGGGTGCATTGTAAACTCTAGGAGACATGGTTGCAGTTTGCCTTCTGACCACTGGGGATGGTTGCAAACTCTAGGAGAGGTGGTTGCAGTTTGCCTTCTGACCACTGGCGTGCGTTGCAAACTCTGGGAGGTGTGGTTGCAGTTTGACGTCTGACCACTGGGGTGCATTGCAAACTCTAGGAGACATGGTTGCAGTTTGCCTTCTGACCACTGGTGTGCGTTGCAAACTCTAGGAGACGTCGTTGCAGTTTGCCTTCTGACCACTGGGGTGCGTTGCAAACTCTAAGAGACGTGTTTGCAGTTTGCCTTCTGACCACTGGGGATGGTTGCAAACTCTAGGAGATGTGGTTCCAGTTTGCCTTCTGACCACTGAGGTGCGTTGCAAACTCTAAGAGACGTGGTTGCAGTTTGCCTTCTGACCACTGGGGTTGGTTGCAATCTCTAGGAGAGGTCGTTGTAGTTTGCCTTCTGACCACTGGGGAGCGTTGCAAACTCTAGGAGAGGTTGTTGCAGTTTGCCTTCTGACCACTGGGGTGCGTTGCAAACTCTGGGAGGTGTGGTTGCAGTTTGACTTCTGACCACTGGGGTGCATTGCAAACTCTAGGAGACGTGGTTGCAGTTTACCTTCTGAACACTGGCATGCGTTGCAAACTCTAGGAGAGGTGGTTGCAGTTTGCCTTTTGACCACTGGCGTGCGTTGCAAACTCTGGGAGGTGTGGTTGCAGTTTGACATCTGACCACTGGGGTGCATTGCAAACTCTAGGAGACATGGTTGCAGTTTGCCTTCTGACCACTGGCGTGCGTTGCAAACTCTAGGAGACGTCGTTGCAGTTTGCCTTCTGACCACTGAGGTGCGTTGCAAACTCTAAGAGACATGTTTGCAGTTTGCCTTCTGACCACTGGGGATGGTTGCAAACACTAGGAGATGTGGTTCCAGTTTGCCTTCTGACCACTGAGGTGCGTTGCAAACTCTAAGAGACGTGGTTGCAGTTTGCCTTCTGACCACTGGGGATGGTTGCAAACTCTAGGAGATGTGGTTCCAGTTTGCCTTCTGACCACTGGGGTGCGTTGCAAACTCTAGGAGAGGTGGTTGCAGTTTGCCTTCTGACCACTGGGGTGCGTTGCAAACTCTGGGAGGTGTGGTTGCAGTTTGACATCTGACCACTGGGGTGCATTGCAAACTCTAGGAGACATGGTTGCAGTTTGCCTTCTGACCACTGGCGTGCGTTGCAAACTCTAGGAGACGTCGTTGCAGTTTGCCTTCTGACCACTGAGGTGCGTTGCAAACTCTAAGAGACATGTTTGCAGTTTGCCTTCTGACCACTGGGGATGGTTGCAAACTCTAGGAGATGTGGTTCCAGTTTGCCTTCTGACCACTGAGGTGCGTTGCAAACTCTAAGAGACGTGGTTGCAGTTTGCCTTCTGACCACTGGGGATGGTTGCAAACTCTAGGAGATGTGGTTCCAGTTTGCCTTCTGACCACTGGGGTGCGTTGCAAACTCTAGGAGAGGTGGTTGCAGTTTGCCTTCTGACCACTGGGGTGCGTTGCAAACTCTGGGAGGTGTGGTTGCAGTTTGACTTCTGACCACTGGGGTGCATTGTAAACTCTAGGAGACGTGGTTGCAGTTTACCTTCTGAACACTGGCATGCGTTGCAAACTCTAGGAGACGTGGTTGCAGTTTGCCTTCTGACCACTGGCGTGCGTTGCAAATTCTACGAGACATCATTGCAGTTTGTCTTCTGACTACTGGGGATGGTTTCAAACTCTAGGAGACGTGGTTGCAGTTTGCCTTCAGATCACTGGGGATGGTTGCAAACTCTAGGACACATGGTTGCAGTTTGCCTTCTGACCACCCGGGTGCGTTACAAACTCTAGGAGACGTGGTTGCACTTTGCCTTCTGACCACTGGTGTGCATTGCAAACTCTAGGAGAGGTTGTTGCAGTTTGTCTTCTGACCACTGGGGAGCGTTGCAAACCCCAGGAGACGTTGTTGCATTTTAACTTCTGACCACTGGGGTGCGTTGCAAGCTCTAGGAGAGGTCGTTGCAGTTTGCCTTCTGACCACTGGGGTGCGTGCAAACTGTAGGAGACGTCGTTGAAGTTTGCCTTCTGACCACTGGGGTGCGTTGCAATCTCTAGGAGAGGTCGTTGTAGTTTGCCTTCTGACCACTGGGGAGCGTTGCAAACTCTAGGAGAGGTTGTTGCAGTTTGCCTTCTGACCACTGGGGTGCGTTGCAAACTCTGGGAGGTGTGGTTGCAGTTTGACTTCTGACCACTGGGGTGCATTGCAAACTCTAGGAGACGTGGTTGCAGTTTACCTTCTGAACACTGGCATGCGTTGCAAACTCTAGGAGAGGTGGTTGCAGTTTGCCTTTTGACCACTGGCGTGCGTTGCAAACTCTGGGAGGTTTGGTTGCAGTTTGACGTCTGACCACTGGGGTGCATTGCAAACTCTAGGAGACATGGTTGCAGTTTGCCTTCTGACCACTGGCGTGCGTTGCAAACTCTAGGAGACGTCGTTGCAGTTTGCCTTCTGACCACTGAGGTGCGTTGCAAACTCTAAGAGACATGTTTGCAGTTTGCCTTCTGACCACTGGGGATGGTTGCAAACTCTAGGAGATGTGGCTCCAGTTTGCCTTCTGACCACTGAGGTGCGTTGCAAACTCTAAGAGACGTGGTTGCAGTTTGCCTTCTGACCACTGGGGATGGTTGCAAACTCTAGGAGATGTGGTTCCAGTTTGCCTTCTGACCACTGGGGTGCGTTGCAAACTCTAGGAGAGGTGGTTGCAGTTTGCCTTCTGACCACTGGGGTGCATTGCAAACTCTGGGAGGTGTGGTTGCAGTTTGACTTCTGACCACTGGGGTGCATTGCAAACTCTAGGAGACGTGGTTGCAGTTTACCTTCTGAACACTGGCATGCGTTGCAAACTCTAGGAGACGTGGTTGCAGTTTGCCTTCTGACCACTGGCGTGCGTTGCAAATTCTACGAGACATCATTGCAGTTTGTCTTCTGACCACTGGGGATGGTTTCAAACTCTAGGAGACGTGGTTGCAGTTTGCCTTCAGATCACTAGGGATGGTTGCAAACTCTAGGACACATGGTTGCAGTTTGCCTTCTGACCACCCGGGTGCGTTACAAACTCTAGGAGACGTGGTTGCACTTTGCCTTCTGACCACTGGGGTGCATTGCAAACTCTAGGAGAGGTGGTTGCAGTTTGTCTTCTGACCACTGGGGAGCGTTGCAAACCCCAGGAGACGTTGTTGCATTTTACCTTCTGACCACTGGGGTGCGTTGCAAGCTCTAGGAGAGGTGGTTGCAGTTTGCCTTCTGACCACTGGGGTGCGTGCAAACTGTAGGAGACGTCGTTGAAGTTTGCCTTCTGACCATTGGGGTGCGTTGCAATCTCTAGGAGAGGTCGTTGTAGTTTGCCTTCTGACCACTGGGGAGCGTTGCAAACTCTAGGAGAGGTGGTTGCAGTTTGCCTTCTGACCACTGGGGTGCGTTGCAAACTCTGGGTGGTGTGGTTGCAGTTTGACGTCTGACCACTGGGGTGCATGCAAACTCTAGGAGACATGATTGCAGTTTGCCTTCTGACCACTGGCGTGCGTTGCAAACTCTAGGAGACGTCGTTTCAGTTTGCCTTCTGACCACTGAGGTGCGTTGCAAACTCTAAGAGACGTGGTTGCAGTTTGCCTTCTGACCACTGGGGATGGTTGCAAACTCTAGGAGATGTGGTTCCAGTTTGCCTTCTGACCACTGGGGTGCGTTGCAAACTCTAGGAGAGGTGGTTGCAGTTTGCCTTCTGACCACTGCGGTGTGTTGCAAACTCTAGGAGAGGTGGTTGCAGTTTGTCTTCTGACCACTGGGAGAATTGCAAACTCTTAAGAGACGTGTTTGCAGTTTGCCTTCTGACCACTGGGGTGTGTCGCAAACTCTAGGAGACGTGGTTGCAATTTGCCTTCTGACCACTGGGGTGCGTTGCAAATTCTAGGAGACGTCGTTGCAGTTTGCCTTCTGACCACTGAGGTGCGTTGCAAACTCTAAGAGACGTGGTTGCAGTTTGCCTTCTGACCACTGGGGTGCGTTGCAAACTCTAGGAGAGGTGGTTGCAGTTTGCCTTCTGACCACTGGGGTGCGTTGCAAACTCTACGAGACATCATTGCAATTTGTCTTCTGACCACTGGGGATGGTTTCAAATTCTAGGAGACGTGGTTGCAGTTTGTCTTCTGACCACTGGGGAGCGTTGCAAACCCCAGGAGACGTTGTTGCATTTTACCTTCTGACCACTGGGGTGCGTTGCAAGCTCTAGGAGAGGTGGTTGCAGTTTGCCTTCTGACCACTGGGATGCGTGCAAACTGTAGGAGACGTCGTTGAAGTTTGCCTTCTGACCACTGGGGTGCGTTGCAATCTCTAGGAGAAGTCGTTGCAGTTTGCCTTCGGACTACTGGGGATGGTTGCAAACTCTAGGAGAGGTGGTTGCAGTTTGCCTTCTGACCACTGGCGTGCGTTGCAAACTCTAGGAGACGTCGTTGCAGTTTGCCTTCTGACCACTGAGGTGCGTTGCAAACTCTAGGAGATGTGGTTCCAGTTTGCCTTCTGACCACTGGGGTGCGTTGCAAACTCTAAGAGACATGGTTGCAGTTTGCCTTCTGATCACTGGGGTGCATTGCAAACTCCAAGAGATGTCGTTGCAGTTTGCCTTCTGACCACTGGGGAGCGTTGCAAAACCCAGGAGACGTTGTTGCATTTTACCTTCTGACCACTGGGGAGCGTTGCAGACTCCAGGAGACATGGTTGCAGTTTGCCATCTGACCACTGGGGTGCGTTGCAAACTCTAGGAGATGTGGTTGCAGTTTGCCTTCTGACCACTGGGGTGCATTGCAAACTCTAGGAGACGTGGTTGCAGTTTGCCTTCTGACCACTGGCGTGCGTTGCAAACTCTACGAGACATCATTGCAGTTTGTCTTCTGACCACTGGAGATGGTTGCAAACTCTAGGAGACGTGTTTGCAGTTTACCTTCTGAACACTGGCATGTGTTGCAAACTCTAGGAGACATGGTTGCAGTTTGTCTTCTGACCACTGAGGTGCGTTGCAAACTTTAAGAGACGTGGTTGCAGTTTGCCTTCTGACCACTGGGGATGGTTGCAAACTCTAGGAGATGTGGTTCCAGTTTGCCTTCTGACCACTGAGGTGCGTTGCAAACTCTAAGAGAAGTGGTTGCAGTTTGCCTTCTGACCACTGGGGATGGTTGCAAACTCTAGGAGATGTTGTTCCAGTTTGCCTTCTGACCACTGGGGTGCGTTGCAAACTCTAGGAGAGGTGGTTGCAGTTTGCCTTCTGACCACTGGGGTGCGTTGCAAACTCTGGGAGGTGTGGTTGCAGTTTGACTTCTGACCACTGGGGTGCATTGCAAACTCTAGGAGACGTTGTTGCAGTTTACCTTCTGAACACTGGCATGTGTTGCAAACTCTAGGAGACGTGGTTGCAGTTTGCCTTCTGACCACTGGCGTGCGTTGCAAACTCTACGAGACATCATTGCAGTTTGTCTTCTGACCACTGGGGATGGTTTCAAACTCTAGGAGACGTGGTTGCAGTTTGCCTTCTGACCACTCGGGTGCGTTACAAACTCTAGGAGACCTGGTTGCAGTTTGTCTTCTGACCACTGGGGAGCGTTGCAAACCCCAGGAGACGTTGTTGCATTTTACCTTCTGAACACTGGCATGTCTTGCAAACTCTAGGAGACGTGGTTGCAGTTTGCCTTCTGACCACTGGCGTGCGTTGCAAACTCTACGAGACATCATTGCAGTTTGTCTTCTGACCACTGGGGATGGTTTCAAACTCTAGGAGACGTGGTTGCAGTTTGCCTTCTGACCACTCGGGTGCATTACAAACTCTAGGAGACCTGGTTGCAGTTTGTCTTCTGACCACTGTGGATGGTTTCAAACTCTAGGAGACGTGGTTGCAGTTTGCCTTCTGACCACTCGGGTGCGTTACAAACTCTAGGAGACCTGGTTGCAGTTTGTCTTCTGACCACTGGGGAGCGTTGCAAACCCCAGGAGACGTTGTTGCATTTTACTTTCTGACCACTGGGGTGCGTTGCAAGCTCTAGGAGAGGTGGTTGCAGTTTGCCTTCTGACCACTGGGGTGCGTGCAAACTGTAGGAGACGTCGTTGAAGTTTGCCTTCTGACGACTGGGGTGCGTTGCAAACTCTAGGAGACGTCGTTGCAGTTTGCCTTCTGACCACTGAGGTGCGTTGCAAACTCTAGGAGACGTGGTTGCAGTTTGTCTTCTGACCACTGGGGAGCGTTGCAAACCCCAGGAGACGTTGTTGCATTTTACCTTCTGACCACTGGGGTGCGTTGCAAGCTCTAGGAGAGGTGGTTGCAGTTTGCCTTCTGACCACTGGGGTGCGTGCAAACTGTAGGAGACGTCGTTGAAGTTTGCCTTCTGACGACTGGGGTGCGTTGCAATCTCTAGGAGAGGGCGTTGCAGTTTGCCTTCGGACTACTGGGGATGGTTGTAAACTCTAGGAGAGGTGGTTGTAGTTTGCCTTCTGACCACTGGGGAGCGTTGCAAACTCCAGGAGACGTGGTTGCAGTTTGCCTTATGACCACTGTGGTGCGTTGCAAACTCTAGGAGACGTCATTGCAGTTTGCCTTCTGACCACTGGGGATGGTTGCAAACTCTAGGAGACATGGTTGCATTTTGCCTTCTGACCACTGAGGTGCGTTGCAAACTCTAGGAGACGTGGTTGCAGTTTGTCTTCTGACCACTGGGGAGCGTTGCAAACCCCAGGAGACGTTGTTGCATTTTACCTTCTGACCACTGGGGTGCGTTGCAAGCTCTAGGAGAGGTGGTTGCAGTTTGCCTTCTGACCACTGGGGTGCGTGCAAACTGTAGGAGACGTCGTTGAAGTTTGCCTTCTGACGACTGGGGTGCGTTGCAATCTCTAGGAGAGGGCGTTGCAGTTTGCCTTCGGACTACTGGGGATGGTTGTAAACTCTAGGAGAGGTGGTTGTAGTTTGCCTTCTGACCACTGGGGAGCGTTGCAAACTCTAGGAGACGTGGTTGCAGTTTGCCTTATGACCACTGTGGTGCGTTGCAAACTCTAGGATACGTGTTTGCAGTTTACCTTCTGAACACTGGCATGTGTTGCAAACTCTAGGAGATATGGTTGCAGTTTGCCTTCTGACCACTGGCGTGCGTTGCAAACTCTAGGAGACGTCGTTGCAGTTTGCCTTCTGACCACTGAGGTGCGTTGCAAACTCTAAGAGACGTGGTTGCAGTTTGCCTTCTGACCACTGGGGATGGTTGCAAACTCTAGGAGATATGGTTCCAGTTTGCCTTCTGACCACTGATGTGCGTTGCAAACTCTAAGAGACGTGGTTGCAGTTTGCCTTCTGACCACTGGGGATGGTTGCAAACTCTAGGAGATGTGGTTCCAGTTTGCCTTCTGACCACTGGGGTGCGTTGCAAACTCTAGGAGAGGTGGTTGCAGTTTGCCTTCTGACCACTGGCGTGCGTTGCAAACTCTGGGAGGTGTGGTTGCAGTTTGACTTCTGACCACTGGGGTGCATTGCAAACTCTAGGAGACGTGGTTGCAGTTTACCTTCTGAACACTTGGCATGCGTTGCAAACTCTAGGAGACGTGGTTGCAGTTTGCCTTCTGACCACTGGCGTGCGTTGCAAACTCTACGAGACATCATTGCAGTTTGTCTTCTGACCACTGGGGATGGTTTCAAACTCTAGGAGACGTGGTTGCAGTTTGCCTTCAGATCACTGGGGATGGTTGCAAACTCTAGGACACATGGTTGCAGTTTGCCTTCTGACCACTCGGGTGCGTTACAAACTCTAGGAGACGTGGTTGCACTTTGCCTTCTGACCACTGGGGTGCATTGCAAACTCTAGGAGATTTGGTTGCAGTTTGTCTTCTGACCACTGGGGAGCGTTGCAAACCTCAGGAGACGTTGTTGCATTTTACCTTCTGACCACTGGGGTGCGTTGCAAGCTCTAGGAGAGGTCATTGCAGTTTGCCTTCTGACCAATGGGGTGCGTGCAAACTGTAGGAGACGTCGTTGAAGTTTGCCTTCTGACCACTGGGGTGCGTTGCAATCTCTAGGAGAGGTCATTGCAGTTTGCCTTCGGACTACTGGGGATGGTTGCAAACTCTAGGAGATGTGGTTCCAGTTTGCCTTCTGACCACTGGGGTGCGTTGCAAACTCTGGGAGGTGTGGTTGCAGTTTGCCTTCTGACCACTGGGGTGCATTGCAAACTCTAGGAGACGTGGTTGCAGTTTTCCTTCTGAACACTTGGCATGCGTTACAAACTCTAGGAGAGGTGGTTGCAGCTTGTCTTCTGACCACTGGGGAGCATTGCAAACCCCAGGAGACGTTGTTGCATTTTACCTTCTGACCACTGGGGTGCGTTGCAAGCTCTAGGAGAGGTCATTGCAGTTTTCCTTCTGACCAATGGGGTGCGTGCAAACTGTAGGAGACGTCGTTGAAGTTTGCCTTCTGACCACTGGGGTGCGTTGCAATCTCTAGGAGAGGTCGTTGCAGTTTGCCTTCGGACTACTGGGGATGGTTGCAAACTCTAGGAGAGGTGGTTGTAGTTTGCCTTCTGTCCACTGGGGAGCGTTGCAGACTCCAGGAGACGTGTTTGCAGTTTACCTTCTGAACACTGGCATGCGTTGCAAACTCTAGGAGACGTGGTTGCAGTTTGCCTTCTGACCACTGGCGTGTGTTGCAAACTCTACGAGACATCATTGCAGTTTGTCTTCTGACCACTGGAGATGGTTGCAAACTCTAGGAGACGTGGTTGCAGTTTGCCTTCGGATCACTGGGGATGGTTGCAAACTCTAGGACACATGGTTGCAGTTTGCCTTCTGACCACTCGGGTGCGTTGCAAACTCTAGGAGACGTCGTTGCAGTTTGCCTTCTGACCACTGAGGTGAGTTGCAAACTCTAAGAGACGTGGTTGCAGTTTGCCTTCTGACCACTGGGGATGGTTGCAAACTCTAGGAGATGTGGTTCCAGTTTGCCTTCTGACCACTGGGGTGCGTTGCAAACTCTAAGAGACGTGGTTGCAGTTTGCCTTCTGATCACTGGGGTGCATTGCAAACTCCAAGAGATGTCGTTGCAGTTTGCCTTCTGACCACTGGGGATGGTTGCAAACTCTAGGAGACATCGTTGCATTTTGCCTTCTGACCACTGGAGAGCGTTGCAAACTCCAAGAGATGTCGTTGCAGTTTGCCTTCTGACCACTGGGGTGCGTTGCAAACTCTAGGAGACGTCGTTGCATTTTGCCTTCTGACCACTGGGGTGCGTTGCAAACTCTAAGAGACGTGGTTGCAGTTTGCCTTCTGACCACTGGGGTGCGTTGCAAACTCTAGGAGAGGTGGTTGCAGTTTGCCTTCTGACCACTGAGGTGCTTTTACTTAACTAATGCTTGGGTTAAACTGGTTTCAGCGTGTTCCTTTGTATAGAGCTGCAAAGCAACTGTCTGATTTGGAGACTGTAAGAGGCTTTCCTCAGACTTGGGTTCCTTTGGACTTTAGTTGCTTGCCCTGTAACGGGATTTAGTTTTCCAATATTTTATTCAAGCAAGATTCAAAGCAACAGCATGCACTGTGGCTGGCTTGTTTCTCTTCAAATATAGTTGAGTGGCTAGGCTGGGAAAGCAACTTGTGTCCTGCAAATTCAATCTCCATGGTGGCCATGTGGCTCTGATTGCTTTGTGTTAAAGTAAGACTTTTCCGTGTTACTGCTGAAGTAAACTTGTAAAACAATATAGACACAAACTTTGCAAAGGTGATTCAAACATGCAGCGCTGGGCCTCTTTATTGCAGGACAATCTTCTTAGCTAACACAAGAACTGTCTTTCTCTTTCTGTCCTTTTACTGCTGAGCAGAATACTTTACTCAAATCCAAATGGAGTTTGGAATGCAAAGAGAAGAAAAGCAGGTTTTGTCACTTTTCTGCCTAAGCAAAGGTCTCAATTAGATGCAAACATAGTCTTTTATAGGTTCTGCGCAGAGAAGAGATGCATTTTTGTTTGCTTTGATCACTCAAACAGAATGTCCATCAATGCTCCAAGAGAAAGAACGTGAGGGGGTCAGGCAATCTACATCCTTTTACTGTTCTGTTCCCCATGCATCTGGCTCCACTGGGAACAGGCAGATAAACTCTAGCAAACGGGTTTTCATGCAGATTATATTTATTTCGGGAATCCTTGAACACACAGACTTACAATTATGATGAGTCATGGTGAGGTTCATCCACTATTTCATAATCTATCCCATTTCCTAGTGTAAAAGGATGGTAGTTTGTCCCCCTGTTCAGAAAGCATCTCTCTCTGAACCTCTTCTCTGAGGTAATTCCAAAAGGCCCGGTCTTTGTTCTAAAACCCAGGCAGAAAGCCTCAGTGGCCAATCAGACACACAGATATAGTCACATGTCATGGACTACATTTCCCATAATGCAATCTCTCTCTACATTTCCCACAATGCAATCTCTTAAGGAGACAGCTCTTAATCCTTAAGGTAACTAACTCACCACAACTCACTAACTGTAACAGTACAGTTCTCTACCATGTTCCTGTTAGAACCTTGGTCTGACATTTGATTACATGTCTGGAATCGTTCTCCAATTTGGTATTTTGGCTTAATATGCTTTTTGCAGTTCTCTAAACTCTTGCAGTGTAAGTACTGAAGGCAAACCTGACTCCTCCTGGAATGCTGTTGTTGCTGGTTTTCAATAAGTTTGTATTGCTCAGCACCTTACATGTTATACACTATCTTGGCAATTTATGATCATGTAATTGGTCATAAATGAAAGACAGTTTGGTGTAGTGGTGAAGGCATCAGGCTAGAAACCAGAAGACCATGAACTCTAGTCCCACATTGGGCATGAAGCCAATCGGGTATCCTTAAACCAGTCACTCTCTCTCAGCCCTAGAAGGTGGCAATGGCAAACCACATCTGAAAAACTTTGCCAAGAAAATGCAGGGACTTGTCCACCAGTGTCCAAGAATTGAACATTACCAAACAGAAGAAAAAAAAATGGCCTTAACAGCCATGATACTGCAGGGTTGGAAAGTGGCTTGAAATGCATGCCCAAAAGAAGTACAAAGCACATCTTTTAAAATCATTAAATCATGGTTTGTGCAGAAGATGCACTCCAGGTACTGTGGAAAGTGAAGGGGCTTTACATGGGTACACCTGCAGAGATGAGATAATTCAGTGGATTGCCAAAAACTTATTCCTGCTTTTCCCATTTGGTCTGCCAGTAAGCCATTCATTTTCAATTAACATTGAGGAAAAATAGACAGTAAGAAAAAATAATGAAATTGAACAGCTTACTTCCAGTAGAGATTGGACAGCTATTTATCTGGAATGGCATAGGGTCTCCTGCTTGAGTAGAGGGCTGGACTAGAAGACCTCCAAGGTCCCTTCCAACCCTATTATTCTATTTTCTAAATAAACTAATGGAAGCAAGAAGCCTAAGACTGCATATACAGTATAAAGCATAATCTTTAGGATTTTTCTATAACAATGAACAATAATTATTGTAAGTGGTGGAGTTATAGAAGATTTTATGAATTGGATTAAATTAATTGCTCAACATTTGTTTGTGAGATATATTTTAATATACTATATATATATATATATATATATATATATATATATATATATATATATATATATATATATATATATATATATATATTCCTTTTAATTCATAGGTATAAATGTGTGATATTTTTGCAATCAGGGTTTTTCCTATGTTTGAAAAAAGATGTTAAATGGCCATGGTGGGATGAAATCATTATTCATCGCTTTCAGGCCTGTCAGACATTTTATGTTGTTTCTTCTGAGACTTATGGGAGACTGGGATAGCACTATTTCGGCCTTCTTGGACCTCTTAAATGTCTGACAGGCCTGAAAGCGATGAATAGAGATTTCATCCCACCATGGCCATTTAACATCTTTTTTCAAACATAGGAAAAACCCTGATTGCAAAAATATCACACATTTATACCTATGAATTAAAAGGAATATATATTTGACTTCTACAGGGAGGAGTCATAAAATATGGGTGTGTCTGGCTGAAGAGGTCCAAGAAGGCCGAAATAGTGCTATCCCAGTCTCCCATAAGTCTCAGAAGAAACAACATAAAATGTCTGACAGGCCTGAAAGCGATGAATAGAGATTTCATCCCACCATGGCCATTTAACATCTTTTTTCAAACATAGGAAAAACCCTGATTGCAAATCTCTCTCTCTCTCTCTCTCTCTCTCTCTCTCTCTCTCTCTCACACACACACACACACACACACACACATATATATAATAAATTTATATACAAATAAATAAATAGAGGAGTAACACAGCTTACAGGATTCATTACAAATCAAATTCAGTTAAAATTAGCATTGCTGACTGAATAGCAGGCAATCCTTTCAACTCATATCTTTTGATCCTCGTGAGAAAAGCCAACCTTTTTTATCCAGAGTGAAGTAAGTTTAACTGTTTATAACTGGCATATTTTTGGAACTTCTCTGATCTACAGTGATTGGATCTCTATGCAATAGGAACTTCCCAATTTGCAGTTTAGCCAGATAAAATCCAAGCTGATTCTACAAAGCAGTAAATAAGAACACAGTATTTGTTTACAAAACTGGTTTCATATAATTAACAGCAGCCATTTTGCATCGTCTTTTCTACTTGAAATATTGAATGTATGAGCATACTGTGTCCACAGTGTTCCCTTTAAACTGCTCATGTCTTGAGCTCATGCCAGTTTGATTTTTAAGCCAGCTATAGAAAATCATACCTGAACTAAGAAAATTTGACAAAATACACCATTTAATAATTTCTACAGTCGTTTGAGATAAAAGAGGGGATAAAAGAGACTAGTAGATGTTTTTAAATCCCAGGGAAAAATAAGTAGTACAGATAAAGAAAAAACAGTATATATATTATTTATTTATATAGTATATTATTTATTTATATAGTATTTATATTAAACATATTTTGCAGGGTTTCAAACTGGAAGCCTTCTATTTATTTACAAGAAAATAGATTATAATTGTCAAAATACTCAAAATGTCATTTGAGCTGGTCATAGGTTCCTCAAGTGAAAACTCTGCATTGATTTGTTCTAGGATTAATTTATTTTCTTGGCTATCCATGGCATTCACAGGTGTCTTCTGTAATATCAAATATTAAAAGCATTTTCTAGCCTGCTTCATTAAAGTTTCTAGCCTGCGTCATTAAAGTTCAACTTCCACTTCCATAGAGTATCCATTCTTGATAGCAATAGCACTTAGACTTATATACCGCTTCATAGTGCCTTTCACGGTTCACAGAATGAGCAAATGCCCCAACAATCTATGTCCTCATTTTACCAACCTTGAAATGATGGAAGACTGAGTCAACCTTCAGTTGGTCAGGATCAAACTCCTGCAGAGGTGGGTTTCAGCAGGTTCTGACCAGTTCTGGAGAACCGGTAGCAGAAATTTTGAGTAGTTTGGAGAACCAGTAGTAAAAATTCTGACTGGTCCCGCCCCCATCTATTCTCTGACTCCCAAGTCCGAACTGATCAGGAGGAATGGGGATTTTGCAGTAAACTTCCCCTGGATTGGGGAGGGAATGGAGATTTTATAGTATCCTTCCCCTGCCATGCCTACCAAGTCACATCCACAGAACCGGTAGTAAAAAATTTTGAAACCCATCACTGAACTGGCTGCAAGCCACGTTAGCCTGCAATACTGCATTCTAACCACTGTACCATCACAGATACTTGCCCCTTTATTGTTGACAGATAGGATAGCATAAAAGACAGATGCTATCCACTTCTTCAATATCCACATTGTCAATGTTAAGGCTGGTTACTATGGTTTTTGTAATTGCTTTAATCTTTTTTATATTTAATCTTCCTCTTTACACTCTGCTTCTTCACTTTCATTAATGTCTAAGGCTTCCAGTTTGTTTGTTTTTTCAGTTATCAGAGTAGCGTCGTCAGTATAGTTATTGGACATTTTTTTCTCCAGTTTTAAAACCAGGCTCATCTTCTTTCAATCTATGTTTCCTCAATAAATATTCAATTTATATTGTAGGTTGCATAAAAGAGTATACAGGCTTTCCCACTCCCTTACTCATATGGAGCCTGTTTATTTTGAATTTTTGTCAGGATTGTGGTTTCCTGTTGTGTTTATGATTTTGTCGCGAGGATGATGAGATGTTCTGGGACTTCCAGTTTCCTAAGCACATTGCACAGACTGACACAGTCAAAATAGTTGAAGAGTTTTCTATAATCAGTGAAGCCTATTTGTGTGTGTGTGTGTGTGTGTGTGTGTGTGTGTGTGTTGGCTTTATCAGTCAACCACGTTGTGTGTCAGAAATTATGTCCCTTTTTTCTTTATCTTTTTCAAAACCAGCTTCAATACCTGGCACCTCCCTTTCCATATACCATTCTAATCTGCACTGGATTATCATTATTTTGATAGCATGTGAGGAAA
Organism: Arizona elegans; assembly: GCA_022577455.1. NCBI lineage: Eukaryota > Metazoa > Chordata > Lepidosauria > Squamata > Colubridae > Arizona > Arizona elegans. The sequence goes on from JAKOOJ010000001.1 coordinate 155,711,591, forward strand.
AGCAGAAGGGTATGATAATATGATATGGGATACTGGACCTGCTTATAGCAGTTCAAAAATTTGATTGTTCAATTTCCTGGAATTTTGTGAGTTGATTGAAAGCTGATCTAAACCACAGTAGCTGAAATGACAATCAGCTGTTTGGCAATTGACAGAGGGATGGTGGCAATGGAGGCAGTAGTACTGGTTGTTAAAATATACTGTTTTGGTTTAGTTGTTTTGACTAATACATTTATTTTCATAAACTTTCTAGAATTTGAAGGGCATGCTCTGTAGGGTATCCAAATTAATTAACCTTGATAGATGGCTGTCTTGAATATATTCAGTGAACAGAAACCTACCATTGTGGTATTATGTTTAACAGGTTAGAAAGTTTAACTGCTTAGAATTTTTTTTAACATTTAGTCAGAATCTGCCCTTCTGCAATTTAAATTAATTATTTCTAATTTCCTTTGTTGACATTTTTGAGATTTTCTTTTAATTTTCAGGGTTAAATATTTTTATTTTAGTTCTGAACTAATAGGATTTAATTTTTAGTTCCATTATGATGTTTGTTAGATTCATTGAATTTGTTCCAGTTTGTCTCAATAAAACCAAATTAATGAAGAATAAAGTGGAATGATTAATTCACAGGATTTACTTTTGTCAGTAGATCCCAATTAGTAAGCAATCAACTAGTATTCAAATTCTTTTTCACACGTACTATTATCAAGCCACATATTCCATATCCTATTTCTGTATATGTTGTTTTTTGTTTCCAAAGGAAAAAACTTCGCATTCGTCTTTATTAAATTTCAATCTGTTATTTTCAGCACATTTTTCTAACTTTTGTTTCTGTCTTCTAGATTATTAGCTATCATACATAGTTTGTATTATATGTAAACTGTATAAACATTCTCTTCACCTCCTCAATTTAGTCAAAAATGAACATGTTGAAAAATACTGAAAATGTACTTAGGATCAGATCCTATGACACCTCCAGTCTAATTAATTCTTTTTGTGTTCATTGATTAATTCTTTTTGTGTTCAGTTGGATCCATCTAATAAAGTGTGGACTCACTTAATAACATGCTACCTATCCTATACTATAGCCCAACCTACCAAAAACCTTACAGTAAAAGACAGATTAGAAATAAAAATTAAAATAAGCAAAAAAAAAAAAAATGGTTAGAAAACACCTATCTGATGAATAGAAATCACCGCGACCTGGTGGATTACATCCCATGGTTCGGAAGGAGCTGGTATTATCTTAGAACAATTGTACCATATCTTTAAAAAATCCTGGAACACCAAGGAATTACCTGAGGATTGGAAAAGAGCTGATGTAGTTTCTATCTTCAAAAAAGGAAGGGGAAAAACAAGCAGACCCAGGAAACTACAAACCAATCAGCCTAACATTAATAGCCTTGGTAGTACAGCGGTCTAAGGCACCCTGTTATTAAGCTGGTTATTAAGACCAGCTGCCTGCAATTACTGCAGGTTCGAATCTCGCCAAGGCTCAAGGTTGACTCAGCCTTCCATCCTTTCTAAGGTAGGTAAATTGAGGACCCAGTTGTGGGGGCAATAAGCTGACTTTGTATAAATATACAAAAGAATGAAGGCAATTGCTGAGCACATTGTAAGCCGCCCTGAGTCTCCAGAGAAGGGCGGCATATAAATCAAATTAAAAAATAAAATAAAATTTGAATTTAGTAAATAAATGAAATGGCAGTGACATTCTAAACAAGTGATAGAAGTTGTTGGTATCTACAGTGTGTATTTATTTATTTATTTATTTATTTACTTACTTACTTACTTACTTACTTATTGCAATGAAAGAAAAATCCATATTTCTCTGAATGGCAAATGTCAGTTGTGTTTTTTGTTCAGGTATTTTCCCATGGCAAACACAGAGGTGGTTTGCAAGGCTGGAGTGACCGATCAGTCAGCTAACTGGCATCCAATGGGATCAGTTGCTTAACGATCGCAGCTCATTTCCCAAGTTACCAATTAAGAGTTCCAAATGTACTATGGAGAATGAAAAATGAACAAACAAATTGGATTTGCCAGAGCCTATCTTACCAGTCAAGGAATGGGCAAGGAGAAGAGAGGGATGGTACAAGCTGACCTTGCTCTATCATTGGAGCCATTTGCTCCAAGAGGGCAAATCTGCATTGATTCTCCAGAGCATGGTAGAAGTCTATTTTTATTCAAAATCCTTTCGCCCTGTGCCAGCCTTTGTGTTTGTAAAGGAAATTCCTGCAGTGATTTTATCAGGGCTTCACTCCTTTGGACCGGACAAGCTTTTCTGATGTTTCTAGTCCTTTACTGAACGCCAAACTGTAGTAAGGCTGAAATTCAAATGATTGCTGAAGATCACCTTTCAGTAACAGACTTGAGCAAGCTGAAAATGAAGAGATGTTTGAAGAACCAATTAACCTTGCTTAGCCTTGCCTAGCATCACTCTTTCCAATAAATGTGACACCATGGAAGAGACAGTTAAATGAAGGATTGTTTGCTTGCTGATTTGTTTAATCCTATGCAGATCACCCTTCATGGACCTTAGCAATTTCTGCTCAACGTTGATCTTGGAAATTTGAGTGGAGGGGAAAGGGGGATCAATTTTTAAATATATCTGCAGATAGGTTTGTTTTACAGAACAGCTTCCCAGTGCTGTGTAAATCTACTTCTGTCAGCATCCACATTTCAGCTTTGTCTCATGAAGATTATTTTTTAAAAAATGCTTCCCACAATTCCTCTTCTCTCTCCTCCAAAGGGCAATTAAACCCCATTACCCTTCAGGAAACCTATTCAGGCAAGACGGTCACTGACAGCCTGTGAAATTGTCATCAAGTAATCATCATGAAGGTGTCTCAGAGCTTCTGTCATCTATCTGCCTGCTTTGTTCACCCAGGAGCTCTGGCAGCTTGGGGAGAGAGTATGTAGAGCAAAGCTCAGGGTGGGACTTTTCTTACAGTCTGGTCACCACTTGCCAACCCCCCCACCCCCCGCTCAGATATTCCCTAGTACAGTAGAGTTTAACTGTATAGTAAGATTGGGGAAAAAAGTGTAGTATCTATTATTTATGATTTCTGAAATATTTATAGACCACTACTTATTTTAAAAATCTTGAAAGGTTTTGCAGTAATTAAAAAAACATAATTTAGAAACCAATTAAAGCAAAATTAAAACTATCAATAAAAAACAATATTACCAAATGTTAATTGGAGAAGGCCTGTATATAAAGAAACTTGGAATGCATTAGCTTGAGTGTTAGAGGTAAAGTCTTTGTGTATGGCATTTCTGATAGCGGGAATCTGACTGAACAATTATTAGAGAAAAAGGTTTAACACTACAACAGAAACAAGATGTGTATATGGAAATCCATGACAAGGTTTGGCAAAGTTTAAAATGTATTAACTACATCCTTCCAGGAGGGGAATCAGTGAGCAAGATATCCATGGATGGATGTCTGAGAACAAAGTTAAAAGGAATTAGTAGTGCTAATTTCTATGAAGAGAAAAACTAAATTCTTTTTTATAGTAATTTTATTAAAGATTACAATTTTCAATGATGAAAACTAATACGGTAAAAACTAAAAAAATAATAACACGAAAAATAGAAGGTGGAGAAAAGAAAAAGGAAACAGAAAGGAAAAAATAGGGGAAAAAAGAAAAGTAAGAATAAAGGTAAAGAAAAGAATTATGTAAAGAAGTGACTGTCTCCTTCATGACTCATAAACTATTTTAATAACTTTTATCATCACCTCATCTTGAAATATAAGATCTCTTCTTCCCATATCCCCTCTTTTATCTATAAACAAATTGTCATCTTGGATTCATTAAGGGTTACAAGGATGATAACATATTTATTTTAACCTTCATCAAATAAACCAACTATATATACCTTCCTTTTATTTCTAACAATCTTAATGTCTTTAGTCCCTTCAATAATGTCCTTGAATTGGATTTCTTTTCATTTTTTCATTGCCCCTTCTAACAAAAATCCATCAATTTTGTAAATCCAATATAGGAAAATCATCCTATATTGTCATACTTTTGGTTTGTTATTTGTATATATCCGTAATGGCAAACCTATGGCACGCATGCCACAGGTGGCATGCGGAGCCATATTAGTGGGCATGCTAGCTCAGCTCTGGGGTGCATGCACGCACCAGCCAGCTGATTTTCGGGCCTTCTGGGCCCACCAGAAGTAGGGAAACAGGCTGTTTCCTGCCTCTGGAGGGCCTGGGGGGATGGGGAAGGCCCGTTTTTCTTTCTTACCTGGTTCCAGATCCTCTCTATGCATCGGGAACGGCGAAAACAGCCTTTCCCACTCCCCTGGAGGCCCTACGGAGGCTGAAAGGGCCCATTTCCCAACTCCCAGTGGGACAGGAAATGACATTTTTTTCCTGTCCCCAGCCTCCAGAGACTCCTAGAGAGCTCCTAGAGACTCCTAGAGAGGCTCCTAGACACTCCTAGAGAGGTTCTGGAGGCTGGGGACAGCAAAAAATGTCACTTCCTGTCCCACCAAGAGTTGGGAAATGGACCCTTTCAGCCTCTGTAGGGCCTCCAAGGGAGTGGGAAAGGCTGTTTTCGCCCTTCCCAGATGCATAGAGAGGATCTGGAACCAGGTAAGAAAGAAAAACGGGCCTACCAGGCCATCATGTGCCAGGAGCGGGGGTGGGTGGGGTTGCGTGCACGTGCGAGTGGGCATGTGCGTGCGCAACCCTCCCCCACCCCCCCTCTCCTGACACACGATGGCAAAAAGGTTAGCCATCACTGGTATATATCATTTAATTATTAAGACATATGCAGATTTCTTTTGTATGTCCAGTATAACATTTTTTTCCCATTTAATTCTTGCAGTCGGTCATTTTTAAATCCATTTTCAAATCAGTCTCAATCAGTGAGACTAATCAGTCAAGTAATACTTGTTCCTCTTCCATAGCATCTTTTAAATTCAGTTTATCTATCGAGATGGACATTTTAAAATTAATTTCTTGGTCCTTTTTTAAACATATCCTTCAGTATGTCCAATGTTAAAACATTTTGCTTCATTCTCTATTAGTAAGTTGAATTTGAGTGTTCTTCTTTCATTGTAATCTTTAGTTCCTTCTGTAATGTTTAATAATGTTTTATTATTTTAAAGAATTCAAACAGAAGTATTTTCCCATGGGAGGAATTCTTTATAATTAATTCCAAAACCTTATTTCAAATCTATCTTTGTCCTTGGTTCATTTATAACTTCCTAAAATCAAAGTTTTAATTCTCCTTTTGTTGTTTATTCAGAGGTCGGCTTCACTAACCTTCCCTACCGGTTCACATTTGTGAGCGTGCGTGATCCTCGCAGCTTGGAACAGCTGATAGGCGATATTCCAGGAGGCAAATCCAACCACCAATCAGCTGCTCATGCTAAATCAGGCTGTGCTGAAGCTGACCAGGCTGTTTGCTGTTTGCTGTAAGGAGCAAATTGCTGGGAGGCAGAGGCAGATTTTTTTTTTCTTGTTTTTCTCCCCAAAAGCTAGGTGCGTCTTATTTTTATTTATTTATTTAATTAATTAATTTGTATACCACCCTTCTCCAACAGGACTCAGGGCGATGAACAGCCATGGTAAAAACACAACATATAAAATTTAAAAGCAGTTTAAAAACATTAAATAATTTTGGCCATCAATTTAAAATAACCCAGTTAAAACCAATTACAAATTTAAAACCGCAAGGATGGGGTCAAGCTCTTATACTCTGGAGCATCTTTTTTTTTTTTTTTTGAATATTTTTTTCTTATTTTTAAAACAAAAACATAAAATACATCTTTTCAAAATGAAGCTTTTGCTCCGGTCACATATTAAAGCAATCATTAACAAATCTTATTTTTTTCAATTAACACAACTAAATGTTTTAAAAATATTTCCCTCAAATCTGTCTATGTAACTATGCCATTATCCCCCAAAACCCGTTACCTTAAACTAATCAATTATCAATCCATTTTCTCTTTCATTTGCCTAGATGAATATATTTTAACAATTTAAAGCATACAAATATATTAAACATTCCAAAAATATTTAATTTCAACATACCCATTTTATTTCTAACTATTAGACTCAAAATTTATACTCTTTATTTCTATTATTAAACCTGACTTATTCATCTTATCTCAACTATCACTTTCAAACATACATCTCATTTAATTATCCCACCTCATTTTGTATTTTCCTAAAGAAACCCAACATTATTATCCTTATCTTTGTTGTTAAACCAATCATTTTTATTTCTTAATTGTTAAACACAGCATAAACATTTGTTTTAGCTGTTGAACACAACATATCCTTTTATTATTTTTTGGCTGTTACACAGCATGCCCTTTCTTATTTGGCTGTTAAACACAGCATATTAGTTTCTATTTTTGGCCGTTACACAGCATATTCCATTTTTTGGCTGTTAAACACAGCATATTCATTTTTTTGTTTGGCTGTTCAACACAGCATGTTATAGCTTTTTGGCTGTTAAACACAGCATATTCATTTTTTGGCCGTTACACGGCATATTCAGTTTTGTTTTGGCTGTTCCACAACATATTCATTTTATTTGGCTGTTAAACACAGCATATTCATAATTGGTTTAACTATCTATTTCTACTTAAACCTTTCTTTGTTGTTTCCATCCATCTATGCATTGCTTTTTCACATAATCTTATTTTTCTGTCTCCTTTTTCATAATATTCATAACATTTTAACATTGAGACATGGTTTGCTTAAAACATATCTTTAACAATATTTATAAATTCCTTTTAACCTTTTCAATTAATCATATTTATCCTTATTCTTTTCCCTTAACATTTTGACATTAAGACATAGTTCTTGCATCTAACATAATTTTACATGTATTAATTAGTTTCTTTTAACATTCTTATTTTCTATAACAACCTCCCTTTTATTATTACAATCCATCTTTACTTTATTTTATTTTTAATCACTTTATCTTCATTTCCTCGTCTGCAAACATTTATTTCCTTCCATTTCCAAAATTATTAATTTTGTTCTCCATAAATCAAATTAATTCTTTTTTCTTATTTTTATTCAGGATATAATATATTAAATCTTTTCTTTTAAGGCTGCGCTTGACCCTTCTTCTATTCCTGTGCCAGTACTTAAATTATTATTATTTCAACTGTAGGAGTTCAATTTCAATTATAGATTTCTTTTCTTTTCACCATAATCAAACTGCCTGCAATCAGGAAAGAAAAATCCTCCTCCACAGAGTTCAGTTATTATTATCTGTAGAATTCAAGGTTTCCCATAACAAAGGAAGGTTACAAAGTTCCTCTTTATGCTAGATGGTGTCTCTCTGTAATCCACATTTTCCATTAGGCATGCAAGGCTCCATTTTATTTATTGTTATATAACCGTCCCGTCTATTTCTTCTTCTTTTAATTAAAAAAAAAAATCAAATCTTCTTTTTCCTTTTTAAAATCCAATTCAAAATTTTAAAGTGTTTAGTCTTTTAACCATATCTCCAGATTAGTTCTCTTAGTTCTGTTTGAAAATTAATTGTTACTCGGGTCTTTGTCTCTTTAAAATTGTAGTTTTAAAATTTTTTTCCAAAGCCCCTTTGTTGCATAGCCGCTGTTTTAGGCTAGGGGTCTTCTAATTACTAATAATGTTCCAAACGTTGTTGCGAGCCTGGGCTGTTGTCACTCACCCAGCTTCAAAAAGCTCTGTCTTTCTCCACTTTCCTCCAGCACTTTTCTTGCCCGGTTGTCCCCAGCTTCGTGGCAGCTGCCATGGCTGCCGCCCCCCGTCGCCGACTCACAGAGGGTTCCCTCTGACCTCCGAGGAACTTGCCTGTTCCTCTCAGTCGTCCGAGGCACCCCTCTTCTTTCCCCATCCCTGCAAGACGGGTTCGGTCCGAAGACCCATCGGTGGTGGTTCGGCAGCCAGGGTTTTCGCAGGACTCATCAGAGCCCGCTATTTCCCCGACTGTCTTGCCGTGACGTCAAACCGGAAGTCCCCTCTGGAGCATCTTATAGTCTGAAAAATATAGTAATTTATTTTAAGTTAAATAAAAGTCTCATCTAATTCTGATGCCATTGAGATATAATTCTGGGTATCATCAACACACTTCTAATCACCGTGCCCAATTATTTCATACAGATATTAAGCAGTATTGCACAACCAGTTCACAAGGGGCTCAACCAGTGGTGGATTGCTACCAGTTCGCCCTGGATTGGGCGAACCAGTAGCGGTGGCAGTGGGAGGCTCCGCCCATCTGCCTGGATATCTCTGTGCATGCGCAGAACCATTGCGCGCATGTGTGCCCACAAGCAAACCAGTAGTGGCCAAAATTGAAACCCACTACTGGGCTCAACCTAGTATGGCTAGAATTTAGACTAAAGTGAACCTAGATAATCCTGCAGAAATGTTCATAATTTGGTTATCACTATTCTCCTAAACACATTGCCTAAGAACAAATAACCAGAGGGGAAGGATCATCTTCTATGACAAGAGAGGGATTTTTAGGAATATCCATACAAACATCTGTAATGCAGGCTAGACTGACTGCCTCTTAACAACGCCATTTGATACTTCTCAGTCAATCCCCTGTTGTTTGCTCAAATTAGTTTTCATGGGCAAAATTGAGGAGAACAATGAAAGGAGGAAACCTTGACCAGCAATTCAGGTCACAGAAACTGAAACTATTCCATAGAATTGGATATAGTCAGATGACAGGACACTTTATCTTAAAGCACTGAATGATGAAATGAGAGCACTGAAATCATTATATAGATGCAATACAATTTTTTCACAAGTCTCCAAAGGTTGTAAAAGGACACTTTCCAGGGTAGTGACACTAAATCCCATGCTGTTCAGAAGATCTTTGCTGAGCATCTTCTTACGGAAATAATGGAAGCAGCAAAGTCTTTGCTGTCCTCACTGACATGCATTTGACATATTTATGTGCATTATGTGCCCATAATGATTATGTGCATTGTTATATCAAGTCCTTCATCATCAGCATTCTATGTGCCGTCCAATCTGCTTCATTGTTCAGCGCTCCGCAGTCTACCAAAGAACAGTCTGTACTTAATAGCATTAGAAAAAGCGCTCAGGAGCAGCTACATTAATGGGCTATTATTCTCACTGTCCAATGGTTACTCTAGTTCCTGGAAAATTTCCCAGAACATTCAGGAAACTATTGGATTCTATAAATATCTGAGGACACAATTTTAATAGAGTCTCATCCCTGCAGGGGATAAAATTGAATTTTACCAGGAGATAGTCTACCTCTTAGGCTTCTCTTGGCAATGCACAAGCAGCATTCAAGGACACAAAGCTTCTGATAAAGAGATTTATGTAGAAAAACAAATGAAGCCTTGCAAGAAAATTCCATCAACTGCTATGTATTAAATACAGGCTTTATTTCTAGCGAACTCAAAGCTTAAATTCTTGTACCACGTTAATTTAGCCTGGAAGATCAGTTTCTGCTTGACCCCAACTCTTTTTTTTTTTTAAGGAAGAAATAGATTGATTTAAGCTGTTTGATTCTGCCATTGTGAGAACTTCACAAAGGAACACCTGGAAACAGACTAGATATTTCTTTACTTTCACCTGGGAACAGTCAACATTTTTCCTTAAATAAAACTATCTCATAAGGCAGTTGTTAGGGGAAACAATTAGGAGGTGGAAATACCAACTATGTCACCTACAGGGTATATGTACATCTAATAAAATAAAACTAAAAGTATTATTACTGATTTAGGTACCTCGTATTTTAAAATGTTTCCAGTCTACTTTGAATCTGTAGCTGTTTTATTTAGCAAATGAAGAATGAGAAAAAGAAGAAAAAAGAGAATAGCATCCTGACCTTGTATTAATCCACACGAGCCATAGGTTCGTCATCACAGATCTTGGAAGTAAGTACCACTTTAAGCAAATGATCATATAAAGCAAGTAAAGCTTGGTTATGTATATGAAGAAGACTCAGATTTTCTATTGTTTTCCTACTCAACCACCTCAGTTGGAGATTTGGAGTTTTTTTGTTTTTTAAAATGGTAGATACCATTTTATAGAGATACAGTATAGATTTGGGCTATGAGTCCAGCCACATGATTTTAGCCCATAGGGAAGCAGTCTTTGAGTTCAAAAGGTGGTCAAGCTGTATTCAATAGTACATCTGAAGGAGGTTTGGGGCTGCAAATAGAAATTGAGGGGCACAAATTGATCTAAGATAATAGATTTCTAAAAAAAATCAACAAAACACAAATCAGCTGTACAAGGACATTCTTAGGAGACACATTGAGCTCCTTTAATTAATGAGGTGGAATGTACATTTTCTTTAAATGAGTAATTACTTGCAGTTGGCTTAGGTTTTCTCATGCTATGTAACAAAACAATAGGGTAAGTAAGCAAATGATTTAATTCAAAATTTTTGAAACTAATATTCTTTGAAATCCAAAGTGAATAATTCAAAGTTGCAATTTTAAAACAAATGTTGTCTTTCCATTTTAGGATTTTGTAGTGAGGACACTAGAGAAATTAATGTGTCACTCATACAAACATAACATGATAATTTTCCATTCTTTTTATTGCAAAAGTTTTACAGTTACATTTTCACCCCCTTTTTTTCCCCCCCCCACTACCCCCCCCAGACTTCCCAACCTCCCCAGCCCACCCTAACCCTCCCCTCCCCCCAGACTTCCTAGTATGCTCATGTCAGATAAAAGGAAAAAACCCTCCTTTGTATATAAAACTTGAACCCCTCCCTCCCCCTTACAAATTTTCATCTTCATTACATTAACCTATTTCTATCTTGGTATAACATTTTCAGATAAATTTTCATCCTGATTACCTTAAAAATATTTCTATCATAATATAACATTTTCTAACAAATTTTCATCCTCAACCTTAAAATATTTCTATCTTAATATAACATTTTCTAGCAAGTTTTTATCCTCAACCCTAAAATGTTTCTATCTTGATATAACATTTTTATATAAAGGCTATTTGATACTTCCTAGTTTGATATTTGTGCTGAACATAATTTATCCACTTCTTCCATTCCCATTCATAGGTCTCTTGAGAACAGTCTTTTAGATATGCTGAAATCTTCGCCATCTCTGCAAAACTGGCCATCTTCAAAGTCCATTCCTCAATCGTAGGCAGCGCTTCATTTTTCCAGTATTTACCTATCAACAATCTTGCTGCAGTTATCATGTACAATATCAATTTTGTTTCCCCCAATGTAAAACCCTTAACTATACCCAATAAAAACAGTTGTGGAGAAAATTGAATTTTTTTCTTCAAAACATTCTGCATGACCCACCAAATTTTTATCCAAAAAGCCTTAACTTTCTTACAGGTCCACCAAACATGATAATATGTAGCGTCTAAGCAATCACATCTCCAACATTTAGGCTGGACATTAGGGTACATACACGACAATTTTTTAGGATCTAAATGCCATCTATAAAACATTTTATAGAAATTTTCCCGCAGATTCTGCGACTGTGTAAATTTAACATTCTGAACCCAAATTTTTTCCCATGTTTCCAACATCACTGGTTCCTCAAAATTTTGTGCCCACTTAACCATGCAGTCTTTAACTAGTTCAGTTTCTGAATCCCTTTCTAACAAGACATTATAAAGTCTTTTAATATGCATTGGGCCTTTCTCTTTTATATGTCTAACTAATTCTTCCTCTTGGAATGTGAATGGGTTGAACGTAACACAAAAAAGGAAGGAAGTATTTGCATATCTAAAACAACATAATAATGATATAATTTGTCTACAAGATAATTTTCCATTCTTAAGCAACAATGCAAATTGAAATACTTTAGTTATTCTTTAAAGTTTTCACAGCTCCAAATTTATTTTTTACAAAATGCAAAAACATATAATATTAAAGGAAACACCTGCAAAATATATCGAGCAAACAAATCTTCAAATTAAAATGCACATATTTGGAAAAGAACACAAAATATTAAAAAAAACATTTTTAAAAAACTCAAACTGAGAAAGAAATGAGAGGATTTAAAACTGAGTTTAAGAGGGCTGTCTCTCATACTTAAAAAACCATATTTCTACTTGATATTCTAATTTTCTACTTCAAATGAAAAAATTTTTCCAGAAGCTATTATATTCTGCACATTGTGCACATCTTTATAGTGCACACATTTGAAAAGAGATTTTGACCCAAGACTAGTCTAGTTCACTAAAGTACACAGTGAATAATGAACAAAACTATTGAGCAATGCCTTGAACCTACTACTGAAACCAGGCAAAAAAAAAAAAGGAATTCCAGATCTTCCCTTGTTCTCACCAGTATTTCTTTTCATGAGGGATGGCTGATTCCTGGTTCTGCTTCTAATAAATTTAAAATTTGACTGGAGTTCTTTTTGAAACAGCTTGGAGGAGCTTTCCTTGTTTGAAAGAATATGAATATCGGAAGAAAAATCAAGTCTGGTTCCAAGCCAGGAGAAAGATGCTGAAATAAAATGGAGGCAGGTTTTAAAAGCATTTTTAACAACCTATTCACTGAATAGGTTGTAAAAAAATGCTTTAAAAAAGTTTTTTAAAAAAAGGCTCTGATGATCGTGCGACACAGCTGTGATTGTTGGAGCCCTTTTTAACTTTTAAAAGCATTTTTTACAACCTATTCGCCAAATAAGTTGTAAAAAAATGCTTTAAAAAAGTAAAAAAAAGAGGCTCTGACAATCGCGCGGCACAGCTGTGATCGTCGGAGCCTTTTTTAAAAAACTTTTTAAAAGCATTTTTTACTACCAGTTCCGGAGAATCAGTAGTAAAAAAATGCTAAAAAAGTAAAAAATAAATTCCGACAATTGTGCGTCACTCAGCTGATCATCGGAACTTTTTTTTTACATTTTTTTACTGCCAGTTCGGCAAACCAGTAGCCTTTTTTACTACCAGTTCAGGTGAACTGGACCAAACCGTTAGCATTTCATCCCTGTTCCGGTCCCACCAGAAGTTCGCAAACAGGCCATTTTCGGCCTCCGGAGGACCTCTGGGGGATGGTGGGAAAGGCCATTTTCGCCCTCCCCAGACTCTGGAGGCTGGGGACAGCAAAAAATGGGCCTTCCCCACCACACCCCGAGGCCCTCCGGAGGCATGAAAAAGCTGTTTCCCTACTTCTGGTGGGACCAGAAGGCCTGAAAATCAGTTGGCCGGCACGTCACATGCACACAGGAGCTGAGCTCGCGTGCCTACTGATATGGCTACGTGTGCCACCTATGGCACGTGTGCCCTAGGTTCGCCATCACGGGTATATAAGATGTTATGTGGATTATGAATGAGAGAACTGGGCAGATTTATTACCATTTGCAGAAGTGGCTTACAACAATGCCGTACATAGCACTACCCCTTTTCAAGTTACCAGCGGCATGAAATTTGTCCCCATGTCCAAACTGCCCAGTGAACCCCTCTCTTCTGTGTCTTTGACAGAATGGATGGAGTCTCTGAAAAATGGGTGGGAGAATATTAAAAAAGTGCTGGCAGAGGTGGCAGAGGAATATAAAAACAGGCAGACAAGCACCATTCCCTACAACCCCCCTTCTGCTTGGGAGATAAAGTGTTTCTATCCGCCAAATATATATGATTGAGATTGCCTAGCAATATGTTGGGAACTAAGTTTCTAGGTCCCTTTCCAATAGTGAAATTAATTAACCCAATGAAGGTCAAGCTTAACCTCCCCTGCATTCTAGGGAAAATTCACACTGTGTTTCATTGTAGCTTACTGAAACCAGCCTTGGGTCTAGATTGAGACCCCAGACCTTAGCACCTCCTCCTCCTTATAGTGGTACAAGGGGAAACCCATTATGAGGTGGAGATTTTTTTAGATTCTAGATTATACAGAGGTCAATTACAATATTTAGTTCATTGGAAAGGGTACCCTTTGTCTGAAGCTACTTGGATTAAGAGTTGGAATGTGACGCAGATAGATTGGTTAAGCAACTCCATGACAAATATCCTGATAAGCCAAAGGGTCCCCCTGGGGGGAAGAGGTGGTTAAGTGAATGATTTTAACCCCCTGTATTACTCTTGTTCCAGGACACACTTTTCTGATGGGGGAGGGGGGGTAGCCTGTCAGACCTGGAAGCCATATTTTACCTTTGGGCCTTCAGGCCTGCCACAGGAGCGGGGATTGCATAGAGTATGGATGATATGTAGTCAAAATAACATTCCTTTCTCAGAGAGTCAAGGATGCCTTGCCCTTGCAGCTGGAGTTGGATGACTGGGAGGTGTCTCCAGTTCGGACAGTGGATGATTGGACTATGTGATGGACATGTGCATGCTGGGCAGGGACTTGAACTTTCACTTGAGTGGGGAAAACCTGGAAACTTTCCGATTTGGGTTTTCTCAGATGTGCTAATATGACATCTTCAATAAAAAGGAACTTTGAGGAAACTCAAGCCTTGGAGTCTTCTTTCGTTGGGGGTGTTACTTGGAACCCTGACAGATTGAATCAGTCAAAAGTAACTCAGCAAAATTCTTCAATAAGTTATAAAAATATTTCTTTACAACTTCCTGATGTCTGCAAAAGTCAGTCAACTGATGTCGGACTTACATGATAACCATTGCTGAGGGTGAGGTGGGAAAAGAAGGGGGGAGGAGGGGGGAAGGAGAGTGAGGGGAGGAAGAATCTACCGGTGTACCTCTTCCATTTCCACACTAATAAATCTGGATGTGTGATGACAAAAGAGCTCTTAAAAGGGGCAAAGCAGTAGAATCTCAGAGGTAAACATCACTTAGAAATCCATTAAGGAGCTGCTGGCATTTTATTTGAGTGCCCCTGTCACTCTGAGTAGACTTTCAGGTATTCACAAGACAGGATAGTTGTTAATGGGAAGGAAGATATTCATGTGCTTTGAATATATCTGCATTTCAGATCTTCTGGCAAAGAGTAATAACAACCACATGCTGTGGAGTGGGGGATGGGGAGAAAATGAGGAAGGGAGCCTCTGCCTGCTGGTGGGAGCAGCAACCAATGGGTCGCTTTGCATAAAATATGTGGAAGTATGACATGGTAAAATAGGGAGGTGATTGCTGGGTGCGCTGTTGGCGTTGAGAGTTGGTAGAACTATAGTGCTTCAAGGTTCAGGCCTCCCTACAAGGATAATTGCCAAGAACCAAGGATGGATCCTGGGTCTGGGAATTGTGGTGCTTATTTATGGAGATGAGTAACTGTTCTGGGTATGGAGACAGGCCAGTATTATGGTGGTGATAGATATGGGAAGATATGGTGGGAGATAAGGAGGAGGCCACTCTTGACAACTGCAAAATCATTATCTTATAATGGTTCCATGTTCCAGCTCCTTAATCTCAGCCCTGATAGCCTGTCAGGAGACCTTCAGCAGGTCTCTGGTTGCTGCTATTGAATGCCAGATCAGTCTGTAACAAGGCTGCCCACACAGCAAATCTATCTCCCTGCCTGAGCTCCTTGACACCATTCCCTGATTGGTGGTAGAGACTTAACTGTTTGGGGGACTTTAATCTGTCTATATCTTAATCTTGTCATTTCTCCTCTCCTTTTTAACTTCTACATGAGGCCACTGGATGAACTCAGAATAGATGAGATATCATCAGTATGCTCAATGGAATAGCTCTCCCCCTGATTATTTAAATGATGCTATGAATGTCTTGTCCTAGTATTCGAAGGCTGTGAAGATCTAGGTGGGGTACAATAAACTCCAGCTAAACTCTGGCAAGATGAATGGCTTTAGATTGGGAGCCCTACTGGCTCCAGAACTTTGCCATCTTGGTAATGAATGGGGTTGCACTACTTCAGGCAGACCTGGTGTGTAATCTGGGAGTCCTCCTCGAGGAGCAGGTATTAGTTGTGGCTTTTGCATAGCTTTGACTTGTGCACAGATTGCACAACTGCACCCATTTCTGAATCCACAGGCCCTACTCATAGTCACTCATGTCCTAGTTACCTCCAGACTGGATTACTGCAATACACTCTACATAGGTCTGCCCTTGAGGAGTATTCAGAAGCTTCAGTTGGTACATAATGGAGTAGCATGGGCAATTATGTGTACTCCTAGAGCAGCAACATTAAACTACATTGATTGTCAGTTTGCTTCCTGATCCAATTCAAGGTGGTGGTTTTAACCCTTAAAGTCATTCATAGCATGGGACCAGGTTATCTGAAGGACTGTCTCTCCCCAGTTGTATCAGCCTATCCCACTGACAGAGTAGGCAGGTTGCAGGTACTTTCATTTGGTGGGTCCTAAGAGATCCACCTTCTCTGTCATGGGGCTGACCTTATGGAATATTCTTCCTTCTAAAATTAGATCAGCTCCATCCCTTTTGACGTTTGAAGCCCTTCAGACCTGGCTATGTTCTAAGATCTGAGGTTTGCAGGCTACTGAGACTTGCTCAGATGATTCCAGTGATGTAGTGGCCATTTTTATCCTGCCTTGCCTTGGATTTGTATTTCTAACTTTTATATTTCCTGGTATGGATTGTATATTTTATATTTTTGCTTTTATTTGTTATTTTTATTCTATTTTTTGCTTGCTGCTCAGAGTCATCTCTGTTGGGATAGGCGACAGAAGACTGATAACTATCCTTGAAAAACATTTTGGCCTACTGGGTGTTGGAAAGCTCAATAAATAGCATGCCAATGGAAAAGAAATGGTTGTTCTCTAGTTTATGCGAATTTACAGTTGTCCTCACTGCTTAAACACATGTTTGTATATGCAGAAAAAAAGGCAACAAATGTTATTACTAAGATCTAAAGATTATAAATCAAAATGAAAAGAAAATCTGCTGCAGTTTTTTTGGGCTATGTACCACCTTGGTGCAATTCTCAAATTCTGAGCAGGTGAGGTTAATTTGGCATTATTTTAATGCCTGCACATTGGAATGGGGAGCTATGATTTATTTTTTTTTCCCTGATTCCAAATCCTTTTGGTTATGCATATGCTTTAGCTGGAATGATGAGGAGTGAGAACATTGGGTACAATGACTTGCAGGTCTCCTCTCCAATCAGAATGATTTGATGTAACGTTTTATCCAAGCACAGCTTCTTGATTTTGATATGGAGTCTTTCATCTAACTATTGGCCTAACTGTTTTCCATGTACAGTATATACAAAGAAGATGTTTTGTACTTTCATCTACTTGATTGTCTTAAGGGCCTTATTTTTAAAAAGATAAATATTAAATACAAATCATTACATGAGATGTTTCACTCAAAAGGTTTCAGAGACATTCAAGGCAAGTGAATTAATTTCTAGCCTCAATTTCAATACAACTTTATTGAATATATTGCCACCCCACCTTCCTTTGAAACAAAAATTTTATATAGCCACCCCCCTTCTTTTGAAACAAAAATCCTTCAATCTATCTGCCTCAAATTTGATCCAGTTTCTCTCCACTTAATATCTACTTTACTTTTTACCTTATTTAAGTCACCAACCTCTATATACTTATGATTATCTTTGAAATGCATCCTTCCTGATATTCTAAGTTTCTGAAATTTCATTCCTATTCTGACAAAAAGCAAAATGCTATAGTTCTTTGTATTTTCCAGATAATGAGGGAAGGAATCTTTTTATGATTTTAGCTTTCAGAGCAAGCCAGGTAAAGCTGGCCTTTGGACCGCCCCCAAAATGTTCAGATCTTTCTAGAACCAAAGATTTGCTGCAATGTAGTTTGGCATGTTTTTGCACAGGTCTAAATTTTTATATATAAATGGAGCAATTTTATTCCTAGTAGTTTGCAAATGCTGCATGGAAAGTAAAAAATAAAATAAAATGTTTAAATTAATCAGCCTGAGAATGGAACATTCTAGAAAAATATAAAATATTCTTTCTCTCTAGATCAGGGGTCAGCAACCTGTGGCTCTGGAGCCCCATGTGGCTCTTTCACCCCTCTGCTGTGGCTCCCTGTCACTCAAAATATGTGTCACAACCACCAATGTGTGACACCCACTGGCATGCTATTTATTGAGCTTTTCAACCCCCAGTAGGCCAACCATGGATAAATCCAAGAAAAGGAAAGTTTCAGAAGAAAAAATAACATTAAATTCAACTACGTATGCTAGTTTTGTAGCCGCTCAAGAAATAGTGAGGCACAGGAAGGGTTTTGTGGCTCCCGGTGTTTTCTTTTCTGTGGGAAATGGGCCCAAATGGCTCTTTTGAGTGTTAAGGTGGCAGACCCCTGCTCTAGATAATGCCAAACCTCCACCTGGATCAAAATTTTCTGGAGATTGCTATGGAGAAGAATGAATGCTGCAAATGGATGACTCTGGTCAGAAGTCTTCCAGTGAACCTTGTGATTTCAACTTCTTTTACCTTTCCACCTGGCTTGCAAAATGTCATAGATTTTGCCTTTGGGTAAATCCTCTCTTCTTTAGGGGAATTTATTGTTCAGAAGCTTGTCTTTGAATGTATATCCCCTTTTTAGTGGAATATGGTGTTATTTTCATATAGATACTCACTTGGATTTCTTCCTATTTCTTTTTTTCCTCCAAGTTTTTTATTTTTTTAATAAAAATATCAAATCAATGTGTGAACAGTGTGGCACTTCGGTGTCAAATAAAATACAAATAAAACTAATTAAGTTAGAAGCACTATAAGAAAATTCCGAGATGGCTTTCCAGCATGGAGGCTATAATATATCCAAATATATTAGAAATGGGTAAAACGGTCAAATACAATGAATTATTAGATGGGGGAGGGAATCTTAAAACAAGGAAAGAATTGATGGAACAAGGTATTTCCATAGACTGGTGGCCATATAACCAAATTAAATCTAGATATAAAAAAGATAAGGAGGAATTTGGCATTGAAATGAGCATAAATGGATTTGACAAGATATGGATGGGTATGGATGACAAAATTCTAGCTAAATTATATAATTACTTATTGGAGTATGATATGGCAGAGAAAGTAGTTAAAGAACCGATGTTAGCATGGGCCAAAAATATAGGACAGAATATAAATCTGAACGAATGGGATTCAATATGGAATAATAATCTTAAAATGACAAAGGCGACGGCTTACAAGGAAAACCAATGCAAGCTGTTTTATAGATGGCATATGGCCCCAGCTAGGATAGCGAAGATCTACCCCAATTCGAGCCCTAAATGTTGGAAATGTGACCATCAGCAGGGTACTTTCTATCATTGCTGGTGGACATGTAATCAGGCACAAAAATTCTGGAGGATGATATGGATGTGGATTAGAGAAATAATAAAAGAAAATTTTGATTTCGAACCAAAAGCCTTTCTCCTGGGAATTTTGAAAACTGAATATGCAAAAAAGAAAAAAGTATTGAATTATACATATTCTGACAGCCGCTAGAATTTCCTTTGCCCAGTATTGGAAAGAAAAACAAATACCACCTCAAGAACATGTTATTGGAAAAATATTGGAGTGCGCCGAAATGAACAAATTGACTTCAGAAATTAATGACAGAGAAGATTCGGAATTTTATAGCGTGTGGGACATGTGGTACGAATGGATGGGGAAAAGAAATAAAGAAGGAAATAGAGATTATTAATTAATTAAATATTAATTAATTAACAAAATTCACATGAATAGTATTATATTTAGTCTTAGAGATTTGAGCACTATTATCTTTAAGTGTTTTGAAATTAAATCTAGCTTTAAGAAACAATATCAAATAAAAGACAAGTAATAATGCATGTAGATGTATATATGTATATAATTGCACCAATGAACCGAAAATGTACCGAATGTATCACTTATATGTTATAATAAAAATCAATTTTTTTAAAAAAAAACTAATTAAGTTAATCATAATCCTTACATTCAATCTGCTTATATATTTCTAATAATAATACTTACTTATATTAAGTATTAAGTCTATCATTGTTCAATTATTCCACATTTTCTCTTATTACTTTCATTTTATGATATAAAAATATATACATTAATATTCCACCTTTTCTTATTTCTATCACATATTCTAGCTTTTAATCATATCACCCTTTGTTAAGACTTTTTCTTTCTTTCTTATCTAACTTCTAATCATGTCACCTACTTGAAAAAAGAAAAAAAAGAAGAGAGAGAGAGAAAAGGAAAAGCAACTCAGAACAACAGAAATCATCTATCTATCATCTCTTGCCCATTTCAATACTTTAATTGCTATAATTGCTATGCTTTAAAAGAAAGATAGGAAAAAAGAAGAGTGAATCAAAACAACAATATAAAAAGAAAAAAATCATCTATCCATCGTCCTTTGTCCACTTCAATACTTTAATTGCTATGCTTTTTTTTTTTTTTTGACTTGCCTCCCAAATTCCTCTCTTAAATCTTTACCTGCTTCTTGGATGTTTAATCTAAGTATTCCTCTCACCTCTACCCTCTTCCACTGCCTAATTTCTAACATTTCTACCCAGGCCCCTATCTTCCTTTCAAACATATCTTCCCACTCTCTTAATATATTTTCCCCCTGGTTTAATTCATCAATCATTACTATTTTCATTATTGCCTCCTCTTTGTTTTCCTCCTTCTTCATTCCTTCATTCCTCCTCCTTTTTCTGGGTGTCTTGGTCTTTACTCATCATCCCTTGTATGGTATTTTCCTTTTTTCCATAATCTCCTTAAATCCTTTCTTCACAATTCTCATTCACAATTCCACTCATCTCTTCCTTATTAAGTATCTTATTTTGTTTTAAAAAATTCAATTTTTATCCAGCAGTTCAAGATCTATTTATTCAATCTTTTTTTTAATAAAATTTTGTTTATTTAAAGGTACAAACAAAACAAAACAAGTAATAACAGGACATACAAAACATATACACAAAAAAAGAAATCAGGTATAATCTTATCAAAGTTATCGCAACTGTAGTCTGTTATATGGTTCTCATTTGTATGTTTGACTCCTCCCTCATTGGGTCTTTTATGTTGTGTTTAAACTTTTTAAAGTCACTATTGGCCTAAGGTAAATAATTTGTGTTTCTATATCTATCTTAGATTCCCCTGGCTACCTCCTAGTCCTGTTTTTTCCTTTTCCTATCTTCAAACCAGGTGTACCACTTATCCCATACTAAATAGAAATCATGTTCTTCCTTATCTTGAAGTTCCTTTGTGAGTCTGTCCATTTCTGCACATTCCATGATTTTGCTAATTACTCTCTCTTCACTTGGTATGTCGTTACTCTTCCAATTTTGTGCAAAAATTATACATGCTGCCATTGTTATGTGGATTATTAGGTATTTTATTTCCTTTTCATATTGTCCAGATATAATGGCTAATAGGAGGGTTTCTGGCTTCATTTCTATTCTGTGTTGTGTGGTTTGTTCTATTTATGCTTTGATCATTCGCCAGTATTGTTTTGCCTTTGGGCAGGTCCACCATGTATGATAGTAGGTTCCTTTGTGTAGCTTACATTTCCAGCATGTTGGAGATGTATTGGGAAACATTCTTGCCAACCTGGCCGGGGGGAGATGCCACCTATAAAACATTTTAAGCAGGTTTTCCTTATAGGGTACAGACATTGTCAATTTGTAGTTTATTGTCCATAGTTTTTCCCATTTATCTAATTCGATGTTATGGCCGAAGTTCTTTGCCCAGGTTAACATGTTATCCTTGACTACCTCCTCTTCTAATTTGTATGCTCATAAATAGTTGTAAACTTTTTAAATCAATTTATTCTGTGGTCCTTGTAAGATTTTGTCTAGCTCGTTTTGGCCTTTTTGGAATTCAAATTGGGTCAAATCCTTCTGATACCTTGATTTTATTTGTAGGTAGAGCCACCAATCAATGTCTGTACCCATCTCCTGAAGTTCTTGTCTTGTTCTTAGCTCTCCTTGGTTGTTTAATAAGTCCTTATAAGTTTTCATTTTGGTGCTGTCCATGCCATTTGGGTAAATCTGGGCCTCCATAGTTGATAACCATTCCGGGATCTTATAATAATGTGCTTTTTTGATACCCTGCCACATGTGGTATAATGACTGCCTGACAGTATGTCTCTGAAAGTATCTGTGTTGTTTATCAGTGCCCTCCCACAAGAATGCATGCCATCCACGCTCTAGGTTAAATCCTTCTAGATTTAGCCATCTTTTGTTTTTTAGCTCCATCCATTACTTCGTCCAAATCAATGTTGATGCTTTATAATATGTTTCCCAGTCCGATAACGCAAGTCCTCCTCTTTCTCTTGAATTTTGTAAGTATTTAATTTTAATTCTTGCTTTCTTGCCTTGCCAAATGTAATCCACTATTAATTTATTAAGATCTTTGAAGAAATTCTTTCCCGGCTTTATTGGAATCACTTGGAATAGGTATAACATTCTGGGCAGGATGTTCATTTTAATTGAAGTAATTTTTCCTAACAGAGATAATTGTAATTTTTTTCCAGGTTTCTAGGTCCTTTTTGATTTGTCCTATGAGTTTATCATAATTGTCTTCTCTAATTGATGTACATTTGTTGGTGAGCCATATTCCTAGATATTTTATCTTCTTTGTAGTTAGTATACCTAGTTTGTCCTCTAATTCTTTTTCTTGCTGGTTAGTAAGGTTCTTCGTTAGTATCTTTGTCTTTTGTTTATTCATTTTAAGTCCTGCTACTCTCCCATATTTCTCTATTTTGTCTAATATTTTGGTGCCTGGTATTATTGGTTGTTCTGCGATAAGTACGATATTGTCTGCAAAGGCTTGGAGCTTGTATTCCTCCCTCTTGATCTTTAGACCTTGTATTTCCTTATCACTTCAAATTTCCCTTAAGAGAATTTCCAATGTTAATATGAATAGGAGGGGAGATAGGGGAAACCCTTGTCTTACTCCTTTTGTTATTTGAAATTGTTCTGTCAGGTCACCATTAATTTTTATTTTTGCTGTTTGAGAAGAATAGATTTTCTTTATCATATTAGTAAATTTATTGCCAAATTTCATTCTAATTGTAATGTGAGGAATCTCCAATTTAGGTTATCGAAGGCCTTCTGTGCATCTAAAAAAATTAAGGCCATTTGTTTGTCTGAATTTGTTTCATAGTATTCCAATATGTCCATTATTTGTCTCAGGTTGTTCTTTATCTCTCTGTTTGGGATAAAACCGTTCTGGTCCAGATGGATGTATTTGTTGATTATTTTCTTGATTCTTTCTGTAATTATTGATGTGAATAGTTTGTAGTCCACATTTAAGAGCGATATCAGTCTATAGTTTTTGATATGGGTATGGTCTGTCTCTTTCTTCGGTATCAATGTTATGATAGCCTCTGTCCAAGAATCAGGAATCGTGGCTTCCAGAAGTGCGTCGTTGAATACTCCAAGTAAAATTTCATCTATTGGCTGCTGGCAAGATTTATAGAACTCTGCGGGTATGCCATCTGGTCCTGGGGTTTTGTTTGCTTTCAATTTCTTCCTCGCCTCTATTAATTTTCCATGGCGATGCTACGCAATTCATTGGTGGGTTCTATCATTCTTGCTTGATAGGTACTGAGAGTGTACTGTGCCTTTAAATTTTCCTCTGGCCACTCCTCCCTGGTTCTGTGGCTCGTCAGTTATTTCTCTCAGTCTTAGTATAGGGACGTGAGTTAGTTTTCTCTCTTTGTGAGATTTTACCTTTTTTACCTTTAGTGCTTTGGTGCCTTTTCTGTAGATAGTGTAAATAGTTAGTTGTTATTATACATAGGTTAGTATCTTTTATTAGATAAGGGAGCATTTAAAACATTGCGAGGCTGCTGCGGAGGCAGCTAGCCTTGGCTGCTGACGTGGGCGTCGCTGGGAAGCCGGCTTGACTGTCCCATCTCTTTTTGCAGCGAGTGGAGTTTTTTCCTTATTATAGGGACTCCGCACAGCCTAAAGGCTGTCTTTCTTGGCCGCCAACGAGCGGTTTAGGATTGCTGGTCCGCTGTCTGTCCCGCCGCTGCCATTTCGCTCCCTGTTTAGGGCGGCTACAGAGTTCCTGCTCAGGGATCCGAGTTCAGACTCTGTGTATGTGGATTGGGCCTCGCGGCGCACTAAGGGACTCCCTGTCTCCTGAGCCATCTCTGCCACCACCATTTGGATTGTTTCTGAAGGAACAGCCATTTTGGACTTTCGCGTGCTTTTTGGGCACCATTTTTTTGGCCTGATTTATAGCGAGGCAGCGCTTTAAGGGACTGTTGGTCTCTAGCACTCACCCGGCCGGATTTACCAACAGAGACTGCCTGCTTGTGAATACAGGACATCGCGACCTAAGACTGCTTGCCTGTGAGTAAGGACTCTAGTTGTGAGACTTCCCGGCATTTTAGAGCACCATTAGAGACCAGGCAGCCATTTTGGCTGTCTGTTTTTAACTGTGGTGGCTGACAGTGAGGGCCTTGATTCACCTCAGTATTGATTCTGCCTCCAATAACTACCATGGCTGACCAGGAATTTTCATCTGATCCTGAGCAGGCCCCTACTCCTCTCAGGCCTAAGAAGGCCTCCAAGAAGAGGTCTAAGGCCCCTTCTTCAACCACCTCTTCTATTTTTCCTTCTACTTCAGCACAGACTTTGAGTGGTTCGTCTACTATGGACAGGGAGGAACAGAGGAGGTGTCGAGCGTCCAACAGCACTCGACACCATGCCCGGCAGCGAAAAGAAAGCGAAAAGACAGCGACTGTCGGGGGGGTTGGCCCGGGTGTGGGAAGCGCAGAAGGCACGGGGTGCTGGTGATGGGCTGTGAGATGCGATTAGGTGTTTTGGGGCGCACGGGGGGTATCGTAGCGAGGCTCGTGAGTAGCCAACCTGCTCCAGCGCAAGAACTAAGAACTATTGAGCGGGCAGTACCGATTACGGCGGAGGCGACCGAGGAGATCGGGCTGGTGGTGATGACGTTGATGAGGTGACTGAGGAGACCGAGCCGACAGTGATGACGTCGATAAGGCGTGCCCGGAAGTATGCGGCGGGATTTTTAACTGTGATCAGCTGCCCGGTATTTGCCTGCTCTATAAATAGACGCTGCCGGTGATCGTTGATAGCCGCGTCTTTGCTTTGCTTTGCATTCTGGCCTCCTGGCTGAGCTGTTATTCTTCAGTAAACCAAGTTTTATGGCCAGTTCTTTTGTGTTGTTGGTTTATTGGTGATTTCGTGCCACCAGAGGCCGAGAGAAAGACGCGGCTATCAATCCATCTTTACCGTTCAGTTAGCACGCCGGACGAGCACTATGGCGGAGGGGGTTTCAGTGGACGTGCTGCCAGAAGAGAGGGAGGAGGAAGCTGCAGAGGACACGGTTATTGAAGTGTCTGACCCCGCTGTGCAGCCTCTGGTGTGCCCAAAACAACGGGACCCCCTAAAGGAGGTAACCACTGAGTCCCGGGGCCCGACAGGATGTGAAGATACGCACGGCTTTGGGGGGGGGTAGCCCCTGCTGGGGCCGAGACCTGGTGGCATAGTTCGGCCCTGACTGGCACACGGGTGCAGACCCCCCCATATACTGGAGCCCAATTTCAGGGTTGGAGGGAACGTCAATGGGTCGATGAAGAGGAGGGGGAATGGAGTTATTCCACTGGCCCCAGAGCAACTACAATGGACGTATTGCGGGATAGGTTCGGGGAGGCTAGTTTTCGAGATGCGCCTTCCTGGCAGCCATGGGCGCCCAGTATAGAATCGACTGGGACGTGGCAAGGGACCGGGACTGAAAGCCAGCTCCGTATTGCCAGTCCGAAGTTCAAGTTGGAACGGAGAACGAGCCATACCAGTGGGGAACACCTCTCAGCAAATAGAGGTACTAGATTGTCTTTCGGCGGGGATAGTGCCCGTGTTCCACCAAGGTCGGCTGTTCGATCCAGTAGGGAGAGAGGGGGAACAGATATGGATAGGCAATGACCCCCAGAGGGTTTTGTTAGACCACCAACCCCCCAGCCTTGCCAAATTGATCCGTAGCCACAATGGGGCCCAGGGTTATGGGCTCCACAGAATTATTGGGGCCTACCTCCCGTGCAGGCTACATTTGATGGGACATCAGAAAAGGTAGCGTTATTCCTTAGTCAGGTGATTAGTCATATGGATCTGTATGGCCGGTTATACCCATCACAATGGTCCATGGTAGTAGCCGTAACAGCAGTGCTCACAGGCGAGGCCGCAGACTGGGTCGCTGATCTCCACAGCGAACATTCTCGTGAAATGACAAACCTTGGACTATTCTTGGAGGCGTTACGGGCCCGGTTTGAAGATGAGACTCGAACCCAGGTGGTTGAGGGGGAACTTGTAGGATTGAGGCAACGTGGTCGGCCTGCTAAGGATTACATTAAGGAATTCCGCAGTTTAGCCGGGAAGTTACGCTTGTGGCCAGAATGCCTCCTTATTCATCAATTTCAATCCGGGTTGGACCGGGAGATACGGCAAGCATGTGTGTACCGTGGTTTAGGACCTCGTTTGTCGGAATGGTATAAGGCGGCTGTTGTTTTAGACGTAGGCCTTAGGGAGTTCAGGCCCAGGGGTGTTAGTCAGGTTCAACAAAGGCGTGGATCCGGCGGGCGACCAAATGAGAAAGCAGTCACTCGACCAACCCCGTTTACTGGAGCCAGGGATGGTGAGAGTGGTAGACGCCCGTTCCACTGTTTCCGATGCAACCAGGAGGGGCATAGGGCAGCTGAATGCCTTGTACCACCACCGTGGATGTCTACCCCGAGACCTCAGGGACTGAACACCGCATTCATGGAGAGGCCTGGATGTACATTGGAACGGTCGAAAGCAGCAGCCCACGCTTCCCTGGCAGAGATGACGCTACGGTCAAACATGAGTGATTCGTCTGGGATGGCTTGTGTTCCTGAAACCACGGGGATTAGCGAGGATGATGAAGATATTCAGGACCCTATGGTAAGTGAACCCGTATGTCCTTTTTTGATACCAATTATCTTATGCCATCCAACAACGAAACGAGAATGTAAACAAATGGCCCTAATCGATTCTGGGTGTACCAGATGCCTGATTCGCCGTGTTGTGGCAGAAGAGTTAGGACTTCAGATATTCACTTTGTCTAATCCCATTAGATTTGAACAGATGGATGGGACTATCCTTGGTGGTAAGCCAACCGCCCACATAACTGAACCAGTCATATTGGAGGTGGGGGATCACCGTGAGCTCATCCGCTTCATAGTTGTTCCACAAATGGTAGAGCCTGTAATTCTCGGGCTTGCATGGTTGGATAAATGGGAGCCAACCATTTGGTGGGAAGGGGGTTTCCGAAAGTTGCGGTTACCGGTAACAGCAGAGCCTTGTGCAAAAGTGCAACATGGGGTGGCGGATGCTCAGGCATATCCTCACATATATAATGATCTTGCTCGAGTATTCAGTGAAGATGAATGCGATATATTACCACCACATCGAGACACGGACTGTGGCATTGAATTGGTTCCCGGGGTGAAATTGCCAAAGCCTCGGATGTATTCGATGACACCACGGGAGTTAGAAGAGTTAAGAAAGTATATCGATAAAAACCTGGCCCGGGGTTTCATTCGCCCTAGTCGATCACGTTTAGCCGCTCTGGTGCTTTTCCGGGAAAAGAAGGACGGAGGGCTATGCTTGTGCGTGGATTACCAGGGATTAAATGCTGTTTGTGTTGAGCCGTTATATCCGCTACCTTTAATCACAAACTTGTTAACAACGTTATCCACCGGGAAGATCTTTACCAAATTAGATCTTCGCGAGGCATACTATAGAGTACGTATCCGCTCCGGTGACGAATGGAAGACTATGTTTAACAGTCTCCTAGGGAGTTATCATTTCCTGGTGATGCCGTTCGGGTTACAGGGGCCCCAGCAGTTTTTATGCAGTTAATCAATGGAATATTACATGATTATCTATATCGCGGGGTGTTAGTTTATTTGGACGATATCCTTATTTATTCTGAGTCTCTGGAAGAACACATCCAGTTAGTGAGGCAAGTACTTACCAAGTTATTGGAGGCACAGTTATTTGTGAAGCTCTCAAAGTGCGAGTTCCATCGTACAGAAATAGACTACCTTGGGTTTAGGATTACAAATACAGGTATACAGATGGACCCGAAGAAGGTGGAGGCGGTATTAGCTTGGCAGGCCCTACGGACACGGAAGCAATTGCAAAGCTTCCTGGGGTTCGCGAACTTTTATCGACGTTTTATTCCTTCATTCGCGAAGACAGCTTTACCATTAATGAACTTATTATGTACAAAGGGACTGTTACCACCTGGTGTAAAACCCAAGCCAGGACGTGTATTGCCCTGGACTTCTGCATGCCAAAGAACGTTCGAAGATCTTAAGGACTTGTTTTCCAAGGAGCCTATTCTAAAACATCCAGACCCGTCATTACCTTTTATCGTGCAGGCTGATGCTAGCGATGTAGCTGTCGGGGCAGTCCTTTTACAGGAGGACACATCTGGTAACCTGAGGCCCTGTGCATATACGTTGCAGAAGTTTACAGAGTCAGAACGGAACTGGGCTATTTGGGAGAAGGATGCATTTGCCGTAAAATGGGCATTGCAGACTTGGCGACATGTATTGGAAGGTGGTAAGCATCCGTTCGAGGTGTGGACGGACCATAAAAACTTAGAGGCCCTCCAGGTGTCCCGGAAATTATCCCCGAAACAGGTGAGGTGGGCACAGTATTTCCAACGGTTTTGCTTTTCACTGAAGTACAAACCAGCAGGAAAGATGTTCTTAGCTGATGCTCTGTCTCGGATGCCGCAGTATGGAAGCAAACAAGCTAGTTCCTTACAAGCCTTGATACCATCTGTACACACTGAAACATGTGCCATCGGAACTCGAGATTTCGATGGATGGCTCACCATGTTACGAACCGCGTTACCTGCTGATGACTGGCTATGTAGAAATCGGTCGGTACTGACTCACCGAAACGGAGTAGCATGGTGGGGATCTAAGGTGTACGTCCCTGCTACATTGAGACAACAAGTCCTAAAACAGTGTCATGATGTAAAGGCCGCAGGGCATTTTGGTTTCCCTAAAAACATTGCACCTAGTTAGGCGACAGTTTTGGTGGCCTAGAATGCGAAAGGAAGTGGAGGAATATGTTCAGAATTGTCATGTTTGTGCTTGTTCCAAACCAAGACCTGGGAAACCCTTAGGTCTGCTCCAAACTGTAGCGGAACCCACTCGCCCTTGGGAAGACATCTCGATGGATTTCATTGTGGATCTCCCAAACAGTAAGGGCTATACCGTGATATGGACGGTATTAGATCTGTTCTCAAAACAAGCACATTTTGTCCCTTGTAAAGGGCTACCATCAGCACAACAATTAGTGAAACTGTTTTTACACCATATTTACCGCTTACCCGGGGTACCCAGGCAGATTATATCAGACAGAGGGGTGCAATTTACGGCTCGGTTTTGGAAGGGGTTTCTCCATGACATTGGGGCCACTCAGGGCTTAAGCTCTGCTTACCATCCCAGTACGAACGGGGCTGCTGAAAGAGCTAATGCCATGATAGAGCGCTATTTGCGCTCCTACGTGTCCTATCAACAGACTGACTGGGTAGAGTTGTTGCCTTTCGCTGAGGTTGCCTATAATAACTCAGTACATCGCAGTACGGGATACACCCCTTTCCAGATCGTTATGGGAAAAGAATTTACAGCTATCCCAGAGCTGGAACTCCACACCCCAGCAGAGACGACTCCCCAGGAGTGGTCCCATAAAGTACAAAAAATATGGCCACAGGTGAAGGAAGCCCTAGATAAAGCATCACAAGAATATAAACAACAAGCAAATAAAACACGTGCTGATTGTCCATCCTTTAAAATAGGGGATCAGGTGTACCTTTCTACCAAATACATACGCCTGTGATTACCAAGTCGAAAGCTAGGTCCCAAATATATAGGTCCGTTTCCTGTATTGCAGGTCATAAATCAAGTGACAGTCAAATTGAAATTACCAGCTTTGTTAGGGAAAATCCATCCAGTGTTCCATTCCAGTTTACTTAAACTGGTTAGCAAACCCTGTGTACCCCAATGCCTTCCCGGGCCAATAGAGGGATCGCATTATGAGATCAATGATATCGTTGATGCTAGTTATCATAGAGGACAGTTGCAGTATTTAGTTAGATGGACAGGGTACCCCGAGTCGGAAGCGTCCTGGGTTCCATTAATCGACATAAATGCCCCAAAATTGTTACGGCGATATCATAAAAAGAACCCTCAGAAACCACAACCACAACCAAAACGTAATCGATAATAATGTGTTTTTCTATCTCCCCTAGACGGATACCTGGTAAGGGGAGCCGCCTGTCGAGCGTCCAACAGCACTCAACACCATGCCCGGCAGCGAAAAGAAAGCGAAAAGACAGCGACTGTCTGGGGGGGGGGTTGGCGCGGGTGTGGGAGGCGCGGAAGACACGGGGTGCTGGTGATGGGCTGTGAGATGCGATTAGGTGTTTTGGGGCACATGGGGGGGTATCGTAGCGAGGCTCGCGAGTAGCCAACCTGCTCCAGCGCAAGAACTAAGAACTAATGAGCGGGCAGTACCGATGTCGGCGGAGGGCGACCGAGGAGATCGGGCTGGTGGTGATGACGTCAATGAGGCGACTGAGGAGACCGAGCCGACAGTGATGACGTCGATAAGGCGTGCCCGGAAGTATGCGGCGGGATTTTCAACTGTGATCAGCTGCCCGGTATTTGCCTGCTCTATAAATAGATGCTGCCGGTGACCGTTGATAGCCGCGTCTTTGCTTTGCTTTGCATTCCGGCCTCCTGGCTGAGCTGTTATTCTTCAGTAAACCAAGTTTTATGGCCAGTTCTTTTGTGTTGTTGGTTTATTGGTGATTTCGTGCCCCCGGAGGCCGAGAGGAGGCATAAAGCTCTTGAGAGGCAGTTTATGAGGGCTCAGAAACAAGCCCAGCTCAGGGGGGAAGTAGCTGAGGAGACTTCTTCCACTCAACAACTACTGGGCGGTCAGGGATCTGACTCTCCTTCTCATGTGTCTCAAAATACAGTTTCTGTTCCCAGGGACAACATGCCTGTGCATCCTCAAGAATCCATTTCGGCTAATAGACCAGGGCCTTCAGCGACTTTCACGCCTACAGCGGCTGGCCTCCATCCGCAGGAGGGTCTGGGGTGGCCACCTCAATTCAACTTTCAATCTCTTTTTACAGAGGCCTTAGCTAGGGCTATCACTTCCGGACTACAGCAAGGAATACCAGCTTGGCAAAGGTCTTTGCTCCATCTCCGGTTTCTACACCTTTGTCCCACCCCCCTCCTCCTCCTCCTATGCTGCCTCCTCCTTCCATACCAGCCCCTTTGCTTCAGGCGCCATTAGAGACGGATCCTAGTGAGGAGTCCTACACTGCAGAGGGGGATCAGGTACAGCCAGAGTTCTCCGATGACGAGGATCCAGTGCCGGATAGGCCAGCGTTCACCACCTTGTTTAGACCTGCTGTCTTTAAAACATTGCTTAGAAAGGCTAAGGCTGCTACAAACATGGGCACTATTGTTAATCCGGGCATCCAGGGATCAGCAGGAGTCCAGCCTCATGGTGAACTGTTCGCAGTGCCGCCTCCAGATCAGGATTTTATTCCTTGTCCTGATCTTTTTAAGGACGTCATTAAGAGGCAATGGGATTCACCGGGGGTTTTGTCTGCTCCTAGTGCACATGACAAAAAACTCTACTGTGCTGATTCCGTATTGGAAGATCTGCTTAGTTTACCATCTGTGGATCCTCCAGTGGTGAGCCTTTCCTCGTCTGCGGTTTTGTCCTCAGACGCCGTGGAAGTTTTGAAATCTGATGAACGCAAGGCGGAGGTTTCCTTCCGGAAAATGCACCAGGCAGCAGCTTGGGCGGTGAAAGCTACAATGTCTGCATCTTTCTTTAATAGAGCTACTTTGATTTGGCTTCGCCAGTTAGAGGAAAGGTTGCCCCCAGAGGATACCAGACTTAATCAAGACCTTAATAAGTTGGTGGCCGCTACAGAGTACTCAGAAGACGCCTCCTTAGATGTGGCCAGGTTTGTGACTAGAGCAATGGCATCATCTGTAACATTACACAGGCTTCTTTGGCTTAAGCCCTGGAAGGCTGACTCCAAATCAAAATGGAAACTAGCCTCCGCTCCTTATCAGGGATCTTCCCTCTTTGGGGCGGCTCTAGAACCAATATTGGTTGAAGGGAAAGACAAAAGGAAGGTGTTACCTGTGACATACAGCAGGCAGGAGTGTAGATTTACTCCCTATAGTCAACGGCAACCCTTTCGGACGGAGTCAGGGTCCAGGGGGTCCTATTATAATAGGTCCTTTTCACAAGGATTCGACCGTTTCGCCAGTAGACAGGGCAGTAGTGACAGGGGTAGATTCCAGCCCACCTCCAGATGGCCTTCTAGGGGCTCAGGTTCCCATTCCATTAGACAGGACAAATGACTCCCTCCCCCTCATTCCCATTGGGGGGCGACTCCTTCATTTCCTGCCCCAGTGGGAGTCCACCACGTCCGACCCCTGGGTTCATCGGATGGTGGGTCTTGGACTGACGTTAGAATTTCAAACTATTCCCAGAAATTTTTTCATTCGTTCCCCAGTGTCCCAAAACAAGGACAGACAGGATAATCTCAGGGCAGAGATACAACACCTGCTGCAAATAGGGGCAATAGAAATGGTGCCAACTTCACAGCAAGGGAAGGGAGTCTATTCGATCCTGTTTTTGGTGCCCAAGTCCTCCGGGGGGTGGAGAGCCATCTTGAACCTCAAGCATCTTAACAAATTTATCAGGTACAAGAGGTTCAAGATGCAGTCCCTCAAGACCATTTTGGGTTGTATTCGGAAGGGCGACATAATGACTTCAATTGATCTTCAGGAGGCCTACCTCTATGTCCCAATACACCCTCGACATTGCAAGTACCTCAGGTTTGTGTACACCGGACGGCATTACCAGTACCGGGCGATGCCATTCGGTCTTTCATCTGCCCTGAGGGTCTTCACCAAACTGTTGGCTGCCGTGGCAGCCTCCATTCATCTAATTCCCATCCGCATATTATGTTATCTAGACGACATTTTGATTTTGTCCAATTCCCCTATCCAAGCACAGCAGGACATGTTGACCATTTGTCAGGTCCTGGAACTTCATGGATTCTCCATAAACCGTCAGAAGAGCCACCTACTTCCTTCCAAGTCCATCGTCCATCTAGGTGCTCGGATCGACTCGGAGAAGCTTCAAGACTTCCTTTCGGAGGAGAGACAGCGGAACATCACGGACTTGGTTCTGCATACCCTGGCCTTGAGGCAAGTATCTCTCATAACTTTGTCTCCATTGCTTGGCAAATTTATTTCATGTTTAGGGATCGTACCTTGGGCACGACGTCACTTGAGACCGCTTCAGTGGTTCCTCCTGCCATTCCAGAGACTGGGTCAGGGTCATCCAGGATCACAGTATCACTTCCACCTCAGGTATGTCTGTCCCTCCTGTGGTGGGTGTTGGGAACCCTGGCACATGGCTGCCACTTTCACGAACCGTCCAGAATAGTGCTCACCACAGATGTGAGCCTCTCCGGCTTGGGGGGGGGGTCACCTGGAGACTCAGATGGTCCAGGGGCTGTGGACACAGTCAGACTCTCAGGACAATATCAATGTACTGGAACTGAGAGCCGTGAGACTGGCGCTGGTCCATTTTCAGAAGGTCTTGTTTCACCGACATGTCTTTGTCCTCACGGACAACATGTTGGCAAAGGGGCACCCAATCTCTGTCTCTCATGTTGGAGTCAGAGGCATTATTGGACTGGGAACTTCACCTGCTGTCACTGAGGGTGGAACATATTTCCGGGACCACAAACGTAAGGGCAGATTGGCTCAGCAGAAAACACCTGGATCAGTCGGAGTGGAGGTTGCATCCGGATCTGTTTCGGGAACTGGTACAACAGTTCGGTCAACTGCTGGACCTCTTCGCTCATCAGGATGACACACAGCTACCCAGGTTTGTGACTCGATTTCCCTGCTGGGGAGCTGAGGCCTACAATGCCCTATGGTGTCTGTGGCCACCAGGTCTGCTTTATGCTTTTCCCCCATCCCTTTCATTCCAGGGGTTATCCGCAAGCTACTGCTGGAATGTGCAGAGCTGCTTCTGGTAGCACCTCACTGGCCCCGGTGTTCCTGGTTCGCCGACCTGGTGAATCTCTCCGTGCGCCGCCCGTGGTGCATTCCTCAGGACAGGATATCACTCAGTTAGGGGGCTGTGCTCCATCCAAACCCCCAGTGGCTACAGTTAGCCATATGGTGCTTGAGCGGATCCGCCTGAGGAAGGACAACATTTCAGAGGACGCCATCCACACCATCCAAGCAGCTAGACATCCGTCAACCGTCAGGATCTATGATGCCTCTTGGAAGGCATTCTGTCTTTGGTGTGCTGCTTGCCATATTGATCCTACTTCTGCATCAGTTCCAGATGTTATAGACTTCCTCCAAGCGGGTTTCACTAAAGGTTTAGCCCCCTCCACTCTCAGACGTCAGGTGGCTGCTTTGGCGACGGTCCTGGGCTCAGGTGACACTCGGTCTCTTACCCTCGACCCCCGCATTAGGAGTTTTCTGAGGGGGGCCACAAACCTCCAACCTCCGCCTATCCATAGATATCCATCCTGGGACTTGTCCCTTGTTTTGAGGGCACTCACGACTTCACCGTTTGAGCCTCTGGCATCAGTGAGCCTTCGGTTTTTGACCCTGAAGATGGCATTTCTCCTTGCCATTACGTCGGCATGGAGGGTTTCGGAATTGGCTGTCCTATCAATTCGTAGTGACCTATGCATTTTTAAACCCAATTTGGTTGTCCTCAGACTGGACCCCTCCTTTGTCCCCAAAGTTAATTCCGTTTTTCAGAGGCAACAGGATTGATTTTTGCCCCCATCCTCGTCATCCCCTAGAGACTCAGTGGCACACATTGGATGTTTGGCGGGCTTTATGCTGCTATATTGCCAGGACTGCCTCATTTCGTAAGTCGGAGGCACTTTTGGTTTCCTTCCATCCAGCATCCATGGGCCAAAAGGTGGATTAAGGCTTGCATCGCCTCGGCTTATAGCACTCAGGGCAGACAGTCACCAGGGCAAATTTGGGCACACTCAACCCGCAGCGCTGCCACGTTGGCTGCTTGGTCCACTCAAGCGTCCATTCTGGACATTTGTCGTGTTGCCACATGGATGTCACTTTCTCCATTCGTCCGCCATTACAAGATCGATTCTCTGGCTTCGGCAGAGGCCTTCTTTGGCCGGCGGGTGCTTCAGTCTGTCCACTCCCCAGGTGCTCAAAGACCCAGCCAGCCTCCCTCCCAGTAGATGGGTGCTTGGGCATATCCCACCAATGAATTGCGTAGCATCGCCATGGAAAATGGACGTTGGATTACCTGAACGTTCCTTTTCTTGGCGATGCGAAGCAATTAATCCCACCTCTCAGGCTGTCTGGGGTGGGGAGAGGGTTTTCTTGTGTTTTCTTTCTTAGATCACGGCTCCTGTTGAACACCTTTGAGAAATAACTGACGAGCCACAGAACCAGAGAGGAGTGCCCAGAGGAAAATTTAAAGGCACAGTACACTCTCAGTCCCTATCAAGCAAGAATGATAGAACCCACCAATGGATCCGGGTACTTGCGGGACCGCCTACTACCACCAATAGCCTCCCACCGGCCGGTACGCTCCCATAGAGAGGGGCTCCTCCGGGTGCCGTCAGCCAAACAATGCCGACTGGAGGCCCCCAGGGGGAGAGCCTTCTCTGTGGGGGCACCTACTATCTGGAACGAGCTCCCCCCAGAGATACGGAGGATCCCGGATCTGCGCACGTTCCGCCGCGCCTTAAAGACCTTACTATTTCACCAGGCCAGCTTGGCCTAATTTTCCCCCTCTTTTATAAAAGATTTTTAAAATTTTAAATATGTTTTAGTATTTTATATATTCAATTTTAAATTGGTTTTAAAAGTTTGGGGTTTTAAATTTGTCGGGGCCAAAATTATTTAATTTGATTTTATTCTATTTTTTAAATTTTGTATTGTATGTGTATTTATTGTTTGGCTGTGCACCACCCTGAGTCCTTCGGGAGTAGGGCGGTATAGAAATCTAATAAAATGAAAATGAAATGAAATGAAATGAATTGCTTCGCATCGCCAAGAAAAGGAACGTTCAGGTAATCCAATGTCCATTCTGTCATTGTAATCTGCCTGTCCAGAAGATCCCTGTGTGGTTCTTCTAGTTCTTGGATATCGACTTCATTAAGGTATTGTTTGATATCCTCTTCTGGAGATTCTTCCTGTTCGTATAGTTTCTGAAAAAAAATTCTTGCTATTTCTTTTTTGTCTTTGTTCCTATAGTATATTTCTCTTACATCATCCTGTAGTTCATGGATTGTCCTCCTCTCTTTTTCTTGCTTCAATTTGTATGCCAGCCATCGCCCTCTCTTATTTGCGTATTCAAAATGGTTTTGCTTTACAGATTTGATTTTCCTTGCAATTTCTGTTTATGTAATCAAATTTATTTTGTGTTTGGCCAAATTTATTTTTTCTTTAATCCTCTTATTTAGAGGCTCATTCTGTAACTCGAATTCATACTTTTTGAGTTCCTTCAATAAGTTGTCTTTTTCCTGTTGTTTGGCTTTGTTTTTTTTTTTGTCAAATACGATATCGTTAAGCCTCTTATGTAGGCTTTCGCCGTGTCCCATAAATTTTGGAGGGAAGTTTGCTCTTTGGTGTTAATCTCAAAAAATACCGTATTTTCCGGCGTATAAGACGACTGGGCGTATAAGACGACCCCCAACTTTTCCTGTTAAAATATAGGGTTTGGGCTATACTCACCATATAAGACTACCCCTCTTCCAACACACACCAAATAAAAATTAAAAAACATCAACTGCCTCAACACAATGTAAAAGCAGCTGTGCTAGACCCAAAATGGCCCCTGCAACTAGCAGGAACCTCACACAGCCACAAAAAGCCCAAAAAAACAACTTTCACACTTTACACACACACACACAACACAACACAACTGGCTCACCCACAATGTAAAAGCAGCTGTGCTAGACCCAAAATGGCCCCTGCAACAAGCAGGAACCTCACGCAGCCACAAAAAGCCCAAAAAAACAACTTTCACACTTTACACACACACACAACACAACACAACTGACTCACCCACAATGTAAAAGCAGCTGTGCTAGACCCAAAATGGCCCCTGCAACAAGCAGGAACCTCACACAACCACAAAAAGCCCAAAAAAATCAACCTTCACACTTTACACACACAAAATTCCACATACAGCTTTGTGAGATTTTGTGTGTTTGTGTAGTTAGAGTGAAACACTACAGAAAGACACCACATCTCAGAAAGCTGCACAAATATTATTTTATTTTTATTTTTATATGAAAACTAAATTTAAAACTTCCTAAACTTTAAATGGCTAGGTCTAAAAAAGAACAACTAAAAAAACCCCAATTAACTATTTTTTTAAAGCTCCCAAAGGGTTAAAAAACTTACCCAATAGAACAGGGGTCTCCAACCTTGGCAACTTTAAGACTTGTAGACTTCAACTCCCAGAATTCCTCAGCCAGCTTTGTTTTTACTGGCTGAGGAATTCTGGGAGTTGAAGTCCACAACTCCTGCCTGCATGATTGCAGGCAGAAAGTGGCTTGCTGATGGAATGGATTCAGGCAAGTGAAGCAAGGCAAGCGTTGCGATTACCAGCTAAGGTAAGCAAGCTGGAGGGGGAAAACCTTTTTCTTTTTACAGGGCTCTGGGCTCTGGCGATCCCAGCTGAGTTGCCTGATTAGCAGGCAATGCAGCTGGGATCGTCAGAGCTTGGATCGATGGCTCTGGCGATCCCAGCTGCGATGCCCGATTGGCAGGCAACTCAGCTGGGATCGTCAGAGCTTGCAGAGTCACGTAAAAGGAAAAAAGTTTTTTCCTTTAACATGGCTCTGGCATCCCAGCTGAGTTGCCTGATTAGCAGGCAAAGCTGGGATCGTCAGAGCTTCGATCGCCAGAGCCATTTAAGGCTCGTTAGAGTCTTTTGGGCTGGTCTGCCTGGTTACAGGAGAACGACACCCGGCGTATAAGACGACCCCCGACTTTTGAGATGATTTTCATGTGTTAAAAAGTCGTCTTATACGCCGGAAAATACGGTATTCCCATTTCTTTTTCCATCATTTATATGTATTCTTTACTTTTTAGAATTTCGGTGTTCATCATCCATCTCTTTTTCTTCCGATATCCTTTCCAGATTACTTTTATCGGATTGTGGTCTGCCCATGTGTTCGTCATTATTTCTATTTCTTCTAAGTCTTTCCTGAGATCTGTTGACATCCAGGCCATGTCTATCCTGGACCAAGATAAGTGTGGATTGGAGTAGAAAGTATACTGTTTTTTATCTTTATTTATTTCCCTCCACGCATCTTGAAGGTAGAATTCCTACACCATATCCTTGAAAGTGTCCGGCAAGATTTTTTTTTTTTTTTTTGGTTTTATTTTTCCTGGTAATCTTTTTCTATGTTTGAAATTGCATTGAAGTCACCTATAATAGTCTAGCTCTTTTACTCTGTCATGTATGTTTTGGAAGAAAATATGTTGATTCTCATTTGGTGCATAAATTGAGATTAGCAATATTGTCTTGGATTCCGTTTGTATCTCCACCATTAAAACTCTTCCCTCTCTGTCTCTGTATATCTGTTTTGTTTTTAGATGTTTCCTAATGTAGACTGCAATGCCTCTTATTTTCTGGTCAACCAGTGAGGTGTAAAGGTTCCCTAGTATTCTATTTTCTAGTATCTGTTGGTGTTGTTTTTTAATGTGGACCTCCTGTAGATTTATGATATCCATTCCTAATTTTTGTAGTTTGGTGAGTGTCCGGGTTCTTTTAGCAGGGGCGTTTAATCCATTAATGTTGATCGAAATCATCTTTATTTCCTGTTCCATTTTTCTTCCTATCTAGTTGTTGTCTTTACTTTCCTGGTGTTTCTTGTTATTCTTTGTGTTTTCCTCCTTGCTCCTTTCCTGTCTTCTCTTTCTCTTTCTAATCTTCTCTTCTTTTCCTGTTCTATTTAACTAGGAAATTGTAATAATTGAGATACTATTAATTGTATATTGTGTTGAAAGCAGAAATGGTTAAGTTGTGGTTTGGAGAAATATATGGGGGAAATTATTTGGTTTATTATTATTGGTAAATAAAATTAATTGATTTGTAAGAAATTGGATTGCATGGAAATAATTGGAATATTCATGTTCATATTGATTAATATATAAAAAAGATAGTTATATAACTAATTGATTTATATTAAAATGTTGAATTAGTATTAAACAACTGTATTACATAATTACATAATTAACCAATGTGAGGATGGATATAAAAATAAATGACAATGCGAAGGGGTATAATATAGAATAGAAGGGAAAAAATGAATTTGATTAAGATTAGAGATGAGGATGAAGGGTAATATTGGTTTTTTAAAAAAATAGATGAGGAATAAATATGGCAAAAAGGAAATATAGAAATTGTAAATTTAATTGAAATGACTAAACACTGTTTAAATTTGTGAACCGGCCAAATACTCTGTTCAAAGAAAATACATTGTATGTTTGTATGTGTGTTTCTAATTATTGCTATTTATTCATATTTGTTCTCTTTTATTCTTTAAAGTTTAACAATTCATTCTTTATCTTAATAACTTTATATTTGCTTGGGATTGGTTTTCTTCCCTTTCATCTTTTTATTGTACAGCAATCTTTCTCCTCAAACCTACCACCTCTCTCTTTTCTTTCCTTCTTACTTTCTTTCCCCCCCTTCTTCTCCTCCCTACTTCCTCTTCCTTTCTCCTTCTCCTCCTCTCTTCCTTTCTCTCTTACCCTCACTCCTACTCTAATTTCCCTTCCCTTCCTTCATCCCTCTCTATTGCTGTATCCTTTTATGCATATAGACTACTCAGAGGGCTGAAAAAGTTATTTTTGACTGGTCCTCGCACTTTTGACCAGTCCTCGAACTTACGACTGTCCTCACATTTTACGTTTTTGCCCTATCTTGTCACCATGGTGAAAGAAGCAGTTGTGAAATGAGTGACACGGTTGTTAAGAATGCTACAATGGGCATAAATGATGACCAATCATAAGTGCGAAGACCGGTCAAAAGTGCGAGGACCTGTCAGAAATCACTTTTTTTCAGCCCTCTGGGTAGTCCTTTTGTGCACATGGACTACTCAGAGGGCTATTTTTGACTGGTCCTTGCACTTTTGACCAGTCCTCGAATTTACAACTGTCCTCACATTTTACATTTTTGCCCTATCTTGTCACCATGGTGAAGAGAAGCAGTTGTGAAATGAATGACACGGTTGTTAAGAATGCCGCAACAGGCAAAAATGTGAGGATGGTCATAAGTGCGAGGACTGGTCAGAAATGACTTTTTTCAGCCCTCTGAGTAGTCCCTATGCAGATAGCCATGCCCACCCAGTCACATGACCAGCTAGCCACACCCACCCGGTCACATGGCTAGATAGCCACACCCACCCAGTCACATGACCAAGCCACACCCCCAATTAAGCCACGCGCACAGAACCGGTTGTTAAAAAAATTGAATCCCACCACTGCTTATACCTAATAAGAATTTAACAATCTCACCAGACTAAAGCAGTAATCTTCTAACCTCATAGATATGCCCTGGGAGATTCTAGGATATGACTATCCTGAACCTTTTGCTCCCTCCCCCGTCCAGTTCAGGACTGTGCAGTTTCTTATTTTGGACCTCTCCCTGGAATGCATTACCTCTTCCCTGGGAAGCTAAGGTGCTATTGCTGAGCCCTCCCTCCCAAATCCTTTTCCAGCTGCATATTCCATCACATCATGTATTTGTATTTGTGAATCTGATTAGAACTTGTGTCAAAAATGTTTACTATTTATAAAAACCAATCTGATGAGTTTTGTTGCAATGATGTTTAGGTATAATAGATGCTACAGAGTGCTTTAGTTGACCTATAACTTCAGAGAGACATCTAAGAATGTTTTTATACATGCTCCCTCCATCTAGATTTGACAATTGTGCAGTATTCTTTAAAGGGCTAAATGTTGGAATGCAATTCTGCTGTAATGTTCTTTATATAGAGGTTTTGACCCTAATTGTTTTCGGATTTCTTTTAACTGAAAGAAACTAACTTCTGAAGATTTCAGGTTATATTAAAGGTGCAATCCAGGCAAAGTTATGAGCTGTTAATATCTAGTGTAGAGGTCCCCAACCCCCAACCCCCGGTCCATGGACCAGCACTGGGTCATGGTATGCCAGAAACTGGGCTGTGCAAACAAATAAAGACCCATCTGCGGGATGGAGGCAGCATGCAAAACCCTGTGGTCCACGGAAAAACCTTTCTCAATGGAACTGCTCCCTGATGCCCAAAAGGTTGGGGCCACTAATGTAGTGAAATAAACAAAATCCTTTTTGTATTTCCGTATGGCATTCTAGTTCTTCATTATCTTCATTTTGCAATTATTTGGAAATTATGTTACATTGCCAGTAGTATTATAATCTATAAAGAAATAAATAAAAAATAACTAATCTATAGAAGCTTTTCATAATACATGTATAATTTTTCACAGTTGGCTTCATTTAAGCAAAGAAAATATTTTGATGAATAGTATTAGAAAACTTTGCTTTTCTCCTGCCCACCCGCCAAAATCTGTTCTTTAAAACTCAATGCTAACAACGACCTACCTGCTTTCTTTAAGTGCATTATAGGTCATGCAATCTACAGAAGAGTTCCAAGTTTTTGAGATTAAAATTTGTTTGGAAAGCAGAAATCCTAGTAGTTTATTGCATTGGACAAGGGTTTTATAGGAATGAGTTTATAGTGTTGGTATCCTTACACGTTGTATACAAGTCATGTCAAAAATTCAGTACCTATCACAGAAACTGATGCTGTGTCAGGATTACTTTGGGGAGGCTGAGTGTTACAGAGTGTTTTGGCTGATTACAGCAGTACTTTATTCAAAAGGTAGAGGATTCTTTTACAACTGTATTTATTTCACACAACAGTACTTTATTCAAAAGGCAGATGATTCTTTCATAACTGTACTTATTTCAAAAGCACCTGTAAAACACTTGTTAGCACTTACGTTTTGCTGCCAGCAAGACATTTGTAAGAGATGATGGTTCCCCTGTAAACTGGACTACTTGTACAGTTTTGTTGTCACCAATTTTCTGACAGTTAAATGATAAACGGGTGTCTCAGAATTTAATCAATTTCAACCAGGGGTGGGTTCTACTTACCTTTACTATCGGTTCACAATGGAATCGTTGTGGCAGAAGAAAAAATAAAACAATATTTGGAGAAAGCTGAACTACCCACAGTACCTGAAATAGTTAAGGTTATGTTAAATGAAACGATAACAATGATGGAATTAACAGAAACAATTAAGAGACAAAAACCAGTGAAACACCAGGACTAGATGGATTACTGGCAGAACTTTATAAATGCCTACAAGATACTTTAGGTATTCCCAATGTTAGAAGTTTACAATGAAATATTGTTAGAGGCTGAAATACCAAGTTGTGGAGGCAAACAACTATAACTCTAATACCGAAAGAAGAATCACAAAGTACACAGATAAAAAAATTACAGACCAATATCACTATTAAATGCAGATTACAAGATATATGCTTCAATAATTGCAAGGAGATTAAAAAGATTCTTGAATGAATTTATACATCTAGACCAGAATGGATTTTTACAGAAACACAAATTAAAAATAATATGAGAATTATCCTGAACACGCTGGAGTATTATGAAGTACATTGCAAAAAACAAATGGCATTGATATTTTTAGATGCACAGAAAGCATTTGATAACGTAAACTGGCAATTCATGTTACTACAATGAAAATACCGTATTTTTCAGACTATAAGACGCACTGGAGTATAAGATGCACCAAGATTTCAAAGAAGTAAAGAAGAAAAAAAAAAGTTTTTGCTCTCCCCGGCCCCTAGGAACACTCTGCAGGCCTCCCAAACCCTCCTTGGGTCCCGTTTTTGCAAAAATGAGCCCGTTTTTTGCACAGTCCCCTTTATTATTTCCTCTGTCCCCTTTACTATTTATATTAACATTGCACTTGCCTGGGAGGAAAGAATGGGTAAATTTGAGATTATTACATTTGGAGGGGCATGATCTCCAACTGGGGTGGCATGCTTTTTTATGGTATGGCAAAAATAAAATATATGGATACTTTCAAAGACATTTTGTTAGAAATGCATTATTATTAGTATGGGGAAAAGTTAAAGAAAGACATTATATGAAAATACCAATCTGGCTCTCCACAATGGAGGCAGTGATACACCCTAATGTGATTGATGTGGAAAAAAATTGTAAGATATAAGGACATTTTGAATGAGGAACTCAAATCTAAACAAGAACTGACCAAGCTAACGATGTCAATGGCCTATAAGGAGAATTTATATAAAATGTTTTATAGGTGGCATCTACCACCAGCAAGATTAGCAAAAATGTATGAAAATTTATCAGCTAAATGTTGGAAGTACAATCAGATACCAGGTTCATACTATCATACGTAGTGGACATGCTCAAAGGCGAAAAAATATTGGACTAAAATACATTCTTGGCTAGAAAAAATGATAAAACAACTATAGATTTAAAACCAGAGATATTCTTGTTGGGTATATTACCAGAACAGTATGACAGAGGGAAAATATATTTAATTTTACATGTATTAACGGCAGCAAGAATTGTGTTTGTACAACAGTGGAAAAACGAAGAGATCCCTACAGATGAAAGGGTTATAAAAATATTAGAATATGCTGAGATGGACAGATTAACACTTAAAATAAAAGAAAAGGAAGAAACAGAATACTTTTTGACATGGGACTTGTTTTACCAATGGTTAATGAATCAGAGATTACAATCTAAAAAGATGTAAAAGCTAATAAGAACGTTTGTATTGAAAACCTTGTAAGGTAAATAAACTAATTGTATTACTATTTTGCGATTATTACTGATATGTTTATTATGTTTATTATTATGATTAATGTTGATCAATATGGCATTTCTACTTAAAATTAATTGTGCCCAGACAACACTCTCTTCAGATAGATATGGATTTTTTTATGTGATATAAAAAAATGTATTAATAAAACATATATTAAAACAAAGAAGAAGTTGTGAGTGCACCATCACCTGAGGCTTTCAAAAAGAGACTGGACAACCATTTGTCTGAAATAGTGTAGGGCCGTGATGGTGAACCTATGGCATGCATGCCAGACATGGCACGCAACGCCCTCTCTGATGGCGCACGAGCCGTACCCGAGTTCAGGTCTCCTGTGCATGCATGCATGCCTCCCACCAGCCAGCTGGTCTTTGGGTCTCTGCCTCGTATGCGTGGGGGCATGGGGCATGCGAGGG
The DNA here is from genome assembly GCA_022577455.1 of Arizona elegans. Classification (NCBI taxonomy): domain Eukaryota; kingdom Metazoa; phylum Chordata; class Lepidosauria; order Squamata; family Colubridae; genus Arizona; species Arizona elegans. The sequence goes on from JAKOOJ010000001.1 coordinate 155,755,834, forward strand.
GCTGTGTGCACATGCATGGGGGACAGGGCACTTGTGTGGGGGACGGAACGCATGCGTGGGGCCATGCACACATTGCATTTTAGGGGTTCCAGCATGCACATGCATTTACGTGCATACACACACGCTTTGGGCACTCAGTCCTAAAAAGGTTAGCCATCACTGGTGTAGGGTCTCCAGTTTGTACATGGGGTTGGACTAGAAGATCTCCAAGGTTGCTTCTAACTTTATTATTTTATGTTCTATATTGTCTCTTGGAGCTCGAGGGCAGTTGTATCTATGCTGACAGGTCAGTATCTACTAGCAAAATGTTGCATTTGAGAGGTGCACAAAGGAATGAACAGGGGCTGTGACCAATCACTTATACATCTTGATATTATAAAGTGCAGAGGTGGTCAACTCCAGTGAATTCTGGAATTGGCACACAGAAACCAAAGCACTACAGCTGAGAAAGCAAAGACCCAATTGCTGTAATATCATTGAAGCACTTGCAGCTGAAGCTCCCTGAATTTCATCCCTCCGAGATATAGATAGGTCTCCACCTATGAGGAGTGAAAAATCAGGTATACACATGAAGATTCCAATTAACTGCTTCCAATTAACTCAAAGCCTATGCGTGGGGATCTTCTCAACTAATGATCAGCACCTGGGTAGAACTATCTAAAGTTCAACAGCATTTGGTGTGTGTGTGTGGGGGGGGGGGTGTGGACTTACAGTAGTTTGCTTGTGGCTACATAACAACTCTAAACTGATCTCTCTTTTAACTTCTTCTCCTGTCTCTGCCAGCCTTTCTCCTATGCCACCAAGGTCATCTGACAGAATATGCTCCTCCTATTTTCCCCTCCCTTATATTTCAGGAGAATAAATTGCCATGATAACAGGCTTGGCCCAGTTCCTGGGATAATGCCTAGATAATGCCTATTGGTAGGCAATTCTCAACTTTATGGAAGATCTTGGAAAAGATCTTTGGGACAGGGGCAAAGTCATATAACGAACTCAATTTCTAATGTCATTGAGCTGTGCCAAAGCTAGAAAACCACTTTACTTCTTACAGATTTTGTTTCTTTTAGAGTTCTATCTTCTCGTTTGTCTCTTACCTACCCTACAATATTAGACATTCTGAAAATATTAACACTGAGGTTTAAATCAGAGCTCATGCCAAAGGCCTCATTAATACTTTTCACATATTCAAAGATTTGTTTTAAGTGTTGTTGTTGTTTTGTTTACTTTGCTTTAAAAATTGTCTGGAAGTTTTTTCAATAGTCAAATTTGAATATAAAGAAAGATTTAGAGAGGTGATCCTGGATTTCTTAAAATATTGGGTTAGTAGATAGATGCATCTTAATATAGATTTAAGTCCAAGGCCAACTTATATTTTAAACTTAAATTGCTATTTACATTCACACTATTTTTATGACATTGAATATATATTTACAATAGGGTATTCATCAAGATTTTTATTGCATAAATTACAAGTGCCTTAAGAAAGATGGATTCAATTTTCTAAATATTCAAAGTTTATTTTAATATCAATTATTAGCTGGTGTAAGGAATGTAATAATTCATTTGAGGAATTTGTTTTTCACTCCATTGAAGTATTGACAAAAATTTGGATAGTTGCTGATTTGAGGATCAGATTTAATATACATATAATGCTGCAGAGAATATGACACATATTAGTATATATAGTTTTGATTCTTTTACTGTGAAAAGCTTTCATTATGGGATACTCTCCAATTTAAAAATATCTGAAAAATCCTTTCCTCAAATCAATTGGCCTGTCATAATACTATTACTTAGATCAACATAGCTTTGATAAGACAATTTTAAACACTTTTCTAGAGATTGAAATCACAGGTGATACTTGGCAGAGGTATTTGTTATTTGGATTATTTCATCCCTCTGGTATTACAAATTGGAAGTTCCATATCAATTAGAGATTTTGTGGAATCAATAGGAATCTCCAAAGGCAGTAATCCATTAATAAAAGAAGCAGAGTGAATCAGGCGAAATAGGTATTAATTATGTATGCAACCTTGGAGTAACAAACTTGAATGCCTTGTTTGTGCAAATCAATGGAGGCTTGTTTTAAAGAATGTTAAATTGGTCCCCTTTGATTTTAAAACAAGGTTTATACACCAACAAAAATCTTATTTTTATATATTGGGCACATCAGAAAATATTTAATGATTAAACTTTCCACAAACATGTAATCTGTCAGTATAAGTGCTACAGTTTTGTCTAAAATTCAGTGTTCTTAAAATAACTTTAGATTTATTATTGCATGTCAAAAATACTAAATTCTTCTGACTATATTGCCAATGTTTAGCATCAATCAAGACATCAAGAATTGAAGACTATGCTTCAGACCAATTGAATTATTGTACAATACAGAAACATAAATGTTCACCTGATTAATAGCAGTTGATTGTTGTTGTTTTATTTTACAACCCATTGTTTACATTCTCTCTCCCATACACACAGACTGAGTATAACTGTATGTGGGCATATATATTTGTGTGTGTATATCTAGTTTTATTTTGAAAAAATAAAGTATTTTTAAAAGTTACTATAATTTTTAGTTTTTTTAATATTCCCTGAAAGATACTGTATTACAAGGAATATAAAAAATCCAGAAGGACAAAACATTCTTGAACATAGGCCTCTAAAGCAAACCTTTTGTAACCATGCAGAAAAGTGAGTTCACAAAAAATGCTGAACCATATTTGTTTAAACATTGTTTATTGAATAAGTCAAAATTGGCTGGATTTATACAAATTCTAAATTATAAATCCCTTTTTTTAAACTCAAAAATAGTTTTATTTATACATCCACTCAAATACTTTTCCTTATAAACTTTCTACAGGGTGTGTGTTCTTTAAGCAATTTTCACATTTTTTAAATATGTAATTCCAAAGAAAATGTTTCCGTGATGGTTGTGTTCTGTGTACTGTGTGTGTTTAGAGCTCAACATATAACATAGTGCAGAAGGTCACATGCAGTCCATATGAGATTCCAACATGACATTTAGAGAGTTTTCAGATGTTGGCCACCCTTTTGAGGCTGAAAGCAGGGCATCTGTAGAAAGGATTGACTGGAGGTTTGGGTTACTGCTCTCGGCATTTGTCAGTTTTTCAGTGTTGTCCTCCCAATTAATATGAAATCTTGTGACTCTGGGGTTAGATGCCAAAATATTCCTCTGGATCTTAGAAAAGTCCAGCTTTACTGGAGGGTTTTCCCTCAATTCTGTTTCAGTATATTCATTGTTTACATAATACCCAACTCTGATAAATTCTTAACCTCTGTAAGCGCAGGTGATTAAGACAACCATTACATCTACAGCATCTGCATCAGGAATAAATCCTGGATTAGGAGCATCTGCCTGAAATACAAACATATGTCTTCCTGCAGGAACAGGGCCTACTAAAATCTAAAACTTGATCATATTCCTCACTTTCTGCTGAGCCCACATAAACAATTTTCCATTCCAAATTGAAAATTAGTTGGGTGGGGTGGGTAATTGAAGTTTCAATTTCAATTTCAAATTACAGCACCAATTCTCCAACACCCATGGGGAAGAGAGAAGACAAGGAAGGGGCTCTTTGGCCGCCAGTTAAGTCCCAGTTTGCAAGGCTTGAATTGACTTGGTGATTTTATTTCACTACCAAAGGGAATGAAAACTGGAATTGCTCGCATTTTTAACTCCCAACCTGCAAGGTCCGATAACCAAAGCCCTAAATTATAAATCCTGATGCCAACATTCTGAATTTACAAACCACAATGCCTAAGTGACTGAACACAGTACTGATATGAATTTGACAGTAGAGTTCAGTAAAGAAGAGGAATACTAAATGATCTAAAGGACTGAGAACTAAGCTATGTTGAGTGAATGGTCATCTTCTGAATAACTGCTGATTACAAAGGGCATATCCTGAGATCTGCTCATTGCTCTTTGTGAATGATTGTGTAATTTCTCCATGCTAAGCAAATAAAGGCAGAGGGAGTGAATAGAGAGAACAAATAGGAGTTTGAAGGGGTAGTTCAAGGGAGAGGTTCCAAACAAATTTCCCCTTTAAGTTGACAAAATATACTTGGCTAACCTGAAAAACATGAGAAAGAAACATGAGAAAATAAAAAGCTTTTGTATTGACTCTGCTTAAGAATCAGAAGTAAATATGAATGGTCATAACCTGCAATGTGTATAGTATGCTTTTGTTTGTGCCTGAAAACAAATGCATGCTAGAAAAGGTAAAATTAAGAGGCTTGGAGAACCAAGAGGCCACACTTTGTTTCTTAAGAGAAGGTGGACACATTTATTAGATTGAACAAGCAGATCACTTCAGTAAGAGCTCATCAAAAGGCTGCCTTTCACAAGAAAAAAATCTGACAAAGAAGCAAACCTAATGATTAAGAGTGAAAGCCAGAAACAAGAGATAGAAAATATTCTGTAGCACAGAAACAAAGAATTTGCTTTTAGTCCTGTGCTAAAGAAACAAGATTTAGATCTGATATGAAAGAACAAAAAACTGGGCTGAATAGGCAATATAAGGCTGGAGTTTTGAAAAATAGAGGGAATGGATTTACTACTTTTAGCAAGACCAACAGGACAATTCTTCAAAGGCTGATTGATTGGTTAAGTGCCATGAAGTCATTTTGATTCTATCAACCACATAACTGTAGATAGATTTGGTCTCTAACCAGTTCTTTCAAGTCTCCCAATGGTGCACCATTGCCACCATAACTGAGTATATCCATTTGCTGCTGATTGTCCTTCTCATTCCCTCCATCTTTTCCAGCATTAGCGCCTTCTCCATTATATCTGTCTTTCTTTACTAAGAGTTGAAGCCTATCCTCTTTATTTCCCATATTTTGATTTTTAATAAAATAATAATGGTCCCTAAAGTTTAACAACATTATTTCTGATTTTGAGTCATGTAATAACCCCCTGATTAATTATTCTGTTATCTTGCTGTATTATTTATATATAGCTTCCTTCCTAAAATTTCAAACTATGAAGTAAAGCAGTCACAATGCATGTGACCGAGCAAGAAAAGTCTAGATGAGCCTTAGCAACTTGCTCTTTTGATCCTCCAAAGGCAGTATACTCCTTGAGACAGTAGATTTGGCCAGTCCCAACAATTTCTGTTGACGAAACAAAATAAGAAGAGGATTGACACTTTTGAAATTTTGTATTGTTGAAGACCTCCTGAGTATACAATGCAATGCCAAGAGTTTCTGGGTTAAAAATAAGAAGAAGCCTACCAAGAAGTTGTGGGTGATGTTTTCCAAGAGCAAATTGTAGATTTTTTGACAAGAGGTAAAGTAATGATAGAGATGTTACTTACCTTAACATTTTTAAGATAAAGAGATCATCTCCAAAACAAACTTTACTAAGTATGGTCCAACTAAAAAAATCCTAATCTATTTCACTGACAACTTTCTTTTTCAGAAAGTGAAGAAAGATATAAAAGAATCAGATTTCTAATCAATTGGGAAGACTTAATACCCAAAATAGAAGGAGTGTGAATTTGGGAAGAAAATTATTAGTTAATGCTGACATTCTTAACACAGATAGTACTAAATCATTCGTTTAGTGACTGTTCAAAGTTACAACTGCACAGAAAAAAGTGACTTATGACTGTTTTTCAATTTATGCAGCATCCCTATGATCAAAATTTGTCACATGATCAAAATTTGGATGCTTAGCAGCTGGCTCATATTTATAATTGCAGTGTCCCTGAGTTATGTGATCACCTTTGGCGACCTTTTACAAGCAAAATCAATGGGGAAGCTAGATTCACTTGACAAACCTTACTAGCTTAACAACTGCACTGATTCACTTAACAACTGTGGCAAGAAAGGTCATAAAATGGGGCAAAACTCACTTAATAACTGTCTCACTTAGCAACAGAAATTTTGGATTCAATTGTTGTCATAAGTCGAGGACTACCTATATTAAGGTAAGATAAAGTTAGCATATATATCCTGGATTTCAAAAAAGCATGTTTTAATATAGTTGGAAAAACAATAAGCATGATTCCTTGATAGGAGAAATCTGTTACTGTAGTGGAAGGATGCATCTTAGTAGAATCACAAACTGGTAAGAGGAGATAGAATGATAGATAGATAGATAGATAGATAGATAGATAGATAGATAGATAGATAGATAGATAGATAGATAGATAGAGACAGACAGACAGACAGACAGACAGACAGATAGAACATGTTTCTGAATATACACAATAAATCAATGTTAAATTTCATTCCTTTTATTAATTTATCCTAAAATCTTTTATCTACAATTTAATGTGTGGTTGTTGTGATGTTTCTATAACACAACCACGAGTGGAAAATTATTATTATGGATATGACAATCTTCAATTATCTCATTTAAATCATCCAACAAAATTTGGAATTACATAGAATGATGCAGAAATTATGCTAGGGGAAAAAATGCCTAAGTCTTGTCTTCCAACTCACCTCACAAAGTTGTTGTTGGGAAAATTGGAGGAAAAAAAAGAGGAAAGAAAAGTAAATGAAAGAAAAAAAAGGTGGGATAAATATCTAAAAAAAAATACTGGCATTAAGGCCAGGAATCTAGAATGTGGGAAATCTGTTTTATAAAACCTGCTCTGACTTTTCAGAGAAGAAACTTAGTGAAAGTATATAGATACACAAAAGTCAACAAAGAGAATAAATTAATAACTTTTTTTTTTTTGCAATACCGAGATGGCATACTTGTAAATATGCTGCAGGGCACAGAGATCATTCCATTAAATTTGCCAGAAACCATTTAGCAGAGGTCAACGTCATCCTGGCCATTAGATCAAAACATCATAAAGGAGTTAAAAACATATTTAAAAGCCCTTCTTCTAGGCTGTGTGAATATGTGAAGAAAATGGTAAGATAAATCAGCTACAAATAATGAGGAAAGGATTCAAAATGCTACTAGAAGGGTCTCTTTTATTACATTTGGTTAACCCAACTCTTTCTTTAAGATGTAAATGCACTGCTGCCCTTTGGAAATGTATTGAGGGGTCTATTTTGTCAACAATTGGGACATTTGGGGCCTTGGGCCCATCAAAGATTGCTAGCTGATTGGCAGACTCCACTCTTATGCTTTTAACAACATCTTGATTTTCTGAAATCGAGAATATCACATTTTCTTGGCCTGAATGAACATTATCTGCTGCAGATGTCTGCAAAGCAAATTGAGAGGAAGGGGCAAGTTACTTAAACCAGTTGGTAATTCTAAACATATAAAGTTAATCATGTTTTTAGACACTGGAATGATCTTTGTTTTTTTTAAATAATTTGAATGTCTCTATAGATATTTAGCACCAGGACCATAGAGTACAAACAGCACAGGCTTTGCTATTTTATTTATGGAATTTTTTGTTTCTTCCTCTTCTGCTCATTTTTTTTTAGCAGAAAAACGATTGATATTTTTCTGTCAGTTAACAGAAAATCTTGCATGAGCATCCACTGTTACACTTTGTATGAAATACGATAGATTCTCCATCTGGCTAGGATTCAGGTAAGACTCCTGAATACTTCGCTAGGCTGGTGAATGAAATGAAGCAAGTAATTCCTTTGTCTTGATCATTTTCTCCCTTAAGCAAAACCTCCCAACAACCTTGGACTGCAGCCTGAGCTTTATGAAATACCACAGTAGGTAATGGAAGCTTAAAAGAACCTTGCTTCAAAAGAATTTAACTTGCATTTTTCCTCTGGAGGCCCATAGTGTTTTTGAAAATGTTTAAAACAGGAAAACAGCTTAGAATGCTTTCAAAAGATTGGGGGAGGATATTTTAATTAGGTGGTTTAAAAAAAAGTATGGCTCTGAAAAATAAAAACTGCTACTATAATTTTGAAACCATTGGCTGCCACTCTATTTTCTGACTAACCCATGAATTCTTTAGGCCTGCTGCACAAGCTGCCTGACACAAGAATAAATTCAATCCCTGTGGCAACATGCCACCATGACAAATGAATCCAAATGGAGCCCATTTTATTGCTTTTTAAAAAATATATACATAGCCAACACATAAGTCTTTTTTTTACTTAGGAAAATACCACTAGCTAAGAATGGTTGCATCTGTGGCATAAGAAATAATTGCTAATATAGATTGAATACCTTCAATAGTTTATCAATTAAACGGAACCTAAATTGTGTCATCTCTTTTACACACAAACACCCACCCATACACAAACTCTTTTATATGATTGAAAACACATCATTAGTGGCCTCACCAATAATGAGAAATTTCTTAAACACTTTCACCAAACCATGTTACAATAGTAATTGGTTTTATTGCTGTATATGTTGGCATGGAAATAAGCTTCACTGAACACAGTGCACTGACTTATAAATATATATAGCTTTTTGTATACTGCCAAGTCTTTATTTTTAATGTGCTGATAGGTATACAGCAATTCTCCGTGTATATTTTTTATCTTTCTGGGGGCCTCCAAAATGTCACCAAAAATGTGCCATCTTTAAGATTAGAAATAAAATTTCCAATTTTCTTAAATTCTAGTGTTTACTTTCTGTTCCACTACTGTTCCTACATTTCTTCTTTTTGGAAGATTTGTAAGATTTGTTTTTCTTCATTTGGAAGATTTATTATTAATTTAGAAATTTGGAAATATAGCACTGACCCCACACTCCTTTCAGTTAGAGCTGATTAGGGAATGTTTCTGCACTTTCCCAATTACTCTCTTGGGTTTCCAAAAGACAGGGAGCACTTTTCCCTGTCTTGAATTATCTGGAGAAATTCTCACATACTTCTTAACGATTTTGGCTCTTACTTGAGTTAATCTTGAGAAGATCTACTTCCAATCCACTTTAAAAAAGGAAGAAAAGAAGGTGCTGATATTCTAACCACAATCTAATGGGGGCAAAGTTGACAATTTATCATAATATAGAGGAAGTTAGGATTTCAAAGCTTGGACCCTACTATCATAATATTCTGAACCCTTGTGCTATTAAGCCAAATCAAGACCCTCTGTATTTAAAATATTTCATATTACTTTACTATTATACTTTAATCAAATAACAATATGTTATATAAAAGCAGTTATTAAAAAGCAATTTTCTCAATTATGAAAAGATGTGAAAAGCAGAGAATGAAATCCAGTTGAAACTTGAAAAGAAGTACGTTCTAGATTTTAAAATTATACTAGTGAAAGCTCTTTCACCACCCCCAAATCACAGGATTAGTCGTCCAAAGAAATGAAATCTAGACAAATGAAAGTGCAGTAATTTAGCATTACATCCTCCATCATTTAAGCAAATGCTGTCTCTATGCAATTGTGTATGCAAGTGGAACAGGGATGTGAAAGCTCTGCTGTCATGTGAAGTCATAATCATCAAAAGTCATAATGCTAATGATGTTGCACTTATAGTTATTTAATCAAAGGACTCTTTAGAATTGATAATGGAATATACATAGCAGTATTGTTTGTTGTCAGGATACTGGTTTAATGAGAACAAAATACAACTATCTGAAGAAGAAAAACAATATTGGCAACAAATAACAAAGTTTAATATTATCATTAAAAAGATTAAATACTTACAGATTTTCTTGAAAAAAAATAAGCCACATTTTAAGCCTCTCTCTCTCCCCCCCCTCACACTTTCTCTCTCTCCCTCCCTCCCTCCCTCTTTCTCTCTCCGTCACACCTGTGAGTCTGGACTAGTCCCTACAGTTTTTGTGGCAAGCTTTTTTTGTCATTGCCTGCTTCCTAGGAGTAAAAAAAAATGACTGGCTCAGTCACATAGCTGACTTTGTGCCCATGACAGTGCTACTCATGATATCCCAGATTCTAGACTGCTGCCTTAACCACTACACCAAACTGTAGTCTGAATGTTAACTGTCAAATTATTCCAACATAAATTGAAAATAAGGCATCAAAAGACTGGCAGAGACAAGTAACAAACTTCATATAGTTAAATACGGAGGAGTATGTCTTAAAATGCTATAGAATATTAAAGTATGAAGCAATTTTGACGGCAGTTTGACTGTAGTTTCCTATTGCAATATATCAATATTGCAATAGGAAACTACGGACCAATCAGTCTAACAGCAATACCTGGAAAAAATAATTTAAAAAACAGATCTGTAAACAACTAGAAATGAGTAAAGTAATAACTAGCAGTCAGCACGGGTTTGTTAAAAACAGATCATGCCAAACCAATCTTATTTCATTCTTTGGCAAAGTGACTAAATTAGTAGACCAGCAAAATGCTATGAACATAGTATACTTAGACTTCAGCAAGGCATTTGACAAAGTAGACCACAACCTACTTCTTGGTAAACTAGAAAAATGTAGGATAGACAGCATCACCACCAGATGGTTTTGTAACTGGATGACAACCATACTCAACGAATAGTTTGTAATGGTACTATATCTACATGGATAGAAGTAAGCAGTGGGATACCACAAGGTTCTGTCTTAGTCCCAGTACTCTTTAATATCTTCATAAATGACTTAGATGAGGGAATAGAAGGGGAACTAATTAAATTTGCAGATGACACTAAGCTGGCAGGAATAACCAACACCCCACAAGACAAGATCAGGACCCAAAAAGATCTTGACAGACTTGAACAATGGGCCCAAAAACATGAAATTTAATGTGGAGAAAAGCAAGGTTTTACACCTAGGTAGGAAAAACCAAAGGTACAAGTACAGATTAAGCTAAACCTGGCTCAAAAACAGTAATTATGAGAGGAACCTTGCAGTCCTAGTGGATGATGACTTAAACATGGGCCAGTACTGTGTGGAAGCAGCCAAAAAAGCTATTACAATCATTGGTTGTATAAACAGAAGCATAGAATGAAAATCCCATGAAGTATTAGTATCACTTTATAAATCCTTAACAAGGCCTCACCTGGAATACATCCAGTTTTGGTTACCACATTACAAAAAAGATGTTGAGACTTTGGAAAAGTGCAAAGAAGAGCAACTAAGATGATTAAGGGCCTGGAGACAAAAAATATATGAAGAACAGTTGCAGGAATGGGGTATGACCAGTCTAGAGAAAAGAAGAACTAGAGGTGACATGATAGAAGTATTCCAGTATTTGAGAGGCTGCCTCAAAGAAGAGGGGGTCAACTTATTTTCCAAAGCACCATGGAGTGGGACAAGAAACAATGGATGGGAACTAATCAAGGAGAGAAGCAACCTGGAATTAAGGAGAAACTTCCTAACAGTGAGGACAATTAACCAGTGGAACAGTTTGCCTTTAGAAGTTGCAGGTGCTTCATCACTGGAGTTTTTAAAGAAAATTCTGGGCAGCCATCTATCTGAAATGGTATAGAGTCTCCTGCTTAAGCAGGGGGTTGGACTAGGACACTTCCAAGATCCCTTCCAGCTCCATTCTGATTGATTGATTGGTTGGTTGTCCACTAGGACTGCAAGATCCCTCTCACAGTTACTGCTATTGAGCCAGGTTTCACCTAATTTCTACCTGTACACTTGATTTTCCTTTTTTTGCCTAAGTGTAAAAGCTTACTTTTCTCTAGATTGAATTTCATTTTGTTGGCTAGGGCCCAGCATTCAAGTCTGTCAAAATCCATCTGAATCTTGAGCCTATTTTCTGGAGTGTAGATGACAGTTTAGTGTCATCTAATTTGATACGTTCCCCTTCTATTTCTTTATCTAAATCATTTATGAAGATCATAATCATAATCATAAGTTTATTTGTCAAGCATATATAAGATAACAGGTAAAAATATAAACATAATTTGAATACATGAAAAGAGTAAGTAAAAGGAATATTAGGACAGGGACGGTAGGCATGCTGGTGCACTTATGCATGCCCCTTACAGTTATAGAACCTTGCAGATGTTGAACTAGAGCTCAGTATTAACCAACTTCTTAATTGGGCCCAGTTATAAACTCTGAAAAATTCTAAGGGGAAGGGGGAGATGAGATAGAGATGACGATAAATTGATAAGGCTCCTTGGATATTGAAGAGCCATGTGGCAGTATTCAACTTGCCTCTTCTAGCTTTATCCAAATGCTGTTCAAATTCTACAAAACCAGAAAACATCAGAAAGCCCCATCTAATCTCTAAATCACCTTTGAATCTTTTCAAAGCAATTTGAAAGTGCCTAATTTGATTTGATGTTGCAGATCATCTGGGAAATAAGATCTGAAGATTCAGAGGAGTGATTTGATCAAAACTCTTTCAAAATGAGTGAATGAATGAATCATCCCTTTGAAAGTTTATATAGCCTTATTGTTTCTTATAAACATATTTCTTTTGTACTAAAACATTTCTGAAATATACCACTGCAAATTTCTTTGAAAATTTTAACAGTAAATTTAAGGGTACTGATTCAAAACAAAAAGGTTATAGTTATTGATATTTTTTAAAAAAAGAGATGTTAATGAAGTATAATTTGAAAATCATTTGATCAATTTATATTAAATTTGGCATTTTTATAATTATTTGTGAGTTGCCTAGGGTTATGCTGCATAAATAGGTATATTATATACACTCATCGTTAAATAAATATATACATTACATAAAATGTGTAATATAGTGATATAGAGTATCTTATACTATAAATTCTAATTCATATAATCATATTCTCTTCTACTGAGAAGCAAATAAGCAAATAATATATTGAGATCTTTAAGATGACAGCTTTTAAAAGCAAAGCATGGGTCTTACATCCCCTTCTCTAACTTCTTAATAGTTAATTTTGTTTCTGGTTCTGCAAATACTAGCTATTCCCTTACTTCTTTATTCAAATGATTACTGAGTTTCTCCTACATCTCTCAACATTTTCTTCCCAAAATAATGTATACAAAAATATTGCAATATTTGAGTCAGTCCTAATTTCAACTATTCATAGCATTACCTTAATTAAAATACCAGCTTTACATTGTATCATAGTAGATCCACAAATCGATATGGTACCATGGAGTAGGAGTAGTATCAGCTCAATTTTTGAATGCAATCACTGATAAATGAGTAAATGCACACCTATCTTTGCTTCATCTGCAGCTGCAAATTATCTCTGTCTATATACCAAATAATAATGTAGAGTGCTCTGCACAAAAGCATTTCCAAAAAATTGGCTATCTCATAGTTGCCAGTGACTTCAGCACCCAAATTTGCCATTGTGACAATAAAGGTGCAATGAACAAATACATCCTATACCAAATGTAAAGGACTGGATGACTTCTATGATGTGGCAACTGTTCTTCACAGTTTAATATTAACAAACACCTTTTTAGTCATCAAACTCAACATTTACAAACATCAGCCCAGGTAATTTTTTTAAATCATTATTTCTGTTTACACAGAAATTTCTGATGGTCAGAGTAAATGTTAATGTTATCAGTTTATTTATTTTTATCTCACCTTTATTATTTTTATAAAAAAATTAAGGCACGGGACATGTGTAGTAATCCTTCCTCCTCCTGTTTTCCCCACAACAACCACCCTGCGAGATGGTTGGGATGAGAGAGAGTGACTGACCCAGAGTCATCCAGTGGCTTTCATGCCTAAAACAGGACTAGAACTCATAGTCTTCTGGTTTCTAGACTGGTGCCTTAACCACTAGATCAAACTGGCTTTCTTAAAATGTGCTAGAATAAAAATTGATTCAATTAAATACTGAATGTTGGTCACACCAATTAAACAACTAATTATAACTAGTAATAAACAAGCTTAAAGCCCTTTACCAGATGGAATAAAAGATAATATCTGTCAGATACTCCTTATAATTTCAAAAGAAATCTAAAAACAACTTGAAGTACATAACACATTCTATAACTTTAGATCTATTCATCTAAAGTGAGAATTGTTATTCATAGTACTACCATCAAGGTGAGTAAGTACACCAAGAAAATACACAAAGTCTTGATGTGGTTAAACAATTGTCAAATCAAAGGAAAACAAGACAAAAAGATAGCTTTAAAAAACTATTTCATCTTATGAAAGAACTGACAAGAAAATATAAAGCACCTATTAATGATATTATCACAGATGAAAATGACAGAATTTTGTGTAAGAAGAAAAAAGGATGGTAGGGATGTAGAACAATGGAAGAAATATTTCACAGAACTTGTAAACCACCCAACTTTGGATACTAGTATTATTAAATATAGTTCAGATTTTTTTTTAAATCGATATACTCCATAGACAAAGTCATTTCAGGACTGGATGAAATACAAAAGTCCTTGAAGAGCAGGCAGTTGCCAGGATGAAATTAGCTGGAGCCAGAAATATATAAGACTCCCAGGATTCCTTTGGTTTTTAAACTTGAAGTTTTATTAGGAAAATATGGGAACTGAAATAACAGTCAGTTATCATTCTATTACACAAGAGAGGAAATAAACCTCATGTAGCAAATACAGAGATATTTCTCTGCTGAATATTGAATACAAAATTATGGAAAGAATATTTCTCAATTGCCTCCTATCTGAAATAGATAAAAGAACTACAGAAAATCAAGCTGAATTTAAACCTGAGCATAGCTGCATTGATCAAATATTCACAACTTGGCATCTACTGGAATTACATTTTGCGTTTTGTCAAGAAATACACATAGTATTTTTTTTTGAACAAAGAATTTTTATTGCTTTTTTAAAAAAATTCAAACAAGCAAATCAATTAGACATTTGTGCAACCCCCCCGTCCCTCCCCCCTCCCCCGACTTCCCAGAAGAAAAACAGGGTATAGATTTTACCAAGCATATGCTAAAATATGCTAAATTAATGCAAGACATTAAAACTCCCTAGACCCCTTAACTCCCCTTCTACAGATTATTCATCAACCTCCCTATAAACACAAAATAACATTTAAAAAAAAAAACCCAATAACAAACACTAGTAGATAATACATACTTAATCATTTGGCTATTCCTCCTGTTTTTGTTCTCAATATTCAAATATTTTTAACAATAACTAAACCTTAATTAATCATTAATTAAACTATCAATTCATTTAGTTAATCATTGTAGTTAATCATTAATACATCAATAATTAGGCCAGAAAAAAATTAATCTTCCCTTCTTCCTTTCTTTCTGTATGTTTTCCAATCTTTCTTCCTCCCTCCTTCTTTTATTTTGAGGAGGTTTTGAATTTTAACTGGGGGTTGATGTATCTTTAAGACTTGTCCCTTTCTCAAAACCATTTCCTCTGGTTTAGAGACCCCATCTCGACTCTTCTTGCTTGTATAGACAGTCGGTTCATAGAACAAAGAATTAACTCGATCAGTTTGCAAAGAAAAATCCAGTTGCTGCATTTCAATTAATTGTGTGAAAGCCTCTGCCAAATCCTCTGAGACCTCATAGAGCTGATCAGTTTCTTCTTCTTTCTGCTCCAAATTATATTTTTGAAAAGTTCTATCAGTTAATTCCAAAAGGGCAGGAAGAAGATTTGAAGATTCTTGAGGGTCAGCCAGTTCCAGCTTCTCTGTCTTAATCAAAATGTCTCCTACATTGTTATTATGCTTTCCTTCAGAAACATCCTCAGTTGCATTTTTATCCTCCACCAGTTCTGTAAGTTTTGGTTCCATGATTTCTGTAAAGTTATTAATAATTTCAATTTGATTATTCATGGCTTCCTTTATAAATTCTGCAAAGTCTCTGAAAAAAAGCCTCCTGGCTCTGTGTTTCAGTTCTCTGTGTCATTTCTAACGCCATTACAGAGCCTCCACTTTCAGAAACTCCTTCCTTGGAAGCCATATTATTTTAAAAGAAATTTTCTTTTCACAGCCATAAAGTCTCTCAAACAACTTTCTCAAATTTATTTGTAATTTATCAAGCAAGATAGTCTTTTCTAGACCCAGCTCTCAAATCCAGCAGTTTAAATCCAATCTCTGAGCAAAAGTCTATTAACAAGCACTTTCATTTCCTACTTTCACTTTCACACCCACAAAGACGCCATTTCCAGCTACAGCTCGGCAAAATCAAATAGAAACAATGTATCCCAGGAGTTAAGCATATACTTGCAAAAGCTTGTTCTCCTGCTTCCGTTCTGTCTGCTTTTTGAACTCAGTTGATCTTTTTGGCAGCAGAGTCAGTCGCCGGTGTCTGGCTCTGTTTAAACGGAGTTGCCATGGATCTGGAGCTTCAGTGGGCTGAATGGGGAGCTCTCACCCTCCAAGCCCCTGGAATTGCTCCAGGGGCTCCCGGGGAGCTCTATCCTCGCCCACCGGCTCTCCTCTCCTTCTTCTCCCAAAGGAGAGGTTTTTAAGCCATCTGACAGCTGATTATTTATTTATTTATTTTTTATTTATTTATTTATTTAATTTTTATACCGCCCCCTCTCCCGAAGGACTTGGGGCGGTGAACAGCCAAGATTAAAAAACATATAATATAAACATTAAAATACATTAAAAAAAAATTAAATCCAAAATGGCTCCTCAATTTAAAACGCCTTACCCATAACCCTATAATTAAACAAATTTAAAATTTCCACATTTAAAAGGGGGAAGATTTAGGCCAGGGCCAGCTTGATGAAATAGAAGAGTCTTAAGCGCGCTGTCAGAACGGCTCGAACGGAATCGTGGGGCTGGCGGTCCAAGAAGACCGTCCGTGACGCCAGGCGGTGCCAATCGGAAGTCACACATAGTATTTATTAATGTATTAATAGCTTAATTTATTGATTAAACAGCTTTTGATAATGTACCATTACAGCATTTGGACAAGGATTCTAATTCCTCCTCCTCCTCCTCTTCCTCCTCCTCCTCCTCTTCCTCCTCCTCCTTCTCCTCCTCCTCCTCCTCCTCCTCCTCCTCCTCCTCCTCCTCCTCCTCCTCCTCCTCCTTTTCAGAAGTGGCTTGCCTTTGCCCCATTCCTAAGACTGAAAGAGGGTGACTGCTCCAAAATTATCCAGCTGCCATTATGCCTCAGACGACTGGAATTCACAATCTCTCTGTTCCAATTTAGTATTTTAACTACATCAAACTGGCTCTAAATGTAATATCACTCAAAATATGCTGAATCATCCAAGCCCATTATGGTAGTACAGACAGTCAATGCTCCTTCATTTCAACTGGAGTTCATTAAGGTCATTAAGATATCCTTTTGCCACCATATATGCATGGATCATATTCCGAAAAAAGCATTGGATGGAAAGACCAATGATATTGTTACAGAGTCATATGATTCAATAATGATACATTTATCCTTTGCTGCTGATATGGCCATACCAGGGGTGGGGTTCACTTACCTTTGCTACCGGTTCGCTGCACATGCGTAGAGCATATTTGTTGACATCTGGGCGGTGAGCGGAGCCTCCCGCCGCCGCCGCTACCAGTTCACCAGAACCGGGATGAACCAGTAACAACCCACCACTGGGTCATACTCAGAAAGACCTACAAGAAATCATTAGTTGTATAACAAGTGAAATTGGCAAAATCACCCTCCAGGTAAATGCTGCAAAAATCAAATATCTCAATGATTTACCTGACTCACCCAGGGAACAATAAAGATAGATAAATTGTACTTGTTCAATAAAACTTGTTTATTGAAAAAGTATAAGAGATTCTTTTGCATATCTTGGAAGTAAAGTAAGCATAACTGGTAAGCACTACAAGAAACAATATTCTGATTCAAGTGAGCATTCAATGTTTTTAATGTTCTTTGACATTAAGCTTCTGAATATTCTTCTGAAAGCTTTGAAAATGAAAGAATGTATAACGTAACAATTGTTGACCTTTTGGGGGTACCACATTTCTTGGTTGCTCTGCCTTGTGGATTGTAACTTCTTAACAGAGCAGCAGAAAGACACGCAGCAAGCAAAGGAGGTCAACTACTGGCTACAGCATCCAGCAATTTGCACTGACTATACAGGACAGAGACGGGACTTTTTCAATAAGAACAGCTGCATTTGAGCCCCGTTGGATTGAGGTCTGAATAGCTTCCTTCGGGGAAGGGTACTGCATTGCTTTAAAGATGTTGAGAATCAGGCCGTATTTTATGCTCAGGGTTTACAATGAGTTGTAGTGGAGCAGTGGTTAGAATGCAGTACTGCAGGTTACTTCTGCTGACTGCTGGCTGACTGCAATTTGGCAGTTCAAATCTCACAAAGCTCAAGGTTGACTCAGCCTTCCATCCTTCCAAGGTGGGTAAAATGAGGACCCAGATTGTTGGGGACAATATGCTCACTCTGTAAACCGCTTAGAGAGGGCTGTAAAGCACTGTGAAGTGGTATATAAATCTAAGTGCTATTGCTACATAAAGGCAGTGTTGCCGTAATTCGAGGATCGGACTCAATAAAGAATTCAGAATTATAGTATTCAAACAAAGTATTGTTTATTTACAGTAGGCATTCTATATTCACTGAGTGATTGCAGATAGAAGCAAGGAGGAGGAGCGTGTATCCCCTTTTATATCAATGAGGCAGGATTAGAGAGTAGGAGTGGTTACAGATGAATACATTAGGGAAGGAAGAATAAATTAACCCTTGATACTCTATGAGCATACATTTCCCCCATTCAAGAATAAGGCATTTACCCATGACAAATCCCCCTCTAAATGCCGATTCGACATACAACAGTAATTACATTCAGATTCAGAACAATATAAAACTTGTAATTTTGAAGTTAAATATTTATGTTGTTTAGATTGTAAAGGCTTAGTCAATATATCAGCTATTTGTTCTGTGGTTTCGCAATGAATAGCTCTAATGAATCCATTTTGAGATAATTGCCTTACATGCTTGTATTTGATATCTATATGTCTAGATCTCTGGCCAATAGCATCTGCTCTAGATATCTCTATTGCAGCTTTGTTATCTTCATGTATAACAAATGGTAATGAAGGACTCTTCCAAACATCTGATAATAGATCATTGAACCATACGAGGTTATTAGAAGCTTTTGACAAGCAAATATACTCTGCCTCAGTCGTTGATGTAGCTACTAGATCTTGTTTTCCAGTATACCAGTAGACTGGACAATTGTTAAGAAAGAATACATAGCCGGAAGTACTCTTCCTGCTTTTAGTGTCGCCTGCCCAGTCTGCATCAGCATAACAAGTGAGAATAGGCTCTTTAACATTGTTGGGTTCTAACAGTAAGCAAAAGTCTAGGCTGTGTTTCAAATACCTTAGCACTCGTTTAATGGCTTCCCAATGATAAATTAAAGGTTTACTGACATATCTGGATAATAAATTAAGGGGTAGAGCAATATCGGGTCTGGTCCAATTAGAAATATATAAAAGGAAACCAATAATTGATCTGTAAAGTGTATTATCATTAAATTCAGGAGATGATTCATTCATATTTTTTAGAAAATCAGCTTGCATTGGGGTATCACAAGGCTTTGCATCATTCATATTGCATTTGTTCAAGAGTTCAATAATCTTATCCTTCTGAGACAATCTAAATCCTTTTTTAGTTTTACTAATTTGAACTCCAAGATATTTATTTACTTTCCCCAATGATTTTAATGAAAAATGTTCTCCTAATTTTGTTACAAATGTATCTCTCTTATCTTTATGTTTGTCAATATACAAAATGTCATCCACATAAATTAACACAAATTCTAGTGAATCACCATCTCTCCTAACAAAGAAACAATTGTCTGCAGTTGTGGCGTTGAAGTTAATAGTTTTGAGTATGTTGACCAAACATTCATACCAACGTTTGCCGGATTGCTTTAATCCATACAAACTTTTGTTTAGTAACCAAGTTTCGTTTCTATTTGTGTTTTGGCTATGAGGAGCTCTTACATATATTTCCTTATCGAGTTTTGCATGTAGGTATGCAGTTTGTATGTCGTATTGAAAGACTTCAAGATTAAGGGCTGATGCTATTACTAAAGCTGTCTTAACACTTTCAGTCCTTACAGTGGGAGAATATGTGTCGGTATAATCCTCAGGATACTTTTGCGTGTAGCCCTGTGCAACTAGTCTTGCTTTATATAACGTGTTGCCCTCTTCTAGATTTTTAATTTTGAATATTCACCTAGTGCCAATAATTGTTTTGTCTTTTGGAGCTGGTGTTGGGGTGAATACTTTTAGTTCTCGCAAACTGTCCATTTCTTTGGCCATGGCTAATTCCCATTTCTTTCTTTCTTCTGTGGGGAGTTTTAATACTTCCTCATATGTATTGGATGTTGATGTATCATTATTTATATGCATTATGTAATCCTTATATCTATTTGGTACTTGGTTCCTGTTACATCTAATTGTTCTTTCTGGTCTGCTATCGTTATCGTGTAAGTATCTTGCTTCTTTTTGTGTTAATGCATCTGTTTTGATTTTGGGACAATTTCCCATCCATGTTTTGTAGTTGCCCTTTTGTGTACTGTAGTTATGTTCTTCTCTTTCTGTCTTAAATTGAGTTTTAATGTCTGGTCTTGTTGTTGGAAGTATCTCATTAAGATGTATCTTAGACAAATTGGCCTGTTCGTGAAATACAGCTGTCCTAGAAATTATGAATTTGTTATTATTGTCAATAAATCTGTATCCCTTTGTGCCTGTTTCATAGCCCATGAACCTGAGCCTTCTAGATACATTATCTCCCTTACGTCTCAATTGTTTTGGTATATGTACATCCGCTGTAACTCCAAATACATGCATGTGGACTATCTTGGGTTTTTTACTATACATCAATTCATATGGTGTTTTATTTATGACACTAGACCAAAGTCTGTTTAGAGTATAATTGGAATATAGTAGTGCTTCTGACCAGAAATGTTTGCCTAAACCAGCATCTTCTAATGTACATCTAATCATGGTTTGTAGCGTCGAGTTTTTTTTCATTCTACTACTCCATTTTGAAATGCAGAGAAAGGACTAGAGGTGAAGTGTAGCATCCCTTTGGCTTTTAGCCATTGGGAGAATTCCTTTGACATGAATTCAGATCCCCTGTCTGTCATGATCTGCTTTATTTTTACATTGTGTTGTGTTTCTACACGTTTATAAAATTCTTTAAACTTTTGAAAAGTTTCATCTTTGTGTTTTAAAGTGTAGACAAAGCCATAACGACTATAGTCGTCTACAATAGTAAGAAAGTATTGTTTTTTGTATGTAATTGATGGAGTTAATGGACCAACTAGATCCATATGTATTAGATCAAATATGTGATTTGATGATCTTGTTGCCTTTTTTGGTCTGGGTTTGGTTCTGAGTTTTGAGGACTTACATACTGAACATTCCAAGTAATTTTTACAATCTTTTATTTTAACACCTTCAGCATGTTCAATCATTTTTTGTATTACAGGAAAACTAGCATGTCCTAATTTTCTATGTAATATATGTGCACATTCATCATGAATTGGTTTTCCAATTATTGGTCTTTTGTTATTATGTGTATCGTTAACAGATGTGGTTTCATTGTTATGTTCTGTTTCGTGTTCCTCATTGTCACTGTCACTGTTATTTTCATTTTCTATGCTAGTGTCATTTTCCATGTTTGAATCAATGTTGTGTAGCCATCTTTCCTCTGTGACTAAATATGGTAAATCTCCTTTGGTAATCACATTACCTAAGTTTGTTTTGTTTTTCTCTAGAGTTACTTTTCCCTTTGAGAATATTATATTTATGTTAGAGTCCCTGCTTAACTTTATTGCACTAAGAATATTATGAGGTATTTCGGGTATTAATAAAACCCCCTCTATTTTCCCTAAACCGGGTAAATCTACATTTCCTCTTCCAATGACTTGGACTTCCTCTTGATTAGCTACTTTAATTACAAATTTATCTTCTATGAAGGAAGATAATATTTTCTTATCATGTGTTGTGTGATTTGTTGCCCCGGAATCAATGAGCCAGGCATTATCCTTTGAGTCTTGGTTTTTGGTTATAGTGTACTTATCTAATCCATTTAATGATCCAGACTTTCTATCTCTTGAGTTATCTCTGCCTCCTCTACGTTCTCTAAAGTTTGGTGAGTTTCTATATCTGAATCTGTCAATAGATGATTGTCTGTTATGGTATCTGTTTCTAGTGTCATGGTTTTGTCTTTCTCTAAGAGGTTTTGGACAATCTCTTCTATAATGTTCTTTGGATCCACAATTATAACATTCAATTGGTTCTTGATACCTGTCTTGAAATACTACCCTTTTGGTCTGTCTGTGTTCTTTGTATGCGCTGTAGCGGCTTCTTCTTAAATTATCTTCAGCTATTAATCTATTTGATAAACTCTCTATAGATAGATATCCTAAATTAATTGTGTCCAAATGTGATATGTAATTATCCCGTGATGAGTCTAATGAATTAATGATAACGCTTTTCATTGTCTGATCAGATATTATTTCTCCCCTTAAATGAAGTTCTGCTCTAGTTGTGTTTAGTGATAGTAAATGTTCACTTACAGTAGTTCCAGGTTTTATCCTGGCTGAGAAGAAATTTTTAGACATTCTTGTTGTGGTTGCCACACTTTCACTATGAAACAATTTAAACATACAATGAATTATTTCTGAGACAGTTAGATTATGCTTAATACTATGATAGATAGCAGGTGATATACTAGATATTAGTAAATAGAATGCTCTGTGGTGTAGGCAGTCCAATTTTAGGGTCCATGGTTTTTTGGGAGGGTTAGTTATGAAAAACAATAAATTCTCTTTTAAGAAAACAACCTGGAGTTGTTGACTCCATTCCTGTAAATTAATACCGTCTATTCTCAATTTTGGAAAATCATTAGGCAAGTTTCCAATGTTATTTGTTGCATTACTTACAACTGAAGGCTGTCCATGGTCTTGCAGAATGGTGTAGGTATACTTGCGATTAGTCTGAATGGTTCTCTCTGTCCTTCATTGTCTCTATATTCGTCTGCGTGTATTTGCGCATGCGCGTTGTTCATTTCGTTCCTGAAGCTGTCGGGAGAGGTTCTCGTCGCTGTAGCTCCCTCATAGTGTTCTTCTTCTGATGATTCGCTCTCTGGCTCAACTTTAGGCGTCCAGGTGATGATCGGGGCTTGCTTCTTTCCATCGAAGTCGTCTTGGTTGAGGCTTCTGGCTCCCGGAAGCGTTTGTGGTGTGGGCGAGTACTTGCAAGGTTCTCTGGGTTCGGGCATTGGTGTTCTTGCCGTTCGGGTTGAAGCGGATAGATGCCGAGATGTTTGCTTGCTTGCTTCTGCGTCTTTGCTTTTGGATTGTGCTGCTTGTCTTTTCTTCGCTGTTTGATCGGCTGCCTTCGTCGTTTTCGTCGATTTTTTTGATATTTTTAAATTCGGACCAAAAGTTGCAAAAAGGGTTTTCATAGCTGTTTCGATTTGCAGTTCGGTTGGCGCTTCTTCGGTGTCTGTATCAGATTCTTCTGAAGAATAGAATTTTTCTTCTTTATTTTTCATGCTGTGTAAATCTTTTCATGCCAGCCATTTTGAACTCTGCTTTCTGATTGGTTCTGATTCGGCCATTTTGCTTGTCTGTTGAAACCAAGATGGCTGCCATTCAAAATTTTGCGCGGGACCGTTAGTCTTTCTTTTAGTTACACTCTCATCTATAGGTAATTCGCTTACCATTTTGAGATCTTTAGATTCTGGTGCGTTGGTGTGATTTTCTCTTGCTGCTCCGCTATCTTTTATGATGTCTTGGAGGTTCGCGATGAGATTTTTGTCGTCTTTTTGGCTTTTCAGCAGTCTTAGTATTTCTGATCTGAGAGTGTTGTTTTCTATCTCGCTCGCTTCTTGGTCGTCGGGTTCATCGATTACCTCTTCGTTGTCTGTAGTGGAGTTTTCAGATTTTCTTGTCATTATAGTTGTAGATTCATTGATCATTTCTTGATCTGTTTCCATTTCTTTGTTGTGTGCCCTGGTGTTGGGTCTTCCTCTTTTGTTTCTGGAGTTTTCTTTCTTTGGCATGTCTGTTTTTTTATTGAGTCAGACAACCATCCTCTGCTACCAAATTGTTGCCATAATTCGAGGATTGGACTCAATAAAGAATTCAGAATTATAGTATTCAAACAAAGTATTGTTTATTTACAGTAGGCATTCTATATTCACTGAGTGATTGCAGATAGAAGCAAGGAGGAGGAGCGTGTATCCCCTTTTATATCAATGAGGCAGGATTAGGGAGTAGGAGTGGTTACAGATGAATACATTAGGGAAGGAAGAATAAATTAACCCTTGATAGTCTATGAGCATACATTTCCCCCATTCAAGAATAAGGCATTTACCCATGACAGGCAGCCTCTTTAGACTGACTTGGTTACCTTTGTGCTTGAATTGAACCCTGTGCTCCTCCCCAGTTCTTGATAGTCAGAATTAATTTTCCAGCGGGCAAAGCTACTTCTGCTGGAGGAAGGTGATTACACATGCTCAGTTGGGTTGCTGTATTTTTATTGCTATTAGTATTCCATTTATGGGGTTTAGTCCAAATTTGCATATTTTCTTTTTGGGCAGTTTTTTAATATTTGCGTATCCAAAAATGTGTCATCACATACACTACAGAAATAATGTACCAGATCAGGCAAGTGCACTTAGCCTTCAAATGAAGAAGTTTCTTGACTTTCAAACTTTCAGGCTGGCTGCTCTTGAGGTGGGCAAGGATGGAGGACTGAACCGCTTGGTTGCTTAATAAAATCACTTGTTTAGAAGGCTACCCAAACAAAAATATTTCAACCTGTTGTTGCCTGAATGTAGGTATGAAAATACAAAGCTTTAAAAGTGCCTCCAAACTCTTCAGCTTTGTTTTTAGGAGCAGCAGCAGCAGTCTTCTCTGAACAATTGTAGAGTGGGGCAAGAATCTCAAGCCCCCAGTGTCTGGTGGCACAAGAACCCAGGTAGATTATTGCCTGCCTTCATGAGGCAAGTGAAATATATTACCATGCAAGTAAAGCATGCTTTAAAGCAGGGGTGTCAAATTCAAGGATTCGGCTGGCAGGATGCTTAGATATGGCTTGCGGGGCCACCCTGGAAGCAGCGAAGGACCGGCTTGCAGTGCCTCTGCCAGTGAAAAAGGAGCTCGGGAGGGCCGCGGGCGACACTCCCAAGCTCCATTATCGCTAGCAGAGGGTTGCAGGAGGCCATCACAGCCGAAACATAGCTTGGGAACCCATTTTCGCTAGCAGAGCGCTCAGGCCTCCGCAGGTGCCCCTGACATGAGTGACGTCAAGCTGGCCACACCCACCCTGGTCATGGCCCCAGCCCCCCCCCTACATCAAACACAACCTTGATGTGGCCCTCAATGAAATTGAGTTTGACACCTCTGGTTTAAAGCATGCCAGGATGGTTTGATGGTTTAAAGCATGCCAGGATGCTTTAAACCAAAGGTCTGCAAACTTAAATGCTCAAAGAGCCATTAGGATCTGTTTCCCACAGAAAAGAAAACACCGGGAGCCACAAAACCCTTCCTATTTCCTGAGCGGCCACAAAACTAGCATATGTAGTTGAATTAAACATTATGTTTCTTCTGAAACTTTTCTTTTCTTGGATTTATCTATGGTTGGCCTACCAGAGGTTAAATCATGTTCCGGCGGGTGTCACACATTGGTGGTTGTGATGCATATTTTGAGTGACAGAGAGGCCGCAGCAGAGGGGTGAAATAGCCACATGTGGCTCCAGAGCCGCAGGTTGCTGACCCCTGCTTTAAACCATCAAACCTGATTCGTGGGGCTGATTAGAACAAACTGGGCCCCTCATCTATACTTCAGAGAGGGTTGCTTAAGAACAATCGAATTTAAAGACATATGACCTAGGGCCCTGGGCCAAGTAGTTTTTGCTTAGCAGTGGTGAGAAAGGGGTTACGTATTGGGTGCCTATACTATACATTGCTTTATGCTAAATGTAGTTTTTTATAGATAATACATCTGTGGGTCTTTTTTCCAGTCATAACAGTTATCTCACATTTTCTCAGAGACACAGTTTTATGTTAGAAGGCTAGACCAGACCTACTTTACACTGATAGAAAATGAATGCCACAAAGGGAAACCATATATCAGTTATGGATATGTTTAAGGAGGGAGCTATAGATCTCTTGAATGTATGAGCTTAAAGAAGGCCTTTTCCAGAAATACTTCTTTTTAAAATTAGTCTTTTTTTAAATTGGAGTTGTGGGGGAAGGGACCCACATCTGTTGCCAATTACTTAGTGATGCACAGCTTTGCTGTACAAAACAGCAATAACATTGTCTATTAAATTTACTGTAATTATGATTTAAAGACTTTCTTTGGAATTATGCCAAATAGATGACTAATTTTTTTCCTGGGGAAAAAAAAAGATAAACAGGAAATTACACTCTCATAAAGTGGATCTTTCAAATGCAAAATCTTTTCCTGCTTCTTTTGTTGACTTAATCACTGACTGCCACTGAAACTTTGGCAAGCATACTTTTTCATTAGTCAAAAACCAGTTTTAGTACAGAAATTGTCATCTGTACAGGCAGCTCCTGATATCCTCTTGTAACCATTCCCTTAAAAGGTGTGGACTTCTTCAGAATCAGCAACTGGGGACATCCAAGCAACATATCTGAAGAAGGAGCAGGTACCTGGCAGGATTAGAGAGAGTGCAGGGATGCACCTTACAGATTCATTATTAAGAATATTTTAGATCTGCCATCATCAGCGAGGCTTGCAATAAGCACAAATTAAGTTCATAACACCTAAGGCACTTGGCCAATCTTGGTTGCTCTGAAAAGGCTAAGTGGTGTCACCCGTAAGTTCTTGGATGGGAGGAATACTAACAGTTCTGGAGCCAGCAGAGTTGAAGACATGAAAAAGCTCCTATAACAGAACAATGGCAAAATTTCTTCCATATTTTTATTTTTATTCATTTCACTGTGGGATTTTTTTTTTGACAAAACAATAACACAATGACCTTCATGATAATTAAAAGGCAGTCAAAGGAATAAAGCAAGTATAAAACATTTGTTGAAAGCAAAGCATGATGGTGGAAGTGATTTTCTGGCCCTTGAAGGAATCAGCAATCTTTCTACTTGGACACCTGCCTCCTTCTGGGCAGGTGCAATGCAGGCACAACAAAGCTTAACTTCAACACTTATAATAGTTTATTTAGTTACTGTTCAAAGTTACAACAGCACTGAAAAAAGTGATTTCTGACAGTTTTTCTCACTTATGACCGTTGCAACATCCCTATAGTCATATGATCAAAATTCAGATGCTTGGCAAATGATTCATATTTATGACAGTTGCAGTGTCCTGGGGTCATGTAATCATCTTTTGCAACCTTTTGACAAGTCAGTGGAGAACTGCATCAAATTCCCTCAATATGTGTAAATGTATCTCTTCAACATATACAGTGGGTATCCATTGCATGGGTCACTGTAGTCTTTATTATTTCCAGTAGATTTCTTGTTTTATTTTGCCAGAATCTTAAGTGATTACAGATATTGTAAATAAATTGTAAATATTGAAATAAATAAAGAGAGCCATTTGGTGTAGTCATTAAGGCAATTCTAGTCCACCTTTGCTGTGAAGCTTCTTTAGGCCAGAAACTCTCTTTCAACCCTAGAAAACAGGCAATAGAAAACCACTTCCAAAATCTTGCAAAGAAAGCTGAAGAGATTAGTCCAAGCAGTTGCCTCCCCAACTCAAAAAAATTGTAAAATAAAAAAAAATGCATTTTAACTAGGATTGTGCATGAGACAGAAAACTCCAGAACTTCCATGTTCTTCTTGAAGTTCCTCCAAATCTTTTATTATTTAGTAGAATCAAAATCTCAGAACATTTTTATTATTACAAGTAACAGAGAAAACAAATGCAGATTAGATAAATCAAGTGACTCTCCGTCCCACAACTCCAGAGTTTTTAGCCTGGCACATTCCACGGGCTTTTCCTCTTTCCTTTCCTTCTCTCCCATCGCCTGTATTAGCTACCACAAATGTCCCTCCATTCTAATCCTAACTCCTTTATTACCAAATATTTAATTCAGATTCCTAATTTTTCTAATTCCTAATTTTATTTTAACTATCTTGTTTCTATAAAAATGTCTACTCATATCTTTTACATTCCTTTGATCTACAGCTTTTTGAACATTGCAATTTTTAGATGTGTGGATCAGTGGTGGGTTGCCTCCGGTTCACACTGTTTCTATAGAACCAGTAGTAAAACCAGCGGGAGGCTCCGCCCACTGACCCTGACGTCATCAGAACGCTTCTGCGCATGTGCAGAAGAGTGCGTGCTCGTGGCCCCGTTGTAAACCGGTAGTAAAGGTAAGTAGAACCCACCCCTGGTGTGGATGTCAACTCTGGGGAATTCTGGGAGTTGAAATTCACACATTTTAATGTTTCTAAGTATTGAAAAGCAGTGATCTATAGCAATAACCTTTCTGGCATTCTTCACTCTTTTTCATCTCCTAAGAACAGAGCTTTGGTATGAGAGAATGAAGAACTGTGGATATTTCTTTAAGAACCAAGAAGGGGTTTCAATATCTACCTTCTACTCTTAATAATAATACACATTCTTTGCTTATTTTATAGCTTGTGTAATCTTTTTTTAATAAGTATTATAAAAGACTATTTTCTCCATATACAAAACCAACTAGCAATCAATGCAATGAGGATTTTTGGAAAAATAATAATTTTAAACAATTATTTTATAATAATACCAATATAATAAAATATAAAAAGTATTTTATAATAACATGACAATAATTCTATTTAATCTTCTTTGGCACCAGTTCTTTATAAACGCATATTTTTCTACAGGAAGAAACATTTTTCTCCTAAATAATTACTTGTGGGTAGAGGAAGGGAATTCACTAAAAATCAAAACTAACATTGAAAACAATTGAATAGATAAGATGAGTCAATGGCAGCTGTTATCTTTGTTGAATGGCTGTTTTGAAAATTAGCCATTCCTTGAAGAGGAGTCCATGATGATTAATTTTAACACTTTCAGTAACCCGTAAAGAAGGTTCCTTTTCTTTTATTTCATTCCTGGCCCATTTATTTTCCCCTTCTGTTTCATTTATTTTCCCTTCTTCAACCCTAACCCGGTTAATACCATCTTGCTAGTGCAGTTACCCTGACCTCTTATCTCATCTACATGTGTGTGCATGCATGTGCGGTTTCTGTTGGAAGGAGGGAGAGGAATGCATGTTTGTAGTGTCACTTTGTTGTTGTAGGGTACAATGACAGTACTCTTGAATGTTTGGAAAATCCATATTACTAAGAGGTTTTGTTTGATTCCCCCCCCCCCCCCACTTTTGCACTATTTCTGGATGGAAGATAATCACCTTAAATTCAAGGTTTCTTGTCGTTTGCATAAATAAGGTAATTACTATTCCTAAATTTCTAATTTCACCTGGAGCAGTATGAAATCCAATGTTTCACTGGAATTGTTTCTGTAATTCTTTATCAATATTTATTAATGTAGTAGATGATTTATCAAAATTAGCTTCCAAATCTATTAATCCATGTAATTTATTTCATTCAAACTGCAGCTGAGATATATTTCTAACTGAATTTTTAAGAGAAATAAGAATATTGTCTGCAACAAATTAATTGTATAATATTCTTTTCTATATTAGAACCTGGAATATTCTTATTATTTCCTTAACATTTTATAGTAATGCTTCTATTGTAAAACAAAATAGACAAAAATTGCCATCCCTGTGTAGTCTTCCTATTTATTTGAAAAATAGATAATTAATACACTAATGCTAATTACCGTGTAGCAGTCAATATAATTGATTATGGAAATTATATAAGTTAAAAATTCATTTCTAATAACATTTTTAAGAAAAAGATTTGCCTTCCAATATTGAAAACTTCCAAAGGCAAGATATTAGAGGTAACAGAACTCTGGTACAGTTAATGTAGTAGATTTATTTAATTGTTAAACTAATTGAGTTATATTTTCTTTTAGCTATAAATCCAGATTGATCAGCAGAGATAAAATTGTTTAAGAATGTACATGATGGGTTGCCTACCACACCAGTAAATACTTTTTCTCCTTGATTTAGCAATGTAATTGGCTTATATCATAGCACTGATTTAAAGTTTGATTTGATTGATTTATCTGACTTGCTTGTTTCAAAGAGACAGGTTTTTTTTATTAACATGATATAGTAATGATTAATATAGCTATAGTATCAATTTGGTTTTTTCTTAAAAAAACTTTATAACATTCAGATCCACATTTGAAACCTTTACTTTAAAAAAAGGTACTGTAACATTACTTCAGCTTCTATTATTAATTGATAAATAAGTTTAGAAATGTTGATTTATTAAATAATTTGAGGTTTTGTATCTAGAGAGATGATTGGGGTCTTTGCATCTCAAAGAAAGTTATTGAAAGGAAAATTTTCTCTGCAAGCAAGCTGAACTCAAGCTCTAATCCAAAGATGGGCTAATTTCAAAGAGATTTTGAAGTAAAGCTCCCACACCCTTACTCCTCTCTTGTTCAAGAGGGTTTGGAAATACAGAGGAGAAAGGAGGTGGTTGGATGACTTCCATATTTTTTGTTTTTTAAAGTGGATATATTATGAAGCCAATGTTTTCTAGCTTCTTTACACTTCAACTGCTAAAGGGAAATTGCATGTGCTGATAGGCCTTGCTTAGCAAGTCAGAATGAAAGGTAGAGCTTCTGTCCCATGTTTTTCTATCTTGGGGCATGACAGATTCATGGCAGAAGATGGGTAATGTAGTGCACCCACCTGGTTTTGTTTGAGTGACAATGTCCCATCTCTTTTTATAGGGGCAGACATGTGCCCATTGCTTGAATGTCACCTTGTGTTACCAGTGTTGGAAGAAATATCTGTCTGGTTTAGTTCCAAGCTGGGAGAAAGGCACTGGAGACAAAATGGAGGCTAGAGGCTGATTGGAAAGAGGGTCTATTTATTAATGAAGCAGAACCACCAAGCATATGTGATTCTAGGCAGCTGACCGCACGGAGTTGAGAGGGGGGTGTTTATACCTTATCTTGGGCTTTGCACTTGAACTTCCTGTTCCTGTGCAAGAACATGTATTCTATTGGCTGTTGTAGGGGTCATAGCTGGCTCTGTAGGTTGCCTGAGCTCCCAGCTTTGGTTGAAGTTTGGACTGCTGATGCAATGAAGGGGCGTTGGGCAATTCCTATAGTGGCTGAGGGCTAATCCTACCTTTGTTCTGACCTTGCTGCAGGGAATTTTTGTCTATGAATAGAACTGTCAGGTATGCCTCCTTTCAGTACTCAAGAAAGAAAAACCCCGACTTCATTTTTATAGAGAAAGGTACTTTTACTGAGTATGAACTAAACACAACCAAAGAAAAGCAAGATCTGAGGCAATAGGCACGAAAATCACATATAGAAAGCATCATTAAAACCCTCCCCCCCAATGGTCTAGTCAGGATTATCCAATCCACATCCCCCCATGGGGTTATGTAGGGTGCAGTTTCCGATGGCTCCATCCATCTGGTATGCCACGACAGTTGACTTTGACTGGTTATCATCACGCCTCCCAGCTGCAGAGAAACACTGAGGAAAACTTTCTCCAATTTACTCCACCAGCTCACTTCCCCCCTCCCAAATATCCAGACAGCTCCTCCTCCCCCCATTACAATGGCAGCCAAGCAAGCAAGTAATATAAAGGCAGAGGCTGACATTCGACCCTCCTGCAGAAGAGACGTTATTCCTAGAAAAAGAACAGAATAAGGGAAAATAGAAACTTACATAAACAGGAACATATGTACATATAAACAACTAAGGTTTATCAGGATATTTGGAATAAAACAATTTCAGTTGCTTCGGAGCCCTAACATCTCGCTCATTTACCCATTCAGACTGAGCTAACGGGAAATGTTTCCAGGCCACCAAGTACTGCACCTTACTGTGATGTTTCCTCAAATCCAATATTTCTTTGACCTCAAAATGCTGTTCCCCTTCAATGAGTATGGGGACAGGAGGAGGTTCTTGGTCTTGATGCAAGGGGGATGTACGCTTGGGTTTCAGCAAACTAATATGAAGCACTGGATGAAACCTCTGCAAGGTTTTAGGCAGCTCTAATTGCACCGTAACTGGGTTAACTGCGTACGATAGGGAAAGGACTCACGTATTTGGGCTCACGTTTTTTCGACTTTTGGGTAGTTTGCAAGTACTTGGTGGAAAGGGAAACCATACCTCCTACTTTATAATCCCTACCCTGAATTCTTTTCTTATCAGCTTGGGTTTTATGAGCTTGGTAAGCCTCGTCCAGGGCCTTACGTGTTACAGACAAGGTACCACATAGCTGTTCAATCCAGTCAGCCAAAGAAGGTATCTGTGGGCTTTCCTGAGGCAACTCTGGGATGGGTACAAAGTCTTGGCCGGAGGCTACCTTAAATGGGGTAAACCCAGTATATACTGTGTATAGAGTTATTATAAGAGACCTCTGCAAACGGCAACAAGTCCACCCAGTTATCTTGCTGATAATTTATGTAACATCTAAGGTATTGTTCCAACACCGAGTTAGTTCTTTCACAAGCCCCATTGGTCTGAGGGTGGTGGGCGGAGCTTAACCTCTGGGCAGAGCCTAACAACCCCAGGAACTCTTTCCAAAAGTGGGAGGTCAACTGAACCCCTCTATCCGAGATTAAAATAATAATAATAATAATAATAATAATAATAATAATAATAATAATAATAATTTTATTTCTATACCGCCCTTCTCCCGAAGGACTCAGGGCGGTGTACAGCCAGTTTAAAAACACAAGACACAACAATAATTAAAAATTAAAATAATTAAATAAATTTGGCTGATTTAAAACTCTAAAAATTAAAATACCCCAATTTAAAATTATTATATTGACAGCCCTGCCTGGCGGAACAATAAGGTCTTCAATGCGCAGCGGATTATTCGCTCTGGAGCCCCATGTAATCTATACACATGATGAATAAACAATTTAGCCAGAGTTTTAGCCGAAGGGATCTTGGGACATGGGAGAAAATGCACTTGTTTAGAAAACAGATCAGTGACCACCCAAATGACTATATTTCTTCCACTTTCGGGCAAGTCAACAATAAAATTCATGGAGATCTCCTTCCATGGGGCTCCCGGCCTGGCTACACTCTGAAGTAA
This sequence comes from Arizona elegans, assembly GCA_022577455.1. NCBI lineage: Eukaryota > Metazoa > Chordata > Lepidosauria > Squamata > Colubridae > Arizona > Arizona elegans. Next base: position 155,788,744 of record JAKOOJ010000001.1, read on the forward strand.
TCCAGGGGGTTTCCCAGGAGGCTTCTTTGCTGATGCATATATGGGGTAGCTCGCCACGTAGGCTTCTATGTCTTTCTTCAGTGCCAGCCACCAGAATTTCGTTTACCTAAATGTAATTCTTCACGAAACCAAATGCAAAGTGATTTTAGCATCATGGGCATATTATAATACTGCCCCCCTCAGGCTGATGGGGACATACAGTTTTGCTCCCACCCAGCCTGAGGGGGGCAGTATTACAATACGCCCATGATGCTAAAATCGCTGGGCATTTTGGTTTCATGAAGACATTACATTTAGACAAGAGCTATATCTTTATCTCTTAAGTGCTGACATCTGCTGAGGGCTATTAAGAGTCTGCTTCCTGCTTCTAAAAAAACATGTTTCTCCATTTCTCATCCAAAGAAATATAATATTCTGCCTTTTTAATATTTCTTAAAATATTTCATTCTTCTAGGAGAGGGATGGGTGCTAACTTTCTACACCAGTAAAGAATGTTTATAATTATAATTCATTTTTGGGAATACTCTCTTCCCTGGCATCCATCCAACAATAAGCCCTTGGAAACAATTTGGTGGTTGAAATAAGTTCCCCTCTTCTGCCTTAGGGCCAGCTTTTCAACTGGTTAATACACAATTTCAGAGCTCATTCAAATCAAAATGCCATGCGAATTTTAAACCATCAAAGACTTTCTGACCTTTAAAATGCTGCATTACAAATTCTGCACCATCATGAGTCTGTTAACTCAGTAATATACTTAGGGATTGTCATAAAAATTCTAAAGCTTTCATGGAAGAACATTTAATTTATATTGTGATTATAGTTAATAGTTTTTTTACTATTTGATACTCAGGGGTTTCTTTTCTTTTCTTTTCTTTTTTTTTTTTTTGAAGAAATGAAGTAGATTCTCCTAAAGGAAAAAGTTATATTCTACTTGAGAAACTGATGTGGATTAAAAGGACTGGCTGATAACATCACAATATTTTGAAGGTTGATTGAAAATGATTTATCTGAAGTGTTCAATGTGCAAAGGAGAAGGTTCTATATCAAATTTTGGCTGTTGATATGAAATAATTTCATTTAGAAAAAGAGAACAGGCATTCTAGGCCCCCTTAAAACAGGAAAGTTAAAAATGCAAAAATATGAACCCTGCTTTAATTTGCTCACTACAAAATGTTCTCACTTCTAGAGATGAGAAGTATTTGCTTTTGCTTTCAACTAACTGCAGTTTTTTTCATATGTGAACTAAGAATTGGCACTGAGTTTATACATTGTTTATTCACCCAAGTCATAAAACTAACTGCAGTTTGACCTAGTTTGAACATCAAGAAATCATAGCTAATTATCATAGCAGTATGATGATTCCACCTTTTAAAAAGATTGATGCTTAATTGTCCGGATGTCACAATTAAGGAATGATGTATTAAGTACACAATCTATAACTATTGCCAACAAATTAGGCTTTCTGTACCATATACAGCAGCTCACCTCCTATGGCATAGACATGAAGTAATACCGTGTTTTCCCAAAAATAAGACCCTGTCTTATATTTTTTTGAACCCTGAAATAAGCGCTTGGCCTTATTCCCATGCACTCAAAACCTCGATTGGGCTTATTATCAGGGGATGTCTTATTTTGGGGAAAACAGGGTATGGCAACTAAAGAAAGCTCATTAAAACGTACAAAATTAGGACAGATATTAGGACAGTTACATTAGAGGGAATTAAGGTATTATTTTTCAAAAGGAAGGATGAGATTAGATTTAAAATGCTCACTTGATTGTTGGGAAAGTTTCTTCATTCCTTTTTTAAAAAGTGCATAATGTATAAAACCTAAACAATCAGAAAGTATTTGGGGTTTTCTTGCTGGTGATAAAAATTAATAAGCTAGAAAACCAAAATTTTCTAATTAATTTAAACAGTATCCCCCAAAATACGTTATGCTACTAGAGCACAAAATAGTTTCCTTCCATAGAGAAAGACAACCTTTGATTTTTATTTTTTATTTTTTTTTAGCTACCCACTGATGCAGTTTCTCTAAAGTTGTGCATATTATAGTAACATTTCATGAGGCTGTCATGGATAATTTAGATTTTATCAACAGTTGGAGAGTTAGACTAATTTTAGGTTCTCAGTGCTTGCAGAGGTTCTACAATAACATATAATAGGTAATGTATTCTTTATATGAAAAAAATTCTTTATGTTAGCAAGAATTAAAACAAAATATCATATGGAATCAAACCCAGGTTGTACAAAGTGATCATGATTCTAGCTTGAAGCATGGCATTCCCACAGACCCTTTTCTTATGTTAGAACATAATAGGGTCAGATGGACCTTTGAAGTCTTCAACCCCCTGCTCAAGCAGGAAATCCTATACTATTGCAGAAAAATGGATGCACAGTCTCTTATAGAATCATAGAATCATTAACTAGTTACTATGTTCCCGGCCAGAACTATTAAGGGAGAGTTTTCTAATCTGCCTTTTGTGTGGCTGAAATGTCTACAAGGGTGGAGATTTTGGACTAAAGACCATTGGTAAAGAAAGACACTAAATTTATATTTCTGCGATGCTGACAAGATTGGGGGATTTCTTATTTTTATTTTACTTTTATCTGAAGATATTTCTTATATTGGATCACTAGTTTCCAGGAATTATTTGGGAATACTTTAAGTGGCATAGAAAATATATCTAAGAAATTGCAGTTCTACTGACTTCTATTTCTCATTCAACCTACTCATCCAGTTTACTGATTAGTTGTTAGAGATGGTACAAAAATCATAAGGCTACAGGTGAAGAAAAGAGATTTCCAATTTTGTCCAAGCTGGAAACATAGGCAGGAATATGCAGCTCCAGAAGCATCATTGTTTTGATCTTTTAACATATTAACATTTATGGACATGAGACAGGAGAACATTCTCCCTGGTCAAGCATCCAGATTACATTGGGTATCTCTGTACAAGGCCCCCTGCTGTATGTCCCATTATTCAATTGTGTTCTTTGACTCAAGAACATAGTACGTTGTCTGAAAAATACACTGTCAGGATAAATGAAATTTAACTGGACATCAGTCTGTTTATCAGTCTGTTTGACTGCCTATCTATCCATCCATTGATCCATCCATCCATGTGCATTGGAAATTTTATTAAAAAAATACTCCACATGGCCTGTGAAAAGTTATTTTTTTTCTTCTTTTTGACTATAATTGTCATTATGAGATTTCATGTGTATCTCATTCATAGATATAAGTGGCAAATTAAGATTGTGTCAACATGATGCCATTCAAGCTGTGACATTATTCAATTCTGCTGTTATGTACATGTCTGATACACAGATTTTGCAGACTCACAGCCATCTTTATGGACACTCAGTATCATTCCCTTTAAATATTTAAATAAACCTTCAGCAATTATTAATAATAGTGGTTGCATTTTATAGTTAATTATTATTTACACATTTTGTATCAACTTTCTGTAAATATTAAAAGTTTATAAAATGCTACCCCATTAATGCTACAACATAGTATGAATACCTTTACAGATTGAATATTATTTAGTAAGACCAATAATCAGTAATCTTATTGCTAAACATGAATTGGCATATGTAACTTTTTTCATTAAAATATAGATAAATAATAGATTTCTGGAATACATATTTTCAGGAACTCTTTCCACCTGTTTTGGAAGTGAAATCAACATCGTGAAATTAAAACACTAATATGGATGACAAAACTTATTATTTCTAAACTTTTATCATTTAAAAAAACAAGAAAAGTTTTTTTTATCTCTCGATGTCCTTTTGCCTACAAAAAGTAGTTTTATGAAAATCTCAGAAGTTACAGCTTGCCAATTGAATATCACATGAAAGTGACCCTTAACCATTTATGGAGGCAAACAGATCATCATTTTCTTTCCAGGCATTGATCCAACTTCCTAGATGATCAGATTGTCATTTTGCATTAACTCCTCAGTCAGAATCATCATTACTAAAGCTAATGCAGTGAAAATATTAAAACTGCTGTCTTGCTCATCTTAATATCATTATTAACCCTAGTTTTTCTTCCATATGAGAATATACTCCAGGCCCAAATAGGATTCTGAAGTATGTAAGAAAACAGTTTCCCCCCCCCTCTTTTTTCTTTTTTAGTAAATAAAACATGTTCCCCAAACTCCCAAAAAACAAAGATTGTGACTTGGGCCACAGCCCAGCATTATAAACCCAAGGATAGGGCATTTAGCATTCCTAAAATAAAATAAATAAAACAAAATAAAATAAACCTGAAATCATGTAAGATGACCAGACGTCTCGCTTTTGGCGGGACAGTCCCGATTTTTAACAATTTGTCCCACGTCCCGCGGCCTTTTTAAAAAGTCCCAATTTTTGGAAAGAATGCACGACAAGCTAGGGAACGGCGGGAGAACGGGAAGGGAATATACGGTTTTCACTCATCCTCACCCTCTGCCTCTGTTGGATCGCTGGTCCCCATTCGTTTACCCCGCCCACTCCCAATCTATTGCTGAGTCCCAGGTGATGGCTAGAGGGAAAAAAATTGTTTAAATTCTTGCCGCAGGGCTTTAAAGGGCTGCCCTACAGCTGATCAGTATTAAAAGAAAACAAATGAGTAGACTGGTGCCTGCAAAAATAGAAAAAACAGCCCCTTTCAGCTTCAACATAAATTAATTACATAAGTTGATTTGATCAGCCTCCCGACTCTCAGCTGATTTGCTCTCAGCTGTTTTGCAGAGGGCTCTGTTGTTAGCTAGCTGCAAAGAGGTAAATTGCTGGAGCAAATGTTTTTTTCCCCCTAGCTATGCTGAAAAAGCGAAACTGAAAGTAAAGCAGGGTCTTTGCTGCAACGTGACAAAATGAGGCAGAGAGAGATTTATTTTTCTTTTTCCTCACCAAAAAAGGTAGATGCAAAACTGCAAACAATGGGAAATTTAGGGCAAAAGAGGAGAGTTCAAGATTTTAAAACACAAAAGGAAAAAAGCTCTATTTAACTAGGGAATTGTAATAATTGAGATACTATTAATTGTGTATTGTCTTGAAAGCAGAAATGGTTAAGTTGTGGTTTGGAGGAATATATGGGGGAAATTATTTGGTTTATTATTATTGGTAAATATAATTAATTAATTTGTAAGAAATTGGATTGCGTGAAAATAATTGGAATATTCATGTTCATATTGATTAATATACAAAAAAGATAGATATATAACTAATTGATTTATATTAAAATGTTGAATTTGTATTAAACAACTGTATTACATAATTACATAATTAACCAATGTGAGGATGGATATAAAAATAGATGACAATGCGAAGGGGTATAATATAGAATAGAAGGGAAAAAATGAATTTGATTAAGATTAGAGATGAGGATGAAGGATAATATTGGTTTTTTAAAAAAATAGATGAGGAATAAATATGACAAAAAGGAAATATAGAAATTGTAAATTTAATTGAAATGACTAAACACTGTTTAAATTTGTGAACCGGCCAAATATTCTGTTCAAAGAAAATACATTGTATGTGTGTTTCTAATTATTGCTGTTTATTCATATTTGTTCTCTTTTATTCTTTAAAGTTTAACAATTCATTCTTTATCTTAATATCTTTATATTTGTTTGGGGTTGGTTTTCTTCCCTTTCATCTTTTTTTATTGTACAGCAATCTTTCTCCTCAAACCTACCACCTCTCTCTTTTCTTTCCTTCTTACTTTCTCTTCCCCCCCTCTTCTTCTCCTCCCTACTTCCTCTTCCTTTCTCCTTCTCCTCCTCTCTTCCTCCCTCTCTTACCCTCACTCCTACTCTAATTTCCCTTCCTTCCTTCATCCCTCTCTATTGCTGTATCCTTTTATGCATATGGACTACTCAGAGGGCTGAAAAAGTTATTTTTGACTGGTCCTCACACTTTTGACAAGTCCTCGAACTTACGACTGTCCTCACATTTTACGTTTTTGCCCTATCTTGTCACCATGGTGAAGAGAAGCAGTTGTGAAATGAGTGACACGGTTGTTAAGAATGCTACAATGGGCATAAATGATGACCAGTCATAAGTGCAAAGACCAGTTAAAAGTGCGAGAACCTGTCAGAAATCACTTTTTTCAGCCCTCTGGGTAGTCCTTTTGTGCATATGGACTACTCAGAGGGCTGAAAAAGTTATTTTTGACTAGCAGCACCCCCCCCCGCCCCCGGTCAATGGTGTCCCTCTTTACCAATGTTAAAATCTGGTCACCTTATGTAAGATTGCTAGTTATAAGATACTAGCTCAGGAGAAGTCACCAACTTCATAGATCTTTGAGGAAAGGCTGGAACTAGTGTCATATAATTCCAAGCAACCCCTGTAAACTTCAGCTGAACTTACAGCACTATTATGCTCTACTGCACCAGCTCCTTCAGCACATCATGTGCAACAATGGGGCACGGGGAGAGCAAAAGTTATATTGTACAGATGGGTAGGAATCTATGGAGATTCTCAGTCATCCAGGTCATGTTTGTCCCAAAGGTGCTTTTTCAAGGGGCAACTGAACTTTCTTGTTTTTCTTTGAAGATGTTTTGCTTCTCATCCAAGAAACTTCAGCTCTGGCTGGATGGTGGGGAATGGAAGGATTTATACTCCTTGCAGATGGCTGGTCATTTGCATTCTTTTAGAGTGACCTTGAGGCTCCTGAGACTTGGAGGTTTGTCTGTGTCCTTAGGGTCACCTCAGTAGTGCAAATGTGTGTGGAGCTTCTTGGAACTGCTGAAAGGACTGCATTGTGGAGCTGTGGTCCCTGCAGGATGCTCCCTCTCCCTGTGTCCCCCCACTGCCAAACACAGGCGCCGGCCGCTGGGGATGAGTCCATGCTGTCCACATCGCAGGCCAAAGCGCAAGTGATTCCTGTAATCTGCAACCTCTGGAAAACCATTCATACTCCTGCACCATTCAAAAGAAAAACAGAAAAAGAAAAAGAAAAAGTAGGAACTTCATGGATATCACCTCAAAACAGTGGGCATCTAAACCATTGTATTTCAGTATCTGTGTGTAACTCAGGCTTGCAGTAATGTTGGGGAAATGAATAAAGCTGGAATAAACCTGCAGGGATTTCTCATGGACCTCTGTTATGTAGATGCTATGTCTTGATGACAAACTTGTGAACTATTTCTGATCTCCTCTTTGGACATAATAGCCTTTCAGAAGTCACCTTAAATAGGGGGCTATCATTTGCATAGTAAAACACTTGGGGAAAGCCAGTATTAAAATGCCACATATTATTATAAAGTTTGGAGTCCATGGTGCTCTCTAAACTTGGTTGTTTTCTTGCAGACATTTCATTACCAAATTAGGTAAAGCCATCAGTGCTAGAGATGTCATTTTTTAAAAATAAAATCTAAAGGAAAGAACTAGGGCTTCTGAAACTGATTCTCCACCACATATAATCCATGTTCCACCAGTTGCCAAGGATTACTATGTCTTCTCTTCAAACAAATGGTTATACTGGCTAAACAAATTTCTTGTATGTTTTGTATTAATGGATATTAACACAAAATTTAAAAAAAGAACGAAGCACTTGCCTAGTTCATTTTTTGTAATGACCTGGAATAGGATATTTCTCTCAGGGGTTACATTTTGAGAAAGAGCATGAGTGACAGTTCTATTCTCCTAGGGTTCTAGTGCAGGCATGCAAAGGAATGAGCTTTCATCATCATTATACTTATGGCCAATGGAGGTCATCAAGATTTATGGGATTTTGAAAGCCTGCAGTATAATATACTCTTCCCTGGACTCAGGCGCACAATATCTGCCGGTGATATGATTGTTATAGTTGGATAATCACAATGAATAGCTGGATGACTATTGATAGAAGCACCCCTGGAAATTTTAATATATAGCTCTTGTAATGATTAGAAGAGATGATGTTAAGGGCTAGTGATAACCAAAGTTGCCTTGAGTCTACTTTCTTTTTCATACTTATATAGCCTATTTTTCCCCATAGGCATATTTCTTTCTCTGTTATGAAGATGAACTTATTTTAAACTTTAGTCAAGGTTATAGGAAGGAGAGATAGATTTGTCATAAAACATATTCAGATATGTACATTTCTATTCTTTTCTGCTTATCCATTAGGTAATGTTAGGATTTTAAGCATGTACCACCTCTGGCAATTTGAAGAACCTTAACAACTTTGGAGTAGAAAAATCACCTTACTACCCAACTGATCAGCAATTTAATCAAAGCTTGGGGAAAGCCTCTTTCAATTTCGATTTTTAAAATAATCAGGTATGTATTTCATTTGTGCTTGGCTTATAGCAGAAGGATAGGAGTGAGCTCATAATGGCACCCACAACTCTATGTTCCCTAGTTCGTGACCCATTCCTAATGCTGCTGAGTGCCATTGCTAGCACTGATCAGCTAAGTGCTGTTATGCTAAGTTATGCTATTTAATTTAGCAGTTATTTTAGCTAAATGCCACTGTTAGCAGTGAATAGCTATCTCTCCCCTCAAAAGTGCTGAGATTACACAAGTTCTCTCTTCTATGCGGCTGGGCTTAATGGTGAACTCAAATAACCTTTGGGGAATTGGCTTATGAGGACTGTATGTTTCAGAATGTCCTCTATTTCTGCCTCTTTGCTCAAAACTATAATCTGGCTCTGAGATCACTGATCTGCTCCTGGTACACCAGCCAGTCAGCAGCTCTACTTCTGCTCCATGCTGAGCTCAGCATGTTCATGCTTTGCCTTCTGTCTTGCAAGGCCTTCTGATAAGAACACTGGATCTCCTCTCTTTCTCAGCAACTCACACTGGTGATACTCAATCACACATTATCAAGTAATGAGCATTTGCTAAAAAGAAAACAAGGCTACAACAGCAGCAATAGTGGTCTGTATGAATTTTGAAATTCTACCTGTGAGGAAGGTAATAGAGATAGCAACAATCTATTTCAAATTCTAGGTATTATTGTGACACTTCTCAAGATATAATATATGGATTGTATTCAAACAGCTACTCAGCTTAGTTAATCATGAATAAAAGATGTCCTAGAGAATAAATGATATTCATTCAAATCCATAAAGTTAATAAAATAGTGAAAGGGATAGCAAAGAAAAAAAAACCCAACAATTTCATTGCATGTGTTTGTATTTGCAAAATTGTAGCCATGCTTCAAAACTGGGATGCTGCAGATGGAGTATGCTCTATGAGAACAGCAATTGGATCTTGGCCTTCGAAAGGTTGGGTTCAAACCCATACTTATAACTTATATTCTTATTTGTCATATCTTCTCTTTGAAGAATCCAAGCTCTTTCTCATTGAAGAATCCAAGCTGACTGACAATAACTGAACTAAATTAAAATAAATTGAGAATTTGAAGAAAAAATTGTGTTGATCACTATTGCAATAGATGAAATGTTTAAAAAATATTTTTGTTATTACTCCATGTATATGCATGTAATTTCCCACTTAACTTAATTTCTGAGATTCTGATTTAAATGTATGACAAACTCTATTAACTTCTGGAAGAAGCCAGAAAAATTAGCATTTGCTGAATGCTGTCAAAGGAATTTTGGAAGTTATTCAGTATATTGTTTCAAGCATTTCCTTATTTAATAAAATGGTTTGAAAAATAGTCTAAATTGTTCTTCCATGTAGGGAAGCATGCATTAATTTGCATATCTGGCTAATCTTAATCTCTCTAGTAACCCTTGCTCAATTTGCTGAAAATTTCAGTCAGGCTTATGAAATCACTGCCTATATTCTCAAACCCATGTTTTTCTCCATTTCTCACCTATATTGCTTGCATTTACTCTTGGGCCTTCATTTGACTTAACTTTTAATCTTGTATTCTATGTGAGCTAATTAATTATGCATTACAATTTGCTTGTTAATTTCCCCAAATGCCGTCATTGGAACATTTTTATTTTTGTGTATAATTATGAACTATTTGGTTTTGAAGAGAATGTTGTTATGTACAGTCACAAGATAAAATTCATAAGTAAACAAATTCTCCAACCTATATTGGAATGTGATCCAAGTTCTTGTTATGTCCTGGAACAGATATGAATGGTCTTTGGATTTGTCCCTCAGTGGGTGGGTGAGGATAGAAATCAGTTTGTGTTGGTATACACACACACTCACACACACCCTGTTTCCCCCAAAATAAGACATCACCTTCATCAAGCCGGCCTAGCCTAAATGGTTTTTAACTGGGATTTTAAATTTTATGGATTTGGGGTTTTAAATTGGGTAGCCAATTATTTAATTTTTTTAATTATCTTAACTTTTGTATTTGTATGTTTTTTAATTTTGGCTGTTCACCGCCCTGAGTCCCTTCTGGGAGAAGGGCGGTATACAAATTAAATTAATAAAATAAATAAATAAATAAATAAGCCCAATTGGGGGTTTGAGCACATGGCAATAAGGCCAAGTGCTTATTTCAGGGTTAAAAAAAAAAGACAGGGTCATATTTTCGGGGAAACACGGTATATATATATATATATATATATATATATATATATATATATATATATATATATATACACACACATACACACACATACATACACATACACATATATCGAGACACCTGGTCTATCCCAGCATGTGATATGGGAGGGAGCATACTGCATTCCTTTCACTTTCAACTCCAATCCAGGAGCCATCAAGCAGTTGCATTCACGATAAACCATTTTATACCAAATTTATATTTTGCTGATAAAGAAATAAAGGGAGACTAATATAGATCTATTTCAAGCTATTTAGCTCTCATCAGCTAGCCATACCCTTACTTGGATTCGAACTTGGGCTGCCTGCATGTTAGGCAGTTGTATTAACCTCTGAGCCACAAGTTCTTCTCCTCCCTTCATCATCTTGAGCCAAGGGAGAGATTAAGTGTTTTTCTATCGAGACACCTGGTCTAACCCAGCATGTGATGTGGGAGGGAGAATACTGCATCCCTTTTGCATTTCAGCTCCAATCCAGGAGCCCTCAAGCAGTCGCATTCATGACAAACCATTTTATACCAAATTTATATTGAAATATAGCTTGAAATAGTTCTATACTAGTCTCCCTTTATTTCTTTATCAGCAAAATGTAAATTTGGTATAAAATGGTTTGTTGTGAATGCGACATATACATCTCTCTCTCTCTCTCTCTCTCTCTCTCTCTCTCTCTCTCTCTCTGTGTGTGTGTGTGTGTGTGTGTGTGTGTGTTTGTGTGTGTGTGTGTAATTATGACAAGACATTGCTGAAAAATCTGTGATTTTTGTAGGGTGAAATTTAGTAGGGAATTACGTTTTCAAATAAGACTGGTTAAAAACAGCCTTGTTTTTAAATAATCACTGTGATTGAGTTACTATGACATAATTCAAGCACTTTCATTGATAATTGTTAGTACTGCTGATGGACTTTCAATTGACTTTCTAACTCCTGAGTATTAGTTAAATTATTTTAGATCAATGTCATCTTTTTAAGGAAACCAGAAAATCAAATTAGCCCAGCAATTAATAGAAGCAAAAAAAGTTTAATTGGAGAAAAGGGATACTGAACTGAATCCTATTTAGAAATAGCCAAGCTCATCTTTCAAATTGCAACCTTTTTCTCTTTCCTTGTTTTGTAGCCATTGATAAAGGCTTGCTTTCAAATTTAAAATATCGTATTTTCCGGCGTATAAGACGACTTTTTAACACATGAAAATCTTCTCAAAAGTCGGGGGTCATCTTATACGCCAGGTGTCGTTCTCCTGTAACCAGGCAGACCAGCCTGAAAGGCTCTGACGAGCCTTAAATGGCTCTGGCGATCCAAGCTCTGACAATCTGCTAATCAGGCAACTCAGCTGGGATCGCCAGAGCCATGGAGAAGGAAAAAACTTTTCTCCTTTCACATGGCTCTGGCGATCCAAGCTCTGACGATCTGCTAATCAGGCAACTCAGCTGGGATCGCCAGAGCCATGGAGAAAGAAAAAACTTTTCTCCTTTCACATGGCTCTGGCGATCTAAGCTCTGACGATCTGCTAATCAGGCAACTCAGCTGGGATCGCCAGAGCCCTGGAGAAGGAAAAAAGTTTTCCCCCTCCAGCTTGCTTACCTTAGCTGTTTGCCTTGCTTCGCTTGCCTTGCTTCGCTTGCCTGAATCCATTCCATCAGCAAGCAACTCCCTGCCTGCAATCAAGCAGGCAGGGAGTTGTGGACTTCAGCTCCCAGAATTCCTCAGCCAGCAAAACAAAGCTGGCTGAGGAATTCTGGGAGTTGAAGTCTACAAGTCTTAAGGTTGCCAAGGTTGGAGACCCCTGTTCTATTGGGTAAGTTTTTTTCCCCTTTGGGATCTTTAAAAAAAATAGTTAATTGGTTTTTTTTTTAGTTGTTCTTTTTTAGACCTAGCCATTTAAAGTTTAGGAAGTTTTAAATTTAGCTTTCATATAAAAATAAAAATAAAATAAAATAAAATAATATTTGTGCAGTTTTCTGAGATTTAGTGTGTTTTTGTAGTGTTTCACTCTAATTACACAAACACACAAAATCTCACAAAGCTGTACGTGGAATTTTGTGTGTGTAAAGTGTGAAAGTTGGTTTTTTGGGCTTTTTGTGGCTGTGTGAGGTTCCTGCTTGTTGCAGGGGCCATTTTGGGTCTAGCACAGCTGCTTTTACATTGTGGGTGAGCCAGTTGATGTTTTTTAATTTTTATTTGGTGTGCGTTGGAAGAGGGTTAGTCTTATACGGCGAGTATAGCCCTAACCCTATATTTTGACAGGAAAATTCGGGGGTTGTCTTATATGCCCAGTCGTTTTATACACCGGAAAATACGGTAATTTATTTGTTTGGGCACAGTATTCCTATGTTTCATATGCCTTGCAAGCAGTTGAAGTGAAGACAGGGATATTTTTGCACCCATATCCTGAAGTTGATGTAGTTTTTACATAGTCTCTCTCCTTGTGAAGGGATTATGAAATTGCTAATTTCTGCCATGCGTAGTAAATCCAAACTGACTTCCAGTGTCTCCCACCCTGCTATGTCCCCTTTTAGAGACTTCCTGAGAGGCAGAAAAAAAAAATCTTGGACTGGATTTTTCCTTTCAGTTCTCATCAGCCATTCACTCAGCTCAGTTCAGATCAATGTGGGCACAGGGGAAAATCTAATGCCTAAATCCATTGCTGGGCATTGCATTTACTAGGGCCAGTGAAAGGAACACAAAAGAATCCCCTACCAAATATTCTGGAAAACTTGAAAGCTTGAGCATATTTTGTGCATGATTTTTGTTCAATCTAAGAAAGGTATTGCCCAGCTATTGCTTTTAGATGAAGTATTTAAATGAAGGGTTTGTATTTTTAAAAATCTACAAAACAATCATTTATAATAATAGCAACTTGAAACCTCTCAATTATTTTCATTTCTATTCATAGGAGAGACAATATCCTCTTGAATCATACTCTCTGAACAATATCAATCGGTTTCATTACTTTGTGTATGCACATTTTGCATATTAGTAATACACTTCTTTACTTTCCCATTCTTACTTTCCCTTTCTGTCAAACTGGACACTTGGCTGGCTAGCTGCACCTAGATTTTACATACCCTTTTCACTTTTTCTTCAATGCCTATTTTCTTACAGAAATTTTGTCACGTTGTTAACTAATAGGCTTCCTATAATGTTTTAATTAAATATAGTTTTCTTTCAACTTATCATAGTATTTGGTACATAAAAGGATATATTAAATTTTCCAGTAATCCTGTTCTTAGTCTTTTATTGATGAAACAGGTATATCTTCTGGCTACTGTTAGATGTGAATACTAAATACTAATAATCAAGCCAACTGATTATTATTCTTTTCTCCTCTTTTATGTTGGGATGAATGATACAACAAGAACCTGGGAATAATAAAGGTTCCTGACATGCCTAGTTAACAACCTTGTTATCCAAAATGTACTGAAAGGAACTAGAAGGTCAGTTATACTGGACTTAATTCTTCCTAATAGGTATAAAATGATAGAAGGGGTATATATTGTAGGAACTTTGGGGTAGAGTGACCATGTCATGCTAGAATTCAGCATAAGGCAGGTACAAGCAATTGAACAAAGTCAAATTAGTATTCTAGACTTCAAGAGATCCGACTTCAACAAACTAAGAGAGAGATTAAGAAGGATTCCATGGAAGGGAAGGGAAAAACAACTCAAGATGCTTGGAAAATTCTGAAAAACTAGATTATTAAAGCCCAATCAAATGCAACATCACAGAGAAATAAAAAAGAGAGACCTCAGACAAAACCAGCACAATTGCATAAAGTATTTAAAAAATGGAAAGAAGGGCTCATAACTAGAACACAATAACAGCAAATAGCCGAAATCTGCAAGGATGGAATAAGGAAAGCTAAGGCTCAGATTAAATTAAGGCTTGCAACAAATGTCAAAAAACAAACAAACAAACAAATGTTTGGGTTTTTTTGCATGTAAGGATAAGAAGAAAGTCAAGGAAATGATAGGTCCACTAATGGGAGAAGATGGCAAGATGGTGATGGGCAGGAAGGAGACAGCGGAATTGTTTAATTTCTTCTTTACATCAAAGGATAGAACCAAGATGATGAGAAGTGATAGTACCACTCTATACTGCACTAAGGAGACCAGACTTGCAACACTGCATCTAGTTCTGGTCACCACAATGCAAAAAAGATGCTGAGACCCTGGAAACAGTCCAGAGAAAAGCAACAAAGATGATAAGGGGTCTGGAGACTAAACTGTTTGATGAGGGAATTAGGTAGGCCTAGCCTAAAGAAGAGAATAATTAGGGGTTACATGATAGCTATCTTCCAGTACTTGAGGAATTGCCATGGAGATGAGGGAGTCAACCTATTCTCCCAAACACTAGAGGGCAGGACAAGAAGCAATGGGTATAAGCTTATTAAAGAGAGATCCAACTCAGAACCAGAATAGACTAGGCTAGGCTAGGCTAGGCTAGGCTAGGCTAGGCTAGGCTAGAATAGAATAGAATAGAATAGAATAGAATAGAATAGAATAGAATAGAATAGAATAGAATAGAATAGAATAGAATAGAATGATAAGAGTTAGAAGGGACCTTGTAGATCACCTAGTACAACCCCCTGCTCAAGCAGGAGCACCATTTCTGACAGATGGCTGTCCAGTTTCTTCTTGAAAGATTCCAGTGATGAAGCACTCACAACTTCTGAAGGCAAATTGTTCCATTGGTTGATTGTTCTCACTGTCAAAAAAATTATCCTTATTTCTAGGTTGAATCTCTCCTTGATCAGTTTCCATTCATTATTCCTTGTCTGGCCTTCAGGTGCTTTAGAAAATAGGTTGATCCCCTCCTCTCTGTGACAGCCCCTCAAATATTGGAACACTGCTATCATGTCACCCCTGGTCCTTCTCTTCAATCGACTAACCATGCCCTGTAACTGTTTTTCATATGTTTTAGCTTCCAGTCCCCTAATCATCTTGGTTACTCTTCTCTGCACTCTTTCTAGTCTCAACATCTTTTTTATAGTGTGGTGACCAAAACTGGATATAGTATTTTAGGTGTGGTCTTACTTACTTACTTTATAGAGTAGTATTAGTACCTCTTGTGATCTTGATTGAATCCCTCTGTTAATGCAATTTAGGATGTTGGCTTTTTTGGCTACTGCCACATATTCCTGGCTCATATTTAACTGATTGTCCATGAAGACACCAAGATCCTTCTCACAGTTACTGATATTAAGCCAGGTTTCACCTAATCTATATGTCTGGTTTTGGTTTTTCTTGCCTAAGTGCAAGACTTTACTTTTCTCTAAGTTGAATTTCATTCTGTTAGGTAGGGCCCAGTGTTCAAGTCTGTCAAGATCCATCTGAGCCTGTTCTGGCCAGTTTAGTATCATCTGCAAATTTGATGACTTCCCCTTCTATTCCCTTATCTAAGTCATTTATGAAGGTATTGAAAAGTACTGGGCCTAAGATGGAACCTTGTGGTATCCCACTGCTTACTTCCCTTCATGAAGACATAGTACCGATAAGGACTACTCATTGAATATGGTTTGTCAGCCAGTTACAATCCATCTGGTGGTGATGCTATCTATCCCACCTTTTTCTAGCTTACCAAGAAGTAGGTTGTGGCCTACTTTGTCAAATGCTTTTCTGAAGTCTAAGTATACTAAGTATCACTGGTCTACTAATTTAGTTACTTTGTCAAAGAATGAAATGAGTTTGGTTTGGCATGATCTGTTTTTAACAAACCCATACTTAATTCTAATTATTACTTTATTTGTTTCTAGATGTTTACAGATCTGTTTTTTTAAATTATCTTTTACAGTAGCTTCCTGGGTATTGATGTTAGGCTGATTTGATCTGTAGTTTCCTGGGTCTGGGTTTTATTTTTTCCTTTTTTGAAGATAGGAACCACATCAGCTCTTTTCCAGTCCTCTGGTAGTTTCCCAGTGCTCCGAGATTTTTGAAAGATATGGTACAGTGGTTCTGAGGTGACATCTGCCAAACTCCTTTAGAACTCTGGGATGTAATCCATCAGGTCCCAGTGATGTATATTCATCAAGATTGGGCAGGTGTTCTCTTACCATTTTAACTTTTATTTCTAGTCTGTCTTTTACAGTTATGTTTTTTGGTAGGTTGGGCTTTCTTCTTGTGTGAAGACTGATGCAAAGAATGAGTTAAGCAGCTCTGTTTTCTCTTTACTGCCTGTTACTTCCTTGCCATTTTATCTCTTTAGTGGACCAACTATGTCCTGTTGATTTTTTTTCTTGTTACCTATATGTTGAAAGATTTTTTTTATTATCTTTGTTGCAAGTCTTTGTTCATTCTGAGCTTTGGGATGATGGGAGAGGGGTTAAGAGATGCAAGTTAGAGCTATGACAGGTTGTCTGGGTGCCATGGGCAGATAGCAGGAGGCAACAATGGTTAGATGGTCATAAATGTGGGCTGGTTCAAATTTTGATCACATGACCACCGGGTGCACTGCGATAGCCAGAACTTGGAGGACTAGTCAAACATCCATTTTTTTCAGCATTGTCATAACTTTGAATAGTAAATGAACAATGGTAAATGTAACCTGAGGACTACCTGTAAAGCCCTTTCATTTGATAAAGATTACAGGCTTTTGAATAACTCTCAAATTGCTGCTTTTAGTTCAGACTCAGTCCAATGAATTCAGCCCAGGTTTTGGGTCCAGGAGTCAGTCTTTCCTGCTTTGTGATGTATGTGGCTTCTAAAGTCATAGTCTGAAGCCTTATCTCCCATATATTTATCAAGGGATATAAATATATAACTCTTTTCAGAAGCTATGATAGAATGTAATGAGGATGTGATTCTACCTCTATAGGTGTTTTATAACAAACATTGTATGAACAGTATTTTTCTGCCTTTGCCTTGACATTGGTTGCTAAATTACTGCTAATAATATCCTGAGTGCTGTTGATTGCTCATTGTGCTTGATTAGAATATTGTTCTTGCTGATCTTGTTGATGCAGTTCAAGGGGACATATAAATTAGCCCAATTTTCTGAGAGTGATCTCATTGGATGAGCAAACAGGAATTTGGCAAGCAAGGTTGGTAGGGGAGATCAAAATGAGATTTTCCTTCCTTCCTTCCTCCCTCCCTCCCTCCCTCTCTCTCTCTCTCTTTCTCTCTCTCTCTCTCTCCCTCCCTCCCTCCCTCCCTCCCTCCCTCCCTCCTTCTCTCTTCCAATCTGTAGGGGTATTTCTCTTCCAATCTGTAGGGGACCCAAACTGTCACATTATGAAAGAGAAGGTAAAGGAGTTTGAAGAGAGAATTTCAACTTTGCAATCATGGTAAGAAGTTCCTGGACAGGACATTTGAAACTCTACAAAAGGGGCAGAGAAGAGGAAAAGCTCCTTTTGATATGGGCAAACACAGGAATGTGTGACTCAAAGAAGGAAGAGAGTCAAGAGGAACTTAGAAGCAACACAGTTCAGCACTAGATATGAACTCTCTCTCCAGGTAATGTTCCACTGTCATTTGAGCAAAGCTTGCCATGGAACACTGTGTAGTGTGATTCAAAAGTTTCACAACAAATAGGGAAGTAGTACCTATAGGTACTGCCACTAAGATGGACATGTATAAATGTAAAAAATATAATAAATAAGCTGGAGGAAGTAGGGAGCCTAATTCAGGAAGACAAATATGATGTGATAGGCATCATATGGAATATTTCTTGTGATTAACACTTAGCATTGACAAACTATAACTAATCCAAAAGTAGTCAATATAATAGAAAATGTGGGGTGTTGTATTTTATGTAAAGAAAAAAAGTACTTGCCCAAATTATAAGAAATTGGTTTAGGGAAATAAAAGTAAGGACCATAATTATTGTGAGAATTTAAAGGCAGAAGTTACAGATGAGGACTTGAGGCACTAAATGACTAGACTTTCAAAGAGGCATGCAATAGTGGTAATGAAATATTTCAGTTATTCTGATATTTTCTGGAGGAGAGGGCTGGAAGAAAAACACGTCATCCTGAGTTCAGAAAAAACAACAACCAAAGAACCAGGAAAATCTGGAAGTTTGAAGTCTGTATCAGGCAATGCTCCCAAATAGATAAAAATGCATGCTTATTATCATTTGGTTGGGCATGCTACAATTTTTTTTTAAAATTTGATTTATATGCCGCCCTTCTCCGGAGACTCAGGGCGGCTTACAATGCGTTAAGCAATAGCCTTCATACTTTTGTATATTCATACAAAGTCAACTTATTGCCCCCACAAACTGGGCCCTCATTTAACCTACCTTAGAAAGGATGGAAGGCTGAGTCAACCTTGAGCCTGGTAAGATTCGAACCTGCAGTAATTGCAGGCAGCTGTGTTAATAACAGGGTGCTTTAGACCACTGTACTACCAAGGCTCTTTAATGGGAACCGCCTGAGTTGTGAAAAACAAATCATGCCAGTCTAACCTCATCTAACCTCCTCTACAGTTACAGACTTAGTAGCTCAGGGGAATGCTGAAGACATTGGATTCCTGGACTTCACCAAAGACTTCAAAAAAAAATGTCATGAAATTCTCCTTAATGAAATGGTAAAAAAAATGAACAAAATGATGTTACTATAGATGGCTTCTCAACTGGCTAAACAACTTCACCCAAAGTATGGGTGTTAAATTTAAGTTGGGAAGAAAACACCAAGTTGAATTCTGAACTCTGATGCTGTTCAACAAATTTCACAGTGATTTGGATCAGGAGTTTAGTCTGCAGATGATCCAAACCTGTGATAAAGAGAGAAGGATCAGGAAGAACTAAATAGAACAGTGGGTTAAAATTAATAGGATGGGATATAACAAAGAGAAATGTAACTTACATCTGGATAAGAAGAATAAAAGATAAAAGTACAGAGTTGGGAAAACCTGACTTGGTATTAGTATGTGGGAAAAGGAACTGGATATCTTTGTCAACCACAGGTGATACTTGATCCAACAGTGTATTGAAGCTGCTAAAAAGGCAAACACTATCTTGAGGAACATTAACAGGAACATCATAAGAAATAATTGTTCCAATCTAGTTCTATCCTAGTTCAATCCCTATGTCAATGCTAGGCACCACAGTTCAAAAAAGAAAGACAATGACAATCTGATCAAATTTAGAAGACAATTATTTAGATAATAAAAGATCTGGAAGCCCTTATCATGAACCCCTACCATGAATAGTTAAAAGGAAGTGCCTATAAAAGAGATGATTGAGGGGAGATATGATAGCAGTCTTCAAATATTGTATCTAAAGGGCTGTCTCATATAAGAAAGTGTAGACTATTTTGCTACAGAGGCAAAACCAGTACCAAAAAGTTAAAATTATAGAAATGTTGGTTCATGATAACCATCAGCAGAAACTCCTTGAATATATGAGCTGTTGGTTGATGAATCATATTAAGTGGTGAATTCTTAACATTCTTAAAATTCTCAAATCATAAGGCTGGAAGAGACTTTGGAGATCCTCTAGTCCAACCCACTGCCCAAGGCAGGAGACCATATTCCATCATGAACAAAGAGCTGTCCAATCTTTTCTTGAAGACTTCCAGCAATGGAGCAGCCACAACTCCGGGAGGCAAACTGTTCCATTGATTAATTGTTCTTCTTCACTGGAAGTCTTCAAAAGGAAGCTGGATAGACATTTGTGAGAGAAACTCTAATGGGTGCTGTCCAAGCAGGCGGTTAGACTGGATGACTTGCTTCCAATTCTATGACTCTGATTCTCTTGTTGTATTCTATTTGGTGTTTGAGTTTTGGTCTTTTATCATAGTCCAATCTTGCTTGTTGATGTCACTATTGATTTCATTCCTATTAATTTGCTTTTATGCTGGGTTATTTCATTATATTTCCATAGCTAATGAGGCCCATGACTGCCTTTGTTTTCTTGGAGATTTTGACATTTGCTTCTACATAGTTGTCAGGCTGAGTGCAATACAGAAAGTATGTGACAACTTCAAATGTTCTGCAATGGCAAATTCAGCAAATTACTGACAGCAAACTAATGTCTATTTCACATAATTACTCTCTCTGGAATTGTATGATTGGTAAATGTTAAAAAAAAACCTCATTGAACTCCCATTATTATATGCCAAAAATCAGTTTCCTGTCTGCAGAATAAGAATAGAATTCAACCATATTAAGCTATTCTTGATTGCTTATTGTATAGAAAAATTGTATAGAAATCCTTGACTATGACAAACTAAGGTCAAACTAGATCTTTCATGCTTCATCTGTTTTTTTTTTTTTTGTTGTTGTTGTTTCTGATTGAATGCTGTACTCTGTAGACATAACCTGTTTGAATTTATTATCCATACTTACCTAATCCAGAATAATTTAGAGGTTATACCAACAGGCATTGGAAGTAATATGGCTAGTGAAAATGTAATCTGGCATCCAATTAACTTCTTCTATGACTGAATGGCTTATGTTAGGGGAAGAGGGAGGGAACCAATTTCTTCTTTCCTCATTCGTCCTTCAGAATAGAACTGTGAGGGACAAAGGGGTTGCAGGAGAGGAGTTAGGAAGGTCCATTTCACAACCAGAGTCTATTATCCAGCTGACAGAAGTCACATATTTTGCCCTGCCTGCCCTTTTCTGGGAAATCTATTAATTCTTTGCAAATAAAAGTGTGTGTGTATGGGGGAAGGGGGAGGAAGGCTCATCTGTCAGAACAACAGGTTATTACATGTAATTAGAAAAAAGCATTGGATTTCTATAATAGGGATAGTATAAATTTGTACATTTTTAGGCATAGACTTCCTTTTGTTTGTATTTCTCTGCCTCAAGACAAACCAGGTCATATTCTTTCTGGAACTATTAAATGTGCTGTTTTGATGCTGATAGTGAAGAATGAAGTAGTGCTCTAGAATTTGTTATGCTTGAAAGCACTTTAGGGAGCAGAGAGCAAAGTAACTATTTCTTAAGTCAAGATTTTATATACAAGAAGAAGGGCGTAATACAGCTATTTTACCAGCATTTTTCTGTTCCACATTCTGGTCAAAATGGAACTGTGATATGTAACTGCAATTCATGAAAACAAAAATCAGTGGCACTTATGATGTGGGTTCTGGTAATGCCAATAGCTGGTTATAGAATATATTTGTTGAAGGTGGGGAGGGGTTAATTTTAGAGATAGTCACTGTCTAGATTAGTCTTCAGAGATAATTGTTCTGCCACACTGATTATGGAGTACAACAGAATTCCATTTTGACCCCTGTAGTCTTACTGTCTACAATGCTTCTGGGAGTGAATGTCAGAGAATGTGGGGTGATGGGCCATCTATATGTGGATGATACCCAGATCTACATTTTTTTCTGCCTTCTAGTATGCTCCTGCCTGAGCCAAATTGTAAACTATATGAGGTACAGCAGGTTAAAACTGAATATGAACAAGGTGGAGAACCTGGGGTTGGAGGAAATGTGGTTCCTTGGAATGGACCCCAGCTGATTTGAGATAACTGCTTTCCCCTTAGGTTGTAAACTAGAAGCTTCTGTCATCTTCAGAGAATGATGTCACTTCATCAGACAAAAAATTAGGGGGAGGACTTTCTTAGTAGTTATTGGGGTGTTAGAGAAGTTATAGAAAGACTCGGGTTCAAGTCCCCTCCAGCCATAGAAAATCATTGGATAACTTTGCACCAATCACTGTGTCTCAAGCTAATATAACTTATAGGGTGTTTGTTGTTCCAGGAAAAAGCCAGGATGAAGAAATGCCTTTTTGAGCTCTTGACTGAAAAAATAATGACTGCTACCAATTCCTGATTCTCAGGAACAATCATAAATGTTTAAAACCTCAATTAGTAACTGCAATCAATGACATGATGTTTAAAAATACTATCTTTCAAGTCAGCCAGTCAGGGAAATGTTATCTTAATTCTCATAGTTCTATTGACATAAACTCAATATAGCTCTGGGGGTCAAAGCTGAATTTTGAAAACATGTCAGATATACTTTTACAAAAAATATAAACTAATACGATTGCCTGATCATAATCCATTTACTGGAGTAGCTACCCTTAAAAGCATTTCCCATATAAAGCTGATGCATAAAACTCTCTTTAGGGCAAATTATATGCTTCAATCTCTTCACACACACACATTTTTTTTTTAAAAAAAAATCTCACTAGCCTAGCAGAATATTGAGGGGAAAAGTGTTAGAAGAAATTTCTTCCCTGTGGTTTGTTCTCTGCTTAGGTTAAATTCCAAGAGCCCTAAGTGTTCAAAACATTATTAGAAGGCAAGGAAAAAGCATTAAGTGCAGTCCAGGCCCCTGACATGGGGTACAGCACTGCACTCTTTTACAGTCATGTATAAAAACCAGTTTCTACATGTTTCATTCTAGAATTTTCATCAAAATTCTCATCAAAAGAACATCAAAACAGACAGTTAACCAATGAAGCTCACAAAGCAGAGGTAGAACATGTTCTAAAAACACACATAACTGTTTGCTTCATTTTGCAACAGCTGTAGTTTCCAGATACTTTTCAAGGGCAGCCCCATGTAGAGCACATTATGATAGTTCAACTGGGACATGACTAGGGCATGAATGCCCATTAGAATAAGCTCATGATTAAGGAACATGTGCAACTGGGGCACAAGATGAATTTGTGCAAAAGCCCTCCTAGCCACAACTGTGACATGCTCTTCAAGCAGAAATCATGAGTCCAGGGGTTCCCCCTCCCCCCAATTATGCACAGGTTGTTTGGAACCCCATTCAGCACCAAAGATGTCATAGTCCTAGAACCAGCAGGCCCCCAAACCCAAAGCTATTCAGTCTTGCCATGGTTCAATTGAATCCTGTTGGTCCAGACCCTCACAGTCTTCAGGTACTGGAGTAAGATATCCACAACATTGCTTAATTCACCGGGGCAGAGATATATAATTGATATATAATCCCATAGTCACATGTAGATTTTGAATACAAGGAGAGAGCTCACTGACCCCTACAGCTCCCCATACAATAGGGGACAAGGGTGGAATTTCTCAGCCCCAGATGTACCCCGTTTGGTATTGACTTTACAGAAAGGAGGCAAGCCAGCACCACACTCTGCTGCATACTCCCCATTCTCTGACTTGATCCAAAGGGATACCATGGTCGATGGTATCAAAGGCCATGCAGATATCAAGTAGGACAAGAATGGATGGCAATCTTCATCTGTCCATGCCAGAGCATGACCTACACAGTTTCTGTTCCATAGCTGGGTCTGAACTGAATCTTGACTGAATAGACTCCATATAATCCACTTCATGACAGATCCCTGGTACTCTTTGAGCTTGGTTGTTTCTTGCAGACATTTCATTACCCAAACTATATAACATCATCAGTACAATCTATTTCATCTTAGGTCCTCTGAAGGCAATTGCACAACCACTGTCTTAACCACCTTCCCCCAAAGAAGAAGTTACATACAGGATAAAACTTGTTCATATAGCAAAGGCTTCTTGAGGAGGGGATGAACCAAGGCATCCTTAAGAGATAAAGGAACAACCTCTCACTCAAAGAAGAATTCACTGCCACTAGAATCTACTCCAAAGGCTGTTTAATGAGCCAAAATGGGCACGGTACCTGAATTCACAGTTTGAAAGACTTTATCTACTTTTTCAGGTCCAGCAAGTTCAAGTGATTCCCTGATAACTGGGCAAAAGTTTTCCCTTAGTATCTCCCCCAAGCATGCAACAAGGCCAGCATCCAACTGTGAATAAATTTGAATCACTATGTCAGACAGATGCAGAACAAATTCTTTTCACATGCCTGCAAGGGAGTCTCTAAGCTCTCTCTACCCAAGAGGGCACATATCACAAAACAGGAACGTGGGACACATATCCACAAATGCAATAAGGGCAGAGAATTATGAATGCTTCACCATCCTTACTGCCATACACTACCCCTTAATAGTGGCTATTATGTCAAGTTCTAACCTGTCTTCAGTAGGAAATCCACAGGAGACTACAGTGGTAGTTAAAAAGTAGTTGTTTGGCTGCCAATGATTGCCTTGTACTTGGGCATCATATTGGGAAAGGTCTGGCATAGCTGATTTCACTCTACTGAATGAAATTGCATTATTTTCGCACTGAAGTGATACCTATTTATCTTCTTGCATTTGTATGCTTTCGAATTGCTAGGCAGGCAGAAGCTGAGGCAAGTGACAAGAGCTCACTCTATCACACAATGCTAGTGCTCGAACTCCTGGAGCACAGACCTTTTCCAGTGCCATTAAGCCACTGAGCCACTGCACCTCTAGACTTGTCCCAATTAAGGTTGTTAAGTCAGGATTATTTGTATATAGGTTTTACAAAATCAATATTTAAAACTTTTGAATTTCAGGTGGAAATTATGTTTTGAGTTAAGTTATTGTATGCTATTTTTTATTTTCTTTAAGACTGCTGTTATTTTTTAGTTAAAATTGTTTCTGAGCATTCTTAATTATTTTCTATTATAGTATTATTTTGAACAGGTTTTCATGAAATATTTTATGTTCAAGTTGCAATAAAGGCATGCTGCACTTAGATTTCTCCACATTTTCCTAGGTGTATGAATATTTTTATAAGAAGATGGGCTAGCTAGCTTTAGAGCTTGTTATCAGCCACAATTTAATTAGTCTAGAAGACTGGAAGCATGGAGGTTTAATCTACTTCCCAATGTACCAGATTTTAGATTAAAAGAGGTGGGAGTTACCAGCTGGACCTTTAAAAAAAATCTTGGACCTGATACTGAAAACAGATGAGTTTTCTGGATCTGCTTCAGATTAGGTCAAGGACAGACTCAGTGTTCGTTACCAGACAGTTAACAGGCTGTGAACTGTTTAAAATGCTTTGAGTGAAGTACATTATGAAGTTGGAAGTTTTGAAATTCCTGCTTGGCAATTCTGCCTCATCCCAGTAAAAAAGAGTTAAAATATTTCAGTCATCTGTTATTGGTTTTAACCCTTAGACTGCTACTTAATTGTAGGGCAACCATATATGGACTGAAAAATTCCAGTCATCTATTCTAATATAGATGATTGGAATTTTTCAGTCCATATATGGTTGCCCTACAATTAAGTAGCAGTCTAAGGGTTAAAACCAATAACAGATGACTGAAAACTAGTGGCCATCTACATTATGCAGGCTAGATCTAGCAAACTATAGGAATAAAGAAAATAGTTTGGGTACTAAGGCTATTACTAAGGTAATAAAATTGTACAGGTTTGTATACCTTGAAGAAGGGGGATGTGATGGCTCAGCGGTTAAAGACACTGAGCTTTTCAGCTAGAAAGCTGACAGCCCGGATGATGCATGATGGGGTGAGCTCCTGTTACTCCTGTTACTTGTCCCAGCATACAAATACAAGTAGATAAATAGGCACCACTTTATTGGGAGGATAACAGTGTTTCGTGTACTTGGCATATAGTCATGCTGGCCACTGCTTATTTCAGACAACGACAACTCCCTTGGCTAAGAAACAGAGATGATCACTATCCCCTAGAGTCAGACATGACTGGGTGGTGAAACCTTTACCTTTACCTTTATATCTTGAAGAAAGAAGCAAAGGAAATGGGATTTTTGGAGATGCTAAGGTAATTAGACATAGACATTAAGGGAAGTAATAAAGTGGCTGCTGATAGACCATTTGGACAGTTAGTCAGTCCAACCCAGAAGGATTAAATATCCACAAAGAGAAAGAGGAGAATGACTTTTGCCGAAGCAGATGCAGTCACAGAAAAGGAGTCAACATATTCTTCAAAACACCTGAGGGCAGGACAAAAAGCAATGGGTGGAAGCTTGTTAAAGAGAGATCCAACATATAACTAAGGAAAAATTTCTTGAGAGTGGGAATAATTAATAAATGGAACAAGAGTTGTGGGTGACCAATTGCTGGAGGTTTTCAAGAAAAGATTGGACAGCCAATTGTTCAGGATGGAATAAGGTCTCCTGCCTTGGGCAGGTGGTTGGACTAGAAGACTTCCAAGGTCCCTACCAGCCCTATGATTCTAAAGACTGAATAGACTGTTGGCCTTAGAAACACCTGCAGTATACCCAAGCCCACATTTGTGTTTAGAGTTACAATGCGGTTTAGGTACTATTCAGATATTTATTTAGTTGCTTATATTATGAACTGAGTCAGCACAATAGCAAATAGTGAGACTTCATAACTGAGTCTTCTGTTATCAGCCCTGAGGATAGCTATCACCTGTGGAATCTGATGACATCAGGGAGGCAGTTTGAAAAGAAGGCAGAATGTTGCTTTTAATTTGGCTCCAAGCTGAGCTTCATCTCATATCATTGGATCTTTCTTAGGGTAGGAAACCAAAGATCTTTTAAAAGGTAAGTTTTCCTTCCTTCTTTGATTTCACAGTCAGTTAAAGAAATGACTTTGGGAATTCCGAAAGCTAAATATTTTCATCTGAGCATTTTTATTAGCTCTCCAAAAACTCAAAGACACTCGGCTTCGAATCTGAAAAAGAACTGATGAGAAAGTCAGGAACTGAAAAAGTCAGTAGCTCGTGTCTCCCTGTTGTGTTATAACAGTGACAATGTTATGGATATGTTTAAATGAACAGGACAATAATATCCTAAGATGGATTGTCAGCTCATTGGCACAATGGCTCAAGCCACCATCAGACTGGGCAGCAGGTTGTTTGTGAATTTATTAGATTTATACCCTGGCTTTCATTTGGGACCTCCAAGTGATGTAAATAGCTGCAGTTTAAAAGAGGCCTCTGCAAAATGTTGCTATAAATGGAGAGAATAGGGACAGAACAGGGAATGCTCCCTTCAGCAGTAACCTCCCACTCAGCATCAAATGTGGCTTTAAATCTTGGGGATAGTTTTGGAGAGATCTGCTGCAAAATAGTGAAGATGAAGATCTGAGGGTCTTGCATTTGGACATGTACTTAATAACCACAAACTCTGCAGGAGTATTGGTGGCGACATCGTTTTCACTGAAATGTTTTCACTGAAATTTAATTTGTAGTGCAGCTTGTTACTTGAACAGTTAGTTACCTTGAACTTAAAAAAAATCATTAAAATAACAGGCCTTAAAATGAACTAGAGAGCTCGTTTAAAGATCAGAAGCAAAACTGTAATTACTTTTCTCAAATTAAGCAATGTTTTTAATGACAATAGAAGGTTTTTCTGGTCAATTGTGTAGCTGTTAGGATTTTTTATGAGAGAAGGATGTTCTGTTCTTTTAAATTATGCCGAGCCTTCTCAGAGAATATCTCTGCTAAATGCCTGAAAACTGAGGTAAACTGCAATCCTTTTAGCCACCCTTTTTCAACCTTTTCAAGGTTAAGAGAAAACACCAAGGTAGGGGTTGGGGTTGGGGTTGGGGAGCATTCTTTCATATTCCTGACCTCACTCTGCTTTTAGGAAGAATGCTATTATAGTAAAGGAGGGGTAAGGAAACAAACTTCATTTCAGAATGAAATTAAAATGTTTTTAATTTGTGTTATTTTGTTTAGGGCAAGTAGTGTTAGCAAAAAGGCAAATACATACAAAATTATGTGAGGGAACATACCCCCATTCCACAAATGTGAAATAACAGCAGTAAATTTTTGAGAATTTTTATGGCATTTTATAAGCTCTAAGCTCCTTTCTTCACTACTTTTCCAGATATTCTGCATAATTATTACAGTGACTGCTGAGGGTGATTATATATGTCAAATGTAAGATGACCTGCTTTCCATAAGGTGTATAATACACATTCATGGCTCTTTTTTGTTTTCTTTCCTTCATGGACAATAATTGGATATGAATAAGCAATGAGACAGAACTGTTTAAAGAAGTGAAAAACTCAATATTTTCAGACTTCCAAATTTAAATTTCAGGCAAATTTTCCATCTCTATTTAGACTTAAGTAAATTGATTTTACATACAAAAAAAAGCACATTAGTACTATAAAAAAATTAGCTGACTATTAATTTATATAGCAATTTTTACTGTATAATCTGTACTGTTTTTACCATATATGAAATAAAGGAAGATAATTCTAATTCTAATACAAGATGATTTATAAGTTCCCTTCTTTTATAAAATGTAGTCCTTTATAAAGACTAATTTTAGGCCATTATACTTTGGCATCAATGAAAAAATAATTGCAAAGGGACTTCTCTAAAATGCAAGTTCAAATGAAATATACTCACCACTTTGAAAAACACACAATCCATTAAAACTTGTTTCTAAGTAGGACTGTAACATTAGAGCATTATTGTGGAGTATTTTGTAGCCTTTTGAAAATAACTATAATTGGGATGATCCTAAAGAAAGCCACCTGGGTTCAGTCAATTTCAATAGGAGATACTGTCATTATGTGCTAAAGCACCATGTATTCTTCCAACTGCCTTTGCTTCTAGAAGAACCTCTGTGCTTCTCATGTGGATATATTTGGTGTCTAGATTTATGTATTTATTCACTTTAATGCCTTTCTTTCTACTAAACTATTATTGAAATAGTACCAATACTGCATTGGTAATATTTTAAGTACTTCCTCGTTGGTAGTAATACCTGTAGTAACATCAGGTTAGTACGATAGACTGAAAGTGTCTATAATTTTGTCTGACTCACTTTTTGTGACTAATCTCCATTTTCACAGTGTATTGAATAACTGAATAATACTATGTTATTTCACTAGAGGACCATACTCTCTATCAGTACATGGTGTGGTGTATGAAAAAAGATGGTTTATATTACAGTAAGCACATGTTTCTGACTACCTAAATAATTAGATAAATGAATTTTGACAGTTTTTTCTCTGGTTAACAGTTGCTTAACTTTTAAAGCAATGACATTTGTGTTTTTCCTTTGGAGATCACATTGTATAGCTTGTTGCCTGACAAACTACAGTACATTACAGTAATCCTTGGCAACCAGCTGTACTAACTTCATTGACGATCCTATAATGGAAAAGAAGCTGAATAACAAGCCTCAATGGAAGATTCTTTCATGCTGAGTTATAACAGGGCTGTCTTCTTTAAATTATTTGCACAGATATGCCTAATTAAGAATAGTGGTTCTGTCAGTTTCATTCCCCTGTACAAATATGCTTCAGCGTCTGAATCCAGCAGAAATTTTCATACCTGTTTTCTTGTCCCTGAATGTACCCTCTGAATATGTACTTTATATGCGTGCAACTTTGTGAAAGCAATTACATAGTTGTTTCTCAGATATGCTGTATTTTTTCAGATAGCTTTAGTTCTCAGCAATATTATAACATTTGAAAAGTGGAGGTTATTGCATGCATTCTGATTTTGTTATTATGTCTGAGGGATTCAAAATTGTAATTTAAAATATATTCATCCAAAAACCTGGGTGCATCAGATTCCTCACTGATCTCTTATTAACAGGAATAAAAGAATAAGAAAGTTATTTGTTGATTTTGAGAATGGAAACTTGTAACCAAATAAGTTGTATGTGGACTGAAAGAATGACAACTAAAGAAATAGTTGGCTCAAAAATCATACTTCAATCAATCAGGCAGGAGACCCTATACCATTTCAGACAAGTGACTGTCCAGTCTCTTCTTAAAAACCTCCAGTGAACCCACAACTTCTGATGGCAAGTTGTTCCACTGGTTAATTGTTCTCACTATTAAGAAGTTTCTCCTTAATTCCAGATTGATTCTCTTCTTGATTCGTATCCATTCATTGTTTCTTGTCTTGCCTTCTGGTGCTTTGGAAAATAAGTTGACCCCCTCCTCTTTGTGGCAACATCTGAAGTACTGAAATACTGCTATCATGTCCTCCCTAGTCCTTCTTTTCTCTAGACTAGCCAAACCCAAATCCTGCAACTGTTCTTCATATGTTTTTGTCTCCAGGCCTTTAATCATCTTAGTTGCTCTTCTTTGCACTTTTTTTCCAAAGTCTCAACATCTTTTTTGTAATGTGACCAAAACTGGATGCAGTATTCCAGGTGTGGCCTTACTAAAGTTTTATAAAGCAGTACCAATACTTCACAGGATTTTGATTCTATGCCTCTGTTTATACAGTCAAGGATTGTATAAGCTTTTTTGGCTGCTGCTGCACACTGCTGACTCATATTTAGGTGATTGTTGTCTAGGTCCTCTCAGTTACTGTTTTTGAGCCAGGTTTTGCCTAATCTGTACTTGTACCCTTGGTTTTTCCTGCCTAAGTGTAAAACCTTGCTTTTCTGCTTATTAAATTTCATTTTGTTGGATAGGGCCCATTGTTCAAATCTGTCAAGATTGTTTTGGATCCTGAACTTGTCTTCTGGGGTGTTGGCTATTCCTGCTAACTTAGTGTCATCTGCAAATTTGCAAATGTAGGTGAGTGATTCCTCATCAAATTGCAATGGAGGACTGCAGGCTTTGGACTTTTTGATATATGCTGAGATGGAGGAAAAGCTAATTAGATATGCACATAACACAGAATTGGGTGGCATATGTAACGCCCAAGGTGACAGAAATGGAATTCCTGAACAATGACAGCAAGTTAGAGAAATACGATGAACTAACAGAATGAAGTGAACAGAGGAAAATGTAAAAGTGATTTAATTGTAAACAAAAATCAAACAAGCAGGTATGGGATGAAAGAGATCTTGCTTTGTAATAGGTAGTACTTGTTAAAAAGTTCTTTAGACAAAAGGGGTTGACTGGAAACCATATTTGAAGTAGTAATGTGATATAGCTGCAAAAAAAAACCATTTTAAAATTATATCAACAGTTTTACAGCCTTTATGACTATTATTTAATGTACATGGCTACCCATTCAAGATGCAATTATTTGTAAATGAATATTGGTCATACAGCCCTATATTATGTCCAATTCTAGCTGGGCATCACATTCATAAGCATATGACAACAGGAATGAGATGGCATAAACCCTCCTTTTTTAAAATTTGTGCTCCAACATTGGTACAAGGACATAAATCCTGTTGTTTGCATCCTTTCCCCATGCAGATGCTTATGACCTCACTTTAAGAAAGACTGAGAAAAATTGAAATGGGATCCTAAAAGAACAATGAAGATGATCAAGGGACAATGAATAGAGATTGGAAAAAAGAGCATGTCTAGTCCTGGGAAAAAATGCTGAACAGGGATTTGATAATATTCTTCAAATGGCTAAAACAATGTCATACAGGGGGAAAAACCCTCTATTTATCACTACAGAAAGTAAGACACAATATAATTTAAGTCACAGGAAGGCAAGTTTCAGCTGAATCTTACCATTATTTTTTAACAATAAGAACACTTCAAAAGGAACTAGTTATCTAGGAAGATGATGAGCATTTCTCCCTTGGATGAGTCTGAGTTTTCTCTCTCCTGGACCATTCTTCATAGAAAAGTGGTGAATACAGCAAAAATACCATTTGAAATAATGGGACATCAGCTCAGTCAAGAACAGCATGGCCTGGAAGAGAATGCTGAGCTCAGCGCTGGGACATGCCCTCACCAGCCTAAAATGGTGAGATGAAAATCTGTCAATGAACCATCCCAGGTGGGTTTAGGACATTTAGGTACCCATCCTTCACTCCCAGTGGTGTTTGGATGGGGAACAGAGTCCTTATGTATTTTAAAAATATATTTTTTTTAAATTTTTATTAAATTAATTTTTAATTTTTTAAAAAAAAATTATTATTATTTACTTTAATTTATATGCCGCCCTTCTCCAGAGACTCAGGGCGGCTTACAATATGTTAAGCAATAGCCTTCATACTTTTGTATATTTATACAAAGTCATCTTATTGCCCCCACAATCTGGGTCCTCATTTCATCTACCTTTGAAAGGATGGAAGGCTGAGTCAACCTTGAGCCTGGTGAGATTTGAACTTGTACTAATTGCAAGTAGCAGATGTTAATAACAGTGCTTTAGTCCACTGTACTATAGGCTCTTCTTTTACAGTTGACATGTCTTTTATGCATTAGTGACACATTCAGAGTAGACTCTGGAAGCTGTAAAACAGGGGAAATTAGGACTACCTGTGATCAGAATGGGACATTTAGGCATCCACCATTGGCCATGCCTCCTCTGCTGCTCCTCTCCCAGTGATTCCCCATGGCCATTGACCCATGGCTCTCTGCCACTCGCCCTTCATCCCTGCCCATTTGTCCAGAATGGGCCTTTGGCTGCATGGGACAAGAAGCTGCCAGCCAATTGGGGGTAGGTGGCAGTGAGCAATC
Organism: Arizona elegans; assembly: GCA_022577455.1. Taxonomy (NCBI): domain Eukaryota; kingdom Metazoa; phylum Chordata; class Lepidosauria; order Squamata; family Colubridae; genus Arizona; species Arizona elegans. The sequence continues at coordinate 155,821,295 of JAKOOJ010000001.1, forward strand.
CACAGCAGACTGTGTGAGGGGCAGTGTGCCATTGCTGGGGCTATTGAGAGTGCACCAGGCAACTGGTGGTGGCATGCAGAAGCTATCACCGGGGGGGGGGGGGGGGAGACACACACTGGCAGTGATGGGATTCAGCCAATTCACATCGGTTCAGGAGAACCGGTAGCTAACTTTCTGAGCAGTTCAGCGAACCGGCTTTTGGAAGAAATCTCCTTCCAACAGCCTCTTGTTTTTCCCATTTTATGGGGTTAATCCTGTCAGGAAGGCAGGAAGGAGGTGTTCTGATGTGCCTCTGTGTGTTGTTTCTAGCCTAATCCTGATTATCTTTATTGCCCTGGTTAAGTGTTTTCCAAAACTGCCTCTGCAGTTAAGCCTTTGTAACATTGTAACAGTTAATGGTTCTTGGTAGTATGCCCAGACTTTCTATAGCCTGAGCAGCTTCTCTGGATTTCTTTTTCCTTTGCTAGTACTTTTATTCCGGGGCTTGACTTTATTAAAGGGGAAGGGTTGTTTTAAGCTTTTTACACTGCTTTAGTGGTTCCTGGCACTGTCCTTTTGGGATGTACTTCCAACATGGCTGAATCCCTTCCTAGCCACTCCTTGCCTCCTCTGTCCCCAATTAAGGGTGGGAGGGATGATCGCAGGCCTCTTTTTTCGCTGGATCCATAATCTTCTCTAAATGGAGCGATCTGGCTAGTCTTTGTTTGTTTGTTTCAAAAAAAAGGGCTTTGGGAGGTCTCCCCCCGCCCCACCATGATGGGAAAGCGATGAGATAATCTTTTCAGACTGCCACTACCTGCCTGATCAAGTTAAGCAATGCTAAGAGGCAGGATGCAAGCTTGGCACTCTGTCTGATTTTTTTACTGCCTTTCTGGGGGATGCGATTTTTCCTAAAATCTGGGTGCTTTCCTTAGGATATCTTGTGAGGTGACTGAGATCAGTTGGTATTTTTAAGTGGTGCAAATTGATCTAAGGATTGCTTTTCCTGGATGAGAAAGGGTGCTTTGTCAGTTCACTGAGCACAGGAATCTCAGTCATCCAGGCCATGGTTGTTCCAAAGGTGCTTTTTTCAAGAAGCAATTGGACTTTCTTGGTTTCCAGAAAATCCAGTTGCCTCTTGAAAAAGCACCTTTGGGACAGGAGTTCTGCATTGCTTCAGAGTGGCCAAGGCACATGATTGCTCACTGATAGTAAGATTTTTTTTAAAAAGGAGGTAGAGATGTGGATCCTCCTTCCAATTCATTTCAGTTTTCTCTCATGATAATAAGACTTAGTAACATGGCACTAGGCTTAAAGTTTATTTAGATATCTATGACATGTACTACTTTTATTGTGATCCTGACAAGCTTGGGAGGGCAGAGACTTGAACCTGGGTCTCCTATATACTTTGTTAATTTGTCTCATAAACTGTGAGTTGGGAAGCCTTTTAAACTCCTTAAATCGGGGTGTCAAACTCAAGCCTGAGGGCTGGATCTGGCCCACAGGGTACTTAGATCTGGCCCATGGGACTGTCCTGGAAACAGTGAAGGACTGGCTCATGGTGCCTCTGCTAGTGAAAACAGAGCTCTGGAGGTTTGCTGGCAGAGGGTTGCAGGATGCCATTGCAGCCGAAAATGGAGCTTGAGAGCCCATTTTCTCTGGCAGCAGAGTGCTTGGGTCACCACAGGTGCCCCCAACACAAATGATGTCAAACTGGCCATGCCCACCCTGGCCACACTCACTCTGGGCCCCAGAGGTCAAACACAACCCTGATGCGGCCCTCAATGAAATCAAGTTTGACACTCCTGCCTTAAATGAATGAATAAATACAATCCTAATTTCTTTTTTTACTTCTGCGGATGCTGTTGGATTGAGTAGAATCATAGGGCTGGAAGGGACTTCGGAGGTCTTCTACTCCAACCTCCTGCTCAAGACAGGAGCCTTATACCATCCAAATGACTGCCCAACCTTTTCTTGAAAACCTTCAATGATAGAACACCCACAACTCCAGGAGGCAAGCTATTCCATTGATTAATTGTTCTCACTGTCAGAAAGTTTCTCCTCACTTTTGATCTCTCTTTAACAAGCTTCCACCCACCGCTTCTTGTCCTGCACCCCCCAGATGCTTTGGAGAAAAAGTCAATCCCCTCTTCTCTCTGACAGCACCTCATGTCACTCCCCATGAATCCTTCTCATCAATAGGCTAGACAACCTATCTAGTTCATTCAACCATTTTTCATATGATTTATCCTCCAGACCCTTTATTATCTTTATTGCTCTTTTCTGAACATTTTCCAGGAATTCAAAATCTTTTTTGCATTATGATAACCAGAACTGGATGTAGCATTCCAAGTGTGGTGTTACCAGTGCAGTATAAAACAGTATAAAACAGTATTATCAGTTCTAATGAACTTGATGCTATCTTTCTGTTGAAGCAGCTCAAGACAGCATAGGCTTTTTTGGCAGCTGCAGCATATTGCTGGCTCATACTTAAGTGATGGTCCACTAGGACACCTAGATCTCTCTCACAGTTACTACTGTTGAGCCAGATACCATCTATTCTGTACTTATATATTTATTTTTTCCTGTGTAAGTACAGTGTTCCCCCCAAAATAGGACATGTCCCGAAAATAAGGCCAAGCCTGATTTTTGGGGTGGGCATAAATATACGCCTTCCCCCAAAAACAAGCCCTCTAGCAAGCATGGCCATTTTTGCCATGGATTGCGGCCACTTCTGCAGCAGGAGACCAAGTGATGAGCCCCATGTGCCTTGCGGCAGCCTTCTAAAGGGTACTGTAGCAGCAGCTATCCACAATTTTTTTTAACCTTATTTTGTCCCAACTGTACGGGGCCATGTGGGTCAGGACAAAATAAGCGTTAACAAATTATGGATAGCTGCTGCTATGGTACCCTTTGGAAGGCCGGTGCGAGGCGCGAGTCTCTTGCTGCAGAAGTGGCTGTGCCCGAGGAGCACTTTTGGGAGAGAAGGCAAAGGGGAAGTGATCCCTTGCAAACTCCTGCCCTTCTCCTACCTCTCCGCCGGGCGACTCCTAGCAGCCCCAGATGCCCAAAGCCCGTGCCTGCCTTGCTCCCTTTTCCACAGTGTCTGGCTCTTTATTGAGGGGGGTGGGGGAGAAGCGAGAAGCATGGAGCAAGACAGGGATCGCTCTTCTTGCCATCACTTCTCCCCATCTCACCAGGCATGGCAGGGCTTCCTGTCTCTGTCCAAATTGGATGCAATTTGGGGATGGCAAATGGGAAGGGGTGGGGCTGGGGAGACGTGAAATGTGTCTTACCTGCCTTGCAGCTCTGTCGCATGTCTTGCCGTTGTCTGCAGGCAAATGGTAAAATAAACCTTGCAAGTTCAATCAAACTTCTCGAACTCGCGAGAAGTTTGGTTTTATCTTACGTGTTTGCTTGCAGACAACAGCAAGACACGCGACAGAACTGCAAAGCAGGTAAAACATGTGTCTCACGTCTCCCCAGCCCCTGGCAAGGGGGGGGGGAGAAGAGACAGCAAGACACATCTTGCTTCTCCCCCGCCCCACATACCATCCCCCTCAATAAAGAGCCAGATGCTTTGGAAAAGGGAGCTGGGCAGGCGCAGGCTTTGGGTGTCTGAGGCTGCCAGGGGTTGCCCGGCAGAGAGGTGGGAGTGGGGTGGGAGTTTGCAGGCGAGGGAGATGGATGGATGGATGGGAAGCAGGCAAATGCCCAGGGAACAGCTGATGAGTGGCTGTGTTGCACTGCCAAAGCAGCACAACACAACAGAAGCCATGAGGTGGCCACACTCGCTGTCTCCTGCACCCCCAAAATAATAAGATGACCCCTCCCTGATAATAAGGCCAAGCCCTTATTTCGGGGTTCAAAAAAATATAAGACAGGGTCTTTTTTTCAGGGAAACACGGTACAGGACCTTACTTTTCTCACCACTTGAACTGCATCTTGTTAGATAAGTGTTTAAGGTTGTCAAGATCCTTCTGTATCTCAAGCCTGTCTTCCAAAGTGTTAGCGATTCCCCCCAGCTTGGTGTCATGTGTAAATTTGATGATTTCCCCTTCTATCCCATCATCTAGATTGTTTATGAGGACATTGAAGATTATTGGGCCCTAGATAGAACCTTGAGGTATCCACTGCGTGCTTCCATCCATATAGATGTACTGTACTTCCATTGAGGACTACATTGAGGACTAGCCCAGAATGTAGTTATTCAGCAAATTTCAAATCCATCTGGTGGTGGTATTATCTATCCCAGATTGTTCTATCTTAGCAAGGAGTGTGCTGTTGTCTACTTTGTCAAATGCCTTACTGAAGTCTAAGTATATTATGTCCACAGCTCTTCACTGGTCCACTAATTAACTTTATTAGAAAAAGGCAAGATTTCTCTGGCATGATCTGTTTTTAACAAATCCATCCTGGCTTCTAGTAATCACCTCCTTCATTTTTTGTTCATTTCTAGGTGCTCACAAATCCTCTGCTTGATTATCTTTTATTTAAATGTTTGTCCTCAGAGTTTAGGAAAATGTTCATCATAAAGCTTCTTTGTAGATGTTCTATAGCTATTTGCATTCTTTCAGGCCAAGAAAATAATTAGAGAAAGGATTTTAGATATTGAATACTAAAAATAAATTAATCTCAGAGTACATCTGAGAATGAATAGAGCGCCCTAGGTGCTGATTGGCTGGTTATATTCCATCACTTCACTATTCCAACAAAGATTTTTCTTTATAGGTTTAACATCTTAGCCTCTTCACCTTCCCTTTGTTTTATCAGACTGTAATCTAGATTGTTGCTTAGTTTTGCACAAGAGCAATCAATGTCCGCAAACAGATAATGAAATATCTACTGAGTAATATGCTCCTATGGATCTCTTTAGGCCTTATTTTTTACATTGTTGGTATTTAAATGTCATTTTCCCCCCTTGGAATTTTTTTGGGAGGGAAGGTTGACTGGTGGTTATGTTTTGGATCATTGATTAAAAAAACTGAATTGATTTATTGAGTACAATATTAACTTATTTATATTCTTTCAGCCCAGTTTACATTCTGCTTATAATATCCTTGAAAACACTTCCTCACAATTCATTTCCTTAGCTTGCCCTACATGGAAGACTGCCTTTCCTTTCTCAGTGGATGCTTTGTTAGGTAACAGGCTGCATTCTTACTATACTTCCATTTGAAGCAGTTTATCTGCAGGTAAACATTTTCACCTTTTTCAATGGCTGGTTCTTTATGGGACTAATAAGAGACAATGAAGAATGAGCTAGTGCAGGCAATGGACAGAGAGATTTGTTTTCAGAAGAGAGTATGGGAAGTAAAAGGGGGGCAGAAAATACCCTTATGATGAAAAGGAGCCAGATAGAGGTCAGGTAAATTAGGACTGAATCTTTAAAAAAAAATCCCCATCCCCCAGCCCTTCCTAAAATCTGTTATGCCTTTATGAAGAGCAATGACCCTTGAAGGATCTATTTGATAGATTGGATAGCTCTAAATATCAGTGCAGGGGTGCATTTTTCATAGGTTGTACAGATAGTCCAACTAGTGCAAGGCCAGTATGGTTTGCATGGCTGTTTCATTACCTCCTTTGCACTTGTTAATAGACATTCTGCTGGCTGTCAAGGAGGGATAATGAAAATGAAGCCAAGCAAAGACCTACAACCTCAATCCATCAGGGACACTTATCTGCTGCTAGGATGGTTGGCAAAGCTTAGCTGCTTCCGCAAGCCCAGGCTTCCTTCTGCTCCCTCTTCTTTTTCTTTTTCTTTTTTTTTCAAAAGAAAAGATGGTCAGAGACAGAATTGTTCCCAAATCTGCTGTTCATCTGGCCACAGCCACTTCCCACAAGGCTGCTTCTCTCTCATTCTTTGTAATGAAGCAATGATTTATTAACTAAGCAATAGAGAAAAATATTATACATTGCCTTGGAATTCATGAATATGTTATGCTAGTTCAGGGACAATAATGGATCACCATTTCTCCTCCTTTTCTTTTCTTACACACACAGTGATGTTCATTTCTATATATGTTTTTACTTAATGATATCCTCTTTCATTCTCTCTCTCTGTGGAATTCTTACATATCTTGAGATCAGAATGTTTTTGAATCAAAAGATTTTCTCCTTAAAACTCTTTATCATTCTATATAATATATAAATTTCATTTTCTTTTGTCTGAATAGACAGTGTATCAGCCTAGACCACAGGAATAAGTTTGCATATGATTCATAAATCCAAACAAAAACTTAATTAACATTAACATTAAGTTAACGTATGTAACCCTCAGTAGGACTACTACATCTGAGCTAAATATCCACACAATCAGAAGTCCAGACTTTCTTTATTATCTCTATTTGCTTCAGCCTGGTGATCACCCAGTTTTTGCAACCCATATCTGGTAGCCCTATATTTATCTCAACAGGGATGTCCATACTTCCATATGAATATGTTAAAAGTACAAAAAATGGTTCTCTGATATTATAACGTTACATAATTAAATTCTATATAATCATGAAATATTGTCTTTAACTTTGGAAAGTGGTAAAGCTAAGGCTGGCTCCAAGCTTGAGGTCATTTTTTCTATGGGCACTTTTTCCTGTTAATGGCCCTTGGTTGTGCTACATATTGTGCTTTGGATATTTGCATATCCAAAGCTTTCCAGAGTGAAATTACATCAAGAACACTATTAAAATTAAAATCAAATTAAATCTAGCTGCCAAATGCTGCTTAGAGCATCAGAGCAAATCCTATTCCCAGTGGAATAAACCACACCAGCCTGCAGAAGGGAAGCAGGTGACCAACAAGTACTACCTGTCCTTTCTGGATCTCACTACTACAAGTGCCCACCGCTCACCTGCCCTGCAGATGGGAAATGGTACATGTAGGTGTACTCAAGAGTCCTATTACATTGGGAATACAAAGTTTTTTCAACAATTGCTTGATAATGAGTATGACATCACTGATGAGGAACTGCACAATTTTACATCTTCCGTGATAGCTTGTGACATTCAATTTCCTTCATATGTGGCTGGTCACTAGGCTGCTTAAACTATCAGGCCCCCTTTAGTAGGCTTGAAACTGGCTGAAACTTCCCAGCATTTGATGTGGCATTGCTGGTTAGAAATGTTTATGGCTTGCTAAACTGAAGCCACAAAGCACATTTGATTGCCCTCTGACAAACCTGGGATACAACTGTGACTTCAATCCTCTGGTATTTAAATTCAACTTCTCTTTCTCCTGCCTTTCCCCCTGCTTGTTTTTCTGCTGCTTAATGCAAAGTGGCAGCTGATTACTACCACATTCAGCATTTCTGCAGTGGGAATTCTAGTGCTCACATAGATAATAAACTCTACACGTACAAATTCAGGGTTACCAGATCTGAGCTACAGAAACGGAGACTGCTATTAAACAATGGCAAAGAATGTCTTCTGTATTTGTGGAATTACCTTCTCCCAAATATCCCAACATGGAGGGTCCAGCTCTGAGTCCCTTTGCTGAAACAATCTCACCTTGATTGACCCAGGAGTCATGCCTTTTTGTAAGTGGCTCCTGTCCTTCTTAACAGGTGTTTGGCCCAAAGTATGGAGGCCTTTAGAAAGGTAGTTAAGGCATGGTTTAGTCCAGGGACTTGAGTCAGAATGAAAAGAGTTCTCAGTTGGATGAATTATATAGTATATTTTAATTATGGTCATTGTTTTATTGTCTTGGTTGATTTTTAATAGAAGGTGTTATTTTTCATCTGTATTTTTAATCATTATGATTATGGGTGCCACCCTGAATCATCTTATTCATGTTGACTGGCCCTATAACTGACATTTAGTAGTCAACTGGATTTTTGCAGTGCAAACTGGTAACTCCAACTTGCTTAAAATTGAATTTCAGAGAACCAGGTTAAAAAAAAAACCCAATAGTCAGAAATTGGAATTTTTCAGTTAAATCTGCCCATCTCTCCCCATTACTGACCAAAAAGGAAACATAGAATGACAAGATATATATTTGTAATATCTATTTCTGTAGCAATAAAACCTACTGGTTTCTAAGGATTTCCTCCTTTATTGTAAACTGTTTTGAGATTTCTAAAATACTTATTGGAATGGGGAGTTATGTATGTATATATACATATACATTCACATATTTGGAAACATGAGCTTTTAGTCCCTCTTCCTGGATGGGGAACTGGTTACTCTCAAGGCAGATAGGAAGGAAGGAAGGGGAGATGATGCTAACTCAAGAGCTGGCAGGAAATCTTGCATTGTATACAACCCAGGAGTGAAATGCTACCGGTTTGGGCCAGTTCACCCAAACCAGTAGTAAAAAAATGCTTTAAAAAGGTAAAAAAAAAAAAAAAAAAGCTTCCCAAGATCACAGCTGTGCCACGTGATCATCAGAACCTTTTTTTTTTTTTTTTACTTTTTTAAAGCATTGTTTTACTACCGGTTCGGGTGAATAGGTAGTAAAAAAGTGCTTTAATTTTTTTTTAAAAAAAGGTTCCGACAATCACGCAGCTCAGCTGTGATCATCGGAATCTTTTTTCTTTACTTTTTTAAAGCATTTTTTACTACCTATTCGCCTGAACCGATAGTTAAAAATGCTTTTAAAAAGTTTTTTAAAAGGTTCCCAAGATCACACACCACAACTGATTCCCCCCCCCCCACTGTTCTACTTACCTTCCCAAGCCTCCTTTTGGTGCGTACTGCACATGAGCATGCAGCGTGCGTTTGGTGCGAACTGTGCATGTGCGTGTGCAGTGTGCACTAGGCGTGCAGCGCAAATGCTCAGCCAGCGAACCAGTAGCAAACCGGTTAAGATTTCACCACTGATACAACCCCAATGCTTTTTGAGAATTTCTTCATCAGGGATACCATAAAATAGATCCATTTAAATATGTTACACAATATTATCACAATATTAATATTATCTAAATATCTGTGTCTCAAAGGAGTTAAATAAAATAAAATAAATAAATAAATAAGAGTTAAAGTAGTCAAGAAGATGTTTTTAAAACATGGATTTAATTACTTTAGCCTTTTCTGCCTCAAAGTGAACATACTTTACTTGAGCAGACCCTTATAATGACTCCAGATTATTTGAAATGTTCTTCCCTCAGTGCTTTCCCCTTTCCTATTCAACATCTATGTGAAGCCACTGGATGACCATATCTGTCACCATGAGACGATGCATTATAAGCATACTGATGATACCCATCTATAACTTTCTTGGCAACTTAAGCAATGCTGTTGATGTCCCATTCTGTGTCTGGAGGCTGTGGTAGCCTGGATGGGAAACAACAGGCTTCAGCTAAACCCTAGCAAGACTGAGTTGCTCTGGGTTTTGGGGCCCCTCTGGATCTGAGACTATGCCACCTTGGATACTGGATGAGATTGCACTGCCCCATATAGATCCAAGTGCACAACTTGGGGTTCCTCCTAGATTCATGACTCCTGTTTAAAGAGTAGCTAGCAGGGCTTTTGTACAGTTTGTGTTGTGTGCCAGTTGCACCCATTCCTGGACTGAGAGGCTCTGTTCATAATTGCTCATGCATAATCACCTAAAGGACTACTGTAACACACCCTATGTGAGGCTGCTCTTGAAAAGTATTCAGAAGCTTCAGCTGTTGCAAAAGGTAGCCACACAGGCAATTATGTGTGCCCTAGAATAGCATTCATTACACCACTGATCTACAAGCTGCATTGGTTGTCAAGTTTGCTTATGGTTACAATTCAAAAGGCTCATTTTGACCTTCAATGTCCTACATGGCACGGGGCCCAGTTATGTGAAGGAGCACCTCCATCCAATTATGTCTGCCTTTCCCATCAAGTCCATCAGAAGAGGTCTGCAAAAAAGTTTCATTTGTGGCACCTGCCCTGTGGAACACTGTCTCCTTGAAGGTAAGATTGACCTCTTCCTTGATATCCTTCCGGAAGTCTCTTAAAACATGGCTATCTTAGCAGGCCTGGGGATTTGAGAGCAAGGGCAATTTGGTGAGATGGCTGCATTGTTTTTTACATCAACTCTCTCCACCATCTTGTTATTAATAATATTGTTGAGGTCTTTTAATTCTGGTTTTTAACATTTGGATTTTATTATTGTTTTTATTGTAAACTGCCTAGAATCACTTTATTGTGAGATGGGCAGCTATAGAAATGTGATGAATGGAATGGAATGACAGGACCTTGGAGGTCTTCTAGTCCAGGCCCCTGCTCAAGCAGGAGAACCTATACCATCTCAGACAAGTGACTGTCCAGTCTCTTCTTAAAAACCTCTTCTAAAAAAGCTTATTTCAATATTTTAGAGATATAGTACTTTTATAAAATATTAATCTGCACAGTATCACTTTTGTTTGTAGATTCAAACTATAGATTGTGCTGAATATTGGTCTTACATCATTTCAGCTATGGATTTTTACATGAATAAAACTGAATAAGCTACCTTACACCTTTGATGAAAGAACTGCCTGAAATGCACTGAGCTTCTGTTCAATAGATGATTTCTTCCTGATGCTTGACATCCCTCTCTATCTTGTCTTTTTAATTTTCCATCTTCATGTCCTCTCTTTCCTTCAGTTTGCAGTGCAGAAAGATTCATGCGAACCATGCAGGCTACTACAGCTGAAGAATGTCTGCATTTCTGTGGACTAGGTTGGATTTTTTTTTGTAAAAAGATATATCTTAAAAACAAATCCTGCACAAAACCTATTTCAATATGGACGTAATTTAAAAAGAGAGAAACAGGTTTGGTTTTTTTTACCTTAACATACAGCTCACAAGGACATTCGCATGACAGTCCCTCATTAAGCTGCTCTTTCATGCTCAGCTTTGTCTTTGTCAGGCTTGTACTCGGAGGATCAAGCACGCTTGTTTGAATGACTGACAGATTGATCTGCCAGGGAATGCTACAATTATAACCCATGTCAAGCTCTGCTTGCCAATTGCCTGTGATTAAATAAAAAAAGGGGGAAGAGAAGTGGGCGCTGAGGGGGAAGCAGATATAATCGCAAGGTCCAGCTGCTCATTGCTCTCATTCATTATTTTGGATGAGCTACCTTTGGGCCTGCATCCTTTCTAAAGCCTATCTTTCTATTCAGAAAGATTGAAGATCAGTTAAGGCACATATTGGTATTGCACACGCTAAACTAACAGTAGAGGCTATTTACAAGATTGTCCTAAATGCTTAAATCTGTTCTGTAGACAAAAGGATTTCAAGTTAATTTATTTTGCTGAACGAATAATTTAGAGCAAGTTAGCCTATTGTTGACAGAATTATGATGAAATTCATTTTGCCTGCATAATTGATTGGGCAGATAGCAGAATCACTTCCTCTGCAGAACCAAGTTGAGGTGGGGGGGAACTTATCAAACAGCTTTGCCTGGTTGATCTCAAATCAATCTCTCAACAAAATGAATATGAAATCCCTTTGTCCACAGCTCAAAGGGCAGGTGTTAATTATTTGAGAATTGGATCCAAAGATAAATTATTCTCTGCTGAGGTTTCATTTATTTTCTTCTTCTTCTATGAGTAGAGTACTTTCACCAAGGAATATTAGAATTACAAACATATCCCTGTTAAGGAGAATTGTCATATTTGTGTTGTGATGAGGAAATAGACTGGGTCTCTTACTCAACTTTATGTTCAAAAACTCAAAGCAAGTAGAAGTAGATCAATAATCAGTACTCTTCACACTCTTTGGGCATTTAGCATTTACAGAAAAGAAGATACGATTTTCCCATGCAGTACAGATGTTGAGACATGTATCTTTTTTGGCATAATGGGACTCAAAGTATTAAATCAAATCCAACATTGTGGAAGCTGACAAGAAAAAGAATATCTGATTCATTGACTGAAAATGGGCCTTATCCAACAAAATTTATTTATTTATTTTTATTTTTTTAAATTGAATGTGGAGAAAAGCAAAGTTTTACACTTAGGCTGGAAAAACCAAAGGTACAAGTACAGATTAGGCAAAACCTGGCTCAAAAACAGTAACTGAGAGGACCTAGAGGACAATCACCTAAATATGAGTCAGCAGTGTGCAGAAGCAGCCAAAAAAAGCTAGAACAATCCTTGAGTGTATAAACAGAGGCATAGAATCAAAATCCTGTGAAGTATTAGCACTGCTTTATATAGCCTTGGTAAGGCCACACCTGGAATACTGCATCCAGTTTTGGTCACATTATAAAAAAGATGCTGAGACTTTGGCAAAAAGTGCAAAGAAGAGCAACTAAGATGATTAAAGGCCTGGAGACAAAATTATGAACAACAGTTGCAGGATTTGGGTTTGGCTAGTCTAGAGAAAAGAAGGACTAAGGAGAACATGATATCAGTATTCCAGTATTTGAGAGGCTGCCACAAAGAAGAGGGGGGTCAATTTATTTTCCAAAGCACCAGAAGGCAGGACAAGAAACAATAGATGGATATGAATCAAGGAGAGAAGCAATCTGGAATTAGGAGAAACTTCCTAAAAGTGAGAACAATTAACCAGTGAAACAGCTTGCCACCAGAAGTTATGGGTGCTTCATCACTAGAGGTTTTTAAGAAGAGACTGGACAGTCACTTGTCTGAAATAATACAGGATCTGCTAGAGCAGCAGGCTAGTCTAGACGACCTCCAAGCTCCTTTCCAGCTCTATTCTGATTCTGAATCCTTAGGTTTCTTGGAAGTTAATCAGGGAACAGATTAAGAATGGCAAGAGTGCATCCTTGAAAGATGTCTTCTTCACACCTATGGGTACAATGGCCATATTTTCATGAAAAAAAATAAAGGACAAACCTGAAAAGGAACAAATCTAAAAGAGGTTCATAAGAATTAAAAAAATGTTTGTTTATAACTAGTACAGTGCTACCTGCTTAGATTAACCATTGATAGCTAACTATCTAAACCAAAATTAGTATCCATTATAAAGTTGTAAAGTTTTATGCATCTTCAAGAAAAACCAACTAACTAATCTATGGAGGACAATTTTTTTAGGAACTCGTTTAGACTGGATACCAGCACACAATTCAACCAAAGCACTAAACTGATATATTGATTAGTACCAGATGTGAAATATGCTAAATACGCATAGACATATTCAAATTACATCATACATTTAATTAGTATAGCAAAAATATGATTGGGTTATGACAAACTATATGTTAGGGCAGTAGATGGTGTACTGTCCCACGATCTATCTATATTTGTAAAATATGCTCCCTTTCTTTGTCTATTTTAATTTGGTCTCTGACCGCAATAAAGCTTACTTACTTACTTACTATATGTTAGGGTGTCCTAGTATTTCATGGCTGAATTAGCAATTTATTTTTCTTAGAGAAAGGGCATGTCAGAACTGGGTGAATATTTAGACAGAAGGGGTAATTTTGTTTGCCTATTCAAATGCCATTTTCTCCTGTGCACAAAATAAGCACGAATGGATTAAGTTAATAATTGGATGGCAGACCACCAAGAAATCGGAGGGCTATTTGCTAGACTAGGAAGTTAAAAAATAGATGGAGATAATGGCAAACTATCCTTATATGGTTGCCAAAAAAATAGATGTATTGCCCATGCTGTCACCAAGAACTGAGGTCAACTGAAAGAAGACTTCACTTTTGCCTAATAAGGCCTTGTAAAACCACCAGCTTGAATTATTTGTGGTTTTTTTGTCAAGACTATGGTTGCTTCTGCTTTGTATTTAAAAAAAAAAATCCCTGCAAGGGGGATCTAACCATTTAAAAACTGTCATCACATATGGGTTTGTTGGGAACATCTGTGTACCAGGTAGTCCCTTACTGATAGGACTTCATGATAAGTAGTCCAGAGCAGAGTTTGCTTACAAGTCCATTACAGCAACTATTGCATATAGAGGAAAGTAAGAATCAATTTGCTGCTTCCTTACTTGACCTCTCCGGCTTTTGAATCTTTCTTCAAAGGTGTGTGGATAAGTGAAGCACATCTAGGTTAATGTAGCTACCACATATTCATAGTGGGTGCATCTGTGTGTGCAGTGCTAAAAAGGGTGCAGGCAACCATGGTCATCTGCAGGTGGGGAAGGGGGACAAATGAAGAAATGAGCATCATGACACATGCTTGTTAAATGCATCAATTTATCACACATATGTAAGTTGATAAATGGTGGCACAATGTTAGAAAGCAGGCTAATTCTGCAGGCTAATTCTGCTGGCTACCAGCAGTTCAGCAGTTCAATTTTCACCAGCTCAAGGTTGACTCAGCCTTCCATCCTTCTGAGGTTGGTAAAATGAAGACCCAGATTGTTGGGGACAATATGCTGACTCTGTAAACCGCTTAGAGAGGGCTGTAAAGCACTGTGAAGTGGTATATAAGTTTAAGTGCTGTTGCTATTCATGATACCCATTTTGTCATTCTGATAAAACTGATCAAAGAAGTTATAAGAACTTTGGGACAGAGCAAGCATCACATACTTGAATTCACCATACTGCAACTACAGATAATTAAACCAAGCTAGACTAATGTTTTTCTTTAAGACTTCAACAAGCTATTAGAGAGAGTAGGAAGAATTCCACAGATGGATATCCTTAAAGGAAAAGCATTCAAGACTCTTGGAAAACTCTGAAAAATGAGATAATGAAGGCCCAAGCAAAAACAATACTACAGAGAAAGAAAAACAAAAGAGATCAGATGAGACTAGCATAGTTGCTTAAGAGCTCTCTGAGAAATTGAGGGAAAAAAGGTCAAATATATATAAAAAAATACAGCAGAATACCAACAAACAGCCTGAATCTATTCTACAAGGAGGGAGACAGGAAAACCAAGGCCCAGAATGAGTTAAAAGTAGCAACCAATGTCACTAATAATAATAATCTTTCAATATATAAGGAACAAGAAAAAAGTCAAGGAAATGATAAGCCTACTAATGGGAATAGATGACAGGCAGCAGTGAGAAAGCAGAACTGTTTAATTCCTTCTTTGTATCTGTTTTTTGCAAAAGGGAAAAGAGTCCAACCTTTTCCAAGCAACAGTGACAGAAATAAAATAGGTGTACAAATCAAAACAGGCAAGGAATTAGTAAGAAAATACCTATCCATCAGTGTATTGCTACAGCCAAAAAAGCCAATGCAGTCTTGGATGCATCAACATAGCATCAAGACAATGAGAAATGATACTATCGCTTTACACCATGCTGGAGACCACACTTGGAATACTTCATCCAGTACTGGTCACCACAGTACAAAAAAGAGGTTGGGATCCTGGAAAGTGTGCAGAGATGAGCAACGAAGTCCAGAGATCCTGGAAAGTGTGCAAGGTCTGGAGGCTAAATTGTATGTTAAATGGCTGCGGAATCTAAGAATGTCTAGCCTATCAAACAAATGGATCAGGGGGACATAATAACTGTCTTTCTGTATTTGAAGGAATCGCATATAAAAAAGAAGGGATTGATTTATTCTCTAGGGCACCAGAGAGAAAAACAAGAAGTAATGGGTGGAAGCTTGTCAAAGAGAGATAAAACCTAGAAGTAACAAGAAATTTTCTTGACAGTAAGAGCAAATAATGAGTGGAATAGCTTCCCTACTATAATTGTGGATTCTCACTAGAGTACCATTTCATTGGGATAATGTAAGAATCCTACCTTGAGCAGGCGGTTGGACTAGAAGAGCTCTGAGGTACCTTCTAGACCTATGATTGTATGATTCTATGCTTATGCAGATGCTTTTGCGGGCAGCATCAGAACACAGCAAATCAGTGCAGTCCTGCACATTTTAGTTGGATTGCTAACCATAAGGTCTGTGTCTTGCTATGTTATTTATTCTGCCTTTATCATCTACCAAGCCCTCTTTCAGTTTTTATTTGTCCATTGAGAGGTTCTTCAACTTTGCTTGAATGTTATATGGCTGTTAAGGCTTGACTTTTTATTCCATATGATAGTGTTCATTATTCTAAGATAGGGTCAGTCTTTTGTGATTGTCCAAATCTGTGTCCACAAAAAGATTAGAATCAAGTTTTAATGAGATGTGTTATATAGATGCCTAGAATCTGGCAAACCTGTCTATTATTTTCCCCCCCTCCCTCTTATACTCTGATGAGTCAGAGAGGAATCAGTTTGAATCTTTTTCAAATACTATGTCTTCTCCTAGGGCTCAGCGAAAGCTCCTGTCCTATTTGTTGTGGTAGTGGCTTCTTAATATTTCATTCTCCATAGCTCTCTGTAGATAACATGAATATGTGTTGCAAAATTGCATCCAATTTTTAAAAATGTTTAAAATTGAGACTATTTATCATTCTCTTTCTCCCCCACCCCCCACAAATGTAATATATAACATATGTAATGAAAAAGAGATTTTACTAGAGAAGAGGGGAATATGTCTGGATATGAACTTTTCTTCATATCTCCTTGTGTTATATGGGTTTGTAACTATCCACTCTATATCTTATTCTTTCAGTTCTGTCAAGAATAAGGCAAATTGATTGTGTCAGTATTTCTTGCTGCTAAACACAAGTAAAAGAGCCATTAATGTCTGGAACATAAACTGTTGCTTTCTAGGCCGCTGGGATTTTCATGCATCTGCTATTCTTGCAGATGGACCTGATGCTATGATCACAATCCTAATATCCCTCGTCTGCAGAACTATAAAAACATAAGTGCTTGGTTAGCTGTTTCTTATTCACAGGCAAATAGGACAGTCAGTGAGCCTTCCTGGCCAGGAATACTAAGGGGAAAAGCTGGAAAACTAGAAACCATGACTTCAATTCTAACATTAATTAATTCAAGGAACTGCAGGGCGGGGTATGCATCCTTGTAAACAGCATGCAATGGGGCATGGGAACGTGAGGGAGAGGTTAGATTTATTCAAAACTGGGCATGACTGCCTATGTCCCCTTGTAATAAGAAAAACAAAGATTAAAATGTATTTATATATATTTTGCCCTCAGTGCTGTGATTTATGTAGGACCTGTGTTAATGGAATAGATGTTTATAAGACAGAATAAAGATGCCATGTAGGATTATATTATGCTCCATGATAATCAAATTGGAACAACATTTAGCGATGGTGGATCTTCCTAACCATATGCGGGGAAGTCTCTATAAAACTGCCCCAATCTTTTATCTCTGTTTTCCCTCTGATCCACATAACATGTCAAAATGGGGGAAGAGGAGGTCCATGTTAGCTCCCATATCCACATTTGTTTTGATTAATTAAGTTCTATTAGAAGTCTATTAGAACTAACAATAATGACTGGTTGAACAATTTAAACTCATGGCTGGAATCCTATACCAGAAAATAGAAATAGTTCTAGGGAGATACCTTTGTTGTGGCCCGGCGGCAGCCAGCAGAGCTGGCAGCAGATTCGGACAGTGAGGAGGTTGGAGAGGAACTTGGGCTAGTCCTGGGGTCTGGGGAAAGCCTGGACAAGGGCTCTGCATTAGAGGCAGAGAGGGGGCCAAGGCCATCTGATAGTTATGTGCTGCCTCCAGAGTCTCCGGAGCCCCAGAGTCTGACATCAGCAAGGCAGAAGAACAGCGGGAGCCTGTTCCCAGTGTGTACATATGCAGAGCTGCCAGAAGACAAGAACAATTAAGAAAACAGGGTCAATTTGGGAGTAAGGCTTCGAGATGGTGGGCCCCTCCCATATGACATAAAAGAGGAGCAAATGGGACATGAGCTTTTGCAGGAAGCAATTAGTTCATCTGGTCAGTTCAAGCTTTGAAAAGTTCTGTTTGACTCTGTGCCAAATTTGGCCTTTCCCTGCGTTTGGTAATTTGTTCTCTAGCAGCATTCCAAGGGAGATAAGGTGGATGTTTATAAACATTCCCCTGAAGGAGACTTCCGGTGCAGCTGTCAGGGCGGAAAGATCGGCGCTGCGTTAGCTCTGCAGCGACGAACAATTTTCCAGACCTTCCGCGCCTTTTTTTGCCATTCTCAGCCCCGGAGAGGTTGGGAGAGCAGAGGGGCTTTCTTTGGAGGCGAGGAGGGGGAGTGCGACCCCTCGCCGCAACGAAGTGTGAGCTCCGAGGATCCGGAGGACAGGAAGAGGGCTGTGAAAACAGCGGCCCCGAAGCCAATGACGCTGCGTTTCCTTTTGACTGGTACGGGGAGATGGGACGGAACGAGATAGGGAAGAAACAAGGAAGAGACTGATTTAAAAATTAAAGGGACGCTACAGCAACTGGAGATAATAGTGGCAGCTGAGATTACCAAGTGAAGGAAGCTTTTACTAACTTTTTAACCATCTTGCTGCTGTGGATTTGGAAGGAAATGGAAGTATGAATCAATTGGCATATTGAATTACAACGAATAAAAAAGAACAATACATTTGGATCTACTAATTGTATGAAGTGGGTGATGATCAGGGGGTAATTCTCCTGAACCCACTTCCAGGAGCCTTAATAGTGAGCCCTTTCCAGTGTAATTTAATCACTCTAATGAACTGAATTAATCAAAGTGAGACTGGAGATTAACACCCGCCTGAAGAGTTAATTAATAATTTATATATGCTCTTTCAATATTTTTAATATCTATTAATTGTATATAGTGATTATTGATTAATTGATTCACTATTCACCCTTTTGCTTGCTTTTTTCTGTTTTGATTTACTATTTAGTATCATATATATACGTTTAGATTGTACTTAATTGTGGATAGATAAGTTAAATTAGAATTGATTAATAATTATATAAAATTGTGATTGAATAACAGTAACAGCTTAGTTAAAGGGGAGTGTTAATTTAAGTAATTTAAATAATATCTGTGCATGATAATTTGGAAAAACCTTCTTTGCTTAGCCAATATGTCTACCACAGTGAAATCCACAAAAGTGGCGAAGAAACATATAGCCTCTACTGTGGCATCTTCTCCAATAATAACGCCTCCAGGATTAAGGAAATCATCAGAAAATTTACCAATAGCAGAAAAACCAATCACGATGCAAGGAATGCAGGCGATGTTTCAAAACATCCAAGAAATAATGGAAAAAAATCAAGAATCAATTTCTAAAAACTTTGATGATTTGAAAGTGGAGATAAGCGGACTAAGAGGAGAAATTGTACAAATAAAAGAGACTTTGGGAGAAATGAGAACAACTATTTTGGAACACGAGGAGCGATTGATAGAGGTGGAAAAAACTACAGAAAGTGTTGAAACCCAGATTGATAAATGCGAAAGGAAATGTGCGCAAGCGGTGGGGAAACTTAAGGATGAAGTAGTCTTCTTAGAGATGGAGAAATCCACCTTTTTCTTATGTCTCCAAAACATGGTCGAGGACAAAGAGGAACAGCTGAATGAAATTGTGGGAGAAGTAATTGCAGAGGTAGTGGGGAGGAAAAAAGAAGAAGTCTGTGGTGATATTGATGAAGCATATCGTGTCTATACCAATTATGTGAGACGTCATAACCTGCCCAGAGAAATACATGTGAGGCTAACTAAAAAGGTGTTAAGAGATGAAACTCTCCACAAAGCCAGGGATCAGAGTGTTACATACAAAGGACGTCAGATCACAATTTTGAAACAGATCCCTAGAAGAGTGAGAGAGCAGAGACATAATTACCAATTCATAACTACACAACTGAGGAAACACAATGTGCCATACAGATGGTTATTACCAGAAGGACTTTTGGTGACATGGCAAGAGCGGAAAATTAAAATTGAGAACATACATGATGCACAGGAATTTTGCGAATTTTTTTTTGAATCTGATGAAAGTGAAAGAGACAAGTAGTCAAAGAGAGTCAGAGAGATCAGAAAGAGGAGTTGGAAAAATGAGAGAGGAGCACAAGCGTACTACGGAAAGGGGAAACGAAATGGGAGGAAGGGGGAAGAAGGAGGAGTAGAAGAATATGAGGTAGAGACTAGATTAGCAGTTAAAACTAAAGGGATTAATAGATAGAAATGAATCAAGGAGTGAGATTACTGACGGTGAACGTCAATGGTCTCAATGCCCTGACCAAAAGAAGACGTATTTTAGCTAAAATTACTAAAGCCAAAGCGGATATAACATGTTTACAAGAGACTCATATTAAACTGTCACAAACAAATTTATTGAAATGCCCCAAAGCAGGGAAATTATTTGTAGCGGATTCAGAGGAGAGAAAAAGAGGAGTAGCAATATTTGTAAAAGAATATCTCTCGTTGAAACAAATATTCGCAGATGAAGAGGGAAGGATGCTAATATTGGAGGTGGAATTATTGCAAAATAAGATTTTATTGATTGGAATTTACGCCCCCAATACTAAACAAACATTATTCTTCCGAAGATTAAGAAGAGAAATTTGAGAATTGGAATACGAGCAAGTATGTCTCATGGGTGATTTTAATACAGTTAGCAATAGGACTCAGGATTATAAAACAGGAGAAAATTCCCCAAAAAGAAATAGAGGAAAAGATAAAAGGATTCTCCAGCCATTTGTGAGGAAATGAGAGACAAATTAGGACTGAAAGATACCTGGCGTGAACATAATCGGAATGTAGAGCAATTCACTTATTATTCTCCCAGACACAAATCGTGGTCCAGATTGGACATGATTTGGATGACACAAGAACTTAATTCCCAAGTAGAAGAAATTAGAATTTCACCAAATGATTGGGTGGACCATAATCCAGTACTAGCTGTATTAAAAAAAGAGGGGAAAAATTAGAAGAAGGTGGATGATGAGATCAGAGATTTTAAATGAAATTGAATTCACACAAAAATTTAAGACAGAAATAACCCTTTTCTTTCAAGAGAATAAGACACCGGGAATGCCACTTCAAACAATTTGGGATGCTGCTAAAGCCTTTATAAGAGGTCTTATTATAAAACATATGGCCATTAAACATAAAAAAGAAGAACAAGAAAGGGGTGATCTAATAAATAAACTAACAAAGGCTGAGGAACAGCTACAAGATAACCCACTAGCTAGAGAGGCGAAGGAACAGATAATACTGTTAAAACATCAGCTTAATCTTTTAGAATTGGATAAACTGAAAGATAAGATAAAAGCAGCAAAACAAAAACATTTGAATCAGCTAATAAATTAGGAAGATGGCTTACATATAGACTCAAAAAAGAAAAACAGAACAGACGAATTGATCAGTTAGAAGATAAGATGGGAAATTTAATAAAAGATAAAGGAGGAAAGGAAAGAATTGCAGTGGATTTTTATAAAGAATTATACAAAAAAGAAGAAATCTTAACAGAGGTGATAAAAAATTATATTGAGAAGGGGCGTTGGTCCTACCTGACACGCACCTCTCGTTGGGTGGAGACAGCAGCCAGAAGTGGGTTCAGCTCATGCAATCAGATGAAGGACTGAGCCTGTCAAAGCTAAATCCCGCCCCTGTTGCTAGGGGCTCCCAGCTTTGTGAAGGATGAAGACAGGCTTGACGTGTGGAATAAAAAACAGAAGAATAAACATACTAATGTCCAGACTGACAGGGTGGGACTGGCTGCTGTCTCTACCCAACGAGAAGGTGTGTGTCAGGTAAGACCAATGCCCCTTCTCCATTGTGGGATGGAGACAGCAGCTAGAAGTGGGACATACCCAAGATCAACGTCCCAAGTCTAGGGAGGGAACAGTCTGGGCGAGCAACTCCCCATTCCCCCGAACTCCTTGGAGAACCCTCTGCCCGAAGGCAGCCTCTGCAGAAGCAAATTTGTCTATCTTATAATGATGAATAAAGGGGGAAGGAAAGGTCCAGGTAGCCGCTCTTGATCTGTCCCCGTCCCCCCCCCACACACACACAGCCAGCCGAGGGTTAAGGAAACACTTTGGAACGCACCCAGGTCTTATCTCCCACTTGGCAGAGATAGACACACCGTCTGCCAAGTGACTTTATTTTCTCAGTAAAACAGAAAGATAAATACTCAAGAGTCCAAATGTCCGACCCTTTAAATCTTTCTCTCAGCAGTTCCGGACGAGGCTTTAGTGACTATCCAAGGTTTGCTTTTGTTCGTCACAAGGATCCCTGACCACTACCCTCTATTATATAGTCTCTGGGGTGTGGTCCAGTGACTCAGTTCTAATCCCTAGCACGCCTCCTAAGCTGCTGCAATCGTTTATCACGCCTTCGGAGGCGTGCGTCCAGGAATGATGTTTCTTCATCACTCTGAGACGAACCAGCTGTCTTCCTGCTGATCTCCTCTCCCTCGGCCGGCACCTGAGACAATGCCAGAGGGGAGGGGCCTGGAGAGAGAGGCCTGGCTGACTCCTCTTCCTCATGCTCGGAGCTTTCTTCCTCCGATGGGACAGGCTCAGAGGGCGGGGCCACAACACTCTGCAGATTTCGAGTAGCGAAGCCTGCGTGGACCAGGCCGCTGAGGTTGAAGCACTTCTCGTCGAGTGTGCCGTCACCATGGCCAGAGGCGGTAAGGAACAAAGTTCGTACGCTGTAGCAATCATGCACTGGATTCAACGGCCAATCGTCGACGACGACACCTTGGCACCTAGCGAAGCAGGGAGAAAGGACACAAATAATGACTCTGACCGACAAATGTCCGCAGTCCTTGTCAAGTAGATCCAAAGAGCCCTCCGGACATCCAGCATGTGCCATCGATGTTCTAACGGATGAGACGGGTGAGGGCAGAAGTCTGGAAGAACCAGTTCCTGTGAACGGTGAAAAGGAGAGTTAATCTTAGGCACAAAGGTGGGGTTGAGCCACAGGACAACCCGGTCCACATGAAAGACATACAAATCGTCCCTCATAGAAAGCACAGCGATCTCCGAAATATGTCAAGCGGACGTTATAGCCACCAGGAAAGGCACTTTGTATGACAAAAGATGTAGACTGACCGTCCGCAATGGTTCATATGGTGGCTCAGAAAGAGAGTTCAACACAAGCGAAAGGTCCCAAGTGGGATATCTATGAAGAACCGGGGGACACAAGTTGGTGGCCCCCCCGTAGGAAACGTCGTATAAGCAGTTGGTGAGACAAAGGTTGGGGAGAGTTGTAAGTCAAAACAGACGAAATCACTGCCACATGCCTCTGTAAGGTGTTGGACAAGAGCCCCTTGTCCAAGCCCGCCTGAAGAAACCTCAGGATTTGTATCACTGAAGCCTCCAGTGGTGAGATGTCCTGGGAGGAGCACCACGTACAGAATGCCCGTCACATTGATGAATAAATTCGATTCGTGGAGGGACGGTGAGAGGCCTGGATAGTTCGAATTATTGAAGGAGGGACGTTGTCTCGTTGAAGATCGCACCACTCAATCTCCAAGCAGTCAGTCTCAGCCACAGTGGGTCCGGATGCAGAATCTGCCCCTGACTGAGACAATCGGAGGGGCACGGAAGTGCCCAATGAGGAGCCACTGATAAGTGCATGAGGTCGGCGAACCATGACCTCCGTGGCAAATGAGGGGCGATGAGAATGATCTCCGCCCTTTCCAGAACAATTTTTCGGAGGATCCTCGGAAGGAAGGGAATTGGCGGGAATGCGAAAAGCAGACCCGGAGGCCACGGGGAGCGCAGAGCATCCACTGCCTTTGCCTGAGGCGTCCGGAAACGGGAGAAAAATCTGGGGAGCTGTGCATTCTGAGGTGCAGCGAACAGGTCCACTATAGGATTGCCGAAGTGACTCGTCAACTTCTGGAAGATACAGGGATTCAGATGCCATTCAGAATGGTCTATCGACTGGCAACTGAGCCAATCCGCTCGTACGTTTGCCTCTCCTGAAATGTGCTCCGCCTTCAGGGAGATCAAGTAGCGTTCCAACCAAAGACAAAGTCGTCTGGCTTCCAACATCAGCAACTGGGATCTGGTGCCCCCCTGGCAATTTATGTGAGCTTTTGTTGAAACGTTGTCGGTGAGAACCAACATGTGTGTTCCGGCCACCAGATGACAAAAAGCCTGGAGAGCAAGAACAACAGCTCGTAGTTCTAGCCAGTTTATACTGCAGGAGGCTTCGGTGGCCGACCACGTGCCCTGAGCCACCTGTGCTTCACAGTGAGCGCCCCAGCCGTACTTGCTGGCATCGGTGATGACAACAACCCAGTGACGGTCCAGGAAAAAACAGCCCTTGGCAATGGCCTTGGAGCGCCACCATTGAAGAGACGCCAACACCTCCCTGGGGATGGAAATTCTGGTCAACGAGATGCCTTACCTTCTGCAAAGGCAAAAGAAACCACTGAAGGTCTCTCAGGTGCAGTCTGGCCCAGGGAACAATATCAATGGCCGAAACCATCTTCCCTAACAATTTAGATAGAAGCAAAGAGGAAGCACGTTTTTCCTGACTAACCTGAGCCGCTAGAGTCCTCAGCCCCTCCTGGCATTCCCCGGATAATTAGACCTTGCCCTCGGCAGAATCAATGACCGCCCCCAGGTGTGTGATTCTAGTAGAGGGGACGAGATGGCTTTTTTCTACGTTAATGGAAAAACCATGGGCAGCCAGGGTCTGAATGGTGAGGTGAAGGTCTGAATAGGCCTGAGGCGTAGAAGTAGACATGATAAGGATGTCATCCAGATAACACTGGAGACGAATTGACCTAAGCCTAAGAGAAGTGGCTAAAGCCGCCAATATCTTGGTGAAACTACGGGGAGCTGAGGAAAAACCAAAGGGCAAAGCCCTATACTGAAAATGATTCCCTGCGTAGTAGAAACGTAAGAATTTTCTATGGGAAGGTCAAATGGGTACATGAAGGTATGCTTCAGTTAAATCAATTGAACAAAGGAGATCGCCCCTCCGAACACCGTCTAAGGTAGAACATAATGATTGCATTTTGAACCTTCTATAGACTACAAAATGATTCAAATGTTTAAGGTCCAGAATAGGTCTCCACCCACCTGATGACTTAGGTACCAGGAAAACCCGAGAGTAGAACCCCTGACCCAATTGATTCTGGGGCACAGGTTGGATGGCCCTGATGGAGAGGAGGTGATCTATAGCTGAATCCATAAGGGATCTACGCTTGGGGCTGACCGGGGACAGCGGAGAAAAACAGAAGGAGGGGTGGAGACAAATTCGATGGTCAGTCCAGATTGAATGGAAGCCCAGACCCAGCAATCAAATGTAGTGCGATCCCAAAGAGCAGCAAAGAGGCCCAATCTGCCACCCACGGGAGGAACGGGAGCAGTATTAATGACGGTGACGGATGGAATGACCCCCTCCCCCTCGAAAGGGCCATCTAGTCATAAAGGACCTACCCCTCCCAGGTCTATCCTGAAACCCCCTCTGCCTGGGAACAAAATTATTCATACCACGAGAGGATCCCGAACCCCTATCTGAAGGACGAAGTTGGGCACGAGAGAAATAAGGTGAGTATCTGGACGCCCCCCTACGGTAAGCTATGGGTAATACTTTTCTCTTGTCCTTGGTTTCTATTAGGAAGGCCTCCAATGGATCCCCAAACAACTTCTCCCCCAGAAAAGGAACGGAGGCCAACCGCCATTTATGCCGGGCGTCAGCTGGCCAATGACGCAGCCAAACCAGGTGTCGGGCTGCCACAGTAGAAGCTAATGATTTGGATGTGAAGCGAGCTGCATTCAACATCGCATCAACCGAGAACTATACTATCGCCACAATTTTGTTGATGTCTTGTCTGAATTTGTTGTCCTCGGTGGATAGTTTGCCTTGGATCTGACAAAGCCAGAGAAGGGTCGAATGGTTAAAAAAGGAGGCTGTCGTAGCTGATCGAATGGCCCAGGCAGCTGCAAGATGAGCCCGTTGGAGAACTTGGTCGGAGTGACGCTCTTCCGGGTGAAGGTTTTCTTCAGGATCACCCGGAACTGTAGAATGAGAAAGTAATGCCACGACAGGGGCATCCACTGTTGGAACCTGAAGCAGGGAGGCCAAGTCAGATGAAACGGAGAAGTTCTTCCTATCTGTGGTGGATGGAACGGGAGCAGTAGCAGGAGAGGACCATTGCCTCTGTATAACATCCATAAAGACAGGGGGAGTAGGCACGGCCGTCACAGGTTTAGGTGGTTCTGTAAATAAGGGATTTAGCGTGCCCTCAGTCGTAGGTGGAGTAGGTTGAGTGGAAGTCCCAAGTTGAGCTGTATTCACGGCTTTAAACAGGAGAGACTTATACAGAGCCTGCGGAAAAAGGCCCATAAAAGGAGGTTGATCCGGAGGGAGACCCTTGTCTTCGGACAACTCTGATTCTTGGAAATCAGCCTCACCAAAGGCTGAAGGTCGACTCACACAGGACGGAGCAGGAGAGTGAGATTCCGCTATAGACAACAGCTCATCCTCGTCGTCCTCGGCTGAGGAGATGGAGGAGTTTGATGCCACCGACAAGATCGCAGAGTGTTTGGAT
Organism: Arizona elegans; assembly: GCA_022577455.1. Lineage (NCBI taxonomy): Eukaryota > Metazoa > Chordata > Lepidosauria > Squamata > Colubridae > Arizona > Arizona elegans. The sequence goes on from JAKOOJ010000001.1 coordinate 155,847,442, forward strand.
CTGGAAGATTTATGCGCAGCCAAAGACTGTTGCACAGCTGCTGCAATCATCTTTTGAATGTCCTCAGCACTAAGAACAGTCTGTATATGGTCAGTAGCCGGTCCGACTTCCGTAGAAGTATGAACCGGAGCAGAAGATGAGACAGGAGGAGGCTGAGCAGGTGGAGCCAGGGATGAAGGAGTAGGTGCCAGAGAGGCAGCAACTGGGCCAGAGCCCCACAAGTCCGCACTATGAATGTCCAAAGGGCAATCCTGAAGTGAAATTTGATCCGGTGTAGGAGGAGACTGATGAGGCCTTGCTTCAGGGAGTAGAGAGTGAGACACTGGTGCTGGTGAGTGAAGACTGCTGGTGTTATTGCACGACTGCTTCAGAACTTTATCCCTGCGTCGCTCAGTACGCGATGGGATGGAAGAAGAGCCCTTGTCATGTGAACGGGCCTTTTTGGACTTGGAAACAGCCAGGTTGTCAGCCTCAGAAAGGGATTTGGTCCCTAAATCTCTGTGGATGTCTAGGGACTGTTGTTGCACCGCGGCCTTGCGCCCATGCTTGCTCTTAACCACTGCCTTAGGCATGTTGGGCAGAAGAAGAAAGGGCCTCGCTTAAAGAGAGCCCTTGAGGTGTACAAAATGGCCGCTCCCAGACTGCCCTCAGCTATGCCTCAATAAAATGGCTGCCAGCCACAGAAAGACAAAGGGTCTTTAAGCAGGACACCTTAGTGTCTCAGCGTTAAGGATATAGAGGGCGCAGTAGTGATATAAATGCCCTGGAGGCAATAAACCTGGCCAAGCCTCTACAGGAACCAGCGGCACGATTCAGAGCCTGGGGACCGCAGCAGAAAGCGCCTCACCAGAAACCACGACTAGCGTGGTGAATTAAAATGGTGGACGCGCCCCAGCAGCAACGGGAGTGAGAAACTCCATAGGAAACCCCAAAAGCCGACTAAGCGACAGAGGGGTGAAAACGCTGCTCTAGCCAGTAAGGGCGAGTGAAACAGCCAGGGATCTGCTAATTAAGGCAGGTCCGACAATCAGCTGAGGCTGTGAAAGCCGACAAGCGGCAATTCAAAATGCAATAAATTTTCCCTCAGCAAAAGTGGCTCTCAAAATGGCGGTCCAACCAGCGTTAGGGAGCGTAGCAACTCCACAGTGGTAATGAGGCTAGCTCAGTAGAATTAGGGCAGGTCGATGTCAAAGCAAGTAGCGAAAATAGCCACCTCCCTCACGGGAGCGCGAGGCTCCACAATCCCCACTTACTGACCAGTGGAAGGATGATCGTCAACAGTCCAGGGGGGAGGAAACAGGCAGGAGGCAAATTCACCTCACTGTTCAAATAAGCAGGCGTCCAGCAAGCAGAAGAATAGTCAGTATTCACAGTCCAATTTTTAAAGCCAAAAGAATCTGAAAGTATTAAGAAAGGTTAGAAAAACTACGGAGAGAAATTCCACACTGCAGTCCAGTCTGAAGGACTGAGCAAAGCTGGGAGCCCCTAGCAACAGGGGCGGGATTTAGCTTTGACAGGCTCAGTCCTTCATCTGATTGCATGAGCTGAACCCACTTCTGGCTGCTGTCTCCACCCCACAATGGAGAATTCGGATTTACCTAAAATACCCAATCTAACAAAAGAATTATTAGAAGAGGAAATTACCTTAACTGAGATTGAAAAAGCAGTGAAGAAACAGGGAAATCTGAAAACACCTGGTACAGATGGACTCCCCATGGAGTTATATAAAACAATGTTTGAGGTAATGGGAGAGTATATGAAAGACTTATTTAATGAAGTTCTGGGGAAAGCAGAAATTCCCCACTCATGGAGAGAGGCCAATATTAGCCTAATTCCAAGAGAAGATCCCCCCTTGACAGATATAAAAAATTATAGACCAATATCTCTCCTAAACTCCGATTATAAAATCTTCACAACAATTTTAGCAAATAGATTAAAAGGCTTCCTGAATAAATTTCTACATATTGACCAAAATGGGTTTTTACCATCACGCCAATTACGAGATAACCTGAGAATTATGTTAAATATACTGGAATATTACGAAGATCATCCTGGTAAACAGGTCGCACTAGTTTTCATAAACGCCCAGAAGGCATTTGACAGGGTCAACTGGGAGTTTATATTATTACAGCTAGAATATATGGATTTTGGACAGAGATTTATAAATGCAATCAAAGTGATTTATTCCAAACAAATGGCCAGACTATTGATAAACGGGGATTTGACGGAAGAATTTTCTATTAGCAAAGGCACAAGACAGGGTTGTCCCCTATCCCCTTTATTATTTATTCTATCACTAGAAACCTTATTACGAAAAATAAGGAATGAGGAAAGAATAAAAGGCCTTAGAATTGGAAAACAGGTATACAAAAACCAGGCCTTTGTGGATGATATGGCTTTCATTTTAGAAGACCCTACAAAATCCGGCCCATACTTATTAGAATTGATTGAGGAATTAGAGCAATCGCAGGATTATTGATTAATTAAAAAAAAAACAAATTTATTAACGAAAAATATTTCAGAGGAAGATAAAAGGAGCTTACAGGAAGTGATTGGATTGAAAGTAGTTAACAAAATTAAATACCTGAGAATTTAGTTATCTGGCAGATGCTCGAGTATACAAGAAGACAACTATAATAAACTATTAATTCAAACAAGGAAAGATTTAGATAAATGGGGTAAAATTCAACTTTCACTTTTGGGACGAGTAACAACAGTTAAATCCTACATTCTACCGAAATTTAATTTCTTATTTCAAACGGCTCCAGCGAACCTATCCAAAAAATTCTTTATGGAATTAAATCAAATAATAACTAAATTTATTTGGCAGGGGAAAAAGCCACGGATTAAAAGAAAGATGATGCAGGAGATAAAAGAAAGAGGGGGCCTGGGCTTACCATGTTGGGAGAATTATTATTCAGCAGCTTTGTTAGTATGGGTAAAAGAATGGATTACCCTAGGTAACAATCGTCTTCTTAAATTAGAAGGTTATGACCTACAACAGGGCTGGCATATGGCTCTCTGGGGATACAGTAACCCACAAAGTAAACGATTTACCAGACATTATATAAGAAACATCTTAATTCAAAACTGGGAAAAGGTTAGCAAAAAATATTATGTTAAAACACTGTGCTGGATATCACTGGTGGAAGCACTGACATATCCCAAAATCTACAATCCGACAAAGAAATTAATATATAAGGTGTTATTGAATGCACAGGGAAATTTAAAATCTAAACAGGAATTTAATTCTCTAGGACTACAGGTGGACTGGTGGACCTACCTACAGATTCAATCTAAATTTAAGAAAGATAGAGATGGGAAAGATATACATGTGGATCTACAAGAATTAGATAAAATTTTGATGGGACAAGAAAAAGGCATGATTTCAAAAAGTTATAAATTGTTAATGAGATTAGAGATAGGGGGAAAATTTGTATTTGTAAAACTCTTTCAATAAAAAAAAAGAGAGATTAGAGATAGGTGAGGAGATAATCAAAGATACAATGATCGCTTGGGGGAAAAACTTCGGTTACTCAATTCACTTAGACAAATGGCAAGGGATTTGGTGGGAGAATATGAAGTCAGTAGTATTCACGGCATACAAAGAGAATATCTATAAGATGATATACAGGTGGCACCTTTCCCCCGATAGATTGGCTAAAATGTTCACTGGACAATCGGCTGAATGTTGGAAATGTGGGCAGGAAAGAGGCAGCTATTATCATCAATGGTGGACATGCCCGGAAGCAGTTAAGTTCTGGGGAAAAATAAAAAAATGGCTTAATGAGATTGTAAACCAAAAGATTGATTGGGCACCAGAGACATGCTTGCTCGGCTCCAAACTGGATAATATAAAAAAAGACTTATGGTACCTAGCCCTACACATTATCACAGCAGCGAGATTGATATAAGCACAATTTTGGAAAAATAAAAATATCCCATCGGAGGAAGCAATTATAAAAAAGATTTTGGACTGTGCGGAAGCAGATAAATTGACTAAAAAATTAAAAGATAAAGATCAAACTCAAACATGTTTATCCTGGGAAAAATTATATACTTGGCTAGCGAAGAGAAAACCACAACCCAATTGAAAAGAGGAAAGGTATTTACTGAGAAACCTATATTATACTAACGAAGTGAGGTCGGATAGACCTAATTGATGTATAAAGAGATATAAGTCGTTCTGTCTCCTTCGGAATATAATGTACTTGCAGATATGTTTGTTATTTGTTATGTTGTCTTGTATGTTATTTATATGGTGTGTTGTTATTTTTTGTTTTTTTTTTAATGGAAAATGTAAGTAAAGATTATTTTTTTAAAAAAAAATAAACATTCCCCTGAAGGACTGTTTGTGAAGCCTTGCAGACTGTGAATGACAATAATTCACAGCCGTGTAACTAAAAGAGGTTTTGGCGGGACTAAGACTGTGCATTATACTTTCTAAGGAAGCCTAGGTCAGAACAACCTCTATATTTTAGGCCCTGTATTTCCATAGAAAATAAACATTCTTCCAAACTACATAGATTCACCTTAATAGCTTTTTTCCCTTAGCCACATTTCCCACTTCAGACTACAAGTGGATAGCTAGCTATCCCATGACTAATGGGATAGGACAAGATTGTTTTTCTTCCTTATGCTTGTATTCCTTCAGAAGAGACATCCTGCTGAATTATAGCCACTCAGATCATGTTGCTATTACTGAGAACAAATGAAATAAAGAAGGTTTAAAATGGTAAATATTTTGTTACAGCTTATAGCTGGTTCTTACTTTCAAATATAGCATATTACATTTAATCCAAAACCTGTTAATAATGATCTAACTAGAGGGACCATATCACTGAACCTCTTGCATCAGAGAGTTTAACCCTATTGTTTTTTGCTAACTATGACTTTGTGATAATTCACCTCTCAAGCACTGAGATAAATTTTGTCTAAACTGGGATTAAGAAAAATGGGGAGAACAGGTTGTTTGTCCAAATTCATATAAGCCATGGGGGTCAAACTCACAATGTCACATTGCCGTCACGTGATGTTTTGTGATCTTTTTTCCCATCGTGGAGCTGGGATGGGTGTGGCCTGTATGTGACGCATCCGGCCTGTGGGCAGCCAGTTTGACACCCCTGATCTAAGCTGTTGCTCAAAGTCAAAGGCTAAATTCAAGGACACAGCTCTTTGAAATACTGGAAAAATCACAGTACAGCAGAAAACCAGCAATTCTAAGACTCATAAGCCACAATCCTGAGGAACAGTCTATATGTCTTTTTGCAACCTGTGTACCCTATCAGACTAACAGCAGATTGTCTCTCAGTGGGTGGAGTGCTTAACAACTGTGCATTTTTACTATAATGAAGATATCTGGCTTCAGGCTCTTGTGTATGACCTTAGACTTTCTGGCCCTCATTCTGCTGACTGGTAAATGTTTTAAAAGTTCAAGGGAATAAATGTATAAAGTAAATACTTTATTCAGAGTATTTGTAAATCCTTCTTTCTTCAGAATGAGAGATATGAAAATTGTAGGAATAGGGGTGGCATCAAAGAGATGTATAAGTGATACAGTGAGTCAAGATTCAGCTTAAAAAGGATGTGTCCAATCCATTCTATGTAGTCCATGCATTCAGTATCAGTAATGTAAGGGAGGTTTGGAGGAGAGAATCATGCCACATTATTGGCTGTCCTTGTACCATTCTTTTGCTGCTTCATCTGAAACAGTGATGTCTCAGCATCTGTTATCTTGTGACTGCCTAGAATGTTAATCATAATTGCCTCCTGGTTACTTTATGCTCCCTTTCCATCTGTTTATTTTATCACACTGTTGTTATGTTGTTCCATCTTATAAACAGCAATTCTCTGGAGCAAATCTCTGGGTTATTTGTATACAGTTGTTAGGACAAAATAGCCCAAATCTCAGACTCATCCATCCCCACTTTCACTAGTGCTTCTATAATAAATTAATTATGAAAGGTTTAGTTGAGGCATTGCAGTTTAAGCTGATTCCAATTTCCTGGGCAATGGGATTCCTTGGCAATATTGTGTTAACACCCACATTGTGTAGCTATAATGACAAATGTACATGTTGCCACATAGAAGTTATATCAGCGGTATAGGAACACTTCAGTCACGGCTGCAGGGTAATAGTATGAGAACAGGTTTTCCTTCATTAAATTGAAATATTTATTTCAGGGGAATACAACATCATATCCACGTGCAACTCAGAACCATTGAGTATATTTCCCAGAATCTACCAAAAGGTGTCACTGAATGTAATATGACCAACGGGAAAAATATTATCTATAATAAATGTTTCTAATTAATGTAATGTGACTTACATTGAAATTGCAAGTAAATCAAATTTAGTTTTACCCTGACTCAGTCATTCAGTCAGTGTAATTACTTAGTATATCTTCAACAAGAAGTGTGGCTTTTAGACTGAAAAGAAATTAGTATTCTTCTGATTTAATTGATATAAACTTTTAAATGAATCAATCTAACAGCCACTGTTACTTCTTCACAATGAAACGAGTCCTCATTTTCTCTGCCATTATCTTACCAAGAGATATTGTACTAAGGACAAATCTACATTTATCTTCCTGCAAGATAAGCAGGAATTCTTCAGATTAAACCTTCAAACCCAAGGAGTTTATTACTGTATTTTCTGTATATTTGCCCTTTTGCCTTTGTTCCACTGTGAGGTTCAAAATTACACATGAACAGTTTCCAGAAAATAGCCTTGTTAGTCTATTATTCCAAGAAAAACAAATATAACATTAACTTTCATGGATCACAGTCCCCTCTATCAGATACATAAAGCACTGTCCTGGGGAAGCATATTATAGATATGCTACCATTGTTGAGAAAAGGGAAAGAGAACAATAATATGACAAATTAGAAACAGTGAGAACAACTGATATTAGCCATCAACAAAACAATTATTGGGTGTGACACAAAGATGTTCTTGCATTGATGAGTTGAATTTCATCCCAGAACATCTGTGCTAGAATTAATTAGATGATTTAACACACTTTCATATGAATTAAACAGACATCATGTTTTTCTTATTGCACTACATATGGTAATGAGATGCTCACTTTTTCTTTACATGGTGATTCACTCTGTCTAAAACTGATGGCTGAACTTAGTGCTAAGAAAGATTTAGTATAAAATGTACCATTATTGTTACAAGCAAGACAAGTTCACACTCGCGTTCAAGCATGAGAACTGCCAGAAATCAAAGTAATTCATGGAAAATGTTGAGTGGTTTGACTCCGAGACTGGAAAATCAATATCTGACTGGAAAATATTACACATTTAAAATGGATATCTATTAGCATATTGCTAAATTAAATGGAAATTAAAGAACCTAACATTAAAAATACAAAGCAATCTCATAGAGTCAGACCATCAATCCATCTAGCCAGCATTCTCTATTTTGAGTGGCAACTACTTCCCAAGAACCTAAAGTGAAGTTTGTTCTCAGCTTTGCTATTTGGCAAATATTGCCAAAAGCTGCCGAGGCACAAATTCAGACCATCTGTATGTGAGGAATGTGTTCAACCAGTACAGTACAGCAACATAACAGAGAATTATATGATCTGGAATTAACCAATGGAACACACTGAAAATATACAGGAAGCATGCACAACTATTTGCACAACATACAATTGTTGCATGGAATCTAGTTTATTAGCTGGCTTTAATTAAAAAGTCAACAAATTCACAGAGGTTAGGGACCCTCAGGAACTATTAGCTATGGCAATTCAATAGAATCACTACGCTCAGAGGTCCTCTAAATATCTCAAGAGAAAACTTTGTGCCAGGTTTCCTAAGAGCATTTAGTTGCTATTGGGAAGTGATATAGGGAGAGACTCTTTACACACATTAATTGCTGTTAATTAACTTTTCCTCATATTAGCAACTTCCCAAGCTTCCAGGTCGCGGTTATATACAGCACAGGCATTCTTAAGAACGACAACTTGCCGGATTCAATCTTTATACACTTTTTAATTTGGTTACTTCCTGAAGAGTTTGATGTCTAAACTTTACAATGCAACAGAGGTCTATTGTAGATATAATCCATAGTAATTTAAAATGGGAATTACGGTTGTAACTTTACTTGGTGACCTCATCAAAGTAAGCAATCAAAATGCAGTTGGTGCTGAGATCATCTATCATGAACCTTACAGATATGACATGTTACCTAATCCCATCAGGAAATGCCTGGATTGCATTGACCTCTGGAATCTATTGAAAACCTGTATTTTGAATCAAACCCTATTTTACAGAAACCTATATTTTTTTATTTTGCAATAAAGAAAACCCTAATGAACTTTTGGTTGTTGCCACTGTTTTGAAAATCAGAACCTTAAAAGTGGGAGGGGGGGGGAGAGAACTTTTCCAACTATATCCTTCTCTTCTGATAGTTTAAGACAAATATTTTTGCAAAATCCAATTGGAAACGCCCTTTAACCTATTAGCAAACAATTAAAAATGAACATAGTTTGGGCCCTTTCTGAATGAAATAGGGTTTTTTTGTTTTTTTTGTTTTTTGTTTTGTTTAAATTTGTGTGCAAAGGTTGAACAACAGGTCTGCAGCTGAGCAAAGATACCCTTCCCCCCAAGGACTACAAATACACACACATACAAAACAATATTTTCTCTGTGGGGGCACCTACTATCTGGAATGAGCTCCCCCCGGAGATACGGAGGATCCCGGATCTGCGCTCCTTCCGCCGTGCTGTGAAGACCTTTTTATTCCATCAAGCGGGCTTGGCCTAATCTCTTCCCTTTTTAAATATTTAAATTTTAATCTGTTTTTAAATTATCGGGGTGTTTTAATTTGTCTGGGCCAAATAATTTAATTTGATTTTATTGGGTTTTTTAAATTTTGTGTATCTATGTATTTTATTGTTGGCTGTTCACCGCCCTGAGTCCTTCGGGAGTAGGGCGGTATACAAATCAAATAAAACTGAAACTAAAACTGAATATTCTGGGCAAAGAGAAAAAAGCAGGTTGTGGCTTAAAACTTCTTCCTGCATTTAAGATTCTCTTTCTGTGTGTATGCATGTTTCTTATTAAGCTTTGTAAAAATACGTGTCTTTAACTTTCAGAAAAGTGTGCTGTGGCTTAAAAGTTCTCCCCACCTAAATTTAAAGTGATTTCAAAAACTCAATAAAAATTAAACTTGGTTAGACCTTTATTGCAAAAGTGGTCAAAACAAGGCTTTGCTTCAAAATACTGGTTTTCAGTAGAATCAAGCCCTAGTGTTTCCAGAGATTAACACAATCAAGTGAAGAGTTGTATTAATCATTAATTTTAGGGCAGGTAAGCAGCTTTTTTTGATGGGACTAGAAAACATGTCAGATCCGCTAAGGTTTCTGACCTGATGACACCTGCAACACCTGGGGTTTAATTGTCTGCTTAGATGACATTACTGATTAAAACTACTGATAAGCTCTCATTTTAAGTTACTTTATACTACACTACTTCTCTGAATTGTACTATCCAGCTTTAGGAACTTGTAGTTTTAATCATGCCATCATAAAATGGACACGAGAGACTGCTACAGATTTCCAGTTTTGCATTGTACTTACAGTATTCCATCTGGTTAGCATAATCTCAGAACTAAAACAGAAACAGGCCAAAATTTGTGATGTCAGGAAAACACATTGTGGTATTAATGAACTATTCTGTTACATAGCTCTATTAAGCAAAAAGTATCACTGGGTGACACACAGAAACATTTTCATGGTAAGGGACTCTCTAAAAAAGCCTCTCTGATCAATCAACTGTCCTATTCAATTAGAAAAGAAAGTGATCACCTCTCTTCTTTCAGCCAAAGGTGTCCTTGGTTACAATTGAGGCTTCATCCAACACTTCTTTGACAGCCATTAAGTGTGACCTGAATCTATACAATACTGGGACCGAACTGAAAAGGCTGTGGAAGAAACAAATATCTGCTTTTCTCTTCACTGTTCCTCTCAAAACCCCAATCCATCTTATTAGAAAGGTTAGTGTGCATCAGTGGTGGGTTTCTACCGGTTCACCCTGGATCGGGTGAACTGGTAGTGGTGATGGTGGGAGGCTCCGCCCACCCACCTGGATGCTTCTGCGCATGTATCATGCACATGCGCAAGCGCCCACGAGTGAACCAGCAGCGACGGGTTTTGAAACCTTCCTCTGGTGTGCACTAAACACCAATGCAAGAAACCTAAACTGCCCGCTTAATGTTTGACATAAGGCATCTGCAATATACAAAATAATTTAACAAAGGAGAATACTTTTAAACATGCGCTAAGTCCCACAATACAGAGCAAACAGTAGCTTCTGCAACGGGTTCAATGCCACACCTGTGCTTGGTGAGTTTTATAGCATGTACTGGTCACCATGCCTGCTATGTGGATGCTGAACTGTTGAGCACTGTTGGCCTTTTATCTCAGCAATACGCTTTTCTTGCATGCTCACCTTTTACAGACCTCACTTCCACCCCAAGAGTTAAGCTATCTATCTAATGAACTACATTGTTTCCAACATTTGTGGCCGTTTATTATCAAATGGATGTTCATTGGTTGTGCTGACAGAAAGACAGGGTGATGGATTAAATTTTGGGGGAAGACAAAATGAGCTCCCTCAAAGAGAGCCAGTCAGCAATTGATCAGTTTACTCACCATGTGGATTGTGCTCAGAGATGTCAAGTGTAAATGCCTTACCCATGCCAGGGGTCAACTGTGGTAGTGCAGGGGTTAACACTAACACCCACCTGGCCAGCTCCACCCACAGGCCACTCCTTACCTGAGTCTCCGCCCACAGGTATAAAAGGTAGACACACTCTCCCACGCAGCACACTTCCAGATGCAGCAGGTGATGTCATGTTGAAACTGTAAATAAAAGGAGACTTGTTTAAATGATTGAACTGTGTCAGTTATTGGGCCTGATCCATGGATCCTGTCACAAAATGGTAGCAGAGGATGGTTCTATGGCCCAATAACTTCAGACCACACAACGAGGACTCATCACTACCTACAAGATGGCGACACCTCCGAAGCAACGAGAGAGTAACCCATCGGGATCGCCAGGGGAGGTAGAAACCTCAATCGACCCCAAAGCCACCGCAACGGAAGAAAAGGGGGAGATCAAGAAAGGAAAAATAGCAGACCATGACGACCAGGAGGAAGAAAGTCTGCGGCTCGACATCCTACGATTACTGATGGAGCGAGCCAGCGACAAGAACCTCCTCGCAGACCTGCGGAGCTTCATAATGGACCGCGAGGTGGCGAGGAGCGAGGAGGACTCGGATCCGGAACTCGAGGAGCTGGACTCGGTGAGTGGATCGCCCCGAAAGAACCCCTCAACAGTCACCGAGCCCCGAAGCCCCACTCAAAATTTGAAATGGCGGCCATCTTTGTCCACGTGGTCGGACAAGATGGCCGACCCCCATCCAATCGGTAGCCAGAATTCAAAATGGCCGGCGCGCGAAAAATGCCGGACCATGAGCGACGATGAAAGCGACCGGGGTGAGGGGACAGAATCCAATTCAGACCCCAGGTACACCCCGACCGAGCGGCAAGTCGATAAGGCCATGAAGACCCTTGCCGCTGCCTTCGGCCCAGGCCTCAAGATTACAAAAGGGAAACCGGAGGGGCCAAAACGAAAGGGGAGGTGAGGAGAGGGGCAACGGAACACCCACCCAAGGACCACCGATGCCCACACCAGCGCGCCAACCCCCCTACGCACCCCAGGGACACCGCGCCTCCGATCGGCCAGGCCACGCACCCCGGAACGCAGGGACTGGGGCAGCTACCTACATTCATCGCCGGGACCCCAACGCCATCAGGATCTTCATTTTGGAGAAGCAGCTGCGGGACGACACCTTCCGGAGCACACCTGGACTCCCAAGACCGAAGCCGAGGCCTACCTGACCGACAGAGGCCTCTACGCCGGAGTCGCGATGAACAGGTCCTTCCACGATGACGGCAGAGCAGAAATGGACTTCGCGCATGCGCTCTTCCACCTAGAAGAAGAAAAAAGAAAAAAATTACAAAGCGGGACTTTTAAACTACCGGCAAGCGTTCCCATGCCGTACTGCTGCTATAGGCACATAAAGAACCATGGACAGCAGCCTGCAGTAAGTAACTTTACAAATAATGCTGGGAACTTACCAAGTGACTTTCCAAAGTTGAGGATGGATGGGGGCAATATCCTAGAGTGGTCACAGCAGCTTCAGGTGGTGTTCCTAAAAGAAAATATGTCATATTTTATTAATGACCCCCCAGAGAGACCATGGACTTTAGAGTTGGACTGTATGCACCATAGGGCATTTTACCTTTTAATTGCTAGCATATCCCCCACAATTTATCACAGCATTGGTCATAATCTCACTGTGTCAGAAATCATACAAAAAATGTTTGGGTTATTTTACAGTGAAAGTGTGTCTACCACCACCCAGATTTCCAAAGATTTCTTCTCTGCCAGAGTCAAACCAGGGACCCCCATAAGTGAGCACCTGGTGTCCTTAAACGCTACCAGGGCAGAGCTTCACCTTAGGGGAGAAGTCAGATCAGATCAGATCATGAAGAGTGTAATAATTAACTCTTTAGATCACTCATGGGACAGCTTCTTAGCACACTTAGATACCGTTAGTCTAGGCCTACTATCCATTGAGAAACTGTCCAACAAACTGATCGCTGAAGACAATTTGAAAAGGAGCCACTCTGGCTCCTCCAGGGAACATAAATGCGAGAAGAAAGTAGCCTTCCAGGAAAAGCAGCATAACGCATCAGAGTGCTATAGCTGCGGGTCAAGGGGGCACCTCAAGAGAGACTGCCCCAAGAACTACAGGGAGAGAAGCAGACCAGAACATAGGTTCAGACAGACAGAGAGACACACTCTGAGGAAAGGTACAGACGCAGGGACTCACCCAACCCCAGAGACAGGAGGGGGAACAGAGATACCTCACGTGACAGTAGAACAGGATCATTATACGGGATAGGGGAGCGCACCCACATAACACATCAGGGTAGGGAGGCCAACTCGTGGCTTCTGGACTCTGGGGCCTCCAACCACACAACCTACAACCAAAAACTGCTCTCATCATTCACAAAGGAGAACTTCTCAATCAAGGTTGCAGATCAAAGCGAGGTTAAGGTGACAGGCAAGGGGGTAGTTACGCTGCCAGACGTAGGGGAAATAGAGGGGGTACTGCTGGTCCCGGAGACACTCCACAACATATTGGCCGCAGTAAAACTCAGTGAAGAATCAGGGGTTAAGGTAACCTTTGCAGAAGGGAAGGCTCACATTAGAAAGGGCGGAAAGGATATAGGAAGAGTGACAGTCAGTCAAGGGTTACCATACATAACATTCCATGAGAGTAGCACACCCAGCATATACACCAACTCAGAAAGCACGGAAGACATTAACCAGGACAGAGCTGAGGGAGAACAGGTGGATGAGGGAGAGACAGAGAGCGAGGAGAACATGACACATGAGACACACCCCACCAAACACACCCAGAGAGGGCCATCGATAGGCAAACCCATGCATGACGACTGTGCTCACCTACTACACCGGAAACTAGGGCACGCCAGTTTCCCCGTAGTCCAAAAAATGGCCAACTGTACCGAGGGTATCAAAATAAAGAGTTGTGAAAATTACCTCGAGTGCTCGGTGTGCAAATGTTCCAAGTTAAAGGTCAAACCCAGACCTAAGAAGTCCTCACGCGCCGCCAAGCAGATATTCAATTTAGTCCACATGGATCTGGTGGGGCCCCTAAGGCCATCCATAAAATACAAGAAAAGATATTTCCTCACCATCGTGGATGATTATAGTTATGGCTTCGTCTATACCCTAAGACGAAAAGTGAGGCCTTCCAAAAATTTAAAGAGTTGTACAAAAGGGTAGAGACTCAAAACAACACCCAAATCAAACAAATCATGACTGACAGAGGATCTGAGTTTCTGTCAAAGGATTTCTCTCATTGGCTCAGATCCAAAGGCGTGCTTCACTTTACGTTGTCCCCGTTCTTGGCCTTTCAGAACGGTGTCGTAGAACGACAAAACTCCACGCTGCAGACAATGGTCAGGTGCGCCTTAGAGGATGCGGGAATTGGCCAACAATTCTGGTCCGAGGCCTTGGTTTACTCAAACTACACACTAAACAGAACCTGGTCCAGCGTGATAGACAAAACGCCATATGAACTCATGTACAACAAAAAGCCACAGATAGCACACCTACATGTATTCGGCGTAACTGCTGATGTCCATATACCCAAACAGCTGCGCAAGAAGGGGTACAAAGTATCCAGGAGACTGAGGTTTATGGGATACGAGCCAGGTACCAAGGGCTTTCAGATTTGTGGACAGTAACGACAGATTCGTGGTATCTAGGACAGCAGCATTCCATGAGCAAGCCAACTGGTCCAGGATACACCTAAACGAGGTATCCACCAGGCGGGAGAATAGGCCAGACGAGCAAGTGCAAGACAAACACGAAACGACAGATAGACAGGAAAGGAAGGGACACAAACCCAATCTCCAAGGCATCAAGATTGAGGAATGGAAAGGGAATCACCCCAAGATAAGTGTAGACTCACTAACACAAAAGGAAGCCAGGTACTTACACGACACCGAACAAATGACAGATAGGCCAGTCAGATCAACCAGGAACCAATTGCCAAGAAGGTTAAATGACTATGTGATGCACATACACACGAACCATGTCACACCCAATTCATATGAAGAGGTATTGAGGCTACCTCAGGAGGAGAGGACAAAGTGGGAGTCTGCTATGGCCAAAGAATTGGACAGTCTGAAAAGGCTAGAAGTTTACACTCCAGCCAAGGTCCCAGAGGGCAAAAGTGCAATAGGCACCAGGTGGATCTTCAAGATCAAGAACCTGGAGGGTGGCCAAAATCTATACAAGGCCAGACTGGTTGCCCAGGGGTTTGCTCAGAGGTTCCCAGAGGACTACACCGACATTTACTCACCCACCGTGAGGACTGAAAGTGTCAAAAGTGCCCTGGTCATCGCTTCCCTGCTAGGACTAGAGGTACACCAGTTCGACGTGCAGACAGCTTACCTGCACGCCAACCTAGATAAGGAAATTTACGTTAGGGCACCACACAGTAAAGAGACCAACAGGGGAGACACCTGGCTACTTCACAAAAGCCTATATGGACTGAAACAGTCAGGCAAACACTGGTACGAGTGCCTGGTTGAGGTCCTGAAGTCAATGGGATTTACAGCAACCGTAGCCAACAACTGTTTTTTCACTAGGAGAGAGGGGGACTCGCCAGAATACATCCTAGTCTACGTGGACGACATACTTTACATCAGTAAACACGAAGGGAATCGCGACCCCTTCGCCAGCAAACTAAGTGAACACTTCACATTAAAATACCTTGGGGAAATAAACAGATACCTAGGCGTGCAGGTCAATGAAACCCCCAAAGGTTTTCAGCTGTCCCAAAAGGAAAAGATAGAAGAAATACTGCACAAATGCAACATGGCAGATGCCAAGGGGTGTGATTCACCCATGCAGCCGGACTTCCTAAAAAACATGCATGATGAATCACCCGAATTTGAGGACAACACACTGTACAGTTCAGTCATAGGCTCGCTGCTATATATCGCCAACTGGACAAGGCCAGACATTGCATTATCAGTTAATCTATTGTCCAGGCACGTGGGAAAACCTACCATGTACCACTGGGACGCTGTAAAGAGGGTGTTGAGGTATCTGAAACAAAGTGCCGATGCGTGCCTAGTCCTAGAACCAGAAACATCCAACGAGCCCGTTCTCTCCTGCTACGCTGATGCTGACTGGGCCGGGGATACCAAAGGCCAGAAAAGCACATCAGGATATGTATTTTACTTGAACAATAGTCCAGTGCATTGGTACACAGGTAAACAAAACTTGGTGGCCACTTCAACCACAGAGGCAGAGTATATATGCCTTTCCAAAGCCGCTAACAACCTCATCTGGTTCGACGACCTACTCGCCAGTGTGTGGAGTGAACCAGCTTACCCGATAAACATCTACAAAGACAACAAGGCCGCCATAGAAATATCCATGGCCGACGCGGTAGGACAGAGATCAAGACATATCGACATAAAGTACAAACACGTGAGGCAACTCTCCAAAAT
Source organism: Arizona elegans (assembly GCA_022577455.1). Lineage (NCBI taxonomy): Eukaryota > Metazoa > Chordata > Lepidosauria > Squamata > Colubridae > Arizona > Arizona elegans. The sequence continues at coordinate 155,863,578 of JAKOOJ010000001.1, forward strand.
AGGGTTCATAAAGGCCATACATTGTGACACAGAAGAACAGACCGCAGACATACTCACAAAACCATTACAGGGTAGACAACACTCACACCTAGTATCCAAACTCAATATCCGCCCCTGGATGCCAATTAAACAGTCAGGCCCACAGCCACAGGTCAGGCATTTAGAGGGGGATTTGTCAAGTGTAAATGCCTTACCCATGCCAGGGGTCAACTGTGGTACAGTAGTGCAGGGGTTAACACTAACACCCACCTGGCCAGCTCTACCCACAGGCCACTCCTTACCTGAGTCTCCGCCCACAGGTATAAAAGGTAGACACACTCTCCCACGCAGCTCACTTGCAGATGCAGCAGGTGATGTCATGTTGAAACTGTAAATAAAAGGAGACTTGTTTAAATGATTGAACCGTGTCAGTTATTGGGCCTGATCCATGGATCCTGTCACAAGAGATAAAAGGGAAAACCATTTTTCCCCTTTACAAAATAAAAGCACTCAGTTGAATTACCCAAGCTCATTTTCAGGTACATAATACTAAAAGGTACTCCCGTCCTATTAATTTACAATGTAGAGATGTTAAGGAAATTAAAAGCATAAATCATATTAAATAGGACTACACTAAAATTCAGCTATACTAAAGTAAGCTGTTTTTGCTTACATCAGTAACCTGAATCCAGGATCCAGTCCTTATTCTCCCCATCTTCTGTCTATCATGTACCATTATGGGTATTTTTGAAATTGGCAGGACATATAAAGTACAAAACTTTGAAAGAGAAGGGGAAAGAAGGTAGGATAACTTCCAAAGTTATGCTTCAGACTGTCTTTTGTGTTCCACTGTGCATTACTTCCAATATCTTGTGCAGTTATAGTGCAGAAATAAGGCCTGGAAAAAAGCTACGGTATATCTAAATACAAGCTGATTACAAGCAATGATCCATGCTAATGCAATGTTCATGTTGCTCTCCAGAGATAAAGTCCCTGACAATGGTCCAATAGTGATTTAAGCCCCTCACCCATGAGGGCAGAAATCTTACTCTAATAATTCATAAATAACTTTTCTTCTTACTTTAATTGACCTTTAACTGCTTTTAAGGGAAAAAATGCTAAAAGATGTTATATTATGGGAGGAACCTTGTTATAAAATGTTACTCTCAGCAGAAGGGAAGAAGTCCATTTATAAATACAGCAATGGGACCTGACCTGCAAAAATCTAGATGAACACTAGATGGTAGCAAAGAGTTATCATTTTATATAAATCTTTGCTGCCATCTAGTGAGCACCTGGAGTTTTGGAGTCCAGACCTGGTAACTTTAGTTAGCACAAAGTGCAGTCAGAACTAATCTCCTTGTGCATAATCCAGTCCTGGTCTTCATGATGTACAACTATATTTATCCAATGTTGCAATGCCATTCAAATGTTGATTTTACCACTGCTGAAAGCAGACAATTAATTACTACTGTAATTTACAAAAATTGATATTCTTCTTTACAACACAATTCTAACCAGTCAATAATTACATTCCTTAAAAAACTTTTTTAATCAATGTGTGTATGGCATTCCTGAATGATATCATATTCCCAGATTTCTTTCTATAAACTTGTGTCCTCATGTCTGAAAATTATAAGCATCCTAGTCCAACACATGTGGGTAGTTGTTATGTTTTAAAATGTAGCAAAGAATTGTCTGTAAGACATTGGCTGCCTGAACGTGGAAGTATAATGAGAAGACAAAGTAGATTATTTTACATTTAAAATAATAGTTTAGGTTTTTATTCAGCTTGGGGCTTAATTGATGCTTTTTTTTCATGGAATCTATCAGCAATTTTTCTGGAAGTGCAAACGCATGGCTTTTAGTCATCCATTTAATAAAATTAATGTGGACTCTCAGCTAGCATGCTAGAGAAATGTGCTGCTAAAATAAAAATAATATAGATGGTTAATGTTTTCTGAGTATGCATCTATTCTTCCAGGATTCGGTGAATATTATTGATAAAAGCACTTGCAAATCAACCATTTTAGATGTAAAATAGCTTACAGTAGCAGGTTAACTATTTCAAACATGCAGTTTTCCATCCTGCCAAGATTTGTCAGCAAGAGATTCCTGGTTCTTACAAGGGTGGTGAACCAATGTCTTGACTGTACTATTTTAAAATTAGTTTACTTAATATTCTGTCTTTCCAAACAGTATTTTTGGACTTAGAAATCAAGAAGAAATCTGTTTGCATGTATTTCATTTTTTTTCTTGAGAAACGTATATTCTACTTGAAAAAAATAGTCTGTACCGTATGAATATTAAACAATTTAAAGGACCCACTGAATTTTGAAATAGTCTAGCCCAAGATCCTATAGCAAAAACTAGAAGGGACAAGTTGGTCTTTGACAGGAGCAACCCCAAATTTAATAGTATTTGGCAAGATATGCTGATTGTTGCCTGTAAGGCTCTACATGGCATAAGGCGAGGATCATCTGTCTCACTTTCCAAAAAGCAGCAGGGTTGGCATGTTCCAGATTCCTTTCATTTGGAAATGTTATCTTGTGAAACCCAGGAGCTGTGCCCTCTCTGTTGCAGTGTCTGCATTATGGAATAATGTCCCCCAATAAATCAAAATGACGCTCATCCTTCTGGCCTTTAGTTAGACATTTAACACTTGAATGTTCCCCCAGACACGGGGACTGGAAGGTTAAATCAGCTCTGTTGGTGTATTGTTGTTGTTGTTGTTGATGATGATGATGACGATCTCACAGTCAGCTAGGTGTTTAGACTAATTTGGCATTTTTACCCACCATTCCTAAGAATCTGATTGCCTCAGTAACCACAAAGACCACAATGCTGGTTTACGACATAATTTTTCAACTTTGATTTTCAGATCTTGATACTTTGTAATCTTCTCAAATTCTTTTTCTTCTATTCTGCTATTCATTTTCGACTACTATTTCAACTATATATTCCTAGCAATTTTTCATTACTTAGTATATGTTTTTTTTGTCAGGCACTTGAGTGAATCATTTTGGTGACTTTGTTATGTTGTTGTTTATAATCAGTTTGTGCGATCTTCTTGCATGAGCTGAATATGATCAAGTATTTCTTCTGATTCTTTGCACAATCTGCACTTTGAATTTTTGTAGATGATTTTTCAATTATGGCCTTGATTACATCAGCTCCAATAGCTTGCTTTTAAGCCACCAAAGTCAATCTTTCAGTTTCATTTTTTTAATGTGCCAGTTGTAAGTTTTCACCAGGTTTTATCCTTATAAATATTTACTTTCGCCTTGATCTTTTGTAGAAATTGACCATATAATGCTTTTCCTTGCCAATGTTTTGTGTTTCCATCGCATAATTTATGTTTTGTTTCCTGTACATTCATTATATTTCTATTTTTAACTTTAATAATTAGCCAATGCATGCTTCTCTTCAATAGTTTGCTTGTCCTGAAGCAATCCTCTGCCTCTATTTCAGATATAATCTATAATATATCAATATCATATGGGGATATATAATGATGGTGTTTTCACTGTTCAATTTTGTCTATTGCAGTTTTCTCACTTTTATTAATATTATTATCATTGGTTTCTGTTGCATTATGGTTTTTTCATTTTATTTCTCTATATGCCACACAAAGTCACTGCTGTGAGGTGAGTAACCCTATAAATTAGTAAAATAAATACAAAAAATAAAATATTCCAGATTACACATGATATCAGGTAATATTTGATAATAGCTGACCACAGTAGCACTTAGTAGTAATAGCAGGAATATTTTCCAGCTGAAGCCTATTAGATGGATCTTTGAAAGATGTGATATTCAGCAATTAACACTTGATAGTACCTGTCAGCTGGCATGCAATAGAAATTAGTAAATTCTACAAGTATTTTATTAATTCATTGAGTCAATCAAAACATTTCCAAGGTTCAAATTAAACAGCATAAACATACTATTTGGCATGAATAATTCTACTGCAACTGCTAAAGAAGAATGTGTTAAATTAATTTAATTTACTTATTAGTTAAGATGCCTGAAGAGTCTGTGTTGTTTTGATTTTATATTTTATTTGATGTTTATGTAAAACCTCTGTATACATAGAGGTTTTTTATAGTGATAAAAAGATGAACATCCAATAATCTCAGCACTGCAAGAATACACTTACACATATTCCCAACAGCTGTTCTGGAAGGGAAATATAAGAAAACTCCATATGAAACCCAATTCTGCCTCTGTGATATGAGTGCCATTGAAACCACAGCTCATGTTCTTCTGTATTGCCAGTTCTACAGGGACATTCATCAATGTTGATTACCTGTTCTTCAACACGCAGCTTGGAGAATCCAAAGCTTCGGGTAATTCAGTAGTTGAGTAGCCTACACTGAGTGTGTTCCTTTAAATATTTTCTCTTCAGACACGCCCACTTGCTCAGCAGAGTCCCAGTTTAGTTCACTCAGTTGAGCCTGTGACACTGTCTGAAATTTTCTCTGTTTCTCTACTAAACTACTGTTCCTGAAGCTTTGGATTCTTCTAAGTGTTTTTTTCTGCTTTTTTTGGTGGATTTTTCCCTCTTCGTTTGGTTGGCCAGGGGTGAGTTTGCCTGCTGCCTCAGGCAGGCTGTCTGGGACAGTTTACTTTCTACGGGGTGCCTGGCCAATTATCTGAATCCCCGCTCCACTTAATAGCCGCTGGCATGTGGGTAGGTTTCCCGGCCTGCCGGTAATACCGCCCCCGCCCCTTTGGACTTTGTTTTCGATCCTAAGCGGCTTGAGATTGTTGCCCTGCTCTCAGTGGCACTTTCTCATTAAATTTAAACTGGCTATTGGTGCTTGGATCACTTCTGAGTGATCGCGCACCTGAGGAGTACAGGGACAGCACCGCAACCTCCCTTTGCCTATCCTTCAATCGTTAGCCGCAATTTGACACCACAAGCGGTTTTTCCCTGCTCCGATCGTTCCACGCAGTGCTGGAAGTTCTTCTGAGGCTTCTGCTGTTTTCTTCGTGTCGTTGGTTCCTCTCATCGACCTCTCGCTTCTGGGCAGTGGCACTAGGAGACTTTGACATTTTTGCGCCATTTTCGCCCGCCTCAGCGCTCAGAGCTGCCGTTAGTGACAGCTCGCGCTAAATTGCCTGTCCCTCCGGCGAGCCTCATTTAAATCCTCTCCGAGCCTAACAGTTCGCCTCCACCTGCAGGGGAGACGATAAGGAAGGGAATAACTGGCACGCAAATCAACTATTCTTCTGCAGCCCTCTCCTAGCGCTATTCCCTCCACCCTCGGTGCAAGGAAGTCAACGGCTGCCATTTTCTGCCCAGCAACTGTCTTCGCGCGTGCGCAATTGGCTGCTGGGAGCCAAGAGCTTTCTGCTAGCAATATCTGGAGTCAATGACATTGCCTCAGTGGTGAAACTGTCATAGTTCCGACTTTTCCCATTTGTTCTCTCTGGACTTACCTGCTGTGCTTACCTTAGTTCTTCTGCTGTTGTCTGAGCCTCTGTTCATACCTTTAAAAAAATATTATTGACATTAATTAATTAATTAATTAATATTCAGTTATAAAAATTAATTAAAAAAACAAATAAATAATAATAGAAACCAACCTTGGTCCAGTTATCCCAAATTGTTCTCACCATGGCAGAACATGAACTCTCTTCTGACCTGGAAGATATTCAGAGTTCCCCTGAATGTCACCCAGAGCAGAGCAGGCTGTGTAAGAAGTCTCGCAAACGTCCGCCTCTTTGGAGACGCATTGGACCCCATCCTTGTAGAGGACAAGGATAAACAAAAGGTCATGCCATCCTCTTATAGAAGAGCTGAACGTAAACCTTCATCCTACTCCACCAGGCAGCCTTTTCACAACGACGCCGGACCCTCCGGGTCCTTCTCTTCCAGATCCTACCCTTAGGGGTTCGATCGATCTTTCGATAGGCCTTCCTTCAGAGACCGAGGACGCAAGGCTCCAGCACCCAAACGGGCCTTCCGAGGTACGGGCTCCCGTGCCTTCAGAAAAGGAAAATGACTACACCCACCTTCCCATCGGCGGCCGTTTGACTCATTTTCTCTCTCAGTGGGAGGTTTCAACAACGGACGCCTGGGTGCTCCAAACGATCCGTCTAGGTCTTACCCCGGAGTTCCGTTCACATCCTCCCTCTCGCTCTCAGCTCTCTCGCCGTCACCCGAAGTCGGAAATAAGCCACGCTGCAATCAATGGAAACGGTTTATTCAGCGTCAAAAGGTGGTGCAGACATTCCTTTGGGATCGTCAGCTTCCATTCCCTGTCAGAGCCGCCGTTACAGCGGATGGCGGCTCGAAAAAACTCCGTTTCCAAGAGGAAATGGAGATAGAGCCGGCAGGGGTGGGTAGAACTCTCCGCAGAGTCCCAAAAGTTTTTTTTTTAACTTTTGGGACGGAGCGGATGAGAAGCCCCATATCCCCTGCCGCTGCTCCGGGCTTTGGGAGACCTCTGCTTATGCAGAGCCAGGCGTCAAGAGCAAGCCTGCGAATTTAACAGAATACTTAAAGAAAATGCGAGCTGGACCCTTAATACTGAACCGCAAGTATTTCACCTTTCCAAAATCTATCTAAGAGAAAAGAGGAGAGGAAAAGAGGGAAAAAGAATCTTTTAAAATGGCGTCTGCTCTGGCTGGAGAAGGGCTAAAAGGGAAAGTCCTTCCGTTTCTTCTTACTACAATGTAGCGGAATAAATATCACTGGCTACATTTGTAGATAAAACCTCGCTCCTGTGCTGTTGATTGAAAAGAAGTTTTTTTTTTCCTTTTTTAAGGGAAAGTTCTTTTGTTTTCTATTTCTTCTCTCTTTTTTGCTAAATCTTGTCTGTGTGGGAAATGGCATCGGGACTTACACAGCTGGACAAATGGGGGGGGGAACTTCCCCTCTCAAGAAATTGCGCCAACAAATTTCAATTCTCCAGCATCAGAAACCCGATTTTAATATATTAGAATTTATCCTTGAAGAGATTGTAAGAAGGGATGAGATTGTGAACCAGCAACTTGAAAAATTTAAGCAGGAAATTAAAGAAATTGGTGAATTGGTCAAATCAAAGTTTGACTTTTTGAATCAAAAGATTTTAAAAGCTGCTAATGGTTTATCAGGCTTTCTGATTCGGGTGGATGCAAAGACTAAATTATTAGAGTCTAAAATGAAGGAAATTGGGGAGAATTTGGATGACATGACTCAAAAAATTAAAAAGGATTTGATAAACATTCAGGATAATAGCTCGGAAGACAAATCTAAAATGGAGACTGACCAAAAGATTGGTAATGAAGAAAATGTACAACAGAGGATTGAAAGAGAAGTTTTAATGATTCAATATAATTTTACAGAATATGCAATTAGACTGAGAGGTTTGCAGGAAAATAATAGAGATGATCTAAGGAAAATATCTTCTGAAATTCTGGCTGGGATCTTAAAGGTTCAACCTGATGAAGTGTATTGTAGGATTGATAGAATTTACAGAATAAACACCTGGTTGGCAAAGCAAAGGCAATTGCCTAGAGATGTGGTGATCTATTTTACAGATAAAGAAATTAGGAATAATATTGTGCAGAACTCTTTTAATTCTACCTTGCAATTTCATGGAAGAAAGATTTAGATTTTTAAGGAGCTCCCGCCCAAGATGTTAATGGAGAGGAAGAAATTTGGCTTTCTAGTGACTGAATTAAAAAAAAGAAATATCCTATTCAGGTGGGACACCCCAGTTGGCCTCATATTGAGATATCAAGGAATAAGATATCAATTGCATACTGTTGAAAAAGCGGAAGATTTTTATCAAAAAATTTTAAAAATGAATTTAACACCTTTAGGCATAATACAGGATAAGCAAAAGGAGTTGGAAACAAAAGGAAAACATCAAATTACAGAGGCTGTGATGGATAAATTGTCTTTGGACTTCTTGGATACCCCAGCTGGACTGTCTATAAATAAGAGAGCAGTGTCATCCGACTCCAACGTGATGAACCATCAAGTCACAGACAAGTGCGCAAATCAATCAGTTGATATACAAGTGATGGAGAAGAAAGATGAGATGATAAAACTAACCCAACAACAACAATACATAAAGCAGAATGAAAATCAACTAGCAGACAAACAATTGGTAGGCAAGAAACGAGGATGGAAATTCAACCCGGAAAAGAAAAAGAAAAGAAATAGATCGCATAGAAACAGCAATTTCTAAACTATGCAACAGTGATGCCAGGGACTTTAAAAAATGAATGAATATTTGAAAAGATAGTGGAGGCGAACAATTGTCTGATACTATCCTGAGGATTGTGGCAGATCTCTGCAAGGCCATGATTTTGGGATGTGAAAAGAGCCTCACTTTGTTGGATTTGAATCATCTAAAAATTTTTTTTTTTTTTTTTGGTAAATATATTATAATCATTTTGAGTTATAAGGCAGGAGAGTCTCGCCGGGGCATGCAGAAGATCTGGATGTTACTCAGTAGGATGATGGGAATTAATAATCCTGATGAATACCACAACTATAACCATATGGATATAATTATAATTATAATGTCACTCGGGTGGTTGTTTTTGCTTTTATACAGATGCGAGGATATCTACTACTGATGGGGGCAGAAGATGACTGGAGATTTTGAACAAACTGTTGCACCAGCATGTTATTTTACCCTATTATGGGTGATGGATTTAACAATCCAGAGGAAAGACATCAAAGAAGATACTATATGGATTATAAATTTAAAGTTATTGTTTTTTCCTTTTTTACAAAATGGAATGCATATATAGATATGTGTATATCTTAGTAATGTGGGCAGTGGATTATATCTAGAATTGTACTGCATGATTTTGTAGGAATTGAAGGGTTGAAATAGGTTAGTTTACTGATTGATTAGTTTAAGAAAAAGGATTCTTAAGTCATATATTTAGGGGAGTGGAGGACTTAACAATTCAGTGGAAAGATACTAAAGAAGATATATTTTTTTCTCTTCTTTTTTTTTTCTCTTCTTTTTATAAAATGGGATGCATATATAGATATGTGTATATTTTAGTAAAGTGGGTAGTGGATTATATCTAGAATTGTACTGTATGATTTTAAGTCATATATTTAGAGGAGTGGAGGAATTGGACAGAATTGAATAAATGTTAAATTTGGATGCAGGGAGAAGGTCGATTTAAAATGTTATATTAATATATATAAAAGATTAAAGGTTAAATTGTAATAATACTCAATAAGCTTAACATGTTAAGGGTCAGTACCTCGAGAAGGGATTAAGGGAAAGGAAAGATATTATGTATGTAACTAGTTATGAAATATTCACAACTATTGTTGTGAAGAAGTCACAGGGGGGGTTGGGTGGAAAGGGTGGGTTAGGGAAGAGGGGGGGGGAAAGGGGGAAAAACTTGTATTTGAAAACTTTTTCAATAAAAAAAAAAAAAATCACCAGACGGTTAAATCTTAAATCACATTTCTTCTAACTACAAATAGAGGACAATTAATTAAAGCATTATTGACTGTCCAACTAACATCCTAATACCCCTGGAGCAAATTAATTCCCTCTCCCAATAAACAAATCTCATTTGAAAAAAAGGTGGTGCAGAAACTTGCTGAGTTCAAGTGAAGATAATACAAAGTCGGCGTTGGGCGGCACCGCCACTCAATGCATTTTAAACAATCGCGCCTACCACCGCCCTTCCGGGCTCCTCCTTGCCGCCACGCCCCGCTCACAAGCGGCAATGCGTAGCAGCTGTTTAACACCCTACCGCGGCCGCCAGGTGACCGTCCGCCTGCCTCCCTAACACCCCCTCCACCAATCTGTGTTCAGGACAAGGTAACCCAGCCCCCACCCGCATAGCCTTGTTGTGTTGATTCCGCGTCTGCAGGAGAATTCGTTGTCAACGTGTCGAGTTTGGGATCTCGACACTCGCTTCATCCAATGTCCTCTATCGTCCAATGTCGCCAAGCGTCAATTGATGGAGGCAGAGATTCATCACCTGCTCCGAATCCAGGCCATAGAACCGGTTCCCCCCCAACATCGCGGGACCGGCTTCTACTCCATATTTTTCCTGGTCCCGGGAAGCGTCGGGGGGTTACAGGGGCATATTGGACCTCAAGAGGCTGAACAAGTTTATCATCTACCATCAGTTCAAAATGGAGTCTCTCCGCTCAATTCTGGCTTCCATTCGACCATCGGATTGGATGACCTCTATCGATCTGAAAGAAGCGTACCTCCATGTGCCCATATGACTGTCCCATCGTCATTTCCTACACTTTGCCTACAACGGCTGGCATTTCCAGTACAGGGCAATGCCCTTCGGCTTCTCTTCCGCCCCCAGAACCTTTACGAAGCTCCTGGTAGCAGTGGCAGCCCATCTACGTCAACAGCTGGTTCAGCTCCAGTGCTACTTGGATGATATCCTGGTGCTCTCCAACTCTCCAGCCCGGGCTACTCAGGATCTCGGAATAGTGTGTCGCTGCCTTCATCAACATGGCTTCTCCCTCAACATTCCAAAGAGCCAATTGCAGCCCACCACGCGAATCCTTCACCTAGGGACAGTAATAGATTCGGTGAAGGGCCAGGTGTTCCTGTCAGCAGATCAGTGCTCCAGTCTCCAGGCCTTGACATCCCAGGTCCTCTCCTCCCGGAGGGTGGCATTGCTGATCCTGTCCCGTCTGCTCGGCAAAATGATCTCCTGCCTTTCAGTCGTCCCTTGGGTGAGGTTTCACTCCCGCCGGCTGTAATGGTTCCTTCTTCCCTTTCAGAGGGCCAGACGAAGCAACTCTTCCACCTGAGTATCCTTCCCACTGGAGGTCTCAAGGTCCCTCCTCTGGTGGTCTTCCCCGAGCCTGCAGCAGGGCTGCTGCTTTCAGAATCTGCAGCGCCTGGTAGTGACAACGGACGCCAGCCTGTCGGGATGGGGAGGTCATCTTCTCTCTCATGTTGCCCAGGGTACGTGGTCACCAGAGGATCGCCGCCAAGGGATCAACTGGCTGGAGCTCTGCACGATACGCCTCTCTCTCCAACAGTTCCAACAGTTTGTGTCGGGGCATCATGTCCTGATACGCACGGACAATGTAACAGCAAAGGCACATGTAAACTGCCAAGGGGGGACCCGCTTGGGGCCACTCATGGAAGAAACGACACTGCTTTTGACCTGGGCGGAGGCGCATGTCCTGTCCCTTGCAGCAGAGCACATTGCCGGGACCACGAACATCAGAGCGGACTGGCTCAGCAGGCAACATCTGGACCACGCCGAGTGGCGCCTTCACCCAGACCTGTTCGCCGAAATTGTCCACAGATTTAGCAAGCCTCTCGTTGACCTGTTCGCCAGCCGCGACAACACACACCTGCCCAGGTTCTTCGCTCGACACCCATGTCCTCAGGCGGAAGGCGTCGACGCGCTCTCCTCTCCCTGGCCCAGAGGCCTCCTCTATGCCTTTCCCCCTTTGCCACTCCTTCCTCGTCTGATTCGCAGGATAATAGCAGACAGGGCCGACGTCATTCTGGTCGCACCCCACTGGCCTCAGAGGTTCTGGTTTGTGGATCTGATGGACCTGTTGGTGGCACGGCCGTGGCAGATACCAGGGGACAGGGTCGTTCTCAGCCAGGGGGTCATACTGCACCCAGACCCCCAATGGTTGCAGTTGACCGCCTGGCGTTTGAGAGGATCTTGCTAAGGAGAGTCAATGTGCCCAGCGGTGCGATCCCCACTATTCAGGCATCCAGGCGGCCGTCTACGTGCCGCATTTACGATGCAACTTCGACTTCCTTCTGCTCCTGGTGTACCAAGTCTCACCTGGACCTGACGTCTGCCTCCGTCCCTGAAGCTCTGGGATTCCTCCAGGAGGGCCTCGACAAGCACCTTGCTCCTAACACTCTTCGTCGCCAGGTTGCAGCGTTAAGTACTGTTCTATCTAATTCCGCAAATCTTCCTCTCTCGCAGGACCCTACGATACGCGCCTTTTTACAAGGTGCGGCCAACCTGCGCCCACCAGTTATCCATCGCTACCCGTCCTGGGACCTGACCTTGGTCCTTCAGGCTCTCATGCATCCTCCATTCGAGCCTCTCGCTTCCATCAGCCTCCGGTTCCTGACACTCAAGGTGGCGTTTCTGGTCGCAATTACTTCGGCTCGCCGAATATCTGAACTTGCGGCCTTGTCAGTGAGAAGCGACCTCTGCATTTTTCACACGAATCGTGTCGTACTGAGACTAGACCCCTCATTTCTACCTAAAGTAAATTCCTCCTTCCATCGGGCCCAAGAATTGATCCTCCCGGTCTTCTGCCCGGAGCCTCGACACCCTCGGGAAGCAAACTGGCACCTCCTAGATGTCCGCCAGGCTCTGCGTAGATATATTAAACGAACGGAGCATTTCCGAAAATCTGAATCGCTCTTCATTTTCTTTCTTCCCACCTCCATGGGCCGGAAGGTGTCTTCTACAACAATCGGAAGATGGATCAAGTCTTGCATCTCCCGGGCTTATTCAGCTCGGAAGAGACCGCTTCCACAGAGAATCCTTCCTCACTCCACCAGAAGCGCCACCACCACGGCTGCCTGGGCCACCAATGCGTCCGTCTCCGACATCTGCAGGGCGGCTACCTGGTCATCCTTAAATCCCTTTATCCGGCACTACAAAGTGGACGCCTTTGCCTCGGCGGAGGCATCTTTTGGTCGCCGCGTGCTCCAAGCTGTATGCAACTCTTCAGACGATGTGCAGCAGCCAGTCTCCCCCCCTGTCTGAACTTGCTTGAGTACATCCCGAAGCTTTGGATTCTCCAAGCTGCGCGTTGGCGAACGGACGTTGCTTACCTGAACGTCCCTTCTTGACGCGCAGCTGGAGAATCCAACCCTCCCAGCTTGGCTGCTGAACATTCCTTCCTTACTCTCTACTACTCCTTACTTCGTGAACAAAACTGGGACTCTGCTGAGCAAGTGGGCATGTCTGAAGAGAAAATATTTAAAGGAACACACTCAGTGTAGGCTACTCAACTACTGAATTACCCGAAGCTTTGGATTCTCCAGATGCGCGTCAAGAAGGGACGTTCAGGTAAGCAACGTCCATTTTTTATTTAAATTCTAGGACTACGGTGCTTTTATCTGCACTGTTAAATAATAAAGATAAATTTATTTCTCTAAAAGTAGTTTGGTTTGGTTTTTTTTTTACATTGTGTGTGAGCTTCACCCACAAACACAACTGGTCAGGGGAAACTTTTACTTTTATCAAAAATTTATTCTTCATTCTCAATTCAATTTGCATACCAGCAAGATGAAATATTCTTTCATTTGGATGTTACAGTTTATATCCCTTTCTACCTTGATGCAGAATGGAGATTGATTGGGAAAATTTAGATACTGTATCTGTAGCTTCTATGTATATTAAAATATGTGATCTGAAGATGGGGGGGAACATACATACATACATACATACATACATACATACATACATACATATTGGAGGGAAAGAGAGAGAGGGGAAGAGGGAAGGAGGGGGGGGGGAGAGAGAGAAAGATTGAGATTAAATTGATATTGTAAATGTACAATAAATGTTTCCTTCTGCTGCTGCCTGAATAAATGCATGCCTAAATATGGGGACATCACATCTGTCATTTAGTGAGAAAGCTTTGAAGCCATTTCTTGGCAAATCATGATTGTTGAAACTACTCATTTATGCCAAGCCTGGCACATGTTGTTTGCGAATGTGACTGGGTATTCAGGCAGCTTCTACAGCTGCTACTTGTGTGTCTCAGTGGGATAAATTTAGCTGTGTAATTTTTTAACGACTCTGTTAATGGGGGGTATTCTTCTGAAGTCTTATTTTGGCTCTTTGCCCACTCTGCATTATGTATCAACCTTAGGCTTTCCAGGTTCCATGGTCCTTCCTAGACTTTGGCCTAGCAGATAGATGTTCCCTGATGCCAGTGCTCAGTTTCACCTGCGTTACAACAGACAGCAGGTGGGAGTTGCTCCAACTGAACATTCCTTCATATAGACACATCTCCAAACTTAAAAATAAAGCATTGAAGGAGTATAAAAGAGGTACCTTATCAAGGTTCTTGCAAGACATTCAGTTGCCTGAGACAGAGTCATAAATCTGTCAAGCCTAGTGACTTAGTACCATGCCATTTTAGCACATGACACAAGAAATTTCACAAATACACTTTTCCCTCTTTGGCATGAGATAGATAAATAGATAGATAGATAGATAGATAGATAGATAGATAGATAGATAGATAGATAGAACCAATTAAATAATTCGTAGTATATTGCAATGTGTTTCATCATACACATGTTCAGCTATTTGCAGCAGATGGCACATACTCTCTTATAATCATATGTATCACTAGTTCTGTCACTGTTTTGCCAAAATTGTCTCCCCAAGAGAGAAACTCCTTCTCCAGCTGTTCTGAAGAGGGGGAGAGATATATCTTCACAGATAGGCTACATTCTTTGCAACAAAGTGGAGAAACAGATTGGAGGTGTGTTTTATCTGATCTGTTGATCTTGCTTCTTTCTTCCAAGTCTTCTCAGCTCAAGGAGAAAAAATTCCTGCCAACACAGCACCACAGGAGGTCCTTCCCTCTTTAAAGACCTTCCTGTAATATCTTTTCCAAATGCTTTAACCCTCTTTTCCTTAGCCAAATCATTTTGTATTCCAATAGGAACATTTCTATTTTATCCATCCAACCCAAGATTTCCAGAACGATGCAGAAATAATGTGAATAATGGTGATAGTTATAATTTTAGTGATGTGATACTGATGAGATTTAATTGGAATTGTCATAACCAGCCTCCCTCCCTGAGAAACTAAAAAAGAAATTGTCCTGCATTTATTTAGACCAAATTTTATATGCAAAGGTTTAATTAGAAGTATTTGCACACACAATTCTCTCTCGCTCTCTTTCCCTCTCCCTCTCTCCCCACCCCCTCTCTTTTCCTACATCTTCACAAATGCACTATGAATAAGTACTCCCAAGCTTCCCAGGTTGAGTTTCTTCGACTGCTTTCTTTGTATGGCCAACTTGTGTCTCAAATACTCTAGGGAAATGTTGGGTAGAGGCAGAGATTTTGTAGGATCAATCCTATTCCAACTTTCCAGAGATTTGGATTTAATGCTATAGCAGTAAAGGATCTCTGACCTAATGTTCTTTCGTCATCTGTTCTCAATTGAGAAGGCAAAGGCAAAGCTGATATGAAAAGTGTTCTCTCAAACTGCATGTTTTGTCCCTCATAATGAAGTATCCTTATCAACTCATTCTTGATCATACTGTAGAGAAGGGTTGTGGACAAGATGAAGCATCGTGTCTCTATTCCCCCCAATTTTTAGCTCACTAACACCAGTTTAAGGTGTCCTATTCCAGTTGTCCCATTCTATATGTAGTCTTGGATATTCCCTTAAAATAATACAAAATAAAAATAATGTAATGTCAATTGCTGAAATCAAACTTTTTTGTGTCAGCAAATATCTTCTTATTTGACTTACATTCTAAATTTCTGTATTCTTAAAATTACAAATAGAAAAGATTTTTTTCCAAGAAAAGCAACACATTGGATTGTGCCCAAAATATAAAACACAACATATACAAAACAATATAAGTATTGCTGCTATTACCTCTCATTAAGTCTAATTATAGATCATATAGTCAAATAGTCTGGATAAAACATTTGCTTTTTTTCACAAAGAATATTATTGTTAATTATAAACTGGATGTAATATTACCCATAATTAAGGTAACAACCAATACATTGTTTGTCTTCCTGCCCTTCTTATTCATATTTAAGCATTTTGGTCATCATATCAGATCATACTTAACCCTGGTTAAAATGATCCCCTGAAAATCTCAGAAACTTCTCCATTAGGTTACAAAATGGATATTCAAGGATATTATTGAATTCATTCTGATCTAGAAATAAGAGTCACTAATAATAACAAGCATAGCTGAAGGTTCACAAACCAACTGATGTCACAGTTTATGTGTGATTATTATTATTTATTGCTACACCTATATGTTACCTAACTCCCAAAAATCCTGGTCAACTCACAACAATTAAACAAAACGAAGAAGTCACAGTAAAACCAATTAAAAGGAAGGGGGGAGATAAAAGATGATAAGAGCGATGGACCAGATGGAATGAAACAAGATATCTTGCTCTCCCTCAACACCTCTGCTTTAAAAATATGAATCAGTGTGAATCTACAAAAAAATCAGTTGTTGACTCAGAATTGACATACAGATGTGCATTTTTGTAACAGATGTGGCGCAATTCAACAAAGCTAGCATGGTGTGCAGAATCAAGCCTCAGAGATCAATTGCAGAAGTCATTGGACTATAGGTTCCTAGATCTGCTAACTATGTAAGTTTTTCCACTTTCTTCACATTCCATAATAATGAAAATATTTTAATGATTATCCTCAATAAATATATAGTAATAGTTTTGAAGAAAGTCTACTTGAGCACAAATTCTCTACCTAGTGATAAAGCAAATTATTTTAGGAACTGAAAGTCTATCACAGTACTGTATTGTTTTCATTGAAAAGAACAGGAAATATTTGCACACCCAAGGCTTAGGACCAAACATGACATTAGCACAGTACTAATTACAGAAAGTCTATTCTGTTTTTCTCATGAGTGCCTCTAAAGTACTAACTGCAATGGAAATGGAGATGAGACTTTCTTCTTTGCAAGAGACTATGCAATCTTTATATTTTTGCAGGTCACATCTGAGGGAGGGAAGGAAAATCTCTCTGCCACAAGGCATAGAAAGAGCTTTAGAAGGACTTGTCCAATTTATACTCCAGCAAAGTTATTTCAAAGAGTAGGAAAAAAGCTCTGTAGACAATAAAGGCTTAGATATCTAGCAATGTACATATGTGGAGAGTGAGTTCAGATAAGAATGCTATTAACAAATGTCACCATTGGAGCTGGAGTTTAGATGGGACTCATCACTTCAATTTAGTACTCTTTGATAGCTAAACATCTAAATAATGTAAAAAGACATGGCAGAACAGTTTTTTTAAAAAAAGAATAGCAATTCATTTTCTTCAGGGGCAGCATCCCCTCCTTTTTTCTAAATTTAAGCTGCAAAATGTAAGAAGAAAATGCAAAGCTTGTTAAGTCAAGGAGGAAGAAATATCACAGAATAAAGATCAAGAGGATTACACATATAAAGAATGGAATGAATAGAAGTTAGTATAACCCAACGGCATCCTCATTTCTTCTCTCCTTGTCTCATATATTCAATAATTATTCTAACCACACTGTTTAAAAAAATTCTGTGTCATCTGTGTGACTGTACCTCATAAACCTGGAGAAAGAGCTAGTCTTCCTGCACTAGTTTAATTCCTCAATAAATCTTTCACACAATGGCTTCTTAAAACTATGCTCAGAATAGTATACTGCAATCCTTGTATTGTTAAGACTAAAAAGAGGATGCAAGGGTCACTCTGATAGGCAGAGCTAATGAACACATTATGGGTAGAAGGAAATCTACTAGGCTGAAGAACAATGAAGGGAAAAGTTGCACTTGAATACTTAGGAGAAGGAGAGAGGGTGAAGGAGGAAACCCTAGAAAGGGCAGTCTGCTGACAATAGCTGACAGTTTGCTAAAGTAGTTCTCAGACTGTTCAGACAATCCAATTATCATATGATTAGAACACACTTATCTACTGATGGGATTGTGACTATATGGAGACAATTCTTGAGTATGTAAGAAGCACCAGGCTTTTTAATGTATGCAGCCTCTAGGACTACTTAATTAATATAAAAGGACATATCCCATTGAAATATAGTTTCTGCAAAGCTGTTTTCTTTATTATTATTATTACTTCTCTGTCCTTCAACTTCCTAGTGCATTGTTCTACTTCTCATGATTGCAAAAATGTGCCTGATGGTAGAGCAAAATGGTCCTAAAGGAGCCTCTTTCTACCAGCCAGCCATGAGCAAGGAAGTTCATACCAAGATGGGATGCAGGAGATGCCTTGTCTGCCTTTAACAGATTTGCCTCTTGTATTCCTTTGAAACGGAGGGGTGAGGAAGCAGTGGTGCTACACCCCCCCCCCCACAACCACAATGATAATAACCATTTTAAAGCTTGTGTATGAGGCTATTTAGCTAAGATACTTCAACTGGACGGATAAAGAAGGAGGAGGAAGAGGGAGAGGGAGAGGAGATGATGTTCTCTGGGAGGGGCTGGGTAGTGTAAAAAAGAGGATCTTGATCCTCTTTAACTAATGAAAGACTGAGGCAAATCTTCTGAAGTTCTAAGATGCTTGTTCATTTGCTTTTTTTTAAAAAAAAACAAAGGAAATAAGTCTTTGTAATTCCTTTTTCCCAGATACTCTCCTTGGGATCAGAATGTTCAGCTGGGATGAAATGCTCCTCGCCCTACCATTTTGCAAGTCAGATTTATTCCTTTTCTGTATAGTGGACAAATCAGCCAGTGTAAGGGGAAGGAGCAGAGCTTTGCTGGTTGCTGTTCTTTCTCTAAAGAGCGGAATGCAGCCATTTGGGAAATGTGAGGAAATCCTTTGCTGTGCACTGACATAACTGGGGAACAACATGTATAGGCTAAAACAGCTTAGAATGGCAAGTCCATCAACCCTATTACCTCCTGAATAGAGCATTGGAGGAACTAGAATTCAGCACAGGAAGGAACCCACAGGTAAGAAAGAAAGCCTGGAATCCTGCCCCAGGGTCCTGACTGAGAGGTGGTTTTCTTGCCGTGTAGAGTCTAGCTGAAGAGGGAGGGCAGCAAAGCAAGAGGAATCATTTTATCTTTTGTGAATTGCACACGTATGATTAGGACTGTGCTATTTACAGCGAATCAGAATGGAGAGGCAGACCATAGGATGGGATTGGAAGAAGGACAGAAAACCTCATACGATGTATGTTCCTGTCAATCAAGGACAGGTAGCTAGCATCACAACCCTGGAGTGGGGACAGGCCTTCAAGAGTAGTCATGTTGGATATAAAGCTATGCCCAACCATAAACTCAGGAGGAAAATATTCAGGGAGATTTGTAAAATGAATAATTTGCATATCTTCAGTCTAACTATAGTTTTCTGAATTATAAAAAGCAGAAATAGTTAATTTGCCAGGTGTCCACTATTTGAGCGGATAGTCCACTTTTTTCACATTATGTTCACTATTTTTTTTCACAAAATAGTGGACATTTTTTTTATTCAAAAGCTTTATGATAAAATTAAAATGTAATTTAATATTTTACATATTATTATAATATATTTGATGTTTTGAATTTTAAGTAAAGTTTTGAAGTGATTATTTTAATACGTGTTAAAATGTTTGTAAGAAAATATATAATTTAATTGTAATTTTTTTTTACTACTTAACAACCACCGCCCCCGCACTTGTCCACTATTATTTGGAAGCAGACCTGGCAACCCTAAATATGGATGTTGAAATCTATGTCGTATCCTCATTCATTACACAATATTAAAACAATATTGTAAGCATCATAAACAATACATCTGATTAAGTTTATTAAAAAATCATCTAAACAACAGCATGTGTTGTTTTCTATGTTCAAATAAGTATTTGTATTTCTTTCCAAGATGGAGCCATTAAATTTTCTTATTGTCTTTTTGACATGACATATAATGGATATTGTTCTTGTTTCTGATCTGTTTTACAACATATTTCTTGGACAGCCAAAAATATGTTATAAATAAATATACAAATATTCCACAAATTTGGCCTTTCTTATTAGTATGCCTTAAACAGGATACCATGCAGAATCTGACTCATAACTTTAAACTCCTCAAAAAGTTATATAGTTGGCTTAAATTTTGTAATTGCCCACTGAAAAGACTTAAAAACATTTAACACTGTGTGGCAATAACTGAATTATGGTGGAAGTGTATCTAGGCAACCTTAGCTAATATTGAGTAAGAACATTTAAACTTAGTTAATAAGTGGATAGTAAACAGTAGGAGATCCAGAAGTATAGGCTGGACTGGGAAGGCAATGACAAACCTGTACTGTGTAATTTTTAAGAAAACAATGCGGATGTGCTAGTGTAGTTATCAGGAATGTAGTTACTACATTTGATTAGTTCAATGACATTTCCAACAAAAACTTTACATAGCATAACAAAGCACAGAGTCCTAGTTTTGTCCCAAATAATTCTTAATGCATCCTTTTGGCCATTATCCATTATCATACTTAGCCTACTTCAGTCCTAGTTAACTGGATGGAGTCATCTATATAGGCCTAAATGCTCAGACTTCCCCTACAAATGGCTTAAGGCACCCCAGCTGAAGGTGAATGTGTGTGCATACATACAGTATTTATTTATTTATTTATTTGTTTAAATTTCTATACCGCCCTTCTCCAATATAGGACTCAGGGCGGTGAACAGCCAAAGTAAAAACAAGACAATACAAAATCTAAAAACTGTTTAAAATAATTAAATATTTTGGCCGTAATTAAAACAATTCCAATTTAAAATCAGTTTAAAATTTGACTCAAGCCAGCATGTGTTTATGGTATCTGTGTATGGTTTGTATGTATTTATATATCTATATGCCAAGCTATGCACACACATACATTCAATTCAACACACTGTAATTCAAATTGGCATATATATTTTTTTCAAATAATAATTTGGTGAAGAGTTCACTAAATATAAACAGCCACTCACTGACATCAAACTTTTCATTTAAGAAAAATATGTCTTCTCATAAATGATCAGCCGGTTTATTTTTGAGAGAAACCTAGAGTGCATATTAGTTAGAAAGAAAGTTATATGTAGTGATAGTTGGAAACCTTTATTTTCTATAAATGGAGGAAAATAGAATATATGAATATTCTAAGACTAGGAAAATGGCCAGTATCATTAACATGCTCGCTGGCCCTTTGGCTAAGATCAAATGTAGTTCTTGATCCCTCAGGCAAACATAACTGGCTTAATTAAAATCAATTATAGTAGATCTCCAAAGTCCATTCCAACTCTGTTATTTTGTTATTCTGTTAATTACTGGATCATGAAGATTAAAGGTTTTTTATAAATATTTTTCCCATTCCCATTTTGTTATTACATTTCCAGGAGAGACACTCATAAAATCTGGCTCTTGTCAAAAGGACAAAACAAAAGTAATGATGTTTTAACACAAGGTACAACACTTAAATACTTGTGTGCAACATTACAAAACATGTACAAAAGGATCAGAACATGGATTGTGACAGCATAATACCCCTCTTGTCCCCTCTTGTCCCCCTTAGAAGTTTCTGATTTCCAGTGGTATCCTGGCTTTCAATTTTGTTGTAAATTGACTCTCAAAACAGTACCATTGTGTCTTAGCCTGAGGGTTTTATTTCTTAAGCTCTGTATTTGTGTGTGGTAAGGCTGAGCTTAAATTTCTACCTTTTCACCCAGTAGTATCCCTACATTGTTTAAATGAGATACCTTTTCTTCTGCTGCTGTTGACAGTTCCTATCATAACAATCATCTCTGGGATATCTCAGAATTTTACAGAGTGAGATAATCATATATTAAGACAGATTCTGGACAGTTGGTCAATTGGCCTGTTGTACTGTGGAAAAGTGTGATCATAATTTCATCGGGTCTGATAGCATCATAAGTCCTGCCACTTTATTCTGTGCCTGTTCCCTCTATCTCTTTGACTTGTGTGTTAAAAGGGTGAAACTAGTCCATCTATCTGTACTGAAAAACATAAGAATGGTACATTATTTCCCATATTGGCAAAATTAGAAACTGTAGCAACAAGACCAAACTTCCAAAAATTCAAACAGTAATTTATTACAGTTTTACATCTACATGTAGCAAATTTACTGACTATGTTGAAAGCCAGTTTGGTAACAGTGGTTAAAACACCAGGCTAAAAACAGAGAGGCCATGCCTAAGGCAGAGCCCTAGGTACATTTGGGCCACTCAGTCTCTCTTTTCTCTCTCTCCCTCTTCCCAACTCCAAGAAGACAGCGGCAATGGCAAAAATTACTTCAGAAAATTTTACCAAGAAAACTACAGGATATCAAGGAGTAACTAGCTGACTGACCATACTCAACGTACAGTCCTCAATGAAACAGCATCTACATGGAGGAAAGCATGCAGTGGGGTATATCAAAGTTCTGTCTTAGACCAGTACTCTTCCACATAAATGATTTAGATCAGGGATGTCAAACTCAATTTCATTGAGGGACACATCAGAGTTGTATTTGACCTCAGGGAGCCAGGGTGGGTGTGGCCAGGATGGGTGTGGCCAGCTCAACATCACTCATGTCAGGGGCACCACATGCAGCCTTCCTGAGCTCCATTTTCACTGGCAGGGGCACCGTGAGTCAGTCCTTTTCTGTTTCCAGGGCGGCTCCGTGGGCCAGATCTAAGCACCCCATGGGCCAGATCTGGCCCCCAGACCTTGAGTTTGACATCCCTGATTTAGATGAAGGGATAGAAGGGGGGACTCATCAAATTTGCAGGTGACACTAAGCTGGGAGGAATAGCGAACACTTTAGAAAATAGGCTCAAGATCCAGAAGGATCTTGACAGACTTGAACACTGTGTTCTATCCAACAAAATGAAATTCATAGTGAGAAAAATAAGTCTTTACACTTAGGCAAGAAAAACCAAATGCACAGGTATAGAATAGGTGATACCTGGCTCAACAGGTAAGAGGTATTTAGGAGTCTTATTGGATAATCACCTAAGTATAAACCAGCAGTATACTGCAGGTGCTACAAAAGCCATTGCAGTATTAGACTGCATCAACAGAGGCATAGTATCAAGATCACATTAGTACTGCTTTATACTGCACTAATAAGACAACACTTGGAATACTGTGTCCAGAAGAACAAAAATGATTAGGGAACTAGAGGCTAAAACATATGATGAACAGTTGTGAGGCTATCACAGAGAGGAGCGAGTCCAAAGCATCTGAGGGCAGGACAAGAAGTAATGGATGAAAGATTATAACTTGGAGAACTAATCTAGAATTAAGAAGAAATTTTGTGTCACTGAGAACAATTAATCAGTGGAATGACTTGTCGCAGAAGTTGTGGGTTCTCCATCACTGGAGATTTTCAAGAAGACAGTTATTGTCTGAAATCATATAGGATCTCATGCTTGAACGAAGTGTTTGACTAGAAGATCTCCAAGGTCTCTTCCAACTTTGTTATTCTGTAATTCTGAGACAATGCTTACTTGAAAGCACACACCAATACAAAAATTTCCAACTATATTGAAAGATGGCTTCAGTTACAATACATAGATCAAATTTCATAATCAGCTTTAATAATCATTTTCCACTTCATTAACACCAGTATATTTTGAATGTTGAGAAGGATAACTTGACACATAGCCATACACATTCCATGATGATCCACATCTATCCAACTCAATGATACCAATCCTTCTATGTGATATTTTAACCAAAGCAGATTTGCTATTCAAAGCAGCAAAGTCTGTTATTCCAGAACTGGGAAAAAAGTCTGCATAGGATCTTTTAGTGCTCCTGTTTTTCCACCTTTATGTCAGCCCTTGATTTCTTTTTTTCTGACTGAGACACATATATAGGACATATATTTCCTATACTTCCATAACCTACAGTTATGATGTAGAGAAAAGGCAGATAAGGCAGATATTGATTTGAAGTAGGAAATAAATAATGGGTGGAATACAATTGCTTATAAATGTATGGGTGATATAGAAAGAGAAACAGCTTTGTCAGTCCCTTCATTAATAATTGCCAAGATATCCAGGTATGCATTTTACACTATTTTTACTTAGCCACAAACCTCAAGATGAAGTACTAAAATGAGCACTCAAAAAGTCATTTCTAAGGTTTGTGAAATTAATTCCATGTTCCCAGAATAGTAAATGTCTAGTTTAATCTAGTCTAGTCTAAAGGATATAAAGTTATTTTATTTTATTTTATTATTTTATTATTTTTATTTTATTTTATTTTATTTTATTATTTTATTATTTTTATTTTTATTTTATTTTATTTTATTATTTTATTTTTTTAATTTAATTTAATTTAATTTAATTATTTTATTTATTTTATTTTATTTTATTTTATTTTATTTTATTATTATATTATATTATTTTATTTTATTTTTATCTTGCCTTTATTATTTTTTTATAAATAACTCAAGGTGGCAAACATATCCAACACACCTTCCTTTTCCTATTTTCCCCACAACAACCCTGTGAGGTGGGTTGGGCTGAGAGAGACTAACTGGCCCAAAGTTACCCAGCTGGCTTTTATGACTAAGGTGGGATTTGAACTCACGGTATCCTAGTTTCTAGCCTGGTACCTTAACTACTGCATCAAACTGGTTCTATTAGATTAGGTCTATCTATTAAATTTTCCTCGGGCAAATGGAAGTCCATTATGCTTCTACAAAGGGTTCTTGGTTCCAAGTCGGGAAACATTTTAATACTTTTTTAAAAAAATTCAAATTTAGTTACCCAAATTACAGTTGTGATACTAAGAATGCACCTGTTCTTCCCACAGAGTCAGAATGAATATTATCAGTGGTACTTAAGAAGTTGAAATTCTTTACTATTCTCCTCTGCACCTACTATGTCTACATTATTTCTGATTATAACACAAGATAGGAATGAATTTTATACAAAGAAAGCCAACAATTCCAAAGCGAGACATTAATAAGATTCCTAATAGCTATCTGCTTTTCAGCAATATGAAAACTGTTTCATTCCTCTTTATGCTTATAAGAAGTTATTGTATATGCATTGATTTGTACTATTTACTCCAGGGATTTACCTTGGAGAAACCTTGTGAAATAACTAGGAAGTTGATAATAGTTGCATCTCTATAAATACAGTTAATACTGAATATGATCTAGTCATGCTATTGATTCTTGTATTCTAGTTAGTGACAGTAATAATGATATGTATGTTTGCAGTTGATGTTAAATGGGACACCCATGAAACACATCTTACTCTAAACATATAAATGTTGACAAAAGCATTCTCTGTCAGAAAAGTTTTTTTTCTTTATAATGCATCACCTGGGGTCATAATAATGATATTCTGTACTATCCAGTTGTATATCTTTGATGCTGGATGGAAAAGGACAATTATTTTATAATCCAGGATGAATAATTTTTACTTTCATAAAGAGTATAAGAAAGGTGTTGTTTGCTTTGTGTTCTCTATGCACTCCACACACAGAATTTTGGTCCCACTGAAGTATATCTAGAAAGCTTTAGAAATGAAATATTTAATGTTCATCAATACCTTAGTTCAGTGAGTTTTGTGATTCTAAGGTAATTGTTTCTATTGTTTGTTTCTCTTTTATTGTTATTACTTTCCTCTTAAACTTTCCAATTTCCATGTTGCATTTACCACTGCACTTCATGCCATCTTACTTACGATATGTGCTTTCATCTCCAGCATAAATTTCCCCACCAGCTGGAGCTAACTTTTATTTTCAGCAATGTGTCCTATGAAAGGCAAGCAGACTCAGATCCCAAAACATCTGCTCTGTCAGTATCTTCTTAAGATGGAATGGTGGCTGATTAAATCTCAGTATAGAGGGGAATGTCACTGTGTGCTAAATATCTTCTGTATGTAGTCCAAGCAACAGCAAGCCAGTAACTAGAGTTCCAGTATTTAAACTGATAGAATCTCATTCTCCCATCTATAGGCAATATAGCTACAACGTCTTGCATCATTAAGCAGAGTGGAATATACTCCTCAGGTTTACTCTATAATATGATTATCCCTTGAGACAAGATACCTGTTTCCAGATCTTCCCAATGCCCTTTACAAGAAATCAATATTCTAGCTTGTTCTTTCAACCCTTAAATAGAGACTTGATCCTAATCATAACTGCTTCAGAGGTTTGGAGGGTTAGATATAATAAAGATCAAACTCATTGCAATGTGATCCAGTGTATTGATGAACACTGGTAGAGAAGACTGTCGCTCTCAATATTTTCACTTCCACACTAGTTGCAAGATCATCCCAACCTTTTCAGTTCCCGACCCAGAGCCTTGAAGAATGGGCAGGAATATAACTTTTTTAAAAATCCTAAAATTTATTATGAGATAATAAACATTTTTAATGTTATAAGTAATTTAAAAAATGGTCTGAATAAAAAATGTTTTGAGCAACTCTCTAAACTATAATAAAGGAATTTGGTTGACCCCCACTGGTAGTTAGTTCCACAAATGGACCCTGCTAACAAAAGGCAGAATTAATGTGACTGTCAAATGTATCCATTGTTGGGTCCTATAAAAGGTATCGATGATATCAGATGGACTATATGGGAATAGGTTGTTCTGCAAGTAATTTGATCCTGACCTAGCCTAAGTAACTCCATTGCGAATGCCAGGAATTGGGCTTGGAACTCAATGGAGCAGATGTTTCAATCTGAGGAACCTTCAGGAAGCTCCACTTACTGCCCATGCTTCTGGGCTGGCTGCAATTTCCATATTATGCTCAAATGCTATCCCATAAAGAAAACAATACAATAATTCAGACTTGAATTTACGAAGTCTTTATATTGAAAAAGGTTTTTATGGAAGCTTGAACTTCCATTTCTATTTTCGATGTGAAATAATTTTGTTTTTTTTCCCTACTAATTTTTCCACTTGATTGTTTCTTCATTCCATGTACAATATTTCTTTGACAAACAGCTTTTGTCTGATTACCGAAGCCATGTAATGAATAATTAGTTACTTCCTAGTATGCCAAATAATGGATCTGGATCTGTGATGATCTCTCTCTTTTTCTCTCTCTTGGGAAGAAGAGATGTGTTTTGGATTTCATGAAATCACCCTGTTTTGTGTGAACTTGAATTAAGATGTGACTGCTTTAAGAAGTCACCTCTTTAAAGGTACTGCAGCTCTTTAAAGCCATATATCTTTCTATTAGGCTCACATAAAGCCTTTAGAAACATGGGTTGCTTTAATTAATAACAGAGAGATGCTATGTTTAAATGATGTCCAAAATATTTTAAATCATTTTTCCAGTAAGCATATCATAGCAGGCATCCTCACATTTTCCTGAGAGTATTGTGGAAAGTTGTTATTTGAATGAAGACTCATAGAAAAAATATGTTAGAAGATTAAGACTCAAACAAAAGCACTGGTGTTTAATAAGTGGAAACCTTACATCATGTTTCATTTCGTCTTATGTTTTGACATTTACAGTAGATCAATTCAACATTAGTTTTAAAAAGATTATTGAATGTATGTGGTGATATAACTAAGATTTTTTTAAAAAAAACTTACATGCTTGGAGTTTTGTTATTATTATATTGGTCTCTTGTAGTTTTGAATCAAGAAGTAGCATCTCAGATACAATAAAGAAGGCTGGAATAACAAGTTATGATCTGGACTTGGTAGTAAGTAAAATTAATAATTTGTTTTAGCAGATCATCTTAACAATTTTTCTCCTTAAGGCATTGATAGGCATATATCTAAAGTGGTATGGATTGATGGTAATACAGTAAACAATTGTAAATACTTGTAAACCATCACATTTCTCAGTCAAATACTTTTAAACACCTTAAATCTGCAGTTGCTCTTGTACAGATTTTATATGTGTTTCTCCACAAATCATATTTTTCTTTACAACTTACATAACCACACCTATCATTTGAAAAAACACAAACAATAAAATTTTATAACTGGAATTCAGATCAATGATCATCATTTACTGAAACAAAATCTATTAATCAACCTTTTAATTATTTTTATACTCAGTTACGTCAGAGACTTCTGCAACTGAATAGCAAGTTACTAATTTGATAGAATTTATTGAACAAAAGAAATTTTCCGGGAACATAAACCATATATTGTTTCAACCACCCATTATTTCTAAACACAGCCACCTTACAGGATTGTTGTTTGGGGGAAAATAGGAAGAAGTAGCTTTAGAGAATAAAAAAGATGATCTTGATAGAGATAGGCCAGGTCCATTACCAAAGTGACGAGGGGAAAAATGTGGGTTAGGTACAAAATAAGATGACAGCATAGGCAAAAGACTCAGGCAGACACCTTCCTGATCTACATGAATACACATGTAGTGGCTGGGAGAGGGAAATATAGCATAGTCAGACTTTATAGCCAGTATTAATACCTGCAGTTTTTGCCTTTGTATGGAGTTGATTTCTTGGTTTGATTTACATTGTAGACTTGACATTGAAAAGCATTATGTATGCTGCCTTAAATTGTACAAAATAAAGTTGGGTAATAAATGTATTACTAAATATTTTTTTAACAAACTTACTGACACCTATGTTGTTGAAAAGCTATAATCAATAATTTAATCTTCCTATATTTCTTTATTGTAAGGCCAAATTCATAGTAAGATTAAAATCTGAGAACAATCCTATAACCCTTGCAATCTTAGCTGGTATTAAGGGCTAGATATATTAACTGCTAGGCATATTTATTTAATGATAGGTACATAGTTGTGATTTAATCCCAAATTACAACAGGAATTCACATTGTGGTATAACTGAAATTTGAAAATAGTGGGGAAGATGTTTATTGGAATAGTTGGACTAAACAAGAGATCAATACCTTAAATCAGTTTATTTTTATTTTATGGAAATCTTCTAGTCCAAACCCCTTCTTGAGCAAGAGACCCTATACCATTCTGGACAAATGACCAATTGCTTCTTGAAAACCTTGGTGCTGATGGTGTATCCACAGCATCTGGAGGAAAGCCATTTCACCGATTTTGTTTCCAAAGTCAGGAAATTTATCCTTAGTTCTAGGTTGGATCTCTCTTTGCTAATCTTCCATCCATTATTTGTTGTCCTTCCCTCAGGTGCTTTGGAGAATAAGTTTATTCCCCCCCCTCAAACCCTTCTCTGTGACAGCCCCTCAAATATTGGAAGACTGCTATCATGTCACCTCTAATCTCTCTCTTTGTTAGACTAGACATAGGTAGTTCCTGCAACTGTTCATCACACAGTTTAGCCTCCAGTCCCCTAATCATCTTTGTTGCTCTTCTCTGCATTCTGAAGTTTAAGTCCAAAGCATTTCCTTTCTCCACTAATTAGGTCACTTTGTTGAATAAGGTTTATTTGGCATCATCTGTTTTTGACAATCCATGCTGGCTTCTAATAATCATCTTGCTGATTTCTAGGTGCTCACAAATCTGTTACTTGTTTCTCTTTTATCTTTTCCAGGATTTTCTCAGATATTGATGTCAGGCTCATTGGTCTGTGGTTTCCTGGATCCATTTTTTTTTCTTTTTTTGTAGATTGGAACCAGTGGTGGGATTCAAATAATTTAACAACCAGTTCTCTGCCCCAATGATTTCTTCCAACAACCATTTCACCAAACTGCTCAGAAAGTTAACAACCGGTTCTTCCGAAGTGGTGTGAATTGGCTGAATCCCACCACTGATTAGAACCACATCATCTCTTTTCCAGTTCTCTGGTAGTTCCCCGGTACACCAGAAGCTTTGAAAGATTTTGTTCAATGGTTCCAAGATCACATCTTCCAGCTCCTTCAGAACCCTGGAATGTAATCTGTCTGGTCCTAGTATTTGAAGCCGTCTAGGGTAGAGAGGTATTGTCTTTCCATTTTCTTTCCTAATTTAATTTATGTTCCTATTCTGTCTTCTATCATACTGTTTTGGTAAATTGGATTTTTTTTTCTTTTTGCATAAAGACAGATGCAAAGAATGAATTAAAGCAGTTCAATCAGTCTCTAATTCCTGACACCGGCTATTTGTTGGTAGTCTGTTTCAGTTATGTGTCCCTCTTTC
This sequence comes from Arizona elegans, assembly GCA_022577455.1. Classification (NCBI taxonomy): domain Eukaryota; kingdom Metazoa; phylum Chordata; class Lepidosauria; order Squamata; family Colubridae; genus Arizona; species Arizona elegans. The sequence goes on from JAKOOJ010000001.1 coordinate 155,893,256, forward strand.
CATTTTTTATACTTGGCCTTTTTGTTTGTCAGTTTACCAGAAAGTTCTATATCAATCATGCTGGTTTTCTCTGGGATCTCTTATTTTTCTTTTTCACTGGTATTGTGCTAGATTGGGCTATTATATTCTCATTTTACAGAGTTTCCCAAGCTTCTTGAGTTGTTTTCCTCTTTAAGTTTTTCATCTATGGAATCCTCCTAAACTCTCCCTCGGTTTATAGAAATCAACTCCCTTAAAGTCTAAGACACTATTACTTGTGCCTGCATTATGTCGAATTCCAAAATATCATGATCGTTCTCGCAACTTCAACCCCCCTTTATCATTTCATCCTATTAATAAGATTTATGTCCAGTATAGCTGACTCTCTAGTTCTCTTCTCTACACTTAGGATGAAAATATTTTCCAAAAAAGTTCTTCCCAATCTTTTGAGTTGTAGTCCAACCCCTGCCAGAAGCCCTTCTGGTAGGTATTGTAGACCATGGCCTAGAAACCCACAGTTCTCTTGATGGCATCACTCTTTAAACCAGTGGTTAAATTTGTATAAGTAATTTTCTGTGATTTTGTTTTGTTTTGTTTTTTAAAAAGTTTAAATCTTGAATTTTCTCCTAGGAGGTTCCCTTGCAAATCAAGCCACTTTAAAAAGATTAGCCAAAGTTTTGTAGTCAAAACAACTGTGATAGAAAATGTAAGCTGCTCTTAGAGAAAGACACTAATAAGCACTCACTAATTCTAATTTCAAAATGGATAATTCAAGTGATCTAGTCTCATTAGCTCTTTGGATTTTAAACATTTCTCAAATGCAACTTAAAATTCAATACAATATGCAAAATGAAATTCAAGATGACAGTTTAGAAATCCATTCATCTCATTTCTCCTCTTTATATCTTCCTGCTACCAAAATGAAATCAACACAGCCAAGATGTCAGAATGATTTAATTCTAACACGATAGCAGGAATACATAACAAAAAGTGTTATAACAAAAAGTGATGTGTTAAAAGTGACATAACACTTATACGAAGATAGTCTTGGATTCTTGATTTTCAATGCAGTCTTTATAAATCAAGTCTGACAGTCTATTCTGAGGTAAACTAGAAACATTTCCATTTCATTGTCTATATCTATTTTCTGTATCTGAGTTAATGTCAGAAAACAGTAATTCTTTGTGCCAAATAAAGCATACATGTTCCATGAATCTGTATATTGTTTCCAGGTTTATGAGTTAAATAACTGAATTGATAGCATATTAGTTGATATAATGGAAGAAAAAAGGAAAGATAACATAAAAACGAAGAAAAAAGGCTCATGTGTTACCCTATGACACTGAGGAACCAAACCCACAGATTAAAGAAGTTTAGAAAGCTTGATTAGAAGGAGATATTCTTCTTCTACTGTTATTTCCTAATTTAATTTAATTTAATAGTTTATTGTCATTGTACATATATACAAAGTATACCCATACAATGAAATTCACATAACACCCAGAGACCAAGCCCAACACACATGACAATCCCCAGACACACACCCACCCACCAAAAATTCCCTACCCCTCAACATCCATACAATAGACCAAGTAATGCTGTCCAGCAGCTCACTGACAGTGAGCTCTTTAGTTCATTGTTGAGTGCAATTATAGCTCTGGGATAAAAACTATTCAGAAGATGTGTGGTCTGAGTTTTAATTGTTCTGTATCTTCTGCCAAAAGGCAACAGTCCAAAAAGATTGTAAGCAGGATGGGAAGAGTCTCTGAGAATGTTGTTCATAGCAGTTGTATTTGAGCTTTCTAATTCAGGAGTTAGTATCTAATGTGCAAATAATCCAGAACATATATATATTCCAAGCTTAAATATATGTTCCAAGAATTTTGTGTCAATGCAATTCAGTGATAAAAGTAAGGCCTTACATTTAGGCAAGAAAAATCAAATGCATAGTACAGAATATGAGGTACCTGGCTCAACAGCAATAATTGATGTGTCCTAGTGGACAACCATTTAAGTATGAGCCAGCAGTACCAAAAAAGCCAATGCAGTCCTAGGTTTGCATCAACAGAGGGTAGTATCAAGATCACATGAAGTGTTAGCACCACTTTATCCTGCACTAGTAAGATCACACTTAGAATACTGCATCCAGTTCTGGTCACCACAAAGATACTATACCCTAGAAAGAGTGTACATTGAAAAGCAACAAAGATGACAAGGAGTCTGGAGCCTAAACTATATGATGAACAAATGAAGGAACTAGGTATGTCTAGTCTAAGGAAAAGAAAGATTAGTGGTGGTATGATGGCAGTCTTCCAGTACTTGAGGGGCTGTCACAGAGAAGAGTGGGGTCAACTTATTTTCCAAAGCATCAGAAGGCAGGACACAAAGTAATGGATGGAAGATCTTTAAAGAAAGACCCAACATAGAATTAAAGAGAAGTTTCCTCTCAGTGATTAAATTAATGGAACAGCTTGCCTCCAGAGATTGTGGATGCTTCATCAGTAGAGGTTTTCAAAAAGAGACTGACAGCCATTTTTCTGGAATGATATGAGGTTTCTGGTTTGAGCAGGTGGTTGGACTAGAAGGTTTCCAAGGTCCCTTTCAACCCTATTATTCTGTGTTCTATGAGCAAAACCGAGCAATCCACCATATCTCTTATGTTTTACAAGTGCTAGAAATTTTTAAATATCTTTTATTTTTTTAAAATAACTTTTGTGAGTCTTGGGAATAGAATTCTTAATCTTCTTGCCACTACCAAGAGGCACCTATGTTTCCTATGTCTCAGATTCCTTATTAGCTTATCTTTGAAGATAGAAGGAACATGGGGAATTAGAAAAATTTAGAAGCTTATGAGTTACTTATTAGAGATATTTTTACCTCAACCTTCAAATGATTTCCCAGGATAGTTTGCAAACGTAATAAAAACACAATACGAATACAATAAAATAGTTTAAAAGAAATATACAATGAGCAGCAGAAAAGTCACAGGAGAGATAAAACTAAATTAAATTAAAAACAATACAAAATAGAGAAATGAGAAAGGTTTTAGTGATGGAACGACAACAAAGCAGGTCTACCAATTGAGTCTCACTGTTAAGCGGGAAGAAAATATGCTTTCATGTAATATAAGCACAGCATTGTATATGAGGGTCATAAAACTGAAACATAAAAGTTAAAAGGTTTGTTACCCTTACAAAAGCAATATGTGGTGCTCAATCATTGTAGCAGTAATGAAACCAAAGTCATCTTTTTTCTAAGAGTAGAATAAAAAAAAAATTGGAATGCCACGGAGCTTGAAAGGTAAGATGCGTGTCCTGCTTCTCACCTGCCCCACTTGCCACCCCCAAATTGCATCCCTAAAGGGGGCGGGTGGCTAAGCAAGGGGCAGAAGCCCTGCCATGCCTGGCAAGGGGTGGGGGAGAAGAGATGGCAAGGTGAGCCACATCTTGCTCCACGTGTATCGCTTCTCCCCTGCCCCACCTGTCAGAAACGAGTCTTTGTGAGACTCATTGCACCGCCGGCATTTCTGCCTTGTGGAGCAGCACTCTGCAAGGCTTGTGCCATTTCATGCATGAACAGCAGCACTGCCACGAGGTTCAACATACCAGCGCAGCCATGAGCGGCAGGACGCCAGCTGTGCTGGTATGATGAAGCTCGTGGCGGTGCTGCAGTTTGTGTGTGCAATAGCACAACAAGCCTTGCAGAGTCCTGCTCCATGAGGCAGTGTGGCGGTGGGACACATCAGAGCAGCGGCAGCCAGCCGCTTGTCCAGCGTGAAGAACTGGGAGGGGAGGCAGCAGTGACGATGGGACATCCAGTCCCACGCTCGCTGCCTCCTCTACCTCCAAAATAATAAGACCTCCCCTCCCCGATTATAAGGCCAAGCCCTTATTTCGGGGTTCAAAAGAAAATAAGACCCTGTCTTATTTTGGGGGAAACACGGTAAGTCGTTTATGAAGATATTGAAGAGTACTGGCCCTAAGTGTGGTACCCCACTGGTTACTTCCCTCCATTTAGATGTAGACCTGTTAAGGATTACTTGTTGAGTACAGTTTGTCAGCCAGTTACGAATCCATCTGGTGGTGATGCTATCTATCCCATTTTTTTCTAGCTTACCAAGAAGAAGTTGTGGTCTACTTTGTTGAACGCCTTGCTGAAGTCTAAGTATATTATGTCCACAGTATTTCGCTGGTCTACTAATTTAGTCACTATGTTTTACTGGTCTCAAATTTCCTTATGCTTTATCTTCTCAAGTTAATTTTTTAGCCACCACCAGAATATGGCAAACTTATTCTTAAGGCTAGAAAATTAAAAAAAATTGATGCAACTAGATATGTATGGAATCTATTTCTTTGTACAAATTTCACAGTATGCCTATATGCCTCTATTGCCATAGAAAATTCTAGTAGCTGTCTAAACAGTTTTGGAATACAGGAAAGAGTAAAGGCCTATATTAGTGCATCACATTTGGATAATTAAACAAAAAATGCTGTTATTCTTTAAGCATCACATTTTTTTAAAAAAATAGATTTATATGCCGCCCTTCTCCGGAGACTCAGGGCGGCTTACAATGCGTTAAGCAATAAACATTCAGCTGGCAGTGCATCTATTGTTGTAGAATTTTAAGACATTGTATTTTCATAAAACCTCATTATCGGCATATAACCAGAATGATCATTTTCAGAATTTGTACATCAATTGCTCTTGACATTTCATTTCTGTTTTATAAAATGATTGGAAAACAATTGAGCAAATTGAAAAAGCAAATATAATTGGACCAATATATGTCACACATATGCCTATTGTTCTTTCATTGTATGTTATAATAAAATAATTCATAGTTTATATGACTATGAATGCATATATATGCATGCACACAGAGAAACAGGATATATGAAGAATGAAACCTCTTCAGTACAAAATGCCTAAAGACAAATAAATGCTCATTCTCTCTTGAAGAGGAGGAAGGAAGGTAAATTGCAGGTGGTTCTTAGTATACAGCTTACATGAAAAGGAAACGAAAGCCTTCTTCCTCCATGGGGCTTTTCAGCTGATGTCAAACTGAGCCAAGCCTTTATCCTATTACATCAAACATTACTCATGTGGCTGTTTGGAAATTACAGTAGTATGATACTTTATCCTTGTTCTAGCAATATTTGTGGTACTCAATAGATTTGTTCCATTCTTTTTTTCTTGACCTTCTTCTCATTGCCCAATGACACTCATACATTTTACAGAAAAAGAGAAGTATCCAGAAACTCAGGATAAAGGAGAAAAATTAGTTCTCCTCCATGGTATAGTAGGATTTTTTTCCCCTGTCACTGGATATCACCATCTCTACTGCACACATTTTCTTGCAAATTGTCACCTACAACAACATGAAGTAAATGGGAAGGTTTCTCTGGAGATATCACATTCGGTGACTTACTAAAGGAGGAAAATACTTCTGATAATCCATGTTTATCAAAGAAAATTATTAACTTTCCTCAGATCTCTAAAAGTTTGTCTAAGGAAGAACATCCACATTTGCTCAAATTCAATTTCAGTTGAAACTGAGTGACAAGGGAATTTAAATTAGGATATTTATTTTTGCATTGAACTCTGAGTGACACCTACATTTGCCATAAGATCCTTTTGATATCAAAGCAACAAGCTCTGAAAAATCATTGTGACCAAAACATCCAGAAGGTTGTTTAAGAAAATGTTGCTAAAGATGATTGAGAGACCAGGACAAATCTTAGTACTTATAAAATAAATAAATAAAATTCTAGCAACAGAATTATATCTAAGCCAAAAATTACGTAGAACCTGATCTGGGAGTTCAGCTAGAAGAGAATTATAATAATCAATTGCAGCCACAACAAAAATATGAAGTCTCAGGAAGGTAATAATCTGAGATGGAAAAAATCCTGCAACCTTAGAAGTGTGGCTGTAATATATTCCTCCTAGTTGTTCAAATTGACTGTTACACTGGGGTACTTGACAGAGTTGGTAAATAATAATTGGATATTAGTCATAACATTCCTCAGAATCAATAAGTAATTGTGACAGATAAATCAATGAAACATCATTTCTGCTTGAGTTCACTTTCAAAGAGACGGTGTCATCAAATGCTGATCATGCACTATCTCAATATGGAGGAGAAAGATCCTGTTTCCATACTTTGCCATAATGGGTAGAGATATATTCAGCATCCAATCATTCAGACAGAAGTCAAGACAGACTTTTTCACTCCAGGTTCAAATATTTAAGCGGATCTCTATTTCTCAGATTTAAATAGACATCTGCCTGTCATTTATATTAACTCACAAGCAAATCCTGTGATAATATAGCAGCCACTTCAGAGATGAACAACAACAAATCAGTCCTAACAGTTGCTAGTTAAAATATTTTAGTTTGAAATCACATTATGCACATGAAATGTAATAAAACATTTTTTATATAAGATACTTTTTTCTATCATTCCTTTTAATTTTCAGGTTTTGAAGGAATGTAGCTCAAACCTTCCTCATCAATCTAGCTTGCAAATTTCATTTCACTCCAAGGTAGGTCGGGGAGTAAAGGTTCAGTCCCAAACTGTTGGAGAACAGAGCATTATTTTTTCAGTTCTTAATCCCCATCTAGACCTCAACTTGGATTTATTGTTTTCTAAGTTCCAAAACAGATCTCTGTTAAGCAGATGGGGTGATCTCTATTCATCTTTACATTCATCTCCTGGGTATTTCAGGAAATTTGGTATCATTCAAATGAACAATTGAGTTAACATACTTACCCCATATATGTGACACATCTAATGAGATAGGATCATTTTATAAATGGTTGAGTTTAACCAAGTAAAAATAAAACTTCACTCGGGTGATTTTACTTAGCAGAAGAAGTTAACAGGACCCAAGGTAAGCAGGGAGGCCTCAGAAATAGTATTATACAATGGCAACTAGTGGCAGGCAAAAACAATATACACTGAACAGTACAAGCAAGTAGCTGGCGCTGTATAGAGGAGCATCTTGTCCCACCCCCTGGTGCTTTGGAGAATAATTTGACTCCCTCTTCTTTGTGGCAGCCCCTCAAATACTGGAATACTGCTATCATGTCACCCTAATTCTTCTTTTCTTTAGACTAGCCAGACCCAAAACCTGCAGCTGTTCTTCATATGGTTTAGTTTCCAGGCCTTTGATCATCTTAGTTGCTCTTCTCTGAACATTTTCCAAAGTCTCAACATCTTTTTGAAGTATTCCAGGAATGGTTTTACCAGGGTTTTGTAAAGTGGCACCAATACTTCACATGATCTTGATTCTATGTCTCTGTTTATACAACCCAAGCAGTGGTAGGATTCAACTGGTTCACACCTGTTCGGGAGAACTGTTTGTTAAGTTTCTGAGCAGTTTGGAGAACCGGTTGTTGGAAGAAATCTCCTTCCAACAGCCTTTTGTTTTTTTCCATTTTACAGGGCTAATCCTGTCAGGAATGCAGGAAGGAAACATTCTGATGTTGTTTCCAGCCCAGGTGTCAGCAACATGCGGTTCCCGAGCCACATGCAGCTCTTTTATCCCCCTGCTGTGGCTCCCTGCCAGCTGGCTGGCCCCGCCCCTCACCCTCTCCTCCCAGTCACTCCTCATGTGGACTGAGAAGGTAAGGGTGACGGCAGGGATGGAGACTCACTCCATATTCCAAAGTGGGAGGGAAGCGCCCCTGTACTTGCCTCTCATCTCGTGGCGCTAATTCCAGCGCTTCTTGGTGCTGCGCGCACCTTGGTCGCTTGGGGAGATATGCGACTTTCTCTCTGCCCCAAGACACTGGCCCGTCCTATCCCAGCTGCAGCTGATGCTCCGCATCATAATGGGCTCCAGAAGGAAGAGGGGACTCTGTCTCCCCCATTGTGAAGCACACGAAATTTAGATGTGCTGCACAAGGCGCTGCAAGAGCAGCGAGCAGGTCATGGAGGCGGTGAGAGCAAGTTGCAAGTCTAGAGCACTGGCCCAGCCCAGCTGTGGCTTATGCTGCGAAGAGAAAGTCATGCGTCTTCCTGAGCGACTGAGGTGCGTACGTACCAATAAGCATTGGAAGAAGCTCCCGCAAGATGAGAGGCAAGTACAGGGGCACTTCCCTCCCACTCTGGAATATAGAGCAGGTCTCCATCCTCACCGTCACCCTTACCTTCTCAGGCCATGCGAAGAGTGACTGGGAGAGGAGGGTGAGGGGCGGGGCCAGCCAGCCAGCAGGGAGCCACCACAGGGAAACAAAAGAGCTTCATTTATCTGGGAACCTGAAATGACTCTTGATTTAAATTATATGGTAAAAAGCACCCAAAGAAGAAGAATGAACATCAGCACCAAAAAAACAAAAAACAAAAAAAAAACCCCTTGCCTGTTTTTGGAAATGGTTCAAGAGGGAACACACAAACACACCAGGGAGGGAAAGAGAGAGAGATGAGAGAGAGAAATGAGAAAATGATGAGGGAGAGACCGAGAGAGAGGAGAAAGAGGGAAACAAATGAAAAAGAAGGGGAGAGGGGGGAGAGGGAAACAGAAATGAGAGAGCTGGAGGGAGAGAATGAGAGGGAAAGGGGGGAAATGAGAGAGAGAAGGTGAGAGAAAGAAAGAAAAGAAAAGAGAGGGAGAGAGAGAGAGAAAGAGAGGTCCATTTCCCACAGAAAACACCCTGGGCCACAAAATGCAGGTAGGCGTGGCTGGGGGGTGTCATGTGTCTGGGTGGGAGTGAGGTTGAGTTGGCCATGCCCACCCAGGTTTTGTGGCTCCCAGTGTTTTCTTTTCTGTGGGAAATGGGTCCAAATGGCTCTTTTAGTGTTTGAGGTTGCAGACCCCTGTTCTAGCCTAATCCTTATCTTTATTGCCCTGTTTATAGAAATTGCCTCTCAGTGAAGCCTTATTACATTGTAACATCTAATGCTTCTTGGCAGTTCACCCAGACTTTCTGTCACCTGAGCTACTTCTCTGGAGGGGCTTGACTTTCTTAAAGGGGAAGGGTTGTTTTAAGCCTTTTACACTGCTTTAGTGGTTCCTGGCACTGTCCTTTTGGGGTGTACTTCCTAGAGGCAGGATGCAAGCTTGGCATTGATTTTTTTACTGCCTTTCTAGGGGCATATGATCTTTCCTTAAATCTGGATGATTTCCCTAGGATATCTTGTGAGGTGAGTGAAACCAGCTGGTATCTTTAAGTGGATCTAAGGTTTGCTTTTCCTGGGTGTGAAAGGTTGCGTTGTCAGTTCATTGAGCACAGGAGTCTCTTCTCTATGTGGATTCTTCAGTCATCCACATCACGGCTGTCCCAAATATGCTTTTTTCAAGAGGCAACTGGACTTTCTTGGGTTCCAGAAAGTCCAGTTGCTTCTTGAAAAAGCACCTTTGGGACAAGAGTCTCTTGCATTGCTTCAGAGTGGCCAGGGCACATGATTGTTCACTGACAGTAAGATAAAAAAAAAAAAAAAAGGAGGTAGGTGTATGGATCCTCCCTCCAATTTATTTTAGTTTTCTCTCATGATAATAAGGCTTAGTAACATGGCACCAGACTTGAAGGTTATTTAGATATCTGTGGCATGTACTAATTTTATTGTGATCCTACAAGCTTGGAAGGCTTGAACCTGGGTCTCCTATATAATTTGATAAATTGTCTCTTTAGCTCTGCATTTTGTAGCCCAAATATGCCCACCCACTTTCTGAAGAGCTTAAATGACCTCTCTGCTAAAGAGTTTCACTTTTTGAGCAAGAGTTGGCTGCTGATAGTTATCATTGCATTTTAACTATTTTAATTCCTCAAGATGCTCTGGCACCCTGCCTGATTTGTAATTCCGGCTTGCAGGTATTTCCAATCTAATGACTGGTATTTAGGGCATCGTTTTGCAAGTAAACAAGCTTTTTGTATTTTTCTACAGGTAATCCTTGACTTACAACAATTCATTTAGTGACCATTCAAAGTTATAATGGCACTGAAAAAAGTGACTTATGACCATTTTTCACACTTACAACCATTGCAGAATCACACCTACAACCGGTGGAGAACTGGTTGTTAAATTATTTGAATCCCACTACTGAACCCAGGATTGTATTAATTTTTGTCGCTGCTGCTGCACATTGGTGGCTCATATTCAAATGATCATCCACTAGGACTCCAAGATCCCTCTCACAGTTATTGTTTTTGAGCCAGGTCTCACCTAATCTGTACTTATACCTTTGATTTTTTCCTGCCTAAATTTTAAGCTTTGCTTTTCTCCACATTAAAATTCATTTTGTTGGATAGGGCCCATTGTTTAAGTTTGTCAAGAACCTTTTGGATCCTGAGTTTGTCTTCTGGGGTGTTGGCTATTCCTGTCAATTTAGTATCATCTGCACATTTGATGAATTCCCCTCTATTCCCTCACCTAAGTCATCTATAATATATTGAAGAGTACTGGGCCTAAAACAGAGCCGTGTGATACCCCACTGCTTACTTCTCTCCATGTGGATATAATACCATTAAGGACTACTCATTGAGTACAGTTTGTCAGCCAGCTACAAATCCATCTGGTGGTGATGCTGTTTATTCCACATTTTTCTAGCTTACCAAGAAGTAGATTGTAGTTTACTTTGTCAAATGCCTTGCTGAGATCTAAGTATACTATGTCCACAGCAATTCGCTTGTCTACTAATTTAGTTACTTTATCAAAGAATGAAAGATTGGTTTGGCATGATCTGTTTTTAACAAATCCATGCTGGCTACTAGTTATATATTGAACAGGCTTAAAGTTTGAAGTCCATTAATTTGTTGCCACGTAGAAATGGGGTCTATGATTCATACAGGTACCGTGTTTCCCTGAAAATAAGACAGGGTCTTATTTTCTTTCCAACCCTGAAATAAGGCTTGGCCTTATTATCGGGGGGGTGTGTCTTATTATTTCGGAGGTGCTCATGGCTGCTGTTGTGTTGCGCTGCTGCGGCAGCACAACACAGCCGCTCATCAGCTTTTCACCTGAGGCCATGCCCGCATCCTCACATCCCTGTGCCTGGCTCTTCGGGAGCCCACTCGCAAGAGAGCAGCCGCCCAGCACCTCTTGCTACGTGATACCTATTGGGCAGCCTGCGCACTCACAGCTGGGAGACCGGCAGAGAGAGGCTCCCATTGTACACCGCCATCAAACCCCTTCCCTCCTACAGGGGGGTGGAATGCGAGTGGGCCAAAGGCGCCAAGCCACGTGAGTGCCTGTCTCCCCTTCCGGCTCGCGTGCCTCCCAGGCCTCTCCATGTCGATGTGGGTGAAGCCAGTGAGTACCCAGCTCGAAGCAGAGAAGAGGCCAGTCAGGACAGCTGCCTGCTGTCAAGTCTTCTGGGAGCTGGGGCAGCTGCATGGAGCTTTGACTATAGAGCAGGAAGCGCACTCTCAGAGAGATCATTGCTGATGCAGAGAGTCTTCCGGCAGCGGCCACTATGGGAGTGCACTTTCCGCTCTATGGTTCCAGCTCCATGTGGCTGCCCCAGCTCCCGGAAGACTCAGCAGCAGGTGGTTGGCCCAACCGACCTCTTCCCCGCTTCCAGCGGCTTCCAGCCAGGGTTTGGAAGCTGCAGAGGAAGCCATCCTCAGTGCTGGGATGGTGGTGGCACGGAGTCCTCAAAGACCTGGCACTCACTGGCTTCACCCACATTGTGATCCTGGCTGGAGGGGGGGAGGTGTCTGCTGAGTGGGCACCACATGGCAAGAGGTGCTGGGCAGCTGCTCTCTTGCGAGAGGGGCAGGAGTTTTCAGGCAAGGGGGTTGGATGGATGGGAGGCAGGCGAGCACCAAGAATGCTGGGGAGAGATAGAATGAGAGGCAGCTCCCAATCTGCTCAGCTTATCCATGAGTTGCGATTAAGGGGCCCAGCTGCCATTAGCTGACCGAGGAAGGGAAGGGCTGCCTTCTGTGCTGGCCATGTCCAACCCTTTACTAGGGCTTATGTTGGAGAGGGCGTATATTTACACCGACCCCAAAAATCAGGCTTGGCCTTATTTTCAGGACATGGTAGTTGCCCCTTAACGACCATTTGTTTAGTGACTATTCAAAGTTATAATGATACTGAAAAAAGGTGATTTGTGACCAGTCCTTGCATGTATGATCATTACAGCATCCTTGGGATCACAGGATTGTGATTTGGGCGCTTGGCAACCAGCTCACATTTATGACAGTTGCAGCATTCCACAGCCTGTGGAGCTTCCTAGTCAGCTTCCAAAGAATTAAGTCAATGGGGAAGTCAGCTGGAGATTGCAAGTTGCAGTGATATCTCATTTAATGAACACAGATTTGTTTAATGATCATGGCAAAAAATGTAAAATGCTTCACTTAATGACTGCACTGTTAACAATTTTCCAATTCCTATTGTGATCATGTCAATGACTACCTGTTGATTCAAGATGCTCAAGTCCTAGACAAAGAGTTTCAATTTGGTCCTTCATTTGTCTGAAATTCTCAAAATGCAAAAATCACTGCTTTAATCTTATTTGTTCAACTTGCAAGAATTGTGACAAAAATAACATATGCAAGAAATAAGAACAGCCATGCTCAGTTGGGAATGTGATTCTTAATATGCCTCAGTCTTGCAAAAATGTGGCAAAGTAGAAATGTTTTGAGCTATCTCCATCATTTTCTTCTAATGAGCAAAAGAGATGTGGGAAATAAGCCAATGTAGCTAATGTCGGCTGTGATACTGCCATCTAATTTATTTGGTCAATAAGAAATTTGGAAAGAGAAATTTTGGAAGGTATAGGAATTTTCCTGCCTTGGCACAAATAAATGTAGGCATGTGATCATCAATGGCTTGCTGAAAACAGTCATCTCCAGCTAATCCATGTATTGGACAAGGCCATCTTCGGAGGGAAAGCCCATGTTTCAGTGCATGCTTTCTATATAAATTACCAGTTTATTGAAATCAGCTGATTTCAAGCTGTGTTGGAATCAGTGGAGAAGTGGAACTGTGTAAAAAACTGTATGATACAAAAATCTCTTTTGTATATTTATGTGTTGCCAAACCACATATAAAAGAGTGGAATCATGATATTTCACCAGCTTTTCAGATTTTGTCCCAAACTTGTAGATATCTGTGTATCTACCTACACAGAGATTATTGTGAAAAAATAATGTGTAAGTTATCTTCATTTGAAACTTGATAAATATGATAAATTTGATAAATAAAAGCATGTGAAGTCGGGTACACATAGCACTACTTCTCTTTAATCAAAATGAGCTGCAATTAAAACAAGATGGGAATTGGTGAGGAATACCTGCAGTAGAAGAAGAGGGACTGGTAGTGAGAGGTGACTTATAACCACTCTTGCCTTGTGGATTGCCATAGGTTTTAAGGCATTTTCTTTTCTTTCATAGTCCAAAGCAAGTAGGTAATAAAACAAGCAGTATAATGACTTATTAATTCCTGGTTGTGTTGGGATTTGTAGAGTTGAATGAATCTCCCTCAAGTTATAAGAGAACAAAAAATAGTAAAAATGAGCAACGAGCAATTAAACCCTCAGAGAGCAATCTCCATTTGGATAGGGAAATAAGCATTCTTTCCCTCCATGGATGTGAAATGCACTATATTTACTGTGGGTAAATAAAATCTTCCCATTGATTTCATTGGAAGGTACTGAAGCATGCTGCACTAATTCCCTGCCATTTTCCATAATCTGAAAGATGTTTCATGATAGACAGCAATGAATATGTCACAAGAGTAACACACTCCCTTTGTGTCTTTTACATATTTGCATATTATCTGCAGTGTCTTGCACTTATGCAGGACAGGAGCACTACACAAGCCAGATGTATTGGTAACTTCTGAACTGAAATATTGTATTCTTACCATCCAAGAACCAAATATTTGTCATTTACAGTTTGTTATTAAGAGAATTTTTGGGAAACATGTACTTGTGTTTATACATGTCTGTGTGAACAAGTGTTGTTGTCCACCAGTGGCCAGCAGAGCTGGCAGCAGATTCAGACAGCGAGGAGGTTGGGCCAGTCCTGGAGTCTGGGGAAGGCTTGAACGAGGGCTCTGCATTGGAGGCAGAGAGGGGGCCAGGGCCATCTGGTAGTTGTGTGCTGCCTCCGGAGCCTCCGGAATCTGACATCAGCGAGGCAGAAGAACAGGGAGAGCCTGTTCTCACTGCACGCATGTGCAGAGCTGCCAGGAGCCAAGAACAGTTAAGACAAAAGGGACGACTCAGGAGTAAGGCTTGGAGATGATTGGCCCCTCCCATAAGACATAAGAGAGGAGCAAACAGACATGAGCCTTTGCAGGAAGCAATTTGTTCATTCTGGTCAGTTCAAACTCTGAGAAGCTCTGTTTGACTCTTTGCTCCATTTGGCCTTGCAAAATTAATTGGCAATTAGGTCTCTGGCAGCATTTCAAGGGAGATAAAGATGGGTGCTTATCAGCATTACCTTGAAAGCCTGTGGCAGACATCTGTCAGACTCTTCACAGACTGTTAGTGAATGACCATAATTCACAACAGTTTAAATAAAAGAGTTTTTTTGGGAATTAAGTGTGTGATTTAAGCTTTCTCAGGGAGCCTAGGTCAGAACAACAAGAGAGAGAAAATATATACAAGGATTACAGTTCCAAAAGAAACTAAAACTTTATATAAACTAGAGGATCAGTGTGGTGGTATAGTTAAAGGTACTGGAGTGGGACCCAGGTTCAAATTGGTACTAAAGCACAGAACTGACTGGTTGGTTTGAGATCAGACATTGTCTCTCAGTTCAGCCTCCCATACAGAATTCATACAACAAAATAGATTCCTCTATTTTGTCTGGAGCTTCTAAAAAGTTTATAAACAAATACATTAGGCCAAGATACCACATTAGCTTATCCTTTGAAAATTTCAAAATATATATTTTTTTGAATTATGAGGACTACCTAGCTAAGACCAGATTCTTAGCCAGGCTATCATTTTATGCTGCTTATAAATTTCAGTCATAATGGAACTTCCAGCAAATTATCAGAAGGGGAGTGTTTGGGTTCCAGTCAACCAGCCACACCTTGTGCAGGATTTTCTATGCTACACACTCACTGTCTCCATTTCTTCCTGTCCCACCAGCATAGTCCACCTAAATCACATTGGCTTGTTGATGTGGTTTCCCACATTTCTGTCTCTACATATCCTTCAGCTGTTGTTCTGATATATGTGTGTGTTTGTGCGTATTGGATTTTATAGTGATGAATAGAACAATGAATGGAATCTGCTAGCATCCACATCCTTATTTGAAAAAATTGTAGAATTATAAATATATTTTGGAATTATATTTCAGTGCAGGCTAGAATTAAATTGTTTTATTTAAGGTTTATTTAAAAGATGTGTGCACGGTTTCTTATGCCAAAGAGTCTCAATACATAAATAATGTGAGACTTAAGATATGAGTAAAATCATCTGTTAGGCATTAGTTTGTTGGAAAATATGTATCACAGGTAATCATGTAAGTTGCATAGAAAAGTACATTCTCTAAACATATATATAAAATCTGTATAGCAGCTGCTGGGGATTTTCCAGAAATTTTTAAAAGTTTATTGAATAACTAGATACAATAAATAATATATCTAACATGGAGCTTAATATAGATTGGATTCCCAATGATTCTCACATCCCTGATGGATGCTGCTACTTAACTAGGAAATGATACCACTCCATTTTTCTGAATTTCAGAGATAAAGGGAATTAATACAGTTCAAGGCTTTCTCATGCTAGGAGAACAAAAGGGGTGATGGAAAGGTAAAAGCAACTTTCAGAGGCGTTAAAGATCTGAATGCCAAGACAAATCAGCTACCAACAGACATAGAAAAATAAGCCCCATTTGACCACCATTCAAAAAAAAAAAAAAAAAGACAATCAAAAACTTAGGAAGGAAACCAAAGGCCTAGAACAGGGGTCAGCAACCCACAGCTCTGAAGCTGCATGTGGCTCTTTCATCCCTCTGCTGTGGCTCCTTGTTGCTGGTCGGCTCCACAATTGATAGGACTTTTGGTTAGGACAGGTAGAGGAAAAAGGATGCCGCGCTAGGAGGCGACTCTATGGTGGGGGAACCGACTTCTGGTCAACAGAGGAAAAAAGACGCTGTGCTAGGAGGAGACTATGATGTGGGAACTGGACTTCCAGTCAGCTCCAGAATTGAACGGGGGCTTCCAGTTAGGACCTTTGTAGCTCTTTGGGTGTTTAGGTTGCTGACCCCTGGCCTAGAACATATCCCCTTCTGTTGTTCACACCCAGGTCAACATGAAACAGCACCAGATAAATAGGAAAGAAGCCCTTCCCTGATCAAGGAATCATCCAGGTGGTAACGGTATCCCCACATTAGGCAATCTATTATAAATAAAGAGCCCACTCTACCTTGCATTGATGATATTACCTAGCTAGATAATGAAAGGTCTGCAAGAAAGCATCCAATCTCAGAGAACACGAAGAACAAAGATGATAAGGGTTCTAGTGGCAGGGGGTTGAACTAGCAGGCCTCCAAAGTCCCTTCCAGCCCTATGATTCTAAGCCAACAATTCAATCCTGAACTTAGTTGGATGGGGAGGGGTCGATGGAACCCAAAAGTGAGAAAGGAAGGATCAGAATTCCTCAATCATTATATACACTTTTGAGAAAGGAAGCAAACAATTATATGTTAAGTTACATGAGAATTTTTTTTACCAAGTTTATACCCTCCTGCAATCCTGAAGGACCCTCCAAACTTCCTACACAGTAAGTGGGAAACAACATGATAGCAAATCTGGCAGTATAACAAAAATGTTAGATGGATATAAAGGCCACCATTGCAAATAGAGGCTCTGTTATGAAGGGCAGATTGGAAATCTAAATAGAGAGTTTGGGTAGTGTTCCCATATGCCAGGCTTGTTCTTGAATCACAACAGTTGGTGGAGTTCTTTGGTATGGCTTATAACTTTCTTCAAATGCTGCTTAAGTATTTGAAGTTCTTGGATTTCTTGTGAGCTTAGTAAGTAGCTTATTCCTTTCTGCGTGGTAAAGTTTGACACTACATATAAAGTACAACCACACTGATTGTCTCTGGAAAAACAAATCTCTGGAAAAACAAATCAGCCTTAAGTGTCTTTTAGGTATCCTTTTCTTTCTTTAGTGTCTACATTTCCTGAGAATGACAGCATATTCCCACAGCAGCAGCAGCTGTAGGATATTTCTCTGTATATTTCCAAAGACATTTTGCCTTTTGTTTTCAAAGACACACACATATGAGCTCTATTAAAATGAGCACTTTAACCTTGTTAAAGGTTATTGTCAGAAGGATGAAAACTTTCAAGATAATAATTCCAATGTCATCTGCTTTGTGTCTTGATATGAACATTGCCCAACATAGACAGTACATTTATAATGTTCCAAACTTTAACATTCTGCAGGATAAATTGGAACCTTTGCTGAAAACTCCTCATAAGGACCTAGCAAAACATCTCAGGTTCAGTTTGTACCCAGAGTTAAGGGAAGAAGAGAAAGGATCTGCAACTTCTAAGGATGACTTGGTAAGTAAAAATATCTTTCTTTGTTGCTTTCTTTATTGTTTTTATTTGAATCTACTAGCCAAACTTGATTTGACATGAAAGCGCTGCAGTTTCTCCATTGAATAGGCTTTTAGTTTATTGAGGATTTACTCATAACAGAGCCACAGTGAGTTCAGTCAGTGCATATTGGGTGGGATTGGGGGAATGTTGTTTCTTATGAGAGAAAGAGATTCTGGAGGCAGAATAAATCCATGTCTTACTATTGCCCCATCAGATAAAAATTGTGAACTTTATTAAAGATATGAAAGGAGACATCCCTGAAATCGCTGCTCAATTTATAGAACAATCTGTTCTACAAGGTGCCAAGTTTAGGTGCCAAACCTGTTTGAAAAGGCTGACATGCCCAGGCCTAATCATAATCTAGATAATAAATGCCATTCTGAATAAAACCATTGTAGGATTAAAAGTCAATATAGTATGATTTCCCCTCTATAATCACTGCCAATTGAGCCATCAGGCTTTCTTCACTTCTTGGGACATCAGTGCTGCAAGTCTAGAGATCAAAATATTATATATTACAGGGCCTTATTTGCAACTCAACTAAACAAGCCACAAAGGTAAGAAAATGGATGCCTATCATTACTTCTCAAATGAGGCCCCTATGTGCAATATTCCCCATTTCCCTGTGAAATTGCTTTGTTCAAAGGCTGATAATCAGCAGGCCCCTCTGGGAGCAGAAGGCAGATAGAGGGTAAGCTAGAATGCTTAAGGTACTGCTGTTGCGCTTTCCTTTTCACTCTTGAGAGAAAGAGAGAGAATTAGGGAGAAGAGCAAACTCTCTTTGACCTTGATATAAGATACTGTAAAATCCAGGGTCTCTGAGAACAGACTGTGATACAATTTTAGATTATTCATATTGAGCAAGGCACTGAGCAGTAAAATAATATGAGGAGAGTTGAAGATACCAATTTCCTCAAAGCACTTGTGCATCAAGACAGAGGCTATGTTCACACTTGCACCTAATCATGGTACAAACATCTTTCAGCAACAACTTTTGTCTGCCATTGTCTTCATTTCATTTTAGTTTGAATGACACAAGTTTATGTCATCCTTAGCCCCACCCATGTTTTATGAATATTTTCTCTTTATTCCAACTATACAAGGATAGCCTCAAGGCTGTTAGATTATGTTACTTATTACATTGAGCAGAAGACAGGCAATTGCAGCCACTTGAAACAAACAGTAGAGGCAAGATAGGATTGGCAAGGAGGACAACAAATTTCCTCTTGGTATAGTTTTATAGTTTTCTGCCAACTCAAGGATGGATGGAGAGCAGTACTGAATGATCCAGTAGCCAGAAAGGCTTCTCAAGGAAATACTGATATAACCCTTTGAGGATTACTAAAGTGTTAAAATTTGGGTCGCAGGTTTTCATAGAATTGTCATCCTGACAGTTAGTTTGACAGTAAAACTAGCTAGAGTTTTAGAATCCTAGAATCCATATGGGTCAATATAAAAGGGAGAAAAAATGACATTGCTATAGGTGTATACTACAGGCCATCCAACCAAGCAGACGAAATAGACGAACTCTTTGTTAATCAATTAACAAATGTATGTAGGAAACATACCACAGTAATAATGGGAGACTTTAACAACCCTGATATCAACTGGGAGACAAATTCTGCAGCAAGTGGAAGACTGAACAGATTCCTAACCAATTTATCTGATAACTTTGTCATCCAAAAGGTAGAGGAGGGAACTAGAAAAAGAACTATACTGAACCTAATTCTTACTAATAGAGAAGAAATGAAGTTGCTGGAACTTTGGGTGAGAATGACCACATCATACTAGAATTCAATATAATGCAAACATAAACAATAGAATATAATCCAACCAGTGTCTTAAACTTTAAAAGAGCTGATTTTAACAAGCTCAGAGAGAGCCTAAGCAAAATTTCATGGATAAAAATCTTAAAGGGGAAAACAACTCAAGAAGCATGGGAAACACTGAAAAATATTATCATAAAAGCCCAGTCCAGCACAATACCACTAAAAAACAAACAAACAAGAAATCTAAGATAAGACCAACATGGTTGCACAAAGATCTCTCTGATAAATTGAAAGACAAAAAGGATAAGTACAAAAAAATGGAAAGAGGGACACATAACTAAGCCATAATATCAGTAGATAGCCTGAATCTGCAAAGGTGAAGGTGAAGTCAGAAAAACAAAGGATGAATCAACAAAGACTTGCAACAAAAGTTAAAGATAATTTTTAAAATGTTTCTTTCAACATGTAAATAACAAGAAAATGTCAAGGAAACAGTCAGTCTACTAAAGAGAGAAGATGGCAAGGAAGTAACAGGCAGTAGAGAGAAAGCAGAGCTGCTTAACTCATTCTTTGCATCAGTCTTCACACAAAAAGAAACTATAGCCCAACCTACCAAAAACATAACCGTAAAAGACAGACTAGAAATAAAAATTAAAATAAGCAAGAAAAGAGAACACCTGTCTGTCCTTTATAAATATAAATCACTGGGATCTTATGGATTACACCCCAGAGTTCTGAAGGAGCTGACAGATAATATCTCAGAACCATTGTACCACATCTTTCAAAAAATCCTGGAACACTGGAGAACTACCAGAGGATTGGAAAAGATTTGATGTGGTTCCCATCTTCAAAAAAGTGGAAAACAACAGATCCAGGAAACTACAGACCAAGCAACCTAACATCAATACCCAGGAAGATACTGGAAAAAATAATTTTAAAAAACAGATCTGTGAACATCTAGAAACAAAGTTAACTAGAAGCCAGCATGGGTTTGTTAAAAACAGATCATGCCAAACCAATCTGATTACATTGTTTGACAAAGTCACTAAATTAGTAGACCAGCAAATTGCTGTAGACATAGTATACTTAGATCTCAGCAAGGCATCTGACAAAGTAAACTACAATCTACTTCTTGGTAAGCTAGAAAAATGTGGAATAAACAGCATCACCACCAGATGGATTTGTAACTGGCTGACAAACCATACTCAACAAGTAGTGCTTAATACCGTAGTACTACATCTACATGGAGGGAAGTAAGCAGTGGGGTTCCACAAGGTTCTTTCTTAGGCCCAGTACTCTTCAATATCTTCATAAATGACTTAAATGAGGGAATAGAAGGGGAACTCATCACATTTGCAGAGGACATTAAACTGGCAGCAATAGCCAACACCCCAGAAGGCAAACTCAGGGTCCAAACAGATCTTGATAGCCTGGAACAATGGGCCCTATCCAACAAAATGAAATTTAATGTGGAAAAACCAAGGTTTTACATTTGGGCAGGAAAAACCAAAGGTACAAGTACAGATTAAGCGAAACCTGGCTCTAAAACAGTGATAGCAGTATTCCAGTATTTGAGAGGCTGCCACAAAGAGGAGGTGGTCAATTTATTTTCCAAAGCACCAGGGGGCAGGACAAGAAACAATGGATGGAAACTAATCAAGGAGAGAAGCAACCTGGAATTAAAGAGAAACTTCCTAACAGTGAGGACAATTAACCAGTCAAACAGCTTGCCTTCAGATGTTGTGGGTCCTTCATCACTGGAGGTTTTAAGAAGAGACTGGACAGACTTCCATGGTCCCTTTCAGCTCTGTTCTGATTCTAATCTCATTGTTTATAGTCAATTTGTGTGATTTTCTTGTATGAGCTGAGTATATAATCTACTGTTTCTTCTGTCTCTTTACAAAATCTGCACTTTGCATCTGTCTTCACACACAAGGAAAAAGTAGTCCAATCTATCAAAAGCAGCAGTGTGGGATCAGAACAGGAATGCAAGTCAAAATAGGCAAGGAATTGGTAAGAGAACATCTCTCCACCCGGGGCAAGTACAAATCACCTGAGCCAGATGATCTTGGAGTACTGAATGTAATGGTCCTATAGTACAGGAGGATTGGAAAAGATTCCAATCTTCAAAGGCGGGGAGAATGTATTCAGGAAACTCCAATCCAATCCAATCCAATCCAATCCAGATCAAGTGAGGTACTAATATCACTCTATAAAGCCTTAGTAAGACCACACCTAGAATACTGCATCCAGTTTTGGTCACCATACTATAAAAAGATGTTGAGACTTTAGAAAAAGTGCAGAAGAGAGCAACTAGGTTGATTAGGGGACTTCCAACTCTGTTAATCTGTTAATGCCTGGGAAAATCATGGAAAAGATAATCAAGCAGCAGATGTGTGAGTATCTAGAAATGAGCAAATTGACCACAAAAGCCAGCATGGGTTTGTAAAAACAGATCATGCCAGACAAACTTTATTGTCTTCTTTGATAAAGTGATGAAATTAGTGGACGAGTGAAATGCTGTGGACATAGTATGCTTGGGCTTCCATAAGACTTCTACTTGACAAAGTAGACCAGAGCCTACTTCTTGATAAAATAGAAAACTGTGGGATACACAGAATCATCACCAGATGGAATCACAACTGGTTGACCAATCACATTGAGCACGCAGTGCTCTCAAGGTTCTGTCTTGGATCCTGTAGTCTGTAGTCCTCCAGAAATTGTGGGTGCTCCATTACTGGAAGCTTTTAAGTAGAGATTGGAGAGCCATTTGTCTGGAATTGTATAGGGACATCTACTTAAGCAGTGGATTGGACTAGAAGACTTCCAAGGTCCTTTCCAACTTGGTTATTCTGTAATTCTGTTTTGGATCTTCCATTTTCACTTTTTTTTTTTTTTCTGAATCTCTTCCAGTTCTACATCCCTGAATATTTTATTTCTGAAAATGAATCTCCTTTGATCTGCTAATCATTGTTCAGTAATATTTTGAGTCAGTAGCCTACTTCGTTGGTTCTAATTTATAGCAAGTATATTAAGTAGCAGGCCTTAATGGCATGATTTTCAAACACAGTATACTTGTGTCTTGTCTGTAGTTGTTCTTCTTCCAGTAATTGTACAAGGCTAAGCCTTGGTTGTCCAGTCATAGCTCCCCAGTTCTGTTGCCTAGTTGTTGACATGCTCAGGTATTCTAACATCTGTTGCAGTCCTTGATGACCCAGGCAATAACCAGTTCAGTATAAGAGATATTTTCTTGTTTCTCAAGGTAGTGAACATACCTGCCACCTATGTTTTCCATCACTACAACAACTCTTATGAGATGGGTTGGGCTCAGAGAGAAGGTCACCCATCTGGCTCTCCTGCCTAAAGTAGACCTAGAACTCAGTCTCCTTGTTTCTAGGCCCCTTTCAAAGCATGAAATGAATAGGATCCATCAGAGTAATATGGTTAATAATGAAAATGTAGCATAGCTTTATGATATTGACATCATATCAGTCCAATCTGTAATTCTGAGCAGTCAGCATATATTATTCATTGTATGATCATCTTTTAAGGTGTTGTTCACATATGTTTGCTTTATAATTTGGTAACTACATTTGCACATGAACATCATACACAATATTCCTATTGCCTTAAATCTTCTCTAATGATTTCATTTCATTAGAAATGACAGGGTATGTAAAATACATAGATTCCCCACTCCCTCATATACATGGATGTTTACAGAAATACTATGGTATCTTTATTTATGTATAAGAACTGCATTTATGAATTGCATATTCATTTGAATACACCTCAGCATGTCCTTTGCCTTTACTTTCATATGCATCTGAAAATTGTTGCTGCTGCACTTTTTTCAATGAAATGCACATTTGTATGCCCTTTAAAAAAACCCTCCCCTGTTCTTAAATGTTCTGTTTGCATTTCTAGTCCCACATGGTAAATTACATTTGTGAGAATTGTACACATCAGCAGATCTATAATAGCTGTACTGTAAATCGAAGTTGTCACTTCTAAGACTTGGCACGTCTAAGACTTGGCCAGTTTACACATTTTAGTTGTGTTGAAAATTAAACATGAAAAATCAAAAGCTGTGCATCCATTTGTTAACTACATGTTGGTCAGGTTTATTGCCTGCTCTTCAAATAATGAAGGCAGGGGTTGTGGGGGTGGGGGGTGGGGGTTGGGGGGTGGGAGAGAAAACAGGAAAAAAGTAAAAACATGAAATATGAATAGCACATATTCCATTCATGTGAAATGAGCAATTAAAAATCAAGACAAGAAAAATATGGTAAAATAACTACAGGTATTATTAGAAGCCTCAAAGCTGCTTAACTATATGATTTAAATATAAACTTTAAAACTTCTACAGGTTAAAAATCAAAGCAGAGTCTAACACATATTATCAATTTCCACCTCCCCCCACCCCCTCCCCCCTCTCTTACCTGTAATATTACTCATTACTTGTCCATCTACTTGGGTAGCTAATGATTGTCATTTACAACTCTATCAGAGCTAGCTAACAGAAACCCACTTCACTACCTCTCTCTTTTACAGCAAGTAAATGCAGGTCTTTACATTATACATTTCTTTCTTTCTCTTCAACTCAGGTAATTGTTATGCTCATCTTTACACTTCTTTCTGGAGCCTGGAAGTATACTAGTTACTTTGTACCTTCTCTGAGCCTGTAATGCTAATTTTCTCTGCTACATCTCTTGGTGCTGTGAGCTATTCTAGCCTCACTTGTATTGCCTTCATGATGGCAGTTATTAAAATAGTGAGCATATAATTTACCCTATCAAAGATAAGACTTAAACCTCACACATATGTATTTTTTAGATGTCTTTTTAAAAAATGTTGTGATTCCAGACTCAGGAATGGGCCAAGATATATAAGGAGTTAAAATACAAAAGTCTGAAAGACTATTAATCCTTTTTTGTCCCAGTTTGGGTTTATTTTGTAATCTGGATGACACACTCACATGCACACAAACATTTTTCTCCTCACCTAAGGCTGATTCACACATAACATGTTTTGTTAAATCAGTTATTCAACTGTCAATGATTCGTAGGTAGCTGCATGAGCTGCCTTCTATTGAAATGCATTCCGTGTGAAGTGATATGACAACCATGTCATTGGGCTTGGTATCCATGCAGACAGTAATATTGTAGTGAATCAGGTTGGAGGCATGACTGGAAAGCATTTTCTAAGGACTACTGCATCTGACTGTGGTTAACATGAAGTGAAAGGCTATAACTGAATTACTAAGTATATTTGGCATTCAGAAGGTCCCCAGTTCAATTCAGGGCATCTCCAGAGACAAAGGTGGTAAAAAGATACTCTCTGGAAATTTGGAGAGGTTCTGTCAGTTAATGTAGCAATCATGAGCTAATGAAGCAATCAATAACAATGGCTTTTAATGACCCAAATGGAGAGAGAGAAAATAACATAGAGCAATCCAGTTGGGCCATGAGGGGCAGCAGGATCAAAAAAGGTCAACATGTTCAATTTTTTCCTTCTATCTTCTCAGCCATGGCCAAGTACAGTTCCTTATAGAAAATGTATAGTAGTCCCAAATGCCTCTCTGCTTTTGACACCTTTTCCACCTATCTATTATCATAACCTAGCAGACAGCACCAGGAAATGCAGAAACAATAAAGAACCATTAACAGTGGTTAATGAATATACAGGAAAGTGATGGCAAAATACATATGAAGCCCCAGGAGCCCTGGTGGTGCAGTAGTTAGAATGCAGCATCACAGGCTAATTCTGGAAAGTTATGGAAATGGAAACGTGAAAACTAAATTGTTATCATTTTAACCATTCAATCAAGTCCAACTCTTGGTGACTTTACAGGCAAGTGTTCTCCATGCTGCCCTATCAAAGACAGTTTCTTTCAGTTGTTGGGATGTTCATCTTTGTATCAGGTTTTATGTTGTTAAGTCAGCATGTTCTTTGCTTGCCCATTCTTCTTGTTCCACTAACCATTCCTAGCATCACTAACTTCTCCAATGAATTTGCATACGAGATGGCCAAAATAAATTACTGGTAGATGTAGTCTTGTGATTGTGATTTCTAATGATGTGTCTGGTTTTATATGATTCAGCATCTCTCTGTTGGTTGCTCTGATTGTCCATGGTATGCACAATAATTTACGCCAGCACCACAGTTCAAAGGTGTCAATTCTTCTTTGGTCAGCCATTCTTAGTGTCCAACTCTCACATCCATATATCATTATAGGGAAGACTATTGCTCTAACTATCATGCTTTTTGTATTTATATCAATATCTCTGCTTTCACAGGTCTTATTCATGTTAATCATGGCAGTGTGGCCTAAGGTTATTCTGCATTAGATTTCAGAAACAGAATTGCCATTGTGAACAATTCTGGATCCAAGGAAGATAAATTCTTGAACTAATTCAATTTCCTCGTTGATTTTAAACATCTCATGTCCATCTGCAGTTGTCATTATTTTTGTTTTCCTGATATTAAGACTCAATTCTATTTTTTCATTTTCATCCTTGATTTTTCAAATCATTTTTCCAGGTCTTCCTTATTTTCAACCAATAATATTGTATCATCTGCGTACCTTAAATTATTTATGGTTCTTCCCCCAATCATCACTCCATCAGGCAGTTCAAGATCTCATTTCCACATTGTCACTTCAGCATACAGATTGAACAAAAATGGTCATAAAATACTTCCCTGTCTAACTCTCTTACTGATCCTGAACCAATCTGCATCTCCATAGAGTGTTCTCACTGTTGCCTTCTGATCAGTGTAAGTGATCTGATAAGTCTGATCAGGTGGGCTAGATCACGAAGATCATACTCATAGTCAAAAGCTTTTCTGTAATTGATAAAACATACATATAAGGTAAAGCTAAAGTTTTCCTCTGTCCAGTTGTTTCTGATTCTGGGGGCGGTGCTCATCTCCATTTCATAGCTAAGGGAGCCATTTTCCATGGTCATGTGGTCAGCATGACTATAAACCAAGGAACATGGAATGCTGTTACTTCCCACCAAAACGGTACCTATTTATCTATTCGCATTTGCATGCTTTCTAACTGCTAGGTAGGCAAGAAGCTGGGACAGGAATAGGAGTTCACCCCATCATATGGCATTTGGGTCTCGAACTCGGGCTGTCAACTTTCCAGCTGACAAGCCCAGTGTCTTTAACCGCTGAGCTGTTGTGCCACAAAACACATATATAAATTTATTTATTTATTTATTATTCAAACTTCTATACCGCCCTTCTCCTTTCGGACTCAGGGCGGTGAACAGCCAAAATAAAAACATATACATAAAATTACAGTTAAAAATAGATTTTAAATAATTAAATAGATTTGGCCCATAATTTAAAACTTATCAATTTAAAATCCGTATCAAATTTTAAAACCAACCATAAAATCAAGACAGACCAGCTAACTGAAAAAAATAAGTTTTTAGGGCCCGATGAAAAGTCCGGAGGTTGGAGATCACTCGTATCTCTGGGGGTAGATTGTTCCAAAGGGTAGGTGCCACCACAGAGAAGGATCTCCACCTGGGGGTCGCCAGCCGGCATTGTCTGGCCGACGGCACCCTGAGGAGGCCCTCTCTGTGGGAGCGAACTGGCCGGTGGGAGGCTATTGGTGGCAGAAGGCAGTCCCGTAAGTACCCCAGCCCTAAGCCATGGAGCGCTTTAAAGGTGATCACCAACACCTTGAAGCGCACCCAGAAGTCCACCAGAAGCCAATGCAGCTTGCGCAGGAGAGGAGTCACATGGGAGCGCCCCGTCACTCCCATAATCCCCCGCGCGGCCGCATTCTGCACCAGTTGGAGCCTCCGGGTGTGCCCCAAGGGGAGCCCCATGTAGGGAGCATTACAATAGTCCAGACGAGAGGTGACGAGTGTTGAGTGACCGTGCGTAGGGAGTCCTGATCCAGAAAGGGGCGCAACTGGCATATCAGGCGAACCTGATAAAAAGCCCCCCTGGCCACAGCCATCATAT
This sequence comes from Arizona elegans, assembly GCA_022577455.1. Taxonomy (NCBI): domain Eukaryota; kingdom Metazoa; phylum Chordata; class Lepidosauria; order Squamata; family Colubridae; genus Arizona; species Arizona elegans. Next base: position 155,920,514 of record JAKOOJ010000001.1, read on the forward strand.
GCCCTTCTAAAGACAGCCATGCATCCAGGAGGACACCCAAGTTGCAAGCCCCTTCCGTGGGGGCCAATGATTCGCCCCCAATAACCAGCGATGGCATCAGCTGGCTATACCAGGATGCTGGCAGCCACAGCCACTCGGTCTTGGAAGGATTGAGTTGAAGCCTGTTTCTCCCCATCCAGACCCACACAGCCTCCAGGCACTGGGACATCACTTCCAAGGCATCGTTGGGATGGTCTGGGGTGGAGATGTACAATTGAGTATCATCAGCGTACTGATGGAACTCCACCCCAAAACCACGGATGATCTCACCCAGTGGCTTCACATAAATGTTGAACAGGAGGGGCGAGAGGACCGACCCTTGTGGCACCCCACAAACAAGGCGCCTCGGGGTCGACCACTGCCCCCCTGTCAACACGGATTGCGACCAGTCGGAGAGATAGGAGGAGAACACCACAAAACGGTGCCCCCCACTCCCAATCCCTCCAGCCATGGTCGATGGTATCAAAAGCCGCTGAGAGGTCTAACAGGACCAGGATAGAGGAATAACCCCTATCCCGAGCCCTCCAGAGATCATCCACCAACGCGACCAATGCCGTTTCCGTGCTGTACCCAGGTCTGAAGCCGGACTGGAGCGGATCCAAATAGACAGCTTCCTCCAGGTACTGGGGAAGCTGTCACGCCACCACACTCTCAACAACCTTCGCAATAAAGCAAAGGTTGGAGACTGGACGATAGTTAGCCAAAACAGCCAGATCCAGGGATGGCTTCTTGAGGAGAGGCCTCACCACCGCCTCTTTCAAGGCGGCAGGCAGGACACCCTCACTCAAAGAAGCGTTGATAATCCCCTGGAGCCAGCCTTGTGTAACCCCCCAGGAAGCCAGCACCAACCAGGAGGGACACGGGTCCAATAAACATGTGGTCGCGTTCAGCCGTCCCAAGATCCTGTCCACGTCCTTGGGAGCCACAGGATCGAACTCCTCCCAGATAACACTCTTAAGGCCTGCTTCAGTCATCTCGTCTGAACTAACCCAGTCAGCGGCCAAGTCTTTCCGAATCTGAGTTATCTTATCATCCAGATACTGTACAAAATCCTCAGCTCGGCCCTGCAAGGGGTCCTCCCGCGCTCCCAGATGGAGAAGGGAGCAGGTCACCCTGAACAGGGCGGATGGGTGGTTATCTGATGACGCGATAAGAGTGGCAAAATAGCTAGATTTCGCCACTTTTATCGCCACTAGGTAGGTCTTAATATGAGACCTTACCAGTGTCAAGTCAGATTCGGAACGACTGGCCCTCCAACCGCTCTCTAGGCGTCTTTTCCAGCACTTAATTTCTCTCAGCTCCTCGGAGAACCAAGGAGCTAAGTGAGTTTGGTGCCGGGTCAGAGGCCGCAAAGGCACGACCCGGTCCAAAGCCCCGGCAGCCGCACTATCCCAGGCGGCCACCAGGTCATCAGCCGAGTCATGAGCTAGAGTCTCAGGAAATGGCCCAAGCTCCATCTGGCACCTATCAGGATCCATCAGGTGCCTGGGGCGGAACCACCTGGTCGGCTCCGCCTCCCTGCGACGGGGTGCGGCAGTCAGAAAGTCAAGTCAAAGGAGCGAGTGGTCACACCATGACAAGGGTTCAATATCTATATTCCCTATATCAAGGCCACTCAACCACTGACCAGAGATAAAAACTAAGTCCAGAGTGTGTTCCCCCCCATGTGAGTAGGGCCGTGAATTACTTGGGTCAGGTCCATGGCCGTCATGGAAGCCATGAACTCCCGAGCTACCTCAGATGTTTCACCGATGGATGGCAGGTTGAAATCCCCCATGACCACAAGTCTGGGGGTATCAGCTGCCACCTCAGCTATAACATTGAGAAGTTTGGGCAGGGTCGTTGCCACGTGGCAGGGAGCCAGGTACGTGATCAACAAACCCATCTGCACCCCACGACCCCACTTCACAAAAAGGGACTCACATCCGGCTATCTGAGATACAGTGGTCTCCCTTGGATCAAGACCTTCTCTTAGAATGACCGCTACCCCCCCCGCCCCTGCCCTGAGCTCTTGGCTGATGAAATGCACGGAAGCCTGATGGGCACATCTCCACGAGGGGACCCCCCCCTCATGGCCCAACCAGGTGTCCGTAATACCTGCCAGGTCCGCTCCCCCCTCCTGAATAAGATCACAAATGAGGGGGGCTTTATTTACTACGGACCTGGCATTACACAATATCAGCCGGAGACTCGAGCTCTGAGACTCTAAGCAACCTGGGGAACGGGAAGAGCTAAGGGGACCGGGACACGCAATCGTGCGTGCCCCCACCACATGATTCGGCCCCCTGCTCCTGCCATACCTGCCCCTCCCACTCAGCATATTAATGGAGAAGCCCTCAATAGAGGGCTTTCTAACAGTCCCCTTTCCCCCAGAGTCCGTACCCCCTATGGCACCATTAACAGCCGGACTAGTCTCCATCCCCCGTGGGTTTTCCCCAAATCCACATAACCTCCCCACCCCTCAGAACCCCTTAAAAGTCTATTTAAAAATGTCCTTAAAAAACTCCTCAATCCCCTTTTTGCGACATGCCACCTCTCGGGGTCCCAAGACCCGTCATTAAGGTGGGCCCTCGATAACATAGAGGGCCAAATCCTTTTGATATTCATTTGCCTTTTCCACAATTCATCTAATACTGGCAATGTGATCTCAAATGCTGCACTCCTTTCTAAAGGCAGCTTGTAGACCCGATAAATCTTGATCAATGACATTCTGTAGCCTCTGTTCAATGATTTTTAACAGAATCTTGCTTGCATGAGAAATCAATGCAATCATGCGATAACTGAAACAGTCTCTGGCATTGGTTTTCTTTACTACCATAGCAGGATAAAAACAGGTCTTTTCCAGCCCTAAGGCCATTGACATGCAGTCCATATCTCTTGACACAGGGCACTCATGATGTTAACTGGCACTTGTTTTAGTAATTCTGCAGGTATTCCATCAATACCTTGGGCATTCCAGTCCATCAATTTCTCTATGGCCCATTCTACTTCTTCTTTCAAGATGTTTGGTTCTTTATTAATTGAGCAGTCATTGTCATCTTGAAAGTAAACTGTATATCCACCTGTTCTTGATCTTCTGCTGGTCCCTTAGTCCCCAACCCTCAATCCGTGCAGCAGAGGCTGCAGCATGCCAGAAACCAGGCCACGCAAACAAGCAAAGCCCCATCCATGGGATGCAGGCAGCATATGGAACCATGCCCCTCCAGTCCACAGAAAAACCTCTCTCCATGGAACCTGTCCCTGGTGCCCAAAAGGTTGGGGGCTGCTGCCTTAGTACATTCCCATTAACAGTTCCTTTCTGTGCTGATCGCATCATTTTACTGCAGCAAACATGGCCTTAGTATGTCCCTTCCGGTTAGCTTCTTCCAGATGTTGACACTGCTCCTCCCATTGCCTGTTTTTGGTCTTTCCTGTATTCAGCTGTTTCACTTCATCCTTGTTACCTTTGGCTTTGGCCACCATTTGCTAATCAGATATTTTAATCGTGTCATTGGATAGCCACTTGTTTTTTTCTCTTTGATTTTTGACATGACACATATTTCCCAGAAATTTCCATAATGTTACCTAGGATCTCTCATCACTGTTCTTTTTTTTATATATATAAATTTTTATTAATAATAAAAAGAAAAAACAAAACCAACATAAATACATTAAACAGCATACAAGACAAACAAACATCAGTTCAGTCCAATGACTGACTCTTAGAAGTTACTACAACGGTGGGTTATTTTTCATGTTTCTACTTGTATCAATATCTACAATCACCTGTTTACATGGTTATATATGTATATATATAATTGATTCCTTATTTACTTCTATGCATTTCTATTAAATAGTCAAAAAATTATCTTTGTATTCCTATTTTTCTCTCCAGCCAGCTGTACCATCCTTGCCATACTAAATAGTAATCAGTATCGTCTTTCTCTTGTATTTCTTTTGTAAGCTTATCCAATTCTGCACATTCTGTAATTTTAGCTATTATTTTGTCTTCTGTGGGTAACTGTTCAGATTTCCAATGTTGGGCAAATAGTATATGTGCTGCTGTGAGGATATGAATGATCAGGTATTTTATTTCTTTGGTATAGTTTGCTGTGATTATTCCCAATAAGAAGGTTTCCGGTCTCATTTCAAGTTTTTGTTTTGTGATTTCTTCAATCATTGTTTTAATTTGTTGCCAGTATTGTTTTGCCCTTCGGCATAGCCACCAGAGATGATAATATGTCCCTTTCTGTGATTTACATTTCCAGCACAACGGAGATGTATTTGGGAACATCTTGGCTAGGCACGCCGGCAGGAGGTGCCATCGGTAGAACATTTTGTAAAGGTTTTCCTTGTAGGGTATGGACAATGTCATCTTATAATTTATCTTCCACAGATTCTCCCACTTATCCAATTCAATAGTATATCCTATGTTTTTGGCCCATGTTATCATATTCTCTTTGACAACCTCCTCTTCCAATTTGTATTTTAATAAGTACTTATAAATTTTGGTAATCATTTTCTCATCTGTGCTTTGTAATATTTTATCCAATTCATTTGGTTCATTTTGGAATCCGAATTGTGCCCGATCAGTTTTATATCTTGATTCTATTTGCATGTATGGCCACCAATCAATGTCTATACCCTGATTTTGTAGTTCTTGTCTTGTTTGTAATTCTCCTTCACTGTTCAGTAATTCTTTATAAGTCCTCATTTTCTCTATATCCATGGCATTGGGATATATTTGTGCTTCCATTGTCGATAGCCATCGTGGGATCTTGGTATAATGTTTCCTAACCTCTTGCCATGATTTGTACAATGATTCTCTGATAATATGTTGCTGAAAGTATCCATGGTGCTTGTCCTTTCCCTCCCACAGAAAGGCATGCCATCCACGTTGTAATTCAAAGCCCTCTAGTGATAGCATTCTTTTATTCTTAAGGTCTATCCAGTCCCTTATCCAGTTTAGCGACGCTGCTTTGTAGTATAGCTCCCAGTCCGGTAGGCCTAAACCTCCTTTTTCCTGAGTATCTTGCATACATTTTATTTTGATTCTGGCCCTTTTCCCATTCCAAATAAATTTTGTTATTATTTTATTAAGGTCCTTAAAAAAGTTCTTTCCTGGCCAGATTGGGGTTACTTGGAAAAGGTAGAGTAATCTAGGCAGTATATTCATTTTTATGGATGCAATTTTCCCTAGGAATGACAGTTGTAATTTGTTCCACGTTTCCAGGTCTTTTCTGATTTGTTTCATTAATTTATTGTAATTGTCTTCTCTAATTGTTATTGCTTTAGCAGTAAGCCAGATTCCTAGATACTTTATTCTCTTTACAATTTGTATTCCTAATTTGTCTTCTAGTTTTGTCTCTTGTACCTTTGTCAAGTTCTTTGTTAATACTTTAGTTTTTTGTTTGTTAATTTTAAGCCCTGCGACTCTTCCATATTCCTCTATCTTCGCTAGAAGTTTGGTTCCTGTTATTTCTGGTTGCTCCATTATAAATACCACGTCATCAGCAAAGGCTTGCAATTTGTACTCTTCTTTCCGTGTTCTCAAACCATTTATTTCGGCATCTTTCCTAACTTCATTTAATAATATTTCCAATGAGATTATGAACAATAGTGGGGATAAAGGGCAGCCTTGTCTCACACCTTTTTGTATATCTAGGTTTTCGGTCATATCTCCATTAATCATAATTTTGGCCGTTTGGAGGGAATATACTTTTCTAATCATTTGTAAAAATTTAGCACCAAAGTCCATGGTTTCTAGTTGCAATATGAGGAAGTTCCAATTTAAATTATCAAAGGCCTTTTGTGCGTCTAGGAAGATTAAGGCTGCTTGTTTATCAATTTTTTTCTCGTAATATTCCAGGACATTGATAATTGTTCTTATATTATTTCTGATCTGTCTTCTTGGAACAAAACCGTTCTGATCTGTATGTATGTATTTATGAATAATTGATTTCAGTCTTTGCGTTATAACCAACATGAAGAGTTTATAATCTACATTAAGCAATGAAATCGGCCTATAATTTTTAACTTGTGTAGGGTCTGTATCTTCTTTAGGGATGAGTGTAATAATGGTTTCAGTCCAGGATTTGGGAATTTCTGCTTCTAATAATGCATCATTGAGGACCTGGAGTAACAGTTCATCCATTGCATTTTGACAGTTTTTATAAAACTCCGTTGGTATTCCATCCGGGCCTGGGACCTTGTTGTTTTTTTGCTTTTTCCTTGCTTCCACCAGCTCAGACATCGTGATTGATCTGTTTAATGCTTCTCTGTGGGACTCCTCTAGTTTTGTAATGTTTGTTTTACATAGATATTCCTTAATGTCTTCATCCCGAATCTCTTCTTTCTTATAGAGACTTTGAAAAAAGTCTTTGACTATACGTTTTTTATCTAGGTTGGTATGGTATGTTTGTCCTGTCTCGTCCTGCAATTGAAATATTGTTCTCCTTTCTTTCTCTTTTTTCAATTTATACGCTAACCAACGCCCCATTTTGTTTGCATGCTCAAACTGTTTCTGTTTTGCTAATTTGATTTTCTGTGCGATTTCTGTCTGGGTAATCAGATTGATTCTGTGTTTAGTAAGGTTTAATTTTCCTTTTATTGTTTTGTTTTGGGGGTCCTTCTGCAATTCTAATTCATATGTTCTGAGTTCTTCTAACAACTTATTCCTTGACCGTTGTTTCTCTTTATTTTTTTTTTGCCATATACGCGATTGTAAGACCTCTTATGTATGCTTTAATTGTGTCCCAAAGATTTTGAAGCGATGTCTGTTCTTTAGTGTTTATTTGTAGGAACATTTTAACCTCTTTCTCAATCATCTGTATATATTCCTTATCTTTTATTATTCCCGTATCCATCATCCACCTCCTTTGCTTTCGATGTCCTTTCCATATTATTTTAATGGGGTTGTGATCTGCCCAGGTGTTCACTGCTATCTCGATATCTTTTACCTCCTCTCTGAGGTCTGAAGTCATCCAGGCCATGTCGATCCTAGACCATGACTGATGTGGGTTCGAATAATATGTGTACTGTTTCGTTTGCATGTTTGCCTCTCTCCATACGTCATGTAGGTGTAGTTCGTTGATCATATCTTTGAAAGGTTCCGGTAAAGTTTTCTTTCTGGTTTTACTTTGTTTATTACTCCGATAGTCTTTTTCTATGTCCGTGATTGCGTTGAAATCTCCTACTATACAGATAGTTTCGTATTCCAGGTCTTTAATTATATTGTGTAGCTTTTTAAAAAAATCATTTTGGTTTCCGTTGGGTGCATATATGGATATTAATAATATTGTTTTGGATTCTGTTTGTATTTCTATTATTAAGAAACGTCCTTCTGTATCTGCATATATTTGTTTTGTTTTTAGGTATTTCTTCACATATATTACAACTCCTCTCTTTTTTTGATCTCCAAGAGCTGCGTATAGTCTTCCTAATCTTTGATTGTCCAGTAATTTTTGATGCTGTCTTTTAATATGTACCTCTTGGAGTGTTATAATATCCATATCTAGCTTTTGAAGTTTTGTAAATGTGTGTTTTCTTTTAGCTGGTAAGTTAAGTCCGTTTATATTGATTGAAATAAGTTTTAGCTCTTTTTCCATCTCTCTTTATTTATTTATCCGTTGATTGCAGTCTTTTTGTGTTTCTAAGTATCATTTGCGTCTTTTCCCTCGCTCCCTCTCTCTCCATTCTTTCTCTTTCCAATCTTCTCCCCTCTTCTCGGTCTCTTTCTTCTTTCTCCATCCGCTGTTCCTCTTGCCTCTTAGGACCCTCTTCTTTTCTACTCTCCTGCTCCTCCTCCAGCGCGAAGTGTTGGTCGAAGAAGTCCTGTGCTTTTCCTACGTTATCAATTCTATATTTTTTGTCTTCCCAGGAGATTAGTAGACCCTCCGGTATTAGCCAGCGGAACTTTATTTTAAATTTATTTAACTGTACTGTTAGGAAGTTGTAGTTCCTTCTTTGGTCCCTCGTCCTTTTTGGTATCTGTTTGAGGGTTAAAATTTCTTTTCCCTTATACATAGCTTATCCTCTCTCATCTTCCTATAGATCTCTTCTTTTAACGATTTTTTTGTAAATCTGATGTGTATTTGTTTTGGTAATTTATTTCTCCGGGCGTAGTTCGTGTGAACTCTATAGATTTCGTCTATTCCACTTCGTATCTCTTCCTTGTTTCTCTGGGTCACTTCTGAAAGTATCTCGGTCATGAGTTCTCCTAAGTCCTCCTCCTTTTGCTCTTCTACGTTCTGAAACCTTAAATAGAAGGATGCCTTCTCCATCTCAAGATATGATACTGTGTCCTCTAGGTCCTTGTTAGTAGCTGCTTGGTTATATTCCATCTTCTCCATTTTCTTATTCGTATGTTCTATTCTCTCCTCCACCTTATAAATCCTCTGTTCATTTTCCTCTATTTTATGTTGTATCTTTCCTATCTTCTCGTCCATATTCCTAATATTATCCTTTATCTCTCCCACATCCATTCTAAGTTCCTCATGGTTTTTCCTTGTCTCCTCGTGGTTATAGGCCATGGTCTCTTGCATTTTATTCATTCCTTCCTGGATCGTCGTTAATATGGAATGAATGTTTTGCATACTAAGGGTGGGAGCTGCTTTATCCTTTTCCGTAGTTTCAACTGTTTTTTGTTGTACTGGGGAGGCCGTGAGTATCATCTGGCTTGATGGTATTTTCTTACTTAACTTAGAAATTGTTGTTGAACTTGTAGTTGCCATTTGTATTTCTTTTATTATCTTCTCCCAGAATTTCATATACTGATTACTATTTGGGCTGTTCTATTTCTTTTGAAGTTTATGTATGATTGGTGGCTTTCAATCGTCCCAGTAATCCCAGGGAGATAAGCAACTAAACTGAATTTCCTTGTCACCCTATCACTGTCTATATGTAAATTTATCTATAAGTTCTGTTTTCCCCTTTTCAATATTTTACAGAGATCTTCAATTCAAAATGGCTATCTGGTCTATATTACTCTCTAAACATGGGGGTAGAATATAAGGGGAGGGAGTCAGGGAAAAGTCTAATATTTCAGCAATTCATCAGTTAGCTATCCTTATATTTAATTACTTACTATCTTATTTAAATTTATTGTTAAGTACTATTAATTAGTATTTGTCAAATCAATTACCCTTAATTTCAATCTTAAAATGAATTAATCAATCAATCAATTAATCTGTCTACTATAGTTTTTCAAAGCTAAACATACAAAACAATATAATATTTAACTACCGAAATAAAATATAACACTAAGATAAATATAGATATATATTCAGAGTAAATATAAAATTAAATTAACAGTTATATATATAGTATATAGGATTATATATGAGATTTCACAAACAGTACATTTAATATTAATATTAGTGCTTTTTATGGTTCTTAATCACTAATTTGTTATCAGCTTTTAATACAATTAATTATACTTTACAGTTAATTGTTCTTCTTCTGGATCACACTTTTCTCTCTTTTTTTTTTTCCTTCTCTTCTTCCCAGGTTTGTATCTTTCTTATTTATTGTTCAGAGTCTAATGTCTAATGTCCCAATACTTTTAGATTGAATGTCCAATGTCCACCAAAGTAGGGGGTAGAATAATCCAAATCCCGATGTCTAAATCCAAACCTCCAGATCTCCAAAGTCCAAAGGTCCAAAAAGTCCAAAGAGAAATATTCCGCTTAAGTTGATTTAATTTAGCTCCAAAAGTCACTAGCTTCCACTTTAAACGGAGTTTTCCTGCCGCTCTCTCTTCCGGTATCAACTGTTTGTTAATTGTCTCGTTGTCACCTCCACAAAGTCTATCAAATTAATCCCTTTCTCTCCTTAAGTTCCAACTCTCCTCTGTAGCGAAATATTCAAAATCCAAGCTTCTTCGGGATCGCTTTCTCCTCCCGGGCTTCCCCTGGATTTCCTCCGCTTTCACCGGCTGCTGATTTGTGCGCTGTCACTGTCAAGATGGAAGCTGTCTCCGCTTATTTCTCCAGTCGCCGCTTATCTAGTTTCTTAGTTGGAGTTTTAATTTCTTCCGCCTTCGATCTCACGTTACGGGTTGTACATATACCTTTTGAGCTTTTTTCCTTCCTTCCCGATCTTTCCACCGAAGTCTTCTTTGTTTGATTTTCGCTTCCCTCTTAGTCAGCTATCAACGTTTCTGGCCAGCCAGAGTGGCTGGTTTTTCCCCGATCAGGATTAAGGGGGGTTTCCTGAACCTTCGGGGGGATTGCTGTCCTCCCCGAGGTCCTCGGAGTTTCCCCTTTTTTCTATTGACCTCTCCGAGGTCAATAGTGCCTAAATCGGCTCCTAAATCGGCGATATTAGGGACTTGGAGAACGGAGACCGTTCCTTTCGTCCCTAACATGATGACGTCACCGCCGGAAGTCCGGATCTCTCATCACTGTTCATTTGGATCTTTTCCTTCTAATTTCTGATAGGTTTCATTGGTTGAAACATATCCTTAATGTCTGTGGTATACATAGGTGAGATGTTGTTCACACTGAGTTTGGAGGAACAGTGCCTTTTTTCACTTTGCACAGTGTGAGCTTCAGTTTAGCCACTTATAGCTGATGGTCTGAGCTGTGATTAGTGCCAGGAAGTGCCTTAACAGATGTAACTGAACCTTTCCAGCATTGTTGAAATCTATCCGATTTCAGTACTGTTCAGTACAGTACCGGTTTCAGTACAGATTTGGTACTGTCGTTGTATATAAATGTCGCTTATGTTGAATAAACCATTTATTCATTATACAGTAGAACCTTTGGTCACGACCATAATTTGTTCCATAACTTTGGTTGCAACCCAATTTGGTTGTCACCCAAACCTAATTTTGGAAATTTGGTGCTTTTAAAAAAATGGAACAGAAGGGGAAATCAGCCGCAAAAAAATTTTTTGTGTGTGTGAATTTTTTGGTCAGAACCTGATTTGGTCATGTTCAGAAGCATTTGTGACCAGAGGTTCTACTGTACTGAGATGATTTTCTTGGCAAAATTACACTAGGGGTTCGCCAGCTTCATTCTGTTCACCTAGCCCAAACTTGCCAACTATTTTTGCAACTTTTCTTTGGCCTACCTTTGCATCAAAGTCACTCATAATATACAAAATATAAGTTTTTGGTGTTTGCTTGAGAGCACATTGAAGCTCACTGTAAAAAAGTTCAACTTCATCTTCATTTGAGTCTACAGTTGAAGAGTTGATTTGTAGTATGGTGATATTGAGTGGCTTGCCTTGAATTTGGATAGATACTATGCAATCTCTGTATGTGCTGTGATCCTCAACACATGTTGCTTACACAGAATGAAGCTCCTTTTCATCTGATGATATTGTTTCCAGAAAAATAAACCATAAACTCATCTGATTTCAATTGACCACTGCCTGTCCAGTGTAACTCACTGATGCCAAGGATGCCTATGTTAGCTCTAATCATTTCTCTTTTTACAATTTAGAGTTTACTAATTCCTCTAACATTCCATGTTCCAATTTGATGTTACTTTATACAGCATAGATGACCTCTTTCATCATGGGTGCCATCAATTGTTGGGCTTTTCAAAGGTTTTCCTCCAATAACATCATAAAATCCCTGACTACCAAAAGCTAGCCCTTGTTCTTCTCCAGTAGCTTGCAAGATACCATCCAGCCTGGAGGATCCACTGTTGGTATCCATATCTGAGTCATGTTAAGTTATTGCCATGAAGTGTTTTGGTGAGATATTTTTCAGTTCACCATTGCTTTCCCAAGGCCTTCCTTTTTATCCAGGTTTGGGACTGGCATATGGTTGATGAATCAACCATATGGCTGAGTTGAAACTAAATTGATGTCATCTATTAAAGCAGTAGTCCCCAACCTTTCAAGGTCTGTGGAGCAGTGGCAGCAGAAGCCTGGGGGGGGGGGAGAGGGGATGGTTTTGCGGCGATGCATGCTGCTTGTGCAAATGCAGCTTCCCAACGGCAGTGGCCCGGCACTGGACCATGGCTCAGGTGTTGGGGAACCCTTTATTAAAGGATGGATGGTTAATTCTAAATTTTAAAGTTATCCCAGCCTAAGTCTGAAAAGCTTTGAATATCAAAAACTTCAGGTACTGGTGCCAAAAGTAGATAGGCAGAGAAGGAAAATATTAATATTTGAATACAAAGCAATTGACAATAAGAAAATCTTGAAAATTGGTCTCTAATGCCCCCCCTAAACATTTATATTTGTGTTTCTTTATCTTTACTATGTCATTCAAAAAAACCAAATTTTGATCCAGGGCTGAATATATTGGTTTGAACTCAAAATATAGAAAATGGTTATTTAGAGTTAAACATGTTTTGCAGTCTGTAGAGGTAATCTCTCTCTCTCTCTCTCCCTCCCTCCCTCCCTCCCTCCCTCTCTCTCTCTCTCTCTCCCTCCCTCCCTCTCTCCCTCCCTCCCTCTCTTCCTCCCTCCCTCTCTTTCTTGTATTTGCTATTGTGGAATGATTCCAGCATATTAATTAATCATATGATGGTTATTTGAGTCAAGATCTGTGCATAATATATATTTTTCTGGAAAATTGTTTCAGTGTGGGTTGAAATATAATGAATTAAGATGACAGCTAAGAATTTTCAGCTGGGCTATTCAGCAGGAAAACATTCCATGGTGTTCTGCATGAAAGACATAACAAATGGTTAGGTGTGGGCAAATCCATTGGTTTCATTTCCTTCCCAGATTAAAATGTCCCTAACATTAAAATGCATTTGTTAATAAATTTTATTTTAAAAATGAATCATTACTACACATTGAAAGATTAAGAATGCTAGTCTTGTTGAGATTCATTATTAATTTGCTGGGAGAAAGTCATTTCTCTAAAACCAAAAAACACTTAAAATATTTCTCAAATGGTAAAGAAAATATGTTATAAAACAGGACTTCTTAGATTTTTTTTTTTATCATGGGTATTGTATCTTAGGATATTGTGCACAGCTCTTCAGATGCTTCTAAGCTTTGGTTCAGAGACATATAGCCTGTTTTCCTTGTTCTTTTATGCATAACTTGAGCTTTTGAGCCAATGTGGAATAAATAGATATACTAGGGGATTCATGGGATCCATGAAGTTAGAAAAACTAAAAATCTCTTTCATTTCATTTCATACTTCTCACAATGAGTAGAATACTGACAAAGTGAAACCATCTCCTATACTGTATGAATTGTTTACATGGAAAGACAAATTTTAAAAGGCTAACATTTCATATCCCAACTCTGCAATCTCATTGCAATGAAAAAAAGGGAATTCAGATATATATTTATGATACAGTAATCCTTGATTATATTTATAATAGATTGATATAAACTATCTCTATTATAATAATTAAATGTTTGAAATCCATTAACTTAGGGTTTCCAGACTTTTATATTTATTTTATAATTTCAGAATCTCATTCATGGAATTTTGTTCAGGAGCAGATTATGTTTTCTCCTTTTTTTCTACTGAATCTGTTCTTCTTTCGCTTTTTAACCAAAATGATATTTATAAAAAGAAAAGTGTTGCAAAATATCAATCCTTGGAATGTTAGCATCCATGATTTAATAGGATTAAAAATTCCAATTAGTTTTCATAGGATACTGTTCAAAATTTATGGCAGAAAGTATATGTGAGAATAAATAATAATTAGCCAGAAGATCTATAATTTATCTCAAAAACTTATCTCATAAATACAAGAGATAAAGCAATAGCAATAGCACTTAGACTTTTATACCACTTTACAGTGTTTTACGGCCCTCTCTAAGCAGTTTACAGAGTCACCATATTGCCCCCAACAATTTGGGTCCTCATTTTATCCACCTGGGAAGGATGGAAGGCTGAGCCTGGTGAGATTTGAACTGCCAAATTGTAGGCAGCAGAAGTAGCCTTCAGTACTGCACTTTAACCACTGCACCACCATGGCTCACTATCTATCACAGTAGAGAATGTTATCAAATTGGTTCTGTCATTCTCTAATTTTGAATACAAACACTCAATATTTACTAATGGTGCTTTTAGAAATAGATGAGTATATGAAAAAACCTAAGCGGCAAAGGTTTATACAAAGATTCCTGTGGAACTGATATAGCAACTAATGTGGCTGATAGTTATGAGCATTACTAATTATCCTTGGCATAAACAACATGGCAATGGAGAAATTGTGGTAAATTTGGTCCTTAAACTGTGGTGGTCATTTCTAGCATAGGGAGACTGATAGTTCTTCAAGGAGAGCGTTACTTTATTAGTTTCCAAATGAGTCACAATAATTTCAAATAAATGGTGAATGTTAAGGCTAGTGAAGATCGAGCAGATATTTCAATGCCTACACATTAAGAAGAGTTGACAAAATTATCTATTTTGGTTTCTAGAATATTTGTACTTTTGAAATACAACTTTGTGCAACCCTACTTTTAATCATACTACTTTCTAGGGGAACAGAATTAAATAGATTTTTATGGCATTGTTGGTGCTCTATGAGCTTGGTTGCTTGGTTGCAGAAATGTCATTACCTCGCTAAGTAACAGCTTCTGTGTAAGTGAGTGTGGAGTTTCCTCCCTTTTTATATATACAATACTAGCTTACCTGTAGTGCAGCAAAGGGTTTCTTCCTTGGCGGTTGCTTGATTAGTATTTTGTGCCTCGTTATTTCTCTATAATCATGTTGGCCACTGTTCTAGTCTTTTCATTTCCTTCATGGATATTTTTAATCATCTCTTTTGAAGGATGTTTAAATGTGGTAGATAGATAGATAGATAGATAGATAGATAGATAGATAGATAGATAGATAGATAGATACAGTAGTGGGATTCAGCCAGTTCGCACCACTTCGGGAGAACCGGTTGTTAACTTTCTGAGCAGTTTGGTGAACTGGTTGTTGGAAGAAATCATTAGGGCAGAGAACCGGTTGTTAAATTATTTGAATCCCACAACTGGATAGATAGATAGATAGATAGATAGATAGATAGATAGATAGATAGATAGATAGATAGATATCGATAATATAGATATGGATCTATATTATATATAAAATCCATCTATATATGGATTTTTGTACACATCTCTCGTGCTTGTTAAAGTATCCTTGTACTGTTGCATACATATTTAATATATACATATTAAATTGAATACAAACCTCTTTCCATAGATGGGCTATTTCTTTTTAAGCCACAACGAGTCCTTAAAATCCAAAATTAAAAATAACAATTCAACATCCTTAAATGGGAGGTAATTACCCCCATGTTGTATGACCAATTCCAAAGCTCTGAAAGGAGATGACCTGGCCAGAATATGCATCAGTCAGTGGATTTACACGGGAGAGTTCTTAGTTCCTTTATAACTACTGCAGCTTCTTCTAAACTGAATTTTAATTGTTTTCTGTTTATTTAATCACCAGGCTTAATTCTTAAGATGTTTACTCAGCTCTTTTCTCTCCTTTGTGCCCTGTGAGAAGTGGTAAATGGTAAAGAAGGATAATGAACTAGATGTCAGAATGGAGGATAATTTTTACTGGCTATGTGAAAAAAAGTCCTGAAGGATATTCCTTCAGGTAATGTGGTTGCTATGGGCTTTGTGTTTGCTGAAAACAGAGAGGGGAAAGGGGATATTTGTAAATTATTTAGTTTTGCCTTTTTGAATGAGGAATCAGAAAATCAGTGAACTCAAAGCAATCTTCTCTTGATTCCTATCCCCTCTGTTCCAAACAGCACATAAATATTTTTAAAGCCCTCCTTGTATGACAGTAATTATATGCAGCATAACCAATATCAAGAGTTGCATTCACATTTAATATATGATGTGGACTAGCCTCAAGGATTTTGTAGCTGCCGTTTGAAATACTTGACACAAATTTCATTGCAAGAGAATTCACCAATTATGGGCTGCAAAAATCCAGGCATTCACTAGATGGCAGCAAGGAGGTCCAAAGACCACTAATTCTTGCTACTATCTAATGGTCATTTGACGTTTTGCATCCCAGTTCCAGTGCTGCTAGTTTTACCACATAAAGGACTTTGCTTGGTGCTCTTGATTTTAGATAAGGGTTGTAGAATTTTGATGAAAAAGCAAGTGTGATTGGAAGAACCATAACACAACTATTTTAGGAAATGGGTAACAGAGAATCTAAACGCAGAGAACCAGATCCAAGGCAGCATTTTGATAGGAATGCCTCTCTGAATTCCAAAAAGCATCTCTGCACAGAAAAGAAATTTATCCCATGGTTAGTTTGTGAGAGGATTACAAATAATTTATTTAGGACCAGCCTTTCACATAAACTGCATTTTCCTGGCTGGTGTAACACACAAAAAAGATTGGTTATCCAATTTAATATATGATTGTTATTAAAATTAACCCTCTGTTTTTAAAAACCTTCATTTTCTTTCAGCAACATATGAAAAATCGTTCTATATTTTCAAATGAAACATCTTTATATTTTATTGGCAATTTTTAGCTAGTTTTTTTCTTTTTGCAAATAATGATATAGGCTCACTTTGAAATAACAAACAATGTTTCTTCCTTTAAAAGACCATCTTTTTTCCAATTACTGAAAATTAAAATAATATTTTGGATGAAATAGCTACCATATGCAAAGTACCTTATATTTCTACTTTATATGGGCATTTATATTAAAACTTTGAGGCTGAGATGTAGACAGATAAATGCATTGACATAACTAATTTTTCCTGCATTTAAGAATATTTCTTTGTTATAAAAATAATTATTTCTTTCATTTCATTTATTTCATTTATTTTAAATTTATATACCGCCCTTCTCCCCGAGGACTCAGGGCGGTGTACAGCCAGAATTAAAAAACATGAAATACAAATATTAAAAACAATTAAAATATATATAAATTTGGCCCAAAATTAAAAATACAAACCAATTAAAACATTTAAAATTTCTTCTTAAGCCAGCCCGGCTTGCTGGAAAAAATGGGTTTTAAGGGCACGGTGGAAGGCACTAAGCTCTTGGATTCTCCTTATCTCTGGGGGCAACTGATTCCAGAGGGTAGGTGCCCCCACAGAGAAGGCCCTCCCCCTGGGGGTCACCAGCCTATCTATCCTATTTAATATGTATGTGACAAAATTATGTTCCTTTTGATATTCTAGAATTTGATAAACACATTAGTATTACTGTACTTTCCATACATAAATTTGGTTTTCTGCAACTCCCTTATGTTCTAATTAATGTCTATTGCATAACTCAGTTGAAGCCACAATTCATGAATTACAATTGTTCAGATTCAATGAAGGTCAATGAGACTAAAATGTGACACAAAATTGGGTTTTGTAGAAGACAGAAAAAAGTTCAGAACAATCCTGATAGCCTGATAACCCACATAAATGGGTTGAAAATAACAAAATAAAAGACAAATATACAAAGTTCCACAACTGAAAAATAGAAAGTAAAATATCATGAAGAGATTTTGCTTGACAAAAGTATCTGTGACAACATTCATGAATTGTAATTGATAAAATGAATCAACAGTGGCTGCCAAAAAAGGCAAGTACTAGCTTAGTTTACTTCTCATCAAAATATTTTTATTTATTTATATCCTATGTTTATTTTTTATAAATAACTTAAGGGGGTGAATATAACTAATACTCTTTCCTCATCCTGTTTTTCCCCACAAAAAGCCTGCGAAGTGGGTTAGGCTGAGAGAGAGTGACCCAAAATCACCCAGCTCCCTTTCATGTCTAAAGCAGAACTCAAACCCAAAGTTTTCCAGATTCTATCTTGGTGCCTTAACCACTATACCAAACTAGCTTCAAATTTATTTATTAAATTTCTATGCCTCCATCTCATTATCTAAATTAAATCACGGGAAATAATTTATTTGGCTTTGGACAGACCTCCCACTTTGATATGTGCAATTCTGGCCATGATATTTGGCACGTCAATCAGAAAAACTAGAAGAGGTTCAGGAAAGGGCAATGCAGATGATTAGTAGACTAATATCAGGCACAAACAACAACTGGAGCCACTAAAATAAGTAACATTATTGTTCTAAACCTAAATTACAAGATCTCCGGACTGCTCATCTTCCCTTGGGAATGACCAGATAACACTTTATGGATCTTGGGGCAGTCAAGCTTATGCCTTTTGCTATGCAAGTGTGATGATCCGGGGCTGGGCACGAAAGCAACACAGTCGGAGTGAAGGCTTAATTACCTTTTATTGCTCCAACTTCCCCCCCCCCAAAGTTCCTACAGTTCACTGTAAGACCAAGAGCAAAGCTCCAAACACACACATGCACGCACCCCCCACACACTAGTTCCTGGCTACCGTGAGTCCAAAGAAGCAGCCAGTTCTGAGGGCAAACACAGTTCAGGAAACTTGGTTCCAGGGAGTCCCTGTCACACAGAGGGGTCGCTGGGGCTGCAGCACAACCTGAAGCAGAGCTGTGTCACTGAGTATTTGCTCACAGCTAAGCCAGGCAAAGCAAGGCAAGTTGAACCCAGGCAAAGCAAGGCTAAGCACAGTAAGACAAGGTGGCAAGATGTTGACAACTACAAGCGTAGTCAAGCCTCCTTTCTATATTCGTTAATGGCATTGTCTCTTGGATTCAAGCTTTTGCACATCAGAAATGCAAAGATGTTATATGAAGGAGGCATGGGAGTTAAAAAAATTCACACAATCCTGGTGTCACAAAATTAGGTGAAATGGAATGTATTTTCCACTAATAATATATGTCTTCACTGGATCAACATTGTATTGTTTTGTAAATGTTATTCTTATAGAGTGCAATCTTAGTACCAGTTGAGTGATGCCAATAAATCTGTGTTATGATCTGTTCAAACCAAGAAAAAATAAACTTTGGAATGGGAACAAGAACAATAATATTGCAAAGATAAAATTTCTGAAAAATCTTAATTGATGTTGAAGAAAAGGAGGACTGCTAGTTCTCTAAAGGTCTCCAGGTCCTCATTCCAATGGGAAAACCCTAGCATTAAAACATGCTAATTATTAAATATATTTTTCATAGTTGCTAGCAAATTTGAATGCCATGAATTACTTATAGCAAAACATAAATTCCCTTGTTTTGATTTCTTCAAAGGCCTTTAAACTAGCATGTAGAATGGAATTCTTGTTAATTCCTTATTCAATATGCAAATGAAATTGAGTGGATCCTCCTTTGAAAGCACTTCTACATCTAATCTTCTACTTTTAAATTTTTAAAAAAGACATACAATGTCAGAGCTAAATGGCTTCATGCACAGTCCATTCATTAGAGGGTTTACTTCCCTTTATTTCTTCCTATTATTCTCTGAAAAGTCATCCCAGACTCTTCCAAGGGGCATCTGATGTTGTATGAAATAATGCAACTGAGGGAGGAGACTAATGATATTCAGTCCATCTCAGTTACACATGGCCCTCTCTTCATGCAAACAGAGGGGTTTTTTTGGACCTGCATATAGAGATTAAGTTGGAACTGAACTTTTTCATTTGCATTTGATAATATCCAGACTTCCAGACAAAGAATGGAGGACTGAAGATAAAGTCAATAATTGCCTGCAAAAGATGAAATGTCAGTAAATAGACCAGCTCTTCAAACCTCTCTAGACAAAGGAGAGGAAGGCAGATCACCCATAAATGCTCCAAACAATTGCTCCTCACAAGAAGACTGCAAGATTGCCTCTGGTGTTTTTCAGCATTGGTAGATGAGGGAATAACCATTTTGCTTAAACCATGGTCAGCACCTTTAAAAAGATGCTAAGTTTGCAAACTTCCTTTTCTAATTGGAAATTGCTTATTAACTACTTTTCATCTACCAGACACCTTTGACATGACAAATCTGAAAACACTGGATGAATTTGCCTTTGTTCCTTAATCAAAGAAAATTTTAATTATAAGCTTAAAAACTTTTAAAAACCCAGCAAGTTTGATTAATACATTGATATTAGAAAGCTCCAAATAAAGTAAGGTATAAGGTGAATTTAGATAAATTTGAAATAAGTGTCTTGGAATTAATTGTAAAGAACCCTTCCCATGAGCAAATGTTTTTGTTTTTTGTTTTTTAAAAAAATACTAAGATAGATTTTAAGAGTTGAACATTAGAGGAGACTAAAGATTTTAATTACAAACAACCCTAAATTTACTAACAGATAAAGAATGAAACAAAATATTCTAACACTGGAAATATTGAAGGATATTTTTTTGAAAAATAGATTAAGAAATAAATAGTAATCATGTCTGCCTCTATGATAGACTGTGTCTAAAAAATATGGAGCAGAAATAAGTATTACTTGACAAGACAGAGATTGAGTTGAAAGTGGATTTGCGAATGCCAGGCTATAAGAATGACATGGTAAAAATGTTATAATGGATGGGTATACAAGAAAAACCATCTGATGTCTTATAATTAATAATTAATAATAATTAATTATTAAATAATAATTTAATTTAATAATTAAAAGGGATATATAAACAACAAATCAAGAGAGAGGCTTGGACTTCCGGTTTGTCTGCCTCCGGTGAAAGACGATCCCTTTTTAAGGACCGCCAGCCCCGCCGCCTGTAGAGCCGCTTCGACTTCGAGAAGCGACTTGAAAACTCCAGAATCTGAAGGATTTGAGGAGCAGAGTAAGCAAGGCTCAGGTCGAGCCCCTGTGAGCCCCCAGAAGATCGCTACTGGGGAGGAAACAGGCGCGGCTCCCTTTCAACTTTCTGAGACTCCGGACGGCATGGGACAACTCTGCCTTCCGCAGAGCAAGCCAGCTGCAGCAAACGTTCAAACTGAATGAAATTGACTTCAATAATTAGCGGAAAAAACAACTTGAACCTCTAAACCAGTGGTTCTCAACCTTCCTAATGCTGCGACCCTTTAATACAGTTCCTCATGTTGTGGTGACCCCCAACCAGGGGTGGGTTCTAAATTTTTTTACTACCGGTTCTGTGGGCATGGCTTATTTTGTGGGTGTGGCTTGGAGGTCATGTGACTGGGTGGGCGTGGCTAGCTGGTCATGTGACCGGGTGGCCATGGCTATGTGTATAGGGACTACTCAGAGGGCTGAAAAAAGTCATTTCTGACAGGTCCTCGCACTTTTGACTGGTCTTTGCACTTATGACCATCCTCACATTTATGCCCGTGCAGCATTCTTAACAACAATGTCACTCATTTCACAACTGCTTCTCTTCACCATGGTGGCAAGATAGGGCAAAAACTTAAAATGTGAGGGCAGTCGTAAGTTCGAGGACTGGTCAAAAGTGCGAGGACCTGTCAAAAATCACTTTTTTCAGCCCTCTGAGTAGTCCATATGCACAAAAGGACTACCCAGAGGGCTGAAAAATGTGATTTCTGACAGGTCCTCGCACTTTTGACCGGTCTTTGCACTTATGACTGGTCATCATTTATGCCCATTGTAGCATTCTTAACAATGTGTCACTCATTTCACAACTGCTTCTCTTCACCATGGTGACAAGATAGGGCAAAAACGTAAAATGTGAGGACAGTCATAAGTTTGAGGACTGGTCAAAAGTGCGAGGACCTGTCAAAAATCACTTTTTTCAGCCCTCTGAGTAGTCCATATGCACAAAAGGACTACCCAGAGGGCTGAAAAAAGTGATTTCTGAAAGGTCCTCGCACTTTTGACCGGTCTTTGCACTTATGACTGGTCATCATTTATGCCCATTGTAGCATTCTTAACAATGTGTCACTCATTTCATAACTGCTTCTCTTCACCATGGTGACAAGATAGGGCAAAAACGTAAAATGTGAGGACAGTTGTAAGTTTGAGGACTGGTCAAAAGTGCGAGGATCTGTCAAAAATCACTTTTTTCAGCCCTCTGAGTAGTCCATATGCACAAAAGGACTACCCAGAGGGCTGAAAAAAGTGATTTCTGAAAGGTCCTCGCACTTTTGACCGGTCTTTGCACTTATGACTGGTCATCATTTATGCCCATTGTAGCATTCTTAACCATGTGTCACTCATTTCATAACTGCTTCTCTTCACCATGGTGACAAGATAGGGCAAAAACGTAAAATGTGAGGACAGTTGTAAGTTTGAGGACTGGTCAAAAGTGCGAGGATCTGTCAAAAATCACTTTTTTTAGCCCTCTGAGTAGTCCATATGCACAAAAGGACTACCCAGAGGGCTGAAAAAAGTGATTTCTGACAGGTCCTCACACTTTTGACCAGTCTTCGCACTTATGAGTGGTCATCATTTATGCTCATTGTAGCATTCTTAACCATGTGTCACTCATTTCACAACTGCTTCTCTTCACCATGATGACAAGATAGGGCAAAAACGTAAAATGTGAGGACAGTCGTAAGTTCGAAGACGGGTCAAAAGTGTGAGGACCAGTCAGAAATAACTTTTTCAGCCCTCTGAGTAGTCCATATGCATAAAAGGATACAGCAATAGAGAGGGATGAAGGAAGGGAAGGGAAATTAGAGTAAGAGTGAGGGTAAGAGAGGGAGGAAGAGAGGAGGGGAAGGAGAAAGGAAGAGGAAGTAGAAAGAGGAAGAAGGGGGGAAGAGAAAATAAGAAGGAAAGAAAAGACAGAGGTGGTAGGTTTGAGGAGAAAGATTGGTGTACAATAAAAAAGATGAAAGGGAAAAAAAGCCAACCCCAAACAAATATAAAGATATTAAGATAAAGAATGAATTGTTAAACTTTAAAGAATAAAAGAGAACAAATATGAATAATTAACAATAATTAGAAACACACATACAAACATACAATGTATTTTCTTTGAACAGAGTATTTGGCCGGTTCATAAATTTAAACAGTGTTTAGTCATTTCAATTAAATTTACAATTTCTATATTTCCTTTTTGCCATATTTATTCCTTATCTATTTTTATAAAAAACCAATATTACCCTTCATCCTCATCTCTAATCTTAATCAAATTCAATTTTTCCCTTCTATTCTATATTATACCCCTTCCCATTGTCATCTATTTTTATATCCATCCTCACATTGGTTAATTATGTAATATTACAGTTGTTTAATATGAATTCAACATTTTAATATAAATCAATTAGTTATATAACTACCTTTTTTGTATATTAATCAATATGAACATGAATATTCCATTTATTTCCATGCAATCCAATTTCTTACAAATCAATTAATTATATTTACCAATAATAATAAACCAAATAATTTCCCCCATATATTCCTCCAAACCACAACTTAACCATTTCTGCTTTCAACACAATATTCAATTAATAGTATCTCAATTATTACAATTCCCTAGTTAAATAGAGCTTTTTTTCTTTTGTGTTTTAAAATCTCCTCTTTTTCCCTAAATTTCCCGTTGTTTGCACCTACCTTTTTTGGTGAGGAAAAAGAAAAGAAATCTGCCTGCCTAATTTTCCAAGTTGCAGCAACAGCAAAGCAGTTTCAGTTTCGCTTCTCAGCTTAGATAGGGGGAAAAGAATCAGCACTCTTTCCAAGCAAGTAGAAGAGCCCTGAGCAAAACAACTGAGAGCAAATCAGCTGGGGGTCGGGAGCCAATCTAAGCAAGGCTAATTAGCCTATGTTGAAGCTCCGGGGGCCAATAAAATTACAAAAAAATACCGAACCATTTGTTAAATTGCTGGCTCCCCCGCCCCTCGCCCACCACTATTTATTGGCAATAAATAGTGGTGCGGAGGGGTGGGGCAAGCCAGCAATTTAACAAACGGTTGGGCTACACCACTGGCTCTAGGGCGGCCCTTTGAAGCCCCGTGGCAAGAATTTAAATAGTTTTTTTTCCTCTAGCCGTCGGAGGCAGCAATAGATTGGGAGTGGGCAGGGTAAACGAACGGCCGGCGATCCAACAGAGCAGAGAGTGAGGGTGAGTGAAGGCTTTGGCGACCCCTGTGAAATGGCCGTTCGACCCCCAAAGGGGTCGCGACCCCCAGGTTGAGAATCGCTGCTCTAAACCAAGAAACTGCAAGTATTATTTCTCTTGTGACTTTCAGCGGTGACGTCAGCATGTAAGGAACGAGGGGAACGAGGCTCCGTCCCCGAAGTTCCAAATTTCCTGATTGGAAGCCGTTTTTGGCACTTTCGACCACGGAGAGGTCGACAGAAAAAGGAGGACTCCCTAGGACCTCGGGGTGACAGCAATCTCCCCGAAGGTTCAGAGGAAAACCTCCTAATTCCAGCTGGGAAAAAACCAGCCATCTTGGCTGGCCGGAGCGCTGTCAACCGACAAGCGGGGAAGCGAAGATTGTACAGAGAAACATCGGTAATGGACTAAGCTATTCGAATACGAAGGTATAATTATAAGGATTTAAGGATCTAAGGCATCGGCGTGAATAGGACTCCAAAAAGCGGCGGTAAGATCGTCAGGCAAGCGGTGAGAGATAGTGACCGGAGCGAAGTCTGACACCCACAGTGACAACGCAGATTTGACTGGCGAAAGGAACGAGAGACAGAAGGAAAGGATCAGAAGCAAGCGGTGGATTATAATTTTACAATAATACATCTTGATTTAATAAGGAACAAAGACTAATCAACAGAGTGACTGTAGAAGTGAAGTTTAAAGAACTAAGACTATTTAAGACGGTCGCGGACGGAAAGGAATCAGCTGAACGGTAGCGAATGGCGGATTGAGGATTGAGGATTCAGAGAAGGAACTCTTACTTTGTATCCAGCACCAACAACAAACTTAAACCACAGACACGGGATTTGTAACGAGACATTGGATACATTGACGCTGTTGGTAAAAGAGATATAATTTGCTACACAGGAAAAGCGGAACAATTAACTTACTGATTTAACAGAAGCCATTGTAATAGAACTGTGAAAGCTGGGTGAGGAGAAGGCGAACGGAATAACGAAGGAAGAAGGAGGAGGAAGTAATTCCAATTGATCTGAAAGTGATATAGTGGAGAACCTTAAATATTAATTTATTAAAATATAGCTATTTCATTTACTTTACAAATCCACACTTAAAACTTATTTAACTTTGCTTAAAGAATACTAATATTAGATCTTGAAGTTATTATAATATATATCAAAGAATTGATTTAAGACTATCTTTCTCTTTATTGTTTTATGGTTTCCCACCCCATTGAAATAAGTTAATAGATTTTATAGTGATATATTGATTAAGGGGAATTATATCGTATACCATATTATATTGTGTATTGATTAGAAACCTAGATATTAATATAGATATTGGAGAGAGACGGCTATAGATATTATTAAGGAATAATAAGGAATAATAACTGTGATTATCAATATAAGTAGTATACATTGGCAATTGTGATATAACTTAATAGAATATTTTAGATAATTTATAGAGAATCTTAGATTTCATAGGTTTATTACATAAAAGTTACATAGAAATTGTTAAAAGGGAATTGTTTAGTGTTAAAGTGAATTTAAGTATTGTGATACCAGAAAGTATGAACATAAATGTGATTTAGCATCAATATAACTTGGTATTTAAATATTAATTGTATTATATTGTATAGGAACAAGAATAGAAGAATGAATTGCTAAAACACTGTACTTCCCCCTAACCCCTCTGAATTAATTAATTTGACTCCTATATAACGATATTTCACCCTCCCCAATCGAATCAGTGTATGAAAATTTGGGGAAAAATAATACAAAGAACGATGGCAACATCCTCAATAACAATAACGAAAACAGGGAAAAAATTAACACCCACACAATCTTCACCTGCACAACAAAAAACCATAGACACGATGCTAACTACAGACAAGGAAAAAGCTGCCACTGCACACAACATGCAGAATATACAGTCTATATTAGCTATGATCCAGGAGGGGATGAACAAGACCCAAGAAATAATAGCGAATAACCATGAAGAAACAAAAAGGAACCATGAGGAACTGAAATCAGAAGTAGGACAAATAAATGATAATATAAAAAAAATGGATGATAAGATCGAGAGAATACAACAAAACATAGTTAAAAATGAAGAACGAATCCAAAACATGGAAGCTAAAATGGTGTTAACTGAGCAAAAGATAGATAACATCGAACAAAATCAAATGGAGATAAATAGAGAACTTGAAGAGTCAATTACCCATTTAGAATTAGAAAAGGCATCATTCTTTTTACGATTTCAAAATATTGCGGAAACAAAAGGAGAAGACCTAAGAGATCTGATGACAGATATACTAGTTGAGGCTACCCAGAAGGGGAAAAACGAAATTAGTAGGGAAATTGACGAAATCTATAGAGTTCATACGAACTATGCCCGCAGACACAAACTACCTAAAGAAATACATGTCAGATTTGCACGTAAAACTGTAAAAGAAGAGATCTACACATTAATGAGAGAGGGAAAACCCTGCTACAAAGGGAAAGAAATAATAACTCTAAAACAAGTTCCAAAAAGAATAAGAGAATACAGGAAAAACTACAATTTCTTGACAACCCTACTGAACCAACATAAAATAATGTTCCGCTGGCTGGTGCCAGAGGGAATTCTAATATCATGGGACGACAAAAAATATAGAATCGACACGATAGAGAAGGCACAAGAATTTTTTGACACACACTTTACAATAGAAGAAGAACAGGAAACTAGGCGTGACTCAGAAAATACAAATCAGGAACACTCCACGGGGGAAACAAAAAAAGAAAAGGAAGAAAAGGAGGCTAGAGAAAGGGAGAAGATGGAAAGAGAAGGGGCTAGGGGGAAGACACAAATGGTAACAAGAAACACAAGTAGACTTAAACTAATAAAGGAAAACTAAGGGCAATGGGACGAGAGTTGAAATTAATCTCAATTAATATAAACGGCCTTAACCTACCAACCAAAAGAACACATACTTTCAAAAAACTCCAAAAATTAGACACAGACATTATCAATTTACAAGAAGTACATATTAAAAAAACAACATAAACAATTACTAGAAAACAGAAAACTTGGATCATTATTTACCTCACTTTCAGATCAAAAAAAAAAGAGGTACCGCAATATACATTAAAAACCATATTCAGGCAAAACCAATTTACACAGATGGAGACGGCAGGATATTAATGATAGACATTAAGACGGAGACCCAAAATATGTTACTGGTATCAATATATGCCCCGAATGGGAACCAAAAAGAATACTTTAAAAAGATACATGATAAAATAAAAGAATTAGATTACGAACATATATGTATAATAGGGGATTATAATGCAATCATAGATATGGACAATGATTACCAGAGTAACAAAAAAAACAAATCTAGGAAAAAGACATTACCTGACACTTTTAAGGATATGATTCAAGAGTTACAACTGAAAGATGCTTGGAGAGAATTAAATAAAACCAAAAAACAATATACATATTACTCAAACCCCCATCAGTCCTGGTCCAGATTAGATATGGCCTGGATGACCGCAGAATTAAGAGAAAACATCAAAGAAATTGAAATTACACCGAATGTATGGGCTGACCACAGCCCTATAACAATAGTCTGGAAAGGTCAGCAAAAAAGAGGAAGATGGATGATGGACAGAGAGGTCATCAAAGATAAAGAATATATAGAGATGATAAAGAAAGAGATGGAGATATTTTTTCAAATAAACAAAAAGGAACATACAACATTGCAAATCCTATGGGATACTACAAAAGCATATATAAGAGGACTAACAATTTCATTCAAGGCGAAGAAAAACAGAAACAGCAAAGAAGAAACAATTTACTGATTGAACTCGCAAAACAGGAAGCAGAATTACAGAACAGACCCGATAGGAAAGAGATCAAGGGAAAAATAAACCTTATCAAACATGAAATAAACCTAATAACAACAACAGAAATAGCTAGGAAAATCAAAATTGCAAAACAAAACCAATTTGAATTCGCAAATAAAACAGGACGTTGGCTGGCCTACAAACTAAAGAAAGAAAAGGAAAAAAGACTAATACACCAACTACAAGACGAACAAGGGCAACTGCAGCATATGAATGAGGAAAAAAAGCAAATTGTAAGGAATTTCTATCAGAAACTATATGCACAGGAAGAAATCCAATTGGAAAAAGTTAAAGAGTACATAAATAAAGCCAACATTCAAGAAATAAAGGAATCTCAAAGAGAACTCTTGAACAGACCAATATCGATGTCAGAATTAATTGAAGTGAAGAAGAAGCAGAACAACAATAAAACACCAGGTCCAGACGGTATCCCGGCGGAATTTTACAAAATTGAACACCAGCTAATTGATGACATTTTACTACAAGTCCTGAATGAAGCAATTTTAGAAGCCAAAATTCCTAAATCATGGATAGAGACAATCATTACATTGATACCTAAAGAAGACTCAGACCCCACTCAAACCAAAAACTACAGACCCATATCACTCCTAAACGCAGACTATAAACTATTTACATCAATTATGGCCCAGAGAATGAAGACAATTATTGTGAATTATATCCATCCAGACCAAAATGGATTTATTCCAAACAGGCAAATCAATAAGAACACAAGAACAATAGTCAATATCCTGGAATATTATGAACAAAAATCAGATGAAAAAATGGCTTTACTCTTCCTCGACGCACAGAAAGCCTTCGACAATCTCAGCTGGGGATTCCTAACATTGCAACTAGAAAAAATGGGAACTGGCGAGAAATTTCTAAATATGATTAAAAGAATATATTCAGATCAAATTGCAAAAATATGGATAAACGGAGAGACAACAGACCAATTTAAAATATCCAAGGGAGTGAGACAAGGATGTCCTCTCTCTCCTATACTATATATACTAGCATTGGAACCCCTGTTGAATGAAATTAGGAATGACAATGAAATAAAAGGACTAAGAACCAAAAACCAGGAATATAAGCTACAAGCATTCGCCGACGACGTAGTATTTATTTTAGAACGACCAAAACAATCAGGACTGAATTTACTAAGGAGGATAGAACAATATGGCGAAGTGGCTGGTTTGAAAATTAATAGACAAAAAACAAAACTACTAACTAAAAATTTGACACAAACCCAGGAGAAAGAATTGGAAGAGACATTAGGAATACAAACAACAACAAAAATAAAATATTTAGGAATTTGGCTCACCAATAAAGCATCATCCCTTAAAGAAGACAACTATATTAAATTGGCTAAACAAATTCAGAAGGACTTAGAGGTATGGAGTAAATTGAAACTATCACTATTAGGCAAAATTGCTTCAATTAAAATGACTATTTTACCAAAAATGTTATATTTATTTAGAACAATACCAATAAACCCAGGAAAATCATATTTCAAAGATCTTGATAAAATGACATCAAAGTATATATGGCAGGGAAAAAGAGCCAGGATTAAACTGAAACACCTGCAAGACACCAAAGAAAGGGGTGGCCTGGGATTACCAGACTGGCAAACGTATTACACAGCAACAGCCTTAACGTGGATTAAAGATTGGATGACGCTTGAAGATAAACGAACATTAGCACTAGAAGGATTTGACCTGTCCAAAGGCTGGCACGCATTTTTATGGGAGGAAAAGCCCAGACAACATGATCATTTTAGGAGACATTATATCAGAGGAGCATTGGCAAAAATTTGGACTGAAATAAGGAGAAAACACTACGATAAAATCCCAAAATGGCTATCAACCATGGAGGCCCAAATTTACCCGAACACAATGGATATAGGCAAGATGAAAACCTATGACGAACTGTTGAATACAGAAGGAGATATAAAAACAACAGAGGAATTGAGACAACAGGGCACGGACATTGATTGGTGGACGTATTTACAGATAAAATCAAGATATAAAAGTGATATGAAAAAATTTGGAATCCAAAAAGAAAGGAATGAATTAGATAAAATTATAATACAATCAGATGACAAATTGATAACTAAAATATATAATTATTTGCTTAAATACAAATTGGAAGAAGAAGTGGTGAAGGAAAACATGATTAGTTGGGCAAAAAATTTTGGATATAATATTAACTTAGAAAAGTGGGAAAAAATGTGGAAAGTAAACACTAAACTGACAATGTCCGTGCCCTACAAAGAAAATACATACAAGATGTTTTATAGGTGGCATCTCCCCCCTGCACGGTTGGCAAGGATGTTTCCCAACACCAACCAGAATTGCTGGAAATGTAAAATACAGAAGGGGACCTATTACCACATGTGGTGGTTATGCCCGAAAGCCAAAAAATTTTGGAAAACAATTCAAAGTCAGCTGGAAGAAATCACCACCCAAAAAGTGCCCCTCAGACCGGAAACATACCTATTAGGATTATTGACTAAGGACTATAAAAAAGAGACACAATACTTAATAATACACATCCTAACCGCTGCCAGAATCGTTTTCGCACAAATGTGGAAATTGGAAGATACGCCACCAGAAGAAAAAATAATACAAAAAATAATGGAATGTGCGGAAATGGACAAACTGACCAAAGAAATACAGGGAAAAGAAGACTCAGACTATTATTTAATTTGGCAAAAATGGTACAATTGGCTAGATAAAAAGAACACGAAATAAAGAAATACCACCCAATGTTACCAAAACAAGGAAATAAAATGAAATATCGTTATATAAATACTGATATATGATGAAAGATAATATGTACAGATATATTGATATATAATTACCGAAGTAGCTCTATTTTCAAAGTTCAAGCTTGATGACTTGATTTCACTGTATAGTTAGTTTATGTTTAGTTTGTTTAAATGTTTATATTTGTATGTGTATGTTTGTCTATAATAAAAAATTTAAAAAAAAAGTTTTATAAGAAATACAAACAATTTTCTCCCCCTCACCCTTCCTCTTCCCCACATGAATTATACATTTTCTTATACATAAGAAATCCTCCATATACATGTTTCCCTTAAAGAAAGCATTAAAATAAAACATTTTAATTACATTCGGAGTTGCTCTTCTCCTTCTTCCCTCATTCCACAACAAACCTTCTTCTCCTCCTCCTTTCTTTCCCGTCCCTCCCTCCTCTTCCCTCCTACTTTCTCCTACCTCTTCTCCCACCTCATCCTACTTCCTTTCCCTTTCCCCCACTTCTCTCTTCTTTTCCCCCTTCTCGCCTTCTCTCCTACTCCTGTCCCCTTCCCTTCCCTTCCTCCTCTCCTTTCTTCCATTCCTCTCCCTCCCTCTCCTCTTCCTACCCCCTCCGCCTCTCTCCTTTGCTGTGAAATATTTTCCTCCTTTAGTATCTGAGCAACTCCTATATTCTAGAATACACTTTCTTCTGCTAAAACATTTCTCTATTCATCACTTTTCCCCCCCTCCCTTATCCCCCCCTCCCCACCCCACCCCTGACTTCCCGGAGCAAAAACAGGGTATAGCATCTAACAAACATATGCTAAAATAAACTAACAAATTATAAAGTTCAAAGCTCCCACATGTTCTTTAACTCCCTTTGCTCCAATTCAACAACCTCCCTTTTATAAATTCTCAATACCAATTAAATTAAATTCATTCTTCCTACTTATATAGAAAAAAAAGAAAAAAAAACCTTTTTCTTAATGCATAATCTGATACTTTAGCAGTCTTACAAACAATAAAAATCATGAATAAATTCCATTTCTATACCAGAAAAAAAAATTCATCTTAAAATCTTATACATTTTATCTCATATATCTTTTAAAATAATATAGTCTAATGTTAAGCATTTTAAAAATCTCTTAATACCTTTAAAACACTTATTTACCAAATATAAATTTCAGAATCTACAGGAGGGTATCTTTCAATTTTTCAATTAACTGTCTTAATACCTCTAACTTTTTAAAGAACAACCCTTAACTATCCAAAACTAATTATCAGTTTACAATAAAATTCTGAGTTTAACATTAATCCTCTTCGCTTCAAAGGGTTAGACATCCTAAAAGCTTATACAATTTATCTCATATATCTTATAGAATAATATAACCTTATGTTAAACATTTTAAGAATCTTTTAGAACTATTAAAACACATATTTGCCCGATGCCAATTTCAAAATCCACAGGAGAATATCTTTCTTAATCTTCTGTTCTTCACTTCTTTTTATATTTTTTCCAATCCTTTTTTTTTATAAATTCTTTCAACAATCCCTCCAGTTTTATTTTGGAAACTTTTAAAATAGTAAATTGAGGTTGATGTTTCTGAAATACTCGCTCTCTTCCTGAAGTCACATTTTCTAACTTGAAATGCTCATTTCGTGTCTTCTGGCTTGTATAATCATTCAATCCATTTCTTTGTCCATATAGCCAAAATTTGTTGCCATAAAAATTGTCAGCTTGCAATAAAGAAACCATTTGTTGTTTTTCTGTCATTGGAATGGAAACGTCCACCAAAACCTTTGTTTCAGCTGTACCGGCCAATCTCTTAATCCTGTCCATTTCCTGATCTTCCAAAAACAAATTCTTCTGAATAATTTCCTGCTGTCCCTGTAACAACTGCTTATAATTTCCCAAGCTATTTTTTGAAAAAGCCCTTTCGATTGTATTCAGCAGGGCTGAGGTAAAAAAGTCTAGAAGTTCTTGAAAAGCCTGGACAGTCACGGCTTGGGAATTTGCTGATTCGCCAGCCCTGTTGTCAGCCATATTTCAGCTACTTTGTATTTCTCCAGCTATCAGGACAACAATTCAACTTTTTTCCACACAGTATAAAGACCAGATTTTAGTTAAAATCAGAACCAAATTCTTTTCCTGGCCGCTTCCATTTAAAACTTTCTCTTAGGGTGTAATCCAGTAACTGTAAAACGTTAACAAGCCTTAACGAGCACTTTCCCTGGTAGTTTCCTCCTCCCGCCCTCAGGCGCCATTTTCTGCATATTAAAACGGAGTTAAAGTGTTACTTGCAAGTTTCCTTTTGTTTTCTCCTGATTTGCTCCGTCTGCTATCAAAGTAAAGATGTTAAAAGTCCCCCCTGTTGATTTTCTGCAGATTCTGGTCGCAGCTTCTAGCTCCGCTTCAGCGGAGTCGTCTCTGGTCCGGAGTGGCTTGACAGGCTTCAATAGGGAGTCCACACCCTTTGCGCCCCAGGATTTCTCCTAGCGCACTTGGGGGGCTCTACCCCGCCTGTCGACTCTTCTCTCTCCCCTTTGCCCGGGGAGAGGGTTCCAAGCCTCCAGACAGCAGTTTTTCGGCTGTTCTGGGGCTTTTACAGAACCAGAGAACGGGCGCTCAAAAAAGAGCGTCTTCAAAGCTGCGGAGCCAGGCAAGAAGTCTCTCTTGTGACTTTCTGACTTAAGCAAAAATTTGAGCGAGTGAAAGTGACTTGAAAAAAATGGTGCCCGGCTCCAGCGTTAACAAGCTGAGAGTGAGAGTGGTCTTCTAAAGTAATTTCAACAAGTTACAAAGTTGCGCTGCTTGTAACAAGCAGGAACAGGAGAAGAGGGGAATTTTTTTAAAAAAAAATAACCCTGAGCTCGCTTCAGTTTAACTCTATCTTCAATTTGACTAAACCTGGGGGACTTTTTTAGAGGACTTTGTGGTGCTAGAAAAGGAAAAAGATCTCCTTTTTCAGAAAACCTAATCTACGTGGCAGAATGGCTTCTAAGAAACAGGAAGGCAAGGCAGCAGGGGGGGATCCCCCCCCCACAAATCTGAACAGCAGTTTCCCTCTGCTCAGCAGAGTCAGAAAAAAGATTTTGATTTTGAAAGTTTAAAAGAATTTATTACTCAGGCTCTGGATGCTAATTTTCAAAAATCTCAACAGGAAATGGATGATAAATTTCAAAAATCTCAACAGGAAATTAAGCAGGAAATTAATGAAATGACAAAGCTGGTGCAAGAGAATTATGGCAAGGTGACTGATAAGTTATCAAATGTGGTGTCTGGCCTGTCAGAAATTATTATTAAAGTGGACTCTAAACTGGAAGAATTTAAATCAGAAGTGAATGCCAAAATAAAGGATACTGATTTTAAAATTTCTGATGTGGACAATAAAATGCAGAGAGTTGTAAACGAAATTACGATGATGCAATTCCGGTCTATGGAATTTGCCATAAGAATTAGAGGTATTAAGGAGAATGATTTGAGACAGATTTGTGCTGATGCTTTGGCTGTGTTGTTAAAAATTAATTCTGAAGAGATTTTTTATAAAATAGATAAAATTTACAGAGTTAACTCGTGGGTGACCAGACAAAGACAATTGCCTAGAGATGTGGTGATATATTTTACAGATAGAAGAATGAGAAATGATATTTTGCAAAAATCTTTTCCTTCTTCTGTGCAAGTGGAGGGAGCTCAAATTGGAATCTATAAAGAACTACTGCCTAAGATGTTGAAAGATAGAAAAGATTTTGGTTTTTCAGTAAATGATTTTAAAAAATTACAGATTCCATTTCGGTGGGATGCCCCAACTGGTATAATTTTGAAGTACAATGGAGAAAGACATCGATTGAATACTGTTGAAAAGGCAGAACACTTTTACTATACTGTTTTTAAAGAGAGATCACCATCCCCATGTACATCTACTGTGGTGGAGATAAAGGAGAGTGACAAGGAGAAGCAATCTCAGCAAAAGATGGAAGAGCAGCTTAAGCAGGTTGAATCAGAGCCAGTGGAATTGCAGGGTGCTACAGGAGGTTTTCTGGAGGAGCCTCTGTTAGAATCTTCTCCAATTTTGACTACAAGAGATGTGGCTTTGGACCCAGATCGAATGGCTGAAGCCAAAAACCAGCGCATAACTCGTGCAATCTCTAAACAACTCAAAGAAAAGCAACTACAGGAAAGAGCTAAGGCACAACAATATAAAAAAGGAGTCAAGAGTACCACACAAGAAAGTGAAGCCATGGGGGGAGCAAAACCGAAGATTTCGGAGGATATCCGGCAATCTTGCTCGTTGCTTCAAAAAGGTATATATGACGGTTAAGTTTTTATCTTGGAATGTGAATGGACTGAATTCACCACAGAAAAGGAAGAAGATATTTACATATCTGAGACAATTTAATAATGATATAATTTGTTTACAAGAAACTCATGTCAGAACACAAGATCAAAAATACTTGATAAATTCAAAATTAGGAATACATTTCATAGCTTCAAATTTGGAAAAAAAGAATGGTGTGGTTATTTACATAAATAAAAGACTGTCAGCTAAAATTATAGAAGCAGATGAAGATGGCAGGTTTATAGCAATTGAACTGCACACTGTATATGGCCAAATTCTTGTGATTGGAATTTATGCTCCCAATCAACAACAGGATCATTTTTATAAAATTTTGCACACCAAAATATTGCAATGGGATTACAGACCTATTTTAATCATGGGAGATTGGAATGGAGTAATTGATTCCAAATTAGATAAAAAGAGTCTGGCGAAGTCAAGGATCAGACTACCACAAACCTTTTTTGATATGAAAGAAGATTTGGAATTAAAAGACATTTGGAGAATACATAATCCAAAAGACTTGGACTATACTTTTTTCTCTGATAGACATAGATCTTTTTCTAGGATTGATTTTATTTTATTATCAAATGATTTACTTGTTAAAACAAAAAGAACTAAGATTTTTCCAAGAACTCTATCTGACCATAGTCCAGTATGGATAGAAATTGAGACTGGAAAGACTGAGAGAAGATCATGGAGATTAAATGAAAATCTGTTTAGATATGAAAAAAAAATATAATAGAACTTAAAAAACAGATTAAAGAATTTTTTGAAATAAACTTGAATAAGGGTACCCCAATTGAAATTGTGTGGGATGCGAGTAAAGCGTATATGAGAGGCGTACTCATTCATATGAATTCTAAACATAAATTGAATCGACAAAAAAAAAGGTCCGAACTGGAACTAGAAATAAAGAATAAAGAACAGTTACTTATTAAAAATCCAACAGATGAAAGAATACGTGGTGCTATAAAACTTTTGAAAGATCAATTCCAAATGCTTATGGCGGAACAAGCTGCAACAAATTTACAGTATGCGAAGCATAATACATTTTGTAATGCCAATAAACCGGGTAGATGGTTGGCCTATACATTAAGGAAGAAGCAGAGTATGCAGACTATTGATAGTATCGATATTGGAGGGAAAGAAATTTTTCAACAAAAATTAATTAAAGAAGTCTTTGTAGATTATTACACCAAATTATATGCTAAAGATGATATGCAGAATGGACTTATAGAAAAACATTTAGATAATAAAAGAGTCACAAAAATTACTAATCAACAAAAGGAAAGAATGAACTATCCTATACCAGAGGAGGAGATAATAGCAGCAATCAAACAATTAAAAACAGCTAAAGCTCCTGGAACGGATGGTTTGACTGCAGTGTATTATAAAACTTTGCAAGCAGAGATGGTGGAACAACTTAGAGATTTATTTTGCAACATACAACAAGAGGGTAAAATACCCCCATCATGGAAAACAGGTTATATTTCTTTGATACCAAAAGAGCAAGCAGGTCCTAAAAAACCGGAGAATTATAGACCAATATCTCTTCTGAATAACGATTATAAAATTTATGCAAAAGTACTAGCCAACAGGTTGATGCCAGTAATTCAAGAGGTGATTCATGACGATCAAGCGGGATTTATAGAGGGCAGACATATGAAGGACAATGTAAGGCAAGTTATAGATTTATTGGAATATCTTGAGAAAAATAAACAGATCCCTGCAGTGCTGGTTTTCTTGGATGCGGAGAAGGCCTTTGATAGAGTGGACTGGAATTTTCTATTAAAGACTTTAAAAGAGATGGACTTTGGGGATCAATTTATACAGGCGGTTTCAGCAATTTATCAAGAGCAAAAGGCACAGATTATTATTAATGGAAGTTTGACAACAGATTTTAATATTGAAAAAGGAACAAGACAAGGTTGTCCGTTATCCCCATTGTTGTTTATTTTAACACTAGAAGTCTTGTTGAATACAATACGGGATTCAAATATCTTGAAAGGTATAGTGATAAGGCAAGAGGACTACAGAATAAGGGCATTTGCAGATGACTGGTTGTTACCCTAACACAGCCAATGGAATCAATAATCCAGATGAAAGACATTATAAAAGACTATGGTATGGTATCAGGATTTAGATTGAACCAGAAAAAAACTAAGATGATAATTAAAAATATGACACAAGATCGAAAACACGTACTTGAAAGGAGGGCAGGTTTTGAGATTGTACCAAAGGTAAAATATCTAGGAGTTCAGGTTGCAGAATCAAACATGAAATTGTTTCAAAATAATTATGAGGTGTTGTGGCGAGAGGTGCAGAAAGATATGGAGACTTGGAAAAAACTGCAGCTGTCTTTACTTGGAAGAATAGCAGCAGTTAAGATGAACATTTTGCCAAGATTTCTTTTTTTGTTTCAAATGATTCTGGTGCTTAAAAGTGATAAACAACTGAAAATCTGGCAAACTGGAGTGAACAAGTTTGTCTGGAACGAGAAAAAACCGAGAGTGAAATTGAAAATTATGCAAGATGTTCCAGAGAGGGGAGGTCTTAAACTTCCAAACCTACAGTTATATTATGAAGCAGCAGCTTTGACTTTAGCAAGTGATTGGTTTGGAAGGAAAAAGACTGGAATACTGAATATAGAAAGTTTTGATCTTGAATTTGGATGGCATGCTTACTTATTTTATGACGACAAAGTGGATAAAGTATTTAAAAGCCATATACTTAGAGACTCTTTGATGAGAGTTTGGAAGAAGCACCAATTCAAATGGGATTATAAAATACCGCTATGGCTGGATCTTGGTCATATTATGTGGAATACAAATATAATGTCACTCGGGGGGTTTTTATACAAAGAGGTTCTTTTTACAGATGCGGGCAGATGGCAGTTGAAGACATTACAGACACTGTTGGACGAAGGGATTAACTTAACTTGGTTACAATATAATCAATTACAATTGAGATGGAAAGAGGACCAAAAAATTGGTATTATGTTGCATGAGGAAGAATTGGTTAGACATATAAAAGAGAAAGGTCCAATGCATATTAAAAGGCTTTACAATGTTTTGTTAGAAAGGGATTCAGAAACTGAATTGGTTAAAGATTGTATGATTAAGTGGGCACAAAATTTTGCAGAACCAGTGATGTTGGAAACATGGGAAAAAATTTGGGTTCAGAATGTTAAATTCACACAGTCGCAGAATTTGAGGGAAAATTTTTATAAAATGTTTTACAGATGGCATTTAGATCCCAAGAAATTGTCGTGTATGTACCCTAATGTTCAGCCAAAATGTTGGAGATGTGATTGTTTAGATGCTACATATTATGATGTTTGGTGGACTTGTAAGAAAGTTAAGGCTTTCTGGATAAAAATCTGGTGGGTCATGCAGAATGTTTTGAAGAAAAAAATTCAATTTTCTCCACAATTGTTTCTACTGGGGATAGTTAAGGATTTTACATTGGATGAAACAAAGCTGATATTGTATATGATAACAGCAGCGAGATTATTGATAGGTAAATACTGGAAAAATGAAGCTTTGTCCACTATCGAGGAATGGACTTTGAAGATGGCCAGCTTTGCAGAGATAGCGAAGATTTCAGCATATCTAAAAGATCGTTCACAAGAGACTTATGAATGGGAATGGAAAAAGTGGATAGATTATGTGCAGAACAAATATCAAACTAGGAAGTATCAAATAGCTTTTCACTGATAGTATTATATTTAGACAGATATATTTGAATTTTGTGAAGATGAAAAATTATATGGGGGATGGAGGGGTTCAAGTTTTATATAAAGGGGATTTTGATGGGAGTATATTCTGTGGAAGTCCGGGAGGAGGGGAGGGTTAGGGGGGGTTAGGGAGGGTTAGGTTGGGGAATTTGGGGTGGGTTGGGGGGGAAATGGGGTGAAAATGTAACTGTAAAACTTTTGCAATAAAAAAAAGAGAGAGAGAGGCTTGGATAATTTTTCTATATTTGGATTTACAAAGAGGCTTGTTAAAATTTTGAAGAATTTTATGAAAAGGGACAAAGAATAAATGAAAATAAATCAAATTATATGACATTGTTTGAATGAACTAAAAGATAATTAGAATTAAAAGGAAGGAATATAAGTTGGTTTTGTTTGATCAGGGATAAAATAGATATGTTGTTATTTCTGATAACTTAATGGAATTTTGCAGATACCAGGACTGAAATTACAATGCTTTATGGACTTCTTTGTAGTTAAGAGATGGAACATAGTTGAAGAGAACTTTTGTTGTAATTTAAGAGGTGAAAAGTTATTTGTACTTATTCTTTACTATATTTTCTTTTCTTTTTTCTTTTTCTTTTTTATGTTTTTTCTATTTTTTCTCCCTTTGCAGCTTTTACTATGCCTTCACATTTTTAATCTTTTAGTTTGTATTAGTTTTTACAATTGCAATTATACTCTTTAATAAAATTACTTGAAAAAAGAATAATATTCTACCAGTGTTTTTTACATTTTCAATTATGTGCTCATTAGAGATTTCTTAAGAATCCTCACCTGACTATAATGAGAGGAAAAGAAAAGAAATTAGCAAATGCATACTACATGGAAGGATCTATTTATTCTAGAAATAAAAAGTAGTTGAATTAGTCTTGGGACAATTTCTATGATAGATAATGTGCTGTTTATGACTTCAGTAATGTTCCCGGTGGTTGCTTTGGAGAACACTATTTGCAGAAAATGATATATATTTATAATAATACTCATGGTAATAGAATTATAGGCTCATTTTTATTATGTCCATTTTTAAGACTATGAGAGCTCAGAACACAATGCATGGCTCATCAGGGTTTAGATACTGCTGAAATTTGAGCAGCAGCATCGAGTAAAAAAAAAAACTTGTGTTAATGAAGGAAATGTGTGCATGAAATTAGCTCTGCAGATTATAGTGATTGCTTTTCATGCTGACCAGAAAAGCAGCAACTATAGGGGAGAAGGTATTTCAGATCAATTATGATGGGAAAAACTGATAATATTAGAATCAAATATTATACAAACTGTGTCTGCATTATTTGTCCAATCTCTCTAAGTAAAGTCAATTATGGAGGAAAAAATGTTGCTCTATCTAGCAAGGTACAAGGTAAAATTCACAAGAAAATACCTACTCTGGAAATCTAAGTAACAAGTAGTAACTTCAAGCAAGCTTTCCTGTTTTGATAGCATCTGGATGTATTGATTACCGCTCCTATCAGCTATTCCTCAAGGATGATGGGAATTGTAAACCAAAACCAAACAGTGCATTACTTTTCTATTTTGTTGATAAGACACTGCCCTTAAAACCAGCGGTGAAATGCACTTACCTTCGCTACCGGTTCGGGAATGTGAGCGCACGTGCCTTTTCTGCCCATGTGCAGAGGGTCAAAAATGGGATGTAATGACGTCCTGGTGAGTGGGCGGAGACTAACAGGTCATGCGAGCTGGATAGATCCGGCTGGACTTCACCGCTGCTTAAAACAAAGTTTGCCACTGATTAGGTAATCTGGTATGAATTCAGGTGTTGTGCAACCTGTTCAGAAATAAACTGAATTGAGTTAAATATGGTTCAACCAAGTTCAGAGAGATGGAGATATTGATTTTTAAAAAATAAAACTTAGTGTAGTCAAATTCATTATTTGATTTTAAAAAATGTTAATTATCTAATAAATAAATAGGAAATAGGAATAGAATGGGAATGGGAAATAGAACCAAACATAAAGAGGCATTTTTTAAAAATGTTTTTTCTCCTTTCAAAGTTTTATACAGGAGTTATGTCAGAAAGCTGCTAGAATTGATATTTGATTGTTGTGAGGAAGAGGAAAGTCCTCCACAACAAACTGTTTCAATTTATATAGCAACTGTCAAATACCCCAAGGAGAAAAATCTGAAAAATAGTATGATTGGACAAGGAGACCAGGTGTGGTTTCCCAGAACAGTACACCTACAGAAGGTCCTTACCATATTAAAGTAAAGAACTCCCTCCTTCCTTCCTTCCTTCCTTCCTTCCTTCCTTCCTTCCTTCCTTCCTTCCTTCCTTCCTTCCTTCCTTTGATTTATATGGCTACCTATCACATATAGTGATTCTGGTGGTTCACAACAATCCATTAAACATAGTTTAAAACTTACAAACAATCCTTGCTTAATGATCATTTATCCAGCAACCACTTGAAATTACGATGGCATTGAATGAAGGAACTTACAACCTGTGCCTTAACTTACAGTTGTTGCAGCACCCGGGCAGTCACATGATTGTGATCTGGTTTTTTGGTAATTGGTTCACACTTACAGCAGTTGGCCAAGTGTTCTGCAATCGTGCAATCACCATGAACAATCTTTTCAGCTGGCTCCCCCATAAAGTCAACAAGGAAGCTGATAGGGAAGGTCACAAGCCAGTGTTCTTGCTAGAGGATTACCTGGGGGCTGCCTGAAAAAGGTTCATCACGAAATCCAAGCAGGGCTTTTTCACCCTGCATCTTTGAGAACAAAAGTGCTGCCTGATGAATTGATTTTGCAGAAAAGAGCCCAGTCTCACAGCCCTCCAGACAGCTAAAAGGGTAAAGGTCCCCTGTTCTCCAGTGGGAGGATGTTCCAAAGGCCTTGAGCAACTACCAAAAAGGCATACAATCCGATGGGACCTTGTAGATATTGTGTGATTCTCAGGAACCAGGCTGAAACTTGCAATATATTATGTAAGCATTCTCCAGATAGTCATGCTGTTTAACATAACAGGAATCTGATAGATGATATCCATTTAGGAATTCACCATGGGCCAGAATACAAGAAATACCATGGTCTTTTAGCTTCACTCCTTAGTGAAAGGCAGTTATGTCATAAATATGCTAAGCTGTTTATAGCAGAACATATAATGTTCACTACAGATATGGGGGAGGGTAAGTTGGTGTGTTATTTAGCAGCCCCATAAAGTCACAGAAATTTCCTTTTTTAACTTTTAGTTCAGAATCTTTTCATTCTTTCCCTCCAATTTTTTTTATTAAATTTGAAAGAAGTATAAAATACAACAAAGAAAGAAAAGAAAAAAGAATTAAAAAAGAAAGAGAAAGGGGTGAGGAAAAAGCAAAAATTGGAAAGTGCAAACAAAAAGGAAAAAAGTTATAGAAAAAGATCCTTTGAACTAGAATAAACCATAATAAATAGAACTTTTATCATCATAAATAAATCTAAACCCAAGGTTAAATTTTCATTTCTTTCCATTTCAAACAAACAAACAAAAAAATCCTATAGTGTTACAGGTTTCCAAGTAGAAGTAGAATGAAACTAGATAAAATCTTTTCTTTAATCAAAGCAGACAATTTCACCATGTCAGCCAACTCCATTGATTTCACCATCCATTCTTCCATTGTGAGTATGTGTGAATCCTTCCATTCTGTGCACAGAGATGCCTTGTTGCTGTTGTCATATATAAGAACAAAGTTCCTTTTTTTCCTGTTTGTCCACCAAATCTAAAAAAAAAAAAAAAAAAGCCTCTGGCTTCAGTTGTCACGTTCTATTTAATAATTCCGAGTTAAAACATATCATTCCAATAAGTCTTAACTTTCTTTCATCTCCATCAGAGGTGATTAAAAAGTGCCTTTACATTCCCAACATACCATTGACAAAACCCTTAATAGCTTTGACAATTTATCAGGTGTAAAATGCCAATGGTGCATAATACTATAAATATTCTTTTTCAAGTTACACTTCAACAGCCTTTACTCCACATATTCTTCCATTGTTCAAGCATTATGTTGTAACCAAATGTTATTGCCCATTTGATCATATAATCTTTAATATAGTCATCCTCCATATTCATTTTCAATAGTAATTTATATGTCTTAGCAATCACATTAGTACATAAATCCAACTAAAATCAGTTTTCCCATTGGTAAAAACAAAATTCTTCTTATCCAGTTTAAATCTTCTGTTAACTGAGCATAGACAAACCATTGACAAATGGTCTTTTCTTTCCAATTCTTCTCTGTTTTTTAATTTAGGTCTCCTTCAGAGAAAGTCAATAAATCAGCATTGGTCAACCAAGTTTGTGCAGGTATCATTTCTCTTCTAAAAATACCTCTTGGAATGACAACCATAAAGGAATTTGGGAGTCAATTTTATTTTATATCTATTTCAAACTATCAGCATGGCATAACTAATAAAATGATTTTGAAAACTTATATTATGTTATAGCTAACCCTAACTCTGTCTAACTTTAATCCTAACCCTAATTCTGTCATAGCATAAATAGGCATGCCACATTCTTTTCTTTCTTATTGCTGACTCGGACAAAGAAGAGAAGTAAATATCTTTTAAAAGATTTTGGAACAGTAACACAAAATGAATATGAATCAGCAATGTGATATTGCTGCTAAAATGCATTTCTTCACCACATCAATATAAATGCTTTCCAAATCAGGAAATTAATTCTACTCTGTTTTGCAGTGTATTTGGTTCTGGACACCCTATTGTTTGAAGTGTTCAGATAACTAAGAACTCAGAAAAGCAGGAAGAATGATGTGGGGATCATAAACTAAATCTTAAGAGAACCAGTTGAAAGATGGCATTAAACATTACAGCTTGTTTTTGATAGCTGAAGTGGGGGCAGAGAGGAAGATTATTTTCTATTGTCTTAAATTCCAGGATACGGATTCCTGATGAATTTTAGGAAAACATTCCAAATGGTAAAAGTAGTTAGAAAATGGAACCATTTTCTAAGGGAGGGGGTAAAAGCTCTCCTTTGTTAAATGTGTTGGAACACATACTGGATAGCCTGGATGGAGACCCTTTAAATTAGATTTATGCCTTGAACAGTGGGTTGTCTTTTTTAAAAATTGATTTTCTATTAAATACATTTCTTAGTGCTTAATAAACATCGTGTTGTCTAGGTATTTAATTTGCTTAACAATACAAATTTACATTCTTAATCTCCACCCCTTTTTTCCAACCATTGGTAAAATAGATTCCATGTTTGATAATAGTCTACATCTTCTTTCTGTTTAATTTTCAATGTCAATCTATCCATTTCTGCACAATCTAGTATCTTTCTGACTATCTCTTCATCTCGCTGTATATCTTCATTTTTCCAGTATTGTGCAAATATAATCCTCGTTGCTGTTAGGACATGTAATATTAAGTACATACTTATCCATTTTTTCTGATTTTATACCTAATAAAAACATTTCAGGTTTAAAATCTGCATGTTTCCCTATCATCTTT
Organism: Arizona elegans; assembly: GCA_022577455.1. NCBI lineage: Eukaryota > Metazoa > Chordata > Lepidosauria > Squamata > Colubridae > Arizona > Arizona elegans. Next base: position 155,964,486 of record JAKOOJ010000001.1, read on the forward strand.
TCTTTAAAAAAAATGCTTTTGTGTAAATCCACCAAATATGATAAAATGTGCCCATTTTTTGGGTTACATTTCCAACATTTGCTAAACATGTTTTTAAACGTTTTAGCTAACCTAGCAGGTGGTAAATGGCATCTATAAAACATTTTATACAAATTTTCCTTATAAGAGGTTGCCATTGTTAATTTATAGTTTCTTTCCCATAGGTTTTGCCATTTCTCTAGTTCTATGTTATATCCAAAAAAAAATTCCCATTGTACCATTGTGTCTTTTATTTGTTCGTTTTCCATTTTCAAATTCAGTAAGGAGTTATATATCTTCTTAATTAGTTTTTCATCAGAGATGCGCAATGATAAAAGAAGACAATTATATAACTACTTAAGCAAATAAAATTAGATTTGGAAAAATGAAAAAACCTACACTTATCAATGTTGGGAAGGACTGACACAGTAAAAATGAATATCCTACCAAAATTGCTCTTCCTGTTCCAAACCGTACCTATAAAAATTGAAAAGAAATTCTTTGATGACTTGAATAAATCAAGTTTGAAATTTTTATGGCTAGGAAAAAAAGCAAGAATAAAATTGAAAATGTTACAAGAATCTAAAGAAAATGGAGGGTTTGGACTACCAGATTGGTTTGTGTAATAACATGGTTAAAAGAATGGATAACTCTTAGATACATGAGATTGTTATATTTAGAAGGACATTATTTACAACTAGGATGGCATGCCTTCCTATGTTATGAGAATTCAGCCATAAATACTTCCAAAATCACTATATAAGAAATTCACTAATATCTGTATGGGAAAAAATAAAACCTAAAATATATCTTAAAATCCCAATGGCTCTCAATGATGGAAGTTTTTACATATCCAAACTTGGTGAAATTTGAAAAAATTGTCACTTATAAAGACATTTTGGACAATGAAGGGAAATTAAAATCGAAGCAAGAGCTGGAAAAACAGGGCATTCCATTATCATGGTGGCCACAATTACAAATACAATCTAGATATGAGTTAGACTTGAAAAAATATGGCTTTTGTAAAGGAGAAACACCTTTTGACCAAACACTATTGAACGGGGGACTGTCTTCATGGCCTAGATGGCCCTCTCCAACCCCAGGATTCTACTATCATTAAGCCAAGATTTATAAAGATATATTTTAGACGTAGGTGTGCAGAGATGAGGCAGACAATTAAATACTCGAAACAATATTTCTCTTTTCTTTCCCCATTTTCTTTGAAGGTTTTCAGTCATCCAGGTCATGGTTGTCCCAAATGTGCATTTTCAAAAGGCAACTGAACTTTTCTTTGTTCTTGAATGTCCTTGACGACATTTCACTTCTCATCCAAGAAGCTTCTTCAGTTCATTGATATCTCTTTTAGACAATTTAAGGAAAGCAATCTGAAAATTATTACATTGTAGGCTGTTGCATTCATCCTGGCGGGCTCCTCATGAGTAGTCCAGATTAGAGAAAGCACAAGGACAGGTGTTTCTCGGGATGAGAGAGCCTCGAGCTGACTCCAGACCTCTCTTTTATTAGTAATCAAAATACAGCGTCATCAAAAGGCGTTATTATGGCTACACATCTCATATTACATACATGAAAAAAGGAAAGCATCCATATAGGTTTCACATTCTACAATTTACAGTAAGTCACGTGAATTCTAGGAAAGCAATACTCAAGGTAAAAACAAAACTTAACTCTGCTATGTTATCATATTTGCTGCTAGCCGAGAGGCCCATCTTCCCGTTATCAGATTACCTCAATCCTCAGGAATGTTCTACAAGGAGATGTCTCTGCTATGCAGGCACAGCCTATGTTATGAACAAAGAGAGAACAAATAGGGCCCTTCAGAGAGTATCCATATGAACCCGCTTTTTCTACTCAGATTATTTCGGTGCCAAGCTCCATACAGTGTCCAACCAGTTAGACTGGTCTATACATGTACTATGGCCACCTGATTCCCACAGTAGGCCTTTTTAAATATACACAATCGCTTGACAAGTCATTTTTGGGGGGAGGGAGATCTCTGAATTTTTAAGCAAATTTACATTGTATTTGCTATGGAAACTCCATATGCAAACCCAAGAAAATTGTTGGGAAGAAATTTGCTTTATTAAGCATAAGCTAATTAATTTTACAAATGTGCTGGCCACCTAAGAATATAGACTAAAATGATTTGGAGTAGAACATAGATTGCTTAACACAGCAAATGCATCTAGGTTAGAAAGAGGAAATTGTTTAGTCCTCTAATTACATATTGCTGACTGAAGGGGTGTCCCCATATTTTTGTTTGTACTCAGTAACTATTGGAATGATGCTGAATTTTCATTTATAATTATTTGAACAATATGTAAATTCTAATAGTTCACATATTCATAGGCACAGTGAGGTCCATTTTTTTTAATCCAATGGGATGTTAACATATTGGAACTAAGGGCAAGATTTATTACACTTTTTTTCTTATATCTATATTGACTCAGAAATTGATATTTAAATATATGGCATAGACTTTATTACAGTCAAAGATGAGATCTAAAAATAACAATAAAACCCAAAACTGGATGAAAGTGTTACAATTGGTAGTGCAGTCAAGGTGTGTTTAATTTTCAGCAATATAACAGAATTTGGCTATATTGAAAGAAAACTGCTTAAAACAGATAAAATGTACATATAGATTTGTTTTTGAACTGGGAATTGCATCTGAACTTTCAGGAAAAGCAAAAATATATGGACTGGTGAATCTGAATCTGAAGATTACTACATCTAAATTAGCAATCATGCAATATAGATTAACAATTTACTAATTAAAATAAAATAGTTTGCTAATTTAACAAATAAGTGATTTGTTATCACTATTTAATTTAGTATTCATTAACATAAATACTTTATACATGAACTATTTAAACATAACTATTATTTTTAGCCTATTGTCTTAAACAAATATTTTTAAAAAACCAATTTGGAACTAAAACATTGCTAGAGAGGCCCAAAGCATATCAGTTAAGCAGATTGATTAATAATTGTTTTCTGTGTTCCGGATGATTATTCATGGATTTGTCCTCCTTCCTCCCATCTGCCCTTCTTACTAATGGTTTGGTGAATGCTACAGGGGAAGAGTTAATTAATGTATCATTTTATTAGGTGAAATATTCAGTCATATATCTAGGAGTTCAAAAACCTCACCTCTAGTACAGGGACTGTTATTTTAATTAACTGTGTCCTTCAAAATGTGACCTTCAGTATGTGATTTATTTTAAAAAATACATATTAGAATTTTGGGATAATCTACAAGGATTTGCTTTTGTAACTAGTATAAGATAAGAATCATTTTTATTCTTACTGTATTCTCAGGAATAGCAGTTAGACCCCTACTCACGTTAAAAGTATATTTTGTACAAGTGTTTATCTTTGTCCTAGTCACTGTAATGCATATCACATGATAAGATCTATTAATCAGAATAAACAGTTGTGATCTTGAATAAAAATTGTAAGAATTAGCCAGTTCCCAAACTTGACAAAACAGTTCAAGCCTTATATTCTAACCTTGGCTGCATCAGCTGCAACCAGAATTCAACAAGGAAGTTTTCCTTACCTTTCCTGCAAAGGTCCACATAGGCATGGGTTTGAGGAAGTGATGATACCAAGAGACTTAGGCCAAATGGTCCAATTTTCAAAATGCTATTGTCACAAGTAAATGCTTTATTCTCCATCATGTAAATAGTATCTGTACAGTATATCAAGAGTTAACTTATTTCCATTGCTTAATGTATGTATGTCTAACCACTCCCATATCTAGCTCCTCCCCTTGTATATATAAGGAGCTGTATGCCATTTTTCAGTGCTTCTATTTGTGAATATTCAGTGAATATAGAATGCCATCTGTGATTAAACAGAGCTTTATTTAAACATACTATTCTTATTTTAATTATTGAGTCTGATCCTGAAAATATTGCAACAATTTGGTAGCAGAGGATGGTTAATTGACTCAATAAAAAATTCAACAATGTCTGAGAGAGAAAAATCAAAAAGCAAAAAAATAAGACCCAACACCAGGGCATATACTAAAGAAATGGAAGCAGAACAAGAAATAATTGATGAATACGCAACTGAAATATCGAGAGAATCTGAAGACTGTACTACAGACAACGAAGAAATAATAGATGAGAACAATGATCAAAAAGAAAACGAAATAGAAAATAACAAACTCAGTTCAGAAATACTAAAACTTTTAAAAGATCAAAAGAACGATGAAAACCTCATCGCGAACCTCCAAGACTTACTGAAAAAAAGCGGAGCAGCGAGAGAAAAGCACATCGTTACAGATGAAAATAAAGACTCAAAAAAGGTGAGCGATTTGTCTACAGACAAAAATGCAACGAAGGAGAAGAACAACGGTCCTGCGCAAAATTTTGAATGGCAGCCATCTTGGTTTCAACGAACCTTCAGTCTAAGCGATGAAGAGCCAATCAGAAGACAAGATTCAAAATATCTGGCGCGAAAGGACTTACTTGATGCAAAAAACAAAAGAGAAAAGATCCATACATCAGAAGAGTCTGACACAGAGACTGAAGAAGAATCAATAGAAAATCAAGTAGAGTCTGCAATGAAAACGCTTTTTGCAACTTTTGGGTCAAAATTGAAAATAACTAAAGAATCAGCGAAAAACTGCAGTAAAAAAACAAAAGGAAGAACAGTGAGTAAACGAACTTCCCGAAGATCGCACGCCTCTATGCAGACAGCGAAAGCATCGACGCCTGAACCCAGAGAGCCCTGCAGATACCAACCTACGCCGCAAACAATTCCAGAGACCAGCGCTCTCAATAAAAGGACTCCCATCGCCACCAGGACTCCCAAGGCTGAACCAGAGACCGAGTCTTCCGAAGAAGAACAATGCGAGGGAGCTGCAGCGACGAGAACCTTTCACCATGACTTCAGGAGCGAAATGGACAATGCGCATGTGCAAAGCTACACAGACAGCTTCGAAGCAAGAGAAAGACAGAGACTGCCATTTAAAGTCGTCGCTAGCATCCCCATGCCATTCTGCGGTTACCAACACTTAGAAGACCATGGACTTCCTCCAGTTGTAAGTAATGGAGCTAACAACATTGGGAATTTACCCAATGATTTCCCAAAACTGAGGGTAGATGGTGTTAATTTACAAGAGTGGTGCCAACAGCTCCAAGTTGTCTTTATGAAAGAAAATTTATTGTTTTTCATTACTAACCCTCCAAAAAGACCTTGGACTTTAAGATTGGACTGCCTACACCATAGAGCATTTTTCTTACTAATATCCAGTATATCTCCTGCTATGTATCATAGTATTAAGTAAAATCTAACTGTATCAGAAATTGTTCAATACATGTTTAAGCTGTTTCACAGTGATAGTGTAGCCACTACAACAAGAATGTCTAAGGATTTCTTTTCAGCCAGGTTAAAATCTGGGGTCACCATAAGTGAACATTTAATATACTTAAACAAAGTCAGAGCAGAATTACAACTAAGAGGAGAAATAATTTCAGATCAAACAATGAAAAGTGTTATTATCAATTCATTAGACCCATCTTGGAATAATTATATATCCCATTTAGATACAATCAATTTAGGGTATTTATCTATAGAAAACCTTTCTAATAGGTTGATAGCTGAAGACAATTCGAGAAGAAATCGTTATAATAATCACATAGAGCATAAGCAATATAAGAAAGTGGCATTTCAAGAAAGGTACCATGAACCAATCAAATGCCATAATTGTGGGTCCAAGGAGCATAATAGAAGAGATTGTCCTAAATTCCTCAGAGATAAACATAGGACAGATCATAGAGATAGATATCACAACAGACAGTCATCCACTGACAGACATAGATATAGAAGTCCACCCATCTATAAGGAACATAGAGGGGGTAGAGATGATTCAAGAGATAGAAAATCTGGTTCATTGAATGGACTGAACAAACACAACAACAACAACATACATAGACCAGAAGATAACGATTGGCTCATTGACTCTGGTGCAACAAATCACACTACACACAACAAAAATATATTAACTTCGTTTGTTGAAGATAAATTTATAATCAAAGTAGCTAATCAAGAGAAGGTCCAAGTCATAGGTAGAGGAAATATAATCTTACCTGGCCTAGGAAAAATAGAGGGGGTATTGTTAATACCTGAAATACCTCATAACATACTTAGTGCAATAAAACTAAGCAGAGAATCTGGCATAAACATAGTCTTTTCAAAAGGGAATGCAGCTTTAAAGAAAAATGAAACAAGCGTAAGTACTGTCATTATAAAAGGAGGCTTACCTTACTTAATAACAAATGAAAGATGTTTACATAATATTGATTCCAACATAGAGGATGACAATGACATAAATAACGAAGAAAATAGTAATAGTGATAATGAGGAACATGAGGTAGTTCATAACAACAAAAACTCATCCAATGATAAAAGACCTAATATAGGCAAACCTATTCATGATGAATGTGCCCATATCTTACATAGAAAATTAGGACATGCTAGTTTCCCTGTAGTACAAAAAATGATTGAACATGCTGATGGTGTTAAAATAAAAAACTGTAAAAACTATCTAGAATGCTCAGTGTGTAAATCCACAAAACTCAAAACTAGCCCCAGGCCCAAAAAATCAACCAGGTCAACCAAACAAATCTTTGAATTAGTACACATGGACTTAGTTGGCCCATTGACACCATCAATCACATATAAAAAACGCTATTTTCTAACCATTGTGGATGACTATAGTCGTTATGGGTTTGTCTACACATTAAGACATAAGGATGAAACATTTCAGAAATTCAAAGAATTTTACAAACGCATAGAGACACAACACAACATTAGAATAAAACAAATTATGACAGATAGAGGATGTGAGTTCATGTCAATCGAATTCTCACGATGGCTAAAAGATAAAGGGATGTTGCATTACACATCTAGTCCTTTCTCTGCATTCCAGAACGGAGTGGTAGAGAGAAAGAACTCGACACTACAAACCATGATTAGATCCACATTAGAAGATGCTGGTTTAGGTAAACAATTCTGGTCAGAAGCTTTACAATTTTCCAATTACACCCAAAATAGGACTTGGTCCAGCATAGTGAATAAAACACCATATGAAGTGATGTACGGTAGGAAACCTAAGTTAACACACATGCATATATTTGGAGTCACTGCAGACATACATATACCTAAACAATTAAGGCGTAAAGGTGAAAACGTATCCAGAAGATTTAAATTCATGGGATACGAAACAGGCACAAAAGGATACAGATTTATTGATAACAATAACAGATTCATAATTTCAAGAACAGCAGTATTTCATGAACAGGCCAATTGGTCCAAAATACACCTTAATGAAATATTCCCAAACACCAATTCAGACACTGAACATCAAAATAAGAATATTGAAAAGAAAAACAATAACAGCACACGCAAAAACAAAGTTAGAACATGGACAAATAGTCAACACAAAATAAAAACTGATTCAGTAACAAAAAAGGAAGCAAGGTATTTACATGACAATGATAGTATACCAGTGAGAACAACCAGAAGTAACAGAAATCAGGTGCCTAATAAATACAAAGATTATGTAATGTGTATGAATGGAGAAATAGTAACACCAAACACTTATGAAGAAGTGCTGAAACTTCCCCCCAAAGAAAGAGAAAAGTGGGAATCAGCAATGACCAAGGAGATGAATAGCTTACAAGAATTGAATGTTTTTACACCCACATAAGCCCCAAGGGATAAGACTATTATTGGTACCAGGTGGATATATAAAATTAAGAATTTGGAAGGAGGTAACACACTGTATAAAGCCAGACTAGTCGCACAAGGTTATGCTCAAAAATATCCTGAGGATTATACAGACACTTACTCTCCTACTGTAAGAACTGAGAGTGTTAAAACAGCTCTAGTTATAGCATCAGCACTCAATCTCGAGGTATTTCAATATGATATACAAACTGCATATTTACATGCCAAATTAAAGATATATATGTAAGAGCTCCTCATAGTCAATATACAAACAAAAATGATATATGGCTATTAAACAAAAGTCTATACGGATTGAAACAATCTGGCAAGCGATGGTATGAATGTTTAGTCAAAGTACTTAAAACTATGAACTTTGTTGCCACTACTGCTGACAATTGTTTCTTTGTTAAGAGTGAAGGTGATTCTCCAGAATTTGTATTGATTTATGTTGATGATATTCTATATATAGGCAAAGATACAAAAAGGAGAGAAACTTTTGTAACAAAACTCAATGAACACTTTTCCTTAAAATCATTAGGGAAAGTAAACAAATATCTTGGTGTTCAAATCAGCAAAACAAAGAAGGGATTCAAACTTTCCCAAAGGGATAAAATTATAGAACTCTTAAACAAATGTAATCTAAATGATGCCAAACCATGTGATACTCCCATGCAGACTGATTTTCTAAGAAACACTGATGAGTCATCTCCAGAATTTAAAGATAACACATTGTATAGGTCTGTTATCGGCTCTCTTCTCTATATCTCTAACTGGACTAGACCTGATATTGCTTTACCCCTTAACTTATTATCCAGACATGTCAGTAAACCATTATCATACCATTGGGAAGCTGTCAAGAGGATATTAAGATACTTAAAAAAATAGCTTAGACTTCTGCTTGTTATTAGAACCCAATAATACAAATGAACCCATTCTCACATGTTATGCAGATGCAGATTGGGCTGGTGATGCCACTTGTAGAAAAAGTACATCTGGCTATATATTTTTCCTTAACGGCTGCCCAGTTTACTGGTACACTGATAAGCAAGATTTGGTAGCTACATCAACTACTGAGGCAGAATATGTTTGTCTGTCTAAAGCATCAAATAACCTAGTATGGTTTAATGATTTATTGTCTAATATTTGGAAAAAATCTTCATTGCCTTATATCATACATGAAGATAACAAAGCTGCCATCGAAATATCTAGATCTGATGCTATTGGACAGCGATCTAGACATATAGATATAAAATTCAAACATGTAAGGCAATTATCACAAGACGGATTTATTAAAGCTATTCATTGTGAAACATCAGAGCAAATAGCTGACATCTTGACAAAACCTTTACCTTCTAAACAACACAAATACTTAACTACCAAGCTACAAGTTTTATATTGTTCTGAATCTGAATGTAATTATTGTCATATGTCGAATCAGCATTTAGAGGGGGATTTGTCACAAGTAAATGCTTTATTCTCCATCATGTAAATAGTATCTGTACAGTATATCAAGAGTTAACTTATTTCCATTGCTTAATGTATGTATGTCTAACCACTCCCATATCTAGCTCCTCCCCTTGTATATATAAGGAGCTGTATGCCATTTTTCAGTGCTTCTATTTGTGAATATTCAGTGAATATAGAATGCCATCTGTGATTAAACAGAGCTTTATTTAAACATACTATTCTTATTTTAATTATTGAGTCTGATCCTGAAAATATTGCAACAGCTATTATGTACAGGTATGGTTGCAAAAGAGCTTTAATGCACAGATTTAGAAGAGCAAGAAATAGTTGAAAATGTTTGCCATCAACAACTGCTGATGACATTAGATTTGAAAATGGGGCTATGGAAATGCAGAATAGCCACTGGACTTTGCTCTGCCCATCTCTGAAATAACTGAAAATTATATATACATTACACAAATTAATAATTTAAGGAAAAACACATACATTCCATCAATATGTTTACTGTATATATGACTAATGAAATTAGTTATGCAAGGTACTTTTTAGTCTAAGGTTCTTCAAAAGGAAGCACTTTCCAATTTTTGCTTACTTTCCCATCATATCATGATACAAAGGCATTTTAAAGTGGAATATCTTCAATATAACTAACACTAGAAACATACAATATCTGATAAAGTTTTTTCAGCACCTTTAAACATAATGATCCAAATCTTTATGGGGCTTTCCAACATATACACAAGTCATCTTTGAGTATTATTTGGAAAATAATCTAGACATCCTCCAAAATTATGGATACTTTAATCCAAGATAATACATGAATTATCTATGCCAGGGTTGTCAAATTCATGGCTCACGGGCTGGATGTGTCACATAGTGGCCATGTCCACAATGGTTTAGCAAAGGGGAAAACGATGACATGAGTTTGACACCCCTGATCTATACCATTCAAGTTTAAAATTTATAGTATTGAGCTTATAACTGGCATAAAATTGCTCTGGTATTCCTGCTGAACATTATCAGCAGCATCATATTTTAGAGAGGAGCAAAACTACAGTATATATTATTATTAGTACAACATCTCAATATGGAACTGGATTTTTAAAAATGGAATACGTTAGTAAGCATCTACGGTAATAGCTTCTTTAGGTTGATTAAAATGCTTTAATGTGAAGGGAAATAAATTATCTGTTTCCGTGTAACTGTGCAAAACTTTCAATTTAGCCAATTTAAGATGAATTACCCCTTATTCATTCTCAAAACAAGCTGTTCAGAATTCATTGGAAATGTTTTTTCTGACCTGACTGGTCAGAAAAATGCTCTCATTCTGAATTGAAATGTTGTTTTGATGTCCCAAAAATACATTGTGCGATCAAAGTAGTGTTTGAAATTTGCACTATTTTGTAGAAATACCTTTCTATTGCTGTCACAGACATGCCTTTTCAGTGCACTCTTTGAACTTCTACAATGAAATAACACGCATTATGTTTCTGCACTGTCACAACTCACACCTGGTCCTGATGCTGCTTTTTAAGGAATCCTTAAATTCCTCATGAGTTCCCACTTAAAAAAAAAATCCATTATCAATGTCCCCTTAGATTTATTATTTACGAAAGGTTTTACTCTGTTTTTGTCAGAGTAAATACTATAAAATAAGCTCACAGGAATGGTAAAGGGAAGAAGAGAACACAAAAAAGATGGGTGTTTTAAAATACTTTGGTTCTTGATTGTATTCCTTCTTGAGGATTAAGGCAACCTTCAGTTTGGGTTTAAGTTCTTTGGCACCAGCAAATCTTCATTAAGTTTTCATGTTTCATTAAGAAATCAAACAATGCTAATTAACCTATATTTGGATTCCTTAAAATAAAAGTGAAGTCTTTAAGGTTTCCCATTATATTACTACACATCCTATTATTGAAAGGTTTTTCAGCAAGCTGTCTAATAAGATTTATCTATAAAAGATTTATCTTCACTACCAAGATTATTCATAACTCATCTTTAAACTGTGATCTGTGATCTTTAGAGGCAAGATCAATCATCATACTCATACTCATTATCATCAATTAATACTAATCAACAAAAAGTAATACTAATCAACAAACATTAATAAATAATAATCAAATCAGAATTGTTCCTACCAATCCACCAATGGAGAGGCTGCAATGAACCAGTCAACACTTGACAAAGAACAAGCATGCAGTTTTGGGCCTAGCTATTGGACAATTTCAAGAAATACCACAAGAAGGCAGCCTGGATAAAGGAGGTGGCAAAGGAGAAAAATGAAGCAGAAATGAAAGGACATGTAATAACAACCGAAATGGTGGAGAAAGGGAGATCCATAAATTAACACCAGGTGAAGATGAACTACATGATTTTTGGTTGAAATACCTGACTGGTCTACGTTTACCTGTTGCCAACTAGTTTAATAACATACTGCAAGGAGGTGAAATTGAAGATTGGTTAACATCTGGTAAAACCTACCTGATAAAGAAAGACCTAACAAAAGGGCCAGTACCAGGAAATACCACTTTTCTGCAGGCAAGAACTGGTGTGAGCAGAAAATAGACAATATAATTGAGGAGGAACAGACTCAGGCTCAATCCATCCAAGACCGAGTGGCTGTGGTTTCCGATGTCCCGATATAGTCAATTGGTGCCATCACTGACTATTGGGGATGAGTCATTGCCCCCCTCGGAGAAGGTTTGAAACTTAGGCGTCCTCTTGGACTCACAGCTGTCTTTAGAAGAACACTTGACGGCTGTGGCCGGGAGGTCTTTTTATCAGGTTCGCCTGATTCGCCAGTTGCGTCCCTTTCTGGATCGGGACTCGTTAAATATAGTCACTCATGCCCTCGTCACTTCACGCCTGGACTACTGTAATGCTCTCTACATGGGGCTCCCCTTGAGGAGCACCCGGAGGCTCCAGCTGGTCCAGAATGTGGCTGCGCGGGTAGTTATGGGAGCAGCATGGCACTCCCATGTGGCTCCCCTCCTGCGCGAGCTGCACTGGCTCCCTGTGGTCTTCCGGGTGCACTTCAAGGTCTTAGTTACCACCTTTAGAGCGCTCCATGGCTTAGGACCGGGGTACTTACGAGACTGCCTTCTGCCACCAATAGCCTCTCACCGCCCAGTACACTCCCATAGAGAGGGGCTTCTCAGGGTGCCGTCAGCTAAACAGTGTCGACTGGCGGCCCCCAGGGGGAGACCCTTTTCTGTGAGGGCACCCACCATCTGGAACGAGCTCCCCCCAGAGATACAGAAGATTCCGGATCTGCGCACTTTCCGCCGTGCTCTCAAAACATTCCTGTTTCAGCAGGCCGGCCTGGTCTAACTTTCCCTTTATATTGGTTTTGATTTTATTTTAAACTGGGATGTCTTGAATTATCTAGGACCAGAGTGTTTAGTATATTTTAATTGGTTTTTTATTAACGTTTTTATTACTTGTATTTTTATCGTTCGCTGTTCACCACCCTGAGTCCCTCAGGAATAGGGCGGTATATAAATTTAATAAATAAATAAATAAATAAATAAATAAAATGAAGAAGCTAAAGTGCTCTAGGACTTTAGAATTCAAACAGAGCAAGCACCTGCAACATAACACCCCTGGCTTAACAATTGCTGATAAGAAAGACAAAAATGTCTGGATAGTGGACATGGCAATACCTAGAAACAGCAGAAGAGAAATAACACAAAATAATAATAAAAAAGCAAGATGGTGTCAATAATAATAGGCACCTTTCTGGCTCCATGGACTGGCAGCAGTGGCAATGGCGGTGGGGAGGGGTGGGAAAGGATGGTTTCGCACGCAGGCATGCTGCTTATGCAAATGGAGCTTCCTGCCTCACCCGCCACTTGGGTAGCTCATTTGGGTAGCACAGACCAGGGTTTGAGGACCCCTGTTCTATAAGGACTCACTGACTCATTTTATAATGCCTTACCTATTAAAATATATGGGAGAAATTGATCTCTTTTATGTACAACTGCTGTTATCACATCAGTATGGTTTCTTTGAATGTGGCCAAATTTTGTTATACTGTATGCAAAATTAGGCAGACTCCAACTACCCACTGACAATCCACCACTAATCATAATATATTAGTTGCTGCATTATTATTTTTATTATTGCTGTTTTTAATGTTTTTATTTGTAATGCTGGCCTGTGACAATAATAAAAATTGAATTGAATTGAATTGAAATAAAGGGTTGTCCTTTATAATAAAGGATGTATGGTCATTATCCCTTTCATGGATTACTGCCTTGTCATGGAGAAGGGGCTTGCACAGCGAAATGAAGTTATGAGCTACGCCGTGCAGGGACACCCAAGAAGGACAGATCATAGCAGGGACAAAACGTGATCCACTGGAGAAGGAAATGGCAATCCACTCCAGTATCTTTGCCATGAAAACCCCATGGACGGTACCAAAAGGAAAAAAGATATGACGCTGGAAGATGAGCCCTTCAGGTCGGAAGGTATCCAGTAGCAGTAGGTGCTACTGGGGAAGGGCAGAGGGCTATTATTAGTAGTGTCAAAAAGAGTGAAGTGACTGGGCCAGAACTGAAAGGACACTCAGCTGTGGATGCATCTAGTGGTGAAAGGAACATCCGATGCTGTAAAGATCTACACTCCATAGGAACCTGGAATGTAAGATCTATGAATCAAGGCAAGCTGGACGTGGTCAAACAAGAGATGACAAGACTGAACATCAACATCTTAGGAATCAGCGAACTAAAATGGACAGGAATGGGTGAATTTAATTCAAATGTCCATCAGGTATACTACTGCAGGCAAGAATCCCTCAGAAGAAATGGGGTAGCTGTCATAGTCAATAAAAGAATAGGAAAAGCAGTACTGGGAGCTTAATGTCCCTGATAACCATGATGGGGTGGTCACTGACCTCGAGCCAGACATCCTGGAATGCAAAGTCAAATAGGCCTTAGGAAGTCTGAGCAACAGACTGAGCAACAAAGCTAGTGGAGGTGATAGAATTCCAGCTGAGCTATTCAAAATCTTAAAAGACAATGCAGTAAAAGTGCTACACTCAATATGCCAGCAAATTTGGAAAACTCAACAGTGTCCACAGGATTGGAAAAGGTCAGTTTACATTCCAATTCCAAAGAAAGGCAATGCCAAGAATGTTCAAACTACCTCAACATTGCACTCATTTCACATGCTAGCAAAGTTATGCTCAAAGTCCTACAAACTAGGCTCCAGCAGTATGTGGACCGAGAACTACCAGAAATGCAGGTAGGATTTCAAAGAGGCAGAGGAACTAGAGATCAAATTACCAATATATGCTGGATCATGGAGAAAGCTAGGGAGTTCCAGAAAAACATCTACTTCTGCTTCATTGACTATGCTAAAGCCTTTGATTGTGTGGATCACAACAAATTGTGGCAAATTCTCAAAGTGATGGGAGTACCAGACCATCTTATTTGTCTCTTGAGAAACCTATATGCGGTCATGAAGCAACAGTGAGAACTAGGCACGGAACCATTAATTGGTTCAAAATTGAGAAAGGAATTAGGCAAGGCTGTATACTGTCACCCTGCCTATTTAACTTATATGCAGAGCACATCATGAGAAAAGCGGGGCTAGATGAATCACAAATTGGAATTAAGATTGCCGGGAGAAATATCAACAACCTCAGATATGCAGATGATACCACTCTAATGGCAGAAAGTGAAGAGGAACTAGAGAGCCGGTGATGCAGGTGAAGGAGGAGAGTTTGAAACGCAACATTAAGAAAACTAAGTCATGGCTCCCGACCCTCTCAATTCCTGGCAAATAGATGGGGAAGAAATGGAGGTAGTGACAGATTTTATTTTCCTGGGCTCCAAGAACACAGCACATGGGGACTACAGCCAAGAAATTAAAAGACGCTTGCTCCTGGGTAGGAAAGCTATGGCAAAGTTAGACAGCATACTAAAAAACAGAGACATCACCCTGCCAACAAAAGTGCGTATAGTCAAGGCTATGGTTTTCCCAGTTGCAATGTATGGTTGTGAAAGTTGGACCATAAGGAAGGCTGAGTGTCAAAGAATTGAGGCTTTTGAACTATGGTGCTGGAGAAGACTCCTGCAAGTCCCTTGGACTGCAAGGTGATCAAACAGTCAGTCCTAGAGGAGATCACCCCTGACTGCTCTTTAGAAGGCCAGATCCTGAAGATAAAACTGAAATACTTTGGCCACTTAATGAGAAGGAAGGACTCACTGGAGAAGAGCCTAATGCTGGGAACAATTGAGGCCAAAAGAAGAAGGGGACTGCAGAGAATGAGGAGGCTGGATGGAGTCACTGAAGCAGTAGGCATGAGCGTAAATGGATTTCGGGGCATGGTAGAGGACAGGAAGGCCTGGAGGAACGTTATCCATGGGGTCATGATGGGTCAGACACGACTTTGTAATTTAACAACAACAACAATGGTCATTATAATAATGAGGGAGGGTAATATTAATACACAACATGTTTAGTTGGAAAGAAAAGCAGTAGTGCTAAATAGGAAGATATACTGATAAAAAGAGTAAAAAAAAATGTGCTTCAAAATTATTCTATTTTCATTATGAATTTTGACCCTGAATATTTTTAAATGTTTTCATGCAAATAAAGTTAATTGATTAACACATTTATTTTTGCTATTGTGTCATTAATAATTGCAGTTACTTGCAACAACTGGATTTTATTTTTTATAACTGATGTTTCATAGTATTAAGAGAATTTGATGGATGACATACTTTTCAGTATTTTAATGATATCTATCAATGAATGTCATGTAGCAGCTTGACAACATGTAGATTATGTAACAATATTTTATTAGTCTACAGCAGTGATGACTAACCTTTTTGCCATCGCGTGCCAAAAGCGGGGTGAGCATGAGGGGGTCGTGTGCGCATGTGCCCACACCCATAATTGTATGCACCCCACTCCCGCGCATGCATGCACTCCCCCGCACTCCCCGCACTTTTGGCACGCGATAGCACAGTGGGCCTGGTAGGCTCGTTTTTTATTCTCCCCAGGCTCCAGAGCCTTTCTAGGAGCAGTGTTTCCCCTCCCCCCAGAGGCCCTCTGGAGGCCAGAAATGGCCCAGTTTCTCATGGGGCCGGGAAGGCCGTTTTCACCCTCCCCAAGCTCCTAGAAAGGCTCTGGAGCCTGGGGAGAGCAAAAAACGGCTTTCCTCTCCCCCCCCAGGCCCTCCAGAGGCAGGAACCAGTCTGTTTCCCTACTTCCGGTGGGCCCAGAAGGCCCGAACGGAGCTGAACTCACGTGCCCACCGATATGGCTCCGTGTGCCACCTGTGGCACGCGTGCCATAGGCTCGCCATCATGGGTCTACAGCATTTTTAATGGACATTTCAATACATTTAAAATTTTCACCATTGCTTATGTCTACATACAGTATATGCATACATACTATCATACAATGTGGGAGCAAGTCTTATGGCTTCTTTAGGAAGTTCTTGATTTACCCCATCTCACAAAATGAAGTACATGCTATTGATAATGTGGAATTGTGAGATATTCAGATATTCCAGCTGGGAAGAAACACGGATACATTACAAAATCATAATCAGAAATAACACTGCAAAGCCTCTGACTTCTACTGTAATTGGTGATAAGTAACTCACTTCATAATTGGCTTGGATTTGCATAGCTTTCTTGGGGAACTGGGAAAGAAAACTCAAGGTTTATTCAAGAGAAGAAAAACCTGGCTTATTTCTTCACATTGAGAGAACAGAAACCCTCTATGAGCATTGCCAGGAATAATGGAGAATCCTTTAGCTAGGAGGTATGGAAAGTTAACATTCATAGTACCAGAGACATTAAGACAGAGAACAAATAATAGAGTTAGAAGAGGTCATGGAGTTCAAGCCACTTGGTCCATTCAGAAATACAAATTAAAACATCCCAGACAAGGAAAGGGAGTCTTTATGGTATTGCACCGCTTTATTGCCTGGAAGATTTTTTTCCTTAATATCAGTACAGTATCATCACTTAAATCTACTATTGCAAGTCATTCACTCTATAACTAGAGAAAGCAGATCTTTTCCTTCTGTGTAACATCCTTCTAGTTATTTGAAGATGTATCAAACTCCACATAATCATTTTTTTCTTTAGGCTAAGCAAGCACAGTATCTCTTCCCTAATCATGTTTGTTGCCCTTCTCAGAATTTCTCTGAATCCTCCTTAGAGTGCAGTACCCACAACTGGACACATTGCTAAGTCCAATCAATGCAAAATGGAATGATTTGATTGCTTCCTGTGACTTGGCAATTATACTCTGTTTCATGCAGCTTAAAACTTTTTTTCCCAGCCACATCACACTGCTGGATCATACTTAATTTAGAGTCCACTGCTATTCTTACCCCCTCCCCAGTATTATTACAAAGCCAGGTGTAGCCCATTTTATACCCGTGACTATATTTTCCCTAAATGAAGAACATTGCATTTATTACTGTTAATTATCATTCTATTAGTTTCACGCCATTTCTCTAATTTTTAAGATAGTTTAGAATAATTTTCTAGGGAATCAATTATCCACCCAATATATTTTTTATTTGCAATTATCCACCCAATATATTTTTTATTTGATAAGCATTCACTCGGTCTCTTCATCTGAATAACAAAATATTGAAGAGTAAGAGCAGCCTTTGACTGATCTTTCTGGCATTTTATCTGATATCTCTCTCAGTTCTGAAAATAAATTATAGATGACTACATTTTCAGTACAATTTTTACTCAACTATATACAGCATGTAAACTTATCAATTATCCTGCCAACCATTAACTATCTTGTTAATTACCATGTCATGAGGGTCTTTGCCAAATGTTTGCTGAATTTAAGATATATTATGTCTGTAGCACTTCCACAATCTGCTATAGATCAAAGAATAAGATAAGATTAATCTGGCTTTTATCCAGGATGACTTTTAGTCCATTAGTCCATTACACATCCATGTTGACTTTCGGTAATTACTACAGTGATCTGTAAATACTTTAAAAACACTTTTGAGGGAGGGAGGGAGGGAGGGAGGGAGAGAGAGAGAGATATGGGGAGAGAGAGAGATGGAGGGGGGCAGAGTAGCTTCATTTTTCCACTTTCTGACGGTAAAGGCAATATTTGATCTCCAGTTATTTGGTACTACTTCACATATTCTTGTTCCACCAGGACATTACCTAATTACTTTGGTATCATAGGATGCAATTCATCTGTCTGGATATTTTGAGACCCAATCAATATAAGGGAGTGTTCCCTGATCATGTTTATAAAAGTCTCAAAAATTGATCCTGTTCCTTCACCCTACCCTTCAAAATTTACCTATGAAGAATCTTTTTTTAATAGAAAAAGTTCAAGTAGCAGTTAAATAGCTCTGTCATTTCATTACATGTTTTAATTTGCTTTATTCAGGTATACTTATTTTTTTCTTATTCATTTTGAACATATCTAAAGAAAACTTTACATACTAATATACTTCAATAAACATAGCTTATTTTGGGTTTTGTTTTCCTGAAACTAGCTGTATACTTCAGGACTACTACTTCTTGTTGAGCTGGTCCTCTTTCCATTTCTTTTATGGGTCCTTTTTTGTTTTCAGATCTTTAATAACTCTTTTCTATAATGATATTGGCTTCATCTGTTGCCCTCTATTTTTCTTTTCCTTGAAACTGTTTGCAATTCTGCTTTTAGGATCTCCTTCAGGAACTACCACCATTCTGGAGCACTTTTTCCAGCCACAAGTGCCAAATTGCCATTGTTTTAAATTTATAAATATTTGGGTTTTGCATTCAGTCTTGATTTTGCTTCAACCACTCCATTGTCTGATATAGTTGTCCTGTTACCCCTGGAGGTGAAATTCTGGAACCTGCATTCAGTAGTTCACTGGGCTTCTGAGAGAATGACTGAATTTTCCACTCCATATTTCTGAATGTTAAGAGTTCCCAAATTATGACTATTACACTATGTGAAATTCCTAGCAACCCTCATTAGAAACCATTGATATGCTAAGCTATTGGCATCAAATTTCAGCCCTCAAGACTTATAAAAATCTATAACAGCTGAGCATAGTTATTGTTCTGAACATCTTTCCACAGATCTTATTACCAATATTACTCCTTTTATAAGCTATCTAGTTAAGCGATACACTATTTTATGCTATACCTAAAATAGTAGCTCAAATCATAAGATATTTAATTATATTTTCCATAAGAACCCTACAATTTATTTACCGTATTGATTTAAGCTTATACTGTTGATTTTTTTGTTTGCTTATTAAATGTGTACTTCATTATTTCCTGCAAGCATACGCATTAGAATAAGGAACAAGCTGAATAATGATTATCAAGGTAATTGAATAAAAATAACCAACCAGTGTAAGCATATATTGTGTAGGGCAGAAAAACTTAATATATAAGCATAAGAACACATGCAAACTTTGCATAGAAGTATGGCATAATGTTGAGGATTATAGCAAATGTTTTGTCAATTTGATGTTGTGAACAGAGGCAATTCAATGTATTAACAGATTAACAGAGTTGGAAGGGACCTTTTAGGTCATCTAGTCCAACCCCCTCCTCCCAAGCAGGAGATACTACACTATTTCTGACAGTTGGCAGTCCAGTCTCTTCTTGAAAGTTTCCAGTGATGGAAACAACTCCATATGCACAAGACACCTTGGCACAATCTACTTTGTGACCTCTCTTCTTCTTCTTCTTTTTTTTTTAACTTTAAAACCATTTTTGGCTCACAGTGTAAACCCTTTTTTCATCTCTCCCTTACTAATAATTTCTCTTTTATTCTTTACTAAGCTTCTCTCTCTTTGCTTTTCCTGTTATTCCTTCTCTCCATAATAACCAGAAATGATTGGGCATTCACTAAAATTTATACAATTTGCACTGAAATGGAAACCCATAAGTGTTCATCTGGTGTATATTTGTATTAGTCACACCCTTTCATTTTCCCTTCTCCTTCCCTCTGTCTTTTCACTTCTGTGATTGCCATGGCACAAATGTATACAATGTTAGGCCAGGTCATAACACATACATAATTATATGGAGTCCATTGGAATCTTTGGGTGTAGGATACCATACTAGAGGGTGTTACCGTAAATGACTTTGACAGCTTGAATACTGGGCCAGTTGAAGCAAGATGTGTTCAGCTGTGACAAGCGTAAGGTACTGTATCAGGATATGAAAAATAAAATAAAGAAATTAAGTAAAGGAGAAATTTAGAATTGGGGAAAGCTAGTTTGTTGATATTGCATGTGAGAAGATCTAGGAGCACTAGTGGATCACCAGTTGAACATGAGCAAGCTGTATGATATGGCCCTTAAAAAGGCCAGGGCAGTCTTAGACTGTGTATTGAAGCATTGAATCCATGTCCCTGGGAGACAATAATTCTATTGTACCCTCTGTTGTTTAGATTGCATTTGTTGTTGTTTAGATTGCAATAACTGTGTTCGGACTTCCAGTTAATGTCGCGACGAGACAGTCGGGAAAATAGCAGGCTCTGATGAGTCCCACGAAAACCCCGGCTGCTGAACCGCCGCCGATGGGTCTGTGGACTGAACCTGTCCTGCAGGGACGAGGGAAGAAGAGGGGCACCTCGGAAGACCGAGAGGAACAGACAAGTTCCTCGGAGGTCAGAGGGAACCCTCTGTGAGTCGGCGGCAGGGGGCGGCAGCCATAGCAGCTGCCACGAAACTGGGACAACCGGGCAAGAAAAGTGCTGGAGGAAAGCAAAGTAAAATGGAGCCTTTTGAAGCCAGGTGAGTGACAACAGCCCAGGCTTGTAACAACGTTTGGAGCTATATTAGTAACTAGAAGACCCGTAGCCTAAAACAGTGGCTAAGCAACAAAGGGGCTTTGGAAATTTTTTAAACTGTAACTTTAAAGAACAAAGACCCAAGAAACAACTAATTTTGGAACAGAACTAAGATACTTAATTTAGAGATATGGTAAAAGGACTAAACACTTTAAAAATTTGAATTGGACTAAGGAGGGGGAAAAAAGAAGATTTGATACTTTTTTAATTAAAAGAAGAAAATAAAGTGGATGATTATATAATAAGAAATAAAATGGGGTCTTGCATGACTAATGGGAAATGTGGATTATAGAGACACCATCTGGCATAAAGAGGAACTTTGTAACCTCCCTTTGTTATGAGAACTTTGAGCTCTACAGGAAAAAAAATTGCTGAACTGTGGAGGAGGATTTTTCTTTCCTGACTGCAAGCAGCTGGACTTTGGTGAAAAGAAAAGGAATCTACAATGGAACTCCTACAGTTGAACAAATAATAATTTGAATGTTGGCACAGGAATAGAAGAGGGATTAAGTGCAGCCTTAAAAGAAAGAGATTTGATACATTATATCCGGAATAAAAATATGAAAAGAGATTTAATTGGATTTATGGAGAATAAAATTAAAAACTTGGAAAATGGAAGGAAATTTATGTTTGCAGATAAGGAAATGAAGATAATGTGATTAAAAATAAAATAAAGTAAGGATGATTGTAATAAATTAAAGGGAGGCTTTTATAGAAATTAAGAATGTTAAATGAAACTAATTAATACATGTAAAGATATGTTTAATGCAAGAACTATGTTTTAATGGTAAAATGTTAAGGTAAAGAATAAGGGTGAATATGATTAATTGAAAATGCTAAAAGGAATTTAAAAATATACTTAAAAATATGTTTTAAGCAAGAACCATGTCTCAAGGTTAAAATGTTATGAATGCTATGAAAAAGGATAAAGAAAAATATGATTAAATGAAAAGCAATGCATAGATGTAGGGAAACAACAAAGAAAGGTTTAAGTAGAGATTGTTAAACCAACTATGAACATGCTGTATTTAACAGTCAAAAAGCTATAATATGCTGTATTGAACAGCCAAACAAATGGTCATGCTGGGTATCAGCCAAAACAAAACTTAATATGCCGTGTAACGGCCAAAAAACAAAAATAGAGATGCTGTGTTCAACAGCCAAACAAACCTGAAGATGCTTGTAACGGCCAAAAAACAAACTTAATATGCTGTGTTTAACAGCCAAACAAAGGGCATGCTGGGTAATGGCTAAAAAATAAAAATACGCTATATTCAACAGCCAAAACAAAGGGTTATGCTGTAATTAACAGTCAAGATATAGAAATGATTGGTTTAACATCAAAGATAATAAAAAGAGGTGGGATAATTAAAATGAGGAGGTGCATGTTGAGAGTGATAGTTAAGATAAAATGCATAAATTAGGTTTAATAATAATTAAATAATTAATGAATGTTTAATCTGTTTAATATAATTGTATGATTTATATTGTTAAAATATCCATCTAAGCAAATGAAAGAGAAAAATGAATTGATAACTGGTTAGGATTTAAGATTTAAGTAACGAGTTTTGGGGGATAATGGCATAGTTATATAGATAGATTTGCAGGAAATATTTGTTTAAAATATTGAGTTGTGTTAATTGAAAATAAGATTTGTTAATGATTTGTTTTAATTTGTGATCGGAGCAAAAGCTTCATTTTGTAAAGATGTGTTTTATGATTTTATTTGTTTTAAAAATAATATATTTTTTTTTAATCTAGAATAACTGTGTTTAGTTCTGAGTGCTACACTTTAAAAGAATATGGAGAAACTGGAAGAAGATTCAGAGGAGAGTTAGCAAGATTGTGAAGGATCAGGGAGAGGGAAAGGGAGAGAGAACAGGACCAAACTAACTAATTATTATGCTGCTGTCCTCAGCCTTCAGCTAGAAAAAACACACAGTAACAAAAAGGATGGGGAGGGGAGGGGTTATAGTAGAAAGAAGTCTGGCAGAATGGGAAGAAATCAATACTCATCACAAGTCAATTTTTAAGATTACCATTAAACCCATCCCTAGACAGAGCACTGATCAAATTGTTTTGGCATGACTTTAAATTTAACATCCGGATGACTGAACTGATCTTGTGATAACTTTCCAGCCTTTTGTTTATATCAAGAACTGTCTAAATACATTGTTCCAAACTTGTAATTCATATTCCAGCCAACACCACATGAATAATGAATCATTTAGTATTCAGAATTGAGACTCATTTATAAGCATGCCTAATATTAAGAAGAGGAAATGGGAAGAGGGAGTGGGCAGGTGAAGGATGGACTGTATTCCATTGGTAATCTGTTTAGCTACAAACCAGAACTGACATGAATTCTCCTATCCAAACCTGCATTCAGTTATCCCAAATGTAAGATTAGTGGAATATGCTCTAGCTAACCGTATCACACATGCAAATACTGGAAGTGCTAATTTCAATATGGAGTTTCAGAAGACATTAATGGAACAGATGAAAATTCTTTTTCTGTTCAGCTACCTTGTTAACTACCACAATTAGTCCATAATTGCATATGCATAAATAAAATGAGACAGAGCTTCAAATGAATATCCATTGTCCCTTGTGAGACTTTGATAACAGTGGGTTTAAGGGCAGGAAGAGAAGCTATTTCTATACGGGAAACCAGTATAGTTTCCCGAATACAAAGGATATCTTAGAGTATTTAAGAGAAAATCAGCAATTACACTACAATTCCTCTCTACCCCGTGGCTGTCATGCTTTAACTTAGACACATGTTCCTTTCAATGAATATGAAAGCATTGTTGCATTGGAAGATTAATTCATAATACAAATCCTTTTGTCTCACAAATATTGTGTAATATTGCACAAGCATTTATTATTGTTCTTCAGCAACTGGCAGTTGTATTATCAAGCAACTGCAATGTGCATTAAGTGTCAGGGACTTTCTACACATCTCTGCAATTATTAAAATCTACCTGTGGTTCATTTTTCATCTGTCTAGATTATCAACAAATAAATAAATATCATAAATAAAGAAGCTAAATGAGTAAAGGAAATAGAAAATAAAAAAATAACACATGATTTTTCCACCACAGTTCCTTACTTGGTGCTACAAGGGGGAAAATGGGGAATTGTGAGAATTCATAGTAACAGTGTCGCATCATCTGCTGTGTTTGAAAGTCATGATTCAGTAATGCCAAAGCAGACCAGAAATAGGTCTCAGTTCTATTCCAAGGTC
The DNA here is from genome assembly GCA_022577455.1 of Arizona elegans. Taxonomy (NCBI): domain Eukaryota; kingdom Metazoa; phylum Chordata; class Lepidosauria; order Squamata; family Colubridae; genus Arizona; species Arizona elegans. The sequence goes on from JAKOOJ010000001.1 coordinate 155,988,790, forward strand.
ACATCAGACAAGGAAAGGAAGTTAAGAGTTGCCCAATGCCATTCTTTCCTTTCAGGTCCACAGGTTGCACATAGGAAACTCATCATATGGAAATCTCCCAAGAAAACTATCTTGAGCTGAAGTTGTTTGCTTTTGTTTTGTTTTGTGAAGCATATCTTTAATTGTTCCCACAGTAGTTTTCAACATCAAATTGATGATAACTTTGAGGAAATGAAACATTGTTGACAAAGCCTAAAGAATAATAGTAGCTTGCTTTTCAATTAGGATTAGTTGGCATAAGATTATTAGTCACTTCAACAGGTGGAAGTTATATGTGATATATAAAGAGAATTAAAGGTTTACTTCTCACCACCTCACTGCCCATGATGAACTCCTTCTATTGGTTGATGCTGCTTCTAGAAGCATAGCAGCTCTCAGAGGACAGCTGAATTAAGAACATCAACATCATTTTTGTATAATGAAAGGTTTGGTGGTGCCTGTAACCAACCAACCAACTCTGCATCTAAAAACCTGCAGATCTGCCAAATGAAGCACTCTGGATCCTTAGTAGTCTTTCCTACTTTGAACATATGTCCATCTAAGGGTAGCAATGTTCTGTAGGACAAAGATGCAAGCAGTATTGCAGGAAGGCAACATTGTTGGCTATAAAAACTGTGCTACTGCTCATCTGTTAGATTTTGAGAAATGGAAAGGAATAAATACAGGGAAGGAGAAGAAATGACCACCAATTAGTTAGACTCCCATGACAGCCTGAAAGTGGGTTTCCATATTATTTCCATTTCCTCACAACTCATATTGACTGCCTGGGAAAAAGCCACAACAAATTGATAATGAAAGTCTGCTGGGAATGTAAAAATGGTTGGGAGGTGAGCACAATGAGAAACAGTATAATGCAATACAGGAAAGATAGTACAGTGAAACCAGAAATTGTCTCAAAGTGTTCTTAATGATGACTCCATAGGAAAAATACTCAGAGTTTATATCTCTGCCTGTTAACTTCAGGATTACTGAAGTCTTTCTGAAATATTTCATTCATTACAACTTTAATAATTAAATACTCCTTTTGTTAGTATTCACAAAAGTTAATATCAATTGTATCCAGTTGTATCCTAGAAATTGTTATAAACAAGATAATTTCATTTTTAAGCAGTACGCCAAAGAAAAGGTTTTTTATTTTTTTAAAAAAGATATAATGGACTATTACATAAGTGTTTGCTTTCATTTTCAGGCAATACCTTTCAGAAAACCAAAACCAGTTCGTCGAAGACCTAGTATGTAAAAAAATCATAATGATGGGTAATATATTGCTGAATATTGCTGCTGTGATGAGGAACATTTCCTTTACTCATCTAAATGTCATAATTGTGCTTGAAACTTTCTTATTTTGTGCCCTGTTTGTCCCTTCAAGGATATAGGTTATCTGAAATTATAATAGGCAAAATAAAACTAGTTTTCATTGTTATACAGTAAGTCTGTGTCTGGTCTGCACTTAACACTATTACAGTGTTACATTGCATACTGTAATTTAAAAATGATTCAGAACCCAGGTTTTGGATCTCACAGAAGGACAGCAGCTCTCTTCTCTTAATAAAACATGAATGTCTAAACTGAAAAAAATATAAAAAAAAATACTGTTATTTTAATGACTTTAATCAGACAGTACATTTTAAAAGTGACCTTTAAAGTAGTTGCATCCTTTCCCAGCTTCTTGTGAAGCCTAAAAAGGGGCTGATGTGCTTTTACAAGATCAAAGCACTTCTTCCAATAATTTTCAAATTGTGAATAGTCCTACTTCGTACAACTGAACCTCACATATTGAATGCTCCTCCGTAGAAAACTTGCATATTTGTAGATAAAATAGAATGGGGAATTATTCTATCTTAGCCATGTATAGCCCTTTAGATATATTCCCTCTCAAAGAGGATTACACTTCTGTAAGAATGAAGTTTGATGAGACCCCCGTTTAAGGAGCCAAAGCTAGCTTTGAAGTCTTGGCAGGCATGGATCCTTCAACTTAGATCCCACACTGCCATCTCTCTGTCTCCAAGCTGAGAATCAGAAAACAGAGCTAAGCAGGTGACTTTGCAGAGTAGACTGTTGTTCCTAAGTGAACCAACAACTATAGCTACACTTGATTGGAGGCTGTGAGTTTTAGAATAGTGTATTAGCCTAATCTCATTCAAATGCTAAAACAACCTTAGTGTTTGCAAACAAAACTCTAATGGCAAAAAAGGTTGAGATGGCAACTGTAATGCCTCACACTCAAAATACCCAACCTACAAAAACTCAATCAGCTTAAATTGGAGGCAAAACTGCTCCCCCCCCCCCCCACTATTCCAACTGAATCCCCTCAGGCCGATTACTTTCATATACCTCCATCTTCTAAATATGAATTGGTCATGATAGTATCTAAGCAAAAAAGGTGGTTGGTCCAAAAGTCAAAGCTGAATCTTCCTAAGTATACATAGTCCTCAAATTGTTGCAGCAATTGGGACCAGAATTTCCATCACTAAGCAATGTGGCTCTAAAGGTGCCATCATGTGATTGAATTGCTTAGTAATGGCAATCCTGGCACTCTCCATCACCATCAATAACCAAATTCCATTGTCTGTTCTTCCCCTTTCTCCACCCTGCACCCTGCTTTTCAGAGCAGCAAGCAGCCCCAGAACCACCCAAAATAAGACCTACCCTGAGAATAAGCCCTAATCTGATTTTTAAAGTTTGCATCTAATATAAACCCTACCCCAAAAATAAGTCCTAGTGAGGTTGGGTGTGGCCAGCACAGGATGCAGTAAGCGCATGCAGGCCAACAGTGTCCCACAGCAGCCACAGCCCACACAGTTGTGTTGATTACCTGTCCAAGCAGCAGACGGAGTCAGAGGTGCAGGAGGGAGGCAAGCAATCCGGACACACCATGTGCGCCATGGGAAAGCTGAGAATTGGTGGGTCGGAGTGGGCTGGTGGCCATGGGAGGCTCATCTTCATGTCTCTCAGCTTGCCTGAAGCCCATGCCGCATCTTGGGATCACCTGCCTTCCACTCCACCCCACACCTCTTCCTCTGTCTGCTGCCAGTGCCACCCCATGAAGACGAGCCTCCGGCTGCAGCCCACTCATTCTGGCCCACCGACTCTCAGCTTTCCCATGTCCCATGTGGTGCATATGGATCGCCTGCCCTCCCCCATGCCTCTGCCTCCATCTGCTGCTTGGGCAAGGAATCAACTTATTTGCACTGCGCAGGCTACACACCCCCAGAGTGCGCCAACCAAGGGACCAGCAGGCTGTAGCTACTGCTGAATACCGTTGGTCCCTTTGCTCTTGCTACCTCTTGTGCACACACCAGGGGGGTGGGGGGTCCAGCCGGGCTGATCACTCTGAAATCGTGTTTCCCTGAAAATAAACCCTAGTGCTTATTTTGGACCCCGAAAAATATAAGATTGGGTCTTATTTTCAGGGAAAGATGGTATATGATGCTCAGGCTGTTGGTGTACTATAGGTCAGGGGCTTCTTGGCATGCCACAGTTCTGGTGCTGCAGAAGCACCTGAGCCACAATACATAGCAGCTTCAGCCCATCGCTGTGGCAAAAGCCCCCACTGCCTCCAGGAGCCCCAGATGCAGTGGTGGGATTCACCAGTTCTAGGAGGTTTGGCTGAACTGTTTGTTAAATTACTGGCTTGCCCTGCCCCTTGCCAATAAATAGTGGGGGCGGGGCAGGGCGGGGCGAGGCGAGGGGTGGGCGAGCCAGTAATTTAACAAACGGTTCGCTGTTTTTTTGTAATTTATTGGCCTCGCAGCACACCGAACCATTTGTTAAATTGCTGGCTCACCCGCCCCTCGCCCCTCACCCCACCCTGCCTCCCACCCACGCCGTGCCAGCCCAGGGGTGGGCAATTGTGGCTCTTTTACAACCTGTGGACTTCAATTCCCAGAATTCCTGAGACAGCTTGGCTTTCTCAGGAATTCTGGGAGTTGAAGTCCACAGGTTGTAAAAGAGTCACAATTGCCCACCTCTGCCCTAGCCCATCCAGTCACTGGGGGAGACACGTGATCTTTCTCCACCCTGGAACTCTGGCTGCCCAGGCTGCAGCCAAAGCTCCACATCGTAATGGGCTCCAGGAAGAGGAGGGGTGCCGTCTGCCCCATTGTGAAGCTCAGTAAGAGCAACAAGAGCCAGCTGCAGGCGCAGCCAGGTGGACGCATGCGCAGTGGGGCGCAGGCTTAAGGTGCCACCTCCAAGCCGAGGGGCAACCCGATGGTGCGGTAGGTGCGCTGCCGCCACTCCCCAGACAGGAGAGGAGAAAGAGATAGAGAGAAAGAGAGATGAAGGAGAGAAAGGGGGGGAGAAAGAGAGATGGAGAGGAAGAGAGATGAAGGAGAGAAAGGGGGGAGAAAAAAAGAGATGAGAGAGATAAAAGAGACACACAGAGATACCTGTTTAAAAGAAAATACTGGGAGCCACAAAACCTGGATTGGGAGTAAATGATATGGAGTTGGCAATGCCCACCCAGGTTTAAGGTTGTGTTTAAGTGGTTACATGTGTTTAAGGTTGAGTGTTTAAAGTTGCAGACCCCTGACCTAGCCCATCCGATCGCTTCACCCTGTAGGCCTGCGCCCACCTCCCACCTGGGCAGCAGCAGCCTACCTACCCCGGTTGTATTACCTTGCCCTGCAGCTGGCCCGAATGCCCTCCTCGGACTGCCTCCGACCACACCAGCAGGTCATTTTTATTTAATTAATTTAATTGGTTGACTCAGCCTTCCATCCTTTCTAAGGTAGGTAAAATGAGGACCCAGATTATGGGGGCAATAAGCTGACTTTGTATAAATATACAAAAGTATGAAGGCTATTGCTTAACGCATTGTAAACCGCCCTGAGTCTCTGGAGAAGGGCGGCATATAAATCAAATAAAAAAAAAATTAAGAATGCTGCAATGTGCATATGGACTACTCAGAGGGTTGAAAAAGTTATTTTTGACCAGTCCTCACACTTTTGACCAGTCCTTGAACTTACGACTGTCCTCACATTTTACGTTTTGCGCCCTATCTTGTCACCATGATGAAGAGAAGTAGTGGTGAAATGACTGACACGGTTGTTAAGAATGCCGCAATGGGCATAAATATGAGGATGGTCATAAGTGCGAGGACCGGTCAAAAGTAAGAAGACCAGTCAGAAATGACTTTTTTCAGCCCTCTAAGTAGTCCCTATGCACATAGCCACGCCCACCCAGTCACATGACCACCAAGCTACACCCCCAACTAAGCCATGCCCACAGAACCGGTTGTTAAAAAAATTGAATCCCACCACTGCCCAGATGCCTCAGCTCAGAAACTGCCACTTGAAGAGCCAGGCCAAGCATGGTTGGTCAGCAGCAGGAGCAAGCAAATGGTGAAGGTCAAGCTGGGACAAGACTGCCAACTACTTGAATTTTTTTTTTTATTGCAAAAGTTTTACAATTACATTTTCTCCCCATTCCCCCCCCCCCAGCCCTCCCTAACCTCCCTAAACACCCTAACCCTCCCGAACCCCCCCAACCCACCCAGTAAAAACCAGTAAAAACAATTGTGGAGAAAATTGAATTTTTTTCTTCAAAACATTCTGCATAACCCACCAAATTTTTATCCAAAAAGCCTTCACTTTCTTACAAGTCCACCAAACATGATAATATGTAGCATCTAAGCAATCACATCTCCAACATTTTGGTTGAACATTAGGGTACATACACGACAATTTCTTAGGATCTAAATGCCATCTATAAAACATTTTATAAAATTTTCCCCTCAAATTCTGCGACTGTGTAAATTTAACATTCTGAACCCAAATTTTTTCCCATGTCTCTAACATCACTGGCTCTGCAAAATTTTGTGCCCACTTAATCATACAGTCTTTAACCAATTCAGTTTCTGAATCCCTTTCTAACAAAACATTATAAAGCCTTTTAATATGCATTGGACCTTTTTCTTTTATATGTCTAACCAATTCTTCCTCATGCAACATTGTACCAATCTTTTGGTCCTCTTTCCATCTCAATTGAAGTTGATTATACTGTAACCAAGTTAGATTAATCCCTTCATCCAACAGTGTTTCTAATGTCTTCAGTTGCCATCTGTCCGCATCTGTAAAAAGAACTTCTTTATATAACCCCCCCCCCGAGTGACATTATATTTGTATTCCACATGATATGACCAAGATCCAGCCATAGCGGTATTTTGTAATCCCATTTGAATCGGTGCTTCTTCCAAACTCTCATCAAAGAGTCTCTAAGTATATGGCTTTTAAATACTTTATCCACTTTGTTTTCATAAAATAAGTAAGCATGCCAACCAAATTCAAGATCAAAGCTTTCTATATTCAATATTCCAGTCTTTTTCCTTCCAACTACTTGAATTTTGATCAGATGGACTGGGGGACGGTGCAACAGCTATAACTTTGAGGATCAAACATCAGTACCAGTCATTTAGCACTGTCATAATTTCAAACAGCCACTGGTTGTAACTCAAGTACTAACAGTATCCTTTCATCCCTAGACCAGTCCTGGACCACATTTTTACCACTGCTTTGGTGAATCCTAAAGAGCAATCCCTTTGTTCTCATGGGGTTAAATCTATTAGAGTAGTAAAAGCAGAATACTCATTCTCTGCAAATCTTCCCTGTCCTTTCATTGATTGTTCCAATGGAGTTCCCCGCATTAGAAATCCAACTATACTTCTTCGTGTGTGCAGTAACTGCTGAATGTCCATACCACAATATACCTTGGGAAATCAGTTTCTTCATTACAAAATTTGTTAATGTTATCTGTGCCAAATTACTTTGACTTATACAACAAACATATAAGTCTCACTACAACGATTTATTTTTGATCTGCACCGAGCCTAACTCTTGATCTTTGCAGAATGTTTTTACTCCTGGATTAAAATATGAATGGCATCCTGCTGAGAGAGGAGGAAAAGACACCATCCTTGTAAAAGAACACACATCAGATTATAATTCTAGATGCTTTATTTGAGACAACGGGCTAGTTCTTGTATTGACTCAGGCAGTCCATTCCCATGCCAGGAGTAATTTAATTAGCCATAAATCATTCCTGCTAGGCAATGTCAATCTGATTCTGAATACACTGGGAGCTAGCAAATTACCTGTAGTTATTTAGCATTGCCTCTATGCAGTTTCTAAATTGTTCTAAATTGCTTGGAATCTTACTGGAAACAATTCTTATATTTCTAAATTCTGTCTAGTTATTTGTTCTGTGGGTTAACATATTAGAACTATTGAAATGTTACAACAGATCATCTTTCATTCCTTCTTTTTCCTCACCTGCTCAGAGGAACTGAGTACTGCAGCAGGTTTGGCAGCTATAGAAATCTGGTGTGGCATTTGCCATAAACTGCATTTGATATTAGCCCTGGCATATAATATGAAAGCATCATATAGCATCTCTAATACAATGATTACTTGGAACAGAAATAAAATTCTAACTCTAGACTGATTAGCTGAAGAATTTTCTTCTTTCTAATGTTCCTGCAAGAGCATGACATGTAATGTGACGTGACATGACATGACATGACATAACACATATCCTTAGGGCAGAGGTCATAAAGCAGTTTTTCTCAAGGTATGATCCAAGAGCCCTTGAGGGTCCCCCAACATCTTCTCAAGGGTCTGCAAATCAAAATTATTTGCCACCTATTTTAAAAATATTAAAAACCTATCAAACAATCATGAGAAGCAATAATGGCCATGCATGCATCATTTTTAATTTTTAATACAGTAAACATTGATAACTATAAGCCATAAAAACAAAGGTTTTTATGGTTCCTCTTGCCATCTTACCTGATTTCCAGCTCTGCGTTTGAATGTTTTCCGGGAGGGCTTATTTTAACACATGCACTCAAAAGCCTGATGTCTTATTTTCAGGGAAACAGGGTATTCTTCAAAGCACCTGAGGGCAGGACCAGAAGCAATGGATGGAAACTAATCAAGGAGAGAAGCAACTTAGAACTAAGACATTTCCTGACTGGAAGTTTTTAAAGAGAGATTGACAGTCATTTCTCTGACATGGTATAGGGTTTCCTGCCTAAGCAGAGAGTTGGACTAGAAGACCTCCAAGGTCCCTTCCAACTCTGTATTCTATTCTATTCTATTCTATTCTATTCTATTCTATTCTATTCTATTCTATTCTATTCTATTCTATTCTATTCTATTCTATTCTATTCTATTCTATTCTATTCTCTAATTCTCTTCCCAGAGATACTATAGAGAGAGCAGCTGATATCTGCAGTAGTCAATAACCATTTGTCCTCAATTTCAGTATTCCTTCCATTTTCATGTTTGTAATTCTTCATCCTCCTTCACAACCTTCTAGAAGTTTCCAATATATTTTCAGCAATTTTACTCTATAGAGCAGCAACTCTTCTTCCCCCACCACTGTGCTTCTTAAAATAAAGGCGATAGGACTCTCTGGAATCCAAGTTCCATTGAATTCAGTGTTCTTCTCCCAGATAAATGTGTCTAGAATTGTAACCAAAGTGACAGTAGCAGCTTCTTTGTAATGAGAACCATTTAAGAATTACTCATATGGAGAATCAAGATAATTGTTTTATACTTTTAACCATTGTAACTTTAACTGTTTATAGCCTGGGTTGATTTTACTTTTTCCCTTTTATATAGAGAGAAATTACTAAGTTAATGTAGTGTTGTGGTTAAGAGAATGAAATAAATCAAAAATCTTTGCTTTGCATGTCATTACTGTTTAAATACTGCATGTAGTTTTAAATAAACTATTTTGCCTCAACCCTCCTCCAATCAGAATATTCTGATCCATCTTTTAATGTTGTTATAAGGACAGTCTCTGGAAATGCTATCCTTCTGCTGCTCCTATCTCCTCTTTTTTTTTAATGAAAAAGTTTTCAAATACAAGTTTTTCCCCCTTTCCCCCCCTCTTCCCTAACCCCCCCCCCGTCACCACCCATCCCCCCTTGTGACTTCTTCACAACAATAGGCTATTTCATAACTAATTACATAATATCTTTCCTTTCCCTTACTCCCTCCTCAAAATACTGACCCTTAGCATAATATTCTTATAACTCCCATTTTTGCGATAATCTGCCCTTTTTCTCCTCCCCTAAACTTATAGTGTATTATTACAACAATTTAACATTTAGTCTTTTATATATATTAATATAACATTTTAAAGCGGCCTTCTCCCTACATCAAAATTTAACATTTATTCAGTTCTATCCAATTCCTCCACTCCCCTAAATATATGACTTAAAGATCCTTTTTCTTAAACTAATCAATCAGTAAACTAACCTATTTCAACCCAAATTCCTACAAAATCATGCAATACAATTCTAAATATAATCCACTGCCCACTTTACTAAAATATACACATATCTATATATGCATTCCATTTTGTAAAAAGAAAAAAGACAATAACTTTAAATTTATAATCCATATAATATCCTATCTCCTCTTTTTCAGAGAGAAAAGCACTTGCTCATGTGAGCCTTCAGATCCACTATTCATTTGTTGTCATTTTCATTGCCCATTCTCTTAAAGCAGGGCATCCGAATAGTTTTTTTCAGATAGTTTTGCATGATAGATTTGCTAAAATGAAGCTGTGACAGTTAATGATACTCTCTTTTTCTAACTTTCCAGAAAGTGCTTGTGGGATAAGTCCCGTAAAATCTGAAAATTGGACCATGGTAACACCTGTACCACATGTAAGTGAACAGTGAGCATAGAAGTGAAAGAGTGCAGAGAAGAACAACAAAGATTATTAGGGGATTGGAGGCTAAAACATATAAAGACCAGTTGCTGGAATTGGGTAAGTCTAGTTTATTGAAAATAAGGACCAGGGGTGACATGATAGCAATGTTCCAATATTTCAGGGGTTGAGAAGAAAGAAGGGTCAAGTCAAGTCAAGCTATTCCCCAAGGCACCTGAAGGCAGGACAAGAAGCAACGGGTGGACACTAATCAAGGAGAGAAGCAACCTAGAACTAAGAAGAAATTTCCTGACAGTTAGAACAATTAATCAGTGAAACAACTTGCCTCCAGAAGTTGTGAATACTTCAACACTGGAAGTTTTGAAGAAGATATTGGACAACCATTTGTTTGAAATGGTATAGGGTTTCCTGCCTGAGAGGGGGGGAGGGGGTTGGACTAGAAGATCTCCAAGGTCCCTTTCAACTCTGTTATTCTACTATTCTAAGTGCCTATTAGGCATAAATGCTCACCACCCAAGGACAGATGATTACAAAGCACTTCTTATTTCTGACTACCTTTACTGATAGACTGGGCATGTTTCTAGCATTCTAGGTTAGCCAATGGCTGTTCAGTAAATAGATTCTTATGCCCACAACCTCTGATCCACCAGAGCACTCATGAGCTTTGCCCCTTATCTCTAGACAAGTGACAGGTGAATTCAAATTTCATCAACATTATTTTCTCATTACTTTCTAATATATATGACATTTGAAGTCTTATTAAAAGGAGACATGTGATGAGAAAGTATATATTAATAGGCACCCAGACTATATGTGATTTTAAAATAGAAATGCATGAATAATTTAGTCTGTGATACCTTTGTCACAGTAATGTCTGTTCTATCTGGGGTTTGTAAGAAAAACTGTATAAAATATATATTTCCAAAATGTTCTGTGTCAAAGGATAGACTTCAAAATGTATTTTTATAACTTTATGAATGAAAAGTAGATATTAATCTAGGGTGTATAGACAGGATGTGTAATTTCATAGTTGAATTCACAAACAATTTCTTAAAGTTCCCTAAATTCAGGAGTGCAATGAAACCATTGTTTAACTAGAAATGCGAAAATTGTCCTGTAATAAGCCTAAATATTTGAACTTCAGTTTCGAACACTCTGTTAGTTACTGGTTTTCTTTACCTCTATGGTCTTTCCAGACCTCTCTACCTCTTAAGGTCCGTCTTTCACAAGCAACATTATGCTTGAGTAAAGTAATTTTTATTGGATCTATGCATATAGCACTGAAATTAAGAAAATGAAAGTGATCATAGGTTTAATTCAGTGATGGGATTCAATTTTTTTAACAACAGGTTCTGTGGGCGTGGCTTAGTTGGGGGTGTGGCTTGGCAATCATGTGACTGGGTGGGCGTGGCTAGCTGGTCATGTGACCGGGTGGGCATGGCTAGCTGGTCATGTGACCGGGTGGGCGTGGCTATGTGCATAGGGACTACTCAGAGGGCTGAAAAAAGTCATTTCTGACTGGGCCTCGCACTTTTGACCGGTCCTCACACTTATGACCATCCTCACATTTATGCCCGTGCAGTTTTCTTAACAACCATGTCACTCATTTCACAACTGCTTCTCTTCACCATGGTGACAAGATAGGGCAAAAACATAAATTGTGAGGACAGTCTTAAGTTCGAGGACTGGTCAAAAGTGCGAGGACCAGTCAAAAATAACTTTTTCAGCCCTCTGAGTAGTCCATATGCATAAAAGGATACAGTAATAGAGAGGGATGAAGGAAGGGAAGGGAAATTAGAGTAGGAGTGAGGGTAAGAGAGGGAGGAAGAGAGGAGGAGAAGGAGAAAGGAAGAGGAAGTAGGGAGGAGGAGAAGAGGGGGAAGAAGAGAAAGTAAGAAGGAAAGAAAAAAGAGAGGTGGTAGGTTTGAGGAGAAAGATTGCTGTACCATAAAAAAGATGAAAGGGAAGAAAGCCAACCCTAAACAAATATAAAGATATTAAGATAAAGAATGAATTGTTAAACTTTAAAGAATAAAAGAGAACAAATATGAATAAATAACAATAATTAGAAACACACATACAAACATACAATGTATTTTCTTTGAACAGAGTATTTGGCCGGTTCACAAATTTAAACAGTGTTTAGTCATTTCAATTAAATTTACAATTTCTATATTTCCTTTTTGCCATATTTATTCCTCATCTATTTTTGTAAAAAACCAATATTACCCTTCATCCTCATCTCTAATCTTAATCAAATTCAATTTTTCCCTTCTATTCTATATTATACCCCTTCCCATTGTCATCTATTTTTATATCCATCCTCACATTGGTTAATTATGTAATATTAGTTGTTTAATATAAATTCAACATTTTAATATAAATCAATTAGTTATATAACTACCTTTTTTGTATATTAATCAATATGAACATGAATATTCCAATTATTTCCATGCAATCCAATTTCTTACAAATCAATTAATTATATTTACCAATAATAATAAACCAAATAATTTCCCCCATATATTCCTCCAAACCACAACTTAACCATTTCTGCTTTCAGAAATATACAATTAATAGTATCTCAATTATTACAATTCCCTAGTTAAATAAATTCTTTTGTGTTTTAAAATCTTGAACTCTCCTCTTTTTCCCTAAATTTCCCATTGTTTGCACCTACCTTTTTTGGTGAGGAAAAAGAAAAGAAATCTGCCTGCCTAATTTTCCAACCTTGCAGCAACAGCAAAGCAGTTTCAGTTTCGTTTTTCAGCATAGCTAGGGGAAAAAATCTGCTCCAGGACTCTTTGCAAGGAAGCAGCAGAGCCCTGAGCAAAACAGCTGAGACAAATCAGCTGAGAGTCAGGAGCCGATCTAATCAAGGGCTAATTAGCCTATGCTGAAGCTCCGTGGGCCAGTAAAATTACAAAAAAACACCGAACCATTTGTTAAATTGCTGGCTCGCCCGCCCCTCGCCCACCACTATTTATTGGCAATAAATAGTGGTGCGGAGGGGCGGGGCAAGCCAGCAATTTAACAAATGGTTCGGCTCCTAGAACTGGCAGAATCCCACCACTGGCTATAGGGCGGCCCTTTGAAGCCTTTGAAGCCTCGCGGCAAGAATTCCTCTAGCCATCAGCTGGGACTTGGGAGGCAGCAATAGATTGGGAGTGGGCGGGGTAAGCGAACAGCCGGCGATCCAACAGAGCAAAGTGAGGGTGAGTGAAGGCGTGGGGGGGGCAAGAGAGGGCTTTGACGACCCCTGTGAAATGGCCATTCGACCCCCAGGTTGAGAACCGCTGGTTTAATGCTCTGGAAGATTTTCTCTCCCAGGCAAGCAGCAGCAGGGGACAGAAGCAGCAGCCACTGACTTGCAGACCACATGGAGCCATTCACGTGTTCTCCGGCAAGCTGCTTTCTCCATCCTGATCTCTTGCGTCCGGAGCCGGTGGGGAACCACGTGGCAGCCCACGTGGATCCCAGGCAGAGGATGTCAGGCTAGGGAAGGGGTGGGCAATTGTGGCTCTTTTACAACCTGTGGTCTTCAACTCCCAGAATTCCTGAGACAGCCCTGTCTCAGGAATTCTGGAAGTTGAAGTCCACAGGTTGTAAAAGAGCCACAATTGCCTACCCCTAGCTAGGGTAGGCTGGCGCCGCACAGGTGGGAGGCGGGGCGGGGCAAGGGGTGGGCGAGCCAGCAATTTAACAAATGGTTCGGTGTGCTGCGGGGCCAATAAATTACAAAAAAACACCGAACCGTTTGTTAAATTGCTGGCTCACTTGCCCCATTTTATTGGCAATAAATAGTAGTGCGGAGGGGCGGGGCAAGGGACGGGGCGAGCCAGCAATTTAACAAAGGGTTCGGTTGAACCCCCTAGAACCGGCAGAATCCCACTACTGGTTTAATTTCCTTATTGCATGGTTCAGTATAGCAGATTTGGGTCATAAAAAAACTGCATGCTCACTAGATGAGAGCAAGGTAAACATTTCGGGTTTGGGTTTTTTTTTCTGTGTCTCTTTGCTGTCACCCAGTGGATATCTACATTTTTGCAGTACAGCTCTAATGGACTCATGCATTATTTCTCCTATACATCTCCTTATACATTTTTCAGCTCATAGAAAAACTGTTCTGTATTGCTGACTTTTACCACTATCTACTATGCTGAAACAGAATGTTTTGAGAAATCTCAGAGTCTAACATAGTCTCACTAATGGGTTCAGTTGAAGAAAATGACTACTGTTGTATGCCAATCTCCCACTAGTACAATTTGCACTATAGGTTTTGCTGGGATCTAAATTGTATTTTAATCACTCTTTTCACTTCTGAAATTGACAGAAAAGATAGGGATGGGAAGCCAGTTATTATTTAATACCCTAAGATAAGTATTCTAAAGGAATACTGACATGTGGAGTTCTGAGTAATCTATCACGGATTTGAATTTCCAGGAATTTGTAAGCCAAATGTAAGTGAAATAACTTTTTAAAAAATGCTTGGAAATCTCAGAAAGGGGAGCAAATATTCTATCAACTCCCCACTTCAATGCCTCCAGAAATTCAAAGACCAAAAATAGAAGATGAAATTATAGTTTCGTTTAATGTTATAGCATTCTTAACATCCATCAATCCAGAAGCGGCAAACAAACCCATGGCTGCAGTACTATACAACATGCATAACCTAGCCAAATGCATTAAGATTAAAATACTCAGAATTATGGACTTCATCGACATCTATCTCACCACCTGCTTTTAGTTTGATGGACCAGATGGACCCGATGGATCTCTTCCCCCCCTTACTCTTTGCTTCCCCTTTCCACCACTCCTATTCCAGAAGGAAATTGAGGATTCTGTATGTTTTTGTGAAGTCTGGATATTGTGGTAGGGCATATGTGCTTCAGAATGCATTTTGTATAAAATCTTTATACAATTTTATGCTTCATTGGTCATCTGCTCAGCTCCTCCCCTGGTCTGTAAACTGTCACGGAAAGCCATAGACTGGATTGGGTTATTTGGTAGGAGAACCTGTAGTCTGTCAGTGTTCCTACCTGCTCTCGAGTTGCCATAGTCCTTCTGTGGAAGTTTATTTGCCTCTGAGGACACATAATGTCATTCTTGTCTGTTCATCTGTAAGAAAGCCATCCAATTATTCAGTGTTCTGAACTTTGTTTTTAAACAGCTTTTCAGGACAAGGGAAAAATAAGACAAGGAAGAGCATGGCCTTGGTGTAGCAAAAAGAAATATATATTTTGTATTATGGAATTCTCATACTTGACTTAATGTCAAAAGCTTTTGTTTATGCCAAGAAAAGTTGGCAAAATTCTGAACTCCAATGTTTCAGTTAAAGGAAAGAGAAAGAGCAGAAGATAAGAACAGACTATCTAAACAGTTACAGCCCCTTGGGATGTTCTGCATCAAAACAAGTAGCATAATATCTCTAAAATGTCCCATCTCAATAATATAGCTATTATGTTTATTAATGAAACTTAGTTCCATGAGGCATAAAGTAGTGAGTATGTTTTATATCCAACAGGATGGTTTATTTGCTGTAGATGTCCTCTTTGTATTTGTTTGGGATGAGCTGTCACATACTAGCAATGGTAATCAGCTTTTGTCCATTATTGTTTAAAACTTTTCTGTTGTACTGATTCAGTTCTCTCTCTCGTGTGACATATCCAGCCCATGGGCTGCCAATTTGATAGGCCTGCTATAGATGTAAAATAAGAGTGAAGAGAGAATAGAACTCTAAGGTACACCATAAAGCAGAGGTTAAGGTCTAGGCCTCTCCCCCTCCTACTCTTCAATTCGTAGCCCTCTGTCAGTATAGAAAGATATGGTCACTGGAATTGAAAACTGGGAGATCAAGAAGGACTGAATGAATATGCCAAAGTGCAACAATTGCCATATCAGTGCTATGATCAGGTCTGAACACAGAGGGGGGGGGAGAGGGCTGTTGTGGCCCTGCCCTCTGAGCCTGTCCCATCGGAGGAAGAAAGCTCCGAGCATGAGGAAGAGGAGTCAGCCAGGCCTCCCTCTCCAGGCCCCTCCCCTCTGGCATTGTCTCAGGTGCCGGCCGAGGGAGAGGAGATCAGCAGGGAGACAGCTGGTTCGTCTCAGAGTGATGAAGAAACATCATTCCTGGACGCACGCCTCCGAAGGCGTGATAAACGATTGCAGCAGCTTAGGAGGCGTGCTAGGGATTAGAACTGAGTCACTGGACCACACCCCAGAGACTATATAATAGAGGGTAGTGGTCAGGGATCCTTGTGACGAACAAAAGTAAACCTTGGATAGTCACTAAAGCCTCGTCCGGAACTGCTGGGAGGAATATTATTTCTGCTTGGACTTTTTTGTACGTTAGTATCTTATCTTTCTGTTTGTGAAAATAAAGTCACTTGGCAGACGGTGTGTCTATCGCTGCCAAGTGGGAGATAAGACCTGGGTGCGTTCCAAAGTGTTTCCTTAACCCTCGGCTGGCTGTGTTTGTGTGTGTGTGGGGACGGGGACAGATCAGGGGCAGATAGCACAATTAGACTTGAAAAACTGATGTCATCCTCACTAGGTAGATCAGACCAGAAAGTCAACTCCATAGGGAGATTAGAATTGTACTTTACTGATATAGGTTAAAATAACAAAAATGTGCAAGTCTTCCTCCTTCTTATACCGAATAAATTGAGGAAGCATTTGTTTGAGTGTTAGCACTTCAAGATAGACCAAACTAGGAAACCAAATTCATGTAGACCAATACTACTTAAATTGTAAAGATATAATGACAGAGTCTTGCATGTATGAATGTGCTCCTCCCTTCCCACTTTATAAGAACTAGAGAGAGTCTTATCTGATGTTTTCTCGGTTTGCATTTCTGCCCTGCACTCAGCCCTCTGTTATCTGACCATTATCTTGTTAGCAGCTTTTTCTCCTGCTCCTCAAGGCCATTTCCTCTTCCCTCTATACTGAGTCATTACTGAATAGTACCTACTTTCTAAGATTTAAAGGAAGTTTTAGCTCTCCTTGCATAGATAATCATATTGCATAGATAATCATATTGTCATCTCCTTTACTTTCTACAGAATCCTGTCTGAAAGAGGTTCAACCTTTCAGGTTATGTTCTATATGGGAGGCTTTCATGAACAGAAACAGCTAAGTCACAAAAGCTATGGATACTAATTCTTCAAAGATTGACAATTAGACAATAAGAATGATGTAAAATCTTTCGATCAGTTCATGAACTGTAATGAACTAAAACAAAGACATATATTTTCTAGGAGCCCTTCATCACCCTACCTGACTAAGGATAAATTCCTAACTTCTCCTACTCCAGGCAGGTAGAGAGCTTACCTCAAGTTGATCAGTCGAGTTGAAGAATTTTCTGCAATGTGGCTCCAAAGCAGAGGAATGACCTGGTAACGGGTGGCCTGGGTTGGACCTGAGCTCTAACTACAGCTTTCATACAAGTTTAGACTGAAATTCAGACATTTCAAGGGAGTTCCCAGTGTATAAAGAAAAAATAATTTTTATGATAAATATTTATATTAAATCAGTTTTCATCTCAATTTTTAAAAAAACGTGGAAAAAGACAACTGGACTGGGCTTTTTTTTTAGGAAGAAGAAGGTATTTCACTTCTCATCCAAAAAGCTTCATCACTTGTTCATGGATGGCCTCCACCATCCAGGCACAACTGATGAAACTTCTTGGATGAGAAGCAAAACTTCTTTTTTTATTAAAAAGTTTTATAAGAAATACAAACAATTTTCTCCCCCCCACCCTTCCCCTTCCCCACATGAATTATACATTTTCTTATACATAAGAAATCCTCCATATACATGTTTCCCTTAAAGAAAGCATTAAAATAAAACATTTTAATTACATTCGGAGTTGCTCTTCTCCTTCTTCCCTCATTCCACAACAAACCTTCTTCTCCTCCTCCTTTCTTTCCCGTCCCTCCCTCCTCTTCCCTCCTACTTTCTCCTACCTCTTCTCCCACCTCATCCTACTTCCTTTCCCTTTCCCCCACTTCTCTCTTCGTTTCCCCCTTCTCGCCTTCACTCCTACTCCTGTCCCCTTCCCTTCCCTTCCTCCTCTCCTTTCTTCCATTCCTCTCCCTCCCTCTCCTCTTCCTACCCCCTCCGCCTCTCTCCTTTGCTGTGAAATATTTTCCTCCTTTAGTATCTGAGCAACTCCTATATTCTAGAATACACTTTCTTCTGCTAAAACATTTATCTATTCATCACTTTCCCCCCCTCCCTTATCCCCCCCTCCCCACCCCACCCCTGACTTCCCGGAGCAAAAACAGGGTATAGCATCTAACAAACATATGCTAAAATAAACTAACAAATTATAAAGTTCAAAGCTCCCACATGTTCTTTAACTCCCTTTGCTCCAATTCACCAACCTCCCTTTTATAAATTCTCAATACCAATTAAATTAAATTCATTCTTCCTACTTATATAGAAAAAAAAGAAAAAAAAAACCTTTTTCTTAATGCATAATCCGATACTTTAGCAGTCTTACGAACAATAAAAATCATGAATAAATTCCATTTCTATACCAGAAAAAAAAAATTTCCATCTTAAAATCTTACACATTTTATCTCATATATCTTTTGAAATAATATAGTCTAATGTTAAGCATTTTAAAAATCTCTTAATACCTTTAAAACACTTATTTACCAAATATAAATTTCAGAATCTACAGAAGGGTATCTTTCAATTTTTCAATTAACCGTCTTAATACCTCTAACTTTTTAAAGAACAACCCTTAACTATCCAAAACTAATTATCAGTTTACAATAAAATTCTGAGTTTAACATTAATCCTCTTTGCTTCAAAGGGTTAGACATCCTAAAAGCTTATACAATTTATCTCATATATCTTGTAGAATAATATAACCTTATGTTAAACATTTTAAAAATCTTTTAGAACTATTAAAACACATATTTGCCCGATGCCAATTTCAAAATCCACAGGAGAATATCTTTCTTAATCTTCTGTTCTTCACTTCTTTTTATATTTTTTCCAATCCTTTTTTTTTATAAATTCTTTCAACAATCCCCCCAGTTTTATTTTGGAAACTTTTAAAATAGTAATTTGAGGTTGATGTTTCTGAAATACTCACTCTCTTCTTGAAGTCACATTTTCTAACTTGAAATCCTCATTGCGTCTCTTCTGGCTTGTATAATCATTCAATCCATTTCTTTGTCCATATAGCCAAAATTTGTTGCCATAAAAATTGTCAGCTTGCAATAAAGAAACCATTTGTTGCTTTTCTGTCATTGGAATGGAAACGTCCACCAAAACCTTTGTTTCAGCTGTACCGGCCAATCTCTTAATCCTGTCCATTTCCTGATCTTCCAAAAACAAATTCTTCTGAATAATTTCCTGCTGTCCCTGTAACAACTGCTTATAATTTCCCAAGCTATTTTTTTGAAAAAGCCCTTTCGATTGTATTCAGCAGGGCTGAGGTAAAAAAGTCTAGAAGTTCTTGAAAAGCCTGGACAGTCACGACTTGGGAATTTGCTGATTCACCAGCCCTGTTGTCAGCCATATTTCAACTACTTTGTATTTCTCCAGCTATCAGGACAACAATTCAACTTTTTTCCACACAGTATAAAGACCAGATTTTAGTTAAAATCAGAACCAAATTCTTTTCCTGGCCGCTTCCATTTAAAACTTTCTCTTAGAGTGTAATCCAATAGCTGTAAAATGTTAACAAGCCTTAACGAGCACTTTCCCTGGTAGTTTCCTCCTCCCACCCTCAGGCGCCATTTTCTGCATATTAAAATGGAGTTAAAGTGTTACTTGCAAGTTTCCTTTTGTTTTCTCCTGATTTGCTCCATCTGCTATCAAAGTAAAGATGTTAAAAGTTCCCCCTTTTGATTTTCTGCAGATTCTGGTCGCAGCTTCTAGCTCCGCTTCAGCGGAGTCGTCTCTGGTCCGGAGTGGCTTGACAGGCTTCAATAGGGAGCCCACACCCTTTGCGCCCCAGGATTTCTCCTAGCGCACTTGGGGGGCTCTACCCCCGCCTGTCGACTCTTCTCTCTCCCCTTTGCCTGGGGAGAGGGTTCCAAGCCTCCAGACAGCAGTTTTTCGGCTGTTCTGGGGCTTTTACGGAACCAGAGAACGGGCGCTCAAAAAAGAGCGTCTTCAAAGCTGCGGAGCCAGGCAGGAAGTCCGAGAAGCAAAACTTCTGTAGAATTGTAGAAACAGCAACAACTTTGGGAAAGAAACTATAAATTAACAATGACAACATCCTATAAAGAAAACTTGTATAAGATGTTTTATAGATGGCATATGCCACCAGAAAGATTAGCTAAGATGTTTAAAGATAAATCAGCTAAGTGTTGGAAATGTAACCAGTTGCCGGGATCATACTATCATATGTGGTGGTTGTGTAAAGAAGCAAAACAATATTGGGTGAAAATACAAATTGGTTAGAGGGAATGTTGCAGCAACATATAGAGTTAAAACCAGAGTTATTGGGAATTTTACCAGAGAATTATAGTAAAGAAGATACATATTTGATTATTCATATAATTACAGCAGCTAGAATTGCATTTGCACAAATCTGGAAAGCAGATAAAATCCCATTGGAAGGAAAAATTATAAAGAAATTTTAGAATGTGTAGAAATGAATAGATTAACATTGAGAATAAAGGATAAAGAGGAGTCGATGTATTTCAAGTCATGGGATAAATTTTATGATTGGTTAGAAAGGAAATATGAATAAGGATATAGAAATAAAATAGATAGAGAATAGTTGGGAGAAAACAATTAGAAAAATAGATACCCAGATGACGTCAAGTAAAAGGAGAAAGGGAAGGGGAGGTAAAAGGGAAAAAAGTGAGATATTATAAAAATGTATGCAAATGATGAAATAAAAATAAATAATAATTGAATAAGAAATTGAAATGAGAATAAAGATAATTAGAAAATTGGGGCTGCTTGAATACCACTTTAGATTGAACGAAAAGGGAAACAACAGGAGAGAGGAGAAGGAGTAGAGAGAAAGGAAGGGAGAAGAGAGGAGAGGAGAAAAAAGAAAGGGAAAAGGAGAGGAAGAAAAGGGAGGGGAAAGAGGAGCAGAGGAGAAGATTAGAAGGGGGAAGAAGAGAGGAGTGGGGGAAGAGAAAGGGAAGTAGGAAAGAGAAGGAGAGGAAGAACGAAGGAAGTAGGAGGAGAAAGAGGAAGGAAGGGAAGGGGAGGAGAAGAAGAAAGGTTGGAGTAAAGGTAAAGGGTAAAAGAGCAGCCCCGAAAAAGTAAAAATGAAAAATGAAAGTTAAAAGAAAAGATGAATGAAAAATGATGGAAATGACTGTACATGTAAATGTGTTTATGATAAATAAAAATAAAAAAAACTTTTTTGAAAAAAAAGAAGAAGCAAAACTTCTTCTTGTTCCTAAAAAACATTCCAGTTTACTTTTGAAAAAGGACCTTTGACATAACTATGACCTGGATGACTAAGAACCCCCATAAACATGTGGTAAAAGAGCTTTTTTTTAAATCCATATTTTCCAGGTGCTTGGTCTGGACAATAGTTTTAAACACTAGATATTATTAACTCTTCAGGCAGAGTTTTGGTCTTCCACCTAATACTAATAAGGTATTTTTAAAGTGCCTGGAAACAGAATGAAAATTAAATCTTCATCATTTATTTAAATAGATCATCGTTGAGTTTTAAATTCAGTCTTGGATTAGATCCAAGATGACTTGTTTTTATGATGCTTGTTGTACAACTGAAGGAATTCTAAAATACGTGAGGGTGAATGCTTAGTTCACACTCCATCAACGTTTTGCTCTATGATGTCACTAGATTGCTGGCTTTGCAACATAACAAAGCCAAGGCCATAATTCAGCACATTTTTAAATGTATTGGAAGTTTCACCTTCTGTTTTCCTTCTTGTTTTGTCTCCTTCTCCGTTCTGATGGATGATATTGGCCTGGAGTACATTCATTAGAGAGAGGGTGAAATACCTACCCATTTCTTGGCATTTTTCACTACAATTCTGTGATTTGTTAAGTGTCTCTGCAAAGTTTGAAAATGAAGGGTACTTCTTTAAAAAGCTAAATGTAGCATTCAGATCCTTGGTTGCATTGTTTAGTTAAAAGCTTAAATTGTTATTCTGCATCCTTCTCTTTGAAGCTTATTGCTGATGTTTGAAAGACTTAGATCAATCTGGTAGATTCTTATTATTTGTATGTTGTTGACTCTGGTGGAGCCCAGTGTTGTTGAGCTCTGTGCAAAGTTGTATTTTGTTTTACTGTTATAGGAAAGTTAATTCATTTTTTTAGCTAATGAAAAAGCATTGACTCGTATCCCACTAGCCCTG
Organism: Arizona elegans; assembly: GCA_022577455.1. NCBI lineage: Eukaryota > Metazoa > Chordata > Lepidosauria > Squamata > Colubridae > Arizona > Arizona elegans. Next base: position 156,010,830 of record JAKOOJ010000001.1, read on the forward strand.
AAACACTTTTCTGTATCAAAGATAAAAAAATACTAGTTCTTCCCCTTCCAGAAAGAAAGAACACTATGAAACTGTTCATTCATCGGCACCTTTGTTTTGCATTTATTTTGCAACAGCAGCCAATCACATATTAAAGCATCATAAATAACTTGAATTGGCAAATCTAGACAAGGTTATGGCTCCTAGCTGATGGATGGAAAAGGACAAAAGTACATTCTTTGTCTCATTAAGAAAAAGCAACCTAAGTTTAGTTCCATTGAAGTAAACAGAACATGTTAATTATGATTTTAAAGACAGTTACTTTAATGGAAAGAACATATAATTTTGTAATCTGGATGCAGTCTTATAACTCTGCTGTGAAAAAGAAGCTGCCAGATGGGAGTTTTTCAGGTATCACAACTACTCAGAAATAAATATACTGTATTAAGGCTTAAATGAATTCAAGTTTCAAATTTGTTGATACAGCTAGAGAATTGATGTTAAGAACTTCATTTATTATACATTTGCCTACAATACATCCAATCAAAATGTTCAGAATCCTATTGAGAATGGCCAGATTGAGGCAATGCAGAAAATTGCACTATTCACCAACACTATAGACCTCCTTCCCATTGGATTCCAGATGAATCCACTCAGATCCTCTTGCATTGCCAGCATACATCCATTAGATATATGCAACTGGGCTTAAAATAAACTAAATAATTGATAGTTAGTTGATACAAGCTTAGATCTTTCTGGTCCTAATCAAACATAATAATCAGCATGACACAGGAATATGAGATAAAAATAAACCAAATGAACTTTTGAAATCACAAATATATCTACAGTTAGCCATATTACACAGAAAAGAAATGTTCTGATGGCTATGAATTGGGCTATAACAGTGAAGATAGAAAGGATTCAAACAGAAGAGAATGGAAAAGCTTGTAGGCTCAATTTCTCCATTCAGAGAATCAGTTATGTTCCAGCATGTAGAAGACAAGCATGTTCAGGGAGAAAAAATGTGATGTGCCCTCTCAAGTGAGACTTATCATGTAAGTGAGAAAGAGATCTCATTCTTGAGATAAGCCCATGAGTTATCAGAACATTCAGTTTGCCAGTTGCCATTGAATCATCACCAAAGTTAAAAAAAAAATATTGTGCCCTACCTTAGCACATGAGCCAGTCCCTCCATCCTAGTTATCATGAGAACAGCCTACAAGCCATAGACCAAAGGTGTAGGAAACAAAAACTCATTTTCCTGGTTTAAAGTGAATAGCCAGAAGGCGGCCTGCCATTTTTACAGTCAGCCGGTGCTACCCTGCTCTAACATGACAAATTGGCATCCCCAGTGTGGCAGCAAAGTAATCAGACTGTGACAAATGGTTTACTTAGAGCAATTTGTTTTCATCTTACTGGAAATTTCCGTAGTCTTAACAAAGGGATTTTCTTTTCCTTTCTTTAAATGGTGTTTGAACACTGCTAAAAATGTAAAAGAAAATGAATATCTAGGCCTTGGAGTTATTTTATTTTTGGTAGCCTTGCAAATAAACTGCTATCTATGAAGAAATATGTATAGTCAAAAGGGTAAAGGGCTAAGTCATATTTTAACAATTTGCAAGAACTGTACCTACAAATACTTAAGGCTCAGTTTGCTTTGAGGGATGCTGATCAATATTTAAAGTTCTTAAAATAAGTTTTCAGAAATACAAAACTTGTCTGATGCTCATAGGTGACTTCAGCTGCAGTGATTACCTCCTAATCACAAAGGGGTATGGATAGAGAATTGGGAATTTCCTTTGTGCCTCTAGTTTGTTCTCACTTCCCTGCCTCCTTTTGTTCTCTTTGACTCTTTGTCTGATCCTATATATTGTAGCCAGATAAGAGCTAGTTTAGTGGATAAGACCATTGTAGGCAGCTACTTATACTTGATAATTTACCAAAGTTTCTTTTTCTGAATGATGAATATTCAAATGGATAATATGAAGTATAATTGGCTTAACTGGCTGCCCCCTCTTTCAACTCTTCCCTCACTGATCATCATCTAAATCATATTATAGTTTCAAGAATAATTAAAATCTCCCAACTACAATGATAGCTATTTATTTTGAATATTGCTTTCAAATTTACAATGGTGGTAGCACTTTATTGACCTTGGTGATCCCTGAAAAGCTAAGCTAATGGGATGTGTTTAGCATTCAGCAGTGAAATCACAATTATTTAGGCTAGGCAGAGAAATTCAACAACATCTTAAGAGAAAATCAATTTTTGCATTGGTGTCAAAAAATCTACATGGATATTTCCATGCAATCAAGTCTCACTTGAAGGAATCTATCTTCTTGCACTTGTATCTCTTGAATGAACATATTCAGAAACTTGAGGTAAAATGTTTATCTGATTTTTACTGCTTTTATCAAAACCCAAAGATTATACTTTGTGAATAGAAGGCAAGCCACAGATATATTCCACCTTCTACTCCGAAGTCCACCTCTTGGGCCAGTTTTCAAAGCCTGCAGAAACTAGGAGACAATAAGTAGCATGGATGAATTCAAGAACTTCAGAGTTATCAGTTTTAATGAGTGGCAAAGAATATAGACACACTTCTTTTCAAAGTAGGATTCTCAAGAGGATTTTTGAAAATCATGAAAATTCTCCATTAGTAGAATGACAGAAGATAGAAACCATGTAGGAAGGCTTATACATCACTGTCAATCATCTTAGTCTTTCCCCTTAGCAACCCAAACTTATAATGTCATTCTTTTGCACTGTATGCCCCCCTTTTATTTTGTGTGTGTGTGCCTTTAGATCCATGTCAGTTCCTGATGGCTGCCTGGACTAGGTCCTGAAGTTGTCTTGGCAAGATTTTCAGAAATGGTTTGCCATTGCCTCTTTCCTAGGGCTGACAGAAAGTATGTCATAAGTAAATGCCTTATTCTATAACAAGAGATATATATATATATGTACAGGATATAAAGGGTTAATTTATTCATCCTCCTTTAATGTATTCATGTGTAATCACCCCCTTCCTTGACTCCTCCCCTTTGATATAAATAGAGAGTGCTTTTACCTCATGCTTACTTCTCACTGTAAATCTGACAAGAATAAGTAGAATGCCTATTATGAATAAACTCTTCTTTAACTGAAGAAATTGCTTCTGAATTCATCATTGAGTCTGATCCTCAAAATATTGTAACAAACTGGTAGCAGTCGATGGTTGAACTGACTCAATAAAATCCAACATGCCTAAGAAAGAAAACCTCAAGAATAAAAAAGAAAGACCCAATACCAGGGCAAATGATAAAGAAACAAAAATAGATCAAGAAATGATCGACGAACCAATAAATACAACAATCAAAGAATCTGAAGATAACACCACAGACATCGAAGAAACAGCAGATGAAACCGACAACCAAGAAGAGAACAAAATAAAAGACAAAGACCTCAGATCGGAGATACTGAGGCTAATAAAAAGTCAAAAAGATGACCACAAACTCATCGCGGAACTCCGAGGCTTCTTGGAAGAAAACGGAGCAGCGAGAGAAAAAGACATTGAAAAAGCCAAACCCGAAAATACAAAAATGTTGAGCGAACCTACAACGAAAGAAAAAATAACCAGAAGCAAGACCAGAGGTCCCGCTCAAAATTTTGAAAGGCAGCCATCTTTTCTTCAACCGGCCACAGAAATGAACACGGCTGAACCAATCAGAATGCACCATTCAAAAACTCTGGCGCGAAAAAACACAAAAAATAGCAAAAAATATATTTATTCTTCTGAAGAGTCAGAAACAGATACAGAAGAATCATCCACCGAACAAGAAATCGAAACACCCATGAGAAAACTATTTAAAACGTTTGGCACAAGTCTAACAATTTCAAAAGAATCGATAAAAGCCAATAATGCAAAAATACAAAAGAGACGAACCACAGCTGCCAGCAGAACACCCAAGATCGAGCCGGAGACCGAATCATCAGAAGGAGAGCACTACGAGGGAGCTACAGCAAAGAGAACCTCTCCCAGCGGCTTCAGCAGAGAAATGACCAACGCGCATGCGCAGATGAACACAGAGAACTACAATGAACTTTATGAAGAAGGAGAACCTTTCAAGTTCATCAGCAGAATACCCACACCATTCTGCAATTTTCAACATCTACAAGACCATGGACTACCCACAGTTGTAAGTAGTGGGAATAGTAATATTGGGAATCTACCTAGTGATTTCCCAAAACTTAGAATTGATGGCATCAATTTACAGGAATGGTGTCAACAAATTCAGGTTGTCTTTATGAAAGAAAATTTACTATTTTTTATAACCAATCCTCCCAAAAGACCTTGGACTCTAAAAATAGACTGCCTGAATCACAGAGCATTCTATTTAATAATTTCTAGCATATCACCTGCCATGTACTACAGTATTAAGCATAATCTTACTGTTTCAGAAATAATTCAATGCATGTTTAAATTGTTTCATAGTGAAAGTGTAGCAACAACCACTAGAATGTCTAAAGATTTCTTTTCAGCCAAATTAAGATCTGGAACCACCATAAGTGAACATTTAATATCCTTAAACAAAACCAGAGCAGAATTACATCTAAGAGGAGAAATAATATCAGAACAGACAATGAAAAGTGTTATCCTTAACTCATTAGATTCATCATGGGATAACTACATATCACACTTAGACTCAATCAATCTAGGATACTTATCCATAGAAAGTCTGTCAAATAAGTTAATAGCTGAAGATAATTTGAGGAAAAGTAGATACAATGCATACACAGAACACAGACAGGCAAAAGGGGTAACCTTCCAAGAGAATCACCAAAAAACAATTGAATGTCACAATTGTGGATCCAGAAAACACTCTAAGGGAGATTGCCCCATGTTTCAGAGGGAAAGACAAAACCATGATTATAGGGGTAGATATCAAGACAGGCAATCATCTATTGATAGATACAGATATAGAGGCTCCCCAAACTACAGAGAACGCAGAAAGGATAGAGATAATTCAAGGGACAGAAAATCAGGATCATTAAATGGATTAGATAAACATAACGATGTCATCACACAAAAATCAAAAAACAATACTTGGCTCATAGATTCAGGGGCGACTAATCATACAACAAATAACAAGAAAATACTGTCTTCATTCACAAATGATAAATTTATGATAAGAGTAGCCAATCAAGAAAATGTTCAAGTCATAGGGAAAGGAGATGTAAATATACCTGGTTTAGGTAAAGTAGAGGGGGTATTGTTGATACCAGGAATATCACATAACATACTTAGTGCAGTGAAATTAAGCCAAGATTTCAACATAAATATAATCTTCTCTGAGGGAAAAGCAATACTAGAAAAGGATGGGACAAAATTGAATAGTGTAGTTATCGAAGGGGGCCTACCCTTCCTTGTAACAGAAGATAAATGGTTGCATAACATTAATACAAACACTGATGACGACATCAACATAGACAGTGAACATAGTAACAACAATAACAATGAAGAACCCAATGCACACTGTAATCACAAAGACACACCCACTAGTGATACACACAATAACAAAAGACCCAATATAGGCAAACCAATTCATGATGAATGTGCACACATGTTGCATAGAAAATTGGGACATGCAAGTTTCCCTGTAATACAAAAAATGATTGAACATGCTGATGGCGTTAAAATAAAGGATTGTAAAAACTATTTGGAATGCTCAGTATGTAAATCCTCAAAACTCAGAACAAACCCAAAACCAAAGAGGGCAACAAGGACCTCTAACCAAATTTTTGATCTGGTACATATGGATCTGGTTGGTCCATTAACACCATCCATCACATACAAAAAAAGATATTTCCTAACTATTGTAGACGACTATAGCCGTTATGGATTTGTTTATACTTTAAAACACAAAGCTGAAACTTTCCAAAAATTCAAAGAATTTTACAAACGTGTAGAAACACAACACAATATCAAAATAAAACAAATCATGACAGATAGGGGATCCGAATTCATGTCAAAAGAATTCTCACAATGGATAAAAGACAAAGGAATGCTACACTTCACGACTAGCCCATTTTCTGCTTTTCAGAATGGTACAGCAGAACGAAAGAACTCGACACTGCAAACCATGATTAGATGTACATTAGAAGATGCTGGTTTAGGAAAACAATTCTGGTCAGAAGCATTACTATATTCAAACTATACCCAAAATAGGACCTGGTCTAGCATCCTAAATAAAACACCATACGAAGTGATGTACAATAGGAAACCAAAAATATCACACATGCACATATTTGGAGTTACAGCAGACGTACACATACCAAAACAATTAAGACGTAAGGGAGATAACGTATCCAGGAGGCTCAGATTCATGGGATACGAAACAGGCACAAAAGGATATAGATTCATTGACAGTAATAACAAATTCATAGTCTCAAGAACAGCAGTATTTCATGAACAGGCCAACTGGTCTAAGATACATCTTAACGAGATAATCCAAAATACAAAACCAAATATTGAACAACAAGACAGAATAGAAAGAGAGAAACATGAACATAACACACATGATGACAAAAACAAAACATGGACAGGTAACCATACCAGGATAAAAACAGATTCATTAACCAAAAAGGAAGCAAGGTATCTACACGATAATGAGAGCATTCCAATAAGAACAATCAGGTGTAACAGAAAACAATTACCCAATAAGTATAAGGATTATATAATGTGTGTGAATGACGAGACACCAACACCTAACACATACGAGGAAGTGTTGAAACTTCCCATGGAAGAAAGAGAAAAATGGGAATTAGCCATAACAAAAGAAATGAACAGCTTGCGTGAATTAGGTGTATTTACACCAGTCCCTGCCCCTAAGAACAAGACAATTATAGGCACCAGATGGATATTCAAAATCAAAGATTTAGAAGAGGGTAATAAATTATATAAAGCTAGATTAGTCGCACAAGGTTACGCTCAAAAATATCCTGAGGATTACACTGACACATACTCTCCCACTGTAAGAACCGAAAGTGTTAAGACAGCTTTAGTCATAGCGGCTATACTCAATCTTGATGTCTTTCAATATGATGTGCAGACCGCATACTTACATGCAAAGCTCGACAAAGAGATATATGTAAGGGCACCTCATAGCCAATGTACAAATAGTAATGAGACCTGGTTACTTAACAAAAGCTTGTACGGATTAAAACAATCCAGCAAGCGTTGGTATGAATGTCTAGTCAGCGTGCTTAAAAATATGGATTTCAAAGCCACAACTGCAGACAATTGCTTTTTTGTTAGAAAGGAAGGTGAATCATTAGAATTTGTGTTAATCTATGTGGATGATATTTTGTATATAGGCAAACATAAAGAAAAGAAAGACTTATTTGTATCCAAGCTAAGTGAACATTTCTCTTTAAAGTCGCTAGGAAGGGTAAACAAATACCTTGGAGTTCAAATCAATAAAACAAGAAAGGGATTCAAATTATCCCAGAGAGATAAAATTATAGAACTTCTGGAAAAATGCAATTTAAGAGATGCCAAACCTTGCGATACTCCTATGCAGACTGATTTTCTAAGGAATATGGATGAATCTTCACCTGAGTTCGAGAACAATACATTATATAGATCAATTATTGGTTCTCTCTTGTATATATCTATTTGGACCAGGCCTGATATAGCTCTGCCACTTAATTTATTATCTAGACATGTAAATAAACCACTTATGTATCATTGGGAAGCAGTTAAACGAATACTAAGATATCTAAAACACAGCATGGATTTCTGCCTACTCTTAGAACCCAATAATATTAAAGAACCTATTATCACCAGTTACGCTGATGCAGACTGGGCAGGTGACATCAAATGTAGAAAGAGCACCTCAGGTTATGTATTATTTTTAAATGATTGCCCAATATTCTGGTACACTGGGAAGCAAGATTTAGTAGCGACTTCCACAACAGAGGCAGAATACGTTTGTTTATCTAAAGCCTCAAATAATTTAGTGTGGTTTAATGATTTATTATCTGATATTTGGAAGAATCCAATACTACCATTTGTCATACATGAAGATAATAAGGCGGCTATAGAAATATCAAGATCTGACGCCATTGGTCAAAGGTCCAGACATATAGATATCAAATTTAAACACGTGAGACAATTATCTCAGGATGGATTCATTAAAGCAATCCACTGCGAAACCTCAGAACAAATAGCTGATATATTAACTAAACCTTTACCTTCTAAACAACACAAATACTTGACATCAAAATTACAAGTACTATATAGTTCTGAATCCGAATGCAATCATTGTTATATGTCGAATCGGCATTTAGAGGGGGATTTGTCATAAGTAAATGCCTTATTCTATAACAAGAGATATGTATATATGTACAGGATATAAAGGGTTAATTTATTCATCCTCCTTTAATGTATTCATGTGTAATCACCCCCTTCCTTGACTCCTCCCCTTTGATATAAATAGAGAGTGCTTTTACCTCATGCTTGCTTCTCACTGTAAATCTGACAAGAATAAGTAGAATGCCTATTATGAATAAACTCTTCTTTAACTGAAGAAATTGCTTCTGAATTCATCATTGAGTCTGATCCTCAAAATATTGTAACAAAGTAACTAACCTAAGGTTACCCAGCCAGCTTTGTGCCTAAAGTGAGATTAAAACTCACACTCTTCCAGTTTCTAGTCTTAACCACTACACCAAACTCTTTCTCCACTTTTTCCTTATATATTTCTAATTAGATTTTAGTAATTTTTTTCCTATGCATATTGAAAAATGTCATCATTTAATGTTCAAATGAGTGAAAGGTCACTGAATGGATTGGCTTGTTGGCCTTGTGTAGGATAATACTTGTGTTATTGGCTAATACAACAAAATGAGTTAACAGAGGTTATTATTGAAAGAAGAATTTCTAATGTATTAGCAGTGCAATAATGCAAGAGAAAGTTACTGGTACTAATTTGACCTCCAGGAAAACATCTAAGAGTATGTGTGGCTCTTGCTTACACTGAATAATTTATCAGCAGATTAAATCTGAGGTTTTTTTTCCCCCATAATGTACTGTTGGTTTGTAGCTGAGATGTTTTATTGACTATGCGTCTCTATTAATCTGATTGATGTAGATTGTTACAATTGTTGGCATTCAACTAAGTGTCTCATATAGGTAAATAAAGTTAGATTTACAACTTCATAGATAGATATTCACAGTTATATAAAACTATACAGGAAGCTTAAATCCTTAGGGAAAAGAAGGAAAGGAAAGGAAAGGAAGGGAAGGGAAGGGAAGGGAAGGGAAGGGAAGGGAAGGGAAGGGAAGGAAAGGAAAGGAAAGGAAAGGAAAGGAAAGGAAAGGAAAGGAAAGGAAAGGAAAGGAAAGGAAAGGAAAGGAAAGGAAAGGAAAGGAAAGGAATTTTTATTTTGTAATCAAGAGCCATAGGGGAAGGAAAATGTCGCCAACTACTTTGAGCTGTCAACAACTACTTGTAAGCTGCCCAGAGTCATCTTATACGGGAGATGACAACAAAAAATGAATAATTAAAAATAAACAAACAAACAATCAGGCCTTCTATTCATTACATTCCCTACCATAACTCTCATGAACAACAATCTTTTTACTTAAAAATAGTACAATATTTCCCAGTAAATTCTATTAGTTGTCTATAATTACTCATTCTTTTAATTGCATTGAGAGATTGAAATTTAAACTTTAAAAATCATATCCTAGAGTCTTTTTTCCTTTTTAAATTTAAGAAAGAGGATTATGAATGTTTAACAAATAACATAAGATGGCAAAACAATTGCTTTCCATTTATCACACCAAGTATATCCCTGGGAAGAATGATGAGAAACTGCAGCTTCAATTGGTTCAGCTTTATCAAAAGGCCATATTTGTTTGTATGACATTATGTTAAGGAAAACTTTTGTTTTGGTGCTTCTTGACTATAGTTTTGCCAACTGCCATATCCCTTAACCCCTCCCCCCCCCCAGGCCTTGGGACTGCATGACCCCATCAGATATTAATTGTACCTGGAGATTGCTGCAATCTCCTAAACTCACTACAGATCTGAGTTTTTCCCATTTTTTCCAATGAAGTTTGCTTTTAATCAGTGTACAAGAGCTATAAAATGTAAAGAGGATATCAAAAGTCAATTCTTCTTACCAAAAAAAGGGAGGTGGCTCTGGGAACTAATATGAGAACTTTGGGTGAGGGGGTGGAAAAAGTGATTTAAGGTTGATTAAGCTGGTGAGTTTGAAATTTTATTCTCTTTTGATCTGGATTGTTGCAAGCAACTAACATTTATCTCTGAGTCTGTGCTTTGAGAAACATTTTCAGTTTGACAGGTTAAAGGAACAGAGCCTTATAATAGAAGTAGGCAACTGCTAAAATTTTGGAACCTAACATTTGCCATAAATTAATCCAGTGCAAAGCTATGATGGCTTGTTGAGAAGAAAAGTAACATCCTGTTGATGAAGACAAAGAAAGAGGGCTTCTGCACTTTTTCTTCTTTCTAACTCTATCATCTGGTCTTTTGCTGTTGTACATGAAATCAATCTATCAGAATAGAGCTGGAAGGAACATTGGAGGTCTTTTAGCCCAACCCTCTGCTCAAGCCGGAGACTCTATACCATTTGAGACAAGTGACTGTCCAGTCTCTTCTTAAAAGCCTCCACTGATGAAACACCCACAAGTTCTGATGGGAAGCTGTTCCACTGGTTAATTGTTCTCATTAGGAAGCTTTTACTTAATTCCAGGTTGCTTCTCTCCTTTAGTAGTTTCCATCCATTGTTTCTTGTCTTGCCTTCTGGTGCTTTGAAAAATAATTTGACACCGTCTTCTTTGTGGCAGCCCCTTAAATATTGGAATACTGCTATCAGGTCAACCCTAGTCCTTTTTTTCTCTGGACTGGCCATACCTAATTCTTGCAACCATTCTTCATATGTTTTTGTCTCCAGGCCCTTAATCATCTTAATTGCTCTTTTTTGCACTTTTTACAAAGTCTCAACATCTTTTTTTGTAATGTGGTGACCATGTGATGATCATGATAACAGGTCGAAAGTGAAAGACATCCTAAAATTTAACTAGGCATCAGTTTGGTTGAATCTTTTAGGTTCTAAAACCTAGTGAAGGTCCACGCGTATGAAGTTCAGCACAGATTTCAGAGCTGCCTTCAGGCAATTAAGAGCAATAATTATTTCCATTTTGTTCCCAATTTTCAGTTTACATGTCGCTGTAATACCCAAAGGACATACATTCCAGTTGTCACTGAGGAAGATCTGAAAGCTGTGGAGATGCACAAAACAGAAATTCATTTCCAAACACAAATTTCGGTGAGTTGGCTCTGATAGGAATTATGTGTAACTACACGAGAATTACATGAGAGTTATCTATGTAACATAAAACATGGCAATTCTCTTGACTAAAAATTAATGTCAAGAATAGTCGCCATACAGGATCTTTGGTCATTCTGTGGAATGAAAAATTATTTATAGACAAATATCAATCCGTTTTAATAGACTTTTCAATTGTTTCAACTAAATTTTAACAAAGTAATCATTACTTTGATAATCAATTTGTTAAAATTTAGTACATAGTATAATATTTTTACCATAGTAATAGTGCATATTACTATGCATATCTATTCAGAAGTAAGCCACACATAGTCTAATGAGACATGTTTGGAGTAAAAGCGTATATAATTACCATTTGGTTTTCTATTCATTATACTTATTTATTCATTAAATTTGTATCCCACCTTTATAACTTTATAAGTAACTCAAGTTGGCAAACTTACTTAATACTTTTTCTTCCTCCTATTTTCCACAACAACCATTTGAGTAGGTTGGGCTGAAAGAGAGTAATTGATCTATAGGAATGAAGGTTTTTGTGCTTAATTTTAGCTCAACATTTTGAGCTCAAATGCCGAAAGAATAATTCAGGTTGAAATAGATTGTGTTTAGAGAAAGTTCAACAGAAGGCCATTCCTAATATGCCACTGATGTAATTTTTTATTTGCTGCAAAGTAATATACTCATTTGATTTTCCTGAATATGCCATACAGCAAAATCTGACACAGAGGCTGCAATTTAAAGTGGTCCCACCAAAACTCTTTTCATTCAATTGTATTAACTATTACTATAGTCATAGTAACCCAGCTAAATCTCTAAAGAAATATAGGAGCTGTCCCTGGTCCTGAGTCTGACACCCTCAGCTCTTCTTTAAAATGGGATCCCTTTTACTTCTTGTAGAATTTATTCTCATCAGATTTGCTGCCATACCTTCCACCAAAAGGGGAGCAATAAGGGGCTATTTCCCTATTTCCTGTAATTATGAATATTTTACAGCTTTTAATTACTCATATCATTAAGAAACAGCAGATGATGGACTTCCGGTTTGCTAGCCTTCGGTGAAGACGGTCCCTTCTTAAGGACCGCCAGCCCCGCCGCCTGTAGAGCCGCTTCGAGATCGAGAAGCGGCTTGAAAACTCCGAAATCCGTAGGATTGCAGGAGGAGAGAAAGCAGGGTACAGGTTGAGCCCCTGTGAGTCCCCAGAGAATCGTTACTGGGGAGGAAACAGGCGCGGCTCCCTTTCAACCTGCTGAGACTCTGGACGGCGTGGGACAATTCTGCTTCTTGCAGAACAAGCCGGCTGCAGCAAACGTCTAAATTGAATGAAACCAACCTTAACAAGCAGCGGAAATATCAACTTGAACCTTCAAACTTTTGAAATCGCAAGTATTAATGCTTTGCTGACTTTTTAACTTAAGAGAAAGTACGAACGAGTGAAAGTGATTTGAAAAAAAAATGGCGCCCAGCAGCAGAGTTAACGAGCTTGCGAGAGTGGATTTGTGAAGCTATTCTGCTTTGCTACAAAGTTGCTCTGCCTGTAATAAAGAGGAACAGGAGAAAAGGAAAAAAAACTCTTTCTTTAAAATCTGAGTCTGTTTCAGTCCAGTTTCTATTTGATTAAACCTAGGGGACTTTTTCAGAAGTCTTTGTGGAGGTGGAAAAGGAAAAAGGATTTCCCTTTTCAGAAAATCTAACTTACGTGGCAGGATGGCTTCAAAGAAGCAGGAAGGAAAGGCAGCAGGGGGGGGGATCCCCCACCCACAAACATGAACTGCAGCTTCCTCCCGCTCAACAGACTCAGAAAAAAGATTTTGATTTTGAAAATTTAAAAGAATTTATCTCTCAGGCTTTGGATGATAAATTTCAAAAATCTCAACAAGAAATAGATGATAAACTTCAAAAATCTCAACAGGAAATTATGCAGGAAATTAATGAAATCAAAGATATGGTGAAACAGGTTTATGGCAAGGTGACTAAAAAAAATATCGGATGTGGAGTCTGGCCTCGCAGAATTTATTATTAAAGTGGACTCCAAAGTGGAAGAATTCAAATCAGAAGTCAATGTTAAGATTAAGGACAATGATTATAAAATTTTTGATGTTGATGAAAAAATGCAGAGAGTTGAAAATGAAATTATAATGATGCAATTCAGGGCCATGGAATTTGCTATAAGGCTCAGAGGAATTAGAGAGGATGACAGACAGGATTTGAGACAGATTTGTGCTGATGCCCTGGCTGTGTTATTAAAAATTAATCCTGAAGTGGTTTTTTATAAAATAGATAAAATTTACAGAGTGAATTCCTGGATGGCCAGACAAAGACAATTGCCTAGAGATGTGGTGATATATTTTACAGACAGAACAATAAGAAATGACATCCTGCAAAAATCTTTTCTCTCCTCTGTGCAAGTGGGGGGGGGGGCTCAAATTGGAGTTTTTAAAGAATTGCCACCCAAAATGTTGAAAGCTAGAAAAGATTTTGGTTTTCTAGTAAATGAATTGAAAAAACAAGAAACACCATTCCGGTGGAATGCCCCAACTGGTATAATTTTGAAATACAATGGAGAAAGACATCAGTTGAACACTGTTGAGAAGGCGGAGCATTTTTATTCTGCTAATTTTAAAGAAAGAACACCATCTCCACATACATCTACAGTGCTGGAGATTAAGGAGAGTGATAAGAAGCAACTCCAGTAAGAGCTGCAAGAACAGTCTAAGCAGGTGGAGCCAGAGGAAATGTAGGGTGCTGCAGGAGGCTTTTTGGAGGAGCACCTGTTAGAATCTTCTCCAATCCTGGACCCGGTCCGGATGGTTGAAGTCAAAGACCAGCGTATAACTTGTGCAAAATCTAAGCAACTTAAAGAAAAGCAACAACAGGAAAGACAATACAAAAAGGGAGCTAAGAGTACTACACAAGAGACTGAAGCCATGGGGGGAGCAAAACTGAAGATTTCGGAAGATCTTCGGCTATTCTGCTCGTCGCTTCAAAAAGATAAAGATGACAATTAAGTGCTTATCTTGGAATGTGAATGGGTTGAATTCATTACAGAAAAGGAAGAAGTTATTTGCATATTTGAGACAATTTAATAATGATATAATTTGTTTACAAGAAACTCATATTAGAACGCAAGATCAAAAATACTTGATAAATTCTAAATTAGGAACACATTTTATAGCTTCAACTTTGCAAAAAAAGAATGGTGTGGTTATTTATGTAAATAAAAGATTGACAGCCAAAATTATAGAAGCAGATGAAGATGGCAGGTTTATAGCAATTGAATTGTTTACAGTAAATGGCCAAATTCTTTTGATTGGAATTTATGCTCCCAACCAACAACAGGATCACTTTTATAAAATGCTACACACTAAAATACTGCAATGGGACTATAGATCTATTTTAATTATGGGAGATTGGAATGGAGTAATTGATTCTAAATTAGATAAAAAGAGCTTGGCGAAATCTAGGATCAGATTACCACAGACTTTTTTTGATATGAAAGAAGATTTGGAATTAAAAGATATTTGGAGAATACATAACCCAAAAGAATTGGACTATACCTTTTTTTCCGATAGACATAGATCCTTCTCTAGGATTGATTTTATTTTGTTGTCAGATGATCTACTTGTTAAGACGAAAAGAACAAAGATCTTTCCAAGAAGTTTGACCGACCATAGCCCAGTATGGATAGAATTTGAGATGGGTAAAATTGAAAGACGATCATGGAGATTAAATGAAAACTTGTTCAGATATGAAAAAAATATAACAGAATTTAAGAAGCAGCTGAAAGAATTTTTTGAAATGAACCTGAATAAGGGTACCCCAGTTGAAATTGTGTGGGATGCGAGCAAAGCTTACATGAGAGGGGTACTCATTTACATGAATTCTAAACATAGACTGAATCGACAAAAGAAGAGATCTGAATTGGAAGCAGAAATAAAGAATAAAGAACAGCTACTTATTAAAAATCCAACAGATGAAAGAATACGTGGTGCTATAAAACTTTTGAAAGATCAATTTCAACTGCTTATGGCAGAACAAGTTGCAACAAACTTACAATATGCGAGGCACAATACATTTTGTAATGCCAATAAACCGGGCAGATGGTTGGCCTATACATTAAGGAAGAAGCAGAGTATACGGACTATTGATAGTATTGATACTGGAGGGAAAGAAATCTTTCAACAAAAATTAATTAAAGAAGCTTTTGTAGACTATTATACTAAACTATATGCTAAAGATGATGTGCAGAATGGACTTATAGAAAAATACTTAGATAATAAAAGAGTCACAAAAATTACTAATCAACAAAAGGAAAGAATGAATTATCCTATAACAGAGGAGGAGATAATAGTAGCAATTAAACAATTAAAAACAGCTAAAGCTCCTGGAACGGATGGTTTGACAGCAGTGTATTACAAAACTTTGCAAGCAGAAATGGTGGAACAACTTAGAGATTTATTTTGCAATATTCAACAAGGGGGTAAAATACCCCCATCATGGACAACAGCTTATATTTCTTTGATACCAAAAGAGCAAGTAGGTCCTAAAAAAACGGAGAATTATCGACCAATATCTCTTCTGAATACTGATTATAAAATTTATGCAAAAGTACTAGCCAACAGGTTGATGCCAGTAATCCAAGAGGTGATTCATGATGATCAAGCAGGATTTATTGAGGGCAGATACATGAAGGACAATGTAAGGCAAGTAATAGATTTATTGGAATATCTTGAGACGAATAAACAGGTACCTGCAGTGCTGGTTTTTTTGGATGCAGAAAAGGCCTTTGATAGAGTGGATTGGAATTTTCTATTAAAGACTTTAAAAAAGATGGACTTTGGGGACCAATTTATACAGGCGGTTTCAGCAATTTACCAAGAGCAAAAGGCACAGATTATTGTTAATGGAAGCTTGACAACAGAGTTTAAAATTGAAAAAGGAACAAGACAGGGATGTCCGTTATCCCCATTGTTATTTATTTTAACACTAGAAGTCTTGTTAAATACAATTCGGGACTCTAATATCTTGAAAGGTATAATGATAAGGCAAGAGGACTACAGAATAAAGGCATTTGCAGATGATCTGGTTGTTACCCTAACACAGCCAATGGAATCAATAATCCAGATGAAAGACATTATACAAGACTATGGTAAAGTTTCAGGTTTTAGACTGAACCAGAAAAAAACAAAGATGATAGTCAAAAATATGACACAAGATAGTAAACACGAGCTTGAAAGGAGGGCAGGTTTTGAGATTGTACCAAAGGTAAAATATCTAGGAGTTCAGGTTGCAGAATCAAATATGAAACTGTTTCAAAATAATTATGAGGTGTTGTGGCGAGATGTGCAGAAAGATATGGAGACTTGGAAAAAACTGCAGCTGTCTTTACTCGGAAGAATAGCAGCAGTTAAGATGAACATTTTGCCAAGATTTCTTTTTTTGTTTCAAATGATTCCGATGCTTCAAAGTGATAAACAACTGAAAGAGGGCAAAGTGGAGTGAATAAGTTTGTCTGGAATGAGAAAAAACTGAGAGTGAAATTGAAAATTATGCAAGATGTTCCAGAAAGGGGAGGTCTTAAACTTCCAAACCTACAATTATATTATGAAGCAGCAGCTTTGACTCAAGCAAGAGACTGGTTTGGAAGGAAAAAGACTGGAATATTGAACATAGAAAGTTTCAATCTTGAATTTGGATGGCATGCCTACTTATTTTATGAGAACAAAGTGGATAAAGTATTTAAAAGCCATATACTTAGAGACTCTTTGATGAGGGTTTGGAAGAAGCACCGACTCAAATGGGATTACAAAATACCGCTATGGCTGGATCTTGGTCATATTATGTGGAATACAAATATAATGTCACTCGGGGGGTTTTTATATAAAGAGGTTCTTTTTACAGATGCGGGCAGATGGCATTTGAAGACATTAGAGACACTGTTAGACGAAGGGATTAACTTAACTTGGTTACAATACAATCAACTTGAATTCAGATGGAAAGAGGACCAAAAAACTGGTATTATGTTGCATGAGGAAGAATTGGTTAGACATATAAAAGAGAAAGGTCCAATGCATATTAAAAGGCTTTATAATGTTTTGTTAGAAAGGGATTCAGAAACTGAATTGGTTAAAGATTGTATGATTAAGTGGGCACAAAATTTTGAAGAACCAGTGATGTTGGAAACATGGGAAAAAAATTGGGTTCAGAATGTTAAATTCACACAGTTGCAGAATTTGAGGGAAAATTTCTATAAAATGTTTTATAGATGGCATTTAGACCCAAAAAAATTGTCGTGTATGTACCCTAATGTTCAGCCAAAATGTTGGAGATGTGATAGTTTAGATCAGTGGTTCTCAACCTTCCTAATGCCGTGACCATTTAATACAGTTCCTCATGTTGTGGTGACCCCCAACCAAGGGTGGGTTCTAATTTTTTTACTACCGGTTCTGTGGGCATGGCTTATTTTGTGGGTGTGGCTTGGAGGTCATGTGACTGGCTGGGCATGGCTAGCTGGTCATGTGACCGGGTGACCATGGCTATATGTATAGGAACTACTCAGAGGGCTGAAAAAAGTCATTTCTGACAGGTCCTCGCACTTTTGACTGGTCCTCACACTTATGACCATCCTCACATTTATGCCTGTGCAGCATTCTTAACAACCATGTCACTCATTTCACAACTGCTTCTCTTCAACATGGTATAAGATAGGGCAAAAAACGTAAAATGTGAGGACAGTTGTAAATTCGAGGACTGGTCAAAAGTGTGAGGACCAGTCAAAAATAACTTTTTCAGCCCTCTGAGTAGTCCCTGTGCACAAAAGGACTACCCAGAGGGCTGAAAAATGTGATTTCTGACAGGTCCTTGCACTTTTGACTGCTCTTCGCAGTTATGACTGGTCATCATTTATGCCCATTGTAGCATTCTTAACAACCGTGTCACTCATTTCACAACTGCTTCTCTTCACCATGGTGACAAGATAGCACAAATATGTAAATTGTGAGGACAGTCGTAAGTTCGAGGACTGGTCAAAAGTGCGAGGACCAGTCAAAAATAACTTTTTCAGCCCTCTGAGTAGTCCACATGCATAAAAGGATACAGCAATAGAGAGGGATGAAGGAAGGGAAGGGAAATTAGAGTAGGAGTGAAGGTAAGAGAGGGAGGAAGAGAGAAGGAGAAAGAGAAAGAAAGAGGAAGTAGGGAGAAGAAGAGGGGGAAGAGAAAGTAAGAAGGAAAGAAAAGACAGAGGTGGTAGGTTTGAGGAGAAAAATTGCTGTACAATAAAAAAGATGAAAGGGAAGAAAGCCAACCCCAAACAAATATTAAGATATTAAGATAAAGAATGAATTGTTAAACTTTAAAGAATAAAAGAGAACAAATAGCAATAAATAGCAATAATTAGAAACACATATACAAACATACAACGTATTTTCTTTGAACAGAGTATTTGGCCGGTTCACAAATTTAAATAGTTGTAGGAGGTTAGCACCCACCCGTTTCCTAGAAGAATGAAATATTTTGGGAAATATTAAAAAGGCAGAATATTATATTTCCCTACCTGGATGAGAAATGGAGAAGCATATTTTACAGACAAAGCAGCTCCCACCTTCCTGCCCCACACCCTTTGTTAATGGGCCAGAGGCAGAAAGTCTATCCTTTGTCAAAGGACATTTGCAACACAATAGCAACAGAAACTAACACAATGGGCCCCATCAAGCCATGTGATCCTGTCTACCATTAAACCATCTTTCCAAGCAGTCTCCATGTTTCCAGTGTCTTTTTCCCCACTTGGAGCAGAACCCAGAAGGATATTTCTTCCAACACAGTATTTAGTCATTTCAATTAAATTTACAATTTCTATATTTCCTTTTTACCATATTTATTCCTCATCTATTTTTTTAAAAAAACAATATTACCCTTCATCCTCATCTCTAATCTTAATCAAATTCAATTTTTCCCTTCTATTCTATATTATACCCCTTCGCATTGTCATCTATTTTTATATCCATCCTCACATTGGTTAATTATGTAATATTAGTTGTTTAATATAAATTCAACATTTTAATATAAATCAATTAGTTATATAACTACCTTTTTTGTATATTAATCAATATGAACATGAATATTCCAATTATTTCCATGCAATCCAATTTCTTACAAATCAATTAATTATATTTACCAATAATAATAAACCAAATAATTTCCCCCATATATTCCTCCAAACCACAACTTAACCAATTAATAGTATCTCAATTATTACAATTCCCTAGTTAAATAGAGCTTTTTTTCTTCTGTGTTTTAAAATCTTGGAACTCTCCTCTTTTGCCCTAAATTTCCCATTGTTTGCAGTTTTGCACCTACCTTTTTTAGTGAGGAAAAAGAAAAAGAAATCTTTCTGCCTCATTTTGTCACGTTGCAGCCTGCTTACTTTCAATTTCCCTTTTTCAGCATAGCTAGAGGGAAAAAAATCTGCTCCAGGAATTTACCTCTTTGCAGCTAGCTCTTTGAAGCCCCGCGGCAAGAATTTAAAGTTTTTTTTCCCTCTAGCCATCAGCTGGGACTCCGGAGGCAGCAATAGATTGGGAGTGGGCGGGGTAAGCAAACGGCGACCGGGCGATCCAACAGAGGCAGAGGGTGAGGGTGAGTGAAGGGGTGGGGGGGCGAGAGAGGGCTTTGGCGACCCCTGTGAAATGGCCGTTCGACCCCCAAAGGGGTCGCGACCCCCAGGTTGAGAACCGCTGGTTTAGATGCTACATATTATCATGTTTGGTGGACTTGCAAGAAAGTTAAGGCTTTTTGGATAAAAATTTGGTGGGTTATGCAGAATGTTTTGAAGAAAAAAATTCAATTTTCTCCACAACTGTTTTTACTGGGTATAGTTAAGGGTTTTACATTGGGGAAAACAAAGTTGATATGATAACAGCAGCGAGATTATTGATAGGTAAATACTGGAAAAATGAAGCTTTGCCCACGATCGAGGAATGGACTTTGAAGATGGCCAGTTTTGCAGAGATGGCAAAGATTTCAGCATATCTAAAAGACTGTTCACAAGAGACTTATGAATGGGAATGGAAAAAGTGGATAGATTATGTTCAGAACAAATATCAAACCAGGAAGTATCAAATAGCCTTTATTTGAAAATGTTATATTAAGATAGAAATATTTTAATGTAATGAAGATGAAAAACTACAAGGGGGAGGGAGGGGTTCAAGTTTTATACAAAGGGTTTTTTTTTTCTTGATCTGAGTATATTGTGTGGAAGTCCGGGGGGAAGGGAGGGTTAGGGAGGGTTGGGGAGGATGAGGCTGGGAGGTTTGGGGTGGGTTAAGGGAGCGGGAAAGGGGTGAAAATGTAATTGTAAAACTTTTGCAATAAAAAAAGAAAGAAACAGCAGATGATTAGTATAACAAAACAGGTGCAATTAAACATTGAGCTACTGAGGTGCTATACATTTTGAAAGGACAGCATATACTAAACCAAACCAACCCCCCATCTCACCCACTTGCAAGTGCACTCACACAACTTTGTCTAGGCAGAGTTCTCAGGTAGCAAGTGTTTGCTCCCACCTGAATGGGTGAGTCTTCAGTCTCCCCTTTTCCGGCTGTCCAGACTCCAAATCCTCTCTTTGACTTCCTGCTGTCAGACTCCACATAGTCCATATTGGCTGATCTGCGAATTGGCTCTGGCATTTGTTGCGTAAAGATTTGGCTCTTCCCTCTTCCACTACTTGTTCATAACTTGTCTATTTGCCAATGGACGAGGGCTGATTGCCCTGCTGTGGCTTCAACGGGCATTCCTTTCTTCTTTTTCTCTCTCCATCTCTACCCCAAAAGTTGATTTTCAAATGGCTCCCAGCCCCTTCCTCAGAATTGGTTTCTTTTCCTTTCCTTCTACTCCCACCACCACTACTTGAGATATGAGTATGTGTTGAAATAAGCCTTCTTCAGACTTGAGAGATAGTACCATTCAGGCAATGTGCTTGGTGAGAGATAGAGTGACCCAAGAAGCAGAGAGCATCTCTAAATTAGCAGGAATGCAAATGGTGCTGGAACGAAATCTGAAAAGTAGACAAAGAACTAATTACTCTGCAAAAAACAAACAAACCCAGTAGTGATATAGAGATCTGAAAGGAGGCAAGAATCTGTAGAAGGACTTGTTCTATGCATCTTCATTTTGTGCTTAATCTATTTAGTTTTATTTGTTTTGACTTAATCTGCTTAATTTTTTTATCTGATAACTACAATTCATATCATAATGAAATTAGAATATAATGTGTGGTTGAAATACACCAACACCTATTGTGCATTTATTAAAATGCCCAAATGTTTTTACTTTGGTGCCTTCAACTGGTGACTGACTGTTTGGATAAATCCTTGCAATCTATTGTTAAGAGGAGTGAATCTCATAGGAGTCAGCTATGTTTAAAATCTTTAAAAAAAAAATAGCTGCTGTATTTTATACCACAATGTGATGTCATTTGCAGTGTGAAATTTCAATAGCAAATTTCAGACAGATCTAGTTTGGAGCAAATGGGAGAATAGGAACAAGATGTAATAATGCCCCTTCTTAAATATGGTACAGTTGATGTTGTGGGACTGAGGTCAAGAGGAGATCTAAAAGATTAATTCACTGTCCTTTTTCATACCAGAAAAGATGTGTTAAGTCATTCACCTGGTGAAAGTAGCTTGCAAAAATTGTACTGCAACTGCTAAATTTGAAAGACTAGGACACAGTATAGTAAAGTGAATGGTTTTTCCAGTCTAGAATCATTAAAACCTCAATGCTTGTCATTTGAGAGACAATCATATTTAGTGAAATTATTCTTAAGAACTCATTCTTAAACTGAATTAATGTCAGGAAAGATTAATTAGAGAAAATTATATGTAATGTATTAATTATTACAAAATAATTAGTAAATTCTTTAATTCTTCTATTTAAATTTTGGCTTTATTCAACTTTTTTTTATTATCTGGAAGGTTTATTTTAAAAACTTAAGGAATACCTTCACAGGTCTTGGTTTGATTTCTGAATAGTCCTGTACAAATAATCATCACTGAGCTACTTTTACAACATGCTTAAATAATGAATATAAGGTATTACTGCTCTATAAAAAGTATTATTTTCTCAGACCTTGTACCAGTTATATCAGCTTTGTGCTAAGAACCATAAAATGTATCTCTTAATAAAAAGAGGAAAAAAGATTATATCTGTTCAATTAGTTTAAAGATGAATCAGCATTTACGTTGTGGTGTTCTTGATGAGGGGCACAATTAAAAATAAAGGACTGGGATTAATAAACTCCAGCCTTTTCTTTGCATCACTAAATATCAATCTTTGCAGCCTTTAAAGGTACCTAGTGATCTGTAAAATAGTGACATTTGAGGCTAGGGAGGGATGAAAATTATATGGCATTTGGCAGACTTGTTAAACATGCTTTAGTTAATATTGGTTTATGTACAATCTGCTGAAAGTAGCAGCTTCAGTAATTCAGAAACTAGAATTTCACATAGTATTGGCAGATTTGAGGATTTAAATGTGTTTCCCCTCTACAACTACAAAAAACCCCAAACGTATAAGTACGATACAATAAAAAGAAAAGTAATTGTCAAAAAAACTTGCATTAAAAACTATTTTAGAAATATATTTATTAAATGATCACTTATTATGTATTTATTTTGGTATACTTACTGTGTCACTGACTTCTGAGGTCTCCCAATACAAAATACATGTAATAGAAATGTAAAACCCAGAAACAAACCAGCACTGAAAAGCCTATTTTGAAAGTTGGGCTTTTATAGCCTTTTAAAAAGTCATTGAAGATGGGCTCCTCATCTCAAAAATATGTATTCCAAAGTGGTTCCAGAAAAGGTCTAGCTGCCAATTCGCAAGTTTCCCCTGTTCCACTAGGACAGGCCCCACAACTTTATACTGTCAGACAGATGCCCAACGAAACAATGTGTGAAGTACGATCTTTGTTTAGCATCATTTCCAAATGGGTTGTTATCTATATAGTAGAGCAGCTGCATTCTATTCTAGATAGCCTTGATTTCATGCCACCAAATTGAAATAACAAAAACAAAGCCATAATTTCAGGATAAAAATGTGGAAATATTGCTTTGGAAATTCAGTACTGAGGGATGAACAAATGACAATCTAATCTTTAAGTATCTCATTGAAAGCATGTTTTGGTAAATTTAATGGGTCTCATTTCCTAGTTTTTGATCACATTGATAAATATTACAAGATTATTATTTGTAAAGATCTGCTTGTCAAATAAATTTCCTTGTATGAAAAAGCATATTTAATTAAGGTCATTGAAATGTAATTTCCTAGCAGGCATTAATTTGCTTGAAGAAGGTTGAATGAAGAAATATTTCTACATATCTGCTGCAGCCATAGGAGTCTTAGTGAGCTCTTGTTCTATTTAATATCTGAAGATCAATAAGGCACAGCACAAAGCCTCATTTCCAAAAGCTGATTTTGCAATCTCAATTGGCTTATATAGTGTACATCCAGAAGCTTTCTTTGGTTCCTGAAAGCCCTGCTCAAGGTTGCAAAGGGACACAAAATGCCTCCACAAGCAGTCTCTTTGTTTCATTGGGGAAAATCAAAGTCTCCTCTCCTCGGTCTGTCATTTTCTTAAGATAAACATTTGCAAGCATAAAAATATTATCTCACCTTTTCAGAACTGAAAGTTTTGGTACTTTGCTATATTACATTTCCTTTCTGAACACAAGGAAATGACTTTCATAGCTGACTTGAAGTTCCAG
The DNA here is from genome assembly GCA_022577455.1 of Arizona elegans. Classification (NCBI taxonomy): domain Eukaryota; kingdom Metazoa; phylum Chordata; class Lepidosauria; order Squamata; family Colubridae; genus Arizona; species Arizona elegans. The sequence goes on from JAKOOJ010000001.1 coordinate 156,034,932, forward strand.
ATTTTAAGACTTATGGTTCATTTCCTTGTTAGCAATGATAAACTGCTTTACATTCTATTTCAGATTGAGGTAGACTATTTACATAATGCCAAATATATTTTTTAAAATTAAAAAGATCAGCAGGAGATTCTCTTTGTTTTACTTAAAAGGACCTATAATAGTTCAAATCATCTAAAAGATTTAAAAATCTTCAGGATAAGTAACATGTTTTTAAAGACTATTTATATTGAACTTGTCACTTAGGATATTACAGGTAATCCTCAAGCTACGAACGTAATGGAAACTGCCAATTACATTCGTAACCGAGGATTCGTTGGAGTGAATTAAGTCAAAGGAACATGATCACTCCCTGCTTTCGCCCATGCATTCGCTAATCGAATGTGCAGATTGTTAAGCACACACGAGACATCTCAGGATATGGAAGGCCATGGGGAACCTAGCAAAGAAACAGGCTATTCTATTTTATTCCAATAAAAGTAATATAACAACTTTGTTTCTTCATTCTTGTTATGGAAAATAGCTATCATTAATTTAATTTTGGTAATGGTGCCTATAACGTTAATTGTTAATATGGCTGCCAAAAACACAAGGTTGAACTACCATCAGTATCTCTTGTCCATCCAGAAGAAAAGATAATGAATCATAGGATAACAGGTTGTCACTTATACGGAGTGACTAACAATATTTAGGCAATAGATTAGCTATACCTGAGAACTGAAATTGGCTCTTAGGGGAATCAGTGTGCCTATGAGGCCCTCCTTTTAATCTACTGACACTCCCAAAACCTTTGTTTCTTAAATTATTCATTGCCATACTGCACTTGGATTTTACCTATGCCCCACAGATGTTAGAAAATAAAATTTGATGGTCCTTGGTTTGTAAGAAATGTTCAACTGAACTCTGCTGCCAGGCTCCAGTTATTCAAATAGATTAAAGTATTTTTGTATGTATCAAAATCTACTTTGTTAAAAAAGGCGATCAATCTCACATGTTATCTTAGCCACAGTAACAAGTAACATAACATCATACACAATTTTATTTCATGCTATGATTTCTTTTCATAAGCTTTAACAATGTCTAAAGAGTGCCCAGGAGCACTTGAATGCATCTTTCTGTGTATGATGTTACATATGTTCTCAAAGATGTACCAGACAATACTGAAAAGTCAGGAGTATATAGCAGAAGTCAGAAAGATATTGAAGTGTCATAAAACATAGAACATAGAATTGGGTTGGAAAGGGCTTTGGAGATCTTCTAGTCCAAATCTCTGCTCAAGCAGGAGACCCTATACAATTCTGGACAAATGGTTGTCAAACCTCTTCTTGAAAACCTCCAGTGGTGGAGAACCCACAATTTCTGGAGGCAAGCCATTCCACTAATTAATTGTTTCTAACTATCAGGAAATTTCTCCTTAATTCTAGGTTGAATCTAATTTTCCACCTGCTACTTCTTGTCCTGCCCTCAGGTGCTTTGGAGAATAAGTGAAGCTGCTCTTCTCTGTGATAGCATCTCAAGTATTGGAAGACTGTCACCTCTAGTCCTTCTTTTTATTAAACTAGACATAATAGTTCTCAAAAACATTCATCATACAATTTAGCTTCCATATCCCTTATCATATTTGTTGCTCTTCTCTGCATATTTTTAGAATCTCAGCATCTTTTTGGTATCATAGTGACCAAAACTGGATGCAGTATTCCAAGTGTGGTCTAACCAGAGTACTATAAAGTGGTACCAGCACTGCATGTGATCTTAATACTGTCCTTCTGTTGATGCAGTCCAGGACTGCATTAGCTTTTTTGGCAGCTGCAAAACTGCTGGCTCATATTTAAATTGTTGTCCACAACAATTGTGGACCACAATTGGTCCACAACAATTGTTGTGGACTATTGTTGTCCACAACAATTGTTGACATCCAGATCATTCACGTAGCCACGTGAATGGCACGTAGTGTTGAGCCAGGTACCACCTACTCTATACCTGTGTGTTTGATTTTTCCTAAGTATAAGTCTTTACTTTTCTCACCATTGAATTATATTTTGTTGGATAGGGCCCAATATTCAAGTTTGTCAAGATCCTTCTATATTTGAGTCTACCTCCTAAAGCAGGGGTGTCAAACTCACAGCCCGCAGGCCAGATTCGTCACATGTTGGCCATGCCCATCCCCATTTTAGTGAAGGGGAAAAAGTCATGATACATCACTTGATAACAACATGACAACACAAGTTTGACACCCCTGTCCTAAAGCATTAGTTTTAGGAGGATGCTTTGTTCCTTACTTCTTTCCCCCACACACATTGACTTCTCACATTGAGAAAAAGCAGTGTGAGAATATGAAGATGCATTAAAGATTTTCTTTCTATCCATTGTTTCTCTTCTTTCTCCAAATTATGTGTTTTCTCTCCAGCCCCACTTCTTACCCAATACATATTACAGCTGTTGATGAGTTATGATCTGAGTTGCACTGTTGAAACTCTGTGCAAGTCCAAGCTTTAGTTAAAAGTACAAAACAATCTACTTTTTATGAACAACTTTGTGTACAATAACACACTCTCACTCCAAATTTCTAAGAAAACCAGTGATATCAAGAGGTATCTTTTCTGAAAATTATAGTACAATCACCTTCTGCAACTTAGTTTATATATACATTATTTTAGTTGAAGGGAAAATTAATCTTCATTTCAATGCCGAATCTGTGCCTTAAAAAAAAAATCTCTGAAAGCCTTTTACCTTCTCTCTGCACTATTGGCCTACGCAACATGCCTTAATTAGCACAGATTTTTCATGTTCATGGATAGATTGGAAATTTGGCGATACTTAATGAGAAAGGTCTATTACCTTGACCAGGCTAAAATTACAGTTAGAGGGCATTTGCTTGCTCCAAAGGCTGACTGCATGCAAAAAAATATTTTATTATTAACATACAAATGCACAGAGACATGCAGGCACACACTTGCATGAACTTTACCTAGTCCTTCTAACTGGAGATGCCAGGGTTTAAACTGGGCATCCTCTGTTATATTGCTTCACTTTCCTTCCTCAGAAATTGGCCCTTGTAAAGCCTAGCAAAAACATCCTCAAGGAGATGGAATCCTGCCTAATCTCCACAAGGACATTTAATTCTAACTCAGTTGAATCTGTATTAAATGCAGACCTTAAATTATTGAAAATTCTGAATTTCAGAATATAGTGAGCTATGAGTGTATTACTTCTGCAAATAATGTCCTTTTAAATCTAGGTTAGGAACCTAGATTTCCATGATCTTGGGCTACAATTACAGCTGTCTTGTTTCAATAAAAACTATAGAACCATGCTTTCCAGAACATCTCCAACCTTGTTTAAAAAAAAAGCCAACTATATTGGGATATATTGGCATATTCAAGATATATGGTGGCAGGAGGAGGGAGGAGGAGGAAGAAAAAAGAACAGTTACACAACAGCTAACTATTTTCAACTCACTATCAAGAAAATATAATAAATGTGTCATGAAGACATAAGGAGTCAAGCTAAAAGATTTTACCACATTTTTAAAATCTCTTTGGAAAATTCTATCTTCCAAAGAGTCCAGCTTTCAAGGAAGATAGTGTTTCCTGGCCTCCTCACAACCTATACACAAATATGGGAATTCAAGACTGGCTTAAAACAAAACTGTATAAATCATTAGTTATATATACTCAACTTGTTTTTAAGACACCCATAAGAACGGCAAAAATATAATAATCATATAACTTTTATTACTATCACCCAAGACAATGGAAATAGCAAATTACATTCTTTTAAAATGCATGTCCTACTTTCCCTCTTCTCTAAATTGCTCTCCTGAAAGCTTTGTATTGTGCAAATTCAATTTCTTTGTTGTTTAGCATTGAAAATTACAACAAAAAATTGAAAGAGAATGGGTGAAGAACAGATTTTTGGATAACAGCATTATCATTTGAGCCATTTTCCCTTTCTACAAAATGCAGATAAATACAGAAAACAACAAGGGCACGCTTCCGTTATTGGCAAATTTTAAAAACCATACAATTTGACTGCTTGAACAAAGATGGAAGGAAGAGCAGGATTTGATTTTGCAGTGGTAGCAACAGAGTTGCGGCCCCAATGAAAACCTTTCTCAGGATATGCTTCTGTTCTTGAAACTGCAGGAAGGACATTTCTGCAGTGCATCTCTTCCCATTCAGGGTTTCCATACAAAATCTTGATGCAAATTAATTAAAAGAAAAGGATGAGAATGTCTGGAAAAGGCTGATTTCATGTAGCTTGAAGAGCTATTGAGGGAGAAGCAATGAGGAGCAAATTGTCCTGTTAAGGAGAGCAGATACAGTTTTTCTTTGCTTCTAATTGAATTGAGGTTGATTTTTTATTGTTAAAAAAAATAAAAAGAGGGCTAGGATGTGAAAGGGTGTAGGTGGCATAATGTGGCATGCCACCAATACTAAACCTGCATGCCCCATATTTTAGTCTCAAGCTTATGAAGAAGTCAGAGTGATTCCATGATGAGAAAATAGTTTACAGTCTTCAGACACTTTGTATTTGATTCACTAATATTTGCACTAGTGATTTGATGTTATAATTTAATGTTCTTTTCCTAAAATTATAATTTTTAAATTCCAGAAGTGAAAGATAATATACTTATTTATATTGCATTATTTGATTTGCCATGTAAATAAGAAGCTTGTTTCAGTAGTTTTCTAAGGCCATTACATGAAATTTCAATTGTGATACTTTTACTGTTGTCAAATGTTTATTTTTTCATTATGAAATGTTGTGTGATAAGGTATTTGTACAATATAACCATAATTCTTCATTCTACTTTTATTGTCATATTATTTCATATTCATTATCAAGGCTTCCCTTTAAAGAATTCAAGAAGCTGTAGATAGTCATACTAAAATGGCCAATTATTTAACAATAACTATTAAACTCACTTCAACTAAAGCTAAAGAGAGAGAAGATTCCAGAAAGATAATTCAGGGGCATTCTTCTGAGTCAAATTTTAGCTAAAATGAACTGCAGAACATGAAAGTAAGTAAAGGAAGCTACATACACATTGCATTCTATATTGAATACTTCCTGACCTGTGAAAGGGGTACAAAAATGGCTCTTCTAACCTCTTGCCTTGTTGCAAAGGGAATTGAAGTTCAGGCTGGAAAGCACATGCATCTGAACATGCCCAGAGTTCATCATGCAGGATGATAGCAGTTACAGTCCTTTTTATTTTTAGATGTTTTCCTAGAATGGTGTAAGGTTCAATTCGATGTAGCAATTTTTGTGGCTGTCATTGTGTTAGTAGTAATGCTGTTCTCTCAATCTTGCACGCGCGCATGTGCACTTTCTCTTTTTCTCTTTCTCTTTCTTTCCCTGTTCCTTGATAGGTTTAATCTTTTTTTTCGTCACCTATGGAAATACTCTTTTGCTTTTTAAAAATACTATTTTTCTTCTACTGTTGTCTTTAGTTATTCCCTTGAATGTAAAAGGCCTAAATGTCTTTCCAAGAAGAGAGAGAATTTTATTGAATTGGATAATTTAAAATGTGAAGTTTTTTTTAAAAAAAATCCTCATATTCTTCCATATGAGAAAAATATTTTGTCTGGAAGCTAGACTATTAGTGATTTAAAATCTATCAAAGGTGTAGTAAGTTTGATTAACAGGTCTTGAACATGTGTAGTAGAATAAAAAATAAGTGATCCTATAGGATATTTTTTAATATTGGTGATTAAATGTTCTGATAACCATACTGCATTTATTAATTATTATTGTTCTACTAAGTACAATCTAGATATTTTATATATGTTTAGAGATTTTTTAATGCTATATAATTATATCATATAATTATTTTTGGAAATTTTAATAACATTTTAGATATTTTATTAAATCATAAAACTAGTCCAACTAAATTTAATTTCTGTATGTATAAAGTGTTACAAAGTTACATATTTGGAATTCAATTTGGTGAAAAATATATGGCAATTTTAAAATCTATTGAAATACACTTCATTTCACTCCAGCTGCTTAGTCATATAGCTTACCAGATATTATTTTGCCATTATATTACTATTGCCTCACCTAGAACACAAAGCTGATAGAATTATACAATGAAATGGAAATATATCACTCTGAGCCAATTGCAGGATAGGAAAAATACAAAAGACTTGTTTGAGAATTGCAGACTTGATGGCGAAAGCTGAAAGGGGCATCAATACAGAAAATCCAGAGAGTGTGGAATGGAATGAGCAATGAACTGGATTTTTTTGAGAAGATGGAGACTTTGTAGAATGGATTTATTATATTTAACCAGAAAACAACTGACAAGAGGCGCTATGTTTTTGTTTACAACTAGAGTTTCTGAATAGTGGGTGCTATGGAGATATCTACAATAGAGTTTTATGACTTTGGAAATGAGAAGCAATTGCTGAGAAAGATCCCAATTAAAACTTTAAAGAAATGTTTTATTATTAAGAATCAAACAAGGATATTGATCCTGGGTGGATCAATGATTGTGGTGAATTGTGGTAGATAAGAAGCCATTATAGACTTTCTATGAGTTAAATACAATAATGAATTGTTAACAGAGGGCTCTGAAGTTTAACTTAACTATTGGCTTACCTGTTAACTATCCTTTTTTTATTGATAGTAGATAGTTGGCAGGTCAATTGGTAGCAAATAGATTTGTAGAACTTTATAAATTGTTGGCCTGCTTTCCAAGGAAGGGAACTATTTTTGCTGTAATATATTTAACAATATTCAATTTGGGGGACAATATACGTATAAATGTGTTTTTTTTTTGTCTTTTTTTTTCAGTGCTTTTTAAATATTTTGTCTAACATTTTTTGGTTTTTGTAAAAGTTCTTTTTTATTCTGAAGTTTGCATTTTAACTTTTTGAATAAAATAAAAAAAATATTGTTAAAAATACAAAATCAATCAATAAATTCCAATTTGAAATTGAAATATCAAATATGTGCAAATCTTCACAGAATCAGGGAAATCACTTTAGGCCATATTTCTAAACTGCCTAGTTTGGATAATAATAACAATAACAACAATAACAAGAACTTACCGTATTTTTCAGAGTATAAGACACATTTTTTTCTCCCCTAAAAGGGGGTGAAAATTTAGGTGCATCTTATATACTGAATATAGCCCCATCCACCCACTGGCTCCCACCCTTTGGCCTCTGCCTCCCAGCAGTTTACCTCCTTGCAACAAGCAGCAAGAAGAAACAGCTTGTTTCAGCTTCAGTACAGCCTAATTAGCACAAGTTGATTGGATCGGCCTCCCGACTCTCAGCTGCTTTGCTTTCAGCTGTTTTGCATGGGTCTCTGCTGCTTGCTGCAAGGAGGTAAATTGCTGGGAGTAGATATTTTTTTTCTTGTGCTAATCAAGCTATGCTAAAAACGAAAATGAAAGTAAAGCAGCTGCAATGAGGCAAAATTGCTGGGAGGCAGAGGCAGAGGTAGATTTCTTTTTCTTGTTTTCCTCACCAAAAAAGGTAGGTGTGTCTTATAGTCTGGAGCATTTTATACTCCAAAAAATACAATACTAAACCTTCATGCCACCTGCTATCAATGATTTTTGATGGTTCACAACAATCAAGGGAATTATAATAAAATAAATAAATAGATAAAGATACAAGATGGAAAACATGATGAAGTCAGGGTTTCACTCTCCCCCCTCCCCCAAAGGCCTGAGTGAAGAGCCGAGTCTTCACAGCTCTTCTGAACCATGGCAGAGTTGAAACCACTGGATTTCTCAGGGAAATCTTGTTCCAGAAAACAGGTGGTTTTCTGAGGTACCAATAGATGGCATTGTTTAATCAAATAATCCAATAATATGCCGACCCTGGAAGATCAAATTGGCCAGGCATATGTTAAGAGGATAGGTAAGCCTATGCTGTGTGGGGCTTTATAGATAACAACCAGGACCTTGAATCACACCTGGAAGCAAACTGGCAACCAGTGTAGTTTGCAGAATTATTGCATGGGATATACTGAGGCATGCCCACCACTGCTTTTGCTTCTGCATTATGGACTACTTGAAGCTTCTGGATGGTATCAAAGGCAGCGCTATGTAGAGTACATTGCAGTAGTCAAGCCGTGAGGTAACCAAGTCATGAGAGTGCAACTGACTCACTGGATTTTTTTTTTCTTCCTATCATTTTGCTAATAAGTGCAGAGTCTGCTTTATTGTTTACAGTACTTACTTACTTTGGATCAATAAGGAATTGACCAACCGGCTTGTTGCCCAAGTCCCTGATGTCATGGGCTTAAAGAGAGTCAGTGGTCCAAAGTCATCCAGCCATTTTTCATCCCTAAGGCGGAACCAGAAATAATCTCCTGGTTTCTATTCTGGTGTCTTAAATCACTAGACCAAACTGGCTCTGTGACCAACATGGCCTACCAGATGGAGCTGTACAAAGGTCTTCCTGACTATAGCTGAATCTGCTCTTCAAGTAGGAGTCGCAAGTCCAGAATATGTACCAATCTTGAAGGGGAAAATGCTACCCCATCCAAGGTCATCATATTAATGATACCAAACCCCAAACTGGCAATAACCTCATCCAGCAGTTTCATGTTAATCTTGAAAAGAGATGAAAAGAGAATAGAATTATGTGGCATCCCACAAAAGAGGGGCCTAGTGGTTGATTTCTCATTGTCACAATGGTGCCCACAATTCCCAACCCACAACCAATTCAGAAGATAGTGTTGGGGAATGGTATAAAATGTTACCAGGAGGTCAAAGAGCATAAGGACAGATACACCACCCCTCTGCCAAGCTCTGCCAAGCACAATCAAAGCTCAATACTAAATCCCAAACAGAAGCCCCAGTGAAATGGGATTAGTATCTCTGGGCATGAAAATTCCTTTTTAAAGTCTTCATGATTTGATCTAATTCTTTCAGCAATAGTAATTAGACTTGTACACTGCATCACAGTGCTTTACAGCCCTCTCTAGGTGGTTTTACAGATTCAGCATATTGCCTCCAACAATCTGGGTCCTCGGAAGGATGGAAGGTTGAGTCAACCTTGAGCCAATGAGAATCGAACTGCCAAACTGCTGGCAGCCAGTAGTCAGCAGAAGTAGCCTGCAGTAGTACTGCATTCTAATCACTATGCCACCATGACTCTTCTTTCAAATGCCATATACTAGGATATTAACCCTAATCTTTTCTTAAACTAAACTAAAATCTGCTGACTCAATTACCAATCCTGTCCTGACTCTCTTGCTTCTGTTTCAAGTCTCTCTAGTGGCCCAAATTCCTTTCAAGATAATGGATGACTAAAAGATAGTATACCAAGACATTGCTGTTCTTGGATAGTGTTAGATTAAAGGGGGAAACATTGTTTTACTATTGCTTCAATTAAGGACAACTTAAACCAGTAATGTTCATGGGATGGGGACAAGACATTCTCATGAATTGATGAACAAAATAAGTGTTGTCTGGTATGTCAGTGCTCTGGTTTGATTTAAGTGCGGAAAAAAACTAAATTAGTGTTCTTTATGTACAGGAAGAAAAAAGATTGCGAGAGCTGGAGTGGAAGCTGAACAACTATTTATCTTTAAGGGAAGAAGTGATTCTGAAAGAACAACAACCTTGTAAAACCAGTTCAGGTAAAGCATCATATTGTATTGAAACCACTTATTTCCAGCAGACAATGAAAATAACACACTTTAGGATGGGTTTGGGTTACCCATCAAGAACTAATTGTATATAAATCAAATTAAATCTGGTACACTTCCTGCTCCTTATTTCACTCTGAATTGTCTATGGGTATCCACTGGAAAGGCCAAGAGGGCCATGTCCTCCCTGGGTGATCCATAATCCCCAGAATCAGATTCAAATATAGCCTTTCATTTGAAAAAGAGCCTGAGGTCCTTTTAGAAACTGAGCAAGCCAAGCCACTATTCTGCTTATCTTCTTTAAAAGGCTCCACTGTTATCTTGCTCAGTGAATGAGCAAACATATTTGCATTTCCTGCCTTTTGTGAAAGGAAGTTCCCCATTCTTTGTCTTTAAATCTTCCCTAGAGGTTAGCTATTACAACTTCCTGAGAAACTATTTTGAAATCTAAGGAGTTGATATAACTGAGACAGGGAATTTAGTGCATCTACCCAAACGAGAAGGCAGAAGAAAAGGCTGGAGTTCACAACATTTTAAACATTTTAAATGTTCACAACACTTTAAAGAATTGGACTATAAAATACTGGTGATTTTTTTCTGAATGTATAAGCATTTAAAATGTTTTAAAAGTTATCTTGCCAAAGGGTCTTTGTGGGTCCCCATGGGGGTGTTTCTCCATTTCAATAACCTGATTATTTCCATTTTGGGGTTTAAAAAAGGTACAACAGTTACAGTATGTAGATTTTAGTCACTATTAATGGTCATATGAGGGAGGGGCGTCTTTGACTCAATGTTGACTCCTGGTGGTTGGTCCCTATAATTTTCCCTACAAGTTCCTACAATTTTCTTGGCAAGATTTTGGAAGGGCTTTGCCATTGTCTGCTTCTAGGGCTGAGAGAAAGATCCTGACACATAGTTTCCCATCTGGCTTTCTGGATGTGGACAGGGTTCTGGGTAAGATTAGTGCCGCCACGTGTTTATTGGACCCGTGTCCCTCCTGGTTGGTGCTGGCCTCCCGGGAGGTTACACGAGGCTGGCTCCAGGGGATTATAAGTGCTTCTCTGAGTGAGGGTAGCTTTCCTGACGCCTTGAAAGAGACAGTAGTGAGGCCCCTCCTCAAGAAGCCTTCCCTGGACCCGGCTGAATTAGCCAACTATCGTCCAGTCTCCAACCTTCGTTTTGTGGTGAAGGTTGTTGAGAGCATGGTGGCATGACAGCTTCCCCGGCACCTGGATGAAGCTATCTATCTGGACCCATACCAGTCGGGCTTCAGGCGGGGGTACAGCACAGAAATGGCATTGGTCGCGCTGGTGGATGATCTCTGGAGGGCTCGGGACAGGGGTTGCTCCTCTGTCCTAGTCCTATTAGACCTCTCAGCGGCTTTTGATATCATCAACCATGGTATCATGCTGCAGCGGTTGAGGGGGTTAGGAATAGGGGGCACCGTTCTGCGGTGGTTCTCCTCCTTCCTCTCTGACCGCTCACAGTTTGTGTTGGCAGGGGGACAGAGGTCGACCTCGAGGCATCTCGCATGGGGAGTGCCGCAAGGGTCAGTCCTCTCGCCCCTCCTGTTCAACATTTATGTGAAGCCGCTGGGTGAGATCATCCGTGGTTTTGGGGTGAGAGTCCATCAGTACACTGATGACACTCAGCTGTACATCTCCACCCCAGACCACCCCAACGATGCCCTTGATGTGATGTCCCGCTGCCTGGAGGCCGTGCAGGTCTGGATGGGGAGGAACAGGCTCAGACTCAACCCCTCTAAGACCGAGTGGCTGTGGCTTCCGGCGCCCCGATATAGTCATCAGGTGCCATCGCTGACTATTGGGGGTGAATCTTTGCCCCCCACAGAGAGGGCTTGCAATCTGGGTGTCCTCCTGGACACACGGCTGTCTTTAGAAGAGCATATGACGGCCGTGGCCAGGGGGGCCTTTTATCAGGTTCATCTGATTCGCCAGTTGCAGCCCTTTCTGGACCGGGACGCCCTGCGCACGGTCACTCACGCCCTTGTTACCTCCCGGTTGGACTATTGTAATGCTCTCTACATGGGGCTCCCCTTGAAGAACACTCGGAGACTTCAACTGGTCCCGAAAGCGGCTGCGCAGGTGGTTATGGGTGCAACTCGTTGCGTCCATGTGACACCCCTCCTGCGCGAGCTGCACTGGCCCCCAGTGGTCTTCCGGGTGTGATTCAAGGTGTTGGTTATCACCTTTAAAGCGCTCCATGGCATAGGACCCGGGTACCTTTGAGACCGACTTCTGCCACCAACAGCCTCCCACCGTCCAGTCCGCTCCCACAGAGAGGGTCTCCTCAGGGTGCCATCGGCCAAGTTATGTTGGCTGGCAACGCCCAGGGGGAGGGCCTTCTCTGTGGGAGCCCCAGCCCTGTGGAATGAACTGCCCCCGGAAATACGTAAGATCTCCGACCTCCGGGTGTTTCGCTGCGCACTGAAGACCCTGTTGTTCCGCCAGGCTGTGCTATCAACATAATAATTTTAATTTGGGGTATTTTAAATTTCTGGGATTTTAATTGGAGCCTAATTATTTAATGATTTTAAATTTTAATCGTTGTTTTGTTTTGTGTTTTTAAATAGGCTGTACACCGCCCTGAGTCCTTCGGAAGAAGGGCGGTATAGAAATAAAATTATTATTATTATTATTATTATTATTATTATTATTATTATTATTATTATTATTATTATTATTTATTGGTTAATCTTTAGTGAGATTCACAGCCTTTGAGGCTGGTTAATAGCTCAGCAGCTCGAGTCCTAACCAAGGACCTAGGAACTGTTAAGGTATCGTCGGAGGATGTAAGCTGTTCCGAGTAAGGTAGTTTTTTGTAGAGTTAAAATGTTCAAGTCCGGCAAATTTAGAATTTCTAAATAGTGGGGTAGCCCTTTGGGTATTGCTCCGAGGGCTCCAATTACAATCGGGACAACACACGATTTCTTTTTCCACAGTCGCTCAACTTCAATTTGTAAGTCCCGGTACTTTGTGATTTTTTCTTGCTGCTTATCTTCAATTCGTGCATCACCAGGTATTGCAATGTCAATGAACCATACTTTTTTCTTTTCAACTATTGTTATGTCAGGTGTGTTGTGGACCAAGTGCCTGTCAGTCTGAATCCTAAAGTCCCACAAGATCTTGAGTTTCTCATTCTCTAAAACTTTCTCAACCTGATGTTCCCAGTGGTTTTTGCTGTACTCAAATCCAAACTTCTGGCACAATTTCCAGTGAATGATTTTAGCAACATGGTCATGGCATTGTAGGTAGTCAGTTTGTGAAATTTTGCTGCACCCACTGATCAGGTGGTCAACTGTCTCCTCTTTCTCATTGCAGAGGCGGCATTTGCTGTTGGTGGTAACATGTTGAATTTTTGCCTTCATACAGTTTGTGGCTAAGGCTTGTTCTTGAGCTGCCAAAATAAAGCTTTCTGTTTCTTTTTCAGTACTCTTGATCTTAACCAGTTCCAAGTTAGTTTCTGGTCAGCTTTGCCTTCAATACTTTTCAAGTATTGGCCATGCAGAGCTTTGTGTTTCCAATTTTCAGCTCGCTGCTCAATTACTTCTTTCTTATATTCTGCTTTTGTTTTAGTTGTCTTTAAAAGGCCTCCTTTATTTACTTCCTTAATCATTGGTTCTTCACTTTTCTGGATGTAATCATTCAAGCTGCATTTTTCTTCTTCCACAGTCTGCTTTACTTTTAGGAGTCCTCGACCACCCTCTGCTCTTGGTAAATATAATCAGTCAACATCACTTTTAGGGTGCAAGGCATGATTCATTGTCATAAGCTTCCTTGTTTTTCTGTCCAAATTGTCTAACTCCATCTGGGTCCAGTCAATTATTCCTGCAGAGTATCTAATCACAGGCATAGCCCAGGTATTTATGGCTTTTATGATGTTTCCTCCACTCAATTTGGACATTAATATCTTACGAATTCGCCGAATGTACTTCCTTGACTTCCTTGACAAGTTAATTCCTTGACTTTATTATGCATTAAGTCAGAGGCTTCTAAAATCCCCAAGTACTTGTAGCCTTCTTCTGATTTTACTGCCTTTATCATTTCTTCATTCTCTAGTTCTATTCCATCCTCTTCTATGATCTTGCCTGCTTTGGTTGCTATTGTTGCACATTTGTCAATTCCAAACTGCATACCAATGTCTTGGCTGAATTCTTTTGTGTTTTCAATTAATAAATTCAGTTCAGCTTTTGTTTTACCAAACAGCTTCAAATCATCCATGTACATCAAGTGTGAGATTTTCAGTCCTTTCTTTGCAAGTTCGTACCCACAGTTCATCTTCTTAAAAACGATTGTCAGTGGTAGCATTGAGAGTATAGAAAGTAGGGGTGAAAGGGAATCGCCTTGGAAAATGCCTCGTTTAATTTCAACTTCACCCAGTTCTTCTTCATTAGCCATAAGTTTTGTTTTCCAGAGGTTCATTGAAGATTCCATGAATTTTTGTATGTTGCTGCTGATGCCTAATATTTCCAGGCATTTCTTGATCCAGCTATGGGGAACTGAATCAAATGCTTTCTTATAGTCTATCCAAACCATGAACAGGTTGGTTCGTCTTTTCTTTGAGTTCTTTAGGATTAGCTTGTCGATCAGCAATTGATCTTTTGTTCCTCTTGAGTTTTTGCAGCATCCTTTCTGTTCTACAGGAAGCAAGTTATTTCTTTCCAGGTATCCATAGATTTGGTTTGCAATGATACCAGTAAGAAGCTTGTATGTTGTTGGCAAGCAGGTGATTGGCCTATAGTTTCCAGGGTCCTTTCCTTTTTCTTTATCTTTTTGGATCAAAAATGTCCTTCCAGTTGTCATCCATCCATCATTTTCAGGTGTTTTTAGGATGATGATGATGATGATGATGATTATTAGAATTAGAATTAGAATTAGAATTAGAATTAGAATTAGAATTTAGGGTCTCCTAGTTTCTAGCCTGATGCCTTAAATATTACACCAAACTGAACGTCTTTAAGAACTCAAAGTTCTTCCTGAAAAAAGTAGGAGAAAACTATGGTGTGGAGGGACTTTTTCTATTTTCAGCTGGTATGTCAGATGTGACACTTTTATAATTGGAGGTCTTATTACTTCAGAACTGGAACACTGGAGTTCACTCTATGTGGGGTTGCCTTTGAAGACTATTAGGAGAATGTGATTGGTGCAAAATGTAGGGATCTATATGCTGGTGAGTAAAAGTCCTTAAAATGTAATGTCAATATTGCAGGAACTCCATCACTTAGTAGCTTGTTTCTGGATATATTTCAAATTGCTTGTTTATTGCATATAATGTCAATACTTGCTATGGGACCATGCTGTTCATTCAACTTACAAGGAGATGTTCTTCATTTCCCCCCTCTTCAGCAGATTGAGAGCAGACCGAAAACACATTTTTTCAGTGGCTGCCTCATCCCTATGGAAGCTACAGCCCCTGAAATCTCCATGGTCCCCATATTCTTTAAGACAGAGACTTTTTAGAAGAGCACTTAAAAGCTGTGGCCTGATTGGTTTTAATACTTCTAATGTGTTTAATTAGCTTTGCTTTTCTTGTTAGCTTTATATTATTGGTTGTTGGACTGCTTTGTTATTTAGATATAGGCCACTTGCAGTTTCTATAACTGGGCGGGGTATAATTTTAAAGAAATGATTTTACAATGCAGCAACAAGTATGAATCTGAAAAATCAAAGGCAGAATAGTTTTGTTTGATAAGGAAATCTGGATGTCATCCCAGCCTATCCCCAATTTACAGATCTCACATAATCAAGCTTTTTCTCACTAGCATGGGATGAAGCTGTGTAATAGTGATAGCTCTTTTAATTTCATCACCATAATTCAGTCTAGCTGGTATTTAGAAAAGTCACAAAAGTGGCAGCCGAGTTTTCAGTAGGTCTTTATGTCCATTTTAAAGGGCTTGGAACATGTGAAGGGAAAAAAAACTCAAGGCAGATACAGTGTGTCTATCTACTGCATATTCTCCCACAAGGTATTTTTCATGAAAAGGAAAAATCTGTTGTCTTGGACCCGTCACTTCTTTAGGGACTAGATGTGAGGGACAGAATCCCACACAAAGAGACCATTTGTCTCTTTTCCAATGTTTCCACTGTCTTCCCTCCTTAGATATGTCCCCCAAAGAAGAAATTAATTAAATGATGTCATGCTTGATTTTATCTGATTTGGAAGCAATTCATCACTTTTCTGCTAGTTCTATTAGTCCAGGCGATCAGCATATTAATTCATTTGTGAGACTAAGCTCAAGGGTAATTACTGCGGAGAAACTTAATGCCTCAATGTGTTAATGTCTGTAATCAGAACTATTTTCCCAGTGTGGAACAATTGTTAGACAATTACAGTTGGATATGAATGCCCTCACAGACAACAAGGCTGTGTCAAGTGGGAGATATCCAGGACGTGTTTTCCAAGAACAGCATTACAAGCAAGCTTGTTTCTTGCAGGCTCTTTTGTCTAGCTTCTGCCAATTCAGCTACCTTCCTGAGATAATGTATTGTTAATTCCACTTAAAATATTTTTTTCATTCTTTGTGTAAGGAAAGAGAAGGAGCAAAATAGATACAAGACACAAAACCCCCACTTGCTTCTGAAAATGTCAGTGGGCTTTGCTGTTACTCTCCTGAGGCAGAAAATGCTTCTTTTTTAATATGCTGCTTCTTATGCAGATTTTACTCAGGAACCAGAAATGCAAGAAAATGAACATAGCATTGTCTTATGCTAAAAACAAAAGAATTTCATGCCCTCCAACTAAATTGAAATAAATTGATGTATTGCATGAAACTTATAAAACCAAACCAAATGTAAGTCATAATTTAGACTGGAGAGAATGGTAAAAAGAACTCAGCCTCCTATGGAATGGCAAACTTTCTTGGAAAATTTGACTCTACAATGAACAGCTATACCTGTCCTTCTTTACCCAAATCAGTACCTCACTGTAGAGTCAAAATTCACCTTTGTCTAGTTGATACTGTGACAATCTACAGGTGAGAGATTGAATGACAAAAGATACCTTCTACCTGATGGAAGAAATCAAACCACTATCATCCCTTCATGCCAGGCCTCTGACTGCAGCCAAATGTAAAACTGCCTAACACAGTTTTAGTACTGAGTGAGAACCAAGCCAAAGTCACTTTTGTCTTTCCTTGCCTACCTGATTTATGCCAAGAAATACAGATTTCATGCTTGAAAAACTCCCTTTCTTCTGACTTCCTTAAATAATTGATTACTGTATGATCTTTGGTCTTCTCCAGCTTTGTCCTTTAATGTACACCGCGAGGTGTGCATTTTAATAAGAACCAGCTTAATGTAGCCTAACTCTTTCCAAACCAATACATGAATTGAAATGCAATTATCCTTCATTATTGATCATTTCCCAATTTTGTGATGGGGTTCCCTTGCCCCAAAGAAATATGAAATGTGAAAAGAAATTGTTTATCACAAAAATGTGCATATTACTGAACATGGTACTCTAAAACATGTATATTAAGAAAATATACATAACACTGGAAAGTTGAATATACATTTTTACACCTCCGAAAGAGTTTTTTAAAAAGGCATATGACTGTATATGTAAATTTTTAAGTCAGTGGAATAGAATAAATTTGTACTTAGAAAAAAAAGGCTTATAGAAAGCAAAGCCTTTTGACTGCTGAAATTTCCAATTTGGTATTTGATATTTACATTGTGATTGGCATTTCCAGAGCCAGCCTATGGAATGTTATCAGCCCACATGATTAAAGCAAAAAGAATCTCTTAAACTGGGAGAATGATCCTGATCAATACACATTTAGACTGTTCAGTTTTGTCATTCTCTGAATGAAAGTTCTTGTACAGTTGCATAACTCATAATCATCAAGGTGTGTAAATAATTATGGTCCATGTAAACTCAGTATTTAATATTATTAAGTACATTTTCCCAGGTTTCAGCTTTTATTATAGCTTCCTATGACATGGCAAAAATGCCTTCTAACCAGATTAAATGCTAGTCCTACTCCATTTAGACTGTTTAAAAACAGAAAATATATATCAACTGAGACTTCCTTCACTTAGCATAAGTAGTCCTACAATGTTTACAGACCATGGACCAAATTTAAGCTTGTCTCAATAGGCTGTTTTGTATTTTTTTCCTATGGACCAATTTGCCCTTTGTATTGGGAGAGGGGCTTCATATAGGATTCTTGAATTTTTTTTCTTAAAATAATTCTGAACAAAAGCACTTCAGTTACTGGGCATTGAAGAACTGTTACTTTTAGTTCATTGAATAGGGGATTAAACTAGAATACCTCCAAGATCCCTTCCAGCTCTATTCTGAATTGAACTGAAATGATCACTCAGAAATACATACATAAAGGGAGATCATCAGGGAAATCATCTGGAGTTCCTGGAAAAAAGAGAATATCAAAGATAAGGAGAGATGATGATGATAATGATGATGATGATATCTTATTAATTTCCATCTTTGGTTCTAGAAGGGGTTGCACTTCCCCAAACAGACCTGTTCCACAAACTGGGAGCCCTCCTAGACTCAAAGAGCAAGTGGCAGCTGTGGCTAGGAGGGCTTTTGCACACCTCCACATGGTGTGCCAGTTTTGCTCATACCTGGACCTGGAGGTCCTTCTCATAGTAATTCACACCCTTGTAACCTCCAGGTTAGCTTTCTGTACATGGGGCTACCCTTGAAGAACATTCAGAAACCCTTGAAGAACATTCAGAAACTCTAAGTGGTACACAATGCAGCTGCACAGATAGCAAATAGTGCCAGATATATAGTACGTGTAACACCACTCCTGAGTGAGCTGTGCTGGCTACTGGTATATTTGCAGGTGCAATTCAAGATGCTGGTGGTTACCTATAAAGCCCTACATGCCTTGGAATCTGAGGGATGGCCTTTTTTCAAGAGTCTCTACTAGTCCAACTAGTAGAGTATCGGAGCAGTATCGGAGATTAGAATGCCCCAACCCTGTTAACCTTTTGTAAGGCTTTAAACACCTGGCCATGTCCCTGAGCCTAGGGTGCTGAATGTGGTTAGGGCTCCGTTTCCTAACTATATTGCTAATGGGACAAATATCTTTCTCTCCTGTATCTTGAATTGGATATTTCTAATGGTTTTTTTTAATGGTTTTACTGATTTTGTTTTGAAATGTTTTTTAAATTATTTAATTGTAATATATTTTATGAACTGTCTCACACACACACACACAAATACAGAGAGAGAGAGGGGGGGAGAGAGAGAGGGAGAGAGCTTATGGCTTGTTCATTTTGTTTGTTCATGGTCCCAATTTATTCAGAAATCCAACTTCGTGAAAGAGTGGCAACTAGCTGTTAAGTTTCCCCACAAGGTCTGCTTGTCTCTCCTAATACAAACAACGATAAAACCCCGATCACTCTTGATTCATATCTTACTCAGCTTTTTTACCTTTCCTTGTTGACAGTTTGTTAATCAGCAAGAGAGTTTGCCCTGCATTTACAAGCTGACCATATGGTGAGAAGGACAAGAGGGGATGAGCAGGCAGAGATCCAAAAGCTGGCAATTGCTTTTAGCTTCTCGCACTGCTCAGCCCTTCCTTTCCTGCAGTGAGGCTGAGGAGCTGCCTTTTTTTCTGAGTGAGGAGTTGAGTTACTTTATTCCAAGGCAGCCCAGAGGCTCTTGTACTTGAGAAGGTCTTTTGAACTGAGCTGATCCAGGAGTTGGTTAATACAAATATTTCACAACTCATTGACCTTTTAAGAAATATATATTTTGGCATTTGAAGAGAAGCCCACAGCAGAATTGAAACAGCAGTGGACTCAGAGGTCCGTATCCTTGGAACAATCCTGTCTTGTGTTGAGAAGTGAAATGAAAAGATGATTTTTACTATTATGTTTCCAATAGTTCCCTTGATGCAGAGAGAAGGTGTCATAAGCGAAGTCTCCCAAGGCTCTGGTACATTTCAAAAACTGTCAACACCCGGTATAAGGTGAGAATAAAGCATAAGATACCAATCAAGATTATAGTTCATTCAGCATTCCCCATCTCATATAGACTGAACTGTGGCCTACAGTCTTTTTATTTTGTTAACGTGCCCTTTTCTATCTTAAGTTAGGAAACATGTTTGATATTCGCTGTGATATTAGCAAATTCAACACAGTTGTACAAATTACCAGAAAAATTGCTTTCCAACTATTTGTCTTAGTTTAGTATTGTGATCCTGGCTGCTTTTTAAAAGTGACATTTTCTTTCTTTGCCTTCAAAATCTTCAGCATCATTTGTCCATACTGCTGGATGATTCTAATGATGGGAGCATCTCTTCCAAATTCACTAAGTTCCTACAAGAGGAGACTGTTGAGCAAATCTAGGGGTCTACATGGCCCATCTTTTTTTATAATGTTAACGGTGCCCTTTATAGGGACAATATGTAGGAGGGGCAAAGGTAGATGTTTAATGTTTCCTGGACTAGCTCCTTTGAATAGTTGATTAGTTTGCTGTTCTCTCTCAGCTGTGCTCTAAGATCAGAAATTGCCAAACTATAACTATAAAATAACTGGAGGAGTATTTGCATGGAAATGATTCCATGGAAAATCTTCCCAGGGCATTTGTGGACACAAGACAAACATCTTGGCTCAGAGTGTGAAAGCATCGTAGGTATATCATTATTATTGGTGACCTTTGCTAAAGCACAACACCTCCCTGCTTTCTTCATGCCATCTGGGAACAGAGCAGAAAGGAAAAATAATTGTGAAATCTATGCTGGAGTGGCAGTACAAATGGAAGAGATGAAAGGATTTTATCAAGTCATTGTAGGAGTAAGCTCTGTAGTGTGAAAAGGTCCCATGGGTTAATCAAGAAAATATTTTTTAAGAACTTTATGTGCAAGTTAATTTAAAGTTCTCATGCAGCACTAGGCCATACCCCCGGAAATCTGCTACAGCTTGATACATTTCAAAATGTAATCAATTAAATCAGTTAGGAGATTAAATTTCACCATATTATGTATACCAGTGGCAAAATTTACAAATCACAAAATCAATGCAATCCATTAACACAGACAAAGGGAGGAGGTGATGGACTGGAAAATCTTTATCAAGGGCATTCAAAAGTTGTAATTAAAAATACATTACACCCTGAATGCAATGTTTCCTGTGCATTATTGCTGCCTGAAAGAATGTTGCATGTACTTCCAGCTTTATGCTTGCATGGAAGTTCCATATTGATGGAAATCATGTTTTATTTTAATGCTAGGTTAGCTGAGGTAAAAAAGCTCTAATGTAAACTGAAGCCCCATGGATTATGTTCTTGCACTCTTACTGAATGCTAAATAGGAAGGTGAACTATTAAGTTCTCACCTGTCAATCATATCATCTACTGAACCATCTAAACTTTTCCCAAAATTTATCCTTGAAATTAGATGCTGAGCCATGGTATTTTTCTATATCACAGGTATTTAGAAGCTTCAGGAATAAGAGTCTTGTAGAATATGTTTACTGTATGTAAGGGAATATAGCCATTGCTAGTCTGGAGAGTGGAAATGGAGAAAAAGGAAAGTTTTTTTTTACTTAAATCAATCACACTTCCTGTTGAAGGAATAGTGGTAATGTTCATAACATTCTCCGTGCATTCAATTTATCTCACTACAGTAGGCAGACTACAGATATTGTAATTAATCTACAATCTCATCGTTCAATTTTATGATACTCAGGTCCACCTCAATTTCTTTGAATAGATTTTCTTCCTTCTATCCAAACCCAGGAGCATTGGGCGAGTAATAATCTTTCAAGCAAAGATAACATAACCAAATTAAAATGAGTCCAATAAAATAGTATGATTAATGTCTGTCTGTATGTATGGTGCATGTATGAAACACTTAACACAACCCACCAAATACAAAACATTTGACTGCCTACAAGGCCAGTCTTTGTAATTAGGAAAATATTTCATTCTTGCAATAGGCGGGAAATTTTTTTAATTAACAGGACTTATAGGGTATAGTTATTCCTACCCGAGCTTGAGATACTGGATATTGAGGAAGGCTACAAAAGGAGTTTGCATATTGGACTCAGTTTAAAGGCCAGTTTATGACCTAGGAAGCTGGTGGAAAGTTGTTGGGCCTTGTGTACTGAATTATGGCTTAGAAAGGAAAGAATGAAGAAAGATCTTTATTGGCTTGCATCCAATATGTCCTTATGCTAGTGAAAGCACCCCTTGACTTGAATTTCATATAGACTACTTCAGCAAAACAGGTGTTTAAGTGGTGGAATAGGCAGAAACAATTGCTTCTCTTCCTCTGCATGTGAATGGAAAGAAATCCTGTAGTCAACCTCAAATTAGAATTACTATAATATATTGCATCTCCTAATATGTGTATCTTATCACAATTTCAGATTTAGATGATAGATATAACTATCTATCAAAAAGGGATCAAAAAGCAGATAAATTGGGGGGGGGGAGGTTTGTCTTCATGGAACAGATAGGTTTATATTGTCTAAATGTCCATAAGTTGAGACTTGATGTAAAAGCCCTGTTCATATACGGCTGGGAATTCTCACTCATTGGATGAACTAGCAACAGCAAATACAGCCAGAGGGTGGATCAATTTACATTATGAATGCTATCTTCATAACCAAGAGAGCAGAAAAAACATCTTTGAAAGTGTCAAGTCTGCAGAAACAAGAAAATCTATTTTACTTTAACTCGTGGATTTCTGTTTTACTATCCCTGGTTATGGATTACATACTGTAAATGGAGAGAAGAAATATAACCTGGCTAAAGCATCCTGTATTGCTGTAATATTTTCCTCCATCCCCTGCCTTCACTCCAGTGGTGGGATTCAAATTGTTTTACTACCGGTTCTGTGGGTGTGGCTTGGTGGGCAAGGCTTGGGCATGAGGGAAAGGTTACTGCAAAATCCCCATTTCCTCCTGATCAGCTGGGACTCGGGAGGGAGAGAATAGATGGGGCGGGGCCAGTCAGAGGTGGTATTTACCGGTTCTCCAAACTACTCAAAATTTGTACTACCGGTTCTCCAGAATTGGTCAGAACCTGCTGATTACCACCTCTGCTCCACTTGTGTTTCCTTACATTCTAGGCTGTTCTTCTGTTGCCATAAGTAACACATTAGGGAGCATGACTCCTGCAATTCCTCCATCCCCTTTACCAGTAGTAGCCATAAGAGGTATCTGTACTTTCTTCTCTGTAAAGAATAACAAACTGTGTACATGTGTGTGTTTCTGCACCTCTCTTGTTGCATCTCTGTGTTTGCATGTATATATAGATGCACAGGGAGGCTTGCATCCCTTCCACTCTGAATCACATGACCGAAAGAGAAAATGGAGGTGACCTTAGAGTGGAGTTGTCATCAACTTTCTGACTCACTGTCCAACTGCATTTGCTGTGAATTATAATAATAATTTAATAATCCTATAGCTTTTGTATAGCTTCTTTCCAATATTCTATCTGGTTGTAAAGTATGAGAAACACGGAATATCAGAGCTGAATGAGACAAGAGGAAAATCATTAGAAATGCAGGTTCAGAAATCAAAATGAAAATATAGTGTCAAATGATACTTTTTCTCCTTTCTTGTGAATGTAGGGGTACAAGTTCATTTTTTAAAAGTAACATTATTATTATATGCACAAAAATGTAAAGACCTGCATATACATCTTAAGGCCTGATGGAAATTTTGTCAATGCATAGATTTTGTAAGTGTCATCCAAGATTTTTTTGTATGGCACCTATTGTGTCAATAACTACTGGGATCACCACTGTTGGTTATACCATAATCTTTTAGCTTTGATTCTTGAGCCTTGATACTTTGCAATCTTCTCTGAGTTTAGTCTTCCATTCTGCTGTCCCCTATTATCCACACTTTCTTCTTTCCAAGAATAGTTAAATCAGGTGTATTATACTCCAAGACTTTATCTGTTTCTATTCACAAATACCACAATATTTTAATCTGTTCATTTTTGACTACTTTTTCAACTTCTGTTCTCACCAATGTTTCATTACTGGCACATGATATTTTTTACAGATGTTCCAGTGAACATCTGGACTGGTGACTGTGTTATGTTGTGGTTTATAATCTGTTGTGTTATCTTCTTACATGAATATATCATCTACTGTTTCTTCTGCCTCTTTACACAATCTGCACTTTCAATCATTTGACAATTTTTCAATTCTGACTTTGATTGCTTTTGATGAAGTATCTTGCTCTTGAGCCACCAACTTAAGCCTTCAGTTTCTTTAGTTTTTCAGTTGTAAGCCATTGCCCATGTATTATCTTTATTTATTTTCCCCTCATTTTTTAATAGAAATTCACTATGTAATGCTTTCCACAGCTAACATTCTGTTCATGCTTTTATTTCATTATTTTAATATTCATGGTTTGTTTCCTGCACATTCAGTAAGTTCCAATTTTCCAATAGTCATTAGCTTTGTTTTTCAGTCAAAACCATCCAGTTCAGTTTGTGTCCAGTTAACAATTCTAGTGAGTATCATATCACAGATATGGCCCAGAGATTGATCGCTCTGATTGTGTGCTTCCACCGTTCAATTATGTTTTTAGCATTTTTTTAAATCTTTGGATGTATTCTTTACTAATCACATTTTTGACTTATTGATGTTTAATGTTATCCAACTATAAAATGCTCAGATACTTGTAGGCTTCATCCTGATAGCTCCTGTGGGTTTGGCCATACAGCATTTCAATTCCATTACTATTTGTGATATTACCCTAATTTATTGCTACTATAGTACATTTTTCTATTATTATTATTATAGTAATAGTAATAGTAATCTACAGTTAGATTCACAGTCTAAGATTGATGGAAATTTAATAATTCAAGTCTTAACCAAGGACCTAAGAGTTATTAAGGTATCATTTAGGAATATAGGCAGTCCTAAGTAGGATGGTTTTTATTATTGTTGTTGTCAAAAAGTGCAACAATGTAAAATATAATGATCATCACTGTTGTTTATTTGTCCAAATAAAGAAATGTTAATTAAAGGGTCTGATTGATCCTGAAGCTTTTTGTCCCCCTTTAAAAATACTAAATGGTTGGTCTCTGTGTATTGTCAGTAAAATCATTACTCTTATATTATATAAAGAGATAGGGGTTTTTTGCTCCATCTCAGACCTATGGAAGTTTATAGAAACCTTTCCAAGTCCAGTTTCATTTAAATTAGGGAGAACACCAGATATTTAGGATACAACACAGAATCATGCAAGCAGAGAGTAAAGAAAACTTGAGTAATTTAATCCAATCACCTACTGATTGGATGATTATCTAACTATGCAATCCTAGTTTGGTACAATCAAGGGGTGGATTGTGCCTGATCTCCAGCAGAGAGGACTTTGAAAAGCTTCCAGCTGCTGATAATGAATAGCTCAGCTCACATCATCTATCATGGATTCTATTTCTATATATAGTATAAGAGATATGCAGAATTAACATTACCCCACTGTATTCTTATTTCTCTCCCTCAGAAAAGATCTGTTTCTGGAGAGAAGACAATGAGTGCAACATATCTAATATTTTCTTTACCTGATCCTCTGCTTAGTTACTTCTCCCTATTAGTTTGATGGGTCACTGCAAATTTAACAATTTGTATAATAATACTATATTCAAACTTGATATATCTTATAAGAATATAAGAAGTTAAAATTCAGAAAGGGAAAAACATTCCTCAAGTTACAAAATTTAGTTTACAGATCAATACATAGGAGCAGTATATTAGTGTAATTGCATTGCCCTTAAACATTCCAACTTGTCGTACTTTATATATGTTCATAAATAACACATCAACTCTCTGGATTACTATTAGCTAAAGCAGAGCACAAGTACCTCCTCCAAAACTCTGTATGAGGGATAATCAGCAATGTAAAAAATAATGATAGGAATGGAAATAGGACTATGAGAAGCAAACCAGCTCCATTGTCATAAAAACTCTTCCAGATTTACATTGATATCATTTAGCTATTTTGGGTTATGGATGGCTCCTCCTCTTTGTCCCACTTCTCAGGAGTTTTCATTGTGAGAATAGAAGCTGTCTCCCTCCCAGAGGCCAAACAAGGGGCCTTTGCACAAAATTAACCATGGAACTTCCTATGATGCCATCATGGCTCAGCAGACTAAAGCCTGTAATTAACATTCAGCTGTCTGCAATTATTGTAAATTCGAATCTCACCAGGCTCAAGGTTGACTCAGCCTTCCATCCTTTCTAAGGTAGGTAAATTGAGGACCCAGTTTGTGGGGGCAATAAGATGACTTTGGATAAAAAATATACAAAAGTATGAAGGCTATTGCTTGTAAGCCGCCCTGAGTCTCCGGGGAAGGGTGGTATATAAATCTAATTTTTTAAAAAAATGGTTTCCTGCAGCCATTCAGAAGGTCCAGAAATGGGATTGCCTAAAACAGGAGAACATGTTTAAAGAAAGGAGGACAATGGTGAGTTGTGATTACTTTTACAGCTGGATAAAGAGAGACTTTATTTTATCTGTCGCTGTAATAGAAATATTAGCTCATATAAGCTTCATGGAGCTAAAAAAAAAAACCCAATGTATGCATTAATGTTGCATAGAGCATACAAACCATGACCCAATGGATCATCATTTCAGAGATGTTTTCTTACCAGATTTTTCAATGCCTTCAACTGTGTAGAACTTCTGGAGTACTGACTGCAGTGGAGAAATTAGGATACATTCAGAGATGGATCTGCCTTGAAAATAGCCCATGTTGAACTGGAGAGCAAAGTCATATGTCCTCACAGGAAGTATTGTATAATGTTTTGTATTATATCATACACTATTTTATGACCATATTTATGTCATAAATGTTTTTTTTTAATTTGCCAAGTTTCAATTGCAGAGAAGTCATGGGGCCTGGAGTTTGGATACATTCTTTAATGAGCTAACATTGGAGATAACTCTGTTCAAAAATTGTTAACTATAACGCACCATTTTATCCAGTTAATGATTATGGAACAAGAGTTTTAGTTCTATGTTTCTGTCGTCATACACATACAGACACAGGCACAGACACAGACACACGAACACATAAACAATTGGATACAATGCAGGCATATTTTTAAATTTGGTTGGTGATGGGGGAGTCAGAGAGAGAGAGAGAAGCAATGATTTGGTTTATTGTATTTCAGGTATAGGCTTTGCATTAATCACAGCAGATGGTAGCCATGCAAATGGTTCAGTGCTTATGTCAACCAGCACATGCAATGGTTCAGTGCTGATCTAAATGACATTTGAAAAGCATGGTTATAACAATAGCTACAAGAAATCCTTTCTGTTCTCAGTTGTGTCCATGTTTGCTTTTCAGGTTATCATTCCGATCGTCTCACTGTGATGCTCGCAAAAAGAGCACAGCTACAAAAGAAGGTTGGAGAAAGTCCAGAATCTTCAGCTCCAAGTCAGCTAAAAGGCTAGAGAAGAAGGAAAAAATGAAAGACGGAGAGTCATTGACAAATTTTATTCAACTCTGTTGACCATTGTGATCAATTTGTCTTTCTGGACAGCAAAACATACTCAGTCTATGAGAAAAAGACCTGTTGATACAATCAGATTATTCCAAATCATTTTTATTCTGGAGGAAATTTTTTAAAAAAACAGCTTTCTTTTAAACTGATGTTCCATTGGGTATATACCTTCTATAACCAGGACAAAGTAGATGGCTACACGGGGAGGGCTGAAACGAAATCCTTTCTGATTTCTGCTGTAATAACATATCTTGTTTATTTGCCAGGGCCCCCCAGGATCAAATCACACAGATTTTCTCTTGCATTATGTAAAAGTCTTCAAAAAAAAAAAAAAAAGACAATACTATATTGTATGGATCTATGAAGGTTTATCTGCTCTCAGCAATCACAATGAAAAAAGTCTTGGGAAACTATTCAGCAAATGGTATTACATTTTTAAGCTGTTTTTTTAGAAAGAAAAATATATGTGGCATACGTGTTTCTAACTGTTCTACAGTAATGTTTCAAGTTTGTTACCAATCTATTTCACTTTCTAAAACATTTTGCTTTACCCCAAATATTATAGGTTAAGCTAATTATCATAAATTAAAATGAATGTCTCTAAATAAACATTTTAGTAATGTTTTACATAATTCCTCCACTTTAGGAACTATCTTATAATGTGGGAGAGGATTCACTATGGATTACAGTATGAGCATTACTGTAAAATGTTGGATGTTTTCCCTGCAATTAAAGAATAATGTATCATTCAAAAATGCATCCAGTCCAATTTCCACTGCTTAGAAGAAACAATGTGAAATGTTGTAATCATGACTCCCAAGGCTAAATCCAAAAAATGTATGACTGGAATTTGTGTGCATAAATTTCTTCATCAGCAACCCCCTAGGGTCTCATTATCATCAGTATCTCGCACAAGGACCCTTCTGTAATTCCTTCAGGTGGGATCAGCAACATCCCTATCAGGTGTAGCCATAGTTGTGGACCCCACTTCCTTGTTAGAGTTATTTTTTTCAATAAAAAAGATGAGTAGAAACAAATTTTCTGGGAAAAGTTACCAGCACTATTCCTTGAAAAGTGTCCCATTCTTTTAACAGCCACATATTAGATAGAAACACAATGATCTATCTAGAGCAGTAGATAGTTGAAATCTACACATCTTAAAAGCTGCCAAAGTTGAGAAACAGCGCTCTAGCAAATTTGCCTTTTGTAGAGCACATTAAAGCTGCTTGTTTTCATTGATTTAGTTTTATTTTTTTATTTATTTATCAAACTGATATGGCTACCCATCTCACAAAAAAAGTGTTTCTGGATGGTATGCAATAAAACTATAAAACAGTTAATATATAAACAAAATTCTTATTATAAAAATAAAAATCACAAATGCTAAGAGAAGACAATAATGGTGCCACCTCAGTACCTCAGCAGTCCCCTAGGACTTCTGAAAAATCAACAGGGATGGAGCCAGTCTCACTTCAGAGTAGGGATGGGGAGATAAGGCAGGCACCATGGAAGAGAATTCCCACCTCCTGGGACTTCTTATAGGCAGGACCTATAACATGCTTCTTCTGCCAGACCTGATGGAACAGGCAGATATAATCAGGGAGAGGTGGCCCTTCAAATAACTTGGCTCCTAAGATTCCTGTTCATTTCCTCAGACCCAACAGGTTCAAACTGATCCTAGATAACCAGGCAAGACTGCTCCCCAACCATCTTCTCTGGATCTGCAACAAGACCAGAGTCCAACTGAGATCAAAGCTGAGTGAATTTATCTCCAACAGATGTTATGCAAATTCTTCCACACACCCCTAGAAGAGATTCTTCAAGCCCCACTTACCCAAGAGGGCTTTTGTCACCTGAAACAAGGCTGTGGGGCAGGAATCTGCATACAGAATAAAAGAAAGGTGCACCAGAGAAGTACTGCTGTTTTGCCTCCATTATCACCAAAAGTAGGCTTTAATGTGACTCTAACCCATGTTCAGTTGAGTTCATCCTTAGGTGAGTTTCAACAGGACTCGGATATCTCTTCTTCCATTTCATCTCACTCAGCTTCTCAGTAAATCTTGGGGAGTGATGGAGGAGAAGTCACATAGGAATGAATCCAAGGCCTCAGTTGGAACAGAGGAATAGCTCCCAGCTCCCTCTGAAACCCCTTCAGGTCCCTCAGTCTCTGACCAGACAAATGATCTGACCATAATTGGGGGGGGGGGGGCACTTAAAAGTTTTCCTAATCAAAGATCATGTAGCCATTGCTCTGAGAGAAACAATGGTGTGTGCCCATTGTCCCATTTCAGCCCCTGAGTGACCTAGTATAGGCCCATGGCAGCCATGAATTGCTGAGCCACCTCAAACCCCATGCCCAGAGAAGCCATATTAAAGACTCCTAAGACCATAAGTCTGGGGAACTCCACTGCCAACCTGGAGATGGAGTTCAGGAACTCAGGGAAGTTGCTATGCAGCAGAGAGGCTGATACAACAGCAACAATCCTAACTGATCCTTAGAACTCAACTTAATGAACAAGGTTTCACATCTGGTAATGTGTGGTACAGTGTCCCTGAAAACCCGAAATTCCTGACACCTCCACCCTTCTCCTCCTCTGAGTCTTGTCTGATACCACACCCAAAACCCTACTTTTGAAAGGGCCAGTCCGAACTTCTGGACTTAGTCAGGTTTCATTTATTAAATTTTTATGCTGCCCATCTCTCTGATAAGGTGACTGTTGTGGCCCGCCAGCAGCCAGCAGAGCTGGCAGCAGATTTGAACAGTGAGGAGGTTGGGGAGGAATGTGGGCCAGTCCTGGAGTCTGGGGAAGGCTCAGACGATGGCTCTGAGTCAGAGGCAGAGAGGGGGCCAAGGCCATCTGGTAGTTCTTTGCTGCCTCCGGAGTCTCCGGAGTCTGACATCAGCGAGGCAGAAGAACAGTGTGAGCCTGTTCCCAGTGTGCGCATGCGCAGAGCTGCCAGGAGAGAGGATCGATTACAAAAACAGGATCGAGGTTTCCGGTTTGCTTCTTGCCGCCGCCAGACGATCCCTTGGGATCGCCGCCCCATTGCCTGTAAAGACCCGCCTTTACAACTGAAAGGCGGCTCGAAAAAACTCCATTTCCATGTGGAAATGGAGATAGAGCCGGCGGGGGCAGGTAGAGCTCTCTGCCTAGCCCCAAAAGTTTTTTTTTACTTTTGGGGACGAAGCAGATGAGGCTCCCTATTTCCCTCGCCATTGCTCTGGGCTTTGGGAAACCTCTGCTTATGCAGAGCTAGGCGACAAGATCAAGCCTACAAAAATTAACAGAACAATTAAAAAGGATATGAGCTGGACCTGTGACCCTGAATTGCAAGTATTTCATTTATTTTATAACAATTATTGAAGAAGGAAAAGGAAAAGGAGAAAAAGAATTTTTAAAAATGGCGACTGCCGAGGCTTGAGAAGGGGCTGAAAGGGAGAGTCCTTCCGTTTTCTATTAAGATACAAAGTAGTGGAATAAATACTTCTGGCTACAATTGAAGATAAAGCTCTACTTTTGTGTTTTGTTCTTCCTGGAGATCTGATATTGATCTTGATTGGAAAGAAGGTTTTTTTTCTTTTTTGCCTCTCTTTTCTTTTTTTAAAAAATAGTTTGTCTGTGTGGAAATATGGCATTAAAGCTTGCAAAGCCGGACAAACAACCAGTGGGGGGGGGGGATTCCTCCATTAATAAATTACGTGAACAAGTTATAAATCTCCAGTCTCAGAAAACTGATTTTAATATAATTGAATTTCTTTTGGAGGAGATTGTAAGAAGGGATGAGATTGTGAATCAGAACTTTGAAAGATTTAAGCAGGAAATTAAAGAATTAGTGCAATCAAAGTTTGATATTTTGGACCGAAAGATTATAAAAATGGCTAATGGTTTTGCAGAATTTATGATCAAGTTGGATGCTAATACTAACTTATTAGAGTCTAAAGTGGAAGAAATTGAGAACAATTTGGATAATAGAATACAAAAATTGAAAATGATTTGACAAACACTCAAGACAATAGCTCAGAAGAAAAACCTAAAATGGAGGCTGATCAAAAGACTTGTAATGCAGAAAACATACAACAACGGATTGAAAGAGAAGTTTTAATGATGCAATATAATTTTACTGAATATGCGATTAGACTCAGAGGACTGCAGGAAAATGACAGAGATGATTTAAGGAAAATATCTTCTGAAATTCTGGCTGGGATCTTAAACGTTCAACCTGAGGAAGTATTTTGTAGGATTGACAGAGTTTATAGAATAAATTCCTGGATTGCAAAGCAAAGGCAATTGCCTAGAGATGTGGTGATTTATTTTACAGATAAAGATTTAAGAAATAATATTGTGCAAAATTCTTTCAATTCTACTTCGCAATTGTTTGGAAGAAAGATTTGGATTTACAAAGAGCTCCCGCCTAAGATGTTATTGGAAAGGAAGAAATTTGGTTTTCTGGTGACTGAGCTAAAAAAAAGAAATATTTTATTCAGGTGGGATGCTCCAGTTGGTATAATATTGAGATATCAAGGAGAAAGATACCAACTAAATACTGTTGAAAAAGCGGAAGAATTTTATCAAAAAATTTTGAAAATGAACTTAACATCTTTAGGCACAATACAGGATAAGCAGAAGGAATTGGAAATAAAGGGAAAACATCGAATTATAGAGGCTGCTGTGGATAAACTGCCTTTGGATTCTTTAGACACCTCAGCTGGATTATCTACAAATACGAGAGAAGTGGCATCGGACTCTAACGTGATGATTCATCAAGTCACAGACAAGTATGGAAACCAATTAGCTGATACACAATTGATAAAAAAGAAATATGAGACACAAAAGCAAAACCAACAAGATCAAGTTATAAAGCAGAATGAAAACCGATCAGTTGATATACAACTTGTAGAAAGGAAACCAGGATGGAGATCAAACCCACAAAAAGAAAAGAAAAAAAGAAATAGGTCTCACAAAAATAGAAATTTCTAAATTAAGCAACAGTGAAGCCAGTTATTTTAAAAAAAATGAATGAATATATGAAAAGATAGTGGAGGCGAAGTATTGGTTAATATTATCCTGAGGAGAGTGACAGACCTCTGCAATGCCGTAATTTTGGGATGTGAAAAGAGCCTTAAATTGTTGGATTTGAATTATCTATTTTGGATTTCTTTCTTTTATTGATAAATATATTATATTCATCTTGAGCTATAAGGCAAGAGAGCTACACTGGGGCACGCAGAAGATCTGGTTGTTACCCATTAGGATGATGGGAATTAATAATCCTGATGAAAGCCACAATTACAATTATATGGAATATAATCATAATGTCACTCGGGTGGTTGTTTTTTTCTTTTATATATATATGAGGATATTCATTACTGATGGGGGCAGATGATGACTGAGGATTTTGAACAAACTGTTGCACCAGGATGCTATGTTACCCTAATATGGATGATGGACTCAACAATCCAGTGGAAAGACATCAAAGAAGATATTATATGGATTATAAATTTAAAGTCATTGACTTTTTTTATATAACGGAATATATATATACATATATATATACACACACACACACACACACACACACACACACACACACACACACACACATATATATATATATATATATATATATATATATATATATATATATATTAGCAGAGTGGGCAATGGATTAAAGATATTAAGAATTGTTGTGCATGGCAATTTTGTAGGAAAGTGGGTGGAAATAGGTTAATTTACTGATTGTTTAGTTTAAGAAAAGGGATGTTTAAGTGATATATTTAGGGGAGTGGAGCAAATGGATAGAGTTGAATAAATGTTAAATTAGGATTTATGGGGTAGGCTGCTTTGAAATGTTATATTAATATACACAAAAGATTAAATGTTAAAGTAGGATTTATTATATAGTTTTAAAGTGGAAGGTTGTTTTGAAATGTTGTATTAATATACAGATATAAGTATGGAGGAGGAGAAAAAGGGCAGACTATTGTTAAATTGGGAGTTACTATAATATTATAAGTTATAAATTAGAAGTTATACAATGTTACAGTAGAATGTTATTTTGAAATGTATGGTAAAAGGGGGAAGTAACAATATTAATAATACTATTAGCAAGTAAGGGTCAGTACTTAGAGGAGGGAGTAAGGGGATGGTAAAATATTATATAATCTGTTATGAATTAGGTCTTTGTTGTGAAGAAGTCACGGGGGGATGGGTGGTGAGGGGGGTTAGGGGGGAGGGGGGGAGAAAAATGGGGGAAAAAATTTGTATTCAAAAACCTTTTCAATAAAAAAAAAGAAAGAAAAGAAAACAGGGTTGACTTGGGAGTAAGGCTTGGAGATGATTGGCCCCTCTCATAAGACATAAAAGAGAAGCAAACGGGACATGAGCTTTTGCAGGAAGCAATTAGTTCATCTGGTCGGTAAAAGCTGTAGAAAAGTTCAGTTTGACTCTGTGCTAAGTGTGGCCTTGCCCTGTGTGTGGCAATTAGTTCTCTGGCAGCATTTCAAGGGAGATAAGGTGAGTGTTTGTAAACACTCCCCCTGCAAGACTGTTTGATAAACCTTTTGGACTGGGAATGACAATAATTCACAGCCGTCTGAATTAAAGAGGTTTTCCCAGGACTAAGTTTGTATTGTATAAGCCTAGGTCAGAACAGTGACTAATACATGTCTTACATGTTTTTTTTTTATTGCAAAAGTTTTACAATTACATTTTCACCCCATTTCCCCCCCACCAACCCGCCCCAAACTCCCCAACCTAACCCTCCCTAACCCTCCTTAGCCCTCCCCTCCCCCCCGGACTGCCACAGAGTATACTCCCATCAAAAAAAAAAAAAACCCTTTATATAAAACTTGAAACCCTCCATCCCCCATATAATTTTTCATCTTCACAAAATTAAAATATTTCTATCTTAATATAACATTTTCAATTAAAAGCTATTTGATACTTCCTAGTTCGATATTTGTTCTGCACATAATCTATCCACTTTTTCCATTCCCATTCATAAGTCTCTTGTGAGCAATCTTTTAGATATGCTGAAATCTTCGCCATCTCTGCAAAACTGGCCATCTTCAAAATCCATTCCTCGATAGTGGGCAAAGCTTCATTTTTCCAGTATTTACCTATCAATAATCTCGCTGCTGTTATCATATACAATATCAACTTTGTTTCCCCCAATGTAAAACCCTTAACTATACCCAATAAAAACAATTGTGGAGAAAATTGAATTTTTTTCTTCAAAACATTCTGCATAAGCCACCAAATTTTTATCCAAAAAGCCTTAACTTTCTTACAAGTCCACCAAACATGATAATATGTGGCATCTAAACAATCACATCTCCAATGTGGAGAAAATTGAATTTTTTTCTTCAAAACATTCTGCATAAGCCACCAAATTTTTATCCAAAAAGCCTTAACTTTCTTACAAGTCCACCAAACATGATAATATGTGGCATCTAAACAATCACATCTCCAACATTTTGGCTGAACATTAGGGTACATGCACGACAATTTCTTAGGATCTAAATGCCATCTATAAAACATTTTATAGAAATTTTTCCTCAAATTCTGTGACTGTGTAAATTTAACGTTCTGAACCCAAACTTTTTCCCATGTTTCCAACATCACTGGTTCTGCAAAATTTTGTGCCCACTTAATCATACAATCTTTAACCAATTCAGTTTCTGAATCCCTTTCTAACAAAACATTGTAAAGCCTTTTAATATGCATTGGACCTTTCTCTTTTATATATCTAACCAATTCTTCCTCATGCAACATAATACCATTTTTTTGGTCCTCTTTCCATCTCAGTTGGAGTTGATTGTACTGTAACCAAGTTAAGTTAATCCCTTCGTCCAACAGTGTCTCTAATGTCTTCAATTGCCATCTGCCCGCATCTGTAAAAAGAACCTCTTTGTATAACCCCCCCCCCGAGTGACATTATATTTGTATTCCACATAATATGACCAAGATCCAGCCATAACGGTATTTTATAATCCCATTTGAGTCGGTGCTTCTTCCAAACTCTCATCAAGGAATCTCTAAGTATATGGCTTTTAAATACTTTATCCACTTTATCTTCATAAAATAAGTAAGCATGCCATCCGAATTCAAGATCAAAACTTTCTATATTCAATATTCCAGTCTTTTTCCTTCCAAACCAATCACTTGCTTGAGATAAAGCTGCTGCTTCATAATATAACTGTAGGTTTGGAAGTTTAAGACCTCCCCGTTCTGGAACATCTTGCATAATTTTCAATTTCACTCTCGGTTTTTTCTCGTTCCAGACAAACTTATTCACTCCACTTTGCCACTCTTTCAATTGTTTATCACTTTTAAGCATCGGAATCATTTGAAACAAGAAAAGAAATCTTGGCAAAATGTTCATCTTAACTGCTGCTATTCTTCCAAGTAGAGACAGCTGCAGT
Organism: Arizona elegans; assembly: GCA_022577455.1. Taxonomy (NCBI): domain Eukaryota; kingdom Metazoa; phylum Chordata; class Lepidosauria; order Squamata; family Colubridae; genus Arizona; species Arizona elegans. Next base: position 156,070,445 of record JAKOOJ010000001.1, read on the forward strand.
TTTTTCCAAGTCTCCATATCTTTCTGCACATCTCGCCACAACACTTCATATTTATTTTGAAACAGTTTCATATTTGATTCTGAACTCCTAGATATTTAACCTTTGGTACAATCTCAAAACCTGCCCTCCTTTCCAGTTCGTGTTTACGATCTTGTGTCATATTTTTAACTATCATCTTAGTTTTTTTCTGGTTCAGTCTAAAACCTGATACTATACCATAGTCTTTTATAATGTCTTTCATCTGGATTATTGATTCCATCGGCTGTGTTAGGGTAACAACCAGGTCATCTGCAAATGCCTTTATTCTGTAGTCCTCCTACCTTATCACTATACCTTTCAAGATATTAGAGTCCCGTATCGTATTTAACAAGACTTCTAGTGTTAAAATAAATAACAATGGGGATAATAGACAACCTTGTCTTGTTCCTTTTTCAATATTAAAATCTGTTGTCAAATTTCCATTAATAATAATCTGTGCCTTTTGCTCTTGGTAAATTGCTGAAACCGCCTGTATAAATTGATCCCCAAAATCCATCTTATTTAAAGTCTTTAATAGAAAATTCCAGTCCACTCTATCAAAGGCCTTCTCCGCATCCAGAAAGACCAGCACTGCAGGGATCTGTTTATTCTTCTCAAGATATTCCAATAAATCTATTACATTGTCCTTCATATATCTGCCTTCTATAAATCCCGCTTGATCATCATGAATCAAGAGATATTGGTCTATAATTCTCCGGTTTTTTAGGACCTGCTTGCTCTTTTGGTATCAAAGAAATATAAGCTGTATTTTACCTCCTTGTTGTATGTTGCAAAATAAATCTCTAAGTTGTTCCACCATCTCTGCTTGCAAAGTTTTATAATACACTGCAGTCAAACCATCCGTTCCAGGAGCTTTAGCTGTTTTTAATTGTTTGATTGCTGCTATTATCTCCTCCTCTGGTATAGGATAGTTCATTCTTTCCTTTTGTTGATTAGTAATTTTTGTGACTCTTTTATTATCTAAATATTTTTCTATAAGTCCATTCTGCATATCATCTTTAGCATATAATTTGGTATAATAATCTACAAAATCTTTTTTAATTAATTTTTGTTGAAAGATTTCTTTCCCTCCAATATCAATACTATCAATAGTCCGTATGCTCTGCTTCTTTCTTAATGTGTAGGCCAACCATCTGCCCGGTTTATTGGCATTACAAAATGTATTATGCTTTGCATATTGTAAATTTGTTGCAACTTGTTCCGCCATAAGCATTTGAAATTGATCTTTCAAAAGTTTTATAGCACCACGTATTCTTTCATCTGTTGGATTTTTAATAAGTAGCTGTTCTTTATTCTTTATTTCTGCTTCCAGTTCAGATCTTTTCTTTTGTCGATTCAGTTTATGTTTAGAATTCATATGAATGAGTACCCCTCTCATATACGCTTTACTCGCATCCCACACAATTTCAATTGGGGTACCCTTATTCAGATTTATTTCAAAAAATTCTTTCAACTGCTTTTTAAGTTCTATTATGTTTTTTCATATCTAAACAAGTTTTCATTTATTCTCCATGATCGTCTCTCAGTCTTACCCATCTCAATTTCTATCCATACTGGGCTATGGTCAGTCAGAGTTCTTGGAAAAATCTTTGTTCTTTTTGTCTTAACAAGTAGATCATCTGATAACAAAATAAAATCAATCCTAGAGAAGGATCTATGTCTATCAGAAAAAAAAAGTATAGTCCAATTCTTTTGGGTTATGTATTCTCCAGATATCCTTTAATTCCAAATCTTCTTTCATGTCGAAAAAAGTCTGTGGTAATCTAATCCTTGATTTTGCCAGGCTCTTTTTATCTAATTTGGAATCAATTACTCCATTCCAATCTCCCATAATTAGAATAGATCTGTAATCCCATTGCAATATTTTAGTGTGTAGAGTTTTATAAAAATTGTCCTGTTGTTGGTTAGGAGCATAAATTCCAATCAGAAGAATTTGGCCATTTACTGTATGCAATTCAATTGCTATAAACCTGCCATCTTCATCTCCTTCTATAATTTTAGCTGTCAGTCTTTTATTTACATAAATGACCACACCATTCTTTTTTTCCAAAGTTGAAGCTATAAAATGCCTTCCTAGTTTTGAGTTTATCAAGTATTTTTGATCTTGAGTTCTAATATGAGTTTCTTGTAAACAGATTATATCATTATTAAATTGTCTCAAATATGTAAATAGCTTCTTCCTTTTCTGTGGTGAGTTCAATCCATTCACATTCCAAGATAAACACTTAATTGTCATCTTGATCTTTTTGAAGCGACGAGCAGAATAGCCGAATATCTTCCGAAATCTTCGGTTTTGCTCCCCCCATGGCTTCACTTTCTTGTGTAGTACTCTTAGCTCCCTTTTTGTATTGTCTTTCCTGTTGTTGCTTTTCTTTAAGTTGCTTAGATTTTGCACGAGTTATATGCTGGTCCTTGACTTCAACCATCCGAGTCGGGTCCAAAATTGGAGAAGATTCTAACAGGTGCTCCTCCAGAAAACCTCCTGTAGCACCCTGCGTTTCCACTGGCTCCACCCTCTTAGACTGTTCTTCCATCTCTTGCTGAGATTGTTTCTTATCACTCTCCTTAATCTCCAACACTGTGGATGTACATGGGGATGGTGATCTCTCTTTAAGAACGGTAGAGTAAAAATGTTCCGCCTTCTCAACAGTGTTCAACCGATGCCTTTCTCCGCTGTACTTCAGAATTATACCAGTTGGGGCGTCCCACCGAAATGGTATTTGTTGTTTTTTCAATTCATTCACTAGGAAACCAAAGTCTTTTCTATCTTTTAGCATTTTAGGTGGTAGTTCTTTATAAACTCCAATTTGAGCTCCCTCCACTTGCACAGAGGAAAGAAAAGATTTTTGCAAAATATCATTTCTTATTGTTCTGTCTGTAAAATATATCACCACCTCTCTAGGCAATTGTCTTTGTCTGGCCACCCAGGAGTTCATTCTGTAAATTTTGTCTATTTTATAGAAAACCTCTTCAGGATTAATTTTTAATAACACAGCCAAGGCATCAGCACAGATCTGTCTCAAATCTTGTCTGTCATTCTCTTTAATACCTCTGAGCCTTATAGCGAATTCCATGGCCCTGAATTGCATCATTGTAATTTCATTTTCAACTCTGCATTTTATCATCAACATCAGAAATTTTATAGTCAGTATCCTTAATTTTAACTTTGACTTCTGATTTAAATTCTTCCATGCCTTCCATGTTTTTTGTAAGACTGTTTGTCTTGCTACATTTGTATAGTTGATTATGACTTTATTATTCACATATAGTTATCTTTTAAAGTATTTCCTGTATACATGGTACTTTCTATTTGTTTAAATACTATTGGACATGACTAACTTGGTCTCCTATTGGGAGTTGGAAGGGAAGGACAATGAGTCGCCTCTCCTTGAATTACTATAGTGATGATGCAATCTTGCCACAGCCATATCTGACAAATGCTTGCCATGACCATCTGCCAGCCCTAAGAGACTGATCAAGCCAGTGCTGGACTACCACAAGTAACTGGGCAACATTTAGCTTTATGAATCCAAAACTGCTCATTGTACTACAATCTGGTCATTGTATTCTAAACAAAGCAATGCATAAAAACATCTACATTATATCTCCTTATCCTAGAATTCTTTTGCACATTTTCTCTGTAGAGGGTTCTCCAACTTTTTCCACACATGCTTTGTGACAACTCTTTTGTACAGTTTGTTTCATGGCAGCTGTATGTTATTTTAAGTTAGGCAATGTATTTTGAGAGAGTCAACTTTAAAAATCTTTTTGCCCTCTTTTTGATTTTCCTTTCTGTCATTTTGGGAATCAAAGAAGCTAGCATGCTGCTGTACTATTAAAGATAATCCATTTTGAACTACTTATAAGAAATATTCCCTGGCATCTTGGTACACTGGAAACTTTTCCTTGAATTGTGTAGCATGTGGACACATTTCCAAAACCATTAACATAAATGGGAAAAACTCTGTTGATGCAAAGCATAAGGTAGTGATGGTGAATTTATGACATGTGTCTAAGGTGACTGATGCATCAGCATTCACCAACATTCAACCACTATTCTCAAAAGCAGACCCCATTCTTGTGTGAGTTTTGGAGGCTGTGTGAGAATGGGGTGTGCTCTTGCACAGCCTCTGGACCTTCCAAAAATCAGTTTGTTTTAGTCGTAATTCATTTTAGTAACAATTTGGTGTTTCTTTACATAATGACACACTGAGCCCAAAAGGTTCACCATAAGCCCACCTGCTTCTAAAGACTGAAAATGCAGTACTACAATTTACTGTGTTTTCTTCCTTCTGGGTATTCTTGTGACACTGAGCAAAGTCTTAACGAAGGCAATATGTTGGAAAACACTACTGGGGCCAAGGCCTGGAAGTAGGAACCAGCTGTTCCTTATTCTTTAGGCTCTGCAGATGTGCCTGGTGAAATGCTGAGGGACAATTTTTCTCATTGATATGAGCAATAAGGCATGCAGATCCTTCCATCTCATTTCTATAAAATGCCTTCTGCCTTAACTCAGTCTTGCAAAACTATTGCTGCCCTTAAGGGAAAGAGTGGAAGAACATTCATTTGGTTTCCCAGCTGTGGCACATGCTGCTGAAGATTCTTCCTCAGACAGTGAATCCAAAGGGGACCTTGGAAGCAAAGAGCACTTCAAGAAAGAACATCTGAAATGCCACACCAGGACAAGCCTGCATTTTCCACATACTATCTTTAGTGAGTCATACCCTGGCTGGCTATTTGGTCTCCCCCATGTCCTGGTGCAGTGCCAAAGCTTTTCAAACAGGATTTGTCTTTTATTAGATTGCACTCAAGTGAGGCAAAGGGCACCATTTCGGTGTAAATCAAGAGAATGGGCTTTACTTAAGCCCAGATAATTCTGAGCAGATCCTTATAGGTAACAAAAAATGTGATTCCCCTTAGCTTCCATGTCATTGCACTGAGAGGCTTGCCTTTGAAAAGCTGCTTACTCATAATAAGAGCTGACATTTACACAGAGCTTTGCATTTTGAGAGATCTCTACAAACATTAACTAATTAATCCTGAAAGCTGTGCTGTGACATAGGTAAGAGCTGTTCTGCTTGAAAGAGAGAAGAGAAAGCAGGCTGTCCTAGGGCTCTGGTTTTTTTTTTTTTTTCTTCACAGTGCAGGCTGAGGTTGGAGTTGCTTGTAGTTCAGCCTATGGCCTTGGGAAAATTCCCAAAAGACTAGCTGCAGGTCAGCTAGTTACCCCAATGCAAGTGTCAGTTCCATCTTCATTCTACTAATGGCAAAGGAAGGAGAAGTGGAAACAGGCACAAGGGTTACACAACCACAGCAGGTAGCAGCTTCTAGCTTCCCTTCCTGGACTCAAAAGCTAAGTAGGGATGATGCTGGTTGCTACTTAGATAAAAGCAGTGAGATAGAAAACGTTTTATGCACATAATAAGTGCTTTGGCTGATCTGTGGATGGAGCGAAAGCTGTATTCTCCATTTGCTTTCCCTCATCCAGAATCAGAAATGTGGATGGCCTTCTTGAGATAAAATCTGGAAAACAAGATTCTGGATGGAAAAAAAGAAAATACAGTTCCTTGGAAAATACAGTTGTCTTGCCCCTTGTGACTTGAATGTGAAATTGGGCATACATTTGTCTGGTTCAGTAGATAGGAAGGACCACCCATAGCCCTCCTAATATTTACTTAGGTTGGAGGTGAGGTTGTGTAGACTGCTGGTGGGTCTACAGCAGGCAATGAAGAAGTGCCAAGGCATAGCCAGTCTTAGCAGTGGTTGCCTGGCAATACCAAAAGAGTTCTCTAGCGTAGGCAACTTGGTGTCACCCATTGCTCATGTCTCAACACTGACCTGATTGAGAAACTCATTTTGCTTAAGATGAATCTCTTTTTGATGCTGAGGGGGGAATGAGAGCTAGTCTTTTGCCTGACTCTCCAGAGTGCCAGCAGTATTTTACCCATCTCCTAGGCACGGCCAAAGATTGAGGGCTCAGTACTTTCTCTAATATACCAACTAATCTGGGTCACACTCACTCACTGGAACAAGACATACTAGAATAGGTCCCTGGCTCATATAACCAGAGACATGTAGATTAGGCAATATACTCATGTCTTAACTGGGAGCCTCTTCCAATCCTTGTGCATTACCACTGAATGTGATGCCCACTGGAAATGGTTCCACATGGCTTTAAATAGTGCATGATCCACCTGAATTATAGTAGGAGTCAGCTGTGCTCTATTGACTGCATTGCTGGGGCCCCTTCCCTGATCTAGTGTGTTTTGGTTATGAGGCATCTTGCAGTCATAGCACATCAACACATATTATGGAAGTGAAGCTCTGGTCATCAATAAATCACACATAATCCAGATAGAAGAAAAAGAGAACTTTTTGCAACTCATCATGCTATTGTCTGATTGCCTACAAGAATAGATTAGTGCTGTTTAATTAAGATCCTTGTAGACAAGTTGGACCTAGAACATAGAATCATGGGGTTGGAAGGGACTTTAAAGGTCTTCTAGTCCAACCCACTACTCAAGGCAGGAACCTTATACCATTCTGGTCAAATGGTTATTCAATCTATTTTTGAAAACCTCCAGCAATGGAGCACCTACAACTCCAAGAAGCAAGCTATTCCATTGATTTTATCACTGTCAGAAAATTTCTTCTTACTTCTAGGTTGGATCTCTCTTTAACTAGTTTCCACCAATTACCTCTTGACCTGCCTTCTCATGCTTTGGAGAATAAATTGATGCCCTCTTCTCTGTGAATGCCCCTCAAGTACTAGAAGACAGCTGTTAAGTCACCCCTAACTCTCCTCTTCAATAGGCTAGACATACCTGGTTCCCTCAATGGTTCATCATACAATTTAGACTCCAGATCCCTTATCATCTATGTTGCTCTTCTCTGCACTCTTTCTAAGTTCTCAGCATCTTTTTTGTATCATGGTGACCAGAACTGTATCCAATATTCCAAGTGTGGCCTCATGAAGTATAAAGTGATATTATCACTTCTTGTGATCTTGATGCAGTCCAGGACTGCATTGGGTTTTTTGGTTTTTTGGGCAACTGTATCATACTGCTGGCTTATACTTAAATAATGGTCCATTAGGACAGGGGTTCCCAACCCCCAGTCAATGGACTGGCACTGGTCCGCAGCATGCCAAAAACTGGGTCATGCAAACCAGCAAAGCGCCATCCGCAGGATGCAGGCAGCGCACAAAACCACGTCCCCTCCAATCTGCAGAAAAACCTCTCTCTATAGAACTGGTCTCTGATGCCCAAAAGTTTGGGGGCCACTGCACTAGGACACTAAGATTACACTCACAGTTACTATTACATTTTCCTGCATAAATACAGAACCTTACTTTTCTCACCACTGAACTTCATCTTGTTGGGTAGGGTTCAATCTAGCATTAATGTACATGACCTTCAGAAGGAAAATGGATGGAATGCTGGCAGTAACATTAAAGTTGTGTGCTTTTGTGTATATTCATGCACTTTTGTACTTAGGCACAAGCTTCATTTGCAAAGAAGCAATTTCCAAATTCTTCTGTTTATTATACCAAGAGATTCCAGACCTGCTTCCAATTCTAGAGTGAGAGGACCTGGACCAAGCAAATACTTGCCCTTTTGCCCAAACCGAGGCAATCCAGATGGAAGTGACAGTGTTTGGATTACATGCCCAGAGCTAAGCACTTTTGTCATTCTTGTTATTCTAAGCACATCTGCAGATGAAAGGCTATCATAAAATCCTGGAGCTGGAGGCTAGACTGGCAGTAGCAAAAAGTGTTAGAATGAAATGGGAAACCAATTCTATACTGTTACTAAGAAAACTGCATGGACATGTCTATATTATCACGGGGAGCTCTGCTTGACTCAAGGGTGACATTAGACAGGGATCAGCATCTTTTCTTGATGTGTTGCCTGTTTTCTCATGTAACTTTGCCTTCAGATATCACTGAATCCTTGAAATGGACTGGAAATATGCCAGATATTTGCTACTTATTTATCCTAAAATACTGCTGTTTGTGTGTGTGTGTGTGTGTGTGTGTGTGTGTGTGTGTGTGTGTGTTTTCTTTTTTTGAGTGGAGCTTTTATTGAATTTTTTTATTCTTAACCTGGGAATCTCCAAAGGTGGGTTTTATATTAGAGGAAGATAGATTTTTTTTAAATGTAGTTTTTCTAAAACATTTACCAGTCACTGGGGTTCCTTCTAATAATTTTTCTCGGCACCCTGGCTGCAGTTTAGCTACTTCACCATTGCTAGTTACATATCTCTACAGACTATAGTCCATTAAAAAAGACCGGCCTAAATTCTTGATAACTATTTATTGATCTCATATTTTCAAATGTACTATTCTACTTGGATCAGGATCAAGACTATCTGAGGTGCAAGCATAGCAATTTGCTGGGCTCCCCCCACATAATCTGATTAAAAATAAAGCTATTTCAGATTTTCAATGTGCATAAAGAGGACCATGGAGAGAATTTTACTCATTTGGGTAATAGCAACAGCACTTAGACTTATATACTGCTTCACAGTGCTTTACAGCCCAGCCCCCTCTAAGTGGTTTTACGGAGTCAGCATATTGCCCCCAACAATCTGGGTCCTCATTTTAACCGACCTCAGAAGGATGAAAGGCTGAGTCAACCTTGAGCCAGTGAGAATCGAACTGCTGAACTGCTGGCAGCCAACTACCAAGTTATCTTTCCACCCCCCAACTGCAGCCTTCTTCAACCTGGTGTCTTTTGGAGGTGTTTGGCTGCAGCTTCCATCATTTTTGCAGAGAGCCAACTGATCTGCCATTCAACACAGCAGGGAGGAAACAAGTTCAAGAAGGTGCTGTAATTTTTCTGAAATTCAATCTATTTTGTGTTTTCTATCTCTTATATTTTAGTTTAGTAAGGAATATTTATAAAAAGGAACTGCATCGATTAATTTTCCTTTCTTCCTGTGCTTATTGTGTTTTGATTTTATATACTGCCTAGAGATGGTTTATAAATCAAATAAATAAACAAAACAATGTACTTTGAAGACTCACTAAGTCATAGTAGCATCAGAGAGTTAATACTCTGCAAGCTTCTGCTGATACAAGATGTATTTGCTTGTATTTACAAGATGTATTTGCATTTTAAATACATTAAATATTTAATTATTAATTACTTAAATTAAAATATCAAATTAGCATATTTAATAAATTAAAATATTTAAATTAACATCTAGTTATTTATTAAATATATTAAATACATTTTTATAATATGCAAATACATCTATCAGCAAATACATCTATATGTTGACACTCAGGAAAAAATGCAGAGTAGAGCAACAAGGATTATGGGTCTGGAAACATATGAAGAGTGGTTGCAGGAACTGGGCATGTCTACTAGTTTAGTGAAAAAAAGGGCCAGGGGTGACATGATAGCAGTATTCCAATATTTGAGGGGCTGCCATAGTGAAGAGGGGGTTATTCTACTCTCCAAAGCAGTTGAAGGCAGGGCAAGAAACAATGGATGGAAACTAATCAAGGAGAGAAGCAATCTAGAACTAAGGAGAAATTTCTTGACAGTGAGAACAATTAACTAGTGTAAAAGCTTGCCTTCAGAAGTAGTGGGTGCTCCAACATTGGAGATTTTCAAAAAGAGACTGGACAGCCACTTGTCTGGAATGGTGCAGGATGTCCTGCTTGAGCAGGGGTTAGACTAGAACAGGGGTGTCAAACTCAAGGCTTGGGGGCCAGATTCGCCCTGCGGGATGCTTAGATCTGGCCCACAGGGCCACCCTGGAAAGAGAGAAGAATCGGCCGGTGTTGCCTCTGCCAGAGAAAACGGGCTCCCGAGCTCCATTTTCAGCTGGGACGGCCTCCTGCAACCCTCTGCCAGTGAAAATGGAGCTCAGGAGGGCCGCATCCATTTTCACTGGAAGAGGGTTGTAGGAGGGCGTCAAAGCTGAAAACGGAGCTCGGGAGCCAGTTTTCTCTGGCAGAGGCACCACGGGCCATCACAGGCACCCCTGACACAAGTGATATCAAGCTGGCCATGCCCACCCTGGCCACGCCCACCCCGGCCCCCCGAGGTCAAACACAACCCTGATGTAGCCCTCAATTGAGTTTGACACCCCTTGACCAAGGTCCCTTCCAACTCTGTTATTTTCTTCTGCTGCTGCATCAGGGCCACATAACAATAGAAAGAATCAGAGCCAGGGAACCATTTTAGACAAAAAAAAATCAGTGCAGCCTCATGTTGATTGTCATAGCAGCTGTTCTGTACTGCATTTTGATTTCTCCTTAAGCAAATGGTATAACATCTTGAGGCAGTCAAAATATGTGTCTTTGAAGTAGTGTTGTAGAAAGAAATATCCATCTCATTCAGTTCCAAGGTGTGAGAAAGACACTGGAAATGTGTGGAGTTTATACCTTCTCTTGGGCTTTGTACTTGAGTTACCTGTTCCTGTACAAGGATGTGCCCTTAAATATTCTGTTCGCTGTTGTCAGATTCTTATGGGGTCATGCAGGGGTTATATAGGGGTCATAGCTGGCTCTATAGGCAAAAGAGGAAATGCAAATCCTAGGTGTTTGGCTGAGCTCCCAGGTTTGGTTGAAGTTTGGACTGCTCTGAGATGATGTAATGACTGAAATACCCTTAGGAGATTGTGCAATGTAGTGAGCTCTTTGTCTTCTGCTAAATGGAAGTGGGTTAATCCTATTATGTCCTGAAGGATCAGATCCTGTTCTTAATCCCATCACCCTGGAGCTGAAGGTCTTTTGTTTTGTAGATAGGCTGGTTCAGTCTTTCTTAATGGGTTACCAAATCTGCATTTCTAAAAGCTGGCCTCAGTTTCTGCTTGAGGCAGGGAAACTGGGGCTGGTTTCTGAATAAGCTGGTTCAATCTTTCTTAATGGGCACAAAATATTTGCTGGGGTTATTAAGAAAGACTTGGGGGCTCCATTTTGTCTCCAAGAACATGTTTCTCCATTTCTCCTTTATGGAAATATAATATTCAGCCTTTTTAATATTTCCCAAAATATTTCATTCTTCTGGGGGTGGGTGCTGACTTTCTACAGTATCAAAGCATTCCAAGGACTGTCAACTAAATTCTATACTTCTATTCTATTCTATTCTATTCTATTCTATTCTATTCTATTCTATTCTATTCTATTCTATTCTATTCTATTCTATATCTTCTAGTCCAACCCCTTACTCTAGTAACAAACCCTATATATTCCAGACAAATGGTTGTCCAGGCCTTCTCTGGAGGTTGTGGATTTTCCTCTTCCTTAGGAAGTCAGCCTATTCATTTTCTTTAAGCACAGGAAAAGTACTCTCAGGGCTATGTGGGTACAGGATAAAATGAGCAAGTTTTTCACAACTTCAATATTTGTCAGCTACCTGGGATACACTGATGGCTTCCAGCATGTTCAGAGTGATTTCCTCCATATTTATTTTCTGCTTGCCTGAGGGTAGGCTGTCACAATCTTGCTGTGTCGTATGTCAAAGCTTTACTATGATCAAACAACAAAATTTAAATTGAATCACATGCAGTTACTTCCATTAAAGCCGATCTTTTACACAGATATGGGACTGTGATGAATCATTTTCAGTTGCCTATTGCCTATGCAGGTTAGGATGGACTGAATACCTGAAAACATTGACAGCATCAGCATCAAGAAAAGAGTACTCTAACTTCAGAACAAATCTATGTATGTATCCCAGACATTCAAAAATTCCAGCTTATACAAAATATATATGAAGTCCCAGAAACAACCATCATATGCAGGAATCAGAACCTACCAAGGAAATTCTTTTTCAGGTTAAGAGGGCAATCCCTCTCTCACCATCTATGCAAATCAGAAAATTTTGCCCATTCTCCTTTTAGGAAGAAGAGGACAGTGAACACTAATTGGTGAATTTATAGTGAAATAATATCCTTCATTCAAAGTGAACCAACTATTAAATCAAAAGAAGATTTGGAGCTAAAAGGTCGTATGTGTCATTGGTCTACCTATTTACAGTTAAAAGAAAGGTTCACTTTAGATTAAAAAATTGTAATTTTGAAGCTGCTAAAAATGAATTTGAAATGGTACTCTGTATCACTGAACATCTTATAGCTAAGGTTTATAAAATATTATTACACTTAAACCTAGAAAATGAATATGTTAAAAATTGCATGATTCAGTGGGCAAGAAATGCTTATAATGTTAGAGCAATGGGAAAATATGTAGACTAAAAGACTGAAATTCTCATCTTAAAAAGATTATAAAATGATGGTGGTATTTGTTGCCAGATAAACTATCAAAGCAGGGGTGGGTTCCATTTACCTTTACTACCGGTTCGCAGTGGGATCGCAGCAGGAAGCTTCTGTGCATGTTCAGATCACCAATGATGAAGTCGTGCCGGGTGGGTGGAGCCTCCCGCTGGTTTTACTACCGGTTCTATAGAACCAGACAGAACTGGGAGCAACCCACCACTGTATCAAAGGTGTATAAGGGTGCTTCAAATATTTGTTGGAAATGCAAGTGTAAGGAAGGTACTTTTTAATGTATGTGGTGGACCTATGACAAGGCAAAGAGATATTGGGTATATATCCATAGTTTAATTTAGAAATTTTTTTTAAAAATTTTAAAAATTAACTTAATAGCTGTAATGACAAGTGACCATAATGGGTGGGTTCAGTAGTGGTTCCACTTACCTTCGCTACCGGTTCGAAACTGTGAGTGTGCTTGAGTGCGGCATTTCTGCGCATGTGCAGAGCATCCATGATGACATCCAGGTGGGTGGGTGGAGCCTCCCGCTGCCACCACTACCGGTTCACCCGAACTGGGGCGAACTGGTAGAAATCCACCACTGGGCAGGTTCTGTTACAGTTGCATTTTCAGGACTACCTGTGTGAAGGTGAAATGCTCCTGGTTCAGACCGGATCGCCCGATCCGGTAGCGATGGCGGCGGGTGGTTCGGAGGACCAGTAGCAAAAATCCCTGCCCCTCCCCCCATTCCCAGCTGAGCCACGTGATCATCAGAGGCTTTTTAAAAAAATTTAAAAGCATTTTTTTCTACAACCTCTTCGGCTGAAAAAAATGTTTTTAAAAGTAAAAGAAAAGCCTCTGATGATAATGCGTCTCAGCTGGGATCGTCAGAGGCTTTTACAAGCATTTTTTCTACAACCTCTTTGGCCAAAAAGGTTGTAGAAAAAATGTTTTTAAAAGAAAAAAAAGCCTGATCCTCAGAGGCTTTTAAAAGCATTTTTTTACAACCTCTTCAACTGAAGAGGTTGTAGAAAAAATGTTTTTAAAAGAAAAAAAAGCCTCTGACGATCAGGCAACTCAGCTGGGATTGTCAGAGGCTTTTAAAAGCATTTTTTTAACAACCTCTTCGGCCAAAGAGGTTGTAGAAAAAATGCTTGTAAAAGCCTCTGACGATCCTAGCTGAGTTGCCTAATCATCAGAGGCTTTTAAAAGCATTTTTTACAACCTCTTTGGCCGAAGAGGTTGTAGAAAAAAATGGTTTTAAAAGTTTAAAAAAAGTTGGCCACGCCCACTCAGTCATATTTCCCCACCACCAAGCCACGCCCACAGAACCGGTAGTAACAAATTTTACATTTCACCACTGACTCTACCCCTTCATATGTGCAATTTTTTCCCATTGAGTTCTGCAGTTCTGTCTTTAATTAAGAATTACCTAAATGCACTGTCTTGCAGGAAAAACTCCTAAACTCTTGAATTTGGCTTGTATTTTGATAGATAAAGATTTGCTGTCTACTCAGAGGCATAAGGCCTGAGAAATGGTCAGGGTCAAATTTTCTTATAAGCCCAGGATAGCCAACCCTGAATCCTTGGGTTCAGCAGCAGCAGCACTGGGTGGAAATGTTACCAACTGTTCTACATGATGGCATTTCATCTTGTTGGTGGTGCTGCATCGATGAATTTATGGATTTCTGGTATTGGGCAAAGTTAAAACGCATGTTTCATCCTGCCTTTGCAGCAAAAATGGACCTATTTTTCCCCTTTGGGTGAAAAGAGAACTTCATTGACATTCCACAGCTTTGACAAACTGATTGCAGGAAGATTTTTATGAGGTATAGCATTATCAAAACAAATGAAGGCTAAACAGTTGGAGTTTATGTGTTATTAAGGAGATGGAATTGGTTACAGACTGCAATTTCTAGGCTGTGGATAGAATCATTTATTTATATACAATGGTAAATGCTGCAGATGGTATTTATTTATTATCTGTCTCTAATATTGCACAACAGCCTCACATTTAAAGAGGTCATTTTATATATGCATATTGGCAGAAATTACTTGGCATCACAAATTACTTGTAAATCTGTGAATACAACCACCTTGTCCTGACCTGCTATATCGCTTGGCTCTTTAATTATTGGAAGTTTTTATTTAATCTCTAATAAAATTATGAGCTACACTTTGGGGAAACAGGAAAATGTAAGAACATAGTGAAGCGTTTATTTTGACCCTGAGAATTGATTCAGTGAACTGGTATTGTCAATTCTGTTTGGCCGTGAGGATTTGCTTAAGATTCTTTCCTAACTCTTCCCAGAGATACCAGGAATAGGATGCAAAAAGGACCAAAGGCCCTGGATCCACATATTTGACAACAACGCATCATAGCATTTCTAATTGGCTATACTATCTTAGTCTCCTTTCTCCCATCCTCTCCTTTCACTTTGGAGTTTTCTTTTTGAATGGATGTTCCACATTCCATGACATTGTAGGAAGAAAGCCATGTTAGCCTATGGATGGATGGATGGAAGGAAGGAAGGAAGGAAGGAAGGAAGGAAGGAAGGAAGGAAGGAAGGGAGTGTTGCATAAATTTAAGGATCAGACTCAATAAATGATCAGGAACAAAATATTCAAAACAAAGTACTATTTATTTACAGTAGGCATTCTATATTCTCTGAATGATTGCAGATAGAAGCAAGTAGGAGGTGCGTACATCCCCTTTTTATAACAATGAGGCGGAGTTATAGGTAGGAGTGGTTACATATGAATATATTAAGAAAGGAAGGGTGGATTAACCCCTGATGATCTATGAACATATATTATCTCCATTAGAGAATAAGGCATTTACTCGTGACAAATCCCCCTCTAAATGCCAATTCGACATACAACAGTAATTACACTCAGATTCAGAACAATATAAAACTTGTAGTTTTGAAGTTAAATATTTGTGTTGTTTTGATTGCATAGGCTTAGTCAGTATGTCAGCTATTTGTTCTGAGGTTTCGCAATGAATAGCTTTAATGAATCCATCTTGAGATAATTGTTTTACATGTTTGAATTTAATATCTATATGTCTAGATCTTTGACCAATAGCATCAGACCTAGATATCTCTATAGCAGCTTTGTTATCTTCATGTATAATAAAAGGTAATGAAGGGCTCTTCCAGACATCTGATAACAAATCATTAAACCATACAAGATTATTAGAGGCTTTAGACAAACAAACATATTCTGCCTCAGTAGTTGATGTGGCTACTAGATCTTGTTTCCCAGTATACCAGTAGACTGGACAATTGTTAAGAAAAAATACATAGCCTGAAGTGCTTTTTCTGCACTTAGTGTCACCTGCCCAATCTGCATCAGCGTAACAAGTGAGAATGGGTTCATTAACATTATTGGGTTCCAACAGTAGACAGAAGTCTAAGCTGTGCTTCAAATATCTTAGTATTCGTTTAATGGCTTCCCAATGATACATTAAGGGTTTACTAACGTATCTAGATAATAAATTAAGGGGTAGAGCAATATCAGGTCTAGTCCAATTAGATATATACAAAAGGGAACTAATAACTGATCTGTAAAGTGTATTATCTTTAAATTCAGGGGATGACTCATTCATGTTTCTTAAAAAATCAGCTTGCATTGGAGTATCACAAGGCTTTGCATCATTTAAATTACATTTATTCAGGAGTTCTATAATTTTATCTTTTTGAGATAATTTAAATCCCTTTTTTGTCTTGCTGATTTGAACTCCAAGATATTTATTTACTTTTCCTAGTGATTTCAAAGAAAAATGTTCATTCAGTTTCGTTACAAATGTATCTCTTTTCTCTTTATGTTTACCAATATATAAAATGTCATCCACATAAATTAACACAAATTCTAGTGAATCACCATCCTTTCTGACAAAGAAACAATTGTCTGCAGTTGTAGCATTGAAATTCATAGTTTTGAGTACATTGACCAAACATTCATACCAACGTTTGCCGGATTGTTTTACTCCATACAAACTTTTGTTCAATAACCAAGTTTCATTCCTATTTGTATATTGACAATGAGGGGCTCTTACATATATCTCTTTATCAAGCTTTGCGTGTAAGTATGCAGTTTGTATATCATATTGAAAGACATCAAGATTAAGTGCGGAGGCTATAACTAAAGCTGTCTTAACACTTTCAGTCCTTACAGTGGGAGAATATGTATCTGTATAATCCTCAGAATACTTTTGAGCATAACCCTGTGCAACTAATCTAGCTTTATATAATGTGTTGCCTTCTTCCAGATTTTTAATTTTGAATATCCACCTGGTGCCTATAATTGTTTTGTCCTTTGGTGCAGGTGTTGGTGTGAATACATTTAATTCTCGTAAACTGTCCATTTCTTTGGCCATAGCTAATTCCCATTTTTTTCTTTCTTCAATGGGAAGTTTTAATACTTCCTTGTATGTGTTGGGTGTTGATGCTTCATTATTTATATACATTACGTAGTCCTTATATTTGCTTGGTACTTGATTTCTGTTACTCCTAATCGTTTTTTCTGGTTTACTATCGTTATCGTGTAAATATCTTGCTTCCTTTTTAGTTAATGAATCTGTTTTTATTCTGGGGTGATTATGCTCTTCCTTTTCTGTCCTATCTTGGTTTTTAATGTCTGTCTTTGTGATGGGAAATATTTCATTAAGATGTATCTTAGACCAATTGGCCTGTTCATGAAATACAGCTGTTCTAGAAACTATTTTGTTTCTAGAAATAATAACTAAATAAAATAATAATAATAACTATTTGTTATTATTATCAATAAATCTGTATCCTTTTGTACCTGTTTCATATCCCATGAATCTAAGTCTTCTGGATACGCCAAATTTATACATACTTTTAAACTGTATTTTAATATTTGTATTTGATGTTTTTATTTGCCTGTTCACCGCCCTGAGTCCTCAGGGAGAAGGGCTGTATACAAGTCCAAAAATAAAATAAAAATAAAATAAAACTGTTTTGGTATGTGTACATCCGCTGTAACTCCAAATATGTGCATGTGGGTTATTTTAGGTTTTTTATCGTACATTAATTCATATGGTGTTTTGTTTATGACACTAGACCAGGTTCTGTTTAGAGTATAATTGGAATATAATAAGGCTTCTGACCAGAATTGTTTTCCTAAGCCAGCATCTTCTAATGTACATCTAATCATGGTTTGTAGTGTCGAGTTTTTTCGTTCTGCCACTCCATTTTGGAATGCAGAAAATGGGCTAGATGTAAAGTGTAACATTCTTTTGTCTTTTAGCCATTGGGAGAATTCTTTTGACATGAATTCAGATCCCCTATCTGTCATGATTTGTTTTATTTTAATATTGTGTTGTGTTTTTACACGTTTGTAAAATTCTTTAAATCTTTGAAATGTTTCATCTTTGTGTTTTAAAGTATAGACAAATCCATAACGACTATAAGTTACGGTTAATGTTGGAGGCGATTGACCATCTTTTCAAGATTGCTGCCATTGAACGGGTTCCTGTCTCTCAACAAGACCATGGTTTTTATTCCCACCTCTTTCTAGTTCAGAAGGCTTCAGGGGGGTGGCGGCCCATTTTAGATTTGAAATCCTTGAACCGGCACATAGTCGTCTACAATAGTAAGAAAATACCGTTTTCTATATGTGATTGATGGGGTTAATGGGCCAACTAGGTCCATATGTACCAGATCAAAAGTGTGATTAGATGATCTTGTTGCTTTTTTTGGTCTGGGGTTAGTTCTGAGTTTTGAGGATTTACATACTGAACATTCCAAATAATTTTTACAATTTTTTATTTTAACACCTTCAGCATGTTCAATCATTTTCTGTATTACAGGAAAGCTAGCATGTCCTAATTTTCTATGTAATATATGTGCACATTCATCATGAATTGGTTTTCCAATTGTTGGTTTTTTGTTATTGAGTGTATCACCAATAGATGTATTTTCGTGATTATGATTTGTTTCATGTTCCTCATTGTCGCTATTACTGATGTTTTCATTCTCTATGTTAATGTCATTTTCCATGTTTGAATCAATGTTGTGTAGCCATTTTTCTTCTGTAATTAAATATGGTAGACCTCCTTTGATAATCACATTACCTAAATTTGTTTTGTTTTTCTCTAGAGTTGCTTTTCCCTTTGAGAACACTATATTTATGTCAGAGTCCCTGCTTAGCTTTATTACACGAAGTATGTTATGAAGTATTTCGGGTATTAATAATACCCCCTCTATTTTCCCTAGACCGGGTAAATTTACACTTCCTTTCCCAATAACTTGGACTTCTTCTTGATTGGCTACCTTGATTACAAATTTATCTTCTATGAAGGAAGATAGTATTTTCTTGTCATGTGTTGTGTGATTAGTCAATGAGCCAAGCATTATCTTTTGAATTTTGTTTGTTGGTTATGGTATGTTTATCTAATCCGTTTAATGATCCAGACTTCCTATCTCTTGAGTTATCTCTGCCCCCTCTATGTTCTCTAAAATTTGGTGAGTGTCTATACCTGTATCTATCAATAGATGATTGTCTGTTGTGATATCTGTTTCTATAGTCTTGTTTTTGTCTTTCTCTAATAAACTTAGGACAATCTCTTCTACAATGTTCTTTGGATCCACAATTATAACATTCAATTGATTCTCTATGTTTTTCTTGAAATACTACTCTCTTAGTCTGTCTATGTTCCATGTATGTACTTCTGCGGCTTCTTCTTAAATTATCCTCAGCTATTAATCTATTCGATAAGTTCTCTATGGATAGGTATCCCAAATTAATTGTGTCTAAATGTGATATGTAGTTATCCCATGATGAGTCTAATGAGTTAATGATAACACTTTTCATTGTTTGGTCTGATATTATTTCTCCCCTTAAATGAAGTTCTGCTCTGATTTTGTTTAGTGATATTAAATGTTCACTTACAGTAGTCTCAGGTTTTATCCTGTCTGAGAAGAAATCTTTAGACATTCTTGTTGTAGTTGCTACACTTTCACTATGAAACAATTTAAACATGCAATGAATTATTTCTGAGACAGTCAGATTATGCTTAATACTATGATACATAGCAGGAGATATGCTAGATATTAATAAGTAGAATGCTCTGTGATGCAGGCAGTCCAATTTTAGAGTCCAAGGTTTTTTGGGAGGGTTAGTTATAAAAAATAATAAATTCTCTTTTAGGAAAACAACCTGAAGTTGTTGACACCATTCTTATAAATTAATACCGTCTATTCTCAATTTTGGGAAATCATTAGGCAAGTTCCCAATATTATTCGTTGCATTACTTACAACTGGAGGCTGTCCATGATCTTGTAAATGTTGAAAGTTGCAGAATGGTGTAGGAATGCTTGCAAACAGTCTGAACGGTTCTCTCTGTTCTTCATGGCCTCTGTAGTTGTCTGCGTGTGTTTGCACATGCACGTTGTTCATTTCGTCCCTGAAGCTGTCGGGAGAGGTTCTCGCCGCTGTGGCTCTTTCATAGCGCTCTTCCTCTGATGACTCGGTCTCCGGTTCAACTTTGGGTGTGCAGGAGACGATTGGCGCTTGCTCCCTTTCACCGAAGTTGTCCTGGTTGAGGTCTCTGGCACTTGGAATCATCTGCGGCGTTGGCGAGTATTTGCAAGGTTCTCTGGGTTCAGGAGTTGGCGTTCTTGCCGTCCGGGTAGAAGCGGGTGGATTCTGAGACGTTTGCTTGCTTGCTTGCCTTTTCTTTATTTTTTGATCGGCAGCTTTCGTTGATTTATTTGTTATTTTCAGATTTGGGCCAAAGGTTGCAAAAAGCGTTTTCATGGCTGATTCTATTTGCAGCTCGATTGGAGTTTCTTCGATGTCTGTATCAGATTCTTCTGAAGAGTAGAATTTTTCTTTTTTACTTTTCACACTGTGCAGGGCTTTTCGCGCTAGATATTTTGAATTCTGTTTTCTGATTGGCTCTGCTTCGCTCATCTTAGTGGTTTGTTGAAAACAAGATGGCTGCCATTCAAAATTTTGCGCGGGACCATTAGTGTTTCTCTTTGTTATATTTTCATCTACAGGCAATTCGCTCACCGTTTTGAGGTCTTTAGATTCAGTTGCTACGATGTGATTTTCTCTCGCTGCTCCGCTGACTTTTATGATGTCTTGGAGGTTCGCGATGAGGTTTTTGTCGTCTTTTTGGCTTTTCAGCAGTCTCAGTATCTCTGATCTGAGATCGTTGTTTTCTATTTCGTTCTCTTCTTGGTCATCAGATTCATCGATTACCTCTTCTTTGTCTGTAGTGCAGTCTTCAGATTCTTTTGTTATTATAGTTGTAGATTCATCGATCATTTCTTGATCTGTTTCCATTTCTTTATTATGTGCCCTGGTGTTGGGTCTTTCTCTTTTGTTTCTGGAGTTTTCTTTCTTAGGCATGTCTATTTTTATTGAGTCAGTTAACCATCCTCTGCTACCAGTTTGTTGCATAAATTTGAGGATCAGACTCAATAAATGATCAGGGACAAAATATTCAAAACAAAGTACTATTTATTTATAGTAGGCATTCTATATTCTCTGAATGATTGCAGATAGAAGCGAGTAGGAGGTGCGTACATCCCCTTTTTATAACAATGAGGTGGAGTTATAGGTAGGAGTGGTTACATATGAATACATTAAGAAAGGAAGGGTGGATTAACCCCTGATTTTCTATGAACATATATTATCTCCATTAGAGAATAAGGCATTTACTCGTGACAGGGAGGGAGGGAGGGAGGGAGGGAGGGAGGAAGATCAGAAGTCCAGTAGTATCTTTTACAACTAACACATTTCATTAAAAGGCATAATGTTTCATGGGCTGCAGCTTATTTCAGCGGATCATGAAATAGCTAGACTGATGTAGGACATAAATTGGAGAGAGGGGAAAGGAGACAAAGATAGCTTATTTATGCAAGATACAGGTTACATGTGAGACAGATTAAAGTAACGTATCAATTAACAATTGTAATGTGTTAAAAACCCACTGGGTTTGTTCAGGCTGTTTGGTACTGCTTGAATATTTTTATATACTTATGTGATTTTGACAGTCTCTCATTCAATGGTGCTGTTAAAGTCTCATTTTTTTGTTTTGAGAGCTGCAACTGATTGTTCTGAGTAATTGAAATGTTGCTGTATTATTTTGTCCTTGTTTTGTGTCCTGATGTCAAACTTGCATCCATTAATTATTTTGTGCAAAGTCTGTCCCATTTGTCCTCTGTAGAATGCAGAGGGGCATCGCTTGCAGATTTTGGCATAAATCATATTAGAGGAAGGAGCATATGAAGGTGTCTGAATTTATTGGGGCCAATGATGATGTAAATATGGGGGAAAGTAGTCTGGTTGTCATGCTGGTATCTTTGTTGTGTTGTTTCTTGTAGCTTGTGAGAATCTGCTTCAGGTTGAGTAATTGTATGCAAGTACTAGCCAGCCACCCAGTGCCTGAGAAAGTGCAGTATTATTCTTTGGTGTGGGTTGTAGTTTATTAATAATATTATTGAGTATTTGAGCTATGACGTGTATAAGGCAACCAATGATGTTCTGGTTTTGTGTGATGTACTTTTTAATAGATGTGATCAGATTGTATGTCTTGCTGGGTAGGTAATTCAAACTCCTGAATGCTTGTCCCTTCTGACAGAGATGCCCAAATTATGGGATGCAACCAGGCAATCAGGAATCTGAACTATCCATCCAACTGATGAAGTAAGCTCATTAAAGCTTATGCTTTTTAATAATAATTAGTTGGGGAAAATGCTATAAGGTTCCCCTAATTTTCAACTTTCCATAGTTCCTGAAAATAGTTATTGACTCTATTTTATTCAAAATACATATGTAATATCATAAAATACAATTGATCAGCAACATTCATGAAAGTCAACTATATGAAAAAATATCACCAATCATACATAACATAATAATGAAATAATCTTTTTGATTTTTCTGTATTCATTTGACAAGTCTAGAGGGAGAGCAAGCCATAGTCTAAGAGTCACATAGACCTGCTGGACCCATCTTCTGATGAGGAGGAAGTAGAGTCAGAAGCTTCCACAATATTTCTGCTGTACGCTGGCTGAGCAACCAGCAAGCCCTCAGGTCTCCCTGCCTGCACCCCCTAGCAGTCTCTCAGACTCTAAAGTTCACCAACCAACTTCAAACAGACATGTCTCTTAAAGATCCAAATGCAGATAGATTGGCCAAGAAGCTGGCTGCAGGAGAATGTCCAATAAGTAAGGTCCCTCAATTGTGTGGTGGAGCAGTGTGGCTTATTTATTGACCTCCCTCTCTGAAAGAAAATCTTGAGAACAACTTTTCCATCTTCAGCTCTGTCCTGTTTTCCTTGCTGTGCTGTACTTTAAACTCTGGATTCTACCTCTCATTTTTCTCTTGATTTTTCCCTTGGATTTGTCTTTTGTTTATCAGATTTCCTGGTCACAATCTGAACCAAGGAGTTTTTGCTTCTAAAAGTCCTGCCTGAGTTTGCATATCTCTGGACTGTGGCAGGCACCTAGTTTTCATCTTGACTCCTTGGTTTAGATGTCTGCAGGTCTTTCTCAATTGAGCAATCTTTGCAATCAGGCAACCATCAACCATCCCAATCACAACATTTTGGTGACTGGTTCATGGGGACAGAGTTTCTAGGATGTTGAAAGGAATTAATGTTTATATTTACATTCATTAGGAAGAGATTACAAGAGAATAAGCAGGCACACAATGAGGAATACCAGAGGCTGTTTGTGTAGTGTGCTCATGGCTGCCAGCACCAGTGCATTGCTTTGATGTGCATTCCCCATTGCGTGCCTGCTTATTCTCTTGTAAACCCTTTCTCTCCAATCTCTGTCCTCTGCAAAGGGAAAGAAAGAAAAAAACAAGTCAGGCGCAGGAAAACATGTAGTGATCACATGACTATGATCCCTGTGAAGATTGTAAATGAGGGCATTGGTCATAAATTATTTTTCAGCACTGTTGTAATTTCAAACAGTCACTGAATAAGGCAGTTGGTAAGCAAGCCTGTCATTTTACACTCAGATATTTGTATAGATGGAAATATGTTAACCAAATGAAAACCAAATCTAGGTATTGAAGACTGTACTTGAATAATTTTAATGGTTTATTGTGGTGTTTTCATGTTTCAGTAAATTCAGTTTTGCACTTTTAGATACCATTGATCCAAAGAACAATGAATTTCAGTTTTTTAATATATTGTAATAGTAAATATTGCAGTTGAAACAACAAAATTCATTGTATATGTTTTGATGATTTATAGACAATGGCAAACAACTTTCCAAGAAAACTGCAGGGAGTCAAAAACTGACTTGAAGGTACATGTGTGTGCACACACACACAAACACACACATACACACTTATAGACCAGAAAGTTGCATACATCGTTTGTTTCTGGTTGACCTTTATTGTCTTCTTTCCAGATCTTCAATATCTCTTTTGCAGTTAAGCAACCAGAACACTATTCCAAATAAGGTCGCATTATATCTTTGTGGAAAGGTGTTGGCATTGGCCATTTTGTTATTGATTCATTTCCTAATTATGCTCAACATGAATGTTGCTTTTTCACAGCAGCCACACTAAGCGTTGACATTTTCACTGAGCTGCTTATCACCAATGCCACCTTATGGTCTTTCCTTGCAAACATCATGGCTCTATATTTCAAGTAAGAATTTTTATACCCCTGAATTGCACCACTTTTTACTTGTTTTCTGTGATTCACCTTTGCCATTTTTATGACCTTTCCCTGATCTGGAGAGAAGGGGTGTGGTGGAGAAGAATCATTTGCTTTGCAGTTGTGGTTGCAGTTGCTGGTCATAGGAAATTATTTGAGCACATCATGCTTAGCAAGGGTTCTCAGCTGGAGCCCTTCTCTTTTAAGCATGGCATTGGCTTCTCCAATGGCTAGTGCAGTCGATCAAAAAGAAAGCCAGTCACCAGGAGTGCTGGTCCATTCATTCTGTTTAAAGTGTAGAGCTTTAGAGAGCAAGTTATCTACCAAGTTGGCACACACACAACCTTGTCAATTGTGCTCCATCGGTTCATTGGGCAGAAGCTGCTTTCGGCAGCTTATGTAATGTCTTTCTAAATTAGCAGCCTTGGGCTTCAAATTAATGTTATTTTCTCTAGTAAAATGCTACTTGATTAATCTTGTTTTGCTAGCTAAATAACATTAGGTAATGATAAAGACATTTAGCAATAATCTAGTTGCTTGCATATTTTCTGCAGGTGCCTGGAATAAATGCAGTTTTGATGGGTTGCCAAACTCTTGCCGCAATCATATCAATAGTTTCTAAACCAATCCCAGTCCTCTTGTCAGAGCAGATCTTTACTCCACTCCAAACTGAAGTATTAATTAAGCCTATACAACTCACAGCATTTAACTTCACAGCTGTTCATAAACACAACATAAAAGACAAAATAGATGGGAATGAATCTGCTAAATATAGTTCTGTACTAGGTCTAGTCATAAGAATGATCTCAGAACTCAGAGGAATGATCTCAGAACTCAGAGGAAATGTGAGGATTTATAGTCTGTGACCAGATTAAGGGTTAGATGTCCATGTATCAAGTTCTGTTAAACAAAATGTTTTCATGGAATTCTGTTTGCATCAGACCAATACATTTATTCATTGGAAACTGCTGGAACAAGCAACAGTTGTATTTGGTATACTTACTTGACAATATCAATTGAACACCGGCAATCTAAATTCTAAACCAATATGCTTACTTTCACAATAGGACTATAATAAATGAGACTTTCAAATACAAATTGACACTACCAGTTCTTAGTATCTGTGGCAGAAACTTCCAATACTACTGAAGGCCCAGTGTAAAATTTAGGGGAGGTCACAGATTACATGAATTTCACTTGTCTCTGAAATGCCTTAGGAGTTCCCATCATTAGCTGCAGAGGGTTGATAGACTTTCCAGAGTAAAGGTAGAGAACAGGAGGAACTGGGACATCTATTTCACTGATGTGTTGGACACGGCTCAGTAAGGTCTAGACTGGGAGTTACCATTTTTGTCTGCCTGGGTTACTGATTTACTTATTGTTGGATATAGTAAATTATATATTTCTATTTACTAGAGAGACTTCTAATTTCTTTCAAAGTGGTAATCTAGAGACATGAGGGAAGGCAGTGCTGGTGGCTGAATATTATAAACTAGTGTTTAATAATCTCAAAATTCTTGGATACAAACAATCGAAAATCCAGATTTTTAATAAACAGGTATTTAGTTTAGGATTAGGATTATTGATATATTTCCTTGGTGCTTCTGTGGGGTTACCGGTTTTCAGTCTTCATCTATTTGTTTTGCAGTTTAATCCTCGTATATCTCTTCTATATCAGGATCCCCAAACCCCCCTTTCCAGTCCATGGGGTGCCAGAAACTGGGCCAGGGAAATGAGTGAAGTCCCATCTGCAGGATGCAGGCAGCACATGAAACCATGCCCCCTCTCATCCATGGAAAACAACTGTCTCCACAGAACTGGCCCCTGGTGCCCAAAAGATTGGGAGCTGCTGTTCTATATGACCAAGAACGGCTGTAAGGAGCTCTCCCAAAAGCAAATTAGGTTTTTCTTTTTTAACGTTTTAAAGTAAAGTATTTTTATATTTTTAACTCATTTTTAATCTATTTTTAATCTATACCGGACTCTTACAAAGCACATATAGTGTGGCTACTGTTTGTTTTAGACATATTTTAACAACACTACAACCTGCATTCCTGGCCTAGGCTACTCCCGTGACTCCTCCTCGCAAGGCCTGAAATTCGGATTATCGGACTTGTTGACAAACCTCACTGGAGGCCCCTAACTTCAGAGGGGATTTTGAGCTGTTTATTTTTGGAACGAGTACAGTAAGGAACTGGCTGCAGATGCTCCCGGTAGGACTGCCTTTAATGAAACCCTATCAGCTTTTAGTCTGCTTCCCCCACATATTTCCCTGTGAAATAATTTAAACAATTTAAACAATTCTGAAAATAGATGATAGCAAAGAAGTAGGAGTAAAAAACAAGCCATTGTTTGGAAAGGAGATTGGTTTTTATCTCTGTGGTGCCTCGGCTGAGACCATCATTAAGGCCTACCTTAACTACGATGGCTGAGGGAGGATAAATTATTGCGATATTTAATTCCGCTGGGAGAAGCTGGATCAACTGCCTACCAGAATGGGAAAGAAAAGTAAGAGGCAGAGAGCTTGTTCTCTCTCCCCAGAATCTATGACAGAACTTAATTACTCCAAGCCTCTTAAACAGCTTAAATTGGATGACTTTATGGAGAGGTGTAATCCAGAACCCCAATCTGAACTTCGAACTTTGTCTCTGTCGACTGTATCACTGGGAGAGGAAGATACAGAAGGGGAGTTTTCTTCCTGGATTTCAGATTCAAACTTGCCTGCTAGAATGGGTGATTTTTCAAGCTCTAGCCCCTCACCTACTTCTAGCTGCTTAAAAGAAGTTCCGACATATTCAGACCTCAGAGAGATGGTCTGTACTCAGAGTATGTTAACTGCGCACACAGTAGATTCAATATATGACTTACTGACATCGATCAAAAGAGACATCGAGAGGATCTTCCAATTCTTAAATGGCCCTCACTCTGCAGCTAAGGAGGGTGAGATTGCACACCGTCCTGACGCGCGGAGAGAATGGAAGGGTGTAAGACCTCAACCCAAACAACAAAGCATTGCAAGTACTGATGCTAACCCTCATCAAGGAAGAAGGTTGTTAAAGAAACAAATCGCTTTAAGGATAAGGAAAATCCCATGCAATAGAGGACGATGGACATCAAAGGAAAGGATAATTCTCTCACTTGCACAGCTATTGAAATCTGATCCTTTATTAATAGATCTACTCAGATATGAAAAACTTGCCCAGCATAGTAATTGTGTCCGACTAATACTGCATTTTGACAGCAATACTATACCGAATGCTGTAATGAAAAGAAAAGGATCCCTGCTCAGATTTGAAGTCATTCCTACAAGAGTCTTCTCGAGTGGGCCTATTAAACCACTTTTACAAGGATTTAACCAAACATCAAAAATGGTACCTAGGAACCACTCTGCTACCTCCGGGGTCTTTCCTCCAGAATCCGGAGACACTATGGAGGCAGGCCAGATCAGGGAGGTCCCATATATGAAGGCAAGCACCGACAAGCCAGAGGATGTTATAATCAGCGAATTTGTCTCCTTGTCTCCAAAGGAGCAAAGGTCAATGTTAATTGAATTTGACTTATTAAGATCTTTGCTAGCAGAAGCCTGCAGTTCAACGAGAAGGCCATCCAAGTCGGAAGAACGGGGAAAGCACATGCAGACAAGGCCTAAAGTCGTAAAGTCCGTCCAGCGGGATAGAAGGGAAGGCAAAAGTCTTTTCAAAGAAACAAAGACTATGAATGTAGCGGCAGAAGTTCACCCTCCCCCAACAGTGCAACTGCCCTCACCTGTCTCATCTTCTTTAAGAACGGAGGAGGCACTTCCGCAACAAACAGAGGCCACTTTTGACTCCTTTGGCACTCCAGAGAAGGCGGTGGTAGTAATTCCGGACCCCTCCACCAGAAGGGTGGAGGAAGAGACACAAGGAGTAGTGCCTCGAGGTGATTGACTAGACAACAAATGGCCAACAACTAGGGTACCTTATATCCCCAGCCTTTCCCTCCTGTCCTGGAATATAGCGGGCTGGAAAGGCATTGCAAACTGGATGGATTTTATAAAATTGATTTCAACACATCATCTTATCCTCCTTCAAGAAACCTGGCTGACTACTAATGATCCACAGATCAGCTTACCGGGTTTTGCCTCATGGCATAAACCAGCAGGCAAAGTCAATTTAAGAGGGAGGGCAATTGGGGGCTTAACCACGTTGGTCAAAAGGGATACGGGATGGAAGGGTGAAGAAATTTCTTTAGATCCTCAATTCCAATATATTCTGCCTATTAGATGTAGGTACAGGGGGATGGACTTAATCTTAATCAATGTATATATCGCTCCTTTTTCATTCCACCTTCTAGGAAGGGATTTGTGGGATGAATTAGACTCAGTATTAGCTACCTTAAAGGGACGCTTTCCCCAAGCAAAAATTATATTAGCTGGAGATACTAATGCAAGACTAGGTCCCTCAATGAAGAGCTATGCTAACCGAGGCCTGGTACCAACTGGATACTTTTATAATGAGTTCACTTGGTCCTCAATGGACAAGAGGACCAATAAATATGCCCAGAGGTTAATTTCCCTCCTGTTTATGAATGATATGCAAGTACTAAGCGGCTCGAGTGATGGGTATATATATCCCTATACTTTCTCATCCAACAAAACCTCAACCTCTATCGATTATATCTGCACTTCCTCTAGTTTAGTACACCATTTTTCAGAAGTAAGAGCTATATTTAGAGAGGAAAGTGACCACTTTCCCATCACGGCTCTGGTTTCACTCTCTTCAGAAGTTAGGCCTCATTCAAGAGAGGAAATTGACACCTTAGCAAACGCCCGGGTTTATAACTATAAAAGGTTATATTGGCACAGACTTGATGTCAAATCTGTCACCACTTATTTGGGCTCAGACGAAGCCAGACACCTAGCAAGGGAAATCTCCCAATCTAAGCCCAGAGACAACACCCCAATGCCAGCTTATACAGAGCTAACTTCTACTCTTAGGAACTTAATGATCCAGAATGATAGAAAAGTAGATGGGATCTCTAGAAAGTGGTTTGATGATGATTGTCATAACTTGAGGTCAAATCTAAGAGCCGCAGTTAAGAAAGTTAACCAATCCAGACAGGATGGTGATTATTGAAATATGGTTCAACTCAGGAGAGCATACAAATCCCTCCTGAAAAACAAGAAAAGTAGCTATAACACCAGGATGTGGAAAGAGGTAGAAATGGCAGCAAAATCCCAATTCCCTACCATCTTTTGGCATAAGATAGCTGGTATATTAAAAGAACGTTCCCCATTTATGGACACTGATATATCAGCAGTAAAATGGGAGAAGCACTATCTTGCTTTATTTGATGGTAACAATACAACAAATGTCTTGCAATTGGATATCCTCCAGCAAGAATTAAGGAAATGTCCGGAATGGACACCAGTTACCCCTACCGAAGTTAAGCATATAATTCAATCCTTAAAGGCCGGGAAGGCCCCTGGAGAGGACTTGTTGCCTCCTGAACTCTTTAGGTCCAACATTGACTTTTGGATACCGGTGCTGGTAGCACTGTTTACTTATATCAATAAAGTAGGGATAATCCCTGAAGGGTGGAGGTTAGCTATAGTTTTTCCAATTTTTAAGAAAGGTGACAGAGCCGCCCCATCCAACTACCGACCCATCAGTCTTCTTAATATAATTTCAAAAATGTATACGAAACATCTCCTAAATAAAATAGAGGACTGGTGCTTGGATAAGGAAATTCTGGCAAATGAGCAGGCAGGTTTTAGATCAGGTAGATCTACCATAGACAATTGTTTTGTCCTTTCCCACTTAATTAATAAATACAAGACCCAGGGGAAAAAGCTGTATACCGCCTTTATCGATCTTACTGCCGCTTTTGATTCTATAGATAGGAACCATTTGTGGAGGAAACTACAAGTTATGGGGATGGACCCCAGACTTATTTTGTTGATCAGGAATCTCTATACTAATACGGCAATTAGAGTCAGATATGCAGCAAATGGGGCCTCAACAAACAGCATACCGACAACTAGAGGAGTGAGGCAGGGCTGCCTGCTGGGCCCTACTCTTTTTAACCTTTATATAAATGATATCCCAGTGCAGCTGGATGATCTTATGACGCACAGCCCCCAAATAGGCTCTAGATTTATTAACGTATTAATGTATGCCGATGACTTAGTGTTGTTTTCTAGAACCCAAATAGGAATGAGGAGACTTCTTGACAAGCTCACACGTTACTGTACTGCAAACCACTTGACTATAAATGTAGCTAAATCAAAAGTTTTAGTCTTTGGCAACAAGAATAAAAAGCACAATTGGCAGATTAACGACGCAAAAATTGAACAAGTTACCCAATATACTTATCTTGGAATTGTTTTTTCCAGTGCAGGAGGTTGGACTCCGCACCATCAATACCTTTCTCAAAAGGTTAGAGCAGGAGCAAGCCTTGTATCTAAATTAAGTAAACGAATCCAACCAACCTCCATTTTACCTCTTCGTAAAGTCTTTCAGGCTAAACTTGTTCCGATCATGCTCTATGGTGCTGAAATTTGGGGTCTTACAGAGGCCCCCATATTAGAGAGAACTCAAAATAATCTGTTAAGGAGGATGCTTGGGGTAAACAATTCCATTTCAGCTGCAGCCATCAGAGCTGAATTGGGACATTTCTCACTGTACACCTATACAATCACTAGGGCGGTAGCCTACTGGCTAAAAATGACCCAGATGGATGCCAGCAGACTCCCTAAAATATGTCTAGAGGAACAGCAGATTTCAAATCCTCAAAGGTATTCCTGGCTAACCCGGCTGTCAGAAATATTGAACCAATATGGCATAGGGTTCCCGTTGTGTGACACACTGAACCAAGTTAAACAACGGATTAAAGATATACATGGGCAAATGGATATGGCAACCCTTTCAACTAATCATTCCCTTAAACTGCTGACAGTAGTTAAAACAACTTTCACCCTGGAAAAGTATTTATATTTAGAAATGCCATCAGCGGAGAGACAGTTATTTGTTAAGTTTAGATTCGAACTTCTAGATACTAACGTTAGATTCGGCCGTTATCGGAAAATCCCGTATGACAAAAGAATATGCATTTGTGGGGTGAACGTCATGGAGGACACGGCGCATATAATATTTGAATGTAGTCTCTATCAGGAAGTTAGAAATCAATATCTGTCCCCAATTATAAATAAATTTCCCCACTGGAATATAAGCCAAAAATTAGCATTTCTGTTGAGGGCTGACTCTCCTCCCCTGGTAAGAGCGATCACTCAATACCTTAAAAGGTTGACGGCAATACGAGCTAGTTATATCAAGGAAAATTTTATCGATTGTAAGAAAGATGAGCTCAGTTAGAGAGGAGCTATCCTATTTGGGTTATCTAGTCTTCTAGTCTTGGCAACTTAGCTATTGAAATTTGATATGGTAAAATTTTAATGTCATCTATCATATATTTTTAGATTGCTATTTTTGTAACTGTTTTATCTTTTTCCCTTTTTCTTTTCTGTTTTGTTTGAAAAGGCCTTCGGGCTATTCAATAAACTATACTATACTGTGGGGTTACCTTTGCTAGAAGAAAGAAAGGGGAGTAAAGTTTATTCTCATGGGTAACTACCATTTATTTATTTAGTTGAAGTCAGAGACCAAATTAAAATATTGCATATAGACATGGAATATTTTGCATGTTAAAATAGAACCCATGAAATCAAATAAACTATATGCATAAATCCCAAACAGGAAAATAATAAAATAATAAGCTATAAGATAGAAGTGACTTTGAAAAATATCACTTTAGCTTCAAAATGGCAGCCAGTTGATTCAGGTTCGGGTGTGTTTTTGATGGTGATTATTATGGAATAGAAACTTTCAACTTTCTTTGAAGCTGTTCTGGAAAAGTCTGCTAGTCCTGCTCCATTCTCTAGGAAAGAGTGGGTTCAGTAATGTAGATTGCCAGTCCTGACACAATGGACAGTGCAATAGGATATGAGCTACAGTATTGTTAGATGACTGCAACTGAGCACCTTAGTCATCACCTAGACTGGGAATGTTATTCATGCATCCCTCTGCCAGGTTTGAAAATAGGGCACTGAGCCTACACTAATGTAAATGCTCTTTTGGTTGAGTGAGAAAGTATCTTTAAAAGATAGTTTGTAATACCAAAGGGATGTGATGAAAGTTTCCTGAAGCATAATTTGGCACTTGAGATCCATCAGTTTACCAGTCAAGATCAAGATTAGGTTGTTTAGTCTCAAAAATAGCGTTCTTCAAAAAACAATTGTTAGCTATTGAACTAGAAGGCCAAAGAGTTAGACACTTCCATAATTCAGTATCAACCACTATTTAATGGGCATATTCTTATACAGTTGGCTAACAAAGGAGATCCTGATTCTAAGGTAGTGTAGGAAGTTAGCACTCACCCCTCTCCTGGAAAAATGAAATATTTTAGGATATTTATTTATTTTATTTATTTGTTCAACTTGTATGCCGCCTTTCTCCAAAGACTCAAGGCGGTTTACAATGCATTTAAAAACCATATATAAAAACATTAAACATTAAAACATTAAAAACAATTAAAACCCATTCACACCATTCATGGCCAGATCTCGCCAGATCGCAACAGCGAGATCAACGGCCCCAAGGCCTGCCAGAAAAGCCAGGTCTTCACCACTTTTTGGAAGGCCAATAGGGTGGGGATGGTCCGGATCTCAGGAGGTAACTGGTTCCAGAGAGCTGGGACAGCCACAGAGAAGGCCCTCCCCCGCGGGCCCACCAGCCAGCACTGTTTAGCTGACGGGACCTGGAGGAGACCAACTCTGTGGGATCTTACCGGTCGCTGGGAGCTATGCGGTAGAAGGTGGTCTCAAAGATAACCTGGCCCTGAGCCATATAGGGCTTTAAAGGTAATAACCAACACCTTGACTATTTGGTGCACGAGGCGAAGATGCAAAGATCCCCCTAGCCACAGCTGACAGATGTTGCTCTAATCTTAGCTGTGAGTCTAGGAGGACACCCAAATTGCGAGCTCATTCTGAGGTGGACAATTTCTCTCTCCCCCCTCACCCCAGAACCAAGGATGGACAATCAACATAGTCTTTAGGAGGCAATACCTATAGCCACTCAGTCTTGTCTGAGTTAAGTCTGAGTCTATTGACTCCCATCCTCATGGCCTCCAGGCACCGGCACATCACATCCACCACCTCACTGAATTGACGTGGGGTAGAGATATACAGCTGGGTATCATCAGCGTATTGCTGATACCTCACTCCCTATCATCGGATGATCTCACCCAGCGGCTTCATGTAGATGTTAAATAGGAGGGGAGAGAGGACCGAGCCCTGAGGCACCCCACAAATGAGGGGCCTAAGGGTCGACCTCTGTCCTCCTACCAACCCAACTGTGACCGATCAGAGAGATAGGAGGAGAACCATCGTAACACGGTGCCTCCCACTCCCAACTCCCTTAGTTGTCCCAGAAGGATACCATGGTCAATGGTATCGAAAGCCGCTGAGAGGTCAAGTAGCACCAAGATGGAGGAATGACCCCCATCTCTGGCTTGCCAGAGATCATCCATCAGCGTGACCAAGGCAGTTACCGTGCTGTAGCCAGGCCTGAAGCCAGACTGAAAAGGGTCTAGATAATCCGTTTCCTCCAATGACCGCAGGAGCTGAAGTGCCACCACTTTCTCTACAACCTTTCTCACAAAGGGTAGGCTGGAGACTGGACGAAAGTTCTTTAATTCTGCTGGATCCAGGGAAGGCTTCTTGAGGTGGGCCTTACAACCGCTTCCTTTAATGGTTGCGGGAAGGTCCCTTCCCTCAAGGACGCATTAACTAAAGCCTGGAGCCAGCCTCGTATCACCTCCCTGCTGGTCAAAACCAGCCAGGAGGGGCACGGGTCCAACAAACAAGTGAAGGAACTCATCGCTCCTACAGCCTTGTCCACATCCTCAGGAGTCACAGGCTCAAACTCATCCCACACAATAGGACTAAGACCTGCCCCCATCATCTCGGTCGTAATTGCCCAATCAGAGTCCAGGTCCATCCGAATCTGAGCGACTTTATCTGACAGAAACTGCACAAACTCCTCAGCTCTACCCTGTAAGGATATATTAAAAAGGCAGAATATTTTTCCTAAAAGAGAAATAGAAACTCAGAGAAGCAGAAACTCAGTCCCCCACCTTTGTTAATGGGCCATTAAGGCCTGAGCCAGTCTATTCTACATAACAAAGATCTACCTCCTTCATTCTGAGCCATTTAATTGCCCTTTATTGCACCACCCACCAAATTTCAGCCAAACTTGGTACACAGACAACCTAAAAGGCTAGTTATGACCTCTGGCAGCAACCAATCAGGATACAATTCCTGAGCCCCAGGAAGTTCAAAGCCAGAGAGGGCATAAAACCAAGGCATGCTCAGTATCTCTGCCCTTTTCTGTTCAGGAACTCAAACCATGAGATCCTGTCCACCATTAAACCATTTTTCCAAGCAGTCTCCATGTTTCCAGTGTCTTTTTCCCCACTTGGAGCTGAATCCAGAACGATATTTCTTCCTACAGTAGGAAATCCTAATTAGGATCCTAATGCTAACACTTGCACAGGAAGGGTTAATTGTAGCAGCCAGCACCTTGTTAATATGCATAAGTTAAAAGAGCCCCTTGGTGGTTATCAAGTTCTGGAAGATTTCTTCAACCTTATCATTTTCCATTGTTGTTGCATCAGTTACTGTTCCTTCCATTTCTTTCATGGTATGATTGCACAGAATGTCTTTTTCTCCAGTTTCTTTGGGGAAATTGGTATTTTCTGAATTGTACATAAAGTACATTTTGTTTATATGGAGATGGTGTGATTAGGAGGGGCAATTGGCTCAAGAGGGAGAAAGAAGAGAGTGATAAAGTCAAAAAGTAGAGCTGATAACCAGTTAGAAAGAGGAATCACAAGACTGTCCAATAACTTTTATTCTTCACTATGCCTGCATAGCAGAACTCACAACAAATTCAACTCTCAGTAGGGTATTGGGGATAAACTGAGGGGCAGGGGGAATGATTGTCATAAATTTAAACTACCTGGCTTCTAAAGGCATTGTGTTTTTCTAAAGGCAGTGTGGAGCTCTGTAGAGCAAAACAGGAATCACCTTGGCTCTGAATAGTTTTACTGCTGCAGGAACAAAATTCCCTATCTAATTATCTCAGTTGTGGCCTTTTGTGCATCAGATGAAACTTCACAGATTTCTTGATTCCACATGGAGAACCAGTGAAAGATGACACCTTAGTATTTAAAGCACTCAGACTGCTGTATTTGAATGCTGTAATTTGCCATTTATGTTGCCTTTTGGTAAATGGGGCCACTTGGCTGGCTAGAGTTGTTACTCCAACGATCAGGTTATCCTTCCACACTGTCCCCAAACATTTGTGCTTCAGAGTCCCCAAGGGCACCATCTTATCCATTATAGAAATGGCTGAGTAAATTATTTCAGAAATAAAGATAGAGATATAGTATAAGGTGTCTCCTTGACTCTAGGAAACTCATCTTGAGGCTACTTCAATGTACTACACAAAGAAGTGCTACTATATATCCTATCCTCTCACTCTATCTTGTATAACATAGAATCATGTTAGGGTAGGTTGTACAATACATACCATAGTTGGGTATAAAGATGTTTCTATATAGGTAACTTAGGTATTTTTTTCTGAAATGTGTTTCAGGTTTATAATTTTCAGTTACATAAGTGCAAGTTTTCTTCATGTCTATGATCATATTACAATCATTCCTTTGACTTGCAACTGCTTTTCTTAGATTGAATTAGATATTAATGTGAAGCCAACACAATGGAATTATAAGACATTAAGCTAGAAGGCCATGGAGTTGTGCCCTGGTCTGTTTAATGTAGACATTCTCTTTAAAGCATTCTTGATATATGATTGTTCATCTTTTGCTTGAATACTTTCAGAAAATATGATTTTTTTTTTCTTTTGGAAGTTTCTATTGTCAACTTTTACAATTAGAAAGATTTTCCTAAAATTCAATAGGAATCTGCCTTCTGCAACTTAAGAGTGTTATACCACCTCCTGCAATTATTTCAGATGAAATTGTTAACTTCCATTTGCAGCATCAGTTGGATTTAGTGTTTTTTGTGCCCATTCAGGCTGATGGAACAAAAGACAGCTACTAGCTTGTGCTAAGTGACTGTACTTTGCTTTGATGAGGCTTTTCCCCCCTGGCGATGATGCAATTCTCCTTAATGTGGCTCTTCATATCATTCTGAACTTTCAGAGTTGGAGGATATTTCTGCACACAAACCACATATGCACAGATGCCTTTTGGATGTGCTGGATGTGAAATTCAAACAGAAGGGAAATGAAGCAAAAGGGCAGCTTTGCTTTCAGAAGTGGAGGCATTGCATTGAGAAGAATATGCTTCTTATGAATAGCAGTGTGTGCAGTTTGGATCTGAAGCAGACGAGGATGCTTCAATTCTGAAAACTTCACATATAGTCATGAATCTTCATCAAAGAGAAATATCTATCAAAGTTTTGCACAGTCCTAGTAGCTGCATCCAGAAGAGAGAAGGAATCACAGGGAGAGTCAACTTTATATAATTTTATGCCCATCTTAAGAAGTCACAAGAATGCTAAAATGCTGTCCTCTAGCATGTCAATAAACTTATATTGTTTATTAAAATTGTGAAATAAAACTTGCAAATAAAACAAGTCATTATTCATCACTGCCATTCTTTCTCCCAATCCCTATTGGGACCGGAACAATCTGGAACTGAACACACTCAAAATCATAGAAATGGTGGTAGACTTTAGGAGAAACCCTTCCATACTTCCACCTCTCACAATACTAGACAACACAGTATCAACAGAAGAGACCTTCAAATTTCTAGGTTCTACCATATCGCAAGATCTAAAATGGACAGCTAACATCAAAAACGTCATCAAAAAAGCACAATGAAGAATGTTATTTCTGCGCCAACTCAGAAAGCTCAAACTGCCCAAGGAGCTGCTGATACAGTTCTACAGTGGAATTATTGAGTCTGTCATCTGCACTTCTATAACTGTCTGGTTTGGTTCTGCAACCCAACAAGACAGACACAGGCTTCAGAGGATAATTAGAACTGCAGAAAAAACAATTACTACTAACCTGCCTTCCATTGAGGACCTGTATACTGCATGAATCAAAAAGAGGGCTGTGAAAATATTTACAGACCCCTCACATCCTGGACATAAACTGTTCCAACTCCTACCCTCAAAATGATGCTACAGAGCACTGCACACCAGAACAACTAGACACAAGAACAGTTTTTTCCCAAATGCCATCACTCTGCTAAACAAATAATTTCTTCAACACTGTCAAACTAGTTACTAAGTCTGCACTACTATTAATCCTCTCATCATTCCCACCATCCATCTCCTTCCACTTATGACTGTATGACTGTAACTTTGTTGTTTGGATCCTTACAATTTATATTGATATTGTTTCCTAATTGCTTATTTGTACCCTATGACTATCATTAAGTGTTGTACCTTATGATTCTTGATGAACGTATCTTTTCTTTTATGTACACTGAAAGCATATGCACCAAGACAAATTCCTTGTGTGTCCAATCACACTTGGCCAATAAAAAATTCTATTCTATTCTATTCTATTCTATTCTATTCTATTCTATTCTATTCTATTCTATTCTATTCTATTCTATTCTATTCTATTCCTGCACCTGCTGTAACTTGTTGCTGCTAATCCTGATCTTTACACTTCTATGAGAGACCCTTCTGATTTTGAATGATCCATGGATGGGGAATGGGGACAAGTAGAAGAGTCCATTCAGCAGCACACACACAAGCCTTCTGACTCAACAGCAGCTGCACCCTTTGTATGTAAGGGCGCTACGTAAGGCAGGACTAGAAATATTCACAGGAGCAATAAATTAGATGCCATTTTTATGATTAATCAACTGAGAGTACAAGTTCCATTTGTACTAACCAGAGGCAAGCCACTTTGGGATCCTGAATTCAAGGATTATTGCACACGTGTGTGTGTGTGTGTGAGTGTGTGAGTGTGTGTGTGCATGTGCCCATCTTAGGTTTGGGCTAAAATAATAGAGAAAATTGAGAAAAATAATAGAGAATTTACTTAAATAATACACCTAAGAAAAGTTGCATTACCTACTTCATAATATATCTAGCTTCTACTACCACAGGTATAGATCTAAACATATAGACAATTTGAAGAAAAGAGAGCCAGTTTGTAGTGAAGGCACAAGGCTAAAAATCAGGAGACTGTGAGTTCCAGTTCTGCCTTAGGCATGAAAGCCAACTGGGGGCCAGTCACTCTCAGCCCAATATACCTCACAGGGTGGCAGTTGTGGGGAAAATAGGAAGAGGAACAAATATTAGGTATATTTGCCACCTTGAGTTACTTATAAAGTAATAAATGCAGGATAAATATCAAATAAGCATAATTTTTCATTTTCATAAATTTTCATTTTCATTTGGACATTGCAGAAGATAGTTTTTTCAGTAGCCTATTTCACAGACCTGTGGGGATTACATCATTTTTAAATACCCTTCATAATAAAGTGGATAAAGTTCAACAATTGAAGTAAGCAGAGAGGAGATTTTCTGCAAAGATTATTTTGTGTTTCCCGTCACTCAGATGACATGTAATATTGAGAGTAACAAATAGTTTCCAAACAAATGAAGTCTATGAACATTACAGTGGTATCTATGAAGTGACCTTTCCAAGCTACTAGGTATAAAATTCTGAGGTCATTCATGAAAACAGTGGCAATCCAAGAAAGATTGGAGCATTTGAAAATGTGCCTTGAAGAGCAAAATGACCTTTATGGTTTCACACTACATTTAAATGACTCTCACGAGCCTTGATACTTGCTGCTCATAAGGCGAACCATGATAAAGGCAGGGCTGGCACTTTGAGACCCAGACCAGCTGCCAAATGTTATATTGGTCAGTATGAGTTTCTCAGGTATTGACACTGTTAGTGATCTGTAAGATCCAATTAATTACATACTAAAATTAACTTCAGTATTGGTGAACAACTATTTACTGTATGTGTGTCATGCCAAAGGAAATATTGCCCTTGAACTGTGCTTTCCAATTAAATTTTACATACAACAATCAGTTTTGTGGAAAGAAGTCATCTATGGTCCAGAATCCTTTCTTGTTGTCTGTTCCTTGAACATAAATGGGAGGGCTGTGGCCAGTGGTGGGATTCTACCGGTTCACACCGGTTCAGTAGAACCGGTTGTTAAGTAGTTAAGCAGTTCCAAGAACTGGTTGTTAAAAGAAATCTCCTTTTGTTTTTTTCCACTTTACAGGGTTAATCCTGTAAGGAATTACAACATTCGATGTTGTTTCCTAGCCTAATCTTTATTGTCCTGCTTACAGAAACTGCCACTCCAGCAGTATGCCTAGACTTACTGTCACTTCCGGTTCCGAAGGTTCTCGGAGGGTTTTTTTTTTTTTTTTTTTTTTGCTTGACCTTCTTAAAGGGTAAGGGTTGTTTTAAGCTTTTTACACCACTGTTGGGAGGAAATACTCCCCTGTTGGAGTTCTTCCAGCCAGGATGCAATGATCAGCACTTTGAAGAAATAATTGAATAACGGAGCAGAAGCTTTTAATGACAAGGAACCAAGATAAGTGACATTCAGCAAGGCTTCTTGGCTAGCTAGAAAGATTGACATTCAAATGTGAGTTTACATACCCTTTCTGACTTTTGGTCTAAAACTGGTTTTTGGTGAAGTTTAATTCTGTGCTTGGTGATGTTTAATCCTGTGTTTAGTGATGAGATAATTTTCCCTATTCAGCTTTCTTTGGAAGGAAAAATGTTAATCTCTGTTCCTGAAAAGAAGCAGCTTCGGAAATCTGACTAGTTCTGTGTCTATTTGTTCTGGTAATTGGTTTAACAAGCAACAGATACTCTGCTCCTTTGCTTCATTCTGGAGAGCTTAAATGACCTCTCTGCTAAAGGGTTTCACTTTATGAGCAAGAATTGGCTGCTGATAGTTATCATTGCATTTTAACTATTTTAATTCCTCAAGGTGCTCTGGCACCCTCCCTGATTTGTAACTCCAGTTTGCAGGTATTTCTAATCTAATGATTGGTATTTAGGGATTGGTATTCTTTGCTTTGCAAGCAAAGAAGCTTTTTGTATTTTTGTACAGGTAATCCTTGATTTACAACAGTTACAATGGCACTGGAAAAAGTGATTTATGACTGTTTTTCACACTTATGACCATTGCAGCAAACTGTCATTAGGGCAAAGAAGCGATGCCACCTGGCCACGGCCACCCGGTCACATGAAACACCACAGTTGTGAAATGAGTGACATAGTTGTTAAGAATGCTGCAATGGGCATAAATAATGACCAGTCATAAGTGTGAGGACCAGTCAGAAATCACTTTTTCAGCCCTCTGGGTAGTCCTTTTGTGCATATGGACTACTCAGAGGGCTGAAAAAGTTATTTTTGACTGGTCCTCGCACTTTTGACCGGTCCTCGCACTTACAACTGTCCTCACATTTTACGTTTTTCACCCTATCTTGTCACCATGGTGAAGAGAAGCAGTTGTGAAATGAGTGACACGGTTGTTAAGAATGCTGCAATGGGCATAAATGTGAGGATGGTCATAAGTGTGAGGACCAGTCAAAAGTGCGAGGACCGGTCAGAAATGAC
Source organism: Arizona elegans (assembly GCA_022577455.1). Taxonomy (NCBI): domain Eukaryota; kingdom Metazoa; phylum Chordata; class Lepidosauria; order Squamata; family Colubridae; genus Arizona; species Arizona elegans. The sequence continues at coordinate 156,111,051 of JAKOOJ010000001.1, forward strand.
TTTTTTCAGCCTTCTGAGTAGTCCCTATACACATAGCCACGGCCACCCGGTCACATGATCAGCTAGCCACGCCCACCCGGTCACATGACCACCAAGCCACGGCCACCCAATTAAGCCATGCCCACAGAACCTGTTGTTAAAAGAATTGAATCCCAGCACTGGCTGTGGCCTTTCCTAATTTGCCAAGATGGACTTCCCCTTATTCCTCAGCATCATTCATGTTAGTCAGGGTTGCTGGGAGTAATGAAAGCCGTGCCCCCTTCTTTCCCTCCCTCCTTTTCTTTGCCTTTGTTAAATTCGTCTCTTTACCATTTACTTCTCTTACATCATGTTTCAAACTTCCACACACCTTGATGATCATCAGATAGATTCACATATTTATTGTTGCCTCTTTTTCATGGCTTGAGTAAACCCAAATTTTCACTGATGTTTCCAATCAGCAGCATCCACCAAAGAGCACCAAGCAAGAGAGAAAAAGAATAAAGAGAATTATTATAGCTTATGCATTGCTCTGCCAAGGAAACAGATCCAGCTGGTTCAGGATTTATTGGATACCTGCCTTAATGGCCCAGAACAGCTGACAGCTTGGGTGATGCTGGCTTGGAGATAAATGGAGTCACTTCTCTAAAACATTCAGAAACAAGATGGTTCATTGCTTAGCTAGTACACATTCATGTAAGCATGTAAGTGACATTTTTAATGTGTTTTATGGAAGAGGCTTTGTGTCTGTGGCTTACGTCCCACAACACTCTTCACCCCATCAACCACTAATCAACCAGTCAGTAGGATACAAAGCCCATGAGTTGTGCAATACAGAGCCACACTCTCTTTTGGTAGGCTATTATAGGCAAGGCTTTATAACCTCTCTAATCTCTTTCCCATTGGCTAGTCAAACAGCATAGCTTGTCCATTGCCGTTAATCCCTGTTTGGGAGGTGTGCTCTATACTGCCAGCCTTCTTTTTTCTGTCGGTCTTTCCAGCTCTTTTTCATGGTGGTCTAGCTAAACAAAATAATTTTAAAAAATCATGTTTCAATGCTTAGCACACAATTATTCACAGTTATTGAAATGTTGTGAATTTAGGCGTGTCTCCTTGGTGTTTAATCAAAAGTTCAGCTGGCTCATTTTCTGTGTTCCACTGACCCTTATTGACCCATTTAAGTGTGTTAAATATAATTCTTCTAAGAAAATCCTTAAATGTTAAGGATTAAAGAAGATGATTATTTACTGCAATAGACTTTCAGATACTTTTGGACTCCAATTCTCATCAATCTCCATTTATATGGTCAATGGACATAAGCATTCAGAAGGCCACTGTGCCTTGATGCATATATTTCTGCCCACAAATCTTGATTAATATATGTGTCAGTCTACAGAGATTGTAGGCATCTGCAAAAGGGACCAGGTGCTATAACACATGCTCAGATGACATGATGCAAATATTACCCCTTAGTATGCAACATTACAATGCCAGTATGAAAGAGTGAGGTTGCATCATGGCATTTCAGCATGTTTCATTCTTTTGGTATTCCTGAACCTTATAAATGAATGCCTATGATAGGGAATGTATTAACTTCAGTTTAGTATGTTGTTCTCCTTTAAACAAAGGAGTAAGTAGTAAAAATGACCTACAAAATTGAGTTAAATGAGGTCAGTAAAATTTCTGAAGCTAGCTAGGGAAACAATTATAAAGTTTACTTGGCACTTGTTTACAAATAATAAACTATCATTTACTGGCTAATGATCATTACTAATTAGTTTTGCAATTACATCCTACTTGTGCCTTCAAACAGAGTGATGTGTATTAATTTATCTGTCTCTTTTCCTATAGTGACAAACTCTACACCAGACCTGCACATCTTGTGGAAGGGAAAGAGTCACGCTGATAAATAAGAAACCCTTGCAGACCACAAAGAAATCAGTTGTTCAATGGCTGGTAGAATAGCAATAGTAAATTTATTGACATTTTAAAAACACTAGTGGACTGCATAAGGCTACTGCGGGACTAGTCTACAGCATACTTTCATCACTTCCTTCTACTTGAAATAAGGTATGGTTTTTATTATTTTAAAATTTTAAAATCTTTCCAACTTCCAAATATAAAAACTATTTTATATTTATATATGCCACAAATTGATGATTTTCTACTCCCAGTACTCTCCAAGACTCGTATTGATTGTTAGGTCTCATTGCTTGACAGGGCTGTTCAGCCATATAAACAATATAGGTTGTATTCCAGTCAGATGGGAAGTGGCCATTATAGTCACCCTACATAAAAAGGAAGACAAAGGTGAACCCAAAAAATGTACACTGATAAGACTCTCATCTGATGTGACCCACACCTGACTCCTTCACCAGACCCTCACCTGATGTGACCCTCCCATCACAAGTCCTACTTACCACATGAAGCCCTTATAAGCAGAAGAACACCAACAATGACATTCTCTAAATTTCTCTGAAGATGTTACCTACCTGGTAATGAAATTAAGAAATCAACCCGCAAGCTCAGAAAATGAACTTCAATCCTCATCATGCACTCAAGCTACAGATATTTGCCACTATTGTAGACTGATATTGCAGACTTATTGGAATTATGGCTAAAGTGTATGCAAAACATCTTCTGAGCAAAATGGAAGACTGAGTGGGTAATGGAAAGAAATATCTTAGTGGAGAATAATAATAATAATAATAATAATAATAATAATAATAATAATAATAATAATAATAATTTTATTTCTATACCGCCCTTCTCCCGAAGGACTCAGGGCGGTGTACAGCCTATTTAAAAACACAGACAAAACAATAGTATAAAATTTAAAATAATTAAATAAGTGGCTCAAATTTAAAACCCCAATAAATTTAAATACCCAATTTAAAACTATTGTGTTGATAGTCCGGCTTGGCGGAACAACAGGGTCTTCAATGCGCAGCGAAACGCCCGGAGGTCGGAGATCTTACGAATTTCCGGGGGCAGTTCATTCCATAGGGCTGGGGCTCCCACAGAGAAGGCCCTCCCCCTGGGTGTCGCCAGCCGACATAACTTGGCTGATGGCACCCTGAGGAGACCCTCTCTGTGGGAACGGACTGGTCGGTGGGAGGCTGTTGGTGGCAGAAGACGGTCTCGGAGGTACCCGGGTCCTATGCCATGGAGCGCTTTAAAGGTGGTAACCAACACCTTGAATCGCACCCGGAAGACCACTGGGAGCCAGTGCAGCTCGCGCAGGAGGGGTGTCACATGGGCACAGCGGGACGCGCCCATAACCACCCGCGCGGCCGCATTCTGGACCAGTTGGAACCTCCGAGTGCTCTTCAAGGGGAGCCCCATGTAGAGAGCATTGCAATAGTCCAACCGGGAGGTGACAAGGGCGTGAGTGACCGTGCGCAAGGCGTCCCGATCCAGAAAGGGCTGCAACTGGCGGATCAGGCGGACCTGATAAAAGGCCCCCCTGGCCACGGCCGTCATGTGCTCTTCTAAAGACAGCCGTGTGTCCAGGAGGACACCCAGATTGCGAGCCCTCTCTGTGGGGGGCAAGGATTCACCCCCAATAGTCAGCGATGGCACCTGCTGACTATATCGGGGCGCCGGAAGCCACAGCCACTCGGTCTTGGAGGGGTTGAGTCTGAGCCTGTTCCTCCCCATCCAGGCCCGCACGGCCTCCAGGCAGCGGGACATCACATCAAGGGCATCGTTGGGGTGGTCTGGGGTGGAGATGTACAGCTGAGTATCATCAGCGTACAGATGGCACTTCACCCCAAAACCACGGATGATCTCACCCAGCGGCTTCACATAAATGTTGAACAGGAGAGGCGAGAGGACCGACCCTTGCGGCACTCCCCATGCGAGATGCCTCGAGGTCGACCTCTGCCCCCCTGCCAACACAAACTGCGAGCGGTCGGAGAGGAAGGAAGAGAACCACCGCAGAACGGTGCCCCCTATTCCTAACCCCCTCAACCGCTGCAGCATGATACCATGGTCGATGGTATCAAAAGCCGCTGAGAGGTCTAATAGGACTAGGACAGAGGAACAACCCCTGTCCCGAGCCCTCCAGAGATCATCCACCAACGCGACCAATGCCGTTTCTGTGCTGTACCCCTGCCTGAAGCCCGACTGGTACGGGTCTAGATAGATAGCTTCATCCAGGTGCCGGGGAAGTTGTCGTGCCACCACGCTCTCAACAACCTTCGCCACAAAACGAAGGTTGGAGACTGGACGATAGTTGGCTAATTCAGCCGGGTCCAGGGAAGGCTTCTTGAGGAGGGGCCTCACTACCGCCTCTTTCAAGGCGGCAGGAAAGGCACCCTCACTCAAAGAAGCACCTATAATCCCCTGGAGCCAGCCTCGTGTAACCTCCCGGGAGGCCAGTACCAACCAGGAGGGACACGGGTCCAATAAACACGTGGCGGCACTAATCTTACCCAGAACCCTGTCCACATCCTCGGGAGCCACAGGATCAAACTCCTCCCAGATAACATTCTCAAGACCTGCCCCGGTCTCCTCCCGTGGACTCATCCAATCGGAGTCCAAGCCATCCCGAATCTGAGCGACTTTATCGTGCAGGAATTGCACAAAGTCCTCAGCACGACCCTGCAAGGGATCTTCCCGCACTCCCCCCCGAAGAAGGGAGTGGGTCACCCTAAACAGGGCGGCTGGGCGGTTCTCTGCAGACGCGATAAGAGCGGAAAAATGGTTAGACTTTGCCGCTTTTATCGCCACTAGGTAGGTCTTGATATAAGACCTCACCTGTGTCCGGTCGGAGTTGGATTGGCTAGTCCTCCAAATGCTCTCTAGGCGTCTTTTCCGACGCTTCATCTTTCTCAGCTCCTCAGAGAACCAAGGAGCTAATTGAGATCGGCATCGGGTCAGAGGCCGCAAAGGCACGACACGGTCCAAAGCTCCAGCGGCCGCCCTTTCCCAGGCGGCCACCAGCTCTTCAGTCGAGTCGTGTGTTAGAGTCTCAGGAAACGGCCCAAGCTCCGTCAGGAACCTTTCAGGATCCATCAGGCGCCTGGGACGGAACCATCTAGTCGGTTCCGTCTCCCTGCGGTGGGGGCAGGCGGTAGGAAAGTCTAGTTGAAGGAGTGAATGATCTGTCCATGACAAGGGTTTAATATCTAGGTCCCCTCTACCAAGATCATTCAACCACTGACCAGAGATAAAAATCAGGTCTAGAGTGTGACCCCCTATGTGAGTGGGGCCTTGAACTAACTGGGTCAGGTCCAAGGCCGTCATGGAAGCCATGAACTCCCGAGCCACTTCTGACGCCTCACCTGCAGATGGAAGGTTGAAATCCCCCATGACAATAAGTCTGGGGGTATCGACCGCCACCCCGGCAATGACGTCGAGTAGCTCGGGCAGGGTCGCTGCCACGTGGCAGGGAGCCAGGTACGTAGTCAGCAAACCCATCTGCACCCCACGGCCCCACTTCACACAAAGGGACTCACATCCGGCTATCTGAGGAACAGTGGTCTCCCTCGGACAAAGACTCTCCCTAATGATCACCGCCACTCCCCCACCCCTCCCCTGGGCCCTTGGCTGATGAAATGCACGGAAACCTGGCGGGCACATCTCTACGAGGGGGATCCCCCCCTCTTGGCCCAACCAGGTCTCCGTAATACCTGCCAGGTCTGCACCCCCCTCCAAAATAAGATCACAGATGAGGGGGGCCTTGTTAACCACCGACCTGGCATTACATAACATCAGCCGCGGACCCTGGGCCTGAGGCTCTACACAACCCAGGACACGAGTTACGCATTGGGGGCCGGAGTGCGCAATCGCTCGGAGACAGCGCATGCGCACCCCCGACACTTGATATGACCCCCTGCACCCGTCATACCTGCCCCTCCCACTCAAGATTTCAATTACACAGCCCTTTCTATCGTCCCCCTGCCCCCCGGTTAAATTTCCTTTCGCGACCCCTCTGCTGCAGCTAATCAACCCATCATCCCGCACAGTCGCTATCTGGACCCCCCCAGGTCCACTTTTACAACCCCCACCCGTCCTCCCGGGTCCCTTTAAAATTTTCCTTAAAAATTTTGCTAAAAAACCCCTCAGCCCCCTCTTTGCTGCATGCCATCTCTCGGGGTCCCAAAGCCCGTCATCAAGATAGGCCCTCGATAACGTGGAGGGCCAGGCCTGCGAGAGGGGGGAGTCTCGCAGCACAAGAAGGTCAATTTTTTGGAGCATCAATCGAACCAAAGATGGGAAAAGAAAGCCAGTCCAGGAATCTGTCATGGTCCAAGGGATAACTGAGCATAAAGGTCACACAATATCCATTTATAGGGCTGGACTCCACTGTCCTCTCACGACAGGGAGAAGGTCCAATGTTCTTTTTCTCCAATGGAGAAACAAGCCGGATTCAGACCAGAGTGCCCCACAGCAGACAATTGTTTTACCTTATGACATCTAATAACAAACAATTAACAATGGCAAGAAACTATTTATTGCATTTATAAATCTCGTTGTGGCTTTTGATTTTATAAATAAAAATATTCCGTAGATGAATCAGCTTAAATATGGAACCCAGACACTTACAGTCAGGTCCAGAAATATTGGGACATCGACACAATTCTAACATCTTTGGCTCTATACACCACCACAATGGAGTTGGAATGAAACAAACACTATGTGCGTTAACTGCAGACTGTCAGCTTTAATTTGAGGTTATGTACATCCAACTCAGGTGAACGGTGTAGGACTTACAGCAGTTTGCACATGTGCCTCCCACTTTTTAAGGGACCAAAAGTAATGGGACAGAATAATAATCATAAATCAAACTTTCCCTTTTTAATACTTGGTTGCAAATCCTTTGCAGTCAATCACAGCCTGAAGTCTGGAACGCATAGACATCACCAGACGCTGGGTTTCATCCCTGGTGATGCTCTGCCAGGCCTCTACTGCAACTGTCTTCAGTTCCTGCTTGTTCTTGGGGCATTTTCCCTACAGTTTTGTCTTCAGCAAGTGAAATGCATGCTCAATGGGATTCAGGTCCAGTGATTGACTTGGCCATTGCATAACATTCCACTTCTGTTCCTTCAAAAACTCTTTGGTTGCTTTTGCAGTATGCTTTGGGTCATTGTCCATCTGGACTGTGAAGCGCCGTCCAATGAGTTCTGCAGCATTTGGCTGAATGTGAGCAGATAATATTGCCCGAAACACTTCAGAATTCATCCTGCTGCTTTTGTCAGCAGTCACATCATCAATAAATACAAGAGAACCAGTTTCATTGGCAGCCATACATGCCCACGCCATGACACTACCACCACCATGCTTCACTGATGAGGTGGTATGCTTAGGATCATGAGCAGTTCCTTTCCTTCTCCATACTCTTCTCTTCCCATCACTCTGGTACAGGTTGATCTTGGTCTTATCTGTCCATAGGATCTTGTTCCAGAACTGTGAAGGCTTTGTTAGGTGTTGTTTGGCAAACTCTAATCTGGCCTTCCTGTTTTTGAGGCTCACCAATGGTTTACATCTTGTGGTGAACCCTCTGTATTCACTCTGGTGAAGTCTTCTCTTGATTGTTGACTTTGACACACATACACCTACCTCCTGAAGAGTGTTCTTGATCTGGCCAACTGTTGTGAAGGGTGTTTTCTTCACCAGGGAAAGAATTCTTCAGTCATCCACCACACTTGTTTTCCGTGGTCTCCCGGGTCTTTTGGTGTTGCTGAGCTCACCGGTGCATTCCTTCTTTTTGAGAATGTTTCAAACAGTTGTTTTGACCACGCCTAATGTTCTTGCTATCTCTCTGATGGGTTTGTTTTGTTTCTTCAGCCTAATGATGGCTTGCTTCACTGATAGTGACAGCTCTTTGGATCTCATCTTGAGAGTTGATAGCAACAGATTCCAAATGCAAATAGCACACTTGAAATGAACTCTGGGCCTTTTACCTGCACATTGTAATTGGGGTAATGAGGGAATATCACACACCTGGCCATGGAACAGCTGAGAAGCCAATTGTCCCATTACTTTTGGTCCCTTAACAAGTGGGAGGCACATATACATACTGCTGTAAGTCCTACACCGTTCACCTGAGTTGGATGTACATACCCTCAAATTAAAGCTGACAGTCTGCAGTTAACGCACATTGTGTTTATTTGATTCCAACTCCATTGTGGTGGTGTATAGAGCCAAAGATGTTAGAATTGTGTCGATGTCCCAATATTTCTGGACCTGAATGTATTCTTGGCTAAGGCCTTCTACTCAAAAATCCATTTGAAATCTGCATGGGTGTAAATCATGGGTGTCAAACTCGCACTATCATGTTGTCATGTGATGTCTCGCAATGTTTTTCCCTTTGCAGAGCCAGTTTGACACCCCTGGTGTAAATGTTCTCTAACTAAGAACTGTGGGGACTTAACATATTTTCCATACTTGAACAAATTCAGACTCATTTTTGAAAGCATATTGGGAACATCTGTCCCTGCAGTCAGAGCAAAAACAGTTATCCATTCCTTACATAGTCATTTAATAATTAAAGTTTTCACATACTAGCAGAAGACCCATTTTATGAACTCTGAAAAACTTCCCAAAAGATGGTTAGCAGAATAGATACATCTGGATCAGCCCAGTTCACAGAGTCATAGAAGGTATTTTGATTCAACCCTTTGCCCATATCAGGAAACCTTATATCATCTCAGACAAATTGTTGTCCAATCCTTTTTTGAAAATCTTCAGCAATGGTGCACCCACAACTCTAGGAGACAAGCTGTTCCATTGGTTAATTGTTCTCATTTCAAGGAAATTTCTTCTTTGTTCCAGGTTGAAACTCTCTTTACCAAGCTGCCACCCATTACTTCTTGTCCTACCCTCAGGTGCTTTGAAGAATAGGTCAACCATTCTTCTCTCTGAAGCCCCTCAAGTATTGGAATACTGCTATCATGTCACCCTAGTCCTTCTGTTTGCTAGACCAGATATACCTAGTTCCCACAACTGTTCATCATATGGTTTAGCCCCTAGACCCCTTATCATTTTTGTTGCTCTTCTCTGCACTCTTTCTAGGGTCTCAGCATCTTTTTTATATCATGATGACTAGAACTGGATGCAATATTCCAAGTGTGGCCTCACTGGTGCAGTATAGAGTGGTATTATCACTTCTCATGATCATGATGCTATCCCTCTGTTGATTCATTCTAGGACTGCATTGGCTTTTTGGCAGCCTCAGAACACTGCTGGCTCATACTTAAGTGATGTCCATTAGGACATCAAAATCTCTTTGACGTTACTACCGTTAAACCACATACCACCTATTCTTTTAGGAAGTCCTCAAAAATTGACTGAGTAGGTGTCATAGGATCTAACAAAACATTTGTTCTATTTTGCAATTCTTTCTGTTCAATTTATTTGACTGTCTCTCATTTTTCTTCAAATTTTAATAGTCAATTTCCTACAATTCACTTTGGAAATGTGTCTTGCATACTTTGCAGTTGTTACATCTGTTTTTCATGTGGTGCACAATGAGGAACATACTACCTATTGAGGTTGTTGCATAATTGTTTTAGAGATGCCACTGATAGCTACATGGTTTTGATGTTTTGAACATAAATTTATAAATATGTGTCTTTTCAGGTGAATAAATCTGACCTTATGTCATTGGGAAAAAATATAAAAACAGTTTTTCTTCTTCCAGTTGTATCATTTTTAGCAAGAGTACAAAAATGTAAAATAAAATATGTAAACAAAAACCCTAAATAGTAAGGATAATTAATAAATAACAAACCCGGACCGGTAGTAACAAAATGTTTTAAAAAGTAAAAACAAAGTTCCAATGATCGTGTGGCACAGCTGATCAGGGCGAATAGATAGTAAAAAAATGCTTTAAAAAAAGTAACGGGGGATTATGGGAGCGACGGGGCGCTCACATATAACACCTGTCCTGCGCGAGCTGCACTGGCTTCTTGTGGTCTTCCAGGTGCGCTTCAAGGTGTTGGTGACCACCTTTAAAGTGCTCCATGGCTTAGAGCCGGGGTATTTGCGAGACCGCCTTCTGCCGCCAATAGCCTCCCACCGACCGGTTCGCTCGCACAGAGAGGGCCTCCTCAGGGTGCCGTCAGCCAGACAGTGCCGGCTGGCGAACCCCAGGGGGAGAGCCTTCTCTGTGGCAGCACCTGCCCTCTGGAATGACCTGCCCCCTGAGATACGCATGATATCAGACCTCCGGACTTTTCGTCGGGCCCTGAAAACACACACTTATTCCATCTAGCTGGGCTGGCTTGATCCCATCCTCTCAGTTTTTAATTTGAATTTGGTTTTAATTGGGTTGTTTTAAACTTGGGCCAAAATTATTTAATTGTTTTTATAATGTTTTTTAAATTTTATATGCTATGTTTTATCTTGGCTGTACACCATCCTGAGTCCCGCAGGAGAAGGGCGGTATAGAAATAAAATAAAATAAATAAATAAATAAATAAATTTGCTGCATATGCAAACTTTATTTATTGAATTGGAACAGCGTGGAATGCAGATTCCTGAGTCTCAGAAGGTAGTGTTGGTGTTAAATAGTCTTGATGAAATGTGGGACATTGTTTCAGCTGTTTTTGAGTGCAAACCAGAACAGGACTTGAGAATGGAAGCTCTTAAAGCTTGTTTGATTTCAGAAGAAAACAAACACCATTTTAGAAAAAGTCACGAGGAGAAATTCCTGAGGTCAGGGCCCAAGGAACCGAGAGAGAACAGCAACAGACAGCATGTCTGCAGAGATGATATCTGCAGAGACCAGAGTAACAAAAGACATCAGATTACAGCCGAGCAAAGATTTTCTACAAAGAAAGCAACAGAAAGGCAGTGTTTTATCTGTGGTGATAAGGCTCATTTGAAGAAAGACTGTTTGCAAAGAAAAGAAACAACAGATGGACAAGCTGCTGTTGCAAAAGTTAGCTTTTGTAATAGCAGAGACAAATGGTTAATAGGCAGTGGGGCTAGTCAAACAATTGTTAATAATTCTAAATTGTTTTTCAGACTGGATCCAGCTGGAGGAGATGCAGTAGCCTTGGCAAATGGCCAGAAGGCTAAAGTCATTGGAAAAGGCAGTGTGATGATTCCATATCTGGAGGAAAAGTTTAGTAACATATTGTGTGTGCCTGAAATGGAGCATAATTTACTGAGTGTCTCTAATCTAGACCGAAAAGGATTTGGGACCACATTTGTAAATGGGAAGTGTCTCATAAAGAGAAATGGAAGTGTATGTGTACAAGGCATAAAGCAGGATAATTTTTATGTGTTGCAGTGACAAAAGGTTCAATGTGCCCAATTGGAAATGTGGTACAACATGATTCATGTGTTCATCTCTTTCTCTCATAGAAAGCTTGGCCATGCCAGCTTCAGAGTTTTTCAAAAGATGCAACAGTTTGGAGAAGGGTTAAACTTAAAAGGGTGTAAGGCATACTTGGACTGTGCAGTATGTAAGTCATCAAAGTCCAAGGCATTTCCAGTAAGCAAGAGTAGCACAAGGCAGACAACAAGAGCTCTAGAGCTGGTACATGCAGATTTGGTGGGGCCAATGCAAGCCAGTTTGGGAGGAGCAAAGTATGCGCTGGTCATTGTAGATGATTACAGCAGATTTGGGTTCTGCTATTTACTAAAGAGTAAAATAGAGGTGCTACAGAAATTTAAGTAGTGGGTAAGCTTCATAAAAAGGAGATATAAACAATAGGTATGTCAGCTGCAAACTGACAGAGGTTCAGAATTCATGTCAACAAGTTTTCAATAATGGTTGGGACAGTTAGGAATAAAATACAGACACACAAATCCGTACACAGCAGCCGAGAATGGTGTGGTTGAGAGATGGAATGGTATCATACAAACAATGAAGGACTCACTGCTGGTCTGGTCGCATTCTGGTCTGAGCAGGTCCTACTGGGGTGAAGCCATTTTAATTGCTAATTATTTAATCAATAGGCTGTGGAGTTCCTCTATTAATAATACTCCATATGCAGTGCTATATGGGAGAAAGCCTTCTCTGGCACATTTAAGGGTTTTTGGAAGCAATTAATGGGTGCATATTCCAAAAGCAATCAGGAGAAAAGGTCAACAAAAGGCTAGAAAGCTCAGGTTTACAGGCTATGTAGCAATGGGAGCAAAAGAATAGTCATTTTCATGTCTGCTAGCTTTGCAGAGCAAAATTGGAACAGAATTGAGGCAAATCTTTCGAATGATCCACTTAGTGATGGTGACCCACTTAGTGACAGTAACTCACTTAGTGATGCTGTCAGCATTCAGGGAGAAGAAACTGAAAAAGAGCAAGAAAAGGAGTCAGGAGAAAATGATAACTTGGATATGAAGCAAGAGAGGGTTGAAATACAAGAGCAGTCAGTGCCACGCAGGTCAGAGCGATAGAACAAGGGAATTCCACCTGACAGGTATTCTGCTAATGAAATTTGGGTGAGGACAAAAGTGAAGCCTGTGATCAAGAGATATATCAGTCTGCAATAGGGAGCTTGTTATATCTGTCACAGTGGTCCAGACCAGACATAGCTTGTGCAGTAAACATCTTGAGTCGCTTTACTGCTGCACCAGTTCAATTGCGTTGGATGTGTATAAAAAGGATTCTCAGGTATTTGAAAGGAACTGTGAACTTGGGTCTTCAAACATAGGTCTCTGAAGAATTGAAATTACAATGTTATATTGACAGTGATTATGCCAATGATGTAAAAACCAGAAAGTCAAATTCTGGGATTGTGGTATTGTTTGGAGGGACTTTAATTCGTTGGAAGTCCAGAAAACAAACAACTGTTGCCATTTCTATGGCAGAGACAGAATTTATTGCTCTGTCTGAGCTTTGCTCAGAGATAACTTGGTACATACAACTGTTAAAGGATTTAAACGTAAAAGTAACTGAAGCTGTAACAGTGTTTGAGAATAACGCTGTTTGCATTAAAATGGCAACAGGTGACAGAGTAAAGAATAGAAGCATGTGGACATTAAATACTGTAATGTAAGAGAAGCCATCAAATGTAAATTAATTAGCTTGCTTCACTGTTCTTCAGAGGACAATCTGGCAGATATAATGACCAAGCCATTGGATGGAATGCACCATAGGAAGAATATTAAGTTATTCAGTTTTATGTCTATTTCGGTCATGAAAGGAGGAGAGTCAGTGTATAAGATGTATTCATGAACTGGAATAGACATGGTAAAAGGTCAGCCAATGGGTACTGTTTGGTGACCCAGACAGCTCAGAGGCTGGGCGCGGCTTAGGTTCACTGATCTGTATATATATGAGTGCTCCTCTGTATTACATAGCTTCTGTGATTATTGATTCTGTACTTCTGGATTCTGAGTTCTGGTTCTGGCTTCTGCTGTATGGATTTGTATATAAAGAAGTTTCTTATATAAATGAATCCTGCTGAATTGTTTACTTGTGTACTGGTTGGATTACAAACTATAACACCAATAACATATTTCATTATTTAATTAGTTAAGAAGATTGCCTTTCAAAATCAAATAAATTATACATTTCCAAAAGCCAGCCCAGAACATTTGAAATAATATAACTTTTCCCAGAATTATTCTTTTAGCAACTTTACAACCATAGTTCCTTAAATATTCCAAAGTTTTGGGGTAAAATTGAACTTCACATTAACTTCTTTAACATTTAGGGGTTTCTCTATAATTATATAGAGTGTATATATAGAGTGCTATAAATATAGCAAGTGCTATTGCTATATACAATGAAATACTATTCTAAGAAGATACCAAGAGTTGAAAAGACCACATCATATGGATTAAGAATCCTTCATAATTTTATCTTTCCAACAAAGTGAAACTGATGTCCTTCTTTCAGATACAGTATTAAGCAGTGGTGGGATTCAAGTAATTTAACAACCAGTTCTCTGCCCTAATGATTTCTTCCAACAACCAGTTTGCCAAACTGCTCAGAAAGTTAACAACCGGTTCTCCCAAAGTGGTGTGAACTGGCTGAATCCCACCACTGTGTATTAAGGTGTCCAGCAGACTCAAAATACAACTTTTTGTTGTTTTTTTAAAAACAAACTTTATTAAATTATCAAACAATTATAAAAACAATTAAAACAATAATAAGATATTCATATACCTAGATCATATCATATTTTTGACATTTCATTTCTATTCTTTTACATATCTATATATATATTATTATTCTCTACACATTATATATTTTTTAACCTAGTCCCATATTCATTTTCCTGATAGTGAAGTCGTTGTTGGTATTTATATGAAGTAAGCATGGAAATACCCTCTCAATTATCAGTTCTCAATTTAAAATTCACTATTAAAGAAAGGTAAAATTTAGTACTCATTAAGATTATCTATATGGTTTACTACGTATATCCTTATCCACTTTCTTTTCGCTTAATCCAATCGTACCACTTGTCTCATACCTTAAAATACTTTGAGCTTTCCTCATCCTTTAATTTCAGTGTTAGTTGATCTGATTCCGCACATGCATATATTTTTTGTATTATCTGCTGATCAGTTGGCAAATGATCGGTCTTCCAAACTTGTGCAATTGCTATTCTGGCCGCCGTAATTATATGATGTTTCAAATATGTCATTTCTTTTCTGATATTTTGTTTATATATTCCTAATAAAAAAATCTCTGGGTCTAATTCTATTTCTTCTCCTGTAATTTGTGATATCCAAATTCTGATTTTCCCCCAGAATACCTTAATTTTGGGACATAGCCACCATACATGATAATAAGTTCCTCGGGCCTGTTTACATTTCCAACAATTTGGATCCAAATTAGGGTACATTTGTGCTAGCCTCGCGGGGGCAAGGTGCCACCTATACCACATTTTGTATTGGTTTTCCTTGTAGGTTACTGATTTCGTTATTTTGATGTTGTTTTCCCAAATCCTTTCCCATTCTTCTAGTTGAATATTTTTACCTATATTTCTAGTCCAGGCAACCATTTGTCCTTTAATTATATTCTCATTTAAGTCAATTTCTAATAAGTATTTATATATTTTGGATATTAATTTTGACAGGGCATCGATTAATCCCATCTTTGGCTCTGGGAAAAATCACCCTGGTTTAGAGGATGGATCGTGGCTTATTCCTTGTTGCAATATTCTGAAAAGAAACATGAAGAAAAGTTCTCTAATAAAACTTATTTATTTGTTATAAAGAAAATAAAACACCTCACTAACTAAGAAAAGTAATTGCTACATTTTTGAAAAAATTCTTGCCGGCTATTTCTCAGCCGGACCTTTCTGGCAAGAGAACAAAGGAAAGAGTGTGTGAAGCAAGTGAAAGAATGCAGACATGCGTAGTAACTTTTGATAACAATTCTTGGCAAGGTACGGAAAGTCTGATAGTCCAGAAATATGAAGCTCAGCTGGTAAATAAAATAACGCAGTGACATTCCCCTTCTTTGCCAGTTGAGCGAAATATCAGTACATCATCAAATAAGGCACATCTTCTTACGCAGATACTCGTGTTGAGCTGCTGGAAGTGGTTTGTTGAGCATATCAGCAATTTGATCATGTGTAGATACATATTGCATTTTGACAAAACCTTTTTTCACTAAATGCTTTATGTTTTGGTAATGAATGTCAATGTGTCTGGACCTAGAACCTGTGAAATGTGATTCAGAAATATAAACCACCGATTCATTGTCTTCCATCACGGTGATTGGTCGGATTGGGTGTGTCCAGATATCTGTGACTAAAGCATCAAACCAAGTTAGAGAATTACATGCATCTGAAACACAAGCATATTCAGCTTCAGTAGATGAACAAGAAACAAAATTCTGTTTATGTACTTGCCAATAAACAGGACATCCATTTAAGAACATCATATAACCTGAAGTACTTTTGCGTGATTTCTTATCACTTGCCCAATCAGAATCTGCATAACAACTTAATTCTGCATAATCAGTATGTGTTGGTTCTAACAATAACTTCAAATGTTTCGTGTATTTTAGGTATCTCAATAATTTCTTAATACATGTCCAATGAAACTGTTTTGCCTTACCTACATGTCGTGATAAGTGATTAACACTAAGTGCAATGTCGGGTCTGGTCCAACTACTAATGTACAATAGTGACCCAATGACTGAACGATAAAGTGTTTGATCCTCAAACTCGGGACTTTCTTCTTGTGTCAAGTTGTGAAAATCTGTTTGCATGGGTGTCTTTGTTGTGTTAGCATCTTTCATGTTGCAATGATGCAAAATTTGTTCAATTTTATCTTCTAGTGAAAGACTAAACCCCTTCTGTGTTTTTTCAATCTGAACACCTAAAAAAGTGCTAATGTGACCTAATGATTTCAATGTGAAGTATCTCTGCAAAGCTTTGGCAAAAATTTCACTCATTTGCTTATTTGGACCAATATAACAATATCATCAACATAAAGAAGAACTATCTCATATGCATTGCTAGATCTTTTTGTGAACACACACTCATCAGTTTCGGACTTAATAAGGCCCATTGAATTTTGTTTGTCAGTAAGACATAAATACCACATTAAACCAGATTGTTTCAGACCATAAAGACTTTTGTTTAGAAACCAGGTATCCCCTTCTTGCTGTCGGAATCCTGGAGGACTTTTCACGTAGATCTCTTCGTCTAAGTCTGCATGTAGGTAAGCCGTGTCAACATCAAACTGGAAAACTTCTAAACCAAGGATAGTTGCAGTTGCTAAAGCAATTTTTACACTCTCAGTTCTGACTGTCGGTGAGTAAGTATTTGTGTAGTCCTCAGGATAACGTTAAGCGAAACCCTGAGCTACAAGTCTGGCTTTGTACAATGACTCACCATTTGGTTTCTTTTTGATTCTGTAGACCCATCGAGTGCCAATGACCTTTTTGTTTGCTGGAGGTTTTGCAGGTGTAAACACTTTGAGTTTCTTTAGACTGTCCATTTCAACCTGCATTGCTTCATACCATTTGTCTTGCTCTGAATCAGGGAGCTGCTTGATTTGTGTGAAATTATCAGGTGGAAGTGTAACATTGCAAATCAAAGGCAAGGGTGCTTTTGTCAGTTGCCAAGAATATCGTTGTGGAGGGATTCCTTTTGTGGCCCTCTTGGAACATCTCGGAACAACTGTCCTGTCTTCTTCTGCTTCGTCCTCGTCCTCACTTTCGTCACTAGTGTCAGCATCCGCGGCTCGCGAAGACGGAACATCGGGTTGAGAAGAATCAGTGGAAACTTGATCATCAATCTGCGTGGCATCAGCAGTATCATCTCTGGGAAAATAAACTCCAGGATCATTGGAATGAATCCTGGACCAGTCAATATCTTCTTCAAACTTAGCAGATTGGGAAATCACAATTACATGTTTAGAGTCAATAAATCTGCTCCATTTTGAATTATCATCAATACCCATAAATCTCAGTCTCTTTGCTGCTGGACTTCCTTTTCTTCTTAGAGCTAAGGGAATGTTCACCATAGCATATGAACCAAAAATATGGATGTTTTTAAGATCAGGCTTGTAGCCATACAACATGAAGAAAGGAGTCTGATTTGTTACACTGCTCCAAGTACGGTTTACAATGTAATTTGCATACTTGATAGCTTCACCCCAGTATATCTTACCAAGGTTGGCGTCTTCTAGGAGACAACGCATCATGGTTTGCAGTACCCCTTGTCTTCGTTCTACGACTCCATTGTGAGCCGGTGTGTAAGGGGCTGAAGTCTGATGAATAATTCCATTCTTACGCATCCAGTCCTGGAAACGCTGAGACATGAATTCGGCACCACGATCACTCTGGATTCTGGCGATGCGAACATGGTGTTGGGTAGAAACAAGGGTTGCAAAGTCTTTAAAGATCTGAAAAGTCTCTGATTTTTCTTTCATAGGATATACATATCCATATCTAGAGTAATTATCAACAATTGTTAGAAAATATTTTCTACCACCAAATGATGGCGGGAAAGGACCAACTATGTCAGTGTGAACCAAATCAAAAATGCGTGTTGACAGGCGTGTAGCATGTTTGGGAATGGCTGCTGCTTTGGATTTGGCCTTTTTGCAGACAGCACAATCCAAAAACACCTTACACCCCTTTAGATCCAAACCTTTTGCGAACTCCGGCATCTTCCTAAGAACATGGAAACTGGCATGCCCCAATCTTCTATGCCATTTATGGATACACCTGGAATGCAAAGGTTTACCAGTTAGTGAATTCTCAACATTAACATTTTTATGCGGAACCTCAGGCTTGCTCTGAGCAACCTGTTTACCAATTCTCTTTTTGTTGGCTTTAGGACTCTTTGGAATAGCAACAGGATCTCTCTCTGGAGCATCTCTCTCTGAGCCTGTGCTTTCCCTTTTTGGAGTTTTTATACTTGCCTGTGTTTGTGTTTTAGGCTTTGGCTTTAAGTAATAAACACCACCAATTAATATGGTTCCAGGAACAATATCTCCATCTTTAACTATGTAACTTGCATTTTCAAGGTGGTGAACCTGGAATTTTAATGCTCTAGACAAGTGACTCTGACTAAGCAAGTTACTGGTTGCTGTTGATATGTAATAAACATCAGGAATGAATGCATCGAGCTCTTCAACATAAACAGTTCCTTTTCCTTTGACCTGACAAGGATGATTGGAAAAAGAATAAAGTTCACGTAGTTCTGGTTCAGGCTCATGCATCTCTGTGAAAAGTTCCTTTCTGTAGGTAACATGCAATGCTGCACCACTGTCCAAAGTCCAGAGGAGTCGTCTGTCGTACTCTGGTTGAGGTTGTGGATAATTGGTTAAAGCCAATGTGGCGAGTGGAGTTTGTGGATCACGCCGGGGACCACGATGACCTTGTCTTCTGCCTCTGCCTTTGCCTCTGGAATCTGTTCCTCTGGGCTGGTACGTGACAGGAGCTGGAACTCGTTGGGGACAATCCCGGGTGGCATGTCCCACACGATTGCAGGTGTAGCATCTTGGCATCCTTGGAGCGTAGGTCCTTCCTCGGAAGGGGCGCCTAGCTGGAGTTCTTGATGCGGGTGGTCCTCTCAAGTGTGGCGTGGCCAACATGAATGCCTCTTCTTCAATTAAAAGTCTACAGACATTGTCCACTGTGCGTTGAGCAATTGGGATTTGGTTAATTTTTGTAACAGCATCTTTCCATTCATAATTCAAAGAGTTAGTAATGATGCTGATCATTTGAATATCTTCAACGTTATGGCCTCTTTCTCTCAATTCTGTTCTCAGTCCTTTCAGTTTGGTCAAATGTCCTCCAATTTGTTCACCGGGTTTCAATCTTGAACCGTGGAGTTCAGACATGAGTAAACATGAAGATTCAATTGAGACAGGCCTGTAGCAATTTTCCAATTCAGCCCAAATTTGTTGGGCTGTTGTATTTGGTGGAAAGGTGACCTGCAGTTCAGTATCCATGGACATCAATAATGTTGTGCAAGCCCTTATCTCTAAATCTCTTATTGCATAAGTCCAAGGTTGAGCAGGAGGGTTAAAAACCATGGAGTGAGTGCCTTCTCTAAGAAGCAATAGTGTAATCTCACTGACCCAGGCTTTGTAATTGTGTCCTGACATTTTTAGCTTTGACTCACCAGTTAGTGGAGAGACAGAAAATGCCTGGTAAGGAGCCTGCATTTGATATGCTGGCTGTGCTGGCAGAAATGCCTGTGGTATTTGCTGTGCCTGTTGTGGACCTAAAAATGGTCTTGGTTGTGCCATTGGAGGTGGGCCAGGAGGTGGCCCTATTTGCACTTGTGGCTGGGGCACATATGCAGGCATTTGTAGCTGATGCACTGGAATCTGCTGTATTCCAGTTGCCATTTGTGCTTGATCTGCAATATTGGCATGACCTGCTGGAGATGCAGTCATTTGCCTTTGCTGCATAAAGCGTGCCTGTGTTCCATCTAAAAAGACAACAACACCACCAGGGGGTGTTTGAGTTTGGGCCTGTGGAAACACTTGTGGCATTTCAGCTTCCTGTAGTAAATTACTTTCGCCAGCAAATGGTGCTGCACCTTTAGCTTCGGGCAGCCTAGTTACAAGAAATGGCTGCGTGGCAGGTTTATATGTAACTTGATCAGGGAGACTTTCATGTGACGTATGCAGTGTCTTTGCCTTAATTGGCCTGACACAAAATCCACCAGGGGGAGTGTCTTTGGCTCCGGAGAAGAAGGCAATATGGTGCTTTTTGAAAATCTTAAGTTATCTCCCTTATCTTGCTCAAGCATAGATATTGCCTGGGATAGCTCCTGTTCATAGAGTTTTATATGGTCACGATAGGCTTTCATAGCCAGCTCATCCAGGGTGAGCTTAGAGCTTCGAGGAGAATAATGAATTGTTTCTCTCTCTGCGTGGGAGTAATTTTGCTCGGCAGTTTGCTTTGGCCTTGCACCGAGCGTTACAAATTCAGAAGGTTCTTGGAGGACTTTTTCAGAGCTTGGAAAGTCAGAAGAAAATGTTACTGACCTCAGTTCCAGTACGTTATCTTCAAAAGCAATTTCTGTGTTATCTCCCTTCGTTCCTTCTCCCATGGCTTCTTCTTGTTCCAGGCGTGTGGCTGTAGTAAGGGGCTGGAAATCTGAAAACCTCCTTTCTGCCACCTTCTCAGCAAAATACATTTTGTATTTGTTTTTCTTCTGTTTTGGCATCTTAGCAAAATAATTAGCGTACCTCAGTAGCTAAAAACTAATTGCCTATGCGCTCTTATCAGAAATAACAAAACAAGGAAAAAAACCATAAATCAACCATCCGAGCTACCAGATGACAGGACATCGATTAATCCCATCTTTGGCTCTGGGAAAAATCACCCTGGTTTAGAGGATGGATCGTGGCTTATTCCTTGTTGCAATATTCTGAAAAGAAACACGAAGAAAAGTTCTCTAATAAAACTCATTTATTTGTTATAAAGAAAATAAAACACCTCACTAACTAAGAAAAGTAATTGCTACATTTTTGAAAAAATTCTTGCCGGCTATTTCTCAGCCAGACCTTTCTGGCAAGAGAACAAAGGAAAGAGTGTGTGAAGCAAGTGAAACAATGCAGACATGTGTAGTAACTTTTGATAACAATTCTTGGCAAGGTACGGAAAGTATGATAGTCCAGAAATATGAAGCTCAGCTGGTAAATAAAATAACGCAATGACAAATTTCCCTTCTTTCACTTCCAGAAATTTGTCTAGCCTATTAGGATTCACATCAATTCCTCTTTCGTCCCTGTCTTTCCTATATCTATTTTGTACTTGAAGATAGGGCCACCAATCCAATTCCATTCCCGCATTTCTGAGGTCCTGGCGTATTCTTAATAGTCCATTTGAATCTAATAGATCCCTATACCGTATAATTCTATGATAATTTATAGTATTGGGGTGCATAGCCGCCTCCACTATGGAAAACCACCCAGGGACCTTCGTGTAACATTTTTTCTTTGTCTCCAACCAGATGTCAATTAATGCTCTCCTAATTATATGATTATTAAAATGTTGGTACGTCTTGTTCCCGGAATTCCACAGGAAGGCGTGCCACCCCATCATTAAATCATGGCCTTCAAGTTTTAATAATCGTTGATTATCTAGGTTAACCCACTCTTTTATCCATATCAGGCTTGCTGCCTTATAGTATTTCTCCCACGCCGGGAAACCAAAACCTCCTCTAAGTTTATCATCCTGTAATGTGCTCAAGCTTATCCTGGGTTTTTTGCCCTCCCATAAAAATTTAGACGTAATTTTATTTAAGTTAATAAAGAATTTTTTCTCCAATTTCACTGGGATAGTCTGGAATAGGTAGAGGAGTCTAGGCAAGATGTTCATCTTCAAAGCCGCTATCCTTCCTAAAAATGAAATATTTAACTTTCCCCATCTTTCTAAATCGTTTTCAATTTGATGTATCATTCCATCGTAATTATTTCCCTTTATATCCATATTCTTAAAATACAACTTTTTGATGAATCAATTTTACTTTCAAATCTGCCAATACCACTTTAATGCTTTTTAAGAACTTCCTGCCATTGATGTGATGTTACTAGAGATTCTAGTTCTTTAGTCTCCACTTTAAAAATGTACTTTAACTTTTATAAAGAACTCGGAGCATCTCATATACTGCAAGAAATAGGAAAATTATGTTTTAAATATGTCAGAAGAATAGGAACAGAGGTGAACTGTTGCCTGTTTGGACCGGTTTGCCCAAACCAGTTGTTCTGATTCTGTGTGGTTCAGAGAATGAGCAAATTGGACCACCAGCTGGCCCCACCCCTGCCCATTTTTCGGGCTGTTTTCAGGCCATTTTTGGGCCGTTTTCAGGCTGTGTTTCCAGCCACAATCAGCCCGAATAAAGGCCTGAAAACACCCCCAAAAAAGACCTGAAAACAGCCCAAAAAAGCTGGCTGCGAGAGGAAGAGAAGCCAGGTGAGCTGGACCCAGACGTGTCCCAGGTCCCCTTGTCCCAGAAGCATCAACCTTGCACTCTTCCATCTCTGCTAGTAGCTGTTTCTGTGTGCTCCTGTTTCTGTGTGGCACTCTCTCATCAATGCTAGCGGCTGCCGCTGCCTCCTTCTCCCTCTCTATCTCCGCTGCTGGGCGATCCCATGCAAAGAAGGGGCTAGCAGAGAGGGGAGAGTGCGAGGTGGCTGCTTCACACACACACACATGGATACACACACACACAAACAGGTTGGATCTTTATTTCCTCCTGCTCCCCCCCCCACTGGAGACCCCTGGATTCCCTCCCAAACCCTGCCTGTCCCATAACAGGTACCAACCACACCATTGGTGTAGAGTTGGCTACGTCCACTCAGTCACATGACCCTCCCCCCCGCCATGCCCCCCCAGCCAGTTATTAGAGCAGAGAACAGGTATGCCTAAAAATTCTATACTTTTCTTCCTATGATGTCTATTCCCCTGTGTTCATTCTCGCTACCATAGAAGGGGGTCCTATAAAAAGCATGGCAAAGATGCTCTAAGAACATGCTAACCTTATTTTTTCAGATTCTCAGGTGCACTGCAAAATTTATATATTTGGTTGTATGATATTATTTATAATCAGGGCTGCTAGGGAATATGGAATATCAAGATGCTCACTTTTGATCTTTCAAACTTAATATTTAAATTCTTACAGAAAAGAGTTTGAAAGATGAAAAGAGATTTAGGTGTTAGTATCATCTGAATATGTTCTAATTATCTATTTTACTCTCTTCTTAGTGTACCGTTTAGAACAGCATAGACAATTGCCCTACAATGTCCTACTGAAGCACAAAGTGGACAATTTATGTTTCCCTAGGCACAGTCATAACCACTGGAGCTGGAAATTAATATGCTAAGAGATGTGGATGGCCAAAGTGTTTAGATTAGCATTTGTGCATTTAAAATTAGAATTTTCTCTTTGAACTTCATCGGTAAGGTTTATGGGAATATCGCAATCAAAGCAAAATTAAAAAAAATATTTATAAATGTCAGTGATTCTTAAGAATGCTCTTTGCAGATTATTTTGACATAATTCAGAGGAAGAAAGGAAATTTCTTTTTGAAATTTTTGATGTTGAGGCCATATACCTCAACATCAAAAAACCACAAAAAACCCTAAAATGATTGCTGCAGTGAAGGAGAGCCCCCTCAACCAAATGGTATATAACCTCATTTATACTGTACATTGCACTCTTATATAAAAGATATAATCATAAGGCCCTTTCTCCTACATCTGTACGTCTAAAAGGGAACTTGGCATTTGTAATCTTCTGCTGTAACCGTTGTAACCACAAGATGTACCAAGTTGTATGCCCTATGTATCACAAAACTATGAACTTCTGCTTTTGTACTTTTCCAGTGAATCTCCCTTAGAATTACCTATCTGTATGCACAATGTATTATCCATAAGCGGAACTGAATATGCTATGTCACTGTCAAATCTCAAGAACCTATAAAAGTCTGCCTTAGGGCGTGGTTCGGGGCTCAGTCCTTGGCAGGTGACTGCACTGAGCCTATTGCTAGCAATACTCAATAAACCTGTTTTCTCTGGATCTCCGTGGTCTTGTCTCCTGACTTATTTACAGGTACTGATTGGGATTAGTAAATCCCGCTTCATTTCTGGCGAGCCAGCCAGGAGGACAACGGAATTTTTAAATTCCTCTAGACCATCACCACGCTGTGGGAGGGTCTCGGAGGCTCGGGGAACCATCCCAGACGCCATCGGACACCTTTTAGTCCGAGGGACTTCCCTGTGGAGCCGGCCCCTTCGCAGCATCGGTTGACACCTCCAAGAACCACTTGAGGGAGACCAAGAGACCAGGTCCACTCCAACCCAGCTGGAAGGAGAGGAAAAGACGCCTGCAGGCAAGTATCTGGGTCCCTGGGAAGAGGTCCCTGGGAAGAGGTCCCTGGGAAGAGGTCCCTGGGAAGAGGTCCCTGGAAAAAGGAAATAACCACAAGCCTGAGAACAGGGGAAGGCCTGATCACCCTTCCCTAAAGGTTACAGGTGGGGTCAGAGGGACCCCTGAGGGAAGTTTGTCTTGTATGACAGGTGCAGGGGGCACCCTTCCCTAAAGGTTACAGGTGGGGTCAGAGGGACCCCTGAGGGAAGTTTGTCTTGTATGACAGGTGCAGGGGGCACCCTTCCCTAAAGGTTAAAGGTGGGGTCAGAGGGACCCCTGGGGGGAAGTCTGTCTTGTGTGAAAGGTGTGAGAGTTCCCCGCGGTTCTGTTCAGTGGCCGTCGAGAGTCCGGGACTGGCAGCCGGGGAAGTGTGATTGTGATCCCTTGGTGTTTCTCTGGGAAGAAAGGACCCCTTACCTTCTTCCCAAATCCTTTTTCCTACTTGTCTTGTCTGGTGCCCTGGGTGGAAGATGGGTGGAGGAGGAAGTACGCCACTCACCCCCTTGGCATGTGTGTTAAAACATTTTAAAGATGCCTACATTAGCCAAGACTACGGCATAAGGTGAAGCAGGCAAAGGTTACGGGTTTTCTGTGAGGTGGACTGGCCAGACTTCAGAGTTGACTGGCCAGTAACAGGGTCTTTGGACCCAGGGGTTGTACTGCGAGTACACCAGAGGGTTTTCCACCCCACTAAAGGACACCCGGACCAAGCCCCTTATATCGATGTCTGGCTTAATTTGGTATAACACCCCCCCCCCCCGTGGCTACAAAAGTGCAAAGCCACAAGGTGCAGGCTATTAGTTTCACGCACCTTGCCACTCAAAAAAGGGAAGGCCCCATAGCTGACCGAACTCGTTCAAAGAATGCCGGACTGAGAGAGGAAGCTGATCCGTCTAAAGACGGCGTGGCATTCCTGAACCCCCTCAGAAGGGTGGATCAGTCCGTGGTTGAGCCAAACAGAGAACCAGTGATTGTCTCTGTGTTTCAGCACGTCCCTTTTACTTCATCGGACCTTTTAAACTGGAAAATGCATTATGGTCCGTTTAGTGACAAACCATCAGAGGTCACTGATTTGATTAAAACTATTGTAGATACCCATAATCCTACTTGGCGGGATCTACGACAATTGATGGGTACCATCTTTAATCCAGAGGAGAGGGAAAAGATTCGGAATGCAGCTCTTAAAAAAAAAAATTTTAAAGGGAACTATGCCAACCCAGGATATGACTTTTGATCGCTGGGTGGCTAGGGATTTCCCCTCCGAAGATCCAAGATGGGACCCCTATAAGATAGGGGACCTCAGGTCCCCTTGTTGTGCAGGCAATCCAGGCGGCGGGGAAACCCACCACCAACATGTCAAAGCCTTCTTTGGTGATCCAAGGTGCCGAAGAAGCCCCAGAAGCCTTCTATGCCCGGCTGTTAGATGCTTACCGCATGTACACTCCCATTGACCCCACACAACCTGAAAATGCTCGCATGTTGGCAATGGCCTTCATTTCTCAATCTGCCCCTGACATACGGCGGAAATTACAGAAGTTGGAGGGAGCTCTTGGGAAATCGATGAGTGAGCTGATGGAGGTTGGAAGGAAGGTTTTTGCTAACAGGGATAAGATTGAGAAAAAGAAACAGGAGCAGAAAATGCATAAGAAAGCAGAACTGCTCGCTGCTGCCCTGATGGGCAGGCCTGCGGCCCGGGATGGGCCACGGATGGGCGGAGGCTCAAGGGACCAGGGGTCAGGGGGACCCCTGGGGCGGAAACGGGGCCAGGGGTCAGGGGGACCCCTGGGTTGGAATAAGGGCCAGGGGTCAGGGGGACCCCTGGGTTGGAATCGGGGCCAGGGGTCAGGGGGACCCCTGGCGCCAAACCAGTGTGCCATATGTACATTGTGTTACCGCGTGTGATGTAGTAATCATAGAAGAAGTATTATCTCGTTACCTTGTGAGTTGTCTAGATAAACCCTCCTATTATACTCTCAAGCTTAGCCCCACCATGCAGGCTGCACTGCTGGATGCCGAAAGAGCTAAACTAAGAGAACAGACAGCAGATAAGTATGCCTATAAAATATGGAAGTGGACTGAACATGGTTGGAAGGTTTGGATCTGAGTGGATGTGGATGAGCCTGCTGTTGATAAGGGTTCAAAGCAATTTGGTATGTGTTCGTTACACCCTGCGCTCTGGGAGGAAGGTCCCCTCTTCATAACCCTGATGGATGCTGCTCAGCATGGTTGTTGTTCTTTTGTTTGTTGGTATTGTCATTAACGCTCTTTATCTCTATTGCGTTCTGCTGGGAACAGGGGGGGAAGAGGAGCTTGGCAGAATCGCCTTGCTTTAGATTATTTGTTAGCTAAAGAGGGAGGTGTGTGTGGCAAGCTCAATCTCACTAATTGGCACATGTCCCTGTTCAGACATGGAGAGGCTTCAACCTAGCAGATGCCTTCTCGGGATGGTTCCCGAAACTGCCTGGTATACAAGCTATCGTTGCTCTCATTGGCCTCATTGCAGCTGGATGTGTTATTTTGCCTTGCATTCTCCCTATCTTTATTCGCACAATCACCAGCACTCTATCTTTATTGGTTGAGAAGAAAGCTACCGCCCAAGCTATGGCCTGGTGGGAATATCAGAAACTTGTGGATATGGAAGAAGATAACCCCATATGTGAAACTTCGCAGTAATTGCATTACTTGGCTAAGTCTCAATAGGGGGGAATGAAGGAGAGCCCCCTCAACCAAATGGTATATAACCTCATTTATACTGTACATTGCACTCTTATATAAAAGATATAATCATAAGGCCCTTTCTCCTACATCTGTACGTCTAAAAGGGAACTTGGCATTTGTAATCTTCTGCTGTAACCGTTGTAACCACAAGATGTACCAAGTTGTATGCCCTATGTATCACAAAACTATGAACTTCTGCTTTTGTACTTTTCCAGTGAATCTCCCTTAGAATTACCTATCTGTATGCACAATGTATTATCCATAAGCGGAACTGAATATGCTATGTCACTGTCAAATCTCAAGAACCTATAAAAGTCTGCCTTAGGGCGTGGTTCGGGGCTCAGTCCTTGGCAGGTGACTGCACTGAGCCTATTGCTAGCAATACTCAATAAACCTGTTTTCTCTGGATCTCCGTGGTCTTGTCTCCTGACTTATTTACAGGTACTGATTGGGATTAGTAAATCCCGCTTCATTTCTGGCAAGCCAGCCAGGAGGACAACGGAATTTTTAAATTCCTCTAGACCATCACCACGCTGTGGGAGGGTCTCGGAGGCTCGGGGAACCATCCCAGGCGCCATCGGACACCTTTTAGTCCGAGGGACTTCCCTGTGGAGCCGGCCCCTTCGCAGCATCGGTTGACACCTCCAAGAACCACTTGAGGGAGACCAAGAGACCAGGTCCACTCCAACCCAGCTGGAAGGAGAGGAAAAGACGCCTGCAGGCAAGTATCTGGGTCCCTGGGAAGAGGTCCCTGGGAAGAGGTCCCTGGGAAGAGGTCCCTGGGAAGAGGTCCCTGGAAAAAGGAAATAACCACAAGCCTGAGAACAGGGGAAGGCCTGATCACCCTTCCCTAAAGGTTACAGGTGGGGTCAGAGGGACCCCTGAGGGAAGTTTGTCTTGTATGACAGGTGCAGGGGGCACCCTTCCCTAAAGGTTACAGGTGGGGTCAGAGGGACCCCTGAGGGAAGTTTGTCTTGTATGACAGGTGCAGGGGGCACCCTTCCCTAAAGGTTAAAGGTGGGGTCAGAGGGACCCCTGGGGGGAAGTCTGTCTTGTGTGAAAGGTGTGAGAGTTCCCCGCGGTTCTGTTCAGTGGCCGTCGAGAGTCCGGGACTGGCAGCCGGGGAAGTGTGATTGTGATCCCTTGGTGTTTCTCTGGGAAGAAAGGACCCCTTACCTTCTTCCCAAATCCTTTTTCCTACTTGTCTTGTCTGGTGCCCTGGGTGGAAGATGGGTGGAGGAGGAAGTACGCCACTCACCCCCTTGGCATGTGTGTTAAAACATTTTAAAGATGCCTACATTAGCCAAGACTACGGCATAAGGTGAAGCAGGCAAAGGTTACGGGTTTTCTGTGAGGTGGACTGGCCAGACTTCAGAGTTGACTGGCCAGTAACAGGGTCTTTGGACCCAGGGGTTGTACTGCGAGTACACCAGAGGGTTTTCCACCCCACTAAAGGACACCCGGACCAAGCCCCTTATATCGATGTCTGGCTTAATTTGGTATAACACCCCCCCCCCCCGTGGCTACAAAAGTGCAAAGCCACAAGGTGCAGGCTATTAGTTTCACGCACCTTGCCACTCAAAAAAGGGAAGGCCCCATAGCTGACCGAACTCGTTCAAAGAATGCCGGACTGAGAGAGGAAGCTGATCCGTCTAAAGACGGCGTGGCATTCCTGAACCCCCTCAGAAGGGTGGATCAGTCCGTGGTTGAGCCAAACAGAGAACCAGTGATTGTCTCTGTGTTTCAGCACGTCCCTTTTACTTCATCGGACCTTTTAAACTGGAAAATGCATTATGGTCCGTTTAGTGACAAACCATCAGAGGTCACTGATTTGATTAAAACTATTGTAGATACCCATAATCCTACTTGGCGGGATCTACGACAATTGATGGGTACCATCTTTAATCCAGAGGAGAGGGAAAAGATTCAGAATGCAGCTCTTAAAAAAAAAAATTTTAAAGGGAACTATGCCAACCCAGGATATGACTTTTGATCGCTGGGTGGCTAGGGATTTCCCCTCCGAAGATCCAAGATGGGACCCCTATAAGATAGGGGACCTCAGGTCCCCTTGTTGTGCAGGCAATCCAGGCGGCGGGGAAACCCACCACCAACATGTCAAAGCCTTCTTTGGTGATCCAAGGTGCCGAAGAAGCCCCAGAAGCCTTCTATGCCCGGCTGTTAGATGCTTACCGCATGTACACTCCCATTGACCCCACACAACCTGAAAATGCTCGCATGTTGGCAATGGCCTTCATTTCTCAATCTGCCCCTGACATACGGCGGAAATTACAGAAGTTGGAGGGAGCTCTTGGGAAATCGATGAGTGAGCTGATGGAGGTTGGAAGGAAGGTTTTTGCTAACAGGGATAAGATTGAGAAAAAGAAACAGGAGCAGAAAATGCATAAGAAAGCAGAACTGCTCGCTGCTGCCCTGATGGGCAGGCCTGCGGCCCGGGATGGGCCACGGATGGGCGGAGGCTCAAGGGACCAGGGGTCAGGGGGACCCCTGGGGCGGAAACGGGGCCAGGGGTCAGGGGGACCCCTGGGTTGGAATAAGGGCCAGGGGTCAGGGGGACCCCTGGGTTGGAATCGGGGCCAGGGGTCAGGGGGACCCCTGGCGCCAAACCAGTGTGCCATATGTACATTGTGTTACCGCGTGTGATGTAGTAATCATAGAAGAAGTATTATCTCGTTACCTTGTGAGTTGTCTAGATAAACCCTCCTATTATACTCTCAAGCTTAGCCCCACCATGCAGGCTGCACTGCTGGATGCCGAAAGAGCTAAACTAAGAGAACAGACAGCAGATAAGTATGCCTATAAAATATGGAAGTGGACTGAACATGGTTGGAAGGTTTGGATCTGAGTGGATGTGGATGAGCCTGCTGTTGATAAGGGTTCAAAGCAATTTGGTATGTGTTCGTTACACCCTGCGCTCTGGGAGGAAGGTCCCCTCTTCATAACCCTGATGGATGCTGCTCAGCATGGTTGTTGTTCTTTTGTTTGTTGGTATTGTCATTAACGCTCTTTATCTCTATTGCGTTCTGCTGGGAACAGGGGGGGAAGAGGAGCTTGGCAGAATCGCCTTGCTTTAGATTATTTGTTAGCTAAAGAGGGAGGTGTGTGTGGCAAGCTCAATCTCACTAATTGGCACATGTCCCTGTTCAGACATGGAGAGGCTTCAACCTAGCAGATGCCTTCTCGGGATGGTTCCCGAAACTGCCTGGTATACAAGCTATCGTTGCTCTCATTGGCCTCATTGCAGCTGGATGTGTTATTTTGCCTTGCATTCTCCCTATCTTTATTCGCACAATCACCAGCACTCTATCTTTATTGGTTGAGAAGAAAGCTACCGCCCAAGCTATGGCCTGGTGGGAATATCAGAAACTTGTGGATATGGAAGAAGATAACCCCATATGTGAAACTTCGCAGTAATTGCATTACTTGGCTAAGTCTCAACAGGGGGGAATGAAGGAGAGCCCCCTCAACCAAATGGTATATAACCTCATTTATACTGTACATTGCACTCTTATATAAAAGATATAATCATAAGGCCCTTTCTCCTACATCTGTACGTCTAAAAGGGAACTTGGCATTTGTAATCTTCTGCTGTAACCGTTGTAACCACAAGATGTACCAAGTTGTATGCCCTATGTATCACAAAACTATGAACTTCTGCTTTTGTACTTTTCCAGTGAATCTCCCTTAGAATTACCTATCTGTATGCACAATGTATTATCCATAAGCGGAACTGAATATGCTATGTCACTGTCAAATCTCAAGAACCTATAAAAGTCTGCCTTAGGGCGTGGTTCGGGGCTCAGTCCTTGGCAGGTGACTGCACTGAGCCTATTGCTAGCAATACTCAATAAACCTGTTTTCTCTGGATCTCCGTGGTCTTGTCTCCTGACTTATTTACAGGTACTGATTGGGATTAGTAAATCCCGCTTCATTTCTGGCGAGCCAGCCAGGAGGACAACGGAATTTTTAAATTCCTCTGGACCATCACCACGCTGTGGGAGGGTCTCGGAGGCTCGGGGAACCATCCCAGGCGCCATCGGACACCTTTTAGTCCGAGGGACTTCCCTGTGGAGCCGGCCCCTTCGCAGCATCGGTTGACACCTCCAAGAACCACTTGAGGGAGACCAAGAGACCAGGTCCACTCCAACCCAGCTGGAAGGAGAGGAAAAGACGCCTGCAGGCAAGTATCTGGGTCCCTGGGAAGAGGTCCCTGGGAAGAGGTCCCTGGGAAGAGGTCCCTGGGAAGAGGTCCCTGGAAAAAGGAAATAACCACAAGCCTGAGAACAGGGGAAGGCCTGATCACCCTTCCCGCTTCATTTCGATTGCTGCAAATCCTCTTTCAGGATGCAGCAACAAAGTCTCCTAAATGTCTGTTCCACAGGAATTGAACTCCAAGGAGACAATCCTGGAGTTTTCATACAGAGGTTAACAGCTTATGCCTCATTGATATGAATAACAAAATAATAGAGTTGGAAGGGACCGTGGAGGTGTTCTTGTCCAGCCCCCTGCTCAGGCAGGAGACCCTATACCATCTCAGCCAAATGGCTGTCCAGTCTCTTTTTAAAAGCCTCCAGTGATAGAGCACTGAAGGCAAGCTGTTCCACTGGTTTATTTAGAAGTCCTAATTTTTAGGTTGTATTTCTCCTTGGTTAGTTTCTAACCATTGCTTCTTGTCTTTCCTTCTGGTGCTTGGGAAAATAGGTTGACCCTCTCTTCTTTGTGGAAGCTCCTCAAATATTGAAACACTTCTGTCATGTCGCTTCTAGTCCTTATTTTCACTATACTATACATATCCAATTCACGTTTTAGTCTCCAGCCCCTTAATAATCTTTGTTGCTCTTTACTGCATTATTTCTAGAGTCTCAACATCTTCTTATATTATAGTGACCAAAAATGGATGCAGTATTCCAAGTGTGGTCTTGCCAAGGCCTTACAAGGTGGCCTTCACATGACACTTCACGTGATCTTGATTCTATCCCTCTGTTAGAGCAACCTAAGATTACATTAGCTGTTTTGGCTGCCACCGTACACTGCTAGCTCATATTTAAGTGATGGCCTACTAGGACTCTAAGATTCCTCTCACAGTTACTGCTATTAAGCCAGGTTTCACCTAATCTGTACCTGTTTATTTGGTTTTTCTTGCCTACGTGTAAAACCTACTTTGCTTTACATTGCATTTCATTTTGCTGGATAGGGCCCAGTGTTCAAGTCTGTCGAAATCCATCTAGATCTGGAGCCTATCATCTGGGGAGTTGGCTAGTCCTGCCAGTTTAATATAATCTGAAATTTGATGAGTTCCCCTTCTATTCCCTCATCTAAATCATTTATGAAGATATTGAAGAATACTGGGCCTAAAACATATAAAACTAGGCAGCCAGTGTACAGTTATGTATTCATTTGAGCTGGTCCAGCATCTAAATATTACATGATATTGTGGAATTACAACAACCAGAGTTAATGCCTTGTATGCATAAACCAGAGAGTGTTAGCCTTTCTGATGTCCTCAGAATCTTACAGCATGTAGAGCAAACCACCCTGTTCCCATTAGAAAGGGCTGCAGATTTCCTAGTCTTAAATGCTACTTTATTATTTTTTAAGGGTTAAAATTAAATGAAATTGCTGCTTGCTTGACAAAAACTGAGAAGTCAATGAGCATCTAGATATTACCTAACAGAATATCTAGTTTTTTCCCCTAAATCCTGCAACCATAAGATAGAATGTCTTTCAGTGCACTCTATTTATGTACCACTTGTAGTTTTTATATAGTCTCCTGAGGTTCATAAAGCTGCTTTATATTATGATTGTGGGCTGTGGCCTTTTCCAGCCTCCTTGAGTATGCTAAACATCTTCTGCAAACAAAGACATGAAGCACTGGCTTTCTAGATGAATTATGTCCCTTCTGATACTCTGATTTGAATTAAGCTTTGTATGGGTTTTCTTTTTTTAATGTACAATTTATAAAACCATATTTTGTCTATAATCGACATAATATTTTCCAATTAATGTCACAAAACTCTTTTTTCTTCCACAATTTAAGAGATGAATTGATGTTAAACATCAGTCTCCAAATGTTGAAGTATAGAATATGAGTAGTTTAACTTTCAATTATGTTGATAATTAAAACATGGAGCTAAAATTCAAACAAAATACTGTGAATTGAAACAAGCAACCCTTTCAGCTTTTATGCTGATATTCCTTAACTTCTTTATAATCCATTTACTTAGTTATAATGAATGATACTAAAAAGGCACTCTTGTTGCTAACATCAGCAACCATATGTTTTAATATATACTGTAGTATACTTTTTCCTTTTTCGCTTCACTGCACCCAAAATATAATGTTCAAAATTTTTATTGTAAAACCCCTCAACTTCTATTCTTAGAAGTGGGTGCTGGTATGAACACTACTTGTCCCTTCATCAAAATGGAGCTTCTATGCAAACAGATGCAATGTTTGCTCCCTCCTCTTTGTGAGGCTATATAGCATCTCCACTTATAGGGGAACACATGTCTAAAATAACAAATCAGGACCAGGATTTTGAGAAGAGTTCTGAATCAGGGATGGGATAAAATCATCCACTTACACTGACTTAAGCAAATTTGATCCCCAAATTACTGCACCTCATTAAGGCTTTGCTTCAGATTGGACCACTTTGCTTCAAGTGGGACTATGTTGACCACAAAAGTCAATCCAAGAGATTGGAAATTTGCAAAATAAGACCCTTTGCTTCCTTCTACATGTTTTATTGCCAGGTAGAGAAAACAGAGACAAACAAAATGACTAATCCTAGTAATTTGAATTAATTGATTTGTCTTTCCAGACTATAAACAAAGCAATTTTAAAAAATAATTTGTGACAAGTCATAAGACATATCTGGACATAATTGTATGTTCAGTGGTAGTGGTGGTCAATATTTGACCTTCAGATTTCAATGTCCTAAATCAATGCACATATTTCATAGTTTCAAAGAATCACAGATGAATAGAATTACAGAATTGGAAGAAGCCAACTCCAATCTGCTTGGAGCAGAAATCCAAATTAAAGCATCCCAGATGTGTGACTCTCTGTTTCTGCTTAAATATATTCAATGAAGAAAAGCGCATCACAGCCTCGACAATCACCTTCCTTGCCTTCACTTCAAAAGTGGGGCCCTGCTGAGTGGTTAGTCTGTGACAAATGGTTTCAAAGCAATTTTTGGACAGGGACCTGTCTGGTGGCTTTTGGTGGCTTGACCAAGGATTTTAAGGCAATTTTTTTTGAGCAGCATGAAAAAGCCAGATTTCTTAATTTTTCTAACCAATCTCTGTGTCTGAGAGTCCCACCAGGTAGATCAAACCAAGAACCAACACCACTGGTAGGCTAAACTACTTCTCTCATGGTTGCCTAGAATCTTGATAAATGTTGCAAGTCTGATTGCTCTGTGATTCCTTCTATTATTACACCCAGGTGAATTAGATGAGACACCTGTCTGAGGCTCTTTTGCATATTCTACATGTGATTGACGTGAAGGTTTTTCCCTCTTTCATGTAAGGGGGGAAAGGTAAGGTCATGTTTCTTACTCTCTACAGCAGTGGTTCTCAACCTTCCTAATGCCGCGACCCTTTAATACAGTCCTCATGTTATGGTGACCACCAACCAGGGGTGGGTTCTAATTTTTTTTACTACCGGTTCTGTGGGCGTGGCTTATTTTGTGGGCATGGCTTGGAGGTCATGTGACTGGGTGGGCGTGGCTAGCTGGTCATGTGACTGGGTGGCCATGGCTATGTGTATAGGGACTACTCAGAGGGCTGAAAAAAGTCATTTCTGACAGGTCCTCGCACTTTTGACTGATCCTCACACTTATGTCCATCCTCACATTTATGCCCGTGCAGCATTCTTAACAACCATGTCACTCATTTCACAACTGCTTCTTTTCACCATGGTGATAAGATAGGGCAAAAAACTTAAAATGTGAGGATAGTCGTAAATTTGAGATCTGGTCAAAAGTGCGAGGACCAGTCAAAAATAACTTTTTCATCCCTCTGAGTAGTCCATGTGCACAAAAGAACTACCCAGAGGGCTGAAAAAAGTGATTTCTGACAGGTCCTCGCACTTTTGACCGGTCTTCGCATTTATGACTGGCCATCATTTATGCCCATTGTAGCATTCTTAACAACCGTGTCACTCATTTCACAACTGCTTCTCTTAACCATGGTGACAAGATAGGGCAAAAACGTAAAATGTGAGGACAGTCGTAAGTTCGAGGACTGGTCAAAAGTGCGAGGACCAGTCAGAAATAACTTTTTCAGCCCTCTGAGTAGTTCATATGCACAAACCCAGAGGGCTGAAAAAAGTGATTTCTGACAGGTCTCCATCACTGACTATTGGGGGCGAGTCTTTGGCCCCCACTGAAAGGGCTCACAATCTGGGAGTCCTCCTGGATAGGCAGCTGTCTTTGGAGAACATCTGACAGCTGTTACCAGGGGGACCTTCTGTCAGGTTCGCCTGATTCGCCAGTTGCGGCCCTTTCTCGATCGGGATTCCTTGTGCACAGTCACTCACGCCCTCGTCATCTCTCGCCTTGACTACTGCAATGCTCTCTACATGGGGCTCCCCTTGAAGAGCACCCGGAGGATCCAACTGGTCCAGAATGCAGCAGCGCGGGTAGTGATGGGAGCAACATGGCGCTCCCATGTAACACCGCTCCTGCGCGAGCTGCACTGGCTCCCGGTGGTCTTCCGGGTGTGCTTCAAGGTGTTGGTTATCACCTTTAAAGCACTCCATGGCATAGGGCCTAGCTATCTGCGAGACCGCCTGCTGCTACCGACGACCTCCCATCGACCCGTGCGCTCCCACAGAGAGGGCCTCCTCAGGGTGCCATCAACCAAACAATGTAGGCTGGTGACCCCCAGGGGGAGGGCCTTCTCTGTGGAGGCTCCTACCCTCTGGAATCAGTTGCCCCCTAAGATAAGGAGAATCATGACCTCAATGCCTTCCGTCATTCCCTTAAAACCCATCTTTTCCAGCAAGCCGGGTTGGCTTAAGAAGAAATTTTTAAATTCTTTTAATCAGTCTGTGATTTCTTAACTTTCGGGCCAAAATTTATATATATTTTTAACTGTTTTTTAATATTTGTATTCTATGTTTTTATCTTGGCTGTACACCGCCCTGAGTCCTCAGGGAGAAGGGCGGTATATAAATTGGAAATTAAATTAAATTAAATTAAATTAAATCATCTACAGCAGCGGTTCTCAACCTGGGGGTCACGACCCCTTTGGGGGTCAAATGGCCATTTCACAGGGGTCGCCAAAGCCCTCTCTCACCCCCCTCCCCCCACGCCTTCACTCACCCTCACCCTCTGCCTCTGTTGGATCGCTCGGTCGCCGTTCTCTTACCCCGCCCACTCCCAATCTATTGCTGCCTCCGGAGTCCCAGCTGATGGCTAGAGGGGAAAAAAACTTTAAATTCTTGCCGCAAGGCTTCAAAGAGTTAGCTGCAAAGAGGTAAATTCCTGGAGCAAGTTTTTTTCCCCCTACCTATGCTGAAAAGAGAAAGCGAAAGGAGGGTCTTAGCTGCAACGTGACAAAATGAGGCAGAGATTTCTTTTTCTTTTTCCTCACCAAAAAAGGTAGGTACAAAACTGCAAACAATGGGAAATTTAGGGCAAGAGGAGGTTCAAGATTTTAAAACACAAAAGAAAAAAAGCTCTATTTAACTAGGGAATTGTAATAATTGAGATACTATTAATTGTATATTGTGTTGAAAGCAGAAATGGTTAAGTTGTGGTTTGGAGGAATATATGGGGGAAATTATTTGGTTTATTATTATTGGTAAATATAATTAATTGATTTGTAAGAAATTGGATTGCATGGAAATAATTGGAATATTCATGTTCATATTGATTAATATACAAAAAAGATAGTTATATAACTAATTGATTTATATTAAAATGTTGAATTTGTATTAAACAACTGTATTACATAATTAACCAATGTGAGGATGGATATAAAAATAGATGACAATGCAAAGGGGTATAATATAGAATAGAAGGGAAAAATTGAATTTGATTAAGATTAGAGATGAGGATGAAGGGTAATATTGGTTTTTTAAAAAAATAGATGAGGAATAAATATGGTAAAAAGGAAATATAGAAATTGTAAATTTAATTGAAAGGACTAAATACTGTATTGGAAGAAATATCCTTCTGGGTTCTGCTCCAAGTGGGGAAAAAGACACTGGAAACATGGAGACTATTTGGAAAGATGTTTTAATGGTGGACAGGATCACATGGCTTGATGGGGCCCATTGTGTTAGTTTCTGTTGCTATTGTGTTGCAAATGTCCTTTGACAAAGGATTGACTTTCTGCCTCTGGCCCATTAACAAAGGGTGGGGGGGCAGGAAGGTGGGAGCTGCTTTGTCTGTAAAATATGCTTCTCCATTTCTCATCCAGGGAAATATAATATTCTGCCTTTTTAATATTTCCGAAAATATTTCATTCTTCTAGGAAAGGGGTGGGTGCTAACCTCCTACAACTGTTTAAATTTGTGGACCGGCCAAATACTGTGTTCAAAGAAAATACGTTGTATGTTTGTATGTGTGTTTCTAATTATTGCTATTTATTGCTATTTGTTCTCTTTTATTCTTTAAAGTTTAACAATTCATTCTTTATCTTAATATCTTAATATTTGTTTGGGGTTGGCTTTCTTCCCTTTCATCTTTTTTATTGTACAGCAATCTTTCTCCTCAAACCTACCACCTCTGTCTTTTCTTTCCTTCTTACTTTCTCTTCCCCCCTTCTTCCTCTTTCTACTTCCTCTTCCTTTCTCCTTCCCCTCCTCTCTTCCTCCCTCTCTTACCCTCACTCCTACTCTAATTTCCCTTCCCTTCCTTCATCCCTCTCTATTGCTGTATCCTTTTATGCATATGGACTACTCAGAGGGCTGAAAAAGTTATTTTTGACTGGTCCTCGCACTTTTGACCAGTCCTCGAATTTATGACTGTCCTCACATTTTACATTTGTTGCCCTATCTTATACCATGTTCAAGAGAAGCAGTTGTGAAATGAGTGACATGGTTGTTAAGAATGCTGCACAGGCATAAATGTGAGGATGGTCATAAGTGTGAGGACCAGTCAAAAGTGTGAGGACCTGTCAGAAATGACTTTTTTCAGCCCTCTGAGTAGTCCCTATACACATAGCCATGGCCACCTGTCACATGACCAGCTAGCCTTGCCCACCCAGTCACATGACTGCCAAGCCACGCCCACAAAATAAGCCACGCCCACAGAACCAGTAGTAAAAAAAAATTAGAACCCACCCCTGGTTGGGGGTCACCACAACATGAGGAACTGTATTAAAGGGTCGCGGCATTTGGAAGGTTGAGAACCACTGGTCTACAGCATGGCAGCCTGTTTTCTCAGCATCATTGTTTTCAGTGCCAATTCTCCTAGTATGCAAAAGGTCCACTTCTGCCCATAGAACCACTTTCACCTGCTTCCATTCCCCCAGAGGAACCCGACCTAGAGACATTTTGGTCAATCCCCCCTCCATTCTGCACCAAGTCAGATCAATTTAATGCTGGGCTTCTGGGTGACAATAACCTTAAATCTTCCCTATCAATGGCATTAAGCCAAGGATAATTGCTTTTTCTCCCTCCAAATGAATTGAAAATTGAAGAGGAAATGATTGGTTGCAGGCTTTGGGGATATAATGTAATACATTTGGTGAAAATTATTTGGGATCTAGGTTTCTTTAAGTACTAATTTATTTTAAAAAATATGTTAATAAAAAGGAATGAGTGTCCCCCAATGATGATGATTTTATAAGTTCAGAATACACATGTATGCACAAGCACACATTTGAGCAGTGGATTTATCTTCTTTGTTGCATCCTTCCTGGCCTCTCCAGGATGGACAACAGAAAACAAGTCATCTCACAGCAATTTCTCTAGAGAAAAGTTAGCTAAATTCCCATTTACTTCATAGGCTTCATATTTCCTGTGGTTAATTGTGGTGTAGAGGAAAGCCAGATGGCAAAGAGAAATTACAAATGGACTGAATGCTCAGAAGCAGCGTAATCAGGACTCCTGCCATGGAAGGCTTTGCAGGGAGGCAACAGTCTGGAACCAGCAGCTCAGCAGCAGGCAGGAAAAAGTAAACAGGCTGCTTGAAGTGGTAAAATGAGTGAAAAGATACATCAAGCAAATGCACCTTTTATGGAAATATTTGAGATAAATCCAAGTGTTAAAACCCTTGAAAACACATCTTTCCCCAGGAACAAAGCGGTGCAACCTGAGTCCACTTCATTGAAATCAGTCAATTGGTTTTCCTATCTGAATCATTCCACATTTGCCATCAA
This sequence comes from Arizona elegans, assembly GCA_022577455.1. Taxonomy (NCBI): domain Eukaryota; kingdom Metazoa; phylum Chordata; class Lepidosauria; order Squamata; family Colubridae; genus Arizona; species Arizona elegans. The sequence goes on from JAKOOJ010000001.1 coordinate 156,150,367, forward strand.
AATACTGTGAGCAGAAATCCAAGAAAAAAGTATTGGAAAGAGAGCCAGCTGTAAAAATTGCATGTCAGAAAGGAATGGCCCCCTTGTTGTTGCAATCATGAAAATTCAGTGAGAACCTGAAAATGGCCTTAGAGAGCTGAAGAAGCTTCTTGGATGAGAAGCAAAATGTCTTCAAAGAAAAACCAGAAAGTCCAGTTGCTTCTTGAAAAGCACCTCTGAGACATTAAAGAAAGATCCAACTTAAAATTAAGGAGAAGTTTCCTGACAGTGAAAACAATCAATCATTGGAACATTTTGCCTCCCGAAGTTGTGGGTTTTTTTTATCACTGGAGGTTTTCAAAGAGAGATTGAACAACCATTTGTCTGGAATGGTATAGGGTTTCCAAATGGTACAGGGTTGGCCTAGAAGACCTCCAAGATCCCTTCCAACCCTCTAATTCTCTGTTCTATGTTTAACTTTTTTGTAAAAACTTCAAAGTTAACTTTTAAGTTCTAAACAATTTAAAAGGATAGTATTTTGTATTTTATTAAAATACAGGTTCTTTCCCTGTTTAGAAATAGATAGGTAGATGATATTTATTTTTTTATCTGGAGTATGACAAGAGAGAGGATACGTGATAGGTGTAGTTTCCAACCATTGCTTCTTATTCTGTCTTCAGGTTGGAGAATAGGTTGACCCCCTCTTCTTTACAGCAGCCCTTTAGATACTGAAGGCTGCTATAAAAATAATTCTAAAACTATTTTTAAAAGTGTTTAAATTCTGGGAGGGAAATAAAGGCATTTGTGTTGCTAAGGGCATTTGTGTGATAAATATAGCTCTAGGGAGACTCTGATCAGCCCAGCTTTATCATTTCTGCTGGTCATATATAATCCAGTCCATGTTTCCTAGCTAAAGAGTCACTCTAGGTAAAGCCAAGCGCTCTTGAAGAAGAATCTGTTTCTACTTCTCCTATAATTATATCCTTTCCAAGATGACTCTTGGGTTTCTTGGGCTAAATAGTAATAGCAATAGCACGTATATAACACCCCATAGTGCTTTGCAGCACTCTCTGGGTGGTTTACAATGACAGGAAATTATTGCCAACAATCTGGGTCCTCATTTTATTGAACTCGACTTTTACTTAGTAAAGCCAATCAAGATTTCTTTTTTCTTTATTGCTAGTTTCCAAAAACTAGCAATTTGGATCCCCCCCACACACACTTATTTAGGATAATTCTACCTTCCTAGGAGAGAGAGAGAAAGAGAAGAGGGAACCATGGAATCTTGGTAGTCCCACTAAAATAAGACCACCCTAGATTTGAGTTAAGGATTTCTGGTTTTTCTTAATTATATCCATTGTTATTTCCAGCTCCTGCTTCTTGGCTGAAGAAATCAATAAGACCATTAGAATTGATTTAAAGGGGAGTTCCTCAAGGTCTCCAGTAAAAAGGCAGCTATACCTGCATGATCCCATCTATGGAAAGACAAAGGGAACAGATGAATCATCTAACTTGAATCCATTGTATTGCCCTCTTGCATAAATCTACCAGTCTGCCTCCCTGTCTAGGTCCTGAAGCCTCTCTTCTAGCTTCAGGTGGTTTTCCAGGAGCTTCCCCACATTTTTATTTCAGTCACTCTGAGTGTGTGTGTGTGTGCATGTGTGTATTTATTTATTTTAATTTATTTTATTTAACATATAGCTATACTGTTTTCTATTTTTCATTTTGTATCTACTCTTTGTTATTTTAAATGGACCAATTTTTCCCAGCTAAAATTATTCAAATTAGCTATATTTTCCAGCCCAAATAAATTACTTGAATACTTTGATTTAAGGTGCCTTATGCGTGTCAATAAAAACAGGTTTAATTGACAGTTTTAATTAATAAAAACAGGTTTAATTGACAGAACTGTTACACAGTTCTATGTGTAGCAATTTAGTTCAATTAGCTAAACCCACTTTGGGCCATTGTTTAAAACTCTCAGTGAATTTGTATTCAGAGATAGTTTAAAATTTGAAGAGGAGAGGAGGCCAGCAGATAGAGAGTTCATTATTATATTTGATTGTAATATACTCCCAGTGGCATTGTTTGGGTTCCAAACATAAGATGATGCAAAGAAATATGAATGGAAACCTGTCTGTAGCTGCTGAGTTATAGTAATCCTTTTAAAAATGTCAGAGCTCATTGTCTTGTTAATTTAGCAACTGTAGTAGATCACTTGTCAAACTAGACATGATTCAGTCTATTATAATTTCTTCTTTCTTAGAGCAGCAGATGATATTTTATCTGCTGAAACAATGCGGATGAACCATCCTCTAGGTCAGGAGTGCCAAAGTCAAGGCCTGCGGGCCATATCTGGCCTGTGAGATGCTTAGATCTGGCCTGCAGGGCCGCCCTGGAAATAGCAAAGGTCCAGCCCGCGGCGCCTCTGCCGGTGAAAATTGAACTTTGTTTTCACCGGCAGAGGGCTGAAGGAGGCCGTTGCGGTTGAAAATGGAGCCTGGGAGGGCCGAACGCAGCCCTCCTGGGCTCCATTTTGGCTGGCAAAGGGCTGTAGGAGAATTTCCCCAGCCCCATATGTACTCAGTACTTGGTTTGAGCTCCTTTTGCATCAATTACTGCCTCAATGCGGTGTGGCATGGATGTTATCAGCCTGTGACACTGCTGAGGTGTTATGGAAGACCAGGATGCTTCAACAGAGGCCTTCAGCTCTTCTGTATTGTTTGGTCTCATGTTTCTCATCTTTCTCTTGGCAATGCCCCATAGATTCTCTATGGGGTTCAGGTCAGGTGAGTTTGCTGGCCAATCAACCACAGTAATCCCATGGTCATTGAACCAGGTTTTGGAATTTTTGGCAGTGTGGGCAGGTGCCAAGTCCTGCTGGAAAATGAAGTCAGCATCCCCATAAAGCTCGTCTGCTGAAGGAAGCATGAAGTGCTCCAAAATCTCCTGGTAGGCAGCTGCATTGACCTTGGATTTAATGAAGCACAGTGGACCAACACCAGCAGATGACGTGGCTCCCCAAATCAACACAGACTGTGGAAACTTCACACTGGACTTCAAGCATCTTGCAGTGTGTGCCTCTCCATTCTTCCTCCAGACTCTGGGTCCTTGGTTTCCAAATGAGATGCAAAAGTTGCTCTCATCAAAAAAGAGGACTTTGGACCACTGAGCAACAGATCAGTTCTTTTTTTCTTTAGCCCAGGTAAGACGCTTCTGACATTGTTTGTTGTTCAGGAGTGGCTTGACAAGAGGAATACAACATTTGAAGCCCATCTGTGTGTGGTGACTCTTGATGCACTGACTCTGTGCATCTATGTCTGTGTGTGGTGACTCATGATGCACTGACTCTAGCCTCAAGTCCACTCCTTGTGAAAGTCCCCAACACTTTTGAATGCTCTTTTCCTGACAATCCTCTCTAGGCTGCAGTCATCCCTGCTGCTTGTGCACCTTTTTCTTCCACACTTTTCCCTTCCACATAACTTTCTATTAATGTGCTTTGTTACAGCACTTTGGGAACATCCAACTTCTTTTGCAATTACCTTTTGAGGCTTTCCCTCCTTATGGAGGGTGTCAATGATGGTTTTCTGCACAATTGTCAGGTCAGCAGTCTTTCCCATGACTGTGATTCCCACTGAACCAGACTGAGAGACCATTTAAAGGCTCAGGAACCCTTTGCAGGTGTTATGGCTTAATTAGCTGATTAGAGTGGGACATTTTGAGCCTAGAATATTGAACCTTTTCACAATATTCTAATTTTCTGAGATTGTGAATTTGGGGTTTTCATGAGCTGTAAGCCATAATCATCAAAATTATGACAAATCAAGGCTTGAACTATCTCGCTTTGTATGTAATAAGTCTATCTCATATATTAGTTTCACCTTTTAAGTTACATTACTGAAATAAATGAACTTTTGCACGATATTCTAATTTTTCGAGTTTCACCTGTATGTAATAGAGATATGTAAAGAGAAAAAAATGCAATAAAATATTTTTTTAAAAAATAGGATTACTTTATGCATTATATAGCAGATTAAACAGACATAAAATAAAAAAGAAAACAAATACACATAGACATAGACACACACACACAATACACACACACACACACACACACAGAGAGAGAGAGAGAGAGAGTATATGCAGTATTTCCCAACCACAACAACCCTGTGAGGCAGACTGTGTTGAGAATGTGTGACTAGCCCATAACTACCCAGGGAGCTTCTGTGGCTGAGGGTGAACTAGAACTGGAGCTTCCCTTGTTGTAGCACGGGAATAACGAGAGGCACAAGCAGGCTAGTGACAACAGCTCTTTAATTCAGGGTGAGACTTCAGCAAAGGAACACAGGCAACAGCCCTCTTTATATACTTTTCAGGGGCAACCATTAACCAATCACAATTCACAGAGCATTTGAATTTCCCGCACAAAATAGATGCATACATAACACCCCTCCACTCCCAGAAGGCACTTATCCTATCTATTTACATATTTACATACAAAATCACGCAGGTGACCAGGGCGTGTCTTTACTCTGGTTGACCTGCGCAGTTCAGTTGCTGGAGAGGCGTCGAGCCAGTCAGAGGGACCTCCCGTCTCTCCTGGCTCCGCCAATGGAACCTCCTGGATTTCTCCAGGGGCGTGGTTATCCCCAGCTGGGAGTGTCGACTCGCTGGGGAGGCGCTGGAACTCTGGCTTGCCTGATAAGTATTCCGGCTTACTCAGGCTTGAGATAGCTGTTTCAGGGAAACTTTGGAAATTAGGATTTACCGTGTTGGGGTTTTCGTAATGCAAACGTTTACGCAATTGGTCTATGTGCCTTCTCCAAATTTTACCATGCCCTACATCTACCATGTATGATTTTGGACCGGTGATTCCCACAATAATTACCTCGATCCACAGTGGGCCGTTGGCATAGTTTTTAGCGAATACTGGGGTACCGATTTGGAATTGTCTTAATCCTCCCCCTTCCCCCTTGTAATTATCTGAGGAGTAATTTGGGTGTAAACAATCGAGAATGCACCTGAGCTTTCGGCCCATTAAGAGCTCGGCTGGGCTGCGCCCCGTGGAAGCGCACAGGGTTGCATGTTGTGTTGCTAAGAATTGATCAATCCTAGCTTGCCAATCTCCTACATCGAGCCGGGATAGTGCTTCCTTGGCCGTTCTTATAAATCTCTCTGCAAGGCCATTCGAAGCCAGATGAAAAGGAGCAGATAACGCATGTCGTATGCCTAACTCGGCCAGATATCCCTCGAATTGGGTTGCTGTGAATTGGGGCCCATTATCCGAAACCAGGGCGTCTGGCAATCCGTGAGTTGCAAAAAGTTTCCTGAGGACTTTAATTACGGCCTCAGAAGTTGTCGAGGGCATCAAAGCGATATCTAGCCACTTAGAAAAGGCATCTACAATTATGAAGAAATTCTGGCCGTGGAACGGGCCTGCGAAATCGATATGAATCCTCCCCCATGGTCCCTTTGGTTTTTCCCATTCTTTAACGGGGGCTATAGGGGGATCCGGGCGGGACTCCTGGCAGGGTCTGCACTTCCCCACCCACTCAGTGACGTCTTGGTCGAGATGTGGCCACCACACATAGCTTCGAGCTAGGCCTTTCATTCGAACAATTCCAGGGTGGCCTTCGTGCAGCATTTCCAAAACTCTATGCCTTAACCGAGAAGGAATGACCACCCTGTCTCCCCACAGTAAGCAACCCCCCAACATTGACAGTTCATTTTTCTTATTAAAATACAATTGAAAATCCCCACTGTCCACCTTGGTAGGCCAACCCCGCATTACCCAGCCCATTACAATGCGCAATACAGAGTCTTTGGCAGAAGCCTTCGCCACTTCGCCAGAAGAAATGGGGCCTGGGGTCACAACATCAATCAGTAGCACTGGGGCTTCTGGAGTTGGGTTCTCTAACATTTCGGGCAAGGGGCATCGGCTGAGGGCATCAGCATGGCCCAGGGTTCGGCCCGGTCGGTGGAGCAGTTTGTATGAATAGGCAGCCAGGAAAATGGATCATCTAGTCATCCGGGGGGAGAGTGCAGCCGGGGTTGGCTTGTCACCAGCCAAAAGTCCCAAAAGAGGCTGATGGTCTGTAATTCTGCCGTAGCGTCATCTACTGGCAGCTGCTGGTACGCCTGCGCAAGGTCTAATTTGGCGAATAGCTTGCCAGGCGCCAGGGAGTGTAGCAGATGGTGGACGATCGGAACGGGATAGGCGCTCTGTTGCAACGCCTTGTTGATTGTACATTTATAGTCAGCGCAGATTCTAATTGATCCGTCTGATTTTACTGGCATGACTATTGGGGTTTCCCACTTAGCGTGATCTACGGGAACTAACACCCCCTGTCTAATTAGCTTGTCAAGCTCTGCGTCAATTTTGGGCTTTAAAGCAAATGGAACCCGTCTTGCTTTTAGTCTGATTTGAGCCACGTTGGGGTCTAAATTAAAAGAGATAGGGGTCCCCACGTACTTGCCTAGTGTCTCCTCAAAAACATCCCAAAATTCGTGAAGGAGGTTTTCTTTGAGCGATGGCCTGCCGATGCTGTGGACGCCTGTGAAGCCCATGCCGAGGGCTCGGAACCATGCCATGCCCAGGACACTTGGTAGCGGCTTGCTGACAATGGTCAGGGGAAGCTCTTTCTGGAACTCGCTGTAGGTGACCCGGAACGTGCCCATGCCTTCCACAGGAACTCGGTTTCCTTGGTAGTCGAGGAGGCGAACTCTTTGTTGTGACAGCTGGGTTTTCTGGATCTTTGGCAGGAACGCTTTGAGTGTAGTCCAGGACATGATGGACAGGGTAGACCCGGTGTCGATTTCCATTTCGCATGGTCTCCCTTCGATTTCTACTATCGTGTAGACTTTCTCTTCATCAGTCGTGCTGGTTTGGCCGATTCTCGTGCTGTAGGTCTCTCGCTTTTGAATCTCGTGCCGTTTTCTCGCGCTGTCATCTCTGGTTGGCTGTTTTGAACGTGCCAGTTCTGGTTGGTTGCGGTAGTCACGTGGCTTGCGACTACGCGGAAATTGAGCTCTACAGACTCGTGCTATGTGGCCTTTCTTCTCACAACGCCTGCAAATGGCATCTCTGTATTTGCAGGATTGTCTCTCGTGATCCCCGCCACAGTTAGGACAGTTCTCGTGGCGGCGGCTTTGCTCGCTTTTTTTCTTTTCCGTGTGGAAGACGTCCTCGTCTGACTCTTCCTCCGTGCTGGTTCGCGCCTCCTCTCTGTGAATGGGGGCTGTTTTAAATTTTTTTTTTAATTTGATTTATATGCCGCCCTTCTCCGGAGACTCAGGGCGGCTTACAATGCGTTAAGCAATAGCCTTCATTCTTTTGTATATTTTTTATACAAAGTCAGCTTATTGCCCCCACAAACTGGGTCCTCATTTCACCTACCTTAGAAAGGATGGAAGGCTGAGTCAACCTTGAGCCTTGGAGAGATTCGAACCAGCAGAAATTGCAGGCAGCTGTGTTAATGACAGGGTGCACCAAACCACTGTACTATCAAGGCTCTTCTTTAGGGCTGTCTTTGCTTGGCAGTGGCCATTGTAGCGCTTCAGAAGCCTTTGTGGATGCTTCGTGTGCTCTGGCTTCGTTGAGTGCACCGGCTAACGTTAGATATGGCTTCACCAGAAGGCGCCTCTGTAAACAAGTGTCTCTAACACCACAAATCAATTGCTCGAGTAGTGCATCGTCTAGATCCCGGTAGTCGCAATGCGTTGTGGCTTTTCGAAGGGCGGCCACATATGCGCTGACCGGTTCTCCTTCTCTTTGTACACGTTGCCAGAGCTCGTAGTGCTGTACAAATTTTGAAGGAACTGGAGCGTAGTGGGCTCTCAGGTTTCCTTGAAGGACGTCCCAGGGGACCGTCTGGACTGGGGTTGGCTCGCAGAGGGACTCGGCCATCTCAAATACGTCTGGCCCGCAGTGGCTTAAGAATAGGGTTCTTTTTCGGTTCGCAGAGAGCCCTTGCATCTCATTTGCTTCCAGGGAACACTCGAACCTGGTCAGATACGATCCCCACTTCTCTCGGGTCAGGTCGAAGGGTTTTGGCGGAACGTAGGCAGACATTGCGTGTCTCCGTGTTTGCTCGTCACCCTGGCTGAAACTCAGAGCTCTTTTTGATTTGCTTCTTGTGGCCTCAATCCCACCTTCGTCGCCAATATTTAGCATGGGAATAACGAGAGGCACAAGCAGGCTAGTGACAACAGCTCTTTAATTCAGGGTGAGACTTCAGCAAAGGAACACAGGCAACAGCCCTCTTTATATACTTTTCAGGGGCAACCGTTAACCAATCACAATTCACAGAGCATTTGAATTTCCCGCACAAAATAGATACATACATAACATCCCTGCTACCAAGTCACTTTTGTAACCAGCATAGCACATTCACTGTCAAGCTTTATCTTATATACACAGTTGGAAAAATATTTCCTCTTTAACCTTCTTATGTAGTATGAACTACAAGAATTGATAAAACATGAAAATTAGTTATCCGTAATTCCCAACAATTTCAAAATTGGCCCCTCAAAGGTGTGGAATTAACAGTGGTTTCTGCACTATAGTTGCCCAACTGGATAAGATGGCAGATGCGGGCATTTATATGAGGTACAGCTTTGATTGCCAATTTGTAGATGCTTTTGGCTATTGCTGCCCACAGATGTGACTATGATTATCATCCCTTCCCCTCTTCCTACATTATTAGAAAAGGAAGAGACAGTCCTGCAGGTGAGTCTATAAACTTAATGTAAACAATGAACCTTATTTATCAGACACAAATAATTACATGGCGTATAATTACATGGCGTATACTTTATACATGTATAAAGTATGTGAGATGCTTACATAAGGAACAATATAGTTGGATGAGAAATTTTAAATTAATACTAATATTATTTTGAACATGTTGAATATAATCTTACATTTTATCTAGAGTAGATTCACAAAATGAATAGGGCATAATGTTGTTTTGATTTCTACCATTTTCAGAGTAAGTGGAGCCAAATAGTTCTGAGTTACAAACGGAACAGTGTCTATTTTGGTCTTCCAAATTCATGCCACAATTTATACCAGAATCTAATGCAGTGTGTGCCAAGAAGCCCCATGGGTCTATTTAGGCATGCCCAGTTCTCTGCTTATGACCGGCAGGAACTCAGCATAGTCCAAATATATTCTTGTGTTATGTTTTCCATGCAAGTATTGTAACCCCTTAAGGCATGAGAGATGTTTACTCTAGGAAGAAGCCCAGGCAAAATATAATGTTTTCACTGTATGTTAGTTGTATTACATATGGGACAGTGGTGGGTTCTGTGGGTGTGGTTTGGTGAGCATGGCATGGCTTGGTGGGCGTGGCAGAGGAAGGGTTCCCACCCCACTCCAGGGGAAGGATACTGCAAAATCCCCATTTCCTCTCAATCAGCTGGGACTCGTGAGGCAGAGAATAGGTGGGGGCAGGGCCAGTCAGAGGTGATATTTACCGGTTCTCCGAACTACTCAGAATTTTCACTACCGGTTCTCCAGAACTGGTCAGAACCTGCTGAAATCCACCTCTGATATGGGAATATTTATAATCTACCATAAATCTACTGATTTGTTTGCTCTTCTAAATATACCCACACAGGTGATATTAAGGCTCCATTATAAAGTATAGTTGGAGTAAAATTCAGTACCTTCCCTAAATCAATTCTCAGTGTGCACCAACATGAATGCTAGTTGTTACATTCAGAAAGTAAGATATATAAGGCAAGACCTTAGTCAATTGCACCAAAATATGTGGGAATATTTTCATGCAATCAATTATACATATATGGATGGTAGTTGGAATTTTATTGTTGACCAAGCTAATATCAAAATGCTTTCTAACACAGGAGTTCCCAACTCCTGGGCCAGGTCCTGGTAACAGGCTGTGGTCGGTTCGGAACCAGGCTACACAAATAGTGGGCGAGTACCTGCAGCTCCACTTGTGTGAGTGGTGGCATATGTGTGCTTGTGTGCGGAGCTCCCTTTGTGCAGGTGAGCTCACCCATTGCTTGCACAGAACCACCCCCTCTCCCCCTCCCTGCTGCCATCTCTGCTGCCAGTCCGCAAAACCGAAAAGATTGTGGGCCGCTGTTCTAACATGTTCATTTTCTGTAATTCTTTAAATGTTTACAGTTAAGTCTTTCACTAAGGACACCTCTGGATCACAACAGTCTGCTTGCCCTTATATCCAAATCTCATATTTCAGAGTGGCTTTGAGTTCAAGCAACACCTATGAGCCCAGAGTCTAGATTGCTTCACTTCCATGCCTTTGCTGTGATGCCAGTTCCGAGATGGCCTAAAATGGCAGTCAGCACCACCCTCTGCTATTTTGATTTGGGGCAGCATTGTTAAGTAAGCAACCAGTACTAGTAACAAACAGAAACCTTGACACAACAAACCTTTTGTTTGCTATTTTATTGAAGTTCATTTATATTAAATTAAAAATATATTTCTGACAGATTCATGTAACAAAAAAGCAGAACAGTTTTCAAATTGTTCAGCTGGGATGATCAGTGTAAGATGAAGCAAAAGCAGGCTAAAGTCTACATTTGCCTTAACAAACAGGTAAAGCTCTAACCTAAAGGACCTTGATAGGGAAGTTGAGTGGGAAGTAATCACACTAAGAAAAAGAAGACACTGGTTTCTCCCCCAGCTTCCCAAACAAGAAATAAAAAAACCAGTATGAAAGGGAAATCATACTAAAATATTTAGATGCCTAAACTGATTAACAAAAATCAGTTGTGTATTTTCAACAGTGCATGTTCCTTCAAAGCTGAAAGATGAAAAAAACTAAAAGTTAAAATAACAATACACCACACACAATATCCTACTGTGTAAGCAAGTGCAGGAAGTTGAACAAACCACAATAGTGCTAACACAGAATCACACAGAATGTCAAAATGCAGTCAGGATCTGGAAAGAGATAAACCAAGATGGGAGAAATAGGAAGAAGGCGGCGAGAGGGGCAATCACAGACCATTCACTTATATACAAATCAACCTTAGACAATCATGTTCCAAACAATGATGCCCACAAAGGGAAATAAAAGCTACATTAACCTTATTTACATAATGCAACTAGCCATATCTTTAACAAGCTATAAAAATACTATTCACATTTTCAAATTAACAAACAGTAGGGTTTTATTTTTCATGTTTGCTTCAAAAGGTCAGCTAACTTTGAATGCATTGTGCAACATGAAATGAAGATGCAAAACTCACAATATAGTTTCACCAGCCTTTCCCAGAAGGGGTTCACAAGATTATGGTCTTTTTATCAGCATGTTAAATGAGAATACCTGGAACGTAGGGAAATTGCTACATTTAAGTTTGCAAGCAATATAAAATTGCAAATTTTGGAAAATCATAAATGGGAAGTTTAGAAATTCATAAACAAACCACTCTCCCTGTCCCCCAGAGCATCACTCATTACAAAGAAAGCATAATCCAGTATTTCTCAAAATTATACATCCAAAATAATATATTGAATAGAAATATCTGAGTATTTTCATGATTGCTGCATTGATAATTTTAATAATTTGTTTGAAGGAGGAAAATATGCATGTACTTCTTTTAAAAAAATTAATAATAAAAAGTAGGATTTAAAAAGGGAAATTGATTAGAACTACAGATGGGGGGTCTCTGATTGGCACTCTATGCACTGCATTTTCAAAAAATTGTGCCTACTTCAGCAAATGCAGTGATAAACGTGAAGCTACTTTTAAACCAGAGAGCAATGACTAGCATCCTAAAAGTAGCAAGCTAGTCATTACAAATCTATATCAATGATTTATTTAAAGAAATACATGGATCTACAAATCATTTCTAGAATGACAGCCAAATATCCAGAGTTAGATAGGAAAAAAACAGAATCCTGGATATTTTTGTTTACATATCTATGTACAGAAGGAAATTGTAATTTTTTAAAAATATTCAGATTATCTGTACCTATCTAGCTATAAATAAGTATTTTTGCATATGAATCAAGAAGTAACGGCACAGCTTTTGAGTTTGATCCATTGCTCAATCATGGCATAATACACAGATTTAAACAAATTTAGTCCCACTGACAGTTGAAATGACTTCAGTAGAAATCTTTAGAACTTGGAAGATTTGTAGAAAGCTGTTGAAAATATCTAGGTTGCTCTTTAGTTTTTGCACAATTTAAATGCTTTTAAATGAACATGGCCACATAAGAAGCAGATCTCCGATCACAAAATAATCACTAATTATTTTGGCAGAAGGTAACTAGAAAAAAAAATCCAAGTCATTTATGAATTGGATTATGAACTTTCTACCTACACAGTATCCATTTGTTTCCCTGCATTCAAAGTTAGCTTGTCCTTTGCACAGCTGCTTGTTTTATTATCGACCCATTCAACAGCAGTACCAATTTATGCTACATATTTCAGAGTACTTCACTTCAAAATAACAGATTACATATCTACATTTATAAAATAGCATTCACAGTTTACTACTGTGGGTATTCCCCCAAAAATACTTTAGGCTCTGGAGTGCTTATAGGTCATTACCCAAGCTGACTTTCATGTCAGTGGAGTGCAATTGCTTTTCAATGAAGTTTATTAAATTCATCCCAATGAAAGTGCTTTTCCTTGCAAATATGCCAAAGGTGCATTTCAACCGGTTTATCTTGCAGTGCGTTCAGTTATCCTGAATAGTGCCTATTTCATCTTCTTCTACAATTAGCCACTTCGTCAGCTAAAGCCCCAAATTTGCCCATTTTTCTTTCCTTCTATTTTCTTTATAATCTGCTACAGTGTTTTCTCTTTGTGTATCCACAGCAATGGGATCCTATCTTGTGCAGGACTTTTAGGGAGTTTTAAGAAACTGACTGGGGAATTACCAGCCTATTTTAGGACACTTTAACATCGGTGCATTGGACATGCCTACACTCTTCTAGGCTGAGATAATGGGGAAGGGAACTGATTCTCTCTCTCCCCCCCCCCTCCTGTTTTCAGATGTCTACAATTGGGGAGGATATTTGCAAGAGGGTGGAATTAGAGAATCCGTTTCTATCTCCAAAGGTGGAGATCCCTGAAAATTAAAAAAAGAAAAGAAAAAGCTTTTGGCCGCTGGCATACCTTACAGGGAGGCTAGGAATACATCCTAGGATGATAAAGTTTTGACTTTTATGTCCCACATTCGTTTGAAAACAGTCCATGAGTGTCTGCAAATAGATGGTGAGCAGTAAGCATGGCTTCTGAGTGCTGTATGACCACTTATCTCTATTTTACACCGTTTGAATCTTATTATTCTGATCAAATTTTCTAAAAATCTTTTTACTGGCTGAAAACAAAACTTTTCACGGCTGTTTTAGTGTAATTCAAACTGACCCCCTCATTAAGCATTCTCAATCAGTTTTCTTGACTTTGGAGAAGAATGTAAACAGCCTTTGCCTTCTGAAACTAAAGAAAGTGTTCCTTTTATAGATATATTTTTGGACAAAATAACTCGCCCCCTTTTTAATATAAAGCCAATAGCTTCAAAGCATCTCAGCCGCTTTGCATACTTAGGCCCCAGGTGATTCTGGTTCATTGCTTACGTAAGTGCATTTCTTCAGAGGCTGACTGTGGTTGTGCCACAATGATGTCAATAACCTTACTCAGCTGCTCCCTATTGTTTCCACTATGATCAGTAATAATTAACACTAAATACACACTTTTTCTGTGCAGTATTATTTCACAAGGAAATAGATGTATGGAAATCTGCCATTTCCTTTTAAGTTGAATACGAATTTTCTGCAACAGATTGAAAGAAATAAAAGACACAGTTTTACAGAGGTGTCTGTGGGATATGTGTTGTGTTGCAAAAGAGCAAATGGCAGCTGTGACTGTATGCCAAAAGTGCACTTCTTTTTATGTACACCACTTTTGCCAGTTTGTTTGGGGATTCTTGCCTTTGGCTATGGAGGATTGTAGTTGGCATATGTGGATATGTCCCAGCTTTGCTTATAGCACCTCTATAAAAGTTTTAGCAAAGCAATTGAGAAAAACAGCCTTCAAATTCTAATGCTTTAACCAGAGCAATGATGCTCTCAATCAACTAAAGGGCCTGATTCAGCTAAGCAACACTGTCTGATTGAAAGGTTTAGAATAGGAACAAGATTTACATTATTTTTATTCACCCTGTAGCACCTTTATTTGCCCTCAAATGCAGCAAGCTCAAATGCAGTTGCAACATACCAATTAATGCCTAGGCTTTTGACAATATCTGCACCGTATTAAATTAATGCCTATTGTAGAAACATGGCATGCATGCATGCATGCATATTTATTAATGATTGATACCAATAATATTAAGTACTAAGATTTTAACTGAAAAGGTTGAATTAAAGAAAACTTTGAAATTTAAAAAACTCAGTATAAAATTATTACTTTAATTTATTGAAAATAACCCAGAAAATTAAAATATTACAAAGACTACAAAGTTAATTAAAATGTTAAAAAGGTAAAAAATGTGGGCAGAAAACGAATGTCAAGGGAACCTTTTAAATTCAATATTTCCTTGTAAAATGTCTTCGTTTGAAGGGCACTGTTACTAATTCTAAGCCTATCTATTTTTCTGCTTATGTAACAGATTTATTGCTCATGTGGAAAGAGCAGGGTATCATATGAAAATAGGTTTAATAGAATAGCATAGAATAAAAAAATATGCATATAATCAAGACATAAAGAAAATGATATCTAAATGAAAACTTAAGATAGGATGACAATATCTTCAATCCCAGATTATTCTGTTTTACCAGAACGCTCAATCTCTGCAATGTGAGAACTTTACAAATGAAAAAGTATGTTGTTTAAACAAGTCAGCTGCTGCTGTCATGGGGGGTACTTCACTTTAAATTCAGGACACTTGTATATCAGGTTTTCAAGAAAATCTTGTACAATGTAAGGAATGTTGAAATTATAGTCACAGGCCAAAGTCATTAGATCTCATTAGAATAAAATGATCTCATGAGGAACAAATATATTAACAAAATAATAGATAGATATAGAGAAAATTCTCTATCCTACGTCTTCATTGGTTTTGAAGCCTTCAATCTGTCTCTTGGTTCAAACCACATTGGTTTTTTTTGCAGCTTTCTCAAGACCAGGCATGATCAAAAATTAAACTGATATACAATAGACTAGATCTTTGGCTTTACATTTTGATAGGCTAATCTGTCAACAAAGAGTAATGTTACAATAATTAGAGAATGATTATAATGATAACAATTTCTTCTCTGGAGCATATAACTTTCAAGAATTGGAATATTTTCCATAGAACTCTATATTCAAATCTCTGTCTTCAAATCTTGGCTGCCCAAACAAACATTAATTACTGAATGCTTTTGCAAGCATTTCAGCATGCAAAAATATTAATTATGGAAGACTAACATAAGGTGTGGCTAGGTATCATAACTCTTTGCTAAATTGATACAGTTGGTTCTTATAGCTTCTACAATTGCAGAATATGTGCTGTAAACTAGCTGGCAGAGATGGCTAACAAAAGGAACTCAATTCTGAAGATGAATTCACTTCAGTGATTCGGAAGACAAAAGCTTCCTTTAAGTTTATACGCTTTTGTACAACATGGTCCCAGCATATTAATCCTATACAATACCTTGTATTTAAATGAATAATAGGTTGGATATAAAGCAAGGAATGTTTTTAAATGAGATGGAGATTAAGTTGTATTAGGAATCTGTATTTTCTAGAACAGATCAGACTGCAGTGATAGGCAATGCTTCTTGCCAAAGGACTAGATGCTGCAAATGGGAGAGGGGAGACTGAAGTGGACACTTTCAAATCACAAGTACATGCTGGTGAAAGTTTCTAAGAGAGGGCATGTCTAGATTTACACATACAGAGGAATTTACAGTACATATAGAAATTTCCCTTTGTAGTAAGTAAATCCTGTCATTCAAGTCAATGGTTCTTTTGCAGGACAATTTGATATATTCCACACTTTATTTATATCCCACTTTTCTTATTTTAATAAATAACTCAAAGTAGTAAATATACATAATCCTTCTTCTTCCCACAACAACAACAACCCTGTGTGAAGTTGAGCTTTTCTGCCTAAGGGAGGCCTAGAACTCATAATCTTCTGGTTTCTAGCCTGATGCCTTAATCATTAGAACAAATTGGCTCACATGTTTGCAAATATGTCTTGAGTGGGGAAGGGGAAGAATTGAATAAGAGCTGGGACCACCTCATAGCAGAATATAAATTTTGCATCCTATGCCACTTTACAGTATAGTTTTTGCTTGGATTTTTTTCTCCACCATTGAACACAATGGTAAAAGTGCCCTTTGCAGTCCTAGCTGTTCTCTATAGAAAACCTAATAGGATGAAAATTAATTTGCATGGCATGCAATGTAGTTGGGTCTTAAGATATAGCTCGAATTTAAACTTTAGGATAAACTTCATTTCCTTTTAATTGCTGTGTTTTCCAGAATTTGAAAAGTGATCCAGGGGAGAAATTACTGCTATGGCAGAAAAAAAAAAAGACTTCTATTTTCCTTTACTGTTTGTGAGGGGTTTTAATACAGAAAATTACAGCATATAACTAGACTTCAATTTTTAGTTTGAAACAGAATGCTCCGGTGCTCTAAGGGCTCTTGAAAAGGGGTTCTAGTGAAAAGGAAGTATTCAGTTTCAAACACTGTGTAGTATGCATAGTAGTACCACATGGTAATTTTGGGATTAAAAGTAATATACCCTTCAATTGCATTTGACTCACAATGGTATATTTTATGTTGGCTGAGAGTTCACGGTGTCTGTGGATGATAGCTTTTGTTCAGTTTATTGGCTGTAGAAGGGTTCTGATGTATGCCGGCTCAGTTCAGTCTGAGACTTTCAGTACTCAGCGTTATGACTTTCTGAGGCAACATTTTCTCTCCAACTAGTTTGATAAGGATTCCTATATCAGTTAAGACATTTAATCCACAGTACTGATCATAAAAACACAAGTATTAGGAGTAGGATTAGTACTCCCTGAGATACACTTTCTTGTGAAATGTTAAGCTCTCAATTAGTTTTAGAACTTAGATCTTCCAAGCGACCTTGGAAGTCTTCTAGTCCAACTCCCTGCTCAAGTAGGAAACCCTATACCATTCCAGACATATGGCTGTGCAATGTCTTCTTTAAAACCTCCAGTGATGGAGAACTCACAACTTCCTGAGGTAAACTGTTCCACTGATTAATTGTTCTCATTTTCAGGAAATTTCTAGGTTGGATCTCTGTTTAATAATTTTCCAACCATTATTTCCTGTCCTGCCCTCAGGTGCTTTGGAGAATAAGTATTGGAAGACTGTCATAGTCTTTGATTCACTATAGTCTCTAATTCGTAGAATTGTATTCATTTATTTGCCTGTATAATCCATGGGTATACAATTACACCTATGGGATTTCTTCTCCGCCATGGGCAGAAAACTTTCTGAAGCACCAGAACAATTACAAGCACCAAAAATGCATGCTGATAGAATAGATGGCATAAAAAGAATCCCCTCAAGGGATGCAGTTGAATTGCAGCTAAGAACCACTTTGGCCTTCACTTTGAGGCATTACCTCTATTAACATGCCATTGCTTTCCTGCTCTCCGCATCAACATGCATGGAACTGCTGAAGTAACCATTAGCCAATTATGGCCCCTCTAGCTGAGAGCGCAGAAAATGCCATTTCAAAGAGAAACAAAAATCCTGCTCATTGCAAAAAGGATAAGTGATAGCACTGGTTCCCAATCCACTGACTTGCAATGCATTTGGGGTGCACTTGTTTTGGCACAAGAAAAAAAGATCCCAGCTGTGAAGCTGCCTTCTTACATTCAGTCAACATGCTGCCGCAAAGTAACCTTAGCACTCCGACAAAAGGTTTTTAACTGGGGCCTTCCTTCACAGAGGCTCAGGGTCTAATCCCTGGAGTTGAAGGATGTATTGGGGGTTGCTGCTGCATAAGCAAAGGAAGATCGCTCAGAATGGTTGACTTTTACACCATTCCTTCTTCCTTCCATAGGAGATATTTATTGCCAATGCAATAAATATGGCTGCTGGTTTATGTTGCTAGGAGGAAGTGGAATGAAACAGGAGTTCCTTCCATTGAGAAAACAGGATTCTCAAACAGCAATTAAAAGTAGCTTCAATTAAATTTCAGGTGCCTGAGCATGACAATACTGTCTCAAGTCTCTAACAATCTGACAGTATGGAATCAAACAAATTGTACACCAATCTTGAACCAGCAGGAAGTTGTGGTATGGTGGATTTCCTTATTACTATTGTGCACTAATTACATGCCTCGTATGACAAATGAGAATTATGTAAATTACACAAATAGATTTCACTGAGATATTTGTGGATATTAACCCTGGCCAGTAGTACATTTAGTTCATTTTTCAACTGTTTTTTTTTTACTGTTATTTAGAATATTAATTTTTATAGCTTGGACAATACTTTAAAGATCAATGATAATCACAGTTTCACAGCTACAGCTACTGGGAGATTTTGAATTAACTATTGGTTGGAAAAACTAAAATTTTATGCTATCTTTCTGATTCAAATACTTTCATTCTAAAATCCTAAGGAAGAAAAATAGTAATCCTGAATTTTAACATCTATTACTATACAGTCCAATATTTTACATGAGAAAATAAAACTAATATAATGAAGTTAGGATTCAATCTGCCTAGGCTTTATGATGAAGTATAGAGAGAAACATGCCTTAACATTGGCCCAATGATGTCCTAATTTCTGCATGGAGAAATTTGCAATATAATTAGTTTGATTTATTTACTTAATTACTGAGTTTTTAAAATACCACCTCATAACTATTAAGTGTGGGATTGTTTAAAAGAAACTGTGTATATAATGAGCTGCATTTGCATGAAATGTAGCAGGAAAGGATTACCTTCCTTTCAAATCCATTCATAAAAAAAGCTATCCATTCATAAAAACATGTTTAAATAAGCAGGCCTGTATTGCAATGGAAGACAAGTTTGTTCTAGGGTCTGGCTCTGCAACTCCATTACTATAATATCTACAATTAAAACCAGATCTTGTGATTTTCACTGGAGCCAGCAGTGGAATAAGAAGTCTGACCTGCCAGGCTCTCTTCTAGAATCAAGGGAGATGCAATTTACACAGGAAACTCTTAAGGACTTATAGGCGGGACACAGAAATGTGCCAGTTAATGGCTATTTCTTTGAAAAATTAGAAGCGTTGAAGTTTCATGGCTCCTTCTGGCAAGTTCTGTCCATAGGTAGGGAGCAATAACTATTGAGAAGAATGGAAGCTACTGCTAATTGCAGGATTTAACAAGCTATCAACCTGGAAGAATAAATGATTTAGGCATTTGGACTGTAACATACATAGATCACACACTAGGTCCCATACGGTGCCCTTCAGCCAATAAATATTGGTTACAAGGCTATGGCTGATTATAAATGTAAGTCAGGAAACTAGAAGACACATGCTTTTTAAATGAAGATAGCTACAGAAGATAAAGCAATGATTTTCAAATATTCCTGATTTTTAAAACCATTCTTTTCTCTTTTAAAATAAAAGTATATCCAACTACATTTCCTTTTTGCAACAAAAGCAAAGTCACTGAGTTGGATTATATTAACTATTAAAATTTTAAGGAAGAATTAGAAGGCTGCAGTGTTAATTTTTTTAAAATCAAGGTTTGAAGCAAGGCATGGATGTCTGCAAGGATGGGACATGTGGCAGAATATATGTTGTGATATTCTGATGCAAACCACCCCCGTGTTGTGTACAACACTGCAATACATGTAGAAAAAAAATGAAATTTACATCATGTTATCATAATGCTTGTTTTGCCATTTTGGCATCATCATAGTTAGCAATTGGAGACCTATAGAGTTAGAATTTTGTTAGCCTACCTGAAAATTTGGCCCTCATCAAAATTTCATTTCATATTAAATAGGAAGAAAGAAAAAAGGAAACTATTGTGCACATTTAAGCAGAGATATTGTTTACTGTTTTATACTTTTTCTATGGATACCTGCAGAATATGTGGAATTTTGGGGTTAAGGGTATCCAACAAACTGCACCTTGAAGAAAAATAAATTGCTTATCTGAAGAAAAATATCCATATAAAGTCAGAAAGCTTGTTTTAAAATGATAAGTTCAAATACTTATCTAAATGTCATTAACCTCTGAGTTTTCTAATTTGAGAATATCAGCAAGCAATATTCTAGATTGATCATGGGCAGAGCAATTAATTTTGTATTATCTGCTTTCCAATGGAGTTGCAAGATTTGATGGCTTGGTTCTTTTTTATCTAACCTACTTGTTTGGGTCCTTTGTGGTCCCAGCTGTAGGCATCCTAACAATTGGCCCTGTAAGATCTGTCCAGGTTACTTGCTGTGTGTGTCATGCTTTGGCTCCTGCCTTAATCTCCAGTAAAATCATTCTGTCACTGATAACCTCATGAGATATGTTTTGTTCTTTGCTGAATCCCAAAAGAACATGCCTTTCATACAGCATACCAAATGGATGAATAAGGACCTGCTATTTAAGAGTATCAGCTTTTATATCCATCAGCTGTTAAGTAAGTAAGTCCAAAGCCTACCTCTTGCAAGA
This sequence comes from Arizona elegans, assembly GCA_022577455.1. Taxonomy (NCBI): domain Eukaryota; kingdom Metazoa; phylum Chordata; class Lepidosauria; order Squamata; family Colubridae; genus Arizona; species Arizona elegans. The sequence continues at coordinate 156,170,966 of JAKOOJ010000001.1, forward strand.
GTTTCTTAATATGCTTCTTTATATTTCTGAAGACAATCCTCATCTTGTTGCACTCCTTAAATTTTGTCCATCAGAGTTAAGTACAAATCTTATTTCTACACAGATTCTCTGTTCTTCTATCTTTATTCTCTGTTTTGAAATTAATAAACAGCAGACTGTATACACTAAGGTAACTGATTCCTCCTAAAAGTGCATTCCAAATATATTCAGTTTTGAGAATTGAAGTGATTCTTTTTCTATTCTTGTGCCTTTCAATGCTACAATTTCAAGGAACCAATTATTTTTCTTTAAAACAACATGTAAAAGCCAAAAGTAAAAAATAAATAAGCAAATGCTGGGAGATTACTTACAGATTTGATTGAGAATATAACAGCCACAAACACCCTTAATTTGTTTAAGGTCTTGTTTAGTATTTCTTCTTTGTGCTAGAACAAAACTTCTCAATAACAGTCTCACAATAGTCTTTACTGGGAAGCTCAAATCAGTCCTTCCCCCTTTTACCTTCAGAGTTCCCTTCATATGTGTTCCTTTTCTTGTAAGAGCCAATATTCAAAGTTGGTACTTCAATATTATTCCTGTGAGTAGTTGTAGTTGCACTGATGAATGAAGTTCCAAAGGCTTGACTTTCACTTTGTTTTGGCAATTCCAGAGTCACCTTTCATATATAGATATAGTATATATATTTATATTATTATTCATTTTACATTTTAAATTATTTTATTTTGCTGGTCACTTCCATATTGCTTCATTCAGATTCCAGAATAACGTTCACAGTAAGGAGAAAATATAAAGAGAATGAAAAAGAAAAGTTTAAGTGCAAACTAATTTTCCAGTGATTTCCAGAGTGTGTTTTTCCTGTCCTTAGTTTTTTCTTTTTCTATTTTCCCTCCTGACCCTGCCTTAAAAACGTTAAAGTGTTTAAAAATCCAGTGTTATTCTTCCTTCTAGTGCTATATAATGCTCTCAGCTTTAGTTGATAAAGAAATGGAGGGGAGAATTATTACATGTGGCATTCAATGTATATAAAACATGAACAGGAGGCTCTCTTTATATAAATATTCAATATTCATTGGCACTGTGCCCTCAAAAAGCCCAAGTTAGTTTGCATGTGTATGAGTGTGTGTCCTGACACAATTTTCGACTTGTATCCACCTGTAATTTCATGCACCAGAACAGGAATGAATGAGGTCTCTGCCTTGGAAAAGAATTGACAACTGCAAAAGTAGAGAGAGCAACTGGCCATAAGCAAGCTGGATTAGACATTTTGATTAGCGGGCAGAATTAAAAAATGGTTAAAGAAATTGGCCTTTCAATCTCAGTTATTAGTTCATTATCTATGGTATAAAAATTGTCTTTTTCTACCCCCTTCCCACCTTTTGAAACTGCCTTGCCTTCTGCGGGAATGCTTCAGTGGCTCTGGCACTTCCTGTGATAGAAACTGACCAGGGTGACTTTCTTGGCAGCCCCCAAGCTGGGTCCCTATAAGAACACCAGCCTGACAGCAGGCAACCACTTCAGGGGCAGTTCCTAGCATGCGTGGCTGGTCTGATCTTTTCTTCCTCTAAAAGAAGTGCTTGGAAAGGAAGAAAAGCCAGACTTTTTTTTTCTTTTGCTTCTTCCTAAATTTCTGGAATCATTGATTTAAATGATTCTCTCTCCCTTCTCTTTGCAGACATCAAATGGAGGGAAGATTTGGCAAGAGAACGTAAGAAAAGGGGGAAGGAAGAGAAAAGGGGGAGGAGGAAGGAGAGGAAGAGAGTGCTGGTATGGTTTCCCCATTTCTCCCTGGGATTACACTACGGTGTTTCGGTGTCTGTAAGGTGGAGGAGGCAGCATCATGCCAGGCTTCAGAGAGAACTCTGAGAGGTATTCGGGATTCTCAGCCACAGTGGGTCGGATCCTTCCATTTTGTTTATAAAAATATTTTGTGCTGTATTCCTGCAGGTAGTCCGGATGCTGTAGGGTACTTCGTGGAGGCAGGCTGTGATTCCAATAACCTGGATTATCAAATGCCTTTTTGGGCTTTTCTGGCAATGGAAGCCCATTTTTCTTCAGGTACTCTGCATTTTCAAAGGTGCTTGCAAAGGTGTTGAGGTACAGGGGCTCATTCACATATTCATCCTCGACTTTGGACTGCCCAGTTTGGCTGTTGTGATAATCTGGGTTGTCCAGAGCTTGAAGATCACCATTCTTCCACCGAGAAACAAATGGATTCTCCTCCACTGGATTCAGGTGATCTTGGAAAAAGGAAAGAGATGTTAATTGAAATGAAAATAATTTCTACTGCAATGTGTACATTAAGGAAACATAACATTATAAATTTGGGGAAATAGTTTGTCAAAATATATACATCTACACTAGGAAAAATGCATACAAAAATGCATAACTGAGTGAAAAGACAGACAAAACTCCATACATTTGAATCACAAATTTGGAAGCACTTGTGCAAATGACTAAAAGAAATTTACGGTAGGAACTGAGGCTAAGGGTAATGGACAAAACTATCCCATCCCTGTCAGCCTGTTCATACTTTAAGTTCCATAATGGAAATATTTCTCTGAGTCTTTTTTCCTTTTGGGGAAAAACACTTCTCTGATCAAACATTGCCAGCTATGGAATAGTCTACTCCTAACACCTAATGTTTTTGGTACATGTTTTATCGAATACTGTGTTTTTTTTCCTGCAGTGTTGCATTATTGTTATGCTTTTATGTTTATACCTAGAGTGCTACATCTTCATAACCATATGAAGGTGCCGTCTTGCTAACATGACTTTCAACTGAGATAAACTCAGTCACATTTCATGTAAGTGAAAACAAGCTGCTCACTAGGAATAGGTGAATACAGAATACAGAATCAAAGAACTGGGTTGTTACTTCCTGGTCTGCAGAACATAAATAGTGTGTGTGTGTGTGTGTGTGTGTGTGTGTGTGTGTGTGTGTAAACAAGACTGGGCAACAAACAAGATTGGGCAACTTCTTAATTTCGTTTGCATTATCATGGAATATTTCTGTTGGGAAAAAATGCTAAGAAGTATTTTAATTATTACATCCTTATTCTGTGATAATGTTTTTTAAAATAATTTTCACCCAACCTTACCCATAAGGTAACTTGAAACTGGCATCTGATGGATGCTAGATTGTAAAATGGCACATTCATTTTCAAGTGAGCTGAGCTCAGTCCAGGGGTGATATTCATTTACCTTCGCTACCGGTTCGCAAATGTGAGCATGCGTGTGCACACACTCACTACGGTCTTGCATGCCTCCTCAATGCATGTGCAGAGCCTTCTGCACATGCACAGAGGGTCAAAAACGGGATGTGATGATGTCCGGGCGGGTGGGCGGAGCCTCACGCCACCGGCAGTACCAGACTGCGTGACTGGATAGAGCTGGCTGAATTTCACCACTGGCTCAGTCTACTGACAGTTTAGCACACATGCCTCCACTATATTAGAATCAGTGATGCAAAAAATGTTTCTTTACATTGCCTCATTAACTCTTAAGGGAACAAAAAACTTACATCCAAAATCTTACCTATCTTACTGTGACAAAAGGGGTTTTGAAAGATGTACAAGACTGAGAGAAAATAATAACTAATGCTTAATTGGTTGTATCTTGGATATCAAAGTTGTCATAGAAAATATCAAAATACCCCAAAAAATCTTGCTTTTTAAAAGTTTCCTTGCATTTCAACATTTAACAAACATATAGATTAAACCAAACACACAAACAGAAGCTATGCAAGGAAGCCAAGTAATTCTTGTGGAATTAAAAAAAAGGGGGGGGGATTGGGGAGCAGAGAGAATGCCATAGTATTGTAGCTCTGGTTACTTGACCTGATTTTTCAGGAAGCAGTGCATTTCATAAAAGCCCATGGGCTGCTGAATGAGTGATATAGATTTTAATTACTTACCGTGCCAAATGTTGAAGCTTGACCAAACAGGATCACCTCTTCCTAGGAAGAGGCAATGAATATAACAGGGAAATGCTATCTATTTTCTTTTCCATATTATATGGTTGAGTACATTAAAGGCAGCAGGAAACTAATGATGCATTTCCTCTTAGCCCAGTGACCATGCTGTTCAGTTGGACATTGGGAAAAGCAAAAACAAAAAAACAAACAAAAAAACTCTTTACTTGAAAGTAAACTCTACTCTGCAGCTAAGCTTGCAATGTAATTGACAAGTCAAGCTCAATGCTACAAACAAAATGCCAAGAGTGTGAGGTCCTATAAACTCTTCCATCGTAAAGCCAATGTAGAAAAACAAGACTCTGCTTCTAGGAGACGTGCCTTTCATTTTACAGGTTGAATTGGTTTGACTGAAACAAAGAATAATTCAGACAACCCAGTACTAAACAGGAACCATGCAAATGTTAGGTCGCAAAGACAGTGGTCTTTCCCCACTTCCTAAGTCTTCCCACGTGCACCAAGGGGAATCGGAACATAGCCATCCTGTGATAGCAGGTGAGCATGCTCTGGGGATAAGTAGCCCCACAATGAACCTGGCCTGATGCCTTGTAAGGCTTTAAAGGTTTAGGGTTCCTTCACTGTATGGTTTCTTGCCTGTATATATGTATAAATGGATGGATTGGCTTATGAAGGCATAAGTGTGGCCCAAACTTCAACCTGGGTACCTATGGCTCTTTGGATGGAAAAGATGATATTCGCCTACCTTGCAATGGTCTTTCATCCAAATAAATCTTATGCAATGGTACCACTTACCAGTTCAACTTGGAGGAAGGCATGGGAGAGATATGTCAGCCATTCTTGCTAGGGTTCATTTTATCTGTATAGAGCTCCAACCAGAATATTCTCTGAGCATTGATTATACTGGGCAGTGGGGGGTGGGGATTATTATCACTATGTGAGAGATATACCTGTTTTGCACTTTTCTGGCATTGGAGTCATATACCCTTCTTCATCCAGCTCAGTTCTTGGCCCTCGCTCTGGGATAAAAACTGTTGGGTCAGCGCTATACCTCTGAGTGATACTGTCATCTTGTAAAAGACTTGCCACTTGTTTCCGTAAAGTACCATTGCAGCAAGTGTCATCACAGATCTCAGCAGCTCCTTGCCTGATGGGAACTTCTGGAGCTATGCCTGGTATGGCAGTTCTGTATGGCAAAGGAACTCCTTGTTCTGTAGACAAGCTTCCATCTCTGTAGATAAACTGATTCTATAAGAAACATAAAGCACCATGTGAAAATCCCCCCAACAGAATTAACATTAGAGCTTAGTTTCATGCATATAAGATGTTCAATTATTTGCACCTTTGTTATGCAGAAGTTTTAGTTGTAACTGTTTCAGTCAACATGACACATATTTTTTAGTTTGTTGTTTGACTCTGCAAGCATTGGCTAAAGGAACTGAGTGAATTCCACATGCATAGGTTTTCATTATTGCTGGATTCAACTTAAATTCCATTGGTTTAAAGTAATTCAAGATCCTTAGTTTATGCTTTTGAAATATTACCCTTCAAGAACGAAAACGTAGTGCATTTTTCTTAGATTTTAGATTACGATACAAATAATCTGCTACCTCAAATAAGAGCCCAACCCTAATCCATCAATCTATGACTGCCAAATCTAAATTCAATCAGGATCAGATTCTATTTAATGTTTTTCCAAAATCTGATGGTCTCTATATGTTATTTCCGTGTTGTTGTTGTTGTTTTTTTAAAAAAACCCTAGTATTATAACACATTACCTTCTATGTTCAACTACACTCTTCTAGAGTTAGTAAGTTACCTCCCATCTCACAAAACCTGGCCTGAGAAATTGTGCTACATTTATTCCTGCCAATTCATTTTGCATTTCCTAGAATTTCTCAGGTGCTTTTGCCAAGATAAACCTCAACATTTATACATAATACAAAATGTCATAGAAAGGACACCAAATGTCCTAAGTGTGGAAATTAGCTGACCTGCAGAAAGATTCCTTCAGTGACCACCGCAACTAAGCCCATCTTAGTAGTCCTCTGTAGGAGAGAGTAGAGGGGAAAGTACTGCTGGCAGAAGGCATTCACAAGCAGGGTACAATATATACCCAGATGCCTATGACTTCTGTCTTTATCCTGAATTACTATAACAATACTTGTATAGGGTGTATAGAGTTTGTACAATTTTGTATTTTGAAGTTCATCTAGCACTTTATATCTCCCTTACTAGGCAATTATTTTACTACACAATAGAAACATGCTATAAATGTTAGTCACTGAGAATCATTTTCCTTCCCATTAAATGATTGGAAGTTTCACATGTGAAAGCATCTTTATATGAGCATCCAAATTTTGCTTTAAATAAAACTCTGAAACAAAAACATTCTATCCTTCCCCCCGTTTTTGAATTAGATCATTAGTTTTAACAACAATAATATAATTCCCAAACAGTAGGCTGACTGAATTATGTATTACTACTTAACTATGTATAACTGGACTAGTCTAGAAGAGCGTGCAAGAATGGCACAGAGACAGAAGCAGTGCTGACTCTTGGCCATCAGTCTCTTGGAAGGAGAAAGCCCTTGAACAGAACATCATCACAACTACTACTACTACCACCACTACTACTACTACTACTACTATTGATTTTATCAATAGTAATAGGAGCCCTTGGAGCAATACCCAAAGGGTTGCCTAGATAAATCAAACTTTTGAACTTATCAGGCCTGAGTATCCTGACTTTGCAAAAAACCACCATATTTGGAACTGCCTGTACACTCAGACATTATCTTGACAGCTCTTAGGTCCTTGGTTAGGACTTGAACTGTTAGGTTTTTACCAGTCCCAGACTGTGAATCAAATTGAAGATTAAATTTTCAATAACGATAACGATAACGATAACAACAACAACAACAACAACAACAACAACAATAATAATAATAATAGGAATGAAATTATGTATGCCGGTTCTTGAGCTGAAATGTAATTCTCCTTATTTCAGGAGCAGTTCTAAAGGGTGAGAGGATGTTGAAATCTTTGAAAACCATCCAATCTCTCCCACTCCTCTCTGAGAAAGATGATCTATATATTACATGATGTTGGAGCTCTGATGTCAGCAGGCAAACATTGGAAGAAATTTAGACAATCACCCGGGAGAGCAGACCGCTTCCTTTCTTCTTGAAGAGGAGATCTGAACTATCCAATGGATTCCAAAATATCTTCCTTATCACCATAAGATTATTGTTTAGAGTACAGCATTTAACATAATCATTTAAAACAAATATAATTGATCAAGTATTTCTTTATATTGTTCCAGGAATGAAATTTATCGACTTGGTTGTTATTTTTCATAAAATAAGAGGAAAGGAGAATGTTCTGGCATTGTGTGAATTTCCTGAGAAATTAGTCATCAGTTCTTGTGGAACTCACTAGAACCTTTTAATGTTGATCTTTTAAAGAAATTACCATAGCTTTAATTAATGTCCATTCAGTAACTTTATACTGCATTTTCTGTGGATCAGTGTGGGCATTGTTCTTTGAATCCATACAAACATATTAAAATTATTATTTCCTTTCACATTTAATTTTTATATTTGCCTTCAAGCTATATGAACTCTTCTGAATTAAATGTGGCAATTTTTGGTTGTTATTTATTAGATTTTTGTTTTGTTAGGTTTATCAGATATCACAAAAGCTAATTGTCCCTCCAGCCGTTTTATCTGATTCCTTTTTTTCAGAGAAGGTTTAAACTTATGAAGGTTTTTAATACACAAAGTTTTTTCAGTATCATTAAACCAACCTAAACTAGAACAGGCACACTCATCCTAGCTTCAAAAAATATTATGGACCAAAGATAACACTTTGAATCTCCCAAATACTTCTAGAATTAAGGATAATCTTACAATGTTTAGCACTCCCTTAATTTTATTATATTATTATAAGTTGTAACCGAACAATGTCCAGAGAACCCTGTTCAACAAAACAAAGCAAAATTTATTGTAAGGCAAATATTAATCTCTAGTAACATCTGATTCTATCTTAGAATTTTCTGTTAAGAGTTAATGAAATTTGTATTATTCAGCGCACTCAGCAACAAAACATGATCAACTCTCACCTACCCTTGGAGAATGAGAGAGTACATGGGATAGTGGAATTAATGAAGAGAGAAGGAGGATACATTTAAAAAGACAAACAAATCCTAACAGGTTGATTGTGAAATACTTACTCCTGACATAGGGGTGTAGGCAGGAGGAGGGCTGTGTCCAATTTCACTCTAATAGGAAAGAAAAATGGAATGACCAATATAGTAAGAGGTTACATGGATGAAAATAAGTCATATGAATTCTGTGAATTGGTGGAAAAACCATGAACAAATTAGGGAGATTTATTCAAACACCAGTACAATTCACCCTTTCTTGCTCAGCACATCTCCAGAGGCAGTTTTGTGTGAGCTCAAAGTATGGAGAATTTGACTGTAGAATAATTAAGGAAAGTCTGAAAAGAGGTGTAGGACTTTTTTGCACAAAAGAATGATCAGCAAGCAGCAGGTCAGTTGCCCCTCTAAAATGAAGATTCAAATGGGATGATCTACTACTATTAACCTGGTCTAAAAGGAAGAGAAAAGATATTGCTTAACAATGAAGACAACACATAGATTTTACCTGAATAATTATATAATCACAAAATTCATTCTCTATAGTCTGGCTAAAAGACAGCAGATAAAAAGAAATACCTGTCTCTATGGCAGATTTTCAATGACTGAAAAATTAATGTGCTCATAGTTCAATAACACAGAAAGATAAGACTCTATTGCTGGATGCTACTTCTCTTTCGATGTTTTCATCCCAGTAATGTTCTAATGTCCTGCATCTATTGCTAGATCTCCTAGCAACAGATGCAGAATGTTTATTTTTCTAATACCTCCCCTCCCAATATCAGTATCATGAACATGTATGCATCATAATGTACGCTTTATATATGAAGACGAACATCATGCATCATCAGTATCATGAACATGTTTTTTATGCATGCTTCTTTTTAAGGAAGGTTTGGAAAGCAGTATGATTCACATAGACAGAATAGTCCCTTTTGACATTTCCAGTTCTCCTGGCATGGAGTTTTGTTTTGCTGCAGACTCTATTTAGAATTGGGATTTAGCTGCAAGTGGCTCAGAAGATTAAAGAGAACTCTAACATCAATATCTGTCCACACCTATTTAGTCACAATAAAATGACTATTGGTCTGCACTCATCATTTAGCAATTTTTATTTTTCTCTTGAGCATCTCTCTTTTCCTTGTTACTGATTACATGTTTTTCCTAGAGTGCTACTAATAAATGTCCATGGTATTTCTTGTGCTTACATATGGATTTACTTATATCATGTAGAAAAGAAGAGGTAGCATTCTAAAGACAAATGGTGCATGAATAAGAAATATGTCAGTAAAATGTGAAACTATATGTCAAATCTATCTTTTCATAATTCTTACTTATGTCAGAGTTGAAGTAGAGAGTCAATAGATGGGCAGGTTTGGCTGTGATGAGTCTGATGAAGCTTGTATCTTTAGAAAACTTAAAGGAAAGAAAGACTACAAAAAATCTTTGATTGTCTCAATTTATGGTGACTATAAATACATTATTATTCAAGGTCTTGTTGCAGAGACATTTTGCTGAAAATGTTTGGTCAGGATGAGCCTAGTTTGCTCAGCTGCAGTGAAGCACCTCCATAGTGAAGCACCTCCACTTGGCCTCCAATTTAGCTTTGGATATTCTCTCCCAAATATCTTTCTTCTTAGCTAAGCTCATATACCAGAATGCTACTCTTCAGCTGTGCATTCATTTTAAAACTGGATAATAACCATTGATGTACAAAAGACAAACCGTATTATACCCCTACAATATTTTTTATAGATGACTGAGGCAGTTCAATGTTTAAGTATACAGAACTCATCATCACACCTGTTTTTTCTTTTCGATCATGACATTTTTGGATGGCAATTCACTCTATAATATGACAGTCTCACAGCTTTCCTTCTTGATTACATATTTATTTAAAATAACACTTAACACTTTATAGCTACCAGCAATATTGTTGAGAAAATACTGCAATTTGATTTATGTATTTTTATTAATTATATTACTTAAATATGGAAAGATACTAAGAAAATGCAGAACTATTTTTACAAGGATGCATCTCAAGATCTTTTCAACTCATTAAAAACAATCTGCACAATACATCGATGTTATCCACCTAGTGAAATTTTTGACACTAACCCTATTTTTACAAGGATGCATCTCAAGATCTTTTTCAACTCATTAAAAACAATCTGCACAATACATCGATGTTATCCACCTAGTGAAATTTTTGACACTTACCCTAACCCTAACCCTATAAAGTTGCTTCAGGGACATTTAATTTCATCAGCAAGTTTGTTGTTTGTTAACTGTACTAATATGCTACTAGTAAAACAATGGATTTCACTGAAAAACTTTCAAGAGGATAGGACACTTTGCATTGATAATATATTTAAAATAATAATAAAACTACGCGATTATGGATGAAACATGTAACAGCGATACCCATTGTCATCGGGACACTTGGTACCATGTCCAAGAATTTTATAAGATACATCAACAAACTGCAGCTTCCTACAATAACACCAGTGGAACTGCAAAAAGCTGCGCTACTTGGAACATTGTACATCTTAAGAAGGTACTTGGTTGATACCTAGGACGCTGGCAGCAACCCGTATCAACCATTAGCACCAGTCAGTGGTATTTGTGATGCATTTTTGAATGTTCAGTTGACTGAGTTTCATGTTTAATGAATAAAGTATATAATAATAATAATAATAATAATAATAATAATAATAATAGGGAATCAATTCAGTCTTGCAGCTTCATGGACATATATCTCAGGCTATATGAATACATTCTAATGTCAAAAAGGACATTCTATTAAAGAGCCTCTAAATGAGAGAGATGGCTCTTTCATTTTAAAATTATTAATTTTAATAGAATATTAGCCTTTTGATAGACATGCTATTTAAAGTTTCCAAAGGATCCACATAACTTCAAATACTATCAAAAACAAAACACTAAGCAAGGCTCTCAATATTTTGGGGGATAGTTTTATGATTATATTTGGCATGAGTGGTGATATAATGATAAAAGTTCCATAGTCAGAATGTGGTAGCATGTCAGAATGTGTCATAGTCAGAATGTGTTATGCACATGTGATGGTTACCAGCTGGCTTCCAAGTGCTGGCTGTTACTTATAAAGCTCTTCATGGCATAGCACTTGGTTATTTAAGAGATGACCAGTCACCAATTGTTTCTGTTCATCTCATGAGATCAGGCAGAGTAAATACATTTTGAGTCCCATCAATTAAGCAGTGTAATCTAATGGGATCCAAGAAGTGTGTTTTTTCTGCTGCAGTGCCTGCCCTCTGGAATAAATAACCGCTCTTCAAGATCTGGATGGCTTCCTCTATGGCAAGAATGATGACACCATGATGACATTCAGGAAGCTACTGAAGACATTGGCTGTTGTTCTAGACCCTGGGCATAGGTCATGGGTGAGTCCTGTTGGATAGGGATTCTGTTAATATGTCTGTCTTTGGGCCACTCAGGAATGGTTTACTTTTGTGGTTTTCAAACTGAAAATACCGCAGAGTTGGGTGCCCTCTAAATTGATTAAATGTAAATGAATAGTAACAATACCCAAACCAAAGCAAGCAAGCTAGGAACAGCTGAAATGTGGATTACCTGAAATAGTAATGCAATGTGACATCCATTTTAATGTAGTGGTTAAGGCATATGGTTAGAAATCAGGAGACCATAAGTTCTAATTCTGCTTTGTGCATGAAGGCAGCAGGGTGAACTTGGGTCAGTCACTTTCTCTGAGCAGGAGAGAAGGAGGCATGGCAAACCATTTTGGAAAAACTGTGCCAGAAAACTGTAAGGAATAGTCTAGGCAGTCTCTGAGAATTGGACATGATTGAGCAGAAGAAAAAATGTAATGTAATTGTTTTTAAAATGTTTTTAAATTGCTTTCTAATTACATAGCAATATAGTAATATTGGAAGCTTCAAAAACACTTTTTTTGTGTTTAAGATGCAAACCAGATTTCTTCCATCTGCCCTCACTTTATTGATGATATATGCATTTTTCATTGGTTGGAAAAATGATATATTGGCAGAAAGCAACACAGAAAAAATCAGTCAAATGCTATTTTTATATAAATGGGGGGGCGGGGGCGGGGGGAATGAAGCTCCATATTTGGGGCAATACATAGAAATAAATTCTTGGGTCTTGAATATATCTATGTTTTGTAGAGATTAAAAGCTAAGAAATCTGTGTGCATCCATTCCTATGAGCATGTGTGAATCAGTATATGAGTTTGCTAATTACTAAAAACAATCTTCTTTCATTGCTTGGCACAGCTGGTGATGAAGGGATTTTTAAAAGAAACAAAGCAGATCTGTCAAAACACTGCTAAAAGTGCTTTACCATCTACTCAGTTCTGTTAGATTAGAGACTGGATTTAGTTTGCTTTCCTTATTCTCTTATTACAATTACCAAAGAAATTATTTCCGTAACCCTTGTCCAGGATGTTACATTATACAGTACCCCAATTTATTTGTGCCTTAACAAAGTTAACAAACAGTATTGTCTCTATGCATACAGCCTTAATATTTAATCAGCAGCAGCTCTGGGGGTAGATCTGACACAAGCACAGATTTCCATTATATGAAATTACACTCATATGAACATATTTATTTACTCTTCACTCTACTAAATCAAATTTTACGTGCAACTTGAAATCATATACATTACTCAATCAGTAGTCATTCGACTAATAATCTGAAACTTCTTTCCTTTTGATTTTTTGGAGTTAATACTGAGCTACCATTGCTTGCATCAGTCATTATTTTATTATGTAAATAATGATGTCTAGTATTGTCAAAAGCATTGGCAACCAATAAATCAGAAATTTCCATAAATCTAGTTGTTAATTTAAAACCAAAGATGATGAAAAACAAATACTCTTCCTCTTCAGCTGAGAAATCAGTGAGACCCTACAAGAACCAATGGTTATGTGCTCTGCTTTTGCTTCCACTTATTGACTTCTTTCTCTTGCCCAGTGTTTCTTAAACTTTTTAAATGTTATTTCCATAGAAAAGCACAATGGCTTCCTATGGAAATAACATAGGAATGTTATTCTTATGTCTTTGCCTGTCTTCGCCTAGCTCCTGCCAACTAGCAGTTTGAACGCATATAAATGCGAGTAGATAAATAGGTAGCACGTCAGTGGGGAGGAAGCAGCACTCCATGATGTCATGCTGGCTATATGACCCTGGAAATGTCTTCACACAGTGCTGGCTCAATGGCCCTTGAAACTGAGATGAGCATTGCCCCATATAGTCAGTTACGATTAAGGGAGTAAAATCCACAGGGACTTCTTTCCTTTTTCCTTCCATAAGAAATTTTGATACCTTCAGTTTTCACTATCTTCCCCTATTGATTGATGTGGGTGGCACATTTATCTAGTCCAAACCTCTTTGTAATATCTTTATTATACATACAGTGTCGAGCAGTGATTCTATTACAGGTGGTATTTTTCCATACAGATTCAAATGATTCATGTAAAGGAAGTAGATAATCTGTCAAATATATTTGATGTTTGACTGGGGGATTTAGAACAGTGGTGGGTTGCTACCAGTTCACACCGGATCAGGAAAACCGGTAGTGGTGGTGGGGGGAGGCTCTGCCCACCCGCCCAGATAGTTTTGCACATGCGCAGAAGTGCCGTATGCGCTTGTGCACACACGCGCCCATGAGCAAACCAGTAGCGATGGGATTTGGAACTCATCCCTGATTTAGACTAAGTGGAAATGGGGATTATATACTTACACTGTAAGATATTTTTGTTAATTTGTATTAGACCTTTATTGATCAATAAAGAAAGCTAAATATTTAGAGATGAGTTTATTGAAAATGGGGTGAGGTATGGAATGAAGATGTAACTGTTGTAATTTAAGAAACAGCAATAAATTATAAATGTTGAACTTTGCTTGCTAAGTATGAAGGGGGAAGTTTCTTTTTCTTGTTATTGTTTTTTGGGGAGGGATTCTTTTTACACACACAAACACACACACACACACATATATATATAATCTTTCAGTACGTTTTACTGCTCTTGATCTTAGAGGTCGTACATAGGTAATATGGTATAAGCGGATTAAGAAGGATAAAATGGTCATATATAGTAATTGCTTTATAGTATTATTCATTAAAGGTAAAGGTAAAGGTTCCCCTCGCACATATGTGCTAGTCATTCCCGACTCTAGGGGGCGGTGTTCATCTCTGTTTCAAAGCTGAAGAGCCAGCGCTGTCCAAAGACATCTCCGTGGTCATGTGGCTGGCATGGTTAAACATCAAAGGTGCATGGAATGCTGTTACCTTCCCACCAAAGGTGGTCCCTATTTTTCTACTTGCATTTTGTACGTGCTTTGGAACTGATAGATTGGCAGAAGCTGGGACAAATAACAGGAGCTCACCCCGTTACGCAGAACTAGGGATTCGAATTGCTGAACTGCCGACCTTTCAATTGACAAGCTCAACATCTTAGCGACTGAGCCACCGCGTCATTATTATATTATATTATATTATATTATATTATATTATATTATATTATTATTATATTTTCATTACACAGTATTAATAGATACTATATCTATGAGTCTTGATATATCTACATTGGTACTTTAGTTTGTATCTGATGAACTGTTTGCATTGTTTCGCTGCATTGCCCCTCCCATCTTACTTTGGAATTGGCTGGTATCATTTTGCCCATATCATCATTCAGAGGTCATCTCTTGTAGTTTCCCCTCTGTAAGCATTACAAAACCCTCCTAAACTACTAAGGCAAAGGATATAGTTTCCTCCTCTCTATTTTAAAGTAGTTGGAGATCAGTGTCTGACAAGTTGTATAAGATCCAATAGTGTCTCTAGGATGCACAAGTTCACAACTCTCATTCATCCTTTCTGCCATGTTTGTAATCCAAATTTTATACTTTTGTACAAAGATTTGTTGTTTAGCTAATGTGGAGCTGTCAGGAAAAACAGAAATATCTGAAAAGAAATTCAGCATAACTGGTGACACTTTTCATTAAGAACTTTGCCACAGTTAAAAAAGAGACAGGACTAAATTTGATTTTAGTTTGAAATTACATTGTATACAATTAATATAATTGCTCAGATAGCTAATAATTTCTCCTCCTAATTACATTCAAAATTAAAATTTGTTGGAGTAACCCTAGACTTTTGGCCTTAAATTGTATGCCCCTGCTCAAAAAATCCTCTGCAATATAGATTGTGACTACAAAAAATAGTACCATTGACTGAAAAGTTTTGCCTCTGTAATTCTGGACAGGTCGGAACTACAGAACATATTCTTCTTCCTTACTTCTTTTACAGTAACATTCAACCAGATTCATCCTACTTGCCCTGATGCTGCTCATAGATGAACTACCTTTTGTTACAATGCACATAGCTGGGTTTTGTGCAGCAACATGGAAAATCCATCAAATCTAGTGGGCTAATTTTCCACTAGCCAAACATACTCTATGTAAATATAATTCATTTAAATTTTAGGTATTATCACTTTTTTGTTATTTTAGATGTTATTATACTTCGTATAGGTGCACATGGCTGGTGAAGCAACCGACAAAAGCATCATCATCACTCCATGCAAGCCCTTGGTTCATAGTCTATTTATGTTTTGTCATTTTAATTGTTCCTATACTTATAATTGTTTTTATGTCTCTATTTTTATTGATTGTAAGCTGCCCAATGCCATTTTAGGAAGCAGAAATATAATATAATAATAATAACAACATAACATAACATAACATAACATAACATAACATAACATAACATAACATAACATAACATAACATAACATAACATAACAATAGTCTGCTTTATAATTTAAATATAGATTTTATCCTAGTCCTCACTTGGAATACCTTGTTTTATAAATGTATTTTAACTTTTTGTTACATTTTATTTGCTTGCTCCCTCTCTCTCTCTCTCTCTCTCTCTCTCTCTCTCTCTCTCTCTCTCTCTCTCTCTCTCTCTCTCTCTCTCTCTCTGTCACATACACACACGCACGCACATACACATGTTCAAAGAGTACTCTGCGTGTCTTTGATCATAACACATTGAATTGAAATCGAAATAATAAACGCAAAGGGCAGATATTTTTGGAGTATGTTCTCTCTTAATGACATTTTATTAAAGGTTGGAAAATCTCATGATATTTATTAGATTTATCCACCAGAGATAGTCTTATCTCCCTTTATTCCTTCTATTATGGTCCAGAGGGAAAGTTCAGCCTTCTTTTCTGGCATGCTGTGACTACTTTGTAAGGGCTCCAGCAGGATAACCTACTAAGGTTATCCTGCTGGATAACCTTAGTATTACATTATATGGTATTATATTGCAGGGATATGCAATATAAATGGAGGACATTACATGGGTCAAAGTTGGAAACTGACCCTCATCATATACATTCTTTCCAAGTTAAATCATACTCATAACATTTAATCAGCAGATTGGTGAGAAAGTAGTTTAAATGGAGAAGACAATCACCAGGATTACTATCCTCAAAACACTGTCTAGTCCAAGTCAAATAGCAGCATTTGTTGTCTTACAAAAACATATCACTTACCCAGCATTCTATTCAATTCCTATTTTGCCAGGTACCAATAAAAACTCCCTTTTTACAACCCTGTAATCTGGGATAGGGATCATCTGTAAAAATTATCATTTGCCACTAAAGAAAACTTGATGGGAAACTATAGTTGAAAAAGTAGCCAGAAATGAACAGATTATGATTCAAATATAAACTGATAAAAGTCTTGGCCAAAAAACGAAACTCCCCGAACAGCAAAGGAGCAAAAGATCAACTCCTAATTGACAAGATGATTCTGGAAAACTGCAAGAGAAGGAAGGCCAATTGGAATGCAGCATGCATTGATAAGACGAAGGCATTTGACTCCCTATCACATGATTGGATATTTAAGTGCTTATAAATTACAGGAATCACTGGAAGCATCAGAAGCTTTGTGCAAAAATCAATGGCACAATGGGAGACACAGTTGCTGATCAATGGTGATAGACTGGGAGTGGTTAATATTGAGGACTGGAAAAGAGCTGATGTGGTTCCCATCTTCAAAAAAAAAGGGGGGGAGGGAAGCAGATTCAGGAAACTAAAGACTAATCAACCTGACATCATTACCTGGGAAGATCCTGGAAAAGATAATCAAGCAACAGATCTGTGAAGCAAACGAAGTTATAACCAGAAGTCACCATGGCTTCATCAAAAACAGATCATGCCAAATAAATCTTATGTTTTTCAAGACTGAATCACTTATTGTCTTCTAGCTCCTATTGGTTTTCAATATGCCAATGATAAGGGGGGAGGGGTGGAATATGTAGGGAGGAAATAGGATGCCAATACATTTTTCACGGACTGTAAGAGCCTACAACACGCCAAGGTCACTACCATAGGTGCTTGAGGGAGAAGGGGACTGTTCCCATAACAAAAAGAAGTTCTACTATTGGATCATGTGAAACACTTGAGGGGTGGGAGAAAGGGAATATATTGTTTAATTAAGCAAGCTTTTGTGCAGGGAAAGCAGAGCTGATTTTGCTTCTTCAGTTCCAAGATGGTGTATTCAATAAAGTTTTATTATTCGGGATTCAAAGACCCGAGAGTTCCTAAAGGAATCAAGATGCCTATGGAAATAACATCATTAGTCTGGATGAAGACGATCACTACAGGTTCCTGGGCATCCTTCAAATTGACAAGCACACTGAGCTCAAGAACAAGGTTAGAAGTAAATACATTATGAGAGTAGAAGACATTAAAGTCCAGACTCAGTGGAAGAAATATCACTAAGGCAATTAATACCTGGGCCATTCCAGCCATTAGATACACAACTGGAATGATAGAATGGACTGAAGTAGAACTAAAAACCCTGGATAGGAAAATTAGAAAAGCATGTCCTTCATCCCTTCAGTGATGTTGACAGATTCTACAGATTCTACTTATAGGTGAAGAAGATAAAGGACACAGAATATCTGAAAGATTGTGAAGAAGATCCACTGAAGCTAGTATACCATGAAGGCTAACTGAGTAGCGGAGAGGCCAAATTGGCCTACAAGAAAGAGCAAATAAAATATAGAAAAGACACATAGCAAGGCAATGTATTACCATACTTTTCGGAGTATAAGATGCACTTCCCCCACAAAAAGTGGGTGAAAATTGTGATGCGTCTTATACACTGAATGTTGCAGAAGCCCTGCCCACCCTTCGGCCCCCACCTTTTGGCCATTTTCGGCCTCCAAGTATTGCATTTTTGGCCTCCACATGCCCCGTTTTAGACCTGTTCCAGGCTGCGGGGATTGCCATAGTACATCGCTGCCTCCGCATGTCGCATTTTTGGCCTCCGTGCGTCACATTTTTGGCTGGTTCCAGGCTGCGGGGATCGGTGGTGGCGGCAGCGATCCCTGTAGCCTGGAACCGGCTGAAAATGTGATGCACGGAGGCAAAAAACGGGGAGTGCGGAGGCCAAAAATGCGATGTGTAGAGGCGGCAATTGGCGGCGATGTGCTGTGGTGATCCCCGCAGCCTGGAACAGCTGAATGGTGATATTCCGTGAGGCAGATCCAACCGCTAATCAACTGTTCATGCTAAATCAGGCTGCAATAACGTGCTGAAGCTTACCAGGCTGTTTGCTGTTTGCTGCATGGACACTAGCCAGATGAATACCTGGCAGAATTTGTTTTTTCTTGTTGTCTTCCCTAAAAACTAATGTGCGTCTTATACTCCGGAGCGTTTTATACTCCTAAAAATACAGTACATGGACAATACATTAAAAAATACCATGCAATGCAATGCAGATAAAAACAAGATCTGGGAAGGGCTAGGAGCAGGAAAATTGAAGAAAGAGACAGAGGGGTTAATTTTGTCTGCACGAAACTAAGCCTGAATGCATACAAAGCCAGAATTGAGAAGACAGCAACAGCAATTGATATCTCTGCAAAGAAGCTGAAGAAACAGTGGACAATCTAGTTAGTTGCTGTAAGAAGATTGCACAGACTGACTACAAATAGTTGCCTAACAAAATAGCAACAGTGATGCATTCAAATATTGCAAGACATACTGTTTGCCTGCACAGCATAAAATAGGTAAAGTAATAGAAAATGAAGAAGTGCTCTGGGACTTTAGAATTCAAACAGACCAGCATCTGTCACATAACACCAGTGGTGGGTTGCCCCCGGTTTGCACCGGTTCTATAGAACCGGTAGTAAAACTGGCGGGAGGCTCTGCCCACTGACCCTGACATCATGAAAACACTTCTGAGCATGCACAGAAGAGTGCGCGCGCACGGCTCCATTACAAACCGGTAGTAAAAGTAAGTAGAACCCACCCCTGCATAACACCCCAACTTTAACAATTGTTGAATTGAGTCTGGGTAGTGGATATGGCAGTACCCGGAGAAAGCAGAATAGAAGAGAGAGAACTGGAGAATTGACATCTTTGCTAAATAGGGCCCCATGGTAGGAGAAGATAAGCTGAAAAGGTCAGTATCAATAGGATTCACCCATCCCCCAAAAAACCCAAACAAACAAATAATAAATAAACATCTGCCAACCGATGGAGAAGCCAATTACAAAAAAGAGGCTAGAATTGGAGAAATATTGTCAGACTGAAGCTTGGTGAAAAGTGTCAAAAACTATCAAAGAGATTGAGAGGGTCACCATAAGAGGAAAAGTCACACTGTGAAAACCACAAATATTGAAACTTAACAACAACAAAAAAGGCCTTTTATATTGCAGAAATAAATTCAGGCACACAACCTGAAATAGCTAAAAAACTATCAACTAAAAACAAAATGATAAGATGGAGATGGAAAAATGTCTGAGGGATTCTTGGTATTTATCCAGATTTTACTTGTGTGATTTCTTTTGTTAAGAACATGCAAATTAATGGAATTCTGTTTGCTTATTTAACATTCACATTTCAGTAATCAAAGAAAAAAGACAGCAAAGAAAACTGAAGTTTTTTAGAATTCAAATCCTACTGGCTACTAAGAGAAAAATATGATTTCATGTAAATCCCAGCTTTATGTATTTTTTAACATTTATTTATCAAATTTGTATGCTCATCTCACTATCAAGCGATTCCAGGAGGCTTAGAGCAAGATAAAAACCACAATATAAAACAGTAAAATGATAAATATTAAGATTAAAATAAAAGGTAATAGCTAAGGATATACCCTACCAGGCAGAATTCCTTGATTGAGAGGGTTCACGGCATGCCCCTTCTGCCAATGCAAGGGGAGTCAGCCAATCCCATTGGGATGAGATGTTTCCTCAGGTAATCTGGACCTATGCTATAAAGGGTATAAAGGTGATAACTAACACCTTGAATTTGATCCGGAAGCAAACTGGCAATCAGTGCACCTTGTGCTACGTGGAATGTTATGAGGGCCACCATAGGGGCCCCAAAAACTGTCTGTGCAGCTGCATTGTATGCTGCTGTAGCTTCCAAATACTCTTCAAGGGTAGCCCCATGTAGAGTGTGTTGCAGTAGTCCAGATGAGAAATGACCAGGGTCTGAGTGACTGAGTGACTTTATTTAATTTTACCTAGAATGCTGTATAATGTGGAGTCTGGTTTCTGAGTTCTGTATTGCTTTAGGGACCAAAGGTAAATTCCTCAGTAGCTCTGATAAGGTCTACTTTTCAAGTTAGATTTTTTAACTTAAGTTTTAATTCAAAGCTATCAATTATTCAGTGAGGATGTACTAATATTGGCGGAAAGATCCTAAACCACAGCTACTTGCCCTATAAATGGTACAGTTGCTGCCCTAAGTGGAAAGAAATTCAAGAAAAATATGTGTGGAATACAAACAGTTGGTTTAGGCAAGTGGATCTTTATAATATGCTGCAGATACCCCAGTGGTGTTACAGCTAGAAAATATAATATAGAGCTGTCCCACCAGCTCAGAGCAAATATTTCAAAAGAACAGGATGGTATTTACAACAGATCTAAATCAAAATGAAGTCAACTTGAAGGACAGTCCCCAGGGGAAGATATGCCTCTTCCCCAAGAGCACCAAAGGGAAAATAGATATTGCAGAGGAGAATCTACAATAATATTTCACTTTGCATCCAAAGTAGGTAGGGACATTTTCAAAGAGACATAGCAAACTAGACTAGAGCATATGGATATGGCAAGGGGACAAGACCTTTCCTTTTTTATTTTTTCTAGGGAAAAAAAATACAGACCAGTTAGCAAGCTCTTAGCAGTCTACCTTGACAGCAGTAAGATGGACTAGAGGAATGGGAACACTTCACCGCTAACCATTCCCTGAGAATTAACTGCAGGATGTGCCAGGAAAATGGACCATCAATCAGAGGCTTCATCCTCAGTTTGAGTCCTCATTCTCCTTGTGTTACACATAAGGAGCTTTCATTTACAAAGGAAACGATCAGCAGGGAATTGTCAGCTGACTTCACTTTCACTTTTCCACCAATTCTAAAAACGTTATGTCCAGGATGATGCCAGTTACAGCTATGACTAGAGAAGTAGGCATTCAGGGTGTCACAACAGGAGCTCAAAGGAGGCTTGTTGTAAGCAGCCTTTTATCTTTTTGCTGTGTGTCTACAGGGTGGCAATGCTTTATATTACATATACTTCCTATCAAAGAAACATATCCCGATTACAATGGGGAATATTACACTGAAGCTATTATTACCTCATAGTCCCCTCCACCTTTTCTTGTTGGTCTTATATCTCTCTTTCTGCTTTGTAGTTTATATTGGATGCACACAGATCAATGATGAGGCTTGGGTGCAACCTACCCCTTAGTGGATTTTACCAGTTTAATGAAGTGGTTAAAGCATCAGGCTAGAAACTGGGAAACTGCAAGTTCTAGCCTCTAGAACCTTAGTCCAAAGCCAACTAGGTGATCTTGGGCCAGTCACTTTCTCTGAGCCCTAGGAAGGAGGCATTGGCAAACCACTTCTTAAAATCCTTGCCAAGAAAACTGCAGGGATTTGTCCAGACAATCTCTAAGAATCAGACTCGATTGAAAAAAAATGGTAAGATCTCTCTTGAGTATGTTGTGCTATTGGAGCCTACGTTTATGCTGGCAGAACATAGTTATTCTGGTCTTTGATCTTTGACTGTAATAAACTTGATTTGATAGCTGCACATAGTATTATTCCAATAAACTATTCAGTAACAGATGTTTCCAGATCAACGATGACAGGAATGTTAAGAGATGACTCCAGTAAAGTAACTAACAAAAAGAACTGTTTTTTCATGCATTAAATTATCTATAATGGCAAAATGTGGCTCTGACTAGCTATAGCTCTTCCTAATCTGCTCTTCAGAGGGCACCTTCCAGCATTAAATCTGGGAGTAACGTTTGAAATCTGTATGAGGTTTTCTGACCAAAGTTACCATGTGGTGAATAAGATATATGTTGTCACTTCTATCTCCTTTTTTATCTCCTCTCCTTTTTCAATATCAGCTAGGGTATCAATACTGACTAAACAAAAATATCTTCATCATAAGTATTGACCTTTCCCCATTCAATTAGATTGCTAATGTGACTTCTCTTTTTGAGCAAATTATCTCTTTACTCAATCCTCTTATTGCAAGCTTGATTTTTTCCATAAAAACTTTCTTCTCAGACACCCATGATAGCTGTCCATTCTACCTTCACTGAATGTTGTTTACATACCATCATGATGTGAGAAGATTTGGGCCTCCATCTGTTGTTGAAAATCTGATTTGCTGAATATTGTTATAGTTGTGGGTGTGCACTACAGAGGCTGGTGTGGGCTCATTTACTGTTGCTTTTGGATGTAGGAGGGGTAGAACAAGGTCAGGGAGGCACTTTGCCCTAGCTGTGCATGAACTGAATGACAGTGTGCCAAAATTAGAATGATGGAGGAGGAGGAGGAGGAGGAGGAGGAGGAGGAGGAGGAAGAGGAGGAGGAGGAGGAGGAGGGGAGGAGGAGGAGGTTACCCTACTGGGTGACTTTGGACAGCCACTGCTTCTTAGAAAGATAAAATGAGGAATGAAGAATCACAGCCAATCATATGTCCTTTCTCAGGGAGTGAATGAAAATGTAATTAGAAAGTCAAGGCTGTGCCTGTGTTTTACTGTTCTTGTAGTAAAGTATCCTTGGCTTGCCTCCATGGGATGAGAGAATTGAAAGTGCTATTGATTATGTTATTTCCTGTTTACAATGTTGTTATTGCTATCAGACTAGTTTGGACTGCACTACATTATGCCAAAGTGTGTGTGTGTGGGGGGGGGGGGGCACCATGGCTCCCTCTACTCTATCATGTTTCGTTTATAGAACAGAAGCTGAAGAATAAACTTCTGAAGTGCCTTGTTTGTCAAACAATATGATTAAAATCACTTTAATGAGATACTTTCCTTCAGTGGCCAGGATAGTTTCAAAGCAAATGAATTATAGTATTTCATAAGGTAGAAAACAAAATGCCTTCAGTGCTGTATTGTATTGTAACTGCAGGAGAGATGCTCACTGATATTTGGCTTCAAGATGTACGGAGGAAACAAGGATGGCCCGACTTTCAAGAGTGAAATGTTGAAAAGAGTGTGCTGTTTTTAATTGATCATGGGGTATGTAGAATGAAACAGCTCACACAGTTTTCCACTGATATCTAGAGGAGGGATTCTTTACATTAATACATTTATTTATTTATTATTCGTATTTCTATGCCGCCCAACTCTCTGAGGACTCTGGGCGGCTTACAACAAAGACAATATGAGCAATATACAATAAGAAATGTTAAAAATAACCATACACACCACTCATGGCCGGATCTCACAAGATCGCAGCAGCGAGCTCAACGGCCCCAAGCCTGCCGGAAAAGCCAGGTTTTCACCATTTTCCGGAAGGCCAGTAGGGTGGGAGCAGTCAGGGCCTCAGGAGGTAGCTGATTCCAGAGAGCCGGGGCAGCCACAGAAGGCCCTCCCCCTTGGACCCACCAGCCGACATTGTTTAGCTGATGGAACCCGGAGGAGGCCAACTCTGTGGGATCTTACCAGTCGCTGGGAGCTATGCGGTAAACGACGGTCTCGAATATAGCCTGGCCCTAAGCCATATAGGGCTTTAAAGGTAATAACCACTTGAATTGTAAAGGTAATAACCACTTGAATTGTGACCGGAGACCGATAGGAAGCCAGTGCAGCTCATGGAGGATTGGTGGGAGTACCTAGGTGCACCCATGACCACTCGAGCGGCTGCATACTGGACCAACTGTAGTCTCCGAACACTTTTCAGGGGTAACCCCATGTAGAGCGCATTGCAATAATCCAACCGTGAGGTGACAAGGGCATGAGTGACTGTGAGAAGAGCCTCCCTATCCAGGTAGGGTCGCAATTAGTGTACAAGGCGAGCCTGTACAAAGGTCCCCTTAGCCACAGCTGCCAGGTGTTGCTCTAATCTCAGCTTTGGGTCAAGGAAGACACCAAAATTGTGAACCCGTTCTGAGGGGGACAGTTTCTCCCCCCCCAGGGCTAAGGATGGACAATCAACATGGTCCTTGGGAGGCACTACCCACAGCCACTCGGTCTTGTCTGGGTTAAGTCTGAGCCTGTTGATTCCCATCCAGACTCTCACAGCCTCCAGGCACTGGCACATCACATCCACTGCTTCACTGAAATGATGCGGGGTGGAGATATACAGCTGGGTATCATCGGCATACTGCTGATATCCCACCCCGTATCATCGGATGATCTCCCCTAGCGGTTTCATGTAGATGTTGAATAGAAGGGGACCGAGCCCTGAGGCATCCCACAAATGAGGGGCCTAGGGTCGACTTCTGTTCTCCTATCAACACCGACTGAGACTGACTAGAGAGATAAAAGGAGAACCACCGTAACACGGTGCCTCCCACTCCCAACTCCCTTAGTCGGCCTAGTAGGATACCATGGTCAATGGTATCGAAAGCTGCTGAGAGGTCAAGTAGCACCATGATAGAGGAATGACCACCATCATGGGCTCGCCAGAGATCGTACATCAGCACGACCAAAGTAGTTTCCGTGCTGTAGTCAGGTCTGAAGCCAGATTGAAAAGAGTCCAGATAATCCATTTCATCCAATGTCCGTAGGAGCTGAAGTGCCACCACTTCCTCTACAACCTTCCCCACAAAGGGTAAGTTGGAGACTGGACGAAAGTTCTTTAATTCTGCTGGGTCCAAGGAAGGCTTCTTGAGGAGGGCCCTTACAACTGCTTCCTTTAATGGTTGCGGAAAAGATCCCTCCCTTAAGGAAGCATTAACTAAAGTCAGGAGCCAGCTTTGTGTCACCTCCCTGCTGGCCGAGACCAGCCAGGAGGGGCACGGGTCCAACAAAAAAGTGGAGGAATTCATCGTACCCACAGCCTTGTCCACTTCCTCAGGAGTCACAGGATCAAACTAATCCCACACAATACGACTAAGACCTGCCCTGGTCATCTTGGTCGGAATTGCCCAATCAGAGTCCAGGTCCATCCGAATCTGAGTGACTTTATCCGACAGAAACTGCACAAATTCCTCAGTTCTACCCTGTAAGGGCTCCTCCGCTCCCCCTACATTAAGGAGAGAGCGAGTCACCCTAGACAGTGCGGCTGGGCGAGAATCAGTGGATGCAATAATGCGGAAAAATACGAACATTTTGCCGACCGTATCGCCACTAAATAAGTCCTAATAAAGGCTCTTAAGTGTGTTCAGTCAGATCCAGATTTACTGATACTCCAGTGCCGCTCTAGACGTCTCTTCTGGCGCTTCATCTCTCGAGCTCCTTGGTAAACTAGGGAGCTTTCCTGGATCCACTGCTCTTGAGAGGTCGCAAAGGTACAATCCTGACCAGTGCCCCAGATGCTGCCTTATTCCAGGCAACAACCAGGGTCTCTGCCGGGCTGTGGACAAGGGAGTCAGGTACCTCCCCAAGAGAGGACTATAGATTCCTAGTTGCCTGTACATCTTTTTCCTTGTCTAATTCCAATCCTTTTTTCTTTCCTCAATACTACTTTTCCTTTGTATGCATGATCTTATACATTTTGCGACCTCTTTCTCCATGCCATACTATCAGAGGTGAAAATATCAACAATAACAAAAGCTTTTCATGTCTCAAAGTCACAATCTTGCCTGGCTCTTATATACATTTTTAAATGCCCAGGGGATTTAAAAGGAAACTAAACAACATAGGAGGCCTGGCATTCTGAACTTTCAAGTGGGAACACTTCTTAAGCAGGAATGAATCAAAAGGCCACAAGCTTGGCAGCAGCAGAGGGAAGGGGGAACACAAAAAAGATTTGATGAACATGTTTCACTTGCTCCCTCCCTATTACCCTTCCTCTCGTTGCCCCCCCCTTATACTTTATCTAGTAATCAAAGGATATTCTTAGCCTCTCAAAAGCCATCATCCCTCATTGAAAATGAAATGGAGCACATCTTCTTCAAAGCTTTTACAGAAGTAATCATTGTAGAAGCAAGAGGAAAGGTCTGAGAGAGACAGAGAGATGGGGGGTGAGAGAGAGAGAGAGAGAGAGAGAGAGAGAGGGAGAGGGAGAGAGGGATATTTGAATGAGTGGTAAGAGTAGAGAGCCTAAACATCTGAATACAAAATTGATGATAATATTCTCAATTTCATTATGTAAGAGATAAAGAAACCCATAATTGGATATTCTTGGCCTGAGAAAGGAAATAATAGCTGCCTTGATGAAATTTTCTGTTTCAGATGAGTTAACGTAGATCTTGGAATCTACTACAATAATACATTCAAAAATATTTAGAAAGAGAAAATAATAATTACCATTTTAAGTCTAAACCTTCTTACTTCTTGGGTTTCCTTTTATAACTCTTATTCATTATTTATAATTATTATTTCTGTTTATTCCTTAAGAAAAATGAATGAAGAAGGCAACTTCCTTTTTTTTGTAAAATGTATTACCTCATAGAGCTCTGCATAGTACAGATTATCATTATAACCAAAACATTAGTACAAATGTATATGCGCATAGGCCTTTGAGTCACTGTTGATTCCTGGTGACTGCCTGGACAAGTTGGTGCAATTTTCTTGGCAAGATTTCGGAAGTGGTCTGCCTTTGCTTGCTTCCTAAGGCTGAGAGAGAGTGACTAGTGCAAGGTCACTCACTGCTTCATGCCTAAAGTGCAATTAGAAGTCACAATTTCCTTGTTTCTAGCCTAATGCCTACAAAATTCAGACAAAATAAGAGTTAAAGGAAATTCAACTTGGATCTGCGAATTTGGAGACAATCAAATCCCAATAAGGCAGAATTCACTTAAATAGTTTTTCTGTCATTGTTAAGACTGTTAGGAGAATGTATTTTCCCCCAGAAAGGAATACTGCACTACTTGTATGCTATTGTTTATGACTTTTGCAATACAATGTTCATATAGGAAGATAGCTTGCATATGGAATTATAAAAATAGTACTGTTTGCAATAATATAGTTGGTCATTAGGAGGGGACTAAAGACTTTAAGCAGAAGGAAAAAAAGTATCAAATAATACTGGGACTTACATAATATTCAAAACACAGTAACAATAGAAATATTAAAAGATATTTTTGAAGAATGGAGCCAGAAGTCAACTTCAATATTAACTACAATATTAATACTGTGATATGAGTAACAATGTTTGCTTCTATAGATGTGTCTAAAAGAAGTTAATTAAAGAATGACAAATATGGAAACAATTTATCTGATAAGATAGATAAAGTACAAAACATGGAACTACAAATGACAGGCCAAGGAGTGATTCACAAAAGTATGCTTTACTGGATATACCAAAGAAACTGGCTGAAGTTGTTAAAAAGAGAAATTCAAAAGATAAAGAGAATGATCTGGAAAATGGTTTCTTACTGAGCTACAAAAGAAGCTAATTAAAACCTGGGCAATGGGGTAAAGAATTGAAAGAAATAAAATCCTATGACAATATTTGATTGAATTAAATATGTTATTGATTGAAATAAAACTGTTAGAAGTAAAAGGGAGGAATATAAATTTGGTTTATTTGATCAATGTTAAAATAAAACATTTTGTTACAATGTTCTGGCAATGCCTTATGGATTTTTTGCTGACATGAGAATTGAAAAGCTGATGCTATAAGGATGTTCTTAAAGATAAGGAATGGGATATGTGATGAAGAGACATTTTTAATCTTATAGGAAGTATAATTAAATATATTTATACATTAATTTATAAGTTTAATGAGTTGAAATCACTTTTTATCACTTTTTTATATTTCTTTTATTATATTCTCATTTCTTTTTCTTCTTTCTTCTTTTTCTTGTACTTTTTAGTTTTTCTTTCCATTCTCTCCTCTTTCTCTAAATTTAGTTTTTATTGTTTTTTTACTATTGTAATTAAAATTCTTAATAAAAAGTTATGTTTTTTAAAAAAAGAGTCATAGTATTTTTCTTTCTCCTTTTTCCTATTTCCTTCAACTCTTAATTAGCCCCATAACCTTAATTATCTAAAACAACTTGCAGTTTTTCAAACTAGTATGCAGACTCTGATAGGGTATAGTATTTAACCTCATAATCAGACACAGACACAACCAAACACATACTGGCTGCTTTAGATAGGAAGCAGGAAAAGCCCAAAAAGGCAAAATTAAAATTAAATTCTTCTCTACTTTTCTTCCCAAGTCAAGGTTCAGAAAGAAAATTTCTCTGTCAAGGTATGGATGAAGGAATCTACCAAATTGGCTGTTCGTCATGGGCAGGCAAAGTAACAGAGATTGTAAGGGAAAGGCTCAGGGATCTCCATGTGAGGAGAGGCCAACAGAACACAACCCCCTGTACAGGTGTAAGCACATATTCCGCTACAGCACACTGTATATACTGTTTCCAGATTATCAGTTCTATGAAAAGATACCCCAGATCCCTTTCAGCAGAAAATGGAGCTTAAAAGTGGGATTTGACATAGACGTAAAGCAATTGAAATGAGAAACAATGATAAACAATTTCTGACAACAGCAGAGTAGTTCATAGCAGATCTTCCTGACAGCCCATTTTTTACTTCATAACCAAACAATAGTATTTGGCTTTTTTTAAAAAAATATGCACAGGCATAACTGCAAAGGACAAGGAACATATTATTTATAAGGTCAAGAAACATATTATTCCATGAGTATCACCGAACCTAACTTTGCAATAAAGCTGAAAATCTCCATGAGAAAATTCTCCACTGAAATACGAGGGGATCAAAAACCCAGAAATTAGTCACAAAAAAGGAATTATCTTCTTTAATTTACATTCAAGTAAATGTATAATTTAATGAGGCAAGTCACTTTTTCATTAAACTCAAAGAAAAGATTTCATAACTATAGATTCATGGGAACTTTACTATAAAATTTAATTTCCCAGTAACAATGAGTATAAACAGCTTAAACTGCTTCAATTTATTTCCAATTCATGGTAATCCCATCAATTGCAATAGGTCCATTTAATATTCATATTCATTAGTGCAAACAAGTCTACTTTCCAGTTAGCCCAAGGAAGCCATATGCCAAAGAATAGTGATTGTAAAGACTGAGCTTGGAGTTCATTTCCCTTATTCTGTTTCAGCCTTGCAATGAACAACAATTCATGTTTAATATGTTTTAGTTTGCGTTTTCCTCTGCAGAGGAACAACTCTAAATATGTTTCATATTTAGCCACAGAGTTAAATGCTCTTTACTATAGCAGTGCTCTGTTATGCTGGTGGAATCTCTACAGGTTCTTAAGTGAGAGTCTTTTCAAACCCTGACAGCTAATACAATTTGAGGGGAACTGCCAGGGATCCATATAAGGGAGTCATTATGCATCCAAAATATTATTTTTCTACTAAGTTTTGGGTTGGGTCCCAGCAGCAGAAAGAAGTACAGGTACATTTTAATCTATATTCCACATGTTGCTTTAGACAAAGGAAAGAAGAAAGTACTTCAAAATCATGGAAGCAATAGACTCTGGAAAGACAAAAATATATTTAGATGAAGCATATCTAATGGCAAAGGGTTTGAAACTTGGACATAAACAATTATTTCCTCCTGCTTCTCCTGATGAAAAGAGAGCATAATAAACAATCCTGTTCAGTTCTCTTCCCTTAAAATGCTCGAAACTGTTTAAACTTCCTTTTCCCATAGAACACAGGTAGTCCTTGACTTACAACAGTTCATCTAGTGATCATTCAAAATTACAATGGCACTGAAAAAAGTGACATGATCCTTCTTCACACATACGAGCATTGCAGTATTCCCCTAGTCACATGACCAAGATTCAGACGCTTGGCAACTGGTTCATGTTTATGACGGTTGCAGTGTCCGGGGGTCATGTGATCAGCTTTTGCAACCTTCTGACAAGCAAAGTCAATGGGGAAGCCAGATTCACTTAAGCAACCAAGTTACTAACTTAACAACTGCTGTGATTCACTTAACAACTGTGCCAAGACAGATCATAAAATCGGGCAAAACTCACCTAAAAAATATTTCACTTAGCAACATGAATTTTGGGCTCAATTGTGGTTATAACTCGAGGATTACCTGATTCCAACTGTTTTGTTGAGATGATTTCTCTTTCAACATCGAAGAAAAGAATCATTTTACATCCACACCAAGCTATTCTGTCTAATATACAATTTGTGGTGGTAAACATGTGAGCTGCATTCATCATTAACCCTACAATATATCTCCCCATATGTGTGAAGTCCTTTTTTATCATCCCAGCAAGTGGACGGCTGGTGACAAGGGGGAGAAACAGACAGCAACCAATGGCCCAAGAAACCACACCCTTTGTATTTATAATTCAACTCTGCAGGCCAAGAAATCCTTCTTGTCCTCTCTTGCTCCTGTCGAAACAAGAACTGCACCAGAATGCCTACTGCTATATCTCCAGCCATTTTGCTCCCAGATAAGAAAGTAAATTCAGATTAGCAGCCCTGAAAGACACATTTCTTTTCTGTAAATTGTACACATGTATTTTATATGACAGATATCTTGTTAGGGCAGGTGAATCAAAAGATAGAAACAAATCATATTTAGAAAATCTATCCCCAGTTGAAATAGATACTAATGTACTACTTGTACAAGAGAGCTGACAAAGATGAGTATCTTTGCAAGGAAATCTGTTTTGAATGTTTCATGAATCATGCATTTTTTTAAAAAAGAATTCCCACCTCTTGGATTTGTTGGAATAATATGCATGGGCCATCTCTCTTTGGTTTTGTGACAGATTCTAAGGGTATTAGCCTGACTGAAAAGGTAGATTTTACTTTTCAGGAGGCAGGCATGTTTATTCCGCTAACACATTTATTGAATGAGAAAATGGGTACACTTTATGGTGATCCTTCCCTTCTCTCCTGAAAGACAGTAATGTCAGTTCAGCATCCATGTACATCAGCTGATTCTGTTAGGAACCTGAGTGACATACCGTATTTTTCGGTATTTTACTTCCCCCCCAAAGAGAGTGAAAATTTGGGTGCGTCTTATACACCGAATGTAGCCCCGCCCACCCGCTGGCCTCCACCCTTTGGCCTCTGCCTCCCAGCAATTTACCTCCTTGCAGCAAACAGCAAAGAGCCTGTTTCAACTTCAGCACAGCCTGATTAGCACAAGCAGCTGATTGTCGGTTGGATAGGCCTCCAGACCCTCAGCTGTTTCAGGCTGCAGGGATTGCCATTGCCTATTGCCACAAAAGCCTTCGCTGTTTGCTGCAAGGAGGCAAATTGCTGGGAGGCAGAGGCAGAATTTTTTTTCTTGTTTTCCTCCCCAAAAAGGTAGGTGTATCTTATAGTCCGGAGTGTCTTATACTCTGAAAAATATGGATACTCTGGATACTCTGTTGAGTATAGGTAATTACAACCATTCATTTAATAATCTTTCAAAGTTACAACACTGTAAAAACTGACTTACAACGGATCCTCACACTTGTGACTGTTGCAGTGTTCCTACAGTCACATGATCAAAATTCAGTTGCCTGGCAACCAACATGTATTTTTTATGGTTGCAGTGTCCTGGGATCATGTGATCATCATTTGTAACCTTCCCAGCCAGCTTCTGACAAGCAAAGTCAATGCAGGAATGGGGGAAGACAGATTTGCTAAATGACCATGTGATTTACTTAATAACTACAGTAATTTATCTAACAACTGTGGCAAAAAAGATTGTTAAATAAGACGTGACTCACTTAACCATTGCCTTGCTTAGCAATGGAAATTCTGGTCCCAATTGTGGTAGTAAATTGACGGCTACCTCTACTCTTTTGTCCTTCATGTTTTAGAGAAATGCAGACCTTAATGACTGTCCTTAATCTGACATTTTCCATCACCCTTAGCTACTTAGCCAAGCAAAGATCAGAATATAATATTTAGTCTGTGGATTGCTTTGCCAGTGATCTTTCTGTGTGTGTATATGTATGTGCATGTGCCCCTTTGTTCAGCCAAGCCTTTTCTTCTTCTTACCCTGTTGGAGTCAATTCTTGCCCTTGACGTATATACGGGTGGAGGAATATTAAATGCCTGAGGGACAAGATATTCTTCGGCATCCATCATGTCTTCCAGGTCTCCCTCATCCAGCAGATTCTGGAAAAATTTGCTGTCATTTGGGCTTGGTAGCTTCATACGATCATCACCCTGTACAATGTCCCATTGATAGAAAATTAAAAATAATTACTCTGATGATCACATCAACCATCTATCTGCTTGGCTGGCAGAAATCAATGTTATCAACTATCACTGGAGGTTTTAGACTGGACAACTATTTGACTGGTATGACTCCTGTTGTGAGGAGGCAGTTGGGCTAGAAGACCTGTGATGTCCGTTCCAGCCCTATGATTCTGTGATTCTATGAATCTAGCTATATTATATTCTTTCATACTTCTCCTTATTGAATACCCTTGTTCTTTCCACAAAAAGCAAAAACAATTTTAAAAAACTTATTCGATAGTATTCTTTCCAAAGTATCAGGATTATGCCAATGCCAAATCAAACTCTTTTACCGATAAAAGTATTATGGAAAGGGGTAATCTCTGCAAGAGATGGTGAGATGTTACTACTTTCCTAAAATACAACTATTGCAAGGTGAATTATATGCCTAACTGTACAGAAAGAGAAGCTTGTAACAGCCTCATAATGGACGTTTGTTTTCTATATCAAGAGAACTAGTGGCTTGCAATAATTTATTTATGGGAAGGGAAAAGTAAACATCTCTGCTTTATAGTGGCAAACCTGCTTTGCAGATTAAGTCTCTAGCATCTCCAGTGAAATCTACTAATTAGATGCTGGAGAAAATCTTTGTCTGAAATCTTTGAGGGACGCTTTCATTCAGTTTACTATTCTAAGCTAAATTTATTTATTTATTTATTTAAATGGCAAATAATTAATGTCATGTAGGGCAGCTTCTTTATCCCGTTAGACTTCTTCATCATGGCTTTTTGGTTTAAAGGAATATAATTCTAATAGGTAAAAGTTAATCTGCTTTCTCACCTGAATTTTGAATAAAATAACTTTTTTTTGTTTGCAAAGTAGGAAATCTATTATTCTAGCAGTGGGCTTTTGACTGTTTTAACTTTCTTTTCTGTGTTCCTTGGGGAATCCTGGGATTGCTGAAACTGTCTTTATCTGTCACACTGATATCATCTTGCTCCCAGGCCTCACTCTTTATCTTTTGAGGTGCTGGAACAGAAATGCTAACTTTGGGGAATGTATGAACTTTGTAGAATATATGTTACTTGAGTCCAAAATTGAAAGTATTCAAGCTACCAACCATTCTTGATGTATTTTAACAAATTAGTGTACTGATATTCAGGCTTTTCATTTAAAATAATCTGTACTAGCACTGACCAGAACAGTCTCTAAAGGAGGAAAGAAAATATGTTCTTTTTTAAACTTTAATGCACATTATTTCCAGAGTTAAAAAGCTTTTGCTGAACAGAACTATATATTTTTAATAGCTAGCTTCCTATTAGTAAAAATATTCACTCTATTGCTTCTGTTAATGTTTATAGAATAACCTGATATATTTATGAAAAAATTAATGCATATGCTAATTGTAAGGTGAGTACAAATATAGCACATCCAGAATATCTAGAGATAGAAACAAGTTGTTTTCATCTTGCTAGAAGCATTCTGTGGCCATTCCAACCATCCTCAGAGTATTCCAATCTTGAAAGATCATTGTTTTAAGCTCAAAATTATTAATAGATGTACAAAGAGAAATTGGGTGAGAATTAAAATATTTCATCTTACTGCAATATGGGGCAATCTTTGTTGTTCTGCCTAATAATAAAATAAACACAAAAATAGCACAGGAGAAAAATAACCCACCATAGCTAGCTCTTCAGCTGAGGCAGGAAAAGGAGGTTTGCTGATCTAATACGTATTTGTAACTAACCTTAGTGTAGCTAACCTTGGTGAGGCAAATAAACATGTAATGTTTGTGTCAACCAGCCTCTTATCTGAACCACCTTCACGAAGGTGAGCATATTCAAATGCCCTGATTTGAGCTACAAATATATCCTACATTATATAGAGGATATTTTGAAAGCATTGTGATTGACAGAACTACTAAGGGTTTTTTTTGCAATTGGCTTTTAACACAAAACGGCATATTTCATTTTCTACTAAATAGAACAGAAGTAACGTATGCCCCAATTTATCTGTTTTCAGTCACTTGAGAACACTTCATCTACTCTCAAAATCCAAAACAGTGATAGAGACTGTTCTGAAAATGCATAAACATTTCAAAAATTCAAGGTTAAAAAACCACAAAATGCTGAGAAAATGGTTGCATAGTCATTATCAACCAGGAAGGAGCAGGAGGAGAAAGAAAATAAGATGAGGCCACTTACTTGAATGACTAAATATCTTTGAGGATCCCGAGCCATTCTAGAAAATTCAGCAGCCAGCTCCTTGAACTTGGGCCGACTATCAGCATCAATCATCCAACCTATGGCCATGTGCAAAAAGAGAGAAAAAGTGCTTTTGCTATAAGACTTCCTTTTTTTCATAAATAGTTAATTAAAATAGTAATTAGAGAAGACCACTTTATTTCTAAAACTCAATTTGATCATGCCCTCAAATTTCCATTTTAAACATTATTATTCTTTACGACACTCTATAAATCAACCATCTTATTTTTTAAAACC
This sequence comes from Arizona elegans, assembly GCA_022577455.1. Taxonomy (NCBI): domain Eukaryota; kingdom Metazoa; phylum Chordata; class Lepidosauria; order Squamata; family Colubridae; genus Arizona; species Arizona elegans. Next base: position 156,206,151 of record JAKOOJ010000001.1, read on the forward strand.
TCTTTCTGAAACTAAATACATTCAGTAGGCTCTGACTTGCAATAAACATTAGTATAAGGTACAATTAATATATATGCTTTTTTGCATATATTCTTTTTTTTTCTTTTTTACCGTTCGTTCTACTTTACACATTATCACTATTGTTTGTGATTGCCTGCGTTATCTGTTCTGTAAAGCATTTTAGTTATTTCTCTCTCTGCTTGTGGCTGAGAGGTATAATGTCCATCTTCCAACTTCTGAATCCCAGTTTGAGTCTGACAATTATATGTTCAGTTCCAGCTGCTATGTAGATTTTGGTTGTCTCTTAATATTCCCATCCAGGTACATCTTTTAGAATCTTCTTTATATTGCAAGGAACAAATATCTTTAAAAATAAACATTTTTCAAAAGCATAAAGGTGGCTAAACATGACAACATGAATATCCATGAGTGTTGTTGGTTTTTTTACTGAATTTCATGCTGCCATCATTAATATTTCTGTGTATTTTTTAATGGTGACTCTAGCAATAGCACTTACACTTATATATTGCTTCACAATGCTTTATAGCCTTCTCTAAGTGGTTTACAGACTCAGCATATTGCCCCCAACAGTCATGGTCCTCAAATTACTGACCTCGGAAGGATGGAAGGTGGAGTCAATCTTGAGCTGGTGAGACTCAAACTGCTGGTAGTCAGCAGAATTACCTGCAATACTGCATTCAAACCACTGCCCAAGCATGGCTCATATCTGTGCATATACAGCCTAGTTGGTATCTATGGCTGCTAGGGAAGCATTTGCCATGCGAACAAAATTTCTTTTTCCTGTCTCTTACAAAGCTTAGAAGAAATGGTTACTTTGCCCTACTTCTCTTCTGTAAGCCAAAGGGTACAAAGCATTACTAACAGATAGATTCTGCTTGGCAGTAGGCCCTAGTCCAGTGATGGCTAACCTTTTTGCCATCGCGTACCAGGAGGGGGGGTGGGGGAAATTCGCGAGCACATGTGCCCACACCATAATTCTATGTGGCCCGCCCTGTGCATACACGCACAACCCCTCCCCCCGCTCCTGGCACATGATGGCCCGTTTCTTTCTCACCTGGCTCCAGATCCTCTCTGTGCATCTGGGGAGGGCAAAAACAGCCTTTCCCACTCCTCCGGTTGGCCCATTTCCCAACTCCCGGTGAGACAGGAAGTGACTTTTTTGCTGTCCCCAGCCTCTAGAGGCCTCTCTAGGAGTCTCTGGAGGCTGGGGACAGCAAAAAACGTCACTTCCTGTCCCACCGGGAGTTGGGAAATGGGCCCTTTCAGGCCTCCGAGGGAGTGCGAAGGGCTGTTTTCGCCCTTCCCAGATGCACAGACAGGATCTGGAGTCAAGTGAGAAAGAAAAACGGGCCTTCCCCACTCCCCCAGGCCCTCCGGAGGCAGGAAACAGCCTGTTTCCCTACTCCTGGTGGGCCCAGAAGGTCCGAAAATCAGATGGCCGGTGTGTGCATGCGCACCGGAGCTGAGCTGGCATGCCCAGTGATATGGCTACATGTGCCACCTGTGGCATGCGTGCCATAGGTTTGCCATCACAGCCCTAGTCTATCTAAGAGCAAGCCTAATTGAAAATAGCATTGACATGCCTACAAATCTGTCATTGTTCAACAGGAAGTCCAAATACAATGAGTCTTACCTGCTTATTTAAAATCTCCCTTCTTTGTTTAGTTGGAATGCATGACTGACACCAAAGACAACTTGTGAAATTGCCTCTATATACAATCATATCTATGTTCTCAGATATTATATGATCACTCAGTGCAGTATAAAAATTAATAGGAAGAAATATGGATCCACTCCATATAGATTAATACTTCCCAAACTATGATCATGCAATTCATTCCACCAAAAGAGGGATGAACAAATCATCATGAGCATTTTTCTATTGCTCATAATACATCAATATGCCTCTCTTATTTTAAATGAATCAAAAAATTATTAGGATAACTTTATTAAGGAAACTGAGGAAAAAAGAATAATGAAACAACAGTGATGACAAGGCCTAATAATTTATTTTCAGAATCAGTATTTTTGCTATTTATTATCAATAAAACAATAAATTTATTTGCACATTTCTAAAGCAGCTTACAATAAAAATCTTAGATTCAAATAGAATTTTAATTTCCAGTGCAAAGTGTCAAATTCTGGTCTAGTTTGTCTGACATGAATAATTCAGACTTGATATAAATCTTAGTCAACTGAAGTTTATGTCAGAAGAATCAATAAAAAACATTTATTTGCCCACTGAAATTATATCAACTAATATAATAAATAAAAGTTTTCAATGGACAAATTGTAACTTTTGTGGACGGATTTTCAATCACATGTAGTTCCACCTGCAGTCAGATATGTAGCAGGCGACAAGACAATTTATCATTGAAATGACAACTGTGTTGCAGTGTAAAGCTTCCAAAGGGGAAAAATGCATTTATTTTTGTTACTTACAACAGAATTCTAAAAAGTTATGCTCTTGTGAAAGCATGCATTTAAATTTCTTGTATTTAAGTCTACTCTGAGAAAAGCAGATAGAAGAACAAAAGACGAGATATTAACTGCTCCCAAGAGAACCCAAACTAAACTAACATTTCTCAATTAATGGGTCCAGTTTACAGCCTCTACATTGACCATGATTTTAACTGACTCAAGGCCAAAATATCTCACATTAATTTTGGATGTTTTTACATCTTCCTCATTCCCTGCACTATGTTATTTTTTGACATTTGGGTTGATATCAATTATGGTTTTGCTTTTTTTTCTTTTAGCTTTCATATGCTAAAGACTTGATTATCATCTAGCATATAATACCAGAGCAGGGATTCTTCTTTTTCTTCTCCTTTTCCTTCTCCTTCTCCTTCTTCCACTTAGCCAGTATAAGGTTGATGCTTCCTATCCAATTGCTGTGCCCTGCTGCTACCATTCAACTCAAACCATTAGTGGGATCATCTTCTTTGTATCTTATGATAATGTTTTCACCTGTATATGTGAGCAGCAAGCCACATGGAAAAAATGGCTGTTTGTTAATCTCATTTAAATTAAACCAGAAATACCACAGAGTATTTCTTAATTCTTTTAAAATTAAAACTGGAGCTCCAGGATTTACATCTTCTAGCAACTGAACAGTTGGGGAGTGGGATGTGCCAGGTGAGAATCCAGATGCAAACATAAACAAAATAAATTGTCTCCAGATTCTCCTTGATTCTAATGTTCTCACAGAGATGCACTCTAGTTAGCATGACATATCAACATCTATAAATGGCTGGTTATACAAAGGAAAACTACACCCCCAAACTGGTTTTGTTTCATTAGATTTTTTATATTATAATTTGAAAAAATGTTAATCTCTTTACAACTTTTCATATATGTTTCTAGAACAAAATGAAATGTTATCATCTAATAAACCAGTTGTCATAGAAAGGGATGTCATTTGTCCGCAATGGATTTGATGCATGGCAATACTGTGTGATATTATCTACCAACAATAAGGATTCAATTAACACAAGGCCCTTCAATCAGATTCATCTCCTTACAAACTTCAAGATGTTAAGGTATACTATTTGATTATAATTAACATAACTGCTTCAATGATGCTTCAAAATGGCCTCATTGCTACAAAGGATTTGTGACAGCCAGCTGCAAGGGAAACTCTTTCAGTAAAACTCGCCCATCCAAAAAGCTAGAATCAAATTAAGGTTACTCACATTTCACCATTACCATGTAAACATCAATGGTGCAGATAGGAGGCTGCGGTAACCGCTCTCCTTTCTCTAACAAGTCAGGAATATCTCTTGTTGGAATCCCATCATAAGGCTTTCCACCAAAGGTCATAAGTTCCCAAATGGTGACACCTAAAGCAAAAGTGAGAATTCTTACAATAGTCCATGCAAACCTGAAACACATAATCATTATAGGGGCAATTCTTGTTAAAAATATGCAAAACAGACTTTTTCAATGAGTCAAAAGATAAAATAGAAGACAAGTGTCCATACTGTACATGTATCACTTGGCATCCACTATCACTCAAGTATCTCTACTCCTTTTACTCATCCTTAGCACTTTCTTTGCCATTCCTTTCTCTTGAACAACGCTCCATGACATGAATAATTGAGCTTTTGCATGTTAAATCTTCTGAGCATTTTAAGCATTGCAGCACTGCATGGTAGATTGAGACCATAAATTTTAAAATCTGTATTTAATCTATCCTAACCTGAAACTGTAAGGCCATTGTCAAAATCAAGATATAAAAAATACATGAAACATATTTAAGGCCACTCTCTTAAGATCCCTTAGAAGGACTTTTCCTTTCTTGATCTTAGAGAAAGCTTAGATCTCAGAGAGAAAATCTAATGTTGGATATCACTTTTCGATTCCTGGAAATCTTCTGAGGCTTTCTTTCCAACATTTTCTTTCCAACACTTTTAACACTTTCACATAAAAAAAAAAAAAACCCAAAGGAAAGCATTCATCACAATCAATCAAATTTTTATTATGGTCAAAGCCCATCAAAAGGAGGATGGTAAATTAAAAAGCATAAAAATACATGAGATTATAAAAAATAATTATTATAAAAAGCTAAAAAATATAAAACGGAAACGTATATATAAAAACAAATATGTAAAAGGAATCTAAAAGGAGTGGTAGGAGCATTAGTTGGAGGTAGGAGAGGATAAAGTCTGTATTTGCAGACTAAATCTATTACAGTAGAGAGCACTCTTAGAATGATGAACTAGATGCCCATTAAGACTAGTTTATGGCACAGGCTATTATCTGATGAATTTTAAACACTGCTGTGTAGAACTTTACAATGTTACATGTTGTAGCAGATTAGTATCTGAAACAACAGGGAGGTGTAGAAATGTCCTATGTACCCTGTGCAATATTGGTGAGATGAGGCTAGTATGAATGTTTCTGTAGTATAGGCACTATAGGAGTACATGTTCTGTTGTTTCCATATGTCCAAAGTTGCAGGGTCATTGCCTCTCTGGGTAGGGAATCTTCCTGTATTAGCCTTCAAGAACAGCTGAGAGAAGGACATGACATCATGTCAGAGCAAAGTTACTTCTGGTTAGGTAGTATAGCTTAGTATACCATAGAGAAGGCAGTGTACCTATAGGATCCATTGACAATAACGGCTGGGGATTTGACTAGACCCAGTTGGCACTCTGTGTCGGCTCCCCAGTGTTTAATGAGAGCCTGATTGTATCCAGTTCTGAGTAGAAGATCTGGCGAGAAGCCCGAGGGTGAGATTTTAGTTGTCACTGTCTTTTTCTATGTGAATGAAAATCATCCTCATTGATAATGAGGCAAGGCCAAGGAGAAAAGAGAATAGTTTGAGCCAGTAATTGAGTATGGAGTATAGCCACCCATATTCTAGCATTCACTTTCACAAGTCCTGTCTCTAGTCTCAAAGTGCCATTAGAGACACATGTTAGGACTTGAAAAGCTGATCTTAAGAAATTTAGATTGAACAAATTCTAGTATAAAATAGTAGCATCATAAAGACATTGTGCTAGTTGCTTGGCTCTGAATAATTTTGAGTGCTGAAGGAGTATGGAATGGATCAGTGGTGGGTTCCAACTGGTGTTACCACCGGTTCTCTTTGTGCATGCGCTTTGCGCACAATCAGCTGAATAGGTTGTAAAAAAATGCTTTAAAAAAGTAAAAAAAAAAGTTGGCCACACCCACCCAGTCACATTACCCCCCCACCAAGCCACGCCCACAGAACCGGTAGTAACAAATTTTACATTTCACCACTGAATGAGACGTATAACAGGAGGCAATACAAGGATTATCAGAGGCAAGGAAAATATAATTTGAAGTGAGTGAATGCTGAGAAAATTACTAAAGAGGCCAAAGGGAGGGAGAGGGAGTAATTGCTATTTTTGTCTCTTTGTAAGTAAATAAGCAAACAAAGTTGACCTAAAATTATTTCTTTTCTAATTCAGAGCATAAGATGTTATTAACCACATTTCCATTTATTAAGAATAAATGAGACCTACATATTTTTTGCTTTATTTTAATGATAATTTAAAATATGTCATTAAGCAAGGAAGCACATCTTACAAAGCATCACATCTAGCAAGCTGTCACATTTAACTTCCAGAAGCAACACAACCACATATACATAAACATACAAACACACTAGGATTTCTATGAATTTATATAATACATTCATTATTCATCTTTCCCTAGCATGATTAGCTATATTTTGCTTGGATTTATTGAGTTCCACTGTACACTGTACACTATCCTCAAGTTACAGGTACAACATGCAAGCCAGGGGGAGAGGAAAAGCCTGATCTGGAAAGAGTCTGGGTGGAGTGAGGATGGAAGACCTTCCCCATAATGGATCATTGGTGTGAAAAGGCTAGCCTATTAAGAAGAAAAGACCAGGTGCCAGGGGCTCTTTCTGAGAGAATGTTTGCTGTAAACAGAAAGTGTAGAAGGTGGAGCAGGAGATATTGAATACTGCAAGAGTCAAGAAAAGAGAAAAGCAGAGGAAAAAGGCTTCTTTCTCACAGTCAGAGGTATCACAGAGGTGAGGATAAGCTGACGTGGGATAACAAACATCCTGCCTTTCTGAGATCAGGCAGGAAAAGGATACTGAAGAGCCTACTGTAAAAAAAAGAGAAAGGAGGCTGACCAAGATATGCCATGTTTCTTTTTGGGGTTTTTTTTTTCATTCTCAATATACTGATATAGGGGACGGATGGGTGGACACACATTTATTTATTTATTTATTTATTTTTTAAATTTTTATACCGCCCCCTCTCCCGAAGGACTCGGGGCGGTGAACAGCCAAAATTAAAAACACACAATACAAATATTAAAATACTTTAAAACGAAATTAAATTTATCTTTGGCTTCCCCAATTTAAAACCCCTTACCCATAAAATTCCCAATTAAAAGATTTTTAACCCAGCCCGGCTTGCTGAAATAAAAAAGTCTTCAGGGCCTGGCGGAAGATACAGAGGTCTGGGATCAGTCATATCCCTGGGGGTAGCTCATTCCAGAGGGCGGGTGCCCCCACAGAGAAGGCTCTTCCTTGGGGGGTCGCCAGCTGACATTGCCTGACAGACGGCACCCTGAGGAGGCCCTCTCTGTGGGAGCGTATTGGCCGGTGGGAGGTTATCGGAGGCAGAAGGTGGTCTCGTAAATAACCGGGTCCTAAGTCATGGAGCGCTTTGAAGATGAGAACCAATACCTTGAAGCGCATCCGGAAGACCACTGGAAGCCAATGCAGCTCATGCAGGAGAGGTGTCATGTGGGAGCACCATGTCGCCCCCATAAGTACCCGCGCGGCCACATTCTGCACCAGTTGGAGCCTCCGAGTGCTCTACATGGAGCCCCATGTAGAGAGCGTTGCAATAGTCAAGGTGGGAAGTAACGAGGGCATGAGTGACCGTGCATAAGGAGTCCCGATCCAGAAAGGGGCGCAACTGGAGTATCAGGCAAACCTTATAGAAAGCCCCCCTGGCCACGGCCGTCATATGCTCTTCTAAAGACAGCCGTGTGTCCAGGAGGACACCCAAGTTACGCGCCCTCTCCGTGGGGGCCAATGTCTCGCCCCCAATAGTCAGTGATGGCACCAGCTGACTATATCGGGACGCCGGCAGCCACAGCCACTCAGTCTTGGAGGGGTTGAGCCAGAGCCTGTTCCTCCCCATCCAGACCCGCACGGCCTCCAGGCACCGGGACATCACTGCAAGGGCATCGTTGGGGTGCTCTGGGGTGGAGATGTACAGCTGGGTGTCATCAGCGTACAGATGGCACTGCACCCCAAAACCATGGATGATCTCACCCAGAGGCTTCACATAAATGTTGAACAGGAGAGGCGAGAGGACCGACCCTTGTGGCACCCCACAAACCAAGTGCCTTGAGGTCAACCTCTGCACTCCAGCCAACACGGACTGCGACCAGTCGGAGAGATAGGAGGAGAACCATCGTAAGACAGTGCCTCCCACTCCCAATCCCTCCAACCGGCGCAGCATGATACCATGGTCGATGGTATCAAAAGCTGCTGAGAGGTCTAATAGGACCAGAACAGAGGAGCAACCTCTGTCCCGAGCCCTCCAGAGATCATCTACCAACACGACACATGGCGCACACATACCTGCTTATTGACTACAATGTATTTTTGTTTCTCAGGCTTTCCCATTTGGGATTACCTCTTCAGGAAAAAAAAAGTTTTGACAGTTTGCATATTGGTAAAACGTTGCCAGCTTTTAATGAGCACACATTAAGGAAAGAAAGCAATCATTTCTTATAATTTATTCATTTCTGTTCTTGCCAAACGCCTCTTCTTTTTGATGGATCTTTGATTCCGAATTGCTCCAGGCAATGCCATTTCATCACTCAAGGGATGAATACTGCAATTTGAGGCAAAGTTACAGGCCTTCACTAGTAAGCTTGGCTCCTTAGAAGGCTCTCCTAATTTTAAGAAGAAATTGGAACTGAGATGAGTTCCAGTGCCTTCTTTAAAAAATTCCCAAATGTGCATCTCAACACTCATCATTTGGAAAAATAATTTTTTAAAATTGTTTGTTTTTCTGCCTTGGAGTCAGTGTTGGCTTGTGGGTTAGTCCCTGCAGTTTTCTTGGCAAGGTTTCAGATGTGGTTTGCCCATGCCTGATTCACAGAACTGTGAGAGAGTGACTGGCCCAAGGTCATCCAGCTGGATTTGTGTCCAAGCAGGACTAGAATTCATGACCTTGGGTTTCCTAGCTTGATGCCTTAATTACTACAACCAAACTGTTCAAATAAGGATTATAAGCTTTCTTTTTTTTTTTTTTTTTACTCTAGCTCCCACCCATGAGCCTCATAGTTCCTGTATTTTCTATATTTTCTGGAAGAAGGCAATGAAGCTGCCACAGGCACTGATTCCACCATGCCAAAATAACTCAGAAATTAGTTAGGTTTGGAGAGACTGGTCCCTCTGGTCTGCTGAAGACAATTTGCAGTACCTCTCAGATTCCATTTTGTGGAGACAGCTATATAAAGGGAGCACCTACTCTGTAAATCCTTCTGGATGCAGGTGTCAGCATTCCATTGAATTTTTCCCTCCTCAAAAGTCCTCTGGACAAAGAATTTTATGAAGTCCATGGGAGGGAAAAATATAAAGGTTCACCTTCTCATTGCTGACATGTCAGTCCAGGTTGGACTCTTGTATGCTTAAACTAGTATTAAGAAAAGATGTTGTATTCTACATATTTAAAATAATGCACTTAGACAAATGGCTGTGACTATCCTATGTGGAGCCACAGCTATCCAAGCTCAATTCTGATTTGCTTCTTTCCTTTCTAATTTTGTGAAAAGGCTTTCCTGGGGCTTCCTGCCTTCTTGTACTGAACTGGAAGTCCTTTGGATGTCTTGGTATCCAGGGCAGGACTACACATTGCTCAGTCATCAGAAATTCTTTGCTGAGTCCTTGTATCTTATCAGACTCGCAGAAAAAACAACAGAAACAAATAAAGGAATTTGCAATAAGAAGCAAGAATAGAATTTAAATAGAAATGATACTAAATTAAATTGAATTAATTTAATTTAATTTAATTTAATTCAAAATCCATTTTTACAGAAAAATTAAGACCTGTCATCACTCTCAAAAATAAATTAAAAAAGTAAATGTGTTATATGTACATATTCCTTCTTCACACCCATACATCTGCAAGCTAAATGTAAGACATTGATCTTATTTACACACATTGATTGCCACAAGGGAGCTATTGTTTCATGATAGAATCCCACAAAGTTGCTCCAAATATATTAGCAGCACAATTATTAACACGGGAAAGACTCTGTTTGCTCCATTTGACTTATAAATATGAGGTTTGAAAATGTGCTTTCTTGATGTAGGAAAGTATGATACAAAGAACTCTTCCTGATAAAGGCCTCCTTTTGATTTTTAATCACATAGTACCATAACCACTGCATGCAACTGAATTACATTTCTATTCCAATCCCATTTTAGCCATGGATACAAATTTCAATAATACTGCCAATCAAGTTCCTTTTGAAATGGGAAAGTATTGCTATTTTGCACTTCATTTCTGTCTCAGCCAGATGCTGACTTCTATCAGTGCCCTATCACTGGGTATTATTTTTGGAACATCCCCTCTCTTCCTGTTCCCTCTTGGGTGCAATCAAGTATCATCACTCTGCATAGCCTCACTCTGTTCCATGTTCTCTTCCCCTCCTTCTGCCAAGCATTTTTGGGATGATAGAATCTGACCTAATTACAGAGTAAATCTCTCCTTCTCCCATTTCCTTTTAAAATCGATCATTTACTTACAGGCCAGTTGAGTAGTTTCTCTTTGTGGAATGCCTATCAGAGACACATTGGTATGCCAGCATGGCATCACTAAGCATTTCACCATGACTCCTAAAGGTATGAGCCATGATAGTGACAACCCACCTGTTTTCTTGCTTAAAAACACCAATTCTCTTTCACATACACCACACCTACTCCAACCTTTTCTCATAGCAAAATGTACATCTCTACATATAAAATTATTAAATATTAGCAATGCATTTGTTGGCCTGGCTGACTCAGCATTTTAAAGATACCAAGTTTCATTAATGTCAACAACAGTGAACAGAAGAATGGATAATGAGAAGAGTTTCGACTAGTGTTATTGGTTCTGTTTAAGTGTACTAACAGGGTGATACTGCAGTGTTCCAAATTCCACTATCTGCCAGCAATGAGATAGAAAGGACTAGGTTTGATTAACTGAAAAGCTGCAAGTTCTACAAATAATATGATCATATCAATCACATTTAATGTAAATCACAATCACATAGCTGAAAATAATGAAGACAACTAAGATGAATCTCAAATGAATTTTAAACTGGATTTAGAAGAATAGATAATGAATAAGCTCAAAGATATCTATGAGGAGAGAGGGGTAGTCACGATCAAAGCCCCACCAGTTTTTTACTTGCATTATTACACTTTAACTTATTTTATCCTCTTCCCCCAGAAGATGCCCATGGATCAGATGGTGGTTTGCAAGATAATGTCTACATATCTTTATTGACTGAATTGTTCTTCCAAACCTCATAACAAATTACATGCATGTGCAAACACACTGTCAGATCCGTGTATCGGTCATTCTTTGTGGAAGAAGGGGGAGGATTTGGAGTTGCCACATTTAGTTCTTTTTCCTATGTGTCCTAAGTATCCTATTTCCTGCCTGGTCCTCTTTGTATAAATTTTAACCTGGTTTATAACCATTGCCTGGCACTAGGAATGCCTGGAGAATTCTCACACTTTGGGAAATGAAAGGGGAGGGGGGGACCGAGTGGATTGCAAGATGACCCTGAGAAGCTCTTCTTATCTGTTTCTCAGAGAAGCTGGTTCAATTCATCTTCACACTGCGGATTGGTCAGAGTCCATATCAGACAGTGGGGAGGGGGTTCCTAATTTCCTTTATCCTGAACTGCATGCCCTGAGGGACCCCAGAGCCTGCTCTGAGTTTTGACTTGCTTTCATCCCTTTCAATAAAAGGCTCCTTTTGAAATACAAAGTTCTCAAGAGTTCGTACTTTCTTGGAACTGGGGGAGAAGCTGGTCATTACACACACTCACTCATTCACTCAGGGAGGGAGGGAGGGAGAGAGGGAGAGAGGGAGGGAACATATGATAAAGAGCTAGTATTTTAATAAAGGAGGAAAAAGGCTTATAGCCAATTTAAAAAAACCTATGTACACTGAAAACCCACATAGGAAATAAGCATAATAGTCAATAAATTAAAAGTAGGATAGTGGCAGCCATGTATTATTAAGCCATTCAGTGTTATAACACTAAACAGATTTGTTGTTTCTCATTTAAGAAGCAGTAGGAATAAGGCTGTGATTTAATAAAGGCATCCTAATAGTAAGTCCCAATGTACTGTGGTTTACCTATGAGCAAAGTTAAATAGGAAGAGGCTACAAATCCAGACTTTAGATTAGATTAAAAGTTCATGTTGGACAGTTTTCCAGAGTATAATTAACCATTGCCAATGAACATAGCTAGGTTGCAAAATGAAGCAATAATAGAAGGGGCAGAACATGTATTTTACAGATTAGCAATTTAAACCACAATGTTTAGCTTTCTTAGCTACAGAGAATATGAAATTAACTGCTTTGGAAAACAGTTGGATAAAATATTGGATAAAACACATTGTCTCTGATGAGACTTCAGCTACTATAGTGGAATATACAGTATTATATAGGGTGGGTTTTTTTTGTTTTTGTTTTTTTGCATTACTGCATCAGAGGTTTATTGCTTCTTAAAATTCAATTCTGTTTAACAAAAGGGACAGATAAATCATACTAAAACAAGTCAAGTCATTGTTCAAGTGGCCAACAGGCACCAATAAAATTAGCTTGACATTCTAATTAATTACATTAACCAAATTCCATAGATATGGGTTTATAGATGTACCTGAGCTTTTTTATAAAGGCAAGGTTGCTTGTGAAATTCCCATGTTAGTTTTTCCAGCTCAAAGCTTAATCCTCCAATCCTGTATTTATTCTATGATGTGATAATTTATCAATTACGGGATAAAACTCTTCTATTTCTATAAGATGGTATCATCATCTCAATATTCATATATTTTAAACATATATCATATTTTTCGGACTATAAGACGCACCTTAATTTTTGGGGAGGAAAACAAGAAAAAAAGAACTCTGCCTCTGCCTACCAGCATCAGGATCAGCAGCGTCCTCACTTCCACTCAGATTTTGATAACGAGTAGCACAGATCTTTTTATCTGTTTAAAACAAATCCTATCACTCTACACACATTTAACTGGAGTGGGTGGGGTGGGGGATGATTTTCATGGGGGCAGAAGAGGGACTTGGCACTGAAGGCTCCACTCTCGAGATTCCCCCGTCTTCCTACCTATAGCTGTAGGCGTTGAAAGCCTGGTTTTCTCGCAGCAAGGCCCGATAGAGATGCAGCACTTCAGTCTTCCTCGACACTGCAATCGTGTAAACATGGTGCTGGGCTTCCCAGCAAGTCCCCTGTGCCTTTGCTGCCTCAGTCGGAGCCTGATTCTGGAAGCGGCCCAGGGAAGTGCAGAGGTTGGGACTCGTTTGGCGAAGCGGGTGTTGCACAGGGGGCGTAAGGCAAGGTGCCGCCATCCAAAAACACTATTGCTGCGATCTCTGCTGCCTGGAACTGCCCGAAAACGTCATGCCTCCACATGCCTTTTTTGCCTCGGCATGCCCCGTTTTTGGAATCGGGGAGGAAAGGGTTTTCGGGCGGCAGCACAGAGGGCATAAGGCAAGGTGCTGCTGCCCAAAAGCATTTTCCTCCCCAATTCCAAAAACGGGGCATGTGGAGGCAAAAAAAGAGCATCAAGTTTCAGGTGGCGGGCAGCTCCAGTTGGCGTTGCTACCCAAAAACACTTTCCACCTGGAACCACCGGAAAATACGATGTGTGAAGGCCGACAACTTCTAAAGAGTGGGGGCTGGCGGGTGGGCGGGACTACATTTGGTGTATAAGACACACCCAAATTTTCACCCTCTTTTAGGGGAGGAAATATGAATATTCAACATATTCTTATGTTGAATATAAGAAATGTTAAGTTATGATACACAGCAATTTTTATATATTCAAAATTCAGTAAGAAAAATATTCATTATGAAAGCAATGTAGGACAACAAGTGGCAGATTAATATCAGTCACGAAAGACCAGGATCACATGTGAAGTTCTAATTAAACTTATTTACTATTAATTATTACTATTAATTATTAATACACAGAAATCTACTCAACTCAAGGTTAGCACTATATCGGCATTAGATAAAGCTCAACAGAATTCAAAAGGGGTGGAGTTAATCCATTTGTGACTATGTCGAGACTCTAGGCTGATTCCTCTTTTGATTCCCCCCTCAGGTTTTGCTATTCCTTCTCCTACAAACAATAAGGCAAAACACTGCCCAAGGGTGGTTTCAACAAGCTGACACAAAGACTTCATGGAAATGCAATTTTTTTCAACATATAAAACTTCACCTTCTATGTGGAAACAAAATTATATAAGTTTGGTTAACAACATGTAAACTAGGATCATCATTTTCAAGGTCAATTCCCTGCATATCCAGAACCCAGGAAAACATCTTTCACTGCATCCTCTAAGATAGCAGCTCTCAAAGTGTTATTTGGAGACATCCAGGGTCCCCAAAACCCTTTTATAGGCTTAATTATTAGTCAAATAATTAAATATTTGAAGCTTTAATTTTTAGTACAGTAAATATTGGTATATATTTGAATAATCCTTGATTTATGTCCACAATTGAGGATGGAATTGTGGTTGAAAGTCACTGTGGTCTTAAGTCAAGGCATCCATATGACTGAAAGTAATTTTCCAGCTTTTTTTTGCAGTGATCATTAAGCAAATGCCATGGTAATTAAGAAAATCAATTTTTTTGCTAGAAACTGGCAAAAAACATAGCGAATTGCAGTTGCGTGTGGATCCTCAATCATTTTTAAGAATGTAAAGGTTTGAGAACTGCTACTCCAAGATATGCTTAATGGGAAAAATTGGGACTCACAAAACAAGCCAATGGACTACCAGCTTTTTCACATTATTATTAAAAATAGGTCATAAAAAGGTCTTAGCAAATAAATACAATGTTATCATTTACAGAATATAATTCAATATAGATTTTATTTTACCATAGCTCCAAACATCTGTCTGGTGTGTGAATTTCCTATAATGTATGCACTCAAGAGCCATCCATTTTATTGGCATCTAGAATGAACAAAGAGGGAAAAATAAAAAGTTAGCAAGCATAATATTTACTTATTAAATGTCTTTCAAATCGAAATGAAAAACTAGATTTTCAGTTTCATATTCCAAAAGTATTGCTGTTGGTCATCCTTTCAGAGATACCAGTTTCCTTACCTGATACCTCAATGCCTTCAACAATGGCAGAACTTCTAATGTATTGGAAAATGTGTTAAACATTTGGGCGCTTTCTTTAAGCTACCTTATTTGAGGTACGTTGGTTGAAAAAGTTTTGCCCTATGATGCACTGTTTCACCCAGTCAAATAGTTCAGACATAAGAGTTTTTGGTAGTGTACTGATTACATCCCTGGAGCAGGAACAAATTTTTTATGTCTCTAAAAAGTACTGCTAGTGGAACTTAGATATGTATGAACCATGGCCTCTGAAACAAAATTGACTCAAAAAGTCACATTTTTAAGGTAACTTCTGGTTGGTACACATTATAGATTAACAGGTAAAAGAAAGTGGATAGACATTAACACCAAGGATTAGTTGTATTTTGACTTGATCTTTTTCTTTGAAATAAATGTAGGGAAGAGAAATGTGATTCATGAAAGCAATAAATATGCATTCATTAATTTTTAAAAAATCCTCTTTTTTAACATGATCACTTTCCCATTTTATGTTGGATATTAACGGCGTGGTCTATTTTATGAGTTTAAATAAACCTACCTTTCCACCATCAGCACTATATTCCTTCTCATCACCTTCCAGTAGCCTAGCCAAGCCAAAGTCTGTGATCTTCACATGATTTGGAGACTTCACCAAGACATTTCGTGCTGCCAAATCTCGATGAACCAGTCTCCTCTCTTCCAGGTACATCATTCCCTAATAAGAAAAAACATGAAAAAGAATATGTTTGTTATATAATGGTTATCTATGTAATAGGTATTAGAGCTATTTTACAAGCAGCCATTTATTTATTTCATCCATTTCCACCACTTTTCTGGTTTGTTTATTTATTTACTATACTTAACTAATGAATCTCTTTTCCTCCATTCAATCACATCTGACTCTCAGCCTGGAGAAGTCCCTGCAATTTTCTTGGCAAGGTTTTTCAGAAGCTGCTTGCCATTGCCACCTTTTTAGGGCTGAGAGAAAGTGACTGGGCCAAAGTCACCCAGCTGATCTTGTGCCCAAGGAGGAATTAGAACTCCTGAACTCCCGATTTCTAGTCTGTTGTCTTAATTATTACATCCAATTGGTTCTCTTAATGAAATAATAAAATATACAAAATATAATGTGTGATTAGATAGGCTTTTTAAAATTTCTTAAATATAAACATGGATCAGGATATTTCAGGAGGGAACTTCATAAGACTGCCACAAAGAAAGCCCTTTTCTGGTGTCTGCCCACTAGTTGATTATGGTGATGTGCCCAGGGGCTTGAAACAGTCTTATTCAGCAAATTCACCTGGGTGTAGGAGATCCTTCAAGTAAACTGGATTGAAACTGTTTTGGTTTATTTTTAATATTAAATATTGCACCTCAAAAGAAACTTACAAGCAGTACACTTTATACAAAACAAGTTTAATGTGATCTGATTATTTCCTCCACCTGCCCCCACAGATATAAGAGCTACATTTTACGCAATTTCTGAGTCATCTTGAAAGGCAGCCCCATATACAGACTATAATAGTCAATTCTGGATGTAATTAGATCATGCAAAATTGAGATCACATCTACTTGACCTATTTGAGTTCAGAGCTGATGACCTAAGACAGATAGAAAAACACCTCTAGCAGCAGTATTTATCCAAATAGGACAAGTCCAGAAGGACCCTGAGTTATAATCCAGTCCTTCAGGAAAAATACCAGTTTAATTCTTGAAGTTATATTAGCCATTTTCCATATCCAAGCTTTAGCTTTTTTAATTCTCAATATATCTAATATTGCCTCTAAACACTATTTATAAGATCCATAATCTTTCTGGAATTGTTGATACTGCAGTCCAAATTGTTGATACTGCAGTCCACCATCAGTTACCGGCTTCACATAAATACTATGTGATATTATGGTATGTAAAATAAAATAGAATACTGTGCTATTAAAGGCCACGGGGCAGATCATTTTCCCACTCCCCTTTCACCCTGCCCCCCAATTTATTCTGGATGATTGTCCAAAGTTTTAGAGCTAATTAGCCTTAGAGGATAGAAGAGGAGATCACTCTTCCAATTTTACAGGTAGCAGAGGAGGAGGCAGAGGACCAGCACCAGAAACCCTTACGCTGTATCATTAAAATCCGCCACAAGGCTAGTAGGTTTGAAAACATCCTCTTCCAAGAAAACTAACATTGCTACCTAACAATCCATTAGCGTAGTCTGCTTTTTAATTTATTATAGGGTTCTTTTCTTCTCAATTTAGTGATGATCTCCTTCTTTCACATCCACATCTACAGAGATATGTTGATGTCTTCAGCATAAAATAGCTCCCCAAATTCTTAATACTGAATTGGTCTAATCCAAACACTCTTGATTAGTTTACCACAGAATTCAAGGGGAGTTGGAAGGGGTTCTTTAGACCATCAAGTAGGAACGCAAATTAAAGCATCCCCACAGATGTCTAGCCTCTCCACTTCGGTAAATCCAATGAAAGAGTGATTGGTTCCTATGTGAAACTGCCCTGATGTCCCTTTGGGTGTAACCAAAAATACTTTTAAAAGAAGCTAATTTCTCACAGGCAAGGTTTTCAGAACAAAGGGCACACCAAATCAAACAACAAAAGCTACTGTAAACAAAGCATATCATGGCTTAGTCTAAGAGGTTCTGGTAACCATAGCAGTGCAGCAATGTGAGTGTCAGGATCCCATGTAGTGCAGTGATAAATGGGGTAGCTTAGGCCTACATCCTCTGTCAGTCAGGGTCACTATAGGAACTTTGAATCAGTTAATATCTCTTAGTCCAATCTTATCCCATTGGAAGATTGTCATGTGGGAAAAAGGAGTAAATGTAGGCAATAAAATCTTTTATAAGAAATGGAATCTTAAAATAATTAATACAAAAGGCCTCCAGATACGTCTTTCTTTTTTCATTTTAGTTTTTAACTAAGTTGTGGTTTAATAGGACTCTATATATGCAAATACTTAAAAACTCTACATCGCTGCCCTTGTGACCTTCAGCACATTATTTCATGCTATGCCTCAATAGATACTAAAGCCTTTCTGTTATACTAAGCTATTTGAAAATAAAAGTTACCAAGATAATTGCAGATTGTTTCTAAAAGAAAAATTACATTTCTAGAAGTATAACTATAGATAAATATAGCTGTGTTGCAGGAAAACAGTGCAATGGCTATTATAAAGACTTTTTACTAGGTGTTCTGAAGAAGAAATTTACATGAAAGTTCTTTTTTTAAAAAAAGTTTTTTTTAAAAAAAAAACATAAAACATAAAATACATCTTTTTAGAGCAAGGATTTGATCCGGTATAAAGTAAATACAATTACTCACATTCCCTCAACCAATTTTGTTCCAAATTTTATCCATTTACATCTTAAAAAAAAAAAAAGAAAAAAAATCTTATTCTAAACATTTAGATTTTAGACCTACTCTGTCACCCTAAATTCTAAACAATTATTTCCCAATAGACATCATTCCAAATCTTTGTCATTTTAACAATCAATATTTCATATATATTCCTCATTTCTAAGACCCATTACATCGAGTCTATATTGTACCTCTTTTAAATGGCAACTAGTATCCATAATCTTGACAAAGAATATTTTCCTCTCTTAATTGTTTCTAAATCAATTAACATTTCCATCTAAAATTTGTCACTCTCAAAATACTATATTTTAAAGTCTAATATTTAACTGATTCATAATTTAAATAGCTATTTCCCAACAGTGTTTTCCGCCACTTCTATCTCTATTTATTTAACTGGTTCACAGTTTGGCTTAACTATTCTCCAGTATTGTCTCCTCCACTTCCTCCTGAGTTTATTTTTTGGCATCTTAATCAGTTGCTTTCCAGCGATGCTTTTCTCCACTCCTAACCTTACTTATTTGAGCTGGTTCACAGTATAATTTTAACTGCATACCAACGTTATCTCCTTCAATCCTCCTAAATCTATTATGAAACTGGTTCGCAACTTAAATAGTTGCTTCTCAGCAATGCTTTCCTCCGCTCCAACCTCTATTTTTAACTGGTTCACAACTGTATTTCAGTTGCTCTCCAGGTATATTTTCCTCCACTCCTAACTTTTTATTTTTTTGGCTAGTTTACAGTTTTGCTTTAACTGTTACCTAGTATATGCTTTCCTCCACTCCTAACTCTAATGGCTGGTTCACAGCTTTGCTTTAGCTGTTTTCCAGCCCGTGCTTTCATCCACTCCTAACTCTTATTTTTATTTTTAACTGGTTCCCAGTTTTGCCTTAACTGTGCTCCAGTATGATGCTTTCCTCCACTCCTACCTTATTTGTAAGACTAGATCACAGCTTTACTTTCACTGTTCTCCAGAATCATGCTTTCCTCCACTCCTAACTTCATTTGTTTAACTAATTCATAACATTTTATTTTAATTATTGTCCAGCTTTATGTTTTCTTCCATTTCTACATCTCTTATTCAATTATTTAACTTTAAATTAATTCACAATATATTACTCATATTCATTTTTAAATCCATTCTCCTCCATATCTTTAACTGATTTAAAATAAAAAAATATATCAACAAATATCTTAGCTCCTATTCTCTCCTAGGCTTTCTCCCGTGCCATATTTATTTCCAGTGAATATCAACATTTTAAATCACTTTAAAATCAATTTTCTATAATTATTAAATCTGTAATTAATTCTTCTTAATATCCAGCACCTTAAAGAACATTTTCTTCTAAATTATTAGGTCCGTAAATAGAGCTTAAAAATTCCAAGTTTAAAAAGGTATTGAAACATCCAAAAATCATATTTTTCAATCATTTATACTCATTTTTCCTAGTCAAATTGTTGTATATTCATAAAATCAACTTTGATAAAAATAATAATGAAAAAAGAGAGAGAATAGTAACAATATTAATAATAGTTAAAATAAAAACAAAAGAAAAAAAACATGAATAAGAATAGGAAAGAGAATAGAAATTTAACAAAAGAAATTGAAAAGAGAATTAGAAAAAATAGAGAGGGGAAAAGGGACAAAAGAAAAAAGAAAGAAAGAAAGAAAATTGAGACAGAGCCCAAAGAAGAAAGAAGGTATCTCCTAAAATTATTCAAAGATCAAACTTCCAGACACCATTACATCCATTTAATTCAAACTATGGTATTTTGTTATCTTGTTACTTTATATTTCATTTTTTTTCCTTCTCCAATCTATCTGAGTATATTTATTTTCCATTTCAATGTCCTCAAAGTTATAAGTTCTATAAAGTTAATTCTGAATTGACTATTCCACATATGGTATCATCATATTCTTCTTTTGTTGCCATGCCCTTTTTCTCTTGTTGTCACGCTTAATAAATCAGTTTTCATTATTCCGTTTAGTTTCTTCTTTCTGGTCTTCAATATCCTCCAATACACAGATTATATGTCCAAAGTCAAGCCTCTTGAAATTTTTCTCAAAGTAATCCACTTTAAGTAACAAAGTTTCTCTTTCAAGTAACAAGCAGTCTAGAATTTACACTTTCACTTTTCAGCTGGCAGCCATCTTTTCCATCTCCGTTTGTCTTTTATCTTTACTTTTAAAAGCATATTTATTTCCTCTTCTATTTCCTCTCTCTCAAACATAATCCAATCTCGTTTAGCCACAAAAAATAGCCACAAAAAATAAAAAAGAAGACCAAATCTGTAATAAAATCATTTCCAAAAAGTCTATAATTAACGCTATCTATCAACAGGTCTTTTCTCCACCATTCATTTGAGTCTTTTTGCCCCGATGTTTCTCAGCCGCTGTTAAGGCTGGGGCACACTTTTTGTAATCCAGCATTTACGAGCAGTTCCCACCTGGGCAGAAGTCGACTCACCCGGCTTTCAAACTCCCTGCTCCGCTCTCCGCTTCTCCTCCTGCACATCCTTTGTCCCGATTGCCACGGCTTCGGGGCAGCTGCCATGGCTGCCGCATCCACCGCCGTCGGTGCAGTGAACAATCCTCCTTTCGGCCATCCGAGGGGACGGCCGAAAGGAGTTCCCTCTCTATCCCCCTGTCCCTCCAGGACAGGGTAGGTCCACAGACCTGCTGGCGGCGGCTTGACAGACGGGGTTTTTGCCAAAGAGCCCTGCTAATTCTGCATCTGGGACACCGCGGCAGCAACTGGAAGTCTCTTACATGAAAGTTCTTGAAATAAATAAAGAATAATCATCAGACCTTGCTCATGTTTTCATTTATTACAATGGATTTTACGGTATTTGACTTTGGACAAAAAATACACAATATTATTTTCACATGGCTTTAATGGGACAAAACAAGTGCATTCTCTCTTGCCAGTTGTAAATCAATGCTGCTGGCCATTCAATGGCAGAAATATAGAAAATTGAAGGATTAGCCTTTCTCTTATCAAACCTAAATCTCTAACACACACACACAAACACACACACACACACACACACACACATATACAGAGAGGGTGAAATCTTGGAGATCTATACAGTATGCACCTCACGTGCAAAAAAAAAAAAAAATAGCAGATAGGTTTAGATAGTCCCTGGAGCCAAATATTAACATGATAGAACTACAAATAAGTCAAGACTGTACAGTCTAATTAGGCCACAATCCACCCAGAAGTAGTCCTGTGGAAATTAACAAGTGCTGAATTAGTAATGAGAAACTTGGGGTAAAGGAAATGCAGAAGCATACAAAATAGAATACCAATATTTAACTGGGCTCCTTTTTGTTTAAT
The DNA here is from genome assembly GCA_022577455.1 of Arizona elegans. Lineage (NCBI taxonomy): Eukaryota > Metazoa > Chordata > Lepidosauria > Squamata > Colubridae > Arizona > Arizona elegans. The sequence continues at coordinate 156,227,766 of JAKOOJ010000001.1, forward strand.
ATGCAAACTTCTAACTTAGCATTATTCTTTAGCTTTATTCCCTGTTAGCTTCTCAATTTATTTATTTGCTTTAAGAAGGTGTTGCATCTCTGGTTCTGATGGGCCTATAGCCAAATGCAGGTGGGTAGGAATGGGAAAGGGGTGTATATATCAATAAACAGGACAGATAAGTGGATGCATTGATGGTGGAAGCAAAGGAGCACATGAGGTCACAAGATCAATGTCAGATAAACAGCATGCTGTAGTCTACCATTCCTCCTAACTCACTATTTGAGGCAAGAAGCTCCCCTTTGCTCATGGGCAGCAGTTATCTTGTAACAGTGCAGCTCTTTACTCTAAACATATTTAATTTAGCTTCCCTTCCAAGATAATGGCAAATAGTAAACACTTTACTATTGCATCTCCTCTTAAAAACCGACACAGTAAACTACATATTGATTTTTCTCAGCATCCTATTAAGGAAGTTTGAGAGTGTCTGAGCACGCACAATATATAAACAAAAATACTGTTATACTAAAACTCAAACAAAATTGGTCAAAATAAAGAGAAGCCAGAAAAGGAAGGTTAGGCTATTACTGTTGCTCAGTGAGGATGTTCTGTTTAGGTATCACTTGCCTTGGGTGTTTCATTTGACATTTCAAGTATGATAAACATGGCATTACATCTCCCTTTACAGGAAGAACAAACAATTAAGCAATCTATGAATTTTATGGAATAAATTTACATATATACAAGCCCAAACACGTAAGAATTCCAAGGAAATATTTCTACAATAACAAAAAATAATCACAATGGAAAGCTGGGCCAGTTCAGTCATCATACATCCTGAAATGCAATGACATGAGGCAGTAGTCATGGTGAATCCTAGTTTAAATATTTGAATCAGAGTAAATTTGGAAACTAAAGAAAACCTCGCCAATAACAACACTGCCACCTTCTCACTATCAATATTTTCTGAAGAAAATATCTGCCAAGCAAGAATGGAAGACTTTAGCCTATAAATTTATTTTTAGATGTAGTAACAATAACAAGCTAGATAATAACTGATTTCAACAGATGAACAAAGCACAAACTTAACCTATTGCTATGAAAAATACTGGACCTTCATGGATCTTATATTTGAATGTAGGAATTCTCCAACTTACAGAATATCTCGTTTCACAAGGCAAGTACATACCTTTTCACAGGTAGTTACAAAATTCCTAAAAGATGTGTTAGGCCAGGAAAACTGCTAAATGCCAGGAGGAATAAATTATTTGAAAGATAGAATTTTCTTTCACATAAAGATTCCTAGAGAAAGCAAACTACTACATGACCCGTAGACTCTTCCAATTCATCTTCAACTATGGCTAGGTATAAAGAAGGGCCAGAATTATCTGCCAACTGAGATACATTGACAGTAGTACCTAATGTAGGTAGTTCTTTTCTTGGTATCTCTTTATCATCCTTTTCTCCCTTGTAGCAGCAGTAACTAATCTTTTAAATGCTGTCATTTATCATGAGTCTTTTGGTCAATATATAAATTAAAAGCATATATCTATTTTTTACCACTTGCCTTGTAGCTGACACACAAGAATGAGCTCAAACTATAATACTGCTCATCATTATCAAGTTTTCCTTGCTGAGCATATCATTACAAGGACAACTGCTGCTGAAATCCTCCAGTATTGAATCACTCCTTGAAACAGAGCCTAAAGACATTGAAGAGTCAAGCACACATTACCAACAGTTGTAATAAAAATGATATTGAGGTGCTATCATTGGAATCTTCAGATGAAGAAATAATATATTAAATACCAAGGACAGCCAATATATAGTTATCCCAAATGTCCTTTTATAAGAGGACAAATTCACAACTTCTCTTTTATTATGATTTGCAACAGAATCAAAATCCTCATGTTGAAATCCCAGCCTACATCTGATGCAGCAAAGGAGCACAAAGTTACTTCATGCTCTTTTCTTATAACATCCACATATGGATTGCCAGGATCTGGGAGAAAAATGAAATGCAGCAGTAGCTAGGAAACAACAACAACAAGAAACAAAGCAAAACAAAACAAAAACCAGGCAAGAAAAAAAGGACTATTTTCTTCCATCTACTGTTTTTAATGCTTCCAGGAATCACCATCATTTTCTTTCTTCTTCAGGAGGGTTAAATTGGAATGTTGCAAATATGGCTTTTTGCAACTAGGAAAGGAAAATGCACAACTGAGAAACTGTGGGAGTCTTTTCCCTTCCCCCCTTTTTAAATAGTACACATAATTAATAAGCAATGTGGCATTCTTTCTAAAGTGGTAAAATAAATGTTGGAATGACATTTGGAGGAGGTGATGAGGCTTTTCCCTAAAACATACTGAATTCTCTATTCCTTTTGTTAAACAAAGCATTGATACTGATGGAGGTTTGTTTTTCTCTTTTATTTAATAAGAGGCAAAATCCCAGTCCCAATGGCTACACGGTGTAGATTCATGAACCCAGTTATTAACCCAAGTAACCATGCAGTAATCCAATTCTGTTCAGAAATCCATATGATTACCTGGAGGTAAGCAATGATTAGAGGAAAGGAGCCTTCTCATGAGCAGCAAAAATTATGCTGATGAACATCCCATTCCCCTGGAAAAAAATGCCTAAGTTGAAACTGCAAAACACATATTCACAGGGGAAATTAATGGATTTTCAGGCCAGTTTGCATCCAAGTTTACCCCAAGGTAGTTTAGCTGCAATGTGCTACATGACTTAAACAAACAATTTATAAAAATAATTTCAGAACAGTAGATCCACAAATCAATATTAGTAATAATTATAATACAGTCCTGTGCATTTTTACATGGGTAAAAGACAATTTTTTTTGCATGGGTAAAAAAGACAAATATTGTCTTGTATTGACCTAGCAAGCAGTTAGCAAACATTTAGATACTTCTAATAATTGAATGAAGAAGGAATAGAGAAAAGAAGGAATTAAAGACTGATTCAAGATGGTCGGAAAAGGGGAGTAGGAGATGATTTAGCTGAGTCAATTTATAGCCTATTAATTATGTGAATGTAATACAGAAATGTGTTACATTCCATTTGTAACTTGCAGAAAATCAACAATTCTGTACTGCAGAAATCTAGACGATTACCTGATATTACAAAGTATCAAGTAATTGTCTAGATTTCTGCAATTCAGAATTGTTGATTTTATTGTTGACAATAAGAGGGAGTTTTCTCTGCTGCCATGTAGTATTCATCCAGATTTTGCAACACAGACCTTGTAGCTCACACTTAAGAGAAAAAGGCTATATCTTTTACCATTTGGGAATTATACTGAATTTCCTGGAAGTGTAAGAGCAACAGGTCTAGGAACTCAGCCTTAAACAAAGCCTCCACCGTAAATTTATTAAATACCATTTAAAAGTAAACAATCCCAAAACTAAGTATCTAAGAGTTTTGATTTGTAATATTTATTATAAGGTTTATAACTTATAAATCTTAAAACTTTAAGAAGTTTAAATACAAGAATTCTAGTGGTACTTTACTTTCAAATGAGAAACATATACAGACAAGATAAAACTATACAACATTTGTTTGCTTATATCTTTTAGTGCAAAACTTGTCTCATTTGTAAACTGTTTTATTTTGGTAATTGATATTCATTTCATTAGTATGAGAACTCTCATATGATGCAAAGGATTGAAATTGTTTTTTTTTTTAATTAAATAAATTTTTATTTGTTTAAAAGTACAAACAAAACAGAACTAGTGACAACAAAACATATAGAACAAAACATGTAAACAAAGATTTCAAATATACATTTTGTCAAATATACATTGTCAAATAAACAACAGTAATGTATGTTCTTATTTGTGTTTTGACTCTTCCCTGTTTGATCTTACTCATATATCTATCTTTATGATTCATTGTTAATTTATGTTAGTGATTTATGTTCCTGTTTCTGTAACTCCAATTACTCACTATTCTTTCTTCCTTTTTCTATTTTTCAACCAGGTATACCACTTTTCCCATACTAGATAATAATCATGTTCCTCTTTATCTTGTAATTCTTTTGTAAATCTGTCCATTTCTGCACATTCCATAATCTTATTAATTACTCTATCTTCTGTCGGTGTGTCACTACTTTCCAATTTTGTGCAAAAATTATTCATGCTGCTGTTATTATATGGATGATTAAATATTTTATTTCCTTTTCATATTGTCCATTTATTATACCTAGAAGAAAGGTTTCCGGTCTCATTTGTAATCTTCGTTGTGTGATTTCTTCTACTTGTGTTCTAATCATTTGCCAGTATTGTTTTGTTTTGGACAGGTCCACCACATGTGGTAATAAGTTCCTTTATAAAATTTACATTTCCAGCAAGTTGGAGAAGTGTTGGGGAATATTCTTGCCAATTTGGCTGGAGGGAGGTGCCACCTATAGAACATTTTGTACATGTTTTCTTTATATGGTACAGACATTGTTAATTTATAATTTATTGTCCATAATTTTTCCCAATTGTTTAATTGGATATTGTAGCCGAAATTCTTTGACCAAATTATCATATTTTCTTTGACCACTTCTTCTAATTTGTATTCTCGTAAATAATTATAAACTTTTTTTATCAATTTATCTTGTGATCCTTGTAAAATTATATCTAATTCGTATTGACCATTTTGGAATCCAAATTCAGCTAAATCTTTCTTATATTTTGATTTTATTTGTAGATATGGCCACCAGTCAATATCCATACTCATCTCCTTCAATTCTTCTCTTGTTCTTAGTTCCCCTTGGTTGTTTAGTAAATCTTTATATATTCTTATTTTGTTGATGTCCATAGTGTTTGGGTAAATCTGGGCTTCCATGGTTGATAACCATTCCGGGATTTTATTGTAGTGTATTTTTTTGATGCCCTGCCATGTCTGGTATAGTGCTTGTCTGACGATGTGCCTCTGAAAATATCTATGCTGATTATCTGTTCCCTCCCACATAAAAGCATGCCATCCTCGTTGTAAGTCAAATCCTTCCAATGTCAATAATCTTTTATTTTTCAGTTCCATCCATTCTTTGATCCAAATTAGTGCTGATGCTTTATAATATATTTCCCAGGCCGGTAGAGCTAATCCTCCTCTTTCTCTTGTATCTTGTAGGTGTTTTGTTTTAATTCTTGCTTTCTTCCCTTGCCATATGTAATTTGCTATTAATTTATTAAAATCCTTAAAGAAGTTTTTCCCCGGTTTTATTGGAATCACTTGAAATAAGTATAAAATTCTGGGTAGAACATTCATTTTAATTGAGGCAACTTTTCCCAAAAGAGATAATTGTAATTTTTTCCAAATTTCTAAATCTTTTTTAACTTGTTTTGCCAATTTATCATAATTATCCTCTCTAATTGTTGAGCATTTTTTGGTGAGCCATATTCCTAGATATCTTACCTTCTTTGTCATTTGTATATTTAATTGGTCTTCTAATTCTTTTTCTTGTTGTTTAGTGGGATTTTTCATTAGTATCTTTGTTTTTTGTTTATTGATTTTGAGTCTAGCTACACTCCCGTATTTTTCTATTTTGTCTAATAATTTAGTGCCCGTTGTTATTGGTTGTTCTATGATAAATACCATGTCATCGGCGAAGGCTTGAAGCTTATATTCTTCCCCTTTGATTTTCAGACCTTTTATTTCTTTATCCCTTCTGATCTCCTTTAAGAGAGTTTCTAAGGCTATTATGAATAATAGTGGGGACATAGGACACCCTGTCTCACTCCTTTTGATATCGAAAATTGTTCTGTCAAATTACCATTTATTATTATTTTTGCTGTTTGGGATGAGTAAATTTTCTTTACCATATTTATGAATTTGTTGCCGAATTTCATAGTTTTAGGTTGTTAAATGCCTTCTGTGCATCTAAAAAAATTAGGGCCACTTGTTTATCTGAGTTTATTTCATAATAATCTAATACGTCCATTATTAATCTCGTATTATTTTTTGTCTGTCTCTTTGGGATAAAGCCATTTTGAGCAGAGTGAATATATTCATTAATTATTTTATTGAGACGTTCTGTGATAATCAATGTAAATAATTTGTAGTCCACATTTAAAAGTGATATCGGTCTGTAATTTTTAATATGCATATGGTCTGTCTCTTCTTTTGGTATCAGTGTAATAATGGCCTCTGTCCAGGAGTTAGGAATTGTAGCTTCCAGAAGTGCATTGTTCAAGACTGCAAGTAAAATTTCATCTGTTACGTGTTGGCAAGATTTGTAAAACTCTGCAGGTATACCATCCGGTCCCAGAGTTTTATTTGTTTTTTGTTTTTTCTTCACCTCTATTAGTTGTCATCGTAACTGGTCTGTACAATAGATCCCTATGTGTTTCCTCTAGTTCTTTGATATCAGCTTCATTTAAATATTGTTTGATGTCTTCTTCTGAGATCTCTTCCTGTTCATATAGTTTTTGGAAAAATGTTTTAGCTATGTGCTTTTTATCCTTGTTCCTATAATATATCTCTCCTATGTCATCCTGTAATTGATATATTGTCCTTCTCTCTTTTTCTTTCTTCAATTTGTACGCCAACCATCTTCCTGTCTTATTTGCATGTTCAAAATAGTTTTGTTTTAATGATTTAATTTTCCTGGCTATTTCTGTTTGTGTTATTAAATTTCTTTTATGTTTTGTCAAATTTATTTTTTCTTTGATCTGTTTGTTTTGAGGTTCATTCTGTGACTCAAATTCATATTTTTTAAGATCTTTCAATAAATTGTCTTTCTTCTGCTGTTTTTCCTTGTTTTTCTTTGCCATGAATGCTATTGTCAGCTCTCTTATATAAGCTTTCGCCGTATCCCATAAGTTCTGGAGAGTGGTTTGTTTTTTAATGTTGATCTTAAAAAATATTTTCATTTCTTTTTCTATCATTTGTACATAGCTTTTATCTTTCAAGATCTCTGATAGCCTTTCTAAATTATTTTTACTGGATTGTGATCTGCCCAAATATTTGTCATTATTTCTATTTCTTCTAAGTCTTTCCTAAGATCTGTAGTCATCCAGGCCATATCAATTCTCGACCAGGATGAGTGTGGATTGGAGTAAAAGGTGTACTGTTTTTTTTCTTTATTTATTTCCCTCCAAGCATCCTGGAGGCATAATTCTTGTGCCATTTCCTTAAAAGTATCTGGAAGGGTGTTTTTCCTAGTTTTATTTTTTCTGGTACTCCAATAATCTTTTTCCATGTCTGAGATTGCATTGAAATCACCTATGATACAAATGTTTTCGTAGTCTAGATCTTTTACTTTATTATGTATGTTTTTGAAGAAGGTACGTTGATTCTTGTTTGGCGCGTAGATCGAAATCAATAATATTGTTTTTAATTCCATTTGTAATTCAATCATTAAAACTCTTCCCTCCTCATCTGCATATACCTGTTTTGCTTTTAGGTGTTTCCTAATATAAACTGCAATGCCTCTTTTCTTTTGTTCTGCTAGTGATGTGTAAAGGTTTCCTAATCTTGTATTTTCTAATATCTGTTGGTGTTGTTTTTTGATATGAACTTCTTGTAAATTTATTATATCCATCTCTAATTTTTGTAATTTTGTAAATGTCCGGATTCTTTTAGTTGGGGCATTTAACCCATTTATATTAATCGAAATCATTTTTATTTCCTGTTCCATTTTTCTTCCTATTTATTTGTTGTCTTTGGTTTCCTTGTACTTCTTATTATTCTTTGCATTGAAAGGATTGAAATTGTTTTTAAGTATCCAACTGTATTAATGAATTTTGCATTTTCAAAGCTGAGGGAGAAACTGTTCTCTTTGCATTTCAATAAGAGCCGCTAAATTCACTCAAGAAGGTTTCCTATATTCTTTATGATTTACATAGATTCAAAAATGGGATTATTCTCATTTTTTAAATTGTAATTTAGTTAAGATAACCAGCAAACTGATACGTTCTTTTCAAAATCTAATGTTCAATTGCAATAGCAGTACTATGTCTTATCATACTATTGCTGTTGCTGAGATGTATAGTTATATATATAATAAAAGGATACAATTTGTTTAAAAAGAAGAAAAGCCATAAAATGGAAGGAAGTGCACCATACATTAAATATGTATGGTGAGCCACCAGGCACCACGGGCCTCGTGGCTCAGCAGACTGATAGCATTGTGATTAACACCAGCTGTCTGCAATTACTGTAAGTTCGAATCTCACCAGGCTCAAGGTTGACTCAGCCTTCCATCCTTTCTAAGGTAGGTAAATTGAGGACCCAGATTGTGGAGGCAATAAGCTGACTTTGTATAAATATACAAAAGTATGAAGGCTATTGCATAACGCAGTGTAAGCCGCCCTGAGTCTCCGGAGAAGGGCGGCATATAAATCAATATATATATATATATATATATATATATATATATATATATATATATATATATATATATATATATATATAATCAAATTATATGTATGTATATATATGTATATATATGTGTGTGTATATATATATATATATATATATATATGTCTTTGGTTATTCGGGTCTTCTCCCACGTAAAATTGGAAGTGTCTTGGCAACGTTTCGACGATGTCTCATTCGTCATCTTCAGGCTGGTGTTCTCGGCTTCGTGCTTCCAGGAGCAATGTGCACAACCAAGCCCCTAACCAATCAGAACACACCTCCACCCAATCAGAACAAAGCCAAGTTCCCACCCAATCAGCTCACACCCCCACTAGCAGTTAAAAGGAAGAGACAGCTGCGATCTCACATTGCTCCTGGAAGCACGAAGCCAAGAACACCAGCCTGAAGATGACAAATGAGACTTCATCGAAATGTTGCCAAGACACTTCCAATTTTACGTGGGAGAAGACCCGAATAACCAAAGACCTACATATATATATATATGTATATATATATATATATACATATATATATGCCTGAATATATATATTCAGTCTTCAGAAAACCAAGTGCATGAACATGGCTAAAGAATGCATCTGGATTAAAACAAGCAGTGAAACAAATGAAAGTAATCACTGCTGTTGGTGAAAACCATTGCTCTCCTAACCAAGGGAAATATCAGAATGATTCCTTCTAGAGGCAAACTGCAGCTCTTTCAAACAGGCATGAAATTATAATGATGGGAGACTTTAATTAGCCTGATATCTGTTGGGAGTCCAACTCTGCCAAACATGGGCCTTCTAGGTAATTTCCAATTTGTCTTTCTGACAACTTTCTTCTTCTGAAAGTAGAGAAAGGCATAAGAGGCTATCTTTGACCTGATACTAATCAATAGATGAATTTTAATTAAAAAGGGAAGAGATATTGAGGGGAAATGACCATGAAATCTGGGGTATTTTTTATATTTTAATAGAAACTGTATAGTCAAATATGTATTGCATTTTTTAAAAAACACATAATTTTCACAACAGTAATAAATAGGATTCCTTGACAGGAAATGGTAATGGAGAAATTGGATGTGAATTCCTAAAGGAGAAATTGCATAAATGTAAACAACTCCAGTCATCAGAAAAAAGCCAATTTGGCTACAAAAAGGCTTAGGAAAGATCAGAACATTGAAAAGGAAATGGAAATGGGTCATGCCACAAAGAAAGACAATAGATAGTTCTGAATGATAGACCTGGTTTTAGGAAATTAAAGCTTGGATTGACTGAAGCAAAGGATACTAAGAATAACAAAAATGTTTTCTTTCAAAAAAGAAATAAATGGAGGGAAAAACCCTACCTCTGTCCTTTTTTTGTTGTTGTTGCTTTTCTTAACAAACAAAAAGTATATATTCCACTAGAAGTTGTGAAGCAAAACTAAGAGAAATGTGAATGAAACCACTAGGACCAAATGAATTGTACCTTGAGATACTAAAAAATAGGGGAGAAAATGTTTTTCTTCTTTACAAAAAAGCATAGGGAGTGGGGGAAGAGGATACAGTAAACTACAAACACCTCAATCACACACTAAAACCTAGGTGGATTATAGAGAGATCATAATGATAATACCTTATGAATAATTTAAAAACAATACAGCAATAACCAAAATTAAGCATGCATTATTAAAAACAAATTTTGTGATATTATCCTTAGCTAATTTTTTGATGGAGTTTTCTTTAATAGATTGCGGGAAAGTTGCAAATGTAATATAACTTGACTTAAGCTAAAAATTTGACAAAACACTCTATAATATGCTGAATAGCAAATTAGTGAATTGTGGCCTAGATTAGAGGTCCCCAACCCCCAGGCCATGGACTGGCCCACCAGGAACCTATCTGCGCAAGTGAGCAAAGCACCATGCATGCATGTATGAGATCCAGGCAGCATGTGAAACCATATACACAAATGATCTATGGAAAAACCGCCCTCCATGGAATCGTCCCTGGTGCCCAAAAGTTTGGGAGCCACTGGCCTAGATGGAATGGCAATTAAGTTGAGTATATGATATATATTCAGAAAGTGCTCATCAATGGTTCCTAATTAAATTGGACAGAGATAAATGAATGGAATATCACAAGGTTCAATCATGAATTCATTACTCTTCAATATTTGTATTAACAACTTAGATGAAAAACTTATAAAATTTGCCAATAAACAAAATTGATGAGATAACCAATACCCCAGAAGATAAAAATTATTTTGCTAGGATAGAAAAATGGACATATAAAAGACTTGTATTGCTAAGAACAATATAGATCAGTTTGGACATACTTTGGTCTATATGCCTAAACAAATACACTGTTTTATGCAAACTGGTGTGAGAATATTTCTTCTTTGGATAAAATGAATAGGAATTATCAAAACAAGGAGCAAGGGCAGACCAGTCTGCCTTCACAAAAATGGCAAGCCTCCTCTTTGCTATGGAATTCTTTATAGTCCCATCTTTGCTCTCTCTGATAATTTTGTACATTCAATTATAAATGTAACTTTTTTGAAATGCGTTTTTCTGGGTTTTTTGTTCTTGTTTTTTTGTGTGTGTGTTATTCTGTCTCTCACTGTTAAAATAAACCTACCATTAAAATTACAGACTGATCATTTCTTTGTCAGTGGGCAAATGTACAAAATCAGCAGGGGATCAAATACTTTTTTCCCTCACTGTGTATATTGTCAATGTTTTCATGTTACATGGTATGATGGGATATGGGGGGGGCAGATATTTCTTATTGTTGTGTGCCACCCAGTCACATTGTTTGTGATCTTATAAATAATAAAGTAAAATAAAATAAAATAAAACATAAAATAAAATAATAAAATAATAAAATAAAAATAGCTGCAGTACCAAGAACCTCCCTCTCCCCCCCCCCCCACCCTCTGTCTGTCTCTCTTTGTGGTGTGTGTTAATAAATGATCCAGGAGGAAGAGCACTGCTTTAGTGATTAAGACAATGAGGCTTTCCCAAAAACATTAACTGCATGTGAATGGCCCTTCTTACTAGCCAGCAGAATATTATCAACTCTTCTCTGTCTTTCCCTGTCCCCTCTGTGCTTCATCATTGACCTTTTTCCAATACAATTACAACTGGGAGAGTACATTGTATAGGACATGCACTTTCTCCAAGAAGTGTATTTTAAATGTATGACTTCTGCTTCTTCAGTGGTCGATCAATAGAGATGTGGATTACAGTTAAGTGTTGAGATGTCTGTAGGCTGTACTGGTTATCCTCTGTTTCTCTTTACAAATTAATTAAAAATCAATGAAGTGTGCAGCCCATTAATAAATCAGCCTACAGATTAACAGATACTATCCCTGCCTTCCCCAACTGCTATGAAATAGTACAAATGCAATTAAGGCATATTGGTACTAGAGATAATAAAATGCAAAAAAATCAGATTTTTCTTGAGATTCTGACTATTATACTACAAAGCTTTCTTTCAAAGGAATGTTTGTATGTAATTCTTCTTTAATGTACCATATGTATTTTCACTAAAGAAGTGGAATATTTCTGGTTAATTTTCAGGTAGAACAATTCACTGAATTAGAAATTTATTTCCATCACATTTAGACTATATATTCTATAAAATTTAGGTTAATATTAGCTTCTGTTGTAAGCCAAGTACTCTCCAATATTTTTATAAAGAATCTAGATGAGGGAATTGAAGAGGAATTCATCAAATTTGCAGACGAAACTAAGCTGGCAGGGAATAGCCAACACTCCAGAAGACAAGCTCAAGATCAAAAAAGATCTTGAGAGACTTGAACACTGGGGCCTATCTAACAAAATGAAATTCAACATAGATAAAAGTAAGGTTCCACACTTGGGCAAGAAAAAAACAACTATATAGGTATAGACTAGCTGACAATTTCCTTAATGCCAGTAACTGTGAGAGGGATCTTGGAGTTCTAATGGACAATCACTTAAATATGAGCTAATAGTTTGCAGCAGCAGCCAAAATAGCCAATGGAATCCTAGGCCGCATTTATAGAGGGATAGATAAATCATGGCGACGATGACTCAGCGGCGATGGCGATGGCGGTGGAGGCTGCCTGGCAGTCAGAGAGCGTTGGCGACCCCCCCCCTTGGAGTCGGAGTTTAGGAGTTGTGGGGGCAACGAACCAACGAGAACTAAATAAGACCGGGAGACCTGCAACCATGGTTGGGGCGAAAAGGACCTGGTGTGACTTTTTCCCAGGCCTCAGGTGGCCTCAAACTGTGGTTATGCGGGGGTTGGGGACTTGAAACAACTGCCCCACTTCCGCCCCACTTTTCTCTCCTCCAGCACTCCCTTTTAAGACCGGGCCCACTCGGACCAACTTTAGCCTGTGGGACTCACTTTCGCTATGTTTTCACTACCAGCTGAACCCCCTGACTGTGGAGAGGGCTATGGAAAATGGAGGTCAGTTCATGGCTGCATCCCTTCGGCTAAGGGGGCTGGACACCAGTTGGCCACCGTGAGAGGGTGGCTGGTGTTGGGGCCTCCTGAGGGCTGAATCGGGATGTGTTCACACATAAGCACTTTACCAGCGGTGGGGACCTGACCATCGGACCAACCGCCGTGAGAGGGCGGTTTTTGGACCTGATCCCTGGACACTGTTTGGATGTACTGACTCTATTGCTGCCACCTCACCACAAATGGGGGCGGGCCAGCTGACCTAATCACCGTGAGAGGGTGGTTGGATTGATTTTCCCCCTTGGATTGTGGTCGTTGTGGATTGTGACTGTGTCCTCTGTTGTGAGGGGATGGTGGACTTGGTCCTGTGAATTATGTGTGAGATTCCCCATTTCTCTGTCTTCTCCCCTGTCCTTTTTAAGGACCCTCAGGATATGGTCATGTCTATCCACTATGACCAATCTGTACACAGCAGCGGAGCTTCTTGGTCTGCGAGACTCCCCCCTCTCGCAGGCTTGGCCCTCCACTCTATTGAGGGCCTACCTCGATGACGGGCTTTGGAAACCTGAGAGGTGGCACGTCGCAAAGAGGGGGTTGCAGGGTTTTTTAAAATTGTCTATGTCTAATTTTTTAAGGGGTTTGGGGAGGGGGGAAGGGGGTGGTATTGGAATTAGGGTCGTGGGTTTGGGGGATAACCCACCAAGGGGAGGGTCGAGCCCAACCACAACGTGCGGCGGGGCGGGTGGCGGACCCGGGGACAATGGAGGGGGTTGAGCTTGTTCAGACTGTGTTTTTACCATCAGTACTGTGAGTGGGAGGGGTAGATATGGCGGGAGCAGGGGGCCATATCATGTTAAGGGAGCACGCACCCACTGTCTCCGAGCGGTAGGGTGCTCCGGCCCCCAAGGCTCCACCCGTTCGCCAGGTTGCACAGATCCTCACGGCCCGGGCCTTCGTCTGATGTTGTGCAACGCCAGGTCCATAGTAAATAAAGCCCCCCTCATCTGTGATCTTGTTCAGGAGGGGGGAGCGGACCTCGCGGGTATTACGGAGACCTGGTTGGGCCCGGAGGGAGGGGTCCCTCTGGTAGAAATGTGCCCACCAGGCTTCCACGCATTCCATCAGCCGAGGACTTATGGTCATGGGGGATTTCAACCTGCCATCCGTGGGTGAGATGTCTGAGGTGACTCGGGAGTTCATGGCTTCCATGATGGCCATGGACCTGACCCAGCTAATTCATGACCCTACGCACATGGGGGGAAACACTCTGGACTTGGTTTTTGTCTCTGGACAGTGGTTGAGTGATCTTGAGATAGGGGATGTAGTCATTGAGCCCTTGTCATGGTCGGATCACTCTCTCCTTCGCCTTGACCTTCGTACCGTGGCACCCCGCTGCAGGGAGGCGGAACCGATAAGATAGTACCGCCCCAGGCGCCTGATGGAACCCGATAGGTTCCAGACGGAGTTTGGGCCAATTCCTGAGGTTCTGGCTCATGCCTCGACTGGAGACCTAGTGGCCGCCTGGGATAGGGCGGCCGCTGGGGCTCTGGATCGAGTCGGGCCTTTGCGGCCTCTGACCCGGCGCGGATCTCGCCTGGCTTCTTGATTTACCGAGGAGCTGAGGGAGTTGAAGCGCCAGAAAAGACGCCTAGAGAGTAGTTGGAGAGCTAGTCTTTCTGAATCGGACCGGACACTGGTAAGATCCCATATTAGGACTTACCTAGTGGCGATAAAAGCAGCAAAATGTACGCATTTTGCTGCTCTTATTGTGTCATCAGATAATCGCCTGGCCGCCCTGTTTAGGGTGACCCGCTCCCTGCTCCACCAGGAAGCGCGGGAGGACCCCTTGGAGGGAAGAGCCGAGGATTTTGTTCAGTATCTGTATGACAAATCACTCAGATTCGGGAAGGTCTGGACTCTGACTGGGTAGATCCAGCGAGAGTGACGGAGGCAGGTCTTGAGACTGTTATCTGGGATGAGTTTGATCCTGTGACCCCAGATGACGTGGACAGGATTCTGGGTAGATTGAACGTGACCACATGTTTGTTGGACCCATGTCCCTCCTGGTTAGTGCTGGCTTCCCGGGAGGTGACGGGAGGCTGGCTCCAGGGGATTATAAATGCTTCATTGGGTGAGGGTGTCTTCCCCGCCGCCTTTAAGGAGGCAGTGGTGAGGCCCCTCCTCAAGAAGCCTTCCCTGGACCCGGCAATATTGGCTAATTATTGTCCAGTCTCCAACCTTCGTTTTGTGGCGAAGGTTGTTGAGAGTGTGGTTGCGGGACAGCTTCCCCAATACCTGGATGAAGCGTCGTATCTGGATCCGTTCCAGTCGGGTTTCAGGCCTGGGTTCAGCACGGAAACGGCATTGGTCGCATTGGTTGATGATCTCTGGAGGGCTCGGGACAGGGGTTGCTCCTCTGTCCTGGTCCTGTTAGATCTCTCAGCGGCTTTTGATACCATTGACCATGGTATCTTGCTGCACCGGTTGGAAGACTTGGGGGTGGGAGGCACCGTACTAAGGTGGTTGTCCTCCTTTCTCTCTGACCGGTCGCAGTCTGTGTTGACAGGGGGGCAGAGGTTGACCCCAAGGCCCCTCATATGTGGGGTGCCGCAGGGATCGGTCCTCTCGCCCCTTTTGTTCAACATTTATGTAAAGCCGCTGGGCGAGATCATCCGTGGTTTGGGGTGAAGTACCATCAGTACGCGGATGACACCCAGCTGTACATCTCCACCCCGGACCACCCCAACGATGCCCTTGAAGTGATGTCCCAGTGCCTGGAGGCCGTACGGATCTGGATGGGGAGGAACAGGCTCAGGCTCAACCCATCCAAGACCGAGTGGCTGTGGTTTCCGACATCCCGATATAGTCAGCTAGTGCCATCGCTGACTATTGGGGGCGAATCATTGGCCCCCACAGATAGGGCTCGCAACTTGGGTGTCCTCCTGGATTCACGGCTGTCTTTAGAAGAGCATGTGACGGCCGTGACCGGGAGGGTTTTTCATCAGGTTCGCCTGATCCGCCAGTTGCGTCCCTATCTAGATCGGGACTCCCTACACACAGTCACTCATGCCCTCGTTACCTGTCGTCTGGACTACTGCAACGCTCTCTACATGGGGCTCCCCTTGAGGTGCACTCGGAGGCTCCAACTGGCGCAGAGTGTGGCCGCGCGGGTGGTGATGGGAGCGACATGGAGTTCCCATGTAACTCCTCTCCTGCGCGAGCTGCACTGGCTCCCGGTGGTCTTCCAAGTGTGCTTCAAGGTTCTGGTTATCACCTTTAAAGCGCTCCATGGCTTAGGACCTGGTTATTTACGGGACCGCCTGCTACCACCAATAGCCTCCCACCGGCCAGTACGCTCCCATAGAGAGGGGCTCCTCTGGGTGCCGTCGGCCAAACAATGTCGGCTGTCGGCCCCTAGGGGGAGAGCCTTCTCTGTGGGGGCACCTACGATTTGGAACAAGCTCCCCCCGGAGATACGTAGGATCCCGGATCTGCGCACCTTCCGCCGCGTGCTGAAGACTTTTCTATTTTATCAAGCTGGCCTGGCCTAAATCTTCCCCCTTTTTAAATGTGGCAATTTTAAATTTTAAATTCATCTTATTTATAGGGTCATGGGTAAGGCGTTTTAAATTGGGGAGCCATTTTGGATTTAATTCTGTTTTAAACGTATTTTAATGTTAATATTGTATGTTTTTTAATTTTGGCTGTTCACCACCCCGAGTCCTTCGGGAGAGGGGGCGGTATAAAAATCTAGAAAGGGACGCCAGTTACGTCCCTTTCTAGATCGGGACTCTCTACGCACAGTCACTCAGGCACTAGTCACTTCCCGCCTGGACTACTGCAACGCTCTCTACATGGGGCTCCCCCTGGGGTGCACCCGGAGGCTCCAGCTGGTCCAGAACGCGGCCGCGCGGGGGATTATGGGGGCGACAAGGCGCTCCCATGTGACACCTCTCCTGTGCGAGCTGCACTGGCTTCTGGTGGTCTTCCGGGTGCGCTTCAAGGTGTTGGTGACCACCTTTAAAGTGCTCCATGGCTTAGGGCCGGGGTACTTACGAGACCGCCTTCTGCCACCAATAGCCTCCCACCGGCCAGTACGCTCGCACAGAGTGGGCCTCCTCAGGGTGCCATCCGCCAGACAATGTCGGCTGGCGACCCCCAGGGGGAGAGCCTTCTCTGTGACGGCACCCACCCTCTGGAACAACCTTCCCCCAGAGTTACGTACAATAACAGACCTCCAGATTTTTCGTCGGGCCCTGAAAACCTATTTATTTCAACTAGCTGGGTTGGCTTGAGTTAAATTTTAATTGATTTTAAATTGGTTGTTTTAATTTACGGCCAAATATTTAATTATTTTAATACTGTTTTTAAATTTTGTATGCTCTGTTTTTACCTTGGCTGTGCACCGCCCTGAGTCCTATTTGGAGAAGGGCGGTATAGAAATTTAATAAATAAATAAATAAATAAATAAATAAATAAATAAATAAATAAATAAATAAAATGTGAAGTTCTAGTAATGCTTTACAAAGCATTAGTAAGACCACACTTGGAATACGCATTCAGTTCTGGTCACTACAATATAAAGAAGATATTCAGATTCTGGAAAGTGTGCAGAGAAGAGCAACAAAAATGATTAGGGGGCTGGAGGCTAAAACATACAAAGAATGATTACAGGAATTGGGTATGTCTAGCCCAATGATGGCTAACCTTTTCTGGACTGAGTGGCCAAAGCGTGCACCCAAATGCAATGTGTATGAGGCCCTTGCGCATATACCCCAACCCCGTGCATGTGTACGTGGCCCCTGCATGTGCCCCAACCCCCTGCACATGCATGCTTTCTCCCCACATGTGGGCCCACACACATGCATGTGTGGCCCCCACACATGCACATGTGGCCCCCTGCACATGCACAGCAGAGACCCGACGACCAGCTGGCCGGTGGGAGGTGCGTGCGCATGCACAGCAGAGCTGAACTTGGGTGACAGCTCGCATGCCCACAGAGAGGGCGCTGTGTGCCACCTGTGGCACACGTGTCATAGGTTCACCATCACGGGTCTAGTCTAAAGAAAAGAAGGACTGGGGGTGACATGATAGTACTGTTCCAATATTTGAGGGGCTCCTGCAAAGATGAGGGGGGTCAAACTCTTTTGCAAAGCACCAAAAGGCAGGACAAGAAACAATGGTTGGAAATTAAGTAAGGAGAGAAGCAACTTAGAACTAAGGAGAAATTTCCTAACAGTGAGAGCAATCAATCAATGGACTAGCTTACCTTCCAAAGTTGTGGATGCTCCATCACTGAAGGCTTTCAAAAAGAGACTGGATAACCATTTGTCTGAAATGGTATAAGGTCTCTTGCTCGAGCAGGGGGTTGAACTAGAAGACCTCCGAAGTCCCTTCCAATCTTATTCTATGTTCTATGTTCTTTCAAAATTCTGTTCAGTATAACTTTTTCTCCTAGTTACTAATGTTTTGGTACTGTACATTACATTACATTAATGTACATTAATGTACATTACATTACATTAATTAAAGTAATGTACATTACATTACTTGGTAATTTAATGTTACTGTCTGATTAGCACTTATCCAAAGAACCTGAGGGTAGGCAAGAAGTAAGAGGTGGAAGATTATCAAAGATTACAAATTTATTTATAATGGTCAGATCACTCCCTCCTTCACTTTGACCTTCGAACCGCCACACCCCGCCGCAGGGAGGCGGAACCGATGAGGTGGTTCTGCCCCAGGCGCCTGATGGATCCGGATAGGTTCCAGATGGAGCTTGGGCCATTTCCTGAGGCTCTGGCTCACGGCTCGACTGAAGACCTAGTGGCCGCGTGGGATAGGGTGGCTACTGGAGCTTTGGACTGGGTCATGCCTTTGCGGCCTCTGACCCGGTGCCAGTCTCACTTGGGTCCTTGGTTTACCGAGGAGCTGAGGGAGATGAAGTGCCGGAAAAGACACCTGGAGAGCAGTTGGAGGGCCAGCCGTTCTGAATCCGACCAAACACTGGTAAGGTCTTATATTAAGACCTACCTGGTGGCGATAAAAGTGGCAAAATGTAATTATTTTTCCGCTCTTATTGCGTCATCAGATAATTGCCCGGCTGCCCAGGCAATGTTCAGGGTGACCTGCTCCCTGCTCCATCAGAAAGCGCGGGAGGACCCCTTGGAGGGTAGAGCCGAGGATTTTGTCTGTATGACAAAATCGCTCAGATTCGGGAACACCTGGAGTCTGACTGGGTAGATTCAGGGGGGATGACGGAGGCAGGTCTTGAGAATATTACCTGGGAAGAGTTTGATTCTGTGGCTCCCGAAGACATGGACAGGATACTGGGTAGACTGAGCGTGGCCACATGTTTATTGGACCCGTGTCCCTCCTGGTTGGTGCTGGCCTCCCGGGAGGTTATGCGAGGCTGGCTCCAGGGGATTATTAATGCTTCCTTGAGTGAGGGTGTCTTCCCCGCTGCCTTGAAGGAGGTGGTGGTGAGGCCTCTCCTCAAGAAGCCTTCCCTGGACCCGGCAGCGTCTAGTCTCCAACCTTCGCTTTGTTCCGAAGGTTGTTGAGAGTGTGGTAGCGTGACAGCTTCCTCAGTACCTGAATGAATCAGCTTATCTAGATCCGTTCCAGTCGGGCTTCAGGCCCGGGTACAGCATGGAGACAGCATTGGTCGCATTGGTCGATGATCTCTGGAGGGCTCGGGACAGGGTCCTATTAGACCTCTCAGCGGCTTTTGATACCATCGATCATGGTATCATGCTGCACTAGTTGGAAGAGTTAGGGGTGGGGGGCACCATGTTGTGGTGGTTCTCCTCCTTTCTCTCCAATTGGTCGCAGTCTGTGTTGACAGAGGGGCAGAGGTCGACCCCAAGGCTCCTTGTATGTGGAGGTGCCACAGGGGTTGGTCCTCTCGCCCCTTCTGTTCAACATTTATGTGAAGCCGCTGGGTGAGATCATCTGTGGTTTTGGGGTTAAGTACCACTAGTACGCTGATGACACTCAGCTGTACATCTCCACCCCGGATCACCCCAATGATGCCCTCAAAGTGATGTCCAGGTGCCTGGAGGCTGTACGGATCTGGATGGGGAGAAACAGACTCAGGCTCAACCCATCCCAGACTGAGTGGCTGTGATTTCCGACATCCCAATATAGTCAGTTGGTGCCATCACTGACTATTGGGGGCGAGTGGTTGGCCCCCATGGAGAGGGCTCGCAACTTGGATGTCCTCCTGAACTCATGGCTGTCTTTAGAAGAGCATTTGATGGCTGTGGCTGGGAGGACTTTTTATCAGGTTTGCCTGATCCACCAGTTGCGTCCCTTTTTGGATCGGGACTCGTTACGCATGGTAACTCATGCCCTCGTCACTTCCCGCCTGGACTACTGTAATGCTTTCTACATGGGACTCCCCTTGAGGAGCACCCAGAGGCTCCAGCTGGTCCAGAATGCGGCTGAATGGGTGGTTACGGGAGCAATGTGGCGCTCCCATGTGACTCCCCTCCTGCGCGAGCTGCACTGGTTCCCGGTGGTCTTCCACATGCGCTTTAAGGTTCTGGTTACCACCTTTAGAGCGCTCCATGGCTTAGGACCAGGGCACTTACGAGACCGCCTTCTGCCACCAATAGCCTCTCACCGACCAGTATGCTTCCATAGAGAGGGTCTCCTCAGAGTGCCGTTGGTCAAACAATCTCAACTGGCGGCCCCCAAGGGGAGAGCCTTCTCTGTGGGGGCACCGCCATCTGGAACGAGCTTCCCCCGGAGATACGGAGGATCCCGGATCTACGCACTTTCCGCCACGCCCTCAAAACACTCCTATTCCAGCAGGCTGGTCTGGCCTAACCTCCCTTTTTAAATGGTTTTAAATTGGTTTTATAATTGGGGTGTTTTAAATTTAGCCAAAGTATTTAATGTATTTTAAACTGTTTTTAACATTTGTATTATGTATATTTTACTTTTTTGGCTGTTCACCGCCCTGAGTCTTTCGGAAGTAGGGCGGTATATAAATTTAATTATAAATAAATAAAAATAAAAATAAATATTGTTGTAATTATTTTATATAGTATTTTATTTGGTGTCTGTAAGCCACCTAGAGTTGCCTTTTGTGACATAGGCAGCATGCAAGTTTGACAAATAAATAGAAATAAAAAGATAGATCCAACCTAGAATTAAAGAGAAATTTCCTGACAGTGAACACAATTAATCAATGGAACAGCTTGCTTTCCGAAGTTGTGGGTGCTCCATCACTGGAAATTTTAAAGAAAAGATTGGATAGCCTTTTGTCTGGAATGGTATAGCTTCTCTGCTTGAGCAAGGGGTTAACCTAGAAGATCAAGGTCCCTTCCAAGTCTGTTATTCTATATTCTAAAACTAGACAACCTGTGACCTATTGTGTCATTTCAAAAATATTTCCTTACCTTCTTTACTCAAGCACCCCTGCACAATCTCCCTGTCTTGCACAGGTCTCTCTTGCACTCCTATATGCACCCACTGACTATGTGGATTTTTTCATACACCTCCATATACCCTCCCCATGGGTTGGGAAGGGTGCATGGAGGTACACAAGAAGTACTGTGTGGGGGCAGTGTGTAAAGGCATGGCGTGAGTTGGAAAGAGTGTGTGATTGGTGTAGTAGAAGCGGAATGGACTGTGGAGGTTGTATGTGTAGTGAAAACTTACCTCAGCAACTTGCAACCTTCCCTGCCAGCTTCCCCATTGCTGATGCTCTCTACTAGCTTCCCATAAGCAAAAATTTTGCTTGTGTGAAGCTGACAGGGGGCATCAGCAATCACAATGAGTTTACACTTCTGGCTGTTTTCCCCACTGACTTGTGGGAAGCTATCATGGACCTTTGGAATTGATAATCACATGATCACAGCTGATAGCTCTGAAGCAGCAGAAGCGCGGCATCACTGAAGCGGCCATATAACTTCCCCAAATTTCATTTCCCTGGGAATAATGAATTGTGGCATTCTCTAAATTAGTTACTTGAGGTACCTCAGTTCAAAATTATTTGCCTATGAGGCATTGTTTTCCCCAATTGAAGATTGATTGATTGATTGATTGATTGATTGATTTATCATATTTCTATGCCACCCACTCTCCAAGGACTCTGGGCGGCTTACACCAAAGACAGTATACTAAATAGCATATTGCCCCCAACAATCTGGGTCCTCATTTTACCCACCTCGGAAGGATAGAAGGCTGAGTCAACCTTGAGCCGGTGAGATTTGATCCACTGATCTGCTGAACTAGCAGTCATCTGAAGTAGCTGCAGTACTGTACCCTAACCACTGCACCACCTCGGCTCTTCTTTTAGATTACAAACTAACAGACAAACGTGTTTTGGTAGTGTATAGATATAATGAAGAAGTACACTTTTCATTTGTGTGCATCATTTTTAGCATTCAATCTCCTCCTCCATTTTGTTGTATCTATACATACAATTGTGCAAGAAAAACAATACTATTTTGTATTATGGAAACATGAGATTGTTATTAACTGCAATCCAAGAATGTCTTCCAGAAGTTGACAGTTTAATGGTTTTGAATGTAAATTTGATTAAATATTTATGTGGTCAATCTTTTCAGATTTTTAACATTGTCTTCATTTTACTATACATTACTGTACATTATTGTATATCCACAGTTGGATTTATTTAGTTTGAGCACAGCATGCAGTTTATGGGGGATGTTTTCCTTCTTACCATTTTCATTCCTGCTAAAAGAAAATATTGTTTCTCTGGAAGCTCTAAGCTATAAAGCCGGAATGATTTTGGTTGTGATATAACTGGAGAATGAAGAGATAATGTAATCTCACTGCACTGCAAAACTCAGCATAACTCCTCCTTATATTTAAGGAAGAAACATAAATATCAAAGCTCACCTGCAACATCTTTATCAAAAAAATTAATGCAAGGATACCTGAATCCATGTAAAATGTGTTGTTTGCCTATTTGAGTATCTAAACAAAAAAAAAATATTAGAACTAGATAGCCATTGAGAAAAACAGATCCATCTGAATGCTGCAAAGATCTATTTCAACTGTTTATTAACATCTAGCTACAGTGGTAGTAGCAGCAGTTACTTTTAAGGCATTGGGAGGAATAATACGAAATTGAGAAGAAATGCTGTAGGGACACTCATTCAGGCTGCTTAATGACTTTAATTTCACTAACATGAGGGGACTCCTTACAATCATTCCTAATATGTGGATTATATTAAATGTTCCATGAGTGGACTTCTTATTGTTTATTAGCTATTTGGATATTCATTGTCAGGAAAAAGAGACAATTCAGCATGCTCATAAAATAGCTCTATAGTAATGAACAGACTGAAAACCACCAGATCAGCTCCCTCCCTTTGACATACAAGTTTCCAGATAGAAAACTGGAATAAGGACAAATCCCTACTGATGGAAAGACAAATGAGGAGTGCTTAGCAGATGCATACTCCCAGGTGGAAAGAAAAAACCCAAGATTTTAGGCCACCATTCTAAGACTGGGCAGGTGTGAGTGCAAATACCCTGAGGAAAAAAACTATCCATTGTACTCCTGCCTAGATAAAGACAAAAGGATGCAACATTATATACTTCAGCCGCAATGGAATTTACTATCTTTTAGTTCTTATTAAGTTCCCAAAATTAGTAATTGTAGAGTTGGGAAGATGAAATCTATACCGACATAGGAATTTATTCAGTGCCCGGTTGTTGGTGTTCTTTTGAGTGTGTACATGTGAAGATACAGACAGAGCATACCATTCCACAGAAGCTCCAGCAAGCATTGTCCTAAATATTGTTTTCCTTTTATGTCCTCATAGGTCATATTAAAAGATAAATAAGAAAGCCAGTAAACTTCTCTCATACCCCCTTAGGTTTTAAAAGCTAATGCAGAATGCAGAATGAAGCTACTACCATGCACCACTGCCATCTTCTTCCTTCTAGGACCAGACAGATCCAGTGCTCTTGTGAGGGTGACAACCACTAGAATGCAAAAGGCTCTTGGGAGCAGCTTAACATATGTAAAGGTTGAAGCAGATTGGAGCTTAATGGAAAACAGAAAGTATGCCACCACCTCCTTCTCTGAAGAATTGCTTTCTGAGACAGCCCAAGAATATAGGAAAGGAAATTTGCAACAAATATTTGAAATTCAGATCATTATTCTGAGAAGGGAGCTTCAAATCCAGCTCTTTTTACTGTAATCATCCTTTACAGTAAAGTAAAAAGCAATTTTTTCCCTGAGCCAGATGGACTAAAAAACTTGCTTCATGGTTCTTGCCTGCTATTTGCATGTGACAAAAGCCCCCAAAGCTACAAACCCTTCATAAACCCTTTTCCTCTTTTGTGCTTTTGAGTGTTAATTAAAAAATACAGGTCAATCACAGGACACTTATTGTTCATGTATTGACTCTCCCTATGCATATTAATAAGCCCAGCATGCAGTCTTTGCTTTGGTCTTTGCTTTTCTGACTGGTAAAAGACACAACTTCCTCCTCACACTGAAGAATTTCATCTCACCAGAAGATTGAGCAGATTACTTTGAGAATACCATCCTGAAACTATGTCAGTAAAAACTGTGCACTTAAACACTGATTCTCATTTAGTAGCCACATCTTTCCATTTTTCTTTATCATTTTACAATATAATTTATCTTTCCAAATAACTTTACCTTGCATTTTTGGGAAAAGTTATGATATACTGATTTAAATCAGAATATGGTGGTGAGAAAAATCATATGGAATGAAGCTGGTAAGCATGGTCCAAGCTAATGAGGTATACCACCATTGCTAGGCCAGGCTATGAATTGCTATGAAATAAGTGGAGAATGCCTATAGATCCATGTTATCTTATCATATTTCTTCTTCGTACTATTTGATCTCATACTATAAGGATGATTCAACGATGTCAAAAATAAAAGAATCTTTGAAATGGTTAACATTATTAATTCACAATCATCACAAAAGAGACAACAACATTATTTTAGGTTGTCTAAAATAACTTTAAAGATATCAAAATTAGCAGAGCTTTTAAAAAACGTATTTTATAGCCAGTTTGAAAGGACAGATAGCATTGTCTCTTCATATTCATTAGTTACACAATTTTATCAAAGTTGATATGCTCTCTGAATATTGCAAACTTACTGTGTTTTTCACTTGCTCATACCTATTTCATACCCTCATAGCCTCTATAATACGTCTTTCATTCTGAAATAAAAGTTTACCATTAAATAATGTATGAATAAATTTACACATCTAAAACAATAATTTGGAGGGGCGGGGGAAGATGAGTGAGCTTCTATAGTTTGTCATTCATGTCCATTTTTTCAGTTATGAGGAATAAAAATATTATTTGAAAGTATTTGTGGATAATAAAACCTATGATGCAATTAAGAAATACAAACAAACAAACAAACAAACATTAGAATTAACTCTGCTTTTGAAAGCGGATTTGGTGTACTTATTTATGCCTCTTTTGAAGCCAATTCATATTTCTTCTCTTCTTCTACATATATAAGTAATACTGAAAAATTATGCACATGCTCATATGAACAAACAAAATCTGTAAACCAAGAAATACAGACAAAATTAATAAAATTAATGATCAAAGAAGAAGCAGCGGACGGAAAATATGGCATCTAGAAACTGACTGATTTCAAGAACAAATATCCTGTTTACTTATCCTCTCAAGCAACAAAATTTTATCTCTGTAACAACTTTGGTAGTAAAGAATTTCTACCCAGACCACATTCTCAGAGCAGCTATGAAGTTACAGGAGGTCACTGAGATAAATATCATGCAGCAATTCTTGTCAGGATGATGTGGCTTTGGGGGCTATTGAAATGTGGTTCTGATCTGACCTACGTTAGGAGAGGCAAGTTCATTTAAAGAAAGGGAAGCAAAAGAAAAATATTCTGGGAAACCCTGCCCCTTAAACCTTGATAAGGGAGGTGGGGGGATACTTAACATATTTTTGTCTCAGAGCATATTTCCAATGTTGATTTCACACAAAAAAGGCATTTCTCAAAGTACCTGTGGAAGCCAAGCTATATAGGTTAAAAACACCAGTTGAAAATCCATTTGCCAATCTATTGGCAACCAATGCAGGGCCTGCAGCATAGGTATTTTATGCTTAGGGTGACTTTTATTAACCAGCAAATAAGTTTCAACATTTTGCATCAACTACAGCTTCAAGGTGACCTTCAAAGAAAATTCATGTAGTAGTCCAACTGTGTGGTGAGCAGCTCTTTTGTCTCTCTTTCCAGGACCTTCCATTTGATTAAGACTGTAACCTTGGCACACTAGCTGAAGGTGGACAAAGTCCCCTTATATCAAGATCTATTTCTTTAGTAGTAGCTATGAGTCCAAACAGGATCCCAAGTTGCAGAACTGGCCCATCAGAGGGACTGTCACATGATCACAGCTGGCAGAAAAGCTTTCATTTTCTTAGGTTTAGTTTCAGTCTGTTTGCCCCACCAGACCATAACAGCTTTTAGCTATCAGATCCACATTTCTTCGGCTGACTTGAGATGGTGATTTGAAGTTCTGCCTCATCCCAAACAGACCAATGATCTCCCCTACCTAGTGCAGTAGGAGGTAGAAAATTGAGTCTTACGGCATCCACCACTAAGTACCCAGTGGGTCAACCTCTCTCCTAAGTGTAACTGCTGCTTCAGGAAGGAGCAAACAGAACACCTAATTCTTAAGATGGTGCATAAGGATACAGTGATTAGTAATAGTACTGAATACAATTTGAGGTGCAGTAAGACCAGAAAAAGCACATACCCTGTATACAAGACATGGTCAGTTAAAAAAACAGAGACCAAAGTTCATCAACTAGAGATATCACTGCTATTTTTTTTCCATGTCTGGTTTGAATTAGGATTGAAATAATCTGTTTCCTCAAGAATAATGTATAATTTATTCCCATTTACTCTTCCCACCTCCCCTCCCTCAAAAGGAAGACTGGAGTCTGGGCAGTATCTGAGTCCTAGAAAAGTTTCTTGGGAACAGAACATACCAGATCCTTCTCATTGCAGCTGGCATTACCTCTTAACTCAAAGAAGTGTTTACTCCCTCTTAGGCCTAGTTTGTCATGCTCTCCTGTTTGGTCATTCAAAGGAGCCAGGAGGAATGTGGATCCAAAGCTCAAGTAGCAGAGGTTATGTTAAAGAACCCCCTCTCTGCCTCATCTCCCTCACAGGCCAAAAGGAATCATAGATAATACTGAAAAACACTGTTCTAAATACCACTCCAGACAAGATAATGGCAAGTGTGATAACTTGATTTGCAAAATATTTTACCAACAACTCAAATAGGCTAGGGTGCAGCTCTTCCTGTTGTTTTTTCTGTATTGAATGAGCTGGCAACTATAACTAAGGCCACTAGGTGGCAAACCATCCTCCCCTCTTCCACCCACCAACAGGCAGATATCCAAGAAGGAAATTCATAATGGATGAACAGAGTTTACCAAACAGTCAAGCCTGAATTTGATTGGGGTGTGGGATTGTTTGTATCCTTGGGTACTGACATTAATTCAGTTTGACACAGTTTGGAGCTGAAGAGGAAAGAGCCAAGGAGGTTAGAGCCTTCAGCCAAAACAACATATCTAGCTGATGAGTCAGGCGCATTCCAACTGCTGGCTGACCAGAGGAGGAGGAGAGAAGTTGCCAAGCAACCAGCTCTCATCTTGGTTGGACAGTGTGACAGTTTGTTTTGGAAAATTGAGAAACTATTACCTATATTGCGGTGGAAAGTGTGGGAAGCTTCAGTACTGGCTTTCCAACACTAGTGCCAAGATGATGTATCTAAATAAATTTGTTCTTTGAGAAAATGCAATGCCTCAGAGTTTGATTTATAATGGGTGTATCACTTGGAACCTGACACAGACATTTAACTCATTTCTGGTTTATCCTAAACTGTGACCCTAATATAACTTCTTCACACCTGTTTATTTCTGACTCTATGAAGTATGTCATATTACATGACCCAATATATCCAGCTATTTAATCTATTATAACACAAATACATTTTCAGTGCTCCAGAAAGCTCCCTACACATCATGTGTTGCTATAAAGGAAAGAAGATGTGAGGGTAAACAATGAGTCTCCAGGCTTTAAAATTGTTTCATTGCTGATTTTCAAGTGTTTGCAAAGTAGTCTTCAGTGAGATGCTTCCTGGGAACTGTAAAAGGTGGCCTAGTAAATATATATATATATATATATATATATATATATATATATATATATGTATATATGTATATATGTATATATGTATATGTATATGTATATATATAATATAAATGACACAATTCAGTCAGAAAAAAAATCCAGCAATTTCTGCATTTGGTGGAGAAAAAATAGATTTAACAATGCACACTTCTATGTTTTGTAGAATATAAAGGGCATTCTTTGCAAGCTGAGGTAAATTTTTAAATGGGAGCTTGATTTTCATCATTCTAATCTATATTCTACATTCTAATCAACAAAGAATGTGGAAAGTAGCCACATTGGAAAATCATGCCACTCATTTAGATAACAGAAATTTAGCTCCTGGCTTATGAGCAAATAAACAAAGCTGTGTAGTGTTCTTTTGTTGGCATAGTTATTCATACTTTAGCTCCTGCATGTGGATATAAATATAATATATGTATAAAACTAGTAGTAACTCCCAAGAATTCAAATGCATTTTAAAATAGGACCTTAAACTATCTGATGAGGTATACACATAATTGCTCCCTGTCTTTTTGTTCTGTAAACTTGGGTCCAAATCTGTTACTATAGCTAAAACAGTATTCAGCTATAACAGCAGAAGGCTCTCTTGAATGTATAACATTAGAGCAGGATACAAATGATCTTTTAAATTTTGTCACCAAAGTGGAAATATGGCTTTTTTTGCATTTTTTATAGGGTTTTATAGGGAAAGAAGAAATTCTCCAACAATTTTTCAAGGGCAGGATTTCCTCCTGGCAATGTCACAGTAGCACTCCAACCAAAAAGTAGAAGTTCTGCATGACATTACTCTTTGGATTTAATTGACTTCATGGAAAGCCAGGGGATCCCCTAATAATAACAGCCAGATAGATGATTTTATAATGAACAGCAGGAGATTCCCCCCTCCCCATATGTTTATATTGCAAACCACAATGAAACTCTGATGGTGGGAAGAGTAAGATAAGTGTAAATAATACTGAAATCAATAGTGATCTAGGAAAGTGACATTCAGCCTTAAGAGAGGTGAATCCTGAGACTCTTTTGTTCCTTGCTGGGCCATGTTTCAGTACCAAGATTCAGTTCACAGTCTTCCTTCACATAAGAAGATGCCCAGGAATCTCCTAATACATCATAATCTGGCTTTTGCTTTACACCAATTACTAATTTAACTCATAGGATAAGTAGAAAAAGAATATATCATATATACATATATATGCTGTATATCATATTTCCCCAAAGACAGTACTGCGCATAATTGTATCAAAATAACTTTTCCTCCCAAGTATTTCTAATGCAAATGCAATCAAATCTACAACACAGAAGGGGAAAAACACTAATGAAATGAAGCTACTAAAAGCTGTGGAAAACTCTGTCTAATTCCAAAACAAATTTATGGGAGGAAATGTAGTTGAACTGAACAGCCACAATAAATGCACAGAGTAATAAAATAATAAAATGGAAAAGAGGCACTTATTCCTGGCATTATGGAAAGAGACATAATTGTGTGTCAAAGTATGGCTTAAAGTTCAAATGCATTTATTAACTGTTGAAAAGGTTTGTTTTGGGGAAGAAAAATGGAAATGGAGATCACGAGACAAAAAGTTAAAGAACCCAGAAGAAGTTTCAAAATTTTCCTCTTATGCCCACTATTGTCTTCATCATTACACAAACTTCCTGGCACAATAACCGTTTGCTATTAGGTCTGATTTTATTAATTAAATATTTCAGAAAAAATACATAACTAAGTAAGCAATATTTTCAAAGTGATCTGAGTTGCATTTTCCCCCCTGTTATTTGGAATTTTAGTTGTAGAATTTCAGGATTAATTAAATTTTCTAAATATTAAAGCCACTTAATTATTAAAAAATTGGGCAAAATGCATTATTCAATTGCTTCATTACTAATTAATTTTACCTACTTTCATAGATTATTTCTTTAGCATTCCAGAAATAAAATTAAATCCTCACATCTATTCTTTATAGCAGAGCATCAAGCCCAAGAGGTTGCTATTCAATATCAGTTACTCAAATGAATGACTGGTCTTGCAAAATGTAATGAAATTGGAGTCCAAATGGAATCCATTAGCCACTCGATACAATCAATGTCATTCTCCTAAGCCTAACAGGACAGAATTACATACAACAGAGTCCCTATTGGACACAAACATGGGAAGCTAATTTATTTCCATTGGTAGTAGACATTTGAGGTTATGGCTCTATACTGTAGATGATAAAGCCTTCCTTGCTTTACTTTATTAAAAACAACATGGCTGGCTAAAAGTGGCTTCCTCTACAAAATGAGAAGAGGAGAAGACATCCTGAGGTAGCAAAGCATGCTATTTCCTCTTAGGTGCCTTCAGACCATGTCATTACTTGGTATTAAAACTTTTGCAGATAAACACACACAATCTGGCACAGTAAGAAAGCAGGCACCATGAAAATGTACTTGCTGTGTTTTCTTTTGTCTATTTCAAAGAGATTGTATCCATAGCTTTTATTTCAGTTATTTTTAATGAATCACCCATACATTCTTCCACCTCTTTTTACTGGAATTTTACTTTTTACAGCAGAATGTGTGAGAAGAATTATAAGACTCTGAGAATCATTCATTCATATATACAAATGCACACACACACACACACACACACAGAGAGAGTTTTGCAAAGTTACTGGTTATCAGTTATGAAACATCTGCTTTCTTCTACTGCTGGCTTCTCCTCACTACAAAATACAAAAGGAAAAGCAAGAACAGTTCCAAAATGTTAATATGGAATCTGCTCAATTCTAAGGAGTGCATTATTGCAATAAAGATCTTGAGTAGTTTTTATAAATGCAAAATTCTTCTAAGATGTATCTTAAAACAATCAGCCCTCTGATTTCAGCTTTCCATTCATGTGGGTGCAACAGCAATAAGGAAGGAAAAGGAGGAATCCGGGGATTTCTTGCCTTCTCCCCAACACACATATACACACTTTTAAACTAGGACTTTCATATTGCTTAGCAATCCTTTCTAGATCAACACAATATTTTCTGCTGCTATTAGTCTGTCTAGGGGATAGTTCTATGCAATATCAAACATGCCAAACATGGCAGCATCTGGGATATCATATGAGTTCAGGGAGCTGGGGCCTTTGCTTGTGTCAATAGTGTGTCTCACATCTTGCTGGCACGGAGACATAAAGGTCACCAAGGAAGGGCACTTAAATCAACACAGAACTCTCTGACAAGTTAAACTTAAGCTTACATGGAAAATTGCTTTTTTTTTCTTGGAGAGCAGAAAAATAAAACCCTGTTCACAATTGCCAATATCTTATCGCTAGGCCACCTGCAGACTATTAAGATAACCCTAGCTGCTGTATCTATCGCTGTCTCTCTCAGAGAGAGAAAGAGTGGGGGGGGGATAGGGAGGGCAAGAAGAGAGAGAGAGAGAGAGAGAGAGAGAGAGAGAGAGAGAGAGAGAGAGAGGGAGAGAGGGAGAGAGAGAGAGAGACCCCTACAGAAATATTTCTGGGATCAGGGCAAAGCTGCAATGTGTAATGCAATTATAATTTGTACATGTATTGTGTGCAATAATGCATCTATCTATTCGTTCATATGTTATTGATATTTTTTGACAATCACTTTTTCATATTGTTGACAACTTCAGTTGGTATATCAGAATCCCCTTCTCTGATTCATGAAAAACAATGTTATACCATATCAGTCTCTGGTCTGTTTCCTCTGATTAGCAGCAGTTCCTCAGGATTTCATACTGGAGGTTTTTGTAGCTGAATCTGAAAAGACCAGAGATTAAACCTGGAAATCTCCACATATGCAGTCAATTAGAAAATCTATCCCTGAGATACAGCATTCCTATTCTGTAGAGAAAAGAAGTGAATTTTGTGGAGGTTTTGGGATCAGAAATGACGGCAGTTGGTAATCTGGAGCATGATGGCTCAACAGTTAAGACACTGAACCTGTCAACTGGAAAACCAACAGCCCAGGTTCGAGGCCTGAACACCACAAGATGGGGTGAGCTTCCATTACTTGTCCCAGCTCCTGCCCACCTAGCAGTTCAAATGTTAATAGAAAAATTGGTAATGCTTCGGCAGGAAGATTACTGCGTTCCATATTTTCATGCTGGCCACATGTTGAAGCCTCTCTCAGACAATGCAGGCTCCCTTGGCTGAGGATAGGAGATGAGCACTGTCCCCTTGAGTTGACCATGACTGGACAGGGGAAATTTAAACCTCACTTTTTTCCCATTGAAAATGAGAACCACTTTTTTCTTTATTATTTTGAAATAATAACAACAGCAACAATAACAATAGGCTCTAAGAACAAGGCTACCATTTCTATTAGCTCTGGTAACCTAGCAGACTGTACAAAACTTCACAACGATTCTTTCCTTTTCCAGTGGGTAAAGCTGAAATCTAGATATCTCTCTCTGTTTAAAATCCTTAAGGGCTGAAATTTATTGCAGTTTTCTGCATCATGGACTTCATAAAGGAAAAGAAATTAATATGTAATATAGATGAAAAAGAAATGTCCTGGTTGGCCAAAAGGCAAAGCAAGGAATTGTTAACTGCCTTGTGTTATGTTTTGCAGGGAAAAGCAGGATTTACATGTAATAAATAAATAAATATTTCACTGGCTTTCTTCAATTATGCAATGACATCTGATCAATCTGTATTCCATTCCTAAGATTTTTTTTTGTAATATTGGAAAAAATGGCAATCTTCAGAAAATAACTATTAACTAATTTCTGAAAAGGAAGTCAGAAAAAGAAAAAAACTTGCTCTAGAGACCAAAATAAATTGTTTGCACATATAAATGGTCAGGATAGATGGTCAGGAAAGCTCTTTAAATGTTTCAATGCAGATATAAATTGCCAATTATTAATATAA
Source organism: Arizona elegans (assembly GCA_022577455.1). Taxonomy (NCBI): domain Eukaryota; kingdom Metazoa; phylum Chordata; class Lepidosauria; order Squamata; family Colubridae; genus Arizona; species Arizona elegans. The sequence continues at coordinate 156,260,634 of JAKOOJ010000001.1, forward strand.
GATCCAAGTTAGAAATGTTACAAATCTCTACATTTTTTCTTACCTTTTAATGTCAGTTAGTTACACTAAAATCTTAGCTACACCAGAAGCCTGAATTGTTTTTAAACAAAGCAATCACCAGAGAAATATTTTTCTAGATGGCATATGTGTCAAATGTTATTAGGAAGCTTTTTATTTACTGACTAAACATGTTGCAAAGCAAGAAAGGACAGAATTCAATTTAAAAAAAAAAACCTGATGGATATTATTCTGTTTAGGCAAGTTTTAATAATGTAAAGTCTGTATATAATATTGCTGTACAAATGTATTTTATCAATATTTCTGTAACAAATTATTTCAGAAGGAAAAGAGGAGCAGGATTTCCTGTTAAAATAGGCAAAAGAATGGCTACATATTTTTCATTATAGTTCTACATTTTGGTTCTCTGTCTCTCTTTTTCTCTCTTTCTCTTGATCTCTTTCTCTCCTCTCTCTAAAAAACGGAAGCTGGTAATCTGGAGATAATGGCTCATGTGTAGGATCCAACTGTTCCCTTTTGCAGAACCACTCATGATAATGCGTATGCGTAAAACAGGAAATAGTTCTGCTTTCTGAGCAATATAATTGAATTACATGAAACTTTGAGTACATCAAAAGACAAGCTGTGCTTTAATGTAGAAATAAGCCAGTGATAGTGCTTGCAAAATGGCGGTCTTCTCAGAGCCTATCCAAATAGTTCTCCCCTTTCACACATTTCTCCTGTTCTTTTTTTTCCCCAAAAAAACTTTACTGTATTTCAAAAGAGCATAGACTAGAGAGAACACAAACAAAAAGAGGCTCAACACCCCCATATTCTTACTATGTTTTTTTTTTCTCAAGTAACTTGAAGGCAGCCATCCGAGAAGTGCATCGTTGTCTGGGGAGGGTGGTGGTGAATAGTCCTGCTCCTTTCCTCACCATGGTAGCAGAACAAGAGAATAACAGAGTTGGAAAGGATCTTGGAGGTCTTCTAGTCCAACCACTATACCATTTCAGACAAATGGCTGTCCAGTCTCTTCTTAAAGGCCTCAGTGACACGCACAACTTCTGAAGGCAAGCTGTTCCACTGGTTTATTGGATAATATATTGCATAAAGGAAACATGGGGGACAGGCAGGGAACCACTTCTGTGCTCATCAATATGATTTTCTAGGACCCTAATAAAATTACCTACTAATAAATTTATTACGAAATCTGTACTGCCTGCATTTTAGCATATTTTTTCGGTTTCTTCTCCAACATATTTAAGAGACAACAAAAAAGGCAATAGAGATGGTTGTCTTATAGATACCTTATGCCAGACACAAGCATGTAATATGAGAAAATGGTAACATAACTTATCAAAGGTCAAAATGTTTAAGGCATTTGTTTCCATCTATTATAAGCTTTTTCTACAAAGAAGAAAAGGAACAGAGGAGTAATGTTAAAGCCCTTTAAAACAAAATCCTTCAAATACAATTTTATTTTTGGTCATAAGTTGTCACTATTGATCAATGAAATAGTATTTCCCTGGAATGTTTTGGGCTAGGGTTTTGTGAAATATTAAAAGATGCTACATAATGGGCACAAATATATAATAGTAGTTTGTTACCAAGAAAAATAATGCCCCATTTTGCAATGATACATACTTTTTTTTTCTTTCTCAGGAGAAGTTGTTTAATGTTAAGGTTGAACTGCAAGCTGTACAATTCTTGCTAATCTAAGCAGAATTTTAAATCCCTTTTTTTAGATCTATGGACAGGTATTTTTTTTTCTTCCATTCAAACACATCAAAAGTTCCAGGTTGTTTAAAATAAAAGCACTTTCATGTAGATGTCAACTTCAAAACAAGTTAATCTAATGTGATCATCACAAACAGATAGTGCCCACGCATGCATGTGAAAGCGGGATTGTTTCAGCAATACTGATAGCAGTTTAAAGATTGAGCATTCTCTATCACTACTTTGGACTCCAAAATTTGCACGTGCCTAACTGGAATAGTTTCCCTCTCTCCAAGGGTAGCGCCTTCCCCTTTCTGGGCCCCCAAATGCTTTTGAAAGAACTCAGGGACAAATCTTTATTCATAAACCAAACCAAAAGATGGATGAATGGATGGACACAATAACAGCTCAGCTATTTTAGGAGAAAAAATGTAAAGGCCTGCAACATTAAATCAACTGGGAATAGCATTCTAGAATAGGATGCCATTATGAAAAGATTCCTGCTCCTCTTGCCCCTGGGTCCCCTTCAAATTATGGAGATACCTGAAGATGGTCAGAGCAATTGAGGAAACTAAAATGGGAAGAGGTAAACTTCCAGTTTTATAAAGTCTGTCTTCTGCCACTGATCCTCATATTAAAGTTCATCCAAACACTACATGCCATACTACAAGGACGTTTCATGTTATGAGTGAAAATGTCTAACTCTTTAACTAGAACTGTTGTTCTAGTATTTGGCAAGTACTCTTGCCAAATAGAGCCAATTTTCTCTTACGGCAGGCTTCTCATGCTGGTTGAACCAGATTGTAATGTTTAAACAATCCCTGCTCTGATTAATACAACATGAATATGAATGCAAACAGAAGCCAATACTGATAGAAGATTGTAAATGCCAAGTCTCTTGAACATAAGCAAAGAAAAAGAAAGAGAAATCTGTATCCATGAAACTAAGATCAAATGCCTGCCTCTATAAGCAGAGGAAAACCACTGCATGTGAATGAAGGTTGTCAGGATGTACATAAATTCCAGCAGAGATGTGGATGGCAGAGAGAACTGATGCGTGTAGCTTATTTGACAAAACAGAGCAGAGTTCTGGTGGATGACCTGTGTATGAAGCCATTGCCAAGAAAATCCATCTCATTGTTGTGAAAGGTGAATTTCTACTTGGCAAGAGAAAAGGAAGGTGGAAAAATATCTCATATAAGAGTCACCTGACTCTTTCTGTCAGATAGATCTGCACTTACAAATATACCTGTAATAAGATATCAATTGCTGTATGATAGAAAATAAGGGTAGGAGTTTTGATTGACTGATAGGAAAAATATTAGATGGATGGCTCTATAAAGGGAATCTAGTGAACAAGAAATAACCAGCCTGGGATTTATTACAGAGATGATTCTTGGTCTGCAGCAATAGATAATTTGGATCTTACAGACATACAGTGTATGAGGAAAAGAAGGCAATTTTTTCTTCTGTACAAAATTTTCTCTTGTACAAAGAAGAGAGAGTGTGTAAAAAATACTCTTAAAAGATAGCATAATAGCATATGTCTGTGCTTTATGACTTCATGTATTGCAATGTCAACCAGACTGGCAGAGATGAGAAAGCTGGCAGCTCTCCAGAGAGCCTCAGCTGAAACTATTGTGCAGAACTCTGGAAGAGTCCAGACCTGATCCTGCATGTAATGAGACCCAGCATAGCTTGGAGGGGGACTATCCTTCCCCAACTCACTGCTTCTCTTCCATCACTACCATAAATGAATACATAATGACAGGAGGAGCAGAAAGGAGAGTGGGCAAAAGCAGCCAGACAGCCTGCTGTCTGTCATCAGTGTCTGTCATCAAATGCTCTTTCTGCAAGCAGTTTTCCCAGGAGATTCCTCTCCAAGAAAGAAAAGGTAAACATCCAGTGTTCTGCGATACTGTTTAATGGCTGTTTAGCTCTTATCTTAGTTCAAATCCACTCTTGGATTTCAAAAACAAATGAATGAAGAAAACATTGTAAGCTGCCCAGAGCCACTTGCTAGTTAGATGAGTGGCATATAAATTCAAAGATAAATAAATAAAAAGCAGAACTTTTCAAAGTTAAAAGAAAGATGAGTTGGGAGAGGGAAGAGAATATGCCCCAGTGATTTATAGAATTGAATTATTGTGTCCATTTTAGGAAATGAGATGCTAAGATGCAAAAATGGATTGTGTCACTTTTAAATGCCAATGAGATATTTTGTTGTTTCTTAAAACTAGATTTGCCAGCAATGAATCCAATAAGGAACTATCAGACTTAGAAACTTTTGTTCATATATTGGTCATTTTTAATGCTATTAATTTGTTATTTTAATATGTTCTGGAAATATTTTTTATACTACCTTTCAGCCAAAACAGTGAATTCCAAGACAAATTCCAATCAAACATAGCAAAGTTTCCTTCCATAGAATCAAGAGAACTTTTGCTTTTTTTTTTTTTCATGGGGAAAAATTCATGTACACAAAACTGTGATTTTAGCAGATTGATTTTCTTCTTTATTCTCCTAAACAACTGACTTACTCATTTTGATGTTAAGTTTTTTAAAATTATTTTTTTATTTATTTATCTTATTTATTTACAAATAACTCAAGACAATGGACAAGGAACTCCTTCTACCTCCCATATTACCCACAACAATCCTGTGAGGTGAGTCAGGCTGAGTGAGAGTGACTGGGCAACAAGATCACTGAACGAGCTTTCCTGGCAAAAGTGGGACTAGAACTCACCATCTTCCGCTATAAGGCAAGACTGGCTGATTCTTTAAAATCTTGTAACATACTAGTATGATTTAACTGTGTCAGTTGAATTAGTTTATGATATCCAAAATTAGCACATATAACTACTGGCACAAAGTCAATGAAATGGAGATAGACTCCCTAAATTATGTCTACTAGAGCAAATAAAATCACAATCACAAATATCCTGGCTCACCAAATTAACAAATTTTGTAAGAAGCTGTGGTCCTGTCTCTTGCGTAACAAGAGAACGATTTAAGAAAAGAGCTGCCCAAAGAATTAAGGATATAGAAGCACAAAATAATATAGCTATCCTTAGTAAGGTGGGTAACTTGAAATGGCAAACATACTTTTCAAATAGACAGCTATTTAAAGTTACAATTTCCAAAACATCTTAGGGAAATATTTACATGAGCAAGATTCAAACAGCTTGACACAATAGTCAGATATGGGAGATTCCATTCTATACACTATAACGGACGTCTCTACATTTGCGGAGCGGCAGAGATAGACCTGGCTCACATCCTAGTTGATTGTTGGCTTTATAAGAGAGTGAGAGACAGGTACCTTGATCTATGTACCAAACAAATGACCCACTGGGATCCCCATATCAAAATAACTTACCTTATGTGCGGCCAGAATCTGAAAATAACATTTGACACAGTACTTAAGCAAAATGGTTCAGTTGAGATCTGCATATATGAGACTGATTGGGGTAGATTGTAGGGATGATACCGAAATATAATTTTATCATATTTTATTTATCTATATATTAAATTATTGTATTTTATTCAATTTTGTTTTAAACTGTATTTTATTACAATTTCATTTTAAATCGTATTTTATTACAATTTAATTTTAAATTGTATTTTATCCAATTCCATTTTAAATTGTTTTTTATCAGATTTTAGTAATAATTTGTGTCTGGAACTCTGCACTTTGATATGTCCCAAGGGCTAATCAGTAAAGTAAACTGGTGTTTAATTAGTTCATGAAAGCTCTATGGGTCAATTTTGGGTGCAATAAAAAACAGTCCTGGAGTGCTACATACTGTAGCTCTATTGTATCTCCTTTTGTACTATGCTTTTATTCAGCAAGTAAGTCTGTATTTTTTGTAGATTTGAATACTATAGTAGCCCTGTATCCATAATATATATATTATGTAAATGAATAGCAAACGCTAGATAAACACTCTGGAAAAGACTCATTAGATACTGACAGCTTCAGCTACAAGTTCAGTATGAGAGTATTGCTGTGAATATTAGCTCTCATTAAATTACAACAGGAACAAATACTGCCACTCTGATATGACATCCTGTCTTTCTAATTTCTCTGTAATTGCTATCCATGTAACTGACTATTTGCATTTAGCAAGGAAGTGCGCCAAAACATTCATGGAGTGACATTCATGTAGGAGATCAGAGATGGATTTGCAGTTCAGTATCTTATAGCTAGGACCATTTAAAAAAATCAGAAGAATGAAAGGATTAGGAGACGTAGACATACATGGTTATTTGAAAATGTGACATTCTCATATCAGTTGAAACATAATACATCCATAACTAGGAGCAGATCATCTGATGATCAAGCTACTATTTAAGAAACTATTGTTTGCTTCTTTTTTCACCATTTGGAACAACTTGAAACTACAAGATTCAGTGTTGCCATCACACCAAATACTGCATATTATATTAAAGTACTGTAAGACTTTTCATGTCAGACCAGATTTGAAACCCCCAATCATTGGTTTGTCATTTCCATAGGCTTAAAATGATACTGCTGACTCCTTGCTAATCACTGATTGTAGGCATTATAGTAAGAGATGTATAGAAACAATGGCTTATTTTCCTGAAAACAGGTAATTATGCTATGAATTGAAGGAGGAAATAGAAAATGGAGAAAGTTAAAAGATATTACCCAAGTAAATTCCTCTTGCGAATCAGCCAGAAAACAATTGGAAGGGACCATGTTAGTCACTGAAACTAACTCCTTGCACTGAAAGAATCCTCTCAAGGAGTGCTCACATCCTCTCTCTGTAATTAGTGTCATTATCAAACTGCTTTTACTGTTAATATTAATATTTAAAACTTATTACTTTATGTCATGAAATTTCAAATAAAGAAGAAGAAGTCTTCTATCTTACTCTGTGAAGACTGCTATGTTCTCTTAAAGCTAAAGATTGTGTCAGGTCTACCATCTTTGGCTTGGTGCCTTGCTGGCATCCTGCCATCAAAAGCTAGGGGGGAGGGGGCATGGGGGGATGAATAAAAGGGCAATAAACCTGTGTTAGTATGTGATGGGAAATAGGGAGGGGGGAAATGAGAGTTGAGGAAGGCCAGGGATGCTTTGAACCAGTTCATGCCAGCCTTCAAGGACACTAAGATGCCGGGAAAGGAATGTCGATTGCTCCAAACACTGGACATTCCCAAAACTCCTAGTCACCAGCTTATTATATGGTGTTGGACTGGACAAGGGGGGTGGGTGGGATGGATTAATAGGAAATGTTTGCATGCTTTCGTGTGGGAAATTTAGTTCTAGCCTGACTATACTGCTACCAGCATCTTTTAGTAAAAGAATCTATCACTTTAATCAAGGGTCTTTCGTTTCTAAGGGATCAGACTGGGGCAGGTTTGACACATTGAAAATGTGATATCTCATCTGACTGTATCAATGAATTTAGTAAGATTTCCTCCACATCTTAATTCAAATAATTGTTCAAAGATCTGAAACTGTTATTTTTTCCTTTGGAAATTGATATTTCATTTCACAACAGCCTAAAGACCTGGGTTTGCTGGTTGACCTGGGATCCAAATGGGAGAACTCCACACTGGTGGTGGTTGCTAGATTGATAGCAGACTCTGTCTCCACCCCCTTGCTCTTCACACATCTATGTTTTCAGTTATAATATTGATGTATTCCCATTGTGTTCCTGTTTATTTCATTTATGTTATTATTCTATTACCTTCTGTTCTGTCTACACTGTTTTCATTTCTTCCTTTCTATTGTGGTAAGCTGCCTAAAGTAGCTCCACGGCAAGATAGGGAGCAAATAAATTTAACAAATAAACAAATAAATTCCAATTTGATGAAGATCAGTGATTGGAACCTTTGTCGTAATAAGAGTAATAAAATTAATTTGACAGGCCTTTTTTCTGACAGTAAAATGACATCTAGCAATTATTATATTATTTTCTTAAATATTAATCTTTAATTTATCCCAACACCTAAGAAAGGCCAGCCAGCCTGTAGATTGCTTTTCTTCCCTTTCTCTCATTTTCAATATACATTTGATCTCTTTCGGTCATTTGGGAATTTACCTATTTTCCAGGATTTCTCAAAAATATATAAGGATTTGGTCAGCCATCAGCAAATTCCTTCAGTATCCTTCTTTGCAATTAATCTGGCTCTAGAGATTTAAACTAATTTAAAGTAAATAAATATTCCTGACTGTGTTTTAGTCTATATCTGGTTTCAATTATCCTTGTCATTGTGGCTTTCACACTTGCCTGGTAGATGCACCATTATTGAAAGCTAAGCTAAAGTAGGTGGTGTGTCGCTGTCTTTTCTTTCATACATATTAACATTCTGGTGTCTTTTCAGAGCAGGTAGTATAATTATTACTTTTTATGTATTTTGAATATTTTTAAATAAAAGTGTTTGATGTTTTTAAGAATTTTCACTAACACCACTTCATGTTGGGCTTCAGCTCTCTTGGGGTTACTTCTCTACCTGCTTCTCTAACTTTTCTTTATATGGTGTTCATTCATCACCATTTTTTAAAAATTATTTACTATATGTCCATTTCAGCTTTCAGATCTTCAGAAAATATTTTGGATGGCTACACTGACTTCACCCATCTTTATTTCTTTTTTTCCATTATCTTTTTCTGCCATATAATATAACTTAGCGCTATTCTCAGTTTACTACAATCTATTTTTTAAAATTCCAAGATTTGTATTTAACTATGTTTAAGTTTAGTTTCTGTTAAAAATGAATTGTTATTCCTTGTAAAAGTTTATGTTTCTTCTCTTTCTTCAATTAAGTTTTTTTTATTGATTAGCATCAAATAAAGGCTATCCAAGTCTCTTGTGCTTTCTATACCCTTTCATGGAGAAAGCAGTTATCAAGACAAATCAAACATTTCCTGGGAAAATCATGATTGGAAGATTTTTTTCCCCCAGTAGTTATTAAGATATCACTACTACTTCTATCACTACTATTTCATGTCTCGTTGAAATATCTATAATTTGTTTTTGGAATTATTATCTGCATCATATTCCTGTTTGGATGAGTAACAGCAGACTGCTTTTTATTCATTCATTCTTCAACTGTTTTAGCCCAAATGCTTTCTCCAACATTACCAAGTTCAGTCCCTTGAATTTCTAAGGTAAGGGTATTTTTAATTTATAGCGCAAATCGTTTTGAACAAGCTGTATTCTTCAGGTGCTATTTTTCAACCGTAAGAATAATCCCAGTTAGTCCCCATTATACCCATTTAATAATCTTTGCTATCCTATAATAAAAGTTGAAACTTATTTCCTGTAGTTTTGAGTATTGCTGTATAGACAATAAAGGCAGTGAAATTTATGAGCTATATTCTGAGTTTTCACTGAATGGTTTAAGAGACCCATTCCAACTTTTTTCTATGGTGCATGTCTTTATCAAAAGTCCTTACTTCAGGGTTTTAATTTTCAGCTCTCACAGATTCAGTTGAAGCCTCCTAAAGTTGTCTATGTATTTTGATCAAACATTTTTCCAGACCTTGCCTTAATCAATAGTCTATCATCCAGAAAATTCAGACAATGTCCCTAGAAACCAAATCTCTCCCACAATTACTATTTGTTCGGCTATCGTTCACTTTTCAGTTGTTTTTTTAAATTTATTTCCTGGTCCTTTCCCATGAATTGAAAGATTGGATGACAACACATTGTGAACCCTTAGATACCTTGCCTTTTCTACAATGAGCACTGCAACTTTATATTTGCTCCAAATATTATCCAGATTGTCCTTGGATAAGAAATATACACATGTTGTTTTCAGTCATGTATCAAGCAGAAGCAAAGTCAAACCAGAACATTACAAATCATGACTGTAGAATTATTTTTATTAATCTTCACTTTGGTTTCCTTATAAATTAGTCAACAGAATACTGTTGGCTTATGAAAAGAAATTGATAGGAATTCAAACTCACCTACAACTTTCTGGTTCTGTTTCATTTAGTAAATCACTTCCTGGTATATTTTTTTCCTTCTCCTCTTGATCACAAGAAGAAGCCATTTGGTCATCCACACTGTCACTTATCAACTACCAGGATATATCCTGAGGAAATAAACTTTTTCACTGCCTCCAGGTGGGTATATAATCCTTCAGAACAAACCTTTTTGTGGTGATTCTCTTTTCTTCCTCCTGTTTAACTCCACTGGAAATTCCTGTTTGTATACCAACTTGGGATGGCAGTCATAGCCAAAAAAAAAACCCTTTAGAATAATTCTGTCTGATTTTTCAATATAATGTCTACACTCGATTTTGTCAGGTCAGCATCATGATGCTATCTTAAGTGTCACTTGCTGCCACAGAAATTGGTGTAGTGAACCTGCAAAGGAATACTGGCTAGAGAATTCAACAGTGCTCACAGTTTGAGCTATAGAATGTGGTAAACTCCTTTCCTGGGGAATAGGAAGGTTGAGGCACTCATAGGACTTTGTTGTTATTTGTGGGCATGGCTTCTGAAATAACACTGCTTTTTCTTGAGCTTAAGAGAGAATAATAACATTGCCCTCTCCAATGTGGCAGTGATTTTCATTAACCTGTGGAATGAGATGTGGCCTCATCAATCACACAATCACACACTGTGTTTAAAACATCTATGTTTCACAACATAAGTTGTGGATGGAGATGGATGATACATCAAGAAACAAAGGCTCATTTTAATCCTCAGCATATTTTACTTTTATTCAAGTACTATAGTTCTTTCTATATCCAAAGTATAAAGTAAAATTCCATTCAATGTTTATAGATGCCTAATATTGTGCTCCTATTTTCTAAACAAATGCCTTTCATTTCTTTGAGCCATATAAAACCCAGGAATGATTAAATGGAATGAATTTTTATTTAGCGTTTTATTGGGAAGCTTCTACTGCCCTTTCCTCTGTCAATTTACATGCTTTTTTTTTTCCTTTGCCCTTCAAGTTATTACCATATGCCACTTTTACCTTCATTTCTCTGATCATTTCTATAACAGAGAGAGAAAGACTTTCACTATCATGTGTGACAGTAACATCACTGTTCAGTCACGCTTAGGTGTTCAAAGACAGAATAAAGTAGACTCTTGGGTTGCTTATGCCATGAAACCAGGTCAGCTTGAGACAGAGCATGGAAGATGGTTTTGTAACTCTTTAAGGATATAATAATATCATGCTGTTTAATAATATGATTATTATTTAATTTCTATGAATATTTCACAACTTATTTCTAAGGCAAAGAAGCCAAACCAAGGGCACAGCTTCTTATATTTGCCATGTGGCTTCACTATAAAATTGTATATCACTATCATACTTGAAATTAATTAGGTATGTTTTCAAGGGTTAGAATAATTAAACTCCTGAGTTCCTGACCTCAGTTTAGGAGAGAGAAGCTTATAGTGCTTGCAATTCTGATTTATATATATATCTATATTCATATATTTTATATTCATATAGATAAATAGTTCCTTAGAAACAAAGGACAAACCAAAATCAAAAATTTGGCCTATTGGGCTTTGGTTGTCAATAGAATTCTTAGTTAAACAAGAATCTGGCATGCTGCAGACTTCCGGTGGCTCCGCGGACGTCGAGGACGGTCTCCATTGACCGCCAGCTACCCGATCTGTTAAAACCGCCCTGACAGCGCTAAACTGCTGTCCGGCGGTTTGAAAAAACTCTCCTTCGGGCAAAGAAGGAGAGGAGAGTCGGAGGGGGTGGGTAGAGCTCCCCAAAAGTCCCTGGATTAATCCCAGGGACTCGGAGGGTGAGAGCTCCCCAGTTCAGCCCTCCCATTGCTCTGGATCGGTGGTGTCTCTGCTAGCCAGAGCCAGACGTCGCATCCAATTCTGCCGGTAAACAGTGAGTTTCAATGATTTCTAACAAGGCAGACAGAGCGGAAGCAAGAGTGCAAGCTTTTTAAAAGAAACAGAGCTTAACTCCGTGAATACATTGTTGCAAACGGAACTTTCTTGAGCTGGAGGCTGGAGAGGAAGCCTTTGTTATGGGCAGAAGGGAAAGTGAAAGTTAAAGGGAAACTGCTTGTTAAGAGTCTTCCGCTTGAAGAGAAAATTGCTGGGGACTGAGAACTGACTGGAGAGAGGATTGTTTATTCTGAAAAACTCTGAAATAAACATTGTAAGACTGTTTATAAGACTTTGTGGCTGTAAAAGGAAAAACTCATTTTAAAATAAAATGGCTGCTAAACAACTAAAGCCACCAACTTCTAAAGGGGGAGGAGGTTCCCCTGTAGTGACTCAAAAGCAACAACTTCCGGCTGATACACAGTCGCAAGACCTTAAAGAATTTATAATGGGTGCCCTGAACAATCAGGCAGAAATGATGAAAGAATTTTCGGAGGAGTTAAAGAAAATTAAAGATGTGGTGGAGGAAAAACATGATGCAATAAGAGATGACATTGTTTTTGCAGTTTCAGGATTGGCTAATCACATGTTAAAGATTGAGGAGAGAGTACGGGAAGTTGATGAAGCTAATTTGAAGTTAGCAACTAAATTAGGAGAGGTTATGATACAAACAGAGAAAGTGGATGATGAAATAGTCATGCTACAATACAGATCAACGGAATTTGCCCTGAGACTGAGAGGTTTGAAAGAAAAGAATGGTGAAAATTTAAAGGATATTTGCTCCAATGCTTTAGCAGAGCTGATTTCAGAAAGGCCAGAAGATGTGGCAATTCAAATGGACAAAATCTATAGGGTTAACTCTTGGCTGGCAAAACAAAGGCAGCTACCAAGAGATGTGGTGATTTATTTCACAACAAGGAGAATTAGAAATGATATCCTGCAAAAACAAGATTCAAGTGGATGGACAAGAGCTGGTGGTTTTGAAGGAGCTTCCTCCTAAAATGTTAAGAGACAGAAAGCAGTTTGGTTTTTTGGTGAATGAATTAAGAAACCAACAGCTCCAGTACAGATGGGATGTCCCATTTGGGATAATAGTGACATACGCTGGGCAAAGACATCGCTTAAACACAGTTGGAAAGGCAAAAGACTTTTACGCCAAAGTCTTAAAGGCTGGACGGCCACCCTCACCAGGGGGTGCTAGCAAGCAATTGGAAATGATACAACAAGAGAAAGATGGAGGGCAAGTACAAACCTATGCTCAAGCTTCAGTGGAGGAGCTAATTTGGAAGAAGACTTATTGCTGAGTGGGGGTCCACAACCAAGCCTTGAGCCATCAAAGAAGATAGAGATGCCAAGAGAACAATGATTGACAAGAGCCACTTACAAACAGCATCTGGCACAACAGCCTCAAGATTCAACCCAACAAGCCCAAAAAACACAAGCAGTGGGAGGAGCTAGACCAAAGTCCAAAATGGCGGAGGAGGTTCGGTTGATGCTTTCAAAGCTTGGAGGGCCTAGAGATGGCAAATAAATTTTTATCTTGGAATGTAAATGGTTTAAATTCTCCACAAAAAAGAAAGAAAATATTTCACTACTTGAAGCAATTTCAGAATGATGTTATTTGTTTGCAAGAAACGCATATTAAATTTTCAGATCAAAAGTACTTGATAAATTCGAAATTAGGTACACACTTTATGGCATCAGCACCAGAAAAGAAAAAAGGCCTAGTTATATATGTTAAAAGAGGCCTACCGGCCAATTTAATTGAGGCTGACACTCAAGGTAGATATATCGCAATTGAATTAACAACACAGAGTGGGAAGCTGCTTGTAATTGGAATATATGCACCTAACCAACAGCAAGGCAATTTTTTTAAATTTTTACATACTAAAATACTACAATGGGATTACAGATCTTTACTTTTAATGGGTGATTGGAATGGGGTAATAAATACCCAGAAAGATAAAAAAAGTTTATCCAAGATATCCATGCATGCTAAGCTGCCTAAATCTTTTTTTGATTTTTTGGAGGATATGGAACTAAGAGATATTTGGAGAGAAAGGAACGTATTGGAAAGTGATTTTACTTTTTTTTCAGATAGGCATCAATCTTTTTCTAGGATTGATTTTATATTAACCACAAATGATCTTTTTTCTAGGGTGAAGAAGATGAAGATATGTCCAAGAACTTTAACTGATCATAGCCCGGTTTGGGTGGAATTAGAACAGGAAAGAGGAGAAAGGAGGTCTTGGAGGTTAAATGAGAATTTATTTAGATATGAAGATAACTTGAATGAACTTAAAAAACAAATGAAAGAATTTTTTGTTAACAATGTGAATAAAGGTACCTCGATTGAAATGGTATGGGATGCAAGTAAGGCATATTATGAGGGGAACATTAATTTTTCTGAACAATAAATATAGATTAAAACAGCAAAACAGACGGAAAGAGATAGAGGAGGAAATTAAAAAGAAAGAACAATTGCTTATAACTAATCCGGGAGATAAAAAGGCAAAAGATATGATAAACATTCTAAGAGAGCAATTTAATATGTTAATGGCTGGACAAGTAGCAACCAGCATACAATATGCCAGACATAATACATTCTGTAATGCCAATAAACCTGGGAGATGGCTGGCTTACACGATGAGAAAAAAGCAAAAATCACGTACTATAGACAAGATAGAATTTAGAGGTAAGGAGATTTACCAACAGAATTTAATAAAAAAGGTTTTTTTGGATTTCTATACAAAGCTATATGCTAAAGATTCAATTCAAGATGTTGATATTGATAGATACTTAAAGATAGATATTCCCGAACTAACGCTGGAACAGAGAGAAAGATTGAACCAGCCAAAAACTTCCGAGGAAATTGTTGGGCTAATTAAACAATTAAAAATAGGTAAGGCTCCGGGAACAGATGGACTAACAGCTGTTTATTATAAACATTTACAATCTGAAATGCTAGAACCACTTAAAATCTTATTTAATAAAATACAGGTAGGAGGAGGAGTACCACCTTCTTGGAAAACAGCTTTTGTCTCACTAATTCCAAAGGAGGATCAAAACTCCATCAAACCTGAGAATTTTAGGACAATCTCACTTTTGAATACCGACTATAAGATTTTTGCTAAGATATTAGCTAATAGATTAATGCCAGTTATGCAACAAATAATTCATAATGACCAATCAGGGTTTATAAAAGGGAGACAAATGAAATATAATGTTAGACAAATTGTAAACCTACTGGAATATTTGGAAAAAAATAACCAAGTCCCCGCAGTGTTTATATTTTTGGATGCAGAGCAGGCATTTGATCACTTGAACTGGCAATTTTTGTTTAAAATAATAGAGAAAATGCATTTTGGAGAGTATTTTACACAATCAATTAGAGCAGCAAACAGCACAAATAATAGTCAATGGAGGTTTAACAGAGGTTTTTAGAATTGAGAAAGGAACAAGGCAGGGGTGTCCTCTGTCCCCATTGTTGTTTATCCTGACTTTGGAAATACTATTGAATAAGATACGTGACTCAGAAAAATTGAAGGGTATATTGTAATTAGACATCAAGATTATAGATTAAGAGCATTTGCAGATGACTTGGTTGTTACCTTATCTCAACCTATAGAGTCGGCTCCATATATATTGGATATAATTGATCAATATGGGAAAGTATCAGGATTTAAAGTTAATTCACATAAGACAAAGATGATAACTAAAAATATGTCTGTATTTGAAAGAGATGAACTAGCAAGAATAACAGGGTTTGAAATAGCTAAAAAGGTTAAATATCTAGGAGTGTATATAGCAGCTTCAAATACAAAATTATACAAAAATAACTATGAGGATCTCTGGCAGAAGGTACAGAAGGATATGGAGAATTGGAAAAAATTACAGTTGTCTTTATTGGGAAGAATTGCAGCAATTAAAATGAATGTGTTACCTAGATTCTTATTCTTGTTCCAAATGATACCTGTGCTTAAGAAAGATGAAAATTTGAGGGAATGGCAGAAAGGTGTTAATACTTTTATTTGGGCTGGGAAAAAAACCAGAATAAAGATGAAAATTATACAAGATACACATGAAAGGGGGGGTCTCAAAATGCCTAATTTAAGATTATATTACGAAGCAGCGGTTTTATCACAAATTAGTGACTGTTTTAACTTAACTGAGGGGAGAATTTTGAATCTGGAAGGTTATGATTTACTATATGGATGGCATGCCTATTTGTTATATGACAAAAAAGTGGATAAAGTATTTAAGGCCCATATACTTAGAAATGCTTTGTTGAGGGTTGGAAAAAAATATCAATATAAGTTAAATTATAAGATACTTGTATGGGCAAATCCTAGACATGCAATAGAAAATATAAGTATAGAACAAAAACAGGAGGTGATTACTTATAAAGAGCTTCTTATTATGGAAAGGGGGGTAATGTATTTGAAATCTTTAGATACATTGAGAGAAGAAGGTATAATTTATACATGGTTTCAGTATGGTCAGTTTCAAGCCAGGTGGAAGGAAGATCAAAAAACTGGCTTTGTGAAAAATGAGGAGAATTTGGTAAAACAAATTAGAGATCAAAAACAAATGCATATCAAAAGGCTGTATAATGCCTTATTGGAAATCGACTCTGAGACGGAACTGGTTAAAGATTGCATGATTAAATGGGCGCAAAATTTTCAAGAGCCAGTGATGATGGAGACTTGGGAAAAGATTTGGACTAGAAATGTGAAATTTACACAAGCACAAAATCTAAGAGAAAACTTTTATAAAATGTTTTATAGATGGCATTTAGATCCAAAAAAATTATCATGTATGTATCCTAATGTGCAAGCTAAATGTTGGAGATGTGACTGTGACGATGCAACTTATTATCATATATGGTCATATATGGACTTGTAAAAAAATCAAAGCATTTTGGATAAAGATTTGGTGGGTGATGCAGAATATTTTAAAAAAAAGATTGAAATTTACTCCGCATTTGTTTTTACTGGGTATAACTACGGACTGTACAGTTGTAGAGACTAAACTGATTTTTAACTTGATAACAGCAGCAAGATTGTTGATAGCACAACATTGGAAGAATGACTTTTTGCCTACTATTGATGACTGGATATTGAAAGTAACTAATTTAGCTGAAATGGCTAAAATTTCAGCATATTTGAAGGATCACACACAAGAAAGGTATATACAGGACTGGAGAAGATGGATTGATTATATTCAAAATAAGTATCAGACTAAAAAATATCAAATAGCTTATGAATGATTTTTTTAACTGTATAAGCGCTATATAAGTGATATTAGAAGTATTATGTCTAAGAAGTAGGATTTTATCTATCGGGGGTTAAGAATTTTTTTTAGGGGGTGTAAGTTTAATGGTTGGTTAAGCAATTTAGTTTATTGTTAAAAGTTAATAGAAATACCTTGTGTTCTGCTCTGGGAAGTCGGGGAGGGGGAGAGGGGGTTGGGTGGGAGGGTTGTGGGAAAACTGTGTTTTTTTTTTCATCAATAAAACTTTTTCAATAAAAAAAAAAGAATCTGGCATGCTGCAAAGCATCAGCCTGTCCAATTTAAATACAGCTACAATACTTTTACACTATACGTTGCTCACCAAATGCTTTGTATTAGTGTGCTATTCAGATGCTGTTATTTTACCTGACACCCCAATTTATTTCTCTGTTTTTAAGTGCTAAAGAACTGTTTATGCTATGGCAACTACCAATGGGCAGTTCTCTGTCTGGAATCCAAGCAGTAGAGTTTATCAACATTTTCAGCCAAACAACATATGATTTGATATTCAAGCATATCTTAAATGTCATTTAATGATTTTCATGTTTTTTCAAAAGAAGAAAGAAAGGATAGGAGATAACTGTGTTATCTTTCTTTTGGCAGACACATCTAGAGATCTATGTTCTATAAAATCTAGTGGATTGACCTGAAAAAGATATACATCAGTAGTGTTCTTAGAAAGTAAATTTTGAGGATGTTTTTTCTATTCTGTTTTGTCAAGAAGAATGCCATCAGGCAAGCATATCTTCTCAAGCTTCAGGCCAATTCACCACAGGATCTTTACAGGTTGACAATAATTGGAAACATCCTGAGCAGGTGCATAATTACAACGTGCAAAATAAGCACCTGTGCCATGTATACACAGAAATAACCTTAACTTTTTTCATTTTAGCAATACATTCCTATATAAACTATCATTTTACAAACAACCCCAGGGCTTTGGAATATTTTTCAAGCCGCCTTACTTAAAATAACAACTGTAATGCATCTAGATTTAAATTATATTCAAATGTCCTTTTGAACATAATACACATAGTTAGAACAGTGATTGGTATTTAAACTCATTATCAAACCTTTTAAACTACATCCATTTTTATCTATTATTCAGTTGAAGAAAACAAACCTTTCACTTCATTGAACTATGCATCAGTGCCAATCCATTCCTCTGTATAGTTTCATGTAATCAACTCATCCTATTCTGGCCCATTTAAGCTTGCTTGTTTCTAAGATATGCAATTTGTTTGCTTAATTTCCACTTTGGCAATTTCACATTTTCTTTAGTTTGTACTTCTAACATTCCAAATCTTGCTATACACACTCTTATGAAGCAAGAAACTTTTCTCTTAATAAAAACAGCAGCAATGATCAGACTTCCTGGCATTGGCCTGGCCACTTTTCATCTTCTGAGGTATTATAACGCTTCATTGTTTTATATTCATTTTAATATTGCATCTTGTTGATAAGTGTAACTTTTTATCATTTATATTTTGAATTATTGTTAGGAAAATTATTTATTCATTTAACCTACATAAGAAATATTGCTGTTTCTTGTCAGTTAATAAAAACATCTAGAATTGAAATGAACAATATTATTATCAATATTTTTTAAAGTATATACAATATATCATTATTATAGTAAACTTTATATGTTATTATTTGAAAATTCCCCAGAATACAGAATTGTTCAACAAGAAATTTGGGGGTGATCTCAGCAAAGTAAACAGTTGGAGCAAAGAATTTGATGGCTTAAAAACAAAAATTACGAACTAATTCACAAATAACTAGAGCATTAAAACAGTTAAAAGTGTAGGCTTGTATAGTAACTGTTGTTAAGAGCTCCCTTTTAATTAAGATCCTTATTCCTTTGAACTCTTGATTAATCCCATTAGGGTAAACTTGGATCTGCAAAGAAAGTACATCAATGCATACTTAAATTCATAAACAAGAAAAGGTGCTTTACATCCCTTTACATCCCTGTCTCTCAGAAGGCAATGCAGCTATATAAAGTCTTTGTAACATCAATTTAAAAAGAGTTGAAGCATCAAGCTGGCAATCCTTAGAACAAATAAGAGGGGAAGCTGGGGAGGGAGAAAGGAAGCAGCATAAAACTAAGGAATTTCATAATGTCAACATTTTTTATTTCCGATTTCAAAATACGTTTCTATTTATAAATACAATATTTATATCTTGAAATCAGGGCATTCATGCTGGACATTCAATAATCTTGTATATAGTTAAGAAATGTCATGATTTCACTGAGAAACATTGTTGAAGCTGAAATGAATCCCTGTGTCAGATCCAGATATTGTTTGTCTTTCACTCCTAAATTGTTTTTTATTTTCCTCAATTGACAACATTAAATGAGTATTGAGGGTAAAAGGCCAATTAAAGATAAATTTTAGTTAAGAGGTAGAGGAAAAACCCAAGCTTCTTTCGTTTAATTCAGTTTTACCAACTCCAGAAATATCTCTGATCTAGGCACTCTTTCCCAAGGGAAAGGGTAGAAGGGCATTGCATTTACTTCTGGACACACACAGACAGTCCTTTCTCTATCATCCTGTTTTGTTAAAGCTAGTCTTTCTGAGCTCAGCAATTCAGATTAAGTGGTAGTCAAAAGAAATAGAAACCAACGACAGTGGTTGCTTAGATTTTGGGTTGGATTCTCCGGGATGGTCTGGGAGGGTGTAGAGTTTCCTGCTCGAATTGGGATTGCATTAGAAGTCTTCTAAGGTTCTTCCAACTCTGTTATTCTATGTTCCATAATTTAAGTAGCAAATTTTAGATGTGAAACTTCACAACATGCAAATCTGAATATTCCCACATTCAGATGGTAAACAAATAATATAATATTGCTTAACTATCTGCCCATAGCTGTTTTTCTCTAAATATTGCTGTAACCATCTGAAAATATATTTTATTATTTTTGAGGATATCATCAACACTATCAAACTACAACTTTCTCCTCTTCCTCTGAACCTATTCATATACTTTTCTTGATTAATATTAATATATGTATGTATATAAAAATTAATCAAGGGCACTTCAAACATCCTTGTTTTATTTTATTGTCAATGCTGAACCAATATTCCATTTATTCTCAGGCATGCTTTATTTTTAACATATATCACTCTAATGGCATTCAGAAACCATGAATACTTAATCTGTACAAAATGTACCACTAATTACTCATTATATACTTCCCCCAAATCAACAAAATAGGTAATAAACTGTATCACATTTGTATCTAATGAGTTGCTGAGAAGTTAAAAAAACCCAAATAATATAAAAAAACACAACAAGAACAAAGGAGGGGAGCTACTTCAAGTACCAATAACACTATAGTCTTAAATAAAACCAAATGGATAGGTTTTAGAAAGTTATGTTAAAAATAAAGCATGCCTGAGAATAAATGGAATATTGGTTCAGCATTGACAATAAATAATAATAATAATAATAATAATAATAATAATAATAATAATAATAATAATAATAATAATAATTTTATTTCTATACCGCCCTTCTCCCGAAGGACTCAGGGCGGTGTACAGCCTATTTAAAAACACAGAAACAAAACAACAATTTAAAATTTAAAATCATTAAATAATTAGGCTCCAATTAAAATCCCAGAAATTTAAAATACCCCCAATTTAAAACGTTATGTTAATAGCCCTGCCTGGCGGAACAACAGGGTCTTCAGAGCGCAGTGGAACACCCGGAGGTCGGAGATCCTACGTATTTCGGGGGGCAGTTCATTCCACAGGGCTGGGGCTCCCACAGAGAAGGCCCTCCCCCTGGGTGTCGCCAGCCGACATAACTTGGCCGATGGCACCCTGAGGAGACCCTCTCTGTGGGAGCGGACTGGTCGGTGGGAGGCTACTGGTGGCAGAAGTCGGTCTCGAAGGTACCCGGGCCCTATGCCATGGAGCGCTTTAAAGGTGGTAACCAACACCTTGAATCGCACCTGGAAGACCACTGGGAGCCAGTGCAGCTCGCGCAGGAGGGGTGTCACGTGGGCGCAACGAGTTGCACCCATAACCACCCGCGCGGCCGCATTCTGGACCAGTTGGAGCCTCCGAGTGCTCTTCAAGGGGAGCCCCATGTAGAGAGCATTGCAATAGTCCAACCGGGAGGTGACAAGGGCGTGAGTGACCGTGCGCAAGGCGTCCCGATCCAGAAAGGGCTGCAACTGGCGAATCAGGTGAACCTGATAAAAGGCCCCCCTGGCCACGGCCGTCATGTGCTCTTCTAAAGACAGCCGTGTGTCCAGGAGGACACCCAGATTGCGAGCCCTCTCTGTGGGGGGCAAGAATTCACCCCCAATAGTCAGCGATGGCACCTGCTGACTATATCGGGGCGCCGGAAGCCACAGCCACTCATTCTTGGAGGGGTTGAGTCTGAGCCTGTTCCTCCCCATCCAGGCCCGCACGGCCTCCAGGCAGCGGGACATCACACCAAGGGCATCGTTGGGGTGGTCTGGGGTGGAGATGTACAGCTGAGTATCATCAGCGTACAGATGGCACTTCACCCCAAAACCACGGATGATCTCACCCAACGGCTTCACATAAATGTTGAACAGGAGAGGCGAGAGGACCGACCCTTGTGGCACTCCCCATGCGAGATGCCTCGAGGTCGACCTCTGCACCCCTGCCAACACAAACTGTGAGCGGTCGGAGAGGAAGGAAGAGAACCACCGCAGAACGGTGCCCCCTATTCCCAACCCCCTCAACTGCTGCAGCATGATACCATGGTCGATGGTATCAAAAGCCGCTGAGAGGTCTAATAGGAGTAGGACAGAGGAGCAACCCCTGTCCCGAGCCCTCCAGAGATCATCCACCAACGCGACCAATGCCGTTTCTGTGCTGTACCCCTGCCTGAAGCCCGACTGGTACGGGTCCAGATAGATAGCTTCATCCAGGTGCCGGGGAAGTTGTCGTGCCACCACGCTCTCAACAACCTTCGCCACAAAACGAAGGTTGGAGACTGGACGATAGTTGGCTAATTCAGCCGGGTCCAGGGAAGGCTTCTTGAGGAGGGGCCTCACTACTGCCTCTTTCAAGGCGGCAGGAAAGGCACCCTCACTCAGAGAAGCACCTATAATCCCCTGGAGCCAGCCTCGTGTAACCTCCCGGGAGGCCAGCACCAACCAGGAGGGACACGGGTCCAATAAACACGTGGCGGCACTAATCTTACCCAGAACCCTGTCCACATCCTCGGGAGTCACAGGATCAAACTCCTCCCAGATAACATTCTCAAGACCTGCCCTCGTCTCCTCCCGTGGACTCATCCAGTCGGAGTCCAAGCCATCCCGAATCCGAGCGACTTTATCGTGCAGGAATTGCACAAAATCCTCAGCACGACCCTGCAAGGGATCTTCCCGCACTCCCCCCGGAGGAGGGAGTGGGTCACCCTAAACAAGGCGGCTGGGCGGTTCTCTGCAGATGCGATAAGAGCGGAAAAGTGGTTAGACTTTGCCGCTTTTATCGCCACTAGGTAGGTCTTGATATAAGACCTCACCTGTGTCCGGTCGGAATCGGATTGACTAGTCCTCCAAATGCTCTCTAGGCGTCTTTTCCGATGCTTCATCTCTCTCAGCTCCTCAGAGAACCAAGGAGCCAGTTGAGATCGGCATCGGGTCAGAGGCCGCAAAGGCACGACGCGGTCCAAAGCTCCAGCGGCCGCCCTTTCCCAGGCGGCCACCAGCTCTTCAGTTGAGTCGTGTGTTAGGGTCTCAGGGAACAGCCCAAGCTCCGTCAGGAACCTTTCGGGGTCCATCAGGCACCTGGGACGGAACCATCTAGTTGGCTCCGTCTCCCTGCGGCGGGGGACGGCGGTAGGAAAGTCTAGCTGGAGGAGCGAATGATCTGTCCATGACAAGGGTTTAATATCTAGGTCCCCTCTACCAAGATCATTCAACCACTGACCAGAGACAAAAATCAGGTCCAGAGTGTGTCCCCCTATGTGAGTTGGGCCATGAACTAACTGGGTCAGGTCCATGGCCGTCATGGAAGCCATGAACTCCCGAGCCACCTCTGACGCCTCACCCGCGGATGGAAGGTTGAAATCCCCCATGACGATAAGTCTGGGGGTATCAACCGCCACCCCGGTAATGACGTTGAGTAGCTCGGGCAGGGTCACTGCCACGTGGCAGGGAGCCAGGTACGTAGTCAGCAAACCCATCTGCACCCCACGGCCCCACTTTACACAGAGGGACTCACATCCGGCTATCTGAGGAACAGTGGTCTCCCTCGGACAAAGACTTTCCCTAATAATCACCGCCACTCCCCCACCCCTCCCCTGGGCCCTTGGCTGATGAAATGCACGGAAACCTGGCGGGCACATCTCAACGAGGGGGACCCCCCTCCTGGCCCAACCAGGTCTCCGTAATACCTGCCAGGTCCGCACCCCCCTCCGAAATAAGATCACAAATGAGGGGGGCTTTATTAACCACCGACCTGGCATTACACAACATCAGCCGTGGACCCTGGGCCTGAGACTCTACACAACCCAGGACACGAGTCACGCATCGGGGGCCGGAGTGCGCAATCGCTCGTAAACAGCGTATGTGCACCCCCGACACTTGATATGACCCCCTGCGTCCGTCATACCTGCCCCTCCCACTCATTATTTCAATTTCACAGCCCTTCCTGTCATCCCCCTGCTCCCCAGTTAAATTTCCCTTCGCGGCCCTCCTGCTGCAACTAATTGACCCATCATCCCGCTCAGTCGCTATCTGGACCCCCCCAGGTCCGCTTTTACAACCCCCTCCCACCCTCCCGGGTCCCCTTAAAATTTTCTTTAAAAATTTAACTAAAAAACCCCTCAACCCCCTCTTCGCTACATGCCATCTCTCGGGGTTCCAAAGGCCGTCATCAAGATAGGCCCTCGATAATGTGGAGGGCCAGGCCTGCGAGAGGGGGGAGTCTCGCAGCGCAAGAAGGTCAGCTTTTTGGAGCATCAACCGAACCAGAGATGGAAAAAAAGGCCAGTCCGGGGGTCTATCATAGTCCAAAGGGATAGCTGAGCATAAAGATCACAAAATGTCCATTTGTAGAGCTGGACTCCACCGTCCTCTCACGACAGGGAGAAGGTCCAATGTTCTTTTTCTCCAACAGAGGCTAATAGCCAACCATCCTCTCACGACGGCCGGTCCCGTTACAAGAAGTTAACGGGGACAGTGTTCTATCCTCCCCGTATAAAATAAAACAAGGATGTTTGAAGTGTCCTTGATTAATTTTTATATAAACTCATATGACTGGTTTCCGATCTTATCAGCCTCAGCTTTGGTCTGTTGAAATTAATACTGCTTGGTGAAACAAAGGGACTTACCCTTCAATAGGGCTTTCATTAGCTCATAACTCAGGATGAGGAGTTTTTTGTTGTTGTTTTTTTTGTACTTTGGATTTCTCTTAACTGAGACTTACAGAGAACATTCATCAGCTTCTGTTGAAGAAGCAGAGTCTGCTTTAATTTTACTGGGGAGGAGAAGAAATGCTATGTGGCCTGGCAGGGCAGGAAGAGGTAGAACATCCCTTAGTCCTTCTCTTTTATGTTAAGAGCAGCTAATTTTTGCAGTTACTAAACTACAAATCAAGGCCTGAATCTGAGTCTTTTAAAGGGCACATAGTGAAACCCATGTGGTTACTTTGCAAATATCCTCTATCAAAATTACCCTTTATAGCAGTTGATGCCAATGATCCTCTGAGGGCATAAAGCATTATGCCCTCTGGGGGTATTTTGCTTGAACTTGATAAGCTGATGCTATAGATGTTCTTAGTCAAGTAGGAATGGCAGATGCTGACATTTTCTCATCCAGAAAATTCTCTTTGCTGAAGAGTTGTAAACAATACTTGCTTTTCTTTATTTCGGAGCTTCAACTAAATAAGAGGCAAATATTTTATGTATACTGTGTTTCTGATAAATCCATTCTTGAGGAAGAATGGACTTGGACCAGAAAAATAAAAATTGTACTCTTCTATCAGAACAGATAGAAGATTGGAGATAGATGATGTCATATTAAGTTTTTAAGAAGATATTGAATAACCATTTGTCTGAATTGGTATAGGGTTTCCTGCCTAAGCAGGGGGTTGGACTAGAAGACCTCCAAGGTCCCTTCCAACTCTGTTATTCTATTCTACTCTATATCCTTTCCCTCTATTGAGAGAGGACTGTTCAATTTTGACATAGATCGCCTCTTTGAACAACCCTCTTTCAACAGAGCGGGAGGGATATGACATCATTTATCTCCAGTGTGCAACACAGTCCTTTCAACAGTTCCCACATCTTGGGATGAACACCCTTTGAATGGCGTGGGAGTATGAACTAATTTCTATGCATATCTCTGAGAATGGTTGACTGACCAAGGTGGATCAGCCCCAACTCAATTCACCAGGAGGGCACAGCAGCTTTGATACACCCAGCCCTAGTATTTAAAAAAAGAT
Organism: Arizona elegans; assembly: GCA_022577455.1. NCBI lineage: Eukaryota > Metazoa > Chordata > Lepidosauria > Squamata > Colubridae > Arizona > Arizona elegans. Next base: position 156,285,936 of record JAKOOJ010000001.1, read on the forward strand.
GGTATTTTAGGGGTGTATCTTAAAATATTGTCACTTAACTGATGAATAAATATATTCAAAGAAATGCCTTTAATATTTTTTATCTGTAGATGAAGTTTTTAAATCTTCAGATGAATGCAGAAATGCAAAGTTAGAATAGATATGAATACTTGCTGTATGTATATTCATCTTCATATTGTTAATTAGTTGATGTGTTTTATAATGTCAGTGTAAAAAGCCACTGCTAATTTACAATGGAGACAATAAGATGTGTTTATCTTGTTTCTTTGACCCCTTGTTTAATGCAAAGAAAGAACATGCTTCTGGTATTTTACACAAAAATGACTGTGAGAAATAAGGATTATGGGGTAATCAAAGCATACAGTCACTCTAATAATTCAGATGTATCTTTGAGCAACAAATGATATATCAAAATCTAGTGAAAAATAAGTAGATTAAGCTGTACGATGAATGGTTAATGGAACTAAGTATGTCTAGCCCAGTGGTAGTCAACCTTTTTATATCTACCGCCCACTTTTGTATCTCTGTTAGTAGTAAAATCTTCATTATTGTCCTGGCAAAGCTGTCGAAACATTCTATCATTTTTTTGCATTGGATTTGATCTTGTTTATGACTCGAATTATCATAGTTAATGATGAATGGAGACTTGTACGTAGATGTTTTCCTACAAGATGTTGTCTGTGCAGCACACAATGAATACACAAAACATTTGGCACTTCTTCCTTCAAATAAACAACAAATTCACAATAGCGACCTACCATTGATGGTGATCCATCAATAGCACATACAACAATATTATTCAAAGGAATATTATTTTTTGTAAAATATGATTTCACAGTATTAAATATAGATAATCCTCTTGTATCTGTAATGAGATTTATTGCAAATAACATTCTTCTCGTAATGTATTGTTTTCATCAAAATAATGTACATATGCCATCAATTAAGCATTATTATCTGCAATGGTAGACGTGTCCAATTGCATGGAAAATGAAGAGTTTTGGAGAATACTTACAAGTTTTTTTTCAACATTAACTGCCATTTCTTTAATTCATCGCTTTACTGTGCTAACGCTTAGGGGCAACATTTTTAAAATTTCAGGTATATCCTGATGCATTACTGTTGAGATAAATTCTTTTATAGAGGGTATTATTACAGTTTCTCCAATATTATAGCTTTTACCAGTTTTTGCAATTAATTGTGAAATGTGATAAGCGGCAATTAATCCATCTTCGTTCGCAGCATGTTGTTTCTTAAATGATGCAATGATTGTTGAACGATTTTGAAATTTTTTATATATTTCCTGAAAATATTCAATGGGCTTGTCCTTATGATTTGGATGCTTTGTAGAAAGATGTTCTCGCAATCGACTTGGCTTCAATGCCTCATTGGATAATGTTTTATGACAAATAAACACATTGGTTGTTGTTTATTTACAACAGATTCTATGAAACCCATTTTCAGATACTCTGGCAAATAGCCACAAGCGTATTTCTTTTTTTGAGACATGGGCTCACAATATTTCACAATATTTTGTTTGAAGCTGTAGGCACGTGCTCACTCTCACAAATCTAACTGCGTACTGACCAGTGCGACCGCAAACAAAAGAGCCTGCACTGTGTATCATCGTCTGTGCATGCCTTTCACGCATTGTGGATTGGGTTGAGGGGGGGGAGCCGGCTACCAGCTCTGCTTGTCTGTTACAGCTGGGTGGTGTGGGGGGAGATGCGCGAGCTATTCTGGGACGAGGCTCTTTTGTTTGCGGTCGCACTATAGCACCATTTAGTTTCACTTATATAATGTGAACTAAACTTATGCGCGGGCGATACAAATAGTATATTTTCAGAAATTTAAATTGTCACAGGGAATTTTATGAAAACCTAATGAAAATGTTTTTAAATAATGCTATGAATTTTTTTAAAAAAGTCAATTAAATAAAAAAAAAGGAAAGTGCTTCATTATTGGACAGAAACCCCTACCGCCCACCATGAAAGCTGGTACGCCCACTAGTGGGTAGTAGGGACAAGGTTGACTACCACTGGTCTAGCCTAACAAAGAGAAGGATTGGGGGTGACATGATAGCAGTCTTCTAGTATAAGGGGCTGTCACAGAGAAGGCAGTGGGGGAGGGATTGATCCCAAAGCAGCTGTGGGCAGGACACGAAGAAATGGATGAAAGCTCATTAAAGAGAGATAACAATCTGGAACTAAGGAGAAATTTCTTGACAGTGAAAACAACTAATCAGTGGAACAGCTTGGCTCCTAGAGTAGTGGATGAAAAGATTGGACAGTCATTTGTCCAAGATGGAATAAGGACTTCTGCTAGAGCAAAGTGTTAGACTAGAAGACCTCAAAGAGTTCTTCCAGCCCTATTAGCAGGGGCAAGGATTATGGTAAACTTAAGTTAAATAAGGAAATATGAAGATACTGTGACAAAAGCCTACTTTAAGATGTATGTGAGAAAACATCTGTTATATTACAAGCTGTGAGTTTATATTCCCTTAATATTCCAATAAAAGCTATGATTTTTAAAGGATATAAAATGCATTGTTGGAATGATTAGCTGATCTTTTAACCAACTGCTTCAAAAATGTTGAATTTTGATGGTACAATTGCTGTAATGGAAGCAGTCACCTCAAATTACTTCAGTCATGATTTTATTAATCAATGGCTATCTGAAACAGTTATTGCCAAAATACTTCAGAACAAATGATATATTTGTGGTACCTTTTATCCTAATAGCCTACTGTCATATCATATTTAATATTTTAAAATTAGATTTGCTGTGACAGCTGACTTTTTATACTATCTTGTAAAGTTAACTTCTAAGAATGCATCACAGATTCTCTAAATGATCTGGCTATGGTTCAGTTTGGTTCAAATTATCATTCTTGGTTCCTGAACTAATTTTTAGTGGCATCTTAGTTTTGTATCTGAAGGAAGCAAGAAAGTAATTAAAGCAAGTGAACTATAAAGACTGGATCTAAGAAGATCTAAGCACTGATGCCTAAGTACCCTGTTTGAAGATTGATTGTGCCTCCTAAGTAGAATGATGAAATGGAGCTGTATCACCCACTCAATACTTCAGAGTGGGATGTTATATAGTGATGCGAAGCATGACATTTTAGAAGAGCTTCAAGGTGTTCAGTACTGATTCACTAACCTCATATTTCTACATTCAGAATCCATTACTCTCTGCAAGCATACAACCAAGGTCAGAGACCACCAATGACTCCAAAGTTCAACCCTGAGCTACATAGATTCCATTTTATTGGAACATATGTACAGATAGTCCTCGACTTATGACCACAATTGAACCCAAAATTTCTGTTGTTAAGAGACATTTGTTAAGTGAGTTTTATTCCATTTTACAACATTTCTTACCACAGTTGTTAAGTGAATTGTTAAGTGAATCAATGCAGTTGATAAATTAGTCACCTGGTTGTTAAGTGAATATGGCTTCCCCATTGACTTTTCTTGTTGGAAGGTTGCAAAAGGTGATCACATGAACCCAGGATGCTGCAATGGTCATAAGTATGAACCAGTTGTCGAGCATTTGAATTTTAATCACATAACCATGGGGTTTTTGCAAAAGTTGTAACCAGTGGTGGGATTCGAATAATTTAACAACCGGTTCTCTGCCCTAATGATTTCTTCCAACAACCAATTCACCAAACTGCTCAGAAAGTTAACAACCGGTTCTCCCGTAGTGGTGCGAACTGGCTGAATCCCACCACTGGTTGTAACTGTGAAAAACGGTCATAGCCGCTTTTTTCAGTGCCATTGTAACTTTGAATGGTCACTAAATGAACTATTGTAAATCAAGGACTACCTGTATATTGTATTTCTGGAGAACTACAAAGAAAGAAAGTACCACACTGAACGAGAAAATATTCTTGACATGATTTGCTATTCCCACATTCCTTTATACACTGTGAGATTATTTCAGTTAAAAGCAAATGTTAAAATGTAAAAAAAAAAATTCCTAAAGTCTGTTACTAATATACAGGAACCAATTTACTTTTTACCGAGGCCAAATGAGATTGAATCAAAAGCGGAAAATAGCAATTTTAGAAAAATTGAAAAAAAAAACCCTTCCCTAATAGAACAGAATAAGATTGCACATCCTGGGAAAAAATTAAGATTATTCTGTCTCATTCCTAAATCACAATGTAGCCAAGTGTCTTATGGCATTGGCTGTTGAATTTGGCACTAGGTGACAAGGGTTATCTGCCTTTTCGTCTTTCTGTATTCAAAATGGAGATATTAGAAAGAAATTGGAATCAAAGTAATAATTGTTCAAGGGGCAGTCATTATAACTGGAATTCTTTACTGCTTCACCATTGACAAATAGAAGAAGGTCCTAAACAGACATTTTCTTAACACCCACCATCAGAAACTCTTCTCAAAATTCACCAGAAACAAGAAATGGATTTTGACTGTTGGCATTACTCAGAGCCGACAAATACTATGAAATATTAATTATGACTAACTCAAATCCCACTTATCAGTGAAAATTAATGTTTTTCTATTCAAGAGCTTGAATGTCAGGGCCAGTAATCTTAATGGATTTTATGTTCATGCCATAAATTTAATTGGAATCTACCTGAAATTAAGATAATTTAGTTGAAATTTCCAGTATTTGATCCAATAATTAAAGGACTATAGGCTCGATCCAAAGAACTGCATAAAAATTCAGGGAAAAAAAATGACACTAAAGGCAGTCAGTTTAATGTATGAAAATGGTGTGATGCTTAAAGATTTTACACTGGAAGTAGTTCTCTTGATCCCCATCTAAAAATTTATGTGATAGTGGTGTAATTTATCTTATCTCTCATATTATAAATATCTATAATAATTACTATGCAACTTTTATTTATCCCAGTACTGTGTACCTTGAAAGAATATTTGATAACTACAATTTTCCAATTTTATTATCTGATAAACAACATAATTGTACACAAGCACAAATTAAAATTGAAGCTAATATTATTATAGAGCATTTATTCTAAAATGGAGAGTCAATATATCAGCGCAAGAGAAGACTTTAAAAAGACTATGTCGTATACAGATCAGTGATCTAATCTCATTTGCTTTTTCTGCTCTTCAAAAAACTGCTTTTACTTTGATGAGTAGCAGGCATTCATTTTTCATCAGTTTCAGAGCATATCTGAAGAAACTTGAACTATCAGAGGCTTTGAGGGCTGCTGGGGACCCTTACATTTCACATATTATCTACTGGTCAAACATTATGCTCTTGGGTCAATATTCTCATTACCTTCAATTAATTTTCATTAATTAAAAAGAAAAAAAAACATTGCTATGTTCTGGATAGATTGGCAACATACAACTTTGGCTCCATCTTATCTTTCAGGTATGCTTGAAACATTCATTTATAATACTTCTGCCTGTTTTATGAGGTATTTGTAATAATCAGATTACATAGGATACACACACACACACACATACACACACACACATCTCTCTCTCTTCCCCCCCCCCTTCCTCCTTCCCTAAATGAAGAAGTATGCAGGTTATCAACTTTAAGGGAAAAGTGATATGAAACATTCCTGAAGTATATATGAAGACAAAATCACGGCTGTGCAGTATATTCTTCTATATTTCTTCTGGTCCAAAACTTTATTAACTGCTAAAAGATTTAAATTCACTTACTAATAATTTGAGAGAATGAATCTACACAACTTCTTCCTAAACAATCTCATGAAACTCTAAGGTCCAGAATGCTGGACCTTAAAGGATGCTGACCCTCTATTATAAAACATCACCTAAGTCTTGGGTCTGCACTGGGAATTTTTGTTACACCCAGCAGTGTTATCTGTGTTTTGTTTGTTTGGATACGTGTGTGCAATGCAAGTATAATTTGAAGAATACAGATTTAGTTCTTCAGTCCTGTATTGGAGGAAGAGATATTGTACCACCAAAATTGTGATTTCACTTTCTAAAGGTACATTCTCACACAACATTGGAACATTTTGACTAAGCACAGAATATATAGCTTCAAAGTTCAATGTAACTTTTTCCCCCGTCTGCTCTCTTTCTTGGTTTTGTTTACCAACTTGCCTGATAAAGAATTTTAAAGAATTTAACAGCTTGAATGCTATTGCTATGTAAACTGGCCTAATTAAGGAACTGTCCAAATATGACTTTAGATTGTTTTCCTTGTGGCAAAAATACCTGGCTTTGTTAATATTCCTGTAAAATATTATTGCTTAATTGGTCTCTAAAGATGTATAAAAATATAACTGGAAGAAGCTGGCTAGAAACCCCTGCAAGACCCTCACTTTAGGGGTTATGGGAACAAAAGAAAGGAATTCCTGCTTTTCTGTTACAGCACCAATATTGTGGAATAGCTTCCTGGTAAAGATCAGTCTGGCTCCCTCTTTGTTGATTTTCCACAAGCTTCTAAAGACTGAACTTTTTCAGAGAGTCTTCCTGTTGCCATCTTTTATTCTCTTTCTTTATTTGTCTCAGTGTTGCATTTTGAATTTTAATATGAGACTTGTTTTATATTGTATTTTTATGTAAGCCACTGGAAGTAATTTTTGATTGTGGCACCATATAATTATGTGCATAGACAGACAGATAGACAGATGATAGATAGATGATAGATAGATGATAGATAGATAGATGATAGAGAGAGAGATAGAGAGATGATAGAGAGATAATACAGCATACTTTTGTGGCTTAAATCAGTCACTAATGTTGAAACAATAACAACCCTTTGAAGTTTAGAAGTGATTATATTCTGAACCTTCAACAAATAACTAGACTCAAATACCCATACCACTTCCAACTGAATCTTTTCTAAATTCAAGTCACATCAAACGTCAGTAAAGCACAGATTTAAATCTTTTATAAATGACATATTATTTCCCATGGGCATAAAAAGGCTATACATTCATTAATAGTAATTCTGGTAGTATAACCTGGATGAACAAAGTTAGACTGAGTCTAATCAGGAATGCTAAACTGCCTTTATAAAGAGTTGCTCTATTCTAGCAAATGAGATTTTTAAATATAATTTCTTCAATATCCACTCAAGCTGAGCTCTTCAGGTTACTGTTTAATGTCATGGATACATAAAATATCCAACGAAACTTCTTCTGCCAACATAAATTATTATAGCCATTACCTTATTGGTAAAAAGAACTCACTTGTAAATATTGCAGTTCCTTTACAAATGAACATTGGTTCTTTAACTGAGCTCCAGCACTGAAGAGCCTTAGTAAAAGTTTTTGGAGCTAGAGTTATGTGAACCTCAAAGCAACTTTCCCTCTCCCCTCTCCTCTCCTCGTTATTTTCAATAGATAAACTGCTTGGGGAGAAACATATTCATTTTTGCAGACATATAGCCTACTGCTGAATCCTTCTGAAACCGCTCAGAAGCCTTCAGAAGAATTCAGTTTAGAATTTTATCTTTTTAGAGACATTCACCCTAGATTGCTCTGAAAGAAATTCAGTATATACTCCCTGACACCAAATTATACTCTGAAAATAATTCCAAGATAGTTTTGTTAATAGCAGGAATGTAACTAAGGTACCTATAAAACCAAGTGTACGTATATGACAGAACCATGTAATGCATGTCAGCACAAATCATGTCAGCACAATAAAACTATTGGCATCCAATAAGAAAATGCTTTCCAGAATTATTCTCTCTCATTTCTACTTCTCTTCTTTCCAAGAAAACATCAAGAGCCTAAATCATGGAATGCTAATTAAGAATGTAAGATATAAGCAGCAAGAATGGTAGAATAAGAAATGTCTGGAAAGGACTCAACTCAGGAAGGTAAACCAACAGATTCAGGTTCAGATATCTATCTCTTTTTCAAGAGGCAACTGGATTTTGTTGTTGTTTTTCTTTGAAGACCTTTCGCTTCTCATTCAATAAGTTTCTTCAGCTTTGGGATAACCATGATGGATGGATGACTGAGAATCTCCACAGACATTCAGATATCTACTGTCCACAATAATTAGCAACCTAAACATTGTCTGCAATACTTTTGTGGCAAAAAAGGAATAATCTTGTGTGAACTTATTACACAGCAAACATGTTATCTCTGAAATATGGCCTGACTCCAGCCTTCTAAAATTCAAGTATTCAATAACTTTTCTAGGGAATATATTCAAGCAAAAATGATTTTCAAGTACAAGATGAGTCATAGAATATGCATCTGGGGTATATCTGGGGCTTTCTAACATCTATAGAAATACAACTTAATCTGTAAATATATAGAAAAAATCCTGTTACCTGAGGCAAGACTATATTTTTAATAGATAGTTCAAAACATTTCACTTTTTATATTGTAATAATGTTGTGCAAAATCAGACATAGGAACTCTGTGCCCTCTAGACATTTTGGATTATGGTATATTTTTTAGCTTAGCTAGGGTTTCTGAAAGCTACAGTTAAAAATATCTCAACTACCATGTTTCCCCGAAAATAAGACCCTGTCTTATATTTTTTTGAACCTTATTGACATGCGTTCAAAAGCCTGATTTGGCTTATTATCATGGGATGTCTTATTTTGGGTGAAACAGGGTAGTTACCCATCCTTGTACTATAGCAAGAAAGGGAAAGAAGGGTTAAGAAAATAGATTTAGAAACATGAAATAGCATAAATATGTGTTAAAGTAATTTTTAAAACAATATACTTTACTTACTATGCTGTTCTGTTTCCTGACTTTGTTTTCTCCAGAGTAACTGCACAGTAATTCATTTCAAATCATGATCATAATGGGCAGGCAGGAAAAAGTCGTACGCTCTCTCTAGTTTTATTTTTAAAGAGAAAATAATCACTGGTCCCTGGTGTTGCCAAACCCCAGCTATTACCACACAATTTATGTAGGATGTTATTTCTACTTCTCAGTTTGTCAGCAGTCTTTGTCCTTATAGGAAAGTGTCCTGTCCAGGGTAACCCTAAGATATTTAGGATACTTATTGTGATTCAGTTGGTTTCCCTTGAATTGTACATTAAACTCTCTGCCCGCTAATCTATTACAAAGATGGAAGCATGTTACTTTCATTTTTGTTGAATTAGCCTCTATTTATGAAAATACTTATTTAGTATTATCTAATAAGCTGGAAGTGAGGACATCCTCAGTTATCTCAAAGGACTTATGCTGGGTGGCTAAAGCTTAATCATCTGCATAGTCAAACTTCCTGGCCGTTGTATGAGGCATATTGGCTATATACTTTGTGGTCATCCATTGTTTAGTAATTTAGGAACACTGATATCCCTTCCCATAGGCACAGAGAAAGTTCTGCCAGCAAGCATAAGTCGGGTAATTTTTCACTGTGAATATCTGTACTCAGTTTGGTTTATTCAGCAACAGAGTATTTGTCACAAGTAAATGCCTTATTCTCAAATGGGGAAAATGTACATACACAGGGTATCAGGGGTTAATTTATTCTTCCTTCCTTAATATATTCCTATGTAACCACTCCCATCCTTTACTCCACCTTATTGATATAAAAGGGGATGTATGCACCTCCCTCTTGCTTCTATCTGTGATCATTCAGAGAATATAGAATGCCTATTGTAAATAAATAGTACTTTGTTTGAATACTTTGTTCCTGAATTATTTATTGAGTCTGATCCTCAAAATATTGCAACAAACTGGTAGCAGAGGATGGTTGAACTGACTCAATAAAAATAGACATGCCTAAGAAAGGAAACTTCAAAAACAGAAGAGAAAGACCCAACACCAGGGCACACGATAAAGAGATGGAAATGGATCAAGAAATGATCGATGAAACAATGGCTATAATAACTAAAGAATCTGAAGACTGCATTACAGACAACGAAGAGGTAATCAATGAAACTGATGACCAAGAAGAGAACGAGATAGAGGGCAACGATCTCAGATCGGAGATACTGAGACTACTGAAAAGCCAAAAAGATGACTGCAACCTCATCACGAACCTCCAAGACATCATAAAAGAGAGCGGAGCAGCGAGAGAAAACCACATCATAACAGCTGAATCTAAAGACCTAAAAATGGTGAGCGAATTACCTATAGATGAAAATGTAACGAAAAGAAAGACTAACGGTCCCGCACAAAATTTTGAATGGCAGCCATCTTGGTTTCAACCGACCACTAAGATGAGCGAAGCAGAGCCAATCAGAAAACAGGATTCAAAATCTCTGGCGCAAAAAGCCATACACAGTGTGAAAAGTAAAAAAGAAAAACTCTATTCTTCAGAAGAATCTGATACAGACATCGAAGAAACCTCTACCGAACTAAAAATAAAATCAGCCATGAGAACGCTGTTCGCGACATTTGGCCCAAATTTAAAAATTACAAAAAAATCAACAGAAGCTGCTGATCAAAAAATAAAGAAAAGACAAGCAAGCAAGCAAACATCTCTGAATTCACCCGCTTCCATCCGGATGGCGAAAACACCAGCGCCTGAACCCAGAGGGCCTTGCAAATACTCCCCCACGCCGCAGACGCTTCCGGGAGCCAGAGACTTCAACCAGGACAGCTTCAGCGAAAGGAAGCAAGCGCCGGCCATCTCCTGGACACCCAAGGTCGAACCGGAGACCGAGTCGTCGGAGGAAGAGCACTACGAGGGAGCTACAGCGACGAGAACCTCTCCCGACAGCTTCAGAAGTGAAATGAGCAACACGTATTCGCAAACACACACAGACAACTACGGAAGACATGAAGAACAAAGAGAACCATTCAGACTCATTGCGAGCATACCCACACCATTCTGCAACTACCAACATCTACAAGATCATGGACAACCTCCAGTTGTAAGTAATGGAACAAACAATATTGGGAACTTGCCTAATGATTTCCCAAAGCTGAGAATAGATGGTATTAATTTACAAGAATGGTGTCAACAACTTCAGGTTGTTTTTCTAAAAGAGAATTTATTATTTTTCATAACTAACCCTCCCAAAAAACCTTGGACTTTAAAATTGGACTGCCTGCGCCATAGAGCATTCTACTTATTAATATCTAGTATATCTCCTGCTATGTATCATAGTATTAAGCATAATCTCACTGTCTCAGAAATAATTCATTGCATGTTTAAACTGTTTCATAGTGAAAGTGTAGCAACCACAACAAGAATGTCTAAAGATTTCTTCTCAGCCAGGATAAAATCTGGGACCACTATAAGTGAACACTTAATATCACTAAACAAAATCAGAGCAGAGCTACATTTGAGGGGAGAAATAATATCAGATCAAACAATGAAAAGTGTTATCCTTAATTCATTAGACTCATCATGGGATAACTACATATCACATTTAGACACAATTAATTTGGGATACCTATCTATAGAAAACTTATCAAATAAACTAATATCTGAAGATAATCTGAGAAGAAGCTGCTATAGTACACACAGAGAACATAGACAGACTAAGAGAGTAGTATTTCAAGAGAAACATCGAGGAATTAATTGAATGTTATAATTGTGGATCCAAAGAACACTGTAGAAGAGATTGTCCTAAATTTCTTAGAGAAAGACAAAAACATGACTATAGAAGCAGATATCATAACAGACAATCATCTATTGATAGATATTGATATAGAAACTCACCAAACTTTAGAGAGCATAGAGGGGGCAGAGATAATTCAAGAGATAGAAAATCTGGATCATTAAATGGATTAGATAAACATAACATAACTAACATACAAAAGTCAAGTGATAATGCTTGGCTCATTGATTCTGGAGCAACTAATCACACAACACATGACAAGAAAATACTATCTTCATTTATAGAAGATAAATTTGTAATAAAGGTAGCCAATCAAGAAAATGTCCAAGTTATTGGAAGAGGAAGTGTGAATTTACCTGGTCTAAGGAAAATAGAGGGGGTATTATTAATACCAGAAATACCTCACAACATACTTAGTGCAATAAAACTAAGCAGAGATTCTGACATAAATATAGTATTCTCAAAAGGAAAGACAATCCTAGAGAAAAACAAAACAAATTTGGGTAGTGTGGTTATCAAAGGGGGCCTACCTTATTTGATCATAGAAGAAAAATGGCTACATAATATTGATTCAAACACAGAAGATAACACTAGCATAGAGAATGAAGACAACAGTAATAGTGATAATGAGGAACATGAAACAAACCATGATCACGAAAACACATCCACTAGTGACACACTCAATAACAAGAAACCCACCATTGGGAAACCAATTCATGATGAATGTGCACATATATTACATAGAAAGTTAGGGCATGCTAGTTTTCCTGTAATACAAAAAATGATTGAACATGCTGAAGGTGTTAAAATAAAAAATTGTAAAAATTATTTGGAATGTTCAGTATGTAAGTCCTCAAAACTCAGAACTAATCCCAAACCAAAAAGAGCTACAAGGTCATCTGACCACATTTTTGATCTGGTACATATGGATCTAGTTGGTCCATTAACCCCATCAATCACATATAAAAAACGATATTTCCTAACTATTGTAGATGACTATAGTCGTTACGGGTTTGTCTATACTTTGAAACACAAGGATGAAACTTTTCAAAAATTTAAAGAGTTTTATAAACGTGTAGAAACACAACACAATATTAGAATAAAACAAATCATGACAGATAGGGGATCTGAATTCATGTCAAAAGAATTCTCTCAATGGCTAAAGGATAAAGGAATGCTACACTTCACATCTAGCCCTTTCTCTGCATTCCAAAATGGAGTGGCAGAACGAAAAAACTCGACACTACAAACCATGATTAGATGTACATTAGAAGATGCTGGCTTAGGAAAACAATTCTGGTCAGAAGCCTTATTATATTCAAATTACACTCAAAACAGAACTTGGTCCAGCATCATAAATAAAACACCATATGAACTAATGTATAATAGAAAACCTAAAATATCACACATGCACATATTTGGAGTTACAGCGGATGTACACATACCAAAACAATTAAGACGTAAAGGGGATAACGTATCCAGAAGACTTAGATTCATGGGATACGAAACAGGCACAAAAGGATACAGATTTATTGATAATAACAACAGATTCATAATTTCTAGAACAGCTGTATTTCATGAACAGGCCAATTGGTCTAAGATACATCTTAATGAGATATTTCCAATTACAAAAACAGACATTAAACATCAAGATAAAATAGAGAGAGAAGAACATAACCACAACATACATGAAAACAAGAATGAAACATGGACAAATAGTCACACCAGAATAAAAACAGATTCATTAACCAAAAAGGAAACAAGATACTTACACGATAACGACAGCATACCAAAAAAGACAATTAGATGTAACAGAAATCAAGTACCAAGTAAATATAAAGATTACATAATGTGCATGAGCAACGAAACATCAATACCCAACACATACGAGGAAGTATTAAAACTCCCCATTGAAGAAAGAAAAAAGTGGGAAATAGCCATGGCCAAAGAAATGGACAGCTTGCGAGAATTAAATGTATTCACACCAACTTCTGCACCTAAAGACAAAACAATTAAAGGCACCAGATGGATATTTAAAATTAAAAATTTGGAAGAAGGCAACACATTATATAAAGCTAGATTAGTTGCACAAGGTTACGCTCAAAAGTATCCTGAGGATTACACAGACACATACTCTCCCACTGTAAGAACTGAGAGTGTTAAAACAGCTTTAGTTATTGCATCTGCACTTAATCTTGATGTTTTTCAATATGATATACAAACTGCATATTTACATGCAAAACTTGATAAAGATATATATGTGAGAGCACCTCACAGCCAATACACAAACAAAAATGAAACTTGGTTATTAAACAAAAGTTTATACGGATTAAAGCAATCCGGCAAACGTTGGTATGAATGTTTGGTCAATGTACTCAAAACCATGAATTTCAATGCCACAACTGCAGACAACTGTTTTTTTGTTAAAAAGGAAGGTGATTCATTGGAATTTGTATTAATTTATGTGGATGACATTTTATATATTGGTAAACATAAAGAAAAAAGAGATATATTTGTAACAAAACTAAATGAACATTTTTCTTTGAAATCACTGGGGAAAGTAAATAAATATCTTGGAGTTCAAATCAGTAAGACAAAAAAAGGATTTAAATTATCTCAGAAAGACAAAATTATAGAACTTCTGAATAAATGTAATTTAAATGATACTAAACCTTGTGATACTCCAATGCAAACTGATTTTCTAAGAAATATGGACAAATCATCCCCTGAATTTAAAGATAATACACTTTACAGATCGGTTATTGGTTCCCTAGTCCTTCTAATTGGACTAGACCTGATATTGCTTTACCCCTTAACCTGTTATCCAGATATGTTAGTAAGCCACTAATATATCATTGGGAAGCTATTAAAAGAATATTAAGATATTTAAAGCATAGCATAGATTTCTGCCTACTTTTGGAACCCAATAATGTTAAAGAACCCATTCTCACTTGTTACGCTGATGCGGATTGGGCAGGTGATACTAAGTGCAGAAAAAGCACCTCAGGTTATGTATTCTTTCTTAACGATTGTCCAGTCTACTGGTATACTGGGAAACAAGATTTAGTAGCCACATCAACAACTGAGGCAGAATATGTTTGTTTGTCTAAAGCCTCAAATAATCTAGTATGGTTTAATGATTTGTTATCAGATGTTTGGAAAAATCCTTCATTACCATTTATTATACATGAAGATAATAAAGCTGCTATAGAGATATCTAGATCTGATGCCATTGGTCAAAGGTCCAGACATATAGATATCAAATTCAAACATGTAAGGCAATTATCTCAAGATGGATTCATTAAGGCCATTCATTGCGAAACTTCAGAACAAATAGCTGATATATTGACTAAGCCTTTGCAATCTTAACAACATAAATATTTAACTTCAAAATTACAAGTCTTATATTGTTCTGAATCTGAATGTAATTATTGTTGTATATCGAATGGGCATTTAGAGGGGGATTTGTCACAAGTAAATGCCTTATTCTCAAATGGGGAAAATGTACATACACAGGGTATCAGGGGTTAATTTATTCTTCCTTCCTTAATATATTCATATGTAACCACTCCCATCCTTTACTCCGCCTTATTGATATAAAAGGGGATGTATGCATCTCCCTCTTGCTTCTATCTGTGATCATTCAGAGAATATAGAATGCCTATTGTAAATAAATAGTACTTTGTTTGAATACTTTGTTCCTGAATTATTTATTGAGTCTGATCCTCAAAATATTGCAACAGTATTGTGCCTCAGGATGGCTTAAAAGTCCACACACAAATAGGATTGATACACAATTGGATAAGTCAACGTGCATCATTACTACTATATGTGGAAGTAGTCTTCCACATATTGGCAGCCTTTTTGAGTCATATACTGCCCCCAGAAGTAAGACAAAAAAATGCTCTCCCAAAATAATACTTGAAGACTATTGCTAACTCCCAGTTGCCAATATTGAATGTTGTAGCCTGCTAAAGCGAAACAGATTAAGATCTAGACACTCAGCTATTTCTACTGCTAAAATACTTGTCAAAAATGGTTTTAACATACACAATGTGTGGAAACAACATTGGATAGAAATCCCCCCCACTCCAATGTTGAAGTATGCCTTGCATCTTGGAAAAACCTCCTGGATTTGACCAGCCCCATGTGATATGGGCAATACTGAACCGAATTCACATAGTTAAATAGATGCACAGATTCCCTTTATAAATGGGGCAAAGCACCATCACTGATTTGTGACTGTGGGTCTGAAAAACAATATAGTGACTGTCAAAATAGGGCCTATAATGGAGGCTGTTGATTTCCTGACTATGACAAATGAAGATTGTATATCTATAATCTACACATATGTTTATGACATTTTTAGATTTTATATTTCCTATTCTGTATTTTATCTCTTGCATTTTTATTGAAATGTAATGTGAATGTGCCATATGATAAATAAATAAATAGTCCCTGGTGTGCAACCTTGTAGTTTGCAGGAAAGTTGATGCAATGCAGGAAAAGTTAAAAATAATAAACTGTAATAAATAATAAACTAGGAAATAGTATCCTTAGAGATGGTAGAGGAACAGATTTTGGAAAGAGGTAAATAATCTCTTCCTGCTAGCTCCAGAGGATAATTTAACTAGTTCTGCCCCCTAAAATCAAAGTAGTGGCAGCAGAAATAGAAAGGGAAGGGAGCTAATTCTGAGGAAGGGCTGAGAGACAGCTGAGAAGCAAGTTTGGGAGTAGTGCGGGGGGAGGAAAGGAATGATTTTTGAAGCCAACAGGCCAGTCAACCCTCCATCCACTGACATATATGATGCAATTTACACAGACTAATGTAAAGCCTTTGATTCAGTAGTGCACGATAAACTACTTCCGAAACTAAAATCTTATGGCATTTCTGGACCCCATACATAATTGGATAGCTGCGTTCCTGTCAAATAGGCAACAAGTGGTCAAAATAGGCAGCACCCTATCAAATCTTGCACCTGTTAACAGCGATGTTCCCCAAGGCAGCGTTCTAGGTCCAACACTCTTTCTGCTTTATATTAACAACCTTTGTGATCAAATTACAAGCAGCTGTGTCCTCTTTGCCGATGATATTAAACTATTCAACACCACAGACAACTCTACTACCCTTCAAAATGACCTAGACTATGTATCTGAATGGTCAAACAATTGGCCACTCCAAATCTCTGCTAACAAATGCTCAGTCTTGCACATTGGCAATAGAAATAAGAACATCAAATATTTGCTGGCTGGAAACAATCTAAAAGTTGACCCACACTCTGTCAAGGACCTAAGAGTATTCATTTTAAAAGTAGTACTCATTTAAAAGATCTTAAGTCCCAGAGCTCACTGTAACATCATTGCAAAAAGGGCATTAAGAGTCAATCTTATTTTGCGAAGTTTTCTCTCTGGTAACACTATATTTCAAACTAGAGCATATAAAACCTTTGCCAGACCTCTACTTGAATACTGCTCACCTGCCTGGAACCCTCACTGTATTTCAGACATCAATACATTAGAGAGGGTCAGAGATATTTTACTAGAGGAGTACTCAAATCTTCTGCTCGAAATAAAATTCCCTATACCACCAGGCTTGAAATTTTAGGTCTGGATAGCCTCAAACTACGCCGTCTACATTCCAACCTATGCTTATTTCGTAAGATTATTTACCAAAAAGTCCTACCTGTAAATGAGTACTTTAATTTCAACCGTAATAACACAAGGGCTATCAATAAATTCAAACTCAATGTAATTCGCTCTAATCTTGATTGTAGGAAATATGACTTCTGCAATAGAGTAGTAAATGTCTGGAACACTCTATCTGATTCTGTTGTTAGTCTTGCTAATCCCCATACCTTTTACCTTAAACTGTCTACCGTGGACCTTTCATGTTTCTTAAGAGGTCCCTAAGGGGGCATGCATAAGCGCACCAGCATGCCTACCATCCCTGTCCTACTGTCCCCATTTATATGTAATCATTCTCTGTGTTTATAGCTATGTTTCGCTTATTTATATCCTTTTATTTGTGCCATTCTTTAATGTGTCCATGTCTATGTCTATACTGTTACTTGTTTCCTTATACTTGTTGATATATATATATATATATATATATATAACACACACACACACATGTGAGGAAGCAGTAAAGGAGGGAAGACCCAAGACTTTATGCAAAAAATGCCAGGCTGATTAACAGCTCAACCAATGTGGACTATGTGGAGTCTGACAGCAGGTGGCCACAGAGAGGATTCAGAGTCTGGAGAGCCAGAAAAGGGGAAACTGAAGAAGGGGAGACCTATGCACTAAAAAAAAAAAATCACAGTGTGGGAAATTCTTTTTTCTTACTGAGCCCAGCAGAGAGGCAAACTGACCCAGGGAGTTTCCTTGCTGGTGGAAGGTTATGACACCAGGATGAATGAGAATAAATTCTATTAGAGGGGAAAAAATTCTATGGGAAAGTTCTGAGAAAGTCACCTCTCAAATTTAGGACTGAGTAGGGACTCTGTCAGTCTCTTGCAGTCAGCTGCCCAAGAACTGGACAGGCTTCCTACAATGGCAATACACTTCAAACACTCAATACTAAGCCTCGTGATCTTCTGGAGAAAGTGGAGGTTTTGCGATGTCTGGGTGCTTGGAAAGCCCTTCAGCCTAGCTGTTCCTGTTCCTTGCTGTATCTACACTCCTAAGTCTACTTTTGAAAATGATCATCCTGGAGTGGAAGAGGACACTACCTACATTTTAAGGATGAACCATAAACAATAAAAGGAAGGAAAGTTAAGAGGCACCACATGACCACAGGCTGGAAAAAGACTGATGTGGACTCACAAAATAAAGAAGCAATGAAGTCTTTGCTACTGTCTTATAGTACCAGCCAGTCACACTGGGCTTGCTTCTGCAATGAGACTGATTACCTAAGGGGCAAAACAAATTCATTAAAGATTTCAGGAAAACTCTTAAATATAGGTCAATGTATCTGGACTAGGAGAAAAACTGTAGGACACAAGAAGAAGAATCAAGACAAAAGTGAGAATGCTGGCATGCTGAGAGTTAATTTACACAAATGGAATTGATCAAAACAGATGGTGGAGATGGGAAGAGGGAGATGGTGTCGACTAATGATACCTGACTGCCAGATGATTCCATGAGCTTAAATGCTGGCTTGACATCAAAAGTGTGCCAAAATCCATGTGGTTCTGACTTCACGTTCTCCTTCCTTCTCCTCTTATATTGTTATTATTAAACAGGTAACCTTGATCTGGGGCTTAAGTATGTGTTGCATTGATATGTACTGATTAGTTCATACTAATTCACTGTGGAAACAACAGTGAATTAGTATGAACTTTGAAAGAAATATTATTATGGGAAAAACTTTATTTTCAATGATTCTTTTAGATTTCAATAGATATTACCCTTAGACCATTATTGAATTAATGAATCTTAGAAATGTATAAATGTTATGGGATCTAGAAGCAAGCAACACTTGAAGGAAGGTTCTGTTTATATAGCAGGATATGTCAACAGGAAAATGTAGCTGAAGTAACAAAACAACCAAAGAGACCATCATCCGAAACCCTGACTTTTAATTGACTTTCCCCAAGCTTCATAGATATTAGAAGCTTAAGAGTATTGAAGTCAATTCAGCATCCGTATGGCTATGATTTTGCTGTTGGAGCAACTAACACAGAATCCAATAGACTTGTGGAAGGAGACAATTTCTGAGTTCTTAAAGCAATAAATCAACCTGTCTTAGCTACAAGCAAAAAACTGAAACTATGTTGGGTGGGAAAAATAACAAATTAGGCTAGTCTCTTTCATACTTTACAGTTGCTAGAATAAATTCCTTTCCTTTCCATAGATATTTATCATGGTTAATAAATTCATGAAACTTCTACATCCTTGTGCAAAGGATCAATCATATCAATTACATAATGAAACACATTTTTCTCCATTTTCAACATGTATTTAATTTTTTCACTTACAGTAAAAACAAATAAACTTAGAAATGATAATTTTATCCATTTGAAATGAACTTTGTTGCTGTCCTGAAGATATATTAGAAACCTTAATTCTGCAGATGAAGAAATGACACACTCTGTATCCAATCATAACATTATTAATACTCTAAGTAATAACATAACTAATCAAAAGTTAATATCTTAATATTGTAATACATTTAAGATGCACAATAGAGTATATATGTGCTTTATATATAAAGTATTTCTGCTTTAATGCTTATTGGTAAGGAATTAGTTGTGTAATAAATATGCAGCTTTGAACATGTTAAAATATAAGAAAATATTTTTTTTAAAAAAAAGCTTACTGCAATAAACAAAATGTTCTTACATATAAATTCCTTGAATAATAAAAAATAAAATTGCCTCAAACCAAGACTTCTTATACCACGTCACTATCTGGGAAAAAAAGAGTGGCTACCTTATAAACATGAAAAATATGGGTTTATAATGGAATTCCTGACAGTCCTTCATAGAAGCTGCTACAATATCTTGAATCTGATTTAGGGGAGGTTTTCAATAATACTTTTCCAAGACAGTCTATTGGGAACTGCTAAGAAAAATTTAATGGGTTTCTTTTTCCAACTGCCTCAGTATATTTGATTATAGTCAAAGTGTTTTATTGAATATTATTTTGCTGCCTTTAACTCCAATATATGCTGCCTGGCCTCACACTGGTTTCATAAGATATGCTTGGTTTGGCATTACCGCACTAAAATAATAACACTTTGTGTTAATATTCCAGATATTTCTACTGATGCAGATTAACAACTATGAAAAGTATGAAAATTCTAATAGTCACTTCTACAAGTATGGAGTAATTCTTGGCTAATTCCCAGTATTGTTGAAAAATATATTAGAAATATATAATAGAAGGAATGTTCTATCTGTCTAATATCACCTATAAATTACACCAGGTAATTTTTGCTTTTCACCTACTAAAAGGTTTCTGGAGTTTAAATTGAAGAAAATATATAAGCCTTGGAATATCCAACAGTAACATTGTTTGGGTCTATTCTATATTGGATGGATGCTTATTTTATTTTTATCGGAGTTGTGAAATGAACATTTGTCCAATTTAATAAATAAGAACCAGACTTAATAAATCATGGTTAAGGTAGAGAAAACCTCTGGGATTAGTGGAAGAGGTTAGTTTTGGTAACCTGTGTTAAGCAAGACTCAAAACTCAACTTGGGCCAACTGATTGTAATGTTACTCATTGAAAACAGATGGAAGAAAAGTTCTATAACATTTTGAATAGACTCAGGACTAGGATTGAATAGGATTCAGACTAGGAGCAATAAAACAGTTCATTCTACTAAGGTAATCTACTAAGGTAATCTTAGCAATAAAAGAGTTCGTTCTACTTCTATAAAATAGGGTACTAAGAAGAAATTGAAAATTGTTTGGCATACAATATGGCTGGTGAAAATTTTCAATTTGATTTAAAGAAGATTTGGCGAAACCAGCATTATGGAGTTTCAATGAATATTTGAGATTCATAGAATCTCAAATACTGTTGCAATCGTAAGTGAACAAAGCAGAGAGCTTTACTTTCTATAGTAGATTCTCTGATAGCATCACCATGCTTAGGGGTTATTTCTCTGCTGATTCTTCTGCTAGGATTTGTTTAGACAGAAGAGACAGAGGGGTGGAAAACCCTTGGATTTTGCTGTTTTGTAAATGATCTTTTACCTCCCTTTAAATCCCTTTCTTTGACCTAATTTATAGTCCCTATTGATCCCTACATTATCTCTATCTTTCAGATCTTTCAGACCATCCCCATCCCCATTTCAAAATTCTGAGTGAAACTTGCAGATTGGATGTTCTCTAAAGCAGAATGACAATCTAAGCCTCATCTGCCCCTCAAACCTCTTTCTTGCATTCCCCACACCTGATGTCCTGGTTTACTGCCATTTCAAGATAGAAAATGTAGGGGAAAAATGACCTAGGGCTGAAAATAGGCATAATATATAGGTCACTGTCATTATTCACATTTCCCCATATGTGTGATTGAAAGACACAGAGCAGTTCTCTTTATCCACAGGAAATCCATGGGTGATAACCCAGATCTCGTTTCATCCCATTCTGTTCCTAAAAGTGAAGCGGTTGCAAGCAGTGCTTCCCCCATACACTTTATGGATAAATCTTTTATTTAATCAATTCTAGAATCTTGCCATTCTTAAATCTTGAATTTCAACCTGATCTGGGTGGTCCAATTCATCATCCCTAATATATATATAAACATCCTAACTGAAATGATCTTTTAGGGGAAAAAAAAACCTCACAAAGGGTGATCGATGGCAAAATTAAAAAAAAAAGAAAATCAAAGTTACCTTGAAAGAAACTACAAGCTTAGCTAACAAAAAGGTAGTAGAATAAACAGAAAGAAAGGTAAAAAGTCAAAAAAGTTGAGAAAATTGAGTTCAAGATTATAAAAGAGGAAGAATAAATTTGAAAATAGAGAAGAATGAACCAAAAAATATCCCACTCTACAATTCTTAATTACTGTAATTGGATGCTATGCTTCAGTGGCAGCTCTCCAAGGGCATAATGGCTGCCCTCCTTTGCAATGTGTTAGTCATAATTAATAATACTGTAGTAATTAGAGGAACATAGTCTGATGAGTCCTGTAGTTTCAAAAAGACTCAGGGGATTAGGCACTTGGCTTCTATTAGAAATAATAGTATTCAGTCCACTAAATTACAATTTTACACACATATTTATCAAGTCAGTGTTATTACTTAGTGATGATGAAAACTGGAAGGCTGAATTTTCTTCAGAAATATCACATGAATATAGTATACAAGTATGACAAATCCATCCCTGTCCCCATTCCTTCCTGCTAGGCTATTTGTTTAAATAAGTATATAAGATCAAAATCCACACCCAGAGTGATTTTTCCCAAGACTCAGCAGTCTGCTGAAACCTCAGAGAGCCCTATCATGCATATCCTTAAAAATGAAGTTCTCCAGTAAGTTTTAGGTAGGGTTCTTTTATTTTTATGAAGCAAGTGTTGTCTTCTCTCTTCAATGAATGTCCTTAGATGGGAACTGATATCGCTCCAGTCTTTTTCCTAGTCAGGATTTACTTTCATATTAGACTTCTGGGAGCAACTGCAACAGCAACTGTACCACAAGAGACTTTATGAGGGATGGTTACTGGGTTTCTAATGTCGTATTACTCCTCCTTAGACTAGGAATATGGAGAACTTCTTAGTCCCATAAATGCTTCAGCATCTATTGTTTTTGCCAATTAGAGCTTTTGAAAGTTGTAACTCAGCATACTTAGAAGGCTTCAGGTCCACCATCCCATATTGACATTGTGGTGTAACCATTCAATTTGAAATAAATCCCATTACATGTTTTTATTAAAGATGGAAACAATAGACACATAACAGAAAGACACTCACATTCAGTCACTGTGAAGTAAATTCATGATCTTTGTCAGATATTACAAACAGATTTACAAACAGCCTACTTTGTGAGTACAGCTATTGTATGATAGCCTTATATTAAACATATTAAATTGTAAGAATATAATATTAAATTTCTATTTGACCATCTTCATAGAGAGTACATAAACAAATTGGACCACATCATCTGATGCAAAAGTAGGCTGTGTATTATATCGAACAAGATTTTTCTTTCCTTTTCCCCATTTTTCCCTTGAGTGACAAGATTACCAAAATAAATGTCTAAACACAGTAATAGATTTAGGAATGTACAATACAGAAAATGCTATGAGTTATTGTACATGTTATCGAATTTAAGTTATTTCCCTGCTAGCTACTTATAGCCACTTGTAGAATTATCTATCCATCATTGTTCCAAAATAATAGCAATAAAGGCAGGCATTATATCACTCCAGTGATAGCTGATGATGCTATGAGGGCAGTATAAATGTCCATAGATTGCCGTATATTGCATTATACATCTTAGCAAACAAATACAAAATGTGGCTATGGAAATAGAAATCTTAAAAATGGAAATAAATGTGTAGAGTTCTTTGCTAAATCTAATTGTTCATAGTTACCATGCTTCAAAAGATGTACAATATAATGGCTGCCTATTCAGTAGCTGCTGCTTTTTTGATTCATTGGACCAAGATAGCGCCCCCACCCTCCATCCCCACTCCCACCTTATGAAAATGTTTTTTGCTTAGAGGCAGGGAAGTATGAATTCTTAGTTACCTTTAATTCCTTGTCCTATTTATGTGCTGTCCCTTAGTTCTGCAAATGATCTGGCCTGATCTGGGGCAATGACTCCTCTTTGGTATAAGCCTTCTTCCAGGCTCAAGTGAAACCAGATTCCACTCCAAAACCCCACTGAGCTCCATCCCTTTTGGCTCTCCCATTTGGCCTCTCCTTTCCCATCACTCTTCCAGGGAGTTCAAAGGACCACTAGGGATGGGGCATTTCTGGTTGTATCCTTGGAAGAAAAGCTTATACTGGCCTTTCTTGTTTTCCAGAAATAGGCAAGAAATTATTTGTTTCAGCCTTCTAATGGAATGATATAGCCCTCCCAATCACTTAGGTGAGAAAGATGGGTATATAACAGAAACAAATGTTTAAGGGACATTTGGCTGGGAAAGGATTCTTTTTAGTTGCCCCCCTGCATCACCTCTGTTTTTTGTTCATATGTATTTAATTAATTTGTTTCATTTTTATTCTTCAAATATAAATATATAAGATAAGATAAATAAGACCTGCTGCTCCATCCCTAGTATGACTGGGATGGAGCTGGGTGGTAAGTTGCCTGCCTAATGCAAAGATGGCAGAGGGAGAGTCAAAAAGTACAAGCCTGGAGCTTTTAGATGAAGACTCCATAGAAAGGGGGAAATAGTGAGATTGATCCACACCCCATAACCAACATCCTTTGGAGCACAATGGGAAGTCTATCACTGAAAAAACTGTAGAGCTGGATACTGTAGGCTTTTGGTTTCATGTGCTATAGACTACACTTCTTATCAGAGCGCCTCCATTAGTAAACTTCTGCTTTGGTAAATGAACTCTCCCAGAGTGGCAATTAAATAGCCTTTAGTCCTGCTCCTTACTAGCTTAAGTATATTGTTGGTGCAGCATAATAATTATACAATTAGCCCTGTCATGGCATGGACTTTGGGAATAGAGACATCTTGAACTTTCAGATATGAGCAGCTGATAGATGACCATCATTAACCTCATCCTTTATACACTCCCCAGTAGGCTTTTTATAAGCTGTAAGCCAGAGTTGCTTTATAAAAAAGAAAGAAAGACCTTGAACCACAGCTACATCCCTTCACCTCTTCTCAAAATTTCTGCTCACCCTTGCTTCCTCCTACTGCACACACAGTCTGCCCATCTTTCACTCCTGGCTGCTTCAAAATAACGAAAGCTGCTTTTAACTAGCCTGCTTATCAATCAAATGCTGCCAAGGAGAATAAAAGGAAAAAGGCTCTTCTCTAACAATACAGCCAAATGGCCCTAATCTTAGAAAACTATTTTAACTGAGAAGGCTTGTTCTCTCTGTGCTAATCACTGTGGCTGCTGATTCACACAGGAGAGGTGTAGGAAATGCTATAATGTTCCTTGATTTGATTTTTAAGCTACTGTAACCATGGAAATCCTACTGAATACTAGGTGAATATCTTGATCTCAGTATTAACATGCATAGAGATATGGTAATCTAAAAGTAACAGTTAAGTTATGCAAGGTTAACTAATTTCATTGGGTTTATCCCTTAGGACCATCAATTCCACACATTTGTGCTATACCTTGATGGATGTGGTATGACAGCAGCAAGTCAGTACTCAGTTAACAGCATGACATATGGTTTTCATCAGCTTCCAGGACAACCAAAAAGGACATGTTTTGAATGTCTTACACCACAAAACTATATGTACAGTAGACTAAAACTAACTAAATGAAATCTAACTTCTTATTACAATGAGAGTCCATGTCTGTGCAATTTGACAAACTTGGTAATGTTACATGCCTCAAACCAAGAATTTGGATATGTCTCATACGTATCTATCCTAAACTTAACAATTATTTTAGAGAGAATGTAGAATACTTGCCCTTTTAAGAAGGTATCTAGTTTAAGGATTAAACAGTGTGATGGACACATTCAGAAATATCAAAGCCACGATACCTTGGCTTTGGGGAATAAGACTGTGGATTTTAGAAGGAACTCTTACAATATTCAACAGCACAGTATCAACAGTAGAGACCTTCAGGTTTCTGAGTTCTATAATCTCTGAGGATTTAAAATGGACACCTTACATTAGAACCATCATTTAAAAGGTGCAACATCAACTCAGGAAGTTCAGACTACCCCAGAAGCTGTTGATTCAGTTTTACAGAGAAATTATTGAGTCTGTCATTTGTACTTCTATAACTGTCTGGTTTGGTACATCAACCAGACAGGACAGGTACAGACTTCAATGGATAATTTGGACTGCAGAACAAGAAATTGCAACCTGCCTTCCATAAAAGATCTGTATATTGCACAGGTCAGAAGGAGGACTAAGAAAATATCTACAGACCCCTCACATCCTGGACATAAACTGTTTCAACTCCTCTCCTCAGGATGTCACTATAGGGCATTGCATGCAAAACGAGACACAGGGACAGTTTTTTCCCTTATGCTATTACTCTGCTGAACACCTAATTCTCACAGTACTGTCTAATGTCTATGTATATTTATCCATGTTTTACATCTGTAGCGTAATTATTATTATCCGTCTTAACTTTTGCATTACCCCCTCTTATTGGTATTATTATGATGGTTATTATTACTCTGTTGCTTTGCATCAGGGGTGTCAAACTTGTGGTCTGTGGGCCAGATGCATCACATGCTGGCCCCACCCCCCGTCCAGTTTAGCGAAGGGGAAAAATGTCCTGATACGTCATATGACGCTTCTTTGATGACTCAAGTTTGACACCCCTGTTTTGTATGTATACTGAGAGCTTCTACACTGGAGACAAATTTCTTGACTGTCTAATCACATTTAGCTAAATAAAGTATTCTATTCTATTCTCCCAAAGAACTCTGTGGAAAATTCTGTGCAAAAACAGATTGCATTATGAGTCTGATGGCATATAAAAACACATACATTTTTTGGTAAACTTTTCTAGGAAAGGAAAACTTCTGGCACATGTATTACAATACCTCTTTTGTTTTTAAAACATATGAACACTATTGATGTACAAAATGACAACAAAAATCTCAATCTTAACTGGATCGTCTTTAATAATAACTAATTACCCCCTTCCAAAAATGATATTGTGAGAAGCATATTGTTCCTGGCAGAGTGAGATTCTTTCCAGTATTTGTAGCTTTTCATACACAATTTGAGACAGCTGGAAAGGAACTTTCATGCCAAATAATTTATCTGAACTAGGAGCTTTAATAAATAACACTGCACAAAAGCAGACAAAGACAAACACAGTAGGGCTGATGCCTACTACGGTAGAGATAACCTCATTCACATAACAAAATTCACAATAAAGGTAAAGACTTTTTGTTCCTTCTTCTTCAGCCTCAGCACAAAAAACTGTCACCAGAAACTGATGTAGAGAAAGATACAGTTAATAAAAAGCAAACATCCAAAACAACTTCAGGCCATACAAATAACCATCTGAAAGTGTCAGTGGATATTTTGGATTGTGCTCTGGGCAGCTTCTAGATAGGCACAATAAATCTTGCCAAACTGCTTTAGGAAATCTACACCTGAGAGTAAATCCAGTGCAGTTTGGCAAAGCAACTTTGGCCACATACTCCAAAAGTGAATTGTTTTGTTTACCACCATAAGTAGAAATAATATTTAGAAAAACTGCATTCTAAAAAAGTTTACTGAATCAGTTTGTACTTTAACTTCAAAATGGTTCTATAATGAAACTGTATGAAAATTAATAGTATCTGTTTTATGACCAGCTTCTAGTCATTGACTAGAGGTAAAATATAGACTAGGTATGCTCCAAAATATAGACTAGATGTGCTACAAAGGTTGACTTTAACAAGCCAAATATGCAGTCATTGGGTACTGTAAGTCCAGAAAATATAGTTATAAAAGCTCTTATTAGATCCAATTATCAATAGGTCTGTCTTCAACTCTGAGTGATACTTCTGATCACAGCCTTATCTCATCTGCTGAAATGGATCTGAAGTCTAATAATTACAAACCCCTAAATGACTTCCTACAGTAGTTTACAAATAAAGGAGATGAATGACTGTATCATAAATGCCAAAATCTCATTTAACAGAGCTGTTGTAAGGGAATGTAATGATTGATGTTATCTAAAACAACCAAGAGATCCAGGTAAATCATCAGGGCTATGCTCTCCTTTCTTGTTCCAGTACAGATCAGATATAAAGTCAATCAAGGATGAAGCCAGATTGAATTGAGTGCAGAAAATCCCTTTCATCTAAGCACTATTGAAGTTGATTGGTTATCATCTGTTTGACCACCTCACCCAAAAGGCAGTATTAGTCTTTTGGAAGAAAATGTCCAAATGGAAGAGCCTACGGAACATTTTTGAGGAAGGGATGCGGAAGTTTACTTTCAAAGCTTCTGGTATTAACATTTTATAAACAGGCATTCACATCTCACTTTCTGAGGCTGCAGCAGCAGAAATTAATCTTACACAATTGGGTCCAGAAGATATTTTAATATGACATTCTTTTCACATAATCTGTAATGTGACCAGCAGTGGTCACAGCAGAATGCAAGGGCAAGGGGAGCAGGTCCGACTGAGAAAAGCAGTGTCACAGTGTCACAATGCAAGCCACATCCTTTTTCCTGTTGCAAAGTTGAATACACAAAAGGAGCAAGATTCTCTGGAAACCCCTGAATGTCACTTAATTTTCTAATCAAACAGACTTGATTTGAGAATTTGGGAATTGATATTATAATGAATTCCCCAGAAAAAAATATATACATCATTTGGGGCATTTTTGTACAAAATCAAAAAATGCAACTTTTTTGAGCTGAACTGTTTGGCCCAAGTATAAAATCCAAAAGATAACTGCACTTGGGTTGATTGTAGACCAGTTGACATTTTTATTATGTAATAAACTATTTCCTTTGCAAACCAGATATTTTCAGGTCCAGAAAAGCAAAAAATAAAAAATATTATCATGAACATATATAGTATATATAACATATAGCAGTAATGTATACTAACATATAGTACACAACAAACATACAGCAATTGAACCGCCTAATATATAAGCAATTTTTCCTAATTTTTTTTTACTAACAAAAACATCTCTGTGTACATTTCTCTCCTATATATGCTCAGTCTGAACTATAACACTGAAAAGTACAGATATTACAATTATGGAAATGGCCCATAACACCATTTCAGTTTATGTATTAGTATAAATTAGTTAAATTGTAATTAAAATATGAACAGATAAAGATGATCATTCACTATTACGTAAGGTCTGATATATCGCTTAGTATTATCATAGAGGCTAATAATTCCTCTGGATTCCTTTGTCAAACTGTTCAACCAGTTTCAAACATGGGTAATTAAATTTGTCAAAATACAACTATTTCTTCTATACACAAACATTATCTATAATCCAGCAATCTAGAATATCTTCTTTTTAAAATTATATTCTATTAAACCAGGGGTCCCCAACCTCTGGGCTGTGGGTCCCCAACCTCACTACCGGGCCACGGCCTATTCGGAACTAGGTCTCACAAGCGGAGGGCTGGCAGGCCTGCATGCACCTGCAGCTCATCTTGTTTGAGTGGTGGGCCAGCACATGAACACAGCTCAACTTGCACGAGAGCCAGCCCAATTTAAGTTGCACATGTGTGCAAGTTCACTGCTTGTGCAAGTCAAGCTGCACATGCGTGTGAGCACACTAGCTGCTGCTCGTGTGACCTGGTTCTCCTGTCCCCCCATGGCTGCCAACCTGCAAAGGTTGCGGACCGCTGTATTAGACAACTTTAAAAAGTGATAATTTGGCAGATACTGATTTTGCTTCAGAAAAATAACTATATCAGTACTAAAAATGAAGGGTATAATACTCAACAGAAGAAAATATATAATAATTCGGTAAAAGAATTTGAAATTTCCCTTGTCCTTTACAGTTAGAACCATGCAATTCATAAATTACCCTAATGCTACACAGAAATAATTTAAAAACAAAGCAAACCCTAGACCCCCCCCCCATTTCTCAAAACAATATGAAATCTAAAGTGAAAATGAGTGACAGGTTCTAGTACATAAATAATGACTTACCTTGGCTATCTGAACACACCAATTCAGCAAAACCTGGGAACCAATGTTATCTTTATGTTCATGCACGTAGTCTAATAAACAACCGTGGGGCATCAGCTGAGTAACTAGTTGGATGGTGGGGCTCAAACAGACTCCTAGTAACCGAACCAGATGTGGATGGTCCATACTTGCCATTATAAGTGCTTCCTAAAAGAAAAAAAATTGAAATTGAAATTACAGCTCAGTGTTCTAATACAAAGGATATTCTCTGCTTCCAGTTAAATATAGACTTGCTAAATAAGAAATTCAGGAAAGTCCATTTTCTCCCCTGTGAGCCAGCACATTCTTTTAAGAATTTCATTTTATAGCGATGCTTAGATTACTATCTGATAATAGGGTCTATTCTGCTGATGCTAACCTGATTATAGAATATTGTTCCCAGAGATACTTGGCTGCCCTTATTTTAGTACCTTTTATTCTCTTAATCATTTCATGGATGATTAATTTTATTTCTTTCTTTGAGTTATATTGCTAATGTTTTTGTAATGTGATTTTTAATAGTTTGTTCTTTTTGCATTATTTAAGGATATGTGGATTACTTTAAATCCCAAACTACTATTGTTGCATATCATTCCTTCCATCAATTTTCTCAGAATTTTTTAAAAAGAAAATCTTCATATGTTTTTGTAGAAAACCTTGCTGAATAGACACTGTTTTAATGGAATTTCCTCAGAGAAAGCAGATTTCAGCAAAACTATTTCTTGTTTGTTTGTTGAATGTATAAATCACCTCAATCCTCCAACCAACTCCAAGCAGTGTATAGCATATTAAAACAATAAAACAAGTAATAAACAACAATATAGTACTACATTGGGGGAAAGACATCAGTAAGAAATAAAATCCCAGTGTCAGTACAGGGTCACCCTGCCCCAGGGCTTGCTGAAAGAGCTACAGATTTAGAATTTCCTAAATGAGTTGAGGGTGGGATTATTTGAGAGGGCAAGGATGGCCACAGAAAAGTCATCTCTCCAAGGTCCCAGAAGAATCTAATTTAAATACTGTTCATGATTTATCCAATTGCAAAAAATGTATTTGACATGAAACCAAAACATATAAACTTCTAGGTACAACCTGATTTAGAAGCACAACTTAGATGCTTTGGCATTTTGATTAGTTATACAATCTTCTTTTAAAGAACTCTCTCTATGGGGATTTTTCTTCCTGCTTGAAGGAGAAAGGACTATGTACAATATTAACTGCATTCCTATGATATCTTAATTCAACTTTACTGAATTTATAAAAAATTTCTCATCTATTATTGTTCTTTCATCTCCAAGGCACAGATATAGCAGGATGTTCTGCATTTTGCAATGGGTATGACAGCATGGAAATGTCACAGACTGGCACTAGGATCTACATTGGATTCACTGATTAACAGATTGGGTAAATATTCAGTTTGGAGATCTGAAGGATTCAGATAATTCTCTGGATCCAAACAAAACTAATCTGACTGCATAAAAAGCTTAGATAATTTTTTAAAAGAACACATATTAAAAATGGATGAACAATAAAGATAGCTAGCCCAGGACTCCACAGTTGAGCTGTGACCCCACACATAAACTGGCAGGAATAGCCAACACTCCAGAAGACAAACTCAGGATCCAAAAAGATATTGACAGATTTGAACAATGGCTCCTAACCAACAAAATGAAATTTAATACGGAAAAAAGCAAGGTTTTATACCTGGGCAGGAAGAGCCAAAGGTGCAAGTACAGATTAAGCAAAATCTGGCTCCAAAACAATAACTGTGAGAGGGACCTTGAAGTTCTAGTGGACAGTCACTTAAAGATGAGTCAGCAATGTGTGGCAGCAGTCAAAAAAGCTAATACAATCCTTGGTTGTATAAACAGAAGCATAGAATCAAAATCACATGAAGTATTAGTACCGCTTTATAAAGCCTTAATAAGACCACACTTGGAATACTGCAACCAGTTTTGGTCACACATTACAAGAAAGATGTTGAGACTTTGGAAAAAGTGCAAAAAAGAGCAACTAAGATGATTAAAGGCCTGGAGATTAAAACATATGAAGAACAGTTTCAGGATTTGGGTTTGGCTAGTCAAGGGAAAAGAAGAACTGGGGTGACATGATAGCAATATTCCAGTATTTGAGAGGCTGCCACAAAGAGGAGGGGGTCAATTTATTTTCCAAAGCACCAGAGGGCAGGACAAGAAATAATGGATGGAAACTAATCAAGGAGAGAAGCAACCTGGAATTAAGAAGAAACTTCCTAATACCAAGGACAATTAACCAGCTTGCCATCAGAAGTTTTGGGTGCTTCATCACTGGAGGTTTTAAGAAGAGACTGGACAGCCACTTGTCTGAAATAGTATAGAGTTTCCTGCTTGAATAGAGGGCTGGACTAGAAGACCTCCAAGATCCCTTCCAGCTCTGTTCTGATTCTGATGAAGTCACAAAAGTAAATGTTTGGAATGAGTTGAGATCAGCAAAGAAGAATAAGAATGGCATCTTTAGGCATATTCAAAATAAAAGAGGAAAACAGATATACCAGCTGCTAATGAAGATGGCAAAATGCTAATATCAAATAAAAATCAGAACTATCCCACTCTTACTTTAGTTCAATCTTTTTTAATAAAACTAATGAGTTAAGAGTAAAGAGAGAACAGAAAAGCAGGACTTCCTACTGTGAGACTTTTAAACTATCTTCTTACAGTTGTTTTCAATTTACCACCATAATTGGGCCTGGAATTACAGTCATAAGTCATGTCAGTCATTAAGCAGGTCATCATGTGGCTGTCCAAGATTTTGTGAACTTTTTTGTGACATTTGTTCAGTGAACCATGGTGGTCATTAAGCAAATCCATTGTCCACCCTGGGTGTTTTCTTGCCACAAATGGTTGACAAGTATCCAAAATGAGATCATGCAACTGCAGGGGTGGTGGTGCAGAACTTCAAATCTGGATTGCAAGTAGCCCTGGAGATGTCTGCTGTGACTTCGAACAATCGCTATTATGATAGTCCTCATAATTTGAGGACTATCTGTATTTAATATATCTTGATTTCAGCAAAGCATATGACAAGGTACTCCAAGATATACTGCCTAGTTAGTGTGTGCTAGATGGCATTATTATTAAATAAATACATAGCTGGATTGAAAATCATACTGAGAGACAGTTTAAAAAAAACAGAGAAAGATCAAATGGATGTAACAAGGGTCAGTCCTGGGCCATCCTATTCATTAATGATTGGGATAAAGTGTTTGAAGGAACACTCATCAAAGCTGTATAAGATACAACATTCAGTTAGGAAACAAAAATCAATGCCCAGGTATAGGTGGAATACCTGGTTTGAAAAAGAAGAAAAAATACTGGAATAGAAGTTGATTATCAATTCAGTATAAATCCTGCTATGTTACACAAAAAGACACATTTAATTCTAGGCTGCGCCAGCCGAAGTATAATTGTCAATTTACAGGAAGTAGTCATTTCTTTTCATTTTATCTGTCAGACCCTACTTCCAGAACCCTCCCCTACTGTGGGTTTTATAATTTAAAAAAGAATTCAGCAAAGTTCCACAAAGGACCAGCAAAGATGGTTGGGGGTTAGAAACTAAACCTATGAAGAAAGATTGATAAAATTATTTATACACCTCATATGATAATAGATAAAAAGATGAAACTTGTTCTCTCATTCCAGTGCATAGGACATGACATGATGGAATTAAGATACAAGAAAACAAATTCCAACTGAATGTTAGAAAAAATATTCATAAGAGTTAGAACAGTTTGACAATGAAAGCAATTATCCAGAGAGGATAGCAATAAATAGTCAATGAAAGACATGAAAGATGAAAAGCAAAAGGAAATATAACTAAAATTAAATAAAATCAACTTGATTAACCAAATCGAATGAGTAATTAGAATAGGATCAGATTTAATTTACATAGATCTACAAATTACTTATACTACTGTATAAAGGGGTAGAAAGTGAGGATTCCTCTATAAGAGAGGATGTGACTGTGATGTGACTTTATTTCATATGAACACCTCAAAGCTTGATTCACTAAGCATAAACATATTTCATACTAACCACTCCTTCTACAAAATTATAATCATCTTCACCATCATCATAAATACAAGATGGAAGGGTGGAAGAGAACAGGAAAAAAAATTATGGGGTGATGTGATAGAGGCAGTTGAATTAGAATTACACAAAATTGCTCATCCAAGTACAAAGAGGACTTGAAACAAAATTACTGAATATTTGCATAATAGTTGCTTTATATAAAAAAGTAGATGAACAAGACATTAATTATAAGGAGAGAGATATAACAGATGTCTTAACCTTTTATTTTTTGAAATCTTTTTGAAATCGTGTAAAGCTTTTTTTCATGGTTTTGGAGGGGTAGATTACGATCTAAGTGTAACTAATGGCAAAGAATGAGTGGGGTGATGAGGAGTAGAAGCAGAAAAAACAGATCTATTAAAACCATTTGTTCTGTGTTAAAATTAATATTCCATTCTTTCGTCAACCCTAAATAAGGTCAAGAAGAAATACTAGCATCTCTTTATTAGCATCTCTTTATTAACATCCTTTTCCATCCCATTCCATTAATAATGGAATGAGTATTTCTGTTTTAAATTACTAGTCTCCTACCAGTAGACCAATGAGAATATAAAGAGGGAGAAGAGTTCTGCAACCTTCCATCTGTGAGCAATGAACCCTGCCATTTTCTAACTTTTAGCCACAGATGAAATAACAGCTGCTCCTGGAGGGCTAATTTTGGGGTTGCCTTTTTTTCTCTGGTGCCTTACAATGTGTGTGTGTGTGTGTGTGTGTGTCCTTTTAACTATTATTAACATTGAATAGATACTATTAACAGACTGCCTTTCTCTTCTGATTCTGATGTATTTTTTTAAATGACTGTCAACACCATGCTCATTTAATATGCTACCACACAACCACAATTCAGAGTTCAATTTTGCTTATCTTCATGCAAATCACTTCAACAATAGGAAAGAATATTGAGGAGCATCAGGAATAGTCCAAAAATCAACAGCAGTAGATGTTATTCCAAAATCTAAAAGAACTATTTTTTCATGTTCCTATGAAAATGAAGGAAAGAGAATATATTAAACTCTCAGTAGCAGTTTGCTTTTATTGGAGAAGAAAATATCAGCTAAACTTGGATACAGAAAATATGAGAACTGCTATCTCTATTTCCAAGAAAACACACTGTATTTTGCATTGCTATATGTGATTTTGAACTCTCATTTAACCGGGACCTAACAATACTTCTGCCAATCTTGAGAAAAGTTTAAGAAGTATGTAGGCCAAATAGATCTGCTGGGTATCCTAGCCAGACAATGAGAAGCATAAAGCAAGCAAACGAAGAGAAGCCTAAGGAACATGGAGAAACGAATGGAGATGGCAAACACAAGGAAGCAAATGAAGCAGTAAAATAGAAAAAAAAGAGCCTAAAGAAAAGGCAGGCTACATAAAAGCAAATGGGTATGGGAAATGGAGTTAGCATTTGTCCCCATACAAAATGTTTTGTTTTTGGAGAGTGTTTCTATATGCCGGTATGCTACTACTCTTTGGTATGGTTCAGTGTTATGATGGTAATTCTTTTAATGAAACTTCCATTAAGACCTCCAAAAGATTGTTGCTCAATTCCTCTGTTTCTATTAGAATGTTAATAAATTTCCACACACATCCATATAATTAACTTGGCAACAAGCAGTAGTCGTTTGTTACTGCCTTCTTCTGGGCCAGGATGGTTTTAAATTGGTTGGATATTTTAAAGCCTATAGCAGTGATGGCTAACCTTTTTGCATCTGCACATATGTGTGTGACAGCCCACCCCCCACACCCCCACTCCTGGCACGTGATGGCCCGGTAGGCCTGTTTTTCTCTCTCACCTGGCTTCAGAGCCTCTCTAGAAGTCTGGGGAGGGTGAAAACGGCTTTCCCCATGCCCCCGGAAGCCCTCTGGAGGCCGAAAACGGCCCACTGGAAGTTGACAAACAGGCCATTTCTTGCCTCCAGGAGACCTCTGGAGGGGAGGCCATTTTCGCCCTCCCCAGACTCCTAGAGAGCCTCTGGAGGCTGGAGACAGCAAAAAACGGGCCTTCTGGTCCCACCGAAAGTTGGCAAACGGGCCGTTTCTGGCCTCTGGAGGGCCTCCAGAGGGGTGGGGAAGCTGTTTTCGGGTGTGGGGTGCATAGAATTATGGGTGTGGGCACACTTGTGCGTGATCCCCCACCCACCTCCTGGCATGCAATAGGAGAAAGATATTCCAATGGGCAGATTTTTTTAAAGTTTGTATTATGGTACCTGTAATTGCTTCAGTGAAGAAACAAGTCTATAATGCATAACTGAGGTGCCTTTGGGAAGAAGCAGTTACAAATTGATGTGTCTCCAACATATTTTTGCTTGCATATTAAGTTTGAGAAACCCTGCAGAACACATCCCTCTAGGCTTGACTATATAGTTGATGTAACCACAGGCAAACTAAATTTTGAAATGTGTTCAGTTATATGTAGATTATTGTTAAATTCAAAAGTGCCCTTTACCGAAACCTCTAACCCAAACTCTCAAACATAATGTCACGCTAGAATTAACAGAATCAATTGCCTTGGTTTTTGAAGGTTGGCTCAGGATCAGACCAGAAGTGATCAGGCAACAGCCTTTGTTGATGACAGATGCTCCTTCCTCTTTAGGCAGCATCTGCCTTGGTGCCTGCCCTCTGGATTACACCCACCATCACACACATATACACACTTGAGATCTGACTTGCACTACTCCTGCTGGCCTTTCCATGGTCTGAAACACCTGGCTTTGCTTCTAGTTGGGGGCTCTGGAAGTAGTACTTCAGAATTAATTTGAATGTGTGATGTTGTGGCTATAGAATGGAATAGACCTGGAAGGGACCTTGGAGGTCTTCTAGTCCAGCTCCTGTTCAAGCAGGAGACTCTATACCATTTCAGATAGGTGATTGTTCAGTCTCTTCTTAAACTCCTCCAATGATGAAGCACCTACAACTTCTGAAGGCAAGCTGTTCCACTGGTTAATTCTCCTTAATTCCAGGTTGCTTTTCTCCTTGATTAGTTTCCAACCATTGTTTCTTGTCATGCCCTATTTTTTAAAATGGTTGTCTTTATTCTGTTTTTCTTTTTTCATCATTAGCCATGCAGAGTCAAGAGGGAGGTGGAGGATTTATATTTACCTAGTTAACAAATAGACGGGATCCTAGAATTGGAAGGAGCCTCCTACTCAGTGATGAATGCCTAGCCCTGCTTGAACTTTGCTCACCACTTTCCATGTAATTGGCCCTATTGTTTCTCTTACTGGACTTTGCCTTCCTCTAACATAAATTCATTATTCTGCATCCTACTGTTTTACAGAATATACAAAAACACAAAACAGGGAACCTGCACAACTAGCTTCTCCACTTTATTTTCAGTGCTCCATGATTCAGAAAAGGACTCATTCCAGTTCAAGGAAGAGGAGAAAGATTTTGGGGACAATGGAACACAGGGATAGGGCTAGAAGGAGAAGAA
The DNA here is from genome assembly GCA_022577455.1 of Arizona elegans. Classification (NCBI taxonomy): domain Eukaryota; kingdom Metazoa; phylum Chordata; class Lepidosauria; order Squamata; family Colubridae; genus Arizona; species Arizona elegans. Next base: position 156,323,220 of record JAKOOJ010000001.1, read on the forward strand.
GGGAAAAGTTCCTGTCACTCCTTTTGAGGTCAAGATCAATCCCATTCCCTTCCCAGAGCTAATACAAGTATTGGAACCTTTGCCGTCTAGCCACTTCATTGAACCTGAAAAAGGGACCTCGAGTGTGACTCTCACAGATACATTCAGGCATCTCAGATAAACAATTCTGTTTCAGCTCAATCACTAAATATAAAACACCTGGGACTAGTGACACTGCATACATTCTTCCTTCTTTTAAGAGAATGATAAACAAGAAAATTAATTGGGGATAACTTTTTGGGAAGTACAGTATATTATGTGAAAACCTTTTTATCCTCTGCCTTTTCTCTTTACCTTGTAATTTGCAAATTACAAGACAGATGCAAACTTTCAAACAAAAATCAACAGGTTTATTACTTGTAATAAATACTAGTATATTTACACTTGTGCTTTCTAGTTCCTCTGATAATTCTGCATCATAATACCATATCATTTAAGTTTTTATCTCCAAGGTCATGGAATCTGTATACAGGATCTTGTTCACAGAACAATATTAATAGGAGGCTTCAAATGTTTATCTTGCAATAAAGACAAGAATATATGTTCTATCAAATGTAAAGCAGGGAGGAGGAAGAGGAAGAAAATCAACTAGATATTTTTACATGCACACTATTTTTTCAGAGATGCAAAAAATATGAACATGAATCTCATCTGGAATAACTCCTGAATATTTTGCAAGTTACACTTGTCTGAATAATCCTTAGTCTTACAATTGCTTGTTATAAAAACTCAAAGGATGCTCTCATTTAAGTTTAAAGGAAATTATTTGCGAAAACTAATGCTTTGAGCAGAAGGCTGCTGTTCTGTTTTCTCCAAGGGAAAAACAGTCAATATTTTCCCATCTCATGATATGCCTTTGCAACCTGATTAATGAACCAGTTGTAAAATGGTATTGACTGCTAATATCACTCTTATCACAAGCAAATTGGTATTGTATTTCCCAGTAATCCCAACATTTTCCTTGAGAAGATAAAACAAGTGGGTAAGATAACACTGAGGCCTAGGCTATCACTTTGTTACTTTTTTTTTCCTAGGAAAGAAACACTTTCTTTCTCCATAGCTTTTTGAAACAAAGTAAAATCCTTCTATCTTTGTAGAGACAAAATTCCAGTAAAGAGGCCACTATTATTTTTCTAACTACCAATTTTATAATGGCCTGGAATTGCTTGTTTTATTTTGAGTTGTAGTGTTATATTTTATTATAAGAAGGGGGGGGGACTTGATTTATGATAAAAATAGCTATCCAAAAAAAGTGCTATGACTTTTTTTCAAACAATTGTATTATAGAGAATTCTTATGGCAGATTTCAGAATAGGTGACCAGCTGCAGGTTGATTGAAGATGTAGCCCTGATCCATGTTCCTTTTGCTGGAAACAAAATCTGATATCTGGCTCTTGCATGACATACCTGCGAATCCTGTTCATATAAGAAATTTTGAACTTCTGAATTTTGAACTAGATGACCTTGACCTTGCTCTCAGAACTGTGGATTGAATTTGGACTATTTTTCTGTATCCTTCTATTAAAAACAAATTCTTCAGGCAAGCTTCTCTTTTGTTGACATCTTTTGCTTGCTGTTATCTCTTCAGCTTGAGGTAAAACATGGTAATCTCCATAGCAATTGTATGAGTGTGTATGATTGAAATCTGAAGCAAGACATTATAGCTCACAAACTTCCAAACATTATTTCCTCTATTCCAGAAAGAAAATTGATAATATGTGAAACACACTTCTTTGATCTTTCTGAATCTATAGCAAGATGGCATCTAATTCCATAGGACTATAAACAATCACCACAAATTTCATGCACTCAGATTTTAAATAAGACACAAAGGTTCCTTAGATAATCCATCTTTCAATTGTTGAACTGCAGATTCAGCTGTTCAAGCCAGTACCAAGTGGCTTCTTTTCAAGTCACCAGGTGCAGCAGTTCTGAAATTTCTGCATAATTAAGAATAAATATATTGAGACAGCTAAAGGTGGCTAAAAAAAGGATAAAGCAAATCCATTTTTTTAGAAATTGGAGCTTGCAGACTTAATTCCATAAAACATTTGATAAAACATTTCTTCAAGATCAAAGTGGCATTAGTCTAGAGCTCCTTAACAGTTGCTATGTAGATAACAATCTTCCATATAACTCTAGGTCCATCCGGGGGAACCTTCCCGGGTCCCCCCCGGATGGGTGGGGAGGATATCCGAGATATCCTCTCCCCCCCCCCGGGGGGGATAGTTAAGAATCTAAACAAAAATTTATAGAAAGTATAAAAAATATGGCACTTGTCAGATTTGTCAAATTGTGAGATATTGGACCCAATTTTACTTGCCAAAAATCCTTGGTCACAACAAATCAGCAAAACTCCATGCACCTTGCTTAGCATCAAAACGTTGCACATTGTTGGTAAAGGATGATTGTCTCACACTATACCTTGTTATGACCTCTGATCAATACGAAGACAGATTTCATTAGTATCTTTCTTTGGTATTCTATATGTTGGATGAATTAATGCATTTTAAAATACTATCCTCCCACGTTTTCTCTAGTTCAACATTCACACCTTTTAGCATGGGGTGTGGATGTGTGTATTGGGAGCCATGCATCAGGTGCAATAAGCTGATCCACTGAAATTCTAAGAATATTCAGAAATTTGTCCAAGCCCTTTAAATAAGAAGTGGTACATTTCCAATTAATCCAGCTGACTCTGAGCATAAGCAGTAGCATGTGATATCATCCACAGAGTTTTCTTTCAGAAGAATATCAAGGACAAAGGTAAATTTTCACCCAAGTAATGACTATGGATTTTTGATAACATACTCCAGGCCTCCACAACATAACATTTGTTTTGTCAAGTGCCTCCAATGCCACCAGGCCTCTCAACACAGCCAGTTTGATTGCTGTATTGCTGAACAGCTTATTGGTGTGCCAGCTATTTTTGCAATTATTTCTTCAGAATTCATAAAAACAACAAATCCTTTTAAACTCATTCCTTATCCATGTCCTAACAACCCTTAAAGACTCCTTCAATGTATCTGTTTTAGGTCCTAGTTACAAGATGTATCCCTGGCTTTCTTAGAACAAACTCGTTAATTTTTAAATTTCTTTACAGTAAAAATATATATATATATTTTTCAGTAGTATTCATATATTCTCTGAAATGGTGCCATAATCCACAGTGATAATAAGAAATTTTCTCGATGACTGTCTTGACTCCTGGAACACTGTCTCCCCAGAGACCTTTTGATCACATTTTGCTGATACTTCCACAATTAATGAAAGAATTTAAAGAGATATTGCCTTGAGGCAGCTTTCTTCTTGATCACTTTCACATAGTCTAGCTATAGCAAATGCTTTATTCAATTTCACATTTTTCACTGCACATATTTATCAAGAATGTTTTCTGATACGTTTTTTCTCCACTAGACCTCCTTTGCTTCTAGGTCTTCATATTCACTTGATTTAGTTAATTTCCTAAGTGCATTTATAGGTTATTTATAAATTACCTGATTATATTCTACATCCAAATTTAGACCCCTCTATTAGAACATTTCTTTTTGGAATGAAATATTTATCATATTTACCAAAAGCAGCTTTCACCTTTCAATCCGAGTAAATTGGAAAAAATTTATTGTACTGAATTTTTAAGAGGTACAGAAGCCTTCCCACAGATCTTTTTCCTTGTCCAGTTTGATAGCAATTTAGAATATGAAAGCATATTCTAGGGTGTATTTTAGAATGTGTCATCTGAGAATATGAAAGCCACCAGAGAGATCTTGTACAGATCATATGCACTAATATTTGGCAGCTAAATAACAGCAAGATTGAAATGATGCATGTTTATTTCATCTTCCATCATTAGTTGTTTTATTCTTTCTTAGAGAGTTCTGGACACAGATTCCAGAGCTAAGTTGGAACTTAGAATCCCTAATTACATAAGTTTTAGGATAGCGCTTTCATAGTTCTGTATTTAATCTATCTCCCTCTCCTCCAACTCTTCTGTTTTCCCCTTCCTGTCTGTTGCAATGTCTCCTGTAATAGAGGTAGTCCTGAATTTTGATCACATGAGCACTAGGATGCTGCAATAGTGTGAAAAACGGTCATAATTCACTTTTCAGTGCCATTGTAACTTTGAATGGTCACTAAATGAACTGTGGTAAATTGAGGACAACCTGTACTGCCCTACTCTGTGCTGCATAGTTTAAAATTTAACACAGACAAGGACTGCAGATTTTCTTATTCAGGCAGATTGAGTCGCCTGTCTTTTTCATTTCCTTGCTTTCTGCTTAATCCATGATCTAGCAGTGGCTCTCTATGTGGTTACACATAGTTTTTGATTAGGACACATCTGCCTTTCAAATCTGAATCAATCAAAATAAAGTAGTATAGCACCTTGAAAAATAATTCAGGAAGGTTGCTTTGAAGCACAGTGGAGCTTAAACATAGCACTTGTCTGAGACCCTTTAAAGTAGTTGCACTTTTTCTCATCATGTAGCACAGTGACCTTTTGAGCACCAGGGAGAGAGGTTTTTCTATGGACCAGAGGGGACATGGTTTCATGTGCTGCCTGCATCCCAAGAATAGGGCTTCTCTTGTTTGAGCAGTTTGGTTTCTGGCATGCTGCAGACCGGTGCCAGTCCACAGACCAGGGATTGTGGATCCCTGATGTAGCAGGTTTCTGAATCATGAGGCTGATATATAAAGTTAGAAAAAGTCTTGAGTGAAATAGTTGCAGATATGGCTTCTTTTGGCTCCCATATACTTGATGGACCTTTTCAGAATTATTTCCAAAGTAAATTCAAACATTTTATGCTAGCCAGTTACATTTGGCTATATAATTGTACAATTAGCAGAAATTTCATCCCTTCTGTTGCTCCCTGTGCCAACAATTTTTAAATGGATAGGGAAGGTGTGCTGTGGAATTTTATTTTCAGTTGGATGCCACTGCAGTTGTCATAGCATTTGGAATCCTGCTTGCACAATATTCCCATCATGTCCACGTTTGTATCTAATTTTCTCTTGGATTTTAAATGCAGATTTATATTTCTCAAATATTCTTTCAAGTAAAAAATCATTTTACTGCAACTCAATTTTATTACATGTTAAAACTGACAAAAATCATATCAAAGATTGCTAAGTTAGTTTACCATGGCATACTAGTATTCAAAAAACTACGATGTGAAGTATTTGCTGAAGGGGTCTAGTATAAGTATCCCTGAGTCCTCAGGGAGAAGGGCGGTATATAAATTTAAAAATAAAATAAAAATAAAATAAACTGATGCTCTTCAGAAGCTGAAAAGGCTTCTTATGAGTTTTCCTTTTATATTCCTCCTAATGTGGTATTTATACTATAATAATGTGGTATAATGTGGTATCATACCTCACATCTAATACATGTTGATGAACATATAATTTATAACCTCTTGTTTCCTAAATTGCAAATACAATTCACTTAACAACTGACCAGTTTAACAGTGGATATTTGTCAATTGTGGTTGTAAGCAGAGGACAACTTGTACATAGCTGAAATGCAGCTATCAGCATCTGAAATATTTTGTTTAAAAACTTTTCTACCTTCTTTAACAAGGGATTTATGACTCAATTATGGACTTTCCTGGCTCTAAGTACTATTGATAACAGCATCCCTGGATACTAGCATCAGAGGTAGGAGAAGAGCCTTGATGGTACAGTGGTTTAATGCACCCTGTTATTAACACAGCTGCCTGCAATTTCTGCTGGTTCGAATCTCTCCAAGGCTCAAGGTTGACTCAGCCTTCCATCCTTTCTAAGGTAGGTGAAATGAGGACCCAGTTTGTGGGGGCAATAAGCTGACTTTGTATAAAATATACAAAGAATGAAGGCTATTGCTTAACGCATTGTAAGCTGCCCTGAGTCTCCGGAGAAGGGCGGCATATAAATCAAATTAAAAAAAAAAAAAGATAGTTTTCAGTGGTTGTTTCTCTTCTGTCTCAGTCTTTTTTTATTAATTGGTCTATTTATTTATTTTTTTGCAGATTTTCTATATTGTGAGTCACTAATACTCTCAACCAAAATATGTAAATAGTTTTCCTATGTATAATGATCTGTAAGAATGTCCTTTGAGGAGGAGGAGGACAGACCACAGACTAGATTAGGCAATTGTCAGATAAGCAGTAGATTAGTCCACATGGGGACTAAATGGGGGTGTGACAAAAAGTCTCAGAAGGGACCCTACCTAGTTTCTTGGACGGTAAAAATAACGGTGGAGATAACACTTTCAGTTTTGCAAGATTCTGTTACTATAACCTTAAAATAAAGATAGTATTAGTATTGCTGGTTGGTGCTTCTTGTCTGGACTATCTTGAAAAGCTGACATTGTCACAGGGAACTTCATTGAAGTTCTTTTCCAAAAGGAGTACATAGAACATTAAGGAGTCTTTTTTTACACTCTGACTATCAGGACGCCTGAAGAAGATGGTTTTTATAGTTAATATTTTTGCAAGGAGAGGGTTGTTATTTTTAAAAACATGAATAGAAAAAGCATTGTTAAATATTCTTGAAAATAGTGGATTCAGTTTTGGATGACATTTATCTAACTCAGAGCGTTGGGAACGTTTCATCTATTTCATTTTCATTTATCATTATTTAGGGCCTGTAAATACAGAAGTATATTGTATATGAAATAGGATGTGATAGGATTCTCCTCCTGCCAGGGATTCTGTTTGTTCATTTGTTCAGCATGAGAACAGATCTGACAGGTATCCAAATTTCAAGCTGTTTTTACATAATGATAAAGAATGAGGAATCAGATTTCCTAAGACCTTTCTTCTGCCTGTGCATTAGCACTTGATCTAATTTACAATGGCAAAAATCTGTCTGATGTCCTTAACCTAATCTGTCTAAACCTCTAAATTTCTAAACTCTTGGCTCTTCAGCACACTGAAACTGGGATGATTAATTGCACACTGTTCTTTTTTTCATGGCTTCTATGTTTGGTTCCTGACTTCCAAGTCACTTAACTCAGAGGTATTATCATGCTATCATAGTTCATCAGATAAAGAGTAACCCTAAAGAAGTTTTTTTTGGGGGGGGGGAGAGTCCCCTCCCCAGAAAATAATGTTTTAAAAATTACTTAGTTGGAAATACAAACATACCCATTTGCACAAAAGAATTAATGGACACATACAGATCTGACATCGAGAGTCAAAAAAAGGGCAAAATAATATTTCAATCTCCCAGGATATTCTATGGCAGACTTTAAAGCGACTGTTTTGGAAAAATAAGATTTTAACAGCACCACTGAGTGAGAGACAACTGCATTCTCATATAGCAAATGGCTTCAGGCAACTGTAATGGCTTCTGGACTACTGTAATGCTATCTACATGGGGCTCCCCTTGAGGAGCACCTGGAGGCTCCAACTGGTCCAGAATGCGGCCGCGCGGGTGGTTATGGGAGCGACGTGGCACTCCCATGTAACACCTCTTCTGCATGAGCTGCACTGGCTCCCGGTGGTCTTCTGGGTGCGCTTCAAGGTCTTGGTTACCACCTTTAGAGCGCTCCATGGCTTAGGACCTGGGTACTTACGAGACCGCCTTCTGCCACCAGTAGCCTCTCACCGGCCAGTACGCTCCCATAGAGAGGGGCTCCTCAGGGTGCTGTCGGTCAAACAGTGTCGACTGGCGGCCCCAGGGGGAGAGCCTTCCTTGTGGGGGCATCTGCCATTTGGAAAGAGCTCCCCCCGGAGATACAGAGGATCCTGGATTTACACACTTTCCACCATGCTCTCAAGACCTTTTTATTTCAACAGGCTGGCCTGGCCTAACTTCCTTTTAATTGATAATTTTAAATTTGTTTTAAAACAATAGGGGTCTTTTAATCTGTATGGGCCAAATTATTTAATGTGCTTTTACATTGTTTTTTAAATTTTGTATTATGTGTGTTTTATCTTTTGGCTGTTTACTGCCCTGAATCCTTTGGGAATGAAATGAGGTGCAGCCGATGAAAACCTTTTATTTGTTAGTTGCAAAAATGGTTACATAATTCTTTTTTGGTTTTTGCTACTGGGCTCTCCTTCTTCAACATATTTTCCTTGGCTTCAATATGTAGCCAGCTCTGCTTCAGTCAAGCATGTACTGATTGACTGTTAATCTTGAATCATCACAAATAATAATACCTTGTATTATTAATATGGATCCCATAAAGAATTTATTTATAATAAATTATAAATAAATAGCCTGGCAAATCTATTACCATTTAGAAAGTGAAATGCCAAAATGTCTATTTTAAATTGCCAAAAAAGCTAGAAGCATGAAGAGAAAATTCTTGAATAATAGTAAATTCTTTGATATAGACTATTAATTCCTTACAGTATTAAAAAGTATTGGTATTAATTGCACAGTTCTAGATAGCAAATATTGCTTTAAAATTCAGTGCTTCTTTCTCTTTCCTTCTTTCATTATTTACAAAAGTGGAATCTTGTTGTTTGATAATAACAGCTCTAATTTTATTTAATATTAATATTTTACTTTAATTTTTTTAAAAAAAGACAAACACTGAATTTGCGGGGAATAAACAAGAAAATTTAGCTTCAGTAGTTTTAAGAATCGGAATTACTGAAAAATATAAGCAAAACCTGCAGTTACATTGGAGAAAAATATCTCTGACACATATGCACCAAGACAAATTCCATGTGTGTCCAATCACACTTGGCCAATAAAATTCTATTCTATTCTATTCTATTCTATTCTATTCTATTCTATTCTATGATGTGAGAGTGAATATGCTGACCATTAACAGATTATCAGAGTTGGAAGGGACCTTGTAAGTCATCTAGTCCAACCCCTGCCCAAGCAGGAGACTCTACACCATTTCTGACAAATGGCAGAAGGAGACTGAATGCATATTAGTTATAAGGTAAGGTAAGGTAAGTTATAGGTTATAAAGTAAGAGGTGAGGTGAGGTGAGGTGAGGTGAGGTGAGATGAGATGAGATGAGATGAGATGAGATGAGATGAGATGAGATGAGATAAGATAAGATAAGATAAGATAAGATAAGATAACTTTTATTGTAATTTTTTTTACTGTGGGCACATTGGCCCATAAATGAAATTCTGCTGCCTGCTCTCAAAAGAAAGTATATATCTACCCAAACACATACATAATACAGATATAAACATGCTATATACATACATAAATATATACTTGTATTATGTGTGTGTGTGTGTGTGTGTGTGTGTCTGTGTCTGTGTCTGTGTGTGTATGCATGCATGTATGATGCAGGTATATATTTATGTATGTATATAGCATGTATATGCATATACACATACATACATACATGCATACTTTAATATACACACATGTATGTATGCATGTAGTTGAAAGAGGAAACTCGAGAGTTCACAAGGTTGATGTTATATGGAACAAAACTGTGACTGAATGGGAGGTACATGCATCTCTTCCCCAGCCCCACCTCTACCTTTGATTATTTCAGGTAAAACGAACAATGGTCTTCCATAAATCTGGAAAGGGTATAAGATGCTTTGAGGGGAGAGACTGATGATCCCACAGGCAGAAGTTTTGTACTTTTGTACAGAATGAAATCATGGTCTGTGCAGGCATTGCTTTAAGTTTAGCAAACTTCAACCTCAAGTTCTGCCAAGTCTAGGAACAAAGTGCATTGTAATATTTTAATGTTTCTGTTTTAGAACAGTTTTAAAAAAGAAATTTATTTAAAATATGTCTATTTATCTACTGACTGAGATTCAGCATGAGTACAGAGTACCTTCATAAAAGGCAAATAGAATGGGTTTGACCTGCCTCACTCTCATCCCCATCTAAAAGTAGATAAATGTAATGGATAATCCAGTTTCTGGTTTTTACAAGTTGATTGCTCCAACAATTTAGTACATGACACCTTTTCTCCACCAATTTCAAGAGTGGGTATCCTCAAGTAAATAAGACTGTTCCTCCCAGGAATACTGGGAGTGTCTATGTACTGAAGTGTCTATGTATTGAATGATAATTGATCAATCTTTCTTTTCTGAGCTGATCCACAATGAGGACTAGATTTTTCATAGTGCTTCCAGAAAATATATAGGGACAAAGTACTATGTTCCTAGGAAAAAGGAGTGCTACAGCAGGAAGCCATTTCTACTGCATTTTGACATAACAAAGTATGTTTTCTCTGCATGACTCTGTATTTTGTATAAATAAATTATGCGTTGCCATTTTAAATAAAAATTATGCCTATAGATAATGGAAGAATTAAACTTCATTGTCCTGGCTATTACATAGTCCTGAACTTCCAATATGATGAAAAAAGGATCCATTGGCTGATTGTATTCATTGCCATATTTTTATGTTTGAGTGGGTACAGATAGACATCCACCTCTCTCACTCCCTCTTCCTCTTTCTTCATGTATTGCTAAACAAAACATTATCTCCAGTTAGCAAGATTTCTTTCCAGAGATATTAGAGAGCCAGAATACAAGGGGAAGAAACCAAGAAGCTGACTTGGATTTTACTTATAAAACCAACCCAATTTACAGGCTTTGTTATCAGGAAACAACTGAATACGGGATAATTATTCCAAATCATATCTCCAAACCTTTAGTTTAACTTTCTCCTAGCAAACGTAGCAGCAGTGTCTTCTATTATTAGCTTCTGGACCAATATTGGCTAACCAGATCAGTCAAACTGTCTTCATATCAATGAGCCTGGGGACTCCCAAAGAAGTCTATGTATGCAGAGTTATGCTTGCAGCCCCTAATTATTTTCAGAGAGATAATGAAACATTTAAGTGTATAGAGGAATAAAATCACTAGGGAATATCAGGGCTGTAGGCTAGACTGGGAATTCAAAACTGTCCAGAAAGAAGGCAATGACAAATTATTTCTATAACACTGTCAAGGGAACAACATGGATGTGTCAGGAATTGAGCTTTAATCCAGAGGTGTTTATTATCTTTACCTACTACAAGGACACTTGGATAGTGGGGCTTAATTTCTCTGCTTTACTAATATTTTAAATACTTTTGTTATGTAAATAGGTTTGTTTGGCGGGAAGTTCGAATTAACTGACCTTCAGCTGATTGGCTGACCACTACAGCTGCAAGGTATATAAAGGGAGCTGGCTCCCTGGGTTAGTTGCTGGATTCTCACTATACAATAAAGAGCTGTTGTCACTCACTACTCTGGCTTACTGCGTCCTCATTCACCCAACTTAACATTGGCGACGAAGGTGGGATTTTAAGGCCAGAAGCAGAGGAGAGCTGAAGCCACACTCGAGAGAAAAGAGCTGAAGCCATGTTCAGAGAGGGGACCGGAGACCGCATCCTGAATCCAGCCAGGCGAGCGAGCGGAGCACAGGAGAATCCCGAAACGATGTCTGCCTACACCCCGCCAGCACCTTTCGACCCCAAGGAGGAGAAGTGGGGATCCTACATGTCCCGGTTCGAGTGCTTCATGGTGGCAAACGACATGCAAGGGCTACCGGACGCTCGAAAGAAAGCCCTGTTCCTGAGCCACTGTGGACCACGGGTCTTCGACACAGCCGAAGCATTGTCAGAGCCGAATTTGGTCCACAACATTTCCTGGTCGACGCTACAGACCCTGCTGAAAGACCACTATGCACCAACGCCATCGAAGTACGTCCAGCGGTATGATTTCCAGCAACGGCTCCAGCAGGAGGGCGAATCGATCAGCGAGTACGTCGCTGCCCTACGTAAGGCCGCAACCCAGTGTGAGTACTGAGACCTGGATGAAATGCTCCTAGAGCAACTAATTTGCGGAGTGAGGGACAGCCGGCTCCAGAGAAGACTACTCGCAAGATCAAACCTGACCCTACACATCGCCCTGGATGAGGCAAGAGCGCAAGAATTGTCAGTAAAGGCTGCAGAGAAACTGAAGAGCTCCCACCTAACCTGGACAACACAGAAGACGACACCCGTGCACCGAGAGGCCGTAAGCACCGCGAGCGAGGGGGAGTCTGAAGAGGAAGTCTACCACACCAAGCAGTCCCGCACAGCCCGGAGGGAACCCAGAGGTGGATGCGCCAGCTGCGGAGGGCCCCACTCCCGACAAAACTGTAAGTTCAGGGACGCCATTTGCTGTTCCTGTAAGAAAAGGGGCCACATCGCTCGAGTCTGCAGATCCAAAACACACCAGAGCTACAAACCATGTGGCCAAACCTTCCAATCCGAGCCAGCACCACACTGGAGGCCTAACAAAGATGGCGGCAGCCGGAAGGGCGTGAAATTCGAAGACGCTGGGGCCTATACCATACGCATCAAGCAGACCTGCACCTTGCCCGGAGAGAAGACCTACACCACGGTCGAAATCGAGGGATGGGAGTGCCAGATGGAGATCGACACGGGATCACCAATATCCATCATGTCATGGGACAACCTGAAGAAAGCCATCCCCAGCGTACACAAGCGACAGCTCCAGCCACAGCAACGCAGGCTGAAAGACTACCAAGGGAACCGCATCCCCGTTGAAGGAAGAAGCGAGTTCCAAGTACAGTACGGGGAGTTTACTGAGAAACTGCCCCTCACCATCATCAGCGACAACCTCCCAAGCCTCCTGGGCATGGACTGGTTTAGAGCCCTGGGCATGGGATTCACCGGAGTAAGGAACGTTCGAAGCACCCTGAAAGACGACCTGATGCAGGAGTTCCAGGACGTGTTTGACGAACGGCTTGGCAAGTATGTGGGGACCCCAATTTCGTTTAATCTCAACCCCAATATTGCACCCATTCGTTTAAAGCCTAGGCGGGTACCATTTGCCCTGAAGCCCAAAATTGACATTGAACTGGACAAATTAATCAAGCAAGGGGTGCTCGTTCCGGTCGACCACGCCAAATGGGAGACCCCAATTGTAACACCGGTAAAACCGGACGGATCAGTGCACATATGCGCTGATTATAAATGCACAATTAATAAGGCCCTGCAGCAGAGCACCTACCCAGTGCCCATCGTCCACCACTTATTGCATTCCCTGGGTCCCGGCAAGATCTTCGCAAAACTCGATCTTGCGCAGGCGTACCAGCAACTGCTGGTAGATGGCGCTACCGCAGAGGCACAGACTATCGTAACCCACAGAGGGACCTTCAAGTGCACCCGCCTGCAATTCGGAGTAAGCATAGCCCCCGGACTGTTCCAAAGCACCATGGAGCGGCTACTACAGGGAATCCCCGGGGTGGTGCCCTACTTTGACAACGTACTCATTACTGCCGACAATGAGCAACAGCTAGGGGAAAGGCTGAGGGAGGTCCTAAGGAAATTCAAGGACGCGGGACTCAGAGTAAAAAGAAACAAGTGCATGATCGCAGTCCCCTCAGTCGAATTCCTAGGGTACAGGGTAGATGGCACTGGCATACACCCCACAGAGAGCAAGATTAGGGCAATGAAAGAAGCTCCCACCCCCAAGGATAAAGCGGAATTACAGGCCTTTCTGGGACTATTAAACTTTTACGCCATTTTCCTTAAAGACAAGGCGACAGTAGCTGAACCCTTACATAGACTGTTAGCTAAAAAGGCCATTTGGGAATGGGGGAAGGCTGAAGACAGGGCATTCGCCGGCATTAAAAAACTGCTATCAGCCGAGAGTTTTCTAATCCAGTACAACGCAACGCTTCCCCTTGTTCTAGCATGTGACGCGTCTCCGTTCAGGGTGGGAGCCGTCCTGAGCCATAGACTCCCGAATCGTAGAGGCGCCCATCGCATACTACTCCCGAACTCTGTCAAGCGCCGAGAGAAATTATAGTCAGCTCGACAAGGAGGCCCTCGACGCCGTTTCGGGAGTAAAGAAATTCCACGAGTATTTGTTCGGGAGAGACTTTGACCTAATCACTGACCATCGACCGCTCCTGGGCCTCCTCGCGGGAGATCGGCCAACACCGGCAGCACTATCACCCAGGATGACATGCTGGGCCATCTTCCTTGCAGCATACTCCTATCGCCTGGTACACCGACCAGGGGCGGACATGGGCAACGCGGACGCACTCAGCCGATGCCCACTACCCGACAGCCTAGAAGACCCCACACCCGGCATCCCCATCTTGCTGATAGACATATTGGACTCCGGGCCCATAACATCAGCCGAGGTTGCGAGAGCCTCAACCAAAGACCATGTGATCCGGACAGTTGCAAGTTGGGTCATGAGGGGGTGGCTGGAAAAGATTGGGAGTGGGGAATTTAAACAGTTCGTGGGAAAACGGGACGAGTTAACAATGCAAGGGGGTTGTTTGCTATGGGGCGATCGGGTTGTTATTCCCTTGCGCCTACGGGAAAAAGTTCTAACGTTGTTGCATGAGGGGCACCCTGGGATTGTAAGAATGAAGGGGCTAGCCAGGAGCTATGTCTGGTGGCCCAGCATGGATACAGATATTACTGAGTGGGTGGGGAGATGCCAGCCTTGCCAAGAGTCCAGATCAGATCCACCAAGGGCACCCGTAAGGGAGTGGGAAAGACCCCAGGGACCCTGGTCTAGAATACACATTGACTTTGCTGGCCCATTTCACGGACAGACCTTCATGGTCGTTGTAGATGCGTTTTCCAAATGGTTGGAAATTAAACTAATGAAGGCCACTACCACCGACGCAACCATCAGGGAACTCAGATAGTTATTCGCCACCCATGGGTTACCGGACATCCTAGTGTCAGATAACGGGCCACAATTCACCGCGACACAATTCGAGGGGTACTTAGCGGGGCTAGGGATCAGACATGTCCTTTCGGCCCCATTTCATCCGGCTAGTAATGGTCAGGCTGAGAGATTTGTGAGGTCAGCAAAGAAGGCCCTTTCACGCTTAAGCCCCGGAGACTGGCAGGAAAGGGTAGACAAATTCCTAATAGCACAGCACTCCACACCCTGTACAGCCACAGGCCGAAGCCCGGCAGAGTTATTAATGGGGCGGAAACTCCGAGGAGTACTAGACAGGCTTAATCCCAATTACTCCCCAGAAGTTTTCAGGGGGGGGGGAGAGGAAGCTTAAGAGAGTTCACCATAGGAACGCCGGTACATGCCAGAAACTATGGACAGGGCCCACTCTGGGAGGCAGGGACCATTACAGAAATCACGGGGCCCAAATCATACAGGGTAGACATGGGGGACGGGAGAGTTTGGTGCAGACACATTGACCAACTGAGAAAACGAGTAACCGTAGACACCGACGACAGATTCGACGAACCAATCCCTGACCATGACTACCAACCAGAAACACAAACTACAAGCCCGGGTAGAGCGGAGGACTTAGCTGAGGATTCTGGTATCCTGCACCGCCCCATCAAGGTAGTCCAGGCTGCCGGAGAAGTCGCTGCCCACAAGGCAGTCCCGGAGGCCTCATTGGCGGAGCAGGGAGAAACAGAGACTCCCTCCGACCTGCTTGATGCCGCCCCTCCAACTGAACTGCGCAGGTCAACTAGGACTCGCACACGCCCTAGTCACCTGAGAGACTTTGTATGTAAATAACACTCCAAGTGACTTCTGGGAGGGGAGGAGTGTTATGTAAATAGGTTTGTTTGGCGGGAAGTTCGAATTAACTGACCTTCAGCTGATTGGCTGACCACTACAGCTGCAAGGTATATAAAGGGAGCTGGCTCCCTGGGTTAGTTGCTGGATTCTCACTATACAATAAAGAGTTGTTGTCACTCACTACTCTGGCTTACTGCGTCCTCATTCACCCAACTTAACAACTTTATTTTACGTTCTAATCATGAATGTACTCCACTATGTAGAGTTGACACTCTGATGATAGATCATAAACAATATTCTCCTAACTACTTTCAAATCAAATGATCTACTCTGTATTAAAACAAATTAGAAGGGTTGAGCATAGCATAAGTGTTAACATTTCTTTGAAGAGCTATTTTTTTGAAGCAAGAATCAATGAAGAGTTTCAGACTATTAGGTTTAATTTGTAGGCTAGAACTTAGCTGAAGCTTTCCAGAATCTCACATAGCATTGCCAGGCCTGAATGTTCCTTGTTACATCAGAACTGAAGCCAGTTCCCTCTGCTGATAGCACCTAATAACCTGATCATATACCTGCTTGCATTAAAATCCTCTTCCCACATTTTCCACAGTTAAACTGAACTTATTTTACATTTCTTACACAACTCTATGGGCAGTTGCCTACTTATGTTCTCTGCACTCCTGACTGAGAAATTCAAACCTTTTGGGTAAAGTCAACACAAATTTCTCTGGTCCTCCTAGTCTTCCCTGCAATTCTTATAGCAGTTTTGGAGGGGAGCGAAGGGCAGCAGATTTTCTTGCAGTCCAAGGGTTGGGGATACCTTATTTGTGAGGAGCACTTGAAGTTCATTCGCTTGTAAAGAAAAATCTGTTCCTGGTGCCTTTCTCTTTCACTTCTTGAAGTTATCTATCTACACTGACCTTAATGTATAAGTCTAGTTTTCTTGCCCTT
The DNA here is from genome assembly GCA_022577455.1 of Arizona elegans. Lineage (NCBI taxonomy): Eukaryota > Metazoa > Chordata > Lepidosauria > Squamata > Colubridae > Arizona > Arizona elegans. The sequence goes on from JAKOOJ010000001.1 coordinate 156,339,653, forward strand.
TCTACATCATCTTTTTGTTGTCTGTGAATATGAGAATATTTTTTAATAGGGATGTAAGAGAGTTGCTGTTTTCATTTGTATGCTTTGTGCCAGTGTGCTGCATTATCTGATGCTTATTTTTTTCTATTTTTATTTAATGCATTTATATGCTACTTTGTGTGACATACATATATGGTAAAGTAGATGAAAAAGAAAAATATCAAAAATGCAATAAAATGAAAGCTCAAAACACATTCAGATATATACTGGGGACATCACTGACATCATTTACATTTTAAAAATGTAAAGAGAGCATTACACCATCTCAATCCCCTAAGTTTGACTGGAAGAGCAAAGTGTTTATGGCTTTCTTAAGACCATTTGGATTTCTCCAAGAATGCTATGTTAAATAAAGTTAAGTCTTTCTTTTTGTATATATTGTTTATTATCTGGTAGGCTATTATCTTGTTAGAATGGATCCTGCAGTCTTGCACTTACCTTAATTTTACTGAAATTATTTTCTTTTTACTTATTCAGAATTCAAGAAAAGATAAAGGAAGCAATAAAGAATCATTTATGTTGCTATTTGAGTTATCTAGCACTCAAAAGGATTTGCTGGATATAGATCCATGCATTAATTTAATAAAAGACTTTTAACACATGCGAGGGTCTGTATATTAGAAAACAACATTTTAGAATTACTTTTATATTGTCAGGGATTTTGGTAAAGGAATGATTAAAATGTACATCCCCCCCCCCAATCAGGTGAAACTCGAAAAATTAGAATATCGTGCAAAAGTTCATTTATTTCAGTAATGCAACTTAAAAGGTGAAACTAATATATGAGATAGACTCATTACATGCAAAGTGAGATAGTTCAAGCCTTGATTTGTCATAATTTTGATGATTATGGCTTACAGCTCATGAAAACCCCAAATTCACAATCTCAGAACATTGGAATATTACATGAAATCAATAAAAAAAGGATTGTACATAGAACAATATAGGACCTCTGAAAAGTATAAGCACGCATATGTACTCATTACTTGGTTTGAGCCCCTTTTGCATCAATTACTGCCTCAATGCGGTGTGGCATGGATGCTATCAGGCTGTGGCACTGCTGAGGTGTTATGGAAGACCAGGATGCTTCAATAGCAGCCTTCAGCTCTTCTGCATTGTTCGGTCTCATGTCTCTCATCTTTCTCTTGGCAATGCCCCATAGATTCTCTATGGGGTTCAGGTCAGGCGAGTTTGCTGGCCAATCAACCACAGTAATCCCATGGTCATTGAACCAGGTTTTGATACTTTTGGCAGTGTGGGCAGGTGCCAAGTCCTGCTGGAAAATGAAGTCAGCATCCCCATAAAGCTCGTCTGTGGAAGGAAGCATGAACTGCTCCAAAATCTCCTAGCAGACAGCTGCGTTGACCCTGGACTTAATGAAGCACAATGGACCAACACCAGCAGATGACATGGCTCCCCAAATCAACACAGGCTGTGGAAACTTCACACTGGATTTCAAGCATCTTGCAGTGTGTGCCTCTCCATTCTTCCTCCAGACGCTTGGTCCTTGGTTTCCAAATGAGATGCAAAAGTTGCTCTCATCAAAAAAGAGGACTTTGGACCACTGAGCAACAGACCAGTTCTTTTTTTCTTTAGCCCAGGTAAGACGCTTCTGATGTTGTTTGTTGTTCAGGAGCGGCTTGACAAGAGGAATACAACATTTGAAGCCCATGTCCAGGATCCGTCTGTGTGTGGTGGCTCTTGATGCACTGACTCCAGCCTCAGTCCACTCCTTGTGAAAGTCCCCAACACTTTTGAATGGCCTTTTCCTGACAATCCTCTCCAGGCTGCGGTCATCCCTGCTGCTTGTTCACCTTTTTCTTCCACACTTTTCCCTTCCACATAACTTTCTATTAATGTGCTTTGTTACAGCACTTTGGGAACATCCAACTTCTTTTGCAATTACCTTTTGAGGCTTTCCCTCCTTATGGAGGGTGTCAATGGTGGTTTTCTGCACAACTGTCAGATCAGCAGTCTTTCCCATGATTGTGATTCCTACTGAACCAGACTGAGAGACCATTTAAAAGCTCAGGAACCCTTTGAAGGTGTTATGGCTTACTTAGCTGATTAGAGTGGGACACTTTGAGCCTAGAATATTCACAATATTCTAATTTTCTGAGATTGTGAATTTAGTTTAGTTTAGTTTAGTTTAGTTTAGTTTAGTTTAGTTTAGTTTAGTTTAGTTTAGTTTAGTTTAATGCAATTTATATACCGCCCTATCTCCAATGGACTCAGGGCGGCTCACAACAGTAAAATACACAATGACATTAATGCAATATAAAATTAAAAGTCCGAATTAAAACAGTTTAAAATCAGTTTAAAAACTATTAAGAAACACCCCCCCTCTTCATCAGTCCAGGTCTTCAAATCATGGCGAAACGAGCGAAGGTCAGGGGCCATCCGGAGCTCCAAAGGAAGTTGGTTCCAAAGGATGGGTGCGCCCACAGAAAAAGCTCTCCCCCTGGGGGTCGCCAGCTGACATTGTCTGGCCGATGGCATCCTGAGGAGGCCCTGTCTGTGGGAATGCACCAGGCAATTGGGAATTGTTGCTGGCTGCAGGGGGTCCGACAAATATCCCAGGCCTAAGCCATGAAGGGCTTTATAGGTGATAACCAGTACCTTGAACCTCACCCAAACAGCAACTGGTAGCCAATGCAGGCCACACAGGAGGGGTGTAACATGGGAGTGTCGAGACACTCCCATCACAACCCACGTGGCCGCATTCTGCACCAGTTGAAGCCTTCGAGTGGTTTTCATGGGCAGCCCTAGGTAGAGAGTGTTGCAGTAGTCGAGACGGGAGGTGACCAGCACATGAGTAATGGTGTGTAGGGCATCTTGGTCCAAATCAGGGTACAGCTGACACACAAGGCGGACCTGGGCAAATGCCCCCCTGGTCACGGTCGCTACATGATCTTCCAGAGACAACCGTGAATCCAGAAGGACACCGAGGTTGCGGGCCCTATCCACAGGGGGTAACACCTCACCCCCGGTGGTCAACGATTAATAGCTAGATTGGACCCAGATGGTCTTGGCAGGGGTTTGGGGGTTTTCATGAACTGTAAGCCATAATCATCAAAATTATGACAAATCAAGGCTTGAACTATCTCACTTTGCATGTAATGAGTCTATCTCATATATTAGTTTCACCTTTTAAGTTGCATTACTGAAATAAATGAACTTTTGCACGATATTCTAATTTTTCGAGTTTCACCTGTAAATGGCAGGTTTTGAACCACATGCTGCTATAATGTTTATTTGTGTCTCATCCTTCCTCCACTGAGCATACAGATCTAATTACAGGTAGTTCTTGAATTATAACCATTTAGCAGCCATTATGATTGGACCCCAAAGTTATGACTGTTGCAATGCCCCTATGGTTGCATGATCACTAATTAGATGTTTGGCAGCCCATCTGCACTTATGATTGCAGGAGTGCTTCAACTATCTCCATTTGCCTATAACCCCCTATTTATTCCCCTTTGGCCCACTGCACTCCATGGTCACTGCTGCTCTAGCTGACCTCTTCTTGCTTCCTCTGCTGACTAAGCATGCCTAACTGGTCCCTTTATGAAGCAGCTGCTAGCCACATGAGGCTTTCTTCCCAAGGCCATTTGTCTTGAGAGACCTGAGGACGATGGCCTCACACAGCCAGCAACTGCCTCACAGGCACACCTTGTCAGAAATGGGAGCAAGAAAATGGCAAAGGACAGCTGGGGTGATGGAATGCAGGGCATCTGGGGGCTTTCTGGGGCAGCTAGGACTTTGTGCTGTATTGCTGGAGTGGCTGAGGCTTTGCATCACACCACTGGGGCTTCCCAGGGTGACTGCAACTTTGTGCTACACTGCTGGAGCTTCCTGGGAGGACTGGAACCTCTTGGGGCAGTTGCAGCTTCATACTGCACTGTGGTTCAGGGGCTTCTTGCAGCCCCAGAGCTAAAGCATGCCAAGAAGTCCCTAAGCCATAGTGTAGCAAGCAGCTCCAAAGTTGCATGGTTCTGGGGCTTTTTGTTTTCCTCAAGAGAGGGTGCAAGGATGGGGGTAACAGCAAAAATGAGCAGAAACAGGCAGTTTGGGGGAGTTCCCCTACCAAGGCCTGGGGCTGGGAAGGACCAACCAAGCCCAGAATGGCTTGGATTGGGTAGATCCCTGGCTAATGACTGGTGGAATTCAGTTAACAATGGCAAAGGAGAATGTCAGGATTGTTGTTGCTAAGTAAGGGGACAGGGGTCAAGTGATGTTGCACTTTACAACCACATCACTTAGCAATGGAAATTCAGGTCCCATTTGTGATTGTAAGTCAAGGGCTACCAGTATTACCTTCCACATGTGCAGATATATTTTATGGCTATAATAGTCCTTGAGATACTGTAGATTAGTTTAGGCCCCAATGTGATTCAGCAGATACAACAGTGGATCAAAGATTAGTACAACTAAAAGTCCACAAACTAGCTTTAATGGATATGCAATGCAAACAGAATAGTGAAATATATAATATTGTTACATCTATTTATGTAAAGAAGTGGCTATGGAGATGGGATTGTAAGTACTTGCACTTCAATTTATCACATTCATTTATCACATTCCTTAAATTGCAGAAACACTACCATACAAATAATTGAACAGAGAAACCTCCAGGTTCTCTCAATTTTAGAAAACTTTTCTCAGGGCTGTTCTCCTTCTCCCTAAGTTAGAAATGTAATAGAAACTTTGGGACTTTATGGGTTTCAATCCAGGGGTGAAATGCTCCCGGATCGGACCGGATCGGTCGAGTAGGTAGCAATGGCAGCGGGCAGTTCGGAGAACCGGTAGCAAAAATCCCTGCCCCCGCCCCCCATGCCCAGCTGACCTGCGCGATCATCAGAGCCTTTTTTTCCTTTTAAATGGCTCTGACGAACCAAGCTTTGATGATCCCAGCTGAGTTGCCTGCAACTCAGCTTAGATTGTCTGACCTATTTAAAAGAAAAAAAGTTTCTTTTTTTTCTTCCCTCCCCCCCCCCCCCGCCTCCAGCTTGCTTACCTTAGCTGCTGGTCACAACTCCTGCTTTGCTTGGCTTGCTGTAATACCTGCAATCCATTGCATCAGCAAGCAACTGAATCTCCCTGCCTGCAATCAAGCTCATTGGTGAGCAGCTCTATCTGCAACTTTCAGACTTGTGGACTTCAACTCCCAGCAAAGCTGGCTGAGGAATTCTGGGAGTTGAAGTCCACAAGTCTTAAAGTTGCCAAGGTTGGAGACCCCTGTTCTATTGGGTAAGTTTTTCCCCCCTTTGGGAGCTTTAAAAAAATAGTTAATTGGGTTTTTTTTTTAGTTGTTCTTTTTTTATACCTAGCCATTTAAAGTTTAGGAAGTTTTAAATTTAGCTGCTTGTATATAAAAATATAAATAAATAAAAATAAAATAATATTTGTGCAGCTTTCTGAGATTTAGTGTGTTTCTGTAGTGTTTCACTCTAACTACACAAACACACAAAATCTCACAAAGCTGAATGTGGAATTTTGTGTGTGTAAAGTGTAAAAGTTATTTTTTGTGGCTTTTTGTGGCTGTGTGAGGTTCCTGCTTGTTGCGGGGCCATTTTGGGTCTAGCACAGCTGCTTTTACATTGTGGGTGAGCCAGTTGTGTTGTGTTGTGTTTTGTAGGTTAAAAAAGGGCAAAGAAGTGACATTGACTTGGCCACGCCCACCCAGTCACCTTACCACCAAGCCCCACCCACAGAACCGGTAGCAAAAGTTTTTAGATTTCACCCCGTTTCAATCCTATAAAATTCTAATAAGATTTCTATCGTTTAAGCAAAAGAAAGATGAATGAAAATGAAAAGAACTGGGATAGATGGAAAAAGTCACCATTCAAACCTCAGGATTTTCTTTGCTATTCACTTTACTGTTTCCTGTTGTGATCAATATAGGAAGGAGCTGCCACATCATCTAGTTACAAGGTGCATTATGTCATTATAGTCATTATGAGTACATTAGAAAATGTTTGAGGGCTGTGAAATGACAGCTGAGTTACCAAATTGCTGTGGCCTATTCTCCTCTATACGTGCAACATTTAAGGGCCCAACTGGTCACAAAAAGCACTCCTTGCTCTCCTTTTCCTTTTGCCATCATTCAGAGAGTGAAGAGAAAGCCAAGCTCCTAGTGCTAATCACTTGGTCTTCCACAGAAAGCAGGCATTCCACTTGCATATTTTTTGTACCATCACTCTAATGGGTTATGCTAAAATACTCATTTATGCATGAGTTAGAATAAAACACTCACCACATCATATACTATTTTACTCACTCTACATACCATCAAAAGGCAACAGCTGAGTTCAAAATCTTTGCAGTAAAAAGAATATGCAGCCTTAAATTTGAGACTAGTAACTATCCAAAACACATAAGCCAAAGATTTTTTTAAAAAAAAGGAGCCAAGAGCCATTCTTACCCCCAAAAGCTAGCTCAAGGGACAACATGGCAATAATATAGGGTTCATTTTGCCAGTTTGTGGGAGAGTTCTGTTTGTACGATTATAATCAATCCAATATGTGCCTATATCTGTACCTCTAAATAAAAGTGGCTTGAACAGCCTTGACTGAATATGCAACTTTATCACAGAAGAGCTATTGCACAGAGCATGATCCTTTCTTTGCTTTTATCAACATAGACAAATTCTTTTTCAAGAAGACAACCCTTCAAGAAAACACGTTCTGACTTATTTAAGATTTCCAGGCATATTAGTATGCTGAATTGCATTCAGAAACAAGTTAGTTGAAGTGTATTTCTATCAACCAGTATCTATTAGCAATGTGTGTCCAAAAGGAGACCATGCTCATCATAGTAATCAAAACTAGAAGTCATCAGAAGACAGAAAAAAGTGGCTGGGCTAATCTTTCTAAAAAGAAGCAGAATTGCTGGAACACAGAATGAGGGTCAGCAGCATGAAACCTTAATCAGATTGATTTGGGGTGAATCAAACTGAATGTCTTCAAATCAATTGTGCAAAAGCCTCAAAAAACTGATTCAGAAATCTGAATCAAATAAATCTGAATTGTTCAATCTCCCCACACTGAATCTAACTAAGCTTACTATCTAATAAATATTGATTGTTATTGCCATTTCTAAGCCATTCAAAGTTTTCATCCATTAATACATGGTTCTTGTCACATTTTGAAATTGAAAAATTGTCACATTTTGAAATTACCTATTAGCTTAAAGAAGCAGTGAGTTTTTTCCAGCAAACTTGGTGGAAAATATATTAATCAGTCATTCCCTGCATTTTTATTTTTATTTTCTGCCAGTAGCCAAATACAGTTTTAGTTTTACTACTATTTTAGTTGTATTTTAAATTTACTCTTCTTGAATACAACCTACTTCTTGGTAAACTAAAAAAATGTGGGATAGACAGCATCATCACTAGATGGATTTGTAACTGGCTGACAAACTGTACTCAACGAGTAGTCCTATATCTACATGGAGGGAAGTAAGCAGTGGGGAGGTTCCGTCTTGGGCCGAGTACTCTTCAATATCTTCATAAATTTCTTAGATGAGGGAATAGAAGGGAAACTCATCAAATTTGCAGATGTCACTAAACTGGCAGGAATAGCCAACACCTCTAGAAGGCAAGCTCAGGATCCAAAAAAATATTGACAGACTTGAACAATGGGCCCTATCCAGCAAAATGAAATTTAATGTGGAGAAAAGCAAGGTTTTACAAATAGACAGGAAATATCAAAGGTACAAATACAGAAACCTGGCTCAAAAACAGTAACTGTGAAAGGGAACTTGGAGTCCTAATGGATGATGACTTAAATATGAGCCAGCAGTGTGTGGCAGCAGCCAAAAAAGCTAATACAATCCTTGGTTGTATAAACAGAAGTATAGAATCAAAATCACGTGAAAGTACCACTTTATAAATCCTTAGTAAGACCATACCTGCATCCAGTTTTGGTCACCACATTACAAAAAAGATGTTGAGATGCAAAGAAGAACAACTAAGATGATTTTATATGTCAGAGCAACTGCCTGGAGACAAAAACATATGAAAAACACGTGCAGGAATTGGGTATGGAAAGTCTAGAGGAAAGAAGGACTAGCGGGTGACATGATACCAATATTCCAGTATTTGAAGGGCTGGCACAAAAAAGAGAGGGTCAACTTATTTTCCAAAGCACCAGAGGGCGGGACAAGAAATAATGAATGGAAACTAATCAAGGGGAGAAGCAATCTGGAATTAAGGAGAAACTTCCTAAGAGTGAGAACAACCAGTGGAACAGCTTGCCTTCAGAAGTTGTAGGTGCTCACTGGAGGTTTTTAAGAAAAGACTGGACAGCCACCTATCTGAAATGGAATAGAGTCTCCTGCTTGAGCAGGGGGTTGGACAAGAAGACTTTCAAGGTCCCTTCCAGCTCTATTCTGATTTATATTTTGTGGAGAAGTAGGATATAAATAAAACAAATGAAAATAAAGCAATATGACAATTGTATCACTGTATACTACTTTATATTATGTGTGGTGCAGTGTTCGAGAAGACATAACCTGATAATGATGAAGAAAATTGTTTTCTAGTCTGAGTTGGTGCTTAGAATAATCTAAGGAAGTAGAAGAGTTAGCAAACAGACGGTTTGTGTGATGCATATAAAAAACAAACAGAGCTTTGTACATTAAAAAATGAGTGGAGATTTGGCTGCATTATCACAGTTACCACTTTTCTGAACACATCCTGCTGGCATCCCTAAAATTAATATTCCACTGCACAGATCATCAAATGAAGAAGCAATCAATTGCAGAGAATGTCTCTGCTGCTCCCTTGTGGAACAAATGATTGGCATGATGTGGTGGGAGCCTTGGGTGGTTAAGGTCATTGAAAAGTGTCAAATTCATATAAATTGATATATTCATGAGGAAATGATAAAAGAAAAAAAAACAATAGAATATGGGTGCAGGATACTCTAGTGGTTGTCTATGTTTAATTTATAGGAGCCCTAATGGCTCCCTAGTAGTTAGAATACACAATTGTAGGCTAATTCTGCCAATAATTTTGAAGTTCAATCCTAATGGGCTCAATGTTGACTCAACCTTCCCTCCTTCTGAGGTCAGTAAAATGAGGACCCAGATATGCAGACTCTGTAAACTACTTAGAGAGTGCTGTGAAACACTATGAAGCAGTATAGTATGTTTAAGTGCTATTGCCATTGCTATTATTCAGTTGCAGTGTGCGTGTGTAAATGTTGCTTTTGGAAGTTGTTGGCTTGTAAATTGGAAGAAGCATACAAATAATTCCTCTCCCCCTTAAAACTATCAATAACATACATACATATCACTGTAATGGGACATTAATATTACTTACATCCATAAACTCCACATTAGCCTTTGGACCAGTTGTCTCATTCAGTATTTTAATCGCTACAGGAATCTTCACACTCTCTCCCTCAGGAACCCAAATGCCCTAAAAAGTGATGACAAAGTGAACAAGAGCATATCTAATCAAACGGTAAAATAGTCCTCTTTGACCATAATTTGACCATACCACCACACTTTCACACTGGCAATAGGAGAGCAGTTTTGACTGTGCTTGAAGGTACAAGCTAACTTAGGCACTAGTAAAGCAAATTGCACAGCATTTGGTCCCCCAACTCTTGCCAAACTTTCCCAATTTCTTATTGTCCATTCAATTCATTAAGAGAAGAAACAAGAGGGTTTATATTAAGCTGAACATTTCTAAGAAAAGGAGATTTATATCCTATTCTAGAAGCCCATTGATTTCTACCATTCCATTTGGATAATCATCAGATCCTGGGAACAATAGTTGATGAAGGACTGCCGTTAAGGAAACATACCTTATATACAGTTCCAAAGGCCCCTGATCCAAGGATCTTGACGCGCTTTAGCTCAGTTTCCTTCAAAATGCGAAGTTGTGCCTGATTGGGTGCTGTGCCACTAGGAGTCAAAGGTTCTACCAGCTACAACAACAACAAAAAACAAAAAAGATAGTAAGAAGCCATGAAAAGCACAATCCATAGTTGGATTTTAACATAGTAGATATTGTTTGTATCTTATCTTTCATGCCGCTCCTTATTGTGCTTTACTCTTGATGCCATCCAGCAAAAATTAAGATAATGAAAGCTGACTAGAAGTAAGCTCCACTGAACTCAGTAGGATCAATTTTTGAAGAGGTAGGTATAGGCTTGCATTGCCTTAACAGCAAAATGAGAAATCTCTTTAAGTTTTCAAAATAAAATTTGTTTAATTATGCAATATATATATGTATCTGTCTGTGTGTGTGTGTGTGTATTTCCTGTAAAAATAACAAAGAAAATTTAAAATGAGAGAATTTATTTGTTTCTTTGTTATAGCCTAACTTTCCTGCAGAACCTAAGACAGCTTACCCAGCACTCCCTCCTTCAATTTTTCCTCATAACAACTACCTAGTGAGGTGGGCTGCTTGACAGAGTCATGCACCCAAAATCGCTCAGGGAGCTTCTCTGGCTTAACCTTAACTGCTGCATTAGAACACTCTGAGTGAACTTTTGGCATTTGACTTCAAAATGTTTAACAATGATTCACTCTCAGTCCATATGAAGCCATTCCACAGAATGTCAGGTTTAAGAATGGGAATGGATTTTCTTCTTCACATTAAAAGGTATCATTCTGATTCCTATGATTTAATTATCTGGGTAGCATTTTTTTTCTTTTCTTTTTTTTAAAAAAAATTAAAATTCCTAAAGACAACAGAGACATTAATTTAATAGCAAATCTTTTATAGTTTATGTGGAATTTTGTTTTAGGTGTGTGTATATGTGTGTGTTTTCAAATCAGTGTTGTTTCCTGCAACTGCATGCACAAGTTCCTCCAGTTTTCTTGGCAAGATTTTTAGGAGTGCTTTAGGATTACCTACTTCTTGGGGCTAAAAAAGAATGACTGGCCAAGGTCACCCAGCTGGCTTTTTGCTAAGACAGAACTAGAACTCGCTGCTTCCCAGTTTCTAGCCTGATGCTTTATCTATTACACCAAACTGAGTCTCAATAAATACTCAAGACACCTGCCATTGTAAAACTATGTAAATTAATATGCTACATTTAAATTTAGAAAGAAATACTTAAAGTTTTTATGATGCAAAAATAGTTTTGTTCTGCAGAAACATGTTTGCTTATGTTTGTTCTTTATAAACAAACAGAACTTAGCTTATTTATTTATGAACTCTTATAAACCTTTCACTAATTTTCTTAGAGAAAAAACTAGTCATGTTTGTGGAAAACCAAACTGAATTCACAATTGGTAAAAACTATTTCAGGCATCACTTCTCTTTTACTGTAGGAATTATTCTGTTTCTGCAACATGTACGTTGCAAAGTAAGTAATAAGTATATTGTTGTAACTATAGGTCATAACATAAGAATACAATAAAATACAATAATAATAATAAAAAAACAATGAAGTTATAAAACAGCATGATGGAAGTATTAGACAAAAGGTTACAACAAAATAAAGCCAAGCCACAACTAAGAACTTTAAGTATTTCTTTCTAAGTTTAAATGACAGCTGAGCAAATATAGCAACTTGGTTGCTGACATTTGGAAACACATCTGCAAGGAAATAATTCAATTTTTCAAGGTCAGAATCCTTGAGTTCATTTGCCACTAATAATATGGCCTGATCTCATTGTAAATGGGGCAGTGGAGGACATAATGGATAAGGTTCTCTGCTTGACCAACACTACAAGGACAGAGGTGCTGTTCAGCAAAGAGTTTACAAAATCTCCCTTTGAGATAAGCTAAAGGCTTGATCTGCAGTTGGAAGAGTGCTGAAGCCCTTCTGAGTGAAGCACTGGATATGTTGTCCAGGTACTGGAAAGGACTTCCATGTTTTCTGTGATGATGTTACCAACATGAACAACTGGATGATTGTACGACAGTAGCATCTTCATTAGGATCCCTTTCAAAAAGGCTGGCTCTAGTATTTTCTCTATTCCAAGATATAAATTCTCCCAAAGATTGTAGAGAATCATTTGTACAATGGGTGATAAAAATTTAATCCACTGATTTCCAGCTAGGTAACAAAGAGTTTGGCAAGATGGGAATCTTGAAAGCTTTCTAGTTTCTTATACTGCCCCAACAATACAAGACATGTCCATTGTTTAAAATATGTCAGTTTCTTTAATTTCCATTCATTCTTAGCTAACACAGTTCTGTAGTGCTGACAAAAAAGAGCCTTGATGGTACAGTGGTTTAATGCACCCTGTTATTAACACAGCTGCCTGCAATTTCTGCTGGTTCGAATCTCTCCAAGGCTCAAGGTTGACTCAGCCTTCCATCCTTTCTAAGGTAGATGAAATGAGGACCCAGTTTGTGGGGGCAATAAGCTGACTTTGTATAAAATATACAAAAGAATGAAGGCTATTGCTTAACGCATTGTAAGCCGCCCTGAGTCTCCGGAGAAGGGCGGCATATAAATCAAATTTTAAAAAAAAAAGTTAACCTGTGTTAATTAAAACTGTTTCCATGAATAAGTTTTTAAATGAGATTTGGTACTGACAACGATCAACATACTTGAATATTCTTCTTACAACAATTTAGCTAATTCATCTGATTTTGATTGGATATTTTGTGCTCAGTTTTGTTCTTTTTTCCAAGTAATTGATACTCTGTTACGGCAATTGAGCTTCTAAAACATTCAGATTAGTTACTGAATGTCTCAATGCAACAAAGTAGTTGTCATCCAAAAGGTAGAGAAGAGAACTTGAGGGTCAACTATACGGCAATTAGTAATAGGAATGAAATAATAGATGGAGCTGAAATCGCGGAAACCTGGGGGGGAGAGTGACCATGTCATGCTGGAATTCAACATCAAGCAGGCACAAGTTATTGAACAAAGTCAAACTAGTGTCTTAGACTTCAAAAGAGCTGACTTATAACTAAGAGACAATTTAGGATGGATTTTATGGATGGAAGCCCTAAAGGGAAAAACAACTCAAGATACTTGAGAAACCCTGAAAAATGAGTATAAAAGCCCAGTCTAACACGATACCACAGATAAAAAAAACAAGAGACCCCAGATGAAACCAGCATGGTTGCATAAAGAACTCCCTGACAAACTGAAAGACAAGAAGGACAAATATATAAAAGGGAAAAGGGGACACATAACTAAAATAGAATTCTAGCAAATAGCCCGAATCTTCAAGGAATGAGCCAGGAAAGCTGAGGCTCAGAATGAAGTAAGACCTACAACAAATGCCAAAATTATGAAAAAAAGTTCTTTCCAATATATATTGGCAAAGAGATAACAAATAGTAAGGAGAAAGTGGAACTACTTAATCCATTCTTTGTATCTCTCTTCAAAGGGAAAAAAATAGTCCAACCTATCAAAAGCAGCACCGTAGGAGACAGAGCAGGAATGCACGTCAAAATAGATAAGAAAAACTATTCCCTGTAGAAGAGTTCAAATTGCCAGGAGCAGATGGATTACATTCCACAGTTTTGAATGAAATCACAGCAGATATAATTTTAGAACCCCTGAATGAAATCTTTCAGAGCTTCTGGAGCACAGGGGAACTACCAGAGGACTGAAAAAGAGCTGATGTGGTTCCAATCTTAAAGGTGGATCCAGGAAACTACAAAAGGTGGATCCAGGAAATTACATATCAATCAGCCTAACATCAACACCTGAGAAAATCCTGGAAAAGCAGTGAATATGTGAGCACTTTGAAATTAGCAAGGCAATTACAGTATTAGAAGCAAGCAAGATGGATTCTCAATTGACAGATCAATCACACCCAGCATGTAGTCCACAATGGAACAAGATCTACATGGAGGAAAACATGCAATGGGAAACCTCAAGATTCTGTCTTGGGCCTAGTACTTTTCACCATATACATACATGATCTAGCTCAGAGATGGCTAACCTTTTCCAGATTGAGTGCCCAAAGCACATGTGCGCACAATTGCATGCACATCCACCCGAACCCCCAAAATGCAATGTGCATGCACCCCCATTCATGTATGCGTGGCCCCTCCCCACATGACACTCCCCCATTCATGCACAGCAGAGACTCTACAACTAGCTGGCCAGTGAGAGATGTGCGTGCATGCATGGTGGAGTTGAACTGGGGTGATAGCTCGTGTGCCTACAGAGAGGGCATTATGTGCCACCTGTGGCACGTGTGCCATAGGTTCGCCATCAGGGATCTAGGTGAAGGTATAGAAGGGGCACTCATCAAATTTGCAAATGACACCAAGCTGGGGGGGAATAGCTAATACTTGGAAGACAGACTTAAGATTCAGAAGGATCTTAACCAGTGGTGAGATTCAGCCAGTTCGCACCACTTCGGGAGAACCGGTTGTTAAATTACTTGAATCCCACCACTGATTTTAACAGACCTGAATACTGAGCCTTAGAGAACAAAATGCATTTCAGTGGTGAGAAAAGTCAGGTCTTAAACATAGGTAAAAAAAGTCAAATGCACAGGTATAGAATAAGTGGCACCTGGCTCAATAGTAACAGTCAGAGGAATCTAGAGGTCCTAGTGGACTACTACTTATGAGCCAGCAGCTGCCAAAAAAGCCACTGTAGTCCTAGGCTGCATTAACAGAATGATAGTATTAAGATCATGTGAAGTGACAGAACAGCTTTATACTACTTGGAGAAACCACACTTGGAATATTTCATCCAGTTCTAGTCAACACAATATAAAAAAGATGCTGAGACTCTTTAAAGAGTACAGAGAAGAGCAACAAAAAGGATTAGGGCTCTGGAGGTTAAACCGTATGATGAATGGTTGAGGAGACTAGATATGCCTAGTCTAACAAATGGAATGGCTAGTACTGGAGCGGCTATCACAGAGAAGAGGGGTCGACCTCTTCTCCAAAGCATCTGAGTGCAGGACAAGAAGTAACAGGTAGAAGATCATTAAAGAGAGATCCAACTTAGAAATAAGGACAAATTTTCTGACAATGAGAACAATTAATCAGTGGAATGTCTTGCCTTTAGAAATTACAATGCAGGTTCTGCATTACTGGAGTTTTTTCAAGAAGAGATTGGAGGAGATTGGACAACCATTTGTCCAGAATGGTATAAAGTCTGTAACTCGATCAGGGTGTTGAACTAGAAGACCTCCAAGGTCCTTTCCAACTCTATTATTCTATGTCCATGATGGCGAAGCTATGGCACGCATGCCACAGATGGCACGCGGAGCCATATTAGTGAGCATGCCAGCTCAGCTCTGGGACGCATGGGTGCACTGGCCAGCTGATTTTCGGGCCTTCTGGGCCCACCAGAAGTAGGGAAACAGGCTGTTTCCTGCCTCTGGAGGGTCTGGGAGTGTGGGGAAGGCCCGTTTTTCTTTCTTACCTGGCTCCAGATCCTCTCTATGCATCTGGGAAGGGCGAAAACAGCCTTTCCCACTCCCTTGGAGGCCCTATGGAGGCTGAAAGGGCCCATTTCCCGACACCCGGTGGGACAGGAAGTGACATTTTTTCCTGTCCCCAGCCTCCAGAGACTCCTAGAGAGGCTCCTAGAGACTCCTAGAGAGGTTCTGGAGGCTGGGGACAGCAAAAAATGTCACTTCCTGTCCCACCGAGAGTTGGTAAATGGGCCCTTTCAGCCTCCGTAGGGCCTCCAAGGGAGTGGGAAATGCTGTTTTCGCCCTTCCCAGATGCAGAGAGAGGATCTGGAACCAGGTAAGAAAGAAAAACGGGCCTACCAGGCCATCATGTGCCAGGAGCAGGGGTGGGTGGAGTTGCGTGTGCATGCATGTAGGCACGTGCATGACCCTCCCCCGCCCCCCCCTCTCCTGGCACGCAATGGCAAAAAGATTAGCCATCACTGTTCTATGTCATAAAGTGAAGTTTATGTATTTGGATCAGGACTCAAAACTTAATGGCAATATTTGTATGATTGTGTCATTATATACTTAACATTGCAGGTCATTTTGGCATCCATCCAGTTTGCTGTACATTGTGTTATTCGTAAATCTGCTTCATTGGGGTGATTTGACTGAAGTTGCATCAAGCAATTTTCACTATTTGCAATGGAAAACTTACCCAAACAATTTAGAACATAGAACATAGGATTTATCACACAGGCTTTGAGATGAAAACATACACCTTTTGTTAGGGCTGCTGTTAAACTATGCTGCAATCTGCTTGCCACTGGCAGCCTGCCATAGGGGGAACTGCGGGTGGAATGGGAGGGAGGGTTGCCAGGGGAAACTAAACCAAGCCTTAGACCATTGCATGAGAAACACTGGCTGCTTCAAGTCAAGAAAGGAATACCAGCTACGAAGACAGGGACTGTTTCCCAAAACAATTTGTTAGCACCTAATTGGATACTTCTTGATAAGTGTGTGTGTGTGTGTGTGTGTGTGTGTGTGTGTGTGTAGGGGGACATGGAAAGGTTAACTATATACTTTGGGCGGGAAATTCTCAGATCTAGCTTTGCTTCTTCTTGGTTTTCATAACGTATACTTATGGTTAACTTTTGACCTAAGAGTCTTTCTTTGCTAACTGACCAAGTTGGGACAGATGACATATTTTTTATCTTTGGTCTTTTCTAATAAATGTCTAACACTGAATTTTATATTTCTCTGTTCAGTCTGCTTACTGAGTTCATTGAGGCATATCACTTGGTTAAAAAGTATGTAGCTTATACATTAAGTCATCTTGAAATGTTTGTTTAAACTCATATAAATATCAAACAAATAAAGTACAGTAATTGCTATTATGCCATTATGTATTCTACAAATATTTTATTTATAAAACCATTGATATCTATCCCATTAGACCTACTATTGTGAGACAATAACAATGCCATAAAAACAAGCACATAGTAAAACGAAATTCAACCAGTTTTGAAAATAGCAGACCTAAGTGCTGTTAAGTAGCACTTAGCTGCCAGCTGCCTGCAATTACTGCAAGTTCAAATCTCACCAGGCTCAAGGTTGACTCAGCCTTCCATCCTTCCGAGGTAGGTAAACTGAGGACCCGGATTGTGGGGGCAATAAGCTGACTTTGTATAAAAAAAACACCGCTTGGGGGTGGCGAAAGCCCTACTAAGTAGGTATAAGCAAAAGTATGAAGGCTATTGCTTAATGCATTGTAAGCCGCCCTGAGTCTCTGGAGAAGGGCGGCATATAAATTGAACAAACAAACAAACAAACAATTAAATAAATAAATAAATAAATAATTTAAAAATCTCACAAGGAAAGACTTCCTTTTTATGGTAGTGGAAAAGGAGTTCAATGCCAAATTGAGGTTTTCAGGATTATGCAGCAGTAGCAAGCAAGAATGGAGCTCGGATTCATAATGCTCTTACTCAAGGACTCAAGGAAATGAAACTTAGTCAGAAAACATCACATGATTAGAATGCTGCCCAACTTTTGATTGGAAATACATTTTTCTCTAAAAAATAAATGGGAAAAGACTGGCCTCTAAACACTGACAAATAGCCTGTCTTTTCTCAAGATAAGGAAAATAATTAAAGACTACTCCTGCTCAAATTGGATTAAAAAGCTACTGTAGTGTTTCAAAGAGTCTGTTTGAAGGGCTAACTGCCCCATGTGCTGCCTTTTGAGTATCATTATCACGCCTCTATGAACATTGTAGATGACTTAATTAGTTGAGTACAGTCTTTGCTGTGCAGGCAAAATTATGGGAAGCAGGGAATTACATTATTAGTTGAGAACAAAAACAAATAACAAAGAGAAAAAGCTATGGATGTAAACCTGACACAATAATTTTTACACACCACTTCTCTTAATTAATTTTCAGGTACTAGAATGAAGATGTCAAAGTTTAAATAGAAATGTAAGGAGGAACAAAATTGTATACAGATGATATACAAAATCTGAAATACTATTTTCATGGTATAAATCCTTTTCATATTTATTTTAGAAATAGTGGTAGTAGCCAATTTATGATTTACATCCATAAAGCTACCATAATCTTGCAGACCACATTTTTGCAGTAGCAGAACCCATGTGGTAAATGTGTTCCCAAGGCCATTCTCTTTCACAATGCAAAACTCAAAATAGGATCATTTTCTATTCTGGTTTCCAGGCAGAAGTATTGTAAAAATGGGACTCAGCATTCTTGAGGTCAAAATCTACAATTAGCCCTAATGTTTTGGGAAGATTAAGCAAATGATATTTCTTCCCACTGCCCTAAATGAGATATTCAGTATTGAGTGACTCCTCCCTCCCCTTCAAGTTTATGATCTTGACAACTGACATTTCTGGCCTTAAATTTTGTTTTAAATTAAGTTGCAAGGATTGGTGACTCAAAATTTGTCATTTTAAAAGATTGCAAAACTATATTTGTATATTTATTTTATTTTTTTATTTTATTTTGCATTTGTATACCGCCCTTCTCCCTGAGGACTCAGGGCGGTGAACAGCCAAGTAAAAACATCAAGTACAAATATTAAAATACAATTTAATATATATATAAATTTGGCCCCATTAATTAAAAATGATAAACAAAACAATTAAAAACACTTTAAAAAATAGGCCAGCCCGGCTTGCTGGAAAAGGAAGGTTTTAAGGGCACGGCGGAAGGCACTGAGGTCTTGGATTCTCCTTATCTCTGGGGGCAATTGATTCCAGAGGGTAGGTGCCCCCACAGAGAAGGCCCTCCCCCTGGGGGTCACCAGCCTGCACTGTTTGGCTGATGGCACCCCGAGGAGGCCCTCTCTGTGGGAGCGCACGTGGTTCTATGTGGTTTTATATTGCATTTTTAATTTGTTTTATTTTGTACGCTACCTAAAAGCCATTGACCTTTCTAGTAGATAAATCTAAATAAATATGTGTGAATAAAAATAAATAAAATATATACTGATTAAATATATTAGCAATGAATCAATTTGTGTGTATGTATGTTGTGCATACTAGTTTTTACTTTCTGGATAAATTTTGATATAATCTAAAATTACTTCTGAAATTAGCACATCCCTGTCTTTTGAAGATGTAAGTAGACTAAGGAACTGAAAACTGAAGCAAATAACTTATTGTTATTTATCTGTTTATATAATATCCAGGTATCAAAAGCAGAAGTACAAGGCATTCCTTAATGTGCTATTACTGTTCTGCAGTAAAAGCCTAAGTTTCTTCACAAATATTTGGAACAGAAGAATTTTCTTTAAAATATCTATACACATACATACATCAAGACAAAGAAAAACAGCAGTACTTTTTAAGCATCTGACATATATTTACAGGAAAAGGATTCAATCTTTACCTCAGTCTCCAGAAACCTTCGTAAAGCCCTCTTTTTTTTAATGCTCTTACGTCTCACATAAACTGCAAATGTAAGACCCAAAATGACGATGATGAAGAGTCCTCCAATCACTCCTGCAGCAATCAGGGGGGTTCTGCAAATTGGAACCCAAGGAGAATGATGCTGAATCACAGGAATAAGATATGTGCATACTTTCAAATTAATTTTTAGAAATACATGTACATTTATGAAATAGTGCAGTTAGTTTTGCTACATTCTAAATAATGCAACAACAACAAAAAAAGGAGTGGTAATGTTTTTATCACATTTGTTCTGGAATTTTTGTTGTTAGAAACACAAACAGCCATCATGCAAGCTTTGGAGAATAAAAAGGGAATGAATGAAAAGGCAGACCAATGTATAGTTTGAAAATACTTAATGAAAAAAGAAAGCTTTACATGAAAGTATTTAATGGAAAAACTATACAATGCCCAATATGGGTTGGCTCCCTCTTCCCTAGGGGACCATCTTCTCCAGACAGAATCTGCTTTCCTGTGAGCTCCACTAAGTAGACCAGGCCAGGAAATCATCTCCACAGGAAGACGTACATTACTTTTATTGAAACTGCTTATAATAACAGAATGTTGCCCATCAGATTTTGCTGTACAGTCTTCTCCTTCTTATAGTTCACTGAATTAGGAGACTGGTGTCTCACATGGCTAGTACACTGGAGGTTAGCAAGCCTGCGTTCAAGAATCAAGTGCAAACACTCTCTCTTCTGGATCTGTATTTTCAAATTTTGCCTTGACTGCTAAAATTGAGGAGTCTGACTGCTGTGTGAATATCAATACAATCTCCATATGGCTCGGTTTTTGTACTTCAGTTCTACAGCATTACTGCCATTAACATTCTTGGTCCTTCATTTACCCATAAAAACAAAGGACACATAAACACAAAGAAAAGTTGCTGCCAAAGCAGATAAAGGTTTTAACCTGAATGCTCTTTATCGGTACAAGTGCTAGATGCTAACACTTGACCCATAAAATTTATCTGTTCTAGTGTCACAAACACTGTTTAATGGTTTTGGATGCTGAACACCATCTGTGATGAGTTAATTAACACATTCCTTGCCTGATGTATTACAGTATTGTAATAGCTGTGATTGACTTTGGTTCACATACGTTCACCAAAAAACACTGACATTATCATATTTAAAACAGAATGGCACTCTCCTCATCACTGTAAACTACAAAGGTAATATGTGACTACGAAAGGAAAACTATAAATGTTAAATGTAAATGTTTTTCTTGCTCTTTTTTGTCCTTAAATGCAAAATGAAGTAATTTGATTCCTTCTATCCAGTTCTATGCCCTACCTAAGCATTTATTCTGACAATGAACAGATCAAACTGTAATTTAAAGCGATTGGGTTTACAAATCATGCTGTGATATAAAGTTTGCTTTGCAAACACTATGTTAAATTGATAGATCCCTATTGGCAAAGCAAAGATGTTTTGGCCCAATATGCTGCCAAAATGGGATTCTATCTAAACATTAGATGAGTTTTTGAAGGGAGACTGGAGAATAAAACCAGTCAAGAATATAATTTTTAAATGTTTGGCATAGGTGAATTGCAATACTTTATAAAGATTATATTAGTTGTAGTTAAAGTTTACTTGTTAAAGAACAATAAAATAGTGTTAATCTAGAATAGATTAAGATTGTGTATTGTAGCAGATGATCCTGCATACATTACATGGAATGTATAGGGTGTTTTCCCGAAAATAAGACCTAATCAGAAAATAAGCCCTAGCCTCATTTTTGCATGCTCCTAATATAAGCCCTACTCCAAAAATAAACCCCAGTTAAGGTTGTCATCAGCTCTCTCTGTGTGTGTGGATGGACGTGGCCAGCAGCGGAGGCAGGGAGGGTGCAGGGGCTGATGGTGTCTGGCAGCAGCTGCAGCCCTCACAGCGCATGTGAGTTAATTACTTGTCAAAGCAGGAGGCAGAGGTACAGGCGAGCGAGGGAGGCATGTGATCCAGATGTGACGCACGGGCCATCAAAAAGCCAAGAGTTGGTGGGCTGGAGTGGGCAGGCAGCTGTGGGAGGCTTGTTTTTGCATAGCAGCACCAGCAGCAGATGGAGGCAGAGGCATGAGTAGGGAAAGAAGATTTGAACGTGCCGTGTGGGACACGGGAAAGCTGAGTCGGTGGGCTGGAGTGGGCAGCCGGCTGCGGGAGACTCATCGTGATGCGGCAGCAATGGCAGCAGATGGAGGCAAAAGTGCAGGTGGAAAGCAGGTGATCCCAATGCACCATGCGGGCATAGGCAAACTGAGGGACAGAGGGACAGAGTGGGCAGGTGGCCACAGGAGGCTTGTCTTCATGTCTCTTGGCTTGCCTGTGGCCTGCGTGGTGCATTGGGATTGCCTGCCTTCCCCCCATGCCTCTGCCTCAATCTGCTGCTTGGACAGGTAATCAACTCACCTGCACGGCGCGGGCTGCGCAGCCCCAGAGTGCACTGACCAAGGGGCCTGCGGGCTGTAGCTGCTGGCAGATACAGTCAGCTCCTACGTGCTTGCCGCCTCTTGTGCATGGGCCAGGGAGTAGGGTGCCCAACTGGGCTGATCACCCTGATATTGTGTTTCCCCGAAAATAAGTCCTAATGTGTCTTTTGGAACCAAAAGAAATATAAGACTGGGTCTTATTTTCAGGGAAATATGGTATACAGAGACATGCATACATACATAAATACATACATATATAGAGGGCTAACTGACTGGTTAGATTGCCCATCAAAAGGGAGACAAAGGGAGAAACTTGATTTTGCAATTGCCTCCCACCTTTCTGCCAGCTCTGAGCCTGTATATTTTTGATAATCCCAATTTGAGGACACCATGCCTTAATTCCACAGCAAGAATTAGAATGGAAAAGCAGATTTCTTGTTACCATCATAACCCAGAGGTGTTAACCTCCCAAAGAATATGATTTAACTTTCATCCTGCCATGACCCACATACAAAAGAAAAAGATACGAGATTTGAACATTGGCTGTGTTGTAGATGTGAGTTAAATTAATGGCTTTTCTAATGTCTGCAATAAACCTCTTATCAATTGGGAAGCTAATGATTTAATTCTTTTTTAATTATCTTAACTTTTGTATTTGTATGTTTTTTAATTTTGGCTGTTCACCGCCCTGAGTCCCCTCTGGGAGAAGGGCGGTATACAAATTAAATTAATTAATTAATTAATCAAGAGCTACAGTATGTCCCCGAATCCCTCTGTTAACTTTCTAGTTCAAACAATGTATTGGTGAAGTCTGGCAGGTAAGAAGAAAAACTGATCTTTTAAATAGTGCGGTGGGGGGGGCAGTGGTGGTGGCACTTCATTCATATTTGAACTTCCCAGAAGCATACCAAACAGTCACCCAAATTTATATCTTAGTCTATATTACCTCCTAAAGCATCAACACACATCATTCTCCCACAGATCTATAGAAGCTCTAGTGAAGGGATGATAGAAGTTGATATTGTTACAACATGAGATAAACTTAATTGCAGAATCAAATGGCATCTGTGGTAGACTGATTTAAATTATGCAGATTTAATGAAAATAATTTAAAATGTGGTAAGCATCTGCAGGAAAAATTGTAAATGCTATTGTACAATATTTGATTTAGTAGCATTGAAAATTGGAAAAATTACCAAGATGAACTTTTACAAACTTCCCTCACAATTATCTGATTTTGTTAAAGGAAACAATGCTTAATTTAAAATATGCAAGTTGACGTCTAATTTAGCTTGAGTTAACTATGTTAAAAATAGCTGAATTGGTTTTTCAAGTGAAGCAAGTTTAGTCTAAGAGAAAGAGCCATTCTTTTTATATTTTATTCATCTTTTTTTTTTATTCAAGAAAAAAGGCAAAGATAGAAAAATGAACAAAAACCTGCTCTCTAGACAGAAACAGTCTATGACTGCCAAACCAAAAAACATGATTTGCAAACTGAACCTATAACTTTTCTCCAGATTGTTTTTCATGCCTGAAACTTCTCTTTTATACATTGCAAATTAAGTAAGGCTATGCTTCACTCAGTCATATCACATGTGGCTCACTCTGTTATTTTGGTATATTGAACAAAAATGTGCTTTCCACACATATAAGCACGTACCACATTGTACAGAAACACATTATATGCTAAGGGGTCAATTTGCTGTTGTGACATCCTTTCTAGTGATTCAGCTGTAGCTCAGATGTGGTTGACATTTAGCAGGTAGCGGGAATAGTCAAGTAAAATCAATCTGATGTTTTCTTCCAGTATTATTTAATTGGAGAACTTAATCAAGTATGCAATATGCACTGCACTGTATTGATGGAAAACAAATGATCATGTTGTGCTGTGGACATTTAACCAACTGATCAGTCTCACAGTTTTAATACAAAACAACATAATTTCAGAGTGTATTTACATCTCACTCAGATATGAACCAATGTATTACAACGACCATTCACTATTCTTTATTTTGGAATAACCACATCTATTGCAAGATGACCATTTCTCAGAAACATTAGGATTGGAGAGACCCTATGATCAGAAGGTAGACTTGGCCCTCTTCCTCCCTCCCCATGGTGGCATTTGTTTTCCAGAAATGGAACTATATAGTACCTATATATATACTTGCATTTCTGCCAGTCTCTGAAGATTCATTGGCAGAAATTGCTCCATAGGGATTCCTTTCAAACCCATGGGACATAGCTTTAATCCAGAGCAGTTCAACTAGATTCAGGCTCTGGCTGAAGTTATGCCTGTTTCTGCTAGAACTAATCAGCTGAAGCCAGGAGGAATGCCAGTCAGCACTATGGAAGTGCCTGTTTTTTGTTTTTACCTGGACAGAAGCCCCCTTACATGCCGCCAAAAGTTACGAATGAGGACAGTTTTTACTGTCTTAATTAGTTTGCCCTACAAAAGAAAAGGAAGTTCCTGTCTCTTACCAACTACTGCAATAATGCTGTGGCTATACATTTTTATACTGAAACTAATTGGCTTTAATCCCTATCGTCAGATAACAAGTAACCAGCAAGTCCACAGATAGCCAGATTAGGTAGGACTAATCTGGTAACGAGAGCCAGTTTGACTAGCATCAGGCTAGAAATCAGGTGATTGTGAATGCTAGTCTCATTTTAGGCACAAAAGCAGCTGGGTGACCTTGGGCCACCCTCTCAGTTCTAAGAAGAAGACAATGGCAAACCTCTTCTGAAAAGCCTTGCCAAGAAAGCTGCAGGATTTGTCTAAGCAATTACTAAAAATTGAACTCAATTGAACAGAGGGAAAAACGTGTAGTCAGTTTCCTGTCTTCTTATCTCTTATGGAGTTATAGTGCCTGGAGTACTGAATATGAGACAAAGGCTTCTATTAAGTGATCACTGTCGTCTTCTACTTTCTGCCAATACTGCTTTTCCCACCCAACATTATAAATCAGGGTAATACATGTTTATATTCTGGGACTGATTTTCTGATTCTTCTTTTAATCCAGTTGTGCTTTTGGTTTAGTAAAAAACAAAAACCCTCTAGAATGAGTCATTCTAAAATTCTATAAATAAATCATGAGCTATCAGAATTGTTTCTATAGTTCTCCTCCATTAAATTTTATTTCAGTAAGACTAAATCCAAACCCAATTTATATTAAACCAATTAAGGGAATCAGAAACCTCAGCTGGCATTTCAGAAAAAAAATCAATATTGCAATATGCACATAAAATATGCAAGAAAATTTGCCTTTGATTCACCTTTGTAGAAAAGAACATTCAGCAAATACATATTTAATCTGGAACACAAGGATCAGTGTATTAGTATAGCTTTTCTGTATCAAGATCAAATTAATCATAAACTAGATGTGGTCACACTTTTTTTCTACTTAGAAATGAAAAGCGACAAATCCCTATAGAGATAATCCTCAACATACAACAGTTAATTTAGTGACCATTCAAAGTAACAACGGCACTGAAAAAAGTTACTTATGACCATTTTGCACACACATGACTATTTTAGCATCCCCACGGTCACGTGATCAAAATTTATATGCTTGGCAATTGACTCAGATTTATGTCGGTTCCAGTGTCTTGGGGTCATGTGATCAACTTTTGTGACCTTCTTATAAGCAAAGTTAATGGAGAAGCCAGATTCACTTAATAACCTTATTAATTTAACGACTGCAGTGATTCACTTAATAACTGTGGTAAGAAATAGCAATAGCAATAGCACTTAGACTTATATACTGCTTCAGTGCTTTATAGCCTTCTCTAAATGGTTTACAATGTTAGCATATTGCCCCCAACAATCTGGATTCTCATTTTACTGACCTTGGAAGGATGGAAGTTTGAGTCAACCTTGAACCGGTCAGGATCAAACTTCTGGCAGTGAGCAGTGAGTTAGCCTGCAATATTGCATTCCAACCACTGCACCACCACAGCTGAATAGGTCATAAAATGGAGCAAAATTCACTTAGCTGATGTTTCACTTTGCAACAGAAATTTTGGTCATCATAAGTCGAGGACAACCTGTTGCAGATCAAGGTACACTTAGAATGCAGTTTGTTGTAACATTTACAATGTGATGAAACAGTCTGAATACATGCCACCTGTATTTTGTTTCAAGGTGTTTAAACCTTATTAACATGTTATATTTGTCTTTATTCCAACTTTGTTTAGGTCAAATACTGATTTTTAGTTGAATATAATAACAGACTAAATTATGTCTGCCCTAGAATCTCTGTAAATTCCTTCCAGCATATTGTGTTAGAATTTAACAATTTTATGCAGAATGAACCAGTATTTACACTTGAACACAAACTGCCCCTCTAACTTTTTGAAGTATATGAGAGTAAAAAATTCTTGGGCTCATAAATTTCAATTATTCAAGTTTGCTGCGAACGCTACCCACCTCCCAAGTATGTAATATCTGATATCTTTGATGTGACTTTTGAAGCTTTCACCATTACAGGTACAGAACAAGTATAGCATTCTATCTGTGCAAATGCCCTACCTAAGTAATAACATGATTATCAAATCCCAGGTGACTGTTGAAAAAGAGGTAAAATAAAAGTCTAGTCATATAGGCTGCTCAATATTGTGCCAGCAAAATGACTTGCTCAGTGTACATTAACTATCAAAATACTGTGTTTTTTTAAAGACATCTTCTTGTATCTGTGCAGTGTTTTTCACTATGACACTCCCCTTTAGAACATGCTTGTCACTGAATACAAACATTCTAGTTCAAACATATATTATGTTTATGAAAACATTTCCTTTTGATTAATCATAAGGTTGTTTAAGCCATGCTTTTCAGTGAATATTTATTATATGGTTTAAAGTGTTGAATATTACTAGGACATATACTCCATGACAGGAAGTAGATAAATATTTTACATAAATAACATTTTACACTGGAAATATTTGCTAACTATGCCTTCTGGAACTGTGTTCCAGAAAAAGGACATAAATAATTTACTAGAATTTGAATGAAATAAGGTTTTGGTGTCTTTCATTGTATTCATTTTCAGATTAAACCAAGGCAGAAGTTAATGTTTCCAACTGAACTCATTCAATTATAAACATGAATAAGGTGAAGATTTGATAATTTACTGAAATGTTAATGGTATAACCAAGGAATTGGGGTACTTTCATACCATAAACTTCTACTCATAAATTATGTTTAGCCAAAAGTATTCTATGGGGTTTGTTTGTTTTTTGGCAGTATTTCAAAACTCACCACCTTACTTAGAATTAAAATTTGAACCAACATTTGCAAAACACTCTTTCTCAATAACTAAATAAATGCAAATAGTATACAGTTCTGCTGCAAATTAATTGATCCATGATGTTCAATAGGTATTATACAGTTGACCTATTCTGTTTCATGTCTTATGTCAGATATTGCTGAATGCTGATTACTGCATATTTTCTGTAGAGGAGCTGCCAAACATTTCTTATATCAAAGGAATTGTATGCCCATAGTGGCAAACTGATATTTGTTGCAGCTTTCCTTAGCTCTTTCATAATATGTTTTGTGCAATGGTATTTTTACATTATTATTTGGTAATAATTGTAATTTCAACATTATGCTTCCTATTTATTTATTTATTAATTAATTAAGGCTTCTATACGGGTTGTCCTCATTTAGTGATCCAAGTGGATCCAGCAACTTGTTGTTAAGCAAAGCAGTTAATAAGTGAAATCACAATTGTGCTTATGATCTTTCTTCAGTTGTCCTTTGTGTAACAGACCTGCAAAGTTTGTAAATATAAGATGCCACTCCTCCATCGCAGGGAGGCGGAGCCGATTAAGTAGTTCCACCCCAGACACCTAATGGACCCTGAAGGGTTTCAGAAGGAGTTTGGGGAGATACCTGACTCCCTTGTCCACAGCCTGGCCGAGACCCTAGTGGCTGCCTGGAATAGGGCAGTGTCTGGGGCATTGGACCAGATTGTGCCTTTGCAGCCTGTCAATGGCAGTTGATCCAGGAAAGCTCCCTGGTTTTCCGAGGAGCTCCGGGAGATGAAGCGCCAGAAGAGACGTCTAGAGCGACGCTGGAGGACCAGTAAATCCGAATCTGACCGAACACTCTTGAGAGCCTTTATTAGGACTTATTTAGTGGCGATACGGGCAGCAAAGTGCTCACATTTTTCCGCACTTATTGCATCCACTGATTCTCACCCAGCCGCCCTATTTAGGGTGACTCGTTCCCTCCTTAATGCAGGGGGAGCGGAGGAGCCCTTGCAGGATAAGGGGAGGAGTTTGTGCAGTTTCTGTCGGATAAAGTCGCTCAGATTTGGATGGACCTGGACTCTGATTGGGCAATACCGACTGAGATCTTAGGGGCAAGTCTTAGTCCTATTGAGTGGGAGGAGTTTGAGCCAGTGACTCCTGAGGAAGCGGACAAGGCTGTAGGTGCGATGAGTTTCTCCACTTGTTTGTTGGACCTGTGCGCCTCCTGGCTGGTTTCGGCCAGCAGGGAGGTGACACGAGGCTGGCTCCAGGCTTTAGTTAACGCGTCCTTGAGGGAGGGGTCTTTCCTGCAACCATTAAAGGAAGTGGTTTTAAGGCCCCTCCTCAAGAAGCCTTCCCTGGACCCAGCAGAATTAAAGAACTTTCATCCAGTCTCCAACCTACCCTTTGTGGGAAAGGTTGTAGAGAAAGTGGTGGCACTTCAGCTTCTGTGATCATTGGATGAAACGGATTATCTGGACCCTTTTCAGTCTGGTTTCAGGCCTGGCTACAGCACAGAAACTGCCTTGATCACGCTGATGGATGATTTCTGGCGAGCACAAGATGTGGGTCATTCCTCTGTCTTGGCGCTACTTGACCTCTCAGCAGCTTTCGATACCATTGACCATGGTATCCTTCTGGGACGACTAAGGGAGGTGAGAGTGGGAGGCATGGTGTTGCGGTGGTTCTCCTCTTATCTCTCTGGTTGGTCACAGTCAGTGTTGGTAGGAGGACAGAGGTCAACCCCTAGGCCCCTTGTTTACGGGGTGCCTCAGGGCTCGGTCCACTCTCCCCTCCTATTTAACATCTACATGAAACCGCTGGGTGAAATCATCTGATGATACAGGCTGGGATATCAGCAATATGCTGATGATACCCAGCTGTATATCTCCACCCCCCGTCAGTTCAGTGAGGCAGTGGATGTGATGTGCCAGTGCCTGGAGGTTGTGAGGGCCTGGATGGGAGTCAACAGGCTCAGACTTAACCCAGACAAGACCGAATGGCTGTGGGTATTGCCTCCTAAAGACTATGTCGATTGTCCATTCTTGGTCTTGTGAGGGAAGAAATTGTCCCCCTCAGAACGGGCTCGCAATCTGGGTGTCCTCCTAGACTCACAGCTAAGATTGGAACAACATCTGACAGCTTGGCTAGGGGGATCTTTGCACAGGTTCGCCTGGTGCACCAATTGCGACCCTACTTGGATTAGGAGGCTCTCCTCAGTCACTCATGCCCTTGTCACCTCACAGTTGGATTATTGCAACACGCTCTACATGGGGCTACCCTTGAAAAGTGTTCGGAGACTACAGTTGGTCCAGAATGCAGCCGCGCGAGCTATTGTGGGTGCACCTAGATACACCCACATTACACCAATTCTCCGTGAGCTGCACTGGCTCCCTATCGGTCTCCGGACACAATTCAAGGTGTTGGTTATTACCTTCAAAGCCCTACATGGCTCAGGGCCAAGCTATCTTCGAGACCGCCTTCTATCGCACAGCTCCCAGCGACCGGTAAGATCCCACAGAGTTGGTCTTCTCCGGGTCCTGTCAGCTAAACAATGTAGGTTGGTGGGCCCATGGGGGAGGGCCTTCTCTGTGGCTGCTCCGACTCTCTGGAACCAATTACCTCCTGAGGTCCGGACCGCCCCCACCCTATTGGCCTTCCAGAATGCAGTGAAGACCTGGCTTTTCCGGCAGGCCTGGGGCCATTGATCTCGCTACGGCGATCTTGCGGGACCCAGCCACGGAATGGAGTATATGGGTTTTTAATGTTTTCTTTAAAAAATTTTTTATGGGATATTGTTCACATTGTTTTTTTGCTGTAAGCCGCCCAGAGTCCCTAGGGAGTTGGGTGGCATAGAAATGCAATAAATAAATAAATAAATAAATACATAAATAAATAAATAAACCCCATGCTGGATATAGTAGTTATGTAATCTCTCCCAACAATTTTATAAACATGCTCCCAAACATCAGAACTAGCCCAGAAGGAGTCCATGGTCATATTCCTTTTAAGATTAAGAATGATTATTATCAGGTGATACTTTCTGGTTAGATGCCATGGGAAGCAAGGAAAAAAAACCTAGAACCTCTTTTCTTTTAATAGAGGTACAATTGCAGGTGAAGAAAGTAAAAGGAGAAATCCTATTATAGTTTTCTCACATAACCTATAGTTGAATAATACTTGTCAAAGGCAGGCAAATAATGCTTCATGTCTGATTCTATAAAATTTTTGATGCAGTTATATGCCTACTCTCCATTATCATCAAAAATTGACTGCTGCTGTAATACCCTTTCATGTCAAATGCTGATATCGAATGTAACGCTCGCTAGCGTTGGAGAAGAATCACACAACCAGAAAATATTCAAAGGATATTCTCCACTGAACTTTAAACAAGATAATTTAAAATTTTGACATCAAATTACACTCCCTCCCAAAAGGTGATAGGGAGGTAAGAATGGATGTCAGTTTTAGGAGTATTAGTTTTCTGGGTTCAAAATAAGGTAAATCTATTAAAAGATAGGCAATTGTCATATTAGTCAACTCATCTCTGACTACAAATCTGAGAAAAACTTTCCTGCCATTTGTGATAGAAAAGATAAAGAATAGAACTGTATTTGCAATAGTGGTGAATATCTGTAGCTCAGGTGTAGGATGAGGGTAAAGGTTTGTTCTCCGAGCTTGTGAGTTGGATTCCGAGTGTTTTGTTACCAGGCTAGGTAAACATCTTCAACAGATTTTAGGGAATGTCAGTGTCAGTGTTCTGTTTATAAGGGCTTTAGGTGTCAAGTGAGGGTCTTGTAGTATTATATTTACTATAGTATTATAGTTACTAAAATAATCTTTACATCAGTTGAAAGAAACAAGCTCCTGTCCCATCTATATGATAAAAGATCCACAAAAGCCAAAATATCAGCAATAATTATAAAATATAACACTGAAAACAACATATGGGGGAGGAGATCCAGAACGTATTAACTTAGTAAAAGGGGATGTCCTTTTACAAATATGTATAACTGAGGGGAAAGAAAATTTGGCATTTCTGTGAGTCACACTTCTCTTGACAGCACCTAATAGAGGGAGGGAAGATTGTTGCTGCTGTTCCATACTCCTTTAACCGTCAGTCCTCACTGCATACTCGCCAACTCATATCCTGACTTTCCTGAATTTTCACAAGGACATGATAGCAGAGGAAAAGGCAGGAATAGGGACAGAGTTTCCTGCAGTTTGTTGGAACCCACATAATCAATCCAATTCTCTCTTTCTCTGCAACTGAGGAAAAGAAAAGCACTGTTCCAGTAATGCCTAGAGCAAGGACATGAGACATAAGGCAGTTGTTCCATATAGATCCATGTGTGTGTGTGATTATGTCATTCTTCCTATGAAAAGAAGGGATAAGCATGAAATGAGTGTCTGCATAACAATTAAAGGACTCAGTTACTTGCAGTATATAAAAATTATATCCTACATAATTATAGGATAATCTATCTGTCTGTCTAAACTTTTCCACTATGTTCTGGTCTCAGAATTCGGGCTGTAAATATCAGGCTAGATGAAGCTTGCATTCATTAAATGATTGTATATGGTCCCTGCTGACTTTAAAAGGAATTCAAGTAAGTAACCACAAAATCTGTTTACCTCTTGTACAGAAAGAAACATGCTGTGGTTTGGGTATATTAACTGCCACTCTATCTGATCCAAAGTTCACTGACAGCTATCCCCACAGTGAAAAAGATACTTTGTGCAAGCTAATATTTATGTTAAAAAATAGGTTCTGTTTCTCAATTTAATAAACAGTAGGGCTCTTCAGAACAGGTGGTCTTCCTTGGGATGAAACTGCAAACAGTGGCAGAAATTTAGGCTTAGCATGTAAGTTCATCTACTGAGGTTCTTCGGCCTTTGTTATTAATGAGGCACTAGAGAATCTTGGAATATTCCCAAGTAGCAGATTTTGTATTTCTTCTCCTCTTAATGATGCTTACCTTTCAGGTGTTGTTTGTAATTACAGCTAAATGAAGCTGTAAATAGTTAAGCTTAGAATAAATAAGATCTCAGTGTTCTACATAAATTCCCCACTGCCACCACTATCAAAATAACCAGAAAGAAAGAAAATTGAAGAGCTAACTTGAAAATGATCCACTCCTGAGGACACAAAATTAATGTTGGTACCACAATAGAAGTATATAGTGTGCCAGAGGCAGGTAACATGGTGCCCTCTAGTTATTTTGGACTATAATGTGTATAATCCACGATAATTGGATGTATAGCCTAGAGCAAAAATATATACCAAAGCATCGGATAATTCCAAGTTGCCTACCACTGGTCTATGAAGTAAATAAATTGTTTGTTTATTATGGAATAACCAGATTATTTCTTTTTCTGCTTTGCATGATATGGTTCCCTCTGTGAAGAAAGATATTGGTATCTGGGGAAATTACAAAGCATTTTCTTCAACAGCAACATCTACATTATTTTTAAAATGTCACTATTGCTATCACTCACTTCTAAAGTACAGTTTTCTAATATTAATTTAAGATTAGAGTAATAGTTAATGAATGTTCAAAATCATGGGGTTTTTAAACAAATGTAACAAATCCTAATGTAGAAAGATGATTTATATTTAACCTTTTCAAAGCAATAGGAGTAATTTGGCATCGAAATTGAAAGAGCTGATACAAAGGTGATGAAAACAGTTTCAGTCATGTCACATGTTCAGTTTGATAATTCAATGATAAATATTTTAATTGCTAAACTGTTTTTCTGAGATTGGTTGTGTGAAGGCTACAGTTGTCATAATCCTTGACTATTTGGCTACTTTGACCAAAATCTTATTGTAACTGCGGAATACTTACAGTAGGATTTTGTCAATTAAAGATCAATTATTCCATTTCAGCTTAGAAAATGTTACCTAACTATTTATATGCCTTTTTTAAACAAACAAACAAACAAACAAACAAACCCTCATTTAAGTAGTTTTTACTTAATTAAATAGGGTACAATTAACTTATAAACAACTGGAACATATGGAAAACTGTAATCGACATAGAAGAGCATAGTGCTATAAAAATTAAGTCATCTACAAACATGCAGAACTTATTAATGGCAAGTTTCCCTTTCCTATCGTGTATTCTGTGTTGCTGAGTTACTGTGAAATTATAATGAAATCCTGCTGTGAAATGGTTATCAAACACAAGGAGGAAAAGGTTTCACTGCTTTACAAAGGATTTGCTGTTAATTAGCTTTTGTATACATACACCGTCAACAAAAAAAGAAAGCTTGGTATTTGTAAAAGGTGATGCGAAAGAAGAAATGTGCTTTTGTTCAACTGGAAGAAAAGATGAAGAGCATTAATATATGCACACAGTTTTACCCCACCATTTCTCTGTGGGAAAGACTTGGCTAATTAGTTCCTGGTTAGTTAAAAGGGGATATGTGAAAATAAGGGGGACCATTATTTAGTGTATAAATCAATACATACATCTGATTAGAGAAGGAAGTATTAAAACATTGTTTCCCTATGCTGATTACATCTGCCACATTATGATTCCTTATCTACCAGAAAAAGAAAAATGGTTCCCTTTCATTTTATGGATTCTTTTGCTCTTAATTATACCTTGAATGCTTGCTGTGAAAGCTGAAATGTTAGCATTTTTCCGAAATATAGTCATGAATTAGCTCTTCAGTTGGGCTGCTAGGCTTTGAATATTGTATCAGTTTCTGGCTCAAGATATTTCATCTGGTACATAAATTAAGTTCCAGGTACTTACTATACATACCAGGCAATAGTTATGTATGACCTCTATACATTTCATAGGACTAAGGCATGCCAAGTAGCGGAAGACAAGTACTGTGACAAAAGATCTCAGGTGGCAGAACTTAGGAGTGTGCCTCCTGGATAGAGTCATGTCTAATGGTCTCATAGGGCAGTCATTTTAATATATTCATTGTATCAGCAATGACAGCCCTGGGCTGGCTGGCATGGAAGCTAACCAGGACCAGCCGGATTAGTCCCCAAGTAGGAGGTCTCCAGGCAATTTCAGTGCTGAAGCTATTCTGGGAAGTTGAAAATCACCCTGGAAGATGGCAAGGGCCAACTTCTCCCATCCTGTGGCCAAGTAAGCAGCCATGAAATCACTATAAAGGGAGATTCTAGTTCAAATATGCACCCCTCATTCATGGACAAGAGTGAAAGAAAACTTATAGGTTTGCTTTGGAAAATCCTACATAGCAGAGGTATTATTCTTCTTTCTTCCTATTTATTTTCCTCTTTCCTCTTTAGAACCAAGCCTTGGTTCCTCAGTTGAAAGAATAAAGTAGAGTGTTCGAACTTTTGACTTTAAGCATGAGGCATCATTGGGCTTGCCACCACTTAATTGGTTTGGGCAGTTTATGATAAAGTGAAATATGCTCACTCTTCCTTTATGTTAAAAAGTATAATATTTTACAGTAGAAAGATTAATCAACTACTTGTTTCCACATCCCTTGTTATAGCACTGTACAATAGGCAAGTGGCTGATAAGTTAAGAGTGAAATATTGGATTGATTCATTTCCAGACATTAAGGAAGCAAACATTATTAGATTATGCAGTGATTTGGATTAAAAGAGGGGAAAGTGAATCTGCTCTTATAGTTCTCTTGAAAATCATTTAAGAAAAACAGCTTTTCTTCCTGGTTTTGCACAATTCTACTGTACAAAATGATTAATTTAGTTCAAGGAGATGCCACTATGTATATGTCAATACATACTCTCAATTTCTTTTCTCCTTCAAATTCTCATTCATACCTAATCAACAAATGACTATCATTTTGTTAAGTTTTATTGTCTGTTTGTCTTCTGGTACCAACTGGTAATGTATACTGGGAGGACATAATGGTAGTTCTGCAAACAAAGTCCTTGCCTTAACAGCAATTACACTATATGGTGTTGAAGATTATATTTTGAGCCTATTTAACTTCTATTAATATATCTAGGTAAAATAATTTAAAATGAAGTGACATATACTACAGTTCTCCTTTTCATTAAATTCAGAGATGTTGAATATGTGTTTGAAACCAAGCACGGGCCATAGAAGACTATGCATTTTTGAGTGAAGACTTGGACTGCAAAATTCAAAACAGTCTGCAGTGTGAAGGCAGATATGTGATGCTTTCTGTGCAGACATTCTGGCTATTTAAAAATCCCCTCATCACTATAGTATTCATCAGTTCAGTTTTTTCATGATTTTCAAACGATAAGTGATAATAAAGCTCATTCCCAGTACAGTTAAAATGATCATTCCAAAAATGACCATAAAAAATGCATGGCAAAAGCTTGGAACAGCTAGTAAGTGGGGAACACAACAATAAGCAAGCTAGAAGCCATCTGCCAACCTACCAAAGATTGACAACTAATTCTGGCACACTCTCCGTTCCTCTCTTCTTTTTTCTTGGAGTGTGCTTCCAATGCTGGTTTTAGCGCTGATGAGTCCATTTTCTGCCAGTTGTTCTGTAAGAGGGAATTCTTTACTGGCAAAAATGGGAACACATCTTGCTCCTTACTATTGATAGCTAACAGATTATTCCTGTATTATTCTACTTCTTCTGTTCCAAGTCTATATATTAGCATGGATCAGTGTACAGTTCTTCTGTGCCTTCAAGCGACATCTACTGTATATATTCCTGAACAATAGTGAGAAATCTTATTAAATAAGCATACTAAAATCATAAATCTAATTCCCATTCATAAATATCAACTTTCTACTCATTTTAGTAAGCTCCTAGCCTGATTCTATGCTCAGAAGTAAGCCATCATGACTTCAGTAGGACATATTCCTTTTGCCCATATCTGCAAGCCTAAGCAATAATTGTAATTATATATGTGTTCCATTGAGTGGAACAATGTCCTAGAACTGAAATGTGTTGTTTTCTCTTCCTGGGTCAAATAATCTTTTACATAATCTTTAGTAATATACTGTATTAACAAAGTTCCTGGGTAGGGACAGGAACAGTTAGTTATTGGGCCAAAATAAATATATTTTAACAATGCCCATCTATATATGGTTTTCTGCTGATCTGAATTTATTCTGTTAATATGCAATTTAGCCTCAGGATCAAAATGTGTCATAGAAGTACATTTGTATTTTAGATCAAAATTGTATGCTGTAATATGAGACAATACTAATTTGATTCAGCAGGTTAGGCATTTTAGAGGTGCTGTCAGCCAAGGAATGTCAGCTGGTGGGGACAGGTGACATGCCTTCTCTGTCATAGACCTGCTCTCTGAAACATTTTCCCTCCCAAAATCAGGATAGCTCCAGCCTGATTGCTTTTTAGGGGATTGTGAAGACTTGGTGGTATGCCCAGACCTGAGGCCCTGAGTGTGTTAAGGCCTCCATTTCTTAACCTCCATGGCAACAGTTTTACATGTGTGTGTGTTTGTGTTTTATGATATACAACACCCAGAATCACTTAAGATAGGTAAGTATAAAAATAAATAAATAAATAAAAATACCTCTCAAGAACTATCAGATAATTAAGACAATTCCTTCAATATTTTCAGAAACAACTATTATATCTAAATACAAGTAATAAAAAGAACTACATTTTACAAGAT
The DNA here is from genome assembly GCA_022577455.1 of Arizona elegans. Taxonomy (NCBI): domain Eukaryota; kingdom Metazoa; phylum Chordata; class Lepidosauria; order Squamata; family Colubridae; genus Arizona; species Arizona elegans. The sequence goes on from JAKOOJ010000001.1 coordinate 156,376,222, forward strand.
GATGTTGATCTAAAGAAAAAAAAAGATCAGCGGGACATAAGGTTAGTGTAGAATATTTGAGACAGAAAATCACATTAACCAGTTTGATTAGTTTGGGCCATATAACCAGAAAGGATCCATTCTATTTTTCAAACTCAACTCCTGGAAATCATCTGGACAAGTCCTTGCAGTTGTCTTGGCAAGATATCAGAAGTGGTTTGTTTTTGCCTGCTTTCTAGGGCTGAAAAAGAGTGACTGGCCCAAGATCACTTAGCTGACTTTGTGTCTAAACCAGAACCAGAACTCACTGTCTCCTGGTTTCAGGTCTGATAGTTAACTACTACACTAGGCTAGTTCTCATGAGGAATATTTATACATTTATTTATACTGGTGCTGTTGCAACAAGTTTTGTTCCACCCTCCTCCCATACCAGGTACAGTAGTTTGAATACAGGCTATGGAATCTCTTAAGGACTCCAGCCTGCCTTACACAATCTTCATTTAAACCTCCACTAAAAATATATTTTTAATATTCAGATTCCAAAAGAATCATGAAAGCAGGTGGGAACTGCAATTTTATGTTTGAGGGTGCATGCTTAAATTTATTTAATTCAGTAAGGGTCAATAGTATAGAAAGTAGCCCAAAAAGACTTGAATGGATGAATACAAATTTAGGATCCCACTCACTAAACTGGGTAATGCAATTATTCTACTCCTTACAAAGAAAGAACAAAAAGAACAAAAAGTTGGGATGGCTGATGTTACCTAGCGTGCTGGAGTAATGTGGACTGGCGTGTCCACGGATAGTAAATGCAGTCATGCCTAGTGGGGCCTCTACACCTGCAGGCAATTACAGAACAGAAAAGATCATTCACTATTCACAGGGGCCATGCACACACAAGCACCTTTGCGCACACATGGAACATGGGAGGTGTGGCAAGAGGAGCAAGTGCTCAGCAAGTACCTATCCATGAAACCAATGCAGTCCTCGAGGCGTGGGCCTATGCACCTGCAGTGAATCCAGGTAAAGGTGGGGGAAGGGAGAAGAGAGAAAGAGAAAACATGCATTAGGCATTTTATAGGCAGAATCATCATCATCATCATCATCATCATCATCATCATCCCCCTTTCATTTTCCTTGCTCCAAATAGTTACATTACAATATTCCCTCAATCGTCATGAAGCCATTGCTTCAAATGTTTTTCAGTTCAAAATGCCTCGTGTTTGCTCTGCTGTTTATAAAATTGCAAGGCTAAATCACTGTGGATACAAATTGTGATTCTTCAGTTACTTACCTCAGTATAGATAATTGTGGATTTGTGTAAAAATGATCAGAGCCAAGTTTCACCTGCCAAGGCAAGGATCTACATGGTACCTTAATACAATGGCCCAATAAATTCAATCATTACTGACTATAATACGGTTATGGCTTAAAAGATAACAATTAACATTTTCTCTTCAAGGGGCATAACTATCATTCTATCAAGACTGGATAAAAAGTAATTATATTCATCCAATGTGTGTGTTTATTGATTGATCAATTGATTGATCACATTTATAATACTACCAAACTCCATTAAGTACTCTGTACAGCATAAAACATTTAAAATAGTAAGAAACAATATAAGAAAGATAAGAAGTGTCTTTGTGTCAAGAAAAATAAAATCATCATGTAAAATGATATCAAAGGCTCACCACACACACTAACCGAAGGCCTGTGGGAAAGCCAGGTTATAAAGTGCTTTTTGAAGATAGTCCCATACAGCTCTATGGGGGATATTGTTACAGAGGGTAGATGCTGCAACAAGAAAAAAGCCTGCTTCCTTGCCCTCATCAGATGATATGATTTAATGAGCATGATGCAAACCAACTCTTGTTGGATTGTATAGGACAGGCAGAAACTATCAGAGATATGTAGTCATTCAGGCAGCCAGGTTCTATGGGTAAAGGGTTTGTGGTAACCCAGCAACTTGAATTGCATCTGAATTCCTAGCTAGCTAACTGGTAACCAATGCAGTTCATGAGCAACAGTGTTACACAGGCATTGTCTGGCGCACCCATTACAGTGATGGGTTGCTATCAGTTCTCACCAGGTCGGGCGAACTAGTAGCAGCAGCAGCGGGAGGCTCCACCCACCCACCCGGATGCTTCTGTGCATGCGCAAATGTGCTGTGTGTTTGCACAAGCGTGCACGCACAAGTGAACCAGTAGTGATGGGATTTGGAACCCGCTCCTGACCTATTACTGTCTGCATTGATGCATACTGGAGCAGCTGCAGCTTCCAAGGGATCTTCAAGGGCAATCCCATGTACAACACATTGCAATAGTCCACATGTGAAGTGACTAAGGCACAAATTATTGTTTTGATAGGTGGCCTCTCCAGTCCAGGAGCAGGCATAGCTAACATACAAGATGGATCTGTACAATAGATTTCTTGGCAAGAGCTGTCACCTCACTTTTGAGCACAAACTAGAAAAATCTCCAGATTATACACCACTCCTAAATGGGGAAAGGCAAAGCCGTCCAAAATTAAATACTCACAATGGCTCAAATGCTAGGGTTGAGTCCGAGTCTGTTCCTATTCATCCTGATCCTCATAACCTCTAGACCAGGGGTGAGTCATTAATTTTCCCAAGGGGCCACATGAAAACCTGGGTCTGCCACTACCCCCACTTCCCGACCACAGGTTGGACAGGGATATACAAATGTGGCCCACAGCCTGTAAAATGGTCAAGTCTGCTCTAGACCCTGGCATCCAACAGCATCACTTGGACAGCCCAGGATTGACATGTAAAAGAGTGTATCATCTCACACCATCAAATGACATCAGCCAATGGCCTCATGTAGATATTACATGGAGTAAAAGAATCAGACTTTGAAGCATCTCACAGGTTAGAAGCCTCAGACTTAATCTCTCTTTTTTTCCCAACAACCAGAACTACACACAGAGAAAGGGCACACACACCCTTGCCAGGAGAATCATGGATCTAACAAAAAGGTAGTTGGTTAGAACATCCCAGCTAAATTTACAAGACTATACCCCAGGGATCTTAATAGGACTTGCCCAGTCACTATGAGCAAATCTCAATGACTTTATCAATCAGATAGCTAGAATATTCCTATAGGGGTCCTATGATGCTATGACTTGTCCTTTCCCAACAAGGAAGGGGAAAGAGTGGATCACCTTAAATATACTGTATTTTTCACTCCATAAGATGCACATAAGACGCAAAAGTGGGTGGAAATGTCTGTGTGTCTTATGGGGCAAATATTGCTGGTCCTTCAGTGAATAGCAATGGAATGGGACTTTTAGGCTCTACCCTTGGCTGCGCCTGCTTCTCCTCCAGGATCCCACCTCCGCGCATTAACCTCTAGCTTTTCTCCTCGGCTGGCCCTCCCCTAGGTGTTCACCCTGGGCAATGGGCCATGGCCCCGCTGTCCCACACCCTTCGGTGCAGCCCATTCGCCAAAACAGAATTTGTCCTGGGCCTTTGGCCTCATGGGACAGTTAGCCACCAGCCAGAAGCCATGATGATCACAGGGGCTGGGGAGCTTTGGGGGAGGTGCTGCAGCCAAACGGTGCCTCAGATGATTGTTAGGAGAAGAGGAGGGGGTGGAAGCTCCCCTGTACCTGATTGTGTCTCCCTGACACTGAACGGGCAGAGTTTGTTGCTGCAACTGCCTTCCTGGATGCCATGTGTGTGCAGGTCTCTCCTCCACTGCTGTGGTGAGGCCGCCCAGGTTCGGTTGGAAGGGAAGAGCAGGGATGGGGGGCGGGCGGTAAGTAAGCCCGCTTCATCCAAAGAAGTTTTTGTTTTGAGTGGGTATTCTAGCCTTAGGAGGAAAGAGGGAAGGAGGAAGGGAAGGGTGGGAGAGAGAGAGAGGGAGAGGGAGGGAGAAGGGAGACAAGAAAGGAAAGGGAAGGGAAGGAAAGGGAAGGGAAGGGAAGGGAAGGGAAGGGAAGGGAAGGGAAGGAAAGGAAAGGAAAGGAAGGAAGGAAGGAAGGAAGGAAGGAAGGAAGGAAGGAAGGAAGGAAGGAAGGAAGGAAGGAAAGAAGGAAAGAAAGTGAATGAGATATGGAGGGAGGGAGGGAGGGAGAGAAAAAGGAGAGGAAAGAAGGACCACAAACCCTGGCACTAGACGTAGCTTCAGAGGACACTTTGAAACAGCACAGCAATCCAGGGCTGGAAGAGACCTTGGAGGTCATCTAGTCCAACCCCCTGCTCCAGCAGGAGACCTTATATCATCTGGGTTATTTTGGTGCCTCTAACACGAGGAAAATTTCCAGAAAAGGGAAGGAATTTACTAGGACAAGGCTGCCATGCAGAGGAAGGCAGAGATAGCCCTCGATTTACGACCACAATTGAGCCCAAAATTTTGGTTGCTAAGCAAGAGTGTTGTTAAAGTGAGTTTCGATGCATTTTATTCAATCCATCCTCCAACAGGGGATGTCAATTACTGTGGACCAGATTGAGAATTTGAGAGCAAAGGCCTGCTTGACACACTCATAAGGGAAGGGGAAGGGTACCCCTTGACTTACTGTATGTCCACCATTGAGCCTTGAATCTCCATTGCTAAGAAAAACAGTTGTTCAGTGAGCTTTCACCCACTTTACGACCTTTCTTGCCATCATTGTTTAGCGAATAGTTGCAGCTCTTAAATAAGTCACATGATCGTTAAGTGAATCCAGCTTCCCTGTGGACTTCGTTGGTCAGGTTGCAAAAGGGGATCACGCGACTCTGGGACACTGAGACCATCATATGTAAGAGTCAGTTGTCAATTTGGATCACCTGACCATGGGGATGCTGCAATGGTTGTTAAGTGTGAAAAACAGTCATAAGTCCCTTTTTCCAGTGCCATTGTAACTTGTAACTTTTTCTCTCCCTCCCTCCCTCCCTCCATATCTCATCCACTTTCCCTTTCTTTCCCTCCCTCCCTTTCTTTCTTTCCTTTCCTCTCTCTCTTTTTCTTTCTTTCTCCCTTCCCTCCCTCTTTCACTCCCCCCCCTTCCTTCTCCCAACAAGCACCTGAGGCCGTTTGGCTGCAGCACCTCCTCTAAAGCCCCCCAGCCCCTGCGATCAATTGCACCATGGCTACTGGCTGCCAGCATTGGCAGTTAGCCAGTTGGCTGGCAGCTAACTGTCCCATGCAGCCATGCAGCCAAAGGCCCCGGACAAATGCTGTTTCAGTGAATGGGCCACGCCAAAGCAGCTTTTGTCCCGGGCCCTTGGCCGCACAGGACAGTTAGCAGCCAACCAATCGGCTAACTGCCAATGCTGGCAGCCAGAAGCCATGGTGGGATCAATAATCAATCACAGTGAAAGGCTGAATAGAAACAACCCAATCCAAGGACCTCATTCTAGGCTACAACTAAGGCCTTGCCTTAAATGCTCATCAGAACCTCAGAGAAAACCCTACATTTCCTCTGAAGCTGTTAGTTGCCTGCGACAGACAGATCCATTAGTTGCCGTGGACAAAATGATCTAATAAAGGGGTGTCAAACTCAAGGCCTGGGGGCTGGATCTGGCCTGTGGGGTGCTTAGCACTGGCCCATGGGGCCGTGCTGGAAGCAGTGAAGGACTGGCCCACGGTGCCTCTGCCAGTAAAAACAGAGTTCGGGAGGGCTACATGCAGCCCTTCTGAGTTCCTTTTCACTGGCAGAGGGTTGCAGGAGGCCATCGCAGCTGAAAAGGGAGGTTGGGAGGGCCATCCATGGCCCTCCCAAGCTCTGTTTTTGCTGGCAGAGAGTTGCAGGAGGCCATCATAACTGAAAACAGAACTCGGGAGCCCATTTTTGCTGGCAGAGCGCTTGGGCCACCACAGGCATCCCCGACACGAGTGACGTCAAGCTGGCCATCCCCACCTCACCTCCCCCGAAGGTCAAACACAATCCTGATGCAGCCCTCAATGAAATCAAGTTTGAATGATCTAATGAGTCATACCCTCTCTGCAGACTGAAGTAACATCAGCAAGCCAAAAAGCAATGAAAGACTGATCTTTCTTTCATAGTTGAAGATACTGCCTTCACTACCAAATAACATTGCAACTACTCTGAGATAAAAACCAGATTTAGTATGCCCCACCCAATTCAAGACAGGCTCTTGATTATTTGGATCCATGGTTGTCACAGCAGCCATGAACTCTTTAACTGCCTCAGACTATACGATACCATGGGGTAAGTTAAAATCACCAAGATCTAGTAACCTTAGGGACCTAGCTGCTAACCCAGTGACAAAGTTAAGAAAATCAGGAAGGATGCCATTGCATAGCAGAGTGATCAGTATAAGGATAACAATTATTGGATAGGATAGGATAGGACAGAATCTTTATTGTCACTTTCAATGTACACTAATCAGTATACATTAAAATGAAATTGCATTCAGCTCTCAAAAGATAAGCATTATACATATACCCACATACAGAAACAGAAATATCACAGTCTAGTTTGAATGTGGAACTAGACATAGAAAAAAAAAAAGAATCCTATGAGTTTACAAGATGGATGGCATAACGAACAAAGCTGTTATAGAATTTAGTAGTAGTCCTGCTATACATACTTCGAAACCTCCTCCGAGAGGGGAACAACAGAAACAGACTATGAAGTGGGTGTGTGGGGTCTTGGAGCTCTAAGCACTTATGAATGTATGAAAAGACCAAATCACATTGTTAGTTATCTGCACCCCCAGACATTTAATATTATTAAATGTCCTCCACAGCTGCAGCCTTGATACAAAGTGGAGTATGACCATGCTGACACTTTCTAAAATCAACAGTGATCTTCTTTGCTTTGTTAACATTCAAAACCAAGTTATTTGGTTAAACCCTAACCCTAAGCAAGTTATTTTTATTGCACCAGTCCATCAAAACCTTCACCTCCTTCCTATAAGAATCTTCATTGTCATCCCAGATAACTGCCGTGTCTCTGTATACTTCGCAATATGATTCGTTGCAGACTTGGCAGAGCAGTTATAAGGGACTCAAGACACAGCCCATGGGAAATCCACACTCAAGGAGATGGAATTGGAAACTTTTCTTCCAACTCTCAAAAACTCTTCTATCCTCCAGCTATGCCAAATTAAGACAAAGCACACAAGTGCATCATCTAGAGCCTAACTATCAACCAAAGGATCTCACATCCATGTATGAACAGCAGAGCTTCTGAAAGCCATCAAGCCATCATTCTTGAATAACAGGTGCACCTCAGCCCACCCAATGCCTGGGTTCATAGCTGATCTGGGCTCATAAATCAAGCATTGGATGGAGTTCTCATTCTTTTGAGAACAAATAAAATCCTTATTTTTTTATTTTTGGCACAAAACTGTTTTTTCATATGTATCCTGGACAAATAGAATACCCATGAGAATGAGAAAGCCTCATGGTATACCAAATGAAATATGAATTCTTCTTCAGCGTCACATTGAGCACAAAAATATCATCAGGAATTCCTTCCCCTCTCTTGAAATCTAAAATCCTCTGATGAAAAAAAGGGGTTTTGGCCTACTTTTTAGGGAATCCTAACAAAGGTATTTGCTTTGAGTATTTAGGCTTCTAGTGCCAAGCCTACAGTTTATACATCAAATATCTTCTTGGAGAGCTGTTTACAAGGCTGGTATGGAATGATGTGGCAATGGTACTCTGCACTTACGGAACAGGCTTTTTTATACCAATTTCATTCCAGTTGCCAAGCTACCACAGGGAATTAAAGATTATATAGAGAAGTATTTTAGTTTTTTTTAACCATCATTCTGAATCAAGCCAGATATCCATTTAAGTCACTGCTTCCATTGATTCTTAAAAAGCCATGAAGAAGAAAAATTATGAATAAGAAAATAAAATAAAGGTAAATAAATTTATTCAGAGCACAGATCACTAAAACCCTGATGGCAGGGAGAAAAATAAGGCAAAAAAACACTGACATCTCAGAAATGCATCATGACTACTTAAAGTTCCCCATCATCACTGAATGGCACACTCAGTGGGTTGCTCCTGGTTCGCACCAGTTCGCAAGAACCGGTAGTAAAAATTTGTAGTAGTTCAGAGAACCGGTAATAACATTGGCTGGCCACGCCCCCGAACCGGTCCCTGGCCAACTCGCTTACCCCGTCCACCTCATCAGAGGCTTTTTTTTTTTAACTTTTAAAAGCATTTTTTCTACAACCTCTTTAGCCGAAAAAATGCTTTTAAAAGTAAAAAAAAAAAGCCTCTGATGATCGCGCGGCTCAGCTGGGATTGTCAGAGGCTTCTGAAAGCATTTTTTTCTGCAACCGCTTAAGGTTGTAGAAAAGATGCTTTTAAAAGTAAAAAAAAAAAAAGTTGGCCATGCCCACCCAGTCAAATTACCCCCCCCCACCAAGCCATGCCCACAAAATAAGTCACGCCCACAGAACTGGTAGTAAAAAAATTTAGAACCCACCCCTGAGCACACTGACACATTTTAAAGGAGGTGTATTTATAAGAATAGCTTTTAAAAAAAGAGTAGGCACACTTTTATTTTGCTTAGCTACTAGCATTAATACAAGCAAGTGATTTTTTTAATGATACCTGTAGCCTGTTCTGAATAAGATAATTGCTTCATGTTTAATAATATAATAATCAGAAAGTTATTATGAATCACATTTGATTTATCAAAAGCCAAAATGTCTGTTTCAGAATATATTTTTGCTTCTATTTTACAGTAGGTGCTTAGAAGAGACAATTGACAAAATTCATTTTTTCATAGATAGGTAGCTCGGCAACCCCCCAAAATGTATGTGTAATTTTATGAGAAGGGAGTATCCAAATAAAATGTCTGTAAGAGAAACATCAGAGGCATGGTTTCATATATATGTATTATTGCCCAGACGCATTCACCACAGCCTCCAGAAATTTCAGACAAAAGCCACAAGGGACAAGGTACTGATGAATAAGATATTTGTCTGGAACAATTTTCTGCTCTATCCACCTGAACTGAAACTCACCAATGGGCTTAAGCCAATATTTTTATTGCCTCACTTGCATTTTTAACAATTAATATAAAGACATGTACTAAGTAAAGAATTTTTCCACTCCTATTGCAATGACAGAAGGATGCAAAAATTCCAGTTGTTACATTTCTTTATTTCCAGATGTTTTATAGATTCAAGAAGAGAACTAATATTATTTTAGATGCTTCTATTTAACATTAAATATATGTTAAGCTATACAAAACTATCTTCCATTAATAAGCCCCTCTGAAATGCCTTTTTTTCTTCCCAGTAGTAATAATTATTTTTAACCATATAACCCAGATTTTAAAGGACCGAATAGAAGTTGCTTCTATATTGCTTAGCACATTGTAAGCCGCCCTGAGTCTCCGGAGAAGGGCGGCATATAAATCAAATTAAAAAAAAAAAAAAGTTACCTCTAGCACAAATCCTGGGATATCTTTGCATTCTTAGTTTAATTTCCCTAATTAGAGCTGCAAAACCAGAAAAAGGTCTCATTTTGAATGGTAACAGCTGTTGACATCAACATTTTATTGAATTATTTACTGCTTTAATTTTAGCAGAAAAACAATAAAAGCCTCTTGTGAATTATTATTTTATAAAATTAATTTGTTAGTTGTCTCTTGGTTTTTGTTAGAGATTGTCCAACAGTTTCATTGCAGAATAACTCGAGTGGTCTATATTAAATGTTCAGAAGTCACACAACTTCAGCTGATGCATGCTAAGCTTCACTTACTGCAGTGAGAAAAATTCTTCTTTGGATTTGAAAATACTCTTCTCTATACCTTCTGTATTGTTGCCAAGATAACAGCATAGTCACTTCTATGAAATCATCAGGAATCAAGCTTGATTTGAAAAAGATGTTATTAAATGTCACGTGCACCATGGCAGAATAGGTTCTGATGGCACGCGAGCCATTGCCCCAGTTCAGCTCCGCTGCGCATGCGCACGCACCTCCTGCCAGCCAGCTGGTCTTCGGGTCTCTGCTGTACATGTGCAGAGATAGGGCACATGCGAGGCCCTGCACATGCATGTGCATGGTGGGGTGCATGTGAGGGTGCCATGCACGCATGCACAGGGCTGAAATGCTGTGAAGTCTGCTACAAGTTCGCTTCACTACTGGTTCGCTTTGCACACGCATGTGCAGTGTGCACCAAATGTGTGTTTTATGCACAGGCGCACTGCAGGCACTACTGCACAGCCCTGAAAAAGGAGGATTAAGAAGCCTTTTCTGAGTCTGCAAAGGTAAGTAGAACAGCGAGCAGGGGGAAAAAGTTGGGCCGCGCAATTTAGATTAGCTAGAAAGCAGGATTTCCTGCTTTCTAGTGAATACAAATTGCGCGGCACAGCTGATCGTCAGAATTTTTTTACTACCGGTTCACCTGAAACAGTCTGAACCAGTAGTATTTCACCCCTGGCGCAGGGGCGCAGGGTGCATGCAGGGGGGCAGGGCACATTGCATTTTCGGGATTTGTGTGCACGTGCGTGTACTTTGGGCATTCAGTCTGGAAAAGGTTAGCCATCACTAGTCTACAAGGTTTAAAGAAAGGATTCCCAACTAAGAAAAACACGCACAAAGTTGTGTTTAAAGAGAAGAAAAGCTTCTATAAACTACAATCCTCTCTAGCTTTCTTAGCCTAATCAACACATTTGGCTGATATCTGGATCAAATTCAGCAAGTCTAGTAGCTTTTTAAAAATGATTCATTCAGAAAGTACTCTTACAAAAGGGCTTGGTTCTTCAAGCATCAGCATTATCCTTTGAAATGTATTCCATTGAAGTTTTCTGGAAAAGGGTACTTTGTTTTAAATGGTGTTTCATGACATCTGCTGTGTGAACATTAATGCCAAAACATGGTAATCAGAAACAAGGAGAAGGATCTTAAATAAATACAAATGAGATCCTGTATCTGTGCCAACTTTCATCATAAGAAGCATTGGGAATACTTCCACACAAGGGGCATTCATAGCAAACAAGGGCCATTTTAATAGATTTAGGAGAGGAGTACTAAACACAAGTCATGTATCATAAGGACTGAAGCGGAAATGTAATCACAGATGCCTAAAAGCAAGACCTTTGCAAATTATGTTGGTTGCCAGATATAATGGTTTTCTATTTTGGTGACACTTTATTCAATTAATATGGTGCTGTTGCTGAAGAAGGAAAAGCAATATAGGCATAGATGTTTCACTACCTTTATAAAGACAGTCCAACCAACACTAATTCAACTTCACTAATTCTAGGAATTATAATTAGCTGAGGATGCGGAAGTAGGAGGAAGACTGGGGGAAGGTGATGGCACAATACCCAAGTTCTTCTTGTTAAGAGAAACTATTGTAAAATTGAAGGTATTCAAACACATATCTTCGACTTTATAAAATGTGAGGATTAAAAAATACAGAGCGACATGAGTAGGATACCATGGTAGGAGAAGCTAAAAAGAAGAGGATTGAGGATAATTCTTAAACAAAGTTCAAACTTTTGAAAAACATATTAAAAGCAGAATTGAAAATAATTCTAGTGTACAAAAAAAATGAAGGAAAGCAAAGCCAGTGTGGCTTAATAAAAAGCTTAGTGAAAATCTGAAAATCACATATAGCAAACAGGAAAAAGTGCCAGGATTTTAAGGAAGACCACAGACAGTTCATCTGACACTGCAGCACTGGTGTCAGAATGCTAACAGCAAGAAAGGGCTTATGGGGGGTTATGTTCAAAAGAAAAGGAAAAGATAAAGATTAGTATAACAGCTGCTCAACAAAAATGGCAAAATGCTAATACAATGGATATCACAGAAAAGGCAGAGATATTATATTCATTTTTTATTTTATTTCAACCTTGTTTACCAAACCTAGGTGTTCTGTGGCGAACACAATGGAAGGACAGAATGAAAGCTTGAGACTTTTAACCATAGCCGGATACCCTATCTTTGTTTTCAATTAGTTTAGGACCAGCTGGATTGCATCCTAAAATACTGAAACAAAATGGTTGATGGTGTGACCATACTCTGGTATACTTTCCCAAATAATTCTGGAGAACTGACAAATTGTCAGATGACTGGAGCAAATGCTCCTATCTTCAAAAAGTGATAAACAAAGATTCAGCAAACTTCAGACCCAGTCAGTATGATATCCAGGCTTTGGAAATTCTGGAATAGATAATAAAAAGACCAATATGGAAGCATCTTGAATACAATTTAGTAATTAAATGAGGTCTGCATAAATTTGTCAAGGGAACAGGTGGGGCAGCTACTTTTCCTGTTCTCAAGTTTATGTTTCTTGGAGATTTTAACTTGTCCCTGGGCAGCATTGAGACTGGGGCCCTTTAGGACTTCAGCAAAATAACTGACAAAGTACTCCGAGACATGCTTATCTTTCACTGTGGATTGGATGACATCACAACTAAGTGGATTAAAAGATGGATTGAAATTTATATTCATGAAATGTCCATTGATAATTCATCATCAATTGGAAAGAGTGACTGAATGAGGTGCCACAACAATCAGTCCTGGATCGTCTACAGTTCAACATTTTTATTAATGATTTGGATGAAAAGGAAGAGGGATGCTTATCAGATCTGTAGGTAATACAAAACTCGTGGATGCTAGATTGGAAAATTGGGCTTACGGTAACAGAATTAATTTTAGTAGGGATAAGTACAAAGTTCTTCACTTATGAAATAAAATCAAATGCACAAATATTGGATTGGGAATACTTGGTAGCACTAAATGTTAAAAAGATCTTCCATTTTTAAATTAAAAGTACTTGATTGGATTTAATAAGAGCCGGAACTATGAAGTGGTTGCAAAAAAGACAGATTTATTTTAGGCTATATTAATCGAAATATAATTTTCAATTCATGGGAAATCATTCCATTCTATTATGCTTTGATCAGACCCCATCTTTAATATCATATCCAGGTCTGGCATCACACTGTAAGAAAAATTTAAAGAAATTATTCTTAAACCAATTCAGAGAAGGGCAACAAAGATGATTGGATTACTAGAAATGATTTTAAGGATTCCTTCCAACTTTAAGCTTCTATTTTTTACTGATAAATTTATCTCCCTGTTAAGACTAACCCCAGCCTCCAAATCTTGAGATTTCGCAATACAAAGAGAAATAGGATGGAAAAGAAGGTGTGCATGCACCATCCTTTGGTGTCACATTGAATTAGGCTAGGTTTGCATTGCATTGCAGTTTATAATAACATAAGGAAAAACAGAGATTCAGTCCATTTTTCTGTTTAAAATCCTGTATTCAAAAATTGTTATTATTTGTACATATCTTACGCAGATACAGAGAGATAAAAGATCAACTGTGACCCTCACCTTCACATGCAAGGCACCTGAAGTTCAGTTAAAAAGCAAGGCAGCGCATCTTTACCATACTTATTCTCTACACATTTAACTATAGTTTTGTACATGAATGCAACTGTTCGTGTAATCTAACAGTCTTCTTCATTAGAGTCACATGGAAAGTAGCACTATCATTCTAGGGAAGGCAGATCGACTCACTTTCATATCTCCCAGCTGAACACAAAAGGAGGAGAGACGGTTAAGGGGAGGACTGCATTCTTAATATGCTGAGGCAAACACAAACTAAAGCATACTTTTGCTCTTTAAGTGCAGATTATCTTTATTGCCCATTCTAGCAAAAAGGGAGAAAAGAGACTGTAAAAGGTATGGTAACTCAGACTCCAAGAGAGTATTACAATAAAGATATTGATTCATCATCATCTTAGTTTTGCCATCCATAGAGACATACTGAAAGACTTGGGGATAAAAATGTAATGTTCTAGACAAATTACTTTATTCATCAAGGTACAGCAAAATGGATTGAAAGTATCACATGTAGCAATAATTTTTTAACATATGTAAATGTAAACTTACCCTTGGGTACAATTTGGGTGACAAGAACGACATTCATGATCCTCATCCGCATATTTGAATATGAAGCTGTTTGTCCCTTGTACACCATCAGGACATTTTTCAACACAATTGGGGCCATCTTTAAAATGAAAGCATTTGGTACAATGATCTGGTCCCTACATAGAAAGAAGAAACACAGAATATCCACATTTCTGTTTTTGTTTGGAGAGCCCCAAGAGAGCCCTGAGAGACATCAAGTAAGTGTAATATTTGACACAGGATGCAATACTCACATTGCCTTAAGACTTACGTTGGGATTTTTCATAAAGACAGATCACTGTTATACTTTATTAGATTCTATATTTAGTTCTTTTCAGCCCATGCAAAACTTTCATGGGAACATGCATAGCTTTAGCATAGTGTTTCCACTAAGATTTGAACTAAAACCAGAGACACACAGGTTGAAATCCATCTTGAGCACAATATGTTTAGGCGTTGATCTTGGGAGAGTCATAGACTCTTAGCCTATTCTAATTCAGAAGTTTGTAACTGTAAGGAAAATTAAGTGGAAAGAGTATATTGTATATTGTCTTAAGTTCATGGAAGAAAGGGATGAATATAAATCTAGCAAATAAATAAAATTAATAAATTTAAAAAGGATGAAAGAAAGAAAAAACAAATCTGTCTTCTATAATAACCAGCTTATATGTTGGACTGTATATGGATTGTACTTACAGCCCCCCTGCAAGTTATTCTGTTTCCATCCATCTTCTCACACTGCGGATCACATTCCACACAAACTGAACCATTTGCAAACTCTCTGTATTCCCTGTGGAAATAACAAGCAATTTAGAAATACCAGAAGTGACAGAATCAGGGAGCAACTTCAGTTTATGACATGATTGTTATTCTGCAAGCAAAAGTGCTTATCCCCTGTCAAACTACACCTTCTCTTTGATAATTTTCTAATTACATCCCCATCCCCAAGCCCTGGATTAATATGCAAATGCTGCACTGCTAGGTTTTATTCACTGTTTGTAAAGACAAGGATATATAAATATTTCATACTATTTATACAAACATGCAGCATGCCCTTTTTGATTGGGACCTGCCCAGAGTTCAATATAAAATGGGAAGCAATATCAGTGTTTTAAATAATAAATAAATAAACATGCTGGAGATGAAAAAGACATCTATTGAAATAAAGGAACATTGTATACATATCTGATCTAATTTCAACGACTAGGGTTTCCTCTTTTTCTGATGACTTCCTTGGTACACTTGAAAGACCTCTAACAAATTACTCCTTTGTGAAAGAAATGGGGGGGAAATCATCTAAAAACGTTGCTTGCACAGAAATAACGGGGAAGCTGACGTTATTTAAATCATATATTTGGAACCTAAAACGGTTATCACTGTTAAAGGGATGTTATTAGTGGGAACAGCCCTTGGATGTTCATTTCCTGTTCTTTCATCCTGGAAATAATTGCAGAGGTTGTACAGAACACTAAGCATGCATATAACCTACTGATTCAGCATTCAAAGCTGGAGTGGTCTATTAGCCACCTAGTTGTTAAAGACAATCAGATGAAAAGAATCATACTATTGAGATGCTAGAATTCTTCTACGTGTCCCACTGAGTCTGCTGGTGAGATGGGAACTATAATCAATTCTAAACAGGGGCCTAATATCATACCCCAATATTTTCTTGGCCTGAGAAATCTAACATTATGGAAAAAACAGGAAGTATCTGTGCGTCTGTGCCTTCCCAATTGAAGTAATTTGTTTGTCAGGGTTCCAAGAAACACCCCCAACCAATGAATATTCCAAGGCCAGCAGCTCCTCAAAGTTCCATTTTATTAGAGATGTGATATTGGCACATCTGGGAAAACCCGAATCTGAAAGCTCCCAGGTTTTCCCCACCAAAGGAAAGTCAAAGTCCCTTCCCCTATACCCACATGTCCATCACATGGTCCAATCAATCCATCATCCCAACTGGAGATGATCCCCAGTCACGCCTCTCCAGGTGCAGGCTGAACATCCTTGACTCCCAGAGAAAGGAATGCAGTTATGGCTATATATCTCCACCAACTCCATGCAAACCCCCTCCTGTCTTCCCACAGCACTAAGTGTGGCAGCCTGAAGATCCAAAGAAAAAGTTAGCCTCCAGGGCAGACATTGCTACTGTGGGAACACCATCTAGTATAGCTTAGTTTATAAAAAGAGTCATAGACCAACTTAACTAAGATTAAAATTCAATACAACAGGGATTAAAAATATCATTCATTAATATCCTACTATTGGCAAAGAATAAAAAATTACATTACTAAAATTATTACTAATATATTTGACAGTTGACCATATATGGAGATGACAGAACAAAATTTAGCAAACTTCAGTGAATTAATTGAGGACTGATAATAATACTTGTTTATTTTACTCTTACTATTAGATCTGACTAGAAAGGGTATTATTAGGTCCAAATGGAAATGCATATAAAAGGAGCAACACAGTAATCAAGAGCTAGATGTCTCTATTACTTCAATTTTCTATGGAAAAATCTATTTTGATCTAGGTATATCGCTAAAGTTCCCTTGACCCAGCAAAATGATCTTTGATGTCATCTACAGACATTAAATAGGGGGTTGTAAAATCTCTCTGCTAGATTCTTTTAAAAAGACCATAAGGATTACACTAAAGTCTTTTTGGTGGTCTATATTTAATAGCTACTGTCTCACTTTAGTCATGGCCTTTTCAAAACCCAAGCCTATTCTCGGATAGCTCTGAGAATCCTCACTTTTGAATATCATTTCCAGTATGTTTTTTCCAGGATGAAGATGGGAGAAAATAATTCAAGAATAGCAAGGACATAGATAAAAGGCTCTGACTTGTTTCCCAATTGGTAGAATTACTATTTTTATCAGCTTTAAGTGTTACAGATTACTCTTGGTCTGTGGCTCTTCTGCCCTCAGAACAGAGGAAGTGGGTTTCACCCTCCTTTGCTTTCTCGCTTTTCCCAGGAACCATAGTGCTACAGGCTTTGCCCACAGAGCAGGTCTTTCTGATTTCACACTGTTTGTCACCTATATACATTGTCCCTACCAGCAATCCCCTTGCTTTGTAGCTGTTAAGGAGAGATGTGAAGTTTTGTCCTCACTCCTAAATGCCACTGAGAGTTTTCTTTTGACTGACACCATATGGTAATATCTCTATTCTGTAGGCTTCTGCAATGTACAGATATTATCATATTGTTAAAGGTAAGCACTCCATATCCTTCAGACGGGGAAAGACAGAAAGGAATACCACTTTAGAGTTTTTAAGAATTATGATAAGAATGCCTGCCTTGTCATTCACCCATCCTGTCTCTCCACCAGCAAGAAAGTGGCCACCACAGTGCAAATAAAAGTCTCTGGCTTATGGTGAGCCAGAGGTAAAAAGAAAAAACCAAGGAGGACAATTATGAAGCAATAAATTAAGATTGTTTCAAATCATATTCTGCAATAATTGGTTTTGATTATTTTTTTTTTTGCAGAGCTGTTCTTCTAAATTCAAAGGAACGCAGCTACAATTATAGTTAGTAAAATTTTGCAGAAAGGTTTTTACTGCAGATCTTTGAAAAGAAAACCAAATAAATTGGTTTTGATTCCCAGATACTAATTTAGTTTTCTTTTGTATATCTTTTGAATAGAAACTCTCTCTTCTAGCCCTTACACCAAACTAACAATTAAGTACAGCTTTTTCACACCCCTAAAAACACATACACATATATGTACATCATGTACAAAAATAAGAAGATTAAGAAATGGTAAAATCAGAAACTGATAAAGAAGAGTTTCAGGCAGATTCTTATCAATATCTATAAGACGTCAGTGAAGAAGTGACGTGGATAGAAGAAAAGAGAATTTCTGTACCTAAATGCAGATATTGAAAAGGCTTTCATACTAGAGGGCCCTGGAGTTGACCTCAGTAAATGGCATAAGGAAGTTTTCTCATAAACTACTCTTAAACTCAGACACTACTAACAGCAATTGGAATTCTACTGGAAAGAAACTGAAAGCTATGAATATATAATTATTATTGACAAATGAGCTGCAGTATACTGGTCCAATTTTAACTTCCATATATTCTTCAAAGGCAGTCCTGTGTAGAGTGCATTGCAATGATCCAGTTGGAATAAAATACACCAGATCAACATTCCTAAAAGACATAATTGATTAATCAGCCTCATCTTGGTAAAACTGCCCATGACTACCAACGATCTACAAAACAGTATTTTCAAAGAGGTTCTATCCAACTCAACAGAAGTTGAACTCCAAATCTGAGATCAAGTCTACTGATCAAAAATACTTTTGTCATGTTAGAATTCAGTTTCATTTCATTAGATCTTTTTCAATTTATTATTATCTGCAGACAATTAGTCATGATCTTGACAATCTCCTTGGACTGTGATGGAAATGTATATTGTTGACATTGAAAGCTCAGACACAAACTATTTCTCACAATTAACTATTCCCTGCTGTTTAGCCCTCAACCTTGTTGCCTGATCTTGTTACCAAAATTGTTGTGGGTACAAATGAGGTTTAAAGCTTCACTGAAATGATTTGAGGCAGTGTGTTTCACCTCTCCATCCCCACCCCACCCCCAGACAAGGGAATATACATTCAGGAACTGAACCAGATAACCTCACTAGTTCCTTGGAACTTCCTTTTGACAGATATCAAACTTCTGCAATCTGTTGCACAGCATTTCCCATCTAAAGTACCAGTCAACTCTTTTTATACAGTGTTGCTGCTTTTCAACCTTCCATTTAAAATACAAGTATAGGCAAGCTTTTTCCTTGTTCCAGCTTGGTGACTTTCAAAAGAATGACCAATTGTTCTGTCTTGTGGCCAAGCTTACCCATCCCCTGCAGTCAATTCTTTAGTCCAGTTACATACAATTATATACAAATTGCAGACTTGGCTATTGAAATATCTTAGCTAGATTATTTTGCTTCATTCTCGCATAAAAGATGCTGCTGCCTAACACAAGTTATGATTACCAGTTGCTGCATGACAGATGGCTTCTTCTATCACCAAAACATAAACATTAGTAATTTCAAAAGCATGAACATATTTATATAAACACAAGCACATGCACACAAAGCCTAAAGGCAAAAATGACTTACCCTTCATAAAGGTGACAAGACTTTACACAGGTTTTTCCTCTGATGAAGTGTTTACATGATAAACACTGATCTGGCCCTGGCCCCCAACATCCATTTTTTGAGCATAAATGGCTGCATATCATCCCTTCTGCAGCTGTAAAATATAGACAGGCACAATTATTTATAAAAAGTAGTGTGCTAAATGGAATGTATAACGCTTGTTCTATCCCCACCACTTAAATCCATACATTAAAAATGGGAGGAAGAAACAGGAGAAATTTCTTTTTGCTCTTGGGCCAGTACATTAAAATATTCTGTTTATGATGACTGGATTATTATCAGCAGTAGAAAAAGATTACGAGAACCCACCACTTCAGAGGATTATTTAATATTACTCATTAATACTAATACTGTTTTAAATTGAGACAGTGCAGGTTTTTTAAAATGTGATATGTAATTTGTGATTATTTTAAATGGTTTAAAATGTGCTACGGCATGAAATGGTCTACTAATTGAAATGTTATTTCCTAATTTCTTTAACTAAACATTTATGACTAGAGAGCAGAAGGCTTGGAATTAACATACTGTATCATCCTAGATAATAATAATGTATTAGTGACATCATGAGCTGTTTCAGAAATATTGCTGAATAATTTTTAGGTGGAAATAATATAAAAACAGATGGAATCTGGTTGACTAAAAGTCATAAAAGAGAATTAAGTTATTATAAAGGTATTCACAAATTTTCCTCTACTCATATTGCCACTGAGATAATAATTGTTGTTTTATTTATCGGCATGCAGTATATATAATATTCTACACAGAAAGAAATAATTAGAAAAAAAAGCAAAAAAAAAAAAGAAGATAAAAAAGAATTGATGAATAAAACAAATTTTAAGATTAAGAAGTAGGTAAAATAACCGGGTATCACTATGACAAACAAGAATTGTATGTTATTTCAAAGTAAGACATGGAATGAAGTTTAAAAAAACATGTTAAGATGAATAAAATTACAAGTGTCATTCTTGGGAGAAATTCTGTGATAAAAATAAATGTCTTGCCAGAATGATATTTATGAAAGAGTAGATATTGCTGAGAAACAGAAGACTTCTGGAGTTAAAAGAACACAAACTGAGATTTGGTGGCATGGAAACCCACCACTTGAGTAGTTACAAACCCAGATTGTGCCCCTAAATACCTTTAGGGTTCTCAGCACAAGAAGCATTTATAAACAACAATATTGGAAACTAGTGCCAAAAAAGTTTGTAAAATTGGGTCTGGACATGCGGGTGCTTTCACTTATGAGCATAATAATTTACAAACAGGAAACCAGTCCCAACAGCAGTTGTAAGTAGACACAAAGACAAAAAGATTCGTCACAACTCATAATGGAGGAAAGGATGGTGGAGATGATGAAGTTGCTGAGAGGACTAAATTGACTTCTTTCATCAGAGAAAAAACCATTTATTGCTGACTGGAACACCCCGCCCCCCCCAGACTTTTTGAATAAACAGAAAAAAATGAACTTATGATTTATGATTATAATGAATAGATAGAATATATTATCAAAAGAAGAGAGTCATGTTGTAACCATACAAATAAGAGGTAAATTTATCATTGTACTTAAAACTGCTGTAAAGAAGAGCAGAATCTACTTATTTTCATTCTTTTCTATATTTTTCTACTTTCTTTTTTTCCCCTTTTTAAAAAAAGTTTTATTAATATTCTATTGTTACATTTTTGTTAGTGCTTAATAAACATCATATTGTCTGGATTATTTTATTTGCTTAGCAGTACAGATTACATTCTTAATCTCTACCCCTTTTTTCCAATCACTGGTAGAATAAATTTCATGTTTGATAATATTCTGTATCTTCTTTCTGCTTAATCTTCAATGTAATATAAGTATATTTCTTATACTTATATAAGAATACTTCTAGCTTTCTCTTTGGTTTTTCTTTTTCTACTTTATATTAATTTGTATTAGTCTTTATCTTTCTTTTTAACATTTTAATAAAAATATATATGAAAAATTAGAAAATAAATGAAGGGCACTTCCCAGATTGAGATATGAGTAGTTACTGGGGATAAGATAGGAGAAAATATTAATCTGTAAAGATGCAGTCAAGGAAAGCTAAAGCTCAGAATGAACTAAGACTTGGAACAAATGCCAAATATACAAACAAAAAGTTTTTTCAATATGTAAGTAACAAGATGAAAGTCAAGGACATAACTGATCCATTAATGGAAGAAAATGGCAAGAAGATGATGGAGATCAGAGAGAAAGTAGAATTGCTTAATAGTCCAATTTATCAAAAGCTGTGAGACATAACAGGAATATAGGTCAAAATAGGCAACAAATTGGTAAGAGAACACCTATTCACTCTAGATCAAGGGTGCCAAACTCATGTCGTCACGGCGGCATCACATGATGTATTGGGACTTTTTTTCCCCTTCACTAAACCAGGCATGGGCATGGCCAGTGTGTGACACATCCGGCCCATGGGCTGGGAGTTTGACAGCCCTGCTCTAGATGAATTCAAATTGCCAGGACCAGATGGTTGACATTCCAGGATTCTGAAGAACCTACAGATGCGATCTCAGAACCACTGAATAAAATATTTGAGAGCTCCTGGAGCACGAGGGAACTGCCAGAGGACTGGAAAAGAGCTAATGTGATTCCAATCTACAAAAAGCAGGAAAAGATGGATCCAGGAAACTACAGACCAGTCAGCCTGATATCAATACCTGGGAAAATCCTGGAAAATATTATCAAGCATCATATTTGTGCATTTGACACAGTAGACACAGTCCACTTCTTGATAAGACAGAACAATGAGGAATAGACAGTACCATCACCAAATGGATTCATAATGTTTTTTCTTTGGACAAAATGGCGGCCAAGGCAAATGCTTAGCCACATCGCTAGAAACTAGTAGTAGAGAAAAGTCATAAAATCTAAAATAGTGATAGAAGTAGAAGTAGCAAAACAAAGAGAATAAAGAAAATAAACATAGATCAGGTCCTAAGAATTTAAGCAATAACAGCCAAAGGTCAAGGACCAGCGAAACCAGACTCCCAGCTGAGTTTCCAACTGCCCATGTGGACCCAGAGTCCTGAAGTCTGAAAATTTAGCAAGATACCGGCATTCCCGAGCAACCATAAATAAATACATCCCTACCGGAGGCAAGTACCTAGATAAGCCAGGACTAGCTGGAGAGACCTGATCCAGAGTGATCCTCCAAACCCTAGCAAACGGCACAAAAAAAAAAAGCCATCTAGCAATCCCCACCGGAGGTATAAACCTTGGAAAGCTGGAGCTAGCCGGTGAGGTCCTTCAGACCTAAGTGAACGGTGCAAGAAAAAGCCATCCAGCAATCCCCACCGGAGGCATATACCTAGCTAGCCAGATGGAGAGACCCGAACTAAGAGGTCTATTTGTGAAGCTAATATACGGATCACTAATTCCCCACAGGAAGCATTCAATTAGGAAAGCCAGAACGAACTGGAGAATCCCCACAAGTAACTAACTAACTAACTAACTAACTGACTGACTGACTGACTGACTAAAAATAAATAAATAAATAAATAAATAAATAAATAAATAAATAAAGCAAGCAAGCAAGCACGCAAGTAAGCAAACAAGCGGCTAGACTATCCAACAGCCATTGTAAAGCAGCAAAGCCAAGGATAGCAAGGAGCAAGCCAGGCTAGCCACAACGAAGAGAGGTCAATCTCTCTAAGACCAATAAGGGGTGCTAGTGGAAGGTGAAGCTCCCACAGGCTATACACGCACACAAGCACGCAGGACAATCAGGATAGAATGAAATTCTACCATCCAGCTGCCCAATGGAATCCATCAAAGAAGAGGTGCACCTCCGCAAAGTCAAACCTGCAAAGACACCTGTACTTTACAAACCTGTAAAGTCATGGAATCGATTATGAACCAATCCATCACCCTCCACTTAGAGAGAAACAACCTGCTTTCTAACAAGCAATTTGGTTTCAGGAAAAATTTGTCCTGTAATCTGCAACTCCTACATGCAGAAACATTTGGCCCACACATCTTGACCAGGGTAAAGCAATAGATGCAATTTACACAGACTTTTGCAAAGCCTTTGATTCAGTGGTGCATAACAAACTACTGTTAAAACTAAGTTCTTACAGCATTTCCAGATCCCTGCACAAATGGATAGCTGCATTCCTGTCAAACAGGCAACAAGTAGTCAAAATAGGGAGGCCCTATCAAATCCGGCACCAGTTAACAGTGGTGTCCCCCAAGGCAGCGTTCTAGGACCCACGCTCTTTCTGCTTTACATCAATGACCTATGCAATCACATTAAAAGCAGCTGCGTCCTCTTCGCTGATGATATAAAATTATTTAACACCACTGACAATGCTGCTGCCCTACAAAGCAACCTTGACTATGTGTCAGAATGGTAGAGCAATTGGCAACTCCAAATTTCAACTAATAAATGGTCTATCCTTCACATTGGCAATAAAAATCAGAACACCAAATATAAGTTGGGCACAAACGACCCTCACCCTGTTAAGGACCTAGGAGTACTCATCTCAAACGAGCTAAGCCCCAGAGCTCACTGTAACAGCATTGCCAAAAAGGCATTAAGAATTGTTAACCTAATTTTGGGAAGCTTCTTCTCCAGCAATGTTCTTCTACATTGCTAACTAGGGCATACAAAACTTTTGCCAGGCCAATTCTCGAATACAGCTCACCTGCCTGGAATCCACACTGTATATTGGATATTAATATGATTGAGCTGGTATTATAAAACTTTGCAAGCAGAAATGGTTGAACATCTTAGAGACCTATTTTGTAACATACAACAAGGGGGTAAAATACCCCCATCATGGAAAACAGCTTACATTTCTTTGATACCAAAAGAGCAAGCAGGTCCTAAAAAACCTGAGAATTATAGACTTATATCTCTTCTGAATAATAATTATAAAATATATGCAAAAGTATTAACCAACAGGTTGATGCCAGTTATTCAAGAGGTGATTCATGAGGACCAAGCAGGATTTATAGAGGGCAGATATATGAAGGACAATGTAAGGCAAGTTATAGATTTATTGGAATATCTTGAGAAGAATAAACAGATCCCTGCAGTGCTGGTTTTTTTGGATGCGGAGAAGGCCTTTGATAGAGTGGATTGGAATTTTCTATTAAAGACTTTTAAAAAGATGGACTTTGGGGATCAATTTATACAAGCGGTCTCAGCAATTTATCAAGAACAAAAGGCACAGATTATTATTAATGGAAGTTTGACAACAGACTTTAGTATTGAAAAAGGAACAAGACAAGGTTGCCCGTTATCCCCACTATTATTTATTTTAACACTAGAAGTCTTGCTGAATACAATACGGGATTCGAGTACCTTGAAAGGTATAGTGATAAGGCAAGAGGACTATAGAATAAGGGCATTTGCAGATGATCTGGTTGTTACCCTAACACAGCCGATGGAATCAATAATCCAGATGAAAGACATTATAAAAGACTATGGCACAGTATCAGGATTTAGACTGAACCAGAAAAAAACTAAGATGATAGTTAAAAATATGACACAAGATCGAAAATACGAACTTGAAAGGAGGGCAGGTTTTGAGATTGTACCAAAGGTTAAATATCTAGGAGTTCAGGTTGCAGAATCAAATATGAAATTGTTTCAAAATAACTATGAGGTGTTGTGGCGAGATGTAAAGAAAGATATGGAGACTTGGAAAAAACTGCAGCTGTCTTTACTTGGAAGAATATTTGCCAAGATTTCTTTTTTTGTTTCAAATGATTCCGGTGCTTAAAAGTGATAAACAATTGAAAGAATGGCAAAGTGGATTGAATAAGTTTGTCTGGAACGAGAAAAAACTGAGAGTGAAATTGAAAATTATGCAAGATGTTCCAGAAAGGGGAGGTCTTAAACTTCCAAACCTACAATTATATTATGAAGCAGCAGCCCTGACTCAAGCAAGTGATTGGTTTGGAAGGAAAAAGACTGGAATATTGAATATAGAAAGTTTTGATTTGAATTTGGTTGGCATGCTTACTTATTCTATGAAAACAAAGTGGATAAAGTATTTAAAAGCCATATACTTAGAGTCTCCTTGATGAGAGTTTGGAAGAAGCACCGACTCAAATGGGATTATAAAATACCGCTATGGCTGGATCTTGGTCATATCATGTGGAATACAAATATAATGTCACTTGGGGGGGGGGTTATATAAAGAAGTTCTTTTTACAGATCCGGGCAGATGGCAACTGAAGACATTAGAGACACTGTTGAACGAAGGGATTAATCTAACTTGGTTACAGTATAACCAACTCCAACTGAGATGGAAACAGGACCAAAAAATTGGTATTATGTTGCATGAGGAAGAATTGGTTAGACATATAAAAGAGAAAGGTCCAATGCATATTAAAAGGCTTTATAATGTTTTGTTAGAAAGGGATTCAAAAACTGAACTGGTTAAAGATTGCATGATTAAGTGGGCACAAAATTTTGCAGAACCAGTGATGTTGGAAACGTGGGAAAAAATTTGGGTTCAGAATGTTAAATTTACACAGTCGCAGAACTTGAGGGAAAATTTTTATAAAATGTTTTATAGATGGCATTAAGACCCTAAGAAATTGTCATGCATGTACCCTAATGTGCAGCCTAAATGTTGGAGATGTGATTGTCTAGATGCTACATATTAACATATTTGGTGGACTTGTAAGAAAGTGAAGGCTTTTTGGATAAAAATTTGGTGGGTTATGCAGAATGTTTTAAAGAAAAAAATTCAGTTTTCTCCACAATTGTTCTTATTGGGTATAGTTAAGGGTTTTACATTGGGTGAAACAAAGTTGATATTGTATATGATAACAGCAGCGAGATTACTGATAGGTCATTATTGGAAAAATGAAGCTGTGCCCACCATTGAGGAATGGACTTTGAAGATGGCCAGTTTTGCAGAGATGGCGAAGATTTCAGCATATCTAAAAGACCACTCACAAGAGACTTATGAATGGGAGTGGAAAAAGTGGATAGATTATGTGCAGAACAAATATCAAACTAGGAAATATCAGATAGCTTTTAACTGAAAGTGTTATATAAAGATAGAAATATTTGATTTTTGTGAAGATGAAAAATTATATTGGGGATGGAGGGGTTCAAGTTTTATAAAAAGGGGATTTTGATTGGATTATATTCTGTGGAAGTCCGGGGGGGAGGGGTGGGTTAGGGGGGATTGGGGAGGGTTAGGGGGGGTTAGGGAGGGTTAGGGTGGTTAGGGAGGTTAGGGAGAGTCGGTGGGGGAAATGGGGAGAAAATGTAATTGTAAAACTTTTTCAATAAAAAAAAAAGAAAAAAAAAAGAAAATATGATTGAGCGGGTCCAGAGGTATTTCATGAAAAGAGTACTCCTCTACTCACAATAGAATCCCTTATGCCACCAGACTTCAAATTTTGGGCTTGGACAATCTGGAACTGTGCCACCTGTGGTCTGATCTAAGCATAGTATACAAAATTGTCTGCTACAACATCTTACCTGTCAATGACTTCTTCAGCTTCAACCTCAATAATACACGGGCAAATAATCAGTACAAACTAAAGGTAAACTGCTTCAAACTCAATTGCAAAAAATACAACTTCAGCAACCGAGTGGTCAACGCCTGGAATGCTCTACCCGACTCCATTGTTATATCCTCAAGCCCTCACAGCTTCAACCTTAAACTGTCTACCGTGGACCTCACCCCATTCCTAAGAGGTCCGTAAAGGGGGCGTACATAAGCGCACCAGCGTGCCTACAGTCCCTGTCCTACTGTCCCCATTTATTTGTATTGTCCATGTTCATACTTATACCTGCTATCTTGTACATGTTTAACAAACTAATAAATAAAATAAAATAAAAATAATTAGTTGACCAACCATAGTCATCATGTAGTCTTCAATGGAACTTCTACATGGAAAACATGTAGTGGAGTACCACAAGGTTTTATATTGGGGCCAGTGCTCTTCAAAATCTCCATAAATGACAGAAGGGGAACTCATCAAAATTGCAGATGACAAGCTGGGGGCGGGGGGGAGGGTTTGCTAACACTTTTGAAGACAGATTCCAGATTCAGAAGGATCTTGTCAGATTTAGATCCTATCCAACAAAATGCTGCTCAGGAGTGAAGCAAATAAGAATCTGCACCCTCTTGAAAAGGTGCTTTTCAAAGGGCAACTGGACTTTCTTGGATTTTTTTTTTTTCCTTGACAATATTTCACTTCTCATCCAAGAAACTTCTTCGGTTCAGTTCACTTCTTCAGAACTGAAGAAGCTTCTTGAATAAGAAGTGAAACAAAACCCAAGAAACTCCACTTGCCTTTTGGGACACTAGCATATTTGGGACAATCATTACCTGGATGTTTGAGAATCTCCATAGACAGTAAGGGTCTGGCAGGAAAAAAACAAATGCACAAGTATACAATTGGCTCAACAGTAGTAGCTGTCAGTAGGATCTAAGTGTCCTAGTGGATCACCACTTAATTATGAGTCAGCAGTGTGCGGTAGCTGCATCAAGATCATGAGAAGTAATAGTACCGTTTTACACTGCACTAGTGAGATATGTGCACTATACAAAAGGATGCTGAAATCCTAGAAAGAGTGCAGAGAAGCGCAACAAAGATGATAAGGGGTCTGGAGGCTAAATTTCACAATGAATGGCTAAGGGAACTAGATATGTCTATACTAACAAAGAGAAGGATTAGGTATAGAAGCATCTGATGGTAGGACAAGAATCTTGTGTATAAAAGATAGATTAAGATAAGAAAGAGAAAATCTATAAATATGGATTACTGATGCGAAGATGTTGAAAAGAAGAAGATATAAATATCTATTTTTGTTTGTTTGTTTTTTAAAAACTGTTTAATAAAAATTATTTTTTAAAAAAGAAGAAGTAATGGGTGGAAGCTTGTAAAAGAGAGATCCAACCTGGAACCAACAGAAATTGCCTGACAGTGGGAACCAATTAATCAGTGGAACAGCTTGCCTCCCAAAGTTGTGGGTGTTCCATTGCTGGAAATTTTCAAGAAAAGTTTGGGTTACCATTTGTCCAAGATGATATAAGACAGTGATGGCGAATCTTTTCAGCACCAAGTGCCCAAACTGGAAAGGTGGCTGGCGAGTGCATGTGCACTGACCAGCTGGTCTTCGGGTTTCTGGTGCTCTGGTGTGTGCAAAGACCAGCTAGTGTGCACCGAAAACCAGAAGAGCACCTGGCGACGGTGGACGTGCCCACAGAGAGGGCTCTGTGTGCCACCTCTGGCACCCGTGCCATAGGTTTGCCATCATGGGTATAAAGTCTCCTGCCTTGGGCAGGGGGTTGGAGTAAAAGACCTCCAAAATCCCTTCCAGCCCTATGATTCAATTGGATTCTATTCAGAAAACCCATTTTTTTAAAAAAAAAAACTCAGATGAAGATTTAATCTGAAAAAAAAAATTCTCATTCATATTCTTTTCTTTTACTGAGATGCTTTAGTAATGTTCCAAAAAGATGAAATGTTCTGTAGCAAGTCTCTGCCATTTTCAATTTATACTATTTGTTGCTTCTTATTCAATACATTCACTGCTACTAGAATGAATGTCTAATTGTACTTCATTAACAAAGATCCTGAGTATCTGTCATGTAAGCATATCGACTGCCTGAGCACATTATTACTTTCATATAGCTTGTTCTCGCCTTACTTGGGTTTAACACTCTTTCATCACTGTGTTGTGATTTCTGATGCTTGCACAGCATCAAATGCCTCTTTTGATCTAGAGAACATGCCTCATCTATGGCTAAAGAGCATTTTTCATACTCTTTCCCAGAGAATATCATTACAGCTAGAGGTTAGGTAGTCTCAGTGTTTGTTCCACAGTTCCATGGCTACAGTGACCTTACAATATCTTGGAGAAGATATGTATCCAAATCAGTCGTGAGGTTCCTCCCTCTTCTGCCGAGCCGGTAGCGGTGACGATATGACATCACCGAACTGGTTCTGACCCCCCCACCCCCCACATTATTCTTACCTTTTATTTGGCCCCACCCCCAATCTATTGCTGCCT
Source organism: Arizona elegans (assembly GCA_022577455.1). Classification (NCBI taxonomy): domain Eukaryota; kingdom Metazoa; phylum Chordata; class Lepidosauria; order Squamata; family Colubridae; genus Arizona; species Arizona elegans. The sequence continues at coordinate 156,405,258 of JAKOOJ010000001.1, forward strand.
CCTGAGTCCCAACTGATCGGCTAGAAGGAAAAAGCTATTTAAACTCTTGCCGGGGGGGCTTCAAAGGGCCGTCCTACAGCTGATCAGTGTTAAAAGGCAGTGTGGTGGTAGACTGGTGCCTCAAAAAACAAATGAGTAGACCGGTGCCTGCAAAAATAAATAGGTAGACCAATGCCTCCAAAAACAAATGAGTAGACCAGTACAACTCTGCAACTTCAAACAGTTAAAAGCCTGGTAGACCAGTACCTCTGCTAAATCCTAAATGCCCACAGAATCGGTAGTAAAAAATGTTAGAACCCACCCTGGTCCAAATGGAAGAATGGAACACTTCTCCCTTAATCATAAAACTTCACTCATCATGATCCTGAAGGCAATCAAGCCCCAGATTCTCCCCAGCATACTCACTCCCCCATCTTAAAAATGAAAAATAGGATTGCAATCACCACAATTTCCTTAGGATATTCTTCTCTTCTCTTCTCATAAATCAGAAAAACCCTAAGCACCTTTCCAGACTAACATTTTATTATAACACACACACTATTGTGATTTATATCTACAGTATTGCTCATGAAAGCTTATGACATTTAATAAAATTAATGGCTAACATGGATCTTCTCTTGCAATCACTATTCTTTTGGGTATGCTTTTCTCATTGGTAAGAGTTTACATTCTTACATATAGAACAAAGAGGTTTTGCACTGAAGATGTACTAGGAGAATTGAAACCCTTTAAAAAGAAAAATAAACATACAAATAAAAAATCCTTGTCCTTAAATTAATAAGTTATTCCTACTGTATAAAAACTTGTAGTTCTCCTTGTATGGCTAAAAGCATCAACTTCACCCAACAAGCCTCATGTTTTCTAAAACTTATTGGGGGAAATTATCTCTTTCTGATTGTTCCATAACAAAAGCAAATATAGGTTGAGAATGCAATGCTACTCTAATGTCACATGCTTTAAGAATCCATTCTCACAGCCTCTCCCATATTCCAAATGCCAGTTATTTACTTGGCAACACTTGTCAAATGGAGAATTAATCAGGCTAAGTGGGTAGAACAGTATCAGCTGGGCTATGTAAGAAGAATCACAAATACATTGATAGTTTATGTCAGGACTGGTTTAAGATTATTTTGTTGCCTGAAGCAAAGCAGCAAATAATGCCCCATTTAACTCTGGGTGCATATCATCCAAAGCTAGCAACCCAATTTTGGTGGATGGAACAGAAAATCCTCTGAGCACCTCCCTGGTATCTAGCATTAATACAATAAACCACATACTCTCTGTACGATCAGAGTCATAACTTGTGATGGTTGTAAAACGGGTTGATCACATATTTTGGAGGAATTGGTAAGTGGATCACTATAGTCATTAAGCAAATCTGCAGTTGTTAAGTGAATGCCATGGTTAAATAATCCAGTGGTTCTCTATGCAGGCAACTTTGTCAAAAACAAAGTAAATACTGGGTTTTTATTTTTTTATTTTTGCAAAACCATCATGAAATGTCATGTGACTGTGTGACACTGCAAACAGCCAAAAATGTGGTGTGACTACCAAGCACCCAAAGCACAGTCATAAGATTGCAGGGTGCAGGGGGAAACCATTGAAATTTTGAATCCAAGTTGTAAGTATTCACCAGGTAGATTTATCACAACTTTGAATGATCATTAAGCAACTTCCCACCCACATAACCTTAGAGTAGACAATTCTCTGTTAGCTACCTTACATTATGACAATTGCTTGTAAAAATGGTGAGTTAGCACCCATAACAATCTAAATAAGTTTAGGTAGACTACAAGGATCTACGTTCTTATTGGGAGACTTGGGAGGAAAATCTACTGAATTCAATTTCTTTTGTGTTGTTACTGCAACATAATTTGTTTAATAGCCTATATTATAAATATTTTGTACTCATGGAGACATCTTATATAGTATTTTACAAATGTTTTTATAGATGAGGTTCTTTAAATAGCATCTGAAAATTAAGCTAGGAAAACTTTTCCCCCCAACTAAGATCAAAACAGAAAACCTTACATAAACCTGTAAATAATACTTTATTAAAATTCTTAGCTCAGCTTGTCAGTCTCTTTTATTAAATGAAGCTCTACAACAATAATACTCAGTTAATTAAACAAGCAGGAATACAGCCAATTAGATTGCAAAGATTTATAAATTTAATTGACTGAAGGTGTTTATGAAAATGCTGAGGTTTTCCAAAACAGGAGTGATAAAGCAGTACAAAGCACTTAGGACCTGTTTAATTTGTCTGCATTAATATATTTATTTTTAACTAATACATTTTCCATTAGTTGAGAAAAAAGATGCATATTTTCTGAATCATAGTTTATTTTGCTTAGAGTTGAGACCATCTATTTCACTACAAAAAAATTAGCCATTTGTAGACAAATTTACAAATGGAGAGAGAATTCATGAAAAGATTATTAGCTAGATATAGCAACTAATTGTGAATTTTCTTCTCCTAGCTGGAAAAAGCTTTGCTGAATGGTAACTTTAGACTCATGTAATGAGTACTCCAGCTGAGAATTGTTCCTACTGAGTATTGTGTTTATTCTGTATTGTCTCCCATGCACAATATTGTTGACAACACAGAAATGCTAAAGAGGATTCATGATGAAATTTCCCTATCCAGATTTTCTTCCTTTAAAAGAACAGGGTCAAGGTATGGACTTGCAAAATTAACTTACATCTAAATGGTCCACCTGTGGAAACTCAGCACTCTGAAGTTTAATTAAAACAAGGAAGCAAAAAATATTGATGGTTTTTTCCCTCCACGAATTCAAGTTACTTCTTTTCAGATCACTGAATTGCACAGCTATTAACAAGGAAAAACTGCATAGGTAGGTCAAACATTTACCACACATCAATTCTCACATTCACTACTTGGAAATGTCAATCAAATTATAGTAAATTAAAGATAATGTTATTAACTTGTCAATCCAGTTCATAGAGAAGTAAATAATATAAAATTTACAAATCCTGTCCGGATTGAAGTAATTTTGAAATATTTTGCAAATTATTCAATCCAGATATACAGTATGATAGCATATCTCCCAGGATACTAGATTATTCTCCTGTTGTGTGTCTCCCAACTTTCTATTTCAGGAAAGCAACTGCCAATCACTTTCCTACCTGGATACACACACATACATACACATTTAAAATATACATAAACATAGAAAGAGCATCAAAATATGCATGCATGCAGACATAATATGTTATTATCCAAGCCCACCCCCCCCCACCCACCCAAGGGAATGGGAACCTATAGTACTCTCTCTTGCTGAAAATGTATTGGGCAGGCAGGATAGATAGTCCAGAATGTTTTAGAATAATGATTCAAGCCATAAAGCAATGTGTACGTAATTGACATCTAGTATTGGATGCAACCAATACAATTTATGTCCCATGCTCAGACTCTGTTAGAATGAGACAAAGATCGAATATCCATTGAACTCGATTCTCCGAAAAAATTAATGATGAGATTAAAATAAAAATATATTATAAAATTATGTACAGTTCATATTTTAAAAATGTATTGTAGCTTGTGTCGACTGACCTAAAATGGCGTCGAGTGATGAGAGTGAGAGCGGCGAGATTTCGAATTCTTTAAAACGAAAGAGAGGAGTGTGCAAATACACCAAAGACTGGGAAGCTACTTTTGCATGGATTACCAACAACGAAACCGACAGAACAAATATGACGGCCTACTGTAAATTGTGTCAGAAATCATTCACAATTGAATATAATGGTATAAAAGCTGTCACACAGCATGCAAGCACAAAAAATCATTTAGATAAGGAGAAAATAGCTTCCAGCAACAAGCGAATCAATTTGTTTTTTTTTGTTAAAGACTCCTCTTTTGTGAGAAAGTGACTGTAGCTGAAATGGCTGAACCTTACCATGGGATCAAACACCATATTCCTTTCCTGGCTCAAGATTGCTGTATTAAGTTAATGAAGCAAATTTTTGATGATTCAGAAATTGTAAAAAAGATGTCTTGTGGAAGAACCAAATCATCAACTATTGTCAATGAGGTTTTGTATCCTTTTTCTATTGAGTTGGTTCTCAATGATCTTAAAACTGGAATTCCATTTTCTCTCTCCACTGATGCATCAAACAAGGGAAATCGCAAAATGTATCCCGTTGTTGCACAATATTTTACTTGTGAAGAAGGACTGTGTGTGAAAATTTTAGACTTTTATGAGGATTCTTTCGAAGATTCTACATCAATAAAAAATCAGCTGTGTCGAGTTCTTAGTGATAACGAATTGGAAATAAATAATGTTTCAGCTTACTTAGCAGATAATGCATCGGTCAATTATGGAGTGAACAAATCTGTTTACCAAAAATTATTGCTGGAAAATGACAATATTGTAGAAGCTCATTGCAATAATCACATTTTACACAACAGCACAAAAAATGCATTAAAGCAGTTATCTTTTGATATCGAAAATGTAGTAGTGAAGGTTTTTGCCGAATTTTCGAATTCTGTGAAGAAATGAGAAGAGTTGAAATCATTTTTTGAGTTTTGCGAGTCAGAATTCCATGAAGTTTTGTGCCATGTTCCAACATGTTGGTTAAGTTTGTTTAAAGCGGTCGAAAAACTTCTTTTAAACTGGATACCTCTAAAATCGTATTTTATTTCTCTTGGATCTGATGAGTGCCATAAGGTTATCTGGAACCTTATTTCGGATCAGGAAAGTGAACTCGCAAAGGATGATGAACCAACAATTTCAGAATTGTATTTATATTTCATGCACTTCTTCATGTCAAAAATGCAAGACACCCTACTGAAGCTGGAAAGCAAGAAAATTCATGCATGTGATCTTCACATTATCATGTGTAAGCTGTGTGATTCTTTGCAAAAAAAAAAAAATATGATGAGCAGTTTTTTGGAATGAAAGTTTTATTTGCCTTACGTAAAAAAACATTTGCCTGAGAATGCCGTGCAAAAGTTCAAGAAAGAAGCCATCAACGTGTATCAAAGAGCCATTGCGTACCTAGAAAAGTGGTATAATTTCACCGATTCAGTATATGAGATGCTAAATTGTTTCAATCTAACTGATCGCAATAATCCTCCAACTTTAGAAGAAATGACAAACATCTGGTTATTATCACCATGGCGAGAAAAACTTCCACCCAACACTCTCTTCAATGAAATTTCTGCCTTAGAAGAAGTTTATGTTCATCTGCAGGGCAATTCATCCCTTGATAAGTGGACGTACTTTTTCAAGAAAGAGCCAGCTCCGAGTTTACTGAAACTGTTCCAGTATTGTGCATCAATTCCAGTATCAAATGCAAACGTTGAACAAATTTTCAGCATCATGGGAAATTTGTGGACTGACAAATGTAACCGACTGTTGTGGCCCCGCCCTCTGAACCTGTCCCATCGGAGGAAGAAAGCTCCGAGCATGAGGAAGAGGAGTCAGCCAGGCCTCCCTCTCCAGGCCCCTCCCCTCTGGCACTGTCTCAGGTGCCGGCCGAGGGAGAGGAGATTAGCAGGGAGACAGGTGGCTCGGATGAGAGCGAAGGAGAAACATCATTCCTGGACACATGCCTCCGAAGGCGTGATAAACGATTGCAGCAGCTCAGGAGGCGTGCTAGGGATTAGAACTGAGTCACTGGACCACACCCCAGAGGCTATATAATAGAGGGTGGTGGCCAGTGATCCTTGTGACGAACAAAACTAAACCTTGGATAGTCACTAAAGCCTCGTCCGGAACTGCTGGGAGGAATATTTATTGTTGTTTGACTTTTGGACGCTGAGTATTTTATCTTTCTGTTTCTGTGGAAATAAAGCACTTGGCAGACGGTGTGTATATCGCTGCCAAGTTGGAGATAAAGACCTGGGTGTGTTCCAAGTGCTTCCTTAACCCTCGGCTGGCTGTGTTTGTGTGTGTGTGTGGACGGGGACAGATCATCTTGTTCATCACCACATACTCCATCGTTAACCCACGATGGACCAACAACTGCAGCAGCAGTTACAGCAGATGCTGGAGGCCAATCAGCTTCTGCAACAGCAAGTAGCACAGCTAACTGCCCAACTTGTTTTGGGAAATGCTCCTGCAGCTCCCCCTCCTCCCCCTCCCTTCCGAGATGCCCAGTGAACATGCCAGATAGGTTTTCTGGGCAGCAGGAGATGTTTCCGGCCTTCTTGGGACAATGCCAACTATTCATAGCGATGAGGCCGGAGGATTTTCCGGATGACCAGGCTCGGGTGGCATTTGTTATCAGCTCCCTCTCTGGCACTGCAGCCCGATGGGCCACGCCCCTGTTGCTGCAAGATAGCCCCTTGCTCCTGGACTATCAGGGCTTCTTGCAATACCTGCACACCATGTTTGAGAACCCCCTCCGGGTGCAGATGGCAGCGAGGCACATCAAGGACCTCCGCCAAGGCAAGCGCCCCCTGCAGGACTATATTGCGGAGTTCCGACTGCTAGGCCAGGATTCGGCTTGGAATGAGGTGGTGCTGATGGATGCCTTCCAGGACGGCCTCTCCGACGAGATGCAGGACGAGCTGGTTCGTGTGGAGGCGCCACAGACCCTTGACACACTGGTGATGCAATGCCTGCGCATCAATGCCCGCCTGCAACGGCGATGGCCCCGTCGGGCTCTTTCGGAACCACCGACAGTGTCGGCACCCCCGCGTTTCGCACTGACAGCGCTCTGGACCGCACCGTGTTTTGTGGCGATGGCTGAGGAGCCCATGGAGCTCGGAGCAGCCAGACCTCAACTGACGGCCCAGGAGCGGATGTGGAGACGCCAAGGTGGGTTGTGCCTCTATTGCGGCAAGGCTGGACATTTTGCCGCCTCATGTCCCCGGAAGTGGAGTGGACCGTGCAAGCCTGTTCCGGAGTCTCGGCGTGACCAGCCGGGAAATGGGCCAGGCCTGGCCTAGGGGAAACCCTGGGTCAGGCACGTGACCATGCCCCACCGGAGTCGGCGGCTGTGGACTGTGAGCCCCCTCGGCACCTGATTTTGAACACCCGGGTGTTGTTGGCTAACCGGTCGGAGGCCCTCCAGGCGCACGCACTGGTGGACTCGGGGGCCACCACAAACTTTATGGACCAGGCCTTTGTGGCCCATTACAAAGTCCCCTTAGTTCCAGTGGACCCTCCGTTGAGGGTCGAGACTATCGATGGGCGGGAACTCGTGGCGGGGCCCATCAAATTCGCTACCCAACCCTTGCGCCTCGCCATTGGGAACCATGAGGAGGCGATCCAGTTTTACGTAACGGCGGATCTGCACTTTCCTTTGGTCCTGGGGATGGCCTGGCTTCGGGCACATGACCCTCAGGTGGCATGGTCGAGAAATGCCATCTCGTTCCCGAGCCTGCAGTGTGTCGACCACCTTCGCCACACCTGTGCCGGCCAGGACGTCTCTGCCCCGAACATCTCCTTGCCTCCGGAGCTGACACCCTTCGCCGACGTGTTCAGCGAGAAGGAGGCGGACCGCTTGCCCCTGCACTGACCCTACGACTGCGCGGTGGACCTGATGCCCAATGCGCCCCTGCCCTCGGGATGCCTGTACTCCATGTCGGAGCCCGAGTTGGCTGCCTTACGGGACCTTCTGGAAAAGAACCTGGCCCGTAGGTTCATCTGGCCTTCGACCTCCCCGCTCTCGGCCCCGGTCCTCTTCGTTAAAAAGAAGACGGGGGACTTACGCCTGTGTTACGACTACCGGCGCTTGAATGCCATCACAGTGCGAAATCGCTACCCCCTGCCGCTGATCCCAGAGCTGATGGAGAGGTTGCGGGAGGCCTCGATCTTCACTAAGCTCGATCTCCGAGGGGCCTACAACCTGGTGCGCATGCGAGAGGTGGACGAGTGGAAGACGGCGTTCGGCACTAGGTACGGGCACTTCGAGTATACCGTCATGCCATTCGGTTGACCAACGCCCCCGCGGTCTTCCAGCACTTGATGAACGACATGTTCCGGGACATGCTGGTTCGGTTCGTGGTGATCTACTTGGATGACATTTTGATCTATTCCCGGACCCCGGAAAGTCACCTCCAGCATGTCCGCCAGGTCCTGCAGCGCCTGCGGGAACACCAGCTCTATGCGAAGTTGGAGAAATGCTACTTCTTCCAGACTTCCATAGAGTTCCTCGGGCACATCATCACCCCCGAGGGCATCGCGATGGACCCGCGCAAGGTTGAGGCCTTGCGCAGTTGGGAACCCCCGCGTCGGGTGAAGGACGTCCAGCGTCTGTTGGGATTCGCCAACTACTATCGGACCTTCATCCCGGGCTTCGCCACCCTGACCTTGCCGTTGACTCAGCTCCTTCGGAAGAAGGTCCCGTTCCAGTGGGGACCCCGCAGCAGCAGGCCTTTGAGGTCCTCAAGCAGGCCTTCGTCACGGAGCCAGTCCTGAGGCACCCCAATCCACTCCTTCCGTTCGTGGTTGAGACGGACGCGTCCAACGTGGCGATTGGGGCGGTGCTGCTACAGGCTCCGGTGGATGGCGGCACTCTTTTTCCCTGCGCTTACTATTCCCGGAAACTCAATCATTCCGAGCGCAACTACACCATCTGGGAAAAGGAGTTGCTGGCTATCAAGACCACGTTCGAGGCTTGGCGACATCACCTCGAGGGGGTCCGACACCAGGTGGAGGTGCGGACGGACCATCGGAACCTGGAGCACCTCACCACGGCCAGGAAGTTGAACCAGCGGCAGATCCGGTGGTCGTTGTTTTTCGCCCGGTTCAACTTCCACATCACGTACATTCCGAGCAACCTCAACCAGAGGGCGGACGCACTATCCCGTAAGCCGGAATACTTTTGCCCCAAGGACTCCCTTCCCCCCGGACGGTGCTGCCAGCGGACTCCTTGGCCGCGGTCCAGGAACCGGTGGACCTGCGGGCTCAGGTGCTGGAAGCGCAGTGACGGGACGACTGGTCACAGCAGCGGAGAGCGGACGTCAGCCCCGCGTCCCCATGGACCGTGGAGGAGGGCTTGCTCAGGCATCGGGGTCGGCTGTACGTGCCCACGAGTCCACTCCAAGCCCTCGTCATGAACCAGTGCCATGACAACCCCGCGGCGGGGCACTTCGGCTTCTTTAAGACTTTGAACTTAGTGACGCGGACTTTTTGGTGGCCTCGGGTACGGCACGACGTGCACGCCTACGTGATGTCCTGTGTGACGTGCCAACAGGCCAAAGCCGCGTCCAGCCCCTCTCCTGGACTCCTCCAGCAGCTGCCAACACCAGAGAGACTGTGGGGAGCCATCTCCATGGACTTCCTGACAGACTTGCCCCTGTCCGCTACGTTCACGACCGTCCTCGTGGTGGTGGATGCGCTCACGAAGATGGCACATTTCATCCCGTGCCACGGCCTGCCCTCGGCCCGCACCACGGCTTGCCTGTTCCTGCAGCACATCTTCCGCCTCCATGGCCTGCCGGACCGGGTGGTTTCGGACCGCAGGGCCCAGTTCACGGCCTGCTTCTGGAAAAGCCTGATGGCCGCGCTGGAGGTGCAGGTGTGCCTGTCGTCGTCGGACCATCCGGAGACTGACGGGGGAACGGAGAAGGTCATCGGCATACTGGAGCAGTACCTCCGCTGTTTTGTCAACCAGAAACAGGACAACTGGGCCGAATACCTTCCCCTGGCGGAGTTTGCCTTTAACAACTCCCAACACACCTCCACCCAGATGACCCCGTTCCATGCCAACGTCGGATACCATCCACGACTTTTCCCATTGACCATCATGGACTCCCCTGTTCCCGAGACCCGGGACATCCTCTTGGAGCTGCAGGTGGTGCAGTAACTGGTGCGGCGGCAGCTGATCTGGGCGAAAGAGGATTATAAACGATTCGCCAATTGCGCCTGCCAGGCGACGCCACCGCTGGAAGTTGGAGATCGGGTGTGGCTGTCCATGAAACACCTCCCCACGGACCGGCCGGTGAGGAAACTGGCCCACCGCTTTATCGGTCCCTTCCCTATCGAGGCGGTCATCAACCCGGTGGCCTACCGGTTGACTCTACCCCGCTCCATGCGGCTCCACCCTGTTTTTCATTGGTCCCTCCTGGTCCCTGAGGCCCCCGCGAGCCATCTCCGCCGCCCGACGCCTGCCCCCCCAGCCACAGCCGACAAGGACGACGCCTCAACGTATGAGGTGGACAGTATTCCGTTGGCTGAAGGGGCGCTTCCAATACCTCATCGCCTGGAAGGGATAAGGGCCCGAGGATTTCACCTGGGTGGACCCGTCTGCCGTTCAGGCCCCTGACCTGGTGCGAGCTTTCCACGAACAGTTCCCGTCCCGACCCCATCCCGACCGTCAGACCCTGGGGAAGGGCCCTGCGGTGGGGGATTGTGTTGTGGCCCCGCCCTCTGAGCCTGTCCCATCGGAGGAAGAAAGCTCCGAGCATGAGGAAGAGGAGTCAGCCAGGCCTCCCTCTCCAGGCCCCTCCCCTCTGGCACTGTCTCAGGTGCCGGCCGAGGGAGAGGAGATTAGCAGGGAGACAGGTGGCTCGGATGAGAGCGAAGGAGAAACATCATTCCTGGACGCATGCCTCCGAAGGCGTGATAAACGATTGCAGCAGCTCAGGAGGCGTGCTAGGGATTAGAACTGAGTCACTGGACCACACCCCAGAGACTATATAATAGAGGGTGGTGGCCAGTGATCCTTGTGACGAACAAAACTAAACCTTGGATAGTCACTAAAGCCTCGTCTGGAACTGCTGGGAGGAATATTTATTGTTGTTTGACTTTTGGACGCTGAGTATTTTATCTTTCTGTTTCTGTGGAAATAAAGCACTTGGCAGACGGTGTGTATATCGCTGCCAAGTTGGAGATAAAGACCTGGGTGTGTTCCAAGTGCTTCCTTAACCCTCGGCTGGCTGTGTTTGTGTGTGTGTGTGGACGGGGACAGATCACCGACTGCTTGTACCATCAGTTCGAAGTGAACTTTGTATATTTTTTAATATTTCTCAACGTTGTACTGAAATTAAAGAATTATTCCTTAAACACAAAGAATTGATCAAAGCTGCACAGTCAAATAAAAAATACACACGACAGCAAAGTAAAATGTAATTTAATATTTTACATATTATTATAATATATTTGATGTTTTGAATTTTAAGTAAAGTTTTGAAGTGATTATTTTAATATGTGTTAAAATGTTTGTAAGAAAATATATAATTTAATTGTAATTTTTTTTAACTACTTAACCCCCACCCCCACCCCCCGCTTGTCCGTTATTTTTTGGAAGCAGACCTGGCAACCCTAAGACTTACTTACAGTATCCATTATCTGAAATAAGTCCTTTATTTTATCTGGGTGTCGTTGCAGCCATGTGGTGTTTAAGGTTACTTTCTTTTAGAGTCCCTTTTTGCTTTTACTGTTACCTTTTGTTTCTGCATCTTTGGGTGGTTTAAGGGATTTTAAAACATACTCTAATTTATAGTTGTGTAACTTGCAAATTTTGGAGAAAAAATTAGGAAGAATTCTTTCTCCATTTCTTTCTCTGCTTGTTGTGCCAAAATGGTTCCTACATAGTAATTTCTCCTTCGACTTTATATCTTCATAATATATTGTATACACCTCAAAATAGTACTATATTAATGGATTTTGTGTTCTCTACTTCTTTCTTTGGAAGAGTCCCAGAGCTCACCTTCCAGGGCCCTTCACAGCAAACAGCTCCCGGAGGAATCAACTATAAGGTAGGTTCATCAAACAGTCTCTCAAGGACACACACCACCTCCCAGCTTCACTTTTTCCTCTCTTCTTTGTTATGCTTTTACAAGGAAGGAGGAACACTGGCCAAATCCACAGATGGCACAGTCTATCCTACAATAACACTGTCCACATCTTCAGGTATAAATAAGGTTATTGTTGTAACCACAAGTCATAACAACCTAGCATAGCATAAGTATCAGGGGTACTTATACCTGAAATCCATCAGGTTATAACAGGTTCTGGAGAACCGGTAGCAGAAATTTTGGATAGTTCGGAGAACCGACAAATACCACCTCTGGCTGGCCCCAGAGTGGGGTGGGAATGGAGATTTTGCAATATCCTTCCCCTGCTATGCCCACAAAGTCACACCCACAGAACCGGTAGGGAAAAATTTTGAATTTCACCCCTGATAAGTATAATAAAATAAATAAAAATAGTACTGGATACAAAGAGATCAAAATAATAAATTGCTATGATTGCAAACATAGTTTTTGCCTTCACCAATATTACAATAAGATATGGTAAGGTCTTATATGAAAACATATTTGCTCATGAGGAATTGGGGAAACAGTTGACTATAATATCTGTTGAGGTATCCACAACACTCAGATCTAACCTGCTTCATCAGTATCCTAGAAGAATGGATAACTTTTAAATGAGTTTAATTTTATAAGACTCTAAAATCCCTATAACCCAGTTTGTAGCCAAATACCGTTCAGTAGCAGTGAAAGTAAGGCACCAACAAATGTAAAGTCACCCATAATTATAACTCAGTTTATTTGTTGACCACCTCAATGTCATTCTAATGTTTTATTGTATTTTATTTTGCTGTCTTTACTAGTATTCACATCTCTGCCTCTTAGCCATAATAAGGAATAGTGTTGATGAAGTAGTGCAGGGGAAGAGTAGAACAGCCATATCTGGAGGTCACTAGAACAATATTTTCCTGTCCCACAGAATTGGTATGAAGATAACATTGGAGGGTAGTGCTACCTGTACCCAAAAATCAGCAATACAAAAACATCCTTACTTTTAAATAAAGGATTTAAAAACTCATGCAGAAATGGGATGAACTAAAATAAGGTTTTAAAAAATTGGGAAGCCGTAGACTTTTAAACCAACCTATTTTTCTACCTCTAATCCCTCAAAGATGCTACTGAGATGTCAATGAGAAACTGCCATAGATGAGAATCCTTAAAATTAAATCCTTAAGATTAAAATTCCAAATTTCTAACCCATCCATTATCTTAGAGGCAGAGAATCTGCACAGAAATCAGATGAAATTGCAAATCTAAGGGTAGGTCAAAGGACAATGAAGAGGATCGGTTCATTAAAAAAAAAAGATATTGACTTATAGTATCTATGTGCTGGCAAAAAAAAAAAAAGCTGTCTCTCCATTTCTGGTGAAAATCTCTGAAGCATTCACTCTTATACTGTGCCCTTTGAACAACTGTTTCTAGGGAAGTAGTATGCAGCTAATTTAAAAAAAGGATCTGTGAATTCCACTGTAGATCCTATTGAGACTACAATAAATAACTCTTCTTATATATTCCATGGCAAAGACTACAATTATAGCAGGTGCTAATACCTAGAACATGAAGGTGCTTGCTTGGCTAAAGGTGCCCTAGCAAGATCCCCTGGGCTTTTGCATATGTATTGCTGGTGTCATAAGACCTATGGTGGATCACTCAGTGCTTCCTTGTGGAGTCTAATCTATGCACATATTGAGTAACAACCCTAAGCTTTGAGTGGCAAACAGCAGCATTGCTGGCATTACCCACTATGGTTGAGCTGTCTTCTTGGTTTCTTGTCATGATCTGTCACATATATTTATAGAATTGACTGTACTGGCTACCAGTTCATTTCAGAGGACAGTTTAGGGCCCGATTATCACCTTGAAAACCCTACCTGTCTGTCTGTTTTCTTTGTGAACTTGCCTCTGGATCTCTGGATCCATGATGCTATGTTCCTCTGACATTTTAAGACAGAAAATGGTGGCACTGCAGATGCCAGTGGCCCCATGGAGTTAAGAAGTGTTACTTGTTATTTGTCTTTCACCAACAGATAAAAAGGTTTTAGAAATGAGGATTTGACTACTATTATGAATGACTAGGTTTGTTTTTATATGTATTCTTTAATTGCTGCCTTTAGGTCTTCATGGGTTTTATTGTACTTACTTCTTTGCATTGTAAAACACTTGGAGTGATTGCTTCTAAAATAAATTAATTAAGAGCAAGTCGGTGAAAATGGGGAATAACTTTCTTTATATTTGGAGTGGAGCTGAAAAAATCTTAATGTTTTCAGGGACAGGGAAATTGTGCAGGAAATTATACAAAAGGCTTACTTTACTTACCCCACCCCCACATTTAAAACACAATAAAACAGGTTTTGTGACTGTGTGAAAGTGACAGTAGAGATTTCAGGGCCAGACATGTGGCACCTTCCTTACATGCATTGTAGAAATTTAGACAGAAGAAGATCCCAGAAGAAGATGTTTCTGCATTCAAGTAATATCTATTTTAAAAGTGGATGGGATAACTCTTAATAAAGACTGATCAAAATATGAACTCCTGTTCTTAGAAAATGTTCTTGGAAAGCATTAAGCATTTATTCAGCAAACCAGGTTTCACTGTCCTATCCTCATGACCAGGGGTGAAATGCTCCCAGTTCGGACCAGATCAGCCGATCCGGTAGAGATGATGGCCAGTAGTTCAGAGAACCGGTAGTGATGGCAGCTGGAGGCTCCGCCCACCCACCTTAGCCTCTGCAGCCCACTTGCCCCTCTTGCCCTTTTCTTTCTGGATGCAGCGCTTCTGCTTGTTGGGCCACTTCCCCGCAGCGCTTCTGTTGGTGCCACCACGCAAGCCTCCCATGAGGAAAAAGAGGGAAAAAGCAAAGCGTCTGGCTGCAGAGGTGCCAGCTTCAGAAAGTGGCCCAACAGGCAGAAGCGACATGCTCAGAAAGAGATTCTGGCCTTGCCCCGCCCTCTCACCACCCGCTCTCCCTTCACTTTGGATGGGGGCTGGGGCCTAGAGACGTGCCATTCACTGAAGCCCTGGAGCTGCCGCCTGCTCACCGCCTGCCTCACAAGTGCACACCCAACCTGCCACTGATGAATGAATGAAATAAATGGTGTGCGCTTGCACAGCTGGCGCGTGGACCAGGGTGGTGATGGTGGTGGCACATTCAAGGAGAGTAGCTCCGGTAACTTTCGGGTGCTTGCCTTCCCTGGCAGCCAGTTGCGGGAGAAAGATAAGGAGTAGGACATGCCATGTGGTGAAGGGCGAGCGGGCAGTGGCTCTATGGCAAGGTTGAGGTAGGCGGTGAGCAGGTGGCAGCTCTGGGGCTTCAGTGAATGGAGTGTCTCTGGGCCCCAGCCCCCGACCCAAAGCGAAGGGAGTGCAGGTGGTGACCGGGCAGCAGAATAGAAATTTAAAATGTTTTCCTACCAGGTTCTGTGGGAGTGGTTTGGGGGGGCGTCTTGAGACTGAGTGGGCGTGGCTTTGAGTGACATTGAGTTGGCCACACCCACTTAGTCACAGGACACCCCCCACCAAGCCATGCCCACAGAACTGGTAGGGAAAAAATTTAGATTTCACCCCTGCTCATGATTATTTTCAAAAAAGTAGGCTTATTAAGAAATTTCCAAACATCCTCAAATATAACAATATTAGACTTTTGTGCACGTTTTCTAGATTATTTCTTGTTTCACAAAGTAGCTAATCACCATTTTCTAGTTATAAACAATATATCCAGAGAGAGAGAGAGAGAGAGAGAGAGAGAGAGAGAGAGAGAGAGAGAGAGAGAGAGAGAAATTTAGTTAACCAACCATGAGCAAAATACTTACTGCAGTTCTCAGCCCTCTTATTTCTGTGGATGACAGTTTTCTGGTTAGGTGAGCTGAAGAGGCTGGTCCAGTTGATAGTATGATAGTAGCATAAATTACTGTTGTCAGTTATGTAGACATTCCCAGCACTGATGTGCTTCAGGGACTGGAACTGGAGAGATCTAATTCCTTGCTGCTTGAGAATAAGCAAGGAAAGACCACTGGAAAAAGAAAAAGAAAACAGCAAATCCATGTGTTGTGCATATGTGAGTTAGAAATTTATTCCATTATTTTAAGAATTTGAAGCTAAAAGAATGGAAAAGCAGTTTAATTTAGGCCCCTTCTCTTCATTTTTACACCATTCAATCACATGACACTAGGAGGAATCACTACACAAAGCTACAAATACTCAAGGTACTAAAAGCAATTTCATAAAAACCAACCATCAGAGATCTGAGCTAACCCAAATATGCTATCCCTGAACCATAACTAAAAAGATAGACATTATCATTATCAAGCATGACTGATTTATTTAAATGCTAAAAATATAGCCAGCTAGTTAATGCAAGCATTAGCTACAGCTTTTTCAAATTACAGAGTTGTCCCTGGACTAGGATGTGCTGGAACACAACCAAGTAGAGAATCATGCTGAATGAAACAGCTGAACAGGAAGGGAAGCCTCCAGTATTTACCACAATCACTAGGAAGAGCCAAAAAGAGCCACTACCATGCTAGTATTTAATTACTGCAGAGGGTACCCGTTGGTGATCCAAAAGTATTACTTTTCCATATGACTGCAGTAGAAAAGAAATTTGAAAGTGACTGTAAACTCCTCTTACTATTAGAAATGCTTCTCTGATGGTCAACAACGTTATCAGTATAACAGATGAGCATCTTCAATAGGACTTGAACCAAGAATACTGCATTTGTGTTTTTGCTTTTATATTTCCTTTCCTGCTCTGACTTGGAATTATCTTTCATTTTATCACTGTATCTCAAGATAGTGAAATAAAGAAGCCTGCCACAGCTAACCTTAAAATCTTTAATCCCTCTGTGAGAGTGGTTGCCTATACCAAGATGTGCTCCAAGATGAAAAAAGAAAAGAACTAAAAAATGAAATGTGTTACAAGAAATACTGTATTTTTCATTATGGAAAATGTAGTCATCCAACATACATTTTAGCATCTCATCTAAAAATCAAACAGGACAGGGTTTGCGTTTTAACATAATTTAAAGACCGGAATGGATTTGTCCATATACAGTATAAACATTTCCATAGCTTTAGACCATTCCAGGATTAGTAACCAGAACTTCCTTGACTCACCAGCTGGAGGACCATAAGTGATCTACATGGAGGGTTATAGTTTTAAAGAAAGGGTTTATTTAGTTTCACAAGAAAGCCTTATTTATTTAGATTTACTGAATTTTTAGGTGAGACGAGGATTAAGACGAACCTAGGAGGCAAAATACTAATTTCCTTGACTCTTACTTTTCATGGCAACACTTTGGAAAGTGCCTTGCCAGAACTGTCTCTCTAGGGTTGAGAGAGTGTCTGGCCCAATCACTTTTCATACTTAAGGCAGGACTAGAACTTATTGTCTTCTTAAACTGCTGCATCAAACTCTTAGCTGCATTACCCTAACAAAGCTAAATAACAAACTTTATGTCTGAAAACATAGGTTAGAAATTGCAAACACTAATATATAAAACTGGGTTATACAATTCACAGAGGAACAATGAAATAAACTTTCCTGGATTGTTGTTGCATATCTGTTACATGTTTGACTTAGGTTTAGAGCCCTCCATGCTGGTTGTACACATAGCATTTCCAACTAGCTATTTCATGCTCTATAAAGTGGTACAAATATCTCAACCATCTATCAAAATATTCTTCTGTTTCCCAAGACAAAAAAAAAAAAAGCAACCCAGTCAACAAACAGAGCAATCAATGGTGGTAATTAATCACAGTAAAGCTACAACCTGAAGTATCTTATCACATTATGAAATTGAAGTACCTATTTTGACTATTTTGACACATTCTGATGTTTATCTTTACCTTAAGTCTCTCCTGCAGGCAGAAGGACACTTTTCATTCTTCCATTAAAATGTTGGTGATGAAAGCATATTGAAATTCAAACTGGTAATGTATTAGTGTAATATATTATGAATCAGTGTGCAAGTGTGCTCTGCAAATTCCATCTTCTCTGAATCTTAATTCTAATGCATATCAAAGTTTTACATTCTACGTCAACTCTCTTGCAACGCACTTATCCTAAACTGGCAATTCCCAGGATGATTGTCCCAATCTCTTTGATTTAATAATTGTAAAATTAAAGGAGAATCTATCCATTTACATTGAACTTTGTGACAAAATATTACATAGAATTGTTCTTTTGAAGAACTTCTGAATAGATATCAATATTATCATCTTGAATAAAATTTACTTATTTAAATTCAAGAATTCAAATTCAACATTAGCCAAAATAAAATGGATTCGAAATATACTAGATTCATCACATGGTTTGTGATGAATTAGCAATACAGATAATATTCCAATCTGCTTGCTGAAAATTCCCTTTTCAATAAAGATACAAAACCTTTGCTTATCCATTCTCCCTTTTTTTACCAGAAGATAAGCTCATTTGAAAAAGAGGTGGATGGAGAAAGAATAAGGAGAAGAATTTGGACCCAAATTGCAGTTTTGGAAAGGAGCAGAAATTATGTGAGACAACAGAAATTGGTATGGGGAATGGAGCTCCCTTGCCTCCCCTTTCAGTCTTTAGAAGCACCATGTTTAATAACTTATTTAGGAAAAATGAATACAACGGCTCAAAGCTGCCATTTCTAAAATCATTTCAAAATAAATAATAATAATAGGCACTTTGGGTGCAATCCCAAAACATCTGGAGTATTACTTGAACAACATTGGCCTTGACAAAATCATCATCTATCAATTGCCAAAGACAGCTTTGCTTAGAAAAGTTTACATCTTGCAATGATGACTTTAATAACATCAAATATAAACATCTGCCTGTTGCAAGTTCTTGAAAACGATACGAGAAGTGGATAAAAATACCAAGGACAATCTAAACATCTGGCTGTGATAATAATAATAATAATAATAATAATAATAATAATAATAATAATAATAATAATTTTTAAATTTGCCAGACTTGAATGTTTTGACTCTACAAAAAACTACCTTTCTTGGAACAGCTTACATCCTCCGACGATACCTTAACAGTTTCTAGGTCCTTGGTTAGGACTCCAACTGCTGAGCTATTAACCAGCCTCAAAGGCTGTGAATCTCACTAAAGATATAATAATAATAATAATAATAATAATAATAATAATAATAATAATAATAATAATGATGATGCAGGCATTAACCCGTATCAACCATCAGAGCCAGACAGTGATATTTGTGATACATTTTTAAATGTTCTGTTGACTGAATTTCATGTTTAATGAATAAAATAATAATAATAATAATAATAATAATAATAATAATAATAATAACCCCTCCGAGGAGCTCTACCTTGTCGTGGTGGAGGGGCTTGCGTGCTCTAGTGATCCTAAGGGCTATGCTGAACAGGTGCAACCATATCAGACAGATCTTAGGTGAAGGGCCAGACAAAATCTGCTCCACAACCCATTCAAACATGGTGAATACAGAAAAAAATGAAATTTATGCTGGCTGAACCGTCGCCCGGATTAACAAGGGTTCCGTTGGATGCTATGGCTCCTGGGCATTCTACGCAAAATGAGTTACAGGGCTCAACTCCCTCTGCTAGGCAACCAGGGCATGGAGCTGACAAGCTACTGGAAGAAAAACCCAAAAAGCGAAAAATCTGGACCAGGGAAGAAAATACCTCTATTATGGAAGCTTACTATCAGTGTGAGCCAGCAAAACATGGATTTCAAAAAAGAATGTATCAGATTTGGAAGATGAACCATACGGACTGTGACACCAGTGAACAAAGGTTAATGGACCAACGACGTGTAATCCTAAACCACAAATTTTTCACTACAGAAGAATTAATAGCAATAGAAGAGAAAGCAATTAATGGTCTGAGTACAACAACAAAGAAGAGTAACATCAAGAATGATTTCCAGACTCAAAAGCAAATTGAGGAAGAAAGGGAAGAAGAGAATACTGAAATGGATGAAGATAAAGAACAAGGAAGCACTAAAGAACAAACACCAACAGATAGTGCTCAATTAGCTGCAAAAATAAAGCACCAAATGGAAGATGCTGAAAGAACACGTTTGCCAAAGCTGAACCAAGTGAACCGGAAAGAATTGAGAAATGTACTAAAAAAGGTCAATGAGGCTGTGCAAACTATTCGAACCACTACATTAGCAGAAACAAACCAACTGATGTATGCAGCAGCTGTCATAACCACCAAAGAACTGGGTTTGAAAATACAAAAGAACCAAAGAGGCAAGAAGGGGAAGCCTCTTTGTGGAAAATTCGGTTAGAATTGAAGATCAAAAAGGTACGTGGAGATTTGAGCAACTTGAAGAACCTAAGGCAAGGTCAGCTAAAGAACAAGCAGGTCAAAAGCAGCCTAGAAGCAAGATACGATCTGAGGAATAAAGAGATTGCGGTAGTAATTGAAGAGCTGAAGCAGAGGGTTGTTACCATCGCTGAAAAGATCAAAAGGTATGAAAACCGAGTAACTCAGTTCAAGGAAAACTCACAGTTCAGAGCAAATCAGCACCAGTTTTATAAGGGTTTAGAAAATGGAAACGGAGTAACAACAAATGAAAAGCCTGATAAAGAGAAAGCTCTGAAATTCTGGAAGAATTTGTGGGAAAACAACAAGAAGCACAACAGAAATGCAAAATGGATCAAACAGGTTGAGGACTCTATTAAAGTGCATAAAATGGAAGACGTGAAAATAACAAAAGCAATGGTGCAAAGACAGTCAAGAAAAGTGAAGAACTGGAGTGCACCTGGACCGAATGAACTGCATGGCTTCTGGTTAAAGGCACTTACAAGTCTGCACAAAAGATTGGCAACCCAGATGAACCAGATCCTAAAAACACCTGAAAATGATGAATGGATGACAACTGGAAGGACATTTTTGATCCAAAAAGATAAAGAAAAAGGAAAGGACCCTGGAAACTATAGGCCAATCACCTGTTTGCCAACAACATACAAGCTTCTTACTGGTATCATTGCAAACCAAATCTATGGATACCTGGAAAGAAATAACTTGCTTTCTGTAGAACAGAAAGGATGCTGCAAAAACTCAAGAGGAACAAAGGATCAATTGCTGATCGACAAACTAATCCTAAAAAACTCAAAGAAAAGACGAACCAACCTGTTCATGGCTTGGATAGACTATAAGAAAGCATTTGATTCAGTTCCCCATAGCTGGATCAAGAAATGCCTGGAAATATTAGGCATCAGCAGCAACATACAAAAATTCATGGAATCTTCAATGAACCTCTGGAAAACGAAACTTATGGCTAATGAAAAAGAACTGGATGAAGTTGAAATTAAACAAGGCATTTTCCAGGGCGATTCCCTTTCACCCCTACTTTTTATACTCTCAATGCTACCACTGACAATCATTTTGAAGAAGATGAACTGTGGATACGAACTTGCAAAGAAAGGACTGAAAATCTCGCACTTGATGTACATGGATGATTTGAAGCTGTTTGGTAAAACAAAAGCTGAACTGAATTTATTAATTGAAAACACAAAAGAATTCAGCCAAGACATTGGTATGCAGTTTGGAATTGACAAATGTGCAACAATAGCAACCAAAGCAGGCAAAATCATAGAAGAGGATGGAATAGAACTAGAGAATGAAGAAATGATAAAGGCAGTAAAATCAGAAGAAGGCTACAAGTACTTGGGAATTTTAGAAGCCTCTGACTTAATGCATAATAAAGTCAAGGAATTAACTTCAGCCAAGTACATTCGGCGAATTCGTAAGATATTAATGTCCAAATTGAGTGGAGGAAACATCATAAAAGCCATAAATACCTGGGCTATACCTGTGATTAGATACTCTGCAGGAATAATTGACTGGACCCAGATGGAGTTAGACAATTTGGACAGAAAAACAAGGAAGCTTATGACAATGAATCATGCCTTGCACCCTAAAAGTGATGTTGACCGATTATATTTACCAAGAGCAGAGGGTGGTCGAGGACTCCTACAAGTAAAGCAGACTGTGGAAGAAGAAAAATGCAGCTTGAATGATTACATCCAGAAAAGTGAAGAACCAATGATTAAGGAAGTAAATAAAGGAGGCCTTTTAAAGACAACTAAAACAAAAGCAGAATATAAGAAAGAAGTAACTGAGCAGCAAGCTGAAAATTGGAAACACAAAGCTCTGCATGGCCAATACTTGAAAAGTATTGAAGGCAAAGCTGATCAGAAACTAACTTGGAACTGGTTAAGATCAGGAGTACTGAAAAAAGAAACAGAAAGCTTTATTTTGGCAGCTCAAGAACAAGCCCTAGCCACAAACTGCATGAAGGCAAAAATTCAACATGTCACCACCAACAGCAAATGCCGCCTCTGCAATGAGAAAGATGAGACAGTCGACCACCTGATCAGTGGGTGCAGCAAAATTTCACAAACTGACTACCTACAACGCCATGACCGTATTGCTAAGATCATTCACTGGAAATTGTGCCAGAAGTTTGGATTTGAATACAGCAAAAACCACTGGGAACATCAGGTTGAGAAAGTTTTAGAGAATGAGAAACTCAAGATCTTATGGGACTTTAGGATTCAGACTGACAGGCACTTGGTCCACAACACACCTGACATAACAATAGTTGAAAAGAAAAAAGTATGGTTCATTGACATTGCAATACCTGGTGATGCACGGATTGAAGATAAGCAGCAAGAAAAAATCACAAAGTACCGGGATTTGCAAATTGAAGTTGAGCGACTGTGGAAAAAGAAATCGTGTGTTGTCCCGATTGTAATTGGAGCCCTTGGAGCAATACCCAAAGGGCTACCCCGCTATTTAGAAATTCTAAATTTGCCGGACTTGAACATTTTGACTCTACAAAAAACCACCTTACTCGGAACAGCTTACATTCTCCGACGATACCTTAACAGTTCCTAGGTCCTTGGTTAGGACTCGAGCTTCTGAGCTATTAACCAGCCTCAAAGGTTGTGAATCTCACTAAAGATTAAATAATAATAATAAGAAGAAGAAGAATAAGAATAAGAATAAGAATAAGAATAGCTAAAAGGTCAAGAACTGGAGTGCCCCCAGTTTAGATGAGCTGCATGAATTCTGATTGAAATCACTAACAAATTTGCATGCAAGTTTCACAAACCAGATGAATCAAGTTCTGGAAACACCAGAAAGTAAAAAATGGCAAACTAGAGGAACCTTTTTTATTTAGAAGGATGCAGAAAAGGGAAATAACCCTGAAAATTACAGGCCAATCACTGGCCTGCCAACAACATGGTTGGACTAGATGACCTCCAAGGTCCCTTCCAACTCTGTTACTGTTTAATGTTTAACATACAAATTACTTACAGGCATTATTGCAAACCAAATTTATGGATATCTAGAAAACAAGGATTTGCTATCTGTAGAACAGAAAGGGTGCAAAAATTCAAGAGGAACCAAAGGCCAACTGATGATTGATAAACTGGTTTTGAAGAATTCAAAGAAAAGATGAACAAATTTGTTCATGGCCTGGATTGATTATAAGTATGCATTTGATTCTGTTCCACATAGCTGGATTGAGAAATTCTTAGACATTTTTGCAATTAACAGCAACATCTAGAAATTCCTGAAGACCTATGGCAAACTAAGTTGATGGCCTGTGGAGAAGAACTTGGTGAAGTTGAAATCAAGCAAGGAATCTTCTAAGGCGACTCATTGTCACCTCTGCTTTTTATACTTTCGATGATGGCACTAACAAGCATTTTGAACAAAACAAACTGTGGCTATGAATTGGCTAAAAAAGAGTTGAAAATTTCCCATTTGCTCTACACGGATGATTTAAAACTGTTTTGAAAAAGAAAATCTTTAGATCAAAGTTAAATGGAGGGGAAATATCATAAAGGCAATTAACACCTGGGAAGTCCCTGTAATATGATACTAAGCTGTAATAATTGATTGGACTCAGCTAGAAGCCGTGCGGGCCTGGATGGGGAGAAACAGGCTCCGACTCAACCCCTCCAAGACCGAGTGGCTGTGGCTTCCGGCGTCCCGATATAGCCAGCTGACACCATCGCTGGCTATTGGGGGCGAATCACTCGCCCCCACGGAGAGGGCTCGTAACTTGGGCATCCTCCTGGACGCACGGCTGTCTTTAGAAGATCATTTGATGGCCGTGGCCAGGGGGGCTTTTTATCAGGTCCGCCTGATACGCCAGTTACGCCCCTTTCTAGATCAGGACTCCCTACGCACAGTCACTCAGGCACTCGTCAATTCCCGCCTCGACTACTGCAACGCTGTCTACATGGGGCTACCCCTGGGGTGCACCCAGAGGCTCCAGCTGGTCTAGAACGCGGCTGCGCGGGGGATTATGGGGGCGACGAGGCGCTCCCATGTGACACCTCTCCTGCGCGAGCTGCACTGGCTCCCGGTGGTCTTCTGGGTGCGCTTCAAGGTGTTGGTGACCACCTTTAAAGCGCTCCATGGCTTAGGGCCGGGGTACTTACAAGACCGCCTTCTGCCACCAATAGCCTCCCACCGGCCAGTACGCTCGCACAGAGTAGGCCTCCTCAGGGTGCCGTCCGCCAGACAATGTCGGCTGGCGACTCCCAGGGGGAGAGCCTTCTCTGTGGCGGCGCCCACCCTCTGGAACAACCTCCCCCCAGAGATACGTACAATAACAGACCTCCGGATTTTTCGTGGGGCCCTGAAAACCCATTTATTTCAACTAGCTGGGCTGGCTTGAGTTAAGTTTTAAATTGGTTTTTTAAATTGGGTTGTTTTAATTTACAGCCAAAATATTTAATTATTTTAAACTGCTTTTAAATTTTGTATGTTTTTGTTTTTTACTTTGGCTGTTCACCGCCCTGAGTCCTATTTGGAGAAGGGCGGTATAGAAATAGGAACAAATAAATAAATAAATAAATAGAACCCTGCACCCAAAAAGTGATGTTGATCTGTTGTAGTTGCCTAGATCTCAGAGTAGCAGAGGACTCTTACAGGTGAAACAAACTGTGAAGAGGAAAAACATGACTTAAATGACTTAAACATGACTTAAAAGCAAAAGAGTCATTGCTGAAGAAGGTGAACAAGGGAAACCTCTTAAAAACAACAAGATTGAAAGCAGAATAAGAATATTGAAAGGATACAATTGAGGATCAAGTTTCTAACTGGAAAAAGAAGCCTATCCACAGTCAATATCTGAAGGACATTGAAGGAAAGGTAGATAAAAAGCTAACATGGAGATGGTTGAGATCAGGGGTGCTGAAGAAAGAAACTGAAGGTTTCATTTTGGCTGCCCAAGAACAAGCCCTGCAGACCAATTCCATGAAAGCAAAAATTCAACATGTCAGTAACAACAAATGTCACTTATGCAACGAGAAAGATGAAACAGTGGATCACCTTATCAATGGCTTCAGCAAAATCTCACAAACTGATTATCTACAATGTCAGACACATTGAAAGTGTCAAGCCTAAAGTTGACCTAGCTGTGGTCATTTTCTTTCCTTTGGGACTTCTGTTTCTTTTGGGGTTTCTTTTCACATGGCTTCAGTTGACACAGTCTGGGGTTGAAGGGGGAAGGAAGAGATAGATGGGATTTTGTAGCCAAAACAAAATAGCTCTCTTATGAGTCAGAGACATTCCAATGGCTGGCTGGCAGAGGAGGAGGAGAGAAGTCACCAAGCAACCACCCAGTATCCAGATTGGACAATGTGATTTATTGTTTTGAGACAACAGGAAACTTTTACTTTTAATGTAAAAGAAAACGCAGGAACCTTCAGAGTTGGCTTTCCACCAGTTTGTGCCAAGACGATGTCTCCAAATAAACTTGTTCTTTGAGGAACCAATTTGCCTCAGAGTTCGAATGCAGCAAAAATTACTGGGAACACCAAATTGACAAAGTTCTTCTAGATATGGTGGAACTTTTGGATCGAAACAGATATCTGGCACACAACATGCCTAACATCACTATTGTGGAAAAGAAAATAGTCTGGTTCATTGATATTGCAATATCAGGTGATGCATGAATTGAAGAGAAACAACAAAGCAAAATAGCGAAATACCGAGATCTGCAAATTGAAGTTGAGCAATTGTGGAGGAAAAAATCAATAATTGTACCAATAGTAATAGGAGCGCTTACAGCAATACCCAAAGGGTTGCCTAGATGCATTGAAATTTTGAACTTATGAGATCTGAATATTCTGACTTTGCAAAAAAAAACACTTTACTCGGAACTGCCTGTATACTCAGACATTACCTTAATAACTCTTAAGTGCTTGGTTAGGACTTATACTGTTAAGTTTTTACCAGTCTCAAACTGTGAATCAAATTGAAGATTAAATCAATAATAATAATAATAATAATAATAATAATAATAACAACAACAACAACAACAACAACAATAATAATTTTAAGAAGATACTTGGTTGATACCTAAGACACTGGCAACAACCTGTATCAACCATTAGCATCAGTCAATCATATTTGTGACACATTTTTAAATGTTCAGTTGACTTGAGTTTCACGTTTAATGCAGTGGTGAAATGTAAAATTTGTTACTACTGGTTCTGTGGGCGTGGCTTGGTGGGGGGTAATGTGACTGGGTGGACGTGGCTAACTTTTTTTTTTTTACTTTAAAAGCATTTTTTCTACAACTTCTTCGGCCATTTGTAGAAAAAATGCTTTTAAAAAATGCTTTTTTTAAAAAAAAAAGCCTCTGATGATCGCGTGGCTCAGCTGGGCATGTGGGGGGGGGCAGGGATTTCTGCTACTGGTTCTCCGAACCATCTACCGCCATCGCTACCGGATCAGGCAATCCGGTCCGAACCGGGAGCATTTCACCCTTGGTTTAATTAATAAAAGAGATATAATAATAATAATAATAATAATAATAATAATAATAATAATAATAATAAATAAAAAGATGATAATGATGATGATGATAATAATAATATCTGGCTGACTGTACAATGAACTATAATAATAATAGTGGACATGGCAATAGCTGGAGACAGAATAGAAAATAAAGAACTGGACAAAATAACAAAATACAAAGACCTGAAAATAGAAATAGAATGACTGTGGAAAATGAAAGCAAAGGTAGTATCAATAGGTGCCTTGGGTGCAAACTCAAAACACCTGGAGCATTACTTGAACACCATCGACATTGACAAAGCCACCATTAGTTAATTGCAAAAGGCAGCTTTACTTGAAACACTTTACAACCTGTAATAATGCCTTTAACATCATCAAAGAAAAACATCCACCTATCCCAGGTTCTTGGGAAGAACTCAACAGGTGGATAAAAATACCAAATCCAGTTGAAACAGCTAGTTGACTGTGCAATGAACCATAATACTGTAATTATAAAATCCACAAACAAGTAGTCACTAATGTGATTAAAATAGCAAACAATGAAAAATATCAAACAGGAGTATAAATGGAATAGATGGAGTCAAAATCAGAAATGCATTCAAGTGTAGGTACTTACCTGTGTTAGAATTGAGGTAAAATCCAAGCTGCTGTTTACAGCAGCCTAGTACCAATGGACCAATTACAGGACCAAAAGTTTAAATCAAAATCTCAACCCTATTTTAGTAAATTATAATTCCTAAGCATTTTTTTTTTATAAATGAGAGTATTAAGGATAGAAATATATACATACATGTATATCTTACCTGTATAGTGCTCTTCCACCAATAGTTACCAGATTTGAAAACACACTAAAATCTGTCATATTTTCAGGCCAGGATTGTATATTCAAGAATCCTACAGAAGATTAAATCAAAGGAGTTAGAAAATGTGTCTGTTACAATTATGGCAGCATTTCATACTTGAAAACTGTTTGTATTGAGAGCAGAGAACAATCTGTAAATTTAGAGCAGAGGATATTCTCCATAATGTTCTCCACAGGGGAGACAGTTGTTTGAAAAAAACTGGAAAAAAACACCTCCAAACGAAATAAAATAATAACATAGGCCCTGTAAAGGCTAATATACTGTAAGTTTATTATGGCTTAATTTTTTAATATATAACATTAAATAATATATATATTAATATTAAAATAATATATAAATAAGATTTTTTTATTGAAACATAAAACAAAAACTGAAGTGGGAAGATATGTAGTAGGGATGACCATCATATTTTGATGAATTTTAGCGCTCAAGCTGAAATAGGATAATTCAAAAGAATTGGAATGTGAAGTAACCCACAGCAGTCTCGGAGTTTCAGCGGAGTAAGTGCCTCTCTCACTCTCTTTGCAGGATGCTTTGGAACTACTTTGGACATGTTCAAATCATTGGAATCAGATGGCTTACATCCCAAGTTTCTGAAAGCGATGTGCTCTCAGAACTACTGAACAGAATCTTTCAGTGATCCTGGAGCACCAGGAAACTATCAAGAGGACTGAAAGAGCTGATGTGGTTTCAATCTTCAAAAAAGGCGGGGAAAGTGGATCCAGGAAACTATAGACCAATCAGCTTGACATCAATACCTGGGAAAATCCAGGAAGACATAATCAAGCAGCAGATTTTTGAGCACATAGAAATGAACAAGTTGATTACTATAAGCCAGAATAGATTTGTTAAAATAGGTCATGCCAAACAAATCTTACTGCCTTCTTTGATAAAGTGACTAAATTAGACTTCAGTAATTCATTTGACAAAGTAGACCACACCCTACGTCTTGGTAAGACAAAACATGCAGCATAGATAGTACAATCACAAGATGGATTTGAAATTGGCTGATCAACCACATTCAACATGTGGTATCTCAAAGTTCTGTCTTGGGCCCAATGCTCTTCAATATTTTCATAAATGATCTGGGTGAGGAGACAATAGGAGAACTCATCAAATTTGCAGTTGACACTAAGCTGGGGGTGGGGAATTGCTAACACTTTGGAAGATGGACTCAAGATTCAGAAGATCTTGACAGACTTGAGCATTGAGCCCTATCCAACAAAATAGTGTTTGGTGGTGAGAAAAGTAAAGTCCTGCACTTAGGCAAGAAAAATGAAGTGGCACAGATACATGATAGGCAGTACCTGGCTCAACAGTAGTACTTATGACAGGGATCTAGGTGTCCTGGTGATGACTATTTAAGTGTGAGCCAGCAGTGCATTGCAACTGCCAAAAAATCCAATACTGTCCTAGACTGCATCAACAGACAGACAGCATCAAGATCACAAGAAGTGACAATATCACTTCATTTATTTTATTTATTTATTTATTTATTTTTAAATTTGTATACCGCCCTTCTCCCTGAGGACTCAGGGTGGTGAACAGCCAAGTAAAAGCATAAACTACAAACATTAAAATACAATTAAAAAGATATATATAAATTTGGCCCCATGATTAAAAACAATAACAAACAATTAAAAACATTTTAAAAAGTGTTAGGCCAGCCCGGCTTGCTGGAAAAAGAAGGTTTTAAGGGCATGGCGGAAGGCACCGAGGTCATGCTTCATACTGCACTAATGAGGCCACACTTGAAATATTGAGTCCAATTATGGCCACCATGATGCAAAAAAGATACTGAGACCCTAGAAAGAGTACAGAGAAGAACAATAAAGATGATAAGGGGTCTAGAGACTGAATCATTTGATGAACTGCTAAAGGAATTAAGTATGTTTAACGTAACAAAGAAAAGATTTATTTATTTATTTATTTTATTTTATTTTATTTCTATACCGCCCTTCTCCTGCAGGACTCAGGGCGGTGTACAGCCAGGATAAAACATAGCATATAAAATTTAAAATCATTTTAAAAAACAATTAAATAATTTTGGCCCAAGTTTAAAACAACCCAATTAAAACCGAAATCAATTAAAAACTGAGAGGATGGGATCAAGCCAGCCCGGCTAGATGGAATAAGTGTGTCTCCAGGGCCCGACGAAAAGTCCGGAGGTCTGATATCGTGCATATCTCAGGGGGCAGGTCATTCCAGAGGGCAGGTGCTGTCACAGAGAAGGCCTTCCCCCTGGGGGTCGCCAGCCGACACTGTCTGGCCAACGGCACCCTGAGGAGGCCCTCTCTGTGTGAGCGTACTGGCACTAGAGTAAATGCCAAAACTAGGATAACCTAGAGGCACCATTTCTAGCATCTAGTGATTACCCAGAGTTTTGAATACTAGATATGCTAACGCAGTAAACCACTATGAAAAATCTTATCTCTATTAATAAAAACGAAACTGCCATATGGCTATACAAATAGCTTGATTGCAGAAATCACAAAAATCTAGATGAATCCATATTGCCACAGTAAGCGTTTTCAAATCACTTCAGAATTGGTGTGGCAGGGTAAATTTGAAATACAGTTCAATGGTCAGTTAAATAAATATGTACAAATAAAAGAGATATTAGAAAAAAAGCCCGGAAAATACTCACAGGTCCTTCAATAACTAGCTATTGTCCACAGGATTAACTGCACAATTTCCACATTTATAACATTAACACACACACCCAAAATCATATTTCAGCACTTTTCCATTTCTATTGTGCCACAAAAAGATAAAGAGCAATTTCCTGAACATTCAACTGGGCACTGACAATTTTATTTAAATTCCTTAATACCATTCCCCCCCGCCCTCTTCTCGTGTACCAGTATAACCAAAAAATGATGCCAGGAGTTATCACATAATTTTATATGCATTTGAAAGACCACATCTAATGTTGAAATAGCTATCTTAAGTAGATTAAGTGAATAACAGGTGAAACTTGATAAACTTGTACAGTTTAGCCTTTCATAAAGTTAAATGATCATAAATCAGTTTCCTAACAGTTAGGAAAGTTCATTGCAATTAAGGGAGACAACAGTCATATTAAAGACATACACACACACAAGTGATTTATAATGCTCAAGCATATATATCATTTCACTTAAAAATACATAATGATTAGAATATGATATTATCTCTATGTAGAAAAATGGAAGATGGCACTGATCCAAAAGATCAGTAGAGGTAATCCTCCATTTACAACAATTGAGACCAGAATTCCCATTGTAAGTCATTGCAGTCATAAGTCGAATCATCATGTGGCCACAACAGTTTTACGATAATTTTTACAACATAAGTTGAATCACCATGGTCATAAGTTGAGTCACGTAATGATAAGTGTAAATCCACCTTAACCAATGGTGATTTTGCCACAAACCAGCAAAAAACATCAGAAACTGCATTCACGTTACTGCAGAATGCTCCAACTGATCATAACTGCAAGTCAACAGGCAACTGCCCAAATTGTTATTATATGACCATGACAGCAGGGCAACAGTCGTAAGTTCACATTTAGATTGTGACTGTTTCAGAAGCCATCATTAATTCTAACAATTATACTAAGCAAACAATTATACATGGAGGACTACTTGTAATTTATCAGCGCCATCTTGTGAATTCATGGCCTAGAAGGAAAATATGTTAAGAATTTCTTCATTCTGCATAAATGGCTCAAATTATGTAGATTACCTGTTATCTCTCTCACTGTTTGGAAGACATGTAAGTTCTGCGGGTCAATCGCTTCAATTGTGTGATATGGATCCCTGGAAGATAGCAATGACACATTGTGGTAATTTGAGTATGAAATTATGCAGATGGATTTACCCCATCTTTACCTTTCCTAACCAGGAAGAGTGTTTTCTGCCAATTTAAATTAGTACAAGTCCCATCACACCTTTTTTTTTTTTTTGCTTTAATTTATATGCCGCCCATCTCCAGAGACTCAGGGCGGCTTACAATGAGTTAAGCAATAGCCTTCATACTTTTGTATATTTATACAAAGTCAGCTTATTGCCCCCACAATCTGGGTCCTCATTTCATCTACTTTTGAAAGGATGGAAGGCTGAGTCAACCTTGAGCCTGGTGAGATTTGAACTTGCAGTAATTGCAAGCAGTAGATGTTAATAACAGTGTTTTAATCCACTGTACTACAGGCTCTTAAATTGCAGGTGCCAAATTGTCTGAATCGGCATAAGTCTCCAAGATCTTTCAACAGCTCACAAAGCTCCAATCCCCTGAGGTCCCTGGTTCTACCATCAGAAAAAAAAAAAAAGAGAGAGATGCCCTCTCAATATTCCAGCTGTAGATACAGCTGGAAAATGCAGTTTTCCAAAAGAACACAATTACATTTTCCATGCATATTTTATTCTAGTGAACAGGGGAGAGAATAAATCTTCCTTTTTTCTTTCTCTCTGATCTGAATGATAGCATTTACATAAGTGGATAATGGGATAAAAGCTTAAACTTCTTTGTGGGAGGAAAGAGAAGGAGAAGAGAGAAGCACAAAGCTGAATTGTTTTCCAACTCAAATTAAAATTTGTTATGTGGACATCATGTTCATCTTACATTTCTAAATGATGTATTATAAAATCTTGGCAGAATGAATGCTGTTCTTGCCAGCACTGGTTTGGCTGCTCATGTTTCCATCTATTAGAGCTAATAAAGAATACAAAATACCATTACTTATTTGATCAGCCAGAATTTATTTTCATGGTTACTGTATTTTATTTACATTTCGAATCAGTTTTAGGACTGGATTAGAATTGTTCCACAAAGTTTAATTCTTATCTGTTAAATATTTCTGATTAGAAAAAGTCAATCTATTTTTTCAGGATGTTGAAAACTGCAAGAGTTTTAATTATTTTTATTTAAATGAATGCATGTAAAGATATATTTAATTACTTTGTTTGTAAATACCTGCTGAAACCAATAAGTATCCCCTAGCAGCTGGGTGCATTAATTCAGTCAGGGCTAAAATCTTAATAAATTACATCAAGATTCCTATGTGAAGGCATACCACAGACACTATAATTTCAACAGTGTGTTTATATGTTGCTCTGCCCTAATGGTCAGTAAAGAAGCATATAAACTGACATTTTTGGAAGAATGTCCATGCCATTTGTACCTATCTAAACAATAATCAGATGACATCAAGTTTGTTTTTTCCCCTTAAAATCTGTGTACTGTCATGTTTAATATGATTAAAATGGAGTTGTTACTAGGTTTGGATTGTAATGTTATTCACTCCAGATTTCGAAGCAAAAGATCAATCCCCATCTCCATTGCAAACCAGCCTCCTATGAAGTTTCATGGATGTCAATTACAGGAGGGGAAAAAAGAGAGGAATTGATCTATCAATTCAGCAAGTCATGTGGCCCTTGTTTGGTTGGGCTGAAGATTGAGATGCAAGGGAAAAAAACAGTGAAAATACACTTGGAAAACAGCAAAGATAAATTCAGGAAGTATATCAGGAAATCTAGAACTCAAGGAAGTTTTTGGAGATGGAGAATTGAAATAAGTATATTAATGTATACAATTTAGTTTGAAAGCAGACCACTTTTTTAGATCCAGGTATTTTTCATTATAAAAGTTTGTAATTCCTGTAATTTGGAATTATAAACTGACCCACAAGAGAAAAATCATAAGACAAAAACCAAAAACAGTGCCACAACAGAAAAATCACAAGACAAAAACCACTGTTTGTCTGCTTCCTGTGGAATTATAAACAGTGCCACAAGAGAAAATATTAATTAACGTTGAATTTACTGGAAGCATTTGTATGAAGAATAACTAGAAGAAAGAGACTAACAATTTAATTATGTGCAACAGGTGTGCCATTATTTGTTTTCCAGACCATAGAAGGCTCAAATTATATTTGCACAAAATGTAAACTAATCAAATTACTAGAAGAAAAATGGAAGTCTAGAAGCGTGACTAGCCATTCTGAGACCAGTCATTCTGAAACTTATTAGTGAACATAATGAACTCCTAGTAAAGACAGAAATCAGTATCCGAACAGAACACAACAAAAAAGAAAAAAAAAACTACTTAAAAACAGAAAGGACAATGAAAATGGCAGCAGATCAAAAAACCCAAAAAAGACTGTGTCCCCATCTCGAGTTGAACAACTGATTTCATACTCTTTCCCTGGAAGAAAACATTCAGACACCGGGAGAATTCTGTATCAAGCATTCCAATGACAGGAAGTAAAGTAGCTCAGACTTTCCCAAAGAAAAAAAAGGCATATCTTGATAATAGATGACTCACTACTCAGAATCAGAAGAACAGAGTTAACAATTTTTAAACCAGGCAATTTTCTAGAGGGTTGTGTTGTCTCCCAGGTGCAAATATTAAAGATTTGATAGAGAGGTTCATGAAAAAATAATCAAGCCCAGTGATTATTATCCTTTTCTCATCTTTCATGTTGGAATGAATGAAACAATTAAAAGCTTGAAAACAATTTCAACGGACTATGAGCAACAAGGGAGAAAAGCAAAACATCTGGGAGCGCAGGTGATGTCTCATTTATACTTCCAACAAATAGTTAACATCCAGTGAGGGAAGAGAAGAATCTAGAAATAAATTGCTTGCTCAAGGGATGGTGCTACTGAGAGTACTTTGGATTTTCTAGACCAAGCATCACATTACCTACAGAAAGTACGTCTGGCAAAAGATGGGCTATGCCTCATCAGGACTGGGAAGAATGTGTTTGGAAAACAACAAGCTCAGCTCATCCAAAGGACTTTCATTTATAACTGGAAGGAGTGGGAGACCAATCTTTAATATCAAACCCCAAGCATAATCCATAAAACAATCAATCAGACAATGAGAAAGGGAGTGATGAGATGGAAAGGGAACTCAGGTTGTTCAGTTCATTCTGAATCTTGAGTCTATCATCCAAAGTATTAGCAATTGCCCCCAGCTTGGTGTCATATGCAAATTTGACAAGCTCCCCTTCTATACACTCATCTAGATAATTTATGATGTTGAAGAGCACTGGATCCAAGACAGAACCTTGAGGTTCCCCCGTTAGCTTCTCTCATATAGTTATTGCACTGTTGAGTAAATTTATGCATTTGGAAGTAGATAGAAATGTTCCCTTGCTATTCTTCATTCATAGAAAAATAACACACATAAGACAGTTTTGAGGAGCATTTAATTGTGTATCTCTATAGATACATAAAATAAGAGTAGGGCTAGATTGGAAAAGACCATAGAGAGACTAAGACTAGGAATTCAGTAATACACTTGAGAAATGGAATCATTTCCAGATTTTATTCTGAGGTTGAAAGAAGTACAAAAGAATATTCACATTAAAATCAAGGATTTAAAATCAAATAATAGACAATCAAAATTATTTAGGTTTCCTATTCACAATTTAGAATCTGTTTCATGGAACTATCTTCATTCACAGTACATTTTTTAACTGTTATTTTTATTAAGTATAGTTTTGCTGTGAAAGGACAATCTGGAAAGAAAACATGCTTTAAAGCAAATATGTAAAGTTCAAAGTTTGTATTTCTTAAATTAAAATGCACTCCATGTATTAGGAACTCAAATCATGGTTTGTCAAATCAGGGAACAGACTCTGATTTCTAGTCACCTAGCAAACTGCATTATTGAAACAGAACTGATTATTTGAAGACTTATTCAATTGTTTTAATTTCCAAATATTACATATTTGGAATTTCCAAATATTTAATTTCCAAATATTACATATTACATATGCAGAAATGTCTTGCCACAGTTTTACTTTTTCATGTCTTTTCTGCTGAATTTCTGGGGCTATGCTATACTAATCCGGTGTTCCCACTAATTAAATATAATTAAAGTAGTTATCAAGGAATCTTTATGTTCTTTTGCTTAGGGTTATCTAAGCCCATAGGTATCCAGAGAATAGCTACAGTTATCTTTGGACTGTTCTGGAAAAATAGATAACAAATGAGATGTGGTTACTGATATCAGCTGAAACCAAGTTGTTCTACTTTTTACATAGAACAAAATTACTCTATTTTAAAAGCCAAAATTTGCACTTTTTGTTTCTAAATTTAGCACCCTACTGTATGTCTAGCAACAGTTTTCCAAAGTATATTACTACTCCAGAAATCAGAGGAGAGGAAGAGAAAATTGTCATACAAAATTACAGCAATCAATTAAACTGAATAAAGATAATTTGCAATATCCTAGTGCCATTCATGCCATTCATAAAATACTTAGTTTCTGTGACATTGGGGAAAGCAAAAGTCATCAACATTTCAGCCATCAAAGTACTTATAATTTTCTCAGATATAAATTACAATGACTAAAATCTCATGACACAATGTTATGACACAACACTATAGTTTCTTATCCTACAATAAAATCACTGAAACATTTAAAATATGATCTCATGATATTTCAGTCAATTAAAATAAAAAAATTATTGGGTACCCAGCTCCTTAAAAAATCCTTGGTCCTTGATGCAGGTTGATATGTAAGAAGAATTAACTGAGGAAATCTAGTATACATAGTAACATTACATGAAAGTACATATTATAATCTATTATTATTAAGGTTTTCATGGTTTTGTAGCAATTTGTTTGTCATGGATGTTTTAATCTGAATTATTTGTTTATGCTCTTAGTTATTTTGAACCACCCAGAGTCTGTATGATTGTGTAATATATAGATTATGTAGATAGACAGACGGACAGACAATTGGATGGTGGTTCCAATTCCAATTCCAATTCTTGTATATGATACTGATGTGAAATACCTTTTTGCTAATTTTAGCAAACAATCTTCATGTTAATGGATAAACTGCCTGGCCTTGTATAATCCAGCACCCCCATTCTAAAGCTAACTTTTTTTTTCTAACGGGTTTCAATTCTGTTTTCAAAATGTAGTCATTTTCCTATGTCTCTGGTTATTTCCTATGCCTCTGCTTTTCTTGAAATTGGTCAATGCATTTCTTTCAGCTACACTGATTTATTCTAATTGGGCTTAAAAACACTGAAATAGTTTGATCAATCTTCTCATAAAATCCACAGGAGAACCCAAACTAGGACAGTAGTATGAGGCATCTTTATTTTAATGCCAAAGTATGGTAGCCTAAAGTTTCCTTTTGATGTTACCTTATCAACTTTTATGTTTAAAATTTAAAATCTGGATGAACCCACTACATGCTCCTCCTAGATATGTAAATTCACAGGTATCCAGATGAAACAAAGTTGGCCTAATATTTTATTTCAGCATTGAATGACAAAACTGCTGCACAGTGTAATTGTTTTTTTTATAAAAAAAACATTGGCATTAGATATCATAATATTTTACACTTACCCACGAATTCCAGTGACAAGGAAGATCAAGTTCCCATTGATCTTGGTGCAGTTGATAAATTTATCAATGTTACTGGAGTCTACAGTTTGAGCATACATCAAACTTCCTGTACCTATGCCATCACAAGCTGCAAAAACAAACAACTTTGTAAAAATATGCAATCATATCTATGAATTCTTTGTATAAGTGACTACCTAAATGAATGACAGCCTAGGCTGAAATTATCATTAGTAGAGGGCAGCAAGGTGATAATGTAATTGCTACAGGTAAAACTGAAAGCATGAAGCCCACATTGTAGAATAAGGATTAGTCACAGAATGATTGTAGCTATATTTCTAGTAGAAAATCACTTACATGGAGAGAAAAGTTCTAAAGCAGGAGTTTATGGGATATGTATCACTACTGAATGGAGTGATCAAGAAAACTTGATAACATTACAGAACTGAACTGGGACAGATCTTGTACATGTATGTTATGAACTGGGAAGTAATAAATACTGATGACAATTAGAAAGGAATCAGGGAAAAAACCTATTCTGTGAAGAAGTCAAGAAAATGGCTATGTTTAATTTTTCTAAGTTAATGTAAAATCCTTTGTTTAAGAATTGCACATTGGTTTCTGAAGCCATATATTCCAGGAGCTTCTGACATAAATCTTCATCTTTTGTTCTTTTAGCTTTCATTTCAAAATAAATAATCTAAAAAAAAACCTTCTATTTCATCCGTGCGTAGCCCTAAGCATAACATAAACCCAAATTATGTTAGGAATTACTTTATAAGGCAATCTATAGAATGCCTTGACTTACACACATGAGAAGATTGTGTATTGCCATAAAAGAGCTGCTTTATAGTACTAGAAATATTATGCAAAGATACAAATCATGCAAGATAAAGCAAAGAAATACACTATAGAACTCTTTTAGCTATAACTCTTCACGGTCACAATGGAGCAATTTTAATGTTCAAAATCCTGTAAAAATAGCTATTAAAAATAGTTGATATTAATACAATCAAAACAACAAAAACATGGGTAAACTATAAAGATCTCCAAACTTCTTTACTAACAATCCAGAATCATTTTAAGTGTTTTGGGGCTTTTATTCCTATTTCTTTTCTTATAGTTTATCAAATAAATTATTTGACCCTGTACAATAAAAAAAATTCTCATTACAACTGTTAGCCCCACAGAGAGAATAAAAAAGAAATGTTTGACTCAATAGCTCTAAACAGGGCTCAGATCCCACAGATCTTTAGGTAAAGCTCATAAAATAGATTATTCCTCTTATGGAGTTGCAGGTGTGTATAAAGTTTACATAACCTTAGTTAAATGATATTGTTCCATGAAACCCAAAGTGAAGAAAAGTGAAGCAATCTTTACACAATACAAGGAGTTCTCCCTTTACTGACTGCCGACCATTTGATGTTATAATAGTTGAAAAACACCAGGTTTGTGACCAATCCTGACATGTACAACTGTTGTATTGTCCCACGGTCATGTGATCACCATTCAGGTGCTTCGTAACAGATGTGCATTTATGAATGTCACAATGACCTGCAATCACATGATAATCATATGCAAGCTTCACAACAGGCTTCCAAAAAGCAGAATTAAGGGAAAATAAAGAAGTGAAATTGCAAGACAGAATCATATGATGTCTTGTTTAATGGCTGCAACTCTTAGCAACAGTGTTACTGATCTCAATTGTGTTAGCTATGGAAAGTTAAATATTTATATTTTTACAAAGTTAAATATATTTCTACAAATTTGAATGCATGCTTACATTAGTCTTTATGTGCGATTTACATGTTGAGAAAGAAAAAAGAAGTAGAGAGTAAGGAACAGAGGTGGGTTTCAGCAGGTTCTGACCAGTTCTGGAGAACCGGTAGTGGAAATTTTGAGTAGTTCAGGGAACCGGTAGTAAAAATTCTGACTGGCCCCGCCCCCATCTATTCTCTGCCTCCTGAGTCCCAGCTGATCGAGAGGAAATGGGGATTTTGCAGTAACCTTCCCCTGGATTGGGGATGGAATGGAGATTTTACAGTATCCTTTCCCTGCCATGCCCACGAGCCACGCCCACCAAGCCATGCCACGCCTACCAAGCCACACCCACAGAACCAGTAGTAAAAATTTTTGAAACCCACCACTGGTAAGGAAGAACTGATAATATGGCAGGAGTAAAGATTGAGCATCTTTTCTATCAGGTTTTTTAATATTCCATTTGGACAGAAACAACAGTTTTGTTTGGCCAGTGAGGTTTTTATAGTGTTGCTTTTGGACTTCTATGATGAGCTTGCAGAAAAGGTTTCCTTCTGACAACTACTGCATGCAAATTAATAAAACACGCTGAGGATCTGGGAACATTTACTCCGGTGTCAGCTAAAGTTTCCAGCAAGTCATTTGTAGTGATCTGTGGATTCTGTTGTTGTAGATCTGGCCAGTTTTCAGGCAGATCTAGCAGACATTTATTTCAATCTTCTTAATCTGCCCTGACTTCCATGTAACTTCCATTTCTCAACCATAGTTGAAAATACTAGATGGAAACATTTAGATAATATTTTAAGGCCTTCCCCTGCTTTGTAAAGAAGAATTATCTTTATTTCCAAATGATAAGTTAAAAACTTAGAGAAGACAATGGTTACTGAAAGTAATAATCACAATCTAAAAAATTGGAAGGGTCAAAATATTTATTTCCCTGAGAAACTGTCTTCATAGGGCTAATTGTAGGCCTAACAAGTCAATAATTTTGAGGGATTTTATTAATAATTTCACAGAATCAACCCGAAGGAAGTCGAAACTTCAACACCTGCCATATTTACTGTGTTCTTGAATCTACAATCAACAGCATCTAAGACTAGTAGTAAATGTGCATTCAAGTTTCTACAAAAATGTCAGAACAGAATAACAGAGTTGGAAGGAATCTTGTAGGTCATCTAGTCCAACCCCCCCGCCCAAGCAGGAGACTCTACACCATGGCAGTCCTGTCTCTTATTGAAAGCTTACAGTGATGAAGCTCCCACAACTTCTGAAGGCAAGCTGTTCCATTGGTTGATTTTTTTTTTCACTATCACAAAATTAGAAATCCTTATTTCTATGTTGAATCTCTCCTTGATCACTTTCCATCCATTGTTCCTTGTCTGGCCTTCAGGTGCTTTGGAAAATAGGTTGACCCCTTCCTCTCTGTGACAGCCCTTTAAATATTAGAACACTGCTATCATGTCTCCCCTGGTCTTTCTCTTCACTAAACTAGCCATGCCCAGTTACTGTAACAGTTCTTCATATATTTTAGCTTCCAGCCTCCTAATCCTCTTTGTTGCTCTTCTCTACACTCTTTCTAGAATCTCAACATTTTTTTTATAGTTTGGTGACCAAAACTGGATGCAATATTCTAGGTGTGGTCTTACTAAGGCTTTATAGAGTGGTATTAGTACCTCACGTGATCTTGATTGAATCCCTCTGTTGATGCAATTTAGGATTGCATTAGCTTTTTTGGCTGCTGCTGCACAGTTTTGGCTCATATTTAATTGGTTGTCCAGTAAGACTAAGACAACTAAGGTTGTCCATGATCCTTCTCACAATTACTGCTATTTAGCCTGATTTCTCCCCTATTCTCTTCTATATGTGTATTTTTGGTTTTTCTTGCCTAAGTGTAAGACTTTACTTTTCCCTACACTGAATTTCATTTTATTAGTTAGGGCCCAGTGTTCAAATCTGTCAAGATCCATCTGTATCTTGAGCTTATCATCTAAGCTCAAGATTCCTGCCAGTTAATATTGTCTGCAAATTTGATAAGTTCCCTTCTATTAACTCATCTAAGTCATTTATAAAGATATTGAAGAATACTGGGCCTAAGATGGAACCTTGTGACAACCTACTGCTTATTTCCCTCTATGTAGATGTAGTACTGTTAAGGACTACTTGTTGGAGTACAGTTTGTCAGCCAGGTACAAATCCATGTGATGGTGATGCTATCTATCCCACTTTTTTCTAGCTTACCAAGAAGTAGGTTATGGTCTACCTTGTCAAACTCTGCACCATAAACACATTATACAATTTAGCCAGTGGTGCTTATATTGTTGCATGCAACCATAACTCCACATAGAAACGTGATATCTGAAAGAGTATTTTAACTAAGGGGAAAGCTCATAATGACCAGAGACATACCCCTAAATCATACAAAGGAACACATTTGATCCCCATTCTGACCTACATAAATCAAATGTTTCCATGCATAGTTTTCTACTAAAGTTGATAGTTCTCGTTGAACAGATTTAAGGTGCACTAGAAATTAGTATTAATGTGTTTCAAGCAATGTATTAGAAATTATTCATCCCAGAAAGCATTACTACATGCAAATATTTGAGGCATGTTGATACTAGAATATTTTCCCTGCTTCTGAAAACTAAAGCTCAGATTAAATGCGTAAAGATATCCTTAATATTCTGAAGGTGCTTGCATAAATGCATGAGGTCTTCAAACTCAGCAGAGGACAGGGCACATAGACCTGCCCTGGTGCTTCCCCCGCCTTACCCTTCATACTGCCAGTATACTGGAGATGTGGAAGGGAAATGTACTTGCATGCCTTGAAAGGGGGAACAGCTCTTCATCCAGCCTGGGACTGAAACTAAAGAGTGTTTTGGATTATATACAGAGTTACACATTCTCCGCAGGCGTTCTCTTGAAACTGGGAAACTATCCAGTTTGGAGCTTACAAATGGTATCACTTAAAGCACAGTCTTTCATACTCATGTGAAAAATATAAAATTTGAACTGTCTTGTAAAAATACATTTGCATATACTACTTGATTTTAGATATTTCTATTAGAATATGCATTTGGTTTTGTTCTTGAATTTCCCTTTATAAAGCACAGTTATAAACAAAAAGAATAAATCTCTTTTATCATTATGAACTACTTTCAGATTTGAACCTTCTTCAGGTTTGTCCTTATTTTTTTCCAAGAAAATATGGTCACCATAAATAGAAGGGGAATTCCAGAATATATTATATCTAAATTAGAGATGACAGTGACAGAGATATGTGGATAGGATAGATATGTGGATATGTGCTGAATCCATTGAACGTGCACCATTGGAAGAGTGAAGGGAATTATAATCTGGAAAAAAGGCTAAATATTTTGGGAAAGG
Source organism: Arizona elegans (assembly GCA_022577455.1). Lineage (NCBI taxonomy): Eukaryota > Metazoa > Chordata > Lepidosauria > Squamata > Colubridae > Arizona > Arizona elegans. The sequence continues at coordinate 156,447,159 of JAKOOJ010000001.1, forward strand.
GAGAACTTGGGAAAGCAGTCACATCTTTTTACACGTGTATTTTGCAATCTGTGTTAAAGAATTGGATTCATTGTAGGAGATGAACAGACAGAGCTGGACAGAGTTAAATGTGTCATCAGCTTTGAGTTGTTATGTTGCCGTAAAGAGTCCAACTCCAATCTTTCTTGAATTCTGTTGGTCCTTATATGGCACCAATTTAGTATTGAACGTCAACAGTTGACTAGATTCTTGTGTATAGGCTTGAGCAGTGATGGCTAACCTTTTTGCCATTGCGTGCCAGGAGAGGGGGGGGCAGGGGAGGTTCATGCACATGCGTGCCCACACCCATAATTCTATGTACCCTGCCCTGCACATGCACACGCAAACCCCTCCCCCCCGCTCCTAGCACGCGATGGCCTGGTAGGCCCATTTTTCTTTCTCACCTGGCTCCAGTTCCTCTCTATGCATCTGGGAAGGGTGAAAACAGCCTTTCCCATTCCCTCGGAGGCCCTCTGGAGGCCTGAAAGGGCCCATTTCCTAACTCCCGGTGGGACAGGAAGTGACTTTTTTGCTATCCACAGCCTCCAGAGCCTCTCTAGGAGTCTCTGGGCCTTCCCCCCCTCCCCAGGCCCTCTGGAGGCAGGAAACAGCCTGTTTCTCTACTTCTGGTGGGCCGGCGTGCGCATGCACACCAGAGCTGAGCTGGCGGGCTCACTGATATGGCTACACATGCCACTTGTGGCACACGTGTCATAGGTTCGCCATCACGGGGCTTGAGCACTAAATCTTTAAACTGCAACTTAATGTATGGTCCTGATCATTTGCACCTGAAACTAGGCATTAAAGAGATTTCTCAACTGCAAAACTGCAAGAAGTTCATCTTCCCTTCTTCGCTTTAAACCACCTTCCCATCATACTTCTGCTATTATCCTATGAAATTATAGTCTATTCCTCCTGTTTTATGCAGAAATAATTTATTGATTGCCAGGAGCCCAATAAAGCTCACAGACAATGGGGCATAAACCCTGTTTAACTAGTTCACATACTTGCCTTTTTTTCTGATAAAAAGTTGCTCCCTAACTTTAATATCGCACACCCAATGTGATGCATTGTTGGTTTCATTGTCTTTCCTGAGCTTGAGGAAAAGGAGAAAGGGGAGACAACACTGCAAACTCCAAAAGGAGAAGGGAACATGAAGGAGCAACTCTTTGGGAGATTATTTCAGAGATCAGACTCTACCAACTTCATCTTACAAGCTGGTGTTCCAGAAGACCCTCAACTACTGTAGACTATGTTCAGTGGACGATGGGAAACCACATTTCCACAGGATTGCCACAGTTACCTTAGATGATCGAACAGCTACCTTTAGATAGTGAAACCTAAACTGGGTTTGGACTCCAACTGCAAGACTACCATTTATTGAACCACACAGGGTTTTTAAACAAAGACAGCCTACCTTTAGGACAAATGTCAGTGCATGGTTTACATGTCTTAATTCCATTTTCCTCTATTTCCATCTTGGGACTCGGACAGGCACGTACACACGAGCTGATATCAACCACAAAGTTGTCTAAAAGGGATAGAGGGGGAAACAATGAAAAAAAGTGGCAAATAATGAACGTCCCAATCTCCATTTCGAAAGAGACAGGGTTGGTTAAGAGGCAGGACTTATATTTATATTAGTGCTCAACATGTTCTTTCCTATGATGTTCTATTTTATTTTCTGAAATGTTATGCAAGTTCCCACTCCCATGCTTTATTGCTAATTTAACATTCTTTAAACATTTTATTTCCCATGATACTGATTCTGTAACTTTTTAAAATGAGAATAATATTTTGGAATATATTTGTAGTATATGCATCAGAAACTATCAATTCTTACCATCACATAAAATAAAAACTATGCAGGCTATTGAATAGTATATATATTGGCAATTGATTTTAAAAAATAAAATTTAATTTATATAAAATAAATTTAATAAAAAATAATTTTATTTCAGTTAGTAAGCAAAATGCCCCTGTAATATAAAGATAGAACTGGCTGTTATATTTGTCTAGTATTTACAATTATCCAACTGCTTAATTTTCAACTATAAGAAACATAAATTCACACTGCTTCAAAGGTGGGCATTCTTGTGTAACTAGTAGTAGTAATAATAATGCTAATAATAATTGAAACAGGATTACATAGTAATCCTATGATGATTACCACCATCAAACAACATCAACCTATATCATGTCCTTGAGAAGGATTCAATTAAAAATACCAAATGTGTGACCAACCATAATAATAATGCTGTAAAGCATCTGGGATATCCAGCAAAGTGAAAGAAACTGTTGAAATTGAACAAAAGTGAAGAAAATTGAGCAATCATTAAATGCTATTTCTCATAAAACCCTACAACTAGGAGATTTTAAATATGATGTTTGATATTTGGAACCATAAATACCTAGATTTAGAAATCCATGTACAGCAATTAAGGGAGCAACGAAAATTCCTTCTTGGAACACAAACTTTTACAGATACTAAACTGCAAGATCTGGAAAACTATCTGAAAATTCTAATAATATTGGTAACAACAATACAAATAAAACTTATTTCATCATCAAATAAATCAAATAAACTCTCATCAAATTTTATTAGTATTCAGCACCTATTACAATGCTGATAAAAAGGAATGAAAATACTGAGGAAAATAATGTTGAATGCTAGCTTTTAACTAAAAGGAAAATATATTGAACATAATTTTCTATTTCAATGATGTAAGTCTTTACATATTGCTTTTCAAAACTTGAGTTATAGGAAAAAGCTTCCACCATTGAAAAATATGAGTAGAAAAGAAATATCAAAATTCACAAATTTGATAGCAGAGCATACTAAACCACAGACACTGGCTGATCCTAGTTAACTAATTTATGGCACAGCAGCTACAGTGATAACATCAGAGTTAGAATACAATGCTGTAAAAAAGCATCAAAATCTATCATCCAAAGAGTGATTTCACTGGGAAAGAAAGTTCAATAAATTATGAACTGATATCAACAATCAGAAGAATTTGAAGGAAACCAAAATTGAAAAGCAATAATATCAAGGAACATTTACAGAAAAGATACAATCTTAGCAGTAAAATGAATTAAAATGAGTGACAGCTATTTTAAACACAATTGATATGAAGCTAGATTAAATCAACTTCAACAAAATCAGCAGTTTCAAACAATGAGCAGCTGTTTTATAAAACAGTACAGTGAAATATTACAAAGATAGATGTTTGTCTTTATAAAGATGAAACATTAACATTTTGGAGTGCCATCCAAAATAACTCATAAGACCATAATAAAAATGCAATTTGGAGAAGAGAGATTAAGAAGAATGTTGGCTCAATGAAAAAAATGACATGGTTATTACATCAGGAATAATTAAAAGTAAGCAAAAAAAGTTAAAAACTTCTCAGTAAAAGAAAGAAGAAATACAGCAACTTTGGCTCTATTTTCTGATGACCCTAATATTTTCATTAGTGAAATATTAAAAATTGGAAACATTAATTAATATATGACAACTGGTAGAACATTTTAATAATAAAAAACAGAAACAATGGTATAGTTGGAAGCAACTCTAGCGATTATGTCAATCACGTGCTTCTCAAGCTGCTAATTGGTATATTAGTAACTGCAATTTCAAATTATATATTTTTTTTAAAAAAATATTGCATCCTCCCTGAACAAAGTAGCTACCAAAATTCAGAAGCTACAAAAGATGTGGTTGATAAAATAATATTAAAATATTCCAAACAAAGATCAACAGATACAAGTGCAAAAAATTAAAAATTCAAAGTTAAATGGCTGAAATATAATCTAAGGATAGTACCTATATAATAAATATACTGCTAGTATAATAACCTGGACACAGCTTGAATTGGACAAATTAAATCAGAATATCTCAAAAGTGATGATAATGCATATGCATTGCATCCATGAGGTGGTGCAAATCAATTAAATTTAGCATGAAGAATTTGAGGGTGTTACTGCATGTAAAAGAGGCAGTTGAAGAAGTTGTCGTTTAAATGTTTATTTCCAGGCAAACAAAGAGAAAATGCTTATTACAGTAACCAAAGAAAAGTCAGGTGCTAGCCAGGAACCTAAGAATCCTGAAAGTAGCAGAACAAAAAATAATTAAATAAAAAAAAACCCAATTCCCAAACCCTGTAAAACTGAATTACTAGAAAGCCATTTAGAAACCACTGCATAGCCAGTACTTTTTTTAAAAAATTAAAATAAACATTAAACATTTAAAATGTGTATTACAAACATATGGACTTAAATTAAGGATTCAACATGCTTAAAGGAGCAGGAAACACATTTTTTTGTAAAGAAAGAGATGAAACTGGATTATGTGATCAGACGGTGGATGCAACAAAATTACTTATTAACATCATGATAGGTTAGTTACTATGATGCACTGGCATCTGTGCCAAAATTTTAATTTCCAAGTTTCCCCAATGTGGTATAATTACATAATTGAAAAAGTTGTGAAAAATGATGTTAAAGTTTATGAGATTTTATGAGCAACTTATTTTAGCAACACAACTGATACAACTGTAAGGATCGCCTCTCCTTCCAATTTAAGAAAGTACGAACTCTTGAAACGTAGTTGTTCAAAAGGATTCTTTTATTAAGCAGAAGTGAAAACCATCCAGCTAAAGCACAATCTGAATGCCCTTAGGCAAAGCAGTAGGATTAAAGTGGTAGAGACCCCTCCCTTTAGGTCAGAATGCAGATTTCAGCCAATACACAAGTGTGAAGATGTTTTCTTTACTATTTCCTTTGAGAACCTGAACAAACATGCATTCCCACCACTACCCTTTAAAGTGAGACAACCCACATGGCTATCATATAAATTCCTGTAGGTAAAGGGAATCTCAGGCTTCCTTGGCGCCAGGATATAGGTTGTAAAATATCTGATGACACAGGTCATGCTAGTAAATCGAATCCAGTCTCCCCCTTCCTTCACTTGAATGGCAGTATCACTTTTAGGGATCTGACAACAACAATAATTAAAAAGAATGTTTTATAGTTGTGACTATATTCAGGGATAGCAGAATTAAAGAAAAATAATTTGATAATAATTACAAACTATGGACAACTAATAATCGAATTGGATTGATTATGGAAAAAAACCTTTTATTTTGTAACAGATAATGGAAGCCATTCCTATAGTTATATAGCACAGTAGGTGAAATAACAAAAAATGAAACATATTTTTAAAAGAATTAAATATTTGAATCATATCAACTATGGATTTATTTAAAAACATCTTGTTGGATAAATTTAAATTTACTGACAAAGAAATAAAGGGAGACCAGTACAGCTATTTCAAGCTGATTAGCTCCCTTCAGCTAGCCATATCCTTCTCGGATTCAAACATGGGCCATTTACATATTAGGCAGACAGACCGGTCTCACTGGAAAAACACTTAATCTCCCCCCTGGTACAGCCAACAAAGCAAGGAGTGCCCGTGGCCTAGAAGTTAATACATCTGCCTAATATGTAAGTGGCCTGGGTTCGAATCCCAGAAGGGTATGGCTAGCTGAAGAGAGCTTGAAATAGCTATACTAGTCTCCATTTATTTGTTTGTTTGTTTGTTTGTTTCCATTTCTATACCGCCCTTCTCCAAATAGGACTCAGGGCGGTGAACAGCCAAAGTAAAAAAAACAAAAAAACAAAACAGAGCATACAAAATTTAAAAAACAGTATTAAAATAATTAAATATTTTGGCCGTAAATTAAAACAACCCAATTTAAAATCAATTTAAAATTTAATTCAAGCCAGCCCAGCTAGTTGAAATAAATAGGTTTTCAGGGCCCGACGAAAAATCCGGAGGTCTGTTATTGTACGTAACTCTTTGTCGATAAATTCTTTGTCGATAAATTTCTTTGACGATAAATTTAAATTTAACTTAAAATAGTTTGTCACAGAAGTGACTGCCTGTGAAGGCTCCTGGATTGAGGCTGAAAGGTGAAAGTGGAAGCTATATGCTCCGTCCCATATTTGGATAGATCAGATTGCCCTGATAGACCGGTCTTACCACAAAAACACTTAATCTTGGCATATCGACCAGAAGTGTCACAGTGAGACAGTCAGGGAATTAGCGGGCTCTGATGAACTCCGCGAAACCTGGACTGTCGAACTGCTGCTGAGGAATCTTTGGACCAGAACCATCCTGTAGGGACAGGGAAGAAGGAGAGGCACCTCAGAAGACCAAGAGAAACAGGCAAGTTCCTCGAAGGTCAAAGGAATCTCTCTCCGATTTGGCAGTGGGGGCGGCAGCCATTGTGGCTGTCAAGATGCTGGGGTAACCGGACTAAGTATTGAGCAGGAGCAGTGAATGCAACAGAGTTTTTGAAGATGGTGAGTGACAGCTAACCTACAGGTGAAGTAACAACAAAAAAATTATTTTTAAACCAGAAAGCCCCAGCATAAAAATAGCGGCTAATGGGCATGGGGGGAGAGTCTTCAGAGAGGAACGGCATACAAATTGAATAAATAAATAAATAAATAAAAAGAGGATGCAAGCAGAATTAAAAGGGACAAAAACCCGTTAAGAAAATGGACTTTTGAATAAAATTATATGGAAAATTTTAAGAATTAGAAGAAGTAACCCCAAAATTGACTCAAGGATTGGAAAGAAAATAAATAGATCCTTTCTTTTTGAAGGCTAAGAAAAATAAAAGACAATTGGATATTAAGCCCTTCAACAGAAGTGCTGTATATCTAAAGATAAAATAAAGGAGAAAAAAAAGAGGGGAAAATTATTGTTTAATTTGGATTGGACTATAAAATTTATTTGGTATTTTCAAAGTTAAAAAGAAGAAAAAAGAAGCTAGATTGTGAATGAGGATTGATACAAAATGGACACTTTGTTAAACAATTAAGAGAATTGTGGATTGTAGAGAGACATCTTCAGGAGAAAAAAGAGCATTGCAATTTGGAATCTGTTTTGGAAAAATTTGAACTACATCAGTGATAATAGTCATGAGAACTTTTGGGGAGGATTGCCTTGTCTGCAAGCAGCTTAACTTTAGAAAAAAAGAAAAGAAAACAACGGAACTTTTAAAACTGGAACAATATTAACACAGAAAGAACAAAATGGCGCAGGAAATTAGAGAAATGATGAAAATGATGTACTTGTTGTGGAAAGCAGAAATAAGAGGAATAATTACAATGTTACATGGAGAATTGAAACTTGAGGATCCAAAAATTGAGATAGAGCACACTCAAGCTAACAAGGAAACAAAGACAGAGAAGCAAGACACAGAGATTGAATATAAAGAAGAAGATAAAGACAATGAGATTAATTTTGGAAAAATAATTGAATATGTAAATAGTAATAATAAAAAGGAGATTTTCAGAAATTACATTGGGATTAACAATGGAAAAAACAGAAAGGGTGGAAAGAAACAAAGAAGGAAAGAAGGGTGGCATAGAAAGAATACAAACAACTGAAATGATTACACTGGGATTACCAGTGAAAAGAAAAAAAGAGAGGAAAAGGATGGAAAACAACAGGAAATGCAGGGCAAAATAGAAGAGTCCAAATTTGTGAAATACAGAATGATTACACTGGAATAAACAGTGGGATAAATAGTGGGGAGATAAGAAAGGGAGAAAAGAGATGGGAAACAAGGGAAAATTTAGGGCAAAAGAGGAAAGTTCAAGATTTTAAAACACAAAAAAAAAGGAGAAAGAAAAAGGCAAAAATAAAAATGGGAAGGGAGAATAAGAAAAATAAATGAAAGAGAAAGATGTTATATATATTTAGAATTGAAATATGAATAGTAGTAAGAAACAAATGGGAAATCATATGATTGTAAAAATGAAATGAATAATAATTTATTTGTTCAACTTGTATTTATTTGTTCAACTTGTATGCCGCCTTGGAATATTTGTTTTTGTATCTTTGAAATCTAGATAATGACAAGTTTTTCTTTTTTTGAATTTCTTTTAGAAATATGAATAAGCATAAACTGTAGCAATCGAAATACCTGTAATGGTATATTTTAGGGAAATTGTAACAATTGAAATATTTTTAATTGTATATTGTGATGAAAGTAGAAATGATTAAATTGTGATTTGGAGGATTATATGGGCAAAACTATTTGGTTTATTGGGAGAGTTTAATGAGTAACATAAGGGGAGGGAATTATTTGGTTTATTATTATTGGTAAATATAACTAATTGATTTGTAAGAAATTGGATTGTATGGAAATAATTGGAATATTTATGTTCATATTGATTAATACACAAAAAAAGATAGTTATATAATTAACTGATTTATACTAAAATGTTGGATTTATATTAAACAATTGTAATGTTACATAACCAACCAATGTGAGGATAGATATAAAAATAGATGACAATGGGAAGGGGTATAATATAGATAGAAGGGAAAATTGAATTTGATTAAGATTAAGATTAAAGATGAGAATGAAGGGTAATATTGTTTTTTTTTAAAAAAATAGATAAGGAATAAATATAGCAAAAAGGAAATATAGAAATTGTAAACTTAATTGAAATGACTGAACATTGATTAAATTTGTGAACCGACCAAATACTCTGTTCAAAGAAAATACATTGTATGTTTGTCTAAAAAATAAAAAAATCTTTTATAAAAAAAACCACTTAATCTTATTGGTTACTTGTTATATTTATCAGAACTATTTGGATAACTCTTATGTTCCTGGTTGGCACCTGAATTTCCAAAAAACACCAGTCATTGAAGGATATTTTTGTTTGTTATTCTTTAATGACAACAGTAAAATATGAAATGACCCCGAAGACTGTGATGGCAAAATGACTGCTTACATTTTTTTAAAAAAAGTATTCATTCTGGATTTTCCCCCGGAATAGGAGATCACAGTTTATCTGAAGAGAAATCACAGTAGAACAAACATTTGCCTTAAGTGAAGACTAGCTAATCATCAAATTCCCCAGCTAAATTTAGAGGGAATTCAGGATATTTTAACTATTTTGCCTTATAGACATTTTTGCTTTATGAAGTAATTTCATCCAATGTCATGAATAATTTTCTTCTTTAAAACCCTTTTTAAAATGTACATAAAAATTACTTGGGCAAGTGGATCATGTAACAAACAGACTTTCTTAGGTTCCATATGTCCTTAATAGGAAAGTCATATAATGGGCAGGTCTGAAATGTAGGCAGTAGGCAGCTTGCTGAACTTCTTTAAAAACAGTGAAAGATTAAACTGTTGCAAATTAGCTGCAAACATGAACTAAGTTCATCTCCCCACAGCTGAATAAACAATTTATTATATTATATACTAGACAACCCCTGCCCCAGGAGATAATCATTTCAGAGGTATTTCTTTACCATCATAAGAGAAATAAATGGCCATGTTGAATTTCCTTGTGTGAAGCTGGCAGGGAGCCTCAGAAATCAATCTTCCTTCCTTCCTTCCTTCCTTCCTTCCTTCCTTCCTTCCTTCCTTCCTTCCTCCCTTCCTCCCTCCCTCCCTCCCTCCCTCCCTCCCTCCCTCCCGCTTCCCCATTTATTTCCTATGTGGGAAGTTTGAAGAGAGAGAGAGAATAGGTGGAGAAGACAGCAGAAAATTGAAAGTGACTGCTGCCAGGTGAGGGAGGGATTGAAGGGGTGCATGGGGATGCGAATGAGAAACAGAACAGGAAGGTGCATTAGAAGTGCCATGTGGGTTGGGAAGGAAGCATGCAAAGAAGTGATGTGTGGATCACGGAGGGCACACGGGGGGGGGCGCACAGACCAATGAGAGTGTATGGGCGTGTGCAAAAGATGCTGCATGGAATGGCATGGGTTGAGAATGGTGCACGGGATTCCTTCCTCCCTATTCCTCCCTTTTTTCTTTCCTTCCTCCTTTCCTCCCTTCTTTCCTTCCTAGAGGCAAGTTAGTGGCTGCTGCTTAGTTGGTAGGAAGCAAGGGATTGCAAGTGTTGCTCCAAAACTGTCACAGTATTGAAAATGAATCCCATGTGACTGCACAGCAGCTCAGCAGTGACCAGTAGCAGTAACACAACCACTACTTTCCCAAATTTCATTCCTTCAGGTGTCATGGGTCCCCAGATTTTGACCCCATTTTGTAAGTTTGAAATTTGAATTTTTGGTTCAAAAATTGTTGACCCATGATGTACTACTCATCCGATTAAAGGTCATGACAATGAGAGTTTTAGTAGTATACAGTAGATTAAGGATATGACATGCTTCAGATTTGATGCACAAAATATGTTTCTGAATATTCTTGAGCACAAACATAGTCACTGCCTGCCACCCCTTAAAGCTGACTCTTTTTCTCTGTTCTCATATTATACAATCCTAGTGACTTCCTACAGTGAAGAACATCCACTCCACTCCCCCCACCAATATATTTTGCTTGGAGAAGGTTGAGAAGGTTGCCCTAAATCTTCATTTTTTTTCAGCTTTGAGGCCTAAGCCTAATCAAAGCCTATTCAGTTTCACTGACACATTTTATCAAGTCTAGGCTGGCCATTATCACCTGGCTATTCACACTTTGGGGAATTGCCTCAGAGCAGATTAAAAAAAAATACTTAGCCTGTGACAGAAGCAAAAAATAGCTTTTGGCTGAAAGCCAGAAATAATAATAAAAAAAAACAACGACCATCAGTGGTTTAAATGTATTATACCTGGTAGCAAAGCCCTGGAATGTGTGTATTTCAGAGATTTGCAAAAAAGGAATAGGTTGGTCAGGTTGACCCCTCACTGTGCAGCCTCCACTAATTCATACTGCCAATTTATTCTAATAGAGTAACCAACATTACCTTGCCCATCCTTCGTAATTGTATCTGCTGCATACTAGACAAGCACTCAACAGTTCATCCTCAGATAAATTTGCACTTCTAGTTAAAGGGGCAGAAAGCTCAGCATCAAACAAGAAAGCTTCTGTTCTTGTTTGTTCTTCCTGTTCTGTTCTTATTTTGTAAGTTATGCTCCACTTGGCATCCCCACCTCCAAAGCCAGAGATGAATGGGATATATTGGGGTGGCCTTTAATTCCTTTGAGGTAGAATTTGGTTGCTAAACTGCTCTGTTGTCTATTCAAAATTATCCACCAGACTTCATTCATAATACCAATGTAGCTTAGTGGCTTAATGCTCTGGATGGAGAAGAAGGCATCACACTTAAAATGGTGAATGATACACACACAAACCCCTTCCTGCATATCTACCTGCCTGCCTATCTACCTTTCAGAAGTTGTCAGTCTGGTAACATACGCTGATAGAGGAACATTGCAATAGCATTAGCACTTAGATATATATTGCTTCATAGTGCTTTACAGCCCTCTCTGAGTGGTTTACAAATGTCAGCATATTGCCCTCAACAATCCAGGTCCTCATTTTACTGACCTCAGAAGGATGGAAGGCTGAGTCAACCTTGAGCCGCTCAGGATCAAACTCCTGGCAGTGGGCAGATTAAAATCAGCGACTGGCATCAGAGAGAACCTTGAATTTAGACTGCTCTCAGTTGCCCCACATCTTGGGTGTGTTGTACAGCAAATTTGAAACAGAATACAGGTAGTCCTCAAGTTACAACTATTCATTCAGAGACTGTTCAAAGTTACAGTGGTTCTGAACCCAATGGTAGATATACATGGTTCCCAAAGTTATAGTGTTGCAGTGATCCTGTAGTCACATGATCAAAATATGGGCACTTGGCCACCTGCCCGCACTTATAAGATAGGCAGGTGGGAGGGACTTGAAGTGGGGGCATTCCCTTATTTTACTAAGACTTGGGTTTGGGAGGAACCAACCTGGAAACTGCTTGAATTGGCTTGGTCTTTGCCTAAAGAGTGGTGGGATTTGATTAACAATGGAAGCATCAGGTCTATCCATCACTAAGCAATGTGGTCATGTGACATTACACTTCATGACTGCATTGTTTAGTGACAGAAATTCTGGTCCCAAATGCTGTTGTAACTCATGGATTACATGTTAGATATTCTATTCCTTTAGAAGTTCTAAGAACAAATGTTGAGATTGTCTTGTCATCATAACTGGATTAAGGGCTTAATTTTTTATGGACAGAATGAATAATTAAAATTGTTACAGTGTTAAAATTGCCCATTTTTGCCTGGAAATTATAATTATTTTTATATATTCAGAATTTAAATTTGGGTTGTATAGTGGCATTATAATAACAACTGAAACACATCGATACATACTAAAAGTACTTCCAGATTTTTGCCATTGTTTAATATAACATTTCAAAAACTGAAATGTAATCCAGGTGTTAAAAGACATCTTGGAATGATAAGAAGCAATCTGTGGAACATGGGAATTTAAAGATTGCCTCATCCTTGACTAACATAGAGCTTCCCAACATGTTAATATTTCTACATATGGCTGCATCTAATATACAAGGATGTTTAGATTCCAGATGAGTTCTTCCAGTAAAAGAAGGTAGTAAGATAAATACAATTAAACAGTGTAGGACGTTAGCACCCACCCCTCTCCTAGAAAAATGAAATATTCTAGGAAATATTAAAAAGGCACAATACTATACCTCCCTAGATGAGAAATGGGGAAACAGCAGGAAGCAGACTCACTCTTAATAGATCCCACACTCTCAATAGCCCACAGCAGATGTCAGCACTTAAGAGATAAAGAGATAGCTAGGTCTATTCATAAGCAAATGCCCTCATCCAAGATCCAACAAAGATAGGATTAGTCGTCTAACCCATCTAGCAACAGAACTCACTACATGGCACCTGGGGAGATTGCATCACCCAGCAAGGCTCAACCAAGCCTGGGACTCAAAAGATAACTTACAAAGTTACCCTGTATGGCCCGATGGGAATCTGACAACCAATCAGAATACAAGTTTTTTTTATTTTATTTTTTTAATTTGATTTATATGCCGCCCTTCTCCAGAGACTCAGGGTGACTTACAGTGTGTTAAGCAATAGCCTTCATACATTTGTATATTTTATACGAAGTCAGCTTATTGCCCCCACAAACTGGGTCCTCAATTTACCTACCTTAGAAAGGATGAAAGGCTGAGTCAACCTTGAGCCTGGCAAGATTCGAACTTACTTTAATTGCAGACAGCTGGTGTTAAATTACAGTGCCTTGTCTGCAGAGCTATCCAGGCTCCAACTATTCAAAGCCCAACAGAGGGTATTAATCTCTCCCTCCCTCCCTCCCTCCCTCCCTCCCTCCCTCCTTCCCTCCCTCTCTCTCTCTCTCTGTGGTCCTGTTCACCATTAAACCATGTGCATTTTCAAGCACTCTTCATGTTTCCAGTGTCTTTTTCCCCGCTTGGAACTGAACCCAGATGGACATTTCTTCCAACAACAGGAAGGAGCTTCTCAACATATTCAGAATTTTTGAGAGTATACTTTTCAGAATCTATTTAAAGTCTCAGATTAACAAAACAAAATACAGAATTTAAAGTACAGAAATAGCAATAAAACACAAATATAAAATTTAAAATACACAACAACAATAACAGCAAAAGCTCTGAAACAATTAATAATGAGAATAAGGTATCAGCCAGCTTCTGCAGGTCATAGTTATTGCATGAATCTTTGTAATGGTTGTCCAAGTTAAGTTTTACAGAAGAAAGATTATAATTTCTTGATTAAAATAAAACATTAAGGTTTAGATAACTGGGTCTGTGAATGCCAGGCACCATGGGTAGTACAATGGGGAATGTAGTAATACATGGGTTACCAACTACCTCTGTATCTGAGCAAAAACAACACTGTTGTGGTGTGGGAGACAAGTAGATTTGCTCATCACAATAGATATTGCATCAGTTCAAGTCAAGGTAAAAAAAAACCTCCTGTGTGAGTAATTCATATGTTACAGATAATTCTAGTTTAGAAGCCATTCAGTCTAAGTTTTGAAAGCTACACTCTATGTCTCACATTCAACTTCAAATGCTTTTGCTTGGCTAATGATTGGATGCATTTCTCTTGGGGCCTGTCTGAGATTTTGCTACTTCAGGTTTTGGCTGAAACAAATAATTCAAGGTATGTTTCTGATCTACCTCACTGCATTAGATAGGGTTTTTCTCATCCATGAGGAGGCAAAATGATTCTGATCTAGCATATTTAGGGTGTTTAGGGTGACCCGCTCCCTACTTCAGGTGGGGGTACGGGAAGATCCCTTACAGGGTCGAGCTGAGGATTTTGTACAATTCCTGCATGATAAAGTCGCTCAGATTCGGGAAGGCCTGGACTCCGATTGGGTAGATCCAGGGGAGGAGACGGGGATAGGTCTTGAGAGTGTTATCTGGGAAGAGTTTGACTCTGTGGCTCCTGAGGACATAGACAGGATTCTGGGCAAGCTTAATGCTGCCACATGTTTATTGGACCCGTGTCCACCCTGGTTGGTACTGGCTTCCCGGGAGGTTACACGAGGCTGGCTCCAGGGGATTATAAATGCTTCTCTGAGTGAGGGTGTCTTTCCCGCCGCCTTGAAAGAGGCGGTTGTGAAGCCCCTCCTCAAGAAGCCTTCCCTGGACCCGGCTATATTATCAAATTATCATCCAGTCTCCAATCTTCGCTTTGTTGTGAAGGTTGTTGAGAGTGTGGTGGCACAACAACTACCCCGATACCTGGATGAAGTTGTCTATCTGGATCTGTTCCAGTCAGGCTTCAGGTCACGATACAGCATGGAAACGGCATTGGTCGCGTTGGTTGATGATCTCTGGAGGGCTCAGGACAGAGATTGCTCCTCTATCCTGGTCCTATTAGATCTCTCAGCAGCTTTTGATACCATTGACCATGGTATCTTACTGCACCGGCTGGAGGGGTTAGGAATAGGGGGCACCATGCTTCAGTGGTTCTCCTCCTTCCTCTCTGACCGCTCGCAGTTTGTGTTGGTAGGGAGGCAGAGGTTGACCTCGAGGCACCTTATTTGTGGAGTGCTGCAAGGGTCAGTCCTCTCACCCCTTCTGTTCAACATTTATGTAAAACTGCTAGGCAAGATCATCCGTGGTTTCGGGGTGAGTGTTCATCAGTATGCTGATGACACACAGCTATACATCTCCACCCCAGACCACCCCAATGATGCCCTTGCTGTGATGTCCCGTTGCCTGGAGGCCATGCGGATCTAGATGGGGAGAAACAAGCTCAGACTCAACCCCTCCAAGACCGAGTGGCTGTGGCTTCCGGCATCCTGGTATAGTCAGCTGGTACCATCACTGACAATTGGGGATGAGATCTTGCTCCCCACAGAGAGGGCCCTCAACTTGGGTGTCCTCCTGGATTCACGGCTATCTTTAGAAGATCATTTGACGGCCATGGTCAGGGGTGCCTTTTATCAGGTTCGCCTGATCCGCCAGTTGCGTCCCTTTCTGGATTGGGATGCCTTGTGCACGGTCACTCATGCCCGAGTCACCTCCCGTATGGACTACTGTAATGCTCTCTACATGGGGCTCCCCTTGAAAAGTACCCGGAGGCTCCAACTGGTCCAGAATGTAGCCGTGTGGGTGATTATGGGCGCAGCTCGTTGTGCCCATGTAGCACCTCTCCTACGCGAGCTGCACTGGCTCCCAGTGGTCTTCCGGGTGCGATTCAAGGTGTTAATTATCACCTTTAAAATGCTCCATGGCTTAGGACCTGGGTACCTACGAGACTGTCTTTTGCCACCAATAGCCTCCCACCGACCAGTTCGTTCTCACAGGGAGGGACTACTCAGGGTACCGTCAGTCAAATTATGCCGACTGGCGACTCCCAGGGGGAGGGCCTTCTCTGTGAGGGCTCCAACCCTTTGGAATGAACTGCCCCCTGAGATATGAAATATCCCTGATCTCCGTGCTTTCCGCTGTGCCTTCAAATCCCTGATGTTCCAATAGGCGGGGCTAAACATATGAACATGTGAATGTTTTTAAAAGTTATCTAATTTTAGGTTCTATTTAATTGGGCCAAACTATGTTATAATAATAATTTTAATTAGCAATTTTATGATGTTTGTGTATCTATATTTTTCTTGACTGTACACCGCCTTGAGTCCTACGGGAGAAAGGCGGTATAGAAATATAATAAATAAATAAATAAATAAATAAATAAATAAATAAATAAATAAATAAATAAATATTGAATGAGTGAATGGGTTTTAATTGTTTTTAATGGTTTAACTTTTAATGTTTTATATATGGTTTTTAAATGCATTGTAAGCCACCTTGAGTCTTCGGAGAAAGGCGGCATACAAGTTGAACAAACAAACAAACAAACAAACAAACAAACAAACAAATATTGTGGCATCTCAGTTTCAGGAGACAATATTGTCTCCTGGCCGAGACCAAGTCTTGACTTAACACCAAGAGAAGATCTGGGATTCATCCCTATTATGACGCAGCTGCAGGTTTTCTATGGACCAATCCCAGAATGTATTTAATATGTAGTATGGGGTACACAATTCTAACACCAAAATTGTGAGCACTCTTGGATAGTAATAAATTTGTGATGACTGACATTACCAGATGGCACTTCAAAATTCCAAGAAAATGGCAAACATAAATATAATTTTCACTTATACTTTATGGAAAACAAAAATGAAACCTTTTAAGGAAAATATAATGTTAGTTAGTTCTCCAAATGTGACCTTTGTCATGCAGTTCTTATACGTTATTGGATGCAAGTAACCTGAAATTTTGACTGTAAAACCTATCATATTTAAGACAGTTTAGTTCTTATGCAAAAGGTCTTATTAAAATGTCAGCTTCCCAAGAATGCTATTCTTAGAATAATGTATACGTTCAAAATAAACTCATTGGTTTTAAAACTAATTTTCAAATTAAAACTATTAATTTGAATTAATATTGCAATTTCATATTTAACTTGGCTGCAATAATTTCTTTTTTAAAAAATGTTTATATATATATATATGTGTGTGTGTGTGTGTGTGTATATATATATATATATATATATGTGTGTGTGTGTGTGTGTGTGTGTGTGTATATATATATAATATATATATATATTATTGAAAAAGTTTTTCAAATACAAATTTTTCCCCCTTTCCCCCCCCTCCTCCCTAACCCCCCCTCCCCTCCCCTGTGGCTTCTCCAAAATAAAACCCAAATTCATAACAGATTATATAATACTTTACCCTCCCTTTGTTCCACCCCCCATACACTGACCCTTTCTTTCTACTATACATTTCGAAATAACATTCAACTGTAACATTATATAATAACTCCTAATTTAGCATAATAATATTATTATATCCCCCAGTTTAACAATTTCTACTCATAATCTACCCTTTTCCTCCTCCCCCATACATATATCTCTTAATTCAAATCTTTTACATATATTAATATAACATTTCAAAGCAACCTTCAGCTATAAAACTATATAATAAATCCTAATTTAACATTTATTCAACTCATAGTCTGCCCATTTCCTCCACCCCCATACATGTATCTCTTAACTCAAATCTTTTACATATATTCATATCTAAACATAATATCCCTTTTCTTAAACTAAACAATCAATAAGCTAACCTATCTCCACCCACTTTCCTACAGGACTACCATGCATAATATTTTTAATATCTTTATTCTTCTGCCCACACCACTAAGAGATATTCCCTTATATAAATAAAATCCTCAAATGACTTTAAGCTTGTAATCCATATGATATCTTCTGTAATGTCTTTCAGCTGGATTGTTAATTCCATTACCCATGTTAGGGTAACATCACATCCTAATTCCAACAGTATGTTCGGTATCTTCAGTAACCATCTGCCCCCATCAATAGTAAATGTTTTCATATATAAAAAACCACCCTAGTGACTTTATATTTATATTCCATATAGTGTCTATTGTAATGTCTTTCATCTAAATTATTAATTCCAACCATCGTAATAGGGTAGCAACCAGATCTTCTGCGTGCCCCAATCCCATAAGTGCAATAATTTCTTAAGTTATGGATAATGGAATTTTAAAATAAAGGTGTTTCACTGAGAAAAAAAATAACCCTGCTGTAACTTACGTGGACACTTTTTGACACAAAAAGCACCGTAAGTATATTTGCCATCTCGATTGGTTTCCATCTGGAATGTAGCAGGATTGTAGACTGAAGTCTGTGGGCATTGGGTGACACAGGCACCACTGTCATTAAAGTTCATACAAGCCTGGAAGTGAAGAAATAGCAGTGTTCTCAGAGTTTTCATTGGCATTTACTGAACTGACATTATGTTAAGTAAAATCTGACTACAACTGTAGGAATATCTGGCAATATATTAGGAATATATTGTTTGGCTATTAGCAACTCTAGATAGAATTTATAAAGAAGGCAATGAAGAGAGCAACTTAATATGTAAAAGGTAAATGTCAATCATGTTTAGATGGACATTGGCTGAACACTGGACAAAAGCAAAAAAAATGTTATGATAAAAGACATCTTAAATTAGCAAGACTAAATGTCAAACTGATGAAGGAAGGCACAAAAAAGCTGGAAACCTATTTACATTCAGTTTAATTTCATTTCTCACTGTTCTTTGTGAGAACTCTTTGTGAGTAAATCTCTGAAACAGTAAAGCTGCAGAGATACACACTTCTTTGCTTTGAAGAGTGCTCACATAAACGAATACTTACCAGCACACAGAGAAAGACAGATGAGTGTCTTATCTAGAAATTTTCACAGTAGACTATTATAGGTTAAAGAAAACAGTCTATGTTAGAACATTTCTTAATTCATTGTGTTGAAATATTGTTAATTATTCACTTATTTCTTTCTACTAATTCCATTTTTATCTATTATTGTCTTCCCAGACAATAATGGATGAATTTGTCATTGCAACAAATTGCACAGTAACTGCATAACGAAAAACTTTTTTAAAAAGTTTATGGCTACAAAACCTTGTTGAACCTGTATCTGACAGCCCCTTTAGCTGAATTGCAGATAAAGGATCGGAGCAACAGTTTAGGATATATCTTTTGCCTGTTTTCAAGTGCTGTTTAGTTTCCAGGCCACAGAGCCACAAAAAAGCCATATTGAATAGGGTGGCTTCAATTTAATTGTAGTTTAATCTGGCTGTTCTGGGTTGAAGAAGAAAGTCAGCTTGTTCATTCAGATCCCTGAATGTTCAAGCATAAGGGTGGGCTGTATAGGTCAAACCCAGTGAAAATACAATGCCTATAACTGGATTTATCCTGGCCTGGAAAAAAAAATAGATACATTTGCAAAGGCAGGATCTGGTAACTATCACTGGGAGAAGGTTAAGGTGTCACCAAATAGTTTTACAGACCTAACAATGTTAAATTAGTTCCTGAAAGCTACTTTTCTTCTGAAGAAAACATGCACACTTTTACACTTTACATTTACAGTTGATAAACTGCCATTTTGCCCCATTATATCTAATTCCATTTAACTTTCATGTTTTCACCACAAGGTTTTCGCCTTTAAGGACAGCTTTAAAATAAACACATGCTGGTCAAAGGAAGAGAATTGTCCTTCCTCAACTCTTTTTGGTTCATCATTTTCATCCAGATTCTTTCATTCCTTCATCCAGATTCAGCTTCATTCCATTTGGGGCAGCAGAGTGAAAGATGCATAGTTGTGACAGACAGGGTTTCTTTCGCTTTCCAAGGTTGAAATCAAGGTGTGCATTCTTTTTATATATGGGATAGGATGGTAAATTCCACCACCACCCCAGCTACAAACTTTACACTAATCAAAGTGACATATTACTTATTCTTCCATGTTTTCTCATTTCTGATTTTAATCAAGTATTTGTTGGTAAGGTGACACAAAGAGTTCAAATTGCATGATAAAGTGATGCCTATGAGTGGCAGATTTTGGTTATAGAAAAGGATTCTGCCTTGAATGTCATCTTCTGAAACAATCTCCAAATTTATACTCTGCAATTCAAGCCCAAGCTTGAAATATATATCTGCAAATCCAGCTTTGAATTTGATTTTTCACTTTAACTTTAGCTCTGGAATTAAATAACTATTATTTTCTTCCTCTGAGCATATATTTGAGAAATTCCAATTTCTCAAATATGTACTCAATTGGTTCTTCAACTTAAAATGTTGCCAAAAATATTTTAATCATTATTATTGTGGTAGTGATTATATTTTATGTTTCCTGTGCAAACAAAACCCCTGCAATGAAATATAAACATATGTTTAATTAAATAATAGAATTAAAGCACTTGCATCTTATTAAGAGCTATAAAAAATTGACCATAGGAGGAGTAATATGATATAAAGGTAAATTGGATATGGTCTTTACTCAAAAACTCACACATATAATGGATTTTAGGAAGACCTGGCTAACAATAAAATAAAATGGCAGGATTCTCATAGATTTCATATTACTTATATCTCTCAATACCTAATACCCCTTTCACAGCAGAGGACTTCCTTGGTGAAGACTGAAAAACGGAATGTTTTCTTCAAAAATCCACCAGGGTAACGAGAAAAAGATTGCTGCCCCGTGACATAATGTCTGCCCTAATGAGCCCAAGCAACTGAAGCATGGGCATAAGTACAGCAGTGCATTCCTTTGGTATCTTGGGACTGAAATCAGAAGCTGCCTCCAAAAGAAGACTGACCATCAAGGAAGAAATGGAAGTTGCTTTCTTAGGTAGAAAACATTGATGATTGTTCTTAGGGAAACATGATGGAAGTTATTTCTGATGTGTGCGTTATATTTCAATTAAAATCAAAGTTCTAAATGAATTACCCACATCTGTAACCTGTTAATTTTAGGCAAGCAAATAATGCAGTTTCATTTAAGATGAAATTCTCATCTTAAATGAGAATTTCATCCAAATCATCCAAATCTCTAATTGCAAATCTTATAAATGTTGAATGGGTGAAATAAGTTGGTAAGTAACAGGAACATAATAGAAATATGAATGCTAAGATGTCTGGTGGATATCTTACACTCTGTATGCAATATAATAAAAATCCAAAACATGTTTACAAATTTCTTGGAGTAAAATACCACAATGAAAAAAGTGGTATGAAAGAAAGATTTTTAAAACCTACAAAGCAGTCGGTGTCTTTGGGTCCGGAACAGCCTCCTGCACATTCTCGATGGCAACATTCACTGACAGAACGTCCATAGCATCGTCCATCACACTGCTCCGCACACACCACTTTTGTTACTAGAGGGGGCAGACAGATCAGAGGAGAAATCAGGAAACATGGTCTAGGCTGCAAATGGACTGAGAAAACTCAAAGCGGCAAGAACTGATGAGGCGCTCTTCCACAGATACCAATTGGTTGATGACCTGGCAGAAAAAAAAGGTGAACACTAAAGCAAATATCTTCAACTAAATTGGGAGAAAATGTAGATATGGGGATCTAATCAAGCTGCTTACCATTACCACTGGAGTTCATGGAGGAGTTCATTAAAATGATAATTAAATGCATTTATTTATCTTAATTATATATTGCCATATTACATATAGAGTGGTGGTGCTGAAATGAAGGTATTAGATATCTTCTAATCTAATCACTATTATATAGACACTTGTGGGAATGGACCATTTTTCCAGCATTTATATCAGAGAGAGGTAGACTTTTACTTCTGATATTTTTTTTAAAAAAGTGACAAACAATATACAAAAGAAAATTAAAAAGAAAGTTCATTTAAAAACATTGTTTTTTTAAAAAAAAACAAGTTTTATTGGGTTTTTTTTCTTTTCTCCTCGCCCACCTTCACCCACATCTTTCTTTCTTTTTTCTTTTTCTTTTTTTTTGAACAGAGTTGGTCATTTCTTATCTTTTACAGTTAGTCAAATTCCAATACATTTTACTTAATTACAATTTTTATCAATATCATCTTCCCCACTTTCCTTTTTTTTGAATATACCTCAGTATTTCTGTACTTGCATATATAAACATGTTCTTCATTATCCCTAAATTCCAACTTTGCTAGTTGTACATATTTGTCCTCTTTTATTCTTTAAAAATTCATTCTTTTTCCTAATATATTTATATTTGTTTGTTCTTCCAGTTCATCTTCTTTTTTGTTGTACAGCAATCTTTCTCCTCAAACCTAGCCTCTCCCTCTTCTCCTTCCAACTTTCTTTCCCCACCTTCTTCTTCTCTTTCTACTTCCCCTTCCCTTCTCCTCCTCCTCTCTTCCCTCCTGTCTTATCTTCTCTCCTACTCTGCTTTCCCTTCCCTTCCTTCCTTCCTACTCTTCCATCCCTCTCTCTCCTTCCTGCTCCCCTCCAATTCCTTCATCTCTCTCTATTGCTGTATTCATTTTCAATTTAATGTTTTCCATTGTGGAGTTCAGGCAGCCCCAATCCCTTATCTTTTTAATTATTAACAATATATTTCATCTTATTCTCTTTTTTCCTTCAAATCTTTACTCAAACACTTTTCTAATCTCTTATCTTTTTTACTTTTACCAATATATTTTTTCTGCTTTACTTCTTGCAAGTATAACATTTAAATCATTTTTATCATTTCAATTTCATTCAGTTTTACATCCAATTTCAATAATTAAATATATTTCTCAAAACATTTTAACAATATATTTCCACTTATTCAAATATATATTTGTAAAGCGCATCTTAATCCTTTCTCATTTTACCCAATCCAATTAGTTCTTAAAATATTCTTAATTTGTCTTCTTTTCTCTTTTTAATTATGTTTCAAATATATAGTTTGGAATATTCCAAATATTACATTTCCCTCAACTGGTTTATTTATATTGTTAAAACTTAGCATTCTGTAAACCTCCAATATTACTGAGCATGTGACATTTATTACAATTTTCCCTTTGTTTCTACTTTTCTTTTCCTTTTTCGTATCTTTTCATTATTAATATTTTGTATCTTAAAATCATGAAATCTTTGCCCTTTATTTCCCATTATTTTCCATCTCTTTTCCCTCTTTCTTATATTTCCACTGTAATTCCCAATATAATTATTTATATTTTTAATATTTTTTCTTCTCCTCCACCCTCTTTTCCTTCTTTGCTTTTTGTTTGCCCTTTTTCTTCCTTTCTTTTGTATTTTAAAGTTCTGCACTCTCCTATTCTGCCCTGTATTTCCCATTGTTTCTCCTTTCTCTTTCCTTTTTTGTATTTTTTCATTGTTAATCCTAGTATGCTTATTTTGTATTTTAAAATCATAAACTCTTTTATTTTGTCCTTTATTTCTTATTATTTTCCATCTCTTTTCCCTCTTTCTTATCTTCCACTGTTAATCTCAGTGTTTAAATTTTTTGTATTTTCCTTGTTTCACCTTCTTTTCTTTCTTTGTTTCTTTTCTTTTTATCCACATTTAATATTACAATTGTTTAATTTTCTATAGTCAGTCTCTTTGTCTTTGTCTTCTTCATTATCCATCTCTCTTTCTTGTTGCTCGTTAGTCATTTCCTTTTCATCTTCAGTGAATTTTAATTCTATCTTTGCCTCCTCAGATTTCAATTGTCCATGCAAATTTATAATCATTTCTTTTATTTCCAAACACATTATCTTTATCAGTTCATTAAGTTCCTGTTCCATTTTATTCTTTCTGGGTTGAATTATTCCAGTTTTAAATCGCATTAAGGTCCTTCTTTTATAATCATCAAAGTCTGTCCTCTTGTAGGCAAAACGTACCTCCTTAGTTCTCACCAGTTATCTTTTTTAAAAAGTTCAAGGTTTTAAAAATAAAACAATTCCATGTCATGCTCTTCCTTCTCCTGCAGATGTCTCTATAATCCACAGTTCCACTCTTCTAATTAACAAATCGCCATTTTATTTGTAATCCACATCCATGTTTACCGAGTCATAAAAGAGAAAAAATCCAGTTTTTACATCTTCTTTCATCTTTATATATCACCCATCAGTTTATAATCCAATCCAAACTGAATCCAAATTCCAGATTTACATTTCCATTTGTCAATCACTTTTAATTATTTGGGTTCTTCTATGGCGTGCTTGTCATTCTCACTTTCTCTTTCCATCCGTCATCTCCCCCCCGCTGCTATTTTAATTTTTTTTTAATTTTTTTTTTAATTTTTGATTTATATGCCGCTCTTCTCCGGAGACTCAGGGCGGCTTACAATGTGCTAAGCAATAGCAATAAGCAATATTTATACAAAGTCAGCTTATTGCCCCCACAACTGGGTCCTCAATTTACCTACCTTAGAAAGGATGGAAGGCTGAGTCAACCTTGAGCCTTGGCGAGATTCGAACCTGCAGTAATTGCAGGCAGCTGGTCTTAATAACCAGCTTAATAATAGGGTGCCTTAGACCACTGTACTACCGAGGCTCTTTTTCATTCAGTTTAGCCTCAATTTCCACGCCGAGGTAATTTTAGTAATAGTTTAGTAGTTAAAAGTATTTAGAATTTTCCTTTTATTGTCTGTGGGTTAGCCGATCACTCACCCAGCACCAGCACTCTGTCCAAATCTTCCCTCCTGTACATTGCTTGCTTCAGAGGCTCCAGCTTCATGGCGATTCACTCTGATTGCCACCCGCCATCACCGGCTCGGAGAGAGTTTCTTGGGCTATCCAAGGAACTTGCCTGTCCCTCTTTAGACACCAAGCTGCCTCTCTTTCTTCGCTGTCCCTACAGGACAGCTTCGATCCAAAGACCCCCCGGTGACGGTTTGTCTGGCTGGATTTTGCTGAGCTTGTCTGAACCCGACATTTTCCCAGCCACTAACGCCGTGCTGCTTCTGGATTCATTTAAAAACATTGTTGAAAGTTACTTTCTTACAAACTGTTATCTACTGCATTTGGTCCTAAACCCAGGG
This sequence comes from Arizona elegans, assembly GCA_022577455.1. Taxonomy (NCBI): domain Eukaryota; kingdom Metazoa; phylum Chordata; class Lepidosauria; order Squamata; family Colubridae; genus Arizona; species Arizona elegans. Next base: position 156,471,864 of record JAKOOJ010000001.1, read on the forward strand.
TCAAAGTCCTAAGCCAGAGCAAGCAAGATCTGAAGTTTCCAAGATGAGAAGCAGATTGATTCAAAAGAAAGGATGATAATCTAGTTGTTTCTTGATCTGTTATTTCTTTGGATATTTAAATTGAAATTGCATTTGTATTGAACTAATTAATTAACTAATTATCTCCTTTATGGATTACTGCCTTGTCATGGCAAAGGGGCTTGCGTAGCTCAATAAAGCTATGAGCTATGCTGTGCAGAGACACCCAAGACACTGGGAATGATTGAGGGCAAAAGAAGAATGGGACGACAGAGAATGAGGGGGCTGGATGGAGTCACTGAAGCAGTCATTGAAGCAGTAGGCATGAGTTTAAATGGACTCCAGAGGATGGTAGAGGGCAGGAAGGCCTGAAGGAATGTTGTCCATGAGGTTGCAATGGGTCGAACCCAACTTCGCAACTAACAACAACAAATTAAGTGAAAGCAAATAATATATCCCTGAAGATTTTCCCCCCAAATTACTGGGGAGATAGGAAAATATGCTCTAGGTCCAAGTCAAATCAGAATTTGTTAACACTTTATTTTATTTATTTTATTTTATTAAATTTTTATACCGCCCTTCTCCTACTGGACTCAGGGCGGTGCACAGTCTAGAATAAAAAACATCCCAATAAAAAATTTAAAATTTTAAAAGAATTAAACAAATTTTGGCCCAAAATTTAAAATCTCCCGAGTAAAAACCATTTACAATTAAAAATATCTAAGGGGGGTGGGTGGGGGGGGGTTACGCCAGCCCAGCTTGATGAAATAGAAAAGTTTTGAGAGCATGGCGAAAAGCACGGAGATCTGGTATCGTACATATCTCCGGGGGCAGGTCGTTCTAGAGGGCAGGTGCTGCCACAGAGAAGCCCTCCCCCTGGGGGTCACCAGCCAACATTGCCTGGCTGACGGCACCCTGAGGAGTCCCTCTCTGTGGGAGCGAATTGGCCGGTGGGAGGCTATCGGTGGCAGAAGGTGGTCCCATAAGTACCCAGGCCCTATGCCATGGAGCACTTTAAAGGTGGTAACCAACACCTTGAAGCGCACCCGGAAGACCACTGGAAGCCAATGCAGCTTGCGCAGGAGGGGTGTCACATGGGAGCGCACCTGCGCGGCCGCATTCTGCACCAGTTGGAGCCTCCGGGTGCTCCTCAAGTGGGGCCCCATGTAGAGAGCCAGAACAACACTGAGCCAGAAATAAAGTGTTCAAGAATAAAATGATTCCAAATTTCTCCTCAATTTCTCCTCAAGGTTTCAACCTTGCCTTGCATTCAGTGTAAAACTAGTGAATTATAAATGATCCATTTTTACTTTTTATTGTAGAATTATGTTTAGATAATTAAGCACAGGCTATTTGGTATGTTATTTTACTCCTTTACCTTTTGTAAAAAGAATTAAGTTCCCTTTTGTTCAAGCTAGTGTCTTTCTTTATTCTGGCCCCCATCCTGAATTTAGAATTTTGTCTGGAACTGTACAATCATAAAGCCTCAAAAAAAGAGAGCTAGTAATTATAGACCAGACTTCAATTTAATGTTTTAGTTCTGAGTTGTGTTTGATATAACTACACCCGTAAGGCTAGACTTCTTAGTTAAGTTCTCTGTGGTCAGATTGTTCTATATTCATTGCAGCCTCTCATTTGCAAGACATAAAATGAAAACGAGTTCAATTTTATGCTCATTTATTTAGAAGAATGGTTTTAGTAAAACTTGCTTTTTGACAAACAAGTTTAAGGCTGGAAAGAGGCTGTAAATCCTCTGGACAGACCTTGTATCTCTTCTGTGAATCAATCAGCATTTTTGTTACATAGTTTAATACATTATACTAGATATTGATTCACATCAGATAAAATCCCAGAAAAGTATATTTCAGTTATATGTTTTATGACATTCAAAAGATGTAATTGGCTCTTATGACAGAGTGATAAATATAAAGATAGGGATTCAGATTAAGGTACAGTGAGCAAATACCATTAGGGAAGTAAACATGAGAGCTAAATTCACACTGATACAATTTTAAATATTAAAAATGGAAGACAGAGACATATACAATAACAGGTAATAATGTTTAACTGCAACAAAGCTTTTTAAATAACTCCTCTCACAGAAATGCATTTTGAATAAAATTCAGAGTCAAATTTCATACTTTTTGTAATCTATGTATTGCTATAGGTTTACAAGATTACAGAACTAGGAGCATTCTTAGTAAAAACTCTCATTAATGTTTGTATTAATGAATTGATATGAATTATTTCCTCTTATTCCATAAGGGTTTTTATTAAGAAACAGGTTTTGATTCCTGTGCATTTAAAATTGAAGTACGACAGGAAGTCCCTGGTGGATCTGCAGCTAAAATGATGCCCATGCGTAGCACATAAAAACAGGCAGAGTTTCAATCGCACTATAACTGCCACCATCTTGACTTTGTTAGCACTCTGAGAACATCCTTGGAAAGTTCTCTCTTCCTTGTTTTGAAATTCAGATAAAAATGGCTATACCTAAGAATAAGTTTTTCACTCATCTTCTTTGCAAGAGTTCCACCTATTTAATCCTTGCTGCTTGGCATCAATTGGCAGAGTTCTTCTCAATGTGAAAGTGTCTGAGAACATTAAGATAGATCATTAGCATGACCAACTACTGTAATTTACACATTTTTGACTAACCTTTGGGCCAGAACAATTTAAAAGAAATCACCTACATCTGGATCCATCTTGATTCTTCCAGTTATTTTGTTAAAATCTGAGAATTGTCACAGCAATAGTAATGCTAAACTCACTGAGGCCACTTTCAACATTCTGCTTTGGCTTTTCTATGGGAGCATTCTGTGGTAGAATGAATTACTGTTACTCTAATAAACCTTCTGTCCCTAAAATAACTAAATCTACTTTCTGTATTTTGACATTTTTAATAATCACACAAATCTTCTCCTGCTACCTGGGTCCTACTTATGTGTACTTTGTGCATAGAATGCAAGAATAAATTGTTTGCACATGCTTTCTGGTTATTGGAAAATTTCACCATTTTCTCTGTTTTTACTTGTTCTTTATTTATCTGTTTCCCCCCCTTATTCATATTGTATTTTATTTTCTCAGTTATATTGTGAGTCACCCAGAGTCTTTTTGGAGTCAAGTGGTGCCTAAATGGAAATAATAACAACTCCATAGTAACTCATTACTCAGAATTGCTTTCTTTCTCTCTCTCTATATATATATTTACACACATGCATGCATCCCTCTAAATCTTTCTGTTATAAATTAGTTGAGTTTTCCTTGTGCTTTAATGAGCACACAACAATCACAGGAGCCCTGCTGATGCACATAATGGGTCAGATCATAACTACTAGAAATAACTTATTTGGTATTTAAATTTGTCTGTTCTCCAGTAGCATGGGAACAGCAGACAATGGAAACTGATGCCTCTTGGCCTGCCTTCTCACTGGTTTCCAGGGACATTTATGAAAGTGGTAGGAATAGTTGGATTACTTAGTTGAGTTACACAGTTGCATGTAATTAATCATTGTAAATGTTTCCTTTAATTCTCTATTACATAGAATTATAAATCTACCAAGTGGGAGAGAAAATGGAAAATAGCTGAAATCAATAAGAGGAACATGTAAAAGTTATTAGTGTAACACCAGGATTTTAATTAAAGATGTTGATCTTTAGTTAAAATGCTAAGCTCACATAATTGATCTAGAGATATTGTTCAGTTTTTTGCTCATATGCACTTCCATCTTATGGAAATATATGTAATTATTTTTTTCTTTGGATAGTCTTTTATTTTTTTCATATTACATATTATTTATCTATCCATCCTTCAATTTGATTAGGCATTTTCAACTACTTGGGGTCTTCAGAACCACATGATCCTTGGCTTTTAAGGAACTGATAGGATAGTAATTAACTAACTAACTAACTAACTAACTAACTAACTAACTAACTAAATATTTTCACCACAAAGCCTTAAGGAAATTGCCAGGTTAGTTCCCAACTTCAGGGATCTAAAATACTCATCTCAAAGAAAAGAGAGACACACATTATAAATGCACTGAATCGTTTTCCAATTTAAAATGCAAGGCTGGGAAATATTCCTAATTCATTACTGAATTCACAAATGCTTCTACAATATCATCTGAAATGATTAGTGGTCCGTTTTCCCCACAAAATGTATGACATTTGCTCTCCAGAAATTAACGTGGTCATTAAGTGTATTCCCCCTATTGACTTTGCTTGCCAGAAGCCAACAAATTCAATTGGGGGGGGGGGAATAAAAAGTTACAAATGTTGATCACATGATCATGGGATTCTGCAATCATCATAAATACATGACAGTTGCTAAGTACCTGAATTTTACTCATGTGACCATGGGGATGCTGTGTTGGTTGTAAGTGTGAGAACTTGTTGCAAATAACTTTTCCACTCTGGTTGTAACTTTGAATGGTCACTAAACAAGTGGCTGTAAGTCAAGGGCGATCTGTATTACTATTTGTCAATTGATTCAGGAATTGTTACAGTCTTCTTTGAAATTTGGGAATATGGGAAAAGATCTTGAAAAATGAACTAATTCAGAAAATTAATTTGTAGTCACTGAGTAAATCAATAGCCACCTCTTTTCTTTGTATCAAGAATATATTTCTTTATATCAAAACTCTTGCCTATGCTGCCAAGATTTCCCCTTTTTCTTCTTCACATTTTTTAGCTGAACATTTATTTAGTATATATATTAAGGTGAAACCTTTAAACATTTTGTATGTTTGTTTTGTATGTATGCCAACCACTCCTTTCCTTTTATCCACCAGGTTTTCAGCATTTGTGTCTGTAACCATGAAGATCTCAGTGATCCTATATTATTCGTGTTAGTAAGGATTTGAATTTACAGTGATCCCAGTAAGATGGATTTCTAATGTCAGCAATCATACATGTATACATTTTCATAGTGCAACCAATGTGATGATATCTAGGGGCAACACAAATGCCATACATTATTTTGAGATCTTGCTGCTCTCTGTGCACTTTCTAGTTGTGGGGAACTTTCTATGACTCCTGAGCAGACTGTTTGACTTTGGTAATAGTCCTTGAAAAGCAGGTAGAAAGATTGTGGGATAGTTTTTATTTCCATTCCTTTCTCATTAAAAAAAGGTTAAAGTTTGAATGTATAGCACAGTCTGTTTTACTATTTCAGGACAGTTCTGCTTATTTCCATATCATAGTAAGGTTATGTCAATGAGAAAAAAAAACTTTCATAACATAATTATTTGATAAAAATTTCAATAATGTCAACCCCATGATTTCTGGTTTGTCTTAATGTTTTCTTCTCACTTTAAAATTATTTCTTATTCAAATATACTTACAACTTTGGCACTGATCCGCTGAAGGTCCCCAACATCGATTTCCACAGGATTTGTGACACTGTCCACCTTTAGAAAGAATAGAACAAAATTAAGAGATTATTAATAGCCTATTTTCTTCAGTGCCCTTAAGCTTCATCTCAGAACAACTCTAGGTAATACTAGGTCAGTGATGGCTAATCTTTTTGCCATCGCGTGCCAGGAGGAGGGTGGGGGGATCGTGCGTGCAGATGCCCACACCCATAATTCTTTGCGCCCTGCCCCCATGCATGCACGCACGACCCACCCCGTTCCACCCCGCTCCTGGCACCCAATGGCCCAGTAGTTTTTTTCTCTCACCTGGCTCCAGAGCCTCTCTAGGAGTCTGGGGAGGGCAAACATGGCCTTCCCCACCCCCCCAGAGGCCCTCCAAAGGCTAGAAACAGCCAAATTCTGGTGGGCCCAGAAGGCCCGAAAAGCATGCTGGAGCTGAGCTCACGTGCCCACTGATATGGCTATGCGTGTCACAGGTGGCACATGTGCCATAGGTTCGCCATCACGATACTAGGTAATCTAGTATGGAAATGTTATAAGATCATTAATGTTTTTCCACTGATGTAATATAGGGAAGAAAAAGGGTTCCTTGGAAAATCTGCCATGTTTTCTATATATGGATTAAAGGTAATTTATGATAGAACTATGGATCCTATTTGCACCATTTTGTCTTAGACGATTAATGTAGAAATGTAAATGCCTAATTATTAACATCTTTTTCCAACTCTATATTTGTGTAGGATGTCCAAGCAATAAGAAAAAAGGTAAAGCAGAGAGAAGAAATTAACAGGTCAAAAGAAAAGTAAAAGCTTAAAATCTGTAATCCAAAATTCACAGTTGAGCATCAAAATACCAACAGACATCTGCCTTGACACCTTCCAGGGATGTGCCTCCTGGATTTTATTTTATTTAGTTTGGTTTTTTTTTAATTACAGTCATATTCATGGGAGACCAAATTGCTAGATAAAAGCACCAGTCCAAAGCAACATGTTTATTTTCAACAATGCACCTAGCCTTCGGTTCTAGAGTAATTTTTCAGAAATAAAACTGGTGGAAAGTCCATTCTATTGTTGGGAATTGCAGAATCATAGTGTTGAAAGATGTCATTCAGGACATTGAATCTAACTACGTGCTCAGTACAGGAGCCCAAATTACGTCTCCTAGTTGGCCATCTAGCCTTCCTTTGATTCAGTGAAGAGGATCCTACCATATCTTTGGATAATTGGTCCCACTGTAAAACTGCTTTTCCTTAATGGATGCTTATTCTTATATGTAACCTGAATTTATCTTTGCCAGAAGCCATTGTGCAGTGACAGCAGAGAGACATCTCTGAATGAACTGATTAATGTTTGATAGCAAGACCAACCACAGTTTGATACACACAGCAGGTAGTTGCTTGTAAGGTCAGACTGAAACATCTTGTCTGCAATGCCACTTTCTGGCAGCTCATGTTAAGGACCAAATTTCTTTTCTTCATGCAGTTAAATCAAGTAACTGGTCCTGTCCCAGCCAATATTTTGAGGAGAAAGTTACATTCCTATATTTCTATGCAAAATAATAGAGACTTGTTTATCTCTTTAAAATTATGTTTGCTGATTAAACTTGTATATTTGTTCATTTGTTGATGCTCCTCATTGTACTGGCTTGCTTCTGCATGCCTGCCGAATTTCAGAATTGACATAATATAATTTTTTTCCCCTGCTTTCTTTTTGGTCCACCCCAAGTTTCATAAATGATGAAGAAAGCAAATTTTCTGAGAAGGAGAGACATGAGTTTCCATGAATTTTTGGCCAGGAGATCAAACAAGAATTCTGGGATAAAGTGAAAAATTGACTCATATTTCCAAATATGGATCCTAAACTTTGGCTTTTTTCCTTTTCTTAAAAGAGACACAGATGATAATATTTAACATGTAAAATAGCTTTGAAACTGTTTTGGTATGAATTACCCTTCTTAATACTACAACTAAGTATAAATATTTCTCCTCTATAAAGAAGTACACTTGAAGAAGTACACACGGTCATGGAGAGTATATACTCATATATATTCATTTGCCTTCATTCATAATATATACTCAACCAAATGTCATCACTTTCCGATAACCATATAATATTGTTAGAATTTACCAATTATGTTATACAACAGTTGCACATGTATGCTAACCATTTTATTAAAAACATCAGGCCCAAGGTTCATTTGAAGCAATTATGAAAACTTTATATCTGCATATAGTTTTCTGCTATTGCCTGCCATCTAGTTATTGGGATCAAGACTTCCGTTATAGTTATGACATGCAAGCCCATACTGATCAAGAGGAAAGTAATACCATCTGGCACAAAGAACAGAACTTTAACCTGTAACAATGATAATTGTTATTAAACATCCCCTGAAGCACTCTATAAGAAAATTAGATATACCAAACTGCCTTAGAAAAAAAAAGTTATTTAGGAATGAGGGAGAGTAAGGAAATAGTGAAGAATTATGACATTATATGAAAGAAATGGGGAATAAATACATAAATGTAAGTAAAGACTTGCAAAGACTTGAAATTCTGTTCAGGTCTACTCTCTCATGTACGAGGAAAAATAGTTTTGCCTGATCCAAATAGTATATATTTCAGTTTAAAAAGGAAGAAACTGAATATCACTGGGAATACTGCCTACTAAAGTACAGTCTTATGCTTCTGACAAAATTAAATCCTATTGATCCTATTAAATTAAATTAAATCCTATTTTTGGATAAGTCTATGCTTTAAATAATCTTTTCAGTTCATTATGACATAATCCAAAAGACAGGCTCAAATCTCAGTCTGGTGAATAAGAAAGCACTTCCTGCTCAAACTGACTCATGAGGCCAATTTGACTTGGGGCTCAAATCCAATTCAATATGGACAACTCTTATTTCCTCTTATTTCTACACTGACTATCACTAGCTATCAAATGACTCTTTCTCTGAATTTTTTTTGTATTGAACAGAATTGTTATTTTCAATAATGTTTTATTGAAACCAGAATTATACAAATGCCACATATATATTGCCCTTGGATGACCCAAATTGTATCTGCACCAAATGCAAATTGATTGGATTGCTGTAAGAGAAAATACTCTCTTTCATACTAGGATGAATGATACAATCAAGAGTCTGGAAACAGTTTCTATGGATTATAAACTAGACAGGAAAGCAAAACAATATGGGGTATAGGTAGCCTTCTCTTTCATACTGCCACCCATAGGTCAGCACCCAACACCCAGTGGAGAATTTTAGAAGTAAACTACTGGTTCAAGGGATGCTGCTGTCAAGAGAACTTTGGAATTCTAGACCTTGGTTTACATTACCACAGAAAGGTTTTCTGGTGAGAGACAGGTTGTACCTCATAAAAACTTGGAACAATGGCCGGCTCATCCGAAAGACTTTAGATCAGCAGTTCTCAACCTGGGGTCGCGACCCCTTTGGGGGTCGAACGGCCATTTCACAGGGGTCGCCAAAGCCCTCTCTCGCCCCCCCCCCCACGCCTTCACTCACCCTCACTCTTTGCCTCTGGTGGATCGTCGGCTGTTCGCTTACCCTGCCCACTCCCAATCTATTGCTGCCTCCCGAGTCCCAGCTGATCAGCTAGAGGGGAAAAAACTGTTTAAACTCTTGCCGCGGGGCTTCAATGGGTCGCCCTATAGCTGATCAGTGTTAAAAGAAAACAAATGAGTAGACCGGTGCCTGCAAAAATAGAAAAAACAGTCCCTTTCAGCTTCAGGATAGGTTAATTAGCACAAGTTGATTAGATCAGCCTCGACTTTCAGCTGATTTGCTCTCAGCTGTTTCGCGGAGGGCTCTGTTGCTAGCTGCAAAAAAATCTTGAGCAGATTTTTTTTCCCTAACTATGCTGAAAAAGTGAAACTGAAAGTAAAGCAGGGTCTTTGCTGCAACGTGACAAAATGAGGCAGAGAGAGATTTCTTTTTCTTTTTCCTCACCAAAAAAAGGTAGGTGGAAAACTGCAAACAATGGGAAATTTAGGGCAAAAAAAGAGGTTCAAGATTTTAAAACACAAAAGAAAAAAAGCTCTATTTAACTAGGGAATTGTAATAATTGAGATACTATTAATTGTATATTGTGTTGAAAACAGAAATGGTTAAGTTGTGGTTTGGAGGAATATATGGGGGAAATTATTTGGTTTATTATTATTGGTAAATATAATTTATTGATTTGTAAGAAATTGGATTGCATGGAAATAATTGGAATATTCATGTTCATATTGATTAATATACAAAAAAGTTATATAACTAATTGATTTATATTAAAACAAGCGTTGGTACCTACGTGATATGCTCCTTCTCTGGCTGGTGGGCACAGCAGTCAGGATGGGAAGTGACATGGGTGTGAGCTGTTTAGGACCGAGTCTGCAGAGGAAACGAAGCCCCGCCTTCCTGCTCCAGGAGTCAGTTTTGAGACGAGGAATCAATGCAGACTGGCATGTCTAGAGGAAAAAAATATGAGGAAATAGAGGTAAGTGCGTCCCCCCCCCAGAGGAGTTCACCAGATCAGGCTGGCCCCAAAAAGGGAGGGGCTGACTGCCGTGCCCACCAGCCAGAGAAGGAGCGTATCAGGTAGGTACCAATGCTCGTTCTCCTGTCAGGGTGGTCACGGCAGTCAGGATGGGACATATCCAAGCTCTGTGTCCTGTCGGGAGGGTCACGGCCGGTCCCGGTCTTAGGAAGCCTGATGGACTTGTTGGAGAACCCTCCTGCCAAAAGCTGCATCTGCTGAAGCATAAGAGTCTAGGCGATAGTGCCTGATGAAGGCATTAGGAGAGGCCCACGTAGCCGCCCGACAGATCTCCTCCACCAGGGCTCTAGTTGACCAGGCCACCGAAGTCGAGGCGCTTCTCGTGGAGTGCGCAGTTATGCCCCGAGGCACCGGCAGAGATAGAGAAACGTAAGCGGCTGAGATGCAGGCTCTAAGCCATCGACCTAAGGTTGCTGAGGAGATCCTGAGTCCCAGTGAAGAGAGAAGGAAGGACACAAAGAAGGCATCCATTCGTCTGAAGGAAGAGGTACGGGTCAGATAAATCTTGACGGCACGTCGCACATCCAATGTGTGCCATTCTTGTTCCAAACGATGACATGGTCGAGGACAGAAGTTTGGTAAAACTAACTCCTGGGATCTGTGGAATAAGGAGTTCACCTTCGGAACGAAGGAAGGGTCCAGTCTGAGGACCACTCTGTCAGGGTAAAAGGTGCAGAGCTCTTTGCGGACCGACAGTGAGTTCAGCTCTGAGATTCTTTGAGCGGAAGTGACCGCCACTAGGAGCGCAGCTTTCAGAGAGAGAAAACGAAGAGATATCTCCCTCAATGGCTCGAAGGGAGGCTTTGTAAGAGCCGAAAGGACTCTAGGTAGTTCCCACGTCGGGAAACGACGAACCAGAGGAGAGCGGACGTTAGAGGCGCCCCTTAAGAACTGTCGAACTAGGGGATGACGAGAAATAGAATCCCTCGAACCACAGGAGAGGACAGAAGAGAGAGCTGCCACCTGGCGACCCAGTGTATTAGGCGAGAGGCCTGACTCAAATCCCGCATGCAGAAACTCCAAGACCTGTTCCAAGGAAGCGGAGGTTGGCAACTGGTGGAGCTTCCGACACCAGGCCGAGAAAGCCCGCCAGGTAGCCTCATAAATTCTGTTCATGGAGTCTTTCCTGGAAACCTGAATGAGGTTGATGACACCTTGAGAGAGAGGAATGTTCATCAAAATGAGCCGCTCAGCCTCCACGCGGTTAAGTTGAGCCATTGCAGATCCGGATGTGTCAGGGATCCCTGCAGAAGGACAATCCGATCTTCTGGAATTTGCCAGGGCGGTTGTACCGAGAGGGTCCGCAGGTCCGCGAACCAAGGACGGCGGCTCCAAAAGGGAGCTAGGAGGATAAGTTCCGCCTGCTCTTGTAGAAGCTTCCTGATGACTAGAGGAATTAGCGGTATCGGAGGAAATGCGTATAAGAGAAGGTCCGACGGCGAACTGTTGCATAGAGCGTCCACCGCCTCCGCCCCCGGAGTCAGAAACCTCGAGAAGAACTGAGGAGTCTGATGGTTGGACTCCGAGGCGAAAAGATCTATGGCTGGAAGACCGAACCTCCCCACCAGTTCCTGGAAGAGATCCGGATGGAGACTCCACTCCGCTGGGTCGATCGTAGACTGGCTGAGGGCGTCTGCCGTCCGATTCTCGATCCCCGATATGTGTGCTGATTTGATGGAGGCCAGATTGGCTTCTGCCCAGACGCCAAGCTTGTGTGCCTCTCGCATGAGAGATCGAGACCTCGTCCCTCCCAACCTGTTGATATGGGCTTTGGCCGAGACATTGTCCGTTAGGACGAGGACGTCCCGGCCCTGTAACAGGGACTGAAACCGTTGAAGGGCGAGGAAGATGGCCCGAAGCTCTAAGATGTTGATGCTCAGCTTCGACTCCTGGGAAGACCAAAGCCCTTGCACCAGTTGGGTCCCCAGGTGTGCGCCCCAACCTGACAGGCTGGCATCCGTTGTCAAGATTAGTCGTTGGGGCTCGCGGAAAGGACTACCCTTGGAGATCTTGTCGGAAGTCCACCAAGACAGAGACTGAAGTACTTGTGAGGGAAGAATTACCCTTAGGGCCGATGAATCCCGGTGGGAGCGCTGAAATGGCAGGAGGAACCACTGGAGGTCCCTGCTGTGTAGTCTGGACCAAGGGACGATCCCAAACAAAGACACCATTTTGCCGAGTAGACAAGATAAGGTGAGGAGAGAGGTTGAGCGTTGTCCCTGAACCCTAGATGCCAGTGATCTTAAACTCAAGATACAGTCCGGCGAGAGGAATACCTCCGAGGAGACCGTATCTATAATAGCTCCCAGGTGCTGTAGCCTAGTGGAAGGGGTTAAGTGGCTTTTCTGCCAATTAATAGAAAAGCCGTGCTCCTGCAAAATTCTAAGGGTCAAATTTAGATCCCGGTAGGCTTGAGCAGAAGATCGGGATAAAATCAAAATATCGTCAAGGTAAAATAGAACCCTTATGGGGAGATTACTGACATAGGCCATGAGGGCAGCCATAATTTTGGTGAAGATCCTGGGCGCTGAGGAAAGGCCAAAGGGGAGGGCACGGTATTGATAATGTTTCCCATTATAATAAAAACGAAGGTATCTACGGTGTTCCGGAAGGATAGGGACATGGAGGTAGGCCTCGGTCAAGTCAATAGATGACATGAAATCTCCCACCTGAAGGGAAAGCAAAATAGTTTGAAGGGATTGCATCTTGAACCGGCGATAAGTTAGGTGCCGGTTCAAGGATTTAAGGTCGAGGATGGGGCGCCAATCCCCCGAGGGTTTTTGGACGAGAAATAAACGGGAATAGAATCCCTTCCCAAACTCGGAGGCTGGCACCGGTTGAATAGACCTAGAGGTTAAAAGGTGCTTAATGGAAGCCTCCACCCGGGCCCTCTTAGCTCTATCAAGGGAAACCGGGCAACGTAAAAATAATTGAGGGGGAGTGGATTTGAACTCAAGGGGAAGGCCGAATCTAACTACATTCTTAACCCAATTATCTGACACAATAGACTCCCATTTGGAGGCAAAAAGAGGAGATTGGTTCTCCAATCGCAGAAGATTGGGGAAAATTAACGAGATCTGCAAAAAGGTCTGCTATGCCCCTCACGCTGATTTCTCCTGGAGGGAAATCGGGAACCTTGTCTGACCTGGTTATCCTAGAGAGGAGTTCCCCTGTTCTGGAAGGAACGTTGGTAGTGCTGGTGGAAGGCTGTTGAATCTGAAGAACGAAAGGCCGAAGGCCGAAAGGAACTCGACTGGCGGTAGTCCGACCTACGAGATAGGGATGGTAAAATCTTACAGTGGTCGCGGGTTTCAACAAGCAGTGGCTCCGGGGGGGGCCCAAACAAATTGACCCCTGCATAAGGAGAAGATGCCAGGCGCCACTTGTGGCAGATGTCAGCTTGCCAGTTTTTCAACCAGAGCAATCTTCGTGAAGTAACTGTGGAGCCAATGGCTTTGGCCGAAAAACGTGCCGCATTCAAGGTGGCGTCGGCCAAAAATTCCACCGCCGCCAGGATCTTGTTTATATCCTGGTGTGAATGGACATCCGAGCCAGGAATGCGTTTTTGCAATTGTTTAAGCCAGAGGATAGAGGCTCTATTAAAAAAAGATGCCGCTGAGGAAGCCTGGGTAGACCATGCAGAAGATTGATGGGCTTTGATCAGCGATTTCTCTGCTTTTCAATCCTCCGGTCGAAGAGATTCCTCTGACAAGGGCGTCGGAGAAGCTAGAGCCACTATTGGAGCATCCACCTTAGGCACTTGCAATAGATCGGAGAATTCCGACGCTAAGTGGTAAAAGCGTCGATCTAAGGAGTTGGGCACCAGACCCGAGCTAGGAAAGTTCCATTGCCTCTGTAACACATCGGAGAACAACTTGGGCGTGGGGATAGTCTCAGTCATAATCGAAGGCTCCTCAAACAAGGCTGAAGCCAGATCAGATGAAGAAGCCTGATTTGCAGATTTAGACCCGGGAATGCCCAAGCATGTGGTAGTCTGAGCTTTAAACAGAAGAGACCAGAACATCTGTGGTCAAAAGAGACCAATGAAGGAGGGCTGGTCAGGTTGCAACCCTTCATCCTCCGATAAGTCCTGGTCTACCAAAATTTCTCCTTCTTCTTCTGCTGAAATGGAACCCTGACTGACCCTGGAAGGAGAGATAGCTCGATCCTGATGAAGATTAGTAGTCTCAATGGGGTCAGAACAAAGAGAGAGAGTCTGGTCGTCCAGATATTCAGAGACCCGAGATGAGGCTCTCTCTTGCAAGCCCTGGGCGATGCCCTGTCTTATGGATTGAGCAATTAACTTAGCCAAGTCCGGAGAAATGGCTTGATCCTGGTTAGCAACTGCTGAGGTCAGAGGAACAGTCTGACCCTGTGAAGGAGGGTCTGCTACCTGCGAGGACTGCTTTGGCTCCGGGACCCCCACAGCTCCGCTTTGGTCCCCTTGAAAGACCACTGCCACGTCAGAAACCGAGACAATGTCATCCTGAGTGGATCGATCCAGAGAGAGAGAAGGAGCCTCAGGGGAAATAGAAGATTGGACCGCTGGATGACTCTCCTTTAATGCCACTGTTGTGGTCTGGGCCTTGTCTCGAACCGAGGAGGAGGAAACAAAAGCCTTATTAAAGGCCCTCTCCATGGCCTTATGGCGACGCTCTTCATCCCTCGTGTGTTTGGAGGACTCTGAAGAGCGGCTCCCTGATGGTCTAGGGGCCTCCTGGGTTCTAGCCCTCTTAGAAGATTGGGACCCAGAGCAGCCTTCCTCCGGATTGGGCTCCCGAGCTCGTTTCTCCTTGCTCTTTTTTGAGCGGGAAACGGCGCTTAAAGTGGCCTCCACCATTTTGAAAACCTCCTGAGCGGGCGGCAAATTTTAAACTGAGGTAAGTAAGCAAAACTCACTGTGCTGCTTGGAATAGACCGCCGCTGCCAATTCGGAGCCCCGAAGTGAAAAAATGCTCGTAGCGTCTTCTAAACCAGGAGCGGCTCTCTCCAAGCGGAGGCAATAGGGAGCGCTGAGCAAGCGGTGCGGAATGGCCTTCGCGCTTCCCGGCTGCAGGGCAAAGCCCGAGTCGCAACTCAAACGAGCAAACACCGCAAGTTGTTTTTAGCGGAAGAGCTGGCTTGCGCTCGCCGAGGGGTCTGCCGCTGACCGCCCCACCATCTAGCGGTCCTCAGCAGAATCCGAAAAATGTTCACGCTGGAATTGGCCTAAATAGTTGGGTCTGAAGAGGAAAAGCTATGAGACACGCCTGTCCTACTCCACCGAGTCGAAAAAACTGACTCCTGGAGCAGGAAGGCGGGGCTTTGTTTCCTCTGCAGACTCAGTCCTAAACAGCTCACACCCGTGTCGCTTCCCATCCTGACTGCCGTGACCACCCTGACAGGAGAATGTTGAATTTATATTAAACAACTGTATTACATAATTACATAATTAACCAATGTGAGGATGGATATAAAAATAGATGACAATGCGAAGGGGTATAATATAGAATAGAAGGGAAAAATTGAGTTTGATTAAGATTAGAGACGAAGATGAAGGGTAATATTGGTTTTTTTAAAAAACAGATAAGGAATAAATATGGCAAAAAGGAAATATAGAAATTGTAAATTTAATTGAAATGACTGAACACTGTTTAAATTTGTGAACCGGCCAAATACTCTGTTCAAAGAAAATACATTGTATGTTTGTATGTGTGTTTCTAATTATTGCTATTTATTCATATTTGTTCTCTTTTATTCTTTAAAGTTTAACAATTCATTCTTTATCTTAATATCTTCATATTTGTTTGGGGTTGGTTTTCTTCCCTTTTATCTTTTTTATTGTACAGCAATCTTTCTCCTCAAACCTACCACCTCTCTCTTTGCTTTCCTTCTTACTTTCTCTTCCCCCCTTCTCCTCCCTACTTCCTCTTCCTTTCTCCTTCTCCTCCTCTCTTCCTCCCTCTCTTACCCTCACTCCTACTCTAATTTCCCTTCCCTTCCTTCATCCCTCTCTATTGCTGTATCCTTTTATGCATATGGACTACTCAGAGGGCTGAAAAAGTTATTTTTGACTGGTCCTCACACTTTGACCAGTTCTCGAACTTACGACTGTCCTCACATTTTACGTTTTTGCCCTATCTTGTCACCATGGTGAAGAGAAGCAGTTGTGAAATGAGTGACACGGTTGTTAAGAATGCTACAATGGGCATAAATGATGACCAGTCATAAGTGCGAAGACCGGTCAAAAGTGCGAGGACCTGTCAGAAATCACTTTTTTCAGCCCTCTGGGTAGTTCTTTTGTGCACATGGACTACTCAGAGGGCTGAAAAAGTTATTTTTGACTGGTCCTCGCACTTTTGACCAGTTCTCGAATTTACGACTGTCCTCACATTTTACGGTTTTTGCCCTATCTTATCATCATGGTGAAAAGAAACAGTTGTGAAATGAGTAACATGGTTGTTAAGAATGCTGCACGGGCATAAATGTGAGGATGGTCATAAGTGTGAGGACCAGTCAAAAGTGCGAGGACCTGTCAGAAATGACTTTTTTCAGCCCTCTGAGTAGTCCCTATACACATAGCCATGGCCACCCGATCACATGACCAGCTAGCCATGCCCACCCAGTCACATGACCTCCAAGCCACACCCACAAAATAAGCCACGCCCACAGAACCAGTAGTAAAAAAAATTAGAACCCACCCCTGGTTGGGGGTCACCACAACATGAGGAACTGTATTAAAGGGTCATGGCATTAAAAAGGTTGAGAACCACTGCTTTAGATAAAACTAAAAGGGGAAGAAGAACAATGTTTAGGACCAAGCCCAAAGCAAAAAATCCCAAGGCAATAAATCAGACAATGAAGAAGAGACTGATGAGAAAAAAGGGGCACTTAGGAATACAACAAGAGATGGAGGAAGGAAAAACAGGGCAATCTTTAAGTACTAGTTCATGAGGACAAGTACAATATTGTTGCTTTACTGAAACTTGGTGGGATGGAACCCATGATTAGAACATGCTGCTGGAATGCTATAAATTGTTCGAAAGAAAAAAACCTAACAAAAAGGAGGAGAACTTCTTTTGTATCTAAAGAGTTACTACAGAAATACACAATACCAAGGAGGAAAGCCTTCTTTACAGTATTTTGGTGAATTTCAGAAGAAAAATAAATGACATTGTCATAGGTGTGTACTACAGATCACCCAAGTGGAGGAAATAGACAAACTTTTTGGTAATCAGTAGCTGGTGTGTGCAGGAAACACACCACTGTGGCAATGGGGGTTTCAACAACCCCAACATCAACTTGGAGATAAACTCTACAGCGAATAGGAGATCAAACACCTGAAGTGTGGGCTGACAACTTTGTCTTGCTAAAGGCAGTGGAGTGAACAAGAGGAACAGCTACACAGCAACTGAGCACCAGGCTCAGTCTGCTGAGCCTAGTGGCTCAGCAGACTGATAGCATTGTGATTAACACCAGCTGTCTGCAATTACTGTAAGCTCAAATCTCACCAGGCTCAAGCGGCCACCGCCGCTACCAGTTCACCCGATCTGAGGAGAACCGGTAGCAACCCACCACTGGATGAATGGCTAAGAGAACTAGACATGTTTAGTCTAATGAAAAGAAGGCGTGGGGGAGACATGATAGCAGTACTTCTAATACTGAAAGTGCTAGATTTTTCAAAAAAAGATTGGACAGCTACTTGTCAGGCATGGAATAAAGACTTTTGCCTTGGGTAGAAGACCTCCAAGGTTCCTTCCAACCCTATGATTCTATAAAAAGGAAACATATAAATCAGACAGATATGAGAGAGAGAGAGGGAAGGAGGGAGAGAGAGGGAGGAAGTGGAGAGGAGGGGAGGGAGGGGAGGGGAGGGAGGGAGAGAGAGAGAGAGAGAGATTGACAGAGAGAGATAGACATACAGACATCCTTCCTAGAATGTAATTGCAGTTATGTCAGATGTTCTGGACAGGGAGAATAGATTTTATTTGGGCGTTTTGAGAGAATTTGAGTCTCTGTGTGTGTATGTGTATGTGTGCTGTAGTGTTGATTAGATTGTTGTGCTGTGGTTCATATATTTGGCTGGTGTGCATATTCGATTGAGGATTTGTCTGAGCACTGCCTTCTATGAAACTGGCGCTGGTCAAGTGCAAATAGACAATTCACTGTTTGGCACACAGATGCCCCCAAACTTAGTTTCATTTATTTTATTTTATCATTTTATCTCTTCATGCTGGGCATTTTCCTCAATCATAGATGCTCATTTTCCTCCATTCATACTAACCATTATTAATTGTTAATTTTCTTTATGGCATTACATTTTTCTGTTTTCAGTCCTTCAATGTAAGCACAAATAACTAAGGTTCCAAATTTTACACAACTCTCACAGTCTGATTGTTAAGGAAATCTAGTGATACAATTACTGTACACAGAAAATATTCTAAAGAATGCTTTATTTTCTCAAATAGAGATCTACAGATGTTCAACCTTGCCCTCAAATTCCATGACGGTCCAGACAGCAAAGCCAGTGCTGAGAATTCAGGGAAATTAAATCCACATATCTGGAGAACAGATGGGAAAAGCAACCTATGCTGTCACTCTGTTCCCAAGGGACAAAGATGGGCAGTATTTCAAGAAAGCTCCACAAATGCTATACTAATCAACGTATCATGGATCTGCCATATCTAAATAAAAGCTTGGTGCTGATATTATTCTTAATAAAAATTCTACCACATTGATCCTCTTCTCCTGAAAATAAACACAAATTATTTTTAACAGACTTTGACATGACTACCTGTTTCCTGTTATGTTATTTTTGTAGTGTCAGATGATAATTTGCATTTTAATAGAGATATTTAACTGTAGAGCAAGAAGCCTGCCAACTGTCTTTTCTTCTTATTGGAAACTTGAAAGTGTCGGCTTTATTGTTTTCTCCTCTCACTGTTATACAGGCAAAATGAGGTGCTGAAAGTGTAGATAGCGGAACTTTGAAATAAATTATCACAAGTCTTTTTGAAGGTCATATATCAAGTAAATTGGAAGAAAACATGCTTTGCTTTATTTGCTAATAATAAGGTGTCCAACAGATATTGGACCAGATTCCAATCCTGTAATTTATTTTACTAATGAAATTATCTGCATAGAAAAAAAATAAACTAATTCAGTATATTTGAATCATCTTCTGTCATAAGGTTAATGCTATAGAACTTCTTCTTACAGATGGAGAGGTAAGAAAGACTTTGTTAAGATTATCAGTTCATAACAACTAGAAAAGTCAGCAATCAGGACCATAGGGTGAAATCTGATTAGATTGATTTTTAATGGACCAATCCAAGAGAAGGCAAGATGTTTCATTTAGGATTAGGTTTTATTCAGTTCACTGATTTCATAACAATATGGAACTCTCTGACAAATTGAAAGACAAAAAGGACAAGTATAAAAAGTGGAAAGAGGGGCAGAATAACAGCAAATAGCCCGAGCCTATAAAGATGAAGTGAGGAAAATTAAGGCTCACAATGAACAAAGGCTTGTGACAAAAGTAAAAAATAACAAACAAAAAAAGCTTCTTCCAACATGTTAAAAAGGAAACAATTGGTCCATTGCGGGGAAAAAGTGGCAAGAAGGTGACAAGCAACAGGAAGAAAGCAGAACTACTTAACTCGTTTTTTGCATCTGTCTTTACACAAAGAGAAAAAAACAGTCCAACCTATCAAAAACAGCACCACAAAAAACAGATTAGGAACACAAGTTAAAATAAGGAAGAAAATGGTAAGTGAACACCTGTCTAACCTAGACGAGTTCAAATCACCAGGACCGGATGGATTACACCCCAAGGTTCTGAAGGAACTGGCAGATGAGATCTCAGAACCACTGAATGACATCTTTCAAAGATCCTGGAGCACTAGGGAACTGCCAGAGGACTGGAAAAGAGCTGATGTAGTTCCCATCCTCAAAAAAGGAAAAAAAATAGATCCAGGAAACTACAGACCTATCAGCATGACCTCAATACCAGGGAAGATTCTGGAAAAGACAATCAAACAACAAATCACTGAACACTTAGAAGCAAACAAAGTAGTAGTAGTAGTAGTAGTAGTAGTAGTAGTAATAATAATAATAATAATAATAATAATAATAATAATAATAATAATAATAATAATAATAATTATTATTATTATTATTATTTTATTTCTATACCGCCCTTCTCCTGAAGGACTCAGAGCGGTGTACAGCCTATTTAAAAACAGAATAGACATCAATTTAAAATAATTTAAAAATATTAAATAAATTTGGCTTAATTTAAAACCCCAAAAGTTTAAAACATCAAATATAAAATTATGTTGCTAACCCAGCCTGGCGGAATACCTGGAGGTCAGAAATCTTACGAATTTCCGGGGGCAGTTCATTCCACAGGGCTGGGGCTCCCACAGAGAAGGCCCTCCCCCTGGGTGTCGCCAGCCGACATGACTTGGCCGATGGCACCCTGAGGAGACCCTCTCTGTGGGAGCGGACTGGCCGGTGGGAGGCTATTGGTGGCAGAAGACGGTCTCGAAGGTACCCGGGTCCTATGCCATGGAGCGCTTTAAAGGTGGTGACCAACACCTTGAATCACACCCGGAAGACCACTGGGAGCCAGTGCAGCTCGCACAGGAGGGGTGTCACGTGGGCACAACGGGTTGCACCCATAACAACCCGCGCGGCTGCATTCTGGACCAGTTGGAGCCTCCGAGTGCTCTTCAAGGGGAGCCCCATGTAGAGAGCATTACAGTAGTCCAACCGGGAGGTAACAAGGGTGTGAGTGACTGTGCGCGGGGTGTCCCGGTCCAGAAAGGGCTGCAACTGGCGAATCAGGCGAACCTGATAAAAGGCCCCCCTGGCCACGACCCTCATATGCTCTTCTAAAGACAGCCGTGCATCCAGGAGGACACCCAGATTGCGAGCCCTCTCTGTGGGCGGCAAAGATTCACCCCCAATAGTCAGCGATGGCACCTGCTGACTATATCGGGCTGCCGGAAGCCACAACCACTCGGTCTTGGAAGGGTTGAGTCTGAGCCTGTTCCTCCCCATCCAGACCCGCACAGCCTCCAGGCAGCGAGACATCACATCAAGGGCATCGTTGGGGTGGTCTGGGGTGGAGATGTACAGCTGAGTGTCGTCAACGTACAGATGACACTTCACCCCAAAACCACGGATGATCTCACCCAGCGGCTTCACATAAATGTTGAACAGGAGAGGCGAGAGGACCGACCCTTGCGGCACTCCCCATGCGAGATGCCTCAAGGTCGACCTCTGTCCCCCTGCCAACACAAACTGCGAGCGGTCGGAGAGGAAGAAGGAGAACCACCGCAGAATGGTGCCCCCTATTCATAACCCCCTCAACCGCTGCAGCATGATACCATGGCCGATGGTATCAAAAGCCGCTGAGAGATCTAATAGGACTAGGACAGAGGAGCAACCCCTGTCCTGAGCCCTCCAGAGATCATCCACCAACGCAACCAATGCCGTTTCTGTGCTGTACCCCTGCCTGAAGCCCGACTGGCACGGGTCCAGATAGATAGCTTCATCCAGGTGTCGGGGAAGCTGTCGTGCCACCACGCCCTCAACAACCTTCGCCACAAAACGAAGGTTGGAGACCGGACAGTAGTTGGCTAATTCAGCCGGGTCAGCCGGGTCCAGGGAAGGCTTCTTGAGGAGGGGCCTCACTACTGCCTCTTTCAAGGCAGCAGGAAAGGCACCCTCGCTCAGAGAAGCAGTTATAATCCCCTGGAGCCAGCCTTGTGTAACCTCCCGGGAGGCCAGTACCAAACAGGAGGGACACGGGTCCAATAAACACGTGGCAGCACTAATCTTACCCAGAACCCTGTCCACATCCTCGGGAGCCAAAAGCCAACATGGGTTTGTCAAAAACAGATCATGCCAGACTAATCTTATTGCATTCTTTGACAAAGTGACAAAATTAGTGGACCAGAGGAATACTGTCAATATAATTTACTTGGACTTCAGTAAAGCATTTGATAAAGTAGACCATAATCTATTACTAGATAAAGTAGAAAAATGTGGGTTAAACAGCATCACCACCAGGTGGATTCGTAACTGGATGACCAACCGCACTCAACGTGTAGCCCTCAATGGAACTGCATCTACATGGAGGGAAGTATGCAGTACCCCAAGGCTGTGTTTTAGGCCTAGTACTTTTCAACATCTTCATCATGATTTGGATGAGGGGATAGATGGGGAACTCATCAAATTTGCAGATGACACTAAGCTGGCAGGAATAGCCAACACTCCAGAAGATAGGCTCAAGATACAGAAGGATCTTGACAGACTTAAACATTGGGCGCTATCTAACAAAATAAAATTAAATAGTGAAAAAAGTAAGGTTCTACATTTAGGCAAGAAAAACAAAATGCACAGGTATAGTATAAGTGGTACCTTGCTCAATAGTAGTAACTGTGAGAGGGATCTTGGAGTCCTAGTGGACAACCATTTATATATGAGCCAGCATTGTGCAACAGCTGCCAAAAAAGCCAGAATAGTTCTGGGCTGCATAAACAGAGGGATAGAATCAAGATCATGTGAATCCATCCATCCAAATGGGGCAACTGATCAACCTGTCTCTAATCGCTCCTCTAGCACTTGTAATCAGAGTGAAGTTACTAGAGGAAGCAGACTTTTCAACTGCATGGGAAATGCTGCCAATACCTTAAACAAGAGGCTGGAGATGGAGAGATAATGGAGGGGATGAAATTGAACTTGCTGTTTTTCCATCAGATTTACTGTTTTTTCATCGAGGTTCTTTGATGTCTTCACTGTAGTCTCTTGATGTGATAACATTACCATTGACCTTCTGAACTGATGACTACTACTTCATAGAGAGATGGGAACCACTGATTAGGGAAGGGGACCTGGCAGGTTTGCTCAGCTCCACTCAGTATGCCAGGTATGGTCTTGTCTGAAGTACAAAGTTCTCAGTACTGTCCATTGCACCCTTACCACCATTCATCCAGGGCTTCCTTTGAAGACCACTCTGAAACTTCAATTGATCCAGAATGCAGAATATCCTGAGAGAAATGTCCACTGGTCCCCCATTTCACAGAAGATATGTGGGTGTTGCTTTTCTGTCATAAAGATTATGCTATGCTATGGCCTTCCAAAGGAACTCTGTCAAGTTTCACATTGCTGGTTTTCTGGAAGTTATTAAAAACATAATTATTCTGGAAAACATTTGGGATATAAAAGCTAACCATCAATTTTATTGATTTTAAAACTGTTTATATGTTAAGTGCTGACTACTTATCTTCATTTTGTATTATTGAAGTTGTATTTTGTTACTTGTGTTGTCATTCTATGTATTATATCATGGATATTTTACAGCTTTGTTTATGAATATATTATAAATCATCAAGAGTCTCCTTGATTGTGGCATACATAAATAAATAAAATGAATAAATAAATATTTTATGCATTGCCATAGGAGTAGTGATATCTCTGTCTTCTAGATGATTGGGAAGAAAATATTCCCATGGCAAAAATGGTATTTATTTTTCATACAGGCTGCGCTAAAGCACCAAGTTATCCATGTTTTCACCATTTTTCCATGCAGAGCTGCCTGTCTTAGTAGCCACTGGCTGGCTAGTCCTGGCTTCCCTCCCATTAT
The DNA here is from genome assembly GCA_022577455.1 of Arizona elegans. Classification (NCBI taxonomy): domain Eukaryota; kingdom Metazoa; phylum Chordata; class Lepidosauria; order Squamata; family Colubridae; genus Arizona; species Arizona elegans. The sequence continues at coordinate 156,495,448 of JAKOOJ010000001.1, forward strand.
TGCCATCATATTACTCATACTGAAGTCGCTCAATTCTTTCTTCACTGATAGCCTTCAAATGGATTCTCATCTATGAGCTGATACTAATCCATCTGGCCTGGTCATCCTGTCTGGCTGCTGTCTATTATGGAACTAGAAGGGTTCAATTCTGCCCCCTATAGTTAGTCTCAATACTGAAATTGCCACAGACAGCCCATCTCTCTGTCAGATCTTTGCTGTGAGCCTAATATTTCATCAATATGCCAAGGTTCAGCCTTTCAAATTAAGCTTTGAATTGGAAATCATCCATGGATCTATGGATAGAACCTTTTTTTAAAAAAAAACAGTAAGATAATTTTCCAAGTCTCTTTGAAAGCCACAGTGAAAATGGCCACGTAGGCGCAGAATGTAGCTTTTGGACTGGGGTAGTCTTGCAGCAAATTAATTAACGCAGATCACCAGTATCTTCTTTTATTCATCCAACAATTTCATCATGAGATGTTTTCTGCTGGCATGTGACTTAAAAGACTACTTTTGTGCCCAAACACCTTACTGTTCACAATGCTCATTAACTTAATAAGGGGATCTCCAAGTTTGAATGCCATAGGTTTATGTAGTCAGAAGTACAGATCTTCTTAATCACTACCCCTAAGTTTTGGAACAGATTCTCTGTAGACATCAAAGGGGTCTAATTTCTTTCAAAGGTTTTTAGAGAACCAAGGACACATATTTTCCTGCTTTTTATAATTTTATTTGGTTGTTAGTTCAGCTTAAATGCTGCACCATTGATAAAGCTTCTCTTTACAAGCAATAATCAATTAATCAGAATAGAGCTGGAAGAGATCTTGGAGATCTTCTAGTCCAACCCCTTGCTCAACCCTACACCATTTCAAACAGCTAGCTGTCCAGGCTTTTCTTAAAAACCTCCAGTGCTGAAGCACCTACAACTTCTGATGGCAGGCTGTTCCACTGGTTAATTGTCCTCACTGTTAGGAGTTTTCTGCTTTATTCCAGGTTCCTGGAATTTGAAGATACAGGGATAACCACTAATTCAAGTAGCTTTAAAAAGAGGATTACTAGAGAATAATGTTTTCAACTACTACTCTCTAATACTTTCCAGATTAGAAGGCTGAATTTGTTTGAATATAAGTTGCTGAAAAATATCATTGCTCACAGTATGACCTTCATAGAGAAAATGTATCTATGTAGTCACAAGGAGTCAAAAATGACTTGACACATAATCATTATGTCCTATTTGAGAACTGCAAATAGGCATTTGGTTAGTCATGATGATCATCAGAATTCTGGATTATAAAGTCCTTTGAACTCTTGTTAGGAAAGAGGTTAGCAGGGTTTACTAGCTATGAAAGCTCAATATCCAGATTTGCTGGATATGAGAATGCACAATTGCATTAGTAGGTTTTGTATACCACCTGGAAGAATATTTACAATATATAAAGGTACATCATCTTTTGAGCACTTTGAGAATATGTATGCATTTATACACTATAGTTGATTAGTCAATTGGCCTTATCAAAATGCAGGACAACTCCAAGGTTTGAGCTTTAAGCACTATAAAATTTAAGACAGCATAATACAACTTCTATGATAGGCAGGCATATTGTCACTTCTGATCAAGCTGATCAGATAAATCTATTTGTAGCTTGACTTTCAGTCATTGCTAACATAGTATGCTCAAATATTGTAAGCTGCTTTGAAGAGTCAGGTAGTAGTAAAACTGAATTAAATGAATAAAATCACTATTTTCAAATTATTTTGAGATTCAGAAGAGAGAAAGAATATTTTTGCAGTCACACGTATGCTAAACCAAAATGTGCTTTGTTCACTCTTCACTTATTGTGCTATGAGAATCCAGTCATTTTGATTTTTAAACTAGGATCTATGATTTAAATCTTGTATGAAATAGATAAATCACTATGGTTTGTACAGAAAATTGATCTGAACCAAACTTTTTTTTTTTTTTTTTTTTTTTTTTTTGAGGCTGAAGGCTACACTTGAGTTTTGGGTGAAAAACCATGAACTGAAATAATTAGATAACTTATTTAATTAACTGGAATACTTTAAATAATTTATTTAAAATTTAAAACAATTAATAAAAATAATTTAAAAATTAAGAATACTAAACAAAATATACTTTATTTTTGTTTACTATATATTTTATAACTGGCACATCCATCTTATTAAATATATAAATATATTAAAAGTATTGGGATTTGCATTCAAGATTTTCAGAGACTCCAATTTGGTTATGCCCTTTGTTCTAAACAAACCATGGCTTTCTGTGATGTGCTTTCCCACCTTATATTTGGAATAATCATATTACAAAATGAGAGTTTCCAATGTTGCAATTCTTGTTTCTATAATTTCTGTGGATACCAGTGAGGCATCATGTTGATGTGACAGAAGTCTATATGGAATTATTTTTAAAGTAAAACTAAGATGGTACTAAAAAAATATAGGAAGATGTCATTTGGAAACTGAGACTGAAAGAGAAACTGAAGCTAAAATGAAATAGTGTTCACTAATATACTAGAATTTTTTCAAGGGGATTACAAAATAAAAGCAAGAAAAGATTTGATAATAGAAGAATATTCAACAGATTAACAGACTGAGTTGGAAGGGATCTTGTTGGTCATCTAGTCCAACCCCCTGCCCATGCAGGAGATCCTACACCATTTCTGACAAATGACAGCCCAATCTCTTCTTTTTTTTATTGAAAAAGTTTTTCAAATACAAATTTTTCCCCCTCCTTCCCTCCCTAACCCCCCTCCCCCTTCCCTCCCCCCATGGCTTCTACAAGATGAAATCCAAATTAATATCACATTATATAATACTTTACCACCCTTTTACACCACCCCCTATGTGCTAAACATTTCTTTCTAACATTATTATTATGTCCCCCATATACTATAAGTTTCAAAACAACATTCGGCTATGAAACTATATAATAAATCCTAATTTGGCATTTATTCTAGTCATAATCTACCCATTTCCTCCACCCCCATACGTATATCTCTTAATTCAAATCTTTTAAGTATATTAATATCTAAACATAACATCCCTTTTCCTAAACTAAGCAATCAGTAACGTTACCTATCACCTTGTACCATATCAATTTTATTTCACCCACTTTCCTAAAGGTCTACCATACATAATATATTTAATATCTTTATTCTTCTGCCCATATCACTAAAAGATATTTCCATATATAAATAAAAGCCTCAAATGACTTTAAATTTGTATTCCATATAGTATCTTCTGTAATGTCTTTCAACTAGATTGTTAATTCCATCGACCATGTTAGGGTAACATCAAGTCCTGCTTCCAACAGTATATTCAGTATCTTCAATTACCATCTGCCCCCATCATTAATAAGTATTTCTGTATATGAAAAAAAAAACCAAGTGACTTTATATTTATATTCCATATGGTATCTTCTGTAATGTCTTTTGTCTAGATTATTAATTCCAACAACCACGTTAGGGTAACAGCCAGATCATCTGCATGCCCCAATTCCATAGTTCTCTTGCCTTATAGCTCAACATATACGTAATCCATTTTTCAAAGAGTCCAAAATAGAAAGTTCCAATCCGCTCAATCACAGGCCATCTTCCACATCCCAAAAACACCAGCACTGTAGAGATCTGTTATTCTTCTCAAAATAGTATAAGTCTGTAATTTGCCTCAGCTATATTTTCATGTATCAGCCTTCTATAAATCCCGCTTATTATATTTAATTGTCTCTTAAATAACTGGCATTAATCTGTTGGCTAGAAAAGAATTGTAGTTTAATTTTTGTTAGTTTCGTAGAACCTGCTTCTTCTTTTCTTAACTTGTTGTGGTTTAGATCTCCATCCTGGTTGCCTTTCTAGGACTTGTATATCAGCTGATTGATTTACATACTGGTCTTTAACTTGATAAGACATCAAATCGAGATCCAAAGCCGCCTCTCTTATATTTATAAATGATCCAGCTATAGCCTCTGAAGGAGAATCCAAAAGCGGCTCATCCAAAAAGCCCTCTATAACTTGTCGTTTTTCCATTACCTCCATCTCCATCTGCTTAGCCTGAGTTTCAATCTCTTGTTCATTTTGCTTTTCTTTATCCCCCTCCTGTATTCCTGACACTGATGACATACGTGGAGATGTTGGGCCCATTTTAAAAACCTTGTAGTAAAATTCTTCTGCTTTTTCAACAGTGTTTAATTGATACCTTTCTCCTTGATATCTCAATATTATTCCAACTGGAGCATCCCACCTAAATGGGATGTTTTGATTCTTTAGCTCAGTCACCAAAAATCCAAAGTCCTTTCTATCTTTTAACATCTTGGACGGCAGCTCTTTATATATCCAGATCTTCATTCCATTCATTTCTAGAGTGGAGTTAAAAGACTTTTGCACAATATCATTTCTTATTCCTTTATCAGTAAAATAAATCACCACATCTCTAGGAAATTGTCTTTGCTTTGCCACCCAAGAATTTACTCTGTAGGCCTTATCAATCTTACAGAATACTTCTTCAGAGCTGACCTTTAAGATCACAGCCAGAACTTCAGCAGACATCTTTCTCAAGTCCTCTCTATTATTTTCCTGTATTCCTCTCATTCTGATCGCAAATTCCATGGATCTAAATTGCATCATTGTAACTTCATTTTCAATCCTTTGCTTTATATTATCTGCATTGTAAGTCTTGTGATCAGCTTCCTTCATTTTAGACTCTACTTCTGAGCTATTTTTTTGAATCATTGTCAAATCATTTTCAATTCTTTGTATTTTATTATCCAGATTATGAATCTTATAATCAGCTTCCTTCATTTTAGATTCTATTTCTAAATTGATATCTTTATCCATCTTTAGAATTACTTCTGAGAAGCTTTTCAAAGCTGTTACAATATATCGCTTCAGGTTATCATACTTTTGTTGAACCAACTCTTTAATTTCCTGTCAAAATTTTCAAGATTCTGGTTCATAATCTCATCATGTCTCCTCCACAACAAATTCCTTTAAATCTTTAAAACCATTCTTCTGCATCTGCGAGCTCAAAAATTGCTCTTGTGATTTATAAATGGGGGAGCCCCCCCCACAGCTTGGTTGTCTGGCTTTGTCATTTTTAACACCATCCTGCCACACAAACAGACCCTTTTTAAAGAAAAAGTCTTCTCTCCACACAATATCAATATCAAGTCTCTAAGAAAGGAAGAAGCATGAAACAGAAATTTTTCTCTTCTCTTGTAGCTAGCGCTATTGCTTCAGATACTTTGTAACATATTAAACAATTCAAACGGAAAGACTTTCGCTTTCAGCTTTCTTCTCAAGCCTCAGCCAGCCACCATTTTAAACTTTTTTTCCCCTTTTCACTCTTTCTTCATTCTTAAAATCAATCATAGGGTTGTTACAAATACTTGCAATTTAGAGTCCCAAATCCGGATTTCATCCTGCTTATTCAAGCAATCTGTTAGTTTTCGCTAATTAGGTTGGTCACATCGTCTAGCTCTGCAAAGCGCAGAGTTCTCCCGAAGCCCGGAGCAGCGGCGAGCTGGATAGGGAGCCTCCTCCTGCTTCCTCCCCAAGAGTAAAAAAAAAAAACTCTGGGGACTTCGCAGAGGGCTCTACCTGCTCTGGCCAGCTCTCCTCACATTTCCTTAAGGAAACGGAGTTTTTCGAGCCGCCTCTCAGCTGTAAAGGCGGCTCTACAGGCGGCGGGGGGGCGGTCCCAAAAGATCATCTAGCGACGACGGAAGCCAAAACAGAAGCCTGCCCAATCTCTTCTTGAAAGCCTCCAGTGATGAAGCTCCCACAACTTCCGATGGCAAGTTGTTCCATTGGTTGATTATTCTCACTGTCAGGAAATTTCTCCTTATTTCCAAGTTAAATCTCTCCAAGTTAAACTCTCCTTGTTTCCATCCATTATTCCTTATCTCACCTACAGGTGCTTTGGAAAATAGTTTGACCCCCTCCTCTCTGTGGCAGCCCCTCAAATATTGGAAGACTGCTATCATGTCTCCCCTGGTCCTTCTCTTCACTAGACTAGCCATGTCCAGTTCCTGTAACAGTTCTTCAAATGTTTTAGTCTCCAGTCCCCAAATCATCCTGGTTGCTCTTCTCTGCACTTTTTCTAGTCAATATATTTGTCAATGATTTTTATGTACAATTATCAGAAAGGTTTAGGATAGATAAATGATTTTGAACAATGCAAGACTGAGTTTGAAATAAACTATGTACAAATGATGAACATGTTATTGCTAAAATGTATAAACTTTTGTTTTAATACAAGGCAGAGTATGCATAATAATAGAGGCTATAAGTATAAATGGATCAATGGGAAAATATGTAGTTGAAAGGCCTGAGGGCTGCTCAGACTCTGAGACAAATGCTACCTTGTCTCTTCTGACTACCCCTGCTGAATGACTGGAAAAATTATCATTCATTCATTCATTCTTTCATTTACCAACCAGTTGCTCATAATAGCCAAGTTTAAGATACTAGTGGTAGGTGACAGATAAAAACTGTCTGCACCCAGAGCTTCCATTTTGCTGCCAAGGTGACAGATATCTTAGCATATGATACAAGCAAAAAACTATTTCCCTTCTATACCGAAATGATTTGGAGGGGAGGGGAAAGACACTTAATTTTTTAAAATGATGTGGCTAATGCCTAAAGCAGACAGTTAAATTATCCCTATTCTGTGCTAAGACAACAGAAGTGTCTTAAGAGGAGGGAGGTGGTATCAGGTTGCTAGTTTTAATAACTAGGGACAGCAGAGGAAAGCAAGTGAACTGAAAGCTATTAGCAGCATCATTTGTACAAGCATGTGCCTGACCGAATACAAAGCAAACAGTCTGCAAGAAAGAATACAAGATTTTATTTGACTTGTGAAATAGGAAATAAAAAGCTAGAGGTCTTTGGGATAAATCTTTGATTTCTTAGGAATGGATAATTAGATGAGAATATTGCATTAAAGGTGAAAACAGTCCAATAACTGAAAATTGAGGTAATAAGTGAAGTAATTTCTCAATACCTCTCTTTGGGAAATACTGAGAATACAGAAAAAAAGCAAATATTAAGCCTTAGGGGCAAAAACCTCCTAGAGACATGACAGTTTGAAGCCAGTGTTTTACAATTCTACATTAAGACACCTTCTTTTCAACATTTAAACATGAGCTTGTTTAAATAAACCTGCATGTACTAATTTGTAATATTTTAGGGCAGCTTAAGGAATTCTGGGCTCATGTATGTATAAAATGATTCATTTGATAGCCAAATCAAAATATAATTCATACAGCGCAGCAGGGCATTACTGGAAATTAAAGATTTTATTGTTGGGAGAATTGTTCTATCTTCATCAGCTGATTATTCTTTTCATGTCCTTATCTGAGAATTCCTATTGTCATGCTTTTACTTTTTACATTCTTTGTTATGTGAAAACCATTTTACATTTTCTGTCTAATCTTTAGATCTAATGATTTGAAAGTTAATTACCTGCTGGGAGAATGTTTTATATTTCTTAATTTCTTAATTTCCATTTTATCTTGAATAAGTCAGGAGGTTAAATTCTTAGAAATATACTTTGACCAAAGAAAAAAATTGAATGAACACCCAGTATTTTCTTTTTTTAACTGCTTTTATGCAAATACAGTTGATTTATTTTGGTGATTTAGATTACACCTTGAAAACCTGCTTACAACTTGAGGAATACACTGCATTTTTTTTACAACAAAATATTCCATGTTATAACAGGCTCTATGTATAAAATTATGCTAAGAAGGACTTTTACATGAGCACTCAATTCACTCCCCAAATCTTTAAAAGAATATGCAAATATTCTCACTGTAGCCTTCCTTGCAACATCAAGGATTTCTGATCCATCATTGCTCTCTCCAGCAGATCAATGGGTAAAACATTGAAACTAGCAGTCTGCCAACACTCCAACCTCTCCTTGCCTCACTGTGGGTGTTTCTGCCATCAGGAAAAACAAAAGCTGGTCTGCCTGCAAAAAGTTTGAAGCCTTGGCAAAGTGCAGTATCTCAAGATTATATATTTTATATAATTTTATATTATATATGCAGTATCTCAAGTATAGTACACAAAATTGTCTGCTACAGCTTCCTATCTGTTGACGACTACTTCAGCTTCAACCACAATAATACACGGGCAAACAATAGATACAAACTCAAAGTAAACCACTCCAAACTCGATTGTAGAAATACAACTTCAGCAACAGAGTGGTCAGTGCCTGGTATGCTCTATCCAACTCCATTGTTACATCCTCAAATCCCCATAGCTTCAATCTCAAACTGTCTACCATGGACCTCACCCCATTCCTAAGAGGTCCATAAGGGGGCATGCATAAGCATCCCTGTCCCATTGTCCCATTTATTTGTACTCATTACCTATGTTCATGTCCATGTTTATACTTATACCTGTTATCTCGTACATGTTTGACAAACAAACAAACTAACTAACTAACTAACTAACTAACTAATTGCAAAATACAGGCTTGGCCCACTGAAGTGCATTAGGACTGAGCTAGGAGAAGCTTAGCTCAGATGTCTCAGGAAGAGAAGAATGTGTGAAGGCTGGGCATTGCACCAATCCAAGAATAGTGCCTGTAGTTCACATAACCCTTTATTTCAGTCAGAATGAGTAGCAAGTCACAAGGCAGCCAACACCAGCAAGCTCTACCTAGCGGTCAAGTACCGGAAAAAAAATGAATACCAGAAGATATATCAGTTTTGAAGATTTTGCTTCAAGATGCATCAAGTACTGAGTTCAACAACTTTTGAAGCAGTCGAACACCAAGGTATGATTGTATTCATTTAGCTATTTTTGTAGTCCTGATGAAGATTATACCTCCCAAAATGGAGCTCCTAGGTTTTTTCTTAACTTCTATAAAAGCAGCAAATCATCCTAGAGGAGATGTTGACCCAGCCCTTGTAAAATAACCCAAAAGCTGGCAATCAAGAGAGAATCTGCAGTACCATCAATTCAGAATATACTGGAAGAACAGATATCTTCAAGAAGAGAGCTGTAAGCCACAAAGCAGCATAAATGGGACTGTTAGAATCCACAACATTCAAGCCAACTGCTGGCACCACCACTGGACTGCACATTCTAGGTGCACAAGTGGTTCTGATTTCAGATTGGCTGGGGAAAAATAGAGAAAAACTATAGGGAAAGCCTAAAGTATGGTAGAAATGATAGGCAACAGTTATTGTATAGTGCAAGGTGATAAGATTAAAAAAAACACAAGATAATAAGATTATAACAAATAAGACAAAATAATATAAGGTAAGTAATGAATAAATTAGTCAAAGAAAAATTTAATGACAATCTTCATTTTGTGTAATTTAACAAGCTTTGATTACTGAACTCTCACCTCTTAAGTATTCCCAGCTGGACTATAGAATAGCTCTCTGGAAATGTAGAACTGAGTGACATTGTCTAAGAGAGGAGAAATGTTGCTGCAAGGTAGTTTTTTCCATTCCTAAAGCATTACTTTTCAAAGTGCCTGTGTGTCTTCTCTAGAAAGTGTCAGTCACTTTTAATATCTATGATCTTTTATATTCAAAAATGAGAGTGGTCATTTGTGCTGGTGTAGAGGACTACTATCTGACAAATCCATCCTGTACTCTGCCAGATTGCCCAGTTACTGCTGCAAGCAAAGCAGTCCAAAACCGGAGTTCAGATTCGGGAGAAGACTGCTGCTATTGTTAACAACCTGCCTACATCCTGTAGCTAATGTGAATGATTTTCCACTTTGTTTTGCAGTAAACTATATACAGGTCACAGAGCTAGGATCAGCTGCCAGTTTAAAATATCCCTAGGTTTTCAGGAATGTTGTCTTCCATTGGATTTGGGATGCTTGGTACTGAGTGGAGTTAGCAAAAATCCAGGATTGCACTGGTAATTTGGACATTCTGGCCTCTTCACTCATTGCTCTGCCTAAAGGACTGTGGGGAGTAAGTCATTAGTTCCCTCTGCCTTATCCCTGCACCATAAGGGACCCAAGTGCCAGTATGAAATCACTGCACTTCATCTTAGGAGCAGGAGAGTATATCTTTTGCTAATACATTTCCCCGCATCTCTACCTCCTTTCTCCCCAAGCCATTGGTATATATTGGAAGTGACACTAGAAAAAGGCAAAATGCTAAGGCCACTAAGTTGGGTCTGAAAGGCAGGGTGGTAATATTAATATCATAACACATGTACATTTAATGTAATTTTGTACAAGGGATCGCATGATTCATTTTAAAAGAAGAGATTCAAATATGTTATGGAAAGAAGAGAAGAGATGAGTTAGAAAAGGAATGGAATAAATAAACATCTGAACGAGGAAAGTGAAAACAAGTCAGGTGAAAATAGGAATGATGGATTTGAAAATATGTAATGTTTGCATAATGGGTTCATGAGACAGAATGCCATCAAAGAGACCAGCTTCGTTGGGAAACAACGAAGTGGGACAAATAATATACTTATCTTCTTCTACATCTTTCCTAATAGTGCTACCTATCCAAAACACTGAGGGTCAGTCTGATTTGAAAGTGAAACGATTAATTTTTGTTTTAAAGTGATTATTCTTGTTTGTGTATATTAAATATTGGCTTGTAACTTTTGGTAGTGCATTGTTGTTTTTAACCTGTTGTGAGCCACCCAGAGTTGTTTAGATAAAATCAAGGGCGTGCAAAATGAATGAATGAATGAATGAATGAATACTTGAATCTGTCCCTTTCTCTTCACTATAAGGTATAAGGTGAACAAATGTTTGAAGGAAATTTTTCTTTACTGATTTGGTTCATGGTGCTCTATCTTTCCAGATGGTTGGGAACCCAAATTATGTATCAGTAGTGAAACTTTACGGATAATTTTGAACTGGGGACAGGTCAAATTGCCCTAAATCATTACCTTCATTGTTTGTGTGTACTGTGTTTGTGACAAGTTGGAGAATAACCAGCACAGCATATGTATATATACTTGTTAATAATAAGAACTAAGCTAACTTATACACAAATAGAAAGAAGTACAGATGATGAGTAGCTGGATGGGATGGATGCAAGGTAATCTTTGTGCAGAAGAGGTGACATGAGTAATATGCTGTGTGGCTAACTTCATTTCCAGTATTACTCAGGGTCTCTCATTTCTAAATCAGGAACAAATCATATCATATTAATTTCTGCCTAAATTAAATACAAACTGAAAAGCTATGCAAAACTAACCTGGTATAATAAATAATATATCTATAACAAATATAACTTTTGCACTTATAGTACAATAAAAACTACTTCTGATTTGTACCAGTTTTAAATTAAAACCAGTTTTAAACCAATTTAAAACCAGTTTTAAATTAAATGCTTTAATTTAAGAATTAAAGCATTTTCATTAAAAAGAAAATGGCAACTGGCAACCTAAGGATTAAATCAAGGTTCTGAGATGGTTTTATCAGTCTTCTAGTAATTCAGTTAAAAATTAATCTCCTTTGCACATTTGTCAAGGGGGGAGGAGTTTAAATTAATACCTAGGAGCTGAAATATATATGCTTCATAATTGCAATGTATATAATATTTATTCATTTTTGAAAGGGTTGTTTGATATAACCAGATATATTATTCAAACTGAGGAATATCTGGCGAGAGAAGACTTAATGCCAAGAATATCAATGCTGGCTAACCCATACACGTATAACATATGAATAAGGCATGGAGACATGCTCATATGATCACAGCGACTAGATCTGAGCAATTTCTGATGAAGGTCACCAACATCTGATAAAAGTTGACCCTTCTCTGATAAAAAAGAAAAGGCATATGCAAACTCATCTGCTTACATACGCATAAAAAAGTATTCATTGTCTATTCTTTACTAAGCAGTTCAAGATCAGGACTAGAAGAAATAGGAACAAATATTGGTATTCTCACCAAGATAAAGAACTGATCTTACTTTAGAATCAACCTCCCTGTAAAAAACAGTTAAGGCAAGAGCCTCAGCAAATTTCAGCAACAAAATAACTAATAATTTAATCTTGCTGCCTGAGTGAAGAAGCAGTCTGCTATATTAACAGATTTTGTCCAAACACTGGAAGAGGAGGAATGCTTTCTGCCTTTGTCTTACTGACAAAAACATAATTTATTTTTGTCTTAATGCAAGTTAGGGTGGGCTTGAGGTGGAGGAAGTAGAGTTACTGTAATATTCATGAAAAGTCTTTCCAGCCATAGGAAATGGGCTACCTTTAAGAAAGTTATAAAAGCAATATTTCAGTTCTGAAATGATTAGATAAATTTATTTCTAATTATTAATGCATTTGCTGGTTTGGCTTTCAATTCTCATGAATCATTTTGTAATAGAATGTTCTGGAGGATGATTCCACACTTGTCTTCCAGTTAAGATTTGCTTGGTTTCTTCAGGTCAGTTCAAAGGTTCTCTTCAGAGAACTTTTTAAAAGTTTTTCTTATGTGTCTATAGGCTACATGCTCTTCCTAATGTATTCTTATTTCATTTACTGATATTGTTCTGAGAGAGTGTGTCCTTAGAACACCTGTTCTAATGTTCTCTATATGGAATATATATACAAGAAAAATATAAATTTGAGATTTTTTTTAAAGAAATGGCAAGGGATCCTATTGAGATGCTTGGCCCTCAAATTGTTACTCCCAATTTCTAATAATACTTCCTCTTTATTGATCCCTGAGCAACTTTTCAACCTCAGCTTTTGTCCAAACTGTCCCTGAAACAGAGTAAGTGGGTGGCGGGGGTTCCAGGCAAAATGATAGTTGCTGTGCATTTGGAAGCTTTGGCCATGGAGTGAGGGGGACTTTTTATCTTGATATAGCAGCAAGGACTGAATGCTAAATAAAGAACAGGTGCTTTCCTATGCATGCATCAAAACTTAAAGTTGCCTTGCCAAGAGGGATAATTATGCATGAGATTACCAGGCTACTCCCCTATGAATTTTCTTTGAAAATATGAATATGAAATATGAAAAGTATGAAGAGACCTGAAAGTCATCACAGTGCAATTTTTTCCAGGGGAGTAACCTGGTAAAATCAAAAGTACATTGATGAGGAAATAGTGAGACCTGACATTCCTGTTCTAATTCTATGCTGGAAAAAAAACAATTGGCATAATCGAATTATTCTATGGTAAATTGAGGTTTCATTTAGATGTGTTTGACACACTGCTTATAGTTCATGAAAAATGAAGAGAGGGAAACAAAGTTTGACATATTAAAATAAAAGACTTGGTGGGCAGAAGAGAAATTGTTATACTATGGTTCTCATCATATTATATTTCCACATGAGGCTGAATTGCCCTGACTATAACAATAAAAGTGTCAAAATGATGCCATATCTTTTAACTATGTGATCATCATCATTCTCACACTTGGAGAAAACATGATTCTTGGAAAAGATACAATGTATTTTCATTTTTCTCTATTTCATTATTTTCCAAGGAAGCTGACAATATCATACCAATCCATTACAGTCACTGCAATGAAAATAACAATGTTCCAAGCACCTTGTTTAGTATCTGTGGCTGCCTAGCGAGAACACTATCTAGTTCTGTAAGGAAAGCTTTAGTTTGGGGAAGGCAGTACATGTAGGAAGTTTATTTTTCTTTCACTACCCCGATGTAAAACTGCTATGGAGTCCTGAACTACATATATTCTATTCTATTGGTAAAACTGCTGTGTGAGGAGCCATCTCGCTTTGACTTTAGATTGATGGCCCACCTCCTGCAGTCTAGGGAACATCCATACTGTTTTCTAAAGAAATATCCTGGGGAAACCATGCGAAGTGTCATTTTCACATATGAAATCCAGATAGTTGCAGTAACATAACATTTTTAAAAGGCAAAGCATGAATTTTTCACAAATATTAATTTGAAGGTCATTAATCTCAGGTGAGGAAATATTTTCTATGGCAGAGTTGTTCATGAGCAGTATATCAAACCCTCTCTATCAGAGGTGGGAAATTCTTTGGCTTTACTAAGCAATAAACACCCAGAATAAAAACAATGGCTTAACTTTTCTTTTTCTTAAATTCCTGTCTAGAAAATGAATGGCTTCTACAATAATCCATACGGGAAGGTAAGAGCATTTGTTAAGTGGAAGGCAGAAACTTTTAACCTTCATTTTAAAAAAAAAATGAGCATAATTAGCCATAGTTTCTTGTGCACTATGGTCTTTCTCTGTAGTTTTTGTTTTTCTTAATAAATTTCAGACAAATTTATTTGTCTGAAGATCTGCTTTAGCAAAGCAATTTATTCATTCATGGAAACATAGAGAAATTACTTGTCTGCTCTTTTACTTCTTTCACTGTGTTATAGGAAAGAATCCTAATGTTTTTCCTCTTAAGAAGCACTACAGGTGGTCCTTGCTTAACAAGTGCTCTGTTTAGCAACTATTCAAAGTTATGACAATCCTGAAAAAATAACTTTACAACCGATCTTTGCAGTTACAACTGCCACATTGTCCTTATAGTGATGTGATTGCCATTTGAACACTTCATATCCAGCTTCTGACAAGCAGAATCAATGGAGAAGCTGGCAGTAAAATCACAAGTCACAGTCATATTATGTCTTACTTAATGGTTGCATCACTTAGCGACAAAGTTGGGGGTCCCCACTGTGGTTATTAAGCAAGGACGTCCTGTATTTAAAGTGAATTAACTCTATAAGGAATGAGCCAAGGGTTTTAGAGAATGAGGAATACTTGGTGCTCTCTAGAGCTTGGTTGTTTTGTTGCAGATGTTTCATTATCAAAACTAGGTAACATCATCAGTACAGCATTGATGATGTTACCTAGTTTTGGTAATGAAATATCTGCAACAAAACAATCAAGCTCAGAGAATAGAATAGATTAGATTAGATTAGATTAGATTAGATTAGATTAGATTAGAGTAGACTCCTTATTTCAACCCTGAGCTACAAATATTCTCATTTACTGCTTTCAGAGAAGCCAAACACTCTTGATCACATCATAACCAGTATGAATCCCCCAAAGGGCTAAATCACTGGCTGTTTCTTTTCTCTATCCTTGCTCTATTTTAATGGCTGCTCTTTTAAAGGGAGCAAGAAATGGCAGTTGGCAAGTTAAACACAAGTTTCATTATAGTAAAGAGATGAGAAATGAAATGTTCTGATTTATTGGCAGTTATATGTACTTTACAATAAAAATATTACAACAAGGATAGGAGGCCGGTGGTTCTCCAGATGTAAACTATACCTCCCTTCAAGCCCAGCCAGAAGGGCCAGTCATGCATCAACTGCACAGTTTAAGAAGTGATTTGTAATCCATATATCAGCGGGAGTAAATTAGAGGTGAATCTATTGATCTTAAGATTAGATTTTGGAAAATCCTTAAAGACTTCATGTTCTGGCAAACTTGAAACTATAAATTATGCTTCAGATGCTGGATTTTTCTTTTGGCAGTATTTTCTATATCAAAAATCTAGAAGCACAAAATTTCTGTAGCAGCACTGTCCTCTGGATTAGAATGGCTCCCACCCTATTGCTATTTCAAAGAGCCTTAAAGACATGGCTCTTCACCCAGGCCCTTGCTGACAATATCTAACACCCACTTTTCTTCTTTTTTGTTTCCCTCTGGGTTTGTTTCCTTTGCCATCATTGTTCTGTTTTGTGCTATTCTGTGGTTGTGTTACAGTAAACCACTGAGTCGCTTGAAGTTGGGCAGTATATCCATATAATAATAATAATAATAATAATAATAATAATAATAATAATAATGCACTTTAAAGAAGTAAGAATTATTTTCACATTTTCCTGCTGTTCTTTGCCTACAATGTTTTCTTAGAACCAGAACATTTCATCTTTAAACTCCTTGAATATTACAAGTCTACATTCTCCTTCTTATTTTCCCCACATTTTTAGAGTTACGAAAAAAAAAATACACTACACCAAATATTGGCATCATTACTATCTTCCTTTCCCATTTTCAACTGCTAGTTCTCTAAAGTAAATTGTAGTTCCAATTCTTTTACCTTAATTGCAGGAAACACAAATAAGTGGCTATTTTAAAATTGTTACCAACTTGGAGGGGTATATTCATCCCCTACTCAGCCCTGACTTGATACACTTCCAGCCAAGAAAATACAGTTGCTAAAACATTATGGAAGAATTTTCCCCATAAATTAAGGTGTTGTGAGATACTTTATGCCTTTGTCTTATGAAAAAACGGTTTCTCTGATTGGCAGTGAATGCTGGCACCTGGTTGGGTCAATGGTGGGACCCACCATTCTGTAGCCTACAGAACTATTACTCTCTATTTCCAAGAAAAGCACGCATTAAAATGTTAATTGAATGCAGTTTATAAAAGAATATAATTTAAGCCAACTGCAATAAAAATCTGTTCACAATCTTTTGTTCCGCCAGTCACTTTCTCAGTAAGTACTTTTGCCACTTAAAGTTGCATTAGAAACAATACACTAGGTAAAAACTGACTTTAAGAAATGGAATTAATCACTGTTCATTTTCTATTACTCAGTTTGAAGAAAAATATTGCTGTTATATTCCAGTTGATTGACAGGGATCACAAACCATTCTCCCAAATAGATCAGGCTATGTGTAAGCATCCAGCCTTCTTACCTGTTCTGCATTTTTCCTACAGAAGAATACAAAACTGACCTCCCAGTTTAGCAATAGCACCTTAGGAGTGAGGACTTACTGAAGGTTGAAAAAAACCCTCTGTTTTACCTTTCAGTCCACATCATGCTTTCCTAGATGGACATATGACACATGTGTCATAGCCTCACAGGTGACATACATCATGCTATTTTTAGTGACATGTCAGGCCTCCGGATACTCTTTGGGTCACACAAGACAGCCCTGTTCTCATAGGGACTCCCTCCGGATCCTCTGAAAAGTGTGTGAGAATGGTGCATACTTTCCCATTCTTTTTGGAGGCTGTAAGGCCATGTAAGAGCATTCTCCAAAGTTTCCAGGTCTTATGTGACCTGTAGCTACTTAAGACAGGCATTTTAAAAAATATTTATAATTATTTATTAATTAATTAATTTAAATAATTTAATATATTATTCTTACAGTTTAATATATTAAACTCTTATAGTTTAATTACACTTATGAATTTTCTTTTTTATTGCACGGGGAATGTGTGACACACTAGCAGTGTCAAGGAAATTTCTTAATTTTTGACATGCCAAGCTCAAAAGGTTCACCATCACTGACCTAGTCTCTCCTCCTGCAGAACTATATAACCTGTCTTGTTTCCTGATTTGTTTTTTAGATAACCCTCGACTTATGCCCATTTGCCTAGTGACATTTTGAAGTTACAACAGTGCTGAAAACATGTACTTACAACTGATTCTTGGACTTCCAGCTGTCTATGCACCCCTGAAGTCATGTTATCACAATAAGAGCCAAGGTGGTGCAGTGATTAGGCTACTTCAGCTGACTGCTAGCTGCTGTTCGGCAGTTCAAATCCCACCAGGCTCAAGGTTGACTCAGCCTTCTATCCTTCCGAGGTCAGTAAAATGAGGACATAGACTGTTGGGGGTAATATGCTGACTCTGTAAACCACTTAGAGAGGGCTGTAAAAGCACTATGAAGCGGTATATTTATTTTATTTATTTATTTATTTTATTTTTATACCGCCCTTCTCCAGCAGGACTCAGGGTGGTGAACAGCCAAGGTAAAACATAACATACAAAATTTAAAAACAGTTTAAAAGATATTAAATGATTTCGGCCCACAATTTAAAACAGTCCAATTCAAATCAATTACAAATTAAAACTGAAAGGATGGGATCAAGTCAACCCGGCTAGATGAAATAAGTGAGTTTTAAGGGCCCGATGAAAAGTCCGGAGGTCTGGAATCGTGCGTATCTCTGGGGGTAAGTCGTTCCAGAGGGCAGGTGCCGCCACAGAGAAGGCTCTCCCCCTGGGGGTCGCCAGCCGACATTGTCTGGCCGACGGCATCCTGAGGAGGCCCTCTCTGTGCGAGCGTACTGGCCGGTGGGAGGCTATTGGTGGCAGAAGGCAGTCTCGTAGATACCCCAGCCCTAAGCCATGGAGCGCTTTAAAGGTGGTCACCAACACCTTGAAGTGCACCCGGAAGACCACCGGGAGCCAGTGCAGCTCGCGCAGGAGAGGTGTCACATGCAAGCACCCCGTCGCTCCCATAATCCCCCGCGCAGCCGCATTCTGGACCAGTTGAAGCCTCCGGGTGCACCCCAAGGGGAGCCCCATGTAGAGAGCATTGTATTAGTCCAGGCAGGAAGTGACAAGTGCCTGAGTGACTGTGTGTAGGGAGTCCCAATCCAGAAAGGGACGCAACTGGCGTATCAGGCAAACCTGATAAAAAGCCCCTCTGGCCACGGCTGTCATATGCACTTCTAAAGACAGCCGTGCATCCAGGAGGATGCCCAAGTTGCGAGGCCTCTGTGTGTGGGCCAATGACTCGCCCCCAATAACCAGCGATGGCGCCAGCTGGCTATATTGGGACGCCAGAAGCCACAGCCACTTGGTCTTGGAAGGGTTGAGTCAGAGCCTGTTTCTACCCATCCAGGCCCACATGGCCTCTAGGCACCGGGACATCACTTCAAGGGCATTGTTGGGGTGGCCTGGGATGGAGATGTACAGCTGGGTGTCATCAGCGTACTGATGGAACTCCACCCGAAAGCCACGGATGATCTCACCCAGCAGCTTTCCATAAATGTTGAACAGAAGGGGCGAGAGGACCGGCCCTTGTGGCACCCCACAAACAAGGCGCCTCAGGGTCGACCACTGCTTCCTGCCAACACAAATTGCGACTGGTCAGGGAGATAAGAGGAGAACCACCGCAAGACGGTGCCCCCCACCCCCAACCCCTCCAACCGGCGCAACATGATACCATGGTCGATGGTATCAAAAGCCACTGAGAGATCTAATAGGACCAGGATAGAGGAGCAACCCCTCCAGAGCCCTCCAGAGATCATCCACCAACGCGACCAATGCTGTTTCCGTGCTGTGCCCAGGCCTGAAGCCGGACTGGAGCGGATCTAGATAGACAGCTTCATCCAGGTACTGTGGAAGCTGTCGCATCACCACACTCTCAACAACCTTTGCAATAAAATGAAGGTTGGAGACTGGATGATAATTAGCCAAAACAGCTGGATCCAGAGAGGGCTTCTTGAGGAGGGGCCTCACCACTGCTTCTTTCAAGGTGGCAGGCAGGACACCCTCACTCAAAGAAGCGTTAATAATCCTCTGGAGCCAGCCTCGTATAGCCTCCCGGGAAGCCAGCACCAACCAGGAGGGACACGGGTCCAATAAATGTGGTCGCGTTCAGCCATCCCAGAATCCTGTCCACGTCCTCGGGAGCCACAGGATCAAACTCTTCCCAGATAACACTCTGAGGACCTGCCTCAGTCATCCCGTCTGGACTTACCCAGTCAGAGGCCAAGCCTGAGCAATTTTATCATACAGATACTGCACAAAATCCTCAGCTCGATGCTGCAAGGGATCATCCTGCACTCCCAGATGGAGGAGGGAGCAGGTCACCCTAAAGAGGGTGGCTGAGCGGTTATCTGATGATGCGATAAGAGCAGAAAAATAGCTAGATTTTGCCGCTTTTATCACCACTAGGTAGGTCTTAATATGAGACCTCACCAGTGTTCGGTCAGATTTGGAACGGCTAGTCCTCCAACTGCTCTTCAGGCATCTTTTCCAGCACTTTATCTCCCTCAGCTCCTCGGAGAACCAAGGAGCTAGGTGAGTTCGGTGCCGGGTCAGAGGCGGCAAAGGCATGACGCGGTCCAAAGCCCCAGTGGCCGCACTATCCCAGGTGGCCACCAAGTCTTTAGCCGAGCCATGAGCCAAAGTCTGAGGAAATGGCCCAAGCTCCATCTGGAACCTATCAGGATTCATCAGGCACCTGGGGCGGAACCACCTAGTTGGTTCCGCCTCCCTGCGGTGGGGTGTAGCGGTTAGAAAGTCAATTCAAAGGAGCGAGTGGTCAGACCATGACAAGGGTTCAATGACTATATCCCCTGTATCAAGGCCACTCGACCACTGACCAAAAATAAAAACTAAGTCCAGAGTGTGCCCACCCGTGTGAGTAGGGCCATGAATTAACTGAGTCAGGTCCATGGCCGTCATGGAAGCCATGAACTCCCGGGCCACCTCAGATGTTTCACCGATGGATGGCAGGTTGAAATCCCCCATAACCAAAAGTCTGGGGTATCAACCGCCACCCTGGTTATGACGTTGAGCAGCTCAGGCAGGGCTGTTGCCACATGGCAGGGAGCCAGGTACGTGATCAACAGGCCCATCTGCACTCCACGACCCCACTTCACAAGAAGGGACTCACATCCGGCTATCTGTGGAACAGTGGTCTCCCTCGGATCAAGACCTTCCTTTATAATAACTGCCACCCCCCCCCACCCCTGCCCTGAGCTCTCGACTGATGGAATGTGCGGAAGCCTAGTGGGCACATATCCACGAGGGGAACTCCCCCCTCCTGGCCCAACCAGGTCTCCGTAATACCTGCCAGGTCCGCTCCCCCCTCCTGAATAATATCGCAAATGAGGGGGACTTTATTTACCACGAACCTGGCATTGCACAACAGCAGCCAAAGGCTTGGGCCCTGAGAGTCTGTGCAACCTGGGGAACGAGAAGGGCTATGGGGACCGGGGCGTGCCACCACTCGGAGATAGCAAATGTGTGCCCCCACCACATGATATGGTCCCCTGCTCCCACCATATCTGCCCCTCCCAGTCAGCGTATTGATAGAAAAGCCCTCAGCAGAGTGAACTCCAATGCCCCCCTTACCCCCGCAATCCGTACCCCCCATGGCCCAACTGGCAGCCGGGCCAGGCCCCTTCCCCCGTGGGTTATCCCCCAAACCCTCACAACCCTCCCTCCCCCCAGAACCCATTAAAAATCTATCTAAAAATTTCCCCAAAAACCCCCTCAATCACCTTTTTGCGACATGCCACCTCTCGGGGTTCCAAAGCCCATCATAAAGGTAGGCCCTCAATAGAGTGGAGGGCCACATCTGTGAGAGGGGGGAATCTCGCAGAATAAGAAGCTCCGCTGATGAATACATCTAATAATCAGAGGAAGCCCATGGCCAGGGGGTTAATCAAGTTGGTCCAAGTTCCGGAAAAAGGGGTATCCATTCAGGTCGAAGTCAGTACCTACACTGCTCTCTCACAGCAGTGGGTGGAGTCTTAAGCCATTTCGGGGCCAGCCGCCCTCTCACGAAAGCTGGGAAGGGCCAGGAAACCACAGTCTTAGTCCGACTCCATACCAGACTTGAGATCCAGGGTATATCCCTCTACGGTTGGGAAGCAATTGATGATAACCACCAATCCACAGGACCAGTATATAAGCAGTGGTGGGATTCAGCCAGTTCGCACCACTTCGGGAGAACCAGTTGTTAACTTTCTGAGCAGTTTGGCAAACTGGTTGTTGGAAGAAATTATTAGGGCAGAGAACCGGTTGTTAAATTACTTGAATCCCACCACTGTATATAAGTCTAAGTGCTATTGCTATCCGGGCACTTAGCAACCCATTCTCACTTATGACTAATTGCCAAGCACCCCACAATAATGAGATTGAGGAGAAACTTCCTAACAGTGAGGACAATTAACCAATGGAACAGCTTTCCTTCAGACATTGTGGATGTTTCATCACTGGAGGTTTTTAAGAACAGACTGGACAGTCACTTATCTGAAATGGTATAGGATCTCCTGTTTGAGCAGGAAGCTGTACTAGAAGACCTCTAAGGTCCCTTCCAGTTCTATTCTGATTCTGATTCTATAAGCAGAAAGTCAATGGGGAAACTGGCAGGGAAGGTATCAGGTATTGGAATAAGTCTCTCCCACCCACCCAGATTCCCAGCCCCTCTGCACTTGTGCCATGCCAGCCATTCACATATCCCTGCATGCCATGACAGATTTTTGCAGTTATGCATCCCCTCACAACTCCCAACCTGTGCCATATCTCCATGCAACCTCCTTGACCTACGACTCTTCTGCATTTTCCCTGACCCATGTTGTCCCTTTTGTGCCCTGTCCCTGATCTACATGTCTCATGCAGCCCCACTCAAACCTCCAATCTGCACAACACATCTCATGCATAACTATGCACCCTCCCCAAGCCATGTAGCACTCTTTCCACACCCTCCTCAACTTGCACAGTATGTCTCACACACACAGGTCTCTATCGGAACACTGCCATTCTGAAAAGGGGGGGGAGGAGGCTTCATGGGTGAATGTTTTCTATGATTTCGTTTTTGCTTGTGATTTTGTGGGGGGTGGAATTAGCCATTCGCACAGGCTCCCTCTCAACAGGCTCCAGCCTGGTATTCAAGGTCACAGCGCTCCAAGGACAACCTCTTCTCATCATCCTGCCTTGGAGTGTCCAAAAACCTTTGAGGCATTTTATTGGCTGCAGCTTGACACTGGATATTGGAGTGGAGGTTGAAGGGGAAAGTTAGCCTAATGCTTCGTGCATGAATTTCAGACTCAAAACATCTGAAGAAAATTTGCATTTTCTTCACCTGAGACTATGGGAAAAAATAATAATAATATATTTAAATTAGGTGCATATGTACACCTGATACACACTCAAGCTGTCTCAGTATCTTTTTCTTGATGCAAAGATTGATCACATTACTCTTGAATGATGCAGAGTAGGTCAGCTAATTTCTAGTATTCCAGAAGAAACTCTTTACATTCATAATATAAATAAATTCCTTACAGAAACTCTTTCTGCTCCTGAATAAACTCTTTACAATTATAATATAAATAAAATGGGCACTTTGTAGTTCTCTTTGAAGATATTTTATTTAATCTAATTAGAATTCAAAGCAAAAATCGCAATATGTACAATATGGAAATGCAGTTATATATGTCATCTAGCTTTTCAGTACAAACAATCACAGGATCTAGATAATCTAAAGAGAATTGTTCTTATTTACTAGTCTGGAGATTCTACCTTACTAATTTTGATAGAGTTGTCTTAACATTAACTATTGATTGGTAAATCAGGAGCTGAAACTGGGAAGTTAAGCTCCAAGAGCAAGATCATCAAAATATTGAAAGTAAGTTAAGATTACACATTTCATTGATCTGTCATGGCATGTGCACTGCTAAACCACTTAGTTGGTTTTGAAATCCAATATATCTATTAGATAAAGCTAATAATTCTTCTGCATCATGTGGCATTGCCTCTTGAACTTTCTTCATCTTCTAATGTTCTCTCACTAAACATATAATTTTACCTGATAACCTAAACATATAATTTTACCTGATAATTTTACCTGATAACAATAGTGATATTATGTTTTCCTCCAGTAAATATGGTACAAGAATGTACTTTCTCTCCATTTAGAAAATAAGGTAGTCTTTTGTAGAAATGTAGAAAAAGCCCTAATCAAATCTGAATTTGATTCTGAAAAATCAGTCCAATTCAAAACAATCCAGGAAATTGATTGTTTCACTTATAGATAATCTAGATTTAATCATATTAAATGGCTCTACAAGGGGAGACTTAAATGAGAATTTTTTTTTTACAGTACAGTATAGTTTATTGAATAGCCCGAAGGCCTTTTCAAACAAATGAGAAATTAACCTTCTGGGGTTCCAAAGGAACAAGTGGGGTCAATTGTATTGTGGTTTCACATACTTATGCTTCTTTAATAACCTACTTCTAGTTTATTCTAGATTACTGGAAATCAGCTGGATAGTGAACAATTCCCTGCCACCTGAATTCTGTTTTGATGAGATTGTTAAACAGGTAGTCCTCAAGTTATGACCATAGTTGAGCCCAAAATTTTTGTTGATAAATAAAATAGTTATTAAGTGAGCTTTGCTCTATTTTATGACCATTCCTGCCACAGTTATTAAGTGAATCATGCAATCGTTAATGTAACAACACACTTGTTAAGTGAATCTGGCTTCCCCATTGAGTTTGCTTCTCAGAAGGTCGCAAAAATTGATCACATCCTCTTTGTAAGAATACAGGAAACAGATTTAACCCTCCTAATTACAGACCTATTAGTTTGCTTAATACAATAAGCAAACTATATGAAAAACATATCTGCTTAAAACTATTGGACTGGATCCAAAGTGAAAATATTGTTGCTGAGGGACAGGCAGCATTTAGAGGGAACCATTCAAACTTAGACCTCTCTCTGGTCCTGTACCACTTGGCTGAAAAATATATCATCATTCAAGGCGCCCTTTCTGCCTTGTGGATTTTAAATCAGCTTTTGATCTGATTGCTGGCTATGCAAAAAAGTGCAAGTATCCTCAATAGTTAAGAGGTTACTGTTTCCAGAAAAATGAAAGAAGCAAGGCTGTGGTGGTACGGACGTATGGTCAGAGCTAATGCAGAATCCCTTCTGAGATGGGCACTTGCACTTAGCCCAGATGGCCAATGGCCCCAAGGGCAACCCAAAAACCAATGATGGAGTGCCTGTATGTAGACATGAAAATCGTAGTGTATCCTTTGTCAATGCTGCAGACCGGATGAAGTGGCAGGCAAAATGAAAATTGTGGCTCCTGCAATATGATGGGAAGAACAAGAAGATAGGAAGTTACTCTTCTTTATCAGACTCTTGGATTCTTACACCTCACTGAAAGTCAGTGTGATGACGTGGGGCTAGGCATGGAAACAACACAGCCAGAATCAAGGCTTAACTCTCCTTTATTGTTCCAACTTTCCCCCAAAAGTCCCACTGTTCACTGCAAGTCCAGGAGCCAACCTCTAAACACGCACTTTCAATAGGTCCTGGCTGCTATTAGTCCGGAGGAGCAGCACAGTTCTGAGAGCAGCCACAGTTCAAAGAGTTTGGTTTCAGAGAGTCTTTGTCATAAGAAGAGTTCCCTGGGACTGCAACACCTCCCAGAGTATAACTGTGTCACTGTGATCTTGCATGTAGCCAGGCCAGCATGGCAAACAATGCAAACAAGACAAGCACAGCAAAGTATCCAGATGTCGGTAATAGCACATGAGACTGGAAAAAGCAACGCTTGTCCTGACAAACGCCCCTCCCAATAGTGTCTCTTTAAATCTAATTCCCCAGGTGAGTCTTGTGAAGAGGAGTGGAACGTCCTCCTCCCGAGTCGTTGGGTTGCCCTACTCTGATCCCGCCTTCTCTCCATTCTTCGTGCTCAGGGATCGGGGGAGGAGGTAATTGCTTGTCGCCGGAACTCCATCGCTCCTCCACTCCACTGCCTGCCCTGTCCTACCCCCTCGCCTGGTCCTCTTGCACCCCCTCTCCCTCACTGGTGAACCTTCCCAGGCCCAAGGGACCCAGAACTGCCTCATCCTGCTCCTCTGGTCATTCCTCCCTTGGCCCTATCTTGTCCTCCTCCTTGGACTCAGGCTCCAACAGAGCCTTGACAGTCAAATGCTCCCCTTGGGGCATCTTTCTGAAATGTTTTCACCCAAGAGGGCTAAGGCAAGGCTACATTTTAACCTCCTTACTTTTCAATCTGTGTCTTAATTCCTTCAACTTTTAATTATCACTCTCGATATGTTAGTAGATTGTGCATTTTCAGCCTTGCTATGTGGAGATGATGCAGTAATTTTGTCTGTCTTGACATGGTGGGAGTGAGGAGAACATTGAGGGCATTGGTTTCCTATTGCTTAAAAATTGTACTATATAAAAAAAAAACCTGTTAGTCTCTGCACAATGGAACAGTCGGATGCATAAGTGGCAAATTAATGGGAGCCCAATAGAGCAGGTATGCACTTATGTTACTTTATTACTTTACTTTATGTACTTTTAATGTATTTTATGTCTAGTATTTAGATTTATTAATTATAGGTTTAGATATTTTATTGCACT
The DNA here is from genome assembly GCA_022577455.1 of Arizona elegans. Lineage (NCBI taxonomy): Eukaryota > Metazoa > Chordata > Lepidosauria > Squamata > Colubridae > Arizona > Arizona elegans. The sequence continues at coordinate 156,521,256 of JAKOOJ010000001.1, forward strand.
CTTTTCTGGCCTAAAGGCCATAGTAAAGGTTTTGATTTGATGATCACTATCACAATATAGAGAAGGAAAGTTTTTTTAAAAAAAGTCCCTGAAGGGAAGTGATTGGAATGTATTAAAAAGCAGTTCAAAAATCCAGAGTTTTGTTGAGTTGTGATAATCAAATATTAGGTTTAAACAATAGCAAATTAAAAATTGTAAAAAGTTATTCTGCAAATAACAAATACACAGAACATCCATATAATATGATATATATGTATGTTGCAAAAACAGAACTGAAAATATGTATGCTAATGATAATAGTAATAATAATAATAACAACAACTTTATTGTCATTGTACATATATACACAGTATACCCATACAACGAAATTCATTTAACACCCAAGACCAGATCCAACACACATAACAATCCCCAAACACATCCCCACCCACCATAAATTCCCACCCCTAAACCACCCAAGCATCCACACAACAGAGCAAGTAATGCTGTCCAACAGCTCACTGATGGTGGCCCTTTAGTTCATTGTTGAGTGCAATTATAGCTCTGGGATAAAAACTATTCAGACAACGTATGGTCCGAGTTTTAATTGTTCTGTATCTTCTGCCGGAAGGCAACAGTCCAAAAAGATTGTAAGCAGGATGGGAAGAGTCTCTGAGAATGTTATGCAACTTCCTCAAACAGCAAGATTCGAAGATAATTCTGCAGATTAGGCTAGTATTATTTCCTTGTGCATTTTAAGGAAATATGAGAGCAAGACTCTAGTAGATTGTACTAGAAACAGAATGGCTACTGAAGTTTCCAAGGTGAGACAAAGGTCTGTAACTCACGGGTACAAGTCTCTGGATTCAGTGGAAAAAAATTCTAACTTTATTTATTTACTCATTCTAATTTTGAGACTGCCTAATTCCTTGGCAACTCTGGGTGGCTTAAAAGAAGCAAAAGAAAAGAAACAAGACAACACGCCCAATCAGAATAAAAAATTAGGCTAAACTAAAAGAGGATCCACAACCACCCTCTCCCAAGGCCTGTGACCAAGATGCATATAAGTCATATAAGTGGTTTGCCACAATGGCCTGTGCTATACATGCAAATTAGTCATTCTACACTTCATATCTGCTTCCCCATCCCCCCAAATGCTATCCTATGGGTGCTCATGCTTCCAAGCCTGCATACTCTCCATAAATATAATTTATATACTTATTGACAGTAGTCATAATACTTCAGTTACATTTCTGTAATTCACATAAACCACTTAAATTGGAGAGTATTGTGCTATTATTCAAATGAGAGTTCTGAGATAGAATTGTCTTGTAAATTTAGAATAGAGGCAAGATTTCAGCTGGGGACTTCATCTCTCCAAAGGATACGGCTACATTTGCTCATAGTCAAAGAATTAGCACATTTATTTAAAATTATGTTTTTTTCTGTACCTGGTATTTGGAGCAGGCACTTCATTTTATGGAGACTTGCCTATATGCATAAAGCTTCTCTGAGTGGTAGCACTCCATAAAAGCTCTGCAGTTTTAGTGTTATAAAAATAATTTAGGACACTAAATTGTTTTCTCTTACCATCTCAAATCTTTGTAATTTAACAGGCAGCAAAACTGTATCTGAAACCTTGAAATCCTGTCAGGTAACAGCAAGAAACTTCTGTTTCTTTGGGTAATGAAGAATGCTTTTAATGCTTTCATAAAAATGATCTAGGCTTTTGAAAACCTTCTCAAGTCTGAATACAAATTTTGACAAAGTTTTTAAAAAGTGATCAAGGGACTAAACCGAGACAAATCTTATTGTCTTCTTGATAAAGAGTTTGCCTAATTAGTGGTTCAATGAAATACTATGGACATAATATAGACCACAGCCTACTTCTTAATGAGTTAAAACAATGAGGAATAAAAAGTACCACTATCAGATGGATTCACAGTTAGCTGACCAACTGCACCCAGCATGAGTCCTCAACAGAACTACATCCACATGGAAGAAAGCATGCAGCCGGGTACCTCAAGGTTTTGTCTTGGGCTCAGTACTCAAGTACTCAACATCTTCATAAATGATCTAGATGAGGGGATAGAAAGGAAAACTCATCAAATATTCATATGAAACTAAACTAGGGGGAATTGCTAACACTTTGGAAGATAGACTCAAGATTCAGAAGAATCTTGACAGACCTGAGCACTGGGCCCTATCCAAGAAGATGCAGTTCAATGAGAAAAGTAAGGTCCCGCACTGAGGCAGGTAAACCAAATTCATAGGTATAGAAGAGGTGGTACCTAGTTCAACAATACTAGTGTGAGAGCGATCTAGGTGTCCTAGTGGACCATGCAATGCATAGCAACGCTGCATCAACAACAGGATAGCATCAAGATCACAAGAAGTAATAATATTACTTTATACCACATTAGCGAGGCTACACCTGGAATATGGCATCCAATTCTGGTCACAATACAAAAAAGATGCTGAGACTCTAGAAAGTGTGTGGAGAAGAGCAACAAAGACGATATAGGATCTGGAGGCTAAATCATATGATGAACAGTTGAAGGAGCTAGATATGTCTAGCCTATCAAAGAGAAGGATTGGGGAACATGATAGTACTAAATAGGCTGTCACAGGGAAGAGGGGAATCAACCTATTCTTCAAAGCACTAGATGGCATGATAGGAAGTAATGATGGAAGCTTGTTAAAGAGAGATCCAACCTAGAACTAAAGAGAAATTTCCTGACAGCAAAAAATCATTGGAATAGCTTGTTTCCCAGAATTGTGGGGGCTCCATTCTAAAGCAGTTAGAAGTTTGTATGGTAAGAGTTACCATCAGAGTCATCTTTTCATTGTTGCTTCCGTCTTTGGAATAGCATTCCTCTTTACTGCCCCAGATTAGATCAGCACCAATATTGATAGTGTATAGGGAAGCATCAAGGTCTGGCTATTTCAGGAAGTTTTGTGGAAATGATTTGAGTTGGAACATCTCCTCTGCAGTAATTGATTGATCACATGATAACAGCACCATCATGATCACATGATGATTTTGGCATGCTATTTCTCAGCTTAGTATGTCTTTATGTTATTTACATAACATAACAACATTTGTTATATTGTATTATTTTAAGCAAATTTGATGTACACTGCTTAGGGTACTGTGGCTAAAGCAATATATTAACCTGAGTAATCAATCAATCAATCAATCAATCAATCAATCAAAGTATGTATATAACAGGGGACTGAAGTTAAATCCTTAATGTAACTTTCCATTTCATGAACATATAAGTCTAATAAGTCTGGAGAAGAAGAACCTTGCATTTCAGTACAGGTTTGTAGGCATGACTTTCATGATTTCTGTAATTATGAAAACCTGCAGATAAGACTGCCTCTTGTTATCAGCAAGAAAAAAGAACTAGAGTTTCATATACCTGAAAGCTGCACTCACAAACACCAAAAGATAACAAACCAAACTTTGCTTTCCTCATTGCAATGTTTCACTAAATTATGTCAACTAAATGAAAGGTTAATTTTTAAAGCCAAAAACTATTCTCATCTTTCTCTATCGGCTGCAATTCTTATTGTATGGATTATGCATCTATATAGTTTTTTCCCCAGTGCTGTATGTTTATATAATCAAGACAAATCAGCCCAGGCAAGGACCTACTTAAATAAGGACAGGGAAGAGCAAGAAAGGTCCAGATACATAAATGAATCCTTCAGAATAATCCTACAGAGATCTGCTTCAAAGGAGGGCTTTCAGATTTTTACAGGATTCAACTAATTCAATTGCCTAGTTTCTGTGATGGGAACAATAAAATATATTCCTTTGAAACATTACATACTTAAAAACAGAAAATTCTCAATGAAATTTGTTGCGATTATTTTAACATTCTGACATTGGGTAACTGAGATCTTCATTTCAGCATTCTATATAAATTGATCTGGTTACTATTGTAGATAATAATAAAATGATCATTTAGATGTTATAGATCTATTTTTCTGATGTGGTTCTCAGCTTTAAAAAAACCACAATATTTCATGCACACACAAACATAAACAATCGGGAAAGAATGACCTTATGAATACATATATATAAAATTCCAAAAGGAAATGTTAATTCATGAAGCCTGTTTCTTTTTTTTTTTTTTTTGGGGGGGGGGGGGGGGGGGCAGAGGGGAAAGTGATATTAAGGCAGTTCCCCAATATTACTGCCTAGTTTTTCTACATATTAAAGTTATATCCTCATTAAATGGAATTTATCAATTTACCAAGAATTATAGATACTTTCGACATGGAGATATAGTTAAAAAGAATTAGGAGAGAGGGAAAGGTGAATCTACAACTTAAAAGAAACCCCATTGTAATGTTTGAATATATTCATTTATACAATGAAGGAATTTATACAAGGAAGCAATGAAGAGGATTTTCAAGGAATCCTTTTTCCCCTTTTTATTTTGCATCTTCTGTTATTTAAATCATGTCATTGTAACTGAAATATACTAAAATTAATCTTGGCTATTGTTCATTTTTTTAGAGATTAGTAAAAAATATTAATGATACATAAACTGCTCTTTCAAAAAGATATTGTTTTTCTTCCTTTATTTAATTTATGCCATCTTTTTAACCAATAGTCCAGGGATGTACATTCCTTCTCCATTCTTGACTAGCATTAAGCAATTGGACAGTCATTTTAACTACAGTTACTACTACTGTGATTTGAAAGAGTGGGAGCTTTGAAGTGGTCTTTAAATCTTCCATGGAAAAGTATCTTTTTGCTAGATATAAAGAACAATATATGTTAAATATAATTTAGATTTTTAGATAACATAATATATAATATATTTAGTTATAGTATAATATATTTTATCTTAGATGTAAAAGATATTACATGTTAAAATTAATGCATAAATGCTATAGAAACATATAAAAATCACGTAGTAGAGTTGTTAGAAGAAGAAAAAAATAATTACAAATATAAACCAAAGTTATTGTTAACAGAATTACATCATTGTATCAAATAACAAATCACAAAACCTATACTTACAGTCTGTGCTACTGTTTTTTGGAACCACAGAGAAATTGGAAGCCATAGGGTTGCGAACAATATCTTCCCACTGAATGGTATCTGCGTAGCAAAGAAATCTGTTCTGGCCAACATACACTCCTCCATTTAAGATTTCTGTATCAAAAAGAAATAGGGAGGGGAAACATATATTAAAGCCTTTCTGTGAAAGAAAAATAAAATGATTTTGTAAAACAACAACAGAAAACACAGAAAGTTCTTAAGAATGTATGCATTACTTTAGTCTAAGGAATCACATCGTCACAGAATTAAGCCACTCCAATGGCTTTTTCCTTCTTTTTTCAGCATTCTAATTAGGACAGCCTTACAATTCTGTTATACAATTACTAGAAGACCAGATACACCTTCAAGACATGAAGCTAGAGTCCTTATGGGGAAGCATCAAAGCTTGAGAAGATATGAAACAAAAAGCTACACTTTGGACAATAATTTAACTTATTGAACAATTGGTGGTGTATGTGGAAGAAAAGCCACATTCTTAAGGACAGAATCAGTTGAATGGAATGGGACAACAATGCCTTCAGTGACTTCATTTCTCACTTATTTGAGAATTTGTCAGTTTTATATGTGGAATGCCATACTTCTTCACTATACCTGAGGTTTAAGAGCAAAATATCTAAATTAAGGACTGTATTATCAGACAGCAAGCATTACTTTGAATTAAAATTTCCTTTTATAAACTCTTGGATTAGAATTGGGGACATCTGGTAAAATCAAAAAATTACTTCAAAGGAAGTATAACAAAGCTTAAACACACAAGGTGGCTCCGTTGAGCTTGGAGGGATTTATTACTACAATTGTGCTGCATATAACAAATAATAAGTAAGGAAGCAAAAACACACATTTCTAAGCAGAAGAACTGGAAGCAAAAGCCTACCCCATAAATATGTGAAGCAGTTGTGAAATCTAAAATTTGTTACTATTGGTTCTGTGGGCGTGGCTTGGTGGTGGTGGGGGTAATGTGACTGGGTGGGCATGGCCAACTTTTTTTTTTTTACTTTTAAAACCATTTTTTCTACAAAAATGCTTTCAAAAGGCTCTGACGATCCCAGCTGAGTTGCCTGATCGGCAGAGGGTTTTTCAAAAACCCTCTGACGATCAGGCAACTCAGCTGGGATCGTCAGAGCCATTTAAAAGAAAAAAAAAAGCCTGTGATGATTGCGCGGCTCAGCTGGGCATGAGGGGGGGCACGGATTTTTGCTACCGGTTCTCTGAACCACCCGCCTCCATTGCTACTGGATCGAGTGCATTTCACTCCTGTTGTGAAGTAACTAGGTGTTCCCTTTCCCCTAAGTGTTTCCCTGAGAGGGATTCAGTTTCTAGATGGTTTCTCAACCACTTTGAGATTATAGAGATGAATACATAAAAGCAATCTCAATTTTGCTGTGCATAAATAAAAGGACATGGACAAACATTATAATTATGAACCAGGACTATTAACATTTTTAAATAGGCATTTTGAATGTTTACTGAAAAAGCTCTTAATTATTGATACAATTTCCCTCAAACCAGTATTTTATTTGTCCACTACTATATTTAAATAAAGTTGGCTCCAATGCTACAAAATTACTATTAATAAAACACAGTTTTCTGTAGGTTAGATATAATGGAATTACATTTTACTTCAATGGCTTTACAGTCTTTTTGGAACAAAATAGGAAGATAGCTAGAGTATGATGTCTCCCTTGAACAACATGTCAGCTCAGGGGAGGATGAGCCAATTCCTGGCATGTCAGGATTGATGGCTTGTGAACTCTCTTATGTGTGGAGTTAAGTTTGTTTGGTGGAGTTATTTTGTTTGAGCAACTTTCAATTACTTTGTGGACTGTTGGGCCATGCTCTGTGAACTAATTTTGGCCTGCTCGTGGCTGGACTTAATTGGGACAGTTTTGAGTTTTGGTAAAGGTAAATGCTGGGGATTATTAATAAATTCACTAAACCACAGTTTATTCCCCAGTTCACTGCAATGACTGCTCCCTTAACTCGGCTGCTGCAGAAAAAGGTGTGGCTCATGTGGAGGTCAGTCAAGAGGCACAACTTTGAGGTTTTGAAAAAGGTTTTTGCTACGAAACCCATTCTTCACCACCCCGACCTGATGCAACCGTTCATGGTGGAGATGGATGCATCTGATGTCATGGTGGAGGAGGTGTTGCTACAAACCCACTTAAACTCAAAGCAACTCTTCCCTTGCTCTTACTACTTGCCAGAGCTGGTATTCAGCCAGTTCGGACCAGTTCAGGCAAACCGGTAGCAGAAACCGCAGGTGGGCCTGCATCTCCCCTCCCCCCCAGATCTATACTGTTCTGTTTAGGCATGATTTTGAGGCTGGGCGCATGTGTGGAAGACGCGTGTCAGAGTGTGCACAGTGTGACTGCTAGTTTGAGACAACCCAGGAGCAAAATACAACATATATACGTACAGATGCTAAGCAAAGCCAGGCAATCAATCAATCTTCAATTATAACATGAAGCATACACGGAGCAAAAAATACACAGAGGTAGAACATGAGCAGAGAGATACATGAGGAGAGAGACACGCCCTCTAATGGCCTCCCTTATATAGGCAACTTCTTAAAGGCAGAAACCCTGCTGACTCATCCTCAGTTATCATCTTGGTTTACAGCCTTACAGCAGCTGCTCAGCTATTAAATCATCATTACCCTGACAGCATGCGCGCAAGCAAAGTGCATGCATGGAAGACCAGGTGCATGTGCACTTGCGCACTCATATTTTCAGTGCTGGGTGAACTGGTAGATAAATGAATCCTACCTCTGTTACTCATGTAAGCTCAACTCTGCTGAGTGGAACTACATGATCTGAGATAAGGAGTTGCTGGTGGTCAAGAAGGCTTTTGAGGTTTGGTGCACCAATTAGAAGTGGCTTGGCACCAGATCAAAGTATGGCCGGATCATTGGAACCTGGAGCACCTGAAAATGGCCAGGAATCTTAACAAGCTGCAGAACTGATGGTCCCTTTTATTCACCTGCTTCGATTTGTGAATAACCTATAATCTGGGAGGCTGGAACCAGAAAGCCGATGCCTTGTCACGCAAACCAGAGTACACACAGGCTGGGGATAAGATGCCACTCTGGTCAGTGATTCCAGTGGAAAGGTTCATGGTGACCCAAGAGCTTGTTGATCTGAAGGAGCAAATCAAGCTGGTGCACCTTCAAGACTCATTTGTCCAGGCCAGAGAAGTTAAACTCTATCAGAGGCCCCTCAGGCCCATGGTCTTTAGCTTCTTGAAGGATTTATGTGCCAGAGGGGCCCTCCCACAGCCTGATCTTACTCCAGTGTCATGACAACCCTGCAGCAGGGCGTTTTGGCCTGCTCAAGACTTTGCACCTGGTGGGACAGGTGTTCTGGTGGCCACAGATTTGCCATAACATGGAGACCTACGTGGTATCATGCCTGGAGTGCCGGCAAGCTAAGAACGCACAGGGACCACCACCGAGTCTACTGCAGATGTTACCTATGCTCAAGAGGCCTTGGGATGATATGACCCATTTCTTTTCTTTTTTTTTTTTTAAGTGTTTTATTGTAAGAAATTATAATAATACAATTTTTATCCATCCGGTTACATAGTATGGAAAAAGAAATAAATACAGATTACATATTATGCATATGTAAATATTTTTTTTTTTTGTAGACCAGATACATAGTAGTACAAAGCAATGAATAAAGAAGGAGAAAAGAATTGTATTCTCGTATCATTTTCATCTTATATATATATACATATAATAATCTTTTTCTGTAAATTAATAAATACATAGATTTTGTCTCCTGCTTATCCATGTATCCTCTCCTTGCCATCTTATGCTTCCTACCATCCCCGATACATCTTCTCTTACTATTTCATTTTACTATTTCTCATTCTGGTCTCTTTCCTTTTTATTTCAATTTCCTCTTCTCTAGCCACCCGTACCACTTGTCCCATATGCTATAATAATCTGAATCTTCTCTGTCGTTAATTTCTAATGTTAATTTGTTCATCTCGGCACAGTCCATTATTTTGCCGATTACTTGTTCCTTAGTTGGTATTTTTTTCTCTTTCCATTGATGAGCGAAAGCGATTCTTGCTGCTGTTATTATATGGATTGCCAGATATTTTTTCTTTTTTGCCATTTCCATCTTAAAGATTCCCAGGAGAAGTATTTTAGGGTCTAATTCAAAGGTTTCACCTGTTATTTCTGAGAGCCAATTGCCAATCATCTTCCAATACTTTTTTGCTTGCGGGCAGGTCCACCAGCAATGGTAAAAAGTACCTTGCTGGTGTCCACACTTCCAACACTTTGGGTTTGAATTAGAGTAGATCTTAGCAATTCTAGCTGGTGCTAGGTGCCACCTATAAATCATCTTATACTGGTTTTCCTTGTAAGTGGTTGCCTTGGTGAGTTTTATATTGATGTTCCATAATTGATCCCATTCTTCCAAATTTATATTTTTCCCAATGTTTTTTGCCCACGCTAGCATTGGGCCTTTAACTACTTCTTCCATCAAATCATATTCTACTAAATAGTTATATATTTTAGCTAATAGTTTGTTATCTGTACCCATCCAAATTTTATCGAAATCTTTATTTCCCATTTCTATGCCATATTGTTCCTTATCTTTTTTGTGTCTTGATTTTATCTGTGCGTATGTCCACCATTCAACACAAATGCCTTGTTCTTTTAATTGTTCTAATGTTTTGAGGTTCCCTGCCTCATCTAGAATTTCTTTGTATTTTACAGTTTTGCCATAATCCAAAACGTTTGGGTAAATTATCGCCTCCATGGTTGAAAGCCAACTGGGAATTTTAGTGTAGTGTTTCCGTTTTATTTCTTCCCACGTTGATTTCAATATGTCCCTCAGTTTATGTTTGTTGAAATATGTTTTGGTTTTTTTCCCGGTTTCCCATAAGTGAGCGTGCCAACCTGTCTGGAGATCATGCCCTTCTAATGTTAGAATTCTTTTATTCGCTAACGTCGCCCAGTCTTTTAGCCAGACAAGAATTGCTGCTTTGTGATATGTTTCCCATATTGGTAATCCTAATCCTCCCCTATTTTTTTTATCTTGTAAGCTCCTAATTGCTATTCTTGGTTTTTTCCCTCCCCATATAAACTTCCTAGTAACGACGTTGAGTTCACTAAAAAATTTTTTATCTAATTTAATTGGCGCTGTTTGGAACAAGAACAGCAATTTGGGTAGGATGCTCATTTTGATTGTCGCTATCCTCCCGAGGAAGGAGATTTGCAACTTCCCCCACTTCTCTAAATCTTGTTTTATACTTTTTAACAGGGGGACATAATTGTCCTCTTTAAGGGCCAGATACTTTGTTGAGATCCATACTCCCAAATATTTGACTTTTTTCACAATTTGGATTCCCATAGATTCCTCCAGGACTTCTTTTTGGTTTTTCGTCATATTTTTAGTAAGCATTTTAGTTTTGGATTTATTTAATTTGAGTCCTGCTACTTCTCCATATTTATCAAGTGTTTCCAATATTTGTATACCTGTTTCAACCGGTTCTTCCATAATTAGGACAACATCATCCGCAAACGCTTGAACTTTATATGTTTCTTTCCTTATTTTAAGCCCTTTGATTTGATCGCTCTCTCTGATCTTCTTCAATAGCACTTCTAGTGCCAGTATGTACAAAAGTGGTGACATTGGGCATCCCTGTCTTACTCCTTTGCTGATCTGAAATGTTTTGGTGAGTTCACCATTTACTAAGATATTGGCCCTTTGCTTCTCATAAATCGTATTTATTGTATTTGTGAAGTTTTGTCCAAATCCCATTATGTCCAGTTGTTGTTTTATAAACTCCCAATTCAGATTGTCAAAGGCCTTCTGTGCATCTAAGAAGACTAATGCCACCTCTTTTTCCGGGTGTTCCTCGTAATATTCTAACACATCCAAAATTGTCCTAGTATTATTCCTTATTTGCCTCCCTGGGAGGAATCCATTCTGATCGCTATGTATTATCTTGTTAAGAATTCTTTTTAATCTCTCTGCTAATATGTTCATATATATTTTATAATCGATGTTAAGGAGTGAAATTGGCCTGTAGTTCTGTATCAATTTGGTATCCGATCCCTCTTTTGGTAAGAGTATAATATAGGCCTCTCTCCAGGATTCTGGTATTTTGTTTTTCATTAGGGCCTCATTGAAAATTTGGAGCATTCTTGGGAGTAGAATGTCTTCTAATTCTAAATTTTTGTATAATTCCCCTGGGAATCCATCCGGGCCCGGAGATTTGTTCTTTTTCAATCTGGCAATTGCAGTCTTTAGCTCTGTTAATGTAATCTCTTTGTTTAACATCTCTTTTTCCTCCTCTCCAATCTGTGGCATTCCCTCCTCCATTAGATATTGTTTTACTTTCTCTTTGGATATATCCTCTTCCTTATATAACGACGCATAGAAATTGTGTGCTATCTCCAATTTTTTTTCTTCCTTAGTTGTGGTATGCCCTTCGGAATCTTCAAGTTGGAGAATAATTCCTTTCTCTCTCTCTTTTTTAATTCTGTAAGATAACCACCTTCCCGGCTTGTTGGCATTCTCGAAGTAATATTGTTTTGTTCTCTTAATGTTATATGCAAGTTTTTCTTGATCCATTATATTTAATTTATGACGAATGTTCATCCAATTTACTTTTGTTAATTCATTGTCAGGATTTAATTGGGCCTCTTTCTCTGCCTTTGCCAGTTCTTCTAGCAATCTTCTTTGAGATTCTCTCCTCTCTTTATTTCTATGTGCTCCATAAGATATCATTAGGCCTCTTAAATAGGCCTTCATCGTATCCCAGATTATCCCCCGGTTTGTTGGTTCTTTTTCATTTTCTTCAAAAAAGATTTCTAATTCCCTCTTGACTTTGTCGATGTTTTTTTTGTCTCGCAAAAATTGTGTGTTCATTCTCCATCTTGTGTTTTTCCTCTTATATGTACTCTTCCATCTGATTTCCAGTGGGTTATGATCTGCCCAGGTATTAGGAAGGATCTCCGCTGACGCAATGTCCATGCCCCAGTTCCTGCTTACCCACATCATGTCTATTCTGGACCATGATTTGTTGGGATTAGAATAATAGGTGTACTGTCTCTTGTTGGGGTGTAATGTTCGCCAGATATCCACGAGGTTTAATTCATCAACTAGGTCGAAGAAAGTTTTTGGTAAGTTTTTCCTTAGTTTCTTTTGACCTCTAGATCTTTTGTGATCTTTATACGCATCGACCACGCCGTTAAAATCCCCGATGACACAGATATTGTTGTTGTCCAGTCCTCTTATTATATCTCTTGTTTTGTTGTAGAACTCTTTCAGATTTTTGTTTGGGGCATAGATCGCTGCTATTAATATTGCCGAATTGCCCCTCTCGATTTCAACAATTAGTAATCTACCTTTAGGGTCTGCATATTTCAATTCTGTCTTCATCTCCTTTCTAATATATAGTACCACCCCTCTCTTTTTCTTCGTAGCTAGAGAGGTATACAGATTCCCCAATTTTTTATATTCCAGATATTTTATGTGTTCTTGTTTAATATGTACCTCCTGAAGGCATACTATATCTGCATTTTGTGTAACTAATTTATTAAAGAAAGTTTTTCTTTTTTTATGATCATTAAGTCCGTTTACATTAATTGATAAGATTTTCCAGTCGTCCATCCTTTTCTCCTTCTATTGATTTACTTAAATTTGATGTTAGTATTGGCTCGAACTGCTCTTTGAGGTCTTTGTTTCTTTCCTGCTTCTCTGCTTTCTTTCTCTTCCTTTTCTTTCTCGTCTAAGCTCTCTTTCCCCGTCGAAATCTCTTCTTGGGATCTTCTTTGGGTGGGTTCTCCTTCTGTAGTGCCAGCTTCCAATTCCTCTTTACTACTTTGTTCGTCTTCTGACCCTCTCAAATGATCAAGGAATTCTTGTGCCTCTACCAGACTATTTATTTTGATCCTCCTCCCTTGCCAGGTGATCAGCATACCCTCCGGCAAGGTCCATCTGAAAAGTATATTTCTTTTGTTCAGCTGTGAGGCCAGGAATCTGTAGTCTCTTCTTTGTTCTCTCACCCTCCTCGGCACTTGCTTCAGGACAATCACCTCCTTTTCCTTATAGTTGATCGGTTCTTCTTTTACCATTTTATAAAAGATATCCTTGACTTTCTTTCGTGCGAACCTTATGTGTACCTCTCTGGGTAGATTGTTCCGTCTGGCGTAGTTGGTCTGGATTCTATACACCTCATCCAATTCTTTTATGATGTCATTTGAGTCCTGTTGGAGCACCTCCGCTATTAATTCGGCCATTACTTGGCCAAGATTTTCGTCCTTGTCCTCTGTTACGTTTTGAAAGCGCAGATAGAAAGAGGCCTTGTCCATTTCCAATTGTGTAATTGCTTCCTCCAGGTCCCTATTCTGGGCCATTAATTTTTGATCTACTATTTCTAAGTCTTTCTCTTGTTGTTCCACTTTAGATTCTATTTTGCCTATTCTCTGTTCGTTATTTAGAATAGCTTGCTGTATGTCACCTATTTTCTGGTCAATGCCTTGTATGTCTGTTTTCATTTCTTGGTGGTTATTAGTCATTTTCTCTTGCATTAAGAGCATTGTCTCCTGAATCATTGCTAGTGATGCCTGCATCGCTTGCATTGTTGGAATCACTGATGCCTTCTCTATTTTTGGTAGCGCTTCCGTCGATTTCTGAGTTGCAGGGGAGGACATTGTAATTGTGGGACTTGAAACGCTAGGGGTTACTTTCTTTCCTGTTTTTGTCACAGTAGATGCAAAACTCATCTCCCTAAGCACTTTCGCCTGTTCTTTAACTATCCTTTCTATGTTCCTCCACACTGTCATCCACTAGTTGACTTCCCTTGCTTAGTTAGCACTACTTAAGTAAAGAGAATTTTTGAAGCTATTTCCAATTCACAAAATAGGTGGAAATGAAGTTTTTGCCCTTTTCTCCGCTATGCTACCCACAACTTGGCTTTATTGACTATTCCTTATTTGGGGGCTGCGTTTCTAATTTGACTCAATTCCTAGTTAACAATTAATTAGATTCTCAAATTTTAGAGGAAGAGAAAAGAAAAAATAAACCTTTCAATACCAATGCATCTACTCAGTAAGGTAATACTCAATATCCAGTCGGTAAACACTTAATTAATTGATGTTGTAAGTTGAATCACTATCTTATAAAATTTATCCTTAATATTATTGATAATATTAGACACAATAATCAATCAATCAATAGCCACTCTATGCACACAGCAGTAAAAAATACAAAAACCAGACCCCCAAAAAAAAGTAGCTAATAAATAAGTGATAGATATATAAATAGGTAGATAGTTAAATATAAATGGATGAATAGATAGATAGGTAAATAAATAAAAGATAGGTTCTAATATGTCTATACAGGTATTTAGATAAATTAATTAGCTATGTTATATTACTACTTTTAATACTCTAAATATATAGGAACTTTAAATAATTTAAATACTTATATAAATATTATAACTAAATATTATAAATACTTTGAATGTGTAGAGAGAAAAAAAAGAAAAAAGAATGATAAATATATATATATTGTAGTTTTAGACTGTTTTTAAAATAATGACAAAATGTATTAATATAAATTTAAATTCTAATCCTCTTAGTCCTTTCAAGTGCCACACTTGTTAAAGTTTATACTGGAAAGTACATTGGTTACTTCACCCTTCTATTTCTCGCTTCTTCAAAATCTCCAACTCCTTGTAAAAGTTAGTTAATTGTTCTGTTTTTCTCTTCCTGGTGCTTCTTCTTTCCTCTCTGGCTCTTCGCTGTTCTTCTCGTTGGTATCAAGTATGGTTGCACTTCCGGTCCTAAATTTCCGGTCGTTCTCCTCAGTCAGCAGAATCTCTTCCCCACGTCCTCCAAGCACGGTCTATGCAGAAAATTAAATCCAAAAAAGGGATCGTGCCGCTGGTCCGCTTGCCGATCTCCCCTCCTTCCTTCTTGCCGGCCTGTCTGCGATCTCGCTGTCAGTCCTCCTCCTCTCTTCCAATCGCCGCTTTTTTCCTCTTTGAGCCCTTCCGCTCCGATCCAGCCAGCAAAGCGTAATCCGATCTTCAGCTCCCGAGCGCACTTTGGGGTGAGTGGATACTGATGTTCTCACCTCTCTTCCCGGAATCTTTGCTTCCCCTCTTGTTGGCTATCGTGGCTTCGGGTCTGCCATTAAGAGGCAGACGCGTCCCGTTAGCTTGACAGTGTGAATCGGTCGCGCCGGGTGGGTTTGCACTCCGCCACTCGACTCACCAAAGCCCCACTATAGTCCGCGAAGCCCTCCAAGCTTCCACGCCTCGAAC
Organism: Arizona elegans; assembly: GCA_022577455.1. NCBI lineage: Eukaryota > Metazoa > Chordata > Lepidosauria > Squamata > Colubridae > Arizona > Arizona elegans. The sequence continues at coordinate 156,536,611 of JAKOOJ010000001.1, forward strand.
GGTCCCCAAAACGTTGCGATAAGTGGCAGTGGGAGAGAGCGATCACTCTCACCACGCCATGACACCACGCGTCACCAACCGGAAGTCGATATGACCCATTTCATGCCATGTGTGGAGTTGCCCATGGCACGGGAGATGACATGGCTGTGTGTCATATCATCCGGCTTCACAACCTACCTGAGAGTATTGTGTCGGACCAAGGTACCAATTTCACAGCCTGGGTTTGGCGGGCACTCTTGGAACTTCTACAGGTGCAGGTACGTCTTTCATCCTCACATCATTCAAAATCAGACGGAGGCAAGGAATGAATGAATGCCATGCTGGAGCAGTCTTTATGTTGCTACATGAATTTCCAGCAGAACGACCAGATGGATCTGCTGGCGCTGGCAGAGTTCGCATATAACAATGCCTAGCATGCTTCAGCTTGCATGTCTCTGTTCTTGGCAACATACAGATTTCATCCACGTTAGTCCCCTCTGACCACTGCGGATTCACCACTGCCTGCAGATGTGGATTTCCTACAAAAATTCACCACTGCATATCAACTATTGCGAGAACAATTGGAGCGGGCCAAGAAGGGTTATAAAAAGTTCACAGATCAACACAGTCGAGATGTGCCTCCCTTGGCAGTCAGTGACTGCATCTGGCTCTCCACCTGGCACCTCCTCATGATGCTATCATCCCACAAACTTGACCATCACTTCCTAGGCCCATTCCCTGTGGAAGTGGTCGTCAACCTGGTGGCATATCATCTGACCCTACCTGCTCGAATGTGCATCCACCCGTTATTCTACTGGTCCTTGCTTGTGCCTGCTGCACCAGCCAGCCCTCACCAGCTGTCAGGTTCCCTGCCAGAGCCAGGGTTAGTACAGGAGGAGCTGGAATATGAGATGCACATATTGTAGATTCCTGTGTTCGCTGGGGATGTCTGCACTATGTAGTGCACTGGAAGGGCTATGGCCCTGAGGACATGTGGTGGGAAAACGCCAATGCTCTGCATGCCCCTCAGCTGGTTTGTTGGTTCAACTGCCAGTATCCATGGAAAACTGGCCGGGGGGGGGGCTCCGAGAGGTTGAGCCATGACGGGGGGGATACTGTGATGTGTCCCTTGGACAACTACCCAGATTCCTCCTAAGATGTCACCTCAAGGGAGGATGAGCCTATTCCTGGCACATCAGGAACTGAGTTGATTGATGTCTCTGAACAGCCATCTGGAAGAGATTCACTCACAATCACATGTCACTGTGGTTTATGGAGATTTTTATTTGTATTCCCCAAGCACTTTTCTCCACCTGGTTTTAGAACTGTCCTTACTGAAGTCAGCCAGAAGCAAGCTGAGATTAAATTCCCAGTCAATGACAAATTAGTCCATAAAACAAATAGCAAGGTGCTCAAAGAGTAAGTCCAATAAACGAATATAAAGCCCTAGGCAAAACCTAAAGTATATCCATGTTAGTTCACAGGTTATAAAAATTCAGAGTCTCAGAAAACATGAATGAGCACGCAGCCACAACTCACACATGTTGCTTCCAGCAACTTCTCCCTCTGCCTGCTATGCTAAATAGCTCCCAGTGCAGCCCATCAAGAGGGGTGGGGTCTTTTTCTGAACAATCTGGCAGACCTCCATTTTGCTGCCCTGCGTGCTCTGAGATCTACCAGAGCAGGCAGCTCCTCCCCCTCCTCTTCACTGGTCTGCAAGCTATTCCCAGCCAAACCCTGTTTGCTGGCACTTCAGGGTCAGGGTCAGTAATTCCTGATCCTGAAGTATCAGGAATGATCTCATTCTTTCTCAAGCCAGCCTCTGAGAAAGAGTTGGAGGAGTCGTCCAAAGGAGACATCGCAGGAGGAGGCTTTAGCTGGGGAAAGCTTGCAGTGGCAGACAGCCAATGAAGAGGAGTAGGAACTGCCTTCTGCACCTGATCCAAAAACACCTAGGGCAGAGAAAAGGCAGGAACAACAGAGGTCAGCCAACTACTCGAAAGGAGAAAGCCCTGCCCAGCTGTACCAGAAAGCTGGCTATTTATCACAGCAGACAGATGGAGGCATTGCTGGGAATGTGTGTTTTTACTAGCTGTGTGTTTTTGGTCATCCTGTTTCCTGCTTCACTCTGGATTGACACCATGTTTGGAATTGATTCGTGCCTTGGAGACTCTGGACTTTTTCTGTCTCGTGAACTCTCTTGTGTGTGGATTTAAGTTTGTTTAGTGGAATTATTTTGTTTGAGAAACTTTCAATTGCTTTGCAGACTATTGGGCCATTAATCTTGGCCTGCTTGTGGCTGGACTTAATTGGGACAGTTCTGAGTTTTGGAGAAGGATATTGCTGGGATTATTATTAAACTCACTAAATAACAGTTATGTGCATTTGTGTGTGAGTAGGACAGCATAGTGAGCTACAATTCATTGATCTCATCTGTTGCGACCTCTTGGCTTTGCCTATCTTTAATTATTCCGGCGGCATCATTTCCAATGGATCTCAGTTCCTTCAACTTCAACCGCTTCTATCATTTCATCCTTATTAGTAAGAAGTTTGGTATAGCTGACCTTCCAGTTCCTTCCTCTATCTTTTGGATGCCAAAGTTGTCAGCTAGGCTCATAAGGAACTTGTTCAATCTCCCACTTGATGCAGAGTTTGTTTCCCAGTTTATGTCAGGGTAGTTAAAAAAAACTCATAGTATTGTGGCATGCTTCCTACATACATGGATTAACTGATAAACAAAATGTTCATCTATTTCTTCTGCTTGCTTGGGTGGCCTCTAGTATATACCTATAGCAATGTCATTCTTTTTTTTCTTTTATTATAACCCATCTGCATTCAAGGAGGCTTTCATCCATGGTTTTATGCATTTCTATAGGGGTGTAATGAATTTTTACATATAATGTATCTCCACTCTTCTTTTGTTAGGTCTGTTTCTTTTGTGGGATGGGGATGGGGGATGGGGATGAGGAGGAGGATTGTAATTTACAGATAATGTGATGGGGCAGGCCAATATTTAAATACCTGTAATTTTGAGTCAGATAAGATTCTGACTGACACGGTTATCCCTAATTTGAAGTAATAGTTTGTCCTGCATTTTTAAAATAATATCTGAATTAGACACTTCAGTACATACTGAATCATAATTAAAGTAGCATTTTCAGAGAGTCAACGTGGCAAATGAATTTCATCTCCTCAAATGCAGTCTAGTACAAAAAGAGACAATGGAAGGATGTGTAAAACCAAACAATAATCAAAGAGCACCTTGTGATATGTATAGTATATAAAAGACATATAAATTTTAATAACAAAATAATAAATATGGATGTAAATATGGGCAGTGCTTTGAACTCGGATAGATTTTCCCCCCAAAAAAATGCTATTAACAATTCATTTCCACAGAAACTAATTATTTCCATGCTCAAGCAAAGAGGAATTTACCCATCATTTGCTTTGATATTATAGCTGTATTGTGGGAAGCAGCTCTCAAGGTACTGCAGAACAAGAAGTACCTTTTGCCAGCAAACGGCCACAGGAATTTTGGCTCAGTTACTTATTAAAACAGTTCTGAAAACATTGGCATACCACTGAAATTAAGTCTAGAAAATTTAATAGTGAAATTCACATTCCCACTTACTGCCCTTCAGCACTCTCTGATGCCATCAGTAATTCTTCAACATCTTCAAATTTAAAAATGTAATGTTAGCTCTTTTTAGCAGACATAATGATGCCTTCTGGTACCTTAAAGCCTAACAGACTGTCTACCTACGGGTAGGTATAGTATTTGCACAGCAGATATCTTATAGTACAGTGTTACATTAACAAATAGCGAGATGTCCATGTCCTTCAGTAGACATCTGCTGTTGGCTTCCCCTCTCCACCCCCACCCCCCAAGTATGAAGCAATGAATCAATAAATTATCTTTTATTTCAAGAATCTCACTTTAGCAAGAAAGGCAAAGATAGGCGCAGGACCCAAAAAATATAAGGTAGAAGAAAATAAAAAAATGGATTATCACACATCACTGACTACTGTTTGGTCCTATTACAGGTTACAAATACGCCCTAGATGTAACTGCCCATTAATTGACTTATTACCTTGGTCTTGACTGACTATACTGTGTTTATAACAATCTATGCCTGAATTCATGTGTGTAAATTCCAAAATAATTATTGCCATTTCTGAGGAGGATCTTCAATGGCACCATGAGAAAAGAAACTACAAACTAGATTATTTTTTTCATTCACACTGATGGAATTTGACATACAGGTCCAAACAGATGTATCTATCAAAATAAGATAACCTTTAGATAAGATAACCTTTATTGTCATTTTTTTCTGTGGGCACACTGGCACATATCAAAAATGAAATTCTGTTGCCTGCTCTCAAAAGTGTAGACATACATAACACACATATAGATATGCTATATACATACATATGTATATACCTACACTCTAACATATAAATACATATTTATATTAACCACTGTCCATCTTGAATACATAGTGGAAAAAGGAAGCTTGAGATTTCACAAGGTTGATACTGTATGGAACAAAACTGTGGCTAAATCTGAATGCTCTGCTTCAAATACCACAAAGCCTCCTCCCAGAAGGTAGCAAGGAAAACAGATTGTGAAGAGGATGTGTAGCGTCCCAGACAATACTGCAAACCCTGGTCAAGCAACACTTATATGTTATGTCCTGGATAGAAGGGAGTGAACTGCCAATAATTTTTTCTGCCATCCTCACCACTCTCTGCACCACCTTCCTGTCTGAAGCAGTAATGCTCCCAAACCAGACAGTAATGCAATATGACAGGATGCTCTCGATCATCCCTTTACAGAAAGTGGTAAGGACAGGGAGAGGAAGATGTACTTTTCTCATGAGACACAGAAAATGCAGGCACTGCTGTGCCTGCTTCATCAGTGTCTCGCTGTTGAGTGACCAAGCCAGCATACTCATTAGCTCCACACCCAGAAGTTTGATGCTGCTAACCATCTCCACAGATGAATCATTTATACATAGAGGAGTGTGGCTGTGCCTGCCTTTTCTGAAATCGACAATTATTCCTTTTGTTTTTCCTATGTTTAAAACAAGGCTGTTTTTATTACACCAGTTCACCAAAACCTCTACCTCCTTGTGGTAAGCACCCTCATTGTCATCCTGAATAAGATCCACTACTGTTGTATCATCCACATATGTCACAATATGGTTGGTGGCAAACCTTGCACAACAGTCATGGGTCAACAGGGTAAACAACAGTGGACTTAGGACACAGCCCTGAGGAGAACCTGTGCTCAAGAAAGTGGTGTTAGAAATATTAGTCCCAACTCTCACATCCTGGGGTCTATCAAAAAGAAAATCAAGAATCCAGTTACACAAAGGAGTATTAAAGCCTAAGAGGCCCAGTTTGTCTACTAGATGCTGAGTAACAATTGTATTAAATGCTGAACTGAAGTCGACAAACAGCATTCGCACGAGTGTTTCTTTCCTCTAAGTGAGCCAAGCTCAGATGGAGAACAGAAGAAATAGCATCCTCTATAGAGCAAGCAAACTGAAGCGAATCAAAAGCCGAAGGGAGGCTAGATATTGTAATGTCCTTTGCCACTCAAAACATTTCATAATGATGGATGTAAGTGCAACTGGATGGTAGTCATTAAGACCTGTAATTGTAGACTTTTTTTGGCACTGGCAAAATAATGGCTGTCTTAAAACACGATGGGACCACTGCTTGCTGCAATGAAAGATTGAAAATATATGTAAGATGATAGAGAACCAAGTGAGTCAGGAGAGGGGTCATATCTGTAACACTGGAATTCTAGGACTGACAATTTAAATCAATATGATGATGGTCATTTACCTTTTAGAGATAGGACAGACTCTTATTGTTTCTTTATAAGATGGCTCAGTTTATGTAGAAAAGAGTGTTATATTTCTATTTAAAACACTTGGATAAATGGTCAGAGCATGGAATATTGCATCAGTAGGTGAGTACCTGTCCATTTATGACTTGCAGTTAGCAAGGTCACCATTGTATCTTTGAATGGTTAGGAGATATAGCATATAGATAAATAAATGATTGTTTGCTGCTGTCTGTGCACCTTTAAGGCCATAATCTCTTGTTCCCAAAGTATGTAGCTTTGATTTTATAGGCCCATGATGGCGAACCTATGGCACGTGTGCCAGAGGTGGCACGCAGTGCCCTTTCTGATGGCACACAAGCCATTGCCCCAGTTCAGCTCTGCTGCACATGCGCACATGCTTCCCATCAGCCAGCTGATCTTCAGGTCTGTGCCACGCATGTGCGGAGGTGGGGCGTGTGCAGGGGGCGTGCGTACCTTCATGGTGGCTGGAGCACGTGTGGGGGGCACGTGCATGCAGGGGCGGGGCACATGTATGGGGGCTGCACGTGAATTGCATTTTGGGGGTCCGGGTGTGTGCGCGCTTTGGGCACTCAGTCCGGAAAAGGTTAGCCATCACTGTTATAGGCATACACCAAATAAGAACAAAATAAAGTTACAGGAAAAAATGTGACTGCTTTCTGCTTCTTGATTGTTGTTATAAGAATCCTCAATCTGAAAGTATCCTTTAATTCAAATTACTTGATATTTTTTCCTAGACTTCCAGCAACAGATAGATTTCAGAACATGGACATGTTCCTACCATAAGATTATGTAGCCAAACTTGTACTCATTTTAACTGATTTTTAACAATCTCTAATGTAACTATTTAAATGCAGTTTTGCAGTATTTATTATAACAAAAGACTATATAAACTGAGAAAGAAAGGAATATATTGAAATAAAGAGTTAATTTAGAAGATAATTTGCCTAAAATCTTTGCATTAAAAAATCCACTTTTATTCACTGGCCCACTAAATAACAATTTAGTTAAAGATATAGGGAGACTGCCATTTATTTGCATAGAAAATTTATGTCTGGGAAAGCAGCATAGATTATTTTGAAAGAATTGAATTTCCCTTAACAAGATTTTGCTACTTGATGCACTAATCAAACAGGTGGTAAGGAAGAAGAGGAACTCAAACACTGAACAGGTTCATCAGTCAGAAAAGACATTAGTCAAAAATGACTCAAATGTTTATACACCAAGACACAAAGTATGAGGAATAAACAGAGTGAACTAAAAATTCTAATAAATGAGGGCAAATATGATATTGTTGCCATTATGGAAACTTAGTGGGATGAAACTCATGAATGGAATAAACAGCTAGAGGGATTTAAATTATTTTTTAAAAAGACATTAAAAAAGTGGAGGTGGAGTTGCACTACACATAAAAGAAGTAACTACATCTCTACAGAACTAGAGCAGAACAGTGATGAAAACCATCTTGAATGTATTTGGGTCAATATAAAAGTGGGGGGGAATGACATTACTATAGGTGTATATTATAGGCCACCCAATCAAATACAGGAAATAGATTAACTTGTTGCTAGTCGGTTAACTAATGTATGCAGGAAGCACATAATAGTAATGGGGCACTTTATCTACCCTGACATCAACTGAGAGACAAAATGTGCATCAAGTGAAAGATAAAACAGGTTCCTCACAAACCTAGCAGACAACTTTGTCTCCCAAAAACTAGAGAAGGGAACTAGGGCATCAGCCACATTGGAATTAATTCTCACTAACAGAGAGATAATGATAGTGTTGAAATTACAGGGACCTTGGGGAAGAGTGATCATGCAATATTTGAATTCAATCTTATGCAAGAATAAGCAATAAAACAAAGTCAAACTACAGTGGACGTTAAGAGAGTTGATTTCAATAAATTTAGAGAGAATTTGGGAAAGATTCCATGGATGAGAATCCTCAAGGGAAAAACAACCGAAGAAGCTTGGGAAATTTAAAAAAGTAAGATTATAAAAGCCCAGTCTAGCACAATTCCAATGAAGAAGAGAAATAACAGCTCTCAAAAGAAACCAGCATGGCTGCACAAAGAACTGTCTGATAAATTGAAAAACAAAAAGGATAAGTATAAAAAATGGAAAGAGGACACATAATTAAGACAGAATACCAGCAAATAGCCCAAGCCTGCAAAGATGAAGTCAGGAAAGCTAAGGCTCAAAATGAACTAAGGTTATGACAAAAGTCAATTAAAAAAAAAAGCAACAGGGAAAAAGCAGAGCTGTTTAACTAGTTTTTTGCAGCTGTCTTTACACAAAATGAAAAAAATAGTCCAACCTATCAAAAAGAGTACCATAAAAAACAGATTAGAAATACAGGTTAAAATAGGCAAGAAAATGGTAAGAGGGCACGTGTGTTAGAGTTTGCAGCAATCCGACCAGTACACAAGTAACTAATTCAGCAGGATTCATCTATAGAAGAAACTTCTTTACATACAATAATAAACCATGATGCATATGTACAATACCCATGCAGCAGAAGCCAGAACCAGAACAACCGGAACTCAGAATTCAGAATTCAGAAGTACAGAAGCAACAGAAGCAATAATATAAGAATATACACAGACCAGTTAAGCTAAGCCATGCCCAGGCTCCGAGCCATCTCATATGGCTCACAACAGATCCTGTTTCTTAGTCACCTAACATTTCCCATTGGCTGACTTGTTGTTATGACTATCCCAGCTCATAATTTCTTATACACTGACACTCCTCCCTTTATGACTGGAATAGATATAAACTGAATAACTTAATATTCTTCCCATGGCGCACTCCACCCAATGGCTTGGACATTATATCTGCCAGCTTGTCTTCTGAAGAACAGTGAAGCAAGCTAATTAATTTACATTTGATGACTTTTCTTACATTACAATATTTAATATCCAATTGCTTGCTTCTATTTTTTACTCTGTCACCTGTTGTCATTTTAATGCCAGCAGCATTATCCTCAAACACCATTACAACTTCATTTACTTTTATGTTTAAATCCTTTAACAGCTGTACGTACCAAGTTATCTCTGAACGAAATTCAGTTATAGCAATAAATTCTGCCTCTGCAGTAGAAATGGCTACAGTTGTTTGCTTTCTGGACTTCCAACCAATTAAAGCCCATCCAAATAATACCACAATCCCAGAATTGGACTTTCTGGTTTTTACATCATTGACATAATCACTGTCAACATAACATTTCAACTTTAATTCTTCAGAGACCTGTATTTGAAGACCCCCTTCAAATACCTGAGAATCCTTTTTACAACCCTCCAATACAATTGAACTGGTGCAGCAGTAAAGCGACTTAAGATGCTTACTGCACAAGCTATGTCTGGTCTGGACCACTGTGACAGATATAACAAGCTCCCTATTGCTGACAGATATATCTCTTGATCACAGGTTTCACTTTTGTCTGCACCCAAATTGTTGTTAAAATCTGTGCTCAAATGTGTGGAGCAGAATTACAATCCTTGATGTTGTATGAATCAACAGCTGTTCAATTTTTCTTCTTTGACTGAGAACATAACAACCTTTCTCAGATTTTTGTATCTCCAAGATAGTTCTATATTTCACCCAAATCTTTCAATTCAAATTTTTTCTCTAATTGATTAGCAAATTCTTTTATCTGTGACAGATCTTTTGAAATGAAACAAAGATCATCCACAAATGCTAATAATTGACAATCCCCACCTTTTAACTTTCCAGTATATATGCAACCATCGGCCTTGCAACCCTTGAACCCAAGACCCTTCAATGCCATATCTAAACAGATATTCCAATTCCTGGCTGACTGCTTCAGCCCATAAAAGGCCTTATTCAATTTATACACAGTGTTACACAGTGTTGGGCTTTTTACTTTCAGGGACATAGCCAGCAACACAGCAACACAGCGTGAAACTTCGGGGCTCTGAAGATAGTGCTGATATCACAGCCGTTTGGGGGGTCCTTCGGGGTCATAGCTGTCGTGTAGGGATGGTGAGGAATGGACGCACAGGCTGGTACGAACAGGAAAATCGCAAATTCCCTGAAGTACTGGCAAATAGCCTCTGACTCAGTGGCTGGGAAGACAGCCAGGGAGCTGTCATAAACTGGGGCGGCCAAGAAGAAAGTGAGGTGAAACATCTGGGTGAGAACAAATTGCTCTCTTGGAAATAAGATTCCTTTTGTAAAAAAAAATTACTTCCTGACTTTAAAAAAACTTTACTTGAGAGAGAACAGCAAAAGAGGAGAGGGGAGGGAGCAGATACAAGACTATCTCCCCTCTTCTGGCAGTAGCGGCGAAAAAGCAGAAGCCATTAATGGAGATAATTGACAAAGTTTGAAAATTGAGTTTTAATGAATAGAAAGCAGATTGGGCAGAGTGGCTTTTTTGTACTGAGTTTGATGTATGATTGAACTTTGAAATCCCGAGATTTGTATCTGAAAAAAATGGACTGCATATAACTTAAGATAATTGGGAGTAAATTGTAGTGCCATCTAGTGGTGCTAGAGAAAATTCAACAATTAAATTGAACAAAGGAGAAGACAAGAATGGAATGAACCTGAACAATATTTTGAGAACTCTGATAAGAAATGGTGTAGTGATTTTGTAGCAGAGAAGAAAAAAGGAAAAGAAATATACAGCTAAAAACTGAACTGCCTACACGTTGTTTTGCGAATTTATAAATTGTGGAATGTTGGATTTTTATATTTGGTCCTTTTTTTCAAATTGGATTATTTTTTCTTCTTCTCTTTGGAATTAAATTTTTGGAGATTAGCTTCTTTTTTCCTCTCTCCTTGGAAATTTTATATCTCTCTTTTTTGGGGTTTTTTGTTTTTTTTTCTCTTTTCTCTTTTTTTTCCTTTTCTCTTCTTTTTATTCTTAACACTCTTTTTTGGTGATAGATATATATTTATCTTCATTTTGTCCTTTTTATATTTTTGACTTTCCTGGCTCTTTTTGATTTTCAAATCTGTATTTTGAACTTTTTGTTATATCCCTTTGTGGATTAGGGTAACAAGAACCTGAAGATTTTGATTATGGATTGGACTTTGATTTTAAACCTGGAAGTAATTAAGAGGCAAATTTGAATTTTAATGTTGAAACATTTGGATTACAATTAGGTGGTTTGAATTTAAAGAACAAAATGAAGAAAACAACATAACATCTATCTTCACCATCAATCAGCAACCAGCTCCACGGGACAAAAAAAAAAACAGCTGAAACTATAACACAGCAAGAGAAAACTAATATGGGCCATATATGAAGACCTCAAGGAAAGAATAAACAAAGTAGATGAGAAAATTGAAAAAATGGATGGAGAATTGAAGGAAGTTAAAGAGATGATAGGGAAAAATGAACAACGACTGAAGATAGTGGAAGAAAAAGTAGAAACAACAGAGAAAAAAGTGGAAAAGAAGGATTATAGATTTGCAACCACTGATAAGAATCAGGAAAGGACAATTATAATTCTCAAAATGGATAAAGCTGATTATTATCTAAGATTTCAAAATATCGAAGAAGAAAAAGGAGAGAATCTAGCAGAAAAAGTTGCAGAAATATTAGCAGACGCAATGGAAGAGGACAAAGAAAAGATACTAAGTGGGATTGATGAGATAAATAGAGTACATACAAGATATGCAATGAGAAATAATTTACCAAGAGAAATGCATGTCAGATTTACCAAGAAAACATTGAGAGCAGAGATACTGCAATTGATGAGAAATGCAACAATAAAACACAAAGGTATAGAGATAGTGGCACTGAAACAAATTCCAAGAAGAGTTAGAGATTTTAAAAAAGAATATCAATTTCTTACTAAATGTCTGATTAAAAGAGGAGTGAATTTTAGATGGTTGGTGCCAGAAGGAATCTTGGTTATGTCCTCAATTCTTGAGCATGAAAAAGGCAATAATGATCTGGTACAACACTGGTGGCAGAAAATTTATGGGCTTTGCAAGAAACATTGATTCTTCATAATTACAAATAAAATGGCATATTAAATGAAATCTTGGTCTGATTTACCTGGGTTCTTACAAGTTTATATGTAGTAGACCAAAAGCTGTGATACACCTGATAATAATCAATCCCCTTCATTGGCATGAACTGTATTGACTTTGCCAAGTTCATCACAGTGTTGAATTGATAGGAATGGCCAGTTCTTGCTTAAGGCTTCATATTGTCTAACTTCTCTTGAAGTAGTGTTTTGATTAAGCACAATACAACAGTTAAAGTATACCTATAGTATAGACTGACACTTCAGAAAAAGTACATTTGAAAAACTGGGTAACAGCACTGAAGTCTATTCTTGGCTTACCCTTCTATAGAAAGAATATTTTATTGTCTTGAGTTTCAAAAGTTGCACCCTACATTGGACATGAGTTTAAATCTGAAATAATAACATCCCTATCTCTATTGCCTTCTAATTAGAGAGAATATCTGCTTGTTGATTTGGATAATTAATTAACTAACTGTAAAATGTACTTGTTTTAACACAACAGTAGGGGTCAGACAGATAAAACTGAATGTTGAAAAAGGCAACATGTAAAAAAATGTTCGAGTACATTTAATCTTTGATATTAAACTACCTTTAACACATATACAGTTCAGAGAAGTTTCGTGCACAGTAGTTACAAAAATTATAACATATTAAATATTTTTAAAAGAAATTAAAAGCCCAGCACATTTGTTAGATAAATCCTTCACAGATTAAACTTCAGGAAATCTGATGTTTATGCAGTTTTCTTACTTATTCTCTAACTTCTGCAATTCTACATTTTGAGAACCTAATTAGCTGACAGCTTGCTCCAGAATACTAACAGAATGGCTAATTTGCTGAGGCAAATCACCCATTATATTTTGCATCAAAAATATTATAATTTAGGTTTGAAAAGTTATTGATATACTTCCAGATAAGTAAGCACAGAATTAAAATTTGGAACTAATAGTAATGGCAGCTGAGGTATCCCCAAACTGACAAACTGGAACTAGAATAAAGTAATTGTTAAAACATTAGGGAAATCATGCAGCCATCTATTAAAGAAAGGAGAACATATCTGAAAATCCTTCCATGTTCTACTGTAATTCCTTCAGTTACAGTATTTATAAGTATTTTTACCATTTCTTCAACATACATTCTCTTTAAAACAAAAGTGAACAACCACAAAAGGCATAGGGAACACAATGAAGTAACCTACCCTTAAACCAACTGAAAGAACTCACTGGAGAAATAGTAAAGTCGTACCGGGGTGTTTCTATTGTCTTTATTTCTTGTTGCTTCCTTAAATGAAAATTAGACAGACCTGTAGTGTATTGTAACACGTCACACCCATTAGAATAGAAATTCTAATTTGCTAGTTTCCATTTGATGTTATATTTTCTGGATCATGTGCATGGATTATTATTTTAATAATGTTTATGTTAAACATAATCGAATATAACTGCAAAAAGAACCCTTCCTAAAACTAAAAGGAAGTTTCTTCTGGAATCATAGAATCCCTGTGCAAGGCAGGAGTCCTTATACCATCCCAGACAAATAAATGTCCAAGCTTTTCTTGAAAACTTCCAGTAACAGAGCACACAGAAGACCAGGAGGCAAGCTCTTCCATTGGTTAATTGTTCTGTCAGGCAATTTCTCCTTCGTTCCAGGTAGGATCTCTCTTTAATGAGTTTCCACCCATTACTTGTTGTCCTACTCTCATGTACTTTGGAGAATAAATCAACCCCCTCTTCTCTGTGACTGCCCCTCAAGTACTGGAGAACAGCTATTGTGTCACCAATATTCTTTCTCTTTATTAGGCTTGACATATCTAGTTCCCTTAACCATTCATCATGCAATTTAGTCTTCGGCTTCTATCTTTGTTGCTTTTCTCTGAAATTTTTCTAAGGTCTCATTTTGTATTGTGGTGACCAGAACTGGATGCAGTATTTCAGGTGTGGTCTCACTAATGCAGTATAGAGTGGTACTATCAGTTTTGGTAATCTTGACACTATGCCTCTATTAATGCACCCTAGGAATTAATTGGCTTTTTTGGCAGCTGCAGCACTTTGCTGGTTCATACTTGTAGTGGTTCCTAGGACATCTAGATCCATCTCACAGGTACTTCTACTTTCAGAACCATTGAACCATATCTTCCAAAGATCCTGGAGCACAATGCAATCCTAAATTGCATTAACAGAGGGATAGAATCAAGATCACGTGAAATATTAGTACCAGTTTATAAAGTGTTATAGTAAGGCCACACTTGGAATACTGCATCCGGTTTTGGTCATCATATTGTAAAAAAGTTGTTGAGACTCTGCAAAGAGTGAAGAAAAGAGCAACAAGGATGATTAAGGGGCTGGAGGCTAAAACATATGAAGAATAGTTGCAGGAATTGAATCTAGTCTAGTGAAAAGAAGGACTAGGCTGACTTGATAGCAGTGTTCTAAGGGGCTGCCACAAAGAAGAGGGAATCAAGTCTCTTCTTAAAAGCCTCCAGTGATGGAAGGCCCACAACTTCTGAAGGCAAGCTGGTTAATCGTTCTCCTATGAGGCGCCCATGGCAATCATGTCTGGGTAGTGACACGACTGCCAACCAATAGGACCGAGTCTACTGAACTTTAACACCGCCCCTTCCTTCGTTATCCAGTTTTTCGACTCGGTCTGCACCTGGACAGTCGTGTCTGTAGTTTGTTACTCTATATTGAGATTTATAGCTTATTGAGCACTCTAAGACCTATCCTTAATTCAACAGCTGCGAGGGCTGCTGGGTAGCAGTTCCCTCCCCCACGCGCACGAGCTTGCTTGCCTCGCTCCGCCGTGTTTTCTTAGCCATCCGGCCCAGCAGCAGCGATTTCGAGTGGCCCCAACCTCCGCTCAACAGCTGAGAGGTGCGAGGTTGAATTCCGCGCCTACGCTGATTCCGAGCGGTTCCAGCCTTTTCTAACTTGCTGAGGGGCGCGACGGTGAATTCCGCGCCTATTGCCTGCCGCTTCGCCCGGCTCCCGATATTTAGACAGCCCGCGCTTTACTAGTGGCTGTCAATCAAGGCGACGCCATTTCCCGCCTTGCAGCTGATGGGCGCATCGAGGGGATTCCGCGCCTATCATCGTCACGGTCAGAGCTAGCGAGGCTCCGGGCACGCAGCCGCATCGATCGCCATTAACTGAGGTACCGGTGGGCTAGTTGTCCTTTTGGACCTGTTTGGCGCCATTTTCTCGCCCTCCTTTATTTTTCAAAATGGCCTCCGTCCCTGATCGAGCCTCCAATCGCTCTAAATCAAGGAACAAGCGGCGCCACGAGGAGGATTTCGGGGAGGGCACTTCATCTGGCCACAGGAGCAAGTCTAAGGCTCCTGCTTCTGACCGCTCCTCCCAACCTAAGGGTGCTGCAAAGTCCAGGGATGAGGACAGACGCCATAGGGCTATTGAAAAAGTGTTCCAGAAGGCACGTTCTAAGGTGGCTCAGGCTCCTCCAACAACATCCGCCTCTGCCTCCAGCCCTCCTCCTCGCCCACCTCCCTCTTTATCTCCTGATCGCTCAGTTCAGGATGATCCAGCCAGCGCACCTGATGTGGCTTCTGTCTTCCCGTCCACTTCTGAGGAACCTCAGATGCAGATGCAGCAATCGCCTCTCCTGGGCGAGGCTGAGCGAGGCCTTACCTCATCTGTTCCTGATCCTCAACCAGATATGTCTGCACCCCAGGTACCTCTCGATATGCAGGGTCCTTTGGCCGCTCTCATCTCGGAGGCTGTTCGTCAGGGAATCGCCCAGGGCCTGCAACAGCATCTATCTGTGGCTCCGAAACCTGTTGAACATAACAGGCCAACCCAAGCAAGGTCTCGCCATTCTCATGACGAACCTGAGGACATCTGCGATCAAGATTCAGCCAGTCAGGATTCCCTCTCTGAAGAGGGCGCCTTACCTGACCAGGATCTTTCGGAGGACGAGGGCCTAGAGCCTGATCAACCGGCCTTTGTGGGCCTCTTCAAGCCCCACATGTTCCGTTCCCTATTCTACAAGGCGAAGACGATCACCCGCCTAGGTACCGGTAATTCCGATTCGGCGGCGCCTTCGGGTCCGACTGATGAGGCCTCGGCCCTGTTTCAAGAGCCCACGGTTCAATCTGAGGTGATCCCTGCACCTAAACTGTTTTTGGAAGTCCTGAAGCGTCAATGGTCTTCTCCCAGCTCAGGGCCCATCCCAAATAATTTGGACAAAAGATTCTACAACCTTGTTCCAGAAGTCTCCAGCCTTCTGCAGGTGCCCGCCGTCGACGCCCCAGTCGTGGCATTATATTCCTCTTCCCCCCCTATGGGTCCATCAGAAGACTACTTACGGCCTGAGGAGAAGAAAGTCGAACGGACCCTCATCAAGGGTCATCTTGCCTCCGCTTGGTCTGTCCAGGCCTCCTCGGCGGCGTCTTTCTTCAATCGAGCATCTATTCTGTGGCTGCGCCAGCTTCAAGACCGCATCCCGGCTTCCGACCACCGCTCCCACCAGGACATCAATAAAATCTTGGGGGCGGTGGAGTTCTCAGCAGATGCTACGCTTAACGCCGCTCGTTTCTCAGCCAAGGCGATGGGGACGTCGGTAACATCCAGACGTCTTCTTTGGCTCCGGAATTGGCAAGCTGATGCCCGTAATAAGTGGTGGCTGGCTTCTTCTCCGTACACCTCTGACAAGTTGTTCGGCTCCCAACTGGACCCACTTTTGACTGAAACAAGGGACCATCGTAAAATCCTTCCTCCCATGGTTCATCGATCCGAGTATCGCTCTCATGGCTCCTTTCGTTCTTCCTTTCGAGGCTCCGATTCAAACTTTTTCCAACACCGTCCTCAACGTTCCCTGTCTTCCAGGTCCCAGCAGCAGTTCGGAAACCAGGTTAGGCAAGGTGCCAGGTTTTCTTCAAAACCTTCCTTCCGTGGGGGGAGGGGTCGCCCTTTTAGACGTTCCCGCTAGGGTTTTACCTGATTCTGTAATTGGTGGCCGTTTGTCCCATTTCTCGGCCCAATGGGATATTTCTGTCTCCGACCTTTGGGTCAGGGACACTATAAGATTTGGCCTTAAACTTAAGTTTTTGTCTCCACCCCCTAACCATTATTTTCGTTGCCCTGTATCCCTAGACCCTATTAAGAGGGCTAGGGTTCAGCAGGCCATCCAACATCTTCTGGCCATTAAGGCCATTGAACCTGTCCCTTCCCACCAAAGGGGCCAGGGGTTCCACTCCCGTTTGTTCCTGGTCCCCAAGTCATCGGGTAGCTGGAGGGCCATCCTTGATTTGAAGTCCCTGAATCGGCATATCAAATATCGCTGTTTTAAAATGCAATCTCTCCACACCATTTTGCTCTGCATTCGGAAAGGGGACTTCATGTCTTCCATTGACTTAACGGAGGCCTACCTCCATGTACCTATCTTTCCATCCCATCGAAAATTTCTCCGCTTTTCTTATAATGGCCACCATTTTCAGTATACGGCCTTACCATTTGGCCTTTCCTCCGCCCCTAGGGTATTCACGAAACTCATGGCCGCCCTCATAGGCCATATCAGTTCTATACCTATTCGTACCCTTTTTTATTTAGATGATATTCTCATACTTTCTAGAACCCAGCCCCAAGCCACTAGGGATCTAGCCTCAGTCACGTCCGTTTTGCAGCGGCATGGCTTTTCCATTAATTGGGCCAAGAGCCATCTTCTCCCCTCCACAACCCTCCAACACCTGGGGGCTGTTATTAATTTCGATTCCCTTCAAGTGGCTCTGTCACTGGAGCGCCAGGCCAGTCTGGCTGACATGGCCTCCAAATTCCAGAGGCGGGGCTCCGCCTCTCTGCTGGGCCTTTCTAGTCTTCTAGGCAAGATGGTCTCGGCTTATGGCATCGTGCCGTGGTCTTGCCTCCACAGCAGGGAGCTGCAGTGGCTTCTCCTTCCCTACCAACGGAGACGGGCGAACACTTCGGCCTCGAGTATCCCTTTGCCCCCGGAAGTTCGAGACTCGCTGACCTGGTGGACGTCGTCAGCAATTGCCCAGGGCTCTTTGTTCGGAGAAATTCCCAGGATAGTCATCACTACGGATGCCAGTCTTTCGGGCTGGGGGGCCCACCTGGACTCTCACATGACGCAAGGCCGTTGGTCCCGGAAGGAGCGGGCCATGAACATCAATGTTCTGGAATTGAGAGCCATCTACCTTGCCCTTCTCAACTTCGAGCCTCAAATTCTGGGTTGGGACGTCCTGGTCCTAACGGACAATGTCTCCGCCAAGGCCCATGTCAATCGACAGGGGGGCACTCGGTCCCGATCCTTGATGCGGGAAGCTCTTCAATTGGGTCTCTGGGCCGAATCCCATCTTTCGTCCATTCGAGCCGAGCACATTTCGTGGAAGACCAACATCCAAGCGGATTCTCTCAGCCGCCACCTCGTCGATCAAGCCGAATGGAGTATCCATCCTCTCCTCTTTCAGGATCTGTGCATTCGCTTCGGCCTGCCCATGGTGGACTTGTTCGCCTCGAGCAACAACCATCAGCTTCCCCGCTTCTTCACTCGCTTCCCCTCCCCAGGGGCGGAAGCAGTGGATGCCCTGAGGAGCCCCTGGCCTCCCGGACAGCTTCTCTACGCCTTCCCTCTTCTTTCCCTTCTATCCAGGGTCGTGAGAAAGTTGGTCATGGAACGGGCGGAGGTTCTGCTACTGGCACCTCACTGGCCTCGCCGTCTGTGGTTTGCCGAGTTGGTGTCTCTGTCTGTCTCCCCCACGTGGAGGATTCCCGACGATCGGATCTCCCTTCACCAGGGTCCCCTCACCCATCCGGATCTGCAGTCCTTCCAGTTGACCGCATGGCGGCTGAGCAGCTCCTCCTAACCGAGGCTCGGGTTTCCCCTGGCTCTATTTCCATCATTCAGGCTGCTCGCCGCCCTTCTACACTCCGGATTTATGACTCCACTTGGCGTTCCTTCTCTTCTTGGTGCCGCAGGAAGGGCATTTATCCTGCTAACGTCACAGTCGCTCAACTGTTGGACTTTCTTCACCAGGGCTTCGTCTCAGGCTTGGCCCCTAATACTCTCCGTCGCCAGGTAGCCGCCCTGTCGTCAATACTCACCTGTTCCTCGTTGAAATCTCTCTCCAATGATCCTCTCATAAGGTCCTTTCTTCGAGGAGCTACCAACCTGCGCCCACCTATGGTCCATAGGTTCCCCACTTGGGACCTAAATAAGGTCCTTTCTGCCTTGACTGGTCCACCGTTCGAGCCCCTACGGGACGTTAGCCTAAAATTTTTATCCTTTAAGGTTTCGTTCCTCGTTGCTATCACCTCGGCTCGACGGATATCAGAACTTGCAGCTCTTTCCATACGTTCCGATTTGTGCATCTTCCACTCGGACAGGGTGGTTCTTCGCCTGGACCTGGCGTTCGTACCCAAGGTCAATACCATCTTCCACAGATCTCAAGAGCTCATTCTCCCAAACTTCTGTCCTTCCCCTCGTCGACACCAGGAATTCGTGTGGCATAAACTAGATGTCCGGAGGGCCCTCAAGATCTATGTGGCCCGCACGGCTTCATTCCGGAAAACAGAAGCCCTCTTTCTTTCCTTTCAACCGTCTACCATGGGTTCCCGTGCCTCATCGGTGACCATAGGAAGGTGGATCAGGGCCACCATAGCGTCAGCCTACGAAGCTCATTCGCTCCCTGTTCCTCGTAACATCACCGCGCATTCCACCAGGAGCGCCTCCACCTCCGCCGCCTGGTTGACGCAGGCTCCATTGGAGGAGGTCTGTCGGGCGGCCACATGGTCCTCGGTGTCTCCATTCATAAGACATTACCGGCTCGATTCTTATGCTTCAGCTGACGCAGCGTTTGGCAGATGGGTCCTGCAGCAGGTCCGGCCTCACTCTCCCTAGGAGACATCTAGCTTTGGTATGTCCCAGGCATGACTGCCGTGGGCGCCTCATAGGAGAAAGGGCGTTGGTCTTACCTGATACGCCTCTTCTCTAGAGGACGCCCACGGCAGTCAGCCCCACCCTTTCCGGCCGTCCCTGGTTCTGGGGGTGGGTGGCTTTTAATGTCTCTGCTTTATTTCTACAGACACCTTCAGTCTACTGCAACCTCGCCTCAAAACTGGATAACGAAGGAAGGGGCGGTGTTAAAGTTCAGTAGACTCGGTCCTATTGGTTGGCAGTCGTGTCACTACCCAGGCATGACTGCCGTGGGCGTCCTCTAGAGAAGAGGCGTATCAGGTAAGACCAACGCCCTTTCTCGCTGTCAGGAAATTTCTTCTTAGTTCTAGGTTGATTCTCTCCTTGATTAGTTTCCATCCATTGTTTGTTTTGCCTTCTGGTGCTTTGGAAAATTGGTTGACCCCCCTCTTCTTTGTAGGAGCCCCTCAAATATTGGAAAACTGCTTACCTCCCTCACAAGATTATTGAGTCTACAGATTGTTGATTCTGTTCTTCTAAGAATGAATCACCTATTACCAACACATATCCTTTTTTTCTTTGGGGACGTCTGAGCTACTGGAACACTTGAAGGGCACCCTTCTCCTGATGTTTGCATGGTTTCTTCCAGAAGGAGATTATGAAAATGATTGTTCACCTCCAGGTGTTGTGGGAACAGTTTTCTCATTTTTTTTCCTACAAGTAATTTGTTGCCAATGATCTTGGGGTCCATTTTCCTTTGTGGCTGTTTTTTCATTACTGGGCTCGATTTGGATACAGACCTTTTGGTGTTCATTTTTCTTGGTAGTTGTTTGGATACAGAACTCTGTCTTTACTGTTAATGGATGAGTCCCAAAGTATTTAGGCATGCCTCTAGGCTCTCTGAAATGGGAGATGAGCACCTATAATCAGCAAAAACTAACAAAGTGAAATCCGCATGGACTCCTTTACCTTTTACCTAGGCTCTATAATTTCGTTTCTAGCAAATGAATTCTAGAAGTGAAAGTGTAATGTGATCATGGGTTTCATCCACTTCTCCTTCTGTTGAGTGCTTACTGAATTATAGTAAAATGAATAATACAGTATGAAAGAAACAGACCAAATCAGAAATTATACTGTATCAAAAACAGCAGTATGAAGGGGAAAGGCGATCCAAAAGGAGAAGGATAAATACCTATGCACAGAATGCCTTGATTGGTTGTAGTTTATGTAAAAATAGCTATACTTCATTCTCAAAATTTAATGGTGATGCAGGCAAGTTACTCCAGCAAACTTCCACAACTATATTTTAATAAAATAATGCTACATCATAATGGAAATTTTGGATAAAAAACTCAGCATGATAAATGTTGATATCTGTTAGTCCCTATAAACTTATTCTTTCCCAGGACAAAACATTCCAGTGGCTTTCAGAACAATCAAAATATTTATGTTTCTTGCTTTAATCAAACTATTCTTGTGATAAACTATTCTACAATGATGGTTAGAGAATAACTTTCTGTCTATGAAATAAAAAAATGGACACATCAGCCAGATAATTATTATTTAAACAGAAATAATCCTAAAAAAAGTTAATGTGATGTAATCTTATACAAATATTTAAAGTACATTAAAATTAATTTTGTTTACAAAATTAGAATTTTTACTAATTCCCTTTCAACACTGATTCATCTTTTCATGAAAGTTGAAAACCAGTTTATTTAAAGGATTTATACTGTAACTGTTCTCATGCCTTAGTTGATTAATCAACTTTCTCTGAGCATCACTTAGATGCAATGAGCTGATCTAACATGGAAAAATGATGAATGACTGTGAATGTGCAATCGTAACTTCAACATGCACTCTTGAGATAGCTGTAATTTTATCACAAATACTTCAGATGCTGTCCTGAAAATTACAAAGATGAATCCCTCCTTGTTTCATTTTGGCAGGTATATTCAATCCAGAAAGAACTTTGCTTCGTCCTCATGTTTTCTGTTGGCACCCAGTCTTTACGTTGAGCTTGGTTCAGAAGCCTAGACTGTCATACAGTGGTTCCACATTCATAGAAGCAGATAATCACCCCACTCCACCTCTCCTCCAAAAAATAAGAGATCTCCCAGGATGAATACCAAGAAAAAAATTCCCACCAAAAATTCCATTGCTAATTCTCTTGCTCTATCCTGCTCTAACTCTGCTCAAATTGTATTGTACAAGGACTAATTGGTATCAGACATGAATTTAGCAACTCTTAAAGCAGCTGCCCATTTCCTTGGGCTTACGTGGCTTTCTTCCCTATCTGGCAGGATCTGAACAGCCTGTTTGACTTAAAGAGCCACCAACAGATGCTACCACGTGCCCTTCTGTACCCCAATTCATCATTTTCTCTTCCAATTGAAAGCACTAAACAGCCCTAAAAACTAGCGAGGTATATTACAAAAAGAAAGATGCCCACAACTGTTCACTAACATCTTATTATAGATGCATCTTTTTTCCTTATGCACTAGAACATATAACAATAACTCTATAACATAAGGCACGTAAATTCAATATTGAATCAAATTGTTGCATCAGTTAACTCCAGTTCTGATTAGGAGAACACCATATGATTGATACATTGCCAATTTTGAAAGTACAAAGCTGATGTTAATATAAAATATAATATCAGGCAAAAAGCACCAATGCCATTCATAGAGGCATTGCCCTCCAAATGTCCACTTCTAGCCCATCTGTTAAAGACAATAAAATTTCATTGTTAGTGAGAATGTAAACCATTTCTAATAAAGACAGATAGGCTCATAGGACTGTCAAGGCTCCTCTGAATATAAAAATGCAGATGCCTTCATTTGGAAACCCCAAATTTGCAACACCATACAAATAACCTATCTGGATTCATGTTATAGAAGTAACCTTGATTGAAATAACATGTTCTTTGCTCCTACATCTTTCTCCACTATTACCTTTCCTGCCTTGCCAACATTTCTATTAGGATGAATGTTTTAAATAAAGGAAGGAAATAAATCTATCCAAATACAAGGACTTGACACTGAAAAACAATGAAGAAATATTAACTTTATAAAAGTACTTAAAAAATGAAAGGTTTCTTCCAAAACCCTATTACTTATAACATCACAACAACATACTTAATCAGACCAGTTTTCTCTTTAAGAATAAATGAAATTATTTTCACACAATAATTGAAAGAAAAATTCCTTATCTAGTATGTTTTATGATTTAAAATAGGACCAAGGGACCTCTAGATTTTGTTAAACTAGGTTCCCAGGATTTCTCCCCATTGAAGATGCTGGTAGGTATGCCAGATGATATATCTAGCAATATCTGAAGACTCTTAGTTTCCAGTCCCTGGTTTAAGGAGAAGCCAGACTGAACAAATATTACAAGGGTTGGACCCTTGAAATATTACAAGGGTTGGACCCAATTTAAATTAAAATAAATAAACAAATGCTCAATAAGAGAAAATTGTCAGAAAATTGTAAGACAGTATTATATTTTGGTGAAATGTAACATCCCTTCCTTCTTTTGCTGTAATATAACTATGTGTATATATAAGTACCAATTAAGATTAACTTCATATCCAGGAAAATGGACATTGTTTCCCAAAAGATGAGTCTCTATGTAAGTCAGAATGAAAGATAAGTACAAAATTGATATTAAGGCCATGACACACACATTTTAAGAGATATTTCCAAATGACAAATACCTAGCAATAGTTCTGGCTTTTCTTACTTCTACCCAATAGAATATATGTAATAGAAAAGTCACTCCATAGCAGTCACGCCATAGCATCATAGTAAAACAAGGATCACACAGAAATGTCTTACTATACTATAGATCAACTGACAAGAAGGTAAGACATTAAACTTTGAAGGACAGATACATAGAATGTTCAGATCCACCATGAACAAGGGAGAAATGTCTTAAATGATTTCATAAAGGCTTTGTGGTATAAAATATATAGTGCATAGTTCACTGAATGGCCATTAAATATCAAATATTTGATGGGGAATAGCTATGCATGTTGGGAGATAGTTCCAAATGTTTGTTTGTGCAAAAAGTGTTTTCTGGAATTTTAATTTCATAAATAAAACAGTATTTCACTACTCCCACTTTTTTATTTTTATTTTTTTTCTTGTAAGGACTCTGTATTACTCAGTTATATGTGTTGTGGTGGCGCGGTGGTTAGAATGCAGTACTGCAGGCTACTTCTGTTGGCTGTCGGCTGCCTGCAGTTTAGCAGTTTGAATCTCACTGGCTCAAGATTCACCCAGCCTTCCATCCTTCCAAGGTTGGTAAAATGACTGTTGAAGGCAATATGCTGACACTGTAAATTACTTAGAGAGGGCTGTAAAGCACTATAAAGCGGTATATATTAGTGCTACTGCTATATATCAAAAGTATGTGCTATTTTATTTTTTTATCTCTATCCATTCTAATTGGGCATAAAGGTGTATGTGAGCTTTCAGTTTTTCTGAAATGTTTCCTCAGCCTTAATGTTATAAAAGCGTAGCCAATGCATATAGTGGGACCATATTAAAGGGTCAACATGGCTTCAAATCAAATCCAATCAGGTCATTATCATGGTCTCCCATCCAGCATATGAATGGGGAGATATTAAATGGTGGCAGCCATAGACTTAATTTTCTCAAAATATTCTTGATTCTACACTTTTCATACTTTAAGGGATGCTCTAAGACCCATTTTTTCTTCTAGCTTCTCAAATTCACATTTCTCAGTTTTTTTCTCCTTTGCTAGTTATCTGTGTGTGTGTGTGTGTATGTGTGTGTGTGTGTGTGTGTACAACTAGACAAATTTTTGCAGTGTTATTTTATCAAGGCTCTTTGTGTTACATTGCATAAGTAACATTATGGTACTATATTATATTGTATTAATGTATGATATTATACTTCATTATATTATATTATATTAGCATAGTACATTGCTAATAGGGTGCTTTATCTTACCAGTGTACTTATTTTGTCAGTGTAGTGTAATAAAGAAACAGATGCATATTTTTGAAGTGCCTGAGAGGTAGTTGTATATGTAAATGAGAGCTGTTGCAAGCTATGCAAATATAATAATTTCTAAGAATTTAGGAATTAAAATGCAAGAATAGTAGAGGAGAATTCTCATTGCATTGGTTCCACTTCACAAACAATACAGTATAATTTAGTCTTCCAAGCTCTAGAGAGAAGTATGAATGAGTAGAAGTTTGGAAGTTCCCCAAATGCAAAGTTTCAAAGTAAACAATGCCTACAGGGCAAATATATACATATATAAAAACAGCTCAACTTTCTTAAACAAAATGTATTCAAAGCCAAAACACAGAACTTTCTTTAACTTATGTTATGACTATGTTCAGCTAAGCTATAAAATAAGAACAAAGAAGAAGAAAATCTAACAAAATATGAAGCAAATTGTTATTGGTCAGTCGAACTATCCTTGCTTAATTCATTTAGTAACCATTTAAAGCAATGGTGGGTTACTACCAGCGGGGATGGCAGGAGGCTCCGCCCACCCGCCTAGACGTCTCTGAGCATGCCCAGAAGCTTCTGCGTGCGCACAGACGCGTCACACGCGTACATGAGTGCGCTTGCGTCCACGAGCAAACCGTAGCAACCGAAATTGAAACCCACTACTGATTTAAAGCTGCAACTGTGTTGAACAAATGATAGGTATGACCAATCCTCGAAGATATAGCTGTTGCAGCCTCCCTGCAGTTACATAGTCAAGGTTGGGCATTTGGAAACCAGCCCCCAGTTGTCACTGCAATGTGCACTTCAACTCCTCTCATTTCTGCCCTTTTTGCCATCTGTATTGGGCCATCTACCTCTGCTGTCCTGCCACTACCCCAGGCCTGGCACAGTAAGGATAGCAGAGCCTAATAGCTACCAATTTCAGCCAAGAAGCTGCTACCTACACTCTCACCCTGCCTTCCCCTCCATCTGTGTCCCACTGCTTCCTTCCCCTTTGGCAAATGAGGCCCCACTGGACCAGTGCTATGCCCTTACTCCATGACTGGATCCTAGGCCAGCAAAGGGAGCAAGAAGATGGCAAAGGTTAGCTTGAATGGCAGGGGAGGGGCAGCAGGGCTAGGAAGCTGCAATGTTCAGGGTAACCAAAAGGACAGAGATAGGGAGGGAGACAGGCAGGTGGGGGAGAACTGAAGTGGAAGTGAGAATAGTAGGGCAGAAGAAGCATGTGATACTCACCTAACAACTGTAACTAGCAGAACTGTGGTCATTAAGTGGCATGGTCATGTATTGTTTCACATAACAAACAATTACTTTGCTTTGTGACTAAAATTTTGGTCCCAATTAAGATTGTTAAGCAAGACTACCTGTATAGAAACAACATTATTGTTGTGAATAACAAGTAACAAAGTTAAGGAATAATTTGTGCCAAAATGATTGTTTTCAAATAAAGTATGTATTACAAGAGAAAGATTATATAGCCAGTGCTTATTTCCATTCAGTAAGATTATGTGCTAAATAAAACTCATTTGAAGTTCATGTCCGTAATTTTCTGGTTTAAATCAGTTTGACTCAGGGATACAAGAAAGGAGGGTTTTGGAACTGACAGCAACCCACAGGTGGTCAGACGTCTAAGCAAAGATAATGTATAAGACCACAGAAACTAATGTCAGTGGGGAGAAAAGAAAAAAAGGGGGAAGAATGTTTATTTTATTTTCTTCAATTGGATTAATACAAAAACTAAAAAATGACTCCAATTAGAATACCAGCAGACATTCTGATATAGGACAAATCACTGGGCAGCCCAGTAATTTCTTATTCTTGCAGAAAGTCAGATGCCTAAATGCAGAATTGGGCATGCCATTTTGTGACGTAGGAAGCCAACACATGTGGTTGTGAGATGTACACTGGGAAGATGTACAAAATGCTAGCTGGGTAGACACATATTAAAAATTCCTTTTACAGAGGACATGTCAAATTATTTACAAAACCTCTCTACTAAAACCAATATTTGCAAATAAACAAGAGTATATATATTTAGGAATAATTGTTCTCCAAAAGTCTCTCAGAATATGTTCTTGGTTATCTATTTTGACATATAACACTTGTGAACTTATTGGGTTGCTGAGGTCATGGAGGGCAAACATTCCAACACATGGGGGAATGCAGGGAGATCTGAATTATCTAGCACCCATTTGGTAGTTTATATGCTTTTACATTCACCATCACCCTGCTTTGCTCGATGCAAAATTCAAGCATTCAGTGCAATTCAAATTGGGACATACATTTAGGAGCAATGGGGTCGCTTTAAAATTCTTTCAATTTCAATATATACAATCAAAACTAATATAATTGTGTTTATGCAAGCCTGGCATAGAATATTTCATTTCTTACCTCCCTTTCATCTGCCATATTCTCCAGTCTTTTTAGGGGTTGGGGGAGATGATCTGCTAATGGCTATCTCCCATTTGTTTAATAATCCCAAATACAAACTATTCAATTTATAGAATTTCTGTCATTTAAACTTTAATGGCAAGTCCATTGGTATCCTGGGCTTTAGCAAATTACCAGATAACCCATGCCGCACTGATCATTGTTTCAGAAACATCATTTCCTTTCCTAAACAGAGAAACAAAATGACCATGGATGGGCAAAAAAGCAATGGGAACAGAACCACATCTTACTTTGCCAAATTCCCCATTCAGTTTCCTTGTGGGAAGCTGACAGGAAGCACTGGAAATCCTTCCTTCCTTCCTTCCTTCCTTCCTTCCTTCCTTCCTTCCTTCCTTCCTTCCTCCTAGACTCTGATGTTGTAGTAGCTATGATTTACACAACTACTCTTCAATAGCAAGTATATCAAATATGACATTCTTAGGGGGAAAAACTTCTTTTCTTTGTTAGCAGTTAAAGCCATTGCTAAATATGATCTTTTTAAATTAAAATTACTGATGAAGGAAAAGGTTGGCCCCTGGGAAATAAAAAAACTAAGATATCAGAAGAACTAGATATTTTCCAAAAATACTTATAAAACTCCTAAACTGAAATCATTTGTCCTGTCTTTGAAACTTGGAAGAACTGATTCCCTCTTTTGATACTTTTATTTCAAAATTGAGTTTTGGTTTCTCTGAGAATCATGAGATATTAAGTTTCCCCAAGTTTCCCCATCCTTGCATTTGTTATTTGTTGAATAATTGAATTTTCTGGGGGAGGAGGGGATATAGCTGTAAATAAAAATGAAAGAAGGATGTTGTCATTTTTTTTCATTCCTTCCTACTTGTCAGTTTGAGTGGTGAGCAAGTATTGAAGGAGTGATAGCATCCCAACTAAATCACCCCTTGGCTTTATCTGTACACGTAAGAGCTATACACATGCCATGGGGGGGGGCGCAGTTTGATATGTTTTCATAGGTATTCCAAGGAACTTCAATATGATCCACTCTAGTGCCTACATAATATGTTGTGCTAGACTTTAACACAATAGAGAGGTGCAAAGTGCATTAATCTTAAAACTTCTTGAATTAAAAATAGCCATTTTAATGTTCTGAATATGAAACAAAGTATGGGTGCTTTATGAGTTGTGTTGAGCTTCTTTCTGAGCATGAAGCAAAACATGGCTACTTTGGAAAGCATTTCCTTGAGTGTTCCATATAGGAAAGATATGCCTTCCCTGTTTATTTTATCCTTAGTCACTATCCTTCTGTTACATTCTAAGCTCCACTATGCCTTCTATGAATGCTTTTAATAATACCAGAAAAGCGGAGCAAAGAACGAGCTAAGAGCGTTAAAGAATGCAGGCAAAACCATCAACTGACATATTTATAGCAGATAAGCAATAAACAAACTAGAGGAAAACATCTAACACAATTGCCTGGCTGCTACTAATAAACTAGCCTTTATTTCCTTGAGAGCAGAAATGATGTATTAACAGAAGAAGAAATTAGGCCAAAACTAATTGTAAAAACTCAGTTCACAACAGTATCACTCCCAGGTGATACTCAGGGGTGCAGGCCAGGAATCCATGGGGCCTGCTGAATCTGCTCAGCCAGGGTGGAGTTATGGGCTTAAACACTTCTACAATCTCTCTTCCAGGACAATTTGTCCCTAGAAGCCCCCGATTCTACTTTCTCCTCCAAGTCCAGCAAGATAATGGCATCATCAGCTCTATATTATGAAACAGCCTTCCTCTGAAGTCAGACTGCCTTCCAAAAAGGTATTAAAAACAAAATTTTCAGGAGGCCTCTAGGGAATGATTTTTTGCCACCTTTATTTAGACATTATTTCAGTATTATTAGGCATTGTATTATCAGTTTTCTCTTGTGATCTATTGTACTGTATTACACTACTCTTATTTGGTGTGCAAATTTTATTGTATTTAATTTGTTGTTGAAAGCTGCTTTGAGCTTAGAAGATTCATTGGCATTCAAATTTGATTGAAAAATAAAGAAATAAGTCTAGCTGAAAGATTAAAAATCAAAAAAAGGGGAAATGCCTGTCTCGTTTAGTATTTGGAGAATAGCTGGAGCAGGCACAAAAGCCTTTCTCACATCTCTGTGTTTGTGTGTATGTGTATGTGTATGCACGTGTGCGCGTGTTCATATGCGTGTGTAACATAACATTTTCTGTCCTCACTTTTAGTGGTTCCATGGCAACGTGATGAAATAAAATATTACCTTAGATATCAAATATGATGCCTCAAACACTCTTTGAAAAGTTTTATGTATTTCTAGAAACCACAAGAATACTAAATTGTATAATACTGCTTATAACTGAATATAGGTGAATAAATGGATTTTAGAATATCTTACCTTCAGTATAATAAAGTAGTAATTTGTGTAGTACAGTATTTCTATATAACATAGTGTGTGACTGAAGAGATGCAAATGGATAGAACACACAATTAAAAAATAATTTTCTATATAGTAACTTGTAAACATACATGAAATTAAAATAACTTAAATCCTTCAAGGAAGTGAATTCTCATTCAATAGTGATGTCAAATGTCAGAGGCAATGGGAATTTTCCCATTATGCAAAAAAAGAAGCAATTCTAAAAATATTTTACAAATAGAACAAGCCCTTTAGCTCTATAAGAAGTATTCTGAAGAGAAAACGAAATGATCATAAGGACATTACTATATAGAAAATGAATAAAACTTACTGTATAGGAACCTGCAATAAAATTAATGATGAGAACATTGGATATTGTCAGGGCAGTTAGAAATGAATACCATTAGAAATAACATTTTCCTTGCAAAAGAAAGGATGCAAGGTCTCTCATTGTGGCCTATATGCTTTAAAAAGACATGGAAATGTATATGCTTTCAATGGGTACTTTTCAAATGTGTGGATTAAAGTTAAGGGGAAATTATTTTTAAAAAACTACCGTATTTTTCAGGGTATAAGACACACCTTCCCCCTCCCCTAAAAGAGGCTGAAAATTTGGGTGTGTCTTATACTCCAAATGTAGCTTTTTCGAAGCTTTTTTTCAGCTTTAACGAGGCACTAGTGAGCGCTCTTCCCAGTTTTGCCTGCTCCCTCGACTTTCTGCTGTGTTTTAACGAGGTGCTAGCGAGTGAAGCAATCTCCATGCTTTGCTCCAATTCTCAGCTGTTCTTTAGAATTTTTTTTCAGCCCTAACTAGGCACTAACCGAGTGAAGCGATCTCCCACCCACCCACTCACCCCCCCCCCCCGTGCTTTGCCTGCTTTTCTCATTGCTGCTTCCTCTCAGCTGTGGCTTAGAAGCTGTTTTTTATCCCCTAGCAGGGGATAAAAAACCAGCAAACTAATGTGTTGAATCTGACCAGATTAAGGACGCTAGCCAGATGAATACCTGGTAGGCAGATTTTGCCCCCCCCCCCATTTTCCTTCCCAAAATCTAAGCTGCGTCTTATACTCTGGTGCATCTTATACTCCGAAAAATACGATAAGTGTATATAATAGGGTATATCTTTTTCTAAGAAAATAAAAGTCTTAAAGTGAGATAAAATTCATGATACCTCCATTTCATGAAATCTTCATTTCATGAAATAATTTTGGTAACAGAGCATATTGCCTAACAATAACATTACAGATATGACTATTTTCTGTAGTAATGCGGGCTTTTCTGAAGCTCAGAGCTGGAGGCTCATGAGTGGCAGTGGGACCATGTAGCTGACATGGAATAACATGCAGCAGAAAAACAGCATTCGTTGGTGAATCAGAGATTTAGCCCAATAGTGATGGATTACCCATCATAAAATAAAAGGAGCAATGTCTATCTTTGATAGATATTGGTACTGTCAAACTATAATTCATTTCCTTGTAATGTTTAAGTTATTTTAATTTTAGGAATGCTTGCATTAAATGGGGTTATTAGAGAATATTTATTTATTTATTTAATAAAATTTATATGCCGCCCTATCTCCAAGGACTCAGGGCGGCTCACAACAATAAAACAACCAGTTAAAAATATAAAATATATAATATATAATTTATATTAAAAACCCCCAAATCTAAAAACCCTCTCAGTCCAGGCTGGACTGGAATAAGAATAGTTCATGCTGCAAAACTACAAAGCACCATTCCATCACCTCAAAATCATATTTATCTTTTAGTGCAGCAGAACAGCAGAAAATAAACAGCTGTATTTTCAAGAGTCAGGGAGAATTTCTGCCCACTTAGGAGTAGGACTTGAATATGAAGACCATCATAATTCTGCTTGTGGGTGATCAGCAATTTTACATGCATCTCACATCCGAGAGAGCAGTGGCACATTTCCTGAAATAATTATCCAGGCCTAGAACAAGGTATCAGTGTGGTCAATGGTTTGATTGTGAAAAGGAGTATTTTGTGATCAAAGGAGAGACTGGGAAACTGATTTGACAGATGTAAAATAAACACAATGGTAGATCAGGCAGAAGTAAGAGCCAAGATGGAATTGAGCCATGAGATAAAGAAATTAGAAATCAATAATCCTTTTTCCTCCTGCTTAAACCAAAAGGACTTAACGGTAGGTCTATAATTTGTGAAAGCAAAACCACCACCCTTAAACTGCATTTATGCTACCATGCAGAATTCACTTATTTCAAGGCTGATTGAAAATAGCCTAAAATCTTAGAATACAAATTCTCTAGTATGAAACCACAAGCTTGCCAACCTTGAGTTCTTCTTCTGGCTTATCTATATTCTATAACTTCCATTTTCATTTTCCCAACAGGAAGATTAACAAATGCTATGGGAACAGCAATTGCTCAATATCCTTCAGATATGGGGGGACGGGGGACGGGGGACAGAAGTATTTTGATGTTTCACGGTGAATAATCCCAAATTGAACTGAAACATTTCACACTTTAAAGCAATCAACTCTAAAAGGCATGGTGTCAGTTCAAAATGCACTTATTACATTATCTGAAATGAAAATTATATAAATGTAATGGCATGGTGAGGTGACATACTCATTTTGTTTCTATCTTGATGCTGGCTCTAGAAGACATCAGTGTAAATAACTAAATGAATATAAATGATATAAAAAGCCACCTTCATTGCATATATATTGCATAATTAAATATTTGTTACCACACAATTTTCACTGTATTTCAAAGGAACTAACAGAGAAGACACAATCTTTGTAAGATGTCAGTTATCAAATACAGGTAGTGACTCACATTTACTGCATAGAACTACGAAAGTTACATCATTCTATGCACAAATGGACACATTCTTCCTCTTTCTTTCTCAAATTAGTAGTATGGACATGGAATAGAAAATTGAAATTTAATAATTCTTCACTGACATATTTTTAAGATTTATAAAAACTAAGAATCGTGCCATCAACATTAGGCAGAGAAAAGAAATATTACGAAGTATGGAAAATATAGCAATAGTATATTTTGATAATTATCTAAACTTTGCTTGAAATGATTTAAATATTAAACTTTTTATTGCCATAACAACACTCATATCTATGCTCAAACAAATCAACCCAAAGCAATAATCTTTTATTTTCAGTTACACCCTGAAAGTCAGTACTGATAGAATACAAAAGCATGGATATAGTATATAGAGACACTAAACTTTAACAAACAAACCATGCCAATATTAGTTGTGTTTATTTTTATACAATCTCAGCAGAATTGTTTAATTTAATATATGGAATTTATTCACTGCCTCACAATTTGGTGGGTTTGCTGATGTTCAGCAATACCTGTGTGAGAGGCAAATGAATTATACATAATCCTTTGCAATACCAACCTGCAAAATAAAGCACAGCACAACAATGATGGAATCTATGTATTTACCCAGATGAACTCTAACACAAACACCCCAACTATAAAATTACAGACAGCTGTAATTTACCAGGCAGTCTGGCAGGCAAACAGGCTTCTTCTGCCTGATCTTGGCCTTAATTGCTTTTTCCTCCCAATTTTGGACTACCATATTTTCCCATTCACTCTAAATTAACAACAGCAGTAACAGGACTGTGACTAGTCACTTCTACTACATTGGTTAGGCAGAAAAGGCTCAGGAAGAGAAGCAATTCACCCAGTCACTATGATTGGGTCATAGTGTACATCCCCAAATACATTTGCCTCAATCCATGGTTATGGCTTAAGATAGCCATTAGAATAAGGTTACCAGATTTTAACATTGGTAAAGCGGGACACCATTGTGGGCATGGCTTATTATGTGGGTGTGGCTTGGAGGTCATGTGACTGGGTGGGTGTGGCTAGCTGGTCATGTGACCGGGTGGCCATGGCTATGTGTATAGGGACTACTCAGAGGGCTGAAAAAAGTCATTTCTGACAGGTCCTCGCACTTTTGACTGGTCCTCACACTTATGACCATCCTCACATTTATGCCCGTGCAGCATTCTTAACAACCATGTCACTCATTTCACAACTGTTTCTCTTCACCATGGTGATAAGATAGGGCAAAAAACGTAAAATGTGAGGACAGTCGTAAGTTTGAGGACTGGTCAAAAGTGCGAGGACCAGTCAAAAATAACTTTTTCAGCCCTCTGAGTAGTTCATATGCACAAAAGGACTAACCAGAGGGCTGAAAAAAGTCATTTCTGACAGGTCCTCGCACTTTTGACCGGTGCTCACACTTATGACCATCCTCACATTTATGCCCATGCAACATTCTTAACAACCATGTCACTCATTTCACAACTGCTCCTCTTCACCATGATGACAAGATAGGGCAAAAATGTAAAATGTGAGGACAGTCGTAAGTTTGAGGACTGGTCAAAAGTGTGAGGACCAGTCAAAAATAACCTTTTCAGCCCTCTGAGTAGTCCATATGCATAAAAGGATACAGCAATAGAGAGGGATGAAGGAAGGGAAGAGAAATTAGAGTAGGAGTGAGGGTAAGAGAGGGAGGAAGAGAGGAGGAGAAGGAGAAAGGAAGAGGAAGTAGGGAGGAGGAGAAGAGGGTGGGGGGAAGAGAAAGTAAGAAGGAAAGAAAAGAGAGAGGTGGTAGGTTTGAGGAGAAAGATTGCTGTACAATAAAAAAGATGAAAGGGAAGAAAGCCAACCCCAAACAAATATAAAGATATTAAGATAAAGAATGAATTGTTAAACTTTAAAGAATAAAAGGGAACAAATATGAATAAATAGCAATAATTAGAAACACACATACAAACATACAATGTATTTTCTTTGAACAGAATATTTGGCTGGTTCACAAATTTAAACAGTGTTTAGTCATTTCAATTAAATTTACAATTTCTATATTTCCTTTTTGCCATATTTATTCCTCATCTATTTTTTTTAAAAAAACAATATTACCCTTCATCCTCATCTCTAATCTTAAGGAAATTCAATTTTTCCCTTCTATTCTATATTATACCCCTTCCCATTGTCATCTATTTTTATATCCATCCTCACATTGGTTAATTATGTAATACAGTTGTTTAATACAAATTCAACATTTTAATATAAATCAATTAGTTATATAACTATCTTTTTTGTATATTAATCAATATGAACATGAATATTCCAATTATTTCCATGCAATCCAATTTCTTACAAATCAATTAATTATATTTACCAATAATAATAAACCAAATAATTTCCCCCATATATTCCTCCAAACCACAACTTAACCATTTCTGCTTTCAACACAATATACAATTAATAGTATCTCAATTATTACAATTCCCTAGTTAAATAGAGCTTTTTTTCTTTTGTGTTTTAAAATCTTGAACTCTCCTCTTTTGCCCTAAATTTCCCATTGTTTGCAGTTTTGCACCTACCTTTTTTGGTGAGGAAAAAGAAAAAGAAAAAGAAACCTCTCTGCCTCATTTTGTCATGTTGCAGCAAAGACCCTGCTTTACTTTCGCTTTCGCTTTTTCAGCATAGCTAGGGGGAAAAAAATCTGCTCCAGGAACTCTTTGCAGCTAGCAACAGAACAGAGCCCTGCGCAAAACAGCTGAGAGCAAATCAGCTGAGAGTGGGGAAGCCGAGCTAATCAACTTGTGCTAATTAACCTATGCGGAAGCTGTAAGGGGCTGTTTTTTCTATTTTTGCAGGCATTGGTCTACTCATTTGTTTTCTTTTAACACTGATCAGCTGTAGGGCGGCCCTTTGAAGCCCCGCAGCAAGAGTTTAAACAGTTTTTTTTCCCTCTAGCCATCAGCTGGGACTCAAGAGGCAGCCGGGACTCAGGAGGCAGAATGAAAAATTGGGACTTTTTTAAAACGCCGCGGGCCGCGGGACAAATTGCTAAAAATCAGGACTGTCCTGCCAAAAGCGGGACATCTGGTCACCTTACATTAGAACCTTTTCCAAATCCTATGTAAACAGGATGGGGTGGAGGGATACTTTGAGCTACTTCAGGCAGTACAGCCCCACACACCCAAAATGACTAAAGGACTCATAATTATGCTAAAACCTTTGGCAAGGAAAGACTTCAATTAGCAGTAATGTTACATTTTAATTTACTTCTATTATTATTATTTAAATTTATTAGCTCCCCAACTCCAATGAACAAGAGATAACCTTAATAAAAAGTTTTTGAGTTTTGCAGACTTAAACCTAAAATCACACAAAACAGAATATACTTCAGACAATCTTTTTGAACTAAAATCTTGCCTAGTTCTGAAAGCAGATTACTGATAATTTCCCCCACCTTATTCCTATTACTCACATGTAGGTCTTTTTACCTAATTTAACTATTTCATGTCACAAATTATTTAAAAACTTAAAAGTGAAAAACATCTATTGTCTGTTCATTAAAAAAGCTGAACCTTATTAAAAAAGGCTAAGCATCTTTTACCTAATATAAAAATAGAGGAAACTGCTGAAAATGAATACATGACACTAATCAAAGGAAGTAGATGGAACTAAAAGAAATTAAAACCTGTTTCCCTAGGCATTCTCTTAATATTTCTCATTTGTTGTTCAGCATACATTAGCTTTGTTCTCAATTTTTAGTAGTTTATAAAGGTTTGCCCGGAAGAGAAGCTTAAATATTGTGTTACTTATGTGCTGTCGTGTTTCTGAAGTCTTGAAATATAAGTATGCACCAGTTCATAAAAAAATGAAAACACAATTTATGAAAGACTAAAGGCAGAGGCATTAAAACCGATTTTTTCTGTGTCCATGGAATGATTATCTTATAGTATATTAAAAGAAGGTTTTAGTTGACTGGTACAGTACTCAGTTCATGCAAGGCTACAATGGTGAAACTGGCAATCCATTTACAAGTTCTTTCTTCTCAGAAAGGGGAAACCTTCTTAAGCAATGTGGGCAGTAATATTGAGCGTTACAGTGAGAAAGTGTTAAGCAGAAAAAATAATTCTATTTCATTTCAATTATTTTTTTTTAAAAAAATACTTATTTTTGCAATTTAGAGGCTGTTTAACTTATGGTTCAACCACCCTAAGACTCTGAATGGTTGACAGGTTAAAAGCAGTAAACAATAATTGATTGTCCATATCTGGGGGAAAAAATAATCAAATGAAGTTATACAGCCCCCCCCCTCCCCTTATTCTGATACAAGCCCTGAGGGGAACAGACAGGTTTTGATGATTGTATGTGTTAGAGCCATATGAATATTTGGGGGGGGGGGGTGTTATTCCAGAAAGCAACTGCCACAACAGAGAAGGCACATTGCCAAGATCCTAATATATTACATTGATTCTTCAAAGGAAACTAGAGTACATCTCTATGCCTAATTGGGGCTGGTAGAAGCCAATAGAGACAGGTAGTTCCTCAAATAGTCAGGTTCTATGTCATGGAGGGCTTTCTAGGTGGCAAACAATTTCTTAAATTGCATCTGGAAGCAACTAGTGTAGTTTGCCGAGGACATACCAAGGTATACCTACATTATGGCCCATACGGTCATACGTAGATTCATATATAGATTCATACATATGACCACATGTAGATTACAAGTGGTCTTCAGGAGTAGCACCATATTGAATATATTGCAATAGTGAGTTGATCAAGATATGAGTGACCATCTGGAGGGCCTATCTATCATAGGTAGGCTAAAACTACTTTTATTGAGATTACAGTATCTAATCTCAGTAAACATAGTTTTAGCTTACCTGTGAAACTGACACAGTGAGGCTGACACTAATCTTGCAAGTTGGCTAACCAACTGCACTCAGGAACATGTGGTCCTTAACGGAAATATATCTCCGTGGATCCACAGCTATCTTCTTAGTAAAATAGAATAATGTGGGATAGATAGTACCAGCACCTGTAAGATTCCCAGTAGGCTGACCAACCACACTCAGCATAATCCTCAATGGAACTACATCTACATGGAGGGAAGCATGCAGTCAGGTACACCAAGGTTCTGGATTGGGCCCAGTACTCTTCAACATCGTTATAAATGACTCAGATGAGAGAATTGAAGGGGTGCTATCAAATTTTGCAAAAGTCACAAAGCTGGTAGGAAATACTAACACTTTGCAAAGTAGACTCAAGATTCAGAAGGATCATGATAGACTTGGGCATTGAGCCATATTCAGCAAGATGCAGCTCAGTGATGATAAAAGGAAGCTCCTGCTCTTAAGCAGGAAAAACCAAGTACACAGACACAAGACAAGCAGTACTTGGCTCAACGATGCCTATAAGAGAAATCTTGGTGTTCTATTGGTCCACTGCTTAAATATGAGTCAATAGTATGCTACAGCTGTCAAAAAAGTCACTGTAAACCTGGGATGCATCAACAGAGAGACTCTATCAATATCAAGGGAAGAGATCTATGCTACACTGATGAGGCCATATTTGGAATAATGTATCCTGTTCTGGTCATATTACAAGAAAGATAGTGAGGTCCTAGAAATTTTGCCAAGAAGAACAAAGATACGGGTCTGGAAACTAAATCCTATGAAGAACATCTAAAAAAATTAGGTATATTTAACTTAAGAAAGAGAAGACTGAGAGGAGACATGGCAGCAGTCCTCTAATACTTTAAAGAGCTGCCAATGGAAGAGGGCTTCAATTTATTCCCTATAGCACCTGAGGGCAGATAAGTGTTTTTCTGGGTCAAATCAGTCCTGCCATAGATCTTCTGAATGAAAATACCCAAAAAGACTGTGCCATGATGTCAAACATAATTCTTTTTATTTTTTACTGAAAACCCATCTCACAATAAAAGTTAATTTTTTTAAAAAAGTTAACAAGAAATGAAATCAACAATCCAGCTATTGTGATAAATTGTTCCAAAGATTCTAAGAATTATGATGTGTCTATTTACATATTGGCAAGCCTGTAGTCCACTCCATGCAGCTGCCAGTCTAATTTTAAGTTAGATGCGTTAAAGAAAGATGAGGGCAGCACAGAAAAATAGAAGGTTGAGCAATATGGAATGAATTTTGCAGTCTCACAATGTCAAACTTCCATTCTATTTTTTTTTATTTTTCCCAGTTGAGATCAGCCCATTAACCAGATCAAGGCACATTACTGTTTGTAACCACAAATGGCTTTTCATAGGAATCAATGAGTTTTCATTGGAAAAAAATTATTTTGCAAACACAAATACACTGCAGATTTACAAAGAAATATGCGGATGGTAAAGCGAAGTGACTACTCATTGCAGGTTGAGCACTAACTCAGTTTTGAGCACTAACTCAGTTTTCAGATAACTCCGGTATCTGAAACAAATGCCTCAGTTGCCTTCAGGCCAGTATATGTAAAATAAGAATGCTGATCCATTGCTTTAAGCATTACCTACCCAGTATTACATTATCCAAATAAAAACATTTCATAGAACTGATATCAATATGATCATAACATTCTTTTCTGCATATTAATTTAGTTTTCTCACTTGTAATAGCCACATAACAGAGACTGCTGGAGCCCTTTAAGGTTAGTTAACTATATGCAAATCCAGTCCTTTGTTTCCCCAGATTTATGGGTTTGTCCATTAATCTCCAAGACTATTTTGTATGTAGACACAAACAGGTACATAGCAAATTAAAAAATACATTTGTCTTCTCTTTTGACAAGATTTCCTTGGCTTTATGTAAAGAGAACTTCGTTGCTTTGTCCACCTGCAACAGCCACTGTCTCCAGGCTGCTTTCTCTCCGCCCCACAATTGTGGCTTTACTTGTATCACTCTATATAGCAGAAGAGATTAGTAGAGCTTTCCCACCCAATTTAAGTAAGAATATTCAGATGCTTTAAAAACTGCCAGGGCTTCTTAAAACCTCGTTAATCCTTTAATCTCCAGACACATTTTTGCCCATAAAAGATTCACAAGCAAAACAAATGCAATATGGATGAAAAAAAATTAATCAGAATGCTTAAAATGCAATTACATTCATCAGGATGTTCTGTGAGGCTGGGTATTAAATCTGAGCTTTATTCAATATCCTCCTTTTATTATAAAGCAATATTTTTCCACTCTGTAAACCATCTGATCCCTAGGCTAATGTCCTCCTTGCCCAAATATTAAAAAAGAAGCTATTATAAATAAGCGGTCTAGGCACTCCTACAACAGAGTGGTTCATAAGGAGTGTGAGGAATGTTCATATAAATTTACGCTTCAAATCTTTCACTGAAGGGGATGGACAACTTAGATGACTCTGATCCTGTAATAATTGCTTTAAATAGCAAAATCAAGGAACCCCAAGGCTACTACAAAAGAGGTGGAGTATTTCATTTGGAGAGACCTGGAAATCAACCTATACTGATTTCTCTCTAGATAACACTCGCTGGAAGCTGTTCAGCAAACAAAGTCTAATTAACCAGTATTTTACAAACAACAATCACCAACTATAGTAAACAAAATGAAGGTAATTATTTAGATGGTTCTTAGGCACCATCAGTTTAGCCTGATTTCACATTGTCAGTAGTGAAATTAATTTGGGCTTTCAACTGAAGTGCATCGACTACTTGCTTTGCTGAAGATAGGAGGATGGGATATTTGTTGTGACCTATGATGGAAGAGGGGATACAACCTCTAAGATACAAAGTTTGGTTGACACCGTCACCAACTTTGTCTCAATCCGAAGAATTAGAATTTTATAAGCTTTGTATCAGATTTTTTAAATATTTTTATGATATGAAAGTTGGATTGTTTTATCAATATGTGTTCTTATTTACTATTGTTTCTAATTTGTCTTGTATTATCGTAAAATGAAATTGCTGAAACACTGTTCTATATCAAACAAAGTTAAGATTGAAAGTTTACTTGGAAAAGTTAAATGAATCTTTAAACAGAAATTCGTAAAAAAAAAAAAAAACCTAAGAGGAAGAATGACATGTAGCAATAGCAATAGCACTCAGACTTATATAGTGCTTCACAGTGCTTTACAGTCCTCTCTAAGCAATTTACAAAGTCAGCGTATTGCCCCCAACAATTTGGGTCCTCGTTTTACCAACCTCGGAAGGATGGAAGGCTGAGTCAACCTCGAGCTGGTGAGGATCTGCATTCTAACCACTGCACATGTCACCAAAGCTCCTGTAGCCCATTCCAATGAGCTTGAAACTGATCCAAATGTCCAAAATGCTTTTTTTCCAAATTAAGAAAGACTGAGGTTGGCAGATTTAGAATTGTTTGGAAGAAGCTAATGATAAATGCATAATTTTCAACCTTACATCTAGAAGTGCCTTCATGCCACAAATAATCCTTCATGGAGTACAGTAGTTTATTTCTGAGCCACAGGTAAGTTTTACAAAATGACAACTCTTTCAAAATAGTCTGGATATTATAGAAGGTGTTAAATTGATCCAATGCTGGTAATCAGTTATACATGTTATGTTATTTCCTATAGAAAATGAAGCTTTTTTAAAAAAAAAATCTGCCTTTTTTGGTTTACATGGAATTTAAAAAACAGACTTCACTGTGTTACAACCATAAACATTTCTTGATTTTATAAAGAAATATTTGTTTTTGTTATATTTAGGATGACAATCTTGGTAAGAAAATCCTGGTAAATCCTATAGCCATTAAAGCAAAGCTGGTCAGAGACCAAAATAAAATGAATGAACTTTGAAACTCTGGAAACAGCCACCACTTCTTGATAAATGTCTCTGAGAATATGGTATTCCCAGTACAAGAGTATTGGTTAGCCACATTTAAAGTGTTCAGCCTGACAAGTGCAACCAAGTTACTAGTATTTCAAGTGGTCAGTTAGGGCTTCCTCCATCCTCAGATATTTTGCCTGCTTGCTTCCTGCATCCAGATAACAAAAGAAAATTTTCTACTTACCAAATTATCCTAGTAATGCAGTGAACACCCCTGGTCTTTAGTATAGCAAGACTAAAATCACAGATAAAGATAAGGGATCATAATTAAGCTCCATAGGACGGAGATCTCTCAGATTATATCAGAATTCAGTGTGGTATAAGAGATTATTCACAGATGAAAAACTGTTCCAACAGTTTGAAAATGAAGGTCAGTATATAGAACATATGCTCAAGCTTGTTAGACTCTTTAGCTGTAGCTATCATAAATGTGGGATTATTTAAAGAATAATTCCATTATATATGCAGAGTAAGAGGATCTGCTCTATCCTCTCCCTCATGCAGAATAACATCTTGTAACTGCAAATTCTCAAATGCCATTTATATCTGTCAGGAAAAACCAAAGTGCTCTCTTTACTTCACCTCTCTGGTTTTATCATAGGGGATAGATCGCCTGCTTAGAAATCAAAGCCTCAAAGCTGGGCTCTCACCAATGGGCTCTCACCAATGTATATTTTTGTTATGGTACAGTGTTCTTCAAATTTAAAAAAGTTTGTTTCACAAAAAGGATTTATTTTGACAAAAATAGATGGTTATTGTATCATTCTGGTGGCTGTAAAAGACAACTCCATATCAGGGTAAAAAAGATGTACCGTAACTGTAGTAAATTTGGCCAACATAAGGAAAAGCACTGTATTTTGTAACAGTGGGTTTTAACAGTATTCAAACTCGGGGTTCGTAAACAAAGCTTCTTACTTCTTAGGTATTTCAGAAAAATCCAACAATGCTCTGGGGGATTTTACACA
This sequence comes from Arizona elegans, assembly GCA_022577455.1. Classification (NCBI taxonomy): domain Eukaryota; kingdom Metazoa; phylum Chordata; class Lepidosauria; order Squamata; family Colubridae; genus Arizona; species Arizona elegans. Next base: position 156,578,779 of record JAKOOJ010000001.1, read on the forward strand.
ATCATTTTACTCTTATTGCAGTGGTTTAATTTATTACTTGCTGCAGGCTTGTTTTAAAAAAAAGGAGTCGCTGATCACCAAATATACAAACAGAACAAAACTACACTTTTGCCTAAACAGCCTGGGTTTGGTATTAGATATGTTTAGGTACAAGAGAAGGTATTTAACAAGTTTTAAATTCTGAATTTGTCTGTCCTGGACTGAAATCAGAACATAGGTAATAAACATTAGGCAGTACATTCTTTGAAGAAATTTTAATGTAGATTAGTCAATATACAGAATGAATCATACAGTCCATTAAACCAATGAGTTAAAATCTGCTGAATACTCTTTCATTTCTGAAGAATGCTTTTAATACTATAAATAAACTCTGAACAAGATTTGCTCAGTTTATTATATGGTCAAAATGGGTGCTGAGTACTTTTAAGCATTCATATAACCTCATTACTTTGACAAAGCTTATTTTTTCCTGATTTTATCCATTTACAAGTTTATTTTGAAAGTCAGACTAATTTTAAACTGACTCAAGTCTTCTCAAACTATATTTTTGGAAATTAAAATTGTGTCTGGTGAAAATTATTTTGATTATATCTAAAATCTGACATAGACAAAATTAAATAAATGGATTCTTTAAATATTTTAACAGAGGGGAAAACATAACAGTAATCACTGTATGTAAAGTTATATCTAAAATATATGATTCAGAAGCAAAATGTTTCTTGATAAATTCTAAAATCTCAATTTTTGGCTTTCTTATCTTTGGTAGCACAATTAAGACATATCATATTCTTTTATCTAAGAGCAATCTCTTGATGTCCTGGACTTTGCATAAGTTGTATTTCTTTGGGATAACAAAAGTGATTAGTAATTATTTACTACTTAACATTAACAAATTATTAATGAAAATGCTAATAGAAATAGGATGCCAAGATTCTGCTGCCAAATTGGCCCTGAAAAAGTGAAGTAGGATATGGATGGAGTTTAATATAAAGTAACTGATTATAAAATGTACATTAGAGAGACCATACATAACAGAGCAATTATAATAGAAACATTTGGAACATCCTTCAATAGATTGCAACATATGGCAAGTGTAAACTTTCATCCAGAATAATGGGGTGCCATGCATTTGGAGGTTAATGATAGCACATAGACTTTTGTACACCAAAGATCTCACATTCAAAGCCCAGTAGTTTCACATAGAGTTGAGAAAGATTCTTGTCTGAAATCTAAAAATACTGGTTGACCTACAGTCATCTAGTGAGCTTCATTGTTGGGCTGGAATTGAACTTAGATCTCCCCATTCCTGGTGAGGAACTCCAACTCCTATTTGCTACAGGTTAATCAGCATAATGTATAGTTTGGCTTACAAACCTGATTTTTCCATGCATTTCAATCATAGCCCTTAGTTATTTTTAGACCTAAATGGTCCAATACTAGATTTTAAGCTTCTAAGACTTTTTACATCAAGAAAGACCTCTTCTGGCAATTGTTTTCAGAAATATCCAGCATATCCAAATCCAATAACCAGTCACTATACAGACCTATTCAGGAAAGCTAAAGAAAGGTAATAAAACACGGCTCCAGCTTCATTTATTTTTCCAAGAGAAATTAAGATGGCCCTTTGTGTTTTATGTTTAATTGTTTTTTTTATATTTACTTTATTAAATATGCTTCTTAAAAATCTCAAAATTAGCCAGAAAATTACTCCACTCACTCAAGTAGTAGCGAGGTAGAAACTGTGATTTCTATCATTGGTAGGCAAGGCCGAAAGCAATCAAATGATCTCTGAACTACCTGTCTTCAGAAAAAAAAAATGTGGGTGCTTTTTCCTCTCATTTTAAAGTATAATATAACCATGCTTAGAAAAACATGATCTAGCTATTTCCAGGCCAGACAAATTGTCTATGAGAGCTATCTGAAGAATATCCAGAAATTACAGGTAGTGCTTATTTAGCAACCACAACTGGGACTGGAAACTTGGTGATTAAGCAAAGGAGTTGCTTAGTAAAACCGCAAAATGTGCTTATGATCTTACTTCAGCTTTCCTTTCTTTACAGACTGTGAAGGTCATAAATGCAAGGATTGGTAATAAAGTTACTTTTTTACCCTTGCTATAATTACAAATTTGTATAATTACAAATGACTGTTACATGATGCAATCGCTAAATGAAGACTACCTATACTTCAAAACATAGCTTCCCACTTAGCGTATTTTTCGGAGTATAAGATGCACTTCCCCCCCCCCCAAAAGAGAGTGGAAATGTTGGCATGTCTTATATACTGAATATAGCCATTTTTTGCCTCCCGAAGCCCCACCCCTCTTGTACCATTTTTGTGACATATGGGCCCATTTTTCACAAAAACAGGGTGCATGGAGGGTTTGGGAGGCCTGCAGAGTGCTCCTGGGGGCTGGGGAGGGCAAAAACGCCCCCGTTTTTTCAAAAAATAGGCTCATTTTTCACCCATTTTTCATAAAAATTGGGTGGTTTTGCTCTCCCCCAGCCCCCAGGAGCACTCTGCAGGCCTCCCAAACCCTCTGTGCACCTGTTTTTCACAAAAATGGGTGAAAAACAGGCCAATTTTTGTGAACAAAGGGGCACACAGAGGGTTTGGGAGGCCTACAGAGTGCTCCTGGGGGCTGGGGAGGGTAAAAATCTTTTTTTTTTCTTAATAACCTCTTCGAAATCTTGGTGCATCTTATACATCAGTGCATCTTATAGTCCAAAAAAACCCGATAATTTCTGTGCAGAGACACTTGTTGTATGCATTTCTGTTTGTTTGGGGTTTGTTATTCTTTAATAACTTCTCTATGAATGTATAATCTAAACAAGTAAATCAGTGCTTGAGATCACTACTGATTATTGACTTAAGCCATTTGCAAGAGTCTTTGTTCTCAAAAGACTGAAATTCCAAACTTTGGAAGACATGGGATGAGAAGATGCAAAGACTGGACTTTGGAAAATATTCGAAAACTGTCCTCTGAGATTACATTCCAATTGGTAGGGTACAGGAAAAAACCTTCTCTGCTACTGCCACTGCTTTTTGGAACATTCTCTCCCAGAAATGAGGTGGCCCCCAGTCTCCTGGCCTCTCAAAAATATCTACAGAATTGGCTCTGCCCTCTTGCTAGGGGTCACAGGGGAACCTGCAGTCATGGGGCTGGTTAGTGCTCTGAAGTCCCTCCCTTTTAATTAATTTTTAATATCACATTTTAACTATCCTTGCTTCTATTTTAATAACCCTCAGCATGATTGCCTTTTCAAGTAAGTCAGCTCTCATGACATGACCAAAGTACAACAGCCTCTGTTTGGCAATGGATATTTTTGGTAGGTTCAGTCTAGGACTTCTTTGTTATTTTTGCAGTCTGTGGGATGTGTAATAGTCCGACAATCGCACGGCACAGCTGTGATCTTCGAAACCTTTTTTTTTTACCTTTTTAAAGCATTTTTTTTTACTACTGGTCCAGGTGAATAGGTAGTAAAAAATGCTTAAAAAGTAAAAAAAAGTTCCGATGATCAGCTGAGCAATGTGCGATCATTGGACCTTTTTTTTCTTTAAATATACTTTATTAATTTTTTAAAAAAGGTTTTTTTAAAAAGAAAATATCAAATCTCAGGTAACATCTGAGGTATCGTGCGGTTACATATATACAGTATATACACAATAAGTATCTTCAAATCTATCATTATTAGAAATAGGCATATCCTTATAGTCTTGTTCTATTATTCCACCATTTATACCACCTTTCCCATACTGCCTTAAATTTCGAATTCTCATCATCTTTAAGCATACTGGTTAGTTTTACCATTTCTGCACATTCCAAAATTTTATTTATTATTGTCATCTCTGGAGGGATATGTTTATCTTTCCAGTATTTTGTGAAGGTTAATCTGGCCGCTGTTATAATATGTATAATTAATTGTGTCTTGTCCTTAGAGAGTCCATCTCCCATCATTCCTAGTAAGAAAATTTCTGGAGATAATTTTATATCTTCTTCCACTATTTCCCGCAGCCAAGTTCGTATTTTTGTCCAGAACTTTTTTGTCTCTGAGCAGGACCACCACATATGAAAGAAGGTGCCAACCTCCTTTCCACACTTCCAACAAATTCCTGAGGCGCTAGGAAATATTTTTGCTAATCTAGCTGGGACTAGATACCATCTGTGAAATATTTTGTAGTGGTTCTCCCTATAAATTGCTGATTTAGTAAGATTATAGTTTCTATTCCAAGCCTCCTCCCAGTCATTGAAGTTTAGTCTGTGGCCAATATTTTTTTCCCAAATGCTTAGTTGGTTCCTAGCTATCCCTTCTGCTCTGTCTTCGCCTAATAAAAGGTTATAAAATCTGGCTAGCATTTTCTTTTCAATCCCCAACATAATTTTATCTAGATTGTTGTACTTCGTCTCTATACCAAATTGATCCCTATCTTTTTGATATCTAGAACTTATCTGCGTGTAGCTCCACCAGTCCAAATTAAAACCTTGATTATTAGTGTTTCTCGTGATCTAAGAATACCATTTCCATCTAATATGTCTTTATACGTGCCAAATTTCCCAATATCCCTTTTATTAGTAGTAATCAACGCCTCCATAATTGAAAGCCAAATCGGTATTTTCATATAGAATTTTTGTCTCATTTCTTCCCATGTTTGAATCAGAGTCTCCCTTAATTTGTGTCTGTGGAAATGTGATTTCTTTTTGTTCTTTGGACCCCATAAATAAGCGTGCCAGCCTGCCTGTAGATCGTGGCCTTCTAGCGTCAGGATTCTCTTATTTTGTAATGTGACCCATTCTTTGATCCATACTAATTTGGCTGCTTTCTGGTAAACGTGCCAATCAGGTAATCCAAGGCCGCCCATGTTTCTTTTTCCTTGCAGTGTTTTATATGCAATTCTTGCCTTCTTCCCTTCCCACAAAAACTCTCGCACCTTCCTTTCCAAATCTAGGAAATATTTTTTATCCAGATTCACCGGAATGGTTTGAAATAGAAATATAATTTTGGGGAGAATACTCATTTTAATTGCTGAAATCTTACCTGTAAGGGATAGTTTTAGTTTCTTCTATCTATCTATGTCCTGCTTTATTTTTTGTAGTAATGGACTATAATTGTCCTCTTTTAAGGAGGAATACCTTACAGTGATCCAGATTCCCAAATATTTTATTTTCTTTGCTATTTGAAGTTCCAGGGACTTTTCTAGCCGCTTCTTATTTATCTCCGTCATATTTCTTACTAAGATTTTAGTTTTAGTTTTGTTAAGCTTAAAGCCAGCGACTTCACCATACTGTTGTATTTCCTGGAGTACCTTGGGACCCGATTTCAAGGGATCTTCCATTATTAAGGCCACGTCATCCGCGAAGGCTTGTATTTTAAAAATTTCTTTCTTAATTTGTAATCCTTTAATTTCTTTGTTGTCTCTAATCTTTCTTAGTAGGATTTCCAGCGCCATTATAAAGAGTAGAGGGGACAGGGGGCATCCCTGTCTAACTCCCTTTTGTATCCAGAATGTCCGTGCCTTATCCCCATTTATTAATATACTTGCTCTCTGTTTATAATATATATTTTCGATCATCTTTCTAAAATTTGTCCCGAATCCCATCAAATCAATTTGGTTAATCATGAATTTCCAGTTTAGATTGTCGAATGCCTTTTGGGCGTCCAAAAACGCTAACGCCATCTGTTTTTCCGGGTGTTGTTCATAGTATTCTATAACATTTATTACTCTGGTTTCTCTTCAGATCGTATAAATCTTTCGCCTTTTTTTTTTTTTTAACTTTTTAAAGCATTTTTAACTACTGGTTCTGGAGATTGCACGTCGCTCAGCTGATTGTCAGAACTTTTTTTTTTACCGGTTCGGCGAACCACTAGCATTTTTTGCTACTGGTTTGGGTGAACTGGCCCAAACTGGTAGCACTTCACCCCTGGTTCAAAGGCATCCATCCTTCTCTTACCTGCCTTTTTCAAGAGTCCAAGTTACGCAGCCATAAGTAGCAATTGGAAAAATTATTGTGTTAACTATTCTGCATTTGGTTGTGAGGCTGATGTTTTACTCTTCTGTTAGAAGTAAAAGGGAATTTAAAGTTGGTTCATTTGATCAAGGTTGTTATTTCTGGCAACCTTAATGGGCATTTGGTGACTGAAATGATTATGCTTTATGGATTTGTTTATCCTTGGGCATGGGCATGGATAAAGAAATCATTTGTTGTAATTTACAAGACAAGGAAAAAGTTATTAAATTGTTTATACTTGTTTGAATGAAGGTTGAAAGGTTGGAAGTCACTTTATATATTCCTTTTCTCTGTATTCTTTTTTTCTTTTTCTTTTTCTTTTTATTGTTTTTATTCTATTCTTTTTTCTTTTAGTTTGTATTAGTTTTCATGATTGTGAAATGATCTTTAATAAAATTATTCTTACAAAAAGATAACTAGAATGATATCTCCTGCCTTACTAGCTCATTTACACAAATAAGATCCAAAAGGGTTCAAGCCTTTTAGGGACAAGGAGCTTCGCTTTAGAGATATGCAAATGATCCCGCAACAGTGTGCAAAGTGAGTGGAGCTACTGAATACGGCCAGTGGAAAAGTTTGGTATTCAAACTATTTCCAGCTTCAAATTGATAAAAAAAATGCTGCTTTTAAGCAGTCGCATTACCAAAATTGGGGGCCTCCAAGAAGACACTCAGAAACTAAATTGGGTGTTATTGTTTGTTTGTTTTTTTGTTATATTTGATTGAGGCCTATATAGGGGTAACTAGTAATATTTCCACATCCTAACTCTACCCAAGGGTTTCCTCAACTTCTGATATTATTTAGACTTTTTCAATTTCAACAGAGATTCACTTTGTAAAATAGATATGTGACCTTGAATTTTATAATGTTTCCTTGCTCAATTATCTTTTTGTTCTGTTGACACTTTTATTTTAATAATATTGATTCAAAGGTTTCTGTAATAAATTTGAAAACATTATATTGTCATTTAATTGCTGTTAATTCAATTGCTATTCATAAAAGTTAAGATATATTGTACCAGCCTTACTTTATCTGATTTCCCAGATCGTCGGATTACAGCTTTCATCATCCCCTGCCATTACAGTATGCCATGTCAGTTGGAAATATGAGAGGTGCATCTAGCTGGAGAAGGTTGGGCTACAGTATGACCCGGGATCAGAAGAAACAATATTCCATCCAATAACATTTGAACAATCATTTCTCAACTGCTTCTTGGTTTAAACAGTATCTACCTAACCTTTTTTACCAATAAAAGCCAGGGACCAGAGGCTAACATAAATATTGATTTTATGAAAATAATTATCATCTTAAATTAACATTTTACAGTTTTGTAGGCTTTTCTGAGAACTTTGTAAAGCTGACTGGATAGACATGAAGCTGAAAAACTATGTTTTGGTCAATCAGACAAAGTTCAATTGGATCAGCCTTGGTTGCTCCAATGTGGTTAATCAGAGGAACAGACTGTTGTTGGTAGGAGGGGGGAGGGGGGAGGGAGAGCATTGCTTGGGGGAAATAAACTATTCAGACAGACAATTTTATGTATCATTTCTTTTGAAGCCGAGATGTACATTTTAATTATCATTCATGAATAAATTATTGTTTCAATGATGTGAAAGAGTCCATGGAATCTTTCTTTTCTTTGCTCAAAACTTTTTTTAAGTAGATATGCAAACCCTCCTCCCAGCCTGCATCTCCCCCTAACTGAATGCCTGCACAGAGTTGTATCACTGTTGTCAAATTGCAAAGAACAAAGAACTGATAGAAACAGTACTTTGAGAACTAGACTTTTTTGAACCAAACATAATACATGGTAGGTAATACACTCTAACTCTTGAAATGAAATTATTTTTCACAGAAAAAGAACATAATTCTCCAGCTATGTGTTGTCTATTGAACGGGGAGTTGGCTCTGGTTTAAGTGGCTTTCATATTGTACTTATAGCTTTCATATGTATATTTTATTGATATAAGCATTTTAGTTGGTGTTTTTGCTTTTGTTCTGGAAAAAATGCATAAGCTTATATACAATAAGCTTCACTACAGTTAGGTGCAAAAAGATTCTAAAGACCACAGGCTGGGTAATTGCCTTATTTATAATTAAAGTTCACAAACTATTGTTTTCAAGTAAATAGAAAAAAACCTGAGATCTCTAGACACGTGAAATCTTCCTATCTTCCATGTTGCCAAAGTTCTGTAGGAATTACAAGTTTGTCAAAATAACTAAAGAGCCGAATCAAATAATCAAATAAATCAAATACTTCAGGAGCAGCCACAAAGAAGAGAAGAGTTAACTTATTTTCCAAAGCAACAGAAGGTAAAACATGGATGGAAACTAACCAAGGAGAGAAGCAAGCTTGAACTATGAAGAAATTTCCTGACAATGAGAACAATCAACCAGTAGAATGGCTTGCCTTCAGGGGTTGTGGATGCTTCATCACTGGAGGCTTTTAAGAAGAGATTGGACATCCATTTGTCTGAAATGGTATAGAGTCTCCTGCTTGAGCAGGGGCTTGGACTAGGAAGACCTCCAAGGTCCTTCCAATGACAATGACGATGATTATAAAATGCAGCAGGAGCAGGAGCAGGAGGAAGAGGAGCATTCAAGATACATTGGCTTCAAGTCATTAAAATCTTTAATAGGCAACCTGGAAATAGGTTGACAGCCAATATATCTGACAAACAATCCCAGTCAGCAAACCTGCAGCTCTGTTTTAGACTATCCAAGTTACCACAGACCATTTTCAAAACATTCTGGTATCTCAGCTCTGAAAAATACAGTGCCATAAACTGGCATTATTTGGATTTGATTGTTTGAGGAAGATCCACGTAAAAATCAGACAACTTTACAATGATTGCTGAAAAAATGGTTATAAACTGAGGACAGTTAAATTTGTTGTGTCCATGTAACTGTTCACTTTGTTTCTGCTATGTAAGTATGTATTAAAGAATGCTCAGAATAATGTTAGAGCTGTGTTTCTTGGTGCTATAACTGTATAAGTACATTTATATGCAGATGATGTCTTGTTGACTGAGAACCTAAATGATTTCTAGCAAGTGTTTGAAAAAATGTATGATGAAATCAGAACTATGGATCTGAAAATTAATGGTTCAAAAATGTAGTTGTGTTTCACAGGGAAAATGGAATGATTTAGTTAATGTTATACATACACGGTAGAAAACTACAGAAGTGGAGTAATTTGTGTGCTTTGATAAAATGGAAATTGAGTGCTTAATATCTGCACATCATAACCTATAAAATATCTTGAAGCTAGTATGTGTCAGCCCTCCCAGGCAAACGAGACAGGAAACATGACAAAATGAACTAATTCTATTTTATTGCAAGACTACATTAAAAGAATCTTCCAAGTCTGCAGGCACAAACTTCCCATCTCCAATTCTAACTACTTGATCCATTAGGGTGATCCATTGAGGTGAGTCTAAGTTTCCATTAGGGTGAATCTAAGTTTCTTCCTTTCATCATTAAGCAACTGTGGGCTCCTGCTTCTCTTCTCTAATTGTTTCCTAGGCAGCATTCCCTCCTGTCTTTTTCCAAGGTCATTCATACATTCTATTACACCATGGTATAATGGGTTTAGAAATCACAGTCCTGTTTTATCTATATTGTTATAATTTCCATTATTCTAAACCATTCCTGCTTTTATGGAGCTCATTCATGCATTAATTAAACTGTTAGTAATTCATCAATAATGACTTCCTAAACCCAATAAAAGTTTTTTAATAAGAACAATCTGGAATAGACAATATCACCACCAGACGGATTTGCAGTTGGCTGACCAACCATTGGACCATATCCAACAAGATGCAGTTTAGTGGTAAGAAAAGTAAGGCCATGCACTTAGGCAGGAAAAACCAGATGCTCAGATATGGGATAGGCAGTACCTGGCTCAATGGTAGTGCTATAGGTATCCTGGTGACCACCAGTTAAGAATGAGACAGCAGAAGCCACATTTGGAATACTGTGTCCAGTTCCAACTGACACAATACAAAAAAAGACACTGAGTCCCTAAAAAGAATGCAGAAAAGAGCTACAAAGATGATTAGCTTAGCTTCCAGACCACTGGCTAAGGGAACTAGATTTGTTTAACCTAACAAAAAGAAGCTTAGGGGAGTCGTGATAGCTGTCTTCCAATACTTAAAGGGCTGACACAGGGAAGAAGGGATGGATTTATTCTCCATAACTCCTGACGGCAGGACAAGGAGCAATGGGTGGAAGCTCAACAAGGGAAATACATCCTGGAATTAAGGAGAAATTTCCTGACAGAACAATTAGTCAATGGAAATGCTTGCATGCCAGAGTCGGGAGTACTTCATCACACAAGGTTTTCAAGAAAAGATTGGACATTTATTTGTCTGAGATTTTATAAGGATTCCTGTCTTGGGCAAGGAGTTGGACTAGAAGACCTCCAAGGTCCCTTCCAACCCTATGATTCTATGATTCATGTAACATGAGCATATTACCCTAGTATCATGCACTAGTTAGCAGCCTAATGCTAACTTTGCATCAGCTGAAATTTCAGAACATTCTTTTAAGGTATTCTGATGTAGGGCACATTGCAACAGTCTAATATATAGAGAATGATATATAATTTTAGGCTCCATCAGCTCAGAAATTCACATAACTGCCATACTGCAGATGGACAAATATTCTCCTTGCCACTGAAGATCTAGAAGCAGTAGGAGTGAAGAATCTCTATGGAACTGTAGACTTGCTCCTATAAAGAGAATACAATCCTGATTAACACAAGCTGAATTTTACATCTGAAACTTGCTTGTCTGTCTGGATATAATTTTTTCACTTTTATCAAGCCCACCAAGCTAGTTTCCCTGGAGCTACATACAGTATATGGCAAGGAACTGTAAAATAGGAAGTCATTGGTTTACTGGTGCATTTAACTCCAAAGCCTTGAATTACTCCTTCCAGTGGCTTTATATAATTATTAAACAGAACAAGTACAAGATGAAATCTTGGTGGAAAGACAGACTCATGGGATAAGCGTCAAATAATAGACATTTCTCAGCACGTTCTGTCCATACTCTAATAGAAGGAATTGTGACATAACAGTGCTCTCCAAACCCCATTTCCCTAGTGCTGCAGATGGATACTGTACAGGTAGTCCTCAACTTACAACAGTTCATTTAGTGACCATTCAAAGTTACAACTGCACTCAAAAAAGTGACTTATAACTGTTTTTGACACTTACAATGGTTGCAGCATCCCCATATTCACATTATCAAATCCAGACGCTTGGCAACTGACTCATATTTATGATAGTTACAGTGTCTGGGGATCATATGATCACCTTTTGTGACCTTCTGACAAGGAAAGTCAATGGGGAAGCCAGATTCAATTAATAACCATGTTACTGTCAGATCCCTAAAAGTGATACTGCCATTCAAGTGGAGGAAGGGGGGACTTGGATTCAATTTACTAGCATGGCCTGTGTCATCAGATATTTTACAACCTATATCCTGGCGCCAAGGAAGCCTGGGATTCCCTTTACCTGTAGGAATTTTTATGATAGCCATGTGGGTTGTCTCACTTTAAAGGGTAGTGGTGGGAATGCATGTTTGTTCGGGTTCTCAAAGGAAATAATAAAGAAAACATCTTCACACTTGTGTATTGGCTGAAATCTGCATTCTGACTTAAAGGGAGGGGTCTCTACCACTTTAATCCTACTGCTTTGCCTAAAGGCATTCAGATTGTGCTTTAGCTGGATGGTTTTCACTTCTGCTTAATAAAAGAATCCTTTTGAACAACTATGTTTCAAGAGTTCGTACTTTCTTAAGTTGGAAGGAGAGGCAATCCTTACAGAAAGCACAATCTGCAAAACGGTCAACCCAGAGAAGCAATCTTCGCTCTACTGAGGGGACCTTGCAAACCATGTCTGAACAAAGCAGAGAGCTGGGAGAAACCGATTGCTGGGAAGAGACAGCAACCGCCACCCAGTCGGATGCCTGTCTCGTGCAACCCATCGGAGAGGATGAGGTAACCCTGGGGAATCCGGAAAAACCCTGCTGGTCGATTGGCATTAGGAAGAAAGATGGCTGGGAGGAGAGAACCAGAGAAGTCACCCTCAACCGTGGCAACCGAAAACCGGGGTGGAAACTGGAACTAGAAGCCCTTACTGACCAGGGGGGACTGACCGAAGCACCCCTGAGGGAGGACTATCTAAAGAGGCATATAACCCAATTGGTGATGGAGACTTTGGAAAATCTTAACATCCGAAGGGAGCCAGGACAACAACCAAAGAGCACTGAAAGGGCAGCAGTTGTGGATGATGCCAGGGGAGGCACCCCCCCTCCTGGAGCCTGCCTATCGAGCAGATGGTGCAGCAGCAGCGGGAGAAGACCCAGAAACCCTCCCCCCCAGGCAGCACGCACACCGGCGCCCATTCCCAACCAACCCCGGGCTCCTCAACTGGAAAGAGAAACTCCCCCCCTTGGGGTGAAGTTTGATGGGAATCTGCAACAATTAGGATTCTTTGTGGCACATGTGCTCACCTATATGCAAGAGTATGGGCGTGATTTCCAAACCCAAGGCTCCTGAGTGCGAGTTGTGACCCTAACCCTAAAGGGTGCCGCAGCCAGATGGATGGTGACCCTACATAATGCCAACGCACCAGAACTGCGGAATTTTGACCGTTTCATGATGGCCCTGCGACGTCGGTTTGAAGACCCACTGGCAGATTGCAAAGCACGCGACCACATTAAGGTGGTGAGGCAGGGGCGATGGCCAGTAGCAGAGTATACTGAAGAATTCCGGGACCTCGTATGTCGTGTGCACTGGCCAGAAGATATTTTGGTGAGCTGTTTCAAGGATGGACTGAGTGATGATCTATACAATGCCTGCACGGCCCGAGGGGCACCGAATGACCTACATGAATGGTATGTCACCGCCGAAGAAGCTGAGATCGATATGGCTAGAAACCGGTATCGAGCGGGGCGAGCATGGAAGAAATCCTCACCCCAATGGAAGCAGGAGCCCCACAAACCACAAACTGCATTACCCCCAAGATCTTCAGCCTGTTTCAAGTGTGGAAAAGAAGGGCACCGAGCTGCAGAGTGTCATTCGTAAACACCCGCCCAGAATCACCCACTGGGGGAGGGTCCTGAAAAACTGGGTCGGCGTGGGAAGGAGACTGCTCTGAGGAGCAGGGAGACCATAGAAGTCCCATCCCCTCCCCTCTTTGGGGAAGAAACCCTGGTATCTGAACAGGAGGAATCACACTCGTTCGGAAGCAATCCAGATGATGAGCCACTGGTAAGCAAACCAATTAAACTGCTTACCCTCCCCTTAAGGCTATTTATCCCAAACCAGGACAGGGAGATAAGTATCCCCACCCTAGTGGATTCAGGGTGCACCCGTTGTTTGATCAGCCCAACCTTAGTAGGGAAGTTAGGGATTAATGTAAGAAAGCTGAAAACCCCCATTGCTTTCTGCCAACTAGATGGGTCACTAGCAGGAGGGGAGCCAGCTTCTCTGGCCACCGTGCCTCTACATATAGGCATCGGAAGCCATGAGGAAAGGCTTACCTTTATAGTGGCACCTGGCATGGAATGGCTGTTGGTTCTGGGCCTTGCGTGGCTAAATAGATGGAACCCACAAATCAATTGGAAACAAGGCATCATAAAATTTCAGAGGAAGGTGACTTTTGCTGAGTATCCACATAAAGGACTTGAGGGGGCAGAGAACTGAGAATCAGCCATGCCTGGTCATGCCACACCAACTGAGGGCATACCCATAGAATACAAGGATTTAGCTAAGGTTTTTAGCAAAAAAGCCTCAGATGAGCTCCCCCCCACCGCGCCACTGACTGTGCAATAGAAATATTACCTGGCGCGAAACTCCCTAAACCCAAGATGTGCAGATGTCACCGAGGGAGTTGGAAGAGCTGAGAACATTCATTGAGAAAAACCTAGCAAGGGGTTTCATCGAGCCAGCCCAAACAAAAATTGCAGCTCCAGTGTTGTTTAGAGAGAAAAAAGATGGCTCAAAACGCCTATGTGTTGACTTTCGAAACCTTAATACTATCAGTGTGCAGAACATGTATCCTCTCCCCCTTATGAAAGATATGTTAGCACACCTCGCTAAAGGGAAAAAATTTTCAAAGCTGGACTTAAGGGAGACTTACTACCATGTCAGAATTAAGGAAGAGGATGAGTGGAAAACAGCATTTAACACCCCCCTCGGCTGCTACCAATTCAAGGTGCTCCCCTTTGGGTTGCAAGGAGCCCCTGCAGTGTTTATGCAGTTAATAAATGAAGTGCTGCATCAACATTTATATAAGGGGGTTCTGGTCTATTTGGACAACATTTTAATCTATACCGAGACCAAAGCAGAACATGTAAAATTAGTCAGGGCAGTTTTAAACAAACTCCGCGCTGCCAAACTTTATGCCAAACTTTCCAAATGTGAATTCCATCAAGAGAAGATTGACTATTTGGGATACCGCATTTCACACCAGGGGGTTGAGATGGATCCTCTAAAAGTGCAGGCTGTACTTGATTGGGACTCTCCACGCACACGTAAACAATTACAGAGCTTCTTGGGGTTTGCCAATTTTTACTGCCAGTTTATCCCTGTGTTCGCTCAGATTGCCCTCCCCATCACCAAGCTCTTAAAAACAAAGGGGGAAGACAACCCTAAACCAAAGCAACCATTGAACTGGACTATGGAATGCCAGGCAGCCTTTGAAAAACTTAAACAGCTGTTCTCAGCAGAACCAATTCTAAAACACCCAGACATGGAGAAACCATTTGTCATACAAGCAGATGCCAGTGATGTGGCAATAGGAGCGGTCCTGCTTCAGAAGAATGAGCAAGACCAACTACAACCCTGTGCTTACACATCCAAAAAGTTGAATGAGACTGAGCAAAGGTGGGCTATTTGGGAGAAAGAGGCGTATGCAGTTCGTTGGGCATTGTTAACCTTGTGGCACTTCCTAGAAGGCAGTAAGACCCCTTTTGAAGTCTGGACTGATCATAAAAATCTAGAAGCCCTAAAGACCCCAAGGAAACTTTCCCCAAAACAAGTACGATGGGCTCAGTACTTTAAATGGTTTGATTTTACTCTAAAATACCTCCCGGGGGGGGGGACTTTCTGGCGGATGCGCTATCCAGAAAACCGCAATACATTAAGTGCAAAGTCAGACGTAATCAAACCTATAGTACAAAACAATCAACTAGCCGCTAAAGTAGTCACCAGATCCCAGGAAAAACAAGAAACAGTGACAGACAATGACATCACCCAAAATTTTAAACATTGGCCACTGATGAATCGTTTTTGAACAACAAATCCAGCTGTCTGATGAAAGAAGACTTGGCTTGGGTGGGGGGGAAGTTGTATGTCCCTGCAAGCCAAAGACTATGCTTAATGGTACGGTGCCATGACTCCAAATTAGCTGGACATTTTGGGTTTGTGAAAATTTTACACCTGATTAAAAGACAATTTTGGTGACTATCACTAAAAAGGACATAGAAAGCTATGTCGCTAGCTGCCCCATTTGTGCAGCAGCAAAAAGACGCCAGGGGAAATCCCCAGGTCTATTGCAGAAGGTAGCTGAACCTTCAGTGCCTTGGAGAGAGATCGCTATGGATTTCATCGTGGAATTGCCAAACAGTGAGGGAAATACTGTTATTTGGGTTGTGACAGACCTATTTTCAAAACAGACACATTTTATACCTTGCCAAAAGATCCCAACTGCTAAAAGTTTAGCCAAATTATTCCTAATACACATTTATCGACTTCATGGTGCTCCACAAAGGATCATCTCCGACAAAGGAGCTCAATTCAGCTCCAACTTTTGGAGGGCGTTTTTGGACTTACTTGGTACTGGCTAGGGGTTGAGCACATCTTTTCATCCTTGTACTAATGGTAATTCTGAAATTTTGAACTCAGTACTAGAACAATATTTAAGATGTTTCATTAATTTTCAATAGGATAACTGGACCGAACTTTTGCCTTTTGCTGAAGTTGCATTTAATAATGCTGTCCATTCAAGCACTGGTTTTACCTCTTTTAGAGTAGCGACAGGCCAGGATTTCAGCCCCATGCCTGAACTACCCACAAAAGAACCCACCATCCCCTCACTTAAGGAGTGGATGGATAATTTGCAAAACACTTGGCCAGTGGTTAGATTAGCCTTACAGGAAGCAAGAGAAGCTTTTAAGATTCAAGCTGACAAGAAAAGGATGGAACCCAAACCTTTTCATATTGGAGACAGAGTATACTTATCTACAAAATTCTTGAAATCATTACAACCATCAAAGAAACTAGGGCCAAAGTTCATTGGACACTTCCCCATCACTAGAATCATCAATCCAGTAGTAGTTGAACTACTTCTTCCAAAGACACTCAGGCAGATCCACCCAGTATTCCATATCAGTTTACTCAAATGAGAAGTAATCTCATCCCTCAGACCACCTGCATCTACACCACCTGTTCCATCATGATTGACGGTGAACAACACTTTGAAATCAAGGAAATCCTTGATTCTAGGATCCACAGAGGGAAAGTCCAATACTTAGTTGCTTGGAAACATTTACCATCAGCACACAATGAATGGGTCGCTAAACACCAGGTTAGGGCTCCAATCTTACTGAGAAAATTTCACTCCCAATAGTGAAACAAACCTTGTTGATCTGCTATCATGAAATAATTGTATACTTTAACTATGAAGCTAGTCTTTTAAATAGCTAGAAGGTGGTAACATTCACCTCTTTATATATAACATTTACAAGCTGAAAAGAAACCAAACCAATAGGTCAAGCTGTCTCTATTCTATCACTGCAACCTGCCTATACTGTACTAGTGTCAGAATCAAAGCAATTCTAATGAAAGTGACTGCAAAGACTAATGCAAACTCTTACCAACTGCTCCAGCATATCCTTTACAACAGCCTGAAAAGTATAGAACCACATTGTGGTCCAGCAGATGTAGATACAATAGAAGTAAGAGAATAAGCATATTTTGCTTCTCTGTCACCATGGAATAGCACTCCAAAGAAGCTTTCATTTATGCTTAGTTCAATTTATCCTAAAGTTTCCCTCATTTTTGTTCAGCCTTTCACTATTTCGGATCCATCACATAAAGCTGCCCGTTAAGCCAGGTGGTGGTCATGCAAACAGCTTCTATATAATTTTCCATTCATCATAACATACTAAACAACTCAATTTCGAATATGTGGCATCCTGCCAAGATTAACTGCTTGTTACTGCAGATGTATGCATGTATGTATGTTTGTGCAAGCTACACAGAAGGTTATAACTGTGTTTAACTCAGTAGGTATTTCATGTTGTCATCTTTCATCTTCCACATTCTTATTTCTTTGGCGATTTGTCGAAAAAATTAGAAATATTTCAAAATCTGTGAAAGCAAGCAGGTCTTGGAAAATGATTTCACTCCTTCCCTTACATCCCATCTGAAGCAGTTTTAGCAACTGCTAAAGCTTGGTTGTATAAAGAGAATACATAATAATTTTCAATGGGCTGATATGTTTAATCTACCCATCTCTTTTCGTGTTTATGCTTGAAGTATTCACAAATTAGGGGGATCTACCTCACCCAAGGATCAGAGCTCAATCTATCCCACCAGATATGCACCACATTATTTCAAAATGTCTAGACATTGTAAATCGGTATTGTAAGCTGTAGTTTTACATCTGACAAAAACAATTTGCTTCACCATTTCCAAGAGATGCCTCCAGCTGATATATTTTCAAAATCTATCTCTTGTTTTAGTTTTCTTCTCCCTGCTTGGTGCATTGAACAATGGTAAAAATATCAAGAGTAGTTTTATACAATTTATGAAGAGCTTAATGACTGCTGTTCAAGATTTTTTTTTCCTGGTAATATAAAATTTTTATGTTTCCATATAAAGTTTGTTTCCCTCTGACTTCCTCCAAGTAACAGGTATCCAAGTATTTATTCACACATCTATCTTAAGCTATCCTTTAAAAGAGGCATTCCTTAATGCAAAACATGAGAGTTTCTTAAAATAATCCTTGCTGTTTGTGCACACCAAAGTGCACACATACAGGAGGGAGAGAGATGGCGGGGAAGATAGGGGGGGGAGAGAGAGAGAGAGGGAGGGAGGGAGGGAGGAAGAGAGAGAGAGAGAGAGAGAGAGAGAGAGAGAGAGAGAGAGAGAGAGAGAGAGAGAGAGAGAGAGATTGCTCTCCCCTTAAATCCACACTGCAGGTGCTTTTGGCCAGGCTTCATCATACAATGAAATAGACTTTGGGAAAGAATTAATCTTCTACCATTCTAACAGTCATGTAATTTGTAATTGCTTTTAAATAGAATGTCAGTCAAAAGCTGCTTATATTTCCATTGAATACATTATGGTAACTGAGATTCAAATCTTTCCCTCCATTGAAAAATGTCACAATAGTAAAATTCTAGTGAAGACTTGTTTAAAAAAAGCACATGTTTTTTTTTTTATTGCCCCTGATTCTGCTAAAAGTTGAAATGAAGATTCCATTGATGACCAATGTCCTTATAAATCAGAGCACTATTTTGAGCAAAAGCATAATTTGGGCTGTCAAATCAAAACACTGAAACCTAGTAGAACACATGTATAAATGTAATCTTGACACTGCTGAGAGTTCAGGGTGCTTATGCTGTGTGATAAAACACTGTAGTGTGCTGTTTTAAAGTTAAGCTAAGAGTTTTCTGCTACATTCCTCATGGGATCCCAAGCTCTAACCTCTTCAATTCCTGTTTCTGGTTTCACTTCCTTCACCATGTTGGTTAATTTCCTTGAGGAGGTAGGCTGTTTGGAGAGGCCCTGTTTCAAAGCTATTCATTTTCAAGTGTTGTTTTGGGAGCGAATCTGACAAATGATTATGAGCAACTAGGAAGAGAAGATTTCTTGTTCCTCTTTCTCTGATATAAAGCTTCAGTTCATCTTTTCTATTTGCATTGCTCTTAATTTAGCAATTTGCATCTCTCTTCTTTGAAACATGGCCCATACACCTAGCCTCCAAAGTCTGCTTTATAATCTCATTCCTTATTTGGCAAAACATCTCTAGTTCCATCAGTTATTAGGAACAGCTCTCCAGGCATAGGACATTTTTCTTCTGCAAATATTTCAAGCAAAATTAAACTTCCAGATACAATCTTTGTTAATGTCATTGAATGAATTTCTATCCACTAATCCAGCATACTATACATTCTACAGCTTGCATACCCACCTTCTCATATGTGCGCATAAATGCCTGCTTCTGCAAATGAATATTCATATTCATAGTTAAAACATATACAAATCAAAACCAATTTTCCATCAATAATGAAAAATACATTGTACAATTTAATTTTCAAGGCCATTCCCAGAACAGCTATACTGAAATCTATTAGTTCCTCCTCCTTTTTCCTCAATGGGCTTAGTCACCCTGCCTGCTTGCTCTCAGTCCAGAAAACACAGGCAACTACTTTTGGAGTACAGAAATGGATGATATCACCCTCTAGTAATCCCCCACTGACCTTTTACGTATCCCTTGCTTTTGTTTCTCTGTAATGTCTCGTCTCCATTTGAGTTTCAGCACTGCAGTTGGCAGTAGTTCATCGATTCCTCTGCCTAGGAAGGATCATTCCCTCAACTGGGCCAATCCTCATAATGCACTCTTCTAAGTTCCGTATTTCCCTTTATGCAGAGAAGATTGCTGTTTGAGATCTGGGTGAAATGTGGGTCACTGGTTTCATTTTTTTTCCTTACCCAGCTTTCTATTTTTCCTAGCCTTAAAAAAAAAACATTACTTGTTGTTCAGGAGTTTTTCCTGAGACGTATTTTTTTGTTTCCAGTTCTAAGATAGGTCTTTGATTATATTGGCTCTTGGGTGCTCGGGTAAAACCTTCTAGTTCACCTGACTGGAAACTCCTAGATTTATCTTAAAAAATAGTCAGGAAGGAGTAGAAAGTTGGAAAAGAAACATACATTTCTAAGACAGTTTTTTTAAAAAGTATGCAAGGTTTTGAACCATTTTTTTAAAAAAAATATTCATTGAAATGTTATTTCAGCAGTGGGGGCAAAGGAAGACCTGGAAAGGAGGAATTTTTTACTTGCTGTTGTCCCTGTCTCTTTTTCTTTATGAGGGAAGGAGCGTTGTGTGGGTGTGTTAAGACAGAGAGAGCACCTTCAAGTCAGTATTATCTTCTGGCAAGTGCCTGGAGTTTCTCAGCAAGATTTTGGAAATGGTTTGCCTAAATACACACAACTGATGAATTGTCTAAAGGAGGGACGTGGGGTAGTATGCGGTCTGGCCTGAACACCTTGTTAGATCTCAAAAGTTTACATCCAGACAGAATTTTCTAGAACTACTTAGAATCAAACTAGTACAAGTCCAGGATAGGAACAGATTAAATGGCAAGTGTGCATCTGCACAGTCAGCCTCTCTGTCTGCCTGTCACCCACTCTTGTTATTTTCCAGTTAAGTATACCATTCTACATGAAAAAATACTTATGAAAAAATGATTATATATCTTTCCAAAATCTGTTAATGAACAACAAGATTTGGTCCAACAGCAAATAGTCTGCAGAGAGGTTCCATAATTGATTCTGGATCAGAATCAAGAGCTTCTTTTTGAATTAAATGAACCTTTTTAAATTTATTTGCTGCTTTACTGATGACAGGAAAGATGTTTTGTTCCTCTGTGTCACAATTTAAGGCTTTCTAAAAATGATATATATAAAATATATGATGTTTTTTTGAAAAAGTAATTAAAATGACAGAGAACAAATAAGAATCTGGTTAAGAAACTTCCAAAATTCATAAACATTTGCAGTTCCACCCTCCCCTCCATATTCAATGGGAAATGGGGGGAACCCATTGGTTGATTTACATGCTTAGTTACTATTTGATCTATTTTTGTGAACACACAGCAGGGGAATATCTTACAGAATTTCAGTAGGTTAGGAAATCATGATGGGTGAAAAATATTTTGTGACAAAATTGATTGAAATAACCTAATTGTTCCTTCTTAAAGGTTTAATCAAATGTAACATATTCATGATAATTGTTTAGGTACGTTAAAGTAAAGGATTGATCTGATGTTATCATTCTGCCTTTGTATTGTTTTTAAGACTTGTCAGACACCTCTGCACCTCCTCTGAGAGAGCAGTGGAGAAAAGAGAGTGGAGTCCTTCCAAGGACTACTATGAATTGTAGTCTGCCTGGACTCCCGAGACTTTGATGCTCTCTCCAATAAGAAAATGGATTTTTATTCTCAGAATGCATGGCTAAAAACAAGAATGGGCTCTATTAATTGCATTTCTTAGAACTGCTATGTCTTATTTACATTTGAATTTTGAGTGACCTCTTTTGATAAATTGTATATTGTATGTATAAATTTCTGAGCTTCAACTCTTAGACTTCTTTTTGCTTAAACACTTTATTGTAACAATAAACATTTTTTCATTGGTCATGAAGTGAGTGCCCTAATGGGTAATAGAAAGTAAATTGTTGTCATTTGAAACTCTGGTAACAATCATGCTACTTCTTGTTGTGGTTATTTATGGATGTGGTTGTTACTTTAGAGACAGCAAATATAGAAAATCTGTAAGACAGAAAAAAAATCCTTTGTGGATATTCTTTCTTATGTCATTTGGATTTCCCCACAAAATTTAGCTGTGTTTCTGCTTGTATTCTTAAAGTTGGTATTTTGCTTACATAATTAAGAACCATTGGAATCTCATACAGAACGACTTATCTCAAAATAAACTATAAGAAAACACTGCAAATTGAAATTGTCTCCATAAGTGTTAGGGTTCTGGCATAAGCAGAAATTTAGGGGAGAATCCTATTTGGAGGATATGTTCCAAACCAATGTTAACAGTTGTCATATTTTCCAATTTCCCATAGCAACAGTAGCATCTTTCCTTGTTCAACATCTACTGAACTGATTGCTCTATATTAGGGAGTAACTGTCCTCCATCCTTCTTTATTATAGTTTGGACTGAGATTTTCTCCCATATTCTATTGTCTTTTTTTTAAAATTTAATATGAATGGTTCCTAACATTAATTTCAGAAATGGCACATATGAATTTTGAAATAGTTTTGAGTTCTCTTTATTCCCTGCAAGTTATTGATTTACAAAGGCTAATTAAATTAAGCTTCCCCTGCCTCTAGGAATCTTGAAGATATCTCATAATGATTCTTCTTGTCCTGTGATTTAATTGACATAGATATGTGTGAGGTAATGAAAAAAACATACAAATGGCTTATGTATGTTTATGCTTTTTGGATTTTACCCATGTATCATGTATGCACTGTGTTCTAAGTAAATTTCAGCCATTCCTACTATGTATAAGTCATGTAAGAGCTCTGTGGCAAAGTAAGAGTAACTCACAAATCTGCTCCTATCTTTGCACAGCCCAGGCAAAGAATACAAAAGTGAAGTGTTTTTTCCCCCCAGGAAATCAGGCCATATTTAGTTAGTGCGAAAACTCTCCAGACTCGTGTCACAAATACAGCAATTATTCTAAGCTAGCCCTTTTCTTGGTGGCATTAGTTACAGGATCTCCTAGATTTCAAAACAGTATAATCTCTTCCACCACCAAGATATACCGTATTTTCCGGCGTATAAAACGACTTTTTAACACATGAAAATCATCTCAAAAGTCGGGGGTCGTCTTATACGCCGGGTGTCGTTCTCCTGTAACCAGGCAGACCAGCCCAAAAGACTCTAACGAGCCTTAAATGGCTCTGGCGATCGAAGCTCTGACGATCCCAGCTTTGCCTGCTAATCAGGCAACTCAGCTGGGATGCCAGAGCCATGTTAAAGGAAAAAACTTTTTTCCTTTTACCTGACTCTGCAAGCTCTGACGATCCCAGCTGAGTTGCCTGCCAATCGGGCATCGCAGCTGGGATCGCCAGAGCCATCGATCCAAGCTCTGACGATCCCAGCTGCATTGCCTGCTAATCAGGCAACTCAGCTGGGATCGCCAGAGCCCAGAGCCCTGTAAAAAGAAAAAGGTTTTCCCCCTCCAGCTTGCTTACCTTAGCTGGTAATCGCAACGCTTGCCTTGCTTCACTTGCCTGAATCCATTCCATCAGCAAGCCACTTTCTGCCTGCAATCATGCAGGCAGGAGTTGTGGACTTCAACTCCCAGAATTCCTCAGCCAGTAAAAACAAAGCTGGCTGAGGAATTCTGGGAGTTGAAGTCTACAAGTCTTAAAGTTGCCAAGGTTGGAGACCCCTGTTCTATTGGGTAAGTTTTTTTCCCCTTTGGGAGCTTTAAAAAAATAGTTAATTGGGGTTTTTTTAGTTGTTCTTTTTTAGACCTAGCCATTTAAAGTTTAGGAAGTTTTAAATTTAGTTTTCATATAAAAATAAAAATAAAAAAATATTTGTGCAGCTTTCTGAGATGTGGTGTGTTTCTGTAGTGTTTCACTCTAACTACACAAACATACAAAATCTCACAAAGCTGTATGTGGAATTTTGTGTCTGTAAAGTTTGATTTTTTTGGGCTTTTTGTGGCTGCGTGAGGTTCCTGTTTGTTGCAGGGGCCATTTTGAGTCTAGCACAGCTGCTTTTACATTGTGGATGAGCCAGTTGTGTTGTGTTGTGTTGTGTGTGTGTAAAGTGTGAAAGTTGTTTTTTTTTTGTGGCTTTTTGTGGCTTTTTGTGGCTGTGTGAGGTTCCTGCTAGTTGCAGGGGCCATTTTGGGTCTAGCACAGCTGCTTTTACATTGTGTTGAGGCAGTTGATGTTTTTTAATTTTTATTTGGTGTGTGTTGGAAGAGGGGTAGTCTTATATGGCGAGTATAGCCCAAACCCTATATTTTAACAGGAAAAGTTGGGGGTCGTCTTATACACCCAGTCGTCTTATACGCCGGAAAATACGGTATTTATTGTCGTCACACCTTATAATTGGGCTGTTAGAACAATGGCAAATTCTATTGTGCTGGTAGTTTTCAGTGGCCACATCTCAGGATGCTTGAATGGATTCTTGCATTAAACAGATGGTTGGAAGTAGGCATCTTGCAATGTCCTTTCCATACATTCTAAAATTCTATGAACAATATTATGTTTATAATATTGGCTCTCATAAATGCCAGTGGTTCTAGGTTAGCAGGCTAGAATCTGATCCTTCTCTTCTTTTTCAGCAAAGTTTTACCAATGTAACTAATTTGACATTAAAAAATATACTTTTCTAAAAAAGAAAATTCTTCCTCTTATAGAATTGGTAAATTATATTTTGGCTATGGTGTTGACGAGAGAGAAAGAGAAATTCAGGTTGGCTCAATCTGAATGCTGATCCTTGCTATAAGAAAACAACTTCATCGGAAAAGTAAGGTGCTTTGGGAGCATTTTTCAGTGAAGGAGTAACTGTCAAATTTAATATTATTTTTAAGCATAGATTTACTTCTCCTAGTGAGAATTAGACCTAAACAAAAATATAATCTTTAAGGAGGTTTCTTTTGGGAGGGGGGAGATTATTTTATTTTGTATTTTAGTCTTTACTCTTTTGGCACTCTTGACCATTTTGTTTGCTACAATAATTTAAGACAGAAAAGGGACACAAAAGATTGCTATGCATATAAAAGACAAGGTTAGCTGTGCATACTAACTACCACTTCACTCAAGCATATGCTTGAGTTTATAAAACAATTTACTCAAGTTTACAAACACAAGTGTGAAGTTCACCTCCTAGTTCAGCAATCCAGGACAACAGATAGCTGCTCAATGCTAAAATTAAACTAATGACTTAGTTTTAATTAGAATTTATCTTCATTTAGAAGGGTAAGTACAAAGACGTAAACATTCAAAGATTCCTTCAAAGACATCACACTCCGTCTGCTCTCAAAACATTCATTAGTACTGTACTCATTATTTATTGTTAACATCTTGCATCTCTCTCCAGTAGTGAAGACCCCAGGTTGAACAGAATTCTCATGAGAGAGTATTAAATTTTACACACATTCAATTCTGTATTGGGAAATTTGTTTGAGCTGACATATGTCTTTCCTTTTAGGAAAGAGGAGGATGGCATTTTCTTGGCTGCTACTACGTCAACTGAATAAAAAGTGCAATACAGATTGTCAAATATTTCAAAAATAATACAGCAGACTTTGAAATCTCTATGCTGAGCTGCATAATATGAACCAATGTCAGACAAAATGAACTGCACTCATTGGCTTCTCTCCACAATATTGCCACACAATCCTGGTAGCCACTTGAGGCAACAACGAAGAATGCTAAGCAGAAGGGACAATTCCACGTTGCCCTCTGGTATTCATGGAACAGAGCTGTAAACACAAAGAGACATGACTCGTGATCTCTGAATGGTAGCCCTGGTGATGAATACACATTTGACATGTAAAAGCTCATTAGGATTGTATGTACAGGTGTACAGACAAGAACACCGATATCTAGTGCAATTTCCCATTTATTAAGAAATTCAATTATAATAGGAACCGCCTCAAATAACAGGAAAAAGCTCCCAAGTTCTGTTTAATTATTTTCATCATTCTCTGACTTATGTTAATTATGTTAATCTATCTCAAACAACAGAGAGACGTAAAACTTCCCATCATCTCCTCATTTATTTTCACAGTCAGAACAAGGAGACTCAGCCAATATTGGGTCATTTCGGCTGACCCAATTTTTTAACTTATGAAAGTTTGGGGGTTACATCTTAGTATTCTCTTTTTCCTCTATATTATAGATAGTAAAGGTAAACAGGATGCCATGCATCTGGTCTTTACTAGAATAAGCCATTCGTAGGGAGAAGCATTCAGAGGACACTTCAGAGTAGGAAATGTAGTAGGTCTGGTTATAGTTATGCTCTATTGGGCATGGACTGAATGAGAAAAGCCCTTTCACTTTACCCTGGGTCATTCCATGTCAAGTGGTCTGGGGCTACCAGCTTGACCATCATGGATTTTGATGAAATTTGGTGTGAACATGCCACAGTCATTTTTGGCCAAATTTGCTCCAAATTATCTAGATGGAGATCACTCATGAGAATGTTTTTATTATTTTGTTTAATATAGCAAACAAGTTGTACAAGATGGCCATGTTTTGTTTCTTTCAACAAAATATTGCTGGATATATTATGTCTCAAAGTTGCTGAAATCTCAGAGTCATACTGTCAAAGGCTGCGGTATGGGGTCACACAAATGACTATATCTCAGCAAGTATTGCATCAGCAAACGTAACACTTTACCAATGTGCATTGGGGATGTTTGTGCATGTTCACACCAAATGTCATCAAAATCTATGTGTGAACATGCACATACGTCCCCAATGAACATTGGTAAAGTGTTACGTTTGCCGATGCAATACTTGCGGAGATATAGTCATTTATGTGACCCAATACCATAGCCTTCGACAGTATGACTCTGAGATTTCAGCAACTTTGAGACATAATATCTCCAGCAATATTTTGTTGAGAGAAACAAAACATGGCCAACTTGTACAACTTGTTATGCTATATTAAACAAAATAATAAAAACATTCTCATGAGTGATCTCCATCTAGATAATTTGGAGCAAATTTGGCCAAAAATGACTGTGGCACCAAAAAGGGTAAAGTTTGGTTTCTTATATCTCTGGAAGGAAAGATATGAGAAATGTGAAATTTTGTGCGTAATAACTTAGCAACATAAGGTTTCCGAATAGAAAATTTCATTCTCCTACCGCTTTCCAATAATTCACAAATTGAGTGTAAAGGTGACGTTTTTTGTAAAAATGCCTAAAATAGGGTATTTTCAGCCCGCTTTTACAAAAAAAAGACCTCCTAGAAACTCTGTTAAATCATTCTCATTAGAAAGAGCTTGTTTCAAGCCCTCTAAAAAAGTAGAGTTGGTGTTTCATCTTTGACGTATAAAGCCCTAAAAATAGGGACAAAGTTGAGGACGTTGCTATGGCAGCGTCACATGCATTCTATTATTGTTTTGTCTTGTTTGTTTTATATAGACATCATTACTACTATTATATTGCATTGGTCCATGGTGACATTATCACTACCAGTTCAAGCACTTGACCCAGCAACCTCATCGCCATAGGGGGCACGCCTGATAGCCATGCAATACCAGCCACGGGTTGGTTTCTTGGTTCAGGATCCCAAGCCTGTAGTTTGGTTTCTTCCTTGAGGTTCCAAAGCCTTGTGTAGGTGTCTCTAGTTCCCAAGCCAGCAATTGGGCAGCTTATCCTAGGTTCCCAAGCCTAAAGTGGGTATTTTATATGGTTCCCAAGCCGAAGTCCATACTGAACTGTTAGTGACAATGTCACCAAACAGTGGTGAAATCTCAGTGTCATACTGTCTTGACAAAAATTTTATTTTTAAACAAATATATAAAAAACAAATAAAAAACCATCTTCAATGTAAATACAAACAGTGTGTCGGTTGGTTACAAGTCTTTTGTGCATCTTCACAGTATTCATATATATCCCTGTATTGTTATCCTCATTAATGATATATTTAACTATGGCTGTTTCTTCCCTCATTTCATACAAAATAATCTAAGATTTAAGTTAATTTCTATTATGCCCTTCATTCTCCTAAATCATTCCAATAACAGTACATTTTTATATTGTATTTTATATAATTCTACATTTCTTACACTGGAAAAATCTCTACCATATTTCATTTCCATGTCTCTTTATCTAACCATTGGTAAAACAGATCCCATATCTTATAATATTGTTTATCTTCTTGTTCTCTAATTTCAATTGTCAATTTACTCATTTCTGCACATTCCATTATTTTCTTAATAACTTCGTCTTGCGTTGGCATTTTCTCATTTTTCCAATTTTTAACAAACACAATTCTAGCTGCTGTTAATACATTCACAATCAAATATCTCAATTCTCTATTGTATATTTCAGGTACAATCCCCAATAAAAAAAATCTCTGGTTTAAAGTCTATGTGTTTTTGTGTCATTTTTTCCACCCATGTGTGGATTTTAGTCCAGTATCTTTTAGCTTCTGTATATGTCCACCACATATGGTAATATGAGCCCAGTATCTGATGACATTTCCAACATTTTTCCGATTTATTCTTGAACATTCTAGCAAGTCTCATCGGGGTTAAGTGCCACCTGTAAAACATCTTATACAAACTTACTTTATATGCAGTTGACCTTGTCATTTTATAATTTTGCGACCGCAATTTTTGCCATTTCTCTAAGTCAATTCCATGTCCAAAAATTTTCCCCCAAGCAATCATTGTTTCTTTAACTTGTTCATCCTCCAATTTAACTTCTAATAGATATCCATACAATTTTTTGATTATGTTTTCATCAGTACCTGTTAAAATTTTATCTAAACTAGTCAAATTGTTATAAAAACCTTCTGTCTTATAATCTTTATCATGTCTAGACTGTATTTGCAAATAAGAAAACCAATTCATTTTATACCTTGTACTTCTAATTCTTGCAGGGATTTAAGTTCACCCTTTTCATTCAGTAATTCACTATATCTAATAATTTGTTCCTTTCTAAATGTTATTGAATGTGAGAATGCTTCAATGGTTGATAACCAGACCGGAATTTTTAAATAATGTTTTTTTACCTTCTCCCAGTTTAACAGTAAAGCCTCTCTTTTGAAATGTCTTCTAAAATACCCCTGTGTTTTTGTTTCCTTGTACCATAAAAAGGCATGCCAACCCAGTAACAAATCATGCCCTTCTAAAGTCAATAATCTGGCATTTCTTAGTGTTGTCCATTCCTTAATCCACATCAAACTTGTCACTTGATAATATAGTTCCCAATTAGGTAGGCCAAAACCTCCTCGTATTCTGGCATCTTGCAACAACTTTAGTTTTATCCTCGCTTTTTTACCCTGTCAAATGTATTTCAGCACTATTTTATTCAAATCTTCAAAATAATCTTTCCCCAATCTGATTGGAATTGTCTGGAACAGGTATAAGATTCTAGGCAATATATTCATCTTAATCGTTGATATTCTCCCTATCAATGACAGTTGTAAATTTTCCCACTTTGCCAAATCTGTCTCTATCTGTTGCTTAAATTTATTATAGTTATTCTCTTTGAGTGCACTGCATCTTGCTGTCAGATATATCCCCAAGTATTTAACTTTATTTGTGACCTGCATCTTCGATATTTCTGCTAATTCTTCTTTTTGTTTTATTAACATCTTTTTTGTCAAAATCTTCATTTTGTCTTTATTTTTTTTCAAACCAGCAACTTTTTCATATTCTCCTATTTTGTCTATCAATTTAGTTGTTGATTCTAATGGATCCTCAAGAATAAAAACCAGGTCATCAGCAAATGCTTGCAATTTGTATTCTTCCTTTTGAATCTTCATTCCCTTTATATCTTTATCTTCTCTAATATTTCTATTTAGCACTTCTAATGTTAATACAAACAATAAAGGTGACAGTGGACAACCTTGTCTCGTACCTTTTTTTATTTCAATAAACTCTGTGAATTCTCCATTTATTATTACTTTTGCTGTTTGTTTGTAGTATATGGCTTCTATGTCTTGAATAAATTTTCTACCAAAGCCCATCTGTTCCAGCTGTAATAACATAAATCACCAGTTCACATTATCAAAGGCTTTCTGAGCATCTAAAAATATCAAAGCCATTTGCTTTTCAGGATGTGCCTCATAATATTCCAATATATCCAGGATTATTCTCATATTGTCTTTAATCTGTATTTTTGGCAGAAACTCATTTTGATTGGAGTATATGAAATTATTTATATATCTTTTAAGTCTTTCTGCCAATATTGTAGCGAAGATTTTATAGTCTGAATTTAGCAGGGAAATAGGCCTATAATTCTTAATTTGTTATGGGTCAGTATCCTCCTTTGGAACAAGTGTAATATATGCTTCTGACCATGATTTGGGTAATTTCATCTTTTTTTTAAAATTTGATTTATATGCCGCCCTTCTCCGGAGACTCAGGGCGGCTTACAATGCGTTAAGCAATAGCCTTCATACTTTTGTATATTTTATACAAAGTCAGCTTATTGTCCCCAAAAACTGGGTCCTCAATTTACCTACCTTAGAAAGGATGGAAGGCTGAGTCAACCTTGAGCCTGGTGAGATTCGAACTTACAGTAATTGCAGACAGCTGGTGTTAATCACAATGCTCTCAGTCTGCTGAGCCACCAGGCCCATCTTTGACATGACTTCATTCATGACTTCTAACAATGGGAGATTCAGTGATTCCTGTAATGTCTTGTAATATTCTGCTGGTAATCCGTCTGGGCCTGGTGCCTTCCCATTCTTAGAGTCATACTGTCGAAGGCTGCGGTATGGGGTCACATAAATGTCTATATCTCCACAAGTAAACTGTGATGGTCAAGCTGGTAGCCCCAGACCACTTGACATGGAATGACCCCCAAGCATTCCTGGGACAACATTGCTAGTTATATATGCTTTGCCAAAAGTAGACTATTTTTATTTATTTATTTACAGAATATAAAAAACCATATTTAAAAAATTGTAAAACTCATAAAAAATCAAATAAATTAATGTAATAAAATTACCCCTGACCCCCACCTCCCAACCCAGCGACAGCTAATCACACGAGCCATTTAATGGGCTCCATCTAACTCTGGGTTCCCCAGGCCCACTGGCAGAACCAGATCTTCAACACCTTCCAGAAGAGAATTAGGATGGAGGCCATTCTAATCTCTGGGGAAATGATATTCCAGAGAGAGGGAGCCACCATGGAGAAGACTTTAAATTGCATAACTTGAAGACAATTATTGCCAGGTGAAATCAAATTTTATTTCACTGAAATGAAATTGTATTTGAATTTGAAAATACAATTTAAAATGAAATTGAAATAGAATACAATATAAATTGAGATTGGAATAAAATACAATAATTTAATATATGGATAAATATATATAGATTTCAACTGCAGATATATATGGCATGTTATGAACCAAGACTTTATTAGCCTGTATTAAGAAATCCCACAATATTGACTTCCGGTCGGCACCGCAGGCTTCGTGGATGGTCTTTTTAGACCGCCAGCCCTGTGTCTTCATAAAAGCCGCTTTGACAGCACAAACTGGCTGTCTGGTGGCTGAAAAACCTCCCCTTCGGGAAAAGAAGGAGAGGAGAGCCAGTGGGCGAGAGCAGAGCTCCCTGAAAGCCCTCTGGAATATTTCCAGAGGCTTGGAGGGCGAGAACTCCCCAGCCAGCCCGCCAAGAAACTCCGAAGCCAGGACGACTCTGCGAAAGTAGAGCAAGAAGCTGCGATCCGATCCTGCTTTCAAAAGTGAGTTTGACTGGCTTCCGGTTTGCTGCTGGCCGCCGCCAGACGTTCCTCTGGGATCGTCAGCTCCCTCTGCCTGTATAGAGCCGCCGTTACAGCGGATGGCGGCTCGAAAAAACTCCGTTTCCAAGAGGAAACGGAGAGAGAGCCGGCAGGGGTGGGTAGAACTCCCCGCAGAGTCCCAAAAGTTTTTTTTTTAACTTTTGGGACGGAGCGGATGAGAAGCCCCATATCCCCTGCCGCTGCTCCGGGCTTTGGGAGACCTCTGCCTATGCAGAGCCAGGCGTCAAGAGCAAGCCTGTGAATCTAAAAGAATCTAAAAGAATAATTAAAGAAATGAAGAACTGGACCCTTAATACTGAACCGCAAGTATCTCACCCTTTCAAAAACTATTTAAAAGAAAAGAGCAGAGGAAAAGAGGGAAAAAGAGCCTTCTAAAATGGCGTCTGCTGTGGCTGGAGAAGGGCTAAAAGGGAAAGTCCTTCCGTTTTTCATTATTACAATGTAGCGGAATAAATATTATTGGCTACATTTCTAGAGAAACCTCGCTCCTGTGCTGCTCAGAAGTTTTTTTTTAATGAGGGAAAGTCTTTTTGTTTTCTATTTCTTCTCTTATTTTTGCTAAATCTTGTCTGTGTGGGAAATGGCATCAGGACTTATACAGCTGGACAAACAGGGGGGGGAATTTCCCCCCTTAAGAAATTGCGCCAACAAATTTCAACTCTCCAGCGTCAGAAACCCGATTTTAATATATTAGAATTTATCCTTGAAGAGATTGTAAGAAGGGATGAGATTGTGAATCAGCAACTTGAAAAATTTAAGCAGGAAATTAAAGAAATTGGTGAATTGGTGAAATCAGAGTCTGACTTCTTGAATAAAAAGATTTCAAAAGTTGCTAATGGTTTATCAGGCTTTCTGATTCGGATGGAGGCAAAGACTGAATTAATAGAGACTAAAATGAAGGAAGTCGAGGAGAATTTGGATGACATGACTCAAAAAATTAAAAAGGATTTGATAAACATTCAGGATAATAGCTTGGAAGACAAATCTAAAATGGAGACTGACCAAAAGATTGGTAATGAGGAAAATGTACAACAGAGGATTGAAAGAGAAGTTTTAATGATTCAATATAATTTTACAGAATATGCAATTAGATTGAGAGGTCTGCAGGAAAATAATAGAGATGATTTAAGGAAAGTATCTTCTGAAATTCTGGCTGGGATCTTAAAGGTTCAACCTGATGAAGTGTATTGCAGGATTGATAGAATTTATAGAATAAACTCCTGGTGGGCAAAGCAAAGGCAACTGCCTAGAGATGTGGTGATCTATTTTACAGATAAAGAAATTAGGAATAATATTGTGCAGAACTCTTTTAATTCCAATTTGCAATTTCATGGAAGAAAGGTTTGGATTTTCAAGGAGCTCCCGCCCAAGATGTTAATGGAGAGGAAGAAATTTGGCTTTTTAGTGACTGAATTAAAAAAAAGAAATATCCTATTCAGGTGGGACATCCCAGTTGGTTTAATATTGAGATATCAAGGCGTAAGATATCAATTGCACACTGTTGAAAAAGCGGAAGATTTTTATCAAAAAATTCTAAAAATGAATTTAACACCTTTAGGCATAATACAGGATAAGCAAAAGGAGTTGGAAATAAAAGGAAAACATCAAATTACAGAGGCTGTGACGGATAAATTGTCTTTGGACTCCTTGGAGACCCCAGCTGGACTGTTTATAAATAAGAGAGCAGTGTCATCCGAACCCAAGGTGATGAATCATCAAGTCACAGACAAGTGCGCAAATCAATCAGTTGATATACAAGTGACGGAGAAGAAAGATGAGATGATAAAATTAACCCAACAAGAACAATCCACAAAGCAGAATGAAAATCAACCAGCAGATACACAATTGGTAGGCACGAAACGAGGATGGAAATTCAACCCGAAAAAGAAAAAGAAAAGAAACAGATCTTATAGAAACAGCAATTTCTAAACTAAGCAACAGTGAAGCCAGGCGCTTTAAAAAATGAATGAATATTAGAAAAGACAGTGGTGGCGAATAATTGTCTGATACTATCCTGAGGATTGTGGCAGATCTCTGCAAGGCCATGATTTTGGGAAGTGGAAAGAGCCTCACTTTGTTGGATTTGAATCATCTAATTTTTTCTTATTTACCTTTTTTTTCTCTTGGAAATATATTATAACTACTTTGAGTTATAAGGCAGGAGAGTTTTGCCGGGGCATGCAGAAGATCTGGATGTTACTCAGTAGGATGACGGGAATTAACAATCCTGATGAATACCACAACTATAACCATACGGATATATTCATAATTATAATGTCACTTGGGTGGTTGTTTTTACTTTTATACAGGTGTGAGGATATCTACTACTGATGGGGGCAGAAGATGACTGAAGATTTTGAACAAACTGTTGCACCAGCATGTTATTTTACCCTATTATGGGTGATGGATTTAACAATCTAGTGGAAAGACATCAAAGAAGATATTATATGGATCATAAACTTAAAGTTATTGTCTTTTCTCTTTTTACATAATGAAATGCATATATAGATATGTGTATATCTTAGTAAAGTGGGCAGTTGATTATATTTAGAATCGTATTGCATGATTTTGTAGGAATTGAAGGGCTGAAATAGGTTAGTTTACTGATTGTTATAAAATGGGATGCATATATAGATATGTGTATATTCTAGTAAAGTGGGTAGTGGATTATATTTAGAATTGTATTGTCTGATTTCAAGTCATATATTTAGAGGAGTGGAGGAAGTGGACAGAATTGAATAAATTTGGTTGCAGGGAGAAGGCCGATTTAAAATGTTATATTAATATATATAAAAGATTAAAGGTTAATTTGTAATAATATTCAATAAGTTTAGGGGAGGAGAAAAAGGGCAGATTACCGTAAAAATGGGAGTTATAAGATTAACAAGTTAAGGGTCAGTATTCCGAGAAGGGATTAAGGGAAAGGGAAGATATTATGTATGTAACTAGTTATGAAATAGCCTATTGTTGTGAAGAAGTCACAGGGGGGGTTGGGTGGAAAGGGTGGGTTAGGGAAGAGGGGGGGGGAAAAGGGGGAAAAACTTGTATTTGAAAACTTTTTCAATAAAAAAAAAAAGTGAGTTTGACTGATTACAAGCGCAGGCAGAGCGGAAACAGGAGAACAAGCTTTAAAAGTACAGAGCTTAACTCCGAAGTTACTTTGTTTCAAACTGAATTTCATTGAGCTGGAGGCTGAAGATGGCATCTTTGTTATGGTTTTGAAAGTGAAAGCCAGAAACGAAAGTGCTTATTGAGATTTCTGCACTGGGAGAGTGGATTAGCTGCTTATTAACTGCTGGGAAGTGAGAGCTTGTGGAGAAAAAAAAACTATCCTGCCTGATAAATTAGAGACTATAAGTTACAAACATTTTAAAGTTGTTTAAGGGACTTTGTGGCTTTGGAAAAAAAAAAGATCTCTTTAGAAGGGGAAAAATGGCTTCTAAACAAGTGAAACCAGAAGTTGTTAAAGGAGGGGGAGGTTCTCCAGTTGTGTCAGTGGTGACACAGAAAACACAACTTCCGGCTGATTCACAGAGTCAGAGTCAGAGTCAGAAGGCAGCACTTAATGATTTTAAAGAATTTATGAAAGAAGCCATGAATAATCAAGCAACATCAATGAAAGAAGCTATGAATAATCAAGCCACAGCAATGAATAACTTAACATTACTTGTGGAAGGGAAATTAAAGAAAGTTGAGGAGGATATAAGATCAATTAAGGAAGTGGTTGCAGAGAAACACGAGGAAATAAGAGATGATATTGTTTATGCTGTATCAGGATTGTCAAACCTTGTTATCCAGCTTGATGGGAAAGTTGAAGAAATTAATGAAGCCAATTTAAATTTGGAAAGCAAAATGGGAGATGTTATGACCAGAACAGAGACAGTGGATGATGAATTGGTAATGTTACAATACAGGTCCATGGAGTTTGCTTTGAGATTGAGAGGCCTGAAAGAAAATAGCAAAGAAAATTTAAAAGATATTTGTGCTGATGTTATTGCAGAGATAATTAAAGAAAGACCAGAAGATTTGGCAAGCCAAATTGATAAAATTTACAGGGTTAATTCCTGGCTGGCAAAACAAAGACAGCTGCCAAGAGATGTGGTGATTTATTTTACAACCAGGAGGATCAGAAACGATATTTTACAAGCTTCCTACAAGAATAAAGTTCAGGTGGCTGGGCAAGAGGTGGTGGTTTTGAAAGAGATTCCTCCAAAGATGCTGAGAAGTAGAAAAGACTTTGGCTTTTTGGTAAATGAGCTGAGAAATCAACAAGGGGCATACAGATGGGATGTTCCAATTGGTCTAATAGTGACTTATAATGGAGAAAGATACTGGTTAAACACAGTCTGGAAGGCAAAAGACTTTTATGTAAATGTTTTAAAGGCTGGATACCACCCTCACCAGGGGGGGAAGGAAGAATTATCATGGAAGAAGATTTGGATCTTGGGGGTTTACCCCCAACTTTGGAACCACCTAAGAAGGGAGAGCCGAAAGTACAACGACTGACCCGATCAACTTATAAACTTCAAGAACAACAATCAAAAAGGCAACAATCTCAAGATTTATCTCAAGAAGTTCAAAAAACAGAAGCAGTGGGGGGGGGGGGGCTAGGCCAAAGAGTAAGGTGGAGGAGGAGCTTCAGCTGATGCTCATACAGTTTCGAAAGGCTAAAGATGGCAACTAAATTCCTAACTTGGAATGTCAATGGCTTAAATTCACCACATAAAAGAAAGAAAGTATTTCACTACTTGAAACAATTTAACAATGATGTTATTTGCTTGCAAGAAACACATATTAGATTATTAGACCAAAAATATTTGATAAATTCAAGATTAGGTACACATTTTGTGGCATCAGCGCCAGAGAAGAAAAATGGGCTAGTCATATATGTAAGGAAAGGACTATCAGCTAATTTAATTGAGGCAGATGATCAAGGAAGATATATTGCAATTGAATTATCAACACGGACTGGAAAAATGCTTTTTATTGGAATATATGCCCCTAATCAGCAACAAGACAAGTTTTATAAATTTTTACATACTAAAATAATACAATGGGATTATAAATCTTTTATATTAATGGGTGACTGGAATGGAGTAATAGACACACAAAAAGATAAAAAAAGTTTATCAAAGATCTCAACACGTGCAAAATTACCTAAATCTTTTTTTGATATGATGGAAGATATAGAACTGAGAGATATTTGGAGAGAACGTAATGTTCAGTATGGTCAGCTTCAAGCTAGATGGAGGGAAGATCAAAAATTTGGTGTTATGCAAAATGAGGAAAATCTGGTGAAACAGATTAGAGATCAAAGTCAGATGCATATTAAAAGGTTGTATAATGCATTATTGGAAATAGATTCAGAAACGGAATTGGTTAAGGATTGTATGACAAAATGGGCACAAAACTTTCAGGAACCAGTGATGATGGAAACGTGGGATTTGGGTCAGAAATGTTAAATTTACGCAAGCACAAAATCTGAGAGAGAATTTTTCGAAAATGTTTTATAGATGGCACTTAGATCCTAAAAAATTATCATGTATGTACTCGAATTTGCAAGCTAAATGTTGGAGATGTGAATGTAATGATGCAACCTATTATCATATATGGTGGACCTGTAAGAAAATCAAGGCATTTTGGATAAAAATTCGGTGGGTGATGCAGAATATTCTGAAAAGAAGGTTGAAATTTACTCCTCAATATTTCCTATTGGGTATAACTACAGACTGTACAGTATCAGAGACTAAATTGATTTTGATTTTAATATCAGCAGCTAGGCTGTTGGTAGTGCAATATTGGAAGAAGGACTCTTTGCCTACTATTGAAGAGTGGATACTGAAAGTAACAAACCTAGCAGAAATGGTGAAAATCTCAGCGTACTTGAAGGACTATACACAAGAAAGATACGTATCGGAATGGAGAAGATGGATTGATTACATTCAAAATAAGTATCAGACAAGAAAATATCAAATAGCTTATGAATGAACGTTAAGTATTAGAAGTATTATGTTATCTATAGTGGAGTTAAGGTTTCAGGGGGGGAGTTAGTAGTCTGAGGATAAGTAGGTTAATCTAGTTTATGACTGTTAAATGAAATACCTTGTATTTTGCTCTGGGAAGTCTGGGGGGGAGGGTGGGATGAGGGGAGGGAAAGGGTGGGGGGAGCATGGGGGGGAAGAAAATTCCTGGGGTTTTTTTGTAAAACTTTTCAATAAAAAAAAGAAAGAAAGAAAGAAATCCCACAATATTTTAACCTGCTCATTTTTAACTACTTTTTCAACTCTATATTTCAACCATTTTTTTGTTACTGGTACATGATAATTTGTACAGATGTTCCAGTGATTTTTTTTGGCAACTGTATGATATTTTTGTTTACAATCAGTTTGTGTGAACTTCTTGCATGAGCTGAGTATATGTTCTAATTCTTTGGTTTCTATGCAGATTAATATCCACAGTTTGTTTTTATTTAATTATGTTTAAACATACACTATGCATTCAGCATCTAGATGTAATACGGTCATGAATTGCAAGGAAAGCTTTTGGGGTTCTCTGTTAAAACCTCCCCAAAAGGTTTTCTTTTAAAAGTCATCAGCTATAATGATAACTAAGTATTCTTTAGTTCCATTTCAGTAATAAAATAATTGGTTAGCTAAAATGTCACACTTTCCACCCCTGTTTTAAACTCTAAATATTTGAAGAATCACCCACCCCAATTTTTCCTATATTTCAGAATGAAGTGCATCTTTCAAGATGCAATAATAATTTCATACATGGAAATAATGTATAGACTGATCTTTTACAACACTATTTCTTAATACTAAATGCAGAGCAGGGCAGAGCAGGGGCAGGGGCAGGGGAAGGAAGGGAAGGAGAGGGACAGGAAGGGACGGGAAGGGAAGGGGCAGCTAGGGAAAATAGTGTTGCATTTTAAACTTTGGCATATAGCCTTCTTAATCAGAACATTCCATGTATAAAAAAGGAGCATGATTCATTTCCAAAGTTACCTCTTTCTGGTGAATTCAATTTGTTATCTCAAATAGCTTTTCTATGGCTTCAGTCCTGTATTTAAGTTCTCTGTTCAAACAAAATGTTCATCATAAAAATAGTACATGTATAAATGTAAATATGCATTGGATTATTGTCAAAAGCAGTATACAAAATTAATGAAAATTTGCTGTTACAAGTCAGTGCAATATTTTATTGGGTTATGAATTGGAAGAATAAGGGACTCAAGTGGTTTTCAGTTCACCTATGTTTTATGACACCGATTTCTTTTTTCAGCCATTATGAAATTTTATTACTTGCTTGCCTCTTGCTGGTTTGTGGTAAATTAGTCTCACTAATCACTATTAAAACTACAAGGCCATTTGTGGTGTATATCGTTGAAGACATCCATATAAAAAAACATAGCAAGTGGGAGCTATAAATATTTGTACTCGGCTAAGTTCTTTACAGAAAATACACACAGAGGCAAAAAAGAAAAAGAAAAAGATTACTGGAAATAATCAAAATGCCATGTTAATTGAGAAAAAAAGTCAAACTGATGTAAGAGTTCATACTCGGTGCTTCTTAAACTTTCTGCCATCATAAAATAAATGTTTGGAAAATGTGAGGATTATCCAACTGAATACTCTTGCATACTTGCATCTTCAAGAGTACAGATGTTACATTTATTATATTTGTTACCATATTCTCCTGTTTTTATTTACCACTTGAATTATTTTATGTATCAAGTGGAGTGAAGAGATTCCAGGGCAAAGAAAAAAATGGTTTTTTTCTTACTATATAAGCATGGGTGAAAGTTTTTTTCCATTGGGAAAAAAAACCCCAACCCTAAACAGAGAAAGGAATTATTTGTGACATACTACTGCAACGGGAAAGACAAAAAGTCTTGTGGGTCCTGAACAACTAAACACATAAGCTTCTATGAAATGAGATGGGGAGAGAAAAGAAAAGGTGAAATGGTAAGGAGACAGGTCAGGAACAAAGAAATAGAATTATTTTAGAATTGGGAGATAGAATTACTTAGAAGTGTCCATAAAAAAAGTCACACATATTTTTTTGTTACCAGTGAAATAACTATATCTGTCTAGTGCAGCAGAAACAACCCAAAATTATGGGGCACCTCAAAAGTAAATTTTTTTTTTATTACACGAGCTTATCATTCTGAGAAAGAAATAGATTTATGTTGTTGGAGAACAGAATAGACAAAAGGAGAGCAGACATTGATGAAAAGAAAGGTGAGGGACAGAATTGAAAAAGTTATTTTTCAGATGTGGCATAGAACAGGTAAACAAGGAACTACATGGAATAAGTAGTTAACATATATAGTATGAAATGCTGGCCTATATTTAATCCTTGAGTAATGGCTTTGGGAAGTTCTAATTAATGTTGTTTCTGCTATGTGTTTGCAGTTTTTTTCCCTTCAAGTAATATACTGAGATCAACTGCAGACTGTCTAGTGGTGCTTAATTGTTCTCCATCAGTTGTTGGATATTGCCATTTATCTCCATTTTTTTGTTAGCGAGAGATTTGTCAGTTTGACACATGTAAAGATAATTGATTGCCCGTGCCATATTGGAGGGTGAGCAAATTTAGCTTCTTCTGGTTCAGGGAGTGATGTTATTAGATATGGAAGTAACATCACCAGAGTTGATATGGATTAAACATCAAGATTTATCACAAAGTTTGGTTCCTGAATTTATGTCATTTAGTATAATCCGAGATCGTCGATTAGTAACAGTCATGGGCCATGTAGGGCTTTGTTGCTTTCATAAGCTCATTACAGAGGAAGAGATTTGGGGGGGGGGATTGGGGGAAAATTAGATTCATTTCTAGAATCTATACATTCAGTACATTCAGTACAGTCTACATACTCAATTTACAACCACAATTGAGCTGAAAATTTATGTTGTTAAATGAGAGTTAAGTATTTTGCCCCATTACTACTTTTCTTGCTACAGTTGTTAAGTGAATCTCTGTAGTTGTTAAATTAGTAACTTAGTTGTTAAGTGAATCTGGCTTCCCAGTTGACTTTGCTTGTCAGAAGTTCGGAAAAGGGGATCACATCATCCTGAGATACTGCACTCATCCTAAATATGTACTCTAGTACCTGTACGAATACCTGTACGAATACCTGTACCCCTTAACACATAAATATGAATAATATTTCTAATGACGTTAATATAAAAACATCTGTGATCATCTTGGTTACATGGGGGATTTTGGACACAAGTTAGTAGTTTTGAGGGAAGATGCAACAGCAATTAGCAATAGAAGAGATGAGAAGTCTTATTTTTGATCCAACATCTAGTTTTGAAATAATACCCATACAGTTTCTCTTCCTTCCTCAATTGCTAAGGAACATAAATTCTATACTCCAGGATACAATCTTTTCCTGTAGTCTACATGTACTCCCTTGGATAGCAGCATTAATTAAAATGTCAGGATGACATTTCTTACAGTGTAAGCTTATAGTTTTGTTCTCAAAGAAGAGACCCAAAGCAAGGTGGGAGTGAATCAAAATTGGATAGAGAGGACAGAACGTATGAGAATTGCAAATTAAGTTGCACACCTGCAT
This sequence comes from Arizona elegans, assembly GCA_022577455.1. NCBI lineage: Eukaryota > Metazoa > Chordata > Lepidosauria > Squamata > Colubridae > Arizona > Arizona elegans. The sequence goes on from JAKOOJ010000001.1 coordinate 156,619,653, forward strand.
GTAAAACTGTGACCCTGCTGTACCACACCATACCATCGGCTGACCAAAGAGCAGAAAGCACTGTGACTAGTCCATACTTCTATTTCAATGAATAGAGATGGTTTCCTTTTTTAAAAAAAGATCTAACTTTTTTCATGATCAAGATCTTTCCTCTGCCAGCTAAGTATAGTATTAAAACATTTTACTTGCATACTACCCAGAGTCCTTCTGAGAGGGAGATGGACAGTTTCTAAATTTCATGAATAAATTTATTTGCGTTTAGAGTACCAGTTTAACAAAATTAAACGGGATTCGTAAGTGGCAAAATATATCAGAGTCCTCCATGAATTGTAGGTGCCCCATTACATGGTTGTAAAGCATCATCCTGCATGAAGCCTAACACCCAACACCATCAGTGCCAACAGCTTAAGGTGTCAGATTGAGTCAAGTCCAGTCCACCGCTCCACTTCTCCTAAAACTTGCACTTTGGATAGAGAGTTATTTGGATAAAATGTCAATTCTTATTCTCCATCAGACTAAAAGTTTTCAAATGACAGGTCAGAGTTAAAATGGGGAGAGATATTCTTACCTGCCTAGTTGCCTTCTAAGTTTTTGCATTTTCACTACAAATATCCTAAATGTAGGTATACTGACTGCGTCTTCCATGACTGGAATTTCTGCCTTATCTGAGTGTGTGCTGTTCAAAAGTACTGGGAATCATGAAGTTTTGCCATGATTGTCAAAGTGTAAAAATAGGAAAGGTTCAAATATCAGACGTCTGCATGTTTTTCAAAGGCAAATGACAAGCAAATACTCAAAAGTACCCAAAAGATAAGGGTATACAGGTAACTGAGACTGTGTTAATTTCTCTTTGATCATCACTCCCAAGTCCTGAATTGTGTAAACTGATGGACCCTGGCTTTCCTTCCCCTTGCTAGATCCATTCTACTAAACAAAGATACCCAAGTATGGTTAGATCAAAACTTCTATGAAACACAGATCTCAGACTAATTTTCCTATGATACAGCCTTACACTGAACAAGTAGGATGGTACCACCTAGAACAGGGGTGTCAAACTTGATTTCATTCAGGTTGTGTTTGACCTTGGGGGGATGGGGGGTATGGCCAGGGTGGGCATGGCGAGCTCGACATCACTCGTGTTGGGGGCACCTGTGGTGGCCAAGTGCTAAGGCAGGACGTCTCTCAGACCATCTCTCACTCTCATCATAATCTTCCTTCCTTCCTTCCTTCCTTCCTTCCTTCCTTCCTTCCTTCCTTCCTTCCTTCCTTCCTTCTTTTTCCTTCCCTCTTCATTGTCCTTTCTTCTTCCTTCCCCTCTTTCCTTATTTTTTTCCTTGTTGTCTTCCCATCTTTCCTTTTTCTTGCCCTTTCTCCTTTTCTGTCCCTTCTTGCATGCTCAAATGCAAAAGAGGAAGTATTTCTCCTTTGTTTTGTTTTTAGTTTGTTTGGCTAGCCCTCTGCCAGTGAAAACAGAGCTGGGTGGGGCGTGCACACACCCCTGGGCCCTATTTTTGGCCATGATGGCTTCTTGCACTCCTCTGCCACCCCACCCCCCCAAGCTCTGTTTTCGCTGGCAGAGGGCTGCAGGAGGCCATTGCGGCTGAAAACAGAGCCCAGGAGGGCTGCACACAGCTCCCCGAGCTCCGTTTTTGCCGGCAGAGAGCTGCAGGAGGCCGTCGCGGCTTAAAATGAAGCCTGGGTGCGACTCTCCCGAGCTCTGTTTTTGCTGGCAAAGGCACCATGGGTGGTCCTTTGCTGTTTCCAGAGTGGCCCCATGGGCCAGATCTAAGCACCCAGTGGGCCCTTGAGCTTGACATCCCTGACCTAGAAGATACCTGAGCGGATAATCCAAGATTTCAGATTCACTTTCCACTTTTAGAGGTACTCTTCATTCTAACCCCTTAGAAAACTCTTTTTTGAGTAACCTTGCCTTGCCTTCAACCAGTTTATAAAACTTAGAGGCCAAATTATGCTAGGGAGCCCCAAGGATCTACCCCAGTGATGGCGAACGTTTTTGGCACCAAGTGCCCAAACTGGAATGCGTGCATATGTGCACGCATGATGGTGTGCCAGAAACCAGAAGACCAGCTGATGACGGTGGTCATGCCCACAGAGAGGGCTCTGCCTGCCACCTCTGGCACACATGCCATAGGTTCACCATCACGGATCTACCCTGTAAACTACCATTCCTTAGATAGCTACTGTACCTCTGATAAGTTTTAACAAGCAAAATCTATGTTTTCCTTCTATTACTTTATATATTGAAAACATTCTTCTCAAACATTTTGAAACTGGATTAATAAATGTACTAAATTGGAAAACACTGATTGATTTAATCTTTTCACCCTGTATTGAAAATTGCATTATGTATATGTTGGAGTGTATATTCTTTTTTGTTTCTTAAAGAGCATCTATAGAAAAGAGGCCTGTCCTCCTTTAAAGATATAACTTTTAGTCTAGATTCTTATATTTATCAGGCTGTGGTGTATTAATTGTAAATCACATGAGGTGACATTGCAGCTTTCTGAAATATGTGGGAAAGTAAAAGCTTCTCCATTTTCCCAAAGTTAAAATAAGCAAATGGCATTGATTTGTCACATAGAAAATCCGTAATGTCCTTGACCTATTATCGTTTTTCCTAGCAAATTCTGACTGATGTCTTCATATGACTAAAAATAAATCGTAAAACTGCAGTTATTGAAGGCAAGTAACAACAATGCTGAGGACTGTTATACAACACATTTTTCCATACTCACAAATCATCTCTTTTTTGTTTTCCTTCTGTTATTTTAAATCCATGCCAACCTGTATTTGCTTGAATAATGGACCTGGGATAATTGTTGAATGATGGGAAATTGTAAAACCTTACTTACTATTTTACTCAGAACAATTTATGAAGACTAAGAAAAAGGAACAGGATAAATAATGGGAAACTCTGTAAATTATTCTGTAATGAAAGCACTTTGATAAAGAAAAGTTACTTGGAACCAAAAAGAGATTAGAGGGCTATAAAAGTTAATTAGATGTTATGACAAAACTTGCAATTAGTCAGGCCACAATATGAATCTAGAATATTTGTAATTCCCATATGTACAGGTACTTCTAAGTTAGTTTTTCTTTTCTGGCCCTATCCAAAATGATTAAGCCAGCTCTGCTGTCTTTGTGCATGCTCAAATGTTGCTTAATTTAATTCATTTGTTACTGAAGGACAGGTAAACATAAACCATTCACACACACTATCATTTTAACTATTTGCTAAATAAACCAATTACTTCAGAAACCTGAATCCAAAACCATACAATAATTGGATACAATAATTTGAATCTAAACTATTAGTTTGCACAGTAGCTAATCATGACAATACTCTGGGGCCCAGAGTGGGGAAACTAATCTCTTATTAAATTTAGCACACTGACATATATATTGTAAAAAATGGAACACACGTTAAAGTTTGAGATATATGTAGTTTTGTATGTTCATAAGTTAGGGTACCCACATGAATGGATTCAATTTTATAACCATTTTTATGGTGGTGGTTAAGTGAATTGCGGGAACCCATTCATAACATTGAATGTGTCGACCCTGAAGATGGCATAAGTGTAGCCATATTTTATTGTAGCCTTTGTATGTTTTTTTAAATTAGCTTTTAGGTTTGTAAGTAAATGAATTTAATAATACTTCAGGCTCACCACTTTCTAACTGTTGAAAGGTGGGTTGTAAAGATAAAGGGGGAATGTTATGTCTAGGTGGCATTCTTTTCCCATGGGAACAGAGAAGATGTCTGCAGATGGACAAAGGTAGAGTTTGGAGTCACTGGGCTGTTGGACTGAGGACTGATTGGAGATTGTGTCTCAGGGGAGGAAGTTTCATACTTTTCCTTTTATTGGGTGTAATCTGGATCCTGTCCAGAGTTGGAATTACACCAAGCCCTTGCCAATTTAATGTGCACCTAATAAATAGACTTTGAAAAGAAGATGGATATCTTGGACTTTATTTTTTGGGACATGTTACTTGGAGGTTTGACATTATTCCAACTCTGCTAAAAAAAAGTTTTTCCTCTGATGCCTCACCGAGGATCGCTAGCCAGGGTCCTGATCCCTGGCTGCTTACCTGGTCCACCGAGTCAGGCAGCAGAAGAGACTCAGGGAAGATGGAGAAAAAACAGAAGCCTGAAGAAGGTGCCCGAGAATGCAAACTTTGTGGAGGACCTTGTGTGAAGCTGCCAATCCCCACAGAGACCCTGCAAGCCTGATTAGGTGGCTCAGTGGCTAAGACACTGCACTTGTGAATCAGAAAAGTCGGCAGTTTGACGGTTCGAATCCCTAGTACAGGTCTCCTGTGTGAGCAGGGGGTTGGACTAGTTGATCTTCAACGTCCCTTCCAACTCTCTTACTGTTAAAGTAATGGCTGTGCCAGGTTGATGTTCATCCCAAAACCCAAGCCGACTGGGGAGCCGCAGGGGGGATCCAGCTGATGGAGAGGGACCTGCTGGGGCAAGTGGCACTTCCAGACCCACTGGCAGATCACTCTCTCACTGCATCCAGAGAGTCCAGAGCTACCATCTTGGAATGGCACTCCACTGGAGCAATCAACCTAAGCGAGACTGGAGAGTGGCAGTACCAAACCCATGATGTGTAGCCAGATGTTCAAGGGATTATTTGACCAATTCGAGCAGCTGAATATTGGACGGGAAGCCCAAGACTAACCAGCACTGCAAATGCCTCCCCAAAGGGACTGATCTAAGGACCGATCTACCCGAGCTTCGAGCCCATCAATCCTGGGTTTTGAGCAAACTGATTAGAGAAAGAAGCCCCCCAAGGGGAGCCTGGTATATTGCTGCCAAAGCTCAAGCAGCCAGCCCTCCTGCACCAGGGTTGTCTCATACCAGGCAAAGAAGCCAGCAGAGACACCATCGAGGAACCAGCCGCAGTTCCCTCCAGCCGACTGAATTCCCTCTGGATGGGCGTATTATCCTAACAGGATGGGTGTGAGACTGGGACCAACAGGTTGCAGCCCACTTACCAGTGCCACCACCACTGCCTCCTTCTTGGGCAAATGCACCACCACCCTTTAAACCGGTTTTCATTGGGACCACTAGCAAGCTTGCTTACTTCCTGAATTCAGCCTGGTCTTACATTGATTGTCATGCGGATGACTTCCACAATGACAGCAAGATTGTCTCCTTCTTGGGTGACAATTTAGAAGATGAAGCATCTGAGTGGTTTACCCAACTCCATGATGAAGGCGCCCCGGAGTTGGATAATGTGGATGACTTCCTGCGAGAACTTTGGGCACAATTCGAGGACTCCTCTTGAACCCAAGAAGCACAGGCTGGAATTAAAATGATGAAGCAAAGGGGCCAGCCAGCAAAAGAAATTGTGCAAGAATTCCGCCTTCTTGCTGGGAGGTTAAGAAACTGGCCAGAACGAATTCTCATGCATTACTTCAAAGAATGCCTTAATGAGGAACTATTAAAAATACGCTTATTTATTTGTTCAACTTGTATGCCGCCTTTCTCCGAAGACTCAAGCAATTGATAAATGAGGTTCTGCTTGAGCACCTATAAAAAGGGGTCCTTGTTTACTTAGATGACATTCTCATTTACACTGAAACCCTGGAAGAACATGTGAAATTGGTTCAGCAAGGATTGAAGAAATTACCGGCAGCCAAACTATATGCAAAATTGCTTTAGATTACCTTGCCTACCGCATATCAAACCAGGGGGTGGAAATGGAACCTGGTAAAGTGAAAGCAGTCCTAGACTGGCAACCCCCACACACCAGGAAACAGTTGCAAAGTTTTCTGGGGTTCATAAATTTTAACTGCCAATTTATCCCCTCGTTTGCAGAGATTGCCTTTACCATTACAGAATTGCTAAAAACTGGAGGTGCCCCTACCAAGCCGAGGACAGGGCAACCTCTAAATTGGACTTTTTTTAAAAAAAATTTCTCTAAATTGGACTTTAGAATGCCAATGAGCATTTGAACACTTAAAAGGGTATTTTGCGAAAGAACTGGTACTAAAGCTTCCAAACTCAGAGCAACCTTTTGTAGTCCAAGCCGACGCCAGCGATGTAGCAGTGACGGCAGTCCTTTTGTAGAAAAATGCCAATGGAAACCTGCAACCCTCACTGAGACTGGGAGACAATGGACCATCTGGGAAAAAGAAGCATACACAGTACACTGGGCACTGTTCACATGGAGACAATTCTTGGAAGGCAGTCAACAATCTTTTGAGGTTTGAACCGATCAAAAAAAATTTAGAGGTGTTAACAAACCCAGGAGACTGTCCCCTAAACAAGTCCGGTGGGCACAATACTTCAAAAAGGTTCAACTTTGAACTCAAATACATTCCAGGGATGGGGGGGATATACTGGCAGATCCATTGACCAGAAAATCACAATTCAACAGCAAGAGAGAGGAGGTAATTCATGCCATGATTCCTCCTTCCCAATTAGTGTCACAAGTTACCGTTACTGTGTCACTTGTGCAAAAATAAAGACAAAACCTGGAAAGCCTCCAGGACTTCTCCAGCCAGTGGCAGAACCATCCTGTCCTTGGGAGGAGATAGGGATGGATTTTATAGAAGAGGTTCCAGAGAGTGGCGAGAACACGGTCATATGGACCGTGGTTGACTTCTTTTCTAAACAAGCCCATTTCATATGGTCTCCCCTCAACAGAGAAATTAGCTAGACTATTTGTTAATCATATCTATCAATTACATGAGGTTCCTCGCAGAATTATATCAAATAGGGATGTACAATTCACAGCTAAATTCTGGCAGGAGTTTATAAAAGTGATTGGATCCTCCCAAGGGTTAAGTTCTGGTTTCCATCCAAGCACGAATGGGGCGGTGGAACACACAAACACAATGATTGGGCAATATTTGAGATGTTATGTAAATTACCACCAATCAAATTGGGCACAGCTGTTACCATTCGCTGAAGTCGCTTACAACAATGCAGTGCATAGTAGCACGGGGCTAACTCTGTTTCAGATTAGCACTGGGATGGAATTTGTCCCTATGCCGGAGTTACTTACAGAACCCCCCTCATCCATGCCAGTAAGTGAATGGATGGACTCATTAAAAGGTTCCTGGAAAAACATGAAGTGTGCTTTAGCGGAAGCTTTGGTGAGCTGCTTTAAGTTTGTTGAAAACACATTAAGTGGATTCAGATGAGGTTTTTCATTCTAATCTTCAGAGAGCCATCTGAAAGACATGGTTATCTTTTCAGGCAAGTTAGAATATCCTATTGATTATCGAATGATACATAGTCTAGGAGCCAGGAACAGAGTAGCAGAGTAAGAATATGCTATATCTAGCAGATGTCTTGCTGTTGGCTTCCCACTCATAGAAAAGGCAAATGTTTATGCAGAGCTTGACTCTGCCATTTCTTGCTCAGGGCTTCTGTGAAGACCAGCTGTTACAGAAGCCCCATGAAAAAGCTAGCAACATCCAGAGCAGCACCTCCCAGGAATAATGTGTTAATATGACATTTATTGGGTCAAATTAACATAGCTCTGCTGGCAACAAAGAAAATAACACTTTAACAGCACTGCTTTGTAACATTATAGAAATACTGTATTAAGAATGATTGCCTTAGACATAATTTTGAAGACTTTGAAACCAGCTTCAATACTGGCAAAGCCTGATAGTAAATTTTTCACCAAAACTTTTTATCTGTAATGCGATTGTTGATAATGAGCTAGACTATAAATCTACAAAAGTGAATAAAAAACTGGTTGATTTTTGGCAGCCAGGATTTATACTTTTGGGTATTCAAACATTGCAATTCACAGGATGTCAGTACGAAGTGTGCATGGTCATTTCATGCACATAAGTAGGATTAGGATATCCAATTTCCTTTTGGGATGGGAGTGGGGACAAGATGCTTTTACAGTGATTGGCTTTAATATTTTAGGACTTATTCTTTCTTTTCCCAAAATAGTAATATCCTGTGATTTTGACAATTGCGACTAAAGAGAGTTTCAGGAGTCACAAATAAGACATTAGGAGGCTGTGCTGTGACCTATGGGTTGCATAGTGCCATTCCTCTAGCTCCGGGAAAGCTTGTATTATAATCTATTGAAACTTTACAAAGTTTACAAATTTCCATTGATTTCTTTCTCAGATTTTGAGGTTCCAAATGGGCTGATTATATTTGAGAAATGGCAGAAAAGTATGAGAAGTTTCATTTTATTATTTAATACAGTACATATTTGCTCAGACTCACAACAGATTAATATGCTAATTTCATATGTATTGTGTTTTGTTTTTCTTATAGGTCACTGATGTAATATATTTATTGGGATTTATTTCAGCATGATAATACTGTGTGATCAATGAGAAACCATGCATTAGCAATCTGAATATACCAAGGGATACTAACAGGGGTGAAATCCAGCAGGTTCTGACAGGTTCTGGAGAACTGGCAGCGGAAATTTTAAGTAGTTAGGAGAACCGGTAGTTGAAATTTTGAGTAGTTCAGAGAACCGACAAATACCACTTCTGGCTGGCCTCAGAGGGGGGTGGGAATGGAGATTTTGCAGTATCCTTCCCCTGGAGCAGGGTGGGAATGGAGATTTTGCAGTATCCTTCCCCTGGAGTGGGTTGGGAATGGAGATTTTGCAGTATCCTTCCCACCAAGCCATGCCCACAGAACCGGTAGTAAAAAATTTGGATTTCACAACTAGATGCTAACATATTTGCATTATTTTATTTTTATAAACAAAAGCCAGCAAAACAGAAAATGGATCATAATTGGGATGTTGATTTATTCCTAATCATTCCCAAATTGAAAGAGTATAAGTAAACAATATTATAGAATATCTGTAGGAGGTGGCCTGGCTGAGTCCAAGGGTGGGGTCAAATGCATCATCAGTCTGGAATCTTTAAATCTCCTTAAGAGACCTAAGTCCAGCCTGTCTTGAAATCCGTTGACTCTTATCTGGCACCAATTTGCCTTGACTGTTAGTAGTTCAGAGTCTTGTGTATAGGTAGCATGACTTCTAGTATTTTTGAACTCTATCCTGGCTCCTGATTTCTTACACTTAACAATATCTTCCTCATCAATTTTGTTTCAAAAGAGAAAAAAGGTTTAGGACAGAGCAAACCATTGAAAGAGGTGATTTGGAAAACATGTTAGCATCTGGAATAGGAAGCACTTCTCTTTGAAGCACCTATGCCATCTGCAAGGGTGCTAAAGCTGCTTCCATAGATGTGTGCTGCACAGCCACTTTGCTTTACTTGAGGTATATATACAACTGTAGCAGTAATGGGTTTCAAATCCCATCACTACCGGTTCGCTTGTGGGCACGTGCGTGCTCACACATGCAGCGATGCTTCTGCACATGCGCAGAAGCGTCCGGGTGGGTGGGCGGAGCCTCCGGATGCCGCCACCACTACCAATTCACCTGACCCGGGTTGAACCGGTAGCAACCCACCACTGAACTGTAGGCAACTGAACGTGTTTCAGTGTGAATCTGCGAAAGAGAATGGTTTAATAATTAAATTTAATGATTCAGACAGAGGTGTTTGTGAATACTAATGCATTTTGTAAATACTTTTTTAAAATATTTTTGAACAGTGTGATATTTTTTAAGGAATTGTTTTTTTAAAAAATTCAGAATCCAAAATCTTTGAACAATTGAATAGTCTAACCTCAGAAATGGCTAAATATTCAAATAATTGTCTTGAGAACCATGGAATCAAAGAACACTGCCTTAAATCACAAAACCAGCATCAGAAAGTATCAATTGGCCTACTTGGATATTGTATTTTTTTTTCTGTAATTTATCACTTTTACCACTGAATACAGTATTTGCATATGTAAATGTCCTTCAGAAACAAAGACTATAGGCATGGCAAGATGTGTGATAAATTTGAGAAAAATAATTTTCATTTGTTTTTATTTTCTTTGATTCTTTTTAAAAATCTGTTTGCAAGCATTGTTTTCAACATTTCTTGCCAAGGAAAATTTGTGACAGGTAAAAATGTTGTGGCATTTTTAGAGCTCAGATTATATGAATTTCTTCTAGAAACTCAAGTTTTACGATGTTCCCAGGCATGTCATTTTCTTTTAAAAAAATGAAAATCTGAAAAAGGTATCCAATCGATTGCTGTGATTATAATAAAACATATGGGGTTCACTCTGGACTATGTTCAGTGTTTCTATTTAGGGGGAAATGTATTTTTCTTTTCTTTCTGTATTTTCTTTGTCACTTGCCTAATGTGTATCTTTTGCACACTTTTTTCTCAAATAAAATCTCAGCTGACATTCTTTAGAGAAAGGGTAGGCTTGATCCTGGGAGCTTGATCCCGTGAAAGCGAACAGAATAGCAAACCAAAACAGGGGAATTCTATCAAGGAGGTTAACGAGGTGGGCAGGGCCATCTTTAGACATGGCGAGGTCTAAACTATAGGTAGGTGTAGAATTCTATTTCACAAGGGATAGCATCGAATCAGGATAGGTAAAAATGCCACCAATGCCACCTGTGATGAGATGGGAAAGGTGTCTCTTTGAACAGAAGGTATGAATGCATGCTGAAACAAAGCATATGGTGGTCATGTGAGTCATATAGGAAGACTTAATTTATGGAGACGTACACATATAAAATATAATAAAACTCTAACAAATGAAAAAATGAAACTTTGAGTGGCCCTGTCAGACGGTGAGGTCCTGGACTATAGGTCTGGTGGTTGGAAGTAGGACAGGAACAAGGAGACATCAATGCCTGCCAAAAAGGATAGGTGCTGAAGAAGCTATCAGTGATGACTTGCCAAGTATGCATTAAATTTGTTTTCTTCCCAGAAAAAGTATGCTACTTACATTTGATGAAATGCAAGCCTGTCTCCTTGTTGCAGGAGAAGTGGGGTTAGCCTTTCTCCTTAAAGGCCCATCAGGGATGGTGAGGAGCACACAGGTATTCCATAGAGAGCTTTCCATAAAGTCTACCAGAATGAGGATACTGAAAAGGACAGAGCCAGATATTTTTTTCTAGGAGCAAAGAAAACAAAAGGATTTCCCAAGGGAGCAAGAAGATACCTCCATGGGAGTAGTGAGTACTTGAAGATGTGTATCAAGAAAGTGTGAAGAAAATTGGAGTTCCATGCCACTGAACCTGACCAACCAATCTGAATCACTGAACATGTAACACAAGCAGCTCTCAGTCTCTTCAGAACAACTGAAATGACTGCTCTGTAGGAATCAATACACCAAACTCTCCACTGAAAATGAAAAACTGGTAATGGGAAATGTACTTAGACAAGTTATTGCAAGAAGTGATCTTTTTCTTGTATATATATCCAGAACATGTTGAAAAGATTGCCAAGGCTCACCAAACTGATTGCTGTGGATTAACAATATAGCTAGAAGAGAATCCAAGGAGAACCCATTAAAGAATCTCACAGAACAGAATTGTCAAGAGCAATATGGCTGCAAGTACAATTTCAGTTCATCTCAATAGTAGCACACAAAAGGAGAATCCAGGAGTATTTGTGACCATCAGCTGAATATGAACAAACAGTGTGATACAAAAGCTAAATGCAGTCTTCAGCTGTCTTAACAGAAGAAAATCTGTTGAAATTAAGATCAGTTCAAGAACCAATGCATTAAAATTAAAAGCAAAGATATTCAATCTGAATTTCATGAGAAATTGCCTGATGATAAGAGATGTAAAGCAGTGAAACAATCTGCTTAGGAACAGGGATAGATGGTATAAGTGGTCAGATTCAAATAATTTAACAACCGGTTCTCTGCCCTAATGATTTCTTCCAACAATCAGTTCACCAAACTGCTCAGAAAGTTAACAACCAGTTCTCCCAAAGTGGTGCGAACTGGCTGAATCTCACCACTGGATGGTATTCAAGCTGAGGTTTTCAAATGGGTTGGTTGGATACCTGTTGAACATAGCTTAGTGAATTCTGCACTATATGACATCTAAATTCCCTTCCAACTCCTATATTTTATTCTTCAGTACTTTGAAAAGGTAATAATGTTATATGCTAACAATGTAATAATAGGTTCAGTAGCACTTGCCTGCCCAAACTCCATAGATCTTGTCCACCTGCCCATGGTCAATAGTGCCCAGCTGGGGCCACAACCTATGCTCATTTCGCAGTGCTCTACAGGGCCTGCCAGCAGCCACTGTCAACCTGTACTTTGTAGCACAAACCAACCCATCCACATGCAATCAGCATCTGTCTGAGGCCCCCATCTGCAGCCTCCATGGCTGACCTGCAAATCAAAGGGCTATACATATTAAATCGGAGGTACAGGATTGCTCTGATTCCTGCTTTGAATGATGTGGATTTAGAAATATTCGGCTACAAACTTTCTCCTCCCTGGCTCAGCTTCCAGGCACTAAATTTCCTGGCCAGGGATATTTTCACTCAGTCTCTCTCTCTTTCTTCTTCCCTGTTATGTGTTCATGTGTCAGAGTATACATATTTAAACATACAAACTTCAACTGACAAGTAGAGTCTGAGAAGCAGGAGGCATACAAATTATCTCAATAAATAAATATATAAATAAAACTGACAGTAACAGCTATTCCCCAGAGAAGTATGAAAAGACAAAGGTTTTCATACTAGTTAGCTGGACAGATGCTTATCTTACTTTTTTATTGAAAAGAGAAATGAATGCATTTGTGTTTTACCATATTGGAGAGAGGAAAAGAGTTTCAGAGAAGTCACCCCCTACAGCAATTTCAGAACATCAAATAAAAAGGCCTCCAGCTTGTTCTGCTTTGTTCATTCAGCCCCTGCCTCCAGGCTCACTCCTTATGACACAATGAAAGCGCCTCATATTACCAAGAGGTAAATAGAAATGAATTGCTGATCTCCTGTCCATCTTTATCATTCTTAAGCAATAAGTTAATTTATTGTGGAAAAACTGTTGTCGATCCCACAAATATTTATAAATAAATGAGACAGAGGAAACATTAATCACTAATTGCTAGAGTATCCCAGAAGTAATTGCTACTGTTTTCTGTTCACATTCATAGGAAAATATCTTTGCCTTGCAAAAAATCTTCAAAACCTTTCAATTTATTCTTAACTGTGGACATCTGCTTTATATTGCTCAAATTTTTTCGTATGATTTATTTCTGAAATGTTCTGAAATGTTTCTCCCTTTAAAATAATATCCCCATGTAAATTCCATGTTTTAGCATAAATTCAGAGGAACAAGGCACACTAAATGGAAGAAATGCACTTTTCAATCAATCTCTCTCCTTTATTATGGTCTTTAGGCCAGAGAGCACAACAATAAAGTACATAAACCTGTAATTATTATTAATAAAAACATGCTTTTAAAAAAAGATGTAAAATGCAATGAAATTACATAAAATACATTATACAAATAGCAGTGGTAATCACAAACAATTTTGCTAAACCTAAACCATAGGTAGGACGGATACAACAAATGATAACACAAAATTGGGTAATCTGGAAACATATATCGGGGTCCTGGTCAGATAGAAGTGAGAGATAAGCCCTGTGCTCTCTACTAGAGTAGTTCTTTAAGATGGAATAAAGATGGGACTGGCCCACCCCTGCAGTTAACAGCCAAGGGATTTCAGCTGGCAGGCTTCAGGAGAAAAGCCTTCTCTGACGTCACTCCTGCCCTCTGGAACATTTTGCCCCCTGAGGTGAGATTGATTTCCACCCTCCTGACGTTTCGTGAGAACCTTAAGACCTGGCTCTACCAGATGGCTTGGTGAGCAAATGACTTAGAGATTCAAAATGTACAAAAGCACTGCAGAAAATGTTTTATTTGTTTTTATTCAATTTAATTTATTGGCTCTCCATCTTATCACAGGGTAACTTTGGGCAACTTACAATCTTCTGTGTCCCCACAGAACTGGGGAAAGAGCATCCAACCATGGGGAAAACTTGATGAAATTTCAGAATTAGAAATGAAAAGAGATAAGATGATGGCACATGCCCATTTGCGAAGAATTCATACAGTGAATTCAAACTGGTTTGAAAATCCATATCCAAGATATATTTAAGGAATTTAGGAATTGGATTCACTCCTCTATTTAATACACCAATCCAAATTCAAACATCCCTAACTTTCAACAAAAGGAAGGCAGCCTCTTCTTTCCATTCTCAATCTTGTACACATTGTTAGAAATGTTTTTGCTATAGTTTATGAAAATCTGACTCCCTCTAAGTTAAATCCATTACTCTAGGTTCTGCACTTAGAACAAGAGAGAAGAAATCTGGCTATCTTGTACAGGATATCCTTTGAAAGATTTGTAGTGTGCTACCATAACCTTGCCCCCACTGAATTCTTTTTCATGCTAAAGATATTCAGCTCCTTCAATTTCTCTTCCTAGAGTTCATTTTTTGTCCCCTTTGCTCATCATTTTTGCCCTTTTCTTAATTTTATCTGAATCCTTCCTAATGTGTAGTGCTCAGAACTGACCAAAGCACAATAAACAGGAATGATGATGTACGATGAAAACAAAATTCAATAGTGAGAAAAGTAAGGTTTTACATCTAGGCAAGAAAAAAGAAATGCATAGGTATAGAATAGGTGGTACTTGGCTCAAAAGCAGTAACTGGGAGAGGGATCTTGTATAAGAAATAGATCACACGAAGTATCAATACCACTTTATAATGTCTTGGTAAGGCCACATTTGGAATATTACATCCATTTTTGGTCTCCACAATATAGAAAAGATGTTAAGACTAGAAAGAATGCAAAGATGAGCAACAAAGGTGATTAGGAGACTGGAGGCTAAAACATATGAAGAACGATTACAACAATTGGGTATATCTAGTTTAATCAAAAGAAGGACTAGGGGTGACATGGTAGCAGTGTTCCCATATCTAAGGGGCTATAAAGAAGAGGCGGTCAACCTATTTTCCAAAGCACCAGAAAGCAAGAGAAGAAACAATGGATGGAAACTAATTAAGGAGAGAAGCAACCTAGAACTAAGGAGCAATTTCCTAATGGTGAGAACAATTGGAATGACTTGCTTTCAGACGTTGTGGCTGCTTCATCATTGGAGGCATTTAAGAAAAGATTGGACAGCCACTGCTCATTTAGATTCAGCTTGTAATCAGTTATTATTCCAAGATATTTTTTCACAAGTACAACATTATTGTTAATCTAACTAAACTCCAGCTTTGAAGTTCTGCTCATTCCTGGGCTATTTGTTTAAATTGAAGATTATAGAGGTTTGTTATTTAGTTTCCTAGAATGCAAATATTAGGAAAGAAAAAACTCTGTTGTCAAAACATATTGAGCCAGCGCTTTGCAGCTTTTCAGATTGACTTTTGATGCTTTCATTATTATTCAAAGCTGTGAAGTGATACTGCATCCCAAAGAGGACCCATTTCACACATCAATCTGTGCCAGTTTCCATATGGTTTGGCTTTTTGATACAGAGATTGTTATTTGAGGAAAGATGAAACTCCCACTGAATGACAACTTCATGCAAATGGTCCTAATCCTTTAATTAACAATGGAGAGTGGGATATACATAGTCTGTCTTGGTAAATGCTTTTGAGCCCTTCACCAGCAGTGGCCTTAGGGGACACCTGGATTTCCTTCTGTAAAATTGCTGTGTTTATATTTGTATGTGTGTACACTTCCTCCTCAAGATTTAAACAGGTTATGTGCATATGTACTGTCTGAGTTTACGTGTGTGTAGGTCAAATCACGGTGAGTATATTTGTGCTGATTTTGTGTGTGAGAATGTCTAGACAGATGGAGTATATGTGTGGCCCCTGTGGAATTGCTGTGTGTTTTTCTGCATATGGGTATTGAGGGTGGGCTGCCTAGGTTCCCACTCTGAGCCAAGTGATTGAGAAAAGAGGGAGTTGGGCTGCGGGGCAGCATTCCAAACTGCTGCCCTGGGAAACTGTTACTCTTTCTATTGGAGTTTTTTCTCTTCACACCAATTCTGTTTTGCAAGTTACCCTGCAGACAAACAGGCAGACAGAATCCTCAATCCTCTTACTCATCTACTTTTTTGCAGCTCTAGCTTTTTGGTATCCTCAATGTACTGTATCATTGAGCAGGGTTGTAACTTCTTTCATTCTTCTTTAATTTATCAATAACATATTGAAATTAGATTTTCCCCCCAATTCCCTAAAAACAAGTCCCACTAAACCCAATCAAGCTTTCTTCTCAGTAGATGCAAATGACTGCAGGGAGACAAAACAAATTATTTGACCACCAGGCAGTCAAGTAATAAAACAGGCATTTTAACAAAAACACAAAGCAAAACCAAGCCATAACCCAAATCACAGCAAATACAATTTATTATGTGTTGATTTCACAGTCATCAAGGGAACATCACAAATGGGCTAAAATTATATTTGAAGTCACAAATATATGTATATATTTATAAATTTGATTCATTACTATTAGTCAACAATTGGTGCATTCTAGACCTTTCGAATCTATGTCCTGCAGATGTGTTGAACTATAATTTCTACCCTCCCACAGCCAGAATGAATCCATTCCTGAGGCTCCCTGTGCATCTCACAGCAAGGCTTCCCTAGGCCTGCTGACTTAGAAACAATTGCCCTGTATTAACAATATTGTACAAAAGTCCTGGAGTGATTGGATGAAATGGCATTGGATGAAATGGAAGACAGAGTGAAAGCCCAACATAATCCCTGCACAAAAAAAAAATCATGAAATATGCTGGCTCAGGATCAAGGCTTTTAAGGAGAGTTGGACTTGTCTGCTGGATATTGGAGGTATATGTCACCTGTCCAGATCTGTAATTTTTCAGAGGATGAAGGAGAAAAGAGCCGGAACTTTCTATCATGGTTGGCTGAGCTGAGGACAGGTTGGCTGAGCTGAGAACAGGTTCTAGACTTAAGATGAACACTTTAGTTAACATCCTGCAGTACATAACTCAAAGTATTAAATCCATCGCTCTGATAATGAATAGCATAGTTTTAAACCTAATTTAAAATGAATAGTGTGTGCCTTCCTATAGAAATGATTCAAACCAAACGCACTGTTTCTATATTCCCAAACTCCTTTATTAGAAATGTATAAAGGTATATCTCTCTGTCCCTCCCAGTTCTTTCACACTTTCAGAGTCATGCCCAGCTGTATTGAGTCCCTGCAGATAGCCAGGTCTATGGTATCCTAGTCATGGATGTGGGCTATTTGATCACTAAGACACAATAATTGCTTTCAAAAGTTTAGCTCATTATTTTGTCTCACTGCTAAAAATTCAGGTGGCCACAAACTTTCCAGGCATGCTTGGATTTATGGAATTAGTTCTTTTATCCCAGTGTGCAAAATGCTTTAAGGGCTGCAGAAAAGGGATAGGGGATGAGGCAAATGAACTGTTATAAGCAGCTTCCTAGGACGTATCATTTCTTCCTTGCTTCTTCATTTCTTATCCCCTCTTGGTTAGCTCTTTCATCCTAATTTTTGTCTGTCAATGCTCTGGGATCCCTAGCTCGTGGTTCCCCCCATTGTAATATATCTTATTTAGCAGGTCTGGTAGCCTTATGTAAATAGTAAATAAGGGTTTACTATTTTGGTAATGTTTAATAATTTTTTAATTTTTTTAGTAATGTTTGTTAATTGGGATTAGATTTAGATTATTATACTTAAATTGTTAGGCATTTCTATTATTTTTTACTGGATCTTTGTCAATTAATAAAAACTGAAGGTTTAGAGATGAGTTAATAGAAAATGGGGTGGAGTATAGAATAAAGTTGTATTTGGTTATATTTTAAAATGCAGCGATAAATTGTTAATGCTGAATATACTGCCAATGAAGGTGAAAGATTTGTTAATATTTTTTGGGAGTATTTTTCTATATTTTTTAATTGTTCTTTTTTCAAAATGTATTATATTCTTGTATTAGTTTTATCTCTTTAATATAATTCTTAATAAAATTATTGCAACCCCCCCCCCAAACAAACAAACAAACAACCTCCTGGCCTTATTGCCACAAATGCACCTTTGCAGCTCAAAACTGAATCACTGCATTGCCCATTGTAATGAAAACAATTTTTTTAACTAAATATGGATATTTAGTTAAATAGCTGCCCTGTTTAGTGACCTTTTGAAGTTAAGAATGATGCTGAAAAAGTACCCATGTCTAGTCCTCACACTTATAACTGTTGCATGTCTATGGTCATGTGATTGAGATTAGGACGCTGCAACTGGTAGACCTAGTCCCAGTATCACACAATCATATGCTTGCCATTTGGCACATCACAGCTTTCAGCAGGAACGTGCAAGTCATGGTCCCATGAAGTCTCGCTTAACAATCACAGTAGAAATGAGGTCATAAGTCCATCACAGGAACACAATGTCTCTTTTAACTATAGTGTCACTTAGCAAAAGAGTTGCCAGTCCCAACTGTGACTGTTAAGCAAAGACTGCCTGTACATATTTTCCCAGGATCATACTTAAACTGTAAAGGATAGCAGCACATTCCTAGAAACAGACTGCTTGCTTTGAAAAAGAATTGATTGATAGGTGCTGTGTGAACCCACCTATGTTCTCCAAAACTCCCCTTTCCCATTGCATCCTAGTCAGGGTGCAGTCCTAATTTAACTGCATATATATATATATGGTATAATATTTACACACACACACACACACACACACACACACACACATTTTCATGACAGAAGTATTTTTTTTAAAAAAAGCCATTACACTTAAAATCTCAGAGAGGATGTGGAATGTTTACATCTAAGTATTCCTTTAGTGATCAAGGTTTCTGAATGTGAATTTCTTTTTCATTTATATATTTATCTCTGTCTCTCTGCCATATTTGGGCTACGGAAATCCAAGTAGTCAATAGATGGCAGCAAAGAGTCAGAGGTTTCTGATCATTTGAACTGATTCAGTTCAGATTCAGTTCAGGTATAGTAGCCCTAATCTCTCTGTGGAAGTCACTTTGGCCTCCAATTCAATTAAAGTTGAAATTAAACTAAAGTTGAAATTTAAGGTATTTCAGAAAAATAACATAAACTGAAAAATGTTTCAGGCAGAAATTCTGATATATCCTGAGAAGTGGGGGAGGGGGTGTTGAGGGTGAGTGTTAGGCCAAGGGGAAAAAGACCCTCAAAGAATTAGAAGAGAGAGTTCAAGTCTTTATTAATAGTATTCGGGGTGTGGAAGAAGTTTCTCTAAAGCTTGGCCCAGCTTTATTTAGAACAGGAAACTGTTTGCTAGGATTTATGGTTTTACAGAAGCTTAATCAAAGATATTACATCTTGAAACCCATAAGATTTAGCAATAACTAAGCAGCATTACTTATTCTCATATGCATAATTTATAGGAACTGGTCTCTGCTTTAATATTCTTCTTTGCTTGTATGAAAATATGGGACACCTCCTAAGTGAATATGGCATTAGTGAGTTATATTATAACGGAGATGTTCCATCATTTGAATAAGAACTAGACCACATAAGGAGGGCAGGGGAGGTGTTGCCCGGTGCGGTCAACCTTTTTCCAAGACAGCTTCAGTTCTGTTTTCTACAAGGTCATTTATAATGAAGAAGCAGGGGAATCAGATACAGGAAGTGTTTTACTCAGAGGAGGCTTTTGCACATTCTGAAAATACTGCTTTCAAGGCACACTGAGCAATGCCACAAGAGACCTCCTAACACTGACTCAACTAAGAAAAGCTGCAGCCTAATTTATTGCACTTTCTCTGCGTTTGTGCTATGTCTGTAAAGTAAGAATATCATCTGATTAATATTTATTTAACCAAATATCCTATGAATTCTAATCAACAGCCCAAGGTTGCAATCCTATGGTCTCAGGGTAGAGAGAGAAAGACAGGAAGATCCATCTTCAAATATTACTCCCACCTCAACATAGGGCTGAAATCTCAACAACGTGCCTATTCCAGCATCACTGTTAGACACAGACAGACAGAGAGACAGACAGACAGAGAGACACAAAGCCATGTTAGGGTCAAGAGGGATTGAATCAAGAAATTTATTTTGGGCTTCCTAAATCAGAAGCCTCAGTGGCAAAAATAGGACATCTAGCTATTTTAATAAGTACTTACATTTAATACTTAAAATTTTTAAGTATTAAAAATACTTAATACACATTGACTGAGACTTTTTTCTCTTATTATTTCTAAGAGGTATTTCAGTGACTGAGAAAAAGTTATAGACCTTCTGTGAGATTACCCTAAATTGTACAGGATGTGTTCTTTTTTAAAATCCTCCATTAATCAAGTATCATACCAGCAATACAGACTCAAAATATAAAGCTGGACAATTGGCCTTTAAATGTGTGGCCAATTGTCTGGTCCTTCCAAAAGCCTATCTGGATAGAGAGTGGGGAAGACCCATTTTCCCAGGAGAACTTGCTCTTCTGCTGCCAAATGAACAAATGTGGAAGATTGTTTAAATCTGTTCCAGAATGGCACAATTGTGGGACTTGTTCCTTGGGTTTTACTGGGAGAACAGAATCCCTTTGAAACTTGCTGTCAGCATGTCCCAAAGGTGCTTTTCCCAAAAGGCAATTGAACTAGTTGTCTTTTGGAAAAGCCACCTTTGGGACAACTATGACCTGGATGACTGAGAATCTCCATAGACATTTGCCATCAGAATTTGCATGAGGATATTTAAACTAACTCCTCTCCCAGAATATCCCATCCTTGGGTTTACTCTTGGCATAACATTTAGGCTGTTGAGCTAAAACATTCTACTGCCTTAGCAAGGGAGCAACGGAGCAATGGAAATTCCCCCACCACCAAATTGTTAGAGAGCTTAGTTACAGTACTTAAATCCCACAAGTTCAAGTGGAAATTTTAAACAAACCAGAGAATCCTCCATTTTGTGTGATACAATTGTAAATGATATATTAAATATATCATAATATATTAAAAACCTATGTAAAACCTCTCTGTATGAGGAGTCAGGGATAATTAAGGATGAAAGAAATCCACCAGAAATTTATTTTTTCCCCAACAAAATAGCAAGCTTGCAAAAAAAAAAAAAAAAAAAAGAGGAATATATGTATAAACTGGTGAAGAGAGAACTAGCAGTTCCCAGCTAGAGTTACAATATCACAACTGCCTAAGGCCACCAAATAACATACCAAATATTTATTACTTTGGAAGGATGGAAAGAGGAAGATGCCTATAGTTCAAATTTTTGAGAAAATATATAAAGTCCCTGACATCACTACAGTATGAAATCAACCAATGCACATAAGGTTTTATGTCTTATCTTTCCTAAAAATTAAAATCTAACTAAATCAAGTCCTTGAATGTACTGCCAAGTTAAGCTTAAAAAGTTGAACTAAGGGTTAAGTGCTTAAAAATCAGTGATTTACTGCATGACATTCAGTATAGATGGGACACCATCTTGCAATATTTCTTTTAGGCACAATCAACTATAAGGATGCTGGAGAATTTACTATAGCCTGCATTTTGGAACTAAATGGCCTAGTTCATATTTTCTGGATTAATCTATCAGTCAGGACACAGGTTATATACTTTATAATACATTGTAAAGCTATGTAGGAACAGTGTACATATTTATTTATTTATTTATTTATTTGTTTGTTTGTTTATTTATTTATTTATTTGATTTATATACCGCCCTACTCCCGAAGGACTCAGGGCAGTGAACAGCCAACAATAAAATCCATACATACAAAATTTAAAAGCAGAATTAAAATCAAATTAAATAGTTTTGGCCCAGACAAATTAAAACCCCAATCATTTAAAACCAATTTTAAAATTTGAATATATAAAATACTAAAAATATTAAAAATTAAAAATTCTTTTATAAAAGAGGGAGAAAATTAGGCCAGACCCGCCTGGTGAAATAAAAAGGTCTTTAGAGCGCGGCGGAAGGTGCGCAGATCCGGGATCCTCCGTATCTCTGGGGGGAGCTCGTTCCAGATAGTAGGTGCCCCCAAAGAGAAGGCTCTCCCCCTGGGGGCCACCAGTCGGCATTGTTTGGCCAACGGCACCCGGAGGAGCCCCTCTCTATGGGAGCGTACCGGCCGGTGGGAGGCTATTGGTGGTAGTAGGCGGTCCCGCAAGTACCCAGGTCCTGAGCCATGGAGCGCTTTAAAGGTGGTAACCAAAACCTTGAAGCGCACCCGGAAGACCACCGGGAGCCAGTGCAGCTCGCGCAGGAGGGGTGTTACATGGGAACGCCATGTCGCTCCCATTACCACCCGCGCGGCCGCACTCTGCGCCAGTTGGAGCCTCTGGGTGCTCCTCAAGGGGAGCCCCATGTAGAGAGTGTTACAATAGTCCAGGTGGGAGGTGACGAGGGCATGAGTGACCGTGTGTAAGGAGTCCCGATCCAGAAAGGGACGCAACTGGCAAATCAGGCGAACCTGATGAAAAATCCTCCCGGTTACGGCTGTCAAGTGCTCTTCTAAAGACAGCGGTGAATCCAGGAGGACGCCCAAGTTGCGCGCCCTCTCCGTGGGGGCCAATGATTTGTCCCCAATAGTTAGCGATGGCACCAACTGACTATATCGGGACGTCGGAAACCACAGCCACTCGGTCTTGGATGGGTTGAGCCTGAGCCTATTCCTCCCCATCCAGATCCGCACAGCCTCCAGGCACCGGGACATCACTTCAAGGGCATTGTTGGGGTGGTCTGGGGTGGAGATGTACAGCTGGGTGTCATCAGTGTACTGATTGTACTTCACCCCATATAAGAAATGTGCCTATTAAAAGTTTTAAAAGTATACACAGACTGTATAAAACTGCTTAGTTTGATTTTAGTCAAAAGATTGAGAAGCTGAAAATTAACTACTCTCAAAGTAACATGGTTATATTTGGGAAGTGCCAAACTAATGTTTTGCATACTTAGAAAACCAATAATGTCAAAATTGAGGAGATGCCTTCAAATATTGACAGTCTTCCTTCTGCGCATGTCTAAGGTGGAGGATTCAGCCTGAGACGCTCCCGGCAGATGGGGTGATTCCTGGCATTTTCGGGAGGTTCCTGGGGCGATTGTTCACCACGGCCCCCAGTCCTTGAGAGAGGAACCTTTCCCCGACCCATTGAGGGGTTTTCTGCCCTCCGGAACACCGGGTCGAGGGTAAAAACGGCTGCTGAAGGCTCCGCGGGGTGACGTCGGTGGCGATTGACTGGCGGCGCTTTTCTCGGCCTCTGGCATGGACCGGCGGCGGCGGCAGCTCTGCGGTGGTGGCGGCAGCGGCAGCGGCAATGCGGTGGCTCCCCTGGATTCCTGGCCTCTCCGGGGCTTTTTGAGGCTCCTGGGGACCCAGGAGTATGGTGGAGCCATGGTGGAAGCGGCGCCGGCGCTGGCAGTGGGCGCGGGGCGGTTGGCGGCTGCTGGACGATGGCGGAGGCGAGGGGCGGCGGCTGGCTGCTACCAAAGAGGACGCTATGGGGAGAGGCTGCTGGCTTCTATCCTGAAATCCCGGACCTGCTAGGGGGTGGCCTATTTTGCTGTCACACTTTGTTTGCAGGAATCCGGAGGCCCCATTGGAGACTGGGGCTGTAGACTGGGGGTATAAAATGCTGGAAGACCTGGAAGACCTGGGGAGTGGGAGAGGTTGGAAGACGGCTGAGGGTTGGCCTTGGGCTGCCTCAGGCCATTCCCCCCTCCCCCCTTTTCTTGTTGGCCTGTATAGGCCTTATTATGGTCACCACCCCAACTACTTTCTGCCTTGCAAGCCATCTCCCTTCATTGCTTTCCATGTGTCATCTGTTCCCCGGGTTTACTATCCTGCCTTCTAGACTGGCTCTATTCCACCTATGCCCTTGAAGGTGTGGAGAATGGACAATTCTGATATGGATTCTGAGGGAGTCCGGTTCAACTGCCGTTTCCCCTACCAGAGCGGATAGACTATCGAATCTCTCCATAGCCAATTCCATCTTGGCTAGCCATCGTGAGAGGATGGCCTGGAGAGATCACCTTCTGAGTTTTGTTGAAATTGCACGAGACTTCTTCCACTGTCGTGAGAGGACAGTGGAATCCAGTTTTTCCATGTCTTGAGTTGCTGCCTCTCCATGCCCTAGGACGATTAGACTATTCTATGGAACCTCAGCCAGAGGATATTTCACCCTTCCCGGTTCTTGATGCACTCGGCTGCCGAACTCCTTGCGCTGCGAGACTCCCCACTCTCGCAGGCCTGGCCCTCCACGCTATCGAGGGCCTATCTTGATGACGGATTTTGGAATCCCGAGAGATGGCATGCAGCGAAGAGGGGGTTGAGGGGTTTTTTATTTAAATTTTTAAAGAAAATTTTAAGGGGACCCGGGAGGAAGGGAGGGGGTTGTGAAAGTGGACCTGGGCGGGTCCAGATAGCTACTGAGCGGGGTGACAGGTTGATTGGCTGCAGCAGAGGGGTCAGGAAAGAAAATTTATCCGGGAAGCAGGGGGATAACAAGAAGGGCAATGCAATTGAAGTAATGAGTGGGAGGGGCAGGTATGACGGGCGCAGGGGGCCATATCATGCACTGGGGGTGCGCATACGCTGTTTACAAGCAATTGCGCACTCCGGTCCCCAATGTGCATCTCGTGGCCTGGGTTGTGCAGAGTCTCAAGCCCAGGGTCCACGGCTGATGTTATGTAATGCCAGGTCGGTCGTCAATAAAGCCCCTCTCATTTGTGATCTTATTTTAGAGGGGGGTGCGGATCTGGCAGGTATTACGGAGACCTGGTTGGGCCAAGAGGGGGGGGTCCCCCTCATTGAAATGTGCCCACCAGGTTTTCGTGCATTTCATCAGCCAAGGGCCCAGGGGAGGGGTGGGGGAGTGGCGGTGATTATTAGGGAGAGTCTTTGTCCGAGGGAGACCACTGTTCCTCAGATAGCCGGATGTGAGTCCCTCTTTGTGAAGTGGGGCCGTGGGGTGCAGATGGGTTTGCTGACTACGTACCTGGCTCCCTGCCACGTGGCAGCGACCCTACCCGAGCTACTCGACGTCATCGCCGGGGTGGCGGTGGATACCCCCAGACTTATTGTCATGGGGGATTTCAACCTTCCATCCACGGGTGAGACGTCAGAAGTGGCTCGGGAGTTCATGGCTTCCATGACGGCCATGGACCTGACCCAGTTAGTTCAAGGCCCAACTCACATAGGAGGACACACTCTGGACTTGATTTTCATCTCTGGTCAGTGGTTGAATGATCTTGGTAGAGGGGACTTAGACATTAAACCCTTGTCATGGACAGATCATTCGCTCCTCCACTTGGACTTTCCTACCGCTTCCCCCCGCTGCAGGGAGACGGAACCGACTAAATGGTTCCGTCCCAGGCGCCTGATGGATCCTGAAAGATTCCTGATGGAGCTTGGGCCATTTCCTGAGACCCTGACACACGACTTGACTGAAGAGCTGGTAGCCGCCTGGGAGAGTGCGGCCGCCGGAGCTTTGGATCGTGTGGTGCCTTTGCGGCCTCTGACCCGATGCCGATCTCAATTGGCTCCTTGGTTCTCTGAGGAGCTGAGAGAGATGAAGCGTCGGAAAAGACGCCTAGAGAGCATTTGGAGGACTACTCATTCTGATTCCGACCGGACACAGGTGAGGTCTTATATCAAGACCTACCTAGTGGCGATAAAAGCGGCGAAATCTAACCATTTTTCCGCTCTTATCGCATCTGCAGAGAACCGCCCAGCCGCCCTGTTTAGGGTGACCCACTCCCTTCTTCGGGAGGGAGTGCGGGAGGATCCCTTGCAGGGTCGAGCTGAGGATTTTGTGCAATTCCTGCACGATAACGTCGCTCGGATTCGGGAAGGCTTGGACTCCGTCTGGGGGAGGAGACGAGGGCAGGTCTTGAGAATATTATCTGGGAGGAGTTTGATCCTGTGGCTCCCGAGGATGTGGACAGGGTTCTGGGTAGGATTAGTGCCGCCACATGTTTATTGGACCCGTGTCCCTCCTGGTTGGTACTGGCCTCCCGGGAGGTTACACGAGGCTGGCTCCAGGGGATTATAACTGCTTTTCTGGGTGAGGGTGCCTTTCCCGCCGCCTTGAAAGAGGCGGTGGTGAGGCCCTTCCTCAAGAAGCCTTCCCTGGACCCGGCTGAATTAGTTAACTACCGTCCGGTCTCCAACCTTCGTTTTGTGGCAAAGGTTGTTGAGAGTGTGGTGGCACGACAACTGCCCGGGCACCTGGATGAAGCTATCTATCTATCTAGACCCGTACCAGTCGGGCTTCAGGCAGGGGCACAGCACAGAAACGGCATTGGTCGCGTTGGTGGATGATCTCTGGAGGGCCCGGGACAGAGGTTGCTCCTCTGTCCTAGTTCTATTAGATCTCTCAGCAGCTTTTGATACCATCGACCATGGTATCATGCTGCAGCGGTTGAGAGGGTTAGGAGTAGGGGGCACCGTTTTGCGGTGGTTCTCTTCCTTCCTCTCCGGCCGCTCGCAGTTCGTGTTGGCAGGGGGGCAGAGGTCGACCTCAAGGCATCTTGCATGGGGAGTGCCACAAGGGTCGGTCCTCTCGCCTCTTCTGTTCAACATTTATGTGAAGCCTCTGGGTGAGATCATCTGTGGTTTTGGGGTGAAGTGTCACCTGTACGCTGATGATACTCAGCTGTACATCTCCACCCCAGACCACCCCAACGATGCCCTTGATGTGATGTCTCGCTGCCTGGAGGCCGTACGGGCCTGGATGGGGAGGAACAGGCTCAGACTCAATCCATCCAAGACCGAGTGGCTGTGGTTCCGGCGTCCCGATATAGTCAGCAGATGCCATCGCTGACTATTGGGGGTGAATCCTTGCCCCCCACAGAGAGGGCTCGCAATCTGGGTGTCCTCCTGGACGCACGGCTGTCTTTAGAAGAGCACATGACGGCCGTGGCCAGGGGGGCCTTTTATCAGGTTCGCCTGATCCGCCAGTTGCAGCCCTTTCTGGACCGGGACGCCTTGCGCACGGTCACTCATGCCCTTGTCACCTCCCGGCTGGACTATTGTAATGCTCTCTACATGGGGCTCCCCTTGAAGAGCACTCGGAGGCTCCAACTGGTCCAGAATGTGGCCGCGCGGGTGGTTATGGACGCAACCCGTTGTGCCCGCATGACACCCCTCCTGCGCGAGCTGCTCTGGCTCCCAGTGGTCTTCCGGGTGCGATTCAAGGTGTTGGTTACCACCTTTAAAGCGCTCCATGGCATAGGACCCGGGTACCTTCGAGACCGTCTCCTGCCACCAATAGCCTCCCACCGACCAGTCCGTTCCCACAGAGAGGGTCTCCTCAGCCAAGTTATGTCGGCTGGCGACACCCTAGGGGAGGGCCTTCTCTGTGGGAGCCCCAGCCCTGTGGAATGAACTGCCCCCGGAAATACGCATGATCTCCGACCTCCGGGTGTTCCGCTGCGCATTGAAGACCTTGTTGTTCCGCCAGGCAGGGCTGTCAATATAATCATTTTAAATTTTTAGAGTTTTAAATCAGCCAAATTTATTTAATTATTTTAATTTTTAATTATTGTTGTGTCTTGTGTTTTTAAACTGGCTGTACACCGCCCTGAGTCCTTCGGGAGAAGGGCGGTATAGAAATAAAATTATTATTATTATTATTATTATTATTATTATTATTATTATTATTATTATTATTATTATTATTATTATTTATTTCTAATCTTCCTCAACTTGGAAATATCCATTTTATGATCTTTTCTTATGGGAAGAAAAAGGCCACTAAAGCTATAATCAAATTTGCTAAGGATAAGGATAATAATTACAGCAGCAAACTATTCAAAGTCATGGTGATAAACTATTTCTTATATGGTGCACTATTTTGCATCAGGGATACATCAGCATTACAAGCAATCCAGCTCTAATATCTGAGATCCATCTTGTGTGATCTCCCATCCCCAATGCCCTGCATCTCAACCATATTCCTCTGGTTGGAATCATGTTGTATCTTGTAACAGGTCCAAAAATGATTCTAATGCCTGAAATATTTGCCAGAACAGGTGTTTGAAGGTATGTTCCTAGTTTAGCTCAACCGGGCTGATAAATTCTAATCTTGGAAAAAACAAATATCTCCAGGCTTACATACTGTTTCATTGTGCTTTACAGCCCTCTCCAAGTAGTTTACAGAGTCAGCAAATTGCCCCAACAATCTGGGTCCTCATTTTACTGACCTCGGAAGGATGGAAGGCTGAGTCCGGTCAGGATCGAACTGGTGGCAGTTGTCAGAGTTAGCCTGCAATGCTGTATTCTAACCACTAAGCCACCGTGGCTCTTATGGTTCATAATTTATATTGTTAGATAGGGCAAATGAGGAGCCAGGAGCCAGGTCGAAGTGAACAACAACTGTTTAATGTACAGTGAGAATCCAGCAACTTTGCCGTTCGACAGCTCTCCTTATATAGCTACTTTCCACGTTTCTTAACCAATGAGCATTGAGATTTTCCCCGCTCTAATTTCCCTCCAAAATTAGATACATAACACTCCTCCCCTCCCAGAAGGCATTATACCAAACTATTTACATACATAATCATGCAGGTGACTAGGGCATTCCCTGATTCTAGTAGACCTGCACAATTCAGTCTGAGGTGGGGATTTGGGCTGGTCAGAGGGACCCTGTGTCTCTCCCAGCCCAGCCAATGGAACCTCCTGGACTTTTTTATGGGCGTCGCCCACTTCAGATGGGCCTGGCTTCTTGAGGAGGCGGCGCTGGATACCAAAGTCATCAGGTAAGTCTTCTGGCCACTTCGGGTTTGAGTTAGCTGTTGGATGAATGATTGGTGAGTCAGGGACTGGTTTGTCTATTTTGCTTTCTGGCTCGTCGGGCAAGGGCCAGACGTTTCCTTAACTGGTCAATATGTTTTCACCATACTCTTCCATTACTGACTTCTACAACATATGACCTGGGCCTGGTAATGCCAGTGATCTGCCCAGCCATCCAGAGGGGACCTTCCACGTAATTTCTCACGAAGACAGCAGACCCAATAGAAAAACTTCTAGTCTTACTTTCGGCTCCCATGTACCCCTCAGGGGAATAATTGGGGTGTAGCCTATCTAGGGTGCAACGGAGTCTCCAGCCCATTAAGAGCTCTTCCGAATTCCACCCCATAGCCATGCATGGGGTAACATGCTGGGCTGCTAAAAAGTATCAATCCTAGCTTGCCAGTCTCCCAGTCTGAGTCTGGCCAAAGCCTCTTTGGCCGATCTAACAAATCTTTCAGCTTGACCATTACTGGCCAGATGGAAAGGTGCTGTGAGTGCATGACAGACCCCCATCTCAGCTAGGTACCCCTCGAATTGAGTAGCTGTCAGTTGAGGTCCATTATCTGACACCAGGGTGTCAGGTAACCCATGTGTGGCGAATAGTTTCCAGAGTGCTTTAATTACAGCCTCCACAGCAAGTCTGGCAGCGGGTGGAGTGCATTTGAACGATCTCCAGCCATTTAGAATAAGCATCCACCACAATCAGGAAGGTTTGACAATGGAAAGGGCCAGCAAAATCGATATGAATGTGGGACCATGGTCCCTGGGGCCTTTCCCACTCTTTGGACTGGGCAACTGGGGATCTGGGGGCGAGACTCTTGGCAGGGAGTACACTTGGCCACCCATTCAGCAATAAAATTGTTCATGTTTTTTTTAAAATTTGATTTGTTAGGCCACTATACATAGCTCCTTCCCAGCCCCTTCATTCTTACAATACCTGGGTGTCCGATATGCAATGTTGTTAAAACCTCTTCCCTTAGGCTAAGCGGAATCACCACCCGGTCACCCCACAGCAAACAACCCCCTTGCGTAGGCAGCTCATGTTGTTTACATGCAAACAGTCTGAATTCCCCACCAACAGGGCCGTCCAGCCATCCCCTATGCACCCAGCTAATAACAACACAGAGTCTTTAGCAGAGGCCCTCACAACTTCAGCAGAAGTGATAGGGCCAGAGTTCATAGAGTCAATAAGCAGCACATGGATGCCCGGAGTTGGGTCCTCCGGCAAGTCTGGCAGCGGGCACCTGCTGAGGGCATCGGCATGCCCAAGGTTCTGACCCAGTTGATGGACGAGTCAATATGAGTAGGCAGCCAGAAAAATAGCCCACCTAGTCAAACAGGGGGACATGGCTGCCAGGGTGGGGCGATCCTCTGCCAAAAGTCCTAGCAGGGGTTGGTGATCAGTAACGAGTTCAAAAGTCCTTCCAGATAGATACTCATGAAACTTTTTAACTCCAGCGACAGCCGCCAGGGCTTCCCTGTCCAGCTGGCTGTAATTTCTCTCAGCGCTGGACAGGGTGCAGGAGAAATAGGCGATGGGGACTTCTTGTCCATTCGGCAGTCTGTGACTCAAAACAGCCCCAACGCCAAAAGGGGAGGTGTCGCAGACAAGGACAAGGGGAAGCAGTTCATTGTGTTGGATTAGTAGGCTGTCAGCTGAGAGAAGTCTTTTGACAGCTGCAAACGCCGTGACTTCCATCCTACCCCAAACCCACAAGGAATTTTTTGCCAATAGTTTGTGGAGTGGTTCGGCCACTGTGGCTTTCTCTTTTAAAAAGATAGACTAAAAGTTTAAAAGTCCCAGAACGCCTGCAGTTCCGCCCGGGTCGTTGGGGTAGGTGCATTGCAAATAGCTCGGACTCTGTGGGGTGGATATCATCCCCATCAATCTTCTACCCTAGAAACTCAACTGTGGGTACAGCAATCTGGCATTTGTCCCTTTTAACTTGTAGCCCAGCGTTCCTGAATATAGTTAGCACTCCCCTCAATTGATCCTCAGCTGCTGCTCATCTGTTGCGGTGACTAAGACATCATTGAAATAGGGTACAACCCCCAGCAGTCCTTGCTACAGGCATTCCATAACACTTTGAAATAGTCCAGGGGCAACGCTAACCCCAAATTGTAGTCTGGTGCACTTGAAGGCACCTCTATGTGTTACTATAGTCTGTGCTTCCACGGTAGCGTCATCTACTGGTAGTTGCTGGTATGCCTGTGTAAGGTCTAACTTAGCTAAAACCTTGTCGGGACCCAGGGAATGGAGTAGGTGTTGCACAATAGGGACAGGATAGGTGCTCTGCTGGAGGGCTTTATTGAGGGTGCACTTATAGTCAGCACACAGACCTATCAGATTTAACTGGAGTGACTATCAGGGTCTCCCATTTTGCATGGTCAACTGGCACTAGTATACCCTGGTTTATGAGCTTATCCAGCTCCTGGTCTATTTTAGGTTTAAGCACGAATAGCACCCTCCTCACTTTCAATCTAATGGGGGCTATCTGGAGGTCCAAATTAAAAGAGGTAGGAGTCCCCACATACTTGCCGAGGTGGTTGTCAAAAATGTCCTGGAATTCTCAGACCAGGTCATCCATCAGGCTGCTGGTGATGGAATGGATACCGGTCACTTCCATCCCCAGGGCCTTGAACCAATTGAATCCGAGGAGATTTGGCAGGTGTCCGCTGACCATGGTGATTGGCAACTGCTCATTGAACTTGCCCCATAGCCTTCCACAGGGATGCAATTATCCTGGTAATCATTTAGTCTTAGCCGCTGACGTTTCAGCTGGTGTTTCTGCAGTTTCGGAATGGCCACCTTTAGTTCGCTCCAAGACATGATGGTGATGGAGGAGCTGGTGTCTATCTCCATTTGGCATGGCAATCCCTTGATCTCGACTGTCACATGTAGCTGCTGCTCTGGGGATGTGGTAGCCTGGCCGATGCGAGTCTGGAATGTCTCAGGAGTTTTAGCGTAGGCGCTTCTCCTCTGGAAGTTGTCCCCATCCCTCTTGGGCGGTTGCGGTTGGCCAGCCTGGCTGGTAGATGTATGCTACCTGTGGTTGGATGGTTGAGTTGCCCTGCAGACTCGTGCCAAATGCCCTTTCTTATTACAATGCCTGCAAATGGCAACTTTGAAACAGCATGTCTCTCTCTGGTGAAATCCTCCACAGCTAGCACAGTTCTGCTTTTGGTCATCATTATCGTTCTGCCTCTTGTTCTCTGTTTTGAAAACTTCTTCCTCGCTTTCTTCGGTACTGTCAGGCTGACTGATTCATTATGGATGGGGATAGATTTTTGTGCCACCTGGAGTGGCGCTTGCCACTGCAGCGACTCTGCTGCTTTATTTGACGATTAATGTGCCCTGGTTTCATCTAGGGCAATGTGGAGGGTGAGGGTCGTCTTGGCCAGCAGTCGCCTCTGGAGGCGAATGTCTCTGACCCCGCAGATTAGTTGCTCTAGGAGAACATCATCTAGATCATGGTATTCGCAATACATGGCGGTCTTGCATAGTGCTGCCATGTATGTATTTATTGACTCGCCATCCTTCTGGAGTCTTTGCTGAAATTCATATCGAATTTGGACAGCACAGGGGCATAGTGTGTCCTCAATGTATTCTGCAGGACCTGCCATGGTACAGACTGCACCAGTGTTTGCTCTGACAGTGATTCGGCTGTGTCAAACACTTTGGGGCCGCAGTGGCCCAAGAAGAGGGCTCGCTTCTGATTGTTGGACAGCCCTTGGAGGTCATTTGCTTTGAGGAAGCATTCAAACTGTGTCATGTACGATCCCCATTTCTCTTTCGCGGGGTCAAACAGTGTTAGCGGTGCGAAGGCGAACATTTCTCTGCTGTGCTCAGCTCGTGCAGATTTTCCCGCCTGGCTGGATTCAGTTGTCACTCTTATTTGTGTAACCTGTCTACCTCAATCCCATCCTCGTCACCAGTGTTAGATAGGGCGAATGAAGAGCCAGGAGCCAGGTTGAAGTGAATAACAACTCTTTAATGTACAGCGAGAATCCAGCAACTTTGCCATTCGACAGCTCTCCTTACATAGCTACTTTCCATGTTTCTTAACCAAATGATTTTTCCCATTCTAATTTCCCTCCAAAATTAGATACATAACATATATATTGTATGCTAATAGTTGCTTTGGCATAACATTGAAAAAGAGGAACGTTTGCCAAATGGGAGACCAAAACAGTAACAATAAAATTGACAGTATACTGTACATCCATAACAGATTTGATTATGTGCCATCATGTAGTTTTTGACTCCCAGCAACCATATAGATAGATTTTCTATATCTATCTCTAGCCTGGTCTTTTAGGTTTTCCAACACTGCACTCATTGCCATTATAACTGAGTGCATCCATCTTTCCTTTCCTTCTACTTTTCCCAGCATTAGAGCCTTCTCTAGAGAACCAGATCTTCACATAATGTGTCTGATATAGAATAGATCATTTTGCCTTGAGTGAGAACCTGATGATTTCTTCAATGATCCATTTGTTATCCATAATAGAAGGATAACAAAAATTAAATAGGAATGGCTTCCTTATATTACATATTACACAGCAATGTAGATTTAGGCATTTTTAATATGTTTTAGGGGGGAAATTTTTGAGACTAATGAAAAATAATAGATGAAAGGACTTAAATAGAAATAGCAATAATCTTCTATGTTCAATATAAAATATAAATATCTAGGTTAATGTGAACAGTCATGGAAATAAATGAAAGGGAAGAGAAGAATGTGTCACTAGAAATTTTTCTATTAGTTTGTTTTATTTATATTCAGTAGTGGTTTATTTTTGTTTTATTCTACTGTCACTAACTAATGTAGACTTTTTTCCTTTGTGTTTCATTATTCTAATAATAAAAATATCTTAAATGCTTATATAGTTGCAAATTTGGCCTTCTGCAATCTTAACCGATGATGTACATTCTGGGTTTAGAGAAAGCCACTGCCAAAATTAAACAGAGTATTGGGTTTAAATTTATAAAGCAATACAATTAGATCATTTCAGTTTAATAAAGCCCTTATCATGATGCCATATGTTATTCCCCAAAATCTTTAGAACATTTTCTCAGTCCCATCTGGAAGGGAATTTACTTTGGCAAGATCTGACACCCTACCCTCAAAGGTGACAGCAACAAGAATACCTCAGAGTATGCTGAGTGTATGTCAGAGAGAGACACCCCCATATTGCATCTGGTTCCTAATCATAATATCCCCAAGTATCACTATATTCTTAGACTAGCCCCCATCAGAAATTGAATGAATCAGCATACAGTAATATAACAAAATGGTAAAAAGTAACTCAGACAAATGGTATTCTGGCCTGTTCTTGAGTCCATCCATCACCTCTGGACTAGTGGACTACTGGTCACACTGTTGAACTGCTCTTAATGTTAAGATTGTCTTTTTCCCTAACACACATAGTTGAAATCTGATTTCCTGTAATTTACAAACATTATTTCATGTCTTGCTCTTTGAGGAAAAAAGGCAGGTTGCCACCTTCTTCTATGTGACAGCATTATTTCAGATATGTGAATAATATCACCCCTTAGTTTTTCTGTTATCAAAACTAAACATTTTCAGTTCCTTCAATGTGTCTTTGTAGGAATTTGTTTCTAGTCCTCTTTTATCTTTGATGCCCTTCTCTTAACCTTTTCTATTTTCTGTGAATTCTTTTCAAATTATGTGCTAAAAAGAGGGCACAGTGCTTGAATGGAATAATTACTTCCTCTGGTTTGGAAACCTGCTGATGCAACCAAAAACAATGTGTTTGTTTATAGCCACATCATGCTTACATTACTGACTTATATTCAGTTAGTAATCAATGCCTATAGTAGTCAAATTTCTTTTTCACAAAGATTGTTACTCAGTCAAGTATTCAGCATTTTACACTGAAACATTGATAAGAATTCTTGGGTATGGTTTTCAAATAAGTTATCAGTCCACTTAATTGTCAGGCCATGTAATTCACATCTAATTAGCTTGCTAATCAGGTTGGCATGGGATCTCTTATCAAATACTGTGGTGAAATGAGAATGTGTACAATATTCCTGTAATGTACTAAGGAAGGTATCCAATCAGAACATGAGATAAGATTTGCCTGGCAGTATTTGTTCTTTAGAAATTTATGCTGCTTTTTGATTATCACCAAATTGTTTTCACAATACCGTATTTTCCGGCGTATAAGACGACTGGGCGTATAAGACAACCCCCGACTTTTCCTGTTAAAATATAGGGTTTGGGCTATACTCGCCGTATAAGACTACCCCTCTTCCAACACACACCAAATGAAAATTAAAAAACATCAACTGGCTCACCCACAATGTAAAAGCAGCTGTGCTAGACCCAAAATGGCCCCTGCAACAAGCAGAAAACTCACACAGCCACAAAAAGCCCCAAAAAACAACTTTCACACTTTACATATACAAAATTCCACATACAGCTTTGTGAGATTTTGTGTGTTTGTGTAGTTAGAGTGAAACACTACAGAAACACACTAAATCTCAGAAAGCTGAACAAATATTATTTTATTTTATTTTATTTTAATTTTTATATGAAAACCAAATTTAAAACTTCCTAAATTTTAAATGGCTAGGTCTAAAAAAGAACAACTAAAAAAAAACCCAATTAACTATTTTTTTTTAAAGCTCCCAAAGGGGAAAAAAACTTACCCAATAGAACAAGGGTCTCCAACCTTGGCAATTTTAAAACTTGTAGACTTCAACTCCCAGAATTCCTTCCTTGTTTTGCTGGCAGAGGAATTCTGGGAGTTGAAGTCCTCAACTCCTGCCTGCTTGATTGCAGGCACGGAGTGGCTTGCTGATGGAATGGATTCAGGCAAGCGAAGCAAGGCAAGCATTGCGACTAGCAACTAAGGTAAGCAAGCTGGAGGGGAAAAACTTTTTTCCTTTTACATGGCTCTGGCGATCCCAGCTGCGTTGCCTGATTAGCAGGCAACGCAGCTGGGATCGTCAGAGCTTGGATCACCAGAGCCATGTAAAAGAAAAAAAGTTTTTCCTTTTACAGGGCTCTGGCGATCCCAGCTGCATTGCCTGATTAGCAGACAATGCAGCTGGGATCGTCAGAGCTTGGATCGCCAGAACCATGTAAAAGGAAAAAAATTACATGGCTCTGGCGATCCCAGCTGAGTTGCCTGATTAGCAGGCAAAGCTGGGAGCGTCGGAGCTTGGATCGCTAGAGCCATTTAAGGCTCGTCAGAGCCTTTTGGGCTGGTCTGCCTGGTTACATGAGAACGACACCCGGCGTATAAGACGACCCCCGACTTTTGAGAAGATTTTCATATGTTAAAAAGTCATCTTATACGCTGGAAAATATAGTACTTACAAATGTTTAAAATCATTTATAATCTTCCTGGGTTTCAATTACATATTGACTACAGTAATCTGTATCTGTAAATTCACCCTTTTCCACATGTTTTCATGGAGAGGTTCATACTTCTCCAGTCATCGTCACCTATTTTCCAAGATATAAACAGTCAGCCAGACTGTAAGCAACCTATTTAGCCCTGGAAAAGCAATTTATCTGGCCCTAGTGATTTCACTTATTAAAAACAATATTCTCTGACTATGTTTTCTATCAGTCTCAAGTGCAATCTTATCCCTTCCTGATGTTCACAGTTACCTGTTGGACTACTTGCCGTCTTTTCAAGACTGAATCCAAATAGGAGTTATGTAAGTACTTCAGGGGTGAAATGTGTTACTACCGGTTATGTGGGCGTGGCTTGGGGGGGGGTAATATGACTGGGTGGGCTCTTTGACCAAGAGGTTGCAGAAAAAAATGCTTTGAAAAGCCTCTGACGATCCCAGCTGAGCTGCGCGATCATCAGAGACTTTTTTTTTTTACTTTTAAAAGCATTTTTTTTCTTGTCAGAAGAGGTTGTAGAAAAAATGCTTTTAAAAGTAAAAAAAAAAAAAAGCCTCTGATGATCGTGCGGTTCAGCTGGGAATGGCGGTGGGGCAGGGATTTTTGCTACCGGTTCTCCAAACCACCTATTATTTTAAACAAAAATTGCCAGTTCAAGCGATCAAATGCCTTCTCTGCATCCAAAAATATAAACGCTGCGGGGACTTGGTTATTTTTTTCCAAATATTCCAGTAGGTTTACAATTTGTCTAACATTATATTTCATTTGTCTCCCTTTTATGAACTCTGATTGGTCATTATGAATTATTTGTTGCATAACTGGCATTAATCTATTAGCTAATATCTTAGCAAAAATCTTATAGTTGGTATTCAAAAGTGAGATTGGCCTAAAATTCTCAGGTTTGATGGAGTTTTGATCCTCCTTTGGAATTAGTGAAACAAAAGCTGTTTTCCAAGAAGGTGGTACTCCTCCTCCTACCTGTATTTTATTAAATAGGATTTTAAGTGGTTCTAGCATTTCAGATTGTAAATGTTTATAATAAAGAGCTGTTAGTCCATCTGTTCCCGGAGCTTTACCTATTTTTAATTGTTTAATTACCGCAACAATTTCCTCGGAAGTTATTGGCTGATTCAATCTTTCTCTCTGTTCCAGCGTTAGTTCAGGAATATCTATCTTTAAGTATCTATCAATATCAACATCTTGAATTGAATCTTTAGCATATAGCTTTGAATAGAAATCCAAAAAAGCCTTTTTTATTAAATTCTGTTGGTAAATCTCCTTACCTCTAAATTCTATCTTGCCTATAGTACGTGATTTTTGTTTTTTTCTCATCGTGTAAGCCAGCCATCTCCCAGGTTTATTGGCATTACAAAATGTATTATGTCTGGCATATTGTATGCTGGTTGCTACTTGTCCAGCCATTAACATATTAAATTGCTCTCTTAGAATGTTTATCATATCTTTTGCCTTTTTATCTCCCGGGTTAGTTATAAGCAATTGTTCTTTCTTTTTAATTTCCTCCTCTATCTCTTTCCGTCTGTTTTGTTGTTTTAATCTATATTTATTATCCAGAAAAATTAATGTTCCCCTCATATATGCCTTACTTGCATCCCATACCATTTCAATCGAGGTACCTTTATTCATATTGTTAACAAAAAATTCTTTCATTTGTTTTTTAAGTTCATTCAAGTTATCTTCATATCTAAATAAATTCTCATTTAACCTCCAAGACCTCCTTTCCCCTCTTTCCTGTTCTAATTCCACCCAAACCGGGCTATGATCAGTTAAAGTTCTTGGACATATCTTCGTCTTCTTCACCCTAAAAAAAAGATCATTTGTGGTTAATATAAAATCAATCCTAGAAAAAGATTGATGCCTATCTGAAAAAAAAGTAAAATCACTTTCCGATACGTTCCTTTCTCTCCATATGTCTCTTAGCTCCATATCCTCCAAAATATCAAAAAAAGATTTAGGCAGTTTAGCACGCATGGATATCTTGGATAAACTTTTTTTATCTTTCTGGGTATTTATTACCCCATTCCATTAAAAGTAAAGATCTGTAATCCCATTGTAGTATTTTAGTATGTAAAAATTTAAAAAAATTGTCTTGCTGTTGGTTAGGTACATATATTCCAATTACAAGCATCTTCCCACTCTGTGTTGTTAATTCAATTGTGATATATCTACCTTGAGTGTCAGCCTCAATTAAATTGGCCGGTAGGCCTCTTTTAACATATATAACTAGGCTGTTTTTCTTTTCTGGTGCTGATGCCACAAAGTGTGTACCTAATTTCGAATTTATCAAGTACTTTTGATCTGAAAATTTAATATGCGTTTCTTGCAAACAAATAACATCATTCTGAAATTGCTTCAAGTAGTGAAATATTTTCTTTCTTTTTTGTGGGGAATTTAAACCATTGACATTCCAAGATAAAAATTTATTTGCCATCTCTAGGCCCTTCAAGCTTTGAGAGCATCAGCTGAACCTCCTCCGCCATTTTGGACTTCGGCCTTGCTCCTCCCACTGCTTGTGTTTTTTGGACTTGTTGGGTTGAATCTTGAGGCTGTCGTGCCAGATGCTGTTTATAAGTGGCTCTTGTCAATCGTTGATCTTTTGGCATCTCTATCATCTTTAATGGCTCAAGAGTTGGCTTGAGTTGGCTTTAATGGCTCAATAAGTCTTCTTCCAAATTAGCTCCTCCAGCTAAGGCTTGAGTATAGGTT
Organism: Arizona elegans; assembly: GCA_022577455.1. Lineage (NCBI taxonomy): Eukaryota > Metazoa > Chordata > Lepidosauria > Squamata > Colubridae > Arizona > Arizona elegans. Next base: position 156,658,413 of record JAKOOJ010000001.1, read on the forward strand.
TGTGCTTGCCCTCCATCTTTCTCCTGTTGTATCATTTCCAATTGCTTTCTAGCACCCCCTGGTGAGGGTGGCCGTCCAGCCTTTAAGACATTGACGTAAAAATCTTTTGCCTTGCCAACTGTGTTTAAGCGATGTCTTTGCCCAGCGTATGTCACTATTATCCCAAATGGAACATCTCATCTGTACTGGAGCTGTTGGTTTCTTAATTCATTCACCAAAAAGCCAAACTGCTTTCTGTCTCTTAACATTTTAGGAGGAAGCTCCTTCAAGACCAATGGGAGGGCTGAACTGGGGAGCTCTCACCCTCCAAGTCCCTGGGATTAATCCAGGGACTTTCGGGGAGCTCTATCCACCCCCTCCAACGCTCCTCTCCTTCTTTTCCCGAAGGAGAGTTTTTTCAAACTGCCGGACAGCAGTTTAGCGCTGTCAGGGCGGTTTTTACAGATCGGGTGGCTGGTGGTCAATGAAGACCGTTCTCGACGTCCGCGGAGCCACCGGAAGTCCCCGTCAGAGGCTTTTAAAAGCATTTTTTCTACAACCTCTTTGACCAAAGAGGCTGCAGAAAAAAATGCTTTTAAAAGCCTCTGACGATCCCAGCTGAGTTGCTTGATCTCCAGAGGCTTTTAAAAGCATTTTTTTCTGCAACCTCTTAAGGTTGTAGAAAAAATGCTTTTAAAAGTAAAAAAAAAAAAAAAGTTGGCCATGCCCACCCAGTCACATTAACACCCCTCAGCATGCCACGCCCACGGAACTGTAGTAACAAATTATACATTTCACCACTGTGGACAACCCATCTGTACCTGCCCTTGTTAACCTTCTTTCCACATTCTTTTATGTTTTTCAGTTTTTACAAAGATTTTTGTGAGATTTTTGTGAAGTCATACAGGTAATCATTTTCTATAAATGGTAAATCCAATGAGACTATGAAACTACTATCTGATACTAAAAATGAAAGTATATTATACTGTACATAGCATAGCACACAATGAGATTGTGTTTAACCTACAACCAAAATTGGGAGTGGAACATCTACAGCTAAGTAAGGCGGTTGTTAAGTGTGTTGTGACAAATTTATGACTTTTATTTCTGTGTTGTTAAGTAAATCACATGGTTATCAATAATCAAATTTGATTTTGATCATTAGAAGTCAGCTAGGAAGGTTGCAAATGGTATTCATATGACCCAGGGGCACCACAACCATCATAAATACCTGTCATTTGCCAAGCTCTTGACATCATGGCCATGATGGTGAACCTATGACATGCATGCCACAGGTGGCACACGTAGGCCCCTCTGCCGGCATGTGAGCCCTCGCCCCAGCTGAGCTCTGTGCGTCTCCCGCTGGCCACCTGATTTTTGGATCTCTGCAGAGTTGTTGTTTAATCAAAATGCAGTTAAAACACTATACAAGCCATCGAGAATATAACTATATACATCCAACAGGAAGAGGAAGTGCCTCACAGGAACAGATAGAGGTAAATCCTAGAGAGGCAGGAAATGCATCACTGAACAATGGAGATGAATGCTAGAGAGGGAGTGTGGGAGGGGGCAGCGCCCCCCATGCCCCTTTCTTGATCCCAAAGTCAACTTGCAAAGCTTTAAAGTTGCCATGAGTAGGAGGGAGGGAGAACTGATGGAGTTGATTGATTTCTCTAACTGAAATTACATTCCACAGATGCTTTTCTACTGCAATCAGTAAGAGAGTTTTGGGTTTCACAGCCAGCCAAAGTGTTAATTGGAGAATGTGATTTATGACATGGCCAGGGAGGAGGGGAGAGACAGGGTCATAGGGGAACGTAAATCTACATAGTATTAGTTCTAACTGCATCTGAATATTGCCAAAATGCTGCTCCTAATAAATGACTGTATTTCTTTTCTTTTCTTTTCTTTTCTTTTCTTTTCTTTTCTTTTCTTTTCTTTTCTTTTCTTTTCTTTTCTTTTCTTTTCTTTTCTTTTCTTTGATTTGATTTGATTTGATTTGATTTATATGCCGCCCTTCTCCGGAGACTCAGGGCGGCTTACAATGCGTTAAGCAATAGCCTTCATCCTTTTGTATATTTATACAAAGTCATCTTATTGCCCCCACAATCCGGGTCCTCATTTTACCTACCTTAGAAAGGATGGAAGGCTGAGTCGACCTTGAACCTGGTGAGATTTGAACTTACAGTAATTGCAGGCAGCTGATGTTAATAACAGTGCTTTAGTCTGCTGCGCCACCAGGCTCTTTTGAAGTTTGGCTTGTGGCTCATGAATTAATTAGGGCATCTTTCGGAAACTTCACACCCAGGAGGCTTCAGGGAGGCCTGCTAGGCCCAAAGCGGGGCATGGGGAGATGTTGCATGCGCATGTGCAGGGCAGGGGAGCATGCACCAGGGGGGGGTGCATGCATGCATGGGGTGTGTCATGTACATATTGTATTATGGGTGTGGGCATGCGCGTATGCGCTGTCATGCACAAATGCGCTTTCAGCACGCAAGGACAAAGACGTTAGCCATCCCTGGCCTATGGCATACAGGATGCTTCCCAAATTGTAGGGTCAAGTAGGCACTCATTTCTGTTTCTGTAGCACTGTAGCACTGAATACAAATTGCCATTACATGATTTCTTGCAAGGAGAAACTGCCTCCCTTCTGCTCTTCAGGGTTCATCTTTTTGCATTAGTTTTAGCAATGTCTGTTTTCTTTCCTCTGAAGGCTTAGAGTCTGATTTTTTTTCCAGCAAAGATCTTAAAGTTGTTTCTAAGTTCTGATGTTGCCAACTATATTTTATGCGTCTTACTTCTACTTCTACTTCTACTAGAAGTAGTCTTACTTCTACTATATTTTATGTGTCTTAATAAAAGGTGTCTTACCTTTTATTAAGTAGATTTGTTACTTTGTTTAGTTCTGTTCCTAAAGAAGGGTTCTTCATTATAGTTCTTACTGTAGTATCTCCTTCACTTGATCTGGTCAAGTTCTTATTCTATCTCATGAGATACTCTAATATTTATTAAAATGCTAGGACAAAAATGCATTCACTGCAAATAAAGGAATGATGTTCCTTTAAGGCAGGAGTAGACAAATTGAAATATGTCCAAACACTGCAGGTCAAAACTGCAGAATTCTATGCACTGATCTTCACTTCTACTGTAATTCTTATGGTATCACATATAGCAAGGTTACTTTTTTCTTCCTTTTAAACTCTCAAGTTAATCCACTACACTTTCTGAAACTGGGAGCATGGGAGTTGAAAGGGAACTCTTCCTATCTTCTATTAGCTTCCTCTGTTTGTTTGCTTAATCACTTGTGCTTCTTGGAAGCTATTAATTTATATTCTTCTTATAAGATTGCAGTAGCCTCTGTTTAATGTATTGTTTTGCTATTAGTTGAAATGGGCTGTTCAAGAGTATGATGAATTCTCCCTGATACCAAGTTTTATTTTCTTTTTTAAATAGTGATTGATGCAGGGTGTTCCTTATTTTTAATTAATTAATTTTAATTAGGACGAGCCCTAATTATTTCCTCCAAAACTATGAACCTGGTGACTACTTTTTTAAATATATGCTTTATCAATATGAGTAAAATACAAGAGAGAGAGAGAGAGAGAGAGAGAGACATGGCATTAGTTTGTAGTGCTTGTTCTTGAGCAGCGAGTATTAAACCTTCCATAATAATAATAATAATAATATGATGATGATGATTATATGAAAGGGTGAGATCATCCATCACCATGGACTGAAGTATCACCAATATGGTGATGATACTCAGCTGTAGGTCTCAGCCCGTGGTGAGTCAAGTGATGCCGTGTCCTCCCCCTCGCAGTACCTAGAGGGTGTTAGGGGCTGGATGGGGAGCAATGGGTTGAAACTAAACCCTTGCAAGACCGAGTGGCTCTGGGTTTGGGGTTCGTTGGATGAAGGAGAACTGCCACCTTTGGTCTTGGATGGGGTGGCACTATCCCAAACAGACCCTGTGGGGTTTTCCTGGACTCACAACTCCTGCTTGAAGAGCAGGTGATGGTTGTGGCCAGGAGGGCCTTTGTGCAACTGTGGGTTGTGTACCAGTTATGCCCTTTCCTGGACCAACAGTCCCTATTTACAGTCACTCAAGCCCTAGTCTTGACTATTGCAATGCGCTCTACATGGGGCTGCTCTTGAAGAGCATCCGGAAGCTCCAGTTGGTGCAAAATGCAGCTGCCCACATGGTTTTGTGCAGATTCCAGTTTGCACATGTATCACCATTGATTGGTGACTGGCTTTAAATTGACAACCATTGCATTGGTTGCCAATTTGCTTCTGGGTGCAATTCAAGGTGCTGGTTGTCAATTTAAAGCCCTTCATGGCTGGGGACCAGGTTATCTGAGGGACCATCTCTTGCCAGTCACACCTACCCAACCCATCAAAGCTGGGAGGCAGGGAATGTTGCTGGTTCCATCCCTGAGGGAGATACACCTGGTGGGACCCAGAAGAAGGGCCTTCTCCGTGGTAGCTGCGTCTCTCTGGAACATAATTCCCCCAGAGATTAGAATGGCCCCCACTCTAATGCTCTTCTGGAAGGCGCTGAAGACCTGGTTCTGCCAGCGGACCTGGGGAACCCAGAGCGGGATGGAGTCCATTAAATGGCTTGTGTGATCTGCTGTCACTGGGGCAGTGGGTTGGAGGTGGGGGGGATTTTGTTATATTGTACTATATTAATTTGTTTGATTCTTTGTGTTAGTGTTTATTGTTTTAAATGTGGTTTTATATTCTGTAAACTGCCTTCAGTCGCCATGGGCAAATAGGTGGCAATATAAATTCAATTAATATCAGTAGTAGTAGTAGTAGTAGTAGTAGTAGTAGTAGTAATAATAATAATAATAATAATAATAATAATATTAATAATAATAATTGTCCCGATTGTAATTGGAGCCCTCGGAGCAATACCCAAAGGGCTACCCCGCTATTTAGAAATTCTAAATTTGCCGGACTTGAACATATTGACTCTACAAAAAACCACCTTACTCGGAACAGCTTACATCCTCCGACGATACCTTAACAGTTCCTAGGTCCTTGGTTAGGATTCGAGCTGCTGAGCTATTAACCAGCCTCAAAGGCTGTGAATCTCACTAAAGATTAACCAATAAATAATAATAATAATTTCATTCCATTGGTCCTGGATCTTCCTATAGTTAGTTCAGTGGAGGACTCTGAATTATTTCATAGAGGGAGAAAAACTTCCCCCTGTTCATTTATTCATCCCTTGTATGATTTTGCATTTTTCTATCTCCTTTCCCCTTTCTCTTCTTTGTATCATGCTAAGGAACCCTAATAGCTTAAGTCCTTTCTTATAGGAAGGGCTACTTTAGCATTCTAATCCTTCGGGTTCCTCTTCTTGTGCCTTTTCTTGCTTAGTCAAACATTCCCTACCTCTCACCCACCCTCGTATGTTTAAGAGCTTTGGTCAGCTAGATCAGCATGTGATTGCACTTACAAATAGCTCACTTGTTTTAGGATAATTTTAGTTTCAAAGATAAAGCAGGGTCAGCTTTACCTAAGCATCTCAAGATATAACAGAAAGGCACATTGGTAAGAAGTTGGTGCCATGTCAAATTATGGCTCTGGGGACTGCATTTTTAAAAATGGTTGCAATCTACACTGTCTGACACAGAGTTACTATGTTTGTTACTCTGCAAGATATTTATCCTTTGAAAGTTGTCATTTGTCTTAAAGCCCATCTGTCAACTAAGCAGAACACAGCAGCTATTCACTAGTTCAATAGTTGCTTATTTGCTCTGTTCCCTTTTGTTTTATTTTGTAGATCAAAACAGGCCAGTCCTTTGATATTATTTCTAAGATCTGCAAACTACTGGTCAATAGGATCAAGCTATTCTCTTATAATCTTTTTGTTTTTCCCTTACCTGTCAAGTTCTTCAGCCCAAGCCGCCTCAGTCCAAAACTCCCATCTTTTTTGTAATTGAGGAAGATGGCCAGTGCAGAGCGATCTTCATACAGTTTTGTTCCACGAATGATCCGCAGATTTTCCAAAGGAAGGTATTCAAATTGATTCAGCGCTACCAAGACGTAGCCAGTCACTTCTCTGATAGACTGCAAAAGACAGAGATTTGATTGTATACTAAAGTATTCCCAACTCACTTATCATTTCCAAGGTTTCCCATACAATATACACAAATCACTTATTTATTCTCATTTAAAAGTGGGTGAAATTTATAATTTCACAAGTGCTCATAAAGTCAGCATTCACTTCATATTTAAAAGCAAGGAAGAAATGCAATTTCAGAAACGGCTGTGACTCACATTGTCTCCCATGTACAGTACTTCAGATGACAGGAGAACACAAAGCAAGCATCCAAATCAAAGGTAGATGTTTTTAATAAATAATTTTGTATTGTTCACATAATTATATATGACATTACTTTGCACTTTGGTACCACTTCAAGGAACATCTGCAGAATAATTTCAAGTACAGACACAACATGCATGAATAATGCACATAGCATTCATGTGCATCCATATTTTCAGATCTTTATTCCAAAATAAAAAGGTAAGACATTTTTGCTCAAGGCACAGTTAAACTGCTCAGTTCTTCACTATTAACTCTATGCCCCCATATTTGCTTCCAAAGATGGTAAACAATGTTATAGAGTGGGGGCTATAAAATAAATTTTGTAAAATCTCTTCCCCTTGAATAAAATTGTTTGATCATACTCTAATACAGGGGTATCAAATAGGCAGCCTACAGACTGGATGCATCACACACAGGCCACACCCACCCCGGCTCCGCAAAGGCAAAAAAGGTCATGATACGTCTCAATACACCACATGACGCAATCGGGTTTGATACCCATGCTCTAATAAAACCCTGTCACAATGTGCTCTGACACATGTATTTTTCGGAGTATAAGATGCACCAGAGTATAAGACGCACCTTAGTTTTTGGGGAGCAAAATAGGAAAAAAAAATCTGCCTACCAGGTATTCATCTGGCTAGTGTCCTTAGTCTGGTCAGCTTCACCACATTAGTTAGCTGGTTTGAAGCACACGCACCTGGTTGGGGCTGAAATACAGCTTCTAAAGCACAGCTGATCGTCGGAGGGAGCAGCAATGAAAACAGCAGGTGAAGCACGGAATATTGCTTCACTTGCAAGCACCTCGTTGAGGCTAAAAAACAGCTTCAAAAGCTCAGCTGATCAATGGAGGAAGCTCCAGTGACTACAACAGGTGAAGCGCAGAAGGGGTAAGAGAAGGCAGGAGCTGTTCCAGAGAGCCATTTTGGGCATTGCACGTCGTGTTTTCAGCCTCCAAATGTATCGCGTTTTCAGGCAGTGATCAGTGGCAATGTGCTTTGGCCATCCTCGCAGCCTAGAAGAGCTCTCAAACGGAGCGTTTGGAGGCCGAAAACGCGATGCACAGTGCCCAAAATGGCTACGCCATTGTCAGTGTCTATCTTTGCAGCAAGGAAGAGGACACATGGAGGCCGAAGGATGGGGGCTGGTGGGTGGGCGGGGCTACATTCAGAGTATAAGATACAAATTTTCAGCCTCTTTTAGGGGGAGGGTGAAATGCATCGTATCATCCAAAAAATATGGTACTTATTTCTTGGGGTGAGGAGGGAAAAAGTCTTACACAATTTCATTATTGGTTTGGCAGGAGTTTTCTTCTCTAACCAAAAGTAGCTTATGGAGGCCTGTTCCCAGAAGCCCCTTTGCAGGAGTCCAGAACAGCAACCTCTGTTCTGTGACAATCACCTTCAATGAGGTGAATCTGCCCACATCAGAACTAGGCCTAGTGCCTGACAACAAGGTTGGTGAATCTGGTGCAGGTGCATTAGTAGGCTAGCAGAGATAATGTGGAACCCATCTTGGCACAAGAAAGTTTCTACCCAGACATCTTCTGGCTCAGAACTCAGGCAGTAAGAGCTATGAGCATGCTAATGGATACTAAGGGCATCCCTAGATTCTTTCAACTAATGGCAGTGACGGAAAACTAGTAGATTACAGCATAGTGCCAAGCATCCTTGGGGTACCCAATTGCATACTCATTTGCCTCAATTGAAGATTTAAAAAGTGATCAATCTAGGGAAAACAACTAGGATGCTAACTTAGAACCAGGAAGTAGAGAGATCAATATTCTGCTTTCTCTCACACACACACATGCTCACATACAGATATTGCTTTTGGGAAAGGAGGAAAAAAGAATTTTCCCAGAAGAAAAGCTTCAATTTTTTTGTCCTAGAGTCCAGAGCTGCAACACAAGTTGCAACTGGTAGAGGTTGCACCAATTTGCAATTGGTAGAGGTTGCACCAGGAGCCCAGAGCTCCAACACAGTTTGCAACTAATAGAGGTTGTACCATGGCAGACTGACACACTACCTCCATTTGCAGAGAAAGACATATTTTCCTGCTGGCCAAATATGTCAGAGATGCTGCTACTGTGCTTTCATGCACCTGCCTGCTCCACAGAGAAAATCCAATAGATATAGACTTCACCTTGGCCATTCTGCTGTCTCCCCTGCACGTTATTGCTGGATGCAGAGTGAGAAAAGATGGGCTATCAGCAAATGCAGCTGGAAGGGGGGCAAGCAAAGAGTTGAAGGTGCCTCTGCTGCTAGGAAGGTAAATATGATAAATATTGTGGTCACTCTTAGTAGTTCCAACAATGATTGAACTTTAAGTGTGCTAGCCTAATTTGATTGGACTGTTGCCAGTATACATTCTCATTACCTGGACAAATCAATAATATCTTGTCCAGGTAGAGTGGGGATGAGTGTAAGTGTCTGCTTAAATTTGGACACAATAAGCCAGGAGGGTGCAACCCATAGTACGAGAACCCCACTCAAGGGGATAGGGCTTTCAATGATTTGATTGGTTAAACCATATTTTAAATACTACTGCTGCCAAATATTATTAGAAAAAAGGCATTACTCTTCCATCTTGAGAATTTCATGAACCAGAACATGCAATTAGAGCAAAAGAGAACTTGCTATAATTGTATGTATTATACTTTTCCTCTTTAAAGAAAGCTTTAGAATATAATTTTGAAACAATAATTTTGAAATATTTCTGGGGAATAAATATAATTGGACTCAGGGAACATTATTTCTGAGTAAATAGATATTGGATTTGCTCTTGGGTTTTTTTAAAATGTTCTTCTGATCATGTCACTTACAATCTCTTATTTTCATTTTACACTCTGGATTTACCTTATTTTTACACAGTATGAGGGTGAAGGTTTCTTCTCCGAGCTTGTGGATTGGTTTCTGAATGTTTCATTACCTGGCTAGGTAAACATCTTCAACAGAGTTTATGGAATGTCAGTGTTCTTCCATGTATAAGGGCTTTGTGTGGTCAGTAGGTCTTGTGATGGGTCAGGTGTGAGTGTATCAAACTGAGGGTCTTGTGATGATGACTCACACCTGACCTATCACAAGACCTACTGACCACACGAAGCCCTTATACATGGAAGAACACTAACACTGATGTCCCCTAAGCTCAAGATGTTACCTAGCCTGGTAACAAAATGTTTGGAAACCAACCCACAGGCTCAGAGAACTCATCCTATACCCAAGCTACGATATTTGCCACTATTGCAAATTTACACAGTATATGTGTGCTGGACAGAATGGTTGATCCTGACAGAAGGCACAAAGATGCTGTGAGCAAAGCAAGTAAAGTCATTCTGTTTTGCCAACTTTATTGTTGCTACTTTTATATTACATGGATAGTCTATGTACAAATCTTTTGTAACCATTAATCAGCTTTATAGTATCTCAGAAATGCACTACAGTTCATTGACAATATACTAAAATTCATTGCCATTAAATAATAATGCAATAGTAAAAAAGGAATCATAAACAGGAAGCCATTTCTAACAAGTAAACACCTGGTGGAAGAAAGAAAATTTAACTGACCTCCTAATAAGATTAATTAGCTGAAAGTGGTATCTGCAAATGTGATTAATATGTTTGATCCCAGTGTATGAACTGGGATCCACATATTACCTTTTGCTGGTTTTGAATGCCAATGAACATCCTGGGACTGGAGATACATATTTAAATATCAAAGATAAACAAACGCTGATTGCTGCCAAAGACCTGTTTTGCTCTAATACTGGTAGCTCTTCCTCATGTACTACTCATCCACAGTGTGAAGAAGTTTCATTAATTCTTTCAGTATGTTAGGCCTTCATGACATCACCTTCATCTCATTCCTTGTCCATTGCAAAGGCAGCATGCATTGAAAGTGATAGTTTCAGGTTAAAAAGAGAGAGTTATTTCTCCCAGCCAAACTGTTGCTTCCCAAAGTATGAAGAAGGCTCTACATCAAGAGCATATTCAGTGCTGTGATGCAGCGAGATGCTACCTTCTGCCCAGTAAAGGTTTTGTTGTATGAAGAAGTGTTGTATAAACATATGCAAACCATCAAAATTTGCTGCAGACTCCCTGTCCCTCCTAGACTCTAGCCACATTACTAAGACCTCATTTGGAATATTGCATCCAGTTTTGATCACCATGATATAAAAAGAAATGTTAAGACTCTGGAAAGAGTGCCAGGAAGAGTAACAAATGAAGGTTAAAACATATGAAGAATTGCAAAAAGAAATTATCGAAAGCACCAGAAGGCAACACAAGAAACAATCGTTGGAAATTAATCAAGGAGAGAACCAACCTGGAATTAAGGAGAAATTTCCTGACAGTGAAAACAATTAACCAGTGGAACAGCTTGCCTTCAGAAGTTGTGGGTGCTCCAGCACTGGAAGTTTTTAAGAAGAGATTGGGCAGCCATTTGTCAAAAAGGATGTAGAGCTGTGATGGCAAATCTATGGCATGCGTGGTACGCAGAGCCCTCTCTGCGGGCACAGGAGCCGTTTCAGCTCTACCTTGCACATGCCTCCCGCCAGCTAGCTGGTTTTCAAGTCTCTGCCATGCATGTGCGGAGGGTGGGGTACATACAGGAGATGCTTGTGCATGCGTGGGAGGCACATATGCGGGGATCGCGGGCATGCACGGGGGCGGGTTGTGCACAGGGGTCATGCATGCATGCATGGGGTCACACATGCATGCAGAGGGGCATAAACATGGGGTCATGTGTGCATGCATGGGGTTGCGTGTGCATGCACAGGATGGGGTGCACACGGGGGGTCAGGTGTGCCTGCGTGGGGTGGGGCGCACACAAGGGGTTTGTACGTGCATGCATGGGGTTATGGATGCATGTGCAAGGAGCAAGGTGCAAGCGGAGAGTTGCATGCGCATGCGTGGGGGCATGGGGGGGGTCACACACACTTTCGGCACTCAGTGCCAAAAAGGTTAGCCGTCACTGATATAGGATCTCCTGAGCAAGGGATTGGACTAGAACGACCTCCAAGGTTGCTTTCAACTCTGATATTCTGTTATTCTGTTTACTGCAGGCTATTTTCCTTTTGACAGCATTTTCCTTTCTGCACTTTTGCCAAACCTGCCAGAACTGGCAAGAGAATCTCAGGGTGACAGCTATGAGCACTTCCCTTCCCACTACAGGTAGTCCTTGACTTACGACCACAATTGAGCTCAGAATTTATGTTGCTAAGTGAAAAGTTTTTAAGTAAGTTTTGCCCCCATTTTACAATTTTTCTTGCCACATTTGTTTTATTTTTTCAATATTTTATTAAGTTTATGAAAATACATTAAATATCATTCAGATTCAGATTGCTATACTGTTTGGGGAAGGTGGTATGAATGGATGAATGATAAAATAAAAGAAGGAGAAAAAGATGTGCCTAATAAAAGGAATAAGTAGCTTAAGAAACACCAGGTATATAGCTTGTATATATCTACAAACACTGCACATCTGATGTAAATAGAAATTTCTTGCCACATTTGTTAAGTGAATCACTCCAGTTGTTAAATTAGTAATACAGTTGTTAAGTGAATCTGTCTTCCCCATTGACTTTGCTTGTCTGAAGATCGCAAAATATGGTCATATAACCCTGGGACATTGCCAGTGTCATAACTATGAACCAATTGTCAAGCATCTGAATGTACATCAAGTGACCAAAGGGATGCTGCAATGGTCATAAGTGTGAAAAATGGTCATAAATCACCTTTTTTCAGTGTCATTGTAACTTTGAACGATCACTAAATGAACTGTTATAAGTCGAGGACTACTGTACTTGTTTTCCTATATGAGTAGAAGAGCTTACTACTAAAGAGATGGGGAAGCTCAATACAGTTTGCCAAATGAGCTCCCAAACGTAAAATAAAGTCTATTTGGAGGATAGCCATAGTCTGTGGGGGGAAAAAGTCCGAAAAAAACAGGTTTTTGCATCCAGAATAAACCTCACAGAAAGAGAAGGGGAATTGAAAATGGACTAAGAACCTAGCTGACATATTTATGAGGAATTAAAGAGAGGAAAGAGAGAGAAAGAGAGAGAGAAAGAGAGAGAGAAAGAGAGAGAAAATGAGAAAAAGAGAAAAAGAAAAACTAGCATGGGACAATGGGAATGAGGCAGTGTCCATCTGGAAATTCCCAGGTGACTCAAGACTACAAAGGACATTAAGACAAAGGATGACACATAATGGAATCCACTCATCTTACATAGTTACAAAGAGAGAGTAAAGGGTGTGATTGATAGCTGTGAGAGGCAGCCAGCTAAGTTTTAACTGAAGCCATTCATTAACTATCAGCTGCATTTTAGAACAGGCATACTGTCATTTCTGCAGAATCATGATTACTGCTAGGAGGAAGTTAAATGTTAATCTCACAATAATAGAGCAATTAGGCCTTAAATTGGAGTCCCAAAGTGATATGGAGGTTTAGTTATTGGTTTAGAAATGGGGAGAAACAGATTCTAGTCCACCCTCCACCCTCCACCCACCAAACTCACTCTATTACTTGGCACCAGTACCCTCTCTTATCCCAACCTACTTTAAAGGATTGTTATGAAGAAAAATAGGGTAGGGAGCAACCCATCTTGAATTTCTATACAAAAAGCAAGACATAAATCTATTGGGAAAGATCTTTTGAGGAAAGATGAAAGGAAACTGGCTACCTTCCATCCTTTGCAGGCAGACACAAGAGTGAAGCAGAGAGGGAAACTGTAGGCGTGTTTCTACACATTAACTGAATTCTGCTTGTTAACTTGAAAAATCACTCTTTTAAAGGTTCTTCTTGTTATACAAAGAATAAAGGACAAAGGTAATATAGTTCACAAGAAACTTATATTTGTCTGGTAAACCCTGAAAACTCAGGACACTGCTTCTCCCAGAAAGGGGGACTTGAGCAGCTTTAACCAGGTTGGGCAGTAAAGCAGGCCTTTCCAGGTAAAAGACTTCCCCTGAACAGGGGTCTTCAGCTTTACCGCTGCAATTGTTGATTCAGGTGGGTGGGTTTGACACACATGCACATACTCATGGATCAACTAGCTTGGACTCAAGTTCTCCCAGATGATTTTTATTTGAACAAACTAAGAACAACTATTGGTAGCTGCCATCTTCATTCCCCACAGTTTCCACCCCCCCCCCTGCTAGATTAAAAAAGCACTATTGATCATCTTCTTAATGATGGGTGAATGGAGCTGGGCATCCGGAGCTTAAGAATCAGAGATTTTGCACTCTCCCTTCTCCAGAAGCTATTACACCCATGTTGACAGTTTAACAACCATACTGAAAACAAAATAAATGTCCTTATTAGATAGCCTGCTGTTGAGCTACAAAACAGTCTTCCCCCTGCTGCTTCTCCATTTCTGTCTTTAAAAGAGGGGGTGTTGTTTAGACTGCTCTAACACAGTTTGACACGGGTGGTGAATGTATGTTAATAAAAAGGCTGCATAAGATCTGAAATTGTATGAGAAAATGTCTACAGAAGCCAATAAATAAGCAGAAACAAAAGGCCTGTCAAACTGGTGGCCTCTGGGCCAGATGCGTCATGCACAGGCCACGCCCATCCCAGCTCCGCAAAGTCAAAAAACATCATGATACATCATGATACATCATGTGACACAGTCAAGTTTGACACCCGTGCCATAGAGGAACAGTACCCATCGCTTTAATACACTTTAATACAGTACCCATCGCTTTAATACCCGCAGAGCACCTGGGGATCCCATTGAGAGCTTTGTTAGCTCTCCGGACCACCCCAACTCCGTGGAGGATGACGTTGAAGTGCCGGCGGGTGAGGGCATGAATGGATGTGGCCTGCGGGGGTGGTGCTAACACCGGTGGCTACGGGCGGTCGCGGCGGCGGCGGCCCCCTGACGACGGCGACGTTTGAGGCCCCTACGGAGGTTTTCCACGCCCCTGGATGCCTCGAGGAAGATCTAGAGGCAGGGGGCGGCTGGGGGCGTCCGTGGGGAGGCCGATGGCGACAGCGGCGATGGTGGCGGTGGCAGCCGCGGCCGCGGTGATGGCAGCTGGTGTCGGGGCGGCTCCCAACGGCTTGCAGACCGGAATTACAGCATAGGATTCTTCAGCAGCAGCCTTAGACCGAGTCCTGGGAGATTGGAGAGTGTTGGACCCTCGGGGGAAGGGTTACCTCCATGGAGACCCAGAGACCCCCCCCCACCAGGACGAGCTGGACGGGGGGGGAACGAAATAGGGCAGCATTATCCATCAGATTGGAAGGTTGAGGGATTTGTAGGGGAAAGGAAAAGAACTACAAACTTATGCGGTTTGAATTTCCCCTCCCTCTTCCTTCCTTTGGACCGAGTTTAGGCCTATGGGCCTTATTACGGCTACAGCTACCCATCTATCTTGGCCTGCTGAATTATTCTGAATTTTCCCCCTTTTCCATCTAGCTTGTCTGAACTCCCTGCCATGTAAAATCTCTTTGACGTGAATTTACGAACTTAAACCTCCTTCTGAGCAGGATGCTTGGACTCCCGGATGCTACTAATCCCAGGAGGGATACTGGTTCTATGGACGTAAGGCCAGTTGGAGGCGGATTATGGCTATCTTCACGCCTGGATTTCCATCAGAGTTTCCATGGGTGGCCTAGGTGAGAGCATGGCTGCCCTAGAAACTTCCGGGGTCGAATGATATACACCTCCTTTGCCACTGTCGTGAGAGGACAATGGGCTTGGTGGCCTGACCATGGACTAGAATTTTCCCTAAGTTTGTAACATCGACGGTACCCCCCTTCCCTTGGACTTTGGCTCCCCTGATGATTATATGTATTCGGTGTCGGAACTCCTCGCCCTGCGAGATTCTCCCCTCTCGCAGGTTTGGCCCTCCACATTATCGAGGGCCTATCTCGATGACGGACTTTGGAGTCCAGAGAGATGGCATGGAGCAAGGAAGAATTTGTGGGGTTTTTTAGGGAAATTTTTTAAGATTTTAAGGGGTTCTGGGAGGGGGGTTTGTAATGATCTTTCTAGAGAAATTGGGAAGAAGACTCTGGGGGATGGGGGGGGAATCCACCAGGGTCAGAGCCGAGCCTGGCACAGGGTAACGATTTGGGAGGTGCTGGTCGAGGGACTGGGAAAGGGATGGGGGACGATACCTATGAGGTCTGTACCATCAGCACGGTAGATGGGAGGGGCAGATATAGCGGGAGCAGGGGACCATATCATGTGTTAGGGGCTCGCACTCGCTGTTTGAGAGCAATTGCTTGCCCCGGTCCCCATGGCTCCTCTCAGAGACTAGGTGGCTTAGACACTCAGGATCTGGGCCTTCGGCTGATGTTATGCAACGCTAGGTCCGTGGTCAATAAGGCCCCCCTCATTCACGATCTTATACAAGAGGGAGGAGCGGACCTGGCGGGTATTACGGAGACCTGGTTGGGCCCGGAGGGCGGTGTCCCTCTGGCTGAAATGTGCCCACCAGGCTTCATAGCATTCCATCAGCCGAGGGCCCAGGGGAGGGGCGGGGGGGTGGCGGTTATTATTAACGAGGATCTGGGTCCTAGGGAGACCACTGTGCCTCAGATAGCCGGATGTGAGTCCCTCCTTGTGAGGTGGGGTCGTGGGGTTCAGATGGGCTGGTTGCTTACGTACCTGGCTCTCTGCCGCGTGGCAACAGCCCTACCTGAGCTACTCGACATGATAGCCACGGTGGCAGTTGATACACCCAGGCTTTTAGTCATGGGTGATTTCAACTTGCCATCCGTTGGTGAAACGTCTGAGGTGGCTCGGGAGTTCATGGCTTCCATGACGGCCATGGACCTGACCCAGTTAGTTCATGGCCCTACTCACAGGGGAGGTCACACTCTGGATCTGATTTTTGTCTCTGGCCAGTGGTTAAGTGGTCTTGTTATTGGGGATATAGACGTGGAACCCTTGTCATGGACAGACCACTCACACCTTCGCCTGGATTTTCGAACCGCTGCCCCCCGCCGCAGGGAGGCGGATCCCAGGCGCCTGATGGATCCTGAGAGGTTCCAGACGGAGCTTGGGCCATTTCCTGAGGTTCTAACACATGACTCGGCCGAGGAGCTGGTAGCCGCCTGGGACCGGGCGGCTGGTGGGGCCTTGGACCAAGTCGTGCCTTTGCGGCCTCTGACCCGGTGCCGATCCCGCGCGGCTCCTTGGTTCACTGAGGAGCTGAGGGAAATGAAGCGCTGGAAAAGACGCCTGGAGAGCGGTTGGAGGGCCAGTCTCGCTGAATCTGATCGAACACGGGTAAGGTCGCATATTAAGGCCTACCTAGTGGCGATAAAGACGGCAAAGTTTAATTACTTTTCCGCCTCTATTGCGTCATCAGGGAATCATCCGGCCGCCCTGTTCAGGGTTACCCACTCCCTGCTTCATCTGGGAGTGCGGGAGGATCCCTTGGAAGGCAGGGTGGAGGATTTCGGACAATACCTGTATGATAAAATCGCTCAGATCCGGGGGGATTTGGACTCTGACTGGGTAGATCAGGGCAGGGTGACAAGGAATAGTCTTGAGAATGTTATCTGGGAGGAGTTTGATGCTGTGACTCCTGATGATGTGGACAGGATTTTGGGGAGACTTAATGTGGCCACATGTTTACTGGACCCGTGTCCCTCCTGGTTGGTACTGGCTTCCCGGGAGGTTACACGAGGCTGGCTCCAGGGTGTTATCAATGCTTCATTGAGTGAGGGTTACTTCCCCACCGCCTTGAAAGAGGCGGTGGTGAGGCCTCTCCTCAAGAAGCCGTCCCTGGATCCAGCAATATTGGCCAACTATCGTCCTGTCTCCAACCTTTGCTTTATGGCGAAGGTTGTTGAGAGTGTGGTCGCACGACAGTTTCCGCAATTCCTGGAGGAAACATCTTATCTAGATCCGTTCCAGTCGGGTTTCAGGTCTGGGCACAGCACGGAAACGGCATTGGTCGCGTTGGTTGATGATCTCTGGAGGGCTCGGGACAGGGGTTGTTCCCCTGTTCTGGTCCTGTTAGACCTCTCAGCGGCTTTTGATACCATCGACCATGGTATCATGCTGCACCAGCTGGAAGAGTTGGGGGTGGGAGGCACCGTGTTGGGGTGGTTCTCCTCCTTTCTCTCCGACCGGTCGCAGTTTGTGTTGGCAGGGGGGCAGAGGTCAACCTCGAGGCCTCTCATTTGTGGAGTGCCGCAGGGATCGGTCCCCTCGCCCCTTCTGTTCAACATTTATGTGAAGCCGCTGGGTGAGATCATCCGTGGCTTTGGGGTGAGATACCACCAGTACGCTGATGACACCCAGCTGTACATCTCCACCCCAGGCCACCCCAACGATGCCCTTGAAGTGATGTCCCAGTGCCTGGAGGCTGTACGGGTCTGGATGGGGAGGAACAGGCTCAAGCTCAACCCTTCCAAGACTGAGTGGCTGTGGCTTCCGGCATCCCAATATAGTCAGTTGACTCCATCACTGACTATTGGGGGCGAGTCCTTGGCCCCCACAGAGAGGGCTCGCAATCTGGGAGTCCTCCTGGATACGTAGCTGTCCTTGGAGGAACATCTGACGGCTGTAACCAGGGGGACCTTTTGTCAGGTTCGTCTTGATTCGCCAGTTGTGGCCCTTTCTTGATCGGGATTCCCTGTACACAGTCACTTACGCCCTCGTCACCTCTCGCCTTGACTACTGCAACGCTCTCTACATAGGGCTCCCCTTGAGGAGCACCCGGAGGCTGCAGCTGGTCCAGAACGCAGCAGCGTGGGTAGTGACGGGAGCAGCATGGCACTCCCATGTAACACCGCTCCTGCGCGAGCTGCCCTGGCTCCCGGTGGTCTTCCGGGTGCGCTTCAAGGTGCTGGTTATCACCTTCAAAGCGCTCCATGGCATAGGACCTAGCTATCTTCGAGACTGCCTGCTGCTACCAACGACCTCCTATCGACCCGTGCGCTCCCACAGAGAGGGCCTCCTCAGGGTGCCATCAGCCAGACAGTGTAGGCTGGTGACCCCCAGGGGGAGGGCCTTCTCTGTGGGGGCACCTACCCTCTGGAATCAGCTCCCCCCAGAGATAAGGAGAATCCAGGACCTCAGTGCCTTCCGTCGTGCCCTTAAAACCCATTTATTTAAACAAGCCGGGCTGGCTTAAGATGAAATTTTTAACTGTTTTAAATGTTTTAAACGTTTTAATTGGTAATGAGTTTTAATTGGGCCAAATTTATATATCTTTTAATTGTTTTTTAATATTTGTCCTGCATGTTTTTTAAATTTGGCTGTACACTGCCCTGAGTCCTCAGGGAGAAGGGCGGTATAGAAATTCAATAATAAATAAATAAATAAAAAATAATACTTAATCAGCAAAATTCAAAGTTAGGTGGGCCTCAGCTGTGCACTGAGGAGGCAACAAGGGCCAAGTACTGAGAATAATTAAGCAGGGCATTGTCAAGCTGTTATGCCAATGTGTGGGTGAGCCCTTACTCTACCCCAAAACAGTCACCAGTCTTCAGAGTCTTCATATGTAACATCCACTACAGATGTCAAAGCTTTTGGAATGGAGCATCTCTGATCCTCCCTTAACTAGAAAGTGAAGGAAAGGAATGAGCTGCTTTGGAGAGAAGCAACTACTCTGTATTTCCAGCCTGTGGTTAGCATAGCCTAGTAGTTCTTGAGGTTGCCGTGCTAATCCCCAGCCATTAGAAGAAAAGTGTTTAGGTCCTGGAGAAGAGGTGTTGGTCTTACCTGATAAGCTTCTTCTCATTGAGTGAGAACAGCATCCAGGAATGGATTGTCCTCATCTGTCAGCCAATTAGACTGAGTCTGTCAAAGATGCAAGGACACACCCTCTGCTAACACCCTCTGCTAACGGTCAGCTTTTGGCGAAGATGAAGGGACAGACTCAACGTGGTCAGCTCCATTGTGTGCTATGTTGGACCGAGGGCCAGCTGGTCACTAGGGTGGGGCTGGATGCTGTTCCCACTCAACGAGAAGAAACATATCAGGTAAAACCAGCACCTCTTCTCCATTGTAGTGGAAACAGCGTACAGGAATGGGACATACCAAAGCGGTCCTGTCCTTACGGGTCTTCCAGAGAGGCTTGCGTTGCCCACCCCGCACTTGTGGCTGTACTCCTTGTGGAGTGGGCCGTGATACTCTTGGACAGTGGAATGGCCTGTATCTCATGATTTGGCAATACATGCCCTAATCCAGCAGGAGTCAGGCTGGAATGACATGTACAGTGACTCCAACTTCCTGAAAGAGGAAATTCTTTTGAGATATATCCGGAGTGCCCTCCTTATGTCTAGCATGTGCCACTTCTGTTCCAGTGCATGCATTGGGTTGGGGCAAAAATTGGGTAAGATAAGTTCCTGGGCCCTATGGAATCATGAGTTTACTTTCGGAACAAAAGATGGGTCCAGATGTAACACCACTCTGTCGGGGTGGAACACACAGAGCTCTTGTCGGACAGAAATCACTGCCAACTCCGATATCCACCTGGCCGATGTGATGGCCATTAGGAATGCCATCTTGCAGGCCAGGAAGTGCAATGTGGCCTCTCTCAGTGGTTCAAATGGGGCCTCAGTCAGCACCTGCAGTACCTTAGTGAGGTCCCATTTAGGGTATTGGTGAACCACCGGAGGCCAGAGGTTCGTTACGCCTCTGATGAACCTGTGGATGGTTGGGTGTTGCACAAGGGAGTCCAGCCCTCCACAAGAAAGGACCGATGATAGGGCTGCCACCTGGCAATGGATCGTGTTGGGTGAAAGACCCCACCTGAAGAAATTCCAGTATCTGGGCCATGGATACTGAAGTTGGATTGAAGTGTGACCTAGTGCACCAGGAGCAAAATGCCTTTCATAGGTGGCATCATAAATTCTGTTTGTGGAAGGCCTCCTGGAAGCTTGTATGGTGTCTATCACGTTGGAGGAATAATTGTCTCAGAGACCTCTGCTCAAATGCCAGGCAGTTAACTGGAGCCACTGTAGCAGGGGTGGGTTCTACTTACCTTTACTATCGGTTCGCAATGGGGCATGCGCAGAAGTGTTCTGATGACGTCAGGGTCGGTGGGCAGAGCCTCCCTCCAGTTTTACTACCGGTTCTATAGAACCAGTCTGAACCGGGGGAAACCCACCACTGCACTGTAGGTCCAGGTGGACCAGTGCCCCCTGGCTGAGGGAGACTCTATTCAGCCTTGGGCTAGAGGTATCTTCCAAGGGCTGGCCACCAAGAGGGCAACTAAGTTGGCAAACCATGGCTGCCTCGGACAGTGTGCTGCCAGAAGCAAAACCTCCGCCCGTTCCATCTGAATTTTTCTTATCACCCTTGGGATGAGGGGAAGAGGGGGAAAGGCATACAGGAACTCTCATGGTCAAGGGCTGCAAAGCACATCGACCCCTTCCGCACCCGGAACTGCAAACCTCACAAAAAAACTTGTCAGCTGGGCATTGTCCGGAGTGGCGTAGAGATCCATGTTTGGTTGTCCAAAGTGCTCTGTCAGCTCCTGAAATAAAGTTGGATGCAGGTGCCACTCTGCATGGATGACTGTGGCTCTGCAAAGCCAATCTGCCTGCACATTTGTGGCCCCTGAAATGTGCTCTGCCCACAGGGACAATTGACGTCTCTCAGCTCATAAGCACAGCCTTTCTGCCTCTCTCATAAGGGCCTTAGAATGCATTCCCCCTTGCTTGTTAATGTGAGCCTTAGTGGCCACATTGTCGGTCAGAATTAGAACATGTCTGCCCAACACTATGTTCTGGAACTGTTGCAGGGGTAGATGGACTGCCCTGAGTTCCAGTCAGTTAATATTGTGGCCTAGGTCTACCTGTGATCACTGTTCTTGGGCCATCCTACCCTGGAGGGTGCCCCCCCCACCAAAGAGGCTGGCATCTGTCGTTCAGGCTCTTTGAAGAGACTTCCCCTACTAAGAGCCTGGGAAGCCCATCGGAGGGAGCATATCACCTCCATTGGTACCCTGACTCTGGAATGGGAATTGCTCCTGCCTGCCCTCTGGTAAGGGAGAAGGAACCACTGGAGCGACCTGGCGGGAAGGCGTGCCCAGGGCACAATAGAAATGCAAGATACCATCTTGCCCAGAGCTGCAAGAGGGTGGCCAAGGGTACCATATGGTCCCTGATGACCCTACCTGCCAATTCCTTAATATTCGCCTATTGCTCCTGGGAGAGGTGTACCTTACACACCAAGGTATCTATTTCCTCTCCTAAATGCAGCAACCTGTTAATTGGTGTGAAATGGCTCTTGGTGGAGTTTATAGAAAACCCGTGATCCTGAAGCACCTGTACCGTGCATCTGAGGTCCTCACTCGCCTGGATAACAGAGGCAGACTGGATCAGGATGTTATCCAGATAGAACTGGATGCAGATGGGAAGAGCCTGGAGGTGTGCTGCTAAAGCAGCCAACACTTTCGTAAATGCCCTGGGCGCTGACGATAGGCCAAATGGCAATGCCTTATATTGATAATGCCGGCCTGTGTAATAAAACCTAAGGTACTGCTTATGTCCCGGTAAAATGGGGACATAAAAGTAAGCTTCGGTAAGAACCATAGAAGTGAGGAAGTCACCCTCCCTAATGCCGTCCAAAATGGACTGAAGAGACTGCATCTTGAACCACTTGTAGATGATAAAGTGGTTCAATCGTTTTAGGTCTATAATTGCTCTATATCCCGCCCACCCAAGGGTTTCAGAATTACAAAGAGGATGGAATAAAATCCCAACCCCTGCTGGTCCTCTGGAACTGGCTGAATCGCTTGGATATCTAGCAGATGTTGAATAGCAGTTTCCATGAGGCCCCGCTTCGCCTTGAGCCCTGAAACAGGGCAGTGAATGAAAAACCTCGGGGGGGTGGGGGTGGAGAGGGACTCTAAGGAAAACCCCGCCCACCCAGACCATCTCCAAGACCCATGCATCAGTGGTGGTACCCTCCCATTGCCTGGCAAAATAGGCCAGGTGGCCACCAATGGGAGGATTGGTGGTGCAGCTACTTCTGGCGCTTGAAAGAACGGCTTCCTCCCACTCAAAAAGGCTGTTTAAGAGAAACTGTCTATAGCCCCCTGCCCTATCCTGGGGCTGCTCCTGCCATTGAAAGAAAGGGTGCCGTAGCCGCGTTGGCCCAAACCCGGTGTCCGACCCTGAAAAGTTTGGTGTCTGAAGTAAGGGGTGGGGTGGGACTCTGCCCACTGGGGGAGAGATGGGAAGACCTTATGTTTGTCACATGCCTCCACCAGGATCGAATCTCCAAAGAGCCGCTCTCCTGAGAACAGAGCGGAGGCCAGTCTCCACTTGTGTTTGGCATCCGCCTGCCACTGGCGGAGCCACAGGAGTCACCTGGAAGTCACATTTGAGGCGATGGCCTTTGACACAAACCTTGCGGCATTTAGCATCGCATCAGCAGAGAATTCCAGAACCACCTGCAATTTGTTGAAGCCCTGATAGGCTCTGGTGTCTCCCATCGGAATCCGATCCTGTAACTGCTTGAGCCAGAGGAGAGAGACTCTATTAAAGAATGGACATAGCAACCTTGACTGCCCAGGCGGACACCTGGTGTTTCTTCCTCAAAGATTGCTCTGTCCTCCTGTCTTCAGATCAGAGAGCTTCCTCTGGGACCACTGGTATCACGGCCTGTGCAGTTAATGCGTCCACCTGGGCGTCCACCAAAGGCACCATAAGCACCTTTGAGAGCTCATGCCCAATGTTGTGCAATCTTTTGTCCAGTGAATCTGGGTCAGGCCCTGTTGCTGGCGTGGTCCACTGTCATTGTACAACATCTAAAAATAGGCGGGGAGATGGCACCACTTCCACCTCATTGGTTGGCTCAGAAAATAAGGAGCCTGCAGAATCAGAGGGTCCTGGGACAGGATCCAAAGATGATGAAGTGCACGCCATGTTGGTGGAATTTTTTGCTTTGAAAAGTAAAGACTTAAACAAAGCTGGCCTGAAGAGACCTACAAATGCAGGCTGATCTGGCTGTAAACCTTCATCCTCTGACAAGTCCAGATCCCTGCCTGTCTCGTCTTCAGACACCAAAGAACAGTGTGAAGGGCTAGAGGAGTAGGGTCCATGTGATGCAGAAAACTCCCCTGAAGTATGAGCCACTGGGAAGGAAGCAGGAGGCAAGGGATAATCAGAGTCATGGGAAGCAGCTCTGTGGATCTGCTGTAAGCTAGCTGCTATTCCCTGTTTGATAGCCTCTGAGATTAGTTCTCCCATGCTTGCAGGCCATTGATCTGAATGGAGCCCTGCAGCTGTAGGAGTGAAGGTGGCCTCTATTCCTGTTGACTGCTGCCTGACAGGCTGTTGCCAGGCAGAACTCTTGTGAGAAGCCTGTGGAGCTAAGATTAGCAAAAGCTCCCCATTGTCAGGCAGATCAGTAAAGGGTTGCCCGCTGACGCCATCTGGCAACCATAGCAAGGCTGGGCAGCTGTCAAACTCCTCCAGCAGCTCCAATGGCTGCGAGGCAAAAAGGTGGGCATCTGTTGCCTGAATCAGGACCGTCTGAAGTAATTCCCTCTGATGGTCAGCTATCTTTAAGGCTTTTTCGATCTCCAATTGATAGCCTTCTGCTGCCAAGCCGCATCTATCTCCAAGGCATTAGAGGCCTTTTGGGAGTTTCCACAGTGCCAGGATAGCTTTGCCACAGCTCTCTTGCCTGCAGGCCTCTGTCCAGAGGTTCCTGCCGAATTTCCACCTTCAGGGGCCAAGAGAGCCAGAATCTTATTGCCAATAGCAGTCTCCACGCTAATGGTGCAGCTACAGTGTCCTGGGCCATTTCCCGGCCTGCCAGCTCACCCGAATCGGGCCCTGCTGCTATCAAGCATGGCTGAAGCCTGGCACTCACTCAGGAGTTTGCCCAGGACCCGGGCAGGGACTCAGGTGCCTTTTGAGCTTGGAGGCTAAGGCTGGGCTATAGGACAACCATCTGGCACTGGACCCACGTTCCGATGATCCGGCCGGTCTTGCTAACTGGCGCTCCCTCGGCTGTTAGCAACTACTCGCTGTGAGCCAGAGAGAGAGGAGCGCCGATTGCCAAAGTCCAGCGCAGCCCAATGATCAGCGGCATTGAGTGATGCTGCTGCTCACTGCCCTGCCAGGAATGTCCTTACATCTGGCTTGCCACCACACAGCCTTCAGCGGGGTCAGGCTAAATTCCTTCGCGCTGGAAAAGCACGGCTCCACCAGCCGAGGCTGGGAGCCGGCTGACAATCTGATGTGGATTCAAGTTGGTAATTCAAGATTGTAAAAAAATATTTTCATTAGTAAGAGTACAGAAATGAAAAGAAAAAGAAAAAAAAAGACAGGAAATATTTTCCTCCCCATCAGTCATCAAAATAGAACTGCTAATCATAGAAGGTCCAGGATAGAAGATTTCAGGTCACAAGTGCAAGGGGAACAAAGAAAAAAATATCAAATAATCACTATACCAAGTGTATGTATATACCGGTATGTATGTATTGAATTTAGAGAGCTGCCCAACTCCATAGAACTTTAGGCAGTGTACAGCATTAAAAGTAGTAGAAACCAAAATAATAATTAAAAAAAAACAGATCATTATCTGTCACTTCCTTTGTAATATAATATATGAGACCTCAAATCTGATGTTACATTAGAGCCCCATTGGAAGATTCACCACATGAATCATCAGGATCCTCACTCAGGTGTAATCTATTCATACAACAACTATACATGCACAAAAGCTTTCTTCCAGACACCTTCTGAATGAATCAGTGGGGGATAGAGATTATACAACAGGTAAAAGATTATCATGGGCTTTTTTGGGGGGGAGGAACTCAAACATGTAATGCATCCTTCCCAACCCCTCCAGTTATCAACTTTACTTCCTACCAGTGAAACATCACAGCTTCTGACAGCAATTCCATGATTCACCATGACTAATTTGTCATGCAAAGGAGGTGTGATCAGGCAGGCAGTTCTAAGGCTCCAAATGCAATTTGAAACTGGCAAATGATACATGTGTGGATCAATATCAGGTTATACTTTCCTATTTTTTGCAAGCCTTTTGTAAGCCACCCAGAATCACTGTATCAGTGAGATGGGCAGCAGAGAAATTTAATAAATAAGCAAACCTTCATTTGAACAGACTGGTGGTAGTAACAATGATTATATTATTTGAGTTTTTGGGGAGGGGTCAGATATGTATAAGCATTTTTCACAATCACTTGCAATTGCCAGAAGTGCCATTTCTCTATCAAATACATTTCCATCTTATTTTTTTCTATCTACTATTGCCTAAGCCAATTCAAAGAAAGGTCTTATCTGATGTGAGAAACTGGAACATTGATTTCCTGATGTCCTTTAGCTTCCTTTGGTTTTCCTCCTCTTATATTTCTCACTGCCTGATTTGTTTTTATTTATAACCAAACACTGAGAGTGAGAGGGAAGAAAAGCTTTGTACATGCAGCTTCCCACTGTCTCTGAGATCAATGTCCTTAGTAATGTGGTTCTTTATCCTTCTTCTCTCTCCATGTGCACAAAAAGGGACTATGGAACTTTTAGTTGTAGAGAGAACACGTCACACAGGGAAGCCTAAATCTTTCTCACTCAAATAATAGGTTTTAGAATTAACTCCCTAGATTTATTCTGTTTGAATGAAGCGCTGCTTCTGAATCTGTTTCCAGATGACCTCATAATGGAGCCCCCTTTCCATCCAATCTTCTAGCAAACTTATCTTATTATTTTTGTTTCTTGAAAATAGGGCTGCTCTGCCTGAAGTAGGGTCCCTGGTTCTCTGGGCTCCTTGGCTTTCTGGGCTTGGTATAGTGTACTCTTTTTAGCCCCTCTTTAGCCTCAATCTGTGAAAGGTGTGCCTAGGACCACACGAAAGAAAAATGAATGCTAGAGACCATCCCATAAATTCTTAGCCAAGAGGATTTTGGAACAAAACATTTTCTGGTTTGCAGGTCAACTTCAACCACTATAAAATAAATACATCCCCATCTGTTCTTTTTCAGGTATTGCTTAACTGCCACAAGTGAATCCAAGAGGGACTCTTTACAAACTTGGAAAAAAATCAACAGAAAAATTAATCCAGAGGAATGACAAAACAATTCTTGCTATGCCAACCATTGTTACAATGAGTATCAGTACTCTTAAGAAAGTGGAAATGCCAGGCATGCCTCAGTATTAATAAACTCTGTGCACACTAATCCTGGAGCATAATGGATCCTAAAAATTGCACTAAATTCTTGGGAGGATTGTTGAAATCTTGTAAGCATCCACTTAATGTATATGAATATAAAAGTTAGTTAGCAGATTAAAGTGGAATTTATTCACTGAATTAGGTCTATCAGAATGCTAGACTTACACTAAAACCCCTGTGTCTCTAGAAATAATAAACAATAAAATATGGATCTATTCCTCCTGATATACTAAATATGCCTGTGTGCTCTCTCTCTCTCTCTCTCCCTCCCTCCCTCTCTCTTCACCTCCCCCTCTTTTCCTCTCCCCCCTCACTCACACATACACACATGCAATGCACACAACACACAAACACACTTGTCTTACTAATTATGTTATGTTAAGTTATGGCAGCTTCAAATTAGTTTCAAAATATGCGAGAGAAAGAATAATGAAATGGGAAAAAATATTTAAGTTTTATTCAAAGGAACCAATGTTCCAATCATAAAAACCCGAGAATGTAACATTCCAGAAAATGCATAACATCTGACATTATTCTCCAAGCTAACACCATGTGATATTAATGCATCACGTTTAATAGATGAAGTAAGTAAATTTAATTTTGTTCTCAGTGGTTTTGGTTCAGGTGGCATCTTCTAAAGGAAAAAACAATCATATAATTATATGGCTAGAAGGTCCTTTGGAAGTCTTCTAGTCCAGCCCCTTACTCAAGGCAGGACCCCAGACAAATGGATGTCCAACCTTTTCTTAATAACCTCCAGAGATGGAGGAGCCACAACTCCAGGAGACAAACTGTTCCATTGGCTAGTAGTTTACACTTTCAGGAAGTTTCTCCTTAGTTCCAGATTGGATCTCTTTAATGTGTTTCCAGCCATTGCTTTTTGTCCTGCCCTCAGGAGTTTTAGAGAATAAGTCAACCCCAACCTCTCTGTGGCAGCCTCTTATGTACCAGAAGGCAGATAACATGTCACCCCTAATTCTTCTCTTTGTTAGACTAGACATACCTACTTCCTTTAACTGTTTCTCGTATGAATTATCATGCAGACCTTTCTCATCTTAGGTTTTTTTTTTTTTTTAATTTGATTTATATGCCGCCCTTCTCCGGAGACTCAGGGCGGCTTACAATGTGCTAAGCAATAGCCTTCATTCTTTTGTATATTTATACAAAGTCAGCTTATTGCCCCCACAACTGTGTCCTCAATTTACCTACCTTAGAAAGGATGGAAGGCTGAGTCAACCTTGAGCCTTGGCGAGATTTGAACCTGCAGTAATTGCAGGCAGCTGGTCTTAATAACAGGGTGCTTTAGACCATTGTACTAGGGTCTCAGCATCTTTTTTGTATTCTGGTGACCAGAATTGGGTGTAGAACTCCAAGTGTAGCCTCAATATTGCAGCATAAAGCAATATTATCATTTCTCATGATCTTGAAACTAACCCTTTGTTGATGTGGCCCAGGACTGCATTAACTTTTTTAACAGCAGCAGCACATTGCTGGTTCATGTGGTGGGCAACTAGGACACCTAGGACACCTAGATCCCTTTCACAGTTACTACTGTTGAGCCAGGTGTCCCCTATTCTATACATGTGCATTTGATTTTTCCTGCCTTGGTGTATGATCTTACTGTTCTCACCATTGAACTGCATCTTGTTATCTAGAGCCCAATGCTCAAGTCTTTGAAGATCCTTCTGAATCTTGAGTCTATCCACCAAGGTGTTAGCAATTGCCCCCAACTTGATGTCATCTGCAAATTTGATGAGCTCTCCTTCTATCGACATTCTATCAGAAAGGTTGGCAGTTTGGCGGTTTGAATCCCTAGTGCAGGTCTGCATGAGCAGGGGGTTGGATTACATGACCTCCAAGGTCCCTTCCAACTCTGTTACTGTTGTTATCTACCTCATTTTGATCATTTATGAATATGTTGAAGAGCACTGGCCCCAGAACCATGCTGCATGTTTCCCTCTATGTAGATATAGTTCCATTAAGGACTACACATTAGTGCAATTTGTCAGTCAATTGCGAATCCATCCAGTGGTAGTACTATCTATCCTATACTGTTCTATTTTACCAAGTAGGCTGTGGTCTACTTTGTCAAATGCCTCTTGAAGTGTAAATCCACTAATTTAATTAATTAAATCCACTAATTTAATTACTGTGTGATCTTTGTGCAACAGCACTGAAACTAAAAATGAAGCTAAAAATAACAAATATTGAAAGATAACATGATATTTAGCAGTTAAAATGTCTCTTATTTAAGAGATTTCAAATGAAAACATCCAATCTTGTGATTTTTTGCTAATAGATAGCAAAATAGGTAAGAGTTCCTCAGAAACTACCTTGGGAGGGGGTGCACATTTCCAACTCTACTTTATTGATTTAAATATCCAAAATCACCTCTAAGGCAAAACTATGGATCAGAATTTTGTTCGTCATTTGCTTTTGGCTTTCTTTCTAGGTACTATTCAAGACTTAGTTAGATTTTAATGGAAATATCTCTATGGTGCATGGAGGTTCAAAGTCAAGCATTAAATCATCATCAATCATGACCAGCATATGAAGAGTGTGACTCTTCCAATCATTTTGGTTATAAGGAAAGTGCATATATTCTTTGGATTAAAATATATAAATAGTAAAAACAAGTAATGTTTTTTGATCTGTACCTGCTAATCAATTCCACATTTTCCTCATGGAGAAAATACATCTAGGTGGTCACTAAATATTGAAAATTACTTATTACACATGGTCAGATCAAATCAAAAGTCTGATTTATAACATACACCCAATCAGGATTCTGTGCCCCCCCCCAAAAAAAAGTTATTTATTTTATTTATTTTTATTTAAAAGATTTATATAGCCATCCATCTTAGAGCACAACTTTGGTGGTTATACTTCACTGGAAAATTTGCGATATTTCCACTGACTCTAATCCTTAATTTTCTCTTGAAATAACTTAGTACTACAAACCCAAAATCCCCCTGAGGTTGATACTTGTGGACAGTTAACTCCATTTTGGGCATATTGGGAATATGATAATTCTCCTATGATTCAGTAAATTACAATGTGCAAAAGTGTCAGATTATGTGCTGCTAAAGAAAACTGAATCCTTATAGAATCTGTTTCACTTACAGTCAGATATATTTCATCCACAGCTCTGTAGAAAACAAGTACCCCAGCCTCTCTTCTCTGCTTTCCAATTTTAAGGGGCTATCTAATCTCCCCTAACCTCCCCTAATTCATTGAGTGTGGTTGGAAAAGGAAGGATGCAATCCTGGTATAGAGGTGGAAATTTACAAAGAAGACATGCATTCATACTATCAATGGGTGCAGAGATCCCTAAGATAAACTGAATCTTCTTTAAATAAAGATAATCAGTACCTGAATATAATCAGACCAATGATACAGTTTTATTTATCAAACAAAGTTAGATCTGTAAACATTCACAGATACACTTTCTTCATTAAAACAGGCTTTGCCAAGACACTGGCTAGGAGCACTGGGAGAAGTCTGGCATAAAGAAGCAACTTAATTCCTTTATTTGCTTCACTAAGTTTTATCCAGAGACTTGTTACTGGGCAGATTCAGACCCTAGCCACTTATTAAATATGCTTAGGTGCTGGATAAATGTACTTCTGTACTTTGCTGTGGTTATCACAATCTTTCAGCATAAGTTGCTTCCGCTTGTGGATTCTTGCTCCATTTGCATACCTGGCTCATTTTCTGGTTTATAGCAATTAGTTCAATGAGATCATATTGATGATTCTACTTTTGCCTGGTATACAACAGGATTACACTGTATTTTAATGTTCATAATGCTTACACTTTGATACACATAAACTCTGGAAACATTTGATTTTCACCAAATCTTATTGGTAAGATTGGTAAAACTATGACTTACCAATATTGGCTTATTGGTAAGTCATAGTTTGCAAACAACCCCCCCCCCCAAAAAAAATCTGGCTGAAATAGTTTCCTTTAAACCTCTTATCTAGAGAATATTACCCTGATCAGCCTCTTTCAGCAACAGTTTTAAAGTACATTTAAAGATCCTTTCAATAGGATACAACAGGTTCTGATGTTGTTAAGGGTCAATTCAAATGTGCTTTGTTGTTATTTCCACATCCACAGCAGTTATAATAATGAAAAGTTTAAAAACTCTAAACTATAATCAATTTTATTTGATTACTAATAAAACAACATCAACAAGGTACAAATGTAAACCCCATGGTTTTTGGGGGTTTTTTGGTTTTTTTTTTTTTTTTTGCTATTTGTTGTCAACAACCAAATGATATAATTACAAACAACAGAAAACTTTGCCTTCTGTTTAAAATAACAGATCAATGGACAATTACAAAAGCGAAGTTTCTCATGAAATCCACAGGAGGCTACGAAAATAAATCAAAGAAAGATAGACTTTTGGTTAACATGCCAAATGGGAAGTGTGATCAATTTCTGGCTCTACAAAATCTCTAGTACATTCCACAATTTCATTCAGCTGCAAAAGTATTGATTTAGAACAGCCTACACATTACACTAAACACACATCTTTTGTCCTGAAAACCAACTACCCATTTAACTCAGTTCAACAGTATTGTTGGAAAGGGGAGACAGAAAAGGCCTTTGGGAGAAAATGTTATCCTGGCACCAGTTCCAATCAGACTGTGAGTTTCTAAGCTTTTCGGATTTTTTTTAAAAGGCACTTGGAGGGTAGTTTTCTCTGCCAAACCAATATTTGCTACTCATGCTTGAATATGGACTGGGCTCCTATGGGAATAGAAAACTCTACATCACATCCAATTCTATTTTGCCTATACTTCAAGCCTTCCTCAATTCTGTTTCAGGTCCATGTTATTCTATGAGAAAACCATATTTATTTTCATACACAGTTTCCCTAATATATATTGTATGTCATTCTTCAGTTGAAACTGCATGGCAAAATCTAGAGAAGTTCAGGAATTGAAAGGTAACTATACTCCAATCTACAGAGTAGTCCAGGAAATAAAGCTTGGGTCAATTTTCTTGGTAAGAGATAATTGGGCTGTACCCACACGTTCCTCTCTAGTGTTATAAAACATGTATTTCCTAAATGTTAGTGTCTGTACTGAACACAAAATGTTTCATCTGCTCCATAAAATGTAATATTTATGATAATGTGGAATACTGAAATTTTATATCAGATCTGTTTTTTTAAATAATAGAACTAAAATAATTGAAGATACAACACAAGTTGCACAAACTGTTGGTTACCTTAGTGAAAAACCAATCTCTGTTTTGATTCCCTCATTGTTCTCAGATTCAGTCTGTGCTCTATTCTTTTTTCTTTAATTTTACTTTAACTAGGCGTATTTCTAAAATTAATTTCACAACTAGAGCATGCAGCTTGTTGCAACATTTATTTATATTGTGGGGACAAAATGAGTGTCATATAGACTGCCCTAAGCTCTCGAAAGAAAAAACAGAATATAAATGCAATGAATAATAAATAAATTTGTATCTTCTTCCTTCTTTATAAATTATTCATAGTGAGATTCACCTGGTCCTCTAATATATGCAATCAAGTGCAATTCTAAATAGAGACATTAGAAACAGTGAAATATAGCATTCTCTGTCAACAAAAGTTGAAACTACAATGAATATATATCAGTCTGTCTCTTTATACACAAAAAACATGCTAAAGTCTCAAACTATTTATGGCTTTCTGACTTAAAATTCTGAACTGCATCCTGGTAGGGTAAGGAAAAAAGCATAATATGTTTAGAAAAAGCATCTTCTCACAAACAATCTGCCAAGACATTATGAATCAGTTGTAATTTCCCAAAGCTTTCAAGGGCAACACCACATGAAAGACAATACAGTAATCTAATCTGGAAATTACCACATCTTAAATCATGTTGCTTGATTTTTCTGCTCCTAGGGGGAGTATGTATTTGGCATATCAACTGCAATTATGCATTTCCATCATTAGGGAGCTTAAATTAAAAAAAATTAAGCTGTCATTTATTCAATGCTTCCAATAGCTCCAGAAGAAACAGAAATCCAACTATTCTGCAAAATTCAGTTGAAGTTAAAAAGAATGATCACCTTAAACTACAATATAAAACATCCCTATCATTCATTCAAGCTATTATTTATTCAAGAATTCCTGTAATTTATTCAAGCAATGAGTTGAAAACCCATCAGGAGGCATACCAAATAGTCCATTTTCAAATGAGGCCAAAATTTGTACAGGAAACATTTAAACCTCTGCCGAAGCCCACATATAAAACTTAACCATTTTGTAATTCCATTCTTCTGTTTCATCTTCCAGACATATCATAGGAACCAGAGTTCTTCAAAATTATTATTATTTATTTATTTATCCAACTTACAGACTACCCATCTCACAGGGTGACTCTGGGCAGTGCATAATTAAAAACATAAAAACATACAAACCATATAAACTATAATCTCTCAGTAAAAAGAGGCAGTTAAAGCAGGGATAGAATAATTAAAATTAAGAAGTAGGGGATGGCCTTCAGGGTGATAACCAACCCCAAGATTGTGTGCTTCTCTGCAACCTCCCTACATGTTGGCAGAGGCAAATCTTCAAACTCTTCTGAAAGACCAGGAAGTAGGGGATTGTCAACTTCTGGGGGGAGGATATTCCAAATAGTAGGGGTGATGACAGAGAAGCTACCCTTCCTGTACCCCATCAATCAAAATTCTTTAACATTTTAAAGAATGTTATGGACATGATGGGGTTCATAACTTCTCTGACTGACAAAATGGGATAGGCTAATTCAGGGGTGTCAAACTCAAGATCCTTGGGCTGGATTCGGCCCACATGGCCAGCCTAGAAATAGCAAAGGACTGGCCTGTGGTGCCTCTGGCAGCCAAAATGGGGCACAGGGGGCTGCCCGCCCCCCATTTTGGCTCGACATCCAGGCTGAAAATGAGGTGCGGGGGGCGCGTGCAGTCCCACCTGCACCCCATTTTGCCTGGCAGGGTGTTAAAGGAGGCTTCTGAATATTCTTCAAGTGTTGCTCCATGAAGAGCACATTGCAAAGTCCAAGCAGATGATGACCATGGCATGAAAGAGAGGCTTCCCTGTGCAGGAAGGAACATAACTGGTACACTGCATAAAATTTAGCAAAGGCTCTCTTATCCATGAGTGCAGATACCATGAGTCCTGGAGTGCCCCCAGATTACACACTGGGGGTAGTGCAACCCCTCCAACACCAGAGGTGAGAAACATCTAGATACAGAGGAGCCCACCAATCACAGCCATTCTGTCTTACCAGGATTCAACTGAAGCCTGTTGTTTCCCATACAGATACCCCTCCACCAGCCTCCAGACACTGCAAAAGAATGTCCTCAACATCACTGCAGTGGTGGGTTCCTCCCGGTTCGGTCCGGTTCAGCCGAGCTGGTAGCGGTGACGATATGACGTCACCAAACTGGTTCTCCCCCTGCCCTCCCCCCACCTACATTATTCTTACCTTTTAATTGGTTCCACCCCCAATCTATTGCTGCCTCCTGAGTCCCAGCTGATGACTAGAGGGAAAAAAACTGTTTAAACTCTTGCTGCGGGGCTTCAAAGGGCTGTCCTACAGCTGATCAGTGTTAAAAGCAAACAAATGAGTCTGGTCGTAAGTGCGAGGACTGGTCGTAAGTGTGAGGACCTTCCAGAAATGACTCTGACCAGCTAGCCATGCCCACCTAGTCACATGACCTCCAAGCCACACCCACAAAATAAGCCACGCCCACAGAACCGGTAGTAAAAAAACTTAGAACCCACCCCTGCATCACTGGGTATCCTCAGCATACTGATGATGCTTCATCTCATGGTGACAGATGACCTTACTCAATGGTTTCATAAAGATGCTAAAAAGGAGTGCGAAGAACACCAAGCCCTGAAACACTCCACAACAAAGGAGTCATGACTTGGTCTATTGGTTCCTATCAACACTGATTAGGACCAGAGTAAGGAGATGAAGTAAGAAGTAAGGAGTAAGGAGATAAACCGGAGCAGCCTTGCTCTATCATTAGTCAAACCCTGCTTCTTTCATATCTACATGTGACATCATAATGCTCATACAAAAGTGGTGGAACTTGCATTGCATCAGTATAAGGCTACTTTCATCACCAGATATCCTCCACTTCATCTTTCCCTTAGTTGGAAGAGTATTAAAACTGTCCGGTTTCAGGCTTAGCAATTCTTAACAAATACTGATAGAGGTTCATGTTGGTGGAGATGGCATTCACATTCATTTTCTATTTTCAGTCATTCCACTCTTCTTGTTCATATGAACCTGAAAAATCTCCAGCCCCGGTGAAATGGAGTCAGGGGGTTGAGATCGGGGTAGAAGCAGTTACATGATGCAGTTCTACATGGCATGACTTGGCTTGGAACTGGAAAGACCAGTTTCAAACCTCAATCTGCTATGAAGATCACTTTGGGCCATGAAGATAACCTTGGGCCAGTTCAATCAGAATAGAGCTGGAACAGACCTTGGAGGTCTTCTTGTCCAACCCTCTGCTCAAGTAGGACACCCTATACCATTTCAGATAGGTGGCTGTCCAGTTTTTTCTTAAAAACCTCCAGTGATGACACACCCACTACTTTGAAGGCTAGCTGTTTCATTGGACCAGCTAATTGTCCTGTTAGGAAGTTTCTCCAGGTTGTTTCTCTCCTTGATTAGTTTCCATCCATTGTTTCTTATCTTGCCTTCTGGTGCTTTGAAAAATAAGTTGACCCCCTCTTCTTTGTGACAGCCCCTCAAATACTGGAATATTGCTATCATGAGCTCCCTAGTTCTTTTCTCTAGACTGACTGAAACAAACAAAAATGTTAAAAAGTTATGATATTTATGTAGTTACTTACCAAGCACATCTAAATTATATTAAAATAACCAAAATATTGTTACAATACCTAAGACATGTCACAACTTTTGAGCACCCCCAATGTTTGGAAATTAAAAGTTGAAAAGTTTGACATGCCATACCCAATTCCTTCATATGTTTTGGTCTCCAGGCCCTTAATCATCTTAGTTGCTCTTCTTTGCACTTCCTCCAAAGTCTCAACATCTTTTTGACCAAAACTGGATGCAGTATTCCAGGTGTAGTCTTACTAAGGGTTTATAAAGTGGTACTAATACACTTATTTAGCTTAGCTTATTTGATTGCTGCCGCACACTGCTGGCTCATGTTTAAGTGATCATCCACTAGGACTCCAAAGTCCCTCTCACAGTTACTATTTTTGAGCCAGGTTTCACTTAATCTGTACTTGTACCTTTGGTTCTTCCTGCCTAGCTGTAAAACATTGCTTTTCTCCACATTAAATTTCATGTTGTTGGTTAGGACCCATTGTTATTATTGTTATACTTAATGACCTATCTTCTGCAACTTTGCTTGAATAAAGCAAAGGATGAGGAACTACAGTATATGAGCTGATCTCTATAGAAAGATGATTTATATGAATCATCATAACCAAATAAACCAGAGCAAATCTAGATTCAGGAAATTGGTGGATATTGAGTTTCTTTCTTTCTTTTGGCAGGAAAACAGAGATAAAATGATATGCAGAGGGAAGAACTGGCCTTATCTATCCCTTTCCCAATTAATTTGTATGTCAGATTAGCATCTCAACTCATTAAATGATTAAAATTGATGATAATATGAGCAAGCATTCTTTATGTGAATTTCCTTTATTCCTGTGAATCTGACACAATATTTTTCTAAGAGCTGGAATGTAAAAGAAATTCACCATGGATTTGAGTAGGTGCAAAATTCATGCAGAAGGGCATGTAATTGGAAAGATGTATCCCAAAAGTAACATATAATTTAAAAAGCTTCTAGCAAAAAGAAATCAAAATGTAAAAAGAAAGGTAGGGCTAACACAAATATTGATGGAATGGTATATTATGGTATATTATGTGAAAACCAGTAGCACTGACATAGCCTCACACTTACCTTGAAATTGATCAAACTAGCTATGAATTATTGGAGTTGTGCAAGTAACTAATTATGGATATATGATCTAAGGAATAATTGGGATGATCATGGACATTTCCTCATAAGGTAAGGAAGAGCAAATGATAAATGTGTTATGCTAACTTCACCCCTTTGTACTTGCACCTCAATGTCATATGCAAGTACATGAAGGGTAGAATTTATTTATTTATTTATTTATTTCATGTATTTATATGCCACCCTTCTCCAGAAGGACTCAGGGCGGCAAACAAAATCCCATTTTAAACCAAATTAACTAATAAATAATAAAACCCAGAATCAGAGTCAGCCTATTTGCTTGAACAGCCAAGTCTTCAGGTCCCAACGGAAGGAGCAGAGATCAGGAGCCGTCCGGAGCTCCGTAGGCAACTCATTCCAGAGGGTGGGAGCACCCACAGAGAACGCCCTACCCCTGGGCGCCGCCAAACGACATTGGCTCGCCATCGGAACCCTGAGGAGAGCAGCCCTATGTGAGCGAACAGGACGGTGGGAGGCAGGCAGGAGAAGGTCCTGCAAATATCCCAGACCTAAGTCATGTAGGGCCTTATAGGTGAGAACCAGTACCTTGAAGCGGACCTGGACAACCACTGGTAACCAGTGCAGCTCACGCAGGAGAGGTGTTATATGGGAGTAATGAGGGGCTCCCGTAACAACCCATGCGGCTGCATTCTGGATCAGCTGGAGTCTCCGGGTGCATCTCAGGGGCATGCCCATGTAGAGGGAATTGCAGTAATCCAAGCGGGAAGTAACCAGGGCATGAGTGACAGTGCGAAGGTCATCTTGGTCCAGGAAAGGGCCCAACTGGCGCACCAGGCGAACCTGTGCGAAGGCCCCCCGGTCACGGCCGTCAGGTGGTCTTCTAGGGACAGCCAAGCATCCAGGAGGACACCCAAGTTGCAAGCCCTATCAATGGGGGCAAGTTTTTCCCCACCCATCAAAAGTGATGGGGTCTCTGAAACCCGAGATGCCGGCATCCACAGCCACTCAGTCTTGGAGGGGTTGAGTCTGAGTCTGTTTCTACCCATCCAGGCCCGCACCACCTCCAGGCAACGGGACATCATGGAAAGAGCATCTCTGGGGTAGTCTGGGGTGGAGATGTATAACTGGGTATCATAAGCATATTGATGATATCTCACCCCGAAGCCACGAATGATCTCACCCAGCAGCTTCATATAGATGTTAAAGAGCAGGGGGGAGAGAACCAACCCGAGGCACACCACAATTTAGGGGCCTCAGGGTGGACCTCTGCCCCCCCGCCCATACAAACTGCAAGTGACCTGAAAGGTAGGAGGAGAACCACTGTAAAACAGTGCCTCCCACCCCCCAAACCTCACAAATCGCTGCAGTAGGATACCATGGTCGATGGTATCAAAATCTGCTGAGAGGTCAAGTAGGACCAGGATGGAGGAACAACCACCATCCCGAGCCCGCCAAAGATCATTCACCAGAGCGACTAATGCTGTTTCCGTGCTGTGCCTGCTTTGGAAGCCCGATTGGTACTGGTCTAGGTATTCCATTTCCTCCAGGAACTGTGGGAGCTGTTGCGCCACCACAATCTCAAAACCTTTGCAATGAAGCGAAGGTTGGAGACGGGATGATAGTTATTAAGTGAGTCTTGATCCGGGGAAGGCTTTTTGAGGAGATGTCGAACCACTGCCTCCTTAAGAGAGGCAGGGAAGACCCCCTCCTTCAACGACAATTGCCTGGATGCAGTCTATAGTCACCTCCCTGGCAGCCAAAACCAACCAGGAGGGACAAGGATCCAATAAGTAAGTGGAGGAACCAAGTTTACCCATAATCCTGTCCACTTCCTTGATAGAAACAGGGTCAAACTCAACCCAGATATTACTCTCAAGACCTACCCTAGTCTCCCCATTGGATTCTGCCCAGTCAGAGTCCAATCCGATCTGGATTTGAGCGATTTTATCATGCAGAAACTGTACAAAATCCTCAGCTCTGCCCTGTAAAGGGTCTTCCTTCACTCCCTGATTGAGGAGGGAGTGGGTCACACGAAACAGGGCCGCTGGGCGGTTTTCTGCAGATGCAATGAGGGTGGCAAAGTAATCTCGCTTTGCCGCTTCCATCACCACTAGATAAGACCTAATATGGGTTCTTAACTGTGTTTGATCAGATTCAGACCGGGAGGACCTCCAACTCTCCTCTAGGCATCTTTTCCGACGTTTCATTTCCCGGAGCTCCATGGAAAACCAAGGAGCGACCCGGGATCTGCATCGGGTCAGAGGCCACAAAGGTGTAATTAGGTCCAATGCGTCAGTAGCCACCCGTTCCCAGGATGCCACCAGAGCCTTAGCCGAATCACAGGATTGAGAGGTGGGGAATGTCCCAAGCTCCGTCAAGAACCTCTCTGGGTCCATCAGACGCCTGTGGCGGAACCATTTTATGGGTCCCGCCTCCCAGTGGCAAGGATTGACAGATTGAAAGTCCAGTCTAAGGAGGGAATGGTCAGTCCATGACAGGGGGGCGATGGAAAGTTCCCCCCTACCATGACCATTTATCCACTGCCCAGAGAGAAAAACCAGGTCAAGTGTGTGTCCTCCCCTATGAGTTGGGCCCTGAATAACCTGAGTCAGGTCCATGGCTGCCGTGGAGGCCATAAACTCCCGGACTGTCTCAGATGACTCGCCGATCGAAATCTCCCACAACCAAAAGGTTGGGGAGTTCAAGTGCCACCTCAGTCAAGACATCGAGCAGTGCGGGCAGGTCTGTGGTAACGTAGCTGGGAGATAGGTATGTGACCAACAAGCCCAACTGAACTCCAGGGTCCCACTTCAATAGAAGAGACTCACACCCACCTATCTGAGGGACAGTGACCTCCTTAGGATTAAGACTTTCTCTAACAACCACTGCCACCACCCCCGCCCCTTCCCTGGTGTCACGGCTGGTGCAGCACACGAAAGCCCGGGGGGCATAAATCAGAGAAAGGGATTCCCCCCTCTTGCCCCAACCAGGTCTCTGTGATACAGGCCAGGTCCGCACCCTCCTCATCAATAAGATCTCGTATGAGGGGGGTCTTATTCATCATGGACCTGGCATTCACATACACCAGACGGAGACCAGGGTCCCTCGCTCTCGCATCCCCAGGAAAGCAGGGTGAGCAGGAGGCATGGGAGCAAGTCACCACCCGAATGCATCTGGTGTGATGCTCCCGACCCCTACTTCCATTTCTTCTGCCCCATCCCACCATCACAGGTATAGAATGTCCCACCCCTCTCCGAACATCCTCTACGACTCCCAACCCCCCCAATCCGCCAGGACCGTCAGAATGGCATGGCTGCTGATCCTGAAGAGACCCCCCAGAATTTATGAAGGAAATACCTTCATTTTGAACAAACCGTGGCTTGTTGCAGATGGCCCTGGATATGGTAAACTCATGTAATTGTTCATGTCCTAAATGATGTAGTGGCAAGCAAGTATCTCAATGCCATATTTGTAATACATGAAGATTTAGCAGTACCACAGGAGAGCTCTTCAAAGACAGGCATTGGGAAAAAAAATCACTTCAGTTTCATCAAATCCTCGGTGCTTGCTGTTGTCCTTTCATATTTGACTGCAGTTATAGAGATCTTACAAATTGTAAAATAATTGGGATCTGGGCTGCAGAAAATCTGGATGGCCATTTGACAGAAAATACTAACTCTTTGTTGCCAATTTGAAGTCATTTGAAGTTTTGCAATCTAAATCTGATAATCCAAGATAAAACAAAAACATGGGGAACTGCAACTCTTACATTGATGGCATTGTTATGGGTGGATAGCTGGCCTTTCCTTAGAACAGCTTTACCTCCCATAATGCCAGCAGTATAATATTTTCTTTTCTTCCTTTGACTTACAATCTATGAATATTTAATACAAAATTAATTCACTACACAATATGAAGCAATTCATTTATCTGGATGCAAAGTCACAACTTCCACTGGATTTTATGAGAATGACATGCACATAATTCAGATCCTCATAAGTCT
This sequence comes from Arizona elegans, assembly GCA_022577455.1. Taxonomy (NCBI): domain Eukaryota; kingdom Metazoa; phylum Chordata; class Lepidosauria; order Squamata; family Colubridae; genus Arizona; species Arizona elegans. The sequence goes on from JAKOOJ010000001.1 coordinate 156,698,817, forward strand.
GAGAAACCTTAAGGCTATCTTTTGCTATGGGCAGGGAAATCCTCTTTTTTATCCTACGAACTGAGTTTAACACTGAGTTTAACATCACAAATATAGTAATAGGGAATAAGCTCATTTCTTATCTCTTTCTTTCTTTCTCTCTCTCTCTTTCTTGTTTTCTTTTTCTTTCTTTCCTTCTTTCCTTCCTTCCTCTCTCATTACTTTCCTTCCTTCGATCCATTTCTCTCCCACCTTCCTTCCTTTTCTTTCTTCATTAAAATTTAGCATCTATTTTTTAAAAAATTAATATTCTTCAATCCAGCACACATAATTGTTTCTACCTTTTAATTTCTGAAACAATGTATGTGTAATATTAGCTGGCAGAATCTTGACTTACAAATCTTGTTCTTTTGAAATGATATTGGGAGCCACATAGTTAAGTTGTTGAAGATAACTAGAAACTGACTTGAATAATGATGCTATGTATATCAAAGCATACATCATGTTTCACATCCTTACACTTTTTGAGAGCAAGTTGTCTTTCACCATGGTTCACTCATTTAATCTTTTATTTCTAAGGTCATTAATAAAATTTATTGGTGTCTTGACAACACTAACACAATTTAGTAGAGTAAAAATCTAACTGATAAGTTTTGAAGTTACCATTTCAAGCTAATTACATTATTAGCTGAGGCTTTTTACTGCAGGGATTTCTCTAATAAACTGAAGTATGAATCCAGAAACATTTACATTTGGAATGATTGCATAGCAACAAGATGTAGATGATAGACAAATGAACAAAAAACAGCTAAATATTCTCTATATTGAACAAAATTACAATATAGTCCCAAAACATGGAATAGAAAAATGAGCACATTTTCATTCAAATCCTTACATAAAATCAATTGCCATAGATTAGTTTGTTTGTTTTTCAAACATCTTTACCTAACTTTATGGCTGTGTTCACACAACAGACTTTCCTTTAATGTGTTGTGAAATTCTTGAAAGGGAAGATCCTGTAAAAGATAATCAAGCAACAAATCTGCGAATACCTAGATGCAAGTAAAGTAATACCTAGAAGCCAGCATGGGCAAAAACAGTTCATGCAAAATCAATTTTATTTCATTATTTGACAGTGTAACTAAATTAGTGGACCAGTGAAATGCTGTGGACAGAGTATACTTGGATTTTGGTAAGGCATTTGACAAAGTAAACCACAACCTACTTCCTGGTAAGGTAGAAAAATATGGGATAGACAGCATCACCACCAAATAGATTTGGCTGACAAATCACACTCAGCATGTAATTCTTAATGGAACAATATCTACATCAGGGTGTGAAACTCAATTTCATTGAGGGCCGCATCAGGATTGTGTTTGACCTTGGGGGGCAAGTGGGCATGGCCAGAGTGAGCATTGCCAACTAGCCATCACTCAAGTACTTCTGCCAGTGAAAACAGGCTCCCAGGCTCCATTTTCGGCTATGACAGCCTCCTGCAATCCCGAACTCCATTTTCACTGGCAGAGGCACCATGGCCCAGTCTTTTATTGTTTCCAGGGCAGCCCCACAGGCCAGATCTAAGCACCCATGGGCCGGATCTCACCCCAGGGCCTTGAGTTTGACACCCTTTATCTTCATGGAGGGAGGGAAGCAGTGGAATATCCCAAGCAGTGGTGGGTTGCCCCCAATTCACACCGGTTCTATAGAACTGGTAGTAAAATTGGTGGGAGGCTCTGTCCACCGACCCCAATGTCATCAAAATATTTCTGCTGATGCGCAGAAGGGCGCGTGTGTGCGGCCCCGTTATGAACCAGTATTAAAGGTAAGTAGAATCCATCCCTGATCCCAAGGTTCCGTTTTAGGCCCAGTACTCTTCAATAACTTCATAAATGATTTAGATGAGGGAATAAAAGGGGAACTAATCAAATTTGCAGATGATATCAAGCTGGGAGAAATAGCCAACAACCCAGAAGAAAGGCTCAAGATCAAGATGGATCTTGACAGACCTGGACACTGGGTCCTATCAAACAAAATAAAATTCAATGGAGAGAAAAATAAGGTTTTACATGAAGGCAAGAAAAACGAAATATACAGGTAGATAATAGGTGGAATCCTGCTCAATAGTAGCAACTGAGAGAGGGATCTAAGAGTTCTAGAAGAAAACCACTTAAATAAAGGAATTTGATATGTATAGTCAAGTGAAAAAAAGGACTAGGGGTGACATGTTTTACAGCCCTCTCTAAGCTGTTTACAAAGTCAGCATATTGCCCCAAACAATCTTGGTCCTCATTTTACCAGTCTCTGAAGGATGGAAGACTGAATCAACCTTGATCATGACAGTAGTGTTCCAATATTTGAGGTACTGCCACAAAAGAGGGGTCAACCTATTTTCCAGAGCACCAGAAGGCCGGATAGGAAGCAATGGATGGAAACTAATCAAGGAGAGAACCAACCAAGTACCACGGAGAAATTTCCTGACAGTGAGAACAATAAAAGAGTGGAAGGCTTGCCTTTAGAAGTTGTGGGTGCTCCATCACCAGAGGTCTTTAAGAAGAGATTGGACAGCCACTTGTCCAATATGGTATAAGATCTCCTGCTGGAGTGAGGGAGTTGGACTAGAAGACTCCAAGGTCCCTTTCAACTCTATTATTCTGTTCTGTTCTGTTTTGTTTTGTTCTGTTAAGTAACATTAGAATAAACTGAGACATGTCCCCTTGTGCTACAAGATGCACATCTCTATTCAGTCTGTGGGGGGGAGGAAGCAGAGAGAGAGAAAGACAGAGAAAATTAATATACTAGGGAGTCTAGTTTGTTCAGACCTGGACCAAATTATGTCCTGGATGAGGTATAACATGTCATGTCAGCTGTTATACTACATTTCACTCAGCTTTCACAGGTTCTGTAAGATAATTTTATAATTCTTAAATCCCTTTTAGGTAATTTATTTTATTATTTTATTTAATAATATATATGTGCTCTCTCTCTCTCTCTCTGTGTGTGTGTGTGTGTGTGTGAGAGAGTGAGAGAGAGAGAGAGAGAGAGAGAGAGAGAGAGAGAGAGAGAGAGAGAGAGAGTGTCTTTGTATATTTGCATTTTATACTGCCATTCTAAGTTTATATTGTTCAGATAGCTAATTTTAATTTTTTGTTGTTTATATGTGTAGCCTGAGCAAGATTTTACCATATTTTGATTTAATGTTGTCATTTAGCCAACACTTTTTGTCTATATGTATTTTTCTTAACTATCTTGTCATTGTCAATTTAGTTTTGGATATCTGGATACCAATTCTCTTGTTCTGGTTAATGATGTCAATAAAGTTAAGTATGAGTGGGACTTTGCCTGCATTAAACTTGTATTCCTTTGAAGAAAACATTTAGTCTGTGGTGTTTGAACCTGTGCTACCCTTAACTGCTCAGGTCAATGTAGTGACAAGAAATGTTGTTGTTTTTTTCCCCTTGGCAATGAACAATTTACCAATTACATCCCATTTTAGTAAGGTTTAATCCAGCTATTGCTCTGGTTAGCTTCTGATTTTACTATTGCAATATAGTCTACACAGAGATGAGGCTGAAAAAAATCTTTAAAATTATAGCATCTCCAGAAGATAGTAGCTAGACTTCTGTCAGACACTAACCACCAGGAGCATGTGATAGCCACAGACTTTAAAATGAAATTGAAATTACTTATTTATCATATAACTCCATGATTATTTTGGCCCTTGCTTGCCCAAAGAGACTTCCCCCATATGTGACAAACCAGAGGTTATGATTATCTTTAAAAGGTGTATCACAAAGATAAATATTGGAAAGGGACTCAGAATTAATTAGGATAAGGGCCTTCTCTGTGGCAGCACCAACCTTATGGAAATCTCGCCTAATAAAACTTTAGAGTGGTTTGTTTTAAGAGGCTCCAAATTTGCTTTTATTTTCAAAACTCCTGTGCTAAAAAAATCTGTTTTTTATTATTCTTATTTTGATACTTTTATGTTGGAAGTATTTGGTTGTTGCAGTTTTTTTAATATAGATGTTTTTCTGTAGGCTTTAAATATGATAGATGGATAACTTTACTATACAAAATAGTGTAAATTCCTTTTTTCAATAATTTTCTTTAATTAAGAACTTGGTATGAAAATTTAAACCTTGTAACATTTATAGTTACCACTGTGATAAACAGTTTGTGTTAAACTACTGAAGTCAAGGATCAAGGATCACATCAATTCAAGATAATGGCTAATCTGGGAATCTATCAATAGAATAAGACTTGTTTGATGGGATAGGGGTACTGGTCACTTTGGGGGAGACCAAATTGAAAAAAAATATATTCAGGCAGGATTATATTATCTTTAAAGTTGGAGTGGCTTAATTTTTTCTTTTTATGAAATGAAGGAAAATAACTCTTAGAAACTCCTGATAGCATGCTCGGGAAGGCAATTTTCTCATCATAACTAAAGAGAACAGGCACTTTTTATTCCCAAGAATGTTCATAGGAATTATGCTATTTCAAGATATAGAACTGTTCCCACTAGGATTATTTGTTTGTTTGTTTATTTGTCAAATTTATATAGTTGCCCATCTCACCAAACATTACATCTGGTATAATAGTATTTGTCATTTATGTCATGTTCAGGTAGTCTAAAATAGTTTTTGAAGAAATATTAGATATTATCTAAAGACCATAATTCAATGGGCTCCAGACAGAACTGGGAAAGATTTGATATGCTGCCAGCCAGTACACTGTATTGCTTAGAAAATATACTGTATAAATGTTGATTTATATTTAAGAACCTTTATGCATAAAGCGGAGGTTTAGTAGTTTTAATGATCTACCAAAAAGAAGTGAAGACTCCTAATTTGAGAGTTGATGCTGAGCATGAAAGACATATTGAATTGATGGAATAAGATTCCAGATTCATAGGCATGGAAGCTACTTGGAGGTGTGAATTCAATGGCACTGATTCTTCAGAATCCTACAATCTGTTGATCACAAGACATCAGAAAAGTGTAACTAGAAAGTTAAGGTTTTATTCTGAATTCCCTTTTTCTGCTCACTTTTTGTCTAAGATGCTAACTGGAACAGTTCTTTCTGCCTTCCTTTCCAGGCACACATGTACAGAACATACATTTTTGGATTCTTTGCCTGGTAAAAGGTTGTTAACTAGGTGCTGTTTGCCTACCCCTATAATATATTCCCTGCAAATAAACCTTCTTTCTGTTATAGTTGTGACACTTTTAAAAAATGAAGTTACATTTATAAAACCTACTTCATTAATCATTGTTCAGGGCAGATTCTCACTCTCAGGAATGCTGACACATGGAGTGCTTCTACCTCCAACTGCTAATCCCAATGCCAGAAACCAACATGCAGATTCTCCAGCAACTGAACGGCTTGTCTACCCAATGAGAAACAGTAGCTCTTCTAGGAATTTCTACTGTATTTTCCCTTAAAGTTTAAGGAACATATATTTAAAACTGCATTTAAGATTCAAGCTGGACATTAAGATCTTGAAGAAATTGAAGTTATTATTTCTCCTCTCAGTTATCCTATTTCAGTTTCATTCCAATAATAAGAAGAAACAACTACAGAAGTGAAAGTTAACTCCTGAAAAGTCTACAAATTAGCATAATATGTCCTCTGCCTCTGCTGTTGTGGATAGGCTTATGACTAATGCTGAATCAATTAAAATAGATAAACCTATAATAAAAGTATAATTCTAGACCTGAACTGCATCACTGATTCCCTGGGGAGTAGAAGGAAGATACCTGCGGCCAAATTTACCTAATTGTTCCATAATAAATCCTTGTGTTTAATCACAGGCTGTTTCAAAGGCACTCCCGATAGTTTTAATTAATTAGCTTCTTGCCACATTTGTTGAAGGGATTGAAAATAGTTCACATTTCTTATCATAGCTGGCAGGCCATCAGTTTTTACACTATAGGGTATCTTTAAACAAGAGTCTTATTCCTCACTTCAAAAGCTTTTGTTTTAGGAAAATTAATCTAGAATTAATTACAGCTATACAGACAATATATAGGATGTGTTCTGGCATTAATAATGTTGTGGTTCAACAGTAGAAAACACTGCTTGCTTTATTTCAATGGACCCCAACAAGGCAGGGTGAGGATTGTTTTACAGGTGCCTTTGTGCATATCTTTTCCAAGTACAGCACATGATTTGCATGTAGAAGAGTCCACATTCAGGTCCTGAATAACAATGTTGGAAAAAAAATGCCTTGCTGACATTGCCCAACACATTCAAGAACTCTTCAAGTCAGAGGAGATACCACTGGGTGAGATCATGGCTTTGTGTCAGTGTGCTCAGAGATTTCTGCTTTTGAAACTACTTTAGAGGAATCACTGTGCATGAATCAATATTTTGAATAATCTTGACATGGTATCAATACACACTGTCACAGGTAATGGTTGGATAGAAAGTACTGTATATTCATCAATATATTGAGCTTAAGTGTAGAATCAATTCCACATTGCATAGTATTGCTATCTTCAAAGATGTTTTAATCTCATTTTACAAAATGATTCCCCTTGCTTCCTGTGTGCATTTGCACAAATATAACCAAAATTATCTCCTGTCTTTTCCATGCATTTTATTAAAAAGTTTACAGTTGTCAAAAAACTTCGCAACAACAAATTTGTTCCACTTATATTTTAAAAAATATTGAACAGGCCAAAATAAAACAAGATATTTGCATCTCATTGGATAGGGCATCATCTATAAAATATGGGAAGGGACTACACTAATTGAAATTACATGTAATTAAAATAACTGAGTGGAAGTATCTTAGTTCACTTTCAAGAATTTGGGCTTTTGAGAAAATGAAGTAGGGAAAGTGTTGAAATGCTGAAATACAGTACATGGATGTCAACTTTATTCCAGAGACTAAATTTAAATATTAATACTTAGAGTTAAATGTTGGCTAAAGTTGTAGAAATATAACTTGAAGAGTAGTAACTTTAAGATGAGGGGGAAATCGCACATATTTTTGCCATGCTCAGGCCACTTTCTACTGACATGTAAGCTTGCAACAATCATTCCTCCTTGGAGTTATTAAAGTGGCCAAACCCGGGAGATTCCAATAGATTACAAAGACTGTGGTAACATTTGTGACTAATAGAATGAATATCACTGTCAAAACAGGACCAACTGAATATCAAAAGCATTGGATTAAAAGGCCTGTCTATTAAAATCTCCATGTGGCCCTTAGATGTGGTAGTGTTTTGAGAAACCAGATTGTAAAATGCAATTTTACCAAAAAAAGACTCAAGAAAGAAGGCAAAGAGATTTCTCGGAGAGCAATTTGTGCACAGAAATACACACTGACATGAAAAATCTCCTCCTTTAATCAACTTATTTACCCTGTTGAAAGCTCATGATGACAAAGTGTCTGAACTACAGATGCTTGGGAGACAATATTCTTCAATGCCTTGTGCGGTGAATTATGGCTCTCATGGCAGGCTGTGCCAACGGAGATGGAAACGAGTGGTGGTGTGCTCTAGTAGGGGATAAATAGAATTAACCTCCATTGCTTTTTTTTTTTTTTTTTTTGCTTTGCTACCAATGTGTTTTAGCAATGGCTTTAACCAGGTAATTCCTCCACCTTAAAAAAAGGGGGGGAGGTTTCATTAATTTTCTCTCCAAGATTAGCCACTTCATTTCCTAAATATACAAAAATAAAATGATTTTTAATGAAACCTTTGCCACTGCAAGTGTAGGCTATTGTAATATATTGTTATAAAAAAAGAATGATTAAATGCCAGAAATATTCAAAAACAAATAACCCAACAGCCAGATGCTGGAGATGTTTAAATGTGAAAAGGGTGTGTGATAGAGTTGACAGACTAAAATCCTTCCAACTTCATGCTACTATGCTTCTGAAATTTCAGAGACATCATTTTTACAATGGAGGCATCATTTTTACACTAGAATCTGAAAAATATACAAATAAGTCATTTTGTTTTAGAACAAAATGCTTTTAGTGTATAAATCTGTGGGGAATATGTACATTTATTTTTCTACCATTGGAATAAAGAATCTCTTTTATAGAGGCATATAAGAGGCATTGCTCTTTGTTATTTACAGGATTTTGTATTCTCGACTTTCTTTCTCTCTCATGTCTGCGTCTGTAACCATTTGTCTCTTCATACTATTACTATGGTCTCTTTGCTGGCACTTTTGTTACTTTGATTCAAATTTGACAGAAATTTCCTATTCCCAAAGCAAGGTGGATATGCACTTTCTCTACAATCTGGATGAGAAGGAAGCAGTCAGCAGCGCCAGTACATGATGATCCTAGATGCTGATGCTTCCTCTCATGATCTGAATCTCACAAACTCCAAATGGAAAGTAAGTCTTCAGACTGTAGGTAGGAAGCCATCACATTCCTACACATAGAAAGTTCATATACTAGCTATTATAGGGAAAATGACCACTTAAATAAGGAACCAAAGCATTTGGAGATAGGTGCGGCAAAATACCTTCTATTGGCATGCACCTCTAAAGCGATTACTGGGCTTTTAATGAAAATAATATCCCGGTGCCTGGAAACACTGGGGGCCTGGATGAAGTGCAACACGCTTCAACACAAAGCTAGACTGGGTAGTTTTAGGGGTTTGGACCTATCAATTCCAAAGAGCTTCCATTTTTGTCCTGGATGGGGTGACACTGCCTCAAACAGAGTTGGTCCACAATCTGGGTGTCCTCCTGGAGTCTCTACTCCTGCTGAAGGCTCCTGCTTGATTTCCATTATTATTTACACAACCACATGAAATCACAGCTCCCAGTTCTTCAGCTGGTGTTGGTCTTCAATTGCATATAGTACTTCCCACGAACATAGGATGTTGTAATGTATCAGTGTAATATATGTGTGGATCCACGCCTGGGGCCTTTTGTAATTGCTCCTGAGTCCCATTGTCTGCTTGCTGACAGATGCCCAGGAACATGGTTCTTGCTGATCTGGGTGATGGCAAGTCAGTATAGGAGTCTTTTTCTGTCTTCACACCATATTAAAGTTGATCATTATCCATGATGGATAAACTTAGTCTAGCTCTTCCACTAAGACTTGTCTGGCATGGATGATCCTTCTGGTAGAATGCGCCATCACATTCTACATCGTCAGAGCAATACAAGCTCCTTCCCCACAACAAAGGGCTATCCATGGAGGGGATTATTGATATGTGTTGGTAATCTACAGTTAGAGTCACACTCTAAGACTGGTGGAAATTTAATAATTCAAGTCCTAATTATTATTATTAGTATTTCCTCTTTTTTAACATATATTTCATTTATGTCATCTTAAATCTCTCCTAGGTCATTAAGTCATTAAGTGATTTCAGTTTGTCTGTTCCTTCTTATATTTATGCTTTTCTTTATGATTATGCTGTGTGCAAGTCATCATGCAGGACATTCACCTTCCACATAGGGAATAGGTTTGACTAGAATATTTCATGAACACATCTAGTTGTTTTTAAAGTTTTGTATGTAAACTTTAAAAATTATTTATTTATTTAAATTTGCTATTTCTAAACAATGCTATTTCCCTTGGAGATCAGCAATGTTAATTATGATATGAAATAAAACAAACCAATACTATGAGATATTTATATTTTATATTAAAATTATATCATGAAAATCAGTGAAACAAAAAGAAAAAGTGAAATGTTCTAGAGAACTGCCTACAAAAAGAAAAAAATCAAAAACTTGTTAAAAAACCCATACTAAACAAAAAAAAAGCAAACTAAGAAAGCAAAATATCTAACTGTCTAACATCTCTTTTCCTAAATATATATATGCAAGTACATAAAAGTCCACTTAAAAATAGAATGGCCCAAACATACATAGATTACTAAAATCACATTATTTTGTTTATATTTTTATTCCAAGTAGTGATTCAGTTTTTAACCAATAAATTTAACCTATATTTATGGACTTCTTTTTTTCTCTCAATCAATTCAAAAGGCTGAAAGTTGAGCAATATAATTAAACCAACATTTAAAGTTGGGAATATACACAATCTTCCATAATCACCTCCTTTGCCACAATCTGAGGCAATAAATTGAAGTTCTTCATTGTATGAAACTATGTTCATTGTATGAATCTATATTCCATATTTATTTATTTATTTATTTATTTATTTTTCATGTTTGTATACCGCCCTACTCCCGAAGGACTCAGGGCGGTGAACAGCCATAATAAATACAAATACATATAGAAGTTAAAAACTATTAAGAAACAGATTAAGTAATTTAGGCTCAAAGATTAAGAACATCCAAATTTATCTAAAGAGGTTTAAAACCCAATTTAAAACCCAGTTTAAAAGCCAATTAAAAAGGGAGAGTTAGGCCAGACCAGCTTGTTGGAATAGAAATGTTTTCAGGGCACGGCGGAATATGCGTAAGTCTTGGATGTTTCGTAACTCCGGGGGAAGCCCGTTCCAGATGGTAGGTGCCCCCACAGAAAAGGCTCTCCCCCTGGGGAATATATATTTGGGGGAAATATATATAATTTATAATATAAATTATATTTGGGGGAATATAATTTTAATAAAATATTGACACATTTAGCACTCAGCTAATTTTGAAAAATCTAATGCAGTCATATCTGTGCATCCGTATTTCATCAATATGGAATCAGACAAGAACATGTGCATAACACATGTATCAAATTTGTTACATAAAACTATTACAAAATAATAGAATAAGAGTTGGAAGGGACCTTGGAGGTCTTTTAATCCAACCTCCTCTCAAGAAGGAAACCTATACCAGTGATGGCTAACCTTTTTGCCATCACGTGCCAAGGAGCGGGGGGGAGTTGGGGTTTGTGCGCACGCGACCTCTGCCTGCTCCTGACACACAATGGCATGGTAGGCTCATTTTTTGCTTTCTCCAGCCTCCAGAGCCTTTCTAGAAGTCTGGGGAGGGCGAAAACGGCCTCCCCCCCCGAGGCCCTCCGGAGGCCTCCCCAGACTCCTAGAAAGACTCTGGAGGATGGGAAAAGAGAAAAATGGGCCTTCCCCACCCACCCCAAGGTCCTCCAGAGTTAGAAAACCACCTGTTTCCCTACTTCTGGTGGGCCCAGAAGGCCTGAAAATCAGCTGGCTGCTGCGGACATGCACACCGGAGCTGAGCTCATGTGCCCACTGATATGGCTATGCATGCCATCAAGCCCTATACCATTTCAGATATATGGTCATCCAATCTCTTCTTAAAAACCTTCAGTGTTGGAGTAACCACAACTTCTGGAGGCAATTCATTCCACTGATTAATTGTTCTAATTGACAGGACATTTTTCCTTATTCAAGTTTGGTTCTCTCCGTGATTAGTTTCCATCCATTGCTTCTTGCCCTGCCTATAGGTGCTTTTTTTTAATTTATTTATTTATATGCCACCCTTCTCTGGAGACTCAGGGCGGCTTACAATGCGTTAAGCAATAGCCTTCATACTTTTGTATATTTATACAAAGTCAGCTTATTGCCCCCACAAACTGGGTCCTCATTTCACCTACCTTAGAAAGGATGGAAGGCTGAGTCAACCTTGAGCCTTGGAGAGATTCGAACCTGCAGTAATTGCAGGCAGCTGTGTTAATAACAGGGTGCTTAGACCACTGTACTATCAAGGCTCTTTGGAGAATAGTTGACCCTCTCTTCTTTATGGCAGCCCCTTTGTATGCATTAGCCTCCAGTCACTTAATATTCTTTGTTGCTCTTCTCTGCACTCTTTCCAGACTCTCAACATCTCTTTTATATCATGGTGACTAAAACTGGATGCAACATTTCAAGTATGGTTTTATCAAGGCATTATAAAGTGGTATTAACACTTCATGTGATCTTGTTTCTATCACTCTGTTAATGCCATGACTGTATAGGTTCCAATTTATTGCATTTTTAAAAACATTACGAGGGGATCCGATAAAACCTCAGAGTATGTTTTCCTGAACTAGCTTTCAAATGTAAACTATTTTTTAAATCCTAAGAAAATTATCTACTATTCCTTACAACAGGGATGTCAAACTCAGGCCCGCGGGTCGGATGCGTAACACAATGGCCATTCCCACCCCTGTTTTAGTGAAGGGGGGAAAGTTGTGATACATCATGTAATGACAACATGTCGTCACGAGTTTGACACCCCTGCCTTAGAACCTGGAGCTATAGATTGTATAGCATAGGATACTCCTATTCCTAATTGCTTGGATATTATCCAAATTTATTTTAAAATCTTTTTTACTTCCTGTTAATTATAAATTTCTAGCTTAATTTTCATAAGGCCGGGTCTAATATTATAACTTCTGATGTTTACACAGTCTATGTATTGTCATTCAACATTTCAAGGTAACTTATATTCCTATTGTAGAATTTCAAAAGTTCTAAAACTGTCATTACTTGATAGCTGATTGAGGCTAATGATTCCTATACCAGCCCATGTTTTCTGAAAAATTTATTACCAGCCACTTTCAAGTAAGTATTACTCCACAGTGTCAATTTCTCATGAAAAGAAAAATCTTTTCCCCCTTTTGTGATACATAAGAGATGCAAAATTATTCTGAGTTTGTCAGTACACTTCATGTACCTTCTAGCTCATAAAATACAGTCAACAGTAGTTGGCTGGCAAGGTCATCTCAGAAATAAAAATTCTAGTTTTATGCACTGAAGGAAGGGTCTCTTATCCTGACATTCTTCATTGTGTTATCTAAAAGAGACTTCTGACAAACTGAAATACTGTTTTTCACCTGGACCACTTTTAGTCACAAACATCTGAGTTCAATAACTTGTCAACTGAATTCCTCTTTGGAAAAGTTTCACCCTCCTAGCCAAGACAAAGCCAACACATGATAACTAGAGGCCAGAAATTAATCCTATCCAAAACACTGAAAGCACCTCTGAGAATTAACCTCTTTCCCAGAAGTAGAGGAAAATTAATCATCTTGAAAGTGCAAGTCTGTCAGCTGCTCATCTTTGCTTTGCTTTGAAGCTCGCTAGCAACTGCCATAACTGGGGGGAGGGGGCATTTGGGAAGGGAAGTGTGCTGGAGGTGTGAAAGAATGATATGGGAAATTGGGGAGTATGGCCACTAACAGAAACCAGAGGTGGCTCAGCAGATGGCAAATTGAGCCATTTGCTGAGCTTCAAGGATGCCAGTCCTGGGAATAGAATTTACACCAGCGTCTGAGGCATCAAGTTCTCAAAACATCAGAACAATACCTGATTGGACTGTTTTTCAATATTGGGGATTGCTTTCAATATACGATTTTCATATGGTTTTTCCTCAGAGCTTGCCTCATCCATGCTGCATTCAGAATCTCTAGTAAAAGTACCTTTTCTCTAAAACCTATGAAGTCAAGGGTCATTCTTTCCTAGGGAGTAGCTGTGACCAGTCTGACAAAGTCTTCAGGTATTCAAATTCAAATATTTTATTTCATGAGCAAAGAAATTGCTCTTATATTTCTAAACATAGCCATATTTACTTTTTGTAAGTTCTAATTAGAAGGCTGGTCTAACTGGAAGATGAAAAAAGTAGATCAGGTGGTAAAATTTGGAGAAATTCCACCTTCACTCCATTACATACTGGTCCCTTTTCATCTAGTTCCTGGTTTATTTTAATATTTTATTCTTAATGTTGCTGCACTGGGAGCCAGTGCAGCTCACGCAGGAGCGGTGTTACATGGGAGCGCCATGTTGCTCCCGTCACTACCCGCGCTGCTGCGTTCTGGACCAGTTGGAGCCTCCGGGTGCTCTTCAAGGGGAGCCCCATGTAGAGAGCGTTGCAGTAGTCAAGGCAAGAGGTGACGAGGGCATGAGTGACTGTGCACAGGGAATCCCGATCAAGAAAGGGCCGCAACTGGCGAATCAGGCGAACCCGACAAAAGGTCCCCCTGGTTACAGCCGTCAGATGTTCCTCCAAGGACAGCTACGTATCCAGGAGGACTCCCAGATTGCGAGCCCTCTCAGTGGGGGCCAAAGACTCACCCCCAATAGTCAGTGATGGAGTCAACTGACTATATCGGGATGCCGGGAGCCACAGCCACTCAGTCTTGGAAGGGTTGAGCTTGAGTCTGTTCCTCCCCATCCAGATCCCCACAGCCTCCAGGCACTGGGACATCACTTCAAAGGCATCGTTGGGGTGGCCTGGGATGGAGATGTACAGCTGGGTGTCATCAGCATACTGATGGTAGCTCACTCCGAAGCCACGGATGATCTCGCCCAGCGGCTTCACATAAATGTTGAACAGAAGGGGCAAGAGGACCAATCCCTGTGGCACTCCACAGATGAGAGGCCTCGAGGTCGACCTCTGCCCCCCTGCCAACACAAACTGCGACCGGTCGGAGAGAAAGGAGGAGAACCACCGCAACATGGTGCCTCCCACCCCCAACTCTTCCAGCCGGTGCAGCATGATACCATGGTTGATGGTATCAAAAGCCGCTGAGAGATCTAACAGGACCAGAACAGAGGAGCAACCCCTGTCCCGAGCCCTCCAGAGATCATCAACCAACGCGACCAATGTCGTTTCCGTGCTGTGCCCAGACCTGAAACCCGACTGGAACAGATCTAGATAAGATGTTTCCTCCAGGAATTAAATTAAAGGGGAAGAGCCTGAATTCAGTAACAATAGTATAAAAAAACCCTAAATATCTCTCAAGGGGTTCATTGATGAGATCCTTAAAGGGAAAGAGGCAAACAATCTAAATAAAGACAAAGATTGAATACATGTACAGAAATGAAAGCGAGAATAGTTTGCAAGGACAGAAAGAGAATAGAGAGTATAATGAATGGTGGTGATATAAAATATATTTAGATTTATCTTCTGCATTCTAATTTCTTTTCCCCACTACTTTTCACACTTCTAAAGTGGCTACTAATCTATCTATAAATACATTGCACTGACTTGTATTATCGTCCAAAACTAATCTATTGATACTTTATGACAGGGGTCCGCAACCCCCAGCCTGTGGAGCTACACTGGTCTGTGGCATGCCAGAAACTGGGTAGCAAACAAGTGAAACCCCATCCGTGGGTTACAGGCAGCACACGAAACCACACTGTGGAAAAACCTTTCTTCATGGAACTGGTCCCTGGTGCCCAAAATGTTGGGGGGGGGGCTGCTTTATGAGGTTAATTATTCTACATCAATTAATGCTGCTACTGCTGCTACTACTGATAGAGAGTTCCAATTGCAGTCTAATTACAATTTACCAAAGTAATGAATTCTTCATTGCATAATTAAGTCTATTGCACACAAAAAAAGAGTGTTTATTGGATAATACATATAAAATATTGCCTTGTTATAGTGTAAAGGTAAAAGTAAAGTGTCCTTTGTCCAGTCATCTCTGACTCTAGGGAAAAGTGCTCAACTTCCTTTCTTAGCCAAGGGAGCCAGCACTATCCAAAGACCCTTCCATGGTTATATGGCCAGCATGACTATACACCGAGGGCCGAGGCACAGAGAATGCTGTTACCTTCCTACTGAAGTGGTACCTATTTATATATTCACATTTGCATGCTTTCGATCTGCTAGGTTGACAGGAGCTGGGGCAAGTAACAGGAGCTCACCCTTTCATTCAGCACTCATGAACCTCGGCTGTCAGCTTTGCTGCTGACAAGATTAGTGTCTAACTGCTAAGCCATCACACCCCATTCTCGTTGTATAAATTATGTTGAACTACAAAATTTAGTTAGTTTTCCAAAACTGGATGCTAAAAATGACATTTAAAAAAAAGAAAAACCCAAGATTGAAATCTATTTATTGAGTAAATAAACTATTCTGTATGAAATGAAAAGCTTTCTTATTCTGTTGCTGGTCTTCAAGAATACCATAGGAGTTGTTTGTAATGCAAATCATATATAATTTGGGACACACATTTTCTGTATTAAAAATGCAAAATAAAATCTTTGTGAAATGCAGTTAATTGGCAAATGCCATTTTTCAAAGTATAATTTTCTTAGCCATTTACATTTTATTTGGAAATTAAAATTAAAATATGTAGAACATTTGCTGCAATTCATTTCTAGGATCAAAGTAAGTTCTGAGCCCCAGCAAACTGAAAATGACAATATAAAAAGAAAATTCTATAATTTGGCCTAATAAACAAAGTTCTCACTCAGTATTTGTGCTCCTCCTCCATCACACAATTATTTCCTCTAAGTTCAACAGTAATTGGTTAAGTTAAACTACTGTCTCATTATCTTTATGAACCAACAACATTCTCCTTTATCCACATCTCTAATTTGTTCTTCTCCCTCTTTCCTTTTAAGAAAATCCTGTACAATTATATTATTATTGGCAGCATTGTCATCTCTTTGCTTCAGAATCAGTCATGAGCAATCTGGACTAATAAAACATTGTTGTATACCTAGTACTCCTTCCCTGACAGCATGATTAGTAGTCAGGAATGATGGCATCAGTAGTCAAGCAATATTTGAAGGGTCACAGATTCTTCAATTTCTACAAACTGATTTTTAGTTAGTCTTCAGGGTACATATGGCTATTTCAGCATTTTAAACAGTGCAGTTAATTATTTTGAAAAACAATAATTCTCTTTCGTTTGAATAGTGATGAAGATACAGTATTGTTGAAAGTAAATGAATATAGTTGCAACAACTGTAATATGTAAGTGGAAGAGAAAAAGTCTTGTAATGTATGAAATAGGGTTCTTATTTTTAACTCTGATTTCTTGGGGAGGATGCAATGGCAGTTTTACTGATTTAATCAAGGGTGAGCCCAAGCAACAAGCTGGGGGTGCTGCTATAGGAACCAGCTTCTTAGCTACATGTCAGTTCCCCCACTCCTCCTGCAAACTGCCAAGCTCCTGCAATTTATTTATTGTCCAGATTTATATAGCCAACCCTCACATATACTGTATATCTCTGATATATGATTCTGACTGGCTTACAAACAGACAAATATAAAAAGTACATATCCCCAAAATAACAATTTATTTTAAAACAATAAAAGTATGTTAAAAACTTCATAAAATACATACAACTCACAGCCAAAATAATCACATTCATCGAACACTCAGTACAGCTAGCTACTCCCGGGTCCTCACACCTTTGGCAAAATGATGTTTTCAGGACTTTGCAAAAGGGCCAATCTGATTTCTGGGTGGAGGGGAGCTAGGGGTGAAATTCCACAGGGCAGGTGCCATGGCAAAAATGGCTCTCTTTCTGTGTCCTACAAGACAACACTCGCTGGTTGATGGGATCTGCAGCAAGTCCCTCCTGCTGGATCTGATAGACAAGTACAGTAGATGTAACTGGGAAGAGGCAACCACTTTATAGGTCATTATCAATATTGTTAATTAAATACAAGCAATACAAATACGAACTTGGCAATCAATGCAACTTGCAAAACAGAGGTATAACATGCACTAATTGTAGGACACACATACTTGCCTACATATCTGCATTTTGCACCAGTTGAAGCTTCCAAATGCACTACAAGGGCAGCCCCATATACAACCAGTGCAATAATCCATAAAGAGGTGACTAAAGCATAAATGAACATAAGCAGAATCTCTCAGTCCAGGAACAGGCACAACTGATGCATAATATATAGTTCTGCAAAGGTCCTCCTAGACATGAGGAGAAGGAACCATGAGTCCATAAGAAACCCAAAATTGGCCACAGGTTCGATGTGAGATACTACAATCCCACCTAGAAGAAGAGACAGAAAGTTCCCAGAACCAGTAACACCCAAAGCTACTAAGTCTCACTAAGGCTGAATTGAAGCCAGTTGTTCCTTATCCAAATACCACACCCTCCAGACACTGAGGCAGGACCTCCATGGCATCACTTTCTTGGGCCAGGGTGGAGATATAATACATGATTATATAGAATATCATCATTATATGATTATATGAATCATATGATCAGCATATGAATCAGCATACTGATGGTATTTTGTCCCATGTCTATCAGCTTCCTGTAGATATTAAACAGGAGTAGATGAAGTATTGATTCCTATGGCACCCCACAAAGCAGAGGTTGAGGGCAAGGACTTTTCCCCTTGATCAACACTGGAACTAGTCCTGGAGGAAGGAATAGAACTTGCACAATCATGCCATCCATACCAAACCCCAGAGCCAATCTGTAAAGTTAGCATGGCTAATGATATCAAAAGCTGCTGAGAATTCAAGGAGACCAAGGAAAGATGCAGTGTACCCTTCCTGCTCCTGGCAGAAGACATCTAAAAGTTTGAAGAATGCTGTTTTTGTCCCATACCCAGGCCTGAATCCAAACTAAAAGAGGTCCAGATAATCTGTTTCCTCCAGGTTCCTCTAAATGATCTATATGATCACTTTCTCAACAACCTTCTTTAAAATGGAAGATTGGCGAGTTCAGAACAATTTGGTCTAGCAGTGGCTTGAGGAGTTGGGATGGTTACAGATTCACCAAGATATCAATTCTTGGATGGTTTTCAACTCTTGTCTCCAGAATCCAAAATGGTATAGGAATTCATGGCCTGACCCATATTGCCACAGATCAAATTATGTCCTTTTCCTCAGAACTGTTCAGGGTTAGGGGTTAGCGTTTCATGGACATTTTTATCAGTCTCTTAACAGATAATGTCTTCATGACTATGAAGCTACCACTTTAATAGACCATGGGGGCGGGGGTTCTATTAAAGTGGCTCAGTGAAGCTCCCTAATGAAAATTTCTCAGAAATCTGGAGGGCAGTTCTCCTGGGTGTCTGGTTATACCCTGGAAAATAGACTGATTTGACAGGATTGTTCCTGAGCAGCCTCTCTCAGATGTTGATCCTAAAGGGATCCATAGTTTATCAAGATGCCTCAGGAAATTAAGCATATTAAGAGACATATGGAATGAGTCCGGCAGAAAATAAGAAATAAATAACACTGGATACAAATAACATATTTAAATTTGAGCTACTCTATGGCAATAAGGGCACTGAAGCAGAATTACAAACTGGCCTTATGGCATTTGCAGAATGCCAGGCAGTTGCACGGTTCAGAATAGCCCAGGCCCTATTGGGTAAGATCCATCTGCAGTGGGCAAATCATCTGTCTAATCATTTTAAGAATCTGATTACTTATATTCACTCTGAGTTGGATGCTGGATTGAAAGAATCCAATGAGATTACAGAAAGATGCTGTCCAGACGGATTTTGGCCTAGGATCTCTACAGATAGACCCCAAGATATGAGCTCTACTCCTTTTGAATATGACCATCTTCCCCTTGGCTAGCCAAAATGGCCAGGACAGAAAGTGATAGATCAATATGGCTTTATTAATACTATAATAGGCCTATAGGCCTATTAATACTATAGGCCACCTGGAGGTTTATCTGTGTCATAAGGGTGACCTGAGTAGTGCAGTTGGGTGTGGAGTCTTCTTGGAATCATTAAAACGACTGTGTTGTTGACTGAATATAATCCGTGTTTTCCCCAAAATAAGACCTGGTCTTATATATATATATATATATATATATATATATATATATATATATATATATATATAGCCACCAAAAAAGACACCAGGTCTTATTTTTGGGGGGTCTAATTACTGACTCACCTCGCGGTGACATCAACAGCCCCACCCAGCAGGAGCCCACTACCAATGCACTTCTTCTGCTGCCACTTGCCACTGCTCACACGTGTTGTCCCAGCCTCCATTTCTCATCAGAGGCCTTCCGGAAAGCCCTCTGCAGCTGATAATAGAGCTCCAGAGCTTTCTGGAAGGCCTCTGCTGGCAAAATGGAGGCCAGGGAGGCACCATGCACCTCAATCCAGACCTCATTTGTAGGCTGTAGAGGGCCTTCCGGAAGATCTCTGATGGCGAAATGGAAGCCGGGGAGGACGTGCGTGAGCAGCAGCAAATGGGCACAGAAGAAGTGAGCCTGCAAGTCACAGCAGGTGTAGAAGTGCGAGGCCTGGTAAGTAGGGCAGCTCCACTCCCCATCCCCACTCTAGCTTAACTTTTACCCATGTGCCTCACCCCACACCCTGCATCCCGGAATGGGTGGGGGCTTAATTGGGGCTTATTTTGGGGGTAGGGCTTATATTGCTCTCTACATGGGGCTCCCCTTGAGGAGCACCCGGAGGCTCCAACTGGTGCAGAATGCGGCCGCGCGGGGGATTATGGGAGCCAGGGGGCGCTCCCATGTGACACCTCTCCTGCATGAGCTGCATTGGCTTCCAGTTGTCTTCCGTGTTTAAAATGGCCGCTGCGTGTTGAGCCTCTGCCGAGGGTGAGCGATTTTTGGCTAAACAGGACTGTTTGGGGGTGTTGTTTATCACCCACCTGACATGGACAGTGAGGGGATTTACCAGAGGACTGGAGGGGTCGTCGTTAGTCCTTGAAACGGCTCGCTGCTTGCTGTGTTGCCGGGGCGAGGGCGAGGCGAGGCTGCCCGGGCAAGACCGATGGTTGCGGCGGGGCTTGGCGAGTTGCAAGCGGCATCCGGCCTCTCGGCGTTGGAATTCGGCAGCTGGCGATGGCTCTGCAAGGCCTTGGAGAGGCTGGAGCGGCAGAGTCAGCGGGTCGGGTCGCTGAGAGGCCGAGGCGCGAGATCGGCACGGGCCCTCTCCAGGAGTGTCGGAGAGGGTTGCCTGGGAAGTCTGCGGAGGTCTCGGGCCAGCTGGACGAAGGGGGCGATAGCCGGAGTGGCGGAGCCAGCGGGAGTTGCAGGTGGCTCGCTGGCTCGGGTCTTACTCCACTGATCCAATGGCGATGATGAGACCTGCTGTACCCAGGGGATAACAAAGGGACCGCCTCTGCTCTCTGCTGGTTGCTGCTGGGACTACAAGCTGGAGCGACATCAGCTGTGCCTATTGTTTTTGCTGGGCACGCCCCGGGCATGAGGGATCTTTGGGGTATTAACCCTATATGACTTCTCTATCCTCCCTCCCCCGAGAGGGTTTTGGAACCCTCGGCCCCTTAGTTCCATCTGGGGCCCCCGCCCAGGACTATCAACTAGCGATCAGTGGGCTGGGACTTGGACTTGGACGGCTGGGAAGGCGCTGGTTTTTCTCACCCATGGAACTGGCTTGTCTTGTGTGGGGATTCCCACTGCCGTGAGAGGGCAGTTGTGGTTCTATGACATCGAACCCGCCATGCAGGGGTGGAGCTCTAAAATGGCCGAGAATACCACCGGACAGAACTCCCAGTGGACTCCGGGAAGCCGTCATAGTGAGAGGACGATGGTGGTTACCAGCTATGCCTCCCAGGTGTTGTGAGAGGACACCTGGGCGAGGAAGTGCCCGATGTTTGGGAGAAGTTTAGCCAGTTCCTAGCCCATTATTAACATCTCCTGTTTGCCATTCTTCGCACCCTCTTCTATGGTTGTCTATGGTTCCACGATTATACTCAAGATCGGACTTATGGGCTTTAAGGAATAACCCCCATTCCTGGAAGTGGCCCACTGGCCTGGCTAAGAAATACCTCAAAGACGGGTCCTGGGATCCCGAGAGGTGGCACGGAGGTGTTGGGGATTTTAAGAGCTCTTTGTATGCATTTTTAATTCATTTTTTAAGGGTCGGGAGGGAGAATGTAACGACCGGGGTGGGTTTGGGGGGTAACTCACAGGTGTCGGAGGGGTTGGGGGGGGGCTAGTTCCTATATTGGGGAGGGCATTTCCATTGGCATTGTGAGTGGGAGGGGAAGATACGGCGGGAGCAGGGAGCCATATCGTGTTAGGGGAGGGTGCACTTGCTGTCTGCGGGCGATTGTGTACTCTGGCCCTCAATGCTCGTCTTGCACCCCGGGTTGTTCAGATCCTCAGGCCCGGGGCCTTCGGTTGATGTTGTGCAATGCCAGGTCCGTGGTAAATAAAGCCCCCCTCATTTGTGATCTGGAGGGGGGTGCGGACCTGGTAGGTATTACGGAGACCTGGTTGGGCCAGGAAGGGGGTGTCCCCCTCGTTGAGGTGTGCCCTCCAGGCTTCTATGCATTTCATCAGCCAAGGTCCCAGGGGAGGGGTGGGGGGTGGCGGTTCTGGTAAAGGAAGGTCTCGCCCCAAGGGAGGCCACTGTACCTCAGATAGCCGGATGTGAGTCCCTCCTTGTGAAGTGGGGACAAGGGAGGCAGATGGGCTTGCTGATTACGTACCTGGCTCCCTGCCACGTGTCGGCGGCCCTGCCCAAGCTCCTCAACGTGATTGCCGAGGTGGCGGTGGAGACCCCCAGGTTTATGGTCATGGGGGACTTTAACTTGCCGTCTGTCGGCGAAGCGTCTGAGGCAGCTCGGGAGTTCATGGCTTCCATGATGGCCATGGACCTGACCCAATTAATTCATGGACCCACGCACACGGGAGGACACACTCTGGACTTGATTTTTGTCTCTGGACAGTGGATGAATGATCTTGAGATAGGGGAGTTAATGACTGAGCCCTTGTCATGGTCGGATCATTCCCTTCTTAGACTTGACTTTCTAACCGCCACACCCCACCACAGGGAGGTGGAACAGACCAGATGGTTCCGCCCCAGGTGCCTGATGGATCCTGTTAGGTTCCAAATGGAGCTTGGGCCATTTCCTGAGGCTCTGACTCATGGCTCGGCTGAGGAGTTGGTGGCCACCTGGGATAGGGCGGCTGCTGATGCTTTGGACCAAGTCTTGCCTGTGCGGCTTCTGACCTGTCGCTGAGTCTACCTGGCTCCTTGGTTCTCTGAGGAGCTGAGGGAGATGAAGCACCAGAAAAGATGCCTAGAGAGCAGTTGGAGATCTAGTCGCTCCGAACCCGACCAAACACTGGTAAGATCTCATATTAAGACTTACCTAGTGGCAATAAAAGCGGCAAAATGTAACTATTTTTCTGCTCTTATCGCATCGGCAGATAATTGCCCGGCCGCCCTGTTTAGGGTGACCCGCTCCCTCCTCCATCTGGGAGCGTGGGAGGATCCCTTGCAGGGTCGTACTGAGGATTTTGTTCAGTATCTGCATGATAAAATCACTCAGATTCAGGAAGGCTTAGTCTCTGATTGGGTAGGTACAGATGGGATGATGGGTGCTGGTCTTGAGACTGTCATTTGGGAGGAGTTCGACCCTATTGCTCCCGAGGACGTGGACAGGATACTCAGGCGGCTGAACCACATGTTTATTGGACCTGTGTCCCTCCTGGTTGGTGCTGGCCTCCCAGGAGGTTATGCGAGGCTGGCTCCAGGGGATTATCAATGCTTCCTTGAGTGAGGGTGTCTTGCCATCCGCCTTGAAAGAGGCGGTGGTGAGGCCCCTCCTCAAGAAGCCTGCTCTGGATCCGGCTGTTTTGGCTAACTATCGTCCGGTCTCCAACCTTCCCTTCTTGGCGAAGGTTGTTGAGAGTGTGGTGGCGTGACAGCTTCCTGGGTACCTGGATGAAGCTGTCTATCTGGATCCGCTCCAGTCCAGCTTCAGGCCTGGGCACAGCACGGAAACGGCATTGGTCGCATTGGTGGATGATCTCTGGAGGGCTCGGGATAGGGGTTGTTCCTCTATCCTGGTCCTGTTAGATCTCTCAGCGGCTTTTGATACCATCGACCATGGTATCCTGCTGCGCTGGTTGGAGGGGTTGGGAGTGGGGGGCACCGTCTTGCGGTGGTTCTCCTCCTATCTCTCCTACCGGTCGCAGTCGGTGTTGGCAGGGGGGCAGAGGTCGACCCCGAGGCGCCTTGTTTGTGGGGTGCCTCAGGGGTCGGTCCTCTCACCCCTTCTGTTCAACATTTATGTGAAGCCGCTGGGTGAGATCATCCATGGCTTTGGGGTGGAGTTCCATCAGTACGCTGATGACACTCAGCTGTACATCTCCACCCCAGGCCATCCCAATGATGCCCTTGAAGTGATGTCCTGGTGCCTGGAGGCCATGCGGATCTGGATGGGGAGTAACAGGCTTCATCTCAACCCTTCCAAAACCGAGTGGCTGTGGCTTCCAGCGTCCCGATATAGCCATCGCTGGCTATTGGGGGTGAGTTATTGGCCCCCACGGATAGGGCTTGCAACTTGGGCGTCCTCCTGGATGCACGGCTGTCTTTAGAAAAGCATATGACGACTGTGGCCAGGGGGGCTTTTTATCAGGTCCGCCTGATTCGCCAGTTGTGTCCCTTTCTGGATCGGGACTCCTTATGCACAGGCACTCAGGCACTCGTCACTTCCCGCCTGGATTACTGCAATGCTCTCTACATGGGGCTCCCCTTGAAGAGCACCCGGAGGCTCCAACTGGTGCAGAATGTGGCCACGCGGGGGATTATGGGAGCCAGGGGGCGCTCCCATGTGACACCTCTCCTGTGTGAGCTGCATTGGCTTCCAGTTGTCTTCCGGATGCACTTCAAGGTGTTGGTTACTATTTTTAAAGCGCTCCATGGCTTAGGACCTGGGTATTTGCAGGACCGCCTTCTGCCGCCGATAGCCTCCCACCGACCAGTACGCGCCCACAGAGAGGGACTCCTCAGGGTGCCGTCAGCCAGGCAATGTTGGCTGGTGACCCCCCAGGGGGAGGGCCTTCTCTGTGGCAGCGCCTGCCCTATGGAACGATTTGCCCCCGGAGATACGAAGGATATCGGATCTCCAGGTCTTTCGCCGTGCCCTGAAAAATTTTCTTTTCCATCAAGCAGGGCTTGCGTGAACCCCCTCCCCCCTTTTTAGTCTTTTCAGTTTTTTAGTTTTAAATTGTCATGGGGTTTTAAATTGAACTGTTTTAAATTGGGCCAGTTATATAATTTTTTTAACAATTTTAAATTTTGTATCCGCATGTGTTTTAGCTCTGGCTGTTCACCGTCCTGAGTCCACTAGGAGAAGGGCGGTATACAAATTGAAATAAATAAATAAATAAATAAATAAATAAATAAATATTGGGCTCACATGTAAAAATCAAGCTAGGACTTACTTTTGGGGTAGGTCATATTTTCAGGGAAACATGGTAGATGATAATTGAACATCTCCCCCTCTGTTGAGAGAGAGATGTTTAATTTTGACATAGATGGCCTCTTTGACCCCTCTTTCAAACCTTTCTATCCAAAATGTGGACTTTGAAAGAGTGGCCTTTGACTTTTAAATGCAGATGGATTGCTGAATCTTGTCCTTATGGGTTTGTTCTATATTGTACCATGCATTGTGTTTATGAAGTGGTTGTTTTGTTTCCCCAATGTACAGATCTGTTCATGACTCACTGCATTGTCTTACACATACCACGTTGCTCAGTTGGTGTCTGGGTGTTTGATCCTTGGGGTGGCAAGCTTCTGCCTTAGTGTATTCTTGGGTTTGAAGTGTGCACATATGTTGTGTTGGCCGAAGATCCTCCTGAGCTTTTCTGTTATTCTTGCAACATATGGAATGACAGCATTGCTTCATTTATTGTTCTCTTCTTTTGGAAAATAAGTTGACCCCCTCTTCTCTGTAACAGCCCTCAAGTACTGGAAGATGGCTATTATGTCATCCCTAATCCTTCTATTAGATAGACAAGATATACCTAGTTCCCTTAACCATTCATCATACAATTATGCATAACACAAACACAAGCAATATAACATAATTATACCAGAGTCCTAGATTTTAAAAGAGCTGATTTTAACAAACTCAGGGAGAACTTGGGAAATATTTCTTGAATGAAAATCCTAAAGGGGAAAACAACTCAAGAAGCTTGGGAAACTCTGAAAAATATTATCATAAAAGCCCAGTCCAGCACAATACCACTGAAAAAGAAAAGCAAGAAATCCAAGAAGAAACCAACATGGCTGCACAAAGATCTGTCTGACAAATTGAAAGACAAAAACAAGTTTAAAAAATGGAAAGAGGGACACACAACTAAGGCAAGATATTATCAGACCAGAATCAGCAGAGACAAAATCAGGAAAGCAAGGCCTCAGAATGAACAAAGACTTGCAACAAAAGTGAAAGATAACAAAAGAAGTTTCTTCCAACATATAAATAACAACAAAAAAAAAAAAACAAGGAAACAGTCGGTCCACTAAAGAGAGAAGACAGCAAGGAAGCAACAGGCAGCAGAGCTAGAAAGCAGAGCTCCTTAACTCATTCTTTATGTTAGTCTTCACACACAAAGAAACTATAGGCCAACTTACCAAAAACATAACTGTAAAAGACAGACTAGAAATAAAAGTTAAAATAAGAGAAAAAATGATAAGAGAACCATTGTCTGATCTTGATGAATGCAAATCACCGGGACCTGATGGATTACATCCCAGAATTCTAAAGAAGCTGGCAGATGTCATCTCAGAACTACTGTACCACATCTTTCAAAAATCCTGGAGTACCGGGGAACTATCAGCTGGTGCTGATGTGGAAAAGAGCTGATGTGGTTCCCATCTTCAAAAAAGGGGAAAAAACAGACCCAGGAAACTACAGACCAATCAGCCTAACATCAATACCTGGGAAGATACTGGAAAAGATAATAATAAAAAAACAGATCTGCCAACATGTAGAAACAAAGTTATAACTAGTAGCCAGCATGGGTTTGTTAAAAACAGATCATGCCAAACCAATATTTGTTCATTCTTTGACCAAGTGAATACATTAGTAGAATTAAAATATTGTGGACATAGTATACTTAGACTTCAGCAAGGCAGACAAAGTAGACCACAACCAGGGGTGAAATGCTCCCAATTCGGACCGGATCGCCCAATCCGGTAGCGATGGTGGTGGGTGGTTCAGAGAACCAGTAGCAAAAATCCTTGCCCCCCCCATGCCCAGCTGAGCCACACGATCATCAGATGCTTTTTAT
This sequence comes from Arizona elegans, assembly GCA_022577455.1. Taxonomy (NCBI): domain Eukaryota; kingdom Metazoa; phylum Chordata; class Lepidosauria; order Squamata; family Colubridae; genus Arizona; species Arizona elegans. Next base: position 156,725,461 of record JAKOOJ010000001.1, read on the forward strand.
TTTTATTTTTAAAAGCATTTTTTCTACAACCTCTTCAGCCAAAAAAATGCTTTTAAAAGTAAAAAAAAAGTCTCTGATGATCGCGCGGCTCAGCTGGGATCCTCAGAAGCTTTTAAAAACTTTTTTTTTACAACCTCTTCAGCCAAAGAGGTTGTAGAAAAAATGTTTTTAAAAGAAAAAAAAGCCTCTGACGATCAGGCAACTCAGCTGGGATCGTCAGAAGCTTTCAAAAGCATTTTTTACAACCTCTTCAGCCAAAGAGGTTGTAGAAAAAATGGTTTTAAAAGTAAGTTAAAAAAAAAAGTTGGCCATGCCTACTCAGTCACATTACCCCCACCACTAAGCCATGCCCACAGAACCCGTAGTAACAAATTTTACATTTCACCACTGACCACAACCTACAATAGAAAATATGGGATAGACAGCATCAGCACCAGATAGATTTGTAACTGGCTGACAAACTGTAGTCAACAAGTAGTCCTTAATGGTACTACATGTACATGGAGGAAAGTAAGCAGTGGAGTAGCACAAGGTTCCATCTTAGATCCAGTACTCTTCAATATCTTCATAAATGACTTAGATGAGGGAATAGAAGGGGAATTCATTAAATTTGCAGATGACACTAAACTGGCAAGAATAGCCAACACTGCAGAAGACACGCTCAGGATCCAAAAAGTTCTTGACAGACTTGAACAATTGGCCTATCCAACAAAATGAAATTTAATGTGGAGACAAGCAAGATATTACACTTAGGCAGAAAAAACCAAAGGTTCAATTACAGATTAGGTGAAACCTGGCTCCAAAACAGGAACAGTGAGAGGGACTTTGGAGTCCTAGTGGATGATTACTTAAATATGAGCTAGTAGTGTGCAGCGGCAGCCATAAAAGCTAACATAATCGTTGGTTGAATAAAGAAAATCACATGAAACATTTATACCGCTTCATAACGCCTTAGTAAGGCCACACCTGGAATAATGCATCCAGGTTTGGTCACACATTACAAAAAAAGATGTTGAGATGTTGAAGTTGTGGGTGCTTCATCACTGGAGGTTTTTAAGAAGAGTCTGGCCAGTCACTTGTCTGAAATGGTCTCCTGTTTGAGCAGGGGGTTGGACTAGATGGACTAGGGTCTCCCCATAGTCCCTTCCAGTTCTATTCTGATTTATTTATTTATTTATTTATTGATCCAGGTGATTTGTATTTACCGAAGATGGACAGGCATTGTCTTACCAATTACTTGCCTGTTTTGATGCATTCTTGTTCTATTTCCCTCAGTGCTGCTTTTAACAAGTTGGACTAGTTCTTTCTTTCGTGTGAAGGCAGATACAAAGAAAGAATTAAGTAGTTCCACTTTCTTCCTACTACCTGTCATCTTCTTGCCATTAGCTTCCTTTAGTGGATCTATCATTTCCTTGACTTTCTTCTTGTTTCTTACACATAGAAAGAAACTTTTAAAAATTATTTTTGCCATTTGTTTCTTTTTTCTTTTTTAATTTGATTTATATGCCGCCCTTCTCCGGAGACTCAGGGTGGCTTACAGTGTGTTAAGCAATAGCCTTCATACTTTTGTATATTTTATACAAAGTCATCTTATTGCCCCCACAAACTGGGTCCTCAATTTACCTACCTTAGAAAGGATGGAAGGCTGAGTCAACCTTGGGCCTGGCAAGCTTTGAACTTACTTTAATTGCAGACAGCTGGTATTAAATTACAGTGCTTAGTCTGCAGAGCTAGCCAGGCTCCTGTTGCCAGTTAAGTCATTCTGGATCTTAGTTTTTCTGACTCTTTCTTTGCAGATTTGGGCCATTTGCTAGTATTCTGTTTTAGTTATGTGCCCTTTTCCATTTTTTATAATTAAAAACAGCCACAGTTATCTGTGCAGGACTGAAGACATTGTTGTCTTGGGATTTAGATTTTATTCTTTTGTATAGTTACTATATTGTACTTTTATATTTGTATGTCATCTAGAGCTTCTGGAGGGAGATGGTAATAAATGGACTGACTGACTGACACAACTCTCAGTTGGGACTTGGCCTGAATTAAATCAGCAATCTCCAATTTAATCAAAGCAGAACCAAGTTCTTTCTAAACCATGAAATCAGGCCTGGACTGAATTTTATGGTCAGTGCATACTATTACCAAAGACTCTATGACATTCGGCTAATGGCGAAATGAAGATACTTGTTAGATAAATGAATACTTCACAGAATTAACGAACTGAAGATAAGCACTGAAGCTTTGCTAAAATTAGTTTTAATCCAGTTTTTTCATCCCTGGCTTGCTGTCTAATTTCTCATCCAGATGCAAGGACAATCTCTGAGAAAATAGAGGCTGATTATGTCTTCAAAACACCAAACTAAGGTACCAAAATAGAAGATATAATGGTCTAAATATAGAAAATAAATGTTGGAAATCAGCAAAAGCTCTGCCTTGAACAAAAGCTTTCTAAGGAAATTGCTTGGAACTATGCATGCTATACCATTTCTTGCATATGGTACAACTCTCCCAATGTGCCAGATGCTAAATGATCATTTTCACAAAGTGATCTTTACAAATCAGGCTTTTTTTCAAATAGGCAATAATTTGCTTTAAATTCTTCTCCTCTCTCATTAAGAATTCTCTCTCTGAAGATGACCGTCTTTACATAATTACCAAATGAGGGAGAGAGTTTCAAAATTATTCCTGGGCAAACAGTTGGAAGAGAAAAACAATGTAACAAATTACAGGTATTTCAGAAGAGATTTTGAAGAATATTTATTCTTCAAGAAGTGAACCATCCACAGGATGATGCTGGCTGAGTTGATACAGAAGGCAGCAAAGCTTCCTATCAATTAGGAAGTTTTATTCAGCAGTGAATATGTCTGGATTGTGAATTGCAACATTTAGGATTGTGGGACGCAATAATTAAGAATTGGGAAATAGCAATAGCACTTAAAATTATATACCGCTTCACAGTGCTTTTACAGCCCTCTCTAAGTGGTTTACAGAGAAAGCATATTGCCCCCAACAATTTGGGTCCCCATTTTACCCACCTCAGAAGGATGGAAGGCTAAGTCAACCTTGAGACTGGTGAGATTCAATCTGCTAAATGGTAGGCAGCTGGCAGTCAGCAGAAGTAGCCTGCAGTACTGCATTCTAACCACTGTGCCATTGAGGCTCAATAGCACCAATGCTAACAATAATAGATTATTATTATACTTGGCAGAACCCTCTGTGGGGACACTGGGACAGAAAATAAGGAAGAAAATTACTTAGATCATAAAATTAATTCAATGAGAGATTATAAAATATATTTCTTGACTTCTCTTCCTTATAGCCATTGATTCCCTATGCCTCTGTTGATCTTGATTAGGTAATACCTAATGTATATCAGTGAATACACTGCTTTCCATTTGGAGACTGTTAGACCTAAAATATAAAAACTTCTCAATTTGAACTTCCCCATTAATAGTCATCTGTTCTCATTTTTGCTATATTTTGCTTTTGAAATGATGGGGCGTGACAGAGTTAACAATGAAATAAAGTAAAATAAAAATACAACTGACAATTTGAAAATGAATCCTAAGAAAAAGTGATTTAAAGAGCATGGATGGCTCAAGCCTATCAGATAAAACTGCAGCAGAGGCAAATCCAGTTCAAATTGACTTAGATGAAAAGGGGGGAAAGGGAATAGGCAAATCACAAAGAAGGGAGGAGGGGGGAGGAGGAGGAGGAGGAGTCTCATTGCTGACCAAGCAAGGGAAAGGTCAAGCACAGCACTTCAAAGACCATCAAGAAAACACACAGTGTCATCTCCAGTTTTTGCAGCTAGCCATAGTCACAAGGAACTGCAACTGGATGATTCAAATGTTGGTTCAGATCCCACTCATTTCCCTTAATGTACTTATTCAAGGGACTCCAATATCTGATGAGATAGGAGGTTTTTATTGTCATGAAATATAGGCATGTTTAATGCATGTAAACAGCCTTGGGCTACTTTGCGACTATATAAAATGCATAAACTATATAAAGAAATATATTATTGTTAATAATAAAGATGACAATAATAACTTACAATAATGTTAAGATACTCTGCTTCACTGGGTGCGAGCCTCGGAAATATGTCAGGAGCTGTACAGCAAAAAAGATCCTCAGCCACATAAAAGGTTTTTAAAGTAAGTGGGGATGAATTTTACATTAAATATTATTACTAATATATTACTTTTTATTTATTTATTTAATTATTTAGCTATTACATTTTCACACCCTTTCTGCGATTCCTATCTCAGTTGATTTGTAGACTGGTTAAAGAAGAAATGTTAAGCTTTTTTTTATAGTTTTAATAATTTTTATAATTTTGGAATTGTAAGCTACCTAGAGACATTGATTGAGATGGGCAGTCGAATCACATGAGGAGGTGTGGGAGTCAGGGTCAGCATCAAACAACCTGAGAGCTCCTAGGGGGAAAAGGGAATGGAGCTGTCAGAGAGAGACACAGAGGCGGAGCCTGGGCCATCCATCAGCCCTCAGATGGAGAGTCAACAGCCCCCAGATCTGGAGGTGCTGATGAGGAAGAGGCGGAACTGCGTGTCAGTTCCTGACACACAGATGTGCAGAAGGCAGAGGAGAGGAGAGGAGAGGAGAGCTGAGGAAATATGTGAGCCAATCCTTGGGACAGAAGAGCCACAGCTGCTAGTGAAGCCCCACCCTAGCTCTGGGGATAAAAGGCAGGGGGCAGAGATGAATAAATGTGGCAGACAACTATTCATCTCCCTGCGGACAGACTGGTTAGCCTGAGTGAGAGAAACTTTTTTCCAGAGCTGCTGTTGCTCCTAATAAAGGAATCATTGATTTAACTACAGAGGGTTTGTCATGATTGGGGAGCTAGGTCATAACATCAATATGCACCAATTGCCACTATTAATGTTTCTTACATTCCATTTTCCTACTGTAATTCTATCATCAAAGTTTCTTTTCCTGTACAACAACAATAGAAATTGGATATTCCAAAAGCTTTAATCTACTTACATCACAAATTGTATTCATTTATTTATTAAATGTATATGCTGTCCATCTCACTGTTACAATAATTCAAATATAGGTACTCCTAGTCTTATGAACACAATTGAGCCCCAAATTTTTGTTGCTAAGCAAGACATTTGTTAAGTGAGTTTTGCTCCATTATACGAACTTTGCTTGCCACATTTGTTAAGTGAATCATTGTAGTTGTTTAGTAACACAGCTTTAAGTGAATCTGGCTTCCCCATAAACTTTGCTTGTCAGAAGGTTGCAAAAGGTGATCACATGACCCTGGGACACAGCATCTGTCATAACTGCCAATCATCTGAATTTATACACATGACCATGGGGATGCTGCAGTGGTCATAAGTGTGAAATCAATCATAAATTCCTTTTTTCAGTGCTGTTGTAATTTTGAACAGTCACTAAACGAGGACTACCTGTACCATTTGTATTCCAAAAATTCCGCATCTCTTCCACAGTAGCATGTTGAATGCCATCCACTTAAGAGGCCAATCATCCAACATTATGTCATCAATCATTTTACATTTTCTATCCATATGGTTTTCGTTGCCGTCTTCCACATATTATGAATGGCTTTCCCACTGCCACTAAAGTGATAGACTGCCTCCAGCATCATCCAATGTTGCTGTTGTCTGAAAGAGGTTCCTGTTTGTCTTAGGTGGGCAGCTGAGATTACCTTCATACCTTGGGTGACCCTGCTGGGAAGCATGCTGTTGGCATTCTTTGTTCATCCCTCCCAGGAACATCTAAAACTATGGTTGGTGTGTACCGATGGTGAACAAATAGTATATGAATGTCTTCGGATATTATGAAAGTGCTTAAAATTGTATTGTTTGAAATATTGACTTTGATTTCAGAAATACCTGTAATTAGGTGTCCAATTTTGTCAACACTATATATTGTCTAGTCCATGATATTTTCAGTAAGTCTACATAACAGAAATACCCTATATAACAACTTTATATACTATCACAACTTTAATACTATTCAGCATTTAAAAACGTTTTGGAAGAGTGACTTCCCTCCCTCCCTCCCTTCCTCCCTCCCTCCCTCCCTCCCTCCCTTCCTTCCTTCCTCCCTTCCTTCCTTCCTTCCTTCCTTCCTCTATTTCAGTTATAGATGCTGGGGGGGGGGATCTACAGATATTAAAATAACATAAAATCATATTTAAAATTCCAGTGACAAATTACAAATTATAAGAAAATTATATAGACCATGGGTGTCAAACTCACGGCCTGCAGGCCGGATGTGTCATGCCCACCCCCAGTTTAGCAAAGGGGAAAAAGTCACAATATGTCATATGACGACAACTTGATGCAGCGAGTTTGACATCCCTGATATAGGCATACATAAATACATACATGGACAAATAGGCACATGTCTATACATATGTTCCCAAAGGCTTTCTTGAAAGCAAGTAAATAACCAATTTTCTCTTGGTTGCATGCAGCATTCATTGTCTCTGCACACACAGAACCCACATGGACATATTCTTTGCACTTCTTAAGTTTCATCAATATTGACAGGTTAATCAAAACTGCTGTGTAGGAAATTTCCTTTTAAAAAATGCAACAGCTGCAGAGATAGAGACTATACATTTAAATTAACTACATAAATACTTTAAAAAAAAAGAACATACATGTTTTGTAGGGGGAAAAAGATGTTTGGAGGTAGAATCACATGGAAAGGAAATTCCAGATAATTTAACCATATTGCCAAAAAAGCCCTGACTGAACAAAAGCAGAGTGTCTTAGAATGAAACAATGAAACATTCTTCCAAGTTATCTGACATTTCCATAGAACACTGACCAATTTTCCACCTCCCAAAGCATTGCAATATTCAATCTCCCAATATTATTTCAGCCAAAAGTAAATGACCACAAGTACACTCCTGAACTGATACCACAAAATGTAAGGTGGTGTTCATTAAAAGGCACAATGATTTCTTCAAGAATGACTTTCTCAAGCAGTAGATCTTTTCATGCTTGGAGCCTTAATGAATCAATAGAGGCTAAATGCAAATACCTTTAAGAGTGGCCAGACATTGATTCTCAGCTGGTTTAACTAAATTAATTGAACAAACTGATTCTGGTTAAATCATTTTGATAATGTCACTTACTATTGCTTTTGCAATATCAAAATAATCAGACATGGATAAATTCATAAATTAAAATTCATAGTACTTTAACATTCAGTTCTGCAATTTAACAGCATTCACTTTGCAAGTGGAAAGTATTTTTGAACTACTGTAATTTGTTTATTTTGTGCAATTTATCTACTGTCTCAATCCTCATGGACTCTGGGTAGTTTAATTGGAATAAAATAAGTATTTCTGGTGGAGGGTCTTAAATTGCAGTGGGAAGACCGCAGTGGGGGCAGGCACATTCAGTTGCAACTGAAACAAAATAACAGATACAGATTTGCATATACGAGATATAATTTTATTGTTGACTTCTCTTTGAACCATATTTTCAAAGAGAAGTAATGGTTTTCTTTGGCTCAACATAATAAAATACAATTAATAATTATTTGCTCTTTTTGCTACATGGTCCAAAATATCAACTTGGATAACATACTTGTGCAGATCTTTGCAGTTAGCATTTTATAGACATTACTGGAAGATATTAGATAGTTGTTGTTTTTTTAAAGGAACGAAAGAGGGGACCCATAGAGCAGAACATACCTAGGCTTGTTTGTAAGCACAGTAAAAGAAAGAGCTACCTTTCATGCAATAGTGAGACATGTGTTGTATATGCACAGTACTCAACTTGTGTCATTTTTCAACTGATACAAGGGAGGTTATGATTGTTTGAAACCAGCTCCTCAGCATGGTAAAAGAAGCAAAGAGGGGTGAATAAACTGAGTTTAATTAAAAAAGAGGCTTGCCCACTTAAGTGAATATGCTGGAAATAAGTTACATCTGATTCCAAAGTTGTAATAAAGTGCCTAGTGGCAATATCCCTGGAAGCAGGTATCCTAACACATACAGGATTTAAAAGGAAGATGGCGTACTGGAAAACAAACTTCCAGCACATCAGCTTCACCTCCACAGTGTTTATAGACCCCACAGACCTTCTTAGAAAATAAAATGGTAGATGGCCACAGCCCACTATTTATGAAAATGTTTACTGTCAGTAGTCAAAGTATTTTTTCCCCCTGCTTCCTGGACAATTGCTACAATGCTATTAGTACATGAAAACAGAGCATTGATTCCCAATATGACACATTATCTCCAAATTATTCAATAATGGAATGCTGGAGAACAAGCAAATCGGTGGAATTAAGTCCACAGAAAACCAACACCTCCCACAGTTTATACTGAATAGCTTAATAATGTTTTGAGTGTTCCATCGACAATCATAAATGAGAGTATTAGATTTCACTGTGTCCTTTCCCTCTGAAGAATGTTTCTTTCAAAGATCTACTAATATCCAACACGACTGATGTTTACAGCATCCTGCTGCTGAGCATCCCTGCTACTCTTCTAACTATGCTGTGAAATAATCTTTGCAAAAAGAAAAGAAGGATTTGTAAGAAATGTATAGCATCCACCTGTTATCATATGAATTTTAAAAGAAACTGTATTGCAAGATGTCGTGGTAGTTGTTATTTTTACTTTTTTAATTTCACATGAGATGTAGAATAGCATGAAATTTGTTATTATTTTTCTAGAGCACCTTTGTTTTGCCATAGCCTATTCTTACAGCTGAATCCAAACTCTATTTTGATGGCTGGTGGGAATTTTAGGAAAGGATAAATAATAGTTTGAATCCTAATAATCTTGAATCCTGAGAAATTAATACCTCATATGGGTATGAATGTACATGTGTATTCTTTACATCAGAATGGTAAGAAACTCTGTTATAGATTTTCAGCTTGAAAAAAGGACTTGGCTGCACAGGCTGCCCTGCCTCTTCATTCCCATCTTAGCAACAAAGTATGGACAATCTTATTTCAGTTTAGGCAGAGGCTAAATCTTTATCCACCTTGACAATGGACATCTTTTCAGCATAATGCTCCATTTTCCCCCCCAGTGCACTAGTTTATAGATTTCCATATTTCTTTTTAATAGCCTTATATGATTTATTGCATTTCAAATGAACCACGGCAATGGCAGGTAACATTAGCAAAATTTTAAAGACAAAAATATAATACAAATGTAGGACACAGGGGAGGGGAGGGGGATGGCGGTTGTCATTAGAGAAGGTCTGGGTCCGAGGGAGGTCACTGTTCCTCAGACGGCTGGTTGTGAGTCCCTCCTTGTGAAGTGGGGTCATGGGGTGCAGATGGGCGTGCTGGTTACATACCTGGCTCCCTGCCACGTGACGGCAGCCCTGCCCGAGCTGCTCAACGTTATAGCCACGGTGGCGGTTGACACCCCCAGGCTTATGGTCATGGGGGATTTTAACCTGCCATCCGTCGGAGAGGCGTCTGAGGTGGCTCGGGAGTTCATGGCTTCCATGACGGCCATGGACCTGACCCAGTTAGTTCATGGCCCTACTCACACGGCGGGAAACACGCTAGACCTGGTTTTTGTCTCTGGTCAGTGGTTGAGTGACCTTGAGATAGGGGATATAGTGATCAAGCCCTTGTCATGGTCAGATCACTCCCTCCTTCGCCTTGACCTTCGAACCGCTGCACCCCGCCGCAGGGAGGCGGAACCATTGAGGTGGTGCCGCCCCAGGCGCCTGATGGATCCTGATAGGTTCCAGACGGAGTTTGGGCCATTCCCTGAGGCTCTGGCACACGGCTCGACTGAGGAGCTGGTGGCCGCCTGGGATAGGGCGGCCACTGGAGCTTTGGATCGGGTCGTGCCTTTGCGGCCTCTGACCCGGCATCGATCTCGCCTGGCTCCTTGGTTCACCGAGGAGCCGAGGGAGATGAAGCGCCGGAAAAGACCCCTGGAGAGTGGTTGGAGGGCCAGCCATTCTGAATCTGACCGAACACTGGTAAGGTCTCATATTAAGACCTACCTGGTGGCGATAAAAGTGGCGAAGTATAACTATTTTGCCACTCTTGTTGCGTCATCAGATAATCACTCAGCCGCCCTGTTTAGGGTGACCCGCTCCCTGCTCCACCAGGAAGCGCAGGAGGACCCCTTGGAGGGTAGAGCCGAGGATTTTGTACAGTATCTGTATGACAAAATCGCTCAGATTCTGGAACACCTGGACTCTGACTGGGTAGATTCAGTGGGGAGGACAGAGGCAGGTCTTGTGAGTATTATCTGGGAAGAGTTTGATTCTGTGAGGCCTGAAGACGTGGACAGGATACTGGGCAGACTGAGCGCAGCCACATGTTTACTGGACCCGTGTCCCTCCTGGTTGGTGCTGGCCTCTCGGGAGGTTACATGAGGCTGGCTCCAGGGGATTATAAATGCTCCTTGAGTGAGGGTGTCTTCCCTGCCACCTTGAAAGAGGTGGTGGTGAGGCCTCTCCTCAAGAAGCCTTCTCTGGACCCGGCAATGTTGGTAAATTATCGTCCAGTCTCCAACCTTCGCTTCGTTGCGAAGGTTGTTGAGAGTGTGGTAGCGCGACAGCTCCCCCAGCACCTGGATGAATCGTCGTATCTGGATCCATTCCAGTCGAGCTTCAGGCCTGGGTACAGCATGGAAACGGCATTGGTCGCGTTGTTTGATGATCTCTGGAGGGCTCGGGACAGGGGTTGTTCCTCTGTCCTCGTCCTATTAGACCTCTCAGCGGCTTTTGATACCATCGACCATGGTATCATGCTGCACCGGCTAGAGGAGTTAGGGGTGGGGGGCACCGTCCTACGGTGGTTCTCCTCCTTTCTCTCTGACCGGTCGCAGTCTGTGTTGACAGGGGGGCAGAGGTCGACCCTGAGGCCCCTTGTATGTGGGGTGCCACAAGGGTTGGTCCTCTCGCCCCTTCTGTTCAACATTTATGTGAAGCCGCTGGGTGAGATCATCCGTGGTTTCGGGGCGAAGTATCATCAGTACGCTGATGATACTCAGCTGTACATCTCCACCCCAGACCACCCCAACAATGCCCTTGAAGTGATGTCCCGGTGCCTGGAGGCCGTGCGGATCTGGATGGGGAGAAACAGACTCAGGCTCAACCCATCCAAGACTGAGTGGCTGTGGTTTCCGACATCCCGATATAGTCAGTTGGTGCCATCACTGAGTATTGGGGGCAAGTCATTGGCCCCCATGGAGAGGGTTCGCAACTTGGGTGTCCTCGTGGACTCACGGCTGTCTTTAGAAGAGCACATGACGGCCGTGGCCAGGGGGACTTTTTATCAGGTCCGCCTGATTCGCCAGTTGCGTCCCTTTCTGGATCGGGACTCGTTAAATACGGTCACTCATGCTCTCGTTACTTCGCACTTGGACTACTGCAATGCTCTCTACATGGGGCTCCCTTTGAGGAGCACCCGGAGGCTCCAGCTGGTCCAGAATGCGGCCGCGCGGGTGGTTATGGGAGCGACATGGCGCTCCCATGTGACCCCCCTCCTGTGCGAGCTGCACTGGCTCCTGGTTGTCTTCCGGGTGCGCTTCAAGGTTTTGGTTACCACCTTTAGAGCGCTCCATGGCATCGGACCGGGGTATTTACGAGACCGCCTTCTGCTACCAATAGCCTCTCACCGACCAGTACGCTCCCATAGAGCGGGGCTCCTCAGGGTGCTGTCGGCCAAATAGTGTCGACTGGTGGCCCCCAGGGGGAGAGCCTTCTCTGTGGGGGCACCTACCATCTGGAACGAGCTCCCCCCGGAGATATGGAGAATCCCGGACCTGCGCACGTTTCACCATGCTCTCAAAACTTTTCTATTTCAGCAAGTTGGCCTGGCCTAACTCCCCTCTTTTAAATTTTTAAAAAAATTTTTAATTCGTGATTTTATAAATTGGGTGTTTTAATCTGTGTTTCGGCCAAAATATTTAATAATTTTAAGGGATTTTTAATATTTGTATTATTTGTATTTTATCTTGGCTGTTCACTGCCCTGAGTCCTTCGGGAGTAGGGCGGTATAGAAATTTGATTAAATAAATAAATAAATAAATAAATAAGTAAGTAAGTAACCAAAAAACACCCCAAATATAAATAATTCTTTCACATTACAACATGCAGTTTCAGCTTTTCCTCGCTCTTGAAAGTTTGTTTTCTCAAACTTCCATTGCCATTTTCAAAGTATATAATGTCCAATTTCTGAATGTTAGTGAAAAAAAAAAGTAACTTGATAGCACAGTTTAATGACAAGCAAGTGACAGAAACAAAAAAGAATGCTATTTCTTTACTTTTGGCCATGCCAAAAACCAGAGGGGAGGGAAGGGAGGAATGGAAAAACTTTTTAATACTGGTACTCTCTGTGGAGTGTGGATCAAATCTAAACATACTGTATACACTGAAATACTTTTTGAAGCTAACAAAACACAGTCTAACATCAAAGCTTCAATATGTATTGTTTGGCCACACCAAACTGATAATTTGTCTCAATTTTTAGATAAAAGAACCCTTAAATTGTTTTGAAATTATTCCAATAATGTGAGCTATTATAACAATCAATGCAGCAGTATCCTAATCTAGAACATATAGGTTAAGGTGACCAGACGTCCCGCTTTTGGCGGGACAGTCCCGCTTTTGAGCAATTTGTCCCGCGTCCCGCGGCGTTTTAAAAAAGTCCCGATTTTTCATTCTGCCTCCTGAGTCCCAGTTGATGGCTAGAGGGAAAAAACCTGTTTAAACTCTTGCCGCAGGGCTTCAAAGGGCCGCCCTACGTTGATTAGCTCGGCTTCCCCCTCTCAGCTGATTTGCGCAGGGCTCTGCTCTTGCTAAATTGCTCAGCAGTTTTTTTTTTCTCTTTGTGCAAACCAAGCTCAAAACGAAACTGAAAGTAAAACAGGCTGTTGGCTTTGCTCTTTGCTTGCAACGTTGGAAAATTAGGCAGCAGATTTATTTTCCTTTTCCTCACCAAAAAAGGTAAGTGCAAACAATGGGAAATTATTTAGGGCAAAAGAGGAGAGTTCAAGATTTTAAAACACAAAAGAAAAAAAAGCTCTTTTTAACTAGGGAATTGTAATAATTGAGATACTATTAATTGTATACTGTGTTGAAAGCAGAAATGGTTAAGTTGTGGTTTGGAGGAATATATGGGGGAAATTATTTGGTTTATTATTATTGGTAAATATAATTAATTGATTTGTAAGAAATTGGATTGCATGGAAATAATTGGAATATTCATGTTCATATTGATTAATATACAAAAAAGATAGTTATATAACTAATTGATTTATCTTAAAATGTTGAATTTGTATTAAACAACTGTATTACATAATTACATAATTAACCAATGTGAGGATGGATATAAAAATAGATGACAATGGGAAGGGGTATAATATAGAATAGAAGGGAAAAATTGAATTTGATTAACATTAGAGATGAGGATGAAGGGTAATATTGTTTTTTTAAAAAAATAGATGAGGAATAAATATGGCAAAAAGGAAATATAGAAATTGTAAATTTAATTGAAATGATTAAACACTGTTTAAATTTGTGAACCAGCCAAATATTCTGTTCAAAGAAAATACATTGTATGTTTGTATGTGTGTTTCTAATTATTGCTATTTATTCATATTTGTTCTCTTTTATTCTTTAAAGTTTAACAATTCATTCTTTATCTTAATATCTTTATATTTGTTTGGGGTTGGCTTTCTTCCCTTTCATCTTTTTTATTGTACAGCAATCTTTCTCCTCAAACCTACCACCTCTCTTTTCTTTCCTTCTTACTTTCTCTTCCCCCCACCCTCTTCTTCTCCTCCCTATTTCCTCTTCCTTTCTCCTTCTCCTCCTCTCTTCCTCCCTCTCTTACCGTCACTCCTACTCTAATTTCCCTTCCCTTCCTTCATCCCTCTCTATTACTGTATCCTTTTATGCATATGGACTACTCAGAGGGCTGAAAAAGTTATTTCTGACTGGTCCTCGCACTTTTGACCAATCCTCGAACTTACGACTGTCCTCACATTTTACATTTTTGCCCTATCTTGTCACCATGGTGAAGAGAAGCAGTTGTGAAATGAGTGACATGGTTGTTAAGAATGCTGCACGGGTATAAATGTGAGGATGTTCATAAGTGTGAGGACCAGTCAAAAGTGCGAGGACCTGTCAGAAATGACTTTTTTCAGCCCTCTGGTTAGTCCTTTTGTGCATATGGACTACTCAGAGGGATGAAAAAGTTATTTTTGACTGGTCCTCGCACTTTTGACCAGTCCTCGAACTTACGACTGTCCTCACATTTTACATTTTTGCCCTATCTTGTCATCATGGTGAAGAGAAGCAGTTGTGAAATGAGTGACATGGTTGTTAAGAATGCTGCACGGGCATAAATGTGAGGATGGTCATAAGTGTGAGGACCAGTCAAAAGTGCGAGGACCTGTCAGAAATGACTTTTTTCAGCCCTCTGAGTAGTCCCTATACACATAGCCATGGCCACCCGGTCACATGACCAGCTAGCCACGCCCACCCAGTCACATGGCCTCCAAGCCACGCCCACACAATAAGCCATGTCCACAATGGTGTCCTTCTTACCAATGTTAAAATCTGTTCACCTTACCCTATACACATAGCCATGGCCACCCGGTCACATGACCAGCTAGCCACGCCCACAAAATAAGCCACGCCCACAATGTCCCTCTTTACCAATGTTAAAATCTGGTCACCTTAATATAGGTGCATCTATAACTGCCTGACAAATTCATTGTCTATGAATATATCTATCATAGATCATTGTCTATAATATTTGTCCATGAACTCACCTTATCCACAGATATGTGTCTCGTGTGGAAAGCAACTATTTAGTGGATTTCCTTGTCTTGTCAGTATGAAACCAATATACTTAAATATGCAGTTGAATAAAATACATCATATTTTCCTTACATTTCCATCCTGGATGCCCAAACAGTATCATGGAGGTACTGCCTCAGTGATTAAAGACCATGGGGTTTGGAAGGGAACTATATGTTGCAGTTCAGTGCTGGGTGATTTTGAATATTAGGGCCCCCTGGTTCTCGGATTCTCTATCTTTAAGATTGGATGAGGCTGCCCTCCCCCAGTGTACAATTTGTGGGTCCTCCTGGACTTGTGGCTGCTGTTGGATTGGATTATATGCCGCTTTCCTGGACTGGGAGGCCCTGCTCACAATCACTTATGCCTTGATTACCTCCTGAGTGGCCTACTGCAATGCAATTTACATGGGGCTGCCTTTGAAGAGCATCCAGACGCTACAGTTGGTGCAAAACTGCAGGGTGTGCATTTATGTGCATTCTTCAATCAGCACATGTAGCACCTCTGCTCCATGAGCTACATTGGTTGCCATATGCTTCCAGGCTCAATGCAAGATGCAACCTATAAAGCTCTTTGTGGTATGGGGCAGGTTATTTGAGTGACCACCTTTCCTCAATTATGTCTATCTGTCCCATTGGATCTGGCAAGAGGCATACTTAAGTTCCCACAAATTTGGGAGTGCCCTTGGTGGGCCACAGGTAGAGAGCCTATTCCTTCATGGCAGCTGCACTCTGGAATATTCTTTCTCCAAAGATTACACTGGCATTGAAGATCTGATTCTGTCACCAAACCTGGGGATTAGCAGATGTTATTGGTTATGTTGATTTGTTATTGATGAATTTACTTTTACCCTGGGCTACAATTTACATGTGTGCTATTATATGCTATATTTTTTAATGTATTTTGCTGTTTCTAAACACCAGAATCATGAATTTGAGATGGGTAGCCATATAAATTGAAATAATATTATATAAAGTACATGTGTGCACACATACACAGCCATAGGCACCCATATACAAACTATCAGATGAAATGGCTATGAAAAAATTGTAAAAATAGCACTGATCACTAGCTTATCAGATTTGCTGTATCTTTGATATACTCAACATGATAGCTTCAACTAATTTTTTTTGAAATGCTGTATTTCTGGTCAGGTTCTTAACCACACATTATAAGGAAATCAACTGGGTTGCTGAGCCAAAAGTTTGGAAAATGAAAAGCAGTTTAGTCTTGCTGGCCTTCTGCAGGCAGAAATCTGCTGAATACTATCACCCACAAGCTGATGTAAGGAGAAATAGGACTTGACAAGATGAAGGAATAGTATGTTCCTAGTTATAACACTGCACATCTATTAAAACCTACAGGGAAATAAATAAAAATTGCTCTAGCCAGAATTATTAAGGCCGTCTCATACCAGGTACAAGAGCAATTTGCCTTCTCCTTCAAAAGTAATGCATTTAGGAAGCCATCGCTGGGATTAGAGGAAACTAATGGATTTTTTAATTCATATTATTCATCAGACAGGGGTATCTACTCAAGTCACATTTTGATGTAAGTATGCATGCTTCTCCCAGATATAAAGCTTTTTATTCAGCAGAGGCAAATATTACCAGAAAAATATTTGCACAGCCCTAACTCAATTGTTTAAACTGAAGCAAACCTAAGATAAATAGCACATATCTTATTATGGTTAAGACCATTTAAAGAGAGCATGCAGGTCACACGCATTTGCCCTGCCCCTATGACAGCATGCCCCCTGTTG
The DNA here is from genome assembly GCA_022577455.1 of Arizona elegans. Taxonomy (NCBI): domain Eukaryota; kingdom Metazoa; phylum Chordata; class Lepidosauria; order Squamata; family Colubridae; genus Arizona; species Arizona elegans. The sequence goes on from JAKOOJ010000001.1 coordinate 156,742,033, forward strand.
ACCCTGCCCATAGCTTTGGGACTTGTTTGGCAAAGGAGACACATAAACAATGCCTATGAGTAGGCTCTATATGGGTTGCACCCTTTTACTCAAAGACAATTTTCTTAAAAACCAAACTGCACTGAATCACATTTAAAAAGGTAGCACACATCCTGGCTGCCCATGTTATTAAAAACAGGAACTATTTTCTGGCCTGTCCATGGAAAATCATTGATTTTGTTCCTATTTTGGTCTGCTGGGATTCCTTATTAATATGTTGTTAGTCTGAATTGCTAGAATTACATCTGAATTTGATGTAGAAGGACCAATTTGTCCTTAACAATGCAATTTCTAACCCAAAGAGGGGGTTATCCCCACCCCTGCATAACCATATATAAATGCCTGATGTTTTGCAGTACCACAGATTGCCATTTTATACACATCAGCCACAAAGTACTATTGGTTCTAACCACTGATAACACATCCTTTTTTAAAAAATGTATCCTTCACTGAAAGAACAATTGTTCTCTTTGTCTTCTGAATCAACAAAGAAAAGAGGGCATTTCAGAGTTAATTAACATATCACAAAGCAGATGAAGCAAAGCCTGCTAAAAGTGTGTGGGTGTGTTTTCTGGAGATTAGGCATATTCACCCTCCAGATGTGTTATGTATGGCTGAGTACTAAATAGATATGATACATGCTCTGACAGTTATTGGCTTCATGAGCTGCTTGGGACTAAGTCTAAGCAGCCACACATCTGCACCCTCAAAATCTTCACTTGCAGTCAGTAACTGATATGAATATCAAGGTGCCGAAGCTGGATTGGCCCTTCAAAGCTGCAAAATGGTTTAGGAATAAGGGGTCAGAAAGAACATTTGTTCTATCACGAGCTTGTATCCAGCTTTCCTGGATTCTTTTACTGTCAGACAACAAATTGTTAGATTTGAAATTGTTGTTGCTTTTAGATCAGTATTTACTCTTCCAATAATCTATTTTTTTAATTTCTAGTTGCTTTGGTTTGAATCATATTCTGCTGAAAAGATGAAATATGAATGAATAAATAATTAAATCAATGGTAATTTCTTGAAAAGAATGCCTACTTTGAATTATACTTTGTTGAATGGTTTAGGGGAAAAGGAAGTCACTTTTCTAACAGAGATTACCTTAACTTCCAGGCATTAAAAGTCTACAGTAGTTGGTAGAGATTTGTGTGGTAGAGATTGTTATCAGACATCCTCAGAATCCAAAAGTTGCATGGGCATCAGATTTAGTATCCTCCCCTTTGAACAGTTGAGATGATTATCCATTTGTGTCAAACTTTTCCTTCAAAACTCAGCAGTTTTCAGAGCAGTGTGCCATCAGTTCAAGAAAACTGATCTAAAGCCACTCCTGGTACACCACATTAATGTCATGGTTTCTTCGGAAACTGGCCAGCACCTTCTTAATTCTGGTGTAATAAGCATGCTTGCATTAAGTCAGGCATAATTGGATTTTAAAACTTTTTTTCATATTTATTATGGAACATAAATATTACTCCATCCACATCTGTTGCAAGCTATTAGAGCTAGATATTGCATAGAGGCTCCATTAGGTAAAGATACCAAATGAAAACCAGTATCTGACCTCCATGAACCCATAATTTGACTGCAGTTTCAAAACGACACTGTTGCCACTCAAGCGTAAAATTCCTCTTGCCTTGAAAAATAGAAAAGCATGTCCATACTAGTCTCAAAAGAGAACATTTCATAGCTCCACTTGTTCCAATTATGGAAACATATTCTTGAACATGCCAAATAATGGAAACCAGAGGTTCACAAGGAGTCATGCAGAAACGGAACAACTCCTTTGTTCCAATCTCAGCAAATTCATAAGTGCTGCATAGTTTTTCACAGACTTTAGCAAAGCTGGAAGGCTGATGTCTAATAAAGAGTAGATATGCCCACTACAACTCTCAATTTAGATTAAGGGAAAATCACATTAGTATGTCAAAACATTTCAGTGTTTTTTGTTGGACTTTTTAATCCAGGGGATTGATTCATGACTTCTTTATGCCCCTTCATATTGCCACTGGGGCACTAATGACTTAAACTTCCTTCATATTAAAATTAACTGCATGCAGAAAACTGGAGTATCAATGTAATTATTAGTGTCAAACCTTTCTCACCAAAATATTTTCCATCTAAGTACAGGATTTTTTTCATAAAAGCAGGAATATTCAATCATAAGAGATCTTTCTGTGGTCTGAACTAACAGTTCAGCTAACAGTTTACTCAACCAACTAACTTGTTTTTAGTAAACTGACATAGCTGCTAAAGCAAATTAAAGCTTTCTATTGAAGATCATATATTTCATAAAGTTCTATAATGGCAGAGGACCAGTATATAAATGAATGAATGTGTTAACACATGGACCCCAACAAAGATACCTTAAGACAGTGGTTCTCAACCTTCTTAATGCCGCGACCCTTTAATACAGTTCCTCATGTTGTGGTGACCCCCAACCAGGGGTGGGTTCTAAATTTTTTTACTACTGGTTCTGTGGGCATGGCTTATTTTGTGGGCGTGGCTTGGAGGTCATGTGACTGGGTGGGCATGGCTAGCTGGTCATGTGATCGGGTGGCCATGGCTATGTGTATAGGGACTACTCAGAGGGCTGAAAAAAGTCATTTTGACAGGTCCTCACACTTTTGACTGGTCCTCACACTTATGACCATCCTCACATTTATGCCCGTGCAGCATTCTTAACAACCATGTTACTCATTTCACAACTGCTTCTTTTCACCATGATGATAAGATAGGGCAAAAAACGTAAAATGTGAGGACAGTCGTAAATTCGAGAACTGGTCAAAAGTGCAAGGACCAGTCAAAAATAACTTTTTCAGCCCTCTGAGTAGTCCATGTGCACAAAAGGACTACCCAGAGGGCTGAAAAAAGTCATTTCTGACAGGTCCTCGCACTTTTGACCGGTCCTCACCCTTATGACTGGTCATCATTTATGCCCCTTGTAGCATTCTTAACAACCGTGTCACTCATTTCACAACTGCTTCTCTTCACCATGGTGACAAGATAGGGCAAAAACGTAAAATGTGAGGACAGTCGTAAGTTCGAGGACTGGTCAAAGTGTGAGGACCAGTCAAAAATAACTTTTTCAGCCCTCTGAGTAGTCCATATGCATAAAAGGATACAGCAATAGAGAGGGATGAAGGAAGGGAAGGGAAATTAGAGTAGGAGTGAGGGTAAGAGAGGGAGGAAGAGAGGAGGAGAAGGAGAAAGGAAGAGGAAGTAGGGAGGAGAAGGGGGGAAGAGAAAGTAAGAAGGAAAGAAAAGAGAGAGGTGGTAGGTTTGAGGAGAAAGATTGCTGTACAATAAAAAAAAAGAAAGGAAAGAAAACCAACCCCAAACAAATATGAAGATATTAAGATAAAGAATGAATATTAAAGAATAAAAGAGAACAAATATGAATAAATAGCAATAATTAGAAACACACATACAAACATACAATGTATTTTCTTTGAACAGAGTATTTGGCCGGTTCACAAATTTAAACAGTGTTTAGTCATTTCAATTAAATTTACAATTTCTATATTTCCTTTTTGCCATATTTATTCCTCATCTGTTTTTTTTAAAAAAAACAATATTACCCTTCATCTTCGTCTCTAATCTTAATCAAATTCAATTTTTCCCTTCTATTCTATATTATACCCCTTCGCATTGTCATCTATTTTTATATCCTTCCTCACATTGGTTAATTATGTAATTATGTAATACAATTGTTTAATATAAATTCAACATTTTAATATAAATCAATTAGTTATATAACTATCTTTTTTGTATATTAATCAATATGAACATGAATATTCCAATTATTTCCATGCAATCCAATTTCTTACAAATCAATTAATTATATTTACCAATAATAATAAACCAAATAATTTCCCCCATATATTCCTCCAAACCACAACTTAACCATTTCTGCTTTCAACACAATATACAATTAATAGTATCTCAATTATTACAATTCCCTAGTTAAATAGAGCTTTTTTTCTTTTGTGTTTTAAAATCTTGAACCTCCTTTTTTGCCCTAAATTTCCCATTGTTTGCAGTTTTGCACTTACCATTTTTTGGTGAGGAAAAAGAAAAAGAAATCTCTCTGCCTCATTTTGTCACGTTGCAACAAAGACCCTTCTTTAGTTTTAATTTCGCTTTTCAGCATAGATAGGGGGGAAAAAAATCTGCTCCAGGAATTTACCTCTTTGCAGCTAGCTCTTTGAAGCCCCGCGGCAAGAATTTAAAGTTTTTTTTCCCTCTAGCCACCAGCTGGGACTCCGGAGGCAGCAATAGATTGGGAGTGGGCGGGGTAAGCGAACGGCGACTGGGCGATCCAACAGAGGGTGTTTTAAGCATAGCTAGGGGGAAAAATAATTTGCTCAAGATTTTTTTGCAGCTAGCAACAGAGCCCTCCGCAAAACAGCTGAGAGCAAATCAGCTGAGAGTCGAGGCTGATCTAATCAACTTGTGCTAATTAACCTATCCTGAAGCTGAAAGGGACTGTTTTTTCTATTTTTGCAGGCACCGGTCTACTCATTTGTTTTCTTTTAACACTGATCAGCTATAGGGCGGCCCTTTGAAGCCCCGTGGCAAGAGTTTAAACAGTTTTTTCCCCTCTAGCCGATCAGCTGGGACTTCGGAGGCAGCAATAGATTGGGAGTGGGTGGGGTAAGTGAACAGCCGGTGATCCACCAGAGGCAAAGAGTGAGGGTGAGTGAAGGCGTGGGGGGGGTGAAAGAGGCCTTTGGCGACCCCTGTGAAATGGCCGTTCGACCCCCAAAGGGGTCGCGACCCCCAGGTTGAGAACCGCTGCCTTAAGACAAAATTATAAATTAAACAAAATGTAAAAACAAGAATGAAATGAATCATTTATCTTCTTTGATGTCAATGTGCATTTCAATATGTAATTTAAAATGAACAAGCTTAGGGAACTCTGAGCAAAAAGGTTTATGTAACATGCTAATATTGTCAGAAAGATATTTAAAATGTGGTTATTTTTACAGCACAGATATAATCCTCCCAATTAATAGGTCATTTTCCTATATACCGGTAAGTGAAAATATGGTTGCAGCATTACTTTTGCTTATTTTGTCTTATTTTTTATCAAGCAACCTTGAATTAAAGCTCTAATCAAGAAATGGCTCTAATCAAGAAACAGGGCGGCTTACACATTGTAAGCCGCCCTGAGTCTCCGGAGAAGGGCGGCATATAAATCAAATAAATAAATAAATAAAAACCAGATAATATCCCATTCCCTCCTTTTTGCAGCTGTACTGATCCTGATCTGGAGATGTGGATTGCTTTGGATAGATTTAAAATATCTGGGTTTTTTCCTTCTCTGCACTGCCCCTTCTCCACATCTGACTCTCTGGGACAGGGAATTATATTTTGAAAATTCAGGTGTAACACATTCAGGCCAAGAAAAGGGCTATATGGTGTCTATAAAATTACATTGCATAAAACTGATTGGTAAGGCCTACTGCTCTATGAAATATTTGAAACATTTTTTAAAATGAAAAGCAGCATCCATGTTTAGTTTAGTTTAGTTTATTTGATTTGTATACCGCCCTACTCCCGAAGGACTCAGAGCGGTGAACAGCCAACAATAAAATACGTAGATACAAAAAATTTAAAAACCAGATAAAATCAAATTAAATCATTTTGGCCCAGACAGATTAAAACACCCCAATAATTTAAAAACAGATTAAAATTTACACATTTAAAAAGGGAAGAGATTAGGCCAAGCCCGCCTGATGGAATAAAAAGGTCTTCACAGCACGGCGGAAGGAGCGCAGATCCAGGATCCTCCGTATCTCCGGGGGGAGCTCATTCCAGATGGTAGGTGCCCCCACAGAGAAGGCTCTCCCCCTAGGGGCCGCCAGTCGACACTGTTTGGCTGACGGCACCCGGAGGAGTCCCTCTCTATGAAAGCGTACTGGCCGGTGGGAGGCTATTGGTGGTAGTAGGCGGTCCCGTAGATAACCAGGTCCTAAGCCATGGAGCGCTTTAAAGGTGGTAACCAAAACCTTGAAGTGCACCCGGAAGACCACCGGGAGCCAGTGCAGCTCGCGCAGGAGAGGTGTTACATGGGAGCGCCATGTCGCTCCCATTACCACCTGCGCGGCCGCACTCTGCGCCAGTTGGAGCCTCCGGGTGCTCCTCAAGGGGAGCCCCATGTAGAGAGCATTACAATAGTCCAGGCGGGAGATGACGAGGGCATGAGTGACCGTGCGTAACGAGTCCCGATCCAGAAAGGGACGCAACTGGCGAATCAGGCGAACCTGATGAAAAATCCTCCCGGTCACGGCCGTCAAGTGCTCTTCTAAAGACAGCCGTGAATCCAGGAGGACGCCCAAGTTGCGAGCCCTCTCCGTGGGGGCCAATGATTCGCCCCCAATAGTCAGTGATGGCATCAACTGACTATATCAGGACGTCGGAAACCACAGCCACTCAGTCTTGGATGGGTTGAGCCTGAGCCTGTTCCTCTCCATCCTGATCCGTACGGCCTCCAGGCACCGGGACATCACTTCAAGGGCATTGTTGGGGTGATCCGGGGTGGAGATGTACAGCTGGGTGTCATCAGCATACTGATGGTACTCCACTCCGAAACCACAGATGATCTCGCCCAGCGGCTTCACATAAATGTTGAACAGGAGAGGCAAGAGGACCGACCCTTGTGGCACCCCACATATGAGGGGCCTCGGGGTCGACCTCTGTCCCCCTGTCAACACAGACTGCGACCGGTCAGAGAGAAAGGAGGAGAACCACCGCAACACAGTGCCTCCCACCCCTAACTCTTTCAACCGGTGCAGCATGATACCATGGTCGATGGTATCAAAAGCCGCTGAGAGGTCTAACAGGACCAGGACAGAGGAGCACCCCCTGTCCCGAGCCCTCCAGAGATCATCAACCAACGTGACCAATGCCGTTTCCATGCTGTACCTGGGCCTGAAGCCCGACTGGAACGGATCCAGATACGTCGTTTCATCCAGGTGCTGGGGGAGCTGTTGTGCAACCACACTCTCAACAACCTTCACAACAAAACAAAGGTTGGAGACCGGACGATAATTTACCAACATTGCCGGGTCCAGGGAAGGCTTCTTGAGGAGAGGCCTCAACACCGCCTCTTTCAAGGCGGCAGGAAAGACACCCTCACCCAACGAAGCATTTATAATGCCCTGGAACCAGCCTCGTGTCACCTCCCGAGAAGCCAGCACTAACCAGGAGGGACACGGGTCCAATAAACAAGTGGTCGCGTTCAGTCTACCCAGAATCCTGTCCACGTCCTCAGGGGTCACAGGATCAAACTCATCCCAGATAACATTCTCAAGACCTGCCCCAGTCCCTCCCCCTGAGACTACCTAGTCGGAGTCCAAATCTTCCCGAATCTGAGTGATTTTGTCATACAGATATTGAACAAAATCCTCGGCTCTACCCTGTTTCTCTGGAACAGCAATACAATCGTTTCTACATTTGTATAAAAGCACCAAGAGTATGCATGCCGACATTAGTCTCAGGTGAATGTCTGGACACCATATAATCCATCCACATCAATAAGCAGCTGCTACTGTTTTCTCCAAGGACATCATCCGTGCCTGGTCAGGCATCTGACTTGACCTGAGCTAACTTGATGAGGTTGGCCTGACCAGAACTCCCATTAGAGACCAAAGGACTTTCTTCAAGAGAATTCCTCCTCTGCCCTCCATAATATGCCATTCTCTCTCTACTTCTGTTATTGAATACAGCTTGGTTAAAAAAAAAAAACAGGATACAACCTGAGGTGGGATAAAACAACAGACTGTTCTTCTAATTAAGACTTTCATTATTTAGGGAATTCTAAAATCAACTGTAAATGATAGGTGGAAAGAATGCTCATTAGAGTAATTGCATGAGTCCAGTTGAAATCTATGATTCATCAAGGCCACAGGCTTCTGACTGCTTCTGAATGATATGCCAATCTGCTTTTGAAGCCCTTTAAATCAGTGATCAGTCTTGGGCTGCGCTGGCATTTGAGAAGGGGGCTTAAAACTACTTTAGCTTCATCTGCAAATGTATCCTCTGCATTCTCTAGATCTAGCTCAGCAAATTCCATATATTGCAATAATGAGAGTGGCAACTGTTTTTAATCTATAGTATACTGAATAGAGCAATCAAATTTCCTGATTTCTTGGCTATTTCTAATCAAGCTCCAAAAGACAATTTCACTGTTTAAAGTAAACAAATATGGGCTTTTTATTCTGCAATTCCATCAGGGCCGAGGATGGACAAATGAGTCTTTTTCTGTATCAATTTGCATCTCTTTTGTCCAATATATACATCTGTTTGCAAGTTTCAAAAATAACATAATAAGTCATAACTATTTTTGTATATAATCCCTCTCACATATTTACATTTCCCTTTCTTTCAAAACTACACTGAGTTTTGTATAAAAGTGTTCCTATTCATTTTCTATGAATTTTTGAACTGAAACTGTATTGTGAAACTCAGAAAGTGCACAATCCAGAAGATAACTATGTTTCAATTGGCATAGTTTTGGCTCTGAGGTTACAATGTCATAAATGCAAACCAAACAAAATTTCTCCCTTCTCTTAAATGAGTACCATATTTTGTCAGAAAAACTACATTATATGTCCTTAGAAAAACTCAATAATTGTTTTTAATTACTAGCTGATTAATGCCCAATGAATTGTGCTTGAGAAGGGTATATATGTAATAGTCTAGCTGGGTATATATTTATTTTGGCCCTATTTTCTATAGCAGAGTAAGATAAAATAAAATAAGTAATCCCAAATATATATTGTTAATCTATAGAAATCAGAATAAGACATTCAGGCAACAATTACAGTAGTTATAGCATTCTGATCTCAAATGGAAGTAACTTCCATTTGTACACACATAGATTTAGTTAGAATGAAGAGATACTACTAATTGCAGAAAAAACAACAATAATTATGTTAATTAAAAGTACATTTCAGAACAAGGTAATTACTGTAACATTTGGAGCAATAACCAATCTTGACGTTGGTCTCATGAATTTCAATTATCCCCATCAGTCATTCTTAAGGCTCGAAAGTAAAATGGACCAGAGTAAAATATGCCAATCTAGTAATAAATTTGGAAACGCTTTTTATTTAATTTTTCATTTTAAAACAATCTCCTAAAACTTCTTAAATTAAGAAAAGTATAAATATTAAATATCCATATCTCAAATATTTGTTCCTTTGCAAATATTGATCCCATCCACAGGCATCATGGTTGGGTTGGATTTAACAGGAAACTGGTGTCATACACATCAGGATAGTATTATATAAATGACAAATGTCTCATTTGTGTCACTGTGTGAAAATGTGTGATATTGAGAACACACAGTTGTATTGTTCTGGAACTATGTTAAAAGAAACCTATGGTTTCAATCCCCATTCAGATGCAGTGGATGAATATTTTGGGATCAGAAGCAAGTGAGTATCCATCCCCAGCATGCTGGCTGAGGAGTTTTGGGAATTGAAGTCCACACATCTTGAAGTTGCCAAGAAACATTATCTTAAACTGACTACAACTAAAATTATGCTTTCAATCTAGACTGGAAAGAATTTAAAGTCTTAGATATCTGTAAAACCTAGAGTTAATTGGCCACTTCTTGCTCTGATATTTTCAAAAAAAAAATATTTTTAAATTATTAATGTTGCTTTTCTTCCTAACAATATTGTAATAATGCTTAATGAAATGCCCATATTTTAGCAAAGAATCATTGAATGATAGAGTTGGATGGAGCCATTTAAGCCACCGAGTCCAAGCTCAGTTCTATATAGAAATTCATATTAAAATATGGCCAAAAGATTATTTTCCATTTCATTCCAGATAATGAAAGAGAGTGTACTATCTCTTGAGGTAATTGTTTCTATCATTGAGCTATTCTTACCATTGGGAAGTTTTTCTTAATATCTAACCAGAATCTACCTTCCTGTAATTTAACTCCATTATTTCTTTGTTCTGCCCTATGGCAGAACAAGTCTTTTTCTGTGACACCTGCTTTCTGGTGCTAATGTTATAGAAGAAATTATGAATAAACACATGCCATTGTTAAAAGTCATTTTTGCAGGATAAATGCACAAATATATTCCTTAAGTCTTAATGTTCATTTTTCACTTTATTTGCCCCCTGCCTATTTTTCATCAGAATCACACAAGGGTACTTTCAGATAAACAAATGGGAAGATATTTGGGACAGGAAAACTTGTAGGAAAGGTAGTAACCAATGAAAATTAACTACAAATAAAAGGAAATGGCTTGTTGACTCTAACTGAAAGCAAAATATTTAAATGGACCTAATATTTTCTATCATAGAAAATTTCAACCCAAAGCAAGAAAATAAAAATAAAATGAATTCACAACTTTAGAAAAACAAGATCATTCTAGAACCCTAATTATATATTTCCTAAAAACATTTTTACTAATCTTTTCCAAGTTCAATAGCTTGTGTAAAATGGTATCCCTGTATCTTTGCATGTATGTATTAAAGTTTCCATTATTAGGAAAAATTGGGTACAAAGCAATCAATGACCAAAATAAATATCAATTAGAATACATAGGTAAATCTTTAATATGTTGTATCCAAGTGTATGCTTCAACCATTGATGCAGAGGAAGAAGAGATTAGAGTAAAAGGTTTTATTATCAAATTCAATCTGAAATTGATAGAACATGTAAGCAAGATGTGCTGCTTGTGACTGGAGACTGAAAAAGTTTGAAAGAAAATGTAGTTGGATGTTATGGCCTAGAAAACAGAAATGAAACAGGAAATCACCTCCAATCCAATGATTATTTCATTGATAACCCAATTTTCAAACAACCAAAACAATGTCTATATACATCAGAGGTGGGTTTCAACAGGTTCTGACCAGTTCTGGAGAACCGGTAGCAGAAATTTTGAGTAGTTCGGAGAACCGGTAAATATCACCTCTGGTTGGCCCTGCCCACATCTATTCTCTGCCTCCTGAGTCCCAGGTGATCGGGAGGAAATGGAGATTTTACAGTATCCTTCCCCTGCCATGCCCACCAAGCCACACCCACAGAACCAGTAGTAAAAAATTTGAAACCCACCACTGATATACATGCATATCACCAGATAAATCAGACAGAAATCAAATTGATTATATTATTATAACACCAAAGAATTGATCAGGAACTGATTATGGAACAGATCCAGTGGTGGGATTCTGCTGGTTCTAGGCGGTTTGGCCAAACCATTTGTTAAATTGCTGGCTCACCCCACCCCTTACCCTGCCCCTCCGAACCACTATTTATTCCCAATAAATAGTGGTGGGTGAGGGGCGGGCGAGCCAGCAATTTAACAAATGGTTCGGTGTTTTTTTGTAATTTTATTGGCCCGCAGAACTTCAGCATAGGCTAATTAGCCCATTGATTAGATCTGCCTCCCGACTCTCAGCTGATTTGCTCTCAGCTGTTTTGCGCAGGGCTCTGCCACTTGCAAAATTGCTGCAGCAGATTTTTTTTTCTCCTTGTGCAAACCAAGCTCAAAATGAAACTGAAAGTAAAACAGGCTGTTGGCTTTGCTGTTTGCTGCAATGTTGGAAAACCAGGCAGCAGATTTCTTTTTCCTCACCATAAAAGGTAGGTGCAAACAATGGGAAATTTAGGGCAAAAGAGGAATTCAAGATTTTAAAACACAAAAGAAAAAAAGCTCTATTTAACTAGGGAATTGTAATAATTGAGATACTATTAATTGTATATTGTGTTGAAAGCAGAAATGGTTAAGTTGTGGTTTGGAGGAATATATGGGGGAAATTATTTGGTTTATTATTATTGGTAAATATAATTAATTGATTTGTAAGAAATTGGATTGCATGGAAATAATTGGAATATTCATGTTCATATTGATTAATATACAAAAAAGATAGTTATATAACTAATTGATTTATATTAAAATGTTAAATATATTAAACAACTGTAATATTACATAACTAACCAATGTGAGGATGGATATAAAAATAAATGACAATGGGAAGGGGTATAATATAGAATAGAAGGGAAAAATTGAATTTGATTAAGATTAGAGATGAGAATGAAGGGTAATATTGGTTTTGTTAAAAAATAAATGAGGAATAAATATGGAAAAAAGCAAATTTAGAAATTGTAAATTTAATTGAAATGACTAAACAGTTTAAATTTGTGAACCGGCCAAATACTCTGTTCAAAGAAAATACATTGTATGTTTGTGTGTGTGTTTCTAATTATTGCTATTTATTCATATTTGTTCTCTTTTATTCTTTAAAGTTTAACAATTCATTCTTTATCTTAATATCTTTATATTTGTTTGGGGTTGCCTTTCTTCCATTTCATCTTTTTTACTGTACAGCAATCTTTCTCCTCAAACCTACCACCTCTCTCTTTTCTTTCCTTCTTACTTTCTTCCCCCCCCGGCTTCTTCTCCTCCCTACTTCCTCTTCCTTTCTCCTTCTCCTCCTCTCTTCCTCCCTCTCTTACCCTCACTCCTACTCTAATTTCCCTTTCCTTCCTTCCTCTCTTCCCTTCCTTCCCTCTCTCTCCTTCTTTCTTCCATCTCTCTTCTCCTTCCTTCATTCCTCTCTATTGCTGTATCCTTTTTTGCATATGGATTACTCAGACGGCTGAAAAAGTTATTTTTGACTGGTCCTCACACTTACAACTGTCCTCACATTTTATGTTGTTCGCCCTATCTTGTCACCATGGTGAAGAGAAGCAGTTGTGAAATGAGTGACACGGTTGTTAAGAATGCTACAAGGGGCATAAATGATGACCAGTCATAAGGGTGAGGACCGGTCAAAAGTGCGAAGACCTGTCAGAAATCACCTTTTTCAGCCCTCTGGGTAGTCCTTTTGTGCATATGGACTACTCAGAGGGCTGAAAAAGTTATTTTTGACCGGTCCTCACACTTTTGACCAGTCCTCGAACTTACGACTGTTCTCACATTTTATGTTTTGCACCCTATCTTGTCACCGTGGTGAAGAGAAGTAGCGGTGAAATGACTGACACGGTTGTTAAGAATGCCGCAATGGGCATAAATGTGAGGATGGTCATAAGTGCGAGGACCAGTCAGAAATGACTTTTTTCAGCCCTCTGAGTAGTCCCTATGCACATAGCCACGCCCACCTGGTCACATGACCAGCTAGCCACGCCCACCCGGTCACATGACCTCCAAGCCACACCCCCAACTACACGCCCACATAACCGGTTGTTAAAAAAATTGAATCCCACCACTGAACAGATCACAAACCCCTCATTTGCAAATTCACAATCAAACAAAAGTAGAAGAAAGCCAAACCCAATATGATTTTGAGAAAATACCCACTATATTCAAGGAGAACATTAGAAATCATTCTGTAGTGATGCTAGCAAAATAATATTTATTTATGCATCATCCAATGCCTTGCATGAAAAGGCAAATACTAGCTCTTCTATCTAGGTTTACAAAAGACCAAAGAACAAGCCATTACTGGATAATAAAGTCAAATAATACTAAAATTAAATCAATATATCTTTAATTTATTTTACAAAGGCCTTCAAGTCTATTGACAGTCAAAATGAGGAATGTCCTTAAGAAAATGGGAATCCCAGAACATCTCACTGCCTTCATGCAAAAACTGTACACAAGACAGAAAGCCATAGTCTAAATAGACTGGCTCCAAATTGGCAAAGAAACAAGACAAGACTGTATATGCTAAATTTATATTTAGGAAGGCTGGACTGAGAGAAGATGAATATGGTTTTAAAACTGAAAAAAGTAATATCAATAACCTGCAGTATGCTAATGATACTACTCAGATAGCTAAAAAAGCAAATGAACTCAAAGCACTAGTAATAAAAGCTAAGGAGCACTATGAAAAAAATAGGGCTAGGATTAAATATAAACAAGACAGTATGACAAATTGGCACCTATGCTCTGTTTGCTACACTAGTTGGCAATCTGCTTCTAGTGTGATTCAAGATGCTGGTGTTGACCTATAAAGTCCTATATAGCACAGAACCTAGTTATTTGAGCATCCACCTATGTCCCTTGTGGTTTATGTGGCTGTTATGAGCTGACAGGGTTGGTATAATCCAGACTCTTTCAATTATACAATGTCATCTTTGAGGGCCAAGGAAACACACCTTCTCTCTTGTGGCTCTGGTCTCTGGATTGAGAATCCGATTGAGGGTCTCATCTTGATGCTATTCTGGGGGTCTTTAAAGATCTTGTTGTGTCTCCATTACCGGAGCCTGTGTCATCGTCAGGAGAGGACTCCAAGAGTGAAGGGGAGGAGTTGGCAACGCCTCCCTCTCCAGGACCCTCCTCTCTGGCAATGCCTTCGGTGTCCGCCGAAGGGCGAGAGATAGGGCCAGGGCCAAGCACGTCTACGCAGCCACAGATGGACAGTGATGAGGGTAATGAGTCTTGGCTGGACCCATGCCAGCATCGCAGAGATAAGCGCGCACAACAGAAGAAAGGGTGTGCCCAAGATTAGGCTGAGTCACTGGACCACACCCCACAGGATATAAAAGGGAGCGTGGTGGCCAGTCAAACCTTGTGACGAACAAAGCTGAAAGCTTCCATGCCATTCTGCATTGCCGGACTTTTGCTTTAAGACTGGATTATCTCTGGACTTGATTGTAATTATTGAGCTGCTTTCCTTTGATGTATCAGAAGTGGGGAGAAGTTATCTCTCCTCTTTGTAAATAATAAACTCTTGGCAGGCAGCCACTAGGTTGTTGCCAAGTTCTGTTATCATAAGGAAAAGGATTTTGCCGGCTGGTTTAGTCTTTAACTCCTGAACGTCTGTTGGTGTGTGTGAGTGGGGTTGGGGACAGAACAGATCTAGCTCCAGTCCCTTGTGATATTGTGTGTGTGTTGTTGTTCGTTGGACCAGCATCTTCATTTTCTTCCTTATTTTTCTTGGTATTTTTTTTGTTATTATTCATACTGCATTTTTTTCTCTCTGATATACTGTAATACACTCTGAGTTGTCTGGAATTGAACATAACCTAACTGAATAAGTTAAATTAAAATCAAATGGCAATAGATGCATCAAGCAGCCTTAGAATTGACAGTGAAGATGTTTAAGTAGTGAATAGCTTTTGTCTTTTGGGATCAAGCAGCAACAGTAAAGGGGCAAGCACTCAAGAAATAGTGTATGCTGCAGACTAGCGCTTGATACGGTAGCCATGAAGACCTTGGAAAAGATTCTGCCACATGCCTGTATCCTGCTGCTATGGCAATAATGAAACATTTATTTTGATATTTAGTAATACTATGCATAAACATAGTACAATATCATAAAACATTAAAACCAAGATAGGTAAAATATGTTGTATATAAAATTGAAAATTGGTCCAAACTTTATTAAAAAAACTAAAGCTAGTGTAAAAGAATTAAGGAGTTAAGATGAGCTATGCCATTTAAGAATAGAAAATAGCTATGCATGTACATACAAAGATCAAAACTCTTCTTGCAATGCTTTTATCTATGACATACTATTGAGTCAAAATAGGACTTTGAAGAAACAGGACAGAAAAAGTATTTATGCTTTTGAATGTTGCTGATGAAGAAAAGTCCTTAGAATACCAGGAGTAGCCAAGAAAACAAAGAAGAAATGAACCCAAAGTTCTTCTTTAAAGCACAAATGATCTCATGGAAATTACCATATGCTGGGGACATTATGCAAAGAGCAGCTCCCCTGAGAAGTCCATAATATTGGGAAAGGTGGAAGAAAATTAGAGAATGATCAGCAATAAAATGAATAGACTCAATTACAGCAATAATGGCTGTACCTGTGGGAGACCTGAAGAGCCAGGTTTGGAACAGATCATTCTGGAGAAAGATGACTAAGAGACAACACTGACCTGATGGGACATAATCAAACAATTAATGAATTAAATGTAATTCTTGATGTCCATATTTCCATTGATGATGGTCTCTAAAGTGGTTTGAAACATTATGAAACTAATTAAAAACCTGACACACTATAAATATCTCAGGAAATGATGTTTGAACATGATAAGGAAGAAGAGTGCTTAATTGTTTGGTCTTTTTATAATTATAAAAAATAAAATACTTTCTTTGTATCTTCCTCAAGTTACAGCAAGTGAAAGTAATGTAAACAAATCCAGATGACTATAAGAACATTCCAGACTGATTCTGGTCTTCTCTTTCCTCTTCAAACAGAATTATCCTGACTACACAAGCTGAAATAAATAGCTCTATCAAACTTTAGGCAGAAAGCCTTCTTCTTTTGCAGTGAGATTGCAATGACAATTCTCTCCTTCCAAACATTTATGCTTATCCCAAATCCCCTAAATCACTGCAACGGATAGGGAGGAGAATACATCCCACTCACAGCTATTCCTACCACAAAATGGCATTGTTAAACAAAATGCAATTCAGTAGGCCATGGGCTTCTGTGGTAGTGGTAGGATCAGCAGTAATGCGATGGCATGGGTATTAGAATGATCAAAGCCCTACCCTTAGTTATGTGTGTAATGTGTGTTGATGCCTGTTAAAAGGGCAGGTCTTCTATCTCCTGTCATGCCTGTAATTCTGATTCTGTTGATCAGGGGAGAATCCACCAAATCAGAGGGAGAAATCAGAGGGAGAGAGAAATTAGAATGTCAGATCCAATCTCTCTCTTTATATAGATAGTCCTCAAGTTATGACCACTCCTTCCAAACCAAAGTTACAATGACACTGAATGGTTTTTGAAGTTCTGGCCATCATAGTACCCATGAGATCACATTATCATGATTTGGTCACTTGGCTTATGCCCAATTAGTGATGAAAAGATATCTCAATAGATTAGCATACTCCAGAAGATTATTTTCGATACTGTGATCTGAAAACAGATGATGGAGGAGGAGGTAGAAAATTTAATTTTAGTAACAAAGTTTCAGGATTCTGGGAGCTGCAAGAAGTAAATAATATGTTTTCTTCCATGATTTTCATTTTCCTGCCCCCTCATCAAATGTGCATATTGATACAAATAAAAGATAACATTTCAAAAATGCTCTTATAATATTTGGTAAAAATAATATTTCAGAACATTTGAAAGAACCTTATGCTAAGCCATCTGTGCTTTCTCCTTTAGTTGCCAATAGGAAATGTATTTAAATCTTTGGATTCAAAAACAGATATGTCACCTCTTTGTGTTCAGTATGGAACAATTCTGTAGGTTTACAGAAAGTAGAGAAGGTATCAAAACACTTCACCACTTACAAACACACTGAGAAAGCTCCAATGCAAATATTGCAACATTCAACCCTTTCCAATAAATACCTTCTCTCTGGTCTTATCTATTATGAGATAATTCCCTTCCTTCCAACAGAGGATGTAGGGTTAAGAAAATCTATCAGATTTGATAAATCAGATGAATTGGGGGAAAAGAAAGAGAATGCCAAAACTCTTTGGCAATCTGACCATATCTATAGAAATTTTAAAAATAAACAAATTTCCAATTTTATAAAACTGTAAATTTGATCTACATTCTGGTTTTATTAAAGATAATTTGAAAATTAATGCAATTAGTTTATAAATATATTTCTAATACTTCTCAATTGAAAGTATATACTCTCTAACTTTCGCCTTTGGTTTATAACTAAAATCTAAACAGATTATACACATATTGGCCCAAATTCAAAAGTGTTAATGGAACATTTTACTATATTGCAGATCGATTGAAGAGGTACATGTTCAAATATTAAATTCACACCTTGAAATATATGAAAATATAAAAAAATAGTGGAAAATATAAAGAACATTACTTCATTTATCAGTACTGGTAAAGCTGATCTTCTTAACATAATTCCTTATTTCTTAAAAACCATATTGGAAAAGTCATGGATTACTCTACTGTGAGGAGCTTGTTTAAAACTTATGGAAAATAAGCTTTTGTGAAATAAAAGGTTAATAGAAGAAGATACATAATACTGTCTCTCTCTTTCTGTTGATGGCCTTACAGAAATGCTTCCATATCCATATATTACACATCGGAAATTCCATCTTTGTTTATATATTTGTGCAGTTAATGTGTAATTCAAGTTTATTATACATAAGATATTTTGCAGGCTGATACTGTCTTCCCCCATGACTGATTAAGTGATACCTGAACTATGGCTGTGGATGCTCATTCCTGATCTGTCCCCGTCCACACACACACACAAACACAGCCAGCCGAGGGTTAAGGAAACACTTTGGCACACACCCAGGTCTTTATCTCCAACTTGACAGCGATTTACACACCGTCTGCCAAGTGCGTTTATTTCCACAAAACAGAAAGATAAGATACTTAGCGTACAAAAGTCCAATCAGAATAATATTTCTCTCAGCAGTTTCCGGACGAGGCTTTAGTGACTATCCAAGGTTTAGTTTTGTTCGTCACAGGGATCACTGGCCACCACCCTCTATTATATAGTCTCTGGGGTGTGGTCCAGTGACTCAGTTCTAATCCCTAGCACGCCTCCTGAGCTGCTGCAATCGTTTATCACGCCTTCAGAGGCGTGCGTCCAGGAATGATGTCTCTCCCTCGCTGTTAATCTCCTCTCCCTCGGCCGGCACCTGAGACAGTGCCAGAGGGGAGGGGCCTGGAGAGGGAGGCCTGGCTGAGTCCTCTTCCTCATGCTCGGAGCTTTCTTCCTCCGATGGGACAGGCTCAGAGGGCGGGGCCACAACAATTCCTCTCTACCATTCAATAAAGCATCCTATCCTCCATGAGAATCTGAAAAAAAGATGCTGCCACTTTAAGAGTCTTAATATAAAGAACAGCTTTGTTATTGAATAAATGAATGCCTGTCCATTCATGTCCAACTGTAGGGGGTGGTGCTCATCTTCCTTTCTTAGCCGGGGGAGCTAGCATTGTCTGGAGACACTTCCATGGTCATATGACCAGCATAACTATATGCTGAGGCATATGGAATGTGGTTACCTTCCCACCAAAGGGGTACCTGTTTATTTACTTGCATTTGCATGCTTTCAATCTGCTAGGTTGGCAGGATCTGTGGGCAAGTGACAGGAGCTCAGCCTATCGTGCAGCACTTCGGTCTTGAACCTGGGCAGTCAGCTGTCCAGTTGACAAGCTTAGTTTTGTTATTGATAGGCATATGTTAAATGTAGTATGGGTACCATTTAGAATTTTTTTCAAGAAGGGGGTATCAAGACAGCTGTGAAGTTTTCTTCCAAATCAACATGGTACTCTTTTCAAACAACTATTATATATGCTGACCATACAGCAGAACCTATAGAAATGAGCCATTTCAACATTTCAGGTATTTCTTGTTCCTGATGGATCCCGAAAGATTCCTGACGGAGCTTGGGCCATTTCCTGAGACTCTGGCACACGACTTGACTGAAGACCTGGTGGCCGCCTGGGATAGTGCGGCCACCGGGGCCTTGGACCGCGTCATGCCTTTGCGGCCTCTGACCCGATGCCAATCTCAATTAGCACCTTGGTTCTCCGAGGAGCTGAGAGAGATGAAGCATCGGAAAAGATGCCTAGAGAGCATTTGGAGGCCTAGTCAATCCGATTCTGACCGAACACTGGTGAGGGCGTATATCAAGACCTACCTAGTGGCGATAAAAGCGGCAAAATCTAACTATTTTTCCGCTCTTATTGCATCTGCAGAGAATCGCCCAGCCGCTCTGTTTAGGGTGACCCACTCCCTTCTTCGGGGGGAAGTGTGGGAAGACCGCTTGCAGGGTCGAGCTGAGGATTTTGTGCAATTCCTGCATGATAAAGTTGCTCAGATTCGGGAAGGCCTGGACTCTGACTGGGTGAGTCCAGGGGAGGAGACCGGGGCAGGTCTTGAGAATGTTATCTGGAAGGGTTTGATCCTGTGACTCCCGAGGATGTGGACAGAATTCTGGGCAGGATTAGTGCTGCCACATGTTTATTGGACCCGTGTCCCTCCTGGTTGGTACTGGCCTCCTGGAAGGTTACATGAGGCTGGCTCCAGGGGATTATAAATGCTTCTTTGAGTGAGGGTGTCTTTCCCGCTGCCTTGAAAGAGGCGGTGGTGAGGCCCCTCCTCAAGAAGCTCCCAAGCTCAAAATATGAGAGAAAATTTTTATAAAATGTTTTATAGATGGCACTTAGATCCTAAAAAGTTAGCTTGTATGTATCCAAGTTTACAATCTAAGTGTTGGAGATGTGAGTGTGATGAAGCCACGTATTATTATATATCGTGGACATGTAAAAAAAATCAAAGCATTCTGGATAAAAATATAGTGGATTATGCAAAACATTCTTAAAAAAAGGATGAAGTTTACTCCACAGCTGTTTTTGCTGGGTATAATTACAGATTGTACGGTTATAGAGACTAATCTGATTTTAAATTTAATAACCACAGCAAGACTTTTGGTGGTGCAGTATTGGAAGAAGGAAGATTTGCCTACTATTGAAGAATAGACACTAAAAGTAATGAACTTAGCAGAGATGGCTAAAATTTCAGCGTATTTGAAGGACTATTCAAATGAAAGATATATTTTGGAATGGAGAAGATGGATTGACTATATTCAAAACAAATATGGGACTAAAAAGTTTCAAATGTTTTATGAATGAATAAAGAGTCTTTAGAAAGTATTTAAATTTAGTCATGTAAAAGGGGAGTTAAAAGTACAAGAGGGAGATAGGAGTCTATAGATAGTTAGCATATGTTAGTATATGATTGTTAAATGCTATACCCTGTATTTTGCTCTGGGAAGTCGGGGCGGGGGGTTGGGGAGGGAGGTGGGAGGTGGGATGGGAAAACATTTGTAAATTTTAAAAAAACTTTTTAATAAAAAAAAAAAGAAGAAGCAGCCATCCCTGGACCTGGCTATTTTAGCTAATTATCGTCCGGTCTCCAACCTTCGCTTTGTGGCAAAGGTTGTTGAGAGTGTGGTGGCACGACAACTTCCCCGATACCTGGATGAAGCTACTTATTTGGACCCGTACCAGTCGGGCTTCAGGCAGGGATACAGCACAGAAACGGCATTGGTCGCGTTGGTGGATGATCTCTGGAGGGCTCGGGACAGGGGTTGCTCCTCTGTCCTGGTCCTATTAGATCTCTCAGCGGCTTTTGATAGCATCGACCATGGTATCATGCTGCAGCGGTTGAGGGGGTTGGGAATAGGAGGCACCATGCTATGGTGGTTCTCCTCCTTCCTCTCCGACCGCTCACAGTTTGTGTTGACAGGGGGGCAGAGGTCGATTTTGAGATGCCTTGATTGGGGGGTGCAGCAAGGGTCGGTCCTCTCGCCCCTTCTGTTCAACATTTATGTGAAGCCGCTGGGTGAGATCATCCGTGGTTTTGGGGTGAGAGTCCATCAGTACACTGATGACACTCAGCTGTACATCTCCACCCCAGACCACCCCAACGATGCCCTTGATGTGATGTCCCGCTGCTTGGAGGCCGTGCAGGTCTGGATAGGGAGAAATAGGCTCAGACTCAACCCTTCCAAGACCAAGTGGCTGTGGCTTCCGGCGCCCCGATATAGTCAGCTGGCGCCATCGCTGACTATTGGGGGTGAATCTCTGCCCTCCACAGAGAGAGCTCGCAATCTGGGCATCCTCCTGGATGCACAGCTGTCTTTAGAAGAGCATATGACGGCAGTGGCCAGGGGGGCTTTTTATCAGGTTTGCCTGATCCGCCAGTTGCGACCCTTTCTGGATCAGGATGCCTTGCGCATGGTCACTCATGCCCTTGTCACCTCCCGGCTGGACTACTGTAATGCTCTCTACATGGGGCTCCCCTTGAAGAGCACTTGGAGGCTCCAACTGGTCCAGAATGCGGCCGTGCGGGTAGTTATGGGCGTGACCCATTACGCCCATGTAACACCTCTCCTGCGCGAGCTGCACTGACTCCCAGTGGTCTTCCAGGTGTGATTCAAGGTGTTAGTTACCATCTTTAAAGCGCTCCATGGCTTAGGGCCTGGGTACCTCCAAGACCGACTTCTGCCGCCAGTAGCCTCCCACCGGCCAGTTCACTCCCACAGAGAGGGGCTCCTCAGGGTGCCATCAGCCAAGTTATGTCGGCTGGCGACACCCAGGGGGAGGGCCTTCTCTGTGGGTGCTCCTGCCCTTTCGAACGAACTGCCCCCAGAAATACGTAAGATTTCTGATCTCCGTGTATTTCGCTGTGCTCTTAAAACCCTACTGTTCCGCCAGGCTGGGCTATCTTTGTGAATGATTTTAAATTGGGTGTTTTAATTAGGTTTTAATTCTGAGCCAAAATTATTTATTACTTTTAATTGGTTTTTAAATCGATATATATATATATATTATATATATAATGTTTTAATTGGCTGTACATCGCCCCAAGTCCTTTGGGAGGAGGGCGATATAGAAATTAAATTAATAAATAAATAATAAATAAATTTCTTGCCTAACAACTGCCCTGTGTAATAGCCATTTGAAATTGCAATAGCACTGAAAAGTAACCTTACAACTGATTCTTACATTTATCACTATTGCAATATCCCTGTAGTCATGTGATCATGATTTAGGAGCTTTGCAACTGGCAGGCGTTTATGACCGCCACAGCATAATGTGGTAACATGATCA
Source organism: Arizona elegans (assembly GCA_022577455.1). Classification (NCBI taxonomy): domain Eukaryota; kingdom Metazoa; phylum Chordata; class Lepidosauria; order Squamata; family Colubridae; genus Arizona; species Arizona elegans. The sequence continues at coordinate 156,764,620 of JAKOOJ010000001.1, forward strand.
CAATTTGTGTGCTTCACAGCCAGCTTCTGACAAGCAGAGTCAAGGGAGAACCTGGCAGTAAAATCACAAGTCCCTTTCACATGATGTTTTGCTTAACTACTGCACTACTTAGCAGCAGAGGTGCTGGTCCCAATTATGATCATGAAGTGAGGACAACATGGAGTTGAAGAATCTGCTGAGTGTAATTCTTCTTCTCTGCTGTATATAGAGTCTAGGCAGCACTGTGGTGCAAAAAGCCTTTAAGTTTTATCTAGTAAAATCCATCACTTTCTGACTGGCTAGTCAACAAATTGTGGTTTTCATTTTTCTACTCATTGACAAAGAAATCAATGGGAAGCCAGATAACTGGATGCAGAATAGGTAACAAATCAACCACATACAATGGAAAGCATCAAAAAACACCCAGCTTAAAATGGTTAATTTTGCTATTTAAGTTTGAATGCAAAATGGAGCCCAAACTATCTACCCATCCTAGCCAGAGAGTGCTGGCCCTTTGAAACAGCACATCTGTTGCTCTTCCATTTTTTAGGCAGAACCCCCTCCCCCACCATGCAGGGCAGAAGGGGAATTGGCACCAATTTACACAGCTCTTAATTTTTTTAAGTGCTTGCTTTATGAATGGACCAGCTGAAGTTACTTATAATGAAGTAATTTCCATAAAATTGGACTAATTAATTTCCATGCTGCATAATGAAAATTGCTAAGACTGGTTTTTTAGTGACAAGCAGTTTCATGTATGCTTGCCTCAAGAAATTTCTCTACATTACACTTCTAGTGACAATGTTTCTCTCTTTCAGTCAAGACAAAGGGTTTCATTCGCCCAGCAATTCCGACCAGGTGCATTTTTTAAAAGTGTAGAAAAGATTCTGATGCTATCATCAGATAATAGTTTTTACTACAAAAGTTCACCTTTAAGAACTAGAGTTATATGTAAAACTATGCAATATAAAACCATGTATGAGCTATAAAATTAACACACCTATCTAAACTGAAAGAAATTGGCACAGCAAAGAAAGCTGCTAGATACAATGAAAGTTTCAGAGTGAATACATATAGCCTTGACTAACCACAGGCAAAGCAAATTGTTCTACATTTCTGTCTTGTTAGCACTGGAAGAAAATATATAAAACAATACACTGACATGTCAGGTTAAATTTTGTGCATACTGATGCCCTACTCAGGTGCTCTTAAATCTGGAAAATAGACATTATGCAAGCTTTGGATAAGCCTTAGTGTCAATGTCACTAAGATATTGTCAGATCCTGAAGACACACACCATACACAAATGCCTAATAAAAGACGGTGGATCCCCAATTTTACCATTTTATTGGCAACAGTTCAATTTTAAAAAAATAGTCTATTTCAGTTTTTGTATATTTAAAATCTGCTCCACTGTGACATAAATGGCATGAATATTTTACAAAAGTATTTTATTCCAAAATATACTTTGAGGACATAATTTATCCCAAGGTGCTCACGTATGTTTATCAAAAGTAATATTTCATATGCATTTTCATACTTGGTATTTTTTTTTTTTTGGTTTGGAAATAAGAAATGCATCACAAGCTTTAGAGAACAGCAACACTGCTTTCTAATCCATGCATTAGTTCAGGAAGTACTTCAAAATGTATACTGATCATATTGACTCATGCCATAATAATCCATGCATGAATGAAAAATATTAGCCCTGCTCAAGTATTCTAGGGATATTCCATGTTTAATCTTGATTGGGGTAGCACTTTCCCATTAAAGAGTGAAACAATCTGTGGATCTTCCTGGTTTCACAGCTCTTGCTTGAAGCACATGTAGCAGAAGATCTTTATACAAGTTCATCTAGTGCATCTGTTGTGCCCTTTTCTAGATCAGGAGACCCTTCAGACAATTATTCATGACACAGCTCAACTACTACAACACACATGTGGCCTGTTTAAAATTACGATGGCCCTTGAATGACCTGTTCTTAAAGTTATGGCCATTGCATTCCCCCTACAGTCACATGATTGCAATCCAGGTACTTGGCAACCTGTTCACACATATGGCTAGTAGCCAAGCCTCTCCACCACAATCACATAATTGCCATTTGCAATCTTCCCTGCCAGCTTCCCCAGAAAGTCAATGGAGGAAGCTGGCAGAGAAGGTCACAAACATCTGTTGCCTAAAAAAGAGAACTCCCTCTGGTTCTGGGAGTTCTGGGGACTGGCTAAAATGGTCTACCCAAAATCCTAGCAGGATTTTAACATGGAGTGTTTGCACCATGTTGCTACAAATGCCCTCTGCTACAAACCAGTGGTTTGGACCCCGGTTTGGACCGGTTCACAAGAACCGGTAGTAAAACCGGCAGGAGGCCTCACCCACTCACCAGGATGTCATCATCGCTGATCTGCACATGCGCAGCAAAGCAAATGTGCGCACATAATCCCGTTGTGAACCGGTAGTAAAGGTAAGTAGAACCCACCCCTGCTACAAATGCTCTATGCCCAAATCATGTTTCAGGCAGTCTCTTTAAGACTATAAGGGTTGCAGGGCTGAGTCCGTCCAGTAGACAATTTCTTTGAGAGTAAAAGGGCTGCCTGTTGGAGGGATTTGGCCCTGCATGGAGCAGAGTCCCTCCAATACTCAGCTCCTTAAGCGTGAAGTCTGGGAGTTGGCAATATAAAATCATGGATTACTTTCTGAATCCTCTCCATCTCCATGAAGATGATTGGGAGGTTATCATTTTCTTAAGCCCCAAAAATATCTCTTTTGGCACCATTATGAATGCTGCAATTACAAACAATGTGGTAGAACTTTATTATTGCTGCCCCTATTTCAATCTCTGTATGGTTATGGAAGGCAAGGCATAAAGTAGAGTTCCTAGAGTAGCCTGTTTTCATGGGGCCTCTTAAGACTTCAACTTTATCTCAGAAAGAAAAATTGACCATTAATCCAGTTTCTGGGATGTAGTTGACTTTGTGTTTAGTTTCAAACACTACAAAAGTTGTTTTCAACTAAAACTAACTCCCTCTCAATTACAATAATTGGGAAGATGATTGAATGAGTTAAGGTGTTTGCACAACACATTAAATCCTTCCTTCACCCAATTAAGTGTATTATACAAACGGGCTGGATTCATGCAACTACCCCCTAAATCCTTATTAAGAAAACACACTTGTTTTGTTCATCTGGCATGCTACATCTATAAATAAGAGGACTCTCTCTTGTCTCTAAGCACCCCATCTTGCAAATACTCCATGCCAAAATCTTGTTTGGATTTTGGGACAAATCCTATCCAGCCAGGCTCTTTGAGAGTGAAAGGGCTGCCCTTGGAGGATGCTTACTGCCTCAAGCCATGTGCTGCCAAGCAGCCAACTGAGGTGTTGCAGCAGCAGAAGCACCATCATCATTAGTTCTGTGGTCTCCCAAGTGCAGTTCCTAGTCTGCTCTCTGCACTGGCCATGAAGCCGCTCCCAGGCTCTATTTCATGCCAGCCTTTGAATTTGAAATTTGAAAACCTGTTGGTCCTTCTATCAACTGTCCACAAGTTCTCAGCAACGTACCCCATCACTCAACAACATGCAGTCCATCAGCAACAACTGTCTGGTCTCAGTGCATATAAAAGCAAAATTACAAAATTCTCCATAACACCCAACCACGGTTTTTCCTGAAATCCAAAATTACTTGATATTACACATGGGGGGGGGGGGAGAGAATTATCACATTCTTGTCTCAATTCCTGCTCTAATTTTCTGTGGTTTTACTCTGCTCTGCTCTTCTTGTCAGCGTTCATGTCTATGTTCACAAGTCCTCAGAATTTGTGTTTGTTTCTTTGAACTTTCTTTCTGTATTCAGCTAGAATTGGCAAGCTCTTCCAGATAAGCCCAAACTCCAGGCATTCCTGGGCCTCTTGAACTTTTGTGCAATCTTTCTTCTGCACAAAGCTTCAGTGGCCGAGCCTCTGCATCACCTCTTGGACAGAAGGGCTCCGTGGGTTTGGATTGCTGAAGCCGCTGCGGCTTTCAAAGCTGTCAAACAGTTTTTGGTTTCAAATGCGGTTCTCACTCAAAACAGTGAAAAGCATCTCCTACTCTTGGCCTGCGATGTGTCCCCTTATGGGGTCGGCGCTGTCTTGAGTCACAGGCTGCCTAATGGCACTGAGGCCCCAATAGCATTTTTTTCCTGGACCCTAGCTACCGCAGAACGTAACTACTCTCAGATTGACAAAGAGGCGTTGGCACTTGTTGCAGGAGTCAAGAGGTTTCACGACTACCTCTACAGTCGCCCCTTTGAACTCCTTACTGACCACAAGCCGCTATTGGGACTCTTGGCCGGGGACCATCAATCGCCTCAAATACTCTTGCTGAGGATGACCAGATGGACAGTGTTCCTGGCGGCGTACACATACACGTTGTTCTACCAGCCCGGAAAGCACCTCGGTCCTGCTGATGCTCTGAGACGCTGCCCCTTGAAGACCCTATTGGAAGACCCTACACCGGCTTCACCAATATTTCTGATTGACAGCTCCTCTCACTGCTTATGACATTGAGAAGTTTTCTGCTAGGGATAAGGTAATCTCCCAGGTCTTAGACTGAGTGCGCAGGGGGTGACCCCAGGAACCTGTTAGCCCAGAACTTCAGCCTCTTAAACTCAGGCAGCACAAGCTTTCAACCCAAAGGGGTTGTCTACTATGGCTAGGACAGAGCCAAGAAGATCAGGCCAAGTCTGGCGATACCCAGCGTATCTTCAGGATTATGCATGCACGAACTAGGAGAGGAGGAGTGTTGTGTTCAGAACGTCCATCAGCCATCCCCTGGCGGAGTGAAGAGTTCCTAACCTGTTCCTGATTGGCTGTCCATTTGATAACTGCATATAAAAGAGCTATCAAACGGGCGCGCTCTGTTCTGTTGCTGGCTGTTGCTGTGAAGTTGCACTCATTCAATAAATGTTAGCTGTTGAATCTCTGTCTCGCCTCTGTCCTCAGTCCTTGCCAGTCAGTCAGAATTTAATACTACCAGCTTAGTATCATCTGCAAATTTGGTGAGTTCCCCTTCTATTTCCTCATCTAAGTCGTTTATGAAGATATTGAAGACTACTGGGCCTAAGATGGAACCTTGTGGTACAAAAAAAAAACAGTTGATGAAATATTTGGTTGGCATTTGACATATCAAAGTAAGGAAAGAAATTAAAAGAAACTTTACAAGGTGGGGAAAAATATAGCTTTCTTGGCTAAGATCAATTGTGATTATTAAGAGGAATGTATCACCAAAGATAAATTACTTGTTTCAAATGACACTAGTTTCAATTCCAGAAAAAAAATTAAGATTGGCAAGAAACTATTAGTAAGTATATATGTAGTGTGTGTTTGGGGGGGGGGGAGCCTCAATATTTTACAGGACTCGAAAGACAGAGAGAGTAACCTTCCCTGCCAGCTTCGCCATTGTCGTTACTCCCTGCCAGATTCCACGCTGATTTGTGGGGATGTGTCATGGAGCTTTGGAAATGACAATCATATGACCATGGCTGATTGCAGCAGCATGGTTGTGCTGAAGGAGCAGCAATGTGATGGCAGTGAAGCAACTACATTATTCCCAAACTTCATTTCCATAGGAGTCATGGATCCTGGTATTATGTAAGTTAACCCATTTGAGGTACCTTGGTTTAAAAATGTTTGCCTTGCAGATATTTTATCCAATTGAAGATTACAAACAGACAGACACAAGGGTTTTAGTAACAGTATGAAGATTAATTAACAAAGAAAGAGAAAAGAAATAAAGAATTAAAAAAAAACCTGTTGGGTTTCTGACCCCCATCCCCTTTTTATACATGTGGTAATTTGTCTACAAATGTCTTTAGAAACCAGTTTATAAATGATTATATTTGCCATGCTATGTGACGTGTTATATATATGAGAATCATTTTTACTGAAATCTGGTAAAACTTCTATTTGTAGGTATACTGTTAGTTTTGCCATTGCTGTGTGTTCTCCAAGTTTAAATTCCCAATCAGATATTATTGGAATTATGTATTTCTTCCAGAGTTGATCAAAAGTTGTTCTCACAGATATAAGTACATATCTCATTAGATTATGTTTCTTGTTAATTTTATTCTGAGATAACTACTAGGAAAAGTTGTGTCTTCATTTCAGATTTAAATTCCAAGATTTTCTGTAGTAGATTATGTAGGTCTTTCCAGGACTGGAGGGGAGGAGTTACATGTCCACCACATGTGATTAAACATTCCTTCTATTTCATGACATTTCCAACAAATTGTCCCATATAATTTGTCTACCTTAAATATAATTGATGGACAATCTATAAATTAAATTACTGCATACTATCTGTTAATTATTGTGTACAATAACAGAATAACAGATTTGGAAGGGACCTTGGAGGTCTTCTAGTTCAACCCCCTGCTCAGGGAGGAAACCCAACACCATTTCAGACAAATGGTTGTCCAATCTCTTCTTAAAAACATGCAGTGTTGAAGCACTGTTTAACACAGAAGTTGGGTTAAAAACAACTTCTGGAGGCAAGTCTGCAAAACATTTTTACCAATTTTCTGTTACATTATAAACTCTTCCAATATAACAATGGGAAGAATTGTGGAAAAAATCTATAAAATTTATTAAAATTAACTTAAGAGAAAACAGGTATGAAATATTTATGGATGATATCCTGTACCTGTCAAAGATTTTGGAAGGGAAATTCTCTCAGCTTCTGTTTTTTCCTAAACTGAGCACAGCATGAGAGATCATCACAAGTTGTCTACAATTATTTTGGGCATCCAGATGACTGAGAATCTTACATTTTTTGTTCAACATTCACAATATGTTTAACTGCCAGAAATATGGGTTACATCACAATATACTTCTAGAACTTCGTCGCTCATCTAAAGCTACCACAACAAACAATTTTTTTTAAGAAAATAAGTGTCAATCCAGAACACCATTCCTTGCAACAATTTTAGACATCACTAGAGTGTCAAAGGCATGTCCTTCAATATTTAACTTCCTCACACTTTGCTCCTCATCTCAAGTTGAACAATATGTTAATTACCTGATGAAGCATTATAATTACTCTAACAGCTCTGCTCTTACTTATAATTATGGCATCCACACTTTCTTTTTCATATGCCTCAATCTATACCTATTACATTGTCATGGTGAAGCCACATTAACATTATAATACCATATAATTAGCTGATGAGCAATTAAATTATTCCACTGCTCTTATTCCTCTTAGCCAAGAGGTTGGTTTCTAAGCTCCATTATCTCCCCTTCCTCTCTGATTTATGTTAAAGGCTTTTTCTGTGCATAAGTTCTTAACAGCCTCTAATTTTATTCAAGTATTTGTATTTTCCTTTCAAAACAGCCATTTCATTTAATAATGGAACTGGTTACAGAAAAGGATGATGATTTGAGTGATTTTTAACTTGTATTTTTGCCCTCCTGCCCCCATTGGATAGACAAAACAAGTCTCACTCCAAAAAAGGTGGAGGGGAGAAACCCCAAGGACTGTATTTTGCATAGCCACTTTACAAGAAAGGCCCTATTTTGTTCTCATTAGTTCCAATTGATTGTGTTCTCTTTGTAGTGCAAAAATGGAAATGATTTCTATTTTTTTTAAATAATCCGCTTTTATTAAATGGAATAAAAGCTACACATTATCTAGTTCTGACCCAACAAAGCCTTACATCTAACATTATGTGACATGATTTGCACTAATGGACGGAGGGTTACTCCTTTTCTCCTCCCCTTTGAACACATAATCTGTTTCAGGAAGTTCTTCAATTTTGAAGCAGATTTTGGAGAAATATGAAAATATTAGCAATGGAAATTCATATTGCCAGGTATTCTATTCTGTTAGCAGATAGAAGTCTTGATGAACTGAGGTGAAGAATAAAACCAATATTTTAGAATATTACAATAATGGTAGATGTATGAACAAGACTATTTCTCATGACACTAAGGTTATTTTCCTTTTGCTACTGATTTTCATATCTGGAGATATATAACTAGGATATTTCAATTCCAGCATACTTTTGCAATGCAATTTAAATATATGTTCTTAGATTGTTTCTGTGATATTCAGTGGAATTGTATTGATGCTACAATATAACATTTGTAGAAGTATCTTTATCAATATCTGCATCAATATCAAGCAGAAATAAAAATGTTTTACTTTCTTTTCTCAAGAAGTTCTACTGAATTAGGACCTCTACTGAGAACCAATACAATAAATGGCAATATTTACTCTTCATGAGTAAAACATAATCTGTTCAGGAGATGCTTTTTAAAAAACTCTTCTGTATGTAATTATATATAACATACATGTTGGTTATCACCTGTATTCACTTTCTCAAAGAAAAAAATATAATCTTTTCTAAACATAGTACGTGTAACCTTGAAGATCTGTGATATCAACTCTCATTTTTTCAGATCCAACAGAGGGATGGGCAATTGGTCACTTGCTGTATTGCAATATGCTTGCTTACTGATTTATTGTCAGAAACCAGAATTAATTGGTGTTCACTAACTCCAGACACTTTTATTGTTGCTTATTCTGGCTGGGGTTCACCTGTTTTAGAGTCCAACAAAGTCTCAAAGGATGTATGTTCTCTATCCTAACGTATAAAGGCAGAATGAAACTTTTTATTCAGAATTCCTTTCATCTACCTTTTTTTTCTTTTTTTCCAGTTCTAATGTGATCATATTTAAGATTTTTCTCAACACCATATGATTTAAATATGCACTTTTGCAGCAATATTTTTATAAAAAACTTCTGCCCTATTTAATGATTTCTGCACAGCCTAGCAGTTGGCAATTTCCTAGTGAAATCAGCTGCCTATATAATTGTATCATGCAAGACAGATTGACATTCTTTGGCTTGTGTCTATGTTTATAATGATGAAGTGCAAAGGTCAGGAAGTGGCTCATCTCCCAAACAGCAGTGCATTCACTCTTCTAAGTGGTAATAATCAATTTGTAATCAGAAATAAAAAGAGTTACAACAAAAGTGTGTGTGTGTGTGTGTGTGTGTGTGTGTGTGTATGTAAGCACACAAACACACACACCAGATTGCAAACACTAATGTAGGCAATCATTCTTTACTATAACTAAAATATCTGTAAGAATGAATCTGTCAGCGTTCCAAATTAGGCTCTCTTCCAGTGCTGACATAACGAGATGAAGCAGAGAGAGCAGAAGCTTGATTTATTGCTGAGATGAACTTTTACCTAGTTTTTGTATGTTACAGATAGTGTTTCCTGGGAGACGAGGGTGGGGGCTACATTCCTGTGAAAAGAACGTGCCGGGATGTAGAGATGGATCTGCATGATGGCCAATGGGACATTGGGGTTGGAGAGCGGAAGAGGAGGGGGTTGGAAGGAGGGGCCAGTTTGGCTGCAACTTGAATCAGGAATGTTGGTTTTTTTTCTGTTCTTAAATAAAAATGATTCATTAGAGATTTTGCGTTTGAAAATGAAACTTATTTAAGATAGCACCGAAACCTGACAGAATCATTTTTAAAAGATTTATTTTTCTCTAGTTTTTTTTTAAATAGTGTGGAATACAATAATTTGAGCAACATAGTATTTTGTCAGATAGGGCTGTGTCTCCACTTGCCATTAATCCCAAACCCAGAGCAGATCCAGATAATTTGGGATAGTTTTTAATTCACTTCAGGCAAGTAAAGGGCTCTAGTTTGCCTTCTGATACAGGGCGAATTCTCCAGGAAAATCCATCTCCAGTATATTGCTCAGGAGCTGTATTGTAAGTCAAAAAGGAAAAAAGAAAAGAAAAGCCTTGCTACTTTATCTTATAAAATGCCTTGGTTAGGGAAGGGAGTACTGGATTCAATGACAGTGCTGCCCTTCCCATCACTTGTGTTGCAGCCTGCCACAATCCTAAGAGGGGGGGGATAATGGGGGAAAGGGGACCTGTTGTAAAGAGGGGAAGTGGGGGAGACCGGTGCAGACACGAAGCAGAGGTGTGATCCAGCCACTTTATCCGGCCATGATAGTATATCAACAAGGTTTGTTAGGGTATTGGGAGTGAAATTTTCTCAGTAAGATTGGAGCCCTAACCTGGTGTTTAGCGACTCATTCATTGTGTGCTGATGGTAAATGTTTCCAAGCAACTAAGTATTGGACTTAGTTCAATACTAGAATCAAGGATTTTCTTGATTTCAAAGTGTTGTTCACCTTCAATCATGATGGGAACAGGTGGTGTAGATGCAGGTGGTTTGAGGGATGAGATTACTTCTCGTTTGAGTAAACTGATATGGAATACTGCGTGAATCTGCCTGAGTGTCTTTGGAAGAAGTAGTTCAACTGCTACTGGATTGATGATTCTAGTGATGGGGAAAGGTCCAATGAACTTTGGTCCTAGTTTCTTTGATGGTTGTAATGATTTCAAGAATTTTGTAGATAAGTATACTCTGTCTCCAATATGAAAAGGTTTGGGTTCCATCCTTTTCTTGTCAGCTTGAATCTTAAAAGCTTCTCTAGCTTCCTGTAAGGCTAATCTAACCACTGGCCCCGTGTTTTGCAAATTATCCGTCCACTCCTTAAGTGAGGGGATGGTGGGTTCTTCTGTGGGTAGTTCAGGCATGGGGCTGAAATCCTGGCCTGTTGCTACTCTAAAAGGGGTAAAACCAGTGCTTGAATGGACAGCATTATTAAACGCAACTTCAGCAAAAGGCAAAAATTCGGTCCAGTTATCCTGTTGAAAATTAATGAAACATCTTAAATAGTGTTCTAGCACTGAGTTCAAAATGTCAGAATTACCATTTGTACAAGGATGAAAGGATGTGCTCAACCCGTGGCCAGTACCAAGTAAGTCCAAAAACGCCCTCCAAAAGTTGGAGGTGAATTGAGCCCCTCTGTCAGAGATGATCCTTCGTGGAGCACCATGAAGTTGATAAATGTGTATTAGGAATAATTTGGCTAAACTTTTAGCAGTTGGGATCTTTTGGCAGGGTATAAAATGTGCCTGTTTTGAAAATACGTCTGTCACAACCCAAATAACAGTATTTCCCTCACTGTTTGGCAATTCCACAATGAAATCCATAGCGATCTCTCTCCAAGATGCTGAAGGTTCAGCTACCTTCTGCAATAGACCTGGGGATTTTCCCTGGCGTCTTTTTGCTGCTGCACAAATGGGGCAGTTAGCTACATAGCTTTCTATGTCCTTTTTTAGTGATGGCCACCAAAATTGTCTTTTAATCAGGTGTAAAGTTTTCACAAACCCAAAATGTCCAGCTAGCTTGGAGTTATGGCACTGTACCATTAAGCTTTAGCTTGCAGGGACATACAACTTCCCCCCGACCCAAGCCAAGTCTTCTTTCATCAGACAGCTGAATTTGTTGTTCAAAAAGCATTCATCAGTGGCCAATGCTTGTTTAAAAGTTTGGATGGTGTCATTGTCTGTCAATGTTTCTTGTTTTGCCTGGGATCTGGTGACTACTTTAGCGGCTAGTTGATTGTTTTGTACTATAGGTTTGATTACGTCTGACTTTGCACTATTGTATTGCGGTTTTCTGGATAGCGCATCTGCCAGAAAGTCCCCCCCCGGGAGGTATTTTAGAGTAAAATCAAACCATTTAAAGTACTGAGCTCATCGTACTTGTTTTGGGGAGAGTTTCCTTGGGGTCTTTAGGGCTTCTAGATTTTTATGATCAGTCCAGACTTCAAAAGGGGTCTTACTGCCTTCTAGGAAGTGCCGCCAGGTTAACAATGCCCAACGAACTGCATACGCCTCTTTCTCCCAAATAGCCCACCTTTGCTCAGTCTCATTCAACTTTTTGGATGTGTAAGTGCAGGGTTGTAGTTGGTTTGCTCATTCTTCGTATAACGCCCATACTCTTGCATGTAGGTGAGCACATGTGCCACAAAGAATCCTAATTGTTGCGGATTCCCATCAAACTTCACCCCAAGGGGGGGAGTTTCTCTTTCCAGTTGAGGAGCCCAGGGTTGGTTGGGAATGGGCGGCGGTGTGCGTGCTGCCTGCGGGGGGAGGGTTTGCTGGGTCTTCTCCCACTGCTGCTGCACCATCTGCTCGATAGGCGAGCTCCAGGAGGGGGGTGCCTCCCTTGGCATCATCCACGACTGCTGCCCTTTCAGTGCTCTTTGGTTGTTGTCCTGGCTCCCTTCGGATGTTGAGATTTTCCAAAGTTTCCATCACCAATTGGGTTATATGCCTCTTCAGATAGTCCTCCCTCAGGGGTGCTTCAGTCAGTCCCCCCTGGTCAGTAAGGGCTTCTAGTTCCAGTTTCCACCCCGGTTTTCGGTTGCCACGGTTGAGGGTGACTCCTCTGGTTCTCTCATCCCAGCCATCTTTCTTCCCGATGCCAATCAACCAGCAGAGCTTTTCCGGATTCTCCAGGGTTACCTCATCCTCTCCGATGGGTTGCATGAGACAGGCATCCAACTGGGTGGCGGTTGCTGTCTCTCCCCAGCAATCAGTTTCTCCCAGCTCTCTGCTTTGTTCAGACATGGTTTGCAAGGTCCCCTCAGTAGAGCAAAGATTGGTTCTCTGGGTTGACCGTTTTGCAGATTGTGCTTTCTGTAAGGATCACCTCTCCTTCCAACTTAAGAAAGTACGAACTCTTGAAACATAGTTGTTCAAAAGGATTCTTTTATTAAGCAGAAGTGAAAGCCATCCAGCTAAAGCACAATCTGAATGCCCTTAGGCAAAGCAGTAGGATTAAAGTGGTAGAGACCCCTCCCTTTAAGTCAGAATGCAGATTTTAGCCAATACACAAGTGTGAAGAAGTTTTCTTTACTATTTCCTTTGAGAACCCGAACAAACATGCATTCCCACCACTTCCCTTTAAAGTGAGACAACCCACATAGCTATCATAAAAATTCCTGCAGGTAAAGGGAATCTCAGGCTTCCTTGGCGCCAGGATATCGGTTGTAAAATATCTGATGACACAGGCCATGCAAGTAAATCGAATCCAAGTCCCCCCTTCCTCCACTTGAATGGCAGTATCACTTTTAGGGATCTGACACTACTTCAGCTTCAACCTCAATAATACACGGGCAAACAATAGATACAAACTCAAGGTAAACCGCTTCAAACTCGATTGCAGAAAATACGACTTCAGCAACAGAGTGGTCAACGCCTGGAATGCTCTACCTGGCTCCGTTGTTACATCCTGAAACCCCCACAGCTTCAACCTTAAACTGTCTACCGTGGACCTCACCCCATTCCTAAGAGGTCCGTAAAGGGGGCGTGCATAAGTGCACAAGCCTGCCAACTGTCCTTGTCTTACTGTCCCCATTTATCTGTACTTACTTCCTTTGTTTATGTTTATGTTCATACCTATATCTGCTATCTTGTACATGTTTGACAAACTAAATAAAAAAAATTATTCAGCATCTGGGGCAGGAGAAAGAGTACAGTAATAGTTGGTGGGGCATTCTCCCCTTATTTCCTTGCCTTTCTGAAGTCCTTTATGGCATAAAGGTTTACTGTCTCCATAGTGTGCCACTTTTTTCCGTTGCTACAAAAACTGGGATCAGAAATAATGAACATAAGTTGTAGGTAACTAGATTTCATTTAAATATACGGGGAAAAAATCCTGATGGTAAAATTCATAACAAAATGGAACAATCTACTGCAGAAGTTGTAGGCTTTTCATTTTTGGAGTTTTTAAGGAGATAGAGGACAACCTCTCAAGAATGATAGAATTGGTTTTCTTGAACATTACAGAGGGTTGGACTAGGGACCCACGCGCCCCTTTCAACTCTCCAATTCTAAGATTCTGTGTTCTTCTTATAGTTATTACTTGATGAACAATTATCCAGTAACAATATATAAAAAGAAAAGAATATGCAACACTAACAGATGTTAACCTTCCTTTCTCACAAACACACACACATAGACACGCATATATATGTATAAATTTTATTTTAGTATTAGATCAGTATTTTATGCTAATCAAGGCCATAAAAGCACCTTTAAGCTTCCACAAAATTCTTAGCTTTTTAAAATGTGTAATAAAAACAAAACTGACAATTGCAAAATTTCACTAACACAAAGAAAGTGAGGGAGAATAATATACATTCCTCTATTCATTTGCTGAGAAAGCCAGCTTGGTGCAGTGGTTAGTCTAGAAACCAGGAGATTGTGAGTTTTAATCCTGCCTTATGTACTAAACCAGCTGGGTGATCTTGGACCAGTCATTCTCAGGCAGCTCAAGGAAGAAAGTAGAAAGCAAACAAATCCATTCTGAGATCTTATCAAGGAAAATGCAGGGACTAGGCAGGAATCAGATCCTGACTCAAAGGTATATTGAATATTAAGGATATCTTTGTTTTTGTTTAATAAAGGATAATATTTGTAACTCAGGGTTGACATAAGGGGTCCTTGGTGTGCTCTGAGCTTGTCTGTTTTCTTGCAGATGTTTCATTACCCAAACTAGGCACAGTGCTCCACTGATGATGTTACCTGCTGTAGTTTGGGTAATGAAATGTCTGCAAGAAAGCAAGAAAGCTTGTTTCCTCATCAGTTCAAGAAGTGTGTCTTGAATAGTTTCAGATTGGAAAACACCCCATTTTTACTACCAGAAAAAAAAAAATCCCTTCTGAAACTTTTCAGAATTGAAATTATATAATTATTTTCTCCTGCTTCTGGGTTTATTATAAGAGTTTATTGTAAGGGTGATGGTGGAAAAGTGATACAAGCATTGTGTTTCTATGCATCCAAGCACAGAGATACTGTTATTTAATGCCTAGGCCCTAGAGCAGCGGTTCTCAACCTGGGGGTCGCGACCCCTTTGGGGGTCGAACGGCCATTTCACAGGGGTCGCCAAAGCCCTCTCTCGCCCCCCCATGCCTTCACTCACCCTCACCCTCTGTTGGATCGCCCGGTCGCCGTTCGCTTACCCTGCCCACTCCCAATCTATTGCTGCCTCCGGAGTCCCAGCTGATGGCTAGAGGGAAAAAAAACTTTAAATTCTTGCCGTGGGGCTTCAAAGAGCTAGCTGCAAAGAGGTAAATTTCTGGAGCAGATTTTTTTCCCCCTATCTATGCTGAAAAGCGAAATTGAAACTAAAGAAGGGTCTTTGTTGCAACATGACAAAATGAGGCAGAGAGATTTCTTTTTCTTTTTCCTCACCAAAAAAGGTAAGTGCAAAACTGCAAACAATGGGAAATTTGGGCAAGAGGAGGTTCAAGATTTTAAAACACAAAAGAAAAAAAGCTCTATTTAACTAGGGAATTGTAATAATTGAGATACTATTAATTGTATATTGTGTTGAAAGCAGAAATCGTTGTGGTTTGGAGGAATATATGGGGGAAATTATTTGGTTTTTTATTATTATTGGTAAATATAATTAATTGATTTGTAAGAAATTGGATTGCATGGAAATAATTGGAATATTCATGTTCATATTGATTAATATACAAAAAAGATAGTTATATAACTAATTGATTTATATTAAAATGTTGAATTTGTATTAAACAACTGTATTACATAATTAACCAATGTGAGGATGGATATAAAAATAGATGACAATGGGAAGGGGTATAATATAGAATAGAAGGGAAAAATTGAATTTGATTAAGATTAGAGATGAGGATGAAGGGTAATATTAGTTTTTTTAAAAAATAGATGAGGAATAAATATGGTAAAAAGGAAATACAGAAATTGTAAATTTAATTGAAATGACTAAATACTGTGTTGGAAGAAATATCCTTCTGGGTTCTGCTCCAAGTGTGGAAAAAGACACTGGAAACATGGAGACTGCTTGGAAAGATGGTTTAATGGTGGACAGGATCACATGGCTTGATGGGGCCCATTGTGTTATTTTCTGTTGCTATTGTGTTGCAAATGTCCTTTGACAAAGGATTGACTTTCTGCCTCTGGCCCATTAACAAAGGGTGGGGGGCAGGAAGGTGGGAGCTGCTTTGTCTGTAAAATATGCTTCTCCATTTCTCATCCAGGGAAATATAATATTCTGCCTTTTTAATATTTCCCAAAATATTTCATTCTTCTAGGAAAGGGGTGGGTGCTAACCTCCTACAACTGTTTAAATTTGTGAACCGGCCAAATACTCTGTTCAAAGAAAATATGTTGTATGTTTGTATGTGTGTTTCTAATTATTGCTATTTATTGCTATTTGTTCTCTTTATTCTTTAAAGTTTAACAATTCATTCTTTATCTTAATATCTTAATATTTGTTTGGGGTTGGCTTTCTTCCCTTTCATCTTTTTTATTGTACAGCAATCTTTCTCCTCAAACCTACCACCTCTCTCTTTTCTTTCCTTCTTACTTTCTCTTCCACCCCTTCTTCTTCACTCTACTTCCTCTTTCTCCTTCTCCTCCTCTCTTCCTCCCTCTCTTACCTTCACTCCTCCTCTAATTTCCCTTCCCTTCCTTCATCCCTCTCTATTGCTGTATCCTTTTATGCATATGGACAGAGGGCTGAAAAAGTTATTTTTGACTGGTCCTCGCACTTTTGAGCAGTTGTGAAATGAGTGACACAGTTGTTAAAAATGGTACAATGGGCATAAATGATGACCAGTCATAACTGCGAAGACTGGTCAAAAGTGCGAGGACCTGTCAGAAATCACATTTTTCAGCCCTCTGGGTAGTCCTTTTGTGCACAGGGACTACTCAGAGGGATGAAAAAGTTATTTTTGACTGGTCCTCGCACTTTTGACCAGTCCTCGAATTTACGACTGTCCTCACATTTTACATTTTTTGCCCTATCTTATACCATGTTGAAGAGAAGCAGTTGTGAAATGAGTGACATGGTTGTTAAGAATGCTGCACAGGCATAAATGTGAGGATGGTCATAAGTGTGAGGACCAGTCAAAAGTGCGAGGACCTGTCAGAAATGACTTTTTTCAGCCCTCTGAGTAGTCCCTATACATATAGCAATGGCCATCCGGTCACATTACCAGCTAGCCACGCCCACCCAGTCACATGACCTCCAAGCCATGCCCACAAAATAAGCCACGCCCACAGAACCGGTAGTAAAAAATATTAGAACCCACCCCTGGTTGGGGGTCACCACAACATGAGGAACTGTATTAAAGGGTCGCGGCATTAGGAAGGTTGAGAACCACTGCCCTAGAGCCTTAGGACATAGAGCTGAAATCTAATGCTTACATGTTTCTACAACAATGCACTAAACTCAGAAAACATAATGAAAATAACATTTCATCAAGAATAAGCACACACACACATAATCCCCTATGCTCTTTTGATTTTAGGCATAGACTGATCTTGTGTAAAAACATGGTTTAAATCATAAAGTGCTTCTGAATCACAATATTTTTGCAGGAGAGTAATTACCTCTGAAATCTGTTGTACTGAAATTAAGATGACTTCAACTTCCTTCACTTTGGCTAGATTATACCTCGTAAGGACGAAAGGAACAGAGATCTTTAATCTACCACAGGGCAGTCCACTTCCAAAGCAGCTAGAAGCCAGCTAAACTGATATTGGGATAATTGAAGCAGGACTGCAACTCAGCCTCATTTAAGGATTAGCATTGCTCAAGAGCATATGGAGCTAAAATATTGGAAACTAGGTAGGACTGTTGTCAGCCTGGCCGAACCTTGTAGCTGTATTTAGAGTACAGCTTTGAACTAGATAGGCTTTAAATGTACTCCAATCCTTCTCTTCTCACTCTTATGCATCCTTTGCTGGCACACCTTGATCAGCATGCAATTTACTAACTACTGTAGAAAGTGTATCTAATTTATCTGCTCAATTGTCTTCTGAAGTTAATGCACTTTTCTATCCTCTATGGGTAAACAGCTAAAAGAAATTCTCATTTATCGGTAGAAGAGAATATTTGTAGCTCAGGATTGAACTGCTTTCAAAGACCATAATGCAACACCTATAATCTATAGCACTCAAATACAATCCAAAGTATAGACCTGGTATGTAGATGACACCTTTGTCATAATAAAAAAGGATCAACAGGAGAAGACACATGAAATATCAACATCTTTAAAGAAATAAAATTCACAAGGGAAAAGGAAAAAAAAAAACACCATGGTACCCTTCCTGGATATCCTCATCAGGAGAGGAAGTGATGGCAAATTAGAAACACAAGTCCATTATAAAATTATCCACACCAATCAAGTGCACCACTATCAAAGTAACAATCCAGTCTCCCACAAGACAAGTTGTATGAGAACCCAATATAGCAAAACCAATAAAAGCTGTGAAAAGGATAACACGGCCATACATCAAAAACATCCCAGAAAAATCACCAACAGACTATTACAACCAAACGGAATCAGTGTAGCATATAAACCAACTAAAGCCCTCCAAAACATCCTAACTAAAGCAAAAAACCCTGCAGCCCCAGAATAAAAAACAGGAGTCTCTACAAAAGAAGATATAATGAAAACTCCTTAATTTCATAGCACATGAACTGACTTAATCTTAGTTTCAAATGGGAAACTGTGAGCATTCTAGACCAAGCCATGTCTAAAAATTCTAGAGAATTCCTGGATACCTGGCACTCAGATAAATCAGCATGAACAAGCTTGTAAAGATAAACAATATTTACATGCCATTCAAAACAGGCAATCAAAAAGACAAAACAAAGCAAAAAGACCAAAACACCTCCTCATCAGCAATCAATACTCAGATGAACAGAGATTAACACCAAGATTAACACTACACTAACTGTCAAGAAGTAAATGGTACCCCAATCAAGGAATTACAAACAAATATAAACAAGTCTAATCAAGGATCACTCCCTTCCACACTGACAGGTAACACCCTAACCTAGTGTATGAAATAAGAGCAAACCCCACTCTCTTCTAGCACTGATAATGTTACTTACTTTGGTAATGAGACATCTGCAAAAAAAAAAAAAAAAAAAACACCAACAACAACCAAGGTCAGAGAGTACCAAGCACCCCACATTTCTCATGTTACTGTTTTACTTAATACTTGTTTTACTTTACACTTATTTTATTGTCTCACTTATTATTGTTCAACTATTTCCATGTCCCAATAACTTGCTTAATTTGATGAAAAATTACAAATAATGCAGATATTAGGAACTATTTGAACACAAGACATTTGTTTTTAATTCTTCACTGATTCTACACTGTGATAACAGATTACAAGTTTCTTCTTGACTTTCCCCATCATTTTATGAACATTGGATTTCAATGATGAATTCCAAATTCTTCTTACCACTAGATATGAAATAATAGCTGTATTGTGATCTATTTATCTTGGGTCACATATCAAAAGATAAAATTAACAAGAAAAAGGTTTACATTTGCAGTTTCTCTTTTATCTTTGGAAGCTCCTTTGCCTTTATTGTTTCATTATATACACTTTTTTCTTAGGGTGGGCTGTAGGGATCCATTGGGATTGCTGCTATTGTACCAACCTCCCTGCTATGTAGTAGACTCCCTGCCTGAACTCCTAGACCACACAACAGGGTTGGTGATGGAGTTTCCCAGGCTTATGGTTCAGGAGAACCTCAATCTGCCTTCCCAGAGAGGGGGGTTGGAATTAACTTGAGAGTTGGCTTAGAAGCCAAGACTTCTGTGGGCCTGGCCCAAGTCATCAGGGCCTGACTAAAACACTAGATTTGGTGTTCTTGTCAAAGTGCTGCCTTTGTAATCTGGAACTGACAGACCTATCTCTGGTCTGCTTTTCATGGTCAGATGACAAACTAGTGGCTATGAACTTCTCTAGGACAGCACTGCTTCCCAGGCAGGCAGAACATATTAGCAGTAGCACTTAGATTTATATACTGCTTCACAGTGCTTTACAGCCCTCTGTAAGGGGTTCACAGAGTCAGCATATTGACCACAACAATCTGGGTCCTCATTTTACCGACCTTGGAAGGATGGAAGGCTGAGTCAACCTTCAGCCGGTGAGACTCAAACTCCTCCAATACTGCATTCTAACCACTGCACCACTATGATTCTTAGATCAGTCCACCCCCATTAATTCATGGCACTGATAAGTTTCAGGGGGAACTAGGGTTAAAACTGAGGATCTGCTGTGTAATCTTGCTAAGACACTAGAAGCCACTTGGAATAGGAAGGCAACAAGATAGCCCAAGCAACAACCTGTGAAACTCATTGTGCCCGGTGGTTTATGGAGGAACTGAAACAGATGAAACAGATGAAGAGATGTTTAGAGTGCCACTGGTAGAAAGCGAAAAAACTTGATCAAACATGGGTAAGAACTGCTAATAAAGCCTAACTCATGACAATTCATATAGTGAAATGGAAGTCTGCTGATAATTGCCCAGCAACCATTTTTAAATGACCAGAATCCTTCTGGGTAAGGAGCACCTGGAGGTCTTTCTTGAATCTATCAAAGTATATCTAGTAGGACCAAAAAAAGCTCCTTCTGCATGGTGGTTCCATCTCTATATAATACCAATGATTGCTTATTTGTTCCCTGTGACTATCATTAAGTGTTGTACCTTATGATTCTTGACAAATGTATCTTTTCTTTTATGTTCACTGAGAACGTATGCACCAAGTCAAATTCCTTGTGTGTCCAATCACATTTGGCCAATAAAGAATTCTTTCTTTCTTTCTTCCTATCTATCTATCTATCTATCTATCTATCTATCTATCTATCTATCGAATTCCCTGGAGATAAGATTAGTTTATCCTTGATACTATTCCAAAAGTCCATGAAGACATGGTACCCCAGATTGACAACTAATCAAGATGCTAGTTTGATTATGTTTGTTGCCACTACAGAGGGTGGGAGATGGGGTTAAAAGTTTCTGTACTGTGAATTTCTAATTTTGTAAGTCACCCGGAATCACTATGTGTGCGTTGAGTGGCAATATAAATTTGTTTAATAGATTCAACAAACAAGCCAAAAGTTGGTAAAAGAAATACAGATTTCAAAAATCATGGTTTTCATTAGGCTCTGTAGATTCCCAGTTTTATCACTCCCTATACATGAGCAATTACAGGTAGTCCTCGATTTACGACCACAATTGAGCCCAAAATTTATGTTGTTCAGTGAAACATTTGTTAAATGAATTTTGCCCCATTTTAATGACATTTCTTGCCTCCGTTGTTTTTTTTATAAAAAGTTTTTTATTATTTTTTAAAAAAACATAAATATAAAACACATCTTTTCAAAACAAAGCTTTTGATCCAGTCACAAATCAAATCTAGTCACAAATCCAGACACAAATCACTAACAAATCTTAATTTTCAATTAACACAACTTAATATTTTACTCAGTTATTTCCCTCAAATCTATCTATTTAACTATGCCATTATCCCCAAAAACCCGTTACTTAAATCTTAAATCCTAACCAATTATCATTCCCTTTTTCTCTTTCATTTGCTTAGATGGATATATTTTAAAAGTATAAATCATAAAATTATTATAAACATTCATAAAATATTTAATTCCAACATAATCATTTTATTTTTACTATTGAATTCAACATTTATAATCTTTATTTCTGTTATTAAACCTAACTTATTCATTTCATTTTAACTATTAATCTCAACATGCTCCTTATTTTGGCTATCCCACCTCATTTTATTTTTGCTATAAATCCCAGCATCCTTATCTTTATCTTTGTTGTTAAACCAATCATTTTTATTTCTTGGCTGTTAAACACAGCATAACCATTTTGTTTTTGGCTGTTAAACACAACATACTCATTTTTGTTTCTTGGCCATTACACAGCATATTCATTTTTGTTTTGCCTGTTACCACAGCATTGCCATTTTTGTTTGGCTGTTAAATATAGCATAGTCTGGCTGTTACACAGCATATCTATTTTTATTTTTTGGCTATTAAACACAACATTATCATAGTTGGTTTAACTATAGATCCCTTCTTAGTCCTTTCTTTGTTGTTTCCATCCAACTATGCATTGCTTATTTTCAGATAATCATATTTATCCTTATCCTTTTCCATGACAATTTAACATTGAGACATGGTTCTTGCTTAAGTTATACCTTTAAATATATTTATAAATTCCTTTTAACATTTTTAATTAATCATATTTATCCTTATTCTTTTTCATAACAATTTAACATTGAAACATGGTTCTTGCTTCAAACATACCTTTAAATATATTTGTAAATTCCTTTTACAAGGAATTTACATTTAACATTCTTAATTTCTATAAAAACCTCCTTTTTATTATTACAACCCACTTTTACATTATATTATTTTAAATCACATTGTTTAAATCTTCTTTTTTCTTTTTAAAGTCGTGTTTATCTTACTTCTTCATTTCCCCACCTGCAAACATATATTCCTTCCATTTTCAAAGTTTTCAGTTTTGTCCTCCATAAATCATATTAAATCTTTTTCTTATGTTTATTCCGGATATAATGTATCAAGTCTCCCTCTCTTGAGCCTGCGCTTAATCCTTCATTTGTTTCTGCGCCAATTTTTTAGTTATTGTTGTTTCAACTAAAGGAGTTCCATTATAGTTTCCTTTTCTTTTCACCAAAATCCAGCTGCTTGCAGACAGGAAAAGAAATTCCTCTGCAAAGTCCCACGGCTTTTATCTGTAGAGCTCAGAATTTTCCATAACAAAAAAAAAGTTACAAAGTTCTTTTTTAAACCAGATGTTGTCTCTCTACAATCCACATTTTCCATTAGTCATGCAAGTATCCATTTTGTTCAATTCTTCTTTTAATTTTAAAAGTATCAAATCTTCTTTTTTTAAAGAAATCCAATTCGAATTTTAAAGTATCCAGTCTTTTTACCATATCTCAATAATTAATTCCCTTAGTTCTGTTCAAAAATTAGTTGTTTCTCGGGTCTCTTTAAGGTTGCAGTTTAAAACTTTCCAAAGCCCCTTTGTTGCACAGCCGCTATTTTAGGCTAAGGGTCTTCTAAATAATAATATTGCTCCACATGTTGTTGCAAGCCTGGGTTTGTTGTCACTCACCTGGCTTCAAAGAGCTCTGTTTCACTCCACTTTCCTCCAGCACTTTTCTTAGCCCGGTTGTCCCAGCTTCGTGGCAGCCGCCATGGCTGCCTCCCCCCACCGCCGACTCACAGGGGGTTCCCTCTGACTGCCGAGGAACTTGCCTGTTCCTCTTGTCGTCCGGGGTGCCCCTCCTTTCCTCCCATTCCTGCAGGACAGTTCCGGTCTGAAGACCCATCGGTGCAGTTTGGCAGCCGGGGTTTTTGTGGGACTCATTAGAGCCCGCTATTTCCCCAACTGTCTCGCCATGATGCCAAACTGGAAGTCGTTTTTCTTGCCTCGGTTGTTAAATGAATCACTGCAGTTGATAGTTTAGTAACATGGTTGTTAAATGAATCTGGATTCTCCATTGACTTTGCTTGTCAGAAGGTCACATGACCCTGGGACCTGCAACTGTCATAAATATGAACCAGTTACCAAGCATCTGAATTTTGATAACATGATCGTGGGGATGCTGGAAAAGTCATAACTCTGAAAAATGATCACTTTTTTCAGTGCCATTGTAACTTTGAATGGTCACTAAACAAACTGTTATAAGTCGAGGACTACCTGTATTGATCCAAGCAGACTTTCAATTGCAAACTGGTAAGAATCCAGATGAAAGCCATAGCCTTCAGGAACACTGGTTGTTTTAATTCCTCAGGAATGTCTCCTTGCAGACTTTCAGCATGTGCTTGAAGCCTAACTGGAGATATTTGGCTAAACATTTAGAGAGAAAGGAGATGGAAATGGTTTACACAGTAAAAAATTTGCTTCAAAAGTGCCAATGCTTATTAATCATAAGCTGGCTGGGGAATTTTGAGAGTTGAAGTCCATACATATTTAAGCTGCCAAGGTTGAGAAACAAGGATCTACTGGTTCCTGTTTATGGTCAGAATCTAAGATTGGCATTAAAAATAAAAAGTATAACCTATGTTCCCATTCTATCTTTAAATCCTTTGACTAGTGGGATGAAATTGAAGAACATAGACTTCTGCCTCAGCAAAGTCCTAAATTGGCAGTGTATTTCTATTGGTATATTATAAAAGCAGTTAATCTGTCACACAACAGGAAAACTCTTAAATCTTATGTGTTTTATAAAAATCTATTAATAAATAATGTTTAATTGATATTAGGAGTATGCAGTAATAATCACGTGCATGAAAGGACTCCCGGACACAACATTCAAAACTGAGAACAGAATTTCTTTAATTCCCAAACAGTTGCCTTTTTATCCATTATTAGATCACACTGTGAAGCAGTTCCAAATTCATCATTCTGTGCCTTCCCACAGGAAGTTTCACAACTTCTCCTTTCACCTTTTGGATGGAAGTAAGCCAACCATTTAAATAGTCAAATGATTTGCTCCAGGTCACATTATACATTAATTAGCATTCATAATTAGTGGAGATGCCAAAGCTAATAAGACAGTGGTACTCATAACATCATTTATTTTACAGCGATTCAGTCTTAGTCAAGGAGAAGCAGAGGTGTGGAAACATCATCCCTCTATTGAACCACTACAGAAGGCAAATTAAGAAGAGATTAGCAAATCTAGAAGTGCCAATAAACTATTATATATTTACATCATTGTAGAGATATCAGTCAAACATTTATCTTGTTCTTAAAATGCTTTGTCTAAACTGTCATGAGTCACATCATAATTGCATGCTAATCAAACAGCAGTTAATTTGTATGATATTCATTTCAAAGAAAAATCAGCTTTGCAAAAGCACGAAGGATTAGTAGACACCATCAGAACAAGGAAAAGAAATTAAGATGCTAAGACAAAAATAAAGGAAATAAATATTAAAACTGATTTTTAAGCAAATTAGTTCAAAGTTTAGGGGGGAAAGTGCTGAATTGAATCAATGATCTATTTCTAAGTTGCATTCCTCATAAGTGTTTTCAACTCAGTAGAAAGAATATATGCAGCTCTTTAGTGCTCACAGAGCTTGGTTGTTTGCTTGAAGATGTTCCATTACCTGACTAAATAACAGCATCAGTGCTAGAGAATGTGGGTTTTGCCTCTTCTTTAGTCTCTGCTTATCTGGGTTGTTGTTATTATTATTGTTGTTGATCATTGCCCAGTCAGCCAGATGTTCAGACTGGGTTTTGCATTTTTGTCCTTACCAAGGATCTGGGATACGCAGATGTGGATGTTTGATGCAATGGTGAAATCTATCTCCCCCCCCACCACTGGTTCTGTGGGCATGGCTTGGTGGATGTGGCTTGGTGGGGTTATGTGACTGGGTGGGTGTGGCTATGAAATCATGTGACTTCTGTCAAAAGACAGAAACTCACTTTAACAATGTCCTGCTGGAGCAGGGGGTTGGACTAGATGACCTCCAGGTCCCTTCCAGCCCTGGATTGCTGTGCTCTTTCAAGATATCCTCTGAAGCTGTGTCTACTGCCAGCTGTATCTTTGTTGTCCTTCCTTCCTCTCCTTTTTCCCTTTCTTCCTTCCTTCCTTCCTTCCTTCCTTCCTTCCTTCCTTCCTTCCTTCCTTCCTTCCTTCCTTTCCCTCCATCCCCCATTTTTGGCCTAGCAAGCCTCAGGGAAGCCTCCTGAGAGCAAAAATGGACCCCCAATAGGTAGTTAAAAAATGCTTTAAAAATTAAAAAAGTTCCGAGGATCACGCAGCACGGCTAATTGTCACAGCTAATTGTCGGAACCTTTTTTTTACTTTTTTAAAGCATTTTTTTACTACTGGTTCAGGCGAACCAGTAGCATTTTTACTACCGGTTGTGACCGGTACCCCGAATGCTACCCCAAACCGGTAGCATTTCACCCCTGGTTTGATGGTGTTACAATTATTGTTGCAGGATAGAAGCTGTTCCCAGTAAAGTTGCAATTTTGCAATTGACTGATGGCAAATTTGTCAACACCAATGGTGTTCAAGTGCTGCTCGAGTTGTTTTGGAATTGTACCCAAGGCACCTATTGCTATTGGTACTACCCTTGCTTGCATTTGCCATAGTCGTTCTATTCCTATTTACAGGTCTTTGTATTTTGCTGTCTTCTCCAGTTCTTTCTCTTCTTTTCTGTTGTCTCCAGGCACTGCCACATCCACTGTCCAGACATTTTTGTCTTTCTTATCAACAATTGTTAAGTCTGGCATGTTATGTGGCAGGAGCATGACTGTTTGAATTTTAAAGTCCCAGAGCAATTTAACTTCTTCATTTTCTATGATGTTCTCTATTTTATGGTCCCACAAGTTTTTGCTTGCAGGCAAATGATATTTCTTGCAGATCTTCTAATGCACCATTGTTGCTACTTGTAGTCAGTCTGTGCAATCTTCTTGCAGCAGCTTACCGGGTGATCCACTCAGGGGTGAAATTCAAAATTTTTCCCTACAGGTTCTGTGGCTTGGTGGGCGTGGCAGGGGAAGGATATTGTAAAAAGAGCCTGAGTGGCGTAGGAGGCTAATGCCTCCTAAGGCAGCATTTAACATCCAGCTGCCTGCAATTACTGCAAGTTCAATTCTCCCCAGGCTCAAGGTCGACTCAGCCTTCCATCCTTTCTAAGGTGGGTAAATTGAGGACCCAGTTTGTGGGGGCAATAAGCTGACTTTGTATAAATATA
Source organism: Arizona elegans (assembly GCA_022577455.1). NCBI lineage: Eukaryota > Metazoa > Chordata > Lepidosauria > Squamata > Colubridae > Arizona > Arizona elegans. The sequence continues at coordinate 156,791,090 of JAKOOJ010000001.1, forward strand.
CAAAAGTATGAAGGCTATTGCTTAACGCATTGTAAGCCGCCCTGAGTCTCCGGAGAAGGGCAGCATATATATCAAATTAAAAAAAAAAAAATCTCCATTCCCACTCCACTCTGGGGCCAGCCAGAGATGGTATTTGCCGGCTCTCCAAACTACTCAAAATTTCCACTACCAATTCTCCAGAACCTTTTAGAACCTGCTGGATTTCAGCCCTGGGTCCACTGTTTCTTCAGCTTCTTTGCATAGGCGGCACTTACTGTCTGTTGCTGTCTTCTAAATTCTGGTTTTGTATGCATTTTTCCTTAAGGCTTGGTCTCGTGCAGCCAGAATTAGTCCCTCAGTCTCTTTCTTCAACTTTCCTGCTCTTAGCCATTGCCAGGTCTTGTTATTACCTGCTTTCCCTGCTATTTTTTTAAATGTACTGGTCATGAAGTGCCTCCATTCTATTCTTCATTTGGTCTTTCTTGTAAGACAGTTTGGTCTCTCCAGTAGTCAGTAAGCCTTCCTGATATACTAACTTCAGTGCATCTTCATCATTATCCTTCACATATTCTTCCAAAGCCATTTTTTTTCTTCAACCATCTGATGTACTTACAAAATTTCACCCTCATCTATTTGCCTTGGTAGGTAGAGTCTGTCAATGTCACTGCATGGATAAAGGGCATGATTCACTGCCATTGTTTTTCTGGTCTTCCTAGTCATTGCTTTAAATTTTTACCAGTCCTAGACTGTGAATTGAATTGAATTGCATAACAACAACAACAACAACAACAACAACAACAACAACAACAACAACAGAAGACATCAAAATCATCCTCAAAGGAATAAATTTTACAAGAAAAGAATTCAAAAAACACATGCTACTCTTCCTGGATATCCTTATCAGCAGGGGAAACGACAATAAATTAGGATTGCAGCTCTATCAAAAAAAAAACCTATATAACCAAGTGTTCTATTACCAAAGTAACAACTCAATTTTCCACAAGACAAGCTGTGTAAAACATTATTCAGATGAGTATAAACACATTGCAGCAACCCAGAACACCAGAAAAAGAAAACAGACTGCTTCATCTTCCTACAAAATGGATACCCATACAACTTTATTAAAAAGTGCTCGACCACTCAACTCATTACAGCACATCCAATACAAACAATGAAACATCAAAAACTACCACTGATGATTACAACCATCTGGCATCACCATAGCACACAAACCAATTAAAACCCTCCAAAACATCTTAAGTAATCAAAACACCCAGTAGCCCAAGGAAAAAAAATTAGGAATCATTTACAACTACATTATAACAGCCACTTTGCGGGACAGACAGACAGAAGACTATTAGAGCTCATCCATGAATACCAACTAGCATTTAGAAAATAAGATGAAAATTTCTTGATCCCACCTAGGAAACTGTGAGAATTCTAGACCAATCAAATCTGAAAACTTTAGGCAATTCCTGGGTGCTTGACATTCAGACAAATCACCCATCAATAGACACATACAAATCAACCTCTTTTACACACCTTTCAAAAGAAAAAAGGCCAGAACACTTCTTTTCCAAGCAGCATAAAGCCAGATAATCAGGAATTAACACCAGTCAAACAATCAAGCAAGAGAAACCGTGACAGGAGTTTATCTATCATTTAGTTAATCTCATTCTAATTCATACAACAGGCCATATTTATTTTACAAAAAAAAAATGTTTAACTGGAGATAGCCTGTTGAGGTCTTCCTTGCTCATATTCAACTGCTGTATTGGGATACGGTAGTATGGTGATAATTTAATACATGTACTGCATACAGCAATTTTGATGAAAAGGAGAATAAAATTATACAATTATTGCATTAATTATACATTTTACATTTTTGTTCAGTAGCCCTTGGCACTTTGTAGAATGATTGGGTCACCTGGAGAGAATTGCCATGAAAGTTTTATCTCATTAGTAGTGAGAACAGTGCACCTTGGATATAGCAAGCAGTAGGAAAATAGAAGGCTAATTAATGTAAGAGATAATATTTCACATAGCAGAGAGATAGACGTGCAATGCCAGTCAGAAAAGGATGTGGCCTCTCCGCCTTCTCCATTCTCCTTTACTCTGAATTTCTCCATACCCTCGCACATCTCTTCCACTCACCGGGAAAAAGTACCTTGGTTTGGCCTTATTTAGAAACTCTGATTATGCTATTTCCATCTGATGTTTTAAAATGGGGGTCCTCCTTTTCATTAGACACTTCCTTCTATCCATTTTCCCACACTGGTTCAAAAAGAAAAAGGTTGTGATTCCTTCCACTTCCTTTTATAGATGATTCTAAGAAAAATTGGGTCCTTCCAAAGTATCATTTTCATGTATTCCAATCCCTTCCAAAATAGCTGACAGTGGAGGAAAAAAAGGCTACTCACCCTAAACAATAGACAATTCTTGGCTAAAAGATTAGAGCAATTGTCCTCAACCAATTCTTTTGTGGCATATGTAACGTACACTGAACTGGAACATAGCTGTAGGCACTGCCCATGCTAGGCCCCGGATGTTCATGGGTATGGAAGTTGGGAGAGAAACTCTATGAGCAAGCTACTGAGGTTCTTTATATGCCTCGTATGCAACTATTTAAGTCAGCCCAAGTACGTGATATCATCACTGTTGGTGTCAGAAAGGCAGACACAAGGCCATTTCAACCCAAGAGTACTCTGTGCAGATGTTTATATATTCAACAGGAATGAATTCAGCACAATTTTTATCATTAGAAAGTTATTATGGGACCCTTTGGATATCCTGACATGAAATGCAGGAAGGAACACTTGATGATGTTTGGAGAGAAGTATCATGTTGACTTTTATTCTCATGACAAACTTGCACTTTGGAATAATCACACTCTGAAAACAGTAAGCAAATATTTTAGGAGAAGAAATGTTCAATTATTGGTATTATTTAATAGATCGATTTAGTGCCAATCAAGTATTAAAACCATTTGAATTATAATAAGAGGAATCTGGACTGCCTAAAATTGCTGGGCTGAGGCTTGAAGAATAGAAATCAAGACAGAACAAATCTTTCCCAGGAGCTATATTTCAACTCAGCATTGAATAAAAGTCACTGATGGCTCCACTGGTGGGAAGTGAAGCTGAATCTGGAACAAAGTCAAAGTGGGCTTCTCAGGGGCAGGAAGGAGCAAAAGAACCCCACACACAGGCATGCCCATTTAAGAGGGAACAGAGAGCTTGTAAAATGATCAGGTACCATTGCATTTTTAGAAACTAAAGTAAAAGGTAAAGATAAAAGTTCCTCTTGCACATATGTGCTAGTCGTTCCCAACTCTAGGGGGCGGTGCTCATCTCCGTTTCAAAGCCAAAGAGCCAGCACTGTCTGAAGACGTCTCCATGGTCATGTGGCCAGCATGACTAAACGCCAAAGGCGCATGGAATGCTGTTACCTTTCCACCAAAGGTGATCCCTATTTTTCTACTTGCATTTTTAATGTGCTTTTGAACGGCTAGGTTGGCAGAAGCTGGGACAAGTAACACCATTATGTGGCACTAGGGATTTGAACCACTGAACTGCTGACCTTTCGATTGACAAGCTCAGCATCTTAGCCACTGAGCCACTGTGTCCCTCAGAAACTAGAATAGGACTGGGCAAATCTGTCAATTCTGGTTTTTCTCTTTTACAAAGCCGTCAAATCTACTTTATACCCCTTCAGCACTATGATATTATTCTTTTAAGTTCTCATTAAATTGTGTATGTACTTATCTGTACATTTTAACATTCATTTTTTCTTGTTTCTCTAATGTACTTTTTTGCAGGCAAATTTCCTTCATACAATGCAGTTTTGCTAATGAACTTTGGGATATTTTTCCTTACAAACATGTTTTAAATTACTGAATGCAATACAGAACACTGAGAAATGAGAAGTATTGGTGTGAATGTAGAATATCAGATAAGTGACTCCAAATGTGAATCAAATAAATCTCCTACTCAACACTATATGAGTTTTTTTTCTAATTATGTAACAGGTTATTGTGGACTAAAGTAATCTAATTCTAGATGTATTTGTGCCCTCCATGCACACAGCAAAGGAATAATAAACAAGAAATCTGGGATTGCTAGAGTCAACTATCTTGATGGGTTTCTTCCATATTTAAAGAAATTTTAAAAAATTTCCCACCAAGAAATCTTAAGTCATTTCACTTTTGCCTCCTTCAGAGATTCCTACAGTGCCCGTACCTCATCTGTTTGAGTACAGACCAGGAAAAACATTTCAATTGTTACAACAGCATGACTTAACTTAGTCTTACTCTCTATGTCCAAAACTATTTTCATTGATCATATGTCAGAGGAACAGCTTAAATGGACTATATCTTTCCCACATCTATTATGCCAGCTCCTGACTTCATTTAAATATGGCAAAGAAGAAACAATTTGTACTTAAATAAATTATTCTTCTTTAGCATGAGCAAGTCTGTGTGAGGAACCAGTTCAATTGGCACATTATGACAGTAACAAGAAAAATATTCTGCTATGTCTTCTTGTAAATTGAAGAGATAAGATTCCAGCAGGGAACATAACACTATCAATACTAATTGCATGTAATTATACAGTGAGACAGCAGCATTAAACAACGACTGCCACAATATTCAAATTTTACCTTTTTAATATTGGAATTTCTTCAACATAAAATATTCCCAGATGTTCCCAAGTTTGTAGCACAGTTTTACAAATGAAGGTGATTAGTGTGAGGGAAGGGATTGGGGAAAAGAATAAAGTGCTGCTAAAAGAGCTGGGGAGCAAGTAATGAAAATACCAAAGCTGTATGGCCTTCCTTTGTCTCAAAGAAAACCTGGGGATTTGGGAGGTGTGAATTTGAATAGCAACCATTTAATATGCACCTCCCAAATTACTATAAGGCTTGAATGTGCCAAAAAAGGTGTCCTAATTTCTCAACATTTCTCTTTTTCTGATTCTCTTTTGATGTTCTTTCAAACTTTACCTGACTGTTTTCTAGCTTCCTCTGCTGTATTTATTGCACTGTTGATCTAAAGCAACACATCACTTAGTCCCTTAATAAGTAATATATGAGCAGAACCCCACATCTCAATTCTTCATAGTAGTCTTTTTCCATAAAAATAATTTTAAAAATTCGATCAACAACTTAGAAATCAATGCATCAATACATTAAACACAGCCAAATTATTTGCAATCCAAATAAAATCACAACATTGTCTGAAAGTATAATGTCCTTAAGAAGTAAAATAATTAGTTTGGTTTGTATCATTCTTTTGATAAAAATATGTCAGTATCACTGGTTATTGCTGAACCTGTATATACTACAAAAACTCTTGTTGTCATGACCATTATTTGGACAAAATCAAAGGGTAACAATTTTTGAACCAAGATATCGCAAATGGCCTAACTTATAGAATGTATCCAAAATCTGGGAGCCATGAAACCTAATCAAATTAAATTTGGGGAACCTGCACCTGCTTCAGTGCTACTGGTACTGCTAGACTACTGATGCAGTCACATTATCCTTATTTTCAACTTTACATGATAGGTTCACAGCCAGTCTTGCAATCTCTCACTCTTTTCCCCCACCCAGCAGCAGCCACTTACCTTGGTCATTCTGTTTCTCTGTTTAGGTAAGGAAATATCTCTGAAATGATAACCCAACAGGGCATGGCTTGTCTATTTATAAATCCAGCCTTTCTTATAAACCTTATTATGAATTTACTCCTTTCTGTATTCCTCCCTATTTTAATATTTTACTTGAAGTGAATCCAGTTGTGTGGTTGAATAGATAGGAGGTTTCTGTCAGCAGAAAGTGAAAGGAAAGTACTGCTTGACAGTCTACTGGCTTTCCTGCAGCCAGCCTTGCAAGTGTTGTGAAACAGCTATGAAGAAAGGAGACAATTTGCAAATGATACTTTGCTCCTTGCTCATGAAAACTGCCCTTGGATCAGGGCCTTATGGATTAATTCCTTGTAATAGTAGTTCCAAGCAATTATGCGGCTAACACATTTCAGCAAATTAAATTTTAAGGCATTAAATTTCTTAAACCCTACAAAATTAAAATTCAGATTGGTTCTCTTTTACAAAAAGAGAAAGCATTGCTGATTTGTGTTTTGAAGTGTTGTCAGGCATCATCCATCAATAATTCCTCTATGGGAGATGGGAAGAGAGAAAAATGCAGCAATGAAATCCTATTATTTTATTAAGTTTATTTGTGATGTTACTTTGAAAGTGTAAAGTTATAGTTATCTTGCCCTTTTCTAGATAAGTTTGAAATCATCAGCTACTAGAAATCTTCTTCAAGTGAAGGCTGACTTCATAAACACATTAAGGTTAAATTCTATTGTTCCACTTTTCAATTATCTTTTCTCCTCTTTTTAAATTTTCAAGAATACTAAAAACTCCCCTAAATCATAAAATTCTTCTGATACTCAGGTTTTTTCTGCAGTTAGATCTCAGAGAATTTATATAGAAGGTGATGTTGTTTATGCCCTAAAATACTAAACTAAAAACTATGCCCTAAAAATTAAAACTATTGGAAAAACTTGTATTTGAAAAAACTTTTTCAATAAAAAAAATACAAAAAAGAAAAAAAATTAAAACTATTAATTTTAAAATATGGAAAAAGGCAGAAAGTAAAAAACAGATAATATGGCTCTCCAGATATTTCTGAATCAGAACCAGCATGGGCAATCATGAGAGATGCTGAGAGTTGTATTCCAGTTGACGTTGCGGTGATATCAGACACAGAGAACAGGTCTCTGTGTTCCCTGTGCTGAGTTCTCCGTTTGTGGGCTCTGAGAGGAGCCAAAGCTGCCTTGTAGGGGCATTGAAGCTAAGGAGGGGTGCCCTGAGAGGTCGCGGGAGAGATCGCAACTCTCCTGCTGAACTCTGGGCTTTTTTGCCTCTATGCCATGGCGAGGTGAAGAGGCAGCCTAAAGATGGTGGCCACAAAGCTGGGACAGCCAAGAAACACCTAAGAATTGTACTGGAGTGGAGTTGGTGAACAGTATCTGGAACTGGGTGAGAAGAATCCTTTTTATTTAAAACTTAACCCCAAAAGAATATCCAAGAAAAGAGAGGCTCACTGCTATTTTTAAAAGCAGTGATTTAACATTTTGAGAAGAATTTCAAAATTGAAGGAAAAAGATTCAAAGGGAGAAAGGCAAAAACTTAAAAATACAGAAAATTGGATTTTTTAATTGGACAGGCATGGTTTTGGATAAGCAATTTAAAATGCTGAAACTATTTACTTTAAAAACTAACATCATCTTTATATTTTGGATTGTTAAAATGGGATAAAACAGATTAACATTGAAATTTGACTTAAGAGCACCACCTGCTGACAAAAGGAAGGCATAACACATTCCCAAAATCCTGGAAATACTTGGCTATTGGAGATTAAAATGTGAGAATAAGAAAGACATTATTATTAAAGTGACCCCTGAAGGCTACAACACAAGACTGAATTTATAGAGGGACTTATGAAGATTCTGGAAAAAATATTGGGACTATCCAGAGGAACAGGTCGATCAGCTCTGGGATATAAAGATTTATGAATATTGAACTTTTTGAGAAGTGACCTTAGATTTGAATATATGGGTTTTGGATTATTGCACAAAAGAGGGACAAAATAAAACTAAACGAGATGCTCCACCAGGAAGAAATGAGTGGAAATTGGAAAGAAACTGTGTTGTTAATTCAAGGTATTAAGGATACTTTGCCTTAATACAAGGAAATTATGAATAAAATGCAGAATATAGATGGAAAGCTGAAAAACATGACACAAAGAACAAGGAGTGATCAAGACACCCAGGAAGAGGAGGAGCCAATTGAAAGAGTAGATGAAAAAACAGAAGAGATAAATCAACAAATAAAACAAGATGACAAGAAGGAGATAACAAAATAATAATAATAATAATGACTGATGAAATAAGCCGAGGGGAGAGTATTTTAAGGGAATTAAAAAAGGAACTGGAGTTGCAGGAAGAATTTTTTGGAAGAGAGATAGGGGCAAGAGTAGATATTTTGAAAATTAGACAGTGGGAAAGGGCAGAGAAGGGAGAAATGTTTAAAATGATTAGTCAAGAAGTGGAAGCAGATAGAGATAAAAATCTGAGAGAGGAATATGGGAGGCAAGCTAAGAAATGAACAATTAAAGCTTTAAAGTGGGAAAGAGATGATGGATAGAAAGAGAATATTTTTAAATATAATAGTGGCATAATTAAAAGTTAGAATAGGGATGAAAACTAGAGAGAGAGGGATTAATGGAATACACATTTTTATATAATAAGGTGAAGTAATAACAAGGGGAAATCAGAACTTGAACGATGATACTATTAAATATGCTTGAATAATATGATTGGCATAAAAATAACATATTAAAATATTGAATAATTAAATAATGAAATATTATAATTCAACATAAATATGTGTACTACTACCAGAACTATATAAGCTTGTCAAATGTAGTAAATATGATGAATATTATTTTATTTGTACTAAAATGCATGACACTCAGGTGCCACACTGTTCACGCATTGATATGTTTGTAAAAAAAGAAAAACAACTTGGAAAAAAAAGAAATCATCAGCTACTAGAATTCTTCTTCAAGTCAAGGTTGACTTCATAAAGCATAACTACAAGAACATTTTTTTCCCGAACGCCATCACTCTGCTAAATAAATAATTCCCTCAACACTGTCAAACTAGTTACTAAGTCTGCATTACTATTAGTCTTCTCATCGTTCCTATCACCCATCTCCTCCCACTTATGAATGTATCCTTGTTGCTGGTATCCTTACAATTTATATTGACTGTTTCCTAATATGATTTGATTGCTTATTTGTTCCCTATGACTATCATTAAGTATTGTACCTTATGATTCCTGATGAACGTATCTTTTCTTTTATGTACACTGAGAGCATATGCACCAAGACAAATTCCTTGTGTGTCCAATCACACTTGGCCAACAAAGAATTCTATTCTATTCTATATTAAGGTTAAATTCTATTGTTCCACTTTCCAAATACCTTTTCTCCTCTTTTTAAATTTTCAAGAATACTAAAAACTCCCCTAAAACATAAAATGCTTCTGACACTCAAGTTTTTCCTGCAGCTAGATCTCAGAGAATTTATGTAGACGTTATGCCCTAAAATAAATTACAATAATACTATTAACTTTAAAATGTGGAAAAAGGCAGAAAAAGAAAGTAGAAAACAGATAATGTGCCTCTCCAGATATTTCTGAATCAGAACCAGCATGGGCAATCATGAAAGATGCTGAGAGTTATATTATCAACAATACATGGAGGACCACAAACTCTCCACCCTGGCTAACGAAATTCAGTGGAGCAACTTACAATATTATACCATATAAAGATTTGCTGACTACATTGTTAAGAAGATGCAATATGAAGCATGAAAACAATTTACATAAATTATAAATAAATACAAACAAACATATTGAGGAAATAGGTCAAATGGATATTAAGCAATAGCTAACCAATGTCTATACTACTAAAACTCTTATTATCTGACCTTTACCTGGATAAAAGGTTGCATCACAGAGCAACAAATTTTGAAACAAAGTAAAATCTATTTTGAATTACAATGATCTGTTTTGGAATTCAGGCTCCAGCTGGCTACAGAACAGTCTCCTAATTCTCACACAATGGGAAAAAAAATTATTGGGCTTAATGCCAAAACAATGTCACCAAACTGCAAAATTTTCTGCAAAGGAGTAGTATAGATTAAAAGTAAGATGAGAAGAGAACAAATAAGATTTCATTATGAAAGCAACATTTGCTACTTGCAGTATCATGAACTGCAGTCAGATCATATTGTGACTGTGATAATATTTTTGATGGGGAAACATTTACACTTCTTTTTTTGGCAAAGTACTTGCAAGAGATGGAACTGAATTGTGGTATTGTATAAAAATTGTAGTTGCCATTCATTCAGAAAGATTCAGATCTTTGGATTTTTCACATGCTTATCTACTAAAAACAGAAGCAGACATTATCACATTATCACCTTTTCAATTTTTCACTTCTTCCACCCTTCAAGCAGGGGGGATAGTTTACCAGGAAATACAGAAATAGAGGACAGGAGTAACAGAAAGAAGAACTAACTGAAAGATGAGAGATGTGTCACAAAAGGCACACTCTTTAGTATAAAACCATCCTTAATGCTAAGCTATCCTTTTTAAAAAAATACTTATCTTGTTTTTAATATGAATATGAAAAGACTACATGAATTGTATTCTACTATTTGCATGTAAAACCAGATTTTTTATTTGAAAATAGTTCATAGTACTGATTGATATTTCACAGTTCATTGGTCTGAGACTGAAGCAAAGCATGACCTGTAAACCCAGCTAAATTTTTCTATTTAGTATCATTTATGCCCCAGATATTTAAAACAGAATTTAGATTGTAAATATGTCAAGCAAACACACAGACATATGAAACAGCATGTTGCCCTACACAGTAGTTCCTCCCCTGCCAAAGATAAGACTAAACCCTTGCCAGTTAACTGTAATAATCTGCATATATTCAAAACAGTTGGCATTCAGACAAATCAACCATCAATAAACCCATACAGACTATGTTTATACACCATTCAAAAAGAAGGAAGCAAAGAGATGACAACATATCTTCTCCAAAAGCCTAAACCCAGATAAGAGAGATTAACACTAGACAACAACCAACCAGGCAGGAAGGAACTACCAAGGAAAAACTGCACCTCTGCCAGGACAAACTACTGTATATAAACAGGAAGGAATCCTCACACTCACCTGCACTGATGATGTTACCTAATCAGGTAATGAAATATTCACAAACAAATAACCAAGTTAAGAGAACACCAAGGATTCCACAATTTAGATTTTGTTTTGTTTTGTTTTTCATTTATTTTGCAATAATAATATCCAGTTAACTTTCTCATCTGATAAATGTGAACTTACCTTATTTTAACTAGGAAGTTCTAGACAGTGTTTAGAATTCCCTTGAGTAAGGGATAAGATAAAAGTGACTAAGTTGAATATAATTTCAAGGCTGATTTATATGCTGAGAAGCCTTCCCAACTTTATCCCAGCCCATTATTTTAAAACAATTAGAAGATAATGATTACATCTTTTATATAGGTAGTCCTCAACTTACAAACACAACTGGGACTAGAATGTCAGTTGTTGGGACTAGAATGTAAGCTGTTAAGCAAGATGATACATAACCATTCACTCAATAGCTGCATTTTGATTCTCTCACGTGGGGTTGGTTAAGCATTCATATAGTTTGCTTGGCAGAGCACCAGTGAGAAGGTCCTCTCCCTGCTCCACCATGCCCAGATCCACTTAACTTTGCCTTTTTCTACAGGCTGGCCCCATTTTTGCAATCATTGAAAGGCTCCTTCTCCAAATCACACCATTTGGAGAAGGGGCCTTTTAAACCATTGTGAGAATAAGAGTGTTTGCTAGCTTTCCAATGCTGTTCTGTCTGCAGAAGAGAACAGTTCTACCAGACTGCAGAATTGGGTTCAGATCCCTTTTCTGAAGCCGGGCAGGAGAGCTGAACTCCACTTTGCAGGCAGATCTTTCATCCAGCTGTCAGAAGCTAAAGAGAAATCTCTCAGCAGATGGCAGCAGCTTGCAACCTTTGCTGCTGGCTTTCCCACTGATTTCCTGGGGAAGTCAGCAAAGAAGATTGCAAATGGCGATCACATGAACATGGGGGCTTGGCAGGAGTGGTATTCACTTACCTTCACTACCAGTTCACAAATGTGAGCGCACAAGAAGTAGAAATGAACAGGCTGTTTCCTGCCTCTGGAGGGCCTGGGGGGGAAGGCCCATTTTCTGCTGGCTTTAACAGTTGTGTTTTTGGTGGGTTGAGCTATAGTTTCTTTTTGCGTGAGGACTGATGCAGAGAATGAGTTAAGCAGGTCTGCTTTCTCTCACAGCCTGTTATTTCCTTGCCATCTTTCCACTTCTCTTAAGTGGACCTGCCTTTTCCTTGACTTTTTTTCTTTTTATTTATATGTTGAAGGAAACGTTTGTTATTATCTTTGACTTTTGTTGCAAGCCTTTGTTCATTATGAAGTTAGCTTTCCTGACTTCATGTTTGCAGATTCAGGGTATATGCTGGCATTCTGCCTTAGTTATGTCTCTCTTTCCATTTTTTTTTATACTTGACCTTTTCGTCTTTCAATTTATCAGAGACAGTTTTGTGCAACCATGCTGGTTTCTTCTTGGATTTCTTGATTTTCTTTTTCAGTGGTATTGTGCTGGACTGGGCTTTTATGATCATATTTTTCAGAGTTTCCCATACTTCTTGAATTGTTTTCCCTTTAGGATTTTCATCCATAGATTTTTTTTTAGGCTCTCACTGAGTTTGTTAAGATCAGCTCTTTTAAAGTTTAAGACACTGGCTTTTCCTCTAGTTCCCTTCTCTACCTTTTGGATGAGAAAGTTGTCAACTACGTTGGTTTAGGAATCTGTTTGATCTCCCACTTGCTGCAGAGTTTGTTTCCCAGTAGATATCAGAGTATTTAAAGTCTCCCATTACTAATGTGGTGTATCCCTATATGTTAGTTGTTTAGCAAAAAGTTCATCTATGTCTTCTGCTTGGTTGGGTAGCCTGTAGTACAGGGGTCCTCAAAGTATAGCCCCCAGGCCAGATACGGCCCACCAACACAATGTATCTGGCCAGTGCAGTGGTAGGATTAAGCCCTGCCCCTCATCTTCCAGCCACTCCTTGCGTGACTTGCTTCTCCTGCCACCCTCATCTTCCCTCCTCCAGCTGTCAGCCTTATATATACCTTGCAGAAGCTAGCTGAACTTCTGCATATTTCTGCTCATCGCTGTTTGCAATGGTAAGGCCAAAGGGCATGGCCGGAGGGTGGATGGGGGAGGGCCAACTGGCGAAGGGGTGGTACTGGCAGTAGGTGGACTGATGTGCACAAGGACGTAGGGGAGCGTGAAGGAGACTGCAGCATTGGACTCCTTCCCAGGTGTTTCCTGTAGCCAGCCTGGCCTGCGAGGGAAGCATGCAGGAGACTGCAGCATTGGAGCCCTTCCCTGGTGTTTCCTGAAGCCAGCCTGGCCTGCGAGGGGAGTAAGTGGGAGATCACGGCATCAGAGCCATTCCCAAGCATTTCCAAAAGCCAGCCTGGCCTCCTAGGGGAGCACACGGGAGACCGTAGCATTGGAGCCCTTCCCAGATCGCCGGCCAGACAAGCAGTGCATCACCCGGTCGTGGGTTGGATGCGGAACCCAAGGTTGGAGGGGAGGGCATGTGGGAGGCCCTTGGGGCACTGCTGTGCTGGGGTGCTGTGTGCTCTCAGGTCTCTTGCCCATCTCTGCTTCTGCAAGGCAGAAAGCCATAAAAGTCTTCACCCATGCCTTTTGAGACTGTTTCTTCACTTCCGCAGAGCCTCCGGGCGCCTGCTGCTTGCTTGCCCTCCTCTCTGCCTGAGGCCCTGCATCCAGCCCGTGACCAGGGGATGCATTGCCCAGTGCAGCGCTCTTCTCTGAGAGCCGCCTGCTCACCCACTCGCCGGCTGGACTGGACTGGAAGTGGCATGTCACCTTGCACCCGTCCTTAGCCTCCTCCCACCCGGCCATCAGCTTTCTGATGTGAGCAGAGTCTGCTGGTTGGAGCAAGGGGAACCACAGTGCTGGGTTCCCATGGCTGAGAGTGCCAAGGCATAGCTAGAATTGGAAGAAAAGGTGCGCAGCTGTGGCAGAAAGAACCAGATCAACACCCTGCAACTTGCTTGAGAAGTAAGGAGGTAGCTGCTGTTGCCGGTAAATGAGCCCACCGTGCCAATTTGCACCTTACTCCAAGGGAAGCTGTGTTACTGGAGCCCACAGCCTGCAAGAAAATCACCATGTTTGGCACCACTGGCATGACAGGCCTGGCCACTCTGGCGCAAGCCCTGGAGGTGGGTGAGGCAGGGAAGGGGGCCTCGGCCTGGGAGGCAGAAAAAGCAGGGGACCAGTGAAGGGCTGTGAAAGGACGTGCTCAGGATGCGGCTGCTTCCCCAGAGAAAGTGCCGCAGCTGCTGACAATTGGGGGCGGGGAACGAGTACCGAAGGAGCAGCTCCTCACATTGTTGCTGCTGCAATGAATATGAGAAGCCCAGCCAATGTTTGGAGCGCAGTTAACATCTCCAGTCCAATGAGCTTAGGCCACCCTGTTACCATAACCAGCCCTTGCTTTGTCCATGACTTCTCTGTTAACACTCACCACACCTGTCAATTTACCAACTCCAGTTACTGCACCAGTAAACATCGCACATCAATCACTATCACCTCACCAATAAATCTCCCAACACCAATGACATTAGCTGGCCCTTTAAATATAGCCATGAGACCTGTGGAAAAGATGCCTTTCCTTCCCCAGGCATTGCCATCTCTTCCCCCTGGTAAAAAAAAACAAACCTAGAGCAAAAACTTCATGCATAAAAAAAAGAATAGAAAAGCGGGGGCGGGGGCTGCTGTGTATTGTTTAATGGACTGCTAAATTGGCCACACCCACTGAGTCACATGATGACCTAGCCAAGCCCACCCAGCTGATCTGGCCCCCAATTCATGGTCCCTGATCTGAGGGACCATGAATTGGCCCCCTATTTAAAAAGTTTGAGGACCCCTGCTGTAGTATATGCCTATAGTAATGTCATTCTTTTTTCCTTTTATATTGGCCCATATGGATTCTAGGAGGTTTTCATCCTTGGTTTTGTGAATTTCTTTTATGAAAAATAGTCTAATGAAATAAAGAGATGATAATTTTCAGTATAAAACAGCTGCCCTGTTGAGATTTGACTATTATTTCTGGGTTGAACTGAATAGTTAACAAGGGAATGTGTACCAAAAGAGTCATTATTTGGTGCTAGAGCACAGTTGTGGTAACCTCAGGCTAAAGTGACATTCAGCAATAGATCTAATTGATGGGTTGGCTCTTTTCAGCTAATGGTTTGTTAAAATGGATGGTGTTCAGCCTGGCCTCAATTACAGACACTAGCATTTTCAGGAAACTAAATATGGCTATCAGCAAAATAAAGTAGGATCACTGCTATTGCTGCTGCTGCTGATTTGATATTGTATCAAAACTTCTAAGAAAGCAGAGATTCCAACTGTAAACCTTTCAGTTATTTAGTACTATTCTGTGCTTTTTTAAAACAAGCTTTAAAACAAGGTACCTCATACCTTCAGAAGCCACACATTGAGACTTATTCTCAGGTAAGTAGGAATAGAAATGAAATATCACAGTTTTATGTTTCTCTTTTTGAAAGTGGGACCTACCTTCTGTTCACATTGATATATTAGTAGGACTACACTCTCTTATGAAGGAGTGTCATTATCTCACGCAATTGTAGAATAGAAAGGGATCCTTTAAACCATCAAGTCCCTGTTCAGTGCAAGAATCTAAATTAAGCATTCCAGACTGATAGTTATTTTGTCTCCACTTATACACATCCAGTGAACATTCTCCATCCTCTACCTGCCTATCTGAGTTTTGGTGTCGTAAGTAAATATATTTACATTTGTCTCTGTTATGTTTCTTTCAGTTACTCTGAGATCATTTATCCATTCTGTCAAGCTCAATTTGGGTTTCATTTCTGCTTTCTAGGCTATTAGTTATCCCACACCATGTTGTGTTACCTACAGGTCTATAAGCATCCCCATCCCCATTTCACAGAAATAATTTATGAAAATAATGAATAATAGAAATACCAGGATTGATCTTTGTAGCATTCTATTTCATATTTCTGTACAATTTGATTAGAAATCATTGAAGAATATTCTCCGAATATGATTTTCATTGCACCTATGTACCATTTAAATGTCCTGCCTTTCAGCCCATACTTTAACCAATATAGGTAGATAAAAAAATGAGATAGGTTTCTCACATCTTTTTCCCTCACAAATCCATGATGACGTCTATTAATTATCTAACATGTTGACTTCAGAATATTTACCGATCTCTTTATAATCTGCTCAAGAATTTCTGTAGGTATTGATGTCAGTCTAATTGGCTCCTGTTATTATTATGATTGGTTACACAATCAGCCAGATGTTTAGATTGGATCTGGCCTTTTTATCTACCTATCGAGCAGTTGTGAAATGTAAAATTTGTTACTACCGGTTCTGTGGGCGTGGCTTGGTGGGGGGGGTAATGTGACTGGATGGGCGTGGTCAACTTTTTTTTTAACTTTTTTAAAGCATTTTTTACAACCTATTCAGGCAAATAGGTTGTTAACAAACGCTTTTAAAAGGTAAAAAAAGGCTCTGACAATCACAGCTGTGGTGCACAATCATCAGAGCCCTTTTTTACCTTTTAAAAGCAGGAAGTAAGAACACACGGGCGGGTGGCGGAACCTCATGCTGCCACCGCTACCGGTTCTCTGAACCACCTGCCACAATCACTACCGGATCGCCCAATCTGGTCCGAACTGGGAGCATTTCACCCCTGCTAGTGAGTCTTTCCCAATGACCTGCATAGGCAGATGTTGTTGTTTAATAGCACTGAAGATACTATAGCAGAATGTAAGCTGTTCCAAGTAAAGCTGACTTTTGCAATTGACTGGTGGTGATTTTGTCAGTCCTGATGGAGCTGCAGATATTTTAGGATTGCACCTGAAATTATTATTACTAGTACTGCATTCTTTTATTGTTGTTGTTGTCCACATTGTTCTACTTCTATTTGCAGGTTTTTGCATTTTTGTGATTTTCTCTATTTTTTTCTCATCTATTCTGCTGTCACCAGGTACAGGTAATCCCCTAGTTATGAATTTTCACTTAGCACCCATTCAAAGTTAAGATATAACACCCCCCCCCCAAGTACTTATGACAGTCTTAAAGTTACGAATGTTGCAGCACCACAGCAGTCGTTCACCTTTATGAACAACCGCAGAGGCACTGCAATATTGGCCCTTCCTATGCCCACCCCCCGCCAGGTCTCTACAGTACCAGACTGGGCCTGTGGATACTCACCTTGCGAAGATCTAGCCAGCCTTTGGAGACCCAGCAGAGTGGGGAGGATAGGCAGGGCAAATAATTCAGTGCCTCTGTGGTGAATGACTGTCATGGTACTGCAACATTTGTAACTTTGGGCCTGTGTCATAAATACTGGTGTGTGTGTATGTGTGTGTGTGTGTGTGTGTCAATGTCATAACTTCAAATGATCACTAAATGAACTGTCGTAACTTGAGGATTACCTGTATGTTGTGTATGGTCCCACTTGTTCTTGGTTGCAGGCAAATTATTATATTATTATTGTTATAATTTATTATAGCTATCCATTCCAGTAGTCTAGGTGGCGTACAAATACAAAAACAATAAAAACATACAACATTACAGGCAGCCTGGACAATAATAACAATAATAACAATAACAAATCAGACCATTTATAAACTCATCAACCCAAGGACCCAAATAGTTTGTTGGTTCTTTCTTCTTGCCTTTTTTGGATATTCTTCTTCTCTATTCATCTGCCTTTTCAACAGTTCTGCATCATTTTTTACAATATGTAAGGATTGTGCCCGACATAAGCTACTTCCTTCAGTCTCTAATATTCAATTCACCTGTTTTACAGATTAAAAGAGATATTTCCTGACCATATTTCTGTCAATGTTAGATTTCTAATTTATCCTTTCATCCAGCTCTTCAATTTCTTGGTAAAACTCATTTATCTTGTTGTTGGAAAAGGGTAAGTCAAAACTAGCTGCTATACTTAATTCTTTGTGGCCAGCCCTATTTCCTTTTCCTCTGCTGAAACAGACCTCCTATTTTCCTATGCTTCTCCCTTTTGGTTTTTGTGTTTTAAGATTATTTTCACGGTCATCCTAGATTTTTTTTCACCATCATTTTTTTGGGGAAAAAAATGTGTTTTTAATATCCTGTTTTGGAACCTCCACTCATCTTTGTATATTGTTTCTGAATAAACTTAAGAAGGACTCTGTTCCCACGATCTTAGGCATTTTAAATTTAATGGATGAGAGTTATCATTTGCTTAAATCCATTTTATCAAAATCAATTGAATTTAATAGTAGCTAGATACCCATAATCTCATTCTGCCCTGAATCCATGTTATTCTGTAATATATTTTTAATAAATCAACACCAAAATCGTATGTCTCTACATTATTCCCAAATTACCCATTTTAATTAGAATTGTACAGTAAAACAATATGTCAACCTTTAAACTATTCGATATTCGTAAACAAAGTGGTAGATTAGAGATAGCTTAAATGTGCCTACTTATTTGTAGAAAATTTTACTGCAGCATGACATTTTTGTGATAGGCATTCTTAAAAAATATATTGACATTTATGTTGAAAATTCTAAATTTTCAAAGCTTTCTTACAGGTATCCATAATAGAAAGCTCTAAAATGGTTGGCTAAAAAACAGTTCAAAGGTCCTCCACTCTTGCCTACTCCTGGTGCTTTTCTGATGTCGTTACAATGAAAGGCTTTGTCTTCTATTTCTTTCAGTATTGTTCCAAGATAGTAAATCAATACATTACAATGTCAGGGTTCCAAGTAACACCCCCAATGAAAGAAGACTCCAAGGCTTGAAGTTCCTCAACGTTCCATTTTATTAGAGATGTCATATTGGCACATCTGGGAAAACCTGAATCTGAAAGCTTCCAGGTTTTCCCCATCCAACAGAAAGTCCAAGTCCCTGCCCAGCACCCACAAGTCCATCACATGGCCCAATCAAAGCACCGTACCAACTGGAGAGGCTTCCCAGTTCCAACCCTCCAGGTGCAGGGCAAGATGTCCTTGACTCTCTGAGAAAATAATATTATTATGATTATATATCACTCATGCTCCATATAACCCCCCCTCCCAGTTTTCCACAGTAGAAAATGTGGCAGGCCCAATGCAAATGATGGTTTCCAGGCCTGACATACAATGCAACATGATTTAACCCTTTGAATAACAGCCATCAAGAGAAGCAAATTTGATTTTTTTAAAACTATGACATGACAGGGACAGAAATTGTCCAAGATAGAATAAAACATTATTCTATTCAGTTATGATTACCACCCCCATGGATCTGCTTTTCTCCACGTTTTTAGTTTCTTTTACTCTTAAAGATATAAGCTTTAAACCAGTGGTGGGATTCAACTGGTTCACACCACTTTGGCCGAACCAGTTGTTAAATTAGTTGCTGGCCCTGCCCCGCCCCTCACTCCTTATCTCGCCCCGCCTACCTTGACCAATGCCTACAGTCATACCTGTGGCATAGCTGCTGCTGCTCTCTGGTTCCCTCACTTGCCTCAATCGCAGCCCCCGCAGCCAAGCTGATCACTGCCTGATGAGTCTTAGTCCCTTAGCTGCCTCCCACACAGCCCAGCCCGCTTGCCTGCCTTTGCCACAGCCTACCTGATCTCTGCATGGGCGTGTGGCTGACACTTGACTTCCAGCACCAGAGAGGGCGGGGAAGGGAAGTGGCTGGGCTGCCGCTCGGTTTCATTGGGGTGTGTGGAACGAGACAGAGCTCCTCTTGCCACCTCTTCTACCCCCCTCCCTTGCCAGGCATGGCAGGGATTCCTGCTCCTCCCTTTTGCTGTAATTTGGGAGTGTGTCAGCTGAGGAAAGGTGGGGTGGGGAGGAAGGGTATTCCAGACTTCTGGGCCTACTGGCTTCTTCCCAGCAGCTCTTGCTCTGCCTTTTGGTGTCAGCAGTCAAAGACAAGGTTTTTGTGGGCAAAAGAGTTTGCTGGCACTGACCAGATGCCCTCGCTTCCCCCAAGCATTTTTTTGCCTATCTGATTTCCAGCTGCATCACATTTCTCCATCGCATTTCTCACCATGGTGTGTAGGGAAACAAAAGATTGTGGGACTAAAAATAAAGTGCAATCAATACATTTCAACTTCTCGCAAAAGAAAAAAATCTCAGGAAGTTGGAATCGATTCAGAGCAGCGAACTGGTTGTTAAATTATTTGAATCCCACCAGTGCTTTAATCCCTGGAGTGAAAAAACAGATAGGAAGAAGAAGGATATGCAGTAACAAACCTTAATGACCACTATGATTCCCCTGAGCAACCTCCATCAATATATACCATGAAATGTTATTTTTTAGATCCCTAATTAAGGCTGTGACCAGCCTTTAAAATTCATTAAACTCATCACTGAACCCAAATCTTAATATTTTACCATCTAGTCTCCAAGGGAGGCATTCATTTGGCTTTACAACTTAATAAATCCATTTTCAATTTAAGTGCATTTGCTACTAAAGCTTTGGATGCTAGATTGTTTATATTAAAATAGCTTAACTTAAAAAAAAAACTATTAAGGTATACATTCAAATGTTAACATGGGTGCTACAAATGTTATGTTTCTTCATCTTAATGCTGTAGTACTACTTGGCAAACATTTAATTCTGTGACAACTTCCTGACATTTCTTATTCAACCAGACTAAGGACAATACCTAGGCAGTGATTCTTGAGAAAGTTTTTAAATTTTCAGTGCTGTGGAGGAGGCCCAATCGTTTTAAACTGTACTTATTAATATCCTTAATATGCAAAGAATCCTGAATGGCAATGATTAAAAACATGAGGAAAACATTTCTTGTTTCAATAAGGGCTGGATCACCAAATTAATTTATCACAGACCTACTCTCACTTATAACACAATTCTGTTTTATTTTCTCATGTGACATGAGAACATATTTTTTGCCTAAAACCGTAAAATTTAATTGTATAGACTCACATACTTTACTGAGATCTATTTTATAAAATGCCCAGAAGCTTCAGGTGCTGCAAAATACAGTTGCTAGCTCAACTAGTGTAATACATAGTACAAAATCCATTTTGCCCCAGTACTGAATGACACAAGTCCTGATCATTAGGTGCTTTTCTAGCTATAAACTGTACAATAACATTCAGAAAAGGACAAAATCTAGCAGCCAGATAACTTCAGAATCACTCAACTGAAAAAATAAAATCAGATTTGTCCATATAGAAAATATGTGGATGTCCAGATTAACTAATTTACTCATGCAATCATCCAGTGACACCGCATCCTTTGCCACTTTACTAGCTTTTTGAGACTGAACTATTTTAATCTCCTGCTTTGTTATCTAATAAACATGACAGAATTCCAAAAAAACATTCAAGGCTTTCATGATTTAGTGTAAGAGACAGACAGAAATCATTGACACTGATTTTCTTATGGATCATTCTCATGTTAGGTTTATACATGGACTTTTGGCAGATAAGCTGTAAAATGAATAATTCCAATTTTAGAAAATCAGCCTGTTCAGTGCAATTACGACAATGTGATGCAGAAAATGAGATCTGTCACTGAATATTCTTCTAGAATGGACGTTGCTTACCTGAACGTCCCTTTTATCCTCGCTGTGAAGACACTCCTTAACATGGGTATTGCTCTCTCCTATTTGCATGGCTGGGTGTCAATCATATCCATCTGGAGCTGGATATGCCCTCCTTCCTGCTCCTTCCTCAGTCTTTTCACAAAGACATCTTGGCCCAAGGGCATGAGGTGATACGAAGGAAAATCCCCAGATTGCAGGACAGGAACAGAACAGCTACAGAGGGAAACAAGAACAGACCTCCACCAAGGCCAGACCCGGCGACGAAAAGGGAGGGACGGAGTGTCTTCACAGCGAGGATAAAAGGGACGTTCAGGTAAGCAACGTCCATTTTCCTCCTCGCTGCTCAGACACTCCTTAACATGGGACATACCCAAGTTCAAGAAGAGAGGGAGGGAATTAAGCCGAAAGCTGGCCTTGGGGAGAGATTACAGACTGTAAAACTCTTCTGCCAAAGGCAGCATCTGCAGAGGCAAACCTATCTAAACGATAGTGACTTACAAAAGAAGAAAGAGAGGACCAGGTTGCCACCCGGCAAATATCATCTACCGATGCCTGGGTAGCCCAAGCCGCCGATGTTGTGGCACTACGGGTAGAATGGGGCAGGATACCCCCCGGGACAGGGGCCTCCCATAACTCATATGCCCTAGAGATACAGGCTTTGAGCCACCTGCCTACTGTTGCTGAGGATACCTTCTGACCCAAGGAAGAGGGGAGAAAGGACACCAACAACGCCTCAGTCCTGCGGAAGGAGGCAGTCCTCTTAAGATATCGTCTCAAGGTATCCAAGGTATGCCAGTGTCTCTCAGAAGGATGTCGAGGGTCCGGACAGAAATTTGGCAAGATAATTTCTTGGGCCCGATGAAAACGTGTGTTCACTTTTGGAATAAAGGCTGGGTCAAGTCACAATACCACCCGGTCAGGATAGAAGATACAGAGATCACTTCTCATAGACAAGGCCGCAATTTCGGATACTTTGCGAGCCGAAGTAATTGCCAACAAAAATGCGATCTTCAATGACAAATAGCGCAGGCTGATCGAAGCAAGAGGTTTGAACGGTGGTGCAGTCAAGGCCTGTAACACTAAGGTAAGGTCCCATGTAGGGTAGCGATGAATCGGCAGGGGCCGCAGGTTGGTGACCCCTTGGAGAAAAGAACGGATTCTGGGATCCTGAGACAAGGGAACCCGATTATCCCCAGACAAGATAGTGGCCAGAGCAGCCACCTGACGGCGAAGGGTCACAGGAGCTAGTCCTTTAGAAAACCCTGCATGTAGGAATCGTAGAATGTCTGGAACAGCCGCAGTCGTCCGGTCAACATGATGAGCACTGCACCAGTTCGCAAAGGCAGTTCACGAAGCGTCATAAATGCGAACTGTCAATGGTCGTCTGGCAGCCTGAATGATGGAAATGACATCTTCCGATAAATGGTCCTTGAACAGCTTTATGCGCTCAAATGCCACATGGCTAATCGGAGCCATCCTGGCTCCGGATGGTGTATAGCACCCTGAGTCAAGACGACCTTGTCGGGTGGAAGCCTCCACGGCGGTTCGATTGACAGGTTCTTGAGGTCTGCGAACCACTCTCGACGAGGCCAATACGGCGCCACCAGCAGGAGATTCGCCCACTCTTGAATTACCTTCTGGATTACTTTGGAGATGATAGGCAGGGGCGGGGAAGGCATAAAGGAGTCCCCGGGGCCATGGACTCCGAAGAGCGTCCAGGCCCTCCGCCGCTGGCAACGGGTAACGGGAATAGAATCTTGGCAATTGAGTGTTGAGGGCTGTTGCAAACATGTCCACAACCGGCAGGCCGAACCTCGTCGACAGGTCCTGGAACAGTCCGGGGTCCAGACGCCACTCGGCGTGATCTATCTGGTCTCTGCTGAGCCAATCTGCTTCCCGATTCACCACCCCGGAAATGTGTTCGGCTCTTATCGATAAGAGATGGAGCTCCGCCCATGACAGAAGCCTCTCCGCCTCCTGCATCAGAGTCCAAGAGCAGGTCCCCCCTTGTTTGTTGATATGGGCCTTGGTGGCCACATTGTCCATTAGAATCAAAAGGTCTTGGCGATGCACAAGATGTTTGAAGTGTAGAAGAGCGAACCTGACCGCTCTGAGCTCTAGCCAATTTATATTGTGCAGTTTTTCTGTTGGTGACCAGACCCCCTGGGCTAACTGGGAGTTGAGATGGGGCCCCAGCCCCGCAGACTCGCGTCCGTGGTTAAAACTATCCATTTCAGTTCCAGAAAGGGAGAGCCCCTGCTGAGAGCTGGAGACAACCACCATCGCAGGGAAAGCCGAACTGGAGCCGGTACAGTCACTTTGAAGAGATTCCACTCGATCCTGCTTCTGGAAAGGGAGCAGGAACCATTGAAGGCGACGAAAATGGAAACATGCCCAAGGGACAATGTCTATGCATGATATTAGTTTTCCCAGGAGCTGGGAGAGTATCAGTAGTGGGACAGTCCGGTTTAGCAGGATGTGAGACACCAGTTGCTGAATGCTGGCTCGTCTGTCGGGGGACAGGAGGACCACACACTGACTCGAATCTATCGTTGCTCTGAGGTGCAGAATACGAGTCGTGGGGGAGAGATGACTTTTGGCGAGATTCAAAGTAAACCCGTGGTCCTGAAGAGTCTGAACCACCAACTCCCGGTCTCGAATTGCCAGTTCAGTTGATGATGACAGGATCAAAATGTCGTCGAGGTAGCATGCCAGACGGACAGGAACCTCTCTGAGCGATGACGCCACCGCTGCCAGCAACTTTGTAAAAGTCTTCGGGGCAGATGAAAGGCCGAACGGCATAGCCCGATACTGAAAATGGTGGTCTCCAAACACAAACCTGAGGTACTTTCTGTGCAACTGGTGAATGGGAACATGCAGGTATGCTTCCTTTAGATCTACAGATTGCATCAGATCTCCCCGCCGGATGCAGCCAAGTAATGACTTGAGGGAATGCATTTTGAACCGACGGTATAAGATTGTGTTGATTGAGATGTCGAAGATTCAAAATGCCTCTCCAATCGCCCGAGCTCTTCGGTACCAGGAATAGCGTTGAATAGAAGCCGGTTCGGAGCTGTGTTGCATAAATTTGAGGATCAGACTCAATAAATGATCAGGAACAAAGTATTCAAAACAAAGTACTATTTATTTACAGTAGGCATTCTATATTCTCTGAATATTGCAGATAGAAGCAAGAAGGAGGTATGTACATCCCCTTTTTATAACAATGAGGCGGAGTTATAGGTAGGAGTGGTTACATATGAATACATTAAGAAAGGAAGGGTGGATTAACCCCTGATGTTCTATGAACATATATTATCTCCATTTGAGAATAAGGCATTTACTCGTGACAAGCTGGTTCGCTGGAACATGTTCTATGGCTTGTATCTGTAACAGATGTTGAATCTCGAGAGATAGTAGAAGTCGCTTGTCCGGTTGGGCCGGCCAAGGACAATGAACGTAAAAGTCCCGTGGAATGGAAGTGAATTCCAAGCATAGACTGTTGGTGACAGTTTGGACAATCCAGGCATCCGAGGTGGTAAGCGGCCACAGGTGGGAAAAGGCCTGGAGTTTCCCACCGATCAGCACCAGGGGCGGTGAGTCACTTACCGTGTCTGGCGTAGCGGCCAGAAGAGGACCTGAAAGGTCATCTGAAGTTGGCTTGTCGGCGACTGCGGTCATGAAAAGACGCCCAATCTGACGCTGGCTGGTATTGGAACTGAGATGATCTGTGATAAGAGGAGCTGCCAGCGCCTTGCTCCTGACGAAAGGGCTGCCGGTTATAAGGCACGTAACGTCTATCCTGGCATCAGAATGATGTGGGCAGCACCTTCTTCTTATCCCGGTTCTCAACCAGAACGGAATCCAGGGACGGACCAAACAAGGCAGGGCCTTTGTAAGGAGCTGCAGTTAGACGCCACTTGGACTTAGCATCAGCTATCCAGTTATGGAGCCACAGCAGACGTCTTGAAGAAACTGTCGAAGCCAGGGCACGAGATGCAAATTTCACGGCGTCCAAAGACGCATCAGCCAAATATTCAGCCGCTGCTATCAGTTTAGCCAGGTCTTTCTGCAAACGCGCGTCTTCGGGAGGAAGCCTGTCCCTCAATTGACGCAACGACACCAGCGATGCCCGGTTGAAAAAGGATGAAGAAGTAGAGGCACGGATGGCCCATGCCGCTGCCTGGTGCGTCTTACGAAAAGCCATTTCGGCCCTTTTATCCTCAAACTTGAGGTCATCCCCTGCTTCACCTACCACAATGGAGGAAGACGTAAGACTAGCCACCAGATCATCAATCGTAGGCAACTGCAGAAGGGCATCCAGTACAGGAGCCGAAGCGTAGTTTCCGATCAAATGAATTTGGGCCAGAAAGCGAGGCGGGTTGGTCCCATGGCTTCTGAATGACCTGGCAGAAAAGGTCAGGACATGGAACAAAGTCATAGTCAGGTTGAGGCAGATTAAACAGATTATTGTTAGGGCCGGGTGGAACAGAGGTAGAACCCTGATTAGTGTCGGTATCCATGTTAGTGGCTGCTTTTGCCTTGTGTAGAAGAGAACGAAACAAGGAAGGCTTAAACAACCCTGGGAAGGCTGGCTTGTCCTGAACCTCCTCATCATCATCGGACATCTCAAAGTCTTCCAGGAAATCATCCTCCCGGGCAGGTTCAGCCACGTGACCATGAGAAACAGAATGTTGTTGTCCACAAGTCGGCTGCACATGACATGAAGTAGCAGGAACACAAACTGGAGTCGGAAAGGCACTAGTGGTCTGTTGTAACCCCACTTGAAAAATATGGGACATAGCCTGAGTAAATAGTGATTGAAAATCCACAGGCTGAGCAAAGGCAGGACCCACCTCAGGGCGGAGGCCAGCTGCAGTGGGAGTGAAAGTGGCTTCAGGAGCAGACCTAGAAGCTTGAGACAAGTGACTAGCAGCACTAGACAACCTTGACCTAGCTCTAACACCAGCCTGGTTAGTCTGACTCAATGGCAACCCTTGAGAAGTAGATGGACAATCCCCGCACAAGTCACTGGAGATGATACCCACATTATGGGAGACCCTAGGGTCACAAGGCTCCTCATGGTCCCCAACCTCATCAACTGGCTCAAGACAAGTAAGCAAGTGGGCCTGTTGTTTTGCCTTAGCAAATTGTTTTTCTAGGGCATTGTGCCTGCGTTGGGCATCCTTATCTGATTTAGAAGACCTGCTAGACTTTGCAGGTTTGGAACTTTTAGACTTCTTCCCCTTGACCTGTTTAGGGGAAGGCACTGGAGAAGGAGAAGGACTCCTGTCAAGGTCTGAGGAAAGGGCAACGGCCTCCATATCATCCATAGTAACGTGGCCCAATCAATAATTGAAATCAATTAATATAAAGTTTGATATGCAAAAATTAATGAAATTAATCTATCTATCTATCTATCTATCTATCTATCTATCTATCTATCTATCTATCTATCTATATTATAGAAATAAAAGGTACGTACTTCCCTGAATGCTGTCACTCAAGCGACTCCAGACCGGTGCCACACGCAGGTAAGGTCTGGGCAGCGCCCACACCTGCGGTCAAACCAATTACCCTGGGAACCAAAGCCCAGGCTGAGGCTCCAACGCACAATCAAAAGGATCGAGCAGCCGTTGAATAGAAAATGGCGGCCCGTGAGGAGATCCTGAGAAAATCGCAAGCCAGGCGAAACAAAGCGCCTACAGCCGGACTAAATCCTCAAACAGTTCGGCTAATGAGTATGCCAGCTGGCAGGGACTCAAGCCGTCAGAACTATATGGCCAAATGAGCGAAAAGGGTCGCTATCGGCTCAGCGACCCAGCAGCAGGCAAATGGCGGCAAAAAATGCAGGGATTGAAAACGCCCACCAAGCCAAGCCGCGAACGGCAGCCAGAGCCCCGAACCGCCGTTTCACTCCAATAGCTTCGCCTAATAAGGCTATGTGAAGCGCAAGCCTCAGAAAACGACAGAAAAGGTCCCAAACTTAAAAAATCAATAAAATTAACCAAATTAAATACTAAATTAGCAAGTTTTTGAAAGAGAACAGACACCCTAATGCACTTTGCAAATGGCTGAATGAAAAGACTGAGGAAGGAGCAGGAAGGAGGGCGTATCCAGCTCCAGAGGGCTATGATTGACACCCAGCCATGCAAATAGGAGAGAGCAATACCCATGTTAAGGAGTGTCTGAGCAGTGAGGAGGAAAAGAGCAATAATTAACTACAAGGTTCAAACACTATGTCAAAATAAAGATAAAGAGTCGATGTAGACCAGAATAGTAGCTGACTTCCAGTTTTTCATAAGGAATAAAGATCTTTTTAAGTGAAATACAAGAGATTTTTTGTTTTCCTGAGTTTTCCAGTCTCACAGAATTTGACTATTTCTTAATATGATAGATTTCTGGAGAGGGAAAGACGAGGAATTGGGAGTACCTGATTGTGAACCTAAAGTAGACCTTCATTCTGTATCATTCCTATGTAGTCAATGTAGATTGTCCCCCATGTCTCATTCTCCCTCCCAAACCCCAAATTTTTTGAAGGATTGCCCTGGTTTGGATAAATTGCTTATCCCAGGAATTAGACTGCCAAAGCATCTTATTTCTTGGTAGTTGCATTTCCTTTCTCTCCTGATTCTGTAGCAAGGGATGTTGTGGGGAACATTTCTCATCAGCAGGTTGTCTCTGCCTGAAGTGAGAAAGACAATGGGGAGATCCTGGAGGGGAAAGTATTGTTAGTGTTAGAATTCATTATTAAATTGATTTTAAAAAATAGAAGTTATCCAAATTATTAGCAGACTCAATGTGTTCTATATTTCCCAGGTTCTAAGAGCAAAGCATGGTCTGCTCTATCTCTTCCCCATTTTCTAGTCTTCTCCACTGTAAAAGCCTGAGAAAATCAATCATGAGAGTTCCCACCATCTATTGCAGACTATATGGTATACAGCATCTCTTATGATGCAATGGAAACATTATAAGAGATGCTATATACAATATCAAGAAAGGATGATGTATTATTAATCAGTGGCTAGAATGCAAATACTAAATGAATAACATTTTCTTATATTAATGCAAAAACATAGATTAACAGAGCTTTGAAAAAAGCATTTTTTTGTTTCATGCCAATACTTGGTCAAGCAACAAATATCCAGGCTCTACACAAGGACCTCGATGGATGAACAACATGGAGAACAAAATAGGTTACAAAAAAAAGAAAACAGAAGATGGAGGAATTTAATCCAGTCAGCAAATACAATTCCAGGTCTGAGGAACAGACCATTAATATTACTATCAAATATTTGGGTTAAATTTCAGAAATTGAAGAGAATTGCTTGTGACACCACCATATGAACCAGAAAACATATAAGAACACAATATGAATGTAAGGAACAGATTTTATATGTTCAAATTCTGCAAAAATGAACCAGAAGAGCTATGGGGGAAAAGATGGTGAAACCCAAAACAGAAAAAAATTTTTCCCAAATATAAAGAGGATATTATGCAACTGATTTTCAAAATAAACTATTACGATAACCAAGAAAAGACAGACAATGAAATCCTTGAGCAATAAGAAAGATATGTAAGTACCAAATGCAGACTACCAAGGTCAGTCAAGAAAGAACAGGAAAAGAGTTAATTCAAGGAAATCAACAAGTAAAGGAGTGTAACATAAAAAGGAAAATGAGAGGTATTTTGAATACAATCCAAGACCTAAGAGAAAATGTACAGCTTATACAGGATGCTCAAGAATAATGATGGAAAATATTTGTTGAAGGCAAATTAAATTTGCCTTAAAATTTGGAAAGTTGGAAAGGCTATAGTAAAACTCTTAAAAAGATTAAATAATGGCAATTGTAGAGAAGACAATATATTCAGAAACCAACTCTACAAAGGTAAGACAGGCATCAGACCAGTTATCAAATAGGAAAGCACTAGGTATAAATGAAATAAATTGTTTAAAGTTGCAAAAGAGGCAGTTAAAAGGCTAACAGTTCCATGTCAACTAATATGTAGTAAGAGTAGATGGCCTTAATGTTTGAGAAAAATTAATGGACACATTCATACTGTAGAAGTTAAATAAAATTTGACAGACTAATGACCTTCTTGACTAAATTCTCAGTTGCAACAAGGTGTGTCACAAGTAAATGCCTTATTCTTTATTATGTAAATAGTACATGACCAGGATATCAGGGGTTAACTTATTCTTCACTACTTAATATATTCATACTTAACCACTCCTATATCTAGCTCCACCCCTTGTATATATAAGTAGCTGTATGCTTTCCTTCTGTTCTTCTATCTGTGAATATTCAGTGAATATAGAATGCCTTCTGTAAATAAACAGTGCTTTATTTGAATATCTAATTCTTATTCTACTTATTGAGTCTGATCCTGAAAAATATCGTAACAATTTGGTAGCAGAGGATGGTTTAATTGACTCAATAAAACTTTAAATATGTCTGAGAGAGAAAACTCCAGAAATAAAAGAGAAAGACCCAACACCAGGGCATACAGCAAAGAAATGGAAGCAGATCAAGAAATAATCGATGAGTCCACGAATACAATATCGAGAGAATCTGAAGACTGCACTACTGACAATGAAGAAACAATGGACGAGACTGATGATGACCAAGAAGAAAACGAAATAGAAAACAACGAACTCAGGTCAGAGATACTAAAACTCTTAAAAAGCCAAAAGAACGATGAAAATCTCATCGCGAACCTCCAAGAAATATTAAAAAACAACAGAGCAGCGAAAGAGAAGCACATCGTTACGAATAAATCTAAAGACTCAAAAACGGTGAGCGATCTGCCTGAAAATAAAAATACAGCGAAAAAGAAAACTAACAGTCCCGTGCAAAATTTCGAACGGCAGCCATCTTGGTTTCAACGGACCCCTAAGATGAGCGAAGCAGAGCCAATCAGAAAGCTAGATTCAAAATACCTGGCGCGAAAAGCCTTACTCGATGCAAGAAATGAAAAAGAGAAAATTTACACCTCAGAAGAATCAGACACAGAGATTGAAGAGACTTCGATAGATATGCAAGTAAAATCAGCAATGAAAACGCTCTTTGCTGCTTTTGGACCAAAATTGAAAATCACTAAAGAATCAACGAAAAGGCAAGCAAGCAAACAAACACCTCAGAATCCACCCACTTCTATTCAAACGACGAAAGCGCCGATGCCTGAACCCAGAGAGCCCTGCAGATACCACCCCACGCCACAGACGATCCCAGGGACCAGCGTTCTCAACCAAAGAAAGCGAGCGCCTGCTATCACCAGGACTCCCAAGATCGAGCCGGAGACCGATTCCTCAGAAGAAGAGCGATACGAGGGAGCTGCGGCAGCGAGAACTTCTCACGACGGCTTCAGGAGCGAAATGAACAACGCGCATGTGCAAGACTACACAGACAACTTCGAAGGACATGAAGAACAGAGAGAACCATTCAGAATCGTCGCAAGCATACCCACGCCATTTTGTAACTTTCAACATTTGCAAGACCACGGACTACCTCCAGTTGTAAGTAATGGATCCAACAATATTGGGAATTTACCCAATGATTTCCCAAAACTGAGAATAGATGGCATTAATTTGCAAGAATGGTATCAGCAGCTCCAGGTTGTCTTTCTAAAAGAAAACTTATTATTTTTTATCACTAATCCCCCAAAAAGACCTTGGACTCTAAAATTAGACTGTCTGCACCATAGGGCATTTTTCTTATTAATTTCCAGTATATCTCCTGCCATGTACCACAGTATTAAGCAAAATCTAACTGTATCAGAAATTATTCAATGCATGTTTAAATTGTTTCACAGTGAAAGTGTAGCCACTACAACAAGAATGTCTAAAGATTTCTTCTCAGCTAGGATAAAGCCAGGGGTTACCATAAGTGAACATTTAATATCTTTAAACAAAATTAGAGCAGAACTGCATTTAAGGGGGGAAATAATTTCAGATCAAACAATGAAGAGTGTTATCATTAACTCACTAGACCCATCGTGGGATAACTATATATCTCATTTAGACACAATCAATTTAGGATATTTATCCATAGAAAGTCTATCTAACAAGCTAATATCTGAAGATAATTCAAGGAGAAGTCGTTGTAACAATCACATGGAACATAAACAATATAAGAGGGTAGTTTTTCAAGAAAGATATCATGAACCAATAGGATGCCACAACTGTGGATCCAAAGAACATAATAGGAGAGACTGTCCAAAACTCCTCAGAAATAGAAAAAATCCTGACTACAGAAATAGGTACCAAAACAGACAGTCATCAATTGATAGACATAGATATAGAAGTCCACCCATCTATAGGGAACATAGAGGGGGCAGGGATAACTCAAAAGATAGAAAATCTGGTTCACTGAATGGGTTAAACAAACATGACAACACTAACATACAACAGACAGAGGACAATGATTGGCTTATCGATTCTGGAGCAACCAACCACACTACAAATAATAAAAAAAAAAACTATCTTCATTTGTAAAGGATAAATTCGTAATTAAGGTAGCTAATCAAGAGAAGGTTCAAGTCATAGGTAGAGGAAATATAACCTTACTTGGCCTAGGAAAAATAGAGGGGGTATTATTAATACCTGAAATACCTCATAACATACTTAGTGCAATAAAACTAAGCAGAGATTCTGGCATAAATATTGTGTTCTCAAAAGGAAAAGCAACATTAGAGAAAAACAGAACAGACATAGGTACTGTGATTATTAAAGGAGGTCTACCTTATCTAATGACAAAAGAAAAATGGTTACACAACATTGATTCCAACATGGAAGATAACAATAACATAGACAACGAAAACAGTAGTAATAGTAACAATGAGGAACATGAGATTATTCACAATCACAAAGACACACACAACAACAATATACCTAATATTGGTAAACCAATTCATGATGAGTGTGCTCATGTCTTACATAGGAAATTAGGACATGCCAGTTTTCCTGTAGTTCAAAAGATGACTGAACATGCTGAAGGTGTTAAAATAAAAAATTGTAAAAACTATTTGGAATGCTCAGTATGTAAATCTACAAAACTCAAAACTAGCCCCAAACCCAAAAAATCAACAAGATCAACCAACAAAATTTTTGATTTGGTACACATGGACCTAGTTGGTCCATTAACACCATCAATCACATATAGAAAACGTTATTTCCTAACCATTGTGGATGACTATAGTCGTTATGGCTTTGTCTATACACTAAAGTACAAAGATGAAACTTTTCAGAAATTTAAGGAGTTTTACAAATGTATAGAAACACAACATAATATTAGAATAAAACAAATTATGACAGATAGGGGATGTGAATTCATGTCAAAAGAATTCTCCCAATGGCTTAAAGACAAAGGGATGTTACATTACATGTCTAGCCCTTTCTCTGCATTCCAAAATGGAGTGGCAGAGAGAAAGAACTCAACATTACAAACCATGATTAGATGCACATTAGAAGACGCTGGCTTAGGAAAACAATTCTGGTCAGAAGCTTTACAATATTCCAATTATACACAAAATAGAACTTGGTCCAGCATTGTTAACAAGACACCATATGAAATGATGTATAATAGGAAACCCAAAATAGCTCATATGCACATATTTGGAGTCACTGCAGACGTACACATACCTATGCAATTAAGACGTAAAGGTGAGAACGTATCTAGGAGACTCAGGTTCATGGGTTACGAAACAGGCACAAAAGGGTACAGATTTATCGATAATAATAACAGATTTATAGTTTCCAGAATGGCTGTATTCCATGAACAGGCCAACTGGTCTAAAATACATCTTAATGAAATTTTCCCAAACAACTATACAAACACTAAACACCAAGAGGAAAGAACTGGAGAAGAATACAATCACAACATACATAAAAACAAAAACAAAACATGGACAAACAGTCAATACAAAATAAAGACAGATTCATTAACAAAAAAAGAAGCTAGGTATTTACATGACAATGATAGTAGACCAAAAAGGACAATCAGGAATAACAGAAACCAAATACCAAACAAATACAAAGATTATATAATGTATATGGATGGAGAAACATCAACACCAAACACATATGAGGAAGTGCTAAAACTTCCCCCCGAAGAAAAGGAAAAGTGGGAATCAGCCATGACTAAAGAGATGGATAGTTTGCAGAAATTAAATGTATTCACACCTACACATGCACCTAAAGATAAAACTGTTATTGGTACTAGGTGGATATATAAAATCAAAAACTTAGAAGGAGGCAACACCTTATACAAAGCTAGACTAGTTGCTCAAGGTTATGCACAAAAATATCCCGAGGATTACATGGATACATACTCTCCCACTGTAAGAACTGAGAGTGTTAAAACTGCACTGGTCATAGCATCAGCACTTAACCTTGATGTATTCCAATACGACATACAGACTGCATATCTACATGCAAAATTAGATAAAGAGATATATGTAAGAGCGCCTCACAGTCAATATACAAACAAAAATGAAACGTGGTTACTAAATAAAAGTTTATATGGGCTGAAACAATCTGGCAAAAGATGGTATGAATGTTTAGTAAAAGTGCTCAAAATTATGAATTTTAATGCCACTACTGCTGATAACTGTTTCTTTGTTAAAAAAGAGGATGACTCTTTAGAATTCGTGTTAATTTATGTGGATGATATTTTGTATATAGGTAAACACAAAGAGAAGAGAGAAACATTTGTAACAAAACTAAATGAACATTTCTCTTTGAAATCATTAGGTAAGGTAAATAAGTATCTTGGAGTTCAAATTAGTAAAACAAAAAAGGGATTCAAACTTTCTCAAAGAGATAAGATTATAGAACTCCTGAACAAATGTAACTTAAACAATGCTAAACCCTGTGATACTCCCATGCAAACTGATTTCCTGAGGAACACAGATGAGTCATCCCCTGAATTTAAAGATAATACTCTTTACAGATCAGTCATCGGTTCCCTTCTATATATCTCCAATTGGACCAGACCCGATATCGCTTTGCCTCTCAACTTATTGTCTAGACACGTCAGCAAACCACTAGTATATCATTGGGAAGCTGTCAAAAGAATATTAAGATATTTGAAAAATAGCTTAGATCTTTGTTTATTATTGGAACCCAATAGTGACAAAGAGCCCATCCTCACATGTTACGCCGACGCAGATTTTTCTACCACATGTAGAAAAAGTACATCTGGTTATGTATTTTTTCTTAACAATTGTCCAGTTTACTGGTATACTGGTAAACAAGACTTAGTAGCCACATCAACGACTGAGGCAGAATATGTCTGTTTGTCTAAAGCCTCAAATAACCTCGTATGGTTTAATGACTTGTTGTCAGACACCTGGATGAAACCTTCATTACCATTTATCATACACGAAGATAACAAGGCTGCTATTGAAATATCTAGATCTGATGCTATTGGACAAAGGTCCAGACATATAGATATAAAATTCAAACATGTGAGGCAGTTATCTCAGGATGGATTTATTAAAGCAGTTCATTGCGAAACATCAGAGCAAATAGCTGACATATTGACAAAGCCTTTGCCTTCTAAGCAGCATAAATACTTGACTTCTAAGTTACAAGTTTTATATTGTTCTGAATCTGAATGTAATTGTTGTAATATATCGAATCGGCATTTAGAGGGGGATTTGTCACAAGTAAATGCCTTATTCTTTATTATGTAAATAGTACATGACCAGGATATCAGGGGTTAACTTATTCTTCACTACTTAATATATTCATACTTAACCACTCCTATATCTAGCTCCACCCCTTGTATATATAAGTAGCTGTATGCTTTCCTTCTGTTCTTCTATCTGTGAATATTCAGTGAATATAGAATGCCTTCTGTAAATAAACAGTGCTTTATTTGAATATCTAATTCTTATTCTACTTATTGAGTCTGATCCTGAAAAATATCGTAACAAGGTGAATATTTTCCTCTCAGCTTCAAGAAAATATTCTGTACTAACTGAAAATTCCATGACAGAACATTACAGTAAGAAAGAACATTACAGCAGTTAATCAAAAGAGTTACAAAATCTTAGCAAAGACATTAAACAATTATATGACCTATACAGCTGAATATCATTTAATTATTCTTTGCCATAAAATTGTCAGATATTTCTTTTTGGAAAAAAAAACAAGAAAGAGACAAGTAATCTTGTCTCTTTTTCCTTCTAACCAGTATTTTCCAAGGGCACGTCACATTTTTTATATTTTAGATCAAGTATACTATTTCCCAGAGTTGGTTTGAGAAATACTTCCATAGGACATATGCTGGCTATGTAACAGACAATAACAGACTTGGAAGGGGCCCTTGGATGGCAAACCTTTTTGCCATCGCATGCCAAAAGCGTGGGAGAGTGTGGGAGGGATCATGTGTGCGCCCACACCCATAATTCTATGCGCCCCGCCCCCACACATGTGCGTGTGACCCCCTCCACGCTCTCCCGCTTTTGGCATGTGATGCCACGGTGGGCCCAGTAGGCCCATTTTTTGCTCTCCCCAGGCTCCAGAGCCTCTCTTAGGAGCCTGGGGAGGGCGAAAATGGTCTTCCCCACACCCCCAGAGGCCTCCGGAGGCCAGAAATGACTCGTTTGCTGACTTCCTGTCCTTCTATGTTTATAGAAGATTTTAGGAGCACTATGAGTAATCTTCATCTTTTTAGAGATCAAATGAGAGGCATTGGATAACACTGTTAATCCTAGTCCTTTACACTGTGTATCTATAATGTTTAGCCTGCAATTGTCAACAAATCAAAATATTTTAAAATGTCACAAAATTCCAGGAATCTTTTTCCAAAGAACTCAAATGAGGTAAGAATTTCTTACCGAAATTCTTGCCATGTGGAAAATTTAGGGTGCAAATTAGAATATGAAAGATTTGGCAACACGTTGGTAGTCAAGCCAATAAATGTTGGCCATTCATCCCTACAACTCCATCTGGTACACCTAGATGACACCCTGTTCTTCCATTCAAAACCTGGGTGTTTTTTTTTTTTTTTTACAAAGCCTTTGATAAAGCCTTCATCCTCTACTCAATTGTTGAAATGAATGGAAAACATTCCCTCTTCTGTATTCTTCCTTCTATGTTATTGCCTTTTTACATATAACAAGGCTTTGCAAAACTTTGAAGGATATTTTCTTTTGAAAAAATAACAAACAAAGCACTTTCTTGTGAAGTACAGTATCTTGTGAAGAGGTCCATTTGCTTCTAAGAGAGAAAGTGAAACAACCAAGTTGCTTTCCCTTGCTGTTTTAGACCCTTCCCCTTGCTATTTTACTGTAGATAATCTATGAGAAGGCTGAGAAAAGACTTCTTTCATACATTACTGAAGAGTCTTGAGGTCAATCAAATTGCTCTGGTGAAGTGAATTAGTTCATCTATTCATTCTGAGTAGCAAATCACATCATTTCTATAATACAAACCACTACAGAGAAATGACTTTGAGTTACTTAGCGTTCAGTTCCTCAGAGCAAATGTCTGTCCAGTGCTGCACTCTGTAAAGCAGAGACTCATAAAGTATGGTCCAAGGACCGCTGGGGATCCCCCAAGACTCACTTGAGGGTCCTTAAAATAAAAATTACTTGCCAGAGTTTGAATGTATTTATAAAAATTTAAAGCAATGACATTTTTTCATTAATGTCATTGCTTTAAATTTTTTAATTCATTATTATGAATTATTAATTTTAATTCATTATTATGAATTATTATTCATTATTAATTTTTTAATTCATTATTATGTTTGTTAAAAATATAGACTTTTTAATGATCAATATTATGGTAATATACAATGAGTCATTATTACTGTTATTTTTACATGTTTCAATAAATGTTCTACAATTGTGTCTGTTTTAATTTTTAATATGGTAAAAATCAATAAAAATAACTCATACAAACAAAACATCTTTTGGGGCCCTATAATTTTTAAAACATAATTTTTAAAAGTGGGAAGAGGTTCTGAGAGCAAAGCATTTAAGAAGCACTGCTCTAATGCATTGCACATGTTATGACTTTATATAGTTGTCACTGGAACCCATTTCCTATCAGAAGAATAAGAAAGAATAAAATTAATTTTCCAAGTTCGAAGTAGAACAATTGGTTTGTTTGTTTTTTAATTGGGTCACTGAAGCATTTTTTCAAACAGTGAAATAAGAAGCATCCTCAAACTAATGAATGTTAAATGATTACCATAAACATGCTACTTGTATCTATTTTTCCCCTCCTTTCAAGAATGTATTTTCTTTAGTTGTTTTCTTTATATGCTAATAGCTATAATTTATAACATTAACTGGAGATGCTATTTTTGCTGAGACATCTGTGAGGGGGCAATCTCAGGTAAAAATAAACAAAAACATGACTTCTTTAAGGAACCACTAAAGAACAACAAAAAGAACATAGTGAGAATCTGTAGATTTGCCACCTGCTGCTCTTATTTCTTTAAGTTTATCAACCTCAAAATACACTTACCAATTTATATGTTATTGTTTCAAACTACTAAACCAAGTGGATCAACTGAGGACACTATTTTTAAAAATAAATTATCTCAAAGCCTGATATTGAGTGGAAAGATGTCTGGGAGCCATTATATATATACAAGCATATATATATATATATACAAGTTAGTCATCCATTAATTTTTCTAGAGACCCTTTATGAGTTTTGACAAGTAAGAGGTGATAAGTAGTGGATCAACCCTCATTCTTTTATCACTGGCACCAACGGGTCTTACCCTTTGTGTTATGTGGCTTGAGACAGAACAATTGAACATTTCATGTACTCATTTCTATGTGCATGTGCATGTGTATTATGTGTACAAATCAAATCTGGCCAAATCACAAATTATAAAGAAAGCGAGGCAATATAGACCACATTGTCATGCGGCTGAAGTAGAGTATCTCTGGAAATTCTGGATCCACTGTATTCCTCTGGAGTTCCACTCTTCTACAAATTTTTTTCAAGGGCTTAGGTTGCAATCACTCTCAATTGAGGCATGCTTTTTCTGTTCCATCTTGGACAATATTGGTGAAAATAATTACAGATGTCCGTAGTATTGATTAAGAAAGGCAACTGCTGCTATAACTCAGATTTTTCTCTCTCACACACATTTTTTATTTTCTGGATCCAATTGAAGAACTGTTTTGCTTCCTCAGGGAACCTAATATAAAATTTATCTAGATTTTTATCAAGTTGCATAGAAATGTGACCAGTTGATTGGTTGGGGGGCATGCTTTGTATGCAGATACTTTCTGTACTTTGTCCATAGCATGTATAATCCTCTTTGGCATCATAATTTCACAGGCAGACTTCTGGTGGTAGTATCTTGTGTTCTTCTACTACCTTGACAGTAGCATCAAAGTAACCCTTTATTTCTTTTGTTGAAGATTAGCAAGGCATCCAGGTGTTGCCTAGATGGGTTTGTGAATTCTAATCATGATCCAGACTTTTCTAGTGACTCCAGATGCATCTTGGCAGAAAGGAGGGGTAGACTGTTAATATTCCCTGCAGTGAAAGGGGTGCGGACTTGGACTTGATGGGTCTGGAGACATTCTTGTCCATCCACATAAGGAACATGTTGAGTCCTCAATATAGCCATAATTGCTTCCTCATTCAACAAATTTGGTACATTACCCATACCTGAATGAATACCATAGTATTCATTATTTGCAACTTGATGGCAAAGGATATAGGTACACTTTTTACTAATCCGAAGTTGAATTGGCACCCATCCCAGCCTCCAGGCCTGTAAAAACTGTTCTAACAGAGTGCCTCTGGGTGGCTTACCAGCACTTCCACCCATTTTTCCTGAACTTCAGCCATCCATTTCGTACCCATGTTTCCACATAAACAGCTCTTCATACAATCTCTATAGATATGATACTCTGGTATTCGTCCCTTGCTTTCCTGTCTCAGTGTGTCAACAACTTTTGCCTAGGCTAAGAAAAGGGGATGAATGAAAAACAATCCAAACTCAACCCCATTTTATGACAGGAAAACACAAAGGCAAAACATTCACATTCTCTCTCAAAGGGAAAACCATGCAGTTATCAGATACAGACTTATCTACACTGGAATCTTATGGACTAATGTCCCAATTATTTTAACTACTATACTGGGATCACTTCCCCTACCCACAGACCAAATAGGTAATTTCAGCTTGATACTTGTAGAGTCTTTGAGGTGGTGCTCCTTGGCAGCAACTAGAGTATTGTCAATTTTTTCCCACAATTCTTGGGAAAAGACCATGAAGCAACCTCAGCAGCCTTTTTAACTATCTAAAGGATGAGTTTGGGATATTCCTCTATTCAGTCAAAAAATGGTTTTAAAAGTCATCCAAAATCTTTAGTATGAATCTGCGGAGTCCAGTCAATCACACAAGAACTCATTATAATTATGCTTCTCGGAGGCAAAATGCCAAGCTTTTATAGTAAGACATTATAATACACAATAAAAGTGTGTGTTAGAATAAGAACCTTACCGTATATCATTAATAGCTAACTGATTCTGTCTTTCCTTATCTGCTTAGACCACACATGCACATTAGTAATCTGGGAATGCCCCAAATTCCTGGGCGTGCATATTACTAGGCTATACATCTTTCTTGACCACAATTTGGGCTAAAGGTTAAAAGTTTAAACTAGATAAATTAACCTAACAGAATACTCTTCCAATGGAAAATCATTCAGTTCATTCAGTCTTTAGCTTCCATCACAATTCCCAACAATAACATTCATCACATCTTTTTTAAAAGGCATCATTCATTTTTATCAACACTTTTCTCAAAGCACATTCTCATCTCTTCAACGTAACTGAAATTTGGCAAAACTATTCCATAAAGAAGTGTGTATTCATCATATTATGATCGAAAATAACAGAACTACACTAAATATTTGAGTGACATCACTAGTTCGTGCATTAATTCCTGTAGAAGGCTGTACATTTCCTTCTTTGTAAATGGCTTTCCTAAAAGTTTCACCTTGTTCTGCTGAAACAAAAATCACAACTATTTTCCCCTTGCCAAGATTACAAGAGAACAAAGCTCTTTTTTCTTCTGCCAAACCATACTCCAGATCCATTCGCTATGTCAAAACAGACAATTTCTGGAGTTTAGATAAAGTAGTTTTGAATTGATAAAGCACCAGTGGTGTGCAAAACTAGCATGATCTTTTACCAAATTCACTATATAGTAAAATACATTTTAATACTTTAAAATGGTACATATCTTTAAACTTTAAGGTGCCCTAATTTTGTATAGCAAACAAAATCATAACCTTCTGTTCACTTTCATGTGGCATTTCCTCATTTCTTTATTTTCTGTCAGCAAAGCCTGACCACAAGCAACAGAATATAATATATTGAGGAAGCAAACAATAATTTCTATATATAAGATAGCTTCTTTTTTTAAACCATGCAATGGTATTCTTTTTCATCTATTTATTTATTTGTTTCCATTTCTATACCACCCTTCTCCAAATAGGACTCAGGGCGGTGAACAGCCAAAGTAAAAAACAGAACATACAAAATTTAAAAACAGTTTAAAATAATTAAATATTTTGGCCATAAATTAAAACAACCCAATTTAAAATCAATTTAAAATTTAATTCAAGCCAGCCCAGCTAGTTGAAATAAATAGGTTTTCAGGGCCCGACGAAAAATCCAGAGGTCTGTTATTGTACGTATCTCTGGGGGGAGGTTGTTCCAGAGGGTGGGCGCCGCCACAGAGAAGGCTCTCCCCCTGGGGGTCGCCAGCTGACATTGTCTGGCGGACGGCACCCTGAGGAGGCCCACTCTGTGCGAGCATACTGGCCGGTGGGAGGCTATTGGTGGCAGAAGGCGGTCTCGTAAGTACCCTGGCCCTAAGCCATGGAGCGCTTTAAAGGTGGTCACCAACACCTTGAAGCGCACCCGGAAGACCACCGGGAGCCAGTGCAGCTCGCGCAGGAGAGGTGTCACATGGGAGTACCTCGTCGCCCC
This sequence comes from Arizona elegans, assembly GCA_022577455.1. NCBI lineage: Eukaryota > Metazoa > Chordata > Lepidosauria > Squamata > Colubridae > Arizona > Arizona elegans. The sequence goes on from JAKOOJ010000001.1 coordinate 156,832,415, forward strand.
CATAATCCCCTGCGCGGCCGCGTTCTGGACCAGCTGGAGCCTCCGGGTGCACCCCAGGGGGAGCCCCATGTAGAGAGCGTTGCAGTAGTCCAGGCGGGAAGTGATGAGTGCCTGTGCACAGGGAGTCCCGATCTAGAAAGGGGCGCAAGTGGCGTATCAGGCGAACCTGATAAAAAGCCCCCCTGGCCACGGCCATCAAATGATCTTCTAAAGACAGCCGTGCGTCCAGGAGGACGCCCAAGTTACGAGCCCTCTCCGTGGGGGCGAGTGATTCACCCCCAATAGCCAGCGATGGCGTCAGCTGGCTATATTGGGACGCCGGAAGCCACAGCCACTCGGTCTTGGAGGGGTTGAGTCGGAGCCTGTTTCTCCCCATCCAGGCCCGCACAGCCTCCAGGCACTGGGACATCACTTCAAGGGCATCGTTGGGGTGGCCTGGGGTGGAGATGTACAGCTGGGTGTCATCAACGTACTGATGGAACTCCACCCCAAAGCCATGGATGATCTCACCCAGCGGCTTTACATAAATGTTGAACAGAAGGGGCGAGAGGACCGACCCTTGTGGCACCCCACAAGCAAAGTGCCTCGGGGTCGACCGCTGCCCCCTGTCAACACAGATTGCGACCGGTCAGAGAGGTAGGAGGAGAACCACCACAGAACGGTGCCCCCCACCCCCAACCCCGCCAACCGGTGCAACATGATACCATGGTCAATGGTATCAAAAGCCGCTGAGAGGTCTAACAGGACCAGGATAGAGGAGCCTCTGAAGTATTGCTAAGGAAATACAGGGAAACAGCCTGGAGCTTCACTTCATAGAGAAAGTATATTTATTCTGTTTCCTAACCAGAGACAATTGTGGTTGGTGATGAAATTCCCCATAATTCCACAAGGCATATGTATGTATTTCTTTACAATATTTAGTGGCCAGCCTACTCTAAAGCAGCTGAGCAGTCTGCATTAAAAGTAGAAAATGTAAGGTCAATCTAAGCAAAGACCATGATAGGACACAAGAAAAGGAACAAGAGTAACACTACTAAGAGCATTGTATCACAGCATTCACAAATCTCTCTAAAGTCATAATATCCACACTGACTCAGTCCATCAATGCAATAGCAAACGTTTACTTATATGTGTTTCAAAGGAATTGAGACATCACTTACCCGTAAAAAGGAGAGATCTCGGTTATGTTCAATGCTGGTGATTTCTAGATTGCCCATTACTACTTCACAGTTCTCATAATATTTTCGCAATGTACGATACTGTTGCTCAAGGTCAGACAGAGAGCTCAATTTGTTCTCAGTGCCAGCACAAACTGTAAAAAAAATGGGAGAATGGGAATAATGAATAAGAACTAATATAAATGTGTACCCCAAAGTTCATGTATTGTAATTTATCTAAAGTTAAGTGATTGTTGGTACTCATATAAAAGATATTCCAGCCAATTAATTTAGGTATATATGAATTATTTCATGTCTACAGTGATTTCCTCACTCTCCTAATTTTTTACTATTCACTGCTATATGCAACATTAAGAAAATTATTTGAAACTCCACCAGGGCTGCAAAAGTGAATCCCTCAGAATAGATGACATGGAATTCTGAACAAAAATGAGAAATTCATCCATGCTAATAACCACAATAAAAATTCAGAAGTATGCATATCCTGCAATGGGTTTGGAAGCAGTTAAAGCAATGCTTTCACTGAACTTATATCAGTGCAGTATGGGCTTGTCATTATAGCAGAAACACTTCTGCTCCGAATAGAAAATTTTTCTTTGTCTAAATATTTTTTTCTAACATAAACAATTAAGAATAAGCAAAGAAGATAGGAAAAATAGATTTTGAAATCAGTTATATGGGGGAGAAGTGGGATGAAATCAGTCATCTGCTCCCCCCCCCCGCTCAAAAAGCCCCAAAAATGTGGGATTTGGCTATTTTAAAAAATCAGCTACATTATTTACTCTCCTTGCCCTATTCTATAAGAAGTCTATCCTTATTAGATTCCAAGTATCACTTCTGAATGCTAAAAGCAAACAAATATACAAAGAAGGCATTTAAAATGTTTTTTTATATTACTGCAAAGTCTCAAACACTTGTTTCTCACTTTATCACAGAGATGTGATAACCCAAATATGAGATTTGCCAATCATGCAAGACTAGAGATTTTTTTTAAAAAAAAAAAACACTTCCAGAATAATGCTTGGATATCTTAAAATATAAAGATTATTTCCAGCTATGCAGAAGAGTTGTTTATCAAAATTATAGTATCTCTCATTGTTTGAGTAAGGCCATCTAATTATTGTACCGTACACTTATTTTCAGAAAAATAGTTAACTGTCTCTCTTTTATTTTGTATGTAGTTTACTGTACTCATACTATCCTGTGCACAGAACATTCAAAAAGAAAGGGGGTTGTTAGTTTCTAGACCAAAGGGAGTATATTTTGTTCAGGATGGACCCAGAACACTCTGCTATGGTGAGGTATGAGAGCAAGGAAAATAGGAAAGCTGTCAATGAAGGTATATGTCAGCAATGGAAGCTAAGCAGATGTAAGGGCTGCGAATAAGGGGGTATAGGTGATGATCCCATTGGATATGTCCCTTGTGTCTTGTGCCTCATGTGCATGGAAATATTTCTACCAAAAATAGCTATGTATCAGAGGTGCGTTTCAGCAGGTTCTGACCAGTTCTGGAGAACCGGTAGCAGAACTTTTGAGTAGTTTGGAGAACCGGTAAATACCACCTCTGACTGGTCCCGCCCCAATCTATTCTCTGCCCCCTGAGTCCCAGCTGATCAGGAGGAAATGGGGATTTTGCAGTAACCTTCCCCTGGAGTGGGGAGGGAATGGAGATTTTACAGTATCCTTCCCCTAGAGTGGGGTGGGAATGGAGATTTTACAGTATCCTTCTCCTGCCATGCCCATCATGCCATGCCATGCCACGCCCACCAAGCCATGCCCATCAAGCCATGCCACGCCCACCAAGCCACACCCACAGAACTGGTAGTAAAAAATTTTGAAACCCACCACTGCTACGTATGCTCATAAAATATTAAATATATAATTAGTAAACATGATAAACAGTTTTTGATTACAGAAAATTTGCAGCAAAAAATGGCTAAAAAGAACCTACATTCACTTTGTTTTATTCTTTGTTTCTTTACATTTCTGAAAGTTTTCTGCTAAATGATTGGGCACACCATATCTGGCCTCTGTAACAGCTGTTGCTTAAGGAATCAGGTGTTCTACAGAAGATCTCTAATCTTCATAAGAAGGTTATATGCTTTAACAAATAACAACTTTAACAACTCCATCTGTTTAAATCACAGATTAATTCAAATTCCTTTTTATTACAATATTCCATAAAGCAGAGGTGTATTTGGCCCCCTAAAATTACAAAGGAAGCACCAAAACCCAGAGTGTTCATTTGTTTCATCAAACACAAGAAAATAGTTCATATATGACTGAAGGATCTTCCTATTAACTCTGTGAATTTAAATTGAATTGAAATGTGAAATCAAATCTAATTTTTAAAGACTAGTTTTTGGAGAGCAGACCCAAATACACCTCTGAAGGCTTGTAGTCTGAGAAAGTGTTGGTATCCCTATGACAAAACCTAAACATTTATCTTGTTTATAATCTAATCTTATTATTTTTTGTAAGTACTTGGGATTTGGGAGTTATTTTGTTATGTTGACGTTAGCAGGTCAGAGCCTCTGGATGTAGGTGGGCATACAAGCAAAGTAAACAAAATAAACTGTCAAGTATATGTCATAAAAATTGTGAAGTTTGAATTGTGGCATCATAAAGACTACATATTTTATTTTAAACCTTTGTGGATTACAATTCACTATTGTTCACAAGTGTTTATGGTTTATTAAACTGGTTAGTCTTTGACACAGCTTGTTGTTTTTGCTTTAAAAGACTAACACCCTCAGAAATGCAATTAACACATAGTTATCCCTCACTGAGTTTCACAAGTAATTGCAAAGGGTTTCCGGAACACAGTTTGACCAAGTCAAGATAGCTTTCCAACTCCACATACTCTCTTGAATTATCCTGAACACATTAAAACTGCAATTTTCTTTTTCAATCTCTGGAGCTGTGTTCTGGGTATCTCTGAGTGAGAGACTAACCCGGTTCAAAATTAAAAATTAAAAATAAGCCATAGTTAACAGAGTTTCATAAAATAATACATCTGTGTTTCTCTACATGATCTTGTATAGCAGGACTTTTAGTTGAAGAATTGACTTGCCAGTCCAATAGTGCATACACAAGACACTGCTCACAAAATCATTTTCAGAAATCTATTTATAACCCCCCCCACACCCTGAAAATTTCCTTTCTGTGTCAATTGAATAATGCAGGGTTTTGTTTTGTTTTAGTTACTGCAGGGGTGAGAATTAAAAAAAAAATCAAGATGACAGTGGTAACGTCAGCATGTTCACATGGACATAACCATTATCTTGCCTTTTTTGAATGTCGTTGGGCTTTTATACAAAATGCCTGATCATTTTAACAGCCGCCCTGAGTCTTCAGAGAGGAGCGGCATATAAATTGAATTAATTAAATTAAATTAAATTAAACAGTGGAAAAAAGTGTTAAGCTGAAGTAGCCTAAATGGAAGAGAATCAACTACATGGTAGTCAAGGTCCCAAGGTGTCTTGGCCAGTCAACAAATGATACAATTGTCACAAACAGCAATCAGCTTACTTCCAGGCAAAACAAAGGGTAGTTTGGGAATAATTTGCTGCTTGGTTCTGACATGCATGGTCAATGCTTTACAGCAGTCCTCCCAAAGCAAGAATAATAAAAATTAATACTAATCTATAAACTGTCAAGAAAAATAATATAGGCTTTGAGTTCACAATTATGTGGGTTAATTTGAGGCACCATTAGAGGACTTTGTTAAAAGATTGCTATATTGGCAGTTTTAATAGCCATATAGAGTCAAAACAATGAGCCAGTTTGCTGTAACGGTAAATGTATATAGCTATAAACCAAAGACCCTGAGTTCTAGTCCAGCCTTGGGCACAAAGCCAGTTGGGTGACCTTGGGCCAGTCACTTTCTCTCAGCCCTAGGAGGAAGCCAATGGCTATTGCAAAGTAGTTCTGAAAAAGCCTTACCAAGAAAACTGCAGGGATTTGTCCAGACTGCCTCCAATTGAGCAGAAGGGCGGGGGGAGTCAAAACAGACTATTCTGGACTAGTCTACATATATCTCATCAGTGCAGAGAGGAAGAGTTGCTTGTGGCCATGATACTAAAATATTGATAGGTAATTCCCAATATCCATGATCCATGAAAGCTGCATAATACAATATTTCTTCCCATGCCTGCTTTTCAAGAGTTATATAGTCAAGTATTGGGAGCAATTTTATTTTAGTCAATATTATAGAAATACTCTAGTTTTGAATATTTTGTTCAGTGCATTATTTATGGTTATTGCAAAAATCTTGTAATAGATTTCTTTCTCAGTCACCAAATTCTTTTCTGAATTATCAACTATCTCAAGCCTCCTGCTTTGTTCAAATGTAGCAAATTTATACTGCAGGGTCTACATCATGCATGTAAGTAGCTACAACTGTTTTAGGCTTTCATGGAACTATCTTTTTACTCTAGGCTGCAGATAAATTAGCTATTTCCCTCCACCTTCTTCATCTCTACCAGCCTTTTCTTTGTTTTGTTCTAATGTTGTTTTGCCTTGAGCTTAAGTCCTTAACTCTGACATAGGTACTGGACTTGACAAGCAATTAGAGCAAGCAATTTCCACCCGTCAAAGTTTGCCAGATTTGTCATCTGCCATCTGTGCTATCATCTGGCTCTCCTTGAGGCCTTGCTGTGTATCTGGATCCACTTGCATGGGAGCAAAGGAAGGGTAAACCCCACCATGCTGTTGGTTAAAAATGACACATTGAAGAATGCTGATGTGAAGGGTATTTGTCTGGATTTCTATTTATGATCTTGGCTCAGGTTTTTATTTATATTCCTTTACCATGCAGGTAATATGGAGAGCTATTTTGTCAAGAAACCCCAGGGCATAGTAGCTTTGCTGCTTACTTAGCTGTAGGTGCCAATATGCTCTCAGGGACTTAATCTCAACTGACTGCAATTATCTCATTCCAAATGGATAGAAACTAGCTAAGGCAAATGTGATAATTTTTGCTCTAGGAAATTATTGTAACCAAGGTGAATATCAAACTCCTAACTAAACCAGTCATATACGTTGAAGAGTTTCAGCCTATTTGGCTCCGTCCCCTCCCCCCTTTTTTTGGCTATACATATTTAGCAGGTTGATCATGCTGACTGCAAATGAAAATTCCTAAATATGCTAGTTTGTTTTTCCAAACGAGGAATGGAAAAAAAAGATTTTAATATTGCATGTTTCTTGTCTTTTTCTCTCCCTTTTGAAGCAGTCTCAGTTCAAATTTTATATGTTATATATTACATATTCCTATCACATCATATTCCACTGTGAAACTCACTGTCTTTCTGAATGCTGGCCTTTGAATTCTGAATACTTAGTGTGCTGCTCCTGGATTGTAGCTTTAGGAAAGCTGTTACCAAGTTATTTTAGTTTAAATATAACAGCATTCTAATCTGCCTGAAATGCCATTTATTGGAAAGTTAGAGTAGTTTTAGAATAAATCAATAAAGGCTAGAACAGAATTAGTTGAAATTTCATCTTACTCATCTTACAATATATAACCAGCAGCCTTTTTGTCCTGGTCTTTTCAGAATGTAATCATTTATTATTTAAATGAGAATCCACTTCTATCTCTTCTCAGACATAATCCTAGTTATTAAACATAGGATTGTAATTTGACAATCAAACTACATGAGAATATTAGCAAATTTTGGAAGCTATTACTGCACAGTAACTAAACCAAAGTCTTTTACACATTGTTTTGCTTGAGAATTACAGTTTTGTATTTTGTATTTTAAAATGTAGGCATATCTATACCCCCTGAAAAACTGTATTTATAAACTAAAGAAATATCTTACAGGATTTTGTCATTTGTGTTGCAAGAGAAATTGAACATATTTTATTCACCCTGGATATATCTAAAAATCCTATTGGGTAGCTGTAGCTGAGAGTTCACAAAACTGCTACAAGCATGCTTGGATTCATCATTCTTCCATTTTATGATACTAATTCTTAATTATATATCAATAATGTATTAACATGCATTAAATAGTGTAGTCTCTGTGAATCTCTGCAATTACTATAACAATATAAAACTATTTCTGCAATTATTATCTTATATAACTATCTCCCAAATGTATTTTTGAATGCAACTTTCCAATATTTTCATAAGAGCTGCTTTTTAAAATTATTCATCCATTTCTGCTGACAGGCCATTTTGATTGAAGAAAAATCAAAAATGAATTTCTCTCAATATCTTAACTAATTTGGAGCACTTCACAATCTAACCAATTTAAAACTTTTAAAAAACCCCAATATTGTATGCTTTTTTATTTTCTTTTAAATGAAATTCAGTTAAAATGTTTACCTTTCCCATCCTAGAAAGGAACTAAAATCATTGTAAAAGTATAATGTCAAATACAGTTAATATACTGAGAACTTACTAGGTTGTTTGAGATGAGATAGCAATAGAATCATGGACTTGGGCATCCAATCAAATCCTTTGCTTAGGGCAGGAATCCAAAATAAAGCAACCCAGAAAGACACTGGTCTAGCTTCTGCTTAAACATCCCTTGACAACAGCGGTGAAATGCACTTACCTTCACTACTGGTTTGGAAATGTGAGCATGCGCTTGCTATGCACGCATGTGCCTCTTCTGCACATGCGCAGAGCCTTCTGTGCATGCGCAGAGGGTCAAAAATGGGATGTAATGATGTCCCGGCGGGTGGGCAGGGCCTCCCACCGCAGGCGCTACCGGTTTGTGCAAGCCAGATAGAGCTAGCTGGATTTCACCGCTGCTTGAGAAGTAAGCCACCACTTCTCCCAATCATTAGTTCTTTTGTCAAACTATTCTTAATCTTAGGAAGTTTTTACAATTAACAGTTATTGTTTAAAGAAGCATTTGTTTTTAATAATATATATTATACTAAAAGCCTCATAACTATATTGCTATTATGTAAAAGTCTGTATGACATAAAAATAAATCTAATTCTAACCTTAAAATATAAAAGTTACTCAGTGAAAACAACAAAACAAAAATATATACTAATCTATTTTAAGGTGAAAAAGGGGGTAAAGGACAAAAACCTCTTGAAAACAACAACAGAAAACCCTAAATTGCTAAGAAATGCTTCCCCCCAAACTCTCCTATCTGTCAATAGATTGGATTTAGAGATAGATAAATGAAAGATAGATAGATAAATAGATAGAGATAGATAGATGAGATAGAGATAGATTAAAAATTACATTAATGTTCCTGCTTCTTCGACTATATCTGTTTAAGTTTTTTCCTATTGATTGATATCAAATCAAGGAGAATAGATCTTATTGCTTCCTCTACCTGCTAAAGGAGAAAGTTGTCCAGAAGACAAGTCATGAATTTTCTAGAAATATCATTTTGGTTTTTCTGCCAGCATAATGAAAATTTCATGTCAGTACAGTTTTCCATCTCTTTGAAAGATCTACAGTTTGCTCTAGGTATAGAGGCTCATCTACAACTCTTTGGCAGACCAAGTAATGGTTCGAAGAACAAAAGTGCTGCTTTTAGTACTGTACTCCTCCACTTATTTTTAACTTAGCTGCTTTCCATATCACAGCCAAGATGTTTCATTTGGATTTCAATGCAGATATAGGAATTGTTAACATACAGTGCAATTCCGCCTCCCATTCTGTTCAGTCTACATGAGAATGGGATCAGCTGCTTGTGGACAAAAGTGCCAGGGGAAAAATAGCCTGTCTTAGTTATTCATTGATACAAGCATTGCTTTTCAGAAAAGCAAAGGCAAGGCAATCTTCCGTTCTTTCAACTATTTTTGTTAAAGTGAGACAGCTTTCAGATCACCTTCTGCCCCTATGGTTGGTCCAAATTGCTGAGCTCCTCTCCTGAAGCTGCCAAAAGAAACAGTTGGACTCTGCTTGTAGGGTGACCATGTAGCAACAACTATAGCTAGAACTAAGAATAATAATGTATATCTGAATCTATGTGCCAGAGATGTCATTTCAGGGTGCAGATTCTCTGTTTTTTCACTGATGGTATACACATAACAATATTTTTTACAACTATAGTAGAGAATAGCTCAGAGTTGAACTGTGGAGTCTTTCGTGCTCTCTGTGCTTGGAGCATCAAGGATTTTACAACTATTTCAAAATTAACACTTTTATTGCTGAGAACCTTTTTCCAAGGTGCATCTTATCTTCAGCTTTTGGAAACCTACACAATGTCTAGTCATGGTCTCCAAAAAGCAATACCTATATATGGTTATATGAGACATGTGGCTGATCAAAAAGATGTCATCAATGGACATTCATTTGTCAAATACAGAAGGAAAGGTCCCGTGTGCTTTCAATTCTGTACAAAGTACAGTGTACTTTTGGAAACTTCAATTTCCCTTATTCCTTTGTAATAAATTGCCTGAGCCCATTTTCAATGTTTATCGAAGCTTTATTCTCCTTTGAATATCATTCCCTTCGTGCTTATAATTCAAACTTGGCCAATGCTATCTTCTTTCCCTCACCTTTTTATTTATTGATAAGGTTGGCTATAGTGTAGAATATCTTTTACCTGACCTGTGATAAAACCTGGGGGTCTAAAGGGAGAAGGAAAAGTGTGTGAGATGGAAGGGAAGCAGAGATTAGGTATAAAAACTTCTATATAATAGAATATATAGTATAGTACTCTTTACTATAGAATAATAGTAAAGAGAACAGATCATTTTTCCATTTATGTATCTGCACAGAAGGGAGATTTAATTCACAAATGAACTTAGATAATATTTTGTTGTGATGCTGGGACTAAATTACTTCCAGCCCTTGTGGACTTATGCTTTTTAGTTTCAAAATATGAAGAATTTTTTTACCTTTGTTCCTGTGTTAAAACTGTCACTCTCGAAGAGAGTCAAATTTCTGTGGGACTTGCAAAAAATCTTACTTTCATAGATGAGTAAAAATACCATAGCAACCCAACAATATAAATTCTTTAGGGACTGGCTTTGTGATAGTCTTTGAACTACAGAGAGACTAGAAGGAGGGATCGTTGTCCAGAGAGTTGCTTGAATGCAGTAATCATTTATTTGCCTTAATTGTAATTTAATTAAGACTATACAAATATATTTAAATTACTATCCAGTCAATTTGTGCCTCTAAACAATGGTACTCCTGATGGGAATCTCAGTAGGTCACAAGAATAGTCCTTCCCTCCAACTAAGATTTTCAAACTGCACTGATAATTACAAAAAAAAACCCCATCCAACTCACAATTTTATCTTGTGCAAAACAGATGATTGGGTGGTGGTAGTATGGGATGGTAGTGATCAGTGTTTAATTTTACCAAGTACAGATCAATATAATTACGTGTAATTATTCACCATTTGATTGCACTACAATTACTATGTAGTTACAGGGTAACTCTGTGTAGTTAGTTGTGCTGTAAAATTAAAGTGTTACCCTGAGATCCACAAATTACATAATAATCCTCTTCAAGAGTCAATTAGTAATTGCCACATAATCCATAGGTCACATAATGAACAGGTACAAATATCTGTTGTGGATAATTAGGTTGAGTAATAGCCTAATTAAAGAGTACCACGCCCCAAATTCCACCCACATTGCACTGCAGAACTGAAAAGGATTAAAGGGAGAGAGAAACCCTTAAAATCAGAAAAGGCATTGCCCGGTCCTCATGAATCAAATGAACCAAGTACTCAAGCAGAAAAGAACCCCTAACACTTTAGGGCTTGAGACCATTCTGTTTAATTTAGCAAAAAGTAAGTTAAAGTTAACTGACATTAATGTTTCTCCAAAGCTCCTCCAATATTTTGGGAAAAAATGATAAGCTGATACTTCTCCAACCCCCCATAGATTTATCTAAGATTGAACACCCACCTGTTCACAACTGAAGAAAAATAAATTTTAGCAGAATTTCCCAGTTGAATCAATGAAACAATAGATCTAAAAAACTCAGCCATTCATCTTAACAATGGGATGTTAGGAAAGGAAGGATGAAAAGATGTTTCTAAACAAGATGGCTGGTATATAATAAGCCAAAAGCTATTAACTCTGGAATTTCTTCTGTGCCTATTGTAGACAATCAGATGGAAAACTGTCTATAGCCATAAAAAAGTCTATAGGCATTAAATGTGAAGTCTTACATTCAATGCTAATATTTCACAGAATATCAACAGGGTGGTAAGCTAAACAAAAAGCATTGAAAAAAAGTTTTTACTACCAGCAGACTAAACTAGACCTTTGAGTTCTCATATTTGACAACAACAAACAGAAGTTCTGGTTACTATGCAGGTTAAATGGTATGTTGGCAACTCTGTGAAGAATTTTGATTTCTCTACTGTATTTTGTTAGAACAGGAAAAGCAATGCACAACTCCAGAACTTTTACACTCTGGTAGCCTTTGTAGTTATAGTAATAATTCTATTTTATTTTTTTATTTTTTTAAAAAAAGTTTATATTTTATAAACAAGCATACATACAATATATAATCAATCAATCAGTGTATCATCTGAATACATCTTTTTTCCTCTTACTCCTCCAATATTTATCATATCTTGATATTATCATTTCATTTGTTGTGACATTTTCCCCACATTTACTTTTATATTTGTATCTTTATCTATTCAACAATTTTATCCCAACCCAACCCTCCCACCCTCCCACTCGACTTCCCAGAGCAAAAACAGGGTATAACATTTAACAAGCAAAAGCTAAAATATACTAACCTACTACAAAGTTTAAAACTCCCTCACACTCTTTAACTCCTCTTTTACAAATTCATCAACCTCCCTTTTGTAAATTCTCAAAATCAATTGAGTTAAATTCTTTCTTCCTGAATATAAAAGCCTTTTTCTTGGTATGTAATCCAATAACTTTAACAATATTACAAGCATTAACAAACACTGATAAGTTTCATTTTCATCCCTCAAACACCTTTCTTTTTTCCCTAATAAGATTCTAAATTAAACATTTATCCTCTTTATTTCTTCATAAACCAATTATCAATTTCTAACTATTCAGCATTAAAAATTCTAAATTAAACATTTTAAAACATTTTATCACCTAAACCTTTTAAAATAGTATAATCTTATATTAAACATTTTAAAAACCTCTTAATGCACAAAACCTTCAGGAAACTATCCCTTAAATTTTTAATTAACCATTTCTATATTTTTTCCAGTCCTTCTTCCTCAATCGACATTGCTCCCTAATAAAGTTCTAAATTAGACATTTATCCTCTTTAATCCTTCATAAAATTAAACATTTTAAAACTTTAAACATTTTATCTCATATACCTTCTTAAAATACTATAATCTTATGTTAAACATTTTAAAAATCTTTTAGAGATGGGTACAGACATTGACTGGTGGCCGTATATACAAATAAAATCAAGATTAAAGATTTGGCTCAATTTGAATTTCAAAAAGGTCAAACAGAATTAGATGAAATTTTGCAAGGGACACAGGACAAACGGATCAAAAAAATTTACAATTACTTACGAAGATATAAATTAGAAGAAGAGGTAGTGAAAAAAATATGATAACCTGGGCAAAAAATTTCAGTTATAGTATTCAATTAGACAAATGGGAAAAACTATGGAAAATAAATTATAAAATGACAATGTCTGTATCCTATAAAGAAAATCTCTATAAAATGTTTTATAGGTGGCACTTGCCACCAGCCAGATTGGCAAGAATGTTCCCCGGCACGCAATCAACATGTTGGAAATGCAACCACCAAAAAGGCACCTATTACCATATGTGGTGGACTTGCCCAATGGCGAAACAATATTGGCAAAGGATCAAAATACAAATAGAGGAAATAACACACCAAAAGATAGAACTAAGACCAGAAAGCTTCTTATTAGGCATAGTGATGGATACTATGAAAAAGAAACAACCTATTTAATTATATATATGATAACAGCAGCATGAATACTATACACGCAACACTGGAAGAGTAGTGATATACCAACACCAGATAAAGTAATCAATAAAATTATGGAATGTGCGGAATTAGATAGACTCACAAAGGAATTACAAAATAGGGAAGAACATGACTTTTACTTAGTATGGGAAAAGTGGTATAGTTGGTTGAAAGATAGGAAAGAGATGAAGCAATAGGAAGTAAATAAGTAAATAAAATGACCAAATATAATATGATGGAAACAAAGAACAGACATAGGTCAACAAAGATCAATATTAGATAGATAAAAGGGAATGACCAAATAAGGAAGAGTCAAAATACAAAGAGAAATGTATATTATAGTTGCGACAAACTGGACATGTATTGAAATGGATGTTTATATGTTTTTATGTTTTGTACGTTTCATTGTTCTGTTTAGTTTATACTTATAAATAAAAATTGGAGAAAAAAAAATAAAAATAAAAATCTTTTAATACATCAATAAGACATTAAATCATTTCTCAAAATATAAATTTCAAGCCCTTCAGAAAGGTATCCCTCAAATTTTTAATTAGCCATTTTAATACCTTGATAACTGTTAAAAAGCTATCATTTTTATATCCAAAACCAATTGTAATAACACACTTCCTTTATATTATTATCTTAGAATAAACTTTAAAAATACAAATTTAATTAAGCTTCTCAACCTATTGCCAAAATCCTCTCCAAAAAAGATTAATCTTCAGTTCTTCCCTTCTTTCTGTATTTTTTTCAGTCCTTTTTCTTCGATAATTCTTTCTTCTTCAGCATTGCTCCTCCTCCTGCTTTTATTTTTGAAAATTTTAAAATTTGGATTTGAGGTTGATGTCTCTTTAAAAGTTTTTGTCTTCTTAAAGTTATTTCATTTAATTTGAAACCCCCATAAATCTCTCTCAAGTCCTCCTGATTAAACTCTTCCAGATTCCTTTGCTTTCCCCTCTTGGTCTGGAAAGCATCCTTTTTATCCAAAGTCATATTAAACTGGATTTCTGCCCCATCTTCTTCCAACAGCTCACTACTGTCTAACAAGCCTTGAAATGATACTATATTCTCCTTTGTCTCCATGTTTTGAGTTAAAACAGTTTCCTCTTCCTGAGACCTTTCATCAAAAAAACCTTTAAGACTTTCCAGTAAAGCAGTGGTTTGTGACTCAAAAATTTCATGTATTATAACTCTTATTGGTGTATTTGCTGGTGTGTGTAATAATAGTCCTTCAGCACTTTCAAAGGTACCAGCCATTTTCTTTTTTTTTGAAAGTCCAATTATTCACACAATTTAAAAATGTAAATTAGTTGAAATCAATTCCATAGTCTTTTGCTTTCTGCTTCCACTTTAAATCTTTTTCTTAATGTGTAATCCGGTAATTGTTAACAATGTTGCAAACGTTAAAAAGCCCTTTCACTGGTAAGTTTCATTTTCATGCCCTCAGGCACCATTTCCCCCCTTTTTTAAACGGAGTTAAAGCTCAATACTTGCTTTTTGTCATTCTCCTGATTTTGCTCTGCCAGCATCCAAAGTCATGATGTCTTATAAAACTTAAAATTGCATTGCTGGTGTGGTCGCTATGCCTTGGTCTGCAAAAGGCAGACTCACCCCGGATCCGGAGCTAACAAAGGGCTTTCAGGGAGCTCTCACCCTGCAAACCCCAGGCTTAAAAAGAAAAAAACCTGGGGGTCTAGGGGAGTTCTACCCAGACCCTTCTGCTCTTCTCTCCCCCTTTTTCCCAGGGGGAGATTTTTTAGCCGCTAGACAGCTGGTTTTTGCTGTTCTAGCGGCTATACAGATCGCGGGGCTGGAGCTCCTACAGCTTCCCACTACTTGAGGTGGGAAGAACAGAGGCAATAATGCCTAAAATAGTTTTGCCTATTTTTTAAAAAGTGCTGGTTGGAAAGAACTGTAACTTTGCTGGAAGATCTTGGCCTCACATACATATGCATTCTAGCTGAACCACCTTGGTGAAGGCTGCTGTGCTTGTTACAGTGATCCGTCCCCATACAGTTCAGAGATACAGATGGCACTCTGAAGACTATAAAGATCTGGCTGTTCTCCTAGGCCTAGAGAGATGGGTGTCTCCCTTGACAGATATTAGATTAAGAGGTGTGCTAACCACTGGAATTCATAATTTCTAATATTTCATTAAACATTCAAATTAAATGTTAAAGGAATAAGCATCAGAGCAAGTTTCTATTTTTAACATGCAAATTTATAATTTAAGTAGTAAAATGAAATGCAGTATCCATGTCTTTAAGAGAAAAATCTTTAATCCCTGAATGCTGCAGCACAGACATCCTTATTAAAAAGAGAGACTCTTGATAATGGTATGGTAGTAAAAACGGAAATTTCTACAGTACTGATGCCATTGAGATTTTATGAAATCTATTGTGTTTATATTGTTAATGATTGCAATTTGCATAGAAAGCTGATTTTGAAATGGAATAAAAAATACATGGAAGGGGCGTTGGTCCTACCTGAGACGCACCTTCTCGTTGAGTGGAGACAGCAGCCAGGATGGGCTTCACTTGTCTGTTCAGATTGAAGGACTGAGTCTGTCAAAGTCTTTAAGTCCCGCCCCTGTTGTTAGGGGATCCAGCTTTTGGCGAAGACAAAGAAACAGACTCGACGTGTGGGAGAAAGACAATGATTAGTAGAGAAGGACCAGACTGACCAAGGGTGGGTCTGGCTGCTGTCTCCACCCAACGAGAAGGTGCATTTCAGGTAGGACCAACACCGCTTCTCCATTGTGGGTGGAAACAGCAGCCAGGATGGGACATACCAAAGATCACTGTCCCTAGGTACGGGCGGGACCAGGCTGGTCTGAAGAACCCTCTCCAGAATGAACCCTTTGGAGCACTCTACGTCCAAATGCAGCCTCAGCAGAGGCAAACTTGTCCAACTTGTAATGCTGGATAAAGGGAGAAGGGGAAGTCCAAGTCGCCGCCCTGCAGATTTCCAGCAAAGATGCTTGCATGGCCCAAGCCGTTGATGTAGCTGCACTATGGGTGGAATGTGCCATCATGTTAGCAGGTCTGGGTAAATAATGTAGTTCATACACCTTGAACATACGGTAGACACAATTGTCTACCGTACCCACCATCCAATGGCCGAGGAAGTCACCCTGCCACCTAAAGAGAAACAAGACAAACAAAGACTCCATCCTGCGGAGGTCAGCAGTTCTCTTAAGGTACACCCGGAGAGCCCTCTGGACATCCAGCATATGCCACCGTCATTCTAGGGGGTGTGCAGGATGAGGACAAAAGTCAGGAACGATGAGTTCCTGCATACGGTGAAAAGGTGTATTGATCTTGGGGACAAAGGTAGGGTCTAGATGAAGAACCACTCAATCTGCATGGAACACGCAGAGATCACTGCATGTAGACAGTGCGGTAATCTCTGAGATTCATCTTGTGGAGGTGATAGCTACCAAAAAGGCAACCTTACATGATAAAAGTCGGAGGCTAGCTGTCCATAAGGGCTTGTACGGGGGACCCATAAGAGAATTCAGAACAATGGACAGGTCCCAGGTGAGATACCTGTGCACCATAGGGGGACATAAGTTAGTGGCTCCCCGCAAGAATCTATGAATCAGAGGGTGTTTGGACAACGAAGGAAGAGATCCACAAGTCAGGACCATAGAGAAGGCTGCCACCTGTCTTCAAAGCGTGAAAGGGTGAAAGGCCATTGTTGACCCCATCCTGGAGAAAAACAAGGATATTAACAATTGAGGCCTGAAGGGCCGAAACCCCCCTACAGTCACAAAAGACCCGCCAAGTAGCCGAACAAATGCGTTCCGTGGATGGCCTCCGTGACACCTGAATGGTCCAAATAACCTCTGGGGGAATTTGTCTCCACTCAGGGCGTACCGCTCAATCGCCAAGCGGTCAGTTGGAGCCACTGAGGGTCTGGGTGGATGACTGCCCCCTGGCTGAAAGGGGCAACGCCCTGTGGAACCCTCCATGGAGGGGCCACCGACAATGAGGTGAGATCCAAGGCCTCCGAGGCCAGTGAGGGGCCAGTAGTATGAGCTCCGTTCATTCCAGCAGAAGTTTGTGTATCACCCTGGGGATGAGAGCAATCGGTGGAAAGGCATGGAGAAGGCCTGGCGGCCACTGGGAACAAAGAGCATCAACTGCTTCTGCACAAAGTGTCAGGAACCATGAGAAAAACCATGGAAGCTGTGTGTTCAGGTGGGTCGCGAACAAGTCAACCTCCAGGGTGCCAAACCGGGCCATGAGGTCCCTGTAAATCATCGGATGCAGCTGTCACTCCAAGTGGTCGATGTCCTGATGACTCAATCTGTCCGCCTGCACATTGGACACCCCGGAGATGTGCTCCACCTTCAAAGAACAAAGATGATACTCTGCCCACAGTTCCAATCTCTTGGTCTCCAACATAAGGGACGTGGACCTGGTGCCGCCTTGTCAATTTATGTGCGCTTTTGTCGCAACATTGTCCGTCAATACCAAGACATGTGTGGCGGCCAGAAGACCTTGGAAAGCACATAGAGCCAGAAATACTACCCTCAATTCCAGCCAATTAATGCTCCGATGGCTCTCACTGGGAATCCACCTGCCCTGCACCACCTGAGATTGACAATGGGCCCCCCAGCTGAAGAGACTGGCATCTGTTGTTACCATCAGTCTCTGAGGTTCATGGAACTGACGACCTTGGGCAATGGCTGGAGATCACCACCTCTGAGGGATATGAGAACGTCCTTGGGAACAGGAACCTTGACCAATGACGTGCCTCTGCCAGCCTTCTGAAATGGTAAAAGGAACCATTGGAGATCTCTAGAGTGTAATCGGGCCCAGGGCACAATGGAAATAGCCGAAATCATTTTGCCCAGGAGCTGTGAAAGTAAGAAAGGGGAGGCTTTTGTGCATCCCTCCACCCTGGACACAAGGGCCACTAGGCTATCCTGACATTCCTGGGATAAATAAACTCTGCCCTCAATCGAGTCAATCACTGCTCCCAAATGGAGGAGCCGGATTGATGGAGTGAGATAACTCTTCTCCACATTAATGGAGAATCCATGGGAGGCTAAGACCTGGAGGACTAACGGGCTCCCACATAACAGAACCTAAGAAATTTCCTATAAGAGGGAAGGATAGGAATGTGCAGATAGGCCTCAGTGAGGTCAGTAGAGGAGAGGTGATTGCCCTTCCTAACACCGTCTAGGATGAAACTTAAAAACTGCATTTTGAACCAGCGATAAATCACATAACGGTTCAAACGTTTAAGGTCCAGAATAGGTCTCCACCCCCCCCCCCCGATGGCTTTGGGACAAGAACTACATGAAAATAAAAACCCTGTCCCACTTGATCCTCAGGCACCTTTTGGATAGCCTTGAGGAAATGGAGATGCTAACCGCCGAATCCATAAGGATCCACCTATCGTTGTTATAAGAAAGCGGACAGCGCACAAAGAACATCGGAGAGGTGGAGAGAAATTCTATGGCCAATCCCGATCTTACAGTGGACTGGACCTATGTATCAGATGTAGTTCTCTCCCAAAGGTCGATGAAGAGGGCCAATCTGCCGCCAATGGGAGGATCAGAAATGCAGCTAGCAATGGCGTCGGATCAAACGACCTCCTCCCCCACAAAAGGGCTGCTTACTCAGAAAGGGTCTGCCTCTGGAAGACCTGTCCTGGGGTACTCGCTGTCTGGGGAAAAAATTACCGTTAGAACGAGATGAACCAACACCTCCATCCAAACTCCTAAACTGGGGCTGGTGAGGATACGGCAGAAAAGGGGATTCCCCCCTACGATATGTGGCAGGCAAGATCTTCCGCTTGTCCCTAGTCTCAACCAGAAAAGCTTCCAGCGGATCTCCAAATAACTTAGTGCCCATGAAGGACACAGACGCTAAACGCCAATTGTGCCTAGCATCTGCCTGCCAATGGTGAAGCCAGACCAAGCAACAGGCTGTCACCGAGGAGGCAAGGGACTTGGCAACAAAATGGGCAGTGTTGAGTGTAGCGTTTGCTGAAAATTGGGCTGCCGCAATGATTTGATTCAAATCCTGTTTCACTCTTGTGTTGTCTGGAGACAGCTTCTCTTGTAACTGATGCAATCACAATAGAGTTGTCCGGTTGAAGAAGGAAGCAGTGGTTGCCGATAGAATGGCCCATGCCGCTCCCTGATATGCCCACTGCAGAACTTGGTCCGACCAATGCTCTTCAGGTCATAGACCTTCATCCGGGTCCCCAGGAACAGCACATTAGGTAGCAAGGCATCCTAACATCCACAGATGGCACTTGGAGGACCGAGGCCAGGTCAGACGCAACGTTGAAGTTCTTACAGTCGGATGATGACAGGACCAGGGCCACCCCAGGCAAGGCCCACTGCTTCCTGACCACATCCAGGAACAGTGGTGGAGTTGGAATGGAATCCACCGGTCTGGAAGGCTCATCGAAAAGAGGATATAGAGTTCCTTGAGGAGGAGGAGGGACTGACTTAGTGGAACCTGAACCCAGCTGGGCTGTATTGTCAGCCTTGAATAACAAGGACTTAAAAAGGGCCTGGGGAAAAAGACCTGTGAAGGCGGGCTGTTCCGGAAGAAGATCTTCATCCTCTGATAGGTCTGGTTCCTGAGGGTCAACCTCCACAAGAGAAGATGGGTGTCTCACATGGGAGTGAGTCGGGGAATCCAGGTCCCCAGTTGAGAAAGAGTCATCTTGAAAGTCCCTGTCAGGAGAAGCAGATGCGAAAGATCTCACCGAGGCTTCCCTGCTTGCAGGCAGGAATCGAGCTGACAGTGGCTGCTGGACAGCAGTTGCAATCATGTGTTGAATTTGTGCAGGCGACAAAAACCTGCAAGGCTGGTTAGGAACCGATCCCAGTCCCATGGAAGCCTGGACAGAAATAACAGATGAAGGCGCCGAGGCCAAATTGGATGCAGGAGCCATCTCTGGAACCACTACTGAAGACGGGGCGGAGGTTGTACCCCACAGGCTGGAGGGCTGAATCACCACTGGGCCATCTTGAAGGGACAACTGGTCTGATGGCACAGTTGAAGTTCCAGCTCTGGTGGCTTCCATATAGAAGAACAACCCCCATCTTTGGGAACTGAAGACAAAGACAAGTGACTGGTTGCCTTGTCGCAAAGCTTCTTTAGAACCTTGTCCCGGCGTTTCTCAGCCCTGAGAAGCTGAAGAATGTTTGCTAGACTTGTGGTGAGGGCGAGATTCCTTGCTCACTGCGGACTTTCTCGAAGGGTTATTGCCCTGAGCAGCCGTGACAGCAGGAGCCCCTGCACCAGGAATCAACTGTTCCTCAGCCCCGGCCTTCCGGCCATGTTTGGATTTGGATAAGGCCTTTGGAATGACAAAATAGTCCAGAAAGATGTATCAGCCAGGGAACAAAAGGCCACAAGCCGCTGTCACAAATGTCAGTTAATAACTGTAGGCAGGTCCAATGTGTGCTGATCCAAATGTGCCTAGGAGCGGTGCAACCACAATTGCCCAGTGGAGAAGACAAAGTCAAGTCTCTCAGTAATAGTCATAAAGTGGTAAATAGCCAGGTCGAGACTGAGGCCTGGAGTTCAGCTGGGTAGCCCAATTTCAGTGCTGTGGAAAACCAATTAGGTGGCAAGAAAGGTGTTTGGGAGTGCAAAACTCACAATGGTGCCAAGGTGCCCCCCACGCTGGACCAACCCAAAGCCCTAAGCCTCTTAATGTGGAGGCTGAAGTAGTAGCCACAAGTCAGACAATTTAGACACCCTCACCAAGGCTTGAACAATCAGAAAGGAGCAGAGTCCTGCAGCGATCCAAATAGCCACGAAGGCCACACTCTCCTTCTAGGCACAGGCTAAAGCTTAGAGGCCCGCAGAAAGCCGCAGTTGTGCTGATGTGATTTAGGCGGGAACAAAATGGCGGCCACCAACTGTCACCATGAGTGGGAGCGCGAAGCTCCTCCTAATGGCCACCCACTGCCAGAAAGGGATAAGGCTGAAGCGTGAAGCTTTCAAGCCTGCAGAAATACGGCCAGAAGGAAACGGACTCAATGACCTCGCTGAGGCGAGTAAATACGGTAGAATGAGAGCGCAAGGCTCCTCTCACAAACAAACAGTTGGGTAGCAGCTGTTAGATGGCCTACAAAATGGCTGCTCGGATAGCTCACAGGGGAGCGCGAAGCTTCATGTCAATTTCTCCAACTGCCGGGAGCGTGAACCTCCACACAATCCAATTCTCAAGCTCCTCCAGGGATCACGAAGCTCCACAAACACTCCGGACGCTGGTCAGTTCAAAGGAGCTAATCGTAACCCAAAGGGATAAACAGGGAGCCGAGAACACACCCCTGAGCAGCCCAGCCAAAGCTGACTGCCAGGGAAAGGCTAATCCACAAATGTGGAAAGAGCCCTGTCACTCACAATTAGAAGAGTCAAAAAAACAGTCCAAATATCCAAAGTCCAAGCAAATAGATGGTAGAAGAAAGGTGAATAAAGCCAGAGAAACAGTCCCACACACCTGTTCAGTCTGAAGGACTGAGTCAAAAGTTGGATCCCTTAGCAACAGGGGTGGGACTTAAAAACTTTGACAGACTCAGTCCTTCAATCTGAACAGACGAGTGAAATCCATCCTGGCTGCTGTATCCACCCACAATGGAGAAATCAGTATCACCATTGTTCAATGGTTTCCTGCCAAATTCAAGCAATGTGAACTTGAAGGGATCTGGGACTCACAAGAGAGATTAAATCCATAACCTGTAGTTTGCACACCCTTGCTTTACATGCCTGTGATCTTTATAAAGTAACCTCATGGAGAATAAATAGTATTTGGCCTTACAGGACAATGACTTCTTCTTACATCTAGTCATTGACCATAATAAAGGATTTTGATTTGATTTGACTTGACTACTTCTTCAAAAACTGAATGCTAAGAATCAATACAACTCAAGCTCTGCCTACATGTTCTTCTAGTTTTCACTTAGTCCCTTCAGATTCTTCCACGTATGAACATTGATAGTATCTGGATTCTTCGGCCAATCACTTCTGATACAAATTGGTTTATTATTTATTTATTTATTTTATTTTATTAGATTTCTATACCGCCCTACTCCCGAAGGACTCAAGGCGGTGCACAGCCAAACAATAAAAACACATACAATACAAAATTTAAAAATAGAATAAAATCAAATTAAATAATTTTGGCCCTGACAAATTTAAAACCCAAAACTTTTAAAACCAATTAAAATTGAATATATAAAATACTAAAAGATATTTAAAATTTTAAAAATCTTTTATAAAAGAGGGGGAAAATTAGGCCAGGCCGGCCTGGTGAAATAGTAAGGTCTTTAAGGTGCAGCAGAAGGTGCGCAGATCCGGGATCCTCCGTATCTCTGGGGGGAGCTCGTTCCAGATAGTAGGTGCCCCCACCGAGAAGGCTCTCCCCGTGGGGGCCGCCAGTCAGCATTGTTTGGCTGACGGCACCCGGAGGAGCCCCTCTCTATGGGAGCGTACCGGCCGGTGGGAGGCTATTGGTGGTAGTAGGCGGTCCCGCAAGTACCCGGGTCCTAAGCCATGGAGCGCTTTAAAGGTGGTAACCAGAACCTTGAAGCGCACCCAGAAGACCACCGGGAGCCAGTGCAGTTCGCGCAGGAGGGGTGTTACATGGGAACGCCATGTCGCTCCCATTACCACCCGCGTGGCCGCACTCTGTGCCAGTTGGAGCCTCCGGGTGCTCCTCAAGGGGAGCCCCATGTAGAGAGCATTGCAATAGTCCAGGCGGGAGGTGACAAGGGCATGAGTGACCGTGCGTAACAAGTCCCGATCCAGAAAGGGACGCAACTGGCGAATCAGGCGAACCTGATGAAAAATCCTCCCGGTCACGGCCGTCAAGTGCTCTTCTAAAGACAGCCATGAATCCAGGAGGACGCCCAAGTTGCGAGCCCTCACTGTGGGGGCCAATGATTCGCCCCCAATAGTCAGTGATGGCGTCAACTGACTATATCAGGACGTCGGAAACCACAGCCACTCGGTCTTGGATGGGTTGAGCCTGAGCCTATTCCTCCCCATCCAGATCCATATGGCCTCCAGGCACCGGGACATCACTTCAAGGGCATCGTTAGGGTGATCCGGGGTGGAGATGTACAGCTAGGTGTCATCAGCATACTGATGGTACTCCACCCCGAAACCACAGATGATCTCGCCCAGCGGCTTCACATAAATGTTGAACAGGAGAGGCGAGAGGACCGACCCTTGTGGCACCCCACATATGAGAGGCCTCGGGGTCGACCTCTGTCCCCCTGTCAACACAGATTGCGACCGGTCAGAGAGAAAGGAGGAGAACCACCGCAACACAGTGCCTCCCACCCCCAACTCTTCCAACCGGTGCAGCATGATATCATGGTCGATGGTATCAAAAGCTGCTGAGAGATCTAACAGGACCAGGACAGAGGAGCAACCCCTGTCCCGAGCCCTCCAGAGATCATCAACCAATGCGACCAATGCCGTTTCCATGCTGTACCTGGGCCTGAAGCCCGACTGGAACGGATCCAGATACGTCGTTTCATCCAGGTGCTGGGGGAGCTGTTGTGCGACCACACTCTCAACAACCTTCGCAACAAAGCGAAGGTTGGAGACCGGACGATAATTTACCAACATTGCCTGGTCCAGGGAAGGCTTCTTGAGGAGAGGCCTCACCACCGCCTCTTTCAAGGCGGCGGGAAAGTCACCCTCACTCAGCGAAGCATTTATAATCCCCTGGAGCCAGCCTCGTGTCACTTCCCGGGAAGCCAGTACTAACCAGGAAGGACACGGGTCCAATAAACAAGTTGTCGCGTTCTGTCTACCCAGAATCCTGTCCACGTCCTCAGGGGTCACAGGATCAAACTCATCCCAGATAACATTCTCAAGACCTGCCCCTGTCTCTCCCCCTGAGACTACCCAGTCGGAGTCCAAATCTTCCCAAATCTGAGTGATTTTGTCATACAGATAGACAAAATCCTCGGCTCTACCCTCCAAGGGGTCCTCCCGCGCTTCCTGGTGGAGCAGGGAGTGGGACACCCTAAAGAGGGCGGCCGGGCGATTATCTGATGATGCAATAAGAGCAGCAAAATAACTACATTTCGCTGCTTTTATCACCACTAAGTAATTCCTAATGTGGGATCTTACTAGTGTCCGGTCAGATTCAGAAAGACTGGCCCTCCAACTACTCTCTAGGCGTATTTTCCGGCGCTTCAACTCCCTCAGCTCCTCGGTAAACCAAGGAGCCAATTGAGATCAGCGCCGGGTCAGAGGCCGCAAAGGCATGACCCGATCCAGAGCACCAGCAGCCGCCCTATCCCAGGCGGCCACCAGGTCTCCAGTCGAGGCGTGTGCCAGAACCTCAGGAAATGGCCCAAGCTCCGTCTGGAATCTGTCAGGTTCCATCAGGCGCCTGGGGCGGAACCATCTTACCGGCTCCGCCTCCCTGCGGCGGGGTGCAGCGGTTCGAAAGTCGAGACGAAGGAGAGAGTGATCTGACCATGACAAGGGTTCAGTAACTATATCCCCTATATCAAGATCCCTCAACCACTGTCCAGAGACAAAAACCAGATCCAGCGTGTTTCCCCCTGTGTGGGTAGGGCCATGAATTAACTGGGTGAAGTCCATAGCTGTCATGGAAGCCATGAACTCCCGAGCTATCTCCGACGCCTCACCCACGGACGGCAGGTTGAAATCCCCCATGACCATAAGCCTAGGGGTATCAACAGCCACCGCGGCGATGACGTTGAGTAGCTCAGGCAGGGCTGTTGCCATGTGGCAGGGAGCCAGGTACGTGATCAGCAAACCCATCTGAACCCCATGACCCCATTTCACAAAAAGGGATTCACAGCCGGCCGTCTGTGGAACAGTGGCCTCCCTCGGTCTCAGACCTTCTTTAATGATAACCGCTACCCCCCCCCGCCCCTCCCCTGTGACCTCGGCTGATGGAATGCTTGGAAACCTGACAGGCACATTTCAACGAGGGGAACCCCCACAGTCTGCTGAGAGATTATACCCCAATAAATCCGAGACTCAACAAAAATGATGAGGATGATGAAGGTGAAGGTGACACCACCCTCCCTTCCAGAGCAATACATCATTTTGCATCTTCCCTAAAAAAAATGTCAAGGTATTATAAAAGTGATTAAAATGGGCAGAACAAATTAGTCAAAGGCAACTGAATAATAAAGTTAATACAGTGAGAAGCAGAGAATAAAGTAAACCTGGACTGACTGACAATATTGCTGCAAACTAATTTTGCTCTGTTTTAAACACAATCCCATAAATATTGACTACATATTAATAATTAAAATGAAATATACGATTAATTTGGAAACTCTAGAAACTAACCTCAATATTGCAGATCTGGATTTTTTTGTAAATTTTTTTTAAATCAATGTTTAATTATTATTATTTTTTGCATTATTTATTTTAAAATATAAGGGGCGAACAAATGATTTCATTGAAAAGTGAATAAACAGAAAATCTACAATTATCCTAAAATTTAAAAAAATATTTTATTGATTAAATGATTGAAAATCACCATGCTACCCTATACTACTCTAAATACTAATAATAATATATTAGACCTGTCTAACTCTAAATTTATATTTTTATATTTATATCAAACAAAAGAGGTATTAATGTTTATAAACATTTATTTTTGTATTTATATTAATACCTCTTTTGTTTGGATTGAGAGAAGACTGAGAAGAACTCATTTATTACATCCAGTGGGAAAAATTCTAGAACAGTTTTTCCAAGAATATCTTTTATCTCAGCTTCTTTGGGGGAAGGGTTACAGACTACTAATTCATAGCAACATAGTAGAGAATCTTTTCCATGATGGCATCTATCCTGTGAAATGACTCTTTTTCAATACTTTAGATTCCATCATGGGTATAGTTTACAATAGATGGCTTAAAAACCCACCTCTTAAAATTGTTCTTTCATAGCCATTAACTCCCTTTAATAGTTTTCAATGTGCTGCTTTTTATTCAGATATTAGATATTATTAGATATCTAATATCTAGATATTAGATATTATTAGACCTGTAATCACTTTGGGACTTTTCATAAATAATGTGATTTTGAAATATACATAGAGAGGATCAGTCTATCAATTGCTTCTCTTTTTTGCCTCCATATTTTATTCTCACAAATTTCAATGGGACTTCTCTACTGAACACATTTGGGAATGCAATTTGTATATTATATTTTTGAGACATCTAAAGAGTTTTGTTATTGTATTGTTAGTTTTATTTTATCTTGATCTGCTCCAGAAGTCTCGCTAAGGTATATCCTTCCATTCTATTTTTAACCTTGTGAATCAGGCAGAAAGTGAGAAACATGAGTAACAAGTTCAGCAAGCTTCATTGAACAGCTAACAGAAGCCTAGATTCAAATAGTCTTAACAGTCTAGCTCCTAGATTACACAAGTTCACACATAGCATAGGGCTAGGGCTAGGCAAAGTTCATATAGTTTTGGTTTATCACGTGTGAACCCAACCTATTATGAGTTATTCAACAAATTATGTTAAACAGCTAGGACTTGTATGACACATCCTATTAGTTAAGCTTGCTGAATCTAAGTTTGGGTTACATTTTAGCAGTTTCCAATTATTACTGGCAAAGCATTTCGGTCAATTGTCTATGTAAGGGTTATAGAGCATTTTGCTCCAGCAAGTTAGAAGTGCACAAACACTTCCGCCCTATTTCAATAAATGTTGCTGCTTTAATATTCTGAGATGTGCAAGATCCTTATAAATTCACTAGGAAAGCATTTATGTGAATGTGAATGGATCATTACTGCATGCATGCACACACTGTACTGAATGTGACCCATTTAGAGCACTGTTATATTAAAGCAAACCTTGTGACTAAACATTCCTGCATATATTAAAGAGATGTCAAGGCATGTACAAACTGATTGGTGGCAAGGGCCGTGGGACATGAATTTACTTATTCCAAAGGCTCCTTGACGCTAGTCAGCTGCTCCTGGTAAATGATAGTGAAGGTCAGTGAATCTAATTTGGCAATAATGAGCCTATGCAGCAATGTGTGTCCCACTGACCTCTGCTCCCCTTATATATATTCAGGTCATAAGAGACTGGCTACTCAATGAAATGATACAATGAAAATCTCATGAGGCCCCAATAAACTTTCAAGGAAGTGGGTTCAGTGGTTTTGCCCTTCGCAATAATGAAAAAGACACAGAGCCTGAGTACGTTCATGTGCACTTTGTTATAGCCAAAACAGGGCTAATAGAAAGGGTTTAATTAATTAATAACAATTATCCAAACCATCATTGTGATTCGGGCAGTGTCTCGAAGCATGAAGGAGAAGCTTGACATTTCACTTCCATGTGCAAATGCAAGAAATTTTCTAGGCAAAGTTAATAGAAAATGAGCGGATGAGTGCCATCATGATTCAATTGTACTATAAAATTATTGAAATGATGCCAATATCACAGGAATGCACTTGGAAGAACTACTATGGATATTAGCCCCTGCTATGAGTGAATACTGTTGGCCAAATCTCCTGAAAGCATATATTTCTCAGAAATGTTTTTTTTCCCTCATTATATGATAATAAATGTATATATATGGTATGCATATGTGTGTGTGTGAGAGGGGGGCAAGGTCAAACAGCTGGCTTTCTTGCCTAAAGTGGGACTAGAACTCATGGTCTCCCACTTTCTAACCTGGCTCTTTAACCATGAGACACCACATCCCAGAGGTGGGAGGGAGATGCAAGGATTGCTCCCCTGGAATAATATAATGGCCGATCAGGCTGTGTAACCCAAACCTAAGATGTCTATTCCAAATCCCTGCTGATCTTTGCAAAGTGATGTTCTGATTGTCATGTGGTAATTTGGATTTAACATAATTGTGTCATTTTCTCTTCTCAACATTTGGTCCGGACAGGAGGAAGAGAAAAAGAGTTTCATGAAATTCCACTTGTCTAAAATGGTAGAAACTCCCATCAATCACAAAGAGTTTATTGGCTGAAGCTGCCAGCAGGGGGGTCTCAGCATGAACCTCTCTACTATAATTAGTGTCATTGCAGTCAAATGCAATTTGTCTTCTTAAAATATAGGTAGCAGGCATACTAACAGTGCCACTGACACTTCACAAATAAATTATCAAGAAGGATATTCAAGCCTTCTTGTAGCTTTTTGGCTACAAGGAAGAGGAAAACTACAACACTATAGCTTTTAACAGATTTTACCTTTCAAGGACCTTAGATGCTTGTTTTCCTTGCAGGAAAATTTCCTTCCAAATCTGTAGGCAAAATGTTATGCTTTTCTTATTAAATGATGATTTTGCACACGTTACGACATATGACACTAAATGTAAATAGCACTTTGAAAAGGGGAAGGAGGTCAAAGAGAATGGCTTGTTTCAAAACCAGTCTCAGATAAAGCCCCAAATGGTCCATGGAGCCCATTCTAACATTCAGAATAACAAAATAACAGAGTTGGAAGGGACCTTGTAGATCATCCTAGTCCAACCTCCACGCCCAATCCTACACTATTTCTGACAGATGGCAGTCCAGTCTCTTCTTGTAAGCTTCCAGTGATGAAGCTCCCACAACATCCGAAGGCAAGCTGTTCCATTGGTTGATTGTTCTCACTGTCAGAAAATTCCTTCTTATTTCTAGGTTGCAGCTCTCTTTGACCAGTTTCCATCCATTATTCCTTGTCTGTCCTTCAGGTGCTTTGGAAAATACAGTAGGTTGACCCCTTCCTCTCTGTGACAGCCCTTCAAATATTGGAACACTGCTATCATGTCTCCCCTGGTCCTTCTCTTCACTAGACTGGCCATGCCCAGTTCCTGTAACCGTTCTTCATTTGTTTTAGTCTCCAGTCCCCTAATACTCTTGGTTTCTCTTCTCCGCACTTTTTCTACAGTCTCAACATCTTTTTTATAGTGTGGTGACCAAAACTGGATACAATGTTCTAGGTGGTCTTACTAAGGCTTTATAGAGTGGTATTAGTATCTCATTTGATCTTGATAGTATTCCTCTGTTAATGCAATTTAGGATTTTATTGACTTTTTTGGATGCTGCTGCACGTTGTTGGCTCATATTTAATTGGTTGTCCACTAAGATTCCAAGATCCCTCTCACAGTTACTGCTATTAAGCATGGTTTCACCCAGTCTATATGTATACTTTTGGTTTTTCTTGCCTTAAGTGTAAGACTACTTTTTTCTACATTGAAAAAATGTAGATCATTTTGTTAGATAGGACCCAGTGTTCAAGTCTGTCAAGATCCATCTGGATCTTGAGCCTATCATCTAATCTAGGGTGTTGGCTATTCCTGCCAGTTTAGTATAATCTGCATTTTTTTTTATTTTTTTAAATTTGATTTATATGCTGCCCTTCTCCGGAGACTCAGGGCGGCTTACAATGCGCTAAGCAATAGCCTTCATCCTTTTGTATATTTATACAAAGTCAGCTTATTGCCCCCACAACTGGGTCCTCAATTTACCTACCTTAGACAGGATGGAAGGCTGAGTCAACCTTGAGCCTGGCGAGATTCGAACCTGCAGTAATTGCAGGCAGTTGGTCTTAATAACAGGGTAATTAAGTTCTCCTTCTATTCCCTCATCCAAGTCGTTTATGAAGATACTGAAGAGTACTGGGCCTAAAACAGTACTTTGTGCTATCATACTGTTTCCTTCCTTCCATGTAAGGACTACTCCTTGAGTATGGTTTGTCAGCCAGTTACAAAGCCATCTGATTGTGATGGCTTTGTAACTGGCTATGCCACTTTTTTCTACCTTACCAAGAAGTAGGTTATGGTCTACCTTGTCGCCTTGCTGAAGTCTAAGTATATTACGTCCACAGTATTTCTCTGGTCTACTAATTTAGGCACTCTGATCATACTCCTCCTATTTATGCAAACTCATGGGGATTTCTCCTAAATGAGAATTGCTTGCATGGTTCTAGGACACTACAGCAGAATGTTCTCACTGTCTCCATTCAGAATCATTTCAGCAGTCATTCAAGGATACAAGTTCAAAAATGAATAGGAAAAGGGTGAAGAACTCTGAAAAAAATTGTGGTTCCATATGCCTTTCCTGTGACCACTGTGTTTTCCTAATAACCTATGTTAGATGGGTTTAATTTTCAGCTTTAACTGCCTGGAGGTAAACTGAATTGAAACCTGCACCCCCTTCTATCCTCTGAGTACAACCAAACACTAAAAGTAATTTGGTGCATGTATAACACCACATAATGGAACCTTTAGCAACTCACAATAAGAATTTCTTAGGATTTTTGTAAGAGGGATTTAGAGTGGTAAAGTCCATTACTTCCTTATCAATATTATTTATGTGATTAGAGAGTTATTCAGTAGTTAGCTCATGTAATTTTATTTTAGGCAACCATTCAGATTATAGAACCAGAAGCAGGGGACAAAGAAGTAGTCAACTCAATGAGAAAAGAGCTGGAAGGGACCTTGGAGATCTTCTAGTCCAATCCCCTGCTCAAGCAGGAGATCCTATACCATTTCAGACAAGTGACTGTCCAGTCTGTTCTTAAAAACCTCCAATGATGAAGCACCAACTTCTGATGGCAAGCTGTGCCACTGGTTAATTGTTGTCACTGTTGGGAAGTTTCTCCTTAGTTCCAGGTTGCTTCTCTCCTTTATCAGAATAGAGCTGGAAGAGACCTTGGAGTCTTCTAGTTAAGCTCCCTGCTCAAGCAGGAGATCCTATACCATTTCAAACAAATGACTGTCCAGACTCTAAACGTCCAGTGATGAACCACCTACAAGTTCAACAAGCTTTCCACTGGCTAATTGTCCTCAGTGTTAGGAAGTTTCTCCTTAGTTCCAGATTGCTTCTCTCCTTGATTAGTTTCCATCCATTGTTTCTTATCCTGCTACAGGTGCTTTGGTAAATAAGTGGACACCCTCCTCTTTGTGGCAATCTCTCATATACTGGGATACTGCTATCATGTCACCCCTAGTCCTTATTTTCTCTAGACTAACCAAACCCAAATCCTGCAACCATTTTTCATAAGTTTTAGTCTCCAAGCCTTTAATCATCTGAATTGGTCTTCTTTGCACTTTTTCCAAAGTGTGAATATCTTTTTTGTAATGTGGTGATCAAAACTGGATGCAGTATTCCAGGTGTGACCTTACTAAGGTTTTATAAAGTGGTACTAATATTTCACGTGTTTTTGATTCTATGCCTCTGTTTATACAACCAAGATGTCAGCACTTCAACCTGCATTTACTCTAGTGCTGACACCTTGGTTGTATAAACAGAGGCATAGAATCAAAAACACAATTTATTTTATTTGAGACGACATCGAAACCTGACACAAGGATTGTATTAGCTGTTTTGGCTGCTGCCACACACTGTTGGCTCATATTTAAATGATCATCCACTAGGACTCCAAGGTCCCTCTCACAGTTACTATTTTTGAGCCAGGTTTTGCCTATTTATACCTTTGGTTTTTCCGGCTCAAGTGTAAAACCTTGCTTTTGTCCACATTAAATTTCATGTTATTGGATAGGACCCATTGTTCAAGTCTGACAGGATCTTTTTGGATCCTGAGTTTGTCTTCTGCTGTGTTGGCTATTCCTGCCAGCTTATTGTCATCTGCAAATTTGATGAGTTCCCCATCTATCCCCTCATCTAAGACATTTATGAAGATATAGAAGATTATTGGGCCTAAGATGTGACACCCCACTATTTACTTTCCTTCATGTAGATGTAGTACCATTAAGGACAATTCATCAAGTACAGTTTGTCAGCCAGTTACAACTCCATCTGG
This sequence comes from Arizona elegans, assembly GCA_022577455.1. Lineage (NCBI taxonomy): Eukaryota > Metazoa > Chordata > Lepidosauria > Squamata > Colubridae > Arizona > Arizona elegans. The sequence continues at coordinate 156,864,257 of JAKOOJ010000001.1, forward strand.
TGGTGATACTGTCTGTCCCGCATTTTTCTAGCTTACCAAGAAGGTTGTGGTCTACTTTGTCAAATGCCTTGCTGAAGTCTAAGTATACTATGACCACAGCATTTTGCTGGTCTACTAATTTAGTCCTTGGTCAAAGAACGAAATAAGATTTTCTTGGCATGATTTGTTTTTAACAAATCTGTGATGCTTTTTAGTTATAACTTTATTTGTTTCTAGATGTTCGCAGATGTGTTTTTTATTATCTTTTCCAGTATCTTCCCACGTACTGATGTTAGGCTGATTGGTCTGTAGTTTCCTGGGTCTGTTTTTTCCCCTTTTTTTGAAGATGGGGACCACATCAGCTCTTTTCCAATTGTCAGGTAGTTCCCCAGTGCTCCAGGATTTTTTAAATATATGGTACAATAGCTCTGAGATAACATCTGTCAGCTCATTTAGAACGCTGGGATGTAAACCATCAGGTCCCGGTGATTTATATTTGTCAAGATCAGATAGATATTCTATAACCATTTTCTTGCTTATTTTAATTTTTATTTCTAGTCTGTCTTTTATAGTTAGGTTTTTGGTAGGTTGGGTTTTAGTTTCTTTTTGCATGAAGATCAATGCAGAGAATGAGTTAAGCAGTTCTGCTTTCTCCCTACTGCATGTGACTTCCTTGCCATCATCACTCCTTAGCAGACCTACTGTTTCCTTGACTGTTTTCTTGTTATTGATATGTTGAAAGAAACTTTTTTTTATTACCTTTGACTTTCATTGGAAGTCTTTGTCATGCGTGCCAGGCGACATGGCTCTGCATGCCACTTCGGGCAGGCGTGCCATAGGTTTACCATCACAGGTATAGGGTCTCCTGCTTGATCAGGGAATTAGACTAGGGATCCTTTCCAAGGTCCTTTCCAATTCTGTTTTTCCTACCCAAGAGTAACAAGATTTATAGACAGGCAGGACTGGAGAATTCTGGGAGTTGAAGTTCATCCACCCACTCTTTTCCCCCACAATCTCTAATTTAACTTTTTCCTCAGCTAATCTTCATTCCATTTATGTCTCTTATTTTTTTTGTTCTGAATATTTGTGTCTATATGATTATATGTTCCTACATGTGGCTTTTATCTGAGAGAGAGAGAGAGAGAGAGAGAGAGAGAGAGAGAGAGAGAGGGAGGGAGGGAGGGAGGGAGAAATTGATACATGTAGGTGGTACATATTATAAACTGGGTACATTATTTTACATGCATCAAATTTTAACTGGCCTATATTACAATACTTTATTTTAATTTGTCATGAGCTTGCCCAGAAATATGTCTTCTGGCAGTTGTAGGGGTATGTGTGTATGTGTGTCTGAGCACGCACACATGTGTTTGCATGTGTATATGTAATTAATCTTTCTTCTGACCCTGTCTTGAGTGTTCTGACATATATATACACTGACATTTAAGAAACCTTCCCTAAAGAGATTAAATTTTCTACCTCAGAAAACTGGCCAATGAAGAGCCACAGGGGAGATCCTCACTGTATTATACTGTCAAAAATTATTTCATAAAACCAACAGTCCATTCCTGTGTTAAATTGTGAGTTTGCTACTTTCAGCAGTTAATTCTGATACTTTCTGTCTCAATTCGTTCATTCCCCTTCATACATGGAATTACTAGTAAAGAAATATGAAGCTTCCTGTATTTTTTCAGCATTCATAGGAATCTATTTTTTATTTTTTAAAAATGTACCATAAAATATCACCAAATTTAGTTCCACTGGGATGCTGAAAGTATTGCTGATTTCTACAACAAATTTAGTTACTTGTTGGGTCAACAGACTGCAGGAAAATGTGAACTCAAAAGAAAGCAGCTTGAATTTAAAAAAGAAAGAAGCTAGTGGAATTGCAAACAGTCCTCATTGCAAAAGGTCACAAACTAGCCAGCATTGCATGAGATATTAACTTTGGAGCTTCCAGCAGTATTGATTGTTTCAGAAGAAGATGGTGCTAAATGGTCAAAAGGAATCAGACTGAATATTGAAGCAGAGAAAATGTAGAAAAACTACAAGGAGAGAAAAGAAATATTCAGAGAATAACCTCCCAACAGAATGAATAAAAAATGGAGATTAGAAAAAAGAATGTGGAAGTGGATTAGAATTGAATGAAACAAATTATGTAATAAAATGCCACAGAAATATGTGAAGTTACGGTAATGGGAAATATGAAATAAAATGCTTGGTGGAATGATGAAATGAAAGAGGCTATGAATGACAAAAAAGTAAACATAAGAAAATGATTGCTACAAAAATGAAAATATATTATGTAATTTATATATAGATAAAAAATTGCAAAGAATGTAGTTAGAGAATAAACAGAAGTCTAAAAGAGGGAGAGAGCACTCTTGATAGAAAAAAAATGGGATGAAGAGGATTAAATAAAAAGTCTCCAGAAGAGTGAGTGAAATTAAAATTAAATATGAAGAAATAATTAGGAATGAAAAATCTCATTTTTACTATCAGGATATTCTCATTATTGCTATTAAGCCTCACAATGGTTACACTTACACTTATTAAACTGTAGTTCATTATAACAATGGATTGCTCAGTAAGTCAAAATTTGTGTAAAGGGCAATAAACATGTTTCTTCAGATCTGTTAAAAACAACAATGAAACAGTATCTGTTTGGGTATGATGGCAACCAGGTAATATAATTATATAACAAGGAAAAGCAGACATATTGCAATTTTGTTTTAGCTCATATGAGAATACATTTTTCATACACAGTTGTGAACAATCATATGAAAAATCAAGATTTCTACCAAACAGAGACTTGGAAGAAATATAGCAGATAAAAAACTAGCTGGATCTTGAATAAGCTAAAACGGACTGCATCCTAGGGTGCTGTAGGAGCTGTCTGATAGTTTGGCCAAATCCTGAAGAATGGGTGCAGTACCAGATGACTGGAGGAAAGCAATTTAAAACAAAAAAGCAAAAAATGGATGCAGGGAATAAAGACCAATTGGATCCTAGCATAGGCTGGATGGTGACAACTAAGTGGAACTATTTGTGGCTCAAAACCTATGTTCAAGTGTAATTAGCAGCTGCTCATAAAACTATAGTTGCATGCAAACATTTAGGCACCTCTGTTCAAATTGTATGTTTAGTGAAACCTTAAGTAAACAGAAGTTCCTGTAATACATTAGAAATTGTACCTCTTTGCAAATTTCAGTACACACAGACTATGTACAACTGTTTACAGATTCAAAATAAATGGACAATGGATATGGCAGGTACAGAAGTTTGGACACTCTTCCAGTCTGTATTTTGTAATGTCACCTTTGAGAAAAATAACGGCTTCCACATTTCCCGCAATCAGCTAACTCTTTCTAGCTCAGCAATATTCCTGGGTCTGCTTGCATATAGTGCATTTGACATCTCTTCCCAAATCAATAATATTCAAGACTGGGGACTATGAAGGCCATTATGAAACTTTTTCATTCCTGTAAGTATTTCATGCTTGATTTGCAGATACATTTGAACCATGGTCCTCCTGAAATATCCAACCTCATTCCAGAAAAATATGAGATTCCTGCTATGCTTTGTAAACTGTAGTCCATGGCTCAAACATAAGTAAAGGTTTTAGAGTTTGGATGTGGAGGGAGGGATAGTAGAAAGCAGGTCCCTAGAGGGCATGGCACTCAGCATCAAAGTCCAGCATGAAGAAGCTATAGTCCCATGGATGTTATTCTTTATTCAATACAGTGGAGGCCTTCAAGCAGCATAAAATATTTCTGTAGAATACAATATATGTAGCGACTGTTAAACTATGTACATGATGCCCAAGGACACTAGGTTTTCCATTCTGTGGGGAAATAATGCATCATTACATAGCTAACCATATTGGCTTTCATTCTGTTATTTGCTAGGTAAAGGGTTTTAATTTTTCTTTATGAAAACCATTGTTAGCTTTACTGGTGTATGTTAATTATGGGCTTTGACACCCTGTTTTCTCTCTGGGTTGGAATTGTGTTAACAAATTCTCTTTAAATAAAGTACAGCAAAAACTGAATTATGGGGTGAGTGTGTTAAAACTATTAGAAGATAAGTTTCACATAGCACATGTAAATGCAAATTACTGTAGTGCAGTGCCAACAAAGCCTTTCCAGAACCATTCAAGAAAGTGAAACAGTAAGGCACAGATTTGGCTCAAATCCCTTTTCAGGTCAGCCAGAGATATAAGGGGACAACTAAAAAGTCTGCAGTCTGTACAGTGAAGGTTAAATATGGGCTCCCATTGCCATTATTTATCCTCTGAAACAGCTGGGAAACTTCTGAAGTAGTTAATATATCACCAGGGTAGAGGAAGCGAGACTGACTGTATAAACATACCTCAGGGCTTGCAACTGTTCCCATTAACTGCCTGTCTCAGGAAAGTCCTACTATTAGATAGACTCCTGCTGTATTCATACTGATTGAACACTGCAGGTAGGGCAAAGAATTAAACTGAAACATGTCTGGAAAGCCGGCTCCAGAGAGATTTTGTGGGAGGGAAACTGCAATTTTATTTAGAACCACAGAAGGTTATAGCAGATCGCATGTCCCACAGTGAATGTCAGCAACTGCATTGCCAAACTATTCTGTCACTTCCTTTGTTCAGGTAGACACAAGGGTCATATGAGATTCCTAGATATATGTATTACACCAAAGTGTGCAAGAATATCTCTGCCTGCTTCAGATTGAACCCATAGAGGTCAACATAATACACATCAATTCTGAAGAAGTATTTTGCTTCTGAAAAGCAGCAACTGACCCCCAGCAAAATCTCCCAGAAGTAAAAACATAACAGCAAAGAGAATGAAAAGCCACCATACAGTTTTGCAACAACTTCGACAGATTCCCTGCAGCCTGAATAAAGTGGCAGCTTTAAAGCCCTTTGAGCACAGCACCAAGGAATGTGTTGCGTTGCAAAGATTCCTTATCATCTGAAATTACAGAACTGCTTATTTCATGATGGACCCAACAGGTCTTTAATTTTTATGATTTAATATTTATTCATTTGTAAATATTAAAACATAATACAAGCCTCCCTAAAACTGAAGCAGTGCAGATTAACATACTGAGAAAGCCATTCATCGTCTCGTCTGCCATCATGCTAAACAATTATTAGATCAGCCAGAAGGCAATGCAAAAGGCATGTGACTCCTGTGATAATATGTAATGTTACCATTTCCCAGGCCAGTTTAATCAAGGTTGCTCAGGACTAGTCTTGTAAAGACCTCTAAAAATCCATTTCAGCTGTTTTACCAAACACAAAAAGAATAGCAGGTTAGGTCTCCTGATGTCCAGCAAATCATAGTAGGAAAGGGCAAATCATAAATGGTCATCTAATATGTGTCAATATAACATGGCATAATGTATCGCACAGTATGCTAAACCACAGGTTATTTTAATTGCATTGTGTTAAATGATGTCACAGTGATTCCATACGATCCATATGATTCCAAGCCATAACATAAAAAATGATTTACAAACCACTATAATTGGGTTCAATACTCTAACCACAAACCATACAACACTCATATATATCTCTATCTCTATCTCTATCTATCTATCATCTATCTTTCTATCTATCTATCTATCTATCTATCTATCTATCTATCTATATTTGTTTTTGTAGATTTTCATGGGTACAGGTATGTAAGTCTTGGCGTATTCAGGTCTTTTCCCCTGTAAGATTGAGAGTATCTTGGTGACGTTTCAATGAGGTCCCACTCGTCTTCTTCAGGCTGGTGCCTTCGGCTTCGTGCTTGTGCAAGCAAAGCGTGATCAGAGATGCTGTCTCTCTATAAATACTGGTGGGGAGGTGGGGAGTGTTGGCTTTGTTGTTGTAAGCAGGTTGGTTGGCTGTGTTGTTACACCTTGATTAGTAGATGGAGTAGATGTTTGCAGATTAGTTGGCTGTTTCGTAACATCCTGTGTGGCCGAGGTCCTAGCTGTGTGCCCATTAGCTTTTTGTGTTGTAACGACCTGGGTAATGGGTTGTGTGGTAGCATCCTGAGCTCTAGTGTTGTGACATCCTGAGTCCTGTGCTGCAACATCCTGGGTAGTTGGCAGTGTTGTAATATCCCAAGCTTTAGTGTTGTAACATCCTGAGTTCTGTGATGTATTGTCTTGAGCAGATGGCTGTGATGCAACATCCTGGGCTTTGGTTTGGTTCCAAGTCTGAGGTCTTGTCATGTGCTCATGGCGTGTGTTAGTTTGCTTTGTGTGGGGATCAGAGGGGGGCGCAGCAGCTGGCGATGCTGCTGTGGTCCGGCCCCTGGATGGTGGTTGCATTTTGTCTATGGGATGGGATTGGGTTTGAATCTGGTGAGGATGATTGGTGGTGGCGTCATGTGTTATCCTGGGTCTGGTGTCAATGTTTGTGGCTGAGGCTCGTTTGTTGACTAGGGCTAGTTTCCAGATGTCTGGTGGGAGGTGGGATGTGGGATGTTACAATACTAAAGCTCAGGATATTACAACACAGACAACTACCCAGGATGTTGCAGCACAGAACTATGGATGTCACAACACTAGAGCTCAGGATGCTACTACAGAACCCATTACCCAGGTTGTTACAACACAAAAGGTTAATGGGCACACAGCTAGGACCTCGGCCACACAGGATGTTATGAAACAGCTGACTAATTCTTCCGCCGTGCTGTGAAGACCTTTTTATTCCATCAGGCGGGCTTGGCCTAATCTCTCCCTTTTTAAATATGTAAATTTTACTCTGTTTTTAAATTATTGGGGTGTTTTAATCTGTCTGGGCCAAAATGATTTAATTTGATTTTATTCTGGTTTTAAATTTTTTGTATCTATGTATTTTATTGTTGGCTGTTCACCGCCCTGAGTCCTTCGGGAGTAGGGCGGTATACAAATCAAATAAACTAAACTAAACTAAACTAAACTAAACTAAACTAAACTAAACTAAACTAAACTAAACTAATCTGCAAACATCTACCTATCTACTAATCAAGGTGTAACAGCACAGCCAACCAACCCACTTACAACAACAAAGCCAACATTCCACGCCTCCCCACCAGTATTTATAGAGAGATGGCATCTCCAATCACGCTTTGCTCGCACAAGCACGAAGCCAAAGACACCAGCCTGAAGATGACGAGTGGGACCTCATCGAAACGTCGCCATGATACTCTCAATCTTACACGGGAAATGTTAGATCCGTGAAGACGACACTGAGGCCAGGATTCCGAACAGATAACTTTTTATTAACAGGATCAACAAGTAACAGAACCAACTTGCCCCGCCTGACAGCTGCTTAAATACCCAAGCTGTCAGACGGTCTGACCAATCCTGAATCAGGCAGCATCCCGCTTAAACAGTTGCTGTGCGCCCCCACCAATCCGAGCCTGCTGATGACGGAGCCGGCGCGGGGCGTGTTTACCCGCGAGGATTCAACAGGAAAAGACCCGAATACGCCAAGACTTGCATATCTATCTATCTATCTATCTATCTATCTATCTATCTATCTAAATGAGAACAAAAGAAAATATGCCTATGAAACAAATCCAATAGGTCAAGCAATTCAGTCAGCAATGGTTCACGTTTAAAATGATGTGGCTTCTATATTGATTCTATACTATTTGTAATCAAATAATATGGACTTTTGCCTTCCCTTTTCTTAAAGAAAAGAGGGCTTTTTAAAAAGTGTGATAACTGGTAAATAAATATGTGAACTTTGGGCTCACATATTTATTTGTGAATTATTAACATTTGCTCAGACCAAAAGATTTTTAGCCCTATATACTGCAGATACGTTACAGTTTTAAGAAACTTTCCAAAGTTTGCCTAGGTGTACAATTGGTATTTATACAATTATTTGCATAGATATACTACTCTAGTATATTAGTTGCAGCGAGGTATGCGGAGTGGTTAAAATAGAACTATAGAAGTGTAATGCTGTTGGCAACATTATTAGTGCAGCATGCTGTAGTCTAATTGAAATTTCTTGACTTCAACACATGGATCAGATATGCATTAGTTGTATGTTTTTCCTTGTTTATATAATTTCTGTTCTATTTTTTTCACCTTCACAAACAAATTTGAAACAAGATTACTTCTGCAGGTGAAAGATAGCAACATAGAATGTAGAATAATAGATTTGTATGGTCTTCTAGTCCCCCCGCCCCCCGTTGAAACCCATGATGGTGAACCTATGACATGTGTGCCCAAAGTGGCACATGGAGCCATATCGCCTGCACGGTATTGCCTGTTCTTCTTCCGAGTTTCTGGCGCTGGCCTTTTTGCATGCGGCAGTGCCGGAAAGTGGAAGAGCTGATCTTCTGTTTTCCTGCGTGAGCATGCACGCTGGCCAGCTGATCATCACCTGCACATATGCACCAGAAACCCAGAAGACCAGCTGGCCGGCACGGAAACCAGAACTTGATTTTCGGGCTTGCACATGTGCCTGGGCAGCTCCTCTTCTGCGTTGCAGCCCAGACAAACGTGTGAAGTATGCGCAAAGTGCGCGTGCTCCCTTTTCAGCACTCGGTACTGAACAGGTTCACCATCATTGCACTAAAACCATTTTAGACAAATAGTTGTCAGTCTGTTTTTGAAAGTCTCCAGTGATGGAGCACCCATAACTTAGGCAATTAAGATGTTCCATTGATTGATTTTCCTCACAGTTAGGAAATTTCTCCTTAATTTTAGGTTACTTCTCTCCGTGGTTAGTTTCCATCCATTGTTTCTTGTCTTGCCTTTTGGTGCTTTGGAAAATTGTTTGACCTCTCTCGTTTTTGTAGAAGCCCTTCAAATATTGGAACACTGCTAGCATCCATGTTTGTATCCCAGACTACCTATGAAAAGCTGTTTCAATTTTATATAATTACTCCTTTTTTAACAGTGTATTCAGCTGTAAGGATTTCCCCCCTCTCTTTTCCAGATAAAGCTTCACCTATTAAATTTCTTTGTCTGATTGCTTGTAAAACAAATTGATTTCTCATGTGGGCTATTTTTCTATATAATCGTCTTTTTCATTCATTATTGCAACCAAACACAATAATTAAATTGTTCCATAGGATATATTTTGGGACAGTGTTTTCCCACCATTTTAACACTATTAAGTAAGAATCCCTGAATTTCTATGTATAGAAATATAGTTGCCTTTTCATGAGGAATAGAGAAACTAGCAATTGTTTAGAAAAAAATAGTGAAATATATCAACAATAGTTTTTTCCATATCTGACTCTTTTATTACATGGCATTTTTACTCAGAACGTTTTACCTCAATATCCAGTCTGCATTTGCTAGGTGACTGTATTTATTAGTGATAATGTTTTTATGGAAGAACAGCTCATTTTAAATTTATATATCTATACAGTATGTCAAAATCCTAGAAATTTCTAAAAATTCTTGAACATAGCATATCTTTGGAACAATGCAGCTGGCAAGCAGCAAAGTAAATATAAACAATATGGTCAGAACTAAAAGATTCATTACTACGTTGCGGTAATGAAGGTACACTAAATACAAATATATTTTGTTCTTAGGAAATGTTAAACAGGTGCCTTTGAAATGAAGACAGTGATGATTACACAGTATAATAAAACATGGGGATGCTGTTCAGAGATCCCCTGTCCTAGAAGAAGAAATGCAACATCTGCAACTGAAATTATCTACCAATGATTGAATGTATCCTCTTGAGGACCATAAGATAGTTTTATGTATTACCAGACAACTGTGGAGATAAACAAACTTCACTAAGAGGTCCTTACAGAATTCCATCTACTTCCAAAACAGATTTCTGTGAGTTATATATCATTGAAAATGGTTAAATCCTCCCTTTAAATGGCCTCTGAAAACATTGAAAATATATTCTACTTGTAAGAACAATTCAAAATGCCAAAAGTCTACATACACATGTTTAATATACAGAATTTAAGTTAACTCAGTCTTCCCCACTTGTGGTCTTCTGAGTACGTTAGAATTTCTGGAACTTGTAACCCAATGAACCTGGAGGGTAACAAATTGGAAAACCTCGACTATGTAATAACAACTTTAAAATCATCACTAAAAGGATGCTTCATGAAGGAAATGAGAGGCATAGTTAGTTGCTGACAGCAACAGCGAGGTACAAGAAAAGGAATTAGAGGCTTTCTCTCACCCAAATCTTTAAATCTCTTTAAAGCATGTTCCCAGTCTGAAAAATCAGTCTGTATTTAATAATTACCTCTTAATACTGAAGATGACTTTTATCCAATATAATACTAATGGTAATACATGATAATTCTCCATACAAAATAATTTTGAGAATACTGCCATAGTATTATAAAAAATGTCTGTCAGGAAACTAGGTTTTATTTTATTTTTTTCCTGACATCTAGTTCATTAAGGGAAGAATTTGAATCAAGGATGATCTGCATGCTGTTACCTGAGCACAGAAAAGCACAAACTTGTTATTTTCAAATTCTAAACAAAATCAGTCTTGTAGGGATGTAAAATTCATTCACTTTGCATGTGAATATTAACCTTATCAAATGTGGTACGTTTGAATCAATATGTGAATTGAAATTAAGTTATACATTGAATTTCAAATTTCTCTGTATTTTCTAATGCAGATAAAAGCATATAAAATATGTATTTTAGGAAGAGGTATTATCAAATAAGCAATAATTCTGATGATAATTTATCATGGTAGCTCTTCAAAATGAGAAATGTTTAAGTTGCTCATAATTGGGACATACCAACAAACTTTATAATGACATTGAATAAATTGCATTTGGCTGAGTTCACAGAAATACCAAAGTCTATTTGTGTGAACTGAAATCCAATAACTTCTATCTATATAAATCCTAGTGGCATAGATTGGTATTTTCTTGAACACATAGACCATTCAGAGTGCTCTATAAACTATTTATTCTACAACCTATCTAGCCTTGAATTTTCCACATCCAAAGATTATCCAATAGAGAGAGAGATTCTCTGTCAGAGTTTGGCATGCTTTTCAATAATTTCAATGATTAACATTGACTCTTAAATGAACAGTGTTAGCAATAATATCTATTTCCAGGTTTTGATTATATTCTGCTAACTAACAAATATATGTAAGAAATAACCACAGAAATACACCACAGTATTACTATTATTTATAGTAAAAATGGGAGACTTTAATTACCCTGATAGTCAACTGGGAGACAAACTCTGCAGCAAGTAGGAAATCAAACAGATTCCTAACCAACCTAGCTGACAATTTTGTCATCGAAAAGGTAGAGGAGGAACTAGAAGAAAAGCTATACTAGATCTAATTCTTACTAATAGAGAAGAAGTGATAGAGAGAGTTGAACCTTGGATGAGAGTTACCACATCATATTGGAATTCAGTATAATGCAAACACAAACAATAGTAATAATCCAGCCAGTGTTTTAAATTTTAAAAGAGCTGATTTTAGCAAACTCAGAGGGAGCCTAAGAAAAATTCTATGGATGAAAATCCTAAAAGGGAAAACAACTCAAGAAGTATGGGAAACTGAAAAATATGATCATAAAAGCCCAGTCCAGCACAATGGGGGGAAAAAACCAAGAAGAAACCAGCATGGTTGCACAAAGATCTCTGATCAACTGAAAGACAAAAGGGACAGGTACAAAAAAATGGAAAGGGAGACACATAACTAAGGCAGAATACCAGCACGTAGCCCAAATCTGCAAATATGAAGTCAGGAAAGTTAACTTCAGAATGAACAAAGACTTACAACGAAAGTCAAAGGTAATAAAAAAGTTTATTTCAACATATAAATAACAAGAAAAAAAGTCAAGGAAATAATAGGTCTACTTAAGAGAGAAGATGGCAAGGAAGTAACAGTCAGGAGAAAGAAAGCAGAGCTGCTTAATTCATTCTTTGCATCAGTCTTCACACACACAAAAAATATAGCCCAACCCAGAGGTGAGCTTCAGCTGGTTCGGACCGGTTCGGGCAAACCGGTTGTTAAAATTTTGCACAGTTTGGCAAACCGGCTAATCTCACCACTGGTTGGCCACGCCCATGCCCGTTTTTCAGCCCATTTTCAGTGTTTTTTAAAATCATTTTTCAAGCATTTTCGGGCCATTTTGGATTTCAAAAAAATGACCCAAGAAACGGCCTGAAAATGGGCCGAAAAAGGGCCGAAAAACAGTAAAAAAACAGACAAAAAAATGAAGATTTCAAATCTTCAGTTACCTCTCTTGAAGCTGTACAACAATTTGGATTTGAAAGGGGAAGAGGAATTTGTAGCTTGTGTGGGCTCACACTTCAGATCTCTCAATATCTCACCTCCATTGTGCTTTTTCCTGCCCCGCTGCACAAATCTTTTAAACATTTGCTGGCAAATACAAAGTGAGCCTTCACCCCAAAGCATATTCCCCCTTCTAAATTTGGATTATTATACAACCATATGAAGTAGTACAAAATTGCACTACTAAGCACAGTAACACCTGGACTATAGCAAAACTTCGTGAAAAAAATTGATTCCATACCCCATATATAGATTATATTGAACAAATGTAATGTCTTTGGGTTGATTTTAAAGCCAAGATATGAAAATAGGGAAACTTCATCAAAAACCTGAATAGCCATAATGTTGTCTTCCCAAAGCTCCCTGCTTCCTTCTTTGCTCCAATTCCAATTTCTGTAGTAATAAACTTTATGTCCAGTTTTAGAACCAATTCTGAGAAAATAAGCTTGAAAGAGGATCAAAAATCCTTTCACCCACTTGGACCTTTTCCTCATATTAGTACATCTCTTTGCAAAACAGGTTGTGCTTTAAAACACACATCTGTCTCTAGCATATTTAGTTGGACAATAAGCAGATTCTTTGGAAAGAAATCAAGGAAAGGAGGGAGGAAAACCAAAAGAACCCCCCCCACCCCAAAGTAATGGGATAGGGTATGGAAGGAATCTTAAGTATCAGTGTAAAAGTCCCTTTTTTCCAGTGATAACAGTTCTTGGATAAATCAGATCAATAATAATGTCTGTCCATGTATCTCTCCTGCTCAGCTTTTCCTCATTATCTGACTATTCCAAAATATAAATAAAAACAGAGGAGGACATTTTATGGTTGGGAGAACTTTGTGTCTATTTTTAGGGTCCCATACTATAAATAAAGAGAACGGAGGACAATGCTTGTGATTGAGATAACTTTGTGTCTAATTTTAGGGCCAGAATGATCACAGCTCAATGTCAGAACATAGATACTGCATATTCAGGCAAAGCAGGGCTGAGGAAAACTTCTGTTGAGATCATTGCGAACTTCTTCTCATAAATTATGGTCCATGAAGGTGGGGAGATTAGTGATCCCTAGATGCCTTTCTATATTTTTATGCATAAAGCATGTTTCTATTAAGAGCCTTACTTCATAAATATGCTGCTCAGGATAATCTGCAATACTTTTTTTTTTTTTTTTTTAAAGGAGACCAAAGCACAGATCCTTAAAAAGAATCTTAATTTGCCCATTTTTGACAGGTTTTTCAAACTTGCAATCCTTAAATGTGTGGACTTCCAGAATTGCCTGGCCAGCATTCTGGAAGTTGAAGTCTATACATCTTAAAAGTTGCCAAATTTGAAAAAAACTGATCTATCAGAACATCTAGCTCAGGGGTATCCAACCTTAGGAACTTTAAGACTTGTGGACTTCAAAATGGGCTAAAAAATGGGTGGGAGCAGGGCCAGCCAGTGGTGGGATTAGCCTGCTCGCTTGCAGAGGGTATCCCAGCTTGTGTGCACCTGTGTGTGTGAGAGAGGGATATGAGAGAGAGAAAGGGCGTTGTCTTACATGAACACCCGTTCTGTTGGGCATGGGGACAGCAGTCAGGAATGAGTTAACTCCTGTCTGATGTCCTAGGACCGAGCCTGCAAGCTGTTAAGCTCCTCCTCCTCCTCTTGCTTTCCAGCTTTCTGATGAGGGAGGATGTGGCAGACCGAAACGCTGAGCTGAAACAACAACATTAGTCCACACGTCACGAACCGGCACTGGGAGAAACCAGGGTGGGGCTGACTGCTGTCCCCATGCCCAACAGAATGGGTGTTCAGGTATGACAATGCCCTTTCTCATTGAGCATGGGGCCAGTGGCAGGAATGGGACATGCCAAAGCAGAGGTCCTAACGGGAGGGACCAGTCCGGTCTGGTGAGCCCAACCCCGTGTGGACTTGTTGTAGAACACGGTGGCCGAATGCCGGCTCTGCTGAGGCATAGATGTCACATTTATAATGGCAGATGAACAGGGAAGGGGACGATCAGGTGGCAGCCCTACAGACCTCCTCCAGCGAAGCCTGGGTGGCACATGCCACTGAAGTGGCCGCACTTCAAGTGGAATGAGCTGTAATGTGGTGATGGGCGGGCAAGGCCTGTGCCTCATAGGCCTTAGCGATAGTCTCTCGAAGTCAATGCCCCAGTGTAGTAGAGGTAACCTTGTGGCCAAGAGTAGCTGGTTGGAAGGAGACAAAGAGAGACTCCCGTTCTCTGAAGCGAAGAGGTCCTGTTAATATAAATGTGGAGAGCCCTCCGGACATCTAAGGTATGCCATGACCGTTCCAAAGGATGGGCTGGATTGGGGCAGAAGTTGGGAAGCACCAATTCCTGGGCCCTATGGAATGGCGTATTAACTTTGGACAGAAAGGTAGGGTCCAGGCAAAGGACTACCCTATCCAGGTGAAAAATACAGAGGTCAGCCCTGATGGAAAGGGCCGCCAGCTCCGAGATCCGGCGGGCCGAAGTAACGGCCACCAGGAAGGCCACTTTGTACAACAGGAATCATAAACCAACCTCCTGCAGTGGTTCGAATGGGCTCCAGATCATGGCCCAGGTGGGGTACTGATGGAGTGGAGGGGGATAGAGATTGGTCGTCCTCCCAGAGAAACTGACTAATGAGGGGGAGCCTGGAAAGGGGGCCCATAGAGCCACATGACAGAATAGAAGAAAGGGCTGCTACTTGCCTCCGAAGGGTGTTAGGTGCCAAACCCTTGTCGAAGCCGTCCTGGAGGAAGTCCAGCACCTGCTCCGTAGACACCACTGTAGGGACTAGTCCCTGCCTGGCGCACCAATCTGCAAATGTCCACCATGTGGAGTCACAGATGCGTGTGGTCAAGGCTCGACAAGACGCCTAGATGGTGGTGATGACCCTTGAAGATAGCTTGCAGCCCCTCAGCAGTCGCTGCTCAAGTGCCAGGTGGTCAGTTGGAGCCACCAGGTGTCCGGGTGGACCAACGACCCCTGGCTGAGAACGACCCTGTCTGGAGGGAGCCGCCATGGCTGGGTCACCGAAAGAGCCAAAGAGCCAACAAACCAGGGACAATGAGGCCAATGCAGGGCAATCACGATGAGTTCTGCCCTCTCTCCCAACAACTTCCTGATGACCTTGGAGATCAAGGGAAGCGGGGGGGAGGCATAAAGCAGTCCAGGAGGCCACTGGCTGTGGAGAGCATCCACGCCCTCTGCCCCTGGTGTTGGATACCTGGAAAAGAATCTCGTCGTCTGACGGTTGGTCTGGGTGGTGAAAAAATTGACCTTCGGGATGCCGAAGCGAGCTGTAATCTCCCGGAATAAGGCCGGGCTCAGGCTCCACTCTCCATGGTCCACTGGAGCTCGATTGAGCCAGTCCACCTGCACGTTCGCCACCCTTGATATGTGAGAGGCCCAGATGGACCTCAGATGAGTCTCCACCCAGAGGCCCAACATCTCGGCTTTCGCATGAGGTGCCGGGAATGGGTCGCCCCAAGTCAGTTTACACGGGCCTTTGCAGCCACGTTGTCTGTCCAAACCAAAATATGTCAACTCTGGAACACACGGAGGGCGATATGGATGGCCCGAAGCTCCAACCAATTGATGTTGTGACCCAGGTCAGCCTGGGTCCAGCGGCCCTATGCCATGGCCAATGCCAGGTGGGCTCCCCAACCATGAAGGCTGGCAACCGTGGTCAGGACGAGGCAATGAGGCTCCCTGAACTCCCGCCCCTTGAGAGCTGCCGGGGAAACCCACCAGTGGAGGCAAAGGCAGAACTTGCGGTAGGAGGAACCCCGGTGGAGCTTCTGATACAGGAGAAGGAACCACTGCAGAGCCCTGCAGTGGACCTGTGCCCACGGCATGATGCCGATGCACGACACCATCTTTCTGAATAGTTGGGAAAGTGATGCCAGGGAGACAGACCTGACCAGGGACCGCAGGCTGGACAGGCGGTCCTGAGAAAGATAGACCTTGCTCTCGACCGTATCTATTATCGCTCCAAGGTATTGAATGCAAGTCATCGGAATCAGGTGGCTCTTGACCAAATTTACGGAAAACCCATGGGCACGCAGGACCCGAAGAGTGATCCTCAGGTCCTGTAGCACCAGCAACTCCAAATTGGACTGGATAAGGAGATTGTCTAAATAGAACTGAATCCTTATCAACAGTGTCCAGAGTTGGCCCACTAGTGTGGCCATCAGTTTGGTAAACACTCGGGGAGCCGAGGAGAGACCAAAAGGTAGAGCACAGTATTGATAATGACCGCTTGCATGGCAAAACTGGAGAAACTTGTGGTAGGCCGGGTGAATAGGAATATGGAGATAAGCCTCCATCAGGTCGACTGATGTGAGGAAATCTCCCTCCTTGATGCCCTCCAAGATGGTCTGTAGGGACTGCATCTTGAACCACCAATAGACAATGCTTGAAATCGAGAATCGCCCTCCATCCCACAGAAGATTTTTGGATCATGAACAGGCGAGAATAAAAGCCTTGTCTTGGCTCTTGCCAGAAGGAATGTTAATATCTTGGCAAGGGAGGAAAATTAAAATCGACTGCTTAAGTGATGCCCAAGACTTCCTAGAGCAATTAAGGGGAGGTGAAGAGGAACAAACTAGTAAGGAGGAAAACGAAATAGTAAATACGGAAGAAGAGACATCTCAAGAACAAATCACAAGGGAAGACATAGAAGAGGAGAAGAAAAAGGAAGACACAGAAGAAAAAGGGAAAAAATCTAGACCAGTGAGAGCAGTAACTTTAAAAGGTAAATAAGAACCAGAGACCAGAGTCCAATTACAGGAATGAATGATACCAAGATCTTATCGCTAAACGTGAATGGCTTAAACGATTATAAAAAAAGAAAGATAATATTGTCGAAACTGGCGAAACAAAATCCCGATATAATTTGTATTCAAGAGGTCCATATAAAAAAAGATGAAGCCAACTATCTAAATTATACTAAATTTGGTAAAGTATTCTTTTCATTAGCCGAGAAAAGAAAAAGGGGGGTTGCTATCTATGTCAAGAAAGGAATAGAGGCAGAATGTAAATATAAAGATGAAAAAGGGAGAATACTTATAGTAGAAATAACGAGAGGTAATTCTAAGGTGTTATTGGTAGGGGTTTATACCCCGAATAAAAAACAAGGGAAATTTTACCGGAAATTGCATGAACAGCTGGCAAAATGGGCACATAATGAAATATGTATGCTAGGGGACTTTAATGGAATTGTGGATCCAAAACACGATTATAAATGTGACATAACTAAAAAGAATAAAAGATCTCCCTTACCAAAGACCTTTTTTGACTTGGTGGATGAGATAAATCTAATAGATATGTGGCGTACCTTACACCCCCAGGATAGACAATTTACTTTTTATTCAATGCCACAGAACTCTTGGTCTAGAATAGATATGGTCTGGGCTACTAGAAAACTGGGTCTAGAAATTAAAAAGGTTAATATGTGCACAAATACTTGGGCAGACCATAAGTTCCTTGAAATTAGTTGGCATCACGATACCAAGAAAATACAACAGAGATGGAGTTTAAGGACTAATTTGCTAAATGAAAAAGAGTTTACACTGAAATTGAACGAAGAAGTCAAACGCTTCTTCATAGAAAATGGGAATCGAGAGACAGCCAAAGAAATTGTGTGGGACACCATGAAGGCTTATGTGAGAGGGGTAGCCATCTCATATACTGCCTTCAAAAACAAGGAAAAAAGAAAGAACAGAGAAGAGCTTACCAAAAAGCTATCACAAGCTGAAGATGAACTCCAGCAATGCCCGGGAGATGAGGCGATTAAACAACAGTGGTCGATGACGAGACATAGATTGAATTTATTGGACCAGGAGGAGATGGCACAAAAAATAAAAAGATCCAAGCATTATTGTTTTGAGAACGCTAATAAGTCAGGGAGATGGCTGGCGTATAAATTAAAAAAAAGAGAAGGAAAAAAACCAAATATTAGTATTAGAAGACTCTAGGGTAACCTTCTGACGAAGGAAGAAGACAAATTAGAGAGCATAAGAAAATTTTACGAAGGTCTTTACAAAAATGAAGGAATTGAGTTAAACAAGGTAGAACAGTATTTGTTGGAAGCCAAAGTACCTCTAATCTCTGAAGAAGAAAAGGAAATGTTAAATGAAAAGATTACTATAGAGGAATTAAAAACTGCCCTCTCTAAAATAAAGAAGAACAAAACCCCAGGCCCAGA
This sequence comes from Arizona elegans, assembly GCA_022577455.1. Classification (NCBI taxonomy): domain Eukaryota; kingdom Metazoa; phylum Chordata; class Lepidosauria; order Squamata; family Colubridae; genus Arizona; species Arizona elegans. Next base: position 156,882,685 of record JAKOOJ010000001.1, read on the forward strand.
TGGTCTCCCCAGGGAAATATATCAAAAATTCGATGATGTCCTGAAACTAGAATTATTAGAAATACTAAATGAGGCTGTTGCTGGTATAACAATTCCAGATTCTTGGAGGGAAGCGTATTTGACGCTCATACTGAAAGAAGGTGCCGACCCGAAGCAAATATCAAATTACAGACCCATCTCATTGCTGAATGCAGATTACAAATTGTTCATGAATATAATTGCGGAGAGGTTCAAAAAAATTTTAAATCGGTGGATACATAAAGATCAAAATGGTTTTCTCCCAGGGAGACAGATCAGAGACAACTTGAGAATAGTTTTAAACACCATAGAATATTATGAACAACACCCTGAAAAACAGCTGGCCTTAATGTTCATCGATGCCCAAAAGCATTCAACAATTTGAATTGGACTTTTATGATAAATCAAATTGACCTAATGGGATTCGGGACCAACTTTAGGAAGATGATCAAGAATATTTACAAAAACCAGAGGGCAAACATATTAGTGAATGGAGACAGAACTCAGGTGTTTCAGATCCAAAAAGGAGTGAGGCAGGGATGCCCCCTATCTTCCTTACTTTATATTTTGGTGCTAGAGGTGCTACTTAGAAAGATTAGAGCTAATAAAGATATTAAAGGATTAAAGATTAGGAAGGAAACATTCAAAACCCAAGCTTTTGCTGACGACGTAGCCCTCATAATAGAAGATCCATTAGAAACCGGTTTAAAATTAATGCAGGAAATACAGGATTATGGAGAAGTGGCGGGCCTTAAACTCAATAAAGATAAAACTAAAATAATAGTGAAAAACATGACAGATCTACAAAAGGAAGAATTGGAAGATTTATTAGGCCTCCAGGCAGTTAAGAAAATAAAATATTTGGGAATATGGATCACTGCGAGATTCTCCTCATTAAAAGACGATAACTATATCCCCCTACTGCAGAAAATACATCAAGACCTTGAAAGATGGAAAAGGCTCAAATTGTCCCTGATTGGTAAAATTGCAGCGATTAAAATGAACATCTTACCTAAAATTTTGTTCCTATTCCAAAACATTCCGATATCATTAGATAAAAAATTCTTTCTGGACTTGAACAAACATATTAGAAACTTTCTGTGGGAGGGCAAGAAATCGAGGATTGCTTTTAAGACACTCCAAGGGAAAAGGAATTTGGGAGGATTTGGGCTCCCTGATTGGGAATTATATCAAAAGGCGGCAAAAATAATTTGGATCAAGGAGTGGATCAAGTTACAAGATAGGAGAATCCCGACTTTAGAAGGACATGACCTTCTAGAAGGATGGCACTCCTACCTCTGGGATATAAAGAACAAGAAAAAATCCTATTTCCATAAACACAAAATCAGGGAGATTCTTATTCGCACATGGGAGGAAATTAGACAGAGGATTTATACTAAGGTACCCAACTGGCTTTCCATTATGGAAGCGTTGGCGGCTCCAAACAGGAGAGACGATTATAAATTGGGCACATACAAGGACATCCTTGATGAAGAAGGGAAACTTAAATCGCTGGATTTATTGAGGGACCAGGGTTTTAACTTGGATTGGTGGAACTATCTTCAGATTAATTCAAGATTCCAAAAAGATAGAGACAAATTTGGTATAGAAGCTAAACACGGAAATTTTGATAAAATTATTTGGGGAATAGATAAGAAAATGTTAACAAAAATTTACAACTTCCTATTAGATGAGGATAGGGCAGAGATCATAGCAAAAAATCAACTAAATATCTGGGGAAAAAACCTGGGATATAGACTAAATTTTAACGATTGGGAGATAGCCTGGAATAGGAACTACAAAATAATGAAATCGGCAACATTTAGAGAAAACCACTATAAAATGTTACACAGGTGGTACCTAGCCCCAGCTAGGCTAGCGAAAATGTTTCCAAATCTCTCAGCCACATGTTGGAAATGTGGAAAAATGGTCGGCACCTTCTATCATTTATGGTGGACTTGTCCAGAGACCAAAAAGTACTGGTCCAAAATCCGACACTGGCTTTGTGAAATAACGGGACAGGAGGAAGTCCTAGCTCCAGAATTTTTCCTCCTGGGCATAACTGAAGATGGCCTTAATAACAACAAAACCCAATTTATAATCCAGATCACAACCGCGGCTAGACTAGCCTTTGCAAAATGCTGGAAAAATAAATCTATACCCTCAGAAGAAACTCTAATAAATAAAATCCTAGAGTGCGCAGAAATGGCGAAACTGATGAGTGAGTTAAATAATGAGGACAATTCTAAATATTATGACGTATGGGGAAATTGGTATAATTGGTTGAAGAACAAGATAAAAACATGACCTGTTTTGTACTTGAATTAAAGTTATATTGTATAGAATAGTGTATAGCTAAGGATGAAGCTTATTTAACATTTGTCTCACTAAATTGTACAAACACTGTACCTCCGAAAGGAGATAGAGATTGTATATTTTCTTTTTATTTTGGAAAATTCAATAAAGTATTTAAAAAAAAAAAAGCCTTGTCCTGTGGAACTGGCTCCACAGCCTGAATTTTGAGAAGGTGTTGTATGGCCGATTCCACAAGGAGCCGCTTCGTCTGATCCCGCGATAGGGGGCATCGGAGAAATCGAGTCGGGCGGGTGGACAAAAATTCCAGGAAGAGGTCTGACCTGACCGTCTCCCTGACTCAAGCATCCGAGGTGATCAACTCCCATTGGCTGGCGAATAGAGCCAGGCAGCTGTCAATGGGAGGATTAGACATGCAGTCAACAGGAACGGCAGAAGGGGCGGCCCCGTCTGCTTCGAAAGGGACATTTGTTGGGACCTCTCTGCCTGGGAACCTCTTGTTTGTCCTGGGGGTGTCCCTGCCTAGAGGGGAAATATCTCTGAGTCCTTGGCCTGGTATAGCCATCCTCCAACCCCTGAAAGGGACAAAAGGAAATGGAAGGCTGGGGCTCAGCCCTGCGGGACATACTTGGAAGAACCAGGCATTTATCCCTGGATTCAACCAGGAGATGTTCCAGAGGAACTCCAAAGAGCTTATTGCCATCAAATGGGGAAGAGGCCAAGCGCCATTTGGTCTTAGCATCAGCCTGCCACTGGCGGAGCCAAGCAGGCAATGGGTAGTTACTGTAGAGCCAGTGGCATCCACAGAATACTCCAGGGCAGCCACAACCTTATTCACGTCCTGTTGGGATCTGGTGTCTGCTATAGGCAATCGCTCCTGGAGCTGCCTCAACCATAGGATAGATGCCCTATTAAAAAAAGAAGCAGCCATTGAGGCCTTGACAGACCAAGCAGCTGCCTGGTGGGTCTTGACTACGGAATGCTCTGAACATTTGTCCTCAGGGCGAAGGTTCTTCTCTGGGCCTGTGAGGACAGATGGGGAAAAAAGAGCAGCCACCGGAGGGTCTACAGTAGGTACCTGAAGGATGGATGACAGGTCAGAAGCTACATTGTACATGTGCCTGTCGGAGGTGTTGAGGTTGGGACCAGAGACCAGAGTAGCCCACTGTCTCTGGACAACATCCCTGAATAATTTGGGAGCTAGGATATCCTCGGCCTCAAAGGTGGGTTCCTCAAACAAGGGTACTGAAGAAGAGGCTGGTAAAGGACGGGTATTCCCCAGGCGGGTGGTGGACTTCGCCTTGTGCAGGAATGAACAGAAAAGCTGAGGCTTGAATAGCCCAACGAAGGATGGTTGATCTGGAGACAAATCCTCATCCTCAGACATATCCTGCTCTCTCACCCCCTCCCCTGTCAATGAATCATGGCTGGATGCAGCATCCAAAGATGCCTGCACCTGTGAAGGAGCATGGGAGGGGGCCTGGCCTACTGACAAATGAGACTGAGAATCACGAGCCGTGGAAAGATCAGAAACCCAGGAGGATGTTCTCCTTTGCATCTCAGATGCAATGCCACATTGAATAGCCTTCTGGATGTAAAAGGCCAATTCCGAGGGGATTTGAGGCACTGGTCTAGTTTCCTCGAGGGCCCCTGATGTGCTTGCCACTGGAGCTCCTGACTGGATACCCTGCAGTGCGGCTCGATGAGGTAAAGTCTCAGATTGGGGCCCAAAGAGCAGTTCACTAACCCCACTGGCTGGGAAGCCAAAGATTTATGTATTTATTTATTTATTTCCACTATTTATATGCCGCCCTTCTCCCAAAGGACTCAGGGCAGTGAACACAAGCAAAAACATACAATAAAAATCCAAATTAAAACCAGTTAAAATCAAATAATAATAAACAATAAAATCCAAGAATCTGAATCAGCCCATTTGTTGAAATAGTCAAGTCTTCAGGCCTCGACGGAAGGAACGGAGATCAGGCGCCATCCAGAGCTCGGTGGGTAACTCATTCCAGAGGGTAGGGGCACCCACAGAGGATGCCCTACCCTGGACGTCACCAGATGACATTGTCTGGTCGACGGTACCCTGAGGAGAGCTGCCCTGTGAGAGCGGACAGGATGGTGGGAGGCACGCAGGAGATGGTCCTGCAGGTACCCTGGACCTAAGCCATGTAGGGCTTTATAGCTAAGTACCAGCACCTTGAAGCGGATCTGGAGGACCACCAGTAACCAGTGCAGCTCGCACAGGAGAGGTGTTACACGGGAGTAATGAGGAGCTCCCATAACAACCCACACAGCTGCATTCTGGACCAGCTGGAGCCTCCGGGTACACCTCAAGGGCACCCCATGTAGAGGGAATTGCAGTAATCCAAGCGGGAAGTAACCAGGGCATGAGTGACCATGCGAAGGGCATCTTGGTCCCGGAAAGGGTGTGTTGTGCTCCGACCCCCAAGCCCATCTTATCGGAGGAAGAAGGCTCCGAACATGAAGGAGAGGAGCCAGCCAGGCCTCCCTCTCCAGGCCCCTCCTCTCTAGCAATGCCTCAGGTGTCTGCCAAGGGAGAGGAGTTTGACCAGGAGCCAGGTGTCTCCGATGACAGCGATGAGGGGGATAAGTCATTCCTGGATCCACGCCAACAAAGACAAGAGAAATGTTTGCAGCAGATGAGGAGGCGTGCCAGGGATTAAGCTGAGTCACTGGACCACACCCCATAGGCTATATAAGAGAGTGTGGTGGCCATTTAGACTCTGTGACGGACAAAGCTAACTTCTGGCTAGTCACTTTGTACAACGCCTAATCTGCTGAAGGTTTCATGTTTGAGCTGGACTGTTTTGAAAACTGTGTGTATTCGTTGGTGTTATCTGGTGGAGGAACACTCCCTCTTCTTGTAGTAAAGCACTTGGCAGACGGTTATCGTATTGCTGCCAAGTTCCTGATAACGAACCTTGTGTGTGCCGAGTACTTCTTTAACCCCCGGCTGGCTGTTTGTGTGTGTGTGTGGGGACGGGGACAGAACAGGGTGCAACTGGCGCACGAGGTGAACCTGTGTGAAAGCCCCCCTGGTCACGGCCGTCAAATGGTCTTCTAAAGATAGCTGGGAATCCAGGAGGACACCCAAGTTGCGAGCCCTTTCAACTGGGGCAAGTACCCCCCCCCCATCAAAAGTGATGGGACCTCTAGAACATGAGGTGCCGGCATCCACAGCCACTCAGTCTTGGAGGGGTTTAGTCTGAGTCTGTTCTTACCCATCCAGGCTCGCACCACCTCCAGGCATCGGGACATCATGGAAAGGGCATCCCCGGGGTGGCCTGGGGTGGAGATGTATAACTGAGTATCATTGGCATACTGATGATACCTCACCCCAAAACCACGAATGATCTCACCCAGCGGCTTCATGTAGATGTTAAAGAGTAAGGGGGAGAGAACCAATCCCTGAGGTACCCCACAAGTCAGGGGCCTCGGGGTGGACCTCTGCCCCCCCGCCCATACAAATTGCAAGCGATCTGAGAGGTAGGAGCAGAACCACTGTAAAACAGTGCCCCACCCTTAACCCCCCAAGTCACTGCAGTAAGATACCATGGTCGATGGTATCAAAAGCCGCTGAGAGGTCAAGTAGGACCAGGATGGAGGAACAACCCCCATCCTGATGTCTCCACATCAGGAGACAGGGCTGGAGTAGGGGCTGGGCCACCGGGGTGGTTGCAGACGCTTGCGAAGCTGTTGCAGGAGTGCAGGGGTTGAGAGCCTGATGAGGGGGGGTGACCCTCTGAGAGGCTTCCTTAATTGCCCTCTCAATGGCCTTCTCGATGGCCTTGTGCTGCTTTAGAGCCTCCTTCTCTGAGGCTCTTGAGGGCTGCTTGCTCTTAGAAGACACCTTGCCTTGTTTGGATGGGCTGGGTTGTGAAAGGCCTGCGACCTCCCTGTGTACTGTCTTCCATGTTTGGAAGATCTGTCTGACCTGGCAACGGCCATTTTGAAACTCCAGGGGCGAAGTAGGCTCTAAGATAGCACGCGGCTGGCCCAAAATGGCAGCCAGCGTGCAATTGAAATGAAGCAAAAACGCTCCGAAGGTTAGCCTCCTTACAGCAACCAACAAACTTGGCCCTCGCTAAGGGGAAGTTGCTGAGGAAGGTCCCTGCCAGGCCGGATGGCACCCCCGATCCCTGGGGGGGAATGATCTTACTGGCTCCCTCGTCATAATCAGAGGCTGCAAGGGAGATGCAGGCTGCTGGCCGAAGCGTTGCGCCCACAGGCGAGCCGACCGCCACGCTAACGAGTGCCAGGCAATGGGGGGAGGGATGGAAGCCTCCAATCTCTCAAATGGAGCCACTAGGCATATGGGCGAAGCCCAGGAATGCCGCTCTGAGTCTGTCAGCTGACAGACATGCCGGGGATCCCCAACGGTCCTCAGCGGACTCTGGCAAAATCGTTCACACTGGAAAGAAGGAGCCTGCCACCAGTAAAATCAGGAGGCTCCTGCAGATACCGCCAAACATGGTCCTCAGAGGGATCAGGCCTGAGCCCTTCACGCTGGTAAGGGGGAGGGCTGAACCAGAGGCTGGAAGCTCTCAGCCCCAGAATGCCGGCAAGCAGCCTTCAGTGGGCTCGAGCACAAAAACCCTCCTCGCTGGAAAATACAAGCAAATAGCGTGGGAGTAAAGCGGTTAGAAATGAGCAGCTCAGCAAAAAGTGTCCATCCAGATCAGACCGAGTCTGAAAGCTGGGAAGCAAGAGGAAGAGGAGGATCTTAACAGCTTACAGACTCGGTCCTAGGACATCAGACAGGAGTTAACCCATTCTTGACCACTGGCCCCACGCTCAATGAGAAAAGGAGAGAAAAAGAAAGAGAGAGAGAGAGATGAGAAAATGATGGAGAGAGAGAATGAGAGAGAGGGAAAAGAGAGAAACAAATGATAGAGAGAGGGGGAGAGAAAAAAAGAAAGGAGAGGAAAGGAAAGGAAAGGAAAGGAAAGGAAGGGAGAGAGAGAGAGAGAGAGAGAGAGAGAGAGAGAGAGAGAGAGAGAGAGAAAGAAAGAAAGAAAGAAAGAAAGAAAGAAAGAAAGGGAGAGAGATAGGAAAAAGAGAGAAAAACAGAAATGAGAGGGAGGGGGAGGGAGGGAGGGAGAGAGAGAGAGAGACCCATTTCCCACAGAAAACACCAGGAGCCATAAAAACCTGGGTAGGTGTGGCTGGGGGGGTGTCTTGTGACTGCGTGGGAGTGACATTGACTTGGCCACGCCCAGCCAGGGTTTGTGGCTCCCAGTGTTTTCTTTTCTGTGGGAAACGGGTCCAAATGGCTCTTTGAGTGTTTAAGGTTGCAGACCCCTGGTCTAGAGAAAAGAAGGACTAGGGGTGACATATTAGCAGTATCCCAGTATTTGAAAGGTTGCCACAAAGAGGAGGGGGTCAATTTCTTTTCCAAAGCAACAGAGACCAGGACAAGAAACAATGGATGGAAACTAATCAAGGAGAGAAGCAATCTGAAATTGAGGAGAAACTTCATAACAGTGAGGACAATTAACCAGTGGAACAGCTTGTTGAACTTGTAGGTTGTTCATCACTGGACATTTTTAAGAAGAGTCTGGACAGTCACTTGTTTGAAATGGTATAGGGTCTCCTGTTTGAGCAGGGAATTTAACTAGAAGACTCCAAGGTCCCTTCCAGCTCTATTCTGATTGATTTGATTGTTTTGGCCACAAAACAAAAGAAACTGGTGAGCTAACAGTTACAGAGAGGCAAGTTCTTTTCAAGTTGCATGTTACTTCAACATCCATTTAAAAATATATAAATGTTTGGTTTTATGAAGTTTATTTCTAGTTAATCCTTAATATCGTGATGCCAAATATAGTATATAAGCAGTCTTTTATCACAAAACTAGATGGTGAGCCTAGCATGCTATCAACAAAGAGAAATATATATTTGAAAAGCATTAATTCAGCATCAGCATAATTAATAAATCCTAATTAAAGTGTAGAAATGTCAGCATAATTAATAAATCCTAATTAAAGTGTAGAAATGAAGACTAGTGAAAGGCAAACCTACTTAAGTCCTTGCCTTTTATTGGAATTACAGGACACTCTTGTTTCAAATTTCTAGGATTCCTTTGCATATATTGTCATGTTAATTAACTGCATTTTCATATATACATGGATTATAATTTTGTATAGATGGAAAACAAATCCAAGGAATGAGCCTAAAATGTACCAGCTGGTTTTTAAAATGATCAAATCATTATCTGACTTATATTCCCTGGTGTTGCTCTGCCTGCTTTATAATAAACAGGTGAAATTTCCATGTCACTTTCTTGGGACATGAAAGAAAATATTCACATTTGTTTCAAATCTCAAATGGAAACTTCAAATTTCTGTTGAGATAGCAGTGTCAGAGAATCCATTTCAGAATAAACTAAGGGTCAATTTCTATTCAGTATAATAACAATGGTCACTCAGGGTGTAGAACTTATTACATGCTCTGGTTATAGGTTGCTTAGGAACTGGGGAAAAAAAACAAAGAAAGGCCTATCATATTCGGTGTTCTCTGTAGAATACTATTGCATGCTATTCTCAACCTTTCTTGTTCTGTTAAGGACACAGGTAGGATTTTTATCCTCTATTCCAGTGATGGCTAACCTTTTCCGGAATACCCAAAGTGTGCGTGTGTGCGTATGAATGCAAGCATGCGCACCCAAACCCCAAAAATGCAATGCATGCATGCCCCCTGCATGCGCCCCGCACACGCCCTGCCCCCAAGCATGCGCAGCAGAGACCCGAAGACCAGCTGGCCAGCGGGAGGCATGCATGCATGCATGGAGGAGCTGAACTGGAGTGACAGCTCATGTGCCCACAGAGAGGGTGGTGTGTGTCACCTCTGGCACACGTGCCACAGGTTTGCCATCATGGCTCTTTTCCTTCAGTACAGTTGCCAAGCAAGTGAATATTACCAGTTTATTAACTTATTAGATGGTCTCTGTTTATTAAACTATTCTGCTTTCTTCCTTCAACTATAAAAAAGATGGCAGTGTGTCTGATACTAGGTTAGAAATTAATGTATCTTCTCAGTCTGAGCACTTCTGAAAACTTCAAAAGTGCCTTTCAAAAAGCAGGTAGGATCAAATCAAAAGTAGCTTTGAATTAATTCTTTTTTTAAAAAAAATTATTATTAAACAAAAACATAAGACAAAAATACTTACAAACATATACATAAAAACAATACATGCAAAAAGGAGAAACAAACTAACATTATTTTAGCCTGTTGGCTAACTTCTAAAAAAAAAAAAAACTGTTGCATCAGTGGTTATTTTCTGTTTCACTTCTATTTCTCTATTGAAAATCTATTTTATGTGCTTACTTGTTTTTACTTTTTACAAGCCCAAGACTTGACTTTGTATTCTATTTTTTTTAATTTTTCTTTATGTGAGAGTATCTATTGCTTCTATATGTCATTCTATTAATCATTCTAACTATTTATATATACAGTCATGAGGTCTTCCTCCTATGTGGTTGTCTACATTTCTTGATTGGATTTTACGTAAGTATCATTTTATCAATGCTATCTTTCCCTCTAGCCAAGAGTACCATCTTTGCCAGACTGCATAATAATCAGTGTCCTCTTTCTCTTGTAGCTCTTTTGTGAGTCTGTCCATTTCTGCTCATTCTGTTATCTTTGCAATTATTTTTTCTTCTGTTGGTAATAATTCTGATTTCCAGTTTTGAGCGTATACTATGCGTGCTGCTGTCAGGATATGAATAATAAGATATTTTATCTCTTTAGTCTGTTGTGGTGTGATCATTCCAAATAAAAAAAATTCCGGTTTCATATCGATCTTCTGTTTTGATATTTCTTCGATCATTATCTTGATTTCTTGCCAGTAATGTTGTGCTCTTCTACATGACCACCAGAGATGGTAATATGACCCCTTTTGTGCCTTGCATTTCCAACACATTGGTGACACATTTGGAAACATTTTCGCCAGACGTGCCGGTGGGAGGTGCCATCTGTAGAACATCTTGTAAAGGTTTTCTTTGTATGGTATCAACATTGTCAGTTTGAGGTTTTCTGTCCATAATTTGTCCCAATTATCCAATTCTATGTTGTGGCCTATATTTTTTGTCCATAAGCTTTGAATTAATTCTAATCCCATTTAGATTTAATTAAACAGCTAATATGATTTTTTTCTACACACACACACACACACACACACACACACACATTTTACTCTTCTATTGCATTGAAAATTACAATTGGTTAATAACTTTTTGGAGACTGAACCCCATACTATTTGAAAATCCTCCTCAAGCTTCAGGATGTGAATGCCTATTCTAAAATTTACTCTAGTATAATCCAATGGTCTGCTAAATTCAGCTCATACCAGTTTGTAAAAACTGATTGTTAAATTTTCTGGAATTTTCCAAGCCAATTGAGAACAAACCTGAACCTTTATGCCAAATGCACTGATCAGCACAGCCTAGGAGTGTAGTAGCAGCAGTGGCTGAGCCACTTCTTAAATATTTATCAGCACAACACAGCTATAACCTTTCTGTGTTCATTTTTTGCCTATCCTCGACTTGCTGTGTGTGTATCATAGTAAAAGGAACTCAGGTGTCAAGGTTTCTTTCCTGCTTGCCAATCACTCATTCATGTCTTCAGCTATTAGGAGACATTTGAACAATTCCATAGGTTCTTGCATATTTGAGATAAATCAGTTTCTAACAGGAATACTTTTTATGAGGATTTTAAAAAAATTATGATAATATATCAGTTCATAAGCAAGTTCAGGCAGAGCTTATAAAGAGAGAGGAAAAAAGAGTAAGACAAGAAAGGATCTAGATAGGATTTCACAGTATCCGATGTTTGCTTCCTAAAGTGGCTATTTAAGTGACATAGCCTTATATGACATAGTTTCAGGACTATGAAAACAGATCATGTTTTAGTCATACTGATGCAGAAATACTGAACATTCAAAGAAATTCACTAACTTTTAAACACATACAGTCGTGGCTGTAAATGTTGGCACCCCTGAAATTTTTCCAGAAAATCATGTATTTCTCACAGAAAAGTATTGCAGTAACACATGTTTTGCTATACACATGTTTATTCCCTTTGTGTGTATTGGAACAAAACCAAAGAAGGGAGGAAAAAAAGCAAATTGGACATAATGTCACACAAAACTCCAAAAATGGGCTGGAGAAAATCATTGGCACCCTTTACTTAATATTTGGTTGCACACCCTTTGGAATAAATAACTGAAATCAGTCACTTCCGATATCCATCAATAAGCTTCTTACACCTCTCACCCGGAATTTTGGACCACTCTTCCTTTGCAAACTGCTCCAGGTCTCTCTTATTGGAAGGGCGCCTCTTCCCAACAGCAATTTTAAGATCTCTCCACAGGTGTTCAATGGGATTGAGATCTGGACTCATTGCTGGCCACTTCAGAACTCTCCAGCGTTTTGTTGCCATCCATTTCTGGGTGCTTTTTGACGTATGTTTGAGGTCATTGTCCTGCTGGAAGACCCAAGATCTCTGACGCAAACCCAGCTTTCTGACACTGGGCTCTACAGTGCGACCCAAAATCTGTTGGTAGATTTCATGATGCCTTGCACACATTCAAGGCACCCAGTGCCAGAGGCAGCAAAACAACCCCAAAACATCAGTGAACCTTCACCATATTTCACTGTAGGTACTGTGTTCTTTTCTTTGTAGGCCTCATTCCATTTGCGGTAAACAGTAGAATGATATGCTTTACCAAAAAGCTCTATCTTGGTCTCATCTGTCCACAAGACGTTTGCCCAGAAGGATTTTGGCTTACTCAAGTACATGTTGGCAAACTGTAGTCTGGCTTTTTTATGTCTCTGTGTCAGCAGTGGGGTCCTCCTGGGTCTCCTGCCATAGCGTTTCATTTCATTTAAATGTCGATGGATAGGTTACGCTGACACTGATGCTCCCTGAGCCTGCAGGACAGTTTGAATTGCTTTGGAATTTGTTTGGGGCTGCTTATCCACCATCTGGACTATCCCGCGTTGGCACCTTTCATCAATTTTTCTCTTCTGTCCATGCCCAGGGAGATTAGCTACAGTGCCATGGGTTGCAAACTTCTTGATAATGTTGTGCACTGTGGACAAAGGCAAATCTAGATCTCTGGAGATGGACTTGTAACCTTGAGATTGGTGATATTTTTCCACAATTTTGGTTCTCAAGTCCTCAGACAGTTCTCTTCTCCTCTTTCTGTTGTCCATGCTTAGTGTGGCACACACAGACACACAATGCAAAGACTAAGTGAACTTCTCTCCTTTTTATCTGCTTTCAGGTGTGAGTTTTATATTGGCCACACCTGTTACTTGCCCCAGGTGAGTTTAAAGGAGCATCACGTGCTTGAAACAATCTTATTTATCCACAATTTTGAAAGGGTGCCAATGATTTTGTCCAGCCCATTTTTGGAGTTTTGTGTGACATTATGTCCAATTTGCTTTTTTCCCTCCCTTCTTTGGTTTTGTTCCAATACACACAAAGGGAATAAACATGTGTATAGCAAAACATGTGTTACTGCAATACTTTTCTGTGAGAAATACTCATTTTCTGGAAAAATTTCAGGGGTGCCAACATTTATGGCCATGACTATATACTATAACTTTCATTACATAAGAAAACCAAATCTGAGCAAAGCCCTAAGCAAAACATTCATATAACTTTTACTCCCCTTCTATTTGAAAACAAATAGAATTAAATCTTTAAAATATTTTAATCAGTACTAATTAAAATAAGAAAGAATTCCTAAAGTAACATTCTAAATTATGTAAGTTTCTGAATAAAAATAACATTGGAATTTTTAATCTATATTTTGGTTAATTGACCATTATTTCAATGTTTGGTTAATTGGGGTTTTTAGTTTTTTTAAAAAAATCACTTGCTATCAACTGGATAATTAATGCCATGTCACTGTTCATTATTTTGTTTTACTATTTTTTTTTGTCAGAGCAGCTTTGAGATGAATAGAGAGGGATGGAAGTACTAAACAGCAAATGAAGTTAAATTAACATTCCCAAACTCTGCATTTTTATAGCCATCTTCATCATTATTTTTTGATTTAGGAATAGCAGAACTGAAACCACTCATAGCTGAAACACATGATTAAAAAGCTAGAATCAATATTGGAGAATGATACCCTAATTTCTTAGGCAATGTATGGCAGGCCCATAACTGCAAATAGGCATGGAGGCAGTGGTGAAATGCTACCAGATTGCACCAGTTCGGGTGAACCAGTAGTGATAAAAACTACTGGTTTGGGTGAACCGGTAGTAAAAAAAAGCTACAGGTTCCTCTGAACTGGTATTTCTGACTAGTAACTGGTATTTAAAATGTTATCTGGGATGAGTTTGATCCTGTGACTCCTGATGACGTGGACAGGATTCTGGGGAGACTGAATGCGACCACATGTTTGTTGGACCCCTGTCCCTCCTGGTTAGTGCTGGTTTCCCGGGAGATGACGCGAGGCTGTCTCCAGGGGATTATAAATGCTTCATTGGGTGAGGGTGACTTCCCCGCCACCCTGAAAGAGGTGGTGGTGAGGCCTCTCCTCAAGAAGCCTTCCCTGGACCCGGCAGTGTTGTCGAATTATCATGCAGTCTCCAACCTTCGCTTTGTTGCGAAAGTTGTTGAGAGTGTGGTTGTGCGACAGCTCCCCCAGCACCTGGATGAAACGGCGTATCTAGATCTATTCCAGTCGGGCTTCAGGCCTGGGTACAGCATGGAAACAACATTGGTCGCGTTGCTGGATGATCTCTGGAGGGCTCGGGACAGGGGTTGCTCCTCTGTCCTGGTCCTATTAGATCTCTCAGCAGCTTTTGATACCATCGACCATGGTATCATGCTGCACCGGTTGGAAGAGTTGGGGGTGGGAGGCACTGTGTTGCAGTAGTTCTCCTCCTTTCTCTCCGACCGGTTGCAGTCTGTGTTGGCAGGGGGTAGAGGTCGACCCCGAGGCACCTCATATGTGGGGTGCCACAAGGGTCGGTCCTCTCGCCCCTTTTGTTCAACATTTATGTAAAGCCGCTGGGTGAGATCATCCGTGGTTTTGGGGTGAAGTACCATCAGTACGCTGACGATACTCAGCTGTACATCTCCACCCTGGACCACCCCAACAATGCCCTTGAAGTGATGTCCCGGTGCCTGGAGGCCGTACGGATCTGGATGGGAAGGAACAGGCTCAGGCTGGCGGCCCCCAGGGGGAGAGCCTTTTCTGTGGGGGCACCTACTATCTGGAACGAGCTCCCCCCAGAGATACAGAGGATCCCGGATCTACGCACCTTCCGCCGCGCTCTTAAGACCTTTTTATTTCACCAGGCTGGTCTGGCCTAACCTTTCCCATTCTTTTTTAATGTAAATTTTAATGTAAATTTTAATTTGTTCTAAACCTGGGGTTTTAAATTTGTCTTGGGCTAAATTGATTTAATTCGATTTTACTTCTGCTCTTAATTTTTGTATTCTATGTGTTTTATTCTGTGCCTCTTCACCGCCCTGAGTCCTTCGGGAGTAGGGCGGTATACAAATTAAATAAAATGAAAAAAAATAAAATGGAAATCACCAGAAAACAGGAAATCCAGCTTTCTAGTGAATCTAAATCATGCGGCACAACTGATCCTCCCCACTTCGCTGCCCTACTTATGTTTCCAAGCCTCCTTTTGGCATGTATTGTGCATGCGCACGCAATATGCATTTGGTGTGCACTGCGTACAATCATGCAGTGCACATTTGGCATGCAGTGCGCATGCGCGGCTAGCGAACTGGTGGCAAACCGGTTCAGATTTCACCACTGCATGAAGGGTAGCTAAAAGAATCATTTTGAGAAATTGAAAATATGGTATTATTCCAGATATCAGGGAATAGTTGTCAGAAATGTTTTTTTTTAATCTAAAGAATTTTTTTTAAAAAGTGAATAGATGAATCTTTATTATAGCCAAAGGCCAAAGATACATTAGTAAACGATAACCCAGTCAACCAACTTAAATCAGGTTTGGCAGTTGAATGCTGAGCCTGTTGAAATATTTTCAAAGGCAATTCTTTATATAGAAACTCTTGATTCTTCAGACCTCCATATAGAGAATTGCAGATGAAACAAGAGAAATTTTACTTTACCTCCTTCAACAACTGCCATAATTTATGGTATTTGCATCAATTTTCACATCATTTGTTTAATTACTACATTATATACTGAACAAGCATGTTAAAACAATATACCAACAAAATAAATTCAGAAACTCCCCCTTCCCCTCAATTAATCAATTCAAGGTTTTACTATTCCCAAAAGACTGTGTCCAAGATAGTCTTTATGCCAACAAGCATTTGTAATAACTTTAAAAAGATCTTATGCTGTTACTATTTCTTAAGTTATTTTTAAACTGCTTTGTGATATGCATGTAGATATGTTATGAATTTAGAATCTGGTTGATGGCTTACATTACTAGCACCCATCACATATAAAGAGAAACAGGAAAGAATAGTATTCTGCCTAGGTTCCAAATCTAAGTAAGTGGGTACGTTTCCAATATAGGAAGCTCTCTCGGCTCCATGTGAGTGCTTGAACCTGATGCCTTGCTTCAGTTATGCAATTTCAATTTGCAAAGTCAAAAAAAAGAGAAATTGTACTTGAAGGCAAGATAACCGCCTTCCGCCGCGAGCTGAAGACTCTTTTATTTCATCAAGCTGGCCTCGCCTAAATCTTCTCCCTTTTAAGTGTAAATTTTAAATTTTTACTGTATTTTAAAATATGGGTATTTTAAATTATGAATATTAATTCAGCCAAATTTATTTAATTCATTTTATTCGATTTTAAATTTTGTATATGTATGTGTTTTATTTTATGGCTGTTCACCACCCTGAGTCCTTCGGGAGTAGGGTGGTATAGAAATTCAATTAAACAAACAAACAAACAAACAAACAAACAAATAAATAAATATAACCGACCTGAAGTGAATTCTAAAAAGGTTGTGGCAGGAAATCCACCATGCTAGATTTAGCCATGTGGGCAGACTTCTTTTGTGCCCATCCCAGATGACCACAGGCTTTCAGTTCTTGCTGTAGGCTTCTCTGAACTGCTCCACCCGAGCCCTTCATTTGCAGTTCCATCTGCTTTCCTGATCTATAGCCCATTTATATTAGAAACTTCTTCACAGCGAAATTGAAGTTTGTCTTTATGAGAGGCAATAAAAAGCATCTCACTCAAGAATCAATGCAATGTGCTATTTTAGTCCTTTTGCCCAGTAAATAACAGAAAAAGTACCAAACAAGTAAAAATCATACTAGTGATAATGACAGTGTCATTTACATAGGTAGTGCAGAGGAGAAAACAGAGATGGGAATGGTTTTGTACAGAAGAAAGGAAAATGAGTTAAGTAGCATCTTTTCCATCCCCCCTTATTTTTCTATGTCCTTTCTTAGGCTATTTATGCCCACATTATCCCGCATATTTTTTAGACCTGCAACATGCCTTGATGAGGCAAAGAATGCTAATTTCACTCAATAATAGTACTAATAATAGTCACTAATAATACTCAAAAATAAGATACCATTTCTCTTTCACAAACTCTGTCCATTGACGCATAGCCTCCAGGCCATAAGCTGCTTACACATCTTATGAGATATTTTAGCACTGGGTCACTAATATTGATTGATTCTGAAACCAGTTAGAAATGAACTCCAAAACAAAGGAACTTTTTCCATCATTCATCACTCACAATCCACTCACGTTATTTCAGGTCAACAGCATATGATAACAAACACGCAAAAAAAAAAACCCCAATGATTCCCCTCCCCCTCTTATTCCCTGCATTTTTCTCCACCTAGGTTTAAAGAAAATAACTGTGGGCACAAAATGTTACTGTTTTGAAATGTTTAAATATATGGTCTCCTGCTTGAGCAGGGGATTGGACCAGAAGACCTCCAAGTTTCTTTCCAACTCTGTTATTCTGTATAACCAAACTGTATAAGAAGGATGGAACTGAGTGTTTTGCCCTTTTCTCTGCCTTCTTCTTGGAAACTTTTGCCACCAGTCAGATATGCAGCATTTACGTTTTGCAACTGACAATTATCTCATAATGAAAAACAAGTCACAATTAATGAAGCTCAAAACTAATACCTGCTAAATTCATTTACTGATTTAATGAACTATGGAAGAGTATTGTGGAAAATATATAATTTTTAAGAAGAAAGGGATTCAATTTCTAATTGAAACTTAAAATCATTATTAAATCTTGTTTGTGGCTCTAAAACCTATGGTCATTTTAAAAAACCCTCTTTCCTTACATTTGCAAAACAATAAATAGTTATGTTCCTTAAGGTCTAACTTACATGGAGGTAGAAAAGCTCAGTCTGGAGCTAGGTTGTGCCACTTCAGTCTTCAACTGGAGATATACAAGATGCATGCTGTCCCAGAAACGAAAACATCCTAGACTCCATAAGAAAGCCAGGCTACTTACTCCAGCTGTCCCAGCTGGGATTGTCACCATTTTGGGCAGAAGAACACACTGAAACTTTCATACAGAAGTGCACAGCAAAATAGAATTTCCCTCAGCAACAGTTTCAAGAATTTCTTCTCTACCAAGATTATGGCCATTAAGCAGAGCCCAAATAGAAGGACTCCCTCACTTTCCACACATTCTCTCTGTGTCAGTCTGATATTTGCCTTACATCTGACAAATCAGAATAATCAAGCTTGGGACTGACCTCTGGGAGGATATATTACAAAACTGCTGACCCCAAGTTACAAGTGATGTAATACTCCTTTGTCCTGCACTGTTTGCTTACCACCTAGGATTATTTTATCTAGTTCTCACCACCACACTTGAACTCAGATACATTAAAACAGATTCCCAGAAGAATCTGTTTTATACTTAGTGGAACAAAAACCATCCTACAAGAAGGTATTTTATGATTGGGAATGTTTAGCTTAGAGAAGAAAATGGGAATATGACAGCAATTTTTAAGTAACTGAAAGGATGCCATACAGTACCAAGATTTTCTCTCCATCATTCTAGAGTATGGGACACACAATAATAGATTTCCGTTACAAAAAGGGAGATTCCTATTTTTTCCAATGGAAAAAAAAAACCCCTAATAGTCAAAGTAGTTCAATAATGGATGCTATTATCTAGAGCTGAGGATCCACTGTACTGGATGTGTTAAATAGAGGCCAGGCAGTCAACTGACTGGGGTGCTTTAATTTGGATTCCTACAATGAACATAGTATTGGACTTGATGGACTAAAATAGCCTCTTCCAATTTAATGATCCAACTAAAAACTTTCCCACAAAGTCAATATTTTTTTGTTATAAATAAAATGCCAGCTGGAATCCATTTCCAGATGCAGAAGCAAGCCAGGGTAATGGTTCTTCATATACAGAAATTCTGCCTATTTTATATATTGAAGGACACTCATACTATAGCTGTCATTTAAAAAATGCACAATTAGAAGTGCCATCAGGGCACAATCCAAAGGTTTCGGGGTCATGGGTAAGGTGTCAGATGGTCCAAGTTTGAAGGTACAGGCAGGAATTCAGGGTGCAAATGGATATCACAGTGGTAGTTCCCAATAAGGAATCACTTGCTAGTGATGGCTGTAAAATAGGAATCCCCACCAGGTGTAAGAATTCACCTGTGGGAACATCCTGCCTCCCAGGGAGACACACAGACCTCCTCTGCTCTCCCCTTTGCTCATCCTTATGTGTCTCAGGACCAGGAGGAAGTTCTGGATCGGACCTCCCTCCTCTGCGGCTCTATATATGCTCTGCAACCCAATCATCCCCTAGATGTCTCCCTATTGCAGCTGCCATCGCAAAGGATTGTCTGAAGCAGTTTCCTTGGAGTTGGAGCTGGCCTTCATACAAATGTATCTGCCTAAATAAAATATTTGATTATTCTCCTTTATTTTATAAAAAAAAAAACCCTTCCCACAATCAAATTCATATACCCATAAAACAAGCATAGGTCTCCCTATTAAAATAATAATAATTTCTTATTTTCAAGTGAAACATTGAATCTGCCTGCAGTGAGATTGAGCAAAGTTACTAGTACAATAGCAATAAAAAAAACTGAGTAAGATTATTTGACTTTCCATCTATATTATTTCAACAGATTTCATTTCATGGAGGCAAGCATCACAAATGAATGTATTTGATCCAGTATATGAACTTGGAACCAAAGACTATTTCCCCATATGACTGTATCAATCTGGTACAGAAAGAGATCTGAGTGACCATCTCTGCACAGAGCATTTCGTTATTGACAGAACAGAGCAATGAAATCCCTACACATTATATTTCAAAAGTATATGGAGCTGTTTGTGATAGCAAGTCCTAGCCTTATTTCTATTTCAGCTGGAGAAAGTAGCCACTGATTGACTAGATGAAGAAAGCAGCTTCATCTTTATTACATTCCTATTAAGTGCAGTCAGTATTTCTAAGGTAAGAGTATAATCATTGGGATTAGCAGATAAAGTCCTGCCATTAATAACAACAAAGCATTTCTCCAATGTACCCTTTCTTCTATTATTTAACTGAAACCATGAAATTAGGAAGCATCTGCAATTATATATTCTGAATGATTTGACAGTCACTTTTAGAACTAAGAGTACAGCAAAATAAATGTCTAAAGAAGCAACATATTGTATATAGATGCAATTTTAAAGAGTAGCATCAGGAGTAAAGAACTAACACGAGTCACCAGATTCTACTTTAGATGCAAACCTCATTTACTAAAAAGAATTTTTTTAACAAACTACAATGCAAAAGAAACTATATCTTTGAACACTTTCCCTCAGCAAAAATGCATTCATGATACAAAATCAAATCCTCACTAAGAAATGCATTATCACAAAACTTGGAACAAGCTGACAATTTTGTCTTTGATACTTTAAGGGATAGCAAATGTGTTTGCATAAAACTACATTTCCCTGACAGTGGCCATTAAGTGAACATATTTCTTCGGTCAGTTCCATACAAACTTAACTGAGATATAACACATTATCTCAGGAAATAGTTCAGAAAGCTCTTCTAATGTGTAAATCATGGACAAATCTAAAATTGAAAACATGAAGGTATGGTATGTTTCATTTCCATGACATCTATTCCTGGGGATCAGCAAAATTTAACTCACAGTATATTTACATATTCTCAATAGCAAATAAGAATTCTTGACAAGTGACTGATACTTGACTGGGAGTTGCGGACCCTTTTTAAAAAGACAATTGAGACACAGTCACTGCATTGAATTGATGTGAAAACTGCACATCCCATTTCAGAAATAAGCATCCTGAAAATGCAATGGAGTGTTCTGAAAGAGAAAATGTCCATGGAAATATATTTTGTTTATGATGTCATTATAATGACATAAGCACTATATTGAACAGTTTTATGATATGAATGTAATGATATTGTTTCTGACTATGTAATACAACTCCAAGTGCTAAACTTTTAAACAAGGAGAAAAATATGCCAAGATAACTTTAATGTAAGTAACTGTAGCTACTTCCAACCATTGTTGAGATCTTGATGTTTGCTAAATTAGATTTTCTTTTTGAAAAAATTTCATTGGCAGACTAACTAATATCATCAATGCTCTGCCACAAAGGAGTGAGGGTTTGCCTGGAAGTTGATCCTACCTCTATAGATCAGGATTCTTGTAGTTTATGTGCCCACTTCTAATACACCTGTCTGGTTTTGTTGGTTATATTGTTTTATCATAAATCTCTGGAGGGCTCGGGACAGGGGGTGCTCCTCTGCCCTGGTCCTGTTAAATCTCTCAGCGACTTTTGATACCATCGACCATGGTATCATGCTGCACCGGTTGGAAGAGTTGGGGGTGGGAGGCACCATATTACGGTGGTTCTCCTCCTTTCTCTCCAACCGGTCGCAGTCTGTGTTGACAGGGGGGCGGAGGTCAACCCCGAGGCCCCTTATATGTGGGGTGCCACAAGGATCGGTCCTCTCGCCCCTTTTGTTCAACATTTATGTAAAGCCGCTGGGCGAGATCATCCGTGGTTTCGGAGTGGAGTACCATCAGTACGCTGACGACACCCAGCTGTACATCTCCACCCCGGACCACCCCAACAATGCCCTTAAAGTGATGTCCCGGTGCCTGGAGGCCGTACGGATCTGGATGGGGAGAAACAGGCTCAGGCTTAACCCATCCAAGACCGAGTGGCTGTGGTTTCCGACCAGGGCCGGATTTTCCTATAGGCTAACTAGGCTTCAGCCTAAGGCCTCAAGATCAAGAGGGGCCTACATTCAAATTGTTAGCAAAATTAAAATTACACTTTCACTATAGGTGAAAGGGCCTCATAAGTGGAATAGCCTAGGGCAGTGATGGCTAATCTTTTTGCCATCGTGTGCCAGGAGAGGCGGGGTGGGGGAGGGACGTGCGTGCCCCCCCCCGCTCCTGGCACATGATGATCTGGTAGGCCCGTTTTTCTGTCTTACCTGGTTCCAGATCCTCTCTATTTATCTGGGAAGGGCGAAAACAGCCTTTCCCACTCCCTTGGAGGCCCTATGGAGGCTGAAAGGGCCCATTTCCTGACTCCCGGTGGGAGAGGAAGTGACATTTTTTGCTGTCCCCAGTCTCCAGAACCTCTCTAGGAGTCTCTAGGAGCCTCTCTAGAATTCTCTGGAGGCTGGGGCAGCAAAGAATGTCACTTCCTGTCCCACCGGGAGTCAGGAAATGGGCCCTTTCAGCCTCCATAGGGCTTCCAAGGGAGTGGGAAAGGCTGTTTTTGCCCTTCCCAGATAAATAGAGAGGATCTGGAACCAGGTAAGAAAGAAAAACGGGCCTTCCCCCCCCCCAGGCCCTCCAGAGACAGGAAACAGCCTGTTTCCCTACTTCTGGTGGGCCCAGAAGGCCCGAAAATCAGCTGGCCAGTGTGCGCATGCGCCCCAGAGCTGAGCTGGCGTGCCCACTAATATGGCTCCGCATGCCACCTGTGGCACGCATGCCATAGGTTCGCCATCACAGGCCTAGGGCCTCTTTTCATCTAAATCCGCCCCTGTTTCTGATGTCCCGATATAGTCAGCTGGTGCCATCGCTGACTATTGGGGGCAAATCATTGGCCCCCACGGAAAGGGCTCCCAGCTTGGGTGTCCTCCTGGATTCATGGCTGTCTTTAGAAGAGCACTTGACGGCCGTGACCGGGAGGATTTTTCATCAGGTTCGCCTGATTCGCCAGTTGCGTCCCTTTCTAGATCAGGACTCCTTACTCACGGTCATGCCCTCGTCACCTCTAGTCTGGACTATTGTAACACTCTCTACATGGGGCTCCCCTTGAGAAGCACTCGGAGGCTCCAACTGGCACAGAGTGCGGCCACGTGGATGGTGACGGGAGCGACGTGGCGCTCCCATGTAACACCTCTCCTGCGCAAGCTGCACTGGCTCCCGGTGGTCTTCTGAGTGCGTTTCAAGGTTTTGGTTATCACCTTTAGAGCACTCCATGGCTTAGGACCTGGTTATTTACGAGACCGCCTGCTACCACCAATAGCCTCCCACTGACCAGTACGCTCCCATAGAGAGGGGCTCCTCTGGGTGCCGTCGGCCAAACAATGTCGACTGGCGGCCCCCAGGGGGAGAGCCTTCTCTGTGGGAGCACCTACTATCTGGAACGAGCTCCCCCCGGAGATACGGAGGATCCCGGATCTGCGTACCTTCCAGCGCGCGCTCAAGACTTCCCTATTTCATCAAGATGGCCTGACCTAAGTCTTTCCCCTTTTAAACGGAAATTTTAAATTTGGTTTTAAATTATTGGGGTTTTAAATTTGTTCAGCCAAATTATTTAATTCGTTTTAGTCTATTTTAAATTTTGTATTTATATGTTTTATTCTATGGCTGTTCACTGCCCTGAGTCCTTCGGGAATAGGGTGGTATACAAATTCAATAAAATAAATAAATTGTTTGTCTACTGTTTGTCTAATGTTGGACCGCTCCTATCTTGGTGAAAATTGCTGGATGTGTGATTAGCGAAGATGTTTCTACGCTCTTTGTTTCTTCCTTGGGTTCTTGTTTTTTGAATACTCTACACACCAGGTTTGTATCTTTAGATAGTAGTTGATCTGTCAGAATGCCAGGCTTTTAAAATTCTCTTGCATTCTTGACTTTAGTTTGATTTCCTAGTTGAATTTGTGGCTACATTTGTCAATTTGCCATGAAACTAAAGAATTTTCATCCTGTCTTTTCACTGCATGTTCTTTTCCTTGTTTTTCCTACATGATTTTTAAATCTTTGTATTGCATATTGTAAATAGTTCCTGTTCTGCCTTCTCTCATTGTTGGAACTCTTGAGTTTGACTCGAGATGCTTTGAAAATATTTTGTTGATTTGTAGGCCAATGTGATGCCTACACATTGAAATAATCTGTTGATAGTTGATAGATGATTCTTTTCATGAGTTCTGATGGTGGCATTCTGATTGGCTATATTGAAAGGCACTTTTTAATGAAGTTGAGTGGGTGTTGATCAGGAATCTGGTGAGTTTGATGACTGGTTAAAAGGTACATATGTTGAGATGGCAGAACTAAAGTTCAGGCCTCAGTAGGCCTTCGAGGCTGTGGAAAGTTCCCCAAGAAACAACAAGCCTATGGGGTAAGCATATGACCAAAACCACTCAAAATGTATTTGAGTATTCTTATAACTTCTATACCTTATCCTTTGTGTGCAAGCTTCCTCCTACGGTATGTAACTAAGTAAAAGTAAGAAATCTATATATATCTGCCTTACACTGTGTTTAGGGTTCTTCCAATTTAAGGGAGAACACACCTTTGTTCAGCTAAATAAACATGTTTGGCTTATCAAGAGACTCCAGGACTCCATCTTTTATTTCTACCGAGTCACACCTAAATTCCTGCATAACATGGGTACCCATTACACTGAAGTGTGTCATAAAGGTAATTTTTCCCCTTTTAAATTCTGTATCACTGCAGTGTGTTCTTGCTCATCTTATTCAGCTTTTCTCATGGGCAGCTGTGCTGATAGTGCAACACTTGGTTTGTCTGTATTGTTTTTCTATATATATGAGTTTGAAGTGTCACTTTTTTTCTCTGCTTATATGAAGGAACAGTAGTCTGTTATTTTTTTTTCTTGTGAATTTGATTCCATTAAAGATGTTATTACGTTGTATGTATCTTCTAATTGCCATTTTCTCTTATGACAAAGGTGTTGTCCATATAATATAGCCATATTTTGTATGTGTGAGAGGGCTATTGCTTCACATTTTATATGACTATCCCTGCTGTAAATGCTAAGATGAATGATGTCATAGATTCCTCTGATTTGTTTGTATATCCATCAAATGAAGTAAATAGTAAGGCAAAGATCTATAATTTCTATGATTCTAGGTATTATCATTTTTGTATGCTTGACTGAGTTTGATGGCTTATATAGTAGTATTTCAATGGATTCTGAAGTCTCATAAAGGAGCTACAGTACTTCACCTATAACTAATGCAAATCAATTGAGGGAACAAGTCCTAGATGGCTAAAAAAGTATTTTCCACTAAGCAACCTACTGCTATTTCTCTTCCATCTGGGTCCTCCTACTATATGAGGTCATGGGATCAGACCAGTGGTGGGATTCTGCCAGTTCTAGGGGGTTCAGCCGAACCCTTTGTTAAATTGCTGGCTCGCCCCGCCCCTTGCCCCGCCCCTCCGCACTACTATTTATTGCCAATAAAATGGGGCGAGCAAGCCAGCAGTTTAACAAACGGTTTGGTGTTTTTTTGTAATTTATTGGTCCCGCAGCACACCAAACCATTTGTTAAATTGCTGGCTTGCCCGCCCCTCGCCCCGCCCCACCTCCCACCCGCGCGGCACCAGCCTACCCTAGCCAGGGGTAGGCAATTGTGGCTCTTTTACAACCTGTGGACTTCAACTTCCAGAATTCCTGAGACAGCTTGGCTGTCTCAGGAATTCTGGAAGTTGAAGGCCACAGGTTATAAAAGTGCCACAATTGCCTACCACTTCCCTAGCCTGAGTTCCGCTGCCTGGGATCCACGTGAGCTGCCACGTGGTTCCCCACCGTCTCTGGACGCAAGAGAGCAGGATGGAGAAAGCAGCTTGCCGGAGAACACATGAACGGCTCCATGTGGTCTGCAAGTCAGTGGCTGCTGCTTCAGTCCCCTGCTGCTGCTTGCCTGGGAAAGAAAAACTTCCAGAGCATTAACCAAAGGTAAAAGGGAAGCAAAGGGAGTGGGGGAGAGAAGGAGAGAAAGAGGTTTTAATCTGCTTCACATCGTAGGCTGGAGGCTTTTTGTTTTCATTCGCTATGTGTTCCTCTTTCATGCAAAAAAAAAAAAAAAAAAAAGCCCGATCAGATCTGGAGCCGAATGTCATTAGAAGCAATGTTGTCAACTTGGAGCATTTCATTTCAGTCTTCCAACTGGGCAATGAATTGAACCTCCTCCCCTAAAACAGATGCAATGTGGGTTGTTTGTTTGTTTGTTTTAGCAACGTGGATTGTTTTCCTAGGGCAGGGGTCTCCAACCTTGACAACTTTAAGATTTGTGGACTTCAACTCCCAGAGTTCCTCAGCCAGCTTTGCTTTGCTTTGTTGGCTGAGGAT
Source organism: Arizona elegans (assembly GCA_022577455.1). NCBI lineage: Eukaryota > Metazoa > Chordata > Lepidosauria > Squamata > Colubridae > Arizona > Arizona elegans. The sequence goes on from JAKOOJ010000001.1 coordinate 156,908,603, forward strand.
TTCTGGGAGTTGAAGTCCACAAGTCTAAAAGTTGCCAAGATTGGGGACCTCTGCCCTAGACCATTTTAGGAGCAAAGTAGTGGGTTTTGCTGGCATTTAAGGAGGAAAGGAAAGGAGGGAGGAAGAGAGAGAGAGAAAAGAGAGAAAAAGAAAGAAAAAGAAAGGAAGGAAGGAGGGAAGAAAGGAAGGAAGGGAGAGAGAGAGAGAAAGAAAGAAAGAAAGAAAGAGAAAGAAAGAAAGAAAGAAAGAAAGAAAGAAAGAAGAGAAAGGAAGGAAGGAAGGACCACAAACCATGGCACTAGACGTGGTTTCAGAAGATGCTTTGAAACAGAATAGCAATCTAGGGCTGGAAGGGACCTTGGAGGCCATCTAGTCCAACCCCCTGCTCCAGCAGGAAACCTTATATCGTCTAGATTGTTTTGGTGCCTCCAACAGAGAGGAAAATTGCCAGAAAGGAAAAGGAGTTTACTAGGACAAAGCTGCCATGCGGAGGAAGGTAGAGATAGTCCTTGACTTATGACCACAATTGAGCACAAAATTTTCGTTGCTAAACAAGAGCGTTGTTAAGTGAGTTTCACCACATTTTACTCAATCCATGACCTCTCCTGGCTCTAACAGTCATGTGCAAGCTAGATAGGGAAGAATATCTGAAGGTGTGTGTAATGTTCTAAATGTATAGAAGTTATAGTTAAATGTCTGGCAGAAAGTGGATTCTGGGTGTGTTTTTCCAAATGTAGTAAGTGAGGTTGAATGTGTATAGTTTTAAAAGAGCTCTCTGTGTGTACATACACATACAGTATATATAGTAGGTAATGTATCCTTTTGTGTGCCTATATACACTCTCTACTATGTAATATGTATGTACACAAATGGTATATGTACATAGGATTAAATAGTATATTTTGGATGTTCAGTAGTACTAAATAAATAGACAGGGAAATTGTATCTCGTTGAGGCCTTTGAGGTGAGGAGAGGCCAAGCACCCTAACCCTAACCCTTGATGTGAGTGATGTCAAGTTGGCCACGCCCACCGTCACATGACCATCAAACCACGCCCACCAAACAAGCCATGCCCACAGAACCGGTAGTAAATGGACTACTCAGAGGGCTGAAAAAGTTATTTTTGACCGGTCCTCGCACTTTTGACCAGTCCTTGAACTTACAACTATCCTCACATTTTACGTTTTGCGCCCTATCTTGTCACCGTGGTGAAGAGAAGTAGTGGTGAAATGACTGACATGGTTGTTAAGAATGCTGCACGGGCATAAATGTGAGGATGGTCATAAGTGTGAGGACCGGTCAAAAGTGCGAGGACCAGTCAGAAATGACTTTTTTCAGCCCTCTGAGTAGTCCCTATGCACATAGCCACGCCCACCCAGTCACATGACCAGCTAGCCATGCCTACACAGTCACATGACCAGCTAGCCACGCCTACACAGTCACATGATTGCCAAGCCACACCCCCAACTAAGCCATGCCCACAGAACCTGTTGTTAAAAAAATTGAATCCCACCACTGGACCAGTCCCCTTCTAAATGCTTCTTCATATCAGAATAAAAGTAATGACTTGAGTTATAAGGCTTCCTTAAATCAATTGTCAATTATTCAACATATATTCAAGAATAGGATAGAGTATGGTCAGCTTGGGTAAAATATGCATTGGACATGGCAGTTCCTGATAAGGGTAGTCTGGTCACAGTGTTCAAACAAAGATAAAGGAAAATCCAACTGATTACTGCTAAATAGAAATAAGAATTACCACTTGAGTTAAAATGGTGGCCACATTGAATTGTCGCTGCAGAACATAGTGGCCAATCTAGCAAACTCCAATGAAGCAATTTGCTATGTTTCCCTAATGCAAGCTCTGCTGCATTCTGCAGCCTTTTGTAGCATTCCACAATGCTGAAGAATGCAGTGGAGCTCAGGTTAGGAAATCATAGCAGGCCACATTGAATTGTGGTCATCTGGAAAATGGCAGCTAATAGCGTTATACCTATTTATGGCACTGAAGTGACTTCTATACTCTACAAAATGGTATATATCACATCTATTACTTAATATGTGTATAGGGAAGTAATTTTAGTATAGAGCAGGGGTGAAATCCAAAATTTTTCCCTACCAGTTCTGTGGGTGTGGCTTGGTGGATGTGGCAGGGGAAGGATATTGCAAAATCTACATTCCCACCCCACTCCAGGGAAAGGATACTACAAAGTCTCCATTCCCTCCCCTCCTGGGGGAAAGATATTGTGAAATCTCCATTCCCACCCCACTCTGGGGCCAGCCAGAGGTGGTATTTGCCGGTTCTCTGAACTACTCAAAATTTCCACTACCAGTTCTTTAGAACCTGTTAGAACCTGCTGGATTTCACCCCTGGTATAGAGTCCTCAGTTCTAGCCTATCTGAATGGCAACACTCAGGTTCTTTTTTGCCTCTTGCTCTCTGGATTTTTAATTTGTGTATGCTATAAAAATAGAGAAATCTCACAAAGCTCAATCAGATAAGAGACAAGATCATTCAACAAATGGCTTGAACAGTGAATACAGCATTCCATGAACAGCCTCATATGCAGATTCACTAGTCATCTTCATTGCCATAGTATTAGTACCTCCTGTCCTCTACAGGGCAGGCATGTGTTTCTATTGCTTTTTTTTTTTTTTTTTTTTTGCACATAGCATGAGTTTGACAGCAGGTTTGTGCAATATAATAGATTTCAAGCATTTTAGATATAATTGTAATTTTCCAAGGCATTCTATCCACAAGAAAGCACAAAGAACACGTTTATGAAGTCAATCATTAGCCTTATGAATCAATACCATTTAAGAAATAAAAAAACAACAACAACTTTAGTTGTTTAAAGACAGGAAGTACCAGGAGGTCTTCCCTTCTTTTGTTGACAGCAAATCCCAGTATTGAATTGCTTGCAATGTAACTGTGCAAAATTTGCAAAAAGCAGTGAACCTGCTGGGAATATAAATGGAGCCTCTCTAGCAGCTGGGTCTATATACGGTCCTTGCAAGCCTCATGGACAAAGTAGATGATATACCAATTAAATGATACTTTTATCTCAAATAAAAAATATAAAGAACTCAGGCCAACCAGAGTAAAGTCTTCAAAATATTTTTTTCTGTAATTTTTCCTCTTGTTTTCAGCAGAATCCCTGGAGGAATGACAATTCCTGTATTTCTCTGATCTCCTGTTCATAGCCTTTGCTGCCTCTACTGTGCACTGATGCCCAAAGTAAGAGAAGCTGGGAAAGGCCTAATAAAGGGCTGAGTGTGATGGCTGAAATACTGCAATTGAATGAGGAGTTGTATTCTGCATAAACATTATCTCAAAACTGCAGTATCAGACCTCCGGTAATGTTTAAGAGACCCTGGGTGTTGGGGTGAGCGGTGCTGGAAAAGGAATAGAATAGAATACAGATATAAACAATCAAGAGATACTAACTGATGAATCAATTGACAACTTATCTTATAAATGGCAACTTAGCCCAAGTGACAAGAAATATGGGAAGAAGTGTTTCAAGTGTTTCAAAGTATTCACAATTAATGAACTCACAATAAATGAGGTTGGGAAACTCCTATTACTTCCAAAAAGCTGCACTTGTCCTATACTAGCATCCTAAAATCTGTGGTTCTGGATTTTTTTGATCTTGCCCAGCTGCATGAGGCTTGAAAGTGTGATAACTGAATGCCCACTGCAATGTTAAGACTGGAGGCAGGACCACACAGGATGGAGATCTGGCTCTGGCAACTGATTTACATGGCTAAAAAATTAACCAAGATCCAGAGATGAGATGATTTCACTAATTACAAAAGATTGTTTTGTAACAAAAGAAAGTGGGCCTTTTCTGTGGCTCCTGTCAATGTTTTCCCTTCAGCCAAAATTTCCAGTACAGCAAAAGTACAGCAAAAGCAATGCCTACAAACTCATGGAGCATGTTTTTTTTAGGTCGCATCATTTATTCCCATTTGAGGCAATGGCTACTCTAGACATTATTTTAAAAATCCTTCCCAGTCATACTGAAGATATTTAGGTAATCTACCTTATATCTGATGAAAATCTTAAAGTCACCTGTTCTATGTGAAAGTTTTTGCTACTTAGCAAAAATGGATATGCTATGAGAAGGTAACTATCACAGAACAAAAATGTTCTGCAACATAACCTTTCTTAATATGAAAATTGTTGAGTGTTTTATTGGCTTTTATTTATTACACTTGATTTTCAGACATTGACCATAATAAAATTTTAATGTAGTAACAAATAATTTTAGGAAGTATTTCTAAGAGAAACAACAATTTGATTGTGGAGTTATTTACCCAGCAGTAAGAGATAATATTCTCCCCTCCACTGGACATATTCAAGCTGAGGCTTTTAGCTGGGTTTTTGCACTTTGCGTAGGACTTAAGCGACCTAAATGGTGCCTTTCAACCAGTGGTGGGATTCAAATAATTTAACAACCAGTTCTCTGCCCTAACAACCTGCTGGGTGGGCGTGGCTGGGTTGCCAGGGGGTTGCCAGGGGCATGACAGCACTCAGCCTCCTGCAGCACTCTGCCAGCCAAAATGGGCCTTGGGGGTTAATTACAAAATATGGGCTTTGCTTTGTGACATCCAGATCCCACAAGCAAGGGGTGTGAACTGCACAGAAAATACACTTCTGTTTGGTTATGAAGAAATATCTCCAAAGTCAGATGTATACTAAATGTAGACTGACTTTTAGCTACACATTTCCCCAGCAAACAGCAAATTTTGAAGCTCCAGGTAAAGAGGATTCATTTTAGGATGAGTAACCACAGTTTGAATGTTGGAGGTTGCTAAAGGAATGCTGGGAAACTCTGTATTTACAGAATGTTTGAGGGAGGATGCAGAATAGTCCCTCATTCTAAATTTTGATATGATTTCTATAAATAAGGAATGTAGAATTATAATGGCTGAGTATTTAATCCTTCAAACATCAAAAAATACAAAGCTAAGGGATAAACAAATAAAAACAGATTTGAAAAAAGAAAAGACTCAGGAAAGAAAAAGAGTGAAAGTGTAAGTGAAAACCAAAAAAGAATGACTTCCAACTTTCTTTGGTACAAATATAAGTAAAAAAATACTTATATCAAACTCTTACTCTAAAATTAACATTTGTCTACATTATTTCCATAATCCCATATCTAATCATCAAAGCCCGGATCTATTTTTAATTTCAGTTTCTCACAAAAAGTCTAGTAATGGTTCATATCACTTTAATCAATATTTGTTAAGGAAACCACAACTGATTTATTTAATTGCACCAAACTCAAAACAGGAATGGAAACTCCTGAACTCTAGTGTACTTCTCAACTTTGGCAACTTCTCATACTTCTCAACTTTGGCAACTTTAAGGTGCATGGACTTCAATTCCCAGAATTCCCTAGGCAGCATGAAGTTTGCCCATCTTAAACTTGCCAAGACTGAAAAACGCTGATCTACAAATAGAGATTTTTCCATTCCTCTTTTATTTATTTATTTATTTTATTTTATTATACTTATATGCCGTCCTTCTCCCAAAGGACTCGGGGTGGCTCACAAAAATTAAAACGATGAAAACAATAAAAATAACTACTAAAATAATCAATTAAATCTCCCAATTAATTTTAATTTTACTGGTTCTTACTTACTTATAAGGAATTGTAATGCAAAATCCTCACTTCCACCCTGTTCCAGAACAACCACCATTCCCTCACTAACCTGCTTTCCAGCTCCATTTTGCTGCGTGCAGGGCCACAAAAGAAGACCATGTGACTACCAGTTTAAAAAAAGTTCAGTCAGACCTTCCAACTTCTTGGGGGGGAAAAGATCTCGCGAAGTTGGAAGGTCTGACTGAACTGACTGACCAGCCTCCCAGCTGATCAGCACAGCTCCCAGTCATGCCCCTGCAGTCTCCCCACCCTGAATGGCAACCCTGGTGGGCGGGGCAGGGCTAGCCAGCAGTGGGATCAACCGGTTTGCTGAACTACGCAAAAAATTAACAGGTTTGGCCAAAACGCCGCAAACTGGCTGAATCCCACCACTGCTTTCAACTATATGATTCAATAAGTTAAAATCTAAGCTATATATAATTTTATAGTGATCATCTTAATAAGGAATACAATTATAGATACAAGGAGATTAACAGATTAACAGAGTTGGAAGGGACCTTTTAGGTCATCTAGTCCAACCCCCTGCCCAAGCAGGAGACCCTACATCAGTGATGACTAAACCTTTTTCCATCGTGTGCCAGGAGTGGGGGGAGTGTGGTGGGGTTGTGCCCATGTGTGCCCATATCCATAAGTCTATGTGCCCCACCCCCATGCATGTGCATGTGACCCATCCCCCCCCCCGCTCCTGGCACACGATGGCCCAGTGGGCCCGTTTTTCTCTCTCCCCAAGCTCCAGAGCCTTTCTAGGAGCCTGGCGAGGGCAAAAACGGCCTTCCCCACCCACCCCCGGAGGCCAAAAATGGCCTGTTTGACAACTTCCGGTCCTACCAGAGAGTGAAAAATGGGCCTTCCGGTCCCACCGAAAATTGGCAAACGGGCCATTTTCAGCCTTCGGAGGGCCTCCGGGGTGGGGGTGAGGGGGGAAGGCTGTTTTTGCCCTCCCCAGGTTCCTAGAAAGGCTCTGGAGCCTGGGGAGAGCAAAAAACGGGCCTTCCGGTCCCACTGGAAGTTGGCAAACGGGCCGTTTCCGGCCTCCGGAGGGCCTCCAGGGGCATGGGGAAGGCCGTTTTCACCCTCCCCAGACGCCTAGAAAGGCTCTGGAGCCTGGGGAGAGAGAAAAGCAGGCCTTCCCCATCACCCCCCGAGGCCCTCTGGAGGCAGGAAATAGGCTGTTTCCCTACTTCTGGTGGGCCCAGAAGGTCCAAATATCAGCTGGCGAAGCGGAGATTGTGTGCCCACCGATATGGCTACATGTGCCTTAGGTTCGCCATCAGGGCCCTACACCATTTCTGACAAATGGGAGTCCAGTCTCTTCTTGAAAGCTTTCAGGGATGAAGCTCCCACAACTTCTGAAAGCCTCCATGTCTTTTGGACTATTCTAAAAAGAATGCCAATCCCTGTTCCAATATTAAACATGCAGGTAGGAAAGAGGAAGAAGGAACACCTGTAGAAAAGTCTCAAAACTCATGATGGCAGGGGACTCTGTGAGAAATATTTGGCAACGCTTCTTGAATAGGTCATGTAGAAAACTGCATTGTTTATTGTTAATATATTTTATATTTTGTTGAAACAAAACATATATATAACAATGAAAATGTGATGTAGAAACTGAAATGAAAAATAACCTAGACATTTATATTCCATTCAGAAGAACTATACAATATTTGTCCAGATTAAGCACTAATTCAAATGTTAATAAACAACATGTATCAGCAGTCCACTGCTGCAAATCAGGTATAGATTTATGCTCCCAAAGTTATACAATAACTCCTTTAGCCAATTTTACCCCTCTATGTGCAAAGAGTTCACAATTCCTATTACACTGATAAATTCCATGTACTGGGGATGTTAGGTAGTGTTATATCAAACATAATGCTAATTAAATACTAATCATAATTCTTTGTTCCTTTCCTTTCTCAAGTACTATTATGTTTACCTAACCTTTATCAATCTGCTTCCCTGAGACAGTTTGAGCTTAATTTTTCCTTCAGTAAGAATTCAACCTCAGTGATTCTCAAATGAGAGAGTAAGACTACAGGTTACCTGGAGGTCAGGCAACATAATAGTAATCAATGTTTAGATCATATCTTCTAAAGTGGCATCTGAGACACCTTTTAACACTATAAACAAACATCAGAGCTATCTCAATGTTGTCTGAATCCTGACAAATATATTAAGGATGTGTTTATCATCCACAGATACCAAAGGATATTTAAACTGCATTTGCTACCACAACTATCATGGCTTATGAGCATAAGCACATATAGTTTAACAGGCTGATGAGGAATGAAATGCTCTCAGATACTACACATTGCTCCTTAGCATTATAAAATTCCTTTGGCAGAGACTGAAATTGCTCACCAAACTCTTGAGTCCTCTAGACTTCAGTATTCCCAAAACAGCCCTAGATAAGACAATGTGCAGCTTAGTGCTCCCAGTGATGATCATCTGGGGGTACTGGAGAAACTTACCTTTTAAAAAGTCTTGAGTAAATAAAATCTGATGAGCCCAAGGGAAAAACACCTACTGAACAATATGGTATAAATCCAATGAATAAAGGAAGTTGCAAGCAGGGAATGAAGGCATTGCTGTCCCAGATCAGGAAGTCACAGTCCTGGATAGAACATGGTGAAACAGACTGGCTCCAAATTGGCAAAGGAGTAAGACAAGGTGGTATACCTTCCCTGAATTATTCAACCCAGGATGTTATCTAATGAAACTGAATTGGAAGATCATGAGCACAGTTTAAAATTAGAGGTAGAAACTTCAACAACCTGCACTATGCTGATGACACTATTCTGGTAGCTGAAAATGCAAATTATTTGTAAGCACCAGTAATAAAAATCAAGGGACACAGTGAGGGAAAAGGATGTAAAACTGGAGAAAAAAAGAAAAAAAACTAATGATACAAGGTAAAGCCTTATAACCAACCATGATGACATTAAACTGATGGATAGCTTCTGTCTTTTAGGATTGACTATAAACAGCAAGACAGCCAGCTCAATGTAATAATTAAGGCACCAGGCTAGAAACTGGGAGTGACTGCCAGGCTCGCTTTAGGTACAAAGCCAGCTAGGATTTGGGCCAGTCTCTTTCTCTCAACCCTAGGAAGGAGGCAATGGCAAATCACTTCAAAAAATCCTTGCCAAGAAAACTGCAGGAATGTCCAAGCTGCCTCTGATAATGTCTGATAATTGGACATGATTGGACAGAAGAAAAAAGTAAAGGAACCAGTAGAATAACAGAAGTTAAGAAAGCCAGGAAATAAACCACAGACTACTTGGGAGATTAGCTTGAAAACTTTGGAAATTCAAATGTCAGGATGATCAGATTCATGTAGGCAACAGTTTTCACTGTAGCACTCTATGGAAATGGAAGTTGGATGCTGAAAAAGCAGGATAGAAAGGATATTGACCCTTTGGACTTTGATGCTGGAGAAGTCTCTTGGGAATACCATGAGCAGCTAAGAAAACAATAAATGAATAGTTGAACAAATCACCTATTATGGCATGATGCCAACTTCTGATATTGATACAGTATGTGTTAGCACACTACTATAGATGATATCACAAGAAAGACTGGTGATGGGGGTGGGGTGTCCTTGTGTGTCAAATTTTGATGGCAACAGAATTGGGAGTGTTGAGAACAGCAAAGAAGGAGCAAATGTGTGCTATATTCAAAATACTGTGTCATTCAAGCGCCCAGCACCAATTTCTACACAGTTTGTTACACTTTGTCTTTTCATAAGGTTCTGAAATGTAATCCTGTTCTGTTTTTTAAGAATGTTCACAATAAATAAGGGTAGAATGCTTAGCCTGATTCTTGCATATCTCTTCTTAGTCCTAGGTCAATCATTATTTTCAGTGTCATAAGTTCCATTGGATTTCTGTGAATTTACAGTAGAAAAGAAATAACTGTATACACTAGGGTGCATTGTAAAATATACTGAATAGCAAAATTGTGGAATACGTTAAGGGGGAGGTTGTACAGGGGTTCAGGGCAGTCTGGCAGGATGAACAAGTAAGAGCAGGTATGTGACAGTGCACAACAGGTGCCAGACAAGTCCAGGAGATTGCAACTCCCATCTCCTAAATGCAACTCCTATCTGAGATGTTAAGATCCAGAGGAAGAACTCTGGCTCCCAATGATATTTCGGTACTGATAAACTTCCCATGATTCTCATGCAGCCAGGTGCTGGGCAAAGCAAACTATGGAGGTACAGAACCCAGCTGTTGTGGCTCCATTGCCTGAGCCTGGGCTATCGACAGATGCAGACTCTGAGAGTGAGGGGGAGGAGTTGGCAAGGCCTCCCTCTCCAGGACTCTCCTCTCCGGCAATGCCTCTGGAGGACACCAAAGGCCAAATGATAGGCTCAGAGCCAAGCACGGTGGACAGCGACGAGGAAGATAAGTGCTGGCTGGACCCTCGACAGAGGCGCAGGGAGAAGCGTGCACAGCAGAGGGGAAGGCGTGCCAGAGAGTAGCTGAGTCACTGGACCACACCCCACAGGGTATAAATGTGGGTGTGGTGGCCAGTTCAGTTTGTGACGAGCAAAAACTGGAAATACTCCATGATCTCTGCGTTACTGGACTTTGCCTGCTTTATTGGACTGCATTTGGACTAATCCTTGTATTATTGACACTCTGCCTGTTTTATCGTAATGCTGCAGTCTAATCTTTGTTTTGTGTGAGTAAAGTCTGAATTGGCAGCTAGCCACTGGGTTGCTGCCAGCTTTATCATCAAAGAGTTTTGTCGTGTGGCTTATTAACTCTGGGCCGTCTGTGGGTGTGTGTGCGTGGTACGGGGACAGAACACCAGCAGGCCAGAGAAACTAGGATAAGAAAAGCAGTCCAGTAGGCAGGCACCAGGGGACATCGTCTTGGATAGTGTAGTTCTGCTGTTTCTTATACTGGAGAGAAGTAACTAATGACATATAAACTGAAATCCTGCTTAACTTCCTGGAAGCACTAGAGCTTTGCCAATTATTTTCTAAAAAAGAAAGGAACAGATTTAGAAAAAAAATGTAATTGCTCAGTGTTGAGCTGATTATTGAATCTCTAACATTTAAGTGTTTTGATTCCAATTTTGTCAGGCAAAAGCTCTAGCAGCGATTTGACATTTACCGATCTATACTTCAGATTAAAGATTGTTGGTAACTGTAGGTTATTACATCTTTAGTTGTGTTGCTACTAAATATGTTTAGTTGTATTTTTTCTCTTCATTAATATCTGCATACAGAGAATGAGAAATGAAAGACAATTTGTTGCAGAAACAGAAAAGACTAATCGAGAAAATGAAGCCCTGATATTTACATTCACATATTATAGAAAATGTACTCCATTTTTCAATAAACACTCACTGCACTGTACTGATTGATCAAATTGTGCTCATAAAAACAGATTTAAGGGTACATTAAATGGAATTATTTTTGTATTGGCAGCATAAATGCTAATACATTATAAATCTGCTATTAATGTTATAGCCTTACCAAGTGATCACATTTGTAAAACAAATGTTTTAAAAAACGATAGCCTACAGAATAAAAGAACATTAGTGTAATCTATATAAACATATTTCTTGTTGTGATTTTTCAAATGACTTTCACTAGGAACAAAAAATAATCTACTGACTCTTCTGTTTTTCTCCATTATTTTTCTCATTGAAAGTTTTTGGTATTGTGCTTTTAAAATTTTAGCACTTTAGGACGTCTTAAATTCTTTTCCTATTAGCTTCTCAATTTCAAATGGTCACTCAGCAAGTAGTCACTAAGTGAGAACTTCCTGACCTACATGCCCAGAGTAACTGTTTTCCCTGAGTCTTCCTCCTTCCTCTGAAGGAGAAAGCTGTCAGCAAGAGAGGTCAAGCAAGAGAAGATTTTCTAGAAGAACATACATGGCAGACTTTATCTTTCAGCAGATGTTGTAGAAATGAAACCTCCCCCTCATAATGGGTTCATGCCTCTTTAGGAGGTCTACATGTGGATTTTGGAAGGCCTTATCCAAATATTATTAGACATAAACAATAATCTTACTATTATTTGTTCTATTTCTTTTAACCTAATAAGATCAGGATTGTTGCTTTCTTCTGCTTTTATTATAACTGGGTGTAGTTTTGACTTCTATGAGTCATTCTGAGTTAGCAGCCTTATAAATACTTTGCAATCAATCTACTTTAAAAAGAAAATTTTCCATATATTGTGTCCATTAACTAATTGGTCAAGTGGATAAATAATTTAATCATACTTACAATAACAACAACAACAACAACAACAACAACAACAATAATAATAATAATATTTGTGATGCATTTTTGAATGTTCAGTTAATTGAGTTTCATGTTTAATGAATAAAGTATAATAATAATAATAATAATAATAATAATAATAATAATAATAATTCACAATTACTATAAATTATTGTTAAGTTTGCTATGTGGAAATCTAATCACACTCAGCAATAGGCAGTCTCAATTTCTATAATATTTCCCCAAAAGTGTACTGATTATTAAGTTCATTATTTTATTCCACAGTTGCACCATAACTGAAATAATAACATTATTTATTGAAAATAAAATACTAAGAAGTTCCCTTATAAAACAGTCTTCATTTGCCATAATAGTTAATTATGACAAATCTGTTGACTAAAAAAATACATTAGTGAAAATGCAGCTTTTCTCGTATTACCCTAAAACCTATAAAAATCAATGAGGTATGGGAGGGGGCTGTTTCCCTCAGTAGAATATTAAAATATAAAATACATCCAAGAAATTAATTGGCACAGTATTGTATTTATCTATTCCTCCAACTTCCAAATGCTTCATAATCAGTTTGAGAAACCTCAGAACCACCAGCTACTTTTCACTATAATTTGCATATTGAAGACAGAATCCAGCCAAAGTTATCTAATTACTATTCAGGTCCAATCTACAAATATAGAAAAAATGAGATGGAAATTAGGCAGTTGGGTCCTTAGGGGGGAAGTTCTTCAGGCAGTAATCCTGCATCAAAATTTTGTAATATTCAATATAAAACAAACCAAAAAAACAAATACTCCTCCAAGGAGAAAACAATTTTTTTGATGTGCTTATTTTCTTACTTGCACTATTATTTGTTTTCTTCAAATGGAGGACATGTGAAGAGTGATATCTTCCATTTGCAACCTCAGAACACAAAGCCACCTCCTTTTCTTTCCTGCCATGAGCAACATGCACAACCTTTTTGGCCTGCCAGAAAGCAAAAAAAAAAAAAAGAAAAGAAAAGAAAGAAAAAAGAAAGAAAGAAAGAAAGAAAGAAAGAAAGAAAGAAAGAAAGAAAGAAAGAAAGAAAGAAACTAGAGCAACAAAACTTGATTGGTAGACTATGCAACTGTGCACATAAGGTAAATTAAGCTCTTTAACATCTATATGAAGCCGCTGGGTGAGATCATTCATGGTTTCGGGGTGAGGTACCATCAATATGCTGATGACACTCAGCTTTACATCTCCACCCCGGATCACCCTGGGGATGCCCTTTCTGTGATGTCCCATTGCCTGGAAGCGGTGCAGGCCTGGATGGGAAGAAACAGACTCAGACTCAACCCATCCAAGACTGAGTGGCTGTGGATACCGGCATCTCGCGATCTAGTGGCCTCGTCACTAGTGATGGCAGGGGAGGTTCTTACTCCCTCAGAAAGGGTCCGCAATCTGGGTGTCCTCCTGGACTCACAGCTATCTTTGGAAGATCATTTGACGGCCATGACCAGGGGGGCCTTCACCCAGGTACGCCTGGTACGCCAGTTGCGCCCTTTCCTAGATCGGGATGCCCTTGCCATGGTCACTCATGCCCTTGTTACGTCTCGGTTGGACTACTGTAACGCCCTCTACATGGAGCTGCCCTTGGGATGCAGCCGGAGACTACAGTTAGTCCAGAATGCAGCCACGCGGTTGTTACGGGGGCTCTCAGTACTCCCGTGTGACACCTCTTCTGCGCGAGCTGCACTGGCTACCTGTGGTTCTTCGGGTTTGTTTCAAGGTGCTGGTGCTCACCTATAAAGCCCTACATGGCTTAGGCCCGGGGTACCTGCAGGATCACCTCCTGCCATCCTCCCATCGTCCGGTGCACTCACATAGAGCGGGCCTTCTCAGGGTGCCATCAGCCAGACAATGACAGCTGGCGGCCCCCAGGGGGAGAGCATTCTGTGTGGGAGTACCGACCCTCTGGAATGGGCTGCCCACTGGCCTCAGGACAGCCCCTGACCTCCTCTCCTTCCACCGCGAACTGAAGACGTGGCTTTTTTACCAAATGAGCTGAATCCATAGGGATGATTTTAAAAAATTTGAATTTGAATTTATTTTAATTAATTTTAAACTGATTTTAATGTTTATGTAATTTTTTATGTTCCTTTTGCAAGCCGCCCTGAGTCCTTTGGGAGAAGGGTGGCATATAAATTACATAAATAAATAAATAAATAAATAAATAAATAAATAAATAAATAAATAAATAAACGAAGCATATAGTAAGACTTATTGGATATAGAATACACAGAATAACAGAATAGGAAGGGACTTTGGAGGTCTTCTAGTCCAAATCCCTGCTCCAGCAGGAGAATCTATACCATTTCAGACAAGTGGCTGTCTAATCTCTTCTTAAAAGCCTCCAGTGATGGGGTACCCACAACTTCTGAACACAAGCTGTTCCGTTGGTTAATTTTTCTCACTGTTGGGGAATTTCTCCTTAGTTCTAGGTTGGATCTCTCCTTGGTTAACTTTCTTGTCTTGCCTTCTGGTTCTTGGGAAAATAGTTCAATCCCCTTGTCTTTGTAGCAGCCCCACAAATATTAGAATGCTTCTATCATGTCTCCCCAGCCCTTCTTTTCACTAGAATAGAATGGAATGGAATAGAATGGAATAGAATAGAATAGAATAGAATAGAATAGAATAGAATAGAATAGAATAGAATAGAATAACAGAGTTGGAAGGGACCTAGGAGGTCTTCTAGTCCAACCCTCTGCTTAGGCAGGAAACCCTACACCACTTCAGACAAATGGTATCCAACATCTTCTTAAAAATTTCCAGTGTTGGAGCATTCACAACTTCTGGAGGCAAGTTGTTCCACTGATTAATTGTTCTAACTGTCAGGAAATTTCTTCTTAGTTCTAAGTTGCTTCTCTCCTTGATTAGTTTCAGGTGCTTTGGAGAATAGCTTGACTCCCTCTTCTTTGTGGCAGCCCCTGAGATATTGTAACACTGCTATCATGTCTCCCCTAGTCCTTCTTTTAATTAAACTAGACATACCCAGTTCCTGCAACTGTTCTTCATATGTTTTAGCCTCCAGTCCCCTAATCATCTTTGTTGCTCTTCTCTGCACTCTTTCTAGAGTCTCAACATCTTTTTTACATCGTGGCAACCAAAACTGAATGCAGTATTCCAAGTGTGGCCTTACCAAGGCATTATAAAGTGGTATTAACATTTCATGTAATCTTGATTCAATCCCTCGGTTTATGAAGCCTAGAACTGTTGGCTTTTTTGGCAGCTGCTGCACACTGCTGGCTCATATCTAAATGGTTGTCCACTAGGACTCCAAGATCCCTCTCACAGTTACTACTATTGAGCAAGGTACCACATATACTGTACCTGTGCATTTTGTTTTTCTTGCCTAAATGTAGAACCTTACTTTTTTCACTATTGAATTTCATTTTGAAATTAGACATATCCAATTCCTGCAATCGTTCTTCATGTTTTTAGCCTCCAACCCCCTAATCATCCTTGTTACTCTTCCCTGCACTCTTTCCAGAGTCACATCTTTTTTATATTGTAATGACCCGAACTAGCAATAGCAATAGCATTTAGACTTAGCAATAGCACCACTTCACAGTGCTTGACAGCCTTCTCTAAACATTTTTACAGTCAGCATATTGCCCCCAACAATCTGAGTCAGTACTCCAAGTGTGGTCTTACTAAGGCTTTGTAAAGTGGTACTAGAACTTCATATAATCTTCATTCTATCCCTTTATTAATGCAGTCTAAAAGATAGAGAAGAAACACAATATTACAAGATTTGGAATATATGGTACAGTTGGCTAGAAAATAGATGTAAAGTCCACATATAAAGATTATCTAAGAGTCAAATTAAAATGGTAAAATAATGTATACATTTATATTGTTATAATTTAAAGGTAAAATGTATTAAGTATGAATATAAATAAATAATCATAATATAATTAAATTTATATAATTAAGTAAATATATAATATGTAGAATAGCAATCTATGAAAATTGGAAACTATGTAAATATGAGTGATATCGGTACTGGAACGCTGTAAAGAGTAGAAACATGGTGTAAAGATTGAAATATGTTTAATAATTTTTTATTTATTTATTAATGCAGTCTAGGATTGCATTGGCTTTTTTTAGCTGCTGCCACATACTGTTAGCTCATTTTAAGTGATTGCCCACTAGGACTCCAAGATCCCTCTTGCAGTTCCTGGCATTAAACCAAGTTTAATCTAGTTCAGGGATGTCAAACTCAATTTCATTGAGGGCCACATTAGGGTTGTGTTTGACCTCAGGGGGCTGGGGTGAGCATGGCCAGGGTGGGTGTAGCCAGCATGACATCACTCACGTTGGGGCACCTGTGGTGGCCCGAGCACTCTCTCAGCTAAAATGAACACGGCCCCCCTGAGCTCCGTTTTTGTTGGCAGAGGTACCGCGGGCCTGACCTTCACTGTTTTCAGGGTGGCCCCACAGGACAGATCTAAGCACCCTGCAGGTTGTATTCGGCCCATGGGCCTTGAGTTTGACACTCCTGACCTAGTCTATACTTATACAGTTGGTTTTTCTTGCCTAAGTGTAAACCCTTATTTTTATCACCTTGAATTTAACTTTGTTAAATAGGGCCCAGTGTTCAAGTCTGTTGAGATCCACCTGGATCTTGAGCCTATCTTCTGGGGTGTTGGCTATTTCTGCCAATTTGTCATCTGAAAATTTGATGAGTTCCCCTTCCATTCCCTTGTCTAGATTGTTTATGAAGATATTGAAGAGTACTGGGCCTAAAACAGAAACCTGGGATACCCCATTGCTTACTTCCCTCCATGTAGATGTAGTTCTGTTGAGGACTGCACATTGCGTATGATTTGTCAGCAAGTTACAAACCTATCTGGTGATGGTGCTATCTATACCACATTTTTCTAGCTTAACAAGAAGTAAATTGTGATGTTCTTCCTAGTAAAATGCCTTACTAAAATTCAATTATACTATATCCACAGCTTTTCGCTGATCCACTAATTTAGTCACTTTGTCAAAGAATGAAATAATATTTTTTTGACATGATCTGTTTTTGATGAACTCATGTCGGCTTCTGATTATAACTTTGCTTGCTTCTAGGTGTTCACAGATTCGTTGCTTAACTTTTCCAAGATCTTCCCAGTATTGATGCCAGGCTGATTGATCTGTAATTTCCTGGATCTGTTCACCCCACCTTTTTAAATTTTTTTTTTGAAGATGGGAAACATATCAGCTTTTGTCGGCATAAAATATATACTGTCTATCATCAGCTTATAAACAAATTATCTTCTACTGGGGAATTAGCACCGTATTTCTGAGTGTAGTTTAAAAAGCAGTGTCCTTTGGTCTGTGGGAAATCCAAAGATTTTTCATGCATCCTGATAGGCAATAAAAAAATTGTGAACTCAGGGCCTTTATGTTTTCAAAACTGGGGGGAGCAATTATATTATTTATTCCTGAATGCTAGGTGTAAACTAACAATAACAGTTAGCATATCTTAACTGTATGTTTAGTTGGCAACTAACTTTGAACTGCAGACCTTCTTCTTCTATTTATATTTTATTTTGCTCCAAATATGTGTATAGAAAGTTTATATTTTGTCATTAATTATTGCTCCTATATTCACTAATATAAACTTTCTATACACATATTAGTGTGTACAATGTGCGACTCTTCCTCTCTCTCTCTGTCTTTCTCTAACTCTTTCTCTGTGTGTGTGATTGTGTGTGTATAAAGATGTTTACATTTGACAATGATCTACAGAACATTTTACTTTACAGCACTTCACATTGCAAAACTGTAAAAACATTATAATTCTAGTTTCAAACTATGTGCATATATCTTTGGATATTATGGTCCATTTATACTTTACACTAACTTATGAATTTTAATTAATTTATAAGAACAAACGGGAGAACATTGCAACAGAAGGAATTACTGATAGTAACTTCCATTAAAATGAAGTGGAATATAGCAAAGTTCACTTTAATGAGCTTTTTATAAGATATGTATACCTCATATAAAGGAATCTTGCTGAAAATCAAAACTCAAGCCTTTAGCTTTTATTATTCCAGTTAACAGAAGAAAGTAACAAAAACAGATGCTTAAACCTTTAAAATGCAATGTTGTACTTTATTGTTGTTTTCAGATCATTTAGCAACATCTATAGATTAAAAACTCTCACAATTGAGGTTGGCGGGTTAAACTGACAATTAATGCCATGAGAATCTCTCAGAGTTACGATGTTTTCATGAGACAGTTGAGTAACATTCTAATGACAGAAAGATTCATCTCCCATTCTCTTCTTTTTTTACTTTTTTCACTTCAGCCAATGCACCTAAAAATACCATCTTTTCATGCATATTTCCTCAAGGTTATGTTAAACATTCCATATAGTTAACCTTTTTTTTTAATGAAATCAGAAATAAATGCAAGACTCAACAATTATTACCAGGGATAACATTCTTGATCAAGATGATTAGAATAATTTATTTTTTCATTATTCAGTGATACATGCAAAAAAGAAAGAAAAGAAAAGAAAAGAAAAGAAAAGAAAAGAAAAGAAAAGAAAAGAAAATGTACACTTCCATGTCTTACTCTGAAAGTAATGCCCCACTGAATCATTCCCTAAGCATCTAACACACACACTCCAGGAAATGCAATGAAATAACAAAATAAAACAACAAAATATGATAATGGACCAATGAATCTTGGAACATTGAATCTTATAAATTCTCAGGTAACCTTAATCACAACAACTAAATATATTCCTACTGTTTAAATAGAAAACCTGCAGAGGAAAATGGGTATTATTTGATTTATATGGTCACCCAACTCACATAGTGATTCTGAGTAGTTAACATAGAATTAAAAACATAAAATAAACAATAAGCGAAAATTACTAGCCAATCCATTATAACACAACCAAAGCCAAACTGCAAACACATTCAAAATCTGCAATTGAATATAGGATTTGCTTCCAGAAACAAACCAGGTTTTCAAGACCTTATAGGCCAACAGGGTCTAATTGTTTGTTAGACTTTGAAGATTAAAAATAAAAATCACAATCAGTGGCTTTGACAATAGAATTCCTGTTGATGAGTTTGTTTCTTTTTGTAGTAATTCCTAGCAGTTACAGTATAAATCATTGTGTGTTAACTGTTATGCCAAACCCTTATTTGATTCATGAGGTTTCTACTTTGGAGTGTTAAACAAAACCAGTCTATTGTAATTCTGTTTCACAAATTGTAGTTAAAGAATTCATGGTATAGTGACATGTACAAATCAGTGGCTATCTCTAAAATTAACCTATTCCTTAACAACATGAAGGACCCACACAAATGAGAATAGGGAGTTGAAAAAGAAAGAAGACACATTTAATAAAAGGAGCCAAAATAAAAACTAACTTTATGGTGTGCGCTCTCAATAGATCTTATGCATTTTGAAAGCAGAAGGTCCCATCTTCCAAATAAGATTTGTTCTTGCTTTATTTATTATAGTAAGTCACAGTTGCCACTATCATGTGACTGAATGAAAATGCATTAGCCATTAAAAGCTAGAGGAAGGTTTAGCTTACATTATATTATAGAATTGCACAACAGTTAAAATCCACAAATGGAATTTGTTATCCCTTGGCGATCTACTCCTTTCCTCCCTCCCCTTCTTTAAATTGATTTATTAATGTCCAGTATTGCTTTGCAGTTTTATCCTTTTAGCAATAATGGATGTAATATATCACAAAAACAAATTTTTAAGAGTACATCATTAGGGTGATGTAGCACTGGTAATAAACCCCCTTCACACTTGGATGAACTTAAATCAGTTTCTCTTTATTGATTTTTGGTCATAACATAATTTTTAAAGTTCAACTCAGTTAATAAAAGGCTTTCTCTAGTGTTGTGTGTTGTGAAGTTTTCATGTCACCTTTTCAGGCAAAAGGCTGTTATAATAATATTATATATGGATTTAAAGTTATATTTTTTGATACAAGTTCATGATGAATCCTCATTATGCCATATATCTTCTTCTTGGTCTCTGTGTCTTGGTCAATCTTTATTATCACTGAGCTTGGCAACAATAGATTTATATGACTGACTTTCTATTCTGATAGAGTAATAATTCTCTTTAGGAAAAGTGTCAGCCTGTTGAGCAGCACTCCTTCTTATAAATATACTGTTAATCCTGGGTAGGCATCTCAATACAAGCAGTCTACAAGTACCAATCTTCCATTGGCTACTTGGACACAATAGATGTTTTTGCAGATGTTTTTCTCCTTCACCTGCCAGTTGGTCTCTCTTATAGAAATAGTTCCAGGTTTGATGCTGAGGATGATTGTCGTCTAGGGAGGCGAAGCCACAATAGGCTATCCCACCGTGCCCTCACAGTGGTTAGCCATAAAGTATTCCAAATATATTTTCTCAATTGGTTGTGCAGATTCTAACTTTCAAAAGTAGGTTTTTAAATAGCTGCTATTTATATTTTTAGATTATTTCTTCCAAAGGGTTAGATTTTTAGCAGGATAGCAGGAGCTATTTGAAATATCTGCACCTAAAAGGAAATGAATTTTCTGTGGATTCCAAAAGGTTCTACAATATTTCCCTCTTTCAATGCACTGTTCATTTTGTGGTATCAAGAGATTTGCTTATGCTTCTTTCTCAGAAGAGTCAACCTCTTGATATATAACAATGTTGAGGAGAACGATGCAAATGAATCACTAAGTACAGTGCAAGTACACTATAACTATCATATAAAACAGTTGACATTCCATTATGAAGCCTCTTCAGTGGCACTGAGAGGAAGACGGCAAATCCTATCTGCCACACATTTCAGCTGCCTATCAGGTTAAATGTGAAGAAATATGTGAGCAAAAACTTTAAGAAAGTAATTACAGACATACACCGAGAGAAGATTCTCCAATATACATGAAACTGAAAAGTGGTGGAGAAAAGTGGGAGGGTTGCTGCTGGAGTTGTTGCACCTAGTTCTCTGGGAAATGGCTGCCAACCACTTGCAGACACTTTTGGTTGAAACTGTTTTCCTGGATCTATTTCAATCTATTGAGTCATTTCAATTTGGGTTTTTTCCCCCCTTGGAATCAAGGGATGATCTTTACCAAGAGAGGGACAGGAATCTGCATCACTGATTACATCATCCGCGGCAGACTTTAAGATAGGAGTACTATTCCCATGAAAATGGCTGTTTCTATTAAAAAAAAATTGGAATATTATTTCTTGGCCAGTTAGTCTGGAGTATGGAGGTCCAAGGAATCCTCCTGCATTCCTCCCTGTTTTTCAACCTCTGCAAAAAGTCACTGCTGTCACAATGGTGCCTCTCTCTCAAACCACACTGGCTTTCTGTATGCAAATACATAACAAAAGAATGGTAGACAGCGCACACATTGCCAACAAAACCTCCCAGCTGAATTCCTCAGCATTTAAAGGAATCTCGGCTGTCAAAACACGTCCTTTCTTCTTCCCAAAGGCCTGCAGCTCTTTGGAGCTTAGCTGATTCCAGAATAGAAGGACCGCTGTACATTCTGCTGACTTATTTATAAATAACATCCCTGAATTCTTATTTTAAAAAGCCAAGCCTGTCATATTCTTTGATTTTTAAATAGGAGAGTATTTATTTTTCAGTAATAGGTGTGTGTTCAACTTTTGAATACACATGTAACAATAATCTTCTGTGTGCTTGCTCTCCTTGTTCAAGTAGGATGGTTGATAAAGTCAAGGTTGTAACTGCAATTCAATGAATGTCCTTACAGTTCTACAATAGTCTTCTTCTAGGTTTTATCTACACAGAAAAGTTGAAGGTAGGGGTTCCAGAGGACAGGCACTGCGGTAGATAAGGCCTGCTTCCAAGATCCCATTAGATGTCATTGTTTGATCAATAGAACCCAGACCATACTGCTGTATTTTAGACCAGCTGAAGCTTCTGAGTGGTCTTTAAGAGTAGCCCAAGTAGTGCATATTGCAAAAATCCCTATGGAGGTGCAACTGACATACAAGATAAATCTGTGTGAAGGCCTTTTTCCCACAGCTGTCATCTGCTCTTCGAGCAGGAATTGCAAGTCCAGGAAAAAGTCAGATTGCACACCAATCCCAAATGGAGAAGTGCTTCCCATCCAGAACTAAATGGAAATTATTTGGGATCAGGTAGCCTAAATGCCCAAAGCCTTTTTGGGAATTTGTAGAATTAGAGCTATGGTGCTGCTGTCACCTGTGTCACTGCTTCATAGAGAGAAGAGGTTCATGTAGGAGTGAAGACGCTGACCTAGAAACCAAGAGAAGGTGAGTTCTAGGCCTGCCTTAGGCAGGAAAGCCTGCTGGGTGATTTTGGACCAGTCCCTCACTCTCAGCCCAACAGTATTTGTCCCTCTCTCACACAGTATTATTGTTTTAGGGGAGGGGTGTCAAACTCAAGGCCTGGGGGCCAGATCTGGCCAGCGGGGTGTTTAGATCTGGCCCACAGGGCTGCCCTGGAAACAGTGAAGAACTAGCCTGTGGTGCCTCTGCCAGTGAAAATGGAGCACAGGAGGGCCCTTCTGAGCTCTGTTTTCACTCGCAGAGGGTTGCAGGAGGCCGTTGCAGGCAGAAACGGAGCTTGTGAGCCCATTTTCACTGGCACAGGTGCCCCCGACATGAGTGATGGTCGAGCTGGCCATGCCCACCCTACCCATGCCCACCCCGGGCCCCCGAGGTCAAACACAACATTGATGCGACCCTCAATGAAATAGAGTCTTGACACCCCTGTTTTAGGAAAAACAGGAGACAGGAATATTTGACCAAAATATATTTTAAAAGGTGGGATAAAAATATAATAATAATACTTGGCACAGCTGTAAAGTGCTTGGTGCCAGGCAGATTAAATAAACTCATACATACAAATGCAGGTACATACAAAAAAGATACATACAAAAAAATTCCATATCCAGCAGGCACAGAAACCTGATATGGATATATGTCAGGTCCAAGGATGAAGTTGTGGGCTACTTCCCCTTTAAATTATTTGAGTTAATGGACTTTTAAGGGCTTTCCTCCTATCTTGGAGGTCTCTGCCATTAAATGTTGTTTCAAAACAGTTATATCTGGAGTGAGAATCAGGGGTTTCTGCTTCATCAGTTTCAGCCTTTATATCCTGAATGGTAGAACCTGCTAATATTGTACATTCTATAGGCAGTATTCAAATTATTTTCTCCTCTCCATATAGCATCAAATTAAACCATGAAATTCACTGTTGTGCTACCAATTTAGACAAATTCATGGCAGATAAGGCTACCCCGTGACCAGTTTTGGGAGCTCTGTTCTCTCTCTTGACAACAGCCTGGCTGAAATTACAGCTGCTGAAGAGTAACAGTGGAAGAGAGCAAGCAACTAATGTCACTGTGTGAAAACATTCTCATTTAGATTGATTAAGGCCCTTTCACAGATGAAATGAGGATACACAAATGTTGAATTCTTCCATAGATCCTACAAAATGAGGCTAATGGAAATATCAAAGATGGCAACTGAAAACTTCTTACTATTCCTTTTAAACATATAATTGGTATTTTGGAGGTTTCTTTAAATGAACACATGTTGTTTTGTTTATTCTAAAGAATAAGCATGTAAACAACTAAAATATATGTCTTAAAAATACAGACTGGGTCATTTTACTATTTATTTTCTTCATCTTATCTCATATGTTACCTAGTAATGCTGATATAATATCTAGAAAGGTTGGGAAGAGAAATGTCACTCTTGACAGAAAAGTACTTTTAAAATATCCATTTAAATTTTGTGGCAGCCTGATTCAAATTAATCGGGGCTATAAAATGGTGACCCTAAGAGCTTTCAGGTTTCCCAGGCATTACAATAATGTCTCCTTTGACTATCATTTATTGGTAACAGAAGCATAAAATTATACTCAGCACTGGATAACTTAAATCTAAATCTTACAAGGGTCAAGAGACTATCTGACTCTCAATGACTGGCATACGTTATGCAGCAATAGAAACAATAAACCTAGTAAAACTGAAAATTAGCGTAAATTGTTCAGGCTACACAAAACAACAGAAAACAAGATGGGTAAAGGATTTAAAATGTTTGTGTTTATAGGTATTTGTGTATCTATATGTATACACAGAGAGAGAGACATATGTGTGCCATTAAATCATGATGCACTGCTTGGGGAATTGACAATTGGTTGTAAGCAAAAAATTAAATCCCAATGGCTTTGGGAGAGAAAAACTGTCTCTGTGGGAGGAAAACTGCTGTTAACGAAGGGTAATGAACAGTGACATTAATGAATTCCTGAGCTGCTAATTGCTTCAATGAGATACAAAGGCATAGCCTTTCCCTCCCCCACACACAGAGGATGGTGTTTGTGGGATAGGAGGACCAGTGACTGCACTAAGCCAGGATCACATTTATAACTTGGAGTTACTGTTTTTTCATAGTTAAATATTTGTAGGAAAATAACTGAACTGGGAGAAAATACAGATTATGCAGTAACTTCAAATATCACATTCCAGCGTGTTTGCTGAATGAAATAATTAAATGTGGCAGGTATCATCTGCACAGCTTCTGGAAATGTACCTTTTATTTTTGTATTTTTCAAGTGGTAGAAGAGGCAGAACATTGTTCCTACAATGGATCTTGCATTTTGAAGAACTAGAAATAATAGCAAGGTTCTATTGAGTCTTTGTCCAGAAAACACTTTTGTGAACTTTATCTCAGACTATTTGTTACTTCAGTTTGAAATCAGAGCACAAGAACATTATTGCTGGCTATTTTGCTGTGCATAGCTTGGGTAAATTACATAAACAAATGGTGACAGATTTCAGAGAACCAGACTGAAGGTCAGAAGAGGAGATTACCAGTTGGCTGGGAAACTCCTTTTCTTGAAATGGATTACTGAAAAATGTAGCTGTCTGGGGGGGTTTTCTTTGTTGCTTTTGCACACAATGTTTGGTTGTTTAATCTTATGCAAGCTATTGAGGCTACTTTTACTTTATTGGCTTGCATACTTTGGAGGCTACTTCCAATAAGTTGCACAGGTAATCTTTTCAAGATGCCTCGCTTTAGTTCTGAAAAAGGATCCTGCGCTTTTCTCAGTGAGAGAAGTAAGAAATCCCCAGCCATTTCCAGATGATCCAAGGTAAATGAACAAAGGACCATCCATCTCTTTGTCATATTCCTGTGTCCTGCACTATATTTCTTGCAGGTGCTGCATTTACACAATTCATGCTTTAGCGCCAGTTCCATCATATATCTGCTTTTACAGTTGAACAGAAGCAATTTTAATCCCCACAACAGATAATTTCTGCTCAGTTGTCAGACTGAAGCCCTGTAAGATATTGTAGAGGTCCAAAAGATTAAGCTTTCTAACATTCAGCTGACCTGCTTCTCTGAAAAATAGCAACAGACAAGTATGTGTGCTATTGAAGTCTGCAGAATCCCTTACATTTAAAATTGAAGATGTGCTGATGATTGGATTATAATGTAACTGAGAAATCTGAGGTATTGGTGAAAAACTAATTACTTTGTGAATGTGTGGTCACTGTGGTACATTAGTTACTAATTTTCCAATGGGGATAATTTTTTGTAATGGGTAAGAAAAAGTAATCCATGGGACATGCTTCAGTTTTAATACTTCTGTCTGACAGCTATATCTGTATGCTATTAAGATGACATTCTGTAAGATATTACAGTTTCCAGTGTATTCTTGATGGATATTACACATTACTTTGTCTCATTCAGAAAAGAAAAAGGAAAAAAATCCTTGGCAAACTTTATATACAGTAGTGAATCCAAAAGGAAAACTCTCCCCTCCCAAATTAAAGTATAACCAATCAGAGCAACAATGAAATTAGAGGCACAAATTCATTATTTAAATGAATAATGTAATAAGTGCATTTCATTTTTGCCAATCATGTACTGTATGTAGAAGTGAATCTATTTCTAAATAGGTAGATGTAGACAAGGTAAAACAACAGGATACAGTATTTGATAGTGAAGAGAACTGTATTCGTAATGAGGTAAGGACTGAAAGAAGATCTGTCTTTTTCACAATCCTCTAAAATAAACCAATAAGTAGACTTTTAATCAAGATATAAATAGATGGCCATTTATATTTTATTTAATTATGAATTATTCTTTGCCCTGAAGATTTTTGAAAGGTATGATTTCATACTGTAAGTTGAAAATCCTAAGCACGTTTAAAGCCATTCTATTTCATGTCATTCAGAACATAGATAACCAAGTTGGTTTTCTAGTCCAACCTCCTGCTTGAGCAGGAGACCCCATTCCATTTCAGACAAATGGCATTCAGTCTTTTCTTAAAAGCCCCCAGTGAAGTTATTCTTTGTAGAATTGTATTTTAATTAATTAATCAAGGAAAAAACTCTCTCCATCTGAATGAACTGATTCATTTTTAATGAAATAACTATTCTGCTATTTGATTGGCAATATATATCATTAGGTACCATGGTAAGGTCACCTTTGTCTGCATGTCTGGATACTCTCTTGTTAACATGTAAATTACAATTAAATGTCCACTCAACTATCAATGTGAGATAGAGTGGAACATCCCAAACAGCTTAAAATACAGTCCTTTGATTTATTTCAGGTGGCTCATTCAAGGAAAATAGCTTTCCCTTCCTTCCACAAAGACCATTTAAAGAGTAATCTAAAAAAGTATGCATAACCACCTCACTAAAAATGAAAAATTGTTAGCTTTAAACTCATGTATAGAAATATTCATTGTTATAGTTAATAAAGAAACTGGTAATTTGTACAGCATCAACTATTTTACTGATTTCTGAAAAATGGCATTCATCCTAAACATTTGTAGAACCTCATAATAGTTGTGGGGAAAACATGATAACTGTCATAATGAAGTCCCTGAAGAATTGGGCTGAAGTGGGGCCATAAAACAGAACAAGAAAGAATGGGTTTATATTTGTTTTATGTATATAAGAATGGGTTTATTTTTGTATTATAATTTCTGAAGGCATGCCGTTCCATTGGCTTCCCTTCACAAGTTGTGGGTCCATGTGTCTGGAATGGTATAAGGTCTCCTGCTTGAGTAGGGAATTGGATAAGAAGACCTCTAAGGTCCCTTCCAACTCTGTTATTCTGCTATTACAATTAAGTTGATTTCAGATAAACCTTAGGGGGGGCGGAAATCCTAAATCGATTTATTCTATCATGGAACATACTTTCTCAGGAGATGTGGACACTTCATCACTGTCAGACCTCTTTCATAAGAAGAGATTGTTTGGCTATTAATCATACATTTGCACAATTATAAATGTTGCAATGATAGTTTTCTGCAATGAACAGGAAGTTAGACTAGGTAATCTTCAATGTCCCTTCCAGATTCTATAAGTTTGATCTTGCCTGAGTCTGAAAGTTAAGTAGTGCTAATCTTGGTTAGTACTTGGATAGGAGACTATCAGACTGTAAACTAGACAGAATACTTCAAAAACATCATGGAAGAAAGCAATGGCAAACTGCTCCATAGGGTTGCCAAGAAAACAACATTTACATCAGTGTGTAATTCAGGTATATAGTTACTGTAGTAAGTGCAGTATTTATTTGTTGCAATGGCAGGCTTTAATTTCATTAATCTCAACCAGATAACCCAGCATTTTATTTTTTATTTTTCCATTAGAAACAATACTGAAATAACAAGTAAAGACCATATCAAATAAGTTGACCTGGAAGTTTATAATCAACTGCCTCTCTAGGAGTCTCTGGAAGCTGGGGACAGCAAAAAAGTCACTTCCTGTCCAACTGGAAGTTGGGAAACAGGCAATTTTGGGCCTCCGGAGGGCCTCTGAGGGAGTGGGGAAGGCTGTTTTCGCCCTCCCCAGATGCATAGAGAAGATCTGGAGCCAGATGAGAAAGAAAAATGGGCCTACCAGGCCATCGCGCGCCAGGAGGGGGGGTCATACACACATGCACGGGGCAGGGCACATAGAATTATGGGTGTGGGCACGCACGCATGTGAACCTCCCCCGCTCCCCCCTTCCTGGCACACAATGGCAAAAAGGTTAGCCATCACTGATCTAGGTTGTTGGGGGCAATATGCTGATTCTGTAAACTACTCAGAGAGGCCAATATATAAACCTAAATGCTATTGCTCTCTGGATCTCTGTCTAGGCATCATATGGGACCTGGTGGGAGAACATGGCTAGTGCTGCATTCTGTGGGTTCTAAATCTCCTTTTCTTGATTTTGTTATTCTTTCTAAACCCCATAAAATCTTGGAAAGGGGCTTAAGATGAAGAATTCACCAAAGGGGAGAGCACAAGGGGACCAAGTTTTATGGGAGCAGAAGGCTTCAAAGAAAATATCAAGTTAAGAAAAGATCAATTCAAACTGGGGGCTACAGAGAAAAACACTTTTTTTAAAATCTCCAGTAGATTTCTATGTGAGATGTAGTTGGGCAATCTAAGTCCTCCTACTTCCTGACCAAGAGCAGTATATTCAGCCCACCATGCATTTCTTAATGTTCATATAGACACACATGCAGGCAGAGCAGAAGCAAACAGGAGAGAGCAGTGGTGGGATTCAGCTAGTTCGCACCACTTCGGGAGAACCAGTTGTTAACTTTCTGAGCAGTTTGGCAAACTGATTGTTGGAAGAAATCATTAGGGCAGAGAACCGGTTGTTAAATTACTTGAATCCCACCACTGGGAGAGAGTGTCAGGTTCCTATTGGAATGCTGCCATTCTGGAGGAGGGGAGGCATCAGACGTAAGTTTACATGCTTTCTCTTTTGCTGTAACTGCTTGGGAGCTTGAGGGAGGAGAGGTTCACATCATTTCCATCAGTTCCTCCCAACCGGTTCGCGAGAGGTGTTCAAGGTCGCAGTACCCTGAGATGGCACCTTTCCACCGTGCTACAGAAAATTAATAGACATGTCCTGTGGCTATTCTTGTGAGACCCCTCCAATATCATGTTGCTTTTATCCAGCAGAATGACCAAACATCCAGCTCATGTACAACAGGGGGAATTCTAGCTACAGAATAATAGTAAATAACAAGAAAGGTCAGTGGAAGGGTGAAAAATACAAGCAAACCCCTAACTGCTGGCAGCGAGAAACAAAGGCTCCTACCGTAGTCACAGCACTGGAAAGTGGCTTCATTTGGAAGAGCTCCCTCTAGCACACTGTCAGACTGAGTTACAAAGACTTCCTATGATCTGCTTTGTTAGCATTGCTGCCTGACTGCCTGAAGGACGAGTTCAGTCAGTATTGATAATTATCTAGTAAGATTTACAAATCTACTTATCTTCAGGCATATTACATATTGAATGTTATTTTCCCCAGAAATTTCAGCTCAGAAATTAAAAACAAGATTCAGTAAATTTCTGTGCAATCAGTCTTCAGCCAATCAAGTTTTGCAAAGCAGTTGTTTTGCAGATACAAGTGCAGAAATTGTTGAATGATAACCTCGTACCTCTCTAAAAGTAGATGATTGCTGCAACATTACAGGAATTTGCAAAGCAATGCATATAAATGAATGCATATAATCTGCATTTGTCATAGTTTCAACTGTGCACATATACTGTGATTATAAACATGAACAATTCTTAAAATTTCACATTTCAGTTTCTTGTTAAGGCAACTTTTCAGGAAAACTTTATTTACAAAGAAGCAGCACAAGGACCTCTCTTATATGAACCACCCATGCTAGTGACATCTGTTTCTTGGATTTTCCCATGAAAGTCTTTCCTTACTGGAGAAACAGGTTTGAAAAGGAAATCATCAATATGTAACATAAAACACTCCTTTTGTTGAGCAGTTGGGAGACCAATATTTAATTGTACATGCAAAAGAAATAGCTATGTTTGCAGGCTTTTAGTTATTCCTGCATGTTTGTGTAAGCACTTATTATAATAAGTGCTTCAACTTGTTATTATAATGAGGTCATCGTTTTGATTGCATTTTATAGTTTGTTTAGAAGAAAGAGTTTATGCATCCACATATAAATGGGACATTTTCAGCAGCCACTAGTGTAGCTAGCATATAGAATAAATTCATTACAGCAAAATTAAATTTAACTGGTATAATGATCAGTAGGATTTTATTTTTGTCTGGGACGCATTGGAGAATTGCAGTAACTTATCCACAACTGCAGATAAAAGAATTATTTGATCTGAGGAGAACTCAGAATATAATTCCAAGTGTTCCATAGTATTATTGAATGCCTCCATGCCTCCTAAAGATACAAACTCACTGAGGCTCTCTGACTGAAAACTACTGCCACATTGAAAAAATATATGTACATGCATAGCGTAACACAAAATTGTTTTCCTTAAAATTCCAAAACCAAGGTGACAGAAATGAATTACGGTAAATATGCTGTGAGGTGTTAGAAAATTAAAGTCTAAATTTATATAATCTACAGCTTCTTGTGACTACCAAGATTTTGCATGACGCCTTAAAATAATTTTCAGTTTTCAGGATACTTATTTTAAAACCAGACCATATCTGCCACTTCTGGTTTAATATTTACCATATCTAAGCAAACATTATGTAAATAATGTTAATCAAATACAATTAAAAATTAGCTAGCAGCAGCATTTTAGCATGTCATCTGTTTCCTTGGTGACCCTGAGCAAGGTGCAAACACTTGTTGTAACAAAAGTTGTGCTCCATGTCCCTTACTACATGGAAGATAATCCCACTGAAGTCCTACAGTTTGTAAATCTGGACCTGGAAAGATATAAAAACATTCCATACGACAATCAGATTCCATTAGAGTAGCAGATATTGAGACAAGGCAAATGATACCTTGAGCATATCAAACTAACAGTTCTGATAATTGATAACTGAGTGCCCTCATCTTCTTTCTTTTCATCTGAAACTTTCTTCCTCTCTCCTTGAACTCCCTTCTGAACTTCTCCATATGTTCCTTAAAAGGTTAGACCTGATCCCCCACAGTATTTTATGTCTTCTTCTCTGTTTCATTGACCAGTGCCAATAAGACTATTCCAAGGTTTGCTCTTTTTTGCTCAAGTATTTATTATTGAACACTTGTATGTAGTACTAAATTAGAGTTTTGTTACAGCAGACTAATGTAAATCTTTTTACACTTATAGTAATACATACGTACACACAAACAAATACATATAATAAGAAAATGTGTGATTCTATTTATTTATTTATTTATTTATTTATTTATTTAATTTGTATACCGCCCTTCTCCCAGAGGGACCCAGGGCGGTGAACAGCCAAAATTAAAAAACATACGAATACAAAAGTTAAGATAATTAAAAGAATTAAATCATTGGCTACCCAATTTAAAACCCCAAATCCATAAAATTTAAAATCCCAATTAAAAACCATTTAGGCTAGGCTGGCTTGATGAAATAAAAACGTCTTCAGGGCTTTACGGAAGGTCCGGAGGTCCGGGATCAATCGTATTCCAGGAGGCAGCTCATTCCACAGGGCGGGTGCCCCCACAGAGAAGGCTCGCCCCCTGGGGGCCGCCAGCCGACATTGCCTGACCGACGGCACCCCGAGGAGGCCCTCTCTGTGAGAGCGTATTGGCCGGTGGGAGGTTATCGGTAGCAGCAGGCGGTCTCGCAAATACCCTGGCCCTAAGCCATGGAGCGCTTTAAAGATGAGAACCAACACCTTAAAGCGCACCCAGAAGACCACCGGGAGCCAATGCAGCTCGCGCAGGAGAGGTGTTACGTGGGAGCGCCACGTCGCTCCCAAAATCACCCGTGTGGCCGCATTCTGCACCAGCTGGAGCCTCCGGGTGCTCCTCAGGGGGAGCCCCATGTAGAGAGGGGCTCTTTCTTTTTTACATATTTTGAAATAAAATTTATTAATTGATTACATAGATACCGGAACTGATTTGGAACCAAAAGAAAGAATTAAAACTTCATCTACAGTATAATTACTAACCTAAGCAACATATTTCTAAATATATGTAACTGTACCCAACTTTCCAGAGCTGATTCTCGATATTAAGGCACCCTAGGCAAAGTCATATTCTGGGGCCTCCTATGGGTTGGCTCATCTGTTGATTTTGTTAGGGATTTCAAAAACGTGCCCTCTTTTTTCTTAATTATATTTAACTGAATATTTAACTGCCCCCAATATTTAACAGGGCCCCCAATCCCCCAATGACCCGCAGGAAAACTTACTCTAGTTGCCAAGGTCCTGCTGCCACGTCTCCGGCTTGTCCGCTGTAGAATATGACGTCCAGGAGACTGTGGTCGCTGTGGCTGCTGTCCGGCAGTCAGGGAGCCTTCCGTGCTCCACTGAGGAGTTTGGAGGCGGTGGAGCGCGATGCCGAGAATGAGCGGTTTGTGGATTAGCCGAGAGGCGCTCGTTAAGGGCAGCGCTCTCCGGCTCGAAGCCTGCAATCAGCGAGGCGCTCCTGATTAGCGCGAGGGAACTGGGATCGCCATTTGAAACGGCGCGAAAGCTGGCTGGAAGTCTTTGAAGAGTCTCGGCTCAGGCAGGCTCTAATGGCTCCGAAATGGCCATTGGCAATGGTTTCGGGGGTGAAGCCTTCACGTTGCCAGGGGAGGCTCTACCCAAGGGAGCCTACGACCCACACCGCAAGGAGATCCCCAGCGGTTTTGGGTGCGAAGCCCTTCTCGCTGGGAGTCAAACCGCAAGGGAGCTGGTGCCTGAAGATCAGACTAACTAAGCTAGGAAATTAAATTTAAATTTGAAAAATAATGAAATTAAAGGACTAACTAAGCTAGGAAATCTGAAATAATAACAAAAATAAAATTATTGAACGTGTGAATAACGATCAAGTCGCAGCTCAATTCTTCCGTGTCTATCCAAATCGGATTGAGTCTGAAAGCTGGAAGGCAACAGCAGGAGGAGGAGCTTTCCAGTGGAGTGCATCATTACTGTTCTTTGCTTTTTAATTGTTTTTCATAAGATTTTTTTTTCATTTTTTTGTCCTCTATGTCATAGAATCCCCCCTAGGTCAGTGCCTACTTAGTCTTAGCCTAGAGCCAACCTTTTAACATTTATTCAGAACTATATAAACCAAGACCACCTAGAATATTGGACACTTGGACAACATTTTGCAAGTCTAGTCAGGCTACCATGTCCACCCATTAGTCAATTCTTGCTACGATTCCCTCCCACTGTCCTGTTCCAGGAAAGCAGTGGGAAGATATAAATGGACATATACATTTTTATGTCTGTCTGTACAAATTTAAATTTAATTTATATATACAAAGTTAAAACATCAAAATGCAGGCACAGCACCTAGTTTTAAAATAAACATTACATTCATACTGTCCTATTGGTCTCTAATGTCTTCCAGAACTACTTAGAAATGGTAGCTTCAACACAAGACTATTTTTAAGCCCATGATCCTCAAGTGATTGCCTTAGTTTACATAAAAGTCCAGGGGAAAATCAAGCAAAGAAAGACAGCAAATTTTTTAAAAAGCTCACATTTCTGGCAAAATTTGAACTAGTGACCTCCTATTTTTAATAGGCACCTGTACTATTATGACACAGGAACGGTATCCATTATAGGATTCCTAGTAAAAGTGGTTGTAGAAGACATTAGATACCATGGTAGCCATTGGTTTAGTTAAGGAGGGCATACTTGTCTATATGAAGTAGTCAATGCATTTCTGAAGTTGGCCTGTGCACCAGGCAAAAAAGACAGGAGCATTCAAGTCAAAACTTTAAAAAAGAATTTTAAAAACGGCAGCAGGGAAATTTCCCAGAGGGTGTATTTGCAGCAGGACGGGTATGAATACAGAGTGGTGCCATCTGTTCCCAACCTTCTAAAATAGTAGCTGGTCTATTCTAGTGACAAGCCCAGGCAACTGGACAATCCCACAAAGACAAGCCCTAATTTAAAAGGAGACCCAAGCCTGCTTTCCACTTGACTCCAACAGCTTAAATACTTGAAAACCTGGTCACAGTCAACTCTTCGCTATACTCTGCGGTTTCTTTTCAGATCATATCTGATTGTATTCACTAACTTTCATGAAAGTTTGTTGACACAATGACAAATTTTAACTGAATGCAATTATATTTTAATTCATTCCAGAAAATGAATTTTTAAAATGTTAAAGGTAAACTATTATCCACAACT
Organism: Arizona elegans; assembly: GCA_022577455.1. Classification (NCBI taxonomy): domain Eukaryota; kingdom Metazoa; phylum Chordata; class Lepidosauria; order Squamata; family Colubridae; genus Arizona; species Arizona elegans. The sequence goes on from JAKOOJ010000001.1 coordinate 156,942,613, forward strand.
GATACTCGATTCTCTAATTTAAATTATTAAAGAACATCTCACTGATTTTTCTCTAAGGAAGGTTAAGAAAGAATATCCTTGGTAAAGTTATCAGAATAGACCTTTTAAAATAATTGTTGGCTTAGTTATGGTGACTGAAGCAACTGCAGAAGAAACAAAACAAAACAAAACAAAAATTTTTAAAAATAGCTGTGAAATGAACTATTTTATAGTTAAGGGGATTTGAGGGGATGGGAGCTGACCCCAGAAATAATTACCTATGGGGAGAATACAAACCTGAGAAGCATTAAGTTCACCAAGTTGGAAGAACAAAATATGAACCAGCATTCTTTAAAAAATTATATTGATTGTTATCAAAACACACAAGCTGTAACATAATTAATTTTGGAAATCAACTTGCAAACATTCCAAATTACATCATATACATTCTGTATGTTCTGTATGTTCAGCAAGTCTCAGCATTTCTGTTAAAGAAACTTGGCAACTCAGGTGGAAAAAGACAGGGATTTCTCCAAATTTTAGAAAGTAATGTCAATTAAGATAAAGAGTACATGTACTAAGATAAAGAGTACTTAACAACCCCAACTGGAACTTGTAATTCCATCAGTAAGCAAACTGTTGTAAAGAGAAACATCATTCGACCATTCTACTTAGCAATGGCAGTTCTGATTCACTCATTGAGTGAATCACCCATGCTTGTTAGGTTAAACATCAAGTAACCATAACTAGTGACTTCTTGCCTTTGCCTTTGCTTGTTGGAAGCAGCAGGTTAGGTGGCAAATCACATGACTGCAGGACACTGCAACTGTCATTAATGTGTGACAGTTGCCAAGTGGCTGAATTGTGGTCATGGGACAGTCATAAATGTTAGTACTAGTAAGTCTTTTTGTTTTCATCACTGTTGTAACTTTGAACAGATAATATACAAATAAAATAGGGGCTTCAGATTTAGATACTACACCTCTTACTCATAGATAAACCATAGGAGTTCTCTTTGTTTCTGACAGTGCCAGTTTGGCATAGTGGTTAAAGTGTTGGCTTAGAAACCAGAAGAAAGTGAGTTCTAATCCTGCCTTAGGCAATAGGCATGAAAGCCAACTTGATAATTTGGGGCCAATCATTCTCTGTGGCATCCTTGGTGCTGTCTGAGGTTGGTTGTTTTCTTGCAGATGTTTCATTACCCAAGTAGGTAACATCACCAGTGCTAATGTTCCTACTTGGGTAATGAAACATCTGCAAGAAACAAATAAATTCAGAGAGCACCAAAAGCCCCATAGTTCAAACTTGAATTACAAATATTCTCTTCTATTGGTTGTCACTCTCAGCCGAACTCACCTCACAGTTTTGGGAAAAAATAGGAGGAGGGAGTATTAGGTATGTTTGCCACCTTGAGTCAAACTATCCAAAATGAACTGGACCACCCATCTACAGCCATCTTCCTTGTCAACACAAGGAAGATTATGTCTACCTTAGAAGCTATAGAATGGATCGTAGCTTTTCCAGAATCTAATTTCTCAGGAAAGATAGGACTTACAGCAGCCCCAGACCAAGCACATTCCAAATATCTATGCACACTGGTGAGATCACACTACCTTTGTCTGAGCAAGCTCCAATCTTCTGTCATTTAAGGTTCTGACAGCCTCTCTCAAGAGGGCTTTACCCGAAATGTTTCTGCTTAATATAACATGACTTAGGCCTAATGAATAAGCACCTCTTCTGCAGTCTATTTTCTCTGAGCCTTGAGCCTGAAAGGAATAGATTCATGGGCATGTTGGAAGAATTCAAGAAACATCCACAAAGAAATCTGTCACTTGACAATAAGTGCATATGTAGTCCTGAAATAGGACCATTTAAGAGGAGAAAGGAATAGTATTTTTATTGTACAGGTACCATGATTTTGTTATGATTATTTTGCTTGGTGAGCCTCTGGATTCATCTTCCCCCATTTTGTAATTGCTGTGAAATTCTACATGAATTTCTGTGCTGTATGAAAAGGACAAATGCTATTACTAAGCATGCTTTCTTGTCAATTCCAAGCTACTGCAGAGTTCTATTGGATCACAGACTTGGTGACACTATAGATTCACTTCTGTGCTTATTGACTTATTTACAAAACTGCAAGCTTCTTTATTTATAAGAGCCATTTATTTTCTAATCAACCTATGATATAAACATAGATAGAATGGATCTATTGAAATTGAACTGCAGAGAGTAGTTTTACTGAAAAAGAAGTTAACATCAAAGTAAAGAAGTAATTTATGTTAATAAGATCACAATGGCAAAGAACAGTCGGAAATTGCTTTTTTTATAAGAGGTCCAATTAATTGGATTAATTCCTCATTTAAAAACTGCTTGTGTGCAGCTATAATGACTGACCCAGTCTTTTGCAAAAGATAAAATTCCATCTCTAGATACAAGGCAGTAGAAGAACTGAGAGTGTCTTCCCCCCTCATGTCTCTTGCTGTTCTGACAAGAAAAAGTGCAAGTCTTCTTGCCTATTATGTAATTTTTTATTAGAATGGGATTTTGCATTGAAAACTTGGTTTGAAGCAATTTCATGAATATGGTAAACTGCTAGCTCTTAGACCAATGATGGTGAACTTATGACACGTGTGAAAGGTGACACATCACAATGTTTCAGCATTCATCAACCTCCAAGATCTATTCTTGAAAACACAACCCAGTCTCACAGGATTTTCCAGTGGTTTTTGCAGGCTGCAGAGGTTGTAGAAGAGCAATCTCTAAGTTGCTTCCACAGAAAGAGAACCCCACCTGAAGATAAGTAATGCATGGCAGATCCTGGGAAGTGCTGAGCCATGGGGGCAATCACGCTGTTCCCCAAGGCATTTCCAAGTGGCAGCATTGATGTTAGGGCTAAAGTCGAGTTGCCACTTCAGGCCCAGAGTCTCATGATGACAAGTTTCTCCTTCAGTGAGCAGAGGAAGGCACCAAAGGCTCAGTCATCTTGACTTAATGCTAATCAGCCAGGAAGACTAAATTGAGGAAGTGAAAATAGCAGAGCAGTAGTGAAAATAACTATGGGATGCTAGGTTTCTTATTTTAAGAGAAATTAAACTTGAGCATGTAGTAATTAAGCATGCAACTTAGATTTCAGAATAGTGTGTTTTAATAATCTAAAAGGAATGTTGAGTAACATTCAACGGCAGGACAAATGGGAGCTCTTAAAGAATAAAATACTACAGTAGAAGCACAAGTGCAAACAATTGCAAAGGAGGCAGAATAGCAGAAGTCAGTGCAGCTACTGAAAAGTACTAATAAATGGGGGGGAAGGGAGGGAGGAGAGGGAGAAGGAGGCAAACTGAACATATGAAATAAAAAGAAAGCCAGGTCATGAAATAAAAGCCTAGACTGATTTTTTCAGAATGACCCAGCTGATGTTGGGAAAGTTAAAGTTTAAAATGAGCTGAGGCTAACAAAAAATGCTAAGGATAACAAATACAGCTTCTTTACATAACAAAACGAAAGGAAAATTAAAGGTTTGGTATACCAGCTTTTCAGTAAAAAAAAATAGCAAAATGCTAACAGGTAGCAAAGACAAAAAGTAACTAGTGAAATCCTATTTTATTCAATTTTCTCTAAGAAAAAAATATGTATTCTATCTGGAATTGTGCAGAGCAGAATGAGAGAGAAACATTCTATGTTATGTTTCTAGAAACTATGAAAGTGTTAAACATGGTTAGAAATTACCTCTTTTTTTAATGAGTTTAAATCAGATGAACTGCATCCTAGGAATCGTGATGGAACTAGCTAATATGGCCAAACTCTTAATATTATTTTTGAGAAATCCTGGAGAACCAATTAAATAAATGACTAAGGCAGAGCAAGTATTTTCATTAACCTCAAAAAAGAATGGAAGATTCAAAATATTGCAGAGTAGACAGCCAGCAACAATCTAAGGCAGATAACAAAAACACTGAATTTTAAACACTTGAGAAGAATGAGATAATTATCAGGAATCAGCTTGAAGTTCTTAAGAACAAATCTTGCTACACAATCCTTAACCCCTTTTTTTGCTCTAGTTACTTCCTTACATGATATATTTCAAGAATGCTATATGCATGTGCTGTCTTGACTTCAACACAATATTTGACAGTGGGTATGACATACTAATTAGCAAGCTAGTTAAATGTGGGTTGGATGGCATGACAATTAAGTGAATATAGGTGGCCTGAAAATTTTACTCAAAGATTGTTCATCAGTGGCTCCTCAACAAACTGGACAGTAGTTTTAAGTAGGTCTAAACTTGGTTCTTTAATCCTTCAATATTTTTAGTGACAATATGGATGAAATGGTGGAAGTAGTATCAGTAGCACAAAATTGGATTGGATGACTAATATTCTAGAAAAAAGAAATAAAATAATAAATCTCAGGCCATTAGAGATATGTCCTAAAAGCCACATAAGGAACTTTAACAAAGGAAAGTGTAAAGTTTTCAGTTACAAACAAAAATCAATTCTGCATGTATGGAATGAGGGATGTTTGATAACAATATTTGTGAAAATGATTTTGTAACAGTAGTTGTTTGCAAGTTGAACCAACTCTGTGATATGGCTATCAAAATGACAAATGCAATTTTGAGCTATGACAAGAGAAGTGTATTTTCAAATCATGAATAGTAATAATTCACTTCATCACCTTGCCATATCTCTCTGCATCATAGTTTTAAAATGATTCAGAGAAATCGAAACTGGTTCAGAGAAGATAACAAAGATGTTTAGAGGTTTAAACAATAGGCCCTATTAAGAGAGATTGAAGGAGCTGATATCTTTAGCCTTAAGGAATGATGGGTAGATATGCTAGCACTCTTCGATTAACTGAAAAGATGCCAGCCACACAACTGTTTTCTCTTATTCAGAGTGCAAGAAAATAATGGATTTATTTTATAGGAACGCAGATTCTAACTAAATGTCAAAAGGTTTTTTTAACAGTTAAGAACATATCACATTGAAAACTGGTAGATTTGCTTTCATTAAATATATTCAACCAGTAGCTATATAGTCATTTTTCTGAGATGCTTTAATTTGAATTACTAGATTGAGCAAAATTTTACACTCTGTACTCTAAATGGCTTCTTCCATCTCAGTGATTCTGTGATACTGTTCTCTCTCATTATTCTTGAAAGACTGAATTTAAATAGTTCTTTTTACTGTATAATTATCTAGCAAAACCTGAGCAACTTGTGGCCTGTTTCATATGGACCTCATGACTGTTTATACACAAAGTGATGGGTTTCATCTTAACTAGAAAGTATCAGAAGCTGACACTTAATATGAAAAAGGTGGCAGAGGAATTTTAAAATTGATTAGGTGGAAAGGCCACAAGATGTGAAGAGCATCTACTTCAAGAAAAATTATCTGCAGTGAATGAGATTGAAAAGTATTCTGATTATTCAAAATGGAATGGTGTGGAACTATAACATAAATATAGTTGTTCCAGAAAACTGCAGAATCACAAGAGCAAAGGTATATGCCAAGTTATAAAAAAATCAAGAAGGAGACTTAATGTTTAAATTCAAGTACTGGGCACCTCCCAGTCAAAATCAGAATTGGAATGCTTGATTTTATATTTATCAAGCATTGCTGAAAGGTGGAGGAATGGTGATACAATCCCCTACTGGGATACAATTACTCTGGAATCCAAGTTCTCCATTTCAAATGAGGCATAATCCCTTCAATTAGAATCAACACCAAAGCAATTTTCCCCATAAAATCATTGTGAGTACTATGATGGGTAATTTGGTGCTGAGAGTATACTGTCTCATTCCTTTCCAATACAGTCAAGAATTTCAACTGATCTGATAAAACCAAAGAGGCATCTGAAAAATAAAACTAATATTGTATTGGATTAATTCAATCCCTCTCATATAAACTGAGAAAATACATGTTCTGAATATAACAAAAAGACCCTATTTCCAGCTACCTTAAATATTTGCCTCTTAGGACATCTAACTAAAGGCAAACTGTAAGCATGGATATAATTTTAAATAGTGCCCAGGACTTTGGTAAGGTGGGTTGTAGGCAGGGGTGAAATCCAACAGGTTCTGATAGGTTCTAGAGAACCGGTAGCGGAAATTTTGAGCAATTCGGAGAACTGCCACCTCTGGCTGGCCCCAGAGTGGGGTGGGAATGGAGATTTCACAATATCCTTCCCCCAGGAGTGGGGAGGGAGTGGGGATTTTACAGTATCCTTCCCCTGCCACACCCATCAAGCCATGCCCACCAAGCCGCACCACGCCTGCACCAAGCCAAACCCATAGAACTGGTAGTAAAAAAATTTGGATTTCACCACTGGTTGTAGGGCTACTGCATTCAACATGCAAGTACAACAAGCAGAGGCAGCAACACTATAAGTGTTCAACATGTTGTGAATGTTGCTATGGCAATTAGTTCTACTGCATCAAATATACTAGATCAGAAATAAATATGAAAAGCTATTTAGTCTATAGTTTAGAAGTACTAGTACCAGATACAATACATGCATTTAAATGGAATATTTTGATGATATGCCACAAGAAAATGAAAGACAGTTTGCTTGTAATTCTGCTTCCTATACCTTTTCATCAAACTGGATGAAGCCACTCTGGGGCTGGCCAGTTCTATCACTCTCCTGCCCATTGTGATGTGTGGTATGTTTCTTCACATAACATATGAGCTTAATAAACATAGACTTTCAATTAAATTTTTATGACTTCTGGATAAACCACATGTACTCATTTTGCAGATTTTACACCCCTGACAGAATTAAGAGCATTTGTTCAAATGCCTTGTTGACCGTTAATATTGCAAGATCTCATTTCTGAATGTTATGGTCTGTTACCCAATTTTAATCGTGGCCTGGTTTTTGCTTGTATATTATTGTTATGGTGCAAAGAGAAACAGAGAAGGGAGAATGGCTCACCTCTCTGCAGGAAGCAGGTTCCATGGACAGTATTCACTCTCATGTTCAACTTGGTATTGTTCAGATATGTTCATTGAAACCACTTTTGTAATTATACAACAAACACCAAATTGATTTTTACAATTAAACAGTATATTGTTACTTACAGTTTACAGTTTAAAAGTAGAATACTATATATTGCCTGTAAGTCATATTATTGTCATTTGTTAACAAATTGCTTCTTTCTTGTTTCTTTTTAAGTTGTGGACTAAAAGAGGGGGCAAATTGCAAGAATAGAAAACTGCAGGAATTTGTCCAGGTAGTCTCCGAGAATAATTGGACGCAACTAAACAGAAAAGGATAGGTGATATTGTATTGCCTTGTCGTACACCTTGTTCTATGTTGATTTCCACTTTAATCTTTAATCTTTAAGTGGAAATCAACATAGAATGAGGTGTATGAGAAGGCAAAACAATATCACCTATCTTTTTCTCAGTCTACCTTGAAGAAGTATTTCACAAACTAGTGTGGGCAAAAGATGGAATAAAAATCAATAGCACCTATTGAAATCACTTAAGATTTGCAGATGATGTTGTTCTCTTCTCACGAGATCCAGAAGAGCTACAAAGACATGTAGAAGACCTGCACAAAGCAGGAGAACCATTCGACTTAAAAATAAATCTGAAAAAGAGTCAAGTTATGTTTAATAAAGGAAAGAATTTTTTTATATCTGGAGCAGAACTAGACATAGTAGCCCACTACATATACCTTGGCCAATGGATCTCAATGAAAGGCAACACAATAAAGGAGAATAATTGAATGGTGTGTTAAATGTGGTTGACAGGCATTCGGCAAGCTAAGCATAATTTTCAAGAACAACTTCCCGCTGTGCCTGAAGAGAAAAGTTTTTGATCAGTGTGTGCTACCTGCTTTAACATATGTTGGTGAAACATGGCCGCTAACCTCACAATCAATACAAAAGCTAGGAGTGCTGCAAAGAGCCATGGAAAGATACATGCTCAGTATTACAAGACAAGATAGACAAGACAAGACAAGATTCTCTTCAATGGATTAGAGAACAAACATACAATATCATCAAGAGACTTGTTTTCAACTACAGCTTGTTCTCAACTAGATGCTATTGGACTGCATCAGCTACTATACCAGTTAGCAATTTGAAAATTGTTGGTAAGCAGGTAATTGGCCTGTGGTTTGCCCTTTTTGTTAGATTTTTCATTATCAGGTAGATTTTGCTAGATTTTAGCCATTCTTCAATTGCACATCCTTGCAGTATGTTGTTGATTTGTTTTGCAATGAGTAAGTATAAACCGGTCAGATGTTTCAATCAAACACTATGTAGCTCATCTTCACCTGGTGTTGACCAATTCCTGATCTTCCTTGATCTTTTCTCTATCATTTCTGCTGTTATTACATATTCTTTCCTTTCATCTATTTTTTTTTATTCTTATAGACCTCCTTTGACAAAGTAAACTACAACCTACTTCTTAGTAAGTTAGAAAATGTGGGATAGACAATGTCATCACAGATGGATTCATAACTGGCTGATAAACCACACCCAGTATGTTCTTTGGGTTGTCCCATAGCTGTGCCCAGAACTGCACTGTTTCTTCTTTGGCAGGTGTTGACTGCTCCAATGCATTTTTTCCAAGGATGGATTGGTAGAATCATTCCTGGTTTGACTAAAATTGAGGATTCTGCTTATAGTATGCAATTCAAGCTTTGTATTTACTGATCTTCTTGGCTACAGTTATTATTTGCTGCTTTATTATTTCCAGTGCTTCCTTAATCTTCCTTGTTCCTGGATGATATTTCTTGATCAGGTATTCTTTGGTCTTTTCTTTTCTTCAGCTTCTTTTCTTTTATCTGGTTTGGCTTGTAGATGCAGATAGTAGAGTGCTCAGTCTGGCAAGATTTTGTCTATCAATGTGGAAACAGAAAGAATTCAGCTTGAAAAAATCCTTATGTGTCATGGGCCTGACAATTTTATAGTATTGGCATCTTTTATTACTTGTGCTAGCTGTTTCTTTGGAACAAGCTCCAATGCAGGAAACCTTATTTTGTTATTTTTGTGTTGTTCTAGATCCGTGATGGTGAACCTATGGCACGCATGCCAGATGTGGCATGCAGAGCCCTCTCTGTGGGCATATGCGCAGTCGCCCCAGTCCAGCTCCGATCGCGTTTCTTCATCACATTTCACTCAATCAATTTCAATTCCAACTTCTCGCGAAAGAAAAAGATCTCATGAAGTTGGAATTGATTGAGTGATTGATTGGAATTGATTGATCATACACTTCACAATGGGGGAGATGAGGTCCCCTTCTCCTGAAGCCCATTATGACAAGGAGTCATAATGGGACCCTTCGTCGGCTTGGCTCTGCAAAAAAAAGCAGTTGCTTTTCCTGCAGAGCTGCCTGTGTTGAGATGCCCCGCCTCTCTACTAGCCAGCTGAGCATGGGTGTGCTGCTCCTGGGCTCGTCAGCCTTCAGACATCATTCCCACCACCCAACACCAGTTCAGGGGTTCCTCCCCCCCCCCTGCAGAGGGGGGAGAGAGAGAAACAGAGGGAGCCAGAGAGAGAGAGAGGGAGGGAAAGAGAGAGAGAGAGATAGAAACAGAGAGAGGGGGAAGAGGGAAAGAGAGAGAAAGAGAGAGATAGAAATTAAAGAATTCTGTAAGCAATCACTATATTGTTTATGGGGAGACACTCTTGATGAGACCTGTCCAATATAGTTGAGCTCTGGCATAACTCTCATTTCTCTAGAGCACACAAGACCCACAATCACGTCAAGGTATTATTATTTATTATATTTATATCTCATCTGATCAAGGTAGCGTATGCAGAGAGCTACTTTGATTTTATCTCCAGAACAATAAATCAGTAAGGCAAATTTAGCTTAAAAATAGCCATATCTGGAAAGTTATGTTGTGTGTTAAATTACATCTGGCTCTCACCTGCTTCAGCACTCATCCAACACCTGAGCACAACATTACCTGGCTCCCTTTAATGCAAATGTGAGCAAAAAAAGGGGACAGATTTAACCATCATTAAAGGAAACTAAAAACTTTGAAAATTTCAAAAGAATGAAAAAGCAAATAAAAGTAAGAGCCCTGCTTACACGAACACCTTTATTAATCTTGAAAGTATACTTCCTTCAGCCTTTCCCTCATCAATAACATGGAACACAGATCTTTTCTTGTGAGAATGGCAGGCACCAGGAATGAGCAGCTGTGTATTTTGAGTGTCTTTAGGCTGACTTTTCCTTGCATTCTCTTCTGTCTGCATTCCAGCTCCAACTGAGAGAATCTCTAAAGTTAACTCTGGAATTTGCAGATACACATTCTGAAAGTTTTCCATTTGTGGATGTTTTCTTAGATGTTAAGAAATAAAGATTACATATACATATTGTTTAATATTGCTCAAAAACAATGCATGTTATCAAATGAGGAACATACTTTAAGTGCTGCTTTTCAGTAAAAATGTACATATATATGTTCTGCCAATCAATAACCTGTAAGAAAAATGTCACAAATAGAAGACTGCAGAAACACAGACTACAACTCTAAGATCTTATTCATGCTTAGGCAAAAGGCAGAAAGGAATGCAAGGCACAGAATAAGCTTGAAAGGACCTCAGCGATGATGGGTTGAAGGAGATATGCCAAGATACACTGGGTTGGTTATTCTAGAAGACTGATTATAAATTTCCTCATGATCCCCCAATTATTGTGGCCCAATAATCTCAACCTGCAGACCTGGTCGCCAGATGGTTTGCACTCTTAGACTCAAACTACTGATAGCTATAAAGAGGACTTAGCCGTTTATGATCTTGTGGATAATTTAAGTCATTTATGAGTCTGATATCAAGACTAAGAAAGTCTTGTTGACCTTAAAGGACATCTTGCCAGTGACTAGGGCTCTTTTCCTGAAATGCTTATATAAAAAGTTGGCCTCCCGTGAGGTGACGCGAGGCTGGTTCCAGGAGATTATAAATGCTTCTTTGAGTGAGGGTGTCTTTCCCACCATCTTGAAAGAGGCGGTGGTGAGACCCCTCCTCAAGAAGCCCTCCCTGGACCCAGCTGTGTTAGCAAATTATCGTCCTGTCTCCAACCTTCGCTTTGTTGCGAAGGTTGTTGAGAGTGTGGTTGCACGACAACTGCCTCAGTACCTGGATGAATCGAATTATCTGGATCCGTTCCAGTCGGGCTTCAGGCCCGGATACAGCACAGAGACAGCATTGGTCGCATTGGTTGATGATCTCTGGAGGGCTCGGGACAGGGGTTGCTCCTCTGTCCTGGTCCTATTAGACCTCTCAGCGGCTTTTGATACCATCGATCATGATATCATGCTGCACTGGTTGGAAGGGTTGTGGGTGGGGGGCACTGTTCTACAGTGGTTCTCCTCCTTTCTCTCTGACCGGTCGCAGTCTGTGTTGACAGGGGGCAGAGGTCGACCCCGAGGCCCCTTATATGTGGGGTGCCACAAGGATCGGTCCTCTCGCCCCTTCTATTCAACATTTATGTGAAGCCGCTGGGTGAGATCATCCGTGGTTTTGGGGTGAAGTACCATCAGTACGCTGATGACACCCAGCTGTACATCTCCACCCCAGACCACCCCAAAGATGCCCTCGAGGTGATGTCCCGGTGCCTGGAGGCCGTACGGATCTGGATGGGGAGGAACAAACTCAGACTCAACCCATCCAAGACCGAGTGGCTGTGGTTTCCGTCGTCCCGATATAGTCAGTTGGCACCATCTCTGACTATTGGGGGCGAGTCGTTGGCCCCCACAGATGGGGTTCGCAACTTGGGCATCCTCCTGGACTCGCGGCTGTCTTTAGAAGAGCATATGACGGCCGTGGCCAGGAGGACTTTTTATCAGGTTCGCCTGATTCGCCAGTTGCGTCCCTTTCTGGATCGGGACTCATTACGCACGGTCACTCACGCCCTTGTCACTTCACGCCTGGATTACTGTAATGCTCTCTACATGGGGCTCCCCTTGAGAAGCACCTGGAGGCTCCAACTGGTCCAGAATACAGCTGCGCGGGTGGTGATGGGAGCAATGTGGCGCTCTCATGTAACCCCCCTCCTGCGCAAGCTGCACTGGCTCCTGGTGATCTTCCGGGTGCGCTTCAAGGTTTTGGTTACTATCTTTAGAGCGCTCCAAGGCTCAGGACCAGGGTACTTACGAGACCGCCTCCTGCCACCAATAGCCTCTCACTGACCAGTTCGCTCCCACAGAGAGGGACTCCTCAGGGTGCCGTCGGCCAAACAATGTCGACTGACGGCCCCCAGGGGGAGAGCCTTTTCTGTGGGGGCACCTACCATCTGGAACGGGCTTCCCCCGGAGTTATGAAACATCCAAGACTTACGCATATTCCGCTGTGCCCTGAAAACGTTTCTATTCCAACAAGCTGGTCTGGCCTAACTCTCTCTTTTCAATTGGCTTTTAAATTGGCTTTTAAATCGGGTTTTAGACCTCTTTTAGATAAATTTGGATGTTTTAATCTTTGCACCAAATTACTTAATCTGTTTTTTAATAGTTTTTAACTTCTATATGTATTTGTATTTATTATGGCTGTTCACCGCCCTGAGTCCTTCGGGAGTAGGGCGGTATACAAATATGAAAAATAAATAAATAAATAAATATATGAAAAGGTTGCATTGCTGTCCAACAAAGCCAATAACTAAAATCCTAGACTTGCTCTCTGAACTGATGCTGAGGCCCTTTGCCTTCTTTTTTAAGTGTCCAGAGCAGTGGTGGGTTGCCCCCAGTTCAGTCCAGTTCTATAGAACCAGTAGTAAAACTGGTGGGAGGCTCCACCCACTTGCCACAACGTCATCATGGGTGATCTGCGCATGTGCACGCTCCTGTTGCAAACCAGTACTAAAGGTAAGTAGAACCCACCCGTGGTCCAGAGACTTTAATCTCTATGCCATGAGGACCAAGTGTTACTAAGCTAAATTGGAGGCCTCCATGGGCTTGTAAACAAGTAATCTCTGGCCTGACACATTTAGCGTCAGATATTAGATCTCATCTTTCCCTCAAAGCAGTTCTTATGTCAACTACACATGGAAAGTATAATATTTATCATACCGAATCATTTTCTCAACGAGAAGAGACCTCTGTAGGGGGAGGGAACATTCCAGTATCTTGTTCCAAGCCTTTGATGGATTCTGACAGATATTTGGAGAGTTGGCAATTGAAAGGGAAGAGAGGTTTACCTGGCTGGCACTTCTTTCTGGGTGCCTCAGGTAATGATTAGAAGGGCATAATGCACAGCTGGGTACTCTGGGTATTGCAAGAGGGTCAGAAGAGAACCTCCCTAGTTTCTTGTGCTGTGAAGGAGATGGCAAGAGAATTGTACTTTCAGACTTGCAAGATTCTGTTAATATAGCTTTTAAGTAAAGTACAATTAGCTCATCCAGTCATGTTTCCTGTCTGATCTACCTAGTAAGGCTAACAAAGCTTGACACAGTAACTCATGCCCTTATCACTATTTGGACCAGTGAGTTTATCTGGAACCTACAGTTTATGCCGTATAAGCACTCTCTTTACTGGGTAGCACATGACACAGGAATACATTATATCTTCCCTGCATCAATTTCCTGCATTGACTTCCAATAGACTTCCAGCGCAATTCAGTGTATTGGCTTTAATCTATAATGCCCTATGCAGTCTGGCACTTAGGACTGACTTCTTCAGCCAGAATTGACTTTCCAATTTGCTTGCTGGCAATACTCCACATCCATGAGATGTGGGGATGGGGGGGGGGGAATTGATGTGCAGAGGTGCTGCTTTTCAATTGTAGCACCTTTCCCATGAAACAGCTTCCCTGAGGCATTTGAGAGGGTTTTTCTGGCAGTTGTTGAAAACAAGGATTATTTCCTATCTGTAACTGAGCACTGATTATTATTATTATTATTATTATTATTATTATTATTATTATTATTATTATTATTAGTTAATCTTTAGTGAGATTCACAGCCTTTGAGGCTGGTTAATAGCTCAGCAGCTCGAGTCCTAACCAAGGACCTAGGAACTGTTAAGGTATCATCGGAGGATGTAAGCTGTTCCGAGTAAGGTGGTTTTTTGTAGAGTCAAAATTTTCAAGTCCGGCAAATTTAGAATTTCTAAATAGCGGGGTAGCCCTTTGGGTATTGCTCCAAGGGCTCCAATTACAATTGGGACAACACACGATTTCTTTTTCCACAGTCGCTCAATTTCAATTTGCAAATCCCGGTCCCTTGTGATTTTTTCTTGCTGCTTATCTTCAATCCGTGCATCACCAGGTATTGCAATGTCAATGAACCATACTTTTTTCTTTTCAACTATTGTTATGTCAGGTGTGTTGTGGACCAAGTGCCTGTCAGTCTGAATCCTAAAGCCCCATAAGATCTTGAGTTTCTCATTCTCTAAAACTTTCTCAACCTGATGTTCCCAGTGGTTTTTGCTGTACTCAAATCCAAACTTCTGGCACAATTTCCAGTGAATGATCTTAGCAACCCGGTCATGGCGTTGTAGGTAGTCAGTTTGTGAAATTTTGCTGCACCCACTGATCAGGTGGTCGACTGTATCATCTTTCTCATTGCAGAGGCGGCATTTGCTGTTGGTGGTGACATGTTGAATTTTTGCCTTCATGCAGTTTGTGGCTAAGGCTTGTTCTTGAGCTGCCAAAATAAAGCTTTCTGTTTCTTTTTTCAGTACTCCTGATCTTAACCAGTTCCAAGTTAGTTTCTGGTCAGCTTTGCCTTCAATACTTTTCAAGTATTGGCCATGCAGAGCTTTGTGTTTCCAATTTTCAGCTCGCTGCTCAGTTACTTCTTTCTTATATTCTGCTTTTGTTTTAGTTGTCTTTAAAAGGCCTCCTTTATTTACTTCCTTAATCATTGGTTCTTCACTTTTCTGGATGTAATCATTCAAGCTGCATTTTTCTTCTTCCACAGTCTGCTTTACTTGTAGGAGTCCTCGACCACCCTCTGCTCTTGGTAAATATAATCGGTCAACATCACTTTTAGGGTGCAAGGCATGATTCATTGTCATAAGCTTCCTTGTTTTTCTGTCCAAATTGTCTAACTCCATCTGGGTCCAGTCAATTATTCCTGCAGAGTATCTAAACACGGGTATAGCCCAGGTATTTATGGCTTTTATGATGTTTCCTCCACTCAATTTGGACATTAATATCTTACGAATTCGCCGAATGTACTTGGCTGAAGTTAATTCCTTGACTTTATTATGCATTAAGTCAGAGGCTTCTAAAATTCCCAAGTACTTGTAGCCTTCTTCTGATTTTACTGCCTTTATCATTTCTTCATTCTCTAGTTCTATTCCATCCTCTTCTATGATTTTGCCTGCTTTGGTTGCTATTGTTGCACATTTGTCAATTCCAAACTGCATACCAATGTCTTGGCTGAATTCTTTTGTATTTTCAATTAATAAATTCAGTTCAGCTTTTGTTTTACCAAACAGCTTCAAATCATCCATGTACATCAAGTGCGAGATTTTCAGTCCTTTCTTTGCAAGTTTGTATCCACAGTTCACCTTCTTCAAAATGATTGTCAGTGGTAGCATTGAGAGTATAAAAAGTAGGGGTGAAAGGGAATCGCCCTGGAAAATGCCTCGTTTAATTTCAACTTCACCCAGTTCTTCTTCATTAGCCATAAGTTTCGTTTTCCAGAGGTTCATTGAAGATTCCATGAATTTTTGTATGTTGCTGCTGATGCCTAATATTTCCAGGCATTTCTTGATCCAGCTATGGGGAACTGAATCAAATGCTTTCTTATAGTCTATCCAAGCCATGAACAGGTTGGTTCGTCTTTTCTTTGAGTTTTTTAGGATTAGCTTGTCGATCAGCAATTGATCCTTTGTTCCTCTTGAGTTTTTGCAGCATCCTTTCTGTTCTACAGGAAGCAAGTTATTTCTTTCCAGGTATCCATAGATTTGGTTTGCAATGATACCAGTAAGAAGCTTGTATGTTGTTGGCAAACAGGTGATTGGCCTATAGTTTCCAGGGTCCTTTCCTTTTTCTTTATCTTTTTGGATCAAAAATGTCCTTCCAGTTGTCATCCATTCATCATTTTCAGGTGTTTTTAGGATCTGGTTCATCTGGGTTGCCAATCTTTTGTGCAGACTTGTAAGTGCCTTTAATTTAATAATAACTTTATTATTATTATTATTATTATTATTATTATTATTATTATTATTGTCTATGTTCTCATTCAGTATATCTTTCATTGAATAATTTATTTCCTTACTAATTTAATTTCTTATTATGAATGATTTAAATGATATACACCCCCAATATTAACCACTTGGGGTCCAAGTAGTTTACTTGGATAAACAAGCATAATTAATAATAACAATCAAAGAGACTAGTTGACAGTTACACATTTTATATTCGCTGCTTAGTATTACTGGATCATCTTAAAAATGAAAGGTGGATATGATTATTTCAGATGACGAATTTGCGTATTGTTAGAAATTTGGAATGCATTTTGTTATAACCATATACACAACATGTAATATTACTATTATTATTGAATGAAGTTCAGATATCAAAGTTAAAACTAGTAGAAGAAATCCAAATTGTGGGAGAAATTCATAAGTCTCTCTAGTTATAAATAGCATTTATATATCAAAGTACATACTTCAAACATCAAAGCTTTAAGCATCATATGCTATATACCATAAAATGGAGGTCATGTTTTATTTTAGCCCATAAAAATGCCTACAACTGTAATGCTGCCTCAGAATTTCTAACAGGCATCTCTAATGCCTATTAGGCTACTTATTCAGCTTTTTATTTCCGGACTCAAAAATTGATTGATGGTCAAGACGGTCTTCAGGGTGGGGCTGGATGCTATCTCCAGCCAACGAGAAGGAGCATATCAGGTAAGACCAATGCCCCTTCTCCATAGTGGTGGAGATAGCATCCAGGAATGGGGCATACCAGAGCTGGCTGTAATTTTACGAAACTGTGTTCCTATTCCCTACTTGTCTCCCTCTCCCTTTCTCTGCTCTCCCCAATCAGAGAAATGGATACAATGCCACCTATAAGAAATGTGCAGGTCTGTCTGCCACAACCAATGCCAGCTGGCCTTCCTGATGGAATGTTCTTTACTCAATTGTGCATCCTGAAGGCAAAAGCTTGACCATATAAAGAATATTGTTGTGTTGCCCTAGCAAACCTGTTGAAATGAGTATCAGTTATTTACAAGTATTTAAAGAACAAAGCAAAAACAGAAAAGCCCTCAGCAATGATTAGAAAATCAGTAATAAAAAATTCATAAATAACCTTCTAGGCTAGAAGTACTGCTATTTATTGTATTTACTGAGTGACTGCTTGGGAGCCTGGAGGCTGAAATTCAAACTAAACCACTCCTAAAATAAACCAGAGCTGCGCTGTACAGATTAATGCACAAAGTACACAGCAACACAGACTGCCTGCACAGATCACAGCATAAAGACAACCTGCTCAGTTATCCATGTATGTGTGTCTTTAATGCAATTTCTTAAACGGAAATAAATTCTTTATTCTTTCTTGCTGTGCTGTTTACTTTCTCCCACCTGTTCTTCTCTGGCAAATTTTGCTGCTTCAATCTGTTCTTCTGAGGAATCAACAATTTGAGCTAAACCCTCAGGGTAGCAATATTCTACAGTAAACAGTAGTTTCTCAAAATGTCTTGTGGCGCTGATTCTTGATAAAGTCACAATTTTCTTTATTATAATGCACCTAATATGCAGTTGCCATTTCTCCCAAGTGATGCAGAATTTGGCAGAAGGTAAGTGAAGATATAGGCAGCTAGAAAAAAAGATATGGCAGCTAGAATACATATAGTACCTGCCAATCTCTTGGCAATTAGATCAATTTGAACTATTGGCTGGAGCAGGGAAGATGCCAATACAGATCTAACAATTCTTAGAATTGTTGGATCTCCCCAGGGCCAGTCCAATACTTTAACAATTACATCACCCCTTTCTTTTGGGGGACTCATACTTTCATCTTCAAAAGGATCATAATTAGCCTGTGTACGCTCAGAAGGGGCATTGATCTTACCTGATACGCTCCTTCTTGTTGGGTGGAGATAGCATCCAGGAATGGGTTGATCTCGTCTGTTTAGCTGATTGGACTGAGTCTGTCAGAGCTGTTAGGACACACCTCTGTTGCTAGAACTTCCTAGCTTTTGGTGAAGATAAAGTGACAGACTCGATGTGTCGTGCTCGAAGAGCCTTTCCTTCTTGGACCAAGGACCAGACGATCTTCAGGATGGGGCTGGATGCTATCTCCACCCAACGAGAAGGAGCGTATCAGGTAAGACCAACACCCTTTCTCCATAGTGGTGGAGATAGCATCCAAAGCTGGCTGTCCTATGGGTGGGCTGCAGTCTGGTCCGAAGTCCCCTCCTCCATATGGACATGCTGAAGCACTCATTGACCAAATGCTGCCTCTGCCAAGGTGAAGATGTCTAATTTATAGTGCTTGATGAAGGGGGAAGGAGAGGGCCAAATTGCTGCATGACAGACCTCCTCTATAGAGGCATGCGTTGCCCATGCTGCAGTTGTAGCCGCGCTTTGGGTGGAATATGCAGTAATCTGGGAAGGTCTTGGAAGGGCCTGCAGTTCATAGGCCTTGGCAATGGTCGACCTAAGCCATCATCCCATCCTGGAAGGGGTGACCCTGTTGCCCAACATGGCTGGCTTGAATGAGACAAACAGGGATTCTGTCTTCCTTAGGTCAGCAGTCCGTGTGACATAGATGCAGAGGGCCCTCCTCACATCCAAGGTGTGCTACCATTTCTCCAAGGGATAGAGTAGGTTAGGGCAAAAGTTAGGCAATATCTATTCCTGCACCCTGTGGAACTAAGTGTTCACCTTGGGTATGAAGGAAGGATCCAACCGCAAAGTCACTTTATCTGTGAAAGACACACAGGTCTTGCCTCAGTGACAGAGCCACCAACTCAGACACCCTCCTGGCAAATGTAATGGCCATGAGGAATGCCACCTTACATGTCAGGCAGTGCAGGCTGGCCGATCTTAATGGCTCATATGAGGCCCCGGGAGGGAGTTCAAGACCTTAGACAGGTCCCATGTAGGGTACCTGTGCACCTCGGGGGAACATAAATTGGTCGCACCTCTGAGGAATCTGAAGACCATCGGGTGCTGCGCAAGAGATTCCAGCAACCAATACCAAGAACAGTCCTGCCACCTGCCTCCTAATGGTATTAGGCCCCAGCCCTTTATCTAGTCCATCCTGGAGAAACTCCAGGAGTTGAGCTATCATCACCTCCATGGGAGAAATACTTGTTTTGTCACACGAGGTACAAAAGGCCGTCCAAGTGGCATTGTATATATGTTCAGTGGAGGTTTCCTGGAGGCTTGAATTGTTTTGATGATCCTGGAGGAAAAATTGTCCTCCCTCAGAGCGCTCTACTCAAGTGCCAGGCGGTCAGATGGAGCCACTGAGGGTCCAGGTGGACCAAGGCCCCCTGGCTGAGGGAAGCCTCACTCTGAGGGATCCTCCAAGGTCGAGCCACCGAGAGGTTTACGAGGTCAGCAAACCAAGGTCTTCTGGGCCTGAGTGGGGCCAGAAGTAGGACCTCTGCCGTCTCCACCAGGATCTTCCATATTACCCTTGGAAGAAGGGGAAGAGGAGGGAAGGTACATAATAACCCCAGAGGCCATGGGTAGGAGAGAGCATCGACTCCCTCTGCCCCTGGCACCAGAAACCTGGCCTAAAACCTTGGTAGCTGAGAATTGTCTGGGGTGGCAAACATATTCGTCTCCAGGAGGCTGAAATGGTCCATCAATTCCCAGAAGAGGGATGGGTGCAGGCACCACTCCACATGGTCGATGGATGCTCTGCTGAGCCAGTCCTCCTGCATGTTTGATATGCTGGAGATATGCTCCGCTGTGACAGATAACAGGTGCCTCTCTGCCCAGAAGCTCAGCCGTCTGGCCTCCAGCATGAGGGACCTGGAGCGGGTCCCCCTTGATGATTGATGTGTGCTTTCGTGGCCACATTGTCCATCAGCACCAGTAGTGGGTTGCTCCCAGTTCGCACCAGTTCTCAAGAACTGGTAGTAAAAATTTGTAGTAGTTCGGAGAACCGGTAATAACATTGGCTGGCCATGCCCCCGAACCAGTCCCCAGCCCGGTTGCCGCTCACTTACCCGCCCACCTGATCAGAGGCTTTTTTTTTAATTTTTAAAAGCATTTTTTCTACAACCTCTTCAGCCGAAAAAATGCTTTTAAAAGTAAAAAAAAAAAACCCAGCCTCTGATGATCGCGCAGCTCAGCTGGGATCGTCAGAGGCTTTTACGGCCGATTTTCTGCAATTTCTTCAGCCAAAGAGGTTGTAGGAAAAAAAAATGCCTTTAAAATCTGGCGATCCCAGCTGAGTTGCCTGATCATCAGAGGCTTCTAAAAGCATTTTTTCTGCAACCTCTTAAGGTTGTAGAAAAAATGCTTTTAAAAGAAAAAAAAAAGTTGGCCATACCCACCCAGTCACATTACCCCCACCAAGCCACACCCACAAAATAAGCCACGCCCACAGAACCAGTAGTAAAAAAGTTTAGACCCCACCCCTGATCAGCACCAATATCTGTTTGCCAGAGACCGCCTGCTGGAAGTGGCCTAAGCTCCTGGCAGTTGATGCTTAGGGTCTGGTCCTTCTGGGTCCACTGCCCCTGAGCCATCTACGTTTGGAGATGAGCCCCCTAGCCGAAGAGTCTGGCATCTGTCATAACAGTGAGGTGCTCTGGCTCCTTGAACTGGCAGCCCTTGGTGATGGTCGGGGACATCCACCAGCTGAGGGACCAGATTACCTCCTCGGGATGTGGACCTTGGCCGGGGAGCTGCTCCCGCCTGACCTCTGGAAAGGTAAAAGAAACCATTGAAGATCTAGTGTGTAGATGTGCCCATGGAATGATGGAGATAGTGGACACCATTTTCCCAGCAGCTGGGAGAGCAGGGCCAAGGGCACCATTTACTCTCTCTCTGGACTCAGCCTGCCAAGTCCCTGAGGCTGGTCTGCCGGTCCTATGACAGATACACCTTGCACTTACTAGTATCTATAATAGCTCCCAGATGGAGTAGTCAGCAGGTAGGCTGCAAATGACTTTTCTCCATATTAATGGAGAACCCATGGTGTTGTAGTACCTGGATAGTGACCCGTAGGTCCTCCTGTGCCTGGAGGCCAGAGGAGGACTGGCAGGATATTGTCCAGATAGCACTGGACGCACACGGGCAGGGACCAAAGATGAGCCACCAAGGCCACCAGTAATTTGGTAAACACCCTTGGTGCTGATGAAAGGCTGAAGGGCAGGGCTCTATATTGGTAATGGTGGCCCGCGTAATAAAACCGGAGATATTGCTGATGTAGTGGTAAAATGAGCACATGGAGATAGGCCTCAGTTAAGTCAATGGGCATGAGGAAGTCGCCTTCCCGAACGCCCCCCAGGATAGATTGAAGTGACTGCATCTTGAACCACCGGTATAAAAGATGGTGGTTCAAATTCTTGAGGTCCAGAATAGCTCTCCACGCCCCTGAGAGCTTAGGGATCACAAAAAGGATCAAATAAAATCCCTGACCTTGCTGGCCCTCTGGGACCTGTTGGATTGCTTGAATATCCAGCAGGTGTTGTATGGCTGATTCCATAAGGGCCTTCCTTGAAGGATCTTTTGACACTGGGCAGTGGATAAAGAACCTCGGGGGTGTGGAGAGAAATTCTAGGGAGAGGCCTGACCTCACCGTCTCCCTAAACCAAGCAAGATGTAATCTCCTCCCATCAGTTGGCAAAAAAGGTCAAGCGACTCCCGATGGAAGGGTTGGACGTGCAGTTACTTGGGGTGATGAATGTAAGTGTAGGTTGCTCAGGAATTAGGCTCTCATCGTCTGAGAGGTCCAAAACTTGTCTCCCCCTCCTCAGAGAGCAGAGGAGGGTGCAGGAGAGTATGGCTCAGGGATGGTTGTAAATTCCCCAGGGAATTGGGATGCTCTACCTTGGCTGGGGTTCACAGAAAAAACAGAAGCCCTTGATGATGCCTGTCTAGAGTGCTGCATCCCTGCAGAGATGCCCTGCCTGATGGCTTCTGCGATAATTGTCTGCATATTTTCTGGGATTACTGAATCTGTCCCTGCCTCTGGTCTTAGACTGGCTGCCATTGGTGTGAAGGTAGCCTCGGGAATGGCTCTGGCAGGCTTATGGGATTGGTCACAGATTCTAGAAGTCTCTTGCAAGGCTGACACTGAACCCCAGAGCGCTGTACTAGCAGCAGGCACTAAGCAGCATTGTGGAGAGAATTGATCTCCAGCGCCTCGTGACAGGCCCAGCAATTGCAGCCTATTGGGCTGACTTCCTTTGTCGCTGAGGTCTGACAGTAAGTTGTTTTTCCTGTCAGCCTTGGCATACATTTTCTCCAGGACACTGCTCATCCTTTTGGGCTGCTTTAGATCTTTTAGCAGCCCTTGCAGCCTTGTCTGGAGCTTTAGACCTGCTGCCAGATCTAGCTCCCTTCAATGCAGTCACTTTGGTGGCAGTTGTTTTTGCAGCTCTAGCCCCAGCACTGCTGTCAACTGCTGCCTTATCTGCCATTTTAAAGCCTCCCTGTTTCACGCCTTTTTCTTCCTTCTGGAGAAGGGCTGAGAGTAAGGAGAGCCCCTGGTCAGGGAGATGCTGTAATGTGTGTCTAAATGGGAGCACTAAGCTCCAATCGGCTCGGTGACATGGCTCTGTAACTTGGAGCACTGCGGCTCCTTTAAAGCAGTGATCTGCACCTTTGCCCGGCTGGGAGCGCGCAGCTCTGCTCAGTGTGCCGTTAATGTGGGCCAATCCTGATGCCGCTTGGCAAGGCCCCTGTCACTTTAAACAGTCAGGTGCCATGGCACTGGCTTTTCTCAGAGTGCGAAGCTCCTACAATGGCCACCCGATTCCATCAATAATGGGAGCATGAAAGCTCCATGATCCGGCTCGCTACCAGCCAATTTGGGAGTGCGAAAGCTCCGCTATCAAGTTTACCCTACAGGACTGCTGTAATAAATATAATTACATAATATATGTGAGAAAGTATTGTTTAACACAGTAACATAAATGCTGATTAATTAGAGAGCATTACTGGACTTTATCACAGAATTGGTTGTTAATACACTGAATTGAATAATAGTAGTTTTGCATTTAAACACAAAAGTGTGGCACCTTCAACTAAAACTAACATTTCTTTTTGCTTCCATCTTAAAGTAACAAATCACTGGAACATAGAAAGTCATGAGGCTAATCAGTTGTAGCAGACTTCTAGTGTGCTTTTGCTGCCATAGCAATTTTCATTTTTAAATGCAATCTTCACCTTCTTTACAAACAGTAATCTCCTTCTGAAAACTCAGCTGCTGTTCTTTTCCCCAATTTCCCATGATTTGCCTTTTAACTCCTAGGCTTCACATTCCTTTCATTTTGAAAGAAAGAAGACACAGAAGTACAGGATTTAATAACAGGAAGTAGCTTTGATTCTTCTGCAACTTTCCTTTTACAAGTAGAAGTGGCAAAATATGCAGTGGAAGCCAAAGACTTTACATTATATTAGATACTGCTAGGTTGTCGAGGAGAGGTACTTTTAAAAAATTAAATCTAGACATAGAAATAAATGGCTAATGGAGCCATATCACCAGCTTATTTAGTTGCCATTCCAAACATCACAGAAAAAAAATCAATTTAAACAGAAGCTAATTCATCCCCATTCTCAATCATAATATTGTGTGGGAAATACTATAATGGGTAGAAAGAATGACCTTGAAGAGTAGGAAGAAGAGCCATTACCAAGGCAGAGGTCAGATAAAATAAACTTGAGTCTGGGACAGACCTGCAATCTGAAAAAGTGTATCAGACAATACCCTCCCTAGTTCTCAAGAAAAAGGCAGGGAGGTGAGAAGCGCATTCACGCTTGCAACATTCTATTACTATAACTTTATAATAAAAGTAGTATTAGACTTCATTTTTTTAGTATACAGTAGACTACCTCAAAAGCCTATTGTATGAGATACATACTGATGGAAACAAATTTGCAAGCTAGTTTAATATGTCTGTCTACAATGAATGTGAGCACATTACACTTCTAAGCATTCCAAATCTCTTAAATCATAATGCTACAACTATTCCAATCTCACCCTACATACTTCCTTGGCCTGGTTCCAAACTTTAATAGCAGCAAGGGACTGCTTTAAAAGTGCAACTGGAATCAAACACATTTGGTCAGCCAATAGATTTGTTAGAATTCATCTGAGTCTCCAAAAAGATTAATATCATCAAATCTGCATGTCACTGTTATAGTGCCTTTTCATATGCAACAAACCTCAAGAGATTGGATCTTCGGCCCCTCAGCTCATACATTAGAACTGGATTTCCACTATTCACATTTCAGTTCTTGGCCCTTCCAATGCCAGTCTATCTGTCTCCTGATTTACTTTAAATATATTAATTTACAAGCCTGTGGTTTTCCCAGCAGCTAATACATCACAACCAAAACTAAAATCCAGAACACCTAAAAGATAGCAAAGCCAGTGTCATATTAGGAAAGGACATTCAATAACTCCAGTATTTGGTATGGAGAGTTTTGTCATTGGAGCCCTCTACTTAATTTCCCATGGAAGAAACTCTTGCAGAGAATAGAATACTTCAGGCAATTTGCTTTACAGGCTACACTAAAAAAAAACATCTTATAAAAATAGCAGTAGGAGAAGAAAAACGTTATCTGATGCAATCTGCAGTTCACAATGGTGCATTTAGCAAAGTATATAATCACCCAAAGTACCAAATTTTCAGAAAGTTGGCTCTTTGAGTTCCAGCTGCTAAACTTAAATTACTTTAATGCTGTTTAAAAGTTCAAATACCTTTGATAATAAGAAAAGACAAATACATTTTTAAACTGGCATTTTCAATGGGAAATACATATTGAGATTTTGGCAATGTTACCCATTTTTTTAATTATTTACATGCCCCTCTCCTCCCATAGGCTTCTCAAGGCAGATAATAATAAAAATCACACTGAAATATCATAAGACAATTATTCTTTATAAATAAACTCAAACTGAAAAGGCTTGGCTAAAAAGAGTGAGCTACTTTTCTAAAAGATTTGGGAGTAGCATAGAAGAAAGACTGCTGCCATTTGCTCACCACATGGAATTTGGAAAGTGATGGATTCCTAGATGCAAACACATTCATATGAATGAAGCAGCCCCTCAGATCACATGGACTGAAAATTGCACACAGAAAAATTATTGTCTGGCAACTCATTGTTTTATCGGCATAATCACCAGTTTAGCTGCTATATTGTGCACCAACTGAAGTTTGAGGCAGTCCCATGTAAATCACAGTGAAATAAAGAAGTCAGCTGCTAGGTCCAAAATAGTCATGTTTCAAAGAATCCTAAACTCCTAGGGTTGGAAGAGATTTTTGAAGTCATCTTAAGCAACCCCCTGCTTGGGTATCAAGACAGTGTTAGATGAAATATTTGGCCAGAGTGATGGAGTTCTTAATCATCACTTCATCGTCCTACCCTCCAGTTCTAACATGCAGAACCATGGAGTAACCCAACAAACAGAATAATTCTCCCTCTTTCCTCCAGATACATAGCAGACTGACTCCTCATCTAAGAATAAATACTGTTTTATAAGCAACTGGCCTGCCATCTCTGGCCTAATGGGGACTTCTTCCGTGTCACACGATATTCTTAGTCAGACTGCAGTCTGAAAGGTGGTGAACCCAGCCAGTGGTTTCCTTCCCTGCAATCACCTCAGTTGTTGAACACATTCTATCTCATTTCAAGACATATTGTCCCAGTGGAAGCAACCATATATCCTTTTAGCTTGGACTACAATTTCTATCTCAACCAACATAATATAGAAGCTGGACTCCAAAATGCTGGGAAGTCATTGGGGAAGTATCAGGGAAGAAATTACTCTTGGATACTCTAGAGATGCCAGGGCTATCCAAGAGTATGTGCCAGCTTTTTCAAGTCAAGATCCACACTTTTCCTTTAAAAGGCCTGCCAGGAAGTCCATTTCAAAAAGTGGATAGGGAGCAGAATGAAGAACTGGACAAAGCTACAATGAAAGTAAATTAATTTAATTTTCATTGAACATCATATAATGAATATGCTTATTTCCTATTTAATGGCTTCCCTGTTACATATAACAGCGACTGGTTTTGGAGGAACTGCATGGGCTAGACCCAAAGCTTTGGTAGCTGGTTGTTCATTCTAATTTAGAAAGATTAACCTGCCTAAATGTAGTCCACAGGGAATTATTACAGTGAATTAATGGTAAAAGCTCCATTATAAAAAAAGAAAGGATACACAGATTCTTCTGCATACCAGTTCTTCTAGCAGATGATGTAGGATTTCAGCTGTAGAAGGTTGTAGTTGTCACCATTATAAAATACCTTAAATGCCCTCCACTTTGTAACAGGTAATATTTAGACCATCTCTTTTTGATGAAGTCAAATGATCAAATGATCAGCCCAAGATCAGCAGTTATTATACTTTAAAAGGAAATGTATAGGAAGAAACATCCTTCTGGGTTCAGTTCCAAGTGGGGAAAAAGACACTGGAAACATGGAGACTGCTTGGAAAGATGGTTTAATGGTGGACAGGATCACATGGCTTGAGTTCCTGAACAGAAAAGGGCAGATACAGCGAATCCTCAGGTTTTTATGCTCTCTCTGGCTTTGAATTTCCTGGGGCCCCAAAAGAGTATCCTGATTGGTTGTCAGACTCCCAGGGGGTGGGGGTCTTAGCTAGCCTTGCTGGCTGATGTAATCTTCCCAGTTGCCATGTGGTGAGTTTCTGTCCTAGATGGGTCCCATTGTTTTGCAGATTATGGTCCTTTGACAAAGAATTGAGTTTCTGCCTCTGGCCCATTAACAAAGGGGGGGAGGCAGGAAGCTGCTTTGTCTTTAAAACATGTTTCTCCATTTCTCATCCAGGGAAACATAATATTCTGCTTTTTTAATATTTCCTAAAATATTGCATTCTTCTAGGAAAGGGGTGGGTGCTAACTTCCTACAAATGAAAATAAACTTTGCAGATAAAGTAAAGCAAGTCATAACATGTCTAAAGACTGCAAAAGCTTTCCACATCTGCAAAGTCAATTCCTATTTTTACAATCAAATTGTCAAACTGAATATGTTTAACAGTCTTGAATCAAAGAATTGAATGACAACCTCTACAAGATCAGTGAAGCCTGTATTTCTCAATTGCTGTAGATGAAACAACTTTGGAAATAAAAAGAAAGGAACACACTATAAAGGCTACATGAGTTGAAATCAATGAAATCAAGCAATTTGGTACGAATCAGATTGTGGGTATGCCTAAAGTTGTAGTTTTGAGATCAATGGCTGTCTAGCTGGAGGCGGGAGATTCTAATCCAATTCATTATTGATTGATTAATGAAATGCTAACTTCATAAAAGAATGCTACCAATTAAATGACTACACTTTATATAAAGTATTTCTACTCCATTTATCAAAAGTCTCTCAAAACTACCAGCAAAATAATAAATTTATAAATATAATTTACAATACTTTACAAAATAATAAATATAATTGACTGAAATTAGAACCATAGAGAACTGTATTAATCATTACTACCAATCAACAGAAAAGAGGAAAGTTTCATGTTAATGCAAACAACAGACTCAGGCAAGTTAGTAGTGAAGATGCAGTATGGGTAAAATAGACTCACACTGATGGTTGCAGAGGAGGAGAGCTCTGATGTTCTCTGCATTACTAGGGCAATAATACTTGGGCAGGTGGTTGGACCAGAAGATATCCAGTGTCCCTTTCAACTTTATGATTCCATGAATATCATCATCCATATTCTAACATCCACTGTCAGAAAGCTTGTCTCTAGTTGCAAGTTGGCATTAGAGATAAAATTAGGGACTTCAAGGGCTAATTATAAAACTGTGGGTTCTACAAGGTTTAATGGTGCAAAATTGGGCTCAGTTTCAAATAATTTGAGAGTTGCAGATATGTAATGGCAACCTGTTCTATTAAGAAGTATTTAAGGATGGCAGGTGAGCTCCTCCGTGCATTTTCAGGACGCAGTCCCCTTAGGCTTTCTCATAATACAGTTGCAGCTGATCCTTAGTATTGTATCAATGCACTGGGTGCTTGTTTGAGGCCAACAGGAAAGTATTATTGCATTCAGCAGGTTTTGGGGAGTGAAAATCCATGTTGTGGTATAGATAGCCCACCACAGAATTTCCCAATTCATTAAAACATTATCACGTTTCTGACATAAATTTTACTTCTTCTACTAATAATCATTACCAGAATGGAAACCTTTCCCTAAAAATAAACAGGGATGTGTGTGTGTGTGTGTGTGTGTGTGTGTGCGCGCGCGCACATGTGTGTTTTGAGGCTCTTTGAGAAACAGTGGCTAATTTTTTCCCTTGGCTCATCTAGCACAACTTCCTTTTTTAAAAAGTGAAAAGAAACTCCTCTTTTTCAAACCACCATGAACTGGGGTGGGGCTTCTAAGACAGTAGACAACAACTAAATAACACTTGGCTCACCATACAACATTGAAACAGGATGCTTTTATGCTCTAAAATAAATAGTTGCAAAATAGGTGCCCGCTACAGGAAAACTCTACATGTTAAAAAAAATGTAGAGCAGCCTCTCTACTCCCATTTCATTTTATTTGAAGTTTAAACCTGATTTAACTTGCATAGTTGAAAACAGCTCATAAAATGATTAGGCTGCAAGAAAACATCACCATGCAGCTTTTTCAGCTCCATCTATGGAATAAAATGTGCAATGCTATTATTGCTATGGCAGTAATATTGATTGTATCTGTATATGATTCTTCCTCTCTGGGGAACCCAGAGCTAGGCACACAATAATACACTATAAGAAAATAAAACATTTTTAAAGAATATCATATTATACTGCATGTGTGTAGCTGATGTGTGTATTAATATAATTAACACAGATTAGTGAAATTAATTTGAAAGCAGTTTTGTTCTGAGTTCAGCTTTTAAGATGTCATTCTGAGATTAGATGATGGGAGGGAAAGGGCAGTCATAATTCCTCCATGCAGATCCAACACTACAGTACTAAAAGGCCCTCACAATGGTCAATGTGCTAAAATTGACACATCTGGTGACAAGTACAAAGTTAGGGCATACTGAAAGATGTGAGGTCTCCTAATTTTCTCCCAGAATCTCTATAGTTGCCCAGATCGGGAAAAGATAAAACTAGCTATATAGGTAACTTGATTCAAGTGGAACATTTTAAAATGAGTTTTCTAATGCTAAAATACTGCAATGAAGATTATTTTTTCTCTACCTTAAGATGTATTTAAAAATTCATTCTGGAATTTCATCATTAATGTGCTATTGTTTTCTCCCCTTTTCCCATTTGGTATACCAATATAAAGGAATTTGGGGTGGGATCCAAAGTATAAGGATCTTGTGACAAATCAGCAGCTATCTGTAGAATACTAACAACAATTCAATTATTCTGGTTACCTCTTCATCAGACCATTTGTCTTTGTTAGCAAACTTTGAAAAGACTGAGACCTCTTGCATTTTTCAAGAGCATGGCTGTCTGGCAAGCAGTAGCTGCCATTCTGCCATCCTTCATGAAGCAACTCTAAACAGACTGAAGGGCTGAGAAAGACAGCATGATAATAGAAGTGTATTGTTGGCTCTTCTCATTTGGTCCAAGGCAAATCCAAGGCAAATCCAGTGGAAAGACTGATTTACTTCTCAAAGGTTTTGCATATATGGTATGCTATCCCTGCCTGAATAAAAATGGTTTCTGTTCTTCCCCTATTTCTTAGTAATAATGTATTGGATTGCAGCTAGACTGCAATTCTCCCATGGGAGTCTGGCCTAGCTAGCTATTGTTGAGATGTAGTATTTGCGGCTGTATCAGATATCTTTGTACAAAATAAAGCCTAGCAGTATGACATGCCCTGCATACAAGGGAATAGTGATTGTGATACAGAGGAATAGGTTATATATACAAATCTGTCAGCTGATACATTTTTCTGGTAATGTGAATAATTACAGGTGAAACTCGAAAAATTAGAATATTGTGCAAAAGTTCATTTATTTCAGTAGTGTAACTTAAAAGGTGAAACTAATATATGAGATAGTTAAACTAATATATGAGATAGTTCAAGCCTTGATTTATCATACTTTTGATTATGATTTACAGCTCATGAAAACCCCAAATTCACAATCTCAGAAAATTAGAATATTGTGAAAAGGTTCAATATTCTAGGCTCAAAATGTCCCACTCTAATCAGCTAATTAAGCCATAACACCTGCAAAGGGTTCCTGAGCCTTTAAATGGTCTCTCAGTCTGGTTCAGTGGGAATCACAGTCATGGGAAAGACTGCTGACCTGACAATTGTGCAGAAAACCATCATTGACACCCTCCATAAGGAGGGAAAGCCTCAAAAGGTAATTGCAAAAGAAGTTGGATGTTCCCAAAGTGCTGTAACAAAGCACATTAATAGAAAGTTATGTGGAAGGGAAAAGTGTGGAAGAAAAAGGTGAACAAGCAGCAGGGATGACCGCAGCCTGGAGAGGATTGTCAGGAAAAGGCCATTCAAAAGTGTTGGGGACTTTCACAAGGAGTGGACTGAGGCTGGAGTCAGTGCATCAAGAGCCACCACACACAGACGGATCCTGGACATGGGCTTCAAATGTTGTATTCCTCTTGTCAAGCTGCTCCTGAACAACAAACAACATCAGAAGCGTCTTACCTGGGCTAAAGAAAAAAAGAACTGGTCTGTTGCTCAGTGGTCCAAAGTCCTCTTTTTTGATGAGAGCAACTTTTGCATCTCATTTGGAAACCAAGGCCCAAGCGTCTGGAGGAAGAATGGAGAGGCACACACTGCAAGATGCTTGAAGTCCAGTGTGAAGTTTCCACAGTCTGTGTTGATTTGGGGAGCCATGTCATCTGCTGGTGTTGGTCCATTGTGCTTCATTAAATCCAGGGTCAACGCAGCTGTCTACTAGGAGATTTTGGAGCAGTTCATGCTTCCTTCCGCAGATGAGCTTTCTGGGGATGCTGACTTCATTTTCCAGCAGGACTTGGCATCTGCCCACACTGCCAAAAGTATCAAAACCTGGTTCAATGACCATAGGATTACTGTGGTTGATTGGCCAGCAAACTCACCTGACCTGAACCCCATAGAGAATCTATGGGGCATTGCCAAGAGAAAGATGAGAGACATGAGACCGAACAATGCAGAAGAACTGAAGGCTGCTATTGAAGCATCCTGGTCTTCCATAACACCTCAGCAGTGCCACAGGCTGATAGCATCCATGCCATGCCGCATTGAGGCAGTAGTTGATGCAAAAGGGGCCCAAACCAAGTACTGAATCCATACGCATGCTTATACTTTTCAGAGGTCCGATATTGTTCTATGTACAATACTTGTTTTATTGATTTCATGTAATATTCTAATATTCTGAAATTGTGAATTTGAGGTTTTCATGAGCTGTAAACCATAATCATCAAAAGTATGACAAATCAAGGCTTGAACTATCTCGCTTTGCATGTAATGAGTCTATCTCATATATTAGTTTCACCTTTTAAGTTGCATTACTGAAATAAATGAACTTTTGCATGATATTCTAATTTTTCGAGTTTCACCTGAATTTGAAAACATGGTTCAAAACAGAATTTCTCTAACTATTGTGTTTTTCTGAAAATGCGACCTCAGAAAATAAATCCTAACTTGATTTTTACACATGTGCCCAATATAAGCCCTACCCGCCCCCAAATAAGCTCTAATTAAGACCCACCCACTCCAGGGTGCATGGGTAAAAATTAAGCTAGGGTGGGGATGGAGTGGTGGAGCTTCCCTATTACTTACCTTTGGACAGTCGCAGCCAGGCCTCGCACACCTTGGCTCATTTCTTCTGCAGCTGGCAAGGCTTTCCTGAAGGCCTCTGTAGCCGATAACAGAGCTCTGTGTCAATCCGGAGCTCTGTTATCAGCTGCAGAGGCCTTCAGGAAAGCCTTGCTGGCCTTGCCAGCCGCAGAAGTTCCTGAAGGCCTCTGACAGCAAAAAGAAATGATGGAATTATTCATTCTGTTAGATATTGACAGTTGCATAGTTTTCTATCTGGTCCGTTGTTTGAGTGGGAAGAATACTCAAACATGATTGGCTGAGCCCTCTGGCAGGTCCCTATATAAGGGCAAGCTGTCAGGGAGGCTAGCTGCTGGATTGTACATAGTTGCTGAATAAAGAGCTGTTATGTGAAGCCTGTCTCCAGTCTCCTCATTCTCCCAACTTCCCAAATGCTATAATTAATCATCGTGTGAGCAGAATTATAGCAAATTATGGAACATTATGAAATGATTTACCATATGCCCAACTTGTAAACCAGGGTTCTAAGCTTAAGAAATCCAAATTAGATATGTGGTCAACTACAGGTACAAAAGAAGCCACAGAATATTTTGAAGGGTAGTTTTAATTTCTTTCCATCTTTTCAGTTTGCATATCATGAAACTATCCACTCAAAACAAAACAAAACCAACCAACCAGACAAATCTCAGCCATCTCTCTTTTTCTAGTATGTCTAGATTTTTAAGAACATTATCTGCCCCTTTATCCATTTCAGTATCACTGCATCCATTGGTGTTCAACTAAACACATTTTTGTAAAGTGAAACTTCATATTGTGTTACAATTTGAGCTCACCTCCCTATAAATGTTACCCTGTTTCCCCGAAAATAAGGCATCCCCTGATAATAAGCCCAATCAGGTTTTTGAGCGCATGCGCTAAAATAAGCTCCCCCCCGAAAATAAACCCTCCCCAAAAATATTTAAACGCAGAGCTGGAAATCAGGTAAGACAGCAAGAGGAGCCCCATCTTGCTCCATGCACCCCAAAATAATAAGACTTCCCCAAAAATAAGGCCAAGCGCTTATTTCGGGGTTTAAAAAAATAGGGTCTTATTTTCGGGGAAACACTGGTACATCTGTCTTCACTCTGTATATGATTTCTTAATTTGTCAAATATCACAAGAAAGAATTGAAGAGGGTCAGTCAATTCTCAATGGAAAGAAACCAAAACTGATATGTAATCATTATTTTATAACTTTTCAGAAAAATCTGGAAATGATACAGAAAGATTTGCTGGAAAAAAAATCTATTATACCTTCAGGTATTTTTCTCTGGATCAAGCAAAATTCAAATCTCATGAACTGCTGTATGTCTCTCTTTTTCACCAGCCCCTATTTCATTTTGGGTTTTTTTCTATTTATTTAATTTCTTAGAAAAGCTAGATCATAAGCTAGCTGATGACTTTGTAAATGCAAATGGCCAGTGTTGTGGAACCGACAATCTAATGACAGAGTGTTTAGTGTTCCCTAAAGCAAAAGACAGATGAAGAGAAACAGTGAACCGGCAACCTTAGCATAATTAAGACAAGCCTGAGCGCTTGCTGAGCTGCCATTACATTAATCTCACATCAGTGGCACCTGGCTCAAATTTATGAGATATGTAAAAAGACCCTTTCTGACTGACCTTGATAAGACAGTGTTATCTATCACTTGAGGGGGAAGGGGTGGCAGAAATGACATCTAAGGGGGGGGGGGAAGGGACAGATGAAAGTATCCTTGATGTGGCTGAGGGGCCACAAGACCAAGTGCATTGCTTACAAGATCAGAGATACACAGAGCTCTTTCACAAACTGAATTAAAACTGTCCCCCCCCCCAATTTCTTATCCATATGAATCTTTGCAGGAGTCATTTTCTGGGCACTGAGGGTATGATGTTTTTCATGGTATTTCTTAACATGTTCTGCTTTAAAAAAATATTCCCTAGGAGAATAAGTGCATTACATTATATATTAATGGCCTAGGTTGGAGTTATAGAGTCCAATTAAAAAGGATGCCTAGAATCACTCTTCTGTGAGATCAGCAACTATAGAAATATGATGAATGAATGAATGGGAATGGATAAGTGCTAAAGAAGTACCTCCTTATCACTTGAGAGCTTGGAAAGCCAGATTGGGGAGAATTGGACTAAAAACACTAATGCTATTACAAAGTCCAAAACAACTTTATATGCTATAGTTATGTTTCCAGAATTTTAGCCTATACTGTCTTCTGAAGAAATAAATCCAAATATTAAAACAATATACTGAAATATGAGAAATCTCAAAAGTTGGAGATATAGAGGCAGAGATATAAACACATCACCCTTTGCTAGACAATTTAAAAATATAAGAAATTCCATGCTGCAATTTGTCAAAATGATTTACACTGTGCTATTAATTATGAGAGAGCCAACTCTGGTTAAGTTGTCAGGCTCAAAATTGGGAGACTGTGAATTCTTGCCTTAGGCAAAAACAGCTGGGTGATCTTGAGCCAATCACTTTTTCTCAGCCCTAAGAAGGCAGCACTGGCAAACTACTTCTGAAAATCCTTGCCCAGAGAACTGCATGGACTTGTCCAGTCCTCAAGAATTGGACACCACTGAATGGAAGAAAATAATAGTTGCTCTGCAACTAGGTGAAACTAAGCAAATCTGGATTTATATTTTTATGTATAAATAAAAGATACCTGTTGTTCTCAAATCCTTCCTGTAGTCTTCTGTTAAATGCGTTCTCCCTTTTAACTGTGTTTTTCTTCTTATTTTGAATGTTAAAGTATCACATTATTAATGGCTCTATTACATTTGATGAATGTTCCAAGGTGCTTTAGGGACTGTGGTCAGACAGTAGGAT
Organism: Arizona elegans; assembly: GCA_022577455.1. Classification (NCBI taxonomy): domain Eukaryota; kingdom Metazoa; phylum Chordata; class Lepidosauria; order Squamata; family Colubridae; genus Arizona; species Arizona elegans. Next base: position 156,977,271 of record JAKOOJ010000001.1, read on the forward strand.
ATTTTAAACAAAATTAATACTTTTATCAAGGTGACTTTCCATTACTTAAGTTAACTTGTTATTATCAATGTTCTAAATCAGGAACGGGAACCTATTGACTAGGGCTTCACATGAACCCTCCATTCTCCTTTTTGTACCCCTCTGGCAATGACTGAGTCCTCTGGCAATGACTGATGAAAACTCACAGCAGTTTTCTGCCACCTTAAAATAGGGAATATATGGAAAGTATAAGCTCAGAATAGTCATTAATATGGTAAACAATGAAAAAATAATTCAATTTCCCTTCCAAATGTGATCCACATGTTCAGCATGGTATCTACTTTCCAAATGTGTTAAGTATACTTTTGGCCACTGATGTTGAATCAAAGAGGGAAAGTACAGAAAAAGTTTATAATTTTGAAATTTAAAAAAAGCAGGCTATTTTTGTGTTGATCTTGAATTCTAAAATAATCCAATATTGTTCTGAATCTAAAGATTAAGTGATACAATTTTTATATCTTAATATAAAGTCCACAATTTAATTCTGTCTGGCTCCCTATACTCCACATATGCAGGAATGGTGAATTAATATAGATTGTAAGAATATTAAATATGAGGAAAAATGAAAGTAAAACCTCTTCACCTTTTGAGCATTATAAGCAAATATCATAATCTCATTAGTTTGTTTTTTTAAAAATCATTACAATAAAAAAACAAGGGAGAAAATATTTTCTATACTCAGATAAATATTGTAAAGCTAATATGTCCTTCTCCTGTGGATAGCCAGACCTTTCTGATAAAATTATAAATGTTTTTCAAAAAAAGATTTTATCAAAAGTGTATATTCTGAGATTGATGTGTTCAGTCTTTAAATGTTTTAACAGCAACATCTGCTGGTAAATGGTACAGCAGTATGTATCTTCAAATTATCACTGAAGCAAATGAAAAAGCCTGTTTGGCTTATGCAAATTCACAATATTCTAAAACTACCACCTAGAAGACTTTCTCAAATCTACAATTACTTCTCTGGTCACTATAAGTCTATAAGTCATTTTGGGGAGATAAGAGCTTAAGTCATATGTTTTATTTCTAAGTGTCTCAAGAATTATACTGAGGAAATCTTGTAACTTCCTTCTACCCAAGATCTGAGAAGGCGGTATCCCATGTCTTTTTTTTAGTTTTATTTTTTTTTATTTTATTACATTTTTTATTATATTTTTATTGTTAAGGAATAACAAAAAGGAAAAAAAATCAATATAAAAAATCAATAGTAAGGAAAGAAAAAAAATTTTTTTTTCCTCAACGTGCTATACAAACGGAAAGGAAGTTTTAGGAACTTGAAGTCTTCAATTCTTCCAGAAATCTCTTTGATAAGGTACTGGTGCCGATTCATCCAATCTCCCAAGTGCAAAGTCCACAAATGGTTGCCAAGTGTTCCAAAAAACATTTTCTTTATATATACCACTTCTAATTTTAATATCACAAGTCAATTTATCATTTAATGCAAATTTCCATGTTTCATTGTACCATTCTTCTAATTTTAAGTCAACATTTAATTTCCAATATCTAGCAATTATAATTCTCCCCATTATAACCAAAATCCTCACCAATTCTCTTTCTCCAGTTGTTAATGTTGTTTCATTCAACATTAATAATAATATGGTTTCCAATTTCAATTTGACCCTCTTCTTAATTATTTCAAATATTTCATTTTCTATCCTAGACCAAAAAAGTTCAACCCCATTACATTTACACCACATATCAACATATGTCCCGAGTTCCACTTTACATCTCCAACACATTTTATCCACTTTATTATCCATTTGAAAAAGTCTTATTGGGGTCAAATACCACTTCCAAATAACTTTATAATTATGTTCTTTAATCCTTATTGATAATGTCCTCATTATTCTGCTAACCCAATTCATATTCCAATTTTGATCAGAAATTTCAATACCCAGTTCTTTTACCCAATTCTCTTTCATTACCCTTTGTGAATTATTATCAGAGTTAATAATTTTATAAATTTTACTAACTAATCCCTTTGGCCCAATTTCATCTTTTATTATTCGAGATGTCAAATTTTCAAATTCTGTTTCCTTTCTGCTCTCATCGTTCCTTTCTTTGCATTTCCTATTCCATTTATTCATTTGAATTCTTTCAAACCAATTAATGTTTAATTTTCCATAAATTTCCTCTTTCCTCATTTCATTTTCTATAAATTTCAACCATTCACTAATTGTTTCCACTTTCTCTTCTATTATAATCCTCTCTCTGTTACTATTTAATTTCATTGGGCAATTTTCTTTCAGTTTACCTAAATACAATGCGTCTGGTATTAATTTTTTTGCTACTCTGTCCCAATTTTTAGTCAAACTATTTAACCAATAATTGCAAATTTTAACCTTACCTTTAAAATTTTCCAAAAACCATTTGTAACCAAACTTCTTTATTTCCTTCATTTCCAAATTACCCCAAAGTTTAACATCTCCTTTTAAAATTTTTACTACTGTTTTTATATTAAATGCTCTATAATAGTTTAATAATTTTGGAATTCCTAAACCACCTTGTTTTTGGTTCTGATACCACATTTTCTTAATCAGTCTTGGTTTTTTATCCCCATTACAAAATTTATCTAATTTTTTTTTTTTTTGATATACTTCAATGTCCTTCTCGGTTAAAAAAATTGGAAGCATCTTGAATAAAAAGTTGAATTTAGGAAGTAACATCATTTTACATAAAGCTACTCTACCAAACCAAGATAACTTGAGTTACTATGTCATAATTTAGTTTCTTTAAATTTTTAATTTTAAGTGAAAATATAATACCTAAATATCTTAAATTATCCTTTATCTTAATTCCAAATTGATTTTGTAATTTTTCTAATTTATTTTCCCTATCAATTTCCATTAATAATTCTGATTTTGCCCAATTTACTTTCAAACCAGTCATATCTTCAAATTCTTCCAAATGTGTTTGAACTCTTTTTATATCATTTGTAATATTATTTAAAATGACAAGAGTGTTATCTGCATATAAATTAACTTTGACGCCTTTATAACCTATTAATTCTGAATCCTCTTCAATCAAAGTTGTTAAAATTTCCATTGCTAATAAAAATAGGGTCGGAGACAGAGGACAACCCTGTCTTGTCCCTGCTTCCAAATTTATATCTTGTGTAAATATACCATTTACCTTCACTCTTGCCGTACCCCTCTGGTACAATTTGGAAATAATATGAATAAATTTATTACCAAATCCTAATGCAGAAATCATTTCTTTTATAGTATCCCATTGTATAGAATCAAAAGCTTTAAAAATATCCAAGGCAAGAATACCTATCTTATCACCATTATTCTCAGCAATATCAATAACATTTAATACTCTTCTAACTAAATCACACATATAACGCCCTTTAACAAAACCTACTTGATTATGGTTTATGTATTTATCTATAAAATTATTCAATCTATTTGCTACAATTGCAGTAAATATCTTAGCATCTTGGTTAATCAAGGAAATGGGCCGATAGGATTCAATTTTTTCTAGATCTTTACCTGGTTTCGGGATTAAGGATATAATTGTTCTATTCCAGGACATGGGAATATCATCTCCATGTAATATCTTATTATTCAATATCTGTAATTTTGGGATCAAAATTTCTTTAAACTCTTTATAAAATTCTGCTGGTAACCCATCCTCACCTGGAGATTTTCCAAGTTTTAGCTTCTGAATCACATCTTTAATTTCCTCAGAGGTAATATCCTTTTCCATTTTTTCTTTATATTTATTATCAATTTTCTTCTGACCATATTTTTCTAAGAAATTTTTTAATTTACAATTATCAATTTCTTTTTTAAGATATAATTCTTGAAAAAACTTTTTAACAATTTCACATTTCTCTAATTTTTTATAACATCTCTTACCTTTTTCATCTATTAGGACACCTATTTCTCTTTTTTCTTTCTTATCTTTCGCCATTCTTGCTAATAATTTTGAATTTTTATTACCATATTCAAAAAATTCTCTTTTTAAATAGCTTAATTTTTTTTAACTATTTCTGTATCTTCCGCTATTTGTTTATTTTTCAATTTTTTAAGTTCCTCCCATAATTTCCTATCCTTAGTCTCTAGAAATCTATTTTCCAGTTCTTTTATCAATTTCTTCTTTTCCTCTATTTTTACTTTATAATTCTTATACTTCCTACTTGATAATTTAATACTTTCTCCTCTAAAAATTGCTTTCATTGTGTCCCAAACTGTTCCCTAATTAACTTCCCCATTATCATTCCAATCCCAATTTTCTTCCCATTTCCTAAGAATATGATTCTTATCTTCCTCGTTTTTATATAATTTTTCATCATATCTCCAACAATTTTCTTTTTTCTCCAAAAACATATCTAATTCTAATAACAATTCTGCGTGGTCAGAGTCTTTAAATATTTCAACATCCATATTGTCCACGTTATCCATCAGATTCTTGGATACAAAAATATAGTCAATTCTTGAATATGAATTAAATACCTTTGAGTGAAAAGTATATATTCTTTCGTTACCTTTAATCTCCCTCCAAACATCTACTACACCATTTTGCAACATCCAATTATCAAGTATCCCCATATTCCACCATATCGGGTAGGATTGGTACTATCCATCTGGTTTCTAATTAAATTAAAATCACCAGCAATAATTACTTTCCCTACCCATTCAGTTTGCAACAAATCGGTAATCTTATTCAAAAAATCTTTTTGATTCACATTTGGTGCGTATAAATTAACTAATGTTATTTTTTCCTCGTTAATACATCCTGTTATTATCAAATATCGTCCATCAATATCTGCTATTACTTTGTTTTTTTCAAATTAGATTCTATTTGATATTAATGTTGCAACACCTCTAGATTTTGAGGACCCAAAAGCTTTTTCATAAACCTGCATCCCTTTTAAATACATCCTGTTTATATCTTCAGATTTCTGATGAGTTTCTTGCATAAAAAGTATGTCAGGAGAATCTCTTTTAATCTTAAATTCTAAACGTCTTCTCTTAATCTGATTCCCAGTACCCTTTTTTTTTTAGTTTTAACTAGTACACAATTATTATTTCGTTTATGTGACATACACTAGGGATTATCTGTTCCATTTTTATTCAACAAATATAAACAGCAGATGCAACTAAATAATACATTTAAACTAAAAATGTACAGTACTTTGGGGAATCAACTTGTCTCAAATATTAATAATTATTGTGGTGAAACCTTCATCAATATCCAATACAGGTAGTCCTCAATGTATGACCACAAAAGAGCCCAAAATTTATGTTGCTAAGTGAGAAATTCATTAAGTGAGTTTTGCCTCATTTTACGAGAAAAACTCCCTCACATTCTTTAACTCCGAGGAGGGGGTGGAGCCAAGATGGAGGACTAGTAGGATATATGCTTCTCCTACTCGGCTTTTAACTTTTTACTTCATCTTTTATTGCGGTTTAACTGTGCTTTTAGCCTTTACCCCCTGATTTTTTGCAGGGGAGTTTTAATGCAAAATTGCATACCAGTTAATTTTCCAACTCTCTCCCGGCAACTCCCATTTTACTCTGGCAACGAGCCCAGTCTTGCAATTCCTCTGATATTTTTGTTTGTTAGGCCTAATTTCCTGGCCCAGCGTCCTGCCTTCATTACTCATACTGCTTGCTAACAACTCGGCAAATGTTCCCTATGAGCTGCCTTGACTGCTCTGACTGCTTTGATGTATATGGGCTGACCTCCGTTGAAGCTTTACCCATACAATTTGTTTTTAACCGGGGGACTCTATAAGCTGGGTCTTCTTTAATTTACTATCAGAACATTAACCAGCATTGGGCCTTATTATTACCCAACATCCTCCACCAAGAGATCAACTGGCTGCCCTGATATGAGTCCACACAAACGTCATCGTTCCTTGTCCCTGAGGGACCTTAGTCTGGAGACCTCCCTTGAAAACATAATGGGCCCCTTGCCTAAGATCAAAAAGACTGACACCATGAAATTGAACCAAGACCCAATCTTATCAATCACTTCTTTGGAAGAATTCTTCCAAAACTTAACATCTCTGGAGACTCTGCCCAGCTCTCCTTTGGAAGAATCGGAATCCCTGGCTGATTCACTTTGCAACACATCTTCTTTGCTGGATTGCCCGACACCATCAGATGCTAGTTCTGTCTTGCCCTGTCTCACTGCATTGCCGTCCCCTATCGATTCAGTTCAGCCCTCGGATATCCAGCTTTTGCAACAGTTCTGTCTCCGTCTGGCCGACTCTATTACCCTTTTGACATCCTCTGTTGGAGTGCTGGAGGGCAAAGTGGAATCCCTCAGTATGTCAGTCTCACCATCACATTCTTGTAGAATCACCAGACATGCACTGGGTCCGTCCCAAACGGATAGCCATCTTCCTACACGACCAACGCCGTTAGTGAATCTCCAATTGCTCACAGCCAACTTATGTCTGAACCTGGCCCATTCTCACTTTAACAAGTACGACTGGACCAACCGTAAAACCATTTTAGACACATTAAGGCTTCTATCCAATTCTCACATCCTGAACAATGAGCTGCTCTCCGTGGACTGGCTTCCTAGCACATCCCACCACAAACGTTTGATTCTCAAGTTCAGCTCATCTAAGACCCCCTCGCTTTTATGTGGTCTTCGCAACCATCTGACCCACTTTGGAGTCTTTCCTCAGAGATGCTTTATAAATACTCACCTATCCTCTCTTGGGAGGAAGCCGATCAACGTGGACACTTGCCGTTGGACGGGGCCGGAGTGCAAGGACCTTCACACGGAATCTGGTAACCCTCTGAGGGCTTCAACTACCAGTCCCACAAACTCGCTGGTGACCCAGCAATAATGGGAGGATGACCTCCGGACTAGAAATGTTGCGCTCCCAAATCAACCCCTCTCTACCTCTGATGCTGAAGGCTTATCAGGACTCATCCCCTTATCCCTGATCACTTGTTCCCCTTCTGCTCCGAGAATCTCGCCTCCCAAATGCCACACTCTCAGTCCCCACAACTGGCTGGTTTGACCTTTCAGACTCCTCAGGCTCCCCCTCTTTCGCCATCTATTGTTATCACCAAATCACATAACAGCTGTATTTCTTTTGATGACAACAATACCATACAGTTGTCTCCCCCGACAGTTCCATCTGTATGACATTCAAGCCACTACCGAGACCAGGACAATAACCTCAGTTCAAATCTGGCTTCCCACCAGAATTCTCCAAGATCTAACAATGATCCCAAAACTAAGCAAGATAAACAAGGCAAGATAACAGATTTCTTCAGTCTAACTGTCCCCCGGTCCTTCCATCAGCCCCCTATTGCTTCCAAATGACAGTCAAAGATCTACTCTCCAACTCTTCCTTGGTCCATCATGAGTTGGAACATTGCAGGGTGGGCATCCAAAAAAGCCAACCCGGACTTTTTGAACTACCTCAAAAACTTTCAAATTCTCATATTTCAGGAAACGTGGGAGGTTAACGATATTTCGCTATGTGGTTTTGAAATCATATCCCTGCCAGCCCATCCCTCACTGCTTGGTGGTCATTCGAAGGGCGGCCTTGCAACAGGTATCTCCCTGGATTTGCACGCAAACGTGACTCCTGTGGACTCGCTTCCCCCTTATGCCCAGGCAAATTTGATAACCATCAGAAAGCTCTCGCTCCTGGTGTTTAATGTCTATCTTCCTCCTGGGGGCTCTCACCGGGACTTGGATGAGTTGTGGGCCGGTCTGGAAGACTTTCTCGCTGCCATCACACTTAGATTCCCTCACTCTCTGGTTCTTCTGGTGGGGGATCTAAACTCCCGCACTGTGGGGACTTGGGAAACCCTGGTTGCCTCTCGTTGGTCGACAGGCCCGACTAGGGATGACCACCTTGAAAGGGACAGTCTCCAAGGATCGGAAAGTTGACGAAGCGGGGACTTGTCTAGCCCTTCTTACCGTCAAACTAGACCTCTTCCCCCTTAATGGCAGATGTCCCAGATGTCCCCGGGGAATTTACCCACTTGGCCAAAAATGGCAACAGCACAATAGACTATACCTTGGTTTCGAGAGCCTTTTTGCCATACATTTCCTCCTTCAAAGTAGACGACAGGATTTTCAGTGATCACCTTCCTCTCATTATGGTTGCACGGCTATATAGACCTCAAGACCATTCTGCTCACACTGTCTCAATAGACTCTAATCCCAGAGGCTCCCTGATTTGCCGAAATGGTCAAAGTCTCTGGCCCTTTTTCATGCACGCTTTTATCATCAAGAAGCAGCCAATACGTTGTCAGCCTTAATCGGCACCAAGGCTAAACCTGGTGTGTTACTGACCGCCTTCACTGAGTGTTTAAGCGGGCTTATAGCCTCCTTTCAGCCCCCCACTCTTACCCCTGGTAGAGTTTGCCGGAAGAAAGGAGCCCCTTGGTTTAACTCACAGTGCAAACAAGCCAGGAACCATATGAGATTTATATATTCTGCTCACAAATGAACAGGTTCATCGACGGCCCCCCCTCCCTGCTTATTTCGAGGCCAAGAAGGCATACAAGCTAGCCCTTTCAAGAGCCAAGCAAGACTGGCACCGGCTAAGGTGGAATGCACTACTAGAGGCCGTGAAATCCAACAATCTCCTTGAGATTTCTGGAGTCTGTTAAACAGGAGGCCAACTAATAGGCTCACTCACTCCATCTCTGCCACCACATGGGAACTCTTTCTACACCGAGTCTTTTACGACACCGATGTGCCAGTTTCTTTGACCTCAGGCTCTTTCCCTAACCACCTTCCCAGATGGCCTCCTGTGGAATCATCCACAATTGTCAAACTAATCGGACAACTCAAACTTCAAAAAGCTCCCGGCCTGGATCTCATCCCAGCCGAAGCCATTCTAGCCCATAAGGATTGGTGGACCCCGGTTCTCACCGAGGTATTTAATGCGATCAACCAGACAGGCCTCATCCCCAAGCTCTGGAAGGATGCCATAATTATCCCAATACATAAGAAAGGTGCCCATTACGATCCTGGCAACTTCCGTAACATCAGTCTTCTTTCAATTTTGGGGAAACTCTATGCCCGTTATCTCCTGTCCAAACTGGAGTGCTGGGCTGAAGAGGCCAACCTGCTCGGATATGAGCAGGCAGAGTTCCGTCCAGACCATTCTACAATTGCCCTGATCCTTCATCATCTTGCCGTAAAATATTCCACTCCCAGGAAGGATCATCTCTGCGTTGCTTTTATAGACCTAAAGGCTGCCTTCGACAGCATCCTTAGAGCTAAGCTGTGGGCCAAACTTTCCGCCTGGGGTATTGACAAAAGATTATTTTGGCTTATCTCCCAACTGCACGATGAAACAGAAGCAAAAGTGCACCTTACCCCACAGGAGGATCTCTCTAACGCTATCCCCGTTAACAAGGGGGTTAGGCAGGGATGTATTCTGGCATCCTTTCTCTTCAACTTATATATCAGTGACTGGAGAAAGGTATTTTCGGATCACATGGTCTACATCCATGCCCCTAGATTAGCTGATTATAGATGTCGGCTCCTGCTCTACGCTGACAATGCCGCAATACTTTCATTTTCCCGGGTGGGCCTATTTAGAGCCTTAAAAATCCTTTCTGCCTATTGCTCTTCTAACCAACTGCATATAAACCACTCTAAGTCTAAAATCATGATTTTTGCAAGAAGCAGGAAAATCTATCAATGGAACCTTCATGCCCTCCTGCACTTTTTTCATACTGAGGGAGCTCATCACATCCCCTCAGCATTAAAAGTCTACAGGGCAAAGGTGATAGCTGCTATCACCTATGGCACCTCCCTCTGGGTCCAATCCAACTATTCTTCTCTTGAGTCTGTTCACAGCCAGTTCCTACGCTGTCTGATGGGAATCCCCCCTGCGTAAGTAACGCCGCAATTCGTTTGGAACTGGGCATATCCTCACTTGCAACAATCTTGTGGAAATGTGCAATTAGCTATTGGTTGTCCATGTGGACCAGACTCCCAGGCTGTTACCTAGGCCAATGCCTATGGCGGGACCCTTTTCATAGTCCCTGGGCCCGTAATATCCATACAAAACTTTTGAAGATCGGAATTTCCCCCATTGAAGCTTTTATTATAGGCCCTGATGCTGCCAAATCGTTGATCTTTCAATGGCTGGACGACATTGATAAACAACTAAATCTGGCACACGGATCGGGAACATGCTCACTGTTTTCCCTTGGTATTGTTCTCTCGTCTCACCCTCCGCCTTACCTCTCCGCGTTACACTCTATCAAACACAGGCTCACATTTATGAAGGCACGATTTAATGTGATCCCCTCGAATGTCCTCAACAGTAGGCTTTCGGGGGGGGGAGGGTAAAATCCATCCATTGTACATGTGATGGCCGATCCCCGGAATCCCTGTTCCATATTACATTTGTATGTCCCCACTACCGGGATATAAGATCAAGACTCATTTCTCCTATTTCCCAGAGATTCCCTGGTTCACCTGATATGTTCAGCTTTTATTTCCTACTCCAGGACGCAGACCCCAATATAACTCTAAAGGTGGCAAAAAATTTTGCTGCAGTCGTGGCTGGAAAAAAACAGGAAAAGTGACGGGTAAGCCCGACGGCAGAGGATCACTAGTACTGACAGTACAGATTGTATTTGAGGCAGTAGATGGTGTACTGTCCCATGATCTATCCATATTTGTAAAATATGCTCCCTTTCTTTGTCTATTTTAATTTGGTCTCTGACCGCAATAAAAGCTTACTACTTACTACTCATTTTACGACTTTTCTTGCCACATTTGTTAAGTGAATCACTGCAGTAAGTAAGTAAGTAACACAGTTGTTAAGTGAATCTGGTTTCCCCATTGACTTTGCTTGTCAGAAGGTCGCAAAAGATGAATCGCATGACCCTGGAGCACTGCAACCGTCATAAATGTGAATCAGTTATCAAGCATCTGAATGTAAATCACGTGACCATAGGGATGCTGCAATGGTCATAAGTGTGAAAAATGGTGATAAGTAACTTTTTTCAGTGCCCTTGTAACTTCAAACGGTCACTAAGTGAACTGTTGTAAGTCAAGGACTACCTGTATATTATTTCAACAGTTGAATTTTTAAAGAAAGAGGGAAAGGTTTTCCTATTCTTTTACCACTTTGGGCTCATTTTATATCTGGAAGAAGTATACTGCACTCTGTAAAAGTTTTGGTTCGCTGGACTTAGTTTTCTTATTCAAGCATTTGGCTAACATACCATCAAAGTGCACATTATTCCTCAGAATCGGAAAGTATTTGCAAAAAATGACTTCAGAACATTATCAATTGGTGAAATAAGATGAAACAACACAAACTGCACAGAAACTGGTGCAGTGGGTTTCAAGCTATTTTCCATCACAATTTGGCCTCATACAAGGCCCATGAAGTTTTTGCTTTCTACTGGAACAGGATGAAGTATATAAGAAAACGCAGTGCAGAAATGAAATGAGCACATTTTAAATAAATCAGTATGAGTTTTTTGAGCTTCATTACATTCAGATATTTGATCATATTTTTTAAACAAACATGATTAAATTTGTGGTAAAAATAGCTCTTATCTTAAGCAATGTTTGTGTTATTTCCAGATGGGGGATGTTTTACAAAGGATAGGGATGATCAAAAGAAACACTATTTTTTATTGAACTATATAACTTTGTTCAACCAACAATGTGAATACTAAGATTTTCCCATAAAATTAAAAGCAAGCAATGACAATTTCAATATCCTGATAGTTGTCCGGAGTTATTCACTTTCTGTTTCCAAGTACTCTTAAGCATGCATATCATTTCAACTTTCCTGATTAAAGTCAAGACTAGCTCTGACCTTTGGAATGCTTTTCCATTAAGCCTTTTTGAAATATGCAAGTTTTACTTCTAAATCTTCCTGAAACAGAATAATGTATTTGCATTGTGATAGCTAGGAAAATAGAACAAAAACTTTATTAAGACTAAGATAAAATCAAAATTGAACTTAATTTCTCAACCAACAACCTCCTCCCCCAAATAAAGGAAACAGTCATAATGTGACTGTGTGTCAAATAATGTGTCAGCATCTTCATAGTAACTTTTAGTAATGCTTAATTGACGAACATACTAAATTCTGATTGATTTATAATGGTTGCAGTTATTAGTAGCCTCTGTAAATTATAGTAATCCTAACAAGCTATCATCTCCATTATTTCATTAAGAATTTTAGAAACTGATTAAATCACAAACATTTTAGCATGTCATGATTATCTTACTAATTACAAAGTACTCTGCAGTAAAAATACTTCCTAACTGTTGTCAGTTGAAAAGGAAAAGCCAAGATTTTTAAATTATTATTCAATTGCTTCTGACTCTTTGTGACCCAACAGACATAATTTATCCTATATTTTGTCATCAACTGCTTCTTTGATTCTTAAAAGCCTCTCCTTGTATCATCAGTGATACTAACTAGTCACCTTGTCAGCCTCCTTTTGAATTACCTTCTATTTTTTCAAGCATCAGGGTCTTCTCCAGAGACCTTTGCACTGTATATAAAATATTTAAACTTTGCTTTCACTAATGATGCTTTCAGTGAGCAGTCTGATTTTAAATTAATTTAAACTAAATAAAGACTAAAGATGTTTATTTTTCATGCCTGAGATTTGGGGCATGTAAAGGTGGTCAAAATTCAGAATATGATACCAAATTATTAGTATTTATACATATTTATTATATAGCAAATAAATAGATTTAGATATGCATCAAGGATCAACAGGCCTGGATTACTATGTTGCTTTCATCAGTACTGTTAGTCTAGAAGAAGAAGTCAATGGGCATAGAAAAACATGCTTTTCTGATCAGGTTCAGTTTTTAAAAAGCATATCTTCAATGAAATAAGAAAAAATTATTAAATTCTTACTACTTTCTGATAAAAAACAGATTATGTAATATGTATAAAGAGCAGAAACCAAATCAAAGATCTGATAATGACAGTATAAGATAACAGATAGGGCAGAACAACATGCAGGCACAAACTCAAACTTAAATACAATCTATTCCATTTCAGCATTGCATCTTCTTATGCATATTTTCTAATACTGATGTTTTGTACTTTTTAATTTAATGTATATATTTTGTAAACACATTTTCTTTCAGTAATATATTCAGCTTTGGACCACCTTTGGTTGTGTCATTTATTTTACTATTATTGTTATGCTGATGTTCAAAGACTTGAACCAAAACATTCTGGGAAGGGCACACCAAAGAATAACAATATTTCTTGTTGTGTACTGATCTGGAAACAACATATTTGGAAAACTTATTTTTAATACATTGCAAACAAGTTTCCTAGTCACACTAAGGCAACTGAATCAGTTGACAGATAACTATGTTCCAGCATAAAAGACTTGTGACAGATGTTACAGTACTTTTCTGTAATGATATTTAATCAATTCACAAACATGTTGCTATGATCGGATAACCGATCAGATAATCTGCAAGGAAAAAATTGCAATCCAGAAGCATCTGTTCAGGAATCTAAAAATCTCACACAGAAAAATAGCAGTGCCCTGGCCTGGCACATAAGCATTGCTCAAGAAATAAGTTCAGATGAAAAGGTTGCAAGCACACCAATAGTGCTATCCCAATATGTCCTGGACCAGAAGTTGCATCCAAGAGGTTTGGCTCCTTTCTAAAGGGGAATAGAATAGAATAGAATAGAATAGAATAGAATAGAATAGAATAGAATAGAATAGAATAGAATAGAATAGAATAGAATAGAATAGAATAGAATGGAAGGGACCTTGGAGGTCTTCCAGTCCAACCCCCTGCCCAGACAGGAAACCCTATACCACTTCAGACAAATGGTTATCCAACATCTTCTTAAAAATTTCCAGTGTTGGGGCATTCACAACTTCTGCAGGCAAGTTGTTTCACTTATTAATTGTTCTAACTGTCAGGAAATTTCTCCTTAATTCTAAGTTGCTTCTCTCCTTGATTAGTTTCCAGCCATTGGTTCTTATCCTGCCCTCAGGTGCTTTGAAGAATAGTTTGACTCCCTCTTCTTTGTGGCAACCCCTGAGATATTGGCACACTGGTATCATGTCTCCCCTAGTCCTTCTCTTCATTAAACTAGACATACCCAGTTCCTGCAACCGTTCTTCATATGTTTTAGCCAGTGGTGAAATCTAAAATTTGTTACTACCGGTTCTGTGGGCGTGGCTTGGTGGTGGTGGGGTAATGTGATTGGGTGAGCGTGGCCATTTTTTTTTACTTTTAAAACCATTTTTTACATGTAAAACCATGTAAAAAATGCTTTCAAAAGGCTCTGACAATCCCAGGTGAGTTGCCTGATCGTCAGAGGGTTTTTAAAAACCCCTCTGCCGATCAGGCAACTCACCTCGGATCGTCAGAGCTTAGATCGTCAGAGCCATTTAAAAGAAAAAAAGCCTCTGATGATCGCGGGGCTCAGCTGGGCATGGGGGGGTGGGGGCAGGGATTTTTGCTACCGGTTCTCCGAACTGCCTTCCACCATCGCTACCTACTCACCCGAGCCGGTCTGAACCGGGAGCATTTTACCCCTGATTTTAGCCTCCAGTCCCCTAATCATCTTTGTTGCTCTTCTCTGCACTCTTTCTAGAGTCTCAACATCTTTTTTACATCGTGGCAACCAAAACTGAATGCAATATTCCATTAATACCAAGGCATTATTAAGTGGTATTAACACTTCACGTGATCTTGATTCTATCCCTCTGTTTATGCAGCACAGAACTGTGTTGGCTTTTTTGGCAACTGCTGCACACTGCTGGCTCATATCTAAATGGTTGTCCACTAGAACTCCAGGATCCCTCTCACAGTTACTACTATTGAGCAAGGTACCACATATACGGTACCTGTGCATTTTGTTTTTCTTCCCTAAATGTAGAACCTTGCTTTTTTCACTGTTGAATTTCATTTTTTAGGTAGCGCCCAATGTTCAAGTCTGTCAAGATCCTTCTGTATTTTGAGCTTATCTTCTGGAGTGTTGGCTATTCCTGCCAGCTTGGTGTCATCTGCAAATTTGATGAGTTCCCCATCTATCCCCTCGTCCAAGTCATTGATGAAGATGTTGAAGAGCATTGGGCCTAAAACAGAGCTCTGGGGTACTCCACTGCATACTTCCCTCCATGTAGATGCAGTTCCATTGAGGACTACACATTGAGTGTGGTTGGTCAGCCAGTTACGAATCCATCTGGTGGTGATGCTGTCTAACCCACATTTTTCTATTTTATCTAGTAGTAGGTTATGGTCTACTTTATCAAATGCTTTACTGAAGTCCAAGTAAATTATATCAACAGCATTCCTCTGGTCCACTAATTTTGTCACTTTGTTAAAGAATGCATTATCACATTACCACATTGCCACATCAATTCCTGCCCTGCATCTCATGGACTACTTTTCAGCAGCTGAATCATAACTCTCACATTTGGAAAAATCTTTCTTTTTTAACAATTTAGATATAAAAATCTGGCTTTAGTACTACCTCTAAATCCAGATTCTGGGATTATGTATGTTTTATGCTAAGAAGCTTCCCAATCTCTGTAAAATTCCCTTTAAATGAACTACCCTGCAAAGAAAAGTTAAGAAGGAAAATGCTCCTGACCAGCAAACTGTTATTTGCATTTAAACGTAAGGATTCAAAGTTGCCACTCAGTTAATACAGGTTCAGCTAAGATTAGAAGACTCTCTCATGGGATAGGCCTCTCAAGACCTTCTAATTTAAATATCTATTTTCATGGCTCCGTTCCAGTAAGATGCCCTTCTTCTCTGTCTTGCTGGTTTTCTCCACTTAACTCCCAGGCCTGCCTCACAACTTTCAGTCTAATTAGCTCTTGATAGATCTACTGCCCTGTTTCCACAAACATTTAATTCTGCCGTCAATCCTATTTACATTAGAACATGTTGCATTGTCTTTTACTAAGCTAATTTTATTTGAGTGAATGTAAATCTCATTAAACAGGGAGTATGTACCTATTAGATTGTGACATATAAACACAAACCCTCTTTATTTACAGAAGTTAACATAAAGCCCACTTTACAACAGCTACCTGGACCAATGCAGTTTGAAGGTTAGTGAAAAGTATAGAATAATTTCAATAGAGAATGAGCTGTTCAAGTCTACTAAGCCTTCCAAATATTACTGTGTTTCCCTGAAAATAAGACCTGGTCTTATATATTTTTGAGCTCCAAAATAACCACTATGGCTTATTTTCAGGGAAACATAATTTCAAGATGATCAGCCCAGCTGGGCGCCCCGCCCCCATGGCACACGCACAAAAAATGGCAAGCGCGTGGTGATCAATGGCATCCAGCAGCAGCTGCAGCCCGCTAATCCCTTGGTCAGCGCACTCTGGGGTGGCACAACCCAAGTAGCATAGGTGAGTTGATTCCCTGTCCAAGCAGTAGACAGAGGAAGAGGGACAGGGGAGGAAGCAGACAATCTGGACACACCACGCAAGCTGCAGGAAAGCTGAGAGTCAGTGGGCCAGAGTGGGCAGACGACTGAGGAAGGCTCATCTTCATGCAGCGGCACCAGCAGCAGACAGGCAAAGGTGTGGGACGGAAGGCAGGCAATCTCGATGTGCCGCACGGGCCACAGGCAAGCCAAGAGATGTGAAGACAAGCCTCCTGTGGCCATCTGCCTACTCTGGCCCACCAACTCTTGGCTTTCCTGTGGCCTATGCAGTGTGTCCAGATCATGTGCCTCCGTCCTGCCTCTGCCTGTTACTTGGAGAGGGAATCAACTCACTGCATGGGCTGTGGCAGCTGCTGGACACCATCAACCTGTGCATGCTTGCTGTCACCTGTTCTGGCTATGCCCACCCCTTCACTAGGGCTTATTTTTTTGGATACGGCTTATTTTTGGGGAAACACAGTATATATGTGGTATATATGCTGCTTTATACATCTGTATTAATGCATAGTTCCAGTAAGAGAGTATCTTGTCCTAGTATACTTATAGCAAATAATTTTGTATTAATTTTTCAGTTTTCCTTAATTTGGCTTAGTAGTTTGTTATTATTTTAATTATTATTTCAATTTGAATGGCCACCAACTTGCCGTGTAATTCTGGTGACACTTTTTAATTGATTTGTCTTTCTGTGGCTAATATAAAATTACTGGCCCTAATCATCCAGTTGGCATTCATGCCAAGGCAAGCTAGAATTCAGACTTCCCTACTCCTAGTACAGCACCTTAACATCTAGACCAGGGTTGTCAAACTCTAGGCCTGAGGGCCGGATCTGGGCCATGGGGTACCTAAATCTGGCCTGCAGGGCTGGCCTGTAAATAGCAAACAACTGGCCCGTGGTGCCTTTGGCAGCCAAAACAGGGTGTATGGGGACGCCTTCTGCAGGAGGCCAAAACAGGAGACAGGGGGCTGTGTGAGCACCACCACCCCCGCCTGTTTTGGCTGGCAAAGTGCTGCAGGAGGCAATCCAGGCTGAAAACATGGCATGAGAACATGACATGCGACCCCAGGGTGCCCTGTTTTTGCCGGCAAAGTACTGCAGGAGGCCATACAGGCCAACAACAGGGAGCAAGGGGCCTCACACAGTCCCCATGCTCTGTTTTGGCTGGCAGGGTGTTGCTTCCTTTCTCCCCCCACTCCCCTTCCCCCTCCACTGGCCCACAGAGGTGAACTACAATGCTGAGTCAGCCCTCGAAGAAATCCAGTTTGACACTCCTGATCTAGACCTAACTGCCTCTCACAAAAAATATAAAAAGTGCAACAGAAATAATAAAAAATACACTGCACCAGAAAGAAGTTATATTCAATATATTAAAAAAGACAACCATTATTATTTAGACAAAACTGTGGGGACCCCTCTACTTGGCACTTCCTTATTGACAAAGATCATTACTGGTAAACTATACACTAAGGCAACAGAAATGGCAAACACTATGGAAAATGGCAAACATAGGGTCAGGAAAAGACAGACATTAAATATTGAAAGAAGATCTTTACACTTTTATCCACATTTAGCTTTAAAATTTTTAAAAATTGAATGTGCTCTCATACGATACATAAATGACATTCTTCCAGAACATGTTCAATCAGTATGATCCACTTCCAATCTCTGAGGTTTCCTTAACATTAAAAACTTCAGAATGAGAGAAAGGATGAAAAACTATCTATACAGAATCACAGTAATGCATGCCCAAAAATAAATCAACTTTAGACATTATATTATTTAACTGAACCAGATTTCAGGTAAAGAAAACTGTGTATGTGTGTGTATGCGCGCGCACGCACACACACAAGCATGCACATACGTTTGTATACAGATACTGTCACTTCACTGGGAAATTCCTATTTGCTTATTGTTAGCTTTCTTGGGCATTAATCCTTACCAATTCAAGCTTACAACCAGATGCATTTTAAAGGGAAGTCCAATTTCACCAACAATTCTTAGCCTAGACCAGTGGTTCTCAACCTTCCTAATGCCGCGACCCTTTAATACAGTTCCTGATGTTGTGGTGACCCCCAACCAGGGGTGGCTTCTAATTTTTTTTTACTACTGGTTCTGTGGGCGTGGCTTATTTTGTGGGCATGGCTTGGAGGTCATGTAACTGGGTGGGCGTGGCTAGCTGGTAATGTGACCGGATGGCCATGGCTATGTGTATAGGGACTACTCAGAGGGCTGAAAAAAGTCATTTCTGACAGGTCCTCACACTTTTGACTGGTCCTCACACTTATGACCATCCTCACATTTATGCCCGTGCAGCATTCTTAATAACCATGTCATTCATTTCACAACTGCTTCTCTTCAACATGGTATAAGATAGGGCAAAAAACGTAAAATGTGAGGACAGTCGTAAATTCGAGGACTGGTCAAAAGTGCGAGGACCAGTCAAAAATAACTTTTTCATCCCTCTGAGTAGTCCCTGTGCACTACTATCCAGAGGGCTGAAAAATGTGATTTCTGACAGGTCCTCGCACTTTTGACCGGTCTTCGCAGTTATGACTGGTCATCATTTATGCCCATTGTACCATTCTTAATAACTGTGTCACTCATTTCACAACTGCTTCTCTTCACCATGGTGACAAGATAGGACAAAAACATAAATTGTGAGGACAGTCGTAAGTTCGAGGACTGGTCAAAAGTGCGAGGACCAGTCAAAAATAACTTTTTCAGCCCTCTGAGTAGTCCATATGCATAAAAGGATACAGCAATAGAGAGGGATGAAGGAAGGGAAGGGAAATTAGAGGCAGAGTGAAGGTAAGAGAGGGAGGAAGAGAGGAGGAGAAGGAGAAAGAGGAAGTAGGAAGAAGAAGAAGAGGTGGGGGAAGAGAAAGTAAGTAAGAAAGAAAAGACAGAGGTGGTAGGTTTGAGGAGAAAGATTGCTGTACAATAAAAAAGATGAAAGGGAAGAAAGCCAACCCCAAACAAATATTAAGATATTAAGATAAAGAATGAATTGTTAAACTTTAAAGAATAAAAGAGAACAAATAGCAATAAATAGCAATAATTAGAAACACATATACAAACATACAACGTATTTTCTTTGAACAGAGTATTTGGCCGGTTCACAAATTTAAACAGTTGTAGGAGGTTAGCACCCACCCCTTTCCTAGAAGAATGAAATATTTTGGGAAATATTAAAAAGGCAGAATATTATATTTCCCTGGATGAGAAATGGAGAAGCATATTTTACAGACAAAGCAGCTCCCACCTTCCTGCCCCCCACCCTTTGTTAATGGGCCAGAGGCAGAAAGTCAATCCTTTGTCAAAGGACATTTGCAACACAATAGCAACAGAAACTAACACAATGGGCCCCATCAAGCCATGTGATCCTGTCCACCATTAAACCATCTTTCCAAGCAGTCTCCATGTTTCCAGTGTCTTTTTCCCCACTTGGAGCAGAACCCAGAAGGATATTTCTTCCAACACAATTAAATTAAATTAAATTTACAATTTCTATATTTCCTTTTTACCATATTTATTCCTCATCTATTTTTTAAAAAAACCAATATTACCCTTCATCCTCATCTCTAATCTTAATCAAATTCAATTTTTCCCTTCTATTCTATATTATACCCCTTCGCATTGTCATCTATTTTTATATCCATCCTCACATTGGTTAATTATGTAATACAGTTGTTTAATACAAATTCAACATTTTAATATAAATTAGTTATATAACTATCTTTTTTGTATATTAATCAATATGAACATGAATATTCCAATTATTTCCATGCAATCCAATTTCATACAAATCAATTAATTATATTTACCAATAATAATAAACCAAATAATTTCCCCATATATTCCTCCAAACCACAACCATTTCTGCTTTCAACACAATATACAATTAATAGTATCTCAATTATTACAATTCCCTAGTTAAATAGAGCTTTTTTTCTTTTGTGTTTTAAAATCTTGAACCTCCTCTTGCCCTAAATTTCCCATTGTTTGCAGTTTTGCACTTAACTTTTTTGGTGAGGAAAAAGAAAAAGAAATCTCTCTGCCTCATTTTGTCACGTTACAACAAAGAACCTGCTTTAGTTTCAATTTCGCTTTTCAGCATAGATAGGGGAAAAAAATTTGCTCCAGGAATTTACCTCTTTGCAGCTAGCTCTTTGAAGCCCTGCGGCAAGAATTTAGTTTTTTTCCCTCTAGCCACCAGCTGGGACTCCGGAGGCAGCAACAGATTGGGAGTGGGCGGGGTAAGCGAACGGCGACCGGGCGATCCAACAGAGGCAGAGGATGAGGGTGAGTGAAGGCGTGGGGGGGGCGAGAGAGGGCTTTGGCGACCCCTGTGAAATGGCCGTTCGACCCCCAAAGGGGTCGCGACCCCCAGGTTGAGAACCGCTGGCCTAGACTATCTCACAGCCAACAATTTGAAAAATGCTCACCTAGTTAAATTACAGTTGCCAAGTAAAAATTATAACTTGAGAGAAATATGAATGCTGTATGTGATCTTGCTTTGTAATAATGATAAAAAATCATGTGTCCTCTCAGCTCCTAAAGACTATGATTTTAAAACTGCCAAGCATAAAACATATGTTTCAAATTTTCTTTTCTATTGATTTGTTAGAAATTAAATCAGAGATCTGACAAAAGAAAGATAAAATTATAGCCTTGCAGACATGTGAGTAATACAGAACAGATATTTTATTTTAATTAGGCTCATCCTTTGACTACTATTTAAGACATGAAAAAAATATGAATTGGCAAATGTAGTTTCTTTTTCCACCTTAGTTGTTGTAAAATAACATTTATTTGCAGGAGAGATCTGCTATGCAACTCTATACTATTTACCGTAATACCTTATAGGGAAAAAGAAAGAAAAAAGGAAATTATTTTGAAAAAGGGGGATTCTATATAAACAGATAATGTGACCACCAAAAACCATTTTATCAATATTATTCTAATTTGTGTAACAGGCCTGATATTCTTTTGGAGAAAATAGATGAATATTTTAGAAAACAAAATTTTCTGAGAATTATAAAAAAACAAAGACAACTTATGAGTTGACCTATAATGATAAAGGAAATTTGAGAAGCAATCAGAAAAGGTGTCTGGACTAGATGGACAATCAAGATTGTGTTATAAGTGCTCTGAGGATGAACTTTACAACTTTTAGAAAATACTATGAACTCTATTCTACAGGAAGGAAAGATGCCAGAGACTTAGAAAAAGGCTAACATAACATGTATGTACTACTAAAACTTGTTTTGTAATCATAGAGTACGGGATAATTTTGTAATTGTACTTGTATTTGCTGCAAAGGAAATCAGAAGCTTTTTTTCTTTCCACTCTGTATTAGTTTATGCTAGTTTTTATGTTCTCTGTAAAACTTTTAATAAAATGTATGCACGACTCTTAGGTTAATAGGAACTCATGTAGTTCTTTATTTTAAAATGGTGCCTTCCCATTTCTTTCTTAGGACATCCATCCTAGTCCCAGGCAAGTAGAAAAACTAATGGGTGATACGGCCAGGATTAGTTTGTCTTTGTATTACACCATAGTTATAAACCTTCTTATCAATAATAATAACTGTATACCTTCCAATCCCTTAATAATAGCACATTAAAGTTTGGGGGCGGGTTAGAATGAAAGTGTCACCAGCATTCCAAGCCATTGTCAAGCTGCCTCTCTCATGTAAGGGGATTTTTTTTCTGGATATTTATTTTTCTGCCATCTCTGCCTGAATCCAGTGAATTTTCAAGCTGGATCTTTGTACTAAGGAGACATCTTCAAGGTTGAACCAGTTCCTCCCTCTGAGGTAAAGTGTGCCTGGAGACAAACAACAACTAGAAAAATAGGTCTCTACATTGCTACTACCCCTTCATTACAAGTTTATCCCTTCCACATTAAATTAATTTCAACAGAACCAGGGCCAATAATAATAAAAAAAGCAAGTCAATTCAGAAATATAAGAGGTACTATAATTTTGACGAAAACGTGGTCACTAATAATAAAAGTAACTGAATGAAACAATTAATACAATGTTGAATTGTCCCGCAGTGAGTTGGCCGTGGCAAATTGTCCAGCAACCCTTCACATTAGCCCAGGAGAGGACTGATGGAGAACTCATTTCAACCTGGATCTGGCTAAACTAAGGGAAGGGAAATCAAACAAAACTCTGGATAGACAATAGCTCAGCCAAGCTGAGGCAGGTGCTAAAAGGACAATTCCACGATTTTTTTAAAAAATCAGCTTTACTAAAGGGTTCCAATACATGTTACCCAGCTGGGTAATGAAACATCTACAAGCAAACAACCAGTAAAACAGTAAAACACCAAGGACTTCACTGTTTTTTAAAGGGTACCAAAAGTTGATAAATTCCCACATACCACATGCTATTAAAAAGAGCTAAAATACAGAATAAAAGTCCTAATACAGTTCAAGTTATAGCCAAACAATACAATTTCCACACTTGCTTGAGATAACCTTTTCATCCAGGATGCTGGCCAACTTTCCCCTTTTCCCAAAATTCCCTCTTATTCTCCCAAACCTGTCAACTCCCTCTTCTTTTTTTCCTTTATTGGCTCTCAAGTGCCTGGTAACCCCTCTCAGCATACAAAGCTTGTGATTTAAAAGGCCAACTGTTCCCCACTACAATGTTTCTTATGTCACTTCTCCCACATCAGATTTGTGGGAGCTTCCATTTTGTTTTTAGCACTAGCCTATTGACAGACAGATGGACAGAAAGAATGCTTTACATAACCACATTATTTGATAGTCATTTGCCTGAGATTATCCTTTCAGTGTTTA
The DNA here is from genome assembly GCA_022577455.1 of Arizona elegans. Lineage (NCBI taxonomy): Eukaryota > Metazoa > Chordata > Lepidosauria > Squamata > Colubridae > Arizona > Arizona elegans. The sequence goes on from JAKOOJ010000001.1 coordinate 157,000,508, forward strand.
AGCAGCAGCCATTATCATCAGTGAAAACATACTGGAGTTAAAACTTTAGCCAGAGACATAATGTCACAATTGATCTTCTGAAGAGTGCTCTACAGATCTCACAATTATGAGTTGTTGTTGTTGTTGTGAACTTTTCTTGCAAGGACTATAATCCCATGTGTTAAAAGAGATCTTATTATCTGTTTTTTTCCTTGCCAACAGCCACAATGGATATTAACATATGGTTTGGGAATGGGGTAGTAGCAATAACAAGAATAACAGCACACTATGTATGAGACTATATTGCAAGTTTTCCACAAAGGAGCCTAAACAGGCATGGGAAGCCCAGACTAAGTATTGCAACATTTGAAGACAGTAAAAGCATTGCATGTTGTCATCTCTTGTAAATGGTTATGGTTCCTTCCTCATTTTTACATGCATGGGGATTTAGTTGGACCAAACTAATACTATATTTTTTTTTTCTTTATTATCCAATGAATTGGGTCACCGCTGGTGTCAAGTGGATGGTTTGGGAATGCAGCAGGATAGAGGCAGCCATCTGTCTAGGCTAATGTACCATCTGTGGATTGAAGATTCAGCCAGCTTTGTTGGCAGAGCATGAACATGTGTCCCCTAATCAAGCTATAAATCACAAACAGGTCTTCTGGATTGCTAATTAAAATTCTGATACATTAAATGTCATGTATGCCTACTTGATTTCAAGCCTCTTGAGAGTGAGGTTGGTTAGTACGAGGTTATATGACCACCTTAAAGGTTATCTATTAGTATTATTAAGCATCATAGGAGTCATAGCATATGTATATAACCTCAGAGCATCCATAAAAGCCATTAAAAAGACAGTGGAATTGAAAATCTACCCTACTGGGTAACTGCACTGATAGATGATATGAGAATAAAGGAGTTAATTGTACATGCTTTTCATTTTTATTACCAATTATTCTTTTAAAGAAGAATTTCATTGCTTTGTGTATTAATTACCAGATTATAATATGTCTCAATCCTTAATGGCCAAGGATTTTTTTGTACTATGAGACACATGGCAAAAGATCCAAGGAAGCTTTCTCCTCTTGGGAAGTTTCTTATTAGTCAATGATTTTAACAGAGTTGCTTTATGCGGGTGAATCTGGATGCAACTGTGGGACACTGCAATTGGTCATAAATGCGAGTCAATTGCCAAGTTCCCAAAAGATGATCATATGATCATAGGGCAGGGGCAGCAGTTGTAACTTTGAGGACTGGTTGTAAGTAGCTCTTTAAAAATCTGGTGTAAATTCAAGTGGTCATTAAACAAGCACTGATAAGTTGCTAAACTAAATGAACTAAATATGTCCAGTTTTCCATGCCACATCACTGGCATCAGCCTAGATTATGAAAGTTTTTTTTTCTGGATTGGGGTGCTTTGACACTGGCTCTGCTGCAAATAACCACTTTAGCTTCTCGAAAGCAGCTTGGCACTCCATGGTCCACTTAAGGAGTTGATTGGTTTGGTGGTTGGAGCCCCCTTTTGTTTTAAACAGGTTCATAATTGGCAACGCAATCTGGGCAAAAGCAGGGATGAATTGCTCATAGAAGTTCATGAATTCAAGGAAGCTTTGCAGTTGCTTCCTTGTGTGGGGAACTTCCCACTCCGGGACTGCACATACTTTTTTCTGGGTCCATTTCTCTGCATTCTTGGGAGATCCAATATCCCAAATTTAATTTTGTGAAATTTGCACTTGGATAGTTTGGCATATAGCTGGCCTTTTTGGAGTTTTTCAAGCACTGCTCACACTAATTTCACTTTTTTTTTTTTAAAAAAAAAAATTGATTTATATGCCGCCCTTCTCCAGAGACTCAGGGCAGCTTACAATGTGCTCAGCAATAGCCTTCATCCTTTTGTATATTTATACAAAGTCAGCTTATTGCCCCCACAACTGGGTCCTCAACTTGTTCCGCCATAGTTTCGGTGTAGCACAGAATGTCATCTAAGTATACCAACACTCCTTTATAAAGATGTTCATGCAACACTGCATTTCTTAACTGCATGAATACTGCAGGCTCCTTATAGGCCTAAAGGGAGCATCCGGAATTGGAAGCAGCCCATTTAAAAGCCATTTTCCATTCATCTCCTTTCTTAGTTTGCACTTTTCCCTTAAGTCGAATTTTGTGAAAATTTTCCTTTTTGCCAAGTGGCCCAACATGTAGCGGTTACACATTCTGTACCCAAATTCCATTGAGCCCCTAGTAATCTATGTCCAATCTAAGTGAGCCATCCTTTTTCTCCTGGAATAAGACAGGAGCAGCTATTCGCAACTAGGCTGGTTGAATGAATGAAGCCCCTGGTCAGATTTTTGTCCACAAATGCCTTATGTTCCTCTAACTCTCCTGGCATCATTGAGTACAGTTTGGGCTTTGGTAGCTTAGCCCCCGGGATGATTTCGACTGCATAGTCTGTGAGGCAGTAGGGCAGAAGTATGTCTGAGTCTTCTTCTCTGAGCACACCAGTTAAGTCTCTGTATTCTCTGGGGATCACCTACTTCAGCCCCTCCTCCACCTGGGTGATCCTTGCACCCTCCGCTTTCCATTCCTAATAACAGGCTCTTGGTGGCTTTTCACTACTTTTACTTCTGCCTCTCCGACTCTCCTGGGTCGGAGAGTTTCTTTTGCACTTTTAACTGGTCACGCTCCCAGTCAATAGAAGGTTTTCATTTTTTCAGCTAAGTGAGACCCATGTTTTTGGTCAGCCCTGGGGTTATGATGAATCGGATGTCTTCTATGTGGGTCCCTATCTTCAGTTCCACCCTCTCAGTCAGGAATGTGGCTGGCACTCCCCCTGCTTTGCACCTGTCCTACTAGACAAAAGCTATGGGGATCTTCAGTTCTCTTAACCTCATCCCTAATTTCCCTACCACGCCAGGACTGATTAGGCATCAGGTGCACCCTGAGTCTCATAGGGCCATTAGAAAGCCACCATTTGACTCGAGGAAGCCACCATTATTTCAACTCTGGCAGTTACAAGGATGATGATACCACTTATCGTTAGGTCATCTTCTCCCTCACTATCGTTTTTGAGGGGAGCCAGTGGTTTCTGGGTTGGAGCTCTCTCTCCATTGCTGGAGGATGGGGAGAACTCTATGACTTCCATTCCTTTTCTGCCCCCTTCTTTCACTTAGGTAGAGACTTCCTCTTCTTTGGTAGGCCCAGAAAGTGGCCCCAACTGAGTGTGGGGCAGGGAACTCAGCTGTTCAGTGTCCTTCTTTGCCACAGCAGAAACATGCAGTTGAGCTCCCTTGGGGTTTGGAGCTCTTCAGGGGAGATGCACCCCTCTCCCCCCTTTTGGGATTGGGGTGCCCACAGCTGTCTCTCCCTGTGTGTTCATGGAATTTGATTCGGTTGATTTCCACCTCACTGGCCAGTAGGTATGATACATGGAGGTTTTGTGGAACACCTCAGGAAAAGCAAGTGTGGTACAACTCTTTGTTCAATCCCTCTCAGAAGTAGATTATCAGCAGGCATTGGGACTACTTTTCCAACCAGAATTCTTAGATACACTCTGCCATGAACAACTTCCTTTGCCTGATGTTTCAAATGTCAGTTTCAGCTCATTGGATGCCTAGGGATCTACAAACTGTCTTTGTAGGGCCTGCATGAAGGCATTGTTTGTTTGTTTTATTAAATTTGTATACCGCCCTACTCCCGAAGGACTCAGGGTGGTGAACAGGCACAGGATAAAATACAGAAATACAAAAGTTAGAAACAATTTAAAACCAAATTGAAGCAGTTCAGGTGTGTCATCATCATCGAGGGCCACCAGCCATTCTGCCACATCTCCATCTAGTGTCACACAGTCAATGTGGGTGGCATCATCCAGGTATGCAGCCCCATAGCACTCCATGTAGTGCCAGACTTGAGCTAGGAAATGGGCCAGTATCCCATCAAACTCAATGGTCAAGGGCACTGGATGGCAATCCCCCAGGCTCAGGAGTGGGGCCTGTGCTAGCAGGACAGCCATTGGTGGGGCAGCCACAGGGATGGTGGCTACTGGAGAAGCTGAGAGAGCCAGGGGAATCATTGGTGGGGTCGCAGGCACAGTAGGGAGCTTCGGCTGGTGCAGTTGCAGGGCTTGGTGGCATGGCAGCAGCACCCTGCACTCCTGCAGATTTGACACTTCCAGCCCCTGGTATCCCTCTCTTAGCTGCCCCACTGCTGAGCTGGAAATAGAACTTGGGATTCTCCAGTCAGCTGAATCCTCTCCCATCTGATAGGGTGTCAGGCCTTTCAGTAGTCTCCTCTCATCACATTCACCTCTGGGGCAGGATCTTCTACTTCTCCCAGGCATCCAACTCATCAGGATCATCAACCCTTTGGCCCACATGGTGTTTATCCTGGCTGCTCCTCTGGAATGGCTGTTGGCACCCCAGGCCATTCCCTTGCAACGTTTGGATGGGTGCTGGTTCCCTGTGTGGTCCCTGGAATTTCAGTCTCCAGTCTTCTTCCTCTGCTCTGGCTCTTTCCTGGAAGCAAACATCATTTGCTTAACCTCCTTGGTCGAAGCATTTCTCTGAGTAGGTCTTTATTGTAGATTCTGCCTAATGTTATCTATCCCACTTAAACTACCTAGCAAAGAAAGATTCCTGGTTAATCTCTTTTTCCAAGAGTATGCAATAAAACGGTTACAGATTAGAGCAGGCAAAATCTGTCGACTACGTGCAAAAATGCTGCAATTAAGTTTCCTTTTCTCCTGGCCACCCCCTCCATAATCAATCACTAACCAATTGAAAGTTCTCAGGTTGTTTTGGAAATGGACCCTGTGTTTGCGCCTTTCTCATGACCACATTCCTTTTGTTGACCTTGTGCTTGATTAGTGCTTCTCATATCAGGGTTTTGCTTCTTTTGCTTTGCTTTGCTTTTTGCTTTTATTAAATTTATATACCGCCCTATTCCTGAAGGACTCAGGGTGGTGAACAGGCACAAAATAAAATACATAGATACAAAAGTTAGAAACATAATTAAAACCAGATTAAATAATTTAGCCCAAGACAATTAAAAATCCCAATAATTTAAAACAGATTAAAATTTCGATTTAAAAGAATTTTAAAGCAGGTTCAATTTTAAAACAGCTTCAAACCCAATCCCTCCCAAATCACCCACATTACGATCCCTCCCTCCTCCCACCATTGCTATGTCAGGCTGGCAAAATGCAAAGCAAAGCAGCAGCAGAATACAGCCTATTTCTGAATTGATTCAAAAACCTTAATTGTATCCACCTAATCCACTTAAACAATCTGATTTGAAAATTCAAAGCTAAAGATTGCATGTTAGTTCCCACCACATTATGCATATTATTATTCTTCAAATCTATCCACCTACTTAGAGCAAGTCCACCACTTAGTTCCATTTTTAGTAATGCAACTGTAGAATATTATTCTTCTCACTATGGCCTAGTTGAGAAGAGTGCCTACACACCCTCAAATTAAGTTATTTCAATCAGTAAGCTCAAACCACAAATTAATTTGTTAACTCTGCTCAAGTATAATCATTTTGAAAAGGAAAAGAAGCATTACTTCTGTCAAGTTTGCTGGGTTGTTACATGATAATCTGGATAGTTTTCTGATAAATCTTTTCTGACATCTAACATGTGACCTTCTGTTCAACATCTCTCTTCTAACTTTATCTTATTGGTTATATATTGTACCAGCAAACAAATGTATACATCTATTTTCTGAAAAGCTAGTTTCTTTCTGTGTTTCCCATTTAAACTAATTCACTTCCAAAATTGCTCTAGAATTGAATAGCAATTAAATTCACACACACCCATGCACACACAAATACACATCACTGCATCTTCAATTATCTATTCATTCCTGGGAAACAAATACAAAACAATCTATGTCACTTAAACAAGAAGAAACAAGTTATTATATTTTTCTGTTCCTCAAGAAATTTTGTGCAAACATGCACACACAGAGACACCATATGTTACTAGTTAACAGATTGAGATGTAACAGAGACACATAACAAAATTATAAACTTAGAAAATATAATTGAAATGAATATATATGAATTAGAAACAGTACTTAGGACTTGTAAAAAGAAGAATAGAATAGTATTACAAATTGAGTATTCCTCCAATACAATGTGGATAAAAGAACAACAAATTCAATGTTATGCTTGATCATCAGAAACATTATTATAGACTATAAAGAATTATGAGAAAGATTAAAGGATCTATGGTAGGAATCTTTAGCTTTCAGGGGGAAAGTTGAGGAATGATTTGATAGTATGCCAAAGAAAATCACAGAGAAGGCCAACCCCTATTCTGTATCAATCCAGAGAGTGAAATGTGGAAAAATAGATTTAAGATTCTTGTTGAATTTAAGGGAAAAAATCCTAGCAAAAGGAGTAGTTGTATGATTTAAGTTGTTCAGTTATTGATCAACATGATGGATTTCTGTTCTTTAGAAGTGTTGAACAGGAGCTGGACAGTCAAGGATTCTTCAATATGGATTCCTGCATGAAACAAGAACTTTTTCATTTTTATTATTCTAAAATAACAGACTTTCAAAACACGATATTTCATAATAATTAATAATAACAAATTTTAAAAAATCATTGTTTTGCCAAATAACTTTAGACACAACGTACACTTCAGTGGTGGGTTTCAAAATTTTTTACTACCGGTTCTGTGGGTATGGCTTGGTGGGCGTGGCGTGGCTTGGTGGGCATGGCTTGGTGGGCATGGCAGGGGAAGGATACTGTAAAATCTCCATTCCCACCCCACTCCAGGGGAAGGTTACTGCAAAATCCCCATTTCCTCCCAATCAGCTGGGACTTGGAAGGCAGAGAATAGATGGGGGTGGGGCCAGTCAGAATTTTTACCACCAGTTGTCTGAACTACTCAAAATTTCTGCTACCGGTTCTCCAGAACTGGTCAGAACCTGCTGAAACCCACCTCTGGTATGCTTATAGCAGCTACTTGACCAAATGGTATCCTAACTGTAAAAGTCATTGCATTTTAAAGGCACCTAGATCCTAACCAATAACCTTACTCTTCCTTACAATTCGATCCTAATAGTTAGTGTTATCAGGGGATACTTGTATACTGTTCGTTTTATTCATTGTATTTTTATGGATCAATGACTGAAATAAATTCTTACGCTTCCTAACTGGAAGATTAAAAAAAACACGTTGTTACGGAAATATGGAAAGTTAATGAGGAATATTGCTACAAAACCATTGCCATAATGGCTGAGTCACCCCATAAAGGTTGATATGTACATTTTCTGATTGCCATTCAGAACTGTTGGAGGCATTGTAGCTGTGCTGAAGATGTTACTACAAACACAGTGGGATTTTATTAAGGTGAAGAAGTAACACGATTTGTCTCAGTTAGCTGCTCATCACAACCTTTTTTAGCACTTGCAATTGCTGGAAGAGACCACAGAGGAAACCTGGAGCAGGTTGAAACAAGGGGGTTGGATTGCTTGGCAAGGGTGCTTTGATGGATTGCTTTGCGAGATTTGTTACCAAAGTACCAAAGATCTGCACATTCCTATTAAAGAATTGTAAGGGCTGTAGGAAGAGATATATTTCAGGTACTGTTCACACTCAACTTTTTTTCTCCTTATGGCATAATCTTGTCAATCTTGTCACCACAGCCAAATTCTTTGCTTTGCTGATAGATTTTAAAAAGGATAAGCTGCAACAAAAAGCCCAAATAGTGAAGTTGTTTAACTAGACCAGGGCTGTGAAACTTGCAGCCCGCGGGCCGGTTACATCACATGTTGGCCACACCCATGCCCAGTTTTGTGAAGGGGAAAAAAGTTCAGATACATCATGTATACACAGTGGTGGGATTCAATTTTTTAACAACCGGTTCTGTGGGCATGGCTTATTTGGGTGGGCGTGGCTTGGTGGTCATGTGACTAGGTGGGTGTGGCTTGGTGGTCATGTGACCAGGTGGCCATGGCTATGTGTATAGGGACTACTCAGAGGTTTGGAAAAAGTCATTTCTGACCAGTCCTCGCACTTTTGACTGGTCCTCAGACTTATGACCATCCTCACATTTATGCCCGTTGCAGCATTCTTAACAACCATGTCACTCATTTCACAACTGCTTCTCTTCACCATGGTGACAAGATAGGGTGAAAAACATAAAATGTGAGGACAGCCATAAGTGCGAGAACCGGTCAAAAGTACGAGGGCTGGTCAAAAATAACTTTTTCAGCCCTCTGAGTAGTCCATATGCACAAAAGGACTACCCAGAGGGCTGAAAAAGTGATTTCTGACAGGTCCTCACACTTTTGACCGGTCTTCGCCCTTATGACTGGTCATCATTTATGCCCGTTGCAGCATTCTTAACAACCGTGTCACTCATTTCACAACTGCGGTGCTTCATGTGACCGGGTGGCCATGGCCAGGTGGTCATGTGGCATCGCTTCTTTGCCCTAATGACAGTTTGCTGCAATGGTCATAAGTGTGAAAAACGGTCATAAGTCACTTTTTCCAGTGCCATTGTAACTGTTGTAAGTCAAGGATTACCTGTACAAAAATACAAAAAGCTTCTTTGCTTGCAAAGCAAAGAATACCAATCCCTAAATACCAATCATTAGATTAGAAATACCTGCAAACTGGAGTTACAAATCAGGCAGGGTGCCAGAGCACCTTGAGGAATTAAAATAGTTAAAATGCAATGATAACTATCAGCAGCCAACTCTTGCTCATAAAGTGAAACCCTTTAGCAGAGAGGTCATTTAAGTTCTCCAGAATGAAGCAAAGGAGCAGAGTATCTGTTGCTTGTTAAACCAATTACCAGAACAAATAAGACACAGAACTAGTCAGATTTCCAAAGCTGCTTCTTTTCAGGAACAGAGATTCACATTTTTCCTTCCAAACAAAGCTGAATAGGGAAAATTATCTCATCACTAAACACAGGATTAAACATCACCAACCGCAGAATTAAACTTCACCAAAAACCAGTTTTAGACCAAAAGTCAGAAAGGGTATGTAAACTCATTGACATGTAAAGATGTCAATCTTTCTAGCTAGCCAAGAAGTCTTGCTGAATGTCACTCATCTTGGTTCCTTGTCATTAAAAGCTTCTGCTCCATTATTCAATTATTTCTTCAAAGTGCTGATCATTGCATCCTGGCTGGAAGAACTCCAACAGGGGAGTATTTCCTCCGAACAGTGGTGTAAAAAGCTTAAAACAACCCTTCCCCTTTAAGAAAGTCAAGCAAAAAAAAAAAATCTCCAAGAACCTCCGGAACTGGAAGCGACAGTAAGTCTAGGCATACTGCTAGAGAGGCAGTTTCTGTAAGCAGAGCAATAAAGATTAGGCTAGGAAATACTGAATGCTGTAATGCCTTACAGAATTAACCCTGTAAAGTGGAAAAAAACAAAGGGAGATTTCTTTTAACAACTGGTTCTCCGAACTGCTTAACTACTTAACTACTTAATAACCGGTTCTACCGAACCAATGCAAACAGGTAGAATCCCACCACTGTGTATATACCATGATGATGCAAGTTTGACACCCCTGAACTAGACCCTTTGGAGCTTTCAAATGACCAAGTGGATATTTAGATTTCAGTAAAGCATTTGATAAAGTAGACCACAGCCTACTTCTTGGCAAGCTAGTAAAATGTGAGATAGACAGCACCATGATCAGGTGGGTTTATAACTTGCTGACAAATTGTACTCAACGTGTAGTCCTCAACAGAACTACATTCACATGGAAGGAAGAAAGCAGTGGGGTACCCCAAAATTCCATTTTAGGCCCAGTATTCCTCAATATCATTATAAATGATCTAGACAAGGGAATTGAAGGGGAGTTCATCAAATTTGCAGACAACACTAAGCTGGCAGGAATAGCCAACACCCCAGAAGACAAGCTCAAGATCCAAATGTGCCAACATTAGTGTGGCAGCAGCCGAAAAAGCCAATGCAATCCTAGGCTGCTTTAATAAAGGGATGGAATCAAGATTGCATTAAGTTCTAGTACTGCTTTACAAAGCCTTAGTAAGACCAACTGAATACTGCATCCAGTTCTGGTCACAATAGAAAAATACGTCGAGACTCTGGAAAGAGTGCAGAGAAGAGCAACAAAATTTATTAGGGGGCTGGAGGCTAAAACCAGAGGTGGGTTTCAGCAGGTTCTGACCAGTTCTGGAGAACCGGTAGTGGAAATTTTGAGTAGTTCGGAGAACTGGTAGTAAAAATTCTGACTGGTCCCACCCCCATCTATTCTCTGCCTCCCAAGTTCCAGCTGATAGGAGGAAATGGAGATTTTACAGTATCCTTCCCCTGCCACACCCACAAAACAATGCCCACCAAGCCATGCCATGCCACGCTCACCAAGCCATGCCCACAGAACCGGTAGTAAAAAAAATTGAAACCCACTACTGGCTAAAACATACAAAGAATGTTTACAGCAATTGGGTATGTCTAGTCTAATGAAAAGAAAGACCAGGGGTGGAGGGGACGGGACAGGATAGCACTGTTCCAATATTTGAGAGACTCCTACAAAGATGAGGGGGCAAACTATTTTCCAAAGCACCAAAAGGCAAGACAAGAAACGATGGTTAGAAACTAACCAGGGAGAAAAGAAACCTAGAACTAAGGAGAAATTTCGGTGGGAGCAATTAACCAATGGAATACCTTGCCTTCAGAAGTTGTGGATACTGCATCACTGAAGGCTTTTAAAAAGAGACTGGACAACCACTTTTTTGAAAATGGTATAGGGTCTCCTATAAAATCATTGATATATCTGATGAGATGTTCACAGCTCAGAAAAACCTCTGCTTGAGCAGGTGGTTTGACTAGAAGACCTCCAAGTTCCCTTCCAACTCTATGTTCTATTTGCTATTATCCAAGAAAGAGGGGGTCTTAAGTCAAAAGTTAAACATTATGGTAGAAAGACATGAGCGTGACAGATTCAGACTTATTCCAGTTATTTACTTTGAAAGAAATCCTTATCAAAAGGGCCAAAAATGGCCCAAATCTCAATACCATGTGAAAAATATAAAATCATTGATATATCTGGTGAGATGTTCACAGCTCAGAAAAACCTCTGACTTTTAATAAAAAATATTATTAATCAGAAAAGGTGCTACCACATTTCTTCTGTGGTATTCTTTTATGGCTGTTTAGAGGTTGCTATTTTTTCCCCCAGATGCTGGTGGTTCTTTTCTTAGCACTATTGAATTATTTTAACATTATATGCTGCCCTTACCTCATAAATGTAATCAACCAGTCTCATTTATTTATCAAATATGGAAAGCTGATGAACTCCATAAAGACTTGAATGGCATACAACATTAAAAACAGCAGTTGATGAATATTTTAATAAATTTGATTTAAGTTTTTTTTTTTTTTTATTGCAAAAGTTTTACAATTACATTTTCACCCCTTTTTTTCCCCCCCCGCTACCCCCCCCCAAACTTCCCAACCTCCCTAACCCACCTTAACCCTCCCCTCCCCCCCGGACTTCCTAATATACTCATATCAGATAAAAGGAAAAAACCCTCCTTTATATATAAGACTTAAACCCCTCCCTCCCCCTTACAAATTTTCATCTTCATTACCTTAACCTCTTTCTATCTTAATATAACGTTTTCAAATAAATTTTCCTCCTGATTACCTTAAAAATATTTCTATCATAATATAACATTTTCTAACAAATTTTCATCCTCAACCTTAAAAAATTTCTATCTTAATATAACATTTTCTAACAAATTTTTATTCTCAACCCTAAAATATTACTATCTTGCTATAACATTTTTAAATAAAGGCTATTTGATACTTCCTAGTTTGATATTTATGCTGAACATAATCTATCCACTTCTTCCATTCCCATTCATAAGTCTCTTGAGAACAATCTTTTAAATATGCTGAAATCTTCGCCATCTCTGCAAAACTGGCCATCTTCAGAGTCCATTCCTCAATCGTAGGCAGCGCTTCATTTTTCCAGTATTTACCTATCAACAATCTTGCTGCAGTTATCATGTACAATATCAATTTTGTTTCACCCAGTGTAAAACCCTTAACTATACCCAATAAAAACACTTGTGCAGAAAATTGAATTTTTTTCTTCAAAACGTTCTGCATGACCCACCAAATTTTTATCCAAAAAGCCTTAACTTTCTTACAGGTCCACCAAACATGATAATATGTAGCGTCTAGGCAATCACATCTCCAACATTTAGGCTGGACATTAGGGTACATACACGACAATTTTTTAGGATCTAGATGCCATCTATAAAACATTTTGTAGAAATTTTCCCTCAAATTCTGCGACTGCGTAAATTTAACATTCTGAACCCAAATTTTTTCCCATGTTTCCAACATCACTGGTTCTTCAAAGTTTTGTGCCCACTTAATCATACAGTCTTTAACTAATTCAGTTTCTGAATCCCTTTCTAACAAAACATTATAAAGTCTTTTAATATGCATTGGACCTTTCTCTTTTATGTGTCTAACCAATTCTTCCTCATGCATCATAATACCAATTTTTTGGTCCTCTTTCCATCTCAATTGCAATTGATTATATTGTAACCAAGTTAAATTAATCCCTTCAGCCAACAATGTCTGTAATGTCTTCAGCTGCCATCTGCCCGCATCTGTAAAAAGAACCTCTTTGTATAAAAACCCCCCGAGTGACATTATATTTGTATTCCACAAGGTATGACCAAGATCCAGCCATAGCGGTATTTTATAATTCCAATTGTTTCGGTGCTTCTTCCAAACTCTCAGCAAAGAATCTCTAAGTATATGGCTTTTAAATACTTTATCCACTTTACTGTCGTAAAATAAGTAAGCGTGCCATCCAAACTCCAGATCAAAACTTTCTGCATTCAGTATTCCAGTCTTTTTTCCTCCAAACCAATCACTTGCTAAAGTCAGAGCTGCTGCATCATAATATAACCGTAGGTTTGGAAGTTTAAGACCTCCCCTTTCTGGAACATCTTGCATAATTTTCAATTTTACTCTTGTTTTTTTCTCGTTCCAGACAAACTTGTTCACTCCAGTTTGCCATACTTTTAGTTGTTTATCATTTTTGAGCACCGGGATCATTTGAAACAGAAAAAGAAATCTTGGCAAAATGTTCATCTTAACTGCTGCTATTCTTCCAAGTAAAGACAGCTGCAGTTTTTTCCAAGTCTCCATATCTTTTTGCACCTCTCGCCACAATACCTCATAGTTATTTTGAAACAATTTCATATTTGATTCTGCAACCTGAACTCCTAGATATTTTACCTTTGGTACAATCTCAAAACCTGCCCTCCTTTCTAACTCCACTTTACGATCTTGTGTCATATTTTTAACTACCATCTTAGTTTTTCTCTGATTCAATCTAAAACCTGAAACTTTACCATAGTCTTGTATAATGTCCTTCATCTGAATTATCGATTCCATTGGCTGTGTTAGGGTAACAACCAGATCGTCTGCAAATGCCTTTATTCTGTAATCCTCTTGCCTTATCATTATACCTTTCAAAGTGTTAGAGTCCCTTATTGTATTTAACAAGACTTCTAGTGTTAAAATGAACAACAGTGGGGACAGTGGACATCCCTGTCTTGTTCCTTTTTCAATTTTAAACTCTGTTGTCAAACTTCCATTAATAATGATCTGTGCCTTTTGCTCTTGATAAATTGCTGAGACCGCCTGTATATATTGGTCCCCAAAGCCCATCTTTTTTAAGGTCTTTAGTAGAAAATTCCAATCCACTCTGTCAAAGGCCTTCTCAGCATCCAGAAAAACCAGCACTGCAGGGATCTGTTTATTTTTCTCAAGATATTCCAATAAATCTATTACTTGCCTTACATTGTCCTTCATGTGCCTACCCTCAATAAATCCCGCTTGGTCATCATGGATCACCTTTTGAATTACTGGCATCAGTCTGTTGGCTAATACTTTTGCATAAATTTTATAATCCGTGTTCAAAAGAGATATTGGTCTGTAATTCTCCGGTTTTTTGGGACCTGCTTGCTCTTTTGGTATCAATGAAATATAAGCTGTAGTCCACGATGGAGGTACTTTTCCCCCTTGTTGTATGTTACAAAATAAATCTCTAAGTTGTTCCACCATTTCTGCCTGCAGAGTTTTATAATACACTGCAGTCAGACCATCCGTTCCAGGAGCTTTAGCTGTTTTTAATTGTTTTATTGCTGCTATTATCTCCTCCTCTGTTATAGGATAATCCATTCTTTCCTTTTGTTGTTCAGTGATTTTTGTAACTCTTTTATCGTCCAGATATTTTTCTATAAGTCCATTCTGCACCTCCTCTCTGGCATATAGTTTAGTGTAATATTGAAGAAAAGCTTCTTTTATTAAATTCTGTTGAAAAACTTCTTTCCCCCCAATATCAACACTATCAATAGTCCGTGTACTCTGTTTCTTCCTTAATGTGTAAGCCAACCACCTGCCTGGTTTATTAGCGTTGCAGAATGTATTATGCTTCGCATATTGTAGATTTGTTGCTACTTGTTCCGCTATAAGCATTTGAAATTGGTCTTTCAGAAGTTTTATAACACTAAGTATTCTTTCATCTGTTGGGTTTTTACTAAGTAGCTGTTCTTTGTCCTTTATTTCTGCTTCCAGTTCAAGTCTTTTCTTTTGTCGAATCAGCCTATGTTTAGAGTTCATGTATATAAGCACCCCTCTCATATAAGCTTTGCTTGCATCCCACACAATTTCCATTGGGGTGCCTTTATTCAAATTCATTTCAAAAAACTCTTTTAAATGCTTTTTGAGTTCTGTTATATTCTTCTCATATCTAAACAAATTTTCATTTAGTCTCCAAGAGCGTCTCTCAGTCTTGCATGTCTCAATTTCTATCCAGACTGGGCTATGATCAGTCAAAGTTCTTGGCAGAATCTTTGTTCTTTTTGTCCTAACAAGTAAATCATCAGACAGCAGAATAAAATCGATCCTGGAAAAGGATCTATGTCTATCAGAGAAGAAAGTATAGTCCAGTTCTTTTGGGTTATGTATTCTCCAAATATCTTTTAATTCCAAGTCTTCTTTCATATCAAAAAAAGTCTGTGGTAATCTAATTCTTGACTTTGCCAAAGTCTTTTTATCTAATTTAGAATCAATTACTCCATTCCAATCTCCCATAATTAAAATAGATCTATAATCCCATTGAAGTATTTTAGTATGCAGCATTTTATAAAAATAGTCCTGTTGTTGATTAGGAGCATAAATTCCTATCAAGAGAATTGGATTATTAGCAGAAAATAATTCAATTGCTACAAACCTACCATCTTGATCAGCTTCTATAAGTTTGGCTGTTAATTTTTTATTTACGTAAATAACCACACCATTCTTTTTTTGGTTAGTTGAAGATATAAAATGTGTTCCTAATTTGGAGTTTTTCAAATAGTTTTGATCTTGAGCTGTAATATGCGTTTCTTGCAAGCAAATTATATCATTATTATGTTGTTTTAAATATGCAAATACTTTCTTCCTTTTTTGTGTTACATTCAACCCATTCACATTCCAAGATAAACATTTAATCATCATTCTCCTTCTGGAGCGAAGCGCAGAACTTTAGGATTTCATCTGAAATCTGTCCTGCATTTCCCACAGCCCCAGCCTTGTCTTGTCTCTCCTGCCGTAACTTTTCTTTCAGTTCCTTGGCCTTTGCTCGGGTTATACACTGGTCCTTGACTTCAGCCGCCCAAGCCGGCTCCAAGATTGGAGAAGGTTCCAGCAAAGGCTCATCCAGAAAACCTCCTTCAGCACCCTTCAACTCTACTAATTCCTGCTTAGATTGTTGTTGCAATTCTTGAGATTGCTTCTTGTCACTCTCTTTAATCTCCAAAACTGTAGATGAGCGTGGGGATGGAGTTCTTTCTTTAAAAATATCATTATAAAATTGCTCCGCCTTCTCCACAGTATTCAAACGGTGTTTCTCTCCCTTATATCTCAAAATTATGCCAGTTGGGGCATCCCAACGAAATGGGATTTGACTATTCTGCAATTCTTTAACAAGGAAACCATACTCTTTTCTAGATTTCAACATCTTGGGTGGGAGCTCCTTGTAAACTGTAATCTTAGATCCGCTCACTTGCACAGAAGTGAGGAAAGATTTTTGCAAGATATCATTTCTTATTGCTCTGTCTGTAAAATATATGACCACATCTCTAGGCAGTTGTCTTTGTCTGGCCACCCACGAGTTAACTCTATAGATTTTATCTATTTTACAAAAGACCATCTCAGGTTCAACTTTTAAAATCACAGCTAGGGCTTCAGCGCAGATCTGTCTCAGGTCTTGTCTCTCCTCTTCTCTAATTCCTCGAAGCCGTATAGCAAATTCCATTGCACGAAATTGCATCATAACCATATCATTCTCCACTCTCTGCATCTTGTCATCAACATCAAAAAATTTATGGTCATTGTTTTTCATCTTGGCATTAACTTCTAATTTAAATTCATCCACTTTTGTCTCAACTTTCATGATAAATCCTGCCAGGCCAGACGCCACATCTGTTATTTTTTTGGTCACCATCTTTTGGCTCTGCTGCATTTCCTGCATGATTTCCTGTTGTGACTTTTGAATTTTTTCATCTATTTTATTTATTTTATCATCCATATCTTGAAATTTCTCATCAAAAAGATTTGAAATGAATTCTTTTAATTCTCCCATGTCCAAATCTTTTTTTTTGACTTGTGGCTGCGTATCCTGTTTACGTGGGGGGGATCCCCCCCCTGTTTTGCCTTCCTGCTTCTTTGAAGCCATCCTGCCACGTAAGCTGGCTTTCTTAAAAAGGGAGGGTCTGCCTCTTCTGCCACCTCCACAATACTTTCTAAGAAAGTCCCCCAGATTTCCTCAAAGCAAAGCTATAATGCAGCAAAAGCAAGTAAAAGGGAGAGATTTTCCTCTTATTTCTGTTACAGCCGGGGCAACTTTGTAACAACTCTTTAACTTTGTAGCAAAGCAAGATAGTTTCACCAATCCACACCCCCTAATTCATTTGCTAGGCGCCATTTTTCCAGTCACTTTCACTCGTTCCGAAACTTTCACTTCAGTAAAAAAAAGTTCAGCAGAAAACTAATACTTGCAATTCAAATTTTCAGGGGTCAGGTGGAATTCGGATGATTATTTGAGTTGTTTCCTCGCTGTTTAAGGGTTTCCTGAGATCGGCTTGTTCTGCAAGAGCAGAAGACGTCCCACGCCGCCCGGAGTCTCAGCAGGTTGTTAGGGAGCCGCGCCTGCTTCCTCCCCAGAAACAATTCCCTGGGGGGGTTGCAGGGGCTCTACCTGTGCCCCGCTGCCTCTTCTTCTTTAATCCGAGGGATTTAGAAGATTTCAAGCCGCTCCACGATCGGGGAGCGGCTCTACAAGCGGCGGGGGTGGCGGTGCTAAAAGAAGGCACCGTCGCCGCCGAAGACGAGGAAACCGGAAGTCCAATTTGATTTAAGTTTTGACTGGCTTGTACTTAATTGATTTAAAGTTGACATTTAAAAAATGTCTATATGCTTCTATGACTTCTGATATACTAGTCATGTTTTTTGCTGAGCAGTTCCAAATGAAAGCTATCTGTTGTCATTTTTCTATGTGAAGAACAATTGCAAATCCAAAGGTTCTCAGTGCTCAAGTTACATAATTACATAAATGCATGACTACATTCTTTAAGTATGTGATCATTCCGTAACTCTTCTGCAAAGTATATTTCAGAGAAATAAATATCTAAAACCAAGTTCAATAACAGTGATTGAAATAACAATGTTTCCAAAACAGTACCAAATACTACATAGTGCTTTGCTCTGGAGCTATTTTTAACATCCCATGAAATGAAACCAATCACATGTGAGAAAACCAAAATCAAAATTTCAGGGGCATCTTCATTTGTAAAACTATAAAGATGACACCTTTGAACAAATGGTATCTTCCATTTGATAGGCAAGACACAATGTAAAAAGAGATGTGTTGTGGTTTCTCCCATTGATCTGCAAGATGAATTAGAGCCAGCAATTCTACCCTGGGAACAGAAGGTGTCAGGATTCATGAGTTTTCCTACTCTGTATGTATCTCAAATCTGACAATTTGCAGAACATATTCACCAAAACAAGTTTTCCTCATGGTTTGAAATCTCTTCAAATAGGGAAAAGTACTGGCAGAGATGAAGTGTAGGAGAGCTATGAACTAGATGAAGGTAGCGGTCAAGGGACAAGATGTTCGTCATGGTTCAGAAGAGCTGGCTGACAGCACTCAGCACCTCTATGTGGTCATCCAGGTATAAACATGGGGGGGGGAGACTTTCTCCAAAGGAAGTAAAATGTGTAACATTGAAGATACCCAAGAATAAGAGCACAAATAAAGAGGAATGGAGAGATAAGTTTAGCTGAAAATATTAAAATTAAGTTTTAAAAAAGCCTGTGCAGTTTAAATTGAAGCAAACAGACAATAAAAATAGAGTTCTAAACAGCAATTGTTTAACCATATTACCAATAGGTCTCCCTCCCCTTTATATCATATACAATAGGTATTTTATATCATACATCTTAGGTATTTTTAAGAATCTGACTGAAGTATTACGATAGAAAGCTTCATGTGCTTCAAGAGCCTTCATGGAGAAGACATTCATAATGTCTATTGCATTGTTTCTAAACTGGAAGTAATTTGGAGATATCCTGGAGTAATGGAGCAATTTGTAATGGCTTGCTTTTGAGTTAAGGTTCCATTGAGTTAATGCTTGTGTAAAACAACAGAATTGGGGGTCAGGTGTTTACTAACATTGTTCAAGATAAGGAAAGGGTCAAACAGTTTAACTGTTCTTCTACTCTCTTTGTCCCTGCGAGTAGGTTTTGTGATTTTGTGAAGAGGGAGGGAGTGTTGAATTGGTGATAATAAAGGCTTGAAGTTCAAATTAAGCAGGTAATGTTTATAGTAAATGCATCAGCAAAAATCTCATTTACTCAGACATAGCAAGGAATGAAAAAAAAAGAGTGCTTTCTTTTATAAGCATCCCTTGTAAATTTCACGCAATACCTCTAGTCTTTACATGAATTGAGAGCAAGTTGCAAGTTATGCTGTACAATGAGCAGAATATATATAGACTGACACTTACATCAACTGGGTATCGTTCTTGTACCTTGCCAGAAATAGCATATGAGTAACCTCATTTAAGTATTGGTAGAAATGGATAGATATCAAGTATCACTTACTTATTTATTTAATGTTATAGGCAAAGTAAAAAAGAAATGATAAAAAATGCAGAAAAACCCACTGTAAAGATACAAATTCATGCATAAAAAGCATAGCAACTGTACAACTTCTTATTTATTTATCCACTATTAAAGATATTTCTGTTTGTCCCTTTCTCTGTCTGACTATTTATCCTTCTTGGTTTCCTACTTTTGTATATTATTTATCTTTCCTCGGATTTGGAAAATCTGTATTAATATTTCTCTCGTTTATTCTTATTTTTCCTTATTTTATTTCTGACTGCTGGCCTTATGGCTATAATAAAGATTTGATGGCATCCGACAGTAGTGGGAAAGCAATGAATGTAGGTAGTGACCTGTCAGCAAAGAGGAGAGTGTCTCTTCTCTTCTTAACTGATATGAAAGTGGCATAAAAAGAAATTATTAGATCAGCTTACAATAACATATAGAAGGGAGATAAACCATCAATCTCTTATAACTGTTTACTTTTATTAAAAATTAGAAATGACAGTTACTTAAATACTATTTGTGATGTAGCAAATATATATTTATATATTCTAAATATTATTCTGAGTTTTCATTTACAAAAGTAACAAGTCTAAGCATCAGCCGCAAGACCTTAAACTTGCTACTCTTCGAATGAAAAGAATTCTGAATCTGCTGTATATGATAATTAAGATTTGTAATGAAAAGCCTATCTGAATATGAATGCAGAAAGAACATGAAATAGCTATTTTGATATCTAGTAAACCCTGCTATAATCATTGCAATGATAAAATATAACAACAACTCCTGGTGAATAAACATGAAATCATATAGTTTTACAAGTACTTCCATATTTTTTCTTTAGTCAAAATTCATACAATTCATATTAAAAGAAATGAAAAGTAATTTTCAAGCAAAGATGACAAAAAGGCTCACAGAGCATTTCGAGACAGCCTACTTTTCCATTTCCTAAATCTTTAAAATAAATCTGAAGATTGTTTTGACTGTTTCCCGATTCTTGCTGATACCAGCATTTTTCATACCAACCATGGAAAACAAAGACTCCAAATATCAGGCCTCTTCTAGTGACATCAGAGTAATACCAGAGAATCTCCTCTGGCCCTTCAGGGGATTGAGATCTGCAGTTACTAGGCACAGGTCCTCCAACATGGTATCGTCTCTGCTCTATATAGATCATCTTCGTATACATTAGGTCCAACCTAACAAAGTAGCAAAATAATTACTTCTTCAGATGTATGTCATTAGTAATTTAAACTAGGAACAAAGAAGTTCTTACAGCTCAACTTGTGATAGGACTTCAAGGACAACTTTCCAGTTCTGATGGATCCAAAATTAAACTTGATTGGGAAGTTTAACATTAAAAATAAGCAAGGGCATCAGTTGCATAAAAACTCTTGATGCATTAGCTGAAAGGTAAGCAAAGATGGAGATTCACAGAAGGGACTCTCACCAGATTCAAAGCAGCTTATTCTGGTCACAAAGAACCAAGTAGTACTATTTCTTTTCTTTTCTTTTTCTGAATATCTAAAGAAATATGTTTTCCTTAATGAATGTTGGAATAAATTATTGTTTGCATAACTCCACAAAAGAAGGTAATAGGATTTCAGTTTTGCTAACAAAACTAAACAACAACAGATTGAAGTAACCCTGACTGCATTTGCAACTTAATTTTTTCTGAATAATTATTGTTTTTATATGTTAACTGTTTTATAATTTTATTGTATGCCACGGAGAGTCACTTTTTTATGAGATGGGTAGACAATTTGATGAATGAATGATGAAGAGACAAACAAACTTTGCTGCAAGTTCTAGAAAAGAGAAGTGCTCTTGTATTCTCCATTTCACCTCCTGTCATATGTGATCACTGTCTTATAAACAAAATACCATTAGGAAAAGCACATTTCCTGAAGTGGCATGCAAGTGAAAGATAGCTAGGCAAACTCAGAAATCACCCTGTTCCATCCTGAGCTATTACTTAAGCATATAATAACTTCTTCAGTTTTTGGATAGAAAGAGGTTAACCTAAACTGTAGATACGAAATAACTGGCAAGAATTGCTAATTTACTGTATCAATGTTTCCAATATCAGAAATAAGAAGATAAATCCTCTATAAATAAAATAGGAATCAAAATAGCAGATCTGGAAGGAGCTTCCCAGAAAAACTGAAAAGCAAAAACAAATGGTGAACATGAAGATATTCAAAGTTTATTGCTTTTTGGGTCCAGGGTTTTTCTGAGACCATGTTTGAAAAGTGTGACAGTACAGAAAATTTGTTAAAGTAGGCATGGGATTATTAACATCTGAAGAATGTTGGGATCTCTATCATACTTGAGATCCATTAACCTAAAACATCTGAAGTGGTGTAGGGTTTCCTGCCTGAGCAGGGGGTTGGACTAGAAGACCTCCAAGGTCTTCTAATTAGATCTCTCCAATTAAATCTCTCATTTTAAACTAAAAAATAGATTCTTCAGATCACTGGTTAATTCCCCATTCTACCTGTATTATTAATCTTTTTGTATGCTTGCACATATGCATCTGTACACACTTTTGCTATTTTCCAGTTTTATTTTCTTGCATTTCTTTACATTGTTTTATTACAAACTTCTTTCTGTTGTTTGCAATACAGAATTATGTACATTTTTTAAAACAATCACCACCAAGAATCAGATGTCATGGATGGTTTTCGGTCCTTGTATTCATGTTTATTATCATGGGTTATTATTAGCGTTTATTAGTGTTTATTACCATAGTGTTTACTATCCCCATCAAAATATGCATGACATTATCACTACAATGTTGTGATTTACGCAAAAAAGTTTCTTTCAACATATAAATAAGAAGAAAAAAAGTCAAAATACAGAAGGTCCACTAAAGTGAGAAGATGGCAAGAAAGTAACAGTAGCAGAGAGAAAGCAGAATTGCATTCTTTGCATCAGTTTTCATGAAAAAAGAAACTATAGATCAACCTACCAAAAACCTAATCATAAAAGACAGACTAGAAATAAAAATTAAAATAAGCAAGAAAATGGTTAGAGAACACCTATCTTGACAAATATAAATCACCGGGACCTGATGGATTATATCCCAGAGTTCTGAAGGAGCTGGCAGACCATTGTACCATATCTTTCAAAAATCCTGGAACACCGGTGAATTACCTGAGGATTGGAAAAGAGCTGATGTGGTTCCCATTTTCAAAAAAGGGGAAAAAAGCAGACCCAGAAAACTATAGACCAATCAGCCTAACATCAATACCTGGGAAGATTCTGGAAAAGATAATAAAAAAACAGGTCTGCAAACATCTAGAAACGAGTAAAGTAATAACTAGCAGTCAGCATGGGTTTGTTAAAAACAGATCATACCAAACCAGTCTTATTTCATTCTTTGACAAAGTGAATAAATTAGTAGATTAGCAAAATGCTGTGGAAATAGTATACTTAGTGTTCAGCAAAGCATTTGACAAAGTAGACCACAACCTACTTCTTGGTAAACTAGAAAAATGTAGGATAGATAGCATCATCACCAGATGGATTTGTAACTGGCTGACAAACTGTACTCAACAAGTAGTCCTTAATGATACTACATAGTACCACGAGGTTCTGCCTTAAGCCCAGAACTCTTCAATATTTTCATAAATGACTTAGATGAGGGAATAGAGGGGGAACTCATCAAATTTGCAGATCATACTAAGCTGGCAGGAACACTCCAGAAGACAAGCTCAGGATCCAAAAAGATCTTGACAGACTTGAACAATTGGTCCTATACAACAAAATAAAATTCAATATGGAGAAAAGCAAGGTTTTACATTTAGACAGGAAAAACCAAAGGCACAAGTACAGATTAGTCAAAACCTGGCTGCAAAACAGTGAGAGAGACCTTACAGTCCTAATGGACGATCACTTAAATATGAGCCAGCAATGTGTGGCGGCAGCAACCTGGAATTAAGGAGAGACTTCCTAATAGTAAGGACAATTAACCAGTGTAACAGCTTTTCTTCCCAAGTTGTGGGTGCTTCATCACTGGAGGCTCTTAAGAAGGGACTGGACAGTCACTTGTCTGAAATGATATAGGGTCTCCTGCTTGAGCAGGGGGTTGGACTAGAAGACCTCCAAGGTCCCTTCAGCTCTATTCTAATTGATTGATTGATTGGGTGATGATATCTTCAGTTAAAATACTTGCTGAGTTGTAGATATAAGACCCCAGTGTTGCACCCTCAAAAATTAATGGAATCCATTCAAAACTCAAAAACAAAATCAGTTAATGTGATGTGTCTTGTTTTAATAGTAGGTCCATTATGAGAAGCAGTTATTTCATATATTATTCTTGTTCTAGAATTTTATATTTATGTTCTATTGGTTTAAAAATAAATAACAATTCAAAGAAAATGGAGAGTGTGCATTTTTATAATTGCAAGAAAAACCCTAGAAGACACATTTTCCATCCATTAAATATGGTCTGAAGAAGTTGCCTCGTTTTCTAAATTTGAAGAAGCTATTCATATTACATATATTAGTTATGTGCTGAATTTTAAATTCTTTTTCTATTTTATATAACAATGTTTAGAAAATAGAAAATATATTTTCATTATATAGAAAATAAAAATAGTTGATGTTAACCTGGAGCCTTAACTAAAAAGCATCCAGATGGTCAGCGGGGCAGAGGATAGAGATTGTAATGGAAAAATCAAAACAGCCTGTCAGGAAAACACAGTGCCAACTATGGTAGTGATTACAGCTAGTATATAAATATTCCTGGTTATGGTTTGCTCCTTGTATGTGTACAGCATGTACTTCTTACATAGCCTCAGCTTATTCTATGGTACAGAGATAACAGTGACTTGGCAATGACTTGGCAAAACTTATTTTATATGAATGGAATGGAATGGAATGGAATGGAATGGAATGGAGAATTGAATAGCTGGAAGGGACCCTGGAGATACAGATACAGATGCAGATTAACAGAGTTAAAAGGGACCTTGGTCACCACTCCTTGCCCAGCTACAGACCCTACAACATTTTTGACAGATGGCAGTCTAGTCTCTTCTTGAAAGCTTCCAGTGATAAAGCTCCCACAACTTCTGAAGGCAAGCTGTTCCATTGGTTGATCTTCTGGTCCAGCCCACTGTTCAAGCAGGACATCCTATACCAGGGCTGTCAAACTCCGGCCGATGGGCCAGATGCGTCACGCACTGGCCACACCCATGCCCAGTTTAGCAAAGGGGGGGGAAGTCCCAATATGTCACATGACACCACCATGACAATGTGAGTTTGACACCCCTGCCCTATATCATTAATTTTTTAATTGTTCTCACTGTTAGGAACTTTCTCCTTAATTCCAGTTTGTGCCTCTCCTTGATATAATTTGCTATATTTAATTATTAATTAAATTAATCATTAATCAATCATTGCTATATAATGATATTAATAATTGCATATCAATCATAGAATACATGTGACATTACAGGTTCCTTTGAACCCATTGCTGAAAATATACTTTGTGCTGAAAAATATAATTTCAACAAACTTCTGAATAGCAAACTCTAATGCCATTTATAAACACGTACCTGGGAAAGCAGAGTTCTGGAGTGATAAACATACTCATTCTCTACACAGATACACACAGACCCTCAACAGATGATGATGTGATGGATGGCTGCTTTGATAGAAGGATGCCTTTCTATTTCATTATTTAATTACACAGCAGCCTGAATACAGGGCAATAAAACTGCATTTTCATCCATAGCTGATTTCCATTTAGAGCCTGTCATGTTAATAGTGAAATAAATTGCTTTAATTGTCAGCAAACTTCATCAAATTCACATTTCTCCTCTTTGTATTCAATATGTACTAAACACCTGTGTCTGGATTAGCAAGAATAGTACAAACATCCCAAAGCTGAATAAAAATATATATTGCAGCAAATGTTACCTTATACTTGTTACTTGTCTACAATTTAAATTTTGTGATGTTGAGATCCATTTACCAACAACATTGGCAATTGGGCTGCAGTCACTCTTAAAGCTTACTACAAAATATCATTTATTAGAAAATGCAAATAAATAATCATCTGGAAACGTTCCACCCATCCCTACCCCCAATGTACATTTTTTAGTATTTTCACTTGTACAATTCAGATCCTAGTTATCTAAAAGAGTACCTTCAAGTACATCAGCCTTCTGGAAACCAGCAGCCTTTGGGAGCAATCCTGTTCTCCATATCCTAGCCAGTTGGTGCTAATGAAGTCAGGAATATTCTGCTGGGAGTCCTGGACAATGATTGCTCCTTTGTGGCTTACCAACTCTCATGCTGCTCTGTTTTTAAACTCCCGTTGTTTTGTTTTCAGACTAATTGTTTTCCCATGCAACTGAACTACTGTAAATTGATTTTGGATTTTTGAAATAAGAATTAAGAATATTGAAATAAGAATATTTTAATTCAATATAAAATCTGCAGGGACCTAACTGATGACATTTATAACATTGTTGCTACTTTGCAGTGCATTCCACTTATGTGAATATTACAGCATGAAACAAGTATGTATGTAATTATGAAAAATCTTTCCCAATGCTATCCAATTCTGGCATACTGTGCAGTGGCTGGCAGAGAGGAAAAGGAAATAACAGCAACTTAAATGAATCAGTACCAGATATGCTCTTTAACAGACAGGAATAAAATCTAGAACAGAGCGCGACCTTGGGACAACGTTCTTCTAAAAGCCTGAGAGGAGGCAAAATCAGCCATTCCCAATGGAAATTGAAGGAGCCAAAACTAGCACTGTGAATTGTAGAGATACAGAGATTCAGTAGACAGACTCTTCTAGTATGACAAAAATAAATATAACTGGAAGTTTAGGGGAAAGGATTTGGGGTAACTATCATGTAACAAAAATGGCTGATTATATTTCATTTGATTAAGATTCCATCATTAGCTTATATATAAGTGCATTACAATATAAATTAGTATTTTGATGCTACTTAATTCCAGTCTGATTAAACTGAATTACTGATTAAATATGTGTGCATATAGGAAATGTAATACTCCTGAAATATACCATTATAATTTGTGGTGATAATGTCAACACAAAATTATGAAAATAATAACTATCTTTTGATATACTTTCATTTTCAGATAGCTGGGTTTGTATGACACACTGATTCATGATAAACTGCATGAGGATTTATTTAATTTATCTTTTTTGTGAGTAGCCCAACATGCTATGAGATATACTGAACGGCAGACAAGGTAGTTTCTGGTTCAGTATATTGTGCAAATGCAGCCATTCTGTAGGTATGCTACTAATCCAACTAATCAGAATAGTCTGGATGTTTTTTTCTCTGCTATCCACTAATTTCTGCTGACTCTTTAGAGAAAATTCTTTGTCATACTGCTAACTAGCCAACAAAGGCAAAAACTATAATTTCTACATTTTATTCTAATAGATTAGTTTTTTAAAAATGTATTTTTTTCTAGTTCAACAACTTTATATTACAGATAGTCCTCAACATACGATCATAACTGAGCCCAAAATTTACGTTGCTAAGCAAGACAGTTATTTAGTGAATTTTGCCTCATTTTATAACCTTTCTTGCCACTGTTGTTAAGTGAATAACTGAAGTTGTCAAGTTATTAGCATGGCTGTTAAATACATCTGACTTCCCCATTGACTTTCCTTGTCAGAAGGTCGCAAAAGCTGACTGCAGGACCCTGGGACACTGCAACTGTCATACATACATGCTAGCTGCTAAATGTCTGTATTTTGATCATGTGGCCACAGGGATGTTGCAATGATCATAAGTGTGAAAAACGGTCATAAGTCACTTTTTAAGTAACTTCAAACAGTCACTAAACGAATAGTTGTAAGTAAAGGACTTCCTGTAATAGATTTCATTTTGAAAAACAATAGCTTTAGGTAGGTGAAATGAGGACCCAGATTGTGGGGGCAATAAGCTGAACTTTGTATAAATATACAAAAGTATGAAAGTTATTGCTTAACGCATTGTAAGCCGCCCTGAGTCTCCAGAGAAGGGCGGCATATAAATTAAAGCAAAAAAAAAGAAAAAAAAGAAAAAAAGTGAAGATTACTATAGAGTTACATTTTCAAGAATCTGAAACAAATTAGCTAAAGAAACATAAAAGGCATGTCAGTAAAACATGTTATCCTAATTATATAATGTAATGGCATGGGGAGGGGAAAGGCTACTCTATAATGAACATACAATATCAATATTTAAAAGCATTAGTTAAGATGATAAATGATAACCTGGCTGCATAGTTTATTAGTTTGCTTTCTGTTTACTAAAACATCTGTAGCAAGTGGGGAATATTTATCATTTATGCAAGTAGCAAAGATACTAAAATGGCTTATAACTTGAATTTAATTTGGTCATTCCACATTAGCAAATGTGAGATTGATTAGCAATAACAACAACAATATTGTGCTACTTTGTGTAATATTGATAATATAGCTTTCCTGATGTTCATGTTATCTTGTTTAATAAATTCTCTTCTACAAAGAGGTATACTTGTGGCAATAAATCATATTGTTCAACCTCATGTTGAAACTCCAGACATTATTTTATAGTCTGAATTTAATTAGGAAATTGCCCAATATGATTGAATTCTTAAATAATTTCTCTATTTCTGATTACCATAATCTGGAATACCTCATTTCCTGAAACAATAACATGATAACAGATGCAGGTATACTTGATCAAATCCAGAGTCCTTATACCAGAAGTGGTCAACTTTTCATAAACCTTGAGAAGATGTTTTTCAGGCTGTAGAAATCACAACAAGCGGGGGGGGGGGGGGCAATGATATATAGGGAATATTTTCCCACATTTTATCATTATCGTGTTATTATCATTATCATTTTTTATCATTTTATCATTTTATTTACTAGGAGGTAAGTGCAGACACAAATACACACATAGATGCATATAATATTTTTCAAATGCAATTCTTTTTAGAATTTGAATTAGCAGCAAAATATTATATCAAAGTTATTTTCTATTGCTGGTGATTACTTTTGTCAGCAACACATTATTCAAGGACTTTAATGAACAAGCCAACATATACTACCTTTCTAAAATAACCATATTTGCAACTAAAATTACATTACTGACTTATTAAGAGGCTCAGACAGTTCTCTTGTCATCTCTAATCACCTCTGCATTCACTTTGGATCAAAGAATATCTGTAAGTCAAATTTAATCATGTGAGTTAGGTCCATTGATAGGTATAAGTCAGACTCGATTTAAAAACATATGTTTATAGAGAAGGTTAATTTTAAAAGCAATGATAGCAGACTTACTCGATAGCAGAGCATTTAATACGCACACAGTCACTGATATGTAGAAAAATGGAATGAAAAAATGGACAGGAAAAACTCTTCAGCTTCACTTCATACTTTCGTATTCAGTTTCACACAAAAAGAAATTGCAATTTGAGAGAGAGAGAGAGAATGAAAGATTTGTATGTATTAACAACAAAGAATGACAGAGACAAGAATATAGAAAAACATACAAGTTAGCAGTAAAGCACTCAATTCATACACTGTTCTCTCTCTCCCTCCCTCCCAGTGCTTCCACAAATTGACAGAACCATTTTAAAAATTAAATCCTGTTAATACAAATATAGTAATGATGATTTAATCTTCCAAAATCAGAATTAATTCAGTCAAAATCAGTCAAGGGAGCAGAGATCAGTCAGGGAAGGGAGAATTTAATTCAAGAGCTAAATTACAAAAAGTGAAGAACTCAGTTCTTCCACAGTTTGAGTAATTTACAAAAGTCAGTGTGATAATATATAAGCTTTGGTTTGGATATAATGGGAAGCACTGAGCAATCTTTTCACAGGCTGCAAGGAATGTTATCCTTTGTTCTAAGAATCTGAACCACTTGCAGATGAACTCATGATAAGTTTCTTAACCACCTGCAGATGAACTCATGATAGCTTCAAAATGATGGAGGCCTTGAGAACACACAAAAGAAATATCTCCATATTTCAGAGTAACTCAGAGTTACCTTGCCTTAATTATTCTAGAAAAAAAGTTGGTCATTAGAGTCTCATGGAACTCCATCAAATTCTAACAATTCCACAGAATCCAGTTCAAAAAATCCTGTACTAGATAATCCCCCTGATACCAGGGAAAATGTTTTAATTTTCCTAGGCCTTTTAATATATTATTATATTACAAATTTATTTTACCACTCAAGCTTTTCAACTAATCTATTTTTGTAACTGTGCTTTTATTATTTATATTTATATATTTAAACTAGTTTTATTTTTTCTATTAAATGCAGCTTTTCTATACTATAAACCACCCTGAGAAATACCTGCAAGGCAACATGAATGATTTTAAATTAATGTTTTTAACATATTTCTCAAAATATGCATGTATTCACCCAAAATAAGTGCTGGTTATCAGACATTTAGTTGATATCGAAACTATGTTGTACCCAGATGTTTTAAAAACCAAATATCCTTTTTTTAAAAAAAAAAACTTTTATTTCATAGTCAACATACATCTTAAACAAAAAATCAATCATTTATATATATATATATATATATATATATATATATATATATATATATATATATATACACACACACACACACACACACACACACACACACACACCTCCCTTCCCCCCTCCTATCCCAACCCCCACTCCCCTCCCCGGACTTCCCAGAACAAATGCAGGGTAAAAACATTTAACAAACCTTAATAAAAGACCCCACAAACTAACTATCTATAGATTTATCTATCACTTGTATGTTAACTCTCCTTGTTCAAAACAAAATATAACTTTTCTTGCTTAAAGGTAGTTAATCCCAATTAATTCAATAATAAACAAACAATTTAAAGCCCTTGAAAATATATTGAAAAATCTATAACCTTAAATTTAACATCCAAAAGAAAGTTTCTCTTTTAATCCATTACTTAAAGTAATTTTTAGATATAATCCATCCAATCATAACCATAAAGATCATATCCTTGTTCACGTTTATATAACAGTTGAAACATCCAGTTATAAATAAAAAAATTTCAAAACCAAACAAATCATATCCTTAATAAAAATTAATCATGTCTTGAATACCAATACAATCACCTCCACAGAATAACATTAATGTATATAACCTTTAATTTAACATCCAAAAGAAAATTTCTTTTTTAACCTAAAATCAACTTTAAATCATAAAAATCCGTTTTGAAACACCCAGTCATAAGTAAAAAAAATAATAATTTCAAAACCAAACAAATCATATCCTTAATAAAAATCTTGAATACCAATACAATCATTCACCATGTTATCCTGCCTAACAAAGAGGAATAAAATTCTTCCACTTCCATTTCCCCCTGGGTTTTTTCCAAGCCTTCTTCTTCTGCTTTATTCCACCATCTTTTATTTTTACAAGCTTTTGTGTATTCAACTGTAATTTTATCTTCCAATCCTGTGCAGCTCGCAAAGTAATTCCTTTTAAGCAACACACCTCTTTAATTAGGATTAAAAGTCCATTTTTATAAAGAAATTGTAATGTTCCATTTCTAATCCTTCTTGATATCTTGAAAATCCAAGCTTCTCCCAGCACTTTTCCTCTCATCTGCATCAAAACCTCTGGATAGATCTCTCTCCATATCTCCGGATTAACCTCCTTCAAGCCCATCAGTTTATTCATAGTTTGGAAAACATCCTTTCCATGTTCCTCAGGCACTTTTTGTTCTTCCTCCTCTTTCAACATTGCAACTTTGTTATCAATTTGAGTAATAAACTTCTCAAAGATCTCATCCAGTCTTTCCATAAATGATTTTTGCCATGCTTCCAAAAAATCCACTGTCAGTATTTGTACACTTGCTGAATTATGTGCTGAGAAACCTCCGTTCTCTTCAAAAATCTTTGCCTCTGCCATCTTTTCTTATGCTGCAAACTTCATTCAGCAAAGCTTCAAAGTACTGACAGCTATAACGACCTTAACAAGCACAAACAAGCTTTAATAATCACTTTCTTCTTAAGCTTCCGTTCTCAATCAGCGCCATTTTGGATCTCTTTAAAACTTTCACTCGAATCTGAAAGGACTCATTATTCATCAGAGTTAAAGGAAGAAAAATACTTGTGAGAGGCTCTCCTGTTTTGTTCTGCCTGCATAAAAATCAATCCTTGAAATCACTTGTTTCGCAGGGATGGTCGCAACACCTTAATCCGTCAAAGACAGAATCCCGAGTCTGGAGCTGCTTTCCAGGCGTTTGGGGAGCCCTCACCCTCTGCGTTTGGGGGGCTCTACCCTGTACACCTGAGCATTCACCTCCCTCTCTTTGCCCGAGGGGGAAGTTCCAGCCGCCAAAACAGCTGATTTATGCTGTTTTGGCGGTTTTACAGATCCTGGGAGTAGGAGCTCACAAAGGAGCTGCAGTGGCACCGGCGGTGCCAGCGGAAGTCCTAAAAGCCATATATCCTGATTACATCATTCACAAATGATATCCTTAAATAAAAATGGAAACTATTTATTGGGAATGGTTAATGCAAAATACATATTTATACTTAGAAAATGTAAAAGGACAAAGTTAATCCTTCTGTCTATAAAAATCTGACAGACATTTGAGTAAATTTGATATTTAGCCATACTGTTCAGAAAGTGCAATGTAAAACTCCAATTTGTAATTAAATTGGGATCATGGCTGATTTTTAAGAAAGGCCAAAGGAGAATGGTTAAAAAAATTGTGTCACTATTTTAATTCTCCTACTTAGTTAGGATCTCTGGCTGCATCTTTTTTGTCCATGAATCTTTCTGCTATTGTCCCTCTTGTTTAGCACACCAGTTTAAATTATCACCAACATTAGTTATTTTCTTCCTTTTCTTTCCATCAGCTGTAAGAACTCTGCAGGGGGACATCAGTACAATAGCACTTAGGGATATATTAATTAATGAATCCAAGATAGCTGAAAATCTAAAGTAATTTATTTTTCTCCCTTCCTTAAAACACATTTTGGGGTTGCTTATAGTTAGGAATGTCATGCATAAAAGTAGGAAAAAAACATAGAGTTGAAGGTTTAAAATATATGAAAAATGATTAAAGATTCTCAATTAGAAAAATAAGTTCAACACTGCATCCAGGATTTTGTTTGATAACAATATCTTGCAGCATGTCAAAGACATATAGCATTTCCCCAGTGGCAGTATAATAAAGTGACCACTTTTGGTAATATGATAATGGTCAATCTTCTGTAATTCCAAAACCAGTTACTCCCATGGGAATATAGCATTTACTAGACTAGACATGTGCTACTATTTGTGATCTACTTTGTCAAATGCCTTACTGAAATCCAAGTGTACTATGTCCATAACATTTCACTGGTCTATTAATTTAGTCACTTTGTAAAAGAATGAAATAAGATTGGTTTGGCATGATCTTGTTTTGACAAACCCATGTTGGCTTCTGATTATCTTTGCTTGCTTCTAGGTGTTCGCATATCTTTCCAGATATTGAAATCAGCCTGATTGGTCTGTAGTTTCCTGGATCCATTTTTCTCCCTTTTTGAAGATAGGAATGAGATCAGCTCTTTTCCAGTCCTCTATAGCTCTTACATGCTCCAGGATCTTTGAAAGATATGGTTTAGTGGTTCTGAGATCAGGTCTGCCATTTCCTTCAGAACTCTGAGATGTAATCCATCTGATTCTGGTGATTTGAACTCATCTAGAGTGGACAGGTATTGTCTTACTATTTTCTTGCCTATTTTAATTTGTATTCCTAGTCTGTCTTTTATGGTTCTGTTTTGAGTGAGTTCGGCAATGGCCTATTAGTTCATAACACAAACAGTAAGATGGTCAAACAGTAAATCTAATAAAAAACATAAAGCCCCCAGCAAAACTTAAAGTACATCCACATTAGCTCATGGGTTATAGTAATTCAGGGTCTCAGGAAACCCAAAGGAGCACCTATTGACGACCTACATATGTTGCTTCTAGCAACGTTTCCCCCTGCCTGCTGTGTTAAATAGCTCCCTGTATAGCCCATCAAGATAGGCCTTTACCCCAGCAATCTGACAGACTTCTGCTTCTCTGCCCTGCATGTTCTGAGATCCACTACGGCTGGCAGCTCCTCCCCGTCTTCTTCACTAGCCTGCAAGACTAGCTGAAGTCTGTTCTGCCAGCAGTTCAAAGTCAGTAATTCCTGGCATGCCAGAAATGAACTCATTCCCCCACGAATAGGCCTCTGGGGAAACTTCGGAGGAGTCACCCAAAGGAAACATCACATCTTCTCCCATTAGTGGACCAATTGTTTCCTTCACTTTTTTCTTGTTTTTTTTACATGTTGAATGAAACTTTTTTAAATTATTTTTTTATTATTATTTACAAGGCTTGGTGGGTTCTGGTAATCAAAAAAGGCCTTTTTTAATACCACCACCTCATAGATCTTTGCCAAAAAAACAAACAAACCCAAAAAAGAATTGGAACCAAAATTTCAGAAGAAAGCAATTTTAAACTGTATGCCAAATAAAGACACAACATAAGACATTAGAGCAGTTGCAAATGAGAAAATTTTCAGGGACCATACAAAAATTATCAAGGCTGGAGACTTCCGGTTTGCTGCTGGCCGCCGCCAGACGTTCCTTTGGGATCGTCAGCTTCCTCTGCCTGTTAGAGCCACCTTCACAGCGGAATGGCGGCTCGAAAAAACTCCGTTTCCATGAGGAAACGGAGATAGAGCCGGCAGGGGTGGGTAGAACTCTCTGCAGAGTCCCAAAAGTTTTTTTTTTTTACTTTTGGGACGGAGCGGATGAGAAGCCCCATATCCCCTGCCGCTGCTCCGGGCTTTGGGAGACCTCTGCTAATGCAGAGCCAGGCGTCAAGAGCAAGCCTGCGAATTTAACAGAATACTCAAAGAAAATGTGAGCTGGACCTTTAATACTGAATCGCAAGTATTTTACTTATTCTTTAAAAAATTACTTTAGAGAAAAGAGGAGAGGAAAGGGGGAAAAAGAGCCTTTTAAAATGGCGTCTGCCGCGGCTGGAGAAGAGGCTGAAAGGGAAAGTCCTTCCATTTTTTATTACTACAATGTAGCGGAATAAATATCACTGGCTACATTTGTAGACAAAACTTCGCTCCTGTGTCTTCTTCTCTTTTTTTTTCTCTGGAGACTTGATATTGTTTTTGATCGGAAAGAAGTTTTTTTTCTTGTTTTTTTAAGGGAAAGTCCTTCCGTTTTCTATTTTTTCTCTCTTTTTTACTAAATCTTGTCTGTGTGGGAAATGGCATCGGGATTCACACAGCTAGACAAACGGGGGGGGGGGAACTTCCCCCATTAATAAATTACACCAACAAATTGTAACTCTCCAGTGTCAGAAACCTGATTTTAATATAATAGAATTTCTTCTTGAAGAGATTGTAAGAAGGGATGAGATTGTGAACCAGCAACTCGAAAAATTTAAGCAGGAAATTAATGAAATTGGTGAATTGGTGAAATCAAAGTTTGACTTTTTGAATCGAAAGATTTTAAATACAGCTAATGGTTTATCAGACTTTCTGATCCGGGTGGATGCAAAGACTAAATTATTAGAGTCTAAAATGAAGGAAACTGAGGAGAATTTGGAAGACAAGATTCAAAAAATTAAAAAGGATTTGGTAAACATTCAGGATAACAGCTCAGAAGACAAACCTAAAATGGAGGTTGACCAAAAGACTGGTAATGGAGAAAATGTGCAACAGAGGATTGAAAGAGAAGTTTTAATGATTCAATATAATTTTACAGAATACGCAATTAGACTGAGAGGCCTGCAGGAAAATAATAGAGATGACTTAAGGAAAATATCTTCTGAAATTCTGGCTGGGATTTTAAAGGTTCAACCTGATGAAGTGTTTTGCAGGATTGATAGAATTTACAGAATAAACTCCTGGTTGGCAAAGCAAAGGCAATTGCCTAGAGATGTGGTGATCTATTTTACAGATAAAGAAATTAGGAATAATATTGTGCAGAACTCTTTTAATTCTACTTTGCAATTTCATGGAAGAAAGATTTGGATTTTTAAGGAGCTCCCGACTAAGATGCTAATGGAGAGGAAGAAATTTGGCTTTCTAGTGACTGAGTTAAAAAAAAGAAATATCCTATTTAGGTGGGATGCCCCAGTTGGTTTAATATTGAGATATCAAGGAGTAAGATATCAACTGAACACTGTTGAAAAAGCGGAAGAATTTTATCAAAAAATTTTAAAAATGAACTTAACATCTTTAGGCATAATACAGGATAAGCAAAAGGAGTTGGAAACAAAAGGAAAATATCAAATTACAGAGGCTGTGGTGGATAAATTGTCTTTGGACTCCCTGGATACCCCAGCTGGACTGTCTATAAATAAGAGAGCAGTGTCATCCGACTCCAATGTGATGAACCATCAAGTCACAGACAAGTGCGCAAATCAACCAGTTGATATACAAGTGATGGAGAAGAAAGATGAGATGACAAAACTAACCCAACAAGAACAACTCATAAAGCAGAATGAAAATCGACCAGCTGACACACAATTGGTAGGCACGAAATGAGGATGGAAATTCAACCCGCAAAAGAAAAAGAAAAGAAACAGATTTCACAGAAACAGCAGTTTCTAAACCAAGCAACAGTGAAGCCAGAGACTTTAAAAAATGAATGAATATCTGAAAAGATAGTGGAGGCGAACAACTGTTTAATACTATCCTGAGGATTGTGGCAGATCTCTGTAATGCCGTGATATTGGGATGTGAAAAGAGCCTTACCTTGTTGGATCTGAATCATCTACTCTGGATTTCTTTTACTGGTAAATATATTATAATTATTTTGAGTTATAAGGCAAGAGTGTCACGCTGGGGCATGCAGAAGATCTGGATGTTACTCATTAGGATGATGGGAATCAACAATCCTGATGAATACCATAACTATAACTATATGGATATAATTATAATGTCACTCGGGTGGTTGTTTTTACTTTTATATATATACGAGGATATTTACTACTGATGGGGGCAGAAGATGATTGAAGATTTTGAACAAACTGTTGCACCAGCATGTTATTTTACCCTATTATGGGTGATGGATTTAATAATCCAGCGGAAAGACACCAAAGAAGATATTATATGGATTATAAATTTAAAGTTATTGTCTTTTTTCTTTTTATAAAATGGAATGCATATATAGATATGTGTATATCTTAGTAAAGTGGGCAGTGGATTATATTTAGAATTGTATTGCATGATTTTGTAGGAATTGAAGGGTTGAAATAGGTTAGTTTACTGATTGATTAGTCTAAGAAAAAGGATCTTTAAGTCATATATTTAGGGGAGTGGAGGAATTGGATAGAACTGAATAAATGTTAAATGTGGATGTAGGGAGAAGGCCGCTTTAAATTGTTATATTAATATATATAAAAGATTAAATGTTAAATTGTAATAATACATTATAAGTTTAGGGGAGGAGAAAAAGGGCAGATTATTGTAAAAATGGGAGTTATAAGAATAATATGCTAAGGGTCAGTATTCTGAGGAGGGAGTAAGGGAAAGGAAAGATATTATGTATGTAATTAGTTATGAAATAGCCTATTGTTGTGAAGAAGTCACAGGGGGGGATGGGTGGTGAGGGGGGGTTAGGGAAGAGGGGGGAAAGGGGGAAAACTTGTATTTGAAAACTTTTTCAATAAAAAAAAAATTATCAAGGCTGTAAGTCTCAAGGCCATTGAATTGTGAATTATGATCTTGAAGCTGGAATTCAAAGCAGCGAAGCTTGCAAGTCAAGAAGAAGTGAGTATGTGGCACCAGCCACTAGCCATGCTTTCAGTATGGAAAATGAGAACTTTGCAACTTGCACACTAAGTTATATAAATGTACTGCCAAAAAGAGCTATAATACACTTGCTGGAGGAATTCTAAACTGCTCTGAAAGACTATCAAACAGGGGAAAATCTATGACAGGAGCGGCAAACTCAAGTCCTGTGGGCCTGATCTGGCACGCAGGGTGCTTAGTTCTGGCCCAAGGGGTCATCCTGGAAACAGAGAAGAGGTCCGCGGTGCCTCTCCCAGCGAAAACAGAGCTTGGGAGGGCCTCCTAAGCTCCGTTTTCATTGGCAGAGGGTTGCAGGAGGCCATCGCAGCTGCAAACAGAGCTTGGGAGCCCGTTTTCACTGGCTGAACACTCATGCCACCACAGGCACCCCAACATGAATGATATTGAACTGGCCATGCCTACCCTGGCCCGAGGACAAACACAACCCTGATGTGGCCCTCAATGAAATTGAGTTTGACACCCCTGGTCTATGATATACAGTATATGCAAAAATGATCTCTAAGATCTCTTTCAACTGTTACCTTTTACCTTTTTTTTCCTATAAAAATGTAATAGTCACAGGAAGGAAATGCTTAAAAGTCTGTATTAAGGACATCAGGAATATTGCACTAAAATATTTTGGGGTATTTATATTAACCACTATACCGTCTGAGGAAAACTAAATACATAAAATAAGCAATGAATAAAAATAAAGAAGATATGCACTGGATTTTTTAAAATCAGTTTGAAAACTTGATGGAGTGGACAGCCTATTGACCAAAGCAATCAGTAATGTGGAGTGGAAAGAAATTTCCCATAAATTTCCAACAAGACCTACAATCCACTAGGAGAATATTGGATCTGGAAAACAACCACATTCTGATCCTAACATTGGCCTGAACTGATCATATTTTGTTATATTGGGTTTGTGTATTATTATTATTATTATTATTATTATTTAATTAATTCATGTTGATGTACTCCATCCAGAGTAATAAATTATGAGCAAAGTGAACTTATAAATTATAGTACATAAATAGTTTAATAATGACTGAATTTCTGACTTTGTGTTTTGTTTTGTTTTTTGCAAATAATGACAGCAGCAACACTTTTAAATGAGCAAAGGTTTCTTCTTTATCTTAAATTTAATGAATTATCTTTCTTCACATCAAACAAATTGAACTGAAAATTTTTTAAGCTCTTGGTAACTAGTTGTAGTTTCTTTTTAATCAGCTACAAGCTTCTAAAAGAATATGACTTGTCACTCTTACTTGCAAAGTACTGAGCTTCAAAGAAAAGACAATTTTCTGATTTTTAAACTTATGTTCTTTTTCCATGAAAAATAAGAAAGTCATCCTTAGATTAACCTTTGTGTCAACACATGTAATATCTATTTAATGACACATGTTGGAAATCAGGCCTGCCTCTCACACGTCTTGACATTTCTCCTTGAATTTCATTGGAGTGGAAAATAGACATTCAGCTTCTGACCCAGGTTCTTTCAGAATATTAATAACATGCACTGTTTGCAAAGAAATTCAGTACCCTGAAGAATGAGTGTACAAATCATCACAAAGCCGCAAGGGCATACTAAGGTGGTAGCTTGACTCATAGAGAACAAGAGGCTTATTTGACATAATGGCACTAAAGGGCATTAAAAACCAAGTTCATGATTAGCAAGGGCTATTTATTCAATAAAAAAATACTTTTCATCACTGACTAATTTATAGTCAGGTCCACCATAATTTTAAATGTGCTGTGCAAGTTTTTATTAAAATAAGATATTTTGCAAATTCTCCACATGCACAACCTGCAGAAACAGTCGACATAATGCCCAGTATGAGAATAGCAAAATTCTTACCAACTTTTTTTCCCATATTATGCAAGTTGTGCTTGTTTTAAAAGGTATAAAGCCAATTTAGATCTCTAAATTCAAGTAGATGTACAGTAATCTAGAGACAAAGTCTCTTTTACATGATAAGCAGCAGCCAAGGATTCCTCCCTAACAATCTCCTCAGAGGTTACTTCCCTTGGACAAATATAGACAAATAGCAATTAATCTCCACATCTGGAAGCAGAAAAGACCATGTAGCCAATGAATATGGATAGTTCAACTCAATGTCTAGTGATGCCATATGTATGTATGTGTCACAATGGAAGAAATCTTCCATAGCAAAAATGGTTCTATTGGTCTGCAAATTAGAAACTAGTAGATGTTTCATTTATTTCAGTGGTTCTCAACCTTTTCTTCATCACAGACCCCCTTTAAATACCTTCTCTAGCCACAGACTACCAAATCTTAACTCAAGATTTTGTTCTGGTCTAAGATTATAATAATAAATTGGTTGATTGAACTCAAGATTTAAATCATAACATTTCTTCAAGCCTTGACATGACCTCCCAGGGGTCCATAGAACACAGGTTGAGAACCACTGGTTTATTTCATTAAAAATGCTAAAAATTCACTAGCGTTCCATTAAAAAAAAAGAAACTTGGAGGTTAAAGAAAGAAAGAAACAAAGTAAAAATGGAAGAACAGAGGGCCTATGCAGCATGCTGAGGCATACAGTATTTCTTCATTTGAAATTTAATAAGGTCCAGTGATGAATTTATGTGATACGATACTGCTAGACAATGTGCTAATTGAATACCTCATTCTCAGAGATAGTAATCATGGAAATTTAAGAGTGAGATGGAGGAGACACATTGTTTGCCTGACAGTTTTGTTTTTACTTTAATAATG
This sequence comes from Arizona elegans, assembly GCA_022577455.1. NCBI lineage: Eukaryota > Metazoa > Chordata > Lepidosauria > Squamata > Colubridae > Arizona > Arizona elegans. Next base: position 157,040,190 of record JAKOOJ010000001.1, read on the forward strand.
CCTAATAGTTTCACTGCCAATCATTTGTCCACTAAAGCTGCCTTCTCCAGCTGTTTTGCCCTCCGTAGATGAAAAGATGTGTAGTCTTATATATTTTTCCCACTGGGGAAAACAGCTTGATAGGGCAAATTTGTTAAGAGGACAGCTGAAAGTTTAAAAGTTTTAATTGCTTCCTGCATTACATTCAGATAGGTTTTTCTTCACTTGGTTTCATTAAAATAAGCAGATGAAAATATTGGGAACATGCCACATACAGTATCTCTCATATCCAATTTAGAACAATCTGCTAGGCAAAAAGGTGATGCACAGTGAATCTGGAGGGCAGCCTGCACTCCTCCATGGCATCTTCTTTTAACATTCTTCAAAACCAAAAGCTGCAGACTTCTTTGGCATCCACAAACATGAGAGAGCACAGTTTTGACAACATGACAGTTAATATAACTAGACAGTGATGGCTAACCTTTTTGCCGTCATGTGCCAAAAGTGGGGGGAGGGTGGGGGGGGGTCATGCACATGCGTGCCCACACCCATAATTCAACACACACCACCCCGTGCATGCATGCATGACACTCCCCCGTGCTCCCCCTGCTTTTGGCACGCAATGGCACGGTGGGCCCAGTAGGCCCGTTTTTTTGCCCTCCCCAGGCTCCAGAGGCTTTCTTGGAGCCTAGGGAGGGCGAAAATGGCTCCCCCCTGAGGCCCTCCAAAGGCCAGAAACGGCCCATTTCCTGAATTCCGGTGGGAACGGAAGGCCCGTTTTTCGGTCTACCCAGGCTCCAGAGCCTTTCTTGGAGCCTGGGGAGGGCAAAAACAGCTTTCCCCAACCCCCTGGAGGCCCTCCGGAGGCTGGAAACAGCCCATTTCCTGAGTTCCAGAGGGCCCAGAAGGCCTGAAAATCAGTTGGACGGTGCGTGCATGTGCGCCGGAGCTGAGCTAGGGCAACACTTGTGTGCCCACCAATATGCCTCCATGTGCCATCTGTGGCATGCATGCCATAGGTTCGCCATCATGGGTGTAAAAGAACTTCATCTTTGTGACCAATCCTCACGACTCCAGGGGAGGGGTGGGGTGGAGGAGTGGCGGTAGTTATTAACGAAAGTCTTAGGCCTAGGGAGGTCACTGTTCCTCAGGTTGGCGGGTGTGAATCCCTCCTTTTTTTTTATTTTTATTTTTTATTTTTAATTTGATTTATATGCTGCCCTTCTCCGGAGACTCAGGGCGGCTTACAATGCGTTCCTTTTGAAATGGGACCCTGGAGTTCAGTCTGGGCTGTTGATCACGTACCTCTCCCCCAGCTGCGTGGCCTCAGCCCTGCCCGCACTACTAGATGTCTTAGCCGAATTGACGGTGGAACTCCCCAACCTTTTGGTTGTGGGAGATTTCAATCTGCCATCGGCCGATGAGTCATCTGAGTTGGTGCGGGAGTTCATGACCTCCATGATGGCCATGGACCTGACTCAGATTGTACAGGGCCCAACTCATATTGGAGGGCACACACTCGACCTTATTTTTCTCTCTGGACAGTGGATAAATGATCGTGGGGAGGGGACTCTATCTATTGACCCTCTGTCATGGACCGATCATTCCCTCCTAAGACTTGACTTTTCCTCCACCATCCCCCGTCGCAGGGGTGTGGAACCAGTAAGATGGTTCCACCCCAGGCGCCTGATGGAACCCAATAGTTTCCTGATGGAGCTTGGGTCATTTCCCGCCTCCTTAGCCCACAATTCATCTGAGACCCTTGTCGCGGCCTGGGAACAGGCTGCGGTGGGGGCCCTGGATCGAATCGCGCCTTTGCGGCCTCTGATCTGATGCAGATCCCGGACGGCTCCTTGGTTTACCGCGGAGCTCAGGGAAATGAAGCGTTGGAAAAGACGCCTGGAGGGTGGTTGGAGATCCTCCCGATCCGAGTCTGACTGAACTAAACTAAGAACCCATATTAGGTCTTATCTTGTGGCGATGGAAGTGGCGAAATGTAACTATTTCGCCACTCTCATTGCATCTGCAGAAAATCGTCCAGCAGCCCTGTTTAGAGTGACCCGCTCCCTCCTTAATCAGGGAGCGAGGGAGGACCCCTTACAGGGCCGTGCTGAGGACTTTGCACAGTTTCTGCAAGATAAAATCACTCAGATTCGGATCGGGTTGGACTCCGACTGGACAGAGTCCGTTGAGGTGACAGGGCCTAGTCTCGGTGGAGACATCTGGGTTGAGTTTGAGCCTGTTTCATTGGATGACGTGGACAGGATTATGGGTAGGCTGGGGTCTTCCACATGTTTACTGGACCCTTGTCCCTCCTGGCTTGTTTCGGCAGCCAGGGAGGTGACTGGAGACTGGATCCAGGCTATTGTCAATGCTTCACTAAAGGAAGGGGTCTTTCCCGCTGCGCTTAAAGAGGCGGTGGGTCGACCCCTCCTTAAGAAGCCTAACCTGGATCCTGACGTACTTAACAACTACCGTCCAGTCTCCAACCTTCGCTTTTTAGCGAAGGTTGTTGAGTCCGTGGTGGCACAGCAATTCCCTCAATTCCTGGAGGAAACTGACTACCTGGATCCTTACCAATCTGGTTTCAGGCGTGGCCACAGCACGGAAACGGCATTGGTCGCCCTAGTAAATGATCTCTGGCGGGCCAGGGATGGGGGTTGCTCCTCCATGCTGGTCCTTCTTGACCTCTCAGCGGCGTTCGATACCATCGACCATGGTATCCTGCTGCAGCGGCTCAGGGGGATGGGGTTAGGAGGCACTGTTTTACAGTAGTTCTCCTCCTATCTCTCGGGCCGTCTGCAGTTTGTTTGGGCGGGGGCTCAGGGATCCTCCCAGAGGCCTCTCACTTGTGGGGTGCCTCAGGGCTCGGTTCTCTCTCCTCTGCTCTTTAATATCTATATGAAACCGCTGGGTGAGATCATCCATGGTTTTGGGGTGAGGTATCATCAATATGCTGATGATACCCAGCTTTACATCTCCACCCCTGACCACCCTAGGGATGCCCTTTCCGTGATGTCCCACTGCCTGGAAGCGGTGCGGGTTTGGATGGGGAGGAACAGGCTTAGACTCAACCCTTCCAAGACTGAGTGGCTGTGGATGCCGGCATCCTGGGATCTGGAGGTTCCATCCTTAATGATTGGAGGTGAAACCCTTGCTCCCTCCAATAGGGTCCGCAACTTGGGTGTCCTCCTGGATTCTCGGCTGTCTTTAGATGACCACCTGACGGCCGTAACCAGGGGGGCCTTCGCACAGGTCCGTCTTGTGCGCCAGTTGCGCCCATTCCTAGACCGGGATGCCCTCGCCACGGTCACTCACGCCCTTGTTACCTCTAGGTTGGACTACTGTAACACCCTCTACATGGGGCTGCCCTTGGGATGTGTCCGGAGGCTTCAGCTAGTCCAAAATGCAGCCGCGCGGGTAGTTACGGGGGCGTCTAGATACTCCTGTGTAACACCTCTCCTGCGTGAGCTGCACTGGCTACCGGTGGCACTCCGGATATGTTTCAAGGTGCTGGTGCTCACCTATAAAGCCCTTCATGGCTTAGGCCCGGGGTACTTGCAGGACCATCTCCAGCCGTCCTCCCATCGTCCTGTGCGCTCTCACAGAGTCGGCCTCCTCAGGGTGCCGTCGGCCAAACAATGTCGGCTGACGACCCTCAGGGGGAGGGCGTTCTCTGTGGGAGCCCCGACCCTCTGGAATGGATTGCCCACTGAGCTCAGGACAGCCCCCGACCTTCTTTCCTTCCGTCGCGAGCTGAAGACGTGGCTCTTCCACCAATTAAACTGATCCGTTTGGGGGTACACTGATATAATTTTTAATCGTTTTTAATTGGGTTACTGATTTTAATTTGGTATTGTATTGTGATTTGTATTGAAGTTGTCAGTTTGTAAGCCGCCTTGAGTCCCTAGGGAGAAAGGCGGCATATAAATCGCAATAAATAAATAAATAAATTAATTAATTAATTAATTAATTAATTAATTAATTAATTCACGGCTGTCACTACCTCCCATGATCATGTGATTGTCATTCAGGAGCTTCACAACTGATGCACATTACAACCATCACACTATTTGTGTGTTTCCCAACTAGCTTGTAACAAGCACAGTTAATGGAGAAGTAACATTGTAAGTTACAATCACGTGATGTTTTGCTTAATAACCATAGTGATTTGCTTAACAACCAAATAGGAAGTGACAGCTAAGAAAGTGTACCTCCAGATAACCTAACCATGTGCCATGCAAGGCATTAGAGATAATAACCTGAACCCTGAACTGCACTCAGAAAGGAACTGGGAGTCTATACAGCTCACATAACAGCAGTGTAACTTAAGTAAACTGTAGGGCACTCAGAACTGCATACGATGCTGCATTCTAGATCTGTTGCAGCTTCTGGTTGGTCTTCAAGGACCTGCCCATGTAAACTGGATTGCAATAATCCAGTTTGGAAGTGTAATGGTCAGTGAGGATGTTCTTGAGAGGCAGCAGCAGACTAGGTAACAGTCAAATAAGAGTCAGCTAAAACCTTCAGAAGCAATGGAGGCATGGCAAATAGCTCATAAAGGTGAGGGGGAAAACATGTACTTTGATACTTGCAAGATTCTACTACACATTCAACCTCCAAAGCTGGTTCATCAGGGTACATGATGATGGTATGAAAAGCAACTGAGAGATCCAGAAAGTCAGGATGGACACACCATTCCCAACTTGAGGTCTCCAGAAATCATCCACTAATGCAACCAATTCTGCATCCGTATTATAGCCTAATCTGAATCCTGACTGCAAAGGATACAGATAATCTTGTTAAATTAGCCAAGTTTAATTCAGCCTAAACAAAACAACTCAGAGATGGAAAACTAATATGAAATATTAAACAGCAGTATATATGCAATCGGGGTAAGCTTGAATAAACAATGCTATGAATTTGATACAGGGAAAATATCCCATATAACTTTGATTATATGATTTCTTCAACAATCACAGGCTATCAGACTTGATCTTTGGCATGGCAATAAATGTCAATTCTCCAAAAATTTAACCCAGGATTCATTAACTGTAGAAGCTTCACAGACTCAACACAGCTGTACTACAGGACAAAATGAAGACATATTTACACAAAATATTTGCCTATTGAAAAATTAACCTTCCCCACCTCCCACTGCATATGTTTGTATGTATGGAAGTGGCAGCCCAGAAGTTTAATCATAAAACTCTTCCTGCTGCCCTTTCAAGTGAAATTTTGGCTGTCCTTTCTTAGCCTTGAGAATTGAAGACATCTGTTTCATATTTATTTAATAGTTGTGTTTGGCCTGAGAATCATTGACTTACACAGAATATCAGAGCACTGTCCTCACTGCACACATCAGCAAGACAATAATGCAAATGCAAATCCATTGTATCTGAGTTTCTGATTATTAGGCATCTATTAAGCTTGATTAGAACTTTCTCATATGATTAGATCAAGCTAAGAGGAAGATGTGCCTATCATCAAGATGGGATTCAGCCAGTTTGCATCGGTTCAGGTGAACCGGTTGTTAACTTTTTACGCAGTTTGGAGAACTGGCTAATGCCACCACTGGCTGGTCCGATTGGGTTTATTATCAGGGGATGTCTTATTTTGGGGGAAACAGGGTAGATGAAAATAAATCTGGTGTAAAAATATTTTCTAACAATTATTCCATTGCCATTATATGAAATATGCTTCTTTAGTTTTGCAAATTAATGCGCTTAGTTTTCTGAGTGGGTGATTAGAGTAGAGGAATTCTACAGGGAACTCAATTATCAAAGAAAATGGTCACTCAAGCATTTACAAAACCAGAACTATGTCTAATTGTGACTACTGTGTTATTGTTGTGCAGAAGCAAAAGCTTAAACAGAAAGTTCTGGAACTGCTTTCATTTTGTTCAGTGAGGTATCAGACTAAATATGAAATATGTGAGCCATTTGGACAAGTTGCTATTCAAATTGTGACATTTTTCTTTTCAAGCTTATTTTATTTTTTATTTTTTATTTATTTTTAATTAGATTTATATGCCGCCCTTCTCCGGAGATTCAGGGCGGCTTACAATGCGTTAAGCAATAGCCTTCATACTTTTGTATATTTTATACAAAGTCAGCTTATTGCCCCCACAACTGGGTCCTCATTTCACCTACCTTAGAAAGGATGGAAGGCTGAGTCAACCCTGAGCCTTGGAGAGATTCGAACCAGCAGAAATTGCAGGCAGCTGTGTTAATAACAGGGTGCGTATACCACTGTACTATCAAAGCTTATGAACAAGTTGTCAGCCTCTGCCTTTATATTACTTGCTTGCTCGGCTGCCATTGTAACAGGGGGGAGGGGGAGCTGTCTGGATGTCTGGGGGAAGGGAAGTGAGCTGGTGGAGTAAATTGGAGAAAGTTTTCCTCAGTGTTTCTCTGCAGCTGGGAGGCATGCTGATAACCGGTCAAGGTCAACCATTGTGGCATACCAAGAGGATGGAGCCATCGGAAGCTGCACCCCACATGACCCCTTGGGGGGATGTGGATTGGATAATACTGACTGGACGATTGGGGGGGAAGGTTTTAAGGATGCTTTCTATATGTGATTTTCGTGCCTATTGCCTCAGACCTTGCTTTTATTTGGTTGCATTCAGTTCATACTCAGTAAAAGTACCTTTCTCTATGAAAATGGAGTCGGGGTTTTTCTTTCTTGAGTATTGAAAGGAGGCATACCTGACACAAGTACTTATTTGATTCTCCATATCTTTAACTGCTTATAACTGTCAAAGCTCTAACAGAAACCTCAGAACTCTTGAAAAACTGCTGTAGTTCATAGCAAAATCTGACAGTGATACTGTGTCCTAGTAGGGAAACAGCTGATAGCATCATCAGCCTCTTATCTCTTCACTAGAATATACAGTAAGACCTATTGAAACAATGATGTTGTCTTTTGGTTGAGATCCATACTCGTCATATGCAAAGGAAAGGCACTGATTATGCCCTTTCTTATGACGCTTTAGGAAATCAGGGGCTTCTGAAAGTTGCAATTTACTATTCCTTTTTATTTTTTTCAAAAGAATAGAACATTCAAGTTTCAGTTTAAGAGTGGTAGCAAAATACTACTTAGCCAAAAAGAACCAAACCACACCAAACAAAATTTTCTAATCTTTCCAAATGTGATACTAACTCTTTATATTTTAAGAGCTGTTAGAAAAGAGAGATAATCAAGACTAGCACTGGGGATAAAAAGTGACAAGTGAGATTGTAATCTTTGCCAACTTCATCACATCAATGAAATTCCCCTAGGACTTCCGGTTGGCTCCGTGAGCCTCGTTGACGGTCCACCATGGGCGCCCGATCCCCGGCACCGTAAAAGCCGCCAGAACAGCCGAAAAACAGCTGTCTGGCAGTTTGGAAACCCTCTCCCCGGGCAAAGGGGAGAGAGAAGAGCCAACAGACAGAGGTAGAGCTCCCCAAGTGCCCTAGGAGAAATCTTGGGGCGCGAAGGGTGAGAGCTCCCTAGAAGCCTGTCAATCTGCTCCGGACCTGGGACGACTCCGCTATTTAGCGGAGCTAGAAGCCGCGACCAATTCTGCTGATAACAAGTGAGGGGATTTTTAATATCTTCAATTGCTGCAGGCAGAACAAGCCAGGAGAAGTCAGACTGCAAGTATTTACACTTAACTCCAATGTTTATAGCATCCTTCGGAAGTAACAAGTTAGTAATTTACAATAAAATGGCGATTGAGGCTTGAAAGGGCGTGGAAAGTGAAAGTTACAAGAAAGTTTTGTTTCGCTAGTAGCCTCTTGCCTGGAAAGAACTTTTGTGTTGAGAGAAGGAGGATTTTAAATGTTAATTTATGATTGGGGAAATCTTTTGACTTTGAGGAATTTTTCTTTTTGGCTTCTGATTAAAATATAACGACCAATTTAAACTGAAAATGGCCTCAAAATCTGTAAAGACCATTCCTATTAAAGGAACTGGGAGTGCTGGAAGCTCCCCAGCTCATACTCCTAGATTGCAAGCCTCTGCCCCACCCCAACAGACCCACAGACTTTAACGTTTGAGATGATGCAAGAAGCCCTACAAGCCACACAAAATAAAATTGCTACTGTGGTTAATGAAAAAATTAATGAAACTAATGAAAAAAATTAATGAAACTAATGGAAAAATACAGGCTGTCTCAGAGGAGATCTTAACTCGGAATCGGCAAATTAGAGAAGACATATTATTGGCATTTAAATGTTTGGCAGGTGATATTGAAATGATGGACGATAAAGTGGAAGAAATTAAGCAATCCACGGAAATTTTGGATAATAAAATAGGAGAGACTCAGAACAGACTTGAAAGGGCTGAAGTTGATGTAACGATGTTACAATATAGAGATATGGAATTTGCTTTAAGATTCAGAGGGGTGAAGGAGAATAAACAAGAGAATTTGAAAGAAATGATGTCAGAGGTATTGGCACAGTTGCTGGGGGAGACGAAAACTGAGCTGGGCTGGCAGATTGACAAGGCATATCATGTCAACTCTTGGGTGGCCAGACAGAAACACTTACCAAGAGACATTGTAATATATTTTACAACAAGGAGATTACGCAATGAAATTTTACAGGCTACTTTTATAAACAAGCTTCAGGTTGAAGGCCAGGAGGTGATGACAATGAAAGAAATCCCCCCCAAGATGTTGAGAGCCAGAAGGAAGTATGCTTTTCTGGTGGATGAGCTGAAAAAATGCCAACTACAGTATAGATGGGAGGTGCCAGTCGGCCTAGTGGTGACTTATTCGGGAGAGAGATATTGGCTTAACACAATATGGAAAGCAAGAGATTTTTACATCAACGTATTAAAGGCTGGGACACCAAAATCACCAGAAGGAAAAAGAAAGAAGGAAGTAGTGGAAGGAGAGAGAGAAGAGCTACTGACAGTAGTTCAGGGGGGAACCTTGACTGGTCAAGAAGAACTGTTACAAATTCAGATGGCTGTTCAAGATTTGGATTTAATTGACATATTAGAAGAACCAAAGGATCAAAGACAGACTAGAGCAGCAACAGCTAAGCGCAAGGAAGAATTAAGACAGCAACAACTTCAGATGGCAACCCAAGAAACTACCAAAACAGAAGCTGTGGGAGGAGCAAGACCTAAAGGTCAAATGAGGCAAGATCATCAGAAATTGCTCCAGACGCTTCAGAGGCCCAGAAATGGGAACTAGATTTTTGACTTGGAATGTCAATGGTTTGAATTCTCCACAGAAGAGAAGGAAAATATTTTACTATCTTAAACAATTCAAGAACAAAGTAATTTGTTTACAAGAGACTCATATTAGGATACAAGATCAAAAATATTTGACAAATACAAGATTAGGTACACATTATGTAGCAGCAGCATAAGAGAAGAAAAACGGTATAGTTATATATTTGAAAAGAGACTTAATTGCAAAAGTAGTTGAAGCGGATGATCAAAGAAGATTTTTAGCGATCGAACTTTTAATAAAAGGAGAAAAAACACTTGTAAGTGGAGTATATGCCCCGAACCAACAACAAGAAAAATTTTATAATTTATTACATTCAAAGTTGACACAATGGGGGTGTAAAACTTGTATCCTATTGGGGGATTGGAATGGTGTTTTGGATGTAAAAAAAGACAAGAAGAGACCTAAACAAAATGTTTTAACAAGAGCAAAATTGCCCAAACCATTTTGGGAGATGATGGACGACTGGGAGCTGAGGGATATTTGGCATGAAAGAAACCCAGAAGAAAAAGATTTTACTTTTTTCTCGGATAGACATCAATCTTTTTCAAGGATTGATTTTATATTAATTACCAATGATCTCTTATCTAGGGTGAAGAACACGAAGATTTGTTCAAGAACATTGACAGACCATAGTCAAGTCTGGCTGGAATTGGAGTATGGAAAAGGGCCTAGGAGGTCCTGGAGGTTAAATGATGATTTGTTTAGATATGAAGAAAATGTAAAAGAGTGTAAAAAATTTATGAAAGAATGTTTTGCTATGAATATGCAAAAGGGTACATCTATGGAAATGGTATGGGATGCAAGTAAAGCATACATGCGAGGAATTTTGATATATTTGAATAATAAATATAGAAAGAAACAGGGGGAAAAAAGAAAAGAATTAGAAGATGAGATTAATAAACAGGAATGGACTTTAATAGCCAACCCAACAGATAAGAAAATTAAAGAGGCAATCAATTTATTGAAGGGTCAGTTTAATATGTTAATAGCAGATCAAGTGGCAACCAATTTACAATATGCAAAACATAATACTTTTTGTAATGCTAATAAACCAGGCAGGTGGTTGGCATATTTGTTAAGGAAAAAGCAGAAAGTAAGGACAATAGAGAAAATAAAATACAAGGGTAAGGAGGTTTATGAGCAAGAATTGATTAAAAAATCTTTTTTAGAATTCTATTCAAGGCTATATACTGGTGATAAAATTCAAAATACAGATATAGATAGATATCTGCAGAAAGAGAATATTTATATAACTTCAAAAGAGCAGAGGGATAGTTTAAATCAATTGATAACTTCCGAGGAAATTTTGTTTGCAATTAAGCAGTTGAAAGTGGGCAAAGCTCTTGGAACGGATGGTTTGACAGCTATTTATTATAAAAGTTTACAGGAGGAAATGGTGGAACCATTGAAGGAATTATTCAATAATATACAACAGGGAGGAGAGGTACCTCCAACTTGGAAGACAGCATTTATTTCACTGATCCCAAAAGATGGGCAAGACTATACAGATCCTAAAAACTATAGGCCGATTTCACTTTTAAATACAGATTATAAGATTTTTGCTAAAATTTTAGCAAATAGATTAATGATAGTTATGCAGCAAATAATTCATCATGATCAAACTGGTTTTATAAATGGTAGACAAATGAAAAGTAACGTAAGGCAAATTATTAACTTATTAGAGTATTTGGGAAGGAACAACCAGGTCCCCGCAGTGCTAGTTTTTTTGGATGCTGAAAAAGCTTTTGATACATTGAATTGGCAATTTTTATTAAAATTAATAGAAAGGATGCAACTTGGAGAACCTTTTACACAAGCTATTAAGGCAATATATCAAAAACAAACAGCGCAAATAATAATCAATGGCGGTTTAACAGATAATTTCAATATAGAAAAAGGAACAAGGCAAGGTTGTTCCTTGCCTCCATTATTGTTTATTTTGATCCTGGAAATTTTATTAAGTAAAATATGTGGGACAGCTATAATAAAGGGAATTAGAATTAGACAGCATGAGTATAAGCTATGAGCATTTGCGGATGACCTGGTCGTTACCTTAGCCCAACCGGTACAATCGATTACAGCCTTGATGGATATAATCTGCTCATATGGACAAGTATCTGGTTTTAAAATAAATACAGCTAAAACAAAGATGATAGCTAAAAATATGGTCAGAAGCCAGAAAGAAGAGATAGAAAGGTTAATAGGATTTGAAATAGTTAAGAAGGTTAAATATTTAGGGGTTTATATTATGACTGCAAATATGAAATTATATCATTATAATTATGAACCGTTTTGGCAAAAAATACAGAAAGAGATGGAAAATTGGAAAAAATTACAACTGTCTTTGCTGGGTAGGATAGTTGCTGTAAAAATGAATATTTTACCAAAATTTTTATTTCTTTTTCAAATGATACCTATACTCAAAAAAGATGAAAATTTGAAGGAATGGCAGAAGGGCATAAACAAGTTTGTGTGGGCAGGGAAAAAACCGCAAGTTAATCAAAAGATAATGCAAGACACCCGAGAAAGAGGTGGTCTTAAAATGTCTAATTTAAGATTGTATTATGAAGCCGCTACCCTCTCAGCAATTACAGATTGGATAAATTTAATGGAGGAAAAGATATTGAACATTGAAGGATATGGTCTGGTCTACGGCTGGCATGCTTATCTATTGTATGACAAGATAAGACTTTTAAAAGTCACATATTAAGAAATGCTCTATTGCGTGTCTAGAAAAAGTATAAGTATAAATATAAACTAAAGGATAAGTTACCAATATGAACAGTACCCAGACATGCGATAGAGAATATAAATTTGGAGCAAAAGCAAGATAAGATTACATATAAGGGATTCCTTTATAAGGAAGGAGTCAGATTACAACTAAAATCTATGGAGCAATTAAGAGAAGAAGGAATTATTAGGACTTGGTTTCAGTACGGTCAGCTGCAGGCCAGATGGAGAGAAGATAAAAAAACCTGGTATTTTGCAGCAGGATGAGAATTTGATAAAGCGAATAAGAGATAAAGGTCAAATACATATAAAAAGGTTGTATAATGCATTAGTGGAAATAGATTCAGAAACAGAGCTAGTCAAGGATTGTATGATAAAATGGGCACAAAACATAGGTGAACCAATAATGATGGAAACATGGGAAAAGATATGGGTTAGAAATGTAAGATTCACACAAGCTCAAAATTTAAGAGAGAACTTTTATAAAATGTTTTATAGATGGCCCTTAGTCCCCAAAAAACTAGCCTGTATGTATCCAAATCTACAACCTAAATGTTGGCGATGTGAGTGTGAAGATGCTACATATTTTCATATATGGTGGACATGTAAAAAAATTAATGCTTTTTGGATAAAAATATGGTGGATTATTCAAAATATTTTAAGGAAAAAAATTAAATTTACAGCACAGTTTTTTCTGTTGGGGATAGTTACGGATTGTACCGTAATAGAGACTAAGTTGGTTTTGAATTTAATAACAGCTGCCAGGTTACTGGTGGCACAGTACTGGAAGAAGGAAGATCCACCCACCATTGAGGAATGGACACTAAAAGTTGTGCATTTGGCAGAGATGGCAAAAATTTCATCATACCTTAAAGACCATTCAAATGAAAAATACATATCAGAATGGAGAAGATGGATTGACTATATGCAAAAAAAGTATCCGAATAAGAAGATTCATATAGTTTATGAATGAAATATTTTTAAGTAGTTCATGTTTATAGTTTTTTGAGCTATAAGGAGTTAAAGACTTAGGGAGAATATGAATGTAATAATTTGTTAGCATATTTTAGCTTTATGTTTGTGAATGCTATACCCTGTGCTTGTTCTGGGAAGTCTAGGGAGGTGGGTGGGGGGGAAGGAGGGGAAGGGGGGGTGGGAGGGAGGGAGGTGGGAGGGGTTGAGGGAGGAAGGGTGGGGGGGGAGAAAATGTTTGTATTTCTTATAAAACTTTTTAATAATAATAAAAAAAAGAAATTCCCCTACAGCACCTTATTTGCAATGAGAAATTCCCCATTCCTGCTGCTAATAATCACATTTGAATGTGATTCAAATGGCAGAAAGGAGAGGAGAAATAATAAATATATGAATGTAAAATCTGCTAAAATTTGTCCTTGGAATATCTGTGCTACTTCTATCCTGTTTCATGTTTAAAAAAAGTAGAAGTTTCCCCTGTCCAAATCAAGGGAGCCAGCGTTAACCAAAGATGCTTCTGTGGTCATGTGACCAGCATGACTATATGCTGAGGCACACAAAACTAGCCAGTTTTTTTTTAACCCTGAGTCCAAAATGAGACTCTTTGGCAATGTAAATTATTCAGACCAGATAATAGCTACCAGCATCCACAAGAGAATTGGGCAGGAGGAAGGAAGAGAGGAGAAGAGAGCCTCATTTGTGTAATATGTATGTGCATTATGAGATTGCACTCAATGATGAAAGCAGATGCCCATGTTGCAGGTTGTATTATCCTCCCAATAGGCAAGTTCAAGGTGTCCCAATTTTCCAATCCAGAAACACAATAGCTGATTGCTTTCTTTCCTGTTGTTGAATCTTACTGGAGACATATATATGCGTTTGTGTGTTGCAACAAAGGGAGATACTAAAAGATATGCAACAAACAGTGTAACAAAGAGAAAGCAGAGAGTAATACATATACAAGAGTACATACATACTATGAGTAAATGTAAATTACTTCATATATGTTAAATTACAGCATAACATTTATTTAAATCCAGGAACAACAACCATCTTTAAAATAAAACTTCATTTCCTGGTTTCTTGTTTGTCTCTAATATATTCTAGAGCTACTTTTAACAGGAGTTCTGCAATATTGCAGTTTATAATACTTGCTCAGCATACATAATTTGCTGGTTTGAAATCCAGCAATTTTTTAAAATTATTATTTTCTTTCTTTGAGTTCCTTCTTTTTCATAGGGTACTTTTTTAAAGAAAACATTAATTCAAGTAGTACAGTTTCATTTCTCCAGCAGTTACTGCTCAAGTGACTAGAGTAGTAATGACACAATACATCCCTTATTTTAAAAAAACATGGAAAACGGAATAGTTGGAGGAGGAACCATAATAATTAAAAAACTGCTGCCAAAGTAATAACATACTATACACTAGACAAGGATTATAAGCACTTTGCCATTGGAGAACTGCAGGTAAAGGAAGCACTAAAGTCATTCAAGACAATGGCTGCCGCCATTTGAGGGTCAAGAAATGTTTGAAGAGATAGAAATAGAAAAACAGAGCCAGAAAATGTGCCTGAGTTTAGTTTCACGGTGGATAAGGAGTGAGCCCAGAGTAGTGGTCTCTCTTCTTACCATCCAATGTGCTAGAAAGAACAATGAGGCAATCTAGCAGTGCAGATAAGACCTATGATAGACCATTATCCAAATTTGTTTATTATCACAATTTAAACATTAGTGTAGTATTGATAGTGTCATTTAAAAGAAGTCATTTTTGTCAGAATTGATCAGAACAAACTAATATAAAAAGCTACAGTAAAAATAATGTAAGTACCAAAAATGAGTCACTATTACATTTTATCATGATTACCTTTTTATTTGAAGAAACAATAAAAATTAATGAATGTACAAAACATTCATTCATTTAGAATATAGAAAATAAACTACAATATTTTCAAATTAATGGCATACAATTAAAGTATATAAATTTTGATACAAACTTCAGAATTACACCATATGATCTATTTCTTTCCTCCCACTGAAACAGATTATCTAAGTATATTTATGGCCTTTTCTTTCTCAAGATAATTTAAACAATTCTCTCTTCATTTTATCCACACATAATCCCATATATAAATTCAATAAGACAGTTTGTCTAGTCTAAAGTCAAGTCTATCGATGGATGGGAAGATGAACCTGGTTTTCTCTAATCCTACAAATTAACCACTGTATTCACTACCTCTCCAGAATAAACATGTATCCTAATTTTCATGGAAATCTTATCATACCTAAATCATGATCTATGTCTTACTTATTTGGCCTTTATTACACTGTTCTTTAGGAAAATAAAGCATTTGGAAAAACATTTTTTTTCCATTGAAGGACTGAAGTTATATTAATCTTTATAGAGTATCTCAATATTTTATTTTGCAATATCAAAACTAAGTATCCTGTATTGCAATGACAATTTCTTATAATGCATTGTAACATGTCATGAAAATATACATTCCAAAAACAAAACCTTTCACAGTAGTAATAGTATTGGAATAATCTCTGTCCAAAGAGGTTTATATTTGTAAAAGAACTTAGTATTATGATGAAATATCACTTTTTCATTTCATTCCTTATGAATGAATCTGCTAATAAATTGCTTCAAAATAATGAATGTTGTGTCTTGTTTTCAAAACATAATTGTCTTTAAGTTAATGGCCCTCCTGATATGGGAACAAATTCACTTTGTGAGCTTGTTAACTTGTCTTTACAACAGAAGAGCTTTTCATCAAATTGAACTGATTTTTTGCTTATCTGCTGCTGAGGTTTACATAGCCAAAATGCTTCTGTTTCCCAGTGCTGCTCAGAACAGAAGCCATTGTCTTAGGACAACAATGTCTTGGGACTCCCACACCACTAAATTGTACAGCTAGAATGAGAGCAGCTGGACAGTTTTACTGAGGGGCAGATTGGGTCTCAAACCATTTCCTATAGAGAGATACCATTTATTGTGTGATCTCTTGTGCCACCTGGTGAGAGATGCTCTACACAACTATGGGAATATCTAGTGTTATTAAAGAACAGGTAAATCTGTTGGGGAGAAAATAGATACAAAAAAGCATTTTCTACTTCTATGAAGTTAAATGGTGGGAGACTGAGAACACATACAAGAAAGTACTTCTTCAAACATTATATAATTAATCTGAGGAGCTGATGGCCATCAACATGGATTTCTTTAGAAATGGGTTATACAAATACATGTCTGTTAATGTTAATTAGTTATGAGTGAATCTAATCCATCATGGAATAAGCTTATTCAGAGTACTTACTTAGTGCAGGTCACAGGAATTCTTATGGATTTAATTCTCATCCAAAAATATCCTGGAAAAAACTCACAGTGGAAGTAAAAGGCTAAAAGAACCATTTTGCCCTGGTCAGAACAGGGAAAGGCATACAAGCAGGGCAGAAGTATGTACTGTAATAATTTAGTTCTTAGTGCCATAACTAATGTGATTGCCAGTTGGTTGGGTTTAAAGTCTATTCAAAAATAAAAAGTTTAATGAAGCTCCAACAGTGAGGTGAAGTACCTGCCTACCTAAAAAGGGGATTTCTATCCTGCTTTAATATTCATATAACCATTTAAGGTGCCTTAATACATTTATTTAAAAAAATACATAGTTTAAATAAAAAATGTGAAGTTGAAAATATGATTCCTGCCTTCTTTCAAAACTACTACTTTCAAATTAAAAATTGAATCTGGTGCACTAATTGAAATATACAAATATAATTGAGGGATGTGCCATAGTCCAGGTTTCAAATAAGGTTTTTGAACAACCTTTTCCTGTTTTATGCTATAATCATGTCCTGAACCTAGATAATTTATTTATGCATTTATTTATCAAATTTATACCAAGAAGGCATTTCAGAATATCAAAAATATGATTTAAAATATAAGGTAAAGTACACTAATATATTGTAACAGCTAAATTTGGAGCATTCCTCAGTTATCAATTCTGATCCACTGTCAACAGGATTAGCATAAATGCTCATTTGTAGGCTTCTATAGGGCAAATGTCAAACAAAAAAGGTTCAAATATGTTCAATTTATTTGATACTATATCAGCTCTCGAATTATCTAAAGTAAGGGTGTCAAGCTGAAGGCCCGCGAGCCGTATCCAGCCCGTGGGGTGTTTAAATCTGGCCTGTGGGACTGCCTGGAAATATTAAAGGAGCAGCCCATGGTGCCTCTCTGCACAGACTGTTTTTGGCCGGCACAGTGCTGCAGGAGGCCATGGAGGCTGAAAATGAGGCACGGGGGCCCGCACATACACCCGCACCCCATTTTGGCTGGCAAAGTGCTGCAGGAGGCATCCATCCCATCCCCCCCCCCCACCAGCCCGCGGAGAACTACAATGCTGATCCGGCCCTTGAAGAAATCCAGTTTGACACCTCTGAACTAAAGCTAGTGAAGTTTGTTTGACATGGACCATAAAAATGATCCTGAACCAAAGGAACATGAGGGCATGAGTCTCTTCTGTGTAAGTGCATCTTCATGCTATTACCCAGATGCCTATTTCTGTTTGAATGTCTCAGATTCAATTCAATTCAATTCAATTCATTACAGTCATAGAGCAGAGACCAGAACAAATAAAAACACTCAGTGAATATCTAATTAAAAAATCTAGAATAAAATTTTATCTAACAATAGATAAAATCTATGATAAAATCCAGTCTGTCAATTACACATGGTCTAACAATACTAAAATTATAACCCATAAACTGTGAGGCCTGTAGTCGGTTTAAAACTAAATGGGAAAGGAATAAGCAGTGCAAAGGGTTTGCCACATTTGTTGTATAAAATAGCTATGGTGGATTAGACACATGTTTCCGATGAATCCCCAGTGCTGCTGTGCAGAATCTAGCCACCTGTGCTGTAGTTCTCGACTGTTCGTCCTTAAGCAGCCACTGGAGATAAGCAGTGTTGGAACAGCCAGGATACCTAGCAATTATTGGAAGGATATGTTTTTTTCTGAATCTCTCTGTAAAAGGAACATCGAAGGAGTATGTAACCAATGGTCTCCATCACTCCTGAGCCACAAGAATAGTCTTTCAGTCAATGGTATCTTTTTATACTTGCCATACAGAACAGCCGATGGAAGTGCATGGCACCGTGAGAGTTAAAATGCTTTCTGATGGTTTGCTCACTCCAACTGGCCAAGATAGCTGACAGGAGTAACAACTAATGGCCTCTGGAGCCAGAAACAATGGAGCCATTAAGTCCATTTGCCTTTTGATGTCCTCCATCCTTTGTCACAAGGTTTGTTTTGCTTGTTTGTAGCCCAAATTGAGTATTTAGGCTGGGGAGAAGCCTAATTTGGCAAAGTTGGACTCAACAGCCTTGATCCATGATAAGGAGAATTTGTCTTGGAGGATTAATGGAGCAAGACCTTGAGGAAAGAAGTTAAGCTTTAGCCAGAGATTTAAAAATGCTATACAGATTCTTGCTTCAACTTTTGTCAATCCTGTCTCCAGGCACAGAAGTACATTTGAGACACAGCACCGCATGCGGAGAATTGCTTTAATAAATTTGGATTGAACTTTTTCCAATGGTGTGAAACACGAAGCTGAGGGTCTGAGCAAGGTCCCATAAAGAAGCTGTGTGAATGTCTCAGATTGAAACCTACAGAACATTTAACATTTAATATAACTTACTTGGAGTTCAAGGATCAATTATTCTGATCCACAACTATTCTCGTTAACTGTAGTTTTCCATCTTTCCTGGCCTATTTTCCCAAGATCCTTTTTCCACAATCAGGGATGAAATATGGGAAGCTATGCACATAATTCCATGCTTTTCCACTGAGAGTAGAATACTACTTTGTTGATGCTGCACTCTGTAGGCAAGGCTGAAAGAATATGGCTCCTTTCTGTAACAGGATAACCCTAAAACTAGCATTGTTGGACTATAATATTTTTCACATTTCCTAACTTGGCTATAAATGCAAGAATATCCAAAATGAAAGATAAAACTATATACATTTTCATATTTTCTAGCAAAAATTTGCTAAAAGTTTACTTCCTCTTTGCATTTCTAAACTACAAATATCATTCATGTTCAAAATATCTCTTTACTTTTCCCAATATGCATCCTGTTTGAGGCATTGTGATTCTCCACACAATTTTCCATACCTCAGAGTCTTACAACTTACAACTACCAAAATAGTTTTTTCCTTTGAAACCTAAATGCTACATTCATCAACTAGCTGCCCCAATGTAAAATATAATTCTCTAATCTATGTGTACCACAAAGAAATCTACAAAACAGCAGAAAGTACCACACTAGGTTCAGAACAATTTAAAGTGCAAGTGGTTCTCAGAGTTTCTTTGAGAGAAAATATCAAGCTTTGCTTAATGAAACAATGGCGTAAGAGTTAGAGGAAATTACATACCAAAACAAGGCAAAAACTTCTGCAAAAGCACTGAACTTTTCAAAGGCCTTTTGAAATATGACTTAGCTGTTAGTCAATTATATACTACTAAGGGCAACCCCCAGAGCTCTGCATTTTATTAATTAACCTGAAATGGTGTGATTAGAATGTCAAATACAAACATTACTTTATTGTTATGATGTGTGAAGTCAATGTGTAAAAACACCTCTCATACAAATTCACACTCACTGCTACTAGCTAATTTGCAGAATCATTTGAAACTTCATGAAGGTCATTAGCTGTATTTGCAGTTTTAATGGACTCAGTAAATAAGAGTTTGGGGGGAAAAGATATGTTGCTTTTAGAAAATATCAATGCACTGTACATACTATACAGTATGTTTTACCTCAGGAGGCATATAAAATAAAATCCACAGAAATACATCAACCAAAATTGTATTAGAACTAAACAATATTTACAATACATTGTGTAAAAACAGTTCTACCCTAACACAATATACTAATCTCTGGAACAAATACAGCATCAGATTTTAATAAACATATCAGAACAAAAGCAGAGTAACCAGGATCTGTGCTTAATTCTTAAGGTGCACAATCTCAGGCAAGTTGTTTTATCCAAGATATCACCTGAATGCCTGGTTTTCCTAGGAGTTTAGTATTTTAGATGAGTTTTAACTTTTAAACTTTGTTTTTAAGTTAGTTTTATTATCATTCACATACAGGCACAAGCTGCCTTGGGAGTGCTAGTGCCCTCTCAAGCCATCATATATTTTCAATAACAAACAATAAAAACCATAAAATAAAATTAGTTAATTGTGATGAACTGTGCTAAGCAACAGCATATAGTAGTAGCATCTACAAGCATCTGTTGAACTGATTTGATGGCAGAAATATATTTCTAATACATCATTATGATGTTCTAATATGTCGTGTTTATTTTAACTAATCATATTATTGCTCTTTTTCTCTCCCATCAGTGAAGAAAAAGGAACATTTCAAATGGAAAGTGGAGAGGCCCTAATTCTGCTTAGAAGTAAGAGAGACACCACAACCCTTGCATATTATTTTCTTTCAAATGGAGTCACTCTTGCTGAGAAACTTATCTATCATCTATACTTATAAAGAAAGAAAATAGAAAGTCGTGAAAGAGACTCTTATCATTTGTAATTGTGTGTAGGAAGTGTTTTAAAGGAAAAGGAGATCTAGGTCAGGACACTCTCCTCTCTTTCCTATACTCACTTAGAAGCAGTGCAGTGCCTTTCTGAATCCAGTGTGAATGTTTAACAATGTTTTAAGCCAGCCCATAACAACACTTACAGCAATAGCTGAGGTGTCATCTTGCCTCTTTGGTCCAATTGGTTTGAACTGATTGTTAAATTTTGTTTGGAAAATTAGGGAATGAAAGAAAGCTAATTATCTCTTTCACTGTCATTTTTCTTCCTTGGAATGCAGACAAACTATATTTCAGGAAGAAGAGGTGAAAGAGTGGATCTGTGGGCGTCAAGGCCCATGAAAGACCTCATTAGGTTATGTTATATTCTTCCCCAGAAAAAAAAATAAAAAATCCCTAAGAAACAATATCCCACCCACCCTCCTTGCAAGCCATCTTCCTGAAAATCAGTGATGATTAATAGGTTAGTGGAAAAGAAAGTGGGATTGCCATACAGTGTAACAAAATTTAGTCACAGTTAGGATAAGTTTGTAATTTCCTTAACCTCTCTTTTGCTGGCACAATAGTTAGAAAGTACACATTATTATATTTAAATATAACACTCTATTAAGTATTCATCATGAAATGACATGGTGGAAAGAACCCCATGCTGCCTGCTGCTATTCCCCCATCTCAACTACTTTTCTCTGTGTTGCCCCTGATTATATTGTAAGGAGATGAAAAAAAGGGAGACTAATTCTGTAGCATTCTACAAAGCCCTTACCTTTGAAAATAAAAGAAGGATAATAAATATTTCCATCCACACAGCAAACACAGCAAACCAGGAATGAAATCGAATAAAAAATGGATCAGGTTTTCTAGACATAATGCCTGGAATAGATTCCCTTCCCTCCCCCATCCAGAGATGCACCAAGTTAATGCTGACAGCAAATCTATACCTCCAGACCTGGGAGGTACATATTCTACAAAAATTCCTACAGCTAACAAAATTAATGCTAGAATGTGTGTGTGTTGGGGTGTGTGCAAACTGCAACTCTACTCATTCTAGCACCAGCACACATCTCCTAAATCAAGATAATAAATCAAATGATCAGGCAGAGTAAGAAAACTTTGGAGCAAAACTGTTAATCTTCCTTGCTCCTATTATATTTGAATGCTATTTTACTGAATAATTCTTGCTAGCTTGTAAAAAGGTGAATACAATAATCTTTGTACCCATCTTGCTGCTGCTGCTGCTGCTGCTGCTGATTCATTACACTCCTTTTGCAATATTCCAAACAATTCTGTTTCCCTCCCTTTGCCCAAAGGTTCAACTACATTACATTAAACATATGCTTTAAAGAATGATTCCAATTATCCTGCATTGCAGCACTACGTGTTTTGACTATGTTATTTGCAACTAATATCAAAAGTAGTTTTAGGAGTGTTAAGCTTCCTATAACTCTGCATTTTTCAAATGGAGAATCCATTAGTTTTTTATTACATTATATGTTCAGGCTTATATACTTTTATGTATAATAAAATGGTCATTATAATCTCCTAAAATATATTAACTTTAATTTCATTTCAAGATACTTATGTTTATATTGTAAACTACTGATAGACTTCATTAGTTGTTAGGATGACAAATTTTATAAATAAGTAAAAAAAAAACCCAGACAAGAAGGATTACTAAACAAATATTCTTGCTTTTTAAAAGTGAATTGTATGAAATGCTTGTAAGGTTTAAAATATGAATAGTAGAAACTGAAAAGGGTTTCTTGTGTTTTGTGTGATGTTTATATGTTTTAAAAGCATAAAATAATTCCCCCTCATTTCTGCAGCAGGTGAGAAATAATTTCACATAACTCTGTACCCTGCAGATTTTTGTACAAAAATTCAAATGACTTTTTAATGTATAATTATGTAGACCAAGTATTTATTCTGGCTGAAGCAGAATGTACATTTGAGATATGCACTTTTTAAAAGTGTAATGGTTAGGTTGGTTCATACTGGAAGGAAAACCTTATAATTTATCTCCCATCAGACAATAAAAATACCAGTTTTCTCAGCCTTGAATAAGAATGATAACAAGACATTCACATAGAATTTTGTCCTCTAATTTAAAAACTGTCTAATTCATATAGTCCTACACAGAATAGATTTGATAAATAATACCAATCTTTATTTTTCTAGCAACAGAAGTTTGAATGCTGTATTTCTGTGTTTGTGCATGATTGTGAATAGCTTCTTTCTGCCAACTTTTAATTCTTTCAGATTCTATAACCAATCTGTATGATTAATAGACTTTACCATTTTAACTGCTGGGTAGAGCAGTAACAAACCTTTCCTGTATGATTTCAGGCATGTAACCATAACTACATTTGGAAATGGGCCTGGAGATCACTCTTTCCCCCAAAGCCAAGAAAGCTATACAATACTAATTCTAGCTTTGAAATGAAATGTCTCGGGAGGTATAGTATGTATAATTTACATCTTTAAGCAAGCCTTTATTCCCTTTAGAATTTTGTTCATTTTAAAAGTTTTCTCCATTTATATGATTTTATTTATTCTTAGCTTCTATTTATCTCTTATTCCTTTCCTTTTACACCCATAACTTTTTTTCTAAAATGACTTAAATAGATTTTAGCTATGCTTTCCTGTACACTTCTCCAAATACAATCTTCTAACAAATCTGTTCTCTTTAAAAAAAATATTTTAACAGTAAAAATACATTTTAACACATACATAACACATAAATATACAAAAACAATTATTCTATTTTTTTTCCTCAGGATTGATGCATTTATCCCACTGAAGCATAGTTTTGGTGCCTAAAACATGGCTAAACATGGCTAAAGGAGGAAAACAATGGCTAAAATACTGAAAGGAAACTTACCCATTTCCTTTCTACAGCTTTAGATGTTACTGAAAATTTCACTAAGAAAAAAATCATGTTAGATCAACAGGGCAGTTTCTCAATTATAAAATATATGTAATATTGTCACATTAAGTTTCTGAGTCATTTTCCATTTCATTTCCTATCATTTCTCATTCATCTTGTGCCAATAATTTGATTTGCTATAAAGCTTTGCTTAAAAAAAATAAGCAGCACTACACATATACACACACTAATATTCATAAATAAGAGCATCAGTTTAGTATGGTGGTTAACATTTTGCATGATGACCAGGAAAGGTTTGTGTTGTAATCTACCCGTTGCAATAATCTACTACAGCTGCTCTCTGGTAAACTGGATGCCAGCCCCTAACTTTTGGCTCAACCTATTTATAGGCTTGTGGTAGTGAAAACTAGAAGAGAAAGTGCTACGTATGCAAACTTGCACTACTAGAGGTCAATAACCTAACAAAGAGATGCTATTGCTACTACTACATACCAAAGATGGGTTTCAGCAGGTTCTGACTAGGTCTGGAGAACCGATAACGGAAATTTTGAGTAGTTCGGAGAACCAGTAGTAAAAATTCTGACTGGCCCTGTCCCCATCTATTTTCTGCCTCCCAAGTCCCAGCTGATCGAGTGGAAATGGGGATTTTGCAGTATCCTTTCCCTGGAGTGGGATGGGAATGGAGACTTCCCCTGCCACGCCCACCAAGCCACACCCACCAAGCCACGCCACACTCACCAAGCCACACCTACAGAACTGGTAGTAAAAAATTTTGAAACCCACCACTGCTACATACATATTGTATGGTGTTCACCTCAATAAAACTGAAAATACTTACACATTGCCCAAAGTTGGTAAAATGCTCTTTTTCATTGTAAACAAATGGCTTGTGAGAATTCTACTATATAGCGACAATAAAAAAATTAACCATTCAGTAGCAGAAAAGGTGAGCAAATAAGTCAGTAGAGAAATTTAAAATATTAAACAAATGCAGACTTTTTTTCTATTTTATAAATGACTATCATTGACTTTTATAAAGTCAATGATAGCACCTTTCTTTCATCAAAAGATGGTTAGATAAGCATTATATAAATTAAATAAATGAAAGGGTAAGAGAAAGGATAATAGAACTTGGGGGTGGAATCAAAAGATGAATCAGGCTACATAGCCACAAATGGATGAAGTCCAACCCCTCTTGAGTTCCATTGGCCCTTATCTAACACCAAGATAGTGCTAACCATTCGCTGAGTAGATTCATGTGCATAGGCATGATGAATAAATCAGTTTAATTGAAACTTCACATGTAATCCTGATCTTTTGCACCTGACAAAAAGGCACTTATTTCCCTTGATTTCCAGAAAACTATAGCCATAAATGCTTTTACTTGACAAGAATATATCTTACATGTTGGTAAAGGATAAGCCTGTCATTTCATCCCCAAATTAAATGATTTCTAGTTATCAAAAATTGAAGGATATAACCATAAATTTTTGATTTGGGGCAAAATCAACTAAAAAGTGCCTAATGGCAGGAAACAAATACAATAACTTTTCTTTAAAATAAAAAGGCATTCTTTAATTACTTTTGCTATTTGAATTGCCCCCCAAATTTACTTAGCCTGATACCTACAGGAAGCACATATTAAGGACTTACCAATTAAGAATCATGGAAAAATAACTGAACTTTATCAGATAAACTACTAGTATGCAATGTTTACTCTAATAAAAAATTCATGATATCATTCTTGGTAGATTCTACAATGTTTCACAGAGCAGTACTTTCATGATGTAAGGGTTAAGATGGCGAAATTCAAGCCAATATTCTGCACATGAAAGAAAGGCATTGTGTGAAC
Organism: Arizona elegans; assembly: GCA_022577455.1. Lineage (NCBI taxonomy): Eukaryota > Metazoa > Chordata > Lepidosauria > Squamata > Colubridae > Arizona > Arizona elegans. Next base: position 157,065,445 of record JAKOOJ010000001.1, read on the forward strand.
ATATTTAGCATTATTTGTTTTTTGACACTTTACAGTTAGCTACTTCCTAAGCCCAAGGTTGAGCTTTTGGAAAAATAGAAATTGATACTCGTGCATGATCTGACACATACCAAGGGAAAAGTGCAGTATACAGTTGTTGTATATAGGTGAAAATGATATTTTCATTGAAGATTTCATATGTTATAGCTTTTTAATGCAGAGATAATCCCTGAGCAGGATAAATTGTTTATGCAATTTCACAATGTCATATAACAAATATCTTATCTTACTTTACACAGATAAGAATGGTGACAATACTATCTTTATATGTATGGCAAAACATTGCCTTGCAGATGCAAGATAATCATTTTACAGAACTTCACAAAGAATTCTTTATGCATTCAGGAGAACATAGTGATAATTATTTTTAAGATAATTTTTAAGACAGATTTTTAGGGACTGAGAATAGCAGAAAGTTGAGGGCAATAGGAAATCCAACTTAGGTTACAATCAGGCAGTGCCCTAAAAACCTTATTCAGAGGAGGATGCTGACATTCTAAACATAGTTACTTGGTGCTTTTAAATGCTGGGGATGGTGGGAGGGATGGAGAACACCATGGACTGTCAACAGCATTGAACAAATCAATCCAGAGTTCTCTCACGTGAAACATAAATGACTAGGTTCAAATTGTCATATTTTGAACACATTATGCAAAAACTCAGCTCCCTTGAGAAGTCCATGATGCTGGAAAATGCAAAGATAGGATGAGCAGCAATAAGTTGAATGGATTTAATTAAATATATTGTGTATGCAGTGAGAGACTGGTGAAGAGCTCAGTTGGAGAACAGATCATTCTGGATAAAGTCTATCTAAGTGGTTGACCAGATGGGGCCAGCTCACTTCATGAGATGAATGAAAGTTTGTGGTTTTTAATCAAATAGGTTAGTCAGAAAAGGTGCTATCAGACTCTTTCTAACTCTTTGCCACTATAGATATGAGTTTCCTGCACAAATGAAACATAATCAACACTGAAATGAGTTACCAATTGCCATAGGTGTAACAGGAAACAAAAGTACAAGTCTGAAGGCAGTAAAAGTGAAATCCTGTATATTTCTATTAAAAAATAAGACAACTTTATTTAATATGGTTTTCTCTTTGGTATGGATATAAAAAAAACCAAAACTACTGCAGCCTGAAGTCAAAATAATATGAACTGCTAATGTGGATTCTGCTGAAGTATGAAGGCAGCAAACAACTAAATAGGCTCAAATTTAACATCTTGAATGGGTCCCTTAAATCAAACCACTCTGTAGAATTTACTGGAATGGGTCCAAGAGTAACCTTATAGACTCTGTAATTGTATCTAGAAAATTACAATTTCTTATTTTAGTTTCTCCCCAAATTGATACTGATCATTTCTACTTACTCTATATTTATTGTCCCTACTTCAATGGATCTCCACCAAATTAATGTATGAGCGTACTGTTTTCCTAATGATTGCCTCTATAGAAGCACACTGCAAATTCATATTAAGATACTAATCAACTACTAGATTTGTGCAATCTGCAGATTTGATTGAGACGAGTTGTTTCAGCATGTTCAGAGTGTTTGCAACTGCTTAAAAGAGCGACACTCCTTTCTAGGGGGACTAGGACAACTTGCCACAGTCAAATCAATGTGGCCAACTCACCATGGACAATTTGCCATAGCCAATTTACCAGGATACAACTTGCCATGGGACAAAAGTTATATCATATTGAAAAAATAGTGAAACAGAATAATTAAAGAAAGGATACAAAAGGAGGGTCAAAAGATATGTGAATGACAAAAATTAAAATAATTTTTAATTATTTTAAATAATTAAATAAAATTATTGAATTGTCCTGCAGTAAGTTTTCCCATGGCAAATTGTCCTGTGGCAAATTGGCCATGGCAAATTGGCCGCAGCAAGTTGGCAATGGAAAGCTGTCCCATTCCACTTTCCAGGATGACATAACTTGTAAAGAGGCTTCCAATGGAGCTGCATGAACCTGAGAGTAGATGTAGCCACTTTAATAAATTGAAGGTAGATGCTAGTTCAGACTCTTGCTTGTTCTGAAACACATTTTCTCAAAAGAATCATCGGCACAAATTTCCCACTATTATTCCAATATATTTTTGGCAAGCCAAGTATTTCCAGTCCCATATTTGTTCATTTATTTTTCTTAAGTAAAAGCAGAGTCAGTAACTCTGTATTGGCCACTATTAAATTTTATTCTAGAAATAAATTAATTCTTTCTAGAGTACAAGATGTGAAATAACTGATGACCTATATCTCAGGGAGAATTTAATTTCTAGAAAGAAATGTAATTCAATTCTAGAGTACAAGATATGGAATAAATAACTGGTTATTTCTATTACAAGGAGAGAGTTTTCAGCTGAAAGTTAGAACTTCTTAAAGTGACAGCAGTATAGCAGTAGAACCATTTCTGCACAGGAGTGGTAGACTATTTTTCACTGAATATGTTCAAGTGGAAGCTAGACAGCCATCTGTCTGGAATGTGTTCATTTGGATTCCTCCACTGAGCAGGAGGTTGGCCTTGATGAGACTTTCCTATTCTGTGAGCAGAATGGAAATCCTAAGATACATTTATGTTGCCATGCAAAGGCCATGAACCTCCTTGTAGAATCAATTCTCTATCCAGTGAAAAATAAAATAAAACAACCATAATCAAATTGAAGACTTTCTTGCTTCTGTTTTGCAGATGAGCTCAGAAAAGTTTCAGTTAGATATTATATAAGGCTTTGCCTTTTATCTTATCAGATCCAGTCCAATGCCAATGAGTCTGTGTGGCATCAGCTTTCCAGGTTTTCAGATAACTATTTTTTCCAGTTTTTTTTTTATCCAAGCAACTTTTAACTAGAGATTCAAAGAATAGAATATGAACATTAAAGCATATGCATGCAAATATGAATGCACCACTGAGCTCTGTCCTCTTTCCAACCAGGATAATCACTTATATGATTACTCTGGAAGAAAATCAGTAGGAACTAGGTAAGATCATTAGAATTCAAATCTAAAAATGCTTCTTTTTACTTTTGCAAACAAAAAAATTCTACTGATATTTCAGCTTTTCATAAAATGAGTGAGATTTCTGAACTTGGCTATTAAAAATTACTATAATTAGAAGAAATCATGTATTTGGCTCTCCAGACCAATGTTGGCATTATACTCTGTGTGTGCAGCTGAAGATTAATTAACTCTGGGGTGCCTGCCAATACACTATTACATTTGAAAAGGAGGGGAAATTAGCACCAGACTAATATTATTTCTTCATATCATACATCATTCCTCACATGATCAGACATATATGGTAATGTGAATGTTTATTTCTCATAGATTCAGTTCAACATAATTATAAATATGTTGAGATGATATTTACAAATGTGCAAAATGACAGAAGACAATGAAATATGATATAATGATTTTGCCATGCAGCAACTTGTTGTAAATTAATACATAAGATGTTTTATCTGTGAAAAAGTAGTTTTAAATACAAAAGTACACAATACAAGTGTTTCAAAGTGTGGAGTAATATACTATACTCTCAGTATACCCCCAGCTGTAATATAATTTTATTTTGTTCCTGTGATTATCAGTTTGCTAATATCCATGAACTGTTAAATGGTTTCATATAATATTTATATTTCCCAGGGCTGCTGCTACTAATGGCAGCTAAAGATGCACCCCTTGCATTTTTTCCTAGTGATTCTCATTCAATTTGAGAATTTGCTTTAGATTGCTTTTCTCATGGAAAATTGAATTTTGGAAAAGTATCCATGGACAGAATGTGCATTTTTGCACATATTGGTATACTGCAGTAACAGGGTATATATATATAGCTGTCCTTCTACCACCATACCTCTAGTATTCTGCAAACTTCCTGAATTCTTCCCATTGACCCATTGATAAAGATCTCATCATGATCAGAGCTGCCATCACTGCCCAGACTCTCTGCCCCTTTTGACTGATTATGTGTCACCGAATCAGTGTTATCACTTACTGACCATACAAGATTTTCTCCAGGAAGGTCTCTCTCCAAATTGGTCTTTCAAGTCTTCCAAAAATACAGCCGTTACTGCTATAATTAAGTCCATCCATCTTAATGCTGGTCGTCTTTTTCTTTCCTTTCACCTTTCCCAGCATTATTGAATACTCTTTTGCATAGTATGTCTCAAAAATAAACATTTGAGTCTAGTCATTTGTGCCTGGAGTGAGAATTCGCTGTTGATCTGTTCAAAGCACATTTGTCTGTTTTCTTGACTAACCATGGTATTCTTAGCAGTCTTCCCCAACACCAACATTCAAAAACATCAATACTCTTTCTATTCTCCTTATTCAAAGTACAACTATCATATTCACACAGAGAAAACCATACCTGCACAATTTCAATATTTGTAACTACAGACACATCCCTACATATGAATATCTTTTTCCTTTTATGTGACAAAATTAGTGTTGGAATAAAATTCCTGAATTCTCAAAAGATTACATATTATATTGGTCAATATGTGTATGCAGGTGGTTGTGTGTCAGACAGATAGAATATTTATCTATGAAGTATGTGTGTAACAGGTATATGAGGTGCATATCATTCACCTCACTGAGGTGCTTAGCAGAACAAAGAAAATAAAATCCACCTCATTAAAGTGCAGAGCAACTTTGTTCTAGAAGTTCCTTTCACTAAACAGGCATCTTTGAATAAATTGCCAACTCTTCCAGTCAGCTACTAGAACTGTTGCCATAAAGTGAGTCAACAGAACTACTTCCCTTTTAGAAGCAAAGAAATTTAATATGAATCTTCACTGAAGCAAGCTGTCAGGTCTGCTATCTTCAGCTTAGCATTCTGCCATCAAAGGATGGGGGAGGGGCATGAGGGGAGAAAAAATTGGCAATAAACATGTATAGGAATGGGATGGGAAATAGGGAGGGGGATGACAGCTTGACAAAGTCCACAGAAGGATGGAACCAGTTTTTGCCAGCGCTCAAGGCCATACACCCTGAACTTGGAATGTGAACTACCCCAAATATCTCAGCATTTCTCAAAACACCTATGTGGCTCTTCATTGACTGAAGACAAACTGATCATGCGGGAAGGCTGGGATGAGGGGAAACCTTTGTAGTTTTGTTGCACAGGAAATTTAGCTCTAGCCTGATTTTACTGCGGCCAGCAGCCTTTAGTAAAAGCACCTATCACTTCACCCAAGTTGAGTCGAGGGTCTTTCTTTCCTAAGGGACCTGACTGGGCAGGTCTGACATTAGGCTAGAACTGCAATAACAGTCAACCCGGAGAGACCCCTCTGTTGTGGGGGTTGTGCAAAGTATGTTGACTCATGAGAGTGACCAGGAGGAGGTTGAAGCCTGGGGGAAAGCATCCTCCTTGAGACCCCATGGTGGTGTAGATGTCCCCTAATGGCTGGAAGAAATGGAAGCCATCAGTGACCAGTTGAGACCCTGATGGTCTCTGGGGTCAGAACGAAAGAAAACTAGGAAGAAAAGCCCTCCAGGGTGACGTTCACACCCAGGAGCCAGAAGAGCCATCAGTGAGCCGTGCATGGAAATTGAGGAGTAAACTGTCCAAGGTGAGGCAGAGCAGGAGGATGAGATGCTGGAGATGCGTGATTCAGTACCTGCGGGGACCCAAATTGTATGTTCCTGAAAATCAACGGCTGATGGTCTTACAGAAAAGACATTACTCAATGTTGGAGGAAATGGTATATTAGTAGTCCTCAATTTGCAACCATTCATTGAGTGACCATTCAAAATCACAACGGCACTGAAAAAAATTATTTATGACCATTTTCCACACTTTTGGCCATTACAACCCCCTTGTAGTCACATGATAAAAATTTGGATGCTTCACAACTTATGATGGTTGCAGTGCCCCATGGTCATGTAATTGCCTTTTGTGATTTCTGACAAAAAGTCAGAAATGTTTTTAATTTTGTTTTTAAATTTTGTATGTTTTGTTTTTATTCTGGCTGTTCACCGCCCTGAGTCCTGTTGGAGAAGGGCGATATACAAATTGAAACAAATAAATAAATAAAATAAAATAAATTAAGAAGTCAGATTCACTGGTAAGAAAGGTTGTAAAATTGAGCAAAACTCACTTCAACTGTCTTGTTGACTATTGATTAGGAAGCAGTACCAGAACTACCTGGTACTGCTTCCTAATCAATATCTATCACATTGCTTTAGTGATCATTCTGGTACATTTCTATATTAATCTACATTTTTAAAAAACTGCTCTCAAAATGCATGCATGTGTATTCCACTGCCAAATAATATTTAATGTTTTCATGTTTATACCATTGGAAGCCTACAGTAGCTGCAACATTTTGAAATGTGTGAAATGTAATGGAGAAATCATTTCTGATCTTCAAAGAATTTAAGTTATAGATAACATAATTTTATGTCACTCTTTTTTGTGTTATAACAAGGCAACCAGAACAAGTCAATCATTAGCTTAATGCAAACTATAACTTCTGGCAACCAGCAGTGAACATCAACTAGGGGTTCTTACAACCTCCCACTCCCATCACTATGGCATAGGAGTGTTCATACAGTAGAGGATGGAATAACCTGATTGTGTAAAACAGATATTGCTGTTTCTATATCTTGAATCCTTTTACATGTCATATGGCCACATGCACTTTGGTGGCATCTAAACAAATCAGAACGCAATCTCACACTTTCCAGTTAAGGCATTCATAGGCTCAAACTGCCAAAGGACAATAAAAGCTTTATGTGTACGTGATAGGAAATTGGGAAGAGCCAATGACAGATGAGAAGGACCGGAACAGCCGGATTCTGTTTGTACCAGTATCCCACGGTAAGGCGCCCTATGGAATATGCAGATTACCCCCAAACCTACACCTTATTTTTGTATCCAGCGAGCCAGGTACTTTCAGAGCTGGCTTGACTATACTGCAACCAAGAACCCTTTGCTTTAACCAAATAGAGTCAAAGGCTTTTTTTCTCCTAAGGGATAGGATTGTGGCAGGTCTGACAGGCATTGAAAAAAGTGACTTATGATAGTTTTTCATACTTACGACTGTTGCAGCATCCAACATGCTCACACGATCAAAATTCAGATTTATTAATTCAATTTATTTTATTAATTCAATTTGTATGCTGCCCCTCTCCGAAGACTTGGCATCTTGTTTATATTTATAAGGGTCGCAATGTCCCTGGGTTATGTGATCAATTTTTGTGACCTATGACAAGCAAATTCAATGGGGATGTCAGATTCACTTAACAACCGTGTTACTAATTTAACAATTGCAATTATTCACTTAGCAACATTTACAAGAAATGTTGTAAAATGAGACAAACTTACTTAACAAATGTTTCACTTAGCAACATAAATTTTGTAATTGGAGGACTACCTGTGAATGATCTGGTCTTGGATTCAATGACTGGGAGACCTACCTTTAAATCTGATGATCTTTGCAATCAGGTTAATATTGGATGTCCTTTCACATAGCCTAAATGGTGGGGGGAAACATTACTTAACTGTTTCCATAATCTGTCCTTATAAAATGTAGAAGTACATTTCTCGTTATATTACCTATCTTTCTTACCTGTCCTATGGAAATTTTTATTTTATTTTATTAAAAAAGGTGAGCAAATAGTTCTCCTCAGCCTCTGATATCAAATTAACTATATTTTGAAAGAGGGCACATTATTTCTTTCTACAATCCCTTCCTATTATATAAAAATCTAGCAGCCAAACCACAGAAAATGTAATTAAATCCTCTCTCAAATCTAAAAAAATAATAGGTATTTATAGGAATATATATATCTCCTTCAATGATTTCTCTAACATTTGGCACACTTTATAGTGATAAGGTTGTCCCAACCTGGTACAATAAATATGGACATTTGGAGGGGGTGAATGCAAGGCATATAGCTACTAAAATTTCTATGAAATTTGGTGATATTTAGCAGGTACAATTGTCTAAAGTTCTAAAGTTCCTTCAAATTTCATTCCATCTAATGGAAATGAAATTGCTAAAATTATTTATTTATGTCCCACCCACCCCCCCAAAAAATAATGGAGTGATTTATGTGTGTGGTTGGACTCTCTCCCCCTCCCACTAAACACAAAGTGTTTTCATCCTTTTAAAATAAAATAAAACTTAATTTGCAGGTACCAACAGTGGACAACGTTTTTCAACAAAGTGCAGTCCAGGGGCAGTAATATGATATTCTGTTCTACCTGAAGATCCCAAGGAAATACTGAAATGCTGTATTATTACTATTCACATTTGTGGAAGTGTGGGGTTACAAAGAGGCAAAATTAATGTTTCTAATATATCCCCCAAAATTAAAGCTTTTAAAGAGTGTAATAGATTTTTCCCTTTAAAATCCCACAAATAAAACTTTAGTTTGCCTACTCAGAGAGCTATATAGACTGCTAGAAGCCACCGCAGTCCCTGGGTTGCACAACTCCCTTCCCCTTTGCTAAAATGGGGATGGGTGTGGCCAGTGTGTGATGCATCCAGCCTACGGGCCATGAGTTTGACATCCCTGGTCTATAGCATTTCCAAATTTAAAATAATCAAAAAGGGTATTTGTATTTTCAGAGTTGCTTTCAATGGAAAAATATTTTTACAAACCTACATCTGCTAATTTATTCCTAATCAAATTGTTTTTTAATGCAAAGGTGGAACCCTAAGCAGAGGATTCAAAGATAAGATTAATGAGGTATCTTCTTTGACCATTAATAAGTGTTCCAGGTTCTTTTCTCTTCTTCTAGAGTACTTTATATATACAATGTGATTGTTTACACATACAGTACAATTACTGTAGGAAAGATTCATTTCAGACTACATATTACAATTGTGAGAATGCCTGAAAAAAACCTAAAATTATGGCCTATTTTTTATTCTTCAACAAAAGAACTCCATAAATTATATTTGATTTTTTCCCTAATCCTTTTATCATACCCAAAACAACCTTATGATATAAGGTAGTCTGAAAGTTGGCCCTAGGGTATCCCAGTACATTCAAGGCTGAGTAGGAATTGGAACCCTGATCTGCAGTATAAGTCCAGCATCCTAGTTAGGACACCACACTTATTTTCAGAAGGATGAAACTTAATCAGAAGACAGGAATGATGCTACTCCGAACCTTGGATGCCCTGATATTATAACTCCTATAATATATAACTATAAAACCTAGTTGTCAGCCCTGGAGGCTATCTTTTTCTTTGGATCTTCAGGGCTGCCATACTTAGTGCTGTGGGAAACTGGGAGGGGGGATAGGATAGAGTGGTGGAGATATTTAGCAATAATAACATTCCTTTCTCTGAGAGTCAAGGACATTTGGGCCTGAAGTGGCACAACTGGGAGGCATCTCCAGTTGGGATGGTGCATTGATTGGTCCATGTGATGGACATGTGGATGCAGGGGAAAGGACTTGGATCTTCTTTTGGGAGGGAAAAACCTGGAAGCTTTCAGATTCAGATTTTCCCAGATGTGCCAATATGACATCTCTAATAAAATGGAACCTTGAGGAATTTCTAGCCTCAGAGTCTTCTTTCATTGGGAGTGTTACTTGAAACTCTGACATTAACCCGAATCTCCCTTAAAACTTCAACCAGTTCCCAGATCACCAGGGTGCTGTCCGGGGTCCTGAGCCCTGAGCACTGTCCTGACACTGGGCAGCATGAAGACTCAGGGAAGATGGAGGAGAGCACAGTGACACCAGTCTCCTAAGAAACTGAAAAGGAAAAAGGAAAAAGAAAATGTGGACAACCAGGAGAAAAGAATCAGCAAGAAAAAGAATAAATGATCAGAAATTGAAGGAGTACAAATGGCAAAAAAGTATATTTGTAATTATCAATATTTTTGTCCTGGTGCTCAATTATGAGGAAAAAGGTGATGAACAAAATGTCACTGCTTAAAAAGAATACAGCAGCTTATTAACAAACAGTTGAGGTAAAGAGCACTTCAGAAGCTTGGGTTGATATGCACCTATTTACATGAGAAGTACAGAGAGAGAGATATATATATAAAGGAATTGGCTAAGAAACGGATAGCCAGAAGTCTGTATAATTTTGGTGTAAAGTTCGAACAATTGTCATTCACTAGACTAGCAGTTAGTGAGAACTGAATATTCTTTATTTGCCCTCTTATTTTAACACTTGCATTGGCATTGCCTTGGATAAAGATCTAAACCAGGAGTGTCAACTTGCAGCCCATGGGCCGAATGCGTCACACACACACACACCCCACGCCCGTTTTAGCAAAGTAATATGTCATGTGACAACCTGATCTAAACAAATAGATTCAAATCTACTAATTAAGTCTAATTCAACAATATTGTCAAAATATTATCCATTGCCATTTTCACTGTCATTTCGTCATAAAAATAGTTAATATTAAAGCCATAATTATTTATGGCTTTAGAAGTAATCCATATGGAACATTTGACAAAAAATTGTAATAAATCAGATGGGAAGTTAGGGAAAAATGGAACTGAAAAGGAAAAGTCATGCTGACTATATGAATGAATAAAAAACAAACAGGTTTCTTTCCTCTGAATGAACTGATGGAAGTTGTTCCAACATATTTCTTCATTTGTAAATGTTTAGCTATAAGCAAACCTTACCTCATATGAAAAAAATTGCATGCTGACTATATGAATGAATAAAAAACAAACAGGTTTCTTTCCTCTGAATGAACTGATGGAAGTTGTTCCAACATATTTCTTCATTTGTAAATGTTTAGCTATAAGCAAACCTTACCTCATATGAAAAAAATTGCTCGAACATATTCTTATGCATTTTTGTATTAAACATTCTTAACCTGTTCATCTTTTGCAAGACCTCTCCTATAATACATACCTTTCATATACAGCTTTCAACAATGTACTTATTTTAATGTTCTTTCTTCTTAATCAGAGAATTTGTTTCTAAATAATTCTGGAATAGGAATAATTTTGTAGAACTGGAATTGCTGTAGTTCCCAGGAAACTTGTTTCTTCATAAATATAATTAGAGACCTTATGTAACATCATCATTATTTAATGCATGGTTTCTATGTCATATGAGAAAAAAAATATCTCTATTGTAGCTGTAATGCAAATCTCTCCATCTATTCTCTGAGTTAAATTCTGATTTTTTTTTCATCACCGCACTCAGACTGGCAGACATTATAAAGACAAATTTGATTCTCCCATAATACTTGACTATTTAAATATTGGGGTGATTACATGTGCCACCTCCCCCCACCCCAAATTTGTTCTTTTACCTAGGAATTCATGTCAGTAGATATCAATCTCTTCAGAAAAAAAGAATAAAAACAAGAAGTCATACTTCAAAATAACAAACTTGGATTTTCACTGTTTCCCAGTGACTAATAGTTTCACCTTTAGTAGGAATAACAAAGAATTGGGCATAGAACTGGAAATATTTAACTTAATTATTCCATCTTTGAGAAAAGGTGTTTAAGAATGTTACCAATTGCTCACACTACCTTCATAGCTGATATGGAAACTGTCTGGGCTGCAAATAAGAAATATTTGGTGCAAGATGGGTGGCATATAAATTTAATATATAAATAAGATAATAAAAATATCATTTCAGAGTCACACACCAATTATTAGAACAGTCATATTTACTGTACCCACTATTGCTTCATAAACAAGGGTCAGAATTTTAGTCATCATAAGACTATAAAATACTCTTTTGAAGTATTTTGAAGAACACGTAAATTATAGTTCTAGTAAAGTACAATATGTTACATCAACATTTTTGAACACAGAGAGTTACTATATCCGTGTTAAAGATACAATCTTCTATGTGACATTAAAATCACATAAAAAGATAGCATGACCCCTGGTCCTATGGACCCATTTCTTCCACCCCAGTGGTAAATTCTCACAACAGAAAAAATATATTTAATGAAATGACCAATTTAATGAAAATTACATCAATGGAAAAGGCAAGGTACTGTGAGAGCGAGTTTGGAGTAGTGCTTAAGGCACCAGGTCAGAAACTAGGAGAAGGTGAGTTCTACTCCTATCTTAGATACAAAGGCAGCTTAAGTGATCCTGGGCCAGTCATTCTCTTTCAGCCAGGGACACAATGGCAAACTACTTCCACAAAATTGTCAAGAAATCTGCAGGGATTTATCCAGACAGTCACCAGGAGTCAAGAGTGATTTGAAGATACATGCACACACACACATCTTCTTCTTCTTCTTGTGCCATATCCGTCATCGGACGTTGGCTATCATGTTGGCAATCCTATTTTTGTCAACAGCCATATGAAAAAGTGCTGCTGAGTTTTGCCCAAACCAGTCGCTTAGGTTTTGAAGCCATGATGTTCTTCTTCTGCCTGGACCTCGTTTGCCTTCAATCTTTTCCTGGAGGATTAAGTGAAAGATGCTGTATTTTTCTGGGTGTCACATCACATGCCCAAAATATTCTAATTTTCACTTTTTAATGGCTTTGATTATTTCCCTTTGCCAGGCGGGAAATCCCTTATCACCTCCACACACACACATACAAATTAAAAATGTACAAAGGAGTCATATTCCCTATTCCACTGGGAGTTGTGTCACCCTAGCAAGCTAATGCTTCACAGAAAAGAATATGAGATAATATTTAGAATAGAAGTAAAGATAAGAGCCAGCTTGGTCTAGAGGTTAAGACACCAGGGTAGAAAGTGGGAGACTATGTGTCCTGCCTTAGCCATGAAAGCCAGCTGGGTCAGTCACTCTCTCTCACCCAACTCACCTTACAAGTTTGTTGTTGTGGGAAAAATAGGGAGGACGAAAGTGTGTTGGATGTTTGCTGCCTTGAGTTTTTTGTAAAAAATAATAAAGGTGGGATGCAAATAAATAGATAAATAAATGGATAAATGGATAGGAATTGAATTGAGATTTTTATTTGTAACCATAGAAAACAAGAAAGTCCAGTTGTCTTTTCAAAGGGTCACAGGGGAGGGGTGGGGGGGGTAGCGGTTATCATTAAAGAAGTTCTGAGACCAAGGGAGGCCACTGTTCCTCAGACAGCCGGCTGTGAATCCCTTTTTGTGAAATGGGGTCATGGGGTTCAGATGGGTTTGCTGATCACGTACCTGGCTCCCTGCCACGTGGCAACAGCCCTGCCCGAGCTACTCAACGTCATCGCCGCAGTGGCGGTTGATACCCCTAAGTTTATGGTCATGGGGGATTTCAACCTGCCGTCCGTGGGTGAGACGTCGGAGATGGCTCGGGAGTTCATGGCTTCCATGACAGCTATGGACCTGACCCAGTTAATTCATGGCCCTACCCACACAGGGGGAAACACGCTGGATCTGGTTTTGTCTCTGGACAGTGGTTGAGGGATCTTGATATAGGGGATATAGTTACTGAATCCTTGTCATGGTCAGATCACTCTCTCCTTCGTCTCGACTTTCGAACCGCTGCACCCCGCCGCAGGGAGGCGGAGCCGGTAAGATGGTTCCGCCCCAGGCACCTGATGGAACCTGACAGATTCCAGATGGAGCTTGGGCCATTTCCTGAGGTTCTGGCACACGCCTCAACTGGAGACCTGGTGGCCGCCTGGGATAGGGCGGCTGCTGGTGCTCTGGATCGGGTCGTGCCTTTGTGGCCTCTGACCCGGCGCCGATCTCAATTGGCTGCTTGGTTTACCGAGGAGCTGAGGGAGTTGAAGCGCTGGAAAATACGCCTAGAGAGTAGTTGGAGGGCCAGTCTTTCTGAATCTGACCGGACACTAGTAAGATCCCACATTAGGAATTACTTAGTGGCGATAAAAGCAGCGAAATGTAGTTATTTTGCTGCTCTTATTGCGTCATCAAATAATCTCCTGGTTGCCCTCTTTAGGGTGACCTGCTCCCTGCTCCACCAGGAAGCGCGGGAGGACCCCTTGGAGGGTAGAGCCGAGGATTTTGTTCAGTATCTGTATGACAAAATCACTCAGATTCGGGAAGATTTGGACTCCGACTGGGTAGTCTCAGGGGGAGAGAAAGGGGCAGGTCTTGAGAATGTTATCTGGGATGAGTTTGATCCTGTGACCCCTCAGGACGTGGACAGGATTCTGGGTAGACTGAACGCGACCACTTGTTTATTGGACCCGTGTCCTTCCTGGTTAGTACTGGCTTCCCGGGAAGTGACACGAGGCTGGCTCCAGGGGATTATAAACGCTTCGCTGGGTGAGGGTGACTTTCCCGCCGCCTTGAAAGAGGCGGTGGTGAGGCCTCTCCTCAAGAAGCCTTCCCAGGACTTGGCAATGTTGGTAAATTATCGTCCGGTCTCCAACCTTTGCTTTGTTGCGAAGGTTGTTGAGAGTGTGGTCGCGCAACACCTCCCCAAGCACTTGGATGAAACGACGTATCTGGATCCGTTCCAGTCGGGCTTCAGGCCCTGGTACAGCACGGAAACAGCACTGGTCGCATTGGTTGATGATCTCTGGAGGGCTCGGGACAGGGGGTGCTCCTCTGTCCTGGTCCTGTTAGATCTCTCAGCAGCTTTTGATACCATCGACCATGGTATCATGCTGCACCGGTTGGAAGAGTTGGGGGTGGGAGGCACTGTGTTGCGGTGGTTCTCCTCCTTTCTCTCTGACCGGTCGCAGTCTGTGTTGAAAGGGGGACAGAGGTCGACCCCGAGGCCCCTCATATGTGGGGTGCCGCAAGGGTCGGTCCTCTCGCCTCTCCTGTTCAACATTTATGTGAAGCCGCTGGGCGAGATCATCCGTGGTTTCGGGGTGGAGTACCATCAGTACGCTGACGACACCCAGCTATACATCTCCACCCCGGATCACCCCAACGATGCCCTTGAAGTGATGTCCCGGTGCCTGGAGGCCATACGGATCTGGATGGGGAGGAACAGGCTCAGGCTCAACCCATCCAAGACTGAGTGGCTGTGGTTTCCGACGTCCCGATATAGTCAGTTGACGCCATCACTGACTATTGGGGGCGAATCATTGGCCCCCACGGAGAGGGCTCGCAACTTGGGCATCCTTCTGGATTCATGGCTGTCTTTAGAAGAGCACTTGACGGCCGTGACCGGGAGGATTTTTCATCAGGTTCGCCTGATTCGCCAGTTGCGTCCCTTTCTGGATCGGGACTCGTTATGCATGGTCACTCATGCCCTTGTCACCTCCCGCCTGGACTATTGCAACGCTCTCTACATGGGGCTCCCCTTGAGGAGCACCCGGAGGCTCCAACTGGTGCAGAGTGTGGCCATGCGGGTGGTAATGGGAGCAACATGGCGTTCCCATGTAACACCCCTCCTGCGCGAGCTGCACTGGCTCCCGGTGGTCTTCCGGGTGCGCTTCAAGGTTCTGGTTACCACCTTTAAAGAGCTCCATGGCTTAGGACCCGGGTACTTGCGGGACCACCTACTACCACCAATAGCCTCCCACCGGCCGGTACGCTCCCATAGAGAGGGGCTCCTCCGGGTGCCGTCAGCCAAACAATGCCGACTGGCGACCCCCAGGGGGAGAGCCTTCTCTGTGGGGGCACCTACTATCTGGAACGAGCTCCCCCCAGAGATACGGAGGATCCCGGATCTGCGAACCTTCCGCCACGCCTTAAAGACCTTACTATTTCACCAGGCCGGCCTGGCCTAATTTTCCCCCTCTTTTATAAAAGATTTTTAAAATTTTAAATATCTTTTAGTATTTGATATATTCAATTTTAAATTGGTTTTAAAAGTTTGGGGTTTTAAATTTGTCGGGGCCAAAATTATTTAATTTGATTTTATTCTATTTTTAAATTTTGTATTGTATGTGTTTTTATTGTTTGGCTGTGCACCGCCCTGAGTCCTTCGGGAGTAGGGCGGTATAGAAATCTAATTAAATAAATAAATAAATAAATAAATAAATAAATAAATAAATAAATAGAAAGCACCTTTGGGACAACCATGACCTGGATGACCGAGAACCTCCATAGACATTTGCAACCACAGGTTTTAGCAAAGATGGATAAGTATTTCTCAACCTTAGCAACTTTAAGACATGTTAACTTCAACTCCCAGAATTGTCTAGCTGCTGAGATTAAAAAAATTAAATGACTGAGGCAGATCTGGAAAGAAACTACTGATGCTAAGGTTCAAGACCATAGTTTGCAATCTTAAATATTATGATAGTGTGACTATTAATGTTATTAATATCAAAACCTACTTATTGTGTTCATCTAATTTGGCAAGTCTTTTATCACAGAATGTGTTGCCTTAGCTATTAGAGAATTCCTCAAGTTAATAAGACAAAAGAAATGTATCTATTGCATTTTGTGGGATTGAAATTTAAAGGGAAAAAACATTCCCTAGTTTCTTGGGAAATAAAAATTTGTCCGTTAATATAAACCTACAATAGTAGACATAGGCTATTCTTCTTCTTCATCTGTTGCCCTTATCCTTAATAATTTACAGGATTTTATAAGAAACAAACACTCCAGTCTTTACCTCCAAGAAGTTTAGTATCCAAAAATGAAAATAAGACCCATGGAGATGAGTTAGAAGAGACTAATGTGATCAAGCAGAATTGGGACACAAATAAAATAACCATGCCTTAATGCTATGAGATGAGCTGACATGAACCATTCAGAGATGTCTAGTTAAGTTTTAATTCTACATTTTAAAAATCCCAAATATTTTTAAAAGTTTATCTTCATAGAGTCTATCATAGAGATATATGGCAAGAAACATGAAACATGAATTTGGCAAGTATTTCAAGTTCTCTTTCTTTTGTGCAAATGACATTTAAAAATCCAATTACTCACACCAATGTCCTGTTTTTAAAACAATCAATAAAAGAATTACAGCCCGCTAACTTTATATAGTTACAATCCATTTTAACTTACAAGTGTAGAAAACCATTAACAGGAGAAATGTACAAAATATTGATAAAAGAATGAATGATGTGAGGAGATATGAGAGGAAAAAGTATTTTGAGAATATCCAAGGCAGCTTATATTAAAAACAAATGAGGTCATGTCAAGGATAGAAAAGATATCCACACTTGAAAAACGTATGTAGTCATAAAGAGAAATCTTTTTTAAATGAAATGTCACTAAACTATTGGGTTGTCAGAAGTAGAATTTTCAGAGGTATGGTTCTATTCAGGCATTTTACAGTTTGGGGAAATATACCAAACAGGAATCAACATACTTATGATGTAGTTCTTTCTAAAAAAGAATACATAGAGCTGTCCACACACAAAAAACCTCTCCCTACAGTGATTTCCACTGTAACTATCAGAAGAGGGGCTCTGATAAGTGTATGATCTGAAGCACAGATTAATGTACCTGCTGCCACTAATTAGCTATGCTATCTATATAGCATATGGATCACCTCTTCTGTCAAGCATTGTATATTAAGGAGGTCTGAGGATGCTGTGTCTATGTTCTAGCACCTAAATATCTGCAATTTGCACACTAGAAATTTTGGAGGCTGAATGTGTAAGAAAAGAAGCAAAAATATGCCCCATTTTCAATACATTTCTCTTACACTACATAGGAAAATCCTCCACAAATTGTACACATACAGATTTTGTGATTTTGTCCATTAATATGTAGAGGTTGAGAGCTCAGAGAGGACCATGTTCACACCTTCCATCCATAGATAAATTCATCTGAAAACTGTATTTCCATTTCTTAAAAAAACTAACATCTATTTACTATCTATTTATCTATTTACTCTACTATAGTGTTTCTCAACCTTGACAACTTTAGACTTTTGAACTTCAACTTCTAGAATTCTACAACCAGCCATCTCTTGAATGAGGAGAAATGTACATTCAGACCAGTGGTGAAATCCAATTTTTTTTACTACCAGTTCTGTGGGCGTGGCTTGGTGAATGTGGTGTGGCTTGGTGGGCATGGCTTGGTGGGCATGGGAGAAGGATATTGCAAAATCTCCATTCCCACCTGCTCTGGGGCCAGCCAGAGATGGCATTTGCTGGTTCTCCAAACTACTCAAAATTTCTGCTACCTGTTCTCCAAACTACTCAAAATTTCCGCTACCAGTTCTCCAGAACCTGTCAGAACCTGCTGGATTTCACCCTGATTCAGACTTGATCCTGTCTGTCAGGGAACTATCTTTTCTGCCATAGGGCCCACTTTATGGAATATGCTCTCCCAATCAAAAATCCCTTACTGAGTTAATTCTTGTGGGTTTTTTTTTTATTTCAAAATATGAATATTGTTTTTTAAAATGTTGTAATATGTGTTTAACATGCTTATTGTTTTATTTCTTTAATCTTTACTGTTTGTCACCCACAGTCATTTCTTGCCAGATGGATGGTCATATAAATCTGATAATACAATAAATAAAGTAGTTCAACTGGGTGTACTTCTTGTCTGAACTACCTTGCAAGGCTGATGTCAATCTTACAGTCTAAAAGTACATTTCTCCCCTCACACCTTGACAGCCTAAGTAACTGGAAAGGATTGTTTCTGAGATATTTGTCACATTTGCATTCCTGCTGCAGGCTTATCTGATCATTGCCCTGGCTACGGCTTTTCCCCCATCTCCCTGCATACCATTTATATAACATTTGTTATTTTTATTTTCTTATTTTACTCTTTCCAGAGTCAGTTTGGTATGGTATTTAAGGCATCAGATTAAAAATTGGGAGACTATGAGTGTCCAACGATAGACACAATTTCAGTGGGTGACCTGGGGCCAGTCACTCTCTCTCAGCCCTAGGAAGCAGGAAAGGGCAAACTGCTTCTGAAATCTTGCCAAGAAAACTGTAGGGACAAGTGTAAATCTTGCTGGAACACACACACACACACACACACATACACACTTTCCTAATATACATTTACCTTAGAAAGATCTAATTATCATTTAAATTACTCTCAAAATATTTTTACAAATAACTCAAGGTGGAGGACATATCCAGCACACCTGCCTCCTTCTATTTTCCTAGGGTTGCCAGGTCTGCTTCCAAAAAATAGCAGACAAGTGCGGGGGGGGGGGGGGGGTGGTTAAGTAGTAAAAAAATAAAACAAATTTTTACAATTAAATTATATTTTTTCTTACAAACATTTTAACATGTATTAAAATAATCACTTCAAAACTTTACTTAAAATTCAAAACATAAAATATATTATAATAATATGTAAAATATTAAATTACATTTTACTTTGCTGTCGTGTGTATTTTTTACTTTACTGCGCAGCTTTGATCAATTCTTTGTGTTTAAGGAATAATTCTTTAATTTTAGTACAACGTTGAGAAATATTAAAAAATATACAAAGTTCACTTCGAACTGACCACAAGCAGTCAGTTATGTTCGTCAGTCCACAAATTTCCCATGATGCTGAAAATTCGTTCAACGTTTGCATTTGATACCGGAATTGATGCACAATACTGGAACAGTTTCAGTAAACTCGGAGTTGGCTCTTTCTTGAAAAAGTATGTCCACTTATCAAGGGATGAATCGCACTGCAGATGAACATAAACTTCTTCTAAGGCAGAAATTTCATCGAAGAGAGTGTTGGGTGGAAGTTCTTCTCGCCATGGTGATAATAACCAGATGTTCGTCATTTCTTCTAAAGTTGGAGGATTATTGCGATCAATTAGATTGAAACAACTTAGCGTCTCATATACTGAATCGGTGAAATTATATCACTTTTCTAGGTACGCAATGGCTCTTTGATACACGTTGATGGCTTCTTTCTTGAACTTTTGCACGGCATTCTCAGGCAAATGTTTTTTACATAAGGCAAATAAAACTTTCATTCCAAAAAACTGCTCATCGTATTTCTTTTGCAAAGAATCACACATCTTACACATGATAACGTGAAGATCACATGCAAGAATTTTCTTGCTTTCCAGCTTCAGTAGGGTGTCTTGCATTATTGACATGAAGAAGTGCGTGAAATATAAATACAATTCTGAAATTGTTGGTTCATCGTCCTTTGTGAGTTCATTTTCTTCATCCGAAATAAGGTTCCAGATAACCTTATGGCACTCATCAGATCCAAGAGAAATAAAATATGATTTTAGAGGTATCCAGTTTAAAAGAAGTCTTTCGACCGCTTTAAACAAACTTAACCAACGTGTTGGAACATGGCACAAAACTTCATGGAATTCTGACTCGCAAAACTCAAAAAATGATTTCAACTCTTCTCGTTTCTTCGCAGAATTCGAAAAATTGGCAAAAACCTTCAGCACTATATTTTTGATATCAAAAGATAACTGCTTTAATGCATTTTTTGCGCTGTTATGTAAAATGTGATTATTGCAATGAGCAGCTACAATATTGTCATTTTCCAGCAATAATTTTTGGTAAACAGATTTGTTCACTCCATAATTGACTGATGCATTATCTGCTGAGTAAGCTGAAACATTATTTATTTCCAATTCGTTATCATTAAGAACTCGACACAACTGATTTTTTATTGATGTAGAATCTTCGAAAGAATCCTCATAAAAGTCTAAAATTTTCACACACAGTCCTTCTTCACAAGTAAAATATTGTGCAACAATGGGATACATTTTGCGATTTCCCTTGTTTGATGCGTCAGTGGAGAGAGAAAATGGAATTCCAGTTTTAAGATCATTGAGAACCAACTCAATAGAAAAAGGATACAAAACCTCATTGACAATAGCTGATGACTTGGTTCTTCCACAAGACATCTTTTTTATAATTTCTGAATCATCAAAAATTTGCTTCATTAACTTAATACCGCAATCTTGAGCCAGAAAAGAAATATGGTGTTTGATCCCATGGTAAGTTTCAGCCATTTCAGCTACAGTCACTTTCTCACTGAAAGAGGAGTCTTTAACAATGAAAAACGAATTGATTCACTTGTTGCTGGAAGCTATTTTCTCCTTATCTAAATGATTTTTTGTGCTTGCATGCTGTCTGACAGCTTTTATACCATTATATTCAATTGTGAACGATTTCTGACACAATTTACAGTAAGCCGTCATATTTGTTCTGTCAGTTTCATTGTTGGTAATCCATGCAAAAGTAGCTTCCCAGTCTTTGGTGTATTTGCACACTCCTCTCTTTCATTTTAAAGAATTCGAAATCTCGCTGCTGTCACTCTCATCACTCGACGCCATTTTAGGTCAGTCGACACAAGCTACAATACATTTTAAAAATGTGAACTGTACATAATTTTATAATATATTTTTATTTTAATCTCATCATTAATTTTTTCGGAGAATTGAGTTCAATGGATATTCGATCTTTGTCTCATTCTAACTTATGAAAAAAAAGACAAAACACGATTCTCCTATCCTTATTCTCTTAGACTGTACAACTTTAGATTACGTACTATTTCATCATAAAGCTTTTGAATAAAAAAAATGTCCACTGTTTTGTGAAAAAAAAATAGTGAACATAATGTGAAAAAAGCAGACTGTCCGCTCAAATAGTGGACACCTGGCAAGGGTATATTTTCCCCAAAACAACAACCCAGTGAGGAGGGCTGGCCTGAGTTTGAGTGATTGGTCTAAAGTCACCCAGCTGGTTTTCATTGCTAAGGTAGGACTTTAACTCACTGACCACTTTGTCAAGATGAAATGACATGAAACTTTACAAATCACAAGTGTGGGAAAGAAGATGAGAAGGGAAAAGCCAACTTAAGTACTGTAGCAAATGTTCATAGGTCTCCTGATTTCCTGAAAATAGAAAATTATTTACAAGTAATAGAAAAAAAATGTGCCCACTCATATTGTGGTATGCTATATTAATTCTGTCTCCCTATTTCAACTGCCCAATGTACACATTGTAATTTATATGAGGGGAAGTCGAGCTAGACCACTGGGGGAAGATACATTAATAGCTTACATTAGAAGAGAAATAAAAGTAGAGATATTAATTTGCAAATAATATGTAAGTCTACGAAGAAATTACAGGTTACTTTCACCATAACTGTAATAAATCCCAGTAACTATATGAAGATCAACATGTACAAATAGAGCATACTATTAAATCCCACAGGGCAGAAGGGAGGAGTGGTGAGCCTGCGCACTCTGAGTAATTGTATTGCTTCCCAAGTCTCATTTGAAGCTGCTGAAAAGTCAGTTGGAAGAGAAGAGGAGAAAGAATGGATAAACTATTTTTGTTCTTCTCTTCACAGCTTCCATTAGCAGAAACAGTACAGAAGATGCTTCCTTAGCATTTCTGGTTAGTAGGGGTGCCTGTTTTTCTGTCTCTCGCTCATGAATCTTCAGCTTGTTTGCTTCTTCTTAGGAATAGCAGTACCACTGCTTGAGAAAAGTCTAAATATCCTGGTTGACAAAATATTTCCCTATCACTTCCTGATTGTCTTCCTTCCTTCTGTGGGCCTTGAGCATCTATCCCACTCTCACTTTCAGAGATGGAATTCAAACCAAACCTGCTCAAACAGACACAGGCACACAAAGTGGAAACATTCCAATATCACAAGTAGTGAACCAAAGGAGGTGGGGGTCAGTAAAAGTATTTTAATCTAGCCATTGAGGATGTTTGAAAATTGATACCTGGTTCTAATAAGCAAACAAATAGATAAATCACATCTACTGAATGAAAACCTGAAGCTATTTCAGAAAGGACAGTTTTTCAAAGCAAGGATATTACATAAAGAAAGGCAGATTTCCTTCCAATACATTAATTTCCAAGTATCATGTTTATTTTCCTTAAAATATTATAAATAAGGCAGCTAACATCAAAGCACATCATTTCAGTTTATTACAGGAAATTAAATCTTTAGTTTTCTTTTTTAAACCAAGGGCAAAGAATGCCAAGCAGCTTTCTCCAAGAGACAAGGCCAAGGCCGCCAGCACTTGGATTGGCAGACTGAGCTGTGAGCAGACTCTCAATAACTCTGCCTGCCACGGCTTGCACACTGCTCTACCTTTCATGTCTGCTTCACATTTTGGGCACGCCACAAACTTTCCATTCACCATCACTTTCTCAAACAGAAGACAAGAAAGACAGACCCTTAAATTGCAAGGCTCAGGTAGACATTGGTTTTTCATATACTGTTGCTGAAAGAGCTTATCAAACCTCAAAGCTGAACTTTAAACTGATATTCAGATTAAAGTCAGTATTACTGGGGATATTTACCTATTTGCTAATGTTTTATTTAAACAAAAGTACTCTTTAAACTTGTTCAGACATTGCAATTTATACTTCTTCCTTGATAGTATATAAGACAAAATGCCAGGGTTGACATTAAAATAATGCAATTCTCTATACATTACAACGTTTTAAAAATATATTATTGTTTTTAATACCATATAAATTATGAAAGCAACTATAAAGTAGCCTACTGATTCTAAGCAAAGATATTGACTGTAAAAAATCAGACATTACTAAGAATATCTTTGACTTCAATGAAACTAGGCTTTGCCCCCTCCATATATATTGCATGCAGAAAGTATTCAGACCCCCTTGTCAATTTTGTTATGCTGCAGCCTGATTCTACAGTTGTTGAAATTCATTTTTCCTCATTAATCTACACTCAGTATCCCATAATGACAAACTGAAAACAGAATTTTAGAAATGTCTGTAAATGTATTAAAAAGAAAAAACTGAAATATTACATTGGCATAAGTATTCAGACCCTTCACTCAATACTTCTTTGAAGCTCCTTTGGCAGCAAATACAGCCTCAAGACCTTTTGGGTATGGTACAGTGGTGGGTTGCTCCCGGTTCGCACCGGTTCACAAGAACCGGTAGTAAAAATTTGTAGTAGTTCGGAGAACCGGTAATAACATTGGCTGGCCACCCCCCAAAACCGGTCCCTGGTCCAGTCACTGCTCACTTACCCTGCCCACCTCATCAGAGGCTTTTTTTTTTACTTTTAAAAGCATTTTTTCTACAATCTCTTCGGCCAAAAAATTAATTAATTAATTAATTAATTAATTAATTAATTAATTAATTTGGTTCGGTTTATATGCCGCCCTTTTCCAGAGACTCAGGGCGGCTTACAATGCGTTAAGCAATAGCCTTCATACTTTTGTATATACCTGCTTAGTAGGGCTTTCGCCCCCCCCCCAGCAGTGTTCTTTTTTATACAAAGTCAGCTTATTGCTCCCACAAACCGGGTCCTCATTTTACCTACCTCAAAAGGATGGAAGGCTGAGTCAACCTTGAGCCTGGTGAGATTTGAACTTGCAGTAATTGCAGGCAGCTGGTATTACTTAACAGTGCTTTAGTCTGCTGCGCCATCAAGGCTCCTTTAATTGCTTTTAAAAGAAAAAAAAGCCTCTGATGATCACGTGGCTCAGCTGGAATCGTCAGAGGCTTCTAAAAGCATTTTTTTCTGCAACCTCTTCGGCCGAAGAGGTTGTAGAAAAACAAAACTCCTTTAAAAGCCTCTGGCGATCCCAGCTGAGTTGCCTGATCATCAGAGGCTTTTAAAAGCATTTTTTTCTGCAACTTCTTAAGGTTGTAGAAAAAATGCTTTTAAAAGTAAAAAAAAAAAGTTGACCACGCCCACCCAGTCACATTACCCCCACCAAGCCACACCCAGAAAATAAGCCACGCCCACAGAACCGGCAGTAAAAAAATTTAGAACCCACCCCTGGTATGATATGACAAGCTTTTCACACCTGGATTGGGGAGCTTTCTGCCATCTTCCTTGCAAATCCTCTCAAGCTCAGTCAGATTGGATGGCAACTTTTGGTGGACAGCCATTTTCAAGTCCCTTCAGAGATGTTCAATAGGGTTCAAGTCTGGCTGGGCCACTCTAGGACATTCACAGCTGTGTGCTTAGGATCATAGATATGTTGGAAAGTAAACCTTCAGCCCAGTCTGAGGTCCTGAGTGCTGTAGAACAGGTTTTCATTGAGGATATCCCTGTACTTTGCTCCATTCAGCTTTCCCATAACCTGACCAGTCTCCCAGTCCCTGCTGCTGAAAAAACATCTCCACAGCATAATGCTGCCACCACCATACTTCACTGTTGGAATGATATGGGGCAGGTGATGAATGGTGCCTGGTTTTCCCCAGAATAACATTTAGAATTGAGGCCAGACAGTTCAACCATGGTTTCATCAGACCAGAGAATCTTGTTCCTCACAGTCTGAGAGTCCTTTGGGTATTTTTTTGCAAACTCCAAGCAGGCTTTCATGTGTGTTGCACTGAAGAGAGGCTTTTGTCTAACTGGGGCAAATCAGTAGTGGCGGCAACGGGAGGTTCCGCCCACCCACCCGGACACCATAATGGATGCTTTGAACATGTGCAGAAGCCCCACGAGTGAGCAGAGCAAGCACAAGCGTGCACACACTCACAGTTCCAAACCGGTAGTGAAGGTAAGTGGAACCCTTTACTGGTGGGAATGGATATGTTGTCAGCACCTCCTTATCTCAAGCATGGGTTTTGGATTTGGTGAAGGAGGGTTTGTGGGGGGTGTTGTATGACAACTATGGAAACCTAGGAAAAGACACAACTTTTTACAGGAAGCACTGAAAGTGGAAGACAGGAGGTTTTCTGAAGAATCCATTTTCTAAAATGAAAACATTAACAACTGGCCTGCTTTGAAATAGGAATTAGGATCAGCTAACTATATTTGATAGAGCACTGTAAACTATACCCCTCATTGTATTAGACCAAGGGTGTCAAACTCCCCGTGCACGGGTCAGATGTGTCACATGATGCCCATGCCAACCCCTGTTTTAGCAAAGGGGAATAAGTTGTGATGTATCATGTGATGACAACATAACGCTGCGAGTTACACCCCTGTATTAGACTATTGTAACTAGTTCCTTATCCACTAATTTTTGAAGCAATTTATTGGAGATCCTGAGCAACTTCACCTGTCTGCTTATATGCTGGATTCTCCTTTAAAATCAGGTTGCAGACCTCTAAAAAAGTGAGGGATGTGGTGGCTCAGTGGCTAAGATGCTGAGCTTGTCGATTGAAAGGTTGGTAGTTCAATGGTTCGAATCCCTAGTGCTGCATAATGGGATGAGCTCCCATTACTTGTCCCAGCTTCTGCCAACCTAGCAGTTCAAAAGCACATAAAAATGCAAGTAAAAAAATAGGGACCACCTTTGGTGGGATGGTAACAGTGTTCCGTGCACCTTCGGCATTTAGTCATGCCAGCCACATGACCACGGAGACGTCTTCAAACAGCGCTGGCTCTTCACCTTTGAAACGGAGATGAGCACTGCCCCCTAGAGTCGGGAACAACTAGCACATATCTGTGAGGGGAACCTTTACCTTTACCTTTACCTTAATAAAGTGATAGCCAAAGTATAGCTGTGTCATTGTAAAAAATTAATAGGACACATCAGTCAATTGTTTTAACATCTAGTAGTGCATGCTGCTTAAAAGAAAATTTCAAAGATACTCTCATTTCATGCAGAAAATTATTTTGTGGTTTTTTAAAAATATATTTTCATGCTCTAATGAACATTATAACCCCAACAGTCATTCTGCTCATATGTACATATGCTAGAGACAATGTGCATAGGTATATGATTGGTAACATTTCTTTTCAAAGTAATTTAATTTTTTTAAAGGTTAAGGCAAAATTAAGTTTAAGATGTCAACTTCAGTAGATCTCTTCCCATCTTTCTGTTATGGTAAAGAATATGTTGTAAAGAATGGAAGAAAAGATAGCTATATGTAATCATAAAAAATACACTTATTCTAAGAGCAAATAAGCCATGCCAAAGAAGGCTGAAAGATCTAATATGATGTAATACTATGTAACTTCATGGTAGCAGAATGTTTTATGACTAACACATTTTATTAAAAGGTGTACACATTTTTTTAGCTGCAGCTCACTTCATTGGATGCATATGGCTAGATTGATGGAGGAGTTAATTTAGGGAGAGTTGGGGGAAGAGAAGGGAGGAGATAACAGATTGATTATCTAAATGCAGGTCCCATGTCATACCTTATCAATTAACCATTGTAATGTGTTAAACAAACATTATGTTTCCTGAGACCTGCTGAGATTTCTGAAACCTTTTGATGTATGTGAATTCAACAATCTCTTGCTCAATTGTGCTGTTAAAGTATAATTTTTCCAAAATAGTTCTTTGAGGTCTGCCATAGAGTGTTCTGAAGGTTGAAATGTTTTAATATTAGTTTGGTCTTGTTTTGAATCCTGATATTAAACTTAAGTCCATTAATTCTTTTGCACAAAGATTTTGGGTGTTGTTAGCAGAGGATAGCATATAGGTAGTCCTCAATTTACGACCACAATTGAGCCCAAAACTTCTGTTGCTAAATGAGACATTTGTTAACTGATTTTTGTCCCATTTTATGCCCTTTCTTGCCAGGCTGTTGAGTGAATTAACGTAGTTAAGTTAGTAACATGGTTGTTAAGTGAATCTGATTTCCCCATTGACTTTGCTTGCCAGAAGACTCAAAAGATGATCACATGACCCTAGAACACTGCAACCGTCATAAACATGAACCAGTTGCCAAGCATCCAAATTTAGATCACATGACCATGGGGATGCTGCAACAGTCAAAAGTGTGGAAAATGATTGTTAGTCACATTTTCAATGCTATTGTAACTTTTAATGGTCACTAAATGAACGGTTGTAAGTTGAGGACTACCTATATATCACATTACAGGAAGAGCATGTGAAAGCACATCTAATCTTAGATGTACACTTGTTGGGGCCTCTGCTGGTGCTGTTGATGTAAATCTGGGGATAAAATAGGCATCTGGATTTATTACAGGGTGCTATTCCCATACTAATTCCCATTCTGATTCCACTGTCTTGTTGTTGTTTGTGAGAATGTGCTTCAGGTTGTATTATCATCTATATACTGTATATGTATGGGATTGTTATAGTGTCTGAGAAAGTGCACTGTTATTGCCCAGTATGGGCTGTAATCAATCAATACTGTAATGCATTTGATTGGTATGAACCATGAAAGGCAACCAGTGGTGTTCTGTTGTTCTGTTTCTGTGTCTTTCTTTCTAAGGTCCTCCCTGGTGATTGATTACTCTCTATTGATTTGTCTGGTTGGATGGATAATTCAGTCTCCTAAAAGCCTGATTTAATCCCATCAATTAAACTTCTTTGTCAAATAGGTCAGAACAAGGCTGTGTTACAACATGACCTTATGCCAATTTTGAGAATTTAATGCTTCATTATTTAGAATTATCAAAAGGAACAATGTCAAAAATATATAGGGTATTATTATAGATCCAACTCTCTAGTTAAAAAAGCTTGGGATACTGGTCCTTATAATTCCATATAGGAAACAAATTACCAGAAATTGTGGAAAACTGGGTGGATTCACTACAACTTCAATGCAAAAACTGCAGTGGAAGATTATACATTGCTGGTATTTGACTTCATTGTGATTGGCACATATACATCAAAATTCTTCTTCCAAATGTTGGAGAAGTTATCCAAAAAAAAAAACAAAAAAAAAAAAAAAACCCCTCAATTTTTTCATTTGTGGTAGTCATGAGTTAAATCTATACTCTGGCCATAAAATTGTGGGAGACTTAACTAACATCACTAAACATAAAACTGAATGCTCCCCAAAGTTAGGCTTACTGCTTTTATTTATAGGATGAAACCTCAAGCTTGAAAATAAAGAACTTGTTATATTATCTATTTAATAATTGCCCAACATTGGAAAACTCTAGATAACATAACAGTTGAGATGTGGATTAACAAAGCCTCTTCAACTGCCAGATCAGAAAACAATCACAAATTTAAAATAATGAGAAATCAGAGGCAGGAACCTCAGTTTTATCAAATTTGGATAGATTTTATGAATTACCGTAATAGCAATAGACTATATATGGTATACTTTGCATACATGGTAAATTTATATCATATTGTATACTTTGCATACATGGTAAATTTATACATATATAAGGTTAATATAATTACCTGCTATTGTTTATTAATCACAGTTCAATTAAAAAAAATTAAAAAGATCAGAACAAATGTAACTATATTGTAGAATCTAGGACAGATTGGGCCGGGAATATTGTAGATGGAAGTTGAAAGCAGCTAAGTATTCATAGCAATCCTGTATGTTTATGTGTCCATTATATAGTTTTACAGTGACATTAAGGCAATGGATTGTTCTATAGATAGGTGTTATACACACACACACACACACACACACACACAGGGAGGGAGGGGGGAGGGAGGGGGGAGGAGGAGGAGGAGGAGGAAGAAGAAGAAGGAGGAGAAGGAGAAGGAGAAGGAGAAGGAGAAGGAGAAGGAGAAGGAGAAGGAGAAGGAGAAGGAGAAGGAGAGATCCAACCCATTATAAATAAAGTTGTATATTAAAATCTTCTGACTTTCTATTGCTAACAATATGTCCATGGAATTTATATTTTTTACTCTTTGATTACTGCTTCTTAAATTATTATTAAATCAAGACTAATAAATATTTACCGAAGATTTGGGAAACTACAAGAAGTTGATATGAAAGAAAAATACAAGGATTTAAATTCTTATTTCCAAAAAGAAAATTTCAAAAATCCATTTTTAGATAAATAAGTGGCATATGAAGTGACTGACAGTGGCCAGTTAATTGTTATGCTATGAACGCAATTGTTCCAAAGTAGGTATTTGCAGAAATTACAGGAGAACAGATGTGCTCTTTCCATTGATTAATTTCTGAGCTAGCTACAGGGAATAGCTAGTATGTGTAGAGACATGCCATCAATCCAAATTTTAACTTACATTGTCACTGTTTTTAGAAAGCTGTAGAAGATACAGATTACATATGTATGCATAAATACATAAAAGATGTAAATAAAAACGATGTTTCCGGATTGCTTATTATTTACCCTATGACTATCATTAAGTGTTGTACCTTATGATTCTTGATGAAAAGAATATCTTTTATTTTATGTACACTGAGAGCATATCCACCAAGTCAAATTCCTTGTGTGTCCAATCACACTTAGCCAATAAAAATTTTTAATTCTAATTCTAATACTAGCATATATCCATTAAAGTATTTATGCAGATTTCTTCAGGCAAAAAGATTGATTAAAGCATTTAAATAAATAACTATATTCAGTGCTATCTAAATGGATGTCAATTGATTTTTAATATTGAGAAATGTAGACTGTAGCCAAGCCCTATTCAAATTAATCATATTTTTGTTTTTGGCTTTAATTCCACCAACTGATTACTAAGCTTCTGACCACTTTCCATACAGATTGATTATTCTAATACCTCAAACTCCTAACTCGGCCACTAGAAAAATGCCATCTGTCTTGTCAATATATGCAAATACTTTGCAATAATGATTTTTATGGCAGAATAATTAACTGGCAGGATTAACTGACTATGCCCAGGGTTAGAAGTTCAGCAGAGGTGGTCCTGGTTACTACTTAAATAAAGTATCAGTAAGGTTAGGCAAGCATGGGATGTCAGAAAAAGATTCTGAAAGAAAGCAATCACACATTGCTTTCCCATGATTGCTAAATTGCAGAAGTCAAGCTTAACTTCAATGAGACTTTACCCTACATAATACAAATGTTTTGTAGAGTTTAGCCTGAAGGCAAATGAGCTAACAGCCACTGGTATCTTGCTGAGCCTTGAACGCCCACAGAAGACAACGCTATGTTGATCAAAGCAAGATGCCTTAGCATATCCAATTGTTTTCTATTGTATTTAGATGTGAATCAATCAAAAAAGACAAATCATACATGACTAGAATAGTCAGAGCAAGATATTAATTCCTTTATGCACCTGACTCACCATTATTAATTAATACCACCTGTAAAAAATTAAACTATGGGTACATGCATTTCATTTTTATTTATAAAACTAATAATTTGCAACATGATTCAGAAGCCACTATCTTTATAATGAACTCAGAAGCTGGCACTGTTTTTGCTAAATCAAAACTTCATTCAAAAAGGAGTTATGGACATGATTTTCTGACAGGGTCAGAAACACCCTGTGGTGTTATTGTAACACTTCCTCAAAATTCTTCTCCAGTGTTCAGATTCCCAGCCTGGACATTAGACAAGTGTACTGTCCTGAAATACTGTGGAATTCTTCTGAGATTTATATCAAAGGCTCCAAGTTAGCCCTTCATTTCAACCCCCTCTCTTTCTCATTGATTGTAGTGTGGTAATAGGATTGTTCCAGGGAAAAATAATTCCACAACTTGATTGTAAAGTGACAAAAAGTCACTTTGCTCTACTTTCTCCCACTTCCAAATGAATTGCTAGCATTTCTCTGAGTTCAAATTCTATAGTGACATTTAACTACTGGAGCTAAACATATAATGGTCAAAGAGATCTTTCATTCAATTTTCTCTTCTGGTCACTACCTCTCCCACTTTCCAATTTTATTACAGCGCTGCTGCATAAACTTTTATAGTCTCTGTTGGGGAGGGGGAATAACACTGCAAAAAGGTATTTAAAAGAAAAGTAACAAACATTTCTGCAGACATAATTGTAATTATAATACTCATATCCATCTGCATTTAATTTTAAGTACATAATGGAAATATGCATGAGCTTGATATGAAACATCTGGACAGCATGAATTAAAGAGAAAACTGAAACTTGACATGAAGGTAATGATTCAAAGGTCAAGACACTATCAGTGCGTGCAACCAGTTTATATCAGACTTTTTAAATTTTTGTATCATTTTAATATTAGAATAATTGTTCTTAATTTCATATAAAAGAAAATATAAATATATGATTAGAAGACTATTCAAAGCACTAATATTATAGTAAGAAACTTAAGAGCATTAATGGTCCTCTCCACATCACATTTCTTAAAAGTATCTGGTTATTTTTATATTTATCACTGGTATTCCACAAGGACCTGAGCATTTCATTTTGTGTCCATGTCTGGGGTTCTTGGTGTGTAAAAGAGCCCATCTCCTGATTATGTTAATAGTTGTTTTATAATGCCTGCCTATAATGTGTCTTATTTTTTTATATTGTATGTATTTTATCTAGCGCCTAGATAAAAGTCTAGACTCTAGAGTGACATAAATAAATAACTTCCCATGTAGAAAACTCTAAGCAAAATATGTAAATTCTTATTAAACATAACCTTACAAATTATGAGGAAAATCTAATGAAGGGTTGTGCTATGAGAGAGTGATTGCTCCTAAATCACCCAGCCCATTTTCACCATCTCCTGGCTAGGAGGATTTTTCCATAGATTTGTCCTATGAACCAATTATGCTGTTTCCTTGATTGGGAGGCCACTATCCAGTCATTCAGGCTGTAGCTGGTTCAAACTGTGACATCCTGTGCAATCTTTGGTACACCCATGTTACACCATGATTCCAAGAATTTAAGAGTTCCCAATACAATTCAAAGTGCTGGTTATCATCTATAAAGCCGTTCACAGCATAAGGCCTACTAGATCAGGGAGGTGAAAATGCTAGAAAATTGTATATTAAGCAATATCATCTAATGCAGGGTATAAAACTCAACCAGCCTATGGGGTGCTTAGATCTGGCCCACAGGGCTACCCTGGAAACTGCAAAGGACCAGCCTGAGGTACCTCTGCCAGCAAAAACGGAGCTCAGGAAGGCTGTGCGTGTCCATCCCAGGCTCCATTTTCAGCCGGGACGGCCCTCTGCAGCTCTCTGCCAACGAAAATGGAAAACTCTGTCTGTTTTCTCTGAGAGAGGGATGCAGGAGGCCATCCTGGCTGAAAACAGAGCCCAGGAGGGCTGGTTACAGCACTCCCAAGCTCCTTTTTCACTGGCAGAGGGCTAGCAAAGCAAACTAAAAGCAAAACAAACAGAAGGAGAGTTTCCCCTTTTGCATTTGAGCAACCAAGAAGGGACAGGAAAGGAGAAAGGGAAAGAGGAAAGAAAGAAAAAGAAGGAAAGATGGGAAGAGAGCATTGAAGAGGGAAGGAAAAAGAAGAAAAGGAAGGAAGGAAGGAAGGAAGGAAGGAAGGAAGGAAGGAAGGAAGGAAGGAAGGAAGGAAGGAAGGAAGGAAGGTCCTGCCTTAGCACATGGCCACCAGCAGCTCTGCTGCCCTTTCACCATCCCCTTGTCTCCTCCTCCTGACCTCTACTGGTGGTCTTCCATCCTATCGCTGAGGATGCTTTGGTTACAAAGCTGGGTCTTCTTGCATGGAGAGGGGGCGAGCCTCCTTCTGACCCACACACTTTGCCCTCCTGCACACACCATGAGCAACCTGGTCAAGGAGAGCAAGCACAGCAGCAGCAGCCTCGAGGAGGAGTAAGTGCAGCCAGACAGTCCCTTGGGGAAACAGGGCTGGGCTGGGCTGTGGGGTCTGGTGCCCTAGGAGCTCCAGGGCCAGGCTGGAAACTTGCCCTCCTCTGTCTAGGGCTCAGCCTGCACCACCATCCAGAGGCCCTCCACAGGGCCTGACAGGAACAACAAGGCTACTCTGAAGAACAAGTGTTTGGCACTCTCCCTGGTTTCACCTTCCTCTGCTGGAGACAATGGATTCCCCCCAGCCCCGCCCGGGCCACCACAGATGTCCACAACACAAGTGACATTGAGTTGCCACACCCACCCTGCCCTCCCAAGGTCAAACATAACCCTGATGCGGCCCTCGATGAAATAGAGTTTGACACCCCTGATCTAATGGGACCGAGGAAGCTGGCCTCTTCTGTCACAGTGCTTTAGAACATTAAATCTCCCAAAGTTAATTTGGCCCTGACCCTTATTAGTGATTCTAAAGCTTTGAAAACCTGGATGGTTCTCTGGGTATGTAGCATGGGTGAGCTTCACATTGTGGTTTTTTATGACATGACTGTAGTTTGTGTTTGATCACTCTCAGGTGCCATTAATATTGGGCCATTGCTTGTTGTTATTTTCATTTTTGACTATTATTTTTATTTTTCTGTTAGCCAGAATCAGTACTGTGAGATTGGTGTTTATATAAATCTATTGAATAAATAAATAACAGGCTGAGCTTTTAAGAAATCAATTAAACTCATGTATCCAGCAATAGATCGTTTGAGCTGTTGATTCCCAGGTGGTAAGAAATAGTTTTTGTATCTCTTTGTTGCCATTTAGTTGTGTAGCCATGATACCACCATTGTGTACTGTAAGTGCCGGAATTTTAAAAAATAGCTTTGGAGATCATTGTAAGAGCTTTAAATTACTCTAAGAATATAATGTGAGGAAAGGTAGTAAAGAACTAATGACCACTGAAAATCTGCAGCCAGGTAGGCTACAGAAATATAAGGTACAAGTGCTTTCCAATTGTATATCTTGAGCCAGGGATATGTTTTGCTTTCTCTAGATGAACTGGTAGACCAAGACTAAAAAAAAAAAAAAAGTAGCTGCAGGAGCCATGGTCCACCTCTCACACAACCAAAAGTGTATTTTAGGATAGGACTCCAACTCCAGGACCAATGATGGAAGCCATGGAAAACTTGTGGAACCAACTGAAACCATAGATTCAATGGAATCTGTCATTTCAGACCACTTCCCCTGTCAACACACCCTATTTTACATATAGCATCTGAAGCTGTAAAGATAAATGGAGCCCTACATTTTGTTCTTAAATTGTCTGTATAGTCAGCAGTTAACAGAATCTGGGTATCTTGTGTTCTTCCAATATCTGCACAGCTATCACGTAGAACAGTAGCCCCCAACCTTTTGGGCACTAGGGACTGGTTCTGTGGAGAGAGATTTTTCCACGGACAAGAGGGGGCATGGTTTTGCATGCTGCCTATATCCTGCAGATGGGGCTTCACTTGTTTGCATGGTCCAGTTTCTGGCATACCGCGGACTGGTGCTGATACATGGACTGGAAATTGGGGCCCCCTGATGTAGAAAATGAGGCTGAAATGTTTCAATAGACAAGACAAGAAACAATGGAAGAAGATCTCATTTGGACATCATGAAACATTTCCTAATGGTAGGAGCTATTCAGTGATGGAATAAATTTTTTTTTGAAGCACTAGTTTCTCCCTAGAGGTGTTTAAACTGAAGCTGGATAACCATCTGCTGGGAACGAGATGTAGTAGATTCCCATATGAAGCAGATGGTTGGATGAGATGATGTCCAAGTCTCTTCCAACAATAATTCAATGATTCTATTTTTGCCAACTACAATTAAATCACTATCTTTATAAAATCCTTTGGTTTCCAACATGTACTAAACAATTTTACCATAATGATTGAAATGTGAATGATAATGGATTGGAGGAAGCGAGTTAGGAAGCAAATGGGAGGGAGGATTCCATTTTCTCCAAAATTCTACAGAGAGTATTAATTCACATTTATCAGAGCAGCAAAGGAGGGCCCTATCAACACCATTTTAATCTATAAAGAATCCAATGCTGTCAATTTCTACTTATTAAAAATTATGAATTCCTAGTATTGTAAATTAATTAACTGAAAAGCAACAAAAGGATTTCTTTGAAAACTGTTTTAATTTCATAAGTGGAAAGAGGTCCTCAGTTTATACCTGCAGCAGTTAAAGTTGGCCAAATCTTGTAGCCAAATGGTATATACAGCACAGTTGGCTCCATACAAAACCTGTCTGGAATCATTTTTGTCACAAATGCATTGAATTTAGGCTAAATAATGTTAAGCTCAATCAATGGGTTGATTGAATATTTTATTTCTTTCTAAAATTAATTTCTATTTGCAGAGTTTAGCCCAACTATTTTTAAAAAATTATCCTTATTTTGGAAGTTCATGCCAGAAAAGAAACTGCTCAGTATATCTCTGCAGATGCTGAAGCCATAGTGATTTGTGATCCTCCTAAGCAGGATCTTAGATGAAGGATCTTCAACAGAGATCATCAATCTAACTGGAGCAGGCTAACAAGATCACACTGTTTCGGCACACAGATTTTCAGCCAAAGGTCAACTAGTATTTAAATCAATTAACTGTACCAAAATATTACCAGATAAAGTGACATTTCAACAAATTTCAACAAAAAGCTCAAACTGCCCAAGGAGCTGCTGATACAGTTCTACAGAGGAATTATTGAGTCTGTCATCTGCACCTCTATAACTGTCTGGTTTGGTTCTGCAACCCAACAAGACAGACACAGACTTCAGAGGATAATTAGAACTGCAGAAAAAACAATTGCTACCAACCTGCCTTCCATCGAGGACCTATATACTGCACGACTAAAGAAGAGGGCTGTGAAAATATTTACAGACCCCTCACATCCTGGACATAAACT
The DNA here is from genome assembly GCA_022577455.1 of Arizona elegans. Lineage (NCBI taxonomy): Eukaryota > Metazoa > Chordata > Lepidosauria > Squamata > Colubridae > Arizona > Arizona elegans. The sequence continues at coordinate 157,101,493 of JAKOOJ010000001.1, forward strand.
GTTTCAACTCCTACCCTCAAAACAATGCTATAGAGCACTGCACACCAGAACAACTAGAAGAACAGAAGAACAGTTTTTCCCAGAATGCCATCACTCTGCTAAACAAATAATTCCGTCAACACTGTCAAACTAGTTACTAAATCTGCATTACTATTAATCTTCTCATCGTTCCTATCACCCATCTCCTCCCACTTATGACTGTATGACTGTAACCTTGTTGCTGGTATCCTTAAGATTTATATTAACTGTTTCCCTATGGCTATCATTAAGTGTTGTACCTTATGATTCTTGACGAATGTATCTTTTCTTTTATGTACTCCGAGAGCATCTGCACCAAGACAAATTCCTTGTGTGTCCAATCACACTTGGCCAATAAAGAATTCTATTCTATCTCTATTCAGCAGTCCCCTAAGGAAAATGCTATTTTTACAGAAGTCATGTCCCTGTGGCTCTGAGGCAAATGAAACAATGGCCCATATTCTACTATACAGCAACTACTATAAGTATATGAACATATACATATACACACACATACATACATACATACATATATATACATACACATACAGATATATAAATATACACACACACATACACACACACACACACATATGTATGTATGTATGTATGTATGTATGTATGTATATGTCTTCTTAAGTTTTCGCGGGTGTGCATATGCAAAAAATTAAAATCTCGGGTTTTTTCCCGCATCATTATAAATAAGTTGGTTAAAATATTTAAAATCCTGGTTAAAATCCTGGTTAAAGTCCTAGTTTAAAATCTTCTAAAAATCCTTACAGAGCACTCTGCAAGTTCCTTTAAAACCTCAGCTAAAATCCTACCAGTGACTTTAAAAGTTTTTCTTAAAGCAACGTTATTATATATATATATATACATACATATCAATTTTCTTACTTCTTCGTAGGGTTTAAAAAAAAAAAAAAAAGCCCAGAATCACTGAGCTGGAGCTACAAAAAAACCTTGGCTACGTAGGGAAAACCTGGCTAGAAGAAAAACACACATAAACCCTACGAAGAAGTAAGAAAATTGATACTGTACCTTTACAGGGAGGATACATAAGATATGGGTGTGGCCTACTGATGACAGCAAACGAGCTAGAAACGGATCTATTTAGGTCTCCCACCTAGCAGTTAGAGCTTGCTAGGTGTTAGAAAGGAAAAAAGCCCAGAACCGAGTAGATGTGATTCTACTGAGCTGGAATAAATAAATATATATATATATATATATATATATATATATATATATATATATATATATATATATATATATATTGAGATATCCAGGCCAGCCTGACACATTTTGCTTATTTTTAGCTGACCAACATGATGAAATCACCTTGAAAGTTGCTATCTTTGGAATTCATGCCACATTCAGTGGGTATTGGTCATTAACAATATAATTTGTGCTTAGCTCAATATATTCCTCTGCTAATACTATCTAGAATATTTATTTATTTACTTTCTTTTTTTATATATATTGTCAGTAACTAAAATAACATTTGTGTTAACTTTTTATTTGGGAGGAAAGATTTGCAAATTGTAAGCAGAGAAGTGAAAAAAGATGCTACCAAGAAAATTATCTAGTCATGATGGCATTAGAAGCAAAGAGTGGCCTAAACAATACTACTGTTCATTATCTTCTTAGGTACTCTTAGTTTGCTCTTTGAAACCATCTCCAGATTTTGAATCTGCCAGACATTTTTTGTTTAGGTCAACCTTGTACCAGTAATTTTATTACTGAAATGGAACACTTCATCAGAGAATATGTAAATTAAAATATGTTATTCTAATTTTAGAGTTGGTAATTCTTTGCCCATTCTGAGTCACATCAATTATTAGAGAGGTCTTAATTATTTCTAAAACAATGAATAATTCTGCAAATGCCTCCTCAGAATTCCAAAGCATCAATGAGCAAACTAAAAATCTTAGATGTTTGAGAAACTCTGGTTCTTGTGGTCTTGCAAATATGTGAAAATATATTAGACAAACGTAACAATGACAATGCAGAAAATATTTAAGATACAAGTATTAATGAAACCTGAAGCTTTTCTTTTTGGTATTATGGACAAGCCAATTGAAAAACAATTTGGGGTGCTACTCTTTCACATAGTGATGGCTGTGAGGATTGTACTTGCACTGGAAAGAAAAAGGGATGCCGACTGTTAAAAGAATGATTTTAAATTTGACTGAATTAGCAGAGATGGCGAAATGAACTGCTTTGATCAGAGATAATAGACTAGACAGTTTTATAAGAGGCTGGAAACCATTCGTGGACTTTCTATGTGCCAAATACAACAACAGATGGTTATATAAAAGAGGAGGACAATTTACTATTTATTTTATTATTATTTTTTTACCATCCAGCTGGGGTGGATTCTATATATTAAATGTTAATTTTATTTGGCATTTGGATCACTTTTTTCTCTTTTTTGTAAACCTTTTTTTTCTTTGTTGTTGTTAGTGCTGGACATATGTTTTTGTTTTGTTTTCTTTGCTTTTCTGTTTTTATTTTACCTTTTATGATAAAACAAAATAAATATACTGAAACAGATAAACTCTGATTCTTAAATCTTTTTACTGCAAGGGCTGACTAGTTATTCTCTGTTTTCCTTTTCTTATCCAATTAACTAGTCATTGAATAGTTCCAAAAGTGAACTCATTATCTCATGATTGTTAACTTATTAATACTTCAGTGGTTACTAATATATTTCCAAATTTAAGATCAGGAACACAGGCTCAAAGCATACATTACAACTCATATGTATCTTCTTGGAGCCCCAAAGGAGCTTGAGGTTGACAGTTCAAGTTTCAAGATCCTTCCCACCCACTTCTGCAACGGAATAACTATGGCTGCAATAAATTGCTTATTTTCCATAATCCAGTTGCCGATATATTGTGAATGATATATCTGCTTTAGAATTAGAAATGAGGGAACCTCTATTGCCAAGAAGCATGAAGAGTGTTATTTGCCTGAAACTTCATCAAAGCGAAGTCCTCCTTTGGAACATCATTCAGCAACACTTTAAGTTTGAATTACTATAAGGACTGGAGTTTGGATTCAGTGGTCTAAATGGCTCCTCCCAATTCTATACTTCTATGATTCTAAATCTGAATTGTCCTATTTATGTAATTTCAGGCTATAATCTTGTATCCATTATTAGAATGCAAATACTAAGTACTTCTGACATATAAAGGGTTTCATTGTCGATTAAGCACTCACCTATGTGAACAGGAATCTAATGTCTTACTTTTTCTAATAAAAAAAAGAGCTATTAGCTAAATAAATTTGGAAGTAATAACTAAAATTAACTCTATTTGTGGATCATTAAACTTAAATTCATGCCAATTTGCTGACTGGGTGTCATTCTGATTGATATGGAGCAGAAAATTGACTTATAAATAGAAACTGCTATTCCTGCTAGGAATGATATAAATCTGTAAATTTCATAGTCTTGAAGATCATGACTCTGGCAAATAAAATATTAAAAATGTTGAGTTACATAAAGTAGATGAAGAGACATAATTATCAGCAAACTTAAATATGTATTAAGAATATCTTAGGCCATGCAAAGCAGTGTCATTTCACTCAGCGAAGCCACCTCACTCCCCATTGCTAGAGCAATCCATTTCCAAGGTAGTGCCTCGACTACAAGAGCAAGTTGCTTCATCTCACCTCAAAAGAGTTATATTAAAGTGCACTTCAAAGTTGAAATAAAAGCCAACCACTTCAAGGTTTCACATAAACCTATGAATTAGTGAAGTGTTTTGAATGCAGCATAAGAAAGAATTGATTCTACTTTGATAATAAATTCTCATTACATCTTTTCTACCCAGACACTGGCATGCTTAAATATTTTCATTCTAAATGCAGTAATAATGTATTAGGTTATTGTTTGTACCTGTAAAAAGATCTGCCATCTTTACAAATAAATATAAAGAAAATCACACATGGAGTTTTTGTCTTTTCCAATGATGATTTCTCAAAATCAATCACAATATATTATTTATTCATGATTATATGGTTCAATTCTAACTGATTATAACTTATTTTTTGAAAAAAAAATATTTAAAACAAAAACCAAACATAAAATCACCATCATTCAAATACAATTACAAACAGTATGCCTCATTAGAGAAGGCCTTAGGCCAAGGGAGGCCACTGTACCTCAGACAGCCGGCTGTGAATCTCTCCTTGTGAAGTGAGGTCATGGGATTCAGATGGGTTTGCTGATCACGTACCTGGCTCCCTGCCACGTTGCAGCAGCTCTGCCAGAGCTTCTCAATGTTATCGCCGCGGTGGCGGTTGATACCCCCAGACTTATGGTCATGGGGGATTTCAACCTGCCGTCCATGGGTGAGGTATCTGAGGTGGCTCGGGAGTTCATAGCTTCCATGACGGCTATGGACCTAACCCAGTTAATTCATGGCCCTACACACGCCGGGCGAAACACGCTGGACTTGGTTTTTGTCTCTGGACAGTGGCTGAGTGATCTCGAGATAGGGGATATAGTCATCAAGCCCTTGTCATGGTCGGATCACTCTCTCCTTCGCCTTGACCTTCGAACCGCTGCACCCTGCCGCAGGGAGGCGGAACCGACAAGATGGTACCGCCCCAGGCACCTGATGGAACCTGACAGGTTCCAGATGGAGCTTGAGCCAATCCCTGAGGTTCTGGCTCATGCCTCGACTGGAGACCTAGTGGCCGCCTGGGATAGGATGGCTGCTGGAGCTCTGGATTGAGTCGTGCCTTTGCGGCCTCTGACCGGTGCCGATCTCACCTGGCTCCTTGGTTCACCGAGGAGCTAAGGGAGATGAAGCGCTGGAAAAGATGCCTAGAGAGTGGTTGGAGGGCCAGTCATGCTGAATCTGACTGGACACTGGTAAGATCTCATTAAGAATTACCTAGTGGCGATAAAAGCAGCAAAATGTACTCATTTTGCTGCTCTTATTGCATCATCAGATAATCGCCCGGCCGCCCTGTTTAAGGTGACCCGCTCCCTGCTCCACCAGGAAGCGTGGGAGGACCCCTTGGAGGGAAGAGCTGAGGATTTTGTTCAGTATCTGCATGACAAAATCACTCAGATTCGGGAAGATCTGGACTCCGACTGGGTAGATCCAGCGGGGATGACGGAGGTCCTGAGAATGTTATCAGGGATGAGTTTGATCCTGTGACCCCTGAGGACATGGACAGGATTCTGGGTAGACTGAATGCGACCACATGTTTGTTGGACCTGTGCCCCTCCTGGTTAGTGCTGGCTTCCCAGGAGGTGATGCGAGGCTGGCTCCAGGGGATTATAAATGCTTCATTGGGCGAGGGTGTCTTTCCCACCGCCTTGAAAGAGGCGGTGGTGAGACCCCTCCTCAAGAAGCCTTCCCTGGACCGGCAGTATTGGCTAACTATAGTCCAATCTCCAACCTTCGCTTTGTGGTGAAGTTTGTCGAGAGTGTGGTTGCACGACAGCTTCCTCAGTACCTGGATGAAACGACGTATCTAGATCCATTCCAGTCGGGCTTCAGGCCTGGGTACAGCACAGAAACAGCATTGGTCGCGTTGGTGGATGATCTCTGGAGGGCTCGGGACAGGGGTTGCTCCTCTGTCCTGGTCCTGTTAGATCTCTCAGTGGCTTTTGATACCATCGACCATGGTATCATGCTGCACCGGTTGGAAGAGCTGGGGGTGGGAGGCACCGTACTACGGTGGTTCTCCTCCTTTCTCTCCAACTGGTTGCAGTCTGTGTTGATGGGGGGGCAGAGGTCGACCCCAAGGCCCCTTATATGTGGGGTGCCAAAGGATCGGTCCTCTCGCCCCTTTTGTTCAACATTTATGTAAAGCCGCTGGGCGAGATCATCCATGGTTTCGGGGTGGAGTACCATCAGTACGCTGACGACACCCAGCTGTACATCTCCACCCCAGACCACCCCAACGATGCCCTTGAAGTAATGTCCCGGTGCCTGGAGGCCGTACAGATCTGGATGGGGAGAAACAGGCTCAGCTGGTGCCATCACTGACTATTGGGGGTGAATCATTGGCCCCCACGGAAAGGGCTCGCAACTTGAGTGTCCTCCTGGATTCACGGCTGTCTTTAGAAGAGCACTTGACGGCCGTGACCGGGAGGATATTTCATCAGGTTCGCCTGATTCGCCAGTTGCATCCCTTTCTATATTGGGACTCCTTACTCACGGTCACTCATGCCCTCATCACCTCCCGTCTGGACTATAGTAATGCTCTCTACATGGGACTCCCCTTGAGGAGCACTCGGAGACTCCAACTGGTGCCGAGTGCGGCCGCGCGGGTAGTGATGGGAGCGACGTGGCGCTCCCATGTAACACCTCTCCTGTGCGAGCTGCACTGGCTCCCGATGGTCTTCTGAGTGCGCTTCAAGGTTTTGGTTATCACCTTTAGAGCACTCCATGGCTTAGGACCTGGTTATTTACGGGACCGCCTGCTACCACCAATAGTCTCCCACCGACCAGTACGCTCCCATAGAGAGGGGTTCCTCCGGGTGCCGTCAGCCAAACAATGTTGACTGGTGGCCCCTGGGGGAGAGCCTTCTCTGTGGGGGCACCTACTATCTAGAACGAGCTCCCCCCGGAGATACGGAGGATCCCGGATCTGCGTACTTTCCGTCGCGCGCTCAAGACTTTCCTATTTCATCAAGCTGGCCTGACCTAAGTCTTTCCCCTTTTTAATGGAAATTTTAAATTTGGTTTTAAATTATTGGGGGTTTTAAATTTGTTCAGCCAAATTATTTAATTCGTTTTAATCTATTTTAAATTTTGTATTTATATGTTTTATTCTATGGCTGTTCACCGCCCTGAGTCCTTCGGGAGTAGGGCGGTATACAAATTCAAATAAATAAATAAAGTATGTCGATCGGTTAGAATTCTTTTGTGCTCAATCCCTTATCCCTAAATACCAATTTCTCCCAGTAGGGCTGCGGAGTGGGTCAGGAGTGGGATGATCCAGATGGTCTGATCCAATACTGAGTCTGTTTGAATTGGCCACGCCTCCTCACGCGTCCCTCGCTTCCAGTTTTTTAGACTCAGTGGATCTGATCAGACATATTCTGACTCATCTCACTCCTCACTCCGACGGAGAGATCTTCAATAGTGCGATAGAAAGTGCAGAGTGTGCTGGCCATTTCAGTTACGGCTGGAAATGCCGCTGCCGCACCACTGCCGCCGCCGCCGCACCTCAGCTGAGAAGGAACAAAGCGACTAGCGGCTTCTCCCTGCGGCTCGCCATGGCCTGCGCCACCGTCGCCGTCGCCCCTCAGCTGAGAAGAAACAAAGCAACTAGGGGCTTCTCCCTGCGGCTTGGCACGGCCTGCGCCAGTGCCACCTCCGCTTCGCAGCTGGGGGAGATCGGAACATCTAGCAGCTCCTTTCCGCGGCTCTCTTCGACCCGCCGCTATCGATCCTGCCAGGGACAAGAGGCTTGTCCCGGCTTCCGACATTGGCGTCTCTAACATTGCCGCCGCCAAGTCACCCACGCTCCAGCTCCCAGCTGACGAGCACAGCGGTGAAAGTGTCAGCTAAATTTCATCTCCAACCCCATCACCGCAGTGTGAAGCTACTGGCCTCATTTCACCAGGTGTTTGTTACCGTTCGCCCTCGCGCCCCGACAATCCTAACGACTCGGAGGGCGGCCATTTTCACTACGAACGTATCTGCCACATGGGGCGGCCATTTTAAGATTTCAAATTTGACGGCAGCCATTACAGGAGCACAGAGCAGCTGTCCCACACACTGCTCCTGCTGCCTTTGAGGGAAACTCCTTGTGGCAACCAATTCTGACTTAAATTGTGACCTTCCTGTCCTCGATTCTGTTTTCAATTGCCATGGCAGAGCTTTCCACCTCCACCAAACTCAGCCCCGCTGATCCTGGCCGGAAAGCCTCTGGCAAATCAGCTTCTGGTAGGAAGGCCCAACAGCCATTGCAGACGGAGCTGAAGGACCTCCAACGCCGTCACAAGGCCTTGGAGTGTCAGGTTTTACAGGCCGAAAAAGAATGTTCAGAACAGGAGGGCCTCTCTGCCCATGGCGCTCCTGCGTCTCCCGATCAAGAGGCTGAGGAGGATCTTGACATCTCTCGCGCCCTGTCACCAGAGAGATCGGATCAACCTTCTGCTACTGAATCTCCTCCCTCTACTGAACAGGCAAAAGGGGATCCCTTTGCATGCTCTGTGGCCCCTCCGCCTCCCCTCCTCCTCCTCAGAAACAACGCTCCCATTCTGTGGAGCTTGGAGACATGCCAGAGGCAGTTCAGCAGCTAATAGCAAGAGCAATTTCCCATGGCATCAGGGAGGCCACTCGGGAGCACAGCTCTGCATCTCTCGTGTCAGAGAGCCTACATTCTCGACGCTCATGCACCTCTCCTCCTGTCAGCCTTACCGGCTCTCCCGACCAGTCTCTGGAGCGCTCACCATCACGCTCAAGGGGTAGCGCTGAACTCTGTCTGGAGGATGATGTTCGTCGGGACACAGAGCTATCAGACGACGAAGGTGCCCCCCCGGATGTTCCGGCCTTTACTGGCCTGTTTCTACAGGGGCTCTTCAAATCACTCCTGCATAAGGCCAAAATCACTTCGGGCCTCATGGATCCCGCTCCAGTTCCCGCTTCCACTGCTTCAACTGCAGGGCAAGCTGTCTTCTCCGAACCTGTGACAGAACAAGTCTTTGTTCCGGTGCCTAAACTTTTTCTCAATGTCGGGAAGAAGCAGTGGTCCACTCCAGCCTCCCTGCCCACTGCAAGTGGTACCAACCGCCGGAACTACAACATGGACCCTTCACTTACCAGTATCTTGCAGGTACCACAAATTGACGGCCCTGTAGCCGCCCTTGCCTCCCCCTCCCCTTACGTTGCAGGGAGCTCCTCCAATGGTCTTAAACCAGAGAACAAAAAATTTGATTCCTCATTCAAGAAGGCTCACCAGGCCTCGGCTTGGGCGATTCAGGCCACTATCACAGCCTCCTTCTTTTCCCGATCTTCATTGTTATGGCTTCAACAACTACAGTCCCGCCTTCCTGCTCAAGAGGTCCGGGTTCACCAGGACCTAAATAAGATCATAGCAGCTACTCAATTCGCTGCTGACGCCATGCTCAATGCAGCTAAATATTCCTCCTGAGCGATGTCCTCTTCTGTCACTTCCAGACGCCTTCTATGGCGGCGTCAGTGGCCAGCCGACATTAAGACCAAGTGGCATCTCGCCGCAGCCCCGTACTCGGGATCTAAGCTGTTCGGTGATTCCCTCGAACCTCTCCTGGTCAAGGATAAAGATAGAAAGAAGGTCTTACCTTCAGTCACCAGACGGGCAGACCGTAGGGCCACTCCCTATTACCGGAGACAGTCCTCCCGCTTTCCTTCCCAGGAGAGCTCCTTCTCTCGCCCTTACTCGCAGGGTTCCTTTCATCCCCAAGAGTGAGGTCCCTTTCGTGATAGGGCACGTAATTATCGATCACAGAAACGAACCCCCCACAGGTCTGGCGGCCGCCAGTCCCCCCGTCAAAAATGACTCTCACCACTCAGCCCCCATCGGGGGCAGGTTGAACCTCTTCCTAGACAGGTGGGTATGTATCACATTGGATCAATGGGTCCTCCATACCTTAGAATTCGGTCTCCCCCTGGAGTTCCTCTCCAGCCTTCCGGACCGCTTTGTGCCATGCCCTGTCTCCAACTCGCCAACCAAACGCAAACTCATGGAATTGGCCATTCACCATCTTCTGGACATCAGGGCGGTAGAGGAGGTTCCTCCCAACCAATGGAGACCATTTCGTGGTACCAAAGCGCTCTGGGGGCTGGAGGGCGATCTTGGACCTGAAGGCTCTCAATTCATCTACAGGAGGTTCAAAATGACTACCCTCAAATCCATCCTGGAGGGGATTTGTCCCGGAGATTACGTAGCCTCCATCAACCTCTCCAAGGCATATCTCCACATACCCATATCACCATCGCACCGACGCTTCCTCAGGTTCAGCTACGCGGGGCGCCCTGCCATTCGGGCTGGCGTCAACCCCGTGCAGCTTCACCAAAGTCCTCGTGGCCTTGATTGCTCACCTGCGATCTGTCCCAGTATGGCTTCAAGCCTACCTGGACGATATTCTAGTTCAGGCCCCCTCCCTGTCAAGGGCTCAGGCCGACTTGAACCTGACCATCCAGGTCCTGATAAGCTTTCCCAAGAGTCACCTGCAGCCCCAGACGCGCCTAACGCATCTTGGGGCAATCATCGACACCAGACTAGGGCAAGTGTTCCTCTCTCAGGAGAGGCGGTCTGAGCTCAGGTTAATGACACTTCGTATTTTGCGGGAGCCGAGGACCACTGTCCACATGTTGGCCAAACTTCTGGGGAAAACATTGTACCATGGGCTCGGTTTCATGCTCGCAGCCTTCAGTGGTTCCTCCTCCCACACCTATGGACAGGAACAGCCTCCTCCCGACAGAAAATCAGCCTGTCCCCGTCAGTACGCAAGTCCCTACGCTGGTGGACCTCTCAGGCTCTGGACAGGGGCTGTGTCTTTGCAGACATCAGTCGGGTCGTAATCACAATGGACGCCAGCCTTTACGGCTGGGGAGCACACCTGGATGCTCTTGTAACACAGGGTCGCTGCGAAGCCAGGTCCAGCATCAACCTCCTGGAATTCCGGGCAATATGACTGGCACTTCAATCATTCCATCAAGACGTACAGGGCCCCCACGTGTTGGTCCTCACTGAGAACATCGCGGCAAAAGCCCATGTAAATCGCGGGGGGGGGACATGGTCCAAGACTCTGATGCGGGAGACTGTCCATCTTGGACGGTGGGCAGAAGCCCACCTCACCTCCCTTCAAGCTGACCACATTGCGGGGACAGACAACACATGGGCGGACTTCCTCAGCCGCACCATGGTGAACTCCTCAGAGTGGCAGCTCCACCCCAACATCTTCAAGGACGTCTGTCGCCACTTCGGACAGCCACAGGTGGATCTGTTCGCAACTCCAGTGAATGCGCAGCTTCCCAGGTTTTTCAGTCGCTACTGTACAACGGGAGCAGAAAACATGAACGCCCTCCATTGCCCCTGGCCACAGGGTCTGTTATACGCCTTCCCCCCCTTGCATTGATTCCCAAGGTGTTTCGCAAAATCGTAAAGGAGCAGGCGGAAGTCATCCTCATAGCACCACACTGGCCTCGGAGGCCCTGGTTCTCTGACCTGATTGTGCTCTCAGCGGCTCGTCCATGGCGGATCCCACTGGAGAGGATATGCCTCCTTCAAGGAGCAATCCACCACCCGGACCCGCATTGGCTACAACTAACCACCTGGTTTTTGAGGAGCTCCTCCTAACGCAGGCGAACTACTCCAAGGAGGTCATATGGGTCATGCAGGTGGACAGACGGCCTTCCACCATCCGGATCTACAACATCACCTGGCAGGTATTTATCTCTTGGTCTTCAGTGCGCGAGATTAATCCTGTTTCAGCCTCTGTCCCACAGGTCCTAGACTTCCTGCATGTCGGACTGCGCAAGGGCTTGGCCCTTAACACCTTCAAGCGGCACGTAGCTGCCGTTTCGACCATATTATCACCCAGAGATGGGGCGTCACTCTCTCACCACCCTATTCACAGGTTTCTTCACGGCGTACATAACATCTGACCACCCGTGGTACACCGCTACCCAACATGGGACCTGCCGCATGTACTACGGGCCCTCACCGAACCTCCCTTCGAGCCCTGTGCTCTGCAAGCCTCAGATTTCTCACCTTCAAGGTGGCATTCCTGGTGGCCGTTACCTTGTCCAGGTGCATTTCTGAGCTCGCGGCCCTTTCTATACGGCCCGATCTCTGTGTCATCCATCCCGACAGGGTCATCCTTAGGTTGGACCCTTCGTTTGTTCCCAAAATGAATTCCTGTTTCCACAGGGAACAAGAGATCATCCTACCTAACTTCTGTCCAAAACCTCATCATCCTTTGGAACGAAGGTGGCACATCCTCGACGTCCGCAGAGCCATTAAAATCTATATCTCGCAGACTGTGCCCTCCAGGTCATCAGAGGCTCTTTTCGTATCTTTCCAACCTACCTCCTTGGGTTCCAAGGTGTCTTCGGCCACTATTGGCCGCTGGATCCGGGCCTGTATTGCCCGGGCTTTCGAGGCGCAAACACTTCCCGCGCCCAGGAATATCACTGCGCACTCAACGCGCAGTGCTGCTACCACTGCTGCTTGGGCCACGCAAGCCTCCCACGAGGACATATGTAGGGCCGCTACCTGGACGACCCCAATGCCGTTTATTAAACACTACCGTCTAGATGTCTTTGCTTCGGCGGAGGCATCCTTTGGCAGAAGGTCCTACAACAGGTACACCTAGCCTCCGGGGCGTCGTCCTCGCAGGCTTCCCTCCCATAAGACGGCCGAGCTTAGGCATATCCCATTACTGACCCACTCCGCAGCCCTACTGGGAGAAGAGGCGTTGGACTTGCCGTGAACGCCGTTTCTCCAGGGGCTGCGGAGTGGATCAGCCCCTCCCGCCCACAAGCATAGGGCATGGATGTAACTATCAGCCTGAGCTTGTCTTTCAGATCCTTCTTCGTCAAACAAACTGGAAGTGAGGGATGCGCGAGGAGGCGTGACCAATTCAAACAGACTCAGTATTGGATCAGACCATCTGGATCATCCCACTCCGCAGCCCCTGGAGAAACGGCGTTCAAGGTAAGTCCAACACCTCTTCTCTTACTTAACAATTTTATATGTTATACTCATTTAACCATTGTCTAACAAAAGAAAACATTTCATATATTTTACCATTACATTAATTTCATATTTCATATTTCATCTCCATACTTTATTATCTAGCCATTGATAAAACAAGTCCCAAATCAAATAGTATTGTTTATCTTCCTGTTCTCTCTAATTTCAAATGTCAATTTACTCATTTCAGCAAACTCCATAATTTTTTTAATAACTTCATCCTCAGTGGGTATTTTCTCACCTTTCCAATTTTTAGCAAATACAATTCTAGCCACTGTTTAAACATTCACAATTAAATATCTCAGTTCTTTGTTATATATTTCTGGTAAAATCCCTAATAAAAATATATCTGGTTTACATTCAATGTGTTTCTTTGTGGATTGTAGTCCAGTATCTTTTAGCTTCTGTGCATGTCCATCACATATGGTAATATGATCCTGGAGTCTGATGACATTTCCAACATTTCTCCGATTTATTCTTGAACATTCTGGCTATTTTCGTCAGGGGTAAATGCCACCTGTGAAACATCTTATACGATTTCTCCTTAAATGCTGTAGACATTGTCATTTTATAATTTTGTAACCACAATTTTTGCCATTTTTCTAAATTAATCTCATGACCGAAGTTTTCCCCCCACGCTATCATTGTCTCTTTAACTTGTTCCTCTTCCAATTTTAACTGATTATAACTTTTTTTGTAATATTTTGTCATCTGTTATATGATTCTAAAAATTCTTGGTTGCAAGATACTATAGAAAAAGTATTAAGGTGAATCTTCTGATTTACTAAGTAGAGATGTGTTATTTATTCAAACAAGTCTCAAATCCTGAATGAAATCAGGGATTTGTGAGCTGTCCAAAATGATACTGAGATCCTTTGAAACTCTCCAAGTAAAATCCTTAGTAGTTCTTAGTAGTTCAAAACTGTAGTGCGCCTATAAACATTAAATTTCTCCAAGAATGAGAAAATGATGGAGATAGTGGAAAAAGTATAATTTTGTGACTGATATATTTAGTTCTGAATCATAGGAAGCAGCTTTACCAGGGTTTCTTGACCATGGTGATTTGAAAAAGGATGTTGACATGTTTCAAAGGTGCATTCCAGTGTTCAGCTCCCTTTGCTGGAAATTTTATCTAGGAAAAGGAATCTTTACTAAGCTTTGTGGCATCTGTAGGGCTTGGGAAGATACAATTCTAAGTCTTTAGAAAATGTTAGATGTTCTGCTGCTTCTGCTAATCTTATCTTTTTCATCAATAATTCATCTCTCTTCTTTTTTAAAAAAAAAATAGGTAAATTTGTAGATTGAATCCAAGGTGCTCCACAGTTTTCTGATTTACTCTCTTCATCAAGGTTCTGAAAGTCTGCAGTATCCTAGTTTACGGACATTTTTATCATAGAAACAGGGCCTCCCCCACCCGAGGCATCCAGTAACCTACTTAATCACCTGCACAATCCACTTATTAATCATAGCAGGGACAGCAATGGGGGGGGTGTCATTAACCAAGGTGGGCACCCCACTTAATGACTGTCAGAACTTGTGATCATAATGGACAGGCTCCATTATGGCCATAACTCAAGTAGATAATGGTCTGGGTCTGTTGTGGACAGTCTCCTTCTTATTAAGAAGTGAAACCAACTAAATAATTGCAAGGCTAAATGAACTGCATCATAGTTGCTACTCACTATATTCTGTATTCCCCAAAATGATGAAGTTAGCAGTAACAAGGAAACTTTTGCTTAACTAGCTGCTGAAGCACCATCTATTTTTGTTGGAGTACATAAGAAGTTATTTACCTGAGACTATATAGAACACTTTGGCCACCAAATGAGAAGAGAGGACTCTTTAGAAAAGACCCCAATGTTGGAAAAGATTGAAGGCAAAAGGAGAAGCAGAGGATGAGATTGTTAGAAAGTGTCACTGAGCGGGATACATGGATTTGGGCAGACTCCGGAAGACAGTAAAATGACAGTGGGGGTTGGCATGCTGTGATCCATGGGCTCATGAAGAGTTGGGCACAACTTAGTGACTGAACAACAACATACAGAACAGTCATTTGCTAGCCTTAGAAAACACTTTTTTGTAGGTAATATTAGTGATCAATCTCACACTTTGGTGTAAGGTATATTTAAAAGGTGTAATTGTTCCCAATATTATTAATTATTCCAAAGTAGTATTTCAATTCAGCCAGATAAGACCTGCTCCAAGTAGTTACTTCTGCAGATGGAGCTGCTTCTGCCAGCAGATTAAAGATAAATACTTCCTGCATCCCTTTGCTATGACTCTCTGAAAATTGGGGAAACCTTTAGAAATATTTTCCTGTGAGCGAACACAAGACAGTTCTACTTATATTTGTGTTGGATTTCACTCAGTGCTGTTCTTATTCAATTAAAAAAAATCCAGTAAAGATTATGTGGTAGTGGGTATCCCATACTAAAGAATTTAAAGATCAGGCTGGCCCCACCACCTAACTGTCCTTCATTAAATAATGAAATTTATCATGGGGTTTCATGATATGAAACAAAAGGAAAACAAGGTCATTTATTTACCTTCCATTTTTCTCTTCTCATTAAGTATACAACCAACCTTTCACTTTCAATGTGCCTCCTCTGTATTGTATTTATGAGTACATATTTATATTCATAAAGGTTATATGAAAGTCAGCATTTGAAATGTAAAGCTGTAAGTATTTATGTTAAGATCTAATCAAAAGGTACTTCTAAAGAAAACGTCCCAGGACAGCCAAACTACCTAGGAAACACAAACAACTACATCCATTTTCGCTTTGCTTTGAAGACCTAGGTGGGAGTAGATGTTTATAAATGTCAATGCTATTAATATAAAAAGCTATTAAAGTATGTTATGATATACAAAGACCTTAGCCATGCAATTATTTTATAGCTTATTAACTCTCTTTGTACATGTGGAGACCTGGAGAAGGTGACTGAAAGTTCCTTCGTTGAATAATCCCCATGAGTTCTGCTCCTTTTTAAAGCTCAACAATGCAGTGAACTTTGTATTGTTTAACACTCCAGCAGCTCTTCTTCCTACAAGAAAAAGTATAAGTGGAGAAGTGGAACAAGAAGGGTAGTTCTTTATTCTAAAAACCATATATGGTCAACATCAGCATCTATTTGGATCTCTACCAAGTTTCAGCTAATTGAAAGGAACAGTATTTTATGAACCAAAGAATTCGAATCATTCATTTTAACAGGATTATTCTTGAGCACCAGGGCTATCATTTTAGATGAGGCTGGGGTGATAATTCCCATGATGCTAATTCCCAGGGTCATCATGTCAGTTGAGAGGAGATGCCTGTCCCATGTAATTTGTCAAGAGGGAATTTCAGTAGCTATGCGCCCCTTTATCCAGAGCCCCCAGACAGGCAATGATACTTCCTTAGTGATGGAAGTGGCTTCACACATTTGTAAACTCTCTTCTAAGCTTTCCCCCACAAATCTTTAGAGATGAGTTATGTGGAATATTTGGATTTCTGCTCTAAAAGCAATTCCTGTAGATGACACTGATATCTGACATAATTAGGGCCAAACTCATCTCAGACCTAATTTGAGAAAGTGTTTTAGGATGTTTAGACTCTCTGTATGTATGTAGATTTATATATCTCCAAAGCATTTCTATTAACATATTGAAACACAATTTACAAAATATTATCTTCTCAGCAAGGTAATTTTGTCTCAACAGTGAAGAGAGGAAGAGGGAAATTAGCATTAACTTGCAAATGCCAGGCAAGCAAAACATATGTTTTGCACTTAAAATAAATTATCATCAGCATATAACAAGCATAAATAGTTCTCTAGATAGTAAAAATCATAGAAGTTCTCAAGCGAGCTCAGTTCTTTTCTGGCTATTATTCTCTTTTTTTCTCTCTCTCTCTTTCCCTCTCACAGATATATTGCTAAAGTGAAGAGTAAAAATTTGCCATTTTATTTCTGCAGATTTTCCCACTTTTATGTCCATGAACTTGCAAAAACCCTAAATGTCCTTGTTTTTAGGAATCCTGGACACATACTGAAGATACATCAAAATGCATGACAAAAATTAGTCAAATATTAATGTTCTTTTTATTTTTATTAATGGAACACAAGCCTGAATACACTTTGGAAAGTTCATAAATATTCTTAATCTTACATAAAACTTCCACAAGGGTTTTCTTGAAGCAATGTATAGTCAAAATTTACTAATTACTAATATTCAACGGTTAATAAAACTTTGCTTGGTTTAAACTACACTTGTGCAAAATAAAAAGGGCTGTCCAATTGAAGTGTGTTTTTGGTAAGATCTGCAAATGTATATTTTGAAAGTGCAGCATAGCGTCTATGGGCATATGTGTGCCTACAAATAATCTGAAAACAAGTGGTGGAAGGCTTTATATAATATAGGCATCATTTTGAATTTAGCCTATACTATGCAATAAATCAATTATTGCATAGTATAGCTATTTCAATAGTCTGACATGGCACCCCCTTTAGTTGAAGTTTACAGACTCTCTTCAAGCATCACCTGACAAGGAACACATTATAGCAATCCAACTTTGAAGCTGTCAATCCATGTGTTATTACTACCAAATGTCAGGAATGGGCTCACTGTATTTAGCAGTCAAGCTCCTCTGTCTCTTATCACTACAGCATAAAGTGATAATCCATCATCAATACCAGATGCAAGAGAAACCTCATACTGAAAATATGATCTTTAAAGGGAAATATAATTCCATCCAATCAACAACTTTACCTTGTTCAGTTTTAGGTGACATTTGTTCTCCAACAGTCAGCCTTACTAGGCAGACTAAACCAGGAAATCAATTCCACTGAAATACTAAAACTTCTTTTATTGAGATTAGCCATAATAACAGAACCTTACAAATCAGATTCTGCTATACTACCTTCTTCTTCTTACAGTTTAGTGAATTAGGGAGGTATCTACAAGATTCCAAATGCTATCTAGTTCTGGACTTTCGAAATTCAAACCTTTTTGCTAAGACAATGGTTCCTGTATATCTGTATAAAGGTCATCTTCCTTACTTTCTACTCACATCCAGTATCTTGCAACTTGGAGATGTGCAGAGGCTTTCAAAACATGCACTCTAAACTTGGACAAAACAAAGCAATGTCATATAGATGTTAAGAAACATGAGAGATAACATAGAACTTTAAAAGACTTCCATGCATAATTCCAAAGAGGGAAGCAGAACTCTCCCAATGCCATGTTCTGACATTATCTGGAAAGATAGATGCAAAAGCACCACAAGGCAGTCCTATGGTCAGCAGTGTTAGAAGCTACAGAGAACTAGAAGCCACATATTTTCTTTCAGAATACTATTAAAGCTATCGTGTTAATTGTTATTTTATTTTTAGATCAAATTATCAGCTGACAAATTTGAACACAAGTCTATTCTCTAAAAAAGAAATTGTCAAAAACGTCCAGAAAGCACATAGGAGTTTGTTGGTGTACACACAATATGTATGCATTTAACTCCCCTTACCCATGTCTTCCCTCTATATTTTCCCCCTTTTCTTCTTCTTACAGGTAGAAGATGGATTAGTTCAGCACAAGAGACTCTCGAGGAATAATAGCCATACCACCGGAGGCAGAGATGAAATAGAAAGCAAATGTGTGGAGGAAGGGTGCAGTGTGCTCAGACATCTCTTAGGAGCCAGTTCACTAGAGCATGTAGGAAAGCTGTGTGGGAAGTAGAAGAATGCTTTTGAACAAAAATGTAAGAGTTCTTTGTGGAAATATGTTGACCTTTAGGAGGATTTCCATGGCATGTTACTGTTCCCCACAGAGGTGGTCTGTTCAATACAAGGCTCTCTAAATAAGTATGATATTCTTTGGAGACAATCAATAGAAAATATTGTGTATGATTCCAAAAAGTGACAACAATTAATTGATGGAATATCTTGCCTCCTCTTGTGGATTTACCATCACTGGAGGTTTTAAAAAATAGGATAGCAACTATTGTCCAGGGTGGTATAAGGTCTCCTATCTTGAACAGGAGATTGGACTAGAAGACCACTGAGGTCTCTTCTAGCCCTAGGATTCTATGTTCTATGTTCTCTTTGATCTTTCTTCAGTAAATGTTTTGGAAAAATCAATGGATTTACCAGACAGGGAATAATGTTACTTACAACAATATCAATTTTCATGTTGCAAAAATGTCTATATTCTTTATTAGTATGCCACCTATTTCCATCTGAGTAACTAACAACATTTTTAAAAACCTCAATAAAAAAAGATAAACCCATTGAAATCATTATCATCTCAACCATTTCATAAGGGATTTCCACTAGCGCATTCTAACATTCAAAGCAAGTCTTCCTCCTAGGTTAAGTGGAAAAGCCAGGTCTTAATTGCTCCTTTGAAACCCAGTCGTAAAATGGTCCACCAGACCTCCAAAGAAAAAGAGTTCTGAAACATGGGAACACCAACATTAAATAATTATTTCCTAGTGCTAGATTGAATTCCCAGAGATACAGGATCTAGAGGGAACTGAGCTCATTCAATCTAGCAAGTATGAGAAAAAGCAGTTCAACAGATCCAGAACCATGTAGGCACTGGTGGATTTAAATAATTTAACAGTTAGTTCTCTGCTGGGTAGGTGTGGCTGGGTGGGCATGTTACTGGGTGGGCATGGCCAATTCGATGTCAGTCACCACTGCTGGCCCTGCCTCCCAGCCGCTCACCTCAAAGGTCTCAACAAGATACAATCTCTATTTATTTACCACTACTGAACATCACTTAACGGTGGCAAGGAAAATCACAAAACGGAACAAAACTTACTTAAATCTTGCTTAGCAATGGAACTTATGGCTCGGTTGTGACCATAAATCAAGGATTACCCCTAATGAGAATATAGGATAAGGAGTCTATTTTGCTCACCCCTTTGGGGTGACTTTTAAGAAACATTTCAAAACAAAAGATTTTAGGTGCAGATGATGGTGGTGTCGCCAAAGCTGGTGTCGGTTGGTAGGGCAGCCACGCTTGGCTGAGGGCTGCCAGAGTGAGGCTGGGAATCTGAACAAGGGCAGCGCTCTGAGTGAAAAGGCCCTCTGGTTGCTTCTCATGCAAGGAGATGGGTGCTACCCAGCTGCCTTGGGAGTGAGGGAGAATAAAGAGGTCACCTGGCAGGCCAAATGTTCACTCGCTTGCTTGCTTTGCTCTCCTGCCTCTGCTCTTGCAAGCTGCCTTTTCTCTTCCCAGCTCCCCTCGCCCAGAAGCACTCCCCTCTGTGTTAGCAGCCATCCCCTTCTCCCTTTCCCTCCTCACTGCTGGGTGATCCTGTGTGAAGAAGGGCTCTGCGGCAGCACTTTTTAAAAAGGAATTGGGAACCTCTAATGCGGCAGCCAAGATCCAATCCCAAGCCAAAAAAAACATTCTCCCTCCCCACCAGGCGTACCTGATTCATCTTGCTAAATCAGGCCTAGAGCCTGAGGGAGAAAATTAATGAGAGGAGTGGGGGAAGGATGGAAAGGCAGCAGAGTTCATGAAGTAAACTCAAGTTACTTAGCTTGGACCAGCAAAAGGTGGTGAGCGGGCGGCAGCAGGGAATACAAAGGACAACTGCAGAGATGGAGCAGCACTTGGCCATCCAGGCTTCAAACAGAAGTTTGCTTCATGGCAAGGGGCACAACTGATACCGCTTTCTAACTGTTCCTGCTAATCTCCAGATCCTACAAAACCAGCCGCAGTGTCTTTCTGTCCTTCTCCTCCTCCCGCCCATTAAATTTCCCACCCTCCCCCAGGCTCTAGGCCCGATTTAGTGAGATGAAGCAGACATACCGGGTGGGAGGGGAGAGCTGGGGTTTTTTGGCTTGGGATTGGCCACAGCATTGGAGGTTTCATTAAAAGTCCTTTTTAAAAAGTGCAGTCACAGAGCCCTTCCTGGGGAGCAAAGCCTTGTTTTGTCGAACTGATCTGTCCCAAAGGCAAGCTCCAGAGTTTCCACATGTGAAGGCAGGCAAGTGGGTAAGGCGCAGAGATCAACTAGGCTGCAGGGACCACATCAGGGGTGAAATGCTCCCGGTTCGGACTGGCTCGGGCAAGTAGGTAGCGATGGCGGCGGGCAGTTCAGAGAACTGGTAGCAAAAATCCCTGCCCCCACCCCCCATGCCCAGCTCAGCCACGCGATCATCAGAGCCTTTTTTTTAATTTAAAATGGCTCTGACCAGCCAAGCTCTGATGATCCTAGCTGAGTTGCCTGCTAATCAGGCAACTCAGCTTGGATCGCCAGAGCCATGTAAAAGAAACAAACTTTTTTCCTTTTAAATGGCCCTGACAATCCCTCCCCCCCTCAGCTTGCTTACCTTAGCTGCTGGTTGCAACGCCTTGCTGTAATCCCTGCAATCGATTGCATCAGCAAGCAACTGCAATCAAGCAGGCAGGGAGTTGTGGACTTCAACTCCCAGAATTCCTCAGCCAGCAAAGCAAAGCTGGCTGAGGAATTCTGGGAGTTGAAGTCTACAAATCTTAAAGTCGCCAAGGTTGGAGACCCCTGTTCTATTGGGTAAGTTTTTTTCCCCTTTGGGAGCTTTAAAAAAATAGCTAATTGGGGTTTTTTTTAGTTGTTCTTTTTTTAGATCTAGCCATTTAACGTTTAGGAAGTTGTAAATTTAGCTGCTTTTATATAAAAATAAAAATAAATAAAAATAAAATAATATTTGTGCAGCTTTCTGAGATTTAGTGTGTTTCTGTAGTGTTTCATGCTAACTACACAAACACACAAAATCTCACAAAGCTGTATGTGGAATTTTGTGTGTGTAAAGTATAAAAGTTGGTTTTTTGGGCTTTTTGTGGCTGTGTGAGGTTCCTGCTTGTTGCAGGGGCCATTTTGGGTTTAGCACAGCTGCTTTTATATTGTGGGTGAGCCAGTTGTGTTGTGTTGTGTTTTGTAGGTTAAAAAAGGGCAAAGAAGTGACATTGACTTGGCCACACCCCACCTGACCAACAAGCCATGCCCTCCCAGTCACCTTACCACCTAGCCATGCCCACTAATTAAGCCATGCCCACAGAACTGGTAGGAAAATATTTAGATTTCACCTCTGGACGACATGGTCTGGGCAAGCGAGTGAGCGAAGGAGCTGGCCCACAGGCATGACTCTAGGCACCGGCCAAGGCCTGATGATTCCCTGGGACAAAACAAATCACCTTAAAAAGGCAGCATTAATCAGACTTAATAAGAGCAGCAAAGGGGATTTTTTAATTTCTTTTTTGCTGCTGTGGTGAGATTACATATGTTCAAATATTATTTCTTCCCAATATCCAGTCATATTCAAGATAAGTCTTTCTCCAATGACACTCTACACATCTTCTTTGCCACTTGATTTCCCTGAGTTCCTCAGAGAAGCAAGGAGACAGTGGATCTGCCAGAAGGCAGAGGTTGCTCCAGAGCCATTCAGTCCTCTGCCATGACCACCCCACCAATTCCAGTAGGCAACCAGGCTCACAACCAAATTCTCCACTAAATCCCTGGGAAACTATCTAGCAGTCTGGCAGGACCCATTATGCATCAAGGATAACCAATCTGTGTGTGTGTGTGTGTGTGTGTGTGTGTCAAGGGGGTCATTTTAATTTTATCTGAATTGTACAGTCTGCATAGTGAATGGCATTTTATCAAACCCCCTTAACTACAAGATGCTACCTCTTTCCTGAAAACAAATTTAGCATTACTATGTTATGAAATGAAGAAGAGAGTAGAATATTAATCATCAGAGTTAGCTTCTGCAGTTAGCTACCAGCTGATTGCAAAAGAGTACCATAGGTGTTTTTTTATAGGCAAGGAAATTGACCCAATATAAATATGAATATAAATAATTAGAATGGTCCATAGACCTCATCCTAGTAAGCCTTCCAGAAGACCTATGAGATAGGCTAGTATCATCACTCTATTTGGTAAGTTAACATTTTGAAGCCAAGACTGCAATTTCACTGCAGTTACCAATTAATTCCATGGAAGCAATAAGATTTGATCCCACCATCCTGAAGGAGAAAGCAAATTTCTGTTGCTTATAAATTATCCTATACTTTTCACAGGGCATCATATGACAATGTGTGTTCATCCATTTTTTTCCTATATAGGTCTTCAAATAAACAACATTTGCTGAAAATATTTTCCTGCTGTAAAGCAGAATAGCCTTTCCCCAGGCTCACAGAATCCTTTCCGCGTCTATGTTAATTTCACCCTCTGAAGCAAATATCACAGATTAGGACTAACCCTGCTATGAAAAAAAAATATTTTACATTAACTTGCCTTTCAAAATAAAGAAAGGCAAGGGCTAAGATATATTAAAAGTATAAACATATTGAAAGTTGTTAAAGCAAGGTTTGAGATCACAAGAGGTAGAACAGTATTCCACTTTTAATCCGTCATCACAAGAATTGAGTAACATTCAGACTTCAGATTTTTACTGATATTGAGGATTTTCTACTTTTGTATATCCTGATTTTCCTAAAGTAACCCAAATTACTGCATGTAAGCACAAGTTTCCTACACTGGCCAAAGACCAGTAGAAAAGAGCAAATCTCCTCTCCTATGATAGTTGCTGCCTTAATTAGAAGTTGTTGAACTATTAAGTTGAAGATGCAACTAGAGATTTCAATATTGTTTCAAGCATTGCAATAATTATCATCATAATTACTGTATGCTATATGATTTTGAAACAAATTCTATATACCACAGTTGGAATGGAAATGAAAACTTTCACATACTGTATTTTCTCAGTTTACAATCTGCATCCTTGCGGCTGTGATAAAGGGCAAAAATCAAAGTAAGAATTTAAATAAAGATCTTCATTTCATTTCTACTATATATAAGTGCTTCTAGCATCAGCACCACCCCAATTTATGAAGAAAGATTTCAGGACAAGATTTTTTTCCCCCTTAATTAGCAACATAGTAACTAGCATAGTAGTTACTATGCTACTTTTTCTCATGAACAATATTGTACAATAGGGCCTATTCTCACATTTCTTCCCATTAGTTTTGCATCTTTAAACCAAAGTTAGGTGACCTGCCTTAATTTACAGTGTGTTAATTCTTGAGAAAATACCTTAAATGCCTTCTAGTTTAAGTGCAGTTTCCAGTTTCATCACAGCTGAAAATAAGCAATAGTCAATCTATCAAATATGTCTCTCATTTCTATGTAGTGCACTATGTACTGCACTCTTTTCAATTGCCTTTTTTACATAAAATAAGGATTGCTAAGGCTAACTTTATAATAATATATAAAATGTTTCCAGCTGATTTTAATTGAAAAAGAAACCAGTTGTCCCAAAGCGCAAATTGCTCTTGCCTCCCAGAAGTTTGGCTACACAGAAGCAATTGAATTATTTTTTTTAGGCTCAGCAGTTAAAATGGTAGGACGACTTGTGGGTTTAGAACTGATAACAAACATGAATTGAAAAGTATTAGCTCTATATCTCTGCAAAGAGTTCATGGAATGACAAGACAGCCCTGGAAACTATACTCTGCCTTTCAAATTTTCATCCCTTCTAGTTGATTTCTTCTGTAAGTGGAATGTGATTAAAGGAACATAATTCATGCTGTAATTAACAAAAATAAATTTGGTAACCTCCAATTACTTTCAGGAAAGCATGCATTCTTCGAAATTTTCCTAGTGATGTTTTCTCTGCATTTGTAGAATGCATCTAAAAAAGGCAGGTATTGTAAATCTTCTTTCTACTACATATGTGAATGTGCATGTGTACATACACACATATATGAAACATGCTCAAACTCAAATTAATTGTTTATTCTGTGATTATATATTTTTAAACTGTTTTTCATTATGACAGAGGGATCTCAAGTTATGGATGACCAGCTGATTCATTAAAACTTGTTGTAGCCCGCCACTGCCAGAAGAGCTAGCGGCAGACTTGGATGATGAGGAAATTGGGGAGGAACTTGAGCCAGTGCTGGAGTCTGGGGAAGGCTCTGATGGATGCTCTGCATCAGACACAGAAATAGAGCCAGGACGGTCCAACATTTCCCAGTCACCGGAGAGGAGAGGCAGCTACCTTTGTAGGCTGATATGAGTGAGGAGGAAGAACAGCTAGGGCCTGTTCCAGATGCACGTATGTGCAGAGCAGTTAGAAGAGGTGACCAACAGAGGACAAGGAGTTGACTCGGGAAGCAAAGCACATGTGGATGCTGAATGCCCCCTCTCTGGCTGAGAAATAAATAGAAGGAAAGAGGAGTGGTTGTCGTAGGAGACAACAGTTCATATTTCTGAAGATTTTGCTCATTGTGTTTCATGCCACAAAGACTGCTTGCCAGAACTTAATTTTCAGCCTTTTGGCTGGGAGCTCACAGCCTTGCAATACAAGGAACTGATAAAGTCTGTACTGTAGTTAAGTCCTTGAAAGACTATTGCCTGGACTTTTCGGTGGGTGAATGCAATTAATTCACAAGAGATAAATAAAGGGGGGTTTTCATGACAAGGAATCTGTTTCTTGCTTCTGCTGAGGCTGGGTCAGAACATGACTTTTACTTATTTTGTTGTATAATCACAAAGAAGAAATTATACTTGGAATGTTAATTTTTTATAATTAAAATCTCTGATTTTTTTTAAAAAAGTAAATTGTTTAATCTACCATATCAAAATAAAACAATAATGCAAAATATCAATGTGTTGCAATTAACAGGCTACAAAATAATCTGGAAGTTTCAAAAATGTTTTTCTGAGGTTAGATTATACAGTCAAAATAGTAAAAAATATTTAAAGATCATAATATAATTTCAGAATGTTAGAATAGGCATATTTCAGAATTAAAGTACCCTTGTTTGGCCCATGAGACCTTATAATCATTCTTGCCAGTCTCCATGAGGAGCAGTCTGTCTCTTGCGGGAAGCCCTTCTGTAGATAGTATAATCCATGGTCTAGAAATTCAAAGTTCTACTGATGGCATCATTATAAAAGTATGATATTTTATCATATATTGTATATAATAGAATCGCCAAATTGAAACTATAACAGGCCTAAAGATTCTAATTTACAAAAATAAGGTAACAGATAAGTTAATATGAATAATTAACTCATTATCTTTGTCATGAAAGTACTTTTTAAAATTTCAGTTCAGTGTCATAGAAGCCAAGCCTATTTACATGCTGCATATCTTTGGAATTTGCTATACTTCAGCTCATCTAAGGAGTCAGGTATTGTGTTTAATCAGTGAAAAAAGAATATGCATTTTAGTTCAATAGTGTCTATAAAGAGCATAATGTATGTAAATAACAGTTTTAAAACCAAATTATTAGACAACTTTTAGATGCAAGAAAAGCAGTTCTGCTCATTATACCTGCAAGCTGAGCCTTAATATTCCAGCTTCTCCCTGTGAGAGAAGTGATCTACATACATAGTTAGGAAAGGATGAAAAATCTGTTTGAAGTTGAATTTGAATTATTAGAATTAGAATAATTAGAATTAGAGTAACGGAACGGAACGGAACAGAACAGAACAGAATGAACCTTGGCGGTCTTCTAGTCCAGGCCCCTGCTCAAGCAGGAAAACCTATACCCGTGATGGCGAACCTATGGCACACATGCCACAGGTGGCACGCAGAACCATATCAGTGGGCATGCCAGCTCAGCTCTGGGGCGCATGCGCATGCCGGCCATCTGATTTTCGGGCCTTCTGGGCCCACCAGAACTAGGGAAACAGGCTGTTTCCTCCCTCTGGAGGGCCTGGGATGGGGTGGGGAAAGCCCGTTTTTCTTTCTTACCTGGCTCCAGATCTTCTCTATTTGTCTGGGAAGGGCGAAAACAGCCTTTCCCACTCCCTCGGAGGCCTGAAAGGCCCCATTTCCCAACTCCCGGTGGAACAGGAAGTGACGTTTTTTGCTGTCCCCAGCCTCCAGAGACTCCTAGAGAGGCTCCTAGAGACTCTAGAGAGGCTCTGGAGGCTGGGGACAGAAAAAAACATCACTTCCTGTCCCACCGGGAGTTGGCAAATGGGGCGTTTCAGGCCTTTGGAGGGCCTCCGAGGGAGTGGGAAAGGCTGTTTTTGCCCTTCCCAGATAAATAGAGAGGATCTGGAACCAGGTAAGAAAGAAAAACGGGCCTACCAGGCCATCATGTGCCAGGAGCGGGGGGGGGGTTGCACATGCATGCGTGTGGGCACGTGCGCGCATGACCCTCCCCCACCCCCGTCACATGATGGCAAAAAGGTTAGCCATCACTGACCTATACCATTTCAGATAAGTGACTGTCTTAGTCTCTTCTTAAAAACCTCCAGTGAATGAGTGCCCACCATTTCTGAAGGCAAGCTGTTGTTCTGTTTAATTGTCCTCACTGTTAGAAAGTTTCTCCTTAATTCCAGATTGCTTTTCTCCTTGACTAGTTTCCAACCATTGTTTCTTGTCCCACCCTCTGGTGCTTTGGAGAATAATTTGACCACCTTTTCTTTGTGGCAGCCCCTCAAATATTGGAATACTGCTATCATGTCGTTCCTAATTCTTCTTTTCTTTAGACTAGCCAAACCCAAATCCTGCAGCTGTTCTTCATATGGTTTAGTCTCCAGGCCTTTGATCATCTTAGTTGCTTTTCTCTGAACTTTTTCCAAAGTCTCAACATATATAGAATATAAATGTATGTTTAAAATAAACACTGAAATACAATTGATACTTACACTTTTTAAATATGGCACGGCCAATCAAAACATGCATAGTAAAAGCATACTTGTGAGAAAGTGTGCATAAAAATACCTATTTGAGAATATGATCATCTCTCATCTATGTATGGCTTATACCTCGGCAGACCTACTTGCGCTGCGAGATGCCCCCCTCTCGCGGCGATGGCCCTCCATGTTATCACAGGCCTACCTTAAGGACGGGCTTTGGAGCCCTGAGAGGTGGCATGTTTCAAAGCGGGGATTAAGGGGTTTTTTAATTAGGGTTTTTAATAATTTTTTAAGGGGAACCGGGAGGACGACCAAAGGGGATGGGGGGGTAATCCACCAAGGTCAGAGCCGAGCCCGGCACCGGGTAACGGTTTGGAGGACACTGGACGAGGGAATGGGGAGGAGGCGGAGGGCTATCCCAATGAGGGAAATACCATCAGCACGGTGGTTGGGAGGGGCAGATATGGCAGGAGCAGGGGGCCACATCATGTGTTGGGGACGCGCACTTGCTGTTTGAGAGCAATTGCATGCCCCGGCCCCCAAAGCTCCCCTCGGATACTAGGTGGCTTAGATACTCGGGACCTGGGCCTGCGGCTGATGCTGTGCAACACTAGGTCTGTGGTAAATAAGGCCCCCCTCATTCACAATCTTATCCAGGAGGGGGGGAGCAGACCTGGCAGGTATTACGGAGACCTGGTTGGGACCGGAGGGAGGAGTCCCTCTGGTCGAGATGTGCCCACCAGGTTTCAGAGCCCAGGGGAGGGGCGGGGGGGGTGGCGGTTATTATTAAAGAAGGTCTTGGTTCGAGGGAGACCACTGTGCCTCAGATCGCTGAATGTGAGTCCCTCTTCATGAGATGGGGTCATGGGGTTCAGATGGGCTTGCTGCTTGTGTACCTGGCTCCCTGCCGCGTGGCAGCAGCCCTGCCTGTGCTACTCGATGTGATAGCCATGGTGGCAGTTGATACACCCAGGCTTATGGTCATGGGTGATTTCAACTTGCCATCCGTTGGTGAAACGTCTGGGATGGCTTGGGAGTTCATGGCTTCCATGACGGCCATGGACCTGACCCAGTTAGTTCATGGCCCCACTCACGGGGGGGGGGGACACACACTCTAGACTTGATTTTCGTCTCTGGCCAGTGGTTGAGTGATCTTGTTATACGGGATATAGACATGGAACCCTTGTCATGGTCAGATCACTCACTCCTTCGTCTGGACCTTTGTACCGCTACACCCCGCCGCAGGGAGGCGGACCCAATTAGATGGGTCCACCCCAGGTGCCTGATGGATCCTGATAGGTTCCAGACGGAGCTTGGGCAAATTCCTGATGATCTGGCACACGACTCGGCTGAGGACCTGGTAGCTGCCTGGGATCAGGCGGCTGGTGGGGCCTTGGATCGAGTCATGCCTTTGCAGCCTCTGACCCGGTGTCGATCCCTCGCGGCTCCTTGGTTCACCGAGGAGCTGAGGGAGATGAAACGCTGGAAAAGACGCCTAGAGAGCGGTTGGAGGGCCAGTCGCGCTGAATCTGACTGAACACTGGTAAGGTCGCATATTAAGACCTACCTAGTGGCGATAAAGACGGCAAAGTTTAATTACTTTTCCGCCTCTATTGCGTCATCAAGGAATCGTCCGGCAGCCCTGTTCAGGGTAACCCGCTCCCTGCTCCATCTGGGAGCGCGGGAGGATCCCTTGGAAGGCAGGGCGGAGGATTTCGGACAATACCTGTATGACAAAATCGCTCAGATCCCGGGGGACTTGGACTCTGACTGGGTAGATCAGGGCAGGGTGACGAGGAATAGTCTTGAGAATGTTATCTGGGAGGAGTTTGATGCTGTGACTCCCGATGATGTGGACAGGATTTTGGGGAGACTTAGTGCGGCCACATGTTTACTGGACTCGTGTCCCTCCTGGTTGGTACTGGCCTCCCGGGATGTTACACGAGGCTGGCTCCAGGGTGTTATCAACGCTTTGTTGAGTGAGGGTCACTTCCCCGCGGCCTTGAAAGAGGCGGTGGTGAGGCCTCTCCTCAAGAAGCCGTCCCTGGATCCGGCAATATTGGCTAACTACCGTCCTGTCTCCAACCTTCGCTTTCTGGCGAAGGTTGTTGAGAGTGTGGTTGTGCGACAGTTTCCGCAATTCCTGGAGGAAACATCCTATCTGGATCCGTTCCAGTCTGGTTTCAGGCCTGGGCACAGCACGGAAACGGCATTGGTCACGTTGGTTGATGATCTCTGGAGGGCTCGGGACAGGGGTTGCTCCTCTGTTCTGGTCCTGTTAGACCTCTCAGCAGCTTTTGATACCATCGACCATGGTATCATGCTGCACCGGTTGGAAGAGTTGGGGATGGGGGGCACCGTGTTACGGTGGTTCTCCTCCTTTCTCTCCGACCGGTCGCAGTTCGTGTTGGCAGGGGGGCAGAGGTCGACCTCGAGGCCTCTTATATGTGGAGTGCCTCAGGGGTCGGTCCTCTCGCCCCTCCTGTTCAACATTTATGTGAAGCCGCTGGGCGAGATCATCCGTGGCTTTGGGGTGAGATACCATCAGTATGCTGATGACACTCAGCTGGACATCTCCACCCCAGACCACCCCAATGATGCCCTTGAAGTGATGTCCCAGTGCCCGGAGGCTGTACGGATCTGGATGGGGAGAACAGGCTCAAGCTCAACCCTTCCAAGACTGAGTGGCTGTGGTTCCCGGCATCCCGATATAGTCAGTTGACTCCATCACTGACTATTGGGGGCGAGTCTTTGGCCCCCACAGAGAGGGCTCGCAATCTGGGAGTCCTCCTGGATACGCAGCTATCCTTGGAGGAACATCTGACAGCTGTAACCAGGGGGACCTTTTATCAGGTTCGCCTGATCCGCCAGTTGCGGCCCTTTCTTGATCGGGATTCCCTGTGCACAGTCACTCATGCCCTCGTGACCTCTCGCCTTGATTACTGTAACGCTCTCTACATGGGGCTCCCCTTGAAGAGCACCCGGAGGCTCCAACTGGTCCAGAATGCAGCAGAGTGGGTAGTGACGGGAGCAGCATGGTGCTCCCATGTAACACCGCTCCTGCGCGAGCTGCACTGGCTCCCAGTGGTCTTCTGGGTGCGCTTCAAGGTGTTGGTTCTCACCTTTAAAGCGCTCCATGGCATAGGGCCTAGCTATCTCCGAGACCGCCTGCTGCCACCGACGACCTCCCATCGACCCGTGCGCTCCCACAGAGAGGGCCTCCTCGGGGTGCCATCAGCCAAACAATGCAGGCTGGTGGCCCCCAGGGGGAGGGCCTTCTCTGTGGGGGCACCTACCCTCTGGAATCAGTTGCCCCCAGAGATAAGGAGAATCCATGACCTCAGTGCCTTCCGCCGTGCCCTTAAAACCTTCTTTTTCCAACAAGCTGGGCTGGCCTAACTCTTTTTAAGTGTTTTTAATTGTTTTTGTTTATTGTTTTAATTAATGGGGCCAAATTTATATATATATTTTAACTGTATTTTAATATTTGTATTTGATGTTTTTATTTGGCTGTTCACCGCCCTGAGTCCTCAGGGAGAAGGGCGGTATACAAGTTCAAAAATAAAATAAAATAAATAAATAAAATGAGCTGCAAAAAATATCCATTATGTAATGCACTATATGTACACAAATGTGCACATTAGTACATGTATCTTGCCTGTTGCCATGTCTGCCCAATTGAACAACATTCCCCCTGAGATCTGGACGGCCCCAACCCCATTTCCAGTCTTTAGGAAGACCTGGAACATTTGTTCCTTTCCACAGGAAGAGGTCCATTATGTGGTGTGAACCAGTCCACATATGTGCAGTTGGATTTTGTTTGGCTCTAATATGGCATTTTTACTGACAGGTCCTTCTTCTGTTTTAACAGAATAACAGTAAAAGAGTTGGAAAGGACCTTGGAGATCTTCTACTCCAACTCCCTACTCAAGCAAGAGACTCTATACTATTCTGTCCAATCTCTTCTTAAAAACTTCCAGTAGTGGAGGAGCAGCCACAGTTTCTGGAGGCAAGCCATTCTACTGATAGTTCTCAGTGTCAGAAAATTTCTTCTTAATTCTAGGCAGGTTTGCTCTTTGATAAGTTTCCATCCATTGCTTCTAATCCTGCCTTCTCGTGCTTGGAGAATAGTTTGTCCACCTCTTCTTTGTGGCAGCCCCTCAAATACTGGAAGACTACTATCATTATTAATCATTCTATATTGTCCAAATGTATTGCACCATTTCTCCCCCCCACCCATTTGTATGTCAAGAAATATTTTATAAATTAGGCAGGTCTCACAGAAAATATTTGATTTCAAAGCTGATGCAGTGCAACAGTTGTATAGTTTTAATATAGAGCTTTAGCTGCTTCAGTATCTGAATACACAAAAATAAATTTTAAAAAATAAAGCCACACAGGATAATTTATTTATTTATTTATTTATTTTTTCATATTTGTATACCGCCCTACTCCCGAAGGACTCAGGGCGGTGTACAGCCATAATAAATACAAATACATATAGAAGTTAAAAACTATTAAGAAACAGTTTAAGTAATTTAGGCTCAAAGATTAAAAACATCCAAATTTATCTAAAGAGGTTTAAAACCCAATTTAAAAGCCAGTTTAAAAGCCAATTAAAAAGGGAGAGTTAGGCCAGACCAGCTTGTTGGAATAGAAATGTTTTCAGGGCACGGCGGAATATGCGTAAGTCTTGGATGTTTCGTAACTCCGGGGGAAGCCCGTTCCAGATGGTAGGTGCCCCCACAGAAAAGGCTCTCCCCCTGGGGGCTGTCAGTCGACATTGTTTGGCCGACGGCACCCTGAGGAGTCCCTCTCTATGGGAGCGAACTGGTCGGTGAGAGGCTATTGGTGGCAGGAGGCGGTCTCGTAAGTACCCTGGTCCTGAGCCATGGAGCGCTCTAAAGATAGTAACCAAAACCTTGAAGCGCACCTGGAAGACCACTGGGAGCCAGTGCAGCTCGCGCAGGAGGGGGGTTACATGAGAGCGCCACATTGCTCCCATTACTACCCGCGCGGCCGCATTCTGGACTAGTTGGAGCCTTCGGGTGCTTCTCAAGGGGAGCCCCATGTAGAGAGCATTACAATAATCCAGGCGTGAGGTGACAAGGGCGTGAGTGACCATGCGTAACGAGTCCCGATCCAGAAAGGGATGCAACTGGCGAATCAGGCGAACCTGATAAAAAGTCCTCCTGGCTACGGCCGTCATATGCTCTTCAAAAGACAGCCGTGAGTCCAGGAGGATGCCCAAGTTGCGAACCCCATCTGTGGGGGCCAACGACTCGCCCCCAATAGTCAGAGATGGCGCCAACTGACTATATCGGGATGACGGAAACCACAGCCACTCGGTCTTGGATGGGTTGAGTCTGAGTTTGTTCCTCCCCATCCAGATCCGTACGGCCTCCAGGCACCGGGACATCACCTCGAGGGCATCATTGGGGTGGTCTGGGGTGGAGATGTCCAGCTGAGTGTCATCAGCGTACTGATGGTACTTCACCCCAAAACCACAGATGTTCTCACCCAACGGCTTCACATAAATGTTGAATAGAAGGGGCGAGAGGACCGATCCTTGTGGCACCCCACATATAAGGGGCCTCGGGGTCGACCTCTGCCCCCCTGTCAACACAGACTGCGACTGGTCAGAGAGAAAGGAGGAGAACCACTGTAGAACAGTGCCCCCCACCCCCAACCCTTCCAACCGGTGCAGCATGATATCATGATCGATGGTATCAAAAGCTGCTGAGAGGTCTAGTAGGACCAGGACAGAGGTCTCGGGACCTGTCCCGAGTCCTCCAGAGATCATCAACCAATGCGACCAATGCTGTCTCTGTGCTGTACCCGGGCCTGAATCCCGACTGGAACGGATCTAGATAATTCGATTCATCCAGGTACTGAGGCAGTTGTCGTGCAACCACACTCTCAACAACCTTTGCAACAAAGCGAAGGTTGGAGACAGGACGATAATTTGCTAATACAGCTGGATCCAGGGAGGGCTTCTTGAGGAGGGGTCTCACCACCGCCTCTTTCAAGATGGTGGGAAAGACACCCTCACTCAAAGAAGCATTTATAATCTCCTGGAGCCAGCCTCGCGTCACCTCCTGGGCGGCCAGTACCAACCAGGATGGACACGGGTCCAATAAACATGTGGTCGCATTTAGTCTGTTCAGTATCCTGTCCACGCTTTCGGGAGTCACAGGATCAAACTCTTCCCAAATAATATTCTCAGGACCTGCCCCTGTCATCTCCTCTGGATCAATCCAGTCAGAGTCTAGCTGTTCACGAATCTGAGCAATTTTGTCATACAGATATTGTACAAAATCCTCAGCTCTACCCTCCAAGGGGTCTTCCCGTGTCTCTTGATGGAGCAGAGAGCGGGTCACTCTAAACAGGGCGGCTGGGTGATTATCTGATGATGCAATAAGAGTAGAAAAGTAGTTACTCTTCTCTACTCTTATCGCCACTAGGTAATTCTTAATATGAGATCTTACCAGTGTTCGGTCGGATTCAGAACGACTAGCCCTCCAACTGCTCTCTAGGCGTCTTTTCCGGTGCTTCATCTCCCTCAGCTCCTCAGTATACCAAGGAGCCAGGTGAGACCGGCGCCAGGTCAGAGGCCGCAAAGGCACGACTCAGTCTAAAGCATCAGCCGCCGCCCTATCCCAGGCGGCCACTAAGTCCTCAGCCGAGTCATGTGCTAGAACCTCAGGAAATGGCCCAAGCTCCATCTGGAATCTCTCAGGATCCATCAGGCGCCTGGGGCGGAACCACCTGGTCGGTTCCGCCTCCCTGCGGCGGGGTGTGGCAGTTCGAAGGTCCAGGCGAAGGAGGGAGTGATCTGACCATGACAAGGGTTCAATCACTATATCCCCTATCTCGAGATCACTCAACCACTGTCCAGAGACAAAAACAAGGTCCAGTGTGTGTCCCCCCATGTGAGTAGAGCCATAAATTAACTGGGTCAGGTCCATAGCCGTCATGGAAGCCATGAACTCCCGAGCCACCTCAGATGTCTCGCCAACTGATGACAGGTTAAAATCCCCCATGACCATAAGCCTGGGGGTGTCAACAGCCACCGCGGCTATAACATCAAGCAGCTCAGGCAGGGCTGCTGCCACATGGCAGGGAGCCAGGTACGTGATTAGCAAGCCCAACTGCACCCTATGACCCCACTTCACAAGAAGGGACTCACATCCAGCCATCTGAGGAACAGTGGCCTCCCTTGGTCCAAGACCTTTGTTAATAACAACCGCCACCCCTCTGCCCCTCCCCTGAGACCTTGGCTGATGGAAAGCACGGAAACCTGGTGGGCACATATCAACAAGGGGGGCTCCCCCTTCCTGGCCCAACCAGGTCTCCGTAATACCCGCCAAGTCCGCACCCCCCTCCTGAATAAGATCACAAATGAGGAGGGCTTTATTTACCATGGACCTGGCGTTGCACAGCATCAGCCGAAGGCCTGGGGCCCGAGGTTCCGTACAACCTGGGGAACGAGAAGAGCTTTGAGGGTCGGAGCGCGCCACTGCTTGTAAACAGCGAGGATGCACTCCCGTAGGATGGTGTGGCCCCCTGCTCCCGCCATATCTGCCCCTCCCACCTACAGTATCGATGTTATGGGCATCTGTATCGTAAGATCTAATCATCTCCTTGACCCCAGAGTTCACACCTCCCATGCCACGCCCTACAGCTGGCCCAGATACCCTCCCCCGCGGGTCTTCCCCCAAACCCACGTAATCTACCCCCCTCCCAGAATCCCTTAAAACCTTATTAAGAAATTTCCCTAAAAAAACCCATAACCCTCTTTTTGCTGTATGCCATCTCTCCGGACTCCAAAGTCCGTCATTGAGATAGGCCCTCGATAAAGAAGAGGGCCAGACCTGCGAGAGGGGGGCATCTCGCAGTTTGAGGAGTTCTCCCAATGAGTACATTTTGTAGCTAGATAGTCTATAGCTGGTAGGCATGTCCTAGTTATCCAGGGTCCTGTGGAGAGAGTATCAATTAGAGGTACAAGTCATTTTAGTCCCGCTGAACTCTCATATCAGCGGTAGAAAGAGCCATTTTGAACTCAGATGTGAACATCGATCACCCTCTCACGGCAACCAGATATAAGGGAGAAAAACAGCAGCTATATTCCTGTTCTTTCAATGTTGTACCTAGGCATAGATGGAATAGCCAATCCTTGAGATTAGAGATACGGATAGTCTGTGGGAAATATATATATAGTAGGCGAAAATCCAGGGAGACTCAGATGAAATAAAAGTAAGGAAATTCTCATCCTGATATACAGGAAACAACAAATCTGGATAGCAAATCTATAATCTATCCCAATTAAAGATATGTAGCCCACTGATTATTTGACTCAATCTGCAGCCCATTGTTAATCTGTTGCAAATTCCAAAAATATGGGGAAATTATCTATTTTCTTCCTTGCATCCCAGAAACAAACAACATATATCTTCAGGAGGCCCTCATACTTCTATAGGCAGATGAGTTTAAACTGAAAGGATTGCCTACCACAATCTCTCTTTTTCTCTCATACTCCCCCCCCACACACAAAGGCATACAAACAGACAGATAACACCCACCCACCCCCCAGCTATGTTTTGATCAGAGAAGCTGA
The DNA here is from genome assembly GCA_022577455.1 of Arizona elegans. Taxonomy (NCBI): domain Eukaryota; kingdom Metazoa; phylum Chordata; class Lepidosauria; order Squamata; family Colubridae; genus Arizona; species Arizona elegans. The sequence continues at coordinate 157,137,471 of JAKOOJ010000001.1, forward strand.
GGAATGCCTGCTTTACTACATTTTATTGGCTTTCTCCTACTGGAAATACATTGTACAAGGAAAGCTGATCCCCACATCATGCAGAACTGAGGTTGTTTTGTTTTGTTTTGTTTTGTTTTGTTTGCTTTGTTTTTGTTTTCTTTTTTACTTTTCTTGGTTATGAAACTCTAGCTCAGTAGAATTACTCTTCAGTACAGTTGATCTGATACAACAGAGAAAATAAAACATCATAGGTTTCTCTATGGCTTTGCTAAATGGTTGCAAAAACAGTCTTCCTCTGAAAGTATTACATGCCAATCAGGAGGATGGCAAATGCAGATACAAAAGTTGAAACATTTCATGGCCCATATATGCATTTTTATAGAGAATGTTGGAAATTTGCTTTTTCTTACTATAAAAGTCCCTCCCCATGCATGCACACACACACACACACACAACAATCAAACCAGGAGTGGGGGGATGAGGAGGCAGTAAGAATAGTAAATTTAGTTAATGCTTTCTACTCTCTGCTCTACTATTTACTGAAGACAGCATCAGCAAGCTCCAGATTTGCATTATGGACAATTATGGTTGCACTGGTGAATTTTTTAAAAAATTGATCTGCTCAGAATCTTATTCCATTTCAGAATGGAGGACTGGAGGACTGCAGGAGGAAAGCTTTTATGATGCTGCCAAATATTGGTTGCTTCATGTTGATGTTATCTAGAAATGATAGAAATATTTTGAAACCACCAAATAAGTTATTTTGATTCTAGAAAGCTACAGGAATATTTTCTTTTAACAAATTTATCTCTGAACATTTATTTTGAGATGGAATGTATCAACAAGACTTGCAGCATTGTTAACATACTGCAAAGTTTGTCCAAAAGATATTTTTCAGAATAATATAGTATGAACTAGCAATTCTGTGCTATACTGATCTGCCTTAGAGAATGAAATTCTCCTCAGGCAGCAAAATCAGTGCCTTTGCTTACGCTTTTAAAATCAAAATGATTTAGTCCCCAGCGGACATGGATATTTTCTGGAGTCTGAAAATGCAAAAGAGTTTATTAGGAATATGAACATACATAAATATAAAGAAATTATGAAAGTAAGATATCCTTGCATCATAATTGCCTACTTTATTTTCAGAAAGATTACGACAATCCCCTGAAGGCACTTGAAAAAAAACCTGCAACTTTATCTTCTCTTGGAAAATCACAGTGAGAAGAGTTTCAAGGTATTCTTGAGCACAATAAAACTCAAGTGTTTCAAATGAAAATATGTGTATCTATCCATCTGCTTCAATATAATTCAATGCTGACTCCAAAGCTCCATTTTGGCACTCTCATGAATTGGCTTGCTGAATGAATGCAAGTTGGCCAAAACATTGAACTATAATGTGGTCTGGGAGACACATAGCAGGGAGAGTTTCTTCTAATGGACAAATATGTCAGTGTAACATTATATGGCACTGCGTAGTATAGTGATAGTGATAGGGATTGGTGGGCTAAAAATTCACAAAAAGCCTAACTTGAACTTGCTGACATGTCACACCCCCTCCCAAAAGAGAAACAATTCATAACAAAGAGTCATTTTGGATAGTAAGAGGGATAGCATATAAATGTAATAAATATATACATATATAATTGCAATTATTTTATTTATCTTTGTCTCAGGAAAAAAATGCCTATCCAAGGCAGCTCTAAAAGTAACATGGTATATCACTTGTGATATGCATATCATAGGTTCACCATCACCTCACATTGGCATAAAATACTTCAGTCTTAAAGCAGATGTAGTTACCATTATGATCATGGAACAAGATTGTAGTGGAACTCTGAATTCTGGTCTTTTCATAGGAAGGAGTAAGAGGAGTAAAGGACAGAAGAAGATACAGAAGAGGATAATGAAGGACAGATTAGAAGAAAATAGCCCTTCAGATTAACAGATTAACAGAATTGGAAGGGGACCTTATAGGTCATCTAGTCCAACCCCCAGCTCAAGCAGGAGACCCTATACCATTTCTGACAAATGGCAGTCCAATCTTTTCTTGAAAGTCTCAAGTGATGAAGCTCCCACAACTTCCGAAGGCAAGCTGTTCCATTGGTTGATTGTTCTCACTGTCAGAAAGTTCTTCCTCATTTCTAGGTTGAAATCTTAAGGTTAAGGTTCTAGGTTGAGACTCTTCCCATCCTGCTTACAATCTTTTTGGATTGTTGCTTTCTGGCAGAAGATACAGAACAATTAAAACTCGGACCACACGTTTCTGAATAGTTTTTATCCAAGAGCTATAATTGCACTCAACAATGAACTAAAGGGCCACCATCAGTGAGTTGTTGGACAGTATTACTTGGTCTGTTGTGTGAATGTTTGGATGGTTTAGGGGTGGAGAATTATGGTGGGTGGGAGTGTGTTTAGGGATTGTTATGTGTGTTGGACCTGGTCTTTGAGTGTTAAGCGAATTTTGTTGTATGGGTATACTATGTATACATGTACAATGACAATAAATTTATTTATTTATTTATTTATTTGAATCTCTCCTCGGTCAGTTTCCATCCATTATTCCTTGTCTGGCCTTCAGGTGCTTTGGAAAAAAACCCTCCTCTCTGTGGCAGCCCCTCAAGTATTGGAAGACGGCTATTGTGTCTCCCCTGGTCCTTCTCTTCATTAGCTTAGCCATGCCCAGTTCATCCTCACGCCTGGACTATTGCAATGCTCTCTACATGGGGCTCTCCTTGAGGAGCACCCGGAGGCTCCAACTGCTCCAGAATGCAGCCGCGCAGTTGGTGACGGGAGCAACGTGGCGCTCCCATGTGACCCCCCTCCTGCGCGAGCTGCACTGGCTCCCAGTGGTCTTCCAGGTGCGCTTCAAGGTTTTGGTTACCACCTTTAGAGTGCTCCATGGCTCAGGACCAGAGTACTTACGAGACCGCCTTCTGCCACCAGTAGCCTCTCACCGACCAGTTCGCTCCCATAGAGAGGGGCTCCTCAGGGTGCCGTCGGCCAAACAATGTCGACTGGCGGCCCCCAGGGGGAGAGCCTTCTCTGTGGGGGCACCTGACATCTGGAATGAGCTCCCCCCGGAGATACGGAGGATCCAAGACTTACGCATCTTCTGCCGCGCCCTAAAAACATTTTTATTCCAACAGGCTGGTCTGGCCTCTCCCTTTTAAATTGTGTTTTAAATGTTTTTAGATAAATTGGATGTCTTAAATTTGTTTTTTGAGCCCAAATTATTTAATCTATTTTTAATAGTTTTTAACTTTTGTATGTTCTTTGTATTTTTATCTTGGCTGTTCACCACCCTGAGTCCTCCGGGAGTAGGGCGGTATACAAATATGATAAAATAAATAAATAAATAAATAAATGTAACCGTTCTTCATATGTTTTAGTCTCCAGTCCCTTAATCATCCTGGTTGCTCTCCTCTGCACTTTTTCTAGAGTCTCAACATCTTTTTTATAGTGTGGTGACCAAAACTGAGTGCAGTACTCTAGGTGTGGTCTTACTAGGGCTTTATAGAGTGGTATTAGTACCTCACTTGATCTTGATTGTATCCCTCTGTTAATGCAATTTAGGATTGTGTTGGCTTTTTTAGCTGCCACTGCACACTGCTGCCTCATATTTAGCTGATTGTCCACTAAGACTCCAAGGTCCCTCTCACAGTCACTGCTATTAAGCCTGGTTTCCCCCAGTCTATATATGTGCTTTTGGTTTTTCTTACCTAAGTGTAAGACTTTACTTTTCTCTACATTGAATTTCATTTTGTTAGATAGGGCCCAGTGTTCAAGTTTGTCAAGTTCCATTTGGATCTTGAGCCTATCTTCTAGGGTGTTAGCTATTCCTCCCAGCTTAGTATCATCTGCAAATTTGGTGAGTTCCCCTTCTATTCCCTCATCTAAGTCGTTTATCAAGATATTGAAGCATACTGGGCCTAAGATGGAACCTTGTGGCACCCCACTGCTTACTTCTCTCCATGTATACTTAGACCCATTAAGGACTACTCATTGAATACCGTTTGTCAGCCAGTTATGAATCCATCTAGTGGTGAAGCTATCTATCCCACTTTTTCTAGCTTACCAAGAAGTAGGTTGTGTCGAATGCTTTGCTGAAATCTAAGTATATTATGTCCACAGTATTTCACTGGTCTACTAATTTAGTCACTATGTTGAAGAATGAAATAAGATTGGTTTGGCATGATCTGTTTTTAACAAACCCGTGCTGACTGCTAGTTATTACTTTACTCGTTTCTAGGTGTTGGCAGATCTGTTTTTCTATTATCTGTTCCAGTATCTTCCCGGATATTGATGTTAGGCTAATTGGTCTGTAGTTTCCTGGGTCTGTTTTTTTCCTTTTTTTGAAGATGGGGACCACATCAGCTCTTTTCCAGTCCTCTGGTAGTTCCCTGGTGTTCCAGGATTTTTTTTAGAATAGACCAGATCAGGAAACAGAGCCACAAGAAAACTAGAACTAAGCTTTATTGACACAGTTTACAATAACAGAATACTGCAAGCCTGATTGTGCTTCACCTGCTCTCCCTCTTATATCATAGTAAATCAGGAGGCTTTTGTCTCTACTGCTTCCAAATATTACCCTGCTTCTCAGCAGTTCTTGTCTATTTCCCTCAAGGTCATCTCCCTGATATTCTACAAGTGTCAACTTTTGGAAGGAAGGCCAAATGTAGAGACAAAAGGGGAAAAAAACACAAAAATGTACTGAAGCCCATTTTTAAGTGAGTGGTTCAAATAATATAACCTTTTCTTCCTGGGGTGACTGATTAAGTTGTTTCAGTGAGAGAAAAATGGATTTCCATCTGAAATACATGAAACACTGAGAGAGACTTTAATATTCCAAGTATTTTGTATAACAGATCGAGATGGTCTTTGCAGGATCCAATCTGAGTTAGTCACTGGGACAAAAGGTTTAGTCTTCCAAGCATTCAGACTTTTAAAACTTGATCCTTTTAAAACTTGCTACCACTAAAAATACACCAACAGCATACCGTATTTTTCAGACTATAAAACGCTACGAAGTATAAGACACACATAGCTTTTAGAGAGGAAAACAATGGAAAAAAATCTGTCTCTGCCTCTGCCTCCCAACAATTTACCTCCTTGTAGCAAACAGCAAACAGCCTGGTCAGCTTCAGCACAACCTGATTTAGCACAAGCAGATGATTGGCCATTGGATCGGCCTCCCGGAATACCGCCTATCAGCTGTTCCAGGCTGCAGGGATCGCCGCCGCCCATTGCCCCCGTTGCTGCCCATTGCTGCCGCCGCCTCTGCATGCCCCATTTTCAGCCTCCACATGTCCTGTTCTCGGCCTCTGCACATCCTGTTTTTGGCCCATTCCAGGTGGCGGGAATCGCTGCCGCCACCGTCTATCCCCACTGCCTGGAACGAGCCAAAAACAGGATGTGTGAAGGCCAAAAATGGGGCACATGGAGGTGGTGATAGGCAGCAGCGACGGGCAGTGGCGATCCCCACAGCCTGGAAGAGCTGATGGGCAGTATTCCAGGAGGCTGATCCAACTGCCAATCAGCTGCTTGTGCTAAATCAGGCTATGCTGAAGCTGACCAGGCTGTTTGCTGTTTGCTACAAGGAGGTAAATTGCTGGGAGGCAGAGGCCAAAGGGTGGGGCAGGTGGGCAGGGCTTTGGCAACATTTGCTATATAAGACACACAGGGGGCAGGTGCATCTTATATACCGAAAAATATGGTATATTTTATAATCTTTAGTAGTGAACACATAGCATAATTATATGGGGTGGTTTTTGAAAGAGAAGTGTTTCCTTCCTACAGCTCAGAGCTTCCAGTTTCATCTACAGTTTATGCACTTCAATTATTCCTCTCATAACTTGACTCCCTCCCCACCATGTAAGCATTATAAAAAATCCTTGGTGTTGGGACCCTAGCATTATATTCAGAGCACATCTATATATGAAGCCTAAGTGCTACAAAGAATCAGTTTACGCTTCAAAGTACTTTTATTTCAATTCTGAATAAAGACAAAAAGGGTATTCCACAAACTTAAACTTGTATAATACTTTTCTTTGTGTTTCTTCCCATCTACTCTCCGCTGCATTAGCCCAATGCAACAACTGCAAAAACCCTACAATGGAAGCTGCATTTGTCATGCTGACATGAATGCAAGACCATTAGTGAATGCTAAAATAGCCCTTCAACTTTTATACTCTCTACCTTCCCATGTGGGGCCTCTTCTCCTATTCACACCTATTTATCTGTCATGGTGAAATGAAGAAGTTGTTGGAGGGTCAGCAAGATGGGTCCAGCTGAATGGAGGATTAAGGCTCATGATTTCCCAGCTTCCTGCCTTTAAAGGGGCTGCATAATAGTGCACTCTCAGACATACTTTCAGTACTTTGCCAGAAAGAATACTCCAAGCAATCCCCTTTAGGGAAGATATACTCCTCTACTTTGGGGGTAGGAAGTAAATAGTTGCAAAGGTCTCGAGACCTCTTGGCAAGACTTCTCCAGCAAGCTAGAGTACCTGAACTAAAAAAGTACTTTTGTCTTCAAAGTGCACCAAGCAAGACTTTCCCTTCTCTCACCTATTCTCTTGGATTGATAAAAATATCATATCAGGTTACCCTCCAGTGATACTCCATTTTTTAAAATGCAGATATTAAGTGGTTATTATAAAAAACAGATTTCTTCTAACATCTGCTATGAAGCAGAACAGATCTGATCTACATATTGATTGCCATTTCTAGCTTTACTGAATGTGGACTTCTAACAAAACTATTTACTGTAGTTTTGTTTTATTTAAATATTACCTGTGGTAGTGTTTATAAGATATTATTAGAACTCCCCTTCTTAGGGAAAATGGACCTATAGGAGGAAAAATGCAGCATTGTTTGCACTTAAGCAAATTAAGAAAGTTGTGTCATTTTTATCAGATACTGTCAGAGAGGCACAGACTAAGGCACAAGAGTATCTAATTAGGATTGGAAATGTTTGTATATTTGTAATTTAGATTATCTGCTTTCTAGCTTCACTTTTTCCACGGAGTTGTACAACCAAATAGATCAGTGATGGGTTGCTCCCAGTTCTGTCCGGTTTTTGCGAACCGGTAGTAAAAGCGCTCCGCCCACCCACCTGGAAGTAATAATTGACGATCTGCACATGCGCAGAAGCGTGCACACACTCCCGTTGCGAACCAGTAGTAAAAGTATTATTATTAATTTATTATTATTTATTTTTATTAACAAAATTTATATTTATTTTATTTTATTTATTTTTATTAATAAAATTTATATTTGTAATTTAAAAGTAAGTAGAACTCACCCCTGAATTAGATGTAAGACGAGATTGATCTGATGAGAAGTGTCTTAGCTGGACTGGTTTGGGAAAGTAACTAGAGGTCAGCTCTATGAGAACAAAACATATCTTTGTTTGCTAAAGCTGCCTTCCTCATTTTAGTTCCCTCCAGATTTGTGGGATGTCTTATGTTTTTATCTTTTATTGTTTTATCAATATATAAAATACATAAAATAAATATAGGAAATTAAGAGAAGGAAAAAGAAAGGGTGAAAGAAAATATGAAGTACAAGGGAAGAAAGAAAAATACATTGACTTCCAACTCTTTTTAGCACAGTACAAGATAACAACATTACGACTTCCGGTGAAAAGATGGCCTACTGACTACATGCCCAGGGAAAGATCCCTGAGGTGTTTTTCCTTGGAATGTAGCTTCTTCAACTATCAACAGAAGGAACAGGCATGCCTTTTATTTTATATGACTCTCCTGGATTAGGGAAAGTCTTAGAATTACCCCACAAGATCCTCCGATACAGCAAAAAGTCTGCAAGTAGCTTCAGGAGCTGTGCTTCAAAGCAGCCTGTGTGCTTAAAGGGGGGGGGGGGGGGCTGTAATTAATTCATGGTTGAAGATGTAGCCATTCTGGAATGTATTTTTTGAATGCACAGTAACTTGTGTCTTTCATTTCTTAATCATTTTTAAGGAATATTAATCTTTATTAATCTAAAAGAGGCTCTCTTTAGCTACAGCCTGTTATTCCTTTTTTAAGATCTGTGCCATTTTGGGGCTTTCTTTTTGTTAAACATCAAGGAAGAAGGCTGCTAAGGCAAGCTAAAATAATGAAGTATGGACTATCATGGGTTTTTCTTTAATGATGGAGAAATATAAGGGCAGAAAGTTGTGCTTCTAATTTATTATTTTTAGTAATCCTATTTTTATGATTCCTGATTGGTCAATTCTTAAGTGACTTATAAAAAAGCTACTCTTTGACTGAAGATGGAGGAGCAAATTATTAGAGATGTATTTGAAGAATCTCTAAATAAAACCCATCAGTTTATAGAACAGTTTTGCTCTAAGGATGTTAAAAAGACTACTTAAACTACTTCAGAGATGCAAATATGTGTAGAAAGTTACCAAACCAGAGGCAATTTCAGAAGTAGCTGACAATGCAAAGAAGTCAACTGTAATTTTGGAATATAAACCTGAAACCAATTTTTATTATGATGGTTTAAATAGAAGCCTCCCAACACAATTCCATGATACCATCGAACATGGTATCATGCTGCACCGGTTAGAGGGGTTAGGAGTGGGAGGCACCGTGTTGTGATGGTTCTCCTCCTTTCTCTCTGACCGGTCTCAGTTTGTGTTGACAGGAGGCCAGAGGTCGACCTCGAGGCGCCTCATGTGTGGGGTGCCGCAAGGGTCGGTCCTCTCGCCTCTTCTGTTCAACATTTATGTGAAGCCGCTGGGGGAGATCATCCGTGGTTTTGGGGTGCAGTTCCATCAGTATGCTGATGACACCCAACTGTACATCTCCACCCCAGACCACACCAATGCCCTTGACGTGATGTCCCGGTGTCTGGAGGCTGTGCGGATCTGGATGGGGAGAAACAGGCTCAAGCTCAACCTGTCCAAGACTGAGTGGCTGTGGCTTCCGGCGTCCCAATATAGTCAAGTAGTGCCATCTCTGACTATTGGGGGCGAGTCATTGGCTCCCACGGAGAGGGCTCACAACTTGGGTGTCCTCCTGGATGCATGACTGTCCTTAGAAGAACACGTGACGGCCATGGCCAGGGGGGCTTTTTATCAGGTTTGCCTGATCTGCCAGTTGCATCCCTTTCTGGATCGGGACTCCCTACGCACGGTCACTCATGCCCTCATCACTCCCCGCCTGGACTATTGTAATGCTCTCTACATGTGGCTCCCCCTGAAGAGCACCCGGAGGCGCCAACTGGTCCAGAATGCAGCTGCGCGGGTGGTTATGGGAAAGTCATGGCGCTCCCATGTAACACCTCTCCTGCGCGAGCTGCACTGGCTTCTGGTGGTCCTTTGGGTGCAATTCATGGTATTGGTTACCACCTTTAGAGTGCTCCATGGCTTAGGACCCGGGTATTTACAAGGCCGCCTGCTGCTACCAATAGCCTCCCACTGGCCAACTCGCTCCCACCGAGAGGGGCTCCTCCGGCTGCTGTTGGCCAAGCAATGTCGGCTGGCGACCCCCAGGGGGAGAGCCTTCTCTGTGGGGGCTCCTGCCCTCTGGAACGAATTGCCCCCCCGAGATGCGGAGGATCCCCAACTTGCGCACCTTCCGCCGGGCCCTCAAGACGCTTTTATTTCAACAAGCTGGGCTGGCCTAATTTTTAAATTTTAATTATTAATTCTTTTTTAAACATTTAAATTGGGTTGTTTATTTTAATTATATGGGCCAAACTATTTAATATTTTTAAACTGTTTTTTAAATTTTATATTTGTGGCTTTTATGCTGGCTGTACACTGCCCTGAGTCCCTTTGGGAGAAGGGCGGTATATAAATTAAATAAATAAATAATAAATAAATAAACAAACAATTGAAAGAAGAACTCCAAGAAAATTTGCAACTTTGAAAAGGACAAGTTTTGGACTTTTTCCTTATGGATATTAATAAGATTGAGAAATCCTTGAGAAAAAGAGAAGCCTATAACTACTTGACAAACATTTCAGAAAAGAAAAAGATTTTATTCCAGGAAGACAAGCTGGAAGGACTGACTTAACCTTTTTTTAAAAAATCAAGTTTTATTGATTTTTTTCTTTGACACACGCACAATTTTATGAACAGAGTATTGACCATATCATATCTTATACAACTTATCATATCCAATTTCATTTTACATAGTTACCATTTTGCCAAAATATTCTTTTTCCATACTTTTTTTATCTTATCTTAATACTTCTATTCTTATTATATAAACAGTATCACGATCCGCCCTCAAATCCTAGTTTCTTAACATTATTTCAATTAGTTATCTTATCCATTGTTAATCATATATATTCCCTTTTAACTTTCATATTAATTCGTTCTTCATCCTAATAAATTTGCACATTCTCGGGGTTGCCTTTCTCTCATTTCATCTCCCTTGTTTTACAACAATTTTGCTTCTCCTCTCCTCTTTTTCTCTCCCCTCCCCTCTTCTATCCTTTTCTACTTTCCTCTTTCCTCCTCTCCTACTCCTTCTCTACTTCCCTTCCTTCCCCCGCCTCTATACCTTCCTCCCTTTCTAATCTTCTCTCCTACTCTTATTTCCCCTCCCTTTCTTCCTTTACTTTTCCCTTTCTTCTATTCCTCTCTCTCCTTCCTCTCTTCTCCTTCTTCCCTCTCCATTCCATTCTCTTTCCATTGTTATATTCATTCTCAATTCAATATTTTCCACAATGGTGTTCGGGCAACCCTGATTTTTTTCCCACTTATTAACTATATTTTTCAAAGTCCCCATCACATTTTTAAATTATTAACAATGTATTCCAACTCATTCCATTTTTCCATTGAAACCTTTTAACTTAATCAACCCTCCACTTCTTATTTTCTTTAGTTCCTAATTTCTTATTCCAACATCAATTAGTTATTTTCCTCATTTCCTAGCCTTTCAATTTTATTCTTAATTTCAGTTATTTTCACATTTAAACCAATCTTCATTTCATATTGCATCTGATCCATTTTACAATAAACAATATACTTCTTGTTTACTTCTTACATACAATTTCTACTATTAATACATTTCCCTTAAATCAACTAATAAATGCTTTATTTCCCTTCCTTCTCTCCATTATTCTTCTTCTTTTACCCATTTTCTTTTGGTCTCTCCAAAATTCCACTTCTTAATATTTTTCTCCCTTTCTCCCATTCTCTTATTTTCTTCTTTTTCTTTTTATATTTATTGTATCTTTTCCCCTGAATTCTTTCTCTCATTTTTAAAATTATTACCCTTTTAATTCTCCCCCTCAGTCTTTTCCCATTTCCTTCCTTTCTTTTATGGGTGTATTCCCCCCATCCATATTTTGTTTTTCACTGTCAATCCCATTGTAATCTTCAATTATTTTCCTTTCAACATTATGTTCTTGCTTCACATTTATATTCTCTTTTTCCTTTTTTTTTGTATTCTAACCAGATTTCTGCTTCTTTATCACCCTTAAACACTTCATGCACCTTCTTAAACATTTCCATTAATTCCTCATATTCCCAATGTCAATTCAAAAAAAAATTATTTTAATTTATATGTAATTAAAATTCAAGTCCATATAGTGTGTCTCTTTTTTTTATATTTCCAAATAGTATCCAATTCAAATATTTATCTAGACCATTCCAGTTTAAGGCTTTGTTCTTTTTCACTTCTTTTCAAGGTCAGGATCCAGCTGTTTAAACAAGTACTCCTTCAATGTTTAAAGCATTCATTGTAGTGTTTTCTTCTCTTTCCAGTTCACAAATCCCCAAGCAACAAAATATCACTTTTAAATCCACATAGAAAATACTTTCTCTTCAATTTGTTTTCCTTTTATTGTTAAAAAATGATTTCTCTCAGTTTTCTTTTTCTTATATTATTTCTAATTTCTCCAAATTCAATTTTAAGTCCAGGTGGAAAGTTTTCTTTTTTGGGCCTTTAGTCTTTTAACTTCCTCTTTGTTCTTTTCCCTCCAATTTACATTCCAAAGTGCCAATTAGCTGCTCATTTCACACTGGGACCTCTTTCAAGCTTTTTCCAAAGAATTTTTTTCCATCTGGACCTTTGGACATGGCCACTTATCCTCTAGTAGCAAAATGTATTCGGCAGCTGAGCTTCTTGTTCTGCGAGACTCCCCCCTCTCGCAGGATTGGCCCTCTACGTTATCGAGGGCCTACCTCGATGACGGGCTTTGGAACCCCGAGAGGTGGCACGCAGCTAAGAGGGGGTTGAGGGGTTTTTTAAAATTGTCATTATGTAATCTTTTAAGGGGTTTTAGGGGGAGGGAGGGTGTTTTGGTGGGGGGTGAGCCAGGCCCGGCACGGGTTTGTGTCCGAGGAGGTGCGGAGCGGGGTGTGGAGGGGGTTAGTGTCGGTATGGAGGAGGGCGATTCCATCGGGATTATTGGTGGGAGGGGCAGATATGGTGGGAGCAGGGGGCCACATCGTGTGGTGGGGGCACGTGCCCGCTGTCTTCAAGCGGTGATGTGCTCCGGTCCCCAATGCTCATCTCGTTCCCTGGGTTGTCCAGAGTCTCAGAGCCCTGGTCTTAGGCTGATGCTGTGCAACGCCAGGTCCGTGGTCAATAAAGCCCCCCTCATTTGCGAGTTAATTCAGGAGGGGGGGGCAGACCTGGCAGGTATTACAGAGACCTGGTTGGGCTGGGAGGGGGGAGTCCCCCTCGTTGAGATGTGCCCACCGGGTTTCCGCGCATTTCATCAGCCGAGGGCCCAGGGTAGGGGTGGAGGAGTGGCGGTTATTGTAAAGGAAGGTCTTAATCCTAGGGAGGCCACTGTACCTCAGATTGCCGGATGTGAGTCTCTCCTTGTGAAGTGGGGCCATGGGATGCAGGTGGGCCTGCTGGTTGCATACCTGGCTCCCTGCTGCGTGGCAGCGGCCCTGCCCGAGCTCCTTGGCGTCATAGCCGGGGTGGCAGTTGAGATCCCCAGGCTAATGGTCATGGGGGATTTCAACCTGCCGTCTATCGGTGAAACATCTGAGGTGGCTCGGGAGTTCATGGCTTCCATGACAGCCATGGACCTGACCCAGTTAATTCATGGCCCTACTCATATAGGAGGACACACTCTGGATCTGGTTTTTATCTCTGGTCAGTGGTTGAATGGTCTTGATATAGGGGATATAGTCATTGAACCCCTGTCATGGTCAGACCATTCTCTCCTTAGACTTGACCTTCTGACCGCCACACCCTGCCGCAGGGAGGCGGAGCCAACTAGGTGGTTCCGCCCCAGGCGCCTGATGGATTCTGATAGGTTCCAAATGGAGCTTGGGCCATTTCCGGAGACTCTGGCTCACGACTCGACGGAAGACCTGGTGGCCACCTGGGATAGGGCGGCCGCTGGTGCTTTAGATCAGGTCGTGCCTTTGCGGCCTCTGACCCGGCGCCGAATCGGCCCAGCTCCTTGGTTTTCCGAGGAGCTGAGGGGGATGAAGCGCCGGAAAAGACGCCTAGAGAGTAGTTGGAGGGCTAGTCGTTCTGGATCTGACCGAACACTAGTGAGGTCTTATATCAAGACCTACTTAGTGGCGATAAAAGCGGCGAAGTGTAATTACTTCTCCGCTCTTATCGCGTCGGCAGATAATCGCCCAGCCACCTTGTTTAGGGTGACCCGCTCCCTTCTCCATCTGGGAGCGTGGGAAGACCCCTTGCAAGGGCGTGCTGAGGATTTTGCATGTTATCTGCATGATAAAATCACTCAGATTCGGGACGGCTTGGACTCTGACTGGGTGGATTCAGGCGATGTGTCTGAGGTGGGTCTTGAGAATGTCATCTGGGAGGAGTTCGATTCTGTGACTCCCGAGGACGTGGACAGGATGCTGGGGAGATTGAACACAACCACATGTTTATTGGACCCGTGTCCCTCCTGGCTGGTGCTGGCTACCCAGGAGGTTACACGAGGCTGGCTCCAGAGGATTATTAACGCTTCTCTGAGCGAGGGTGTCTTGCCTCCCGCCTTGAAAGTGGCGGTGGTGAGGCCCCTCCTCAAGAAGCCTTCTCTGGATCCGGCTGTTTTGGCAAACTACCGTCCTGTCTCCAACCTTCGCTTTGTGGCGAAGGTTGTTGAGAGTGTGGTTGCGCGACAGCTCCCACAGTACCTGGATGAAGCTGTCTATCTGGATCCGTTCCAGTCCGGCTTCAGGCCTGGGTACAGCACGGAAACGGCATTGGTCGCGTTGGTTGATGATCTCTGGAGGGCTCGGGACAGGGGTTGTTCCTCTGTCCTGGTCCTATTAGATCTCTCAGCGGCTTTTGATACCATCGACCATGGTATCATGCTGCGCCGGCTGGAGTGGGAGGCACCGTTTTACGGTGGTTCTCCTCTTATCTCTCCAACCGGTCGCAGTCAGTGTTGGCAGGGGGTCAGAGGTCGACCCCGAGACACCTTGTTTGTGGGGTGCCGCAAGGGTCGGTCCTCTCGCCTCTCCTGTTCAACATTTATGTGAAGCTGCTGGGCGAGATCATCCGTGGATTTGGGGTGCGATGCCATCTGTACGCTGATGATATTCAGCTGTACATCTCCACCCCAGACCACCCCAACGATGCCCTTGAAGTGATGTCCCGGTGCCTGGAGGCCGTGCGGGTCTGGATGGGGAGGAACAGGCTTCGACTCAACCCTTCCAAGACCGAGTGGCTGTGGATGCCGGCATCCCGATATAGCCAGCTGGTGCCAACTCTGGCTATTGGGGGCGAGTCAGTGGCCCCCATGGAGAGGGCTCGCAACCTGGGCGTCCTCCTGGATGCACGGCTGTCTTTAGAAGAACATATGACGGCCGTGGCCAGGGGGGCTTTTTATCAGGTTCGCCTGATACGCCAGTTGCGTCCCTTTCTGGATCGGGACTCCCTATGCACGGTCACTCATGCCCTCGTCACCTCTCGCCTGGACTACTGCAATGCTCTCTACATGTGGCTCCCCTTGAGGAGCACTCGGAAGCTCCAGCTGGTCCAGAATGCGGCCGCGCGGGTAATTATGGGAGCGACTTGGCGCTCCCATGTGACACCTTGCCTGCGCGAGCTGCACTGGCTCCCGGTGGTCTTCCGGGTGCGCTTCAAGGTATTGGTTCTCACCTTCAAAGCGCTCCATGGCTTAGGGCCCGGTTATCTACGAGACCACCTTCTGCCACCGATAACCTCCCACCGGCCAATTCGGTCCCACAGAGAGGGCCTCCTTAGGGTGCCGTCGGTCAAGCAATGCCGACTGGTGGCCCCCAGGGGGAGGGCCTTCTCTGTGGGGGCACCCGCCCTCTGGAACGAGCTCCCCCCAGGAATACGACTAATCACAGACCTCCGTACCTTCCGTCGAGCTTTGAAGACCTTCCTATTCCAGCAAGGGTTTTTAAGGGTAATGGGTTTTAATACTTTGGGAAGCCAATTGGATTTAATTCTGTTTTAAATTATTTTAAATTTTGTATTGTATGTATTTTAATTTGGCTGTGCACCGCCCTGAGTCCTTCGGGAGAAGGGCGATATACAAATTTAATAAATAAAATAAATAAATAAATAAATAAATTTCTTTTTACCTTTAAACTGGCCAAATCGCTCATCCAATAACAATACTCCATTCAAATATAGCTCCTGCACAAATCTTAGTCCAGTTGCCCCAGCTTAGAGCAGCCATTTTAATGGCCGCCAACCCTGCCGCCAGATCAAAGAGCTGCCTCCGACCCTTCGAGGAACTCGCCTGTTCCTCTTGGTCTTCTAAGGCACTTCTCTTTCTTCACCATCCCTCCAAGACAGTTCCAGTCCAAAGATCCCCCAACATTTGTCTGGTTTGTCTGGTTGGATTTTCGTGAAGCTCGCTACGACGCTTCCTTTATATATAATGCTTAAGAAATTCCAAAAGTTTGTAAAACATTATTGAAAGTGTATTTGAAAATATTTATGTTAAGAGAAAGTTAAAGAAAAAGATGTATTAGCCTAAAGAAAAATCTAGAACTTTAAAAAGGATGTATTTGAAAAAGAACTTGAAAAAGAAATATTTTATGAGGGTAACTTGGAGGGAGTGGTCTAACTTTAATGAGTTAATTGGGGTTAGTTGAAATTTTGTTGGTCTGAGAGTGAATTTTAAAGTATGTATGCTAAAAGGAAGTTTAAAAAAGGATGTATTAAAATGTTTTTAATTTTAGAAATGTTTTTAAAGAAAAGCTTAGTGCTTTAAAATGGATGAAAAAATATTTTTCCCTTTAAGGTTAAAGAATCTGAAAGAATAAAGTGAATTTTGTTAATATGGTGATAGTTTTGTAAAGATTATTAAGTGCAAATAGAAATACATATTTCAACAGCAAGGAAGATAAAGCACTAATGCTTATTGATTGTTCTATTCAAAGAGTATATTTATTTTTTATTTGAATTTTATTCTGAATTTTGTGCTTGTGATGAAAAAAAGAAAAAGAAACTTTGGTTTTGGTTTTGCCGATTAGATAGATTTGTTTTTATAGAAATGGCTAGTTATATATTAATGTGTAAAAGTAAACAGTTGAGGCTGTAATGCAGATTTGTAGGATTTCAAGACTCATCATGTCCAGCCACATAAGAATAATGAGCAGTGAAGTGCAAGGTCCTGAGCTAGAGAAGGCTGTGCCATGGAGAAATAGAAATTATTGCCAATAAAATACCTCAATCTCAACCTCACATATATCGTTGAGATCTCAATATGTGAGATCTCAACCTCACATATTGAACTATCAAATCTTCCTGTTTTATTTTGCACACAAAACAATCTTCTCTTTATACAAGCTCATATACTGTATTTTAAATTAAGGGAATTTGTATTCACAAATGGTCACAGCACTTGAAAAGCTAAGTAGGATTGGACGTTATTAGTACTTGGATGGAAAGCTTCCAGGACAACACAGAGCTATAGGCTATATTGTGAGGAAAATCCCAAAGAAAGCAGTGGCAAATTGCTTCTATTCTGTTGCCAAGACAAAACTATGAAAAGAGGTTCATGGAGGTGCCTTTTTAAAATATATATTCACAAGTCTTCCAGACATAATGCTGAATAAGCCATATATAGAAACATATGTCTGGGATCCATGAGAATATAAATTATGTATAACCTAGCAAGAGATTAATGAACTCAGGAGAAAGGCAGGCAACATAAACACAATTTACTTGGCCACTCATACCAGTCACGTCAAAGTAGATTACTGCAATGCATAGACTGCCCTTGAAGACTATTTAGAATCTACACATCCTCCAGAATATGGTGGTATGGACTGTAATAGGCATGCCTTGGTTTCTCCTCTGCAAGTGGCACGACATACCTGTACATCTAGATATAATTCAAAGTACTAGTTAGGAAAACCCTGTGTGGCATAGAACCTGGCTATCAGAGGGAGTCCCTGTCTTCATTAGTTGTTGCTGACTCTTGCAGTCAGGCAGAGTGGTGCTCTCCAGGTCATTTTGATCGAGCATGTCATTTATTCCTGACTTAGGAAATGTAATGTCTCTGTAATGGCCATTGCCCTCTGGAAGAGTATTTCTCCAGATATTCATATGGCTCACATATTGACAATGTTCAAGAAGTAATCAAAAATGTACCTTTTCCTCACAGGCCTTGGGTTAGGTAGGATCCAAGCCACTGTAGAACTTCATTTGATTTCTTTTTTCAAACAGGAATAGTCAGTTTTTGTTATTATTGTTCATTGCTTTTAACACTAGAACTCATCCAGAGTCTTATGGTCTCTAAATACCCAAAAGGTAAATAAAATAAGTCAAAACAGGATGGAAGAGCCGGGGGAAAAATACTGGGCATACAGGTACAAAGGAAAAATGGGAAAAACATTTTAAGACCTGTATGATAGTGACCCTACTGACAGAGAAATGAAGACTAATAATTAAGGAGTGCAGAATGTTAGATTAGACTTATAGGGATACAGTCAAGAAGGCTAAAGCATAAAATGGATGAGCCTTCTAAGAATCCAAATTCTAATATTCTGGGGAAGGGGGTATGTTTGGAAAAAAAATAGTATTTACTCTGACATGAGTAAATAGAGTTAAACTGGAGTTGCCTAACAACTTCTATGACTATTTTCTTTCAGAAGAGGGGAAAAGTATTTTCTAACATTTGAGGAAAAGGGCAGGATCAATATAGCGAAACTCATTTAGTTTACTGTTAATGAATAAAAAAAAAATAGCCAGTGTACAGGTGTCAAACTCAATTGTGTCACATGATGTATTGCAATGTTTTTTGTCTTTGTGAAGTTGGAGTGGGCGTGGCCTGCATGTGACGCATCCGGCATGCGGGCTGCCAGTTTGACAAGCCTGGTCTAGTGGTTAAGGCCCCAGGCTAGAAACTAAGATACTGTGAGTTCTAGTTCTGTTTTAGGTGTGAAAGCTAGTTGGGTGAACCACTCACTCACTCTCAGTCTAACCCAGATCAGAGGGTTGTTGTTATGGGGAAAATAAAAGAAGGAAAGAGTATTAGATGTGATTGCTGCCTTGCATTTCTTATAAAGATAATAAAGTCAGCATTAAAACATCTTTAAAAATATTTTCCAGGGTGCAGAAGATCTCAGAATAGATTACAATTATCTATGACAACCCCTGGAAAAATGGTGAAGTTTTGTAATAATGGGGAATGTCAAACATAGCACTTATTTTCAAACAGAGGAAAAGGAAGGACCCAGGAGTACACATCAGTTAGCTACAATCTACACTGGGCAATGTATTAAAATAGATTATTAAGCATTTCATCTATAGGTATCTAGAAAGGAATGTCATAATTACCAGAAGCCAGCATAGGTTTGTCAAGGGCAAGTCATGTCAGGCTAAGTAATTTTGAAGACAGGGTCACTAGTTTTTTAGACCAATGGAATCCTGTGCTGTATATATAGTATACTTTGATTTTAACAAAACATTTCACAAGCTCTCTTCTAATATCCTAATTTTATTTACTTATTAGATTTCTATATTACTACATCTCCTAAGGATTCTTTTAGGTGAATTAGATTCTACATGATTTAACTCAAAGGATGCTTATAAATTGTTCTGCATCAGCCTAGAGGGAGGTATTGAATGAAGTTTCTTAATCTTCAGCTTCTGACTACTATCATGCAACTGCTTTTTAAATGACCCAGAAGATGTCATAGAACTGGACTGTCAAAACTCCTGTCCCCCGGGCCAGATGCATCACATGCTGGCCATGCCCACGCCCAGTTTAGCATAGAGGAAAAAGTCACAATACATCACATGATGCCACTGTGACGACATGAATTTGACACCCCGTCATAGAAGGAATGCTTATAAAATTAATACTAACAAAAAACTAGAAGGAATGGCTAATGCTTTAGAAATCCCAGAATAGTTCAAAATGACTGCAACAGCTTGCATATTTAGCCATTTCCACAGATTGATATTCAGCTGTGACAAGTATAATATCCTGCATTTGTATAAGAACTTGGTTGTAATTATTTAGGCTCTTGTGTTTTGGTTTTATTAACTAGTATTTTATTTTAACTAGTGTTACAGTGTAACTAGTATACTGATACCAAGCTCGGGAAATTGCTAACACTTTGATAGACTCAAGATTCAGAATATTCTTGACAGATTTGAACATTGGGCCTTATCCAACATGATGCAGTTCAGTGGCAAGAAAAGTGAGACAAAATGCACAGATATAGACTAGGCCCATGATGGTGAACTTATGGCACGTGCCAGAGGTGGCAGGAAGAGCCCTCTCTGTGGGCACGCATGCCGTCGCCAGCTGCTCTTCCGGGTTCTGGAATGTAATGAATGTAATAGTAATCCACAGAGTAAAAAAGCATAAGTGTACATATTAATGAAATACTTTGCTTTGTTTAATGTATCTTTAAAAGTTCAGTTATACATATATTTAGTTGGAATTCTCCAGGCTTAGTGAGATCATTATTATAATAATGTTTTTTGCAAAAATTGCCTTGCAGTGTTTATAGCTGCCTAGGTGGCTCATCCACACAGAGTATAACTAATGTAAGGCAATCTCCACTTTAGAACCATCGCACTGAGGAAGTCTCACTGGAACATAACATGAAACTACTGTAAAGATCATGGTCTCTAATTTGTTACTCTTTTTTTTGCTACAACCTTTTAATTCACATTTTTGTCCCAGATTAATCTGTATTTACTTCTTGAAATTTACTAATCCTGTGCTCTAAATGTGATTTATAATCTGATTTAATATTTTAATAGATAAACTTTTGTTCTGACTGCTCCCTGTTGAGTATTAAAATACTAATATCCCCCCCAACACACACACACACACTCTTCATGTGTGTGTATGCAGGCACATATATATTTACTGAAAGGAGGCAGTAACTTCAATAAATCCAAATGATCAATAACCATAATTAGCAGCTGTGTTGTCTCAATGAGAGATTACTTGATAAGAATCCAATTAAGTTTTTCCCCCCTTAAAAGAAACCATCATTATATATTATTGAATTCTATTTTCATGCTGTGTATCTGAGTTCATTAAACATCAATGAAAGCAGAAATGGTCAATGCACTTTTTTCTGAAAGACCACCAAGAGAACCACTTTTAGATTGTATGTGTCATGCTCACCAAGGGATCGTTCATTTTAGTTCCTCTCATTACTGCTGAAGTAATTCACTATCTACAATGTGAGGACAACTGTGATTAACTCCTGGGAGACTCTGGAAGACTAATGAAATAATTTTGTCTTTACATGTTACACATTTTTGTAAAGGAAATATTGGATTATATACTACACATAATTCCTTGTGTCTCTGGCATTTAGGTTACCCTGCTTAGCTTTAAAATTCTTCCAAAGTTAAGTTTCTGGAGAGAATTTTTAAAAAGCAAGTTGTGTTCAATTAGCAAAAGTATTTCCACTGTTTACTTCCAGCAGGATCACCAAAGGCAGGATGGTCATTCCAGCCACCCAGCAAGCAGGCACCTGTATTGGGTAGCAGTGATATAGGAAGGTGCCCAACATGATCATATTTGGCAACAATCGCAAAGGCACCAATTGATACTGCATTGGGGAAAAAAATGATAAATCACTTTTGTTATACTAAAAAACCCATATGAACAGAAAATACAAAATACAGTGCAGGATGATGGAATTCTCAAACAGAATGCCACTCAAATTTGAAGCAGCAGAAACAAAATTGCAAGTTCCCATTCTAGCTCTTCCTGTTCCCCAGGTTGCTTAGAATCTCAGGGCCGGGGTCTCCAGCTGCTGTTATGCAATGCCAGGTCCATAGTAAATAAGGCCCCCCTCATTTGTGACCTTCAGGAGGGGGGAGCGGACCTGGCAGGCATTACAGAGACCTGGTTGGGCCATGAAGGGGGGGTTCCCCTTGTGGATATGTGCCCACCAGGCTTCCGCGCATTTCATCAGCCAAGAGCTCAGGGCAGGGGCAGGGGGGTAGCGGTTATTATAAAGGAAAGTCTTGATCCGAGGGAGGCCACTGTACCTCAGATAGCCGGATGTAAGTCCCTTTTTGTGAAGTGAGGTTGTGGGGTGCAGATGGGTCTGTTGGTCACGTACCTGGCTCCCTGCCACGTGGCAACAACCCTGCCCGAGCTCCTCAACGTCATAGCCGAGGTGGCGGTTGATACCCCCAGGCTTTTGGTCATGGGGGATTTTAACCTGCCATCCATTGGTGAAACGTCTGAGGTAGCTCGGGAGTTCATGGCTTCCATGACGGCCATGGACCTGACTCAAGTAATTCATGGCCCTATTCACATAGGTGGACACACTCTGGACTTAGTTTTTATCTCTGGTCAGTGGTCAAGTGGCCTTGATACAGGGGATATAGGCATTGAACCCTTGTCATGGTCTGACCACTCGCTCCTTCGACTTGACTTTCTGACCGTCGCACCCCGTCACAGGGAGGCGGAACCGATAAGGTGGTTCTGCCCAGGTGCCTGGTGGATCCTGATAGGTTCCAGATGGAACTTGAGCCATTTCCTGAGACTCTGGCTCACGACTCGGCTGAGGACCTGGTGGCTGCCTGGGATAGTGAGGCCACCGGGGCTTTGGACCGTGTCGTGCCTTTGCGGCCTCTGACCCGGCACCAAACTCACTTAGCTCCTTGGTTCTCCGAGGAGCTGAGGGAGATGAAGCACTGAAAAAGATGCCTAGAGAGCGGTTGGAGGGCCAGCTGGTCCAAATCTGACTTGACACTGGTAAGGTCTCATATTACGATCTACCTAGTGGCGATAAAAGCGGCGAAATCTAGCTATTTTGCCGCTCTTATTGCATCATCAGATAATCACCCAGCCACCCTGTTTAGGGTGACCCACTCCCTCCTTCCTCTGGGAGTGCGGGATGACCCCTTGCAGGGCCGAGCTAAGGATTTTGTACAATATCTGTATGACAAAATAACTCAGATTCAGGAAGACTTGGCCGCTGACTGGGTTAGTTTAGACTAGATGACTGAGGCACGTCTTGAGAGTGTTATCTGGGAGGAGTTCGATCCTGTGGTTCCCAAGGACATGGACAGGATCTTGGGACGGCTGAACGCGACCACATGTTTATTGGACCCGTGTCCCTCATGGTTGGTGCTGACTTCCCGGGAGGTTACACGAGGCTGGCTCCAGGGGATTATTAACACTTCTTTGAGTGAGGGTGTCCTGCCAGCTGCCTTGAAAGAGGCGGTGATGAGGCCCCTCCTCAAGAAGCCCTCTCTGGATCTGGCTGTTTTGGCTAACTATCGTCCAGTCTCCAACCTTCATTTTATTGCGAAGGTTGTTTAGAGTGTGGTGGTGTGGCAGCTTCCCCAGTACTTGGATGAAGCTGTCTATTTGGACCCACTCCAGTCTGGTTTCAGGCCTGGGTACAGCACGGAAATGGCATTGATCACGTTGATGGATGATCTCCTGGAGGGCTCGGGGTAGGGGTTATTCCTCTATCCTGGTCCTGTTAGATCTCTCAGCGGCTTTTGATACTATGGTATCATGTTGCGCCAGTTGGAGGGATTGGGGGTGGGGGCACCATTTTGTGGTGGTTCTCCTCCTATCTCTCCAACTGGTCACAATCTGTGTTGACAGATTGCGAATCTGACAAATCCATGGTTTTGGGGTGGAGTTCCATCAGTACGCTTATGACACTCAGCTGTACATCTCCACCCCAGACCATCCCAATGATGCCTTGGAAGTGATGTCCCAGTGCCTGGAGGCCGTGCGGGTCTGGATGGGGAGAAACAGGCTTCGACTCAACCCTTCCAAGACCGAGTGGCTGTGGCTGCCGGCGTCCTGGTATAGCCAGCTGGTGCCATTGCTGGTTATTGGGGGCGAATCACTGGCCCCCATGGCAAGGGCCTGCAACTTGGGCGTCCTCCTGGACACACAGCTGTCTTTAGAAGAGCATACAACGGCTGTGGCCAGGGGGGCTTTCTATTAGGTTCGCCTGATATGCCAGTTCACCCCTTTCTAGATCGGGTCTCCTTATGCACGGTCACTCAAGCACTTGTCACTTCTCATCTGGACTATTGTAATACTCTCTACATGGGGTTCCCTTTGGGGTGCACCTGGAGGCTCCAACTGGTGCAAAATGCAGCCGCGCGGGGGATTATGGGAGCGACGGGGCGCTCCCACATGACACTTCTCCTGCGCGAGCTGCATTGGCTTCCGGTGGACTTCCGGGTGCGCTTCAAGATGTTGGTGACCACCTTTAAAGCGCTCCATGGCTTAGGACCGGGGTACTTACAGGACCGCCTTCTGCCACCAATTGCCTCCTACCGGCCGGTTTGCTCTCACAGAGAGGGCCTACTCAGGGTGCCGTCAGCCAGACAATGTTGGCTGGCGACCCCCAGGGGGAGAGCCTTCTCTGTGGTGGCACCTACCCTGTGGAACGATCTACCCCCAGAGATACGAGTGATCCCAGACCTCCGGACTTTTCGTCGGGCCCTAAAAACTTACTTTTTTCAGTTAGCTGGGCTGGCCTGATTCCATGTTCATTTTAACGTTTGATACTGATTCTTAATTGAAATGTTTTAAATTATGGGCCAAATTTCATTTAATTATTTTTAAAAATTATTTTAACTTTTGTGTACAAATCTTTTTATTTTGGCTGTTCACTGCCCTGAGTCCGAAAGGAGAAGGGCAGTATGCAAATCTAATAAAAGATAAAGATAAAGTTGATATATGGGATGCAGGAAGCATTAACATGAGAAAGTGCATCACAGTGAAAGTCATACTAGGCATCTTAATACGTCTTAGGCATCAGGGAATCCTGACAGCTTAGAAATGGACACTTTCAATTAAAAGATCAAATGGTTTACCCCTCAACACCTGAAAAATGAAGAAGGAATAGTGTTGCTTTCATAGTTATGAAGCATATAGCAGGAATAATACTTAGCTACAATGCCATTCTTGACTAAATAATATCAATTAAACCTCATGGACAACTCTTTAATATGATGATTATTCAAGTTTTTGCTCCAATCATTGACCTGGAAGAAGAGGAAGTTGATGAGATTTATGATCAAGTGCAGTTTGACATTGAAACAACATGTAAGCAAGATGTATTGCTTGTGATAACCAAGACTGAAATGCCGAAGTTGCAAATATTAAAGAAGAAAATGTAGTTGGATTGTACGATGTATGAAATCAAAGTGAAGCAGATGGGCCACTTATCCATTTTTGCTACTCCAATGATCTCTTCATAGCTAACTAAATAATCAAAATGATGCCTATATTCCATTGGTACAGGGAGGTGAAAGAGTTCAGTTATAACAGCAAAGACATGGCTAGATGATGACTGTGGAGCACATTATGATGTACTGCTCATGTGCAATTTCTAAGTTAAACTAAAATGAGAGGAGAAAGCCATGCAATTTCTATGGTATGATCCAAATAGCCACCATTTTCAAAAATCAAGACTTGATTTGAAGTCCTGATCCTTATTAATAGGGGATCAGAGAAACTACGGAATAAAATCAAAGAAATTGTTAATAATAAATGTGAAAATAGACTGCCAAGGATCAAGAAACAGAAGAAAACAAACTGCATGTCATAACAATCTGTGGAAATTACCAAGACAAGAAGAGAAGTCAAAAAGGATAAAGTTCTTAGGAATGAATTCATTAAATTATTTAAAGAGCTATTAGAAGAGACAAGAAACATTATTACAACATCTGTAAATACATCAAAGATGGAAACAAATACAGAAGATACAGAAAGACTAAGAAAGTCTTCCAAAAGATCTCTGAACTTAAAAGGAGGTTCTAATCTCAATTTGACATGCTAAAGTACATCAATAGATAGATGACAACTGTTTTAAAGAAGGTCAATCAAAGATAGAAGGAGTACACTGAAATTCTGAACAGCAGAGATGTCATACTCCAAGGTACTTCAAAAGATATTCTGGATTTACCAAAAAAACTCTATAAAATGATGTTATAACTGTGTTATACTGATGTCACCATTCATAGCTGAAAATGTAAATGATCTGCAAATTCTAGTAATAGATGTCAAAGAGAACAAAGAAAAAATGAAATTAACATTAAATATAAAAACCAGGCTCATATAACAGTACAGCAACCAGCCTCAAACTGACAATTAAGATATTGAAATGGTGGGTAGCTTATGCATTTCAGGCAACTATCAACAGTAAAGCAACTAACAATCAAGAAATACATTACACTTGAAGCTTTTGAATTTGGTGTTGGTGAAGATTTCTAAGGATACTATGGATAGGCAAGAAAAGGAACAAATGAATCATCATTGGAATTTGTTTCCAGAATTCTCACTTGAGGTACAAATAACCAGGCTGAAGTTATCTTATTTTGGACACATTATACAAAACTCTGGCTCTCTGGAGAAATTTATAGTACTGTAAAAACTAGAAGGAAAGAACAGACTACCACCAGCAAAATGAATGAGCCCAATTTCAGGGGGAATGGTGCAGAGGTGGAAAACCAAGCTGGGGATAAATTCTCCTGGAGAAAATCTATCTGTGTAGTCACTGAAACAGCCCTGACTTGAAGACAGATATCAGACCAATTCACCTAAGATATTATTTTTTGGTTGCATTGCTAATTGGTCCTTAGTGCGTGGAGTCTAATTCTACTGTTTTGTGTGGAGCTTCTTCCCAAGAACAAGGAAAGAGTATCATTGTTTTGCTATCTACTCTTGACTTTAGTTCACCTCTTGCTAACTGAAGGGCTAAATATATCTATCCTCTTCCCTGAAACCCAAGGTAAAGGAGGGAGTAAAAAAAAAAAAAAAAAAAAACCTCTCACACTTTTCCTCTCTGTATATTTAATGTAACACCTAGCCTTTCCTTTCCCTGTCCTGATATCTAGGAAAATGCTGTCCTAGCAGTTTGCCCATGCAATAGGATAGTAAACTGTGGAAAGGCATTTTCAAAATTATCATATCCCCTCTTAACCTGACTTTAAAAAAAAAATCATATACCAACCTTAAAGATTTAAGGAATATGATGATATCAATCTACTAGCTACATGCAAATATGATAATCAATTACTATGGCATTACTGTGCAGATTTCCCTGCTCTAGATAGTTTTAGGCATTTGTACATAAAACTACTAAATGTAAAAAAACCTGTATCCAATCACCTAGGTTTTATAATAGTTGAGAAATTTTTGACAATTATTTTCTTGGCTTTTAAAGTTGTGAAATTACATTAATTCCATGTTGATTCAGTTTTATATTAATGTATTTGGACGTAACAGAAGAATAAAGGCAGCAATGTGATAAATAGAGCCAACCACACAGCAATCAAAACAGCCAAATTACATAGAATGTATAAAATCCTTTCTCTCCGACCGGTCGCAGTTTGTGTTGGCAGGGGGACAGAGGTCGACCTCGAGGCCTCTCATCTGTGGAGTGCCGCGGGGATCGGTCCTCTCGCCCCTTCTGTTCAACATTTTTGTGAAGCCGCTGGGCGAGATCATCCGTGGCTTTGGGGTGAGATACCATCAGTATGCTGATGACACCCAGCTGTACATCTCCACCCCAGGCCACCCCAATGATGCCCTTGAAGTGATGTCCCAGTGCCTGGAGGCTGTGCGGATCTGGATGGGGAGGAACAGGCTCAAACTCAACCCTTCCAAGACTGAGTGGCTGTGGCTCCCGGCATCCCGATATAGTCAGTTAACTCCATCACTGACTATTGAAAGGGCTCGCAATCTGGGAGTCCTCCTGGGTAGGCAGCTGTCTTTGGAGGAACATCTGACAGCTGTTACCAGGGGGACCTTCTGTCAGGTTCGCCTGATTCGCTAGTTGCGGCCCTTTCTCGATCGGGATTCCTTGTGCACAGTCACTCATGCCCTCGTCACCTCTCGCCTTGACTACTGCAATGCTCTCTACATGGGGCTCCCCTTGAAGGGCACCCGGAGGCTCCAACTGGTCCAGAACGCAGCAGCACGGGTAGTGATGGGAGCAACATGGCGCTCCATGTAACACTGCTCCTGCACGAGCTGCACTGGCTCCCGGTGGTCTTCCGGGTGCGCTTCAAGGTGTTGGTTATCACCTTTAAAGCGCTCCATGGCATAGGGCCTAGCTATCTGCGAGACTGCCTGCTGCTACCGACGATCTCCCATTGACCCGTGCGCTCCCACAGAGAGGGCCTCCTCAGGGTGCCATCAGCCAAACAATGTAAGCTGGTGGCCCCCAGGGGGAGGGCCTTCTCTGTGGGGGCTCCTACCCTCTGGAATCAGTTGCCCCCTGAGATAAGGAGAATCCATGACCTCAATGCCTTCCGTCGTGCCCTTAAAACCCATCTTTTCCAGCAAGCCGGGCTGGTTTAAGAAGAAATTTTTAAATTCTTTTAATCAGTTTGTGATTTCTTAACTTTCGGGCCAAATTTATATATTTTTTAACTGTTTTTAATATTTGTATTCTATGTTCTTATCTTGGCTGTACACCGCCCTGAGTCCTCAGGGAGAAGGGCGGTATATAAATTGGAAATTAAATTAAATTAAATTAAATTAAAAAACACTAGCTCTGTGAACATGTAAAAATTACCAGATTAAAATATAAAATCACGAATATAAAATTTAAAATGCTGAGAGGAAAGAATCACATTTGAATGCACTGGTTCCAATTCTTTTGAAAACTGTTCATTAAATACTGAGAATTATTAACAATTTTTCTGATTGCAGACATTGTGAAACTATAAATTCTGTTCATACTCATTATCTGTATACAGCATAGTCTCCATACTACAAGCCTATTTTCCAGTTAAGAGTTCTTACTGTTACTGATGTTTTCAAATTTAATTTACAATTGCTTGTGAAAGTATCAGTTAGTAACTGTGAAGACAGTGATAAAAATGATTGAATAGGTTCACCTACAAGCAGCAGGAAGAAATTATTCTAGCTGGAAGAAAAACAGAAAGCTCAATTAAGCAATATATCTGGGGATTCTGTTCTTCTTCCTCCTCACTGCAAAGAGCACTCAGGTGGTATGGAGCCAACTAAAGTGAGCCAGGCTGCAAATGCACTGGCAATATGCAGCCAAACACTTGGAAAAATTAGCACAAACTATCCAAGTACTCAGTTTAATCTCTACTCAGTCTGCCTGATGCACCAAGCTGGAGAATAAAACATGAACCTTGGCTACGCTTTGCAATGTATAAAGAGATATTAACTTTCTAGGTTTCATTCTCTTTTTCCCACACCTATCCCAGTCACAGCCTGTGCTTGTACAACAACAGTAAGTATTACATTCTGTGCTGCATCCTACGAGAAGCTTGGGACCCAACATAATGAGCAATAAAAGCCAAGAACGCAAAGAGTCAAAGCTGACTATTCACAGCTTTTAAAAGACTCTAACCCCCACCCACTTACTACACTGTATGAAAATAATTTTGCCTCTGTTACTATTTTCACCTGCCCATGTTAAGTATAAAATGCACATGTCAAAGCTGCTCAGAGTCAAATACTCCAATAACTGCACACTGCAAGAGTCTAAACAAATTTATTACAGTATCTTATATGTCATTGATAAAGTACATGGGTGAAATTTCTTTGATCAGCCATTTCTAGCCATTTCTAACCATTCAATTAAAAAAAATCCCTTTGGATTTAATTTGTCAAACATCTTGTATAAGAATGTGGCTGGATGTCATGAACTTCTCTGTTTGTTAATACATGAGAATAACATAGCATTTGGACTAGGACTGAAGATCAAGGCTGCCCTTGGTCATAGAAGCTCATTGCTTCCAAGTCCACGAAGTGTTATGAGAAGTGACTGGAGAATGGAGAATGCACTAATAGTGCCAACCCCAATATAAATAATAAATATGCCTAGCAGACAACAATGGCTGCTTCCACTATAATTATAGTATTTCCCTAACTTCACTGAGGAATTTTACATAGATTATTTTTTAATTGACAGAAATCCTAAAGTCATTTATTCCTTGGCAAAATGTTGCTACTTAGAGACTTTATAAGGAAGTCACCATCATAAGACAGAATGATTACTTGCAACTAGTGGTAATTTTGCCTATATACAAAGACTACTAAATGTCTTAAAACATTTTAAACATTTATAACAGGTAGTCCTTGACTTACCTAAGTTTAGTGACCATTCAAAGTTACAACAGCACTGAAAAGGGTGACTTATGATTGTTTTTCATAGTTACTGTTCTGTCCCCGTCTCATACATGCACACAAACAGTCAGCCAGGAGTTAAAATAAACTTGCAGACAACAATTTCCTTCAATAACAGAATTGGCAGCAACCCAGTAGCTGCCTGCCAAAAACTTTACTCACAGAGGGAGGTGTTCCTTCTCCATCAGATAAATCAAAATAAATTCACAAAGCCAAAGAATTGTCAAGTCCATTCCATAATAAATCCAAGGAAGGCAGATAACGAAGTTCCAGAGACACAGAATGACTTGCTAGCTGTTCAGTTTTGTCCGTCACAAAGCCTGAATGGCCACCACACCCCCTTTTATCCCCTGTGGGGTGTGGTCCAGTGACTCAGCTTAATCTCTGGCACGCCTCCTTCTCTGCTGCATGCGCTTGTCTTTCTGACGCTGGCGGGGATCCAGCCAAGATTTATCTCTGTCGCTGTCTAACTGTGGCTGCTCGGAGATGCCTGGCTCCTGGCCTATCTCTTCTCCTTTGGAAGACACCTGAGGCATTGCCAGAGAGGAGGGTCCTGGAGAGGGAGGCCTTGCCAACTCCTCTCCTTCACTTTCGGAGTCTTCTCCCTCTGATAAAATGGGTTCGGGAGTCGGAGTCACAACAGTTACCACCTTTGCAGCATCCCCATGATCATGATCACATGATCCCCATGATCACATGATCCCCATGATCACATGATTCCCCATGATCATGTGATCAAAATTCAGATGCTTGGCAACTGGTTTGTATTTATGATGGTTTCAGAATCCCAAGGTCATGTGATCCCCTTTTCTGACCTTCTCACAAACAGAGTCAATGGGGAAGCCAGATTCACTTAACTGACTTAGCAACTGCAGTTATTCACTTAACAACTGGGGCAAGAAAGGTCGTAAAATGGGGCAAAAGTCACTTAACAAATGTCTCACTTAACAACAGAAGTTTTGGACTCAATTGCGGTCGTAAGTCAAGGACTACCTATACTTGATTTCTGATACAATGATAACAAAATTTAAAATTTAAAAATTAAAGTATGCTCATTTAATTTTCTTTAACTATAATGTTACCAATTTCACTAATAGGTAGAAATTTTGATAAAAGTTTTTTCAAGCAAGCAAGGCTTATATACAGTATGTAAATTCCATATAAGCAAACTAATGTAAAAATAGGAACAGCATTCCTTACAGCCAAAAATATCTTTATTTACCATGCAATAAAAGTAATGTTATCAACAATTTTTACTTTTCTTACTGGATGCCTACAATGATAAAATATACATGCCACTCAAATCCATCTGGTAATTATGTAGAATTAATGAGCTCTTGTATAAGTATTCATAGAAAACAATAAAACAGCTTTAAGAAAAATTGAATTGTAGATGTTGCTTTCTATCTTTATTGCCTTTTGATTAGGTGTTTTATTATTATTTCCATGCTTCACTGATTTAATGTTGTGAACAATTATTTATAATGTACGCATGTTATTAAGATTGTACTGTTTGATTGTGGCATAGGAAAAAAATCAAATAGCAATAGCAACAAGGCCTTAGACTTGTATACGGTCCCATAGTGTTTTATAACATGCTCTGTGTTATAGCGCGGGAATAACGAGAGGCACAAGCAAGTTAGTGACAACAATTAAAGAGCATTCAGGGTGAGACTTCAGCAAACCACCACAGGCAACAGCCCTCCTTATATACAGTTCTGAAATACCCGTTAACCAATCACCAGCATTTGTTGCATTTGAATTTCCCGCACAAAATAGATACATACATAACACCCCTCCATTCCCAGAAGGCACTTATCCTATCTATTTACACATTTACATACAAAATCACGCAGGTGACCAGGGCGTGACTTTACTCTGGTTGACCTGCGCAGTTCAATTGCTGGAGAGGTGTCGAGCCGGTCAGAGAGACCTCCCGTCTCTCCTGGCTCCGCCAATGGAACCTCCTGGATTTCTCCAGAGGCGTGGCCATCCCCGGCTGGGAGTGTCGACTCGCAGGGGCAGCGCTGGAACTCAGGCTTACCCGATAAGTATTCCGGTTTACTCGGGCTTGAGATAGTTGTTTCGGGAAAACTTTGGAAGTTAGGTTTTACAGTATTGGAATTTTCACAGGCTTCACAATTCAAACGTTTGTGTAATTGATCTATGTGCCTTCTCCAAATTTTACCTTGCCCTACGTCCACTGTGTATGATTTCGGACCGGTGATCCCTACAATAATTCCCCCGAGCCATAGTGGGCCGCTGGCATAATTCCTAGCGAATACCGGGGTTCTGATTTGGAACTGTCTTAATCCTCCCTCTTCCCCCTTAAAACTATCTGTGGAGTAGTTTGGGTGTAAGCGGTCAAGGGTACACCTGAGTTTACGGCCCATTAACAGCTCTGCTGGGCTGCGCCCTGTGGCAGTGCATGGGGTTGCATGTTGTATTGCTAAGAATTGATCAATCCTAGCTTGCAGTCTCCCGCATGGAGTCGGGACAGTGCTTCTTTGGTCGTTCATACGAATCTCTCTACAAGGCCATTCGAAGCCAGATGGAAAGGAGCAGATAATGCATATCGTATGCCTAACTCAGCCAGATAGCTTTCAAATTGAGTTGCTGTGAATTGGGGCCCGTTATCAGAGACCAGGGTGTCTGGCAACCCTTGGGTCGCGAATAGTTTCCTGAGGACTTTAATTATGGCCTCAGAAGTGGTTGAAGGCATCAAAGCTATTTCCAGCCACTTGGAAAAAGCATCTACAATAATGAGAAAATTCTGGCCGTGGAAGGGGCCTGCAAAATCAATATGGATCCTCCCCCATGGTCCCTTAGGCTTTTCCCACTCTCTAACGGGAGCTACAGGGTGACCCGGGTGGGACTCCCGGCAGGGCCTGCATTTCCCCACCCACTCAGTGACATCTTGGTCGAGATGTGGCCACCACACATAACTCCGAGCCAAACTCTTCATCCTAACTATACCAGGGTGCTCTTTGTGCAGCAACTCTAGCACCCGATACCTTAAACAAGAGGGGATAACCACCCTGTCGCCTCACAGCAAACAGCCCCCCAACATAGACAATTCATTCTTTTTGTTGAAGAACAGTTGAAAATCCCCACTGTCCACCTTAGTTGGCCAACCCCGCATGACCCAGCCCATCACAGTACGTAAAACAGAGTCTTTGGCAGATGCCCTTGCCACCTCGCCAGATGAGAGGGGCCCCAGGGACACAACATCGATCAATAATACAGGGGCTTCTGGAGTCGGGTTTTCCAATAGATTGGGCAAGGGGCATCGGCTGAGAGCGTCAGCATGGCCCAGAGTCCGGCCCGGTCGGTGGATTAGTCTGTACAAGTAAGCAGCCAGGAAAATAGACCATCTGGTCATCCGGGGGGAGAGAGCGGCCAGGGTCGGTTTGTCACCAGCCAAAAGTCCCAACAATGGCTGATGGTCCGTGATAAGTTCAAAAGTCCGGCCAAACAAATATTCGTGAAATTTTTTGACCCCCGCTACAGCCGCTAAGGCCTCCCTGTCCAGCTGGCTGTAATTTCGTTCTGCACTAGACAGAGTGCGAGAGTAATAGGCAATGGGCGCCTCTAACCCATTCAGTAGTCTATGGCTCAACACAGCGCCCACACCAAAAGGGGACTCATCGCAGACAAGTACAAGCAGCAATTCAGAGTTATACTGTATAAGGAAGCTGTCTTCAGACAAAAGTTTTTTAACAGCCTTAAACGCGGCCACTTCAGTTTTGCCCCACACCCAGGGAACGTTTTTTCCTAGTAGTCTATGCAATGGTTCCGCAATGGTGGCTTTGTCTTTGAGGAACATGGTATAAAAGTTTAGAAGTCCCAGGAAGGCCTGCAGTTCAGGCTTCAATTTGGGCGTGGGTGCATTTTGGATAGCTCTTACTTTGCTTTCTGTGGGGTGAATGCCTGTACCGTCGATTCGGTAGCCCAGAAATTCAACGGAGGGTACCGCAATTTTACATTGGACTTTCTGAGTTTAAGTCCCACTTTTCTAAACCTGGTTAGGACTTGTCTAACTCTATCCCCAAGCTGCACCTCATTCTGGCCATTAATGAGGACATCGTCAAAATAGGGGACAATCCCTGGGAGTCCTTGTAGGAGGCGCTCCATAGTGTTCTGGAAGAGCCCTGGGGCAATGCTAACCCCAAATTGTAGCCTAATGCATTTGAACGCACCTCTGTGCATTACTATAGTTTGTGATTCTGCCATAGCGTCATCTACCGGCAGCTGTTGGTACGCCTGCGCAAGGTCTAACTTGGCGAATATCTTGCCAGGGCCCAGGGAGTGAAGTAGATGGTGGACGATCGGAACGGGATAGGTGCTCTGTTGCAACGCCTTATTGATTGTGCATTTATAATCAGTGCAGATTCTGATAGATCCGTCTGACTTTACTGGCATGACTATTGGGGTTTCTCACTTAGCGTGATCTACGGGAACTAGCACCCCCTGTTTGATTAATTTGTCAAGTTCTGCATCTATTTTTGGTTTTAGGGCAAATGGTATTTGCCTTGCTTTTAACCTAATTTGGGCTACATTAGGGTCTAAATTAAAAGAGATAGGGGTCCCCACGTACTTGCCTAGTGTCTCTTCAAAAACGTCCTGGAATTTGTGTAGGAGATTTTCTTTAAGAAATGGTCCACCGATGCTGTGGACACCCGTGAAACCCATGCCGAGGGCTCGAAACCATGCTAGGCCCAGGAGACTTGGTAGCAGCTTGCTGACGATGGTCAGGGGAAGCTCTTTCTGGAACTCGCTGTAGGTGACCCGGAACGTGTCCATGCCTTCCACAGGAACTTGGTTTCCTTGGTAGTCAAGAAGGCGCACTCGTTGCCGTGACAGCTGGTTTTTCTGGAACTTCGGTAGAAGCGATTTGAGCGTAGTCCAGGACATGATTGACAGGGTAGACCCGGTGTCGATTTCCATGTCACATGGTCTCCCTTCAATTTCTACTCTTGTGTAGACCTTTTCCTCTGCAGACGTGCTGGCTTGGCAGATTCTTGTGTTGTAGGTTTCACGCTTTTGATTCTCACGCCGTTTTCTCGTGCCACCATCTCTGGTTGGCTGGTTTGAACGTGTCAGTTATGGTTGGTTGGAATAGTCATGTGACTTGTTATTTTGAGGAAATTGAGCTCTACAGACTCTAGCCAGATGGCCCTTCTTATCACAGTGCCTGCAAATGGCGTCTCTGTATTTGCAGGACTGTCTCTCGTGATTTCCGCCGCAACTTGAACAGTTCTCTTGGCAGCGACTTTGCTCGCTCTTTTTCTTTTCCGTGTAGAAGACGTCCTCGTCTGACTCTTCCTCTGTACTGGTTCGCACCTCCTCTCTGTGAACGGGAGCTGACTTTGGGCCGTCTTTGCTTGACTGTGGCCGTTGTAGTGCTTCAGAAGCCTTAGTGGACGCTTTGTGTGCTCTGGCTTCGTCGAGCGCGCCGGCTAATGTCAAATCTGGCTTCGCTAGTAAGCGCCTCTGTAATCGAGTGTCTCTTACACCACAAATTAACTGTTCGAGTAGCGCGTTGTCTAGATCCCGGTAGTCACAAGGTGTTGCGGCTTTTCAAAGGGCAGCCACATATGCACTGTCAGGTTCTCCTTCTCTTTGTACCAGAGCTCGTAGTGTTGTACAAACTTCGAAGGAACGGGATCATAGTGGGCTCTCAGGTTTGCTTGTAGGACATCCCAGGGAACCGTCTGGACTGGGGTTGGCTCACAGAGGGACTCGGCCATCTCAAAAACGTCTGGCCCGCAGTGACTCAAGAAGAGGGCTCTTTTTTGATTCGCAGAGAGCCCTTGCATCTCACTTGCTTCCAGGGAACACTCGAACCTGGTCAGATATGACCCCCACTTCTCTCAGGTCAGATCGAAGGGTTTTGGTGGGACATAGGCAGATATTGCAGTATGTCTCCGTAGACCGCTAGTCACCCTGGCTGAAACTCAGAGCTCTTTTTGATTTGCTTCTTGTGGCCTCAATCCCACCTTCGTCGCCAATATTGTAGTGCGGGAATAATGAGAGGCACAAGCAAGCTAGTGACAACAGCTCTTTAATTCAGAGTGAGACTTCAGCAAACCACCACAGGCAACAGCCCTCCTTATATACAGTTCTGAAATACCCGTTAACCAATCACCAGCATTTGTTGCATTTGAATTTCCCGCACAAAATAGATACATACATAACACTCTGAGTACTTTACAAGTCATATTGCCCCCAACAATCTGGGTCCTCATTTTACTGACCTCGGAAGGATGGAAGGCTGAGTCAACCTTGAGCCGCTCAAAATCAAACTTCTGGCAGTGGGCAGGAGTTAGCCTACTACACTGCATTCTAACCACTGTGCCATGAGGGCTCTTTAAATATATATATATATGGCCGGATCTCGCCAGATTGCAACAGCGAGATCAACGGCCCCAGGCCTGCCGGAAAAGCCAGGTCTTCACCGCTTTTTGGAAGGCCAATAGGGTGGGGATGGTCCGGATCTCAGGAGGTAACTGGTTCCAGAGAGCTGGGGCAGCCACAGAGAAGGCCCTCCCCCACAGACCTGCCAGCCAGCATTGTTTAGCTGATGGGACCCAGAGGAACTCTGTGGGATCTTACGAGTTGTTGGGAGCTATGCGGTAGAAGGCGGTCTCAAAGATAACCTGGCCCTGAGCCATGTAGGGCTTTAAAGGTAATAACCAACACCTTGAATTGTGACTGGAGACCAATAAGGAGCCAGTGCAGCTCGCGGAGAATTGGTGTAATGTGGGTGCACCTAGGTGCACCCACGACAGCTTGCGCAGCTGCGTTCTGGACCAACTGTAGTCTCTGAACACTTTTCAAGGGTAGCCCCGTGTAGAGCGTGTTGCAATAATCTAACCGTGGGAGAGCCTCTTGATCCAAGTAGGGTTGCAATTGGTGCACCAGGCGAACCTGTGCAAAGGTCCCCCTAGCCACAGCTGACAGATGTTACTCTAATCTTAGCTGTGAGACTAGGAGGACACCCAAATTGCAAGCCCATTCTGAAGGGGACAATTTCTCCCCCCCACAACCAAAATGTTATTGAAAAATGACACAGAATAAATACATTTCTCTGAACTTCATTTTGATGTGTCAGGTTTAGCAGGCATTTTACATCAAGCATTGTGCCATGGATTCATTGTCTTTGGTAGATCAGAACTGTAAATCAACTTCCAAGACAACTGGTATATAACTATGATCTTTAATGTATTAAATGTAATTGTTAGCCTGATTCATCTTCTTGCTGGTATTACAGATTCTTGCCATTAAACACATTCAAAACTTTCATTTACTTCCAGAAAACTTATTCTATTGTTGATGAGTGGGCAGACCACATGTAAATATAATTCATTCATGGATATAATAATAATAATAATAATAATAATTAATAATAATAATTTTATTTCTATACCGCCCTTCTCCCAAAAGACTCAGGGCGGTGTACAGCCAATTTAAAAACACAAGACACAACAATGATTAAAAATTAAAATAATTAAATAGATTTGGCCAGTTTAAAACCCCAAAAATTTAAAATACCCTAATTTAAAATTATTATGTTGATAGCCCGGCCTGGCGGAACAATAGGGTCTTCAATGCGCAGCGAAACACCCGGAGGTTGGAGATCTTACGTATTTCCGGGGGCAGTTCATTCCACAGGGCTGGGGCTCCCACAGAGAAGGCCCTCCCCCTGGGTGTCGCCAGCCGACATAACTTGGCTGATGGCACCCTGAGGAGACCCTCTCTGTGGGAGCGGACTGGTCGGTGGGAGACTATTGGTGGTAGAAGACGGTCTCGAAGGTACCCGGGTCCTATGCCATGGAGCACTTTAAAGGTGGTAACCAACACCTTGAATCACACCCGGAAGACCACTGGGAGCCAGTGCAGCTCATGCAGGAGGGGTGTCACGCGGGCACACCGAGTTGCACCCATAACCACCTGCGCGGCTGCATTCTGGACCAGTTGGAGCCTCCGAGTGCTCTTCAAGGGGAGCCCCATGTAGAGAGCATTGCAATAGTCCAGCCGGGAGGTGACAAGGGCATGAGTGACCGTGCGCAAGGCGTCCCGGTCCAGAAAGGGTTGCAACTGGTGGATCAGGCGAACCTGATAAAAGGCCCCCCTGGCCACGGACGTCATATGCTCTTCTAAAGACAGCCATGCGTCCAGGAGGACACCCAGATTGCGAGCCCTCTCTGTGGGGGGCAAAGATTCACCCCAAATAGTCAGCGATGGCACCTGCTGACTATATCAGGACGCCGGTAGCCACAGCCACTCGATCTTGGACGGGTTGAGTCTGAGCCTGTTCCTCCCCATCCAGACCCGCACGGCCTCCAGGCACCGAGACATCACATCAAGGGCATCGTTGGGGTGGTCAGGGGTAGAGATGTACAGCTGAGTATCATCAGCGTACAGATGACACTTCACCCCAAAACCACAGATGATCTCACCCAGCGGCTTCACATAAATGTTGAACAGAAAGGGCGAGAGGACCGACCCTTGTGGCACTACCCATGCGAGATGCCTCGAGGTCGACCTCTGCCCCCCCTGCTAACACGAACTGCGAGCTGTCGGAGAGGAACTAGGAGAAACACCGCAAAACGGTGCCCCCTATTCCTAACCCTCTCAGCCGCTGCAGCATGATACCATGGTCGATGGTATCAAAAGCCGCTGAGAGATCTAATAGGACTAGGACAGAGGAGCAACCCCTGTCCCGAGCCCTCCAGAGATCATCCACCAACGCGACCAATGCCGTTTCTGTGCTGTGCCCCTGCCTGAAGCCCGACTGGCACAGGTCTAGATAGATAGCTTCATCCAGGTGCCCGGGCAGTTGTCGTGCCATCACACTCTCTTTTTATTATTATTGAAAAAGTTTTAAAACAAACACAATTTCCCCACAACCCTCCCACCCAACCCCCCTCCCTGACTTCCCAGAGCAGATCACAAGGTATTTCTATTGACTTTTAACAATAAACTAAATTGCTTAACCAATCATTAAACTAACACTCCCTAAAAAAAAAATTCTTAACCCCCCATATATAAAATCCTGCTTCTTAGACATAATCCTTCTAATATCACTTATATAACGCTTATACAGATAAAAGAAATCATTCATAAGCTATTTGATATTTTTTGGTCTGATACTTATTTTGTATATAATCAATCCATCTTCTCCAGTCCTGTATATACCGTATTTTCTGGCGTATAAGACGACTGGGCGTATAAGACGACCCCCAACTTTTCCTGTTAAAATATAGGGTTTGAGCTATACTCGCCATATAAGACTACCCCTCTTCCAACACACACCAAATAAAAATTAAAAGACATCAACTGCCTCAACACAATGTAAAAGCAGCTGTGCTAGACCCAAAATGGCCCCTGCAACTAGCAGGAACCTCACACAGCCACAAAAAGCCCAAAAAAACAACTTTCACACTTTACACACACACACAACACAACACAACTGGCTCATCCACAATGTAAAAGCAGCTGTGCTAGACCCAAAATGGCCCCTGCAACAAGCAGGAACCTCACACAGCCACAAAAAGCGCAAAAAACAACTTTCACACTTTACACACACACAACACAACACAACACAACTGGCTCATCCACAATGTAAAAGCAGCTGTGCTAGACCCAAAATGGCCCCTGCAACAAGCAGGAACCTCACACAGCCACAAAAAGCCCCAAAAAATCAACCTTCACACTTTACACACACAAAATTCCACATACAGCTTTGTGAGATTTTGTGTGTTTGTGTAGTTAGAGTGAAACACTACAGAAACACACCACATCTCAGAAAGCTGCACAAATATTATTTTATTTGTATTTTTATATGAAAACTAAATTTAAAACTTCCTAAACTTTAAATGGCTAGGTCTAAAAAAGAACAACTAAAAAAAACCCCAATTAACTATTTTTTTAAAGCTCCCAAAGGGGAAAAAAACTTACCCAATAGAACAGGGGTCTCCAACCTTGGCAACTTTAAGACTTGTAGACTTCAACTCCCAGAATTCCTCAGCCAGCTTTTTTTTTTACTGGCTGAGGAATTCTGGGAGTTGAAGTCCACAACTCCTGCCTGCATGATTGCAGGCAGAAAGTGGCTTGCTGATGGAATGGATTCAGGCATGCGAAGCAAGGCAAGCGTGGCGATTACCAGCTAAGGTAAGCAAGCTGGAGGGGGAAAACTTTTTTCTTTTTACAGGGCTCTGGGCTCTGGCGATCCCAGCTGAGTTGCCTGATTAGCAGGCAATGCAGCTGGGATCCTCAGAGCTTGGATCGATGGCTCTGGCGATCCCAGCTGCGATGCCCGATTGGCAGGCAACTCAGCTGGGATCGTCAGAGCTTCGATCGCCAGAGCCATTTAAGGCTCGTTAGAGTCTTTTGGGCTGGTCTGCCTGGTTACAGGAGAACGACACCCGGCGTATAAGACGACCCCCGACTTTTGAGAAGATTTTCATGTGTTAAAAAGTCGTCTTATATGCCGGAAAATACGGTACCTTTCTTGTGTGTGATCCTTCAAATATGCTGAAATTTTAGCCATTTCAGCTAAGTTAGTTACTTTCAATATCCAGTCATCAATAGTAGGCAAAAAGTCCTTCTTCCAATGTTGTGCTACCAACAATCTTGCTGCTGTTATCAAGTTCAAAATCAGTTTAGTCTCTGCAACTGTACAGTCCGTAGTTATGCCCAATAAGAACAACTGTGGAGTAAATTTCAGTCTCTTTTTAAGAATATTCTGCATCACCCACCAAATCTTTATCCAAAATGCTTTGATTTTTCTACAAGTCCACCATATATGATAATAAGTTGCATCATCACTGTCACATCTCCAACATTTAGCTTGCACATTAGGATACATACATGATAATTTTTTGGGATCTAAGTGCCATCTATAAAACATTTTATAAAAGTTTTATCTTAAATTTTGTGCTTGTGTAAATTTCACATTTCTAATCCAAATCTTTTCCCAAGTCTCCATCATTACTGGCTCTTGAAAGTTTTGTGCCCATTTAATCATACAGTCTTTAACCAGTTCCATCTCAGAGTCTATTTCCAATAAAGCATTATACAACCTTTTAATATGCATTTGTTTTTGATCTCTAATTTGTTTTACCAAATTCTCCTCATTTTGCACAAAGCCAGTTTTTTGATCTTCCTTCTATCTAGCTTGAAGTTGACTGTACTGAAACCATGTATAAATTATACCTTCTTCTCTCAATGTATCTAAAGATTTCAAATACATTACCCCCCTTTCCATAATAAGAAGCTCTTTATAAGTAATCACCTCCTGTTTTTGTTCTATACTTATATTTTCTATTGCATGTCTAGGATTTGCCCGTACAGGTATCTTATAATTTAATTTATATTGATATTTTTTCCAAACCCTCAACAAAGCATTTCTAAGTATATGAGCCTTAAATACTTTATCCACTTTTTTGTCATATAACAAGGCATACCATCCATATAGCAAATCATAACCTTCTAGATTCAAAATTCTCCCCTCAGTTAAATTAAACCAGTCACTAATTTGTGATAAGACTGCTGCTTCATAATATAGTCTTAAATTAGGCATTTTGAGACCCCCTCTTTCACGTGTATCTTGTATAATTTTCATTTTTATTTTGGGTTTTTCCCCAGCCCAAATGAAAATATTAACACCTTTCTGCCATTCTCTCAGATTTTCATCTTTCTTAAGCACAGGTATCATTTGGAACAAAAATAAAAATCTAGGTAACACATTCATTTTAATTACTGCAATTCTTCCCAATAAAGACAACTGTAATTTTTTCCAATTCTCCATATCCTTCTGTACCTTCTGCCAAAGAACCTCATAGTTATTTTTGTATAATTTTGTATTTGAAGCTGCTATGTATACTCCTAGATATTTAACCTTTTTAACTATTTCAAAATCTGTTAATCTTGCTAGTTTATCTCTTTCAAGTATAGTCATATTTTTAACTATCATCTTTGTCTATGTGAATTAACTTTAAATCCTGATACTTTCCCGTATTGATCAATTATATCCAATATATATGGAGCCGACTCTATAGGTTGGGATAAGGTAACAACCAAGTCATCTGCAAATGCTCTTAATCTATAATCTTGTTGTCTAATTACAATACCCTTCAATTTTTCTGAGTCACATATCTTATTCAATAGTACTTCCAAAGTCAAAATAAACAATAATGGGGACAGAGGACACCCCTGCCTTGTTCCTTTCTCAATTCTAAAAACCTCTGTTAAACCTCCATTGACTATAATTTGTGCTGTTTGCTGCTGGTATATCGCTCTAATTGATTGTGTAAAATATTCCCCAAAGTGCATTTTCTCTATTATTTTAAACAAAAATTGCCAGTTCAAGCGATCAAATGCCTTCTCTGCATCCAGAAATATAAATGCTGCAGGGACTTGATTATTTTTTTCCAAATATTCCAGTAAGTTTACAATTTGTCTAACATTATATCTCATTTGTCTCCCTTTTATAAACCCTGATTGGTCATTATGAATTATTTGTTGCATAACTGGCATTAATCTATTATCTAGTATCTTAGCTATTTGCTAGTATCTTAGCAAAAATCTTATAATCAGTATTCAGAAGTGAAATTGGCCTAAAATTCTCAGATTTGATGGAATTTTGATCCTCCTTTGGAATTAGTGAGACAAAGGCTGTTTTCCAGGAAGGTGGTACTCCTCCTCCTCCTTGTATTTTATTAAATAAGATTTTGAGTGGTTCTAACATTTCAGATTGTAAATGTTTATAATAAACAGTTGTTAGTCCATCTGTTCCTGGAGCCTTACCTATTTTTAATTGTTTAATTGCCCCAACAATTTCCTCGGAAGTTATTGGCTGATTCAATCGCTCTCTCTGTTCCAGCGTTAATTCAGGAATCTCCATCTTTAAATATCTATCAATATCAACATCTTGAATTGAATCTTTAGCATATAGCTTTGAATAGAAATCCAAAAAAGCCTTTTTTATTAAATTCTGTTGATAAATCTCCTTACCTCTAAATTCTATCTTGTCTATAACACGTGATTTTTGTTTTTTTCTCATCGTATAAGCCAACCATCTCCCAGGTTTATTAGCATTACAAAATGTATTATGTCTGGCATATTGTATGCTGGTTGCTACTTGCCCAGCCATTAACATATTAAATTGCTCTCTTAAAATATTAATCATATCTTTTGCCTTTTTATCTCCCGGGTTAGTTATAAGCAATTGTTCTTTCTTTTTAATTTCCTCCTCTATCTCTTTCCGTCTGTTTTGTTGTTTTAGTCTATATTTATTATTCAAGAAAATTAATGTTCCTCTCATATATGCCTTACTCGCATCCTATACCATCTCCATCGAGGTTCCTTTATTCATATAACAAAAAATTCTTAACAAAAAATTCTTTCATTTGTTTTTTAAGTTCACTCAAGTTATCTTCATATCTAAATAAATTCTCATTTAACCTCCAAGACCTCCTTTCCCCTCTTTCCTGCTCTAGTTCCACCCAAACCGGGCTATGATCAGTTAAAGTTCTTGGACATATCTTCGTATTCTTCACCCTAGAAAAAAGATCATTTGTGGTTAATATAAAATCAATCCTAGAAAAAGATTGATGCCTATCTGAAAAAAAAGTAAAATCACTTTCCAATATGTTCCTTTCTCTCCAAATGTCTCTGAGCTCTATATCCTCCAAAATATCAAAAAAAGATTTAGGCAACTTAGCATGCATGGGTATCTTGGAAAGACTTTTTTTTATCTTTCTGGGTATTTATTACCCCATTCCAATCACCCATTAGAAGTAAAGATCTATAATCCCATTGTAGTATTTTAGTATGTAAAAGTTTATAAAATTTGTCTTGTTGTTGATTAGGTGCATATACTCCAATTACAAGCAGTTTCCCATTCTGTGTTGTTAATTCGATTGCAATATATCTACCTTGAGTGTCAGCCTCAATTAAATTGGCCAATAAGCCTCTTTTAACATACATAACTAGGCCATTTTTCTTCTCTGGTGCTGATGCCACAAAATGTGTACCTAATTTCGAATTTATCAAGTACTTTTGATCTGAGGATTTAATATGCGTTTCTTGCAAACAAATGACATCATTCTGAAATTGCTTCAAGTAGTGAAATATTTTCTTTCTTTTTTGTGGAGAATTTAAACCATTGACATTCCAAGATAAGAATTTATTTGCCATCTCTGGGCCCTCCAAGCTTTGAGAGCATCAGCTGAACCTCCTCCGCCATTTTAGACTTCGGCCTAGCTCCTCCCACTGCTTGTGTTTTTTGGACTTGTTGGGTTGAATCTTGAGGCTGTCGTGCCAGATGTTGTTTGTAAGTAGCCCTTGTCAATTGTTGATCTTTTGGCAGCTCTATCATCTTTAATGGCTCAAGGGTTGGTGGTGGACCCCCACTCAACAGTAAATCTTCTTGCAAATTAGCTCCTCCAGCTAATGCTTGAGCATAAGTTTGTGGTTGCCCTCTATCTTTCTCTTGTTGTATCATTTCCAATTGCTTTCTA
Source organism: Arizona elegans (assembly GCA_022577455.1). Taxonomy (NCBI): domain Eukaryota; kingdom Metazoa; phylum Chordata; class Lepidosauria; order Squamata; family Colubridae; genus Arizona; species Arizona elegans. The sequence continues at coordinate 157,181,497 of JAKOOJ010000001.1, forward strand.
GCACGCCCTGGTGAGGGTGGCCATCCAGCCTTTAAAACATTGACGTAAAAAGGCCATCCAGCCTTTAAAACATTGACGTAAAAATCTTTTGCCTTTCCAACTGTGTTTAAGCGATGTCTTTGCCCAGCGTATGTCACTATTATCCCAAATGGGACATCCCATCTGTACTGGAGCTGCTGGTTTCTTAGTTCATTCACCAAAAAACCAAACTGCTTTCTGTCTCTTAACATTTTAGGAGGAAGCTCTTTCAGGACCACCAGCTCTTGTCCATCCACTTTAATCTTGTTTCTATAAGAAGCTTGCAGAATGTCATTTCTAATTCTCCTTGTTGTGAAATAAATCACCACATCTCTTGGTAGCTGCTTTTGTTTTGCCAGCCAGGAATTAACCCTGTAGATTTTGTCCATTTGAATTGCCACATCTTCTGGCCTTTCTGAAATCAGCTCTGCTAAAGCATTGGAACAAATATCTTTTAAATTTTCACCACTCTTTTCTTTCAAACCTCTCAGCCTCAGGGCAAATTCCATTGATCTGTATTGTAACATAACCATTTCGTCATCCACTTTCTCTGTTTGTATCATAACCTCTCCTAATTTAGTTGCAAGCTCCAAGTTAGCATCATCAATTTCCCGTACTCTCTTCTCAATCTTTAACATATGATTAGCCAGTCCTGAAACTGCATAAACAATGTCATCTCTTATTTCATCATGTTTTTCCTCCACCACACCTTTAATTTTCTTTAACTCCTCTGAAAATTCTTTCATCATTTCTGCCTGATTGTTCAGGCCACCCATTATAAATTCTTTAAGGTCTTGTGACTGTGTATCAGCCGGAAGTTGTTGTTTTTGAGTCACTACAGGGGAACCTCCTCCTCCTTTAGAAGTTGGTGGCTTTAGTTGTTTAGCAGCCATTTTATTTTAAAAAGAGTCTTTTTCCTTTTGCAGCCACAAAGTCTTATAAACAGTCTTACAAAGTATATTTCAGAGTTTTTTTTCAAAATAAACAGTCCTCTCTTCAAGCTATACTCAATCCCCAGCAGTTTTCTCTTCAGGAGGAGGGCTCTTAACAAGCAATTTCCCTTTAACTTTCACTTTCCCTTCTGCCCATAACAAGGGCTTCCTCTCCAGCCTCCAGCTCAAGAGAGCTCCATTTGCAACAATGTATTCACGGAGTTAAGTTCTGTTTCTTTTAAAAAGCTTGCACTCTTGCTTCCGCTCTGTCTGCCTTGTTAGAAATCATTAGAACTCACTGTTTGCCAGCAGAATTGGATGCAGACGTCTTGCTCTGATTAACAGAGGCACCAGCGATCCGGAGCAATGGGAGGGGTGAACTAGGGAGCTCTCACCCTCCGAGTCCCTGGAATTAATCCAGGGACTTTCGGGGAGCTCTACGCACCCCCTCTGACTCTCCTCTCCTTCTTTGCCTGAAGGAGAGTTTTTTCAAACCGCCGGACAGCAGTTTAGCGCTGTCAGGGCGGTTTTTACAGATCGGGTGGCTGGCGGTCTATGGAGACCGTCCTCGTTGTCCGCGGAGCCACCGGAAGTCTCATGCCACCACACTCTCAACAACCTTCGCCACAAAATGAAGGTTGGAGACCGGACGGTAGTTAGCTAATTCAGCCGGGTCCAGGAAAGGCTTCTTGAGGAGGGGTCTCACCACCGCCTCTTTCAAGGCAGCGGGAAAGGCACCCTCACTCAGAGAAGCAGTTATAATCCCCTGGAGCCAGCCTCGTGTAACCTCCCGGGAGGCGAGTACCAACCAGGAGGGACACAGGTCCAATAAACATGTGGCGGCACTAATCCTACCCAGAACCCTGTCCACATCCTCGGGAGCTACAGGATCAAACTCCTCCCAGATAATATTCTCAAGACCTGCCCTTGTCTCCTTCCCTGGACTCGTCCAATCGGAGTCCAAGCCATCCCGAATCCGAGCGACTTTATCATGCAGAATATAATAATACTACAATGTATGAAACAGTTCATACAAATCTTCAGGGAGAAAAAGGAAGAGGAGAAGGAAGGGAGTATGCTCAGGCAGACCAGAAAAACCATGAGTGGGCCAGTGAGTCTCATGGATGGACTGGTCAGCCTAGGCAGTGTTGTGGGAAGGCATGCTACCGAGCATGAGCAAGAAGAGTGCTGTGGAGTATCAGAGAATGGGACACTCTGGGGCAGTAGTGGGTTTCAATTTCATCCACTACCAGTTCACTCGTGGGCGCTCGTGTGCTCGCACAACATTTCTGCACATGCGTAGAGACGTCCGGGAGGGTGGGCGGAGCCTGCCACCACCGCCGCTACCAGTTCACCCAATCCGGGGCAAACCGGTAGCAACCCATCACTGCTCTGGGGTCATATGATCACGTTTTGTGACCTTTGGACAAGCAAAGTCAATGGGAAAACCAGATTCACTTAACAACTATGTTACTAATTTAACAACTGCAGTGATTCACTTAACAATTGTGGCAAGAAAGATCATAAAATAGAGCAAAATTCTCTTAACAAAAATGTCTCGGCAACAAAAATGTTGGGCTCGATTGTGGTTGTAAGTTGAAGCTTACAACTAACATCTTTTCAGGGATAATGGCAACGCAAGCTATAGGGCCTACTGTTGCCATTTACTGAAAATATATGAATTCAGTTTATCACCATAAATTGCAAATATCCACAAGACTTCAAAGCACTTTAAACATAAATATCAATATCCACAAGAGTTCAAAGCACTTTAATCTTTCAAATCACTATGTCATTGAGCACCATTCTTAAAGGAACTTCCACATTCCACATTCTAGTTAAAGATGCAATGGGCGATTGTCTAGAAAGTATAGAAAGTTCCTAGTGTAATGAGGAAACCCTAACACGTTCCAAAGCTAATAATTTTTATGTTAATTATGTCAAGGGCACTCACTTCCCCAAACATTATCAATACTGTAAACATTTCCAGTACCCAGAAAAATATTCAAGTTTAAGATTTTAAACTCAAAAGAGATGCCTTCTTGTCTCCCATACAATTCATAAGCAATGTTGGCAGTATCCAAATCCTTGCAGAAAAGAAAACTGCTTTTTTATAAGGAAGCTATATGCCCATTCTAGTGTCTCTAAATCACAAAGAGTTCTTTCCTGAATGGGAACTACACATAGCTAGCCATCTTTCAGAGGCATCACATTTCCAATAATCTGCATATACACTACAGAGCATTCTCCTTTAGTTCCCTACATACCCATAAGGGTCCCCAAACCATTGGCAAAACCATCATTGGGATAATATCAATCTATATACCAAGGAAGCCAATATATCTGCTTAACAGCCACTTTCCATTACAATTTGTTTAACACTGAAATATCCTCTGATATTTCAAAGGAATATCAGAGAAAGAAAAGAGTTCCAAGAGCCAGGGAAAATATTTTATCATACAAAAGCTGGTCATACTTCTGATAAATTTATTTATGAAGGACACATAAATATGAAACAAGCAGTGTAAAACTTTATATAAAAAGAAAATGAAACAAATACTGTATTTTCAGTTTACACAAAGTAACAAGAAATATATTTTTAAAAGAGACTATGGTGCATCTATTTATTTATATGTTAAAACAAAGTCTACACCCTATAGCTAATATAAATAATATTTTTGCACTCATGAAAAGTATCTTCTAAACCCTTATAAACAATTAAATATTTAATTATTGAAAGTAAAAAAAAATGGAAAAGATATTTAGAAAACATTATGTTAGTCTTGCACAGCTAAGTTGGTTAAACCATGTCCCTTGGAAGTCACTAATTTACTAAGAAAAGAGCAGCTGTTTCAACTTGTAAAGGTAATGAGGTTTTAGTCTGTGGCAAAATGTTCTAAAAGGAAAAAGCACTTAATGCACCAGTTTCAACAACAAAATTAGTTAAGCTCTTTTGTTAATTTAATGCAACGTTCTTTGTAGAAATAAGAAACAGCAAAAGGCAAGGGTAATAATAAACGGGGAGATTACAAATTCATTTAAGATAACAAAAGGAGTTAGACAGGGTTGTCCTATGTCACCTCTGCTTTTTATCCTGACTCTTGAGATATTATTACAGAGAATAAGACAGAAAATGGAAATAAAAGGAACCAAAATTAAACAGGAAGAATTTAAAGTGCAGGCATTTGCAGATGATATGGTATTTGTTATAGAAGACCCATTGGAATCTGGACCAATTCTACTGCAAGAGATAGAGAAATATGGGGAGGTCGCAGGCCTTAAAATTAATAAAGGAAAAACTAAAATGCTAGTTAAGAATTTAATGGAAAAACAAAAAGGAGAACTCGAGGAAAGAATGGGACTTCAAATTGTAAAAAAAAGTGAAATATTTAGGTATTTGGTTAAGAACAAGATGTTCAGCATTAAAAAAGGATAATTATACAAAATTAATACAACAAATAGGGAAAGACTTAGAAAGATGGGGGAAATTACAGTTGTCACTATTAAGGAAAATCGCAACAATTAAAATGAATATCTTACCAAAACTACTCTATTTATTCCAAATGATTCCTATAAAATTAGATAAAAAGTTTTTTAAAGAGTTAAACAAATGATTATGAAGTTTGTATGGGCAGGAAAGAAGGCGAGGATAAAAATAATCTCACTTCAGGATAGAAGCAGAGGTGGCTTTGGACTCCCTGCATGGGAAACGTATTACAAAGCAGCGAGTTTGGTCTGGGTTAGGGAATGGATTAATTTAAAGAATAGGAGAATTTTAAAATTGGAAAGACATGATCTTTAGACAGGGTGGCATGCCTTCATATCAAACACTGGAAATAAGAAGCATTCACATTCATATTTTTATAAACATACAATTCGAGATTCACTGATACAGACTTGGGAGGGAATTATGAGGAAACATTATCTCAAAATACCAGGCTGGTTATCCACTATGGAGGCATTGATCTACCCCAACACATTAGATATTGGTAAAATGGTAAAATACAATGAAATTTTGGACAATGGAGGAAGATTAAAAACTAACCAAGAATTAAAGGAACAGGGAATAACCATAGATTGGTGGCTGTATCTTCAATTGCAATCTAGATACAGAAAAGATTTAGAGGAATTTGGATTCGAATTGAAATTTACACAATTAGATAAATTATTGACAGGCCCGGAAGAGAAATTATTATCTAAAATATATAATTATTTATTAAATTTTGACTTAGAAGAAGAAATTGTAAAGGGACCAATGATAGCATGGGCAAAAAATATTGGGCACAACATTGAGTTAGAAGAATGGGAAAAAATATGGTAGAAAAACTATACATTAACAAAATCTGTTGCATATAAAGAGAACCAGTATAAAATGTTCTATTGGTGGCACTTAGCCCGAACAAGACTCGCAAAAATGTACTCCAATTTAAAACCTAATTGCTGGAAATGCAATCAAGTACAAGGCACTTACTTCCATGTATGGTGGCTTTGTCCAGAAGTTAAAAAATTCTGGATTAAAATACAAAAATGGCTAAAAGAAATTACACACTATAAAATAGAATTTAAACCTGAACTGTTTCTTCTGGTGATTATTAAAGAAAATTATCCTAAAAGGATAAAATATTTAATTATTCATATAATTACAGCAGCTAGAATCGTACTTGCGCAAGCTTGGAAAATGTCCACTATTCCAACAGACTGTGCAATAATCTGGAAAATTTTCAAATGTGCAGAAATGGACAAACTTACTTTAGAATTAAACAATAAGGAAGACTTAGAATATTACTTAACTTGGGATAATTGGTATCAATGGATAGAAATGAAAAATAAGGAATGTATAGAACAAAATAAGATATAAAATGTGATTAAATATGTCGATTAAGTAGGAACATGTGGGAATAGATGAAGAAAGTTAAGAATTAAGTACTGTCAGAAAGACTTTGAATTGTATAATTATTATGGATGTATTTTTGTTGTAGAGGTATTTTAACTTGTATTTTTGGATTTTAAGTGTTAATAAAGGTTTTTCAAAATATTTAAAAAAAATAAAAAAAAATAATGTCAAACCAGCATCTTAAATTAGACTTGGAAACAGACTGGTAACCAATGTAGCACTCATAAACTGCCCAGGCTGCTCCATTTTGTACCAGCTGAGGTTTCCAAATATTCTTCAAGGGCATGTATAGTGTAATCCAATACATAGGTGATTAAGAGCATGAGTGAGCAGAGTGCTCCAATCTAGGAATGGGTGCAATTGGTGCAAAATACAAATTGTGCTAAATTCTCCCTAGCCATGACAGCCACCTGCACTTTGAACAGGAGTTGAGAATCCAGGTTGTGCATCAGATTTGTTTGGGGCAATACAATACATCCAGCACTAAAGACAGCAGTCTTACAACTGTCAAGTCCCAAAACCCAGCACAATACCGTGTCACTCATCCCCAATCCTCTGAGTTGATACCATGGTTGGTGGTATCAAAAGTCACTAAGAGGTCCTGTGGGGCAATGATAGATGCAGAAGAGTTTAAGAGTTTAAGAGTTTATTCGATTTCTATACCGCCCTTCTCCCGAAGGACTAAGGGCGGTGTACAGCCATATTAAAATACATAGATTTATAAAATTTAAAACCAATTAAAATCAATATATAAAATTGGCCCGCAAGTTAAAACATACATACACCCATAATAAAAAAAATATTATTAGGCCAGTCTGGCTTGCTGGAATAGGAGGGTCTTAAGTGCACAGCGAAAAAATACGCAGGTTGGGACTAAGACGGAGCTCTAGGGGCAACTCATTCCAGAGGGCTGGTGCCCCCACAGAGAAGGCTCTCCCCCTGGGTGTCACCAGTTGGCATTGTTTGGCCGACGGCACCCTCAGGAGTCCCTCTCTGTGGGAGCGTATTGGTCAGTGGGAGATTGTTGATGGCAGAAGGCGATCTCATAGATATCCCGGTCCTAAGCCATGGAGCGCTTTAAAGGTGGTAACCAACACCTTGAATCGCACCCGGAAGACCACCAAGAGCCAGTGCAGCTCGCGCAGGAGGGGTGTTATGTGGGTGTGCCGAGTCGCACTCATGACCACCCGCGTGGCCGCATTCTGGACCAGTTGGAGCCTCCAAATGCTCTTCAAGGGGAGCCCCATGTAGAGAGTGTTGCAGTAGTCCAGACGGGACGTCACGAGGGCATGAGTGACCGTGCGCAAGGCATCCCGGTCCAGAAAGGGACACAACTGGTGCATCAGGCGAACCCGATAGAAAGCTCCCCTGGCCACAGCCGTCATATGATCTTCCAAAGACAGCCGTGCATCCAGGAGAACACCCAAGTTGTGAGCCCTCTCTGTGGGGGCCAGGATCTCACCCCCAATAGTCAGCGATGGACCCAGCTGACTATACCGGGACCACGGTAGCCACAGCCACTCGGTCTTGGAAGGGTTGAGCTTGATAGAACCCCTATCCCGTCCACATCAAAGATTATCCAGAAGGGCTTTTAATATTGTATTATTTAAAGTCCATCTGGATCTTCTTGTTTGTCCTTTCCAGGTTATTTTCACAGGATTAAGGCCAGCATCCAACTGCAATTGGACTTGGTCTGACAGTTGCTGAAAAAATTGTTCTGCATATCTGTCTAGTTCAGCCCAAAAATAATGTGAAGGAGAGTGAAAACTGTGCAACAGTGCAAGTCTATGTTGTAGGTGGAAAGAGGAAAGATGAGTGAGCAACTAGGATGCCTGCTAGTGAGACAGCATGAGCCCTCTTCCTCTCTGGAAGGAGAGATCCCTTGGGGATATGCTGGAGTGGTGAGTGGAGTGCACTTTTATTTATGGCCCACCACTGTCTTTGTTCCTCTCCCCACAGAAAAGTGGCAGGCAGTTCTGTGTGTGAGGAGGAGGAGGAAGAGGAGGAAAAGGCTTCACTTGGTCTCTACTGAGGTTCATAAGAGAAAATGGTGCCAGAAACCTGAAGACAAGCTGGCCGGCCCACACATGCCCATTTTTTGTCCATTTTTGACCACTTTGGGGGCTGTTTTCAGGGTGTTTGGGGGGTATTTTTCAGGCCAGAAATGGACTGAAAACAGCTCAAAAAACAGCCTGAAAAATGGCCCAGAAAATGGCCCAAAAAATGGCCCGGAAAACAGCCTGGTGTTTGGCCATTTTTTGGGCCGTTTTCAGGCGCTCCAGCACCTGTGAAGACCAGTTGGCAATGGTGCGTGTGCCCATACAGAGGGCTCTGCATGCCACCTCTGGCGCGCATGCCATAGGTTCAGCATCACGGCCTTAAAGGAACAGGAGGTATGTAAGCTCCTTCTAAATAAAACACACAAAGCAGATAGATAATTTTGTGATACCATTCATAATAGTCAAAGAAAATTGACAAGCGTATTAGTAGGAGTCAAAACATCTGATTTATTGCTGACAAAGAAGAAGAAGGAACAACACAGTGTCCTTTGGCATTGGGAAGTAGGAAAAGAGATTCCTGTGTATGTGAAATGCTTAGAGACATGTTTTTATAAACCCTTCTTTCGAATAGCCTATATGCTTTTGGATTGAAAAGGTTCTCCATTCATGATTTTACAAGAGTTGTGTAATTTATACCGGGGTTATGGTGGTGGTAATTAAAGGATATATAGTCTAAACTTTAACATGTTTTCCACAGAAGTTTATGTAAAAACCCCAAAAAAGTATTTTTAAACTGGCAAGTGTTCTAAGTAGAATCTGGAAGTTCTTTTCTGTGTTTTCCTATTGGAAAGCATTTGGATGAAAATTGTCATCCCTTGACAGAATTCTCTTCCATTTCTCTTTGTGCTACTGCTTGATTAAGTTTTATGCAAGCTGAAGTAAAATTTGCACATGGATAAAAATAGGGTTTCTGCAAAAAGGCCAAGTGTTTTGTATAACACTACTAGATTCAACAACCCATGATTCCAGAAAGCACTGTTGCGAAGTATTACCATCTGTTCTTTATTTTCTTTCCACTAAATTATGAAATAAAGAGTTTTAACAAAAGCTAGACTAACAAACTGTAATATTGTGCCTACATCTAAATAATTACTAAATATTATGATAACCTATATCAGCTATGGCATGCAAATTTGTTATTTCTAATCTAAACTAAAAGAACTGAAGATGGTAGTAAATTGATGGTAGGTGGGAAAATGCATTACCTGGAATTTAAATTGCTTCAAATAACTTCTCCCATTTGCAGGATTTCCATATAGGCATCTTGTCAGCCAGCAGAGGAACAACACGTTGGATTAGATAGGACTTTGATTTTATCCACATAGTTTTACAGTATATTCTCAAAATATTTATTAAAATAATCTGCTTAAATTTCTAATCCAAAATCCTAGTTAAATAATAAACTCAGTTTGTTTTTTGGATGAAAGAGTGGGAGAGGGAGAGAGACAGAGAAAGATCTTTGATAAGATGAAACAGAAAAGAGTGGGTTCCACTAGATGTAGATACTGGAATTTCAAAAGATACCTTTCTTAATGTTCTTAAAGTTCCGCTCAATTTTTTTATGTCTTAAAAAAGATCATTTTAATTAAAACCTTTGCTTGCTGCAAAAGAAAACTAATTACATTTATTCATTTATTCATTCATTATGCTTATATCCTACCTTTCTTTTTTGAAAAATTCTATTGGATCTCAAATACATCTATAGTATATGTATCTATGTATTTTGTGTATTTATTTGTCTATGTGTCTGAAATGTAAATGTACCTCATTTCTTGCCAAGAAAATTAACAAAAGTAAATAGAGAGAAGTAGCCTGCAAAGAGAGTGTAAATTAATAAGAAAGTAGTATCCTTGCAACAGGGGTGGGTTCAAAAATTGTTTTACTACCGGTTCTGTGGGCATGGCTTATTTGGTGGGCGTGGCTTGGTGGTCATGTGACTGAGTGGGCGTGGCCAACTCAAACTGACTCCCGGCAAGGGGCGGCACCTTGCTGTGAGTGACATCAAGTTGGCCACATCCACTCAGTCACATGACCAATGCTGCAGAGACAGAGCGATTTCCTATGTACCTTCCCCTGACCCTTGGGCTACAAAATAAAAGCCTGCCTGCCTAGCAGCCCAAACTGGAAAACGGGGGGGGGGGGGGGGGGGAGAGAGAGAGAGACCCTTGATGTCTAGGAAAACAGCCTTTCTTTTAATCGCCTCATCAAACCACAAACTCCTCCGATCAGGGCTTCGGTCTCTGAGTAACGAGTCGGACGAAGAGTGGGGAAGCAATTAAAGGGGAAGAGAGGGACAAAGCCCCCTTAACGTGGATGCACGTAAAAAAGGGGTGGAATTTTGACAAACCTCTCCTCCAAGACCAAGAAGAGATTCATTTCCCTCTCGCCCTCCCCCCCACAACATTTCCAAGAGCCTCCAACATTGCAGCAGCTGCTGCTCCTCGCCTCTCCTGTCCCAGAAGTGGAACCAGGCGCTGTTTCCTCCCCCAAGTCATTGTTGGAGCATCAGAGATCTAAGGAAAAGTCTTCCAGCTCTTCACAATCAACTTTAAGAGATGCGAGAAGCCAATGCAGAAGAAGCGGCAGTGGAGCCGACAGGGGCTTGTGTGTGTGTGTGTGTGTGTGTTTGTCCTTCTGCGGTCCTCTCCCGGGGGACAGCCAGGGCTTCGCCGCCTCTTCTTTCCCTCAGAGGGGCTGCCTCCAAGTCCTTGCGAAGGGATGAACACACACACACACACACACACACACACGCTCTGCCCTGTCACCTCCACTGCTGCTTCTTTTGCTTCTTTTGCATAGATTTCCTTAGATCTCCCCAAGTCATTGTGCAACATCAGAGATCTAAGGAAAAGTCTTCCAGCTCTTCACGATCAACTTCCTTTAGTTAATCATCCACTCACTCATCTCTTAAGGTGAACTTGTCAGTCAAAATAAAGCTCTCTCACCAGATCGGATAGCTGTCATTCCTCTTTCTTCCTCTGAAGCTGCCCCAGCCTTGGCAGCCGCAATGGCTGCTTCCCCGCTGCCGGGAAAAAGGGCTTTCCTGGATCAATCAGGGACTTTGCGATGTCCCTGAGATCAACAGGAGGTGCCCTCCATTGCCACAGTCAAAACCAGGCTGTGGGGTCCTAACTGGACCGTCTGGCAGCGGGGCTATCGATGGCGATTCTGGAGCCCCAAAATTGCCCGTCCATCTCGCTGCGGCTATATAGAGATATATTGTAGTCAAAATAATAACAAAGTGGCTCTGAGCTCCAGCTTGTTTAGCATAAGTGAAGAGAACATCTGAGACAGTATCTATCTGCATTGTTGATTCAGGTGTTCTTGGTGACTTTGAAGTAGGAGCCTTGGAAAAGTGTGAAGAGGAATTTTTCTCTCTATTATCATCACTCTTTTGGGCTTGTATGAGTGAGAATTCTCTGTACGCTTTCCGGATAAATATAAGGAAAGATCTTTTTTCATTTTGAGGCTTTTTAAGGATTGAATTGAATTGGATTTAGGCATTCAAGAACCTGAAGCTCTTTTCTTTTTCTTTTTCTTTTTTCTTTTCTTTTTTTTCTTTCTATCTCTTATGATTTTTTTCTCCCCCCATATTGTTCCCTATTGTGGATTTTTGATTTTGGACCTCTATATTTTTATAATTCATCGTTTTTTTCTCTCTCTCTCTCTCCTTGATATTTTGTTTATATATGAAATTGTTTCTCTCTCTCTTTTTTTTTCTTCTTCTTTTTTTCTTTTTTAATGGAATCTTAGTTGGATTAGGGTTTGGAAGAACCTGAAGAGCTGGGTTTTTTTTTTTCTTTTCCTTTTTCCGTATTTGATTTTTCGCTTTTTTGCCTCTCCTTTTTCTTTTTCCCTTTTTGTTCCCCTTTTTTGTTTTTTAATTTTTTATTTTCTCTCTTGGTCCTTACACCAGTGGATTATAATAAAATGAGTAAAAAAACAGTAACAGTGGGAGCTGCAACCACATCTTTTGCATCTCCATCTGGAGGACAACGTCCGATCCAGACTATGATACAACAAGAGAAAGAGAAAGAGAAAGAAGCGTCGCTACAAGCAATTTTGAGCACAGTTCAGAGGATGGAACAACAATTACTTAAGACAGACGAGAATGTCCAACGGATGGAACAACAATTAATAAAGACAGATGAAAAAGTAGTTAGCATCCAACAGGCAATGTTAAAATTTGAAGGAAGACTACAAGAGCTTGAGAAGAAGGATGACCAAAAGGGGGAAAAAATGAAAGATTTTGATAATAGACTGAGAGAGGTGGAAAGCGAAAGAAGTGCAGTAGTGGAACTTGAAATGGATAAAGCAGAATTCTATCTTAGATTTCAAAATGTGGAGGAAGAGAAAGGAGAAAATCTTGCGAATGTCATGATTTCTATGCTTGCTAATGCTTTGGAGATACTTAGAGAGGAGATGACATAGTGGATGTCCATGGATGACGTCCATGGTGTGGATGAGATTTATTGAGTTCACACTAGATATGCTATGCGCAATAAATTACCAAGAGAAGTCCATATAAGATTTACTAAGAAATCGATTAAAGCACAAATTCTTCAAGTGGTGAGAGAAAAACCATTGAAATTCAAGGAGAAGGAAGTGGTAGTCTTGAAACAAATACCAAGGAAAGTGAGAGATGTGAGAAAAGAGTATAAATTTTTGACCAAGATACTAATTCAAAAGGGTGTTAATTTTAGATGGCTGATACCAGAAGGATTGGTCTTAACATGGCAGCTTCAAAGATACAGGCTAGATACAATTGATAAAGCGAGAGCTTTTTATGAAGATTTTTTAAAGGAAAAGGAAGTGACAATGGAAACAGAAACACAAGCTACACTGATGTCGACAAAACCTACAGAAGAGGAAATGGTAATGATTGAATCAATGAAGGGCGCTGTTGGCGGGACTGTGGAATTCAAAGAACAACGGGAAGTAAGATCAACTAGAGCAATAAAACCTACATATAAAATATGAATATGGATAAAACAAAATTAATAAATATAAATGGACTTAATTCGGCTGTGAAAAGAAGAAAGGTTTTTCATAAATTAGAGAAGCTAAATTTTGATATAATTTGTTTGCAAGAAGTTCACATTAAAAAGCAACACAAACAATTATTGGCACAAACTAAACTTGGAAAAATTTTTTCATCATTATCACAACATAAAAAGAGAGACTTTGTTCTATATATTAAAAATTCAATAAAAGCAGAACAAATATATGCAGATTCAGAGGGTAGAGTTTTGATAGTGGAGATAATTGATAATAATATGAAGATACTTCTAGTTGCAATATATGTGCCAAATAATAATCAGAGTGATTTCTATCGAAATTTACATATGAAAATAATCGAAATGGACTATGATAATATATGCATGATGGGAGATTTTAATGGAATAGCAGATGAAAAATTGGACTATAAAACAACAAAAACAGGAAAGCATAATAGAAAAACACTGCCAAATTCTTTCTTTAAAATGATAGAGGAAATAAATTTGAAAGCTATATGGAGAGTTAGAAATGGGAAGAATAGACAATAGACTTTCTACTCAAACGGGCACTCATCTTGGTCCAGGTTAGATATGATATGGACAACAATGGACTTGATTCCAAAAATTGTACAGGTGGAAATAGACACTAATTTATGGGCTGACCATAATCCAGTGATAGTAACTTGGAAAGGTCAAAAAAGGAAAGCTAGATGGACTTTGAATAATACAATTTTAAAAGAAAAAGAATTTGTACAGAAAATGCAAAGAGAGCTGGAGTTTTTCTTTAAGGAGAATAAAAAGAAAGATACATCGATACAAAACTGTTGGGATACAATGAAGGCCTACACTAGAGGTATAATAATAGATTATATAAAAAAAGGGAATGTAAAAAAAGACAGACTTTTACAATATTAAAGAGATTATGTGGATCCAGAAAGATCCACATAAGAAAGATGTAAAAATGAAAATGGATATGTTAAAACATAAAATGGATTTACTGGAGAAGGAAGAGCTAGCCCCAAAAATAAGAAGTGCTAAACAGAATTATTTTGAAAATGCAAATAAACCAGGAAGGTGGCTAGCATATAAATTGAAAAAAGAAAGGGAATCAAAAAAAATAATGCAACTGATTGATGACCAAGGACAAAGTAAATTTGGAAACAAAGAGATGGGAAAAATAATACAAGAATATTATAGGCAACTTTATAAAAGAGAGCAGGTTGAAGAGGGGAAAGTTAAAAAATACCTACAGAACGCAAAACTACCTTTGATCCCCAAGGACATTGAAGAAATGCTAGATGGGCATATAACAATGATGGAACTAACAGAAGCAATTAAGAAACCAAAAAATGGAAAGACACCAGGACCAGACGGTTTGCCTGTTGAATATTATAAGACATTACAAGAATCCTTATGTCTCCCATTTTTGGACGTTATGAATGAAGTAATGATAAATAAAATACCCCAATCATGGACTGAGGCTTATATCACACTGATTCATAAAGAAGACACAGACCCACAGCAAGTTAAAAATTATAGGCCTATATCCCTGCTAAATTCGGATTATAAAATCTTTGCTTCAATACTGGCAGAAAGACTTAAGAGATACTTGAATAACTTTATACATCCAGATCAAAATGGATTTCTTCCAAAAAGACGAATTAGAGACAATATAAGAATAATTTTGAATACCCTAGAATATTATGAAGCGCACCCTGAAAAACAAATGGCCTTGGTATTTTTAGATGTACAAAAAGCATTTGAAAATGTGAATTGGCGATTTATGATGTTACAAATGAAAGAGATGGGCTTTGGAAGGAAATTTATTCAGGCAATTGAAGCTATATATACGAAACAGACGGCAAAGGTAATGATTAATGGAGAATGGACTGATGCTATTGAAATAGAAAAAGGTACTCGACAAGGAGGTCCCTTATCCCCATTGCTATTTATATTGACGTTGAAAGTGTTGAATAGAAATGTTAGAGAAGAAAAAGAGATAAAAAGAATGAAAATTAGAAAGGAAGAATATAAATCACAAGCTTTTGCTGATGACCTGGTTTTCATTATTGAAGAACCATTAACATCAATAAATAAATTGATAGAAAAAATAGGTGAATTTGGGGAGGTTGCTGGTTTGAAAATTAATAAAGAGAAGACGAAGATAATGACCAAAAATATGTTAAAAAAAACATACCGTATTTTCCGGCGTATAAGACGACTGGGAGTATAAGACGACCCCCAACTTTTCCTGTTAAAATATAGGGTTTGGGCTATACTCGTCATATAAGACTACCCCTCTTCCAATCGTCAGAGCTGGGATCGACCGTCAGAGCTGGGACCGTCAGAGCCATGGTTCTGGCGATCCCAGCTGAGTTACAGGGAACACAGCTGGGATGGTCAGAGCTGGGATCGTCAGAGTAAAAGGGAAAAAACTTTTTTCCTTTTACATGGTTTCTGGCGATCCCAGCTGAGTTGCAGGGAACTCAGATGGGATCGTCAGAGCTGGGATCGCCAGAGCCATTTAAGGCTTGTCAGAGCCTTTTGGGCTGGTCTGCCTGGTTACAGGAGAACGACACCCGGCGTATAAGATGACCCCCGACTTTTGAGAAGATTTTCATGTGTTAAAAAGTCGTCTTATACGCCGGAAAATACGGTATTAAAAGAAGAACTGAGGGAGATCTCTAAGATGCAGGTCACAAATAAGGTAAAATACTTGGGGATTCAATTAACAGCAAGATGTACTTCTCTTAAAGAAAATAATTATAATAAGCTCAAGCAACAGATAGGACAGGATTTGGTGAAATGGGGAAACTTGCAGCTATTTTTGATTGGTAGAATTGCAACTATTAAGATGAATATTTTACCTAGGATCTTGTATCTTTTTCAGACAAATCCTGTAAAGCTGGGTAAGGAATTTTTTGCAGACTTAAATAAAATGGTTTTGAAATATGTTTGGCAGGGAAAGAAGGCAAGGATAAAACTCAAACTGTTACAAGATGCTAAAATGAGGGGTGGTTTTAGATTACCGAATTTTGAATTATACTATCAAGCGGTTTGTTTAATGTGGATTAAAGAATGGGTAACACTGAAAAACACTAGATTATTAAATTTGGAGGGACATGATTTGCTGATGGGATGGCATGCTTTCTTATGGTATAAAGGAACTAAAATTCAGGGGTATTTTAGAAGACATCAGATACGTGAAGCTTTGTTTTTGACATGGGAGAAGATCAAAAAATACCATTATTTGAAGATTCCAGTCTGGGTATCTCCATTTGAAGCTTTTTCTTATCCAGTGGTATTTAGAGGGGAGCAAATTGTTAGATATAATGAATTATTGGATGAAAAGGATGAACTTAAATTGAAACAAAACTTAGAAGATCAGGGAATTAAGATAGATTGGTTTTCATACATGCAAATACTTTCCAGATATCGAGAACACTTTAAACAAGAAGGTATTTATAGTGTTTCGACTGGTTTAGACAAGATATTAATGGGTTCGGATGACCATGTAATTAAAACGTTATATGGATATTTACTTGAAGTAAAATTGGAAGAACAAATCAAAGAATCAGTGATAGCATGGGGGAAAAAATTTGGTTATAGTATTGATTTAGAGAAACGGCAAAAATTGTGGTCACATAATTATAAAATGACAATGTCGATAGCATATAAAGAGAATTTGTATAAGATGTTTTACATGTGGCATTTACCCCCGACAAGGATAGCCAGAATGTTTAAGAATAAATTGGAGAAATGTTGGAAATGTCATCAAACTCCAGGATCGTACTACCATATGTGGTGGATATGTGTGGAAGCAAGGAGATTTTGGACTAAAATACATACGTGGTTAGAAAAATGACAAAGAGACATATTGACTTTAAACCAGAAATATTTTTATTAGAAATTTTACCAGAGACATTTAATAAAGAATTACAATACATAATTGTGAACATTTTAACAGCGGCCAGAATTGTATTTGCAAAAAACTGGAAAAAAGAGAAGATAATTACTGATGAAGAAATTATTATGAAAATGTTGGACTGTGCTGAAATGAGCAGATTGACATTTGAAATAAGAGAACAGGAAGATAAACAATATTATTTGATATGGGAGATATTTTATCAATGGTTTGACAAAAGGTATGGAGATAAGATAACATATATGAAATGTTTAAATATTTATCTTCAGTTTGAGTAAAGAATAATTGTTATATGATGAGATCTGGAAAATTGTAAGCACAAAATGATTTTAACCGATTGAGATGCTGTCTATAATTGTTTGTAAGGATGATATTTTTATGTTGTTGTTTTATTTATTTATTTTTATTTTAATCTAAAATAAAACTTTTTATTTCTGTTAGAAAGGGATTCAGAAACTGAACTAGTTAAAGATTGTATGATTAAGTGGGCACAAAATTTTGAGGAACCAGTGATGTTGGAAACATGGGAAAAATTTGGGTTCAGAATGTTAAATTTACACAGTCGCAGAATTTGAGGGAAAATTTTTATAAAATGTTTTACAGATGGCATTTAGATCCCAAAAAATTGTCGTGTATGTACCCTAATGTGCAGCCTAAATGTTGGAGATGTGATTGTCTAGATGCTACATATTATCACGTTTGGTGGACCTGTAAGAAAGTTAAGGCCTTTTGGATAAAAATTTGGTGGGTCATGCAGAATGTTTTGAAGAAAAAAATTCAATTTTTTCCACAATTGTTTTTATTGGGTATAGCTAAGGGTTTTACATTGGGTGAAACAAAACTGATATTGCATATGATAACAGCAGCAAGATTGTTGATAGGTAAATAC
The DNA here is from genome assembly GCA_022577455.1 of Arizona elegans. Lineage (NCBI taxonomy): Eukaryota > Metazoa > Chordata > Lepidosauria > Squamata > Colubridae > Arizona > Arizona elegans. The sequence goes on from JAKOOJ010000001.1 coordinate 157,199,212, forward strand.
TGGAAAAATGAAGCGCTGCCTATGATTGAGGAATGGACTTTGAAGATGGCCAGTTTCGCAGAGATGGCGAAGATTTCAGCATATCTAAAAGATTGTTCACAAGAGACTTATGAATGGGAATGGAAGAGGTGGATAGATTATGTTCAGAACAAATATCAAACTAGGAAGTATCAAATAGCTTTTATTTGAGAATGTTATATTAAGATAGAAATATTTTAAGGTAATGAGGATGAAAAATTTATTTCAAAATGTTATATTAAGATAGAAATATTTTAAGGTAATGAGGATGAAAATTTATTTGAAAATGTTATATTAAGAAAGAAATAGGTTAATGTAATGAAGATGAAAATTTTTAAGGGGGAGGGAGGGGTTCAAGTTTTATATACAAATGAGGGTTTTTCCTTCTACTTGATATGAGTATACTGTGTGGAAGTCTGGGGGAGAGGGGAGGGTGGGTTAGGGAGGTTGGGAAGTTTGGGGTGGGATGAGGGGGGAAAAAGGGGTGAAAATGTAATTGTAAAACTTTTGCAATAAAAAAAAATAAAATAAAATAAAACTTTTTTCAAAAAAAAAATCCCTTTCGTTAGGTGGTTCAGTAAGTCTTTCATCAATGGGAGGGGGTAGGTATTTTGTATGCAAATAGCGTTCATGGATCGAAAATCGATACACAATCTTAAGGTGCCATCTTTCTTTTCTTTAAATAATATTGGAGCAGCCATGGTGGATTTCGCAGGCTCGATGAACCCTCTGACTAGGTTGGTGTCAATGTACTTCCTCAATTCAGTCATCTCAGCAGATGTTATGGAGTACATTCTAGGCTTTGGCAATTTAGCCCCCGGTTGTAATTCGATGGCGCAATCTGTGGGCCAGTGAGGGGGGAGGAGGTTACATTCCTCCTCGCTGAAAGCTTCGGCTAAGTCTGCATACACCTTAGGGATTTGGTGTTTGCCTGGCAGCCCGTCTGAACAAGCCGTTGCTGTTTCTGGCTGCTGGTCATTTTGGGTAGATTGGTGTTTGGGGGGAGGGGCAGGTGGTGTTGGACCAACCCCTATCCTGATTTTTTGGTATCTCATCTTCCCATGTGATGCTGGGGGCCCATTTGTCTAGCTAAGCCAGGCTAGATTCTGACATCTTTGGGGTTACTATAAATCGTATAAGTTCATGATGTTTCCCCAATTCCAATCCAATCAGTTCAGTAATATGAATGGAAGGGACTCCCCCAATTAGTGTGCCATCCACCTGGTAAAATTTAATCGGTTGTTTTAAGGGTGTTGTTTTGATGCCCAGTTGTTCTACAATCTTAAGGCCAATTAGACATCTGGTGCAGCCAGTATCTATTACTGCTGGGAGTTCTGTTTCTTTCCCTGTTTCTGGCAGGACTAGTTTTACTTTAATTGAGAAAGGGGTGATGGGTGCAGTCACCATCAGGTCTTCATCCCCGCTGGGCTTGTCAGGAGGTGCTCCTGTAGCCGGAGGGTTCCCCCTCTCTTCAGTGGGGAGGGGAATCTCCACGGCTTGTTTGGCAAATCGGCCAGTGTCTGGGGCTTTCTTTGGAGCCCTCCTCCCTCGTGCAGCTGTGGCCGTTGTTGTGGAACTGGGGCAGGGGCCAGGCACTGAGAAGCTCGATGCCCTATTTGTCCACAGCGATAGCACTTAATCACACACACACACACCCCAGTGGAGGTAGGGTGAGATTTGCAGGTTTTGAAATGGGCTTTTTAGCTAACAACTTATGAGGTGGCTGCTGTGCTGGGGTTTGGCTGGGGGGTGGACTTCTCTGTCTAGAGCAATGGACATGGTATACCACTTGTGGAGACGCTCAGGCACTCCCCGGATCCCACAGGCTTTTTTGACTTCTGGGTCGATGGCTTCCTTGAAGTAGTGCAGCAATATGCGGTCAGGCCAATGGCCCAGATTCCCTGCGACTCGCCTAAAGTCCCATACAAAGTCTTTCATCAGTCGATTACCTTGCTTCATGACTTTTAGTGTGGCTTCATTTTCATTTACGTGGTCTGGGTCGTCGAAGCAGGACCATAGCAGTGTGATAAAGCCATCAATATCATACAGTTCAACAGTGCCCTCATCATGCAGCTGGGCTATCCATTCAGAGGCCTCCCCCTCATTCATCCCATCTGAGATTGCCAACACCAAGTCCCGTTCTGATTCATATTGGTCACCATACTGATCAACGTGAGCCCAGACCCTGCTGAGGAAATAAGCTAGCTTGGCTGGCGCCCCGTCAAAAGTTGTTCTGAAGAGGGAGACTTCCTGTTTGCTCTCTGTCGCTGCCAGATGGTCCCTCGGGACTGCCAGTCCCGTCGCCTGTAAAGAGCCACCTTTACATCTGAAAGGTGGCTCGAAAAACTCCATTTCCATAAGGAAATGTGAGACAGAGCAGGTGAGGGCAGGTAGAGCTCTCTGCAAAGCCCCGAGAGTTTTTTTTTTTTACTCTAGGGGGCAAAGCAGATGAAGCTCCCTATTTCCCTTGCCGTTGCTCCGGGCTTCGGGAGACCTCTGCTTTTTTGCAGAGCCAGGCGACGAGAACAAGCTCTTTAAAGAAAATTAACAGATTAATTAAAGAGGATGAGATCTGGATCTGTGACCCTAAATCGCAAGTATTTTCATTTACTTTATAAAAGATACTGAAGAAAGGAAAAAAGAATTTTAAAATGGCGACTGCCGAGATTTGAGCAGGGAAAGCCTAAAAGGGAAAGTCCTTCCGTTTCTTATTAAGCCACAAAGTAGCAGAATAAATACTCCTGGCTTTAATTGAAGAAAAAGCTCCACTTTTGTGTTTTCTCTTTCTCTTTCTTGGAGATTTGATATTGATCTTGTTTGGAAAGAAGCTTTTTTTTTTCTTTTCTTTTCTAAAAGAGTTTGTCTGTGTGGAAAGATGGCGTTTAGACTAACGAAGCCAGACAAACAAGCAGTGGGGGGGGGGATTCCCCCATCTACAAACTATATGAACAAGTTCTAAACCTACAGACTCAGAAAATTGATTTTAATATAATTGAATTTCTCTTGGAGGAGATTGTAAGAAGGGATGAGATTGTGAACCAGAACTTTGAAAAATTTAAGCAGGAAATTAAAGAATTGGTGCAATTAAAGTTTGATACTTTGCAACAAAAGATTGCAAAAGTGACTAATGGTTTTTCAGAAATTGCTATGAAGTTGGATACAAATATTAATTTATTAGAGTCTAAAATGGAGGAAATTGAGGATAATTTGGACAATAAAATACAAAGAATTGAAGATGATTTGATAAACACTCAAGATAATAGCTTAGAAGAAAAACCTAAAATGGAAGCTGATCATAAGACTTGTAATGCAGAAAATATAAAACAACGGATTGAAAAAGAAGTTTTAATGATGCAATATAATCTCACAGAATATATGATTAGACTGAGAGGATTACAAGAAAATAACAGAGATGACTTAAGGAAAATATCTTCTGAAATTCTGGCTGGGATCTTAAAGGTTCATCCTGAAGAAGTATTTTGTAGGATTGACAGAGTCTATAGAATAAATTCCTGGATTGCAAAGCAAAGGCAACTGCCTAGAGATGTGGTGATTTATTTCACAGATAAAGAAATAAGAAATAACATTGTGCAAAAATCTTTTAATTCTACTTTGCAATTGTTTGGAAGAAAGATTTGGATATACAAAGAGGTACCGCCTAAGATGTTATTGGAAAGAAAGAAATTTGGATTTCTGGTGACTGAGCTTAAAAAACAAAGTATTTTATTTAGGTGGGACGTTCCAGTTGGTATAATATTGAGATATCAAGGAGAAAGATACCAATTAAATACTGTTGAAAAAGCGGAAGAATTTCATCAAAAAAATTTGAAAATGAGCTCAACATTTTTATGCACAACACAAGATAAGCAGAAGGAGTTGGAAATAAAGGAAAAATATCGAGTTACAGAGGCCTCTGTAGATGAACCGCCTTTGGATTCTTTAGATGCCTCAGTTGGATTATCTATAAATAAGAGAGACGTGGCATCGGATTCTAATGTGATGACTCATCAAGTCACAGACAAGCATGGAAACCAATTAGTTGATACACAACTTATAGAAAAGAAATATGAGCCACAAAAGCAAAACCAACAAGATCAAGTCATAAATCAGAATGAAAACCGATCAGTTGACATACAACTCGTAGAAAGGAAATTAGGATGGAGTTCAAACCCACAAAAAGTCAAGAAAAAAAGAAATAGGTCTCACAAAAACAAAAATTTCTAAATTAGGCAACAGTGAAACCAGTTATTTAAAAAATGACTGAATACATGAAAAGATAGTTGAGGCGAAGTATTGGTTAATATTATCCTGAGGAGAGTGACAGACCTCTGCAACGCCGTAATTTTGGGAGGTGAAAAGGGCCTTAAATTGTTGGATTGGAATTATCTATTTTGGATTTTTTTTTATAAATGTATTATGTTTATGCTGAGCTACATGGCAAGAGAGCTATGCTGGGGCATGCAGAAGATCTGGTTGTTACCCCATTATGACGGTGGGAATTAATAATCCTGAAGAAAGCCACTACTACAGATATTATATGGAATACAATTATAATGTCACTCGGGTGGTTGTTTTCTTTTTTTATATACACGAAGATATTCATTACTGATGGGGGCAGATGATAACTGAGGATTTTGAACATTCTGTTGCAATCAGGATGTTATGTTACCCTAATATGGGTGATGGAGTTAACAATCCAGTGGAAAGACATCAAAGAAGACATTATATGGATTATAAGTTTAAAGTTATCGATTTTATCTATATAAGGGAATATTTTTTTAGTAGGGTGGGCAGAAAAATAAAGATATTAAGAATTGTTATGTATGGTAATTTTGTAGGAAAGTGGGTGGAGACAGGCTAGTTTATTGATTGTTTAGTTTAAGAAAAGGGATGTTTAAGAGATATATTTATGGGAGTGGAGGAAATGGATAGAGTTGAATAAATGTTAAATCAGGATTTATTATATAGCTTTATAGGGGAAGGCTGCTTCGAAATGTTATATTAATATACACAAAAGATTAAATGTTAAATTAGGATTTATTATATAGTCTTAAAGTGGAAGGTTGTCTTGAAATGTTATATTAATATACAGATATATGTATGGGGGAGGAGAAAAAGGGCAGATTATTGCTAAATTGGGAGTCATAATAATATTACTATGCTAAATCAGAAGTTATTATACAATGTTATAGTAGAATGTTATTTTGAAATGTATGGTAAAAGGGGGATGTAATAATATTATTAGAAAGAAAGGGTCAGTATTTGGGGGAGGGAGTAAGGGGATGGTAAAGTATTATATAATCTGTTATGAATTTGAATATTACTTTGAAGAAGTCAAAGGGGGACGGGTGGTGAGGGGGGGTAGGGAGGAGGGGGAGAAAAAAAGGGGGAAAAATCTGTATTTGAAAAACTTCTTCAATTAAAAAAAAGTTGTTCTGAAGAGGGATGGTTGGGGGAGGGGGGCTGGTTGCTGAGCTGCTTACTGCATTGGAGGGAAGGGCACTCCAGCCGGCTACTGGATTAGCTTCTCCTGTGGTGCCAGGATCATTGAGCCATAGGAGGGGGGCCAGGGGCATCCCTGGAAGCTTGAAATAGACTGCGCGGGATACCACTGGCCCTGGATCCATCCTTGGCCAGGACAGAAACCCCATCCGGACTGTATATTCTCAGCAGGAGGTAACGAGAAGGCAGGCTGGCAAGGGGCCCCGAAAGGGGGGTTTTGCATTTCGTATGCCGGCTGAGCCTGATGCCCCACTGCTGCAGGATTGGAATGCTGCGCTAATCCTCTTGTTTGGCCCCTGGATGGGTAAGGGGGGGTTCTGCGTCTACTAATCCCCCCTCCACATCCTGGATCAGGGATGGTGAACGTTGGTTTCACTAGCCTCCAACTCACCTCCAGGGGTTGGGAGGGGGAGTGAAAGTCCCCACTTCCATTCTCACAGGGTGACTTCTTTTCCCCTCCTGGAGCTGGGTCGGAGTGACAACTCTTCCAGGAATCTGACGTCTCGGCAGCATCCTTGGCTCGTCCCATTTCTTCAGCAAGAGAAAGCAAGGGATCAGCAATTTCTTGAGCATTTGGGCCCCTGGCGAGCCTTCCTCCAATTTCTCCTTTCTCCTCCATCTTCACTGAGTCTTTGCATCACCCATGGTTTAGGTAGAAGCTGGGGCTCAGTACCCCTGACAGCCCCCTTATGGGGTGCTGTTAGGCTTAGGGAGAGATTCAGGATAATGTCAGCGTTCCAGAAAAAAAACCCTCTCCAAGTAAAGACGCAGAAGCAAGCATTTTCCAAAATCCTCTTTACTATAATAGGCAAACTGGCACATCTGGGAAATCCCGAATCTGAAAAGCCCAGGCTTTCCTTCAGTAATTCAAAGCTCCCAAAACCATCCCATTTCTCCCCAGTTGGTCACATGCTCCAATCAACATCCATTCCACCTCCAGATGCTGGAATGCCCTGACTTTGACTGATAGGAAGAATGCTATTATGTCTACTAATTCTCCTCTCTTAAATCCCCCCTCCTACTTTCCCACACATGAGGAGATGGCAGCATTGAAGCTTCCGGCCTAATATGGCTTCCAAGGCTGATTGGATTAAGAGACAAATGAAAGTTTATAGAGTTTGGAGAGTTATTAAATTTATTTATATTTGTTGTTATGAAGGTAGAAATCATTTCTTTATTCTTACTTTTCACTTTCTTCTATTTTTCTATTTTTTTCTGTCTTTTCCTTTTCTTTGCATTTTTAGTGCTTTTCTTTTCTTTTCTACTTTTAAGTTTAGTTTGTATTATTGTATTATATTTTATTATTACAATTCTTAATAAAAATTACATGCAAAAAAAAGGGAATAGCAAACTTTTGATTGAACTGTTGTATACAGTTTTTGTTGCTGCTTTAATCCAATGGAAGTGGCATGTAAATAAGGAGTTAAGTGACCTGGAAATGAACCTGTGAGAATTAGAAACTTTAGCAGGATCAACTAACAAGAGTGGGGAAAAAAGCTCTTTTTTATGCAAAGCTTTCTTGCTAAGCTGTTAATTAAAATGAATGGGTATCAAACTCAAAGAAAGCAAGTAAACAAATATCCTGCAACTTGCACACCAAAATAGGTTCAATGAAGGATATAATGCCCATGCTCATTAGTCAACTTGTTTATACATTATGCTATTTTCTTGGTCATTCTTATTTACTAACAAAACTATGGATAGCAACTTATGTTACCTCTGCTGAAATAGAATGACCCTGCAAAATACAATACTGCAGCATTGTAGACTGCAAAATTTCAGGCAAGCATAAGAAGGTAACAGAGATCATAAAATGTTCACCATATGAAAAAAATTTAAGCTAGTTTCAAACTCTAAGAAGTAATGCAGCTCTCCCGCATCTACTATTGAAACAACCTTCTACTTTTGCATTTTTCAACACATTTTTTTCTTTATGGATGGAACTATGATTGTAGAACCGTGGTGGGGCAATTGTTGCAATGCACTACTGCAGGCTACTTCAGCTGACTGCCAGCTTCCAGCAATTCAGCAGTTCAAGTCTCACCGGTTCAAGGTTGACTCAACCACCCATCCTTCCGAGGTCGGTAAAATGAGGACCCAGATTGTTGGGGGCAATATGCTAATAGTGTAAATCACTTAGAGAGGACTGTAAAACACTGTAAAGCTGTATATAAGTCTAAATGCTATTGCTAAATGCTATTGCTATTGTTCAGAAATTGCCAATCTGCTTTGAGGACCAGGTCCTATGTCATGCTGCAGCTTGCTTGATGGAATTTCCAGAGATATAGTAGATGGATGGATGGATGGATGGATGGATGGATGGATGGATGGAGGCAGGCAGGCAGGCAAGCAGACAGACAGACAATAGATGCTTAAAGCAGTTCTGATAAATTTATTTGATTCATGCTTCCCTTCAAATTCTCCAATGAACCAAAACCTAATTCTATGAAAATGTAAGTTGGAGAGAAGAGTAATGCCCATCTAGCATTTCGAAAGCATGTAAATGCTAGTAGATAAATAAGTACCAATTTGGTAGGCACATTAACAGGTACATGAAAGGAACACACAACTTTGAATCGCCCAGGCAATGGTGATGTCACTGGTTAATCCTTTCAAACTGGAAGAGCCTTGATGCTTCTAACATGAGTGCGATGTGAGTTCTTTTCCAGTCCCCTCTGGCACTACCCCCATGCTACAGGAGCTCTGAAAGATCCCTGGGATATAAATTGAACTCATGTAAAGTAGAAAGGTGTTCTCTTACTAATTGTTTGCCTATTTTGACCTGCTTTCCTGTTCTGTCACCCACAGTACAGCTTTTGATAAGTTGTGCTATCTTTTCCTTTTACATGAAGACTGACACAAAGAAGATATTAAGTAGTTTCGTCTCTTCCCTGCTGCCCATCACCATCTTGCTATCTTCTCCCGTTAGTGGACCTATTTTTTTTATTGCAAAAGTTTTACAATTACATTTTCACCCCGTTTTCCCCCCCCTCAGCCCACCCACACCTCCCAACCTCATCCTCCCTAACCCTCCCTTACCCTCCCCTCCCCCCGGACTTCCATACAATATACTCAGATCAAAAGAAAACCCCCCCTTTATATAAAACTTGAACCCCACCCTCCCCCTTATAATTTTTCATCTTCAGTACATTAAAATATTTCTATCTTAATATAACATTTTCAAATAAAAACTATTTGATACTTCCTGGTTTGATATTTGTTCTGAACATAATCTATCCATTTTTTCCATTCCCATTCATAAGTCTCTTGTGAACAATCTTTTAAATATGCCGAAATCTTTGCCATCTCTGCAAAACTGGCCATCTTCAAAGTCCATTCCTCGATCGTGGGCAAAGCTTCATTTTTCCAATATTTACCTATCAATAATCTCGCAGCTGTTATGTACAATATCAACTTTGTTTCACCCGAAGTAAAACCCTTAACTATACCCAATAAAAACAGTTGTGGAGAAAATTGAACTTTTTTCTTCAAAACATTCTGCATAACCCACCAAATTTTTATCCAAAAAGCCTTAACTTTCTTGCAAGTCCACCAAACATGATAATATGTAGCATCTAAACAATCATATCTCCAACATTTTGGCTGAACATTAGGATACATACATGACAATTTTTGGGGGTCTAAATGCCATCTGTAAAACATTTTATAGAAATTTTCCCTTAAATTCTGCGACTGTGTAAATTTAACGTTCTGAACCCAAATTTTTTCCCATGTTTCCAACATCACTGTTTCTTCAAAATTTTGTGCCCACTTAATCATACAATCTTTAACCAATTCAGTTTCTGAATCCCTTTCTAACAAAACATTATAAAGCCTTTTAATATGCATTGGACCTTTCTCTTTTATATGTCTAACCAGTTCTTCCTCGTGCAACATAATACCAGTTTTTTTGGTCCTCTTTCCATCTCAGTTGAAGTTGATTATATTGTAACCAAGTTAAGTTAATCCCTTCATCCAACAGTGTCTGTAATGTCTTCAGCTGCCATCTGCCCGCATCTGTAAAAAGAACCTCTTTATATAAAAACCCCCCGAGTGACATTATATTTGTATTCCACATAATATGACCAAGATCCAACCATAACGGTATTTTGTAATCCCATTTGAGTCGGTGCTTCTTCCAAACCCTCATCAAAGAGTCTCTTAGTATATGGCTTTTAAATACTTTATCCACTTTGTTCTTGTAGAATAAATAAGCATGCCATCCAAATTCAAGATCAAAACTTTCTATATTCAATATTCCAGTCTTTTTCCTTCCAAACCAATCGCTTGCTTGAGTCAAAGCTGTTGCTTCATAATATAATTGTAGGTTTGGAAGTTTAAGACCTCCCCTTTCTGGAACATCTTGCATAATTTTCAATTTCGCTCTCGGTTTTTTCTCGTTCCAGACAAACTTATTCACTCCAGTTTGCCAGTTTTTCAGTTGTTTTTCACTTTTGAGCACCGGAATCATTTGAAACAAAAAAAGAAATCTTGGCAAAATGTTCATCTTAACTGCTGCTATTCTTCCAAGTAAAGACAGCTGCAGTTTTTTCCAAGTCTCCATATCTTTCTGCACATCTCGCCACAACACCTTATAATTATTTTGAAACAATTTCATGTTTGATTCTGCAACCTGAACACCTAGATATTTTACCTTTGGTACAATCTCAAAACCTGCCCTCCTTTCAAGCTCGTATTTACGATCTTGTGTCATATTTTTAACTATCATCTTGGTTTTTTTCTGGTTCAATCTAAACTTTACCATAGTCTTGTATAATGTCTTTCATCTGGATTATTGATTCCATTGGCTGTGTTAGGGTAACAACCAGATCATCTGCAAATGCCTTTATTCTATAGTCCTCTTGCCTAATCATTATACCTTTCAGGATATTAGAGTCCCGAATTGTGTTTAGCAAGACTTCTAATGTTAAAATAAATAACAATGGGGATAACGGACATCCCTGTCTTGTTCCTTTTTCAATTTTAAACTCTGTTGTCAAGCTTCCATTAATAATAATCTGTGCCTTTTGCTCTTGGTAAATTGCTGAAACCGCCTGTATAAATTGATCCCCAAAGTCCATCTTTTTTAAAGTCTTTAATAGAAAATTCCAATCCACTCTATCAAAGGCCTTTTCCGCATCCAAAAAAACCAGCACTGCAGGTACCTGTTTATTCCTCTCAAGATATTCCAATAAGTCTATTACTTGCCTTACATTATCCTTCATGTATCTACCCTCGATAAATCCTGCTTGATCCTCATGAATCACCTTTTGAATTACTGGCATCAACCTGTTGGCTAGTACTTTTGCATAAATTTTATAATCAGTATTCAGAAGAGATATTGGTCGATAATTCTCCGTTTTTTTAGGACCTACTTGCTCTTTTGGTATCAGAGAAATATAAGCTGTTGTCCATGATGGGGGTATTTTACCCCCTTGTTGAATATTACAAAATAGATCTCTGAGTTGTTGCACCATTTCTGCTTGCAAAGTTTTATAATACACTGCAGTCAAACCATCCGTTCCAGGAGCTTTAGCTGTTTTTAATTGTTTAATTGCTACTACTATCTCCTCCTCTGTTATAGGATAATTCATTCTTTCCTTTTGTTGATTAGTAATTTTTGTAACTGTCTTATTATCTAAGTATTTTTCTATAAGTCCATTCTGCATATCATCTTTAGCATATAGTTTAGTATAATAGTCCACAAAAGCTTCTTTAATTAATTTTTGTTGAAAAATTTCTTTTCCTCCAATATCAATACTATCAATAGTCCATATACTCTGTTTCTTCCTTAATGTATAGGGCAACCATCTGCCCGGTTTATTGGCGTTACAAAATGTGTTGTGCCTTGCATATTGTAGATTTGTTGCAACTTGTTCCGCCATAAGCATTTGAAATTGATCTTTCAGAAGTTTTATAACACCACGTGTTCTTTCATCTGTTGGGTTTTTAATAAGTAGCTGTTCTTTATTCTTTATTTCTACTTCCAGTTCAGATCTTTTCTTTTGTCGATTCAGTCTGTGTTTAGAATTCATATAAATGAGTACCCCTCTCATATAGGCTTTGCTCGCATCCCACACAATTTCAACTGGGGTACCCTTATTCAAGTTCATTTCAAAAAATTCTTTCAACTGCTTCTTAAGTTCTGTTATATTTTTTTCATATCTAAACAAGTTTTCATTTAATCTCCATGATCGTCTCTCAATTTTACCCATCTCAATTTCTATCCATACTGGGCTATGGTCGGTCAAAGTTCTTGGGAAAATCTTTGTTCTTTTTGTCTTAACAAGTAGATCATCTGACAACAAAATAAAGTCAATCCTAGAGAAGGATCTATGTCTATCAGAAAAAAAAGTATAGTCCAATTCTTTTGGGTTGTGTATTCTCCAAATATCTTTTAATTCCAAATCTTCTTTCATATCAAAAAAAGTCTGTGGTAGTCTAATCCTAGATTTTGCCAAACTCTTTTTATCTAATTTAGAATCAATTACACCATTCCAGTCTCCCATAATTAAAATGGATCTATAGTCCCATTGCAGTATTTTAGTGTGTAACATTTTGTAAAAATGATCCTGTTGTTGGTTGGGAGCATAAATTCCAATCAAAAGAATTTGGCCATTTACTGTAAGCAATTCAATTGCTATAAACCTACCATCTTTGTCTGCTTCTATAATTTTAGCTGTCAATCTTTTGTTTACATAAATAACCACACCATTATTTTTTTGCAAAGTTGAAGCTATAAAATGTGTTCCTAGTTTAGAATTTATCAAGTATTTTTGATCTTGAGTTCTAATATGAGTTTCTTGTAGACAGATTATATCATTATTAAATTGTCTCAAATAGGGCTTCCGGTTTCCTCGTCTTCGGCGACGACGGTGCCTTTTTAAGCACCACCAGCCCAGCCGCTCGTGGAGCTGCTTCTCGATCGTGAAGCGGCTTGAAAGCTTCAAAATCCTTAGGATTCTTGAAGAAGAGGCAGCAGGGTACAGGTCGAGCCCCTGCAACCCCCCCAGGGAATTGTTTCTGGGGAGGAAACAGGCGCGGCTCCCTCCCAACCTGCTGAGACTCCGGGCGGCGTGGGACGTCTCTGCTTTCGCAGAACAAGCTGGCTGCAGGAAACTTCAAAAGAGAAAGGAAACAACCCAAACAAGCAGCCGAAATCTACTTGAACCCTGAAATTCTGAACTGCAAGTATTAGCACTTTGCTGATCTTTTATATTGAAGGGAAAACTTCTGAATGAGTGAAAGTGACTGGAAAAAATATGGCGCTCAGCATTAGAGTAAATGAATCAGCGAGTGTGGATTGGTGATGTCATCTTGCTTTGTTACAAAGTTAACAAGTTGCTACAAAGTTGCCCCGGCTGTAACAGGAACAAGAGGAAAATCTCTCCCTTTTACTTGACTTTGCTTCATTACAGTTTTGCCCTGATTAAATCTGGGGGACCTTTTTAGAAGGCTTTGTGGAGGTGGCAGAAGAAGCGGAACCTCCCTCTTTAGAAAAGCTAGCCTACGTGGCAGGATGGCTTCAAAGAAGCAGGAAGGTAAAACAGGGGGGGATCCCCCACACGCAAACAGGACACGCAGTCACAAGTTCAGAAAAAAGATTTTGATATGGGAGATTTAAAAGAATTTATTTCAAAAATCCTGGATGACAAATTTCAAAAAGCTCAACAGGAAATAGATGATAAAATAAATAAAATAGATGATAAAATCCAAAAGTCTCAACAGGAAATTATGCAGGAAATGCAGCAGAACCAAAAGAAGGTGACCAAAAAAATAACAGATGTGGCGTCTGGCCTGGCAGGATTTATTATGAAAGTTGAGTCAAAAGTGGATGAATTTAAATCAGAAGTTAATGCCAAGATGAAAACTAATGATCACAAATTTTTGGATGTTGATGATAAGATGCAGAGAGTTGAGAACGAGATTGTCATGATGCAATTCCGGGCAATGGAATTCGCTATACGGCTTCGAGGGATTAGAGAAGAGGAGAGACAAGATTTGAGACAGGTCTGTGCTGAAGCCCTAGCTGTGATCTTAAAAATTAATCCTGATATGGTTTTCTGTAAAATAGACAAAATTTACAGAGTCAATTCTTGGGTGGCCAGACAAAGACAACTGCCTAGAGATGTGGTCATATATTTTACAGACAGAGCAATAAGAAATGTTATCCTGCAAAAATCTTTTCTTACTTCTGTGCAAGTGGGCTGATCGAAGATCACAGTTTACAAGGAGCTTCCACCTAAGATGTTGAAATCCAGAAAAGACTTTGGCTTTCTTGTTAAAGAATTGCAGAATAATCAGATCCCATTTCGTTGGGACGCTCCAACTGGCATAATTTTGAGATATAAGGGAGAGAAACACCGTTTGAATACTGTGGAGAAGGCGGAGCAATTTTATACTGATATCTTTAAAGAAAGAACACCATCCCCACGTACATCTACAGTTTTGGAGATTAAGGAGAGTGATAAGAAGCAACTTCAAGAACCGCAACAACAATCTAAGCAGGAATCAGAGGAGTTGAAGGGCGCTGAAGGAGGTTTCCTGGATGAGCCTTTGCTGGAACCTTCTCCAATCTTGGAGCCGGCTTGGATGGCTGAAGTCAAGGACCAGCGTATAACCCGAGCAAAATCCAAGCAACTTAAAGAAAAGTTACAGCAGGAAAAACAAGATGAAATGACTGGGGCTGTGGGAAATGCAGGACAGAAGATTTCGGATGAAATCCGATTATTCTGTTCTCTGCTCCAGAATAATGATGATTAAATGTTTATCTTGGAATGTGAATGGGTTGAATGCAACACAGAAAAGGAAGAAAGTATTTGCATATTTAAAACAACATAATAATGATATAATCTGTCTACAAGAAACGCATATTACAGTTCAAGATCAAAACTATTTGAAAAATTCCAAATTAGGAACACATTTTATATCTTCAACTAACCAAAAAAAGAATGGTGTGGTTATTTATGTAAATAAAAAGTTAACAGCCAAACTTATAGAAGCTGATCAAGATGGCAGGTTTGTAGCAATTGAATTACTTTCTGCTAATAGTCAAATTCTTTTGATAGGAATTTATGCTCCCAATCAACAACAGGACTATTTTTATAAAATGCTACATACTAAAATACTACAATGGGATTATAGATCTATTTTAATTATGGGAGATTGGAATGGAGTAATTGATTCTAAATTAGATAAAAAGACTTTGGCGAAGTCAAGGATTAGATTACCACAGACCTTTTTTGATATGAAAGAAGACTTGGAATTAAAAGATATTTGGAGAATACATAACCCAAAAGAACTGGATTATACTTTCTTTTCTGATAGACATAGATCCTTCTCTAGGATTGATTTCATTTTGTTGTCAGATGACTTACTTGTTAGGACAAAAAGAACAAAGATTCTGCCAAGAACTTTGACTGATCATAGCCCAGTGTGGATAGAAATTGAGACATGCAAGACTGAGAGACGCTCTTGGAGATTAAATGAAAACTTGTTCAGATATGAAAAAAATATAATAGAACTTAAAAAGTATTTGAAAGAGTTTTTTGAAATGAATTTGAATAAAGGCACCCCAATGGAAATTGTGTGGGACGCAAGCAAAGCTTACATGAGAGGGGTGCTTATTCATATGAACTCTAAACATAGATTGACCCGACAAAAGAAAAGACTTGAATTGGAAACAGAAATAAAGAACAAAGAACAGTTACTTATCAAAAACCCAACAGATGAAAGAATACTTGGTGTCATAAAACTTTTGAAAGATCAATTCCAAATGCTTATAGCGGAACAAGTTGCAACAAATCTACAATACGCGAAGCATAACACTTTCTGCAACGCCAATAAACCGGGCAAGTGGTTGGCCTACACATTGAGGAAGAAACAGAGCATACGGACTATTGATAGTATTGATATCGGAGGGAAAGAAGTTTTTCAACAGAAATTAATAAAAGAAGCCTTTCTTGAATATTACACTAAACTATATGCCAGAGAGGAGGTGCAGAATGGACTTATAGAAAAATACTTAGACAACAAAAGAGTTACAAAAATTACTGAGCAACAAAAGGAAAGAATGAATTATCCTATAACAGAGGAGGAGATAATAGCAGCAATAAAACAATTAAAAACAGCCAAAGCTCCTGGAACGGATGGTCTGACTGCAGTGTACTATAAAACTTTGCAGGCAGAAATGGTGGAACAACTTAGAGACTTATTTTGTAATATACAACAAGGGGGAAAAGTACCCCCATCATGGACTACATCTTATATTTCTTTGATACCAAAAGAACAAGCAGGTCCCAAAAAACCAGAGAATTACAGACCAATATCTCTTTTGAATACGGATTATAAAATTTATGCAAAAGTACTAGCCAACAGATTGATGCCAGTAATTCAAAAGGTGATTCATGATGATCAAGCGGGATTTATTGAGGGTAGGCACATGAATGACAATGTAAGGCAAGTAATAGACTTATTGGAATATCTTGAGAAGAATAAACAGATCCCTGCAGTGCTGGTTTTTCTGGATGCAGAGAAGGCCTTTGATAAAGTGGACTGGAATTTTCTACTCAAGACTTTAAAAAGGATGGACTTTGGGGACCAATTTATACAGGCGGTCTCAGCAATTTATTAAGATCAAAAGGCACAGATTATTATTAATGGAAGTTTGAGAACAGAGTTTAAAATCGAAAAAGGAACAAGACAGGGATGTCCGTTGTCCCCATTGTTGTTTATTTTAACACTAGAAGTCTTGTTAAACACAATAAGGGACTCTAATACCTTGAAAGGTATAATGATAAGGCAAGAGGATTACAGAATAAAGGCATTTGCAGATGATCTGGTTGTTACCCTAACACAGCCAATGGAATCAATAATCCAGATGAAGGACATTATACAAGACTATGGTAAAGTTTCAGGTTTTAGATTGAACCAGAAAAAAACTAAGATGGTAGTCAAAAATATGACACAAGATCGTAAACTTGAGCTTGAAAGGAGGGCAGGTTTTGAGATTGTACCAAAGGTAAAATATCTAGGAGTTCAGGTTGCAGAATCAAATATGAAATTGTTTCAAAATAATTATGAGGTGTTGTGGCGAGAGGTGCAAAAAGATATGGAGACTTGGAAAAAACTGCAGCTGTCTTTACTTGGAAGAATAGCAGCAGTTAAGATGAATATTTTGCCAAGATTTCTTTTTTTGTTTCAAATGATTCCGGTGCTCAAAAATGATAAACAACTAAAAGTATGGCAAACTGGAGTGAACAAGTTTGTCTGGAACGAGAAAAAACCAAGAGTAAAATTGAAAATTATGCAAGACGTTCCAGAAAGGGGAGGTCTCAAACTTCCAAACCTACAGTTATATTATGATGCAGCAGCTTTGACTTTAGCAAGTGATTGGTTTGGAGGAAAAAAGTCTGGAATATTAAATGCAGAAAGTTTTGATATGGAACTTGGATGGCACGCCTATTTATTTTATGATAGTAAAGTGGATAAAGTATTCAAAAGCCATATACTTAGAGATTCTTTGTTGAGAGTTTGGAAGAAGCACCGAATCAATTGGGATTATAAAATACCGCTATGGCTGGATCTTGGTCATACTTTGTGGAATACAAATATAATGTCACTCGGGGGGGTTTTATATAAAGAGGTTCTTTTTACAGATGCGGGCAGATGGCAGCTGAAGACATTACAGAGATTGTTGGCTGAAGGGATTAATCTAACTTGGTTACAATATAATCAATTGCAATTGAGATGGAAAGAGGACCAAAAAACTGGTATTATGGAGTATGAGGAAGAATTGGTCAGACATATAAAAGAGAAAGGTCCAATGCATATTAAAAGACTTTATAATGTTCTGTTAGAAAGGGATTCAGAAACTGAACTAGTTAAAGATTGTATGATTAAGTGGGCACAAAATTTTGAGGAACCAGTGATGTTGGAAACATGGGAAAAAATTTGGGTTCAGAATGTTAAATTTACACAGTCGCAGAATTTGAGGGAAAATTTTTATAAAATGTTCTACAGATGGCATTTAGACCCCAAAAAATTGTCCTGTATGTACCCTAATGTGCAGCCTAAATGTTGGAGATGTGATTGTCTAGATGCTACATATTATCACGTTTGGTGGACCTGTAAGAAAGTTAAGGCCTTTTGGATAAAAATTTGGTGGGTCATGCAGAATGTTTTGAAGAAAAAAATTCAATTTTCTCCACAATTGTTTTTATAGGGTATAGCTAAGGGTTTTACATTGGGTGAAACAAAACTGATATTGCATATGATAACAGCAGCAAGATTGTTGATAGGTAAAT
The DNA here is from genome assembly GCA_022577455.1 of Arizona elegans. Lineage (NCBI taxonomy): Eukaryota > Metazoa > Chordata > Lepidosauria > Squamata > Colubridae > Arizona > Arizona elegans. The sequence continues at coordinate 157,217,037 of JAKOOJ010000001.1, forward strand.
ACTGGAAAAATGAAGCGCTGCCTACGATTGAGGAATGGACTTTGAAGATGGCCAGTTTCGCAGAGATGGCGAAGATTTCAGCATACCTAAAAGATTGTTCACAAGAGACTTATGAATGGGAATGGAAGAGATGGATAGATTATGTTCAGAACAAATATCAAACTAGGAAGTATCAAATAGCTTTTATTTGAGAATGTTATATTAAGATAGAAATATTTTAAGGTAATGAGGATGAAAAATTTATCTCAAAATGTTATATTAAGATAGAAATATTTTAAGGTATTGAGGATGAAAATTTATTTGAAAATGTTATATTAAGAAAGAAATAGGTTAATGTAATGAAGATGAAAATTTTTAAGGGGGAGGGAGGGGTTCAAGTTTTATACAAATGAGGGTTTTTCCTTCTACTTGATATGAGTATACTGTGTGGAAGTCTGGGGGAGAGGGGAGGGTTAGGGTGGGTTAGGGCGGTTGGGAAGTTTGGGAAGTTTGGGGTGGGATGAGGGGGGAAAAAGGGGTGAAAATGTAATTGTAAAATTGTCTCAAATACGCAAATAACTTCTTCCTTTTCTGTAATGAATTCAACCCATTCACATTCCAAGATAAGCACTTAATTGTCATCTTTATCTTTTTGAAGCGACGAGCAGAATAGCTGAAGACCCTCCGAAATCTTCGGTTTTGCTCCCCCCATGGCTTCAGACTCTTGTGTAGTACTCTTAGCTCCCTTTTTGTATTGTCTTTCCTGTTGTTGCTTTTCTTTAAGTTGCTTAGATTTTGCACGAGTTATACGCTGGTCTTTGACTTCAATCATCCGAGCCGGGTCCAAAATTGGAGAAGGTTCTATCAGGTGCTCCTCGAGAAGGCCTCCTATAGCACCCTGCATTTCCTCTGGCTCCACCTACTTAGAATGTTCTTGCAACTCTTGCTCGAGTTGCTTCTTATCACTCTCCTTAATCTCCAGCACTGTAGACGTACGTGGAGATGGTGTTCTTTCTTTAAAAATAGTAGAATAAAAATGCTCCGCCTTCTCAACAGTATTCAAGCGATATCTTTCTCCATTGTATTTCAAAATTATACCAGTTGGGGCATCCCACCGGAATGGTATCTCTTGTTTTTTCAGTTCATTTACTAGAAAGCCAAAATCTTTTCTAGCTTTCAACATTTTAGGTGGGAGTTCCTTGTAAACTCCAATTTGAGCCCCCCCCCCCACTTGCACAGAGGAGAGAAAAGATCTTTGCAGGATATCATTTCTTATTGCTCTGTCTGTAAAATATATCATCACATCTCTAGGCAATTGTCTTTGTCTTGCCACCAAAGAGTTGACTCTGTAAATTTTGTCTATTTTATAAAAAACCACATCAGGATTAATTTTTAATAACACTGCCAAGGCCTCTGCACAAATCTGTCTCAAATCCTGCCTGTCATCTTCTCTAATTCCTTGGAGCCTTATAGCGAATTCCATGGCCGTGAATTGCAACATTACAATTTCATTTTCAACGCTCTGCATTTTATCATCAACATCAGAAATTTTATAATCATTGTCCTTAATCTTAACATTGACTTCTGATTTGAATTCTTCCACTTTGGAGTCCACTTTAATAATAAATTCTGCAAGGCCAGACGCCACATCCGATATTTTTTTAGTCACCTTGCCATAATCCTGTTTCACCATATCTTTAATTTCATTAATTTCCTGCATAATTTCCTGTTGAGATTTTTGAAGTTTATCATCTATTTCCTGTTGAGATTTTTGAAATTTATCATCCAAAGCCTGAGAAATAAATTCTTTTAAATTTTCAAAATCAAAGTCTTTTTTTCTGAGTCTGTTGGGCAGAAGGAGGTTGTAATTCATGTTTGTGTGTGGGGGATCCCCCCCTGCTGCCTTTCCTTCCTGCTTCTTTGAAGCCATCCTGCCACGTAAATTAGTTTTTCTGAAAAGGGAAATCCTTTTTTCTTTTCCACCTCCACAAAGACTTCTAAAAAAGTCCCCCAGGTTTAATCAAATAGAAGCTAGACTGAAGCAGACTCAGATTTTAAAGAAAGAGTTTTTTCCTCTTCTCCTGTCTCTGTATTACAGGCACCGCAACTTTGTAACAGATCAAAGTAGCTTCACAGAATCACTTTCACTAGCTCATTAACTCTGCTGCTGGGCGCCATTTTTTTTCAAGTCAGTTTCACTCGATCGTATTTTGTCTTAAGTTAAAAAGTCACCAAAGCATTTATACTTGCGATTTCCAAGTTTGGGGGTTCAAGTTGATTTTTCCACTGTTTGTTAAGGTTGGTTTCATTCAGTTAAAACCTTTGCAGCAGCCGGCTTGTTCTGCAGGAAGCAGAATCGTCCCACGCCGTCCGGAGTCTGGCAAGTTGAAGGGGAGCCGCACCTGTTTCCTCCCCAGCAACGATTCTCTGGGGGCTCACAGAGGCTCAACCAGTGCCTTGCCTTTCTCTCCTCCTGCAATCCTTCAGATCTTGGAGTTTTCAAGCCGCTTCACGATGTCGAAGCGGCTCTACAGACGGCGGGGCTGACGGTCCTGAAGAAGAGACCGTCTTCGCCGGTGGCCAGCAAAGCGGAAGTCAGTGGACCTATCTATTGATTGGCTTGACTATTTTCTTATTCCTTACATTTTGAAAGAAATGCTTTTTAATATTTTTGGCAATTTGTTGCAAGTCTTAGTTCATTCTAAGCCTTTGTTTTCCTGACTCCATCCTTGCAGATTTGGGCTATTTCCTGATATTCTGATCTAATTATGAAACCCTTTTTCCATTCTTTATATTTGTCCCTTTTGTCCCTCGGTTTGTCAGAGAGCTCTTTGTGCAGTCATGCTAGTTTTGTCTGGGGTCTATTTCTCTCTCTCTCTCTCTCTCTCTCTCTCTCTCTCTCTTTCTCTCTCTCTCTCTCTCTCTCTCTGTGGTATTGTGTTTGATTGGACTTTAACTTCGTTTTTCAGAATTTCCCAAACATCTTCAATTGTTTTTACCTTTAGGATTTCCATTCATGGAATCCTTCCTTAGTTGTTGATATCAGCTCTCTTGAAGTCTATAATATTTGTTTGACTTTATTCAATTGCCTGTGCCTATTATTTTGAATTCTAGTATGGCACAGTCACTTAAGTTTCCTACAACTTCCCCCCTTCTATCATTTCATCCCTATTAGTAAGAATCAAGTCCAGTATAGCTGATCCTCTAGTCTAGTTCCTTCCTCTACTGGGTAACAAAGTTTGTCAGGAATCTGTTTGATCTTCCTCTTGCTGCAGGAGTTTCTTTCCCAGTTTATATCAGTCATTTATGTCAGAGGTCCCCAATCCCTGGGCCGTGTCACACTCGTGTCCCATGGCCCATTCAAAACCCAGATGTGCAAGTGATGGGCACATGTGCAGCTCCACTTGTGCAAGCTGAGGGCGCTCACGATCACATGCAAAGCTCCATTTGTGCAATTGGAGGATGTAAATGCCCACCACTTGTGCAAATGGAGCTGTGTGTGGTTGCGCGGAACATGTACCTGCCACTCACACAGAAGCATCCCTCTGCCCCCCACCAGGCTACCAAACCAGAAAGTTTAGGTACTGCTGATTTATGTAATGAAAGTTCCCCATTACTACAGTAGTTTCTTTCCTGCACATCTCATTTCATTGATTGGAATAAGGGAGGAAGGTGTGGGTTGGAAGATTCTTCTGAACCTGCTTCAGACTGCTATTCAGGAGTTCTGCAGGATGCATCCGCTCCTGGTCACCATTTTCAACATTTGGACCGATTGTCATACTTCATCAACATAGATAAGAGGCTGATAAATTTCACCAGCAAAGAATGCCCAATTCATATTGGTTATGGATGACTATGGCCCCAAGAAGAAGGTTTAAGAAGGCAACATCTAAAGAGAGAGAGAAGCAGTTATATGAGGCTGTGTCTCTGAGTCTTATTGGCAAAACCAGGGAAGAGTTGGAGTGTTTGAATATTCACAGTGATGCTGAATTGTATTGTTCCAATAAGGAACCCTTTTCTGCTGTTGGGTGAAAGAAAGCGAGCCCAAGCAGACCTCTCCATCCTTGTCATTCTGACAGCTATTTGACATGTTTTCATATGACATGCAGCAGCTATACTGATATTGACTTCTTAACACAAGTAGTAATGCCAGGCTGTTCTTGTCTCTTCATAGAAAAGAGAGGAGGGGAGATTCTATTAGGAAATACTTCCAATAGAGCGATTGCGTGCCCCGGTCCCCTTAGCTCTTCCCGTTCCCCAGGTTGCTTAGAGTCTCAGGGCCCAAGTCTCCGGCTGATGTTGTGTAATGCCAGGTCCGTAGTAAATAAAGCCCCCCTCATTTGTGATCTTATTCAGGAGTGGGGAGTGGACCTGGCAGATATCACGGAGACCTGGTTGGGCCATGAGGGGGGAGTTCCCCTCGTGGAGATGTGCCCATCAGGCTTCCGTGCATTTCATCAGCTGAGAGCTCAGGGCAGGGGCAGGGGGGGTGGCGGTCATTCTAAGAGAAGGTCTTGATCCGAGGGAGACCACTGTACCTCAGATAGCCGGATGTGAGTCCCTTTTTGTGAAGTGGGGTCGTGGGGTGCAGATGTGTCTGTTGATCACGTACCTGGCTCCCTGCCACGTGGCAACGACCCTGCTCGAACTCCTCAATATTATAGCCAAGGAGCGGCTGATACCCCCAGACTTGTGGTCATGGGGGATTTCAACCTGCCATCCATCGGTGAAACATCTGAGGTAGCTTGGGAGTTCATGGCTTCCATGACGGCCATGGACCTGACCCAAGTAATTCATGGCCCTACTCATATGGGGGGGACACACTCTGGACTTAGTTTTTATCTCTGGTCAGTGGTTGAGTGGCCTTGATATAGGTGATATAGATATTGAACCCTTGTCATGGTCTGACCACTCGCTCCTTCGACTTGACTTTCTGACCGCCGTACCCCATGGCAGGGAGGCGGAGCCGACCAGGTGGTTCCGCCCCAGGCGCCTGATGGATCCTGATAGGTTCCAGATGGAGCTTGGGCCATTTCCTGAGACTGTAGCTCATGACTCGGCTGATGACCTGGTGGCCGCCTGGGATAGGGCAGCTGCCGGGGCTTTGAACCGGGTCGTGCCTTTGCGGCCTCTGACCCGGCACCGAACTCACTTAGCTCCTTGGTTCTCCGAGGAGCTGAGGGAGATGAAGCGCCGGAAAAGACGCCTAGAGAGCGGTTGGAGGGCCAGTCGCTCCGAATCTGACTTGACACTGGTAAAGTCTCATATTAAGACCTACCTAGTGGTGATAAAAGCGGCGAAATCTAGCTATTTTGCCGCTCTTATCACATCATCAGATAACTGCCCAGCCGCCATGTTTAGGGTGACCCGCTCCCTTCTCCATCTGGGAGCGCGGGAGGACCCCTTGCAGGGCCGAGCTGAGGATTTTGTACAGTATCTGGATGATAAAATAACTCAGATTTGGGAAGACTTGGCCGCTGACTGGGTTAGTTCAACGAGATGACTGAGGCAGGCCTTGAGAGTGTTATCTGGGAGGAGTTCGATCCCGTGGCTCCCGAGGACATGGACAGGATCTTGGGACGGCTGAACACGACCACATGTTTATTGCACCCGTGTCCCTCCTGGTTGGTGCTGGCTTCCCGAGAGGTTACACGAGGCTGGCTCCAGGGGATTATCAACACTTCTTTGAGTGAGGATGTCCTGCCGGCCGCCTTGAAAGAGGTGGTGGTGAGGCCTCTCCTCAAGAAGCCATCCCTGGATCCGGCTGTTTTGGCTAACTATCGTCTAGTCTCCAACCTTCGCTTTATTGCGAAGGTTGTTGAGAGTGTGGTGGCGCAACAGCTTCCCCAGTACCTGGATGAAGCTGTCTATCTGGATCTGCTCCAGTCCGGCTTCAGACCTGGGTACAGCATGTAAACGGCATTGGTCACGTTGGTGGATGATCTCTGGAGGGCCCGGGATAGGGGTTATTCCTCTATTCTGGTCCTATTAGACCTCTCAGCGGCTTTTGATACTATCGACCATGGTAACATGTTGCGCCAGCTGGAAGGACTGGAAGTGGGGGGCACCGTTTTGCAGTGGTTCTCCTCCTATCTCTCCGACTGGTCGCAATCCGTGTTGACAGGGGGGCAGCCTTGTTTGTGGTGTGCCACAAGGGTCGGTCCTCTCGCCCCTCCTGTTCAACATTTATGTGAAGCCGCTGGGTGAGATCATCCGTGGTTTTGGGGTGGAGTTCCATCAGTACGCTGATGATACTCAGCTGTACATTTCCACCCCAGACCATCCCAATGATGCCTTGGAAGTGATGTCCCAGTGACTGGAGGCCGTGCGGGTCTGGATGGGGAGAAACAGGCTTCGACTCAACCCTTCCAAGACCGAGTGGCTGTGGCTGCCGGCATCCCAGTATAGCCAGCTGACGCCATCGCTGGTTATTGGGGGCGAATCATTGGCCCCCTCAGAGAGGGCCCGCAACTTGGGTGTCCTCCTGGATGCACGGCTGTCTTTAGAAGGGCATATGACGGCCGTGGCAAGGGGGGCTTTTTGTCAGGTTCGCCTGATATGCCAGTTGCGCCCCTTTCTGGACCGGGACTCCCTACGCACAGTCACTCAAGCACTCGTCACCTTTCGTCTGGACTATTGTAATGCTCTCTACATGGGGCTCCCCTTGGGGTAAACCCGGAGGCTCCAACTGGTGCAGAATGCGGCCGCACGGGGGATTATGGGAGCGACAGGGCGCTCCCATGTGACTCCTCTCCTGCGCGAGCTGCATTGGCTTCCAGTGGACTTCCGGGTGTGCTTCAAGGCATTGGTGATCACCTTTAAAGCGCTCCATGTCTTAGGGCCAGGGTACTTACGGGACCGCCTTCTGCCACCAATAGCCTCCCACCGGCCGGTTCGCTCCCACAGAGAGGGCCTCCTCAGGGTGCCGTCGGCCAGACAATGCCGGCTGGCGACCCCCAGGAGGAGAGCCTTCTCTGTGGTGGCACCTACCCTATGGAACAATCTACCCCCAGAGATACGAGTGATCTCCGACCTCCGGACTTTTCGTCGGGCCCTAAAAACTTATTTTTTTCAGTTAGCCGGTCTGTCTTGATTTTAGGGTTAGTTTTAAAATTTTAATATTAATATTGATTTTAAATTGACAAGTTTTAAATTACGGGCCAAATTTATAAATTATTTTAACTCTATTTTTAACTGTAATGTTATGTATAGATGTTTTTATTTTGGCTGTTCACCGCCCTGAGTCCGAAAGGAGAAGGGCGGTATAGAAATTTGAATAATAAATAAATAAACTTGGGAATCAGCTTCTTAAACTCAAGACCAACAACTATGCTAGCACAAGAATAACTACATACTATTGAATGACTGGGTTCTAATGAAATACATTTACCAAGTTTATTGTGAAATACAGATTTAACCCTAAGAAATTAATAGGAATTTGTCAAAGCACCAACAATATGAGTTTTCCTTGTATTAACATCAAAGTTCATTTTAGTCATTATATCAAATAATGGTTTTTATATTGGTCAGTATTGCCCTCATGAGTACATATTTATGTTGGTTCCATGGGATAGTTTGACAAGAAACTTCAGTATCAAGAGTCTGATTAATGGGAAATCTTCCTCCATGTCCCTAACCAGCCATAAAATTGCCTGATGGTTTGAAAAGATCAAAGAAAGAACAATAAAACACTCAGTGTGATAAAAAGCATTAATGTATTTATCACTTCTAATTGTATTAGTTTAGAGGAAATGGAATTTGAAGATGAGCAAGCATTTAATATCAGTATTGGAAAACAATACCTCATTTTCACTCCCGTATTTGAATCATCACTCTTCTAAAATGAAATCTGACTGGTTGTAATCTTATATTTAGTATGGAATTTTCAAGTGCAATTCTTTCATATTTACTCAAACATTCATTAATCCCAGATAAATGGGAAAAGGCCTGTAACCTTAATGCAAGTTAATTAACATTATACTATGCAATACTATAAAGAAAATGGAATCTTTTTACAATTTCCATATGTGGTCTGCTTTTGAACTGAAAACTTATTAAGGCCTGTCAATGATAAACACAATGGGTAAATTTAATCTCAGTTACCTTGACTAAATATTGAGAAAGGAAAAAAGGAAGAAGAAAAATATGGGCAATTGAAATTCAAAACTCATCTGTGGAAAAACAATTAATTCTGAAGTCTGTTCTGACCCAGTGGTGTAGCATGCACATAAATCCTTGTCTATCAGCCATCAACACCTAAGGCAACAGAATACTGAAATGACTCCTTAGTCTAGCTGAAGCAATGCTCAAAAGATTAGGTATGCATGAGGTAATATCAGGAACCCCTTGAAGTCTGAAACTAATAACTATTCAGCTCTTGTTCCTTAAATCCGATCCTCTTAGCAATGTTTTGAAATGCTTAATTATTATATTCAGACTAATCGCTTTTTACAGTGTTTTTCCCCCTCCATGGTTTTGTTACATTATTAAGCAACTACTTAACCTCTTTTTGTTTATGCATATTGATTGTGGAAAATATACTTTGGGATGCTTTGGAATAAATAATGCTTTCTGATGTGGTACTTTATTTTTAACTATTTTCTGATGAAAGGAAAATAGTTTTGAGCACAAGCCTTCATCTGCTGTGAAGTAGACTATCTCAGATTCAGGTTTATCATATCAGTGAGAACTTACTTTGAGAAAGCTTTTTACAGAAACAAGAATTGATGCAACACTTGCTTCCACAGTGCATTACAAATGCATAAGGTAAAATACAAAAGTATGAAAGAAACAGAACTTTTAGAACAAGCCAGGAAGAACTTTAAATTTCTCTGCTGTGCAATATTTCATGAAAAAGACAGCAGAATTCACGTTATCCTGAATGCTGGTATGGCATGCATGCTTACTCAGATATGGCTTAAACATAGTTTTACAACAATATCAAATTATTCACTGCCTATATTCTTTTCCGTGAATTCAGGCCATTTTTTTTTAATTTTTAGGGAAACAACAGTAAACAAAATAAAAATGAAAACTTGCCTCTAGAACCAACCTTTGAATTAATTTTAGGATGATAATACCTCTTAATCAATTGAAAAATCTGCCTAGAACCATGGTAACCACCACCATCCCCTGAAAGTTTTCAGAGGGAGACTGAATATTCACCAATCAGAAATCCCTGAGCAGAAAGTTGGACTTGATGACTTTCTACGGTTTTCTAATTGCTTTGACTGTTTTAAAAATTCTGAAATGGTGGCTGCTGCTCAGATAGATTCAAAAATAGGATAGTAAAGTGATCTTGAGAGACAGTTTGGTATACAGGTCAAAGGCACAAGGTTAAAAACTGGGAGACTGTAAGTTCTAGCCTTCGACGTGATGTCACCTGGATTTGGGACCATCCTTGGAAGAAGGCAATAGCAAACCTTTTCCAGAAACCCTGCTTGAGCAGGGGGTTGGACTCGAAGAACTCCAAGGTCACTTCCAACACTGTTATTCTACTAAATCAAGACTGAAGCCACAAGAAATGGTACTTGCATTTCCTAAAACCTGTTTAGAAGGTACAGTTTCAGTGGAGGTTAAACAAAGTCCAATTGAAAGAGCTTGGTTAGAGTGCACAGTTACTGCATCTAGTTAACATAATTATGGTGATGCAACCATGCTCCTAGTGATTTTTATGTATGCCCATGATCCAAAACATGAGGATCCTTAGTGCAGCCATAGAATTTCAAACACACAAGAGCTTAAGATCCCAGCTGAAAGCCAAGAACCCTCTTGTGATTGACTGACCAGTTCTTATTAAAACACCTGAAGTAATCCTTGACAGGGAATACAGTATGTAATCACTATACTAACCTTTGTATTCTTCATCATTAATTCAAATGTGGATATCTTATGCCTTTATTTTCTAGATTTTATCCCTGGAAATCCATGAAAATTCTTTAGAATATCATGAATATCTTTGAGTATTTTAGAAAGGCAAGTATAATTCAGATAGTCAGATATGCATTCAGATGATATCAGCCTGCATTTCCCAGGGGATGATTTCCTTTGACTTACAGGGGGGCACATTAAAATGCAAAACTGAACGTAGATGCTATTATTTTTCCATACATGCAAATTCAAATGCATCTTCCAATATACTTTACTAACCTTAAATATCATCAGTTCACATATCAAGCTGTGTGTTTTAAAGATTTTTTTTTATCCCATCTTAATTATTCTATGGAGAATTCAAGGCAGCAAACATTCCTAATCTCTCTCTCCCTCTCTACCTTCCTCACACACAGAGATAGATATATCAACATTTCAGCAATTTTCTAGTCCTGAAAAAATGGCAAAGAGAGATCTGTAAGATAGCAATTTATTGCCTGTATATTTTGTATTGATATGGTTGTGTGTGCCTTAAAGCAAATTTTTGGTTCCCAATGACTGCTTGGACAAATCCCTTTCAGGACTGGATGAAAATGACTGGCTGAAAGTCACCCAGATAGCTTTGCACGTAAGACAGTAGTACAACTCATGGTAAAGCCTGGTGCTTTACACTGATTAAAGCCTTCCAAATTAAACAGCAATGTTAAGGATAAAATGGAGAGGTGCCAAGAAATACCATCCAGAACACTTAGGAATAAAGACAGATTTAAAGTTAAATACAGGTAATCCTCGGTTTACAACCACAATCAACGCCAAAATTTCTGTTGCTAAGTGAAACTTGTTAGATCGGGAATGTTAGAAGTGAAACTTGTTAGATTGGGTGAGTGAGGAGCCAGGAGCCAGGTCGAAGTGAACAACTCTTTAATACACAGTGAGAATCCAGCAACTTTACAGTAGAACAGCTCTCCTTATATAGCTACTTGCCAAGTGTGTTAGGCAATGATCATCGAGCTTTTTTCCGCTCTAATTTTCCCTCCAAAATTAGATACATAACACTCCTCCCCTCCCAGAAGGCATTTTACAAAACTATTTACATACATAATCATGCAGGTAAGTAGGGCGTTCCCTGATTCTAGTTGACCTGCGCAATTCAGTCTGAGGCGGGGATTTGGGGTGGTCGGAGGGACCCTTTGTCTCTCCCAGCCCAGCCAATGGAACCTCCTGGATTTTTTTATGGGCGTTGCATTCTCTGGAGGGGCCTGGCTTCTCGAGGAGGTGGCGCTGAACACTGAGGTCATCAGGTAAGTCTTCCGGCCACTTCGGGTTTGAGTTAGCTGTTGGAGAAATGATTGGTGAGTCAGGGACTGGTTTGTCTATTTTGCAATCTGGCTCGTCGGCCATTGTTTGGCCTAGATGTTTCCTTAACTGGTCAATATGTCTTTGCCATACCCTACCATTGCTGACTTCTACAATATAAGGCCTGGGCCCGGTAATGTCAGAGATCTGCCCCGGCACCCAGAGGGGACTGTCCGCATAATTCCTTGCGAAGACCAGGGTCCCAATAGAAAAACTTCTAGTCTTACTTTTGGCTTCCATGTATCCCTCAGAGGAGTTATTGGGGTATAGCCTATCTAGAGTACAGCGGAGTCTCCAGCTCATTAAGAGCTCTGCGGGACTCCTCCCCGTTGCCATGCACGGGGTAACATGTTGGGCTGCCAGAAAGATATCAATCCTGGCTTGCCAGTCCCCTGGTCCAAGTCTGGCCAATGCCTCTTTGGCCAATCTCACAAATCTTTCAGCTTGACATTACTGGCCAGATGAAAAGGTGCGGTGAGTGTGTGACAGACCCCTAACTCAGCTAGGTACCCCTCAAATTGAGCAGCCATAAATTGAGGCCCATTATCTGACACCAGGGTGTCTGGAAGCCCATGCATGGCAAATAGTTTCCGGAGCGCCTTAATTACAGACTCTACAGTGATGGATTGCATTAAGATTATCTCCAGCCATTTGGAATACGCATCCACCATGATCAGAAAGGTTTGACCATGGAATGGACCAGCAAAATTGATATGAATGCGGGACCATGGTCCCCAAGGCCTTTCCCACTCTTTGAACTGGGCAACCGGGGGAGGGGGTGAGACTCTTGGCAGGGAGTACACTTGGCCACCCATTTAGCAATGCAATCATCCATATTAGGCCACCACACATAGCTCCTTGCCAATCCCTTCATCCTCACAATTCCCGGGTGACCAATATGCAATGTGGCCAATACTTGTTCCCTGTGGCCCAGCAGAATCACCACCCGGTCCCCCCATTGCAAGCAATCCCCTTGCATAGCCAACTCATCCTGTTTACAGACAAACGATTTGAATTCCTCACCAACAGGGCCGCTAGGCCATCCCCTTTGCACCCAGCTCATAACAGTCCGCAATACAGAATCCTTAGCAGAAGCCCTCGCGACTTCAGCAGAAGAAACGGGACTAGAGTCCAGAGTGTCAATCAGCAGGATAGGGATGCCCGGGGTCGGGTCATCCAGCAGTTCCAGCAGTGGGCACCTGCTGAGGGCATTGGCGTGTCCAAGGCGCTGGCCAGGCCGGTGGATGAGTCTGTATGAATAGGCAGCCAAAAAATTGGCCCACCTAGTGAAACCCAGGGACATGGCTGCAGGGGTGGGTCTATCCCCAGCCAAAAGTTCAAGCAGGGGTTGGTGGTCGGTGACCAGTCCAAAAGATCTCCCACACAGATATTCATGAGATTACCTGACCCCGGCAACAGCCACAAGAGCCTCCCTGTCCAGCTGGCTATAATTCCGTTCAGCACTGGACAGGGTGTGGGAGAAATAGGCGATGGGGGCTTCCAGTCCATTTGGTAGTCTGTGGCTCAGGACTGCCCCCATGCCAAAAGGGGAGGTGTCGCAGACAAGGACAAGGGGAAGCAGCTTGTTGTACTAGATGAGGAGGCTGTCAGCCATCAGGAGTCTTTTGACAGCCACAAACGCCAACGCTTTCGCCCATCCCCAAACCCAAGGAGATTTTTTAGAGAGAAGTATATGGAGTGGTTCGACCACTGTGGCTTTGTCCCTCAGGAAAATGGCATAAAAGATTAAAAGTCCCAGGAACGCCTGTAGCTCTGCCCTGTTCTTTGGGGTTGATGCGTTGTAGATAGCTCTGATTTTACTTTCAGTGGGGTGTATGCTTGCCCCATCAACCTTCTACCCTAAAAATTCAACAGCATGCACAGCTGTTTGGTACTTGTCTCTTTTAACTTGCAGCCCCATGTTCCTAAAAATAGTCAGCACCTCCCTTAGACGGTCCCCTAGTTGTTGCTCATTTGCTGCGGTGAAAAGAATGTCATCGAAATAGGGGACGACCCCCGGTAGTCCTTGCAGCAGACGTTCTATCACGCTTTGGAAAAGTCCATAGGCAACACTAACCCTGAACTGTAGTCTTGTGCATTTGAAGGCACCTCTATGAGTTACTATAGTCCATGCTTCTGCGGTAGGGCCATTTACCAGCAGTTGCTGGAACACCTGCGCAAGGTCAAGTTTAGCAAAAACCTTGCTGGGGCCCAGTGAATGGAGCAGGTGTTGCACGATGGGGACAGGGTAGGCGCTCTGCTAGAGGGCTTTGTTTAGGGTACACTTATAGTCGGCGCAGATGTGCACTGATCCATCAGATTTGAGAGGGGTAACTATTGGGGTCTCCCACTTTGCATGGTCAACCAATACTAGTATGCCCTGGCATATGAGCTTATCCAGCTCCTGGTCTATTTTAGGCTTGAGCATGAATGGCACTCTCCTCGCCTTCATTCTAATGGGGGCTATATTAGGGTCCAGGTTAAAAGAAATAGGTGTTCCCACATATTTGCCAAGGCGGTCGTCAAAAACGTCCTGGAATTCGCGGAGCAGGTCGTCCGTCAGGACGCCATTGGTGGAGTGGATTCTGGTTACCCCCATGCCCAGGGCTTTGAACCAGTTGAGTCCTAGGAGGCTCGGTAGACGTCCACTGACCACGGTGATTGGCAGTCGCTCGTTGTAATGGCCGAATTTCATCTGGAACGTCCCATAGCCTTCCACGGGGATGCAATTCAGCCTTATGTTTGTTTGTTTTATGTTTTATGTTTTATTAAATTTGTATACCGCCCTACTCCAGAAGGACTCAGTGCAGTGAACAGGCACAGGATAAAATACAGAAGTACAAAAGTTAGAAACAATTTAAAACCAAATTAAATAATTTAGCCCACAACAATTTAAAATCCCAATAATTTAAAAACAAATTAAAATTTCAGTTTAAAAATTTAAAAGAAAGGGGAGAAAAAATTAGGCCAGGCCGGCTTGCTGAAATAAGAGGGTCTTAAGAGCATGGCGGAAAGTGCGCAGATCCGGGATCCTCCGTATCTCCGGGGGGAGCTCATTCCAGATAGTGGGTGCCCCCACAGAGAAGGCCCTCCCCCTGGGGGCCACCCATCGACACTGCTTGGCTGACGGCATCCGGAGGAGCCCCTCTCTATGAGAGTGTACCGGCCGGTGGGAGGCTGTTTGTGGTAGTAGGCAGTCCCGTAAGTAACCAGGTCCTAAGCCATGGAGCGCTCTAAAGGTGGTAACCAAAACCTTGAAGCGCACAGAAGACTACCGGGAACCAGTGCAGCTCGCGCAGGAGAGGTATCACACGGAAGCGCCATGTTGCTCCCATAACCACCTGCGCGGCCCACTCTGCGCCAGTTGGAGCCTCCGGGTGCTCCTCAAGGGGAGCCCCATGTAGAGAGCATTACAATAGTCCAGGCGGGAGGTGACGAGGGCATGAGTGAATGTGTGTAGGGAATCCCGATCCAGAAAGGGACGCAACTGGCAAATCAGGCGAACCTGATGAAAAATCCTCCCGGTCACGGCCGTCAAGTGCTCTTCTAAAGACAGCCATGAATCCAGGAGGACACCCAAGTTGCAAGTCCTCTCTGTGGGGGCCAGCGATTCACCCCCAATAGCCAGCGATGGCGTCAACTGACTATATTGGGACGTCGGAAACCACAGCCACTCGGTCTTGGATGGGTTGAGCCTGAGCCTGTTCCTCCCCATCCAGATCCGCACGGCCTCCAGACACCGGGACATCACTTCAAGGGCATCGTTGGGGTGGTCCGGGGTGGAGATGTACAACTGAGTATCATCAGCGTACTGATGGTACTTCACCCCGAAACCACGGATGATCTCGCCCAGTGGCTTTACATAAATGTTGAACAGAAGGGGTGAGAGGACCGACCCTTGTGGCACCCGACATATGAGGGGCCTCGGGGTCGACCTCTGCCCCCCTGCCAACACAGACTGCAACCGGTCAGAGAGAAAGGAGGAGAACCACCGTAGTATAGTGCCCCCCACCCCTAACTCTTCCAGCCGGTGCAGCATGATACCATGGTCGATGGTATCAAAAGCCGCTGAGACCTCTGCCCCCCTGCCAACACAGACTGCAACTGGTCAGAGAGAAAGGAGGAGAACCACCGTAGTATAGTGCCCCCCACCCCTAACTCTTCCAGCCGGTGCAGCATGATACCATGGTCGATGGTATCAAAAGCCGCTGAGAGATCTAATAGGACCAGGACAGAGGAGCAACCCCTGTCCTGAGCCCTCCAGAGATCATCGACCAACACGACCAATGCTGTTTCCGTGCTGTACCCAGGCCTGAAGCCCGACTGGAACGGATCCAGATACGTCGTTTCATCCAGGTACTGGGGGAGCTGTCGCGCAACCACACTCTCAACAACCTTCGCCACAAAACGAAGGTTGGAGACTGGACGATAATTAGCCAACCGTGCTGGGTCCAGGGAAGGCTTCTTGAGGAGAGGCCTCACCACCGCCTCTTTCAAGGCAGAGGGTGTCACGAGTGTTTTCAGGATTCAAGCCTTAGACGCTGGTGTTTCAGCTGATGTTTCTTGATGTTCGGAATTGCTGCTTTCAGCTCGGCCCATGACATTATGGTAATAGACGAGCCAGTGTCTATTTCCATTTTGCATGGTGACCCCTCAATTTCGATGGTTACATGCAGTTTTTTTTTTCTGGGGACATTATAGCTTGGCCAATGTGGGTCTGAAATGTCTCGGGGGTTTTGGAATAGGTGCCTCGCTTTTGTTGGGCATTTCCGTCCCTCTTCTGGGGTCGCAGCTGACTGGCTTGATTGGCGAATGCCCTCTGTTTGTGACTAGATGGTTGACTCACCCTACACACTCGTGCCAAATGTTCCTTTTTGTCACAACACCTGCAAATGGCATCCTTGAAACAACAAATCTGTCTCTGATGGAATCCCCAACAACTAGCACAACTCTCTTCCCGACTATCATTGTCCCTTTTCTTGTTGTCAGTTTTGAAGATGTCTTCATCGCCTTCTTCATCGCTATAAGTCAGAGCCAATTCCCTGTGGATAGGGATAGACTTTTGTGCCACCTGGGGTGGCGCCGGTCACTGTAGGGTTTCTGCTTCCTTGTTAGATGATTCATGCACTCTGGCTTCATCTAGGACGATGTGAAGGGTGAGGTTTGTCTTGGCCAGCAGTCACCTCTGGAGGCGAATGTCTCGAACTCTGCAGATTAGTTGCTCTAGGAGCACATCATCAAGATCTCAGTATTCACAATGTGTGGCGGCCTTGCATAGTGCTGCCATGTATGCATTTATTGGCTCTCTGTCTCTCTGGAGTCTTTGCCAGAACTCATAGCACTGAACGAATTTGGATGGCACAGGGGCATAGTGTGTCCTTAACGTAGTCTGTAGGACCTGCCATGGTACAGACTGCACCGGTGTTGGCTCTGACAGTGATTCAGCTGTGTCAAACACTTCGGGGCTGCAGTGGCTCAAGAAGAGGGCTCGCTTCCAATTATTGGACAGCCCTTGGAGGTCATTTGCTTCGACGAAGCATTCAAACCGTCATGTACAATCCCCATTTTTCTTTCGCGGGGTCGAACAGCATTGGTGGTGCGAAGGCGGACATTGTTCTGCTGTGCTCGGCTCGTGCAGATTTTCCCGCCTGGCTGGATTTGGTTGTCAGCTTTTTGTGCAACCTGTCTACCTCGATCCCATCCTCGTCACCAGTGTTAGATCGGGTGAGTGAGGAGCCAGGAGCCAGGTTGAAGTGAACAACAACTTTTTAATACACAGTGAGAATCCAGCAAATTTACAGTAGAACAGCTCTCCTTATATAGCTACTTGCCAAGTGTGTTAGCAAATGATCATTGAGCTTTTTCTCGCTCTAATTTTCCCTCCAAAATTAAATACATAACAAAACTGTTGTTAAGTGAATTTTGCCCATTTTAGGACCTTTCTTGCCACAGTTGTTAAGTGAGTCACTGCAGTTGTTAAGTTAGTAATATGGTTGTTAAGTGAATCTGCCTTCCCTATTGACTTTGCTTGTCAGAAGTTTGCAAAATGTGATCACATGACCCCAGGACACTGCAACAGTCTTGCCAAGCATTTGAATTTTGATCGCATGGAGATATTGCAATGTTGCAAGTGTGAAAAATAGTCATAAATCACTTTTTTCAGTGGTGTCATAACTTTGAATGGTCACCAAATGAACTGTGGTAAGTAAAGGACTTGTACAAAAATAAATCATCTGAAAAATCAAATTTTATGTTAGGTTGTAGGATAAATTTCTACATTACTAATGACATTTGGAAAATAAAACTGAAACTTCTGGCTTTAAAATAAGAAATAATTTTACTTGTAAACCCTTTGCTTTTTGAGACTTCAGAAGCAATCTAAAAAAGGATAAAACTAAAACTAAAAAAGGATAAAATTGGGAAATTGGGAGAAACCAAAACTCAAAACAAAGATGCATTTGAATGCAATAATTTATGATATAGCTTATGTGGGAGAGCCTCTACAGACAAATTAAATAGGTGTAAAATAGCTAATAATCTGGCTACATTTTATCAGAAAAAAACCAAACATTTAATCCTATTTAAAGATACATTCAATGTTTAATTATCTCAGAATTGGAGTGTGTTGATATAATTTTCAATTTGTCAAAAAAATTCTTTTATCAAAAATATTCCTGGTATCCCTTGCCACCTGCCTTAAATAAACAGGTACAAGTCATTTAAAAAATTCCCACAATCCTCTTTAAACTGCAATACAAAGTAAATCTAGGTCCTGTTTCATCATACCTGGAGCATAGTTGGAAAGTTAATGATTACTTCTAAGGAATCATCAAATTGATTCACAATGAGGAAGGTCATCAATGGGGGAGAGTGAACTAATAAGTTTTCACATGAACTTATTAGTTTTCACATGAACTTATTAGTTTTCACAAAGTTATATTGCCTTAAATGGCCTTAAAGCTATGGAGTTTCATGAAATATACTTTGATGCAAGTAAAATTATGATTCCTCTGTATACTAAAGCAAAACCCTACACCAGGGCCGGATTTAGATGAAAAGAGGCCCTAGGCTATTCCACTTATGAGGCCCTTTCACCAGTGGTGGGATTCAATTTTTTTAACAACAGGTTCTGTGGGCGTGGCTTAGTTGGGGGTGTGGCTTGGCAATCATGTGATGGTGGGCGTGGCTAGCTGGTCACGTGACTGTGTAGGCGTGGGTAGCTCGTCATGTGACCGGGTGGGTGTGGCTATGTGCATAGACTTTTTTCAGAGGACTGAAAAAAGTCATTTCTGACTGGGCCTCGCACTTTTGACCGGTCCTCACACTTATGACCATCCTCACATTTTTGCCCGTGCAGCTTTCTTAACAACCATGTCACTCATTTCACAACTGCTTTTCTTCACCATGGTGACAAGATAGGGCAAAAATGTAAAATGTGAGGACAGTCGTAAGTTCGAGGACTGGTCAAAAGTGCGAGGACCAGAAATAACTTTTTCAGCCCTCTGAGTAGTCCATATGCATAAAAGGATACAGCAATAGAGAGGGATGAAGGAAGGGAAGGGAAATTAGAGTAGGAGTGAGGGTAAGAGAGGGAGGAAGAGAGGAGGAGAAGGAGAAAGGAAGAGGAAGTAGGGAGGAGAAGAAGAGGGGGAGGAAGAGAAAGTAAGAAGGAAAGAAAAGAGAGAGGTGGTAGGTTTGAGGAGAAAGATTGCTGTACAATAAAAAAGATGAAAGGGAAGAAAGCCAACCCCAAACAAATATAAAGATATTAAGATAAAGAATGAATTGTTAAACTTTAAAGAATAAAAGAGAACAAATATGAATAAATAACAATAATTAGAAACACACATACAAACATACAATGTATTTTCTTTGAACAGAGTATTTGGCCGGTTCACAAATTTAAACAGTGATTAATCATTTCAATTAAATTTACAATTTCTATATTTCCTTTTTGCCATATTTATTCCTCATCTATTTTTGTAAAAAACCAATATTACCCTTCATCCTCATCTCTAATCTTAATCAAATTCAATTTTTCCCTTCTATTCTATATTATACCCCTTCCCATTGTCATCTATTTTTATATCCATCCTCACATTGGTTAATTATGTAATATTAGTTGCTTAATATAAATTCAACATTTTAATATAAATCAATTAGTTATATAACTACCTTTTTGTATATTAATCAATATACAACATGGAACATGAATATTCCAATTATTTCCATGCAATCCAATTTCTTACAAATCCATTAATTATATTTACCAATAATAATAAACCAAATAATTTCCCCCATATATTCCTCCAAACCACAACTTAACCATTTCTGCTTTCAGAAATATACAATTAATAGTATCTCAATTATTACAATTCCCTAGTTAAATAGAGCTTTTTTCCTTTTGTGTTTTAAAATCTCCTCTTTTTCCCTAAATTTCCCGTTGTTTGCACCTACCTTTTTTGGTGAGGAAAAAGAAAAGAAATCTGCCTGCCTAATTTTCCAACGTGCAAAGCCAACAGCCTGCTTTACTTTCTCTTTCGTTTTTCAGTATAGCTAGGGGGAAAAAAATCTGCACTCTTTCCAAGCAAGCAAAAGAGCACTGAGCAAAACAGCTGAGAGCAAATCAGCTGGGAGTCGGGAGCCGATCTAAGCAAGGGCTAATTAGCCTCTGCTGAAGCTCCCGGGGCCAATAAAATTACAAAAAAACACCGAACCCTTTGTTAAATTGCTGGCTCCCCACCCCTCACCCACCACTATTTATTGGCAATAAATAGTGGTGCGGAGGGGCGGGGCAAGCCAGCAATTTAACAAACGGTTCGGCTGCACCACTGGCTTTAGGGCGGCCCTTTGAAGCCCCGCGGCAAGAATTTGCAGTTTTTTTTTCCTCTAGCCATCGGAGGCAGCAATAGATGGGGAGTGGGCGGGGTAAGCGAATGGCCGGCGATCCAACAGAGCAGAGAGTGAGGGTGAGTGAAGGCTGGAAGCTGCTTTCTCCATCCGGAGCCGGTGGGGAACCACGTGGCAGCCCACGTGGATCCCAGGCAGCGGAACTCAGGCTAGACAGCCAAGCTGTCTCAGGAATTCTGGAAGTTGAAGTCCACAGGTTGTAAAAGAGCCACAATTGCCCACCCCTGGCTACGGTAGGCTGGCGCCGCGCGGGTGGGAGGTGAGGGGCGGGCGAGCCAGCAATTTAACAAAGGGCTCGGCCGAACCCCCTAGAACCCCCAGAATCCAACCACTGTGTAGGCCCCTCTTGATCTTGAGGCCCTAGGCTGAAGCCTAGTTAGCCTATAGGAAAATCCGGCCCTGCCCTACACACAAAATAGCAATGTGCAAAAGTGTGAAGTACAATTACCAAAACTGAGGCAGCCATTGTTTTATCCCTGCAAATTCCTTTTTGTAAGTTATATGGAAATGCAGAGCAAGCAAGTACATTTCAACCTGTGCTTCACCTGCCTTAATTCTAATGTGATCAGTGAAAAAATGTTGGCTTTGAAAGATCAAGATAAATAACACTGCTGTTAACAAATACAGATTTCAAATGGGAACAAGTGAAACTAAGCAGCTTGAGAAGATGTTTTAAAAAATCAGAGTTACTTCTGTATCTGAAAAACACACTGTCGGCTTCTGCTTAATGACTAAAACCTTGTTAATGCTGCATGGCTCACAGAGAACTATTCAGTAATAATAGTGATTCCAAATACTTCTCAAAAGCACACCAAGGACACATAACTTTGCTCTATTAAATTGGGTGGAAGGTAACTAGAACTTGATTTCAAACCTAGACTTCAAATGTTGCTGTTATACATACACGCTTCTACTATGTGTAAATAAAATTAGGCTTCTCCCCTCCTGTTTTCCAAAGTGAAGTGCCACTTTTAAATATTTCCACTTTACTTGCTTTGAATTGCCAGAGATCAAATGAGTCAATTAAACGCTGTGTCTTTTTTGTTCAGAGGAGAGATGAAAGTAATTTGCAGCTCAGTGCATCTATTTCCTCATCAGCACAGTAAGGACAGGACTAATTATTGCAGGAAAACAATATGCTCATATAGATAGGCCAGTTTGCTTGTCACTCGGCTACTCTGATTTAAGAACAGGAAAATGAGGTTCCAAGTCTCCTTTCCTTTCCATTTACTGGAGATGGAGAACTCCAAACATTAAAATGATCATCTGCTGCTTTTAAGCATTAAACTTCATAAAAATTCTCCCAAAATAGGATCATTTGTTTATTGTCACTTTGATCAATGTGGCCTTCTGGTGTCAATATGTTAAATTAAAATGAACAGGTTCATGCATATAAGAAGCCAAGGAATCAGGGTTGTACAATTAGATGATTATATTATCAGTAAGATTAAGATTGATCTAATCCTTACTGAGTATAGATAATGCACAAGTGCACCTGCATCTCATTCTCTCTCTTAGCACATCCCCTTTCGACAATCTGAGTGAAAAGACAGAACCAGCAATATTACCCTAGGAGTGCTCATTACAAGATTTTAAGAATCTGAGTCTGTAACACATTTCCTTTTCCTTCTAGACTTAACAAGACAGAGTGGCTCCAAGACAGACCGCTATTGCGCTAACTGCACTGGTTGCCGGTGGTCCTCTGGATCCGCTTCAAGGTGCTGGTACTCACCTATAAAGCCCTTCATGGCATGGGCCCAGGATATCTACAGGATCACCTCCTACCAGCCTCCCACCGCCCAGTGTGCTCACATAGGGCTGCTCTCCTCCAGGTCCCCTCGGCTTGACAGTGTCGGCTGGCGGTCCCCAGGATGAGGGCGTTCTCTGTGGTCATACCGACCCTCTGGAATGGGTTGCCCACTGAGCTCCGGACAGCCCCCAACCTCCGCACCTTCCGCGCCAACCTAAAGACATGGCTTTTTCACCAACCTCCCTGATCTGTTGTGGATTTTAACTTGGGGTTTGGGGATTTTAAATTGGTTTTAATATTTTTAACTCTTATTTATTGTCGGGTTGTTTTATTGTTGTGAGCCGCCCCAAGTCCTGCGGGAGAAGGGCAGCATATAAATCTGACAAAATAAATAAATAAAATAAATAAACAGACTTTCCAAATGTCCCAGATCTTTGCTTTGGATAGAAACCATCTCTTAAATAGATGAATTAGAGAACATTCATTTTCTGTTACTATCAGTATTAATGAGGAAGTTTTGAAGTGAAATTACTTGTTTTAAGATATTGGTTATTAAGTAACTGCCAAGCCTGTTGTTCTTACTAATGTTTTCAGTTTACTCTTCCCATAATTACAGGTTAAAAAAAATATTTACAGATTAAGAGAGTTGGAAGGGACCTTGTAGGTCATCTAGTCCAACCCCCCGCCCAAGCAAGAGACCCTACACCATTTCTGACAAATGGCAATCCAATCTCTTCTTGAAAGCCTCCAGTGATGAAGCTCCCACAACTTCCGAAGGCAAACTGTTTCATTGGTTGATTATTCTCACTGTCAGAAAATTTATCCTTATTTCTAGATTGCATCTCTCTTTGACCAGTTTCCATCCATTATTCCTTGTCTGGCTTTCAGGTGCCTTGGAAAATAGCTTGACACCTTCCTCTCTGTGGAAGCTCCTCAAATATTGGAACACTGCTATCATGTCTCCCCTGGTCCTTCCCTTCACTAGACTAGCCATGCCCAGTTTCTGTAACCTTTCAAACCTTTCTTCATATGTTTTAATCTCCAGTCCCCTAATCATCCTGGTTACTCTCCTCTGCACTTTTTCTAGAGTCTCAACATCTTTTTTATAGTGTGGTGACCAAAATGGATACAGTATTTTAGGTGTGGTCTTACTAAGGCTTTATAGAGTGGTATTAGTACCTCACTTGATCTTGATTGTATCCTTCTGTTAATGCAATTTAGGATTGCATTGGCTTTTTGGTTGCTGCTGCACACTGCTGGCTCATATTTAACTGGCTGTCCACTAAGACTCCAAGATCGCTCTCACAGTTATGCTATTAAGCCTGGTTTCAACCAGTCTATATGTGTATTTTTGGTTTTTCTTACCTAAGTGTAAGACTTTACACTTTACACTTATTTACACCTATTCACTCTACACTGAATTCCATTTTGTTAGATAGGGCCCAGTGTTCAAGTCTGTCAAGATCCATCTGGATCCTGAGCCTATCATCTAGGGTGTTAGCTATTCCTGCCAGCTTAGTATCATCTGCAAATTTGGTAAATTCCCCTTCTATTTCCCCCATCTAAGTCATTTACGAAGATATTGAAGAGTACTGCGCCTAAGACGGAACCTTGTGGTACCCCACTGCTTACTTCCCTCCATGTAGATGTAGACCTATTAAGGACTACTCCTTGAGTAAGGTTTGTTTACGAATCCATCTGGTGGTGATGCTATCTATCTCACTTTTTTCTGGCTTACCAAGAAATAGGTTGTGGTCTACTTTGTTGAATGCCTTGCTGAAGTCTAAGTATATTATGGCCACAGTATTTCTCTTGTCTACTAATTTAGTCACTATGTTGAAGAATGAAATAAGATTGGTTTGGCATGATCTGTTTTTAACAAACCTGTGCTGACTGCTAGTTATTACTTTACTCGTTTCTAGGTGTTGGCAGATCTGTTTTTCTATTGTCTTTTTCAGAATCTTCCCGGGTATTGATATTAGGCTGATTGGTCTGTAGTTTCCTGGGCCTGTTTTTTTCCTTTTCTTTTCTTTTCTTTTTTTTTTTTTTTTTTTTTGAAGATGGGAACATTTTTAAAGATTATGTTTGCTAAATGATATTATTACTTATAACATGATTCTCAAACACTGAGTCCCCTAAAATAATAAATGAATTTGTGACCCATGCCTCCCATAAATTAAACTAATTATTTCATTAGGGCTAAGCCTGGGTAAGAAATACATGTATCATTTTTATTAATTAAATTTTAATCTATATACACAAAAATGATAGCATCTTACAACTTTATAAAATAAAACTGCTTAATTGGGAAAAAATTGAGAGACATGGTGTCCTAGTGGTAAAGACACCTGCTTCCCACTTGGAAGGTTGAGAGTTCAATCCTAGGTAGCGGCAGATTTTTCTCTCCTAGGATGCAAAGAAAAAATATCTGCTGTGATCTCCACTTTCGTTAGGAAGGGCATCCAGACAGTAAATACTCAGCTCCATCCAGTCACCCCAACTCTACCCAAAATTAAGGAATTACAGGTTCATAAAAAGTGAGGTTTTTTTTAAAACTGGAAAATTTAAATAATCCAAAAGGAAATCAGAAGAAAGGATGAATTTACTTCCTTCTGCATAATTCTTGAAACCTGGTTTTTCTGAAAAAGCCACACTTATTTCTCATCCTACATTCATTTTTGATTAATATTTATAGTATATTTTTATAGCAACCCCATGACTTGCACAAATAACAGGCTATAAACTTTTAGTTATATTTAATTTTTTCTTTTACCACCTAAGAAAAACATTTCCATTTTGAAAACTTAGAAATTTAAAATAACAGATGAAAGTATTTAACCTGAATAGTGTTCAAGATGAGACTAGACAGGGATTTTTATTTTGAATTTCTGCACTTAACTGGAAGTGGATTCATTGGGCTGGACAGAATGGCCTCCATGCCCAGTTTTGCAAATTTGTGAATTTCAGTAACATTTCTAAAGACATTTCAACTATTATAGATAAACTGTATATGCCATGCAGGCCCAAGATGGAAACATATTAGAAAAATAATAGTCAAAAAAGTAATAGTCAAAAGTCCAAATTCCGTTATCGTGCCTCAGATTTTTTTTTTTAAGGTACCCTTCTCCCCAAGTTACTTCCATACCATAGTTAAGAACCTGTGTTGCATATTTCTGTATTTCACAAACTTATTTAGCCATTAACATCTCAAACCTTCAACCATTTGACAGAACACATGCATGCTTTTTTAAGGACAGAATATTTTCATACTGACTACATTTGATAAGAGAGATTTCCTAATAGAGAGTTAACATTTAAAACAGTGAAAACGAATAGTGATTATATTCAAATAGTCTTACACCTTACAACAACATTTTATTCCTGTATGTTAAAGAAATAACGTATGTTAAAAACCTCTTTATTCTTATAAAAATTCTTTAATGAGATGAGTCTTTTTGCCTCTATTGATCACAAATCTACTTAATATTAGAACTAAACAACCTATGACCCTTTGGAACTTCTTTGTCAATGTTTATCTACCTAAATGAAAAGATGAAAAGAACCATGGGAGGGCAAAACAGCAGTGGGAACAGAAGCGACTTCTGACTTCCTGCTGGCTTCTCCACTGACTTTGCAGTGATGTTGCAGTGACCACAAGTTAGCAAATACAAAAATCTGAACATCCTTGAAATTTCACCGGAGTATAACAGAATAATAGAACAACAGAATTGGAAGAGATCTTGGAGTTCTTCTAGTCCAATCCTCTGCTCAAACATGAAACCCTATAGCATTTCAGCCAAATGACTGTCCAATATCTTCTTAAAAACCTCCAGTGATGGAGCACCCACAACTTCTGGAAGCAAGTCATTCCATTGATTAATTGTTCTAACTCTCAGGAAATTTCTCCATAGTTCTAGGTAGGTTCTCTCCTTGATTAGTTTCCATCCATTGCTCCTTATCCTGCCTTTAGTGATGGATCCTGGTACCTTGATTCAAAAATTGTTGCCCTATGATACTCTGCCTGTCTGCCAGTCATCCATCCATCCATCTATCTATCTATCTATCTATCTATCTATCTATCTATCTATCATATTTCTAAACTGCCCATTACTCCCAAAGATTGACTTTCTTTATTCAAAGCTGGCTGTGAAATTCATAAATGGCCATTGCATGACTGAAGGATGCTGCAATGGTCATAAAAGCACATTGATTGCCAAGCCCTCAAATCAAAATCACATGACTGCAGGGATGCTGCAATGGCTGCAAATTTGAGGACCAATTGTTAATCTCATTTTTCAGCACCATTATAACTTTGAATGGTCACTGAACAATTAGTCAGCAAGTGAGGACTACCTGTATTCAATCTCATATTTTGAGACTAAAAAGCCAACTGAATAAATGGAGAATTTTAAAAAAAGCTGTTGGTTTGAAGACTACCATAAGACAGGAAGATACGTAGCTTACAACTTTCTCTTCCATCATGCGGAATTCAAAATAGCTGCTGCTTTTACATCTGCAGGTTATAGAATTTTTAAAATGGACACAAAAGCTCCCTAGAGGATATCTAACAACAACTCTTTGAAATGTATATCAGTTATTTGGAAAACACAAACTATTTAGTGAAGTTTGCCCTGAAAACCACACAGGAAAGAAAAGCTCTCGATAAAAGAATATTTGCTATCATGGTCAATACTGCACAGTATACTGTACTTTATTTCATTTAAGAGGAGACACAGAACAGGCAAAGAAGGATGCTAATTCACTGCCCTGTCTTGAAATATATTGTAACAGTTGTAGTTTAGCTACTTGAAGCATTAATAAACTGATAAATATATTTTATTTCCAATAAAAAGTTTATTGTTATAATTATTATAATTCTTTAGATTTCACATAAAACCCTTGCTTTCCACAATTAATTTTCTAATGAATGGTTCCAGAAACTCTGCTAAAAGACTGCTTGGGCACATTTTCCTTGGGCACAAGAAACAATGTCAGAGCCTCATTTATATGTGATGCAGACCATGAGGAAAGTATGTAAGTGTCCCCTTCATTTTTAAATGCACTCATCATACAAAGCAGATCTTATGCATATATCATTAGCATTCATGTTTTGCTGCTTGAAAGCATTACTGTAATAATCTGACATTAGCATTCAAGCAGTTTGTTGCCAAAGTAGATCATGTGTGTTTTTATTAACTTGCCACATGGCCAATGTTAAAGTTTAGGGTTATGCAGTGATTTGGAATGAATCAGAAATAAACTGAACAGTACTTACCTAAGCTAAGGAAGACAGCTCAATATGTTGTGAGTCACTTTTTTAAAATGTTCGTGAATTTTTGAATCTGGCTTTCCTTTTCAGAGCTCTGCTCGTCCATAAAAAAAGTATCAGCTGCAGGACATTTTAAAAATTTGCTACTTACTGTGTTGAATCTCTCCATAGTGAAACCGTAAGAAGCCACAAAAGAAGGGGAGTAGCAGATTTAGTGATCAATAGGTCTATTTTTCACTCAGAATGATCTTTATGATTCCTGCAATTGCAGCCTTTGAATTAGTGACTAAATTAGGCAGAAATACTGGATAACTTTAATAGGTCATGCTGGACTCTGATGAAAAATTGTGATCAGTTTTGAAATGCCAGGGCTTCTTCCAACAAATGCAGTGATCAGGCAGTGATCAGGAAACCATCAAAATGAATATCACTGCCCCTTCCCTCTATATACAAATGCCCAACCTAGAAAACCTGAATATTTTTTGCTATTCTGATGCATCTTGTCCTTTGCTCTCCTTCTCTGCATGCCCTGTGTGCCAGCCTACCCACCTTTCTTCCCAGTACTGTCTTTTCCCACTCCTCTTAGCCACTGCTGTTATTATTGCAATACTTATATTTATTTTCTCATAAAATATATGCATAAAAGAAATGACTGTGCTAGATTTTCCTTCCTCAAGGTACCTATTAACAATCATCTTCCATGAGTAGAAAGTAATGGGAATAACAATGGAGGTGAGTGGGTAGAAGTGAAACATACTCTTCAATCTTCCTCATTATGTAGAGCATAGGTCCCAAGAGGAATTGTCCTGGGCAGCAGATATAATATTTAATGTAGTTATTATATGTTACATATGTCACATAATAATGTTAAAAGTTTACGATCTTATGATGTCATATTACTAGCTGTCCCGGGGCCCATATGGCTCGTGGCCCACAAGTTGAACACGCCTAATATAGAGTATGGCTTAAATGACTGCAAAATCCAATTCACTCAGTGATGAGCCTGGTGAAATGGTACTGACTTTTAAAAGATTATAAGCATTTAAATGTGAAGCAATTTTTTTAAAAAAAACAATATTATATATACATGTGGAAGAAAATTCAAGTGAATATTATATAAATTATTTGTGAGTTAATATATAGAATTAAACCATTCACCATCCAGTATCAAAAATTTTATTAGGTTTTCTCTTTACTATGAAAATGTCTGCATTTAAACATTCTTGGAATGAACTTTGTTAAAACAGAAATTAGAATTCAGATCCTTATTAGTGCTGGGACCACTTAATTCCAATTATAACTGTGAGCCTCAAGTCACTTAAACATTAAATTGATGTAGGTTTCTATTAGAATAAGGGTGCCAGCAGTTCAAGAAATTATGGTGTGAATTCATGATATGCTTCCAGTGAGCATACCCCAATAGCCAAGCAGAAGAAATAGATGAACTTTCTGCTAACCAATTAACAAACATATGTAGAAAACACACCACAGTAGAAATGGGAGACTTTAACTACCCTGATATCAATTGGGAGACAAACTCTGCAGCAAGTGGGAGATCGAACATATTCATAACCAACCGAGCTGGCAACTTTGTCATCCAAAAGGTAGAGGAGGGAACTAGAGGAAAAACTATACTGGACCTAATTCTTACTAACAGAGAAGAAATCATAGAGGGGGTGGAAGTTGCCAGAATTTTGAGTGAGAGTGACCACATAATATTAGAATTCAATATAATGCAAACACAAGCAACATAACATAATCCAACCAGTGTCTTAAACTTTAAAAGAGCTGATTTTTAACAAACTAAGAGAAAGCCTAGGAAAGATTCCATGGATGAAAATCTTAAAGGGAAAAACAACTCATGAAGCATGGGAAACTCTAAAAATTATGATCATAAAAGCCCAGTCCAGCCCAGTCTCTGAAAAAGAAAAAGAAGAAATCCAAGAAGAAACCAGCATGGTTGCATAAAGATCTCTGATAAACTGAAAGACAAAAAGGAACAGGTATAAAAAATGGAAAGAGGGACACATAACTAAGGCAGAATACTAGCAGATAGCCCATATGTGCATAGATGAAGTCAGGAAAGCTGAGGTTCAGAACGAACTAAGATTTGCAACAAATGTCAAAGATAATAAAAAATGTTTCAAGACCAAGAAAAAAGTCAAGGAAACAATTGGTCTTCTAAAGAGAAAAGATTGCAAGGAAGTAACAGGCAGTAGAGAGAAAACAGAGTTGCTTAACTCATTCTTTTCATCAGTCTTCACGCAAAAAGAAGCTATAGCCCAACCTACCAAAAACCTACCCGTAAAAGACAGACTAGAAAAAATTAATTGAAATAAGCAAGAAAATGGTAAGAGTCTTTCTGATCTTGACAAGTTTAAATCTTCAGGACCTGATGGATTACATCCCAGAGTTCTGAAGGAGCTGGCAGATGTCATCTCAGAACCACTGTACCACATCTTTCAAAGATCCTGGAGCACCAGGGAATAACCCGAGGTCTGGAAAAAGCTGATATGGTTCCCATCTTCAAAACAAATGTGTATGTGGTGGGGGGAACAGACCCAGGAAACTACAGGCCAATAAGCCTAACATCAATACCTGGGAATTTCTGGAAAAGATAATCAAAAAACAGATCTGCAAACGTGAAGAAACAAATAGTTATAACTGAAAGCCAGCATGGATTTGTTAAAAACAGATCATGCCAAACCAAATTTATTTCATTCTTTGACAAATGAATGAATAATGGATTTTTAGGTGATGTCTTTTATCTTCAAAAAGCCATATGTAAATAAACACAATATGTGGACAGATCAGTCTAGAGAAATATTGTACTCAAATGTTCAGGTAGTCCTCAAATTATGACCATTTATTTAGCTTTTGTATGTTAACTCAAAAAAACCTGACATACCATTACTGTATTTGGTTACTTTAGCATATAGAACTGCTGCAATGACCATATGGAAGTGATCATATCAAGCTTTTCATTGCAGGGAACAAAAGTTAAATCCAAAAAGGCAATTACAGGGGCTTTTTAAAATATTTATGTCAAGAGTGCCAAGATCTAACTAGATTAATGTCCATTGGGCATTGGAGGATGTTGTGGGTGGGGCTCATGTGCTCATTAACTCAGGTTGAATCCATGTTTATGCAAATATCTATGTCTTTTATTATGAATATGCAGTGTCGTTCAATACTTGTGATTTAAGAGTTTATTTAAAATGTAATGAATTCCTTGCTAATTGCACAATATCAATAAGAAATTAAATACCATCAGAAACGTATTTTTAATGTAAAAAGTAACTATTTTTTCC
This sequence comes from Arizona elegans, assembly GCA_022577455.1. Classification (NCBI taxonomy): domain Eukaryota; kingdom Metazoa; phylum Chordata; class Lepidosauria; order Squamata; family Colubridae; genus Arizona; species Arizona elegans. Next base: position 157,247,482 of record JAKOOJ010000001.1, read on the forward strand.
ACACTAGAGCATGAATAACTACATTAACTGTCATTTAGAAAGCTTACGAGCAGCTATAACATCATTAAAATGTCCTACAACATTGCAGCTGGGCAAAAAGTAGATGACTATTCAAGGCACCTTTAAGTTTTCCATTTAATCAACTCTGAATATATCCAGAATATTTTTATTTCTGTCTCAGACAGAAGATCTTTATCTTTTGAAACTCTCACACAAATATTTATAGGTAGTAATGGATAGAATTTTGTCACATTACTTCTAATCCATTTTTGTACAATGCCATTATAGCATCATAATTGATAGATATCTCACTGCAGTCAGCATCCTTAACTAGCCCTATGAACAGGAGTGAAATTTAGCAGATTCTGACAGGTTTTGGAGAACCGGTAGTGGAAATTTTGAGTAGTTCGGAGAACCGGCAAATACCACCTCTGGCTGGCCCCAGAGTGGGATGGAAATAGAGATTTTGCAGTATCCATCTCCTGCCATGCCCACCAAACCACGGCCACCAAGCAACACCACACCCATCAAACCACACCCACAGAACCGGGTAGTAAAAAAAATTGGATTTCACCACTGCCTATAGGTATGGGCAGTGTTATGTTTGACACACTCATAGAGTTGTGTCACATTTGCTTAAAAAAGGGAAATTATAGAATAAGCTTTATATCAATATTACAACGCATGGCCATCATTACCTCTTGGAGTTGTGGGTTCACCATCACTGAAGGTTTTCAAGATTAGACTGGACAACCATTTGACCAGGATGGTATAAGGTCCCCTGCCTTGAGCAGGGATTTGGACCAGGGGTGAAATGCTCCCGGTTCAGACCAAATCGCCCAATCCGGTAGCAACAGCCGCGGGTGGCTCGGAGAACTGGTAGCAAAAATCTCTGCGCCCCCCCATGCCCAGTTGAGCTGCGTGATCATCAGAGGCTGTTTTTTTTACTTTTAAAAGCATTTTTTCTACAATCTCTTCGGCTGAAAAAATACTTTTAAAAGTAAAAAAAAAAGCCTCTGATGATCACACGGCTCAGCTGGGATTGTCAGAGGCTTCTAAAAGCATTTTTTTCTGCAACCTCTTAAGGTTGTAGAAAAAATGCTTGTAAAAGTAAAAACAAAAAAGTTGGCCACGCCCACCCAGTCACATTACCCACCACCACCAAGTCACGCCCACAGAACCGGTAGTAAAAAATTTTAGATTTCACCCCTGGTTTAGACTAGAAGACCTCCGAGGTCCCTTCCAGCCCTATGATTCTATGTTCTATTATTGATTATTTATAGATCTATATTAGTTCAATGTAATAGCTATGTTTTAGACTATATTATGAATCTTTCAATGTTTATCACAGAGAAAACAGAATATTGAGTACTTTGACTTTTAAATTTTGAAAAATCAAAATATGTGACTACTGAAAAGATGTGTAATGACACCATAATGCAAGAAGGTAGTGGTAGGTTGAACCAAATAATCTGAGAATATCAGAAGATATCAAATACACTTGCTCAAGCAGTTTCCTATAATGAGAAGTATTCTCTTTGCCAGTAATTAAACATTGTGGATCTTGTTCTAAAATCTGAATGAAAATATATTTGTATAAATCCATCCATAGACATCTTATCATTTAATCATCCATCAGAGATATTTTAAAGGCCAAGAAAGCTATTATGGCAGAGACTGTTGTGAACTGATCTCTAATTCCATTATGCCCTTTGCTGGCAAACATTCTTACTATCCAAAGGTAAGTGTATAATATGTGTATTTGCATGTTTAAGCTTTTTTACTGATTTTTGCTTTATTCCTTGATTTTGTGACATTTCCATTTCGCTCACAAGATACTATTCCACAATGAACCATAAAATTAAGTGAAATTCCACAAAAGCTCACTTTTGACATTAAAATATAATTAGTGAGAAATACACTGACTTCTAATTATACAAAAGAACACCCTTTCAGAGATAAGGTAATTTGCTAATGAAATTATCAAATATTGTCAAAATATAAATGAATAAGAATGTAACAATGTTGTTGTATAGAAAAAATGCCAGCAATACTTGCAGAGACAAGTATTACTGTAAGAAAATTGAACAATCAACCGGTTAGAGGAATTTTTGGGATACTGTCAAGAATCTATAAAACTTTTTCTGGAAATACCCAATTTGCTCTGAACTGAATCACCCAAGTAAGATTTGCTTAAACAAAACTCTCTTCATCATTCATGGGAACAAAATGAATTAATACACCATTTTTTATTTTCAGATTAATACTATAGAATGGAATGCACAAATACACTTCATGAAAAGATCAAGTATCGTGGAAGTTTCTACATCAGAATTCCTAGCTTGCATAGAATAGAGTCAGCAAGCTTGGAGTAAAAGTGGTTTTTGTGGTTAGCAGAGAATACTGCATGTGACCTAGATAAGGCTGGTAGTCTAAACCACCGTATGTAGGACTACATGTAGCCTTCTATATTACTGAGAACTGGATAATGTCTTGACCAAATATGTGATTATGTCATCTAGTTAAAAGTACATAATTGTGTCATCTTAGTTTTTTATTTATTATGTATTAATTTTTTATGTTGCAGTTCAAAGTGACTCTGGGTGGCTGTTGTTGTGGATACATATTGGAATTCATAGGTTGATAGTTGCATGATGACATATGGGTGTAGAGACTCCAGCATAAAGTAATTATGTATTTTAGTGCTATTGTTGTTCTTTAATGTATCTTGAGCTCCACCTAGTGGCCAAACACAAATCTTTGAGACCCGGCCCTTTAAGGGCCATCTTCCCAGAATCCCTCATTCCAAAAAACAAGTGCATTCTGGGATTCCAGAATCCCTTTCCTTTAGAGGAAACAGAAGCATCAGGAAGAATCCAGCCTAATTCATGGCACATGTCCGTCTGAGGACAAAAATCCATAAACCATAGACACAGCATCGCTGGTGAAATTTAGATTTGTCAGTATTTGTTCATTGTTATGCTCACCAGCAACTCAACGCTGCTTATTTGTTATTTGGGTTCCTATTGTATGTGTTTCTATTTTTCCCAGTTACACCGTCCTGTTCCTTTAATAAAACATTCAGTTCTATGCACATGGTCTGTTTTATTGGAGGATAGGTGGGTTTAGCTGCATGTCAGGCTGCACACAAAGTAACATGTAGGGAGGACAGAATACTGTGATTATGTCATTCAGTGATGTAAACGTGAACAGTGTTAATAAGAATGGTAATTTTTTTGGGAACATCTGCTTAGATAAAGATATCCTTTTTTAAGATATGTGGTTTAAGTTCACCACATTGAAAAGAACTAAATATAAATCTAAAGGCATGATTGAGTTGCCTTGTGGCGGGATGGGCAGCAAATAAAATAAATAAATAAATAAACAAATAAACAAATAAATAGTTCATGATGAAAGAAAATTTGTGAAGGTGATAAGAATACGGAAGAGATTATTATTTGCCAATGGTTGACTTGGGAAAAACTGTGTATGGAAGTAAAGGAAATAAATAAAAAATAACCAGAGAAGTTAAACCTAGGGTAGCATGCAAGGATATGAAGGTACCAAAAAGCAAAATGAATAGTAGTCTTGTAATCTAGCTATAGCTCTGTATCTTTTTCCTGTTCCTGTCTCATGTTTTTATTCTTTGGTTTAGTATTTGTTATTCTCTTTCTGCCAAATGTTATTGAAATTGGTGCAATATCGTTTTGGCTTGATTGATGGATGGATGGATCTGATATCTCTTCTGCAATCAAACAACAGTGGAATAAAGGTATAACTAATCATTCACAGTGAAAGAATATTAAACTAAATTATTTCCAGGAGGGAATCTGTTTGAAAGATTCCCCCTTGTCTTTCTTTAGCAGTTGGTTGCATTTAGTTGGGCTGCTTTCAGATCTAATGTGATGAAATTTACACCTTTAATGGGAGTTCCTTAATGCCTTTTCTTATTGTTTGCTTTTTTCCTTTTTAGTTTTAGTTAAACCACAAGTCAGTGTGTTGCAAAGCATCATCTTCACTCCCACAAATGCATCACAACTATTTTTATTTTAATAAAAATGGCTGTTTGGGAGAGTTCAGCACCTTTGTGGTCACTCTCATTAAATTAAATATAGTAAGTCTAGTACAGGGATGTCAAACTCAAGGCCCGAGGGACAGATCCAGCCCATGGAGTGCTTAGATCTGGCCCATGGGGCAAACCTGGATACCAGGACTGGCCCGTGGTGCCTCTGGCAACAAAAACGGAGCTCCATTTTCCCTGGCAGAGAGTTGCAGGAAGCTGTCGTTGACAGTCTGCCCACATTTTTGACCACCGAGTGCTTCAACCTCCTATCTCCTCCTATCTTTATCCTTTTGGCCCCTTGCATTCCTCAACCCTACCAAGCATCACACTTTCTTAGCATGCCACAGGCTAGAGCAGCAGTATCACAAAAGAGCCCCTTTGCTCTATACTATAAGTATCCTTCAGGAAGCAGCCACTGCACCATGTGGCCTTCCTAAACAGTGGAGGCTGTGTGAGTCCATTTCATAACCAAGCATCAATTTTGGAGGCACTGTGATGAGTTATGGTCACTCCAAAATGGTGCCCAGGACATAGCCATACGGCTTGCAAAGAAGCTAGGATGGAGGGACCTGCTCTCCTTTCCCAATGTGAGCTTCTGAAATATACATATATATTATGTGCATGTGCATTATATGCACAATAGTGGAGAAATACTGAAATAACCACAATTGAGGAATGGATTGTGAACATGACAAACATTGCAGAAATTGCAAAACTGACCTATTTGGTCAGGATCAAAACAATTATACGAGAGAGACTGGCTGAGGTAGGGAGAGGAGTCAAATGGAGAATTAGTCTGGAATCCCGATTTGAGCACAAGAGGGTAAAGTCCAACCTTCTTGAATGCCACTGAACTTTATCTAGTCTCACTCCGGTGCCAACCATCAATCTGAGAAGATTCAAGTATGTGTCTGACAAAATAAGAATAAGTGAAATAATGATTTCTAAATTAAATAATTGAGAAAGATTGAATAAGGGGCTGAAAACATTTTTGTAATATCAAAGAAGGAGGAATTAATAATGAATTTATTTAGAACTGCTGAAAACAGATTTGGAAGTCACTTCTTTTTTCTGGTCGTTTCTTTAATTATGCTTTTTCTTTTTCGGTACTTCTTTCTTTTTCTTTTTCTTCTTTCTTTTTTTCTTTATATATTTTCATATTTTATCTTTGTAAAAAAAACCTCTTAATAAAAATTATATCCAAAAAATAATGAAATTCACTGAACATTCTGTAAACACATTGCTTTGAAATCAATGATATTTCAACAATGCATTCCGCCATAGTCATGCAAATTATTCAGACTTGCATTCAGATTAACTGTATAACACAGGAGTGTCAAACTCAAGGCTCAGGGACTGGATCCGGCCCATGGAGTGCTTAGATCTGGCCTGTGGGGCTGCCCTGGAAACAGCGAAGGACCAGCCCATGGTGCCTCTGCCAGCAAAAACAAAGCTCAGGTCAGCCACAAGTGGCCCTCGCAAGATCCATTTTCACTGGCAGAGGATTGCAGGAGGCCGTCGCAGCTGAAAACTGAGCTTGGGAGCCAGTTTTCGCTGGCAGAATGCTTGGGCTACCACAGCCGCCCCCAACATGAGTGACATCAAGCTGGCCACACCCATATTGTCCACACCCACTCCATGCCCCCTGAGGTCAAACACAACCCTGATGTGGCCCTCAGTGAAATCAAGTTTGACACCCCTGGTACAGCTGCCGAACAGCTGCCGACTTGCTTGTCACAATCAAAAATAATTTTTTGGCAATTAGAAAAGTCTGGTTCTTCATCGATTTCATTCAGTTTACAAAGTTTACAAAGGACTCAAACTTTGTCTCTGAGTTCTACCATTTCAGACTGCAGATAGAGTTTACATAACTAAATATATTCTCCATAGAATATATAGCATTGGGTTCAGCTATTTTGCCTCAAAAAATACTTTAAATTACATTTTGTGTATTTTAGGGTTCATATATATTCCACTTCAGAATTTTTTAAAAAAATTTTTTAAAAAAAAAAACAAAACACTATGGTACCAATCTTCAGTACTTGGGATCAGAAGTAGTTCTGGAGAGCTTTAAAAAGATAGTTGGGGGCCGTATGAAATTCTGGTGCTTTAGATTGCCCATTCTAGTGGCAGAGTATAATGATGGTTATTCTACTGATATAAAACTTCAAATTTATATTAAAAATGCTTCTAATTTGTTAAATAGCAGTTACCCATCTTTAGAACTGTCTGGGTATGAAAAATTGTTCATAGGACTAAATCTTTTAAAGTCAACTGTACACAAAATATCACCCCTAAAATAACTAATAATGATTACAACTGTTGCTTTGGATTAACATATTTTTTGCTTCAGCAACTGATTGTTTGAATTTACAATTAAAATTACTTTGAGACAAGAATATTTTCCTTAATTTCCCTTTTCTTTGTTACCTTGTCATATCACAGATACTGTATCAGAGCTCATTGATTAATCACTTGACACTTATATAAGACTACCTACAATTATAGCATTATAAACCATTACATCAGCTATACAACTCCTTCTTACTTCTACATTTCATTACTGTGAAAGAGACAAGCAATCAAGCTATAATCATGTAGAATTGTCAGTGTAAGAAAGATATACACTTGAGAATAAAATCCATTTTAGGTGTTAAACAGCGTACAGTTTGAAATATATTGAAAAGTGAGTTAATAATGGATAGTGATTCAGGCAATATTTGGACTGTGTCACATTGTTCTAAATTTGTTTGGTATTCTTCACAATGGAAAAAATCAGAAATCCTCCCATTGAGCATCTGCTTCAGCATTGAGCATTAATTAATAATTAATTGGAGAATACAACATTGATTTGGGGCATAGAGAAAACAAAACTGTCCTTAATTAGCATGACATCAATTAATACCACCTTTTGCTTCAATAGCAATGTTTTCAACATTTGATGATAATGATGATGATGATCATGTACCATCCTATTCTCAACAACTTCATGAATGATGGCTATTAAATTGAATTTAGTCCAATAAGTATTGATCCAGTTGGCAGTACATTACCTGTAAAAATCCATGATTAATATGATGATACATTTAAGTGCCTTGAAACAGAGCTCCAAATACATTATTTAACATGAATATTAAACATAAATTATGTCTGTGCTTTGCCAACAGCACTCAAACATTTCTGTGATGAGTTCAAAATGCTGGTTTAAAGCTTGATGGCTTGCTGCTGAGATATTTGAAATACTGCTTGGACATTGTGATTCTCTGTCTTTCTTTACTTTCAACTTTAGAAACCATTTAAAGCACTTTCTGTAGTTTGAGCAGTGTTTTAAGGAAAACCCAGAATACTATTATTTTTTTCTATTAAACTAAATAATTACACAAAATAAATCAACAATATACCTGATGACAGATTTTAAGTGTATGTCAAATTATACTAAATTACAATGAACCTGTGTTATAGAATCAAGGGGCTGGAGATTTTTTTGTCTATCCCCTGTCAAGAAGGGGGTCTTTATAACATCCCAGACGAATGACTGCTCAATCTTTTCTCGAAAACCTCCAGTGATGGAGCACACAAAACTCCGGGACACAAGCACTTCCATTGATTAATTGTACTCATTGTCAGGAAATTCCTCCTGAGTTCCAGGTTGGTTCTCCCTTTGATGAGCTTCCACCCACTGTTTCTTGTCTTGCACTCAGGTGCTTTGGAAAATAAATCATCTCCCTCTTCCCTGTAACAACCCTTCAAGTATTGGAAGACGGTATGTCACCCCAAGCCTTCTTTTTGTTAGATGAAACATACCAAGTTCCCTTAACTATTTATAGTATGATTTAGATTTAGATTTAGATTGTATGATTTAAGCTGTGGTGGCACAGTGGTTAGAATGCAGTATTGCAGGCTACTTCTGCTGACCGCTGGCTGTCTGCAATTTGGCATTTTGAATCTCACCAGGCTCAAGGTTGACTCAGCCTTCTATCCTTCCGAGGTCGGTAAAATGAGGTCCCAGATTGTTGTGGGCAATAAGCTGACTCTGTAAATTACTTAGAGAGGGTTGAAAAGCACTGTGAAGTGGTATATAAGTCTAAGTACTATTGTTATTTAGATTTAGATCCCTTATCATCTTTGCTGCTCTTCTCTAGGTTTTTTTTTAATTCAAAATCATCCCCCTGAATTCCAAATATTTTTATCCCACTGGTGTTCCAATGATGTAGAATAGCAGTCCCCAATCTTTCCGGCTTTGTAGATCGGCAGCAGCAGTGGTAGCAGGCAGCGGGGGGAGGACATGGTTTCACACACGCAAACTACTTGTTAGCATGTGCAAATGGAGCTTCGTGCATTCGCCTGCCACTTGCGCAGCCCGGTTCCCAATCAGCCATGGCCTGGTACCAGTCCTCAGACCAGGGGTTCGGGACCCCTGGTATAGAAAGGCAGAAAAATAATTTCATTTTAAATGAATGGTATGCAAAATATTTTTAATTTGATGTTTTTCACATTTAAAACATCCCATTACAAATTCAAAACAGCTCTTCCATCCTTACCTGATCTGTTCTGCTACTATTTGGACATGGATTTAATTGTATTTATTCATTATGGAACAAGTCCCCTCATACTTTACAAATAGCATTTCACAATATAGAGTTTCTGTTCAGTTCTCCATTCAAACAGGCCTGAAGGGTTAAAAGTTTCAAACAAAGTGTCTTGGATGTTGCTGCTCAAGGCAACATAGAATCTCTTAAATGGGATAAGTGCTTGAAGAAGCTGACATAACATAAATCAATTTTCCAGATAGAAAATTGTATATTTAACAATTTACATACCCCAGCACCTTAAAAATATGTTTTTGTTTGTTTTAAGAAGAGCACTGTTTGAAGATCTCAGTTATGTGGTAAAGTAACAGATGTTACATGGAGATTTTTTTTTGGCAGAAAATGCATACAAGGTGCTTGAGTTGCTGCTAACACGCAGATATCCTGATTATAAATGATACTTTGTAACACAAATTGATCATCTAGATCCCTTCTTAAAATCAAAGGCATATTGGGGACACTCACAATTTGCAGGGAACAGCCTCACTAAGATGACTATCTTCTGTATCAAAAACATTAAGAACAGAATGGATCAACTTGAGCTGAGGTTGTTTGCAGGGGTGATGGGATAACATGAAATAGGCTGAACCTCTTTTTTAGTATTGATTGTAGTTTCTTCATATGGTCAAATAATTGATTAATAAATTAACTACTATTACCATTGTTAGTTTTACTTTTATTTTGGTGCATTGCACATCGCCAAGTATTATGTTTGTGTTAGGTGGCCTTATAAATTCTGCTAATAACAACAGCAATAACAGAATGCTGCTTCCAGGTTGGAACACTTTTGGTATGGTCAGGACAGCACTGGCACACTTCTGGTAAGGGCAAAACATCTCATGTCAGCCCTGAACTCTTTTCTGCAAAATTTGAAACATCTCGTACATCACTAGCTATGCTCAGGAGCTGAGCTGAGCTGAATATGCTGGATGCTCCAAGACAGGGATCCCCAACCCACAGACCACAGACCACTACCAGGCTGCGGCCAGTTTGAAATTGGGCTGCAGGAGAGTTGGGCAAGTCTGGCAGATATTTGAGCAGAGGGTGTTTGTGCTTGCATGCAAAGCTCCACACAAATGGAAGCCGTTGAGTGGAGAGCACTTGCGCTCATGCGAGTTGAGCTTCGTATATGAGTACAAGCACCCTCCGCTCAAGTGCTCTCCACTCGTGTGTGTGGAGTTTCACATGAGAGTGCAAGTGCTTGTGACTCACGCAAGTGGAGCTTCACACACAAGCACCTTCCGCTCCTGCGTGAAGCTCCATTTGTGCAAGTGGAGGGCATGCGGGCCCACCACTCACACAAATGGAGTTGTGCGTGCACCCATGCCCTGCCATACACACATTCTCCCTCTGCGCCGGGCTGGGCCGCTAAACTGGAAAGATTGGGGACTGCTGCTCCAGGGGATAGGGGAAAGGCCATGTATGGCCTTCATACCTTTTCTCCTTGTCCTTCATGCATTCTGCTGGAAATCTAAAGGAAAGAAGCATTTAAGTTTGCCAAAATAAAAATACGGCCATATACACATCCTGGCATTTGACTTTATTGGATCCTAGAGAGTGTGAAGAGGTATACTGCAAAAAAATGAAAGAATGGATGGATACATACTAATCATATCTACAAGAAGCTCAAGCAGGTTCTTTGTCATGAAAACAAATGGAATCCATCACTTGGATCAGGATAATAATTTTGCCAGTATTCTGGACTACTGTAATGCTCTCTACATGGGGCTCCCCTTGAAGAGCACTCAGAGGCTCCAACTGGTCCAGAATGCGGCCGCGCGGGTGGTTATGGGCATGACTCATTGCGCCCATGTGACACCTGTCCTGCGCAAGCTGCACTGGCTCCCAGTGGTCTTCCGGGTGCGATTCAAGGTATTGGTTACCACCTTTAAAACGCTCCATGGCTTAGGGCCCGGGTACTTGCGAGACCGACTTCTGCCACCTGCCAATCTGCTCACACAGAGAGGGACTCCTCAGGGTGCCGTCGGCCAAGCAATGTCAGCTGGCGACACCCAGGGGGAGAGCCTTCTCTGTGGGAGCTCTTGCCCTTTGGAACGAACTGCCCCCAGAAATACGCAAGATCTCCGACCTCCATGTGTTTCGCTGTGCCCTTAAGACCCTACTGTTTCACCAGGCAGGGCTAACTATGTAATTATTTTAAATTGGGAGTTTTAAATTGGGGGTTTTAATCTGGGCCGAAATTGTGTAATTTTTTAATAATTTTAAATTTTGATATTTGTATATTTTTTTGTTTTAATAGGCTGTATACCGCTCCGAGTCCTTCGGGAGAGGGGCGGTATAGAAATTATTATTATTATTATTATTATTATTATTATTATTATTATTATTATTATTGATTAACTTACCTCAAATCCTTATGGTAACTTTGTCTATACAAAATTAAACACTGTTGTTAATTTTTAATGTCAGAATTAAATATTGTTGAATATATTAATAGCTGCTTATTTCAGATCCTCATATTTGCATTATTATTGTTTTTCTAAAATTTTACAGTTTCTGAAAAATTTTGTGAATTTTGTCAAATTTGGCTTACTGCACCTGAGAATTTTTTAAACTCTCAGTATAAAAGATATTGTTTTTTAATATTGTAAGTCACCCAGAGTTACCGTGGGGTAAGATAGGTGGCTAAGAAATTTTACATGAATAGAATAGAATAGAATAGAATAGAATAGAATAGAATAGAATAGAATAGAATAGAATAGAATAGAATAGAATAGCATTAAAAAAAATAGAGTTGAAAGGGTCCTTGGAGGTCTTCTTGTCCAACCCCCTGCTCGAGCAGAATACTCTATACCATTTCAGATAAATAGTTGTCCAGTCACTTTTTAAAAGCCTCTGGTGATGGAGCACCCACAACTTCTGAAGGCAAGCTTTTCTATTGGTTGATTGCCCTCACTGTTAGGAATTTTTTCCTTAGTTCTAAGTTGCTTCTCGCCTTGCATTCAATTAACTTGCATTCAAATGCAAACTAAACAATTTTCCTCAATATTAGTCAGAAGGAAGAAGGAGTGATTTCTGTTTGAAAAGCTAAAGCAGTAAATGATAATAGTTTTGTGCATAAGTTTGTGCAATTCTTACATTCAACCAGTTTACCAGAGAACTTGTCAGTCACTTATGTAGACTCAAATCAATGTCCTGTTAAAGGCACTGAAAAATTATCAAGTTTATCTTAAGGGATACAAACTGTACATAATTATTATTCAGGATAAATGTTACACAGGCTTGAAACTAATCTGATTCTCTTAACTTTTATAAATGTAACCATATACTTGAATCAAACAAACATGTACAATATAACTCTGGCAATATGGAAAGTTGCATACTGTTCAGATACACTCTTTATACCCTGAACTCTTACAAAATAGATAAATACATTTTACACATGACAGCAACTATACTTAAGTTTTAAAATAGAGTGTAGAAGCAGACAAAATATACACCAAGAGTAATCTACACACTCAGCCTCTAAAAATAAATTGAAGTGCTACATTTAAATGTAACCCAATGCTAAAGCAATATGACAGCTGGCATTTATCTTTCTCAGGAAAAACCAATGACAGAGTTTACTCATTGTGACCCAATGGATACTGCAGCAAATGCTAAGCTATTATTGGAATATTTCTAGCTATTAGTAAACAAAAGTCCCTAAAACAGGCTTTTAAGAATTGAAAGAAGAATGTGCAGAAAACTTCCTCACCTTAAAATTTACTTTGAAGAAAATATATAGCCATGAATATATTTTTAAAATATATAAACACCTGATACTATAAAAGTTACAGTACCTTACAATAATAAGACATAGCCAATTTATCTCCCTGGAAAAGTGAGATTAAACCAATATACATGATTTCTGTGTAGGTTATCCTAATTACTTAGTGTGGTAAACACATGTGTCTCTTTATTCCACTGTGCATATTTTAAGACATATGATTCAGGAATTTTAATTCAAGCCCATATAATTTTATTTATTTATATTCCACCTGAATTATTTTTATCAATAACTCAAGTGGCGAACATATTTATTATACCTTCCTCCTATTTTCCCTACAACAACCCTGTGAGGTAGGTTGAGCTGAGACAGAGAGAGACTGACCCAAAGCCACCCAGCCAATCTTCATGCCTAAGGTGGAACTAAAAGTCACAGTCTCCCGGTTTCTAGCACTTTAGGATAGGGATCTCTATCCTTTAGGATAGGGATCCCTAAATAAGATTTTATTTGGGTGGAGAGAGAAAAATCAATTGGGGCTTCTCTTTGTCTGTGTAATTTGACAAATGTCCTTTCTCTTTGAAAGCTGCCAGAAGCAAATGACTCAGAGTATCCCAGTTTCAGATAACTGAATAATACAGTTAGAGGTAAATAAAATTAGAAATTAGAACTGTACAAAATATAGTACAATTAAAAACAAGCAGCATAAAAATAGATTCGCCAAGATTAATCTAGGTTTGCTCCCCCCACCCCCGTTATATGTGAGTAGGTTGCATCAGAATGACAAATGTAAAAGGAATGTGTTGCTTAAATATGATTCCATATGTCAGGCTAAAGGACATACTGTAGAGCACATCATTTTATTTCATTTCATTGAAATGCTACTCCTGGTCCTGTTCTGTTCAAATCTATAAAATGTAATCAGTACATTAAACCTCTATATCCAGAAAACACAAGCACACAGATGGTACCGTATATAGAAAGAATAAATCAAAAATGCTGTATGTATTATCACATGACATATTATGTCCATTTTATTATTATTGTTCAAAACTGTGGGAATAATATAAATAATTCCCCATTAAAATTTGTTTCCAAGTCTTCCTAGATATTCTAGAATTCTGGCTGAATTTCTCTTCAAATTTGGAATTGATTCATGTATTCTTTATTTCATTTGTAACTCAGCAACATAGCCACCAAAATGACTGAAGCAAATAAATGGTAAATTTGCTATGTGTTAAAGGTAGTTCAAGGCACCTATACTAAAGGGCCGATCTTACACTGTGATGGCACAATGCTTTCGTTATTTTGACAAAAGTTCTGAATTGGTGGATTCATATTTACATGGTTATTTATTTGAAAAATGTTACATATCACTTGAGTTAATTGTGATGATAAAGTGTAGTGTGTTTCTCTGTTGTTGACCAAATGAGCCTGGAGGAATGTAACAACTATGCAGTTACATTCTTGTGACTGTTTCTCTACTGGCTGTGAGCCATAAACAGTTGGACTATGCAAATCCTTTGAAAGATGTACTGTGAAGTAATTGTAGGCATAAAGAATAGACGGCTCCCAGAATTTCCAGGTAGAATGACAGCCAACTATTTCAACAAGGGAGACAAATGACAAAAGCACAATTGCATCAATGAGATATATTGGGCTGCTCTGTAATATGAGCTTTGTTATGTCATACACCTGTATGAATGGGATTATGGAGCAATACTGCTATTTTGACAAACAGATTTTATAGATTTTATTGTATGCCTCTGAACCAGGTATCTTCCAGATGTGTTGAGAGTCACAATTCCTCTAACTCCCAATAATTGTCAAATAAGTCTGTAAAATTTAATCCAAGTTATGTTTGAGAGAGAAGCAGTACAGAATGTTTTACAGATGGTATCAACTCTGACAGTAATTGCCAAAATAGATAAATCTTATAGTAATAAATGCTAGAAATACAAAAAGAAGAAGGAGGAGGAGGAGGAGGAGGAGGAGGAGGAGGAGGAGGAGGAGGAGGAGGAACATTCTATCATATGTGATGGTCATGCAAAAAAATGGAAAAGAAATGCATATCATAAATCAGAGAATCTTAAGGATCAAATTTGAAACAAAATCACAATTTTATTAATTTCAGGACATATCAATAAAAATATTGTGATTTATTAAAATACAAACTTACAGCTACAAGGAGAAATTTTGCACAACAGAGTAAAAAGACATATCTGGTTGGGAATTTAAGTTTGCCCAGAATGTGGCTTTTAAATCTGGCAATATGCTGGCACTTAAAACAGCGAGAGCCAATTTGAATAGCACCATAAAAACAGCAAAGCAAGGCCACTGTCAGAAAGTTCAGAACTTTTTTCTAGGACCCTAGGAACACCAGGCATATGTGGCAAGGCATCCAGGTCATTACAGACTATAAGGTGTCTCCATCATGTTATAAAGGCAACACAGACTTTTTAAATGAGCTGAACACATTTTTGGGAAGATTCAAGCATCAAATAACACCCCTGCGAGGAAACTGTGCCCACCCTATCCTGTACTTAACTTTGATGTTACCTCTGTCCAGAAGACATGGCGGAAAGTTAACATTCAGAAAGCAGCAGGCCCAGATAATATGGGTGTGTCCTTATGGCTTGTGTTCTTACAGATGTTTTTAATCTTTCATTGCAGCAAGCAGTGGTCCCATCGTGTTTTAAGACTGCCATTATTTTGCCAGTGCCAAAAAAAGTCTACAATTATGGGTCTTAATGATTACCGTCCTGTTGCTTACAACCATCATTATGAAATGTTTTGAAAGGCTGATAAAGGGCATTATTGTAACCAACCTCCCTCCAGCATTTGATTCACTCCAGTTTGCTTACCGTCCAAATCGCTTTACAGAGGATACTATTTCTTCTGTTTTCTATCTGAGCTTGGTGCACTTAAAAGAAAGAAATACTCACATGTGAATGCTGTTTGTAGACTTTAGTTCAGCATTTACTACGATCATTCCTCAGCATTTAGTAGACAAACTGGGCCTTTTAGACTTTAACACTTCTTTGTGCAACTGGATTCTTGATTTTCTTATTGATAGACCCAAGGATGTGCGAGTTGGGACTAATATTTCTAACACCATTTTCTTCTCCTCAGGGCTGAGTCCTAAGTCTGCTGTTGTTCACTCTGTTGTGCAAGGTTTGCCACCAACCATATTGTGAAGTATGCAAATGATACAACAGTAGTGGGCCTTATTCAGAATGACAGTGAGGATGCTTACCACAAGGAGGTAGAGGATTTGGTGAACTGGTGTAATAAAAAACAGCCTTGTTTTAAACATAGGAAAAACAAAAGAAATAATTGTCGATTTCAGAAAAGGCAGGTACAGTCACACACCTCTGTATATTAATGATTCAACTGTGGAAATGGTTAGCAGCATCAAGTTTCTGGTGTAGTAGGTCGAGTAGGTTGCTCAGCAGTGAGACACTACTGAAGCAGGCACAGCAGCACCTGCACTTTCTGCAGAAAAGTACATCTTCCTTTCCTGTCCTTACCACTTTCTATAGCGGGACGATTCAGAGCATTCTGTCATGTTGCATTACTGTCTGGTTTGGAAGCATTACTCCTTCGGACAGGAAGGCAGTACAGAGAGTGATGAGGACAACAGAAAAGATTATTGGTAGTTCATTTCCTTCTACCCAGGATATAGCATATAAGCACTGCTTGAGTAAGGTATGTAGTATTGTCATGTACGCTACAAATCCTCTCTATGACCAGTTTTCCTTGTTACCTTATGGGAGGAGGCTCCGTGGTATCCAAAGCAGAACATCTAGATTCAGTCCCAGCTTTGTTCCATATAGTATCAACCTTGTGAACTCTCAAGTTTCCTCTTTCCACTATATATTCAAAATGGACAGTGATGGTCCATTTTGATGTACTGATGAATTTTAATGAATATAGTATCTAAGGTTTATATAATACCAATAGATACTGTAAATCAGTTGAAGAATAAAGAAAAGGGAAGGCAGGAATTATATTGATCTACTGTTTTTAGGAGTATTTTTTTTCTTTTCCTTTTCTTCTATTTTTAATAATTATAAATAATATAGTAGAGATTTTGCTATTATGTTTTCAGTTAATATTTTTTTTAAAAAATCATAAAACATCTCAATGTAGTCTCTTTGGTATATTTTATTAATTTTATATTGTGCAATAATTGTATAATCTTAGTCATTATCTGTCCATCTTTCTCAGCAGATGGCAACATTAGCTCACCTCTGGTCTCAGCTTTGTTTAGTATTTGGATGGGAGGCCACCAGGAAATCTTAGGCTTGTAAGCCAGATATAGAAGTTAAAAAAAGAACAACCCACCCCAAACAGCAGCAATAGCAGATTTCATTTATATTACTACTGAGAAAACTACTTGAACATGTCTGTGAGATCTCAAGCTCAACTGGAAAGAAAGTTTATTTTTAAATATTACATTCATGGTTTTTATTTATAACTTATATCCCATGCTTGCCTGTTTCCACAGACTCCAAGCAGCTCGCTTGAAATTTCAAAACTGTCATTAAAACCATAAAACAACCAGTTAAAACAACAAACATAATTAAAAGCAGCATAAAGTGACCAATTCTTCATGCCCCTCAAGGATATTAGTAAATTACAACAGGGACTCCTACTTCAAAAAGAGCAACAGTTGTTTACAAACCCAAACTAGGTAAAGGTCACTACATGTATATGGTGTGTATATTTGTATCTGTGTCTGTGTGTTTTATGAGTGATATGTGTGCATCTATATGTGCCTTTGAATCAGTTTTTGACTCCTGGACTGGTCCCTATGGTTTTCTTGACAAGGTTTTTCAGAAGTAGTTTGCCATTGCCTGCTTTCTAGGGCTGAGAAAGAGTGACTCCCTCAAGGTTACCCAGCTGTGTGTCTAAAATGGGATTATAATTCACAGTCTCCTGGATTCTAGCCTGCTGCTCTCATTGCAATATATAGTTGCAAACTTTAACGTGACTCACAGTTAAATTTATTAAAAGCATTAAATATTGAAGATTTTCCCTTAAATGCTGTGGAATGCCAGCATAAAGATACCTTGTTTCTCATGGATCTGATCAGTTTACTCTTTAGGCAAGTTAGTTATCATCGAAGTCCATCAGAAGTCAGGGAGCCGAGGTTGCGCAATGGTTAGAGTGCAGTAATGCAGCTACTTCAGCTGACTGCTAGTTCAGCAGATCAGCGGATCAAATCTCACCGGCTCAAGGTTGACTCAGCCTTCCATCCTTCCGAGGTGGGTAAAATGAGGACCCAGATTGTTGGGGGCAATATGCTATTTAGTATACTGTCTTTGGTGTAAGCCGCCCAGAGTCCTCAGAGAGTGGGCGGCATAAAAATATGAATAATAAAATAAATAAATAAATAAAATAAAGTCCTTCAGAATATGGCCCAGAGAAATAGTATGCACATATTTAATTTTCAAGTTTTATGTAAGCATTAATATTTGCTTCCTTTCTAGAATTTAATGCTAGATGGCAAGTCAAAATATTGCCCAAACAAAGGCAATTCTATGTTGAAAGTTAGTAAAATTTCAAAACTTTGAGTTTAAAAGAGAACAAAAGCACAGCTTGTTCCATTTGGAAAACATCATGTGCTTTAAATGTAACTATCTACTGTAAGGTATTCCATTAGAACAGTCATTTTCAATTTTTTATCTTAGAAAACCATTGCTATCTTTAGTGCAAAAACTTTAGCAAGTGCCTCCTATATATCTATGCTGACAAGCATGAGTTGCAACTAAAAGATGGCATGCCGTTCCTGAAACACATTCAAAACATTCTCCAGCTTAGAGTGGCCAAAGCCAAACCCTATAGGAATTATTACTTTCCCGTGTGAGCTGAACATGTATCCATGAACACACCTGGTACTTCTCTGCATCTACATATTTTAGAGAGACTGGCAAAAATAACATTTGTGGAAGCATTTCTTTCATTGGAGATATTTTCAACCTTGATATTTTTTAATTTATTAAATTTATATAGTGTCTTTTTGAAAAAAAATCATAGGAACAGAGATAGCAAAACTTTGAGTGAGTTACTCCCTCTCAGCCCAAGCTGTTGATGGACATGGATCTACCTTCTGACACTGAATCTGTGTAGTATATTATGGGCTATAAACCTCAAGGAAGACTCATTCATTCTAGAGTTGATTTATGCTGATAATAATAATTGGCTAACACAACGATGCGGATACAAATATATATATTGTAGATCCATTTGTTGTAAATTAATAAAGTTGTGATTCTGACAGATCCAATTTAGTATATCTTATTTCTTTCTCAATGTAGTTACAATAATTAATTCTAAATGAATTAAGGGGTTTATATACAAATGCATATTCCTTGATTGTTCAGCACCATCAAATTCAATTATATCTTGTCTACTTTCCATCATAAAATCAGTAAATTCCTTAATCTCCCAAACTGAGGATAAAAAAAAAAAGTTTAAGAAAATTTAAAATTAAAAATATAAATTTAAATCCCTAGCAAATTCTTTTAAATAAATTCCCTCTGCAAAATTTGTACCCAATGTATCTATAGTTATATCCGAATAATTACTACTATGGATTATTCTAAAAGGTTTGAAAACGAAGTATTTTGAGTATAGACAAGTTAGAACTGCTGATACAGGTTTTATTTTAGATTTATATTGTATGTATGGAAATACTTGAGAGAATAATTATGATCAGTGCTTAATAGCTATAATGTAAATTGTGATGAAAAATATATTCATAGAATAAAATAGTAGATAGTTTTGAAAAGTATCTAATTCACTATAAGAAACCATTGGGATGTTTAATCCATTGATTCTTCCTTGGGAAAAAAGCTCAATACTATTTTAGTATTGATTTAAAATTGTGCTTTGAATATTCCAAAACTGTAAGGTTAGCTATAATTCTTAATATCATATCAGTCCCAATATGACCGTTGTGAAAAGAGCAAAATTATTACTGTCTATCCTGATCTTGCCAAATTCAATTACCACTACAAACAGCATTTGTTCTGGCTTTTGTCAATTAAATTAAAAATAACCACAATGCTGATTTCTACCAAACTTCCAGCCTCCCAAGATTGTTGGGGTGGATATTCCACTGATTTTACATGCTGATGGTGTAGTTATCCTTTTACAAATTCCACTAGAACTTAGATGGACACTTTTTTAAACCCATTTTTTCTGAGAGGACTTACTGGTAATAAATGACTAGAAAAACAAAGTGGTGGTTTTTGATAAGAAACCCAAAAGATTTAAATGGATCATTGAAGAGAAGGAAATTGTGCAGATCAAAAGTGTCAGGTACTGTTCTTGGAAATAGTACTCCAATCTACAGAAAATATACCTTGACCATGGTGATTCACAAGCACAAGGGAGGACAAATATCTGTGATCCATGGTGCCCAGTTGTGACCATTCCCTCACTATAAATCATTTTGGCTATACAAATTTTGCATACTCTTTTTCAATTGTTTATATGTGTAATATGATGCTTAGAAGGGAAGCAGAATAATGAAAAAAATGGAAGTGAGAGCAAGGCTGATAATGCTCACAGTATTGACTCAAATGCCATTTTTTCCCATCCCATTTTTTTTCAGAGGGACCAATTTCCATTATCTTGGCAACAAGCAATCCTTGGGAAATCTACCTGTTGTAGCTTGTTGCTTAAACAAGTGCTTTCTTTGGGATACACTCAAGCTAAAAGAATGATGAGAGAAAGGGTCTTAGACAAAGAATTCCAGAATGAGGTCGACCATAATTGTGGGAAATCATTCACAAATTTTGTAGTTAATCCAAATCAATACATGCGCATGGCAGAAGCCACTTTGAAATATACTTTAAGGTAATGTTGAGATTTAGTAGAAGTCACATCTATTAAAAGTCAAAATGATCTTACTGCTGATATACCTAATACCCATCCATCCATATTTTCATTGCAGTATTGATTAGGTAGAATACAACAATCAGCAGCAGATGAAACAAAGTAAAATAGTTTGTGATTATTTCGTTGATGTTGTCAGTATATGTCTACTTTTGCAAGCAGTATAACAAAATTTGGCTACATTTATTGATAGAATCATACCACTGATAATATCAGTTATACATGGAATAACTTACAACTATTTTCCAGGCAGATACTTAATTTATTTAGCTTTCCTTGTACAGTCGAAAGCCAAGCTTAATGTTTTACCCTCTACTTAATGGGAGATTTACCAAATGGGAGATTTACCAAATTCCCTATGCAGCATAAATGCTATTAAGACCATCACACACGTTCTTTTACATTAACAAAGTAGTTGAGAAACTTTCATTCTTCCTTTATTGACCCATATCATACTGAATTATACATACATATCCTACATATATCATACTGAAAGTTTTCTTCTTGATTCCCCCCACCCACCCCCAATAAAGTACCACTTATTATTTGCAATGTACATAGATTTTGTCTGGCAGCAATTAAAATCCACAATTACACAATTAAAAGTAGTAAGTAATCCAGTAATTATCAATTAGACTTAGGTAAACTTATTAAAATTCTTTTATTTTTATTTATCTTTCTCTGGTTTTTTATCCTTTTTATAGCCTTCCGAGTCCTCCTCCCCCATTTAGTCCAGTCTCAGTATTGCTATTAAGAATTTTTATAGAGAGATCTTAGTATATTAAGTTTATAGTATTGCATTAGTAACTCTAGATTTTAGTTACTTTTAATAAATTTCAGTACGGTTATTGAAAAAGATATAATTTTATATTGGTCTATGACTGAAATAAAGTTTGGTTGTTGGTTGCATAGTTTTAAACCAAAAAAAGTTGCTATTCCAATAAACTAGAAGTGTTTCTTCAAACTCATGGGATTCCTGCCTGTTAATAACTGCATGAAGTACAATATTTTCTTCAGATATTTGATTAGTTCTTCACTTAATGATTTGTTTATTTTGACTTTTACACGACCCATGAGAGCACTGGTTGATAGATGGTCATAACAATTTAATGAACTAGATAGAGTGAATATCTAGGTATAAAGCATTTGACTCCTAAAGCTCTAAATAAGTTTGCCACACTGCAGCCCATGTACACTTTCCCCCATCACCCAACTGAATAGGACGTAACAGATGGCTGTTTTCCTATTACTAACTGCAGCAGGGAACCAGGAACCACACCATGATCCTGCTGCAGATCACTGATTTTCCATTGTTACTAGCAGCAGAACTGCTGAGAGAACAGGGACAGTTATTTCCCACCTTCCAGCAGCCTTATGGTTCATTTATGTGTAGGTCTGGATGAACAACATATACATGTAGTCCTCGATTTACAACATTAATGGAGCCTGGCCATTTATGTCAGAAGTTGAGGACTACATTAAATGAAGCACCTAACGAACTCCCTGTCCTTGCTTTCCCCAATGCATTCATTAAACAAATGTGCAGGTCGTTAGGTAGAGCATGGGGTGATTCAGGGATGGGAAAAACCAAGGGAGGCCTAGCGTAGACACAGGCACAGGCACTCCCAGGAGGCTTCCCCCACCCTCTAAGATACCCCATGCTCTGCCTCCTGGTCTTTGGTTTCCCCAAAGCCCTATGGGCTCCTCCATACCCACCCCATCACCATTCACTTACTTACATTTTGACGAGCTGATGAAGTCAAGCTAGAGACAGCTGCACCCTCACTGGGTCACGTGATACAATCAAGAAGAAATCCAGTAACTTTTGTTTCTGTTGCAAACTTTTCCTCTCTAGCCTGAGAGGAGTTCATGAAAAAGTAAGTACGTGAATGGTGACATGGGATGGTTGTAAGGGTGAATTACCATGGGTGGGACTGCAAAATTTGTAACTTTGAAATGGACTCATATTTAGCATTTGGGATGTGCCCCAATGTTACAACATTCGTTGTAACTTCGAACGTTCGTTGAATGGCCTACTGTACCTCAAGGATTACCTGTACATCTGTAATCAGCATCAAATCTCATTTTGCTACAGAGTTTACTGAAGTCACTCTCTCAACCAAACCTACCTTAGACTTCCAAATAAAATGCCTTAATCTTGCAGAGAAAAAGGCACAATATAAATATAATGAATAAATAATGTGTGGCTCTAGCACACATTACCAGTATTTTAATATATTCCAGATCATACAGGGCAACAGTGGGAAACATATGTGATTTAGAAGGCTTAGCACATTAAGCCTTCTAAAGCATATATGTTACCCACCCTGTATGACCTGGAATGTACATAAACATTGCTCAGTTTTTTGTTATTCCCAAATACCATTAAAGACTAGGCAAATGATCGATAAGAAATTCTCAATAGGAACTAAGATTTTTGCTTTTTGGTGTTTTCTAGAGATTTGTTTCCCCTCAGGAAAGTTCTGCATTAAATCTACAGTATAAGATCCAAAGTCAGAGACTTCAAAAGGCAAAACATAGGTTGGAGCCTGTTTGGGCCTCGTTGTTTATAGCCTTTGCCAACCTTGTTTCTACAATGGCAGATGTCCCTCTTAACATATTTGAGAATATAAGCAGGGTATAACTAAGGATGTCTCCTACTTCCATTGCCTTAGGACTGTGATGGCAAGCCTACGGCGCCCTGTCTGTGGACATGCGAGTCGTCACCCCAGTTCATCTCCGCCATGCATGAACGTGCGCCTCCCACCAGCCAGCTGGTCATCGGGTCTCTGCTGCGCATGCATGGGGGTGGGGTGCATGCGGAGCGCCATGTGCAGGAGGTGGGGTGCATGCATGGGAGCGGGGCGCATGCCTGGAGGCCATGCACTCATTACATTTTGGGGGTTCAGGTGCACGCATTTGCGTGGGGGCGTGCACACTTTGGGCACCCAGTCTGGAAAAGGTTAGCCATCACTGCCTTAGGAGAAGTCCATAAGTTTTCTTCAGACATTTACAAATATGCACAAGTTTATTTGGGGTGAGTAGGTGAGAGTCACTTTATGATTCATTAAAAATCTTTTCAGCTGTATTATATCACAGCTGCAGATAGCATAATATATCTAGACTGCAAAAATCCAGATGACCTATGGAAGACAAGTGTATTTGCCATCTATTGATCATCAGAGCAGGTGAAACCCAATTTAGATAATGAGAGGCCAGATTCTGGCACAGCACCAAGAACATACTAGCAGCTGTGATGGGCCAAGCAAAAGCAAACAGTTTATCTCCTTGAGAGGAGACAGTGGCAATGTCTCTAATCAAACCATTCCAGCATTTCAGGATAAATCAAACAGCCTTCACATGTTCCCCTCTGCTCTAAACAACTCAGACTCTAGATCTGTTGCTCTTTCTCTTTAGGGTGCATTTGAATCCTAAACTTGATATTTGGATTTGATTGTGAAATGGCACATAAATACTGCTGTTACAGATAACTCTTGTGGCTCTGCCATTCTCTGGCGGCAGATTGCTATGGTTCAAGTTACAATGCAAGTTAAGTGCTCTTTGAACTTTCTAAAATTGAAGTACTCTAACTAATTGCTCACACAATTCTTGGTTTTTATCAGAAAGTTTACAACATGGCAATATATTAGATATTGTTTTTGCATATATTTCTCTCTTATATTCGTTGGCACAAGGCACTCTATAGCTAATATGTCAGGAAAGGAAAGGTTGGAGACTCGGTGATAGTTTTCCAAAATTGTCAGGTCCACAAATGAATTCTTGAAGAGAAGATCACCATCACCTCTTTCAAGGCTGGTGAGAACACTCCCTTTCCTTGATTGTTACATGGATCCAATCCATCACATTTTCCTGGCTCCCTGAAGGACCTGATAACAAGACATTGCTCTAGGAACTACATCAGATTTTGCTTTGAAAGTCAAGATTCTAGCAAATCTGAGCAAGTTTATCAGCAAAATGTTGCACTAATTGGCACAGCTAGATAACGATTCCTGTTGATGACTTCCTATTCAGTGTTCCAGAGCAATGAATGTTGAGTGTTGAACAAGAGCACTGGATGTCAACACACTGACCCAGTAAGAGTAGATAAGTAAACTTGTTTTGCTATTCTTATTGCCATGGTGTAGGATCTTATATGAGCTCATACCCTGCTTGATCAGATTCACTCTTTACCCTTCTCAACTGGTATTGTGGGTGCTTCTTCATCACTTCATCTCCTGAGATCCTAGTAATCAAAAGGGTTCCCCAGGGTGGACTAATAACAAGAGAATACTCAGCTGCAGACGTCATGAGGGATATTAATTGCTATTAGGAGTTTGGAAAAGGTGATGGGAGGTGGTTTAATTGGGTTGCTAGTGTAACTCCAAGCAAGACTAATTCTGTTTGGGATTAAAACTAACTCTTGCACAGTTAACATAACAACCAATTCATTTGATTTAGGAGTATATGAACAATTCTACGCTCCCCCCTTTACCCACAGCCAATTTAATTTGAATGTGTTGTGCAAATAGGCTGAAAAATATTTAAGATGTTGAGAAAAATGATTTAAAATGCCTTGATGATTTAACTAAAGCTAGGTTTCATTCCAACAAAACTTCTGAGAGCTGAAAGGTCAAGCAGAAAAAAATAGTTCATTTGTAAAGACCAATAATAAGTGTTATCAATCCTGGCCAGGGATGTTTATGAGACTTCCATCACAGAATGTCATTCCTCTATCAAAATTGTGCAGCTTACAGAGAACTTTAAAATAAATATGAACCAAGTACCTAGAAGGCTGCTTCCTTCTAAGAATGTACAGGTCTCAAAACGCATGGTGATTTTATTATTACACGTGCCTAAAAATCAGTGTTAGCATTCTAATACCGTTATTGCTGTTAGTTTTCGTTAACCATTTCAGATTTGCAGAAAGTTGCCAAAATTCCTCCCATGGCTATTTCATGTGCATACTCCCTGCAATCCACAATTGAATCCACTTCTAGCAGCTTGAAACAAAAGATATTAAAAGATTCTCAATTTGCTAAACAAAATAAATCTGCATCTATCATTCTGTTTGTACAGTATCAATTCCTCTTGCTCACGGTGTGCTAATTCAGGCAACAATTATGAAATAAATGCATATGTCAAGAAGTTAAGCAATCACATATATATTGTCATTCCATGCAGGATGTGCAACAACATCTTCCATATTTTATTAATAACATACTATCAACCAACCAACAATTTGTGTTTCAGAATTAATGGCAATATGTTGTTAGCACACTTAATGCATTAGAAAAGCTAACAGTTAATGGAAAAATATTATCAATAAGAAAAGATTACCAACCTGATATACACACACATTACCAAATCTCTAATCCAAAATAATACAGCCTTTATCTCTAAGTCATTTTTTTAAAAAAAATCTTTGGATTTATATGACAATCAGAAAAAGTGGGCATTAAAGATATAATAAAATATATATCTGCATTCTATTGGGACCTGTAACAAGGTTACAAGGAAGTAGATTTAATGTCCAGATTTTGGTTGGGAAAAATTCCTAGCAATAAAAGCTATTTAAGAATGGAGTAGACTGCTTTGGAAGGTAATGAATGCTTCTTTGCTGGAAACAGAAGCTTGATGTCCATCTGTTGGGGATGCTATACTAGTGGGGTTCTTCATCATGTAGCATGGTGGGTTAGATTATTTTGACAAACTCTTTCAACCACTACACTTTATGATTCAAGATTCCAGGAAGCAAGTATATAACTACTACTGCAGACAGAGAGGAGAGCAAGTAGCTGTGGTGGGGGTACCAAGCAAAGATAGAGCAAGTAGAAAAATAATGAATCTACTTGCGGACAGTTCAAATCTCACCAGGCTCAAGGCTGATTCAGCCTTCCATCCTTCTGAGGTGAGTAAAATGAGGACCCAAATTGTTGGAGGCAATATGCAATATGCTGACTCTGTAAACTACTTAGAGGGAGCTATAAAGTACTGTGAAGTGGTATCTAACTCTAAGTGCTATTGCTATTGCTATTTTTCCTTTGGTTATTAAGTCCAAATACCTAGCATAAGAACCTATCATCGTAATTGTCCAAATTCTCACAAAATTCAAAGTGAAACTATTTGTTTGGCTTTTTTTTTTTTAAATTAGATTTATATGCTGCCCTTCTCTGGAGACTCAGGGCAGCTTACATTGCGTTAAGCAATAGCCTTCATACTTTTGTATATTTTATACAAAGTCAGCTTATTGCCCCCACAACTGGGTCCTCAATTTACCTACCTTTTAAACCATATTCTTTCATTACTTAGATAATTAATTTTTAAATATACATTTATCTATTGCAAATGAGACCATTATTAGATCAGCCATTTAGGATATTTTAAAAATTTAGTAAATTATAGTAAATGTCAGAAACTCGATGACAGTTGTCATTTACTAGTAATTAACATTTTGAGAAGCAAGAGGAAAAATCTGCACTGATAAATCTGGACAAATACTAAATATACACTTAAGTCCTCAACAATCCCTTACACAGAAACTAGTGGAAACACCTGGCACTTTTGAAAGAGATCTTGGGAAAGTAGTAAACTGAATATGATCCAGGAATGTGACAGTGCTATATAACAAACAATGTTTGGTTCCATCAATATAACTAATTTCCAAATCATGGAAATTAACTATCCATTTTATTTTGCTTTGGCCAAAATCTATCTCACATATTATATTAGTTCTGGAAGCACACTGATAATTCAAGCAAATTGGAAAAGATTCAAAGAAGAGCAGCAAGGATGATCAGAAAAATAAAAATTAAGACCTGTGAAAAAAGATTGAAGGAGCTGGTCTGGTCTGGTCTGTTGAGCTTTGAGAAAAGACAATTAATGGAGAAAACATGGTACATTCATCAAATACAGGTAGTCCTTTACTTACAATCAAATTGAGCCCAAAATTTCCATTACTAAGCAAGACACTTGTTAATGGTAATAGCCGATTTTATTACTTACACTTATATACCGCTTCATACAGCCCTCTCTAAGCAGTTAACAGTATTATATTACAT
The DNA here is from genome assembly GCA_022577455.1 of Arizona elegans. Lineage (NCBI taxonomy): Eukaryota > Metazoa > Chordata > Lepidosauria > Squamata > Colubridae > Arizona > Arizona elegans. The sequence continues at coordinate 157,274,827 of JAKOOJ010000001.1, forward strand.
TTGTATTGGATCCAACAATCTGGGTCCCCATTTTGCCAACCACAGAGTCAGATTGAAATCCTGGCTGTGGGCAGAGTTAACCTGCAATACAGCATTCTAACCACTGCACCACCATGGCTTAAATTAGTTTTGCCACATTTTACAACCTTTCTTACTGCAATTGTTAAGTGAATCGTTGCAATTGTTAAATTAGTAACGTGGTTGCGAAGTGTATCTGGCTTCCTCATTGACTTTGCTTGTCAGAAGCACATGATCACATGACCCTGGGACAATGCAACCATCATAAATACATGCCAGTTGCCAAGCATCCAAATTTTGATCATGTGACCATGGGGATGCTACAATAATTATAAGTATAAAAAACTGTCATAAGTCACTTTTTTCAGTACCGTTGTAACTTCAAATGATCACTAAACAAATAGTTAACTGTACTTAAAAGGATGTGACATAAAAGTGGAAAGTAGTTTTTACATTCCAGAGTACAGAGCATAGAATAGTGGAATTAAGTTACATATACTCACGTCGCAACTTCATAGCCATTTGATTGGGATGCTTTCAGGCAAGTGAATAAGTCAGTAGCCTAAAGGTTCCTTTCCAGCCTTATGATTCTGGTTCAAATTATCAAATCAGTTTGACAGATGTATGCAGGCAGATGGAACTACTGTATGAGGTATAGTGGTTAAGACACTGGATTAAGGAAATCCTGATTCTAGTCTGTTTGTAGTCATGGAAGCCCACTCTGTGACTGTGAGCCACTTATTCTGTCTCAGACCAACCTACTTTAAATAGGTGTTGTGACAGGGGAAAACTGAAGGGGGGGATGCTATGTACGCACTTTAAAATCCTGGAGAAACAGCAGGATATAAATCTTAATATTTTGTAGACTAGTACATCAAAATATGTCCCAAATTCCTTTTGAACTGGATTCTGGCTTGCATGGAGGGTGCATTTTTATTTAACCAAACTAGCTCTTATTGTCTGGCCCATTCAAATGCAAAACTAAAAGACTGAAGTGTGAATGAAAGCTTCTACCCACATGAAGGATATACCAGCTCTGGGAGGAATCCACAAAGCTGGTAAGTAGCTCTAAGCTGTTTAATTCTTATTATAACATTAAATTGGGCCTAAGTAGTAGCCTGACTGAGAGCTTTTGCAGGTTCAGCAGAAATCACGAATGCCCAGTCCAATTCTCTAAACTGCAACAATTTATTATGTGGAGTTACATGCTTTTGTGGCAAAATATTTATTTATTTATTTATTTATTTATTTATTTATTTATTTATTTATTTATTTATTTATGTTTGTTTGTTTGTTTGTTTATTTATTTATTTATTAAATGTATATGCCGCCCATCTCACCATCCAAAAAATGATATTCTTCCAGGTGTTGTTAGATTACAGTTCTGATCAGTATTAACCATACTGGCTAAGGATAATAAATTATGTGAATTTAGTCCAACAACACATGGAACAAAACCTTTTTGATGTTTGCACTACTGAGTGTTCCTCAGAGTTACATGCAAGATAAATCCTTCAAGACATTTTAAAAATAAAAAAATAACTGAACTAACAATAATAGAGTTTGATAGTTTATAGTCTCCCCTATCCTCCTCCCCTTCTCATCTCCTAGAAAAAAAGTTATTGTGATATATATACGGTATATTATACAGAGGAGTAGTCCTCCAAATAAAGACAAACTCTTAAAATGTCAATTACACAGGTAAAGATAGAACTGAAATCATGAAACCCATTAGAACCAAGGCAATTATATCCATAGATAAGAGCCAATATTCCAGACAAAGTAGAGATATTGTTCATATATGATGAAAAGTTTATCAGGCACCAAAATGACTTTTGACTTATTTTTGTATTGTGAGCTGAAGGATTGGTATTCTACAGTAGATATAATTAAAGTTATAAAGTCGGGAAGGCTGAAGATTTTTTAAAATTTGCTTTTGTTAAAGAAAAGTACATATTTACCTTTTTACCTCTTTACTTTTACCTTTACTATCTTATTAATAAGATTAAATGAAAGAATTGTGTACAATATTGTATCTAAAGATTTTTTTACTGAACATTTAAAAAAAGATTCCTTTTATGAAATAGAATGGAGATGATTGAATAATGGTCCAAAAAGGATTACAGGTGGCATTGAACGAAGGGATTTTACATCCAGTTCTTAAAACTCTGGTAGTTCACACAGTCACATGATCCCCATTTACAAATCTCCCCAAAGACTTCCCATAAAGTCAGTGGGGAAGCTGGCAAGGAACGTTGCAAATCCATCTTCACCCCTGGTCTTTCTTCACTCACACATTCCTGGCCCCCTTCCTCCCTTCACTCACACATATCCCACATCGTCTTTCTCCAGCCTTCCCGCACTCACTCACACACACACACACGCACTCCAAAACATTTCTTCTCCAGCCTCCATGCATTTGCACACATTCCACACCCTCGTTTCCAGATTTTCTGAAATCACACTGCACTGTAACCCCCAGTCCCCCAATTCGCTCATGATTGCCCAGGACCTCCCAGGGTTCCCCCACCCTCCTATGACACCGCCTTGCTGGGACTCCTTCCACTTCCCACTTAAGAACTTGCACATCACATCTTGGATTGTGATAACAACCAGGAGTGCCTGAATTACCACTGCTAAGCGATGGGCTCATGTGATATCATGCTTTACAATTACATTGCTTAGTGATAGCAATCCTGGTCACAACTGCAAGCATAATTTGAGAAGTACTTATAAGTAGTTTTAACTCTCAAACACCAAGTAAGACAACAGTTATTCCTTCATAGTAGTAGTACTAGCAGCAGCATAAAGTAGCATTCAGTGTAGACACACCCCTTTGCCTTCCTTGGCCTAGTGTTAATTTTGTTTTGTTTTTTCAATTCAATCAAGGTTTTTCAGAAGTGGATTGCCATTGCCTCCTTCCTAGGGCTGAGAGGAAGTGACTGGCCGAAGATCATCAAGTTGGCTGAGTGCCCAAGGCAGGACTACAACTCATGGTCTCCTGGTTTCTAGCCTTGTCTCTTAAACTCTGGCTGATCTCTGACTCTCAATATGTTACAAGAAGTCAAAATTTACTAATGATCACTTACCTAGATTTCATTTTTAAAAAGTGTCAATATGTAACACAAAGTTCATTGTGACAAGTGGTAAAAAACACTTTAGAAAAAGCTTTATAAAAACTTCTGTACTTGTCCATAGCCTACTTTAATGTCACACATATGAATTCTACAAGCTACAAAGGCAAACTTTGGAATCTTTAACTGCCAAAAGAAACTGCAGGTTGAAGTCTTCTGTCCATTCTGAAAATAGGCTAAGAAGAAGTGTTCATAATTCATTGTGTGTGTCTTGATAAAAATTACACTACAAGCATTCCATGATTCAATGCTTCCATTTTTGCTGGGGATGAAGCAATAATATGGGCAGGATATAATAAAATAGCATAACAAGGCTATATTGAGAATTTCAAAGACTAAATATTATCTGGAGATTTTGCCATAAGACAGTCATGATAAACAGATATTTTACAAGAGAGCTGGCCTAAAGAGCTTTTGAGATACTTTCCAACCATACAATTCCGCATAATATACTGAACAGATCTATAATTTTAAAAATATAGTCCTAAAGAAGCTAAAACTTCTTATCTAGAGAGAGAAAATCTGTTCACTTACTGTACCGTTTCAACTCTCCTAGACAGGAATAAATTCATGCATAACAAAATGTATACTGCACTGAAGAGTTTTATCCTTTCAGATTTGTAACTAACTGAACTGTGTTACCAACTGAACTGTGCTACAAACTTTAATACAACTTTAAATGTATTTACACAGAAAGTAATAAAAAAATCTAAACAAACCATTATAAAACGACAGCTTTGCTTTTATCCACATTAATTGCTCCACAAAACAGCAAGGGTCCTCCAGAAATTAATCTCCTGACCAGCTATATTTTGGGACAAGTCCAAGTATTTATGCATAGTTGGGAAAAGGAAAATTATATATACTTGCTACAAATCCAGCAAGAGGCTTTCTTTGGAAGAGACCCTGCTATGACCACAATTGTGACTTCCCTGAAAATATAGCACTTTTATTTATACTATCCAATTAGAACTTTCCAATTGTATAATAAAATTTGGACACTAAAAACATTAATAAGTTCATATCTCAAAAATATATACAAATGTGCATCTTTAGAAAAAAAATACAGAAGAATGCCAATATTAAAAGAAAATATGTACAAACGCATTTTATCTGAAAAATCTCTTGCAAAATGTATGCTCTCTATGCAAGTGCATAGGACATTCTACAGTATATGGTATGAAAAAACGTGCCACAATGTGCAGCGTTTTTTGTGTGGGATTCGCAAAATGATATGAAATAAAGTTAAGTCAGGAAAAATGATATTCACCCATCTCCAGCATAGATAACGCTTCGTTGAGTGAGGGTCACTTCCCCGCCGCCTTGAAAGAGGCGGTGGTGAGGCCCCTCCTCAAGAAGCCATCCCTGGATCTGGCAATATTGGCCAACTACCGTCCTGTCTCCAACCTTCGCTTCATGGCGAAGGTTGTTGAGAGTGTGGTCGCGCAACAGTTTCCGCAATTCCTGGAGGAAACATCCTATCTAGATCCGTTCCAGTCGGGTTTCAGGCCCGGGCACAGCATGGAAACGGCATTGGTCGCTTTGGTTGATGATCTCTGGAGGGCTCGGGACAGGGGTTGCTCCTCTGTTCTGGTCCTGTTAGACCTCTCAGCGCCTTTTGATACCATCGACCATGGTATCATGCTGCACCGGTTGGAAGAGTTGGGGATGGGGGGCACCGTCTTACGGTGGTTCGCCTCCTTTCTCTCCAACCGGTCGCAGTTCGTGTTGGCAGGGGGGCAGAGGTCGACCTCGAGGCCTCTTATATGTGGAGTGCCTCAGGGCTCGGTCCTCTCGCCCCTCCTGTTCAACATTTATGTGAAGCCGCTGGGCGAGATCATCCGTGGCTTCGGGGTGAGATACCACCAGTACGCTGATGACACCCAGCTGTACATCTCCACCCCAGGCCACCCCAACGATGCCCTTGAAGTGATGTCCCAGTGCCTGGAGGCTGTGCGGATCTGGATGGGGAGGAACAGACTCAAGCTCAACCCTTCCAAGACTGAGTGGCTGTAGCTCCCGGCATCCCAATATAGTCAGTTGACTCCATCACTGACTATTGGGGGCGAGTCGTTGGCCCCCACAGAGAGGGCTCGCAATCTGGGAGTCCTCCTGGATATGCAGCTGTCCTTGGAGGAACATCTGATGGCTGTAACTAGGGGGACCTTCTGTCAGGTTCGCCAGATTCGCCAGTTGCGGCCCTTTCTTGATCGGGATTCCCTGTGCACAGTCACTCACGCCCTCGTCACCTCTCGCCTTGACTATTGCAACGCTCTCTACATGGGGCTCCCCTTGAAGAGCACCCGGAGGCTCCAACTGGTCCAGAACGCAGCAGCGCGGGTAGTGACGGGAGCAGCATGGCGCTCCCATGTAACACCGCTCCTGCGTGAGCTGCACTGGCTCCCGGTGGTCTTCCGGGTGCGCTTCAAGGTGTTGGTTATCACCTTTAAAGCGCTCCATGGCATAGGACCTAGCTATCTTCGAGACCGCCTGCTGCCACTGACGACCTCCCATCGACCCGTGCGCTCCCACAGAGAGGGCCTCCTCGGGGTGCCATCAGCCAAACAGTGCAGGCTGGTGACCCCCTGGGGGAGGGCCTTCTCTGTGGAGGCACCTACCCTCTGGAATCAGTTGCCCCCAGAGATAAAGAGAATCCAAGACCTCAGTGCCTTCCGCCGTGCCCTTAAAACCTTTTTCCAGCAAGCCAGGTTGGCCTAATTTTTTAAGTGTTTTTAATTGTTTTGTTTATTGTTTTTAATTAATGGGGCCAAATTTATATATATCTTTTAATTGTATTTTAATATTTGTACTTGATGTTTTTACTTGGCTGTTCACCGCCCTGAGTCCTCAAGGAGAAGGGTGGTATACAAATTCAAAATAAAATAAAATAAAATAAATATACCTAAATTCAGTATTTTACAATCCTTAATCTTACATGACAGCTGGCCCATACAAATACATCCTTTTATTGATGGCCTCCTGTTGGCTATGAAATTTCAGCCTACTTAGCCCACAAAAGTATTTTTCTGTGCAATTCTGTTTTAATTTGGATTTTGACTGAATGTTTTTAATTACTGCCACTGTAGTATGTGTTTACCTGATTTTGGATTATTTAATGCTGTTTATATTTGTTTATTATATAAAATTTAATTTTCAATTAGATTCATAGTCTGGGAAAAACTTAACAGTTCAAGTCCCAACCAAGGACCTAAGAGCTCTTAAGGTACCATCTGAGTATACAGGCAGTTCTGAGTAAGGTGATTTTTTACAAAGTCAGAATATTCAGGTCTGACAAGTTCAAAATTTCCATGTATCTAGGCAACCCTTTGGGTATTGCTCCAGGGGCTCCTATTACTGTTGGTACAACCATTGATTTCTTCCTCCACAAATGCTCAACTTCAATTTGCAGATTGTGGCATTTTGTTATTTTTTCTAGCTGCTTCTCTTCAATTCATGCATTAACCTGGTATTGCAATATCAATGAACCAGCATTATTATTATTATTATTATTATTATTATTATTATTATTATTATTATTATTATTATTATTATTAATCATTGCACAGTCAGCCAGATGTTCAGACTGGGTTTAGCATTTTTGTCTACCTATCAAGTCTTTACCAAGGACCTGGGATAGGTAGATATGGATGTTTGATGGTGTTACAGATATTGTCACAGGATGGAAGCTGTTCCCAGTAAAGTCACCTTTTGCAGTTGACTGATTGCAAATTTGTCAATGCCAATAGTGTTCAAGTGGTGCTCCACTTGTTTTGGGATTACACCCAAGGCACCTAGTACTATTGGTAGTAATTAGTTGCGTTTGCCACAGTTGATCTATTTCTATTTATAGAACTTTATATTTTGTTATCTTCTCCAGTTCTTTCTCTTCTCTTCTGCTGTCTCCAGGCACTGCCACATCCTCTATCCAGACTTTTTTGTCTTTCTTGCCGACAATTGTTAAGTCTGGGATCTTATGTGGCAGATCTTATGTGCCTATCTGTTTGAATTTGTTTCTTGAAGTGAGTAGGTGCTTATACTTGATGTTACATATTTGCATCTTTTAATGCTTGTGCTAGATGTTTCTTTAGAATACGTTTCAATCCAAGCATCTTTATTCTGATGTTTCTGTGCTGTTCTAATTGTTCAGTTATTCTTTGTTTCAATTCTTTTACTTCTTTAGTTAGAGGGCTTTGTTCTTTAGGAGGCAGAGGAGTGGGTGCCTGGTTTCCAAATGAAAACAGTTTTATATCTCTGCGGGATTCCTCTACTGCCAACTTCCCCTGGTTTGCCTCTATATTTCAAGTTAGTTTTGGCAAGGCTTTGATTTCTTTGCCCTGGGTAAACCTTTGCAGTTCTTCCAATTTTACTTCCACGAATATGTTATTTAATATTATAAATCAACGTTTATCTGCTAGCCTCTGTTCTGTTATTTCTGGTTCTGGATGTTCTTTCTAGAACTGGTGCATTCATTTCAAATATTGTCTTTCTGTTGGACTTGATCTGTAATAACATATCATTATTTCTGTGTTTTCAATGGCTATATATTTGTTACAAGTAAACACCTTTTCTTCCAGTACTTCTGCAGCAGCTGGCCCTGGTTGCTCAGCCAAAGGTTCTGAGTCCTGTAGCCCATTTTTCACCAGATATTCAGGAACTTAAACATCTAGCGTGAACCTTGTTAACCCAGCAACATCCAAGCCAGTATGGCTTTCTGAAATTTATGTCTCACCATATTTTTTATGGGAGTGACACTCTTTTTGTCGGCCTCCACTGATGAAACCTGTCCTGTGTGGCTGAATCTCTGGTATAGCTCTCATCTTCCTCAGAGTACACAAGCCCCACAACTTCATCAATCCGGTGTCTCACTGAGGGTTTATTATTGTTGTTATTGTTGTATAAGATTTAATCTTCAGTTCAATTCACACAGTCTGGGACTGGTAAAAACTTAACAGTCAAAGTCCTTAAACAAGGACCTAAGAGCTGTTAAGGTAACGTCTGAGTATATAAACAGTTCCAAATAAGAAGGTTTTTTGGGGGGAAAAATGTGTTCAAGTGATGCTCCACTTGTTTTGGGATCACACCCAAGGCACTATTACTATTGGTACTACTTTGGCTTGCCTTTGCCATAGTCATTCTGTTTCTATTTGTAGGTCTTTGTATTTTGTTATCTTCTCCAGTTCTTTTTATTCTATTCTGCTGTCTCCAGACATTGTCACATCCACTATCCAGACTTTTTTGTCTTTCTTATCAACAACTGTTAAGTCCAGGGTGTTATGTGGCAGGTGCCTGTGTGTCTGAATTCTAAAATCCCGGAGTAATTTAATGTCTTCATTTTTTATAACTTTCTCTATGTTATGGTCCCACCAGTTCTTGTTTGCAGGCGATGATGATGATGATGATGATGATGATGATGATGATGATTTTGTTCTCATTAGGTAAGATAAAGCTTAAATGTAATAAAATTAGGACATGAAAAGTTATTGTTAGTTTATTGCTTTCAGGTCTTCTGAATTTAGACCTGCACTGACCAATGTAAGTTAGCTAAAACATTTTTTATTCCTAAAATATCTTATTCCTGCTTTTTGTGTTTCCTTAACACAAAAAGCAGAAATTCCCTTGAAACAATTCATCACTGTCAACAGTCAAACAAGCTCCCTTGTTTGGGGAGGGAGGGTTGTTTGGCGAAGGAGAGGGAGGGTGATTTGTTAGGGGGGGCAGGCCCGGCACAGGGTCGTGTTAGGGGAGGTGCGGAGTGGGGAGTGGAGGGGGTTAGTGTGGTACGGAGGAGGGCGATTCCATCAGGACTGTCAGTGGGAGGGGCAGATATGGTGGGAGCAGGGGACCACATCGTGTTGTGGGGGCATGTGCCCGCTGTCTCCAAGCGGTGACGTGCTCCGGCCCCCAATGCTCACCTCGTTCCCTGGGTTGTCCAGAGTCTCAGAGCCCCGGTCTTAGGCTGATGCTGTGCAATGCCAGGTCCGTGGTCAACAAAGCCCCCCTCATCTGTGAGTTGATTCAGGAGGGGGGAGCGGACCTGGCGGGTATTACAGAGACCTGGTTGGGCCAGGAGAGGGGTCCCCCTTGTTGAGATGTGCCCACCGGGTTTCCACGCATTTCATCAGCAGAGGGCCCAGGGTAGGGGTGGGGGAGTGGCAGTTATTGTAAAGGAAGGCCTCGATCCTAGAGAGGCCACCGTACCTCAGATAGCCGGATGTGAGTCTCTCCTTGTGAAGTGGGGCCATGGGATGCAGGTGGGCTTGCTGATTGCGTACCTGGTTCCCTGCTGCATGGCAGCGGCCCTGCCCAAGCTCCTCAACGTCATAGCCGAGGTGGCGGTTGATACCCCCAGGCTTTTGGTCATGGGGGATTTCAACCTGCCGTCCATCGGTGAAACGTCGGAGGTGGCTCAGAAGTTCATGGCTTCCATGACAGCCATGGACCTGACCCAGTTAATTCATGGCCCTACTCACACAGGACGACACACTCTGGACTTGGTTTTTGTCTCTGGTCAGTGGTTGAATGGTCTAGATACAGGGGATATAGTCATCAAACCCTTGTCATGGTCAGACCATTCTCTCCTTAGACTTGACTTCCTGACCACTACACCCCGCCGCAGGGAGGTGGAACCGACTACGTGGTTCTGCCCCAGGTGCCTGATGGATCTTGATAGGTTCCAAATGGAGCTTGGGCCATTTCCTGAGACTCTGGCTCACGACTCGACTGAAGACCTGGTGGCCGCCTGGGATAGGGCAGTCGCTGGTGCTTTAGATCAGGTCGTGCCTTTGCGGCCTCTGACCCGGCGCCGAATCGGCCCAGCTCCTTGGTTCTCCGAAGAGCTGAGGGAGATGAAGCGCCGGAAAAGACACGTAGAGAGTAGTTGGAGAGCTAATCGTTCTGGATCTGACCAAGCACTAGTGAGGTCTTATATCAAGACCTACTTAGTGGCGATAAAGCTGGCAAAGTGTAACTACTTTTCCGCTCTTATCGCGTCGGCAGATAATCGCCCAGCTGCCCTGGGAGCACGGGAAGACCCCTTGCAAGGGCGTGCTGAGGATTTTGCGTATTATCTGCATGATAAAATCGGGATGGCCTGGACTCTGACTGGGTGGGTTCAGGCGAGGTGTCCAAGGTGGGTCTTGAGAATGTTATCAGGGAGGAGTTTGATCCTGTGACTCCCGAGGACGTGGACAGGATGCTGGGGAGGTTGAACGCAACCACGTTTATTGGACCAGTGTCCCTCCTGGCTGGTGCTGGCTACCTGGGAGGTTACACGAGGCTGGCTCCAGAGGATTATAAACGCTTCTTTGAGTGAGAGTTTCTTACCTCCCACCTTGAAAGAGGCGGTGGTGAGGCCCCTCCTCAAGAAGCCCTCTCTGGATCTGGCTGTTTTGGCAAATTACCGTCCTGTCTTCAACCTGTGCTTTGTGGCGAAGGTTGTTGAGAGTGTGGTTGCACGACAGCTCCCACAGTACCTGAATGAAACTGTCTATCTGGATCCGTTCCAGTCCGGCTTCAGGCCTGGGTACAGCACGGAAATGGCATTGGTCGCGTTGGTTGATGATCTCTGGAGGGCTGGGGACAGGGGACGTTCCTCTGTTCTGGTCCTATTAGATCTCTCAGCGGCTTTTGACACCATCAACCATGGTATCATGCTGCGCTGGCTGGAGGGGTTGGGAGTGGGAGGCACCATCCTATGGTGGTTCTCCTCCTATCTCTCCAACTGATCGCAGTCCATGTTGGCTGTGGGGCAGAGTCGACCTCGAGGCACCTTGTTTGTGGGGTGCCGCAAGGGTCGGTCCTCTCGCCTCTCCTGTTCAACATTTATGTGAAGCCGCTGGGTGAGATCATCCATGGATTTGGGGTGCGGTGCCATCTGTATGCTGATGACACTCAGCTGTGCATCTCCACCCCAGACCACCCCAGGACCACGATGCCCTTGAAGTGATGTCCCAGTGCCTGGAGACCGTGCGGGTCTGGATGGGAAGGAACAGGCTCCGACTCAACCCCTCCAAGACCGAGTGGCTGTGGCTGCCGGCATCCCGATATAGCCAGCTGGTGCCATCGCTGGCTATTGGGGGCGAGTCATTGGCCCCCACGGAGAGGGCTCGTAACTTGGGTGTCCTCCTGGATGCACAGCTGTCTTTAGAAGAGCATATGATGGCCGTAGCCAGGGGGGCTTTTTATCAGGTTCGCCTGATACGCCAGTTGCGTCCCTTTCTGGATTGGGACTCCTTATGCACGGTCACTCACGCCCTCGTCACCTCTCGCCTGGACTACTGCAATGCTCTCTACATGGGGCTCCCCTTGAGGAGCACCCGGAGGCTCCAGCTGGTCCAGAATGCAGCCGCGCAGGTAATTATGGGGGCGACATGGCGCTCCCATGTAACACCTCTCCTGCACGAGCTACACTGGCTCCCGGTGGTCTTCCAGGTGCGCTTCAAGGTATTGGTTCTCATCTTTAAAGCGCTCCATGGCTTAGGGCCCGGGTATTTACGAGACCATCTTCTGCCACCGATAACCTCCTACCGGCCAATCCGTTCCCACAGAGAGGGTCTCCTCAGGGTGCCGTCAGTCAAGCAATGTCGACTGACGACCCCCAGGGGGAGAGCCTTCTCTGTGGGGGCACCCGCCCTCTGGAACGAGCTACCTCCAGGAATACAACTGATCCCGGACCTCTGTACTTTCCACCAAGCGTTGATGACCTTCTTATTTCAGCAAGCCAGGCTGGCTTAAAATTTTAATGGGCTATTTTATGGGTAAAGGGTTTTAAAATTTGGGGAATCCAAACTGATCTAATTCTGTTTTAATTTATTTTAATTTTTATACTGTATGTATTTTAATTTTGGCTGTTCACCGCCCTGAGTCCTTCGGTAGAAGGGCGGTATACAAATTTAATAAACCTTAACCTTAACCTTAACCTAAACTCTCTATCATCTGATTTTACATAAAATAGATTGTTAATTTTTATTATTGTAGGTTACCTTTACATCAACTTAATCTGAAATTGTTTAAGGATCTCCAAATTATAAGAGTTTGCATATCTGTTACCCAATGCTAAATCTGTCTCCATTACAAATGTTCCCACTCCCGTTGGCTTCAAATTCCAGCTCTGGATTATGACTACTTGCCAGATTCGGTCTGCAAGCCTGAATGGAGCTACATAAGAGCAAATTTCAAGGGGATTTACTTCTTAGTAAGCATTCAGAGGATTGGAGCACATGGCTTTCAAGGGTCACAATCCAACCATTTCAACACGGGATTTAAATGTATCTCTCCCTTTGCCTTCCCCAACGAATTAATCTTTATAAACTAAGTTGTTCCTGCTGTTTCTTACAAACACCGGGTAATTGTTGATTGTTTAATAATATATTTATGTCCAACACCCAAGGTGTATTTTAAATACTCTTTTAGTTATGTCTTTCATATTAAAATTCTCAACCTCTTGAATTCTTACTGTCAGTTACAACATTCTTTACAAGTCAGTAATCTAAATTAACAAGTAATGGCATTTCTGTCTGAATAAAACAAATATAAGTAGGCTGGATCAACAGTTGTTCATAAGTAATAAACTAAACAATTAACTCTTCATCAGAATGCAGTGAAGTTGTTTTCTGTTTTTATACATTTTGGGTATGCAAATAATAAAGTACGTGAGATAGTGAAATAGTCAGAAAATGTTCTCCTGAGAAAATGTTTCCTGCGACCTATATAATTTGTGTACAGTATTACTTATAGCAGTGATGGCTAACCCTTTTGCCATCGAGTGCCAGGAGGGGGGGGGGCGGGGAGGGTCGCGCGTGCACGTGCCCATGCATGTGCAACCCCCTCCCCCCTTCCCCGCCGCTCCTGGCACATGATGGCCTGGTAGGCCCGTTTTTCTTTCTTACCTGGTTCCAGATCCTCTCTGTGTATCTGGGAAGGGCGAAAACAGCCTTTCCCACTCCCTTGGAGGCCCTACGGAGGCTGAAAGGGCCCATTTCCCAACTCTTGGTGGGACAGGAAGTGACATTTTTTGCTGTCCCCAGCCTCCAGAACCTCTCTAGGAGTCTCTAGGAGCCTCTCTAGGAGTCTCTGGAGGCTGGAGACAGGAAAAAAAGTCACTTCCTGTCCCACCAGGAGTCAGGAAATGGGCCCTTTCAGCCTCCGTAGGGCCTCCAAGGGAGTGGGAAAAGCTGTTTTCGCCCTTCCCAGATACACAGAGAGGATCTGGAGCCAGGTAAGGAAGAAAAACAGGCCTTCCCCACCCCGCCCCCAGGCCCTCCAGAGGCAGGAAACAGCCTGTTTCCCTACTTCTGGTGGGCCCAGAAGGCCCAAAAATCAGTTGGCCGGCGTGCGCATGCGTCCCAGAGCTGAGCTGGCATGCCCACTAATATGGCTCCGCGTGCCACCTGTGGCACTCATGCCATAGGTTCGCCATCACGGACTTATAGTATGCTTAAATAAATAGCATTACTGTACAGTATTGGGCTTAAAAGTTGAATTCTGCATTCTGCTCAAAATCTCCAAGTTGTATATGTTTTTTGTATAAAATGTATCTGCTATTAGGTGAAAGGCTTATATCTGAAATGGCTGCAAGGTTTCCTTACTGTTGCTGTTTTAGCTAACCTAGTTAAGAGCTATGCATGAAACGGTGATCTTATTTTTTGCAAGGATTTTTTAAAAAGTAATTTATTTTTTATTTTTGGAGAGACTCGTGTGCTTATATTTATATTTAGTTTATTTTTTTTAAAGTAAACATAAACTACATAGTTTTGTTAAGCTATTTTGAGTTTATCAAAAAGATTGTGTTACAGGAGGAACAATATACATTGTCCAGATTTAAAGAACAAAATAATAGCCATTTTCTTCTTTTGGGGAGGAGGGGGGAGCCAAGCATTGAAGGCTGTTAGCCCTGGGACACTAAATGAAAAAATATATAAACAGTAGGTCAGTGATTTCAATGTATTCTATTAAATTTCTGTCATTTCTTTCTGAATACTAGAAAAATGTTGCTGTTATTATTACGTATTCATGGGCAAGAATGAATATCTAAATGAATATCTATTTATTAGATATACAACCCATCTTTCTTTCAGGAGTTCAGTGAAGTATGCCTAGCACTCCTCTTCTAATTTCTTGTCTAAAATAGCATCTCTGTGAGGCAGATGTAGTAACTGTTTCAAAGTCACACAGTGAGTTTCCACATCTATATGTGGCCATGAACCTGTATCTTCCAATCCATAAACAAGGCCGCCTTCAAAACCTACTAAGAAACAAACATGGTTTCCAGAAACTCAAAGTACAAATCAAAAAGGAGCTCTGGTGGCTCAGCAGACTAATTAACATCCACTTACATCTGCTGCCTGCAATTACTGCCAGTTCAAATCTCACCAGGCTCAAGGTTGACTCAGCCTTCCATCCTTTCTAAGGTAGGTAAAATGAGGACCCAGATTATGGGGACAATAAGATGACTTTGTATAAATATACAAAGGTATGAAGGCTATTGCTTAACGCATTGTAAGCCACCCTGAGTCTCCGGAGAAGGGCGGCATATAAATCAAATTTTAAAAAAAGAAAGAAAAGAAATCATTTACAGAACTATTTTTCTAAAAGAAAGTCACTGGTTATCAAGTTAAGAATCTTTTTGACAACTGATAAGTTGTCAAAAACTTATTATTATTATTTCTTGTCAAAAACTTATTATTATTATTTCTTGTTTATCTCAAACCCACTCTAAATCAGTTTAAGACATTGTTTTTCTTTTTCACTGAACACTGCCTTGAAATACGACAGGATGAAATAAACATGTGTTTTCAATCATAACAAAGCAATTCTTACACAGAGTTTAGGTAATCGGTTCAACAGCACCCATAAGGAAAGAAATATATAGAAATATTTATAAAATCTATCTTCTAAGCACAAAAAATGATCAAGGATCAGTAAGCTTCTATGGTAACTAATAAAAGAAACTTCTGTCAATAATTTCATAGACTTAAAAGTACTTCTGCATTTACACTGATTATCAAATTAGTTGCTATCTCAGTGAGGAAAGGCACAGTGGTCCTTAATGACCTTTCTCTGAAATTGTAACTTTTTACATTTTACATTTACCATCTCTGGGCAGGTTTCACTCCTGTCTGGGAGAGAATGCAAAAAGGGGCTTAAAGCAGAAATCTACAATTTGAAGCTCCAGCAGGGCCATGTGCTATGCATCCAAATAGTAGATATGGTCCGTAAGACTCTAATGAAAACTTGCTAGAATTTGTAATATTAAATGCAACAAAATGGGATTTTTTAAAAAAAAATGCAAACAAATTAATTGTATTTATTTATTTATTTAATTCAATTAAAATGATTTTATTGAAATTCAGCCCTAGATACACATCCAAAAGTTAAATGTGGCTTTCACATCACATTTATATCTAAATTAATAAGTCTTTTAAAATAGATTATGAGTTGAGT
Source organism: Arizona elegans (assembly GCA_022577455.1). NCBI lineage: Eukaryota > Metazoa > Chordata > Lepidosauria > Squamata > Colubridae > Arizona > Arizona elegans. The sequence goes on from JAKOOJ010000001.1 coordinate 157,290,420, forward strand.
CTTAACTAAAAAGCTGAATATGGAATACGTGTGGTCTCATATTACTAACACCTATATTGAATAAAATTCATAAAAACATAGGGCTGGAAGGGACCTTGGAGGTCTTCTAGTCCACCACCCCCCCTTCCCAAGGCAGGAACCCTTATTAATAGAGTAAATACGTGTAGTATGATTTTAAAAGAATATATTCCTGTTTGCCCCGCCCCAGGCAGAAGGGATGGCTGGTTAGCTGGCAAGTTACCGGATGAGCTCCGCAGGGCTGGAGGTGTCTATTGCCAGGCAGAGAAATAGCTGGCAAGGTTTCACACAAATGCAGTGGGACTGAGGGTGGCCACTACCACAAAGACAGTTTGCAAGTGATTTACTGGGAATGATTTGCAACATTCCCTGCTGACTTCCCCATTGACTTTGCTTGTGAGTTGGTTGCAAATGACTATTACATGACTATGATTTCTGCAACTGTCCTAAGTGCAAGCTGGTTCCCAAGTGCCCAGTTTGAAATCAACCTAACCCCATGATTACTAGGCTGGAAATTTGAGGACCAGTCAAAAGTACCACTCACTGAGTACCATTGTAACTTTGAATGGTCACTGAACAAGTGGTCATTAAATAAAGAATACCTGAACAGGTTGGAACCCCAGCATACAACACTTTTAGTTGCACAGCCAATCTATACTTTGGAAAACCAATCTATCTCTGATAATGAACAAAATGGCATCCTTTGTTTTTGTTTTACATTTTGTTTAACATTACAGTGCAAAACATGAGTCAAAAAAGTGAAAAAAAGATTCAAACCACTGTTTCATTATCTCTATCATTTTTCTCTGAAGACCTAAACTTTGAATTCTAAACTATCTGTTCTGATGCCAAGCGATACTGTATAAAGTCCAATGACAGAGTACTGTGTTCAAATCTCACTTGTTTCAATGAGACTTAAGTATTATATACTGCAATTCTCAATAGTTCAATTGCTTACTTACTCAATGAATGATATGACAAGAAAGCTCAGTTGCTATAAAAGATCATATTTTGGCCAATAAAGCACTATCCCATTTAATATTCCATATCAAAATCAACAAGTTTTACTTTTTTTAGAGCTTAAAAATAAATGCCAATGCTTGGAATCAATAATGTTTATCTGATCTATTCTTGACAGAATGCAATTGCTCATTATCTAACAATTAAAAAAATAGCTGTTTATATTTTATGAAGGAGAATTCAGAATACAATCATCTTTTGAATATTGCTCTTTGAGGACTTTGACCTGAAGCTCTTTATGGAATTAATACAAAGGCATGTGAGATCCAGTTTTAAACTGAACCAAGTAAGAAACATTAGCCTGACCCAAAAAAATTTCTCAGTTTGAAATATAAGAAGCCGCATATGATTTAAAAAGATAACGTATCAGATTAAATGTACCCATTGTTATGTATGAAAAGAGACATTTTTTGATTATCTTCAGTTTGATAAAGAATGGATACTTTGAACTTGAAGATATTTGATTTCGCTTTAATTATATAACAGTTCTACAGTAGTTCTATTTAAAATGATAAGGCTCAGCCAAAGTGTATAGGATATGTTTTTATTTATTAGTTTTGCCAATAACTGTAAAAATCCTGCTTTTCAGAAAACTGCTTTTTAAAAAAGAAGTGGGTTTAAGAAAAAGGGCAGATACAAGCAAAGTGACAACCAAGACCAAATTCATCTTGTATCAGAATACTCATCATGAAGGCCATTCCCCAGTAAGAAATAGCTCCACTTTCAAATAAACAGTATAGAGCACCTGAAACAAGGACTAAGAAAAAGATGAAGAGGGGTCTTTGACTACCATATGAAGCCAAATGTGGCATAAGCAAGAACTGACCAAGTGCCATCAAAATAATGCTATACTTATATAGTTGCATTACTTACATGCAATAGAAATAGGTAAATAATGATGGAATTACTTATTAGTTGCAAAAGCATTTCATTTCATGATATGAAAACACTTAAAATATTTTAGAGGAAGACTGGCTAAGAAATCAGTTATTTCTCTCTCACTTTTTTCTATGCATTATCAGAGTTGCAATGAGTAAGGCATCCCACATAAATAGCCCAAAGAAAGTACAAATGTGACACAACTGAATTTTTCTGTTCCCTGCCCCCCAGGTTCCTGGGAAGCAAATTAAAAAGTTATCTTAATAAGGTTAAATTAATATTAAAATACTATAAAATAGTGGAAAACCATGCTATTAATTCTCAATACTTAACTGTCAGTTTTTAGTAACAGTCTTTTTTTCACGTTTTGAAAAAAAAATAGAGATGCTCCTTCCCTTAGCATAATTAAGCTTTTTAATAACTAGAAAATGTCCACTGGGGGAGGGGGGAGGGGTGTTGTCTTTTTGTGAAAGAAACAAGAACTTCTGTTTACTATAACATCTGAAAATTGCATTAAGTGGTAAAACATTGGACCCTTTTCATGAAATAGATTAATCATTCATTTAAAGGATTCATGCTAAATTACTTCCAGGCAAGAATTGAACAGGTTTTGCATATAACTAGGACTATCAATTAAAAACTACAACTTATACACACTAAAAAAATTCCCAAATTTTATTCCAAGGCTTTTATTTCATCTTACTATATTTTAACTTAACTAGAAGTTAAATAAGAACAGGATTTCTACTTAAAGTTATGAGGTAAATAACTAGTATTTTTTTCATGAAGTGTAGAACAGGGACATGTACAACTTGTCATAGTCTTAAATTCATGTAAAGATTTTCCCTTCATATGCAAGATGTGCATGGATGGGTGAATTGATAAAATACTATAGGGAAATCATTACTGAGTTTGTATTAAAAAAATTTATTTTTTCAAGGTTGTATCAATGCACAAATGTACTATTATTTAACATTATATCTTGCTGTAAAACAGCAGATAAAAAGAAACCACAGGTGCTTTCAAATTAAATTTGCTTCACAATGCTTCCTGCAATCACACTGCACCAAAGAAATCTTGATCCAATCATGCATAAAACAAATCAAAATTTTATGCATGACTAGATCATTGTATCACATGGATGGATAATATAAACAAAGAGTAAGGCACAAAGGAATTGAGATCTGGGGAAAACTGTATGGATACATGGCTATGCTCAAATTTGGTAATAAATAAACGAATAAAGTATTACTAATCCATTTGTTCCATTGTGGAAACAACTCCAGATGGTTTAGAATTTAACAATTTGGGAAGAAATTCAGATGAGGAAAATTTCTGAACCGTTCTTACATATACATGAGTTCCTTTTCTTGCTGAGCTTCAGGAGCAGAATAATGCAATTAAATAACCTTGATACGTACAAAGACAGTTCAGAGTTTTCTCATACTGGCTAATAATTCTTGAAATGCTTTCTTCAAAACTAAACAAAGGCTGCATGCTCCCCATGTCTTTGGGAGATTTATTTAGTATTGCCAACTTTTCAAGTGGTCACCATTGCAGCTGATTTTAGGAACTGCTTGATGTGCAAAGGGAATTTACTGCAATCTGAAAAAGCTACATCAAACTGCAGTTAGATATATAGTATATGAGCAATCTTGGGCATTTTTTTCAATTAATTTTAATAATCCTATCCAATATTCATGGGCCTTTTTGCCCAACATATTTAAACTCCAAACTGAGGTAATTAAGCCTGACAATTAATCCAAAGGAATATAATATTAACCTGAAATAAGTCTGAGTCCGAACTATCACTTTCTGGTCAAGTGGCAATCTACCTATCTTACTGGAGGTTTAATTATCCCATCTGTAATCAAGATAAATCCATACAGAGGCCTTAACAAAATGGGATACAGGTGTCCTCATCCTCATTTGTTCAGCAACTATTCAAAGTTATAGTGGTGCTGAACAAAGGGACTTATGACCCATGCCTGAAATTACAGCCATTTCCCCACACAGTCATTTGATCAAAATGCAGGTACTTACCTGCATTTAAGATGCAGAGGCACTGCAACTCTCCCCCCACCCATCTCCTCCCCATCTATCCTCTTTTGGCCCCTGCTGCCCTCATTCCACTGCCCAGCTCACTTTTGCTATCTTCTTATCCTGAGGCTATGACCTAGCTTTTTATCTATGATGCATGCCCTGCTTCGCTGTTAAGCATAGTTGGGCTTAATTTTGCACTGCAAAAAGAAAGAAAAGGCTGAAAGCAGCCTTCTCTCCCCTCCCCACTTTTAACAGTGCAAATCCATCCCTATTCCTGCCTAAGAACTTTTTGCAAAGAAGTGCCCTTTGGGCAGGGATGGGGCTGGCTTTGCACTATGAAAAATTAGTAAAAATGCCAAAAGCAGCCATTTCCCCCATTTATTCATAGTGCAAAGCCAACCCCAGCTGGCTCAGCAGCTAGGCCAGGCACACTTTGTCTACAATGGAACCAAGAAAATGGAAAGGCAGATGTAGAGTGTAGGGCAGCAGGGATCTCAGAAGGCAGGATAGTCAGGGATCTGGGTCTGGACTGGGGTAACTACAACTTCTGGGTCATGGCAAGAAGCCCCAGATCCTCACAGTTCTGGAGCTGCTTTCCACCCCATAAAGGCAGAGTACAGAGGGTGGCCAAAGAGCAGAGCCAGGAGGAGAGATAGATGGGTGGAGGGACTTGGAGGCAGTCACTTACCCTACTGAAGCTCAGGACTAGGTAGGACCAAGTCTGGAATGGCTTGATAGGGTTAAGTCTTCAATTAAGCACCATTTATTTAACGATGTCAATTAGAGTGCTGAGATTGTGGTTGCTATGCAATGCAATCAGGTGATGTCTTGTTTTATGACTGCATCACTTAGCGACCAAAATTCTGATCCCAAATGTGATCAGAAGTAATCTGTATCAGTAGGCACTTGGGTTTCTCAAGACTTTTGGCTTTATGCTTTCCCATGGCCATGAGGGAGGAGGGGAAGTAAAAAATGGACAGGAATAAATGGGTATGTGTACAACCTCCCAAACCTGTCAAACTTGAAAACGTAGAAGGTGAACAAGTGAGATGGATATTATGGCAAGGGAAATAAAAGCTTCTCAACCTCCTTTGCAGAAGCTAGGAAGTCTAAAATGTAACTGCCAGATGATTGATCAAGCCATTTGACATTGTGTGCAGCAAATGAATTAATTGGAAGAGGAGATGTCCATGTCATACACACACAACTCTTAACAAAAGTTCTATTAATTTCTCCCATGCAAGTACTAACCAGGCCTGACCTTGCTTAGCTTCCAAGATCAGACAAGATTGGGCATTTTCAGGGTAGTATGGCAGTATACAAAACTTGTATTAATTTCAGTGGTTATTATGCAGTGAAACTTCCCAGTGAATCATACACTGGTAAAATAATACTTATATGTAAAGTATAAGTTATTTTATAAGTAAAATAATACTTATATGTTACCAGACATTATTATTGATAACTATGGAGTCTATGAATTAGCATAATATGGCATATGGATAAGGCTTGATTCTTAATTACAGTAATGTGTAAGAAAGTCAAAATTTCCCCCTGCCCCAATGCCCATAGAAAACTGCAGTAGTTTCACAGGAAGAACCTGTGTGAGCAATGAGTCAAATGTAAAGGTTCCCTTAACATATCTTATAACTGTCAGTTCATTATGGACAAATAGCAATTTGGTATTGAATTCTTTTATTCATTCATGCATTCATTCATTCATGCCAGATTCCATTCATCAGACTACTGTACGTAAGTGGCTAATAATTGTGATTATCCTTACTAACAAGATAGACTTACTGATTTTTAATTTGGAGTTCCTTGGATTTTTGGATCTGAAACAAACATCTAACTCAAAAGATACTGCCCCATTACACAATAAATGGCCTCTATACTGATTTCTCTTAAATGTGTTAAGAGACACATATATGCAATCTCAATCCATGTGGTGGATTGAACTGGAAGCTCTCAACCACCCACTTGGGAGCACTTTACTAAACTCTCACTGAAATATATGAAGCTGCATAAGAAGCCCTACAGAGCAAAGTGTGTTGTAGATTGCAGCATAATACACTGAACTCTTCAGGGAATACATCCATCATGAGATAATAAGTAAACAATGGACCAGTAGATGTTAACAATTAAAACAATTCTTGTTTTACTCTTCCATTAGAGAGAGCTGCTTTCTTCCTTTTCCACTGAAGAGAGATGGTACCCGAGGGATGCATAAGCATTCCTTTAAGGACCAATTCAGCCTTGGGAGTCAGTGTTTTAAAAGAGCAGCTGACCTTGGATCAATGCCATGTTATTTTCTTTCAGGAATAAATCTGGGTAGTGGAATGGTGATTGTCCATTCAGCCAGCTCCGTCAGACAGGGCTGAATAGAAAGTGGCTCAGGAAGTAATCCACAGTCAAGTTAAACTGAAAGGCTTAGATTTGAAATGATATGGTCAGTGGGACTGGTGCTATGAAACCTAAGGCAATCAAACATCAGTAGATCCTAATGAGTCACCTCTATTTGTTTTTTTCAAAATATTCCTTAGAATCTTTTCAAATTGTAATTGTCTAGCACAGTAATATTACACCTTGACTCTTAAATTATTACATACATATGATTTCTAAATAAACAGGACTGCACTATTTAAGTGCAAGTGCTCTGCTTCAATGAGCTATGGATCGAGGTGATTAACTCTAACCACACAGTAAAAACAATGGTAAGTAACAAAGTAATAATGGGGGGATGTGGCAGGGAAAGGCTAAGGAAAAAAGTAATAGAAAAGCAAAGAAATATAGAGTCAATAAGGAGAACGGGAAGGGAGGCTAGCTGGCAAGGAGAGAACAAAGGAAAAAAAGCCCAGACAGAATAAGAAATGATATTTCAGCTATGGCTACCAGAGAAGAAAGGCTTGCGTAAAAATAAGTAGAATTATTAATATCTTGGAACTACCAATAGAAAACGGTAACAGAAGGCAATACAAAGAAAACAGCAGTTTAAAAATAGACAAGGGACCAAAATACAATTCATGAAACAGAAAGCAAACCACCAATATCATTTTAAAGAGGAAAATAGTACAAGCCTGAAAGGAATTCCCTAAAACAATTATTGTAAAATAGAATATTCCGCTTTTTTCTATATATATCAAGTAGCTTGATCTGATACAAACAGAATGATGAGCCACAATATACAATATGCAATTTTTAAAAGCTCATATTTGCCAAACTTTTTAACAACACTGCCTATGAGAATATATTCAAATTCACACATTTATTTTTAACTAAATCAGGTTTAAAATCTTATTTGATCATTTGGAAAATATAATAGATTGCAGTAATCATATTTTTTTTCTATGCAATGGACCAATACAATCGACGATCTTGAAAACTACAATACATGTAAATCTAGCATGGAAAATGTTTTAAATGTGGGATCGGATAAATTTGTCAGTTTGTTGGCAGCATAGTGCTTTACATGTAAATAGAGTTTTACTTAAGTCTATCTTTTTGTTCTCAGCTCCAACATCATTATCTGGCTCACATGCAGTCAGATTCCCAGTTTTATCTCAACAATGTTTGGTGACATCTTAAAAATGAAAGGGACAAGTGGCCTGTCTGAATGCTCAATAGAGATCCAAATTAAACAGCACAATGCAATATGCATGGATTTGAATGCTCGGTCAAATCTAACCGAGATCCAGATACACATTTTGAAAAAGATATGTTTTGTATGTGGTAAGTCATGATGGTACTAATATAAAAGGATGGAGCTATGGAGAAGAATCAAGTAATGGGAATCTTAGGTATAAACAAGATCTATTTTCTTATATTTATGCTCAATTTAATCAGACCAAAAGGATTTATGAAAAAATATTATGTAGGATTTGGCTATACATTTATCAGGCTGTAACATATTTCCATTAAATCAAATGAAATTATATTTTTCACTGGATTCATGAAACCTGGTTTTGCAGTAAGCAAGATTCTGACACCCAATATAACACGTTTTCTTTCTTCAGTTATTTGTTTATCAAATTTCCTGGAGTAAAAAATGTAAACAACTATTCATACTTAAGTAATCCATGCAACTGCTTTCTGAACCAGACTGACAATTACACAACTCAAGATTCCTTCTGAATAAAAAATTTAAGAGTCTGAGTTGTCCACACATAAATCAAGCAATAAAGGAAAGAGACAATTATATAGATAAATATTTTCTGTTTTCTTTGGAGGATTATACAAAGAACAAAAATTGTTCCCTTAATTGTTTTTCCTGCTGTACCAGAACAAAAAACATTGTTCTTCTATACAATTGACATAGAGCAGTAAATAAGGTGCATTTTCCCATTTCTTCAGAAATTAACATTTCAAAAATATGCAACTTTTCCCTCCCTGTCAACTGTAAGCTGTGTCTAATAATGCAAGAAGCAGATTGTCTTCCCTCATTTCCTTAATTTGTATCATCTAAAAGCAATTCACTCAACATCTTGTCGCCCTCTGGCAGCTCAGTTTACTTATCCACACTTAATTTCTCATTTGGACCAAAACAAACTCTTCTGAACTGCCACTGGCTGAAAGGGGGTGGGGGAGAGAAAGAGAGAGAGAAACTCTTTGCATAGATCTGTCACAAGATTAGTCCTTCACAGACAGCCCAACTGAAATAGGCAGTGGTTGTTATGTGGGTTCTGGTTATGAAGTGCTCAATCCATTGTGAAAGTCTTTTGTAAAAGAGCAACTGAAATAAAAGGAAAATGTAAAAGGACTTCTCATTTCAGTGGGGCATAAAGAAGAGAACTTATGCAATATGTAAATGTTGGTTTTCATTTGTTCTGCTCATAGCACAAATACATACACTCCAACCATTTGTTTTTGTTTGTTTCATTTAGTAAAATAAGAATTCGATGCAGCCTTTGTGTACAATGCACATCTTCGTAGTTATGTATTTCCTTCTCCTCTCACTCCTTACACATTCTCATTATCACACACATAAATAACTTTTCTTACAGAGGTGCCCCTATATTTTAGTGTTTAATCCTAGTATCATGTCTAAAATATAAACCAACTGATCACTTAATAATTTATCACAGTACTATGAAATCATGGGGCTGTACACTTTGAGCAAAAATGTCAATAAACATTTACTCAAAATTATTTAGACAACACAAGCCCTGCTGACTTCAGAAAGTTTAAGTGAATTCTAGGATTGCTTTGGCCAAAATGCATAACATATATAAGCTGTCTATGAAATGCCCATTTACTGTTGCCTCCACTGTTATAGGGGCAGTGGAGCCAGCCATCCTTCTGGCACTAAAAATAGGGAGAAGACAATTAAAAGTGGCAAAGACAAAGCCAAGACAGAAATGGGGATGGGATAGCACCTTGTATTCCTATGGAGGCAAAAGTAATGGCCCAACAAGTTGGGAAACAAGGGGGTGACACACAACAGAGAAGAGCGTCTTTGACCACAAGAACACTCAGGCCAGGAATGGAGAAAATGCTCTTACTGGTGGCTTTGCATGTGTGCTGTACACATGGTATCTGAAGCCCTAGATTCCTGTGGGGTCCGTTGAGGCAATCGGTTAAAACTGCCTTAAAGGGAAGGAGATCGCAGTGAAATCCGCCGGACCTATTACTTCTACGAAAGCCTGATTAAGATCAGACTGGGAAGAAAATGTCCCGAACATGCTACTCAGACTAGTCCCAGCAAGAGAATTCAAAACCTTCGGTCACCCGGGATTCTCACGAAACCACATCTAAGCGCTCGCCTTTACACCATGCGCTCAGGACACGCTTGGCCACCCAACCTTCCCAGCTGGCCCTTGAGTCTACGAAAGAAGTAGCCAGCAAGTACTAGCCACTCCGAAGGGGAGCCGGCGAATTTATTCAGAATCAAGGGAGGAGAACGAGCCACACTGGATCTTTCTCGCCGCCGTCGCCATTCAGCACAGAAAGAGAAAGACTCCCCTGTTTACAGAGACGAGGGGGGTAGAGAGAGAACCGCGCGAGAAAATCCCAAATTTGTATTCAATGGCGGGATTTGTAGGTCTCCACTTGTCAAGTAAAACAGAAGACGTTGGGCACGATCCTTAAAGTTAAGCACCTGCAATTACTGTTGCTCTGTTGGGAGAAGATTTAGGCAGATGCTCAAGGCTCCCGCAATCAGTGAAGTGGGGGTCGTGTCCTAATGCACCTCGTCTCTCCCTTCTCTTCACTTTCCCACACCTGTCATCACAATCTAGCTTTCCTTCCACCTGGGTCCTTCCCGCGCAGGACAGCAAAAACCAGGCAACAGCTCGGGCGCCACACGTCTGATTTGGGTCCCGGCTACAGGTGCCGAAAGGACGGGAGACCAGAGGCCGCCTCCGCTGCGAAATGCCCATCTCCAGACTGGCGCCAGCGGAGCCCTACAAAAGAACAAGAGCTCCCGGGACTTTTCCTTCTCTCCTTCAGTAACGCCAACAACTTCTGAGCGCGCCACGCACCAAACGGCCCAAAGGCGGCCAGGTAATCCCGAAAATATAGGACAAATTAAGGCATTCAGCTGCCTCTCTCCCCATTTTTAATCTTGTCCGAGGATCTTTTTCTCGCAGAATAAGAAAGCCGCTCCTTGAGGTGGAGGAATATTGGAAAACCGCAACCTCCCGCCACCCTATCCAGGAAGGAAGGAAGGAAGGAAGGAAAGGGAACAGGATCGCACCTGACTGAGAAGCGCTGAGACAGAAGGTCCCGGTGATGGCAAGGAGGCTCACCCAGGAAAGGAGTCTTCGTACCGGCTTCATGCTTGCTTATTGTAAAATCTCGCTTTCTCTATTTATGTCAGTAGTTCTACCGTTGCGGCGGCGGCGTAGGAGAAGCCCTGAAAGGACGAGGACGTCTCCTCCTCAGCTCCGGGGTCGCGAGGCTCGCATGGCCTCCGCGACTTGGTTCTCCTGCGCCGGGACGACGCCAGCCAGCAGTTCGGTCCCTTTCCTCCCGAGGTGTGAACAAGCGGGTCTGGCTCCGGCGCGCAGCCCCGAGCTCCGAAGCGGCGCAGAGGAAGTTTCTCCCGAGCCACAATCCAAGGACTCCCAAAAGTTACTTCCCCGATCAAAATCCGCCGGTGTGCCCGCAATTTCCCTTCGGAGCCGGCTGGCTTTTATCCCTGCCTTCACTCTCCGTGTCCCCCCGGTCTTTCAAGCGAAGGGGGGATGGAGGGATTCGTGCGGAGGAGTTAGTTGACGTTCCCGTCTCCCCCTTTCCTTCCGCTTCTTTCGCTCGCTTGCAGCAGCTGCCGAGATAGGAAAACCACTTCCATTGAGTCCCGGAGCTCCGGCGGCTTCGCCGATTAACAAACCAAACTGCCCCCCCGCCCCCCCAACACAAAGGGGGGAGGAGGAGGAGGAAGAGGAGGAGACGATAGGTTGGACCAACTCAGTCCAACCCCGCCCCCTCTTTGCCGCTTAACTGGAGAGGCCACGCCCCCTGCCCGCCTCCCTGCCCAGCGTTCTGGGATCAGTCGTTCTCTTTCCTCCTTCCCCCCTCCCTCACGTCATCAAAATACCCGGGAAACACCTGTCACTGGAACCGGGCGCGTGCATTCGTCGGGGCGCGCGGCTGCTGCCCGCAGGTTACCATGGAGCTGCCAGTAAGCGCAACAATGTGCCTTTTCGGAGCAGGCAGGGGACGAAAACGATTTTGTGTCTTGTGCGTTCTCTACTTCTCGCTTAACACTTTTCTTGCAGATTTATTTGTTCCGTCGGAGTTCCAAATCAAGGGGGGGTTCTCTCTGTTACAACAATCCGTTTCCTTTCCCATTCCCGTCCCTAACGCTACGCACAATCCGATCTGATCCATAATCATTCGGAAGAAAAATTCTCTAGATGGTCGATAGGATCGCATCTTCGGCGTTTTGCGAACTGGGAAAAAAGAAAGAGAATACGGCGTGAGCCTGACTCCCATCTTCATCCCGCAGTTTTCTTCTCTACGGAAAGCGCAGTTTCTTCCATGACTTGGATTTGTCCCGAATAGTGGAGGCAAATACTGTAGCAAAAGGCTTGAAAGTTTAAAAAGTTCTGTTTTGCCGGCAGAAAAGAGAGAAGCCAAATAAGAAGCGGCTAACAGATTATGGCAAGGTTTTTCTGAAAGAGCGTCGATCCTTGGACACAGCGCGAATACAGCTCCAGAAAGGGCGATTGGCAACGGATTCCCCCCCTCCCCCCTGACTTTTTTTCGCAGAGACCGATGGTAGAAACCTGACATTCCCAAAGATTCGACGCTGCAATTTGCCGGGCAGCGATTTTTCTAAAAACTTTCCCTTTACACGCAAAACATTCGGCCCAGTTTACGGACAGCCTCCAAACAGACTAAAAGCTCCAGATAGGGAAAGCCTTTCTTGTAGGATGTATCGTTTGGGAAGTGGGGGGAGCGTGCAAAATTCAAAGGAAGGTGGAAAGGTTCGTGTGCTTATACATCCGCGGAAATTATTAAGAATTAGAATCATGCTGTCGTTTATTTTTTATTAATGATACATATTAAACGGTGCATAGACTTTGAAATTCTCCTGACATTTGCTTGATTTCCTTTTAAATCTTTTAGAGGAACAATCTCCCTGTTATATATAATATAAATAACGAAATGCTGTGGATCTTTCAAGATTGGTTCCACTTTGTGTCTTCATGGTGCTTGAAATGGACGGACAGGCCATAGTACCAAAACAGTTGTCTGGTTTGCAGCACCTGCTTGCAACACCTACTGTATATATTGGTCTCACATAATAGCTATAATTCAAATGAACATTTGCTCTCTTTTATTTACTTCCGTTCTGTTCTTATCTTTGCACTTTCCCTCTGCTTTTCCTGAGGATATAAGGTAAGTGAACTTCGATGAAACATAGCCTGTATGAGGAACATCACAAGCTTCTGAGTACATTCTGAGCACAAGCATGAGACCACAACTTTAGACATACTAAGGTTCCATTGTGCACTAAATTTCATTGAATCCAAAGAACTAGAATTAAATTAAAATTGCTGCAAATTGGGCAGGTGCACAGCTGAAATAAAACTGGATGGCTGACATATTTGCCAGGTTTTAGTGTCCTGCTGTAAACAAGTTAAGGCAATTTGGAAATATGGAGAAAAGACAGATGGAAATAATTTCATAGTCATTCCTAATGGTCTTGTTTTAATGAAGCTTTTATTTCAGAGAATAAAAGAACAGGTTGTGTTTTCCAATACAAATTCATCCAGCTCTATCATATTTGGTCAGTCTAATAGGTTTCCTCACTTGTCTTAATGAAAAAAACAAATTCACACTACAGTATAGTAATTAAATACCTATTGTAGCTGGTGTAATTCTTCAGTTTCCTTCTATGTTGTTTCCCTTGTCTCTTTTCCAAGATTGTAAATTCCTTTTATAAATAAAAGTAAATATGTATGATAATAATATGGAAATGCAGGATTCAATAAACATTCACAATCACATAAATGTGCAAAATTGGAAACACTTGTCTTGATGCATCCTGAAATTGACTGACTCAGATTCATTTCCATTTTTCCTGATCTGCAGGAACTCTTAAAAATATAGAAGGGTCTCATTTGTTGAACAGATAGTATGGGGTTGAGTGAGAAGCAAATTATCAGTCATGCACTCAAAGGTATCGCTGAACCATGATAGTCACTAGCTAATCATAGGCCTCTCATTCTCTTTCCACATCTTTACCTCACAGGATTATTATAACAATTAAAGTAAAATTATGCCCGTGTCTGCTTTTGGAAAGGAAAGAATCAGCAAAATAGTGATGCACTTGGGGTAAAAAAAAATCAAACTGTGTGTCTATGAATAAGCCATTTTTGTTTAGCATTCCCCCATGTTAATCTGCAGTTACATATTTAAGTTATCAGACAATTTCTCCTGTTTCCACAAATTACAATACACGGAGCACCATCCTAAATGATATGAATTCCCACATTTGCTCTGCCAAGAGTACAAATGAGCACCTTGTGACCTCCATATGTTTTAGACTATAAATGTCACACCATATACACAAAGTACACACACAATACTATCTTTTATGTTCAAACTATTTGGAAAGGGGACAGTTGCTTACTCTTTACATATTGGGAGCCTACTTGCACCTATGTTGGGTCTGAGGCAGAATGAATATTTTTTAGTGGCTACTGCAGCAATTTAGTAAATCATAGGAATTGGATTCATGAATCATGATGAAAGACGGAATGGAGACCATGGCCTTTATTACACAGTTCATGATCTCTTTACCGTTTCAGAGGGTCATTGATTAATGCCTCAGGAGATATTACAATGGCCTAGATGATGAATACAAGATATTTCCCAAGAAAGTTTGAAGGCTGGACTGTTCAAACCAGCATCCATATCTAACCTGAAAATTCTGACACAAGCTTATTGCAATAGCATACTTCCTGAAATCATTTGAATCCTGTTAAATACTTTTTTTGTTAATTTATTTTTAGGAATAAAGGTGCTATTTGCATCTGTTATATAAATGAATGATGCATATGAACACAAATTAGGCATATCAATTTATTTTTCATCAGCTGCTTTACTTTTCATGCTTTATCCTGGATAGACTGGAAAATTAGGAATTTATTGGCAAGAAATTGTATAGTAACAGAAGAAAATGTATGAGCACGTTAAAGGGATTAATGGTGGATGGAAAAGAGAACATGGTTGGAAATAATTGAAGAATGGACAGGGAACTCAGAAATGTCAGCGCTGGAAACATTAAATAGGAAAATGGGTTTGCGTAGAATGTCACAAAAAATAAGATGAACACATAAGAATTCTTCCTTCACAATTTTAATGATTGTCATCCATTAGATATAATTTCAGTTTAGAATATGAATAATACATTTTATGGACATATTCTATATTATACTTAAGATTGTAGCAAGAACAAAAGGCATGCTTTTTCTGCATTGAAGCCTCTTAAAAATGTGAAGATCTGAAATAAATCTGTTAGAGTAATGCAGTACATTACACTAATTTTGTTTGAGCAGTTCACTGTGTCAAAATCTGTCTGGTTTCTTTACATCTTTTCTAGGGAACAAGGCTTTTCTTGCCTGTAATTGTTCCCTACTGAAAGTTATCCAAGACAGAATATAAATGCAAACAAGCCAATCTGAGCCTTCCCTGAATTCAGTTTTATTGCAAACTAATTCACACTACAGTTAGTGCATAGATGCATGAGAACAATGCTGACAATCCAGAGACTTACAGAGAAAGGAAGACAAGAACCAGGACAAATGCTTACTAAAGGAAGCTGACTGTTTTCTGGGAAGTGTATCCTAAGCAACCCCAGGAATGGAGCAAAGGGAACTGCAACTTGATGAGTTACCTGCTGCAGAGGCCTGCTCTGTAATGTGGTTTATTAGAACAGCTGTCCAACAAACCTGAGAGCCCTTAACGTGCTTCAAGGAATCAGTACAGTAATGTCTGCAACATCAAGCATGATAACTATTTAACATAATTACTCTATGTCTTCTTTACCAGTGTTATGACAAAGATATTCATTGTGAAACTGTCTTTTTAAGTCTCAAGTCTGCTGTTGATATTCTTTACTTAGACTTCAGACTTACTTCTTGATAAGATAAAACAATATGGGATAGAGACTACTGCCACCAGATGGAGTCACATTTAGCAAACCAACTGCACTCAAACTACAGTCCTTAATAGAATGACATCTACCTGGTGGGAAGCATGCAGTGGGGTACCTCAAGGTTCTGTCTTGGGCCCATTGTTCTTCAACATCTTCCTAAACGATCTAGATGAGGGGGTAAAATAGGAGTTTCATTAAATTTGCAGATGACACTAAGCTTGGGACAATTGCTAACACTTTGGTAGATAGACTCAAAATTCAGAAGGATATTGACAGACTTGAACATTGGGCCATAGTCAACATGATGCAGTTCATTGCTGAGAAATGCAAGGTCCTGCACTTAGGCAGGAAAAACCAAACATACACATACAGATAACTTTACTGTAGTAGTTATCTACAGTTATCTAACTATACTCAACAGTAGTAGCTTATTTTTAAGTGGTGTACTAGTGAACCACCACTTAAGTATAAGCCAGCAGTGTGCTGCAGCTGTCAAAAAAGTCAATCCAGTCCTAGGCTGCATCAACAGAGGGACAGCATCAACATTACAAGAAGTGATAGTACCCACTCTATAGTGCATTAATGAGACCACACTTGGAATACAGCATCCAGTTCTGATCACTACGATACAAACAAAATGCTGAAACTCTAGAAAAGGTGCAGAGAAGAGCAACTAAGATGATAAGGAGTCTGGAAGCTAAAACATATGATGAACGATTGAGGGAGTTAAGTATGTGTAGCCTATTGAAGAGGAAGATTAGAGGTGACATGATAACTGCCTTGCAGTACTTGAGGGACTGTCACAGAAAACAGTGACTTATTCTCCAAAGCACATGAGGCAGGACAAGAAGCAATGGCTGGAAGCTCATTATACGTTGGACTAGAAAACCTCCAAGGTCCCTTCCAGGTTTATGAGTCTATGTTTTAATGTATGAAAGTTTGTTCTCCATCTTCCTCCTGAACTGCTTTGGTAATATAAATGAGAAATTTTTCCAAAAGCTAAGGAAGATAGTGTCATTAGAAAACTGCCAGGTTTCCATCTTCCAATATCCTAGGAATGTCCCTAAAAAGTGAAACAAAAAGCTAATGAGAGTTGTACATGCATTGTGGCCAGATATAGCCTTCTCTCCTGACACCTTTTCCCACCCTTGAGTAACTCCTCTGTGAATTCAGCAAACTTCATTATTCACTGAAAGGAAAGTATTACAGTTTGCCATGAAATATTCAATTTCACTCATGCATCAGGTTAATACAGCTAATCTTAAACAATTTGCTATTACCGTAGCAGTAAGCACCTTATGTCTGCATTTCAAAATGATATTTAAAAAATAGTCTGGTTTTTGTCATCCTTGACATATTTTATTCTCTATTTGTGTTTATTATTGCACTCATTTTTTATTTTGATGTAATGTTTTTAACTTGTGAGCTTCGCAGAATCAATGAGCCTTGGTAGTACAGTGGTGTAAGCTTCGCAGAATCAATGAGCCTTGGTAGTACAGTGGTGTAATGCACCCTGTTATTAAGACCAGCTGCCTGCAATTACTGCAGATTCGAATCTCGCCAGGCTCAAGGTTGACTCAGCCTTCCATCCTTTCTAAGGTAGGTAAGTTGAGGACCCAGTTTGTGGGGGCAATAAGCTGACTTTGTATAAATATACAAAAGGATGAAGGCTATTGCTTAATGCATTGAAAGCCGCCCTGAATCTCCGGAGAAGGGTGGCATATAAATCAATTTTTTTAAAAAAATGGAAATTGGAAAGGTTATTGTTATTATTATGGTTGCTTGCAAGTCAGCCTGGATTTAGACTGGATTTAGCATTTTTATCTACATATCAAGTTCTTCCCAAGGATCTGGGATAGGCAGATGTGGATGTTTGATGGTGCTAAAGGTATCATTGCAGGATATAAACTATTCTGAGTAAAGCTAATTATTATTATTATTAAGTCATCATTGTCTAAGACATGGTTTACATCTAGAGATTTTTTGTGCAGAGGACATTTAAAAGAAGTCATGATAATTCTTTATGCAGGCCAATATTTCAGTTTTGTAATCTTTTTATTGCCTCTTTTTCAATTAAGCTTGGGGCTATTTTGCATTGTATATGCAAAACATAGAACGCTATATTTCACAATTATATAACATAGTTAAAGTTCTGTTACCCTTTCTTTGCTCCAAATCATAACAGTTCTGATTATAAAGAATTAACAAGATTTGCTGAAACATACCTGTTTGTTATTTTTGCACAGATTGCAGACTACTTATTGTGATCCCATGACAGCCTAACATACATCAGTGGTGGCAAAAATGGTCTAATTATGGCAACCAAGAGGAGTGTGAAGTTTGTCTTCTGTTCTTCTTGTCTTCTCGTTTCCATCTTCAAGAAAGGGGGGGGGACAGACCCAGGAAACTACTAAATAATCAATCTAATATCAATATCTGGGAAGATCCTGGAAATGATAATCAAAAACAGATCTGTGAACAACTAGAAGCAAATAAAGTTATAACTAGTAGCCAGCATGGGTTTGTTAAAAACAGATCATGCCAAACCAATCTTATTTCATTCTTTGGTAAAGTCACTAAATTAGTAAATCACTGAAATGCTGTGAACATAGTATACTTAGATTTCAGTAAGGCATTTGACAAAGTAGACCACAATCTACTTTTTGGTAAACCAGAAAAATGTGGAATAGACAACATCACCACCAGATGGATTTGTAGCTGGCTGACAAACTATACTCAATGAATAGTCCTTAATGGTACCACATCCACATGGACAGAAGTAAGCAGTGGGGTACCACAAGGCTCAGTCTTAGGCCCAATATTCTTCAATAGCTTTATAAATGACTTAGATGAGGGAATAGAAGGGGATCTCATCAAATTTACAGATGATACTAAACTGGCAGGAATAGCCAAAATCCCAGAAGACAAATTCAGGATCCAAAAAGATCTTTTTTTTTTTAATTGAAAAAGTTTTATTAGTGAAAAAAAACAAAACAGTTTTCCCACAACCCTCCCACCCAACCCCCCCTCCCCCTCCCCGACTTCCCAGAGCAGAACACAAGGTATTTCTATTAACTTTTAACAATAAACTAAATTGCTTAACCAACCATTAAACTAACACCCTCTAAAAAATAATTCTTAACCCCCCATAGATAAAAAGGATCCAAAAAGATCTTGACGAACTTGAACAATGGGCCCTATCCAAGAAAATGAATTTTAATGTGGAGAAAAACAGAGCTTTACATTTAGGCAGGAAAAATCAAAGGTGTAAGTACAGATTAGGCAAGACCTGGCTCAAAAACAGTAATGTGAGAGGGACCTTGGAGTCCTAGTGGATGATCACTTGAATATGAGTCAGCAGTGTGCAACCGCCACCAAAAAAGGCTAATACAGTCCTGGTTTGTATAAACAGAGGCATAGAATCAAGATCACATGACGTATTAGTGCCACTTTACAAAACCCTAGTAAAACTACACATAGAATACTGTAACCAATTTTGGTCACCATACTACAAAAAAGATGTTGAGACTTTGGAAAAAGTTCAGAGAAGAGCAACTAAGATGATAAGAGGCCTGGAGACTAAACCATATGAAGAATGGTTGCAGGTTTTGGGTCTAATCTAAAGAAAAGAAGAATTGGGGTGACATGATAGCAGTATTCCAGTATTTGAAGGGCTGCCACAAAGAAGAGGGGATCAAATTATTCTCCAAAGCACCAGAGGTTAGGATAAGAAACAATGATTGGAAACTAATCAAAGAGAGAAGCAACCTGGAATTGAGTCAGGATTGAACTCCGAGCTGTGGGCAGAGTTAGCCTCCAATACTACATTTAACCACTGCATCATTGCACCAATTTTTATTTCTGTAAAAATCTTGTTTACTATTTTTTTGTCTCTGCCCCACAAATTTTCTTTATAGCATCAATTCTGATACAGTTTAAATTCCCGCCAAAAGTACTGGACTGAACTTTTCCCTTGATTATATCATTTCAGAGGAAGAAGCTACATGCCTTTCTTTACTGTTGCAGTAAAAGAAAATTAGCATGCCCAAATGAGGAATTAAGTCTAACTTGCAAATTCTCATTGGCCATCTAAAATGAGAAATGCTATGAATCTAGATCATCTTCCCTACAGGAAAATAACAACATGTTTTGAGTAATTTCATTCAGAGAATT
Source organism: Arizona elegans (assembly GCA_022577455.1). Taxonomy (NCBI): domain Eukaryota; kingdom Metazoa; phylum Chordata; class Lepidosauria; order Squamata; family Colubridae; genus Arizona; species Arizona elegans. The sequence goes on from JAKOOJ010000001.1 coordinate 157,310,158, forward strand.
AAAGACCTTAGGAATAATTGGGCAAAATTATAAAGACAGAGAAAATTATATAAAATCAAACTGTGGGACACTTTTTGAAGGGGTTAAAGATCAAAATTCTTAAAAGAAAATGGAAGATACAAACTGTGTTTATTTGATTAATATGTTTAATATATATATATTATTATTTCTAATAGTTCTTAGATTTTTCTTTACTAGGTTGGAATAATAAGTTTTTAAAGATTTGTTTATAAATAAAAGATAAGATATGGAAAAAGATATTTTTGTTGTATTTTTAGAGAAAGTGATAAGTTAACATATTAAAAGAAAAGGAAAGGAATATGAAACTGATTTGTTTGATTAAGGTTAAAATATATACATTGTTATTACTTACTTATTGTTAAGTAATTCTTAATGGATTTTTACTGATTAGCACTGAATGATGATTTATAATTTGCTTATAGATAAGAGACAAAAAGTGTGAAGAAGAAATCTTCGATAGATGATAATTTTTTTGAACATTTTTTTATTTTTTTATTTTTTTAAAACACATAAACATACAAAAACATAAAAAAAGAAAAAAAAGAAAAAAATTCCTAACTTATATCATTTAATACAAATCAATTACCTTCTATTATTTCACCACAAATCTTAGTTTTCAAATATCACAACTTAATTTTCTCTAACATTATTGCCATAAATTCTATCTAAAAGAAGAAAACATTCTTAAAACACATTACACTAATCTTAAAATCCTTAATTCAGTTATCATTTCAATTTCTTTTCCTTTTAACATGGATGGATATATCTTAAAGACATAAATCAACAAAATATTCATACAGTATTTTAACTGTTAGCATTTATCATCTTCATTTTACTATTTATCTCCGCTTAACCCTTTTAATCACAACATAATCATTTCATTATTAGTATCAATTCCAGCATGGTCATCTTTATTTCTAAAAGTTTATCCCAGTATATAATCTTCCTCTTAATCATCCTCTTCTGGCTGTTAATCACAGCATATTCTGCTTAGGTTTTACTGTTATTCCCAGTATAATCATTATTTTTACTGTCAATCCCAGCATAATTATTTTTATCTTTACTATTATTCCCAGTATAATCATCTTGTTTTGCTGTCAAACCCAGCATAATTTTCTTTATATTTTACTGTTATACCCAGTATAATGTGTTTTGCCTCTATGTTTTGCTGTCTATCCCAACATAATCATCTTAGTTTGCTGCTTATCCCAGCATAATCACCTTTTTTTTAAATTTACCATCCAGCAATACATTACTTGTTAATATTCAATCACATTATCATTATCATCTTTATAACAATTTAACATTGAGGCTTAGTTCTTACTCCAAACTCTTCCTTATATAAATTAGTAAATTTCTGTTAATATATACTATTCCTCTCATATTACTTTTTTTAATTTCAGTTTTTACATATTATTTATTTTTATTTTATTTTATTTTATTTCAAATTTATATACCGCACCTTCTCTCGAAAGACTCAGGGCAGTGTACAGCCAGATAAAAACATACAATACAAACATTAAAAAAAACAATTAAATGGATATTTAATTCTTCTGCGTTTTAAAAGTAATAATTATTCTTTATCTTCTTTTCTTTAAAAATCTAATTCAAATTTTAAAGTTGTTCAATTTTGAACCAAGTCTCAATGTTTATTTTTCAAATTTAGTCTATTCAAATATCAATTTTCAATCGAGTCTTTTTCTTTTCTTTTAAAAATTTCATCTTAAAATCTTCCATGCCCCTTAGCTCTGAAGCTGCTGATTTAAGGCTAGGGGTCTTACAAAATAAAAAGTCATTATTCCAAATATTGTTTCAAGCCTGGATTGGTTGTTACTCACCTGGCTTCAAAAGGCATCGCTCTTTTCCACTTTCCTCCTGCACATCACTTGCCTGGTTAGTCCCAGCTTCGTGGCAGCCACCATGGCTGCCGCCACCCACCACCGACTCACAGAGAGCTCCCTCTGACCTCCGAGGAACTTGCCTGTTCCTCTGGTAGTCTGAGGTGCCTCTCTTCCATCCCCGTCCCTGCAGGACGGTTCCGGTCCGAAGACCCATCGGTGGCAGTTCAGCAGCTGGGATTTTCGCGGGGCTCATCAGACTCATCAGTCTGATCAGACTATATCCCTGACTGTCTCGCCGCGACGTCAAACCAGAAGTCACCAGGTGATAAATTATTTTTGTTCTTGCCTTGATGAAGGGGGAAGTCATTTCTTTGTCTTTTTTTCTTCATTTTTTCCTTTTCTTTTTCTTTTTATATTTTCTGAAGTTTGTATTAATTTGTTATATTTGTATTTTTAAACTTTAATAAAATGTTAATAGGAATTATTATAAAAAATGTGATTGTTTTTGTGCTATCAAATTGTTGTCAACTCTTAGTGATCATATGAAGTAGATAGATTTTTTTAATGACAATCTGTACCAAACCTAGATTTTCAGGTCTTCCAATGGGGCATCCATCATCACTATAACTGAGACCCTATGGTCATCCTCTTATCTTTCCTTCTACCTTTCCCAGGATTAGAGCTAGTCTTCACATAATATATCGACCATAGAATAATTTGAGATTGCTTCAAATGAGAATTTTTCATGGAATTGTTCAATAATTTATTTGTTTGTTTTCTTGGCTATCTATGGCATTCTCAGGAGTTCAAAACCATCAATATTCTTCATATCCTGCTTCTAGCACTGGAAATGTTTCCACCTTGTATGTTTTTTTCACCTGGTCCTGGAACATTACCTTGTATTCTATGGCTGACTACTTCAATCCAGAACTAGTTACTCTGATTCTGCTGGTATCAAGATTTCCTTTTTGCTTTGGCAGACTCATGGATAGTAGAACTCCCTGTTGCTTTTTGACTAAAGAAGATTAGCAATATTTTATCTACTTTTTAAATTCAAGGTAGCCTCTGGAATCACGGCAGCCCAGTACTTTGCAAGTATGTCCTCAAAGTATTTTCCCTACATTTCCCCAAAGCAAAGATAAGCTATAATGTTAGAGATTGGGGGAGATTAGGTAAAGATATGTTTTATGATTAATACATTTAACTATGGAAACCCATTTTTGTGATAGCCCATAAATTTTGTAACAGAGAAGAGGGGCTTGTCTTAAGGGTGAAGAAGTACACACCAGGGAATATATGTGTCTGTCATTCAGGGACAGCTGCATAAGTGTTCCATTTATATTTCTGCAAATGTACTGTTCTGGCAAGGGGGCACTCAAATGGCAAAGGACAGAACAGAAAGTTCAATTAACCAATCAGCAAGCAGGACGTGCAGCTCTTTACAACATGGAATTGGGATTTGGGTGAGGTGTGGACTTCAGCTCATTTGCAACCTACAGTATCCATGAACCCTTTTGCAGCATAGATATATACTGTATGGCAACGACTATAGGCAGTTATTGGTAACTCAAATTCAGCTTTTATTGTCTAAAGTACTAGAGGGCAGGACAAAAAGAAATGAGTGGAAACCAATTAAAGAGAGATTCTACCTGAAACTAAGGAGAAATGTCCTGACTGTAAGAATAATTAACTAATGGAACTGCTTCCTATCCAGGAGCAGCTTGCTAGCCAGAGTTGGGGTACTCTATCACTAAGGTTTTCAGGAAAAGATTAGATAACCATTTGTCCAGAATGCAATAAAGTCTTCTGCGTTGGACAAGAAGTTGAACTAGAAGACCACCAAGGTCCCTTCCAGCCCTATTATTCTGTAATTCTATTATCTCTGATCCATAGATGATATGAATTACAACTCCCTTAAATCCAATAATTCTAGGAATGATTAAGATTTTTAAAACAAAAGTTCTGGAGAGCATTGGATTGCCTGCTATTCCTCTAATGAGCGAAATTTGCACAGTGGTTCTGATAATCAAATGGAAGTTTCTGTAACTAAGTAAATACTGTAGCAGTCATTGCCCTGCTTGTAATAGCATCTTTGCCAGTTACATTTTGTAATATTTTTGATAATTGTTCATATCTTTCATTTTGCTTTAATAAATAGTTACTGTCTTTTTCATTCATTGCTTCTTTTGTAAATCATCTGGATAACATTTGGATTTAAGGCAACATAAAATGTTTAGTGTTAAAAGATTTGGGGGGGTTTCAAAAATATAGGAAAAAGCCTCTTCTCATTCTCACAAATGTCATTTTTCTATAATTACAATGCACAATAAAGGCTTTATGGGCATCAGCTGCATTTGTTGGGCCTTGAAATGATATCATAACACAAGTGGCACGACAGAGTGGGACTACAAGTGGATTGTAAAATAATCTATTCACCAATTAATTAATTTATGCCAATTTTTCTGGTGTCAACATTAGTTCCATTGTTATCTGTTGTTAGCCTCCTTGTTGATTCATTGTCTGTTGTAGAACAGAAACAACCACAAGAATTTTAATATGTGATGAAAAGGTTTCTTATCCTGAAATGAGCTGGCAATTCAAGGAACAACAGTCTGTTCCATAACATATATATGAAATTCCCTCCATAAAGGGAGGGAATGTTGGAATTTTCCCAACATAAAGGAAAATATACAGATTCTCTTGAGTTAAGCTGATTTCTTGGTGCCTGTTTTTGGGCAGCATTGCATAGAACATAGAATCATAGAGCTGGAACGGACCTTGGAATAGAATGTCCAATCCAAATTGGATTGGAATCTAATTGTTGGAATCCAGCAATTCAATGTTCCAATTAATATAATACCCAGGGAATGTATCTATCTTGTTGAACTCATTTTCCACCTGTAAAAATAGTATTTTTTACAATTACCATTTTTTCGCACTATAAGATGCACTCCCACCCCCCCAAAAAAAGTGGGTGGAAATGTCTGTGTGTCTTATAGAGCAAATGTTGCCAAAGTCCCACCCATCTGCTGGCCCCCACCCTTCAGCCATTTTCAGCCTCTGCATGCCCTGTTTTCGGCCTCCGTGTGTCCCATTTTCGGCCCATTCCAGGCAGTCTATCGCCACCACCAATCACCTCCGATCACTGCTGCCGTTCGCCACTGGCAATAGATGGAACGGACCAAAAATGGGACATGTGGAGGCCAAGAATGGGGCGTGCAGAGGCCAAAGACGGGATGTGCAGAGGCAGCAACAGACGGTGGCAATGGCGATGGGCAACAAAAATCTCCACAGCCTGGAACAGGTGATTGGCAGTATTCCGGGAGGCTGATCCAACCGCCAATCAGCTGCTCATGCTAAATCAGGCTGTGATAACGTGCTGAAGCTGACCAGGCTGTTTGCTGTTTGCTCCAAGGACACTAGCCAAATGAATGGATGCTGGGAGGCAGAGGCAGATATTTTTTTTCTTATTTTCCTCCCCAAAAGCTAGGTGCATTTTATGGTCTGGAGCGTCTTATAGTGGAAAAAATATGGTACTGAAAGCACTAGAAAGAGCAAATTTCAGAAGTATATTGTGTATGAGATGATGAAAGATTATAGTGCATTGTGTTACAAAATATAATAAATGATCCCTGCATAAAACTTGCATATTATATTTATATAGGAATAATGTCACATATGAAGAGAGGCCCTTAAATTGTATTTTGTACAAATGCATAACTAGATTTAGAAGAAACTAAAGCTGAACTCAGTAACCAGAGGCTCAGTAAAAATGATTGCCTGACAAATTGTAAACGTGATGGAATATAACTAATAGTTGTCTTGTTTTGGTTTTACAAGTTGTGCGGAACAGGTCAGTCACCAAATCTTTAGCTTGTCTGGAACACCTTTCAGATCCTATTTAATCACATCAACCAACTTTTTTCAACTGGTAAAATATGGAATATATATGCTATAATCAATGATCTGTTGTGATCTACATTTTTGTGGGAAACTCGCTACCAATGAATACATGGACCTGCTACTGCTCTTCCTCATGAGAGCCAATTGGTTGCTCTTCCCATCTTCCCTTTTATTAGTTCAGAAGAAACAAATAAGAGTTAGGGAACTTTATCTGACCCTCCAATTTCTTGAAAATGAATACATGATAAGCAGAAGAACTAGACTTTATGAAGAAGACCACATGCAGTGAATTTCAGTACATCTAGTAGATTTGGACAATCCTACTTGGCAGAAAAATCTAAGAAATTTCAAAAACAAATATACAAACTACAGATTACCTGATGCTAACTATATGTAGTTTCACATGGTTTCAGCTAATTAATCATTATTATTGAATCATTGAATTTTGAAGTCCAATTATGCAGCCTGTATACTTGTCCTCCAGGCTTAGCTAAACTGTAAAGAGTTCAAGACTTACAGCAGTGAAGGTTTTTAGACAAAGCTTACTCCAAATTCAAATAAAACAGGGATTCTTAATGGCATTCAAGGTTCCATAGCAATATAAGATTTCTCCCTATGTGTCTTTAAATATAAATATACGATAAGTATAAATACATATTTACAGTTTCTATTTTATTTATATAAATAATACATATATAAATAAATTGAAATGTGTGAGACTGCCATTTGTTTTAACTTGTAGCACTTTCTTTAAAAACCAAGAAAATTATTGACACCATCATTATTTTCAAGGTCAGTAAAACCTTGAATTTATTTCAACTTACAAAATACTACTGTATTTAAGGTGGAAACCTCATGTTATATTTCCATTTTTAAGAAGCCCTGTCACTGCTAATGCCTTTTTGCAGCTGATTCATTATCACTCCTTTGCTTTTTATGGCAGTTTTACCAAAATCATGGTTTTCCTTTAATCTCCTCCTTTCTACATTAGCCAAATGGGAGGGAAAATTATTTTGAATGAATACTCTGAAATGAGTATCTTACCTCTGAGGAATGAACTACTCCCCAAATAAACTCAATTGTCTTGCTTAGTGTGTATCAAACTAGAATTCACCTTTTATTTGCCTCCCATTTGATATAAGTAGAAATAATTTAAGAAAACTAAACACAATATTCATCAATAATTGAAGACAATGAAAATAGAATCTAGAAGGAAAAACAAGTTGCTGTACTTTTGTCAGTGACAAAAACATCACTGGATATATAAGTGCAGGGGTTGCATGTAGCCAAAGGGCAGGGTTTGCACTGTGATACTGCTTCCATTGTTTTTCTTCTCCCCTCCCCCAACTATTATAGATGGCTTAACTGTAACTGTGATGAGGGTATCCCGCATACCCTTCTCTGGAATTTTGTAAAACTCATTTTTAGTGTTTTTAGTGGGCCTAGAAATGACATGCTCAGGAGAATTCTCTATCAACTAGTTTCCTGAAGTCAATACAATAGATAGAACCCTTACCAGTTGGGCTGAATCAATTTATTGATCACCAATTAAAGAATCATAATTCTGTTGTCTTCCTTTACTCCCAGTCCATCCTGGATATGCATCTCATGTTCCCAGGATAAGCTTCTCTGAAGCCATGCTAATAAGATAGGCTTTGCTTGGAGAAGATGATACAGGAAGTGATTGTGCCTTCAATAATGATAGCAGAGGTTTTGGGGAAAAGTTAGAATACAATATATGCAGATTCAGTAGAATTTCCATAATGTGTTTAAACATTTTATTTTTCACATAAGATAAAGTCCCAGGTGGTAGTGGTATTTGGTAGTGGAAAAAATACTAGTGGTATTTTTTCCTTATGTGAATAAGAAGGATGGTTCTTTGGTTTTGAGGCAGAGGATGTTGACACCAATGTGGATGAAGGTATAGAAGCGGACAAGAAGCAAAATTGGGGTAGGCAACATTGCCTGAACTGAAGCAAAGATACTAAAAATATTTTATAAGCAACCTTAATCCATACTGATATCCGATATCCTTACTCTCTGGTACTCTCTGAGCTTTGTTGCTTTTTTACAGATATTTCAATACCCAACTAGATAACATCATCAGTGCATTATATCTTCATTTTAAAGACAGAGCTTATAGAGCCTCTTTCTATAGTGAATGATATAATGAGAGAGGTTTGGTTTCCGCATACTAGTTTAATAACATTCTGACAAGGATCCATAAAATGTTCATGCCCAAGAGCTAGACCAGGGGTCCTCAAACTATGGCCCGTAGGCCGGATATGACCCGCCGACACAATATGTCCGGCCTGCGCAGTGGTGGGATTAAGCCCCTCCCCTCCCAGCCACTCCTTGCGTGGCTAGCTTTTCCCGCCATCCTCATTGCCCCTCCACCAGCTGTCGGCCTGCAAGAGTCAACTTGCAGAATCTAGCTAGCCACACTTCTGCGTACTTCTGCTCATCGCTGCTTGCAAAGATAAGGGCACGGGCCAGCGGGTGGGCAGGGCAGAAAAACTTGCATTTTTCTGTGAATGAAAGCTGAATTGTGCTCCCTTCATTTCCTATAGGACTTCTGTAGTGCCGCAGCTAAACCATAAGCTGGAGATCTTAAACTTCCTCTCTCAAAAGTCCTCTGAATGAACAATCCCTAACTATACCTTCTTCTTTGGTGTATCAATACTTACTGGTCTCATAATAGGTTTATAAACTCAAACTATTTTTTTTTAAAAAAAGCAAAAAGAAGAATGTAAAAATCCCATTTTAGATTAATGTAGTAACATGCAGATATTCAGTTGCAAAGGAGTTAAAAATATTGTTGTGGCCTTTGGACAGTGAGGAGGTTGGGGAGGAAAGTGGGCCAGTCCTGGAGTCTGGGGAAGGCTCGGATGATGGCTCTGGGTCAGAGGCAGAGAGGGGGCCAAGGCCAACTGGTAGTTCTTTGCTGCCTCCAGAGTCTCCAGAGTCTGACATCAGCGAGGCAGAAGAACAGCATGAGCCTGTTCCCAGTATGCGCATGTGCAGAACTGCCAGGAGACAGGAACAATTAAGAAAATAGGGTCAACTTGGGAGTAAGGCTTGGAGATGATTGGCCCCTCCCATAAGACATAAAAGAGAAGCGAACAGGATGTGAGCTTTTGCAGGAAGCAATTAGTTCATCTGGCCGATTCAAGATTTGAAAATTCTGTTTGTGACTCTGTGCCAAGTTTGGCCTTGCCCTGCATCTGAAAATTAGCTCTATTCCTAGATATGCTAACACTGCATTGGTTAAAAAAATAACAGAGATAAGGATAGTGGAGGTGCTCCTTCTAGGCCTGCCAAAGCAGATGAGTTCTATGAAGCATGCCTGTGCAGGCACAATCATATATACAATGCTTTGAGAATACAGGTAGTCCTTGATTTACAGCAATTTGTTTAATGACTATTTGAAGTTACAACAGCACTGAAAAACGTGACATGACCGTCTTTCACATGACCGTTATAGCATCCCCATGGTCATGTGATCAAAATTCAGATGCTCTGCAACTGGCATGTATTTATGATAGTTGCAGTATTCTGGAGTTACACGATCACTTTTTGAGATCTTCTGACAAGCAAAGTCAATGGGGAAGCTGTTCACTTAAGGGAAGATTCACTTAACAACTGTGTTACTTAACAACTGCAGTAATTCATTTAACACTTGACAACTGTGGCAAGAAAGATCATAAAATGGGGCAAAACTCACTTAACAACTGTCTTGCTTAGCAATGGAAATTTTGAGCTCAATTGTGGTCATCATTTAAGGACTACCTGTACAAACAAGTCTACAGAAAATTGTCTTTGTTCAGTAGAGATTTTAGCAATACACATGGACTGTTACATTTCTTTTTCAAAGCCCATTGTGGATATTAACATGTTCTGAAATACAATGGATTCTCATATGTAGGCTGTTGTCATGGAGTGATACTATGACCTATTTAATTTACTATTGTATGGTCTTCAAAGTCCCTCACTGACTGAGGCTGTCCTGATGTTAGGCAGAAGCCTCAGCCCACTCTTTTAACTACAGATTGAACTTGGGCCTTCAGGCTTTAGCTTTCTAAAGCATTTTGCCCTGCTCTATTTTAAATACTATCTACTGGCACTATTGGATGTAATTGCTTTGGGCTGCCCCTGCTGTAGTTAAAGGTGCTCCTGCAAGAGAAATAAGAATGCATAAGAGTAGGAGGTGTTTGTCTTCAATACTGCTCTGATGAGCACTCCTTGTAAAGAGAAGAACCGCCTTTTGCTTGGTTTCAGATTAGGGGACATAATGATTTCCCTTTATTTTGTTTTGATCAGAGAGTTGCAAACACCATATTTTAAGAAGGAGCCAGAACATCCAGCACAAGTTCAGAAAGAGCAACGGGAATGATCAGGGAACTAGAAACTAACACCTCTGAAGGGAAAGAAGCAATTGAAAATGCTTAGCTTTCCAAAGAAAAGACTCAAGGACAATGCCATTCCTCAAATACAGGAACTGGTGGTCCACAATGAAAGGTCAGAACCCACTCTTCGTTGGACAGTGTGCAGGACATAGAATATATTGAACCATATGAGTACTTTGAAATGACCATATTTATTCTGATAAATTCACAACACATAATTGTGTTCATGAACATTTTAAATGAAGCATGTGAAGGTGATTCTAAAAAATAACTAGAAATTTCTTTGAAATTCATAGGTGACCCTTCCCACAGCTCCAGAATTGCATTCAGAAAAGGTTTTGCTATATCTAAATCTCAGTCCATACTGTATGTTTACCCTTATCTTTTATCTGGCAAATACTAAAGCAAAAAATAAAATTTGCAAGCATTCATATAGAGGATTGCAGTACTCTTTTGTTAGCTGGTGCTTAAATTCTGTTTAAAGAGTTCCATTAGAGTTAAGCAGTTGGCTGATAGATGCATACATACATATATACTTACATACATACATGCATACATACACACATACATTTTCTCTTCTCTTGCACTAAAACATCTTGTAAATACTTTGCTTATTTATGATGAGTACAAAATCCAGTGAACCTCTTAGCAATATGAAAAAGAAATAGCACTGATTGTCTTGTGCAATACACTTGATAAATTTGAACCATCTAAATTTTTATTGCTGTAATCTTTAAAATAAAAGGTCTACAATATCCTTTCTTTTTTTAATAATGCACAAAGTTCTAATAAACAATTTAATCTGAACTACAGCTAGAATGAAAGGCCATTTAGATGTACTGACTCAATAGATTGGGGAAAACGACTACATGCCTGAACAGTTCTGGCTTAGTGATAAATCTTTCTCTTTCTTTTTAATAACAGAATCATTGTAGAGCTTTCATGGAAAGTGAAATTCCGTCTGTCTTGAGTGAGACAGAAATATTTATGAACTTTAAAGAAATATAACTAATGAGGCTTTAACTTTCATTTTTAAAAAAAGTAAATTATGTGCATCATGGAAATTTCTCTTTCTCTAGAATTCCCTCTTGGTTTTTATTGTGAATTGGGTGATTCTGAAGGGAAAAAATAAAGGGTTCCATATACAATCAAGGATGCAAACCATTTTTGTTCATTTGTTGCTGAAATGGGATTCTATGTTTGTTGTTTCACAAATAATAGCTCTTGCTCTTTAGTACTGTATAAGCAAAAAAGCAGTTTGTGATATGGGATGAAGGATGGGGATCATGATTTCCGTTTGATAGAAAGATTATATTTTAGAATCTAAGTCTAATATGTTAAACCGTTTCTGAAAATATGTATATGTCAAGGCTTGACTTGTGACACTCACTCAAAGGAGTGACTTATGTCTCTCTCTTTAAAAACTTATTACAAAAAGTTGTAAATATATGTATGATTGTGTGCATATATAGGTCAAAATAATACAAATTAGTTATGACTGAAAAAATTGAAACAATGAAACATTAACTGCTACAGGCTTGCTTTAAGAAATCAGTTCTGACTTCTTTGGAATGTCTCTGAATCTTAAAGCATGATCTGGAAATCATCCAATCCAGTGGTTGGAATTTCTAGTTTGATACAGAGATTTAAATGAATCAGTTTCATAGCATCAAATTGAAGCTTAATTTAACTCAAGTTAACAATATGCTTTTTTAGTAAAAGTTCATATTATAACCCGAGCAATGCAATTAAAAATAGTAACTCTTCCTTGTTTCTCTAAATTTAATTTCTGATTTCGTATTAAAATTTTGTATCTTATGCATGCTAATTTTATTTTTCATTTATTTTTTGTTATAATTAGGAGACAAATATTTGAATGTAAAACCTACAAGACCCTTGGCAATTAATATATATTTGTTGCAATTTTAATGAAAATGGAATTTCAGTGAGTCATTCCAGTAAATTTATTCACCCAAAACTCTCAGGTAAGCTTCAATTTGTATTTGTTCACATAACGAATCTCTTACTAATAGGTACTAATTCATTTTAATTTAGTACTTACTAATATCAAGATACAAATTATATAATACAATAGAAGGTATTAACACATACGTTATCTTATATCCAGCATCATTTATACTGATAACAGTCTCTGAAAAAAGATGTAGATGTGTTTAGGGTTTAAAATAATCTGTCGTTTTGATGACAACCTCAATTTCATCCTTGATTTTATCACTCATACTTGGCTGCTATTCAGGGGAAATTATGTCATTTGTGTTCCATTTTACTCTCTCCAGGTAAAAGTATTTTTTGCAGCTCAGAACTGCAATGGGCACAAATTATTAATTAACTAAAATATTATTAGACCATCCATCCTATACCAGGTGATATAGAAGAAAAATAAATTGCAACATAGTACACAATGAAAACAATCCTAACCATACAAATAAAAATAAAGTCTGCTTAATATAAGCCAGTTTAAAATGTCTGGGAATGCATATTTATTTATTTATTTATTTATTGTTTATTTGCTTATATATTATTTATTTGCTTATATGTTGCACCAATCAAAAAGCCTTCAAGCAGCTTATATCCCCTTTACAGTGAGAAGGTTAGCAATAGAAAATGTTAAGACAAAAAAAAAAAAATCACAAACCCAGAAAAGCCATGCTGCAATCAGTTATTAATAAATCTTTTCACCAGAGAAATGATCAAATGCAAAATATGTTCCCAAAATAGACAGGAATCAATTTATAATGGCTACACACATACCCCAAAAATTGATGGTGGAACGCACCATCCTGGTAGAGTGGGGGAGGGAGGGAATACAGTATTGTCCCACAAAAGAGGGACTATGACTGAGAAGACTTGTTCTTTTGAGAAGGGGCCCAGAAGAAGTAACTGCTAACAACAACAACAACAACAACAACAACAACAACAACATTAAACCAATTGTCTGGAGAGGGCATGAGTTGGTATTCAGTCAGAATCTAGAAAGTTCCCTGTTGGGAATGCCTGGAAGTAGATCACAGTAATGATCAAAGGGTTGAAGATTATCATCTGAACATAGTCTTCCAATCCAGTTTCTATAATGCAATAGGAATTGCATCTCACAGGAAATGTAGTTCATAAGATGAGAACCATGACCAAGAAAAAAGCCACATAATCAAATGCAAATTCATACAGCTAGAACTTCGTTTCCATGTTCAACCAAGTAATTTAGGAAAAGCAACAGCATCTTAATTTTATACAGATTTTCAAGTTTGGCTCTTATCAAATCAATAACTCAAGTTCCGCTGCTGTTCATTATTTTTGAGTGCTACTCCTCAGCTGTAGATGAAATTTCTAAGTCTTTGTTAACAGAAATCCACAAGGTACGGGGAGGAGGGAGTCAAGCTATTTTCCAAAGCACCTGCAGGCCAGACAAGGAATAATGGATGAAAACTGAACAAGGAGAGATTCAACTTGGAAATAAGGAAAAATTTTCTGACAGTGAGAACAATCAACCAATGGAACAGCTTGCCTTCGGAAGTTGTGGGAGCTTCATCACTGGAAGCTTTCAAGAAAAGACTGGTCTGCCATCTGTCAGAAATGGTGTAGGGTCCCTTGCTTGGGCTGGGGATTGGACTAGATGACCTACAAGGTCCCTTCAAACTCTGTAAATCTGTTAAATATCCAAATGACAATATCCTTATTGGTAGCAAAAACAGAGAAAGAAATTTCCACATTAGCTAACAAGTTAATGCATAGCAATCTTTGCTTACTCATAGGAACATCTAGATGAATTCTCACTCAGCTAATTTTCAATAAAGGTTTTATATAGAATGATATCTCAAGATCAGTAACAGCATCTGCCAGGGAATAAAGAGAGGGAGAGTGAAGGGACTGAGCCAAAATCCATCTCCCCAAACACTTAGCCTTTGTATAAAGAGATAGGTCACCATATGTTGCCCTAATTGTATTCACAAGTAGGAACACTAAGTTGTATATAACCAATTATTACTTTTAAATGTTTGCTCCTTAAAGTTTAAGATCAACCTTCTTAAATTTTATTTAAACCATTATACTTAAGAGGGAATTTAGTATTAAAGTAGATAAAAAGAATCATCACATTATTCATGCTATTTAATTAATTGCATTAAATCATAATTTAATCATTTTTTCCTGGTTCTTACCATTATTTAAAATCCTGATTCTGACTACATTTTGGAGAGTAGCTCTTAGTGTGGATTATTAGCCACAAAAAGATTGGATTCAATGTGTTTATCTTTAAAAACAAAAACCAGAAATCTGACCGTGCTGAAATTTCTCATTATTAAAATTACACTGAAATATAATACTGTACTGTCACCTTGCACAGACAAGTCTTTTTTCTTTTTACATGACTTTGAAATAGAATACAATAGAATACTAAGAGAATTTATTTTAAGAGGATGTTTCTCTCCAGTTGCTAAGATCACTGATCATTTATAGTAAGAGGATTACAGGAGACACAGAGCAATTTACAACTGCATCAAGACAGGTTAGTTTCATAAACTATGAATGCACATTTAACAAAGATAGCTTCAGAATATTCTGTCTACAACTAGAGAACCTGAAATGGTCAAGTTAAATCTACAGCCTCCTAAAGACGCAATCCAGTGTAGGGTAAATGTAATTCTTACACCAGTCACTGTAATCACAAGTGAAGTGCAGAGAGTAGCTTCATCAGCATTCCTTAATGGAAGATTACTACCCAAGATCTGGTAGTGAGGAGCCTTTTAAGACCTTGTTTCCTGGTGTATTTTCAGTGGTCTACCATTTCCACCTATCCAGCCCCTCCCCCTTCAGTTTTTTTTTCTTTAATGATTGCAGACTCCATCCTCAGCATAAGCCCTCCATAAACCATATTGAGAAGTGATAATCCCAACTCTACTCCTGCAGGAAGCTCTTGTTCTTAAATTAAACTACATAGCACTAGCACTAGCACTTAGATTTATATACCGCTTCATAGTGCTTTTACAGCCCTCTCTAAGCAGTTTACAGAGTCAGCATATTGCCCCCAACAATCTGGGTCCTCATTTTACCCACCTCGGAAGGATGGAAGGCTAAGTCAACCTTGAGCTGGTGAGATCTGAACTGCTGAACTGCAGCTAGCAGTCAGCTGAAGTAGCCTGCAGAACTGCACTCACCTCAGCTCATAATATAATATGATGTATATATATATATATATAAATTATTTTTCTAGATGCTTGTTCATTTAGCTACAGACTATCACTTCTACTGTTTAGTTTTTCTCTTTCAGTCTATTATAATTCTACAATGAGGCAGAAACCAAAACCACAATTGGGGGGTTTATAAGCCCATGAAGGAATTCAGTAGATGACACCCTCCCCCTTAGTATACAATCGAAGGCTGCTTTAAGGATTGTCCTAGAATTCTTTGCTCTCATTCTAAGTGGGACTGGAAGGTAGGGAGGTTGGGTGAATGTGATCACCAAAAGGAGAGGGGAGAATGGGAAGAGAGTATCTATGTAATAAACAGAATACTTATGTTTTAACTGTATATTATAGTATCAGGTTGGGGGTGCTCTGTATTTCCACTGGCATGTCTTCACACAGTTGACTGACAGATTAAAGACTACCTTGAAGTAACTAATGAATACTCCCCTGCTTCATAGTTACAATTCTTGTTACTGTTTCCAGACAGTAATTTCCTTAAAAAAAACTTTCATTCTTAAACTCTTGGTATGTCTGTCACTGAACATTTTCTGGTGACAGTGGAATATACAGCAGTTATTCCTTACTGTACTTACTTTCCTTACTGTAAAAAATAACAAGAAGATAATTTAAGATAATTTGTATGAAATCATTGGTGAATGTTTTCAATTAAAAAAAGACAGCAGCAGCAATTTTGCTTTTTTTCTTACAAAGGACTTTGCTTGTAGTGTTTCATTAGGGTAGAATAGAGGAATTGATTTCTTGCTGAAACAACCCAGTTTCTAATGCAATACACCAGTGGCCTCTAGTGGGTTATGTAGTAAACACCATAATCAACATTGAAAGGTTTCCTTTTGCTATCTCAAGCAGATACATATTTTACAAGGAAAATAATGAAAATTACAAAAGAATAGCAGAACCACAGTTAAAAAAGATTGCATCTCAATAACTAATATTGACAAGATGCAGTCACAGAAACACGGACAGAAACAATGAATACATTGGACTTACCTGTTAAATAAATGGATGTACATAATAAAAGCCAATGAAAAATCAGGCAGCAATTCCCTGAAATACAGGAACAATTGATTTAATAATGCCTTCCCAGGTTTATTCCCCTTTTTATTTTTCTAGCAGTGTACTTGTCAATCCTGTTTGAGATGGTAGCTAAAATGATTTTATTTTCTGTACACTTTCATTCCTTGTATTAGTTAAATTACTATTAGAATTAGATGTTATAAGAAAATCAGGATGAATTTTTACAATGCCTCTGTGAATACTGAATTATCATTATATTTATTTAAAAAATAGAGAAGACAGCTTTTAAGATGAGATAAAGTCATCTGTCAAAGGTAAGGTTTGTTCTTCCTTCCCAAATGCCATTGGGTTTTCGGAGTGATCAACTGTTGTAATGAGAAATGTTAAACAATCACGAGCCCTTTATTCCATGTGATTCATATGCCCTCCCTGGATACCTCTTTATTTTCACCTAGAAATTCAGCTCCTATATCTTTATGGCCAGGAAAAGATCATGATTTAAGGCTCCTGCCTTGAGCAGGGGGTTGGACTATAAGACTTCTGAGGTCCCTTCCAGACCTGTTTATGATTCTATTATTTTCTTAGTTAGCCTCTCAGCTGCTACTAGAAGTTTTGTGTGAAATGTAGTATTTAACATGTTGATGGAATCTTGTGCATTAATTCCTATAAATATTGTTCATCGCATGACCAATAACACATTGCACACATTCCATCCATGTCCTTTCCATCGCAGACCTTCTTGGATAAGAAATTGGCTTAAAATAAGCTTCAGATTTATTAAATCAAGGGAAGAGGTTAAAATAAATGGCTTTAATCTAAGTTAATTATGGTTGCAGTGATAGTGGAGGTATTCTACATTACTCTACTAAGTATAATAATTTGCTATAACCACATGCACAACTAGACAAGAACGTTATATTCTCATATTCATCTCATTGAGGATCTTGCATGGCCCTATTTGTTTAGGATCAGGCAACGAGGGAGATACATTCAAACAAAAGATACATTCAAAAAAAGAAAAGCATTATATTAAAGCAGAAACAGATGGGATAAACTAGACTAGATTAACTAGCCTTCATTGGTAACACCCATATGATTCTGAAGGACAGTCTCATTTTAATTGGCATGCCAGGATGTAGGAGCTAAGAAAAGTTAAGAAAGGCTACCTTATCCCACTTTGCCAGTGGCATCATTCCACAAACAGGAATTCTTATTGTACATAAATATAATAAAAAGACAATATTTGCTTAATGTAATTCAAAACAGTATTTAAAAATCAGCCATTACCTATATTAATTTTACAATCTATTTATACCTATTGACCTGCAACGTTTGCACAATTTTTACATAAATATCTGTATAAAATAAGTTGAACCAAGAAATCATGGTTCTCTCAATCATATAGTGAGGTCCATGGTCAAAGAGAGGTGTGAATCTCATTTTCCAACTTAGTTACTACTGTACCACACAATCTGTTTGCTCTCCAACAGAGTAAAGGTTGTTAAGTTGGCATAACATAGGTATATCCTTCTCATTTTTCCTAGTACCTACTCCTATTGGTATCTTATGACTATCACTGTGTTGGTTGTATCTTATTATTTATGATTTATCATTTTGTTGCTTGTATACACTGAGAGTTTATGCATTGGAGACAAATTCCTTGTGGGTTCAATCATACTTGGTCAATAAAGAATATTATGTGCTGGGCTGTTCTGTTCTATTCCACTGAATAGGATCACGCTTTAAGTATTTCAATGGTTCAGATTCAATGCTCCTAGGACCTAGCCAAAAAGAAGATACATACTTCTTTGCTAGTAATCTAACAATCCTCTACTTCAGGTTACCTTACAATACTCACAAGTAAGGTCATAGAGGCCTAATCTTATGGACTATCTCTCAGAGACAACAACCCATGTAACACATTCAAACTCATCTATTTAATATTTAGAACATAGAATAACAGAGCTGGAGGCGACTTTGGAGATTTTCTAGTTGAACACCCTCTTCAAGCAGGAGGCACCCTATATCATTCCAGACAAATAGTTGTCCAATCTCTTCTTGAAAACCTCTAGTAATGGAGCACTGATAATTTTTGGAGGCAAACTGTGATTAATTCTTCTCACTATCAGGAAATTTCTCCTTAGTCCCAGCTTGGATCTCTCTTTAATAATCTTTTGTCCATTACTTCTTGTCCTGCCCTCAGGTGCCTTAGAGAATAAGACAATCCTCTCTTCTCTGGGATAGCCCCTCAAGTATTAGAATACAGTTATCCTATCTCTCCTAATCTTTCTCTTCGATAGGCTAGACGTACCTAGCTCCCTCAACCATTCATTGTATGATTTAGCTTAGCACCTGGATAAGAAACTACCAGGGAAAATCATGGTTGTAGGTTAAACTGAGTAGTAAAAACATCCAAGTCGCATATCGACTTCATATTGTTGCAAAGGATACTGCATGGACACATTTTTAAATCATCATGAGTACAGTCAGACTTCAAAGGAAATTTTATTGTTACTACAGATTTGCAATTAGGTGGCCAAAATGATTGATTGGAACAGCTTATTGGTACTAATTCGGGTACTTGGAAGACCATGCAGATTCCCAGAATATTCCTTTGGTGACATTCTTGGGTACTATCATCATAAAAACTGGAAGGGAAATGAACTGTAAGGAACCCTTTCCATCTACTAATTATTAGGACCTGTAAGACAATTTAATGTTTGTGCATATAAGAGAAAACTTTGCAATCTACATATTATCCATAGTGGTTGTTTGCATCAGTTTTCCCCTAAATATAAGCAATTCCAAATTATTGATATCATTTGTGTAATCCCTTGATACTCATCTGCTTTAATTACAAAATGATCATAGACAAAAGCTTGTGTCAACCCTGAAGCTGACCTGACTGAGGCCATTTTTGAGGCTTCAGGGCTGCCACAACTGGAGCTAAGGGATAGGGAGGAGGGAGTTGAGATAGCTAGGGTTCGTAGCCAAAAGAAAATACTTTCTCTTGAGAATCAAGGACATTCCAGCAGGTGCTTGGAAGGAGGGGACTGAGGTTACCTAGCAACTGGACTGTATTCTGATTGGACTGTGTGACTGATTGTTTTGAGAAAGTGAAAAACTTCTTTTAATTAGATGAAAACCATGCGAACATTTAGAGTCGATTTTCACCAGCCTCTGCCAATATGGCATATTTAATAAAACTATTCTTTGAGGAATCACCAGCCTCAGAGTTTTGTTTGCTGTGGATATGTTACTTGGAACCCTCTATTCTACTAGGGAATGACTCTACTAAATTCTACGCTCCAACTGGAGCCACTATCTGGGATCCTGAGCCCTGGCTGCTTACCCAGTGTACCCAGGCAGCAGGAAGACTCAGGGAAGATGGAAAAGACCTAAGAGGCTGCAGGCATCTGTGGAGCTTGTTTAGGAGCCCTAGGGAGCCTACAGAATCCCTCGGAGACCCAGCAGGTGGCCAAAGCGGTGGCAGAGGTCACGTATTAGGTGGGCACCCGTCCCAAAGTCCATACCGAATGGCTGACCACCCAGGAGCTCTACTGGGCGGAGGAAGATTTTGGCTGCTGGGCTGCATTCCAGGCATCAGTGAGGCAGTGGCCAATCACCTCAACGAGGGAGGCAAGAACAATGATCTTCGAGTGGAGGTCGATGGGCCCACTGGACCTCAGTGAATCTGGGGATTGGAGGTACCAGACCTCGGCCCATAGCCCCGGCTCCAGCACCGCCCTCTCTAAGTGATTTATAGAGTAAACATATTGCCCCCAATAATCTGGTTCCTCATTTTACTGACCTTGAAGGATAGGAGGCTGAGTCAACCTTGAGCTGGTGAAAATCGAACTGCTAGCAATTGGCATAATTAGCCTGCTGCGCCACCACAGCTCTGAAGAACAGCTGCTACTGGATTCATGAGAGATTCAAGCAGATGAGTCACAGCCATTGTCATCAAACTTTGCATCTGCATGCAATGCCCTTGTGATTTTTTAAATCATGAATGCTAAGGGACCAAGAAGAATTTGAGATACTTAAGCCTTTTGTACCAACCCCTGATATTTATCTAGATATATATAACCTCTGAAGCAACTGCTTTGCTGGATAATCTTTACATTGTGTTCTCTAATTGTGTATCTCTAATACACAATTCTTTTCTGTTTTTGTTAATATCTCTGAGAAGGAGATCATGAAAGATGATGATTGGTAAGACTTCAGTCTAGCAAAATAAATGGAGGTTGTGGCTAATAAACCAGTTCATGCCACTGCTAAGAGCTCATTCCTATTGCACATGCCCCTGAACATATGCTATGCACTGGACACTGTTTAAGGCTTACTGATGTCACAATCTTTGTGGCAAATTCATCTGTTCTATCACTCATTATAGCATATTATTAGGAAAAATGATGCACTTAAGGATCAATTGCTTATTGAATATTTTAAACACAGATGTAATGAACTCTTTGAAAGGCAAAAATTGTTCGTTAACTCTTCAAACTGAAAATGAAAAAGGCACACATATGAAAAAGGCTGAAGAAGAACACAGTATCTGAGAATCTTGTACAGTTAATATTGATGAATGCTTGAGAGATAAAAGGTCAGTAAAGAAATCACAGTAGACTTGACTCTTCAGCATGTGTCTTTTTAATATTCTGTATGGGGAGTATGTGTAAAGCATTGAAGCTGTGTACTAAAGTATGATGTTGTCCTAAAAGCAGTTGTTCTTTGAGTTGTGAACTGAACTAGCAACTCTTTTCATGGAATACAGCATTTTTATTTGAAAGAAAGACTCACAACAAATGATAGTTATTCAGACTTGGATATCTGGCAAATGTTTTCTCAAAAGCAAATGAAGAGAGTCTGTCATTTTTGGAAAACAACTGTCAATATTTGTTTCCAATAGTAAAATTTGAGCTTTCAAATATAACCTTACAAAAAGCAGACTCTGCAAAAATGGTCAACCTGGAGAGAAAACTTTTCGCTCTACCGAGGGGACCCTACAAACAATGTCCGAACAAAGTAGCGAGCAAGAAGAGGCAGAATGCTGGGGAGAAACCTCAACTATCACCCAGCTGAACGCCAGCCTCCTACGTCCCATGAAAGACATTAAACCTGCCCTGGAAGCCCCCATGAAACCATGATGGTCGATCAGAGTGGGGAAGATGGACAGCTGGGATGGGAGAACCAGAGGAGTCACCCTCACCTGCGGTAGCTGGAAACCGGGATGGAAGCTGGAGTTGGAGGCCCTGTCCAACTAGGAAGAGCTGACTGAGGAACCACTGAGGGAAGACCGACTCAAGAGGCACATCACCTGACTTTTCATGGACGCTTTGGAGAACCTGAACGTCCAAGGAGAACCAGACCATCAGCGGAGGGAGGCATAGATAGCACCAGTCACTGATAAAGCCGGGGCTGCTACTCCAGACCCAGCCACAGATGATCAAGCCACCTCCACTGTAGGGGCAGCAGCAGTGCCAGGGAACCCGCCCCTTGCAGTACCAGCCCAGGTGAATGTTCCAGCCAGCCCAGGGGGCCCCAGTTGGAAAGGAAGACACCCCCCCCCATTGGGATAAAATATGATGGAGATCTTCAACAGTTGGGGTTTTTCCTGGCCCAAGTCCTGACTTATATGCAAGAGTACGTCCAGAATTTCCCAATCCAGGGGGCGTGAGTTTGAATTGTCACCCTAGCCTTAGAGGGAGCAGCCGCCTGGTGGATGGTGACCCTCCACAATGCCAATGCCTCTGAACTATGGAACTTTGATAGTTTCATAATGGCCCTACGACATCATTTTGAGGACCCACTGGCCAACCGCAAAGCCCCTGATCGCATCAGGGTCATAAAGCAAGGACGCCGGCCAGTAGCAGAATACACCAAGGAATTCTGAGACCTCTGATGCTGGGTAGATTGGCTGGAAGACATACTGATGAGCTGGTTCAAAGATGGGCTGAATGACAACCTATACATTGCTTGCCTAGCCATGAGTGGTACCTCATGGTGGAGGAAGCCAAGATCGACAATACTGAAACCAGTATTGAGCAGGAAGGGCTTGGAGAAGGTCCTCACCCCAGGGAAAGCGGGAGCCCTTCAAGCTGCAAACCACCCTGGCGCCGAAGACATCTGCCTGCTTTAAGTGCGGCAAGGAAGGGCATCATGCAGTGGAGTTTCGCTTGAAAACTCCTGCCAGGAAGCCTGAATGCCTGTTGGGAGGAAAACCCACAAAATCAACCGCTTTGAGAAGCAGAGACACCATAGAGTTTCACCCCCCTACAACCCCAGGGGATGGAACTCCGGCGCCTCATCGGGAGGACCCAAGCCTATCTGAAAGTGATCCAGAAGATGACCTGCTGGTAAGCAACCCAATTGATCCATTCACCCTGGCCTTAAGACCTTTCATCCCCAGTCGAGGAAAAAAAGAAAAAATCTTGGCATTATTGGACTCAGGGTGCATCCAATGCTTAATTAGCCCAACCTTAGTGAGTAAACTGGGGATCCATCTCAGGAAGCTGAAAAAACCCATCGCCTTCTGCCAATTAGACAGGACAGTAGCGGGACAGTAGTGGGAAGCTACTTTTGGAGCCATTTTTGGAACAGAGCCCTTACAAATAAATATGGGAAACCATAATGAAACATTCATGTTCATAGTAGCCCCTGAAATGGAATGGCCGCTAGTTCTGGGACTCAGGTGGTTGAGGAAATGGAACCTTAAAGTAAATTGGAAGCAAGTGACCATAAGATTCCAAGGGCATGTAACTTTCGCAGACAATCGAAAGGAGAAAACTGAAGGGGGGAGGAGCAGAGAAACGGCAATGGGTGGTTGGACCATCCCAACCCAGGGCATTCCTAAAGAATACAGGGACCTAGCCAAAGTCTTCAGCGAAGAAGGCTCCGATGAACTCCCCCCTCACCACTCCACAGACTTCGCCATCAAAATTTTACCAAGGGCTAAACTTCCAAAACCAAAAATGTATAGCATGTGCCCTCGAGAACTTGACAAACTGAGAACTTTCATTGACAAAAACTTGGCAAGGGGATTTATCAAACCTACCAGGTCAAAAATCGTAGCTCCAGTACTATTTCGTGAGAAAAAGGACGGAACTTTGCGTCTTTGTGTGGATTATAGAAATCTCAACACTGTGAGCATAGAAAATGTATGTCCCCTTCCCCTTATGAAGGATATGCTAGTGCAACTCTCTAAGGGGAAAACTTCACGAAACCGAACTTAAGAGAGGCCTTATCTTTTGCTGAAGTGGCATACAACAACTCAGTACACTCCAGTACAGGTTTTACTCCATTCCAAGTGGCCACAGGGCAACAATTCACCCGTATGCCAGGGTTCGTGACTTGAGAAGGGACTACAGGTTCTTGGCGATACAATTAAATAAGAGAAGCATTCCCTTTAGATGGCTTATACCGGAGGGAATGCTCATCACCTGGCAAGGAAAACGGATTAAGATCGACAGCTTAGTTTCTGCACAAGAACTTTTGGACCAACTGAGAAGTGAGGAGGAAGGCCAAAGTAGCAAGGAGGAAGTGGATATAGCCTCCCAGGATGAGACCAATGTACAGTTAAAAAAACCTAAGGAAGACACACTAGAGAATAATGAATCAGAAGAGAAGGAAGCCAAAGACGTTACAGGAAAGAAACAAAGACCACAAAGAGCTGTAAATATAAACAAAAACTACGTAGTTAGTTAGATGATGGAGGGTTGGAAATTGTTCTCGGTGAATGTAAACGGTTTAAATAACGGAAGGAAAAGAAAGCATATCTTTTCAAAATTGATCAAGCTTAATTCGGAAATAATTTGCCTCCAAGAAGTCCACATAAAGAAAGAGGAGAGGAAATATTTAGAATTTGAGAAATTTGGCAAATGCTTTACCTCTCTGGCAGAGAAAAAAAAAGGGGGGGTAGCATTATACGTAAAAAAAGGAATTGCTGCTGAATTTAAATTCTCAGATGACAAAGGGAGATTCCTAGCAATTGAAATTAAGAGGGGTAATATTCCAATTTTAGTAGTAACCATTTATGCTCCAAATAGAGACCTAGGGGAATTTTACAGGAAATTAAACAATAAAATAGCTGAATTGGAATATTCAAATATTTGTATCATTGGGGACTTTAATGGGGTGGTAAGCCCGGAGGTGGACTACAAGAGCGGATTAAAGAAAAAAGCTAAAAGGGAAAAACTCCCCAAAACCTTTTTTGATTTGGTTGATGAGCATAATTTAGTAGATCTCTGGCGTACGCTACACCCGTGCAATAAGCAATTTACATACTATTCAAATCCCCAGATGTCCTGGTCAAGGATTGATATGTTTTGGGTCAGTAGAAATTTAGAGTTGGATATTCATTCTGTTGAAATTACCCCGAACGTTTGGGCCGACCACAACCCTTTAGAGATTAAGTGGAAGAACATAAATAGGACTAAACGAAGGAGATGGAGACTAAATATCCACATCCTTAGGGAAGCAGAGTTTACAAAGAGATTGCAGAGGGACCTACAATTTTTTTTTCTGGAAAATGAGAATCAGGAAACTCCATTAACATGTGTTTGGGATACAATGAAGGCATACTTAAGAGGATTAGTAATATCGCATAATATATACAACAATAAAGAGAAAAGGAAGGCCCAGAAGGATTTGCTGGCCCAACTGGAAGAAGCAGAAAAGAGACTACAACAAGACCCGAGTGACACTAAAATAAAAGAGCAATGGATGACAGCAAGGCATAAAATAAATTTATTGGAACAGGAAGAATTGGCGAAAAAAAATCCAACAATCCAAACAATACTATTTCGACAACACAAATCAGCCTGGTAGATGGCTATCGTATAAATTAAAAAAAGAGAAAGAGAAGGGTGTTATAAATAGCTTGGAGAATTTGGAAGGTAGAATATTAGAGGATGAAGAGGAGAAACAGGAGTTTGTTAGACATTACTATGAGACATTATATAGTCAGGAGGAAACTCCAATTGATAATATTAATCAGTACCTTACCAAAGAGAATCTCCCACAGATAAAGGAGGAGGAAAGGGAGGCGCTGAATAGAGAAATTACATTAGAGGAATTGAAGGGGGTAATATCCAAACTAAAGAGTAACAAAACGCCTGGTCCCGACGGTCTCCCAGGAGAATTATATAAAAACCAGAATCTGGCAGAAATACTTGTACCAAAACTTCTGATAATCTGCAATGAGGCCCTGAGAGGCTCCAGGATCCCAGAATCGTGGAAGGAGGCGTTCATCACATTGATAGGAAAAGAAGGTACCGATCCCAAGCAAGTAAGGAATTACAGACCGATCTCTTTACTCAACACGGATTATAAAATATTTATGGGAATATTAGCGGGTAGGTTGAAGATAATATTAAATAATTGGATCCACCCCGATCAAAATGGGTTCCTTCCCGGTAGACAGATTAGGTCTAATATGAGAGTGGTGATGGACGTATTAGAGTATTATGAAATACACTCCGAAAAACAGCTGGCCATGGTCTTCCTCGACGCGCAGAAGGCTTTCGACAACCTAAACTGGCGATTTTTGACCCAACAAATCCAAAAAATGAATTTCGGGGGATATTTTGAGAATGCGATAAAAGCAATTTACGATAAACAGAGTGCAAATATTATATTGAATGGGGATGTATCTAAACCCTTCCGGATTGGTAAAGGGGTGAGACAAGGCTGCCCACTTTCTCCACTCTTATTTATATTGGCCCTGGAGGTACTGTTAAGGAAAATTAGGCAAAATAAAGAAATACGGGGACTGGAAATTAGGAATGAAATTTTTAAGAGTCAAGCTTTTGCTGACGATGTAGTGTTAATAATGGAGGACCCATTAACAACAGGGCCAAAAGTATTGAAAGAATTAGATGAATACGGGAGGTTGTCAGGATTTAAATTAAACATGACAAAAACTAAAATGCTAACAAAAAATATCCCAACTACAGAACAGGAAATATTAGTAAATAATTTGGGCATTCAAATAGTTAAGAAGATTAAATATTTAGGGATTTGGATTACTGCCAGATGCTCAACCTTGAAGGAAGATAATTATACACCCCTATTGACAAAGATAAGACAAGATTTGGATAGATGGGGGAAATTGCAAATATCGTTCCTCAGTAGGATAGCCACTATCAAGATGAGTGTTCCCCCAAATTACTATACTTATTTCAAACTACTCCTGTTAGTATTGATAGAAAATATTTTTCGGATTTAAATGGGATAGTAAGGAAATTTATTTGGGGAGGGAAAAAACCGAGAATTGCATTACGATCCCTGCAAGAAAAAAGGAACAGGGGCGGTTTCGGACTTCCAGTCTGGGAACTGTATCATAAAGCGGCCAATTTAGTGTGGCTACGTGAGTGGGCCTTGTTAAGGGATAAGAGAATCCTACAACTGGAAGGACATGACCTATTGAGAGGTTGGCACGCCTACCTCTGGGACAAAGGAAAAGGGACGGGGATATACTTCCACCGACATAAAATTAGAGACACATTAATGAAGACATGGAAAGAAATTAGGCATAAACATTACTCGAAATACCCAAAATGGATATCTATAATGGAGGCTCTAGTCCATCCAAATACATTAGGCAGGGAGAAAATGGTCACCTACCAAAATATTCTGGATAATAGTGGCAACTTTATACCTAATGAGATATTAAAAGACCAAGGGATCCATATTGATTGGTGGCCCTATTTACAAATTAAATCCCGCTTTAGTAAGGATAAACAAGAAAAGGGAATAGAGATGGGGACAAACAGTTTTGATAAGGTATGGCTAGGTTGTGAAAACAAACTATTAGCTAAATTATACTCCTACCTTCTCGAATATGATAGAGAAGGAGAAATATTAAAAGACCAAATGATTGCTTGGGGGAAAAACTTCGAATCAAAGATAAATCTGGATGATTGGGAAGAAATATGGAACTGCAATCTCAAATTGACGAGAGCAATAAGTTATAAGGAGAATCAGTACAAGATGCTATATAGATGGTACTTAGCACCATCTAGAATTGCCAAGATCTACCCAGATGCAAGCCCTAAATGCTGGAAATGTGGCCACCCCCAAGGTACCTTTTATCACATGTGGTGGACGTGTCCGGAAGCGAGGAAGTTTTGGGAAAAAATACAAAAATGGATCCAAGAAATATTAGAGGAGGACATTAACTTCCTCCCGGAAATTTATCTCCTGGGAGCACTAAAACGAACACTTGGAAAGGACAAGAAATATCTGATTACCCATATTGTTACAGCGGCTAGACTCTCCTATGCAAGATGCTGGAAAGAGAAAAAAGGACCAACTGAGGAATGGTTAGTTAATAAGATACTTGACTGTGCAGAAATGTGCAGATTGACGTATACCTTAAACGGAAAGGAAGATTCAGAATTCTATGCGATCTGGGATTTGTGGTATAGGTGGCTAGAAACTAAATGCAAAAGTTAATACTAATGTGGAACAATGCACAACAACTAGATAATCCGGTATATTATAGTACTTTATTTAAATAATAATCAATTTTACTTATAAGAATTTTTGTATAAATGATTAGTATAAATCTTTGTATAAATGTACAAATGATTAGTTAATTGACTAGATACCGCACGTGTAAATATGCAATATGACATCACGTTTGCCGAACCGTTTAGTTTGAAGGGTAATATGTTCTTAATTCAATAAAATTGTTAAAAAAAAAACAATTGTGATAATTTGAACATTTATTACCTAAGTGAAAAAGAAAACTGAAACAATATATGATTATGATTTATAAACAAAAATTACTTAATTGGTGTTATATAAATAGTATGGTTTGATAGATAGAATTTAGGATAATTGGGAAATTGTATTAAAAAGCATTATTTGAACTATGAACTATGTTTAAATGTTAAATTGCTATATTTCTAAAATTAAAAAGATAAGATTTAAATTTGATAAAGTAATAATGGAATAAAAATTTAATGAGCATAATGATATACAAATATGTTTGAATATTGTTAATAGTGAGGATTTAGGGTAAGAATTGTTGTATTATGAGTTATTAATTGAATTAAGAATTAAGGTGGGTTAATAGAAGGGTAATTGTTTTGATTAAACAAATATGTGTTATTTTTTTTTAAGATGGTATTAGTTGAATATGTGATATAAGATTTAGAAATAAGTGCTATGGCAAAATAGTATAGATAAAATTTTGTTAAAGATTTTGTTAAAAATTGAACAAAGTGATGACTGGATCAAAGCTCTGTTCCGAAAGGATGTAATTTGTATGTTTGGAAAAAAATAAAAAAACTTTTTGCAAAAAAAAAAAAAGAAAAAGAAAAAAAGTAGGAGATAGGAATTACTCCTTCCTAAAACACTTAGACAAGTCCATCCAGTGTTTCACTGCAGCCTACTCAAACTAGAAGTTATCTCAACCCTCAGACCACCTATACCAACGCCTCCAGTATCCCTTATGGTGGAAGGAGAACAACACTTTGAGATTAAAGAAATCCTTGACTCTCGCACTCACCATGGCTCCATGCAATACCTAGTAGTGTGGAAACACTTGTCACCATTTCAAAATGAATTGGTAGCTTAAAAACATGTTAAAGCTCCTATGCTTTTAAGGAAATTCCACCAGCAATACCCCAACAAGTCATGTTAATGAACCATATTGTAATGTTTTCCTTGTCTCTTTCCAGGTGGATTTTCCTCTTTTCTAAGGAAGGCAGCATGTCAGATCCCTATTGTGATAGATCCCTATTCTTCAGGGGAAGTGGGGGACCCTGGATATATTATATGGTTTATTACTTTCTTCCTTATATCCCTCACAGCCTGTAACCTATTGATTTATAACCTTTATCCTGGTGCCTAGGCGCCCTGAGATTTTCTCACCTTTTGGGGAATGTAAGAGGAAGGTTAGGGTTCTTCCGGTTCTGTGGGCATGGCTTGGTGGGAGGGGGTAATGTGATTGGGTGGGCTTGGCCAACTTTTTTTTTTTTTTACTTTTAAAACCATTTTTTCTACAATCTCTTTGGCCGAAGAGGTTGTAAAAAAATGCTTTTAAAAGCCTCTGACAATCAGGCAACTTAAGCTGGGATCATCAGAGCCTTTTAAAAGCATTTTTTTCTACAACCTCTTCAGCAGAAGAGGTTGTAAAAAAAATGCTTTTAAAAGCCTGACTATCCCAGCTGAGTTGCCTGATCATCAGAAGTTTTTCTTTCTTTTAAAAGCCTCTGATGATCCCAGCTGAGCCGCACGATCATCAGAGGCTTTTTTTTTTAACTTTTAAAAGCATTTTTTCAGCCGAAGAGGTTGTAGAAAAAGTGCTTTTAAAAATTAAAAAAAAAAGCTGGGCATGGGGGGGGCAGGGATTTTTGCTACCGTTTCTCCAAACCACCCGCCGCCATCACTACCAGATTGGGCGATCTGGTCCAAACTGGGAGCATTTCACCCCAAGGAAATGTGGGTATATTGCTTCGAAAGCCAGCAGAGGATGACCCTGAGAAAGTTCCCTTATCAAGTTCTCAGGACAGCTGTTACAATAACATCTCCACACCTGCGGATTAGCTGAATCCACATTGGACTGAAGGGAGGGGTTTCTAACTCCTTTATCCTAATTGTATTGCCGGAGGGAATTCAGAGTCTGCTTTTCTTTTGTCTTGCTATCACTCCAATTCAATAAAAGGTTTCTTTTGAAATACTAAAGTTTCAAGAGTCTTTACTTTCTTGAATAAGGAGGAGAGGCTGGACCTTACACCAGGGTTGCCTTTTTTACTGATCGTTGTTTCACTGAGATAGCTTTGTGAGTACTGTGCAATGTTAACAACACAATTGATTCTCCATTTGAATTGGACTTCCTCTGACCTACCCTTACCTGGATTACAGCATCCTCCTTTTCTATCCACTAGAAATAGGTAAGGTAGGAGAGAAATAACAGCCTACGGCCATAAGAGTGACACATTGGCAAATTATTTCAGATGACAAAAGGACTGAACTATTACACCAGAATTAAAGTCTGATAGCCCCCTTTAGGTTAATTGGTTCTTGAAGCATTTGCAACAGCAGCCCTGCATATACTGCATTAGAATAATCCAAACAGGAGACTATCAAAGTGAAGAAATGTTGCAATCTATTTCTCTTACAGATGATGACAAAAGGCAACCATGAATCAGTGAAGGTATTTGATCCTATAATGGCCCATATCTTTTGTATGGAGTGAGAAGGGGTACAATACATCAGCTGCCTTTAAGACTTTTAGAAGCATCTATTCCAGAGGTATCAAACTGGCGGCCTGAGGGCTGGATGCATCACACTCCGCAAATGGGAAAAACATAGCAAAACATCATGTGATGGTGACTATAGCAACAGTAATCAAGATGGTAGGATGTTGGCTTTCTTCTCTAGAAAGCTATCATTAAAGACTATCATAAGAAGAAGCAAATCTCTGGTAGAAAAATGAAGTAAGCCCCAAGTATTTTTTAAAAAAATATTCCTGGTTGAATTGGGAAATTACTAATTCCTTCTATCCTTGTGATCGTGGGATAGTTAATTGCCTATCAAGCACTTGCCTGGACTTGCAGGGGCAGCGGTTGTATCAGTTGTTATTATTTTTAGTTAGTCTCAAAGGAACAGTTTCTTACTAAGTTTTTCTCATATTAAAATCCAGTTAAATAAGTGGGCAGTCATCCCACAAGAAAGCTAACTATTCAAATCCAACACCAAGCTCTAATGGAAAAATCCATGTGTTGCAAATGCTGTATTTAATAGCAGTCAAATAAGGCTTAATGATGCCTCTTCTCTGATTAGCCACCACAGCTACTTAATAACAAGATCAGCTATATATAGCAAAGAATGAGGGGAATTCAGTCTCCCTGAATTTCTGAGAGGGCCTGACAGTGAAATATTCCTGGCCTCTTTTTGAGTTCCTGCCCAGGTTGATCATCAGACTCTGTTAAACAGGATGTCAGCGTTCCAAATTAGGCTCTCTTCCAGCGCTGACATAGAAAGAACAGTAGCTTGATTTATTGCTGAGATGAACTTTTACCTAGTCTTTGTATATTACAGATAGGGTTTCCTGGGAGACGAGGAGGGGGGCACATTCCTGTGAAAAGAATGTGCTGGGATGTAGAGATGGATTTGCATGATGGCCAATGAGACATTGGGGTTGGAGTGCGGAAGAGGAGGGGGTTGGAAGGAGGGCCCAGTTTGGCTGCAAAATGAATCAGAAATGTCGGACTTTGCTATTCTTAAAATAAAAGTGATTCATTGGAGAGCTTGCGCTTGAGAATGAAGTTTTTTCAAGATAGCACCGAAACCTGACAGACAGCCAAACTCTCCCCCAAATCCAGGCTGGCTGAGTTTAAATCATCCCGTTCCCTCCCAGACATCTGGTCGGACGGACTATGGCTGAAGCCAAGCTCTCGGAGGAAAGCCTGCTTCAAGAGACTGGAGGAGCAGAAGCGGTCGTGATTCCAGCCAACTTGGAAAATACAAAGGTTCAACTTTCTCCGCCTTCCCTCCCCGCAGAACTTCAAGCAAAGAAACGTGAGGCAGATAAGTACCCGGGGACTGTGCCAAAAGCTTTAGAGGCGGAATTTTCTTTTGCAAATGTAAAAGATAAGGAAAAACCCCTAAGTGAATTGAGAAGGGCGAGCTGAGGATGGGAATGGCAGCGAAGCCCAGACAAGGCAGCACCTCCCCACCCCAGGATGGAGAGACGATGGGCGGCGTGGGAGAAGGAAGCGTTTGCAGTAAGGTGGGCCTTGTTGACCTGGCGGCACCTTCTAGAGGGAGGCCAGAAACCATTTGAAGTCTGGACTGATCATAAAAACCTAGAGGCCCTAAAAACCCCACGAAAACTGTCGCCCAGGCAAGTGCGGTGGGCACAATACTTCAATCGTTTCAATTTCGAGCTTAAGCACATCCCAGGAGGGAGAAATTTCCTGGCTGATGCCCTCTCCCGGATGCCCCAATACAATAGTGAGCGGGAGCAGGTAGTGAATGCCATCATCCCCTCCACCCAAGCTGCGGCCCAAGTGATCACCAGACGGCAACGACGTGATCAGCAAGGCCAACTTGCAAGTGTCTTAACTGCAAAATTAAAAAATGAAACCCTGACAGACCCCTGGTATCGGGACAATCAACATCTCTTGACAAAAAGAGATGAACTAGCATGGAGGGGGACAAAGCTCTATGTCCCACAGAGTTTACGCATCCTGATTCTCAAGAGGAGCCACGACGTTAAACCAGCAGGACACTTCGGATTCCTAAAGACTCTGCACCTAGTACGAAGGCAGTTCTGGTGGCCACACATGAGAAAGGACGTAGACAGTTATGTAAAAAGCTGCACCATTTGTGCCACGATGAAGACAAGGCCAGGGTGCCCGCCTGGATTGTTGCAACCAGTAGCTGAACCAACAAGACCATGGGAGGAGATTGCAATGGACTTTATAGTAGACCTACCGAGGAGCAGTGGAAATACAGTGATCTGGACTGTAATAGACTTATTCTCCAAACAGGCACACTTCATTCCTTGTAGTGGACAGCCTTCAGCTCGTCAGTTATCCAAACTGTTCCTGAAACACATTTACCGCCTACATGGAGTCCCCAGGAGGATCATTTCCGACAGAGGGGTCCAGTTCACAGCAAAGTTCTGGAGGGAGTTTCTACAATCCATAGGTTCATCCCAAGGGCTCAGCTCAGCATTTCACCCGAGCACCAATGGGGGGGCAGAAAGACTGAACGCTATGATAGAACAGTATTTAAGATGCTACGTCGACTACCAGCAGTCCAATTGGGCAGATCTCCTATCTTTTGCGGAGGTTGCATATAATAATGCTGTCCACAGCAGCACGGGGCTAACCCCGTTCAAAATAGTGAATGGCATGGATTTTGTTCCCATGCCAGAATACCCGAGGGAGCCCCCTTCCTCAGTCAGTTTGACCGACTGGATGGCAATGTTGAGACAAACTTGGGAAAATGTTAAGAGGGCGCTGGCAAAGGCGGCTCAATCTTATAAGGAACAAGCAGACAAGCACCGAACTCCCCAAAGACCATTTCAACTGGGAGAGAAAGTTTACCTCTCCACCAAGTACTTGAGACTTAGACTCCCGAGCAGGAAATTGGGTCCAAAATTTATAGGACCATTTCCTATAATAAAAATAATCAACCCCGTTACAGTTCAATTGCAGTTGCCACGGCTTTTGGGGAAAATTCACCCCGTTTTTCACAGTAGCCTTCTAAAACCTGTAGTGGGGTCTACTTTAAGGCCAACGCCACGTGAACCCCCTGGGCCCCTGGTTGTTGGGGGCCAAACGCACTACGAAGTGCAGCGGATTCTTGATTCAAGATGGCACAGGGGACGCCTCCAGTACTTAATTAAATGGAAGGGTTACCCAGTGTCAGAGGCTTCCTGGGTGAAGAGCGCAAACATTCAAGCTGATCGCCTTATAGCAAAATTCCATGCAGACCACCCAGGAAAGCCGGGAGGGTGGGGTGCACAGCCAGGGAGGGGCTGATGAGACTAATCTTGTTGTGTTTTCCCTATGGGATAGGTGATGTCGCAGAAGTGAAGGGAGAGGGGCTGGATGTCAGCATTCCAAATTAGGCTCTCTTCCAGCGCTGACATAGAAAGAACAGTAGCTTGATTTATTGCTGAGATGAACTTTTACCTAGTCTTTGTATATTACAGATAGGGTTTCCTGGGAGACGAGGAGGGGGGCACATTCCTGTGAAAAGAATGTGCTGGGATGTAGAGATGGATTTGCATGATGGCCAATGAGACATTGGGGTTGGAGTGCGGAAGAGGAGGGGGTTGGAAGGAGGGCCCAGTTTGGCTGCAAAATGAATCAGAAATGTCGGACTTTGCTATTCTTAAAATAAAAGTGATTCATTGGAGAGCTTGCGCTTGAGAATGAAGTTTTTTCAAGATAGCACCGAAACCTGACAGACAGCCAAACTCTCCCCCAAATCCAGGCTGGCTGAGTTTAAATCATCCCGTTCCCTCCCAGACATCTGGTCGGACGGACTATGGCTGAAGCCAAGCTCTCGGAGGAAAGCCTGCTTCAAGAGACTGGAGGAGCAGAAGCGGTCGTGATTCCAGCCAACTTGGAAAATACAAAGGTTCAACTTTCTCCGCCTTCCCTCCCCGCAGAACTTCAAGCAAAGAAACGTGAGGCAGATAAGTACCCGGGGACTGTGCCAAAAGCTTTAGAGGCGGAATTTTCTTTTGCAAATGTAAAAGATAAGGAAAAACCCCTAAGTGAATTGAGAAGGGCGAGCTGGGGATGGGAATGGCAGCGAAGCCCAGACAAGGCAGCACCTCCCCACCCCAGGATGGAGAGACGATGGGCGGCGTGGGAGAAGGAAGCGTTTGCAGTAAGGTGGGCCTTGTTGACCTGGCGGCACCTTCTAGAGGGAGGCCAGAAACCATTTGAAGTCTGGACTGATCATAAAAACCTAGAGGCCCTAAAAACCCCACGAAAACTGTCGCCCAGGCAAGTGCGGTGGGCACAATACTTCAATCGTTTCAATTTCGAGCTTAAGCACATCCCAGGAGGGAGAAATTTCCTGGCTGATGCCCTCTCCCGGATGCCCCAATACAATAGTGAGCGGGAGCAGGTAGTGAATGCCATCATCCCCTCCACCCAAGCTGCGGCCCAAGTGATCACCAGACGGCAACGACGTGATCAGCAAGGCCAACTTGCAAGTGTCTTAACTGCAAAATTAAAAAATGAAACCCTGACAGACCCCTGGTATCGGGACAATCAACATCTCTTGACAAAAAGAGATGAACTAGCATGGAGGGGGACAAAGCTCTATGTCCCACAGAGTTTACGCATCCTGATTCTCAAGAGGAGCCACGACGTTAAACCAGCAGGACACTTCGGATTCCTAAAGACTCTGCACCTAGTACGAAGGCAGTTCTGGTGGCCACACATGAGAAAGGACGTAGACAGTTATGTAAAAAGCTGCACCATTTGTGCCACGATGAAGACAAGGCCAGGGTGCCCGCCTGGATTGTTGCAACCAGTAGCTGAACCAACAAGACCATGGGAGGAGATTGCAATGGACTTTATAGTAGACCTACCGAGGAGCAGTGGAAATACAGTGATCTGGACTGTAATAGACTTATTCTCCAAACAGGCACACTTCATTCCTTGTAGTGGACTGCCTTCAGCTCGTCAGTTATCCAAACTGTTCCTGAAACACATTTACCGCCTACATGGAGTCCCCAGGAGGATCATTTCCGACAGAGGGGTCCAGTTCACAGCAAAGTTCTGGAGGGAGTTTCTACAATCCATAGGTTCATCCCAAGGGCTCAGCTCAGCATTTCACCCGAGCACCAATGGGGGGGCAGAAAGACTGAACGCTATGATAGAACAGTATTTAAGATGCTACGTCGACTACCAGCAGTCCAATTGGGCAGACCTCCTATCTTTTGCGGAGGTTGCATATAATAATGCTGTCCACAGCAGCACGGGGCTAACCCCGTTCAAAATAGTGAATGGCATGGATTTTGTTCCCATGCCAGAATACCCGAGGAAGCCCCCTTCCTCAGTCAGTTTGACCGACTGGATGGCAATGTTGAGACAAACTTGGGAAAATGTTAAGAGGGCGCTGGCAAAGGCGGCTCAATCTTATAAGGAACAAGCAGACAAGCACCGAACTCCCCAAAGACCATTTCAACTGGGAGAGAAAGTTTACCTCTCCACCAAGTACTTGAGACTTAGACTCCCGAGCAGGAAATTGGGTCCAAAATTTATAGGACCATTTCCTATAATAAAAATAATCAACCCTGTTACAGTTCAATTGCAGTTGCCACGGCTTTTGGGGAAAATTCACCCCGTTTTTCACAGTAGCCTTCTAAAACCTGTAGTGGGGTCTACTTTAAGGCCAACGCCACGTGAACCCCCTGGGCCCCTGGTTGTTGGGGGCCAAACGCACTACGAAGTGCAGCGGATTCTTGATTCAAGATGGCACAGGGGACGCCTCCAGTACTTAATTAAATGGAAGGGTTACCCAGTGTCAGAGGCTTCCTGGGTGAAGAGCGCAAACATTCAAGCTGATCGCCTTATAGCAAAATTCCATGCAGACCACCCAGGAAAGCCGGGAGGGTGGGGTGCACAGCCAGGGAGGGGCTGATGAGACTAATCTTGTTGTGTTTTCCCTATGGGATAGGTGATGTCGCAGAAGTGAAGGGAGAGGGGCTGGATGTCAGCATTCCAAATTAGGCTCTCTTCCAGCGCTGACATAGAAAGAACAGTAGCTTGATTTATTGCTGAGATGAACTTTTACCTAGTCTTTGTATATTACAGATAGGGTTTCCTGGGAGACGAGGAGGGGGGCACATTCCTGTGAAAAGAATGTGCTGGGATGTAGAGATGGATTTGCATGATGGCCAATGAGACATTGGGGTTGGAGTGCGGAAGAGGAGGGGGTTGGAAGGAGGGGCCAGTTTGGCTGCAAAATGAATCAGAAACGTCGGACTTTGCTATTCTTAAAATAAAAGTGATTCATTAGAGAGCTTGCGCTTGAGAATGAAGTTTTTTCAAGATAGCACCGAAACCTGACACAGGAAGGTTTTCCATTTCTGATCCATTTCTATGTGTTTTCCAGAGGTTGAAAATTCCGATTCCCTGGGTGGCTCCTGGATTGCTTCTGACATCTAGTTATATTTTATCATTAACAAACAGCCCATGGCACAGTAAACTACTTCTAGTTTTGTGATACATCCTAAGACTCCATGGTCTCAAAGTGAAATCATCTTCTTTATGAAAAGCATTGCCTAGCTTTAGACATACTGTGAACAGTTTCATATAAAATAGGTAGAATCTGTTTTAAAGTTTAGAATATAAGGAAAAGGTTAAGAGTTACTCATTTCTACTCATTTCCTATTAAATGTTTATAAAATCAGGCTATGTGGCATTTTTAACATATTTCCGAACTGAATCTTCAAGCTGCCAAGCTTGTTCAATTTGGATCTCCTTTCACGTGGTTTCCAAGTGCTTCACAATTCCCTATTCCATGCCTCAGAACCCTCTAGACAATAGAAAAGGCATAAACAAACACTATGTGATATAATGACAAAAATCTGGCATGCTTTAATCAATTTTCCTAAGCATTGCACATTATATTTATTTTGATCTATTTTAAACAGTAGGTGTCACTGTTCTCCTTAAAT
Source organism: Arizona elegans (assembly GCA_022577455.1). NCBI lineage: Eukaryota > Metazoa > Chordata > Lepidosauria > Squamata > Colubridae > Arizona > Arizona elegans. Next base: position 157,347,737 of record JAKOOJ010000001.1, read on the forward strand.
TTATTTCTAACAGATTTTCTTGTTTTTCCTCCTCTACTATATGATGAATTATGAACGCTGGTCTCTTTGATACATTTATTTCCATTGTAAGGGATAATGTTTGCCCTGCTCACATTAAATGGTCCTTTCAGTTTGAGTTAAAATTATTAAATTTTCGGAGACAACTAACCTACTCCCTAGTAACTGTAAGAGATACTACTGATTATGCTGTTTTGAATGATTATGATAAACTGATCAAACTCCTCCAAACCACAGTAACTGTCTCATACTTTCATATTATCAAGAGGTTTATAGGTTTCAAGCCTGTTTCAATTATGATTGTCAAGAGACCAAGAAGAGGTCTGAACTAAATTTAAGACTATGTAAAGAAAATTATACTTCTTACCAGATTATGTGATTTATGATATTATAAATAGCAATGTGAATTAATTAGCATCTCTTCTAGCTTCTTTATTTACAGCCATAGATAATCCTCCCAAGATTCTATTATAATTCCCATCCCAGTCATCTTATCAGGGAGATGGATACACCAGTGGTGAAATCTAAAATTTGTTACTACCGGTTCTGTGGGCGAGGCTTGGGGTGGGGTGGGGTAATGTGACTGGGTGTGTGTGGCCATTTTTTTTTTACTTTTAAAACCATTTCTTTCAAATTTGAAAGCATTTGTAAAAAATGCTTTCAAAAGGCTCTGACAATCCAAGCTGAGTTGCCTGATCGTCAGAGGCATTTAAAAGAAAAAAAGCCTCTGCTGATCAAGCAACTCAGCTGGGATCGTCAGAGCCTTTTGAAAGCATTTTTTTACAACCTCTTCGCCGAAGAGGTTGTAGAAAAAATGGTTTTAAAAGCCTTTGACAATCCCAGCTGAGCCACGTGATCTTCAGAGGCTTTTTTTTTTTTTTTTTTACTTTTAAAAGCATTTTTTCGGCTGAAAAGGTTATAGAAAAAATGCTTTTAAAAGTAAAAAAAAAGCCTCTGATGATTGTACGGCTCAGCTGGGCAGGGGGTGGGCAGGGATTTTTGCTACCGGTTCTCCGAACCACCCGCCTCCATTGCTACTGGATCAGGCGATCCAGTCCGAACTGGGAGCATTTTACCCCTGGGATACACCATAAAAACTTTAAGGGTGTTTTTTCAAGCCACAGGAACCTGAAATGCCCATAAGCATAACATATCCAAAGGTACACAGATCAGCCTCAGTATTACAAACCTTCTACTTTGATTAAGGCATACAGTTTATTCTTGCTACTGTTATTTACTGCTAAGGCTCATATCCAGGTATTGAATGGGATTCAATTCGTGTCATATAGCAAGTTGGCAACATTAAAGAAAATCCAGTCCAAATTCTTGAGAAACATTTTCTAGATTCCTCACATCATCCTAAATAAGATGCCTCTCAAGAACCAGAAATCACTAGGTTTGAAGCTGGAGTTTGATTATCTTTGACTGAAATTATTACATAGTTGAGATGGATTATCTCCTTTAAACTATAATAGGCAATTCTGACTCCATGTGGAAATTATATTACTTTTCTTCAGATGGTCTTTTGAAGTTGATTGGAGGAAGCCAACTCAATTTTGAAGCAAAGGAGTTTAGGTGTAAAAGGCAATTAGATTAAGGAGCTGTACCCCAGGATGTCTTCACTAACAATCAGTTTCCAATTTAAACCAGACAATTATGTGGACAAGATCACCTTCTGAAATTCAGAATTTTATCCTTGGGTCATTCCAAGACTGTCCTCATAGCAACATAGGGAGGGAGGTGCATAAACTCTTTGCTGAACAATGGTGCCCTATGAGGCAGATGCAATAGAAACTATAGCCAAAGTTTTGTTCTCCTGCCAGTTCTACAGGGATACTCTTTTGCCACTGTTCTCCTCTCATCTCCAAATTCCCAGGGCAGGCTGACTTATTTTATTGATACTGCCTATTTTGTGTCTTGAAACATACAGTCCTTGTCATACAGTCCTGTGTGTTAACGCCCCCCCTACCATAAGGTGAGGATGTTAATATTAAAAGCATGTAAAGGAGCCTGGGCAATGTAACAGATTTCATTAATCAGATTAATGTCATGTTGTAAATTACAGTCATGTTGTTTTACTCAGTTAAATCATTAATGTATGTTTTACTTGTATGCCCTATACAAAGATATCTTGTAGATGTTGTATCTTCTTTAACAGTAATTAATTTAAAAATGTGACAGAGAAAATAGCATTACATGATCAAAGCAATATTCATTTGAATGAACACTCTCTGTTCTAAATGTCCTACTTGATTACAAGTTGTCTATGAGGGAGCTCCATACCTGTCACTAGTCCAGACACAGAGAATCTGGGACTTTTTCATAATCCTTTGCAATGACTATGTAGGCAGGTATCTGATTTCTTCAAGATAGACGAATTAAATCCATAAAGCATCTTCCATTCATCTCTATTTGAATGTCAGTGTCTACAAACACTTTAGTGGAGTGGTGGAACAGTCTAGGAACAGGTGAATAGTTATTAAATGAGCATAGTGTATAGACTTAAGCTGCAAGCCTATGCATATTTACCAGGGAATAAAACCTGGTTTTATTAAGGAACCCTCTTAATTCTATGTAAATTTGTATTGTATTTGGCTGAAATCAAAATAGAATTAATGTGCTCTTTGATATAAACATGGAGGTAGCCATCAAATTTTTAAAAGGCTTTTAATAAGTTGTATTCTTAGGTTGTATTAAATGATTGCCTATGTCTTTTGATTCTATAAAGGAAATAAGACTTAAAAATTACATATTTCAGGTCACCCAAGACAAAATTTGTTTAAGGGATATTATGGAATAGCATAAATATTAGGTCATAATTAAGGTTTCTAAAAAGCAACACGGTACATGCAGTAGCATGCAGTGAGCCATGTGGAGTACATTGGGGAAAGAAAACAACCACTTCATAAACGCATGGTACAACATAGGAGAACAAACCCATCATGACAAGATTCAGCAGTCCATCTGCATTTAAAAGACGAAGGCCACTCTTTTGAAGACAGCAAAGTCCATATTTTGGACAGAGAGGACCACTGGTTTGAAAGAGAGGTCAAAGAGCCAAGGTGGCACACTGGTTAGAGTGCAGTACTGCAGGCTACTTCAGCTGACTGCTAGCTGCAGTTCAGCAGTTCAAATATCACCAGGCTCAAGGCTGACTCAGCCTTCCATCCTTCCGAGGTGGGTAAAATGAGGACCCAGATTGTTGGGGGCAATATGCTGACTCTGTAAACCACTTAGAGAGGGCTGTAAAAGCACTGTGAAGCGGTATATAAGTCTAAGTGCTATTGCTATGTCAAAATTGAACAGCCCTCTTTCAACAGGAGAGGGATACAACATCATCTATCTCCAGTCTACAACACAGTCCTTTCAATAGTTCCAAGAAGGCTCCATACCCATTTGCATTACTCAGGTGATCTTGAGGTTACAGATAAACCTCCAAGTGGCCTCAACCATTCTCTTAAAAAATGTAAATTACTAGCTATCTGCAAAGAATATAAATCCTTCCATTCCCCACCCAGTCAGAGTTGAAGAAGCTTCTTGGATGAGAAGCAAAACAAAAAAAGTCAGTTGCCTCTTGAAAAAGCACCTTTGGGACTTTCTAAAAAGTTTTTTTCATAGTTATACCACCCTACATGTGTTGACTTTTATATCAAGAAAATTTTAGTTCTTTCTTTCAATATTTTTAAATCATTATGTGACTTATTTTTATCCACTAAAGATTCTACCACGAGGAATTATTGCTTAATTACAAGAAATTGTGGAGAAAGAAATAATTACTTTATGTGATTAAAGCATATTTCAATTCAATATTATCTTTTGTTAACCAACAATAATTGATGGAAAGATATTGAACAACTACTCTAATTTACCAAAAATCTGACAGATCTTGGTGCGACTGGGGAATAACAATGAGTACAAGCCTTATGACAAGGAATATTCTGCTTGGTCAATTTAAAGCAAATATTTATTTAAAAAACTATACACGTCAGTGTTCCCCATTGTGTTGCCTTCAAAAGATAAGATTAAAATTTTCCTGCTAGCTAGAGTTTATGAAAGTGTTATAATCCAACACTTCTGGATGGCAATATTTTTAATCTGTTTTCAAATTAAGGGATAGAATTAAATAAACTTAATGGTATGGCAGTGGCCACGTGCGAAGAAGCTGATTATGTCACTCCTCCAAAGGTAGGAATAGCCAAATATAGATCCATAGTTAGCATAGAAAATGATAAAGCTATGCAATATTCATTTTTAAAATTCTTTTAAAAAATAAGGATGACCACTAGAGTAACATGTCATGGGCTTTTGCATTTTCAATGCAATTGGTAATGATAATAGTAATGATAAATCAAACAATGTTACAATTAATTAATCATGAAGTATTTTGTTCAGCAAAGCTTGGCAAACAAAGAAAATGCAATTTTCAGGTCTACTTTCCCCAAAAGTTACATAGTAGGCATATTGCAAAATTTGGATGTCCGTTATTTTTCTTTCAGGTACTCTGTTGTAGATCTTGAGTCAGCAGATCAGATGAATGAGGGAAGGATGCTTAAAGGAAATATTTTTGTCTTTGACTTGTCTTAAAACATAGAGGAAATATTTCCTGTATCTTCTGCTGAAGATATTATTCCATGAACAGTGGAACACAAATAAAAGATAAAAATAAAACATTGAGAAAGATTAAGCTCCTTTTGGTTTTTTTAAAGTGAACATAGTGAAGCATTTATTTTTCTAGGATACATACTTATCAACAACATCCAAAAACAGTCTCTGTAGTTCATATATTATAAAATACTTAGGGAGCTTCTGAATAGTAAAAGTATTCTGGAGAGGGCTGAACTGTAAGATCAACACATTGAACGTGGGCTAAAACAAAGATCAACACGTTGAACGTGGGCTAAAACAAAGCTTATTAATTCATCTGCCAAAAAGTTAAGCTTCCCATAAATTTCTGTTTGTTTATATTGAAATCACCACACTGATTAAACTGCCTTAAAAACATTAAAACGAGCAAACAACTAAAACCTTTTCACTGAGATCAAGCCCCAGACACCCGGGAAAGTCGAGACGGGTTTGGCCGCATTTTCAAGCCCCCAAAGCGTCCTCGCCTTATTCGACCGGGTCTGCTCCGCATTAGCAGAAGTTGTCCGGGGCTAGAGACCAGGTGATCGATCAATGCCTCATCACTCGAGATGAACCCAGACTCGGCCCCCAAATCAGCACTATAAAGTCTTCGGGCGCCCAAACTGGGCTGCTTAAGCTCAGCAGACAGCCAGGTCAATCCAACCTCCACAGGCCGCTTCGGGCTTCCCTCGCTCCCTCCCGCCGCTCTGCTACAGGCGCAGCGCGACAAAGCGGAGGGGGGAAATGGAAATTGTTCTCTGCGCGCAGCAATTGGCTAACAGGGCGGGAGAGGCGTGGCGTCCTTGTCAGGCATTCCCGGCAAAGTGAGCGCTTTGGACGATTTCGCTGCGCCGGAAATTCTGCTTGACTCGAGGGCCAACGGCGGACAAGGTAAAATTATGCCCGGTGCAAAACAAGCGGCGCGTCCTCCCTGCTTTCCAAGGTGATCTCGGGATTACGTAGCGTACAGATCACCATGGCAGTCTCCAGACGGCAGCCCTATGAGAGGGGAATGTGGGAGAGCCCCGGAATTGACCTTTCTGGCCAGCCTCTGGGAGCGCGACATTCTGGCGGGTGCGAGAAAGGGGAGGGCGCTTGCAAACCAATCGCAAGAAACAGATGGTGGTAACGAAAGGCAAGCGCTGAGCTCGGAAGCCCACCAGGCTCCCACTCATCCGGCTGGGCTGCAACGGGACAGGAGCCACCCGGCTTAATGCATTCTTGGTTTAACGGAATATTGTACTGCTCTTCCGCACCCTCTGCCAGATTAGGCGATTTGCAGCTCTGGTGTTCCTCTTTAAGCAGCCTCTGCAACACCTTCTCCCGCACCGTCTGCCTCCCAAATGAAAGGTGTCGCATGAAGCAAACTTCATTTAGCCTGGGGAAAGGGATAGATAATCTAGAGGTAAATAATCTAGATTTTATCGTATTGCCTTTTAGCCATTAATAATGAACTTATACAAGTTCTTATCCATTTAACAGCACTTATAGTTATGAAGTGATTTCACTATGAAAAGGAAAAAAAAAAGAGAATTGGAATGTGCGTAGGCATACATGCCTCAACTATCAGTGCCTTCTTTTTCTGGGATCTTGTCGCACAGCCCAGGAGAAGCTTTTTCAAGGAACATTTACATTCTGTTCTTCAAATTCAGATTGCTGCATAATATTTAATTAACTTTTCCCTAAAGGCACATAGGTTGTTGTTTCACTTAAGGAACATAAAATGAATGCTGTGAAGCATGTTTCAAGCAAAAACAGAATGCTTCAAGGACTTCTTGTCAATTTGTTTGCATTTATGAGTCATCAAATTTACACATTAAATGTAAGTGGCCAAACAGACAGAAAAGCAAAGGAAATGCTGACGTTTAATGTAAAATCACAGGTAGAATAATTAACCAGTGGAATGGCTTGCCTCTGTGAGTGCTCCAACACTGAGGTTTTTAAGAAGAGATTGGACAGCCATTTGTCTGAACTTGTGTGGGATCTCCTGCTTGAGCAGGGGGTTGGACTAGAAGACTTTCAAGGTCCCTTCCAGCTCCGTTATTCTGTTAAATTGATTGTATGTCTCCTTCAGACTTCATTGTATGAATCCTGTGGAAATCATCTTGCTGTCATTTCTACACTTCATAACATAAATCTGTTGTTTGGATTTGTTACAAGGTTTCTGTCAATACAGGAACAATAGAGCCAGATGAGGATTTCGGCCTTTATTTTCCTGTTGAGTAGATAAAAAAGACTGTTCTAAAAACTCTTACCACACATTTAAATTTTTTGTTGTTGTTGTTAGTTGCGATGTCGTGTCCAACCCATCTTGGCCCCATGGACAATGTTCCTCCAGGCCCTCCTGTCCTCTACCATCCTCTGGAGTCCATTTAAGTTCACGCCTACTGCTTCAGTGACTCCATCCAGCCACCTCGTTCTCTATCATCCCATTCTTCATTTGCCCTCAATCTTTCCCAGCATTAGGCTCTTCTCCAGTGAGACCTTCCTATTCATTAGGTGGCCAAAGTTTCTGAGTTTCATCTTCAGGATCTGGCCTTCTAAAGAGCAGTCAGGGGTGATCTCCTCTAGGACTGACCAGTTTGATCGCCTTGCAGTCCAAGGGACTCGCAGGAGTCTTCTCCAGCTCCATAGTTCAAAGGCCTCAATCCTTTGGTGCTCAGCCTTTCTTACGGTTCAACTTTCACAGCCATACATTGCAACTGGGAAAACTGTAGCCTTGACTGGGAAAACTGTAGCCTGCCAACACTTTTGTTGGCAGGGTGATATCTCTGCTTTTTAGAATGCTGTCTAGATTTGCCATAGCTTTCCTCCCCAGGAACAAGCATCTTTTAATTTCTTGGCTGCAGTCCCCATCTGCGGTGATCTTGGAGCCCAGGAAAATAAAATCTGTCATTACCTCCATTTCTTCCCCATCTATTTGCCACGAATTGAGAGGGCCGGATGCCATGATGTTAGTTTTCTTAATGTTTAGTTTTAAGCCAACTTTTGCACTCTCCTTCTTCACCCGTGTTAAGGGAGTCTTTAGTTCCTCTTCACTTTCTGCCATTAAAGTGGTATCATCTACATGTCTGAGGTTGTTGATATTTTTCTTGGCAATCTTAAATCCAACTTTTGATTCATCTAGCCCCACCTTTCTCATGATGTTCTCTGCATATAAATTAAATAGGCAGGGCAACAGTGCTGGACTCCTTTCCCAATTTTGAACCAGTCAGTGGTTCTGTGTCCAGTTCTCACTGTTGCTTCTTGACCCACATATAGGTTTCTCAAGAGATAAGATTGTCTGGTACCAGGGGGAATATGCTCCTGGTTTGGTCCGGTTCACCCGAACCAGTAGTAAAAGAGGTTACTGGTTAGCCAAACCGGTAGTAAAAAATGTAAAAAAAAAGTTCCAACGATCAGCTGAGCGACACGCAATTGTCTGAACTTTTTTAAAATCATTTTTAGCATTTTTTACTACCGGTTCTCCAGAACCAATATTTAAAAATGCTTTAAAAAGTAAAAAAAAAAAAAAAAAAAGGTCTGAAGATTGTGCGTCACTCAGCTGATTGTCAGAACTTTTTTTTTTTTTTTACTTTTTAGGCATTTTTTTACTACCGGTTCTCTGGAACCGGTAGTAAAAATACTTTTAAAAAGTTTTTTAAAAAGGCTCTGATAATCACAGCTGTGCTGTGCAATCATCAGAGCCTTTTTTTTAACCTTTTAAAAGCATTATTTTACAATCTATTCACCCAAATTTGGTGCATGGTGGGCACTACGCATGCGCAGCCAGCGAACTAGTAGTAAACTGGTTCAGATTTCATCACTGTCTGGTACTCCCATCTCTTTAAAAACTTGCTCAAATTTCCTAAGGCCCATTTGACTTCACATTCTAGGATGTCTGGCTCAAGTGACCATCCCATTGTGGTTATCAGGGACATTAAGCTCCTTCTTGTATAGTTCTTCTGTGTAATTTTGCCTCTTCTTAATCTCTGCTGCCTCTGTTGTCGAGCGTCAAGAAGCACTCGACACCATGCACAAGATCGCTGATCCATGGACGTCCGTCCTACCTGCCAGGGGGAGGGATGAGGCGGGCTGCATGGGTGTTGGTGATGGGGACAGGCTGGCGATTAGGCGTTACAATGCACGGGTGTTTATGGGGCCTCGCGGGGGTGTAACAGACGCACGGAGGCAAGTAGCGTAAAAGGATCAAGATGGCAGGGATGACGGCATTGCTGTGCGCGCATGAAGAGAGGCGGGAAGTTGAAACCTCCGCGCAGCTGCCTGCCATTAGGGAGACCTCTATAAAAAGACTCTGTGTGAGGCGTGGGATAGCCGCGTCTTTGCTTTGCACTGCAGTCCAACTTCCGTACGAGCTGTTTGTCACAATAAACCAAGTTGCATCAAACCGCCGAGTGCGTTGCTTGTGAATTCGTGAGCACAGACCGGGGGAAGCTGACACCGTTAGGTCCCTGCCATTTTGGTCCTTTATCATGTCCATCTTTCCATGAAACGTTCCCTTCATATCTCCAGTTTTCTTGAAGAGATCTCTGGCCCTCCCTATTCTATTGTTTTCTTCTATTTCTTTGCACTGTTCATTTAAGAAGATATTCTTATCTCTTCTTGCTATTCTCTGGAATTCTGCATTCAACTGGGTGTATCTTTCTCTTTCTCCCTTGCCTTTTGCTTCCGTTCTTTCCTCAGCTATTTGCAAAGCTTCCTCAGACAGCCATTTTGCTTTCTTGCCTTTCTTTTTCTTTGGGATGGTTTAGTTGCTACCTCTTGTACAATGTTGCCATAGTTGCCAGAACTCTGACCATAGTTCTTCAGGCACTCTGTCTATCAGATCTAATTCCTTAAATCTATTTGTCATCTCTACTGTATATTCATCAGGGATATGATTTAATTCATACCTGAGTGGCCTAGTGCTTTCTCCTACTTTCTTCAATTTAAGCCTAAATTTGGCAACGAGAGCCACAGTCAGCTCCTGGTCTTGTTTTTACTGACTGTATAGAGCTTCTCCATCTTTGGCTGCAGAGCACCTAGTCAATCTGATTTCTGTGTTGACCGTCTGGTGATGTCCATGTGTAGAGTCATCTCTTGGGTTGTTGGAAAAGAGTGTTTGCTAATGACCATTATATTCTCTTGACAGAATTCTATCAGCCTGTGCCCTGCTTCATTTTGTACTCCAAGGCCAAACTTGTCTGCTATTCCAGTTATCTTTTGGCTTCCTACTTTAGCATTCCAATCCCCCATGATGATAAGGACATAATTTTTGGGTGTTAATTCTAGAAGGTGTTGTAGGTCTTCATAGAACCGGTCAACTTCAGTCTTTTCAGCACCAGTGGTTGGGGCATAGACTTGGACTACTATGATATTGAATGGTTTGCCTTGGATTCGATTCATTATAATTATATAATTCATCAATTATAATGTCTTCAACTAGTCCAACATAAACCATTATTTCATCATTTATTCTTTGCAAGCATCCATATCGTAATATATCATGGATTATTCTTTTAACCTTTGGATTAGTTAAACATTATCAATTCTTGTTGATGAATTGTGACCTAACCATGCTATAAATAAGAAAACAAATAAATAAAGGGGCAGGTAACTAAATATTTTAGCTAGGTTCTAAGCTCTGAAGACTTAATTACAAAGCTGAGGTAGATGCCATGAAAAGAATCCTTTTTCTACAACACAAATTTAGAAACTTCTTTTGTAAAAGCTTCCACGTACAGTCAGGTCCAGAAATATTGGGACATCGACACAATTCTAACATCTTTGGCTCTATACACCACCACAATGGAATTGTGGGGATGAAACCCAGTGTCTGGTGATGTCTATGCGTTCCAGACTTCAGGCTGTGATTGACTGCAAAGGATTTGCAACCAAGTATTAAGAAGGGAAAATTTGATTTATGATTATTATTCTGTCCCATTACTTTTGGTCCCTTAACAAGTGGGAGGCACATATGTAAACTGCTGTAAGTCCTACACCGTTCACCTGAGTTGGATGTACATACCCTCAAATTAAAGCCGGCAGTCTGCAGTTAACACACATTGTATTTGTTTCATTACAACTCCATTATGGTGGTATATAGAGCCAAAGATGTTAGAATTGTGTCGATGTCCCAATATTTCTGGACCTGACTGTATATTTGTTAAATAGTCCAACTTGAGGGACTATTTAACTTGAGAGGATGTCACAGGGAAGAGATGGTTGATTTATTCTCCATACTGTCTGAGGGCGGGACAAGAAGCAATGGGTGGAAGCTCATAGAAGGAGATTCAACCTGGAACTAAAGAGGAATTTTCTGATAGAACAGTGAAATTATTTTGAGATTTGGAGATATTTGCCTATCACCTATATTTTTATGCTACTGCTTTTTCTGTTGTCCCTTATGATCTTGTCTTGGTTTTTACAGCTTTCTAGGGGACACAGCAGCTCAGTGGCTAAGATGCTGAGCGTGTTGACCAGAAAGGTCGGCAGTTCGACGGTTTGAATCCCTAGTGCTGCATAACGGAGTGAGCTCCCCTTACTTGCCTCAGCTTCTGCCAACCTAGCAGTTTGAAAGCATGTAAAAATGCAAGTAGAAAAATAGGGACCACCTTGGTGGGAAGGTAACAGCGTTCCATGCGCCTTTGGCATTTAGTCATGCTGGTCACATGACCATGGAGACATCTTCAGACAGTGCTGGCTCTTCGGCTTAGAAACGGAGATGAGCACCGTCCCATAGAGCCGGGAACGACTAGCACGTATGTGTGAGGGGAACCTTTACCTTTATCTTAGGCTGCTTTGGTGGCCAATTAGGAGCTGTGTTTGAGTTATGCACTATGAAAGAATAGTGTGTTTTGTTTAAAGAAGAGCATTACACTTGGCAGAAAACATCGAACATGGAAACCCAACATGGCTGAGGTTGTTGGACCCAAGAACTAAAATTGTTGTATAAATTACTAAGCAAATATATTCTCATTTTGGGGACCTTGAGAATTGGTAGTCTTTTTTTTTTTAAGTTTTTTATTTTTAAACAAAACATAAAAACATCCATCATCCATTCCAATTACATGTTCTCTAATTTCAAATGTCAATTTGCTCATTTCAGCACATTCCATAATTTTCCTAATAACTTCATCTTGTTTGGGTATTTCCTCATTTTTTCAATTTTTAGCAAACACAATTCTAGCCGCTGTCAATACATTCACAATCAGGTAACTCAATTCTCTGTTATATGTTTCTGGTAAAATCCCTAATAAAAAAAATCTCTGGTTTGAAATCAATGTGCTTTTTAATCATTTTTTCCAACCATGTGTGGATTTTGCTAAAGCATTCTACGCAGAATTTCTCAAAGAGAAAGAAATGGAATCCAAGAAGACAGAGCAAATAGTAGAACTCCAAGAAGAAGACCTAGTAATGATTGAAAAAACAGAAGGAGCAGTAGGGGGTATTGTGGAATACAAAGAACAACTTGAGCCGAGATCTACTAGAGCAGCAAATCCTTCTTATAAAATATGAACATGGAAGAGAAAAAATTGATTTCAATAAATATAAATGGACTTAATTTAGCTATTAAAAGAAGAAAAGTATTTCATAAATTAGAGAAATTAAAGTTTGATATAATTTGTTTGCAAGAAGTACACATTAAAAAGCAACATGAACAGTTACTGGTGCAGCCAAAACTAGGGAAAATTTTTACTTCATTGCCACAATGTAAAAAAAGGGGAGTTGTCTTATACATTAGAAACACAATTCCAGCTGAGCAAATATACGAAGATGATGAGGGAAGAATTTTGATGGTGGAAATAATAGATAATAATATGAAAATACTCTCAATAGCAATATATGCTCCAAATAACAACCAAGACGACTTCTATAAAAAGCTACATAAGAAAATACATAAGAAAAGAGCCTTGATGGTACAGTGGTCTAAGCACTCTGTTATTAACACAGCTGCCTGCAATTACTGCTGGTTCGAATCTCTCCAAGGCTCAAGGTTGACTCAGCCTTCCATCCTTTCTAAGGTAGGTGAAATGAGGACCCAGTTTGTGGGGGCAATAAGCTGACTTTGTATAAATATACAAACGTATGAAGGCTATTGCTTAACGCATTGTAAGCCGCCCTGAGTCTCCGGAGAAGGGCGGCATATAAATCAAATTTAAAATAATAATAATAATAATAATAATAATAATAATAATAATAATAGAACTGAACTATGAAAATATTTGCATGATGGGAGACTTTAATGGTATAGTGGATGAGAAATTAGATTATAAAACGCATAAGGCAAATAAAACACAGTAGAAAGATACTGCCGAAATCTTTTTTTAAGATGACAGAGGAAATAAATCTAAAAGATGCATGGAGAGAAAGAAATGCAAAAAATAGACAATACACTTTCTTTCTGACAGACATTCATCTTGGTCTAGATTAGATATGATTTGGACAACAATGGAATTGACTTTGAATATAGAAAAAATTGAAATAGAAGCAAATACCTGGGCAGACCATAATCCTGTGACAATGAAATGGAAAGGACAAAGACCTTTGTACCTTTCGTCACATCCTAAATACATTATTATTCCAACAAGCAGGGCTGGCCTAAATAATAATAACATTTTACTATTTTAATGGGTTGTTTTATTAGAGTTCTTTCGCCAATTTATTTAATTGTTTTAAATTGCTTTTAATTTTTATATTGTCATGGTTTTATTTTTGGCTGTACACCACCCTGAGTCCTTCGGGAGAAGGGCAGTATAGAAATTCAATTTAAAAAAAAAAGAAGAAGGTCTAGATAGACTTTAAATAATACTGTTTTTTTAAAAAAAGTGTGCAGAAAATGGAGAAAATTGGCTTTTTTCTTTAAAGAGAATCAAAAAGAAGACACATTGATGCAAAATACTTGGGATACAATGAAAGCCTATGCCAGAGGACTGATAATCAATTATACAAGAAAAAGAAATAATAAGAAAAGACAAGCCTATAAAATATTAGAAGATGATTGTAATAGATTTGAAAAGGAACTTCAAAAATCCCCACAAAAGAAAGACCTTAAAATAAAAATGGATACAATAAAACATAAAATGGGATTAATGGAGAAAGAAGATCTAGCACAAAAAATTAGAAGTGCTAAACAGAATTATTTTGAAGATGCTAATAAACCAGGTAGATGGTTAGCATATAAATTGAAAAAAGAAAGACAATCAAGAAAAATAACACAACTAATGGATGACCAAGAACAAATTAGATTTGGGAATAAAGAGAAGAAAGAAATTATACAAGATTATTATAGAAAACTGTATGAACAATAAAATATAGAAGAGGAAAGTATTAAACAATATCTGCAAAAGATGAATTTACCTCAGATTTCAAAAGATACTGAAGAAATGCTAGAAAGAAGCATAACAATGATGGTATTAACAGAAGCAATTAAAAAACAAAAGAATGGGAAGGTGCCAGACCCGGATGGATTGCCAGCAGAATATTATAAGACACTACAGGAATCATTGAGTCTCCCGTTGTTAGAAGTTATGAATGAAGTTATGTTAAAGAAGAAAATACCCAAGTCATGGTCAGAAGCATATATTACATTTGTTCCAAAGAAGAATGCTGACTTACAACAAATTAAAAATTATAGACCTATATCCCTGCTAAATTCAGACTATAAAATTTTTGCTTCAATATTGGCAGAAAGATTCAAAAGATATTTAAACAACTTTATACACTGACCAAAATGGATTTCTGCCAAGGAGACAGATTAGAGACAATATGAGAATAGTTCTGGACACTTTGGAATATTACGAGGCCCACCCTGAAAAGCAAATGGCCTTGATATTTCTAGATGCACAAAAAGCCTTTGATAATGTGAATTGGCGATTTATATTATTGCAGCTGGAGCAGATGGGCTTCGGTAGAAAATTTATTCAAGCAATAGAAGCTATATACTATAAACAAACAGCAAAAGTAATGATCAATGAAGAATTGACAGAGACTATTGAGATAAAAAAGGTACGAGACAAGGTTGTCCACTGTCCCCTCTGTTGTTTGTATTAACACTAGAAGTGCTAAATAGAAAGATTAGAGAAGAAAAAGAAATAAAAGGAATGAAAATTTGAAAGGAAGAATATAAACTACAAGCGTTTGCAGATGACCTGGTTTTTATTTTTGAAGATCAATTGGTGTCAATAACTACTTTGATAGATAAAATAGGAGAATATGGAAAAGTAGCAGGTTTGGAAATTAACAAAGATAAAACGAAGATTTTGACCAAAAATATGTTAATAAAACAAAAAAAAAGAATTGACGGAGATATCAAAGATGCAGGTCACAAAGTGAAATATTTGGGGATATATTTGACAGTAAGATGTAGCACACTTAAAATAACTATAATAAACTCAAACAACAGATTGGTACAGATTTGGCGAAATGGGAGAATTTACAATTATCATTGATAAGGAGGATATCAACTATTAAGATGAATATATTGCCTAGAATTTTATATTTGTTCCAGACAATTCCAATTAGATTGGGAAAAGATTATTTTGAAGAACTGAGAATTGATAGTATTAAATGCAAAGAAATCCTATTCATAATTCAGACTGCAGAAAACCTTTTCTTGAATTAATTGAAGTTATTTTTTGGAGAAAGCATAAAATAGCACTTTAGGATGGGGTTTAGAATTGAAATTCCAACAAGACTTTGAATTGAAAAGTTAGGTAGGAGAACGGAAGTAAGTATAATATATGTGTATCTTATTCCTTAGACTCCATGTTGCTCATTTTAAATCTCGGGTAACATATTTAAATGTGTTAAAATAGTATTTTTGCAAATATACATGTGCATAACCCCTTAAAACTGTTTTGCTGTTTTTTATTTTTCAGAAGCTAAGTAATATAGGAATTAAAATCTAGTATATGATGCAGGCAGTCTCATGCCCTCTTGTGTCTCTTCAGAGGTATCATATATTGTTCACAATTAAATAGATCATTACTTACAATAGATTTATATATTATCTATTGTACTTACAATATTTATATTGCATGTAAGTTTAATTATTATTCACAGGTATTATTAATTCAATGTTATTATTAGTTCAATTTATATGCCATCTTTCTCCGGAAACTCAGGGCGGCTTACAATGCATTAAAAAAAAAACTATTATAAAAACATTTAAAAATTAAAACATTAAAACCCATTCACACCATTCATGGCCGGATCTCACAAGATCGCAACAGCGAGATCAATGGCCCCAGGCCTGCCGGAAAAGCCAGATCTTCACCGCTTTTTGGAAGGCCAATAGGGTGGGGGTGGTCTGGACCTCAGGAGGTAACTGGTTCCAGAGAGCTGGTGCAGCCACAGAGAAGGCCCTCCCCCATGGGCCCGCTGACGGGACCCAGAGAAGCCAAACTCTGTGGGATCTTACCGGTCGCTGGGAGCTATGTGGTAGAAGGCGGTCTCGAAGATAACCTGGCCCTGAGCCATGTAGGGCTTTAAAGGTAATAACCTGTTGCCAGGAGACCAATAGGGAGTCAGTGCAGCTCACGGAGAATTGGTGTAATGTGGGTGTATCTAGGTGCACCCACAATAGCTTGCACGGCTGCATTCTGGACCAACTGTAGTGTCCGAACACTTTTCAAGGGTAGCTCCATGTAGAGCGTGTTGCAATAATCTAACCGTGAGGTGACAAGGATATGAGTGACTGTGAGGAGAGCCTCCTGATCCAAGTAGGGTCGCAATTGGTACACCAGGCGAACTTGTGCAAAGGTCCCCCTAGCCACAGCTGTCAGATGTTGTTCTAATCTTAGCTGTG
This sequence comes from Arizona elegans, assembly GCA_022577455.1. Taxonomy (NCBI): domain Eukaryota; kingdom Metazoa; phylum Chordata; class Lepidosauria; order Squamata; family Colubridae; genus Arizona; species Arizona elegans. The sequence goes on from JAKOOJ010000001.1 coordinate 157,364,166, forward strand.
AGTCTAGGAGGACACCCAAATTGCGAGCCCATTCTGAGGGGGACAATTTCTACCCCCCCCCCAGAACTAAGGTTGGACAATCAACATAGTCTTTAGGAGGCAATACCCACAGCCATTCAGTCTTGTCTGGGTTAAGTCTGAGCCTGTTGACTCCCATCCAGACCCTCCAGGCATCTCACATCACATCCACTGCATCACTGAATTGACGCAGGGTAGAGGTATACAGCTAGGTATCATCAGCATACTGCTGATATCTCACCCCGTATCATCGGATGATCTCACCCAGTGGCTTCATGTAGATGTTAAATAGGGGAGACAGGACCGAACCCTGAGGCACCCCGCAAACTAGGGGCCTAGGGGTCGACCTCTGTCCTCCTACCAACACCGACTGTGACCGACCAGAGAGATAGAAGGAGAACCACCGTAACACGGTGCCTCCCACTCAGAGTGGATAAAAATCAATGATTTTTTTTATTTAAATCGGATTTTTTTGATTTTTATTAATTTTTTTTAATAAAAAACTTTTGTGGTAAAAATCTATTGTAAGATAGTTTTCTATTTAAGATACGTAAATAATTTAGTTTATTCAGCATTAAATGGAGCTTAGTTATGTAGCATGAGGCTGTATATTCTGCAACACTGGGACTATCGGTGAGTCAACAGTGGGTCAAAGGAGTAGCAGAGATGACAGTTGCTCTTTAAAAATTATGATTTAAATCAACTCGATTTAAATCAAGCCTTTTTACTAGTGATTTAAATCAACTCGATTTAAATCAAATCCACCCTGCTCCCACTCCCAACTCCCTTAGTCATCCCAGAAGGATACCGTGGTCAATGGTATCGAAAGCCGCTGAGAGGTCAAGTAGCATCAAGATGGAGGAATGACCCCCGTCTCGGGCTCGCCAGAGATCATCCATCAGTGTGACCAAAGCAGTTTCCGTGCTGTAGGCAGGCCTGAAGCCAGACTGAAAAGGGTCCAGATAATCCGTTTCATCCAATGACCACAGGAGCTGAAGTTCCACCACTTTCTCTACAACCTTTCCAACAAAGGGTAGGTTGGAGACTGGCCGAAAGTTCTTTAATTCTGCTGGATCCAGGGAAGGCTTCTTGAGGAGGGGCCTTACGACTGCTTCCTTCAATGGTTGCGGGAAGGACCCCTCTCTCAAGGACGCGTTAACTAAAGCCTGGAGCCAGCCTCGTGTCACCTCCCTGCTGGCTGAGACCAGCCAGGAGGGGCACGGGTCCAACAAACAAGTGGAGGAACTCATCGCCCCTGCAGCCTTGTCCACTTCCTCAGGAGTCACAGGCTCAAACTCATCCCACACAATAGGACTAAAACCTGTCCCCTTCATCTCGGTCAGAATTGCCCAATCAGAGTCCAGGTCCATCTGAATCTGAGCGACTTTATCCGACAGAAACTGCAAAAATTCCTCAGCTCTACCCTGCAAGGGCTCCTCCACTCCCCCAGGTAGATCTTGACTTATAACCATTCATTTAATGGTTGAATGAAAGTTATGGCTGTTGAAAAAAAACTTACAACCGTCCTTGCACTTATGACCATTGCAATGTCTCCACTGTCGTATAATCAAAATTCAGGTGCTTGGCAACCACAATGTATTTATGACAGTTGCAGCATCCTCAGGTTGCGAGGTCCTTCTACCTTTACCTTCCTGCAGCAAAAAAAAAGGTCCTGAAATTGGGCACAACTCACTTAACTACCACATTACTTAGTGAAGGAAGTTCTAATCCCACTTGGTCATAAATCAAGGATTATCTATACAATACAACTATTCTTTCCCGCTACTGTAGAATTCTGAATTCACAGAATTATACAAATAATTGTTAACTGGATGGGGAATGTAAGAAGAAACACTTGCAGAATGTCACAGGTGCTAATTTCTGTCTCATCCCTCATCTGGTTCAGCAGACTGGCTTATAACTTTCAAGCAAAGCATTTCCTCCTTCAACAAACCAAGCACAATTAAATGGACAGTCAGGCTTCCTTCATGCAGCTCTTTTACAGAAGACAGAATAATAGAGTAGGAAGCAACCTTGGAGATCCAATCCCTGCTTGAGCAGGAGACCCTATGCCATTCCAGACAAATGGTTGTCCAGTCTCTTCTTAAAAACTTCTAGTGATTGAGCACCCACAACTCCTGGATCCACTGTTGATCCACTGATTAATTGTTCCCACTGTCAGGAAATTTCGCTGTTTGATGTCACAGGATGAATTCAAGAATGCTAATTCCCACATTTCCCCCCACTAGGGAAAATGTATGAATGTGATGGATGTAATAAATAGGAATGTTATTGCTCTATTACAATGCAAGCATAAAGTTAACTCTCCCTCCCTCCCTCCCTCCCTCTCACAGGAAAGGAGCTGGAAAACCAAGAGAATATAGATGTAGGTGAGAAGAAGGAGGCAAGAAAAGCAAAGTTCAAGTGAAAAAGAAAAGAATGGAAAGAAACATGAAGGATCTTGAAAGATAAAGACTTTGATGACCTTCGACAAGCTAAGGAATCACTCTGTAATTAAGCACGTAGTACCACTTTAGAGAAAAAGAGCTGATACCCTATATTAATTGTTCATAAACTGTTATTGTGAATTAAAGGTTTGACTGGTTCTTTGAGTTAATGATAGACATATTTTTTTTTATTCTTCATAGCAACATATCAAGTACTTTTTCTTCCTATATTCCCACAACAACAATGCTGAAGTGAGTGGGACTGAGAGAGAGTGACAGTCTCCTAGAACTGGCTCTCCTTGTGTGGTGTGATATGATATATTTCCTCCTTGCAATATCTCTGATATGATACTACCTGGAAGAAAACAAACAAGATCAAAATTTTATATAAAAAGTCTAAATTTTGTGGTGGTTGAAGTCAAATTTTAAAGTACATTTATTTATCTCCAACATAATATGTGGAACAATTTAAATTCCTGTTCTAATAAATTCTGGTTTTTCCACAGTAAGCCATTTTGTTAGGAAATGGCTGATCTTTTTACAAATGAATTGTCATGATGATACAGCCAATCCCCAAAATACAGAAAATACAAGAAGTTGTTTACCTCTTTTAGTACTTCCTCTGACACCTAGAGAGACAGAGATATAAGAGGCAAAAGGTGGAAATACAGGCACAAAGATGTGTGTAAAGAGATGGGCACAATGAGTCAGAAGAAATGGATGGGAACTAGAAGACAGACTTGCAAGATAGCAAGAAGGACAAATAAAAGACCACCCTGCCCTCCAAAAATGCCCCAACCAAACTCTGCATCTAGAACTGACTTTCTGTGTTACAGTATAATATATACAGTATAAAATATACTGTATAACATTTCTCTGCAGCTGGATGAGGGAGGTACCTGCAAGAAAATCAAATTCCTTCTTGCTACCTTCTCAGCTTTCCTGAGAAAGTTCAGTCAGCCATGTCTGAGCCTAAGAATGTGGGCTGTCATTAACTTCCCATGTAACTGAATGGATCATCATTTCATGGCTCATTGGGCTAATAATTTCATTGTGCATTGCTGATCCTGTGTGCAGTGTTGTTCCCTTTCCACTCAGTTATTTAGACCTCCCCTTTATGACACGACTAATTAAAAATAAGTTCTGCTACCAGATGGCGCATGAATGATAACCCCTTTTCTTCAGTTGACACAACTCTGTAGACCTCTCTAGACACTTTTTCAGGGAAGGCAAAACACATTGTGACACAAGCAATAAACATAAGAGTAAATTACATACAGTGCTTTGCATTTCTTATTCAACTATTAATAGACTTCTTTACCCTGTGGGAAAATACAACATTTATGAAAGCAACAGATTATGCTACTCAGGTTTAATTAAAGCTTACAGATGGACTAGTCTTGAATTCTGCCAGATTGATTGATTGATTGATTGAAGTTTGAGTAATATCCTACATTTCCTCCAGAAGCTCAAGATGGCGTTGCCTAATCCCAACAACCCTGTGGGGTAGGTAGAACTGTGGTTCAATAGCATCTTGTGATCATTATGGCAGAAGGTAGACTTGAACCTGGTCCCTGATCCTAGTCTAACACCTAGTCCATACCACCCTGAGCAATCAAATTGTTTTGAAGATGTGAAGGCTTGATTAAGTGGCACTATTGAAACCCTGGAGTAGCTCTGCCATTAAAAAGCCATATTTTTCAGCATTGTACCAAAATTTGAGAAGTAATAATATTGTATAAACGACAGTAATAATTATATTTATTATCACATCATTCAAGTATGCAAGTACTTAGCTACAATCTTCAAAAGAAAATTGATGTATAAGAGAATATTTTTCTTCTTCCAAGATGTGAACAATCAATTCCAAGATATTATTTAAAGTAATCTGAAATTTTGGAATTAGGATAGAAGAAAACTGGTTTGAATTGGCTGAGTTAGGAAGCAATATTTTGTAATCTAAATCTAATGATAAATCTTGTAATATCTTTATAAAAACAGGTGCCATTATGAACAACATTGATGATATCAAAGAAACCAGAAAATAACTCTTAGTGCTATATTCTACCAACGTCTATCCTGAAATCCCACAGTAAATTATCAGAAGGAACTATGAAATTTCCAAATGATGTAACACTATCTAAATGGAGATATGCCGAGGGCCATGACAAAATATTTTCTCCCTACTTCCCCCGCTACACATACTAGGCCACCAGTGATGAAATTCAGCTGGCTCTGCGGATTGTGCAATCTGGTAGCACCGGCGGCAGGAGGCTATGCCCATCTGCCTGGACACCATCATGTCCCGTTTTTGACCCTCTGTGCATGCACAGAAGGCTCTGCGCGTGCGTGGAGGAGGAGGTACACTCAAATTTGTGAACTGGTAGCAAAGGTAAGTGAATACCACCCCTGCAGGCCACCCAGGCCATCCCATTGTCTTTAAGCATCAGAAGTATCACAACTATTAGGTTTCAAGAATTCTATACTCAGACTTTATGCCACCAGATTTCCAGTTACTTGACATACACCACTGAGTTCCTAAGAAGGTGGAATCTCATTGGCAATCTCTCTAACATTAAATTTATTTTAAATCTATTTTAGCTACCATGGATGTTGAGGCACTTTACATCACCATCTCCCAGAACTTCAAGCCATCAGGAACACCAACAATGATGTCAATACATTGTGCCTTGCCAGCAGGTTGTGTGAGTTTGTTGTCACCTAACTATCTTAACTTTGGCAATAACAAATCAGCTACTGGCACATTCACATCTCCACAATATGCCAGCATCTTGTAAAGCAGTAGAGCAATGCAGAGATAGCCTTGAAGAAAGTATGAAGCAACTGTTAGGCAAGCATAAACTTAACCCAGCAAATAAGACAGGAGAAAGAAATCAAGATTGCCCCACATTGACTTCTTCGGTAGAAGAGAGAGGGAAGGATAAATAAGGTCAGACCTTCAAGATTCTGCCATAGCTTACATGGATAAAAGACGACAATTTATTCTCAAATGAATTTCAGGGAAGAGAAACACAGAAGAATATGATTTATGGAGATTTATGGTATGGTTGTCAACATTCGACTAGCAAGCCCAGAAGAAGTAGACACTCAGAATCTTTTTTCTGCTATTTTGATGTGGAAAATTTAGTAAGACTAGTTTTGGCCAGTTTTTTCAACCTTGGTAATTTTAAGATGTATGGACTGTAACTTCCAGAATTTCTCAGCTATCATGGTAGCTGGGCAATTCAGAAATTGAAGCCCACACATTTTCAAGTTGCCAAAGTTGAGAAACGCTGGTAAAGACTGTAAAATAAAAAGTAACATAAATAGATTTAACAATGTACAAATATTTTCAAAAATTTTGTTTCCTAAAAAACTTCTGGCGATTATGATAGACCCCTTCAAATTGAACACAAATATAATTTCAGAATGACTGTACTACATAGGAATCTTAAGAAATATGAAGAAATAAGAGCTGTGGTGGCGCAGTGGTTAGAATGCAGTATTGCAGGCTAACTCTGCATTCCCACTGCCAGGAATTCGATCCCGACTGGTTCAAGGTTAACTCAGCTTTCCATCCTTCTGAGGTCAGTAAAATGAAGACCCAGGTTGTTGAGAGCAATATGCTGACTGTACATCGCGTAGAGAGGGCTGTAAAGACCTTTGAAGCGGTATATAAGTCTAAATGTTATTGCTAAGTGACATTGCTATAAAGTTAACATGTACTGACTATAATGTATTTAATTGCATAATGTTTCCAACATGCTGCATGAGTTCAACAAGGCTAAAAGTGTTTTGCTGCTGATTTTCATTTGTACCGATTGTCCAATGCATTTCGTTGCAGTGTCAAACAATAGTCAGCCCGCATTGATGGATTTCAATTGCCCCAATACCATTTTTTTACATTGTGGCAATACAATACATTGTGGTAAAACTTTTGCCATGTTTGTCACTGACTGCACCTAGATTTTCAGGAAAGAACCTAGATTTTCTGTACCTAGATTTTCAGGAAAGAAGTCCAAGTGTCCAAGAAGTCCAAGTGTGCAGAAAATAAATCTTCAGTAACATGATGCACCTCATGATCTTGTATGCTATAAGATTTTTTTTTTTTTGAAAAAAGTTTTTATTATTTTTCTTAAAACATAAACATAAAATACATCTTTTAAGAACGAAGCTTTGATCCGGTCATGAATAGGTACAATCGCTTACCCCTCTTTGTCAAGCTCTTTTCCAAATCTCCACCATTACATCTTTTAAAATAAAAATCAAAACAAAATTTTTTACTACAATTGTAATATCTTAATCTAAACATTTACCTTTCTATTATATCACCACAAATCTTAATTTCCAAATAACACAACTCAATATTTAATTATAATTATTACCCTAAATTCTATCTGTATACCCATATCCTAGGACCCATTACAATAAATCTTTAAATCCTAATCTCTTTTAATTTATATCTATTTTTCTTAAACTTATCACACATTACACTCTTCGTTTTACACAGACTCGTTTCATTATTACAATCCATCTTAAGTCATATTTATTTTAACTATTTGTCTCTTGATCATCTTCTTTTGGCTGTTTTCCAGCATATTCATTTATTATTTGGCTGTTTCCCAGCATCATAAACTATTGTTTTGGCTGTTTCCCAGCATATTCATATTATTTATTTATTTATTTATTTATTTATTTATTTATTTATTCAATTTGTATACCGCCCCTCTCCGAAGACTCATTTAAAATCATTATAAAAAACATTTAAAAATTAAAAACATTAAAAACATTAAAAACTCATTCACACCATTCATGGCTGGATCTCGCCAGATCACAAGAGTGAGATCAACGGCCCCAGGCCTGCTGGAAAAGCCAGGTCTTCACCACTTTTCGGAAGGCCAATAGGGTGGGGATGGTCCGGACCTCAGGAGGTAACTGGTTCCAGAGAGCTGGGGCAGCCACAGAGAAGGCCATCCCCCATGGGCCCGCCAGCCGGCATTGTTTAGCTGATGAGACCCGGAGGAGACCAACTCTGTGGGATCTTACCGGTCATTGGAAGTTATGCAGTAGAAGGCGGTCTTGAAGATACCCTGATTTGGCTGTTTCCCAGCATATTCATTGTTATTTGGCTGTTTCCAGCATATTCATTAAGCATATTCTTAATTTTACTGTTTATCTCTGTGTAATCCCCTATTTTATTTTACCTTCCATCTATACATTAATTGTTCATATTTAATCATATTGTCATTCTCAACTTTATCTGCAATTTAACATTGAGGCTTAATTGTTACATCAAACACATCCCCACATACATCAATAAAATTTCTTGGATTCTTCTCTTATTCATATACATTCTGATTTATCAATACAACCCATCTTTACTTTATTTTAATCACATTGTTTAATTCTCCATAAGTCATTTTAGTTCTTTTTGTTACTTCTATTCCATGCAATGTACATCAGCTTTCCTTCTTTTGTTCCTACGCCATTTTCTTTTGTTCCTGTGCCAATTAGTAACAGTTGTAAAAGTTCCGTTTTATTTCCTCTTTCTTTCCCCCGGAGGAGCCATTTGTAGACAAAGAAAAAACCTCCAACACCAAAATCCCATGGCTATTATTTGTAATTTCAGAATGTTCCAAAGCAAACAGCAAGTTACAGTGTGTCTTTTTAAAGGAGAAGGTGTATCTCTGCAATCCACACTTTCCCTTAGTCATGCCAGTATCCATTTTGTTGCAATTATGTGACAGTCCAATTTGACTCTCTTCTTCTCTTGAATTTTAAAAGTGTTGAATCCCTGTCTTTTTCTGTTTTCTTTTTCCAAAGTCCAATTCTAATTTGAAGTTTTTTCCACTCCTTTCAGAATGCTTCAATGTTTAATTGTTCCAGTTAAATCTATCCCAAAATAAATTCCCTAGTGGGTCTTTCCCTCCTGAAGTTATTATTTTTCCAAATCTTCTATGCCCCTCAAATCCATAGCCGCTGTTTTAAGGCTAGGGGTCTTACAAGCAACAAACATTGCTCTAGCGTTGTTTCAAGCCTGAGTTGGTGTCACTCACCCAGCTTCAAAGAGCTTTCTTCTTTTCCTCTTTCCTTCTGCTCATCACTTAGTTCGGTTTGTCCCAACTTCGTGGCAGCCGCCATGGCTGCCGCCCCCCCCCCCCGGCTGACTCACAGAGAGTTCCCTCTAACCTCTGAGGAACTTGTCTGTTCCTCTTGGTCGTCCGAGGAGCCTCTCTTCCTACCCCGTCCTTGCAGGGCAGTTCTGGTCCGAAGAAACATCGGCGGCGCTTCAGCAGTCGGGTTTTTCGCGGGACTCCTCAGAGCCCGCTATTTCCCCGACTGTCTCACCGTGACATCAAACCGGAAGTCTCCTATAAGAATTTTGTCAGCTAGCTGAATGTAGTTTGGTGCTCTGTAGTTGCTACGAAAATTTTCAACGAGATCCTTAAATAATTTCCAGGTGATTTTCTCTGGCCCAGTAGCAGATTTTCAAATCATTTGTCATATCTGATCTGTGAACCAACAAAAATACCATCCTTAATCTTGGTATTCTTGGAAACACCTGTCTCAAAAAATGAAAATCCTTATCTTCCTTTTCATCACTTTTTTTTAAAAAAAAATCATCAGTCTGAGTTTTATGTGAAGCAGAGACAAAAATATCTTTGTTGGATCAACAAATGGTTTGCGAGCCATTTTTTAATGTCCTGAAACCAAGTTCTGGCTATTTCTTTTTAATGTAATGCAATTCTCTTGCACAACTATCCTATTTGCATTTGTAACAACAGTACTTGGTATATCAGCACATGTTCCTCTCGTTGCAGAACATGATCATCGGTTAAGGGGGGGTGGGCTATCAGCCCTGGAAGCCATCTTTTCTTTGGATCTTCAGGGCTGCCACATTTAGTGCTGTGGGAAACTGGGAGGGGAGATTGTATAGAGTTGGGAAGCTATCTAGCCATAACAACATTCTTTTCTCTGAGAGTCAAGGATATTCTGTCCTGCACCTGGAGTGGCATGACTGGGAGGGATCTCCAGTTGGGATGGTGCATTGATTGGACCATGTGATAGACATGTGGGTGCAGGGGAAGGGACTTGGACTTTCTTTTGGGTGGGGGAAACCTGGAAGCTTTCAGATTCAGGTTTTCCCAGATGTGCCAATATGACATCTCTAATAAAATGGAACTTTGAGGAATTTCTAGCCTCAGAGCCTTCTTTCGTTGGGGGTGTTACTTGGAACCCTGACATTGGACTGGTCACCTCTCTGAGTGATAAAGATTTTTGTTGGTGGTTCAATTTCTGTGTACATTGATAACAGTGTGGTGTGAAAAGAATGAGAAATGACATCCACAACCTCTTCTAAAACCCCAGTTCCAATATTCATTTCAGATATTGTCTATGGTGCAGAATGGGTAAAGGAAAATGTAGTTCAGTATAAAGTCTAATTGTACACAAAGCTACAATAGGATGCACATGAGGGAAGAATTTCTTCAATCCTAATCAATTAATTAATTCTTCAATCCTCATAACCCAATGCTGGTGATTTTTAATATATTTGTTTAGAGCCTTCCAATGTTTCTTCTTTGATTTCAAATAGCATACATTACTTCTATGTGCTGGTACAAGTGCTGGAAGAGCCGTGGTGGCACAGTGCTTAGAATGCAGTATTGTAGGCTAATTCTGCCAACTGCCAAGAGTTCAATTCTCACCAGCTCAAGGTTGACTCTGCCTTCCATCCTTCCAAGGTCGGGAAAATGAGGACCCAGATTGTTGGGGCAATATGCTGACTCTTTAAACCGCTTAGAGAGGGCTGTAAAGCACTGTGAAGCGGTATATAAGTCTACATGCTACTGCTATAAGGGTACAATGGAAGGAGAGAGGCTAAAGAGATAGATTCCTGCAAATAGAACTCAAAATATTTTAGAACTTTTTGAGAGATTATCTCAAAAAAAAATGAGATATTAGAGTCAATCAAATGACAGTAAATTTTAACAGATTACATACTGGGTACATTTGATCTCTTGGGAAGCAGGAAATAAATCATGTTGTTAAATGGCAAATATAATTTTCCCCATATTGCATCATTAATATTTTTTGCCATAAGAGGGAGCAACTGTCATATTATTGACATATGGCGTTCAAGGAGCTTTTCTTTTGAAGTACTATTTTTTAAGAAGTATTAGCTGATAATTCATGTCTACTATTGAATTATTTTTGCATCTAAATAAATTCAATCAAAATGTCATCCCTCTGCACATTTATCCAGCCTTAGCCACAAAAACCCTAATCACAAAAAACCCTGCAAAAATGTTTACAATGGAGAAAGATAGCATGAGTGCCTGCCCTTTACCTGTGAGGCTGAATGTGACATGTATTTGCTTCTCAACAGAGTCCAATCCTGAATGTGTTCTAAGAAACATGTCATGAATGGATGGGCCTTTGCACTCCTGCAGCTGTGTATAGACACAGTATGAGTTTTTCAGCAAGGAGTAGAATCTGGCAGATCTTGTCTGTAGAATGGGGTTTCAATAGGAGGCCCTTGGAGAATACCAAGGCTATAACCTATATTGAATAAAAAAAAACCAGCAGAAGATAATAAGTTTACAGTTATGGATCAAAGAAGAAAAAGGATATTTCATGGAATTGAGGTGTATAAATAATACCTACATAGTATGAGTAGAGTATCTCAAAAGAAACTAACATGGCATTCATTTTCTCCATATCTGGGAGTTAATAATTCAATTAATTAATACAGAAAAAGGTCTATGACTTCAACTTTATATATACTCTCTAGGCAAACTTAAGCAGTTAAATACTCCTATTAGAAATACTAAGTATTTATTTTTCCACTACAATTCAATATCAAAGTAGCTCTTTTACTGTGACTGTAGTACCAAATAATAGTATTAAACAATTTCAGAATCATTCTGTTTTAGACAACAGAAGAGATGCAGTCATGAAGCTATCCTACCGATCTATATTGGATAAGGTGGCATATGATCTTGTAAAGAGAGTCATAATTAGACTTTTAAAATATTTTTAGTTTAGTACCCTGTTTCCCCAAAAATAAGACATCCCCTGATAATAAGCCCAATCGGGCTTTTGAGCGCATGGCAATAAGGCCAAGCGCTTATTTCAGGGTTCAAAAAAATATAAGACAGGTTCTTATTTTTGGGAAAACACGTTATATTTCAACTAATTAATAGAAAACTTATGCTAGATATACACATAATGCAGGAGTATGCAGTGATCTGGATTCCAAGGGGAGAAGATGATTCAGTGTGTACAAGGGTGTGTGCACTGCACCTGTGAACAATTCCTTAAAGTTGCTGTATCTTTTCTTTGGCACTTTTGATTTAAGTAGGTGTTGACAGGTGTATAGTATTCACCCACTCATACCCTGAATCACCTTCTCCCCTTTGAACCTGGCTGCAATGCAATTCCAGGTCACCTCAACTAATCTCAGAAGCTAGTGGCTAGTGGCTAGTGGGTAAGAATTCCAGAGCTATTAGGCTCAATGAAGAAGTTGAAAAAATTCTTAGAAAAAGAACATTGCATGGATGCAGCTACAAGGAGTCAAGCTTAACTTAAAGGCATCTTCAAGGGAACATTCAAAACAAGGCTGGTGGATGGGTCTCCTTAAACAAAACCAAAAGTTGGACCTTGTCACTAGGAAGTATTAATATTTGATCGTTTGTCCAAAAAAACCCCACCCCAAAACAAATAAAAGAGCCTTAAATTCAAATACTGGCAAACAAGACCTATCAACAAACAGATCAGGTATAGATTTCTCTTTCCATTAGTTGTATAACTCTAGTTTTTCAAGCCTCAATTCTCAGAATTGTTGGCTTCTTCCAAATGCAATCAAGATATGATATGAACTGACGTCCGGTTTGGTGTTGCGGCGAGACAGTCAGGGAAATAGCGGGCTCTGATAAGCCCCGCGAAAACCCCGGGTGCTGAACTGCCGCCGATGGGTCTTTGGACCAAACCCGTCCTGCAGGGATGGGGGAAGAAGAAGGGCACCTCGGACGACCGAAAGGAACAGACAAGTTCCTCGGAGGTCAGAGGGAATCCTCTGTAGTCAGCTGCAGGGGGCAGCAGCCATGGTGGCTGCCACGAAGCTGTGACAACCGGACAAGAAAAGTGCTGGAGGTAAGCGGAGAAAAATGGAGCTCTTTGAAGCCGGGTGAGTGACAACAACCCAGGCTTGTAACAACGTTTGGAACATCACTAATAATGAGAAGACCCTTAGCCTAAAACAGCAGCTATGCAACAAAGGGGCTTTGGAAAAACTTTTTAAAACTACAACTTTAAAGAGACAAAGACCTGGGAAACAACTAATTTTGGAACAGAACTAAGAGAATTAATCTGGAGATATGGTTAAAGGACTAAACACTTTAAAATTTGAACTGGATTTTTAAAAAGAAGATTTGATATTTTTTTAATTAAAAGAAGAAGAAATAAGAAGAAATGAATTGGATGGTTATATAATAATAAATAAAATGGAGTCTTGCATGACTAATGGAAAATGTGGATTATAGAGAGACACCATCTGGCATAAAAAGGAACTTTGTAACTTTCCTTTGTTATGGGAAACTCTGAGTTTTATAGATAAAAATTACTGAATTCTGTGGAGGAGGATTTTTCTTTTCTGGATGCAGGCAGTTGATTATGGTGAAAAGAAAAGAAATTTACAATGGAACTCCTACAGTTGAAATAATAACAATTTAAATGTTGGCAGAGGAATAGAAGAAGGATTAAGCATAGCCTCAAAAGAAAAAGACTTGATACATCATATCCGGAATAAAAACAAGAAAAGAGATTTAATGTGATTTATGGAGAAAAAATTTAAAAATTTGGAAAATGGAAGGAAATATACATTTGCATGCGAGGAAATGAAGATAATGTGATTAAAAATAAAATAAAGTAAAGATGGATTGTAATAATAAAAGGGAGGTTTTTATAGAAATTAAGAATGTTAAAAGAAATTAATTAATACATGTAAAGATATGCTTGATGCAAGAACTATGTTTTAATGTCAAAATGCTAAGGAAAAGAACAAGGATAAATATGATTAATTGAAAATGTTAAAAGGAATTTATAAATACAGTTAAAGATATGTATTAAGCAAGAACCATGTCTCAATGTTAAAATGTCACGAATGTCATGAAAAAGGATACAGAAAAATAAGATTATGTGAAAAAGCAATGCATAGATGGATGGAAACAACAAAGAAAGGTTTAAGTAGAGATTGATAGTTAAACCAACTATGAATATGTTGTGTTTAACAGTCAAAAAGTTATAATATGCTGTGTTGAACAGCCAAACAAAATGATTATGCTGTGTAACAGCCAGACCAAACTGAATATGCCGTGTAACGGTCAAAAATCAAAAATTAATATGCTGTGTTTAACAGCCAAACAAAGGGCATGCTGTGTAACAGCCAAAAAATAAAAAAGGATATGCTGTGTTCAACAGCCAAAATAAATGGTTATGCTGTGTTTAATAACCAAGAAATAAAAATGATTGGTTTAACAACAAAGATAAAGATAATAATGTTGGGTTTTTTGTTTTTTATTAGGAAAATATAAAATGAGGTGGGATAATTAAAATGAGGGGATGTATGTTGAGAGTGATAGTTAAGATAAAATGAATAAGATAGGTTTAATAGAAATAGAGTATAAATTTTGAATTTAATAGTTAGAAAAAAATGGGTATGTTGAAATTAAACTTTTTTGGAATGTTTAATATAATTGTATGATTTATATTGTTAAAATATATCCATCTAAGCAAATGAAAGAGAAAATGGATTGATAATTGGTTAGGATATAAGATTTAAGTAAAAGGTTTTTGGGGATAATGGCATAGTTATATAGATAGATTTGAGGGAAATACTTGTTTTAAAATATTTAGTTGTGTTAATTGAAAAATAAGATTTGTTAATGATTTGCTTTAATATGTGACCGGAGCAAAAGCTTCGTTTTGAAAAGATGTGTTTTATGTTTTTGTTTTAAAAATAATATATATATATATATATATATATATATATATATATATATATATATATATATATATATATATATATATATATATATATATAATATATATATATATATATATATATATATATATATGTATGTATGTTTTTCTTCTAGCCAGGTTTTCCCTACGTAGCCAAGGTTTTTTTGTAGCTCCAGCTCAGTAGAATCTCATCTACTCGGTTCTGGGCTTTTTTCCTTTCTAACACCTAGCAAGCTCTGACTGCTAGGTGGGAGACCTAAATAGATCCATTTCTAGCTCGTTAGCTGTCGTCAGTAGGCCATACCCACCTCCTCCCTGTAAAGGCATAGTATCAATTTTCTTACTTCTTCGTAGGGTCTATGTGTGTTTTTCTTCTAGCCAGGTTTTCCCTACGTAGCCAAGGATTTTTTGTAGCTCCAGCTCAGTAGAATCTCATCTACTCGGTTCTGGGCTTTTTTCCTTTCTAACACCTAGCAAGCTCTGACTGCTAGGTGGGAGACCTAAATAGATCCATTTCTAGCTCGTTAGCTGTCGTCAGTAGGCCACACCCACCTCCTCCCTGTAAAGGCATAGTATCAATTTTCTTACTTCTTCGTAGGGTCTATGTGTGTTTTTCTTCTAGCCAGGTTTTCCCTACGTAGCCAAGGTTTTTTTGTAGCTCCAGCTCAGTAGAATCTCATCTACTCGGTTCTGGGCTTTTTTCCTTTCTAACACCTAGCAAGCTCTGACTGCTAGGTGGGAGACCTAAATAGATCCATTTCTAGCTCGTTAGCTGTCGTCAGTAGGCCATACCCACCTCCTCCCTGTAAAGGCATAGTATCAATTTTCTTACTTCTTCGTAGGGTCTATGTGTGTTTTTCTTCTAGCCAGGTTTTCCCTACGTAGCCAAGGTTTTTTTGTAGCTCCAGCTCAGTAGAATCTCATCTACTCGGTTCTGGGCTTTTTTCCTTTCTAACACCTAGCAAGCTCTGACTGCTAGGTGGGAGACCTAAATAGATCCATTTCTAGCTCGTTAGCTGTCGTCAGTAGGCCACACCCACCTCCTCCCTGTAAAGGCATAGTATCAATTTTCTTACTTCTTCGTAGGGTCTATGTGTGTTTTTCTTCTAGCCAGGTTTTCCCTACGTAGCCAAGGTTTTTTTGTAGCTCCAGCTCAGTAGAATCTCATCTACTCGGTTCTGGGCTTTTTTCCTTTCTAACACCTAGCAAGCTCTGACTGCTAGGTGGGAGACCTAAATAGATCCATTTCTAGCTCGTTAGCTGTCGTCAGTAGGCCACACCCACCTCCTCCCTGTAAAGGCATAGTATCAATTTTCTTACTTCTTCATAGGGTCTATGTGTGTTTTTCTTCTAGCCAGGTTTTCCCTACGTAGCCAAGGTTTTTTTGTAGCTCCAGCTATATATATATATGTAAGATATGATATGAACCAAAAGAAACACTTTTTATTGGTATCTGTCTTTTCCACACATATTTTCTTGGCCTAGCTACCTCAATTCATTTTAACTTGACATGAGAGACTAAACCTCAGATCTCTGCACTTTTTTGAAGTGCATAGACTTCAATTTCCCTACAAGCCAGCCAACTGCTGATTTCTGTCTAGCGTACCTCAAAGGGTATTTTGCATTAGGTTTCCTGCAAATAGGTTGATTTGGGATCCTCTGAATAGTAAAATTCCAGCTATGATACAGACATCCAGATAAATACTTTCTTTTCTTGGATAGATAGATGATTTTCAAAAATCCTTTAAAAGCCACATGTTGGCACATGTAAACATTATCACTTTTGATTCTTTTTTAGACTGTTATGTTACATCCAATCTGAACATTCCATTTCTATGTTGTGTCTAATATCCACACCTTGTAATATACTGATAAAAGAGGAATGTTGAAATCTAACACTTATCAGCAGATTGTATTATTATTTTCTCTCTTAAGGCACCTGTATATTATCTACTGACACAAAGACAGCACATTTCTTCCTCTGGAAACCTTTCTTCAGCCTAAATTTCTAAATGTCTAAATTTCAACATCAAAAATGGATTGTGATTAATATCAAAAATTAGAATGTCATAATGAAACAAATATTATTTCTGAGCAAGTCTATCAAACCATGCATATACAAACCAAATTGTTATATTAAAGTTTGTTCACACTGTTAGCACTCAGAGAAACTTAATTGTTTTGTACAACTGCTTTATTATAGTTACCATCCTGTAACCAGGAATTCAGATCCATAGCTTTAAAGGATATTCTACCAAAAGAGGCCATTCAATGAAGTTATTTTTTTTCAATGGCCAATAGAAGGGTGCAGAAGTGTGAGCACAGGTCTACCAACACAGCTATGTTTATTTTAGTCATAAGTATGTATAAGTAAAACTTGCATATACTGGCTGTTTTTCTATCACGCACTAAGTCAAAACATTTGGCTAATAAGCACATGCAAATGGCCAGTAGATTCCCCCTGCTCTCATCCCCTATGCACACAGATCTGGAAAAAAAACTTAGTTTACTACATTTTTCAAACCAAGAACTACCATGATTTTATATTTATAGAAACTGGAACTTATAACAACAATATAGTGGGGGGAAAGTCTGGAGAAAAATTGTATAGGCTTTCGAATTGGCAGAAGGAATTTTCCCTTCTTTTCCTTACATATCCCCCACACAATCTCACCTGCAACAGTGTGTTAGTTTTCTATCCTGCTACATAGTGTCTTCCACAGATTAGCAATTGAGTGTTTGATGTTTTATGGTTAAATAATCATTTTCTTCAGGAAAATACAGCAGATTAGGAAGATCCCCTGCAATTGCTAACAAGTGTGTTAAAAGTAAAATAAAGAAACCATAAGGGGAAAAATCCACTGGCATCTTTTCACTGACTTACCTTCCTCCTAGATCCATGAATACTCTTCTTGTGAAACCTTTGTTTCACTTGAATGAATGGCACAAATCAAGGAGAATGGTTTGGATCAGCATTAGATTTAACCCAGTTAATAAGTACTGCTACCCATGTTGCCTATTTAACTTTGAAGTTTCTTATAATACTAACTGGATGAGGCAAATTCTCAGAGTTTTGTTGCAAGGCCAAACCCAGTGGTGGGTTTCAACATTTTTTACTACCGATTCTTTGGGTGTGGCTTGGTGGGCGTGGCGTGGCTTGGTGGGCATGGCTTGGTGGGCATGGCAGGGGAAGGATACTGTAAAATCTCCATTCCCACCCCACTCCAGGGGAAGGTTATTGCAAAATCCCCATTTCCTCCTGATCAGCTGGGACTTAGAAGGCAGAGAATAGATCGGGGTGGGGCCAGTCAGAATTTTTTACTACTGATTCTTTGAATTATTCAAAATTTCCTCTACCCATTCTCCAGAACTGGTCAGAACCTGCTGAAACCCACCTCTGCCACCATGTTCATTTGTTCTGGTGATTTAGATACTAGTAGAGCCCTACAAAATTTATGTCACCAAGAAATATACATTAGAAGACTGTTCAGGTAAATTTTTTCAGGTCATAATGTTTGTTTGAAACATTGCTAAAATTTCAAAATAAATTAGGTCAAACTAGGATTCCTTTCTAAAAGTTAAATTTTTGTTCAATGCTACATAAATGGGTACTGAAGGAACATATATTAGAACATATGCCATGACTGGAATCCTCAAAGTAATCTATAATTTTATCTTTAAAGTACATCATCAATCTTGTAAGAACTAGAGTCAGTTTTGGGCTGAAAAGGAAACAAATTGTCCAGATAATTTTATCCGTATCTACAGGGCTGGATTTTCCTATAGGCTAACTAGGCTTCAGCCTAGGGCCTCAAGATCAAGAGGGGCCTACACAGTGGTGGGATTCTGGGGGTTCTAGGGGGTTCGGCCGAGCCCTTTGTTAAATTGCTGGCTCGCCCGCCCCTCGCCTCCCACCCGCGCGGCGCCAGCCTACCGTAGCCAGGGGTGGGCAATTGTGGCTCTTTTACAACCTGTGGACTTCAACTTCCAGAATTCCTGATGCAGCTTGGCTATCTGAGGAATTCTGGGAGTTGAAGGCCACAGGTTGTAAAAGAGCCACAATTGCCCACCCCTTCCCTAGCCTGAGTTCCGCTGCCTGGGATCCACGTGGGCTCCGGATGCAAGAGAGCAGGATGGAGAAAGCAGCTTCCCCACCTTCACTCACCCTCCCTCTCTGCCATTCGCTTACCCCGCCCACTCCCCATCTATTGCTGCCTCCGATGGCTGGAGGAAAAAAAAACTTCAAATTCTTGCCGTGGGGCTTCAAAGGGCCGCCCTAGAGCCAGTGCTGCAGCCGAACCCTTTGTTAAATTGCTGGCTTGCCCCGCCCCTCCGCACCACTATTTATTGCCAATAAATAGTGGTGGGCGAGGGGCGGGGGAGTCAGCAATTTAACAAAGGGTTCGGTGTTTTTTTTGTAATTTTATTGGCCCCCGGAGCTTCAGCATAGGCTAATTAGCCCTTGCTTAGATTTGCTCTCAGCTGTTTTGCTCACGGATCTGCTCCTTGCTTGCAAAGAGTGCTGATTTTTCCCCCCTAGCTATACTGAAAAACGAAAGAGAAAGTAAAGCAGGCTGTTGGCTTTGCACGTTGGAAAATTAGGCAGGCAGATTTCTTTTTCCTCACCAAAAAAGGTAGGTGCAAACAACAGGAAATTTAGGGAAAAAGAGGAGATTTTAAAACACAAAAGAAAAAAAGCTCTATTTAACTAGGGAATTGTAATAATTGAGATACTATTAGTTGTATATTGTGTTGAAAGCAGAAATGGTTAAGTTGTGGTTTGGAGGAATATATGGGGGAAATTATTTGGTTTCTTATTATTGGTAAATATAATTAATTGATTTGTAAGAAATTGGATTGCATGGAAATAATTGGAATATTCATGTTCATATTGATTAATATACAAAAAAGGTAGTTATATAACTAATTGATTTATATTAAAATGTTGAATTCATATTAAACAACTAATATTACATAATTAACCAATGTGAGGATGGATATAAAAATAGATGACAATGGGAAGGGGTATAATATAGAATAGAAGGGAAAAATTGAATTTGATTAAGATTAGAGATGAGGATGAGGGTAATATTGTTTTTTTACAAAAATAGATGAGGAATAAATATGGCAAAAAGGAAATATAGAAATTGTAAATTTAATTGAAATGACTAAACACTGTTTAAATTTGTGAACCGGCCAAATACTCTGTTCAAAGAAAATACATTGTATGTTTGTATGTGTGTTTCTAATTATTGTTATTTATTCATATTTGTTCTCTTTTATTCTTTAAAGTTTAACAATTCATTCTTTATCTTAATATCTTTATATTTTTGGGGGGTTGGCTTTCTTCCCTTTCATCTTTTTTATTGTACAGCAATCTTTCTCCTCAAACCTACCACCTCTCTTTTCTTTCCTTCTTACTTTCTCTTCCTCCCCCTCTTCTTCTCCTCCCTACTTCCTCTTCCTTTCTCCTTCTCCTCCTTTCTTCCTCCCTCTCTCTCCTACTCTAATTTCCCTTCCCTTCCTTCATCCCTCTCTATTGCTGTATCCTTTTATGCATATGGACTACTCAGAGGGCTGAAAAAGTTATTTCTGACTGGTCCTCGCACTTTTGACCAGTCCTCGAACTTACGACTGTCCTCACATTTTACATTTTTGCCCTATCTTGTCACCATGGTGAAGAGAAGCAGTTGTGAAATGAGTGACATGGTTGTTAAGAAAGCTGCACGGGCATAAATGTGAGGATGGTCATAAGTGTGAGGACCGGTAAAAGTGCGAGACCCAGTCAGAAATGACTTTTTTCAGCCCTCTGAAAAAAGTCTATGCACACAGCCACGCCCACCCGGTCACATGATGAGCTACCCACGCCTACACAGTCACGTGACCAGCTAGCCACGCCCACCCAGTCACACGATTGCCAAGCCACACCCCCAACTAAGCCACGCCCACGGAACCTGTTGTTAAAAAATTGAATCCCACCACTGGTGAAAGGGCCTCATAAGTGGAATAGCCTAGGGCCTCTTCCAATCTAAATCCGGCCCTGCGTATCTATTTATTTCACATATTTATGGCAATTTGCTGGAACATTTCATAATAATCATTTTACTTTTTCATAATTCTACACGGTCTCTTTAAAAATAATGTTAGGCTGCCTTTCAATAGTTAAGTGTGTATTCATACATATTATATATCACATGGATCCTTAATAGCAGTAGCACGTAGACTTATATACCGCTTCACAGTGCTTTACAGCCCTCTCTAAGTGATTTACAGAGTCGGCATATTGCCCCCAACAATCTGGGTCCTCATTTTATCCATCTCGGAAGGATGGAAGGCTGAGTCAACCTTGAACTCCTGGAGTGAGCAATGAGTTAGCCCTGCAATATTGCATTCTAACCACTGCACCACCATGGCTCCTTAAGACAAATTTATCTATATATATTTCCCCATTTTGTTGCAATAACAAGTAACATTACACACACACACACACACACACAGAGAGAGAGAGAGAGAGAGAGAGAGAATAGCCTCCATGGTCAAATCCAACCGAAAAGGTTCCACCGCCTCTAATGAAATCCTGGCCTCAGGCAGCCAAAGAGAGCAGGGACATCAATCATTTAATATTTCAAAAAACATGGGACAAATTCTTCTTAGAGTAGGTGATCTTGAAGACAGCAATGTGTTGAATCCTATGCATGCTATTCCCAAAGCAATGTCCTCTTCTTCAAGGCAATCCAGGGAGGCATTCCCAGACTCACCACACTGATGCTCATATGGCACAATTGTTAAAAGTGAGGTATTCTGAACCTTTGACAAAAGCAGCACTTTAAGAAGTTTATTGGATAAGGTAGATGAATATTATTCTTTATGGAATAGGAAGGCATTAATTTATACACATAATAAAAATCTGACTTGGGCGCTTAGCATTAGTAGGCAAATATGTTTTAATAAGTATAAGGACTCCAGGAAATGGAGTCCTGGTGGGATAAAACCTAGAACAGCTGTCAAAAGACACATTTTTTTTCAGATGAAGAGAAAATGAGGAGGAATTACATTGTAGGCTAAAACTATCTACTGCCACTCAGAAATCCAAGTAAATTAACTTGGTGGCACCATAGAGAGCCTATTTTATCTTCCAATAGTGAGCTGAAGATCATTCAAAGAGGAATTAAGTTGTAGTGACAGGAGATTTTAATTTTTTTCATTATTCTGAGGATTTTTTGGAGAACCAACTCTGCAAGTAAGGTCTTCCCAGGAATTTCTTTACAGGTAGTCCTCATTTAGTGACTGCCTTGTTTAGCAAACATTTGAAATCATGACAGTGCTTTAAAAGTAACTTTACAACCAATCCTCACATTTATGACCTTCACAGGTTGGTCAAGCAAAAGAAAGATGAAGTAAGATTGTAAGCAGTCACGTTTCAATTAGTGACCTCTTTGCTTGACAACTGAGTTTCAGGTCCCAATAGTGATTGCTAAACAAGGACTACCTATAGTGTATCTTGCTACAAATATCTCATTTAGAAAGCACGCAAAGGAAAAAGAGGATGAGCTATCCTTGACCTGATGCTAACAAATAGGGAAGTAACTAATAAAGAAATTAGAAATAGGAATATAGTTATTGATTTTCAGGGAAATTAAAGGGAATGTGGGGAAATGAACTTCAGAAATATGGGTTTTAATAAACCCACAGCAAGATTAAAGGAAATCCCATGGAAGATGAAGTTAGTTGGGAAAGGAGGTCTAAATTGGTGAGTGTTCCCAGGGGCATTGGCTGCTGGGGAAATGCTGAGATGATGAGTGACCAAGAAACTGAAGCCCACTGCTTTCTATGTGTAGATGTACAGAGGAGTGGACTTGATCACACCTACCCCCTTACCTTTGGCCTTTCCCTGTGGATTGCACTGGGAGGTCCTTGCAAAGTGTATATTTAAAAATATTTACAAACAATTCCAAGGAGGATTAAAAATTTAAGGCCAGAAAAAGCCAACAAACATGAAAGCAGTTGAGCTTTGCATACGAATATCTGCCATTCAGCTAGAAGCTGACTCTTTCAGAGGGCTGAATTTAAGGTAGATGTGGGCCATCTGCACCAGCAAAGAGGAACTGTGCCAGCAAACATATCAGAACAGCAGGTGGGATAAATTTCTACAAAATCAATCACTTTCTGTTCTTCCACAACAGCCTGAATGGATTAAGGAGGATATTTTATTAGTTGCCAGTGATGAGCAGCTAAAGGCCCTGCACATAACTAGTTGCCCACCTAGTCACTATCTGATTCTCTGGGAAGGCTGCAGTTAAGGAAGGCCAATGTTGGTTGTGGGATTGTATGCAGTAGTACCCCTGAAAGGTATCATGTGAGAGCAGGAGGGATTCTGGCTTCATGCTTTGTCTTTTGGGACTGAGTGATGGGAATTCCAACTCAGCTTTCCCAAGTATGGCATTTGTCCATGCAGCCTTGCTTTGGTGAGAACTGAGTGAGATAATGGTTTAGATGGCCTGGTTGCTGAGTGGGACATGAGGTGTGTATGGTGTCCCATTGCTGAAGCTACTGCACTGATTCTTGATTGGCTGCCAAGACAGGATCAGGGGTTTACCTATGACATTTAATGACCTGGGACTGGGATACCTGGTAGACAATGAAAATTCTACATGTGCCATTTACTTGGAATATTGACTTGTTATTTACTGTATGAGCAGGTCTTCTCAGGAATGGTGCCTTTGCTCTAGAATGCAATAGATGAGTTTATTGATTTTTGTTCCCCCTAGATTTAGTTTTCATTTTCTCTTAAATATTTTTATTGTTTTGAATTTATGTGTGCCTATTCAATCAACTAATTATCCTTTGAAAGAAAGCACTGTACAAGGGTTACTGGTTAACATTGCCAAGATGCACTGTTGCCAGGATCAAAGATCCCTGAAAATGTCTGCCTCAAAATGAAGACCATATTTAGATACTTGTTTGGCAGCAGATGCGAAAGCATCTATTTATACATCTACTCCACTAATATCTAAAAAAGGGAAGGAGTACAATCTATATAAATAAAAATGTAAATGTTTGTTTGTTCAAAATCGTAAATCTCCGAAAGTTCTTCACCGATTGCTTTGAAATTTTGACACAACGTTGCATTCGAATACGTGCGTGTTTTTCTATACCTATATTATATAGATGTCACACCTGTGACAGGTAAAAACATGAAAAACATTGAAAAACATTGAAGAACGGCGCCATCTGCTGGATGTAAAAGCAACACACGCTATACTAAATATTTTATGCTTCCATTTCAATGTTTCTGATTTACGATCCATTTACGATTTCCAAATTTCCAATTTTATGATTCCATTTCAATGTTTCTGATTGCATTGTTAAATTGAATTTTCATAGATTTCAATTTATGTTCATTTTAATTATTATTTCGTACGACATTGCGTTGGAATTGAGCTGTGCCATATCCCTCTGTAGTTCAGGTCACGCCTACTTTGCGTCCATCCCACCAGTCTTTTCACTCGGTCGATTGGATTCAGACCTCAATTGCCTTTCTCTACGTTTCTTTTTGGACTTTAACGTCGCAGCACCACAATGGCAGGCGCGACCCGGGTCTTTTCCCCTCAGCGCTGCCGCTGCCCAACCCACAAGCAAAATGGCAGGAAATGTCAACCGCCGTGAAGCATCCTCCCAACTAATGGAGTATGCCATACCTTTGGCAGGGACCCCGATGCCGCCTGTGGTGCGGAGAGCTGCGAAGGTAAATCGCAATAAATAAATAAATAAATAAATAAATAAATAAATAAATAAACAAACATTCTGCCTTTTTGTTTACTTCCATTTGTTCTGTCACTTTTCTCCTGAGCCCAGATGACCTTTTGCCCTAGAGTTAGGATTGAATGAAAGAGTGCCAAGTAAGAGAATGAAGAACAGGAAGGATATAACCAGATGCCTCTTGTGGAAACCACAGTGGCATCAGATGGGCCATAATACCACTTTTCCTCCCCTTGCCACATATCCATGCCTCATGTGATGCCATGTAAGAGGAGGCGAAAAGAGGAATCCTGAGAACAAGAGGCAAGATGGGAAAGTATGGCATATAACTTTGTGGGAGATTATGACTGAACTATGGAATTTCTGCCTGAATTTTGGGGAAGTATTATCTCATGGAGAGATGCATCAGGCATATACTCCTCAGGGGTAGCTGTATCAACTGAATAAAGAAATTTCATCTGTTGAATGTCTGCCTGGGCGCATCAATCCTCAGTCCAAAGGCTGACATAAAAGAATATATACCAAGACTTCTAAGGCCATTATGAATTATGAAATTGAGTATGTGTGGAAGGGATAATAATGAACATATTGGAAGTAGGAAACATAGGTCAAGGTAAAGGTTCCCCCACACATGTGTGCTAGTTGTTTCCAGCTCTAGGGGGTGGTGCTCATCTCTGTTTTAAAGCTGAACAGCCAGCACTGTCCGAAGATGTTCTCCGTGGTCATGTGGCTGGCATGATTCAACACTGAATGCGCACAGAGCGCTGTTACCTTCCCACCAAAGTGGCCCCTATTTTTCTACTTGCATTTTTTACATGCTTTCGAACTGTTAGGTTGGCAGAAGCTGGGACAAGTAACAGAAACTCAGTCCGTTACATGGCGCTAGGGATTCGAACCGCTGAACCGCTGACCTTTCAATTGACAAGCTCAGCATCTTAGCCGCTGAGCCACCGTGTTTCCCTTAGGGAAACATAATGTGAGCATAAACCATCTTATTTTATTTTTGATTAAAGCAGCAGTAAAATAAGATAGAAAGTAAAAGAAATATTAAGTTAGGAAAATAAACAAGGAACAAAAGAAAAGTGGGGAGAAGAAATGGAAGTAATTGGAACCTTAGAAGAAGTCCAAGTAGTGAAGAGATTCTTGATTTTAAGGAAAACTAAAACTTAATAAAGTGAAATATGTATCGTAGACTTTAAAGCAGAACATGCTAATAAAATCAGAGCAGTGATCAGAAGAGATCCAGGAGGCAGAAGAAACTGAAAAAACCCAAGATGGATGGAGTTCCTGGGAAAATCATTTCTTGGAATTTGAAGGGCTTTTTTTTGCCATTTCAACTGATGTTTTTTATACATACGCATTGCCCTCAGAACTTTCCCCTCGTAACATACAAATGAAATGCCATATTTAAATGTTATGTCAGAAGGAAATAGGCAATTTGTTCAATTCTTTGAAATGAGTGTGTTTTCATTGCATATCAACTCATGTTCTTTATTTCACTGACGTTTTGTCATCATGAAAAATATAGGCACCATTTTTGTAAATGTATAACTGAAATCTATATGCATTACAAAAATATACTTAAGAATAGATATTATCAGACAATAATTATAAAGCATGGAAAAGATGTTAAAATATCTGAGTTACTAGAATAACTTGTTAAATCCTTTAAAACTAAAAAATAACTCCTACTGTTATTTTCTATAAATATTTGTTATCAATAAATCAATAATATGGAGATGTTAAGAAATGTATCAAAATAAAGAATTAAAGTAAACCTAGACAATGTGAGCATGTTTTAACTTCTATAGCAAGAGTGTCAATGGGCCTCAAATTACACCTTATACAACATAAATAGCCATGACTTCTTGGAATGATGTGGCTCCCATTAGACCCCAAGACAAGTGGCCTTCATGGCATGAAGGCAGACCTTCATGCCTTCTCTTGAGAGGAGGCCTCTTTCCCTCATTTCTGGCCTTCCTGAAGCTTCTCTATGACATCTGGGGATTTTAACTGGTGGATTAAGTTATTTTTTCCCTTATATATAGGTCTTTTAGGCTTCCCTTCTGCTTTTAATCCTTATTTCTCTTTTATACTTAACAAAGACGATTTAGTCACCTTGGAATCTTTAAGGAAAATAAGGACATACATATTTCAAATAAATAGAAGTCATTCTGGTAGTTCTTTATTTACCTTATTTTAAAAAAACTTTATCTTGTTTCGTCAGTTGCACACAAGGATTGTCTAGCAAGTTTCACTGTAATCATCAATACTGAACATGCTCATGGCTATTGAACTGGAGAAAGAAGGAAACAGAGCTCCATTCAGCCTAAAAAAGAAGCAGTGGTATCAAGCCCTCAAGAGATTTTCTATTAATCATACTGAAAATATGATGAAGTGTTCATGATTTGAAAGGAATACCTGGAATGGAAATGCCTGTGGGTGGGTATTTGGATCAGAAAAGAAGGTATTTGTTACTTGCAGGACTTTCCCATCCTTTCCCACCTGCTTAGTAAAAAGCCACTCCTATCAATGAAGCTGAGTTATTTAAGGGGTCTTGGGTGGGGTTGTAAGTAAGGAATACAGCTTTCAATTGTTGGTTGTTTCCCACTTTTAACAGATTTTCCCCTGACTACAGATCAAAGCCTGTAAAATTTCCAGAAAGCAAATAGACCAGTTGAGCTTGTTCACTTAAAATTTTTCATTTAGTTATGATTACAGGACATGTCAGATCAGTGTAGCAATCCTGACTGAAAGACTCACTAAATTAAATTGATCTGATTTCCAGTTGTATGTGCTAGGGACCAGAAAACAAGTGAGCAAGAAGGATGTTCTTCTACATGGACAGAATGATGTTCTCTCTCTCTCTCTCTCTCTTTTTTTTTTTTTTGAATTTTTTTTATTTAAAACAAAAACAAAACATAAAACCACCATCATTCAAATACAATCACAGAAATTGTGTCGATCGATTAAAATTCTTTTGTGCATAATCCCATATCCAAAATTACCAATTATTTAATTTCTCTTATTTAACAGTTTTGTATATTATATTATTTATATTATTATACTCATTTAGTCATTATTTAACCATTTCATATATTTTATCATTACATTAATTTCATATTTCATACTTCATCTCCATGCTTTATTATCTAGCCATTGATAAAACAAATCCCATATCAAATAGTATTGTTTATCTTCCTGTTCCCTGATTTCAAATGTCAATTTACTCATTTCAGCACAGTCCATAATTTTCCTAATAACTTCATCATCAGTAGGTATCTTCTCACGTTTCCAATTTTTAGCAAAAAAAATTCTAGCCGCTGTTAAAACGTTCAGGATTAAATATCTCAGTTCTTTATTATACATTTCTGGTAAAATCCCTAATAAAAATATCTCTGGTTTAAAGTCAATGAGTTTCTTTGTCATTTTTTCCAACCATGTGTGGATTTTAGTCCAATAACTTTTAGCTTCTGCACATGTCCACCACATATGGTAATATGATCCTGGAGTCTGATGACATTTCCAACATTTCTCCGATTTGTTCTTGAACATTCTGGCTATTCTCGTCGGGGTAAATGCCACCTGTAAAACATCTTATACAAATTTTCCTTATATGCTGTAGACATTGTCACTTTATAATTTTGCAGCCACAATTTTTGCCATTTCTCTAAATCAATCCCGTGACCAAATTTTTTCCCCCATGCTATCATTGTTTCTTTAACTTGTTCCTCTTCCAAATTTACCTCTAATAAATAACTATATAATTTCTTTAATTACATTACCATCAGAACCCATTAAAATCTTGTCTAAATTAGTCAAGACATTATAGAAACCTTCTTGTTTAAAATCTTCTTCATATCTAGAACATATTTGCAAATAAGAAAACCAATCCATTTTAAAACCTTGCTCTTCCAATTCTTGCTTCGATTTAAATTCCCCCTTTTCATCCATTCATTCACTATATCTAACAATTTGTTCTCTTCTAAATATTACTGAATATGAAAATGCTTCAATCATTGATATCCAGACTAGGATTTTCAAATAGTGTTGTTTTTTAATCTTCTCCCAATTTAATAACAAAGCCTCACGTATATGGTGTCTTCTAAAATACTCCTGTATTTTTGTTCCCTTATACCATAAAAAAGCATGCCACCCCATCAACAAATCATGACCTTCTAAATTCAATAATCTAGTATTTCTTAATATTACCCATTCTTTAATCCACATCAAACTTGATAATAAAGTTCCCAATTAGGTATACCAAACCCCCCTCTCATTCTAGCATCTTGTAACAACTTTAATTTTATCCTCGCCTTCTTTCCCTGCCAAATATATTTTAACACCATTTTATTCAATTCTTCAAAAAAGTCTTTCCCCAATCTAATTGGAATTGTCTGAAACAAATATAAAAGTTTAGGCAAAATATTCATCTTAATAACTGATATCTTTCCAATCAAAGAAAGCTGTAAATTTTCCCATTTCGCCAAATCTTTCTCTATCTGTTGTTTAAGTTTATTATAATTATTTTCTTTAAGCATGCTACATCTTGCTGTTAAATATATCCCCAAATATTTGACTTTATTTGTGACCTGCATTTTTGATATATCCGCCAATTCTTCTTTCTGCTTTACCAACATATTTTTGGTCAGAATCTTTGTTTTATCTTTGTTAATTTTCAAACCAGCTACTTTCCCAAACTCTCCAATTTTGTCTATCAGTGTAGTTATTGATGTTAATGGATCTTCTAGAATAAAGACCAGGTCATCTGCAAATGCTTGTAATTTGTATTCTTCTTTTCGAATTTTCATTCCTTTTATGTCTTTTTCTTCTCTTATACTTCTATTTAGCACTTCTATGGTTAATATAAACAACAGAGGGGACAGTGGACAACCTTGTCTAGTACCTTTTTTATCTCAATAAAGTCTGTCAATTCTTCATTTATCATTACTTTTGCCATTCGTTTATGATATATTGCTTCTATTACTTGAATGAATTTTCTGCCAAAGCCCATCTGTTCCATTTGAAGCAACATAAAATGCCAATTTACATTATCAAAAGCTTTCTGTGCATCTAAAAATATCAAAGCCATTTGCTTTTCGAGATGGGCTTCATAGTATTCCAGAGTGTCCAGAATTATTCTCATGTTGTCTCTAATTTGTCTTTTTGGGAGAAACCCATATTGATCAGAATGTATAAAGTTATTTAAATATCTTTTGAGTCTTTCTGCCAATATTGAAGCAAAAATTTTATAATCTGAATTTAGCAGGGATATAGGTCTATAATTTTTGATTTGTTGTGGGTCTGTATCCTCCTTTGGAATCAATGTACTATATGCCTCAGACCATGACTTGGGTATTTCCTTCTTTATCATCACTTCATTCATAACTTCTAGGAGTGGGAGACTCAAAGATTCCTGCAATGTCCTATAATATTCCACTGGCAAACCATCTGGCCCTGGTGCCTTTCCATTCTTTTGTTTGTTAGTTGCTTCAGTTAGTTCCATCATCATTATGTTTCCCTCTAGCATCTCCTCAATATCTTTAGGAATCTGAGGTAAATTTGCATTTTGAAGATATCGTATCACATTTTCCTCCTCTATCTTTTCTTTCTCATACAATTGTCTATAGTAGTCATGTATAATCTTTTTTTTCTTTTTATTTCCAAATTTACTTTTTCCTTGGTCATCGATTAATTGTATTATTTTTCTTGATTCTCTCTCTTTTTTCAATTTATATGCTAACCATCTTCCTGGTTTATTAGCATTCTCAAAATAGTTCTGTTTAGTGCTTCTAATTTTTTGAGCTAGTTGTTCTTTCTCCAATAAGTCCATTTTATGTTTTATTGTATCCATTTTCACTTTGACGTCTTTTTTATGTGGACATTTCTGAAGCTCTTTTTCAAATCTCTTATGATCCTCTTCCAATATTTTGTATGCTTGTCTTTTCTTTGCATTTCTCTTCCTTGTATAGTCCACTATCAAGCCTCTAGCATAGGCCTTCATCGTATCCTAAATATTTTGCATCAAAGTATCTTCTTTCCTATTCTCCTTGAAAAAGAAAGCCAATTCTTTCTCCATTTTCTGTACAAAGTCCTTTTCTTTTAATATAGTATTATTTAAAGTCCATCTAAATCTTCTCCTTTATCCTTTCCATTTCACTGTCACTGGATTATGATCTGCCCAGGTATTTGCTTCTGTTTCAATTTCTTCTATATTTGAAGTCAATTCCATTGTTGTCCAAATCATATCTAATCTAGACCAAGATGAATGTCTGTCAGAATAAAAAGTATATTGTCTTTTTTCCATTTCTATCTCTCGATGCATCTTTTAAGTTTATTTCCTCAGTCATCTTAAAAAAAGATTTCGGTAATATCTTTCTACTGTGTCTTATTGTTTTATGTGTTTTATAGTCCAAGTCTCCATTCACTATACCATTAAAATCTCCCATCATACAGATATTATCTTATTCCAATTCAATTATTTTCATGTGCAATTTTCTATAAAAGTCATTTTGATTATTATTTGGAGCATATATTGCTACTAAAAGAATTTTCATATTGTTATCCATTATCTCCACCATCAGAATTCTGCCTGCGTATATTTGCTCAGCTAGTATTGCATTTCTAATATATAAAATTACTCCTCTTTTTTTACATTGTGGCAATGATGTGAAGATTTTCCCTAATTTTGAATGTACCAGTAACTGTTCATGTTGCTTTTTAATATGTACTTCTTGTAGGCAAATTATATCAAATTTTAGTTTTTCTAATTTGTGAAATATTTTTCTTCTTTTAACAACTGAATTAAGTCCATTTATATTTATTGAAATCAATTTTCTCTCTTCCACATTCATACTTTATATGCGAGCTTTGCTGCTCTAGTTGATCTTAATTCACACTGTTCTTTGTGTTCCACAATCCCTCCTACTGCGCCTTCAGCTTTTTCAATCATTGCTAGTTCCTCTTCTTGGAATTCTACTGGCACTACTGTCATTTGAGATTCCATTTCCATTTCCTTCTCTTTAAAAATTTTTGCATGAAATACTCTCGCTTTGTCTATTGTATCTATTCTGTATCTTTGAAGTTGCCATGTTAACACTAATCCCTCTGGTACCAGCCATCTGTAATTCATTCCTTTTTGAAGTAATATTTTAGTCAAAAATTGATATTCTCTCATCTCTCTCACTTTTCTTGGTATTTGCTTCAAAACCACAATTTCTTTCTCCTTATACTTCAATGTTTTTTCTCTGGCAATCTGCAGTATTTGTACTTTAATTGATTTCTTAATAAATCTTATATGCACTTCTCGTGGTAACTTATTGCGCATTGCATAGCTAGTGTAGACTCGATATATTTCATCCACACCATCCATCATCTTCTCCTTAATAATTTCTAGTGCTTCAGCCAATATTCCTATCATTATTTCTGCCAAATTCTCTCCTTTCTCTTCTACATTTTGAAATCTGAGATAAAATTCTGATTTGTCCATCTCCCATCCAATTAGTCCACTCCTGTTATGTTCAACTTCTCCCAATCTGTTATCTATATCTTTAATTTTGTCCTCCCTTTGCTCCTCATTTTTCTCAAGCTTTTGCAGTCTCTCTTCATATTTCAACATCATTTGCTGTATACTCGCCACTTTTTCATCTGTCTTGAGTTGTTGTTGTTCCATCCTCTGAAATGTTTGGAAAATCATCTGTAATGTCGTATCTTTCTCCCTTTCTTTTTCTCTGTCCTTCTCCTGCTGAAGCATCATCTGAATTGATTGCTATCCTCCAGATGGCGACAAGGAGGGCGTAGTTGAGGCAGATCCAACAGTCGCTACTTTTCTACTCATTCTGTCTAGTAGTCACCAAAGGCCAAGAACAAAAAAGAAAAAGCCCAAAAAAGTAAAGAATGTAGAAGAAAAGAAGGAAAAATACAAAATAAACAATTCTTGTTTTTTATTGAAAAGTTTTACAGAAAAAAAAAAAGATTTTTCCCCAATATTCCCCCCACCCTTTCCCTCCCCTCATCCCACCCTCCCCCCCAGATTTCCCAGAGCAAAATACAAAGTATTTCAGTTAACAATCCTAAGCTAAATTAACCTATCTATCCTTAGACTACTAAATCCCTCCCTTAAACCTTAACTCCACTATAGATAACATAATACTTCTAATACTTAACATTCATTCATAAGCTATTTGATATTTTCTTGTCTGATACTTATTTTGAATATAATCAAACCATCTTCTCCATTCCGATACATATCTTTCTTGTGTATAGTCCTTCAAATACGCTGAGATTTTTGCCATTTCTGCTAAGTTCGTTACTTTCAGTATCCACTCTTCAATAGTAGGCAAAGAGTCCTTCTTCCAGTATTTTGCTACCAACAGCCTAGCTGTGATATTAAGTTCAAAATCAATTTAGTCTCTAATACTGTACAATCCGTCGTTATACTGAGGAGTAAATTTCAACCTTTTTTTCAGAATCTTCTGCATCACCCACCAAATTTTTATCCAAAATGCCTTGATTTTCTTACAGGTCCACCATATATGATAATAGGTTGCATCATCACATTCACATCTCCAACATTTAGCTTGCAAATTCGAGCACATACATGATAATTTTTTAGGATCTAAATGCCATCTATAAAACATTTTATAAAAATTCTCTCTCAGGTTTTGTGCTTGCATAAATTTAACATTTCTAACCCAAAACTTTTCCCACGTTTCCATCATCACGGGTTCCTGAAAATTTTGTGCCCATTTTATCATGCAATCCTTAATCAATTCCGTTTCTGAATCTATTTCTAAATCTAAAGGTTATACCACCTTTTAATATGCATCTGACTTTGATCTCTAATCTGTTTCACCAGATTTTCCTCATTTTGCATGACACCAATTTTTTGATCTTCCCTCCATCTAGCTTGAAGCTGACCATACTGAAACCAAGTATAAATTATCCCTTCTTCTTTTAATACATCTAAAGATTTCAATTGCAGTTTACCCCTTTCCAAAAAAAAAAAAAAAAAAAAAAAAAACCTCTTTATAAGTAATCACCCCTCTTTTTTGTTCTATACTTATATTTTCTATTGCATGTCTAGGATTTGCCCATATGGGTATCTTATAATTTAGCTTATATTGATACTTTTTCCAAACCCTCAGCAACGCATTTATAAGTATATGACCCTTAAACACTTTATCCACTTTTTTTTTCATATAACAGATAAGCACGCCATCCATATAACAAATCATAACCTTCTATATTTAGCATTCTCTCTTCAGTTAAATTAAACCAATCACTAATTTGTGATAAAACAGCTGCTTCATAATACAATCTTAAATTAGGCATTTTAAGACCTCCTCTCTCATGTACATCCTGTATAATTTTCAGTTTCACTCTTGGTTTCTTCCCGCCCCAAATAAAAGTATTAACCCCTTTCTGCCATTCCCTCAAGTTTCCATCTTTCTTAAGCACTGGTATCATTTGAAACAAAAATAAGAACCTAGGTAATACATTCATTTTTATTACTGCTATCCTTCCCAGTAGAGATAGTTTTAGCTTTTTCCAATTTTCCATTTCTTTCTGCACTTTTTGCCAAAGAACTTCATAATTGTTTTTAAATAATTTCGTGTTTGAGGCTGCAAATATATACTCCTAGATACTTGACCTTTTTAACTATTTCAAACCCCGTTATTGTCCCTAAATCTTCTCTTTGAGATATGGACATATTTTTAGTTATCATCTTTGTCTTGTGTTGATTTAATTTAAATCCAGATACCTTACCATATTGACCTATTATGTCCAACATATGTGGAGCCGCTTCTATGGGTTGAGATAAAGTAACAATCAGGTCGTTTGCAAACGCTCTTAGTCTATAATCCTGCTGTCTAATTACAATTCCTTTTATTTTATCAGAGTCACGTATCTTATTCAACAAAACTTCTAAAGTTAAAATAAACAACAATGGAGACAAAGGACAACTGTTGTGGCCCCGCCCTCTGAGCCTGTCCCATCGGAGGAAGAAAGCTCCGAGCATGAGGAAGAGGAGTCAGCCAGGCCTCCCTCTCCAGGCCCCTCCCCTCTGGCATTGTCTCAGGTGCCGGCCGAGGGAGAGGAGATTAGCGGGGAGACAGGTGGCTCGTCTCAGAGTGACGAAGAAACATCATTCCTGGATGCTTGCCTCCGAAGGCGTGATAAACGATTGCAGCAGCTTAGGAGGCGTGCTAGGGATTAGAACTGAGTCACTGGACCACACCCCAGAGACTATATAATAGAGGGTAGTGGTCAGTGATCCGTGTGACGAACAAAAGTAAACCTTGGATAGTCACTAAAGCCTCGTCCGGAACTGCTGGGAGAAATATTATTTCTGCTTGGACTTTTTGTACGTTAAGTATCTTATCTTTCTGTTTGTGAAAATAAAGGCATTTGGCAGATGGTGTGTCTATCGCTGCCAAGTGGGAGATAAGACCTGGGTGCGTTCCAAAGTGTTTCCTTAACCCTCGGCTGGCTGTGTTTGTGTGTGTGTGTGGGGACGGGGACAGATCAGACAACCCTGCCTTGTACCTTTCTCAATTTTAAAAACATCTGTTAAGCCTCCATTAACTATTATTTGTGCTGTTTGTTCCTGATATATTGCTCTAATGGAATGTATAAAATACTCTCCAAAATGCATTTTTTCTATTATCTTAAACAGGAATTGCCAGTTCAATCAATCGAATGCTTTCTCTGCATCCAAAAATATGAATGCTGCAGGGACCTGGTTGTTTTTTTCCAAATATTCCAATAAGTTTATAATTTGTCTAACATTATATTTCATTTGCCTCCCTTTTATAAAACCTGATTGATCATTATGAATTGTTTGTTGCATAACTGGCATTAGTCTATTCGCTAATATCTTGGCAAAAACTTTATAGTCAGTGTTCAAAAGTGATATTGGCCTAAAATTTTCAGGTTTGGTAGAATTTTGATCTTCCTTCGGGATCAGTGAAACAAAAGCTGTTCTCCAAGAGGGTGGAACTCCTCCCCCTAATTGAATTTTACAAAATAAAGCTCTAAGCAGTTCTACCATTTCAGACTGTAAATTCTTATAATAAACAGCTGTTAATCCGTCTGTTCCCGGAGCTTTCCCTGTTTTTAACTGCTTAATTGCAGCAATAATCTCCTCAGAAGTTATTGGCTGATTCAATCCTTCCCTCTGTTCTAACGTTAATTCAGGAATATTCTCTTCCTTTAGGTATCTATCTATATCTATACCTTGTATTGAGTCACTAGCATATAACTTTGTATAAAATTCTTAAAAAGCCTTTTTAATCATATTCTGTTGGAAAACTTCCTTACCTGTAAATTCTATCTTATCAATGGCTCGTGATTTCTGTTTTTTCCTCAGCATATAGGCCAACCACCTACCTGGTTTATTGGCATTACAAAATGTATTATGTTTAGCATATTGTAAACTAGTTGCCACCTGATCAGCCATTAACATATTAAATTGCTCTTGTAGTATATTTACTGTTTCTTTTACTTTCTTATCTCCTGGATTGAATATAAGTAATTGTTCTTTCTTTTTTATTTCTTCCTCTATCTCTTTCCGCTTCTTTTGTTGTTTTAATCTATATTTATTATTCATATGTATTAAAGTACCCCTCATATAAGCCTTACTAGCATCCCAAACAATTTCCATAGAAGTACCCTTATGCATATTAATAGCAAAAAAATTCTTTCATTTGTTTTTTAAGCTCATTTACATTTTCTTCATATCTAAATAAATTTTCATTTAGCCTCCAGGACCTCCTTTCTCCCCTCTCCTGTTCCAATTCCACCCAAACCGGACTATGATCAGTTAGTGTTCTTGGACAAATCTTCATCTTCTTCACCCTAGAAATAAAATCATTTGTGGTTAGTATAAAATCAATCCTGGAGAAGGATTGATGTCTATCAGAAAAAAAAGTAAAATCTCTCTCCTCCACATTGCGTTCTCTCCAAACGTCTCTCAGTTCTATATCTTCCATCATATCAAAAAAGGATTTAAGTAATTTCGCACGTGTTGAGATCTTTGATAAAGTTTTTTTATCTTTCTGTGTATCTATTACTCCATTCCAGTCACCCATTAATATAAAAGATTTATAATCCCATTGGATTATTTTAGTATGTAAAAAATTATAAAACTTGTCTTGTTGCTGATTAGGGGCATATATTCCAATTAAAAGCATTTTCCCAGTCTGTGTTAATAATTCAATTGCAATATATCTTCCTTGAACATCTGCCTCAATTAAATTAGCTGATAGTCCTTTCTTTACATATATGACTAACCCATTTTTCTTCTCTGGCGCTGATGCCACAAAGTGTGTACCTAATCTTGAATTTATCAAATATTTTTGATCTAATAGTTTAATATGTGTTTCTTGAAAACAAATAACATCATTGTTAAATTGTTTCAAATAATGAAATACTTTCCTTCTTTTTTGTGGTGAATTTAGACCATTAATATTCCAAGATAGGAATTTAGTTGCCATCTTTAGCCTTTTGAAGCCTCATGAGCATCAGCTGAATATCCTCCTCCAACTTACTCTTCGGCCTAGCTCTCCCCACTGCTTCTGTTTTTTGAACTTCTTGAGGTAAATCTTGAGGTTGTTGCATTTTTAATTGTTGTTCTTGAAGTTTATAAATTGTTCAGGTCAGTCGTTGTTCTCTTGGCTCTCCCTTCTTAGATGGTTCCAGAGTTGGGGGAAGCCCCCAAGATCCAGGTCTTCTTCCATGGTAATTCCTCCAGCTGCAACTTCAGCATAAGTTTGTATCTGCTTTACATCTTTTTCTTGTTGTAGTATCTCCATTTTCTTTCTACCCCCAGGGTGGGTATCCAGCCTTTAGAACATTAACATAAAAATCTTTTGCCTTCCAAACTGTGTTTAGCCGATATCTTTCTCCACTATCAGTCACTATTAAACCAGTTGGAACACCCCATCTGTAAGGCACTTGTTGATTTCTCAGTTCATTTACCAGAAAGCCAAAATCCTTTCTGCTTCTCAACATTTTTGGAGGGATCTCTTTCAAAACCACCACTTCTTGGCCAGCCACTTGAACCTTATTCTTGTAAGAAGCTTGTAAGATGTCATTTCTAATCCTCCTGGTTGTAAAATAAATCACCACATCTCTTGGCAGCTGTCTTTGTCTTGCCAGCCAGGAGTTAATCCTGTAGATTTTATCAATTCGACTTGTCACATCTTCTGGTCTTTCTTTAATTATCTCTGCAATGGCATCAGCACAAATGTCCTTTAGATTTTCCTTACTATTTTCTTTCAGGCCTCTCAATCTCAAGGCAAATTCCATGGATCTGTATTGTAACATTACCAATTCATCATCCACTTTCTCTGTTTTAGTCATAATATCTCCTACTTTGTTTTCCAAATTCAAATTGGCTTCATTGATTTCTTCCACTCTCTCTTCCACCTGAATAACAAGTTTTGAAAATCCTGAGATTGCAAAAACAATATCATCTCTTATTTCATCATGCTTTAGTGCAACAACTTCTTTAATTGACTTTAAATCTTCCTCAGATTTCTTTAATTTCCCTTCCACAATTACTGTTAGGTTATTCATAGCTGCAGCTTGATTATTCATGGCTTCTTTCATAAATTCTTTGAGATCATTAAAAGCAGCCTCCTGACTCTGTGAGTCTACCAGAAGTTGTGCTTTCTGTGTTACTGCTGATACAACTGGAGAACCTCCTCCTCCTTTAACAGCTCCTGGCTTAACTTGTTTAGAAGCCATCTTTTTTTTTTTAAAGGATCTTTTTTCTTTTCAAAGCCACAGAGTCCCTTGAACAATTTTCAAAAACTTGTAATTTATAGTCTCTAATATGTCAAGCAAAATAGTCTTTTCTCCACAAGCTCTCAATTCTCAGCAGCTTTAATCCACTCTCACAGTGCAAAGTTCTCAATAAACACTTTTGTTTCTGACTTTCACTTTCACACCCATAACAAAGGTGCCATCTTCAGCCTCCAGCTCAAAGAAATTCAATTAGAAACAAGGTAAGTCCAGAGTTAAGCACTGTTACTTTAAAGCTTGTTCTCCTGTTTCCGCTCTGCCTGCACTTGTAATCAATCAAACTCACTTTTGACAGCAGGATTGGTTGTGATGTCTGGCTCTGTTCAAACAGAATTGTCCCGGATTTGGAGCTTCTTAGTGGGCTGGCTGGGGAGCTCTCATCCTCCAAGCCTCTGGAATTATTCCAGAGGGCTTTCAGGGAGCTCTACTCACACCCACTGGCTCTCCTCTCCTTCTTCTCCCGATGGAGAGTTTTTTCAGCCGCCAGACAGCCGATTAACGCTGTCAAAGCGGCTTTTATGAAATCGCGGGGCTGGAGGTCTAAGGAGACCGTCCACGATGCCTGTGGTGCCAACCAGAAGTCAAAATAAACAATTCTTCAGGTTCTTCAAAATCCTAATCCACTTTGAGAAAAAAAAAAGAAGAGAATTTTTTTTAATTAATCCCACTGACAATAAAAATACACTGGAGGAAGGTTGAATTAAAAAAAGGAGAAATAAAAATAAAAAAGAGGAAGGCCAAATAGCCAACTAATGAGGAAAATGAAAATCAAGAATCAAGCTTCAGGCTCTTGTACACCTTAATCCAACTCGGTTATATAAGAACAAAAAAAAAAAAAAAGGAAAGTCCATCAGAAATATTTAAGTAGGGGAAGTGTACAGAGAGTTATCATTTAACAGGAACAAAAAGAAAAACAAAATAATAGAAAATAAAAAGAGGATTTCAATTTCTTCTGCAATACTTCTGCCCAAGCATTAACAAATCTGTCTCATTTGCCTCAGACTCCTACTTCTGATAGTTCCCCGAAGAGCACCTGAATAAACAAAACAGATAGTTCCAACTCTCTCAGATGTCCTTCCAACAATCTTATCAGCAAGAAAGTTCAGAGTCCTTGGGTTATAGCAACAATGTAATACAATTGTTTCAACTTGCTGCTTTAATAGAAAAGAATAACAACATTTCCAGTCCCGTAGATGGCAGTATTACACACTCTCCTATCTTCCCCGCTATTATAGTTCAAAAGTTCTTTGTCAATAATAAAGAAAATGAAAAATTAAAGCAATCTTCAGAAAAGAAAAAAGAGAAATTAAATCAAAAAAGAAATTCAATCCAGTCCCAATCAAAGCAAAACAAAAATTTAAAGCTCCACCAATGTAAATGATTTGAGAATAAAAATGACTCCTGCTTAATTTTGCCTCTTGATTTCCTTTTAAATCCAATTTAATTCCCACTTCAATCTCAGGGTGTTCTTTGCATTGATTAAAATTGAAAGTCTCTCACTGCATCGACTCACTGCCATCCGTCGGTGAAATGTTGGAAGCAGCTCGGGAGTTCATGGCTTCCATGATGGCCATGGACCTGACCCAGTTAGTTCATGACCCCACCCACACCAAGGGACACACGCTGGACTAGATTTTTGTCTCTGGTCAGTGGTTGAATGATCTCACAATAGGGGACCTAGTTATTAAGCCCTTGTCATGGACAGATCATTGGCTCCTTCAGCTAGACTTTCGGACTGCTTCCCCTTATCGCAGGGAGACAGAACCGACCAGGTGGTTCTGTCCCAGGCGCCTGATGGACCCTAAGAGGTTCCTGATGGAGTGTGGGCCATTCCCAGAGGCTCTGACTCACGACTCGGCTGAGGAACTGGTGGCCGCCTGGGATAGGGCGGCTGCTGGAGCCTTGGACCATGTCGTGCCTTTGCGGCCTCTGACTTGGTGCCGATCTCAATCAGCTCCTTGGTTCTCCGAGGAGCTGAGGGAGATGAAGCGCCGGAAAAGACGCCTAGAGAGCAATTGGAGAGCCAGCCGCACCGAATCTGACCAAACACTGGTGAGGTCTTATATCAAGACCTACCTAGTGGCAATAAGAGTGGTGAAATCTAATTATTTTT
Organism: Arizona elegans; assembly: GCA_022577455.1. Classification (NCBI taxonomy): domain Eukaryota; kingdom Metazoa; phylum Chordata; class Lepidosauria; order Squamata; family Colubridae; genus Arizona; species Arizona elegans. The sequence continues at coordinate 157,404,333 of JAKOOJ010000001.1, forward strand.
CCACTCTTATTGCATCTGTAGAGAACCACCCAGCCGCCTTGTTTAGGGTGACCCACTCCCTACTTCAGGTGGGAGTGAGGGAAGACTCCTTGCAGGGTAGAGCTGAGGATTTTGTGCAATATCTGCATGATAAAATCGCTCAGATTCGGGACAGCCTGGACTCCGACTGGGTAGCTTTGGACAGGATGATGGGGGTGAGTCTTGAGAGTATTATCTGGGAGGAGTTTGACCCTGTGGCTCCTGAGGACGTGGACAGGATTTTGGGGAGATTCAACACTACCACATGTTTATTGGACCCGTGTCCCTCCTGGTTGGTGCTGGCCTCCCAGGAGGTTACACGAGGCTGGTTTCAGGAGATTATTAACGCTTCATTGAGTGAGGGTGTCTTCCTATCTGCCTTGAAAGAGACAGTGGTGAGGCCCCTCCTCAAGTAGCCTTCCCTGGACCCGGCTGAATTAGCTAATTACCATCCTGTCTCCAACCTCTGCTTCACGGCGAAGGTTGTTGAGAGTGTGGTGGCGCGACAATTTCCTCGATTCCTGGATGAAGCTGTCTATCTAGATCCGTGCCAGTCAGGCTTCAGGATGGGCTACAGCACGGAAACGGCATTGATCGCATTGGTTGATGATCTCTGGAGGCCCCGGGACACAGGGGTTGTTCCTCTGTCCTGGTCCTCCTGGACCTCTCAGCGGTTTTTGATACCATCGATCATGGTATCATGCTGCATTGGCTGGAGGGGATGGGAGTGGGGGGCACCGTGTTGCGGTGGTTCTCCTTCCTCTCTGACCGTACACAGTCTGTGTTGACGGGGGGGACAGAGGTCAACCTCGAGGCCCCTCACTTGTGGGGTGCTGGAAGGGTCAGTCCTCTCGCCCCTCCTGTTCAACATTTATGTGAAGCCACTGGGTGAGATCATCCGTGGCTTTGGGGTGAAGTGTCAACTGTATGCCGATGACACGCAGTTGTACATTTCAACCCCAGGCCACCCCAATGATGCCCTTGACTTGATGTCCCGCTGCCTGGAGGCCGTGCGGATCTGGATGGGGAGGAACAGGCTCAGACTCAACCCCTCCAAGACTGAGTGGCTGTGGTTTCCGACGTCCCGATATAGCCAGCTAGAACCATCACTGGCTATTGGGGATGAGATCTTACCCCCTCAGAGAGGGCTCGCAACTTGGGCATCCTCCTGGACTCACGGCTGTCGTTGGATGATCATATGACGGCCGTAGCCAGGGGGGCTTTTTATCAGGTTCACCTGATCTCCCAGTTGCGTCCCTTTCTGGATCGGGACGCCTTGCGCACAGTCACCCACGCCCTTGTCACTTCCCGTCTGGACTATTGCAATGCTCTCCAGAATGCGGCCGCACGAGTGATAATGGGGGCGACCCGTTGTTCCCATGTAACACCTCTCTTGCACAAGCTGCACTGGCTCCCGGTGGTCTTCCGGGTGTGTTTCAAGGTGTTGGTTACTACCTTTAAAGCGCTCCATGGCTTAGGGCCTGGATATTTACAGGACTGCCTGCTGCCACTGACTGCCTCCCACCGACCGATATGCTCCCACAGAGAGGGCCTCCTCAGGGTGCCGTCGGCCAAACAATATCGACTGGCGACTCCCAGGGGGAGAGCCTTCTCTGTGGGGGCTCCTGCCCTATGGAACGAATTGCCCCCGGATATACCAAGGATCCCCGACCTCCATGCCTTCCGTCGTGCGCTGAAGACCCTGTTATTCCAGCAAGCCGGTCTGATGGGACAATAATTTTAATCAGGTTTTAAATATGGGTTTTTAACATGGTTTTATAAGGGTTGTAGAATGGGAATTTTAAATTCAGCCAAAAATTGAATTATTTTAAAATGGTTTTTAAATTTGTCTTGTATATTTTTGTTATGGCTGTTCACCGCCCTGAGTCCTTTGGGAGAAGGGCGGTATAAAAATATAATAAAATCAAAATCAAATCAAATCAAATCACTGTCCTTCTATTCTTCTTCCGGAGCTGTCCCAACTTCAGCAGCTACTATGGCTGCCACCCCACTGGTAGAAAAAGGGCTTCTCCTGGATTAACCAGGGACTTTGCGGTGTCCCTGGGAACATCAGGATGTGCCCTCCACTATCACAGTCAAAACAAGACTGTGAGGTCCGAAAAGGACTGTCCGGCAGTGGGGTTTTCGGTGGCAATCCTGGAGCCCAAGAATCCTCCATCCATTCCATCTACTCCTCCCACACAGAATGATGTTCTTCTTCTCATGGAAGGAAGGAAGCAGTGGGGTTACCTCAAGGTTCCATTTTAGGCTCAGTACTGTTCAGTATCTCCATAAATGATTTAGCTGAGGAAATAGAAGGGGAACTCATCAAATTTGCAGACAATATTAAACTGGCAGGAATAGCTAGTGCGCCAGAAGATAGGCTCAAGATCCAGATGGATCTTGACAGACTTGAACACTGAGCCCTATCTAACAAAATGAAATTCAATGGGGAAAAAAGTAAGGTTTTATGCTTAGGGAAAAAAAAAATCAAATGTCCCGGTACAGATTAGGTGAAACCTGGCTTAATAGCAGTAACTGTGAGAGGGATCTTGGAATCCTAGTGGATAATCCCTTAAATATGAGCCAGCAGTGTTAGTCAGCAGTCAAAAAAGCCAGCATAATCCTAGGTTGCAGAGGTATAGAATCAAGTTGACATGAAGTATTAGTACTGCTTTATAAAGCCCTAGTAAGACCATACTTAGAATACTGTGTCCAGTTTTAGTCACCATATTATATAAAAGTTGTAGAGACTCTGGAAAGAGAGCAGAAAAGAGCAAAAAAGATGAGTAGAAGACTGGAGGCTAACACATAAGAAGAATGGTTGCAGGAACTGAGTATGTCTAGTGAAAAGAAGGAGTAAGGGTGACATCATAGCAATGTGCCACAAAGAAGAGGGAGGGTCAACCTATTTTCCAAAGGACCAGAAGGTAAGACAAGGGACAATGAATGGAAACTAATCAAGGAAAAAAGCAACCTATTACTAAGATAAATTTCCTAATAATGAGAACAATTAACTAGTGGAACAGCTTCCCTACAGAAAAGGTTCTTTTCAACTCTGTTATTCTTTTATTCTGATGTGTAAGAGCTTCTTGCAGCAGTAAGAATGTTGGGTGAAAGTCCATACTTTGTCAAATGCCTTACAGAAGTCTAAATAAAGTGTGTCCACAGCATTTTCCCAATCCACTAATTTGATCACTTGCTCAAAGAAGGTTTGTCTGTCATGATCTGTTTTTGACAAACCCATATTGCCTCCTGGTTATAACTTTGCTTGTTTCCAGCTGTTTGTAGATCTGCTGCTTGATTATCTTTTCCAGGATCTTCCCAGATATTGATGTCAGACTGATTGGTCTGTAGTTCCCTGGATCCACACCCCCCCCCCTTTTAAAAAAAGATTGAAATGATATCAACTCTTTTCCAGTCCTTTGGTAGTTCTCCCTTACTCCAGGAGCTTTGAAAGATATAGTTCAGCTATTCAGAGATCACGTCTGCCAGCTCCTTCAGAATCTGGGGATGAAATCCATCTAGTCCTGGTGAGTTGAACTTGTATGGGCCCAAATTCTGGTTGCCTTTAGAAAAGCCATTAAGACTTAGCTTTTTCCTCAGGTGTTTGGGTCCATTTGAATGAAGTCTCCCTGTGGTTGTTTAATTATCCCATTTGGTTACCATGTTACATTTTACCTATTAGATTGTACTTTTTAAGTGTCATATGGTTATTATTTCTTCCTGTTGTACACCACCTAGAATCACTTTGTTTGAATTGGATGGTCCAATAGACCAAGAAATAAATGAACAAATAAATAAAATATTATTGTATAAAATTAATGTCCATATGTCTCAAAAAGTCCTGTGAAGTTCTGTGAAATCTACAGGAACTGTCCACACTACTGAAGCTCATTGTATTTTTCAAATTAAATTACAAAATGTCTAGGCATCTGTAGAAATGGAAAAGGAAATTTGAGTTTATTACCTTTTATTTCTACATTATTATTATTATTATTATTATTATTATTATTATTATTATTATTATTATTTACTTTATTCATTAAACATGAAACTCAGTCAACTGAACATTCAAAAATGCATCACAAATACCATTGACTGGTGCTAACGGTTGATACGAGTTGCTGCCAGCGTCCTAGGTATCAACCAAGTACCTTCTTAAGATGTACGATGTTCCAAGTAGCGCAGTTTTTTGCAGTTCCGCTGGTATTATTGCAGGAAGCTGCAATTTGTTTTAGTTGTCTTTAAAAGCCCTCCTTTATTTACTTCCTTAATCATTGGTTCTTCACTTTTCTGGATGTAATCATTCAAGCTGCATTTTTCTTCTTCCACAGTCTGCTTTACTTGTAGGAGTCCTCGACCACCCTCTGCTCTTGGTAAATATAATCGGTCAACATCACTTTTAGGGTGCAAAGCATGATTCATTGTCATAAGCTTCCTTGTTTTTCTGTCCAAATTGTCTAACTCCATCTGGGTCCAGTCAATTATTCCTGCAGAGTATCTAATCACAGGTATAGCCCAGGTATTTATGGCTTTTATGATGTTTCCTCCACTCAATTTGGACATTAATATCTTACGAATTCGCCGAATGTACTTGGCTGAAGTTAATTCCTTGACTTTATTATGCATTAAGTCAGAGGCTTCTAAAATCCCCAAGTACTTGTAGCCTTCTTCTGATTTTACTGCCTTTATCATTTCTTCATTCTCTAGTTCTATTCCATCCTCTTCTATGATTTTGCCTGCTTTGGTTGCTATTGTTATTATTGTATTTAATAATATTAAATATTATTATTATTATTATTATTATTATTATTTAATCTTTGGTGAGATTCACAGCCTTTGAGGCTGGTTAATAGCTCAGCAGCTCGAGTCCTAACCAAGGACCTAGGAACTGTTAAAGTATCGTTGGAGGATGTAAGCTGTTCCAAGTAAAGTGGTTTTTTGTAGAGTCAAAATGTTCAAGTCTGGTAAATTTAGAATTTCTAAATAGCGAGGTAGCCCTTTGGGTATTGCTCCAAGGGCTCCAATTACAATCGGGACAACACACGATTTCTTTTTCCACAGTCGCTCAGCTTCAATTTGCAAGTCCCGGTACTTTGTGATTTTTTCTTGTTGCTTATCTTCAATCCGTGCATCACCAGGTATTGCAATGTCAATGAACCATACTTTTTTCTTTTCAACTATTGTTATGTCAGGTGTGTTGTGGACCAAGTGCCTGTCAGTCTGAATCTTGAAGTCCCACAAGATCTTGAATAATAATAATAATAATAATAATAATAATAATAATAATAATAATAATAATAATAATAATAATAGTCGTTGCTTACCTGAACGACCCTTTTATCCTCGCTGTGAAGACACTCCTTAACATGGGTATTGCTCACTCCTATTTGCATGGCTGGGTGTGAATCAAACCCTCTGGAGCTGGATACGCCCTGCTTCCTGCTCCTTCCTCAGTCTTTTCATGAAGACATCTTGGTCCAAGGGAATCAGGACGGTCACGAAGAAAAACCCTCAGATTGCAGGACAGGAACAGAACAGCTACAGAGGGAGAACAAGAAGAGTCCTCCACCAAGGCCAGACCCGGTGACAAAAAAGGGAGGGATGGAGTGTCTTCACAGCGAGGATAAAAGGATCGTTCAGGTAAGCAACGACCATTTTCCTCCTCGCTGTTCAGACACTCCTTAACATGGGACATACCCAAGTTCCAGAAGAGAGGGAGGGAATTAAGATGAAGGCTGACCTTGGGGAGAGATTACAGACTGTAAAACTCTTCTGCCAAAGGCAGCATCTGCAGAGGCAAACCTGTCTAAATGATAGTGACTGACAAAAGAAGAAAGAGAGGACCAGGTTGCCGCCCGGCAAATATCATCTACCGATGCCTAGGTAGCCCAAGCTGCCGATGTTGCGGCACTACGGGTAGAATGGGGCAGGATACCACCCGGGACAGGAGCCTCCCGCAACTCATATGCCCTAGAGATACAGGCTTTGAGCCACCTGCCTACTGTTGCTGAGGATACCTTCTGACCCAAGGAGGAGGGGAGGAAAGACACCAACAGCGCCTCAGTCCTGCGGAAGGAGGCAGTCCTCTTAAGATATCGCCTCAACGCCCTTCGCACATCCAAAGTATGCCAGCGTCTCTCAGTAGGATGGCAAGGGTCCGGACAGAAATCTGGTAAGATAATTTATTGGGCCCCATGAAAACATGTGTTCACTTTTGGAATAAAGGCCGGGTCAAGTCGCAAGACCACCCGATCTGGATAAAAGATACAGAGATCACTCCTCATAGACAAGGCCGCAATTTCGGATATACGATGAGCCGATGTAATTGCCAGCAAAAATGCCATCTTCAAGGACAAATAACGCAGGCTGATCGAAGCAAGAGGTTCGAATGGTGGTGCAGTCAAGGCCTGTAACACTAAGGTAAGGTCCCATGTAGGGTAGCGATGAATCGATGGGGGTCGCAGGTTGGTGACCCCTTGGAGAAAGGAACGGATTCGTGAATCCTGAGACAAGGGAACTTGATTATCTCCAGACAAAACAGTGGCCAGAGCCGCCACCTGATGACGAAGAGTCGCTGGAGCTAGACCTTTAGAAAACCCTGCATGCAGGAATCGCAGAATGTCCGGAACAGCTGCAGACATGGGGTCAACGTGATGAGCACTGCACCATCTTGCAAAGGCAGTCCATGAAGCGTCATAAATGCGAACTGTCGATGGTCGCCTGGCGGCTTGAATGATAGAAATGACATCTTCCGATAAATGGTCCTTGAATAGCTTTATGCGCTCAAATGCCACACGGCTAACCGGAGCCATTCTGGCTCCGGATGGCATACCGCACCTTGAGTCAAAACGACCTTGTCGGGTAGAATCCTCCACAGTGGCTCGACAGACAGGTTCTTGAGATCTGTGAACCACTCTCGACGGGGCCAATACAGCGCTACCAGCAGTAGATTTGCCCGCTCTTGAATCACCTTCCGAATCACTTTGGGGATGATAGGCAGGGGGGGAAAGGCATAAAGGAGTCCTCAAGGCCATGGACTCTGCAGAGCGTCGAGACCCTCCGCCGCTGGCGATGGGTAACGGGAATAGAATCTTGGTAATTGAGTGTTGAGAGCTGTCGCAAACATTTCCACTACCGGTAGGCCGAACCTCCTTGACAGGTCCTGGAACAGGCTAGAGTCCAACCGCCATTCGGCGTGATCTAACTGGTCTCTGCTGAGCCAATCTGCTTCCCGATTCACAGTCCCAGAAATGTGTTCGGCTCTTATCGATAAGAGGTGGAGCTCTGCCCATGACAGAAGCCTCTCCGCCTCCTGCATCAGAGTCCAAGAGCGGGTCCCCCCTTGCTTGTTGATATGGGCCTTGGTGGCCACATTGTCTGTTAGTATCAAAAGGTCTTGGCGATACACAAGATGTTTGAAGTAAATAAGAGCGAACCTTACCGCTCTGAGCTCCAGCCAATTTATATTGTGCAGTTTTTCCGTCAACGACCAGACCCCCTGGGCTAACTGGGAGTTGAGATGGGCCCCCCAGCCCCGCAGACTCGCATCCGTGGTTAAAACTATCCGTTTCAGTTCCAGAAAGGGAGAGCCCCTGCTGAGAGCCGGAGACAACCACCATCGCAGGGAGAGTCGAACTGGAGCTGGTACTGTCACGTTGAAGAGGGACTCTGCTCGACCTTGCTTCTGGAAGGGAAGCAGGAACCATTGTAGGCGACGAAGATGGAAACGTGCCCAGGGGACAATGTCTATGCAGGAGATTAGTTTTCCCAGAAGCTGGGAGAGTGTCAGTAAGGGAACAGTCCGGTTCAGTAGGATGTGAGACACAAGATGCTGGATGCTGACATGCCTGTCTGGAGACAGAAGGACGACACACTGACTCGAATCTATCGTTGCTCTTAGGTGCAGAATACGAGTCGTGGGGAATGCAAACCTGAGGTACCTCCTGTGCGATTGGTGAATGGGCACATGCAGGTACGCCTCCTTTAGATCTACTGATTGCATTAGATCTCCCTGTCGGATGCAGCCTAGCAATGATTTGAGTGAATGCATTTTGAACCAACGATATAAGATGTGTTGGTTGAGACATCGTAGATTCAGAATGCCCCTCCAATCGCCCGAGCTTTTCGGCACCAGGAATAGTGTTGAATAAAAGCCGGTTCCGAGTTGGGTCGATGGAACACGTTCTATGGCCTGTATCTGCAGCAGATGTTGAATTTCGCGAGACAGAAGAAGCTTCTTGTCCGTCTGAGGCGGCCAGGGACATTGCACATAAAAGTCCTGTGGCATGGTAATGAATTCCAATTGTAGACCGTTGGTGACAGTTTGGACAATCCAGGCATCCGAGGTGGTAAGAGGCCACAGGTGGGAAAAGGCCTGGAGTTTGCCTCCAATCGGTGCCAGGGACGGTGAGTCACTTGCCACGTCTGGAGTATCTGGAAGTAGAAGAGTGGAAGGGACGCCGGAAGGTGGATTGGCGGTGGCCATGGCCACGAAAGGACGTCCGGTCTGAAGCTGGTTGGTAAGAGAACTGAGAAGATCTTTGATAAGAGGTGCTTCCAGCGCCTTGGTCGTAACGAAATGGCTGCCGGCTATAGGGGAAGAAGCGTCTATCCTGGCGTCTGAAAGCCATGGGCAATACCTTCTTTTTATCCCGGTTTTCGACCAGGATGGAGTCCAAAGACGATCCAAACAAAGCTGGACGTTTGCACGGAGCAGCAGTCAAACGCCACTTGGATTTTGCGTCAGCTCTCCAATTACGAAGCCACAGAAGACGTCTAGAAGAAACTGTCGAAGCCAAGGCTCGCGAAGCAAATTTAGCTGTGTCCAAGGATGCATCGGCTGAATATTCAGCAGCAGCGATAAGCTTCGCCAGATCCTGCTGCAACCGAGCGTCTTCAGGGGGAAGTCTGTCCCTCAATTGACGCAGCCACACCAGGGACGCCTGGTTGAAAAATGAGGAAGAAGTAGCAGCACGGATGGCCCATGCTACCGCCTGGTGTGTCTTACGGAATGACATCTCCGCCCGCTTATCCTCAAACTTGAGGCCATCACCAGCTTCACCTACCAGAATCGACAAAGATGTCAGACTGGCTACGGGATCATCAATTTTAGGTAACTGCAGAAGAGCATCTAACACAGGAGCTGAGGCATACAGCTTTTGATCGAAGGAATTCGGGCCAGAAAGTGAAGCGGGGTGGTCCCATGGTTTCTGAATGACCTGACAGAAAAGGTCAGGACACGGTACAAAGTCATGATCAGGTTGAGGTAGATTAAACAAGTTACTATTAGAGTCTGGCGGAGCAGAAGCAGAACCCTGATTTAAATTGGTGTCCATGTTGGTAGCAGCCTTCACTTTGCGTAAAAGGAAATGAAACATTGAGGGCTTGAACAATCCCGGAAAAGCAGGCTTGTCCTGGACCGCCTCCTCATCCTCTGACATCTCAAAGTCTTCTAGGAAGTCATCCTCCCTGACAAGTTCAGGCACCTGAACATAGGAAGTAGAAGGTTGCTGCTCCAAGGCAGACGGCATATGACATGAGGAAGCAAGGACACAACTTGGATTGGGTAACATACCAGAGGCCTGCTGCAACCCAACCTGAAAAATGTGGGACATAGTCTGAGTAAACAACGACTGGAAATCCACAGGTTGACCAAAAGTAGGCCCCGCCTCAGGGCGGAGACCTGCTGCAGTGGGTGTGAAGGTAGCCTCAGGAACATGCCTAGAGGCCTGAGAATTGTGACTAGCCATGCTAGAGGACCTTGATCTAGCTCTGACACAGGGCTGGTTAACAGATGTCAAGGGAAACCTCCTAGAAGTGGAAGGGCAGACTGCAGAAGGTTCAGCATCCTGGACAGCAATATCCTGGAGAACCTCTGGTTCACAAACAGCATTGAGGTCCAAATCATCATCAACCGGTTCATGACAATCAAGCAACTGAGCCTGGTGTTGTGCCTTTGAGAACTGTTTTTCCAGAGCATTGTGTCTGCGTTGGGCATCCCTGTCTGATTTAGAGGACTTGCCCGACTTGGTGGATTTGGCACCCTTGGTCTTCCTCCCCTTAGCGTGCTTAGGAGAAGGAACTGGAGATGGAGAGGGGCTCCTGTCAAGGTCTGAAGACAGAGCAACAGCCTCCATATTGTTTGTAAAAACAAATTCAATTTTTCTGAATTTTTTTGAATATTTTTTTAGAATTTTGAAATTTTGAAATTTTTTTGAATTTTGAATTTTGAAATTTTTTAAAAATATTTACACAAAAAATACAATGATATCACTTAGCAACTATCTACCGCCAGCAACAATATATACAGATAAACAATTCCCCCCCGCTTTTTTAAATTAAATAATCAAAAGAAAAATGGATTTACTTCCCTGATGATGGCAGTCACACTGAGTCAGGCAGAATTCACATGCAGGTAATCACTGGACCGCATCCACACCTGCAGGAAGGCAAACGACCCTGGAAACGAAAGCCCAGGTTACTGCACAAGTTGGAGAGGCACAATGGTGGGCTAGTGACCCTGGAAACCAAAGCCCAGGTCACTACACAAGCTGTATCAGCTACTGTTAGAGACAAGATGGCAGTCCGTGAGAGAAGCCCTGGGGCGTCGCAAGCCAGGCGAAACAAAGTGCCTACGGCTGGAGCCCAAAACGATTGCCCAAAGAAGCCTCCGTTCGGCTAATGAGTATGCCAGCCGGCAGGGACTCAAGCCGCAATATCAGAAACGAGGCTGCGCTGGCCAGAAAGGCAGTAAAAAGCAAAAGACAGCTGCAGCGGCAAGAAAATGGCGGCAAAGGTTAATTTAACCACCGACAGCAAAGCCAAGCCGCGAACGGCGGCCGGAGCCCCGAACCGCCGTTCCGCTCCAATTAGCCTCTGCTAGTAACGCTGTAAGAAGCGCAAACCTCAGAAAACAACAGGAAATGTCCAAAATTGAAAAATAACAAAATAAAATAGTAATTTAGTAAAATATTAAGAGAGAACAGACACCCTATTATAGAGCATTTAATATAAAAACAGTAGTAAAAATTTTAAAAGGAGATGTTAAACTTTGGGGTAATTTGGAAATGAAGAAAATAAAGAAGTTTGGTTACAAATGGTTTTTGGAAAATTTTAAAGGTAAGGTTAAAATTTGCAATTATTGGTTAAATAGTTTGACTAAAAATTGGGACAGAGTAGCAAAAAAATTAATACCAGACGCATTGTATTTAGGTAAACTGAAAGAGAATTGCCCAATGAAATTAAATAGTAACAGAGAGAGGATTATAATAGAAGAGAAAGTGGAAACAATTAGTGAATGGTTGAAATTTATAGAAAATGAAATGAGGAAAGAGGAAATTTATGGAAAATTAAACATTAATTGGTTTGAAAGAATTCAAATGAATAAATGGAATAGGAAATGCAAAGAAAGGAACGATGAGAGTAGAAAGGAAACGGAATTTGAAAATTTGACATCTTGAATAATAAAAGATGAAATTGGGCCAAAGGGATTAGTTAGTAAAATTTATAAAATTATTAACTCTGATAATAATTTACAAAGGGTAATGAAAGAGAATTGGGTAAAAGAACTGGGTATTGAAATTTCTGATCAAAATTGGAATATGAATTGGGTTAGCAGAATAATGAGGACATTATCAATAAAGATTAAAGAACATAATTATAAAGTTATTTGGAAGTGGTATTTGACCCCAATAAGACTTTTTCAAATGGATAATAAAGTGGATAAAATATGTTGGAGATGTGAAGTGGAACTCGGGACATATGCTCATATGTGGTATAAATGTAATGGGGTTGAACTTTTTTGGTCTAGGATAGAAAATGAAATATTTGAAATAATTAAGAAGAGGGTCAAATTGAAATTGGAAACCATATTATTAATATTGAATGAAACAACATTAACAACTGGAGAAAGAGAATTGGTGAGGATTTTGGTTATAATGGGGAGAATTATAATTGCTAGATATTGGAAATTAAATGTTGACTTAAAATTAGAAGAATGGTACAAAGAAACATGGAAATTTGCATTAAATGATAAATTGACTTGTGATATTAAAATTAGAAGTGGTATATATAAAGAAAATGTTTTTTGGAACACTTGGCAACCATTTGTGGAGTTTGCACTTGGGAGATTGGATGAATCGGCACCAGTACCTTATCAAAGAGATTTCTGGAAGAATTGAAGACTTCAAGTTCCTAAAACTTCCTTTCTGTTTGTATAGCACGCTGGGGAAAATTTTTTTTTTCTTTCCTTACTATTGATTTTTGTATTGATTTTTTTTCTTTCTTGTTATTCTTTAACAATAAAAATATAATAAAAAATTAAAAAAAAAAAAAGAACAGACACCCTAATGCACTTTGCAAATGGCTGAGTGAAAAGACTGAGGAAGGAGCAGGAAGCAGGGCGTATCCAGCTCCAGAGGGTTTGATTGACACCCAGCCATGCAAATAGGAGTGAGCAATACCCATGTTAAGGAGTGTCTGAACAGCGAGGAGGAAAATAATAACAACAACAAAGGACTTAAAATCTCGCACTTGATGTACATGGATGATTTGAAGCTGTTTGGTAAAACAAAAGCTGAACTGAATTTATTAATTGAAAACACAAAAGAATTCAGCAAAGACATTGGTATGCAGTTTGGAATTGACAAATGTGCAACAATAGCAACCAAAGCAGGCAAAATCATAGAAGAGGATGGAATAGAACTAGAGAATGAAGAAATGATAAAGGCAGTAAAATCAGAAGAAGGCTACAAGTACTTGGGGATTTTAGAAGCCTCTGACTTAATGCATAATAAAGTCAAGGAATTAACTTCAGCCAAGTACATTCGGCGAATTCGTAAGATATTAATGTCCAAATTGAGTGGAGGAAACATCATAAAAGCCATAAATACCTGGGCTATACCTGTGATTAGATACTCTGCAGGAATAATTGACTGGACCCTGATGGAGTTAGACAATTTGGACAGAAAAACAAGGAATCTTATGACAGTGAATCATGCCTTGCACCCTAAAAGTGATGTTGACCGATTATATTTACCAAGAGCAGAGGGCTCCTACAAGTAAAGCAGACTGTGGAAGAAGAAAAATGCAGCTTGAATGATTACATCCAGAAAAGTGAAGAACCAATGATTAAGGAAGTAAATAAAGGAGGCCTTTTAAAGACAACTAAAACAAAAGCAGAATATAAGAAAGAAGTAATTGAGCAGCGAGCTGAAAATTGGAAACACAAAGCTCTGCATGGCCAATACTTGAAAAGTATTGAAGGCAAAGCTGACCAGAAACTAACTTGGAACTGGTTAAGATCAGGAGTACTGAAAAAAGAAACAGAAAGCTTTATTTTGGCAGCTCAAGAACAAGCCTTAGCCACAAACTGCATGAAGGCAAAAATTCAACATGTCACCACCAACAGCAAATGCCGCCTCTGCAATGAGAAAGATGAGACAGTCAACCACCTGATCAATGGGTGCAGCAAAATTTCACAAACTGACTACCTACAACGCCATGACCGTGTTGCTAAGATCATTCACTGGAAATTGTGCCAGAAGTTTGGATTTGAGTACAGCAAAAACCACTGGGAACATCAGGTTGAGAAAGTTTTAGAGAATGAGAAACTCAAGATCTTGTGGGACTTTAAGATTCAGACTGACAGGCACTTGGTCCACAACACACCTGACATAACAATAGTTGAAAAGAAAAAAGTATGGTTAATTGACATTGCAATACCTGGTGATGCACGGATTGAAGATAAGCAACAAGAAAAAATCACAAAGTACCGGGACTTGCAAATTGAAGCTGAGCGACTGTGGAAAAAGAAATCGTGTGTTGTCCCGATTGTAATTGGAGCCCTTGGAGCAATACCCAAAGGGCTACCTCGCTATTTAGAAATTCTAAATTTACCAGACTTGAACATTTTGACTCTACAAAAAACCACTTTACTTGGAACAGCTTACATCCTCCAACGATACTTTAACAGTTCCTAGGTCCTTGGTTAGGACTCGAGCTGCTGAGCTATTAACCAGCCTCAAAGGCTGTAAATCTCACTAAAGATTAACCAATAATAATAATAATAATAACAACAACAACAACAACAACAATAATAATAATAATAATAATAATAATAATAATTATTATTATTATTATTTTGCATGATGGATGTTCAGCCATGCATGGTGGACAGCAGCTAACAAGCAAGGTTTGTTATTGGGCTCATGGGCCAAGGCTGTAGGCATCAATCATGGCATTAGTTGAATAAAGCTATGCATTGAAACATTTATTTACAACCATAGGTTTTAGCCAAATTCACATAAAATTACAGTAATCCATATGAGTACAATGCATACCTCTTAAATATTATGTGGTAAGATGGGTGGTCAATAAATTTAATTAATAATAATAATAATTAACAGCACCATTTGTTGGGATATGCTTTAATGTCTTCCTTGCAGCCATTGCAAACAATGCAACTTGTTTTGTTATATGTTCACCTTTATCAAGCCATAGTAAACAGATGTTTTTTTCTTGTAAACTAGATTGATTCAAAACAAGAGCATAATGAATCTAATTCTAGATTCCTGATAAAAGTTGCAATGTAGTAAGTAATGGGTCAAATGTTCCAGCAGTAAATTATTACAAATTAATTTCAATAAAGCCTGTCAGTGTAGTATCTAAATTCTCTAAATTACATGCTTCCCAAATACCAAAGAAGATATAAACATCCATGGTGCATGGATACTAAAATGACTTCCCAAGATGACATCAATGGCAGGGGCTGAATAGATCCAACTATTGAAATTAATCAAAATTAAAAGGAAACAAAACCTTAATAAAAATTCAAGTTCATTCAGCGTATTCATCTTATTTCTGATATTTACCCACCTATTGTCCTCTGATGGTGTTTGGAGTAATTGCAAATGTGTGCAAATGTATTATGCCCTATAAAAAGCTTAGGCCATGCATCTTTCCAGCAAAAGACGTATGCATAGATTTTTGACGTATAAGATAGGGATGAGTATTATTGAATCAGGCAGTACATATTTACTCTTTATACTGCATAATGTATAAGCAACATTCAATATTCTTCAATTGAATTGCTAATAAATAGCAGAGCTGGAATTCACAAACAACAGTCCAGATCTTTTAACTTCCAATTTAGCACAACTTCACCACAAAACAGCAGCTATTTGTATTCTAAGTACAAATTATTATTTTCTATAAACAGTAGCCCAAATTAATTAGATCATTAACTTTTGGTGAGTACTTAATTCCCTTTGATTTACCAAGCAAAACTATGTCTTAAATTTCTGCTTATGTGTTTAACAAGTGACAGCTCCCACCCTGAGGGCATTCAGGAAGACCTTCAAGGCCTGGCTGCTCTCCCACACATTGGTGTGGGGTGCAAGTGACCCCTCTTCAGTGGTGGGATTCAACCCACTTAACAACCGGTTCACCAAAAATGTGAGTGTGTGCACATGCACAGCTTCTCTGAATGTGTATGTGTGCATGGCTTCCGTGCATACACATGTGTACAGCTTCTGTACATGTGTGCGCGCGCAGCTTCCATCCATGTGCATGTGCATGGCTTCTGCACATGCGCGGCTTCCTTCATGTGGTGAGGGTCAACTGAGCAGCCTTTCAGGGCCTGTTCTGCTCCATCTCTGCTCTCCGGGGCAACAGCTGCTTCTTTCCACTGCTGCGCTTGCTGGAAGAGAGAGCAGCTCTTGTGCAATTTAGCAGCTGTGAGCTGCAGCTTTCCTCTAAGTCCCATCCGGAAAGCGTGCAGCACAGAGAATCAGCAGCCATGTTGAATGCTGCTTCTCTGTACTGCACATAAGATATTAAGTGAGATCAATGTAGTGTTCAGAATATATACAAGATATGCAATAAGGAATAAATTACCAAGAGAAGTTCATGTAAGATTCACAAAGAGGGCAATGAAAACAGAGATATTACAAGCAGCAAGGATCACAGCACTGAAACACAAAGATAAAGAACTTGTGGTTTTAAGACAAATACCCAGAAGAATTAGAGATTTGAGGGGAGAATACCAATTTTTAACGAAATTTTTAATATCCAAAGGAGTGAGTTTTAGATGGTTAATACCTGAAGGAATTATGGTGACATGGCAAGAACAAAGACATCGACTTGATTCGATTGAGAAAGCGAAACTATTATATCAACAATTTTGTGGACCATTGGAAGAAGATTTGGGAGCTGTAGGCATTACAAAAGAGAAAGATGAAGAAAAGATAGAGAGGAAAAAGCTAAAGAGGAAAGGGCCCTAAGAGAAGGGGCGAGATCTAAAGACCCATTGGAACAAAGAAAGATCAGGGCGATGAAATTAAAAACTAGTAACAAGTAAACATGGAAGAAGAAATAAAAGCAATATCCTTAAATGTAAATGGACTGAATGTGGCGATAAAAAGAAATAGAATATTGACTAAATTAAGCAGTTTGAAGATGGACATTATAAGTCTACAAGAAGTTCACATTAGAAAACAACATTCAAAATTATTACAATACCCAAAACTAGGAGTTCTATTTACATCACTGATACAAAGCAAAAGAGGTGTGGTATTGTATATTAAAGAAAAATTAGAACCTAAACTAATTTTTGAAAGACAGGATTTTGATGGTGGAAATAAAAATGAACTTTAAACAAATACTTTTGATAGCATTATATGCACCAAATGAAAAACAAGAAGAATTCTATCGGTGATTACACAGCAAAATTATAGAACTGGATTATGAAAATGTATGTATAATGGGTGATTTCAATGCTGTAACAGATGCAGACTTGGATTACAAAACAGTGAAGATAAATAAAAAATCTAGAAGAACACTGCCAAAATCCTTCTTTACAATGATAGAAAAACTAAGTATTCAAGATATTTGGAGACAAAAACACTTGAAAGAGAGTCAATATACTTTTTATTCAAATAGAAATTTATTGTGGTCAAGGATAGATATGATATGGATGTCAACTGGACTTATTGAAGTGGTGCAAGAAATAAATATTGGCTCAAATATCTGGGCAGATCATAGCCCAATGACAATAATATGGAAAGGGCAAAAGAAAAAGACAAGATGGACTTTTAATGCAACAATATTAAATGAAAAAGAATTCCAGAAATTGATGGAAAAAGCACTGGAAATTTTCTTTAAAATAAACAAAAAGGAGGATACATCACTTCAGAATGTATGGGATATAATGAAGGCATATATCAGAGATCTGGCAATAACATACTTGGGAAAAAAGAACAAAAAGAAATGGCAGAAACAAGCAAGATTGGAAGAAGAGTATAAAAGCCTGGAAAAAGAGTTCCAGAAAGATGTTCAAAATAAAAAAAAAAAGAAATTGATGTAATTGAAGAAGCATGAGATAACTCTAAATTAAGAAGAATCATTAGCAAACCAATTGAGAACATCAAAGCAGAATTTCTTTGAAAATGCAAATAAACCAGGAAGATGGCTATCATATAAATTAAGAAAAGAGGAGAAAAAAAACTATAAAAAATTTACAAGATGGAGAAGGGAAATTACAATATAGAACTGAAGAAAAAAAGAAAGTAATTCAAGAATATTATGAAAAACTTTACTCTCAAGAGAAGATCTCTGAGGAGGAGATACAAAGTTACCTGGAAAAATTAGACTTAATTAAAATATCAGAACAATATAAAGGAATGATAGAAGAAAGAATAACAATGATGGAACTAACAGAAGCAATAAAAAGACAAAAAAGTGGAAAAGCACCAGGACCAGATGGTTTACCAGCTGAGTTGTATAAAACACTACAAGAAGCAGTTAGTAATGTAATGTTGGACTTATTTAATGACTTATTATTGAAGGCCAAAATGTCAGATTCATGGAAAGAGACATATGTGACACTCATACCTAAAGAAGATACAGATCTACAATTGATTAAAAACTATAGACCGATTTCATTATTAAATGTAGACTATAAGATTTTTGCTTCAATAATGGCAAATAGGTTGAAAAAACCACTAAATGAATATATTCATACTGATCAAAATGGATTTTTACTAAAAAGACAAATTAGAGACAATATGAGGATGATTTTGAACACTTTGGAATATTATGAGACTCACCCAGAAAAACAAATGGCGCTGATGTTTTTAGATGCACAGAAAGCTTTTGATAACGTGAACTGGCAGTTTATGATAAAACAATTACAGAGAATGGACTTTGGGGAGAGATTTATAAATACTATAAAAACAATATATGATAGACAATTTGCCAAGATAATGATGAATGGAGAAATGACAGAAAAGATTAATATAATGAAAGGTACCAGACAAGGATGTCCTTTATCACCATTGCTGTTTATCCTGACCCTAGAAGTTTTAAATAGAAATATTAGACGAAATGACGAGATAAAAGGGATGAAAATTTAAAAAGAGGAGTACAAATTGCAAGTGTTTGCAGATGATTTGCAGATGATCCTCATTATAGAGGAACTGCAAACAACAGGCCCTAAATTACTAGAACAGATAGAAGGATATGGAAAAGTTTCTGGTTTGAAAATAAATAAAGATAAAACAAAAATCTTGGTGAAAAATACAACAGAAAAACAAAACAGAGCAATAAAAGAAAGTTTAGTCATACAAGTGGTGAAAAAAGTTAAATACTTGGGAGTATATTTAACCTTAAGATGTGCAACAATAAAAGAAGAAAACTACTACAAATTAAAACAACAAATTGAAAAAGGCTTGGAAAAATGGAAGAATCTTCAACTATCAATTATGGGATGGATTGCATTGATAAAGATGAACATATTACCAAGATTGCTATTTCTATTCCAAACTATGCCAATAAAAATTGAAAAGACTTACTTTCAATATCTTAATAAGATAATGAGGAAATTTATATGGCAAGGGAAAAAAGCAAGAATAAGTATAAAAATGCTGCAAAACACGAGATTACGAGGGGGATTTAGTTTACTAAATTGGGAACTATATTATCAAGCAGCAACATTGACATGGTTAAAGGAATGGATTGAATTAAGAAATACAAGGTTGTTAACATTGGAAGGGCATGATTTACAATTGGGATGGCATGCTTTTTTGTGGTTTGGTAGAAATAAGATATATACATATTTTCACAGATATTATATAAGAAATGCATTGTTATTGGTATGGGAGAAGGTTAGAGTTAAATATTATGTGAAAATACCAATATGGTTATCAACAATGGAAGCTTTAATACACCCAAATGTTTTTAACTTTGGAAATATTTTTAGAAAAAAGGATTCACTAACAGGTAAGGGGGAATTGAAAGAGGAACGAGAACTGGAAGAACAGGGGATTGAGACAGATTGGTATATGTATATGCAGATATGAACAAGATATGAAAAAGATGCTAAATTATATGTTTTTATTTGGAAAAGACTGATTTGGATAGGATACTCACAGGAATAGAGGAAAATGTAATAATTTTTTAAAATAATTTTTGCTGTACATTGAATTGGAGGAGGAGCAAGTAAAAGGAACAATTATAGCTTGGAGAAGAAATTTTGTGTATTCAATTGATCTTGAAAAATGGCAACAACTATGGGAAAGGAACTATAAATTAAATGTCCACTGCATATAAGGAAAATCAATATAAAATGTTTTATAGATGGCATATGCCACCGGAGAAGTTACAAAAATGTTTAAAGATAAATCAGCCAAATGTTGGAAATGTCACCAAATACCAGGATCTTATTACCATATGTGGTGGACATGGCCTGAAGAAAAAAATTATTGGAATAAAATTAAAACTTGGTTGGAAGAAATGATACAGCAATGTATTGAACTTAAACCAGAATTGTTTCTATTGGGTATCCTGAAAAAATTAGTAAGGAAAATATTTACCTGATTATACATGTAATAACAGTGCAAGAATTAAGTGATACTGCCATTCAATTGGGAGAAGGGGATTCGATTTACTAGCATTGCCTGTGTCAACAGATACTTTACAACCTATATCCTGGCACCAAAGAGCCCTGAGATCTCCTTTCCCTGCAGGAATTTTTATGATAGCCATGTGGGTTGTCTCACTATAAAGTAAATGGTGGGAATGCATGTTTGTTCAGGTTCTCATAGGAAATAGTAAAGAAAACATCTTCACACTTGTGTATTGGCTAAAATCTGCATTCTGATTTAAAGGGAGGGGTCTCTACCACTTTAATCCTACTGCTTTGCCTAAGGGTATTCAGATCTTGCTTTAGTTGGATGGCTGTCACTTCTGCTTAATAGAAGAATCCTTTTGAACAACCACGTTTCAAGAGTTCGTACTTTCTTAAATTGGAAGGAGAGGCGATCCTTACAGAAAGCAAGATCTGCAAAATGGTCAACCCAGAGAAGCAATATTCGCTCTACTGAGGGGACCTTGCAAATCATGTCTGAACAAAGCAGAGAGCTGGGAGAAACCGATTGCTGGGGAGAGACAGCAACCGCCACCCAGTTGGATGCCTGTTTCGTGCACCCCATCGGAGAGGATGAGGTAACCCTGGAGAATCCTGAAAAGCCCCACTGGTCAATTGGCATTGGGAAGAAAGATGGCTGGGATGAGAAAACCAGAGGAGTCACCCTCAACCGTGGCAACCGAAAACTGGGGTGGAAACTGGAACTAGAAGCCCTTACTGACCAGGAGGGACTGACTGAAGCACCCTTGAGGAAGGACTATCTGAAGAGGCATATAACCCAATTGGTGATGGAAACTTTGGAAAATCTCAACATCCGAAGGGAGCCAGGACAACAATCAAAGGGCATGGAAAGGGCAGCTGTCATGGATGAGGCCACGGGAGGCACCCCCCTTCTGGAGCCTGCCTATCGAGCAGAGCACAGCAGCAGTGGGAGAAGACCCAGCAAACCCTCCCCCCAGGCAGCACGCACACCGGCGCCCTTTCCCAATCAGCCCCGGGTCCCGCAACTGGAAAGAGAAACTCCCCCCCTTGGGGTGAAGTTCGATGGGAATCCGCAACAATTAGGATTCTTTGTGGCACATGTGCTAACCTACATGCAAGAGTATGGGCGGGATTTCCAAACCCAAAGATCCCGAGTGTGAGTTGTGACCCTAGCCCTGGAGGGTCCTGCAGCCAGATGGATGGTGACCCTACATAATGCCAATGCACCAGAACTGTGGGATTTCGACCATTTCATGATGGCCCTGCGACGTCGGTTCGAAGACCCACTGGCAGATTGCAAAGCATGCGACCGCATTAAGGTGGTGAAGCAGGGGTGACGGCCAGTAGCAGAGTATACTGAAGAATTCCGGGACCTCGCATGTCGTGTGCACTGGCTGGAAGATATTTTGGTGAGATGTTTCAAGGACGGGCTGAGTGATGATCTATACAATGCCTGCGTGGCCCGAGGTGCACCGAATCATCTACATGAAATCCTCACCCCAATGGAAGCAAGAGCCCCACAAACCACAAACCGCATTCTATCCGAGATCTTCAGCTTGTTTCAAGTGTGGAAAAGAGGGGCACCAAGTGCAGAGTGTCGTTCGCAAACACCCGCCCAGAACCACCCACCGGGGGAGGGCCCTGCAAAACCTGGTCGGCGTGGGAAGGAGACTGCTCTGAGGAGCAGGAAGACTGTAGAAGTCCCATCCCCTCCCTTCTTTGGGGAGGAAGCCCTCGCATCTGAACAGGAGGAATCACACTCATTCGGAAGCGATCCAGATGATGAGCCACTGGTAAGCAAACCAATTAAACCGCTTACCCTCCCCTTAAGATTATTTATCCCAAACCAGGACAGGGAGATAAGTATCCTCACCCTAGTGGATTCAGGGTGCACCCGTTGTTTGATCAGCCCAACCTTAGTAGGGAAGTTAGGGATTAATGTAAGAAAGCTGAAAACCCCCATTGCTTTCTGCCAACTAGATGGGTCAATAGCAGGAGGGGAGCCAGCTTCTTTTGCCACTGAGCCTCTACATATAGACACCGGAAGCCACGAGGAAAGGTTTACATTTATAGTGGCACCTGGCATGGAATGGCCGTTAGTTCTGGGCCTTGCATGGCTGAAAAAATGGAACCCAAAAATCAATTGGAAACAAGGCATCATAAATTTCCAGAGGAATGTGACTTTTGCTGAGAATCCACATAAAGGAACTGAGGAGGCAGAGAATCAAGAAACAGCCATGCCTGGTCACGCCACACCAACTGAGGGCATACCCATAGAATACAAGGATTTAGCTGAGGTTTTTAGCGAAAAAGCCTCAGATGAGCTCCCCCCCACTGGGCCACTGACTGTGTAATAGAAATCTTATCCGGGCGAAACTCCCTAAACCCAAGATGTACAGCATGTCACCAAGGGAGTTGGAAGAGCTGAGAACATTTATTGAGAAAAACCTAGCAAGGGGTTTCATTGAGCCAGCCCAACCAAAAATTGCAGCTCCAGTGCTATTTAGAGAGAAAAAAGATGGCTCTAAACATGTCTGCATTGATTTTCATACCCTGAATGCTATCAGTGTAGAGAATATGTATCCCCCTCCCCCTTATGAAAGATATGCTTACACACCTCATTAAAGGGAAAAAATTTTCAAAGCTGGATTTAAGGGAGGCTTACTATCGTGTCAGAATTAAGGAGGGGGATGAGTGGAAAATGGCATTTAACACCCTCCATGGCTGCTACCAATTCAAGGTGCTCCCCTTTGGGTTGCAAGGAGCTCCTGCAGTGTTTATGCAGTTAATAAATGAAGTGCTGCATCAGCATTTATATAAGGGGGTCCTGGTCTACTTGGACGACATTTTAATCTATACCGAGACCAAAGCAGAACATATAAAACTAGTCAGGGCGGTTTTAAACAAACTCTGCTCTGCCAAACTTTATGCTAAACTTTCCAAATGTGAATTCCACCAAGAGAAGATTGACTTTGGGGTACCGCATTTCACACCAGGGGGTTGAGATTGATCCTCTAAAAGTGCAGGCTGTACTTGATTGGGACCCTCCACGTACGTGTAAACAGTTACAGAGCTTCCTGGGTTTTGCCAACTTTTACCGCCAGTTTATCCCTGCTTTCACTCAGATTGCCCTCCCCATCACCAAGCTCTTTAAAACAAAGGGGGAAGACAACCCTAAACCGAAGCAGCCATTGAACTGGGCAATGGAATTTGAAAAACGTAAACGGCTGTTCTTGGCAGAACCAATTCTAAAACACCCACACATGGAGAAACCATTTGTCATACAAGCAGATGCCAGCGATGTGGCAATAGGAGCGGTCCTGCTTCAGAAGAATGAGCATAACCAACTACAACCCTGCGTTTACACATCCAAAAAGTTGAATGAGACTGAGCAAAGGTGGGCCATTTGGGAGAAAGAGGCTTATGCAGTTCGTTGGGCGTTGTTAATCTGGAGGCACTTCCTAGAAGGTAGTAAGACTCCTTTTTAAGTCTGGACTGATCATAAAAATCTAGAAGCCCTAAAAACCTCAAGGAAACTCTCCCCAAAACAAGTACGATGGGCTCAGTACTTTAAACGGTTTGATTTTACTCTAAAATATCTCCCGGGTGGATGCGCTATCCAAAAAACCGCAATACAATAGTGCAAAGCCAGTCGTAATCAAACCCATAGTACAAAACAATCAACTAGCTGCCAAAATAGTCACCAGATCCCAGGCAAAACGGGCAATAACACCACCCAAAATTTTAAACAAGCATTGGCCACTGATGAATGGTTTTTGAACAACAAATCCAGCTGTCTGATGAAAGAAGACTTGGCTTGGGTGGTGGTGGGGAGTTGTATGTCCCTGCAAGCCAAAGACTATGCTTAATGGTAAGGTGCCACGACTCCAAATTAGTTGGACATTTTGGGTTTGTGAAAACTTTACACCTGATTAAAAGACAATTTTGGTGGCCATCGCTTAAAAGACATAGAAACCTATGTAGCTAGCTGCTCCATTTGTGCAGCAGCAAAAAGACGTCAGGGGAAATCCCCAGGTCTATTGCAGAAGGTAGCTGAACCTTCAGCGCCTTGGAGAGAGATTGCTATGGATTTCATCATGGAATTGCCAAACAGTGAGAGAAATACTGTTATTTGGGTCGTGACAGACCTATTTTCAAAACAGGCACATTTTATACCCTGCCAAAAGATCCCATCTGCTAAAAATTTAGCCAAATTATTCCTAATACACATTTATTGACTTCATGGGGCTCCACAAAGGATCATCTCCGACAGAGGGGCTCAATTCACCTCCAACGTTTGGAGGGCATTTTTGGGCTTACTTGGTACTGGCTAGGGGTTGAGCACATCCTTTCATCCTTGTACTAATGGTAATTCTGAAATTTTGAACTCGGTGTTAGAACAATATTTAAGATGTTTCATTAATTTTCAACAGGATAACTGGACCGAACTTTTGCCTTTTGCTGAAATTGCGTTTAATAATGCTGTTCATTCAAGCACTGGTTTTACTCCTTTTAGAGTAGCGACAGGCCAGGATTTCAGCCCCATGCCTGAACTACCCACAGAAGAACCCACCATCCCCTCACTTAAGGAGTGGATGGATAATTTGCAAAACACATGGCCTGTGGTTAGACTAGCTTTAAAGGAAGTTAGAGAAGCTTTTAAAATTCAAGCTGACAAGAAAAGGATGGAACCCAAACCTTTTCATATTGGAGACAGAGTATACTTATCTACAAAATTCCTGAAATCATTACCACCATCGAAAAAACTAGGGCCAAAGTTCATTGGACCTTTCCCCATCACTAGAATCATCAATCCAGTAGCAGTTGAATTACTTCTTCCAAAGACACTCAGGCAAGTCCACCCAGTATTCCATATCAGTTTACTCAAGCGAGAAGTAATCTCATCCCTCAGACCACCTGCATCTACACCACCTGTTCCCATCATGATTGAAGGTGAACAACACTTTGAAATCAAGGAAATCCTTGATTCTAGGATCCACAGAGGGAAAGTCCAATACTTAGTTGCTTGGAAACATTTACCATCAGCACACAATGAATGGGTCGCTAAACACTACGTCAGGGCTCCAATCTTACTGAGAAAATTTCACTCCCAATATCCTAACAAATCTTGTTGATCTTGTGTATATTTTGTTTTTGTTTTTTCAGGTGGACCCTTTCACTTTCTAAGGAGGGTAGCATGTCAGATCCCTAAAAGTGATACTGCCATTCAGTTGGAGGAGGGTGGACACTTGGATTCAATTCCCTAGCATGGCCTGTGTCAATATATATTTTACAACCTATATCCTGGCGCCAAAGAGCCCTGAGATCTCTTTTACCTGAAGGAATTTTTATGATAGCCATGTTGGTCTCACTTTAAAGTAAATGGTGGGAATGCATGTTTTTCGGGTTCTCAGAGGAAATAGTAAAGAAAATATCTTTACACTTGTGTATTGGCTAAAATCTGCATTCTGATTTAAAGGGAGGGGTCTCTACCACTTTAATCCTACTGCTTTGCCTAAGGGTATTCAGATCTTGCTTTAGTTGGATGGCTGTCACTTCTGCTTAATAGAAGAATCCTTTTGAACAACCACGTTTCAAGAGTTCGTACTTTCTTAAATTGGAAGGAGAGGCGATCCTTACAATGCTCAAAATTGGAAACCAGAGAAAATCCCTTTGGAAGAAGTAATAATTTTTTTTTAGATTGTGCAGAAATGAATAGGTTAACTTTGATGATTAAGGATAGGGAAGAGTCAGAATATTTTAAGATATGGAATTACTTTTATTGTTGGTTGGAAAAGAGATATAAATGTATAAATTATATATAATTATGTATAAATTATACATAATTAATGTATAAAAATTGGATGACTAGAATATTGTTTTAGCAATGAATTGTTAGAATGGTTTGGATGAAGATCAAGATAGAAGAAACTTATGGAAGAAGAAGAACTTTGGAAGATAACACCAAGATGTATGTTTGTTTGTCTTAAAAAAATAAAAAAATAAAAAAACCATGAGGAAAAAAGTAAAAATCAAGCATTTCCTTGACAAGACAGACATCATTCACTTCAGGAAAGTCGTTTCCTGATGGAGATGCCACCTCTGGCAATCCTGCAATCCTAGGTTGGGCTAGAATCAAAATTACATGAAGTATTAGTACCACTTTTATGAAGCTTTAGTAATACTTGGAATACTATGTCCAGTTTTGGTCACCATTTTATCAAAGAGACATCGAGACACTGCAAATAATGTAGAAAAGAGCTAAAATATATAAATGATAAAACATATGAAGATTGTAGGCTGTTGAACAAGGCCTACATTCCCTCTTGACTCAGGGAATGTGTCCAAATGCATATTAAATATACAGTACATGTTATGGTTAAAAGTTTGTTTGTTAAAAATACTAGACTTATAAACAGACACACAAAGAAATTGATATGAACTATTTCGTTTATATGTTTGTGGATAGATTATATTATATGCCCAGAAGTAACACAAGACTATTTCTATCTTACAGACTGAATGGATCAACTGAATTATTCTTATTATATCATTGTGCTAAGGGAGAAAAAGACAAACCAACAGAAAGTTAGTTAGTTGTCTGAAAGGATTCTATTCTCATTACAGGCCAACAAATAACATTACAAACAAAATGGGCACAATGCAGTTAATTTGATTGTTTTCAAATTTTTGTTTGTTTGATTGTTTTCAAAGCTTTAATTTTTGCATTACCAACAATAAATAGGCCTTCATAATGTGAACTTTGGCTGGATGGCCTTAAAACTAGAAAAACACAATTCATCAATATCCAAAATGAAGATAAGGTGAGCCTGGCTGTCACAGTATGTGATTCCAGGCTCAACAAAATGAGTTGACAAATGGAATTCATTGCTCCCAAAATGTGAGGCTGTTCTAGAGAATCCTTAATCATTGGGAGAAATCTTGGGGCAGTAACATATTTATTTGTAGATAAGATTCATGATATTGAAAGGTTATCAACACTACATTTTAAAAACCTTGAATTTTTTGTCAACTTTGTATTTCTATAATTATTTTTCATTACAAGTTTCCATCTTCAGCTATTGATTAAACAAAATTAATAAGGAAATTTATACCCAGTAATAGCAGTATAAATTTTAAAACCTACCTAAATTGAGAAAAAGCATGAAACAATGCTATTAAAATACTGGCCTTAGCCCAGATATAAAAGGATACTTTGAAGAACTCAGATCAACACATTTCTATTTCTGACTGTTGCAGGTTACTTGGACAAGAATGTACATGTCATAAATTCATTCCACATCTTTCTGTTTCATCAATTTACACATTTCTGAAACCAAGATTCTTAAAATGTTGGTCAAGAAGTTTGTAGAGTTTATAAAATGGATGTTGAGGTGAAAGTGTATTTTCAATTCAATCAACTGAATATACACAAATAAGATTATTTACAGAATTATTTTTAGCTAATTAGCAGCTATGATCACAGTCATAAAATTTAAATTGAATAATAGTTTTCAATAGAAATATTACTGTTATCAGCGAATGGATTAATTTTTAAAAAACTACTAGTTAAAGAAAAAAATTCAATTAAAACACTATGAAGTAAAAATCTGATTATTTCCACACTCGTACAAGAATCTTTCACAGAAATGAGGGGGGAGGAGCCAGCTGGAGTCGCAAATGGGTCTGTGGGTGGATTTCTCCACGGAACACAGCCAATTTCTGTCTGTCTGAGGGCTCCTCAGAGCTGAAGTTGCCCTGTAGGAGCAATGGAAGAGGAAGGGCTCTCTGTTGATCGCAAACGGGATCAACAGAGTAATCTGTTGATTACTCAGATTACTGAGTAATCCTTCTTGAAAGAAGGCAGAGAAGAAGACGGCCATTAATGGCCAGACCGAAGCGATGACAGCTGGTTGGTGAGAAAGTAGAAGAAAGCAGTGGGTTGGATCTGGATGAAGTTTCTTTCCAACTTCCACCAAAGTGAGTGAATTTCCCTATGCTGAGTTAAGAAGAAAGAGGTACTCCAGTGAGAAGGAGAGGAGGGATTGTTTTCCCCCTCCCCCCACCTTTGAAGTGGTGAGGGAAAAATGCAGACCAGTTACAGATCCATAACAATAAGGAAGGAGTAAAGGGAGAGTTGTTGTGGTTAAAAATAACAACAACGGAGAGACTGAACTGGGCTGGAGTTTATAAAAGATTTGGACAGAGTTAACTTTGAATAGAGATAATCTGAGCTGCTCTTCTGGATTGTGAGTTTAAATAGAAGAAAATAAAATGGCTTTTTCTTCTTGCATTGTCATATAAATCATCTTGAGAAGAGAAGTAAGGAGCAAGGATGACATCTACTGGGCAACGAGGTTATATAATTGAAGGATGTGGACGTGACAAATACCCCTTCTTTGTTTTTCTCTCTCTGTTCCTGGATATCTTATAACTTATAACTTTGGCTGGTAGTAGATTACAGATAACATAGACTAAGTGCTATGTAGCTCCACTTCTTTGGAACACTGAGATACTGAAGCGATTCATCAGGCCCTGTGGATTATAAATATTTTTGATGAGCTCATAATACTATTGGACAGATAAAGCAGAATGCTAAAGACAAGTAGAGTCAGGGGTGAAATGCTCCCGGTTCGGACCGGCTCGGGCGAATAGGTAGCGATGGTGGCGGGCAGTTCAGAGAACCAGTAGCAAAAATCCCTGCCCCCGCCACACCATGCCCAGTGAGTCGCGTGATCATCAGAGCCTTTTTTTCTTTTAAATGGCTCTGACGAGCCAAGCTCTGATGATCCCAGCTGAGTTGCCTGCTAACCGGTAGCAAAAATCCCCACCCTGCAGCCTCCAGCTTGCTTACCTTAGCTGCTGGTCGCAACGCCTGCCTTGCTTCACTTGCTGTAATACCTGCAATCCATGGAGCCAAATGGAGGATTGGTAGGATATATGCTTCTCCTGCTCAGCTTTTAAGTTTTTACTTCGTCTTTCATTGCGGTTTTAACTGTGCTTTTAGCCTTTACCCCCTGATTTTTGCAGGGGAATTTTAATGCAAAATTGCATACCAGTTAATTTTCCAACTCTCTCCTGGCAACTCCCATTTTACTCTGGCAACGAGCCCGGTTTTGCAATTCCTCTGATATTTCTGTTTGTTAGGCCTAATTGCCTGGCCCAGCGTCCTGCCTTCATTACTCATACTGCTTGCTAACAACTCGGCAAATGTTCCCTACAAGCTGCCTTGATTGCTCTGACTGCTTTGATGTATAAGGGCTGACCTCCATTGAAGCTTTACCCATACAATTTGTTTTTAACCGGGGGACTCTATAAGCCGGGTCTTTTTTAATTTACTATCAGAACGTTAACCAGCATTGGGCCTTATTACTACCCAACATCCTCCACCAAGAGATCAACTGGCTGCCCTGATATGAGTTCACACAAACGTTGTTCCTTGTCCCTGAGGGACCTTAGTCTGGAGACCTCCCCCGAAAACATAACGGGCCCCTTGCCTAAGATCAAAAAGACTGACACCATGAAATTGAACCAAGATCCAAACCTATCAATCACTTCTTTGGAAGAATTCTTCCAAAACTTAACATCTCTGGAGACTCTGCCCAGCTCTCCCTTGGAAGGTTCGGAATCCCTGGCTGCCTCACTTTGCAACACATCTTCTTTGCTGGATTGCCCGACACCATCAGATGCTAGTTCTGTCTTGCCCTGTCTCACTGCATTGCCGTCCCCTATCGACTCAGTTCAGCCCTCGGATATCCGGCTTTTGCAACAGTTCTGTCTCTGTCTGGCCGACTCTATTACCCTTTTGACATCCTCTGTTGGAGTGCTGGAGGGCAAAGTGGAATCCCTCAGTAAGTCAGTCTCAGCATCACATTCTTGTAGACTCACCAGACATGCACTGGGTCCGTCCCGAACGGATAGCCATCTTCCTACACGACCAATGCCGTCAGTGAATCTCCAATTGCTCACAGCCAACTTATGTCTGAACCTGGCCCATTCTCATTTTAACAAGTACGACTGGACCAACCGTAAAATCATTTTAGACACATTAAGGCTTCTATCCAATTCTCACATCCTGAACAATGAGCTGCTCTCCGTGGACTGGCTTCCTAGCACATCCCACCACAAACGTTTGATTCTCAAGTTCAGCTCATCTAAGACCCCCTCGCTTTTATGTGGTCTTCGCAACCATCTGACCCACTTTGGAGTCTTTCCTCAGAGATGCTTTATAAAAACCCACCTATCCTCTCTTGGGAGGAAGCCGATCAACGTGGACACCTGCCGTCGGATGGGGCCGGAGTGCAAGGACCTTCACACGGAACCTGGTAGCCCTCTGAGAGCTTCAACTACCAGTCCCACAAACTTGCTGGCGACCCAGCAACAACGGGAGGACGACCTCCGGACCAGAAATGTTGCATTCCCAAATCAACCCCTCTCTACCTCTGATGCTGAAGGTTTATCAGGACTCGTCCCTTTATCCCTGATCATTTGTTCTCCTTCTGCTCCGAAAATCTCGCCTCCCCAAATGCCACATGCTCAGTCCCCACAACTGGCTGGTTTGACCTTTCAGACTCCTCGGGCTCCCCCTCTTTCGCCGTCCATCATTATCACCAAACCACATAACGGCTGTATTTCTTTTGATGACAACAATACCATACAGTTGTTTCCCCCGACAGTTCCATCTGTACGACATTCAAGCCACTACCGAGACCAGGACAATAACCTCAGTCCAAATCTGGCTTCCCACCAGAATTCTCCAAGATCTAACAATGATCCCAAAACTAAGCAAGATAAACAAGGCAAGATAACAGATTTCTTCGGTCTAACTGTTCCCCGGTCCTTCCACCAGCCCCCTGTTGCTTCCAAATGACAGTCAAAGATCTACTCTCCAACTCTTCCTTGGTCCATCATGAGTTGGAACATTGCAGGGTGGGCATCCAAAAAAGCCGACCCGGTCTTTTTGAACTACCTCAAAAACTTCCAAATTCTCATATTTCAGGAAATGTGGGAGGTTAACGATATTTCGCTATGTGGTTTTGAAATCATATCCCTGCCAGCCCATCCTTCACTGTTTGGTTGTCATTCGAAGGGTGGCCTTGCAACAGGTATCTCCCTGGACTTGCACGCAAACGTGACTCCTGTGGACTACCTTCCCCCTTATGCCCAGGCAAATTTGATATCCGTCGGGAAGCTCTCGCTCCTGGTCTTTAATGTCTATCTTCCTCCTGGGGGGCTCTCACCGGGACTTGGATGAGCTGTGGGCCAGTCTGGAAGACTTTCTCGCTACCATCACACTTAGATTCCCTCATTCTCTGGCTCTTCTGGTGGGGGATCTAAACGCCCGCACTGTGGGGACTTGGGAAACCCTGGTTGCCTCTCGTTGGTGGACAGGCCTGACCAGGGATGACCATCCCCTGGATACCTTGAAAGGGAGAGTCTCCAAGGATCAGAAAGTTGACAAAGCGGCGACTTGTCTAGCTCTTCTTACCGTCAAACTAGACCTCTTCCCCCTTAATGGCAGATGTGCCCCGGATGTCCCCGGGAATTTACCCACTTGGCCAAAAATGGCAACAGCACAATAGACTATACCTTGGTTTCGAGAGCCTTTTTGCCATACATTTCCTCCTTCAAAGTAGTCGACAGGATTTTCAGTGATCACCTTCCTCTCATTATGGTTGCACGGCTATATAGACCTCAAGACCATTCTGCTCACGCTGTCTCAATAGACTCTAATCCCAGAGGCTCCCCGATGTTGCCGAAATGGTCAAAGTCTCTGGCCCTTTTTCATGCACGCTTTTATCATCAAGAAATAGCCAATACTTTGTCAGCCTTAATCGGCACCAAGGCTACACCCGGTGTGTTACTGACTGCCTTCACTGAGTGTTTAAGCAGTCTTATAGCCTCCTTTCAGCCCCCCACTCTTACCCCCGGTAGAGTTTCCTGGAGAAAGGGAGCCCCTTGGTTTAACTCACAGTGCAAACAAGCCAGGAACCATATGAGATTTATATATTCTGCTCACAAACGATCAGGTTCATTGACGGCCCCCACAGCTTATTTCGAGGCCAAGAAGGCATACAAGCTAGCCCTTTCAAGAGCCAAGCAAGACTGGCACCGGCTAAGGTGGAATGCACTACTAGAGGCCGCGAAATCCAACAACCCTTGAGATTTCTGGAGCCAGTTAAACAGGAGGCCAACTAGTAGGCTCACTCACTCCATCTCTGCCACCACATGGGAACTCTTTCTACGCCGAGTCTTTTATGACACCGACGTACCAGTTTCTTTGACCTCAGGCTCTTTCCCTAACCACCTTCCCAGATGGCCTCCTGTGGAACCATCCACGATTGCCAAACTAATCGGACAACTCAAACTTCGAAAAGCTCCCGGCCCGGATCTCATCCCAGCTGAAGCCATTCTAGCCCATAAGGACTGGTGGATCCTGGTTCTCACCAAGATATTTAATGCGATCAACCAGACGGGCCTCATCCCCAAGCTCTGGAAGGATGCATAATAATCCCAATACATAAGAAAGGCGCCCATTCCGATCCCGGCAACTTCCGTAACATCAGTCTTCTTTCAATTTTGGGGAAACTCTATGCCCGTTATCTCCTGTCCAAACTGGAATGCTGGGCTGATGCTCGGATATGCTCGGATATGAGCAGGCAAGGTTCCGTCCAGACCATTCTACAATTGATCATGCCCTGATCCTTCATCATCTTGCCGTAAAATATTCCACCCCTAGGAAGGGTCGTCTCTGCATTGCCTTTATAGACCTAAAGGCTGCCTTCGACAGCATTCCTAGAGCTAAGCTGTGGGCCAAACTTTCCGCCTGGGGTATTGATAAAAGATTACTTTGGCTTATCTCCCAACTGCACGACGGAACAGAAGCAAAAGTGCACCTTACCCTGCAAGGGGATCTCTCTAACGCTATCCCCGTTAACAAGGGGGTTATGCAGGGATGTATTCTGGCACCCTTTCTCTTCAATTTATATATCAGTGACTGGAGAAAGGCATTTTCGGATCACATGATCTACATCCATGCCCCTAGACTAGCTGATTATAGATGTCCGCTCCTGCTCTACGCTGATGATGCCGCAATACTTTCATTTTCCCGGGTGGGCCTACTTAGAGCCTTAAAAATCCTTTCTGCCTATTGCTCTGTTAACCAACTGCATGATCTGTCCCTGTCCACACACACACACAAACACAGCCAGCCGAGGGTTAAGGAAGCACTTGGCACGCACCCAGGTCTTTATCTCCAACTTGGCGATATACACACCGTCTGCCAAGTGCTTTTATTTCCACAGAAACAAAAAGATAATATACTCAGCGTACAAGAGTCCAACAAAAACAATATTCCTCTCAGCAGCTTCGGATGAGGCTCTAGTGACTATCCAGGGTTTGTTTTTGTTCGTCACAGGGATCACTGGCCACCACCCTCTATTATATAGTCTCTGGGGTGTGGTCCAGTGACTCAGTTCTAATCCCTAGCACGCCTCCTTAGCTGCTGCAATCATTTATCATGCCTTTGTTGGCGTGCGTCTAGGAATGACGTCTCTCCTTCACTCTCATCTGAGACACCTGTCTCCCGGCTAATCTCCTCTCCCTCGGCCGGCACCTGAGACAGTGCCAGAGGGGAGGGGCCTGGAGAGGGAGGCCTGGCTGACTCCTCTTCCTCATGCTCGGAGCTTTCTTCCTCCGATGGGATAGGCTCAGAGGGCGGGGCCACAACACTGCATATAAACCACTCAAAATCTAAAACCATGATTTTTGCAAGAAGCAGGAAAATCTATCAATGGAACCTTGATGGCATCCCAGTGGAACAGGTCCACAGATTCCAATATCTAGGTATCCTCTTTCAATCCAATACCAAGTGGCCTGCGCAGGTTAAGTCCCTCTGTAATAAGGCTAAGATCTCCACCCATGCCCTCCTGCACTTTTTTCATACTCAGGGAGCTCATCACATCCCCTCAGCATTAAAAATCTACAGGGCAAAGGTGATAGCTGCTATCACCTATGGCGCCTCCCTCTGGGTCCAATCCAACATTTCTTCTCTTGAGTCTGTTCACAGCCAGTTCCTACGCCGTCTGATGGGAGTCCCCCCCTGCATAAGTAACGCCGCAATTCGTTTGGAACTGGGCATATCCTCACTTGCAACAATTTTCATTTTTTCATTTTTCATTTTATTAAATTTGTATACCGCCCTACTCCCGAAGGATTCAGGGCGGTGAACAGCCATAAAATAAAACATATAAAGTACAAAATTTAAAAGAGAGATAAAACAGATTAAATAGATTTGGCTGACCATATTAAAACCCCAAATAATTTAAAACCGAATTTAAAATACCCATTTAAAAGAGGAGAAAGTTTAGGTCAGGCCAGCTTGTTGGAATAGGAACGTCTTAAGCAT
This sequence comes from Arizona elegans, assembly GCA_022577455.1. NCBI lineage: Eukaryota > Metazoa > Chordata > Lepidosauria > Squamata > Colubridae > Arizona > Arizona elegans. The sequence goes on from JAKOOJ010000001.1 coordinate 157,438,667, forward strand.
GCGACGGAAGGTACGCAGATCCGGAATCCTCCGTATCTCGGGGGGGAGCTCGTTCCAGATCGTAGGTGCCCCCACAGAGAAGGCTCTCCCCCTGGGGGCCGCCAGTCGACATTGTTTGGCCGACGGCACCCGGAGGAGCCCCTCTCTATGGGAGCGTACTGGTCGGTGGGAGGCTATTGGTGGTAGCAGGCGGTCTCGCAAATAGCCAGGTCCTAAGCCATGGAGCGCTCTAAAGGTGATAACCAAAACCTTGAAGCGCACTCAGAAGACCACCGGGAGCCAGTGCAGCTCGCGCAGGAGAGGTGTTACATGGGAGCGCCACGTTGCTCCCATCACCACCCGCGCGGCCGCACTCTGCGCCAGTTGGAGCCTCCGAGTGCTCCTCAAGGGGAGCCCCATGTAGAGGGCGTTACAATAGTCCAGACGGGAGGTGACGAGGGCATGAGTGACCGTGCGTAACGAGTCCCGATCCAGAAAGGGACGCAACTGGTGAATCAGGCGAACCTGATGAAAAATCCTCCTGGTCACGGCCGTCAAGTGCTCTTCTAAAGACAGCCGTGAATCCAGGAGGACACCCAAGTTGCGAGCCCTCTCCGTGGGGGCCAATGCTTCGCCCCCAATAGTCAGCGATGGCATCAGCTGACTATATCGGGACGTCAGAAACCACAGCCACTCGGTCTTGGATGGGTTGAGTCTGAGCCTGTTTCTCCCCATCCAGATCCGTACGGCCTCCAGGCACCGGGACATCACTTCAAGGGCATCGTTGGGGTGGTCTGGGGTGGAGATGTACAGCTGGGTGTCATCAGCGTACTGATGGTACTCCACCCCGAAACCACGGATGATCTCGCCCAGCGGCTTCACATAAATGTTGAACAAAAGGGGCGAGAGGACCAATCCTTGTGGCACCCCACATATAAGGGGCCTCGGGGTCGACCTCTGCCCCCCTGTCAACACAGACTGCGACCGGTCGGAGAGAAAGGAGGAGAACCACCGTAATACGGTGCCTCCCACCCCCAACCCTTCCAGCCGGTGCAGCATGATACCATGGTCGATGGTATCAAAAGCCGCTGAGAGATCTAATAGGACCAGGATAGAGGAACAACCTCTGTCCCGAGCCTTCCAGAGATCATCCACCAACGCGACCAATGCCGTTTCCGTGATGTACCCAGGCCTGAAACCCGACTGGAACGGATCCAGATACGTCGTTTCATCCAGGTACTGGGGAAACTGTCGTGCCACCACACTCTCAACAACCTTCACCACAAAGCGAAGGTTGGAGACTGGACGATAATTAGCCAATATTGCCGGGTCCAGGGAAGGCTTCTTGAGGAGAGGTCTCACCACCGCCTCTTTCAAGGCGGCGGGAAAGACACCCTCACTCAATGAAGCATTTATAATCCCCTGGAGCCAGCCTCGCGTCACCTCCCAGGAAGCCAGCACTAACCAGGAGGGACACGGGTCCAACAAACATGTGGTCGCATTCAGTCTACCCAGAATCCTGTCCACGTCCTCAGGGGTCACAGAATCAAACTCATCCCAGATAACAATCTCAGGACCTGCCTCCGTCATCCCCGCTGGATCTACCCAGTCGGAGTCCAGATCTTCCCGAATCTGAGTGATTTTGTCATGCAGATACTGAACAAAATCCTCGGCTCTTCCCTCCAAGGGGTCCTCCCTCGCTTCCTGATGGAGCAGGGAGTGGGTCATCCTAAACAGGGCGGCCGGGCGGTTATCTGATGATGCGATTAGAGCAGCAAGATAAGTACATTTCGCTGCTTTTATCGCCACTAGGTAATTCTTAATGTGAGACCTTACCAGTGTCCGGTCAGATTCAGTGCGACTGGCCCTCCAACTACTCTCTAGGCGTCTTTTTCGGCGCTTCATCTCCCTCAGCTCCTCAGTAAACCAAGGAGCCAGGTGAGATCGGCGCCGGGTCAGAGGCCACAAAGGCACGACTCGATCCAGAGCTCCAGCGGCCGCTCTATCCCAGGCGGCCACTAAGTCTCCAGTCGAGGCGTGAGCCAGGACCTCCGGGATTGGCCCAAGCTCCGTCTGGAACCTATCAGGTTCCATCAGGCACCTGGGGCGGTACCATCTTATCGGTTCCGCCTCCCTGCGGCGGGGTGCAGCGGTTTGAAGGTCAAGGCGAAGGAGAGAGTGATCCGACCATGACAAGGGCTCGATGACTATGTCCCCTATCTCAAGATCACTTGATCTTGTAGAAACGTGCAATTGGCTATTGGTTGTCCCTGTGGACCAGACTCCCAGGCTACTACCTAGGCCAATGCCTATGGCGGGAGCCTTTTCATAGTCCCTGGGCCCATAATATCCATACAAAACTTCTGAAGATCGGAATTTCTCCCATTGAAGCTTTTATTCTAGGCCCTGATGCTGCCAAATCGTTGATCTTTCAATGGCTGGACGACATTGATAGACAACTAAATCTGGCACACGGATCGGGAACATGCTCACTGTTTTCCCTTGGTATTGTTCTCTCGTCTCACCCTCCGCCTTACCTCTCCGCGTTACACTCTATCAAACACAGGCTCGCATTTATGAAGGCACGATTTAATGTGATCCCCTCAAATGTCCTCAACAGTAGGCTTTCAGGGGGGGAGGGTAAAATCCATCCATTGTACATGTGACGGCCGATCCCCGGAATCCCTGTTCCATATTACATTTGTATGTCCCCACTACCGGGATATAAGATCAAGACTCATTTCTCCTATTTCCCAGAGATTCCCTGGTTCACCTGATATGTTCAGCTTTTATTTCCTACTCCAGGACGCAGACCCCAATATAACTCTAAAGGTGGCAAAAATTTTTGCTGCAGTCGTGGCTGGAAAAAAACGGGAAAAGTGACGAGTAAGCCTGACGGCAAAGGATCACTAGTACTGACAGTACAGATTGTATTTGAGGCAGTAGATGGTGTACTGTCCCATGATCTATCCATATTTGTAAAATATGCTCCCTTTCTTTGTCTATTTTAATTTGGTCTCTGACCGCAATAAAGCTTACTACTACAATCCATTGCATCAGCAAGTAACTGAATCTCCCTGCCTGCAATCAAGCTCATTGGTGAGCAGCTCTATCTGCCTTCCTGCCTGCCTTGCAGGGGTCTTCAACCTTGGCAACTTTAAGACTTGTGGACTTCAACTCCCAGCAAAGCTGGCTGAGGAATTCTGGGAGTTGAAGTCCACAAGTCTTAAAGTTGCCAAGGTTGGAGACCCCTGTTCTATTGGATAAGTTTTTTTCCCCTTTGGGAGCTTTAAAAAAATAGTTAATTGGGGTTTTTTTTAGTTGTTCTTTTTTTAGACCTAGCCATTTAAAGTTTAGGAAGTTTTAAATTTAGCTGCTTTTATATAAAAATAAATTAGAATAAAATAATATTTGTGCAGCTTTCTGAGATTTAGTGTGTTTCTGTAGTGTTTCACTCTAACTACACAAACACACGAAATCTCACAAAGCTGTATGTGGAATTTTGTGTGTGTAAAGTGTGAAAGTTGTTTTTTTGGGCTTTTAGTGGCTGTGTGAGGTTCCTGCTTGTTGCAGAGGCCATTTTGGGTCTAGCACAGCTGCTTTTACATTGTGGGTGAGCCAGTTGTGTTGTGTTGTGTTTTGTAGGTTAAAAAAGGGCGAATAAGTGACATTGACTTGGCCACACCCATCCAGTCACCTTACCACCAAGCCCCACCCACTAATTAAGCCACACCCACAGAACTGGTAGCAAAATTTTTTAGATTTCACCCCTGAGTAGAGTGATCCCTCTTGGATTACAAATTCATTTTTCCTTCCCTGGGTCCATTACTATCATTATTACTATGATTGTTATTACCATTATTACATTATTATTATTATTATTATTATTATTATTATTATTATTATTATTATTATCATTATCATCGTCGTCATCATCGTCATCATCATCATCATCTCTTTTATTCATTAAACATGAAATTCAGTCAACTGAACATTTAAAAATGTGTCACAAATATGATTGACTGGTGCTAATGGTTGATATGGGTTGCTGCCAGTGACCTAGGTATCTACCAAGTATTTTCTTAAAATATATAATGTTCCAAGTAGCGCAGTTTTTTGCAGTTCTGCTGGTGTTATTGCAGGAAGCTGCAATTTCTTGATCTGTTTTGTAAAATTCTTGGACATGGTACCAAGTGCCCCGATGACAATGGGTATCATTGTTACATGTTTCATCCATAGCCATGTAGTTTTGATGGCCAGATCGTGATATTTTGTGATTTTTTCCAGTTCTTTTTCTTCGACTCTGGCATCTCCTGGTACAACGATATCAATAAACTGTACATTTCAGCCCTTGACAATCATGATATCTGGCATGTTATGTTCCAAAGGATGATCTGTCTGTATTCAAAAGTCCCACAAGATCTTCACTATTTCATTTTTGATAACTTTTTCCACTTTGTGCTCCCATGACGTTTTGAATACAGATATGTCATATTTTTAAGATAATGACCAGTGGACTAATTTAGCAACTCAATCATGTCTAGCTTGGTAATCAGTTTGTGTGATTTTGCTGCATTCACATATTAAGTGTGATGCTGATGATGCTGATGATGCTGATGCTGATGATCTTTATTATTACCATTATTATTATTATTATTACTATTATTATCTCTTCTAATTGCATAAGACATTATGGAGTACAAAAAGAATAGTCTAAAGGGAGGACTGAAGTGGGATTGGATCTTTATTTATTTATTTATTTATATGCCGCCCTTCTCCGGAGACTCAGGGCGGCTTACAATGCGCTAAGCAATAGCCTTCATTCTTTTGTATATTTATACAAAGTCATCTTATTGCCCCCACAACTGGGTCCTCATTTCACCTACCTTAGAAAGGATGGAAGGCTGAGTCAACCTTGAGCCTTGGCGAGATTCAAACCTGCAGTAATTGCAGGCAGCTGTTCTTAATAACAGGGTGCTTTAGACCACTGTACTACCAAGGCTCTTACTATCAAGGATCTGAAAGATGTTTTCATCTTTGTCTACATCTATAGCTTAAGTGAGATTGGGTGCTGGAGGGTTATATATATGTTAAAAGGTGGTGGAAGTGGTGGATATAAAAAAAATCTGAGGTAAAATTGTTGACCATGACAAGCACTACAAACCAAACAAAGATAGGGATATGGAGGAAACCTGTCTCTACAACATCGATGGCCACCCCAAGCCCATCCAATCAGAGGTTAGTAGAAGATATGTTGCAAAGGGAGAGATCAAATTCATTTAGGAATTGCAGGCTATGCTCCAATCAATGCAGGAATCTATGACCAAAAGCCATGATTAAATGAAGAGAGAAATAGGAGAAGTGAGAAATGACACAGGAGAATTAAAAGAAAAGATACAAAAGATGGATGAAAAGTTTGAAAACTTCCAGCAATTGATAACAAAAAATGAACAGAAAATACAGGAAATAGAAGAGAGGATGGAGAAAGAAGAAAAAAGAGTAGATAAAATAAACAATAGACTAATCCAAGCAAACAAAGAATTAGAATCCACAGCAATATTGCTTGAATCAGAAAAAGCAGCACATTATCTGAGATTCCAGAATATGGAAGAGGAGAAAGGGGAAGACCTATCAGACACCACAGCAGAATTACTAGCAAAGGCATTAGGGATAGAGAAAGAAGAGATGCTGATAGAAATCGATGAAACATACAGAATACATACAATCTATGCAAGGAGACATAACCTACCAAAGGAGGTACAGGTAAGATTCATGAAGAAATCAATGAGGTGAAGTACTCATTTGTATTGTGTTTGAAGTTTTTCCTTCCTCATGGTTTTTTCCTATCTGGGTTCAGGACCTCTTTTTTGTCTAATACATGAACAAAAAAACCCCCTAAACTGTGTTTGATACATTCAGATGAGAGGTTACCCTAGTATATATATACATCTAGGAACCAAATTAGCAATTTGATCTTTCAAAGACAGAGAAACACCTTCCATAATAGCTTCAACATCACTCACTTGGGCAGCCACGATCTTGTCCCTACCAAGTTTCAACATAGGGCCTCATCCAATTAAATAACCAGACATTAGTTCAAGATATCTAATGTTTTACCTAGATTAGAAGAAAAAAAAGGACATAAACTACATATTAATGACATCTCAGTTCACATCCCCAAATAATCCAATCCATAGTTTCATAAATATGAAGGATAAAATTGAGCTCTGAGTTAAAATGTGCCTTTGTCAATTCACATTTTTGGTACAGAAAAATATTTTATTTTGAATATTAAACAATTCAAAGTCCAAGAGAAGCAATAGAATTGAATTCAACAATCTTGGGCCAAAAATCACTGGGGTAATTAAATTTCTACCACAAGCATAAACTTAAAACAGGATTGAAATGGATCTGCAAGATTAGCTTCATCTCAAATTGCTTGGTGCTGACCAAGAAGAAAGCATTAGTAATGGCTTGGATCACCATGGCTGGATTCTAAATAGGATAACAGCATGATTATTACTTCTTTCATAAAGGATGGTAGATGCCCTCTGTTGACTAAATCTAACAAGCCAAAATAGGTAAAAACTGAGGATACATATGATTGATTGAACTTGTCCAATGACCTTATTTACCTTATTGGGTCTCAATAATTGAAATTTCTGCAAAACAACTAAAGATTGTCCTCAACTTATGACCGGAATGAATTCTTAGATTTTGGTTGTAAGTTGTGATAGTTCGTAAAGACCATGTGGCTACACCCAATTTTACTATCTTTTTTGCAGCAGTCATTAAGTGAACATTGCAATCATAAAGCAAACAAAATAGTTGCAATCATAAAGTTGCTAAGTGAACCCTGCAGTCATTAAGCAAACCCATTGTTTACTATGGAGCTCTTTTTGCTGGAAACCGTAAGTAGTCCATGGGGCACTGCAAACAGCCATAAACGTGGGCTAGCTGCTGAGTATCTATTTGACTGTGGAGCTCCTAGACATCAGAGCCTCAGAACTGGGTTGTAAATCCTTTTTTCGGGATCCATCATAACTTTGAACACTTGCTAAGCAACCAATCATAAGTAAAGGACTACCTGTATACGGGCAAGATTTGGACACCTCTGCTAATATAATTGAATAAACTTTATCATAGCAAGCTGTCAAGCATGCAACTAATTCTGATAGGGTCAAGATATAAGAAACCAGTTCAGCTGAACAACACTGAGAATATAGTTGGGAAAAACATTTTGGTCACCATCATCAGTAGAACAATAACAAATTCCATTCAGGCTCAGCAGAGTCTTCTTTGCATTTTAGCCATTATTTCTCTGATTTCACTGCATTTAGCATAATAATATACCAAAAAGCTAATTTGTAGAGTTATGCAAACCTTTCAAAAGAAGCACTTTGCAAGTGGTAGCACAAACAAATCACATCTTCTTGCAAAGTTCAAACTGCTGCAACCCTTGTAAGCTTGCACAGCTGCTTTGAAGGTTGTCCATGGGCGCATGATCCAGGAACAGCTGGCAAAGTAGCTGAGCAAGCTTTAAAATGGATGAAACTTCCAGGACAGATACTTCACTTGTGCTCATATACTTTGTGAAGTATCTTTCATGCTTTGCGCAGCCCAAATAATTTGGCTTTGTCAACAGGAAAATGGCATTTGATAGCAATTATACCAGCTAGGTGAATTCTCTATTCTGAAGACTGACCAAGGTGTTGACAAGATTGACCATACCATCTGCAAATCCTCACTAAAAACTATTAGATAGATGAAGATCATCCTTCAAATTCTTTATCTTTGCAGAAGGAATAAGCAAGTACAAATCTCAGTAAACAGATGTTATGCTGTGATAACCAAATACGTCATTTCTATTCTTCTTTTGGATCAACATTTCATCTATCAACTATCCTTAACCCAAGTCTTGATGGTCAGTGTCTCAGGCTACTTAAGGAAATTGAATTGATTCACTCCATCACCATCTGGAACAGTGGTCACCAACCGGTGGTCCGCAAGAAAATTTTGGTGATCTGTGGAGAAATTTTTGTATTTTTGCATTTTTTATATTGCACTCATCCCCAAGCTATGGCCCCTGGGCTGGATATGGCCCGAGAGCAATTAATCTGGCCCACGCCTGGGAACATATGGCTGCACCGCCCACATCACCCCACTCACATGCCAGACCTCACTTTTAAGGCCAAGCGCAAACCTCACCTCGAGTAGAGCGATGCGAGCCACACGAATTGGAACTGGAAGGTAAGATCAAGAGCTTGCCGTGCTCAGCCAGATGGCTGCCTTGCGGGGGAGGTTCAGCCACCTTTTGGGCCTACATCTCTCCTTCTTCAAGCCCTCTGGGTGGGACTGTAGTAGTCACAGGACTGGCCTGTTGGTCATCCCGAAGCAGCTCCTCCATCCAGGTGCACCGGCCTGCTGGGGAGTTGCCTGCTCCCCGCACGTCCGTGCACCTGGGTGGAGGAGCTGCTCCAGGATGACCAACAGGCCAGTCCTGTGAGTGAGACTACTACAGCTCTGAAATATGGGACTGGCTGTGGCGGTGCTGGAAATCTCTGCCCTAGGGTGGCACGTGCAATGTGCAACTTTGCAGGTGATGCAATATGGAAAAAGGAGTGCATCCCTCGCAGTCCGGAATGAAATAATGGTGCTGTTGTGGCGGTGGGGGAGGGGGCAGCATAAGTGGGCAGAAATGGTGGTTGCAATGGCTGGAAGCTTTGGGAGTGAAGCACTACTTTCATTTGCGAGGCAACAGCATTCTGCCTCAGTATATTTGCGCCAGCCAATGGCGCAAGGCAGCCCTCATCTCCTGCCACTTGGGACTTGGAGCGGTAAATGGTGTCTAGTCCGGGGAGCAGCCGGATTTTGCTTTCCATTGTGGATGCCACATCGGCCCCCTGCAAGTTGTCATCTCTCGTGGAGTGCTCCCTGAAGTGGCGTGGGAAACTTTGGTTGGGCTCCTCGAGAGACGAGAGCTTGCAGGGGGCCGATCTGGTGTCTGCAATGGAGAGCAAAATCGAGCTTCTTCTCTTTGCTGTAGTGTGGCATCAGGATCCCTGCCCGACCAAAGTTTCCCGCGCTGCTTCAGGGAGCGCTCCTCGAGAGATGAGAGGTTACAGGGGGCCGATCTGGCGTCCACAATGGAGAGCAAAATTCAGCTGCTTCCCAGACTACTCGCCATTTACCGCTCTGAGTCCCAAGCAGCAGGAGATGAGGGCTGCTTTGTTCCACCGGCTGGCGCAAATATACTGAGGTGAATGCTCATGCTGCACAAGTTCAAGTAGTGCTTTGCTCCCGCACTTCTTCTGGCCCTTGTTGGTGCTCCCTGCACCTCGGTCTCTCAGGGAGATGCTTGACTTCCTCTCAGCTCCAAGACACTGGCTGGCCCATGAGATGAGAGAGAGAGAGAATCAGAATGAGACACAGAGAGAAAGAGACAGAGAATGAAAGAGAGAGAATGAGAGGGAGAATGTGTGTGTGTGTGTGTGAGAGAGAGAGAGAGAGAGAGAGAGAGAATCAGAGAAAGAGTAAGAGAGAGAGAATGAGAGAAAATGAGAGACAGAGAAAGTGACAGAGAATGAAAGAGAGAGAATCAGAGAGAGAATGAGGTAGAGAGAGACAAAATGAAAGAGAGAATCAGAATGAGAGAGAGGGGGGGAGAGACAAAGAGAATGAGAGAGAAAGAGTGGGAGAGAGAGAGAGAGAAAAAAAAGAGAGGGGGGAGAGAGAAAAAGAGAGAATGAGCGAGAAAGAGTGGGAGAGAGAGGGAGGAGAGAGAGAGAGAGAGAGAGAGAGAGAGGAAGAAGAGTGCCTGAAGGACTGCATCCTGTCACTGGGAGTCCAGGTGCTTCAGCAAGTGGCGTGCTGGATTCATATTAGTGGTCCGCAAAATTTAAAATTATGAATTTGGTGATCCCTTAGGTCCAAAAGGTTGGGGACCCCTGATCTGGAAGACACTAAACATTTGCACTGAGTCTGCACTGTCACTATTGCACAGTGTAGCCAATTGGATCAAAACTAATGTGTATAAAATTAATGTGCCAGTCAGATATCAGAGGCTCTTACACTCTTACAAGGAGAAAATGGAAACTACACGCTAACAATATCATTTGCAATACAGAAGCAAACTGAAGCATAGCTTTGATGTTCTATAGAATTTTTTTTCTCTTAAGAATTTCCTGTTTTGTTACTATGAATTCCATTAACTCATAAACCTTTTATAAACATTTAAAAGGTTACTATTAATATTACATTAATTATAGAATTAACTTTTAATGTTGGGAGATAGACAGCTTAAGGACATAAATTACAGCACTGACAAGACTGTCAAGTAATTAAGGTAAAACAATTCACACCCTGGTAATTACCAATAGGTTCACTTTTTGTATGAATTCAGGGGATATGACTCATCCTTTAGTTTTTCAAGAAGATCTGCTTTTCACTGTTATTTAATGGCCCTATTCTATCTTTCAGAGGTATTGGCCTTAAGCAAGGGGAACGGCTCCATCAGTCAAGAGCTTCTCAGCTCCAGAAGGAAAACTTTCTGTAGTTTGCAGCAAAAGACATTTCCTTCACACACATCCTACTAATCTTTCATTATTTCAGCTTTCCTATTAAGGCATTCTATTACTGTATATAAATATTACATATATTTATAGTTACTGCATTTCAGACTGGATAAAAAGTTAGGGGTTGTTGTGCTATACAAAGAGAAACCATATATGGATGGATAAAAATTCACAAAACAAAGCATGGAAATCCTGTTGAGAGTGTTTGGGTAAGGATAAGAAAAACAAAACCAATATCATTCTAGGAGTTTATTATTGATTGTTTGGAAGAAATGCATAGGGCCATACCAGCTGACCACATTATGCAAAGAAGCTGGCAATAATGACAATGGGAGATTTCAACTAACTCTATGAAGTGTCAGAGGTTACAAATTCCTGTTGTCTCTTGCTGACAATTTCATTAGTCAAAAGGTAGAAGGAGCCAGGGAGCCAGCTATCAGAGATTGGTTATTTATTTATTTATTTATTTATTAATCAAATTTCTATACTGCCCTACTCCCGAAGGACTCAGGGCGGTGAACAGCCAAGATAAAATACAAATAATACAAATATTAAAAAAAATTCCTTAAAATTATTAAATATTTTGGCCGAAACACAGATTAAAACACCCAATTTATAAAATCACAAATTAAAAATTTAAAAAGGAGAGTTAGGCCAGGCCAGCCTGCTGAAATAAAAAAGTTTTGAAAAGGTTGAGGAAATGAAGGTGACAGCACCTTAAAAAAACAATCACACTATCCTTGACTTAGGATATCAAGGGGAAGAGGAATAAAAAAGAGTCAGATGTACCTCCTGGGTTTCACAAGAGCAGATTTCAATAAACTCAGTAGAAGATACTGTATGTCAGATCCAAAGGCTTGAAATTCTGAAGGAGAAAAATATCTGGGAAAGATGAGAGATCCTGGGAAATGAGGTGCTGAAAGTGTTATTCCTAACAATTTCTATTGAAAGGAAAAATGGAAGAAATCAAAAGAAACCAACATGGCTATATGTAGATCTCTCTAAATTCAACAAGAGAAAATAAACCATGTATCAAGGGGAATACAGCAAAGAAGAATGCAAGGCAGTCACCAGAAGTAGTTGGAACTCGGTCAGAAAGGCTAAGTTCAGAATGAGCTGAGTCTCAGGGAATGCTTAAAACACCAACAAACCAAAACTTTTTCTTTCTTCTTTGGTCAGAAACAGAAGGAAGTGGGAAATGGTTGTAAACATGTTGCAAGAAGAAATAAATTGGCAAGAGATGATTCTGAGAAGACAGAACATGTTAACTCAATTTTTACATCTTCTCTCAAAATGAAAAAGACTGTCTACTGTTTTGCCACTAGTGAAGGAAATTAGAGCTCAAAATAGACAAGGATAGAGCAAAAGAAATGTAAATGAATTCAGGACTGTAGAACCAGATGAATTACATCCTAAGATATAGAAGATGTCCAATCATAATGTAGCCTTCCCTTAACAGTTTAAATCACACTGCAGTTGTTAAGCGAGGCACACATGTGATTGCCTCACTCAACATCTGTTATCCTGGCCCTCATAGGTGTGGTTGAAAAACGACTGTACAGGTTGTTAAATGGATATAGTGAAAAAGCTCCCTGCTTAAAGGATGGCATGCAGCTCCTCTCTATGGGCAGAAGGGAATTCCTGTGGGTCTGCAAGGGAACCAGCATGCTGGGCCAGAGAAAGGAAACTTGGATCCTGATGATCTGAGCTTCCCTTCTCCAACCCAGTGCACCGGCTCCCCTCCCTGCCATGCGCTAGAAAGTCTAGCATAAGATGGAAACAGGCACTGGCATGCTGAGTTGGAGAAAGCCCAGTATGCCAGATCCCCTCCCTACCATGTGGTAAAAAGTTAGAAAGACTTTCTAACACATGGAGGAGAGTGAACTGGGCATTGTACTCAGAGAGCTTCCTTTCTCCAGCACAGCATGCCAGTTGCCCTCCCCTCCATGTGCTAGAAGGGTGCTCTATGCTCTATTTATTTAGCGTATGGCAAAAATGTTAAAAAGCGCATCACAATTATTTACTCCAGTTACAAATTTAAAGGTAGACTGTTTATATAGTCAATACATGATGGAGTTGCATATAGAAAGTCTCTGGGTTTCCCCTGATATGGGCTCAGGGAGTACTGTTCCAAAATATGTTGCACTGTCTGCTTTGGAGCATCCCAGCTACATTCCGAAGAGGGGAGCTTTCCCCATTTAGAGTATGGTGGAGACTAGCACACCTGCCATGTTGAATCTTAATCCTGTTGAGAATTAGCCAGGTCTTATGAGTTACATTGAATCCTTTTGGTTCATCTGTAAAGCAGGGAATATTGTGATACTCTGGAGGAACAATAGAGGACCATTCTTGCATCCATGCCTGAAGGAGATTGAAGTTATTCAGCAAATTTCTAGCTGTCCTAATAGGTGAATGCCTGGAACAAAGCTTGTTGTTTAGAGCATCAGTGATAACTGCATTGACTGGCAGGTGAATATTACTAATTATTTTCTTATACTCTTGCAGTAGAGCATTTTCACTTCATAGATGTGGTGGAGGAATATGCCTCAAACCTGGTAACCAGAAAATGGGGGTAGATTTTACTGTGCTTTATATTATGAGCATAGTGTGATTCTGCTGTATGTCGATTAGTCTGGTGTAGCTTCTATTTATCCAGACTTGAGAACAATATTCTGTTGTTGAAAAGATGTGGCCAGGAGCTAAAGATCGTAAGGTGGCAGCTGAGGTCTAGAAAGCTAGAAAGTGAAGCTAGAAAGTCAACTTTGTAGCACACGGAGGGGAGGGGAACCAACATGCTATACTGGAGAAAAGAAAAGAAGTAGTTTGAGATCTTCCTTGCTGGCTTCCCTGTTGACTTTTTGAAGAATCAAGCAAGGGAGATTGCAAATGGTAATCATATGATCACTGAGGGCTTGGCAACATATCGGGGTGAAATGCTCCCGGTTCGGACTGGATCGCCCGATCTGGTAGCGATGGCAGTGGGTGGTTCGGAGAACTGGTAGCAAAAATCCCTGCCCCCCCACCCATATCTACCCGAGCCGCGCAATCATCAGAGGCTTTTTTTTTTTTACTTTTAAAAGCATTTTTTCTACAGCCTCTTCGGCCAAAGGGGTTGTAGAAAAAATGCTTTTAAAAGTAAAAAAAAAAGCCTCTGACGATCAGGCAACTCAACTGGGATCGTCAGAACCTTTTAAAAGCATTTTTGTGCTTTTAAAAATAATTTTTAAAAAGCCTTTGATGATCAGGCAACTCAGCTGGGATCGTCAGAGCCTTTTAAAAGCATTTTTTTTACAACCTCTTTGGCTAAAGAGATTGTAGAAAAAATGCTTTTAAAAGGTTAAAAAAAGCCTCTGATGATCCCAGCTGAGCAGCGCGATCATCAGAAGCTTTTTTTTACTTTTAAAAGCAATGCTTTTAAAAGTAAAAAAAAAGATTGCGCGCCAAAGCTGATCAGCCCCAGCCCACCTTCACGCGCTGTTCTATTCACTGCATGCCTCCTTTCAGCGGGCACTGCGTGCACCCACCTCACATTTGGTGCGTGGTACGCATTGCGCATGCGCAGCCAGCGAACCGGTAGTAAACCGGTTCAGATTTCACCACTGAACATATCCTAAGCGTGGGTTGCCAAGAGCCCAGACTGAAATCACATGACTATGGGGGTGCTGCAATGGTGATAACTTTGAACACCAGTCCTAAGCCCCTTCATTCAGTGCTCTTTTAATTTCAAAAAGTTGCTGAACGAATGGTCATAAATCAACAACAGCTTGCAATAAACATGATTCGAGAGCTGCTGCCTGTTATCTTTCACAAGTCCTGGAGATGGTTCCAGTAAAGGGACAGAGCAAATATTCCATCTTCAAAAAGAAAAAGAAGGATCTCGGAAATTATGTCACCTAAACGTCTATACTGGGCAAGATGATTAAACAGCATGTCTCCAAGCATTTGAATTGGAACACAACAATTAGTATGAGCCACTATGGGTATGTCACAAACTAGTCATACCAGACTAAAATTACTACTTTTAAAAAACATACTTAGTAGGAAATGCCATGAAGGTAGCATATCTTAACTTCAGCAAAGCATTTGATAAAGTCTCTTGTGACTCGTCATAAAAAATAATAAAATACAGATTAAATGATAAACCATTAAAAGAATTTATAGTTGGCTGAATGACCAAAATAATGTTGAAAAAGGCTCCAGAACAGCTTAGAGAATCATACTGAGTGTAGCACCAGAGGATGCTACTGTGGATCATATAAAATTTAATATTTTTTAATGGCCTGGATGAAAGACTTGTTTATCTAACTAGAAAACCTATGACCCATTGGGTCATCATTTCAGAGATATTTCCTTTCCTAAATGGAGGAACCCAATAACCATAGACAGTGGTGGGCTGCAACAACCAGTTCTGCGCGCAGCTTTCAAAATACAGCAATTTGAAGCTCAGTTTCTATGGCAGCCCCAGTAAGTAGAACAGCAGAGGCACGTAAATCAGCTGTGCCACACGAATCAGCTGAGCCAGAAAGAAGGAAATATAGGACAGGATAGGGTGAGGTGGATGGGTGGGTGGAGCCAGCTGATCATTGGAACTACCAGTTCATTAGAACTGGTCTGAACCTGCAGCAGGCCACCACTGACCAGGGATAGGCAAAAAAGCATTAGAAGTGGAAGCAACTTCTGACTTTCTGCTGGCTTTCCCATGGGCTTTGCTTGTGAAAGGTTGCAGGGAGAAAGTCAATGGTGAAGCTGGTAGAGAAGGTTGCAATTTGCTCAGGTAAGTCTTCTCGCCCCCCACACACTGTTCCCTAAGCCTTCCATGCTTGTGTCATGCTAGCAACCATTTTCGCGCACCCTTTGTACCCTTCCTAATCTGTGCCACACTCTTTTGCACTCTTACTGACCTACACTGCATCCCTGAACACTCTTCTTGATTCATCCCCTAACATGCCCTCCTTGATTTGTGTCACCTTTGCCCACACCATATCTCTCACACACATCCTCACTTCCTTCCCCACCTGCACCCCCCAGCAGCAGCCACTTATCTGCTTGCTGGCCTTGGATTTGCAACTTCCTGCTAGCTTCCCCACTGACTTTGCTTGTGGGAAGCTGGCAGGGAGTGTTGGCAAACACGGAATTGAATAGAGGTTGTTTATTATATGGTCAATTTCTACAAAACACTGAGAGAAAGTAGATAAAGATAAAATCTGGCAATGACTTACAACTGGAACATTAATGAAAGAAACTGAAAGTTTGATTTTGGTTGTGCAAGAGAAGGCTATTCTGTCAAAGCCAGAATTGAAAAATCATCAATGATTCAGAGACAAATAGGTTAAAATATTGTGGGATTTCCAAATACAAACTGATAAAATCTTGGCATCAAATTTATGGTTGAAAAGAAGAAAGTGTGGATAATTGATGTGGCAATATCAGGAGATAGTGGAAGACAAAAAATTGAAGATTAAAAACTATCAAGATATGACAATCAAACTTGAAAGATTATGACATAAACCAGCCATGGTATTCCCAGTGCTTATTGGGACACTGGGTGCCATATCAAAAAAACTTGGACAGCACTTACAAAATCTGTGCATTGACAAAATTTTCAACTGTCAATTGCAAAAGGCCACAGTGCTTGGATCTGTACATATACTATGCTGATAATCACAACATCCTGGATATTTAGGAAGAATTCCATATGTATGAAGGCCAAAACTAACTAAATAATTCATTTCATATGAACAGATATTGTGAACAGTTATTAATGTTATTGTTGTTGTTGTTGTTGTTGTTGTTGTTGTTGTTGTTGTTGTTGCTAATCTTCAATTCAATTCACAGTCTGGGACTGGTAAAAACTTAACAGTTCAAGTCCTAACCAAGGACCTAAGAGCTGTTAAGGTAACATCTGAGTATATAGGCAGTTCTGAGTAAAATGCCTTTTTTAAAATTAGAATATTCAGGTCTAATAAATTCAAAATTTTGATGTATCTAGGCAACCCTTTGGGTATTGCTCCAAGGGCTCCTATTACTATTGGTACAACCATTGATTTCTTCCTCCACAATTGTTCAATTTCAATTTGCAGATCGCTGTATTTTGTTATTTTTTCTAGCTGTTTCTCTTCAATTCATGCATCACTTGGTATTGCAATATGAATGAACCAGACTTTTTTCTTGATGTCAGGCATGTTGTAGGTTTTGGATTTGAAAGTCCCACAAGATTTTGACCTGTTCATTTTCAAGAACTTTGTCAATTTATTTATTTATTTATTAAATTTATATGTTGCCCCTCTCCGGAGACTCAGGGCGGCTCACAATACATTTAAAAGAAACCATTCTAAAAACATTTAAAAGATTTAAAAACATTAAAAACCTTAGAACACATTCACACCATTCATGGCCGGATCTCGCCAGATTGCAAAGCGAGATCAATGGCCCCAGGCCTGCCGGAAAAGCCAGGTCTTCACAGCTTTTTGGAAGGCCAGTAGGGTGGGGATGGTCCAGACCTCAGGAGATAACTGGTTCCAGAGAGCTGGGGCAGCCACAGAGAAGGCCCTCCCCTGCGGGCCCGCCAGCCGGCATTATTTAGCTGATTATTCCAGTAATATTTGCTGCATCCAAACTTCTGGCAGAGTTTCCAATGTATGATTTTGGCAACTCTGTCAGGATGTTGTAGATAATCAGTTTGTGAGATTTTGCTGCAGCCACTGATAAAGTGATCCACTGTTTCAGCTTTCTTGTTGCATAAGCAGCATTTGCTGTTGTTACTGACATGTTGAATTTTTGCTTTCATGAAATTGGTCTGCAGGGCTTGTTCTTGGGCAGCGAAAATGAAGCCTTCACTTTCTTTTTTCAGCACCCCTGATCTCAAACATCTACATGTTAGCTTTTTATCTACCTTTCTTTCAATGTCCTTCAGGTATTAACTGTACATAGACTTCTTTTTCCTATTATTATTATTATTGTTATTGTTGTTGACAATTGTTGATAAAAAAGGCAAAAAAGTCTGATTAGTAGACATAGCAGTGCTTGGAGACAGCAGAATAAGAGACAAAATACAAAGACCTGCAACAGAAGTAGAAAGACTGGGGCAAAAGAAAACAAAGATAGTACCAATAGTTATAGGCCCCTTAAGTGCAATGCCAAAACATCTCACTTGAATACCATTGGCATTAACAAAATCCCCCTCAATCAATTGCAAAAGGCAGGTTTATTTGGCACTGTCTTACTGTATGTTTAAAGATATTTACCCATGTAGTAGGACTGAATTACTATTCTCATCTTTCCTACATCTTTCCTATTTTTTTTTTGCAAAAAACTTTTTTTTTATTTTTTCCAAACATACAAATTACATCCTTTCAGAACAGAGCTTTGATCCAGTCATCACTTTGTTCAATTTCTAACAAAATCTTTAACAAAACTTTATCTATTCTATTTTTGCCATAGCACTTATTTCTAAATCTTAGATCACATATACAGCTAATACCATCTTAAAAAAAATTAACATATATTTACTTAATCAAAACAATAATCCTTCTATTAACCCATCTTAATTCTTAATTCAATTAATAACTCATAATACAACAATTTATCCTAAATCCTCACTATTAACAATACAATTCAAACATATTTATGTTTCATTATGCTCATTAAATCTTTATTCCATTATTACTGTATCGAATTTAAATCTTATCTTTTTAATTTTAGAAATATAGCAATTTGACATTTAAACATAGTTCTTAGTTCAAATAATGCTTTTTAACACAATTTCCCAATTATCCTAAATTCTATCTATCAAACCATACCATTTATATAACACCAATTAAGTAATTTTTATTTATAAATCATAATCATATATTATTTCAGTTTTCTTTTCTTTTTCACTTAGGTAATAAATGCTCAAATTATCACAATTGCTATACATACTTAAACAATATCCCAATTATTATAGCTATCCATTTTCTAATTTAACCTTTTCTTTTATCCTTCCACTGTTAATCCCAATGTACAAAATACATCTTTATTCCACTGTTAATCCCAGCGTAATCATCTTTATTTTTCTCACAGCTAATCTCAGTGTAATCATCTTTATTCACTGTTAATCCCAGTGTAATCATCTCTATTCCACTGTTAATCCCAGTGTAATCATCTTTATTTTTCTCACTGTTAATCCCAGTGTAATCATTTTAGTTACTGTTAATCCCAGTATAATTATCTTTATTTTTCTCACTGTTACTCCCAACATAATCATCTTTTACTTTTGTAGTTATATTATTAAAAATATTCAAATTATAATAATTGTTATAGGTATTTAAACAATATCCCAATTATTATAACCATCAATTTCCTCAAGTAGTATCTTTTAACATCTTAATAAAAAATTGGTTCATTATATCCATTGCTATATTTCTTTTAATGTAATCTATTTTCCATATATTTTAGCTTCAATTCCTATTTCATTTCGAAATATATAAATATAACAATTTTTTTCATATTTGTTTATCTCAATATGGTCATTTTATAAATCCAGGTCCTGGACTTCTTTAAATTTCTTAATATTTTCCAACCTTTTATTCTTTTATCATTCAATATTAATCTCCATATAATCATCATTATATCATTATTAATCTCAGCATAAACATCTTTGTGTTATTGTTAATCTCAATATAATCTCTAGAGACCTCCTATTTATTATTAATGTTCAATTATTTGTTCATATTTAATCACAATACTTTTATCTTCTTTATTTTCCACTTCTATGTTTTATTTCTCCATCTTCATTTTCTTGTCCACACGCGTATACTCCATTTCAATTTTTATATAGTCAAATTTTGTCCTCTGTGCAACATTATAGTTATTTCTTTTATTTCCATTCTCCAAATCAAATAATTGCTCCAATTATAAAAGTTCCATTGTATTCCCTTCTATTTCTTTTTTTATTCCTCCAAAAGACAAGCCTCTTGTAGACAAGAAAATCCTCCTCCACAGGTTCCCATGGTTATTATCTGTGAAATTCACAATTTTCCAAAACAAAGAACCAAGTTTCAATGTTCCTTTTTACTCCAGATGGTGTCTCTCTGCAATCCACAATTTCCAATTGCTTAATAAGTATCCATTTTGTTTCCATTACATCACGATCTTACTTGACTTCTCTTTTTTCTTTTTCAATTTAAAAATATAAAATCATATTTAAAGTCCAGTCCAAATTTAAATAGCTCTTCTCACTTCTTTTTTTCTTTCCCCCCTTTTATTTATACATCCCTTTTTTCTTCTTAAAGCTTATTATCCATTCTTTTTATTTTTCTTGTCATCTAAAAAAAAGGGGAAAAAAGAGAATCTCTTTATTTCTTTCCAATCCTTTGACTATGTCTAATTGTTTAAAGTTTCCAATTGGTTTGTTCAGAAATCAATTTTCAATTGGGTTTTTGTCTTTTCCAAATTACATTTCAAAATCCTCTTTGCCCCCATGCTCCTTAGCCGCTATTACACATTAGGGGTCTTATAGTAAGATGTTTCTTTTGTAGTTATTCAAGCCTGAGTTGGCTGTCACTCACCCGGCTTCAAAAAGACTCTGTTCCATTTCTTTCTTCTCTCCAGCTCTATACTTAACCCAGTTGTCCCAGCTTCATGGCAGCCACTATGGCTGCCGGCCCCTGCCGCCGACTCACAGAGAGTTCCCTCTGACCTCCGAGGTTCCTCTTGGTCGTCCGAGGTGCCTCTCTTTTTCCCCCATCCCTGCAGGACGGTTCCGGTCCAAAGACCCATCGGCAGCGGTTCGGCAGCTGGGGTTTTCGTGGTGCTCATCAGAGCCTGCTATTTTCCCGACTGTCTCACCACGATGCCAAACTGGAAGTCCGTACTATCTTCTACTATTTTTTTTATTGAAAAGTTTTATAAGAAATACAAACATTTTCATCCCCCCACCCTTCCCCCCTCAACCCCACCCTCCCCCTTCCCACCCTCCCTTCCCCTCCCTCCCCCCACCCCCTTCCCTAGACTTCCCAGAACGAGCACAGGGTATAGCATTCATAAATCAAGAACTAAAATATGCTAACAAATTATTACATTTCATATTCTCCCTAGGTCCTTAACTCCTTATAACTCAGAAAAAACAAACATAAACTACTTAAGATTATTTCATTCATAAGCTATATGAATCTTCTTATTCGGATACTTCTTCTGTATATAATCAATCCATCTTCTCCATTCCGATATATATCTCTCATTTGAATGGTCTTTAAGGTATGATGAAATTTTTGCCATTTCAGCCAAATGCACAACTTTTAATGTCCATTCCTCAATAGTGGGTGGATCTTCCTTCTTCCAGTACTGTGCCACCAGTAACCTGGCAGCCGTTATTAAGTTCAAAACCAGCTTAGTCTCTATTACAGTACAATCCGTAACTATTCCCAACAGAAAAAACTGTGGTGTAAATTTAATTTTTTTCTTCAAAATATGTTGAATAATCCACCATATTTTTATCCAAAAAGCCTTAATCTTTTTACATGTCCACCATATATGAAAGTATGTAGCATCTTCACACTCACATCGCCAACACTTGGGTTGTAAATTTGGATACATACAAGCTAGTTTTTTTGGATCTAAATGCCATCTGTAAAACATTTTGTAAAAATTCTCCCTTAGATTTTGTGCTTGTGTAAATCTTACATTTCTAACCCATATCTTTTCCCATGTTTCTATCGTTATTGGTTCACCTACATTTTGTGCCCATTTTATCATACAATCCTTGACTAGATCTGTTTCTGAATCTATTTCCAGTAATGCATTGTACAACCTTTTTATGTGCATTTGACCTTCATCTCTTATTTGCTTTATCAGATTCTCATCCTGCTGCAAAATACCAATTTTTTGATCTTCTCTCCATCTGGCCAGCAGCTGTCCATATTGAAACCAAGACCCAATAATTCCTTCTTCTCTTAATTGTTCCATGGATTTTAACTGTAATCTGACTCCTTCCTTATAAAGGAGTTCCTTATATGTAATCTTATCTTGCTTTTGCTCTAAATTTATGTTCTCTATCGCGTGTCTGGGTACTGTCCATATTGGTAACCTATCATTTAGTTTATATTTATACTTTTTCCAGACACGCAATAGAGCATTTCTTA
This sequence comes from Arizona elegans, assembly GCA_022577455.1. NCBI lineage: Eukaryota > Metazoa > Chordata > Lepidosauria > Squamata > Colubridae > Arizona > Arizona elegans. Next base: position 157,460,340 of record JAKOOJ010000001.1, read on the forward strand.
ATATATGACTTTTAAAAGTCTTATCTACTTTCTTATCATACACTAAATAAGCATGACAGCCATATCCTTCAATATTCAATATCTTTTCCTCCGTTAAGTTTATCCAATCTGTGATTGCTGAGAGGGCAGCAGCTTCATAATACAATCTTAAATTGGGCATCTTAAGACCACCTCTTTCTCTAGTATCTTGCAATATCTTTTGTTTGACTTGTGATTTCTTCCCTGCCCACACAAATTTATTTATGCCCTTCTGTCATTCCTTCAAGTTTTCATCTTTTTTGAGTATAGGTATCATTTGAAAAAGAAATAGAAATTTTGATAAAATATTCATTTTTACAGCGGCTATACTTCCCAGCAAAGACAGTTGTAGTTTTTTCCAATTGTCCAACTCTTTTTGTATTTTGTGCCATAATGGATCATAGTTGTACTGATATAATTTCGTATTTGCAGTCATAATATAAACTCCCAGAGATTTAACCTTCTTAACTACTTCAAATCCCGTTAACCTTTCTATCTCTTCTTTTTGGCTCCTAACCATATTTTTAGCTATTATTTTTGTTTTAGCTGCATTTATTTTAAAACCAGATACTTGTCCATATAAGCAGGTTATATCCATCAAGGCTCTAATCGATTGTACCGGTTGGGTTAAGGTAACAACCAGGTCATCCGCAAATGCTCGTACCTTGTACTCATGTTGTCTAATTTTAATTCCCTTTATTGTATTCATCTCGCGTATCTTGTTTAATAACATTTCCAGCGTCAAAACAAACAATAACGGAGACAAAGGACAGCCTTGCCTTGTTCCTTTTTCTATGTTAAAAGCATCTGTTAAACCACCATTAACTATTATTTGCGCTGTTTGTTTTTGATATATTGCCTTAATAGATTGTACAAATTGTTCTCCAAATTGCATCCTTTCAATTAGTTTTAGTAAAAATTGCCAATTCAATCTATCAAAGGCTTTCTCAGCATCCAAGAACACAAGCACTGCGGGGACCTGGTTGTTCCTTCCCAAATACTCTAATAAGTTAACAATTTGCCTTACATTACTCTTCATTTGTCTACCATTTATAAAACCAGTTTGATCATGGTGAATCATTTGCTGCATGACTGTCATTAATCTATTTGCCAAAATTTTAGCAAATATCTTATAGTCTGTATTTAATAATGAAATCGGCCTATAATTTTTAGGATCTGTATCATCATGCCCTTCTTTTGGGATCAACGAGATAAATGCTGTCTTCCAAGTTGGAGGTACCTCTCCTCCCTGTTGTATATTGTTAAATAATTCTTTCAATGGTTCTATCATTTCCTCCTTAGGGTTTTATAGTAAATAGCCGTCAAACCGTCTGTCCCAGGAGCTTTACCCACTTTCAACTGCTTAATTGCTAACACAATTTCCTCGGAAGTTATCAATTGATTTAAACTATCCCTCTGATCATTTGAAATTGTATAAATATTCTCCTTCTGCAGATATCTATCTATATCTATATCTTTAATTTTATCACTAGTATACAGCCTCGAATAAAACTCTAAAAAGGATTTTTTAATCAATTGTTGCTCATAAACCTCTTTACCTTTATATTTTATTTTCTCTATTGTCCTTGATTTTTGCATTTTCCTCAACAAATATGCTAACCACCTGCCTGGTTTATTGGCATTGTAAAAAGTATTATGTTTTGCATATCTTAAATTAGTTGCCACTTGATCTGCTATTAACATATTAAATTGACCTTTCAATAAATTGATTGCCTCTTTGATTTTCTTGTCTGTTGGATTAGCTACTAAAGCCCGTTCCTGTTTACTAATCTCATCTTCTAATTCTTTTCTTTTTGTCCCCTGTTTCTTTCTATATTTATTATTCAAATATATCAAAATTCCTCGCATATATACCTTACTTGCATCCCATACCATTTCCATTGATGTGCCCTTTTGCATATTCATAACAAAAAATTCTTTCATAAATCTTTTACACTCTTTTACATTTTCTTCATACCTAAACAAATTATCATTTAACTTCCAGGACCTCCTAGGCCCTTTCTCATACTCCAATTCCAGCCAAACTGGACTATGGTCTGTCAATGTTCTTGAACAAATCTTCGTATTTTTCACCCTAGATAAAAGATCATTAGTAATTAATATAAAATCAATCCTTGAAAAGGATTGATGTCTATCTGAAAAAAAAGTAAAATCTTTTTCTTCCGGGTTTCTTTCACGCCAAATATCTCTCAACTCCCAGTCATCCATCATTTCCCAGAATGCTTTGGGCAATTTTGCTCTTGTTAACACATTTTATTTAGGTCCCTTCTTGTCTTTTTTAATGTCCAAAACACCATTCCAGTCCCCTAACAGAATACAAGTTTTATATGCCCACTGTGTCAATTTTGAGTGTAGTAAGTTATAAAAATTTTCTTGTTGTTGATTTGGGGCATAAACTCTGATTACAAGTATTTTTTCTCCTTTTATTAAAAGTTCTATTGCTAAAAATCTTCCTTGATCGTCTGCTTCAATTAATTTAGCAACTAAGTCTCTTTTCAAATATATAACTATACCATTTTTCTTTTCTGGTGCTGCTGCTACATAAGGTGTACCAAGTCTTGCATTAATCAAATATTTTTGATCTTGTATTCTTATATGAGTCTCTTGTAAGCAAATTACTTCATTCTTAAATTGCTTGAGATAGTGAAATATTTTTCTTCTTTTCTGTGGAGAATTCAAGCCGTTAACGTTCCAAGTCAAAAATATAGTTCCCATCTCTGGGCCTTTGGAGCCTCTGAAGCAAGTCCTGATGTTCTGATCTCATTTGACTTTTAGGTCAAGCTCCCCCCATTTTTTGACTCCCCCACCAGCGGTGCCAATGCCTCTGGCATCATTTCTTTCAAATTCTCTTGTTTATTCTCCTTCACCCCTCTGAATCTTAAAGCAAATTCCATATCTCTGTATTGTATCATTGTTACATCATCTTCAGCCCTTTGAATTCTGTTTTGAGCTTCTCCTAATTTACTATCCAAAATTTCAGAAGATTGTTTAACTTCCTCAACTCTGTCATCCACCATTTCAATATTGCCTGCCAGACACTTAAATGCCATTAATATATCATCCCTAATCCCCTGATTGCGAATTGCAATCTCATCTGACACAGCCTGTATCTTTTCATTAGTTTCCTTGATTTTTTCATCAATCACATCAACAATTTTATTTTGGGTGACTTGGAGGGCTTGTTGTAACATCTCCAATGTTAAGGTCTGTGGATCCGCTGGAGGAGCAGGAACTTGTAATCTAGGAATATGAGCTGGGGAGCTATCAGCACTCCCAGTTCCTTTAGTGGGAACAGTTTTTACAGACTTTGAGGCCATTTCCAGTTTGAAATTAGTCTTTATGTTTAATCAGAGCCAAAAAGAGGAGTTCCTCAAAATATTTCTCAATATTAATTAATGTTTAAAATCCTCCTTCTGTCAGCACAAAAGCTTTTTTTTCAGGCGAAGGGCTGCCAGCACAACGAAACTTTTCCTGTAGCTTTCCGTTTCCCCCGCCCTTTCAAGCTTCAATCGCCATTTTGTTGCAAAGTACTAAGTAATTACTTCCGAAGGAGGCTCTAGGCATTGGAGTTAGGTAAAAAATACTTGCAGTCTGATTTCTCCTTGCTCGTTCCGCCTGCTGTTAGTTCAAGATGTTAATTCCCTCATTTCCATTCAGCAAGATTGGTCGCGGCTTCTAAATCCGCTAATTAGCGGAGACGTCCCTGGTCTGGAGCGGCTTGACAGGCTTTTAGGGAGCGCATGCCCTTCGCGCCCCAAGATCTTTCCTAGGGCGTTCGGGGGGGTTCTACCTCCACCTGCCTGCTCTTCTCTCTCCCCTTTGCCCGGGGAGAGAATTTCAAGCCTCCAGACAGCGTTTGTCAGCTGTTCTGGGGCTTTAACGGAGCCAGGGAACGGACGCTCTCAAAAGAACGTCTTCGAGGCTCGCGGAGCCAAGCGGAAGTCCATACTAACTTCTACTATTGATATCTTATGATTATATTACTTTGTTGTTTGCATGTAAACTGAGAGCTTATGCACTGGAGACAAATTCTTTCTGTGTCCTATCACACTTGGCCAATAAAGAATATATTTAACACCATCAACATCTGCCTATCTGCCTGTCCCTGTCCTTGATAGGTGGATAAAAATGTCACATCGACTCTATACATCTGGCTGATTGTGCAGTCGATAGTAGTAGTAGTAGTAGTAGTAGTAGTAGTAGTAATAGTAGTAGTAATAATAATAATGTATGCGAAAAGCCCCACTGAACTCAACCAATACTCAACACAGTTCAACTGTTCAGCAGCGACATCAAAATGAACTTTGGACTTGAAAAATGTGCTATATTATCCATGCAGTGATGAAAAATGGAAAAAATAAAAGGAATAGAACTGGGAAATGGAAGCATAGTGAAAGCATTAGCAAAGGATGATGGTTACAAATACCCAGGCATATTGGAAGCAGATAACATCTTGAATGGAAAAGTCGAAGAGTCAACACAAAAGAAATACATCAGGAGGGTCCGCAAAATATTAAAATCAAAGCTGAATGCTGGAAACATAATTAAAGCTATTAATACATGGGCAGTTTCAGTGATACGCTACTCAGCTGGAATCATCAACTGAACTTTGGCTGAACTTGAAAACTTGGACCAGAAAATGCATAAACTTTGGAATATGTACATTGCTTTACATCCACGAAGTGACATCGCCAGGTTGTATCTGCCAAGAAGAATAGGGGGCAGAGGACTATTGCAAATCCATCAAACTGTAGAAGAAGAAAAATGAAGTTTGAATGACTATGTGATTTGAAGTACAGAAAAATTGCTACAGGCTGTGAAAACAGAGAACATTATAAAAACAACAGAAATATAGGCAGAATATAAGGAAAAACAGCTGGATGACAGATTAAATCAATGGAAAACCAAAGCTTTGCATGGACAGCACTTGAAAAACATTGAAGGAAAATGTGATAACAACTTGACATGGGCATGGCTTAAGATGGGAACCATCAAGAAAGAAATGGAAGGTTTAATACTGGCTCCTCAAGAACAAGCATTACAAACTAATGTCATGAAAGCGAAGATACAAAAAACCACTGACAATCCAAACTACAAACTTTGCAATGAGAAAGTTGAAACTGTTTCACATATAATATGTGAATGCAGCAAAATCTCGCAAACTGATTACAAAGCTAGACATGACCGAGTTGCTAAACTGGTCATTATGTAAAAAATATGACTTACCTGTATCCAAAAAGTCATGGGAACATAAAGTGGAAAAAGTTATTGAAAATGAGAAGGTGGAGATCTTGTGGGACTTTAGAATACAGACAGATCGTCTTTTGACAACAGTTGTTGAAAACCAAAGCGTATAATTTATTGATATTGCTGTACCAATAGACGCCAGAGTCGAAGAAAAAGAACTAGAAAAAATTATGAAATATTGTGACCTGGCTATCAAAACTATGCAATTATGGATGAAACATGTAACAATGATAACCATTGTCATCAGGGCATTTGTTCCCATGTCCAAGAATTTTATAAAATACGTCAAGAAATTGCAGCTTCCTGCAATAACACCAGCCAAACTGCAAAAAACTGTGCTACTCGGAACATCGTGCATCTTAAGATACTTGGTTGATACCTAGGACTCTGGCAGCAACCTGTATCAACCAGTCAATGGTATTTATGATACGTTTTTAAATGTTCAGTTGACTGAGTTTCATGTTTAATGAATAAAATAATATGCAGAACAATGTGTGCTTACATATCAATAAAAAGTACATTTGTAAGTAAACTGGCTATAAGGTGGGTATTGCAGAAATGTAGATGAATACAAAAACTTGCATGGGATAGATCTTGTTTTTCAGATTTTGTGTAAAGAAGGAGATCTGTAGATCCAATTATTTTATAAGGAGTGACAATGGAAAACACATATTTCAGTAAATTAATGTGAATGCTCCAGCTGGCAGTAACAGAAGGACAGATGATGAATTGCCATAGCAATAATGTCCTAATATTGCACACCTTGCTGTAGTACAGCTTCTGATTGCAAATAAAATGAGAAATACAGAACTAAATATCTAAGCCCACCATTCCAAACTGTATGCTGGGACATTGCAGCAAACTCACAGGATAATCTAAATCCTTATGACATCCATTTGCAAAGAGGGAGTTTTGCCACCATGCACCATGAAAAAAAATATTGAAACACAAAGAGCATTAGGAACCATGAAATTTTGGGACCTCTTAACTAGTCTATTGAAATCTAGAAGTCAGTATTAATGTATAAACTGGAAAACAAATATTTATTCCATTTGTTTTTCACAGACACCAGCTATTCTGAACCTTCTCCATGATTCCTGCATGCATTATTTCAATATGCTGTGTGTGTGTGTGTGTGTGTGTGTGTGTGTGTGTGTGTGTGCATATTCCAGTTGTTTTAATCCTCTGAAGAAAAGTTGTCTATATTCAGCCCATCAATTTCACCTGCATTTAATCATCAATTTATTTAATCAAATATCTAAATATTGTTTTTTTTAAATGTCAAAAAGTTTTCACTTATTTCTTTGCCCTTTTTGTCCTAATATGAGGGTAATATGTCCTAATATTCTGCCATGCAGACTGGTTACACTGGAATGAAACAACTTGCCATGACCAATTTGCCATGGCCAACTCACCATGGCCAGCTCACCATGCTCAACTCACCACAGGGCAATTGGCTGCAGCCAATTCACTGCAGGAAAACTCGCAGGACAATTTATTTAATTATTTAAAATAATTAAAAAGTTATTTTAATTTTTGTCATCACATTTCATTTTGTCCGTTTTTTTGCATCCTTTCTATTTCAGCATTTCTCTGATATTATGTAACTTTTGTCCCGCAGCAAGTTGTCCTATAGTGAGTTGGCAGTGATGAGTTGTTCTGGACCTGGCAAGATGGCAATGTCAAGAGATGCCAACAGCAATCAAAGCCAGCTAGCAGTTAATATGGGCACCTTCCCAATAGCCAAGAAACATTCCTGATATCTAATTCCTCTGTAGAACTGTATCGGCAGCTCCTTGGGCAGTTTGAACTTTCTGAGTTGGCACAGAAAGAACATTCTTTGTTGTGCTTTTTTGATGATGCTTTTGATGTTAGGTGTTCATTTTAGGTCTTGAGATATGGTAGAACCTAGAAATTTGAAGGTCTTTACTGTTGATACTGTGTTATCTAGTATTGTAAGAGGCGGTAGTATGGGAGGGTTTCTCTTAAAGTCCACCACCATTTCTATGGTTTTGAGTGTGTTCAGTTCCAGATTGTTCTGATTGCATCACGAGGCTAGCTGTTCAACCTCCCGTCTGTATGTGGATTCATCATTGTCTCAAATGAGACCGATCACCGTTGTGCCATCTATGAACTTCAGTAGTTTAACAGATGGATCGTTTGAGATGCAGTCATTGGTATATAGAGAGAAGAGAAGTGGAGAGAGCACACAGCCTTGTGGGGCCCCTGTACTAATTGTACAGGTATCTGATGTGATTCTGCTGCTTCCTGTCTGTTAGGAAGCTTATGATCCATTTACAAGTGTGTTTGGGTACTGCTAGCTGGTTTAGCTTAGTTAGAAGAATGTCTGGAATGATGGTGTTGAATGCTGAACTAAAGTCTACAAAGAGGACCCTTGCGTAGGTCTTTGGAGATTCAAGATATAGGATGTAGTGCAGAGCCATATTAACAGCATCAGTCAAACGACTTGCCTCCAGAAGTTGTGGGTGCTCCAACAGTAGGTTTTAAGAAGAGATTGGATACCATTTGTCTAAAATGGTATAAGGCAGAGGTATGGACTAGAAGACCTCCAAGGTCCCTTCCAACTCTGTTATTCTTTTAAGAAAATGGAACAGAGATTATAAGATTAAGAAATAGGTGTCATAGAATATACCTTACTATAAATTTGAAAGCAATAAGGGTTTTTTTGTAATAAAGCAACAAATGTTATTGCAGGGTGTAGAAGTTGTTTGGAATCTGAATCATCCCTGAATTCAGGTTTGTTGAACTGACAAATCTGAACTAAGATAGTTTCCAGCAGTTATCAGGGTAAAGTTTTCCCAGAACATATGTGTGTATTTTGGAAAACTTGGATAGATTATTTAAAAAGGCTTTATCTGTATTCTCTGATCAGTCCAAATCCAGCCAAAGTGATGCCACCAGGATATTTTGAGAATGCTGAGGTTTTTGGGCTGGCCACTTTCCATCTTCAGGCAAAACAAACTTGAAGATGTTTGGTACGAACCAGTTCCATGTTGCTCTGCTTTTCTTCAGCTGTCATTCCCCCTCCTGAATTCTCACACAATATGCATATAGATTTATTGTCCATTTGCCTCCACATCCCTCCCCCCTAGTCTTTTGATCCTAGGATGCCAGTGAGGCACCAAGCCAAAGATGGTGGACCTGACATGCCTCCCCTCTTAACAGGGATGTTAGTCCTGCAGAGGAGAGAAAAGAAGAAGGGGGAAACAGGAAAAATACAGTTAGAAAGTGATTCATTGGTTGTCAGCATATTGGTTGTTGAAATGTTTTATGAGTTTGGCTGCTTTAATGTGTTTGGTGTCCACCAATTTGGTTTCAGAGAGAGGGAAGTCTTTCCATGCAACCAAGTATTGGAGTTTCCCTTGGTGTCAATGGGAGTTTAATGTGTGAATGGAGCAAGATTTAGAGTTTATTCTATGTCAGCCAGATTGGATTTGGAGCCAGATAAGGGTGCTGTACTCCATCTCTTAAGAAGACAACTGACTAACTGGCGCATGTCCACAGAAGAGCAACTGAGATAGAGAGATCTCTGGAAGTGCAGTCCAGTGAAAATGATTTGCAAAAGCTTGATAACTTGGGAAGTTAAGGGGTAACAAAAATATGATAATAAAGTTTAAAAGCTTTCAAGAAAATGCACAACACAGACTAGTTGCCCAAAATTGTGGAAAAGAGCAGAATAATTCAGTAATTAGTATTTGCTTGAACACAAAACTGAACAAGCCATGAATGTACATTAGGACCTGGAAAGGAGAAAAAATTCCATAATTCTGCAGACACATATATGTATGTTTGATTTCCTCAAATCATGACAAACATTGCAGAAAATGTATTTCACCCTCTAAATTTTCCACTTGCCTTTCCCTTCTGCAAAAACAGCAGGATTATATTTTTTCCCATTATCATATATATCTCCCCCCCATATTGGTATACAGTTACATGGATGCAGCCTGTAGTTGTAGAAATCAATAGATATCAACAGTTTGGAACACACTGGAACAAAAGAGCCATTCTTCCTAGATCAGTGATTAAATCTGATAAGGTGAGACAAGTGAGGAGATGCTCACTGTGCCCCATTCTAAGATGAATTGATTACCATAGTCTGATTAAAGAATAATCCATCTCCTGGCTGGCTAAGAAAGTATTGTAATCTCTACCTTGCAGGGGATCCAACTCTTCTGTGTAAATTTTTGAGCACCCACAAGGAACATATACAGACTGCCATAGGAAGGAAAGCCCTAGCTTCTGCACTGCTATTCTAAAATCAACACAAGAGTTAATTGCGAAAGCAAAGTGAGACTGTGGTACAGTTCCCACCCTACCCACTACATACACACACCTTATTCAGCTTTCAACCAGGAAATAGGACACAAATAAAATGGATACTGAAAATCCATTATATGCACGAAGAGCTTGGAATAGAACAAGCTTTTTCTTTGCTTCCGCCCCAAGAAAAATCCAACCCAATGCTAGTAAATATTTACCTAAGGAAGATTGCATTTGATAACAAAGTTGGAAGCTTTTTCAGGTTGACCACAAAGGTAGGATTAAGGTTGTCTGGGTGGGATTGGCTAAACATGCGACTGTTACCATGGAAAGCTGGAATCCTGTTCTACTGGTGTGTTGGGCTGCCACACTGGAATCTTCTAATTGCAACAAAGGCTTATATCTTTGTAAATGTAATGAAACTAAATGTGAAAAGGAGGAGGGAAAAGACAGAAGAAACTATCTCTACCCCATCACTCTGTGACAGAGAGCAAGGCCTGGAAGAAATACATTCTGGATTTAACCCTTTGGGTTTCAAACATTGTTGAGACTCCATGAAATGTAATAACAGGAGCTGGTAAGACCAGATTGTAAAAAGTTTTGTTCAGGTTTAGATATTTTTTCCTGTTAAAATAAAAGGTCTGTTATTTGTTCATTAGGTGGATTTAATCAAAATGACATATTTCCATAACTTAGTTTAGATAGAAAGTTAAGAATTATTGAGCTTAATACTGCAGGAAATTATAATTACAAGTATATATTCTATCCAAATGTTTATTAGATTCATTTTACATTGACCCTGAGCCTATAAAACAGGTGTATTACTTTAATAAGCCATCCTTCTCACTAACAAAATATTGTAAATTCACTTTTAAAAAAATAGTTTAGTGCTATTTTATTTGCCTTATGTTATTAATATGTATCTTCTTGTTCAGCTGAGGAACTTTAATGAGTTTTAAGCTGCATTTCAGCTACTGAGCTATTCTGTCCTTCTAATTGAAAATTTCATATCAAGATCTTTGGATATGGAACAGAACTTTCTGAGCTCAGTTTTTATATTGCTAAATGGGTTCTGGCTTTTATGTGTATCAAAGATTTATAAAAATGTTTGGAAGAGAAGATTGAATGGTTGTCCATAAAGAAGCCTTCCTTGACCTGATATTGGTGTTTGTACTCCTCCTCCTTGCACATGATTCCCTAACATTATTTAGGAATTCTTAGAGTTCTGGGGTTTTCCTGATTCTGGTTAGGGAATAAAAATGCAGATTTGCATAGTATAAGTTAAACATTTACACAATTCCAACCAAATTTCTGGATTTCCTTACTACAAAAAATGGGAAATTGGAAATATGCAGAAGTTTTAAAGTATACAGAGATATTAGATTTCCAAGGGAAGTAGAGTTATGGGCCAGAGATCCTCCTGCTCTGAAGCAGAGGTGCAAGCTATCACCATTCCCAGCAGCTTCTTTCCTAGGGCTACCTTCCTCTCCTACTTACTATCAGGAAATTGTTTGACAATGCTTGTTGCTGTAAATGATGAAAAATAAAATCCCACAGAAGGAATGGTGTAGAAAGTAACATGTTCTGATCTCCCCCTGTGAAATAAGCCATAGGCAGATAATGTTCACCTTTGCATCTTTCAGCCTAATTTAAAAACTCTTTGCTAGCAATCCAGTCAGACTTCTGGCAAACCTGACATGCCTTCCTCAGCCTGAAAGGGAGGTAGGAGGGGAGGACACCTATATTTGGCCTTTCTATCATTCATTCCTCATGTCTAACTTGAACGTCTACTGCAATTCCCCAAAGGTTATTCCTGTGAGTGTGGCCTCCAAGAGGAAACAAATTCTGCACTCCTACTTCAGGCTTTCAGTGGGATGGGCATAATTTCCAAGTTGACATCTGGCTGTACAAGTGACCAGTATTCAAAATCAACTGGTAAAGGTCCAGTTACAATCACAGTTCGATAGAATTATTTCACTATTAAAACTGGAAAGAAATTCATGTTGTCATTATTTGCAGTAAGGAAAAAACACTAGCATGAAAACCAGTTACTTTATATCTGAGGGGATTTGGTTGTTTTCCATTTAAGCATGCTGAGTGACAGATTCATATGCGGAAATGAACTCCACATTTTCTCAGCTCCAACTTGGTTAGAGAAGAATATTTTGACGGAGACCACTTCTAGTGCTTGGTTTCTGAAAGAGAATATCAGTCAAAGACACCAAACTCTAGTTCCTTTGTACTCTACCTGAAACTACAAAACAAACAGACAGCAAAGCAACAGGCTGACGTTCAAGGACTCAGGTACCATCTTGTTTCAACTTGTGTTTTGTCTTCTCATTTTTGGGAAAAACAACAAAAGTCAAAGTCTATGCATATATACAACCAACTTGTTTTAGAATTTTTAACTTTTTCATTCAGGAGGAATAGCAGTTGACAGATTTAGGATAATACTAGGAATTCCATTACCCCACAGACAATCTTAGAAATAAGTGGGGTTGGCTATAGCCCAAAACCTTGTTTGAAAATATGCACACAAGTTTAATTTTAAAAAACCCTGATAAAATTGACCATTGGTCAATGAGCCACGGTGGCACAGTGGTTAGACTGCAGTACTGCAGGCTACTTTTGCTGACTGCCAGCTGACTGCAATTTGACACTTCAGATCTCACCAGGCTCAAGGTTGACTGAGCCTTCCATCCTTCCGAGAGAGATAAAATGAAGATCCAGATTGTTGGGAGCAATATGCCGACTCTGTAAAACTGCTTAGAGAGGGCTGTAAAGCACTGTAAAGCAGTATATAAGTCTAAGTGTTACTGGAACATTTTAGAAAAATTAGAAGGTATTATGGGTTGCCATCGTCCCTAGAAAGAGGACATTAGCATCTGGACGTTAGTAATCTGGAAGCAAAAAATCTAAAGTGCTCTCTAATTCCTTCCAGATTTCTAACACACGCCTTTCCTATAGAGATGCATTTACCATACCCTGCACTTACTCAGTCAATCTCTAACTAGACTGGAACAGCCAAGAAGAACTTAAGAATGCAGAGCTATAACCATCTTATACACTTCTTCAAGCTTCAGGAGAGAAACTGATCTCTCAGACTGGAGCAAGTGTTCATTTGGATTTGCACCACATGTGGCATCATGGAGACAATAGATTTTATCCTTAAAATGCCTTGCAGATAGACTCTAATAAATTTTAAATGATTTCAAGCAGCCAAGTAAGATAAAACAGTTGAATGGCATTCAAAGTTGCCTTTATTGTCATGTGCTCAGTTGTGTGCTCTGATACGTGTTCAGTCACCTTCTTCCAAGATTTCTATATTCTATAGTCTAGTTTCTTCTGGTCTGTTCAATTGCCCACTGGTATTCCAAATATGAAAGGATATTCCAAGCTCTACAGTGAAGGAGATGGTACTGAGGGGCAATGATGCCAATGAATTATATTGTAGTTTCATTAGGGCCTTGGCAGAATCACAGGTTCTATCATATGCGGGGGGGGGGGGGGGCAGAATTCCAGCATATTGTTTTAGGAATCCTTCAGTCTCTGTGGCCATCCTAACAAAGGCTCCATTTCTACAGGTAGAGTATATAACTATCAATCTAAAAGTATTTTGGACATAATAGTGGCTTGAGGACAAATCCCTCCATTTTCTTTAAATCTTGGCACAAAGGACATTTATTCTGTGCTATCAAATGTTCTAGACTAGTGTTTAAGATAGCTCAAGTTTCTTAGTTTATTTTTGTGACATAATACACAACTTTTTTTTTTTAGAAAAACAAGCTTCACCCATTTCTGTTTGCAAATATGTTTTAAAACCCATGAGCAATATTCAAGAATTCCTGTGAAAATAAATTAATGTAAAAAAAATTAAATTCACTGCGTTTGGGGGTATTCCACTCTAAACAAATGCTTTTTAGACCTTCAGTATAGATCCAAAGAGCAATCCCAGATATTGTGCCAAGCAGAAAAGAGAGAGAGGGAGAGCGAGAGCAAGCATTAGTTCTTTGGTCAATTTTGTTATAAATATTCCAGCTTTGTGAGCAACTCAAATAATTGAGAAATGTTGGAAGGAAAATCCATCTGGTTCAGTTCCAAGCTGGGAGAAAAATGCTGAAAACAACATGGAGGCTGATTGGAAAGAAAGTTTAATGATGAAGCAGAATCATCAGGGTTTGTGGTTCTGGTGCAGCTGACAAAAATGGTTGAATGCGTGGATGGATCCTTATAGGTTTCTGTGACTTTGAAGTTTGGATTGTTCTGGGGGTGGTGCAATGAAGGGGCTTGTGTTTTGAAAGGGTGTTGGGCAATTCCTATTGTGGCTAATGGACTTCCTCCTGTGTTGGATCTTGGGTGAGGGGCTGCTTTCTAATCCTACCATTCTGCCAAAGAGTTTCAAAATAGCCTGTCTTGAATGGATCAAATCTGCATGCTCCCAGTTCGGACCGGATTGCCTGATCCGGTAGCGATGGCAGTGGGTGGTTTGGAGAACTGGTATTTATTTGTTTGTTTATTTATTTATTTATTTATTTAATCATATTTGTATACCATCCTACTCCCGGAGGACTCAGGGCGGTGAATAGCCAAGATAATAATACAGATAACATACAAAAGTTAAAAACTATTAAAAATAGATTAAATAATTTGGGCTCAAAAAACAAATTTAAGACATCCAATTTATGTAAAACATTTAAAACCCAATTTAAAAGGGAGAGTTAGGCCAGACCAGCCTGTTGGAATAAAAACGTTTTTAGGGTGTGGAGGAAGATGCGTAAGTCTTGGATCCTCCGTATCTCCAGGGGGAGCTTGTTCCAGATGGCAGGTGCCCCTACAGAGAAAGCTCTCCCCCTGGGGGCTGCCAGTTGACATTGTTTGGCCGACGGCACCCTGAGGAGCCCCTCTCTATGGGAGCAAACTGATTGGTGAGAGGCTACTGGTGGCAGAAGGCAGTCTCGTAAGTACCCTGGTCCTGAGCCATGGGGCGCTCTAAAGATGGTAACCAAAACCTTGAAGCGCACCCGGAAGACCACTGGGAGCCAGTGCAGCTCATGCAGGAGGGGGGTCACATGGGAACGCCACGTCGCTCCCGTCACCACCCGCGCGGCCGCATTCTGGACCAGTTGGAGCCTCCGGGTGCTCCTCAAGGGGAGCCCCATGTAGAGAGCATTGCAATAGTCCAGGTGTGAGGTGACAAGGGCGTGAGTGACCGTGTGTAACGAGTCCCAATCCAGAAAGGGACGCAACTGATAAAAAGTAGCAGAAATCCCTGCCTCTCCCCATGCCCAGCTGAGCCGTGCGATCATCAAAGGCTTTTTTTTTTACTTTTAAAAGCATTTTTTCTACAAATGCTTTTAAAAGTAAAAAAAAAAAACCCTTTGATGATCGCGCGGCTCAGCTGAGATCATCAGAGCCTTTTAAAAGCATTTTTTTAACAACCTCTTTGGACAAAGAACCGGTAGTAACAAATTTTACATTTCACCACTGCTAGAAAGTATCAAAGACACATAGAAAAATACAAAAACTCTGTTGCCATCTAGTGGTTTTCAGATTTTTGTTACCAGATATGTTGCTACCAGATATGTACAGTGTATGTATAATATACAAAATATGCAATCCTGGAAGAAATCAATGGCAAATTACTCTGAAACAGTTATCAAGAAAGCTCCTATGGGTTTTCTGTGAAATCATCAGGAGTCAAGTTGCACTTGAAAAGACATTTTTTAAACATGTGTTGGATTGATCAATGTACTTTTTCCTTATTTTGTTATTTTTGTTTTAAAGCAAATGTAATGTTTTAACCTGTTAAATACACATCCATTAATTAAAGTAGTAAATTAGTAGAGACAGCCTTTTAAGGACTTAAAGGGCTTTACATTTTTCCTGTTTCTTTGGCTTTAAATGTTCTTTTTATATCTATTGTACTTTATAATGGGATTCTAATAAAACAAAGTAGAATATGCTGTGTGTATGTTGAGTATGTTGAGTGGCAATGTATGCATTCAATAAAATAATTCAAATACCATTCTGTTTCTTTTTATTTTGTTTCTCAATTACCTATGGAATCTTTTCAAGAGTAGGAGTTATATTTATAATACTGAAGTTTCAGTGGTTTTCTTTTGAGGCCCATTGCTTTGATTCCGGGGTCCCCAGCTCCTGCATTAAAGGAGGGGTTGCATTAAAGTATTAACCCTCTGGGCCATGGAAAAATTGTCTTCCACACAAACCGGTCCCTAGTCTCAAAAAGGTGGGAGGCTGCTGCTTTAAAGGTTATTAGTGTTCTAACCTAGGCTTCCCAAAAGCACGAAGCCAACTCCTCGTCCCGATAAAACCCGTTTTATTTAATTTAAAGGAAATTCCTCTCCAGCAAAGTCCTGGCCAACAGTCTTTCCAGAGATTTCATAACTACAGACCTTTATCAGGCTTGGAGAGCTGCCAGGCCGATATCTTCCAAATGCCACTCTGTAGCAGACAAGACTTGGCAAGAAGTCAGGAACAGATCTTCACTCTAATGAATTGAACTAATTGTCTCCTGCAAACTTCCCTCCCCTCCCCTTTCACTCCTCTTTAGTCCCTATGGTAGGGGCCATTCACTGTCCACCTGTGGCTTTACTTCTGAGTCAACCCTTGTTCCTTAGCTGTTCCCTTCTCCTGGCAGCTCTGCGCATGTGCACACAGGAAACAGGCTCCAGCAGTTCTTCTGCCCCACTGACATCCAACTCTGAAGGCAGCTGACAACTGTCAGGCATCCCTGGCCCCATCTCTGCCTTCGATGCAGAGCACACATCACAGCCTTCCCCAGACCCCAAGCCTGGCCCATGTTCCTCCCCAACCTCCTCACTGTCTGAGTCTGTCACCAGCTCTGCTGGCCACTGGCGGGCCACAACAATTAGATAAAAATGGATTCAGAAATGGATGGAACAGGTTTCTAACCGACAGCAATTTGGGGGCATGAATACAGACTTGTGTATGCACATGACCACATTATTTGATTTTGATTAACATTTCCAGCCTAGCAACTTGAAAAAATAGTCCCTAAGTTACATTTAGACATGGTAAGCTAGATATATGGAAGCTGGAAAAGAGAGGATTGTGGCAATCCAAACTAGTGTTGATTGTTGAGTTTATCGCATGAATTTTAATTATGTAGAAATATTATAGCTATTTTAAAGATTTGAACATTTCTACTCTGGAAAATAAATGTCTGCTACAAATCAGACGGATTGTACAAGTTAGAGTTAATGGTTTCCAACTGTATTTGTCCTCTCCTCCTTAAGCTCTTGCTCATTTTCATCTACCCATAAAAACCCAGTTTAGAGAACCCAACTGGACATTGAAAATTTCAAATGGATCTCAAATAGTATACAAGGTTTAGTAATATTGGACATCTGCAACAGTTTGAGCTATATAAATCCTGACTACAGAAAGAGCATAGTTTTCTCAAAACAGGGTTGGAAAAACCTCAGAGAAGATTCATGGTATCCACAAGTGTGAAACTGGAAGAGAACAAGTCAACTTCCCATTGCATAAGCAATCCACTGATACATAATTATGTTTCTAAATTATTTCTGTGAAAGCTAATAGGATGGAGGGATTCACTCCCATAGGAAAATAGCCTTCCATAAGCTATGGGGTCAGATAATCTAAACATTTATAAATTCATACATAATTTCTCCCCTGATCCAATAATGGAATGGCATAAAAGAGTCAAATAAGCAAACTGACACCACACATTTTGGGGATGACAAGTATCAGAGAGGGAGAAAAAAAGAGTGTGGAAACAAGGAAGTCTATTGCTTGTTTAAGGCAGGAACTCTTAAGTAGGAGAGGCCCAGCAGTCATCGCAGGAGAATGGGACACATGACTGCCTTAATAAAATAGAAGGCAGGAAGGAAAAAAAGACAGTCAGAGAAGTGGATAAGGAAGAGAATAGGAGACATTAATTCACTCTGAAACTACCAGAGACCCACCCATGAAATATCAGGTTGGTATTTTTTCTGAAAGGATTAACTGGACCTCGCCCTTTTGGGAATTCTCAGCTCTGTTTTTGTTATCGTCACCCAACTAAGGTGTGGCGATAGAGGGTCACATGAAAGGTGAACAAGATGTTAACTGCTCCTGCTTGCCCCTAGCAAGGAGAAAGGGAACAGTCAAATGAGGTGAGTTGAAAACAGGACTGGAGAGATTCATCAGCAGAAATCACTAATCCATAACAGGCCTTCCCTTGGCAGATTTTTCTTGCTTAGTCACCACCATTGTTCAATTGATACCTTGCTCTTAGGTCTTACCCCTCCTCCACCTCATCTTGGGTTCTTTCAACTCCCTCTGTTCTCCTATGCTATGGTGTGATCTTCATGGATTTTCTTTCAGGGATAAGAACCTTTAAACAGGCTGTGTGAAAAACAAACTGGGATTTGAATTAATTGAAAGGCTACACATATAAGTTTCAAGGGTTCCTTTCATCACCAAGAAAGATATTAGGTGAGCTACAGAAGAGGCACTGCCCCCAGCAGTAGCAATTATAGGTGGTCCCACTCACTGCTGAAACATCAAGAATGAAAAATATTGGAGAAGCTAAGGCAATACCCTTAGCTTCTCCAATATCTGGGTACAATCTAGGATATGGGAAACCAAAACCTGAAGTTCCCGACTGAGCCAGCAGATCTGTGAACAAAACTCCAGCAACCCTTCTCAGCCCATGGAGTAGCAGGAGGAGGAAGAGGAGAAGGGAGTGGCTGAACTCAATCAACTCCAGAGCCTTTTGCTCACTGTAAAGAGTTTTTCTGACAGGCAGGCAAAACACCTCGGGCCCCTTTTCTTTAGCCGAGAGAAAACAAAACAAACTGGAAAATGGGGCCTCCAAGAAAGGGGTGGAGTAAGAACAGGACATTGAGCAGATTTTATACCATTCTGCAGACTGGCTTACTGTTATTTTAAGCATTCCTTTGGTTTTACAAACTACAGAAATTTTCTTTGTTGGTCTGCTTTCTGCTGGAAGGTAGTTTCATCAACTGTACTGATTTAAGAAGAGTTGGAGAGTTTTAATTGCACAATTGAAAATATGGAATTGTGTTTCTTTTTATATATATATATATATATATATATATATATATATATATATATATATATATATATATATATATATATATATATATATATATATTTAATTTGATTTATATGCCGCCCTTCTCCGAAGACTCAGGGCGGCTTACAATGTGCTCAGCAATAGCCTTCATCCTTTTGTATATTTATACAAAGTCAGCTTATTGCCCCCACAACTGGGTCCTCATTTCACCTACCTTAGAAAGGATGGAAGGCTGAGTCAACCTTGAGCCTTGGCGAGATTCGAACCCTGCAGTAATTGCAGGCAGCTGGTCTTAATAACCAGCTTAATAACAGGGTGCCTTAAACCCCTGTACTACCAAGGCTCTTATCAGCTATAATGCTACAAAGTGAGCTGAGCTGAAGCTTTTTAAAGCAGTGTTATAGCTCTTGATATTCATATCATACACATATACACGAGTCTTTGTTTCAAGGATTCTAGCGCTCAGCAGGCTTGAAAGAGAGGCTAAAGAATTATAAATACTGTTTCACATTTCATCAAATGAAGTTTTCTTGATGTTTATTTTTATTTCTTACTTAAACTCTGGATTCCTCTCTTTTCTTTACAGAGCACAGCAAAATCTAATTTTCTGACTATAACTACATTTTAGAATGTGTTTACAACTTTCTCTTTCTTCAGGATTGATAAATCTAAATTAATACTAATATTAATACTTGAAATTATTTTATGATACATGATTTCAGATTGCAACAAAACGTTCAGATGGCAGAGAGTCTTTTATACAAAAAAGAGGTAACATCCTGTAGGAAGTTAGCACCTACCCCACTCCTAGAAGGATGAAATATTCTAAGAAATATTAAAAGGGCAAAATATTATATTTCCCTGGATGAGAAATGGAGAAACATGATTTTAGGCAGAAAGCAGGCTCACTCTTAATAGCCCGCACCCTCCTCAATAGCCCACAGCAAATGTCAGCACTTAAGAGATAAAGTTAGGTCTATTCATAAGCAAATGCCCTCACCCAAGATCCAACAAGGGTAGGATTAGCCCTCAGCCATAATAGGAATTGCCCCAAACCCCCTTCATTACATCATCACCCAGCAAGATTCAACTAGGCCTGCGATTCAAAAGACAACCTACAAAGTTACCCTGCATGGCCCCATGGGAGTCTGACAACCAATCAGAATACATGCTCAAATTCAAAGCCCAACAGGGTATAAATCTCTCTTTCTCTCTTTCTCTCACTGATGTGTTCTTTTTTGCCCAGGACCCAAAAACCCTAGGTAGTCCTGTCCACCATTAAACCATCTTTCCAAGCAGTCTCCATGTTTCCAGTGTCTTTCTTCCCACTTGGAACTGAACCCAGATGAACATTTATTCTGACAATTCTTCACAGTTATAATCCATTTTCTTGTCCTTGGTTGGCATTTTGGGGGCCTAAGTTAAACCAGAAGAGGTAAGACCTCCTACAAGGCAAGAACTTATTTTGGAAGCTGCCTGTGTGTTTCCATCTTGGTTTCTCTGTTTATATATGTATATAAACCCTGGCTAGAACAGTAATGCACATATAGACCTATGAAAAAAGAACAAAATAAATATTTGACTGTTACAGGGAGGAGTCATAAAATGAGGGTGTGGCTAACTGAAGCCAAATAAGGCAGAAATAGATCTATTTTAGTCTCCCTTAAGTCTTGCAGCTGACAGCATAATGCTGCTTAAATGTCTGATAAAGCCTAGAAAATAGTGATTTGGGATGTCACTTAACTATGGCTATACAAACATTTTGATTTACGTAGGAAAAACCCTAGAACAGTAATGCGCATATATATATATATATATGGTCTATGACTATAATAAAGATTTGATTTGAGATTTACTTTGCCATGCTTTCTTATGTCCATCTATTGCTCTCACCCCTCTATTTAGATTTTTTTTTCTTAGATTACTTAGCTTTTGATATGTAATTTTTATTTTGATTTATGCTTTATGCTTTTTACCCAACATTCTTTATGCTCGTCTTTAACTGTAATAAAGGTTTGATTTGATTCAGTCATCTTGCACGAGTATTGCTTCAGAGACCCTAGAAACGACAGAAGGAAATTGCATCAATAACAGCACAGGAAGCAATACGACTTGTTGCACAGCATAAACAAAACATGAGATTGCAAAGAAAAAAACCATTCTCTTTAATGCAAAATACACATGCTAGTTTTATTCTACCTATCTGTTCTCAGGCTAATATCCCACTGTTGTAGGATCTCCACTTCAGTTCATCCCAGTGCTATTATTTTGCTTACAAGCTTTGTGTCCTGCCCACAACAAACTTTGTGAGGCATGTAGGGCTGAGTGAGACTGTGTCCAGGTTTCCCTGGGAAAGTCATGACTGAAAGATGATTTGAGCCAGGTCTCTTCAGTCCCAATCCAACTCATCATGAACAACAACCTCAAGTGTACTAGTTGCTTTGTATTTGCTGCTTTCAAGGAAAGTGTGCTAATTTTCTATGACCCAAAAGCATCAAATAGAAGTGCAATTTAAATGGAGCAAATGTCCATTGAGCTGGTGCTTGAGCAAGGATGATTTGAACTGCTTCCTGTCCGAATACCTTTTTGAGTGAATAGTTGTTTCTAACTAGTTTCTGAGTCTGATATAATTTGGGTAGACCAAACCTGTCTCAATATCCAGTTTGAGAAAAAACTAAATGCTGGGCAGCCTCTGCCTTTTCCTTTTCTTGCCTTATTATTCCTCAGAGGGAGCTAAAAATGTGGATGATTATAAAGTGATTAAGCCTGTTAACAAGGTACAAATTGATGCATGGATTTTCAAGTTAAATAGTTTGTTAATTACTGTTTTTCCCCTAAGCTTCCTGTTTTTTAAATGGCCACGGGTGCACTGTTTTGTTATTTTCCAGTCTCGTTTTTCCCTCAGATCCAGAATGTAATCTTAAAAACCACAACAGTTCTCCTGGGTTTTGGCAAAATAATTATTTGTTTACAAGGCAACTTGCCATTATAGTAAAGATTGTTCTAAAAGGAAGCTGTGACTGTAGTGAGCCTTGACTCAGTGAATGGGACATATTTGCCTCTGCAAACAAATCAAGGAACCAACTTGCAACAACCTGAAGTGGACATTCGAAAATCTCAGGAGCTTTGAAGCAACATAACATGGACAAGTGTTCTTCAGTAATGGAGCAGAAAAATGCACCCCAAGGTTATTTTGTTATAGACATGGTGGATTAATAGAGGGTAATATTATTCTGCAGGATTCAATCTGGATCGGTCACTGGAAGCAGAGATTTAATCTTCTGAGCTTTCGGACTTGTGCTGGAGTCCAAATGTTATTCTGCCCACCTATTTATTACTGCAAGGCAACTGTGATGTGGATAAGTCTCCAGTCAATCTCTGTCTTGCCTCAGTTCACCCCAAATCACTTTATTATCCACTAGAGCTCAGCCCTAATAGGGTCAGTTGTGATGGGCATTAATATCTTGTTATTAAAAATTTAATAGCTGGAGCAGTGAAGGTTTGTACAATGAATAAGAACTCACAGTTATAGCTAATTGGTTGAAGAGAGCTGGCCACTGCCTGAGCATCCTGAGCTGTGATTAGTTGCTGTAAGTGAAAAGGGGGAGTTTTCTTGTTTCCCACCTTTTTTCTCTGTGCTGTGTGTACTTTCTAATTTCATCTAACACCTGATGATGTTCCTGCTATGTTGATTTACTTGATGATGCTCCTATTTGCCTATATTATTTACTTAAATATATTTATTTATATAAAACTGGTTCATGTCAGCATCTCAAAATAAACTCTGGATACCTGCACAATTTCCTGACATATTTCCTCCTGGCTTTTAGAAAATCCATTATAACATGGCAATTTCACATCAAACCATGTGGCTGGAATGTGATGAGTGTGTCAATGGTCTGACTAGCAAACCCAAGAAAAGTAGACATTCTCAGGAACTTTGAAATCCCAAAATCAAAACTTTATTAGAGATACCATTTTGAAGAATCAAAACCAGCTGTTTTTCCCCACACAATGCTTATATAGTTAAACAATAGTTTCCCTTTCTCCCCACTCTTGTCCAATTATGAATCATCCTTTTGTTTTGAGAACAGTTCACTTTTCTGTTGGACCCAGGGGGCAATTGAAGGCTGTTTTCCACTCATCTCCCTTCTTGATTCTTACTCAGTAATATGCTTCCCTAAAGTCCAGCTTGGTGAATATCTTCCCTTTGGAAGATATGCTAGCATGTCCTTCATGAGGGGGAGGGGGTACATGTTCTTGACACATACTTCATTAATTCCACAGAAATCCATGCACAATCTCATGGACCCATCTTTTTTCTTGAAAAGTATAGGAGCTGCCACCTGGGATTTAGCTGGCTGTATAACTCCTCTAGCAAGGTTCTTGTTTATGAAACTCCTCAGCTCCTCCATCTCCCTGGGGGTGGGGTCATAGTGTACATCTTGGGCTTAGGCAATTTTGCCTCCTGGTAATATTTCAATTGCACAGCCCATGGGATGATGGGGAGGGAGACCTCCACAACCTGATATGCCATCTGCATTTTCTCCTTCATCTTCTTCAATGCCTTCATGGTCTTTGGTTGGCTCAGGGCTCTCTGGGATGCTAGCAGTTGTGGCAGTGGGCACGTTCTGACCCAATGGTCCTCCTTCCGGTACTGGGAGCAGCCCCCTCCCCGAGCACTGTGAGGTTTCCCTTGGGGTCAATGGTCTTCCATCCCAGTGAGCATCTCCCCTGGTTCCTCCGGGGTTGGTTCTTGAGCCCAGCATGTTGCTTGTACTCTATCAGATCTAACTCTACTGTAGTCGCCAGTTGGTACCAGGCGTGGAGCTCATCCAGGATTCCTCGAGGAAGGCAGTTTTGTTACAGCTCCTGATTCAGCCCATCTAAGAACAGGTAAGCCAGCAATCACTCTGGTCACCCTCCCAATTTATTTTATTTATTTATTTATTTATTTATTTATTTATTTATTTATTTATTTATTTATTTTATTTCTATACCGCCCTTCTCCTGAAGGACTCAGGGCGGTGTACAGCCTAATTAAAAACACAAAGACAGACAAAATTTAAAAATAATTAAAATTATTAAATAATAGGCCCAATTTATAAAACCCCAAATTTAAAATCCCATTTAAAACCAATTAAAATCTTTACATTGATAGCCCAGCCTGGCGGAACAACATGGTTTTGAGGGCACAGCGAAACACACGGAGATCAGAGATTTTACGAATTTCTGGGGGCAGATCATTCCAAAGGGCAGGGGCTCCCACAGAGAAGGCCCTCCCCCTGGGTGTCGCCAGCCGACATAATTTGGCCGATGGCACCCTGAGGAGACCCTCTCTGTGGGAGCGAATTGGCCGGTGGGAGGCTACTGGTGGCAGAAGACGATCTCGAAGGTATCCAGGTCCAATGCCATGGAGCGCTTTAAAGGTGGTAACCAACACCTTGAATCGCAGATGAATTCTCAGATGTATTCAACCACTGGTCTGGTTCCCTGCCTGATGGTCCAGAGCTCTGCTTCAGCTCTGCGGGTGAGTGAGGGTTCCCCAAATCTGGCCTGGAGGTCCTCATGAAAGTATCAATGTTCCCCAACTCTGGAGCTCTTTTGTTGTGAAGGAATACTACCCAGTCTGTCACTTCTCCCTCCAGGCTTGTGATGATGGCATTCACACATGCAATGTAATCTGGATAGTCGGCCTCATCCATCAAGAATAGCTCCACACTTGGTTTAGTAAGTAAAATAACTTCTCCAGGTTCCCATCAAACATTGCTCTCAAGGGACGGGGCTCTCGGTTGTCCCTGACCAGCATATAGCCTGTGGATTGCTTGTGGGAGCTACTGATCCCATTGTTGCAGGTTGGGACTAAGAAGGCAAGGGGCACAAGGAGGCTTGGGCTTGGCCAATTCCCACTCCTGGTCCCAGTGTTGTTTGGTGCGCTGACACAGCTCCATGCATCTCCATCCCAATGAACCTCTCTCTCAGTTGTTCCACTGAAGGGCTACAGCAGCAGTTCTCAACCTGGGGGTCGTGACCCCTTTGGGGGTCGAACGGCCATTTCACAGGGGTCGCCAAAGCCCTCTCTCACCCCCCCAACACCTTTACTCACCCTCACTCTCTACCTCTGTTGGATCGCCCAGTCGCCGTTCGCTTACCCCGCCCACTCCCAATCTATTGCTGTCTCCGGAGTCCCAGCTGATGGCTAGAGGGAAAAAAAACCTTTAAATTCTTGCCGCGGGGCTTCAAAGAGCTAGCTGCAAAGAGGTAAATTCCTGGAGCAAATTTTTTTTCCCCTAGCTATGCTGAAAAAGTGAAATTGAAAGTAAAGAAGGGTCTTTGCTGCAATGTGACAAAATGAGGCAAGGAGATTTCTTTTTCTTTTTCCTCACCAAAAAAGGTAGGTGCAAAACTGCAAACAATGGGAAATTTAGGGCAAAAGAGGAGGTTCAAGA
Source organism: Arizona elegans (assembly GCA_022577455.1). Lineage (NCBI taxonomy): Eukaryota > Metazoa > Chordata > Lepidosauria > Squamata > Colubridae > Arizona > Arizona elegans. The sequence continues at coordinate 157,485,444 of JAKOOJ010000001.1, forward strand.
TTTTAAAACACAAAAGAAAAAAAGCTCTATTTAACTAGGGAATTGTAATAATTGAGATACTATTAATTGTATATTGTGTTGAAAGCAGAAATGGTTAAGTTGTGTTTTGGAGGAATATATGGGGGAAACTATTTGGTTTATTATTATTGATAAATATAATTAATTGATTTGTAAGAAATTGGATTACATGGAAATAATTGGAATATTCATGTTCATATTGATTAATATACAAAAAGATAGTTATATAACTAATTGATTTATATTAAAATGTTGAATTTGTATTAAACAACTGTATTACATAATTACATAATTAACCAATGTGAGGATGGATATAAAAATGGATGACAATGCGAAGGGGTATAATATAGAAAAGAAGGGAAAAATTGAATTTGATTAAGATTAGAGATGAGGATGAAGGGTAATATTGGTTTTTTTAAAAAATAGATGACGAATAAATATGGTAAAAAGGAAATATAGAAATTGTAAATTTAATTGAAATGACTAAACACTGTGTTGGAAGAAATATCCTTCTGGGTTCTGCTCCAACTGGGGAAAAAGACACTGGAAACATGGAGACTGCTTGGAAAGATGGTTTAATGGTGGACAGGATCACATGGCTTGAACAGAAGAACATGTTTTCCTGAACAGAAAAGGGGCAGATACAGTAAATCCTCGGGTTTTTATGCTCTCTCTGGCTTTGCATTTCTTGGGGCCCCGAAAGAGTATCCTGATTGGTTGTCAGACTCCCAGGGAGTGGGGGTCTTAGCTAGCCTTGCTGGCTGATGGTCACATGTGCTTCCCAGGTCACATGCTTCCCAGGTCACGTGTGGTGAGTTTTGGTTGCTAGATGGGGCCCATTGTGTTAGTTTCTGTTGCTATTGTGTTGCAAATGTCCTTTGACAAAGGATTGACTTTCTGCCTCTGGCCCATTAACAAAGGGTGAGGGGCAGGAAGGTGGGAGTTGCTTTGTCTGTAAAATATGCTTCTCCATTTCTCATCCAGGGAAAAATAATATTCTGCCTTTTTAATATTTCCCAAAATATTTCATTCTTCTAGGAAAGGGGTGGGTGCTAACCTCCTACAACTGTTTAAATTTGTCAACCAGCCAAATACTCTGTTCAAAGAAAATACGTTGTATGTTTGTATGCGTGTTTCTAATTATTGCTATTTATTCCTATTTGTTCTCTTTTATTTTTTAAAGTTTAACAATTCATTCTTTATCTTAATATCTTTATATTTGTTTGGGGTTGGCTTTCTTCCCTTTCATCTTTTTTATTGTACAGCAATCTTTCTCCTCAAACCTACCACCTCTCTCTTTTCTTTCCTTCTTACTTTCTCTTCCCCCACTCTTCTTCTTCTCCCTACTTCCTCTTTCTTTCTCCTTCTCCTCCTCTCTTCCTCCCTCTCTTACCCTCCCTCCTACTCTAATTTCCCTTCCCTTCCTTCATCCTCTCTATTGCTGTATCCTTTTATGCATATGGACTACTCAGAGGGCTGAAAAAGTTATTTTTGACTGGTCCTCGCACTTTTGACCAGTCCTCGAACTTATGACTGTCCTCACAATTTACATTTTTGCCCTATCTTGTTACCATGGTGAAAAGAAGCAGTTGTGAAATGAGTGACACAGTTGTTAAGAATGGTACAATGGGCATAAATGATGACCAGTCATAACTGCGAAGACCGGTCAAAAGTGCAAGGACCTGTCAGAAATGACTTTTTTCAGCCCTCTGGGTAGCCCTTTTGTGTACAGGGACTACTCAGAGGGCTGAAAAAGTTATTTTTGACTGGTCCTCACACTTTTGACCAGTCCTCAAATTTACGACTGTCCTCACATTTTACGTTTTTTGCCCTATCTTATACCATGTTGAAGAGAAGCAGTTGTGAAATGAGTGACATGGTTGTTAAGAATGCTGCACAGGCATAAATGTGAGGATGGTCATAAGTGTGAGGATCAGTCAAAAGTCCGAGGACCTGTCAGAAATGACTTTTTTCAGCCCTCTGAGTAGTCCCTATACACATAGCCATGGCCACCCAGTCACATGACCAGCTAGCCACACCCACCCAGTCACATGACCTCCAAGCCACACCACAAAATAAGCCACGCCCACAGAACCGGTAGTAAAAAAAATTAGAATCCATAGAATTAGAATGGGAGGGTCACCACAACATGAGGAACTGTATTAAAGGGTCGTGGCATTAGGAAGGTTGAGAACCACTAGGCTACAGCATATCATCAGGTACTTCCACTCCATCTGTTTCTACCAATCCATGGCTCTCTTGGCCCTCCATTTTGATCCCTGGGTCACTGCCACCCCAGGTGGGATCAGAGGGAACTCCGTCTCAGCGGCCTTTCCCATTTTGCCCTGCCATGGTTCTTTCAATTCAAGGAGGGGGGCTCTGGCTGCAGTTCCTCTTGCTGGTGGCTGCTCCATTTTCTTCACTCGCCCCTTGGATCGAGTCACAACCACTTGTGTTCCGGAGTCCATCAAAGTCCCCACCGATGCTTTTTTTGAAGGGGACATCCCAGCCTTTGTTGACTCTTTTTGCTCTGCACCAGACATCGTCCTTCTTTTCCTCTCACAGCACTCTCGGAGGTGACCCAGTAGGCTGCGCTCAGGTTGATAAGGAGAGAGATGGTTTAATGTCAGCATTCCGACTAGTGAACTCAAGAAAAGTATACACTATCAGGAACTTTGAAATTCCAAAAGCAAAACTTTATTGGAGACATCATTTTAGTACTGAAGAATCAAAACCAACTCTGGTTTTTCCCATGCAATACTTGTATAGTTAAAGTACAGCTTCCCTTTCTCCCCACTCTTGGTTGGTCACATTGTCCAATTATGAATTGTCCTTTTGTTTTGAGAACAGTTCACTTTTCTGTCAGATCCAGGGGGCAATTGAAGGCTGTTTTCCACTCATCTCCCTTCTTGATGGGAGTCAACAGGCTCAGACTTAACCCAGACAAGACCGAGTGGCTGTGGGTATTGCCTCCTAAAGACTATGTCGATTGTCCATCCTTGGTTCTGGGGGGGGGAGAAATTGTCCCCCTCAGAATGGGCTCACAATTTGGGTGTCCTCCTAGACCAGTGATGGCTAAACTTTTTGCCATTGCGTACCAGGAAGGAGGGGGCGGGGGAGGTTCACGCATGGCGTGCCCACACCCATAATTCTATGCGCCCCGCCCTGCGCATGTGCACCAAATCCCCCCTCCCCCCTTGCTCCTGGCCAGTTTTTCTTTGTCACCGGGCTCCAGATCCTCTCTATGCATCTGGGGAGGGCGAAAACAGCCTTCCCCACCTACCCTCAGGCCCTCTGGAGGCAGAAAACAGCCTGTTTCCCTACTTCTGGTGGGCCCAAAAGGCCTGAAAATCAGGTGGACGGCATGCACATGCGCGCCAGAGTTGAGCTGGCATGCCCACTGATATGGCTACGCGTGCCACCTGTGGCACGTGTGCCATAGGTTCGCTATCATGGTCCTAGACTCACAGCTAAGATTAGAGCAACATCTGACAGCTGTGGCTAGGGGGACCTTTGCATAGGTTCACCAATTGCAAACCTACTTGGATCAGGAAGCTCTCCTCACAGTCACTCATGCCCTTATCACCTCATGGTTAGATTATTGCAACACACTCTACATGGGGCTACCCTTGAAAAGTGTTTGGAGACTACAATTGGTCCAGAACGCAGCCGCGTGAGTTGTCGTGGGTGCACCTAGTTACACCCACATTACACCAATTCTCCGCGAGCTGCACTGGCTCTCTATTGGTCTCCGGTCACAATTCAAGGTATTGGTTATTACCTTTAAAACCTTACATGACTCAGGGCCAGGTTATCTTCGAGACTGCCTTCTGCCACATAGCTCCCAGTGACCAGTAAGATCCCACAGAGTTGGTCTCCTCCGGGTCCCGTCAGCTAATCAATGCCGGCTGGTGGGCCCATGGGGGAGGGCCTTCTCTGTGGCTGCCCCAGCTCTCTGGAACCAGTTACCTCCTGAGGTCCGACCATCCCCACCCTATTGGCCTTCCCAAAAGCAGTGAAGACCTGGCTTTTCCGGCAGGCCTAGGGTCGTTGATCTCACTCTTGTGATCTGGCGAGATCTGGCCATGAATGGCATGAATGAGTTTTTAATGTTTTTAATTTTTCAATGTTTTTTTATAATGAGTTTTTAACATGTATTGTGAGCCGCCCTGAGTCTTCAGAGAGGGGCAGCATATAAATTTAATTAATTACATTACATTAAATTAAATTGATTCTTACTTGGTAATACGCTTCCCTCAAGTCCAGCTGAGGCTTGGTATTTATATGCACTGGCTCTATCTCCCACATTTGGGGGAAACAATAATGAGGATGTAGAAGAAATATCACTTCATGATTATCCAGGAGAGCAATTACATGAATGATGGAGAACTTCAGACAAAGTGACTTGGGAGGGAGACAAATTATCCAACAAAAAAATAATACAAAAGATCTCTGGGTAAAAGAGGAAGGTACTGCACTGTATATGTCCCACTTGCCTTTTCAAAATATCTTTCTTTCAACACCTAATGCACTAAATAACTAAAACAGTGTTGTGAAATGTGAAACAAGTCTTAATTCAGTTCTCCCAGTGCAACTTGCTATGCCCAATGGCGTCCACAGCAAATCAAGACAATGGCCAATGCAGTGACATCATTATGAATTTGCATCCTGTCATCAGTGCCTAAATCATAGCATTTGCACATTGACTTTGTCATGCACATTTCATCACTACTACTACTAATAATAATAATCTATTAAACTTGAATGCCATCTGACTCTCAACAATCAAAGAAATTATAATAATGAAAAAAAAAGATAAAAGATAAAGGTAAAAGATTGCAAGTGTGATAAAGAAAGGGGTCTTCCTTTCCCTCATAAAAAGCCTGGCTAAACAATAACAGACTGGAAGACCATCTGGATCCTGGGGCAACCTTATTTCTGAGGGAAGTTTGTACATAATGTGATTTTTATATGAAAATATGAACACTAATTCATATCAAAAATATATATATTAAATATGTTAATTATTGTATTATTTAAAAAAAAATTGTACTGCAAAAGTTGGGAATGCAAATGTTAAATAACTGTGTTTTGTATATTAGTCTGAAAATGTACAGATAAATCTGCACATGAATCAAATGAATTTCTTCCCACTCCTAATTAAGGCAATTAAACAAAACTGTAACTATCATCTCCTTGTGCTGCTTCTTTGAGAATCATAGGCTCTTTCCTGTAACTTTTTCAGAATCAGACCACAATGTCAACAGAAATAATTATATAGCATGTCCCAATATATCCCCAGTCATTGCAGAATTGGAGCAGCATTTAAACCCCAGCATATACAGTACATACATACATACTTCTAATGATAACATGTTGTGTTAATCAGCTTGCGTTCCTAGCATTGCTTTGACCTTGATATAAATGTATCGGTCCTTGTGTTCAGAGCATTTAGAATTTTGGCTAGAATAAGTAGGGCAAAGTTGTACTATTCCTCTTTTTGTACCTGAATTAATTATCAATCTATTTCAATTGGCACTTGTACTATCAAAACCATATATACAATCAAACTAGAATTTAAAAAAAACGACTCTCTTCATCGAGAAAATCCTAATGAAATCCAAGTTCATTTATCAGAGCATATTGGTGACCTAGTGATGATGTAAATTGATGAGCTATCAGAAGTGTACTGCTCAGATGGAATTTTCATCTGTGGTGTTTCAGTGGAGATGGGTTATACATTTTGGGCTCGTTTTAAATTGAAGCAGGTGAATCATTTGATGGAATCTAAAGGAGATGGAAAAAACTAAATTTCAGTTTGAAGCAGGGAGCAGTCACTTACGACAGTTTGTTTAGTGGCCATTTGAAGTTACAACAGTACTGAAAAAAGTGGCATGACCATTTTTCACACTTATGACCATTGCAGCATCCCTGGGATCATGTGATTTACATTCAGATGCTTGACAACTGGTTCATATTTATGATGTTTGAAGTATACCGGGGTCACATGATCCCCTTTGCAACCTTCTGACAAGCAAAGTCTGATTCTTCGGAGAGGGGTGGCATACAAATTGAATTAATAAAATAATAAAATAAATAAAGTTAAGGGGGACACCAGATTCACTTAACCACGTGACTCACTTAACAACTGCAGTGATTCACTTGACAAATGTGGCAAGAAAAGTCATAAAATTGGGCAAAACTCCCTTAACAAATTTCTCCACAACATAAATTTTGGGCACAATTTTGATCATAAGTCGAGGACTTCCTGTAACTGATTTCTGTTGGGATTATTGAAAATGTTTATATATATATATATATATATATATATATATATATATATATATATATATATATAGAATTCAGGAATGCATACCTGATTCACTTCCTTTAAAAGGAAGAAATGGAGGAAAATGTTATTATACTGAAGCCGAAAAATGCACACAGAATGCACATTTAAAAAAACCTGGTTTATATAATATGATTAAGGTGAGCTTTGGACATTTATAGATTGCATGTTCTTAAAAAGACAATTTATACTGTCTTTATACTGCTTATACTGCTTATGTATAACAGTGTTTTACTCTGTTATACATAGTTAGTTATATTACAAGTAGTCCTCAATTTATGACTGTTTATTTAACAATAGTCTGGAATTACTTCCATCCATTGCAAAATGTTGCACCACCTCTCCTGTGGTCATGTCATCATGATCTGGGTACTTGGCAACCTGTTCACACAACCAGTTTGCCAAGCACCCCACAATCATGTGATTGCCATTTACAATCTTCTCTGTCTGCTTCTCCAGAAAGTGGAGAAAATGGAGGGAAGGTTGCAACCTGCTGCCAACTGCCATGAGGATTTCTTTTTGACTATATGGGGGCTGGCTGAAAGAGCTGCCTGCCAAGGGAAGCTGAACTCCTTTCAAAAGGTGCAGGAATAGAACTGAAATCTTGATTTCAATACTGTCCATGCGTCTTGCCAAAGGAGCTCCTCTCTGTGCGTAGAAGGAGGAGGTTTTTCAGCCAACCCCAGAGTTGAGAAGGAAATCCAAGTAGAAAGCAGAGAGACAACACAATAAAGTAAGGAGTGCAGGATGCCTCAGGTGGTTTGAGGGGAGGCCCTGGAAGGCTCAATGCAGACTATGTGCAAATGTTTCTTTGCTCAGCAGCTAAAAATCCTGCTTGCATATTGGCAGGGAGGATTTTCAGCTTCTGAGCAGAGCCTACCAGGGTCTATCCCACTCCCTTGAGGCACCCTGCACTCCTTACCTGGGACTCCATCTGTTTAAAACCCATGAGATTGCTTAACAATCCCAACCAGGAGTGCTGGGATTGCTTCTAGGTGTCATCCAAGCTCACCTGAAATTCTGTGTAAGTCAAATGACTTAGGAAACTGGCAGGGTGGGTTACGTACCATCAAGTATTAGGGGTGGCTGGAGGTCTTTCATGATGTACTGTACAAAAGGCTGGTTCAAAGTTACCAAGAATGATTCAGCCAGACCACATGGGTGGAATCTTTGTTTGGCTGCAGTCTGCCAAGAGGAGAGAGCTCAGATGTAGTTCACTCAATGTTGTCTTATTTTTCTCAGGTATAAGTTCACCCTCCTTACACTGAGATATAAATCAGCAGACATTCCCAGTTACAGGTCTGCTATCAGGCAATTTCCATGTGTTTTGCCCTTCCCACTGAAGTCTTGAACTTTCCAACCTTACACTGTTAAGTAAGAGGGTGCCACACCTGTCTGGACCATATTTCTTTTACACATTTACTGTGCTGAATGCCAAAACGATAAATTGTCAAATATTTCATTTTTTCCTCTGGGGTTGTAAAAAGTGAACAGGCAGGTTTCCCTCCTCTTTTAAATTAATGGCATAAGTTTGGAAGGTAAGAACAAAATACAAATGGTTCACATTCCTTCCTTACAGATTTAAACAGATAGGAGCAGTATATGTTGCAAGGAGACTTGCATAATCTTCAAATGATATGATCACATTTTTGGCATCTTGTATTTGTATGTATACATGTTTGTGTATATTGAAAGAGCCTTGGTGGCGCAGCAGACTAAAGCACTTTTAAATAACACCAGCTGCCTGCAAGTACTGCAAGTTCAAATCTCACCAGGCTCAAGGTTGACTCAGCCTTCCATCCTTTCGAGGTAGGTAAAATGAGGACCCGGTTTGTGGGGGCAATAAGCTGACTTTGTATAAAAAAGAACACCGCTTAGGGTGGGGCCAAAAGCCCTACTAAGCAGGTATATACAAAAGTATGAAGACTATTGCTTAACGCATTGTAAGCCGCCCTGAGTCTCCGGAAAAGGGCGGCATATAAATCGAACCAATAAATATACTGTGTGTGTGTATGTATGTATGTGTATGTATGTGTGTTTATGTGTACAAACACATGCAGTGTATTACATAGCTATTAGAAATCAAAGATTAATTTGTATTATAACAGAAGAGAAATTTACTCACAAACTTCCAATAGCAATTATAGCACTTGGAATGCTATTTCTGCTGCATTTTAATTATTTAGAAAAGAAGATTGAAAAATTCATGAATCATCACTATTTTTAGTATAAATATTATTATATATAATTCAATTCAAATGCAATTGATCATAATTACAAATCAGTAAATATGTAATTCCATACCATGTATTTTTTTTTGAATGATTTTAATAGGCTTATTTTTATTATGTTTTTTATGTTCTTGATTTGATTTGTCAAGAACAGAAGTTTTCTAAACAAATAACAGAAGGCCAGGGCCGGATTTAGATTGGAAGAGGCCCTAGGCTATTCCACTTATGAGGCCCTTTCACCAGTGGTGGGATTCAATTTTTTAACAACAGGTTTTGTGGGCGTGGCTTAGTTGGGGGTGTGGCTTGGCAATCATGTGACTGGGTGGGCGTGGCTAGCTGGTCACATGACTGTGTAGGCGTGGGTAGCTCGTCATGTGACCGGGTGGGCGTGGCTGTGTGCATAGACTTTTTTCAGAGGGCTGAAAAAAGTCATTTCTGACTGGGCCTCGCACTTTTGACCGGTCCTCACACTTATGACCATCCTCACATTTATGCCCGTGCAGCTTTCTTAACAACCATGTCACTCATTTCACAACTGCTTCTCTTCACCATGGTGACAAGATAGGGCAAAAATGTAAAATGTGAGGACAGTCGTAAGTTCGAGGACTGGTCAAAAGTGTAAGGACCAGTCAGAAATAACTTTTTCAGCCCTCTGAGTAGTCCATATGCACAAAAGGATACAGCAATAGAGAGGGATGAAGGAAGGGAAGGGAAATTAGAGTAGGAGAGAGAGGGAGGAAGAGAGGAGGAGAAGGAGAAAGGAAAAGGAAGTAGGGAGGAGAAGAAGAGGGGGAGGAAGAGAAAGTAAGAAGGAAAGAAAAGAGAGGTGGTAGGTTTGAGGAGAAAGATTGCTGTACAATAAAAAAGATGAAAGGGAAGAAAGCCAACCCCCCAAAAATATAAAGATATTAAGATAAAGAATGAATTGTTAAACTTTAAAGAATAAAAGAGAACAAATATGAATAAATAACAATAATTAGAAACACACATACAAACATACAATGTATTTTCTTTGAACAGAGTATTTGGCCGGTTCACAAATTTAAACAGTGTTTAGTCATTTCAATTAAATTTACAATTTCTATATTTCCTTTTTGCCATATTTATTCCTCATCTATTTTTGTAAAAAAACAATATTACCCTCATCCTCATCTCTAATCTTAATCAAATTCAATTTTTCCCTTCTATTCTATATTATACCCCTTCCCATTGTCATCTATTTTTATATCCATCCTCACATTGGTTAATTATGTAATATTACAGTTGTTTAATATGAATTCAATATTTTAATATAAATCAATTAGTTATATAACTACCTTTTTTGTATATTAATCAATATGAACATGAATATTCCAATTATTTCCATGCAATCCAATTTCTTACAAATCAATTAATTATATTTACCAATAATAATAAACCAAATAATTTCCCCCATATATTCCTCCAAACCACAACTTAACCATTTCTGCTTTCAACACAATATACAACTAATAGTATCTCAATTATTACAATTCCCTAGTTAAATAGAGCTTTTTTTCTTTTGTGTTTTAAAATCTCCTCTTTTTCCCTAAATTTCCTGTTGTTTGCACCTACCTTTTTTGGTGAGGAAAAAGAAATCTGCCTGCCTAATTTTCCAACGTGCAAAGCCAACAGCCTGCTTTACTTTCTCTTTTGTTTTTCAGTATAGCTAGGGGGGAAAAATCAGCACTCTTTGCAAGCAAGGAGCAGATCCGTGAGCAAAACAGCTGAGAGCAAATCAGCTGGGGGTCGGGAGCCAATCTAAGCAAGGGCTAATTAGCCTATGCTGAAGCTCCGGGGGCCAATAAAATTACAAAAAAAACACCGAACCCTTTATTAAATTGCTGGCTCCCCCGCCCCTCACCCACCACTATTTATTGGCAATAAATAGTGGTGCGGAGGGGCGGGGCAAGCCAGCAATTTAACAAAGGGTTCGGCTGCAGCACTGGCTCTAGGGCGGCCCTTTGAAGCCCCACGGCAAGAATTTGAAGTTTTTTTTTCCTCCAGCCATCGGAGGCAGCAATAGATGGGGAGTGGGCGGGGTAAGCGAATGGCAGAGAGGGAGGGTGAGTGAAGGTGGGGAAGCTGCTTTCTCCATCCTGCTCTCTTGCATCCGGAGCCCACGTGGATCCCAGGCAGCGGAACTCAGGCTAGGGAAGGGGTGGGCAATTGTGGCTCTTTTACAACCTGTGGCCTTCAACTCCCAGAATTCCTCAGACAGCCAAGCTGCATCAGGAATTCTGGAAGTTGAAGTCCACAGGTTGTAAAAGAGCCACAATTGCCCACCCCTGGCTACGGTAGGCTGGCGCCGCGCGGGTGGGAGGCAAGGGGCAGGCGAGCCAGCAATTTAACAAAGGGCTCGGCCGAACCCCCTAGAACCCCCAGAATCCCACCACTGTGTAGGCCCCTCTTGATCTTGAGGCCCTAGGCTGAAGCCTAGTTAGCCTATAGGAAAATCCGCCCCTGCAGAAGGCTTAAAATAAAAACAATATAAAGCTTTAAAATGGCATATGTTTAAATCAATGAGAACCTCAAGTCCATAGCTGTTGTAATACAGAAGAGAGTAGACCCAGAATGCTACTTGGGTCTCTGGGAAGTGTATTCAGCAGGGTTGAGAAGCTCCTGTTTCTCAAAGTCTGAAAGACTTGGAAAAGAAAATACTAAACTCCATGGACCAACAAGTCTAACCAGTTTAAAGTAGATTCTTAGCTTCAAGGGATGAAAGGGATACAACCCTGAAATGGATGGTTAACATAGCAAAGGTTGTGAAAAAACTTGGGATTATACAGGTGTACTGACATATAATTTATTTATTTATTATTAGTTCAATTTATATGCCGCCCTTCTCTGAACTCTCAGGGTGGCTTACAATGCACTTATAGCAATAGCCTTCATTCTTTCGTATATACCTGCTTATTAGGACTTTTGGGCCCCCCCATAAGCGGTGTTTCTAGAAAGTCAGCTTATTGCCCCCACAATCCGGGTCCTCAATTTACCTACCTCGGAAGGATGGAAGGCTGAGTCAACCTTGAGCCTGGTGAGATTTGAACTCGCACTAGTTACAGGCAGCTGGCAGCTAAGTGCTACATAACAGCACTTAGTCCGCTGCACCACCAAGGCTCATAATGATTGTTCACAGTTAATCTAGTGATGAAAAAGTAACTTTGCAACCAGTCCTTTTATTTACAACCCTGGCAAGCCTGTAAAACAAAGGAAAGCTGAAGTAAGTTTGTAAGCAAAATTGCAATTTCACTTTTGCTCTTGCTTAATGACCATATTGCCTGTCCTCATTGTAGTAAGTAAACAACTAAACTATGTGTATGCACAACTTCAGTTCTTCTTCCTCTTCCTGATCCAACTTGGTTTTTTTTGTTCTTCTTGACTATTTATTTTCTCTTGGAATCGTTGAATAGGATCCCTTAATGGCCCAATAAGAACTGTTATGAGAACTCCCATCAATCAGAGGATTGAGCAGTGCCTGAGATGGGAATGAAGAGGACATGAGGTAGGGCCAAAAAAAAATCCTTCTGGAATGGGAATTTTTGTGGCTCTTAATACCTTGCAGTTCTTTCCTGTAAGAAAAGGCTTTTCTCTAAAATACCATTTCTTAGAAGAACTTCTGGAGCTAATTGGTGGTTGAAGGAAGATGGAACTTGGTGAAATGGCCAAATTGTCACTTTGATGAGATAAAAGACAGTATCTATATGTATTGCTAAATGTTCAGACTTTTTGCATGAAACAAAAAAAAATGAACTTATGATTTATGTTTTTTATAATTAGAAAGAATAGATTATAGGGAAAAAAAACAGTTGTAACCATAGAATAAAATGCAAATTTATAATTGTGCTTATAACTGCTGTAAAAATATTGAAAGCTAGTTCTTTGTATATTTTTTCACCACTGTAGAGCTGGAAGGAACCTTGGAAATCTTCTAGTCCAACCTCATGCTCAAGCAGGAGACCCTATACCAGACAAATGGCTGTCCAGTCTCTTCTTAAAAATCTCCAGTGATGAAGCACCCACAGCGTCTGAAGGCAAGTGGTTCCACTGGTTATTTGTTCTCACTGTTAGGAAGTTTCTCCTTAATTCCAGGTTGCTTCTCTCCTTGATTAGTTTCCATCCATTGTTTCTTGTCCTGTCCTCTGGTGCTTTGGAAAATAAATTGACCCCTCCTCTTTATGACAGCCTCTCAAATACTGGAATACTTCTATCATGAGCTCCTTAGTCCTTCTTTTCTCTAGACTAGCCAAACCCAAATCCTGCAATTATTCTTCATACGGTTTAGTCTCCAGGCCTTTAATCATCCTAGTTGTTCTTTTCTGCACTTTTCCCAAAATCTCAACATCTTTTTTGTAATGTGGTGAGAAAAACTGGATCCAGTATTCCAGATGTCATCTTACTAAGGTTTTATAAAGTGAATGTTAGAGGTTTGCTATCTTCTGCACCTTGCTATCACTTGATGCAAGTCTGCCATGAACTCTGAGGGGAGGGAGTTAGTTGGGAGGAGGTAAGATACACTGTTCAGTCTACCATTTGGAGAAACAAGGTCAGATGGTAGGGAATGGCATGTAGCTGCATACCAACCAGCCCACCACTGAAGAGACCATTCCCAAAACATTGCATTTGAATATAATAATAATAATAATAATAATAATAATAATAATAATAATAATAATAACAACAACAACAACAACAACAACAACAACTTTATTGTCATTGTACATGTATATACAGTATACCCATACAACAAAATTCACTTAACACCCAAAGACCAGGTCCAACACACATAACAATCCCCAAACACACTCCCACCCAGCACAAATTCCCCACCCCTAAACCACCCAAACATCCACACAACAGACCAAGTAATGCTGTCCAACAGCTCACTGATGGTGGCCCTTTAGTTCATTGTTGAGTGCAATTATAGCTCTGGGATAAAAACTATTCAGAAAATGTGTGGTCTGAGTTTTAATTGTCCTGTATCTTCTGCCAGAAGGCAACAGTCTAAAACAGTGCAAGCAGAATGGGAAGAGTCTCTGAGAATGTTATGCAACTTTCTCAAACAGCGAGATTCGAAGATGTCGTTCAGGGTTGGTAGCTGGAGTCCAATGATATGATTGGACAATGGGACATCAGTAGTGGGAGGTACTTTGGTGGGAAAAGTTACACTTGGGTAATTTGGTGCACAAATTTTAATTCCAGCTTTGCTCTACTGTTTTCTGCTTGATTTTGGTAAACTATATATTGCTCACTAAATGGAGTCAACAATTGTTCTTAAAATTGTTTGAATGAGGCAGGACTGACAGCAGTACTAGAGATTTTGATTCTATGCTTCTGTTTTCTTTCTTTGCTTTTGCACATTTAGTTATTTTTAATTTCTTTTTTTCTTTTTATTCAATATTAGTTTCTGTTAGATTTCATCTTAATTTTTCAATAAAAGTATATATACAGCTTAATGGAGATACTTTTCTTCTTCAACAGTACAAGATTTGAGGCTAGTTTAGTTTAGTGGTGAAGGTGCTGGCCTAGAAACCACCTGGTGAGTTCCAGTCCAGGTATGAAAGCTGATTGGATGCTTTTGAGCCAATCACTCTCTCTGTGCTCACTTACCTCACAGGATTGTTGTGGGGAAAATAGGAGGAGCAAGGAGTATTAAGTATGTTTGTCACCTTGAGTCACTTATACAATAATAAAAGAGGGCTAAAAAATCAAATATATAAACACCATTTGTCAATTTCAGAAGGCGGCTTTACTTGGAACCTCTTACTTCCTGTGACAATACCTTTAAACACTCTGAAACAACATCTGCCTATCTCAGAAGGTGGTCAAAAATCCCAATCTAAACTTTTGGCTGACTGTGTAACCAATAGTAAATAAAACACTTAGTGATACCTGGTCAGGCTGCTTACCGCAAGCAAAAATAGCACTTAATTTGAGCATTCAAAATCAGTAAGGAAAAAGTGGGGAGGGTAAGTGGATTATGAAGACCAACCAAGACTGAAGAAGTGCAAAGCTGCTGATTGGATAGCTATCCAGACTTCTGAGGGGCTAACTAGACTACTGTTTTTTGTTTTTTTTTTACCTCATGGCCCTTTTTCCTGTGCTTCAAGTGCTCCTATGACAATGTATTGCAAAGGAAGGTAATGAATAGTTGAAAACTCCTTTACTTTCAGAGATGTTTGTCTCATTGTGTCACTGAGGAACACCTAATACTCCTTAAACAGAATCCCATAATTCCCTGAAATACAAGTTGTGTAACATTAACAATAGATTAGAAGAAACTCCTAAATGTTCATGGAATCATTTGACCTGCTTGAATAAAAGTAACATTATGAAACTGCAACATTAATGGCAGGATTTTTCCAAAGTATCAGGACACGAACATGGGATGGGGGTGGGGATATAATGTAATCCAATACTAATAAACAAACATTACATTTCTTCAATGTTCATGGCCTGCCATTGGTGGGAAATTTGGGAGATGCGCTGGACAATAGTCATACTGTTCATTGTTCCATCAGGATGCCTTACAAATGTAGGCTCAAAGTATCCAGCTCCCAAACTCTTGAAGTCCAAGCTTATTAAAAGTACTTGCCCCCTACTTTTTACATCTTGTAAAATGGAGAAAGTGGAAGACACATAAAGCAAACTGGACCCTCTTTTTCCAAAAATTGCAGCAAACTTCCCAGGCAACTGTGATTGGATTGGAGAAAGACATGATGTTACCATGTTGATGCAGGTGGCATTTTTTTGGAAATTAGAGGCCAGAAAGAGAAGACTTTATCTAGTTTTGTTTCTACTTGGAAAACATTTCAGGGCTTCGTGCTTGAAACTGAAAAAAACTGAAGCTTTGATTTTAGGTTTTGAAGACTAAAATGACATTTTTATAAAAATGACTTGAAATATTTAGGAAATGTAAAGCAAAAGGTCGAGGTTGTAACTTTTTTGTATTCTATTGCACTGAAAAAAGTTGAGGTTGTAAAACAAAAAAAAAGGAAGTTGGAGGCCAGTGAAGATGGTCTAGGGAAGAGCAAAGGCGCTTGAGTGGACTGCAAAAGATCTCAGTGCAGGACAAATTGTTTTGTGGCAATACTGCAGATATCACCAAGTTGCAATGAGTACAACTCTAATGGTTTTATTTTTAATGGTTGAAAAGAAAGCATATAGAGTTGCCACATGCCGGGTTTTGGGTGTCTTTACCTGCCCTGCATTTGGCTTAACACAGCTTTGCTGCAGGCAATGCTATTAGTTCTTCTCTTTAATGAGCCAGATCCTTCTGCCAAGAATTAAACAGCATTTATATATGCAAAATATGAATCACAAACAAATGGAAAGCAATAGATAGATGATAGATATCTTCTGCTTTACATAACCAGGCAATGTTCTTATGCCCTGGGACCATGGGGATTATTAGTGTCTTGCTATCACTTGTGTTGTGAGAGAAAATTGCAGGTGCATTTCTCATGGCTAAAAACAACACAGTAAGTACAATTAGCATAAATTTCTAAGTGGGCCAATCATATATCCTGAGGGCAAGGAATACCCTTCAAATTAATGACAAGTGAACATCAATAGCTTGACTTTGCACATGTGGGAGGAAGAGACCAAAGAAAAAATAAATTAAAACAAAACAAAACAAAACAGAAAACATATATTCTTATTCTTCTATATAAATTTATTCCACCAAGATGGTTTGCCCCAGTTTAATTGGGGATCCAAATTAAATGTAAAGCACACCTATGATTAGAATTTATCAGATTGGCTTCATTGAGTTCTTCCAATTATCAACTCAAAGACAGCAGTTCTGAAGAAACTTGTCTATGTGTCTAAGTTAGAGAAATGACACAACAGGAACACAGGAAACAGCATGAATCAGACTACTGGTTATCTAGTAATGAGTGAGTAGTGGTGAATGTTCCAAGTGTCAAACAGGAATCCTTCTAGCTCTACCTTAAATTACTTTGACATGGAAAGTGATTTAACTACCATCTTCCAGACCAACATAGAAACTGAAATATGATTACTGTATCTCTATTTTCTGAACTTATCAAACTCATTATACCACTATCTGCTAATCAGTCATTTAAATTTGGGTACATAGGAAAATGATGTGTACATTAGATTACACCATTTATGGAAAACATATACTTCATATTATGGAGAGAAATATTTTATGGACATAAAAGTGCACATAAATTTTCATACAGATTTTCAAAGTTAATTTGTAAATTTACATGGAGATGTCAACCTTTCCAGGTAGACAAGACAGGAAACAAGATCAAGTTCTATTTTATTATGAGTCTTTATCTTGCAAGAATCTTGCAAGTCTGAAATTTCCTGTTGTCTCTTTTTATAGCCTGATGAATCCTTTCCAATTTTCCTTCTCTGCTTGCTATGGAGCTGTGGACTCCCCCAACTTAACTAATTGTTCTCTAACCAGCATCTCTTCCCTACATCTCCCAAGATCTTGTCCATATACCATTACAGGGATTTATCTGAAACAAACTTATAAATGAAAAAATATAGGAAAGCACTTGTTCCTTATAAAAATTATGTTACATCCTTAAATATGTTAAACATTAAATATTTTAACCCAGTTTTGAAATACCGTTTCTTTAATTTTAAAAGCAATCATAAGCCTCCCAGATGGGTAATTGTTATTTAAAGTGAACAATGTAGGAGATTCCTAATCACTTAATTCTCTTGCATGCAGCTTTGCCATCCTGTATAATGCCAGCCAAATGGCTGTTGCTAATCTAGTTTGTAACTGAATCAACAGTTGTGTTTTGAATCTACAGCACCATCATAATTTAAAGGTGATCAACTGATTTCATTTGACATCTATTTCATGGGAAGCTTTTTTAAAATAATTGACTATATTTACATATACTGTTGAAAATATAGATAAAATAGTAAAATTGAATGCTAGTGTCAAATATATAATATCAGAACAAAATCATAAAGAGCCAGTACCAGAGAAAAGTAATAAAACTAATTTCACAGTCCACACTACAATAAATTACCCATCAGTCATGGAGAGTCCAAATTTTAAAACCATGTTTTAAAAGGCCAGACTGAATGTAAGCATTTTCAGATTGTGCTGAAAAACAATACTGGAAATGTCAAAAGAGCCTCTCAGGAGAGACACACTCCTGGTGGGGGGTGGGGCACCATGGAATAGGGCACTTTCTTAAGGAGCTGTCCAGTCTCTTAGTAATTTGAGGAAAAGCATTTTGATGCAGGTAAATCTATTGCATGACATCATGTCCCACATTCACCATTCCGCCAGCCCCATCCACTTATCTATTTGAGCAAATGATTCTCATTAGTACATGAAAAGGGTAGAAATGATTTGTTAATTGGGCAACATCCACACACACAACATCCACTCTTCTGAAAGAGCAGTTGATTTGCCTTACTATTGAGCACCAATCCCCATGGATGGCAGCAACAATGCAATTTTGCAATCAGATTTTGAGGTACTGTATACCTATATTCTGCTGGTCCTGCAGGCTTTCTTTTTCTAATAGATTTCTATTTGTACATTCTAATACACAGCTATTTGGACCAACAATCAAGTACTTTGGTAGTTTTAAGGCAATAGATATCAATGTCAAGTTTCGTGCAACATGGTGCTACTCCCCTAATTCAAATGTGGGCAATTTGGGGCTGCTGTGTTTTCTTTCCTTAATCTAATACATTCCCTAAACCCAATCAGATTGGCAACTTATTCCCACAGGCTTCAGGTTGTGGAAGTTTGTGTTGAAGTTGCTTCATGAAGCAATGTGATGTTCATGCTTTACCTGTTGGCAAGTCCTGATTCTGCCTTCTCCAGCATTTGGAAAAACAGAAGGGGCTTCTTCACATATGCCTATCAGCTTTCAGGAATGCTGGAGCATATGATGGGACAATGCTTTCCTCCTCACCCAAGGCCTGTGCAAAAGGCAAATGACAGGGGAAGCACCCATGGAAAGGCTTCAGGGCAACCTGAGGTCCTTTAGCAAAATCAATCACTTGATGCAAAGAATGATGTTGCCTGTGTAGTGCAAAGCACTTCATCAAGATGAACCTTTTATAGGTTATTCTTAATGGTGACCTTACAAAATCTGGTGTTATTCAGAAGGAAATGAGACAAGGATGTTGGTTATCCCTACTTTTATTCATATTAGCACTAGAAGTTCTAAATAAGGATAGAAGAAAACAGGAAGGGATAAGGATTTTAAACATTAAAAAGGAGGTATATAAATTAAGAGCATTTATCAACAATGTCATATTGATACTGGAGGATCCATTGAAAGGAGTAGAATTACTAATGAAAAAACTTTAAAAAAATTGGTGCCATACCTAAATTTAAGATTAAGAAACAAAAAGCAAAAGTTTTAATTAAAGACATAGGGCAAAATGACCAATTGGAATTGATAAATAAAACAGGCTTTAAGGTTTAGAAAATAGTAACGTATTTAGGAGTTACCCTGAAGAATATGGAGTATATGTTTTACCAAAATAACTATGTCAAAACATGGAATGAAATAAAAAAAATACATTTCAAGATGAGATTATCTACAACTGTCTTTGGTGGGGAAAATATGTGTAATAAAAATGAATGTACCAAGAACATTACTTCTATTTCAAACCATGCTGATTTAGCTGACATGTTTAATTCTTGTTCTTAAACATAAGATCTTGTGCAATGCTAAAGAGAGGGAAGGTTTGATTTGAAACAGAATTTTGCAGCCTCTTGCCTTGTTTGGTTAAAAGAATGGGGATACAATGTGACTAGATCTAGAAGGCTGGGACTTGAGATGTGGATGGCCTGTGTATTTATGGTATGATAAAGTTAATCTTGATTTTAGAAATCATTTTATTAGGAGAGCTATTTTGAGAATTTGGAATAAACATAAAATGAAATTATGCCAAAAACTACCTTTATGGTATTTTCCCTCACGAAGCATATCGCACAAAAATACCTTTATGGTATTTTCCTTCACAAAGCATATTACAGAAAGGAAATGAGGGTTGGATAAAAATGGTTAAAGAATGCAGATTTATTGGATTACTCCACAGATGATATTAAATTAAAATCCAGAGAACACCTGGCATTAGAAGGTTTCAGTTGTCAATGGTTCTTGTATTTGCAATTGACAGAGAGATTTAAAGCTAATAAGAAACTGTACAATTTTGAACATGATAAACTATATTTGAAATGGAACTGAAGTCTGGCTACTGAGATTTTGATGATCTCCTCAGGAGTAAGGTGGCCCCTCATGGTCTTGTTGGACTTGGGGTGCACTTGGTGTCTAATTAGTCTTCAAATAGTCTTCAAATGGAGGAACTGGGATTGAGGCTGAGGACGTTAAAGCAGCCCATCAGGTTCTCCCAGTTAGATGGCTCACTTACAGGAGGGGCACCAGTAACTTAATGAAGCCAGTGAGCCTCAGGGTTGGGACCCGTGTAGAGACTATTCACTTTATTGTGAATGACCGAGACTAGCGTGATTGAAGAAATGGAACCCCTCAGTAAATTGGGAGAACAACAAGTGGCAAATGAGGAAAAAAGTGGCTAAGCAGCAGGAGCCAGTAAAAATGCTGAATGCCACCCATGAGCTGGCAGTTAGGAAAGTGAAAGTGGAGTCAGCAAATACATTGAAAGGAAGTGAGGAGTTAAAGCTGCTCATCCCCTTTGAATACTGCAATTTAGCAGAGGCGTTAAGCGAAAAGGAATCAGATATGCTCCACCCCATCGCTCCACAGACTGTGCTATTGAAATCTTGCCAAGGGCTAAATACCTAAACCGAAGATGTATTCCATGACCCCAAGGAAGATGGAGGAACTTCAGAGGTTCATAGACAAGAACTTAGCCAAGAGATTTATCCAGCCAGCAAAGACAAGGATGACTGCCCCTGTACTTTTCAAAGGGAAGAAAGATGGGTCTCTCAGATTATGTGTTATTACAGGGATTTAAATTGCATTTGTGTGAAGAATATGTATCCTCTCCCCGTCATGAGGGACATGCTGGGCTAACTAGTTAACTTTTCAATATAACATACCAATTGATCAATGGGGAAAAATGTAGCTAAAGGGATTGGAATTTACATTATGCTTTAACCTCAGAGAAAATTTCTATAAAATGATGTATAGATGGTCTTTATCCCCAGATAAATTGTCTAAAATATATGAAGGATCCCCAAATAGTTGCTGGAAATGTAAGACTCAAATAAAAACTTTTTATCACCTTTGGGTGGATTTGTAAAAGGGCTAAACAATATTGAAGAGCAAATAGTAATGTAATTTGTTTTTTAAAAAATTAATGTACAATTTAGATTGGAAAATTTTTATTAAGAGTTTAACAATAAAACATAGCTTTTTATTGTTATTTATGATAACAGCAGCACGACTTTTATACGCTCAATGTTGGAAAGACTCTTATTGTGTTTACCCACAATAGAAGAATGATTAATAAAGATGACAGAACTGGAAATGATGAGCAAGTTAACAGTCCTCACTGAAAAATCACTGAAGATTTCAGTTATAATTGGAAGCCCTTTGTGGATTTTTTGCAGGAGATAGAGAAAAATCTAATTTTGACATATGGCTCTGATGATTGTTAAAATTTAAAAAGGGGGAAATATTTCTTTTGGGGGGGGGAATGGACATTTTATTACAGTCTTAAATTAAGAATTGAAAGTAGGTTCTTTATATCCTGAAATTACTCTATTCAACATCTTCTTAGAATTAGAAGCTTAACATGGCTCTGATGATTTACATTCATTAGGTATGATTATTCAGCTAGCTCTGTGTCCATCTGATGGAAGCACTTAACAGAATATTAGAATAACAGAGTTGGAAGGGACCTTGGTAGTCTTCCAGTCCAACCCTCTGCCTAGGCAGGAAATCTTACACCACTTCAGACAAATGGTTATCCAATATCTTCTTAAAAGTGGTATTAACACTTCACGTGATCTTGATTCTATCCCACTGTTTATGCAGCCTAGAACTGTGTTTTGGCAACTGCTGCACACTTCTGGCTCATGGTTAACTGGTTGTCCATTAGGACTCCAAGATTCCTATCACAATTACTACTATTGAGTGAGGTACCACATATACTGTACCTGTGCATTTTGTTTTTCTTGCCTAAATGTAGAACCTTACTTTTTTCACCATTAAATTTCTTTTTGTTAGATAGTGCCCAATGTTCAAGTCTGTCAATATCCTTCTGTATCTTGAGCCTATCTTCCGGAGTGTTGGCTATTCCTGTTAGCTTGATGTCATCTGCAAATTTGATGAGTTCCCCATCTATCCCCTCATCCAAATCATTGATGAAGATGTTGAAAAGTACTGGGCCTAAAACACAGCCTTGGGATACCCCACTGCATACTTCCCTCCATGTAGATGCAGTTGCATTGAGGACTACACGTTGAGTATGGTTGGTCAGCCAGTTATGAATACATCTGGTGGTGATAATGTCTAACCCACATTTTTCTATTATATCAAGTAATAGGTCATGGTCCACTTTATCAAATGCCTTAGTGAAATACAAGTAAATTATATTGACAGCATTCCTCTGGTCCACTAATTTTGTCACTTTGTCAAAGAATGCAATAAGATTAGTCTGGCATGATCTGTTTTTGACAAACCCATGTTGGCTTTTGGTTATTACTTTGTTTGCTTCTAGGTATTTGCTGATTCATTCCTTGATTATCTTTTCCAGAATCTTCCCTGGTATTGAGGTGAGGCTGATACGTCTGTAGTTTCCTGGATCTATTTTTTTCCCTTTTTTGAAGATGGGAACTACATCAGCTCTTTTCCAGTCCTCTGGCAGTTCCCCGGCACTCCAGAATATTTGAAAGTTATAGTTCAGTGATTCTGAGATCTCATCTGTTAGTTCCTTCAGAACCTTGGGGTGTAGTCCATCTGGTCCTGGTGATTTGAACTCATCTAGGGTAGACAGGTGTTAACTTACCATTTTCTTCCCTATTTTAACTTGTGTTCCTCGTCTGTTTTTTCTGATGCTGTTTTTGATAGGTTGGACTGTTTTTCCCTTTGTGTAAAGACAGATGCAAAAAACGAGTTAAGTAGTTCTGCTTTCTCCCTGTTGCTTGTCATCTTCTTGCCACTTTCTCCCAGCAATGGAGCAGCAACTTGTCCCAGCAACTTCACAACCCATATCTCTCATCTTCTATAAGATTACATGGGAAGTTTTTCTGAAGTCAAATCAGATTAGTTTGATACAAGCCACTGGTGATAAACCAATACAGTCTTCTTGCTAACCAATAAATCCTTTTCAAAATGCTCATAGATTAACTGCTAGTCTGCTCAGAGTTTGCCAGGTATAGATGTCAAGATGATTGTCTTTAGATCTTAACCTGTCCTGACCTCCCCTCTCCCCTTTTGGAAGATGATCAAAATATTTGACTTTCTCCAATGTTCAGGCACTCCTTCATGATTTCTAATATCACAGAAAAAGACTCTGAAATGACTCTGCACATTCCTTTGTGAGGTTTAGTGAACATTAAAACTTGCTTATAGTAGGCAGGGTCTTCATAGCTATCTCTTTACTTACCTTGGATTGGCGGTCTGTTCTAGTATCGATTGTTTGGCTTAGATCCATTTCCACAGGTTTAAGGTTCATTAAGAATTAATATCAACCTTCCCCGCTTCTCACACTTATTGACC
Source organism: Arizona elegans (assembly GCA_022577455.1). Lineage (NCBI taxonomy): Eukaryota > Metazoa > Chordata > Lepidosauria > Squamata > Colubridae > Arizona > Arizona elegans. The sequence continues at coordinate 157,508,732 of JAKOOJ010000001.1, forward strand.
AAAAGTCTCATTAGTAATCAAACTGCACCAGCTAGATCTTAAATCTAAATCCAGGATTTGTAATTCTAGAGTTAGAGTATTAAGGTGAAGCTGCTGATTGATAGCGGATATTACTGTAAACAAGGTTCAAAGCTGCATCCTTTATCATAGTCAGGTGAAAAAGTCAGAACATCCCATGTAAAGTTTTTTTCCTTTTTTATGTATTGTACATATCAATATTTTATCTTCATTCAAACTGTATAAAGATAAAGGTAATGTAATTGAACAAAGAAACTATGAAAAATTGACTTTGCAATAATTGAGTCAACAAAAAAATGAATAACTATACCATTTCCTTCTATGGAAAAAGCACATTCTTGACAGATACCCAATATTGCCCCCTTTGGCAGAAATAATTTCAAATGATCATTTCTTATAAATGTATAACAGCCCCTGACTAGGAAGAATTTTTGACACTAATAAAAAAAAAATGATTTTTGACTAGAAGGAATTTTTCCCACTCCTCCAGCCAGATTTTTTCCCCGCAGTTGTGTGATATTTGAGGAGTTTCTTGCGTGCACAACCCTTTTCAAATCACCCTTTTGCATCAAGAGGGGATTTAGATCTAGACTTTGACTTGGCCATTCCAGCATCCTCCATTTCTTTTTTCAGCCATTCTTTCATCAATGTACTGAATGTTTATGGTTATTGTCATTTCCGTATGCTGAAAAATTAAAAAGAATTCAATGGGGTGTACTTTTTCACATGACAGTATATTTTGAAGTCAAGATATTTCAATATACTGTATGCCATTTTTCAATATCAGTAGAGCTTCATAGCACTGCTGAGTTTAAACAATATTGTGATCCTAAGATTCAGCACTATATGGTCTGGTTACAGCTAATAGCCACCTGGACTGTCAGTATCGCCAAATCTGCAGAACTGAGAGTTTGAACACTCCCCCTATTCTACAAATGCACTTTACACTCACAGACATTACCTTAAACACATGTCTGCTGAGACAATAACCTGAGGCATAAGACAGACGTAGGGTTGCTGTTCTGTGCTTAAATAGGGCTGGGATCCAAACAGCTTCTGACTGTATCTGAGGCCTTAGGTCTGCAACAGTGATAGATCTTCCTTTTCTCTTTCAACAGAAGGCTTGAGTGCCATGTGATGACTTCCATTTGTTTCTGAAGCAGTTTACAATGCAGTATAACGAGAGGGAAGGAGCTGTAATTAAAGGCACATTATCTTCAAATCTTAACAATTAAATCCTATAAAGAGCTGGTGAGGGAGCTGATACAAGTGAACAGATGACTTCGGTGAGGATAGGAATGGAAAAAATGATTTTCTACAAGTAGTGGGTGGGGTGTCACACTACCATCTTCTCATCATTTCACAGAAGAAGAGATACAAAAAAGATCTTAGGTTTTGGGAAGGCAGACTCCAGTTGACATAAGGAAAACTTCCTAGAGGAAGAAAGGTGGGCTCTCTTTTGCTGAAGGCATTCAAGAAGCTGGATAGACATTAATTAAGGAATCTTTAATTTGGATTTCTGTACCAAAGAGTGAGTTATAAGCAATGTTCTAAAACAGCTTTTTGTTCTAATTATTTGTGGGTGTTGGTACAAAACTTCATTTGGTGCAACTCCAATTTCTCAATTAACAGAAGAAAATTATGATACATCCTAAGCAAAGAGCATGATGCAATATATGTCTTTTGTGACTAAAGTTCTATTAATCATAATTTGGAAATAAGCCCACAATGATTAGATATGTACATGTATATAGCTGTATGTGTATATATACATATTACCTGTATGTGTATAGAGCATTGCAGACTTAACGAAAGTAATTTACAGGGAACAATACAAAAATCATTAGATCTAACCTAGTTTTTTCATTATTTTGTCACCAGTCAACCTAAATTGGGATAGCATTTTTTACCAAACTCCTGTGAGCAGGAGGGCTACTCATTAGAGCTGTAAAAATATTATCAGCCACTAGATGACAGCAGAGAGAGATGCAGTCTAGTGATCATCTGGAGCAGGCATCTTCAAATTATGGCCAGCGGGCCGGATATGGCCCACTGACACAATGTATCCAGCCCGCACAGTGGTGGGATTCAGCCCCGCCCCCTGCCTCACCACTCCAACCCATCATCACATGGCTGGCTTTTCCTGGCTGATGGGGGCCTGGGGAAGAGGTGCCTTAACTGCCGCAGCTGTCAGAGGGCATGTGGGATGGCCAGGGACTGCAAGGTCCCTGTCTGGCAGCAGGGACTCTGCAGTTGGCCCTCCAAGAAACAGGCATTGTGGGGGCAGCACTTGCATTGGCAGCAGGCAGAGGGGTGGGGGCAGGTGAGGCACGTGATGCAGATCATGTGCCTGTTCCATCCCATGTTGCAGTGGATGCCTTTGCCAGCAGGCCCTGCAGGAAATGGGGGAAAGTGCGGCATTTACCCGTCTACTACCAGAACCAACACGCAACGCCCGGCTGGGTTTCCCTGAAGTGCGCGGGGGGCAGGGTAGGAAGCGGCACCCACCCCAAGGCTGGAGGAAGAGGGCCTTTGAACCCCAGGCACCAGTTGGGGTAATGCCCTGCCGATTCGGCCACTTGTGCGGAAGGAAGCCTGGCTACTCATGAGCCACACCTTCCCAGAATTTGGCTACAGCCCTCCTTCTCCAGTGGTGGAGACAGCTGTCCTCCTTCAAGCCAGTGCCATCGCCAAAGCAAAGCAGCCAACTAGAAAGGCTGAGTAGAAGTGGTAAAAGCACACCCATTTCCAGCAGGCAAAAGGTGGCCACCGCGAGTGGGGAAAGCTTGATCCTTATTGGCGCTATGGCTGCCCAAGCCCAGCTGGGATTGCATTCCTCCCCCCCATTTTTGCTGGGCCTGGGCAGCCAGGGCTCTGATGGGAATCTGGCTTTCCCCACTCGCAGTGGCCGCAGCCTAATGGACCTGCACAAGCTGCTGACAGCCTTAGTGGTGCGTGAGGGGAACGTGCCTTTCTAACTGGCCTCTTCACCTCCTTCGGGCTGCATGGGTCTGCCGAGTATGGCGGAGTTGCCACCCAGGAGCTGCCAATGGTAGAGACCCCCAATGATGTGCCTCCTTCACTGGGGCTGTTTGGCAGAGCCCTGCCCTGTCCTGTGAGGCAGCAGCACCACAGCGCTTTTGGGGTGCTGTCCGAGTGACACAGCTTCTTCAGACAGAGCCCCGAGGCTGCAGTCCCTTCCCTGGACTGAAGGTAGCCTTCTGCCTTGCAGCTCCCTCCCCCCCCCCCGCTGCATCTCCATTCCGAGCTCTTGCGCCTGTTGGCAAAGTGAGGCTGGCGAGACGCGAGCGAGCTAGGGAGTGGGTGCAGCAACAACCACTGCCTTCTCCCCTCCTCACTTGATTGCTCTGGCCAGTGAGATTCCAAAAGCAGATCGAGACCACCGCAATGCGAATGGAATGGAATTCAGCAAGGTTTCTCTTCTCCACCCACATTTGCTCTTCTAGGAGACTTTTCTTTCCTGACAGAGAGATGAGAGAGAGAGAGAGAGAATGGAATGGAATAGAATTCAGCAAGGTTTCTCTTCCCCACCCCCATTTGCTCTTCTAGCACACTTTTATTGAGGGGGGGAGGGAGAAATGTTGATTGTAATCTCCTTGGGGCTGAGAAGAATTGCTGCAAAACTGGGTTTTCTGAAGTGGACTACTAGACTCGTAAACAACTTTAAAAAACGATCTAGTAAAGTCAAACAAAAGCAAATAAAACACGCCCAGCAGGAAAACAAAGTTTAATTTGTGTGTATTATTTAATGGACTGCTAAATTGGCCACGCCCACCCAGCCACGCCCACCTAACCAGTCCGCCCCACCACCAGTCTGAGAGATTGTGAAGTGGCTCCCTGTTCAAAAAGTTTGAGGACCCCTGATCTGGAGTTTTGTAGCCCAGATCTAGCAGTCTTATCCTAACACTTAATGAGTAATGGTGAAATTTTTGGTGCACTGAGTGGATTTTAATACCAATGTTTTGTCCTGTACTAAGTAAAATTTGTTTTGTCCCCTTTTATTTTATTTATCTTATTTAAAAGATTTCTGCTCTGGTTTTCCTTGCAGAAAAAGATGATGATCTACCATTAGGTGGTAATGAATTCAAAAAATTTAAAATCCAACCATCACTAAACAGAATTAAGTTATTTCCAAGATAAAATGCTTGTTTAAAAAGAAATACTAGTGAAATGCAAGAGGATAATGATCTCCCTCTTGCAGCAGGGTTTTTGATATCCCAGGGAGAAGAGGTCTTCCAACATATCATACAACAATCTCTCTCTTTCTCTAAATCCATAGAGAGCAGAGCAACCAATTTGCCCCCTTCCTCTATGTTGCCCTGCAACTGACATAGCAGACACACATTTCTGGTATACTATATATATGTATATGGAGATTCTCAATCATCCAGTCATGGTTGTCCTGAAGGTGGAAAATGCACCTTTTGCCAAACCATTTACCAAAGAAGTATGAGATCCATTATTGACATGAGAAATTTCATAAAATGAACTCTTTCATTTGAGAAGCTATTTTTATTGGTAAAATATTAAATAGTATACAGAATTAAAAACTGCACATACACATTTGAGAAATAGGTCTTGGACAAATTTTATGCTTGTTCCTGAGATTCCCTACATTTAATTCCAGTAGCTATGCACAGTACAAACATCCATAATATAATTATTTTCACAAAGTATTACAAAGTTTCTGTAGCTCTGCCATATATAAGATATGTGTGTGTGTGTATGTGTACCCATACACACACATACTCAAACACTCTCTCATGCATTTTCATCACTCATATCCATATACCTTGCACACATACATGATACTCATTTGTATGTATGTAAGAAAGAGGGAAAAGTCCAGTTTCAGTAAATAGCTAATTAGCGATTGAAGACTTTGATAGCAAACCAGGAATTCTTTGCTTTTGAATTTTCCCATTCAGCTTTACCATTTCAAATGCCCCTATAATTAGTTCAGATTATAAATTTCTGCAGTTGTGTATAAGAGCATAAGCCAGATCTATAAACACATCACTTCCATTCTTGAGAGTAAGATCATCTAGTTTGCCCATTTTCTACTTTGAATAAGAATCCTTTTGGCTAAATCAATAGTGGACACTCCTTTCCCAACAAGAGTGAGCAGAAAAGATTTCTCCCAACAATGTGACAACAGGGGAATACAGTACTTGCCCCATCTATCCAATAAGGCATACAGCATTGAATGTTCCAGACTTTATCACAGAGACTATTCCAAGGGATTCTGATATAGATCTGATCCAAAGCTCTTTCAAATGTGGTAGGAGTCACTCCAATATATTTTTGACCTGGTCTCTAACATTTGGGTTCTAAATCATATTCTCATTAACTGAAAGTTAGAATGAGTGACCATAGATAGGAAGGGGTGTACTTTATTATAGTCATTACAAAATTCTGTCCATTACATAAAATTCAATCATAATGCAGCCAGACTGGAAATCTACAGAGTACCATTTTTTATTATTTGTAAACATCCTAAATTGGCTTGTTCATATTTTCCCCACCCTGCCTGTTCAGTCACTTCAAACACCTTTAAATAAAGCAAAGAATATTTGGAATGAAAATAAATAGAAATAATGTGACTATTTTGTAAAGCGTGATTTATATCCAATCTCAAAATTTAAGTTGGAGGAAACAAGCAATTACAGAGTTTGAAACTGATCAGCAAGTGGCAAAAGTGAGGAAGATACTGGGAAATAAAAAACTGCCATCCTAGAAGGGGTATAACGGACACATTATGTCACTTAATCATGCTTTCTGCTCTACATAAGACAGAAATTTGGAAAGCATAAGAACTGATAGCAAATTGACATGTATCCCTTAAAATTCTAAGGAATCCAATTCTACACCATGATCTAAATATCAGAGAGATTGTTCTCATACAGCACAGCAGCACCCATCCCCTAACAAGGTACCCACAAACCCTTTCCCCACTTTATCAAAAACAAGTGCTTCTGGGAAGCAAAACACTAGGGGGGCGTGGATTCCTTTTCCAGATCTCTCATTTGCATTAGATTCTGGAGAAGGAAACAGCAGTAGGGGTCTGTTCCAATTGATTCCAAGAATTCTGTTTCTTAGTCTCTCTATACAGAGAAAAAAAAATACCAAGCATCCCTACTTATAAGTAAGTATTTCATGGGGTTTGCTCCATATTTACACGGTAAATTGCTTGTGATTCTGTCTTAAATCCCACTGGTGTGCCAGAAAACTAAAGGGAATGAACTGGAAGAACTGTTGATGACCACAAATGTTGGCTTAGCTGATGAGCTAGGCAATACTTGTGGACCTTCCTCCAGAAACAGTGTAACTCAATGCAAATCTTGATGAAGTGCTTCACTTCTTTAAATAAAAACATTTATTAAACTCTTGTTTTCTTTTGGCAAGTGCTTAAAATCTAAGGTTATTTTCCCCTACACATTCCCCAACCCCCAATCAGCAACCACCCAAAAGTGGCCTCTGTATTCAGTAACAGCTTTCCCCACCAAATATTCACAAGGATTTTTATTCTGTATCTAAATACATATTTACAGCATAGCAGTCTTCACCTATTTGAGTAATAGGTATTAAAATATTCTAGATATATAAATAAAGCATGACATATAAAATAAGCCCTACCATAATAGATAAGGCAAGAAGAATTAAAAATAAGCTTTCCTGGTGAAAGAATTGCCTCCTTGTATGCTTCCCTGCAGACAAAAATCCCCCAGATATAAATGCCTGGACAGAGAATTTGGGAGTCTGACCCAAGGTTTTTCAATGCAAAGGACATTTCCAGTGAGGATCAGCCCATTGGTGTTAAGTGCTTTACCCAATGGGAAAAAAAAGAAAGAATGAAACCGAAGCAAAAGAGGAAACAAAAATGCTTAGCTTTAGCAAGCAACCCATTAAGACCGCACCGATCAAAGGCACGTTATGGATAATAGCATTAACAAGAAAGGGGTTATCTATACCTATCAGTTAAATCCCCACCACTAAACTGCTACATTTAAGTTTTGGGGCAGCCTTTGCTACTTGTCTATCAGCACAATCAAACAGGTAGTCCAGTGCAAGGGCAGCTTCGAACCATTTGTTCCATCTCTCTGAATTGTTATTCCACACAGAGCAAAAGCAACAGCTAAAACAAGATGTTTGAGAGAATGGAACCCCAGTGTTTCTGAAAGGCAGCTTTCCTTCCCATGCAATGGGCTGCTTCCTTTGGGGGTGTTCTCGGTCATGCTCCTAGCTCCAGTGAGTCAGTGATGAACAGAGCTGTACCCCACAAGAATTTAAATGAGTACCATCAGGGCGTACCCAGGATTCTCTGCAATGCCAGCAGTAGGAGTAACAAAGTGGATGGGGTTCCCTGAAGATTCAACTGTTAAAAAAACAATGTAATAAAACACTGACCTTTGTCTGGGCAGCAGTTTGCAGCAGTTTGCTTCAAAATGTAATGTCATTATTCAAACAATGTTCAATGCACTATAAAACTTTCAGAGAGATTATTGCACATAAATGGAACAATCGGTCTTTTCTCTCTTAAATTAACAATCTGGATAGTGGCTCCAAACTTGTTAAAAGCACGTTCTAATATTAAGATGCAAAAATACAACATTTCGGGTACAGAAATTTTTGCCTAGGAATAGAATAATCCCAAAACTTTTAAAGCATAGTCTTCCATTGGAAAAAAATGACACATTTTTACAGTTTAAATTTTTCTAAACAATTATGCATTAAAAGTTTCCAATCTGTCAAAAAGTCATACATCTTAAGAAAAAGAAAGTACAACCAGAAAATAATATCAACATAAAGAAAGGCAACTTAGTATTACAGCTCCACAACTCTGTCATCTCTAATGATCCTAAATTTAAAAGTGTTAAAAAGATTATTTAGCTATATTTACCAGATCATTTTTTCTTTTTTTAATATAAAACTACACTCAAGTACAAAAATATGTAAACACACTGTACAACCAATGAACAGATAACAAATTAAATTTAAAAACAAGATCAAGTTGCAGGCAACAAGAGCTATCAGAGAATAAAACTGAAAATAAGAAAAATGGGCAGGAAAAGACCAAAACAAAGCAGAATAAAATTTCTACAAGTAAAACAAGAAATAAATATGATCAAGATTTGAGAGTGCTTGATAACAGGACAAATCTCTGATCACAGTTTCAAAGCTTTAATTACTACAAAATAACTAAACCCATTCTCTGTTAAACATGCATATCTACTGATGCAGTATAAAGTTGAAACAAATCTGAAAATCAAGGAACAGGATGCAGTGTTTGAGTTTCATGGAAGAATTAAAAGATGTATTTTAGTATCTTCCAGTGAAATTTAACAGGAATTTAAACAATTGTAAATTTGAGTGGGACATGTCCCTATTTTTTTTTAACCTTAAATATCTGAATTTGGTGGACAAGAATCCAGACTAAAAACCTCAGTTTGAAAGGAGAGTTTTCAGGGCTCTGCAGCCAAGCATTTCCTACAGAAGCCCACAGTGTCTCGCAGCCTCAACCAATTCCCTTCTGGAGTTCCAGCTCTTGATGTGGAACTGGAACCTGTTCTGGAAGCCTGGGGGAGGGGTAGGAAAGGAAACCCTCCAAAGCCCTCTGCAGGGGCTTCAGGCCCAAATCCTTCCAGAATGTCTTGAGAAATTAAGGATGCAGATATTGATTTCTCTTGAAAAATACAGTAGAGCTTTTGGCACCAAAATTCACTTCTACTTTTTTGTTTGATACTATCAATTATGAATTGGTGGCCATATATATCACCACATGAAGCAAAGAATCAGCACCCTTGCAGACTACTCATATGGGTTCATGTCTGTTTATACTTTTTGTAATAGTCCTCAAGGCTTGTATGTATCTCAATCTAAGCAACAATCTCTTCTCAGACTATTTTGGGTCAAACAGCAACTTTTTAAGAGGTGGCTTTGAAATCGTTCCACAGAAGAAACTGCAGAATTTGGTAAAAGCCATCTTTAATCAATTAAAGTTCAGTAACCATAGACAAAGAATAGGGTGGCTCCTACTCTGAGTATATTGTATGCATTTAAATTCCAAAAGGGCTCCTGGAGGCTCCTTAGACTTGGTCTGGGCACACCATAAACTGTTTGAGCCCAGACTGTGCTCCATGCAGATTTCTCTTTGCAGAGCATCCACACAGAAAGAATTCTCTGAAGCACAGAATTCTCTACTTTGGGAACTACTATTAATTCCTACTCCTAAGCCCCAGGATAACATAACTAACCTAAAGTTATTATAGCAAAACATAGCTGACTCTCCTGGCATCTGTGTAAATCCTTTAAGAAATCCACACTCAGATTTGTGCTAATTAGAAGCTTTCATTCATGTGGCATTTGACTTCCTTGTTCATGAGGAAAGGACAAGTCAAAGTCAACCTTTGGCGATTTCCTAGGCATAGCCTGTAGTTTTCTGGGGCAGAATTTGGGAGCAGCTTCCTGTTCCCTTCTTCTAGGCTGTTTTCAGATTCTTTTAATTCCCAAATGGTCTCCTGTGAAAATCAGGATGAGGCCTGGCAAGGTTTGCAAGTGGAGCCCTGGCTCTTCTTTAATTGAAAACAGCCACATTAAATTTTAATCAAACCAAATCAAATTTGCTTTCCTTATTTTAAATTGTTCTTTTTGTTTTTACTGTTGGAACAAAAGTATGTCCTATAAAAAAACTAACAGGATTATTTTATAATGCCAATCTTGACAAACTACTTTGAAATACTTTCCTTTGCATAATTAATCAAATTGTAAATTGGGAAATTCCAATTTCTAAAAACCATCAGAGGTTTTTAAACTGAAAAGAAACTCCATAACAATTGTTCGTGATAAATCTATTAAGAGTTCCTTTCCTGGTACCTCAACATTGGTTATTTTTCATTTGTGAATTCTAATTAATTTTTTTCAGCAAATTCATGTCCTCTCTTTAAAATCCAATATTAGATTTCATATACAGCAAAATTTTAAATGTTAATCATGCCAAAATATATTTCAATTTTTTTATAAGACTGATGAATTCAAATATATCTCACCCTGCTCATTTTGATCACAGTTCTTATAGTAATACTTAACACTCTTCTAATAAACACACTACACTGTTTTATAAGAAATATTAAATATCATTACAGCCCTTGCTGTAGACAGTATAGCATAAAATACTTTTGGGGAGAGATTATGTCTTTTCTTTTTTGTGATGAATGCAAAATGAATAAGAAATTTCTGAAACTGAAACAGAAAAAGTAACGTATATAACTCCTTTAACATTCTGTACACAGGCTAAATTTTATATATTTCCATAGGAAATAATAAAGGAAAGATTATTATTTTACTGAAGATGGCCTCCCAAATGTGATGAGGCTGCAAGAGATCATGTTCCTTTACTAACTGTCTAGGTATATATAATTTTAACATGTAATAGATCACTGTGGCTTGTTTAACCTGTGTATGAATTTATTTGTCATGGTAATAACTTTTGAATGGCTTTTTGTTTCAGCTTTTACCATTTTAGCTTTTTCTTAAAATTCCTCTTCCATTATGATTGATGCAGGAACATAGAGGCACAATGAAAATAATCATGAAAAGTATTGTATAGGATCAGGGTGAAATATACTTGTGTGTGGGTTCATGAACTTTTCTGTTCCTAAAATTTCTTTTTAAATTATTTGAAAGACAAGTGACCTTTCTAAACAGCCTTTAAGATAGAAAAGTAGGTCAGCAACTGGGTGCAAGAGATCTTCAGAAATGAGATAGGAGAAGCAAAGGGACACCTACAATCTGCTTCTAATTCAAGATGCTCAAGTTCAATCTGGACTAATTCAAGTGCTCAGAAAAACAACAGAATATTAATTTGAAATGTATTCATTCATAATCTTCAAATGGTAACCACTTTAATCTCCACCAGAAATAGGTTCAGATCATTAATCAGATTGACCAACTGACTCTCTGGATAACAGAGTTCCTGATTTTGCTTTGTTTTACATTGTACAAGTGACCATGAAAATCATAAAATGTCAATGGGCACCATCCAACATCCAGAAGGTTCCCAAACCTCCAGATAAAGTTTTTTGGGATTCATGGGGAATGGCAGAGGGAAGGGGAAACACTTCTGTTGGAGGACAAAACATAACCCAGAATTTCTGGCAAGCAACTGTGAACAGAACTGTTTGCTCTGGCACTTCCTGCCATGAAATTCTTCTCTGATATTAATACTAGCTGTGTAGTTTATAATTTTTGGCTTGTATTTATTTTAGACAAATTTGTTACTTAAATCTTTATTGCTGTTGCGAGAAGCAACAGTCTGGCTTCAGGAACCGTGTTTTGGACACAGAATGTACAAGCTAAACATGTTTTCTGAAGGAAAAGTTAAAGCAAAATTATTTTAATTTCTATCATGTACTGAACTGCATAGGATGGTTGCCTGCCATTCCCATTTTGTACCGAAAGAGAATAACATACCATTTAGTTTTTCAACTCCTTTTTAGAAACCAATTCGCTAACTTTTTTTATTCTTGAATGTGTTGAATGAAATATGTAAAACTAAAGACAGCAAATGATTTGTTTCGAGAGGCAACCTGAGGCAGTAACCTATGGTGCTGAAGATATTTTAAACTGCAACTTCTAGCAACCCCTTCCCTTTGCTGTACTATAGTTCAGCAACATCTGCAGGGTCACAGAATCCTTTCCTCATAATCTTCTAGTCAGAAAAGGTATGGTTTTTAATCTATCCTCTTTGTAATTTTACAGCCAGATGTGCAAATATCTAAATATGTAGAAAAATGTGAGGTAGTCACTGATTTTATTAAAAAACCCAACTAACCCAACTAACCAATATAGTTGAGAGGGAAAAGATGGATAAAATTAAATATTATAAATCCAGATCATATATTCAGAGCTATATAATCAAGAGAAGTTTAAACAGCCTTAATATTTCTAACCTAGTAATTCACTGTAGTCTTCATTTGCTAATATGATCAGGGGAGTAACTAAAACCTGAAATTATTTTTCAGGCAAGTAATCAGCCTGTGCATAATCTAAGGCTCCTGGTTTGATTCATCTTAATTTGAAAAAAAGAAGTTCTTCTATTTAATAAGAAATCATTATTTATGACTATGACGTGTGTGTGTATGTGTGTGTGTGGGGGGGGGGTTCTGCATGCTCTAGTTTTAAATATGTGCTGGGGAGGCTGATATTTTTGCACAAAATATATATTTCTTTCCCTATGTGTGTGTAGAAAAGGTGGCAATGGTAAAGTAGCTCTAACAGTGTCTGCATATCCTTATATAGTTAAATTAGTTATCAATTTGTAGGCTGCCTCAGTCTTTAGGCAGCTCTAGCCAGCTTTTTCAGGATACAGATCTCCTGACTGAAGACCTTAGTTTATTCAGTTTCTTAATGCTTCATACTACCCAAAAAAAAGAAAAAGAAAAAATATAAGTATTTCAGTAGTTCAAATGCATTTGTAATGAGCATATTTGAGATTCTAAAGCAGCAAAACCTGCTAGATAAATATTCACATCTATATTTCTAAACTAAGAATATTTACTAGGAAATAAACTCCTCCTGAACTAAGTGAAGCTTACTTTTGAGTAAACATATCCAGACTCCAATTGTTAATCACCCAAACAACTTTAAAAAATATACAGACCTATAGGAAGCTGGGAAATGAATGACATAAAAGCATCCTAGCAAAATTCTTTCTTTTTTAAAAGTGCATATCGGGATAAGTAAAATAACATTTTATGTTTTCAGATTTCCTGGAGGATGTCACATCCTGTGAAAAATCAAATCTCAGTTATGTGATTTAGTATTTAAATATAAACAATTCATTTACATTCCAGACAACCAATACCTTATAAGAAAGAACCTCACCTCAGGAAATAACTTCCAAGCAAACCTTGATATTTATTGGTGCTCCTAAATCTATAGAATATATTTAGTCTTAAGTGAAACCTCTCCCTGCCCCTAAGCACACCCCTTTTGCTAGAATGTTTTGCAAAATAAGAATTTAATTTCTCATCCTGAACAAAACTTTAGCTACAGATTTAAAGGGGCTTTATTCTTTTGAAATAATTGTTCTCTCCCGAAATGGCAATTTGTTAAGATGTCAGAGCACCTTGCTGAGTTCAGCATGTGAAAAAGTATATGAAAATTGTGACAGGAATGAACTCCCTTTCACTTTCCACTATGAAAGGGCAACATCCATTTTCACAGCAAAAACAATGAGCCAAACTACTCTCTGGTCCCTCCTTTCCTTTCTTCTCACCTCACCACTGGTGGTAAGGTTAGACTGGATCCCCAAAACAGCAACAACAAAAATAACAATAATTAAAAATAGCTGCAAGGAAGAGAATCAATGAGAAGAGCTGTGTCAACATCTGAGGAAAAGTGGGCTTGCAAGTGCAGTATTTCTTCATGTGCAGTATTTGGTTTTCTACTTCAATGTCTCCTTTGGAAAAGAAGGCTTAGTGGAATGTATGTTCTCCTCGGACAATGTGGGAAGAGAACTCATATCGGTCCTGACTTCGGTATCCACAAATGTTGCACTCTAGGGGGTCCCGGTAGCCATGACACCCCATATGAATGGTGTACATGACATGGTCTAGGAAAAGAATTCGACAGTGTTCACACTTAAATGCCCTTATCTGCTCTCCTTCTCCATTGAAGACCTTATAGATATCCTTTAAAGAGCCCTTTGATGCTTTACTGACCTCCAAAGCCTTAGAGTCGTCCTTCATGTAAGCTGGGCTTTGCTTTCGTTTGGGATTTAAGGCAAGGTTTCCTTGAAAGGACTGTTGGTCTTCGTGGCTGCTCTCCGAGTCAGAGGAATCGAGGCAGCTATTGCTTGGTGAAGCCTCTCTTTCTTGGGGATGACTCTTTGGTCTGATGAGGGAGAGAGGGCCATCCATGTTTTCATTGCTGTCAGTGGTTCCTCTGCTTACTGGTCTTTCTATCCTGCTAGGATTATAGACCTGAGCATAAGCTGAATTTATGACAGGTGCCACATCAGCAATTGTGCTTGGAGTGTGCTGCATCAATGGGTGAAGTCCCTCTGCCCCAAGGTAAGAGATTGCATTGTTGATTGCTTGGTCCATCATGTGAGTTTGCATCAGCTCAGCATCTCTCTCATATGGTAAGCTTGGATCAAAATGAATATCTGGATAACCGTATCTCATGAGCTTTTCACCTACATGAGAACAACAGTAAGAAGAAGAAAAATATCACTACTAAGATAAGAAATGATAGATCAACAATGCAAATTCATTGGCAGAAACTGATACATAAAATTTCACCTTAAAAAAACAAATTCTAGGAATGTTTACTCAAAAAGAAACTATATTCCATGGGATTTACCAACAAGTAATTGTGCAAGGGACTTTTGGCAGAATCTGAAGTATTTGCTAAATTAGCAATAATGGAATACAAATATAATAATTAGATTTTCATTTTTAAATTCCGTGATTTATTTAACTTTTATATTTTAAAGTCCATAGGAGCTCCACAAACTGGAAAATTCCAATAATTTGTGTCAATTCAATTCAATTCACTTTGATGTGTTCTCACTTCAGATTTCCGTATTAGAATAAAATACATGTTACTTTCCAAATGTCAAATATATATACCTGCTGATTTACAGTATTTCTAAACAGTGACATAATTGGATTGCTATTTTCAAATAACACAAAGTTTACATATTGAAAGAGTTAAAATTAATGTAACTTTCTTTTAAAATATGTTAGGTGAAAATCTATGTAAGATATAGAGTCCTCAAGCATTGAAGCAACTAAAATGAAGAAAAATGAGACATTCTACTACGGGTTTCTTAAATTTTGGTTCAAATGTTGATCTTTAAGAATAAACAATCATTTAAAACAATATGGACATTATGTATTCACAGATGACAAAATTTATTAGAATGACCAAAATATTATATATCAGAAATGAAAAATGTGTGGTTTACAAATCATACTTCTTCCCATGTTCAGTGCAGATTGTTCATTGAAGGTAACATCCTTACATTGCCAATTTCAGAACTAAGCTCAGTCATTTTGGATAATTTGAATTTGTCTGTATATGTCCAAATGTCCTGGCTATCTGAGCAAATCAAAAAATCAAGGAAGAAAGGCAAGGGCGGAATTTGAAGTTTAGGCCTTAAGAAGCCTTAAAGAAGGAGGTTAGAAGAAAGGAAAGAAGGAGATAGTAAAAGGATTGCATCAAAAGAGGAATCAGATCAGGGGTGAAATGCTCCCGGTTCAGACCGGATCGCTCGATCTGGTAGAGATGGCGGCGGGTGGTTCGGAGAATTGGTAGCAAACATCCCTGCCCTCCCCCATGCCCAGCTGAGCTGCGCAATCATCAGAGGCCTTTTTTTTAATTTTTAAAAGCATTTTTTCTACAACCTCTTCAGCCAAAAAAATGCTTTTAAAAGTAAAGAAAAGCCTCTGATGATCATGCGGCTTAGCTGGGATCATCAGAGGCTTTTAAAAGCATTTTTTCTACAACATCTTTGGCCAAAGAGGTTGTAGAAAAAATGGTTTTAAAAGTAAAAAAAAAAAGTTGGCCGCACCCACCCAGTCACATTACCCCCCCCAAGCCACGCCCACAGAACCAGTAGTAACAAATTTTACATTTCACCACTGAACCAGATGGTTATAATTTTTCCCTTTATCATCTAGGTGACTTTTGCAAGGATGCTGACCTTCATTCTCATAATAATAGAATAACACTCAACCCTGATATTATCCTGCATGAAGGAAACTGGATCAGGTATGTATGACTGAAGGAGAAGCAAAATCTATTCTGTACTATCCTGAAGAAATATTCAATGTAACAGCAATATAGGTCTGAGAAGCAGGAGGACTTAAATTATAAAAAGAACATTTAAAACATTCCAAAACATACACAACATGCATAAATACATCCATATTTTTATGGTAATAACTACAAGTTTTATATGGAATATAGAGATTTATTGCTTACTCTCTACTCATATCCTCATTGTGATTGCAGAATCAATCTAGGATCGAAGATGGTAAGGGATTAAATGTATTTAATTTAATTTAAGGGATTTCAGTAATTTATGCTAACAAACACTTTCATGTCCAATTCAAGATACTATAATTATTCTGATAACTGGTTTGGGGGTTATTATGGTCCGATGGAGAGAAGACCACTTATTTGTCACTGATGGATACTATCTAGTAAGATATGAGCTGGCAATGACTGGAACCTATTACAATCATCTGCTTCAGGGGTAGGTTCTACTTACCTTTACTACCAGTTCGCAATGGGACCGCGCGCATGCGCAGAAGCTTCTGCACATGTGCAGAAGCATTTTGGTGACGTTGGGGTCGGTGGGCGGGGCCTCCCGCTGGTTTTACTACTGGTTCTATAGAACCGGTGTGAACTGGGGGCAACCCACCACTGGTCTGCTTCCAGAGATTTATAAAATCCAAGGATTCTTGCTGGCCCTGGGTGATTTTCCAGGCAACTTAGCTGACAATTCCCTTAAGACCATGGTTACATAATTGAATGATGAGAGGAGAGGGGCTACTGATTAAAATTACCACTTCAGAGCACTACTTCTGATTCTAAATTCCACTCTGAATACTACTTAGTTTTTCATGCATTCTGAACAATGAAACAAGACTGTATTCAGCTAAAATGAAGACAAAATAAATGTTATACTTCTAGTTACAAGTTACCTTCCTTTAGTGGTAGCAGTGCTGTGAAAAAGCTATAAAGCTTGTTCAGGGCCATATTTAAGTGGTTATCCATTGGTTAATAAAACACCATGCTATATATATAGTTGGAGAGTTAATATGTTCATAATCCATGACAGTTTAGATGCCATAGTTATTACAGGATCTATAGAGACTATATCTGTCAGAATTTGTAACTGCCACCTACTGTAATTACTTATTTATTTACATGTCTTTGTATACCAGCCAGTTGTCAAGACTCTTGGTGAAATCTGTGAATGAGTTAAGTTGCTTGTAATGGTTGGGGGTGATTACTTGTTCTATAAATTTTTGCTTATCATTACTGGCAGTACCTAGCAGGAAGACTCAAACTGATGGGTCTGGAAAGGAATTAATGCCTTATAAGAGGGGGATATGCTTCCAGTATGAAAGATGTAGCAGTGTAACCTCTCTTTAAGAAGTCCTGTATGGACACTAAATCTTGAACAATGACAATTCACTTGCAAATTCTGTTGGTTTTTTGGACAATGTAATTAATTGGCTAGCTACAATGGAGGAAGTTTATTATCTAGGCCAGTGGTTTTCAACTTTCCTAATGCCGCGACCCTTTAATACAGTTCCTCATGTTATGGTGACCCCCAACCAAGGGTGGGTTCTAAATTTTTTTACTACCGGTTCTGTGGGCGTGGCTTATTTTGTGGGCGTAGCTTGGAGGTCATGTGACTGGGTGGGCGTGGCCAGCTGGTCATGTGACCAGGTGGCCAAGGCTATGTGTATAGGGACTACTCAGAGGGCTGAAAAAAGTCATTTCTGACAAGTCCTCGCACTTTTGACTGGTCTTCACACTTATGACCATCCTCACATTTATGCCCGTGCAGCATTCTTAACAACCATGTCACTCATTTCACAACTGCTTCTTTTCATCATGGTAATAAGGTAGGGCAAAAAACGTAAAATGTGAGGATAGTCGTAAATTCGAGATCTGGTTAAAAGTGCGAGGACCAGTCAAAAATAACTTTTTCAGCCCTCTGAGTAGTCCATGTGCACAAAAGGACTACCCAGAGGGCTGAAAAAAGTGATTTCTGACAGGTCCTCGCACTTTTGACCAGTCTTCGCACTTATGACTGGTCATCATTTATGCCCATTGTAGCATTCTTAACAACCGTGTCACTCATTTCACAACTGCTTCTCTTCACCATGGTGACAAGATAGGGCAAAAACGTAAAATGTGAGGACAGTCGTAAGTTCGAGGACTGGTCAAAAGTGCGAGGACCAGTCAGAAATAACTTTTTCAGCCCTCTGAGTAGTCCATATGCATAAAAGGATACAGCAATAGAGAGAGATGAAGGAAGGGAAGGGAAATTAGAGTAGGAGTGAGGGTAAGAGAGGGAGGAAGAGAGGAGGAGAAGGAGAAAGGAAGAGGAAGTAGGGAGGAGAAGTAGAGGGGGAGGAAGAGAAAGTAAGAAGGAAAGAAAAGAGAGAGGTGGTAGGTTTGAGGAGAAAGATTGCTGTACAATAAAAAAGATGAAAGGGAAGAAAGCCAACCCCAAACAAATATAAAGATATTAAGATAAAGAATGAATTGTTAAACTTTAAAGAATAAAAGAGAATAAATATGAATAAATAACAATAATTAGAAACACACATACAAACATACAATGTATTTTCTTTGAACAGAGTATTTGGCCGGTTCACAAATTTAAACAGTGTTTAGTCATTTCAATTAAATTTACAATTTCTATATTTCCTTTTTGCCATATTTATTCCTCATCTATTTTTGTAAAAAACCAATATTACCCTTCATCCTCATCTCTAATCTTAATCAAATTCAATTTTTCCCTTCTATTCTATATTATACCCCTTCCCATTGTCATCTATTTTTATATCCATCCTCACACTGGTTAATTATGTAATATTACAGTTGTTTAATATAAATTCAACATTTTAATATAAATCAATTAGCTATATAACTACCTTTTTTGTATATTAATCAATATGAACATGAATATTCCACTTATTTCCATGCAATCCAATTTCTTACAAATCAGTTAATCATATTTACCAATAATAATAAACCAAATAATTTCCCCCATATATTCCTCCAAACCACAACTTAATCATTTCTGCTTTCAACACAATATACAATTAATAGTATCTCAATTATTTGAATTCCCTAGTTAAATAGAGCTTTTTTGCTTTTGTTTTAATATCTTGAACTCTCCACTTTTCCCCTAAATTTCCCATTGTTTGCACCTACCTTTTTTGGTGAGGAAAAAGAAAAGAAATCTGCCTGCCTAATTTTCCAACGTTGTAGCAACAGCAAAGCCAACAGCCTGCTTTACTTTCAGTTTCGTTTTTCAGCATAGCTAGGGGGAAAAAATTGCTCCAGCATTCTTTGCAAACAAGCAGCAGAGCCCTGAGCAAAACAGCTGAGAGCAAATCAGCTGAGAGTCGGGAGCCGATATGCTGAAGCTCCGCGGGCCAATTTAAATTACAAAAAAACACCGAACCATTTGTTAAATTGCTGGTTCGCCCACACCTCGCCCACCACTATTTATTGGCAATAAATAGTGGTGCGGAGGGGCGGGGCAAGGGGCAGGGCGGAACCGGCAGAATCCTACCACTGGCTATAGGGCAGCCCTTTGAAGCCCCGCGGCAAGAATTTAAACAGTTTTTTTTCCTCTAGCCATCAGCTGGGACTCAGGGGGCATCAATAGATTGAGAGTGGGCGGGGTAAGCAAACAGCCAGCGATCCAACAGAGCAGAGAGTGAGGGTGAGTGAAGGCGTGGGGGGGCAAGAGAGGGCTTTGGCGACCCCTGTGAAATGGCCGTTCGACCCCCAAAGGGGTTGCGACCCCCAGGTTGAGAACCGCTGATCTAGGCAAATTTCATTGATCAGTGCTTCATTGATAAAAGCCTTGGTTGCTCTAATATTCTTTGCTAAGTGAAAGATGGGAGGAATATTACTGAAAATCCAGTACCTTGCTGGACCAACCCTGTGATTAAGGAACTGGAAGTGCGGTATTTCAGTAATTCGGTTTCTATTTAAAGGATTGCTACCAGAAGTGGTATTAGGAAACTTTTGTTCCAGATTCTCTTCTTCCTGTTGTTTAGCTTCTACACAAGAAGTTAGGGATTGCTTTTAACAAATAGAAAAAGAATGCTTTTCATGACAAACAAAATGATTAAAAAACTAATAATATAAAAGAAGTTATTATAGGTTATCAGTTGGAGTTCTCAAACTCACTGTCATTGATTGATTGATTCAATTTGTAAGGTTGCCTAATTCTACAAATAATAAAAAGTAAAGTAAGAGCAATGAAAAGAAAGAAACCTGCACTGTGGAAATTTAAAAGATTTAAAACATTACAGCATTTAACATAACATACAAGTTGCTCTTGTTCAAGGCTTGCTAGAAAATCCACATTTTAACATTTTTTCTAAAGGGTTGGCCTACTGGTGGATTGTTATTCCAGAGGGCAGGAGGCACCATTCAGAATCAGAGAGAAGGCACAGCTCCAGGGTCGCATATGATGACATGTTTTTGTTTTTTTAAGGGACTCAGAGCACATAAACAATGCAAATATTATAGAATGGGGAGAAATAGTTTGAAACATGCAGCCCTATAAAATCAAGCCCCTAAACCATAAATAGCTTTATAGGTGACAATGAACATCTTGAATTGCACCTAGAGGCCTTCCTGAAATCAATGCAGCTTGTGAACAGATGTTTGCTGTTTTGTTTTATGGTTTTATTCTGTAATATTACATAGTTCTCTTTTCATATGATTTCATAATCATACTCTGCAATTCTTACATGTTGTGGAGGAAAGGACATTAAACATTTTATATATTTATACAATAACATTTGTAGTCAATTACATAACAAATTACAAGGACATTATTTTGCATATTTTCATATAAACTCAATTAAAGAGCACTTGGAATGGATTTGCCTGCTTACTTTTTCCAATGGTATACAATTCTACAAAGAATTATGGTGGTTTCATGGATTGGCAATTGCAAATTATTCAATGAATGAATGATTTATAGTCTTAGATTATAGATGACTGCTCATTTCATGATTATGAACTGACACTCCATTGATGTAATGGAAAGACTGATTAATATTATTTTGAATGGTCAAGATTTAATTACATTTTCAAAAAAATCAATATATGCTGTGTGATTGTATATGCATGATATGCCTTACATATCTTACCTGCCATATATTTTGTTTTGTTGTATGTACAAAAAGAAAAAATAAATATTTTAGAAGATTATACAGTATTACCCTATTGATTTTTCTGTTATTTTATTTATTTATGACTACAAATTATATGCCCCTCCATTTTTGCAAAGACTTTCAGAAGTTTACAACTTTTAGTTGGGGTAGCTTGATCTTACATATCTCAAAATACCTTTTTAAAGAGCCATGTTTCTACAGCTCTATGGAAGTACAATAAGTGAGGTCTCGATATTTGGGGACAAGATGTTCCAAAGAGGATTTATCGCTAAGAAAGGTTGAATCTGAGATCATGAAACCTTAGCAAACCCACTCTCCCAGATCTTATTAGAGAGGCTGATTCAACATATTGGAGAGGCTGATTCAACATTTAGAAAATGATCATGGTGACACCCATAGCTTAAGCCATGCAGGGCTTGAATTGTATCCTGAGGCTAATTGGCAGCCACTGCAATTCCTATAGTAATGCAATTAAAGAGGTGAAGCTCAGGACACCTACCCATAACTCCCTGAACTACTGCATAGTGCATTACTGCATAGTGAAACTTTTAAATGGTCTTCAATGCAGCCCCATGGAGACTGTACGGCAGTCATTCCGTTGTGAAATGCCAAGGCCTTGCATGATT
The DNA here is from genome assembly GCA_022577455.1 of Arizona elegans. Classification (NCBI taxonomy): domain Eukaryota; kingdom Metazoa; phylum Chordata; class Lepidosauria; order Squamata; family Colubridae; genus Arizona; species Arizona elegans. The sequence continues at coordinate 157,530,354 of JAKOOJ010000001.1, forward strand.
TTAAGGATTCAGGGAAGTCCACAACTACTACATATGATGTTTAACTGTCAAAGGTTCTGATGACCAAAATCTCTACTTGCTGTTCAAACAGGATCCAGGAGTTTAGGATTCCCAAGCTTTGGGTCAAATGTAGACCATCACTGGACACAAATCCACAGCCTTGGTAGGATTTAGTCTAACTCTGTTTCTCTCTATCAACACCTAAGGCACCAGGTCAGAACCTCCATCATACAGTATCTCTTGCCTATCCCAGACTGGAGACAGATAATTTAAAACTAATTTTTATTTAAAACCTGATAGATTCCCAATATCTCACTGGTATTTTACTAAGAAATATGCTTACATAGCTAATTCTTCATCTGCCTTTAAATATGAATATAACTACAAAATATAAATATGAATAAAGCTATAGTTAATTTTAATATGTGATCTGAAGAAATGTAAACAGTATTTATTCATTGGATGTGGTCACACTGAATGAAGAGTTATTTTATTTTCTCATATTCTAGAGGATTATATTTTGAATCTAAGGCAGGACTGTCAAACTCCCGGCCTGCGAGCCAAATGCATCACACGCTGGCCATGCCCACATCCAGTTTAGTGAAGGGGGGGGTTAAAGTCCTGATACATCACATGATGCCACTGTGACGATGTTTGACACCCTGATCTAAGGTTTTATTTTTAATTTTTTCAGCTTTTCTCTGAAGCATGCCATTGTTACTCCCTTTCCTGAAAATTCAACTGTAAGAATACAATGTTGTTTTAGTTTAATCTGAGAGTAAAGGTCAATCTCTAGATTAAGAAGACATAGTTTTTCAGCTTTCTCTATACTAGAGTATAATCTTTTTCTACCTTTTCTGAAAAGGTAGAACTATTGTCTTTTGTTGAGATCTTTGCTCAAATTATCATCCTATCCACACAGAATAGAATTAGCTTTCTTTACAGATGTTACACAATTTAATATGTGATTAGGCATATATTGAAAAGATAAATATATTCTTGCATAATTTCTGAAAAGGAAACACATATTTTCATAATTATTGCATTGTGCAAATATTTTAACTATTGCAAATGAAGCAAGTTTGTTCTGTTGTTATTTTTCCAATATACATTTCTGTATTTCTCTAAGAAATAATGATGGATTTTATCCTCATTTTTTTGTCTTTCTGATCTTATTCTGCTGGCACAGGTAGGAATAGCTGAAGCTTCTAATAAGACAACACTGAATCCAGAAAATACAACTCTGAATCCAGAAAATACAACTCTAAACCATCATAATAGGTCAATTTATTCTTCAATCAAAGTAAAGCTTTCATAAACAGAAGAATAAATATTTATTAATTATGGGGATTACTGCCAATATATTGATTTATTACATGCCATTCAGTGTTAGAATCAGAATCCAATAACATTTTAAAAGAGGATCAGGCTGAATATGTTTAGATTTCTTATGAAATAGAACTCTTTCTGCAAGGTAACATTTTTTGGGAAAAGCAGCCAAATGGAGCTGCCCTGTTTCTATTTATTTTACTGGTCACCCAGGAGCTCTTTTGATCACTAGGGCCAATACAAAGCTTTCAAGTGAATGCTAGGATTGCTTACAAGCTTCTAACCTATATCCAGGGTCTCAAGTGAGATGAGGGACTCCTATAGCAAACCCAGGGCCCAAGTGGAGAAACTCTAAGGCCTAACCCTGCTGCCTCCTTCACAGTTGCAGCAGCCTCACCCAGGACTCTTCATCTAAGCTTCAGAGAATTTTGGCTTGCTTTACTTTTTTTTTTTTTGTCCCCTGAGAATTTAAAAATTCAGCCATCCTGAGAGTTTTTCATTTATTTTCCAGCATGCAATTCATTCAGCTGGATTTCCTTCTTGTTCCCTGACTGCTTGAAACCCCTATAGGACATACAAAATTATGAGCTGTACCTCTTGACATATCCATGTATTCACTTCCCACAGCTGATTTTGTAATAAGAGAAACCAACGTTTACAAGGCAAGTCCAATAATACTTAGATTAGAATACTTCTATTGTGGTTTAGGTAGACTAAAGAAAAATATTCTTTCAACAGTATGTCTGTTTTAAATAGCATTGTATAATATAGCATAGGATAGAGTAAGAGTGTTAAATATTAATGCTAATTTGAAGAAATCCCTTCTAATATAATGTGAACAAATGTTCTACTCTGAACAATCTGTCATACTTTTTTTTACCACCAGACTTTCAAGCTGGCACATATTCCTAGGATCTAAAATCATGCTTTTTTAAATTAAAAAGTGAATGATTGATGTTCACCAGTTCCTGGGGGCCAAAAATTATATTCCACAGTATTGTTGCTATGGCCATTTTAAGTTTCTAGACCTTCTTGGTTTACCTTATCTCCCCCTCCCCCAGCTGATTTATGCCCATACTGAAATTGCCAATGGGAGCATTCAAGTTTAGGATTTAATCATAGGCTACCCTTTTTGCTACAAACAACAAAAGTGCTCATCTGAAGCTTACCCACAAACTTCTGTGGGGTGGAGCTTTTACGCTTTCCCATGTTGCTTGTCAGCTTCTCTATAACAGCAGGTCTTTCAAAAGGCACCAGAGTAACATTGTTGTCCATCCCAGCTTCTTGCTCCTTACAATCTTCCATAGTAGAGACTACATAAAACCAAAAAGCCAAATCAGAAAGATCTAACTACACTTCCAAGAAATGTTTAATTGATAAATAGAATGATCAACATGGTAAACTTTGCAAACTATAATTTATCAACATGTGCCATTAAAAGCACGAGAGTCATTCAGCAATGATCTTCTCCTTTGGTTGGGGACCTATGACTTTCCTTCCGGGGTCTGAAGGAAAAAATGTCAGGGTGGGGAAAACAATTGCACTGATTCTCCTAACAAAAAGGCAGGGAAGAGGAAGATTTAGGAATGTTACTAACAGATGGTGATCACAGATACGAGGGTATGTTTCTCTAAGTAATTGTATAAGCCAAGAATCTGCAAGACCTTTAGATAAAAACATACATTATTCTCCAATATATTAACTCTCATGAATCAATAAAAAGTTAAGTAGTCTGATATGAAACACATTATAATGGCAACATTTCAAAATACTACTATCTTTATTACCAAAAACGAAGCTAAAAAATAGCCTTCTATTTTTAGGAATGTGCTGATTTCCATATTTTATTTCTAAACTGGCTCTGCTTTTCTCATAATCCAGTGTGATGCCAAAGCATACACAATATTGTTCTCTCCAACCAAGGAAAGCTGAGAGTCCTAAGAAACCCTATTTTTGAAGATTAATAAATGAAGGCTTACATGATGCAATCTACATCAAAGCATGAAGGGAAGGGAAGTTACTGAAGGAGAAAAAAGAAAGACTGTAAGTATATCATCTTTTCTTCCCAGGGTAAAATGAAAATGTTTATATCCCTATTCTCAGGACAGATCCAAAAGGAGGTGAAGGGGTGGATGTGGGAAGTCAATACTGGCAGCTTCTGCTCATCATACTATCCCTATACTTTCTGTTGAATGCCTACGTACAATATTTATTCTCTACAAGCACTATTTTTACAAACACTTTGCTCCTTCAGGTAACACCTAAAAGTTTGGAAATTAACTGGATTGATGCTTAAATCTTACCAGGGCAACTGCAGCAGGACAGGCTGTCCGCTCCACCTGAGGAAAGCACGTGAGTTGTGGCTGTCCTCCAGGAGCATAATGTGATGCTCAAGAGGAATGCTTGTGGGATCTGCCCCACAGCCTATCTTGAACTGTGTGGGGAAAGTCAATTCTCAGATGAGTGGAATTGATTAAATCAAGGTGATATATAAGCTTTATTATGTTATTAAAATGTTTATTATCTCCTTAAAACAATTCCACAGATTTGCAATGGGGAATGCTTTTCCTTTTTGGTGTTTGGCATTCCTACACTGCCCTGTCATCTTCATTTATGAGAGAAGTTTTCTTCCCTGTTTTATTGCATCATTGTTTAGCCCCCGTTTTGGCTTCCAAAGGAAAATAGGCACAGGAAATAACCTGAGCTCTGTTACCTATACTAACTTGAGATCTTTTATCTATGATAATGCTTACATCATCTATTGCTTATGCATTGTCTCTCCCACATTTATGAGTGTATAAATATAAGTGTATCCCTTTGTTGGATGGAGACCCACCAACTTTGGAGGAAGTCCCACCAGCATGTGAAGCTTTCAAGAAGAGACTGGACTGCCATCTGCCAAAAATGGTGTAGGGTCTGCTTGGGCAGGGGGTTGGACTACAAGGTCCCTTCTGTTAATCTGTAACACTGTAATAAACCTTGATTATTTGCTTTGGGTCCTGCATTTGATTCCACAACTGTTTCTCAAATAGTGTAGGTTAATCTAGATCTGATCACTGGACCATGAACCGTTGTGTTATGTTATATCATCTCACTGAGAAACATTATAACTTGCTTAAATGTATCTTTTATATTGCTTTTATAAGTTGAAATGTAGCTTTTGATTCAATAGCCTGGAAAAGACTCTGGAGGAAATTAGCTGCCCCTCTCACTGAGTGATGTCTCCTTAAACTATATCACTACATATCACTACCATCCAGTCAAGAGTAACTACCTAGGCAATTTACCGTATTTTCCGGTGTATAAGACGACTTTTTAACACATGAAAATCTTCTCAAAAGTCGGGGGTTGTCTTATACGCCGGGTGTCGTTCTCCTGTAACCAGGCAGACCAGCCCGAAAGGCTCTGACAAGCCTTAAATGGGTCTGGCGATCCAAGCTCTGATGATCCCAGTTTTGCCTGCTAATCAGGCAACTCAGCTGGGATCGCCAGAGCCATGTAAAAGGAAAAAAAACTTTTCTTTTACATGGCTCTGGCGATCCAAGCTCTGATGATCCCAGCTGCGTTGCCTGCTAATCAGGCAACACAGCTGGAATTGCCAGAGCCAGGAAAAAACTTTTTTCCTTTTACATGGCTCTGGCGATCCAAACTCTGACGATCCCAGCTGCGTTGCCTGCTAATCAGGCAACGCAGCTGGGATCGCCAGAGCCATGTAAAAGGAAAAAAGTTTTTTCCTTTGCTCTGGCGATCCAAGCTCTGACAATCCTAGCTGAGTTGCCTGCTAATCAGGCAACGCAGCTGGGATCGCCAGAGCCATGTAAAAGGAAAAAAGTTTTCCCCCTTCAGCTTGCTTACCTTAGCTGCTAGTCGCAACGCTTGCCTTGCTTCACTTGCCTGAATCCATTCCATCAGCAAGCCACTCCCTGCCTGCAATCAAGCAGGCAGGGAGTTGTGGACTTCAACTCCCAGAATTTCTCAGCCAGCAAAACAAAGCTGGCTGAGGAATTCTGGGAGCTGAAGTCTACAAGTCTTAAAGTTGCCAAGGTTGGAGACCCCTGTTCTATTGGGTAAGTATTTTTCCCCTTTGGGAGCTTTAAAAAAATAGTTAATTTTGTAGGGTTATTACAATGCTCATCTGTATGGTTTTTGGAACTGCAGTTATTGCAGTTTGCAGAAATTGCAGAAATTCTGCAGTTTGCAGAAATTGCAAACATCAGCAATTCTCATCTTTGAGCAGTGTTTCTAGCATGTACAAAGACACATGGTGAAACAATGTATAACCTGTAACATTTGCTGCTTTCAGTGTATTTTGTGTAGCTATCATTGTGTGTGAATACATGCATTTTCTCATGAAAACCAATGATGTAATTACTAACCAATTATTGTGCCTTGGAGATTTGTTAACCAATAATAAAGTAACACGCATAGTAGGTGAGAACTGAGAAACTTAGAAACTATATAAACTATGTCTGATGCTCAATAAAGTGGCTGTTGATTCTACTCTTAACTCTGTTATCTGTGGATGTTTTCCTTTCACACATCTCACACATCTTCAGCCTCCCGGAAACGAATGCAACATTTGGCGCCTGGAACAGGGACCCATATTTCGTCCAGGCAAGGACAGGTGCACTGTCAGCCTTTGGGCTGCTTCTCAATCTTATCTCTTATAAGGTTTCTGTAAGTATGGGCTCTTCGCTTTCTCAAGAACAAAGGAAGCATGTAGATGATTTACTTTATCTTCTTAAAAAGTCTGAACTTTCTGTTTCACAGAAGGCTCTTTATCGGCTGGTACAAGAAATTGCCTTAACTTGTTCTTTCTATCCTGATAGGGGTTCTTTGAAATTGTCAGATTGGGATAAAGTTGGCAAGGTTTTGCATTCTAATACAAGTTTAAAGGTAGATATTTTGCATGCTTGGCATCTATGTAGACATGCTATAGAAATGTTTGGTAGGAAGGAAGAGGAGCTTTCTTCTCCTTTAACACCTCCTTCTGAAGTTTCTAAATCTGATACTCTTCAATCTCCTGCAACTGTGAAATGTCTTCCGCTGCCTGAAAAGGAAGTTTTAACTTCTGATTCTAAAGCTGAAGTTTCTAAATCTGAAGTATTTCCTTCTGCTTCTTCTGATATAGTAATACCTTCTGCTCCTTCTGACACTGAAATATCTTCTGCTCCTTCTGACACTGAAATACCTTCTGCTCCTACTGATATTGAAAAGATTTTGAAGCCCCTTTCTGAGATTTTAAAACCTCTTTCTGAGATTTTGAGACCTCCTTCTGATTCTTCTGTTCCTTCTGCTATTCAACAAAAGAATTTAAAATCTCCTTCTATTTCTTCTGACATTGAACAGAAACTTTCTAACATTGAATTGAAACCTCCTCCTTCTAATAATGTTCTAAAGTCTCCTTTTCAAAAGATGGTTGAAAGTTGTAAAGCAGATGTTGCTATTTCTGGGGAAGAGTTAGCTAAATTGTTGTCAGTATGTCCAGTGCAATATCAACCAGGACCACAAGCTGGACAGCAGATTGCAGAATGGGAAGGTTTGCCATTTCAAATTTTACGAGAGTTGAAGAAGGCTATTTCTTCTTATGGAATTACGTAAATCTTCTCCCCCTTCCTCCTTCTCCCTCTCTTGTGCCTCCTCAGCCACAACAGCTAGCGCTGGGATCGATCTAATTACTCAAGAAGACTTGGATTTTAAATTTCCTTTAGAAGTTAAACTTGTTTCTTCTCAATACACTGGTCCTCTCCCTTCTGGATTAGTTGGTATTATTTTACCTTGCTCTTCTGCTCATAAATTAGGATGTTTTGTAGTTCCAGGAGTTATTGATTCTGATTACACTGGAGTCATTCTTATGCAAATTTGGGTTAATATTCCACAATTTCTTCCTAAAGAATCTTCTGTTGCACAACTTCTTTTTCTTCCTTACAAGGTACCTAATCCAGGTACTGGACATCGTGGTAATTCTGGATTTGGTTCAACACTTAATTCTATAGGACTTCTTCAGTCTATTAATTCTTTTAGACCACTTCTTACTTTATATCTTAATAAACAACCTTTTCAAGGTCTACTAGACACAGGTGCTGATGTTACTGTCATCTCCCTTTTACAGTGGCCTGTGCAATGGCCTAAACATGATGTTCATTCCTTGTGGGGCATTGGTGGGTCTACAACTGCTTGGCAAAGCATTCATCCTATAGTCATCACAACTTCTGCTGGTAAGTCTGTCTCTTTACGTCCATACATTTTAGATATTCATACTAATATTTGGGGTAGGGACCTTCTTTCTCTTCTTAATGCTCATTTGATTCTAGATGATGGCACTTCCTCTTAAATGGCTTTGTTCTACACCTGTTTGGATTGAGCAATGGCCTTTATCTTCTGAAAAATTGATTGCTCTTCATTCCTTGGTACAGGAACAATTGACTGCTGGTCACATTGAACCTTCCACTAGTCCCTGAAATACTCCTGTGTTCGTTATAAAAAAGAAAAGTAGTAAATGGCGCTTTTTACATGATTTGAGAAAAATAAATGACTGCATTCAACCAATGGGGCCTTTACAATGTGGCCTACCTAATCCTAATTTAATCCCACAATCTTATAAATTGTTAGTAGTAGATTTGAAAGATTGTTTTTTCACCATTCCTTTACAGTCGCAGGATAAAGAAAAATTTGCTTTCACTGTGCCTGTTTTAAATAATAGCCAACCTACACAACAATATCATTGGTCTGTTTTACCACAAGGTATGCTCAATTCTCCTACTATTTGTCAATATTTTATGGATCAAGCTTTGCAACCTTTTCGTGCTCAATTTCCTTCTTTTTTAGTTTACCACTACATGGATGATATTTTAATAGCAGGCCCTGATTTTGATGAAGAACAAGTGCTACAAGCGTTGACTACCATTGTAGCCAGCAGAGGGCTCTACATCGCTCCTGAAAAAATACAACGTACTGAACCTTATTCATATTTGGGATTTAAAGTTTTACAATCTTCTTCCATTTCTATCTTACCTGAACTTAAAGTGCAATCTTCATATACTTTGGTCCAATGGCAAAAACTTTTACAATTAATTGGGCTTGTCCATATTTTCAAATTTCTACAGGAGAAATGTTACCTCTCTTTTCTTTGTTGAAAGGTTCCAAGCATCCTGAAGATCTGGTGTCTCTTACTGCTTTGCAAAAGAAATGTCTTCAAAACATTCTAAATAAACTTAAACTGAGATATGTTGATAGAATTGTCTCTATAGCTACTAAATTATGGTTAGCAATTCTTCCTACTTCACCTTTACCTACTGGTTGTCTTTATTCTCCTTTTACTGAAAAAACGATTCATATTCATAAATGGTTTAATTTGTCTGCTTCTCCTCATAGAAATATTTTTCCTTATTAACAAGCCTTAGAAGAATTGATCATGAAAGCATGACGAAGATCTTTGCAATTAATAGGTCATGATTTGGATGGTATTGCTTTCACTCGTAATAAACTTGAACATGAACACTTAATGACTGTTTCTGACTCATATCAAATTGCTTTTTCTCAATATCTTGGTGATATTCAATATTCTTTACCTAAAGATCCTAGAATAGTTATTACCAATACATTAAATTTTTCATTTTCTTCTATTTTTACTCATTCTCCACTTCCTGAAGCTTTAACAGTGTTCACAGATGGATCACCTACTCGTGGTGTTGTGGTTTGGATGGATGGTCAACAATGGTTTTCTAAATTTACTTCTACTCAGACATCTGCCCAACGTTCTGAGTTGGCAGCTGTTATTTTGGCTTTGAGATTGTTTTCTGATCAGCCTATTAACTTAATTGTTGATACAAAATATGTCTTTCTTGCAATGCAATCTCTTCCTTATGCATATTGTTCTGTTTCTCTTGATGTTAATCTTTTGTCTTTATTTTTATCTTTAAAACATGTTTTGGAAGAACGTGTCCTTCCTTTATATGTTGAGCACATTAGGAGCCATACTCCTATTCAAAATTCTTTGACTGAAGGAAACAGACAAGCTGATGAAACTCTAAAAGATGTCACAATTCTTTTTTCTGATCCTGTTGCTAGTCATTCATATTTTCATCAAAATGCTAAATCTTTGGCTAAACAATTTTCTGTTCCTATCTCCCAGGCTCGTGATATTGTTCGGGGATGTACTTCTTGTCAACAATTTGCAGTTCCTTTTCCTATGGGAGTAAATCCTCGAGGAACAAAAGCTAAACAAATTTGGCAAATGGATGTCACACAATTTGCTACTTTTAAGCCATACACATATTTACATGCAACCATTGACACATATTCTCATTTTTTATGGGTTACTGCTTCTAGACATGAACACACTTCTGATGCAGAGTCTCATTGTCTTTCTGCTTTTTCTGTCATGGGAAGACCAAGTCAATTGAAAACTGACAATGGTCCAGCATATACTAGTAAGGAATTTACTTCTTTCTGTCAACAATGGAATATTCAATTGATACATGGAATTCCTTACAACTCCCAAGGGCAAGCTATAATTGAGCGAGCTCATCGTACATTCCAAGCTACATTGACTAAACTAATAAAAACTGAATCTGGTCCATTCCATTTGCGAAAGATTCAAAATTTGATCTCTATTGCTTTGTATGCATGGAATTACTTAACATTTTTAGATTCCTTTTCAGAAATTCCAGTCAATTTACATTTTCATATTCAGGATCCTGTTTCATGACCTTCGGTACTCTATCATCAACTTCCTGATCCAGTCTGGCATGGACCTACAAAACTTATAACCTTGGGTTGTGGTTACGCTGCAATTGAAGATCTGCAAACGAAACAAGCTGTGTGGATTCCAGGCCGATGTGTTCGTCCTTATCATGGAAAAACAAATGAAAACTCTCAAGTTACAACATCCTCCACTCTTGACTTGGGACCAATTTGAAGTTCAACAACGATTCAACAAGTCCTTTATTATGTGCTGTTTTTTCTTTTGTTTTCTCTCTCTATTTTCTCCTAATTCTGAAGCAATTATTGATTTTCCCCTTAGTCCTAATCTTTGGATTCGTCATGCTCAATATATGTTTTTGATTCATGGTAATAATGTAACTTTATATTATGAACCTCCTATGGCTTTTGATCAAGTTGCCTTTATTCCTAATTTAGTTAAGTCTTCTGCTTTCATTGTTTCGCAACTTCAACATATTTCTTCTTCTTGGTTATTTTCTACTCCTCCATATGAGTTGAATTTAGTTAAATGGAAGTATCTTCGTATTAATCAATTTACTAGAGGTTTATGTTTTTGTTGTTATGCTCGTTATAATTGGCTTAATAAATGGTCTGATTATTCAAAAGCTAAACGTATTTTAGATAAAGTAGGGAATTATAGTTATTGTACTCAGAAATATTGGTTATGGGGTAATATTAATGAAACATCACAAGGTCATAATATTATACCTGATATGTATCCTGATTATTTTCCTATTTTTCAAGTCACTGACGTCTCTGATATGGGATCAAGTGGATCAATCTGTGCTGGATGGCAATTAAAAGATCCTGCTATGTGGTTTTTCTTTAATAAATATGCAACAAATGTACACCCTCAAAACTATCAATGTGCTGCAATTGGATATTTGTCTTTACCTGTACAAATAGGTGTTTCTGATAGATTGTCAACTCGAAGGAGACATGCGGTCATGGGATCAACATGTTCTGATGAAGTTATTATTGATACTCAACTTTCTTCATTGCCTATTTTTGGACGTGCTTTAGCTGGAGCCATAACTGGAACTATTACTTTGGGATCATATCCAGGAATAATAGCTCAAGAAAATAGACATTCTATTCTGGGACTAACATGTCGATTGGAGAAATCTATTAACGCTACTGCTGCCATTATTCGTGATTTGCAAAATGAAATAGAAGAACTAAATCAAGATTTGATTCAACAACGCTTTGCTATAGACTATTTGTTAGCTCGTCAAGGTGGATTTTGTACCTTGGTTGGTCAACGTGCTTGTGCTGTACATTTTCATTCACTTAATAAGACTATTGAAGATGAATTAGCTAATTTACAAGCTGATATAAAAAATAATGTACATGTGGAATTTTCTTCTTTTGCTTGGCTAACTGATTGGTTACCTGATCTTGCTTGGTTAAAACAATTGTTTTTCTATGGTGTAATTGTACTTGCATTTCTTATACTTTTTTGTTGTTGTATGCAATGTATTCCTACATTTTTTGCAATGTTTCGTAAGTCACCTCAACCTACTTTAAATGTGATTCAATTGCGTGCTCTTGATAAATTTCGTTTTCCTTCATTAAAATAAAAAGCAAGGAAATGTAGGGTTATTACAATGCTCATCTGTATGGTTTTTGGAACTGCAGTTACACGAAATTGCAAACATCAGCAATTCTCATCTTTGAGCAGTGTTTCTAGCGTGTACAAGGACACAGGGTGAAACAATGTATAACCTGTAACATTTGCCACTTTCAGTGTATCTTGTGTAGCTATCATTGTGTGTGAATACATGCATTTTCTCATGAAAATCAATGATGTAATTACTAACCAATTATTGTGCCTTGGAGATTTGTTAACCAATAATAAAGTAACACGCATAGTAGGTGAGAACTGAGAAACTTAGAACCTATATAAACTATGTCTGATGCTCAATAAAGTGGCTGTTGATTCTGCTCTTAACTCTGCTATCCGTGGATGTTTTCCTTTCACACATCTCACACATCTTCAGCCTCTGGGAAACGAATGCAACAGGCAGGGAGTTGTGGACTTCAACTCCCAGAATTTCTCAGCCAGCAAAACAAAGCTGGCTGAGGAATTCTGGGTGTTGAAGTCTACAAGTCTTAAAGTTGCCAAGGTTGGAGACCCCTGTTCTATTGGGTAAGTATTTTTCCCCTTTGGGAGCTTTAAAAAAAATAGTTAATTTGGGGGTTTTTTTAGTTGTTCTTTTTTAGACCTAGCCATTTAAAGTTTAGGAAGTTTTAAATTTAGTTTTCATATAAAAATAAAAATAAAATAAAATAAAATAATATTTGTGCAGCTTTCTGAGATTTAGTGTGTTTCTGTAGTGTTTCACTCTAACTACACAAACACACAAAATCTCACAAAGCTGTATGTGGAATTTTATGTGTGTAAAGTGTGAAAGTTGTTTTTTGGGGGCTTTTTGTGGCTGTGTGAGGTTCCTGCTTGTTGCAGGGGCCATTTTGGGTCTAGCACAGCTGCTTTTACATTGTGGGTGAGCCAGTTGTGTTGTGTTGTGTGTGTGTAAAGTGTGAAAGTTGTTTTTTTGGGCTTTTTGTGGCTGTGTGAGGTTCCTGCTTGTTGCAGGGGCCATTTTGGGTCTAGCACAGCTGCTTTTACATTGTGGGTGAGCCAGTTGATGTTTTTTAATTTTTATTTGGTGTGCGTTGGAAGAGGGGTAGTCTTATACGGCGAATATAGCCCAAACCCTATATTTTAACAGGAAAAGTTGGGGGTCGTCTTATACGCCCAGTCGTCTTATACGCCGGAAAATACGGTAATTGAACCTATCACTTCTTATAAGCTGTTAAATTAGGATGTATATTTGCCCCAATGTTCACTTTTATATTAATGAAATCACTAAGGTTTTGGCCAAGTCAAAACACTATCCTCCATCCCTTGTCCATTGGCATATTTCTATTCTTGAAAAAGGGAAATAGTAAGAAAAAGAAACTTCATGAATGAAGGCAAAAAGTAACTTCCTCCTTCATCCTCAGCAAGTATACTCAAAATTTTATCACTGTCTCTTAAAATACAACCAAGTACAAGTCCATTCCATACTTTGCACCATTTCTACAAACTTATCTCCATATCTTTAGTTCTCCTTATTAATTGGCAAAAGGGCAGTAAAATAAACAAAAATATCTAACAAATTGTATATAAACTCCCTGTTCATTTAATCTAAATGCCCTTCATCCCTCTTTTAATTATCAAAATCTAATTCCACTTAATATTTAAGCATTACTGTACAAAAAATTAAAAATTATTAAAATTACCTGAAAAAACTCACTGAATCCTCCATAGGAAAGCCACACTTGCCCACATTCAGATACAAAGGCTGAACTTGCATCATGAACATGCCCATTATATATCTGATGGTGATCAAATCTCCAAGCTCCCTTAGTAGGTTTAATTGTTCTTATGATTATTAGATTACTGATCTTCTATGAGATTAATTCTCACAAACCTCTAAGAAGGTTGTAAAATTTATTAATAGCCAAGGGTTATTTTATGTAATTTTCTATAATTCTTTTTTTTAATTCACTATGTTTGCTGTATGTTACCTTTATGATTGGTTTTGGGCAATAAATAAATAAACAATCATGAGCCCAAAACATTAAAAGCAATGTTATTTAAAGATAATCAAGGTGGAAGTTATATGAATTTATATTCCAGAAGATAGGAACCATAACAAGAAGCCAGTTAAAAAGTGCCCATGGTGTATAATCATACAACATGGGCAGAAACTATTTTTTTTTAACTTATCAACATCTTTCTGATTTATTTTTATTATTATTTTTGTCTTCCAGAGTATTAGCTGTCCTAGCAAAAATTTGGGTCATGTGCAGACTTGATATAGATTTCTTTCATTCTTTCATTCTGTCATCCAAGTCATTATTAAAAATGCTGAAGACTATCAGGCTGCAGTATTTCCTTGAGTTTGATAACTACTCTTTGAGTATATGTTTAGGCCAGGGGAAGGTCAATCCAGCCCATATTATGGATCACAAAGTCATGGAAGTTATTTATGAAACATTTTGCTGAAATCAAAATGCATTATTACTACAACAATTAGATAACTAATTAAGAAGAAAAATGAAATAATAGTTAAACAAGACTTATTTTTGATAAATAGAGACTAATCACTGCATGATATTAATGGGCCTTACAGATGAACTAATGGATTATTTGATTACTTATTTATTGAGTAATTGATTTATGATTTAGAATCTTCCCAGTAACACCATAGGATTAATTGATCTGTAAACTGATGGAATTTTACCTGTTCACTGGGATTTCTCAAAAAACAAAAACAAAACTTAAACATAAGGGTTTGGCCAGATCATAACCAAATTCCTTCAATACTATAGGACAATGATGGCTAACCTTTTTGCCATCGCATGCCAGGAGCAGGTGGGTGGGTGGTTCACATGCACACATGCCCACATTCATAATTCTATGCACTCTGCCCCTGCGCATGCGCACGCACCCCCCCACTCTCCCTCGCTCTTGACACACGATGGCCCGGTGGGCCCGGTAGGCTCATTTTTCTCTCCCCCCAGGCTCCAGACTCTTTCTAGGAGTTTGGGGAGGACAAAAACGGCCTTCCCCACCACTCCAGAGTCCCTCCGGAGGCTGGAAACGGTCCATTTGCCGACTTCCGGTCCCACCAACGGAGCAGAGCTCGCGTGCCCACCAATATGGCTACACATGTCACCTGTGGCACGCGTGCCATAGGTTTGCCACCACGGCTATAAGATATAATTTATTTGGTCTTGAAGACATAAACTCTTTCAAGGTAACTATGAAATTGTCTCATATTTTTATAAGTATTAATTTACAATCCTGCCTATTCCATTATTACTAAATGTAAAACATTATAAAAGGGTGGAGTAAATATCCAAGTTTAACTGAAAAGGTAAACAAATAATTAGAATGGATGAATAGTATTCTAGTTTATTTTAGTGTTTTGTTTTGAAAAGAAAAGCAATTAAGGAAGGCTTCAAATAGATTTGGAAAAAATGATAGAAAGATTTAAATGTTAGACACAGTTTAACTTTGTTTGCCTGACCTAGCCACTGTTCCATTCAAAGAGAAAAAAATGTTAATGATATAATGATCCAAATGGGAGATAAAGAAAAAGAAACCATGATGCCTTCTGTATGACCTGATTGAACCAAGATAAATTATATTTATGTAAGAAAAGTGGAATATGTCATTCTATTCTAACAACGGCAGAAAGTAGTTACGATTGTCCAATTCTGAGTCGAAAAATAGTGATAAAGCAAAATTGATTAACATATCTCTCCCTACTCCCATTGCTGTTCTGATTGAACAAACAACACAGTTGCTTTTTTAATTTTATGCAAATCTAGTCATGAATAATAACTATTTTATACTTAATCTGACAATGGAATATTATACTTGGGGGTGGCGGGGGCTTCAGATCAATTTTTGACTCATTGTGATTGCCTGAGCTAGTCCCTGCAATTTTCTTGGCCAGTAGTAGTTTGCCCTTGTCTGCTTCCTATTGATGGAAGTGAATGACTGGCCTGAGGTCACCCAGCTGGCTTCTCCCTACTGGGACAACTCAGTCTCAGCCAGTTCATAACTGTTCGAGTGAACTGGTTGTTAAATTACCCCCCCCCACACACACACACTATCAAAGTGGATCCTGGGCATTGCACTGCACTGCATGCACAAGTAATAGCCACTAAAAAGGCAACTTTAAATGTGAATAACCGAAGAGTGGAAGATCTTAAAGGTTCAAAAGGAGGTGAGGTGAGCGCCTGCAAAACTAGAGAAAGGTCCCAAGTTGGGTAACGGTGGACCACGGGCGGCAACAAGTTGGCAGCACCTTTCAAGAAACTGCGAACCTTGGGATGGTGTGAAAGGGAAATAGGACTCTCACCTGGTAAAACAGTTGCCAAGGCAGCAACCTGACAACGCAGCGTATTAGTGGACAGCTTCTTCTTCAAGCCATGCTGCAAAAAGGCGAGAACCTGTGGGACTGTCGCAGCTGTTGGTACAAAGGAATTCTTTGCACACCAGCGACAAAACACCGCCCAGGTGGCCTGGTAGATGCGAAGCATTGACTGCTTCTGAGAAGCTAAAATAGTGGAAATTACCTCGGAGGGGTAGTGTTCCCTCTGGAGAGCTTCCCGCTCAATAACCAGGCAGTTAACTGGAGCCATTGAGGGTCTGGATGTTGAAGAGTGCCCTGACTGAGGGAGACCCGGTGCGGTGGTAACCTCCAGGGGCACTCCGTCGAAAGGGACATGAGGTCTGCGAACCATGGACGTCTCGGCCAGTACGGCGCCACTAGTAACACCTCCACCTGTTCCACCAGAATCTTCCCGATCACCTTCTGGAGCAGGGAAATCGGGGGAAATGCGTACAGCAACCCGGTCGGCCACGGGCAGCGAAGGTCATTGACCCCTTCGGCCGCTGGAGTCCAAAATCTGATGAAAAACCTCGGAAGATGAGCATTCTGAGGAGTAGCAAACAAGTCCAGGATTGGGTCCCTGAAATGAACAGTGATGAGATGAAACAGGTCCGGGTGAAGACGCCATTCGGCCTGGTCTATTGTAGTCCGGCTCAACCAATCCGCCATGTAGTTGGACGTCCCGGCGATGTGTTCTGCTTTCAAGAAATGAAGATGTCGTTCCGCCCAGAGACACAGCTGCCTCGCATTGCGCATGAGGACCTTCGAATGGGTGCCGCCCTGCCGGTTGACATGCGCCTTGGCCGTGACATTGTCTGTGAAAAGTAGAACATGTTGATCCGACAGCTCGGCCCGAAAGTGTCGAAGCGCCAGGTACTGCCCTCAGCTCCAGCCAGTTGATGTTGTTCTGGAGATCTTCCTGAGACCAACGCCCTTGCATCACGGAGGCTCCCAGATGCGCTCCCCAACCAAAGAGACTGGCGTCCGACGTCAAGACCAGTCTGGGAGGGTCCCAAAACAAACATCCTTTCTCCAAGGCTACCGACAGCCACCAGTCCAAGGAGCGAAGCACCTGTGGAGGAACCCTGACCTTGCCTAGAGAATTGCTGCTCCCTGACTTCTGACTGAGAAGTAGGAACCATTGTAAGGCTCTGGTATGAAACCGAGCCCAGGGAACTATGGCAAGGCAAGATATCATCTTTCCCAATAGTTGAGACAGGAGAAAAAGGGGCACAGTGCCAGACGCCTGAATCTGCCCTATCAACTGTCTGATGTTGTCTCTGCGTTCCTGTGACAGAAACACCTGAGATAACTGGGTGTCTATTACTGCCCCCAAATGCACCAGTCTGGTGGATGGAGTCAGATGGCTTTTCTCCCAGTTTACTTAGAAGCCATGATCCTGCAGGGTCTGGATGGTAAGATGAAGGTCTCGCTGTGCCTGACTGGGAGACGATGACTGGGTCAGCACATCGTCCAGGTAACACTGCAGGCGGACTGGATGGGCCCGCAAATGAGCTGCCACCACATCTAGTAATTTGGTGAAGGTGTGGGGTGCTGATGATAGGCCAAAGGGAAGGGCCCGGTATTGCCAATGACGGCCCGCAAAGGCAAACCTGAGAAACCTCCTGTGGGATAACCTTATGGGCACATGAAGGTAAGCCTCCTTGAGGTCTATTGATGTTAAGAGATCCCCATGTCTGAGGCCTCACAGGATCGAATGCAGAGAATGCATCTTGAACCTCTTGTATTGAATGTGAACGTTGAGGTCTTTCAGGTTCAAAATAGCCCTTTGCCCCCCCCCCAAACTCTTTGGCACCAGAAAGAGTATGGAGTAGAATCCGAAACCCCTTTGACCAATCGGTACCAGTTCTATGGCAGCGATATCCAGCAAATGCTGAATTTCAGTCTCCATCATGGCCCTCTTGGTGGCATCCCTGGGAACTGGACACTGAATGAAACGATGAGGGGGTCTGGAACAAAATTCTAGTGTTAGTCCGAGAGTCACAGTTTGTAAAGCCCACGCGTCCATGGTGGAATTCCTCCACTGGTCGGCAAACACTTTCAACCTGCCGCCAATGGGAATGTGGGCCCAAGAGTCACTTGGAACGACGATAGGGGCATCCCCCTGAACCCCTGTAGGGGCATCTGGACTGTGATTGCCGAGATCTATCTCGGAATCCTGATCTGTCATGAGGTCTATCTCCTCCCTGGAAATATGGTCGCTGAGATTGGGAGGTGGAGAACCCCGCCTCTGCACTCCGAAAGGACTGCCTATGATAGTAAGGAGCCTGTCACCTATCAAATCTCCTATTCAGCTGCGGCAACACCTTCCTCTTGTCCTTCCCTTCTACTAGGATGGGATCTAACACATCACCAAACAGCTGTTGTCCTTTAAAAGATGCAGCTGCCAGCCGGCCGTTAGACCTAACATCTGCTTGCCATTGGCGTAGCCATTACAAGCATCTAGAAGTTGGAAGCTAAAGCCCTCGATGCAAATTTTGCCGCAGTAATGGAGGCATCAGCTGTGTATTCAGTAGTGGCAATCAACTTACTAAGGTCCTGTTGCAGGTGGGTATCCTCAGGGGAAACCCTGGTCTGAAGCTGTTTGAACCAGAGGAGTGAAGTTCTGGCCATGAAGGAAGCCACAGTAGCAGATCTAATCGCCCAAACCGCGGCCTGATGAGTTTTGCGTGCGGCCAAATCTGCCTTCCTATCCTCAGATTTCAATCCTTCTGCGTTATCAGAGGGAAGAATAGAGGCCAAAGCCAAATTAGTCAAGGGGGAATCCACAGTAGGAATCTGGAGAAGATCCTCAAGTTCCTTCTCTACAGAAAACAACTTCTTATCCATGCCACTAGGAGGAGAAACAGAAATAGGGTGTTCCCATTGCCTCTTAATTGTATCCACAAAGAACTGTGGAGATGGGATAACCTCCTGAGTAGTGACCTGTTCTGAAAACAGGCTGGCGCACAAATCCTGAGAATCCCTAGGGGCAGAAGTAGATTTATCCACCTGGCCCATATTAGCAGTCATCTTAGCCTTCATTAATAATGTTCTGAAAAGGTGAGGTTTGAATAAACCAGAATAAGTAGGCTAATCCTAAGAAAGGCCTTCATCCCCAGACATCTCAATTTCACCTAATTCCTCCTCACCTACCAGGGAATCTTCACTGTGAATAGATTGAGTATCCTGATAGGATTCCTCCCTGTAATCCCTATGTCTAGCTGGCTGAGTCACAGGGTCTGCCCTGGAAGGCCTTGGGTGAGCAGGAGCTGGAAAACCCCTCTGGGCTAATGCCTCATCAATGCCCTGAGTAATGGTTTGCACAATGGCAAAACGTAAGTCTGAGTACAAAACCTGCTGTGCAGTCTCCTATGGGCGGAGCCCTGCTGCTGCGGGCATAAAAGTAGCTGAGGGAGCAGGGCCCTGAGCATCTGGGGCCTGGGAAGGCACAGGAGTGGGCTGAACAGCAGGCAAGACATGACCTTCCTGAAAAGGAACAGCGTGAAACTCCTGTTGTTCCTGAACAATAGTGGGAGACCAGTTAGGTTGCTCCTCTTGAGGCCCTTGATTTATAATAACAGTGGGAAAAATATGGAGAGCCCCACTTTGATCCCGTGACTCCACAGGGGATTTAGAAGCAGCAGAAACAGCCTGCAGTTGAGCTTTTGCAAAATGTTTTTCTAAAGCTTTTTGTCTTCTCAAGGCATCTTTATCAGCAGCTGCAGATGATTTAGATTGATTAGCCTGGGTGTAAGCAGAAGGCTTGCTGGATCTCAATCTTCTAGAGCCTTCAGGCTGAGGTTGAGGAGCATAAGTTTCCTCAGAATCACTACTATTGGTCATAATGGACACAATATAACAATCAAAATAAGGCAAATGTAAAAGCATTACTCACTGCGCAGTTCAGGGCTTATAATGAATTGCTAAAACGGCAACACGGTTTTTTTACAATAATCAGGCAGCAGCAGCAGCAAGAAAGGGCAGCCCAAGTAAATATAGGCACAGAAGTCTAGTTATACTGTTGCCAAGGCCACAATTGTAGAAAATAATACTGGAACACGTTTACTTGCATGAGCAGAAGCAGATCCGGCTCTCCAAAGCTGTAATCCTCTCCGTTTTCGCCCAGCTGCCTTCCACAATAGTTTGCTGTGCCTTTAAGCCCAAACAAAATGGCCACCACCAGCGAAATGGTGACTATTGGCCATGTGGTCAGCGCGCTCTCTCTCCTGCAGCAATCCGCAGCGAAATCCGAAGCCTCGGACTCCCCCGATGCTTTAAAAGGCTTCCCCAAGCCTTTCCTGTGATCCTGGCTGCACTTATAGAAAATGGCCGGCTGGGAGCGATCTATTAGCCTCCTCTGCAGAGCGCTCAGCTGCTGACTCACACTCACTCACTCAGCCACCCAAGCCGAATTCAAAAGGCTCGTTTTTGGTTTTTTTTTTTGAAGAATTAAAGAAATTGGCCAAATTAACTAAGAAAAATACCTTTAAATTTAAATAAATTTAAGAGCTAACTCTAACAAGACTTTCCTCTGACTGAGTTGGAAAAACTGAAGGCTCGGCCAGAGGATGGAGGGCGTGGCCAAAGAAATTTCAACCCAGTGACATCATATGTCACTGGGTTGGACGGGGGACGGGGTTTTAAGGGTTTTAATGGGTTAATTTTAAATTTTTTAGATTTTAGTCTTTATTTTTATTGTGGCTTGTGTTTTATTGTTGTGAGCCGCCCTGAGTCCATTGTGAGATAGGGCGGCATATAAGCTGAATAAAATAAATAAATAAATAAATAAATAAATAAATAAATAAATAAATAAATATCTGACTGGCAAGAACCCAGGCTTGGACACTCCAAGCAGTGCACAGGAGATCTCCTGAATATCATTCCTCACAGATCCATTTTGCTCCCACCCTGATGATGGTCCAGAAGGTACTGAAAAATTGGCCATTTTCCCAGGCCTGGGAGTAGAGTGGCTGGTGAGCTCTGTAACATTTTGTTTTTTTTTTTCCTATGGTTTTTCCTTTTTCTGAAGGCATATCTCTTTGAGCTCTCTCTCTCTTTTTTAAATTAACTGCTTATGAATGTCCTGCAATATGTGTGACTGAAATATGCTGATTTAAAATAAACTTACAATATGTGTCTGTGGTGATGGGTGTCCCCTTTAATAGTAAAACATTCTAGTAAAGCCTCACAGAAATGACACAACTGATAATTAATTTATATCTATTTTATAAATAGTCTACCAAGAAAGATTTGCTATGTCAATTATTTCTTTGTTACCATTTGTTCAGGCATCTTTTGCTGAGACACACACAATAAATTTTCATTTTCTAAGGGAATCCAACTGTCAGTAAATGGAAGCACAAACAAGAGTTCATGTTTACTTTCAAAAGAACTGAAAATGTGTGTTAAAATATTGATTATAAATATTTGTCCCTATAATCATGAACTTTAAGTCAAAACTATTGAGATATCAAGAACTATTTGATGTTTGTATAAATGTTTGTCTTCAAAATACTGGCTTATTCTTGGTGAAGAAAGTATCCATGGGACCTCCCTTTTAGCTTTTTAATTTTGCATCTACTCTTTGTAGATAACTTCCCACAATTCATAGTGCTTTTTGTTGTGAAAGTTCTCTTAAAGAACTTTAAATGAAACAGTAAGACACAGAGAAAATAACATTATCACCCTAGTATGTAAATATTTAAATACTGTAGTTTTTCACAATATGGGATCTACTATACAGGTTTTTTGTTTTTAGGCTTTTCATCTGTTACAAAGACATACCATAGCTATGTTTGGCCAGAAAGAATGTTGAAATATTTGTCACACTTCACTCACTTCCCTTACCCTGATCTCAGTGTTTAAATTATCTCAGTCAATAATTTCTTGGAATGGAGAGTACTGAATACTGTTCCAGTACCATAGTCCAAATCAAAACTGGGTCAGCCAGCAGAGTAACTCAGGCAAGTATAACTGGAACAGAAGTTTGAAGTGATTGGACACTGTTCCTGAGGATTATATTGTTTTGTATTGTTTAAATATTTATTCAAATAAGCCTTGTCCTTTCACACACCAAGCCTCCCCTCCAACATTTAAAAGTGACACAGAGAAACCTTAAATAACTTTAAATAAACAATTGAAGAAACTTGTTACTTGTAATGGACATAATAAATAGTCTATAAAAAACTAGAAAACACATCCAGACACAAACTTTTTCAGAGAAGTTCTCTGAATAACTAAAAGCCCCCATGGAAAAGGGTTTGACTAGAAATCTTGGCAAAAGAGAAGCCATAACTTGTCAGGCATTATACATCTAATGCCTCTAAGTTTGCGAAAACCACCACCAAAATGGAACTATTTCTCATACATCAAAAACAAAAGAGTAAAACTTTCAAAAAGTTTTGCAATTGTTTAATGCATTGTAAGCCACCCTGAGTCTCCGGAGAAGGGCAGCATATAAATCAAATTAAAAAAAAAATTGACTTCCAAATTTATTTAATTTCTTGTTTTATAAATTAACTCTAGATGCAGGCACATATTCTAGAAGCATAAAAGCCATACTCGCAGGACTCTGAAACCCAGAAAATACAATACAGGAAGCAGAAAGAGTCAAATGCTAGGCAAAAAAATATCTCTCCTGCTCATTCATCAAAATCAAAGTAGCATTACAAGCCCAGATGACCTGACTCAGTCCATCATTGTATATCGGTCATTGACCAGCCCCGACCTGAGTCACTCATATTCCTGACTACATGTTCCTGGTCACAGATGGTTCCTATTCTTTTAGATGATCATGCAAAAAAAAAGTTGTGTGTGTGAGAGAGAGAGAAAGGGGGGGAGGGAGGGAGGGAGAGAGAGAGAGAGAGAGGGAGGGAGGGAGGGAGGAAGATATTTATTTTCTAACAATGCAGCAGACCAGTCACCTGCTTCCAAGTCTGCTGCATGACTGAAGAAGATCAAAAGGCAGAGAGAGTGGATTGTTATGCTCAGGTCAAAAATAAGGCCATAGTCTGGCAAAGCAACTGCAGTCTTCATTCCCTCTTGCATGCAGATTTCCTCTTGCTTGTTTGCTTTTTGTTAACTGTACAGTTTTGTTGGGATGTCCAAATTGGCAAAGTAGTGCCTTCCTCTTTTTCCTTATAATTTACAAAGACATTGACAAAGTTTGCCGAACTATATATTACAAAAAAGGTCTGTAATGATTCAAATAGAGGCTATGAATGGTCCCTTCTAGTTTTCTCCCATACTAGGGAAAGCTCTTTCATCTTTCTAAAGTTTGTATGAATCAAGGGGAGGAGGTCTCTCTTTCCCTGGAGAACCCTATAGCTCAAAATAAAGGAAATACCTATCTGAATAATGTGACAAGCAACAAGCGATACTTGAGACTTGAAAGTGGCATTGGTGAACTCATTGCTTCCTCTTATACAAACTATAGATCACTCTGGGCATTACATTAGTGTACTGGATATATAAACGGGGAAAAAAATCTGCTGGGTAAGATAACCTGTTCTTCAAGTTGACTGGGTGAAACGTGCAGTTAATAGCTGCATTAGGTCTCTATTTGCAGCCCCCAAAACTGCACTTCCAAAGAAAATGGCTGCTTTTTTTTCTATGGATTTTCTGTTTGATGGTTTTTTTTTTTCAGAATTAAGGCTAAGAATGGGAGCAATATTCCCTCTAAAAACGTCCTATGCATTCTAACCCCTTGTAACTCTGAAAGAAAAAGTCCTCAAATTTTACTTTCAGTGATGTCTCTATGTCATACAATGGCCTTCTGGAAAATGAGTTACCTATCCTCTTTTAACGGATTACATACAGATAGACTAATGAGAATGTTCACAAAAGGTTTACTAGATTACATTATACTAGGCAGTGAAAATACACAGTTATGAGTGTCTCTTATGTTTGTGTTTTAAAAATTTACATTGAATGATATTTGTGTTTCTTTTAATTTGCTTTTAAAACTTGACCTACATCTCAGTCATCTTAATTCAAATGCTTCACTGCAGAATATTTTTCATTTTTTCAATAACTGCCGACATCATCAATCTGATAAAGCACTTTATAATGCTTGATCTGAACAGCATAGTGTCCCCACCATATCTGCTATAGCAATATGTTATCAAGAACTTGAAAAAAACTGCATTTGTGGAAATTAAAGGGAAAAAGCATGGCATTGTATCTGTTCTCAGATTTAACAACTGATGATACATAAAATACTATATTATGTGCACAAGATGATCCATTAGTTAAAACAAAATATGCTAATATTCATTAATGCCATTTTACAGTCTTTCAATTTAAGGA
Source organism: Arizona elegans (assembly GCA_022577455.1). Lineage (NCBI taxonomy): Eukaryota > Metazoa > Chordata > Lepidosauria > Squamata > Colubridae > Arizona > Arizona elegans. The sequence continues at coordinate 157,554,671 of JAKOOJ010000001.1, forward strand.
AATTAACAAAGTCATCCTTCTAACCAGCAGAAACTTTCCTGTCTTGGAGATCCATCATCTATGGCCAAATTCTTTATATTCTCTTCCCCCCACCCCCCTTAGTGGAGTGGGTGTAGGGGTAGGAAGAAAGTATGGGAGACACCTGCCTGCTCAAAGTTAACAACAGAACTGGTGGCCAGTTTGTTTGCATATGGATCAAAATTAAAAACCACCATTTGCTTCTTCCACCAAGCAATTCTGAGGATGTTAGGCTATTTCTTCTGCAAAAGTTGAGGGTTTACACAATTATATAAATTTAATAAACTATAACTTCATAATTTGTTCCTTTCTTGTAAATTGCTAGTAAGAGCAACAGCAACATCTGCAACATTTCCACTCACCATGATGACTTATCACTTGCCCCGTGGCCTCTATGGTGACATTTTGAAGGTAGTTGTGACAGCGTTCCTTGTGTTCCTCCAAAGAACTGCGCTGTTTGTAGCTTCGTCCACAGTAGTTACATTTATGAGGTTTACCTACTGTGGGGAGGGGGGGAAAGTACTTTATTATGTTAAATCAGTATGGCTGACACCATTACCAATAGTCACTTGATATTATAACTAAAAACAGACATATAAACCTATTCTCTTCTGTAATATTTATCCGTTTATCTGATACTTCACTGAATTACTTCTACAAAACATATGTGGATAGATCCTGAAAATACTGTGTTCAGATTATTTCTAAAATGGATTACATTCATGCAGGTAGACCCAGTGTTGTCAAATCATGCAGCTTAAATACTTTTTTTTTTTTTTGCATCAAAATAGAGAAGAGTTTGAGATTTCAATGTACAGTAGCAATAGCAATAGCACTTAGACTTATATATTGCTTCACAGTGCTTTACAGCCCTCTCTAAGCAGTTTACAGAGTCAGCATATTGCCCCCAACAATCTGGGTCCTCATTTTACCCACCTCGGAAGGATGGAAGGCTGAGTCAACCTTGAGGCTGGTGAGATTCAATCTGCCAAACTGCTGGCAGCCGGTGATCAGCAGAAGTAGACTGTAGTACTGCACTCTAACCACTGTGCCACCGTGGCTCATAAACCACTGTAGGCCAGAAAGATCTCCTGGGTGGATAGTATTTTCTAAATGTAAATGAATAATCCAAGCAAAAAACATGTTTCTAATGCTTTTTCCAAACAAAGTAGAAACAGAAATGAATGCCATTAAATGCAAGGCTATGACGTTATCCAAGTATTCTTAAAGCTTCAGATATAAACTGTTTGCTGGTAGATGGGCAGAAGCTTTATAATCAAATGTATAGCAAAATAGTATTATTTATTTGTTTGATCTATCTAGGATAGTCAGTTGGGCTGACTATCAGCTTCCTCTAAGTTTGTGCTATCTAGGATATTCAGCTCTTTGTATTCTAAGTGCAAACAACAAAGATAATGGTATAACTTTTAAAACTAATTTGAACATAGCTAATGCTTTGGAGGAATAAAATCTAATATTGCCAACCCTTATCCTAGTCCAAGTCAGCTGGCAGCTTCCTGATGTTCAGTTGGTCAAGCACATCCCTGCAATCTCTGTCAGACAGAGAACTCTGCCACACTTCAGTAGGTGAGGAATTTAAAAATCATCTCTGAAACTGTTTTTGCAGTTTTGCTGAACTGTTTTTCAGTTTTGCTGAAATTTTTTTTCATCTGGAAAACCAGCAATTTCCCAACCTAAGTCACCTAAGGTTGCATATTAGAGCAAGGCAGCCTACTTTTTTTTTTATTGCAAAAGTTTTACAATTACATTTTCATCCGTTACCCCCCCCAACCCACCCCAAACTCCCCAACTTCATCCTCCCTAACCCTCCCTAACCCTCCCCTCCCCCCGGACGTCCACAGAATATGCTCACATAAAAAAAAAACCCTTTATATAAGACTTGAACCCCTCCATCCCCCAAATAATTTTTTATCTTAACTAAATTAAAATATTTCTATCTTAGTATAACATTTTCAATTAAAAGCTATTTGATACTTCCTTGTCTGATATTTGTTCTGCACATAATCTATCCACTTTTTCCATTCCCACTCGTAAGACTCTTGTGAGCAATCCTTTAAGTATGCTGAGATCTTCGCCATCTCTGCAAAACTGGCCATCTTCAAAGTCCATTCCTCGATAGTGGGCAGAGCTTCATTTTTCCAGTATTTACCTATCAGTAATCTAGCTGCTGTTATCATATACAGTATCAACTTTGTTTCACCCAATGTAAAACCCTTAACTATACCCAATAAAAACAATTGTGGAGAAAATTGAATTTTTTTCTTCAAAACATTCTGCATGACCCACCAAATTTTTATCCAAAAAGCCTTAACTTTCCTACAGGTCCACCAAACATGATAATATGTAGCGTCTAAACAATCACATCTCCAACATTTTGGCTGAACATTAGGGTACATGCATGACAGTTTCTTAGGATCTAAATGCCATCTATAAAACATTTTATAAAAATTTTCCCTCAAATTCTGTGACTGTGTAAATTTAACATTCTGAACCCAAATTTTTTCCCATGTTTCCAACATCACAGGTTCTTCAAAATTCTGTGCCCATTTAATCATACAATCTTTAACCAATTCAGTTTCTGAATCTCTTTCTAACAAAACATTGTAAAGCCTTTTAATATGCATTGGACCTTTCTCTTTTATATGTCTAACCAGTTCTTCCTCATGCAACATAATACCAATTTTTTGGTCCTCTTTCCATCTCAGTTGAAGTTGATTATATTGTAACCAAGTTAAGTTAATCCCTTCATCCAACAGTGTCTCTAATGTCTTCAATTGCCATCTGCCCGCATCTGTAAAAAGAACCTCTTTATATAAACCCCCCCCCCGAGTGACATTATATTTGTATTCCAAATAATATGACCAAGATCCAGCCATAGCGGTATTTTATAATCCCATTTGAATCGGTGCTTCTTCCAAACTCTCATCAGGGAGTCTCTAAGTATATGACTTTTAAATACTTTATCCACTTTATTTTCATAAAATAAGTAAGCATGCCATCCAAATTCAAGATCAAAACTTTCTATATTCAATATTCCAGTCTTTTTCCTTCCAAACCAATCACTTGCTTGAGATAAAGCTGCTGCTTCATAAAATAACTGTAGATTTGGAAGTTTAAGACCTCCCCGTTCTGGAACATCTTGCATAATTTTTAATTTCACTCTCGGTTTTTTCTCATTCCAAACAAACTTATTCAATCCACTTTGCCACTCTTTCAATTGTTTATCGCTTTTAAGCACTGGAATCGTTTGAAACAAAAAAAGAAATCTTGGCAAAATATTCATCTTAACTGCTGCTATTCTTCCAAGTAGAGACAGCTGCAGTTTTTTCCAAGTCTCCATATCTTTCTGCACATCTCGCCACAACACCTCATAATTATTTTGAAACAATTTCATATTTGATTCTGCAACCTGAACTCCTAGATATTTTACCTTTGGTACAATCTCAAAACCTGCCCTCCTTTGAAGCTCATGTTTACGATCTTGTGTCATATTTTTAACTATCATCTTAGTTTTTTTCTGGTTCAGTCTAAAACCTGAGACTTTACCATAGTCTTGTATAATGTCTTTCATCTGGATTATTGATTTCATTGGCTGTGTTAGGGTAACAACCAGATCATCTGCAAATGCCTTTATTCTGTAATCCTCTTGCCTTATCATTATACCTTTCAAGATATTAGAGTCCCATATTGTATTTAACAAGACTTCTAGTGTTAAAATGAATAGCAATGGGGATAACAGACATCCCTGTCTTGTTCCTTTTTCAATTTTAAAATCTGTTGTCAAACTTCCATTAATAATAATCTGTGCCTTTTGCTCTTGGTAAATTGCTGAAATCGCCTGTATAAATTGGTCCCCAAAGTCCATCTTTTTAAAAGTCTTTAATAGAAAATTCCAATCTACTCTATCAAAGGCCTTTTCCGCATCCAGAAAGACCAGCACTGCAGGGATCTGTTTATTCTTCTCGAGATATTCCAATAAATCTATAACTTGCCTTACATTGTCCTTCATATATCTGCCCTCAATAAATCCCGCTTGATCGTCGTGAATCACCTCTTGAATTACTGGCATCAACCTGTTGGCTAGTACTTTTGCGTAAATTTTATAATCATTATTCAGAAGAGATATTGGTCTATAATTCTCCGGTTTTTTAGGACCTACTTGCTCTTTTGGTATCAAAGAAATGTAAGCTGTTTTCCATGATGGGGGTATTTTACCCCCTTTTTGTATATTACAAAATAAGTCTCTGAGTTGTTCCACCATTTCTGCTTGCAAAGTTTTATAATACACTGCAGTCAAACAATCCGTTCCAGGAGCTTTAGCTGTTTTTAGTTGTTTAATTGCTACTATAATCTCCTCCTCTGTTATAGGATAATTCATTCTTTCCTTTTGTTGATTAGTAATTTTCGTGACTCTTTTATTATCTAGATATTTTTCTATAAGTCCATTCTGCATATCATCTTTAGCATATAGTTTAGTATAATAGTCTACAAAAGCTTCTTTAATTAATTTTTGTTGAAAATTTTTTCCCTCCAATATCAATACTATCAATAGTCCATTTACTCTGCTTCTTCCTTAATGTATAGGCAACCATCTGCCCGGTTTATTGGCGTTGCAAAATGTATTGTGCCTCGCATATTGTAGATTTGTTGCAACTTGTTCCGTCATAAACATTGGGAATTGATCTTTCAAAAGTTTTATAGCACCACATATTCTTTCATCTGTTGGATTTTTAATAAGTAACTGTTCTTTATTCTTTATTTCTGCTTCCAGTTCAGATCTTTTCTTTTGTCGATTCAGTCTATGTTTAGAATTCATATAAATGAGTACCCCTCTCATGTAAGCTTTACTCGCATCCCACACAATTTCAATTGGGGTACCCTTATTTAAGTTTATTTCAAAAAATTATTTCAACTGCTTTTTAAGTTCTGTTATATTTTTTTCATATCTGAACAAGTTTTTATTTAATCTCCATGATCGTCTCTCAATTTTACCCATCTCAATTTCTATCCATACTGGGCTATGGTCGGTCAAAGTTCTTGGAAATATCTTTGTTCTTTTTGTCTTAACAAGTAGATCATCTGATAACAAAATAAAATCAATCCTAGAGAAGGACCTATGTCTATCGGAAAAAAAAGTATAATCCAATTCTTTTGGATTATGTATTCTCCAAATATCTTTTAATTCCAAATCTTCTTTCATATCAAAAAAAAGTCTGTGGTAATCTGATCCTTGATTTCGCCAAACTCTTTTTATCTAATTTAGAATCAATTACTCCATTCCAATCTCCCATAATTAAAATAGATCTATAGTCCCATTGCAATATTTTAGTGTGTAACATTTTATAGAAATGATCCTGTTGTTGGTTGGGAGCATAAATTCCAATCAAAAGAATTTGGCCATTTACTGTAAGCAATTCAGTTGCTATAAACCTACCATCTTCATCTGCTTCTATAATTTTAGCTGTAAATCTTTTATTTACATAAATAACCACACCATTCTTTTTTTTCCAAAGTTGAAGCTATAAAATGTGTTCGTAATTTAGAGTTTATCAAGTATTTTTGATCTTGAGTTCTAATATGAGTTTCTTGTAAACAAATTATATCATTATTAAATTGTCTCAAATATGTGAATAACTTCTTCCTTTTCTGTAATTAATTCAACCCATTCACATTCCAAGATAAGCACTTAATTGTCATCTTCATCTTTTCGAAGAGACGAGCAGAGTAGCCGAAGATCTTCCGAAATCGTCGGTTTTGCTCCCCACATGGCTTCAATCTCTTGTGTGGTACTCTTAGCTCCCTTTTTGTATTTTCTTTCCTGTTGTTGCTTTTCTTTAAGTTGCTTAGATTTTATACGCTGGTCTTTGACTTCAACCATCCGAACCGGGTCCAAGATTGGAGAAGATTCTAACAGGTGCTCCTCCAGAAAACCTCCTGCAGCACCCTGCATTTCCTCTGGCTCCGCCTGCTTAGACTGTTCTTGCACCTCTTGCTGGAGTTGCTTCTTATCACTCTCCTTAATCTCCAGCACTGTAGATGTACGTGGAGATGGCGTTCTCTCTTTAAGAACAGTAGAATAAAAATGTTCCGCCTTCTCAACGGTGTTCAGCCGATATCTTTCTCCATTGTATTTCAGAATTATACCAATTGGGGCATCCCACTGGAATGGTATCTGTTGTTTTTTCAATTCATTCACTAGAAAACCAAAATCTTTTCTATCTTTCAACATTTTGGGTGGCAATTCTTTATAAATTCCAATTTGAGCCCCCTCCACTTGCACAGAGGAAAGAAAAGATTTTTGCAGGATATCATTTCTTATTGTTCTGTCTGTAAAATATATCACCACATCTCTAGGCAATTGTCTTTGTCTGGCCACCCAGGAGTTCACTCTGTAAATTTTGTCTATTTTATAAAAAACCACTTCAGAATTAATTTTTAATAACACAGCCAAGGCATCAGCACAAAGTTGTCTCAAATCCTGTCTATCATTCTCTCTGATTCCTCTGAACCTTATAGCGAATTCCATGGCCCGGAATTGCATCATCGTAATTTCATTTTCAACTCTCTGCATTTTATCATCAGCATCAGAAATTTTATAATCAGTATCCTTAATCTTGACATTGACTTCTGATTTAAATTCTTCCAATTTGGAATCCACCTTAATAATAAATTCTGAGAGGCCAGACGCCACATCCAATATTTTTTTAGTCACCTTGCCATAATCCTGTTTCACCATATTTTTCATTTCATTAATTTCCTGCATAATTTCCTGTTGAGATTTTTGAAGTTTATCATCTATTTCCTGTTGAGATTTTTGAAATTTATCATCCAAAGCCTGAGAGATAAATTCTTTTAAATTTTCAAAATCAAAATCTTTTTTCTGAGTCTGTTGAACAGGAGGAAGCTGCTGTTCATGTTTGTGTGTGGGGGATCCCCCCCGCGCTGCCTTTCCTTCCTGCTTCTTTGAAGCCATCCTGCCACGTAAATTAGATTTTCTGAAAAGGGAAATCCTTTTTCCTTTTCCACCTCCACAAAGTCCTCTGAAAAAGTCCCCCAGGTTTAAACAAACTGGGGACAGAAACTAGACAGAAGCAGACTCAGATTGTTAAAAAAAGAATTTTTTCCTCTTCTCCTGTTCCTCTTTATTACAGGCAACGCAACTTTGTAACAGATCAAAGTAACTTCACAGATCCACTCTCGCTAGCTCATTAACTCTGCTGCTGGGCGCCATTTTTTTTCAAATCACTTTCACTCGTTCGTACTTTCTCTTAAGTTAAAAAGTCACCAAAGCATTAATACTTGCGGTTTCCAAGTTTCCAAGTTTGAGAGTTCAAGTTGATATTTCCGCTGTTTGTTAAGGTTGGTTTCATTCGATTTAAACGTTTGCTGCAGCCGGCTTGTTCTGCAGGAAGCAGAATCGTCCCACGCCGTCCGGAGTCTGGCAAGTTGAAAGGGAGCCGCGCCTGTTTCTCCCCAGTGACGAATTTCTGGGGGCTCACAGGGGCTCAACCTGTACCTTGCCTACTCTCCTCCTACAATCCTACGGATTTCAGAGTTTTCAAGCCGCTTCTCGATATCGAAGTGGCTCTACAGACGGCGGGGCTGGCGGTCCTTAAGAAGAGACCGTCTTCACCGGAGGCCAACAAACCGGTTTGCAGCCTACTTGTTTTGCATGCTTTTTGGTAATTTTGGGGGGGAGAAGAGATATATCATATTTGAAGCAAAAAAGTGCACAGCCATTGGGTCCATAAAACTAACATTTTTAAAAACAGGATGTGAATCTGGAATTCAGCAAGTAAATTCTGAACATAAAGAATCTCAGAAAGTCCATGCAAATTCATGAGTGCTACTAAAGAGATAAGTGACAAAAGAACTTCATGCATCTTTTGATGTGACTTTTTCACTTTGGAAATCAGAATGTAACAGAATCAGAAAAGGGCCATTTATGTTATTGAGTGCCACACTTTGCTGAGTGCAGAAATCCAAATCAAAATTTTTTGAAACCCTTGGTTGCTTAATCTTGACTTAGGCACATCCAATGAAGTCAAGTTTCCTCCCTCCATAATTTTACTATCAAACTGATCTTATTGTTAATAAGTGTTATGTTACAGTCATTTGGAATTAATCTTTCTGGAAGTGATCTTTCTTTCATTATCTGCAATCCTGTGCTCAAAGTTTCACCTTTTGAAATGAGAGGACTTCCAGCTGACATCATGGTGATATCAGATACAGGGAATGGGTTTCTGTGTTCCCTGAGCTGAGTTCTTCCTGTTTGTGGGCTCCAAGAGGAGCCAAAGCCACCTTGTAGGTGAAGCTAAAGAGGGGCGCCCTGAGAGGTCACAGAGAGATTGCAACTCTCTTGCTGAACCACGGACTTTTTTCCCTCTATACCACAGCGAGGAAAAGAGGCAGCCTAAAGATGACTGTCATGAAGCTGGGACAGCCAAGGAACACCTAAGAACTGTACTGGAGCGGAGATGGTGAACAGTGTTTGGAATTGGGTGAGAAGAATCCTTTTTATTTAAAACTTAATCCCAAAAGAATATCCAGGAAAAGAGAGGCTCACTGCTATTTTTAAAAGCAGTGATGTAACATTTTGGGAAGAATTTCAAAATTGAAGGAAAAAGAATCAAAGAAAGAAAGGCAAAAACCTTTAAAAATACAGAAAATTGGATTTTTAAATTGGACAGGTGTTATTTTGGATAGGCATTTCAAAATGCTGGAACTATTTACTTAAAAAACTAACATCATCTTTATATTTTGGACTGTTACTATTAAAATTGGATAAAACTGGTTAATATTGAAATTTGACTTAAAAATGCCACCTGCCGACAAAAGGAAGGCATAACACATTCCCAAAATCCTGGAAATACTCGGCTATTGGAGATTTAAACCTGAGAATAAGAATTATTATTAAAGTGACCCCTGAAGACTGAATTTATAGAGGGACTTATGAAGATTCTGGAAAAAAATTTGGGACTATCCAGAGGAACAGGTTGATCAACTTTGGGACATAAAGATTTATGAATATTGGACTTTTTGAGAAGGTTTGATTTTATGGTTTTTGGATTATTGGACAAAAGAGGGACAAAATAAAACTAAATGAGATGTTCCACTAGGAAGAAATGAGTGGAATTTGGGAAGAAATGGCTTTGTTAATTCAAAGTATTAAGGATACTTTGACAAGAAGCTACAAGGAGATTATGAATAAAATGCAGAGCATAGAAAGCATACCTGGAAAACATGATACAAAGGACAAGGAGTGAGCAAGATGCCCAGGAAGAGGAGGAGCCAACTGAAGGAATAGACAAAAAAACAACAAATAAACCAACAAATGAAACAAGATGTCAAGGAGATAGCAACAAAAATAATAATGACTGATGAAATAAGCCAAGGGGAGAGTATGGCATAGGACCCGGGTACCTTCGAGACCGTCTTCTGCCACCAATAGCCTCCCACAGGCCAGTCCGCTCCCACAGAGAGGGTCTCCTCAGGGTGCCATCGGCCAAGTCATGTCGGCTGGCGACACCCAGGGGGAGGGAGCCCCAGCCCTGTGGAATGAACTGCCCCCGGAAATTCGTAAGATTTCTGACCTCCGGGTATTTCGCTGCGCACTTAAGACCCTATTGTTCCGCCAGGCTGGGTTAGCAACATAATTTTTAATTGGATGTTTTAAATTTTTGGGGTTTTAAATTAAGCCAAATTATTTAATATTTTTTAATTATTTTAATTCGATGTCTATTCTGTTTTTAAATAGGCTGTACACCGCCCTGAGTCCTTCGGGAGAAGGGCGGTATAGAAATAAAATTATTGTTGTTGTTATTATTATTGTTATTATTATTATTATTATTATTATTATTATTATTATTATTATTATTTCAAGGGAATTAAAAAAGGAACTGGAGTTGTAGGAATGGTTTTTGGGGGCAAGAATAGATATTTTGAAAATTAGACAAAGAAAAAGGGCAGAGAAGGGAGAAATGTTTAAAATGATTGGTCAAGATGTGGAAGCAGATAGAGATAAAGATCCAAGAGATGAATATGGGAGGCAAGCTAAGAAATGAACAATTAAAGCTTTAAAGTGGGAAAGAGATGATGGATAGAAAGGGAATATTTTTAAATATAATAGTGGCATAATTAAAAGTTAAAATAGGGATGGAAACTAGAGAGAGAGGGATTAATGGAATACACATTTTTATATAATAAGGTGACATAATAATAAGAGGGGAAATCAGAACTTGAACTATGGTATTATTAAGTATGCTTGAATAATATGGTAATTGGCATAAATGACATATTGAAATATTGAATAACTAAATAATGGAAGATTATAACTTAACATAAATGTGTGTATTATTATTAGAATCATATAAGCTTGCTAAATGTAACAAATATGATTAATAATATTTTATTTGTATTAAAAGGAATGACACCCAGAATATGGTGATTGGCAAGACTGAGTGGCTGTGGATGCCGGCATCCCGGGATTTGGAGGTTCCATCTTTAGTGATCTGGGGAGAGACCCTGACTCCCTCCAATAGGGTCCGCAACTTGGGTGTCCTCCTGGATTCTCGGCTGTCCTTGGATGATCATCTGACGGCCGTAACCAGGGGGGCCTTCGCACAGGTGCATCTTGTGTGCCAGTTGTGCCCTTTTCTAGACCGGGATGCCCTTGCCACAGTCACTCATGCCCTCGTTACCTCTAGGTTGGACTACTGTAACACCCTCTACATGGGGCTGCCCTTGGGATGCATCCGGAGGCTCCAGCTAGTCCAGAATGCAGCCGCGCAGGTAATTACGGGGGCTTCTCGATATTCCCGTGTAACACCTCTCCTGCGTGAGCTGCATTGGCTGCCAGTGGCGTTCCGGATTCGTTTCAAGGTGCTGGTGCTTACCTATAAAGCCCTTCATGGCTTAGGCCCGGGGTACTTGCAGGACCATCTCCTGCCGCTCTCCCATTGTCCCATGCGCTCTCACAGGGAGCCTCATCAAGGTGCTGTCGGCCAAATAATGTCGGCTGATGGCCCCCAGGAGGAGAGTATTCTCTGTGGGAGCCCTGACCCTCTGGAATGGATTGCCCACTGAGCTCAGGACAGCCCCCGACCTCCTTTCCTTCCATCGTGAGCTGAAGACGTGGCTCTTCCGTCAATTCAACTGATCCGTCAATTCAACTGTTATAATTTTAAACTGTTTTAATTGGGGCGTTGATTTTAATTTTTATCTTGTTCTGATTTGTATTGGAAATTGTCATTTTGTAAGCCGCCTTGAGTCCCTCGGGAGAAAGGCGGCATATAAATCGCAATAATAAATAAATAAAAATAGTTCAATTCAAATCTTTATTGTCAGTTCAACATATGTACAATGAGATTGGTTGAGCTCCCTCAGTGCACCCCCAACACAATACAACTCATAGTGAAGACAGAAAATCCCTAACACAATAACTCATATTAACAAAACATCCAGTCCTATTACACCAAAATAACATATTGACATATTGAATAACTAAATAATGAAAGTTCATAACTCAACATAAATAGGTGTACTATTACCAGAACTATATAAGCTTGTAGTAATTATGATGAATATTATTTTATTATTAAATGGATGACACTCAGGTGCCATACTGTTCACGCATTGATATGTTTGTTAAAAAATAAAAAACTTGGGGGGAAAAAAGGTTGCACCTTGACCTTCATTTATGCCCGTGATGGCAAACCTATGGCATGCCATGTCACTTGGCATGCGCGGCCTTGCCTTTTTGTCTTCTGGGTTTCTGGTGTGCATGCCTGTGCGACGGTCAACTGTCCGTGTGTGTGGCAGTGCCAAAAACCGGTGTGCACATGCGCGCCAGCCAGCTGATGGTCAGGTGTGCATGCGCACCAGAACCTGGAAGTTTGGCTTTTCCGGGGCATGATCCCTTCATGTGCACGGCAGTGCCGAAAACCAGCCTGCGCATGCACATCGGCCAGCTGATCGTTGGGCTTGCATGCATGCTAGAACCCAGAACTTTGGCTTTTCTGGAGCATGGCCCTGATGAGCGCGCACAAATGCATGTGACATTTCTGTGCGACCTTTTCGGCACGGTGCCAAAAAGGTTCGCCATCACTGATCTATGCATATCCTTTCAGTTAATTATTTCAAGATCTTTCCATAAACAAATCCTCATTTTAATGTTAAAGATATTTATCTACCATGTTTCCCAAAATCAGGACATGTCCGGATAATAAGCCCAATTGGGCTTTCGAGCACATGCACTAAAATAAGTCCCCTGAAAATAAGCCCCCCCAAATACTTACACACATGTGCAGCTGCCGCACAAACAACATGACTTGAGGAGGCGAAGCCAGAGGGGGGGAAAGGGAGGGGAAACATGTCCTATGCACCCCTCATACCCCTGTCATCCACATGGAACAGCCTTGCAGAGGCTGCTCCTGCAAACCCTAGCTCGCGGCCCCTTCTCTTAGTGGCGAGCTGGATGTACTGCTGCCATTCAGGAGAAGAAGAGAGAGAGGAGGCACTGTGAGAGAGCCCATTTCTGACGTTCTTCTCTTCTCGGATGGTGGCAGTGCATTCAGCTTCCTGACTCTGGCTTGCCAATCTCAGCAGGCGAGGAGGGGTGGCAGGTGGAGAGGGGTAGGGCGGTGGAGAAGTGAGACACATGGAGTGAGATTGTTGTGGCTCCGACCCCCGAGGCCAATTTATCGGAGGGAGAAGGCTCCGAACATGAAGGAGAGGAGTTGGCCAGGCCTCCCTCTCCAGGACCCTCCTCTCTGGCAATGCCTCAGGTGTCTCCTGTAGGAGAAGAGATTGGCCAGGAGCCAGATATCTCCTCACAGTCAGACAGTGGAGGAGATAAGTCTTGGCTGGATCCACGCCAGCGTCGGAGAGACAAGCGCACGCAACAGAAAAGGAGGCATGCCAGAGATTAAGCTGAGTCACTGGACCACACCCCACAGGGGATATAAGGGGGTGAGGTGGCCATTCAGACTCTGTGACGGACAAAACTAACTACTATCGAGTCACATTGCATCTTTGGAAACAACATTATCTGCCTTGGATTTAATTACGGACTGGACTTGACAATTCTTGAACTGTGTGTATCTTGTTTATGAGTAAAGTTCTTGGCAAGCAGCTACTGAGTTGCTGCCAATCCTCTTATCAAAAGAATTGGTTGTCTGCCAGTTTATTTAATCCCCGGCTGTCTGTTTGTGTGCGTGTGTGAGATGGGGACAGAACAGAGATGGGACTCCCCTTGCCATCCCCTTGCCCAGCATGGCAGGAGCTAGAAGTCAGGTAAGACATGGCAGAGAAGACAGGCAGAGAGACAGGGAAAGAAGCAACAGGAGTGAATATCCTCCCGTCCGCTTTTATTTGGTAATGGTATGCTGACATTTAGCCAGATCTCAACTCCACATCCTTTGGATATTTGGGAGGTGACTATTTTTCCCCCTTGCTTTTTTCTCCCCACCCCCAACTTCATTCTTTAACCAGGAGGGGAGGACGTGGGATGAGGCGTTTCTTGCTTCAGCTGCACAACTGGCCTTAAAGTGCTGCCCACCCCCCTCCGCCCCGAACCCGAGAGCAGAGTGAAACCTCCCCCCAGCCTTCAATGTCTGGGCTGTGCGAATTGAACCCAGGAGATACAAAGAAACAGATTGGAAAGGGCCAGCTGCAATTCGCAGCATGGTCTTCTGTCCCAGCTTTTTCCACTAGCAGAAAACTGATCCAACTTTCTGGGTTTACAAAGAAGCAGATTGGAAGGGGTGGCCGCATTTGAAAGTGACCATTTGAATGCAAGGAACGCAGCAGGATCTTGAAGTTGCTAGGCGGAGAGCGCACCTTCAGACTTTAATCCAAGTTTAGAAAAGCGGTCTCCCTTTGTAATCCTGCATCTTCTCGTCCAGCCTTCTTCTGCAAAACTATGGCTGACAACGAATTTGCGTAAGTGGACATTGTGACCGAGGGAGATCTGGAGGGGGGTAAACCCAGAAAGTTAGATCGGTTTCTCGCTAGTGGAAAAAGCTGGGATGGAAGACCACACCACAATTTGCAGCCAGTCCTTTCCAATCTGCTTCTTTGTATTTCTTGGGTTCAGTTTGTGTGGCCCGGACATTGAAGGCTGGGGGGAGGCTTCACTTTGTTGTCAGGTTTGAGGCGGAGGGGGGTGGGCAGCGCTTTAAGGCCACTTGTGCAGCTGAAGCAAGAAACGCCTCATCCCACGTCCTCCCTTCCCAGTTAAAGAATGAAGTTGAAGGGGGAGAGAAAAGTGAGGGGGAAAAATAGTCACCTCCCAAATCTTCAAAGGATGTGGAGTTGAGATCTGGCTAAATGGTCAGTGCACCATTACCAAATAAATGCGGATGGGAGGATATTCACTCCTGTTGCTTCTCTCCCTGTCTGTCTCTCTGCCTGTCTTCTCTGCCGTGTCTTACCTGACTTCCAGCTTCTGCCATACTGGGCGAGGGGACGGCAAGGGGAGTCCCATCTCACTCCATGCATCTCGCTTCTCCGCTGCTCCACCCCTCCCACCTGCCACATCCCCTCGCTGGCCGAGATCGGCAAGCCAGATTTGGGAAGCTGAACATGCTGCCTTCAGAAATGGGCTCTCTTGCAGCGCCTCCTCTCTCTCTTCTTCTCCTGAGTGGCAGCAGTATGGCCGGCTCGCCACTAAGGGAAGGGGCGCATGAGCTAGGGTTTGCGAGAGCAGCCTCCTCGAGGCCGTTCCACATGGATGGCAGGGGCCTGTGGGGCATGTTCCCCCCTTTGCCCCCTGCCTTGCCTCCTCACCTCGTGCTGTTTGCACGGGAAGTAACGAAAAAGCTGCCACAATTGCTGGAGGCAGCAGCCTGAGCGGCACTGGCGAAGCAGTGCTCTGGGGCTGAGGTTTAGGGATAAGACCCCTGATAATAAGGCCAAGGCCATATTTCGGGAGTCAAAACAAAATAAGACCCTGTATTATTTTCGGGAAAACATGTTATCAGGATAGAACATCAATGTGCTTTTTATCTGCTATACAAAAAAAATAAAAATAAAACAAATAATGTAAACATATTTGATATTAAATAAATTAACAAATGCTTTTAGTTAAATATACATCTATTTTACATACTTACTATAAGTTGTTTTATAAGTGGAAAGAACTGAAATACAGAGTTGAATCAAGTTATATGCAAATGAATAGAAACTAAATTAGTCATAATTAGGTTAAACATTTTTCTAATACATCTACTCTATATTTAACTAAGATTGGACCCAATCTGAACAACGCATTGTTTTTTCTCAATTTCTCAATGGGAAATAGAACAATTCCTGTTTCATATTCTTTTAGAGATTTTTCTTCAAAGAAAAATTTTCTTAAAAGATTGAAATGCATTGATTTGTTGCTTCCTAATAGAATTGACTGTGAAAACAAAGTACTGAGGGAATTCAGACATTAAAACTATACAAAATAAAACCATATGCAAGCGTGATAAAACAAGTTAAAGAATCAAAGAAAATTTAAGATAAAAACTCTAAATGCAAACATTTGTAAATCTCATAATTTCCTATTATAATAAAATGGCCACTTGATAGCTTCATTGTATCCCCAGCTAGTTACATCATGAGATATCTATGAAATCATTCATAGAACATAAAATAATAGGTTTAGAAATCTTCTAGCCAAACCCCCTGCTCAAGCGGGAGACAAATGGCCATCCAGTCTCTTTTTGAAAACCTCCGGTGATTTCTCCTTAGTTCTAGGTTGGATCTCTCTCTAATAATGTTTCACCTGTTACTTCTTGTCCAGATCTCAGATGCTTTGAAGAATAGGCCAACCCCCTCTTCTCTGTGACAGACCCTCAAGTACTGGAAGACTGCTATTATGTCACCCCTAATCCTTCTCTTTGTTAAATTAGACATACTTAATTCCTTCAACCATTCATTGTATAGTTTAACCTCCTCATTTCTTAACACCTTTGTTGCTCTTCTCTTCACTCTTTCTAGGGTCCCAACATCTTTCTTGTATCGCGGTGACCAGAATTGGATGCAGTATTCCAAGTACAATCTCACCAATGCAATATAAATAGGTACTATCACTTCATGTGATTTTGATGCTATCCCTTTGTAGATTCATCCTAGGACTGCATTGGCTTTTTTGGCAATGCTGAATGCTGAATCTTACTTAAGTGGTAGTCTACTATTCAGTCTTCAAGGTTTCAAACAAACATTGACAATGACCACTAATTCTTCCAAAGCTTATATAATACATATAAGGTTACCTTAGTCATATCAGTGCCACAAGCACAAGCCACAAGTATATTGTCGTGCTCACATTCTTGGTTCTGCACTAGGCGAACTGGTTGTTAAATTATGTAAAGCCCACCTCTGTTTGTATCCAATGGAATAGTTCTAAATGTTTAAGAACCCGCTCCCCATTACTGATTCAATAACTTACCTACTACATTTCTCTGGATTACTCTTCTTTGAACCTCTGAACCTTTCAGCCTCTGCATGCTCATTTTAAGTATGGCACCCAGAACTGGATACACATTTTTCAAATGTGGATTAACAAGAATATGTGGAAGTATCATGTGTCGTGATCTTGATGCTAAATTTCTGTCAATGCAGTAAGACTTCCCATTGGTTTTTTGAGTGGCTGTGTTACATCACTTGCAGGAAAACTTGATCCTTCTCTGAAGCCAGGCTTCCTTAAACCTATATTATTCTTTAGATTTTCCTACCTAGATGCAGGATTTAACACTTTTCACAAACGAATATTATCCTGTTGAATTTGGTTGAGTGTTCCAATCTGGCAAAACAATTTGGAATTATTAATTAATCTCAGTTATGGAATATATTTCAATTCCAAAGCTTTTACCATACGAAAATCTGTAAACATTCAAGTAGTCCAGTCAGAAAATAAAATTGAGACTATGACAGAATGTACTCTTCAAATATTGAAAAGGGTGTCACTTATAAACTCAAAATCCATTTCCCTTGATCCTGAGAGCAGGGCAAAAATCAGTGGATTTCAGTTTCGAGAAGGCAGATTCTTACAAAAAGTTTCTTAAGATCTACAGTGGGAAAAATAGTCACCTTCCTTGGACTGGATGCTTTCAAGCAGTGGTGGGATTCAAGTAATTTAACAACCGGTTCTCTGCCCTAATGATTTCTTCCAACAACCAGTGTGCCACACTGCTCAGAAAGTTAACAATCGGTTCTCCTGAAGTGGTACGAACCAGCTGAATCCCACCACTGCTTTCAAGGAAAAGTTAGCCAGTTGTCTATGCAGAGGCTCTAATCTGTATTCTTGCATAGAGCAAGAAATTGGATTGGAAACAGTTTCCTTTCACTCCAGGATAGAGCCCTTTCTCTTCCTTCTTCTTGTTGCTGCTTGATCGTTTATTTGACATTTATTTATTCACTGAGATCAGCAGAGATGGATCAGAGGAATGATGGAACAACACTGCATGTCAGGACAAAGAAGCCTCCCAAAACCTGGAGCTGGTGTAGAATGAGGTTTTCAAAATCTATATAGCCATAATTCTATAGATCTTTGTCTACTGAAGAGCAAAAACTGAATAGAGCTGTCTATGTATACAAGTGATTTTGATTACATCATCGTTTTCCTTGTGTTAACGTCAAGGAATAGATGGGCAATTTGCCAAGGGCTCAAGGGCCACAATTCGAATATAAATCTTAATTTGTTTTAATAATCTCTGCCAAGATGTTTGTTTTAACTTGTATTTTCCTTGAAAGTATTAAATTACTTTCATCTTTCTAGCTATATGCAATAAGACTACATTATAGGTGACAAATGAAGTTGTGAAGTAAGACTATTAATAACCTAGACTAAGAAAGATGTTGCTATCATAGAACATGGGGCCATAACTTTTATCTGATGTATAAAAAGCAACGGAAGCACCTGGACAAAGATTTGTAATATGCCTTCAGGGATGTTTTGTTTTTCATTTTAAAAGAGAAATATATAAAACATTCAACCTACAATTTAATGTAGGCATAGAGACAGGACAGCCATACCAAACAAACAAATAAATAAAATTGTATAAAGTATTGCTATGAGTATTTGTGAGAAATTGATTGACATTTGAAGATCTCTTTCCTTTCTTTCTTTCTTTTAATATATATCACTATTTTGAAAAATAAGACTGAAATCTAGCTAATTTGTATTTTTCTCACTGCATCCATCCAATCACCTTTAAAAAATCTTGATCACTGAAACCATATTATTTAGGAAAAAATAAATCATAGCATCATCAATATAAGCAGAGTAGTTATTCCATACTAGTAACATCTCTTTTTTTAAAAAAAAAAATTACATCCCAATCATAGCAGACATATTTAGCAATGCCTATCAGTTAACCTTGCAGAACATCTCAATGTAATTAAGATGAACTTTGAAGAACAAAAATATTGATGGCTTTCTTCTTCACAGTTAATTGCATACAGTACAGAATACAAACTAACTTCTGTCATGCAAATTCTCACAGAGAAACTCAATTCAGTGTTCCTTTTACTAGTGGAAATGAGGCATTTGGCAAAAGGCCGTTTCTGTTATGGATCCCAGAACGCTATGACATGTTCTCCTGAAGTTGGCTTATTGGATACAGCATTGATATTTTGTTCCCAACAAGTAGCTCTTTTTTAGGCCTGTATAAGATAAGTTACATTTACTTCAATAGAAGCTATGTGACATGAAGGCAATGCCAAAGTGAGACAATAGTTTGTCTCCACAACATGCTTTTTGAGTGAGAAGCCACCCAGCACTGGTCAAAGTATATCCAGGCTTGGTGACAGTAGTGCATACTGTGGGATTTCCAGGCTGGTCAGCTATGAAGATTCCTGCAAGATTTGCTGAAGTCACCCAGCCTGGATATATTGTGAGGGCCACAAGCTGGGCAGGTTTGGTATCTATTTCAGATAGTCTTAGATTTTGCTAAAACTGTAAAGTTTGGAGGCAATTTGGCAAGTGATGTGAGTCCCTGCAGCATTTGCCAAAGGCAGCCTGCCGATGCAGATTTGGCATGTACTATGAAAGCTGCATGCTGAACTACAGTGTTCTTGACAGCTGCTTTACCTTGAAGTATTTTGTCAATTGCTGCAGAATAAAGGTCTTCTCAAATTTTCTTCTATAGTAAGGGAGTTTTCTGATCTTCCTCCTGTTCAACTCGCGTACAATGTGTGGCACCTTATAAAGATTTGCACAGTCCTAATATTTTTTATAAAAGGGTGGCTCAGTGGCTAAGATGCTGAGCTTGTTGATCGAAAGGTCGGCAGTTCAGTGGTTCGAATTCCTAGTGCCATGTAATAGGGTAAGCTCCCATTACTTGTTCCAGCTTCTGCCAACCTAGCAGTTCGAAAGCACATAAAAAATGCAAGTAGAAAAATAGGGACCACTTTTGGTGGGAAGGTAACAGCGTTCTGTGTGCCTTTGGTGTTTAGTCATGCCGGCCACATGACCACGGAGACATCTTCGGACAGTGCTGGCTCTTTGGCTTTGAAACAGAGATGAGCACTGCCCCCTAGAGTCGGGAACGACTAGCACATATGTGCAAGGGGAACCTTTACCTTTAACGTTTTTACAGACTGACATATTTTGCTAGATAATTGTTAATTTTACTTTATACTGGAACCTGATGTTCCAGCTTAAAATCATGGGGTTGCTTTTTAAAAAAATGTTAATTCTGAAGTCATTTGTGTTTTAAATCATATGCACTTCTAGAAGCTTTATAACACGTGTTGTTTAAATTAAATACAGAGGAAAGACCACTTTGAAAAGCCACACAAATAAAAGTTCACATACATATTGAAATGAGATTATCTACATTTAAAAAAAAAAACAATGTATAAAGTAAGTCTGTAGAACAGGTGAAAGATCTAATATAGAGTGACCTGAACATGTTGCTGAGTTCCAAGTGTGCCTTTCAGCAGCAACAAGACAAAAGGACAGGAGAATTACTAATTAAGTTTTATGTAGGTGGCTCTTCCTAAAAGTGGGGACATTATACTAGATAAAAGAGCTGCTTGTTACTTAAGGCCATATCAGTCCCTTTGAAGTAACTGAAAAATTCTGTATGATACAAATACTTTATAATAATAATTTTTTCCAGTTGTTTACTCATTAATTTGATAGACCATTGATGAAGCACTTGAAGGATGAGAAAAGGTTCTTCCCTTCCCTTGGTAACATTTTTTCCAAATGCTTCCCCAGCCCTATTGCTCACTACTACACCTCACAGAAAGTAATTTTAAAGGTATGGTGTATTTTAAATATTTTGTACTTTAAACAGATATATAGGAATATACATATATCTATTTTTCATCCATTGAGTCCAATTTGAATCAATCAATTTCTCCAGACTCAGTTCTTTATAAAAGCTCCTTATTTATTTTAAGAATCCTCAGAAAATAGAGGAACAAATTCCTTTTGGCCCAGCCATTAACTAGTATGTTCCATATTTTGCCATGATGTACACAAAAGCTTTGTTGCAGTGGTGGGTTTCAAATTTGTTTACTACCGGTTCTGTGGGCGTGGCTTGGTGGGCGTGGCATGGTATGGCTTGGTGGGTGTGGCTTGGTGGGCGTGGCAGGGGAAGGATACTGTAAAATCTCCATTCCCTCCCCAATCCAGGGGAAGATTGCTGCAAAATCCCCATTTTCTCTTCTGCAGCTTTAAACAATTCAGTGGGTTTTTCACTTGTACCTTTTAATTTTCCTACTTAACAGCTGGTCAACTGCTGTTCATACTGCATTCTCTAATGGAGATGGTTCATAAACATATTCTCTCTGCAAATCTTTCCATCACTCTACAAAACTATATATTGTATATAAAAGGGTTAGGAGTAGTATATCTTCCTCCATTTTTATTTCTTGTTGACTTTCCTATGATTATCCTTTTAAAAAAAATTGTAATTTTATTATAACGCATATATGACATTTACACAACATACAACATATAGATATCTTATCATTTTTAAGCATTGTTTCATAGTGGTCTTCCGTCTGTTACTTTGTTCTTGTTACGATATTTTCAGGATCAGACTCAATAAGTAGATTAAGAATTAGATAATCAAATAAAGCACTGTTTATTTACAGAAGGCATTCTATATTCACTGAATATTCACAGGTAGAAGCACAGAAGGAATGCATACAGCTCCTTATATATACATGGAGTGGAGCTAGATATGGGAGTGGTTAAATATGAATATATTAAGTAGTGAAGAATAAGTTAACCCCTGATATCCTGGTCATGTACTATTTACATAATAAAGAATAAAGCATTTACTTGTGACAAATCCCCCTCTAAATGCCGATTCGATATATTACAACAATTACATTCAGATTCAGAACAATATAAAACTTGTAACTTAGAAGTCAAGTATTTATGCTGCTTAGAAGGCAAAGGCTTTGTCAATATGTCAGCTATTTGCTCTGATGTTTCGCAATGAACTGCTTTAATAAATCCATCCTGAGATAACTGCCTCACATGTTTGAATTTTATATCTATATGTCTGGACCTTTGTCCAATAGCATCAGATCTAGATATTTCAATAGCAGCCTTGTTATCTTTGTATATGATAAATGGTAATGAAGGTTTCTTCCAAGTGTTTGACAATAAGTCATTAAACCATACGAGGTTATTTGAGGCTTTAGACAAACAAACATATTCTGCCTCAGTCATTGAGGTGGCTACTAAATCTTGTTTACCAGTGTACCAGTAAACTGGACAATCGTTAAGGAAAAATATATAACCAGATGTGCTTTTTCTACATGTGGTATCACCAGCCCAATCCGCATCGGCATAACACGTGAGGATGGGCTCTTTGATATTATTAGGTTCCAATAATAAACAAAAGTCTAAACTATTCTTTAAATATCTTAATATTCTCTTGACAGCTTCCCAATGATATAATAATGGTTTGCTGACGTGCCTAGACAACAAGTTGAGAGGCAAAGCAATATCAGGTCTAGTCCAATTGGAAATATATAGAAGGGAACCGATGACTGATCTGTAAAGTGTATTATCTTTAAATTCAGGGGATGACTCATCTGTGTTCCTCAAGAAATCAGTTTGCATGGGAGTGTCACATGGCTTAGCATTATTTAAGTTACATTTGTTCAGAAGTTCTATAATCTTATCTCTTTGAGAAAGTTTGAATCCCCTTTTTGTTTTACTAATTTGAACTCCAAGATACTTATTTACCTTACCTAATGACTTCAAAGAGAAATGTTCATTTAGTTTCGTTACAAATGTTTCTCTCTTCTCTTTGTGTTTACCTATATACAAAATATCATCCACATAAATTAACACGAATTCTAAAGAGTCATCCTCTTTTTTAACAAAGAAACAGTTATCAGCAGTAGTGGCATTAAAATTCATAGTTTTGAGCACTTTGACTAAACATTCATACCATCTTTTGCCAGATTGTTTCAACCCATATAAACTTTTATTTAGTAACCACGTTTCATTTTTGTTCGTATATTGACTGTGAGGCGCTCTTACATATATCTCTTTATCTAATTTTGCATGTAGATATGCAGTCTGTATGTCGTATTGGAATACATCAAGGTTAAGTGCTGATGCTATGACCAGTGCAGTTTTAACACTCTCAGTTCTTACTGTGGGAGAGTATGTATCCGTGTAATCCTCGGGATATTTTTGTGCATAACCTTGAGCAACTAGTCTAGCTTTGTATAAGGTGTTGCCTCCTTCTAAGTTTTTGATTTTATATATCCACCTAGTACCAATAACAGTTTTATCTTTAGGTGCATGTGTAGGTGTGAATACATTTAATTTCTGCAAACTATCCATCTCTTTAGTCATGGCTGATTCCCACTTTTCCTTTTCTTCAGGGGGAAGTTTTAGCACTTCCTCGTATGTGTTTGGTGTTGATGTTTCTCCATCCGTATACATTATATAATCTTTGTATTTGTTTGGTATTTGGTTTCTGTTATTCCTGATTGTTCTTTTTGGTTTACTATCATTGTCATGTAAATACCTAGCTTCCTTTTTTGTTAATGAATCTGTCTTTATTTTGTATTGACTGTTTGTCCATGTTCTGTTTTTGTTTTTATGTATGTTGTGATTGTATTCTTCTCCAGTTCTTTCCTCTTGGTGTTTAGTGTTTGTATAGTTGTTTGGGAAAATTTCATTAAGATGTATTTTAGACCAGTTGGCCTGTTCATGGAATACAGCCATTCTGGATACTATAAATCTGTTATTATTATCGATAAATCTGTACCCTTTTGTGCCTGTTTCGTAACCCATGAACCTGAGTCTCCTAGATACGTTCTCACCTTTATGTCTTAATTGCTTAGGTATGTGTACGTCTGCAGTGACTCCAAATATGTGCATATGAGCTATTTTGGGTTTCCTATTATACATCATTTCATATGGTGTCTTGTTAACAGTGCTGGACCAAGTTCTATTTTGTGTATAATTGGAATATTGTAACGCTTCTGACCAGAATTGTTTTCCTAAGCCAGCATCTTCTAATGTGCATCTAATCATGGTTTGTAATGTCGAGTTCTTTCTCTCTGCCACTTCATTTTGGAATGCAGAGAAAGGGCTAGACGTGTAATGTAACATCCCTTTGTCTTTAAGCCATTGGGAGAATTCTTTTGACATGAATTCACATCCCCTATCTGTCATAATTTGTTTTATTCTAATATTATGTTGTGTTTCTATACGTTTGTAAAACTCCTTAAATTTCTGAAAAGTTTCATCTTTGTGCTTTAGTGTATAGACAAAGCCATAACGACTATAGTCATCCACAATGGTTAGGAAATAACGTTTTCTATATGTAATTGATGGTGTTAATGGACCAACTAGGTCCATGTGTACCAAATCAAAAATTTTGTTGGTTGATCTTGTTGATTTTTTGGGTTTGGGGCTAGTTTTGAGTTTTGTAGATTTACATACTGAGCATTCCAAATAGTTTTTACAATTTTTTATTTTAACACCTTCAGCATGTTCAGTCATCTTTTGAACTACAGGAAAACTGGCATGTCCTAATTTCCTATGTAAGACATGAGCACACTCATCATGAATTGGTTTACCAATATTAGGTGTTTTGTTGTTGGGTGTGTCTTTGTGATTATGGATAATCTCATGTTCCTCATTGTCACTATTGCTACTGCTTTCGTTGTCTATGTTATTGTTATCTTCCATGTTGGAATCAATGTTGTGTAACCATTTTTCTTTTGTCATTAGATAAGGTAGACCTCCTTTAATAATCACAGTACCTATGTTTGTTCTGTTTTTCTCTAAAGTTGCTTTTCCTTTTGAGAACACAATATTTATGCCAGAATCTATGCTTAGTTTTATTTCACTAAATATGTTATGAGGTATTTCAGGTATTAACAATACCCCCTCTATTTTTCCTAGGCCAGGTAAGGTTATATTTCCTCTACCTATGACTTGAACCTTCTCTTGATTAGCTACCTTAATTACGAATTTATCCTCTACAAATGAAGATAGTATATTTTTATTATTTGTAGTGTGGTTGGTTGCTCCAGAATCGATAAGCCAATCATTGTCCTCTGTCTGTTGTATGTTAGTGCTGTCATGTTTGTTTAACCCATTCAGTGAACCAGACTTTCTATCTTTTGAGTTATCCCTGCCCCCTCTATGTTCTCTATAGATGGGTGGACTTCTATATCTATGTCTATCAATTGATGACTGTCTGTTTTGATATCTATTTCTGAGGAGTTTTGGACAGTCTCTCCTATTGTGTTCTTTGGATCCACAGTTGTGGCATCCTATTGGTTCATGATATCTTTCTTGAAAAACTACCCTCTTATATTGTTTATATTCCGTGTGATTGTTACAACGACCTCTCCTTGAATTATCTTCAGATATTAGCTTGTTAGATAGACTTTCTACGGATAAATATCCTAAATTGATTGTGTCTAAATGAGATATATAGTTATCCCACGATGGGTCTAGTGAGTTAATGATAACACTCTTCATTGTTTGATCTGAAATTATTTCCCCCCTTAAATGTAGTTCTGTTCTAATTTTGTTTAAAGATATTAAATGTTCACTTATGGTAACCCCTGGCTTTATCCTAGCTGAGAAGAAATCTTTAGACATTCTTGTTGTAGTGGCTACACTTTCACTGTGAAACAATTTAAACATGCATTGAATAATTTCTGATACAGTTAGATTTTGCTTAATACTGTGGTACATGGCAGGAGATATACTGGAAATTAATAAGAAAAATGCCCTATGGTGCAGACAGTCTAATTTTAGAGTCCAAGGTCTTTTTGGGGGATTAGTGATAAAAAATAATAAGTTTTCTTTTAGAAAGACAACCTGGAGCTGCTGACACCATTCTTGCAAATTAATGCCATCTATTCTCAGTTTTGGGAAATCATTGGGCAAATTCCCAATATTGTTGGATCCATTACTTACAACTGGAGGCAGTCCGTGGTCTTGCAAATGTTGAAAGTTACAAAATGGCGTGGGTATGCTTGCGACGATTCTGAATGGTTCTCTCTGTTCTTCATGTCCCCCAAAGTTGTCTGTGTAGTCTTGCACATGTGTGTTGTTCATTTCGCTCCTGAAGCTGTCGGGAGAGGTTCTTGTCGCTGCAGCTCCCTCGTAGCGCTCTTCTTCCGATGATTCAGTCTCTGGCTCGATCTTCGGTGTCCAGGCGGCGGCAGAAGCTCGTGTCTTTCTGTTGCGATGACTCTTGTTGAGATCGCTGTTTTCTGACATCGTCTGAGGCGTGGGGTGGTATTTGCAAGGTTCTCTGGGCTCAGGTGTCGGTGCTCTCGTTGATTGAGGAGAAGCGGGCAGACTCCGAGACGTTTGCTTTCTTGCTTGTTCTCTCCCTGTTTCTCGATTGCCATCTTTTGTCGGTTCTTTTGTAATTTTCAGTCCTGGACCGAATGTTGTAAAAAGAGTTCTTATAGCTGATTTGACTTTTAGTTCGATAGGTATTTCTTCTGAGTCTGTATCAGAATTTTCTGAAAAGTAAAGTTTTTCTTTTTTCTTTTTTATATTATATGAATCCTTTCGCACCAAAGATTTTGAATGATGTACTCTGATTGACTCTGCTTCGCTCTTTTTTGTGATCGGTTGAAAACAAGATGGCTGCCATTCAAAATTTTGAGCGGGACCGTTGGTCTTTCTTTTCATTATTCCTTTTTCTGTAGATGATTCGCTCACCATTTTTGGATTTTTGGGATCATCTGTTACGATACTCCTTTTTTTCGCTGTTCTTTATTACGTTTTGGAATTTCGCGTTGAGTTTCAGCAGTTTCAGTACCTCTGATCCGAGGGGGCTGCCTTTCAACTCGTTCTCTTTTTGTTCATCCATTCCATCAATTATTTCCTCGTTGTCTGTAGTGTAGTCTTCAGTTTCTTTTGGTGTCATAGTCGTGGGTTTATCGATCTTTTCTTGATCTGCTTCCATTTCTTTACTGTATGCCCTGGTGTTGGGTCTTTCTCTTTTGTTTCTGGAGTTTTCTCTCTCAGACATATTTAAAGTTTTATTGAGTCAATCAAACCATCCTCTGCTACCAAATTGTTACGATATTTTCAGGATCAGACTCAATAAGTAGATTAAGAATTAGATAATCAAATAAAGCACTGTTTATTTACAGAAGGCATTCTATATTCACTGAATATTCACAGGTAGAAGCACAGAAGGAATGCATACAGCTCCTTATATATACATGGAGTGGAGCTAGATATGGGAGTGGTTAAATATGAATATATTAAGTAGTGAAGAATAAGTTAACCCCTGATATCCTGGTCATGTACTATTTACATAATAAAGAATAAGGCATTTACTTGTGACAGTTCTTCTTCCCCTATATCTTAATCTATTGCTCCTTCTTCTTCCCCTCATTTTCCATTTTTTCCCTCCCCCCTATAGAGATCTATATATTTTAATTATATCTTTAATATTATACATTTCTATATTTATGTTATATACATTTTATTCTACTCCATAGATTTGTTTTATATATATATATATATATATATATATATATATATATATATATATATATATATTACTTCTAATCTTCTCTCCTTATAATTTTTATTCTTTATTTCTAGTCTTGAGCCAATTATACCATTTATTCCATATTCTATAAGAGTCTGTCTCTTCTTTTTCCTTAATTTCTTTTGTTAATCTGTCCATCTCAGCGCATTCTAAAATCTTATCTATCAGTTCTTCCTCAGTTGGAGTTCTTTCCTGTTTCCAATTTTTTGCATATGTTATTCGTGCTGCTGTTAAGATGTATAGCATCAAATATTTTATTTCTTTGGAATATAGTTTTGTAAAAATTCCTAACAAGAATGTTTCTGGCTTCCTTTCTATTTGTTGTTCTGTTATTTGTTCTATCCATTTTTTAATATTTGCCCAAAATTTTTTTGCTGCCGGACACATCCACCATAAATGATAATATGTTCCTTGGGATTTCTTACATGTCCAACATGTTGCACTATTGTTCTGGTATATCTTTGCAAGTCTTGTCGGTGACAGATGCCATCTGTAAAACATCTTCAGCTGACTTTCCTTGTATGTCACCGATAGATAGAATTTTGCATTCACTTGCCACATTGTTTCCCACTTCTCCAGATCTATTGTATAATTAAAATTTTGAGCCCATTTGATCGTTGTATTCTTCACTATTTCTTCCTCCATTTTATATTGTAGTAAAAATTTATAAGTTTTGCTAATTAGCTTTTCTTCTGATTCTAATATAATTCTGTCTAATTCTTGTTTCTCTCTTTGAATTTTCTATGTTTTTGTATGTTCCTTATATTTAGATTGGATTTGTATGTAAATCCACCAGTCAATTTCTCTTTTTTAAATCCAATTCCAACTCTTGTTTTGGTTTCAATTTTCCTTGTTTTTCTATTAGATCTTTATAGCATTCCTTTTTTAAATTCTGTTAAATTTGGATGTCTTACTGCTTCTAATCGTGAGAGCCAGATTGGTATTTTCGTGTAGTGCTGTTTTTTAATTTTTAACCAGGTTTGTAGTAGCGCATTCCTTATTATATGTCTTTTGAAATAGGTATGTGTTTTGTGTTTTCCATCCCAGAGGAATGAATGCCAACCCACTTGTATTTCATGCCCTTCAATTATTAGTATTCTATTGTTTTTTAATTCCATCCATTCTTTTACCCACGATAAACCAGCCGCTTGATAATAAATTTCCCATTCTGGGAGTTCTGTTCCTCCTCTGTCTTTTGTGTCCTGTAGTAATTTAAGTTTAATTTGTGGGTGCTTCCCCTGCCATATAAATTTGGATGTTATTTTATTCAATGTTTCAAAAAACTTTTTTCCCAATTTTACTGGTATAATTTGAAATAAAAATAAAAGTTTTGGTAAAATATTCATTTTAATAGTAGAGATCCTTCCCATTAGTGATATCTGTAAATTTCTCCAATTGTCTAAATCTTTATCTGTGTTATTAATTTATCGTAATTGTTTTCTTTTATTGATGAACCTCTTGCCAATAGCCAAATCCCTAAGTATTTTATTTTCTTAGTTGTTTGAATTTGTATAATGTTCTCCAACTCTTTTTCTTGTTCCTTTGTGAGATTTTTTGTTATTAATTTTGATTAATTTTGATTTTTTTTTTAATCCTGCCACTTCTCCAAATTCTTCTAATTTCTTAAACAATTTTGGTGCTGACTCTAGTTGTTCTTCTACTATAAACACAAGATCGTAAGCGAAGGCCTGAATCTTGTATTCTTCTCTCCTTATCCTTAGCCCTTTAATTTCTTGGTCTTCCCTGACCTTCTTAAAAGGATCTCCAATGTTAAGATATACAATAGTGGAGAAAGTGGGCCTCCCTGCCTAACCCCTTTGGTTATGCTGAATTGGTCTGTGGTATCATCCTTCACAATTATTCTTGCCGTTTGTTTTGTATAAATTTCCCCTATGATTTTTTCAAATTTTGTCCCGAATTGCATAATTTTTAGTTGCCCCATTAGAAATTTCCAATTTAGACTATCAAATGCTTTTTGGGCATCAAGGAAAACCAGCGAAGCTTGTTTTTCCGGGTGTGATTCGTAATACTCTAATGTGTTTATTATTATTCTCATATTATTCTTGTTTTGTCAGCCTGGCAGAAATCCATTTTGGTCTGAGTGTATATGATTATTTAATACTTTTTAAATTCTTCCAGCTATAATTACTGCAAATATCTTGTAATCTGTATTTAGCAAGGAGATTGGTCTGTAATTTTGAATTAACTGGTGGTCCATATCTTCTTTGGGTATAACAGTAATTATTGCCTCTGTCCAGGTTGTTGGAAGTTTTGCCTTTTCCAAAGCCTCATTATATAGTTCTAACATGGTTTCTCCCAATATTTCCTGTACGTTTTTGTATATGATTATCCTTGAATATGTCCATATTATATTGTTTTTCAGTGATGTTTGTCTTGTTTAAAAAAAACACTCAATCATCTTACACCTTTCTTGGCTATTACGGTAGCTTATTCAGAAGCTATCTGGATTTTATTTTTTGAAAAAAACAGTTCCCCTTCAGTTATTACAAAGTCTCTTACCTTTTTTCCATTGTTCCTCACAATTACTTTCAAATTAAGTGTAATAAACCTGTTCCTTTCACGGATGCTGTAGCCTGACTGTATATCCTACAGGTCAAAACTTACTTTACAATTACACTTTTCAATTTTCTAATTTCAACCTTTATATTTGACACCAATTCAGCTAGAAATATCTAGGTGCAAGCCTCCATTTATATGCTTGAAGATGTTGGCAAAAAGTTAATTGCTTTCATATAGAAACATGAATCATAGGACTGGAAGGGACCCTGCAGGTCTTCTAGTCCAACCCCGTGCCCAAGGCAGGAGACCTTATACAATCCCAGACAAATGGATGTCTAATTTTTTTTTTTTAATTTAAATTTCTATACCGCCCTTCTCCA
Organism: Arizona elegans; assembly: GCA_022577455.1. NCBI lineage: Eukaryota > Metazoa > Chordata > Lepidosauria > Squamata > Colubridae > Arizona > Arizona elegans. Next base: position 157,584,630 of record JAKOOJ010000001.1, read on the forward strand.
ATATAGGACTCAGGGCGGTGAACAGCCAAAGTAAAAACAAGACATAGAAAATCTAAAAACTGATTAAAATAATTAAATAATTTGGCCGTAATTAAAAACAATTCCAATTTAAAATAGTTTAAAAATTTGACTCAAGCCAGCCCAGCTAGTTGAAATAAATGGGTTTTCAGGGCCCGACGAAAAATCCAGAGGTATGTTATTGTACGTAACTCTGGGGGGAAGTTGTTCCAGAGGGTGGGCACCGCCACAGAGAAGGCTCTCCCCCTGGGGGTCGCCAGCCGACATTGTCTGGCGGACGGCACCCTGAGGAGGCCCACTCTGTGCGAGGGTACTGGCCGGTGGGAGGCTATTGCTGGCAGAAGGCGGTCTCGCAAGTACCCCGGCCCTAAGCCATGGAGCACTTTAAAGGTGGTCACCAACACCTTGAAGCGCACCCGGAAGACCACCGAGAGCCAGTGCAGCTCGCGCAGGAGAGGTGTCACATGGGAGCGCCTCGTCGCCCCCATAATCCCCCGCGCGGCCGTGTTCTGGACCAGCTGGAGCCTCCGGGTGCACCCCAGGGGGAGCCCCATGTAGAGAGTGTTACAGTAGTCCAGGCGGGAAGTGACGAGTGCTTGAGTGACTGTGCGTAGGGAGTCCCGATCTAGAAAGGGGCGCAACTGGCGTATCAGGCGAACCTGATAAAAAGCCCCCCTGGCCACGGCCGTCAAATGATCTTCTAAAGACAGCCGTGCGTCCAGGAGGACGCCCAAATTATGAGCCCTCTCCGTGGGGGCGAGTGATTCACCCCCAATAGCCAGCGATGGCATCAGCTGGCTATATCGGGACGCCGGAAGCCACAGCCACTCGGAGGGGTTGAGTCGGAGCCTGTTTCTCTCCATCCAGGCCCGCACGGCCTCCAGGCACTGGGACATCACTTCAAGGGCATAATTGGGGTGGCCTGGGGTGGAGATGTACAGCTGGGTGTCATCAGCATACTGATGGAACTCCACCCCGAAACCACGGATGATCTCACCCAGCGGCTTTACATAAATGTTGAACAGAAGGGGCGAAAGGACCGACCCTTGTGGCACCCCACAAGCAAGGTGCCTCGGGGTCAACCGTTGCCCCCCTGTCAACACAGATTGCGACCGGTCAGAGAGGTAGGAAGAGAACCACCGCAGAACGGTGCCTCCCACCCCCAACCCCGCCAACCAGTGCAACATAATACCATGGTCGATGGTATCAAAAGCTGCTGAGAGGTCTAACAGGACCAGGATAGAGGAGCAACCCCTATCCCGGGCCCTCCAGAGATCATCCACCAAGGTGACCAATGCCGTTTCCATGCTGTGCCCAGGCCGGAAGCCAGACTGGAGCGGGTCTAGATAGACAGCTTCATCCAGGTACCGGGGAAGCTGTTGCACCACCACACTCTCAACAACCTTTGCAACGAAGCGAAGGTTGGAGACTGGACGATAGTTAGCCAAAACAGCCGGATCCAGGGATGGCTTCTTGATGAGGGGCCTCACAACCGCTTCTTTCAAAGCGGCCGGCAGGACCCCTTCACTCAAAGAAGCGTTAACAATCTTCTGGAGTCAACCTCGTGTCACCTCCCGGGAAGTCAGTACCAACCAGGAGGGACACGGGTCCAATAAACATGTGGTCGCGTTCAGCCGTCCCAGGACCCTGTCCATGTCCTCGGGAGCCACAGGATCGAACTCCCCCCAGATAACACTCTCAAGACCTGCCTCAGTCATCCTGTCCGGACATACCCAGTCAGAGGCCAGCCCTTCCCAAATCTGAGCGATTTTGTCATACAGATACTGCACAAAATCCTCAGCTCGGCCCTGCAAGGGGTCATCCCGCACCTCCAGATGGAGGAGGGAGCGGGTCACCCTAAACAGGGCGGCTGGGCGATTATCTGATGATGTGACAAGAGCGGCAAAATAGCTAGTTTTCGCCGCTTTTATCGCCACTAGGTAGGTCTTAATATGAGACCTCACCAGTGTTCGGTCAGATTCGGAGCGGCTGGTCCTCCAACTACTCTCCAGGCGTCTTTTACGGCGCTTCATCTCCCTAAGCTCCTCGGAGAACCAAGGAGCTAGGTGAGTTCGGTGCCAGGTCAGAGGCCGCAAAGGCACGACTCGGTCCAAGGCCCCGGCAGCCGCACTATCCCAGGCGGCCACCAGGTCTTCAGCCGAGTCATGAGCCAGAATCTCAGGAAATGGCCCAAGCTCCATCTGGAACCTATCGGGGTCCATCAGGCGCCTGGGGCGGAACCACCTGGTCGGTCCCGCTTCGCTGCAGCGGGGTGCAGCGGTTAGAAAGTCCAGTCGAAGGAGCGAGTGGTCAGACCATGACAAGGGTTCGATGGCTATATCCCCTATATCAAGGCCACTCAACCACTGACCAGAGACAAAAACTAAGTCCAGAGTGTGGCCCCCGTGTGAGTGGGGTCATGAATTAACTGAGTAAGGTCCATGGCCGTCATGGAAGCCATGAACTCCCGAGCCACCTCAGACGTTTCACCGATAGATGGCAGGTTGAAATCCCCCATGACTAAAAGTCTGGGGGTGTCCACCGCCACCTCGGCTATAACGTTAAGCAGCTCGGGCCAGGCCGTTGCCACGTGGCAGGGAGCCAGGTACGTGACCAACAAGCCCATCTGTACTCTATGACCCCACTTCACAAAGAGGGACTCACATCCGGCTATCTGTGGAACAGTGGTCTCCCTTGGATCCAGACCTTACTTTATAATAACCGCCACCACCACCCCGCCCCTGCCCTGAGCCCTCGGCTGATGAAATGCACGGAAGCCTGGTGGGCATATATCCACGAGGGGGACTCCCCCCTCCTGGCCCAACCAGGTCTCCGTAATGCCCGCCAGGTCCGCCTCCCCCTCCTGAATAAGATCGTGAATGAGGGGGGCTTTATTAACAACAGACCTGGCATTGCATAACATCAGCCGAAGGCTCTGGCCCTGAGAATCTGGACAACCTGGGGAACAAGAAAAGCATTGGGGACCGGAGTGCGCAATCGCTCTAAGATAACGAGTGCGCATTCCCCGAACATGATATGGTCCCCAGCTTCCGCCATATATGCCCCTCCCACTCACTATGCTGATGGAACAGCCCTCTTCAAATCAAACTCCACCCCCCTCCCCGACCTCCGGTTCTATGTCCCTAATGTCGTAGCCCTTCGCTAAGGCTAGTCTTGAACCCGGTGGATTTCCCCCAGAACCCACCCTAATCCCCCCCGAACCCCTTAAAATTTTTGTTAAAAACCCACTAAAAAACCCACTTAAAAAACCCTTCAAACTCTTCTTTGCCGCATGCCATCTCTCGGGGCTCCAACGCCCGTCATCAAGATAGGCCCTCGATAATGAAGAGGGCCAGAACTGCGAGAGGGGGGAATCTCGCAGGGCACGAAGGTCATTCACCGAGTACATCTGAACATCAAAGGGAGGTGATAGTCCATGGCCAATAACCAGGGGCCAATTTGATGTTATCACAGTCAGAAGGAGTGAAATGCCGGACTTCAATAGAATTCCAATGGAGCATGTGGGACCTCATTGCCCTCTCACGGCAATGGCGGGAGTAAAATGCTGTTTCGATCTGGCAGAGGGTGACCCAGCCCCCCTCTCACGGCGGCTGATCAACCACGATCGTCCAAAAAGCCGGAATTGAGACAGCAGCTATAGACCCACTCCGCCAAGACTTGAATCCCCAGATGTAAACCTCCATTCAACGGAGGGAAAGAATGGGATCAGGTCAGTCCACATAGTCCAAACAGGCTCAAACAGCGGAGATCATAACCGTCATTACCTCCGGGGAGGTCAAGATGGCACCTAGACCCGGAGATGATTGTTCAGCAGGCATACGCAGCACGGCATCACCACATTCAGGGGGATGGGGGTGAAAAAGGAGAGCAAAGGCAACAAACGCCACAGGGGGAAAACCCCTCAGTCATAGTCCAGCTCTCCCCAACCCCTCCCAGATCTTCCTTGCGACCATGCTGCTCGCCTCGCCCAGCCTCGCCCAGCCTCCATAAATCCTCATGGAGGTCTCTGGGACGACCAAGGGGCCAAATAACGCCCCACGGTCACCCAGGGGATCCAGCACAGCAAGCGAGCAACTGCCAACCTCTCCGACGCTCCCACACACCAAACTGTGGCGGCTTCTTCCTTGTCCCGGCGGCCGCCATTTCCACGCCGCCAGCATCGCCGCCGCCGCCGCTGCCAGCCTCCCCGCCCTCACCTCGCCCCTCCCTCCGCCCCTAGCACATGTCCAGGGCGGATTGGGCTGGCGGGGATCCCGGCGAGGGTGCCGCATCGCTGCCATCGCCGCGGCGCTGACGCCATCATCCTGGCTCTGCCGCCTTAGCATGGGGAGTCTGCCGCCGCCCCTCCTCCTCCTTCGGGCTGCTCTCGCCGTCCTACGGTCTCCGCGAGCCTCAAGGACACTCTAAGAAGCCGGAGACTCCTCAACAGAGAGCCCCGACACTCCTCCAGCTGGGCCAGGGCTGCAACGATCGAAATTCAGCCCTCCAAAGGCCCCCTGGAGCCATAATCGCCCCCCCCCCCCAGGATCACCGGGATCACAGAGAAGTCGCCATCTTGCGCATGCAAGATATTTTTTTCTTGAAAACCTCCAACAATGGAGTACCCATAACTCTGGGATGCAAACTGCTCCAGTGATTATGATTATTTTTTATTTATTAAATTTGTTTGGCACACATCTTGCCACAAGAAAGTCAGCAAAGAAAGTTGCAAGCCGCTGCTAGCCTGGCTTGTTCTTGGGGACTAACCCCAAAATCTAAGCTTACATTTCTATTTGGATTTTAAGACCTTTTTCAATCAGCATAAAAGTGAAACAGCTGCTTGGAAGAGGGACTCCACCCCACACAGGGCCAAATCAATCCAGCAGGCAGCTCTTTTGCTTTCTGTTCTTTTTTTTTTCTTCAACTGATGATTTCAAGTTTGTCTTGGTTCATGATTCTCTCATTCCATGTTCTATCTTTATGTAGTCTGATAAAAGGGAAAACTCCTCTTTCAATATTGGCACAGGCTTCCTTGTAGTTTTGGTATGGGAGTGTCCAGTTCCATCTGTCAAATGTTGGTGTTGTGCTTCGGTAATTGGATTGCCTTCCAACCTGAATGCCACCCAGATTTGTCCAAAGTCACCATTTTTGAGGAAACAATATACTGTAGATACATATATTATATTGTCTTCTTCTAGTTTTGATTGTAGTTTCTCCTCTCAGGAGGTTTGACTTCATACTTGCAAAGCCCTATCTTATTTTCAGCTAAGCTACTGATCCCTCCCATCATATCAAGCAATAATCCCCTGAAAGGGAAACCAGAAGTACACTCATACGTGCAGGCAGAAGATTATATTAGGAATCAGATAATAATCTCTTCCAAAATTAGTTATTATTTATTTAATGACAACTTTATAAACCAGTTCTCTCCACCAAAATATGACTCACTCAACTGGTATTAAATAATTAATATAGAAATAGCCTTTGTCTGATATACAAGGAAGTGTAAGAAAGTTCACGGAGAACAATATAGATATACTTTTAATCTTTAATCCTATCAGAAAATTGCACAACACAGTTCAACAAGCACCCATAGCTCTTTAAAATATATGGTTGCCTTCCTGCTTTTATTGGGGAACTATTTCCACATTATTTAATCACTTTAAACTTTGATAACAATGCAGCGCCTATAATGGTAGCATTACACTACTAAAGAATAATATGTGTATCTAAAAGTTAGTGGCAGCTACAGACATTCTAAATGTAGTTATCCAATCCCAGTGTATAAATGGATACAGAGCAGCTTTCAGGTGAGAAAATTCTTCAGTTCTGATCCACAATAGGGGAATAGGAACGGTTTAGAGAAATCATTTGGAGGTCTCTGAATTTGTTTTACAGAAGTGAAAATTAAAAATGAAGCTGTCTGTAACAGTAGCTCTGGAAACTGTTACAAAATGTTACACTGGACTTACCACAAAGAGTCATTTCCTATAGCAGAGAGACTATATTTTGAGGTGGGAATCTCCTTCCTCCCACTTGCTTCAGAAGCACAGCAAAAAAGGGTTCTGACATTCTGATATCTATAGGAGTAGATAGCTCCTTGTTCTGTCTTGGAAGGTTAAACCAGAAAGATTGCTCAGGGAACTAGAACTTGAGAAAGAAGGAATACAGATGAGATACATAAAACTCCATACAAGATGACAATACTAAAAAAGCCCCAGAGAATAATCTCATAATTTTTTCTTGATTATTCTTTGGTGGGCAGATGGCCTATCATAGGAGGACTTATAGTAGAAAAATAATCTTCATAGTAAGTCCTATATATTCTTTTTCTACAGCAGAATCAGGATGCCAACTGGGAGATATTAGAGCTATTCCTGGGAGTAAAATTTTATCTCTCCCTTTCTATGAACTATGTTCTGTAGTATCTTCATGCTGAAAGATGCTTCAGATGAGGCATACAAGAGCCTTGATGGCGCAGCAGACTAGAGCACTATTAAGTAACACCAGCTGCCTGCAATTACTGCAAGTTCAAATCTCACCAGGCTCAAGGTTGACTCAGCCTTCCATCCTTTCGAGGTAGGTAAAATGAGGACCTGGTTTGTGGGGGCAATAAGCTGACTTTGTATAAAAAAGCACACCTCTTAGGGGGAGGGGGCGAAAGCCCTACTAAGCAGGTATATACAAAAATATGAAGGCTATTGCTTAACGCATTGTAAGCCGCCCTGAGTGTCCAGAAAAGGGCGGCATATAAATCGAACCAATAAATAAATAAATTTGATAGTGCTTTATGAAAGAAAATATGAAAGATACATGGCAACTGTTGTCCCCCAGGATGGCATTAGTGTTGAGAACGGCCAAGATTGTTATACTTCTCATGGAATGAGTGACAATCCCCTGGGAAGCAGGGTTATTCTGAGTCTTGCAGAATAGTTTGATGCAGTTTGGAGATTGTGGTGGGAAGACTTAGTGACAGTGGGGCTCTGGAAAGGAAATTAACAGATTTTCCCAGTACTCTGAATTCCTCTATTGTGTTCAGGAGGCCCTCCAGAGTTTTTGCTATCTTAGCCAGAAATGTTGAGATGATCCTGCTCAAAGGTGAGATATATAGTTGTAACTGGCTAACTGAATCCCTAAACCAGCAGGTTTAATGTTGCTGGAACACTTTACAGTTGGGATTTTGGCACACGAACCGCATTCAAGTAATGCGACATCCTGGGTCAACTGCAGTCTATCCACAACATGGACCACATTCTTCTAGGGAAATCTGTGGCCAGCAGCAGTGTATTGTCACATAACTGGAGTCTGAATCTCTTTTTCACTCCTGTCACTGGAAATGATTCTTGGAGGTATCCCTAGAAGTCTGTTGCTGTCCATTAGTTTGCAAGTCATTCTGCTGAAAAGTCAAAACAGGAAGGAAAAAAGAAACAAACGCAAGGAAATAAATGTAGATCTCTTGACCACCAGAATGACAGGAAGAGCTCATACTGAAGCACAGCATGGCTGGGACTGTGAAAAGGAGACTCTCTTCCCAATATAACCACATCAAAATCCTCTCTAGCCACTTCCCCCACTCCAGACTGAGGAAAAGAATGTGGAACTCAGCTATAGGAAAATTAACAGCAATTTTATGTTCAGAATTAGCTTGATACTATTACAACTTGTTTACTAGGTGTAAATAAAATACATACAATTGTCTTAATTATAGCAAATGGAACTCCTAATACTAGAATTTATTAGGTCTTAAAGTAGGGAATATGTAAGAGCTATGTGTGCGTACAGAAGTAAGAATAACATGTTCATCAAGATTATAAAACAGAATGCAAAGAAAATTTGTATGAGTTATCCTTGAACCCTTTAATAGAAGATTTTAAAATACAGTTAAAAGAATGCTTTCTATAGATGTCCCATATATTAACTAGTACACTCAGAATTTATGAACTTCTAGGCCACACTGGAAACAGCGTACTTAGTACAAATGAGGTTTCATACCCATAGACTGGTATGTGAGTTTCTTAATGTGCTGTAGGGTAGCATACTTTCCATTAATTTCTCTCAGAGTTCCTGAAGTTCATCTTCATCTCTCTTGTAGCTCAAATATCTTCACATTTTCTGTGGAAAAAAGCTGCCTCAAGTTTGTCAAATTTCCACTTTGAAGAACCTGTCCTTGCATCTGGCCTCGTATGTAGCAATAGCAGTGCCAAACTATATTCCTGGCAGAATTTCTTTATTTTACAGTGCTTTAATTTCCATTAGGTACTTGAAAGAACACCAATAATCTAACAATAGCTGATCAGAAATGTCAGCTGGATAACCCAAGTTGCTTTAATAGTTGCTTTATATTTCTGAGTTCTGCTATTTTAGTAATATATCATTTATTTACTGTTTTTTTAAAATACTGCTTTCTCATTACAAAGAATTCCAACAGAATGGTGGGTTAACAGTTGAGAAGTTTCTTCTAAAAAAATCAGTATATTAAAAGAGCTTGAAAGAACCTTGGGCTTTGGCATATTCATTTTCAAATCACTTTAGAGAATATGACTACCATGTAGCTACACTAAACAAGTACTCTAAAACTATGTTTCTTCAGAACTTCCAATGATGTTTGCTTTTCTTCAGTCAAAAACTCATGGAAACATTTAGTTAATGTTTACATCTCGAAGAAATTCTTGAGAATTTCTTTCCTTGCAATTTATATGTTTCCCAACATATAGTTGTATTTTATTCTATCCTTTAAGTATGTCACCTCTTCTCAAAAATAACTGCACACATCCTCTACTTATCTATAGGCATTGTGGAAAATATAATTTTAATTACTCATAATATATCTTTTCTTCTTTTCAATGTAGGATAAAAAGCTTTTGTATTAATAACAGTTTGAATGAGCCACCCTCATAAAGAAAGAAGGGACTTAAGGCCCTGCATTAGGGGTGTCAAATGTTGGAAATCAAATAGAAGCGCTTTTCAAAAATAAGAAATCCACAGGACAAAACTTCATTGTTTTTTGTGCACAATAAAAATTGTATTAATTGACTTCCGGGTTTGACTGCCTCCGGCGAAGACGGTCGCTTTTGAACGGCCGCCAGCCCCGCCGCCTGTAGAGCCGCCCCGAGTGAGGGAAGCAGCTTGAAAACTCCAGAATCCTGAGGATTTGAGGAGAAGAGTAAAGCAAGAAGCGGGTTGAGCCCCCGTGAACCCCCAGAAGTTTGCTACTGGGGAGGAAACGGGTGTGGCTCCCTTTTAACTTGCGGAGACTCCGGACGGCGTGGGACGACTCTGCTTGTCAGAGCAAGCCGGCTGCAGCAAACATTTAAACTGATGGGAAGATAACTTAGTCATAAAACAACCTCAACCCCCAAACCAAGAAACTGCAAGTATTTCTTCTCCTTTGAACTTTTGATTTGGTGAAAAGCCAGAGCGAGTGGAAACGGCTTGAAAAATGGCGCCGTTCCAGCGTTAATGAGCTGAAAGGGAGAGTGATTGCGCAGAACTATTTTAACAAGCTACATTGTAGCAGTGCCTGTTGCAAGCGAACGGAGAAGTGTGGAAAGAAAAGAAAAATAAATTTGAGCTTGCCTCAATTTATTTAAATCTGGGGGATTTTTCCAAAGGATATTGTGGAGGTGCAAAGGAAAGGAAAAAAAAAAAAGATTTTCTTCTTTCAGAAAAGTTAATTTACGTGGCAAAATGGCTTCAAAGAAACAGGAAGGAAAGGTGGCAGGGGAGGGATCTCCCACCCACAAACCAGAACAGCAGCCCCCTCCCAGTCAGCAGAGGGAGGGAAAGGACTTTGATGTGCAAAGTTTAAAAGATTTTATTACCCAGGCCTTGGATGAAAAATTTCAAAAATCACAACAGGAAATGAAGAGGGAAATTAATGAATTTAAAGAGGCAATGAAAGAAAATTATGATAAGGTGTCAGATAAATTGTCAAATGTGGTTTCTGACTTGGCAGAATCCATTACTAAAGTGGACTCCAAACTGGAAGAATTTAAATCAGAAGTTAATGTCAAAATGAAGGATGCTGATATTAAAATTGCAGATGTGGATAACAAAGTGGAGAGAGTCGAAAACGAAATTACAATGATACAGTTCCGATCCATGGAATTTGCTATTAGGCTTCGAGGAATTAAAGAGAATGATAGGCAAGATTTGAGACAGATTTGTTCTGATGCCTTGGCTGTATTGTTAAAAATTGATCCAGCAGATGTGGTCTATAAAATAGATAAAATTTACAGAGTGAATTCATGGGTTGCTAGACAAAGAAAATTGCCCAGAGATGTGGTGATATACTTTACTGATAGAAGAATAAGAAATGATATTCTGCAAAGATCCTTTCTTTCCTCTGTGCAAGTGGAGGGAGCTCAAATTGGAATCTATAAGGAATTACCACCTAAGATGTTAAAAGATCGAAAAGAGTACAGGTTCTTAGTGAATGAATTGCAAAAGCAAGAAATACCATTTCGGTGGGATGCCCCAACTGGTATAATTTTGAAATATAATGGAGAGAGACATCGATTGAATACTTTTCAGAAGGCGGAATATTTTTATTATAATATCCTTAAAGAAAGATCATCATCCCCACGTACATCTACATTGTTGGAGATAAAAAGTGATAAAGAAAAGCAATCTCAGCACGAGAGGGCACAACAGTCTAAGCAGATGGAACCAGTGGAAATGCAGGGTGCTGCACGGGGAGGAGGCCTTTTGGAGGAATCATTGTCAGAACCCTCCCCAATTCTGTCAACTGGTGCTGTTTTGGATGTAGCTGGGATACCTGAAGTTAAAGACCAGCGTATAACTCGTGCAATTTCCAAGCAGATAAAAGAAAAACGTGAAGCCATGGGAGCTAGGCCGAAGACTTCAGAAGAAGTTAGGCAAAGCAGCTCATCGCTTCAGAAAGGTCAAGATGACAATTAGGCTCTTATCTTGGAATGTTAATGGACTAAATTCACCACAAAAAAGGAAGAAATTATTTACATATTTGAGACAATTTAATAATGATATAATTTGTTTACAAGAAACTCATATTCGAACTCAAGATCATAAATATTTGATAAATTCTAAATTAGGAACACACTTTATAGCTTCAACCTCGGAAAAAAAGAATGGTGTGGTTATTTATGTGAATAAAAGACTGTCCGCTAAAATTATAGAAGCAGATGAAGATGGCAGGTTTGTTGCAATTGAACTGCACACAGTAAATGGCCAAATTCTTTTGATTGGAATTTATGCTCCGAACCAACAACAGGATCATTTTTATAAGACTCTACATAATAAAATATTGCAATGGGACTATAGATCTATTCTAATAATGGGAGACTGGAATGGAGTAATTGATTCTAAATTAGATAAAAAAAGTTTGGCGAAATCAAGGATCAGACTGCCACAGACTTTTTTTGATATGAAAGAAGATTTGGAATTAAAGGATATCTGGAGAATATATAACCCAAAAGAACTGGACTATACTTTTTTCTCTGATAGACACAGATCTTTCTCCAGGATTGACTTTATCTTGTTATCAGATGATTTACTTATTAAAACAAAAAGAACAAAGATATTTCCAAGAACTTTAACTGATCATAGCTCTGTATGGATAGAAATTGAGATGGGAAATTCTGAGAGAAGGTCATGGAGACTAAATGAAAATTTGTTCAGATATGAAAAAAATATAATAGAACTTAAAAAACAGATGAAAGAATTCTTTGAAATGAATTTGAATAAGGGTACCCCAATTGAAATAGTATGGGACGCGAGCAAAGCTTATATGAGAGGAGTACTTATTCATATGAACTTCAAACATAAACAGAATCGACAAAGGAAAAGACTCGAACTGGAAGCAGAAATAAAGAATATGGAACAGTTACTTATTAAAAACCCAACAGATGAAAGAATACGTGGTGCTATAAAACTTTTGAAAGATCAGTTTCAAATGCTTTTGGCGGAACAAGCTGCAACAAATCTACAATATGCGAAGCATAATACGTTTTGTAATGCCAACCAACCGGGGAGATGGTTGGCTTATACTTTAAGGAAAAAGCAGAGTATACGGACTATTGAGAGTATTGACACTGGGGGGAAAGAAATTTTCCAACAAAAACTGATTAAAGAAGCCTTTGTAGATTACTACGTTAAATTATATGCTAAAGATGACATACAGAATGGACTTATAGAAAAATATCTAGAAGAGAAAAGAGTCCCAAAAATTACTAGCCAACAAAAAGAAAGAATGAATTATCCTATAACAGTTGAGGAAATAATTGCAGCAATTAAACAATTGAAAACAGCTAAAGCTCCTGGAACAGATGGATTGACAGCAGTGTATTATAAAACTTTACAAGCAGAAATGGTGGAACAACTTAGAGACTTATTTTGTAATATACAACAAGGGGGTAAAATACCCCCATCATGGAAATCAGCATATATTACTTTGATACCAAAAGAACAAGCAGGTCCCAAAAAACCGGAAAATTATAGACCAATATCTCTTCTAAATAATGACTATAAAATTTATGCAAAAGTATTAGCCAACAGACTGATGCCAGTAATTCAAGAGGTGATTAATGACGACCAAGCTGGGTTTATAGAGGGTAGATACATGAAGGACAATGTAAGGCAAGTTATAGATTTACTGGAATATCTTGAGAAGAATAAACAGATCTCTGCAGTGCTGGTTTTTTTGGATGCGGAGAAGGCCTTCGATAGAGTGGATTGGAATTTTCTACTAAAGACTTTAAAAAAAATGGGATTTGGAGATCAATTTATACAGGCGGTTTCAGCAATCTATCAAGAGCAAAAGGCACAGATTATTATTAATGGAAGTCTGACATCAGAGTTTAAAATCGAAAAAGGAACAAGACAGGGATGCCCGTTGTCCCCATTGTTGTTTATTTTAACACTAGAAGTCTTGCTAAATACAATAAGGGACTCTAATATCTTGAAAGGTATAACGATAAGGCAAGAGGACTACAGAATAAAGGCATTTGCAGATGATCTGGTTGTTACCCTAACACAGCCAATGGAATCAATAATCCAGATGAAGGACATTATACAAGACTATGGTAAAGTTTCAGGTTTTAATCTGAACCAGAAAAAAACTAAGATGATAGTCAAAAATATGACACAAGATCGTAAACACGAGCTTGAAAGGAGGGCAGGTTTTGAGATTGTACCAAAGGTAAAATATCTAGGAGTTCAGGTTGCAGAATCAAATATGAAATTGTTTCAAAATAATTATGAGGTGTTGTGGCGAGAGGTGCAAAAAGACATGGAGACTTGGAAAAAACTGCAGCTGTCTTTACTTGGAAGAATAGCAGCAGTTAAGATGAACATTTTGCCAAGATTTCTTTTTTTGTTTCAAATGATTCTGGTGCTTAAAAGTGATAAACAACTAAAAGTATGGCAAACTGGAGTGAATAAGTTTGTCTGGAACGAGAAAAAACCAAGAGTAAAATTGAAAATTATGCAAGATGTTCCAGAAAGGGGAGGTCTTAAACTTCCAAACCTACAGTTATATTATGATGCAGCAGCTTTGACTTTAACAAGTGATTGGTTTGGAGGAAAAAAGACTGGAATACTAAACGCAGAAAGTTTTGATTTGGAATTTGGATGGCATGCTTATTTATTTTATGATAGCAAAGTGGATAAAGTATTTAAAAGCCATATACTTAGAGACTCTTTGCTGAGAGTTTGGAAGAAGCACCGACTCAAATGGGATTATAAAATACCGTTATGGCTGGATCTTGGTCATATTTTGTGGAATACAAATATAATGTTACTCGGTGGGTTTTTATACAAAGAGGTTCTTTTTACAGATGCGGGCAGATGGCAGCTGAAGACATTACAGACACTGTTGGCTGAAGGGATTAATTTAACTTGGTTACAATACAATCAATTGCAATTGAGATGGAAAGAGGACCAAAGAACTGATATTATGGTGCATGAGGAAGAATTGGTTAGACATATAAAAGAGAAAGGTCCAATGCATATTAAAAGGCTTTATAATGTTTTGTTAGAAAGGGATTCGGAAACTGAATTAGTTAAAGATTGTATGATTAAGTGGGCACAAAATTTTGAAGAACCAGTGATGTTGGAAACATGGGAAAAAATTTGGGTTCAGAATGTTAAATTTACACAGTCGCAGAACTTGAGGGAAAATTTTTACAAAATGTTTTATAGATGGCATTTAGATCCTAAGAAATTGTCGTGTATGTACCCTAATGTTCAGCCAAAATGTTGGAGGTGTGATTGTTTAGATGCTACATATTATCATATTTGGTGGACTTGTAAGAAAGTGAAGGCTTTTTGGATAAAAATTTGGTGGGTCATGCAGAATGTTTTAAAGAAAAAAATCCAATTTTCTCCACAATTGCTTTTATTGGGTATAGTTGAGGGTTTTACAGTGGATGAAATAAAGTTGATTTTGTATATGATTACAGCAGCGAGATTGTTGATAGGTAAATATTGGAAAAATGAAGCTCTGCCCACCGTAGAAGAATGGATTTTGAAGATGGCTAGCTTTGCGGAGATGGCGAAGATTTCAGCATACTTAAAAGATCGCTCACAAGAGACTTATGAATGTGGATGGAAAAAGTGGATAGATTATGTGCAGAACAAATACCAAACCAAGAAGTATCAAATAGCTTTTCATTGATAGTATTATATTATATTAAATAGAAATAGTCGAACTATGTGAAGATGAAAAATGACATGGGGGTTGGGGGGGTTTAAGGTTTTTGTATAGGGGATAATGATATTCTATGGAAGTCTGGGGGGGAGGGGAGGGTCAGGGGGGGTTTGGGAGGGTGGGTTGGGGAGTTTGGGGAGGGTTAGGGGGGTGAAAATGGGGTGAAAATGTAATTGTAAAACTTTTACAATAAAAAAAAATTGTATTAATTATTTCTGTATCCACCTTTATTATTTTTCTAAATAATTCAAGATGGTGAACATATCTAATACTCTTCCCCTCCCCCTATTTTCCCTACAATAACAATCCTGTGTAGTGAGTTGGTCTGAGTTATTGAGATTTGCCCAAAATTACCTAGCTGGCTTTTATGCCTAAAGCAGGACTAGAACTTAACCACCAGTCCAAACTGGCTATATATTGCCAAAATCATATGATTCCTGGTAGCTTTAAGAGCATTATTAGGACAGATTCAGGACTGGTATATTTCTTTTTTTAAAATTTGATTACATTTTAGAACTTTAACTTACCAATATTAAGTCTAGGGAACTTCAGAAAACTATGCTATCCTACCATACCTCTGTTGCATGGTATAACAACAAATTGATTTTTGGGGATACAAGTCAGGTACTAACAGGGCAGGGGCATGACAAATGTTGCTGATAAATAGACTACTGAAATTATAGACTACTGAAATCTCTGAAACAGAGATATATGCTTATAACAGAAAGAAGCAGAAACTTTTATGGATTGTGAACAGTTTGCGAGGTTATGATTTGCTTTTTATTTTGTGTCTATTTCCCTTAACTATCTTGCATTTTAAGTTATTCTGGATCTATTTGTTTTGTTCTAAACAACCAAGAGTGATTTACTCATTTTGGTAACTTCAATATGTAAATGTCATACTGTTGCCCTAGTTCCCTTTTATTTATTGAAATTAACTTCAGTCAGAACTCTCTTAGAACTTCCCAACTTTACTTGAAGTGTGCTAGCTTAGAAGCAAGCGACAAACAAAATATTAACTTAAAATAGGTGTGTTGATATAAGCACTTTTGTATGTTTAATCTATCAAAAATAAACAACTAAAGCAATAGTATGAATCAACTCACTATGCCACTGAAGTGAGCTGATTTCAGTATTGTTAACTGAACTTTAGCTTAATAGCACAAAAAGCAGCTCCCTGGATTTACAGAATTCTGTTCAGATGGAGTAAAATTAATTGAGAGTATCTTGAAGTTGAATATCTTCAACTTCAACTGAGTAAATTAAAAAGGCAGAGTCTCATGAGAAGAGGATAGTATTTTCCTCAGACAGAGTAAACAGAATTTATTCCAACTCCTTTGCAAAGTATTGGAAATACTTTCAGAGAGGCAATTATCATGCAACCACCTTAATTCGTTCACTGAATTTTACAAATGCTCCAGATAACAATATCATCAATTTGTAACTCTTCCATCTTTCTCAGAGCCATATCTTCTTTTTCTTTCGAGGAAAACAAACTTTAAACTCCGATAGACTTATAATTGCCCAACATTTTTGTTTTATATATCAGCATGGAACATTTTGCAAAAAACAAAAGCAGAATTGTGGATAATTTCCATCTCAAATGCTTTTTCAAAAATTGGCAGGTAGTAATCATAGTTTACAAAGTTACACTATACAGAGTTTTGGGAAAATTGAAATTTAAAAAAAGATTAATCTTTTAAAGAGATTAAGACTTAAACAAAGATATATCCCCATTGACAGGGCACTCAGTCATATTTCTGAGTATTTAGAGAAATCTATCATGGCTTTCCAGGTAATATTCTGAATTTTGAAGAATATTTAATTCCCAATTTAGTTTTGATCCAATTTCATTTATAGCATTAGGATACTATAATTAGAAAATAAGAGCTAACCCTTTCTTTTCAGGTGGTAGTCAGCTTTAATGGAGCTCTGAGAGACACCAAGCTCAATGTTAGAGCACGAGTTGACAAGATTCAGTCTCTGACATCTGTGCCTATGAACAAGTTTAGAGCACAGAGCTACGAATCACACTGCCCCAGTCTGCACATTCAATCCACGGAGACTTTATAGATCCAGATGGATGGACACATGGACTGACTGATTGAAAGAACACTGCTGTGCAGAGTTAGCTTCAGTCTGGCATTAGTGCTAAATGCAAGAAACTCACCAGAGTGGGTCCTGAGGTGTCCTGTGAGAGCATCCCTTCTTCGGCAGGCATAGCTACAAAAGGGACATTTGAATGGTTTTTCTCCAGAGTGTAATTTGATGTGCCTCAGTAAGTTCCCCTTTTGGGTGAAGGAGGCTCCACACTGATTACAGTGAAAGGGA
Source organism: Arizona elegans (assembly GCA_022577455.1). NCBI lineage: Eukaryota > Metazoa > Chordata > Lepidosauria > Squamata > Colubridae > Arizona > Arizona elegans. Next base: position 157,601,665 of record JAKOOJ010000001.1, read on the forward strand.
CGCTCACCTACAGCAGATGAAAGAAGAGAAACAACACCTAAGAAACACTGATTGAAAGATCATTAAAATCTAGACTGGCTGAAAAATCTTCTTCCTCAACATATATTACAACCATCTGAAAAATAAGGGACCAATTCATAGCAGCTAGATTGACCTTAGTTAAAGGTTCTTTCCTTCTTTTGTTTTCAAACCACATTATCTGATAATCAAACCCCATGACTTCATTATTCAGATATTGCAGGCATCTAAAATTAAATTGAACAATTGCAATACTTGAAGCAGACAAGGGCTATGCTAAGGACAGATCAGTTGTCAGCTGTAGAAAAGGAAAGCTCAGAAACAGGTAGGTGGACTAATGATCAAATTAAGTACGCTATGTTCATACAACCCTGCAGAATCCAAGAAAAGGCTACAAAATCATCTTTCAATGAAGCATTAAATCATCTCCACAAAATTAAAACTGCAAATGTAAGAATTGTATACAGACATTTTAAGTTTCATCAATGATAAGTTTTCTTCCATATTTCAAGCAGACATTAGCCTGGCCAAATACGTTTCTCTACCTGCAGGTAAAGAAACACCTAAAACACAGCAAAGGGAATCCTCAATTTATAACTGTCAAAACATTATTCTGCAATGTGACCAATAAAGAAACAAGTCAGTTAACATTGCAACAAGGAAAGAACATTTTTGTTTACATTATTGTTCTTTTTAAATAATTTAGGTACTGGTATATTGATGAGGGAACAGTGAAGTAACTTCTAAGAAATCTGATGTTGTACATTTTATAGGTTAGCAGATTAAATATAATTAATACTAATCTAAAATAGATTGTAGTTTCAGTTTTTGTGAATTCAAATTAAATTGTAAATTTAGATTTTAGAAATCAAATTATATTTCTAATTCAACTATCTGCTAAGCTTTTCATATGACTATTATTAGCCTTAATATGTCTACTTGCCATTCCTGAGTTTCAAGCCTTTTCTGTCTTGACAGTTGAGACCCAGAGACTTACATGAAGGTAGCCATTTTTTGCACAAAGGGCTGTATGGTCAGAGGGAAAAAATATGTCATGCTGTTCTTTGACAGAAACAAAGCAGTTTCCCTTATTTGTGAAACACTTGATTAATTTAGCTTTGGAGGTCAGATATAAGATCTTATATATTTCAACCCCTCCCCCAAAAAGGCCACATTACTAAAAGATCACATTATGAAGAAAGAGTACAAGAAGTAGTCCATGACTGTACAGTCAGTTGCAGGAAAACAAAAAAATGAATAAATTAAAAGTTAGTGAAGGATGCTAACAAAATCCACAGGCTTCTTTGAATGTGTTCAAAACAAAAGAAAAATTAAAGAATCAGAATATCAGCTACTCATTGGAGACAGCATAATGCTAATAGGTAACAAAGAAAAGTTGGAACTACTCAATTCAATCTATTGCATCAAAACTAGAAACATTCTTTAGGAAATTATAAAATAGGGCAAAGGGGCAATATTAAATTTGAGATTGAATCATGAACAAGGACTGTCTCTTTATTTGAATGAATCTCACATACCATAGGAACTGCACCCTAGCATACTGAACAAAGTAGCTCATTGTCTTGTCAAACTAATGTACTAATGTACTGTCTTGGATAGGAGCTGCTACCATGATGTTATGTAAGGAAAACAAATACACTTTTAAGTTGCATCCACAGCAGGGGTGGGTTCTAAAAATTTTTACTATCGGTTCTGTGGGCATGGCTTATTTTGTGGGCGTGGCTTGGTGGGGGTAATGTGACTGGGTGGGCATGGCCAGCTTTTTTTTTATTTGATTTATATGCCGCCCTTCTCCGGAGACTCAGGGCGGCTTACAATGCGTTAAGCAATAGTCTTCATACTTTTATATATTTTATACAAAGTCAGCTTATTGCCCCCACAAACTGGCTCCTCATTTTACCTACCTTAGAAAGGATGGAAGGCTGAGTCAACCTTGAGCCTGGTGAGATTTGAACTTGCAGTAATTGCAGGCAGCTGGTGTTAATAACAGTGCTTTAGTCTGCTGCGCCACCAGGATTCTTAAGAGGTTGCAGATAAAAATGATTTTAGAAGCCTCTGACGATCAGGCAATTCAGCTGGGATCGCCAGAGGTTTTTAAAGGCATTTTTTTTCTACAACCTCTTCAGGCCGGAGAGGTTGCAGAAAAAAATGCTTTTAAAAGCCTCTGACGATACCAGTTGAGCCACGTGATCATCAGAGGCTTTTTTTTTAAACTTTTAAAAGCATTTTTTCGGCTGAAGAGGTTGTAGAAAAAAATGCTTTTAAAAGTAAAAAAAAAAAGCCTCTGATGAGGTGGGCAGGGTAAGTGAGCAGTGACCGGGCCGGGGACAGGTTCGGGGGCGTGACCAGCTAATGTTATTACCGGTTCTCCAAACTACTACAAATTTTTACTACCGGTTCTTGTGAACCGGTGCGAACCGGGAGCAACCCACCAATGATCCACAGAAGTGTAAATTCCAAATCCCAAGAAGTAATAAATCTATTTTTTTCTGGTTAAACTCAAACTTGAATAACCAGGTCTGAATACATTTTTAAGAAGGATGAAAAAAAATGGTAAATTTCATGAAAGGGCATCAAGTATAATCAGGCACAGGTTAGGTTGATAAAGAGAGATGGAAGTAATTGGGTGTGTTCTCTCAAAAACTTGAAAGAAAAAAGCTATTTTGATTTAGGATGCAGGTCATAGAATAATAATAGGCAGACTGAATTCTAATAGAATATTACAAAAATCTTCCTAAGGGTAACAAGAGTTTGGCTGTGGAATCAATTGCTGAGAAAAAGAGGGGGCTCCTATTCAGGAGATCTGAATCAGGCAGGAAGGATATACATTGCATGGCATGAAGGCTTCTGTGGTTTTCTGCAATAGAAGCAGAAAGGATCCAAACACAGTCTTTTTTCCCCCTCCTGAGCTGATTAATTCTCCCCCCCACACACACACAACTAGAGTTTATTTCAGATTTTCAAGGTACAATCATTTAATATCCTTAACTTAGAAAGAACTTCACTGTTCAGAGTATTGAATGTTTCTGGACGATAACTCAAAATTACAGTTTGGCTATTCTGTTACCGAGGACAGTTTTAAGTAATTGACACAATATCCATGGCTATGCCCCAATCAATACCTATATATCAAAACTTATTTGTAGAATTTTGTATAACAGTTTCACAAAAGACTAAGAAATAATTCATGATGCATATTAATATCATGCCAGAGAACAGCAGCTCAGCAGCTAATTATATTTCATAACCACAATTACTGCCTACTTCTGTTTACACTGGGAGTGTTACATCACCACAAGTTTAAAAAGAAAACCTTCCAGGAGACCAGGCAAGGGATGTGTAATAAACTTATTTTATTTCTTCCAGGTTGATTCATATGCAAGCAACTAATGACTAAAAAGAAAACTAGATACATGTAGGCATGAAAGTTAATTAGTATATTTACTAGTTCTGAGTTCTGAGGTAACAGAATAGATTCTGCCAGGCAGCAGCTAGAACAGCGGTTCTCAACATGGGGGTCGTGACCCCTTTGGGGGTCGAACGGCCATTTCACAGGGGTCACCAAAGCCCTCTCTCGCCCCCCCCACGCCTTCACTCACCCTCACTCTGTGCTCTGTTGGATCGCCGGCCGTTCGCTTACCCCGCCCACTCCCAATCTATTGCTGCCTCCTGAGTCCCAGCTGATGGCTAGAGGAAAAAAAACTGTTTAAATTCTTGCCACGGGGCTTTGTTAAATTGCTGGCTCGCCTCGCCCCTCCGCACCACTATTTATTGCCAATAAATAGTGGTGGGCGAGGGGTGGGCGAGCCAGCATTTAACAAATGGTTCAGTGTTTTTTTGTAATTTTATTGGCCTGCAGAGCTTCAGCCTAGGCTAATTAGCCCTTGATTAGATCGGCTCCCGACTCTCAGCTGATTTGCTCTCAGCTGTTTTGCTCAGGGCTATGCTGCTTGCTGGAGCAGATTTGTTTTCCCCTAGCTATGCTGAAAAATGAAACTGAAAGTAAAACAGGCTGTTGGCTTTGCTGTTGCTGCAACGTTGGAAAATTAGCCAGGCAGATTTCTTTTCTTTTTCCTCACCAAAAAGGTAGGTGCAAACAATGGGAAATTTAGGGGAAAAGAGGAGAGTTCAAGATTTTAAAACACAAAAGAAAAAAAGCTCTATTTAACTAGGGAATTGTAATAATTGAGATACTATTAATTGTATATTGTGTTGAAAGCAGAAATGGTTAAATTGTGGTTTGGAGGAAAATATGGGGGAAATTATTTGGTTTATTATTATTGGTAAATATAATTAATTGATTTGTAAGAAATTGGATTGCATGGAAATAATTGGAATACTCATGTTCATATTGATTAATATACAAAAAAGGTAGTTATATAACTAATTGATTTATATTAAAATGTTGAATTTATATTAAACTGTAATATTACATAATTAACCAATGTGAGGATGGATATAAAAATAGATGACAATGGGAAGGGGTATAATATTGGTTTTTTACAAAAATAGATGAGGAATAAATATGGCAAAAAGGAAATATGGAAATTGTAAATTTAATTGAAATGACTAAACACTGTTTAAATTTGTGAACCGGCCAAATACTCTGTTCAAAGAAAATACATTGTATGTTTGTATGTGTGTTTCTAATTATTGTTATTTATTCATATTTGTTCTCTTTTATTCTTTAAAGTTTAACAATTCATTCTTTATCTTAATATCTTTATATTTGTTTGGGGTTGGCTTTCTTCCCTTTCATCTTTTTTTTTGTACAGCAATCTTTCTCCTCAAACCTACCACCTCTCTCTTTTCTTTCCTTCTTACTTTCTCTTTTCCCCCTCTTCTTCTCCTCCCTACTTCCTCTTCCTTTCTCCTTTTCCTCCTCTCTTCCTCCCTCTCTTACCCTCACTTCTACTCTAATTTCCCTTCCCTTCCTTCATCCTTCTCTATTGCTGTATCCTTTTATGCATATGGACTACTCAGAGGGCTGAAAAAGTTATTTCTGACTGGTCCTCACACTTTTGACCAGTCCTTGAACTTACAAGTGTCCTCACATTTTACGTTTTTGCCCTATCTTGTCACCATGGTGAAGAGAAGCAGTTGTGAAATGAGTGACACGGTTGTTAAGAATGCTACAATGGGCATAAATGATGACCAGTCATAAGTGCGAAGACCGGTCAAAAATGCGAGGACCTGTCAGAAATCACTTTTTTCAGCCCTCTGGGTAGTCCTTTTATGCACATGGACTACTCAGAGGGCTGAAAAAGTTATTTTTGACTGGTCCTCGCACTTTTGACCAGTTCTCGAATTTACAACTATCCTCACATTTTACGTTTTTTGCCCTATCTTATCACCATGGTGAAAAGAAGCAGTTGTGAAATGAGTGAAATGGTTGTTAAGAATGCTGCATGGGCATAAATGTGAGGATGGTCATAAGTGTGAGGACCAGTCAAAAGTGCGAGGACCTGTCAGAAATGACTTTTTTCATTACTATGAAACATTACTACTATGTGAGTAGTCCCTATACACATAGCCATGGCCACCCGGTCACATGACCGCCAAGCCACGCCCACAAAATAAGCCACGCCCACAGAACCGGTAGTAAAAAAAATTACCCTGGTTGGGGGTCACCACAACATGAGGAACTGTATTAAAGGGTCGCGGCATTAGGAAGGTTGAGAACCACTGAGCTAGAAGATAAACTTTGACAAAAGTAAACAAGTTGCCAGGTTAGACAGAATCTTAGCCATGGAATGAGTGAGGAAGAAGGTTCCGTAGAAGAAAATAATATTATCTAGTTGTTATCGCACCAGGCTAGATGGGAAACTGTGAGTTCTAGTCCTACCTTAGGCATGAAAGCCAACTGGATAACTTTGGGCCAGTCACTCTCTCTCAGCCCAACCCATCTCACAGGATTGTTATTTATAGAACATAGGAGGAGTTCGGAGAATTAGGTATGGTCACCACATTGAGTTGTTGATAAAAATAATAAAAGTGAGATTTAAAAAAATCTAAAATCTAAATAATCTTTGTAGATGAGAACGGTCCAGTTCATCCCACCATTTCAAAACTTGGGTATTTCATTTGGCTGCATGTTTAGATCACTGTCTCCAACAACTGTGTCAGCCGATCAGTTTGCTTGGTATTACTATACTATTAATAAAGTTCTAGCTTTTACCTAAGAATAACTACCATTTTCTTTTCGAAATTAAACTAAAAGACTTAAACATGTAAACTACTTTTCCACAAAGGGAAAGTTTCATTTGATAAAACATCTAAGCAATGCCTGAGGTCAGCAAAAACAGAGAACAAAATTACATCAAAACAGAAATAATTTCTGTACGTTGAGAACATCTGAATAGTCAATGCACCACTGCTTTATTCTGAAAAAGAACAAAAAAGTATTCCTCAGTAGAGGAAATGTAATGGCTCTGAGAAGAACACTGCTTATATAATCTTTTTTTTCTTTTTTAAAGATCATAATGTTACTTTAGAAAAATGCTGAAGTGCCTGAAGTATAAAATGTCCAAATTATCTCTGCCAGTAGATCACCATCTAACATTTGAAACTGCTTTAAAGTGAATTCCTATGTTTTATATCCAGGGTACATTAGTGACAATTACTTTGTAACACTCCTCTCCATATGAAAACATCCAAACAATTAAATGTTTTCTTGAATGTATAAAACAACATGATTGTGAGATGAAGCACTAGAGCTGAATATTAAGTTCAGCATTATGTGTTATAAATGGCACCAACTTTACAAACCCTCAGGAAACTTTCCCTCACCGTCTGGGATCCTTTTTAACAGCGATACCATAGAGTGATCCCACAGTCTTCCATATACAGTACAAAGCACGTGATTTATCTCTGAGCCATTCTTAATCTTTTCAAGAAAATATGCAGTCATATTATGCTCTAGACTGGATATTCCTTACTTCTCAATTTTTCTCTCCTGTTTTTGCTTGTTAATCCTTTGCGGGCTTTTGGAATTTCTCTCCCCTTCCCCACTTTCTTTTTCTTTTTCTAAACTGAATTTAACATCATGATTATGTTTCCATAAAATGGAAAGGCCGAATATTAGAAAGTATTAGAGAAGATTAAAGAATAATAGAGGACTAATATTAGAGAATATTAGAGGTAATAAGAAAGTATACCTTGCCTATCCTGATTATGACCCAATCACTTTTACTGATCTTTGACATATTGTCAAAATGGCCAGTGCATTTTGTAAACTTAGGTTTATGGTTTGATATGCTATGTGAATCCAGCCAATAATGGGTTAGTCAGTAAATTGTGATTTGATATGTTGCATGGAAACAGGCTTAATGTTGCCTCTGCACAATGTCTGCTACCATGTTTTCTTCTTACAAACCAGATCAAACTGTAATAGCCAGATCTAGGCTTCTTAATGTTGGATGTAACACAGATCTTTTTATGTGTTGTAGTTTCCTAGTAATTACAGTCTCTCACACAGGCAGGAAAAGCAATCTGGCTTTTTATTTTCTGTGAACAGAATCAGTCATAACTAATATTTACAATACATAGGATAATTTTTCAGATGCTGATCGCTGCCAATTAATGCTAGAAACAAGCCACTGTATAATATGCCACTCCAGTTCAGTAGTGTCCTATATAACTGGAAAGATACTGAGAGTCAAGGAAAGAACCTTTCATTTTCTATAACTTTGCTCATTTCAGCTGATAAAGGTGGAAAGTGTAGCCAGATGGGTGAGAAACAGTTAATGTCTCTTTATGCAAGGAGCTGATATCCTGAAAGAGGCTGTGCTGCTAGAGCTATGCTATCCTATGATTTTTCTACTGCCCACTAAAATATATCCACTTCCGCAAGGTGTCACTGGTCTGAAAGAAGCCAATTACACTTTCTTTGGGTCTGGATATAGCAACGAAAGACAGTGACCTCTGAAAGTATAGAAGGACAGGGGATACTACCATAATAAACTTTCTAGACTTCTAAGCAGCATTTGAATGAGAAATATTGATAGATGTTTTGGGAGCTGGGAGAAATCAGAGGTTCCATTCCTATCTATTGGACCAACACTAGAGAGTAACTTAAGAATTGATTATTGTTTATACATAGGATGCTATCCTTTTGATTCTTGCTATTCAAAGTTTACATGAAACACTGGAGGATGAAATCTGGAATTTTGAGTATGGTATCATCCATACCATACAAAAATGATATACAACTTTATCTTCACCTGAATCAAGAAAGGGGCAGATGGTTTCAGTTTCTTAGAGGCTATGAGGCTATGCTTACATTTGCTCCAACAAACAGAAGATGAATCTAAATAAGATGAAGGAGCAGCGGATAGCTGAATCTCAGACTCAGGAATTAAGAAGATTGTCTATTCTGGCTGAAATCATTTTTTCTTGAAAAATAGATCTATCACTTTCCTTTATACAGCTGTGGAAGTTCCTTGATACAAAACTTCCTTGATTTAAACAGAAATATCCTTGATACAAATAGGAAGAGTGGAAAGAGATCATTATCTGGAAGATATTTTATTATTGTACAAATTTTCTGCTGTTGAGCAGTCCCAATAAAAATTCATTTGAGTTTCCTACTTCAGATATGCAGTCTTTTGTATTGTTAAAATATTGAAAGAGGGTGACAGATCATTTCCAAGGCAAAGCCAAGTCATATGGGCTGCACACCAATAAAGATATATTGATAATGAAATGTGTGGACTGAAGTGACCAGGTGGGTCCTGTTCCCTGCCACACCAATTATCACAGCTATAAAGTTAAATCTCCCATAGGTCCCTCATGCCCACAGCAGGTAAAGAAACAGTTTTCAAAATAGAATTGAAAAGGCTATGGATTCTTTCAAACAGGGCACAGTTGCAAAAAAAGCAAATTGTTCCTCCAGTGATTGATGGGTTTTACCATTCCACTTTCTCCTAGCTTCTTCCTGCTGCAGTCATAAGGTATGGTGCAAACAGGAAACTTTCGTTTTTAGCCAGTTTACACAGGAGTAAACTCATGGGGCAGTATTGCCAGTCATTTGGAGGGAGACTGGGCAAAACAACAGGCAGAAATTGCCATTTCTGTATGGTACATTGGCATTCTAATCAGTACCAGTATCAGCTAAAACTGGTTTTAACACCCCAATGTTTTATTTCTTTTACAGATGAAGAAGCTTTTTGCAAATGTGGGGGGGGGGGGACGAGATATAAGGCACTCTCTACTAGTCAAATGATTACAAAGGGGAAACATTGGTGATTGGCTGTCTGCAAGTCTTACCTGCCCACAAAAAAGCAAATCTGTCCATTCCAGTAGTGCCCATCTGTCCTTAAGTAGACAGAACAACCTGCTCATGCTAATTTCTCTTGGCTAAGACAAAACCTGGCCATCTGTAAGGGCCCCAGGAAAACCTCCATCCTTCCCCTACAAAAAACCTTATTCTGGTTTCTTCTTCTTTCCTTGCAACATTTTCCTTTGACAACACAGGCCTTTTGTTGTTGTTTTGTATCTCACCTTAATCAGCCTCCAGGGGACAAAACTAAGGGAGTTAGTCTTGTTCCCTTCTTTCTTGTGAGGAAAGGAAAAAAGAGAGAGAAGGAGAAGCCTTCTTGGCTTCATGGAAGCAGGGAATGGAGAAAAGCTGAGAGAAAGATCATTCTCTCCGGTACAAGCAATTAATCAATGTATGAAGCAAATCTTCCTTGCTCTTCACACAACAGCTTGCTAAATAGAAGTTATTTGGGAGAAATATATTTAAAGTGTGAAAGATAGAAGCTGTTCCTGCATTTCTGGAGGAAAGTGCTGGAGGAAGAGAGCAAAAGACATTGTCTGAGGAAAGCAGCTTACGCTGGAAATGAAGGGAAAGCAGAATACAAGAGACAAAGCAAACATGGTCCCTGCCAAAGGGGTTTGCAATATTTCTGTGAAAGGCAAGGGAAGAATGAAATTCTTGTAAATGCTATTCAGACAAGACTGAAGAGATCAGCAATTTCAGGATCGAGTTATCAGATAAGTTATTGGAATAGAGTTATTACTGGGCAAAATGCATTATAAAATAAGTATATATCAAACACATCTACATTAGAAAATTCCATCAACTTCCCTATGGTGTGCTTTTATGAACATTTCTTCAGAGTAAGGATATAGTCCTCTCACTCTACAGGCATATTAAATACTGAAATTGAAAAAAGAAGTCCTGGTTTCTTGGTAGTAGAGTGACTATCTTAGTTAGTCCAGGAATTACCAAGATCTCTAGTTAAGCAGTGACAGGTTAAATCCTTCCTATAATATTTAACAAAACAAGGGGGAAAGTCCAAGCAAGCTGATCCCAGAGTTCTTCGGATACGGATGTATTAATCAGTCTGAGGCATGGCAGCTATTGGTATTTTTAAGGATTTGGGAGGTGGGATTGTACACATGAATATAGTTTTCATTGAGGATATGCAACATACCAAAATTTGATTTCTGAGTCCAGCCTAACCATATGCCATTCTTTACAGTTCCCCAATAAATCCAGATTTCTCTAAAAATGGAGACTGCTTTGCATACAGAGGCTAATAGTTGGTAGACTGTTTTCATGCTGAATCTGTCACTGGTCTCTGTGTTTTTCTTGTGAAGGATATTTTGATGTTAGTAAATATTTTATATCACCAAGTGGCCTCCAGAAATGGTAGAAGGGGAGGATTTTGTAAAATCAATAAAAAGAGAGGTTCATATTAACAGACAGCTAATTTAGTATATACCTTCATAGTGAAGGAGACTTCATATGGAAATTATCATTTCTCAAACATTATTGTGAAAGAGATAAGAACATGAATTCATGTTTTTTTAATATTTACTTCCTAGTAAGCAAAGTTTGAAAAGAAAAAAATTCCCATTACTACACATGATTATCAATGATGACTTGAGAAATACTAGAGAATAGATGTAGGCAATATCAACATCAGATGCCAAAGGCAGTCATCACATTTTGTTTCTTTTGGCTGCTTACCAGTGTGACTCCTTTTATGTACCATAAGCACATTGGGCCCAATGCAAACCATGCCACAGACGTCACATTTCAGTTTACCATTCGGAAGCCGGATTCCTCCCTCGCCTGACAGCTCCTGCATTTTTCTGTTCTCCCCAATCTCCTGGTTTTCAATCAGGGGCTCTTCCAAACTGCTCCCTTCATCCTGCCCAATGATCCCATCTTCCCGCTTTAGACGTTTTCTGTTAGAATCCTCATCATCACTTTGCATTTCCCGCTTTATGGAATTTGCTACAAAAGAAGAAGAAAAAGGAGGAGGACGAGGAGGAGACATATTAAAAATAATTCTCTTTCCCTTACATTAATTTGTGAAAACAATGCACAAGTATACTATTGCATTAATGGTTTATACAGGACTTTCTTGATTCTTTCAAATTCTGAAATTTTTATGTAACTTGCAAACTTGCTCTGCAGAGTATAGCACATTATGGGCTTATGGATATGAACAAGCCAGGACATAATTACAGAATTAAGGAGCAGGACATAAATACAGGACCAGGAGCAGTTGCTATTTTTATTATTTGTAAATATCATTTGTGTCTTCAAGTCAAATTCTTGAAGTCAAAGAAGATGTGGACTGCTGATAGGGGAAAAATTTAAATGGTTTCTCCGTTCCTGGCTGCCATCTATAGACTTTGGTACTTCAATTAAATTCAAAAGATCCATTAATTCCCTGTAATTCCTTTCTTTATTCCCTTAGACAGTCTTTTCTAAACTGGCACTGCCATGAGGGTGTACTGTTGCCAATGTTCTGTATTATCACAGCTAGAAATTCTGAGAGCATTATCGACATATCTGATAATCAGGCTGAGATAGTGGGCTTAGGACACAAGTCAAGTCTTTAGGAGCAAACTATATTGATTTCAAGACAAATTATATCCTTATGACCAACCATGACACCCCTCCTTGCTCAACATTAATTAAATAATATTTCTTTCAGCTAGAATGTCATCCAATAGGAATGGTTTAAAGTAGAAGAGAGTATGTTCTTTTAAAACAGGAGAAAAAGCTGTGGATATTACATATCTTTTGAAACAGGTATTATATTTGTCTTCGTCTTTAAATAATAAATCTGTGGCCATCTTTTAATGCTGAACTCATCTGAACAACAGTCATTGGTCTCATTCAAGACAATGATGAATCTGCATACAGACGGGAGGTTGAACAACAGGCCTCGTGGTGTAACTGGAGCAATCTGGAACTGAACACACTTAAAACCGTAGAAATGGTGGTAGACTTTAGGAGAAACCCTTCCATACTTCCACCTCTCACAATACTAGACAACACAGTATCAACAGTAGAGACCTTCAAATTTCTAGATTCTACCATATTGCAAGATCTAAAATGGGCAGCTAACATCAAAAATGTCATCAAAAAAGCACAACAAAGAATGTTCTTTCTTTGCCAACTTAGAAAGCTCAAATTGCCCAAGGAGCTGCTGATACAGTTCTACAGAGGAATTATTGAGTCTGTCACCTGTACCTCTATAACTGTCTGGTTTGGTTCTGCAACCCAACAAGACAGACACAGACTTCAGAGAATAATTAGAACTGCGGAAAAAAGAATTACTATCAACCTGCCTTCCTTTGAGGACCTGTATACTTCATGAGTCAAAAACAGGGCTGTGAAAATATTTACAGACCCCTCGCACACTGGACATACTGTTTCAACTCCTACTCTCAAAACAATGCTATAGAGCACTGCACACCATAACAACTAGCCACAAGGACAGTTTTTTCCCGAATGCCATCACTCTGCTAAACAAATAATTCCCTCAACACTGTCAAACTATTTACTAAGTCTGCACTACTATTAATCTTCTCATTGTTCCCCCCACCCATCTCCTTCCACTTATGACTGTATGACTGTAATTTTGTTGCTTGTATCCTTATGATTTATATTGATATTGTTTCCTGATTCCTTATTTGTACCCTATGACTATCATTAAGTGTTGTACCTTATGATTCTTGATGAACGTATCTTTTCTTTTATGTACACTGAGAGGATATGCACCAAGACAAATTCCTTGTGTGTCCAATCACACTTGGCCAATAAAAAAATCTATTCTATCTAAGTAAAGGTTTTATTATTATTAATATATGTATAAGAACAGGATAAATAATTTTTGTAGCCATTTGCAAAAATATTTAAATTTGGACCTGGATTCAAATTTTGCCTTATCTATAAAAAGTTAAAATCTCATGAGTGCATTTCCTTTATCTTTAATACTTGATTCAATAGCAATCCACTTAAGAGTAATATGCTAATGGGCACCAGTTTACAAGTTAAAAGGATTGGGTGAATCATCGTAAATTCAGATCAACCCTGCTAATTTGTAAACAGGTTTTGCTGTATAGAAACATAAAAGTTTCTTTATATTGAATCATGTTATATTTTGATCAACAATCCTTCAGGCAAAGCAGACTCTTTCTACTCTAATATACCAAAAATCACTTTAACTGGGGGATTCAAAGTTGAACCATTTCCCCTGCAATGTGAGTTTTTACCCCTCCCAGTGGAAATCTTAACAAAAGTAACTAAACATTCTTCCAAAATCAATCCAAACTGTTAAAACACTTTATTGGTACACACTTTTCTCTATAGTTAAAATAATATGCATGCATGCAAAAAAATTAAATCGAGAAAATGCATCTATTTAAAAATAAAGGAAGTGAATATTTTACTAGACAAGTAATAGACATTTATTTTCTTATTTTGTTTCTTCTTTCTTTGATTTCAGAAACTTTCTTATATCTGTCCTTTGGAAAGAAGACCACAATTAGCGGGACTATGCTGGTTGCATGTCTAAAATATTTATTAACACTATCTTCCTTAACCTGCAATACTAAATTTTTATTCTCAATCCTGGCTAGAATGCAGTAAGAATATTCAATAAAACAAAAGACTGTCAGCTTTGAATTACACAGATGTTTAGGTCCAGTTCTTTCTCACATACAACTTTATTTGTAGAAATTATTAAATTCCACACTCCACAGAAAATAACTTTGGTCCGTAATCAAAACTGTTTTCAGTATTAAAATGGTCCACTTGTCCTTTTCTTCTGTCCTTATATCACTATAAGTACTTGTTGCTGTGTGAACATTTCCTCCACTTCTGGGACTAAGAGAAAAAATTGCAGCTCTCCAAGGAGGGGAATGCTGCTACAGAAGGGATCACCCTGACTCTTTACAAATAGTTATGTAATTTCTTCTGCCTAGTATAACTTAATACATTGCAGTTAAAAGTTTACTGGAGTTTTAACCAGACCAATCTTTAAAAACAATGAAGAACTGAGAAATAAATCAGATTTCAATTTACTTAAAAATTTGTCTATTTCTCAATTTATTTTCTTAAATTTACTTATCTCATTTTTACACTCCCTGTATCACTGTTATCTCTTAATCTGTCCTATTTATTCCTGCATTAGAAAATGTTGAAGCTAGTCCACATTTGTTGGAAATTTCAGTCTTTAAAACACTGATATTTGTAAGGAATATTTCCAAAAGTAATACAGTCAAAGAAATAAACATTCACACTTTTTGTCAAAACTAAACAACATTTTAAAATCAATTTTACTCAAGAGACTAAAATTATTCAAGTCTTATCATTGCAATCCCTTAAGAATTCTTCAGGAGAAGGTGGTTGTCCCGCACACAGATAAAATTACACAAGATCTCAGGGGATAAGGAGAGAGTTCTTAATCTTGCTCTGCCCAGAAAGCAAATGTAGTAGAGAAGGAGCAGTCTTACCAAAATCTCTGGGAGCAAAAGAGGCCTGGAGCCTCTTCTCCCTCTACCTGTATACTATGAGGCAGAGGTGGGTTTCAGCAGGTTCTGACCAGTTCGGGAACCGGTAATAAAAATTCTGACTGGCCCCGCCCCCATCTATTCTCTGCCTCCCAAGTCCCAGGTGATCAGGAGGAAATGGGGATTTTGCAGTAACCTTCCCCTGGAGTGGGGTGGGAATGGAGATTTTACACTATCCTTCTCCTGCCCGGCCCACCAAGCTACGCCCAAAGGACCGGTAATAAAAAAATTTGAAACCCACCACTGCTATGAGGCATTTTTTAAAACCTAGATCTGCCAGACACCTTTTGATCGGTGGTCTCCAAACTTGGCAACTTTAAGACTTGTGGATTTCAACTCTCAGAATTCCCCAGGCAGCATGATTGGCTGCGGAATTCTGGGAGTTGAAGTCTTAAAGTTGCCAAGTTTGGAGACCCCACCCCCCACTTTAGATGGCCACTAACTCACTTATAATAGCAGCAAATAAGCAGCCATTCTGTTCAAGACTGGAAAAAATATAAAGTCCTTTCCCATCAGCATGAATAATGATTATGATGTTTGTGCTGAGGAAAAGGCACAGTAATTATGCTCATTGTGTGTTCACTTCCCCGTCATGACTGGTTTTGAAAATCTCAAAACAGGACTTTGACAAACTGCTGGGAGCAGGCATATATAGGAGATAGAAGAGCCTGTGGGTCCTCTTTTGAAGTAGAATTGGCGAAACATTAAATGTTTCTGGAGATGCATTAAAGAAGTATTGTTCAAACAGCTTGCTGGCTGGGGAATTCTGGGAGTTGAAGTCCAGACATTTTAAAGTTGCCAAGTTTGAGAAACATTGCATAAGAGGATGGACAGCCACATAGGAAGAGTTAGAAGACTACAGTCAGCCCACAAGCCAGAGGCTATCCATATATTTATTTATTTGTATTTATTAATCAAATTTATATACCACTCATCTCACTATTTAAGTGATTGTGAGCTGCATATTTATGTATTCCATCTGTATCTCACCTTTCATAAAAATGTCTCATAGAGGGTCAAATAAAAAGCAAACAATGAAATATCAAATAAAAAGCAAACAATGGAATAAATCTTTTTTTATTTGACCCAATTTGACTCTTATATGCTGAAAACAATATTAAATGTAAAAGCATTGTAGTGTATTTGAAGAACTTTTTAAAAAACCCATTGAATATCATATTTGCCCATGGCCCGCCGGTATGTCATAGTGTGGTTTATTCTCTACAGGTAGTTCTTGACCTACAATCATTCATTAAAGTGACTGAAGTTACAACAGGACTGAAAAAGGTGACTGGTTCACACGTGCCGGTTCACATGCCATGTGTCCTGGCTATTGCCTTAGATGTGAAAAAGAGCATTCAAAAAGTTTTTTTAAAAAGTTTTTTATTTTGAATACATTAAAACAAGACACAAACACACGTTTATATACATACCACTTTTTCCTACAGCTACTTCGAAGTGATCCTTTCTTGCTATTTACATCTATTTATACATATTTTAACTTTGTCTTATTCAACAATTGTTTTCCATCTTTCTTTATTTTGTCTACATTGTACCTTGATCTTCAACATTTTCCCCCCTCTCGCCTTTATTCCTCTTTCTCATTTTTCCTATTCTCCAACCATTCATACCATCTACACCACATTTTGTAATATTCTGTATCCTCTTTCTCCTTAAGTTCTTTTGTTAATTTGTCTGAAACGTGAAGAAGCAGCAAAAACCTCCAAACTCTGAAAGGCCGAAGTATTGAATAATATGTATACATATCCTTTCTGTCTCATGTTTCTGCAGAGGACCCTAATCTGTTCCAGGCCATAGAATTATTATTCAGTTTTGAAAATCTGCAAATAAAAAACTGTCACGGGGTGGGGTGGGGTGGGGGGCAGGGGTTTTGGCCCATGCAGGCTTACATTTATATTGTTCTGTCTGCAGTGACAGATGGTATTTCAAAATATATATAAACTAGTTCAGATTGTAAACTTTTCTTGTTTTATCATTGTTCTTGGAATAAATAAATAGCATGATGGTATCTCATTAAATCTATGCATCTGTGTATCAACTTGTTGTTTCTGCAGTGTTCATCCAACACCTTTGGCTTATATTTATTTTCTCACATTAGTATTTTTAAACCACAAGAAAGACAAAGGGAAAAAGCACACAGAAAATATTTTTGAATTGTTCATACAAAATATTTGCCATTCACCTCCTCTGTTATCAGTAATTATGCCTTCGCTAATTTGAATGTTTATTTGAAAAAAAAAATTAAGAAATTCTAAGTACTTACAGTACATTATCTAGATTTCTCAATCTGCCAACAGTTCAAAGGACGGATTATTGGACAACCTCTATATATTTGCATGGAGGAATTCCCAAAGTATACTTCCAGGCTGCTGAATACAACAAGAAGCATGTTCTGTTGCTAGGCACTAGGCAGCTTCCTGACAAAATAAAGGCACACTTTGTCTAAGGTGGGGTTTTTTGTTTGTTTACTTTTGTTTTTGTTTTCTTTGCTAGGAAAACTGAGGGATTACTTATTTAAAATCTAGAAGACTTCTAATCTGTAGCTACAGCAGTTTGCTGTGTAGGATAATAATACCAAAGTCAAAAGACTCCCATTCTAATTGTAAATTCCCAACAGCATATGTAACTCCACCACTGAAACCGATATGATAAATGTGCTATGATTCTTGACAACTGTGCCCCTGATACATAAAGACTGAACCTTGACACACTAACACAGAGTATAACATTCCCTGGTTGTTTATGCCCCAGGTTCATAGTGAGGAAGATATCATGAAGGTTAAATTTTTCCCACAAGATGGGTAGTTTTGAATCTGAACATCTAGCATAACTTTCATTCATGTATCTCTCAACAGCACATATAAGCTATGAACTATGCCTGATAAAAACAAGATTGAAGGAATCATTTTAGTTATTCCCAAGGATATGTGAGGCCACATATAATGCTTTTATTTTATTGTTACAGTACCATGGTTTTTGTTTAGTACAATAGCTAAATTGCTCCGCTATGGTTTGTAAAACTGTTTCTCTCTAGGATGGTGTCAGACATTATATTACACAATTGTATCACATTAATATTATGGATAAAGCATAATCCCAGACTAGTGTACCAAATTATAAATTCCTTCTAAGAATCCTAATTTCAAATGTACCTTTGTTATGCAGCATGAGAGGCTATAAGAAAAGAAATAATCCAAATCCCATTTGGATTTCTGGAAAGAGCTGGAAAGTTTTGATCCTAGTCATGAAAAAGCAAGTTACTAACGTTTTGCACAACATGCCACAAGTTCAGCAATATAATTTATTAATGCTGTAAAATAACTTGTTATCATCTAAAGATTCAGAATAGTTACTGAAAGGTCAGTATACAATACAGTGAATGCCAAATACGGATAAGGAGATAAGGCTTGCATAAAATTATATTTTACTATCATTTCCTTTAGTGAACTGGGACCTCTTAATTAACTCAACTAATATGGGATATAAATAGTATCATTTAAAACACAGTATTAGAAAATCCCATGAAAACCCCAGACAGAAATAGATATGAATCCTGAGAAGATCAACTTTGCACAATGAGTTTTGCAGGGCAGAAGTCATAAGCTTTGTGCCTTTTGGTTAATTCCAAATGAATTTCAAATGAATATATAATTGAAGACTAATATATTTTGATTTTTTTCTTAGTTTATTGGCTTTTTGTACGTGGATGTACGTAGAAATCATACCATTTCATTTAGCTAATCCTGATATTCTATACCTATGACAAATATGAATATCTGATTGCATATTTCAACATATTTCAGCCAATGTCCAGAGTTTAAGATTTTTTTCCCCAGCCCTGCTACCTGAGGTCCACTTTCTCTATGCACCATGTTACCCATTTAAAAAGACACAGAAAAGAAATGACATGCTATTTATATTACATTCTCTTCTAATCTCTTTGAGAAAAAGAGAAGTCACTCTAACAGAGAAAGGGTTATTTTTCAGGAATGTAGCTGTTTAGGAGTTGAGACTAGGAAAAATGTCATAGGAAGCAAATACTCTACTGACTGAAGTGTTGCGCAAAAAGCTTCTTAGAATTTCTTCAGCATTTTCCTGGTTAAAACCAGTTTGTCTGGGGATGATTAAGTTGAAATGCTGTTCCCTCTGAGGCTTTTCCATTTTCCCAAATATCTTTAACTCCATGCTGCAACTAGCAAGGTCCAGCTAATACAAATACTCTTTGCATGTTCACAATTCCTGAGATTCATTGGGAGAAGCAGAACATTATTTCTGAAATATTTCTGTGAATCTGTTTTAAAAGTAAAAGTTCTTAGAAACTAAAGTTAATATAAGACTTATTTGCTAAGGCAGACAACATTTATCTGTTTCCATTTTAAAACTTCTAGGACTATAAGCCTCCCCAAAACTGTTAATTATATGAAGTATAAAAGAATGATCTTTTAAGAAGATAAAATACATTACAGGCATTATGTGTTTAGTGGCAGAGTTGGGACCAGTGGCTCAGTCATTAAACAAAGCAGTGAAAAACCTCATGACCACAACCATGCTCACAAATTTCCTTGCTTCACAAGGTAAGAATATGACTGAAGACCAGCTGGTGAGTCCAAACAGCAGAAATTTCTGAGAAGGAGCCGAATAAAGGGACAAGTCTTACAGCCTTTTGTAATAATTATCCAGATACTAGATAGAATTTAATGTCTGGATTTATATTCATTAGGGAGGAAGGGATTATAAGAGAGTAAGCAAGCACACAATGGGGCATACAGATTGAAAGGAATGCACTAGCTCCAACTGATTGCCTGGTGTGCTTAGGAAGCAAACCAGAGGTGGGATTCACTTACCTTCCCTATTGGTTCGACTACCAATAGTTGGACTACTGCATGCACAGTAGTCACACATTAAGTCCGGGCAAGTAGGTGGAGCCTCCCGCAGTCGCTGCTACCAGTTCATGCGATCTGGAGAGAACCGACTGAATCCCACCACTGAAGCAAACCAAACACTTCCGTGTGAAATTGGTTAGGGTCTTGTCAGTGTCAGGCAGCCAGAGGGTTCTAAAGAACTAATTAAAGTCACAGAGCTGAGCTTGCTAACTTCTAGTTAGAACTTTTTATAGACATACTGCGGAGAAAAGCAGCTCAAAAGAGATAACCTTATATAAGCAATCTCTTTGCTCTAAGAAGAGGGAAAAACGAAAAGGGTCTAAGAACTACTATAACTAAGGACTACCTAAACTTCTTGAATATCTTCATAAATTATTTAGATGAGGGAATAGAAGGGGAACTCATCAAATTTGCAGATGACACTAAACTGGCAGGAATAGCCAACATGCCAGAAGACAAGCTCAGGATCCAAAAAGATCTTGACAAACTTGAACAATGGGCCTTATTCAACAACAAAAAAATTAATGCGGAGAAAAGCGAAGTTTTACATTTAGGCAGGAAAAATCAAAGATATAAGTACAGATTAGGTAAAACCTGGCTCAAAAACAGTAACTGTGAAAGGGGCCTTGGAGTCCTAGTGCATGATCACTTGAATATGAGCCAGCAGTGTGCAGCAGCCAAAAAAGCTAATACAATCCTGGGTTGTATAAACAGAGGCATAGAGTCATGATCACATGAAGTATTAGTATTGCTTTATAAATCCCTAGTAAGACCACACCTGGAATACTGCAACCAATTTTCATCACCATACTACAAAAAAAATGTTGAGACCTTGGAAAAAGTTCAGAGAAGGGGCGTTGGTCCTATCTGAGACGCTCCTTCTTGTTGTGTGGAGATAGCAGCCAGTGTGGGTGGTACTTGCCCAATCAGCTGAAAGGACTGAGTCTGCCAATAACATTAAAGCCCGCCCTTGTTGCTGGGTAGATCCAGCTTTTGGCGAAGGACTATAAGTGCAGACTCGGCATGTGGGTAGGCCGGAAAGAGAGAAAGATCCAAGGAGGAAACAATGAAGGACCAGACAGGCAAAGGGAGGGTCTGGCTGCTGTCTCCACACAATGAGAAGGAGCATCTCAGGTAGGACCGACACCCCTTCTCCATTGTTGGTGGAGACAGCAGCCAGTGTGGGACATACCTCAGTTCACTGTCCCAAAGTCTGGGAGGGGCCAGGCTGGTCCGAAACAACTTCGCTAGCCACAACCCGCTGCAACACTTGACGACCAAATGCGGCTTCAGCAGAAGCAACCTTGTCCAGTTTATAATGCCGTATGAACGGCGCCGGAGAGGTCCAGGTAGCTGCCCGGCAAATCTCCAACAATGGAGCTTGAGTAGCCCAGGCCGCCGACGTGGCCGCTCTGCGTGTGGAGTGAGCTGTCACCCAGGACGTTCGTGGCAGAGAACAAAGGTCATAAGCTGAAGTGATGGTCTGTCGAATCCAGCGGCCAATAGTGGAAGACGACACCTTGACGCCCAATGAGACAGGAAGGAAAGAGACAAATAACACTTCCAACCTGCGAAATTCTGTAGTCCGCTTGATGTAAATTCGTAACGCCCGCCGCACATCCAGCATGTGCCAACGGCGCTCACGAGGATGGGAAGGTCGCGGGCAGAAATTTGGTAGAATAAGTTCCTGGGAATGGTGGAAAACGGAGTTGACTTTCGGCACGAAGGTAGGGTCCAAGTGGAGAACAACGCGGTCTGGGTGAAACACGCATAAATCAGACTGGATAGACAAAGCCGCCACCTCCGAGATGCGACGAGCCGAGGTCACAGCCACCAGAAAGGCGACTTTACAAGAAAGCAGGTGGAGAGACGTACTTCTCAATGGCTCATATGGCGCACCCACGAGGGATTCGAGGACGAAGGGGAGATCCCAGGTAGGGTAGCGATGCAGGACCGGAGGAGACAAGTTCGTGGCGCCCCGGAGAAAACATCTAATCAAGGGGTGTTGACCCAATGATGACAGCGACCCACAAGTAAGTACCGAAGAAAGGGCAGCCACCTGACGACGTAATGTGTTGGGTGCAAGGCCGTCGGAGAGGCCTTGCTGTAGAAAGACAAGTATGTTCACAATAGAAGGTTGGTAGACATACCAAGTGCAAAAGGCCCACCAAGTCGCAGAATAGATCCGGTCTGTGGAGGGGCGTCTCAATGCCTGGATCGTCAGAATAACATCTCCCGGAACATGAGCACTTGTCAGGGAGAGCCACTCAACCTCCAGGCGGTCAAGCTGAGCCAAGGAAGGTCCGGATGGCTCAGTGCCCCTTGTGTCAGAGCATCCGTCTCGAGAGGAATGTGCCAGAAGGGAGCTACAGAGAGGGAAACCAAGTCTGCAAACCATGCTCTGCGCGGCCAATGGGGAGCCAAGAGAATCACCTCCGCCCATTTGTCCAGAATCCTGTGGATGACCCTGGGAAGTAAGGAGGTTGGAGGGAAGGCGTACAAAAGATCGTCCGGCCATGGAGCCCGAAGTGCATTGATGGCTTCCGCCTGAGGTTCCGGAAACCGGGCAAAGAAACGGGGCAACTGAGCATTGGCATGTGTCGCAAACAGGTCCACAACTGGAGTCCCGAACCGATGAACCAGGTTTCAAAAGATCCTGGGATGAAGACGCCACTCCGCATTGTCCACCTCCTGACGGCTCAGCCAATCTGCTTGGGCATTGGCGACACCGGAAATGTGTTCCGCCCGTAGAGACTCGAGATGGCATTCCGCCCAGAGGCCGAGTTTCATGGTCAAAGACAACAGGGCCTTGGACCTGGTGCTGCCCAACTTGTTGAGATGTGCCTTGGCCGTCACATTGTCTGTTAGTACAAGCACATGAGACCCGGAGACAAGATGGCAAAATGCTCGGAGAGCCAGGAAGACAGCTTGTAGTTCCAACCAATTGATTGGACGAAGAGAGTCCACTACGCTCCACGTCCCCTGGGCCAGTTGGCCTTGGCAATGGGCACCCCAGCCCTGGAGACTGGCATCGGAGGTTACCACCACCCGCCGGGGTTCTAGGAAGAGACAGCCTGCTGATATCGCTGGGGACCACCACCACTGGAGGGATCTGAGCACTGAGGAGGGGACAGGAACCGGCCTGGTTGGTGTGCCTTTGCCCGATTTCTGTAAAGGCAAGAGAAACCATTGAAGTTCCCGGGCGGGGAGCTGAGCCCAGGGAACAATGGCAATGGCCGAAATCATCTTCCCCAATAACTGAGAAAGAATATAAGGAGAACTAGACCTACAACCCTCAATCCGAGATACCAAATCTTGCAAACTATCCTGGCGGTCAGGGGAGAGAAACACCCTACCCTGAACAGAATCAATTAGGGCCCCTAAATGAACTAGAGAAGTAGAGGGAACAAGGTTGCTCTTTTCCAGATTTACAGAAAACCCGTGGGAAGCTAACGTTTCCAGGGTTAGCCTAACATCCAAAACAGCTTGGTGAGTAGAAGAGGACAACACCAAGATGTCGTCTAAGTAACATAAAAGTCTAACAGATTGAACCCGAAGGGAAGCAGCCAAAGCCGCCAACACTTTCGTAAAGGTACAGGGGGCAGACGAGAGCCCAAAGGGTAACGCCCTGTACTGATAATGAACCCCCCCATAACAAAAAATCAATACCTTAGGAGATCGCCCCTCCTAACACCGTCAAGGATGGATTTCAACGATTGCATCTTAAATTTACGGTATACAACATACCGATTTAACCGTTTTAGGTCCAGAATGGGTCTCCACACCCCTAAGGATTTAGGGACTAGAAAAACCCAGGAATAGAACCCCGACCCAACTTGATCGGGTGGGACAGGTTGGATAGCCCTGATGGAAAGGAGATGCTGTACCGCAGCGTCCATATGCGCTCTCTTGTCAGGATTATGAGAAATCGGACAGCAAACAAAGGTGCTCGGGGGAGGGGAAAGAAATTCGATGGCCAACCCAGATCTTAAGGTAGCCAGGACCCAATTATTGGAGTAGACTTCTCCCACACGGCGACAAAGAGGGCTAGTCTGCCGCCAATGGGGAGAGTCACGATGCAATCAGTGCCGGCGCCGGTTGGAACGACCTCCTCCCCCTCGAAAGGGCTGCCTGGACACAAAAGGCTTCCCCCGCGAGGACCTATCCATAGAGCCCTGCTGCCTGCCAAAACTATTGTAAGGCCTAGAGGAAGAGAAGGGAGCTGAACCCACACCATCAGCACCTCGGAATTGAGAGCGAGGGGTATAAGGAGCAAAACGAGAGTCTCCCCGTCTAAAGACCGCTGCCAAGACCTTCTTCTTATCTCTGGTTTCGGTGAGAAATGGCTCCAAGGCATCACCAAAGAGGCGGGACCCTCCAAACGGAACTGAGGCCAGACGCCACTTATGGCAGGTGTCAGCCTGCCAGTGACGGAGCCAGACAAGGCGATGAGCAGTGATCGTGGAAGCCATCGCCTTGGAAGCGAAGCGAGCAGCGTTCAATGTGGAGTCCGCTGAGAACTGCAAGGCTGCGACAATTTTATTCAAGTCCTGCCGGATCCGTATGTCCTCCGGAGGTAATTTCTCTTGAAGCTGGCGCAGCCAAAGCAAGGTAATACGGTTAAAGAACGATGTGGTGGTAGCCGCTCTAATAGCCCAAGCGGAACTCTGATGTGCTCGCTGGAGAACCAAGTCCGAACGACATTCATCCAGACGAAGACCCTCATCCGGATCTCCCGGAACGTTGGCATTGGGCAATAGGGCGGTAATAGGGGCGTCAACCGATGGCACTTGAAGAAGAGATTCTAAGTCGTTAGCGACTTGAAAGTTCTTGTGATCATTTGAAGAAAGCGAAGGGGCCGAACCCGGGGAAGACCACTGGCGTTTCACCACATTGACAAATAGGGGAGGAGTTGGAATAGAGGTAACAGGTATGGCGGGCTCAGCAAACATGGGATCCAATGCCTCAGAGGCTGGAACTGGATCCACAGCTGGTGAGGACAAGCGAGCAGTGTTAACGGCCTTAAATAATAAGGACTTAAATAAGGATTGTGGAAAAAGTCCAGTGAAGGCTGGTTGTTCTTGAGGCAAATTTTCGTCATCAGACAAAGCAGAGTCACAATAGTCCACATCAGTCAAGACTGAGGGATGGCTCGAGTGGGAACAAGTAGGAGAATCAGGAGCCCGAGGCCGGGATTCCTCGGTGACCGGACACTCCGGAGAAACGGAGGAAGTCGAACGCACAGATTCCGGGCGGCTGCGTGATTGCTCTCATGCGGCTAAAGACCTCTGCACTGCAGTTTCGATAAGAAGTTGAAGTTGCTCAAGTTGAAGTTGTTGACAGGAAACCGCCGCTACCAGAGAAGAGGTCGCAGGAGCAGAAGCAACAGGTTGCACAACCTGCGGAACAGGGGCAGCCACAGGAGGAGGAGCAGAAGCACCCCACAAATCCAAAGTTGAGATGGTCACTGGACAATCCCTTAATGACAACTGATCCGGCGTCTCAGGTCTAGGAAGAGACTCAGGAGGCAGGTTGTCAGCTACCGGAGTGGGAACCACACTCTTTGCAGCAATATCAGCGCTCGCTTTTTCGCAGAGCTTTGTTAAGACTTTGTCTCTGCGTTTCTCAGATTTCGAAGTCCCACTGCGCTTGTGGCCTTTCTGGCGAGACCGCGGAGGATCAGCCGATGGTAACGAGTCTCTGGAAACCGCAGTTTCCGCAGGTCTATCATGGGAGCCAGAATGAGACTGGACTTGAGCAGCAGTACTGGCTGAACGGCCATGTTTAGATTTTGCCAGTGCTTTTGGCATAGCTGCAATGAGAAAAGAAGGCCTCAATTAGGTATGGGGGGGCACGAAAAGCTCCACCAATTAGCTCCTGTCAACACAGTAATCCAATAACGGGAGCATTAAAACTCCACAAGTATCACGCTGTAATAGGTAGTGGGGGCGTAAAAGCTCCTCAAATAAAGAGTAGAAAGCCAGGCAGCGTAAAAATTCCACCAGGAGACTGAAGAGGGTGAAGAGAGGGGGCGCAAACCCTCCACAATATTTGTGCAAATTGTCAGATTATACGAAAGAATGTCACAGCTCTAAATGAGAGTCAATGCACAGTCAGTCAAAATGGCCGCTGCCACAATTATCAGGTGGTAAAATGGCGGACGGCCAAAGCGAGCCTCTGGTGATCCCTGCAGGCACTGAGATAGCTGGTCCGGAGCGAAGCTAAGCCCAGCTGACAGGTTGCAAGCGTTCCACAATTCTTGCTGAATGAGGCTCCCCACGCTGAATAAACAGAAGCGGTGAGGTTGATTGACAGGCGCAGGCAAGCAGGAGCCAGTAAACAAGCCTTTCAGCAGAAGCAGCAGCGACCGATAGAGAAGGCAGGAGAAACGAGCTTCCCAGGTCCGAACACCCCACTCGGCTAACAATGAAGACTTCGGCAGCAAACGGCTAGAAACGGTGAAAATTGAGGTTTTCAATTATCTCAGAGGCAGGAACGGCGCGAAAGGCAACCTAAAATGGCTGCCGCAGCCGCGCTGAGGCAAAAACCGCCGCTCTGGAGCTGGAGGCAGAGGCGGAATAGAGGACTCACTTTATAACACCTCACAACGAGCCGAAGAAGGGGAAAAAGCCCCCCCGCAAGCCCCGGAGGGGACAGCAAGGAAAATGGGGCTTCCCTTTTAGCCACAGACCAAATAACAAGGCAGGGATCACTCACAACGACCAACAGTCAGATTAAGCAGTCCAGGAAGGAGAGAAAGCCGTAGTCGATCAATCCAAGGGTCCAAATACCAGTACACACAAGCGAAAACATAGTCCAGCAGTCCAAAGTCAAAACCAGTAAATCAATCCAATATTTAGCAATAGAAAAGAATATAGAAAGACAGAGCCAGTAACCCACACGCCCAATCAACTGAAGGGACTGGGTCAAAAGCTGGATCTACCCGGCAACAAGGGCGGGCTTTAATGTTATTGGCAGACTCAGTCCTTTCAGCTGATTTGGCGAGTACCAACCACACTGGCTGCTGTCTCCACCAACAATAGAGAAGAGCAACTAAGATGATCAAAGGCCTGGAGACTAAACCATATGAATAACGGCTGCAGGTTTTGGTTTGGCTTGTCTAAAGAAAAGAAAAATTAGGGGCGACATGATAGCAATAGCAATAGCACTTAGACTTATATACTACTTCACAGTGCTTTACAGCCCTCTCTAAGCAGTTTACAGAATCAGCATATTGCCCCCAACAATCTGCGTCCTCATTTTACTGACCTTGGAAGGATGGAAGACTCAGTCAACCTTGAGCCAATGAAATCTGAACTGCCAAACTGCTGGCAGCCAGTGATCAGCAAAAGTAGCCTGCAGTACTGCATTCTAACAACTGTGCTACTGGGACTCATTATTGCAGTATTGCAGTATTTGAGGGGCTGCCACAAAGAAGAGGGGGTCAAATTATTCTACAAAACACCAGAAGGCAGGACAAGAAACAACGGTTGGAAACTAACCAAAGACAGAAGCAACCTGGAATTAAGGAGAAACTTCCTAACAGTAAGGACATTTAACCAGTGGAATAGATTGACTTCAGAAATCATGGGTGCGCCATCATTGGAAGTTTTTAAGAAGAAACTAGACAGCCACTTATTTTAAATAGTCTAGGTTCTCCTGCCTGAGCAGGGGACTGGACTAGAAGACCTCCAAGGTCCCCGCCAAACTGTGTTGTGTTGTGTTATGCTGTGTTCTATTCTATTTCAATATTCTCGACTTATAATCAGTGACGGGATTCAGCTGGTTCACACCGGTTCAGCAGAACCGATAGCTAATTTTTTGTTGAGTTTGGCTAACCAGTTATGATGAATCTGTGTTTTCTGGAACACATCTGGTTTTCGTTCAACTTCCAAAGCTGACAGCAGGAGAAATAGGGAAGTGAAAAACTGGGGTTGGAGGAGAAGCAAAAATCAGCCACTTTCCTAGGACTTGGGGAGGGGACGACTGAGGAATGAACCTATGCAGCTGATTCAGAGGACCCAGACTCTGAGACAAAAGGAAAGGAGAACCTTATCCCACTGGGAAAATAGAGGGAACCAGATGGGTGGTGGGTAGGCAGAAAAGCGGAATTAAAAGGTGGACTGAAGCCGAGACAGATTTTGGAGGGAAGTCGTGTGGAGAACGCACGTGTGCATACACCCACACCCACAGAAAGAGCAATAGAATGAGGCAGGGTGGAGGATTCAAGCAGAGGCGTCTGGAGAAGCAGAGGCAACTGTTCCCAGACAAAAGTCACTGAGGCAGCTGTGTGAACTTCGAGGTTCCTTCCCAATGACTCTCTTGGCCCCACTCACTCTCAGCCTCAAACTTGGTGAGGCTCAAATCTGCCAGCACGCTCAGAAGTACAAATCTCTTTTGGGAGGAACTTAATGGTCTTGCAACAGAAGTGGGCAGAGTTACAATTTCATGCTTGAGGTGCATATGGAAAAGCACTTGGTTATTGCAACTTGAAGTTAGAGGAGAAATGCATCAGGCAAAAGTTTCCTGAAGGCGATTTGTTAGAAACCTGAACTGCACATATATGTATGATAGATATGCCACTGTGTTAAAAGCCAGTAGATGCCACCCTTCCCTCCAGCAGGCCTGGGCAGCTGCTGGAGAGAGACAGGCCCATTTCAGTGCCTGACACCCAGATGCCCTGGCTTTCCCCAAGCATTTTTTGCTAACCTGATTTCCAGCTCTATCGCGTTTCTCCATTGCGTTTCTCGTCATTGTGTGCAGGAAACAAAAGTTTGTGGGATAAAAAAATATATATTAATCAATTCCAACTTCTCACAAAATCTCGCAAATTGGAATTGATTGATTGAACTTTTTTTTTAGTCTCACAAACTTGCTTCCCTGCACACGACGGCAAGAAATGCGATGGAGAAATGTGATGGAGCTGGAAATCAGGTAGGCAAAGAAATTCTTGGGGGAAGCGAGGGCATCTGGGCAGTGGTAGATGGGGCATGCTCCATGGTATGGTGCTGCACTGCAATGGAGAAACGGGCAACAGAACAGCTGGCACGAGGGAAGGAGGAGGCTGCTTTCCCTCTTTCTTCTTCCTGCTCCTCCTCCTTTCCTTGTGCTGGCCGCTCCATTTCCCTTTTCTCCATTGCAGTGCAGCATCCAGAATCTGCTTTCCTCCCTCCACTTCCCCCAATTCTTTACCTTCCTGCGTGAGCTCTCAGGAGCATCAACTCCTTTTCTCTATGGTAACCCCCCCCCCCTCCTCGTTCCTCAGAAACCTTGCCTCTTTAAAGAGCCACATCCAGAAGGCTGAAATAGCTGAGAGACCAACGTGCAAACAAGCACTCTCGGAAACAGCCTTTTGGTGGAAATTTAACAACTGGTTCACCCAGGGTCAGGTTGGCCATTCCAGGAGGCTCATCCCATATGTGCAGTGCAGCTGGAGGACGGGGATGGGCCATGCCTCCCATGATGGCCAACCTGACCCTGCGTGAACCGGTTGTTAAATTATTTGAATCTCACCACTGCTTATAACCATTTGTTTAGTGGCCATTCGAAGATACACTGGAACTGAAAAAAAATGGCTTATAACTAGTCCTCACATGTACAGCTGTTGCAGCATCCCCATGGTCACATGATCAAAATTTTGGTGGTTGGCAACTGGCATATATTTACAAAGGTTGCAGTATCCCAGGTTGCAATTTATCCATTGCAATTTTCAACCTTCCCAACTGGCTTCTGACAAGTAAAAACAATAGGAGAAGCCAGATTCACTTGATGACTATATGATTCACTTAAGAACAGCAGTGATTTAATTAACAATTCGCTTAAAAATCACCTTGCTTAGAAATGGACATTCTGGTCCCAACTGAGGTCATAACTCAAGGACTACTTGTATCTTCAATCGATAAACT
Source organism: Arizona elegans (assembly GCA_022577455.1). Taxonomy (NCBI): domain Eukaryota; kingdom Metazoa; phylum Chordata; class Lepidosauria; order Squamata; family Colubridae; genus Arizona; species Arizona elegans. The sequence goes on from JAKOOJ010000001.1 coordinate 157,631,336, forward strand.
GGTTATTAAAATGTTAATAGTAACAAGGCTAGAAAATAAAATACTGACTTTTGCTCTTGTTCTATCTTAAAGTTCTAGGATACACTTCAGTACTTGGGGGAGGATGAAGATTTATCAAATCACACATAGAGATACCACAATAGGAATTGAAAAAGGAACAACTCTCCATAAAGAACAGAATCTAAAAAATGAGGTAGCCTGTGGACTAGAATGACAACCAAAAGCGAGAGGTGTAAAAGACATTTCATACTTCTGGGAACATAGAAACAGCTTTTGGACCTTGCTGATGAAATAGGCAATGAGCCCTAAGAGAAAGAGAAAGAAAAATAGTGGAACAGAAGATAAGATATTGGATCCCAAAAGAGCAGAGGGGATCCTGCAATGCTCTGCAGGAATACAAGGGGAAGAATCAAGTTGCTACTGGCTACTGCTGTGGAAGAAATTATTTATTCATTTATTACATGTATACAGCCACCTATCTTGCTGCTGTGATTCTGGGCACTTACAAGTTAAAAAATTATATACATACACACAACCAAAAAATAACTGCAGAAGTCATTATAATCATGAAAAATAAAACGGTTTAAAACAACAAATGTGTGAGTAAATTGGTCTATGACCATAATAAAAATTATGACTTAATCTGTGGGTAAGTGCCATTTATTTGGTGTCTCGCTCAGAATCCTTGGTCAACATTGAACCATTAAATGTGTATTTTGTTTATTCTCACACATGCTTTATTTCTGTTATATACTGCTCTTATTCCTTTCTGCAACGATCTTCAACATTATATCCACCAAAACATTTCATAATCAAAATTTATTAAATTTGTCACACACTGTTCTAAATCAACAAACACAGTCAACTTCCTTTCTCAAACACATACGGGTATATTTCTCAATGATCTGCTGAAGAGCAAAGTTTTAGCCTGCATACTCTTTCCCAACATGAACCCATATTTCACTTTTCAAATTTTGCTCACTGTCATATTTCATATCTTTTCAATCACAATACTAAACTTAGTTGTTTATATATATTATTACAGGTAGGATTTGTGTAACAACCAGTATTGGGACTGGAAACTCAATTGCTAAGTAACACATCACATGACAATGGACTTATAACCTTATTTCTGCCATATCATCATCATCATCATCATCATCATCATCATATTATTATTATTATTATTATTATTATTATTATTAATAATAATAATAATAATATTATCATCATCAGTTTTTAAGCAAGGCATCACAAGACTGAGATTTGTGATTTTACTGCAGGGTTTCCCATTGATTCTCTTTGTTGGAAGCCAACTATGAAGTGTGGCGATCACATGACTGCTGTTTTACATAGCTTCAAAATATATTTCCTCTACCTCTTTTAATTGTAACCACCCCTCACTCCATTTGATTAAATTATTTGCACTATCTCCTCTTGCTATGCTCATTATAAAATGCATTTTTCTATACTTTTCTTATATTCATATTTTTCATCAAACCTATGCAGTAAATCTATAGTTTAACAAATCTTAGTTTAGCGACTTCCTGGCATAATGGAAAAATTACTACCTCTTCTATTACTTAATGTGACTGGTTTGAATCTACTAGATAACTGCCTGTGATATTACATCTTCTGTTTCTAGTAGTGCTATAGAGCCCCACAGAAATTTAAACAGACATTCATTGATTGATTGTGCCAATCAGAGAAGCATTTGACTTCAACAGACAACTATTTTTCTTATCAGACCAATAAGCTGAGGATTTAGTGTGTGATTTTTCTCATCCACAGCGTCTTTCACCATCATTTTATCAAGCATATTTTTTCATACTTCCTGCCAGCATAACTCCACATACTTCTGTAGTATTTTATAGAAGAATTATTTTCACTCTGTTTGAAACAATTATCAGACAATTTTCCTTATGACCACTTTCAAATCATTCTTTAGTAGTCTACTTTAGGTGATAACACCTTTTTGTATAAAAGTCACACTTTCTCGTCCTACAATTATTCGACTTTCACTCTTGATTATTTTCTTTCATACCCATTTTGCCAAGATTCAGCTTGACACTAAAAAATAATGTTCTGCACTCAGAATCTCTTACTATATCCTTCATTAACTATTCCAGTTTTTCACTGTAAAATCAAACTAACCATAGTACATTCATTATCAAGTATATGCACGCATATGTTTATATTTAAATCACCTATTTTAAAGAGGAGTTTTCCTAAACAGATATGCCCCAAATAATTACCACTCATTAATTCTTGCATCTGAGTGGCAGGATTACTTTATATGGACTCTCTCATCTCAATCCCATCCATCCATTTCTGTCACCTTACAGGGTAATTCTGCAACCCCACCTAGATCACATTCATTTGTGATATTATACTATTTTTGCCAAAACCCATTCCTAGTTTTTATTATTATCATGATCATTGTTGTTGTTATTGTTATTATTGTTGTTGTTGTTATCACTACTTTGTGGAGCACAATAATTTGTGAATTTCTTCTTTTACAGCATCCTCATGCATCAATTAATGCTTTCTGTGATACATGTTAGTCTTTATTTAAAAGAATATTTTGTTCCATATACAATATGTACTCATCACAAAATCAGACTATATTCATTCAGATGTATTACATCCTTAACTTTGGTTTCACAAACATGCAACATAACTATTTTCCTTTCTTTCATTTAATTAATTCATGAATTGTTTGGGATCTTGCCCACATTCCATAACTAGTAGAATAGGTTACAGACTTTACTGTCTATACATTAATGCCCAGAATAAAGAAAATATTCATTCAACTTTTATAACAAAACAAATATGATTTAACATCTATAACAAAGTCACAGTAAAATAGCAATTGAAATATAAATTCAAGAGAAACAGAAACAAGAGGAAAGAATAATATTACCCCTATCTTCTCAGGAATCCAAGTGACTTAATTTGGTGATGCAGTAGAGGTCATTTGGATTAAAACCAGAAGTAGAATAAATAAAAGCAATACTGTTTTTTTTTTTAATTTGATTTATATGCCGCCCTTCTCCGGAGACTCAGGGCGGCTTACAATGTGCTCAGCAATAGCCTTCATCCTTTTTGTATATTTATACAAAGTCAGCTTATTGCCCCCACAACTGGGTCCTCAACTGTTGTTGGCATCTAATTTGATAGATGTGTAGAAGATACCTTCCAAAAGCAAATTCCAGATTATTCAAAGAAGCATGAAATAAGAGTGATTCTTCCCAGAAAAGCTATGTCAGCCATGGTTTTCCTGGAAATTGATAATTGTCCCACTTATTTCTTCAGATAATGGATGAAGGAAGAATCAGTGAACCTTGACTTAATATAATTAATATGGAAGATTTGGTTGAAGAAATGAAAGTAGCAAGAACAACGGGAGAAACATTACATATTTTAATGCAGTAGAATGCAATGTGCAAATTTCTCACTTCAAGTACTCAACTTCTGAGTGCTTACTGAAGGTTGAATTTAAGCAAAAGTAGATAAAACCAAAAGAAAGAAGGCTGAGAATGATAGAAATTCTACTGACAGAAATGGGCAGTGGCTGTGGCTATTAACAGATAGAATTAGCAACACTTCAACATTTCATTATGACTGATAGATTGATAGATTTTGATCAATGATACATTGATCAAAAGAATTATTTTTGTACAATATGAATGAGCCATGCATTTGCAGTGCAAAAGCAATTTATTAATGTGCCCTTCTACTTATTCACAGCCTTGAATTCCAGAATGGTGCGGGAAGTCCTTTAGCAGCAGAAGTCTATCCAGGAATCAGATCATGCAATCTGGAAGGTCTCTTAAATCATCCGAGATATGTAGAAGCAATTTCCAATTGATAAAACAATGTTCTCTAATTTTAAAATAATATTTAATTTAATAAGATCCAATTTAGTCTAGTGGTTAAAACACCAGGCTAAAAACCTGGAGACTGAGTTTTAGTCCCTCCTTAGGCATGAAAGCCGGCTGGGTTATTTTGGGCCAGTCACTCTCTCCCAGCCCAACCCCCACCTCACAGGGTCGTTGCTGTGGGGAAAATAGGAGGAAGGAGTATTAGATATGTTCACCACCTTGAATTACTTATAAAAATAATAAAGGCAACAAATAAATAAATAAATAAATAAATAAATAAATAAATAAATAAATAAATAAAATGCTCTGTGTGTGTGCATTTAGCAAGCTGAAACAAAATCCCAAACCTTGTTAAAACTCTTCACATGTAACGGTGGGAATTCAGAAGATATTTGTACACATTGTTATGGATCAGCATGATATCTGACTAAATTTAAAGTAAAGATTTCCTTTCAGATGTCAATGTAATGAAAATCAATGAGTTTCCTTAATTTTCCAAAATTGAAAAGGATGAGCTAAGAGTGGTTAATCGGATACTCTACAAAGCCTGGGGGTTGGATGGCTTTAGCCAACAAATCCAATCCATTCCACTTGTCATTAAAATATTACATTTTAGCTATTTCAATAAAGTTCTTCATACAGGCTTTTGTATTGGTCACTTTTATTTACAAGAGATGGTGAATTAATGTTTTACCAGATCTTCCTCTGGAGCTCTTGGCTTTCTTTTGGCAATGGCTGTGATTATTAATCAAGTCCCTCTAACATTTTATTGCATTGGATTTTAAACATTTATGTACAACTAGCACTTCATTATTTCGGATCCTAATAAGCCTTGCAACTCACCCTTGCAACTGAGCACAAATTCCTTTTTCTCCTGGCTATATCGAAAAACAAATTTCTATATTAATTAACTAAGAAACCATGGTTAACAAAATTCAGACCTGAAAACTGTTAAACCAATGTCAAATAGTGCAGTTTGTTCTGAAGTAGTTAACTACTGATTTCCAGCTCAGAATAAATAGGAAACTATTGGTAATTTAAGATAATGGATTTGCTTGCTTCCTCACATGTAGGAAAGAATAAAAATTGTATAGGTGCAGCCAAAATATTTTCTATGCCTTTGAACTACTAAAGCAAAACAAGATTGTCTGAATGCAGTTGTAAAGACATAGCTGCATCCAAAATGTATTACTTCTATTTAACCCAATGTACAAGTATTAGAGAAAAAAAACTTACTTACATCTAAAATTAGTTGAGATATCAAGCTCATGAATTCATACAAAACATGTTCATTTTTGTAAAAGCAAATGATTATGCTTTTGATACTTAATCACTTTTAATTTGGAAGAAGAAATTTTATAAAATGTTGCCTCGCTGGTCATCTTCTAATTACTCCCTATGATCAAAACATAAAAACAGGAACAAAGGGCTAATATCCCAGATAAAAAGGGATACTTCTCCCATTCTATAGAGAAGTTGTCATGTTCAGTAATATTCTTATATCTCTGAGCTCAGCATTCACAAATCCACGGGCTTCTCTCTAGCGCGTAGATATGATTTATTTTCAAACAGGGCCAAATAGCCTAAACATGTTTAGCCCAGTTTTGATTAATACAGTGAGCCCTTTGAGGTAGACTAGGTCAGGAAAGAGACCCTGCTTGAATACTGTAACTCTATTGTTAAGGGCATAATAATGGATTGCTAAAAGCCTGATAAAATTTCCTCCCTCCCTCTCTCTGCTCTTATAGTAAAGGGAATCAAGACAGGACAACCTAGTTATTAACATGGAAAATATTGTTAGCTATAAAGCTAACAAGAATTGAGCGACCAAGGGATTGATGGCATGGTATTCACAAGTGCAGATACATTCTAGATATGAAAAAGATGTTAAACTATACAGATTTTATAAAGAAGTAACAGAATTAGACAAGATATTAACAGGGACAGAAGAAAAATTGATAAAGAAAACGTACAGCTACTTATTGGGCATTAAACTGGAAGATGAACAAGTGAAGGAGACAATGATAGTATGGGCAAAAAAGTTTGGTTATACAATAGAGTTAGACAAATGTGGGACTGGAATTATTAACAATGTCAACTGCATATAAAGAAAATTTGTACAAGATGTTTTATAGATGGCATTTTGCGCCAGCGAGGTTGGCAAAGATGTTTAAAGATAAGTCGGCTAAATGCTGGAAGTGCCACCAGATACCTGGGTCATATTATCATATGTGGTGGACATGCTCAAAGGCAAAAAAATATTGGACAAAAATACAATCATGGCTGGAAAAAATGATAAAGCAGCATATCGATTTAAAGCCAGAAATATTCTTGTTGGGGATTTTACCCGAAAAATATAGTAAGGGGAATGCATATCTAATTATCCATATACTAACTGCAGCTAGAATTGTATTTGTACAAAATTGGAAAAGTGAAGAGATCCCCACAGATGAGAATGTGATCAGGAAAATGTTAGAATGTGCAGAAATGAGTAGACTAATGCTAGCAATTAAGGAAAAAGAGCAAACTGAATATTATATGACATGGGATTTACAGTATTTTATCAATGGTTAGATAACAAAAATGGAAGTTAGAAACAGGGAAACAAAACAAAAAGATTAGTGAAATAAAGAAGATATGTTAAGAGAGAGAAGCAAATATTATGATTATTATGTTTAATATTATCATTTTAATATTATAGAATCAATGTTAATGAATATTGTTGTAGTTTTTGATTATTATTTATAAAGATATCTGTACCCGGATGACACACTTTTAATTGAAGATGGAATTATTATATTAATTTTTTTTTTTTTAAAAAAAAGACAGGACAGTCTTCAGATTTTACCTCACTCCTTCTTGCCTACCCAGACCAAACTGATATTTGCACAGCAGTCTCTGAATTTATTCCTCAAGGTGATCTCACTGTTTTTCTAAAGGCACACTTGTTAAATCTCTTTCTTGCCATCTCAGGCCTCTGGCATTTCATAAGACAAAGAACCAAGTCTATAAATTTGCTCTTATTATGAAGTGGGTGGAGCGTTTTTCTCACCCACCTCCCCATGTTTCATCCACCTCTTTGCACAATTTTCCTGTTTTTCCACATTTCCAGCCTCAAAAACAAAGCATACCTGCAAGGATCTTACAAGAAATCATGAACTGTTGATTTCTCAGTTTATGTTTTATACAGTAATGCACTTACTGAAATGGAAATTTCCATTAAATGTTAGGTAAAGCTTTTCATTCCAAAATATTCTTTAGTTATCACCCCTTGCTCCTAAATTAATGTGAATGTCAAAAATGTAGAAAAGGTATTCTAAATAGAGGATAATATTTTTTCAGGTTTCACACAGTTGATTATATACTGAAATGAAGAAACCCAAGTATGAAGCTAATAAAATCAATATGACGCAACTGAATAGGATTAAAACAAGCATATCATAGCAACATGAAGCCTTTATCAGCTTGTTCAGTTAATGAATGATAATTACAATTTTTAGTAAGCCTGTTTTACAGTTTATGATAGACCATTCAGGCATTTTCTGGGTCAAAATAGTGAGCAACTGTGATGCTAACATTTGCAACCAAGCTGCAAATATCGAGCAATACAGTCAGAGGAGGCACTGAAGGTTTCCAAATAAATTATCAATTAGGCAAACAAACATGTAAGTAAACAGGGCTGCATTAGGCCAAGGAGCACAGTTGCTAACTAGCCATTTTCTGTATGAAATTTGTAGCCAGGTTGCATTATGGAGAAGGGGGAAGCCAGTCTAATGAGCAATCTAGACAAGGTGGCCTCTAATCCACTCAAAGGTCTTTGCACCCAGTGTGGAACATACAGTACAAGAGAATTCATGGGGTACAGTGGAAAGTTTTTCTGAAGGAAGTTAGAGAGCAGGCTTAAATCTGACAACCATGGCATTTCCCCAGGTGCTGCCTAATTATTCTACCAGAACAGTCCGGATCCTGCCAGCTCTTAACTTCAAGTGCACATTCTGCTTCTGCACCAGCAATTGCCTTTGCTGTCTTGGACCCAGGGGAGATATGGATTTCAGCAACTCCTCCTTTCCAGCTGTGTCCTGTTTAAGAGAAAAGTTTCCCTCAGGCTACTCCTGAACAGCTGGCAACGGCACCATCTCTCACAAGTCCCTATACAGATACCAAATCCTCCTCCCTAGCATGGATATGAAAAACACCAAAACCAATGGCTGCAACCTGGACACAACAGGAAAGCACATTATCATCTTGAATGGTGGTTCCATATCTGAGCTATTCCTGATGATTGGAAGATTTTTCTAACACTTTGGTTTTCTGTAATTTAAGATAGTTATTCCATCTCTATCTTTCTTGAACAACACAAAATAGTCTTGTCTTCTGGTTGACATCATTTCAATTATTTGAAATGCTCCGCTGTTTCTGGCTCCAGATGGCACTAGATGTGTTGTTCCTGCCAGCTATCTTAGCCAGTTGGAATCAGCAAACCACCGAAAAGCATTTGCACTTGCATGGTGCCATGCGCTTCCATTGGCCATTCCGTATGGCAAGTATAAAAGAATACCATTCACGGAAAGACTCTGTCCCTGTGGCTCAGGAGAGGTGGAGACTGTGGGTCACATGCTCCTTAGATGTTCCTTTTATACGGAGATTAGGAAAAAACATATTTTGCCAATAACTGCAAGGTATCCAGGCTTGTTGTGGAGGTTAATAAATCAATAAACTGTGAACCTCTATCTCTATGAAACTCTACTTAAACAAATGAGCCTCTGAAGCAGCCTACAGCAAATGTTTTTATTTACACAATAAAAACATAATAATATATACAATTAATAAACATCACTAAGTTACTATTATAAATTATACTGCCAGCTATCTATCTATATACATATCTATTCTCTCTAAGCTATGCTATCTATGAATATTCTTCCTCAGAAGAAATACCACTTTATACCACAGAACTGCTCTTCTAACGGACTTCCAGACTGCTCACAGTTATCTAAAGGAAGATCCTAGAATACAATACAATACTATACAGAAGATCAAATTGAACAGCAAGGTGAAGAGCAAACTGAATACCAAACTGAAGAGCCAGGATTTCTGTTAAGAATCTCCTTTTTTACTGTTAACTGTGACAGTTAGGGGAGGGCCTGGGAGATTCAAACATATTAGCTGCTCTCTGATTGGCCCATGCATCTGTACATTCCAAAAGCCATTAATAGGCACAGCTATAGAGAAATAATTTTTCTCTAACAATCCCCTTCTCTGTGTCTATTGATGCTAATTCTATATCCTTTACATACAATGTATCATACACAAATACATTCTTTACATCGCCAAATTTATTTTACCCAATATATATTGGTGTTGATCCCGGGGCAATGGTTTAGTTAGCATGTCTGCTATCTGTTCTTTTGTCTCACAAAATTTGGTTTCAATAAAACCCAATTTGCATAGCTGTCTCACAAGTTTGTATTTAATATCAATATGGCGTGACCTTTGCCCCACAACGTCAGCCTTTGATATTTTGATTGCTGCCTTTTTAAGCACCGCCAGCCCAGCCGCTTGTAGAGCCGCTTCCCGATCATGAAGCGGCTTGAAAGCTTCAAAATCCTCAGGATTTTTGAAGAAGAGGCAGCAGGGCACAGGTCGAGCCCCTGCAACCCCCCCAGGGAATTGTTTCTGGGGAGGAAACAGGCACGGCTCCCTCCCAACCTGCTGAGACTCCGGGCGGCGTGGGACGTCTCTGCTTTCGCAGAACAAGCCGGCTGCAGGAAACTTCAATAGAGAAAGGAAACAACCCAAACAAGCAGCCGAAATCTACTTGAACCCTGAAACTCGGAACTGCAAGTATTAGCACTTTGCTGATTTCTTATTTTGAAGGGAAAACTTCCGAATGAGTGAAAGTGACTGGAAAAAATATGGCGCTCAGCATTAGAGTAAACGAATCAGCGTGTGTGGATTGGTGAAGTCATCTTGCTTTGTTACAAAGTTAATAAGTTGCTATAAAGTTGCTTCGGCTGTAATAACAGGAACAAGAGGAAAATCTCTCCCTTTTACTTGATTTTGCATCACCACAGTTTTGTCCTGATTAAATCTGGGGGACTTTTTTAGAAGGTTTTGTGGAGGTGGCAGAAGAAGAGGAACCTCCCTCTTCAGAAAAGCTAGCTTACGTGGCAGGATGGCTTCAAAGAAGCAGGAAGGCAAAACAGGGGGGGGGATCCCCCACACGCAAACAGGACACGCAGTCACAAGCTCAGAAAAAAGATTTTGATATGGGAGATTTAAAAGAATTTATTTCAAAAATCCTGGATGACAAATTTCAAAAAGCTCAACAGGAAATAGATGATAAAATCCAAAAGTCTCAACAGGAAATTATGCAGGAAATGCAGCAGAACCAAAAGAAGGTGACCAAAAAAATAACAGATGTGGTGTCTGGCCTGGCAGGATTTATTATGAAAGTTGAGTCAAAAGTGGATGAATTTAAATCAGAAGTTAATGCTAAGATGAAAAATAATGATCACAAATTTTCTGATGTTGATGATAAGATGCAGAGAGTTGAGAACGAAATTGTTATGATGCAATTCAGGGCAATGGAATTCGCTATACGGCTTCAAGGAATTAGAGAAGAGGAGAGACAAGATTTGAGACAGGTCTGTGCTGAAGCCTTAGCTGTGATTTTAAAAATTAAACCTGATATGGTTTTCTATAAAATAGACAAAATTTACAGAGTGAATTCCTGGGTGGCCAGACAAAGACAATTGCCCAGAGATGTGGTCATATATTTTACAGACAGAGCAATAAGAAATGATATCCTGCAAAAATCTTTTCTTACCTCTGTGCAAGTGGGAGGGTCAAAAATCACAGTTTACAAAGAGCTTCCACCTAAGATGTTGAAATCTAGAAAAGACTTTGGCTTTCTTGTTAAAGAACTACAGAATAACCAGATTCCATTTCGTTGGGATGCTCCAACTGGCATAATTTTGAGATATAAGGGAGAGAGATACCGTTTGAATACTGTGGAGAAGGCGGAGCAATTTTATACTGATATCCTTAAAGAAAGAACACCATCCCCACGTACATCCACAGTTTTGGAGATTAAGGAGAGTGATAAGAAGCAACTTCAAGAACCGCAAGAACAATCTAAGCAGGAATCAGAGGAGTTGAAGGGCACTGAAGGAGGTTTCCTGGATGAGCCTTTGCTGGAACCTTCTCCAATCTTGGAGCCAGTTTGGATGGCTGAAGTCAAGGACCAGTGTATAACCCGAGCAAAATCCAAGCAACTTAAAGAAAAGTTACAGCAGGAAAGACAAGATGAAAAGGGGGCAAAGACTATACAAGAGACTGGGGCCGTGGGGAATGCAGGATTGAAGATTTCGGATGAAATCCGATTATTCTGTTCTTTGCTCCAGAAAGAGAATAATGATGATTAAATGTTTATCTTGGAATGTGAATGGGTTGAATGCAACACAGAAAAGGAAGAAAGTATTTGCATATTTGAAACAACATAATAATGATATAATCTGTCTACAAGAAACGCATATTACAGTTCAAGATCAAAACTATTTGAAAAATTCCAAATTAGGAACGCATTTTATATCTTCAACTAACCAAAAAAAGAATGGTGTGGTTATTTATGTAAATAAAAAATTAACAGCCAAACTTATAGAAGCTGATCAAGATGGCAGGTTTGTAGCAATTGAACTACTTTCTGCAAATAGTCAAATTCTTTTGATAGGAATTTATGCTCCCAATCAACAACAGGACTATTTTTACAAAATGCTACATACTAAAATACTACAATGGGATTATAGATCTATTTTAATTATGGGAGATTGGAATGGAGTAATTGATTCTAAATTAGATAAAAAGACTTTGGCGAAGTCAAGGATTAGACTACCACAGACTTTCTTTGATATGAAAGAAGACTTGGAATTAAAAGATATTTGGAGAATACATAACCCAAAAGAACTGGATTATACTTTCTTTTCTGATAGACATAGATCCTTCTCTAGGATTGATTTCATTTTGTTGTCAGATGACTTACTTGTTAGGACAAAAAGAACAAAGATTTTGCCAAGAACTTTGACTGATCATAGCCCAGTGTAGATAGAAATTGAGACAAGTAAGACTGAGAGACGCTCTTGGAGATTAAATGAAAACTTGTTCAGATATGAAAAAAATATAATAAAACTTAAAAAGTATTTGAAAGAGTTTTTTGAAATGAATCTGAATAAAGGCACTCCAATGGAAACTGTGTGGGACGCAAGCAAAGCTTATATGAGAGGGGTGCTTATTTATATGAATTCTAAACATAGATTGATCCGACAAAAGAAAAGACTTGAATTGGAAGCAGAAATAAAGAATAAAGAACAGTTACTTATTAAAAATCCAACAGATGAAAGAATACGTGGTGTCATAAAACTTTTGAAAGATCAATTCCAAATGCTTATAGCGGAACAAGTTGCAACAAATTTACAATACGCGAAGCATAATACATTCTGCAACGCCAATAAACCGGGCAGGTGGTTGGCCTACACATTGAGGAAGAAACAGAGTATACGGACTATTGATAGTATTGATATCGGAGGGAAAGAAATTTTTCAACAGAAATTAATTAAAGAAGCTTTTCTTGAATACTACACTAAACTATATGCCAAAGAGGAGGTGCAGAATGGACTTATAGAAAAATATTTAGACAACAAAAGAGTTACAAAAATTACTGAGCAACAAAAGGAAAGAATGAATTATCCTATAACAGAGGAGGAGATAATAGCAGCAATAAAACAATTAAAAACAGCCAAAGCTCCTGGAACGGATGGTCTGACTGCAGTGTACTATAAAACTTTGCAAGCAGAAATGGTGGAACAACTCAGAGACTTATTTTGTAATATACAACAAGGGGGAAAAGTACCCCCATCATGGACTACAGCTTATATTTCTTTGATACCAAAAGAGCAAGCAGGTCCCCAAAAACCGGAGAATTACAGACCAATATCTCTTTTGAATACGGATTATAAAATTTATGCAAAAGTATTAGCCAACAGATTGATGCCAGTAATTCAAAAGGTGATTCATGATGACCAAGCGGGATTTATCGAGGGTAGGCACATGAAGGACAATGTAAGGCAAGTAATAGACTTATTGGAATATCTTGAGAAGAATAAACAGATCCCTGCAGTGCTCGTTTTCTTGGATGCAGAGAAGGCCTTTGATAAAGTGGACTGGAATTTTCTACTGAAGACTTTAAAAAAGATGGACTTTGGGGACCAATTTATACAGGCGGTCTCAGCAATTTATCAAGAGCAAAAGGCACAGATTATTATTAATGGAAGTTTGACAACAGAGTTTAAAATCGAAAAAGGAACAAGACAGGGATGTCCGTTGTCCCCATTGTTGTTTATTTTAACACTAGAAGTCTTGTTAAATACAATAAGGGACTCTAATATCTTGAAAGGTATAATGATAAGGCAAGAGGATTACAGAATAAAGGCATTTGCAGATGATCTGGTCGTTACCCTAACACAGCCAATGGAATCAATAATCCAGATGAAGGACATTATACAAGACTATGGTAAAGTTTCAGGTTTTAGACTGAACCAGAAAAAAACTAAGATGATAGTCAAAAATATGACACAAGATTGTAAACACGAGCTTGAAAGGAAGGCAGGTTTTGAGATTGTACCAAAGGTAAAATATCTAGGAGTTCAGGTTGCAGAATCAAATATGAAATTGTTTCAAAATAATTATGAGGTGTTGTGGTGAGAGGTGCAAAAAGACATGGAGACTTGGAAAAAACTGCGGCTGTCTTTACTTGGAAGAATAGCAGCAGTTAAGATGAACATTTTGCCAAGATTTCTTTTTTTGTTTCAAATGATTCCGGTGCTTAAAAATGATAAACAACTAAAAGTATGGCAAACTGGAGTGAACAAGTTTGTCTGGAACGAGAAAAAACCAAGAGTAAAATTGAAAATTATGCAAGATGTTCCAGAAAGGGGAGGTCTTAAACTTCCAAACCTACAGTTATATTATGATGCAGCAGCTTTGACTTTAACAAGTGATTGGTTTGGAGGAAAAAAGACTGGAATATTAAACGCAGAAAGTTTTGATTTGGAATTTGGATGGCATGCTTACTTATTTTATGACAGCAAAGTGGATAAAGTATTTAAAAGCCATATACTTAGAGATTCTTTGTTGAGAGTTTGGAAGAAGCACCGACTCAAATGGGATTATAAAATACCGCTATGGCTGGATCTTGGTCATACTTTGTGGAATACAAATATAATGTCACTCGGGGGGGTTGTTATATAAAGAGGTTCTTTTTACAGATGCGGGCAGATGGCAGCTGAAGACATTACAGACATTGTTGGCTGAAGGGATTAATCTAACTTGGTTACAATATAATCAATTGCAATTGAGATGGAAAGAGGACCAAAAAACTGGTATTATGATGTATGAGGAAGAATTGGTCAGACATATAAAAGAGAAAGGTCCAATGCATATTAAAAGACTTTATAATGTTTTGTTAGAAAGGGATTCAGAAACTGAACTAGTTAAAGATTGTATGATTAAGTGGGCACAAAATTTTGAGGAACCAGTGATGTTGGAAACATGGGAAAAAATTTGGGTTCAGAATGTTAAATTTACACAGTCGCAGAATCTGAGGGAAAATTTTTATAAAATGTTTTACAGATGGCATTTAGACCCCAAAAAATTGTCGTGTATGTACCCTAATGTGCAGCCTAAATGTTGGAGATGTGATTGTCTAGATGCTACATATTATCATGTTTGGTGGACCTGTAAGAAAGTTAAGGCTTTTTGGATAAAAATTTGGTGGGTCATGCAGAATGTTCTGAAGAAAAAAATTCAATTTTCTCCACAATTGTTTTTATTGAGTATAGCTAAGGGTTTTACATTGGGTGAAACAAAACTGATATTGTATATGATAACAGCAGCAAGATTGTTGATAGGTAAATACTGGAAAAATGATGCGCTGCCCACGATTGAGGAATGGATTTTGAAGATGGCCAGTTTTGCAGAGATGGCGAAGATCTCAGCATATCTAAAAGATTGTTCACAAGAGACTTAAGAATGGGAATGGAAGAGGTGGATAGATTATGTTCAGAACAAATATCAAACTAGGAAGTATCAAATAGTTTTTATTAGAAAATGTTATATTAAGATAGAAATATTTTTAAGGTAATGAGGATGAAAATTTATTTGAAAATGTTATATTAAGATAGGAATATCTTAAGGTAATGAGGATGAAAATTTATTTGAAAATGTTATATTAAGATAGAAATAGGTTAATGTAATGAAGATGAAAATTTATAAGGGGGAGGGAGGGGTTCAAGTTTTATATACAAAGGAGGGTTTTTCCTTTTACCTGATATGAGTATACTGTGCGGAAGTCCGGGGGGAGGGGAGGGTTAGGGTGGGTTAGGGAGGTTGGGAAGTTTGGGGTGGGTTGAGGGGGGAAAAAAGGGGTGAAAATGTAATTGTAAAACTTTTGTAATAAAATTAAAAAAAAAAAGACATTCATACCACCTTCTGCCAGATTGTTTAAGACAATAGAGACTTTTATTTAATAGCCAAACATCACCTTCCTTATGATCTACGCCTTGAGGAGCCTTGACATATATCTCTTTGTCTAATTTAGCGTGTAAATAAGCAGTTTGTATATCAAACTGGTATACACTCTCCCCTTTTATGGCAGCTATGGTGAGCGCAGTTTTAATGCTCTCAGGTCTTACTGTAGGCGTGTTCTGTCCCCCTTCCTCACACAGGCAAACGTAATACCAAGCATGCCTGCCAGTATTTTATTAGGTAAACAGATTAGAATTCTTGGCAGACCAAGGTTTTGGCAGCAAACTGCCGAATGCCTGCCAAGACCGTTGTCACTCCCATAAAGCAGAAGAGGACTTATCTTCAGTCCGTTCCAAGAGCAACAAATTATCCACGAGACAAGAGTTTAGTCAATGTTCAGTCCAAAATATATCCAAGCCGAATTTTAGAGATCACAATATGACTTTCAGGGTTTCACTTTGTCCATCACAAAGTCTGAAGAGCAATCCCATCCACTTTTATTCCTGGTGGGGCGTGGCTCCATGACTGAGCTCAATCTCTGGCCCTCCCATGCCTCTTCCGCTGCTGCGCACACTTCTCCCTCCGACACTGCCTGGGATCAAGCCAGGATTCATCATCCTCGCTGCCTATCAATTGGTGCTCCGATATGCCTTCCTCCTGGCACATCCCAGGCTGTTCCTCCTGGCCTTCAGATGGAACCTGAGGCATTGCCAGAAAGGAGGGTCCTGGAGAGGGGTGCCTTGTCAGTTCCTCCCCATCACCTTCTGAGTCCTCTTCCTCTGTTAGGACAGGCTCGGGAGTCGGGGTCACAACAAAGCAAGAAAGTATCAACATAATCATCAGGGAATCTCTGTGAGGAGCCCTGTGCAACCAACCTTGCCTTATAAATAAATTCACCTTTTTCAACTGGCTTCTTCTTGAATACCCATCTAGTGCCAATTATCTTTTTACCTTTTGGTAATTTTGTGGTTGTGTATACATCTAATTTCTTTAGACTTTTCAATTCTGTATCCATTGCAGTACGCCAATTCTCCTGCTCTTTTTTAGATAACTTTAACACATCCTCATATCTTTGAGATGATATAGTTATTTGATTAACAGAGGTAATATAATCTTCGTATCTCTTAGGTTTCTTTCCCCTATTGGATCTAATTGGCCTTGTAATTTCTTCTTCATCTTTATCAGAACTATCTGATGAGCTCCTCGTCATTGATTTTCTGGATTTTTAAATTGTGTTGCCCCTTTTTCCATGCCTCTCCCTTCTTTTTCTTTAGTATTCCTTTTAAAGGTCTGGAGGGCATGCATTCTCCCTCATCCTCAGATTCAGATGTGTCACCATCACTAGATGGGTTTTCTGACTCATCTATTATTTGTTTGTCCAAATTACGATTATTAC
Source organism: Arizona elegans (assembly GCA_022577455.1). Lineage (NCBI taxonomy): Eukaryota > Metazoa > Chordata > Lepidosauria > Squamata > Colubridae > Arizona > Arizona elegans. The sequence goes on from JAKOOJ010000001.1 coordinate 157,648,196, forward strand.
CGGGAGACAATATCTCGTTGGCATGAATCCTGCACCAATTTGTACTCTCATGAAAAGCAGCTGACCTTGAAATTACAATTCTTCCGTTTGATTCCACAAACCTAAACATTTTAGATCCAGATTCGTATCCAGTGTACCTTAATTTGGTGGATATTTTATCTCCCTTCTTTCTAATTTCCTTGGGGATATGGACATCTGCCATAACTCCAAATACATGGAGATGTGTTAATTTTGGCTAATGGCCATACACTACTTCATATGATGTCTTCTGCACCACACTTCACTATACCCTATTTAGAGTGTAGTTCTCATACAAAGCAGCTTCTGCCCAATATGACTAATCTAAATCAGCATCCTCAATTGCGCACCTCATCATTTGTTGCAGTATACCATTTCTTCTCTCTACCACTCCGTTTCGAAAAGCGGAGTAAGAAGCGGTATGCAAATGTACTATGCCCTTCTCTTTCAGCCAATCAGAGAACTGAGCTGAGTTGAATTCAGTTCCTCTGTCAGTCAAGATCTTCTGGATGTTGACCTTGTGCTGATTTTCAATCAGATTGTAGAATTCTTTAAATTTTGATAAGGCCTGATTTCTGGATTTGATGGGATAAACAAATCCGAACCTGCTATGGTCATCTACAATGGTTAAGAAGTAATGATTCTTACCAATGGAGGGTTTCAAAGGACCCACCAAGTCCATGTGCACCGATTGAAATATGTGCTCAGAATGCCTCTCAGATTTTCTGGGCTTTGTCTGTATCTTGGATTTTGCACTCCTGCAAATAGAACAATCTAAAAAAATATTACAGTCTTTAATATTTATCCCCTTTGAGCACTCAGGCGCTTTCTGCACCACAGGGAAACTCAAATGATCCATCCTGCGATGCATGAGGTGAGCACACTCATCATGTAGTGGCTTGCCAATATAAATTTCATTACCTTGCTTCAGATTGAAGCTTACACACTTTTTACATTTTGAATCATTTTTACCATTGTATCTGTAACCCCTCTTTTCTTGGGTACATTCAGTCTCATCATCTGATTCAGGCTTAGATTCATCATCACTATTAGAATCAGTGACCTGGTTGCTGGCATCATATTCATTATCTCTTATAATTGGTGAGTAATAAGGCAGACCATTAATTTTTAAAACTTCCCCAATTACTCTCTTATCATTTGTTACAATGGCAGTACCTTTTTTAAATAGTACCTCTATCTTAGAGTTTTCGCTTATTTTTACTGTGCTGAGCAAATTATAATTAATTTCAGGTACATATTAAACACCTTTTACTTCCCCAATCCCAGGGATGAATACCTTTCCAATTCCAGTTACCTTAGCCCTTATGCCATTTGCAACCTTGACCATAGAATTATGATTTTTTTAATTCACAAAACAGTTTTCTGTCACTCACAATGTTGTTTACTAGCCCCACTGTCCAACAGCCACAGTTGTTCATGTTGTTTCTTAGATATTTTTGATTCTGCAGTTTCTATCACAGTAGCAAAATTATTATTAAAGTTGAATCTGTCCCTTTTTCATTTTTCTTTGACCATTTACCCCTTCTCTGGCTAGAAGGTTTATCTTGTGGCTGTCTATGTGGTGTAGATGATCTCCTTCTGTACCTGTCACCAGAAGGTGCCCTTTGACTTGCCCTTGCATTGACATTACATGGGCAGTCTCTTCTGTAATGGTCCTGGACCCACAATTAAAACATTCCCCAACAGTGTTTACCCTTTCAGGACTATTAGACCTCCTAGTTGGTCTTTCCTTCCTGTGGAAGGCCACCCTGTCTTTTCTCAGATTGTCCTCTGCAATAAGTTTATCAGACAGTACTTCCAGGGACATAACCTCATAACTGGTGTTATCCAATTGGGAAATAAAATTATTCCAGCTAGAGTCTAATGAATTAATAATTATGCTTATTAAGCTCTGTTCTGATACAGGCTCCCTTCTTAAAATTAATTCCTCCCTTAATTTATTGAGCTCACAAAGATGCTCATTCATATCCACCCCTACCCTCAATTTAGCAGAATGGAATTCTCTGAAAATCCTGCTAGTTGCATTAGAATTCTTACAACAAAACGAATTAAATAATTTTTTCCATACTTCACTTAACTTATAGTTAAATTATGTGGAATACTAGGATACAATACTGGGTCAATAGTTAATAATAAAATACAAAAAGCCTTATGATGTAACAAATCAATTTCCAGAGTCCGGGGCTTAGGGGGAGGTTCTAATAATAAAGACAATACATTTTCTTTCATTAGTACCACCTGCACGCCTTTCACCCACTCCTTTAAATTCTTCCTGTTTAAATTTAACGTTTTAAAACCAGGCGGCAATACACTTGTATTTGCAGACCTTGAAAAAGATAGCTGTTGCTGTCCATGGTGCTGCAATTTCTTTCTTTTTTTTAATAAAAAGTTTTTATTTTCTGATCAAACGAGTATACAATATAAACATTCATTCAAACTATCATCAAGAAAAAGAAAAAAAATCAATCCTTGGTAAACTCAATCTTCAACCCCTCCTCACCACCCCCCACCCCCGACTTCCCAGAACAAAAACAGGGCATAGATTTCACCAAACATTCGCTATAATAAACTAGCTAACTGCAAGATTTAATAACTCCCAAAACCCCTTAACTCCCCTTTTATAATTTCATCAACCTCCCTTTTTATAAGCTCAAAATAGCGTATAATCCAATAACTAAGAGTTTTAAAACCTTTAAAAAATATTAAACATTCAAACCTTAAAAATTCTCTTAATATATCAGTAAAGTATTCAATTGGTTTGCAAAAACATTTTCCCCCTCTTACTTTTCTCAAAGTTCAGATATTTTGAAATCTCATAACAGAAAATAAACCTTAGGTATTCACTAATTAAATTTCTACATTTTTTAAATTTCTAAATTTCCCCCCTTCATTATTCCTCCCTCCAACTTTTAAAATTTTAAAAGATAATCATCAACATAATTAACCATTAATACATAAACTAAAAAACCAAAAAAGATTAATCTTACATTCAACCATTAATGCATCATATTTAAAAATCAATATTTAACTTTATACTTTTTCCCCCTCAGTAGTTATAACACCTAAAACATAATCATTTTTAACCATAAGGAGAACAACTGCAAAGCCAAAAGAAAAGGTTAATCTTCCATTCTTGCTTTCTTTTTATATTTTTTCCAGTCTTTCTGCATCCCTCCTACTTCTATTTTGAGGAGGTTTTTCATTTTAATTTGAGGTTGATGTAACTTCAAAGATTGTCCCCTTTTTGAGAAAATTTCCTCTGATTTAGAGCCCCCAAATCGCCTCTTCTTGCTTATATAAATCAGTTCATTCCTTCGCCTGTAGGACCAAAGTTTCTCAAGAGTTTGTGAAAAAATGTTCAGTTGTTTCTTTTCTATTAAATGTATAAATGCCACTGGCAAATCTCCTTCATCTTCTGAAACTTCGAAAGTCTGGTCATTTACTACTTTTTTCCAAACCAAGTCATAATTTTGAAAGATTCTATCAATTTTTCCAAAAAAGAGCAGAGAATAAGCTCGAAAATTCTTGAGAAGATTCTTCCACCTTCTCTGCTGCAATCAGAATATCTCCTGAATTGTCATCATGCTCCGTACTTGTTTTTGTCTCCTCAGTCATTTCTGTTGTTATCCCTTTAAGAATTGCTATTTGATTACTTATAGCTGCAGTATGATTATTCATGGCTTCTTTTATAAATTCTGTAAATTCTGCATCAAAATCCTTATAACTCTGTAAGTCAGACAACTGTTTCATTTCTGAGACCTCCAAATAGCTTCCAGCACTTTCAGGATCTCCTTTCTTAGAAGCCATTTTATTTTAAAAAGATTTTCTTTCTTCCCACAACCATAAAATCATAAAGTCAGAGTCATCCTTTTGAGCAGCTTTCAGCAATTTCTTTATAAATCACCAAACGAAATAATCTTTTCCCAAACAGCTCTTCAAAATCTATTCCAGCAACTTAAAAAGTTGGTGCTGCAATTTCTTAAAGGAACAGAAAGGCATGGGTATAGAAGCAGCCGGCTTGAATCCCATTGGCCGGCTGTTTGACAGTTGCTTCTCCCTTGTGGGAGGGGTTGAGACACCGAAATGCGCAGGCGCACAGTTCATTTTTGTCGGGACTCCGAGGAGTGAGGATCTCTTCGTCTGCTCCTCAGCAGAAGGCCTCGGGTCTGCCTCTGGTACCTCAGCCTCGGCTGGAGTAATCCCGAAAATGGCCCCGAAGACTGGATATGCCGCAGAAGAGTGCCATCATGGAAGTAGTTAAGTAGCGGGCCATAGTCGTCGGGTGTCTGGTCGGACCGCTTTCGCACGATAGTTATGAGGGAGCTGGAAGGCTGCTCCGACACTACCAGTGATGGGTTGCCCCCAGTTCGGACTGGTTCACAAGAACTGGTAGTATAACTGGCGGGAGACTCTGCCCACTGACCCGGACGTCATCAGGAAGCTTCTGCACATGCGCAGAAGTGCGCGCACGTGAGAGCAAAGCAAGTGGCCCCATTGCGAACCGGTAATAAAGGTAAGTAGAATCCACCCTTGGACACTACCTATCTTCAGTGGCTGCTTAAGGATGAACAGTTCATAACTACAGCACAGGTGGACAGATTCTGCGCAGCAGCATTGAGGATTTGTCACAAATATGTGTCTTCTTCACCATAGCGATGAATATAACAATTGTGGCTAATCCTTGCATTGCTTAGTCATTTCCCTTTTAGCGTTGAACCCACAATGGGCCACACAGTTTAGGGATTGCAACTGTCATATAGTCAGACCATGTATAATGGACACTGGATTTTATTATAGATTTAGTTTTCATTTATTATTTTATACTAGAATTCTTAAGTGTATCCATATAGTGAGTGTTTTTATTTGTTTCTGGTCTAAGACTGTAATAATAAATTGATTGAGTGACTGAATTATTTGAAAGATGCTATCATGCTCCCCCAATCTCCTTTGCTCAAGGCTAAACAGGTCTAATTGTTTAATCTCTCCTTTCATCAGAGTTAATTTCTAGTTCCCTTAATATTCTCACTGCTCATTCTAAACCACTTCCAGTTCCTCCCAAACTATGTTGAAGTGTGCTCCCTGAACTGGATCAGTGGTGGGTTCCTCCTGGTTCGGCCCGGTTCCCCCGAGCTGGTAGTGGTGACGATATGACGTCACCGAACTGGTTCTGCCCACCCGCCCCACCCCACCCCCCCACGTTATTCTTACCTTTTATTTGGCCCCACCCCCAATCTATTGCTGCCTCCTGAGTCCCAGCTAATGGCTAGAGGAAAAAAAAACTGTTTAAACTCTTGCCGCGGGGCTTCAAAGGACCGCCCTACAGCTGATCAGTGTTAAAAGAAAACAAATGAGTAGACCGGTGTCTGCAAAAATACATGAGTAGATCAGTGCCTGCCAAAATACATGAGTAGATCAGTGCCTGCAAAAATAAATGGGTAGACCAGTGCCTGCAAAAATACACGAGTAGACCAGTGCCTGCCAAAATACATGAGTAGATCAGTGCCTGCAAAAATAAATGGGTAGACCAGTGCCTGCAAAAATACACGAGTAGACCAGTGCCTGCCAAAATACATGAGTAGATCAGTGCCTGCAAAAATAAATGGGTAGACCAGTGCCTGCAAAAATACACGAGTAGACCAGTGCCTGCAAAAATAAATGGGTAGATCGGTACAGCTCTGCAAGCAGTTAAAAGCCTGGTAGACCAGTACCTCTGCTAAATCCTAAATAATTGTCACATGACCATCAAGCCATGCCCACAAAATAAGTCATGCCCACAGAACCGGTAGTAAAAAAATTTAGAACCCACCCCTGAACTGGATATAGTATCCAGTGGGGTCTGAGCATACAGAATAAAGAAGAATAATTGGTTCCCATGATTGTTAATTATATTTCTATTGTTGCAGCCATGACATGTTCAGTTAACCAGTTCTATACCTGTGTATTTGATTTTGGTTTCTTAAGAGAATAACCTGTATTAGTAACTAATCTATATTTTGGTCATAGATTAGCACAACAACATTAAGTGTTAAAGTTTACAATCATGTCATTATGACAGTCAGGCATATATAACCAAAACTTAGAATGTTAATTATACACACACACACACAAAATATATAGTGGAATACAGTATCTTTTCTTATATGAAAAGTCAGTTTGATCTAGTGGTGAAGGCACCAGGCTACAAAGTGGGAGACCCTGAATTATAGCCCTGCCTTAGGCATGAAAGGGCAACCCTGGACTAGTCACCCTCGCTCACTCCAACCTGCCTTACCGGAATGTTGTTGTGGGGAAAATAGGAGGAGGAAAGAGAATTAGGTATATTCATCACCTTGTTATTTATAAAAATAATAAAGGCAGGATAAAAATAAATAAAATAATTATAAACTATGAACTAATAGATAAAAATAAAAATAGCTAATCTTGACAGCAGTTATAAGTTACAGTTAAAAGATCAGAAGACCTTTTTTTTCTATTTTCATCTTTTTCTATTTTCACCATTTTCTATTTTTCTTTATTTTCGTTCATGGTTTTTACTTTGTTAAAAAAAATTATCCAATAAAAATTTCAAAAATTGCTTATACAAAATATAAAATCACTACCACTAAAATCTACAAGTAATATTATGATTAATATAAATTATGAAACTATTAATTCAGAAATACACACACACACACAATTGCAGTAAAACCAAATAGCTAAAAATAATCCAATCAAATACATATTTATGGGAACAGTCTTTGCCAGTGTGAGAGCCCTAATTGCTGTGAATGAATTACTTTAGCATGGTCATGTCTGTGACATAACAAAATAAGCACCTAAACTTCATCACTGACTATTACCACCCATTTGTGGGCCAAATTTATTCATGAAGTAACAGAATTTTGCTACATTTAGGGAAGATAGCCATCTAGTAAATAGTATAAGTAAAGTATATCAGGGTGCCCTAGAAATTTGGACATTCATTCATCTGAAGGTGGACAATAGCATGGACTATAAAATAGATGATCGGCCATGGTTTCTATGGCACCCCTAAGACAAGGACAAAACAAATGTACTGCAATTTTTTTTATATTTCCCTTCCAAAACTGCTGTGGGGAACACATTAAAATGAGCTAGAGCTCTTCTACATTTGGGGACTGAGATTTGATATAAATAGAAGGCTGGCTGTAATCTGTTTATAAATAAATCTCAGAGATGAACAGCAGATTCTAATTGACTTTCCATGTCTAAAATCCTTTGTTTTAAGGTTATGTTGGTTTGATTTGGCCCAGAGGCAAAATATCATTGTAGGAAAAACCATAAATATTCAATTTTCTTAGGGTAGCTTTTCCCATGACAACCTGAAATTATCTGCCAAAATTACATGGGCCAGCCCAAGTGGATTATGCAATACTGTTTGCTAATATATTAAAATATTAATTCAAAACGTAGATTCAACTTTACTAATGCCTGCTTTCCACCAGAAGACTATGTCTGAAATGTAAGTAATCTGGAAAATCTTCCTTAGAAATTTGGTTTTGATTTAGTTTGTTCTCTTAACATAGCCATGCTGAGCTCCTTACTGCAGCTATGCTTGAGTTGTAGTTGCAAGTAACTTAATTGCAGCAAGTATACTGTGCACTCCATGCAAAATATAAATTTGGATAGCTAAAGCTAATTTCTGTGCATTTTGAGAGACATAATCCAGACGACCGTTTTGGTTTCCAAGGTCTTGGAACACCCTTAAATATTTTCAGGCTTTAACCTGGTCAATGATGGGTGAAAATTAATCAAAGAGAGTAGCAACTTAGAACTAAGGAGAAATTTCCTGACAGTTAGAACAGTTAATAAGTGGAACAACTTGCCTGCAGAAATTGTGGGTGCTCCAACACCGGAAGTTTTTAAGAAGAGATTGGATAACCATTTGTCTGAAGTAGTGTAGGGTTTCCTGCCTAGGTAGGGGGTTGGACAAGAAGACCTCCAAGGTCCCCTCCAACTCTGTTAATCTATTTCTATTTCTAATTTATGGTAATTATTATTTTCAACATATTTACAGCTTTGTGGTCTACTGTAGAATCTTCCCAGGTTTTGGTGTCAGACTGACTGGACTGTAATTCTTTATTCCTCCCCCACCTTTCCCCCCACCTTTCTTTTAAGATATGCAAAAGATTTTCTTTCCTCTGGCATTGGCACTTTATTCAGCAAGATTCACCACAATATTCAGTGAGATCATTTGGCAAGATCATCAGCAAGTTGCTTCAGTACCCTAGGACACAGTTCACCTAATCCTGAAAATATAGATGCAGCATCTTCCTTGACTTTGTTTTTTGTCAATCTCAGTCTTCAATCTTGCTCCTTCAGAGGCACGTCATGGAAAATATATCCCCTTCTCATAAAGGCTAAGTTTAGGTTAGAGCTGAATATTTGCATGCTTTCTTTGTTACTTATCAGCATTATTGACATTCATTGAGTACTTATTATATTCTTTGATCTTCCTTTTATTATGGGCATATTTGAATAAGTGACAGCCATAAAGCCGTTTTGGGAGCATCTTCAGGGCTGCCACAGCCAGGCCTGTTGAAGCTGTTGGAACTGAGGGGGAAGATAGAGATAGCTGGGGGGATGTGTAGCCAAAATAACATTCTTTCCCGTGGCAGCCAAGGATGCCCTACCAGGTGTTGAAGGGGGCGAGGACGAGAGCCAGCCAGAGATGAGACTGTGACCTGATTGAGCCATGTGATGGACTTGTGACCTGGGGCAAGAATTTCGGGTTTTGATTCGGGTGGGGAAAACTCCAGGTCATTCAGAGTCGGGTTTTCACCGAGCTGTGCCAATATGACATTTCTAATAAATTTGTACTTTGAGGAAACTCTAGGCCTCAGAGTTTTAATTGCTTTGGGTCTCTTACTTGGAATCCTGACAATAAGCTCTTTTTCTTATTCTTAGAATCATTCATGTCCTCATTTTGAGCCTTTAGCATTATCTCTACAATTATAACCATAATGCATGCTCATAGATCCCTCTTTCTACTTTCTATGTCTTTTCTTTTTTCAGATTTTTACTAATGTGTGTCTGTGTCTGAGTCTGTGTGAACACTTTTAATTTGTTTGTTTCCTTCATTGAAATAATTTGTATTGTAGTCTTAGTAGCCTTTACTTAGCAACTTCTGCCATCTTCAGCTACTTTCCATTCAACTTTTCACATTAATTATTCTTGCCATGAATTTACATATTAATTATTCTGGGCTTATTAATAACTACTTTCTTTGAATTCTAGATATATTGTTCAATTACAGTACATGCACCTTTGATCTCCCTTAAAAACAACAACTCAAAAAAAATCATATGGTCACTTTTTCCCAGGGACTCTATTAACTAAAATTTTAGTGCCTGTTTGTTTGTTTGTTCATTCAATTTATATAGCTGCCAACATCAAATATAAGACTTTGGAAGAGTGACACCAGTAATAATAATACAAAAAATAATCAAAATAATAAAACTTTAGAACACATTAAAACTATTAAAAACCATAAAAACATAAATCGGCAGAAAAGTGTGATCCATTTTACTAGCATTCTGCAGGTTCCACACCATTACCATCAGATCCCTAGGCACGATGGCAAAAGCATGACTTCAGGCCCTTCTCGAAAGTCAATAAGATCAGGGCCCATTGACCCTCAGAGGTGAGGATGTTCCAAAGAGTAGGTGCCATGATAGAAAAAGCTCTCCTCCTGAGTTCTGTTAGTGACCAGAACCTGTAACATCTCAAGGAACAATGAAACCTGATGCATTTCTGTCTTCCGCCAACTTTTGAAGGAGAAATATTCAAGCAAGATAACTCAGGATGTTACTAGAAGTGCCATATTTGTACAGTTTGTTTCCCAACATATGTCAGGCTAATTAAGGCTCCCCACTGATATCACAGTATTGCTGAATTCATTCACTAGAAATTCCGAGCAGATGAAGATAGTTTTAACACAGAGTACCATCTCCTCTCTACTATTACTTCTGTTCCTTCTAACAAATCATACTGTCAGCCTCAGCTTTGCCTGCTTCAGCTGCCATAAGAAACGGGGGGGGGGAGGGACTAGTTAAGGGGGCGAAGGGGAGGAAGATTGCAGGAGGTATTTTTCCATTGTAGGAGGTGACTTCCCAAGAAACAAAAGTGAATCTCCAAAGGGGCCGGCTGACCAACTGCCCTACATTCCTGATAAATGACGTTGCCAGACGTGATGCCACCTGACCTTTGGGAGACCTTTGGATTGGATGATGATCAATGGACACGGGGGGGGGGAGAAGCTTACTAGATGCTATTTCGCACATTTTGCTCACTTCCAGCTTTACCTGGGTTGCGATCATTTCATATTCAGTAAAAGTACTAATCTCATTTTAAAATATTGAGTTTGGGTTTTCTTTCCTGGATATTGAAGGAAGCATACCTGACATTAAGCTGGAAGTCACATCCAGTTATCCCAGACAAAACCCGCGGGGACTGTAAATCCAAATTATGTCAGATCGAGAGAGTGACGGAGAGCAATTGGGGGCAGTGAGTTCAACTGCAGCCGCCCTCCAAGAGGAGAAAGAGAATGTGGAATGGTTGGAACAACTCCGATTAGAGCCGGAGGAAGCCAGATGGTCAAAAGGAGTGGGGAGGCTACCGGACTGGGGGGAGAAACCCCGGGGAGTGACGACTTCCAGACCCCATAAAAAAGGGGCAGTGTTGGAATGGGCCGCATCACGCACCCGTAAACAGTTACAGAGCTTCTTGGGGTTTGCTAACTTTTATAGACAATTTATCCCCTCTTTCGCGAAAATCGCACTACCAATTACAGACTTGCTAAAAACGAAAGGGGAAGTAAAGCCCAAACCCTCGAAACCACTAGAATGGACTATGGACTGTCAAGCCACTTTCGAAAAATTGAAACAGCTGTTTGCGGCTGAACCAGTGCTCAAACACACAAACATGGAACAACCTTTTATAGTACAAGCTGACGCCAGTGACGTAGCTGTAGGAGCAATACTCTTGCAAAAGAATGAAAACGGGGTATTACAACCCTGTGCCTACACGTCCCGAAAATTATCAGAAACGGAAAGGAGATGGGCCATATGGGAGAAGGAGGCTTTTGCAGTTAGATGGGCGCTATTAACATGGAGACAATTTTTAGAAGGAGCGAAGCACCCTTTCGAAGTTTGGACTGATCACAAGAATTTAGAGGCATTAAAAACACCACGCAAACTGTCACCAAAACAGGCTCGTTGGGCCCAACATTTCAATCGTTTCAATTTCACCCTACGTTACCTTCCTGGTGGAAAGAACTTCATGGCGGACACACTTTCCAGATTGCCTCAGTACAACAGCATCAAGAAGGAGGTGGTTCAACCTATGATCCCCTCGACACAATTGGCAACACCTGCTACTACCAGAGCGCAGGCAAAAACCGAACCAAACTCTCGGGGGATTTACTCGGAAAATTGCAAAAAGCGCTAGAAACTGATGAGTGGTTTAAGAACCACTCGAATGAATGCACACTTCGTGACGGACTAGCTTGGGTTGGATCGAAATTGTATGTTCCGACCACATTAAGAACAACCATATTGAAATATGCCCATGATGCCAAGGCCGCAGGACACTTTGCATTTGTCAAGACTCTACATCTTGTTAAGAGGCAATTTTGGTGGCCTGCACTCAAAAAGGACATAGAGGCATATGTGGCTAGCTGTATGTGCCTCGGCTAAAAGACCTCCAGGAAAACCCCCTGGATTACTGCAAGGTGTGGCCAGACCGAATGCCCCATGGAAGGAAATATCTATGGATTTTATTGTGGATTTACCAGAGAGTGAAGGCTGCACTGTCATTTGGGTAGTAACTGATTTGTTTTCCAAACAAGTACATTTCATCCCTTGCTCAAAGATCCCTTCAGCAAAAACCCTTGCAAAACTATTTATTTGGCAGATTTACCGACTACATGGATCTCCAAAAAGAATAATTTCTGACAGGGGTGTGCAATTTACTTCCAGTTTCTGGAAAGAGTTTTTGAAGTTGATAGGCTCTGCCCAGGGGCTGAGTTCCAGTCACCACCCTCAGACAAATGGGGCCTGTGAAAGAACCAATGGGGTTCTAGAACAATACCTAAGATGTTACGTAAATTACCAGCAAAACAATTGGGTAGACTTGTTGCCATTTGCAGAAGTGGCATATAATAATTTCGTACACAGTAGCACCGGTTTCACTCCTTTTAAGGCCGCATCGGGCCAGGATTTCGTACCCATTCCCGAGCTACCACAAGATGATCCCCAGAATCCCTCTTGAATGGATTGGATTGAACAATTAAAGAGCACATGGGCAGTAACTCGGAAGGCATTAGATGAGGCACACCGGGCCCATAAGGCGCAAGCCGATAAGAAAAGGTCCCCAGCCCACATTTATAAAGTGGGTGATAAAGGCTATTTGTCTACTAAATACTTACAGACTACCCAGAAGTCAAAAAAACTGGGCCCTAAGTATGCGGGACCATTTCGTGTGATTAGATTGATTAATCCAGTAACAGTTGAATTGGAATTGCCAAAAACGTTGAGACGTATACATCCTGTATTTCATGTTAGTTTATTAAAACCTGAACACTCGTCTCCCCTAAGGGCTGACCAAAGCACCCCTCCAGTTCCCATTCTCATAGAGGGGGAGCAACATTTTGAAGTTAAGAAAATCTTGGACTCTAGGAAACACCATGGTAAAGTCCAATATCTAATAGCCTGGAAACATTTCCCTTTGTCTCAGGCGGAATGGGTGAATAAACGAGATGTCCGAGCTCCCAAGAAAATACAGCAATTCTATACCAAATACCCAGATAAACCATAATTATTGTATATATTCTGTTTCTCTCTCTTTTCCTTCCTCTTATCTAGGAATAACGTCTCTTCTGCAAGAGGGGCCGAATGTCAGCCTCAGCTTTGCCTGCTTCAGCTGCCATAAGAAACGGGGGGAGGGACTAGTTAAGGGGGCGAAGGGGAGGAAGATTGCAGGAGGTATTTTTCCATTGTAGGAGGTGTCTTCCCAAGAAACAAAAGTGAATCTCCAAAGGGGCCGGCCGACCAACTGCCCTACATTCCTGATGAATGACGTTGCCAGACGTGATGCCACCTGACCTTTGGGAGACCTTTGGATTGGATGATGATCAATGGATACGGGGGTTGGGGAGAAGCTTACTAGATGCTATTTTGCGTGTTTTGCTCACTTCCAGCTTTACCTGGGTTGCGATCATTTCATATTCAGTAAAAGCACTAATCTCATTTTAAAATATTGAGTTTGGGTTTTCTTTCCTGGATATTGAAGGAAGCATACCTGACACATACATTTCAATTGCTGTGCTGTAATTATGAGAGGAAACCCACCAGATCACTTGTTAAATCATGTCTGCTTTCCTGCATCAACAATTCAAGCCCCTTCCAAATTCTGACCATTACTTCATAAGAAATGAAAGCTGTGACTTTTATGAGCCAATATCTCCCCAAATTTATTTATTATATTTTTATATCAGCAAATTTAAAATTATTTCCAGCATTTTACATCATAAAAGCACAGGCCAATTAAAACATCATTGCCAGCTCCTACTGTGCACAAGTTGTTACCAGAGATCTTTACTTCAAGGTTTTCTTCTTTAATCTTTTGAAGATGAAATTTAAATCCCTCCTAAAGAAATTTCCTATGTTTCAGTGAAACACATTATCATTTCTTATACTAGAATAGAATAGAGCTGGAAGGGACCTTGGAGGTCATGTAGTCCAGCCACCTGCTCAAGCAGAAGAATCTATATCATTTCAGATAAGTGACTGTCTAGTCTCTTCTTAAAAACCTCCAATGATGGAGCTCCCATGATTTCTGAAGGCAAGCTGTTCGACTGGTTAATTGTCCTCACTGTTAAGAAGTTTCTCCTTAATTCCAGGTTGCTTCTCTCTTTATTTTCCAACCATTGTTTCTTGTTCTACCCTCAGGTGCTTTGGAAAATAATTTGACCCCCTTGTCAGATAGCAATGGGCTTCATGGTCGACTTGCTGGAGAGCCAAGGAAATACCATCATATGGACAGTTATCGACCTGTTCTCGAAGCAGGCACATTTTATTGCCTGCTCCGGACTACCTTCAGCTAGGAAATTGGCAAAGCTGTTCATTGTACACGTCTATCGACTCCATGGTATTCCACAAAGAATAATCTCGGACAGAGGGGTACAGTTCACCACCAAATTCTGGCAGAAATTCCTAGAGAGGGTGGGGACCAAACAGGGCCTAAGCTCCGCCTTCCATCCAGCCACCAATGCAGAGGTATCTGCATTGTTACATGAACCATCAGCAAACAGATTGGGCTGACCTACTCCCTTTTGCGGAGGTGGCTTACAACAACGCAGTACACAACAATACTGGCTTCACCCCATTCAGAGTGGTTACTGGAAGGGAGTTCGTGCCCATACCCAAGTGCCCCCAAAATACCACAGAGGATCCAGATGTATGGGAATGGATGGCCCGAGCACAGCAAATGTGGAAGATGGTTACGGAGGCTTTGCGGCATGCAGCCGAAAAGTATAAGCAATAGGCTGATAAAACCCGGAGGCCCCAGGTCCCTTTTTACATGGGTCAACGGGTATTCCTGTCTACCAAATACCTGAACCTGTGCCTCCCATGTAAAAAGTTGAGTCCTAAGTACATTGAGCCTTTTCCAGTGGTACAGGTGATTAACCCTGTTTCGGTACAGCTCCAACTACCCCATCTGCTGGGGAAAATACATCCTGTTTTCCACTGCAGTCTCCTGCACCCGGCCAGCTCATCCCTCCTCAGGGAGCCAATCCCTCTGCCTCCCCCACCACTCATGGTGGATGGTGAACAACACTACGAAGTAGAAAAGACACTGGACACTCAATGGCACAGGGGGAAGCTGCAGTACCTTCTTCTGTGGAAGGGATATCCCCTCTCTGAGGCCTCATGGGTACCCGAAAGAGATGTATGAACCCCTGGCTGGTTATTAGGTTCCACCGGAAACATCTGAGGAAACTGTGGGGGGGGGCTGCATCCCCACCACCCTGTACTTATCGTGTTCTTTCTATTACAGACGCCATCTCTGAGGTAGAGGGGGCTGTGTGTCAGCTCCAGCATGCCAGCGGGCCTGGAGCTGCCATTCGGAGGGGAGGCAGCCACCGCTCTTCCTGGCCATCCTGGAATATCCTGGATGACTGGCCAGGAAAGGTCCTCCTGTAAAGGCTGACTGGCAGTAAAGGCTGACTGGCAGCGAAGGAAGAGGAGGACCAGTCCTCCTTAAAAACTTACCGGCAGCGGAGGAGGAAGAAAAGAAAGGCTGGACATAAGGCTGTTGCTGGCTTCTTCACATGTATTATGTCAGGTGTGCTTCCTTCAAAGTCCAGGAAAGAATGACCCAAATTCCATTGCTTATAGAGAAAGGTACTTTTACTAGAAGATGAAGTGAACGCAACCAAAGGAAAGCAGAATCTAAGGCAATATGCACAAAAATTGCATATAGAAAGCATCCCCTCCCACTGTCCACCGTAAATCATCCAATCCAAAGGTCTCCCAGGGGTCAGGTGGAAGCAAATGTCTGGCAGCGTCATCAATCAGGAATGCCACGACCGTTGGCCCGACGGCAGCTTCAAAGATACAGTCCGGTGGCTTAACTATCGGTTTCGTTTTCCTCCAGCACGCTTCCTCCACCCCATGCTACCTGCTCTCCCCTCTCCCATTACTATGGCAGCCAAAGCAGAAAAGGCAGAGGCTGACATATTATCTCCTGCTGATTTCAGGGCCATATGGGAGGGAGTTGCACGCATGAGTGGGTGGGTGGTGCTTATAGTTTAAAAATTGGTGGGGAGCACGGGCGGTTAGCCCTAACTAGAAGTTTCTTTTGTGATTGTGAATGCCAAAAAAGAAGTAAAGCAGGCAGCAACAAACCAGGTTTGTGTTTGGCTGTGTTTCTTTTTCGTTTGGAACCTGACACCCCTCTTCTTTGAGGAAGCCTCTCAAATACTGGAATACTGCTATCAGCCAGCTAAAAATCCATCTGGTGGTGATGTTGTCTATTCCACATTTTTCTAGCTTAGCAAGAAGTAGATTGTGGTCTACTTTGTCAAATGCCTTGTTGAAGTCTAAGTATACCATGTCCACAGCATTTCGCTAGTCTATTAATTTAGTGACTTAATCAAAGAATAAAATAAGATTGGTTTGACATGATCTGTTTTTAACAAACCAGTCCTGGCTACTAGTTATAACTTTATTTGCTTCTAGTTGTTCATAGATCTGTTTCTAGGATCTTCCCAGGTATTGATGTTAGACTGATTGATCTATCATTTCCTGGGTCTATTTTTTTCCCTTTTTGAAGATGGGAACCACATCAGCTCTTTTCCAATCCTCAGGTATTTTCCCGGTGCTCCAGGATTTTTGAAAGATATGGTACAATGGTTCTGAGATAACATCTGCCAGCTCCTTCAGAACTCTGGGATGTAATCTGTCAGGTCCTAGTGATTTATATTCAGGGTCGGATAGGTGTTCTCTTACCATTTTTTTTTGTTTATTTTAATTTTTATTTCTAGTTTGTTCTTTACAGTATTTTTTTTTTTTTTGGTACATTGGGCTATAATTTCTTTTTGTGTGAAGACTAACATAAAGAATGAGTTAAGCAGCACTGCTTTCCTCCTGCTGCCAGTTACTTCCTTGCCATCTTCTCTCTTTAGTGGACCTACTGCTTCCTTGACTTTTTTCTTGTTATTAATTTGTTGGAAGAAACTTTTTAAAAATTATCTTTGACTTTTGTAGAAAGCCTTAGTTCATTCTGAGCCTTTGCTTTCATGGCTTCGTCTTTGCAAATTCTGGTTATCTGCTGATATTCTGCCTTAGTAATGTGTCCCTCTTTCCATTTTTTGTGCTTGTCCTTTTTGCCTTTCAGTTTGTCAGAGAGATCTTTGTGCAGCCATGCTGGTTTCTTCTTGAACTTCTTGTTTTCTTTTTCAGTGGTATTGTAATGGACTGGGTTTTTATGATCACATTTTTCAGAATTTTCCATGCTTCTTGAGTTTTTTCCCCTTTAGGATTTTCATCCATGGAATCTTTCCTATGTTCTCTCTGAATTTGTTAAAATCAGCTCTTTTAAAGTTTAAGACACTGGTTGAATTATTTTCTATTGCTTGTGTTTGCATTATATTGAATTCCAGTATGATGTGGTCATTTTCATCCAAAGTTCCAGCAACTTCTGCTCTCACTATCACTTCTTCTCTATTAGTAAGAATTAGGTCCAGTATAGCTTTACTTCTAGTTCCCCCCTCTACCTTTTAGATTAGTGATGGCTAACCTTTTTGCCCTCGTGTGCCAAAAACATGGGGAGAGTGGGGGGTCGCGTGTGGGGGGTCATGCATGGGGAGCATGGGGGTGTCACACGTGTGCATGTCCACACCCATAATTCAATGCGTCCCGCACCCCGCACATGTACGCGTGACACCCCACACACACACTCCCCCTCTTTTGGCACACGATGGCATGGTGGGCCTGGTAGGCCTGTTTTTCGCCCTCCCCAGGCTCCAGAGCCTTTCTAGGAGCCTGGGGAGGGCAAAAACAGACTCCCCCCCCCCGAGGCCCTCTGGATGCCAGAAACAGCCTAGAGGCCGGAAACAGCCCGTTTCCCGACTTCTGGTGGACCCAGAAGGCCGGAAATCAGCTGGCCAGCACATGCATGTGCACCAGAGCTGAGCTAGGGCAACGCTCACATGCCCATCGATATGGCTCTGCAGGCCCCCTGTGGCACACGTGCCATAGGTTCGCCATCACGGTTTTAGATGGTAAAGTTGTTGGGTAAGTTGGTTATGAATCTGTTTGATCTCCCACTCACTGCAGAGTTGGTCTCCCAGTTATCTGGATAGTTAAAGTCTCCCATTACTACTGTGGTATGTTTCCTACATACATTTGTTAACTGGTTGGCAAAGAGTTTGTCTATTTCTTCTTATTGGTTGAGTGGCCTGTAATATACACCTATTGCAATGTTACTTTTTCCCCCTTTTATATTGACCCATATATATTCTATAAGATGCAATTGACTTTGTCTTTTAGATAATGCAGACTTGTCCCCCTGAAACTGCATCTTTCCGATTCATACCATTTGTGTAGCCAATAATTCACCTATAATAGCTTCCTCTGCCTTTTTTGTCTTTTTTCATGGGGGAAAAGCTATTTTGGGTAGTATCCCTTAGTCTCATATGGATTTGCATGAAAAGACTGTCATCAGTGGATTTGTTAAGTTTGGGGTGTGGTTCTCTCATATCAGTGACTGTTGGTTTTGGTAGACAGTATAGTGAGTCAAGAGCCCCGTGGCACTTATTTGGGTTCTACATATTGGTGAACTATCAAAAAGTTTCTTCTTTTTTTCTTCTGCAAGAGTGATGCTGCAACCAATTTGTTCTTTGGGAATCTATCATCCTTTTTTTGTTCTTTCACTCAAGATTCAGAGTCTGAAGGCTATTTTGGATTCCCAGTGGTGCACAACACTTTTGTATCTCTTCTCTTTTCAACTTTCTCCTTTAACTATCTTGCTTAATAATCATATTGTAACTTTTGTTTATCATTTCTACTGTTTAATCTGATAAACATACTTTGTCAGTGGAAGTGTGGCCACTCACTATTCCAATCTTTTTTTTTCTCCCTGCATCCCTACAAGCATGTTTCCAATTCCAGGGTATTTTCCAGCTGTGAGATGTTCTGTCCCCGTCCCCACACACACACAAACAGCCAGCCGGGGGTTAAAGAAGTACTCGGCACACACAAGGTTCGTTATCAGGAACTTGGCAGCAATACGATAACCGTCTGCCAAGTGTTTTAGTACAAGAAGAGGGAGTGTTCCTCCACCAGATAATACCAACGAATACACACAGTTTTCAAAACAGTCCAGCTCAAACATGAAACCTTCAGCAGATCAGGCTTTGTACAAAGTGACTAGACAGAAGTTAGCTTTCTCCGTCACAGAGTCTAAATGGCCACCACACTCTCTTATATAGCCTGTGGGGTGTTGTCCAGTGACTCAGCTTAATCCCTGGCATGCCTCCTCATCTGCTGCAAATGTTTATCTCGCCTTCGTTGGCGTGGATCCAGGAACGACTTATCCCCCTCATCACTGTCATCGGAGACACCTGGCTCCTGGTCAATCTCCTCTCCCTCGGCAGACACCTGAGGCATTGCCAGAGCGGAGGGGCCTGGAGAGGGAGGCCTGGCCAGCTCCTCTCCTTCATGTTCGGAGCCTTCTTCCTCCGATAAGATGGGATCGGGGATCGGAGCCACAACATGAGATAAACATCTCACAAGCATTGCAAGTCCTGAGTACATAGTCCTGCAACAGGCATCATCATGTTTATATCATGTGGAAAGCTTTTTTTTTCTCTCATTCCCTTATCTGGTGCTCAAGTTAGCTAGTACATACTATTATTTAGGGGTTGACCTCAATTATCCTTTAACTTCCTCTGCAAACTCCTGATAGTTCTTGTAGATCATTCCTTCAGTGAGTTTTCTCCATGAAAATTGACTACCTTATATTCTTTCTATAAGGTTTACTTAGTAGAAAATAGTTAATTCATTCACATCCAATGAATGGTACTCGGGATATACCCCTTGTAACTGTTCAGGATATTACCTTTTCACCCCTGAACTAACTGAACTAAGGTTCTTGCCAAAACTTTGATGGGTTTTTTTTGTTGTTGTCACTCTTCTTTCTTATTTTTCTTTTCCTTTCTGTCCTTTCCTCTCATGAAACTCTTCTTCTGTTCTTCCTTAATTGCTATAACATATGCAAATTAGTAACAGATATTTGTGTATATATCTTAAATCAAGAAACATAATTATTTGGTTGTATCATAGGATGCCTAGTTATAGAATGTGATATTATAAAAAATAATTTCCCTTACTACAGGCTTTTAAAAATCTATCAAACTGTCACTTTAAACCTGCTAAAAATAACCAAAAGAAATGTCAATCAAGTTTTGTGCATATTTTTACAGTTGTTGCACCATGTACTCATTGGCTGTGCTGATTTAGGCTGCCTGGAGCTGCACAATGATTAGCAATAACAAAATTGTCCTAGATTTTCTATTTTAATTGACTTATGAGGTGAGACAGAAAATAACTGACTCCAATTCTAATCCAAACACCGTGATACGTATAATTTAAATTTCCTGTTAAAATTCCATAGCTGTTAGTAACTTTCAGGACAGCAGTAAAGTGCTTTAGGAAAATAAATTTTGCCATAGTTTACATTAAACCTATGTCTATTTCTTTTTCTGTGTCTTGACAACATCAACCAAGTAAACAGTGGACAAAGGACATATTTTGTCCAATGGACTATCCAGTACTGTGCTATGAATGGATCACACTATTCACAATATCAAATTTAATTTGATTTTTCACTCTCTCCCACAATTTCTGAAATGCCCTCTCACATGAAAAAGCTGCTGACACACGTTTTCTCAATTGTTAATGTTGAGTTAATCTCAATTATTTGTACTTTTCAAAAACAACACAATCCAAAGGATGAATCCATTCCATTCTAAGGAAGAATCTACATATTAAATTATGCTTATTTATTTCTCTTATTATTCTTATTTATATTGAAGACAGTTATATTTTCTTCATAGAATTTTAGCCTTGATTCTTCACAGCACCATATTGGTATCTCCAGGTTGGGAATAACTCAAAACAAACATGGTAGCAATTCCCACCACCATCCTGGCATCCAATTCATCCAAATCATATCAAGATGCAGCAAGTAGAATGTCCAAGATTTTCTTTTGTTCTCCCCCCTCCCCTTGTTTTGGGAAAAGATAGCAGTATAAAAATATATGTAATAGTATGAAGATAAACAGGAAATACTTTGCTTTCTTCATTTCTTGGTTTCCATGCAGAAAACTCTTGGTTTTCTTAGCTTTAAGGTTTATGGTATCCAGAATCCTTATGATTGCTAATGCAGTATTAAGAGAAAGTTATATTGAATGAAATAGACATTTTAAAAAACACACATTTAAAAAATATCCAGCAAAGCAAGATCTCTCCCATTCTTTACGTGTTCCAGCAGTGCAAAGCAGTTCTTCTGTTCTGAACAACTTCACATGGATTTTGTACCAAATTCAGTCCAGCAGAAAACATTAAAGCCCAACTTTAAACATTAGATAAATACTGAAACAATTAAATATTTATTGCTCTTACCAATCATCTGGTTTCTGTATTTGAAAAATGAGAAAAACATATATCCTAATCTTTACAATGCATACATTATGATATACTTACATTCTGCTAAACAGAAATTATTTTTTTATTAAAGAATAAGATGTGAAGAAACCCATGGTATACTTTTAATATTTTCTTTGATTTTATCCAAGTATGTTACAATTGCATAGTATACTATTTCTCAATATTTTATTGTCTCCCTCATATAACAGTGAAAGAATGTGTTTCCAATAGTGGGATTCAAATAATTTAACAACAGGTTCTCTGCCCTAATGACCAACTGAGTAGGTGTGACTGAGTGTCATGTGACTGGGTGGGCATGGTCAACTCAATGACACTCATCACGCCCGGCCCCACTCCCAGCCGCTCACCTCAAAGGCGAGAACAATAAAAGAACTACAAATACATAGTCCAGCAGTTTAACTGAACTTATTCATCATATTACAGTATATGTGTAGTATACATAACACTCAGGTGAACAAGCGGAAGGAATTTTACAGGTAATCCTTGACTTATGTCAACAGTTAGCACTAGAATTTCTATCATTAAGCATGAACACATTGCTTAGTGATAGCAATCCCTCCAGCTGTTCTTAATTGAATTCTACATTCATTAGATGAAGCAATTTCTTGTTAACTTCCCACAACCAAGCAATGGGGAAGTCAGTAGAAAGTTGACCAATGCCCAGCCCTACCTCCCGGCCACTTGCCTCAAAGGCCTTAATAAGATACAATTTCCCTCTCTATTTATTTACTACTACTGAACATCACTTAACAACGGTGGCAAGGAAAATCATAAAACAGAGCAAAACTCACTTAAATCTTGCTTAGCAATGGAAATTTTGGTTCAGTTGTGGCCATAAGTTGAAGACTATCCCTAATGAGAATATAGGATAAGGAATCTACTTTGCTCACCTCTTTGGGGTGACTTTCAAGAAACATTTCAAGACTTGAAAGATTTTGGGTGCAGGTGGTGATGGTGTTGCTGAAGCGGGTCCACTTCTCTCCTCGGTTGGTGGGCAGCCACGCTCGACCAAGGGCCACCAGAGGGAGGTGGAGAATCTGAACAAGGGAGGACCAAAAGATAGCCGAACCTCGCCGTGCCCTCCCAGGTGGCCCTTTGGCTGAGCACGGTGGGCCCGGAACTGATCTCCCTCCCCCACCATCGGCCTTTCCTTCTCAGACCAGGTGAGGAGTGGCTGGGAAGAGACAGGCAAGGGGCACCCACCTGCAGGCTGCCATCCACAAAGAGGCCACCTGGGTAGCCACACAGCACCAGCAGCAGCTTGTGGATCATGGTACTGCTTTGGGACTGGGACTGAGGCCCTCTTTGCAGGAGCCCCAATGATGCACCCAGCCTCCTTAGGGCAAAGCTGACTCCAGGTGCTAGATTGGCCCCCTGCGAAGTCCCTTGTCTGCCAAGGAGCCTGACCGAGGCCTTGCTCACCACCCACTGAGGCACCTTGTGACAGATGGGGTCCTTCAGGCACTTAGTTTGGCCGCCTATATAGTAGCTGCAGCTCCTCCCTCCAAATGCCTTGTCAGAGCTGCCTTGGGGTTTTGCCTGTACGGACGTCGCTCGCTTGAAGGGGGCAGGGTGCCCAGTTAGAGGAGCACCAAGATGTCAAAATGGCCTCAGGCAAGGCCGGGCGAGGCAAATAGTGGCTGGGAGGGGGAGGAGCGAGCCACAAGGCTGGCCCAGGCATGGTGATTCAGCTGGTTCACCAAACTGCACACAACATTAACAACTGGTTTGGCAAAAACCGGTGCAAACTGGCTGAATCCCACCACTACCTGTAGTTTGTAGGAGTCAGGTAGCTGCTGTACTAAGCAACTAAATACAAATATAAATATCTTACATACACTATGTGAACTTTCTAATATTTCTATATTTAGGTAGAGGCCATTTCAGTTCTAGCTGCCAACTATACATGTTTTGCATATCTACAAAACATTACTGAATGTTCAATTCCATTTGCTTCCGCATGCACATGAATTTACATCTATATGCATTCCAGCTTAAATATTAAATGAACAGCAATACACTTGATACAATGATGACTGAATAACCTATCATATTCATGTTGATCTAAAATTCATTCTGTGGCATTTTAATATATACATTATTTGCTGTTATTCTAGTTTTGATGAGTATGAATACAGAAAGCAATTAATTTTTCATTTTAAAAAGAAGTTTTGAAAATACTTGAAAAAGACTCAACTGTTGGCAATGAAGTTGATTAAATTTTCTACCAAATTATAGTTTAGCATTATGAGAACTACTCTCTGGTATGCAGTTTTTCTCTTTCACCTACATGATAGCAAAGTCCCAGACTTCTGAATTTTAAAAAACAATAACTCTTTCCCATCAGCAAAAAAAATGTTGTTCTGTGAAAATGATCTGTTGCCTTCCATTCTCAATCATTATGCATGTCAATCATTGCTAAGACTATTTATTGTTTTGAATTATGAAAAAGCAATACTTTTCTTACAATATGGTCAAAACAATATTTAACATTGAATAATTAATTGCTTCACATTATGGCCTCTAAAAAGACTAGAGCATTTTTAAAAAAAAATTTCCCCCAAAACTCTGGAATTTACCTGTTTTGCCCATTTTACAGGCCCACTTGGTTGTAGCTTTCTGGGTGGCAGGATTTCTTCCACTCTTGTTATATTTTTCCTTCATCTGCCATATATGGTTGTTAAGACCCCCCTCTTGGCTCTCTCAGTCAAGAGGCTGATCTGGAGGCTCAACAATAAGGATGTAGATTTCATTAATTACAGGTTTTATTTATTTATGTTCCTTTTGAGAGTTAAAGTTGAGTTTTTATGAAATTATATTTAGCAATTAGATAAACTTTGTAGTATTGAGTTAAATGAAGTGAAAAAGTAAATGAAAATATCTAGTTGGATGTTGTATATGTTTGACAAATTAAATCTCTATGTTGGGATCCAAAGGTATCCTAAAAATAAGGGAAGTTAGCACAGTGCTGTAAAACTCTGGACATCTTGTGCATGTGAATCTAGAGAAAAATTGTTTTTGAAAATATACATTTAAATTATAAAAGAGTTAAGTTTTAATCTGTACATGGCATTATTTTGTCTTTCTCTTATTCATGTTCTGCTGCTTTAATTTTTCCAGGCATTTCGAGCTACTATTAGACAGCATTAGCCTGAGGGACTGGAGTATCTTTTTAAACTTAGAAACACAAATTCTGATTTGAAAAACATAGAAAAGTTTTTCTTAATGTAAATTCTAGGCCGAGTCCATTGCAGGTGGAGAGACAATATGCTATGAACTGTGATGGAGAATGAGTCACCTCACACTGGAGAAACCATCAGTTCTTGAACATCAACTACAAATAGGCTGGAAAGCATTTAAGTTACTTAGCTCTTAAATGATATAGTTGCTGATTTTTTTGTCTTACAAAAAAAGTAGAATGGTGAGTGTTCTTTGATAGAAGATGGATGATCAGTACCATCCAGCTGTCTCACCATGGGTAGGGGTTTTCAGATTCATAGGAACTTCGGAAGATTCCTGATACAGAGTCAAATCTTTGGCCCATCTAACTAGTTTTGTATATACAGATTGGAAGTTCCTTTTCACAGTTCCAAAGCAGCAGTTTTTAAATTTTTATTTGGAGGTGCTAAGAATTGATCATGAAACTTCCTGCAGGCCTCTCTGAAGCATAATTACCCTGGCAGTCACTTAATGAGCAATTCACTAAAGAAATTTGGCCTGTTATCACTTAGCCTGTACCCTAAATCTTTGGAAGATATAGAAGGTAGTTCTAAAATCTTGCATATCAGTTTACAGCAGCTGTAATTCTGGTCCAAACTGTGGTTGTAAGTCAAGGACTACCTGTATATCATTAAGAAATTTCTTTTTTTAAACTTTACAGTTGTAATATGCGAAGTTGTCTTACAAATCAATGTTAGGATTGCTACTTTTTAACTCTGACATAACATTACAGTAGCTTTTTATGTAGAAACAAGAATAGAGAAAAGGCAATTTACTGTTGCCAGTTTTTTGACACCTTTGGAATTTTGATAACATGTTATATATGTTGCTATAAAAGAGTTACCCATAGGAAACATAGGAAGCTTACTCATTCACAAAACAACTGCCTTAGTGAGCATAGCTGATCACTTATGTTCCAAAGACATACTGTAAGAGATCAGTCAAGATATTATTTTTTAGCCTTAAGTAATATGACAGAATGAAGGCTAAGTGCTGGTACCTTCAGATTTTATTCCATTTTCCATTTCACATAAAAGGCTAACTGACGTAACTAGCCATATATTCATTAGAAGGCACTGGTAAATTTAATCTCATATATTCAATCACATCTTTTTTCCACAAATGTTAACAAAATACTATTAAGTGAAACGTGTGGTACTAGTTCCGCTCTATAAAGCCTTCGTAAGGCCACACCTACAATACTACATCCAGTTTTGATCACCACACTATAAAAAATATGTTGAGACTCTAGAAAGAGTGCAGAGAAGAGCAACCAAGTTTATTAGGGAACTGGAGGCTAAAACATACGATGAACAGTTACAGGAACTGGGCATGGCTAGTCTAGTAAAAAGAAGTCCAGAAATGACATGATAGTAGTGTTCCAATATTTGAGGGGCTGTAACAGAGAAGAGGGGGACAAACCTATTTTCCAAAGCACCTGAAGATCAGACAAGGAACAATGAATGAAAACTGGTCAAGGAGAGATTTAGAAATAAGGAGAAATTTACTGACAATGAGAACAATCAACCAATGGAACAGCTTGCCTTCAGAAACTGTGGGTGATTCATCACTGGAGGCTTTCAAGAAGAGTCTGGACCAGTGGTGGGTTGCCCCCAGTTCAGACCGGTTTGCAAGAACCAGTAGTAAAACTGGCGGGAGTCTCCGCCCACTGACCCGGACGTCATCATAGGTTATCTGTGCATGCGCAGAAGTGCACGCAATGCAATCCAGTAGTAAAGGTAAGTAGAACCCACCCCTGGACTGGACAGCCACTTGTCAGAAATGATATAGAGTCTCCTGCTTCAGCAGAGGGTTGGACTAAATGACTTACAAGGTCCACCCCCCTTTTTTAAACAAGTTTTATTGGTCCCATATTCACCCACATCTTTTTTGAACAGAGTATTGCCATATCTTATAATTGTATAATTGTATCTTATACAGTTAATCAAATTCAAATACATTTTACTCAATTACAGTTTTTGCCAAAATCTTCCCCCCCCCTTTTTTTATCATATCTCAATATTTCTATGCTAACTTACATAAACAACATCTTCATTTGCCCTTACATTCTAATTATTACTATTTATTGCTATTTGTTCTCTTTTATTCTTTAAACAATTCATTCTTTATCTTAATATATTTATATTTGTTTGGGGTTGCCTTTCTTCCATTTCATCTTTTTTTATTGTACAGCAATCTTTCTCCTCAAACCTACCACCTCTCTCTTTTCTTTCCTTCTTACTTTCTCTTCCTCCCCCTCTTCTTCTCCTCCCTACTTCCTCTTCCTTTCTCCTTCCCCTCCTCTCTTCCTCCCTCTCTTACCCTCACTCCTACTCTAATTCCCCTTCCTTCCTTCCTTCCTTCCTTCCTTCCTTCCTTCCTTCCTTCCTTCCCTTCCTTCCCTCTCTCTTCTTCCTTCTCTCTTCCATTTCTCTTCTCCTTCCTTCATCCCTCTCTATTGTTGTATTCATTTTCAATTTTATATTTTCCCCTATGGGGTCCAGGCAACCCCGATCTTTCTTTCATTTATCAAGTATATTTCTCAAAATTTCCCCTCATCTTTTAAAATATTAGCAGTATATTTTATCTTATTCCATTTTTTCTTATAATCTTTACTGAAACAATCTTCCACCCCTTAGACTTTTTACTTTTAACAATATATTTTTTCTACTTTACTTCTTACAAGGTCCCTTCCAAGTCTTTTATTCTAAGTTCTAAAACAGTGGTTGTAAGAAGTGAACAAAGAGACAAGATGCTCACCCACTCTTCATGAAATATCCACTTAAATTTTGTCTATATAAAAAATGTTCTTGCTTAATTTCTATATAAAACCTATGCAATGGATATAGAGATAAGAGTTTTTTTAAAGTGCTATTTGAAGGTATTGGTATTATTGTTATAAATAACTTTTAACAATGATAGTGGCTTCATTTATGTATTGTATCCATACTTTCCCAGCCTCCTAGGAATTGCTATGCATAATACATTTATTTATATTTCAGGCTTGCAGAGCAAGAGAACATCTTAAAATCTCTTAATTTTATGTTTTGTTTATTAGACCAATTTATATAGCTACCCATCTCACAAACAAGCAACTCTGGGCAGTATATTACAGAGCTAAAACAATTAATAACATTGCTAATGATAAAGGCATGATTGTTTTATATTAAGTAATTCAGTGTATATTATGTATTGAGATTTAAGGATACAATAAATGCTTTGCAAAAACCAAGATCTCCCTTGAATAGAATTCTCTAAGAAACCTACTGAATATCATGAATTAAATTGGTTTCTTCCAATTGAATATTGAAGATGCTAAAAGGGATTATTGATTAGATTAACACAGGTGGGCAGATTAAAAAAATTGTACGTAATCAATTTGAAATTGGCCAATATCCACCTACAAATAAGGAGGTCAGGAGCATCATTGGGGATCTTGTGAAGAGGGGCTCAGGCCCGGTCCCATCTTGGCACCATGATCCACAAGCTGCTGCTGGCACTACGCAGCTACCCAGGTGATCTCTTCATGGGCGGCAGCCTACAGATGGTTGCCCCTCACCCCTCCCCTCCCAGCCACCCCTCACCTGGCCTGAGAAGATAAGGCCAACAGCGTGGGAGGGAGATCAGTTCCGGGCCCACCGCACTTGGCCAAAGGGCCACCTGGAGGGGACACAACAAGGCTTGACCATCTTTTGGACCACCCTCATTCAGATTCCCCACCTCCTTCTGGCGGCCCTTGGCCAAACGTGGCTTCCCCACCAACCGAGGAGAGAAACAGACCCGCTTCGGCGACACCAACCCCACCACCTGCGCCTGAAATCTTTCAAGTCTTGAAATGTTTCTTGAAAGTCACCCCAAAGAGGTGAGCAAAGTAGATTCCTTATCCTATATTCTCATTAGGGATAGTCTTCAACTTATGGCCACAACGGAACCAAAATTTCCATTGCTAAGCAAGATTTAAGTGAGTTTTGCTCTGTTTTATGATTTTCCTTGCCACCGTTGTTAAGTGATGTTCAGTAGTAGTAAATAAATAGAGAGGGAAATTGTATCTTATTAAGACCTTTGAGGCAAGCGGCCGGGAGGCAGGGCCAGGCATTGGTCAACTTTCTACTGACTTCCCCATTGCTTGGTTGTGGGAAGTTAACAAGAAATTGCTTCACCTAATGAACGTGGAATTCAATTAAGAACAGCTGGAGCGATTGCTATCACTAAGCGATGTGTTCATGCTTAGGGATAGAAATTCTAGTGCTAACTGTTGACATAAGTCGAGGATTACCTGTAAAATTCCTTCCATTTGTTCACCTGAGTGTTATGTATACTACACATATACTGATGAGTAAGTTCAGTTAAACTGCTGGACTATGTATTTGTAGTTCGTTTATTGTTCTCGTGTAGTGGAATATTATTTTTCTTTATACGTAATAACCCCATGTTATGTTTCCAGTGTTTATCCAGACATTATTTTACTGTTTCTTTCCAGACCCAATATAAAATGTAAGAAATTAAGGGACTAAAATAATCTCCTATATAAATATTATCATTAAGATCTATGCCAATGTTCTCTAGCCTGACAATGAAATGTTCTAAATCAGTGGTTCTCAACCTTCCTAATGCCGCAACCCTTTAATACAGTTCCTCATGTTGTGGTGACCCCCAACCAGGGGTTGATTCTAAATTTTTTTACTACCAGTTCTGTGGGCATGGCTTATTTTGTGGGCGTGGCTTGGAGGTCATATGACTGGGTGGGCATGGCTAGCTGGCCCCTAGGTGGGCCATGGCTATGTGTATAGGGACTACTCAGAGGGCTGAAAAAAGTCATTTCTGACAGGTCCTCGGACTTTTGACCATCCTCACATTTATGCCTGTGCAGCATGCTTAACAACCATGTCACTCATTTCACAACTGCTTCTCTTCACCATGGTGCCAAGATAGGGCAAAAACGTAAATTGTGAGGACAGTCGTAAGTTTGAGGACTGGTCAAAAGTGCGAGGACCAGTCAAAAATAACTTTTTCAGCCCTCTGAGTAGTCCATATGCATAAAAGGATACAGCAATAGAGAGGGATGAAGGAAGGGAAAGGAAATTAGAGTAGGAGTGAGGGTAAGAGAGGGAGGAAGAGAGGAGGAGAAGGAGAGAGGAAGAGGAAGTAGGGAGGAGAAGAAGAGGGGGGGAAGAGAAAGTAAGAAGGAAAGAAAAGAGAGAGGTGGTAGGTTTGAGGAGAAAGATTGCTGTACAAAAAAAAAGATGAAAGGGAAGAAAGCCAACCCCAAACAAATATAAAGATAAAGATAAAGAATGAATTGTTAAACTTTAAAGAATAAAAGAGAACAAATAGCAATAAATAGCAATAATTAGAAACACACATACAAACATACAACGTATTTTCTTTGAACAGAGTATTTGGCCGGTTCACAAATTTAAACAGTTGTAGGAGGTTAGCACCTACCCCTTTCCTAGAAGAATGAAATATTTTGGGAAATATTAAAAAGGCAGAATATTATATTTCCCTGGATGAGACATGGAGAAGCATATTTTACAGACAAAGCAGCTCCCACCTTCCTGCCCCCCACCCTTTGTTAATGGGCCAGAGGCAGAAAGTCAATCCTTTGTCAAAAGACATTTGCAACACAATAGCAACAGAAACTAACACAATGGACCCCATCTAGCAACCGAAGCTCACCACACGTGACCTGGGAAGCATGTGACCTGGGAAGCACATGTGACCATCAGCCAGCAAGGCTAGCTAAGCCCCCCATCCCCTGGGAGTCTGACAACCAATCAGGAGACTCTTTCAGGGCCCCAAGAAATGCAAAGCCAGAGAGAGCATAAAAACCCGAGGATTTACTGTATCTGCCCCTTTTCTGTTCAGGAACTCAAGCCATGTGATCCTGTCCACCATTAAACCATCTTTCCAAGCAGTCTCCATGTTTCCAGTGTCTTTTTCCCCACTTGGAGCAGAACCCAGAAGGATATTTCTTCCAACACAGTGTTTAGTTATTTCAATTAAATTTACAATTTCTATATTTCCTTTTTACCATATTTATTCCTCATCTATTTTTTTAAAAAACCAATATTACCCTTCATCCTCATCTCTAATCTTAATCAAATTCAATTTTTCCCTTCTATTCTATATTATACCCCTTCGCATTGTCATCTATTTTTATATCTATCCTCACATTGGTTAATTATGTAATTATGTAATACAGTTGTTTAATACAAATTCAACATTTTAATATAAATCAATTAGTTATATAACTATCTTTTTTATATTAATCAATATGAACATGAGTATTCCAATTATTTCCATGCAATCCAATTTCTTACAAATCAATTAATTATATTTACCAATAATAATAAACCAAATAATTTCCCCCATATATTCCTCCAAACCACAACTTAACCATTTCTGCTTTCAACACAATATACAATTAATAGTATCTCAATTATTACAATTCTCTAGTTAAATAGAGCTTTTTTGCTTTTGTGTTTTAAAATCTTGAACCTCTTCTTTTGCCCTAAATTTCCCATTGTTTGCAGTTTTGCACCTACCTTTTTTGGTGAGGAAAAAGAAATCTCTCTGCCTCATTTTGTCACGTTGCAGCAAAGACCCTGCTTCCTTACTTTCAATTTCGCTTTTCAGCATAGCTAGGGGGAAAAAATTTGCTCCAGGAATTTACCTCTTTGCAGCTAGCTCTTTGAAGCCCCGCAGCAAGAATTTAAAGTTTTTTTCCCTCTAGCCATCAGCTGGGACTCCGGAGGCAGCAATAGATTGGGAGTGGGCAGGGTAAGCGACTGGCGACCGGCGATTCAACAGAGGCAAAGGGTGAGGGTGAGTGAAGGCATGGGGGGGGCGAGAGAGGGCTTTGGCAACCCCTGTAAAATGGCCGTTCGACCCCCAAAGGGGTCGCGACCCCCAGGTTGAGAACCGCTGTTCTAAATTAATAGATAATTACATTAGTAGCCCCATGCATATGAAATTCACTTCAGAAATCTGTAATGTGTTATTAATATTAGTTCATTTAATCATTTGTAAAACATTTTTATTTTAAGATACATTTTATTAATTCATTATCAAGAAGTATTTTCAACAGGCATTGTTAACCCAATGCAACTAGGCAGAAAACCTGAAGTTATATTTATTTTCCTAAGCTCAAAAGTTCACAAAAATGGTGACTG
This sequence comes from Arizona elegans, assembly GCA_022577455.1. NCBI lineage: Eukaryota > Metazoa > Chordata > Lepidosauria > Squamata > Colubridae > Arizona > Arizona elegans. Next base: position 157,679,880 of record JAKOOJ010000001.1, read on the forward strand.
TAGTCATGAAAGAAACAGACATCTACTACTCAGGGAGAAGATCATGATGAAACATTAAAGTACTGTACATCATACTGATAAAAGGTACATATTATCAAGGCCAACTTGTGAAAGTTGGACTACTAGAAAGACTGGATGAAATAAAAATAATGCCTCTGAATTATTGTACTGGAGAACATGGCTGAGATACCATAACTGCAAGAAAAAAATACTGAATACCAAAAAACCCTCTACACATGAGACTGCTGACTAGAAGTTTTAAAAATAGAGCTGAATATTTTCTTAACCAGTCTAAAACCAAGAATAAACTTAGAAGATCCTGATGGTTGGAAAAATCAAAGGCAATCAAAACAGGCCAAAATAAGACATGATAGTAAGATATCAGCTCTGATGGCACAAGTATAATCTTACAAAAATTCAAAGAACGAATATTGTTCTGAGCCAGTTTGGTCTAGCAGTTAAGGCACTAGGCTGGAAAACAGGATTCCTTGAGTTCAAGTCCCATCTTAGCTATGAAAGCCAGCTGGGTAACTTTGGGCAAATCACTCTCTCAGCCCAACCCCTACCCACACCAATGTGGTGGTTATGGTGGAGAAAAGAAGAGGAGGGCAGTGTGTTGGATATGTTTGCAACCTTGAGTTATTTTTTAAAATCATAAAGGCAGGATAAAAATAAATTGAGGTATACTTATTATGCCCTGAAAGAAAATATTTACTTAATAAGTAAACACATTACTGGATTCACCAATCCTCCAAAACCAGTCGTTGTCCTAGGAATTCAAAAGAAAAATAAAATAAATATAAATTTTTAAAAAACTAAGTGTAACTGGAAAACAAACTGTATTTCAGTATGAGATGATTATTGATTTCTTAATGGATTACTACTGGACAAAATTTACACTCTTGCCAAAAGCATCAATCTTGGGATTATAATTATAACCCTCTCTGAACATGTTAAGCATCCTTGAGTGAAATAAATACAAAAAACCCCAAAAAACCAAAAACAGATTGTTATCTGTCGGGAAATGGTTCAATATTCTATTTCTTTGGCCTCAACCGCATTACAGCAACACTTTAAAACATATGCTATTATAGATAAAAGCTGAAACATATACCTTGAAAACAGTTACATTAAGATAATGGCCAAAGATTTTAGGAAGACAGCAAGGGTTAGGGAAGAACGGCACATAAATAGGATTGCTCCTACTCTAGCGTACTTTGTCTTACAAATGAACAATTTTCATCCTGTAGTTCTGGCTCTTAGTGCCACAGAGATGCCAAATGCAAAATTTTCCATTAATTTCAACTGGAATTGGCACCATTGTTCAGACAATACAACCAGCCAATCTAAATAATTCAGAACATATCTTTATAAGTGTTATCACAGCACTCTATCTTTAATTATGTTTTATCACATCAAACCATTATTTGTATCTGAAACCGAGTTAAAAATATAAAGAGCAATTCAAATGGTTCCTTTTTATTTTTTAAAAAAGGGAAAATACTAATTTTGCAAACATATGGATATTTTGTTCCAATTGGTTTATCATTTTATTGATAAAATGATCAATAAAATCATTTTATTGGATAATAAAATGATAAACCAATTGGAACAAAATATCCATATGTTTGTAAAATCAGTATTTTCATTCAATTATCCGTTGAAGACACAGACTTCAACGGATAATTAGAACTGCAGAAAAAACAATTGCTACCAATCTGCCTTCCATTGAGAATCTATATACTGTACAAGTCAAAAAGACGGCTGTGAAAATATCTACAAACCCCTCACATCCTGGACATAAATTGTTTCAACTTCTAACCTCAAAACGACGCTATAGTGCACAGCATACGAGAACAACTAGACATAAGGACATTTTTACCCCGAATGCCATCACTCTGCTAAACAACTAATTCCCATAACATTGTCAAACTATTTACTAAGACTGCATTACTATTATTTTTCTCATCCTTCCTATTACCTATCTCTTCCCACTTATGACTATAACCTTGTTGCTTGTATCTCTATGATTTATATTGTTTTATTTGCTTCCAAGTATGATTTGATTTGATATGATTTGATTGCTTATTTAGTAACCTATGACTATCACTAAGTGTTCTTGATGAATGTATTTTTTTCTCTTTTTATGTACGCTGAGAGCATATGCACCAAAGACAAATTCCTTGTGTGTCCAATCACAATTGGCCAATAAGAATTCTATTCTATTCTATTCTATTCTATTCTATTCTATTCTATTCTATTCTATTCTATTCTATTCTATTCTATTCTATTCTATCAGAATAGAATAGAATAGAAAACATCAGCTGATGTTTTCCTATGTACACTGATTAATAGCACTTTGCTAATTTTAATTATAGTCTGCATTTTGAAATCTATCGCAAAATAGCTGACAAAAAGATATCAAGAAAATGTGGGATAGAAAGACATGAAATGAACATTTCATTCATAATATTTTATGAATATTATAATATAATATATTATAATATTATAATATATTTTATTAACATTTTATTCATAACATTCATAATCATGGTGGAGAGGATGGGGACAGAAATCTGACAAGGATGCAGGGGGATGAAGCGATGGGCATTAGTATAGTAAGTGGGAGGGGCAGATATGACGGCTGCAGGGGGGCATATTATGTTTCGGGAGTGCGCACTCGTTGTTTACGAGCGATTGCCCACTCCGACCCCCAAAGCACTGCTCGTTTCCTGGGTTGTTCAGAGTCTCAGACCCTGGGTCTACGGCTGATGTTATGTAATGCCAGGTCAGTGGTAAATAAAGCCCCCCTCATTCATGATCTTATTTCAGAGGGGGGTGCTGACCTGGCAGGGATTACGGAGACCTGGTTAGGCCAGGAGGGAGGAGTTCCCCTTGTGGAAATGTGCCCGCCAGGTTTCCATGCATTCCATCAGCCAAGGACTCAGGGAAGGGGTGGGGGAATGGCAGCAATCATTAGAGAAAGTCTTTGCCCGAGGGAAGCCACTGTTCCTCAGATAGCCGGATGTGAGTCCCTCCTTGTGAAGTGGGGTCGGGGGATTCAGATGGGCCTACTGATTGCATACCTGGCTCCCTGCCACGTAACAGCGGTCCTGCCTGAGCTGCTCGACATTAGTTTATTTGATTTGTATACCGCCCTACTCCCGAAGGACTCAGGGAGGTGAACAGCCAAACAATAAAATACATAGATACAAAAAATTTAAAAACCAGATAAAATCAAATTAAATCATTTTGGCCCAGACAGATTAAAACACCCCAATAATTTAAAAACAGATTAAAATTTACATATTACATATTACATACCCCGACATTATAGCCGGGGTGGCGGTGGAAACCCCCAGACTTATTGTTATGGGGGATTTTAACCTGCCATCCACTGGTGAGATGTCGGAGACGGCTCGGGAGTTCATGGCTTCCATGACGGCCATGGACCTGACCCAGGTAGTTCAAGGCCCCACCCACTTGGGGAATCACACTCTGGACTTGATTTTTGTCTCTGATCAGTGGCTGAATGATCTAAGAATAGGGGATATAGACATCAAGCCCTTGTCATGGTCTGATCATTCTCTCCTTCACATGGACTTTCAAGTCACTTCCACCCACCGCAGGGAGACAGAACCAACCAAATGGTTCCGTCCCAGGCGCCTGATGGACCCCGAAAGGTTCCTGATGGAGCTTGGGCCATTTCCTGAGACTCTGGCTCACAACTCGACTGAGGACCTGGTGGTCACCTGGGACAAGGCGGCTACTGGGGCCTTGGACCGCGTTGTGCCTTTGCGGCCTCTGACCCGATGCCGATCTCGTCTAGCTCCTTGGTTTTCCGAGGAGCTGAGAGAGATGAAGCGTCGGAAAAGATGCCTGGAAAGCGATTGGAGGACAAGCCGATCTGAATCTGACCGAACACAGGTGAGATCTTATATTAAGACCTACCTAGTGGCGATAAGAGCGGCGAAGTCTAGCTACTTCTCTGCTCTTCTTGCATCTGCAGAGAACCGCCCAGCTGCGCTGTTTAGGGTGACCCGCTCCCTACTTCAGGTGGGGGTACGGGAAGATCCCTTAAAGGGTCGAGCTGAGGATTTTGTACAATTCCTGCATGATAAAATCGCTCAGATTCGAGAAGGCCTGGACTCCGATTGGGTAGATCCAGGGGAGGAGACGGGGGCAGGTCTTGAGAGTGTTATCTGGGAAGAGTTTGACTCTGTGGCTCCTGAGGACATGGACAGATTCTGGGCAAGCTTAACGCTGCCACATGTTTATTGGGCCCGTGTCCCTCCTGGTTGGTACTGGCCTCCCAGGAGATGACATGAGGCTGGCTCCAGGGGATTATAAATGCTTCTCTGAGTGAGGGTGTCTTTCCCGCCGCCTTGAAAGAGTCAGTTGTGAAGCCCCTCCTCAAGAAGCCTTCCCTGGACCCGGCTATATTATCAAATTATTGTCCAGTCTCCAATCTTCGCTTTGTTGCGAAGGTGGTTGAGAGTGTGGTGGCGCGACAACTACCCCGATACCTGGATGAAGTTGTCTATCTGGATCCGTTCCAGTCGGGCTTCAGGTCACGATACAGCACGGAAACGGCATTGGTCACATTGGTGGATGATCTCTGGAGGGCTCGGGACAGAGGTTGCTCCTCTATCCTGGTCCTATTAGATCTCTCAGCGGCTTTTGATACCATCGACCATGGTATCTTACTGCACCGGTTGGAGGGGTTAGGAATAGGGGGCACCGTGCTTCGGTGGTTCTCCTCCTTCCTCTCTGACCGTTCGCAGTTTGTGTTGGCAGGGGGGCAGAGGTCGACCTCGAGGCACCTTATTTGTGGGGTGCCGCAAGGGTCAGTCCTCTCACCCCTTCTGTTCAACATTTATGTAAAACCGCTAGGCAAGATCATCCGTGGTTTTGGGGTGAGTGTTCATCAGTATGCTGATGACACACAGCTATACATCTCCACCCCAGACCACCCCAATGATGCCCTTGCTGTGATGTCCCATTGCCTGGAGGCCGTGCGGATCTGGATGGGGAGAAACAAGCTCAGACTCAACCCCTCCAAGACCAAGTGGCTGTGGCTTCCGACGTCCTGGTATAATCAGCTGGTACCATCACTGACAATAGAGGATGAGATCTTGCTCCCCACAGAGAGGGCCCGCAACTTGGGTGTCCTCCTGGATTCACGGTTATCTTTAGAAGATCATTTGACGGCCGTGGTCAGGGGTGCCTTTTATCAGGTTCGCCTGATCTGCCAGTTGCATCCCTTTCTGGATCGGGACGCCTTGCGCACGGTCACTCATGCCCTAGTTACCTCCCGTATGGACTACTGTAATGCTCTCTACATGGGGCTCCCCTTGAAAAGCACCCGGAGGCTCCAACTGGTCCAGAATGTAGCCGCGCGGGTGATTATGGGCGCAGCTCGTTACGCCCATGTAACACCTCTCCTATGCGAGCTGCACTGTCTCCCGGTGGTCTTCCGGGTGCGATTCAAGGTGTTAGTTATCACCTTTAAAGCGCTCCATGGCTTAGGACCTGGGTACCTACAAGACCGTCTTTTGCCACCAATAGCCTCCCACCAACCAGTTCGTTCTCACAGGGAGGGACTACTCAGGGTACCGTCAGTCAAATTATGTCGACTGGCGACTCCCAGGGGGAGGGCCTTCTCTGTGGGGGCTCCAACCCTTTGGAATGAACTGCCCCCGGAGATACGGAATATCCCTGATCTCCGTGCTTTCCGCTGTGCCCTCAAGACCCTGATGTTCCAACAGGCGGGGCTAAACATACGAACATGTGAATGATTTTTTAAATGTTATCTAATTCTGGGTTTTATTTAATTGACCAAACTAAGTAATAATTTTAATTAGCAATTTTATGATGTTTATGTGTCTATATTTTTCTTGACTGTACACCGCCTTGAGTCCTACGGGAGAAAGGTGGTATAGAAATATAATAAATAAATAAATAAATAAATAAATAAACATAAGACCTATGCCACAGACATTTTACTACAGCAGCTCCTTTATAACTGATGGTGGAGCATATGATCCTAAAAATCAAACATGCTGTCAAAGATGGTATTTGATACAGTTACTGGAAAGAGATTCCCTTAAGCTGTAAAATTTATTTGACCTGTTTTACCTGCAAACGAATATTCAGTTTTAACATTTATATATCAGCATTCTCTGTGGCACAATGTATACAGGTAATCCTTGACTTACAATCTTTCATTTAGTGACCATTCGATGTTCCAACTGCACTGAAAAAACTGACTTATGACTGTTTTTCACACTTACACTGTTGCAGCATCCCCATGGTCACGTGATCAAAATTTAGATGCTTGGTACCTGATTCATATTTATGATGGTTGCAGTGTCCCAGGGTCATGTAACCACCTTTTGTGATGTTTTAACAACCAAAGTCAATGGGGAAGCCAGATTCTCTTAACAACCATGTTACTAACTTAACAAATGCAATTATTCATTTAACAACTGTAACAAGAAATATTATAAAATGGGGCAAAATTCATTTAACAACTGTCTCACTTAGCAACAAAAATTTTGGGCCACAATTTAGGTCAAGTACTACCTGTAATGAGGATATGCAATATAACCTGTCACTTAGGGTACGAGTGGGTCACAGTGATACATGCTTTAAAGCAGCATTGTATCTAGATTGATTTACAAGCAATACATTTTGATGATCATTTACATTATTAAAGCCAGTAATACTGTCAGCAGAGTTGAAAGTAAAATTTTGTAGCATCCTATATGCGGAAATCCTATATGCCCTTATAAAGAGAATAATATTGAAATACAAACTCACATTTAGTTGTATTGAAATTTCTATTATATAAAGTAATAAAGAAGTACATAAAGAGGTGCTAATAGCTCTTCTAGCCTAATTTCTGGGACAGATTGAAAAAATGTTCAATTCTTACTGGCAGATATGGATTCCTAGGTACCTCTTGCATTGCAAAGTTTGTTTCCACAGCTTGTGAAACTGATGCATGATTGATAGCAATAATTTGATGGCAGAAGAAGCAGAATCAGGACATATTCATCTCGCAACTCTAACTCTTCTATACCATTATAGAGAAATCTGAGGGAGATGGGCAGTTAAATAAATAAATAAAATTTAAATAAAATTTAGTTAAAATATGATTGGTTTCATTCTAATCTTTACTAAACTATAAAAGCAGCAATGTAGATATAAAAAAATTGAGATGATAATGTAACAATTTCATTGTAAATAATTTCATTAAAAATTTCAAGATGTTACTTTTATTTTTCTTTAATTATTCAGTCTTATTCCTCCCTTATACGGACGCGATGGCTCAGTGGCTAAGACACTGAGCTTGTCAATCAGAAGGTCAGCAGTTCAGCAGTGAACTCCTGTTACTTGTCACAGCTTCTGCCAACCTAACAGTTTGAAAGCACATAAAAAAATGCAAGTAGGAAAATAGGGACCACTTTGATGGGAAGGTAACAGGGCTCCGTGCGCCTTTGGCATTTAGTCAGGCTGGCCACATGACCACGGAGACGTCTTTGGACAGCGCTGGCTTTTTGGCTTAGAAACGGAGATGAGCACCACCTCTAGAGCCGGAAACGACTAGCAGGCATGTGTGGAGGAACCTTTACCTATTCCTCCCTTACCCAAATTCATATTTAGTTCCAGCCAGCTGAGCTGTAAACTTCCGGGTTCCTAGATTTTGAAAATTGTATTGAATTATAAAACCTTATTAATCAGGGCAATTCACAAAAATTGGGTGACAATTCCATAAGCTAGTTCCATGTGAATACCTGTATTTGGAAATCAACACAGAAAATATAGAAATAACTTGTAAAATAGAAAAAGTTTGGAAAATTAACAGAAAAAGTTTGGCCAGGTTAAATAAATTAGATTATAAAATCTAGATACGTGTCTGAAATTTCTGGCCTTTTGCTTTGGCAAAGAACAATGCACAGATTTACAAATTAAATTTACAGACTCTTTACAATGATAGATTTCCAGTGTTAGGGGACATGAAAAATGTTGTGACCATTGAAGCAACTCTAAGAAGGCAGCTTTGAAACCACTTCAATGTGAAGGTGTCAGGCTTGGTTGATAAAATCCAGTCACCTGTAAATTATATATTCAGCAATGAGAGATGGTGTGTTGGCAGGTTGATGATTACTGTTCCTAACAAGATGGCAGTGTTTTGAAAAACTCAACATTCAGAGAAAAAAGCTCTTCATAAGATCACTTTCCCCATTACATGTAATCCCCGAGTTCTGACAGTTCACTTAGCAATCATTCAAGTTATGCTCAAACACTTTTCGCCGGGACGGAGATCTGACGGAGATTGGAAACTTCATCTGCATGCAAATGTGGCACTTGAAAACAGAGTGATTCAATCCACTTTCAAGCCCCACATAAGCACTCAAATACTTTTTGCTGGGACAGAGACTGGATGGAGACTGGAAGCTTCTAGGGCCATGGTGTCACCCAACTTCAGGCACCCATCCACTTTTACAGAGAATGGCTACCTGAACTCCCGTGCGATCAGGGCACCCAAAAGGTTTCAGTCTTTGGGGGGAAAGTATTTACAACAATGTAACAATGAAACAATGTGAGTTCGCTGCCCCAAAGCCTCACTTTGGCATGCAAATGCTTTTCAACGTCAAGCCTGGAAGCCTTTGTAGGAGACTCACCGAGGCTGCCTGCCACTCCAGAAGTGGCAGGCAGCCTCAGTGAATCAGAGAAGCCTAGCAGGGTGCGCTCATCCTGCTCTTCCTCTGTTCTTACCGGGAGCAGGCAAAGAAACAGAGAGATTGGAGAGGAGACAGCTCGCTAGATCTTTGAAAGGTAAGACTATCTGGTGTGGCAGAATGTGGGGAAAGCAATTGCATGAGGTATCTGTGGGTTGTGGGAGGCTGTGGATGCTCTGATGCAAGTGGCCTTTTCCATCAATAGGCCCCCCATGACTTTCCCCACCCTGCGATACCTCATGTGCAGTTAACAACCTGGACATTCGATTAGCGAATGTGTGGGCGAAAAGAGGGAGTGATCGTGGTCAAGTTATGTGATTTATTCCTACGAATCCTCAGATTATGAATATAATTGGTAGGCTCCATTACATTCGTAACTTGAGAACTACCTGTATTAGCAGCTTTAACAGAGTTTTCAAATGGTAGTTATCTTAATATTTTTTCTGTTATATTCCTAGTTGTTTGAGAAGACAGAACAATAATATCAGTCCATATAACAGACAAATTTTCAAAACAAGGTTTGGCCACCCTATTCATGAGGATATATCTTACTGACCTTGTCATAGCAGTTAACTTAGATCCATGACTAAATAATGGACAACAGATTGTTTTTGCCTTATTGTGTTGTGAAACCCCAGCCCAGTAATTTATTTAATGACTATAGTTAAACATTCTTCATGAATAAAAGTAAAAAGGAAAGTAATCACACAATTCTATGTATGCTTACTGCAAGGTAAGTCCAATGGTGTTTCCTTAATTCTTATTAAGAGATATAGCTGCCTAAAAATCACAATAAATAGAACAAAATGTATGACAGCACTAAATTGTACAATGAAGTTTTTCTTTCAAGTGCAATTATGAAACAAGCAGCTCAAGCTTCACCAGGTTGCAGAATGATTTGCTGAATGATTTGTCTGACTCAAAATCTGTACATTTACTCACAAAATGAATGAAGATTATGTAGACTGCATTCAGTGAACTTGAATATTTGCATTATCAGATCTCCCTCAAAAAACAAATGTACCATCGGAAACTGTAAGATTTTTTGTTTGCTTGTTTTCTAAACATAAAAAAGTGACTAATGTACTCAAACAGCAAAAATCACATTCATTTATTTATTTATTTATTTATTTATTTATTTATTTATTTATTTTATTGAATTTGTATACCGCCCTACTCCCGAAGGACTCATGGCGGTGAACAGCCATAGAATAAAACATATAAATACAAAATTTAAAATAGACTAAAACAAATTAAATAATTTGGCTGAACAAATTTAAAACCCCAATAATTTAAAACCAAATTTAAAATTTCCATTTAAAAAGGGGAAAGACTTAGGTCAGGCCGGCTTGATGAAATAGGAAAGTCTTGAGCGCGCGATGGAAGGTACGGAGATCCGGGATCCTCCGTATCTCCAGGGGGAGCTCGTTCCAGATAGTAGGTGCCCCCACAGAGAAGGCTCTCCCCCTGGGGGCAGCCAGTCGACATTGTTTGGCCGATGGCACCCGAAGGAGCCCCTCTCTATGGGAGTGTACTGGTCGGTGGGAGGCTATTGGTGGTAGCAGGCGGTCCCGTAAATAACCAGGTCCTAAGCCATGGAGCGCTCTAAAGGTGATAACCAAAACCTTGAAGCACACTTGGAAGACCACCGGGAGCCAGTGCAGCTCACGCAGGAGAGGTGTTACATGGGAGCGCCACGTTACTCCCGTCATCACCCGCGCGGCCGCACTCTGCGCCAGTTGGAGCCTCCGAGTGCTCCTCAAGGGGAGCCCCATGTAGAGAGCGTTACAATAGTCCAGATGGGAGGTGACGAGGGCAATAGTGACCGTGCGTAAGGAGTCCCGATCTAGAAAGGGACGCAACTGGCGAATCAGGCGAATCTGATGAAAAATCCTCCCGGTCGCGGCCGTCAAGTGCTCTTCTAAAGACAGCCGTGAATCCAGGAGGACACCCAAGTTGCAAGCCCTTTCCATGGGGGCCAATGATTTGCCCCCCAATAGTCAGCAATGGCACCAGCTGACTATATCGGGACGTCGGAAACCACAGCCACTCGGTCTTGGATGGGTTGAGTCTGAGCCTGTTTGCCAGCAAAATAGCATAAAGATGTGATGCAAGACCAAAAAATTAAATCCATATACAATATTTCTGTCCCAGAACATAGTTGTACAGATGTAATTTATTAGTGATTAGTTTGTTAATATGTTTTAAGGGACTTCCGGTTTGCTCTCCATCGCTGCCAAACGGTCCCTCGGGACCGCCAGCCCCATTGCCTGTAAAGAGCCACCTTTACAACTGAAAGGCGGCTCGAAAAACTCCATTTCCACAAGGAAATGTGAGATAGAGCAGGTGAGGGCAGGTAGAGCTCTCTGCGAAGCCCCCAGATTTTTTTTTTTTACTCTTGGGGATGAAGCAGATAAGGCTCCCTACTTCCCTCGCCACCGCTCCCGGCTTTGGGAGACCTCGGCCTTTTTGCAGAGCCAGGCGACGAGAACAAGCCTTTTAAAGAAAATTAACAGATTGTTCAATTAAAGAGGATGAGATCTGGACCTGTGACCCTAAATCGCAACTTTATAAAAGATATTGAAGAAAGGAAAAAAGAATTTTAAAATGGCGACTGCTGAGGCTTGAGAAGGGAAAGCTGAAAGGGAAAGTCCTTCTGTCTCTTAACAAGCCACAAAGTAGCGGAATAAATACTGTTGGTTACAATTGAGAAGAAAAAGTTCTACTTTTATGTTTTCTTTTTCCTGGAGATCTGATACTGATCTTGTTTGGAAAGAAGTTTTCTTTTCTTAAAAAAGAGTTTGTCTGTGTGGAAGGGTGGTGTTTAAATTAACAAAGCCAGACAAACAAGCAGTGGGGGGGATTCCCCCATTTACAAACTACGTGAACAAGTTTTAAACCTACAGACTCAGAAAAATGATTTTAATTTAATTGAATTTCTCTTGGAGGAGATGGTAAGAAGGGATGAGATTGTGAACCAGAATCTTGAAAAATTTAAGCAGGAAATTAAAGAATTGATACAATCAAAGTATGATAATTTGCAACGAAAGATTTCAACAGTGACTAAAGGTTTTTCAGAAATTGTTATAAAGTTGGATAAAAATATCAAGTTATTAGAGTCTAAAATGGAGGAAGTTGATGACAAGATTTATAATTTGGATAATAAAATACAAAGAATTGAAAATGATTTGATAAATACTCAAGACAATAGCTTAGAAGAAAAAATTAAAATGGAAGTTGATCATAAGACTTGTAATGTAGAAAATATAAAACAACGGATTGAAGAAGAAGTTTTAATGATGCAACACAAGTTCACAGAATTTGCGATCAGAATGAGAGGATTACAGGAAAATAATAGAGATGATTTAAGGAAAATATCTGCTGAAATTCCGGCTGGGATTTTAAAGGTTCATCCTGAGGAAGTATTTTGCAGGATTGATAGAGTCTACAGAGTAAATTCCTGGATTGCCAAGCAAAGGCAACTACCTAGAGATGTGGTGATTTATTTTACAGACAAAGAAATAAGAAATAATATTGTGCAAAAATCTTTTAATTGTACTTTACAACTGTATGGAAGAAAGATTTGGATATATAAAGAGTTACCGCCTAAGATGTTAGCAGATAGAAAGAAATTCGGATTCCTGGTGACTGAGCTTAAAAAACAAAATATTTTATTTAGGTGGGATGTTCCAGTTGGAATAATATTGAGATATCAAGGAGAAAGATACCAATTAAATACTGTTGACAAAGCGGAAGAATTTTATTATAAGATTTTGAAAATGAGTTCAACATTTTCATGCACAACACAAGATAAGCAGAAGGAGTTGGAAATAATGGAAAAACATCGAGCTACAGAGGTCTTTGCAGATGAATCGCCTTTGGATCCTTTAGATGTCTTGGTTGGACTACCTATAACTAAGAGAGAAGCGGCGTTGGATTCTAATGTGATGACTCATCAAGTCACAGACAAGCATGGAAATCAACCAGTTGATACACAACTCATAGAAAAGAAACATGAATGGTGATCTAAGCCACAAAAGCAAAACCAACAAGATCAAGTTATAGATCAGAACGAAAATCGAATAGTTGATATACAACTCATAGAAAGGAAATTAGGATGGAGATCAAACCCACAAAAAGTCAAGAAAAAAAGAAATAGGTCTCACAAAAATAAAAATTTTTAATCTAGGCAACAGCGAAGCCAATTATCTAAAAGATGATTGAATACACGAAAAGACAGTTGAGGCGAAGTATTGGTTAATATTATCCTGAGGAGAGTGACAGATCTCTGCAATGCCATATTTTTGGGATGTGAAAAGGGCCTTAAACTGTTGGATTGGAACTATCTATTTTGGATTCTTTGATAAATGTATTACGTTTATGATGAGTTATATGGCAAGAGAGCTATGATGGGGCACGCAGAAGATCTGGTTATTACCCCATTATGATGGTTGGAATTAATAATCTTGAAGAAAGCCACTACTACAGATACTATATGAAATACAATTATAATGTCACTCGGGTGGATGTTTTCTTTTTTTTATATACATACATACATGAAGATATCTATTATTGATGGGGGCAGATGATAACTGAGGATTCCGAATATTCTGTTGGAATTAGGATGTGATGTTACCCTAATATGGGTGATGGAGTCAACAATCCAGTTTAAAGACATTATAGAAGACATTATATGGAATATAAGTTTAAAGTCATTGATTTTATCTATATAAGGGATATCTTTTTTTTTTTAGCTGGGTGGGCAGAAGAATAAAGATATTAAGAATTGTTATTTTGTAGGAAAGTGGGTGGAGATAGGTTAGCTTATTGATTGTTTAGTTTAAGAAAAGGGAAATCTAAGAGATATATTTATGGGAGTGGAGTAGACTAGGAGTTGAATATATGTTAAATTAGGATTTATTATATAGTTTTATAGTGGAAGGCTGCTTTGAAATGTTATATTATCATATATAAAAGATTAAATATTAAATTAGGATTTATTATATAGTTTTAGTGGAAGATTGTTTTGAAATGTTATATTAATATATATAAAAGGTTTGATTTAAGAGATATATGTATGGGGGAGGAGAAAAAGGGCAGATTGCTGCTAAAGTCAGAATGTTATTTTGAAATGTATAGTAAAAGGGGGATATAATAATATTATTAGAAAGAAAGGGTCAGTATTTGGGGGATGGAGTAAGGGAATGGTAAAGTATTATACAATCTGTTATGAATTTGGATTTTACTTTGAAGAAGTCACAGGGGGAGGGGTGGTGAGGGGGGGTTAGGGAGGAGGGGGAGAAAAAGGGGGAAAAATTTGTATTTGAAAAACTTTTTCAATAAAAAAAAATATGTTTTAAGAATGGAAGGAAATTTGAGTAAGCTAATTTTTAAAGGCAAGATTGTTCAAGATTCTTTTCCATTGCATTAATTCTTTAGCCAATGCACTTTTAAATACTATTAATCCAAAGAACCATGCAATAGTTACTTGGTGCTTTGCTACAGTAAACCTGGCAACTAACAAGAAAAAAAATGCATTCATTTCTTATGTTGCTTCACTTTATAAATCTTGGGAGAAATGGACAATGAAGCCACTCTAGAATCAATTATCAAAAACCTTGCTGAGGTTTTTTTTCCCAAGTTCCTCAAAAATATTAACTCACAATGAGTAATTAAATGCCTCTTGCCACCAGAGAAAGTAATATGTGTGAATTGTATTACAACCTTTTCTAAAATGAATCAAATTCATATAATGCAATTTTAAGGAGGTGTAGTATCATCTATGAATTATTTTTATAGTCAATACTTGAAGATACACTAAGATGGATTTGAAAGGAATTTTACATCATAAAGTGTCCCAAGCTAATTCACTGAGTTCCAATCTGAAATTCTCTTTTATATTTTTTTTTAAGGCTTCCAAAAGGGCCAAGAGTATTTGAGAATAATTTGATGTTAAATTATGCTGGTATTCTATCCCTAGTGAAATGTTAATATTTCTCAGCTGTAAAGACCTCCTCAGTTTAAGAAGTTTAAAAACTGTAAGTTGTCATAATGATGATGTCAATGGATTTCTTTTACCATGGTCCTGTCATTTGCAGCCTAGTCCTTGTTTTGTAGAGTGAATGCCATTTTAATGGCTCAGGACCTTATATTTCACCACAATGCTACAAATGCCATAGCAATTTTCTCTGCTAGTTCATAACCAAAACAAAAAAAGGAAATCCTTATGCTAAAGCTGATATAGCAAGTACATGTTCCTCCATGTGTGTGCCTAATTCATGATTTGAAAGATACCATATCACACAACAGAGATAATGTAAGTATTCACTCTGTAAGCATCCATGAATTATATATTTAAAGTATAGTGTATCATATAAAAATATAACATTCTCTTATTTTTTAAAAAATAAATCCTATAGAGTGGTATGCATTCTGTGTAGGTGGGTGTCTTCTCGGACTCAGTTCCTGTGCAGTTGCCGTTATGGCCAGGAAGGCCTTTGCACAACTTTAGTTTGCTGTTTTTTATATTATGCTTATTAATTGTGCTTTGCTTTGGACAAAATAGGAACATATAATACATTAATTAATAGGCAAGCAATACAACCAATGTAGTGCTAACAAACTTTTGTTCTTTGCAGTATTTATTTGTAATAATGAAAATTAACACAGTAATAAGACTTAGTAGTATAATAAAATATCACAAAATGAATATTGTATAATAAAAATATTTCACAGAACACCTAAAAGCATGTCAAATTATACATTAGAATGGACAGGACATACCTTTTTGGCAGTCTCATTAAATGGTAGTTTGCCAGCAACTTGTGATTTTCAGTAGTAAGACTGAGGTGATTCAAATGTTACAAAAGGACATCATGAGAACCATATGCAGCCTGCTAGTTGCCTATCTTAATATTTAGAAAGGAATAAGCATATTTATGTACGTGTATAAGTTTGTGTACATATACAACACACTGTATAATTTCACATCTATTACTAGTAAGCTGCATTTAACAAGCATTACACCCAGTAATGAAATTTGACAAACTTATGGTGTGAGGGAAGAAATAGTCTCAAACAAGTTTTGCTGCATTGCTATACAATTACAGTATGCAAATTAAGTGGAATCATATCATATGCCAACAGATGAGTCATGTCTGGTATATTAATACTCCAAGGAAAGTAACTGCATATAACTGTGGATTCATCATGGAGAAGCTTTTCTTGAGGACTCCAATTTAAAGGGCTGAGGAGTAGGGGCAAGAATTAAGTCCAATAAATTTACTTTCACTACCAGCATCTTAATTGCTATTATCAGACAAATTGGCAAACATAGATGAAATGTTGGAAATCTTGCTCAGACAGACCACAAACTATAGTAAAGAACAGCTAAATCCATATCTTGTACTTTTTGTACCAAGAAAAACATAACATGCCACTAAGGAATATACTATAGTGTATGTGCTCTCAAAATATACATGCAAGAAACATACAGAGCAGTTCAGATTTATGAATATTTTGGTAAAATTCCACCAAAAGGTTGGGGCAGAACAAAGAAAGAGGGAAGAAAAATAATCTCTCTTATGGGAATTGGAGTGTCACTGTAACCAATTCCAATCTTCCATTATTTAACTTGAGGAATTTAGATTACCTGGACAAATCTAACAAAAACAACAACCATAGATGCTTAAGTTTATGATGAGTCTAAGCCAGCATTTCTAAAAACTACTAATTTGGGGAAAGACTGGGTTTGTCCTGAAATCCTTATTTATTTGGCCAGAACAAATTTCAGTCATGAAACTACTGGTTGAAGGCAAATGGTGGCTCGGAAGTTACAGCAATGCAGAATAAATCAGGAAAAGAATTGAATAACACATTTATTTATCAAGCAGTGATGTCTTAACTTTTCAATTGGTAAATTCTCTTTTTTACATGTGGGTACAGCACAGTATTTTTCCCCTACAAAACTCTGTGAGGGGCAGAACAGACAGCTGCTATTACTGAATATCCCAGATCAAAGCAAGGAACATTTTTTGAGCTGTGAGCCAACATGGCAAAGCACCCTGTCCAGAGGAGAATAGACCAGAGCTGCTCTTGGCCAATCCATGGTACCCTACACATTTAGTTATCCCTGGGGCAGAGATAAACCCTCCAGCTTTTATCCAAAACTAGAAAGAATGTGATTCCAGCAACTGTGGTCATTTTTTATTTTGTGGGATAAGGAAGCAAGCAAGCACTGCAGAAATATGTGTGTACAGTATGTTATAAAGTAAGAGACATAATGTGAATAGGTGTATATAAGTTGTATGTCTCTGTGTGTGTGCCCCTCCATCCCAACCATATCAATAGTATTTTTTTCCAAAAGAAAAGAGAACATAATCTTTGTATCTCTCCTTTTTACATAATATTTTGTCTTTTTTTAAAAAAATGGGGCTGTATTTGTTATCCTTTCCTAATAAGTTTACAGAATCACAAGGCCTCATAAAACTTTTTCAGACTAACAAATTGTATTGTTGCCTTCCCTGCTCCCCCCCACACCTGATCCCAGTTCAAATTCTACATCAGTCTAGTCATTCCATTGCATTGATGAAATTAGCTGTAGCTATGAAAGCATAAGCCTTTTAATACAATTCGTTAGTTTGAAAAGGGAGGCCTGCAAGGGCAATTTTATGAAAACTGGCAAATGATGACTAGACCTAGCCACTACTGAAACAATGTCAAATTGCAGTGTGTCAGTCATTACAGATTAGTCCTCGATTTACAACAGTTCATTTACAGACTATTCCAAGTTACAAAGGCGCTGAAAAATGTGACTGATGACCATTTTTCAGAGTTACGACCTTTGCAGCATCCCCATGATCATATGATCAAAATTCAGATGCTTGGCAACTGGCTCATATTTATGACCCAGTGTCCCAATGTCATGTGAGGGGCAGAACAGACATTGCAACCTTCTGACAAGCAAAGTCAATGGGGAAGCCAGATTCTCTTTACAAGTGAGTTACTATCAACTGCAGTGGTTCACTTAACAACTGTGACATGAAAGGTTGTAAAATGGGGCAAAACTCAGTTAACAAATGTCTCACTTAACAACAAAAATTTTGGGCTCAATTGTGATCATAAGTCGAAGACTACCTGTACCAGCAGGCAAGCTATTCACATTTATGATGCAGGTACATTCATTAGCTCTACATCAAATTCAAATTCAATAAAGTGAGCCAGTGAATTAAGGTTTCGATTAGAATCGAGGAGAGCCAGATTCAAGTCATCTTGTCACATGGCAAATCTCTTGGTGACTTTGGATCAAGATGGGATATAAATCTAACAAATAAATGAGTCTAGTGCTATTAGAAAACAAAGAATGGATGGCTATTCCGATACCTTGATACTTTTAAAATTTACTTCATAATTCTTTCCTTATGCTGATGTTTTCAAAAAAATATTTTGTATCTTGCACTGGAAGCATCAAAACTGATAATAAGCTAGAATCATTCTTCCTTGCTTCTAATATTCCGATGAGTTAGAACCACTCTAGTTTATTCAGTGGATGTATCTGCATAATTTTGCTAAAGATGTTGCCCGACTGAGAACTAGAACACACAACTCTTCTATTACAATATTTTTTTCCTGGACAGATCCCCTCCTTGAGAAGCCATGTTGTATATGCATGGCTGAGTGAAAGCAAAGTTTGCTGATGAAGTGCATTAACTAAAATGGAGAACCACATTGATGATACTTTGTCATACCAATTTCATTGGAAACTGAGTTATTTTTGTTTATATTTCTACCCCATTTTCCTCAAGTGACTTGAGACAGCATAATTTAGTTTTTACAAATAACCCTGTAAAATAGGTTGCAAAATCATTCCTCACCCCAAGTCACCTAGCGAACTTTCTTGGCTAAGGATAGACTTTACCAGGAGTCTCCTCAATACTAACACAGGTCCTAAACTCTTAAGCTGTAGACAAAAAAAGGGGGGAGGGGCTGTAATAAATAGTTGTAGTGCATTCTCCTTTTTTCACAGAAAAAAGATTTCCTACTAAGTTGACTGTGCTAGCAAGCTTACAATAAAATAATGGTCATGGAAGAAGCTTCATTTTTGCCCCACCCCTCTCTTGGTACACCATGGTTCTACACTCAAGGAAGCAGCAGCAGCAGATGAAGGAATTATAGTTGAGATTTGGGATACTAAGTCCAGTAGGTTGATTAATGCAGAAATCAACCTGATTCTTGTCTAATATCTTGTGAAAGACAAAACACCTTCATAATATATTAGAAATACCAGGCATTTACTTATTCAATTTTTATGTCTTTTATTGAAGGTAAGGATAGTAACACTTTGGTAGTGGGGGGTGGGTATGGCTTTTATCAGTTCCATTTTTCAGGATTACACATGGTTTTCCTTCCTGAGTGACAGAATCACTTAACCAGTTGAACATCTTCCGTCCTAAACCTGCTTTTGGGAGGGAAGACTTTTGTCATGCATGGCATGGGAAACTGATGCCTGTTTCCAGTTTCAGCTTGTTAGATTAATTCCAAAGATACCTTAAAGTTGCAAGCATTCTTTTTTTTTTTATTGCAAAAGTTTTACAATTACATTTTCACATTTTCACCCATTACCCCCCCCCCCACTCAACCCACCCCAAACTCCCCAACCTCATCCTCCCTAACCCTCCCTAACCCTCCCCTCCCCCCGGACTTCCACAGAATATACTCACATAAAAAAAACCCTTTATATAAGACTTGAACCCCTCCACCCCCATATAATTTTTCATCTTAACTAAATTAAACTATTTCTATCTTAACATAACATTTTCAATTAAAAGCTATTTGATACTTCCTTGTCTGATATTTGTTCTGCACATAATCTATCCACGTTTTCCATTTCCACTCATAAGTCTCTTGTGAACAATCTTTTAAGTATGCTGAAATCTTCGCCATCTCTGCAAAGCTGGCCATCTTCAAAGTCCATTCCTCGATAGTGGGCAAAGCTTCATTTTTCCAGTATTTACCTATCAATAATCTGGCTACTGTTATCATGTACAATATCAACTTTGTTTCACCCAATGTAAAACCCTTAACTATACCCAGTAAAAACAATTGTGGAGAAAATTGAATTTTTTTCTTCAAAACATTCTGCATAACCCACCAAATTTTTATCCAAAAAGCCTTAACTTTCTTGCAAGTCCACCAAACATGATAATATGTAGCGTCTAAACAATCACATCTCCAACATTTTGGCTGAACATTAGGGTACATACATGACAGTTTCTTAGGATCTAAATGCCATCTATAAAACATTTTATAAAAATTTTCCCTCAAATTCTGTGACTGTGTAAATTTGACATTCTGAACCCAAATTTTTTCCCATGTTTCCAACATCACAGGTTCTTCAAAGTTCTGTGCCCACTTAATCATACAATCTTTAACCAATTCAGTTTCTGAATCTCTTTCTAACAAAACATTGTAAAGCCTTTTAATATGCATTGGACCTTTCTCTTTTATATATCTAACCAATTCTTCCTCATGCAACATAATACCAATTTTTTGGTCCTCTTTCCATCTCATTTGAAGTTGATTATATTGTAACCAAATTAAATTAATCCCTTCATCCAACAGTGTCTCTAATGTCTTCAACTGCCATCTGCCCGCATCTGTAAAAAGAACTTCTTTGTATAAAAACCCCCCAAGTGACATTATATTTGTATTCCAAATAATATGACCAAGATCCAGCCATAGCAGTATTTTATAATCCCATTTGAATCGGTGCTTCTTCCAAACTCTCATCAGGGAGTCTCTAAATATATGACTTTTAAATACTTTGTCCACTTTATTTTCATAAAATAAGTAAGCATGCCATCCAAATTCAAGATCAAAACTTTCTATATTCAATATTCCAGTCTTTTTCCTTCCAAACCAATCACTTGCTTGAGATAAAGCTGCTGCTTCATGATATAACTGTAGATTTGGAAGTTTAAGACCTCCCCGTTCTGGAACATCTTGCAAAATTTTTTAATTTCACTCTCGGTTTTTTCTCGTTCCAAACAAACTTATTCAATCCGCTTTGCCACTCTTTCAATTGTTTATCGCTTTTAAGCACCGGAATCGTTTGAAACAAAAAAAGAAATCTTGGCAAAATATTCATCTTAACTGCTGCTATTCTTCCAAGTAGAGACAGCTGCAGTTTTTTCCAAGTCTCCATATCTTTCTGCACATCTCGCCACAACACCTCATAATTATTTTGAAACAATTTCATATTTGATTCTGCAACCTGAACCCCTAGATATTTTACCTTTGGTACAATCTCAAAACCTGCCCTCCTTTCAAGCTCGTGTTTACAATCTTGTGTCATATTTTTAGCTATCATCTTAGTTTTTTTCTGGTTCAGTCTAAAACCTGAAACTTTACCATAGTCTTGTATAATGTCTTTCATCTGGATTATTGATTCCATTGGCTGTGTTAGGGTAACAACCAGATCATCTGCAAATGCTTTTATTCTGTAATCCTCTTGCCTTATCATTATACCTTTCAAGATATTAGAGTCCCGTATTGTATTTAACAAGACTTCTAGTGTTAGAATGAATAGCAATGGGGATAACGGACATCCCTGTCTTGTTCCTTTTTCAATTTTAAAATCTGTTGTCAAACTTCCATTAATAATAATCTGTGCCTTTTGCTCTTGGTAAATTGCTGAAACCGCCTGTATAAATTGGTCCCCAAAGTCCATCTTTTTTAAAGTCTTTAATAGAAAATTCCAGTCCACTCTATCAAAGGCCTTTTCCGCATCCAAGAAAACCAGCACTGCAGGGATCTGTTTATTCTTCTCAAGATATTCCAATAAATCTATAACTTGCCTTACATTGTCCTTCATATATCTGCCTTCAATAAATCCTGCTTGATCATCATGAATCACCTCTTGAATTACTGGCATCAACCTGTTGGCTAGTACTTTTGCATAAATTTTATAATCATTATTCAGAAGAGATATTGGTCTATAATTCTCCGGTTTTTTAGGACCTACTTGCTCTTTTGGTATCAAAGAAATATAGGCTGTTTTCCATGATGGGGGTATTTTACCCCCTTGTTGTATGTTACAAAATAAGTCTCTGAGCTGTTCCACCATTTCTGCTTGCAAAGTTTTATAATACACTGCAGTCAAATGTTCCAGGAGCTTTAGCTGTTTTTAGTTGTTTAATTGCTACTATAATCTCCTCCTCTGTTATAGGACAATTCATTCTTTCCTTTTGTTGATTAGTAATTTTCGTGACTCTTTTATTATCTAAATATTTTTCTATAAGTCCATTCTGCATATCATCTTTAACATATAGTTTAGTATAATAATCTACAAAGGCTTCTTTAATTAATTTTTGCTGAAAAATTTCTTTCCCTCCAATATCAATACTATCAATAATCCGTATACTCTGCTTCTTCCTTAATGTGTAGGCCAACCATCTGCCTGGTTTATTGGCGTTACAAAATGTATTATGCCTCGCATATTGTAGATTTGTTGCAACTTGTTCCGCCATAAACATTTGGAATTGATCTTTCAAAAGTTTTATAGCACCACGTATTCTTTCATCTGTTGGATTTTTAATAAGTAACTGTTCTTTATTCTTTATTTCTGCTTCCAGTTCAGATCTTTTCTTTTGTCGATTCAGTCTATGTTTAGAATTCATATAAATGAGTACCCCTCTCATATAAGCTTTGCTCGCATCCCACACAATTTCAATTGGGGTACCCTTATTCAAGTTTATTTCAAAAAATTCTTTCAACTGCTTTTTAAGTTCTATTATATTTTTTTCATATCTGAACAAGTTTTCATTTAATCTCCATGACCTTCTCTCAGTCTTTCCAGTCTCAATTTCTATCCATACTGGGCTATGGTCGGTCAAAGTTCTTGGAAATATCTTTGTTCTTTTTGTCTTAACAAGTAGATCATCTGACAACAAAATAAAATCAATCCTAGAGAAGGACCTATGTCTATTGGAAAAAAAAGTATAATCCAGTTCTTTTGGATTATGTATTCTCCAAATATCTTTTAATTCCAAATCTTCTTTCATATCAAAAAAAGTCTGTGGTAATCTGATCCTTGATTTCACCAAACTCTTTTTATCTAATTTAGAATCAATTACTCCATTCCAATCTCCCATAATTAAAATAGATTTATAGTCCCATTGCAGTATTTTAGTGTGTAACATTTTATAGAAATGATCCTGTTGTTGGTTAGGAGCATAAATTCCAATCAAAAGAATTTGGCCATTTACTGTAAGCAATTCGATTGCTATAAACCTACCATCTTCATCTGCTTCTATAATTTTAGCTATAAATCTTTTATTTACATAAATAACCACACCATTCTTTTTTTGCAAAGTTGAAACTATAAAATGTGTTCCTAATTTAGAGTTTATCAAGTATTTTTGATCTTGAGTTCTAATATGAGTTTCTTGTAAACAAGTTATATCATTATTAAATTGTCTCAAATATGTGAATAACTTCTTCCTTTTCTGTGATTCAACCCATTCACATTCCAAGATAAGCACTTAATTGTCATCTTCATCTTTTCGAAGCGACGAGCAGAATAGCCGAAGATCTTCCGAAATCTCCGGTTGTGCTCCCCCCATGGCTTCAATCTCTTGTGTAGTACTCTTAGCTCCCTTTTTATATTGTCTTTCCTGTTGTTGCGTTGCTTTTCTTTAAGTTGCTTAGATTTTGCACGAGTTATACACTGGTCTTTGACTTCAACCATCCGAACCGGGTCCAAAATTGGAGAAGATTCTAACAGGGGCTCCTCCAGAAAACCTCCTCCAGCACCCTGCATTTCCTCTGGCTCTGCCTGTTTAGACTGTTCTTGCACCTCTTGCTGGAGTTGCTTCTTATCACTCTCCTTAATCTCCAGCACTGTAGATGTACGTGGAGATGGTGTTCTCTCTTTAAGAACAATAGAATAAAAATGTTCCACCTTCTCAACGGTGTTCAGCCGATGTCTTTCTCCATTGTACTTCAGAATTATACCAATTGGGGCATCCCACCGGAATGGTATCTGATGTTTTTTCAATTCATTCACTAGAAAGCCAAAGTCTTTTCTATCTTTCAACATTTTAGATGGCAATTCTTTATAAACTCCAATTTGAGCCCCCTCCACTTGCACAGAGGAAAGAAAAGATTTTTGCAGGATATCATTTCTTATTGTTCTGTCTGTAAAATATATCACCACATCTCTAGGCAATTGTCTTTGTCTGGCCACCCAGGAATTCACTCTGTAAATTTTGTCTATTTTATAAAAAACCACTTCAGGATTAATTTTTAATAACACAGCCAAGGCATCAGCACAAAGATGTCTCAAATCCTGTCTATCATTCTCTCTAATTCCTCTGAGCCTTATAGCGAATCCCATTGCCCTGAATTGCATCATTGTAATTTCATTTTCAACTCTCTGCATTTTATCATCAGCATCAGAAATTTTATAATCAGTATTCTTAATCTTGACATTGGCTTCTGATTTAAATTCTTCCAATTTGGAATCCACTTTAATAATAAATTCTGAGAGGCCAGAGGCAACATCCAATATTTTTTTAGTCACCTTGCGATAATCCTGTTTCACCATATTTTTCATTTCATTAATTTCCTGCATAATTTCCTGTTGAGATTTTTGAAGTTTATCATCTATTTCCTGTTGAGATTTTTGAAATTTATCATCCAAAGCCTGAGAGATAAATTCTTTTAAATTTTCAAAATCAAAATCTTTTTTCTGAGTCTGTTGAACGGGAGGAGGCTGCTGTACATGTTTATGTGTGGGGGATTCCCCCCCCTGCTGCCTTTCCTTCCTGCTTCTTTGAGGCCATCCTGCCACGTAAGTTAGATTTTCTGAAAATGGAGATCCTTTTTCCACCTCCACAAAGTCCTCTGAAAAAGTCCCCCAGATTTAAACGAACTGGGGACAGAAACTAAGATGAAGCAGACTCAGATTATTAAAAAAAAAATTTTTTTTTCCTCTTCTCCTGTTGCTCTTATTACAGGCAGCGCAACTTTGTAACAGATCAAAGTAACTTCACAGATCCACTCTCGCTAGCTCATTAACTCTGCTGCCGGGCGCCATTTTTTTTCCAAATCACTTTCACTCGTTTGTACTTTCTCTTAAATTAAAAAGTCACTGAAACATTAATACTTGCAGTTTCCAAGTTTGAGGGTTCAGGTTGATATTTCCGCTGTTTGTTAAGGTTGGTTTCATTCAGTTTAAACGTTTACTGCAGCCGGCTTGTTCTGCAGGAAGCAGAATCGTCCCACGCCGTCTGGAGTCTGGCAAGTTGAAAGGGAGCCGCGCCTGTTTCCTCCCCAGTGACGAATTTCTGGGGGCTCACAGGGGCTCAACCTGTACCTTGCCTACTCTCCTCCTACAATCCTACGGATTTCAGAGTTTTCAAGCCGCTTCTCAATATTGAAGCGGCTCTACAGACGGCGGGGCTGGCGGTCCTTAAGAAGAGACCGTCTTCACTGGAGGCCATCGGAGGTCAAGTTGCAAGCACTCTTGTCATAGTTTAAAGTAAATCCAAAGTTTTTCTTTGTCACTCTCTGGAAAAGGTGGAAAAATAACAACACGTTTGTACAATAATTTGTATGCAATAGGTTAATGAACCAAAGTGCAACACTTACAAAGAAATCACAAATAAAACCTTTGTATACAGGTATTCCTCAACTTATGAGCCACCCTTGAGCCCAAAATTCCTGTTGCTAAGTGAGACATTTTTTAATGTGAATTTTGCCTCATTTTACGATCTTTTTTGCCACAGTTGTTAAGTGAGTCACTGCAGTTGATAAGTAACACAGTTGTTAAATGAATCTGACTTTCCCATTGACTCTGCTTGTGGGACACAAAAGATGATTGCATGACTCTGACACACTGCAATCTTTATAAATGTATGTCAGGTGTCAAACATCCAAATTTTGATTATATGATCATGGAGATACTGCAAAAATAATAAGTGTGAAAAACAGTCATAAATCACTTTTTTCAGTGCTGTTGTAACTTCGAATGGTCACTAAATGAACTGTTGTAGGTCGAGGACTACCACATATATAATGGATCTTTCAATATGAACGGAGCACCAGAACATTGTTGTTCAGTTGCTAAGACATGTCAAGTCTTTGTGACCCTATGGAGCATACCAGGCTAGGACAGCCTGTCCTCCACTGCCTCCCTGAATTTGCCCAAATTCATGTTCATTTTGTCAATGACACTACCTAGCCACCTCATTCTCTGCCTTCCCCTTCTCTTTTTGCCTTCAATCTTTCCCAACATCAGGATCATTTTTCAATGAGAGCACCAGAAAGGGGACCAATTAAGCAGCAATTACAATTAAAAAGCCCTTATTGTACATTTTAGGAAAAATGTCCCTCAGTTAAAATAATCTAAACTGTTAATATAATTTTCATTCCCTGTGCAGTGAATGTAGAATGTAGAAGAAATGTGAATGTGAAAGAAGCTTATAAGTAAACCTTGTTAACAGCAGATAATAATTAATATAAGTTGTCAATACTTCATTTTATTAGTTGGACATTTTTTAGATATGCAAATCAGAAAGCCAGACGATTGATTGGAAAAATGCTTTATTAAATTAAAGCAGACCTAGAGCAATAATACCTTATATTTTCATGCAGTTAACCCAGTATTACCCAATTTAATGCTTTTCAGATGTGTTGGACACCAACTTCCCTAATTCCCAGCATTACTGAAGCATTATGGAATTTGAAGAGCTATA
The DNA here is from genome assembly GCA_022577455.1 of Arizona elegans. NCBI lineage: Eukaryota > Metazoa > Chordata > Lepidosauria > Squamata > Colubridae > Arizona > Arizona elegans. The sequence continues at coordinate 157,706,383 of JAKOOJ010000001.1, forward strand.
CAGCTAAGAGTCACCATATTTCAGAAGGCTGAGTTAACCAAATGAATCAGGTAACAGTTTAGACTTGAACTGAGCCAGTTCACCGACAGCACAGGAAAACCTTTCCAACATTACATCACATCACATTACAAATGTGATTTGATCATATTAATACAAATCCCCATGAAGAGTTCATACTTGAAGAGTACCATTTAGCCCATACATTCTTCTATATAAAAATACATAGAAAGCACACATAGAAAAATATTGGTGTTCCAAATCCATTTTTTTTTCTTTATACATAAGGATACAAAAGCCAAGATATAAGCCAATCATTTCTGTGAAAGTGAAGAATCATATACATAAAAACCAAAGGAATGGATACATCCAACAGCAGAGCAAAGCAAAGAGCATGAACTGATGGCCACAGCTAAGAACATTATTTGAAACAATTGTGCAAATCTAGACTCTTATTTACCACGTAGCACTCCACTACGAGGAAGAACGCGAGGGAGACCCAAAAGAAGATAGAGACAACATCAAAGACACAATCCAACATTAATTAACAACGGTTGAGGCTGCCAGAAGAGCAAAAGCCAGAACTTTGCATCTCACTCGACATCAGAAGCCATTAAAGAGGAAGTGAAGAAGGCTCCACCACTGTTTAAGATATACAGTATCTATGTTGTTTGTAAAATGATACAAAGTTTCTTAACACATACTAGGAAATCAGAGTGTGTTAAATTTTTTCCAGTGCTGTGTTTTTCTCTGTGCTGAAATGACTGAGATCACTAAATTACAGGGGTGTGCAAAACATTTTGTTTTGAATTATTTCAAGTGCAAACCTTCCCAAACCCATGTGTCTCCAACAGGCTGTTTTCAGCTTTCTAGAAACATTTTGAGCATGAAACAGAGTCTAGATACGTAAATGCCAAGACATACACATGTCAGCATGTTATGAACATCTCTTACAACTCTTTAACTACAGTTACTTCCTCAGACTGAGCAAAGGACTTATTTTTCCTACCGATGAAAACTCTCAGTAATCTTTTCTGCTTGATCAGACCAGGGCAAACCCAACTCAGCTTTAGAGGCAGACAGTGCAGCTACTTGGGACAGCCACACGCAAGAGCAGAATAAAATCTCAAACTACCTGGACCTCACCAAAAATAAGAAGTGTCCCCAATCCTTTGTATTGTCAGTATCTTTGAGTTTATTGATCAATTTATTGATCAGTTGGTTGATCACAATTGTTCAACTGACTATGGTCCAGAGTTTTCCTATCTGCTGTAGCAAAGGCTCATACAACTCATTCATTGCAATTTCAATATGTATAAAGAATGAAATTTTTGCTCCATGAGAGACTGTATTATCATTTGACATTGAAGCAAAATTAAAGAGAAGTCCCGTTTCTTATTTATATTTCCCATCAATGTTCAATTACAAACTTGTCAATAACATACTCAAATTAATAATTCAAGGCACAGCATTTTTTCACTAAAGTATATGTAATACATTACATGAGCCAATCTAATGTAGCAGGTAGTATCCTTATTAAAAAGAAGAAAACTTGGCTTCATCTATAATCTATGTATATGTAATTATAGATGCAGTAATAAAAAGATGAAGCTGACATCTATGAAATATGTGCCCCCCCAAAAAATTGACCTGCAACCTTTTGGAAGGAAACATAAAAACAAGCATAGTATAGCCAAGTCTTACTCACTTGGAATTGCCACAGGCTAATAAATATGAGGGGGGAAAAACACTCGCTCCAAAGCATGTAATTTTAATACAGTTGGGTGAGAATGGTTCGTTTCAAAACCCTTTTCGTTTCTGCTGTCTGGTACACACAATATTTACAGTATATAAAAAGCCAAGTCAGTTGTTTATTACGGGCTTCCTTCTTGTTTTAAAGGGATACAAATAACCAAGATCATGTTAAGGGATGTAGTTCTCAATTGATCTTTTCAAAGGAGCCTCAGTGCAAATTGTTCTATTATTTATTTGAAAGAATTAAATCCTGGAGGTGCAACAAGATAAGACTAAATGACCAAAGTTTTCATTATTACCTATTCAGATCTCAGTTTTGGCCACAAAAAAATACATATTATAGTAGATTTACTGGAATGTATACATCAAATCTCCTGTCTCTTACATCAACTTATTTCTACATTTGATTATATTTTAGCAATATTTAACCAAATTAAATCCACTGAGAAAATATTGCTGCTTTATACACTCTACTCTTCCTAGTTTCATAAGAAACATAAATGATATCTAAACTTCTATGAGACTAATCCATAAAATTTAGTCTGGGACATTAATAACATATCATTAGCAACAAGTAAATAACTGAGTGCTTTTTAATAATCCTGCAATTCACACACTCATAAAAAAAATTTTTACTCATAATTTGCCGAAGGGCAGAAAAAAATGACTAAGTGCAACAGCTCCCTTTCAGAAAGAGATGATAGAATGATCATATTTTATTGCCGCACATTTCTATTTGAAGCAGAGTTTAATCTGGAATAATATGTAACTATTTACTTACAGTCCCAAACCAATAAACCATATAAAAAGAATTTAAACAGTACCTTGAAATAATTAGGATGATCAAGTGTGAAATAACAAAACTGGAGAAATCCACATAAAATATGTTGCTAAGAAAATTAGGCAGATGGAAAAGTTATAAAATAAAAATTCTCAGTTGTATAAACCAGAACAGATGAATATCTAACATTTCAAACAATAATGAAGCAATCCACAGCTATCTGATAAATAAGTGTCTACAGCCAGGAGAAATGTACATTTTCTTTTTTAAGCATTTAAAGTACTGCAAGCATCCAACAACTCATTTTGAAAAGGCTCAAAAAGTAAAGGCAAGGAAGGTGGAACAGTAACAGAGAACATTTTATGTGTGTTTTTCAATCATTCAGTCCACCAAATATATTTTTGGAATATCTGAATTCTCTGAAATATTTTTTGCTTGGAACTAATCTATAGCCATGAATGCATCACAAAAGAACTTCTCACCCAATTTCCAACAAGTTTAACTTTTTCTATAATGTTCAACTAACCATTATTAAACTCAATAGCAATTTAGGAGTAATCCAGACTAGCAGTCACATTCAGGTGTAGATTAGTATGAAGAACCAATCTGCTCTCTGTTCTTTGTATACAAACCAACCTCATAGACTGGACAAGATTAATTAATCTATTATGTAAAACACTTTAAAAGATAACTTACTGCTTGTCAGGTGACTTGGTGAGGTATGTTGCCCATTGGGTGTGCTTGAAGTAAGGTCAATCGCCACATTGGAGTGTTCCCTTTCAGGTGAAAGGTCATGGTCACCTATTATATTTTTAAAAAGTGTCAGTTTTTATTTAGAAAAACTGTTATTTGCACCCAGGACAAAACTGTTCCTGGTAATTCTGCTCCCAAGGTTATTAGATTCTTCTATTCATTAAAGGCTAGGGTGTAGGTTACAACTGCTTACAAGGTATGGCAAAAAGGTCTGTTTATTGGCTTGCTCAACATTAACAACACTGGGTTAATATTATGGTCTTGGGACAAGGCCAAAGAAATGTCCACACCCCTTCAATTTCACACTCAGTTCCTTTGCATACAGTGTATGGTTTGTTTATTTATTTTAAAAGAAACACAAAGAGGGAAAGATTATGTTCCATATAGTCTGCCTACCACCTGTCTTTCAAGACATCTATACAGTGCCACTGAAATGACCAAATCAGCAAAAAATAAAATATGATAATAAAGAATTATCTTCATCTCCCAATAAGGCAAAAGTCCAAACAATGACAGGAAAATTAAACTGATACTTACAGGGCAGGTATCCATCAGTAGCCTCCACTTCCATAATCAAAGTGCAGTGCTATAAAATAAAAAGTACACTGTCAAAGATGCCCTCACTCTGTCAACTCTTAAAAGATCTAGGTTTCTTAGTGAACTCTTCTTTTTGTCATTGCTAATCAAATCAGTGTTTGTGTAGCAGAAGGCTTTCTGCCTGGAATCTTTCTGAAAGCACCCAGTGATCAGAATAGGTTAATTTACTTTTTTCCCAAAAATGAATCCTGTGGAGGAGGTGAGGGGGAATCACACACTAAAATAATTACTAACCAGTTTCTAAATAAATCCTATTTAGGTCAGGTATGTGTTAACTGGCTTGCCAGTAACTTAACAATCAACAGCTACTTCTATGCAAAGGCAGGAGAGCATTTGTTAATAAATCCAACAGGGAATCTGAGTATCTCAAGTAGGAATTTTTGGACTGATTTTTAAGTACTGTCAAATGTCAGTGCTACAAAGTTTCTTACCATTATGGCTCTTCTATGGTGTGAACAAAAAATGCTGAACAAAAAATGGTAAACGTGTGCTTCCATGAAACTGTTATAACATTTTTACACAGGAACCAGTTTATTCTAGCTTAAGTTTTTAACCCTGGAGCAATTTTTAAAGTAGTTCCAGATTGTATGCATTACTGCAGTCTCAAAAGTTTCTTGAAGCACTTTGCTAACTATTACTTTCTAGAAATCAAATAACCATATTATATGACACTCAAGTCATTTACTATATGAATAAAAATGAAATAATGTAAAAAGGTAAATAATCAACATTTTAAAGTGAAATTTAAAAGGAAAAACCCATGCCTAGCAAAAATTGCATTTTCCCCTCCTAGTTTTCCAGCTCCCTTTTGCCTTTAGTTTCAAAACTCTTATTACATCAAGCAGTTAAATTATTCACAATGAACCATTTCTGTATTGATTGCCAAGTATATTTAGCCCCAGCTCCTGGAATTTCTCCATTACTTACTGGAAAACAGGCAGCTCCATTTCTTGTCTCCTAAACCACTTCCCTTTACCTCATCCCCCTCCTTAAGAAAGAAAGACTTCTCTGCTGCCTTCCTTTCTCTTTGGCACACAACATATCAAATTCCCAAGATACCCAGAATAATGCTTAGATTTCATCGGGCAACGCTGCCATCGTGTTGATGTTTACATGGCTTTAAGAATAATACTTGAGATCTAAATGTTTTAGCATAAGAGCAATTCCATCACGCCTTTCCAAAATTACCTTATCTTCCACCTTCAGCAGGTAACATACACGGCAACAAGGGAAAAAAGTTCCTAAAGCCCACGGGGGTGGAGAGAAATACTATCCCAGCCAATGAGATGTAAAGGGGTGGGGGGGGGGGGAGAAAGAAAAGTTCTATGATTTAAAAAAAAGTTTGTTCACCATTTCCAAATTCTGATAGCAGCTTCTACCTCTCCTCCCAGCCAAGAACGAAGAGAAAGACGGAATTGACGGAATTATAATACCCTGGAACTACAGCGAGGTGGGAGTGCCTTTGAAAAAAGTTAGATCCCTCTTTTTTTTCTCATCCCCCCCTTCCCTCCTCCAGGGTTCAAGAAAAGATGAAGAAAACTTACAGGTAGACCATTCAGAGCAAGCGGATCGGAAGGGAAACAAAGCAAAAATGAAGAAGGAAGCTTCTTCTCTCTCCTCCCCCCCCCCCCCACTTTCAGGATGGGCTTGTTGGGAATGGCACGTACTTTCAGGAAAGATGAAGAACAAAATAAGGGAGAGAGAGGTCAGCCAAAGCTACAGCACTGCGATTAACCAGACGAGAGAAAACTTGATCCACCGGTTCCTTAAGAACCGAGAGTGAAGGGGGGGGAAATCTTGGAGGAAAGAAGAAAAAGAAGACGGGGTGAGGGGGGGACTGAAAGGAGTAGATCACGGAGTTTAAGAAGAAGAAAAAAAGAATCCAGAAAGTCAGGCCACTAATTATTTTTGGCCCTAGGCAAAATAAAATGATCTCGTAATTTTACCGGTGTCTATGTTTCTTTCCGCGCGCTGTCAATTAATTTAAACCCTGCATTTTTGAAATAGAACGCGTGGCGTGCAATGAAATATTGTGTTATCTTTCGAGTATATTTTGTCTGAGGGATCCGCGTGCATCGTGGACGAGCCTCTTCTTAACTGCAATTGACAAGCCCAGCTCAGTTAAGAAAACAAAAGCCAACCGTATCAAAACTGGGGACGAATTAATCGATTAACCCCATAGAAATCAGAATTCTGTTTTTTAAACGCATTCTGCAATCCATATTCATTAGATGGATCGACCAACATTAAAAGATGGTTTTCCAAACAGAAATGGAAATCTACCCTTTGCGCATCCTTGTGTTATTGTAAAGATTTATTTTGGGATTAAAAAGCAACAAGTCCTGTTGACCCCGAGGTTAGAGATGCTCCATAATTGCGCGATCTTCTGTGACAGACCTTGTCCGCCTCCCTGCCTTTCGCAGCCACACACACCTATTCACCAATGCACCCCGACGACACTGAAGACAGAGCCGACAGGCAGCCTTTCTATGTTCTTGTTTCCATCCGCCACCAGCGAAGCCGAAGAAATACCCCAACAAAGATTTACCTCAGCAGTGCGTGTAGGGAAACAATTCCACCATTCTCCCGGTTTGTTTGTTTTGTTAATGAGTTTTTTCCTTTCTCGGTTTCTTTCCTAGGCTTAGCGATCGTGTGTTTGTGCCCCGCAGTTGGTTATGGAAACTAAGGCAGTGGATCTGTAGCTAAGGGTAATCCTGTTTTTTACTTCCTCCATCTTCAGAGAGCAGGGTTAGCCTGGGACAACTGGTCAAACCCCGAGAAACCGATCCGGCAACTCACACGCTCGCTCGCTCACTCACTCACTCACACACACACACACAGACGTCTCACCCAGACACTCTGAGCGGGAGAGAGCGATCTGGGAAGCGCGTTGTCTGGCTTGGCAGCGCTGCTCAGCTGACTCGGCAATCGATTACAGGACAAGTCCCCGAACACGCCCGCAGCTTCTTTGCTCCCGAGCTCAGGCGGCTGTTCCCGGGCGGAGGTGCTGGTGCCTCGGCAGACCCCACTCCGCCACGGGAGCAGGGGAAAAGGGCCCCGCCGCGACCCCGGGACAGCTGCCGGCACTGCATAAACTTTCGGGGGAGGGGGCTTTTACCGCTCCATTTTCCTTGCTGTAAAACTCTGCTGGTTGGGTACTGTATTTCCAGTGTTGCCTGTCTCAGCATAACTGTAACACGGAAGCGAAATCGAATAAAGTAAGAGAGAGAGAGAGAGAGAAGGCGAGAGATCGCACTGCAAAATACTCCATTGAGTATTTTGAAGGCTCGCTAGCAGATGGGCTTCAAAACACACTAGGCTAACACGTGATTTGTGGTTCAGTACGTTGTGCTATCCTTGGCTGATCTCAAACATCTTAGCGGTATTGGATACACCATATACAGAGATGGGAGACCCCAGGAATTTGCAAAGCTGTAGGCTAAAAACTGGGAAGGTTTTTTTGTATATCTATAATGTATATCCCAGAAGGTGCCAAATTATTCCCATATAGTTGCCACGAAAAATAGATGGATGTGCCATATACTCACCAATAGTAGCCTTCTGCTTGGAAGGAGATTTTACCTTTATATTGTGTGAACCTCTGTAGCTACCCACAGTTCATATTTTAGTGTTGCCAAATGCAAGTATTGGGTTAATTTAATAAAATAGTAGTTAATCCAAGGTTAAGCACATGGTCTTAAATCAGTCTTAGCCTTTAAACTTGAAATAAACCAAGATCTCTAATCCAAGTACAGTACAGTATTATAAGAAGTCTCAGAGCCAGAGCTCTTCAGATATATGTGGTCTTGTTCTGTCCCAAATTTCAAGTAGTTTTCCCCATTTGTGAATGAGCACACAGTGTGGCCAACTTAAGGAAGGGCATTTTCCATATATTCAGAAGGACCTTCCTTTTTACTGTTTTTCAAGCTTGGTTGCTGATAACTGAAATACAACACAAATTCAAAGGCCAGACTCAGCCTTTTTGTAATATTATCCATGCTTGGATTAATGTCTACCTTGAAATTTTCTTAACAAAAAGTTTGCCATTATCTCCTTCCAGAATGGATTTTCGACTTCCCAGTCTAATTTATGTCTGGGGATTTCCAGGTGGTTTCCCATCCAAGGGCTAACAAGGTTTATTTCTGCTTAAATTGTTCAAGATTAATAAGGTGCTGCCACCTGCTGTGCGCAATGCATGTCTACTCAAAAGTAAATTTCACTGATAGTGCTAAATTGATTTATAGGCTAAAACAGATTTTAGGTATATTAATAATAAATATTGATGCTTATACCAAACATTTTAATAGATAAGCAGATTGCCTCTCATATCACTAGTCCAGTGTTTTCAGGAAATGGTCAGTATATTCCTCCCCCTCTCACACAGGCCAGCAAAGCCCAGCCCTCTGATTTGTGTATAGCAGGGTAGAGGGAATTTGTTGGTTTAAGACACTGTAGTTAGCTGAGAAGGCCCTTCCGCAATTACCTTGTTTGCACTGGAGGGTGGGGGGGCTTCATTTTCTCTCCCTTCCTACCATTCTATGGGCAATGGAAGAGAGTGAAGATGAATGCAGTGCCAAATGCTTGGAAGTGGAAGCTGCATTGTGTGGAGGGGTTTGTGGTGAATAAGGGTAAGGCAAAAATTGCACATCTAAAATACTTTCAATAAGAAAATTGGATTCCAAACAACTCAGCTTCCTTTAATACCTATTATATTTTTCTAATTTGCAGCAGAATAGAACTTAAATGGAATTCAAGTGGTCACCATATTGGTTTCTGCCAATAATAAAGGAAGTTAAAGATAAACAAAACTTTTTGGAGGCAACAAAAAATTATCACTCTTGTTTAATATCTCTCTTATTTCACTCCATCCCTGCCCTATTCCACTGCTGCATTTACATGACATAAACTTTGGATACTTAAAGACCTGTCTTTGGAGCTTGAGTTGAAAACATGTCAGGCAGAATGCCTCACATTACTTGAACCTTGGCTCCCTATATCATTTGGCCTTAGAAAAGAGAGTTGCTTTGATTTGTCAATATAATGAAAAGTGAAGCATGCAGTATTAATCATTAGCATCAGACTTAATTAATTCAGAAGGAATAACTCTTAAATCTGGAGTTTTCCAAAGATTTAATTATACTTTAACTCTGATCTTGATATTGGTTCCAATTCTTGGTAACCTTTTATTGACAATTGAAATAAAAGGAGTCAAATGTATAATAACTGTCAAAAATAATGTACAATTATTTTTGTAAAACATATTTCAAAATCTCCACCAATTTCATCCTACTTGTTTATTAATAGCTCTTTTTAAGTTGCATATGGATATAGTATACTTACTTAGCACCAGGAGCTCTATATTTCTCATAATATTTCTGTCCCTTAAACAAATCATTATCAGAATAAAGGTTTATAGAGGTATCTTGGTACTCAACTACTTTGAAACACATTGAATTTGGTATTCAAACATTATGACATGAAATTTTTTTCCTGGTACTCATTGTTTGCTTGGTATGCACCAATGCACAAACTATATTTGTTGGTGTTGGCTGCCTTGTGACTCGCTGTATTATTCCTTATGGGAAAAACCTTTTGGGTACTCATAACTTTTGGTACTCATCACGCCTCCCCGAACCAATTAATGATGAATACTGAGGTATTTATGTGGGATAGTGGATACAGTGTCATTATCAAAGCTCTCTCTCTCTCTCTCGTATATGCATGGGAGTCTGACTACAGCCAATAGAATACATATTCTTGCCACAGGAACAGGAAGCTCAAGGGCAAGGCCCAAGAGAGGGTATAAATAACCCTCACTCTCCATTCCATGTGTTCAGCTGCACCAGGACTTCAAACCTATGTGGTCCTGTTCATCAATAAACCATCTTTCCAATCAGTTGCCACATTTCCAGTGTCTTTCTCCCCACTTGGAACTGAACCAGATGGATATTTTTTCCAACACAGTGAAGAAAAAGTGAGTTGTTCCTTGGCCCAAATGCTGTGTTAATTTTACCATGGAATTCTGCAGTTTTATTATTTACATATATGTTTGCTGTTGATTTTGAAGCAGTGCTTCAACAAGTTGTTCTGGGAACAGAGGGCATCCAGAGAATCTGGTACCATTTCCACAATCCAAGGCAAATTGAGATGCCTCTCTGATTAGAGAATATGAAGATGTTAGGATTATGTCAGCCCTTCCAAGTAGTCCAGGCAGAGAAACAGACTTTTCGAATTCTGCAGGATACTATCTGACTGCAGGACCAAGAGGTTTAGTCTTCCAAGCTTTTGGACTCATGCTGGAGCCCATCCGCAGGGAACTTCTCTCTCTCCAGAATGTGTGCACTGGGCTGTTCTATGCATAGTATTTATTGGTGCCTGGTTGTATGCGACTTTTAGTTGTTAACTTGAGTGTTGCTGGCCAGCTATTAAGTCGTTGATTGTTGTTTCCTTGTGCTGCTGCGCCATTGGCTGCTAAATATCTGATAAGCTGGTGGTAAATCAGCACTCCTGTTGACTGACAAGGGGGCTGTTTTCAGGCATCTCGTAATATGCATAGAACAGCCCAGTGTACACATTCTGGGAGAGAGAAGTTTTTTGTTTTTTTTAAATTTGATTTATATGCCGCCCTTCTCCGGAGACTCAGGGCGGCTTACAATGCACTAAGCAATAGCCTTCATCCTTTTGTATATTTATACAAAGTCAGCTTATTGCCCCCACAACTGGGTCCTCAAGTTCCCCAAGAAAGGGCTCCAGCATGAGTCCAAAAGCTTGGAAGACTAAACCTTTGGTCCCAGTGACCGACCCCAACTGGATCCTGCAACTGTTACGATATTTTCAGGATCAGACTCAATAAGTAGATTAAGAATTAGATATTCAAATAAAGCACTGTTTATTTACAGAAGGCATTCTATATTCACTGAATATTCACAGATAGAAGCACAGAAGTAAAGCATACAGCTCCTTATATATACATGGGGCGGAGCTAGATGTAGGAGTGGTTAAATATGAATATATTAAATAGAGAAGAATAAGTTAACCCCTGATACCCTGGTCATATATTATTTACATAAAGGAGAATAAGGCATTTATTTGTGACAAATCCCCCTCTAAATGCCGATTCGATATATAACAATAATTACATTCAGATTCTGAACAATATAAAACTTGTAACTTAGAAGTCAAATATTTGTGCTGCTTAGAGGGTAAAGGCTTTGTTAGTATGTCAGCAATTTGCTCTGACGTTTCACAATGGACTGCTTTAATAAATCCATCTTGAGATAACTGCCTCACATGTTTGAATTTTATATCTATATGTCTGGATCTTTGTCCAATGGCATCAGATCTAGATATTTCAATAGCAGCCTTATTATCTTCATGTATGATAAATGGTAATGAAGGTTTCATCCAGGTGTCTGACAACAAGTCATTAAACCATACGAGGTTATTTGAGGCTTTAGACAAACAGACATATTCTGCCTCAGTCGTTGATGTGGCTACTAAGTCTTGTTTACCAGTATACCAGTAAACTGGACAATTGTTAAGAAAAAATATATAACCAGATGTGCTTTTTCTACATGTGTCGCCAGCCCAATCTGCGTCGGCGTAACATGTGAGGATGGGCTCTTTGACACTATTGGGTTCCAATAATAAACAAAAATCTAAGCTATTTTTCAAATATCTTAATATTCTTTTGACAGCTTCCCAATGATATACTAGTGGTTTGCTGATGTGTCTAGACAACAAGTTGAGAGGCAAAGCGATATCGGGTCTGGTCCAATTGGAGATATATAGAAGGGAACCGATGACTGATCTGTAAAGTGTATTATCTTTAAATTCAGGGGATGACTCATCTGTGTTCCTCAGGAAATCAGTTTGCATGGGAGTATCACAGGGTTTAGCATTGTTTAAGTTACATTTGTTCAGGAGTTCTATAATCTTATCTCTTTGAGAAAGTTTGAATCCCTTTTTTGTTTTACTAATTTGAACTCCAAGATACTTATTTACCTTACCTAATGATTTCAAAGAGAAATGTTCATTTAGTTTCGTTACAAATGTTTCTCTCTTCTCTTTGTGTTTACCTATATACAAAATATCATCCACATAAATTAACACGAATTCTAAAGAGTCATCCTCTTTTTTAACAAAGAAACAGTTATCAGCAGTAGTGGCATTAAAATTCATAGTTTTGAGCACTTTGACTAAACATTCATACCATCTTTTGCCAGATTGTTTCAGCCCATATAAACTTTTATTTAGTAACCACGTTTCATTTTTGTTTATATATTGACTGTGAGGCGCTCTTACATATATCTCTTTATCTAATTTTGCATGTAGATATGCAGTCTGTATGTCGTATTGGAATACATCAAGGTTAAGTGCTGAAGCTATGACCAGTGCAATTTTAACACTCTCAGTTCTTACTGTGGGAGAGTATGTATCCGTGTAATCCTCGGGATATTTTTGTGCATAACCTTGAGCAACTAGTCTAGCTTTGTATAAGGTGTTGCCTCCTTCTAAGTTTTTGATTTTATATATCCACCTAGTACCAATAACAGTTTTATCTTTAGGTGCATGTGTAGGTGTGAATACATTTAATTTCTGCAAACTATCCATCTCTTTAGTCATGGCTGATTCCCACTTTTCCTTTTCTTCAGGGGGAAGTTTTAGCACTTCCTCGTATGTGTTTGGTGTTGATGTTTCTCCATCCATATACATTATATAATCTTTGTATTTGTTTGGTATTTGGTTTCTGTTATTCCTGATTGTTCTTTTTGGTTTACTATCATTGTCATGTAAATACCTAGCTTCCTTTTTTGTTAATGAATCTGTCTTTATTTTGTATTGACTGTTTGTCCATGTTTTGTTTTTGTTTTTATGTATATTGTGATTGTATTCTTCTCCAGTTCTTTCCTCTTGGTGTTTAGTGTTTATATAGTTGTTTGGGAAAATTTCATTAAGATGTATTTTAGACCTGTTGGCCTGTTCATGGAATACAGCCATTCTGGAAACTATAAATCTGTTATTATTATCGATAAATCTGTACCCTTTTGTGCCTGTTTCGTAACCCATGAACCTGAGTCTCCTAGATACGTTCTCACCTTTACGTCTTAATTGCTTAGGTATGTGTATGTCTGCAGTGACTCCAAATATGTGCATATGAGCTATTTTGGGTTTCCTATTATACATCATTTCATATGGTGTCTTGTTTACAATGCTGGACCAAGTTCTATTTTGTGTATAATTGGAATATTGTAAAGCTTCTGACCAGAATTGTTTTCCTAAGCCAGCATCTTCTAATGTGCATCTAATCATGGTTTGTAATGTCGAGTTCTTTCTCTCTACCACTCCATTTTGAAATGCAGAGAAAGGGCTAGACGTGTAATGTAACATCCCTTTGTCTTTAAGCCATTGGGAGAATTCTTTTGACATGAATTCACATCCCCTATCTGTCATAATTTGTTTTATTCTAATATTATGTTGTGTTTCTATACGTTTGTAAAACTCCTTAAATTTCTGAAAAGTTTCATCTTTGTGCTTTAGTGTATAGACAAAGCCATAACGACTATAGTCATCCACAATGGTTAGGAAATAACGTTTTCTATATGTGATTGATGGTGTTAATGGACCAACTAGGTCCATGTGTACCAAATCAAAAATTTTGTTGGTTGATCTTGTTGATTTTTTGGGTTTGGGGCTAGTTTTGAGTTTTGTAGATTTACATACTGAGCATTCCAAATAGTTTTTACAATTTTTTATTTTAACACCTTCAGCATGTTCAGTCATCTTTTGAACTACAGGAAAACTGGCATGTCCTAATTTCCTATGTAAGACATGAGCACACTCATCATGAATTGGTTTACCAATATTAGGTATTTTGTTGTTGGGTGTGTCTTTGTGATTACGAATAATCTCATGTTCCTCATTGTCACTATTACTACTGCTTTCGTTGTCTATGTTATTGTTATCTTCCATGTTGGAATCAATGTTGTGTAACCATTTTTCTTTTGTCATTAGATAAGGTAGACCTCCTTTAATAATCACAGTACCTATGTTTGTTCTGTTTTTCTCTAATGTTGCTTTTCCTTTTGAGAACACAATATTTATGCCAGAATCTCTGCTTAGTTTTATTGCACTAAGTATGTTATGAGGTATTTCAGGTATTAACAATACCCCCTCTATTTTTCCTAGGCCAGGTAAGGTTATATTTCCTCTACCTATGACTTGAACCTTCTCTTGATTAGCTACCTTAATTACGAATTTATCCTCTACAAATAAAGATAGTATATTTTTATTATTTGTAGTGTGGTTGGTTGCTCCAGAATCGATAAGCCAATCATTGTCCTCTGTCTGTTGTATGTTAGTGTTGTCATGTTTGTTTAACCCATTCAGTGAACCAGACTTTCTATCTTTTGAGTTATCCCTGCCCCCTCTATGCTCCCTATAGATGGGTGGACTTCTATATCTATGTCTATCAATTGATGACTGTCTGTTTTGATACCTATTTCTGTAGTCAGGATTTTTTCTATTTCTGAGGAGTTTTGGACAGTCTCTCCTATTATGTTCTTTGGATCCACCGTTGTGGCATCCTATTGGTTCATGATATCTTTCTTGAAAAACTACCCTCTTATATTGTTTATGTTCCATGTGATTGTTACAACGACTTCTCCTTGAATTATCTTCAGATATTAGCTTGTTAGATAGACTTTCTATGGATAAATATCCTAAATTGATTGTGTCTAAATGAGATATATAGTTATCCCACGATGGGTCTAGTGAGTTAATGATAACACTCTTCATTGTTTGATCTGAAATTATTTCCCCCCTTAAATGCAGTTCTGCTCTAATTTTGTTTAAAGATATTAAATGTTCACTTATGGTAACCCCTGGCTTTATCCTAGCTGAGAAGAAATCTTTAGACATTCTTGTTGTAGTGGCTACACTTTCACTGTGAAACAATTTAAACATGCATTGAATAATTTCTGACACAGTTAGATTTTGCTTAATACTGTGGTACATGGCAGGAGATATACTGGAAATTAATAAGAAAAATGCCCTATGGTGCAGACAGTCTAATTTTAGAGTCCAAGGTCTTTTTGGGGGATTAGTGATAAAAAATAATAAGTTTTCTTTTAGAAAGACAACCTGGAGCTGCTGACACCATTCTTACAAATTAATTTTTATTTATTTATTTTTTTTATTTTTTTTATTTATTAATTTAATTTGTATACCGCCCTTCTCCCAGAAGGAACTCAGGGCGGTGAACAGCCAAAATTAAAAAACATACAAATACAAAAGTTAAGATAATTAAAAAAATTAAATAATTGGCTACCCAATTTAAAACCCCAAATCCATAAAATTTAAAATCCCAGTTAAAAACCATTTAGGCTAGGCCGGCTTGATGAAATAAAAACGTCTTCAGAGCTTTACGGAAGGTCCGAAGGTCCGGGATCAATCGTATTCCGGGAGGCAGCTCATTCCACAGGGCGGGTGCCCCCACAGAGAAGGCTCGCCCCCTGGGGGCCACCAGCCGACATTGCCTGACCGACGGCACCCCGAGGAGGCCCTCTCTGTGAGAGCGTATTGGCCGGTGGGAGGTTATCGGTAGCAGCAGGCGGTCTCGCAAATACCCTGGCCCTAAGCCATGGAGCGCTTTAAAGATGAGAACCAACACCTTAAAGCGCACCCGGAAGACCACCGGGAGCCAATGCAGCTCGCGCAGGAGAGGTGTTACGTGGGAGCGCCACGTCGCTCCCATAATCACCCGCGCGGCCGCATTCTGCACCAGCTGGAGCCTCCGGGTGCTCCTCAGGGGGAGCCCCATGTAGAGAGCATTACAGTAGTCCAGGTGTGACGTAACCAAGGCATGAGTGACTGTGCACAAGGAGTCCCGATCCAGAAAGGGGCGCAACTGGCATATCAGGCGAACCTGATAAAAAGCCCCCCTGGCCACGGCCATCATATGCTCTTCTAAAGACAGCCGTGTGTCCAGGAGGACGCCCAAGTTGCGAGCCCCCTCTGTGGGGGTCAGTGACTCGCCCCCAATAGCCAGCGATGGCACCAGCTGGCTATACCGGGACGCCAGCATCCACAGCCACTCGGTCTTGGAAGGGTTAAGCCGAAGCCTGTTCCTCCCCATCCAGACCCGCACGGCCTCCAGACACTGGGACATCACTTCGAGGGCATCATTGGGGTGGTCTGGGGTGGAAATGTACAGCTGAGTGTCATCAGCGTACAGATGGCATCACACCCCAAAACCACGGATGAACTCCCCCAGCGGCTTCACATAAATGTTGAACAGGAGTGGCGAGAGGACCGACCCTTGCGGCACCCCGCAAGCAAGGTGCCTCGAGGTCGACCTCTGCCCCCCTGCCAACACAGACTGCGACCGGTCAGAGAGATAGGAGGAGAACCACCGCAGCACGGTGCCTCCCACCCCCAGTCCCTCCAGCCGGCGCAGCATGATACCATGGTCGATGGTATCAAAAGCCGCTGAGAGGTCTAATAGGACCAGAACAGAGGAGCAACCCCTGTCCCGAGCCCTCCAGAGATCATCCACCAATGCGACCAATGCCGTCTCCGTGCTGTACCCAGGCCTGAAGCCGGACTGGCATGGATCTAGATAGACGGTTTCATCCAGGAACTGTGGGAGCTGTCGCGCAACCACACTCTCCACAACCTTCGCAACAAAGCGAAGGTTGGAGACCGGACGATAGTTTGCCAAAACGGCCCGGTCCAGAGAAGGCTTCTTGAGGAGGGGCCTCACCACCGCCTCTTTCAAGGCGGGAGGCAAGAAACCCTCTCTCAAAGAAGCATTTATGATCCTCTGGAGCCAGCCTCGTGTTACCTCCCGGGTGGCCAGTACCAGCCAGGAGGGGCACGGGTCCAATAAACATGTGGTTGTTTTTAGCCTCCCCAGGATCCTGTCCACGTCCTCAGGAGTCACAGGGTCGAACTCATCCCAGGTAACATTCTCAAGACCAGCCTCAGTCACCCCGCCGGGATCTACCCAGTCAGAGTCCAAGCCTTCCCGAATCTGAGCGATTTTATCGTGCAGATACTGTGCAAAATCCTCAGCCTGCCCTTGCAAGGGGTCTTCCCGCGCTCCCTGATGTAGTAGGGAGCGAGTCACCCTAAACAAGGCGGCTGGGCGGTTATCTGCCGATGCAATAAGAGCGGAAAAGTGGTTATGCTTTGCCGCTTTTATCGCCACTAGATAGGTCTTAATATGAGACCTAACTAGTGTTCGGTCGGATTCGGAGCGACTGGCCCTCCAACCACTCTCTAGGTGTCTTTTCCGGCGCTTCATCCCCCTCAGCTCCTCGGAAAACCAAGGGGCCGGGCAGGTTCGGCGTCGGGTCAGAGGCCGCAAAGGCACGACTCGGTACAGAGCACCGGCGGCTGTCCTATCCCAGGCAGCCACCAGATCTTCAGCCGAGTCGTGAGCCAGAGTTTCAGGAACTGGCCCAAGCTCCCTCTGGAACCTATCAGGATCCATCAGGCGCCTGGGGCGGAACCACCTGGTCAGTTCCGCCTCCCTGCAGTGGGGTGCAGCGGTCGAAAGGTCCAGTCTCAGGAGAGAATGGTCTGACCATGACAGGAGTTCAATAACTATATCCCCTATATCCAGACCACTCCGCCACTGACCAGAGATAAAAACCAAGTCCAGAGTGTGTCCTCCCACATGAGTGGGGCCATGAATTAATTGTGTCAGGTCCATGGCTGTCATGGAAGCCATAAACTCCCGAGCCATCCCAGACGCCTCACCGGTAGATGGCAGGTTGAAATCCCCCATGACCAAAAGTCTGGGGGTATCAACCGCCACCCCAGCAATAACGTTGAGAAGCTCGGGCAGGGCCGCTGTCACATGGCAGGGAGCCAGGTACGCGATCAGCAGGCCCACCTGCATCCCATGGCCCCACTTCACCAGGAGAGACTCACATCCGGCTATCTGAGGTACAGTGGCCTCCCTCGGATCAAGACCTTCCTTTATAACGACCGCCACCCCCCCCACCCCTGCCCTGGGCCCTTGGCTGATGGAATGCACGGAAACCTGGTGGGCACATCTCTACGAGGGGGACCCCCCTCTTGGCCCAACCAGGTCTCTGTAATACCTGCCAGGTCCGCACCCCCCTCCTGTATTAGCTCACAAATGAGGGGGGCCTTATTAACCACGGACCTGGCGTTGCACAACATCAGTCTAAGGCCTGGGCTCTGAGACTCTGGACAGCCGGGGAGACGAGAAGAGTCATGGGGGCCGAGGCATGCCACCGCTTGGAGATAGCGGGTGCGTGCTCCCACCACCTGATGTGGCCCCCTACTCCCGCCATATCTGCCCCTCCCAACCACGGTCCTGATAGAACTGCACTCCACCCTATCCACACTGAGCTCCTCCACACCCCGTTCCCCGCCTTCCATTCCATGCCCCTGTAACGAGCCTGACCTATGCCCCTCCCTCCCCACGCCCCGCCCTAAACCCCTTAAAAGATTACAAAAAGACAATTTTAAAAAACCCCACAACCCCCTCTTTGCGGCATGCCACCTCTCGGGGTTCCAAAGCCCGTCATCGAGGTAGGCCCTCGATAGAGTGGAGGGCCAAGCCTGCGAGAGGGGGGAGTCTCGCAGACCAAGAAGCTCCGCTGCGGAATACATCTTGACCACAGAGGATGGGAGCAACCATATCCTAGGGGTCCATATAGAAGGTCCAGGGGAGAGACATGGAATGGGAGTTTTAGGAGCATTTTCAACAAGACCGGTCCACTGTCCCCTCACAACAGAGGACGAGGTCAAGTTCCAGGTCGACCACAGTCCAGGGGGGGGGAAAGACCCAACCACCCTCTCACGGAGGTCTGATCAACCAGTCAACCCCCTCTTGTGGTGAGATGGCAGCGATGAGCCAATGCAGACAGCACAGCATCTGGGGCTCAGGTCCAAAAACCGCCCTCTCACGGCGGTTGGTCCGATGGTCAGGTCCCCTCTGCTGGCAGATGCAAGAAATTCAATATCATCCCAGTTCAGCCCCCAGGGGCCCCGACATCAGAGCCACCCTCTCACGGTGGTTTAACTGAGCCCAGCCCTCTCAACTGATGGGATGGAGCCATGTTCCAGCCCCCATTCAGATTTAAATAGTCCTCCCCGCAGTTAGGGAAAGTTCAGATGAAAATTAAACTTGGCGTCGGGTGAGTCAGTGAGCTAGCCGACAATCCAAGGTGGGCATAGTCCTGGTAGAGAAGCATTGGGGGGAAACAGGGGCAGTTATCTCTAGCCCCCCCCAGCCCCACACGTAAACGAGGCCTCCCAAGATCTAAAAGCGTCTCATGCCAGGTCCTTGCCCAACCCAAAAGGCAGATGATCTCCCGGCCTCGTTGCCCCCCCATCCCCAGCCTCCAGGGGGGGGTGTCTCCTCCCTGCCAGGCCCTCTGGACTGCCATCACAGCTGCCGTCGTTATGCCATTGCCGCCGTCGCTGCCACAATGCCCAGAAAGGTCTGGCAACGTCCCAAAGATCTCCTGGGAAATCCGGCAACTCCCACAGCACTCCCACAGCACTCCGGGCAACCCCTCAGCCTGGGAAATCGCCGTACAGCAGCGCCCCAGGCAAAAACGCCGCCACGCCGATTCCGACGCCCACGTGGACTCCAGCTGGAGGAAATGCTGCCAACGCCCAGCTGATGCAGTCCGCTGCTCCCGACATCGCCCGCTCTCTCTCTCAGCCCAGCCTCAATATCCGGAGGGGAAAAGACCCTCTCCGTGTGGGCAGAGAGTTCTCCTAACCGGGCCTGGGGTCGTAGATCTTCACAACGACCCCCAAAGACCCCAGAGGGTAGGTCAGTCCCTCATCCTCAAGCCGCGATCTCGGCAACCGTCGCCATCTTGGGCATGCGTAGAAAAAATTAATGCCATCTATTCTCAGTTTTGGGAAATCATTGGGTAAATTCCCAATATTGTTGGATCCATTACTTACAACTGGAGGTAGTCTGTGGTCTTGCAAATGTTGAAAGTTACAAAATGGCGTGGGTATGCTTGCGACGATTCTGAATGGTTCTCTCTGTTCTTCATGTCCTTCGAAGTTGTCTGTGTAGTCTTGCACATGCGCGTTGTTCATTTCGCTCCTGAAGCCGTCGTGAGAGGTTCTCGCTGCCGCAGCTCCCTCGCATTGCTCTTCTTCTGAGGAATCGGTCTCCGGCTCGATCTTGGGAGTCCTGGTGATAGCAGGCGCTCGCTTTCTTTGGTTGAGAACGCTGGTCCCTGGGATCGTCTGTGGCGTGGGGTGGTATCTGCAGGGCTCTCTGGGTTCAGGCGTCGGCGCTCTTGTCGTTTGAATAGAAGTGGGTGGATTCTGAGATGTTTGTTTGCTTGCTTGCCTTTTCGTTGATTCTTTAGTGATTTTCAATTTTGGTCCAAAAGCAGCAAAGAGCATTTTCATTGTTGATTTTACTTGCATATCTATCGAAGTCTCTTCAATCTCTGTGTCTGATTCTTCTGAGGTGTAAATTTTCTCTTTTTCATTTCTTGCATCGAGTAAGGCTTTTCGCGCCAGGTATTTTGAATCTAGCTTTCTGATTGGCTCTGCTTCGCTCATCTTAGGGGTCTGTTGAAACCAAGATGGCTGCCATTCGAAATTTTGCGCGGGACTGTTAGTTTTCTTTTTCGCTGTATTTTTATTTTCAGGCAGATCGCTCACCGTTTTTGAGTCTTTAGATTTATTCGTAACGATGTGCTTCTCTTTCGCTGCTCCGTTGTTTTTTAATATTTCTTGGAGGTTCGCGATGAGATTTTCATCGTTCTTTTGGCTTTTTAAGAGTTTTAGTATCTCTGACCTGAGTTCGTTGTTTTCTATTTCGTTTTCTTCTTGGTCATCAGTCTCATCCATTGTTTCTTCATTGTCAGTAGTGCAGTCTTCAGATTCTCTCGATATTGTATTCGTGGACTCATCGATTATTTCTTGATCTGCTTTCATTTCTTTGCTGTATGCCCTGGTGTTGGGTCTTTCTCTTTTATTTCTGGAGTTTTCTCTCTCAGACATATTTAAAGTTTTATTGAGTCAATTTAACCATCCTCTGCTACCAGATTGTTACGATATTTTCAGGATCAGACTCAATAAGTAGATTAAGAATTAGATATTCAAATAAAGCACTGTTTATTTACAGAAGGCATTCTATATTCACTGAATATTCACAGATAGAAGCACAGAAGTAAAGCATACAGCTCCTTATATATACATGGGGCGGAGCTAGATGTAGGAGTGGTTAAATATGAATATATTAAATAGAGAAGAATAAGTTAACCCCTGATACCCTGGTCATATATTATTTACATAAAGGAGAATAAGGCATTTACTTGTGACAGCAACTTTATCCTGGGGACAAGTATATTTGCCTTCATTCACCTTAGAATTGTTGCAGGATATAATAACAGAATGTTGAAGGCCTAAAGGTTTCCCTCTGCCTTTCTTATACTAAACAGAATTGGGTTGGATGTGATGATGGTGATATGCTAAGTTTTCTTCTCACTCTTTGTTCTTTCTCAGGACTTGATGTTTATTTACTTAATGATTCTTGCAGAAAGAATAAGAAAAGTGAACTGGAATTTGAAAAATAGGTTTATCATTAGGTTTAAACATCATTTATTTTGTAATTAATGTTTTTGAGTTGTCCAAAAATAATTTCCCAGCCTTTACTACAGTATATAGGAAAAAAATTAAATAAATTTACATTCTCAACTCAATGAAACACAAATGCAGAATTTAAACTATGGAAGTATTTTAAATTTTATAGTTGTATTTGTTTCTGTAATTTTCATACTACATAAGGAAAATTCCAGGATTCATATTCTTAATTCTAATTTATATTTTTAATATTAAAAATCATTGGCACTTATCATAAGGTTTTCAATATTAGTTTCTAATTATTTAGAAATCAAATTATGGTGTTATAGATAGATTCTCTACACTGCTTTGGTTTTTAGAAATCAATTAATTATTGATTTTATTTGGGGTCAACATAGTCACATCTTTGATTATCTATCATCTATAAATATTGCTCAAGACTGGATCATCAGGATTGTTTATATTTCTTGGTACTGTAGGAGGAAAAATTCAATCTGGTTCCAAGCTGGGAGGAAAAAAATGATGGTTATTGCAGTGGCTCCCAAAAGAAGAGCTTTCAACCATGGCTGAAATGCTCCAAAATCTGCTACTGGTTCGCTTCGCTACCGGTTTGCAGTGCACACGCATGCACAGTGCGTGCCAAATGCGTGCTTTGCACGCATGCACACTGCAGGCACTACCACGCAGCGCTGAAAAAGGAGGATTAAGAAGCCTTTTCTAAGGTAAGAAAAACAGCGACGGTGGGAATGAACAGCTGTGCCACACGATTTAGATTTGTTAGAAAGCAGGATTTCTGGATTTCCTGCTTTCTGGCTAATATAAATCGTGCCACACAGCTGATTGTCGGAAATAACGGTTTGTCCGAACCTGTAGCTTTTATTATTATTCGGTCTGGTTTGTCCGAACTGGTAGCATTTCACCCCTGTTTCAACCATGAAGACCTAGCAGCCAGGGCAAAAATTCTGTTAAGTAGAAAGAAAATTTATAGTATCCAATTTTCTGCTAATTCTTTTTAGATGTTTGATGTCATTTTCAGTGAGCTTTCAGTCAGGTTGAAGCAAGCACATGTCCCAAAATTCTTCACAGCAATGATTGTGCCTTGGTAAATAATCAGAGACTGCTCATTTTCAAGAGTTGCTTCCTGAACTTGCCTTACCTCTTAGTTTAGTGCATCCAGGGTTTGTGAGGTCGAATTGCTTAACGCATTGTAAGCCGCCCTGAGTCTCCGGAGAAGGGCGGCATATAAATCAAATTTTTTTAAAAAAATTGGGGTTAGCCAGTGTGCAAGCTAGGCTATTAACATTTGTGAAATTGCACTCCTAATGAGACTATCAGTGCAACATATTCTGCCTTACTGGGCAGCGTCATTTGTGAGTCACAATCAGAGCTTGGGGTTTGGAGATCTCTTTTCTGCTACCTCTTCAGTGAGGACATGGATTTAGCAGTGGGGTATGACTATGCCTTAGTGCCACAGAACAAGAAACAGCCTAGGGGAAGCTTTATGTGGAGGTAGGTGAAGGGGATAGGCTCAGTGTGGTTTTGAATGGTGTGTGTGTGCAAGACAGGCAGTACAAACATCCTGGACATTTTTCCCTCCCACCAAACAGAAGTTCGAAGTGCTCAGGACAGACAGTACAAACATTCTGGACAATTTTCCCTCCCACCAGACAGGAGCAGAGATGCTCAGGACTTGCTGTGCCAACCACTCCCAAATGCCAGCCCTCCATGAATACATTTAACTGGTTAATTACAATGCAAATGAGGCAAGAAGGAAGACCTTGCAATGAGTTTCCGTCCTCCCCTCATAGTCCTTCTAGTTGTCTTCTGAGGCTTTAAAGTGAGACTTTAGTTTTCACTGGTCCATCTCAGGGTCCTCTCTTTGATAGGTGGTATTGGGCTTGGCTTGGTGCTATGGTCGGTTATGGCTGGCTTTACGTGGGGGTCAATGGATCCAGAAGTCCCCTTTTCTCTGCAACTTTCACAGGCTTCTGGGTGATCAGTAGGGAAGACCTGGACGACATCTTCAAATCTCACTGTTTGAGGAAGTTGCATAACATTCTCAGAGACTCTTCCCATCCTGTTTACAATCTTTTTGGACTATTGTCTTCTGGCAGAAGATACAGAACAGTTAAAACTTAGACCACACATTTTCTGAATAGTTTTTATCCCAGAGCTATAATTGCACTCAACAATGAACTAAAGGGCCACCATCAGTGAGCTGTTGGACAGCATTACTTGGTCTGTTGTGTGGATGTTTGGGTGGTTTAGGGGTGGGGAATTTGTGCTGGGTGGGAGTGTGTTTGGGGATTGTTATGTGTGTTGGACCTGGTCTTTGGGTGTTAAGTGAATTTTGTTGTATGGGTATACTGTATATACACGTACAATGACAATAAAGGTATTATTATTATCTGTTTCACTCTGGTTGCAGTGGTGACTTTCAAGTGGATGAAAGGATCCAAACCCAATTTCCTGGCTCAAATGAATGGAGAGTCTCCTCTGAAGGAAGCGTTTGGGTCAGTGTGCTCTGCTTCCAAAGGTTGGGGAGTTGTCTGTGCAGGGCTGAAAGATATGAGAACAAGACTCCCCCCAAAGAGGCATTGTTGGTCTGACATAGGAGTGGAGAACAGAGGATAAGAGATGGGGAAGTAAAGACATCATTACTGCAGTTATTAAAGAAACAAATAAACCAGTCACAACGAAATGGGGACACCAGAGATTAGAAAAAAGAGAAGCTGGATTCTGGTAATAAGGCAAACGATGTCTGGTGGTGAAACAGAGCAAGAAAAGATGAAGGGCCCCTCTTTCCATTTTGGAACCATCCCCTCTCTCCCACCACTGGTCTGCAAAGCCAGAAAAGTTGGGAAACTGTGGGCTAGACATACCAAGCTCCGTAACCACAAACTATCATATGAAGCCCAGAAGGTCTACTTAAACAACAACTTACTCTCCTATAATCCCCATCCAAAGTAGCTTGGAATAACATTGGACCTGACTCATTCCTAGAAGATACATCTAGAGAATACAGTGGCAAAAATCAATACTAGGAACAGCATTCTCCAGGTGCTTAGGTGGAACTGAATGGGAGCTTCAGCTGCCGCCCTCAGGTCAACAGCACTAGGGTTGGTTTACTTTGCAGCAGAGTACTGCTCCTTGTATGGCTTAATAGCTGCAATACTAGTGAGTTAGACATCAGACTCATCAACACCATGAGGATTACAAGTAAGTATTAAAACCACCCCAGCTTGCTGACTTCCTGTTATGAGCCATATAGCACCACCAGCTTTATGAAGGCAAGATGCATTAGTGAAAGAATTCAGAAAAATTATGAACAACTCACTCCTACCAGTGCATACTTCCTCATTTATCAGCCAGAAGACTCAAATTCAAGAAGCTCCCATTGGCACTTGCACAACATCTGCCTAACATCTTTAACACTGATTCCCAATGGAAAGCCAAATAGGTCACTGAATGCCCAGACATAGGAAGACACATAAATGACCCCACAAAAAAGGTGCCAGGCTTTGAACTACCATGTCAACAATGGACAATCTTGAATAGGATTTGCACCTCACACAGTATCTGCTGGGACTTCCTGTATAAATGGGGTGTAGTATGCTCCCTTCAGTGTGACTGCAGAATTCCACATCAAACTGTAAATTACATTGTGACCAGCTGAAAGCTGATACTGCATATACTGGGTCAGTATCTGATTTTTTAAAATATAAATGATGTTGTGCTTCAATTATTAGATGGCCTAGGCATTGGTATTTGAACATAGATCTTTTTAACATTTATATTTTATTGCATTTTACTAATCTGGGTAAAATATAAATATATCTGGTTAGTCCATGCATAATGTAAGGATCGCCTCTCCTTCCAACTTAAGAAAGTACGAACTCTTGAAACGTAGTTGTTCAAAAGGATTCTTTTATTAAGCAGAAGTGAAAACCATCCAGCTAAAGCACAATCTGAATGCCCTTAGGCAAAGCAGTAGGATTAAAGTGGTAGAGACCCCTCCCTTTAGGTCAGAATGCAGATTTCAGCCAATACACAAGTGTGAAGATGTTTTCTTTACTATTTCCTTTGAGAACCCGAACAAACATGCATTCCCACCACTTCCCTTTAAAGTGAGACAACCCACATGGCTATCATATAAATTCCTGCAGGTAAAGGGAATCTCAGGCTTCCTTGGCGCCATGATATAGGTTGTAAAATATCTGATGACACAGGCCATGCAAGTAAATCGAATCCACGTCCCCCCTTCCTTCACTTGAATGGCAGTATCACTTTTAGGGATCTGACACATAATATGCTAAAGAAAAAAATAAACCAAGCTCTCTCAACCGTTCATCACACAATTTAGCTTGTTTATCATTTTTGCTGCTCTTCTCTGCACACTTTCCAGGACTTCAACATTTTATTGTATTCTGGTGACAACTGGATGCAGTATTCTAGGTGTGGTCTGACCAGGAGGGTGTAAAGCAGTACTATCACTTCTTGTTGTCTTGACACTATCCCTCTGTTGATACAGTCTAGGATTGTATTGGTGTTTTGGCAATTGCAACACACTGCTGGTTCATATCTACAGTAGATCCCTGCTCTGATCACATTTGAATCCAGTACCCTATGTTCCAGACTATGGATCCATTGCAGCAATTATCTTGATACTGTATTGTTTTAATGTAGCATCCATCTGAAACCACTTGATGAGCCATCATAATTACAGATCCAGCAGTATTTGAGTGACTGGGGAGAATTATTTTTCAAACCAGTAATAAGGTTATCAAAAGCAGTGAAGAGAAGCAAACTGATTTTTTTCACAAAAAAAAAAACAGGCTGCCAGGTCTCTGCGGATGGAGCAGTAAAAAGTAAACAAGAATTTTGTTGTCCTAGAGTTTGTTTATATGTACAGGTAGTCCTCAACTTACAACCATTCATTTAGTGAATGGTTCAAAGTTATAACAGCAGTGAAAAAACGGGCTTATGACCGTTTTTCCACACCTACAACCATTGCAGCATCCCTGTAGTCACATGATCAAAATTCAGAAGGTTGGCAACTGGCATGTATTTATGATGGTTGCAATCTCCCAGGGTCATGTGATCACCTTTTGCAATCTTCTGTCAAGCAAAGTCAATGAGAAAGCCAGATTCATTTAACAAATGTATTATTACTCAATCACTGATGTGATTCACAACAACTGTGGCAAGAAATGTCATAAAATGGGACAAAAATCATTTAATAACTGTCTTAGTTAGCAACAGAAATTTTGGGCTCAATTGTGGTCATAAATTAGGGATTACCTGTATAGTATATAGGTTTCTCCTTTGAAAATAGAGCACTCATTGGAGTTATTGCATTATAATCTTCATCTTTCTTCTCATAGACATTATTTAGCAGAACTTTTTATTTTATTAAATTTTATTAAATTCTTTGAATTTAGCTGTTTCCAGTACAGATTGCAAGGAGGAAAGTCTGATACCAACATCCTGCAAAAACTTAGAATTAAGACATGAATCCATGATAAAACCACCATCATGTTACAGATTTCAGCAGTTAGCGTGTAATATTATAACAATTTAGCAATCTAGCATTTTTTCACATCAATACAAAAATGATTCTCATTATCCAAGAAATTTCTACATAGAATCCTCATGAAAACATGATCAAATCAAAGATTATATTGATCTGCATGTAATGAATCATCATAATTTTGGCACCATCGTGATGCAATGTTTCTTAATTTTATATGATTTTTATGTATGCACCAATTAAAATTGCCATAATAGTTCATGTCCATTTAAAAGGGCCTGGTGGCTCAACAGACTGATAGCATTGTGATTAACACCAGCTGTCTGCAATTACTGTAAGTTCGAATCTCACCAGGCTCAAGGTTGACTCAGCCTTCCATCCTTTCTAAAGTAGGTAAATTGAGGACCCAGTTTGTGGGGGCAATAAGCTGACTTTGTATAAATATACAAAAGTATGAAGGCTATTGCTTAACGCATTGTAAGCCGCCCTGAGTCTCCGGAGAAGGGCGGCATATAAATCAAATTTTTTAAAAAAAAGAGTACAGTGGAAAAATCATACTCATTTCCGTGAATATTTGCAACATGGTAGAAAATTTATTTAAAGCACACATAGACACTCACAAATACAGCGAACATAAGAACAAATGACAGCCCTTTTCCCTACTTGCATTATAATCTTAAATTTTCTTCCTGCTTTCTGAGTTAATAGGTTTCTGCAGGTTTGTTTGGTAGTCTTGGATGGCTACAATCGTCAGGGCTGTCATTACGCTACACTGGATCTTGCTTGCTGCTGGCAGCCTGCCATAGAAATTGGAGGGGGGAGGGAGAACTGCAGGTGGAATGAGAGGGAGAGTTGCTGGGGATACCATGAGGAAATGAAACCAAGCCTCAGACCGTCCCGTGAGAAACACCAGCTTCAAGGACAAGGAAGGAATGCTAGCTGCAGAGACAGGAACTGTTTCCCAAAACAATTTGTTTTTGTTTGTTTGTTTGTAAATTTATATTGCCATCTATTTACACATGGTGACTCAAGGCGGCTTACAAGAATATTATTTATATATATATATATATCAATTTTCTTACTTCTTCGTAGGGTTTATGTGTGTTTTTCTTCTAGCCAAGGTTTTTTTGTAGCTCCAGCTCAGTAGAATCACATCTACTCGTTCTGGGCTTTTTTCCTTTCTAACACCTAGCAAGCTCTAACTGCTAGGTGGGAGACCTAAATAGATCCATTTCTAGCTCGTTAGCTGTCATCAGTAGGCCACACCCATATCCTCCCTGTAAAGGTACAGTATCAATTTTCTTACTTCTTCGTAGGGTTTATGTGTGTTTTTCTTCTAGCCAGGACCGAGTAGATGTGATTCTACTGAGCTGGAGCTACAAAAAAACCTTGGCCACGTAGGGAAAACCTGGCTAGAAGAAAAAAAAACATATATATGTATGTATGTATGTATGTATGTATGTATGTATGTATGTGTCTGTCTGTCTGTCTGTCTGTCTGTCTTTGGTTATTCGGGTCTTCTCCCACATAAAATTGGAAGTGTCTTGGCGACATTTCGACGAAGTCTCATTCGTCATCTTCAGGCTGGTGTTCTCGGCTTCGTGCTTCCAGGAGCAATGTATGTATGTATGTATGTATATATAATATAGAAAACAATATAGAAAAAATAAAACTAATAAAGAGAATCAATAATAAATTAATAAAAGAACATAATAAAATAACCCTCCAATTGTTAGCATCTAATTGGATACTTCTTGAAAACCAGGGGGTGGAGGGGGACACATAAAGGTTAACCACATACTTTGGGCAGGAACCCCTCAGATCCAACTTTGCTTATTCTGTAACTGCTTGGCTTTCTTAAAATATACTTTTAGCTAACCATGGGCCTAAGAGTCTTGCTTTCCAACTGGCCAAGTTGAGGCAGATGACACTAAGCTGGATCTGCAATCTGCAATCTGCCTGGAGAGACCCATCTACCATGGAGATAGTGCAAACATGTCCCTCCCTGGGAAGGACCTAGGGGAGAAGAAGATCAGGCCAAAGGGAGAGCCCGGGGCTTCTGGAAACCAGTACGGGGCCTAGGCCAACCCGATGGAGCTTGGCACCCAACCAAAGAGAGCAGGGGGAAATCTAGTGCTTTCCTCCACAGCACCAGAGGAGCTGGGGGAGGATTCCCTCTGAGGAGCCAGGGCCCAATGGTTATGGGGAGTTGGAAAATCACCTGAGCCAGGAGAGACCCCTCCAGGTGTTAATGTTTTCAAAGGGAGCTGGAGCCGAGCTTGATGAGCTGTGGAGTGGGACAACCCCACAGACAGAGGCCACCTGGCTGCAGTGCCTGACCTAGCAATCTGAATGCCTGACCTGAATGGGAGATTCCAGGAGTTGGGAGTGCATGACTGGCCAGCCCAGGATGAACCAGCCTCTGTGTCGGGGACACCGGCAGCAATGGTGGCAGCGCTCATTGCCGCTGTGCCAGCACTGTCTGCCCAGCTTGTACCTGCACCAGCACCAGTGGCCTCACCAGTGCCAGAAACTCCCCCAATTCAGGGGGACCACCAGCCTCATCCCTGGCAGTGAAGTATGATGGAAGTCTGAAACAATTGAGTTACATCCTTCCCAGCGATTGGTGAAGGAACTCTGACCAAGAGTTTTGAGACCCTCTTGGAGAATGACAGTGGAGGCGCAAATGATCCCATAGTAAATGTAACTGTGAGAGCCAAAGTTATGTTTCCGTCCTCAGTGTGGAAAGGACTATTATCTTCCTTGTTATATTCAGGGTGCACTAGGTGCTTAATTAGTTTGGCCATAGTGCTTTGTTAACTTAGCCAGGGGATATGCCTCAGGTGCAGGGGTGAAATGCTCCTGGTTCAGACTGGATCGCCTGATCCAGTAGCGATCATGGTGGATGGTTCGGAGAACTGGTAGTGATTCTGGCATGAGGCTCCGCCCACCTGCCCGTTGTTTTGTACCCTCATCACGTGCAGGGGTACATGCCAGAACTGGTAGTTAAAAATGCTTTAAAAAGTAAAAAAAAAAAAAAAAGTTCCGACATCACTCAACCGATCATTGGAACTTTTTTTTTTTTTTTTTTTACTTTTTAGGTATTTTTTTACTACCAGCTTGGGTGAATAGCTAGTAAAAAATGCTTTAAAAAAGTAAAAAAAAAAAGCTCCGATGATCACAGCTGTGCCACACAATCATCGGAGCCTTTTTTTTCTTTTTTAAAGCATTTTTTACTACCTAATTGCCCAAGCCGGTAGTAAAAAAATGCTTTTAAAATGTTAAAAAAAAGGTTCCGATGATCACAGCTATGGCGCGCAATTGTCGGAACCTTTTTTTTTATGGGGGTGGGGTATGTGTTTTTGCTCCCAGCAGGCTTCCCTGAAGCCTGCTAGGCCAAAAATGGGGGGGGGGGGTTGGCAAAAAACGGGGGTGGGGGGTGGGGGTGCATTTTTGAAAGAGAGAGAGAGAGACAGAGTCAGAGAGAGAGAGAGAGAGAGAGAGAAAGGAGGGAGGGAGGGAGGGAGGGAGGGAGGCAAGAAAGAAAGGAAAGAAAAAGGAGAGGAAGGAAAGACTACAAACCTGCACTTGACGCAGCAGCTTCAGAGGATAATCCAGGGCTGGAAGGGACCTGGAGGTCATCTAGTCCAACCCTGCTCCAGCAGGACATTCTTAGTGAGCTTCTGTCTTTTGATCCCCCAGTCACATGGTTATATAGCCATGCCCACCGAGTCACATGACCCCTCACCAAGGCATGCCCACCAAGCCACGCCCACAGAAGCAGTAGGAAAGAAATTTAGTTTTTATTTATTTATTTGTTCAACTTGTATGCCGCCTTTCTCCGAAGACTCAAGGCGGCTTACAATGCATTTAAAAACCATATATATAAAACATTAAAATTTAAACCATTAAAAACAATTAAAACCCATTCACACCATTCATGGCCGGATTTCGCCAGATCGCAACAGCGAGATCAACGGCCTCAGGCCTGCCGGAAGAGCCAGGTCTTCACCGCTTTTCGGAAGGCCAATAGGGTGGGGATGGTCTGGACCTCAGGAGGTAACTGGTTCCAGAGAACTGGGGCAGCCACAGAGAAAGCCCTCCCCCGCGGGCCCGCCAGCCAGCATTGTTTAGCTGACGGGACCCTGAGGAGACCAACTCTGTGGGATCTTACCAGTCACTGGGAGCTATGCGGTAGAAGGCGGTCTCAAAGATACCCTGGCCCTGAGCCATGTAGAATTTTAAAGGTAATAACCAACACCTTGAATTGTGACCGGAGACCAATATGGAGCCAGTGCAGCTCGCAAAGAATTGGTGTAATGTGGGTGTATCTAGGTGCACCCATGACAGCTCTGGCGGCTGCGTTCTGGACCAACTGTAGTCTCCGAACACTTTTCAAGGGTAGCCCCATGTAGAGCGCATTGCAATAATCTAGCCGTGAGGTGACAAGGGCATGAGTGACTGTGAGGAGAGCCTCCTGATCCAAGTAGGGTCGCAATTGGTGCACCAGGCGAACCTGTGCAAAGGTCCCCCTAGCCACAGCTGACAGATATTTTCACCACTGCTCAGGTGCCTAACATACCTGGAACTTTCTTCCAAATGGATGGGACCATGGCAGAGAGGATCCCTACTACCTCACCAAGTCATTGATATTGAAATTGGGGCCCCACAAAGAGACTCTTAGCTTTATTGTGGGTACGGGCATGATTGTCAGATCCCTAAAAGTGATACTGCTATTCAATTGGAAGAAGGGGGAGATTTGGATTCGATTTACTAGCATTGCCTGTGTCAACAGATAATTTACAACCTATATCCTGGCGCCAAAGAGCCCTGAGATCCTCTTTACCTGGAGGAATTTTTATGATAGCCATGTGGGTTGTTTCACTTTAAAGGATAACAGTGTGAATGCATGGTTGTTCAGGTTCTCAGGGAAACTAATAAAGAAAGCATCTTCACATTTGTGTATTGGTTAAAATCTGCATTCTGACTTGCAGGGATTTAATCCTACTTGTCTTGCCTAAGGGTATTCAGATCTTGCTTTAACTGGGTGGCTATCACTTCTGCTTAATAAAAGGTCTCTTTTGAACAGCCACGTTTCTAGAGTTTTTACTTTCTTAAATTGGAAGGAGAGGCAATCCTTATGATGACTAAACCCATGGTGTTAGGACTGGCATGGTTGAAAAGTGGGGGCTGAGGATTACTACCAGACACCCACAAGAGGAGGAGGTCATGAGAAGCTTGCTGCCAAGCAGCCATGCACCATCCTTTAAGACACTGGAAAGTGAAAAGGTGGCAGTGCCCAGCCAAAGGGAGGGGGCCAACCTGGCCATACCCAAGGAGTATTGGGACCTCATTGATGTCTTCAGCGAGTGTGAATCCAATGTCCTACCCACCCACCCCAAACCACAGACTGTGCTATTGGGTAAAATTACCCAAGCCCAAACTTTATTCAATGATTTGATGGGAGCTAGAGGCATTCATTGATAAAAACTTGGCCAGGGATTTTATATAACTGGCGAAGTCCCGCATGGCAGCTCCTGTACTCTTCAGGGAAAAGAAAGAGATTATGCATTGATTACCTGGGGCTAAATGCTATTTATGTGCAGAACATATACCCCCTGTCACTAATGAAAGTCATGTTGGGCGGACTTCCGGTTTGCTAGCCTTCGGCGAAGACAGTACCTTTTTAAGGACCGCCAGCCCTGCCGCCTGTAGAGCCGCCTCATGATCGAGAAGCAGCTCGAAATCTCCAAAATCCAAAGGATTGAAGGAGGAGAGATAGCAGGGCACAGGTTGAGCCCCTGTAAGCCCCCAGGGAATTGCTTCTGGGGAGGAAACAGGCGCGGCTCCCTCCCAACCTGCTGAGACTCCAGACGGCGTGGGACGATTCTGCTCTCAGCAGAACAAGCCGGCTGCAGCAAATGTTCAAATTGAATGAAACCAACCTCAATAAGCAGCAGAAATATTAACTTGAACCCTGAAACTTGGAAAACGCAAGTATTAGCGCTTTGTTGACTTTTTAATTTAAAAGAAAGTACGAGCGAGTGAAAGTGATTTGAAAAAATATGGCACCCAGCTCCAGAGCTAACGAGCTTGCGAGAGTGGATTTGTGAAGTTATTTTGCTTTGCTACAAAGTTGCTACAAAGTTGCTCCACTTGTAATAAAGAGAAACAAGAGAAGGGGGGGGGGGAAACCTCTTTCTTTAAAATCTGAATTTGCTTTACTCCAGTTCCTATTTGATTAAACCTGGGGGATTCTTTTAGAAGTCTCTGTGGAGGTGGAAAAGGAAAAGGGACTTCCCTTTTCAGAAAATCTAGCCTACGTGGCAGAATGGCCTCAAAGAAGCAGGAAGGAAAGGCAGCATGGGGGGGATCCCCCACACACAAACATGTAATGCAGCTTCCCCCTGCTCAACAGACACAGACTCAGAAAAAAGATTTTGACTTTGAAAATTTAAAAGAATTTATCTCTCAGGCTTTGGATGACAAATTTCAAAAATCACATCAAGAAATAGATGATAAACTTCAAAAATCCCAACAGGAAATTATGCAGGAAATTAATGAAATTAAAGACATGGTGAAACAGGATTATGGCAAGGTGACTAAAAAAATATTCGATGTGGCGTCTGACCTCGCAGAATTTATTATTAAAGTGGATTCCAAAATGGAAGATTTTAAATCAGAAGTCAATGTTAAGATTAAGGACAATGATTATAAAATTTTTGATGTTGATGAAAAAGTGCAGAAAGTTGAGAACGAAATTGTTATGTTACAATTCAGGGCCATGGAATTTGCTATAAGGCTCAGAGGAATTAGAGAGGATGACCAGCAGGATTTGAGACAGATTTGTGCTGATGCCCTGGCTGTGTTATTAAAAATCAATCCTGAAGTGGTTTTTTACAAAATAGATAAAATTTATAGAATGAATTCTTGGGTGGCCAGACAAAGACAATTGCCCAGAGATGTGGTGATATATTTTACAGACAGAATAATAAGAAAAGATATCCTGCAAAAATCTTTTCTCTCCTCTGTGCAAGTGGGGGGGGGGCTCAAATTGGAGTTTTTAAAGAATTACCACCCAAGATGTTGAAAGCCAGAAAAGACTTTGGTTTTCTAGTAAATGAATTGAAAAAAACAAGATATACCATTTCGGTGGGATGCCCCAACTGGTATAATTTTGAAATACAATGGAGAAAGACATTGGTTGAATACTGTTGAGAAGGCGGAGTATTTTTATTCTGCTAATTTTAAAGAAAGAACACCATCTCCACGTACATCTACAGTGTTGGAGATTAAGGAGAGTGATAAGAAGCAACCCCAGCAAGAGATGCAACAACAGTCAAAGCAGGTGGACTCAGAGAACATGCAAGGTGCTGTAGGAGCTTTACTGGAGGAGCCCCTGCTAGAATCTTCTCCAATCCTGGACCCGATCCAGATGGTTGAAGTCAAAGACCAGCGTATAACTCGTGCAAAATCTAAGCAACTTAAAGAAAAGCAACAACAGGAAAGACAATACAAAAAGGGAGCTAAGAGTACTGTACAAGAGACTGAAGCCATGGGGGGAGCGAAACCAAAGATTATGGAAGACATTCGGTTATTCTGCTCATTGCTTCAAAAAGATAAAGATGACAATTAAGTGCTAATCTTGGAACATGAATGGGTTGAATTTATTACAGAAAAGGAAGAAGTTATTTGCATATCTGAGACAATTTAATAATGATATAATTTGTCTACAAGAAACCCACATTAGAACTCAAGATCAAAAACATCTGATAAACTCTAAATTAGGAACACTTTTTGTGGCTTCAACTTTGCAAAAAAAGAATGGTGTGGTTATTTATGTAAATAAAAGACTGACAGCTAAACTTATAGAAGTAGATGAAGATGGCAGATTTTTAGCAATTGAATTGTTTACAGTAAATGGCCAAATTCTTTTGATTGGAATTTATGCTCCCAACCAACAACAGGATCATTTCTATAAAATGTTACACACTAAAATACTGCAATGGGACTACAGATCTATTTTAATTATGGGAGATTGGAATGGAGTAATTGATTCCAAATTAGATAAAAAGAGCACGGCGAAATCCAGGATTAGACTACCACAGACTTTTTTCGATATGAAAGAGGACTTGGAATTAAAAGATATTTGGAGAATACATAATCCAAAAGAACTGGACTATACCTTTTTCTCTGATAGACACAGATCCTTCTCTAGGATTGACTTTATTTTGTTGTCAGATGATCTACTTGTTAAGACAAAAAGAACAAAGATTTTTCCAAGAACTTTGACCGACCATAGCCCAGTATGGATAGAATTTGAGATGGGTAAAATTGAGAGACGATCATGGAGATTAAATGAAAATTTATTCAGATATGAAAAAAATATAACAGAATTTAAGAAGTATTTGAAAGAATTTTTTGAAATGAACTTGAATAAGGGTACCCCACTTGAAATTGTGTGGGATGCGAGCAAAGCTTATATGAGAGGGGTACTCATTTACATGAACTCTAAACATAGACTGAATCGACAAAAGAAGAGATCTGAATTGGAAGCAGAAATAAAGAATAAAGAACAGCTACTTATTAAAAATCCAACAGATGAAAAAATACGTGGTGCTATAAAACTTTTGAAAGATCAATTTCAAATGCTTATGGCAGAACAAGTTGCGACAAATTTACAATATGCGAGGCATAATACATTTTGTAATGCCAATAAACCGGGCAGATGGTTGGCTTATACACTAAGGAAGAAGCAGAGTATACGGACTATTGATAGTATTGATATTGGAGGGAAAGAAATCTTTCAACAAAAATTAATTAAAGAAGCTTTTGTAGATTACTATACTAAACTATATGCTAAAGATGATGTGCAGAATGGACTTATAGAAAAATACTTAGATAATAAAAGAGTCACAAAAATTACTAATCAACAAAAGGAAAGAATGAATTATCCTATAACAGTGGAGGAGATAATAGTAGCAATTAAACAATTAAAAACAGCTAAAGCTCCTGGAACGGATGGTTTGACAGCAGTGTATTATAAAACTTTGCAAGCAGAAATGGTGGAACAACTTAGAGATTTATTTTGTAATATTCAACAAGGGGGTAAAATACCCCCATCATGGACAATAGCTTATATTTCTTTGATACCAAAAGAACAAGTAGGTCCTAAAAAACCGGAGAATTATCGCCCAATATCTCTTCTGAATACTGATTATAAAATTTATGCAAAAGTACTAGCCAACAGGTTGATGCCAGCAATCCAAGAGGTGATTCATGATGATCAAGCAGGATTTATCGAGGGCAGATACATGAAGGACAATGTAAGGCAAGTAATAGATTTATTGGAATATCTTGAGAAGAATAAACAGATCCCTGCAGTGCTGGTCTTCCTGGATGCAGAGAAGGCCTTTGATAGAGTGGACTGGAATTTTCTACTAAAGACTTTAAAAAAGATGGACTTTGGGGATCAATTTATACAGGCGGTTTCAGCAATTTACCAAGAGCAAAAGGCACAGATTATTATTAATGGAAGTTTGACAACATAGTTTAAAATTGAAAAAGGAACAAGACAGGGATGTCCGTTATCCCCATTGTTATTTATTTTAACACTAGAAGTCTTGTTAAATACAATACGGGACTCTAATATCTTGAAAGGTATAATGATAAGGCAAGAGGACTACAGAATAAAGGCATTTGCAGATGATCTGGTTGTTACCCTAACACAGCCAATGGAATCAATAATCCAGATGAAAGACATTATACAAGACTATGGTAAAGTTTCAGGTTTTAGACTGAATCAGAAAAAAACAAAGATGATATTCAAAAATATGACACAAGATCGAAAACATGAGCTGGAAAGGAGGGCAGGTTTTGAGATTGTACCAAAGGTAAAATATCTAGGAGTTCAGGTTGCAGAATCAAATATGAAACTGTTTCAAAATAATTATGAGGTGTTGTGGCGAGATGTGCAGAAAGATATGGAGACTTGGAAAAAACTGCAGCTGTCTCTACTTGGAAGAATAGCAGCAGTTAAGATGAACATTTTGCCAAGATTTCTTTTTCTGTTTCAAATGATTCCGGTGCTTAAAAGTGATAAACAATTGAAAGAGTGGCAAAGTGGAGTGAATAAGTTTGTTTGGAACGAGAAAAAACCGAGAGTGAAATTAAAAATTATGCAAGATGTTCCAGAAAGGGGAGGTCTTAAACTTCCAAACCTACAATTATACTATGAAGCAGCAGCTTTGACCCAAGCAAGCGATTGGTTTGGAAGGAAAAAGACTGGAATATTGAATATAGAAAGTTTTGATCTTGAATTTGGATGGCATGCCTACTTATTTTATGAGAACAAAGTGGATAAAGTATTTAAAAGCCATATACTAAGAGACCCTTTGATGAGGGTTTGGAAGAAGCACTGACTTAAATGGGATTACAAAATACCGCTATGGCTGGATCTTGGTCATATTATGTGGAATACAAATATAATGTCACTCGGGGGGTTTTTATATAAAGAGGTTCTTTTTACAGATGCGGGCAGATGGCAGTTGAAGACATTACAGACACTGTTGGACAAAGGGATTAACTTAACTTGGTTACAATATAATCAACTTCAACTCAGATGGAAAGAGGACCAAAAAATTGATATTATGTTGCATGAGGAAGAATTGGTTAAACATATAAAAGAGAAAGGTCCAATGCATATTAAAAGGCTTTATAATGTTTTGTTAGAAAGGGATTCAGAAACTGAATTGATTAAAGATTGTATGATTAAGTGGGCACAAAATTTTGCAGAACCAGTGATATTGGAAACATGGGAAAAAATTTGGGTTCAGAATGTTAAATTTACACAGTCGCAGAATTTGAGGGAAAATTTCTATAAAATGTTTTATAGATGGCATTTAGACCCCAAAAATTGTCGTGTATGTACCCTAATGTTTAGCCAAAATGTTGGAGATGTGATAGTTTAGATGCTACATATTATCATGTTTGGTGGACTTGCAAGAAAGTTAAGGCTTTTTGGATAAAAATTTGGTGGGTTATGCAGAATGTTTTGAAGAAAAAAATCCAATTTTCTCCACAACTGTTTTTATTGGGTATAGTTAAGGGTTTTACATTGGGGGAAACAAAGTTGATATTGTACATGATAACAGCAGCGAGATTATTGATAGGTAAATACTGGAAAAATGAAGCTTTGCCCACTATCGAGGAATGGACTTTAAAGATGGCCAGTTTTGCAGAGATGGCGAAGATTTCAGCATATTTAAAAGACTGTTCACAAGAGACTTATGAATGGGAATGGAAAAAGTGGATAGATTATGTTCAGAACAAATATCAAACCAGGAAGTATCAAATAGCTTTTATTTGAAAATGTCATATTAAGATAGAAATATATTAATGTAATGAAGATGAAAAACTACAAGGGGGAGGGAGGGGTTCAAGTTTTATATAAAGGGTTTTTTTCTTCTTGATCTGGGTATATTGTGTGGAGGTCTGAGGGGAGGGGAGGGTTAGGGAGGGTTAGGAAGGATGAGGTTGGGAGGTTTGGGATGGGTTGAGGGGGGGGGGGAAGGGGTGAAAATGTAATTGTAAAACTTTTGCAATAAAAAAAAAAGAAAAGAAAGTCATGTTGGGCCACTTGGCCAAGGGGAAAATCTTCATGAAATTAGACTGATGGCACACTACATCAAATTCTCACCCAGATAATCCCACATTCTCTTTTCCTTATCTTCTTGCCTGTGGCCGGCCCGGCTTGTGACAGTTCCTAATGACTGTCTTCCCTTGCTGCTGGGTCGGAGGCTATTGCAGATACTTCAGGGAACTTGAGGCTTCCTTGTTCGTGCCTGCCTGTACCTCCATTCTTCACTGTCCCTACAGGACAGCTATGATCCCTGGGGATCCCCTAAAGCAGCTGAGATATCAGCATTTTCCAGGAGCCCTGGAATTTGCTGTGCCGCCGCTGGCATTGGCCACACCCCTCCTAGAATTTTCCTAG
Organism: Arizona elegans; assembly: GCA_022577455.1. Taxonomy (NCBI): domain Eukaryota; kingdom Metazoa; phylum Chordata; class Lepidosauria; order Squamata; family Colubridae; genus Arizona; species Arizona elegans. The sequence continues at coordinate 157,745,395 of JAKOOJ010000001.1, forward strand.
TCTTGTAGGGGTATGGTATATTTTCCATTCACCAGTAGAATGGAAAAGCTCAGCTTAGGTTTCAGCGTTGTTTCAGTTCTGATAAATCCAAATTTAGTTCAATTTATGGAAGCAAAATCGGCTATTCAAGTAAATTCAAGTAAATAGTTTCAGCATTTTATAATGTCTTTCCAAAACAATGCCTACCCAGTTTAAAAGTCCAATTTACTATGTTTTAAAAGGTCTTTAGCTTTTCTTCCCTTGGTTCCTTTCTTTAGGGTCTAGGATTTTTCTTTCTATGGTTATTCGCCACTTTGAAAAATAGTTCTAAGAGTCTCTTTTCCTCTTTTTTTTTTCATTTAAAGTTAGGGTCTAAATAAAAAGGAATCTTGTCACCCCGCACCAATCACTGTTCATCTGCACCGCTCCTGCACAGTTCTTTATTGCCTTGGCTGTCCCAGCTTCATGGCAGCTGTTGATGGCTGCCTCTTCTCCTCATTGTGGGAGAGGGAAGAAGCCCTGAGTCCAGCAGTAGAGTTGCTGCTCTCCCCGAATTACAGGGCGCACCTCTTTTCTTCACCATTCCTACAGGGTGGCTTTAGCTCCTTTCGGAGCCCTTCAACAGGAAGCCTGGGAGCGCGGAGATCCACTCCTCATGTCCGCTATTGCTGCAACATCAGTCAGAAGTCAGAAAACTCTCCATCTTGTGAAACATCAATTATGGTGGCCATACATAGAAAAAGGATATTGAGATCTATGTCATCATCTACCTGATATGTGCAGTGGCAAAAGAATGTCCAGGCAAAACCCCAGACTTGCTGCAACCCATGGCCAATCCCACTGCCTAATGGAGAGAAATACGTGGATTTTATTGTGAAGCTGCCAGAAAGTTCAGGGAACACAGTGATTTGGATCATAACTGATCTATTCTCTAAGCAAACCCACTTTGTGGCTTGTCCTAAAATACCATCTGCACAAACTCTGGCAAGACTCTTTGTACAACATATGCATAAGCTCCATGGGGTCCCAGAGAGGATTATTTCAGACTGGGGAGTACAATTTACACCTATGTTTTGGCAGAAGTTCCTGAAACTGTTGGAGACTTCCCAGGGACTCAGTTCCTCGCAATACCCTCAAACTAATGGAGCCTGTGAAGGTTCAAATGGCATGTTACATTGCTACATAAATTATCAAAAAGATGACTAGGGGGACCTCCTGCCATTGGTAGAAGTCACATACAATAAATCTGTCCATAGAAGCATGGACATTTACATCCTTCTATATGGCTACTGGACTGGACTTTGCTCCTGTGCCAGAATCTCCCCAGGATACCCCCAGCATGTCTCATTAGCTGACTGAGTGGAAACCTTGAAGAACACATGGCCAATTGTCCGAAATGTGTTAGAGTAGGCATTGTCAGGGTGGCAATTAATCCCATTCTGCTTTTGGGTAATTGCACCTTGATTAGAAAATGGATTGTGACCTTTCCTTGAAGTATACTTTAAGAAAATAAAACCGAGAAATATTCTAATAAACACATTTTATTATAAAGAAGTAAAAACATCTTACTAGCTAATTAATTACATCTTGGCAGCGTTCCTGCCGGACCTCTCTTGGCTGGAGAACAAAGAAAGAAAAAAAGGAAGTGAAGGAATGTGGACATGCGCAGTTAGCTTAAAGATAAGAATTTGGCAAGCTACGGTAAGTCTGAAAGTTCAAAAATAAGAGCTCGTCTGGTAAATACAAAAACGCAGTGACAACCCCTTCTTTGCCAGTTGAGCGAATATCAGGTACATCATCAATTAAGGCACATCTTCTTACGCAGATACTCGTGTTGAGCTGCTGGAAGTGATTTGTTGAGCATGTCTGCAATCTGATCATGTGTAGATACATACTGCAATTTTACAAAACCTTGTTTCACTAATTGTTTTATTATGTTTTGATAACAGATGTCAATGTGTCTGGACCTAGAACCTGTGAAATGTGATTCAGAAATATAAACCACCGATTCATTGTCTTCCATCACGGTGATCGGTTTGATCAGATGTGTCCAGATATCTGTGACCAAAGCATCAAACCATGTTAGAGAATTACATGCATCTGAAACACAAGCATATTCAGCTTCGGTAGATGAACAAGAAACAAAATTCTGTTTACGCACTTGCCAATAAACAGGACATCCATTTAAGAACATAATATAATCTGAAGTACTTTTACGTGATTTCTTATCACTCGCTCAATCAGAATCTGCATAACAACATAATTCTGCATAATCAGTATATGTTGGTTCTAACAATAACTTCATATGTTTAGTGTGTTTTAGGTATTTCAATAATTTCTTAATGCATGTCCAATGAAACTGTTTTGCCTTACCTACGTGTCGAGACAAGAGATTAACCCTAAATCCAATGTCGGGTCTGGTCCAACTTCTAATGTACAACAGTAACCCAATAATTGAACGATAAAGTGTTTGATCCTCGAAATCAGGACTTGCTTCATGTGTTAAGTTGTGAAAATCTGTTTGCATGGGTGTCTTTGTTGTGTTAGCATCCTTCATGTTGCAATGATGCAAAATTTGTTCAATTTGATCCTCTTGTGAAAGACTAAACCCCTTCTGTTTGGTTTTGGATCTATTCCTCCCTCTTCCTGATCTTTTCTATATCTTATTTTTATTTGTGAGTAGGGCCACCAGTCTATTAATATTCCTTGTTCATTAAGTTCTTCCCTAGTTTTCAAAACTCCTTGTGGATCTAATATTTCTCTGTATCTTAACAATTTTTGTTTTACTAATAAATTGGGATGAGTTATTGCTGCTATCGTTGATAACCAGCCGGGGACTTTCATATAATGTTTGCTTTTTATCTTTTGCCATAAGTCAATTAATGATTTCCTAATAATATGGTTGTTAAAATGCTTGAATATTTTATTTCTAGGACTCCATAAAAAAGCATGCCATCCCTTCATTAAATCGTGGCCCTCTAAATTTAATAATCTTTGATTTTCCAGGGTTACCCATTCTTTGATCCATGTTAAACTTGAAGCTTTATAATACTTTTCCCATGCCGGGAGTCCAAATCTGCCTCTAGTTTTGTCATCTTGTAATATACTTAATTTAATTCTTGATTTTTTTCCCTTCCCACACAAATTTTGTAGTTATTTTGTCCAAATTGCTAAAAAGTTTCTTGTCTAGTTTTATTGGGATTGTTTGGAATAAATAAAGAAGCCTTAGTAGTATATTTGATTTTATTGCTGCAATTCTCCCCAACAATGACAATTTTAATTTTCTCCATTTTTCCAAATCTTCTTTTATTTTTTGGACCAAAGGTCCATAGTTATTCTCTTTTATCATTATACTTCTGGCTGTCATGTTTATCCCGAAGTATTTCACTTTCTTAACTGCCTGCAATCCTGAATCTTTTGCTAATTTCTCTACCTGTTTTGCTGTTATATTCTTTGTTATCATTTTGGTCTTCTCTTTATTAATTTTTAATAAAAATTAATTTATTACATTAATAAATTTTATTTATTAAAATTTCCAAATTCTTCGGCTACATTTCCAAATTCTTCAATTTCTTTTATTAATTTGGGTGTTATTTTTATTGGATCTTCTATGAAGAAGACAAGGTCGTCCGCAAAGGCTTGGACCTTGTATTCTTCTTTTTTAACTTTTAATCCTTTTATTTCTTTATTCAACCTAATTCTAATTAATTTCCAGTGTCATAATAAAAAGTAAGGGCGACAATGGGCAGCCCTGCCTTACTCCTTTACTTATTCCAAAAAAATTTGTTGGGTCCCCATTTACTAATACACTAGCCTTTTGGTTCTTATATATTGACGATATAATTCTTGTAAATTTCTCTCCAAATTTCATATTTTTAATTTGGTGTATCATAAACTGCCAATTAACTTGGTCAAACGCCTTTTGTGCATCCAGAAAGATCAGTGCTACCTGTCTTTCTGGATGCATCTCATAATATTCTAAAACATTTATTACCATTCTTATATTGTTTTTTATTTGTCTTGTAAGCAAGAAACCGTTTTGATCCCAATGTATTCTATTATTCAGTATTTTTTTCATCCTATTTGCAATTATGCCCATAAAAATTTTATAATCAGTATTTAATAAAGAGATTGGTCTATAATTTTTTATTTTTTTTTATTGCAAAAGTTTTACAATTACATTTTCACCCCTTTTTCCCCCCCCTCAACCCACCCCAAACTTCCCAACCTCCCTAACCCACCCTAACCCTCCCCTCCCCCCAGACTTCCTCACAATATACTCATGTCAAATAAAAGGAAAAACCCTCCTTTGTATATAAAACTTGAACCCCTCCCTCCCCTTACAAATTTTCATCTTCATTACATTAACCTATTTCTATCTTAATATAGCATTTTCAAATAAATTTTCATCCTTACCTTGAAAATATTTCTATCTTAATATAACATTTTCAAATAAATTTTCATCCTCAACCTTAAAATATTTCTATCTTAATATAACATTTTCAAATAAAAGCTATTTGGTACTTCCTAGTTTGATATTTGTTCTGAACATAATCTATCCACTTCTTCCATTCCCATTCATAAGTCTCTTGAGAACAGTCTTTTAAATATGCTGAAATCTTCGCCATCTCTGCAAAACTGGCCATCTTCAAAGTCCATTCCTCAATCGTAGGCAGCGCTTCATTTTTCCAATATTTACCTATCAACAATCTTGCTGCTGTTATCATATACAATATCAATTTTGTTTCACCCGATGTAAAACCCTTAACTATACCCAATAAAAACAGTTGTGGAGAAAATTGAATTTTTTTCTTCAAAACATTCTGCATGACCCACCAAATTTTTATCCAAAAAGCCTTAACTTTCTTACAAGTCCACCAAACATGATAATATGTAGCGTCTAAACAATCACATCTCCAACATTTAGGCTGCACATTAGGGTACATACACGACAATTTTTTGGGGTCTAGATGCCATCTGTAAAACATTTTATAAAAATTTTCCCTCAGATTCTGTGACTGTGTAAATTTAACATTCTGAACCCAAATTTTTTCCCATGTTTCCAACATCACTGGTTCCTCAAAATTTTGTGCCCACTTCTTTATTTCTGCTTCCAATTCAAGTCTTTTCTTTTGTCGAATCAACCTATGTTTAGAGTTCATATATATGAGCACCCCTCTCATATAAGCTTTGCTTGCATCCCACACAATTTCCATTGGGGTGCCTTTATTCAAATTCATTTCAAAAAACTCTTTCAAATACTTTTTAAGTTCTATTATATTTTTTTCATATCTGAATAAATTTTCATTTAATCTCCAAGAGTGTCTCTCAGTCTTGTGTATCTCAATTTCTATCCACACTGGGCTATGATCAGTCAAAGTTCTTGGCAGAATCTTTGTTCTTTTTGTCCTAATAAGTAAATCATCAGACAACAAGATAAAGTCAATCCTGGAAAAAGATCTATGTCTATCAGAGAAGAAAGTATAATCCAATTCTTTTGGGTTATGTATTCTCCAAATATCTTTTAGTTCCAAATCTTCTTTCATATCGAAAAAAGTCTGTGGTAATCTAATCCCTGACTTCGCCAAAGTCTTTTTATCTAGTTTAGAGTCAATTACACCATTCCAATCTCCCATAATTAAGATAGATCTGTAATCCCATTGAAGTATTTTCGTATGCAACATTTTATAAAAATAGTCCTGTTGTTGGTTAGGAGCATAAATCCCTATCAAAAGAATTTGATTATTAGCAGAAAGTAATTCAATTGCTACAAACCTGCCATCTTGATCAGCTTCTATAAGTTTGGCTGTTAATTTTTTATTTACGTAGATAACCACACCATTCTTTTTTTGGTTAGTTGAAGATATAAAATGTGTTCCTAGTTTGGGATTTTCCAAATAGTTTTGATCTTGAGCTGTAATATGCGTTTCTTGTAAACAAATTATATCATTATTATGTTGCTTTAAATATGCAAATACTTTCTTCCTTTTTTGTGCTACATTCAACCCATTCACATTCCAAGATAAACATTTAATCATCATTATTCTCCTTCTGGAGCAAAGAGCAGAACATTCGGATTTCATCCGAAATCTTCTGTCCTGCATTCCCCACGGCTCCAGCCTTTTGATCTTGTCTTTCCTGCTGTAACTTTTCTTTAAGTTGCTTGGCTTTTGCTCGGGTTATACGCTGGTCCTTGACTTCAGCCGGTCTATAATTTTTTATTAATGTGGTATCTGCTCCCTCTTTCGGTATCAGGAAGATATATGCTTCCCTCCATGTATTTGGTATTTTTGCCTCCGTCAATGCCTCATTATATAGTTCTAATAATGTCTCATTTAATGAGTCTCCTAAACTTTTGTAAAACTCCATTGGTAGACCGTCGGTCCCCGGTGTTTTGTTATTTTTTTGTCTCTTCAATGCTTCTTTTAACTCCCCCATAGTAATTTCCTTGTCTAGCAATTCTTTTTCTTCCTTTATTAATATTGGCATCCCTTCACTACTTAGGTATTTTTCTATTTCCTCTATTGTTACTTCATCTTTCTCATAAAGCTCTTGATAGTATTGAATTATTATCTCCTTTTTCTTCTCTGAACTCTGTTGGGTTATACCCTTTTTGTCCTGTAATTTCTGAATTATTCTCTTTTCCCTCTCTTTCCTCAACCTAAATGCTAACCACCTCCCCGGCTTATTTGCTTGCTCAAAATAATTCTGTCTCATGTATTTCAATGTCATTGCATATTTCCCCTGTTCTAACATGTTCAAATTATGTTTCGCTGCCATCCAATTAACCCTAATTTGCTCATCTCCCGGATTCTCTTGTAATTTTCTTTCCCATTTTTGAATTTCTTCTAATGCTTCATTGTAATCTCTTTCCCTCTCTTTTTTCCATTTTGCATTATAGGCTATTGTCAGGCCTCTTACATACACTTTAGTTGTGTCCCATAAATTTTGTAGGGAGGTGTGTTGTTTTGTGTTTTCCTTATAAAACAATTCTAATTCCTTCTTCATGTACTCCTTATATTCCTTTTCTTTCAAGATCTGTGTGTTCATTGTCCATCTACTTTTTTTTCTCCACTGTCCCTTCCATGTTAACATTATTGGGTTACAATATTTCTACAGATTCTATTTCTGGCATCAACATATTAGTAACCCATGCCATGTCTAACCTGGACCAGGACCTATGTGGGTTTGAATAGTATGTAAAATTTTTAACTTCCAGATTATAAAATCTCCAGCTGTCTACCGTATTTAACTCTTCTACTAAGTCTTTAAATGTTCTAGGCAATACATTTTTCTTATTTTTATTTCTCTGACCACTTTTATAATCTTTTCTTATGTCCATAATCGCATTAAAGTCACCGATCAAACACACATTTTCTATTTTTTGTTCTATTATTTTCTCATGTACATTTTTATAAAATTCTAATTGTCGGCTGTTTGGCGCATATATAACCACCAATAAAATGTTTTTACTATTGATCTTCAACTCTATCATCACTGTTCTCCCTATCGTGTCAACATATTTCAAATTACTATCTATTCCTTCTCTCACGTATACTACAACCCCTCTTTTTTCTCCTCCGCCAATGCTACATATGTTTTACCTAGTTTCTTATATTGTACATACTTTTCATCTTGTTTTCTTATATGTACCTTCTGGAGGCACACAATATCTGCTTTTTGTTTCACAATTTTTCTTAAGATTTGGTGTCTTTTGGATGGTGAATTGAGACTGTTTACATTCAAAGATAGAATTTTTAACTCTTGTTCCATTTCTTAATGGTTTTCCTGTTGTTTCTTTTTTGTTTCTTCCTGTTCCTTCCCCCCCCCTTGTTTGTACTCCTTCTTCCTCTAGGATCTCTCCTTCCTCCTCCTTTTCTCCTTCCTTTAACACTCTTTCACGCTCTCGTCTCTGTTTTCCTCTGGGGTTCCATCCCCCTTCCTCTTTACTATTACTTGTTACCTCATTACTCATCACTTGGTCATGTTATTCTCTTGCTTTGCTTTGTGTGTCCACCCTTATTTTCTTTCCCTGCCACGTTACCAGCATCCCTTCTGGTATTATCCATCTAAAAGGTATATATCTCTTGTTTAATAATATGGCTAAAAACCAATAATCTTTCCTCATCTCTCTTATTCTTTTAGGAATTTGTTTCAGGGTAATTATTTCTTTGTTCCTATAAAACATGGGATCATCCTTAGTTATTTTATATACAATGACTCTGACTTTTTTTCTCACAAATCGTATATGTACTTCCCGGGGCAATTTGTTTTGTCGAGCATAATTTGTATGGACTCGATATACTTCGTCCAATTCATTTATTATTTCATCCTTCTCTCTTTGGAGGGCGTCTGCTATCATCTCCGCCATTACTAACGTTAGGTCCTCCTCTCTGTCTTCAGCCACATTTTGGAAGCGTAAATAAAGTTCAGCTCTTTCCATCTCTAATTGTGCCACAGTATTTTCTAATTCTTTGTTTAATCCCATCATTTTCATATCTAAAGATTCCAATTTTTCTTCAGTCAGTTCTGTTTTCTTTTCTATGGCCATTATCCTTTGATCGTTTTTTGTTATAATTTCCTGTATCGAATCCATTTTTTCATCTATCTTCTGGATGTCACTCTTTACCTCTCTCTTCACCTCATCCATGTCCTTCCTGGTTTCTTTGGGATTTCTAGCCATACACTCCTGCATCTTAACCATAGTCTCTTGTATTGTCATGAGTGTGGCCTGCATTGTTGGCATACTTAATACAGTTGACTGCTTCTCTGATGAAAACATTCCCTCTAGGGTCTTCTGTGTCACTGGAGAGGCCAATGGTCCGGTTAGTATTGAGGCGGTTTTCTTTCCTGCTTTCAACGTCGTTGTAGTGGTACTAGTCATCTCCTTAAGTATTCTGTATTGTTCCACCAATATGTTATCTACCTTCTCCCAAATCACCATCCAAATTCTATATAACTTCTTTCTTTCTCTACTTTTCTTCTTTTTTCCCCACTCAATTAAGCAAGCAATTAATCAGTCAATCTATCTATTATTCAATTGATCAATTAAATAGTAAATACTTAATTACTGCTATTTAGATTACTACTATTATGTAAATACTTAATTAATACTGTATAAATAATAAACATTAAAATGACCTTATATGCACTTAAATAAAATCTAATACTTCAATAATTAATAATTAATAATCTATACTTGGTAACAGTTACTATAAATTGTTATATATATAAAGTTTGCAGTTATAAATAATTCTAAAAAATGTTCTAAAAGATATTTATAGGTTATTTATAAGTTCAATGTAGAATATGTACTATTTATATTTCTATGACATTTCAATTAATTTACTACAAAATCAATAAGAATAAATATGAAATAAATAAATATGAAAAATCTAACCAATTACTATGAGTGTGTGGTTATATCCAGAAAAAGAGGGGAAAAAGGAATAATGCTATATTATCATGAGTTCTTTTTATCCAAGTTGTTGTAAATTTTTAGAAAAGTTTCCAGTGTCTCTTACCTATAGTCTTTTCTTCCATTTCTGATTTCTTTTCTGGCTTAAAATGATTCAATATGGCGATCTGCAATCTGCGCAGTCACATGTAAGCACTTCTTACTTTGCCAAACAACCTCTTTCTTTCCGTTGGGGCAGCTAAAAATAAACGGGTAAATGTAGTGTCTAATTCCTTTCTCAATCCAGCTGTTTAAACAAGCCTCTCTCCATGTTCTATTTTCTCATATATTAGCGTTCCATTCTTTTACTTTTCGTGTCTCGTTGAAGTTCGCCCACTTCCTTTTAACTCCCCTCGTCATTTGCCGCCCGTTTAAATTTCTGAGTTTTCTTCTGCCTGCCGCCCCTCCGAAAAGTCAGCTTCTCCTCTTTGGTTTCCCGCAGGATAAAAGTATTCAAATTCTTCTCGGTTTGCTCACACCGCCAGTCTTTGCACCGTACTCACTATTTTGCTTCCTGTTGGTATTTCTCGGGGCGTCAGGCCTCTGTGTCAGCCGCACCAGCCAGTTTCTTCTAAGTTCGAAATGAGGGTCCTTCCTGGTGTGGCGGGAAATCGCACCTCTCCTCGCCTCCTTACTGCTGATCCCTCCAGGACCAATCTTCACCCCAAAGGGCTCAAAAAACTTAGAAATTTGGCACTGGGAACAGAGCGCTTCTTTTCCCGTGCTGCCACGACCCTACGTCACCGCCGGAAGTCCCGGCATGCCCCAATCTTCTATGCCACTTATGGATATTCCTGGAATGCAAAGGTTTACCAGTTAGTGAATTCTCAACATTAACAGTTTTATAAGGAACCTCAGGCTTGCTCTGAGCAACCTGTTTCCTAATTTTCTTTTTGTCGGCTTTAGGAGCCTTTGGAATAGCAACGGGATCTCTCTCTGGAGCATCTCTCTCTGGGCCTGTGCTCTTCTCTTTTGGTATACTTGCCTGTCTTTGCGGTTTAGGCTTTGGCTTTAAGTAATAAACACCACCAATTAACATGGTTTCAGCAACAATATCTCCATTTTTAACTATGTAACTTGCTTTTTCAAGGTGGTGAACCTGGAACTTTAATGCTCTAGACAAGTGACTCTGACTAAGCAAATTATTAGTTGCTGTCGGTATATAATAAACATCAGGAATGAATGCATCGAGCTCTTCAACATAAACAGTTCCTTTCCCTTTGACCTGACAAGGATGATTTGAAAAAGAATAAAGTTCACGTAGTTCAGGTTCAGGTTCGTGCATCTCTGTAAAAAGTTCCTTTCTGTAGGTATCATGCAATGCTGCACCACTGTCCAAAGTCCACAGGAGTCGTCTGTCGTACTCTGGTTGAGGTTGTGGATCATTGGTTAAAGCCAATGTGGTGAGTGGAACTTGCGAATCATGTCAGGGACCACAACGACCTTGTCTACCACCTTTGCCTCTGCCTCTGGAGTCTGTTCCTCTGGGCTGGTACGAGACGGGAGCTGGAACTGGTTGGGGACAATCCTGGGTGGCATGTCCCACACGATTACAGATGTTGTATCTTGACATCCTTGGAACGTAGGCTCTTCCTCGGAAGGGACGCCTTGCTGGAGCTCTTAATGTGGGTGGTCCTCTCAAATGTGGCGTGGCTAACATGAGTGCTTCTTCTTCAATTAAAAGTCTGCATACATTGTCCACTGTACGTTGAGCAATGGGCACTTGGTTAATCTTTGTAATGGCATTTTTCCATTCATAATTCAATGAGTTAATAATAATGCTGATCATTTGAATATCATCAATAAGATAGCCTCTTTCTCTCAATTCTCTTCTAATTCCTTTCAGTTTGGTTAAATGTCCTCCAATTTGTTCACCAGGTTTCAATCTCGAACCATGGAACTCAGACATGAGTAAACATGAAGATTCAATTGAAAGAAGGCCTGTAGCAATTTTCCAATTGAGCCCAAATTTGTTGGGCTGTTGCATCAGGCAGAAAGGTAACTTGCAGTTCAGTATCCATGGACATCAATAATGTTGTGCAAGCTTTAGTCTCTAAGTCTCTTATTGCAGGAGTCCATGGCTGAGCAGGAGGATTAAAAACCATACAGTGAGTACCTTCTCTGCGAAGTAACAATCCAATCTCACTGACCCAGGCCTTATAATTTTGTCCTGACATCTTTAATTTTGACTCACCAGCTAGTGGAGCAACAGAAAATGCCTGGTGAGGAACATGCATTTGGTATGCTGGCTGTGCCGGTAAAAATACCTGTGGTATTTGCTGTGCTTGTTGTGGACCAACAAATGGTCCTGGTTGCACGGCTGGAGACACTTCTGCGTGCACTTGTGGCTGAGGCTGTTGCATTGGGATCTCCTGTGCTCCAGCTGCTATTTGTGCTTGAGCTTGGATCTGTTGCATTTGAGCTGCAATATTAACATGGCCTGCTGGAGACACAGTCATTTGCCTTTGCTGCATTAAGCATTGTTGTGCTCCATCTAAAAGGACACCAGTACCACCAGGGGGTGCTGAAGTTTGGGCCAGTGGAGACACTTGCACTGCAGCCTGAATATCTGGGTGAGTTAAGGACATGTTTGATAAAGTCTTATGTAATACTTGAAAGTGTTCATGTAAACTGCGATGCATTTTACCTTTCTCTAGTAAATTACTTTCACCAGCAGATGGTGCTGCAGTTTTGGGCAGCTCAGATAATTTTTCTGCATTCGTGGCATTTGTAATTTGAGAATAGAGATGGTCATGTGACAAATGTGACATGTGCACAGCTCTCTGTTCTGATTTGCCTGACACAAAATCCACCAGGGGGTGTGTCTTTGGCTCCGAAGAAGAAGACAAAATGGCGTTTTCAGGGATTTCAAAAACACAAGACTCTCTCTTATCTAGCTTAAGCATAGATAAAGCCATTTTTGCCTGGGATAGCTCACGTTCAAAAAATTTTATTAGATCACGATAGCTTTTTATAGCTAGCTCATCCAGGGTGAGCTCAGACCTTCAAGGAGAATAATAGATCACTTCTCTCTCTGCGTGGGAGGAAAAATGCTCTGCCGTTTGTGAAAACTTTGGCCTTGCACCAAGCATTTCAAATTCAAAAGGTTCTGGGAGGACTGTTTGAGAGCATGCATATTCAGAAGGAGACGTCACTGACCTCAGTTGCAGCACATTTTCTTCAAGAGCAGCTCCCCCAACAGCACCTCCATCAATTCTGGTTGCTGAAGCAAGCGGTGTTTGAAAAGTTGAAAGCCTCTTTAAAATTCTTTTTGCTTCTTCATTAGAGAGATCAGCGATATCTATATCTTCGGCAGAATGCATTCTGTATTTCTTTTTCTTTCTCGGCATATTTGCAAAAAATAATTAGCGTACCTCAATAGCTAAAATTTAATTGCCTATGCACTTATCATCAAAAGTAACAAGCAAGGGAAAAGCCATAAATCAAGCATGACACTCACTGGATGCAGCTGATTTAGGACGGCTGGGTCAGGATATAATAAGTTGCACCAGCTAATTCGATGTGCAGAAACAAGCTTCTTGCCTCCCCAAATTGCTGGCAACCCAATTTTTTTGTTACTAAGTGAGACTTTTGTTAACAGAGTTTTTCCCCATTTTACCATCTTTCTTGCCACAGTTTTTAAGTGAAGCACTGCAGCTGTTAAGTTAGTAACATAGTAGTTAAGTGAATCTGGCTTCCCCATTGACTTTGCTTGTCAGAAGGTCACAAAAGGTGATCACATGACCTGGAAAACTGCAACCATCATAAATATGAGTCAGTTGCCAAGCATCTGAATTTTGATCATATGACCATGGGGATACTGCAATGGTTGTAAGTGCGAAAAATGGTCATAAGTCACTTTTTGCAGTGCTGTTGTAACTTTGGCCACTAAACAAATTTTGTAAATCAAGGACTACCTGTACATTACAGTACGTACAGTTGGTAGAAATTCTGCAAATATAATCAGTCACAATAATTCAAGGTAAAACAATAGAATATTTGATTTGAAAGTTCAAATTCTGTTTCTTTTTCTTCCATCAATATAACAGTATACAGTGCCCCTGAAATACAATTGCATTTTATACCAGTATAGAAGTTCTAATTCTTTATTATAATACTCCAGTCAAAAAATAGAAAATGCTTTTAACATTTTCAAAAAAGATCATATAATAACAACAACAACAACAACAACAACAACAATAATAATAATATAATAATAATAATAATAATAATAATAATAATAATAATAATAATAATAATAATAATAATAATAATAATTTTATTTCTATACCGCCCTTCTCCCGAAGGACTCAGGGCAGTGTACAGCCTATTTAAAAACACACGATAAAACAACGATTAAAATTTAAAATGATTAAATAGATTTGGCTCAATTAAAACCCCAGAAATTTAAAATACCCCAATTTATGTTGATAGCCCAGCCTGGCGGAAAAACAGGGTCTTCAGTGCGCAGCGAAACACCCGGAGGTCGGAGATCTTACGTATTTCCGGGGACAGTTCATTCCACAGGGCTGGGGCTCCCACAGAGAAGGCCCTCCCCCTGGGTGTCGCCAGCTGACATAACTTGGCTGATGGCACCCTGAGGAGACCCTCTCTGTCGGAGCGGACTGGCCAGTGGGAGGCTATTGGTGGCAGAAGACGGTCTCGAAGGTACCCAGGTCCTATGCCATGGAGCGTTGTAAAGGTGGTAACCAACACCTTGAATCGTACCCGGAAGACCACTGGGAGCCAGTGCAGCTCGCGCAGGAGGGGTGTCATGTGGGCACGAGTTGCGCCCATAACCACCCGCGTAGCCACATTCTGGATCAGTTGGAGCCTCTGAGTGCTCTTCAAGGGGAGCCCCATGTAGAGAGCATTACAATAGTCCAACCAGGAGGTAACAAGGGCACGAGTGACCATGCGCAGGGCGTCCCGGTCCAGAAAGGGCTGCAACTGGTGAATCAGGCAACCTGATAAAAGGCCCCCCTGGCCACGGCCGTTATATGCTCTTCTAAAGACAGCCCTGTGTCCAGGAGGACACCCAGATTGCGAGCCCTCTCTGTGGGAGGCAAAGATTCACCCCCAATAGTCAGCGATGGCACCTGCTGACTATATCGGGGTGCCGGAAGCCACAGCCACTCGGTCTTGGAGGGGTTGAGTCTGAGCCTGTTCCTCCCCATCCAGATCCGCACGGCCTCCAGGCAGCAAGACATCACATCAAGGGCATCGTTGGGGTGGTCTGGGTGGAGATGTACAGCTGAGTATCATCAGCGTACAGATGACACTTCACCCCAAAACCACGGATGATCTCACCCAGTGGCTTCACATAAATGTTGAACAGGAGGGGCGAGAGGACTGACCGTTGCGGCACTCCCCATGCGAGACGCCTCGAGGTCGACCTCTGTCCCCCTGCCAACACAAACTGCGAGTGGTCGGAGAGGAAGGAGGAGAACCACCGCAGAACGGTGCCCCCTATTCCTAACCCCCTCAACCGCTGCAGCATGATACCATGGTCGATGGTATCAAAAGCCGCTGAGAGATCTAATAGGACTAGGACAGAGGAGCAACCCCTGTCCCGAGCCCTCCAGAGATCATCGACCAATGCGACCAATGCCATTTCTGTGCTGTACCCCTGCCTGAAGCCCGACTGGTATGGGTCTAGATAGATAGCTTCATCCAGGTGCCGGGAAAGTTGTCGTGCCACCACGCTCTCAACAACCTTCGCCACAAAACTAAGGTTGGAGACTGGACGATAGTTGGCTAATTCAGCAGGGTCCAGGGAAGGCTTCTTGAGGAGGGGCCTCACTACCGCCTCTTTCAAGGCGGCAGGAAAGGCACCCTCACTCAGAGAAGCACTTATAATCCCCTGGAGCCAGCCTCGTGTAACCTCCCGGGAGGCCAGTACCAACCAGGAGGGACACGGGTCCAATAAACACGTGGCGGCACTAATCTTACCCAGAACTCTGTCCACATCCTCGGGAGTCACAGGATCAAACTCCTCCCAGATAACATTCTCAAGACCTGCCCTCGTCTCCTCCCATGGACTCATCCAATCGGAGTCCAAGCCATCCCGAATCCGAGCGACTTTATCGTGCAGGAATTGCACAAAATCCTCAGCACGACCCTGCAAGGGATCTTCCTGCACTCCCCCCCAAAGAAGGGAGTGGGTCACCCTAAAC
Organism: Arizona elegans; assembly: GCA_022577455.1. Classification (NCBI taxonomy): domain Eukaryota; kingdom Metazoa; phylum Chordata; class Lepidosauria; order Squamata; family Colubridae; genus Arizona; species Arizona elegans. Next base: position 157,761,007 of record JAKOOJ010000001.1, read on the forward strand.
AGGGCAGCTGGGCGGTTCTCTGCAGATGCGATAAGAGCGGAAAAATGGTTAGATTTTGCCGCTTTTATCGCCACTAGGTAGGTCTTGATATAAGACCTCACCTGTGTCTGGTCGGAATCGGATTGACTAGTCCTCCAAATGCTCTCTAGGCGTCTTTTCCGACGCTTCATCTCTCTCAGCTCCTCAGAGAACCAAGGAGCCAATTGAGATCAGCATCGGGTCAGAGGCCGCAAAGGCATGACGCGGTCCAAAGCTTCAGCGGCCACCAGCTTCAGCGGCCACCAGCTCTTCAGTCGAGTCGTGTGTTAGAGTCTCAGGAAACGGCCCAAGCTCTGTCAGGAACCTTTCGGGGTCCATCAGGCGCCTGGGACAGAACCATCTGGTCGGTTCTGTCTCCCTGCAGTGGGGGAAGGCGGTAGGAAAGTCTAATTGGAGGAGCGAATGATCTGTCCATGACAAGGGTTTCATATCTAGGTCCCCTCTACCAAGATCATTCAACCACTGACCAGAGAGAAAAATCAAGTCCAGAGTGTGTCCCCCTATGTGAGTGGGGCCTTGAACTAACTGGATCAGGTCCATGGCCATCATGGAAGCCATGAACTCCCGAGCCACCTCTGACGCCTCACCCACGGATGGGAGGTTGAAATCCCCCATGACAATAAGCCTGGGGTATCAACCGCCACCCCGGCAATGACATCGAGTAGCTCAGGCCGGGTCGCTGCCACGTGGCAGGGAGCCAGGTACATAGTCAGCAAACCCATCTGCACCCCACGGCCCCACTTCACACAAAGGGACTCACATCCGGCTATCTGAGGAACAGTGGTCTCCCTCGGACAAAGACTTTCCCTAATAATCACCGCCACTCCCCCACCCCTCCCCTGGGCCCTTGGCTGATGAAATGCATGGAAACCTGGCAGGCACATCTCAACAAGGGGGACACCCCCTCTTGGCCCAACCAGGTCTCCGTAATACCTGCCAGGTCCGCACCCCCCTCCAAAATAAGATCACAGATGAGGGGGGCTTTATTAACCACCGACCTGGCATTACACAACATCAGCCGCGGACCCTGGGCCTGAGACTCTGCACAGCCCAGGACATGAGTCACGCATTGGGGGCCAGAGTGCGCAATCACTCGGAGACAGCGCGTGCGCACCCCGGACACTTGATATGACCCCATGCACCCATCATACCTGCCCCTCCCACTCATTATTTCAATTACACAGCCCTTCCTATCGTCCCCCTGTTCCCCGGTTAAATTTCCTTTCATGACCCGTCTGCTGCAGCTAATCGACCCATCATCCCACTCAGTCGCTATCTGGACCCCCCAGGTCCACTTTTACAACTCCCTCCCTCCCTCCCGGGTCCCCTTAAAATTTTCCTTAAAAATTTAGTTAAAAAACGCCTCAACCCCCTCTTCGCTGCATGCCATCTCTCGGGGTCCCAAAGCCCATCATCAAGATAGGCCCTCGATAACGTGGAGGGCCAGGCCTGCGAGAGGGGAGAGTCTCGCAGCACAAGAAGGTCGGCTTTTTGGAGCATCAACCGAACCAAAGATGGGAAAAGGAAGGCTAGTCCGGGAGTCTATCATAATCCAAAGGGATAACTGAGCATAAAAAGGTCACAAAATATCCATTTATAGAGCTGGACTCCACTGTCCTCTCATGACAGGGAGAAGGTCCAATGTTCTTTTTCTCCAACGGAGGCTAATAGCCAACCATCCTCTCACGACGGCCGGTCCCGTTACAGAAAGTTATCGGGAACAATGTTCTGTCCTCTCTGTTGGGATATAAAGAATCCCTCAGCTCTCTCAAATGGTGCTTAGTCTCTCCTACCAGCGAGGGCATGAGTGGGACATGATAAGGGGTCCAAAGTGTCCAGAGTGTAGCAGTTCCTAAACCCCTCCCCCGTAAGGAGGGGGGAAGGTGGGGAGAGGGGGGGAAAACAGTATCCCCAGAGGAGGGTAACATCTCCTCCTCTGCCGATCTATAAGTCCAGGCCTCCTTGCCTCAGCTTCTTCTCTTCACCCTCAGCAAACTACCATTGCAGTATTCTGCGGCAGACGCCAGCACCGGCACCAGTGCCAGCCCCCCCACCCCAGCACCATAAACAGATGCATCTGGGGGGGCAACCAATGCCGCTAACTAGCCTCCATCGCCAGCACCGCCTTGGCTCTGTTGCTTTGAGTGTGGGGGGGAGGAGGGGGAGCATCGCCCCATGGCTGTTCGTACTACCACCGGAGCCGCCATTCCCCTCCAACCCCTCTTCTTTGATGGAAAATAAGGAATGCAGCCGGATAATTCCCTGCAGCCACACCATCGCTGCTACTGCCGCTGCTGCCGCCGCCATTGCCTTCTCGGCGCTCTCTGATGTTCTACGGTGCCGCCATCGCCTCCATATCCTTGCGGAGCTCCAGGCAGTTCCGCAGCACCCAAGGTGGTTCCACAGCGTTGCCGCCGCTATCAACTCTGCAGCGCTCCGTGGCGTTCCACAGCATCCTCAGCACTTCCAGGGCCTCTCCCAAAATGCTAGCCCCTCGCTCCAACCACGATGTCACAGAGGGAGTAAGAATCCTCCCCAGGTTGGGCAGGGGCTCTCCTCACTGGAGCTCGGGGTCGCAGATGGATTTAGCGACCCTAACCCCCCAAAAAAGACCAAACAGCCCCCATTGTCAGACCGGGAGCTAACCCGACACCGCCATCTTCGAGCATGCGCCATCTTCGAGCAGCATATGAATGGAATATGAAAATAAAGAAGACAACTATATATGTGCATCTTTCTAAAAATCATTGCTTTGGAACAGATCTGAGATGGCATCATTTTAATTCTTTGTGAATTGCAGACACCTTTAATGGAGAGTTGTACTAAACAAGAAGCAGAAATCATTATTTTTCTAGCCTCATCTTATGGCATCAAGTGTAGCCTGAAACAGTTGACAGTTGTTCTATTACAATAATCTATTACAATATTCTTCCATCTTATGGATATTGAGGGTGTCCTGACCTTATGCAAGCTTTCCAGAAAGTTGTTGCAAGGCTTTAAAATAATTGTGGAGCCAGGTATGTTTGCAGGTTTAAAAAAAATGTGTATGAGAAGTATAGCCAGAACAGACAATCATTAGATGCTGATGGCAGAACAGAAACAACTCCAATTCTAAAGAGTGAAAGATCCAGTCAAATACATTTCTAGTTTACCCAGCCTCAGGAGATTGTAATAAATTTTCATTACAGAAGTTGTCCATTCTGTTCGCAGTAACCAATCCCTGTTGCAGTGATTTTTTGCAGACCCTTTTCTTTTAAACCAAGTAACATTAAGATTTTCTTAACTATTGAATATCAGTGAAGCAGATTTATCAAATGCATTGCATAACTAGGTACCCAGCCCTGAGAATATGCCTCCAGATGAACTGAGAGAGGCAGACAGGTACTTTGTCTGAATTGTCTAGCCTTTTTTATTCAAAGCTAAGAGAATCTCCATCAAAAAATAGTAGGAAGACTTCGGAATCCTTTTATTCATGTGATCGTCCAAGATGATGTAAAGATCCGAAGGGGCAGAAAAAAACATAGGAAGGGCTGGTGATATTACGTTGAGGCTGACTTATCAGGCATTTCGCCATTGGACTTGTAGCCCTCCATGCCTATGCTTTGCTTCTGCCCGGTGGCAGTTGTGTAAACTTATTAAGCCCCTCTTTTCATTGTGGCTTTGCAAAAGCTGGTTGAGCCACTCTGGTTGGGCCACTCTGGACACGGACAGCTTTCAGAGAGGGGGGATAAGGCTGGTTGACACAGTAACTCCATTCTTCTTTTTTCTCCTTTGGTGGAGAAAATTTTGGAGGCTCGGCACAGTGGCAATGCGGCAAAGCTACCTGCTTTGACTGGGGGCTGAGGTGGGGGCTGGAAGTGACCCCGGCAAGGGAAAGATCCATGAGGGCTCACCTTTTGATCTTCCCATGCAGAAACAAGCCCTCCAACGAGCTACAGCTGCTGCCGGGCACTGCCAGCCCCCGTGTGCTTGCCGCTTCCTATAAGCACACCCTGGGTGAGCACTCAGCTGGGCTGGAGTGGGCCAGGGCCAAGGCAGAAGGGGCTAGCCCCTTGCCATTTCCAGGGTAGCCCTGCAGGCCAGATCTAACCACATTGTGGGTCAGATCTAGCTCACAGGCCTTGAGTTTGAAATATCTGGGCTAAAGCATTGACCATGAGCACTATAAAGAATTTAATCTTAGTCCTTGACTGACACTTTCAGAATATCTGCATTTTACTTTCTTTCTAAACACTCTAAAACTGAGTGAGTGTTAAACTTCACATTAATGCTTCTTATTATCTACAAATAATAATTATCTTTTATAAACTACTCCTTTTCATGACTATATATAGCAATATCAATAAAAAGCTATAAAGAAAATAATGAGATTCTTCAATAGCTGCAGGACCTGCTATATTAATATGATGCTTTATACATCAGTTTTGTATTATATTTGTTTTGCATTAGAAGCCACGATTTTTGTTAAATATAAATAGTTTTGAAGGTTATACATATTAATGGAGAGAGGTGAAGAGAGACTTATATTATTATTTATCTTTCAAATCTATTAATTTATGCCGTGCATATTTATATATTTCTATCATGTTCCTTTTATGTATATTTTTCTACACTACAAAGTCTGAAATACTATAATTTTCCTCATGAGAAGCTTGCTTGAAATCCTTCTTTTTTCAGTTTTTTCTTTTTAATTTCTGATTCTTTGACTTTTGAGAAACAATTTAGAACTCCTTACTGTTTCTGTTGTAGAATGAAAGACTGAAAAACATTCCTGGGTCAGCCAGAGTCAGTTTATTGCGCAGTTTCAGAACCAGATTCGTATCTGCAATTCTGAACCCAGGAGAGTTCTGATACAATTGTTTTTATACATATCCAAGACAAAGGATTCGGTGAGCTCATGCATTTTCCATATATGGTTAACATGAGTTCATGCATTTTCCATATGTGGTTAACATACACTTGTTATATGATAATTGACACACTTCCTAATTACTAAACCATTAGTTTCTAGTTTATAAGATTATCTTAGCTACACAACTTTTCCTTAAGTGCTGTAGTTGCTAATGGGAGATTTATTGCTGTCCTTGGGTAATAAGAGGTAATGAGTAACTCTTTGTTTCCTATGTATGTCTTTGTGTCTTTGATGGTGAGGCCCCTCAGAGGTTTTCCATATGGCTGTCCTTCCGCGACAGCTAGGCCTCATCAGAAGATATATTACCACTAATGGGGTTTAGCTGACTTTAATATAATCTCCAAACAAGCACTTTTCTCTCTTATAATAATGTGAATAGATAGGGTCCTTTAGAGTTCATGTAGCTGACTCTGTATGATTCCTATTTTATTCACATTATTTCCTCTTTTTAAAACTTTCATAAATAATTTGATTTTGAGAAAGGACTTTGGCTTTTTGGTAAATGAGCTGAGAAATCAACAAGTGGCATACGGATGGGATGTTCCAACTGGTCTAATAGTGACTTATAGTGGAGAAAGATACCGGTTAAACACAGTCTGGAAGGCAAAAGATTTCTATGTCAATGTTTTAAAGGCTGGATACCCACCCTCACCGGGGGGGGGGGGGGTAGAAAGAAAATGGAGATGATACAACAAGAAAAGGATGGAAAGCAGATACAAACTTATGCTGAAGTTGCAGCTGGAGGAATCAACATGGAAGAAGATCTGGATCTTGGGGGCTTACCCCCAACTCCGGAACCATCTAAGAAGGGAAAAACGAAAGTACAACGACTGACCCGATCAACTTATAAACTTCAAGAACAACAGTTAAAAATGCAACAATCTCAAGATCTCTCTCAAGAAATTCAGAAAACAGAAGCAGTGGGGGGGGTGCTAGGCCGAAGAGTAAGGTGGAGGAGGATCTTCAGCTGATGCTCATGCGGCTTCGAAAAGCTAAAGATGGCAACTAAATTTCTATCTTGGAATGTTAATGGCCTAAATTCAGCACAAAAAAAGAAAGGAAGTATTTCACTACTTGAAACAATTTAACAATGACGTTATTTGCTTGCAAGAAACACATATTAGATTATCAAATCAAAAATATTTGATAAATTCAAGATTAGGTACACATTTTGTGGCATCAGCGCCAGAGAAGAAAAATGGGCTAGTTATATATGTAAGGAAAGGACTATCAGCTAATTTAATTGAGGCAGATGATCAAGGAAGATATATTGCAATTGAAAAGAGATAGAGGAAGAAATAAAAAAGAAAGAACAAATACTTAATCCAGGAGATAAGAAGGTAAAAGAAACAATAAATATATTACAAGGGCAATTTAATATGTTAATGGCTGATCAGGTGGCAACTAGCTTACAATATGCTAAACATTATACATTTTGTAATGCCAATAAACCAGGTAGGTGGTTGGCCTACATGCTGAGGAAAAAACAGAAATCACGAGTCATTGGTAAAATAGAATATAGAGGTAAAGAAGTTTACCAACAGAATATGATAAAAAAGGCTTTTTTAGAATTTTATACAAAGTTATATGCTAGTGACTCAATACAAGGTATAGATATAGATAGAGACTTAAAGGAAGGGAATATTCTGGAATTAACGTTGGAACAGAGGGAAGGATTGAATCAACCAATAACTTCTGAGGAGATCATTGCTGCAATTAAGCAGTTAAAAACAGGGAAAGCTCTGGGAACAGATGGATTAACAGCTGTTTATTATAAGAATTTACAGTTTGAAATGGTAGAACCGCTTAGAGCTTTATTTTGTAAAATTCAATTAGGGGGAGGAGTTCCACTCTCTTGGAGAACAGCTTTTGTTTCACTGATTCTGAAGGAAGATCAAAATTGTATCAAACCTGAAAATTTTAGGCCAATTTCACTTTTGAACACTGATTATAAAGTTTTTGCTAAGATATTAGTGAACAGATTAATGCCAATTATGCAACAAACAATTCATAATGATCAATCAGGTTTCATAAAAGGGAGGTAAATGAAATATAATATTAGACAAATTATAAATTTATTGGAATATTTGGAAAAAAACAACCAGGTTCCTGCAGCGTTCATATTTTTGGATGCAGAGAAAGCATTTGATCGACTGAATTGGCAATTTTTGTTTAAGATAATAAAAAAAAATGCATTTTGGGGAGTATTTTATACACTCAATTAGAACAATATATCAGGAATAAACAGCACAAATAATAGTTAAGGAAGGCCTAACAGAAGTCTTTAAAATTGAGAAAGGTACAAGGCAGGGTTGTCCCTTGTCACCATTGTTGTTTATCTTAACTTTAGAAGTTTTGTTGAATAAGTTACGTGAATCTGATAAAATAAAAGGAATTGTAATTAGACAGCAGGATTATAGATTAAGAGCGTTTGCAGATGACCTGGTTGTTACTTTATCTCAACCTATAGAAGTGGCTCCATATATGTTGGACATAATAGGTCAATACGGTAAGGTATCTGGATTTAAAGTAAATCAACATAAGACAAAGATGATAATTAAAAATATGTCCATATCTCAAGGAGAAGATTTAGGGAGAATAACGGGGTTTGAAATAGTTAAAAAGGTTAAGTATTTAGGAGTATATATTGCAGCCTCAAACACGAAATTGTTTAAAAACAATTATGAATTTCTCTGGCAAAAAGTACAGAAAGAAATGGAAAATTAGAAAAAGCTACAACTATCATTACTGGGAAGGATAGCAGCAATAAAAATGAATGTTTTACCTAGGTTCTTATTTTTGTTTCAAATGATACCAGTGCTTAAGAAAGACGGAAATTTGATAGAATGGCAGAAAGGGGTTAATACTTTTATCTGGGGTGGGAAGAAACCAAGAGTGAAACTGAAAATTATACAGGATGTACGTGAGAGAGGAGGTCTTAAAATGCCTAACTTAAGATTGTACTATGAAGCGGCTGTTTTATAACAAATTAGCGACTGGTTTAACTTAACTGAAGAAAGAATGTTAAACATAGAAGGCTATGATTTGTTATATGGATGGCATGCTTATCTGTTATATGAAAAAAAGTGGATAAAGTGTTTAAGGGTCATATACTTAGAAATGCATTGTTGAGGGTTTGGAAAAAGTATCAATATAAGCTAAACTATAAGATACCCCTATAGGCAAATCCCAGACATGCAATAGATGGAGGGAAGATCATATGTCTCCAACCAGATTGGCAAAAATACAACCTAAAAATAGCCCGATTTGTTGGAAGTGCAAAAAGGCACAAGGGACTTTCTATCATTTATGGTGGACGTGCCCGGCAGCAAAGAAATTTTGGTCTAACATCAAAAAATGGTTGGAACAAATAACAAAAACACAGATTGAAAAAGAACCAGAAACATTTCTATTAGGAATCTTTAACAAATCATATCCTAAGGATATCAAATATCTCACAATTCACATATTAACTGCTGCAAGAATAACCTACGCAAAAAATTGGAAGCAAGAAAAAATACCAAGTGAAACAGAAGTAATAGGGAAAATTTTAGAATGCGCTGAAATGGATAGGTTAACCAAAGAATTACAAGAAAGAGAAGAATCAGACTATTATAAACTATGGAATAATTGGTATAATTGGTTAAAAATCAGAAATATACAAAAAATATAGGGGAAATATTACCGATATATATATATATATATATATATATATATATATATATATATATATATATATATATATGAAAAATGTTATTAGATTAAGGAGAGGTGAAGGAATATATCATAAGTAGAATTGTAGAACGTCACTCTGAAAAAGCGCTTAAGAAGAAATTACACTCTTTTTGTGTATATGTTGTATAAATGGTTGTTGTGTATATGTTACGTATGTCTTTTTTAATATTTATATTCAATAAAAACTACTTTTACAAAATGCCTTGATTTTCTTACAGGTCCACCGTATATGATAATAGGTTGCATCATCACATTCACATCTCCAACATTTAGCTTGCAAATTCGAGTACATGCATGATAATTTTTTAGGATCTAAGTGCCATCTATAAAATATTTTATAAAAATTCTCTCTCAAATTTTGTGCTTGCGTAAATTTAACATTTCTGACCCAAATCTTTTCCCATGTTTCCATCATCACATATAAATTTAGATATTATTTTATTCAGCTTTTCAAAAAACGGTTTATCTATTTTAATTGGGGTGACCTGAAACAAATATAAAAATTTAGGTAATATAGTCATTTTGATGGCCGAAATTCTTCCTAGGAATGAAATGTGTAAATTTTCCCATTTTTCTAAGTCTTTGTTTGTTCTAGTAATTTATCATAATTGTTTTCTTTAATTGCTGATGTTCTTGTAGATAACCAGATTCCTAGATATTTTATTTTTGTTGTTGTTTGGATTTGTATATTATCTGTCAATTCTTTTGTTTGGATTTCCGTAAGGTTTTTTACAATTAGCTTCGATTTACTTTTATTGATTTTTAGACCGGGCACTTCTCCAAATTCTTCTATTTTTTGGAACAAATTAGGTATAGATTCCATAGGATTTTCTGTCAAAAACACTAGGTCATCAGCAAAGGCTTGAGCTTTGTATTCTTCTCTATTGATCCTTAAACCTTCAATTCCTTGGTCTTCTTTAATTTTTTTCAACAGGATTTCCAATGATAGAATATATAGTAAGGGGGAAAGTGGACAGCCTTGTCTGACTCCTTTTGTTATATTAAATTTGTCTGTTATGTCATCATTCATAATTATCCTTGCTGATTGCTTGGTATAGATTTCTGCTATAATTTTCCCAAATTTTTCCCCAATTTGCATATTTTGTAGTTGTTCAATCATAAATTTCCAATTTTGATTATCGAAGGCCTTTTGGGCGTCAAGAAAAACCAACATTGCCTGCTTCTCCGGGTGTGATTCATAATATTCTAGAGCATTAAGTACTATTCTCATGTTGTTCTTTATTTGGCGTCCCAGCAGAAATCCATTTTGGTCTGGGTGTATATATGTATTTAATACTGATTTGATCCTTTCGGCCAAGATTGCTGCAAATATTTTGTAATCGGCATTCAATAATGAAATAGGTCTATAGTTTTGTATTAACTGGAGATCTGTATCTTCTTTTGGAATGATTATTATTATGGCTTCTGTCCATGAATTTGGTATTTTGGCTTTCTCCATAGCTTCATTATATAATTGCAACATATTCTCTCCCAATACTTCTTGCATTGTTTTGTATATTTCTACCGGTAGCCCGTCGGGTCCCGGTGTTTTATTGTTTTTTTGCTTTTTCAGTACTTCATCTAATTCTAATTTGGTTATTGGCCTATTGAGAGTTATTCTTTGTTCTTCTGTGATTTTTGGCATTCCTGATTTCCCTATGTACTGTTTTATCTTGTCTTCCTCTATTTTCCCCTGGTTATATAAATTCGTATAAAATTTCTTAATAATTTCTTTTTTGGCCTCTTTACTATGTTGAATTTCTCCTTTATCGTCTTTCAATTGGTATAATATTCTTTTTTTCTGTTCTTTTTTCAGTTTATAGGCTAGCCATCTGCCCGTTTTATTTGCGTGTTTGAAATAATTTTGTTTCGTCATTTTTATTTTTTGGGCTAGTTCTATTTGGTTTATCAAATTCAATTTATGCTTAATCATTTCCCATTCTTCCCTTATTGTTTTGTTCTGGGGCTTTCCCTGGAATTTTTGTTCTATTTGTTTTAGGTCTTTCTCTAAATTATCTAATTGTTTTTTCTTCTCTTTATTCTTTTTCCTTGTATATGCTATTACTAGGCCCCTTATATATGCTTTTAAAGTATCCCATGTGTTTTGTAAAGAGGTTTCCTCTATTTATTTATCTGAAAAAATATTTTTACTTCCTTTTCTAACATCGAATTAAATTCTTTCTCTTTACATAATCTTTGGTTCATTGTCCATCTCTTACGTCTTCTTTCCCCTTTCCAGTTTATGAATAGTGGATTGTGGTCTGCCCATTGGTTTGTGCCTATCTCAATTTTTTCTACTTCTATTTTGATATTTGGGGTCATCCATGCCATGTCCAGTCTTGACCAGGAGTTATGCAGATGGGAGTAAAAGATGTATTGGGCCTCTTCTTCATGTGTTTCCCTCCATACGTCTGCCAAGTTTAGTTCTTCAGCCATAGTAAAGAATTCTTTTGGAAGTATTTCTTTTTTCTTTTGTTTTTTTTCCCCAGTTTTGTAGTCCTTCTTTGCATTTACTATTGCATTATAATCCCCTATTACACAAACATCATCATATTCTAATTCTGCTAATTTTATATGTAGATTTTTTTAAAAAAACTGTAGTTTTTGGTTAGGTACATAAATCACTACAATTAACATTTTCCTCTTTCCTCTTTCTAGTTCAACCATCACCACTCTACCTTGCTCATCGGTATAGACTAGTTTAGATTGTATTTTTTTCTTTTACGTAAATCACTACTCCTTTTTTCTTTTTTTGGGCCAGAGATGAATATAGTTTTCCTAATTTGGGGTTTTCTAGGATTTTTTGATAATCTTTTTGAATGTGTACTTCTTGCAAACATATCACATCTGCTTCTAATTTTCGTAATTTTGTGAAAATTTGATTCCTTTTCTTTGGGGCATTTAAGCCATTAATGTTTACCGAAAAGAGTTTGATCTGTTCATCCATTGCCTATCGTATCTGTTTTTTTGTGTTTCTTGTTTCCATCCGTGCCTTAGCTTTTGCACCTTCTCTCTGTTCTCTCTCTTTTTCTTGCCTCTGTCTTATTTCTTTTTCTTGATTTGTTTCTATTGGTTCTTCTTCTTGACTTTTACTATCTGTTTCCTCCTTGCTTTCCTGTTCTTCTTCTAGTCTAAAGTGTGTGTTATGAAATTCTCTTGCCTTTTCTAGAGTGTCTATTTTATATTTTTTGTCTTCCCACGTAATTAAGATCCCCTCTATTGGCAGCCATCTGTACATTCTCTTGTATTTGATCAATAGTTGTGTTAGAAACTGATATTGTTGTCGTAGTTTTCTTACTCTTTGGGGTATCTGTTTTAAGATTATAATTTCTTTATCATTATAGATCACTGTTTCTTCTCTAGATTTCTTATAGGCTTCATCTCGGATTGATTTTTTAAAGAATTTGACATGGACTTCTCTCGCCAGTCTGTGTTTTCTTATATAATTTGTTTGTACACGGTAAGTTTCTTCCAATTGTCCTTTTATTTCTTCTGGCTCTTTTTGGATTATTCCTGCAATAATTTCCACCATCTTCCCTTCTAAATCCTCATTTTTTTCTTCTGGAATATTTTGAAAATGCAAGAAGTATGAGGCCTTTTCGGTTTCGAGCATGGCCAAGGAATCTGACATTTCTTTATTTAGTTGTAGGGTTTTTTGTTCCATTGCTTCTACTTTTAATTCCACATGATCTATTTTTGTTTCCGTTTTCCTAATTCTCTGTTCATTTTCTGCTATAGAATTTTGAATGCCCCCAATTTTATCCTTCATAGTCTTGATATCTTCCTTGACTTCTCCTAATTCATTTCTAATCTCTGCATGGAACGTTCTCATTTCTTCCTGATTTTCAGCTATTTTTTCTTGTGTTTGGAGCAGTGTTTCCTGGATCTTTTGAAACATATCTTGTATTACATTTGGTGCCATTTCCAATTTTTCTTTTTCTTTTTCTTTCCCCATCATACTATCTATTGTTTTTTGTTGTGAGGGGGTAGGAGTCATTACTAACATATTGGTTGTAGGTTTTTTTCCCTGTCTTTGTTATGGTGGATGTTGTAGACATTTTCAATATTCATGTAAAGCTTTTGAACCTTAACATCAATTATTAAGTTATTCCTTAGTATCTCTTTTCCCCTCCAAACACTCCTTATACACCGCACAGCTTATATATAGTTATATTATATTATATTGCCAGTTATCCCAATTGAGCAATTAGTTCTTATTCACAGTATAAATCAATTTACTTATCAATCAAGATTTTAGTTTAATTTTCTTAATTTTCTAATTAGCAATCTTTTCAATTACCCCCTTTTTCAATCAGTCTGTCTCAGACATACAGTCAACTCATCTGTTATTTTGTATAAAAATCAACCTTTCACTTTAACAATAATTCCTTATCTAATCACAATTTCACAATACAATTTATAGCTATAAAAATATTATCAACTTATATATTTCTTTTAAATATAAAACTTATTAACTAATTAAACAGTTCAAAATTAATAATTCACTTAATTTTTATTTTCTTTAGTCTTTATTGCCTTCTTGCTTTACCTCTCTCAATCCATTCTTTCACAGTCATAAAAAACGTGATCTGTGTCCGTCTCAGACTTTTTTTTATTATTATTACTTCTCCCAATAATCGGATCTCTGCATTCAGTTTTCAAATCTTTTTTTTTAACTTAAGTTCTTATTGTCCAAAGTTATTTGTAAATCCAAAGTCCGAAATCCAGACAGGTCTTCTGTATCCATGAATTTCACCACTTAGTCCGGTACATCAGTCTCTGCACTCAGTTTTCCGATATTTTGGGGTTTGAATCAGTTATAATTCCCAGGTTCAAACGGCTTGTCTATATCCACAGATTCCACAGGCTGCTCCCTTTGCTCAACTGTAAAAGTCCGCACTCACACTGCTTCGAGTGCTATTTCTCCTTTTCTTATGTTTGCTTAGTCATTCTATGGGTTCCTCTCTTCCGCGCTGTAGTTGTTTCCCCTTTTTTCCTTCTCCTCTTGTATCGCCGCTGTTGTAACTCACTTGTCTTCCTCTGATTTGATTGCGTGTCCCCTGTTTACGGCCTCTATTGTAGGTCATCTATCTGACAGTCACTCGGATTTGCTTCCACTTTTTGCTTCGATCTAGGCGGGCGCCATCACTCCTGTCCGCCGATAAGGCCGACTTCTTCTCCACCAATTTAAGAGGTTGATCACTCGTCCTCCCTGATGACAGCGCAACACCAGGGGGCTTCACAAGTTCCTCTTTCGTTTCCCGATCCCTCCAAGTTCGGGAATGCCCTTAAACAGCAATTAATGAGGAAATTTGGGTATCAGAGATGGAGCCTCCGTTTCCTCACCCGTTCGTGATGACGACACCCAGAAAATCAAGGCATTTTGGATAAAAATTTGGTGGGTGATGCAGAACATTCTGAAAAAAAGGTTGAAATTTACTCCTCAATTGTTTTTACTGGGTATAACGATGGATTGTACAGTATTAGAAACTAAATTGATTTTGAACTTAATATCAGCAGCTAGGCTGTTGGTAGCGCAATACTGGAAGAAGGACTTTGTTATGTATGTATCTAATTTGTGCGGGAAATTCAAATGTACAGTGAATTCTGATTGGTTCTTGGTCGCCCCTGAAAAGTAGATAAAGAGGGCTGTTGCCTGTGTTTCTTTGCTGAAGTCTCACCCTGAATTAAAGAGCTGTTGTTACTAGCCTGCTTGTGCCTCTCGTTATTTCCGCGCTACAACATTGGCGACGAAGTTGGGATAGAGGCCACAAGAGGCAATTCAAAAAGAGCTCGGAGTTTCACCAAGGTTACTAGCGAACACGGAGACACGGCATGTTTGCCTACGTTCTGCCAAAACCCTTCGACCCGACCCGAGAAAAGTGGGGATCATATCTGACCAGGTTCAAGTGCTCCCTGGAAGCGAGCGAAATGCAAGGGCTCTCAGCGAACAGAAAAAGGGCTCTGTTCCTAAGCCACTGTGGGCCAGACATATTCGAGATGGCCGAATCCCTATGCGAGCCAACCTCAGTCCAGATGGTTCCCTGGGACGTCCTTCAGGCCAACCTGAGAGCCCACTACGCTCCAGTTCCATTCAAATTTGTACAGCACTACAAACTCCGGCAACGAGTTCAAAAAGGAGAGCCGGTCAGCGCTTATGTGGCCATGCTTCAAAAAGCCGCAACACATTGTGACTACAGAGACTTAGACGACGCGTTGATTGAACAACTGATTTGTGGGGTTCGAGATACCCGGTTACAAAGGCGTCTTCTAGCAAAGCCAGACCTAACGCTAGCCAGCGCGCTAGACGAAGCCCGAGCACACGAGGCATCAACGAAAGCTTCAGAAGCGCTGCTGCCACCCAGTTCAAGCAAAGACGGGCCGAAAACAACCCCCGTCCACAGAGACGAGGTGCGAACCAGCACAGAGGAAGAGTCGGACAAGGACGTCTTCCATACAGAAAAGAAATTGAGCGAACACAGCCGCCGCCACGAGAACTGCCCTAGCTGTGGCGGGGATCACGAGAGACAATCGTGTAAATACAGAGAAGCCATTTGCAGGCGTTGCGACAGGAAGGGCCACCTAGCACGAGTTTGCAGAGCTCAATTTCCGCGTAGTCGAAAGTCACGTGACTACCGTGACCAACCAGGACCAGCTCGTTCAAAACAGCCAATCAAAGATGACGGCGCGAGAAAACGGCGTGAACCTCAAAAACGGGAGACCTATAGCATGAGAATCGGCCAAGCCAGCACAACCGATGATGAGAAAGTCTACACGAAAGTAGAAATCGATGGCAGAAATGGAGATTGACACTGGGTCTACGTTATCGATCATGTCCTGGTCAACACTCAAGGCACTCCTGCCCAAGTTTCAGAAAACCCAGCTGTCCCGTCAGAAAATCTGCCTACTCGACTACCAGGGAAACGGAGTTCCCATTGAAGGCATGGGCATGTTCCGGGTCACCTAGGGCGAGTTCCAGAAAGAGCTGCCCCTGACCGTCGTTAGCAAGCCCCTACCATGTCTCCTGGGCATGAAATTGTTCTGGGCCCTTGGCATGGGCTTCATGGGCGTTCACAGCATCAGCGGATCATCCCTCAAAGAAACCCTGCTCCACGAGTTCCAGTACGTTTTTGAAGAGACTCTAGGCAAGTACGTGGGGACCCCTATATCCTTTAATTTAGATCCCAACGTAGCGCCCATCAGACTGAAAGCAAGACGAGTTCCCTTTGCTTTAAAGCCCAAAATTGATGCAGAGCTCGACAAGCTCATTAAGCAAGGGGTGCTAATTCCCGTAGATCATGCTAAGTGGGAAACCCCAATAGTCACGCCAGTCAAATCGGATGGCTCAATTAGAATTTGCACTGACTATAAGTGTTCGATTAACAAGGCATTGCAGCAGAGCGCCTATCCGGTTCCGATAGTCCACCATCTACTACACTCCCTGGGGCCTGGCAAGCTATTCACAAAACTAGACCTTGCGCAGACGTACCAGCAACTGCCAGTAGATGACGCTATGGCAGAATCACAGACAATAGTAACTCACAGAGGTGCCTTTAAATGCACCAGGCTTCAGTTTGGGATCAGCATTGACCCTGGGCTCTTTCAAAGCACAATGGAGCGCCTTCTACAAGGCCTCCCAGGTGTTGTCCCGTATTTCGATGACGTTTTGATTAGTGGCCAAGACAAGACTCAGTTAGGCCAGAGGGTTAGACAAGTCCTAACCAGATTCAGAGAAGCGGGACTTAAACTTAAACGAACAAAATGCAAAATAGCGGTCCCATCAGTGGAATTCTTAGGCTACAGAATTGATGGCACAGGCATTCACCCCACAGAAAGCAAAGTTAGGGCCATCCAAAGCACACCCACCCCCAAGTCGAAGTCCGAACTGCAGGCTTTCCTGGGCCTTCTCAATTTCTATACGATGTTTTTGAAACACAAAGCCACCATTGCATAGCCTCTGCATAGGCTCCTTGGAAAAAACGTTCCGTGGGTTTGGGGCAAGCGAGAAGCGGCTGCATTCAACGCAGTCAAGAGACTTTTGTCTGAGGACAGTTTCCTCATTCAATACAATTCTGAACTACCTCTAATATTGGTCTGTGACGCTTCCCCTTTTGGCGTAGGTGCGGTTTTAAGCCATAGACTGCCGAATGGGTTAGAGGCGCCCATCGCCTATTACTCTCGCACCTTGTCTAGTGCTGAATGGAACTATAGCCAGCTGGATAGGGAGGCATTAGTGGCTGTAGCTGGGGTCAAAAAAAATTCACTAGTATTTGTTTGGCTGCACCTTTGAACTCATTACGGACCACCAGCCTCTTTTGGGACTTTTGGCTGGAGATAAACCGACCCCGGCTGCTCTTTCCCCCCAGATGACCAGATGGTCCATTTTCTTAGCAGCATATTCATACAGACTGCCCCACCGGCCGGGCAAAACTTTAGGACATGCTGACACCCTCAGCCGATGCCCCTTGCCCAAATTGTTGGACAACCTGACCCCGGAATCCCCGGTTCTACTGATTGACATTGTTTCCCCGGGCCACATTTCATCAAATGAGGTGGTGAGGGTTTCTGCCAGAGACTCTGTTTTGCGCACTGTAATGGGCTGGGTAACGAGGGGTTGGCCTACCAAGGTGGACAATGGTGACTTTCAATTGTACTTTAACAAAAAAAATGAACTGTCAATGTTGGGGGGTTGCTTTTTGTGGGGAGACAGGGTGGTCATTCCTTCGTGGTTAAGGCATAGAGTTTTAGAAATGCTGCATGAGGGACACCCTGGTATTGTTCGCATGAAAGGCCTAGCTCGTAGTTATGTTTGGTGGCCACATCTCGACCAAGATGTCACTGAGTAGGTGAGGAAGTGCAGGCCCTGCCAGGAGTCCCACCCAGATCCTCCCATAGCTCCCGTTCGTGAATGGGAAAAACCAAAAGGGCCATGGGGGAGGATTCACATCGATTTCGCTGGCCCGTTCCACGGCCAGAACTTTCTTATTATTGTAGATGCATATTCTAAGTGGCTCGAAATTACCTTAATGCCATCTACTACTTCTGAGGCCGTAATCAAAGTACTCAGAAAACTATTTGCAGCACACGGGTTGCCGGACACCCTGGTATCCGACAATGGGCCCCAATTCACGGCAACTCAATTTGAAGGCTACCTGGCCGAATTAGGCATAAGACATGCATTATCCGCTCCTTTTCATCCGGCTTCTAATGGCCTTGCAGAAAGATTTGTAAGAACGGCCAAAGAAGCTCTTTCCCGGCTTGATGCAGGGGACTGGCAGGCTAGAATAGATGAGTTCTTAGCAGTACAGCATGCCACCCCGTGCCCCACCTCGGGCCGCAGCCCAGCCGAGCTCTTAATGGACCGAAAGCCAAAATGCGTTCTCGACCGACTGCATCCCAATTACTCCTCCGATAGCTTCATGGGGGAAGGGGGAGGACTAAGACAATTCCAAGTGGGAACACCAGTTTTTGCTAGAAGCTACACCAATGGGCCCTTATGGGTAGAGGGGACCATCATAGGAATTACCGGTCCAAAGTCATACACAGTCGATATAGGGCATGGTAAAATCTGGAGGAGACATATAGATCAATTGCATAAACATTTACAAAATGAAAACTCATGTCCTGACTATCAAGGTCTTCCTGACACAGCTACCTCAAGCCCGAGTAAGCTGGAATATTTATCTGACAACCCTGAGTTCCAGCGCCGCCCCAGTGAGTCGACACTACCAGCCGGAGACAGCCACATCTCCGGAGAAATCCAGGAGGTTCCATTGATGGAGGCGGGAGAGACGGGAGGTCCCTCCGACCGGCTCGACGCCTCGCCAACAATTGAACTGCGCAGGTCAACCAGGATTAAGACACAACCTGGTCACCTGCGTGATTTTGTATGTAAATATGTAAATAGATAGAATAAGTGCCTTCTGGGAGTGGAGGGGTGTTATGTATGTATCTAATTTGTGCGGGAAATTCAAATGTACAGTGAATTCTGATTGGTTCTTGGTCGCCCCTGAAAAGTATATAAAGAGGGCTGTTGCCTGTGTTTCTTTGCTGAAGTCTCACCCTGAATTAAAGAGCAGTTGTTACTAGCCTGCTTGTGCCTCTCGTTATTCCCGCGCTACAACAGACTTTTTGCCTACTATTGAAGAGTGGATACTGAAAGTAACGAACTTAGCAGAAATGGCGAAAATCTCAGCGTATTTGAAGGACTATGCACAAGAAAGATACGTATCGGAATGGAGAAGATGGATTGATTATATTCAAAAGAAGTATCAGACAAGAAAATATCAAATAGCTTATGAATGAACGTTAAGTATTAGAAGTATTATGTTATCTATAGTGGAGTTAAGGTTTAAGGGGGGGGGATTTAGTAGTCTGAGGATAGATAGGTTAATTTAGCTTATGATTGTTAATTGAAATACCTTGTATTTTGCTCTGGGAAGTCTGGTGGGGAGGGGAGGGAAAGGGTGGGGGGAATATTGGGAGGAAATCCTTTTTTTTCTGTAAAACTTTTCAATAAAATAATAATAATAATTTGATTTTGCAACAGCAATCTTTATCACCTCATTATTCGCCTTACTCCATATCACTGCATATGTTAAAAACCATAGCCAAATCCAGATATATGTTATGTGGGGTTGGGGTAAACTAATTGTTTGTAGCTCATTTATTCCACGTATCTATGTTCCTCAATTAGTTATCAAGCCATAAAAGAATATTTTCTATCCAGGAAGAAAAGATTGATAAGAGACTTTGTTCTCAAAGTTCAAATTTAAAAAATCTTGATCATATTCTTCTTATATACAGTATGCATATCAGAACATTTTAATATGAATGAAACAAGGCTTCTCTTTGACATAGAGCTTTGAGGTGTGGGCTGCAAAAATTCAGGAGATCTCTAGATCGTAGCAAAGTTTCTGCATGTGGTTGTACAGTCATGAAGGGAAGCCAGAACTGACTAGAGAGAAAAAAAGCCATGTTCATAACAGCAAAAAGCAGTCAACAAAAGCTGAAAGATCCCAATCCTTAATCAATATCAGGCTCACTGCCAAAGTACCATACACCAAGCAGATAGAAAGATGCAAAACACTACTTCTATAAGGGATCGGATAAACCCAGTGTTAGTTGTCCTTGGGTCTGTATTAGGGATGGGAGAAAAGTTGCAGTGGCCTAGTTAACAAAGCATCCTGGAGCTGAAGTTGAGATTAAAGTTTGATTCTGTAAAAATAAAAGCCTTTTGTTACACCTAGACACTTTAACCAAGTTCAATTCATTTTGAACCTTTATTTTGTCTCAGTTTTTAGCTCAGTCTGCTCAGAGTTCTGTCTTTGACCTAAGTAGACAAAAGTACACTATAAACTGTTAGTTGTAGAGAGACTTAAAAAGATAATGGAATGGTTTTTTTTATTGCAAACAGAGCAAGTAGTGTCATGTGACAACGAAGAAGGGAAGTGTGATTTTAAGTTGTATCAACCCCAGTTTAATTCCCCAATACTGGGAAGTATTTGTTCCATGGTATTCTCTTTGAATAGATCTCACCTCAAGTACAATGTCTCGTTTTGAACACCAACATTTAAGAAGAATTCTGAAAACTTTAACAGGTTCTGAGACTGCAAGATGATCATAAGTTAAACCCATTGAAGTGAGATTGAAGGAGCAGTATAGCAGCAATTTGGAGGAAAGTGATAATGGACTTAAATTGATTTAAACAAACTCAGAATGGATCCCATGGCAGGAGAAAGTAATAGGAGAAGGAACTCAAAATGGGTGGGATGTTCTAAGCAAATAATTCTAGTTTAAAAAAATGGCAGGGTAGCCAACAATGCCAATGCAGCTAGCAAAAAACTTAGTGAGGATATGAAAACTAGCTGCATTGGCATTGTTGGCTACTCTGCCATTTTTTTTAACTGGAATTATTCCAAATATAAACCTATAATGAATATATACTGTGCATGTATATATTCATTATAGGTTTATATTTGGAAGAGATTTTGATTGTTTTGCTAAGTATCATGACTCTTTTTATTCCTCCATCTTGTTTGCCCTGAGACTAGTACATGAGGCATGATTTCCTAAAAAATGAATCTTCCTTGACTGCTGTATCAAATATTGATCTAGTGCTCCCTTGCTAGCTGGCTGGATGACTGGTGGGCTGACAGGCAATTAGTTTGCCCTGAACATGGGACTCTTTGCAAAAATGCCATTGCCGACCATTCAGTTAACCCACATGTCTGTACGGAACACTGTTTTTATTTTTTGTTTCCGTAATATCTTACTAATTTTGTCAGTGGTCCCTTTTATATAGGGCAGGATGGCAGTTTCCATATTCTATTCTTCTTCTTGGGTTTTGCTCTGTCCTACTGTCCCTTGCTGGATTATAGTTCTAATTCTATTTTCGTGGAACCCATTTTCCATTAATACTTCTGTGAGGGTCTTAAGCTCTGTTTGTACATGTGCCTCATCTGCTAGACGTTTAGTTCTAGTGATTAAAGTTTTTGCCAGTGAACTTATTTGTGAGGGATGATGGTGTGAGTGTGTGTTCAGGTAACGATTTGTATGTGTCTTCTTTTGGTAAACACTGTGTCCTAGGGTGCCATCAGTTCTCTTTTATATTAGTACATCTAGGAATGGGAGTTGATTTTCCTTCTCCATTTCCATAATGAACTTTATCTTCGGGTGCATGTTATTCAAGTGTGCTAGAAAATTGTCTAGCTTGTCTTTTCCATGAGGCCAGATGACAAACGTATCATCTACATATCTGAGCCATAATTTTGGTTTATAGATAGTTTGTTCCAACGCTTTAATTTCAAATCCTTCCATGAACAGATTGTTAATAACTGGGGAGAGCAGTGACCCCATTGGTGCCCCTTGCATTTGTTTATATCTTTGCCCTTTGTACATGAAATAGGTGTTAGATAGGCAATGCTCTGCCAATTCTATGATGTGGTTTGGTGGCTGGTATTTGTTTTTGATCGTTGCTAGAGCTTCTGTAATGGGTATTTGGGTGAACAATGAAACCACATCGAAGCTTACAAGTAGGTCACCCTGCTCTATGTGTTGGTTTCTCAGAATTTCTATGAGATGATATGAGTTCTGCACATAGGAAGCAATTGATTCTGCAAATGGTTGTAGTTGTTTGGCTAAGTATCTAGCCAAGTTTTGTAGTGGAGAGCCTATAGAGCTGACTATCGGTCTGAGGGGTATGCCCTCTTTATGTATTTTTGGGAGGCCATATAGTTTTGGGCATTTCGATGACTTCTCTCTGGGAATGATTGTTTGTTGAACTTCTTTATCTATGGGACTGGCCTTTTTTTTTTTTATTTGATTTATATGCCACCCTTCTCCGGAGACTCAGGGCGGCTTACAATGCATTAACCAATTTATCTTGGTTTTAGTAGTTTTTTCTAAATATGTGGTTGGGTCAGTGCTTAGGGGTTTGTACGTAATGTCTTGGAGGAGCTCGAGTAACTTTTTGTCATAATCTACTGTATTCATTATCACCGTAGCATTGCCTTTTTCTGCGGGCAGTATGATTATACTATCATCCTTTCTTAGTTCCTGCAATGCTCTGTATTCTTCCCTGGGCAGGTTACCCTTAGGGAGTTTACTAGTGCAAATAATGTTAGTAACCTCATGCCTAATCCTATCAGCATCCTCCATGTTGAGTTTTGTTAAGATGGCTTCCACCTCACATATCACTGTTTCTACAGGGATTCTCCTGGGTGCTACTGCAAAATTAAAGCCTTTTGCTAAAACGCTTGTTTCTGCTGTAGTCAGCTCTCTGTTGGAGATGTTTATAAACTACCTGTTTTAGATGGTGCTGTACTACTCTAGGGGGGTCTCCCTTGATTTTTTAAGTACTCAAATTTCTTTTAGTGTCTATTGTTTTTGTAAACGGTCTCAGTTTCAGCTCTCCAAATGGCCAGTAGTTTTATTTTGTCCCACAGAATTGGGTGAACTGTGTTACTTATTTTCAAATGCAAAGTTAATAAATCCTTATTTGTTTGATCTAATAAGAACCTTTTGTTATGGAGTTCATTTCTCAATAATGCCATTGCTGTTCTTCGTAAATTTTAAACATTTTAACTAACTTATTTAACATGACGCGGGAAAACACCTGAGATTTTAATTTTTTGCATATACACACCCGCGAAAACTTAAGAAGACATATATATGTGTCTGTGTGTGTGTGTGTGTGTGTGTGTGTGTAGGTCTTTGGTTATTCGGGTTTTTTCCCGCGTAAAATTGGAGGTTTCTTGGCAACGTTTCAACCAAGTCTCATTCGTCATCTTCAGGCTGGTGTTCTCGGCTTCGTGCTTCTTCATTGCTCCTAGAAGTACGAAGCCGAGAACACCAGCCTGAAGATGACGAATGAGACTTCGTCAAAACGTTGCCAAGAAACCTCCAATTTTACACGGGAGAAAACCTGAAGACCTACATACAAACACCTGTGAAAACCTGAGAGAATATATATATAATAATAATAATAATAATAATTTTATTTCTATACCGCCCTTCTCCCGAAGGACTCAGGGCGGTGTACAGCCTATTTAAAAACACAGACAAAACAACAGTATAAAATTTAAAATAATTAAATAGGTGGCTCAAATTTAAAACCCCAATAAATTTAAATACCCAATTTAAAACTATTGTGTTGATAGTCCGGCTTGGCGGAACAACAGGGTCTTCAATGCGCAGCGAAACGCCCGGAGGTCGGAGATCTTACGAATTTCCGGGGGCAGTTCATTCCATAGGGCTGGGGCTCCCACAGAGAAGGCCCTCCCCCTGGGTGTCGCCAGCCGACATAACTTGGCTGATGGCATCCTGAGGAGACCCTCTCTGTGGGAACGGACTGGTCGGTGGGAGGCTATTGGTGGCAGAAGACGGTCTCGGAGGTACCCGGGTCCTATGCCATGGAGCGCTTTAAAGGTGGTAACCAACACCTTGAATCGCACCCGGAAGACCACTGGGAGCCAGTGCAGCTCGCGCAGGAGGGGTGTCACATGGGCACAGCGGGACGCGCCCATAACCACCCGCGCGGCCGCATTCTGGACCAGTTGGAGCCTCCGAGTGCTCTTCAAGGGGAACCCCATGTAGAGAGCATTGCAATAGTCCAACCGGGAGGCGACAAGGGCGTGAGTGACCGTGCGCAAGGCGTCCCGATCCAGAAAGGGCTGCAACTGGCGAATCAGGCGAACCTGATAAAAGGCCCCCCTGGACACGGCCGTCATGTGCTCTTCTAAAGACAGCCGTGTGTCCAGGAGGACACCCAGATTGCGAGCCCTCTCTGTGGGGGGCAAGGATTCACCCCCAATAGTCAGCGATGGCACCTGCTGACTATATCGGGGCGCCGGAAGCCACAGCCACTCGGTCTTGGAGGGGTTGAGTCTGAGCCTGTTCCTCCCCATCCAGGCCCGCACGGCCTCCAGGCAGCGGGACATCACATCAAGGGCATCGTTGGGGTGGTCTGGGGTGGAGATGTACAGCTGAGTATCATCAGCGTACAGATGGCACTTCACCCCAAAACCACGGATGATCTCACCCAGCGGCTTCACATAAATGTTGAACAGGAGAGGCGAGAGGACCGACCCTTGCGGCACTCCCCATGCGAGATGCCTCGAGGTCGACCTCTGCCCCCCTGCCAACACAAACTGCGAGCGGTCGGAGAGGAAGGAAGAGAACCACCGCAGAACGGTGCCCCCTATTCCTAACCCCCTCAACCGCTGCAGCATGATACCATGGTCGATGGTATCAAAAGCCGCTGAGAGGTCTAATAGGACTAGGACAGAGGAACAACCCCTGTCCCGAGCCCTCCAGAGAGTTGTTTGGATTTGTCCCAAAGTGTGGGGTGGATCTTGTTGCTGAGTTTGAGGTGAAGTGTGAGGAGAACCACACAACTCGCTGTCTGGAGAGCCGAAACACAGACCACCCTCAAGACAGACACACACACTAACAAACTCCAAAGACTACAAGAACGCCAGAAACAAACCCCTCCCCCCTCACAGCCACACATGAAACAAACAGTGTATAACATCTCAAATAAGATCCTCACCAAAGCCGAAACCAATGTCCTTTCCAAAGGATTCAACTTTGCAGTCGCTCCCAAACACATCCCCACTGAAACCATTATATGCAGAGTTGAAACCAGCCTGACCAAAGTCAACCCCAACAACACTAACAGAATCAGACTCGAAATCAGCAACATCCTCTGCACCAGCAAGCCACCCAAAAGCAACTTACCCAAAGAGGAACAGACAGCACTACTTAACCTGAAAGAAGACACTAACCTAATAATCCTACCAGCAGACAAGGGAAACGCCACGGTGGTTATGAACACATCTGACTACCAAACCAAATTAACCAACCTACTCCAAGACTCCACATACAAACCCCTAAACACAGATCCCACCACCTACCTGGAAAAAACCACTAGATCCAAAATAAAAGCCTCCCCCATCAGCGAAGAGATCCAGCAAAGAATCATTCCCAGAGAGAAATCATCCAGATGCCCTAAACTCTATAGTCTCCCCAAGATACACAAAGAAGGAACCCCACTTAGACCCATAGTCAGCTCCATAGGCTCACCTCTACAAAACCTAGCCAAATTTCTCGCCAAACAACTACAGCCCTATGCAGAATCCATCAATTCACATGTAAAAAACTCATTCTAGTTCATAGAGATAATAAAGAAACAAAACTTACAGCCCAGTGACCTACTCATGAGCTTCGATGTCATATCCCTCTTCACCCAAGTGCCAATCAAAGAAGCCTTGATAGCTATCCAAAACAAATATAACCCCCCGCCGCCGCCGCCAAAGCACATCCTAGATCTGACCAACCAGTGCCTATCCAACACATACTTCATCTATAATGGACAAAAATACAAACAAATAGAAGGAGCACCCATGGGATCACCCCTCTCACCTGTCATTGCTAACCTCTACATGGAACACTTTGAAACCCAAGCTCTAGAAAAATCTGATCACAAACTGAAACTCTGGCTCAGATACATAGATGACACCTTCATAATCTGGCCACATGGGGAAGAAAAACTGGACAACTTCCTCACACACCTCAACAGCCTACACCCCAAAATATAGTTCACCATGGAAACAGAAGTGAACAACCAACTTCCCTTCCTGGATGTCTTAGTCTACAAAAAATCCAATGGCTCCCTAGGACACACCATCTACCAGAAGAAAACACACACAAACCACTATCTGCACGCACTCTCACACCACCACCCAGCACAGATCAACTCCATAGCCAAGACATTCATCTCCAGAACAAAACGCTTAGCTGATGAACAACACCTAAAACCGAACTACACACTCTCACTAGCGTACTAACTTCCAATGGATTCCAAAGAAATAAGATCACCAACCTAATCCAAAAAGAAACCCCCACTAAAACCCAAGACAGAGAACAAGAAAACGGCAAAGCCCTCCTCCCATACATAAAAGGCACCACAGACAGAATCAGCAAGATCCTCCACAAACACAACATCAAGATAGCATTCTGCACAAACCGAAAAATATCCACCATCCTAAGAAACCCCAAAGACAAAATTGAGTTAGAAAATCAAGGAGTATATGAAATCCCATGCACTGCCTGCCCCACCACATACATCGGACAAACCAACAGCAGAATAAGTGCACACATTGAAGAACACAAGAACTCAGTCAGAAAAGAGGAACCAATTTCTTCCCTGGTCCAACACTTCAAAGCCACAGGACATGATATTGACTTTAAAAAGACCAGAACTATCGCCAAAACTGAACACTTTAACAACAGAATAATCAGAGAAGCCATCGAGATAGAAAAACGTCCACACAGCATGAATAAACGAGATGATACCTCCCACCTGCCAGCCATTTGGAAACCTGCCCTTATTGACAAACGAGTCCCTAACACAAAGAATGACACCAGACCCACACTCACGAGAGCCACACAGGATGTAACCACCACACATCCACGCAGAAAGCAGACGCAAATCCACACTGATGATGAGGCATGACCATGGACCAGAAGCCAGACCACAACTGCATCATTAGCCACTTTAAACCCCTCCAATCCATACATGAAGCAGACTGACACCCACCATGAAGAGGTGGCACGGCCACAAACATGAAGCCAAACAACAGCAACACAGCTCACCAGCTCAAATCCCCCTGCTACTCAGACTAACCCGAGCACAACCAAGCCCCCACCTAAACAGAACATACACCCAGCCAATCAGAACACAGCCAACCCCCCATCCAATCAACCACCACGAAGTCGATAAATGTGTATTAGGAATAATTTGGCTAAACTTTTAGCAGTTGGGATCTTTTGGCAGGGTATAAAATGTGCCTGTTTTGAAAATAGGTCTGTCACAACCCAAATAACAGTATTTCCCTCACTGTTTGGCAATTCAACGATGAACTCCATAGTGATCTCTTTCCAAGGCACTGAAGGTTCAGCTACCTTCTGCAATAGACCTGGGGATTTCCCTTGGCATCTTTTTGCTGCTGCACAAATGGGGCAGCTAGCTACATAGCTTTCTATGTCCTTTTTTAGTGATGGCCACCAAAATTGTCTTTTAATCAGGTGTAAAGTTTTCACAAACCCAAAATGTCCAGCTAATTTGGAGTCATGGCACCGTACCATTAAGCATAGTCTTTGGCTTGCAGGGACATACAATTTCCCCCCCACCCAAGCCAAGTCTTCTTTCATCAGACAGCTGGATTTGTTGTTCAAAAACCATTCATCAGTGGCCAATGCTTGTTTAAAATTTTGGGTGATGTCATTGTCCGTCACTGTTTCTTGTTTTTCCTGGGATCTGGTGACTACTTTAGTGGCTAGTTGATTGTTTTGTACTATAGGTTTGATTACGTCTGACTTTGCACTAATGTATTGCGGTTTTCTGGATAGCGCATCCACCAGAAAGTTCCCCCCCCCAGGAGGTATTTTAGAGTAAAATCAAACCTTTTAAAGTACTGAGCCCATCATACTTGTTTTGGGGAGAGTTTCCTTGGAGTCTTTAGGACTTCTAGATTTTTATGATCAGTCCAGACTTCAAAAGGGGTCTTACTGCCTTCTAGGAAGTGCCACCAGGTTAACAATGCCCAATGAACTGCATTCGCCTCTTTCTCCCAAATAGCCCACCTTTGCTCAGTCTCATTCAACTTTTTGGATGTGTAAGCACAGGGTTGTAGTTGGTCTTGCTCATTCTTCTGAAGTAGGACCGCTCCTATTGCCACATCGCTGGCATCTGCTTGTATGACAAATGGTTTCTCCATGTCTGGGTGTTTTAGAATTGGTTCTGCTGAGAACAGCCGTTTAAGTTTTTCAAAGGCTGCCTGGCATTCCATAGTCCAGTTCAATGGTTGCTTTGGTTTAGGGTGTCCTCCCCCTTTGTTTTTAAGAGCTTGGTGATGGGGAGGGCAATCTGAGCAAACGCAGGGATAAACTGGCGGTAAAAGTTGGCAAACCCCAAGAAGCTCTGTAACTGTTTACGTGTGCGTGGAGGGTCCCAATCAAGTACAGCCTGCACTTTTAGAGGATCCATCTCAACTCCCTGGTGTGAAATGCAGTATCCCAAATAGTCAATCTTCTCTTGGTGGAATTCACATTTGGAAAATTTGGCATAAAGTTTGGCAGCACAGAGTTTGTTTAAAACTGCCCTGACTAGTTTCACATGTTCTGCTTTGGTCTCGGTATAGATTAAAATGTCGTCCAAATAGACCAGAACCCCCTTATATAAATGCTGATGCAGTACTTCATTTATTAACTGCATAAACACTGCAGGAGCTCCTTGCAACCCAAGGGGAGCACCTTGAATTGGTAGCAGCCGAGAGGGGTGTTAAATGCCATTTTCCACTCATCCCCTTCCTGAATTCTGACACGGTAGTAAGCCTCCCTTAAGTCCAGCTTTGAAAAAATTTTCCCTTTAGTGAGGTGTGCTAACATATCTTTCATAAGGGGGAGAGGATACATGTTCTGCACACTGATAGTATTAAGGTTTCGAAAGTCAACACATAGGTGTTTTGAGCCATCTTTTTTCTCTCTAAACAATACTGGAGCTGCAATTTTTGGTTGGGCTGGCTCGATGAAACCCCTTGCTAGGTTTTTCTCAATGAATGTTCTCAGCTCTTCCAACTCCTTAGGTGACATGTTGTACATCTTGGGTTTAGGGAGTTTCGCGCCAGGTAAGATTTCTATTGCACAGTCAGTGGTGCGGTGGGAGGGGGGGAGCTCATCTGAGACTTTTTTGCTAAAAACCTCAGCTAAATCCTTGTATTCTATGGGTATGCCCTCAGTTGGTGTGGTGTGACCAGGCATGGCTGTTTCTCGATTCTCTGCCCCCTCAAGTCCTTTATGTGGATACTCAGCAAAAATTACCTTCCTCTGAAATTTTATGATGCCTTGTTTCCAATTGATTTGTGGGTTCCATCTTTTTAGCCACGCAAGGCCCAGAACCAATGGCCATTCCATGCCAGGTGCCACTATAAAGGTAAGCCTTTCCTCGTGGCTTCCGATGCCTATATGTAGAGGCTCGGTGGCCAGAGAAGCTGGCTCCCCTCCTGCTATTGACCCATCTAGTTGGCAGAAAGCAATGAGGGTTTTCAGCTTTCTTACGTTAATCCCTAACTTCCCTACTAAGGTTGGGCTGATCAAACAATGGGTGCACCCTGAATCCACTAGGGTGGGGATACTTATCTCCCTGTCCTGGTTTGGGATAAATAATCTTAAGGGGAGGGTAAGCGGTTTAATTGGTTTGCTTACCAATGGCTCATCATCTGGATCGCTTCCGAATGAGTGTGATTCCTCCTGTTCAGATGCCAGGGTTTCTTCCCCAAAGAGGGGAGGGAATGGGACTTCTATGGTCTCCCTGCTCCTCAGGGCAGTCTCCTTCCCATGCTGACCCAGTTTTTCAGGACCCTCCCCCGGTGGGTGGTTCCGGGCGGGTGTTTGCGAATGACACTCTGCAGCTTGGTGCCCTTCTTTTCCACACTTGAAATAGGCTGAAGATCTCGGGGAGAATGCAGTTTGTGGTTTGTGGGGCTCCTGCTTCTATTGGGGTGAGGATTTCTTCCATGCTCGCCCCGCTCGATACTGGTTTCTGGCCATATCGATTTCAGCTTCTTCGGCGGTGACATACCATTCATGTAGGTCATTCGGTGCCCCTCAGGCCACACAGGCATTGTATAGATCATCACTCAGCCCATCCTTGAAACAGCTCACCAAAATATCTTCTGGCCAGTGCACACGACACGCGAGGTCCCGGAATTCTTCAGTATACTCTGCTACTGGCTGTCGCCCCTGCCTCACCACCTTAATGCGGTCACGTGCTTTGCGATCTGCCAGTGGGTCCTTAAACCGACATCGCAGGGCCATCATGAAATGGTCGAAATTTCGCAGTTCTGGTGCATTGGCATTATGTAGGGTCACCATCCATCTGGCTGCGGCCCCCTCTAGGGCTAGGGTCACAATTCGCACTCAGGAGCCTTGGGTTTGGAAATCATGCCCATACTCT
Source organism: Arizona elegans (assembly GCA_022577455.1). Classification (NCBI taxonomy): domain Eukaryota; kingdom Metazoa; phylum Chordata; class Lepidosauria; order Squamata; family Colubridae; genus Arizona; species Arizona elegans. The sequence continues at coordinate 157,791,210 of JAKOOJ010000001.1, forward strand.
TGCATGTAGCTGAGCACATGTGCCACAAAGAATCCTAATTGTTGCGGATTCCCATCAAACTTCACCCCAAGGGGGGGAGTTTCTCTTTCCAGTTGAGGAGCCCGGGGTTGGTTGGGAATGGGCACCGGTGTGCGTGCTGCCTGGGGGGGAGGGTTTGCAGGGTCTTCTCCCGCTGCTGTTGTACCATCTGCTCGATAGGCAGGCATCCATGACTGCTGCCCTTTCAGTGCTCTTTGGTTGTTGTCCTGGCTCCCTTCGGATGTTAAGATTTTCCAAAGTCTCCATCACCAAATGGGTCATATGCCTGTTCAGATAGTCCTCCCTCAGGGGTGCTTCGGTCAGTCCCCCCTGGTCAGTAAGGGCTTCTAGTTCCAGTTTCCACCCCGGTTTTCGGTTGCCATGGTTGAGGGTGACTCCTCTGGTTCTCTCATCCCAGCCATCTTTCTTCCCAATGCCAATCGACCAGCGGAGTTTTTCCGGATTCTCCAGGGTTACCTCATCCTCTCCGATGGGTTGCACGAGACAGGCATCCGACTGGGTGGCGGTTGCTGTCTCTCCCCAGCAATCGGTTTCTCCCAGCTCTCTGCTTTGTTCAGACATGGTTTGCAAGGTCCCCTCAGTAGAGCGAAGATTGCTTCTCTGGGTTGACCGTTTTGCAGATTGTGCTTTCTGTAAGGATCGCCTCTCCTTCCAACTTAAGAAAGTATGAACTCTTGAAACGTAGTTGTTCAAAAGGATTCTTTTATTAAGCAGAAGTGAAAACCATCCAGCTAAAGCACAATCTGAATGCCCTTAGGCAAAGCAGTAGGATTAAAGTGGTTGAGACCCCTTCCTTTAAGTCAGAATGCAGATTTCAGCCAATACACAAGTGTGAAGATGTTTTCTTTACTATTTCCTTTGAGAACCCGAACAAACATGCATTCCCACCACTACCCTTTAAAGTGAGACAACCCACATGGCTATCATAAAAATTCCTGCAGGTAAAGGGAATCTCAGGCTTTCTTGGCGCCAGGATATAGATTGTAAAATATCTGATGACACAGGCCAAGCTAGTAATTCGAATCCAAGTCCCCCCTTCCTCCACTTGAATGGCAGTATCACTTTTAGGGATCTGACATTCCTTACCAAATAGGAAACTGACACAGGGGGAAATAGTTGGGGCATATACAATGCATGTATTATAAAAAGAAGATCTACTTTCTTCCACTTTTTAATAAGATTTTAATGGGGAGATGGAATGTATTCATTGTGAATTAGGAATTAGGAATAGTAGGATTGGGAGCTTGAAGATCCATTCACCTGGCTGGATTGAGACCTGATTTAATAACCAGAATACAAGGTATGGTTTGAGAATATAGATTAGTACAGTATTTTATACCTGAATGCAGGTCCCAGCATTGGAGAGAAAAAGGTTGGGTTGTGACAGCAAAAATATTTAAGATATCTATATTTAGAATATTTTTTTGTTATTTTTATTTTCATAAAGGTCAACCAGTGCCCCTTTATCAACCTCTATCAATATAAAGGATGACTCTTGTTCAGTCAAAGCTAGTCTTGGAGTAAATTAGGTGAAGGGCAACTTATTTTCAAGTAACTTTTAATCAGTGGATTAAGGGACCATATAAAGGCTTTGGAAATATCAGGCACCTAGTGAGTCCCTGATGATTCATGAGAAAACGAAAGGCTCCAGCTCAAGGCTGGACATGAGCCACATAAGAAAGATGTAGCCTTGCCCTGTTGTATGGCTAGCAAATGGGCCCAAGGTGCCTACGTAGGGAATTCACTTTCCTCTTACAGTCTCAATCCCAGGTTATGTTGTCTCCACAAAGTAAGCATTCCCTCCACAGCAATGAAATCTTCTCCATCCCCCTCTCCTTACCCTTGTACATGCAGAAAGATGCCACTGACATTTTCAGTTGTGGATGGGGTGTCCTGAACTTACTCTTTTTCTAAGTGGGGTGGTGTGTGTTTTTTTTTCTTTTTTTGCTGATTCCTTCATCCAAATCAATTGTGAGACTGGGATAGTGACTTCTCCACCCAGTGAAAGAAAAACTATTTATTTGGATAAAGGAATCAGCAGAAAAACCATTTTTCCCAGGAAAAAAACTGCAAAAAGTTGTATTATTCTGTATATGTACTGAATTTGCTGTAGAAGCTATTGTAATAGAATCCATCAACAAACCAGGCATTTAGGTATATTGGAATATTTTTATTATCCATCAAAACCTGGTCTATTGTCTTAATTTTCATTAGGAAAAAAATATCTTGTTTTCAAATAAGTCAACATTTGGCTTCAGAGATTAAGCTGCATACTTATTTAATGATTATACTTTGCTATAATGTCAACATTTGAAGAGCATACGATGTAACAGAAGTCTCTACCATCTGTGCTTCTCCAATTAGAAATGCAAATAAATACTGTAAATGCCTTTTACAGTAACATTAGTTACATTAACATTCACATGATGTATGCTTTTCTCATTTGAGAAACCTGTCTTGGAGGATGGATGGAATGGATATAAAAGTCTATCTATGACTTAAACAAATCTATTGGAAAAATACAAGGAAGTCTTGGAAAAGATAATCAAGCAACAGATATGTGAACACCTAGAAACAAGCAAAGGTACTACCAGAAGCCAGTATTGGTTTCTCAAAAACAGATCATGACAGACAAGCCTTATTGTCCACTTTAACTAAATTAGTGGATCAGGAAAATACTGTGGACATAGTTTACTTAGATACTTAGAGACATTTGAAAAAATAAACAGAAAATAAATTAGATAATATGGTAAAATAGAAAAATGTAGGATAGACACCATCACCACCACCAGATGGAATCGTAACTGGTTGATCATTATGCAGCCTCAATGGAATTAAATCTACATAGAGGAAAGCATGCAGTGGAGTACCTCAAGGTTCTGTCTTAGGCCCAGTACTCTTCAACAACTTCATAAATTATTTAGATGAGGGGATAAAAGGATAATTCATCAAATCTGCAGACCACACCAAGCTAGCAGGAATAGTCAACACCTTAGAAGATTCAGAAGGATCTCGACAGACTTGAATACTGGGCCCTATGTACAAAATGCAATTCAGTGGTGAGAAATGTAAGATTTTACACTTAGACAAGAAAAAGCAAATGCACAGGTATAGAATAGGCAGTACCTGGCTAAACAGTAGTAAGTGTGAGATGGATCAAGGTGTTCCAGTGGATAACTACTTAAGTATGAGCCAGCAGTGTCCTGCAGCAGGGGTGGGTTCTAAATTTTTTTACTACCGGTTCTCTGGGCGTGGCTTGATGGTCAAATGACAATTCTTTAGGATTTAGCAGAGGTACTGGTCTACCAGGCTTTTAACTGCTTGCAGGACTGTACCGGTCTACTCATTTGTTTTTGCAGGCACTGGTCTACCCATTTATTTTTGCAGGCACTGGTCTACTCATTTATTTTTGCAGGCACTGGTCTACCCATTTATTTTTGCAGGCATCGGTCTACTCATTTATTTTTGCAGGCACTGGTTTACCCATTTATTTTTGCAGGCACTGGTCTACTCATTTATTTTTGCAGGCACTGGTCTACTCATTTATTTTTGCAGGCACTGGTCTACCCATTTATTTTTGCAGGCATCGGTCTACTCATTTATTTTTGCAGGCACTGGTCTACTCATTTATTTTTGCAGGCACTGGTCTACCCATTTATTTTTGCAGGCATCGGTCTACTCATTTGTTTTTGCAGGCACTGGTCTACCCATTTATTTTTGCAGGCACTGGTCTACTCATTTATTTTTGCAGGCACTGGTCTACCCATTTATTTTTGCAGGCATCGGTCTACTCATTTATTTTTGCAGGCACTGGTTTACCCATTTATTTTTGCAGGCACCAGTCTACTCATTTGTTTTCTTTTAACACTGATCAGCTGTAGGGCAGCTCTTTGAAGCCCAGCGGCAAGAGTTTAAACAGGTTTTTTCCCTCTAGCCAATCAGCTGGGACTCAGGAGGCAGCAATAGATTGGGGGTGGGGCCAAATAAAAGGTAAGAATAATGCAGGGGGGCGGGGAGCAGGGAGAGGGCAGGGGCGGGGGGGCAGAACCAGTTCGGTGACATCATATGGTCACCGCTACCGGCTCAGCGAAACCGGGCCAAACTGGGAGGAACCCACCACTGTCCTGCAGCTGCCAAAAAAGTCAATGGAGTCCTAGGCTGCATCAATAGTATCAAGTGTCAGTGTTCCAGATAATTTGAATAGCAAGTACCTCTTTATACTGCATTAGTAAGAGCACACTTGGAACACTGTGTGCAGTTTTGGTCAACACAATAAAAAAAGATGTTGAGAATTTAGAAAGAATGCAGAGAAGAGCAACAAAGATGATTAAGGGATTGGAGTTTAAAGCATACTTCCCTCCATATAGACAAAGATCATTTGAAGATACAGTATCTGCTGAGTGCTGAGTTGGTTTGTTGATGATTAGACAGGATAGATTATACAAAGAAGAGAACAATGACATAACTTTAGAGACAGTGATTTAAACATAACTATACTTATAACTTCTGTGAAGAATATCAGAAGTCACATCTTTATGTCTTTATATTGTTTTTTATATCATTTTCCTATTTTTTCTGTTTTCTTTTTTATGCCCTTTTACCTTTTTCTGTTTTCCTTTTCTGGAGTTTCACTTTCAGTTTTACTTTCAAAGCAGCAACCAGGGGATAGGATAGGGGAGACATCTGTGGGATAAACTTAAGGGAGAGAAGGGAATAGGAGAGGAGAGACTTCTGTGGGGCAAGGCTGAGGGAGAGAAGGGAATAGGAGAGGAGAGACTTCTGTGGGGCAAGGCTGAGGGAGAGAAGGGGATAGGATAGGGGAGGCTTCTGTGGGTCAAGGCTGAGGGAGGGAAGGGGATAGGATAGGAGAGGGTTCTTTTTTATTATTATTATTAAAAAGTTTTTTATTTTTTAAGCAAACAAACTATACATCTTTGATCCATTCAGTGTTTCATCTGAGTACATATTTTGTGTCCTCTACTCCCTTCTCCATCATTTTCATGCTGTGTTTCTGTCATACATTTACATTTTGATTTAATTTGTTGCAACATTCTTCCAATATTTCATGTATATCTCTTCTCTTACCATTGATATAATTGCCCCATACTTTAAAATACTCCGATTCTTCCTTTTCTTTAATTACCAGTGTTAATTTATTCATTTCTGCACATTCCAATATTTTCTTAATTACTTCTCCTCTATAGGGATTTTCTCTGTTTTCCAATGTTGCGTAAATACGATCCTCGCTACTGTTAGATGTATAATCAAATAAGTATTTTCTTTACTATATTTCTCTGGTAAGATACTCAATAGGAACAGTTCCAGTTTTAAATCAATGCATTTTTGCATCATTTCCTCTAACCATATTCAAATTTTAATCCAATAATTTCTCACTTCTGGGCATGTCCACCACATATGATAATACGATCCTGGTATCTGATGGCATTTCCAGCATTTTGCTGATTTATCTTTAAACATTTTTGCCAATTTTTCAGGTGCCATGTGCCATCTATAAAACATTTTGAATTGATTTTCCTTATATGCTGTGGACATGGTTAATTTATAATTTCTTTCTCATATTTGCTGCCATTTATCTAATTCAATTGTATATCCAAAATTTTTAGCCCAAGCTATCATTGTTTCTTTACCTGTTCTTCTAGTTTAATACTCAGTAAGTAATTGTATAATTTTTAAATCATTTTTTCATCTGTTCCTGTCATTTCCAAATAAAACCCATATAATTTAGCATCTTTTTCGTATCTTGTTTGTATTTGCAATTGTGTATACCAATCCATTTCAATCCCTTGTTCTTCTATTTCTTGTTTCTTTTTCAATTCCCCCTTATCTGTTAATATACTGCTCAAAAAAATAAAGGGAACACAAGCAGAAGACATCCAAGATCTGAATGAATGAAATAGCCTTATTAAATACTTTGTTCTTTACATACAGTAGTTTATACACTGCTCAAACAACTAAAGGGAACACAAAACTACTGTATGTAACGAACAAAGTATTTAATAAGGCTATTTCATTCATTCAGATCTCGGATGTCTTCTGCTTGTGTTCCCTTTATTTTTTTGAGCAGTGTATATCTTTATATCTAAGAATATTCCTGATATTAATAATATTTGGATGTATTAATGCTTCCATTGTTGATAACCATGTTGGTATTTTCAAATAATATTTATCTCTAACATTGTCCCATACTAACAGTAATGCATTTCTTACATAATATCTTTGAAAATAACTATGCATCTTATTTTTACCATACCATAAAAAAGCATGCTATCCCTGTTGTAAATCATGTCCTTCCAAAGTTAATAGTCTTATATTTCTTAATTCAATCCATTCTCTCATCCACGACAATGCCGCTGCCTGGTAATATAATTCCCAGTTAGGTAGTCCAAATCCTCTTCGAAGTCTTGCATCTTGTAACATTCTTATATTAATTCTTGCTTTTTTCCCTTGCCATATAAATTTCATTACTATTTTATTAAAGTGTTCAAAGTATTTCTTTTCAAGTTTTATCGGTATTGTTTGGATTAAAAATAACAGTCTTGGTAATACATTCATCTTTATTATCACAATCCTTCCCATTAATGATAACTCCAGATCTGTCTCAATTTGATTTTTCAATTTATAATAATTATCCTCTTTGATTGTTATGCATCTTGAAGTTAATTGAATTCCTAAGTACTTTACTTTCTTCACAATCTGAATATCGAGTTTCCCTATTAAGTCTCTCTTGTTTTTCTGTAATGTTTTTCACCAATATTTTTGTTTTTTCTTTATTTATTTTCAGTCCTGCCACTTCCGTATTCTTCTATTTGATCTATTAGTTTGGGTTCTGTTTTTTGAGGATCCTCCAGAATGAATACTAAGTCATCTGCGAAGGCTTGCAATTTATATTCTTCTTTTTTATCTTCAATCTCTTTATTTCTTCATTTTGTCTTAATTTCTATTTATTTATTTATTTATTTATTTATTTGTTTGTTTGTTTGTTTGTTTGTTTGTTTATATTTATATGCTGCCCTTCTCCTGAAGGACTCGGGGCGGCTCACAAAGATAAAAACCACAGAACTATAAGTTAATAAGTTAATTTAAGTTAATTAAAATAATCCAATTAAAACCCTTAGAGAACTAAAAACTCCCAGCAGGTCAGATGATTTGTTGGAAGAGCCATGTCTTCAGGTCCCTGTGGAAGGAGCGGAGGTCGGGGGCCGTCCGGAGCCCGGTGGGTAACCGATTCCAGAGGGTCAGTGCGCCCACAGAGAACGCCCTTATCCTGGGCACCATCAGCCGACATTGCCTGGCCAATGGCACCCGGAGGAGGGCAGCCCTATGCGAGCGCACTGGACAGTGGGAGGCCGGCAGAAAGTGCTCCTGCAAGTACCCTGGGCCCATGCCATGAAGAGCTTTATAGGTAAGTACCAGCACCTTGAAGCGGATCCAGAGGACCACTGGTAACCAATGCAGCTCGCGCAGGAGAGGTGTAACACAGGAGTAATGGGAAGCTCCCGTAACAACCCGCGCGGCCGCATTCTGGACCAGTTGGAGCCTCCGGGTGCACCCCAAGGGCAGCCCCATGTAGAGGGCATTGCAGTAATCCAGGTGAGAGATAACGAGAGCATGGGTGACTGTATGGAGGGCATCCCTGTCTAGGAAAAGGCACAACTGGCGCACCAGGCAAACCTGTGCAAAAGCCTCCCTTGTCACAGCCGTCAGGGGGTCCATCAAGGACAGCCGTGAGTCCAGGAGGATGCCAAGATTGCAAGCCCTTTCAGAAGGAGTTAACCACTCACCCCATCCCATCCGAAGTGATGGGGGTACTAGGCCATGAGATGCCAGCATCCACAGCCACTCTGTCTTGGAGGGGTTGAGTTTGAGCCTGTTCCCACCCATCCAGACCTGCACCGCTTCCAGGCACTTCGACATCACGGAAAGGGCATCCCTGGGGTGGTCAGGGGTGGAGATGTAGAGCTGGGTATCATCAGCATATTGATGATACCTCACCCCAAAACTGCAAATGATCTCACCCAGCGGCTTCATATAGATGTTAAAGAGCAAGGGGGAGAGAACCGACCCCTGAGGCACCCCACATGTGAGGTGCCTTGGGGAGGATCTCTGTCCCCCCACCCAGACAAACTGCATCCGACCCGAGAGGTAGGAGGAGAACCACCGTAAAACAGTGCCCCCCACTCCAAATCCCTGAATCGTCGCAGTAGGATAGCATGGTCGATGGTATCAAAAGCCGCTGAGAGGTCAAGTAGAACCAGGATGGAGGAATAACCCCCATCCTGGGCTCACCAGAGATCATTCACTAGGGCGACCAATGCCGTTTCCGTGCTGTGTCTGCACAGCATGGAAACCTGATTGGTATGGATCTAGACAATCCATTTCCTCCAGGAATTGTGGGATTTGGTATGCCACCACAGACTCAATAACCTTCGCTATAAAGCGAAGGTTGGAGACGGGACAAAAGTTGTTCAAAATGGCCGGATCCAGGGCAGACTTCTTGAGAAGGGGTCAAACCATCGCCTCCTTAAGGATGGCAGGCAAGACCCCATCCCTCAATGAAGCGTTGACAATCGCCTGGATCCAGTCTTCGGTCACCTCTCTGGTTGCCACAACAAGCCAGGAGGGATACAGGTCCAACAAACATGTGGAGGCTCCCAATCTACCCACAATCCTGTCCACTTCATCTGTGGACACAGGGTCAAAGTCAACCCAGATGTTACCTTCAAGACTTGCTCTCATCTCCTCACCCGGTTGTGCTCAGTCGGAGTCTAGGCCCACCCGGATCTGAGCGATTTTATCTTGCAGAAATTAAACAAAATCCTCAGCACTGCCCTGCAAGGGGTCCTCCCTTGCTCCCTGATTGAGAAGAGAGCGGGTCACTCGAAACAAGGCCACTGGGTGATTTTCTGCAGACGCAATGAGAGCAGCGAAATAATCACATTTCGCCGCTTCCATCGCCACAAGATAAAACCTAATATAGGTTCTTAACTGTGTTCGATCAGATTTGGAACGGGAAGATCTCCAACAGCCCTCTAGGCGTCTCTTCCGATGCTTCATCTCCCTGACCTCCATGGAAAACCATGGAGCTACACGGGATCCCTGTCAGAGGAGACACTGCAAAGGGGCAATTCGATCCAAAGCCCCGGCAGCAGCCCGTTCCCAGGCCTCCACCAGGGCCTCTGGCGAATCGCGGGATAGGTATGTGGGAAGCTCCATCCGGAACCTCTCAGGGTCCATCAGGTGCCTGGGGCGGAACCAACGAGTCGGTTCTGCCTCCCAGTGGTGGGGGTTGGCGGATAGAAAGTATAGTTTAAGGAGGGAGTAGACGGTCCATGACAGGGGTAGGATAGTAAGATCCCCCCTACCCTGAGCATTTATCCACTGCCCAGAGATAAAAATCAGGTTGAGAGTGTGTCCACCATTATGAGTTGGGCCCTGTACAATTTGGAGGCCATGAACTCCCAAACCAGCTCAGATGTCTCACCGGCTGATGGGAGATTAAAATCTCCCACAACCATCAGGTTGGGGAGCTCAACCGTCAGTTCAGCAATGACGTGGAGTGGTGCGGGCAGGGCTGAAGATACCCAGCTGAGAGACAGGTACATAATCAACAGGCCCAACTGCACTCCAGGGTTACATTTCAACAATAGGGATTCACATCCGCCTATCTGAGGGACAGTGATCTCCCTTGAGCTAAGACTTTCCCTAATGACAACCGCCACCCCCCCCCACCCCTTCCGTGGAGTTGTGGCCGGTGCAGCACATGGAAACCGGGCGGGCATAAATCCAAGAGAGGAACCCCTCCCTCTGGTCCCAACCAGGTCTCCTTGATGCAAGCCAGGTCCGTGCTCCCCTCGTCTATAAGATCTCCTACAAGGGGGGCCTTGTTCATAATGGACCTAGCATTAACATACACCAGCCGAAGCCCCGGATTCCACACTCCCAACCTCCCGGGGGAGCAGGAAGAACAAAGAGGGCCGGAGCACATCACCACCTGCAAGTAGCGGGGGTGCGTCCCTCTGATGTCATAATGCCCTCTGTTCCCACTACTTCTGCCCCTCCCAACCACCACGATGACAGAATGACCCTCACTCCACTGTACCCCCTCCGGGGCCCCATCCCCATCCCCCCACCGCGACCGTCTGACAGGCTAACTTGCTGATCTGCAAGGGTCCCCCCACATCAATTCTTTACAAAGTAACCCTCCTCCCTCCTAGAACCCCTTAAAATTTTGGTTGATAATTTGAACAAAAAACCCCTCAACCTCCTCTTCGCCGCATGCCACCTCTTGGGGTTCCAAAACCCATCATCAAGGTAGGCCCTCAATAGTATGGGGGGCCAGACCTGCGAGAGGGGGGAGTCTTGCAGCACAAGGAGCTTGGCCGCTGAATACATCCAGTACCCCGGGATGATGGTGGGATATGGCCTGGGAGTCCACCATGATAGTCTAAAGGTCCAGGAGAGAGAAAAGGACACTGGACTCCACTGTCCTCTCACAACAGTGGGAGGAGTCTCACGCCGTTTCGAACAACGGGGGAATAAATATCCAAAACCATGGTGGCTGGCCTTGAAAGAATGGCCATGGAGATTGTTGGAACGTCCCACCGGTGGTGAGACAGCAGCAAAGAACTGGCTCCCTCAGTGTTCACAACCTATGCTGCAACTCTCCACACAGCTAAGGAGCCAAGGATGGAATGCAGAGCCGGTCCAGGGGCTCAGGGAAAAAAGCCGGTCCACAGGATCAGGATAGTGGCCATACTGGGGGAGGATGAAGGTGGATATGGAAAAGGAGATACCTTCCAGAAAACTGGAACAGACAGGGTGACAAGTGACCCTAATAAGGCCTGAAACCAGGTCAGAGGGGGGGAAGGGCAACGCGAGGCGACAGGGGTGACCACCCCTCCGTCGTCCTCCAATTCCTCCAAACCACCCCCAGGTCTTCCAACAGTCACATCATTCCCAATCACAGCCTTCACCAGATCTCAGTGGAGGCCTCTGGGTCGCCACCGGGGCTAGCCCTCCAAAACTGCATCAGAGACCCTGCGGCGGTCCAGGGAGTTCCAGGATGGTAAGTTGCCAAAAAAAAAAAATCCTCCACTGCCACACTGATGGTCATCAGGCTGCTGTTGCCTTTCCACTACTGTCCCAGCGGTCACCATTGAATTCGCCGCCGCCACCGCCGCCATCGCCGCCCACATCATTGTCACCCCGTAGCTCCTCCAGAGGCATCCAGGGTCCCGACGAGAACACCGCCGCCGCTACACCACCACCACTGCTCCAGTCACCACTACAACGGACGCTGAGCAGGCCACCGCCATCCAGGCTGCTACCGCCGTCCTCCCAGAAATGCCTGTAGACAATGACTCCTCCCTGGCCAGTGCGTTCCGGAGAGCGAAAAAGCTCTCAAGCGACCAACGTGATGCTCAATTAGCCGGGCAGGAGCCATAGATTATCAATTTGGCCCCCAAGACCCCCAAAAATATAGAAGTATAGACATTATACTTCTAAAGTATAGACATTAGAAGTATTTAATACTTCTAATGTCAATACAAATAGCAATGGGGATAAAGGGCATCCTTGTCTTGTTCCTTTCATTATATTAAACTTTTCTGTCATATCTCTGTTCATCATTACCTTTGCTGACTGTTTATTATAGATTGTTTTTATCATATTTACGAATCTCCCCCTCAAAGTCCATGACTTGTAGTTGCTTTATCATAAATTGCCAATTTACCTTGTCAAACGCCTTCTGTGCATCCAAGAATATCATTACCATTTGTTTATCTGAATGTACTTCATAATATTCCAAAGTATTCAAGATTGACCTCATGTTGTCTCTAATCTGTTTTTTGGATAAAAAATCATTTTGATCCATATGTATAAATTCATTTAGCATCTTTTTAGTCTATTTGCCATTATTGATGCAAATATTTTATAGTCTGCATTCAACAATGTAATCGGTCTGTAATTTTTAATCTGTTGCAAATCTGTATCTTCTTTAGGTATAAGGGTAATATATGCCTCCATCCAGGGGTGGGTTCCACTTACCTTTACTACCGGTTCACAGCGGGGCCGCACACTGTTCTGCACAAGCACAGAAGTGTTTTGATGATGTTGGGGTCAGTGGGCGGAGCCTCCCATCGTTTTTACTACCGGTTCTGTAGAACCAGTGAAAACCGGGGGCAACCCACCACTGCCTCTATCCGTGAGTTTGGTATCTTTGCATTTATAAGAAATCATTAAATACTTCCAGCGTTGCGTTGCTTAGTACATCTTGTAGTATCTTATATAGTTCTGCTTCTAGACCATCCCGACCTGGTGTTTCCCCATTCTTTTTTTTTTTTTTTTTGAAAAGTTTTATAGGAAATACAAACATTTTCTCCCCCCCCACCCTTACCCCCTCAACCCCTCCCTCCCCCCCACCCCCCTCCCTAGACTTCCCAGAACAAGCACAGGGTATAGCATTCACAAACATAAAGCTAAAATATGCTAACAAATTATTGCATTCAATCTTACATTTCTAACCCATATCTTTTCCCATGTTTCCATCATTATTGGTTCACCTATGTTCTGTGCCCATTTTATCATACAATCCTTGACTAGCTCTGTTTCTGAATCTATTTCCACTAATATGTTATACAACCTTTTTATATGCATTTGACCTTTATCTCTTATTTGCTTTATCAAATTCTCATCCTGCTGCAAAATACCAGTTTTTTGATCTTCTCTCCATCTGGCCTGCAGCTGACCATACTGAAACCAAGTCCTAATAATTCCTTCTTCTCTTAATTTCTCCATAGATTTTAATTGTAATCTGACTCCTTCCTTATAAAGGAGTTCCTTATATGTAAACTTATCTTGCTTTTGCTCCAAATTTATATTCTCTATCGCATGTCTGGGTACTATCCATATTGGTAACTTATCATTTAATTTATATTGATACTTTTTCCAGACACGCAATAGAGCATTTCTTAATATATGACTTTTAAAAGCCTTATCTACTTTCTTGTCATACAATAGATAAGCATGCCAGCCGTAGACCAAACCATATCATTCAATATTCAATATCTTTTCCTCCATTAAATTTATCCAATCTGTAATTGCTGAGAGGGCAATCTTAAATTAGGCATTTTAAGACCACCTCTTTCTCTGGTGTCTTGCATTATCTTTTGATTAACTCGTGGTTTCTTCCCTGCCCACACAAACTTGTTTATGCCCTTCTGCCATTCCTTCAAATTTTCATCTTTTTAAAGTATAGGTATCATTTGAAAAAGAAATATAAATTTTGGTAAAATATTTATTTTTACAGCAGCTATCCTACCCAGCAAAGACAGTTGTAATTTTTTCCAAGTTTCCATCTCTTTCTGTATTTTTTGCCATAACGGTTCATAATTATACTGATATAATTTCATATTTGCAGTCATAATATAAACCCCTAAATATTTAACCTTCTTAACTATTTCAAATCCTGTTAGCCTTTCTATCTCTTCTTTCTGGCTTCTGACCATATTTTTAGCTATTATCTTTGTTTTAGCTGTATTTATTTTAAAACCAGATACTTGTCCATATGAGCCGATTATATCCATCAAGGCTGTAATCGATTGTACTGGTTGGGTTAAGGTAACCACCAGGTCATCTGCAAATGCTCGTAGCTTATACTCATGTTGTCTAATTCTAATTCCCTTTATTATATCCATCCCACGTATTTTACTTAATAAAATTTCCAGCGTCAAAATAAACAATAACGGAGACAAGGGACAACCTTGCCTTGTTCCTTTTTCTATATTAAAATTATCTGTTAAACCACCATTTATTATTATTTGCGCTGTTTGCTATATTGCCTTAATAGATTGTATAAAATGTTCTCCAAGTTGCATCCTTTCTATTAATTTTAATAAAAATTGCCAATTCAATCTATCAAAGGCTTTTTCAGCATCCAAAAAAACTAGCACCGTGGGGACCTGGTTGTTCCTTCCCAAATACGCTAATAAATTAACGATTTGCCTTACATTACTTTTCATTTGTCTACCATTTATAAAAGCAGTTTGATGAATCATTTGCTGCATAACTGTCATTAATCTATTTGCTAAAATTTTAGCAAAAATCTTATAGTCTGTATTTAAAAGTGAAATCGGCCTATAGTTTTTAGGATCTGTATAGTCTTGCCCATCTTTTGGGATCAGCGAAATAAATGCTGTCTTCCAAGTTGGAGGTACCTCTCCTCCCTGTTGTATATTATTGAATAATTCCTTCAATGGTTCCACCATTTCCTCCTGTAAACTTTTATAATAAATAGCTGTCAAACCATCCGTTCCAGGAGCTTTGCCCACTTTCAACTACTTAATTGCAAACAAAATTTCCTCGGAAGTTATCAATTGATTGATAATTGATATTCCTCTGCTCTTTTGAAGTTATATAAATATTCTCTTTCTGCAGATATCTATCTATATCTGTATCTTGAATTTTATCACCAGTATACAGCCTTGAAAATCTAAAAAAGATTTTTTTAATCAATTCTTGCTCATAAACCTCCTTACCTTTGTATTTTATTTTCTCTATTGTCCTTGTTTTCTGCTTTTTCCTTAACAAATATGCCAACCACCTACCTGGTTTATTAGCATTACAAAAAGTATTATGTTTTGCATATTGTAAGTTGGTTGCCACTTGATCTGCTATTAACATATTAAACTGACCCTTCAATAAATTGATTGCCTGTTTAATTTTCTTATCTGTTGGGTTAGCTATTAAAGCCTGTTCCTGTTTATTAATCTCATCTTCTAATTTTTTTCTTTTTCCCCCCTGTTTCTTTCCATATTTATTATTCAAATATATCAAAATTCCTCACATGTACGCTTTACTTGCATCCCATACCATTTCCATAGATGTACCCTTTTGCATATTCATAGCAAAACATTCTTTCATAAATTTTTTACATTCTTTTACATTTTCTTCATATCCAAACAAGTTATCATTTAACCTCCAGGACCTCCTAGGTCCTTTTCCATACTCCAATTCCAGCCAGACTGGACTATGGTTTGTCAATGTTCTTGAACAAATCTTTGTGTTCTTCACCCTAGATAAGAGATCATTAATAATTAATATAAAATCAATCCTTGAAAAAGATTGGTGTCTATCCGAGAAAAAAGTAAAATCTTTTTCTTCTGGGTTTCTTTCACGCCAAATATCCCTCAACTCCCAGTCATCCATCATCTCCCAAAATGGTTTGGGCAATTTTGCTCTTGTCAAAACATTTTGTTTAGGTCCCTTCTTGTCTTTTTTAATGTCCAAAACACCATTCCAATCCCCCAATAGGATACAAGTCTTATACCCCCATTGTGTCAACTTTGAATGTAGTAAATTATAAAATTTTTCTTGTTGTTGGTTCGGGGCATATACTCCAATTACAAGTGATTTTTCTCCTTTTATTAAAAGTTCAATAACTAAAAATCTTCCTTGATCATCCGCTTCAACTAATTTTGCAATTAAGTCTCTTTTCAAATATATAACTATACCGTTTTTCTTCTCTGATGCTGCTGCTACATAATGTGTACCTAATCTTGCATTTGTCAAATATTTTTGATCTTGTATCCTAATATGAGTCTCTTGTAAATAAATTACTTTGTTCTTAAATTGTTTAAGATAGTGAAATATTTTCCTTCTCTTCTGTGGAGAATTCAAACCATTGACATTCCAAGTCAAAATCTAGTTCCCATCTCTGGGCCTCTGAAGCATCTGGAGCAATTTCTGATGATATTGCCTCATCTGACCTTTAGGTCTTGCTTCTCCCACAGCTTCTGTTTTGGTAGTTTCTTGGGTTGCCATCTGAAATTGTTGTTGTTGTTGTTGTCTTAATTCTTCCTTGAGCTTGGTTGTTGCTGCTCTAGTCTGTCTTTGATCCTTTGATCCTTTGGTTCTTCAAATATTAAATCCACATCTTGAACAGCCATCTGAATTTGTAGCGGTTCTTCTTGACCAGTCAAAACTCCCCCCTGAACTACTGTCAGTAGCTCTTCTCTCTCTCTCTCCTACCATTACTCCCTTCTTTCTTTTTCCTTCTGGTGATTTGGGTGTCCCAGCCTTTAATACATTGATGTAAAAATCTCTT
Source organism: Arizona elegans (assembly GCA_022577455.1). Taxonomy (NCBI): domain Eukaryota; kingdom Metazoa; phylum Chordata; class Lepidosauria; order Squamata; family Colubridae; genus Arizona; species Arizona elegans. The sequence goes on from JAKOOJ010000001.1 coordinate 157,807,372, forward strand.
GCTTTCCATATTGTGTTAAGCCGATATCTCTCTCCCGAATAAGTCACGACAAGGCCGGCTGGCACCTCCCATCTATACTGTAATTGACGTTTTTTCAACTCATCCACCAGAAAAGCATACTCCCTTCTGGCTCTCAACATCTTAGGGGGGATTTCTTTCATTGTCATCACCTCCTGGCCTTCAACCTGAAGCTTGTTTTTAAAAGTAGCCTGTAAAATTTTGTTACGTAATCTCCTTGTAGTAAAATATATTACAATGTCTCTTGATAAGTGTTTCTGTCTGGCCACCCAAGAGTTGACACGATATGCCCTGTCAATCTGCCAGCCCAGCTCAGTTTTTGTCTCCCCCAACAACTGTGCCAATGCCTCTGACATCATTTCTTTCAAGTTCTCTTGTTTATTCTCCTTCACCCCTCTGAATCTTAAAGCAAATTCCATATCTCTGTATTGTAACATTGTTACATCAACCTCAGCCCTTTCAAGTCTGTTCTGAGTCTCTGCTAATTTATTATCCAAAATTTCCATAGATTGCTTAATTTATTCAACTTTATCATCCACAATTTCAATATCACCTGCCAAACATTTAAAAGCCAATAATATGTCTTCTCTAATTTGCCGATTCTGAATTAAAATCTCCTCTGAAACAGCCTGTATTTTTTCATTAGTTTCATTAATTTTTTCATTAGTTTCATTAATTTTTTCATTAATCACAGTAGCAATTTTATTTTGTGTGGCTTGTAGGGCTTCTTGTATCATCTCAAATGTTAAAGTCTGTGGGTCTGTTGGGGGTGGGGCAGAGGCTTGCAATCTAGGAGTATGAGCTGGGGAGCTTCCAGCGCTCCCAGTTCCTTTAATAGGAACGGTCTTTACAGATTTTGAGGCCATTTCAGTTTAAGTTGATCGTTGTATTTTAATCAGAAGCCAAAAGGAAAAGTTCCAAAATCAAAGGATTTCCCCAATTATAAGTTAACGTTTAAAATCCTCCTTCTCTCAACACAAATGTTCTTTCCAGGCAAGAGGCTACCAGTGAAACGAAACTTTCTGTAACTTTCACTTTCTCCGCCCTTCCCTTTCAAGCTTCAATCACCATTTTGTTGCAAATTGCTAAATTGTTACTTCCGAAGGAGGCTATAAACCTTGGAGTTAAGTGTAAATACTTGCAGTCTGATTTCTCCTGTCTTGTTCTGCCTGCAGCAATTGAAGATATTAAGAATCCCCTCACTTGTTGTCAGCAGAATTGGATGGGGCTTCTAGCCCTGCTAATTAGCGGAGTCGTCCCAGGTCCGGAGCAGATTGACAGGCTTCTAGGGAGCTCTCATCCTTCGCGCCCTAAGATTACTCCTAGGGCGCTTGGGGGGGCTCTACCTCCGCCTGTTGGCTCTTCTCTCTCCCCTTTGCCCGGGGAGAGGGTTTCCAAGCCCCAGACAGCTGTTTTTCGGCTGTTCTGGGGCTTTTATGGTGCTGGGGATCGGGCGCCCACAGAGAAGCGTCAGCGAAGCCGTGGAGCCAACCGGAAGTCCCTTTTGTTTTTTAATTGCTTCTATTGGTGCCATCATCATTATTCTTTCTTCTAGTGCTTTTTTATGTTTTCCAGATATTTTAGGTAAGTCGGATTTTTCTAGATATTGTTCTATCTTTTCTCCAGATATTGGCTCTTGTTTATATAATCTCTCGCAGTAATTTTGAACTGTTGTTTTATTTTCTTCATTTCTATAACATATATTTCCTTTCTAATCTATTACCTGGTTAATTAATTTTTTCTCCTTCTCTTTTTTCATTTTGTATGCTAACCATCTGCCTGGTTTATTTGCATTTTCAAAAAAGTTCTGTTTGGAAGCCCTTAATTTATTTGCCAGAACCTCTTGTTCAATTAAGTTCATTTCATGTTTTTTCAAGTCAATTTGTTTTTTATTTTTTAATTTTGTGTATCTTTTTGTAGCTCCTTCTCCAACTTTTTATACTCCTAACTTTTTTTGTGTTTGTCTTTTCTTTTTATTCTTTTTTCTTTTCAGCCCTCTAATATTTCACTGTATCTCATATGTTTTGGAGTGATGTGTCCTCTTTTTTGTTTACTTTAAAGAAAAAGACCAACTCCTTTTCCATAAATTGTTGAAATTCTTTTTCCTGTAAAATTGTCTGGTTCAAAGTTCATCTCGACCTTTTCTTTTGACCTTTCTATACAATTGTAATCAGATTGTGGTCTGCCCATATATTTGTTTCAATATTAACTTCTTGTATATTAACTAATAAGTCTGTTGACATCTACATCATGTCTATTCTAGACCATGACATATGCCTATTTGAGTAAAAGGTATATTGTTTTTCTTTCAGATGTCCTTTTCTCCACACATCTTGTATACTTAATTCCTCAACCATTGCAAAAAAAAGTCTTTGGAAGTGTTATCCTAGATTTCTTATTTATCTTAATAGAAAATGTTTAAACTTTCAAGATACTTCTATTCAATTCAGATTCATTTAATTTCATTTAATCATAAAAAAAAAGATACTCAATCAGGTTTTCTGTCTTAACTTGTTTTCGAATCATTTCAATTCTTTCAATTCATTCTGTAATTCATTCTTTTCCTTGAATTTACTTGCTTTCCTCACCGCTCTAATACTGGAAGTGGAGGTGTTTCTGTGGGGCAAGGCTGAGGGAGAGAAGGGGATAGGATAGGATAGGATAGGATAGGATAGGATAGGATAGGATAGGATAGGATAGGGGTCTGTGGGGCAAGTCTGAGAGAGAGACAGGGAGAGGAGAGGCTGATCATAACTACTCATTAATTTTCAAGCTGTAAGTGTCAATTTATCAAGCCCGATCACATAGTTTCGTAGCAAAGCATGGGTATCCAGCTAGTATATTAATAAAGTCTTCCCCTATGGAATCACTGAACCCATGATAGAGAAATAGTCATACACAATTAAAATTAATTACACAATTGTGGAGATTGCTAATAAAGAAATAATTCAATGTGAGTCATTTTCATTTCAGTCTTACTTATGGTAGTGAAATTAGTACAGCACCCATCTATTTTTGATTGCTCTAAGTATCAACATGAACTCTACTTCAGTTAATTAATTTTATCTGTGTAAGAAAAATATGCACACTCTGAATCTACATCTCTGTGCTGCATTTTATTCTGCAATATGCACACATATAGAAAAACATATATTTTCTCATAGAATGAAAGCTCATAGGATGATTGGGATTATGCTTCCATGACACATTCTGCTCTGCAGGGTAGGAATAATAGAGTAGAAGAATGATGGTGAACTTTTTCGGCCGAAAAGGAAGCATACACGTGTCTGGGCGGCAACCCGGGAAAGGAGCTGCCCAGGGCTCATGCGCACGCCTGAAAATGAACTTCCAGTTTCAGCTACTGAACTTCCAGTTTCAGACAGCTACTCTTCCAGGTTTCTGGTGCATGGGCACCCAACGATCACTGGCAGGCACGCATGATCATGCAGGTGTCGAGCCCTGGCCGGGACTCGCCATCTCCGGGGATGCTGGGAAGTCTGGGGCCGGGACGGAGCGCCTACCTGACCACCCAGGACGGCGGTATCGGCTCCGCGCAGCATCTGAGCAACTGAGGCAATGCAGCTGACCAAGAACTACCGGGGCTGTCCTGTGATGTCATAGCTGCAGCGTCGGAGTGTCACGGCACTCAACAGCTGATGTGGGAGGGGGGAATTTTGAAAGTTGCATTGCCGGATGGTGGTTTGGGAGCCGGGGAGGATATAAATAGTGCTGCATGGTGGTTGCGTGCAGCGCTGACTTAAAACCTGTGTTCTGGTTCATCCTGTTCTTCTTGCTGTGTTGCTGCTAACTCCGAATAAACATTTGTTGATTGGTATTGCTTCTGGTACTTTTTGCGGACACGGTCTGGATGACAGACAGAGCCGAGAGAAAGTCAGCGCTACCACCTATTCCTGTTCCCGTTTTTGCTGGTCTTGTCTGCTGAGGCGTGAGGATGGCGGAAGGCTTGGTGCCAGAGGAGGTGGAAACGGAGCTGTTAGCCAAGGCAGCAGGGGGGGAGACGCTGGCAGAGGAGGAGGTTCAGGAGGAGCCTGTTGAGCAGCTAGTGGTGAGACCAAGGTGCGACAGACCCAGGAGGAGGACTGTCAGGAGGAGAATGGTTCCCAGCTGCAGAGAGGCCGTCCCGCACAGCCAGCCACAGGGGACTGGTGGCATAGCTCTGCTCTCCCTGGACTGAAACTGCCAACCCCCCCCCCCCCCATTTTGGGTCCAGCCTTCCAGGGCTGGAGGGAGAGATGGTGGATAGAAGAAGAAGAGGGGGAATGGGGTTATGATACCAGCCCCAGTGCCATGGACACCTTCCGGGACCACTTTGGGGAGGCAAGTTTCCGTGATGCCCCCTCATGGCAACCGTGGGCCACTGGATTGGATCCTGGGCAAGTGCCATCCTGGCAGGATACCGAGACGTTTAGTTCAGGGGGTCGTTTCCGCCTTGCCAGCCCGAAACTGAGGAAAGAGCAGGCACCAACCCAGCTGGAAGACCGTACAGTAGCATGGGACCAGGAGTCCTCTCCGGGGAAGGGCGTTATGCGGCATCAGGAGTGCCAACAAAAACGGCAACCCCGGAGGCAGGAGAGGGCCCCTGCGAGAGGGCTCCAAAGACCGCCAGCAGACCAAGCCCGTGTTGAGTGAAGGGGTGTGGAGGCGAGAAGTCCACCTGACCCACCACAGATGTAGGCCCCAGCTCCCGGAATGTGGGTACCACCTACTTGCCCCCCCCTGCTTTGCAAGCCACCTTTGATGGGAGTCCAGACCGAGTGGCTTTATTCCTAAGCCAAGTAATAAGCCATCTGGACCAGTATGGATGTTGGTACCCTTTCCAGTGGGCCATGGTTGTGGCCATAACGGCAGTCCTGACTGGGGATGCTGCTGATTGGGTGACTAGCCTGCACAGCAATCACACTAGGGAGCTGATCGATGTTGGGAGATTTCTGGAGGCTCTTCGGTCTACCTTCGAGAATGAGTCTAGTGTGCAAGTAGCAGAGGGTGACCTGATTGTGCTTAAACAGAGGGGTGCTCCCGCTAAAGACTATGTAAGGGATTTTAGGAAGATAGCAAGTCGCTTGGTGGGCTGGCCAGAATGGATGTTGGTCCAACAGTTTCGCATGGGTTTGGACCGAGAACTGCGACAAGCTTGTGTCTATAGGGGCCTGGCACCACGTTTGGCAGTATGGTTCAAGGCCACTATAGAGCTAGACCTTGGCCTCCGAGAGTTCCAGGTTCGGCCCGAGGGTAGTTCAGGTCAGAGGAAAGGGCTGATGGATAGATCGACGGAAAAGCCTCAGGGTGTGAGGGAACCTAGACCGTGTGTACTCCCGGAACCACTGGAGAGGTCCCAACGACTGGGATTCCAATGTTTCCGGTGTAACCTGGTGGGTCATCGAGCAGCTGAGTGCCCTTCGCCAACACCACGGGTACAGCCCCAGAGGCCGACCACTGGAGTGGCATCAAGAGGTCAAACACAACAGCCACCTGAGAGATCCCGGGCAGCACAGGGCCCCAGGACACTTACGGAATCCCAGGGCAGGGATCCTGCATCAGTCCCAGCGGTGGGAAAGTTTCCTGTAGTGTCCGGGGACAGTGATGACGAAGACCTGGAAGACCCAAAGGTGAGCAATCCCGTTTGTCCTTTTGTGATACTGGTGACATTAAAGACCCCTCGGGCCACTTCCGGGAATCACTATGGTGCTCTAGTGGATTCGGGGTGTACCCGGTGTCTTATCCGCCAAGCAGTGGTGGATGACCTAGGATTGCGGGTGAGGCAGCTAAAAGCTCCCGTGATGTTTGAACAAATGGATGGATCATTGTTGGAGGGGGCACCGGCTACCCATGTGACGGAGAGGTTACTCTTGGAGATAGGAGACCACCAAGAGATGATCTGCTTTATTGTTATTGAAAAAATGATAGAACCAATAATATTGGGATTAGCTTGACTTGATAAGTGGCAGCCTACCATCTGGTGGGAAGGGGGATATCGGAAACTATGGCTGACTGTTGATCCAGCGCCACCTGATGTGGCTAGGGACCCCCATGCATCATTTATGGAGGGGCATAAAGGGGAGGGCTGTGCTATGACGGTGCCCCCTTCAGAAAGGGAATTCCCTAGTGTTTATGAGGATCTTGCTCTCGTATTCAGCGAAGAGGAGTGTGAGGTGTTGCCCCCTCATCGGCCTACAGACTGTGCTATCGAATTGGTGCCTGGTGCCACACTACCAAAACCGAGGATGTATTCTATGACACAGAAAGCAATAGCAGAGCTACGGCGATACATCAATAAGAATTTAGCTCGAGGGTTTATCAAACCCAGTAGGTCACGTATGGCAGCTCCTGTCCTTTTCAGAGAAAAGAAGGATGGGGGGTTACGCTTATGTGTCGATTTCCGGGGTTTAAATGCAGTTTGTGTAGAGCATTTGTACCCACTCCCCTTGATGAAAGACCTCTTGGCCACGTTGGCGACTGGACGAGTTTTCACGAAATTGGACTTGCGAGAGGCGTACTATCGAGTTCATATCAAACCAGGGGATGAGTGGAAAACCACTTTCAACTGTCCCCTCGAAAGTTACCAATTTCAAGTCATGCCGTTCGGTCTCCAGGGCGCCCCTGCTGTCTTTATGCAGCTCATCAACGAGGTGCTGCATGAACATCTGTACAGGGGTGTCTTGGTATACCTGGATGTTATTTTAATATATACCCAGACCATGGAAGAACATACCAAGTTGGTACGTCAAGTGTTACAAAAGTTATTGGTGGCTAAATTGTTCGTGAAATTGTCGAAATGTGAGTTCCACAAAAAAAGAATAGGCTATCTGGGTTACAGAATATCAGTGGACGGTGTGGAAATGGATCCATGAAAGGTCCAGGCAATTGTGGACTGGCATGCCCCGGGGACTAGAAAACAGCTCCAAAGTTTCCTTGGTTTTGCCAATTTTTATCGACAATTTATTCCTGCGTTCACCACAATAGCGTTACCTCTAACAGACTTATTGCGTACCAAACCACAAACTTCAAAACCAAAGCCCGGTCAGCTATTAAATTGGACAACTGCATGTCAAACGGTGTTCGAGCAGTTGAAATACCTGTTCACTAGAGAACCGGTCCTTAAACACCCTGATCCAACACAAGCATTTGCTGTTCAGGCAGATGCTAGTGACGTGGCTGTAGCGGCTGTTCTGCTACAAAAAGATGGGCAGGGTCATCTGCAACTATGTGCATACACCTCCCACAAATTAAGTCCCACCGAACAAGGGTGGGCTATATGGGAGGAGGAGGCCTTCGCTGTAAAATGGGCATTGATGACATGGCGTCACCTTCTTGAAGGAGCAACATATCCGTTTGAGGTCTGGACGGAGCATAAAAACTTGGAGGCATTACAAACACTGAGACAGTTGTCTCCTAAACAAGTGCGGTGGTCTCAATACTTCCACAGGTTCTCCTTCTGTTTGAAGTATGTTCCGGCTGGGAAAAACTTCCTTGCAGATGCCTTGTCCCGAATGCCACAATACCATAGCAAACGGGAGGAGGTCGTAGAAGCTCATATACCACCCAGTCAGGGTTCACATGATATGTCAATGGTGCTTCGTTCGGAGAAGTTCTTTGTGACTGATCTTAAGGCAGCGATAGACAATGATTGGTGGTTGACACAGAACCGGCCCTTACTTACCATTAGGGAGGGGCTGGCGTGGAAAGGCGATAAGTTGTATATTCCAGAGTCGCTAAGAACATCTGTTCTACAACGTTGTCATGATTTGAAACCGACGGGACATTTCGGATATTTGAAAACACTTCATCTTGTCAGACGACAGTTTTGGTGGCCGCAGATGCGCAGCCATATTGAGAAATATGTGAGAGGGTGTTCAATATGTGTGGCGACTAAACCATGGTCAGGGAAACCGATTGGACTGTTACAAACTGTAGCTGATCCCAGCAAGCCATGGGAAGAGATCGCTATGGACTTTATAGTCGATCTTCCCCCCCCAGTAATGGATACAATGTGATCTGGACTGTGGTAGATTTGTTTTCGAAGCCAGCCCATTTCGTGCCCTGTAAGGGATTGCCATCTGCACGACGTCTAACCAACATCTTTCTTCAACACATCTACCGCCTTCATGGAGTTCCTAAACGGATTTTTTCGGACCAAGGAGTTCAATTCACTGCTAAATTTTGGAGATGTTTCATACAGCGGATAGGCTCCACCCAGGGATTGAGCTCTGTCTTTCATCCCAGTACTAATGGGGCAGCGGAGCGAGCCAACGCTGCGGTTGAGCGATACCTCCGTTGCTATGTCTCTTACCAGCAATCCGATTGCTCTAGGCTCATCCCATTTGCGGAAATGGCTTACAATAATGTCACTCATCATAGTACAGACCTTTCCCCCTTCCAGGTTGTATATGGTCGAGACTTCCCAATTATACCGGAGGTAGAACCTCTGTCAATGAGTGTAGACATCCCAGGTAGTTGGGCAGAGAAGATCCGGCGCATATGGCCAGACGTTAAGATGGCGTTACAGAAAGCGGCAGATGAATATAAGACCTATGTTGATAAAAGACGGGCAGACCCAAAGCCGTTTCAAGTGGGGGACAAAGTGTACCTATCGACCAAATACCTGAAGCTTAGGTTCCCAAGTAGGAAGTTGGGTCCAAAGTACCTGGGACCTTTCCCGATTACCCGAGTAATCAATCCTGTGACTGTAGTTCTTAAGTTGCCCTCACTTTTGGGTAAAATACATCCTGTGTTTCACAGTAGTTTGTTGAAACCCGTAACAGTGGATAGGACCACCGATTCCTCTGGTCCGCCAGGTCCAATACACACGGACCAATACGAAATAGATAAGATATTAGATTCTAGATTCTGTCGAGGCAGAATCCAATATTTAGTATGATGGAAAGGTTATCCCCTAGCACAAGCATCTTGGGTAGCAGGGTCAGACATACATGCTACACATCTGGTACGGAGGTTCCACCGCAAATACCCCAACAGACCACAGCCTGCAGGAACCATATCTACTGTGATTAATACCTCTCCTCTTCCTCCCTCTGGACCCCTGGTAGAGAGGAGCTGCCTGTCGAGCCCTGGCCTGGACTCGCCATCTCCGGGGACGCTGGGAAGTCTGGGGCCCAGATGGAGCACCTACCTGACCACCCAGGATGGCGGTATCGGCTCCGCGCAGCAGCTGAGCAACTGAGGCAATGCAGCCGACCAAGAACTACCGGGGCTGTCCTGTGATGTCATAGCTACAGCGTCGGAGTGTCACGGCGCTCAACAGCTGATGTGGGGGGGGGAATTTTGAAAGTTGCATTGCTGGATGGTGGTTTGGGAGCCAGGGAGGATATAAATAGCGCAGCACGGTGGTTGCATGCAGCGCTGACTTAAACCCTGTGTTCTGGTTCATCCTGTTCTTCTTGCTGTGTTGCTGCTAACTCCGAATAAACATTTGTTGATTGGTATTGCTTCTGGTACTTTTTGCGGACATGGTCTGGATGACAGACAGAACCGAGAGCAGGAACATGGAAGACCAGCTCTTCTAGTTTCCAGCACTGCCGCATGCAAAAAGGCCAGCTGAACATCGCACGTTCATGTGCGCCAGAAACCCAGAAGAGGAACAGTCAACGCTGCGTGTGCCAGGTGACATGGCTCCACATGCCACTTCAGGCATGCGTGCCACAGGTTCGCCATCACAGACCTATGGAGTCAAGGGTCATTCTTTTCTAGTGGCCAGCCTGACAGAGAATGTATGTGACAAATCTTGCAAAGTGCAGAGATAGTTCCACTAATAACAAAGGCACATATTATTAAGGCCATGGTTTTCTCAATTATAACATATACAGCAGTGGTAAAATCTTCCCCAGTTTGCCACCGGTTCGCTGCCTGCGCATGTGCGGTGCACCCCAAATGCACGCTGTCTGCACATGCACAGTATGTGCCAAATGCATGCTGCATGCGCGCATCCACAGTACACACCAAATGCGTGCTTCGCATGGAAAAAAGAGGCTTGGGAAGGTAAGTAGAACAGTGAGGGGGGAAACAGCTGTGCCACGCGATTTAGATTCACTAGAAAGTAGGATTTCCTGCTTTCTAGTGATTTTAAATCACGCGGCACAGCTGATCATTGGAAATACCGGTTTGGAGGAACCGGTAGCTTTTTTTTACTACTTTTTATCTAGTTTTTATCACTACCAGTTGCCTGAACTGGTGCAAACTGGTAGCATTTCACTGCTGATATACAGTAGCTTTGATATCTCTTAGCAATTTTGTGGTATATAATATATATATATATGGAAATTATGAACATTGCATCATTTTTAATGAATTTGTATGAATGCTCCTTAATAAGTCCTCCATTGATCAAGCACATCTTTCTTTCTCCTTCCTTCCTTCCTTCCTTCCTTCCTTCCTTCCTTCCTTCCTTCCTTCCTTCCTTCCTCCCTCCCTCCCTACCTACTTTACTTTTCTTTACTTTACTTTACTTTTCTTTACTTTACTTTACTCTACTCTACTCTACTCTACTCTACTCTACTCTACTCTACTCTACTTTACTTTACTTTACTTTACTTTCCGCCTGGTAGTGAAGTCAACAAACAGATAGCTATAGGAAATTGCAAATCCACAGATGAATCTAAGATATGGCTTACAGGTCTATGTAGGAGAAGTCTTCAGTATTGTACAATTGGACTGGCTGGAGCTATACAGTTCTCAATGAGCCCAAAAAGAGGAGTGAGATAGAGAAACCTGAACTTTAGCTCACATTATGAATGGCATCACAGGATGAAGGCTATTGCTTAGCACATTGTAAGCCGCCCTGAGTCTCCGGAGAAGGGCAGCATATAAATCAAATTGAAAAAAAAAAGTTAGATAGTAGGTTACAGTCAGAAGCAAGCCTCACAGCCCCAAAATTCATGGAGTAAACCAACACAAGCTTGCTTTGAAGTCCCTCTTGGAATGAAGAACTCAATGGATTTTTTTTCCAGTGTAGTTTAAACTTACTTCATTGTACCTTTTATTTAAAAACTAGAACTAAAATCAAATTTCCACATATAAAATGTCTTGTATTTAAGTATTTGAACATTAGTAAGAAGCATAATACACAGAATCATTCATGCAATATACTAAGCCAAAAGCAAACCAACCATATTATAATTCAGTTTCTTGTGTGAAAGTTAGATTAATTCCACCCCCCCAAGTTTTTTATTTTTTTACAAACATATCAATGCGTGAACAGTGTGGCACCTGAGTGTCATACATTTTAGTACAAATAAAATAATATTCATCATATCTACTACATTTGACAATATATAGTTCTGGTAATAGTACACCTATTTTAGGTTGAGTTATAATCTTCCATTATTTAGTTATTCAATATTGAAATGTTATTTTTATGCCAATCACCATATTATTCAAGCATACTTAATAATACCATTGTTCAAGTTCTGATTTCCCCTCTTATTATTACTTCACCTTATTATATAAAAATGTGTATTCCATTAATCCCCCCCTCTCTAGTTTCCATTCCTATTCTATCCATCTCTTGCCCGTTTTAAAGCTTTAATTGTTCGTTTCTTAGTTTGCCTCCTATATTCCTCTCTTGGATCTTTATCTCTATGTGCTTTCAGAGCACATCAATCATTTTACCAATCATTTTAAACATTTCTCCCTTCTCTTCCCTTTTCCATTGTCTAATTTTCAAAACACCTACTCTTGGCCCTATCTCTCTTCCAAAAAAGTCTTCCAGCAACTCCAGTTCCTTTTTTAATTCCCTTGAAATACTCTCCCCTTGGCTTATTTCATCAGTCATTATTATTTTTGCTGTCATCTTGTTTTATTTGTTGGTTTATCTGTTCTGTTTTTTCATCTACTCTTTCAATTGGCTCCTCCTCTTCCTGGGTGTCTTGATCACTCCTTGTCCTTTGTGTCATGCTTTCCAGCTTTCCATCTATGCTCTGCATTTTATTCATAATCTCCTTGTAGCTTCTTGTCAAAGTATCCTTAATACTTTGAATTAATGACACCGTTTCTTTCCAAATTCCACTCATTTCTTCCTGGTGGAGCATCTCGTTTAGTTTTATTTTGTCCCTCTTTTGCCCAATAATCCAAAAACCATATATTCAAACCTGAAGTCACTTCTCAAAAAGTTCAATATTCATAAATCTTTATATTCCAAAGCTGATCAACCTGTTCCTCTGGATAGTCCCAAAATTTTTTCAAGAACCTTCATAAGTGCCTTTATAAAATCAGTCTTGTGTTGTAGCCTTCAGGGTCACATTAATAATAATGACTTTCTTATTCTCACATTTAAATAGCCAAGTATTTCCAGGATTTTGGGAATGTGTTATGCCTTCCTTTTGTCAGCAGGTGGCACTCTTAGGTCAAATTTCAATATTAACCAGTTTTTATCCAATTTTAATGGTAACAATCCAAAATATAAAGATGATATTAGTTTTTTTAGTAAATAGTTCCAGCATTTACCTGGATGCCTATCCAAAACAATGCCTGCCCAATTTAAAAAATCAATTTTCTGAATTTTTAAAGGTTTTTAGTTAGAAAGTTAGATTATTAAGCTAATCATTAAATAACTTCAGATATTTTTTTGTTTCTTTTCTCTCTATTTTTATATGTCTGTAGGTTCTTGCAGTTATACTTTAACTCTGTTCATTTGGTACTTACATTATTCACTAAGTTTTTACTAATCCTTCAAATCTTTGTATTCTTAGTACAAATTACTATAAAGGAGTTCAGATTTCCATTTTTATGTTTGCATATAAGTATGGTAAGTATTTCTTATTTAGTCCACTCTAATATAGCTCAAGAATCCATTTTATGTTAGAAATCCATAAATTTGAGATCCTGCTTCTAAGCCAAATTCCGACTCCATAAGGCAAAACTCCTATTTCCTTTTCTGATGTCCTACAATTACTTCAGTTCAGACAGACAGTACTTGACTTAGAACCTTATTAAGACTGGAAAATTCATTGTTTGGTGTGATTGTTAAGCAAGGACAACTTGTATATTTGAAGTGAATGTTTGAGAGGCCAATGCATCAGGAGTGAAATTCAGCAGGTTCTGACAGGTTCTGGAGAACCAGTAGCGGAAATTTTGAGTAGTTCAGAGAACTGGCAAATACCACCTCTGGCTGGCCCCAGAGTGGGGTGGGAATGGAGATTTTGCAGTATCTTTCTCCTGGAGTGGGGTGGGAATGGAGATTTTGCAGTATCTTTCTCCTGGAGTGGGGTGGGAATGGAGATTTTGTAGTATTCTTCCCCTGCCACGCCCACCAAGCCACACCCACAGAACCGGTAGTAAAAAAAATTGCATTTCACCACTGCAATTCATCAACAAGTGGGATAGAATCAAGATCACAAGAAGTGTTATGGAGATTCTCAGTCATCCAGGTCATGTTATCTCGAAGGTGCTTTTTCAAGAGGCAACTGGACTTTCTGGACTACCAGGCTGATAGTCCAGAAAGTCCAGTTGCCTCTTGAAAAAGCACCTTTGGGAAAAGAAGTGTTAGTACAGCTTTATATTGCACTAATGAGGTCACACTTGAAATACTGCATCAAATTCTGGTCAACATAATAAAAAAAATGCTGAGACTCTCTAAAGTGTGCAGAGAAGAGCAACTAAGATGATAAGTGGTATGTAGGCTAAACCCAGAGGTGGGATTCAGCCAATTCACACCACTTCTAAAGAACCGGTTGTTAACTTTCTGAGCAATTTGGCAAACTGGTTGTTGGTAGAAATCATTAGGGCAGAGAACCGGTTGTTAAATTACTTGAATCCCACCACTGGCTAAACCATATGGTAAATGATTGGGAAAACTAAGTATGTCTAGTCTAATGAAGAGAAGGACTAGGAGTGATATGATAGCAGTCTTCCAATACCTGAGAAGCTGTCACAGAAAAAGAGGGGGTCAATCTTATTCTGCACCTGAAGGAAGAATAAGAAGTAACGGGTGGAAGATGGGCAGCCTATCAATTTTAACAAACAAACAATATTAAAGAGAACTTCAACCTAGAGTTAAAGAGAAATTTCCTGACAGTGAGAACAATTCATCAGTGGAAAGGCTTACCTCCAGAAGTTGTGGGTGCTCTATCATTGGAGATTTTCAAGAAGAGGTTGAATAACCATTTATCCAGAATGGTACGGTATCTTCTGCTTGATTAAGGGGTTGGACTAAAAGACCTCCAAGGATCCTTCCAATCTGTTATTCTATGTTGTATGTGATAATCAGATTGGCAACTAAGAGCATCTGGGAAATAGTTAACAAGGAATAGTAGGGGCAGGGAGTATCAGGGGTTTTTTGGCTCAAATATTAATTGTTGTAACTTATGTTATATTTTCTATAATTTTCTCTCTTGAACTTCTCAATTTGCCAACTCTGCAATCCAATGTTTTAATAGCTTGAGCTTTTCTTTATAGATAATTGTTTCATTCTTTCTCTTTCTTTTAGAAATTGTATTTAATTTTTAACTTGAGAGGGTCTTTCTAAACTGAAAAAGCTGTCTTTTTTTCAGTAAATAATAAAATAAATGATCTTGATAATCTGTTTTATGAAGAAATATTAATCTTTTACAATATAGATGCCCTTTGCTCTATGAATCAGACAGTGTTGTAGAGATAAATTAAAAAGTATCAGCTATCCCAATCTATATTATTACATACTAGGGTTAGGGGAAGATGCCAAGTAAGGAAAACAGGTCTTGGCAGCAGCAATTACCAAGCTGTTAACCAAAAGGAGAAGGCATGTCTTTAGGGTGATGACCTGGAGGGCTTCTGACAAAGGTGGGTTGAGGTCTTCAATCTGCTATCATATGGATTAGCCATTTTGCTATGTAAAGACTGGGGAAATTGAGTCATAAACATCTGGGAAAAGCAGTAGAGTTTGATTACACCAAGTTAGGGTTGGACAAGATTAGCCTGCAGGTCACCTATAGCCCCAGCCTCTTTTTTGCAGTCTCTAGAAACATAAGGGCTGTTCTGTTAAAATAAGTGCTTTAAATAAGGTGGTGGTTTAAATAGGGTGGCTTTAAATAAGAATCTGGTGAGTCAATTAAAGATTGTAGTAAAATTTTATAAATATTTATACAGAAATATGTTCAACATATATTTTAACCCCTTAAATTTTAATTATTAGAAAAGAAGGGTGAGGGTCTTGTTGGACTAGCTAATTCTAATATAGTGGTGCTTTGATTAATATAATTTGAATGAGATCATGCATTCTGTGGGATAGTATTTGCCCAGAACCAAACTGACTCATAGCTTGTTGGTTTTTAGGAAGCCATTAAAAATTGGCTATACCAGCAGCAGTGGGTGATGGGAGATTGTAATATTGCTTGCTCCCTCTAGCATTGGAATGTTTGGATATATAACTAATGGTCTGGGATTTTGATGTCTTGCTATGTTTGCTTTTATTATTGTAATTTTGGTTTTAACCTGCTTTATGAATTTCAGTCAACTGAATCAGTTAAAATGACAACAGCATTTGTCATTGAAATGATAAACCCTTCCTGCTCTCAAATTATTAACACTACAGAACAAGGACAAGTAACCCACAAGTAATCTGTTTGGAGAACCAAACAGATCCTTTATCACAATAATGCTGTTCCCCCAATCACACTTACTTTCTTATGACCAACATCTATTTGGATCCTTGTAACTAGAGATTATGTATATCTCTGGCTCATTCACCTATATATGGATGGGCAGTATTTTTGCCTTCCTTGCTCTGAGTCATGCGTCACATCATCACTCATACCAGGAAACAAAATACTAAAGTTATTTTACTTTAGAAAAGTTTGTTTACTTAGTGATTGTTCGGTTACAGTTTATACACAAAAGAGTAGAACCAAATTTTATAATTCTGAATTTCCTACATAATTGCTCCTATTCAAGAAGATTTAAAATAGCAGAGTCTTTATGGTAATTTACTCCAACATGCAAGCATAAAGAGACTTGATGGCCTGCCATTCATTGAGATGAGGGCAGATGGAAGAGGATATGAGCTAGGGTTTTTCATTAAAAAGAAAATTAAATGATAAGTTGAATCAATTCCTCCTCCTCCTCCCTGCCATCCTTTTATTTATCAGGACCTTATATGCTCTTCCAAGTCCTCAATGGAACTACATTTACACAGAGGAAAACATGCAGTAGAGTACCTTAGGGTTCTGCCTTGTGGCCAGTACTCTTCAACATCTTCATAAATGGTTTAGATGAGAGAAACTCATGAAATTTTCAGATTACACCAAACTGGGGGGGGCGGATTACTAACAGATAAGCTCAAGATCCAGAAGGATTCTGCCTCTGGATTTTATACAAATGAAAAAAGACATAGACTTCTGAACCATTTTGTCTGATCTACCGTATTCATGCAGAAAATGAGGTTGTTTCCATACCCAGAGGCTTATGAGCAGTTTGAATATATTTGAAATTAAAACTGAGTTGACTTTTTTTGAAAAATGAGTTCTAAATCGGCATTCTAATGGAACTATTGAATGACTAGGTCAAATAGTTGTTTCAATTATACACATTAAAGTTGTGGCTAGTAGATATATTCTTCTGTCTCATGAAAATTCTTACCTGTTTCACCTTTCTGCAGTTTATCAAAACTGATACTATATCCAAAAAAATAAATAAATTGCAGCCTTTTGTTTCATCCAACCTGTTCCTCTTGTCAGCATATTTTTGCTCACATGCATTCCATTCTATGCCCAACCCATCCCTCTCTCTCTTTCTCTCGCACTAACTTCAAATATTTTATGCCCACTCCCCCCTCCTAAATGTCTTTAAACTTAATTTATGGACATTGCTTGAATATGAAGTCCATATTAGATTCACAATAAGTTATATACAAAACTAATTCACAAATGAAACTATATGTCAGATTCCTAAAAGTGATACTGCCATTCAATTGGAGGAAGGGGGAGACTTGGATTCGATTTACTAGCATTGCCTGTGTCAACAGATATTTTACAACCTATATCCTGGCGCCAAAGAGCCCTGGGATCCTCTTTTTTTTTTTTTTGATTTTTTTTTTAACAACAAAAACATAAAATACATTTTTTAAGAATGGAGCTTTGATCTGGTCATGAATAGGTACAATCGCTTATCCCTCTTTGTCAAGTTCTTTCCCAAATCTCCACCATTACAACTTTTAAAGCAAAAACCAAAACAAATGTTTTTTCCCCACAATTATGATATCTTAGTCTAAACATTTACCTTACTATTGTATCACCACAAATCTTAATTTCCAAATAACACGATTCAATATTTAATTACAAATATTACCCTTAAATTCTATCTATATACCCATAACCTAGGACCCATTACAATAAATCTTAAAATCCTAATCTCTTTTAATTTACATCTATATATCTTAAGCTTATCACACATTACACTCTTCGTTTTACACAGTCATTTCACTATTACAATCTTATCATCTTCATTTTACTATTCATATCAACATATTCACCTTTATTTTTTATATTAATCCCAACATAGTCATTTTATTATTACCATCAATTCCAATTTGAGTCATATTTATTTTAACTATTTGTCTCTTGATCATCTTCTTTTGGCTGTTTTCCAGCATATTCATTTATTATTTGGCTGTTTCCCAGCATAATCATCTATTGTTTTGGCTGTTTCCAAGCATATTCATATTTGTTGGCTGTTTCCCAGCATATTCATCTTTATTTTACTATCACATCCAGAAAAAAAAACAAAAACATCTCCATCTATTGTTTTGGCTGTTTTCCAGCATATTCATCTATTATTTATTATTCCAGCATATTCATTAAGCATATTAATATACTTAATTTTACCGTCTATCTCTGTGTAATCCCCTATTTTGTTTAACCTTCCATCTATACTTTAGTTATTCATTTTTAATCATATTGTCATTCTTAGTTTTGTCTACAATTTAACATTGAGACTTAGTTCTTACATCAAACACATCCCCATAAAAATCAATAAAATTTCTTGGATTCTTCTCATATTCATTCTTATTTTTCAATACTATCCATCTTTACTTTATTTTTCTATTTTAATCACATTGTTTTATTATCCACCCTTGTGCATCTATAAACATCTCCTTTTTATAATTAATATTCATCTAAACATTACATTTTCATTTTTAATCAAACTATTTTTATATTCTTTTTTCCCCAATCGTGTATATTTTATTTCTTCAGTTTCGTATCTAACAATATATATTCCATTTCAAATTCAGTGTTCCCAAATTTATTTATTTATTTACTTATTTATTTATTGAATTTGTATACCACCCTACTCCCAAAGGATTCAGGGCGGTGAACAGCCAAATAAAATACATATAATACAAATGTTAAAAAACCATTAAAATACAATTAAATAATTGGCCCAGAAAACGAAATTTAAAACACCCCAAATTCATAAGACAAATTTAAATTTTAATTTTTTTTTTTAATTTTAAAAACAATTTAAAAGGGAGGTTAGGCCAGGCCGGCCTGCTGGAATAAAAATGTTTTAATGGCATGGCGGAAAGCATGCAGATCCGGGATCCTCCGTATCTCCGGGGGGAGCTCGTTCCAGATGGCGGGTGCCCCCACAGAGAAGGCTCTCCCCCTGGGGGCTGCCAGTTGACACTGTTTGGCCGATGGCACCCTGAGGAGCCCTTCTCTATGGGAGTGTACTGGTCGGTGAGAGGCTACTGGTGGCAGAAGGCGGTCTCGTAAATGCCCCAGTCCTAAGCCATGGAGCGCTCTAAAGGTGGTAACCAAAACCTTGAAGTGCACCCGGAAGACCACCAGAAGCCAGTGCAGCTCGCACAGGAGGAGGGTCACATGGGAGCGCCACGTCACTCCCATAACCACCTACGTGGCCGCATTCTGGACTAGCTGGAGCCTCCGGGTGCTCCTCAAGGGGAGCCCTATGTAGAGAGCATTGCAGTAGTCCAGGTGGGAAGTGACGAGGGCATGAGTGACCATATTTAACGAGTCCCGATCCAGAAAGGGATGCAACTGGCAAATCAGGCAAACCTGATAAAATGTCCTCCCGGCCACAGCTGTCAAGTGTTCTTCTAAAGACAGCTGTGAGTCCAGGAGGACCCCCAAGTTGCGAGCCCTCTCCATGGGGGCCAACGACTCGCCCGCAATAGTCAGTGATGGCACCAACTGACTATATCGGGATGTTGGAAACCACAGCCACTCGGTCTTGGATGGGTTGAGCCTGAGTCTGTTCCTCCCCAGAGGAACAAATTTAATTCTCCTTGTGTCATTTTAGTTCTTTTTGTTACTTCTGTTCCGTACAAAGTACATTGATTTTCCTTCTTTTGCTCCTACACCATTTTCTTTTGTTCCTGTGCCAATTAGTAACAGTTATAAAAGTTCCATTGTATTTCCTCTTTCTTTCCATTGAAGGAGCTGCCTGAAGACAAAGAAAAGACCTCCAGCATCAAAATCCCACAGCTATTATTTGTAATTTCGGAGTGTTCCAAAACAAACAGCAAGTTACGGTGTTTCTTTTTACAAGAGAAAGTGTATCTCTGCAATCCACACTTTCCCTTAGTCACTCCAGTATCCATTTTGTTGCAATTATGTAACAGTCCAATTTAACAGTCCAATTTAAGTCTCTTCTTCTCTTAAGTTTTAAAAGTATTGAATCCCCAACTTTTTCTTTTTTCTTTTTTCAAAATCCAATTTGAATTTAAGAATATTTTCCAGTCTTTTCACCATGTCTCAATGTTTAATAATCTGATTAAATCTGTACCAACATAAATCTTCTAGCGGGTCTTTCCCTCCTGAAGTTAATTTTCAAAATCTTCTATGCCTCTCAAATCCACAGCCACTATTTTAAGGCTAGGGGTCTTACAAGTAAAAATCATTGCTCTAGTGTTGTTTCCAGCCTGGATTGGTGTCACTCACCCGGCTTCAAAGAGCTTTCTTCTTTTCCTCTTTCCTCCAGCTCATCTCTTAGTTCAGTTTGTCCCAGCTTCATGGCAGCTGCCATGGCTGCCGCCCCCCATCGTCGACTCACAGAAAGTTCCCTCTAACCTCCGAGGAACTTGCCTGTTCCTCTTGGTCATCCAAGGCTCCTCTCTTCCTACCTCGTCCCTGCAGGACGGTTCTGGTCCGAAGACCCATCGGCGGCAGTTCAGCAGTCGGGTTTTTCTTTTCTTTTTTTTTTTTTTGATTTTTTTTTTTTTAAAAACATAAAACATAAAATACATCTTTTTAGAGCAAGGATTTGATCCGGTATAAAGCAAATACAATTACTCACATTCCTTCAACCTATTTTGTTCCAAATTTTATCTATTACCTCTTTAAAAAAAAAAATCTTATTCAAAACTTTTAAATTTTAAACATTCAACTATGTCGCCCTAAATTATAAACAATTATTTCCAAATAGACATCATTCCAAATCTTTGTCATTTTAACAATCAATATTTCATATATATTCCTCTTTTCTAAGACCCATTTCATCGAATCTATATTATACCTCTTTTAAATGGCAACTAGTATCCATAACCTTGACAAGGAATATTTTCCTCCTCTCTTAATTGTTTCTAAATCAATCAACATTTCCATCTAAAATTTGTCACTCCCAAAATACTTCATTTTAAAGTCTAATATTTAACTGATTCATAATTTAAATAACTATTTCCCAACAGTGTTTCCCGCCACTTCTATCTCTATTTATTTAACTGGTTCACAGTTTGGCTTAACTATTGTCTCCTCCACTTCCTCCTAAGTTGGTTTTGGCTGGTTCGCATCTTAATCAGTTGCTTTCCAGTGATGCTTTCCTCCACTCCTAACCTTACTTATTTGAGCTAGTTCACAGTATAATTTTAACTGCATACCAACATTATCTCCTTCGATCCTCCTAAATCTATTATGAAACTGGTTCACAACTCAAATAGTTACTTCCCAGCAATGCTTTCCTCCACTCCAACCCCTATTTTTAACTGGTTCACAACTGTATTTCAGTTGCTCTCCAGGTATATTTTCCTCCACTCCTAACTTTTTATTTTTTGGCTAGTTCACAGTTTTGCTTTAACTGTTACCTAGCATATGCTTTCCTCCACTCCTAACTCTAATAGCTGGTTAACAGCTTTATTTTAGCTGTTTTCCAGCCCATGCTTTCCTCCACTCCTAAGTCTTATTTTTATTTTTAACTGGTTCCCAGTTTTGCCATAACTGTTCTCCAGAATGATGCTTTCCTCCACTCTTACTTTATTTGTAAGACTAGATCACAGCTTTACTTTCACTGTTGTCCAGAATCATGCTTCCCTCCACTCCTAACTTCATTTGTTTAACTAATTCATAACATTTTATTTTAATTATTGTGCAGCTTTGTGTTTTCCTCCATTTCTACATCTCTTATTCAATTATTTAACTTTAAATTAATTCACAATATATTTATTACTCATATTCATTTTTAAATCCATTCTCCTCCATATCTTTAACTAATTTAGAATAATAAAGTATATCAACAAATATCTTAGCTCCTATTCTCTCCTAGGCTTTCTCCCGTGCCATATTTATTTCCAGTGAATATCAACATTTTAAATACTGTAAAATCAATTTTCTATAATTATTAAACCTGTAATTAATTCTTCTTAACATCCAGCATCTTAGAGAACATTTTCTTCTAAATTATTAGGTCTGTAAATAGAGCTTAAAAATTCCAGGTTTTAAAAAGGTATTAAAACACCCAAAAATCTTAATTTTCAATTATTTATACTCATTTTTTCCTAATCAAATTTTTGTATATTCATAAACTCAACTTGGGTAAAAATAATAGTGAAAAAAGAGAGAGAATAGTAACAATATTAATAATAGTTAGACTAAAAACAAAAAAAACAAGAATAAAAGTAGGAAAGAGAATAAAAATATAACAAAAAAATTGAAAAGAGAATTAGAAAAAATAGAGAGGGGGAAAGGGACAGAAGAAAAAAAAAAGAAAAATGAAAGAAAAATAAAATAAAATAGAATAGAATTGAGAGAGAGCCCAGAGAAGAAGGAAGGTATCTCCCAAAATTATTCAAAGATCAGACTCCCAGACATTTAATTCAAACTATGGTATTTTGTTAACTTGTTACTTTATATTCCATTTTTTTTCCTTCTCCAATCTGTCTGAATATATTTATTTTCCATTTCAATGTCCTCAGAGTTATAAATTCTATAAAGTTAGTTCTGAATTAACTATTCCATATATGGTATCCTCATGTTCTTCTTTTGTTGCCATGCCCTTTTTCTCTTGTTACCACACTTAATAAATCAGTTTTCATTATTCCATTTAGTTTCTTCTTTCTAGTCTTCAATATCTTCCAATACACAGATTATATGTCCAAAGACAAGCCTCTTGAAATTTTTCTCAGGATAATCCACTTTAAGTAACAAATGACAAAGTTTCTCTTTCAAGGAACAAGCAGTCTGGAATTTACACTTTCATTTTTCAGCTGGCAGCCATCTTTTCCATCTCTGCTTGCCTTTTATCTTTACTTTTAAAAGCATATTTATTTCCTCTTCTCCTTCCTCTCTCTCAAATATAATCCAGTCTTGATTAGCCACAAAAAATAGCCACAAAAAGAAAAAAAAGAAAACCAAATCTGTAGTAAAATCATTTCCAAAAAGTCTAAAATTAGTGCTATCTATCAACAGGTCCTGTTCTCCACCATTCATTTGAGTCTTTTTGCCCCGATGTTTCTCAGTAGCTGTTAAGGCTGGGGCACACTTTTTATAATCCAATATTTACAGGCGGTTCTCGCCTGGGCAGATGTCCACTCACCCGGCTTTCAAACTCGCTGCTCCACTCTCCGCTTTTAACTTCTCCTCCCTCCTCCAGCACAATCTTTGTTCCCGGTTGCCGCGGTTTTGGGACAGCCACCATGGCTGTCGTTCCACTGTTGCCGGCATGAAGGGAAAGCCTCCGGCCTCGAGGAACCTGCCTGTTCCTCTTGGCCGCCCAAGGGGTCCCTTCTTGTCCCCCTGTCCCTTCAAGACAGGGGAGGTCCGAAGACCTGTCGGCGGCAGCTTGGCAGATGGGGTTTTGGCAGGGCTCTGCGGAGTTCGCCATTTCCCCGTCTGTATCCCTGCGGCGCCAACCGGAAGTCGGGTTTTTTGTGGGACTCCTAAGAGTCTGCTATTTTCCTGGCTGTCTCGCTGCAACGTCAAACCGGAAGTCTAAGCCCTGGGATCCTCTTTTCCTGGAGGAATTTTTATGATAGATATGTGGGTTGTTTCACTCTAAAGGATAACAGTGTGAATCCATGGTTGTTCGGATTCTCAGGGAAACTGGGAAAGAAAACATCTTCCCACTTGTGTATTGGTTAAACTCTGTATTCTGAGTGAAAGGGAGGGGTCTCTACTGTTTTAATCCTACTTGTCTTGCCTAAGGGTATTCAGATCTTGCTTTAACTGGGTGGCTATCACTTCTGCTTAATAAAAGGTCTCTTTTGAACAACCACGTTTCAAGAGTTTTTACTTTCTTAAGTTGGAAGGAGAGGCAATTCTTACACAAAGCAAGATCTGCAAAACGGGCAACCCAGAGAAGCAATCTTCGCTCTACTGAGGGGACCTTGCAAACCATGTCTGAATGAATCAGAGTACTAGGAGAAGCTGATTGCTGGGGGGGAGACATCAACCACCACCCAGTTGGATGCCTGTTTTGTACACTCCATCAGAGAAGATGAGGTAACCCTGGAGAATCCTGAAAAGCTCCGCTGGTCAATTGGCATCAGGAAGAAAGATAGCTGGAATGAGAGAACCAGAGGAGTCACCCTCAGTCATGGCAACCGAAAATCGGGGTGGAAACTGGAACTAGAAGCCCTTGCTGACCAGGGGGGACTGACCAAAGCACCATTGAGGGAGGATTATCTGAAGAGGCATATAAACCAATTGGTGATGGAAACTTTGGAAAATCTCAACATCTGAAGGGAACCAGGACAACCATCAAAGGGCGTGGAAAGGGCAGCAGTCACAGATAATGCCACGGGAGGCACACCCCTTCTGGAGCCTGCCTATCAAGCAGATGGTGCAGCAGCAGAGGGAGAAGACCCAGCAAACCCTCCCCCACAGGCAGCACGCACACCGATGCCCATTCCCAACCAGCCCCAAGTCCTGCAACTGGAAAGAGAAACTCCCCCCCTTGGGGTGAAGTTTGATGGGAATCCGCAACAATTAGGATTCTTTGTGACACATGTGCTAACCTACATGCAAGAGTATGGGCATGATTTCCAAACCCAAGGATCCCAAGTGTGAGTTGTGACCCTAGCCCTAGAGGGTGCTGCTGCCAGATGGATGGTGACCCTACATAATGCCAACGCACCAGAATTGTGGGATTTCAACTGTTTCATGATGGCCCTGCAATGCTGGTTTGAGGACCCACTAGCAGATCTCAAAGCACGTGACCGCATTAAGGTGGTGAGACAGGGGCAACGGCTAGTAGCACAGTATGCTGAAGAATTCCAGGACCTCGCGTGTCGTGTGCACTGGCCGGAAGATATTTTAGTGAGCTGTTTCAAGGATGGGCTGAGTGATGATCTATACAATGCCTGCATAGCCCAAAGTGCACTGAATCACCTACATGAATGGTACGTCACCGTTGAAGAAGCTGAGATTGATGTGGCCAGAAACTAGTATCGAATGGGGCGAGCATGGAAGAAATCCCAGCCCCAATGGAAGCAAGAGCCCCTCAAACCACAAACCGCATTCTGTCCGAGAGCTTCAGCCTGTTTCAAGTGTGGAAAAGAAGGGCACCGAGCTGCAGAGTGTCGTTCGCAAACACCCGCCCGGAACCACCCACCGGGGGAGGGTCCTGAAAAACTGGGCCAGCATGGGAAGAAGACTGCCCTGAGGAGCAGGGAGACTGTAGAAGTTCCATCCCCTTCCCTCTGTGGGGAGGAAACCCTGGCATCTGAACAAGAGGAATCACACTCATTCGGAAGCGATCCAGATGATGAACCACTGGTAAGCAAACCAATTAAACCGCTTACCCTCCCCTTAAGACTATTTATCCCAAACCAGGACAGGGAGATAAATATCTCCACTCTAGTGGATTCAGGGTGCACCCGTTGTTTGATCAGCCCAACCCTAGTAGTGAAGTTAGGGATTAATGTAAGAAAGCCAAAAAACCCCATCGCTTTTTGCCAACTAGATGGGTCAATAGCAGGAGGGGAGCCAGCTTCTTTTGCTACCGCACCTCTACATATAGGCATCGGAAGCCATGAGGAAATGCTTACATTTATAGTGGCATCTGGCATGGAATGGCCGTTGGTTCTGGGCCTTGCATGGCTGAAAAAATGGAACCCAAAAATCAATTGGAAACAAGGCATCATAAAATTTCAGATGAATGTGACTTTTGCTGAGAATCCACATAAAGGAACTGAGGGGGTAGAGAATCGAGAAACAGCCATGCCTGGTCACGCCATACCAACTGAGGGCATACCCATAGAATACAAGGATTTGGCTGAGGTTTTTAGCGAAAAAGCCTCAGATGAGATCCCCCCCCCCCGTACCACTGACTGTGTGATAGAAATCTTACCCAGCGCTAAACTTCCTAAACCCAAGATGTACAGCATGTCACTGAGGTAGTTGGAAGAGCTGAGAACATTTATTGAGAAAAATCTAGCAAGGGGTTTCATCGAGCCAGCCTGACCAAAAATCGCAGCTCCAGTGTTATTTAGAGAAAAAAAAGATGACTCAAAACGTCTCTGTGTTGATTTTCAAAATCTGAATACTGGCAGGAGGGGCTTGACTCGCAGCGAAATGGACGAGTGATTCCTGGGCTCCAGGGACACCACCGAAACCTCCGCTGCTGGATGGTCCATTTCAGACCACACAGTCTCGTTTTGACTGTGTTAGCAGAGGGCACATCCTGTGGGCCTCAGGGACATTGCAAAGTCCCTGATTGACCCAGGAGAAGCCCTTTTTCTAACCAGCCATAACCAACCATTCAGCAGCCATTGAGCTGCTGAAGCTGGGACAAGCTCCGGAAGAGGAAGAGAAATAACAGTAAGCCGATGCAGTGAGAGACTTTTAACTTAATTAACAACACCCTGACTTGAAATGGACTTAGAATTGGATTCAAAAGAAACCAAGCGGCGAATTTAAACAGGAGCTATTTTTTCTATCTTCTACTTAGTTAAGTTGGTGAGTTTTAAAGTTTTATTTCTGACTGGGACCAGACTGAGAAAACTGATTGAATTGAGACTTGTAAGCCTTCGTATTTTAAAAGAGAATATTTTCTCTCTTGGAGTTAACTTTTTACTTGGACTTAATTCTCTTTTTTTCTCTCTCTCTCTTGGGGATTGTTTTGTTAAGACTTTTGATTTTTTTCTATTTTAACAAAGAATTGTTGGACTATAAAAGGGAATTAGGAGAGTGTGTAATATTGTTGTTTACTGCCATCTGCTGGACGGAAACGTTGCTAACTTTCCCTTTTTATTAGTAACAAGCTGAAACAATTACATAACATTGTTGCCAGTTAGAGACTCTGAACTGAACTTTCACTGCTGATAAGAAGTGTGGGAAGAACATCTAAGAGAGTTAGAGTTATCGGTTGTGTTTATTCAGGTGTTCTTTGGAGATGTATTTGAAGCAGGAGTCTGAGGCAAATTAGAGAGGCTTGTTAATGTATTGCTGTAGTGAGTGAGATATTTTTTCCTTTTGACCTGCTAATATTTGGGGTTTTTTTCCCCCTAATATTTTGGCTAAATGATAACTCTGTAAGTTCCCTTAGTTTAAATATTTTTGATGGTACTTTTATTCACTCTTTCTTTAATTGGGTTCAAATACCTGTATTGGATTAGGACATACAAGAGTCTGAAGATGAAATATTGGGTTTTTTTTCTTTTTTCTTTTTCTTTTGCTGTTTCCTCAAGTTGGTTTTCTTTTTTCTCTCCCCTCATTTTTATTTTTTATTTTTATTCTTCTTTTGAAATTGAGTGAAGTTTTGGTGTAATTTTGCTACTATTTGGATTATTTTTTCTTTTTGTTGCTGATTTTTATATTTTGATTTTCTTATTTTTTCCCTCTTTTTTCTCCTATGTTTTTTTTCTTAAAGTGAATTAGAGTATTGAAGAACCTGAAGAATTGATTTTTCATTCTTATGTTTTTCCTTTTTTTTTTTCCTTTTTTTCCCTTTTTTTCCTTATTATTGTTTATTTTTTTGGATTTTTTCCCTGGCTGTTGGTGTTTTTGACTATTGGATAAAATGAGTAGAAAAGTAGTGACAGTTGGGTCTGCATCAACCACACCAGCCTCATCTCCATCTGGAGGACAGCAATCAATTCAGTCGATGCTTCAGCAGGAGAAGGACAAGGAAAAGGATAAAGACAAAGAAGTAACATTACAAATGATTTTTCAAACAATGCAGAGGATGGAACAACAAATACTTAAAATAGATGAAAAAGTAGAGAACACACAGCAAATGATGGTGAAATATGATGAGAGGTTGCAAAAGTTTGAGAAAAGAGAGGAGCAAAAAGAGGAAAAAATTAAAGATATAGACAACAGATTGGGAGAAGTTGAACAGGATAGAAGCAGATTAATTGGATGGGAGATGGATAAATCAGATTTTTACCTCAGATTTCAAAATATGAAAGAAGAAAAAGGAGAGAATTTGGCAGAAATAATGATTGGAATTTTGGCCGAGGCATTAGAAATTATCAAAGAGAAGATGATGGATGGGGTTGATGAGATATATCGAGTCTATATTAAGTACACAATGCGGAACAAGCAACCACGAGAAGTTCATATAAGATTTACTAGGAAATCAATTAAAACACAAACACTGCAAATTGCCAGAGAAAAAACGTTGAAGTATAAGGAGAAAGAATTTGCAGTTTTGAAACAAATACCCAGCAGAGTGAGAGAGATGCGGAGAGAATATCAATTTTTGACCAAAGTATTACTCCAAAAAGGCATGAGCTACAGATGGCTGGTACCAGAGGGCCTTATATTAATGTGGCAACTTCAAAGATATAGAATTGATACAATAGACAAGGCAAGAGTATTCTATACTGATTTTTTAAAGAGAAAGAAACAGAAATGGAATTTCAATCAACAGTTCTTCCAATACAACTCCAAGAAGAGGAATTGGCAATGTTGGAAAAAGTAGAAGGGGCAGTAGGAGGGGCTGTGGAACAAAAAGAACAGAGGGAATTAAGATCAACTAGAGCAACAAAGCCCACATATAAAGTATGAATATGGAAGAAAGAAAATTAATTTCAATAAATATAAATGGACTTAACTTGGCAGTAAAAAGAAGAAAGATATTCCACAAATTAGAAAAATTAAAATGTGATATAGTTTGCCTGCAAGAAGTACATATTAAAAAACAATGTGAACAGATACTTGTACATTCTAAATTAGGGAAAATCTTTATATCATTACCACAATGTACAAAAAGAGGAGTGGTTCTATACATTAAAAATACAATACCAGCCGAGCAAGTATATGTGGATGATGAAGGAAGAATTTTGATGGTGGAGATTATGGACAATAATATGAAAATCTGTTAGTAGCAATATATGCCCCAAATAATAATCAAGGTGACTTTTTTAGAAAATTGCATATGAAAATAATAGAAATGGAATATGATAATATTTGCATAATGGGAGACTCTAATGGTATAGTAGATGGAGACTTGGACTATAAGACACACAAAACAACAAGACATAGAAGAAAGATACTACCAAAATCTTTTTTAAAGATGATTGAGGAAATAAATCTAAAAGACGTATGGAGAGACAGAAATGGTAAAAATTGACAATACACTTTTTACTCGGATAGACATACATCTTGGTCAAGGTTAGATATGATATAGATAACATCGGAATTGACCTTGAACATAGATCAAATTGAGATAGAAACAAGTACTTGGGCAGATCATAACCCAATGACAGTGAAATGGAAAGGACAAAAAAGAAAATTTAGATGGACTTTAAACAATACCATATTAAAAGAAAAAGACTTTGTACAAAAAATGGAGAGAGAACTGGCTTTCTTCTTTAAGGAGAATAGGAAAGAAGACATCTCGACACAAAATCTTTGGGATACAATGAAGGCCTATGCCAGAGGAGTGATAATGGACTATACAAGGAAGAGAAATGTGAAGAAAAGGCAAACACAGAAAACTTTGGAAGAGGACTATAAGAGATTTGAAAAAGAGCTTCAGAAATGTCCTGATAAAAAGGATCTTAAAATGAAACTGGATACAATAAAACATAAAATGGACCTACTGGAGAAAGAAGAATTAGCTCAAAAAATTAGAAGTTCTAAACAGAATTATTTTGAGAATGAGAATAAACCAGGAAGAGGGTTAGCATATAAATTGAAAAAAGAGAGAGAATCAAAGAAAATAACACAATTAATTGATGAGCATGGTCAAAGTAAATTTGGAAATATAGAAAAGAAAAAAATTATACAGAATTTTTATAGACAACTGTATGAGAAAGAAGAGATAGCGAAGGAAGAAGAAGGGCCTGGTGGCTCAGCAGACTGATAGCATTGTGATTAACACCAGCTGTCTGCAATTACTGTAAGTTCGAATCTCACCAGGCTCAAGGTTGACTCAGCCTTCCATCCTTTCTAAGGTAGGTAAATTGAGGACACAGTTTGTGGGGGCAATGAGCTGACTTTGTATAAATATACAAAAGTATGAAGGCTATTGCTTAGCGCATTGTAAGTCGCCCTGGGTCTCCGGAGAAAGGCGGCATATAAATCAAATTAAAAAAAAGAAGTGATACGATCTTCAAAATGCAAATTTACCAAGGATCCCCAAAGAAGTTGAGGAGATGTTAGAGGGAAATATAACAATGATGGAATTAAATGAAGCAATTAAGAAACAAAAAAAAATGGAAAAGCACCAGGGCCAGATGGTTTGCCAGTGGAATTCTATAGGACATTGCAGGAATCACTGAGATTCCCATTACTAGAAGTTATGAATGAAGTTATGATAATGAAGAAAATACCCCAATCATGGCCTGAGGCTTACATCACATTGATACCGAAGGAGGATACAGACCCACAACAAATCAAAAACTATAGACCAATTTCCCTGCTGAATTCTGATTATAAAATCTTCGCTTCAATACTGGCAGAAAGACTTAAAAGATACTTAAATAACTTTATACATCTAGATCAAAATGGGTTTCTGCCTAAAAGACAAATTAGAGACAATATGAGAATAATTCTGGATACTTTGGAATACTATGAAGCACATCTGGAAAAGCAAATGGCTTTGATATTTTTAGATGTGCAGAAAGCTTTTGACCATGTAAATTGGTTTTTCATGTTACTTCAAATGGAACAGATGGGTTTTGGAAGAAAATTTACTCAAGCAATTGATGCTATATATTATAAACAAACAGCAAAAGTAATTATAAATGGAGAATTTATAGATTCCATTGAGATAAAAAAAGGCACTAGACAAGGCTGCCCACTATCCCCCCTGTTGTTTATACTAACCTGAGAAGTGCTAAATAGATGCATAAGAGAAGAGAAAGATATAAAAGGAATGAAAATTTGAAAAGAAGAATATAAATTGCAAGCATTTGCTGATGACCTAGTTTTTATCCTTGAAGATCCACTAACATCAATAACTACATTGATAGATAAAATTGGAAAATTTGGGAAGGTGGCCGGTTTGAAAATTAATAAAGATAAAACGAAAATATTGACTAAAAATATGTTGATAAAGCAGAAAGAAGAGTTTGCGGATATTTCAAAATTGCAGGTCACAAATAAAGTTAAATATTTGGGGATATATCTGACAGCAAGATGTAGCACACTTAAAGAAAACAATTACAATAAACTTAAACAACAGATAGGGATAGATTTAGCAAAATGGGAAAAATTACAGCTTTTTTTGATTGGAAGGATATCTACCATTAAGATGAATATCTTACCCAGAATTCTATATCTGTTCCAGACAATTCCAATTAAATTGGGGAAAGATTTTTTTGAAGAATTGAACAAAATGGTGTTAAAATATATTTGGCAGGGAAAGAAGGTGAGGATAAAACTAAAGTTGCTGCAAGATTCTAGAATGAGAGGGGTTTTTTGCTTACCGAATTGGGAACTCTACTACTAGGCGATCAAAGAATGGGTAACATTAAGGAATACTAGACTATTGAATTTAGAAGGTCATGCTTTGCTGATGGGATGGCATGCGTATTTATGGTATAAGGGGACAAAAATACAGGGGTATTTTAGAAGACATCATATAAGTGAGACTTTATTGTTGAATTGGGAGAAGATTAAAAAACAGCATTATCTGAAAATTCCAATCTGGGTCTCAACGATTGAAGCCTTTTCATTTTCTGTAATATTTAGAAGAGAACAAATTGTTAGATATAGTGAATTAATGGATGAAAAGGGTGAACTTAAGTCAAAACAGGAAATGGAAGAACAAGGTTTTCAGATGGATTGGTTTTCTTATTGGCAAATACGCTCTAGATATGAAGAAGATGTTAAACAAGAAGGTTTTTACAATGCTATGAGTACTTTAGATAAGATTTTAATGGGTTCTGATGATTATGTGATTAAAAAATTATACGGATATTTGCTTGTGAGAAATATAAGAATTATTCCTGTAAAAGCATAACCTGAGTTACGCCATTTTAATTGCCTTATTTTACCTTGTATAACCTGATTATATAACTAGACAAAAAGTACATAATAAGGATTTTCTGAAATGATTACCTTGAAGGAAATATGTATCATGCAGTTGTTTTGACAGAAGCTGATGTTCTGGGAAAAGTACTGAAATGAGATTGTTTTGAGGTTTGTCTGTTCTAGGAAAAGGGAAGTACGCAATTGATGTTTTTGAGGGGTATTTCTGTTGGGAATTGGGGAATTTCCAGGGTGGATCATGTACTACATATGTTATATAAGATGTTATGTAAGATCTGAAACTGATTCCCAAGGGACTTTATTGACGTGTTTTCTGATGTTCCTGAAGACTATAAAACTCGTGTAATTTGTTTTATTTCCATCTTTCCTCTTCTCCAGAGAGGAAGGCCCTTTGCAAAGAATAAACTCTGTCCTCCTATTCTAGTCTCTGTCTCTTTAAAATGGTAATGGGGTTTTCCTGTTGATCACATTGCTAGAGGTAAAATTGGAAGAAGAATAAGTTAAAGAGACAATGTTAGCCTGGGGGAAAAATTTTGACTTGGGATTGACTTAGAAAAATGGCAAAAATTATTGTTGCAAAATTATAAAATGACAATGTCCACAGCATATAAGGAAAATTTGTATAAGATGTTTTACAGATGGCACCTACCCCCGACGAGAATAGCCAGAATGTTCAAGAATAAATCGGAGAGGACTTCCGGTTTCCTTGTCTTCGGCGACGACGGTGCCTTTTGAAGCACCGCCAGCCCAGCCGCTTGTAGAGCCGCTTCGCGATCGAAAAGCGGCTTGAAAACTTCAAAATCCTCAGGATTCTTGGAGGAGAGGCAGCAGGGCACAGGTCGAGCCCCTGTAACCCCCCCAGGGAATTGTTTCTGGGGAGGAAACAGGCGTGGCTCCCTCCCAACCTGCTGAGACTCCGGGCGGCGTGGGACGTTTCTGCTTTTGCAGAACAAGCCGGCTGCAGGAAACTTCAAAAGAGAAAGGAAATAACCTAAACAAGCAGTGGAAACTTACTTGAACCCTGAAACTCGGAACTGCAAGTATTAGCACTTCGCTGATTTCTTATTTTGAAGGAAAAATTTTTGAATGAGTGAAAGTGACTGGAAAAAATATGGCGCTCAGCATTAGAGTGAACGAATCAGCGAGTGTGGATTGGTGAAGTCATTTTGCTTTGTTACAAAGTTAATAAGTTGCTACAAAGTTGCTTCGGTTGTAACAATAGAAACAAGAGGAAAATCTCTCCCTTTTTAATACTTGACTTTGCATCACCACAGTTCTGCCCTGATTAAATCTGGGGGACTTTTTTAGAAGGCTTTGTGGAGGTGGCAGAGGGAAAGGAACTTCCCTCTTCAGAAAAGCTAGCTTACGTGGCAGGATGGCTTCAAAGAAGCAGGAAGGCAAAACACCAGGGGGGGGGGATCCCCCACACGCAAACAGGATACGCAGTTACAAGTTCAGAAAAAAGATTTTGATATGGGAGATTTAAAAGAATTTATTTCAAAAATTTTGGATGATAAATTTCAAAAAGCTCAACAGGAAATAGATGATAAAATCCAAAAGTCTCAACAGGAAATTATGCAGGAAATGAAGCAGAACCAAAATAAGGTGACCAAAAAAATATCAGATGTGGCGTCTGGCCTGGCAGAATTTATTATTAAAGTTGATTCAAAAGTGGATGAATTTAAATCAGAAGTTAATGTTAAGATGAAAGATAATGACCACAAATTTTTTGATGTTGATGATAAGATGCAGAGAGTTGAGAATGAAATTGTTATGATGCAATTCAGGGCAATGGAATTCGCTATACGGCTTCGAGGAATTAGAGAAGAGGAGAGACAGGATTTGAGACAGGTCTGTGCTGAAGCCTTGGCTGTGATTTTAAAAATCAATCCTGATATGGTTTTCTACAAAATAGATAAAATTTACAGAGTGAATTCCTGGGTGGCCAGACAAAGACAACTGCCTAGAGATGTGGTCATATATTTTACAGACAGAGCAATAAGAAACGATATCCTGCAAAAATCTTTTCATACCTCTGTGCAAGTGGGAGGTTCGAAAATTACAGTTTACAAAGAGCTACCACCTAAAATGTTGAAATCCAGAAAAGACTTTGGCTTTCTTGTTAAAGAACTGCAAAATAATCAGATACCATTTCGGTGGGATGCTCCAACTGGTATAATTTTGAGATATAAGGGAGAGAGATACCATTTGAATACTGTGGAGAAGGCGGAGCAATTTTATACTGACATCCTTAAAGAAAGAGCACCATCCCCACGTACATCTACAGTTTTGGAGATTAAGGAGAGTGATAAGAAGCAACTTCAAGAACCGCAAGAACAATCTAAGCAGGAATCAGAGGAATTGAAGGACGCTGAAGGAGGTTTCTTGGATGAGCCTTTGTTGGAATCTTCTCCAATTTTGGAGCTGGTCTGGATGGCTGAAGTTAAGGACCAGCGCATAACCCGAGCAAAATCCAAGCAACTTAAAGAAAAGTTACAACAGGAAAGACAAGATAAAAAGGGAGCTAAGATTATACAAGAGACTGGAGCCATGGGGAATGCAGGACCGAAGATTTCGGATGATATCCGATTATTCTGCTCTTTGCTCCAGAAAGATAATAATGATGATTAAATGCTTATCTTGGAATGTGAATGGGTTGAATGTAACACAGAAAAGGAAGAAAGTATTTGCATATTTGAAACAATTTAATAATGATATAATTTGTTTACAAGAAATGCATATTACAGTTCAAGATCAAAACTACTTGAAAAATTCCAAATTAGGAACACATTTTATATCTTCAACTAACCAAAAAAAGAATGGTGTGGTTATTTATGTAAATAAAAAATTAACAGCCAAACTTATAGAAGCAGATCAAGATGGTAGGTTTGTAGCAATTGAACTACTTTCAGCAAATAGTCAAATTCTTTTGATTGGAATTTATGCTCCCAATCAACAACAGGACCACTTCTACAAAATGCTACATACGAAAATACTACAATGGGATTATAGATCTATTTTAATTATGGGAGATTGGAATGGAGTAATTGATTCTAAATTAGATAAAAAGACTTTGGCGAAGTTAAGGATTAGACTACCACAGACTTTCTTTGATATGAAAGAAGACTTGGAAATAAAAGATATTTGGAGAATACACAATCCAAAAGAACTGGATTATACTTTCTTTTCTGATAGACATAGATCCTTCTCTAGGATTGATTTCATTTTGTTGTCAGATGATTTACTTGTCAGGACAAAAAGAACAAAGATTTTGCCAAGAACTCTGACTGACCATAGCCCAGTGTGGATAGAAATTGAGACAGGTAAGACTGAGAGACGCTCCTGGAGATTAAATGAAAACTTGTTCAGATATGAAAAAAATATAATAGAACTTAAAAAGTATTTGAAAGAGTTTTTTGAAATGAATCTGAATAAAGGCACTCCAATGGAAATTGTGTGGGATGCAAGCAAAGCTTATATGAGAGGGGTGCTTATTTATATGAACTCTAAACATAGATTGATCCGACAAAAGAAAAGACTTGAATTGGAAGCAGAAATAAAGAATAAAGAACAGTTACTTATTAAAAACCCAACAGATGAAAGAATATGTGGTGTCATAAAACTTTTGAAAGATCAATTCCAAATGCTTATGGCAGAACAAGTTGCAACAAATTTACAATATGCGAAGCACAATACATTCTGCAATGCTAATAAACCGGGCAGGTGGTTGGCCTACACACTGAGGAAGAAACAGAGTATACGGACTATTGATAGTACTGATATTGGAGGGAAAGAAATTTTTCAACAGAAATTAATTAAAGAAGCTTTTCTTGATTACTACACTAAATTATATGCTAAAGAGGAGGTGCAGAATGGACTTATAGAAAAATATTTAGATAATAAAAGAGTTACAAAAATTACTGAGCAACAAAAGGAAAGAATGAATTATCCTATAACAGAGAAGGAGATAATAGCAGCAATTAAACAACTAAAAACAGCCAAAGCTCCTGGAACGGATGGTCTGACTGCAGTGTACTATAAAACTTTGCATGCAGAAATGGTGGAACAACTCAGAGACTTATTTTGTAATATAAAACAAGGGGGAAAAGTACCCCCATCATGGACAACAGCTTATATTTCTTTGATACCAAAAGAGCAAGCAGGTCCCCAAAAACCGGAGAATTACAGACCAATATTTAATTTATTTAATTTAATTTAATTTCCAATTTATATACCGCCCTTCTCCCTGAGGACTCAGGGCGGTGTACAGCCAAGATAAAAAACATAGAATACAAATATTAAAACATTTAAATATATATATAAATTTGGGCCGAAAGTTAAGAATCACAAACTAATTAAAAAATTTAAAAATTTCTTCTAAGCCAACCCGGCTTGCTGGAAAAGATGGGTTTTCAGGGAACGACGGAAGGCATTGAGGTCTCTTTTGAATACGGATTATAAAATTTATGCAAAAGTATTAGCCAACAGATTGATGCCAGTAATTCAAAAGGTGATTCATGATGATCAAGCGGGATTTATCGAGGGTAGATACATGAAGGACAATGTAAGGCAAGTAATAGATTTATTGGAATATCTTGAGAAGAATAAACAGATCCCTGCAGTGCTGGTTTTCTTGGATGCAGAGAAGGCCTTTGATAAAGTGGATTGGAACTTTCTATTAAAGACTTTAAAAAAGATGAACTTTGGGGACCAATTTATACAGGCGGTTTCAGCAATTTATCAAGAGCAAAAGGCACAGATTATTATTAATGGAAGTTTGACAACAGAGTTTAAAATCGAAAAAGGAACAAGACAGGGATGTCCGTTGTCCCCACTTCTATTTATTTTAACATTAGAAGTCTTGTTAAATACAATACGGGACTCTAATATCTTGAAAGGTATAATGATAAGGCAAGAGGATTACAGAATAAAGGCATTCGCAGATGATCTGGTTGTTACCCTAACACATCCAATGGAATCAATAATCCAGATGAAGGACATTATACAAGACTATGGTAAAGTTTCAGGTTTTAGATTGAACCAGAAAAAAACAAAAATGATAGTCAAAAATATGACTCAAGATCGTAAACACGAGCTTGAAAGAAGGGCAGGTTTTGAGATTGTACCAAAGGTAAAATATCTAGGAGTTCAGGTTGCAGAATCAAACACAAAATTGTTTCAAAATAATTATGAGGTGTTGTGGCGAGAGGTACAGAAAGATATGGAAACTTGGAAAAAACTGCAGCTGTCTCTACTTGGAAGAATAGCAGCAATTAAGATGAATATTTTGCCAAGATTTCTTTTTTTGTTTCAAATGATTCCGGTGCTTAATAGCGATAAACAACTGAAATTGTGGCAAACTGGAGTGAATAAGTTTGTTTGGAACGAGAAAAAACCAAGAGTGAAATTAAAAATTATGCAAGATGTTCCAGAAAGGGGAGGTCTTAAACTTCCAAACCTACAGTTATATTATGATGCAGCAGCTTTGACTTTAACAAGTGATTGGTTTGGAGGAAAAAAGACTGGAATACTGAATGCAGAAAGTTTTGATTTGGAATTTGGATGGCATGCCTACTTATTTTATGCCAACAAAGTGGATAAAGTATTTAAAAGCCATATACTTAGAGATTCTTTGTTGAGAGTTTGGAAGAAGCACCGACTTAAATGGGATTACAAAATACCGCTATGGTTGGATCTTGGTCATACTTTGTGGAATACAAATATAATGTCACTCGGGGGGGTTTTATATAAAGAGGTTCTTTTTACAGATGCGGGCAGATGGCAGTTGAAGACATTACAGACATTGTTGGCTGAAGGGATTAATTTAACTTGGTTACAATATAATCAATTGAAATCGAGATGGAAAGAGGACCAAAAAACTGGTATTATGATGTATGAGGAAGAATTGGTCAGACACATAAAAGAGAAAGGTCCAATGCATATTAAAAGACTTTATAATGTTTTGTTAGAAAGGGATTCAGAAACTGAATTGGTTAAAGATTGTATGATTAAGTGGGCACAAAATTTTGAGGAACCAGTGATGTTGGAAACATGGGAAAAAAATTGGGTTCAGAATGTTAAATTTACACAGTCGCAGAATCTGAGGGAAAACTTTTATAAAATGTTTTATAGATGGCATTTAGACCCCAAAAAATTGTCGTGTATGTACCCTAATGTGCAGCCTAAATGTTGGAGATGTGATTGTCTAGATGCTACATATTATCATGTTTGGTGGACCTGTAAGAAAGTCAAGGCTTTTTGGATAAAAATTTGGTGGGTCATGCAGAATGTTTTGAAGAAAAAAATTCAATTTTCTCCACAATTGTTTTTATTGGGTATAGTTAAGGGTTTTACATTGGGTGAAGTAAAGCTGATATTGTATATGATAACAGCAGCAAGATTGTTGATAGGTAAATACTGGAAAAATGAAGCGCTGCCCACGATTGAGGAATGGACTTTGAAGATGGCCAGTTTTGCAGAGATGGCGAAGATTTCAGCATATCTAAAAGATTGTTCACAAGAGACTTATGAATGGGAATGTTCAGAACAAATATCAAACTAGGAAGTATCAAATAGCTTTTATTTGAAAATGTTATATTAAGATAGAAACATTTTAAGGTAATGAAGACAAAAAATTATTTGAAAATGTTATATTAAGATAGAAATATTTTAAGGTAATGAAGATGAAAATTTATTTGAAAATGTTATATTAAGATAGAAATATGTTAATGTAATGAAGATGAAAATTTATAAGGGGGAGGGAGGGGTTCAAGTTTTATATACAAAGGAGGGTTTTTCCTTTTACTTGATATGAGTATATTGTGTGGAAGTCTGGGGGGGAGGGGAGGGTTAGGGTGGGTTAGGGAGGTTGGGGTGGGTTGAGGGGGGGAAAGGGGCGAAAATGTAATTGTAAAACTTTTGCAATAAAAAAAAAAAAGAATAAATCGGAGAAATGTTGGAAATGTCATCAGACCCCAGGATCATACTACCATATGTGGTGCACATGTGTAGAAGTTAAAAGATATTGGACAAAAATCCACACATGGTTGGAAAAAATGACAAAGAAACACATTGACTTTAAACCAGAGATATTTTTATTAGGGATTTTACCAGAAATATACAATAAAGAGTTAAGATATTTAATTGTGAACGTTTTAACAGCGGCTAGAATTGCCTTTGCTAAAAATTAGAAAGGTGAGAAGATACCTACTGAAGATGGAAGTATTAAGAAAATTATGGATTGTGCTGAAATGAGTAAATTGACACTTGAAATTAGAGAACAGGAAGATAAACAATATTAATTTGGAAGAAGCAACTTTAACACAAGCAAGTGATTGGTTTGGAAGAAAAAAGACTGGAATATTGAATATAGAAAGTTATGATCTTGAATTTGGTTGGCATGCATACTTATTTTATGAGAACAAAGTGGATAAAGTATTTAAAAGCCACATACTCAGAAATTCTTTGATGAGAGTCTGGAGGAAGCACCGACTTAAATGGGATTACAAAATACCGCTATGGTTGGATCTTGGTCATACTTTGTGGAATACAAATAGCACCGACTTCAAATGGGATTATAAAATACCGTTATGGTTGGATCTTGGTCATATCATGTGGAATACAAATATAATGTCACTCGGGGGGGGGGTTATATAAAGAAGTTCTTTTTACAGATGCGGGCAGATGGCAACTGAAGACATTAGAAACGCTGTTGGAAGAAGGGATTAATTTAACCTGGCTGCAGTATAATCAACTTCAATTGAGATGGAAAGAGGACCAAAAAAATTGGTATAATGATGCATGAAGAAGAATTGGTTAGACATATAAAAGAGAAAGGTCCAATGCATATTAAAAGGGTTTATAATGTTTTGTTATAAAGGGATTCAGAAACTGAACTGGTTAAAGATTGTATGATAAAGTGGGCATAAAATTTTGCAGAACCAGTGATGTTGGAAACATGGGAACAAATATGGGTTCAGAATGTTAAATTTACAGTCGCAGAACCTGAGGGAAAATTTTTATAAAATGTTTTATAGGTGGCATTTAGATCCTAAGAAGTTATCATGTATGTATCCTAATGTTCAACCAAAATGCTGGAGATGTGATTGCTTAGATGCCACATATTACCATATGTGGTGGACTTGTAAGAAAGTGAAGGCTTTTTGGATAAAAATTTGGTGGGTCATGCAAAATGTTTTGAAGAAAAAAATTCAGTTCTCTCCACAATTGTTTTTATTGGGTATAGTTAAGGGTTTTACATTGGGTGAAGTAAAGCTGATATTGTATATGATTACAGCAGTGAGACTACTGATAGGTCAATATTGGAAAAATGATGCTATGCCCACTATTGAAGAATGGACTTTGAAGATGGCTAGTTTTGCAGATATGGCGAAGATTTCAGCATATTTAAAAGATCGGACACAAGAGACTTATGTATGGGAGTGGAAAAAGTGGATAGATTATGTACAGAATAAATATCAAACTAGGAAATATCAGATAGCTTTTAATTGAAGGTATTATATAGTGATAGAATAATTGAATTGTGAAAATGTGAAAAATATATAAGGGGTGGAGGGGTTCAAGTTTTATAAAATATGTTTTTGATTTGGATTATATTCTGTGGAAATCTGGGGGGAGGGGAGGGTTAGGGGGGTTAGGGAGGGTTAAGGGGGTTTAGGGAGGGTTAGGGGGTTAGGGAGGGTTGGGGAGGAAATTGGGGAGAAAATGTATTTGTAAAACTTTTTCAATAAAAAAAAATATTACTTAATTTGGGATCTGTTTTATCAATGGCTAGATAATAAGCATGGAGATATGCTGGAAATCAGCCAAGCAAATAGGAGGAGAGTTGGAGGAGATTATGCTGGAAAATATACTGGAAATTAGCCAATAATGGTAGTAGGCTTGGAGGAGACTATACTGGAAATTAGTCAAAAATAGTTGGTGCTCTGGAGGAGACTATGCTGGGAATCAGCCAAACATAATATGCTGGAAAACAGCCAAACAATAGAGGGAGGTATGGAAGAAAATAAGCTGGAAATTAGTTTAAATAAAACTCGTGTAATTTGTTTTATTTCCGTCTTTCCTCTCCTCCAGAGAGGAAGGCCCTTTGCAAAGAATAAACTCTGTCCTCCTATTCTAATCTCTGTCTCTTTAAAACGGTAATGGGGTTTTCCTGTTGATCACAATTGGTGCCCGGACAGGGACTGAAAACATTCTGTCAGGAATGGAACTCCCTATACGTGCGCACACACTGATTTCAGTGAGATGGGGTTATTTCCTTTCCAGCCGGAATTGCTTTTCTATGTTTTCTCCACCCTGAGGCGGAGACATGAATGCCTGGACAGAGAGGAAGGTTCCTGAAGACTTCGGTGCACCAGGAGTGAGTATATGTTTTCTTTTTGGTGGTTTGGTTTTGTGTATGTTTGTGTGTGTATGGCCTGTATGATTTGTGTGTATAATTAGTATAATACAGGCTGGGGAAAGTATGGGGCCTTTACTAGGGAAAAGTGCTGCTGAGACTGAGATACCCTCCATCCCCCATATCTCCATTAAGGAAATTGTTAACAGAGTGGTCAGAGGATTGGTTGAAAGCTTATACAAAGATATTAGATAAGGTGACTATGATTAATTATTGTACAAAGGTTTGGCTGACGTTTGTGTTGATACAGCCTAATTATAGGTGGGGAGTCAGACCCATATTGGATCAATGCTTTGAATAACGTTTTGGTGAAAAAAGAAGTTGAAAGCTCAATTGTTATATGTTGAACCTCGGTTCCATGTTCAATAGTTTGACCCTTCTCCCCCGAGAAGTTCTAGAGTTTTGTATGGGAAGGATGATGAAGAGAAAGGCTGGGATCCTTTAGCTTATGCTACATGCTCACCTCCCCCTCCTTCGTATAATCCAAGTTGTGGATGGAATTGATGTTGCTGCTGGGAGCAGAAAGGAAGAGACTTCGGCAGGGCAGTAATATTGGCAGCTGGAGAAGGAGTTGGATGAATTGTCAGTAACTGTGAAACAGAATCCATCCACTTCTCCTCGTGTTACATGTTCACAAACTAAAGGAATGTTTCCTTTAAGAGGAATGCCGAATGATATTGCGGCTTTTGTGAATGTGTCTTTGACATCTTCTGGTCTGGAAGATTATAAAAGAAACATGTCGTCTTTACAGGCGGATCTGATCAAGTTGTCTGAGTCATTGGATTTATTCCTGGGACCCAATCTGTATACTTTTGCAGAGTTACAGCATAAATTGGGTTATTTGTTCTCCCCTGAGGAGAGGTCACAAATTTGAAAGGCAGCTATGGCTTTTTTGGGATAAAACCCAAGTGGGGGCTGCTCAGCCCGTTGCTGCCGATGTTAAGTCTCCATTAGTTGATCCTGGCTGGAATAATAATAATTTAGCAGATCGGGAGCAAATGGAGGGAGTTAAGACAGCTGTACCTCAAGGAAGAAACTCTAACAAAAGTCTTGGAGGTGGAACAGTTGTGGGAAGAAACACCATCTGTGTTTCTGGAAAATATTAAGGACAATTTGAATAAGCACACTGGTCTTTCTCCTGAAACGCCGGCTTATGAGTCCTTAATGAAAATGAAATTTGTGACGAAATCATGGCCAGACATACAGAAGCTTGAAGATTGGGCTACTACAGATATTGCTGCTCTGTTGAAAGAAGCTCAAAAGGTCTATGTGAATAGGGACGAGGCTAAGACTAGAAGAGAAAAAGAAAGAAAGAAAAGTCAAATGATGGTGTCTGTGTTCAAACAGACAGGAGAGGGAAAGGAGTTAGGTGGAAGAGGAAAAGGCTTTGTGAAACTTCTGTTGCAATGTGGCGACAGTGTCCTGGAATTGGGAGAGGATTACTCCAGTGGGAAAAAAGTCTAGTGTTGGTGGATTGGAAAGCAAAAAGTGCTTTGTGTATGTAAAGGAGAGGCATTTTGCTGGAGCTTGTCCTGAGAAGAGGATGATTAGTGGGTCCAGAAGAGGAGGATCATGTGTTTTTAATAGATATGGGTGCAACTAGAACCTCTATTTGTAAATTGCCTAGAGGAGTGCATCCCACAGGTGTAACTATTAAGATAAGGGGTGTCAAGGGTATACCTTTTGATGTGCCATTGTTGAAGAATGTGAATGTGAAATTGAGTTGTGGAAAGTGTATTATACATTTGGGTGTGATATTTGTTCCAGAAGCAGGTATTAATCTGCTTGGGAAGGATGCATTGTCTCTTCTGGGATGTGAGCTTGGTATACAGATCTTTTTCGTTCTTGGATGAGGCAGAAAACTCTGTAGGAATGTAGTAAGGAAGGTTTATTATTCTTCCTACCTGAGGTTGAATGTGAATAATTTATCTTTGATTAATGTGATGTGATGGTGATATGTGTGTGCTGGCTAATTAAGTGACCTTCTTGGCTTGAGCTTGGAGCTGTGGAAGACAGGTGGTGGTTAGGGGCCGGAATCAAGTTTCTGATTAAAAACCACATCCTGAAGTTTTCCACTGCTTGAGGAATAGGCTACAAGATGTCAAGGATGAAAATGAAATGGGTATCTGAAGGGATGGAACCTTTCCAGGTTTTATTCCAGGTTTGCAAATGTTGTTAAATGGTATGTGTGTGTAATGAGAGTTGCTTAGGCAATAGAGCTCATTGTCTTATAAATAATAATAATAATAATAATAATAATAATAATAATAATAATAATAAAGCTCCCTGAAGTATTTATGCTGACTAATTGGCAGGGAGAAGGCGTGTGTGTGTTGGAATACACTAAAAGATCTGATTGCAGAATAAATATGAGTGTGTGTGGCAAGCCCTTAAACGGGGGTGGTAAGGTGATCCTGATATTTGTAAATGCCTGTGTGTTGAACCCCTGAGAGATCTCCCTTTGTATAATGAAATAGTGAGTGGCAAGAGTTTGTTGTTGTAGTTGTTGTTATGTTGTAATAGCAAGTGTCTGAATGAGCAAGTGAGAGATGAGAGAGATTCTATGGAGAAGTAGGATTAGGAAGAGGTATTTACGATGTTAAATGGAGACAGTAGTATTTTTCCTCCCTATATTTCCCATTTCTTTTTGTTCTGAACAAGAGACGTAGGAAAGCGGGGGGGAAGGTGCGGTTTGTTTTCCCTTTTACACATTTTTTTTTCCTTTGCTGAGTTTATCTGAGAGAAAGAGGGGCGGATGGGTGATTTGATCCTGCATTGTTTCTGACTGCATTGGCAGCTATGCAGATATATTTCCTGTCCTGCTCTGAGTTTGATTTTATTTTTGTTTGTGAAATGTTTGAGGTGTTTAAATAAATCTATATAATAGAGAAGTGACATTGAAAGTTTAAAACAATTATTTTTGGGAGTAGAGACCCGGAGTACCTCTATAGGTGATTTTCTTTTGCTTTTGCTTTGAAGTTGTTTTTATTACCCTCTTTTGTGTTTTTATATCTGTGCATTTTGAATGATTTTGAATGCTGAGAAGGAGATTTCTAGGATAGCCTGGATACTGGATAGCCTGGGGAATAGTTGACTATGTTATTTTGGCTTAGTGTTGTCTAGATAAGGGATGTTCCCTTGAGGGAAGAATTACTTACTGGTAGAAGGTAAAGATGGACTTTTGGTCTGGTTAGCTAGGAAGTTACCTGTAAGTTAGTCTGTATAGACTTGTGGTTTAGAATTGTGAATTTAGATTAAGCTTTGCGTTTCTTTGAAGCTTGTGGAAATAGTTTAGCTAATTTGTGATAGAGGTGTGGTATGATTCCTCCGAAGTGGGGAGAGTTGAGTATTTATTGATACTTTATTGATTTATTGATAGTTAATTACAAACTAAGTTGTTTGGAAGAATGGTTTGAAGAGTTGAAGGAAGTAATAATATAGTGTTGCTCCAGTGTTATGTTTGCCTGGTTTAAGGAGAAAATTTCCACTTGTCTGTAGTAGTGGAAGATGGCATAGCCAAAGGAGTGTTGGTTCGCATGTGGACTGGGAAGATGAGAAACTAAAAGGTGGAGCACAAATGCTAGGTTTTTAAAATTGTCTCAAGAGAGTTTGGTTCTC
This sequence comes from Arizona elegans, assembly GCA_022577455.1. Classification (NCBI taxonomy): domain Eukaryota; kingdom Metazoa; phylum Chordata; class Lepidosauria; order Squamata; family Colubridae; genus Arizona; species Arizona elegans. Next base: position 157,852,048 of record JAKOOJ010000001.1, read on the forward strand.
TTGACTAATAGGAATTTAAATTTAGTTGAATTCCTGTCAGGAGAGAGAGATGGGACGATGTGGAACGAAATTGTGTGGTTATGAATAAATGGGTTGAGAATGGGATGAGACTGAATGGTTATGCAGTTGTGAATGGAGACACTACTGAGATATTGGAAGCTGGAAAGTTACCATCTGAATGGTCAGTGCAGACATGTGAGGTTTTTGCTTTATTGTAAGCATTGCACATATTAACTAATGAGGTAGGGAATATTCATACTGATTTAAACTATGCTTATGGTATCTTACATACTTTTGGGATAATCTGGATTGAAAGGGGGTTGATATTTAGTAATAGGAAGGAATTGCAACAGGTGGATCTGAACACAGCTGTTTTAAAGGCAGTTGAGGATCCTTCTAAATATGCTATTATACAAATAGTGAATGAAGGGGTGTGTAAGTGAATGGGAAATGGATGACTAAAGATGGGGTGCAAATTTTTACTAAAGCTGTGATGTGGAATGTGATTGAACGAATGCATGAGGGAACCCATTGGGGAATGCAAGCACTTATTGATTTTATTAAATGTATATGCATATATGTGTGTAGGGGTATGTATACAATAGTTATATAATTGGTACGGAAATGAGTACATTGTGTATGTGAAAAAACATGTAGAGATTGACCATTTGGCCTTTTCAATGAATCCAAGTAGATTACATTGAAATGCCGGTGGTGTGACCATTGATATATGTAATAATAATAGTGGATTGTTTTACTGGATAGTTTGAAGCCTTTCTTTGTGTAAAGACAGGTGCTCAGATGATTGTTAAATCATATTGGAGCGAATAATACCCAAATATGCATTGGTTGATCTTATTGATAGTGATAGGGGTACACATGTGGTCAACAGGTAAATCCCATTATCGTTTTAAAGAGACAAAGACCAAAATAATCCTGGAACAGAGTTTATTCTTTGCAAAGGGCCTTTCTCTCTGAAGTAGAGAAAGACGGAAATAAAACGATTTACACGAGTTTTTATAGTCTTCAGGAACATCAGAATACACGTCAATAAAGTACCTTGGGAATCAGTTTCAGATCTTACATAACATCTTATATAACATATGTAGTACATAATTCCACCCTGGAAATTCCCCAAATTCCCAACAGAAATACCCCTCAAAAACATCAATTGCGTACTTCCTTTAATTAATGAGGACAAGTTGACCTGAAGCATACATCCTGCTAGATAAAAAACACAGGAATTACACACTTCCTTTCTCATGTTCTTAAATGTCAGCTAAATTATATAATCAGGTTATACAAGGTAAAACAAAGCTTTAACATGATTTTAAAATGGCGTAACTCAGGTTATGCTTTTACAGGAATAATTCTTATTTTCTCACAATCCCCCCTTCTCCTCTTCATTATCTTTTATTCCTGTAAACTATGAATATCCCGTAACAGTATAGAAACTCCTCTCCATACAATAGGTAATTTGGACAATGCCATGTTACCACATAAAAACATTAACTTGGAAGGGGTTTTTATTTCAAAATATGGAAAGTGTAATCCCTCCTCCAAAATCCAAAACTTCTTGTATGAAGGTGTATAATTACCAAATAGCTCAGTGCATTGCGTATACAAAAATTCCATTCCATTTGTAAGGCCAATGTATTGAGGAACTATCCCATATGTACGTTTGCACTTGGCACACACCATCTTCAAAAGATGACTTAATACATATCTCGACTTCCTCAGTGGTGTCTATTAGGGTTAGTGGTGTTTCTATAAAAGAATAACGGTGCTCGAATTCAGTATGGAAACATAGCTGCTACCATGTTATAGGGTAACTAGGCAACACAGCCAAAATCCCCATTCCTATCTGCACCTGTAGAATAACAAACATTACCACAAAAAAACCCCATTATTCCTAGTAAACTAGCTCCCCCAACATATTATTCAAAGAGATAAAAGATTATTATCTTACCTCCAATTCATCAATCAATCAAGGAGAACTTACATCCACTGGATACCAAAACATAGATTTACACCAATCAATAATATCTTTCCTCAATACAATCAAAAACACAACAAGAATTATTACCACTCCTAGCCAAATACAAAATTCTTCATAAAACTCTTCTTCCATCCATTGGTCCCCAATCGTCTAAGGTTTGTCATCAAAAAGTCAGCTTAAGAGGGTTTGCAGGTTCCGTAGCAACTGTCCTTCCATAATGCAAAGCCACCAGTCTCTCGACTCTGGAATAGCATACCCAACCTTGTTCCTTAGTCCTTACAGCCGACCCTGTAGTTAACAGAACTTGGAACAGTCCTTTCCACACCTGCTGCAACTTCTTCTCAGTAATGGCTTTTATCCGACCCAGTCTCCACTTTTTTATTCATGTGCTTGGAAATCAAGAGGTGGATTCTGTCCTTTTTACCTTAAATGAGAAAAACACTGGGACAGTCCCTGTATATATTTTCAAAAAAAACATCCTTCAATTCTATCCTAGGCATCTCAACTTTCCCCACATATGGCAATCCAAACATCATTTCATACATAAATATCCCCAGATCTTTCCTAGGACTAGTTCCTATTCTTAATAGAGCTAAAGCCAAACACTCCATTCAAGGTAGTTGAAGCTCTAACATTAATTTTTATAACATAGATTTACTTATCTGATTAGCACATTCACAATGCCCTATAGAACTTAGCATAAACAATAAATGTAATTGCCAATCAATTCCTAATTGTTCCATAAGCTTCATCACCTTGGACAATGAAATGTATACCCCTATCACTATCAGTAAGATCAACCAATTCATATTTGGGTATTATTCGCTCCAATATGAATTAACAATCTTCTGAACACCTATCTTTACACAAAGAAAGGCTTCAACCTATCCCGTAAAATAATCCACTATTATTATTACATATATCAATAGTCACACCACCAGCATTTCAATGTAATCTACTTAGATTCATTGAAAAGGCCAAATGGTCAAATCTCTACATATTTTTTTTCATACACAATGTATTTATTTCCGTACCATTTATATAACTATTGTATACACACCCCTAGACACATATATGCATATATACATTTAATAAAATCAATAAGTGCTTACGTTCCCCAATGGTTCCCTCATGCACTCATTCAATCACATTCCACATCACAACTTTAGTAAAAATTTGCACTCCATCTTTAGGCATCCATTTCCCATTCACTTACACACCCCTTCATCCACTATTCATATAATATCAAGTTTGGAAGGATCCTCAGCTGCCTTTAAAACAGCTGTGATAAGTTCCACCTATCGCAATTCCTTTTACTAAATATCAACCCCCTTTCAATCCAGATTATCCCAAAAGTATGTAAAATACCATCAGCATAGTTCAAATCAGCATAAATATTCCCTACCTCATTAATTAATATGTGCAATGCTTACAATAAAGCAAAAACCTCACATATCTGCACTGACCATCCAAACGGTAACTTTCCAGCTTCCAATATCTCAATAGTGTCTCCATTCACAACTGCATAACCATCCAGTCTCATCCCATTCTCAATTCATTTATTCATCCACATCGTCCCATCTCTCTCTCCTATTGGTCAAGAGAACCAAACTCTCTTGAGACAATTTTAATTTTAAAAACCTAGCATTTGTATACCACCTTTTAGTTCCCAGTCCACATACGAACCAACACTCCTTTGGCTATACCATCTTCCACTACTACAGACAAGTGGAAATTATTTCCTTAAACCAGGCAAACATAACACTGGAGCAACACTATATTATTACTTTCTTCAACTCTTCAACCTTTCTTCCAAACAACTTAGTTTAAAATTAACTATCAATAAATCAATAAAGTCTCAATAAATACTCAACTCTCCCCACTTCAGAGAAATCACACCACACCTCTATCAAATTAGCTAAACTATTTCCACAACTATTTCCATTTCAAAGAAATGCAAACTTAATCTAAATTCACAAGTCTATACAGACTAACTTCCTAACTAACCAGACCCAAAAATCCATCTTTACCTTCTACCATTAATTCTTCCCTCAAGGGAACATCCTTTATCTGGACAACACTAAGCTAAAATAACATAGTCAACTATTCCCCAGACTATCCAGTATCTAGAAATCTCCTTCTCAGCATTCAAAATCATTCAAAATACACAGACATAAAAACACAAAAGAGGGTAATAAAAACTTCAATAAGCAAAAGAAAATCACCTAATAGAGGTACCCAAAAATAATTGTTTCAAACTTTCAATGTTACTTCTCTAAAGCAGGACAGGAAATACATCTACATAGTTGCCAATGCAGTCAGAAACAATGCAGGATCAAATCACGCATTCGCCCCTCCTTTCTCTCAGACAAACTCAGCAAAGGAAAAAAAAATGTGTAAAAGGGAAAACAAACCGCACCTTCCCTCCCCCCTTTTCTACCTCTCTTGTTCAGAACAAAAAGACGGGGAAAATATAGAGAAGAAAAATACTACTCCTGTCTCCAATTTATATCGCAAATACCTCTTCCTAATCCTGCTTCTCCATAGGATCTCTCTCATCTCTCACTTGCTCATTCAAACATTTGCTATTACAACATAACAACAACTACAACAACAAACTCTTGCCACTCACTATTTCAATATACAAAGGGAATTTCTCAGGGGTTCAACGCACAGGCATTCACAAATATCAGGATCACCTTACCACCCCCATTTAAGAGCTTACCACACACACTCATATTTATTCTGCAATCAGACCTTTTAGTGTATTCCAACACACACATGCCTTTTCCCTGCCAATTAGTCAGCATAAATACTTCAGGGAACTTTATTATCATTCTCAGTATTATTTTTATTTTACAAGACAATGAGCTCTATTGCCTAAACAACTCTCATCACACACACATATCATTTAACAACATTTGCAAACCTGGAATAAAACCTGGAAAGATTCCATCCCTTCAGATACCCATTTCATTTTCATCCTTAACATCTTGTAGCCCATTCCTCAAGCAGTGGAAAACTTCAGGATGCGGTTTTTAGTCAAAAACTTGATTTCGGGCCCTAACCACACCTGTCCTCCACAGCTCCAGGCTTAAGCCAAGAAGGTCACTTAATTAGCCGGCACATACATATCACCATCACATCACATTAATCAAAAACAAAATATTCGCATTCAACCTCAGGTAGGAAGAACAATAACCCTTCCTTACCACATTCCTACAGAGTTTTCTGCCTCATCCAAGAACAAGAACTATCTGTATACCAAGCTCACATCCCAGAAGAGACAATGCATCTCTCCCAAGCAGATTAAGACCTACTTCTGGAACAAATATCACATCCAAACATATAATACACTTTCCACAACTCAATTGCACATTCTTCAACAATGGCACATCAAAAGGTATACCCTTGACACTCCTTATCTTAATAGTTACACCTGTGGGATGCACTCCTCTAGGCAATTTACAAATAGAGGTTCTAGTCACACCTGTATATATTAGAAACACATGATCTTCCTCTTCTGGACCCATTAATCATCCTCTTCTCAGGACAAATCCTAGCAAAATGCCTCTCCTTTACATACACAAAGCACTTTTTGCTTTCCAATCCACCAACACTAGACTTTTTTCCCACTGGAGTAATCCTCTCCCAATTCCAGGACACTGTCGCCACATTGCAACCAAAGTTTCACAAAACCTTTTCCTCTTCTACCTAACTCCTTTCCCTCTCCTGTCTGTTTGAACACAGACACCATCATTTGACCTTTCTTTCTTTCTCTTCTAGTCTTGGCCTCATCCCTATTCACATAGACCTTTTGAGCTTCTTTCAACAGAGCAGCAATATCAGTAGTAGCTTCTGTATGTCTGGCCATGATTTCGTCACAAATTTCATTTTCATTAAGGACTCATAAGCCGGCGTTTCAGGAGAAAGACCAGTGTGCTTATTCAAATTGTCCTTAATATTTTCCAGAAACACAGACGGTGTTTCTTCTAACAACTGTTCCACCTCCAAAAACCTTTGTTAGAGTTTCTTCCTTAACTTAACTCTTAACTGTTAACTGTCTTAACTCCCTCCATTTGCTCCCGATCAGCTAAATTATTATTATTCCAACCGGGATCAACTAATGGAGACTTAACATCTGCAGCAACGGGCTGAACAGCCCCCACTTGGGTTTTATCCAAAAAAAAAATAGGCATAGCTGCCTTTCGAAATTGGGACCTCTCCTCAGGGGAGAACAAATAACCCAATATATGCTGTAACACTGCAAAAGTATACAGATTGGGTCTCAGGAATAAATCCAATGACTCAGACAACTTGATCAGATCCGCCTAGAAAGACGGCATGTTTCTTTTATAATCTTCCAGATCAGAAGATGTCAAAGACACATTCACAAAAGCCGCAATACCATTCGGCATTCCTCTTAAAGGAAACATTCCTTTAGTTAGTGAACATGTAACATGAGGAGAAGTGGATGGATTCTGTTTCACAATTACTAATAATTCACCCAACTCCTTCTCCTCTATCTATATTACTGCCCTGCTGAAGTCTCTTCCTCTCTGCTCCCAGCAGCAACATCAATTTCACCCACAACTTGGATTATACAAAGGAGGGGGAGGTGGGCATGTAGCATAAGCTAAAGGATTCCAACCTTCTTCTTCTTCTTCCTTCCCATACAAAACTCTAGAAATTCTCGGGGAAGAGGGGTTAAACTACTAAACATGGAACTGAGGTTCAACATATAACAATTGAACTTTCAACTTCTTTTTTCACCAAAATGTTCTTCAAAACATTGATCCAATATGGGTCTGACTCACCAAACCTACTCCACCTATAATTAGGCTGTATCAACACAAACCTCCTTACAATAATTAATCATAGTCACCTTATCTAATACCTTTGTACAAGCTTTCAATCAATCCTCTGACCACTGTATTAACAATGTCCCTAATGGAGATATGGGGGATGGAGGATATTTCAGTCTCAGCAGCACCTTTCCCTAGTAAAGGCCCCATACTTTCCCCAGCCTGTATTACACTAATTATACACACAAATCATACAGGCCATACACACACAAACATACACCAATCCAAACCACCAAAAAGAAAACATATACTCACTCCTGGTGCACCGAAGTCTTCAGGAACGTTCCTCTCTGTCCAGGCATTCAGGTCACTGCCTCAAGGTTCATAGAAAAGCAATTCCAGCTGGAAAGGAAATAACCCCATCTCACTGAAATCAGTGTTTGTGCGCACGTATCAGGGAGCTCCCTTCCAGACAGAATGTTTTCAGTCCCTTCGGGCGCCAATTGTGGTCGACAGGTAAATCCCATTATCGTTTTAAAGAGACAAAGACCAAAATAATCCTGGAACAGAGTTTATTCTTTGCAAAGGGCCTTTCTCTCTGAAGTAGAGAAAGACGGAAATAAAACGATTTACACGAGTTTTTATAGTCTTCAGGAACATCAGAATACACGTCAATAAAGTACCTTGGGAATCAGTTTCAGATCTTACATAACATCTTATATAACATATGTAGTACATAATTCCACCCTGGAAATTCCCCAAATTCCCAACAGAAATACCCCTCAAAAACATCAATTGCGTACTTCCTTTAATTAATGAGGACAAGTTGACCTGAAGCATACATCCTGCTAGATAAAAAACACAGGAATTACACACTTCCTTTCTCATGTTCTTAAATGTCAGCTAAATTATATAATCAGGTTATACAAGGTAAAACAAAGCCCTAACATGATTTTAAAATGGCGTAACACAGGTTATGCTTTTACAGGAATAATTCTTATTTTCTCACACACATATTAACTAATGAGGTAGGGAATATTCATGCTGATTTAAACTATGTTTATGGTATCTTACATACCTTTGGGATAATCTGGATTGAAAGGGGGTTGATATTTAGTAATAGGAAGGAATTGCAACAGGTGGATCTGAACACAGCTGTTTTAAAGGCAGTTGAGGATCCTTCTAAATTTGCTATTATACAAATAGTGGATGAAGGGGTGTGTAAGTGAATGGGAAATGGATGACTAAAGATGGGGTGCAAATTTTTACTAAAGCTGTGATGTGGAATGTGATTGAACGAATGCATGAGGGAACCCATTGGGGAATGCAAGCACATTGATTTTATTAAATGTATATGCATATATGTGTGTAGGGGTATGTATACAATAGTTATATAAATGGTACGGAAATGAGTACACTGTGTATGTGAAAAAACATGTAGAGATTGACCATTTGGCCTTTTCAATGAATCCAAGTAGATTACATTGAAATGCCAGTGGTGTGACCATTGATATATGTAATAATAATAGTGGATTGTTTTACTGGATAGTTTGAAGCCTTTCTTTGTGTAAAGACAGGTGCTCAGATGATTGTTAAATCATATTGGAGCGAATAATACCCAAATATGCATTGGTTGATCTTATTGATAGTGATAGTGGTACACATTTCATTGTCCAAGGTGATAGAGGTTATGGAACAATTGGGAATTGATTGGCAACTACATTTATTGTTCACACCAAGTTCTACAGGGCGTTGTGAAGGTGCTAATCAGACAAGTAAATCTATGTTATAAAAATTAATGTTAGAGCTTCAACTACCTTGGACGAAGTGTTTGCTTTTAGCTCTATTAAGAATAAGAATTAGTCCTAGGAAAGATCTGGGGATATCTATGTATGAAATGATGTTTGGATTGCCATATACGGGGAAAGTTGAGATGCCTAGGATAGAATTGAAAGATGTTTTCTGAGAAAATATATACAGGGACTGTCCCAGTGTTTTTCTCATTTAAGGTCAAAAGGACAGAATCCACTTCTTAATTTCCAAGCACATGAATACAAAAACAGAGACTGGGTCCGATAAAAGCCATTACTGAGAAGAAGTTGCAGCCGGTGTGGGAAGGACCGTTCCAAGTTCTGCTAACTACAGAGTCGGCTGTAAGGACTAAGGAACAAGGCTGGGTATGCTATTCCAGAGTCAAGGGACTGGTGGCTTTGCCTTATGGATGGACAGTTGCTACGAAACCTGCAAACCCTCTTAAATTGACTGTTCGATGACAAACCTTAGACGATTGAGGACCAATGGATGGAAGAAGAGATTTGTATTTGGCTAGGATTTGTATTTGGCTAGGAGTGATAATAATTCTTGTTGTGTTTCTGATTGTATTGAGGAAAGATATTACTGATTGGTGTAAATCTATGTTTTGGTATCCAGTGGATGTAAGTTCTTCTCGATTGCTTGACGAATTGGAGGTAAGATAATAATCTTTTATCTCTTTGGACAATACGTTGGGGGAGCTAGTTCACTAGGAATAATGGGGTTTATTGTGGTAGCGTTTGTTATTCTACAGGTACGGATAGGAATGGGGATTTTGGCTGTGTTGTCTAGTTACCCTATAACATGGTAGCAGCTATGATTCCATACTGAACTCGAGCACTGTTATTCTCTTATAGAAACACCACTAACCCTAATAGACACCACTGAGGAAGCTGAGATATGTATTAAGTTATCTTTTGGAGATGGTGTGTGCCAAGTGCAACCGTACATATGAGATAGTTCCTCAATACATTGACCTTACAAATAGAATGGAATTTTTATATAAGCAATGCACTGAGCTATATGGTAATTATACACCTTCATATAAGAAGTTTCGGATTTTAGAGGAAGGGTTATACAAGTTCTCTCCAAGTTAATGTTTTTATGTGGCAACATGGCATTGCCCAAATTACCTATTGTATGGAGAGGAGTTTCTATACTGTTACAGGATATTCATAATTTACAGGAATAAACTGATAAAGAGGAGAATTGGGGATTGTGAGAAATATAAGAATTATTCCTGTAAAAGCATAACCTGAGTTACGCCATTTTAAGTGCCTTATTTTACCTTGTATAACCTGATTATATAACTAGACAAAAAGTACATAATAAGGATTTTCTGAAATGATTACCTTGAAGGAAATATGTATCATGCAGTTGTTTTGATGGAAGCTGATGTTCTGGGAAAACATCATGAGATTGTTTTGAGGTTTGTCTGTTCTAGGAAAAGGGAAGTACGCAATTGATGTTTTTGAGGCGTATTTCTGTTGGGAATTGGGGAATTTCCAGGGTGGATCATGTACTACATATGTTATATAAGATGTTATGTAAGATCTGAAACTGATTCCCAAGGGACTTTATTGACATGTATTCTGATGTTCCTGAAGACTATAAAACTCATGTAATTTGTTTTATTTCCATCTTTCCTCTTCTCCAGAGAGGAAGGCCCTTTGCAAAGAATAAACTCTGTCCTCCTATTCTAGTCTCTGTCTCTTTAAAACGGTAATGGGGTTTTCCTGTTGATCACATTGCTAGAGGTAAAATTGGAAGAAGAACAAGTTAAAGAGACAATGTTAGCCTGGGGGAAAAATTTTGGGCATGGGATTGACTTAGAAAAATGGCAAAAATTATTGTTGCAAAATTATAAAATGACAATATCCACAGCATATAAGGAAAATTTGTATAAGATGTTTTACAGGTGGCACCTACCCCCGACGAGTATAGCCAGAATGTTCAAGAATAAATCAGAGAAATGTTGGAAATGTCATCAGACCCCAGGATCATATTACCATAAGTGGTGCACATGTGTAGAAGTTAAAAGATATTGGACAAAAATCCACACATGGTTGGAAAAAATGACAAAGAAACACATTGACTTTAAACCAGAGATATTTTTATTAGGGATTTTACCAGAAATATGCAATAAAGAGTTAAGATATTTAATTGTGAACGTTTTAACAGCGGCTAGAATTGCCTTTGCTAAAAATTAGAAAGGTGAGAAGATACCTACTGAAGATGGAAGTATTAAGAAAATTATGGATTGTGCTGAAATGAGTAAATTGACACTTGAAATTAGAGAACAGGAAGATAAACAATATTACTTAATTTGGGATCTGTTTTATCAATGGCTAGATAATAAAGCATGGAGATATGCTGGAAATCAGCCAAGCAAATAGGAGGAGAGTTGGAGGAGATTATGCTGGAAAATATACTGGAAATTAGCCAATAATGGTGGTAGGCTTGGAGGAGACTATACTGGAAATTAGCCAAAAATAGTTGGTGCTCTGGAGGAGACTATGCTGGGAATCAGCCAAACATAATATGCTGGAAAACAGCCAAACAATAGAGGGAGGTATGGAAGAAAATAAGCCGGAAATTAGTTTAAATAAAACTTGTTTTTGTGATAAACCTGTGTAACATGAAAACTGTAATGGATGATAAGTGTTTTTAAGTGTGTTTAAGATACTAGGATTCAAGGAAAAGGGTCAAGAGATTAAGAATTAGATAGAATTTTGTTTTATAAAGTATAATAAAAATTGAGTTGTATTGAATTTGAAATTAAGATTTGTGGTGATAAAATTGTAAGGTAAATAATTAGAATAAGAGGTTAGAATATTGTTAAAAATTATTTTGACATGATGGTAAAAGATACAAGGTGAAGAAGAACAAAATAAAATCAGGTTTGATATATAGATATAAAAATGAGCGAAAGTTAATTTGAAATTAAAATTGTATTGATATAATGGATTTGTTTAGGTGAAGATGCTAGACCTTATGTTAAAATCTGTTCTTTTATGTTTTGAATTTCTATCCGTAAAAGATGTAATGGGAAATTGTGAATGGAGCTTGTTAAAGGAATGTAAGTGTGGTAACCATCTATGACCGGATCGAGACTCTGTTCTTGAAAGTTATATTTTATGTCTATGTTTGAAAAAAATAAAAAAATATTTACAAAATAATAATAATAATAAAGCATGGAGATAAAAAATGAAATAGGAATTAATGTAAAGATAAAAATATATGAAGTGATATTCCTTTTGTTTTTAATTACTTTTCTTTCTGTTCAATAATGGCTAAGTGAACATAAATATACATTAAAAAAAAGAAAAACTGTTAAACGAGAGAAATTAAATAACTTGAAATTTGGGAGGAGAGACTGAGCACAAAAGAATTTTAACCGATCGACATACTGTTTGTAATTGTATTTGAATGATGGAGATTTTATGTCTTGTTTTGTTTTTTCTATGTTTGTTATAAATAAAAATATATATATAAAAAAACAAAAAAACAAAATCTGAATATGATCAGTGTGGAGAACATGTATCCCCTCCCCCTTATGAAAGATATGCTAGCACACCTCGTTAAAGGGAAAAAAATTTCAAAGCTGGATTTAAGGGAAGGTTACTACCATGTTAGAATTAAGGAGGGGGATGAGTGGAAAACGGCTTTTAACACCCTCCTTGGCTGCTACCAATTCAAGGTGCTCCCCTTTGGGTTACAAGGAGCCCCTGCAGTGTTTATGCAGGTAATAAATGAAGTGCTGCATCAGCATTTATATAAGGGGGTCCTGGTCTACTTGGACGACATTTTAATCTATACTGAGACTGTCACTGCGTTTTTGCATTTACCAGCTGAGCTCATTATTTCTGGACTATCAGACTTTCCGTAGCTTGCCAACTTCTTATCAGTAAGCTACATGTATCCGCATTCCTTGCTTCCACTTCACACTCTTTCCTTTGTTCTCTTGCCAAAGGTCCGGCTGCTGAGAAGCAGCTGGCACGAACTATTTAAAAATGTAACTAATTAGATCAGTAAGATGTTTTATTTTCTTTATAACAAATAAATGAGTTTTCTTAGAATATATCTTCGGGTTTTGTTTTCTTAAAGTATACTTGCAAGGAAAGGTCTCGATCCGCCCCTCGTAATCAGGTGCGATTATCCCAAAAGCAGAATGGGATTAATCAACGCCCTGACATCTGGTAGCCAGAGGATGATCGAAATTATGGCTTTTTCCTTGCTCGTTACTTTGATAAGACCTCTAGGCTAATTAGACAGATATTTATTTTGCGACCGAGGAACGCTAATTAATTATCTGCTAAGATGCTGAAAAAGAAGTAAAACAAATACAGAATGCATTTTGCCGAAGATATAGATATCTCTGCTCTCACTAATGAAGAAGCAAAAAGAATTCTACAAAGGCTTCAGGAGGAAAATAACAGAAGAGCTACTTTTGAAGATAAAGGCGAAACACTATGACTGAGGTCAGTAATGCCCCCTTCTAATTATGCAAGCTCTCAAACTGTCTCCCCAGAGCCTTCTGATTTTGTAACGCTTGGTGCAGAGCCAGATTTTCCACAAACGGCAAAGCCTTTTCCCTCCTATGCAGAGAGAGAAACATTTTATTATCCCTCTCAAACCTTCAGGGTCACTCCTAAAGAGCAAGCTATAAAAAACTATCGTGACCAGATAGAAATTTTTGAACAGAAGCTATCCCAGGCAAAAATGGATTTGTTTATGCTTGAGCAAGATAAGGGAGAATCTCGTGACTTCAAAATCTCTAAAAGCGCCATTTTGGCTTCTTCTTCGGAGCCAAAGACACACCCCCTGGTGGATTTTGTTTCAGGCCAATCAGAACAGAGAGCTGTGCCCATGTCACATTTGTCACATGGTGTTCTCTCTCATCAAATTACATACAATGCCACGTATGCAGAGAGATTATCTGAGCTGCCCGAAACTAAAGGTGCAGCACCATCTGCTGGTGAAAGTAATTTACTAGAGAAAGCTGCAATGCAACAAGTGTCTCCACAGGCCCAAACTCAAGCACCCCCTGGTGGTGCTGGTGTCCTTTTAGATGGAACACAACAAAGCTTAATGCAGCAAAGGCAAATGACTGCATCTCCAGCAGGTCATGCTAATATTGTAGCTCAAGCACAGATGGCAGCTGGAACACAACAGATTCCAGTACAACAGGCTCAACCACAAATGCATGCACACGTGCCTCCAGCTGTACAACCAGGGCCAGCTCCTGGTCCACCTCCAGTGCAACAAGTGCCTTTACTTCCACAGCCAGCACCTCAAATGCACATTCCTCAACAGGCATTTTCTGTTGCTCCACTGGCTGGTGAGTGCAAATTAAAGATGTCAGGACAGAATTATAAGGACTGGGTCAGTGAGATTGGATTGTTACATCATAGAGAAGGCACTCACTGTATGATTTTTAATCCCCCGGCTCAGCCATGGTCCCCTGCAATAAGAGACTTAGAAATTAAAGCTTGCACAACATTATTGATGTTGTAACTGCAGGTTACATTTTCGCCTGATGCAACAGCCCAACAAATTTGGGCTCAATTGGAAAATTGCTACAGGCCTGTCTCAATTGAGTCTTCATGTTTGCTCATGTCTCAATTCCATGGTTTGAGATTGAAACCTGGTGAACAAATTGGAGGACATTTGACCAAACTGAAAGGATTCAGAAGAGAATTGAGCGAAAGAGGCTTTATAGCCTCTTATATTGATGATATTCAAATGATCAGCATTATTATTAATTCTTTGAACTATGAACGGAAAGATGCCATTACAAAGATTAACCAAGTTCCTATTGCTCAACGCACAGTGGACAATGTATGCAGACTTTTAATTGAAGAAGCACTCATGTTAGCCATGCCACACTTGAGAGGACCACCTGCATCAAGAGCTCCAGCTAGGCGCCCCTTCCAAGGAAGGACCTATGCTCCAAGGATGCCAAGATGCTACATCTGTAACCGTGTGGGACATGCCACCCGGGATTGTCCCCAACGAGTTCCAGCTCCCGTCACATACCAGCCCAGAGGAACAGATTCCAGAGGCAGAGGCAGAGGTGAAAGACAAGGTCGTCGTGGTCTCCAGCGTGATCCACAAGCTCCACTCGCCACACTGGCTTTAACCAATGATCCACAACCTCAACCAGAGTATGACAGATGACTCCTGTGGACTTTGGACAGTGGTGCAGCATTGCATGTTACTTATAGAAAGGAACTTTTTACAGAGATGCACGAGCCTGAACATGAACTACGTGAACTTTATTCTTTTTCAAGTCAGCCTTGTCAGGTCAAAGGAAAAGGAACTGTTTATGTTGAAGAGCTCAATGCATTCATTCCTGATATTTATTACATACCAACAGCAACCAGTAGTCAGTGTCTGTAGGTCAGTAGGTTAAAGGTCTCAGTGCCAGGCTGTAGCAGCACACTGCCGGCTGGTGATCTGTGGGTCTTTCCTGCTTACTGCATTACTTCATAATTGGCTCGGATGTGGATGATCTAATATAAGCTCACCTAGAGAAGATGGCAACTTGAGAGGGGGGTGAATAACTTCTATCCAATCAGAATACAGTTATTGTGCTACCTTTTGTCTGCTTGTGTAAAACTGTATAAAAATAAAGTTCTCTACGAAGTCTGGGAGAGACATCTTAGAGACATCTTGGAGACATCTTGAAACAGAGCAAAAGCCTGGACCTCTGATTTACAACATTTGGCGCCCGAAGCAGGGACACCCTCCGTGGGGAGCAGCATTCTTAACATCCTTATCATCGTCTGGAATAGACCCCTGGCGCGCCTTTCATTCTTCGGGATCCCTAGTGGTAAGTGATGGGCTGCAATCTGTCTCAATATCAGTAAACGCATGTGCGGGAACTTAGATTCCTATTGCACAAGTCTGGCCTGACAATGTGCAGACTGACAAAAGGAAACTGATAGTTGAAACAGGGAAACATTGTCCCTTTTATCCGAAACAGGGGATGCCTTGTTTGAGAGATATAATAAAGATAGGGCAAGCTTTACATCTTGAACCTAAGGCTTCAGTGCAAATATTACATCAATGGTATTAATGTCATCAAGGAATAGAAAAGTATGGCTCTGATGCTTTGGAAGGGCAACAATTAACTACAAGCCCTCCACCTGATTATAAAGTTAAAATTGTCACCTCAAAACCATCTCTAATTGAACCATCAGCTCCTTCTGAAGGAGCTAGTTACACCCCCATTAAGCAGAATTTAAAGAAACAGTTAGACAAAAGGGCGGGGGGAATATAGAAGAAATTGCTGATATGCTTTCTGTTTGTCTACCGGCTGCAACTTTGCAAGTTTCTTCTGAATGTGCTTATCCAGCCTTCAGAAAAGTGCCTGTTTCTGGCAAACGTCAACAAGCCTTCTCTAACATGAGGCAAATGGCAAAAGACAACGCCACTTCTGAATGCTGAAGAGCAATTGTTGGGCTGGGAAAAGATCTTGATTTGGCAGATATGATTAAAGTGTGTCAGGATATAGGAACATCTTCTTATAAAACTAATTTGTTAGCAGCTGCTTTATCACCAGGCAGCAAACCTCAAGGAAAGTGTTACGATTGTGGAAAACCTGGTTATTTTAAAAGAGAGTGTAAAAATCCGGAGGGGGGGGGGGCATGTCTGTATCATCTTGCCCTCTCTTTCATCAGGGATCAAAACCCTGGTATATCATCGTATGGATGACATTTTAATTGGAGCGCAAAAAATACAACCTAATTGGCTTTTTGAAATACAAAATGATTTATGTGTCTATGGATTGCAAATTGCCCTGGAAAAATACAGCTGCACACTCCTTAGGTCTTTTTCTGTTCCAGCCTTTCCTTGTTTAAAGTTACCCAAAGTTATTTTCTTGGTAAATTTGCAACAATTTCTGGGTACTATTAATTGGGTCCGCCCATATTTTTCTTTACCTACGCATTTACTTAGTCCATTATTTGAGTTATTGACTAAAGGAAAAAAGCCAGGAGATTTAATTATAGTTCCATCTGTAGTATTTGCTACAGTTGAGAAAATTAATAACATCTTGAGTATTCAGTTTGTGGATTGAATCCCTCATAGAGATTGTCAGTTATCTTTGTTAATATTTACTACTAGTAAGCTACCCACGGGAGTATTGGCTGTTTTAGAACAGCAAAAAGTATATTGTATTGAATGGCTTTATTTGTCTCATTGCCATCTAAAAATATTTTATCCTTTATTCAAGCCTTGAAATTATAACCTTGGGGCATACTCGAGCCTGTCGAAGAAATGGAACTGATGTAATAAATATTGTTCTTTCTATCTCAAAATCTGACTTTCACTTTTATTTTCAGAATAATTTATCTCTTCAGTGTGCTCAACCTGACTATGTAGGCTGTATTTCATATCATCTGCCTAAAGATCCTAGGTTTGCTTGCTTAATGACTTCTTCTTTTCCTATTCGCTCATTACTTTCTTCTTCTCCACTACCGCAAGCTCTTACAGTTTTTTCTGATGGAGAACGAACGAGAGGAGCTATTGCTTACAAGGATTCTCATGACGACATCTGGAAAATATCTTATACTACAGTACAGTCTTCACCTCAGCGCTCAGAATTGTCTGCAGCTATCTTAGCTTTCCACACTTTTTCTCAACAACCTTTTAATCTGATCTCTGACTCTCAGTATGTGTGTCAACTTATTTTTAATCTTCCAGGTGCTTATATCACGCCCAGGGTTGACTCTAACCTTATGGCTTTATTTCTCACTTTACAGCAACTACTACAAGACCGGAAGCATTTGTATTTTGTCTCTCACATACGCAGTCATTCATCCCTTCCTGGGCCTCTTTCTGAAGGCAACAGTCATGCTGATGCTGCTGTTCATGTTTTACCTACTTTATTTACAGATCCATTTTTTAGCCATTCTTTTTTCCATCAAAATGCCAGGGGGCTGGCACAAACTTGCCACATTCCACTAGAGCAAGCTAAGCAAATTGTTTCATCTTGCCCCCAATGCTCTGGGGCATCCCCTTCAGGAGACACGGGAGTTAATCCCCGTGGTCTCACCTCTAATCAATTATGGCAAATGGATGTTATCCATGTTCCTTCTTTAGTTCCTTGGAAATATATTCATTTATCTATTGATACCTATTCTGGAGCAATTTGGGCTACCCCTCAATGAGGGGAAACAGCTAATCATGTTATTTCCCATCTTTTTTCAGCCATTACAGCTCTGGGCAAGCCCTCTTCTTTAAAAACAGACAATGGGCCTGCCTATTCTTCACATGCTTTTTTGCAATTTTGTACAACCTGGAATATTGTTGTTACTCATGGTCTTCCCTATAATTCCACAGGTCAAGCTATAGTGGAATGTGCTAATAGGTCCTTTAAGGACTGCCTTCACAAACAAATAAAAAAGGAGGGGTCTCGGGCCCCAAATTTGTCATGGGTAACACAACAGGTTACAAAAGTTTTTTTTTTATTGAAAAAGTTTTCAAATACAAGTTTTTCCCCCTTTCCCCCCCCTCTTCCCTAACCCCCCTGACCTTCACAACAATAGGCTATTTCATAACTAATTACATACATAATATCTTTCCTTTCCCTTACTCCCTCCTCAGAATACTGACCCTTAGCATATTATTCTTATAACTCCCATTTTTACGATAATCTGCCCTTTTTCTCCTCCCCTAAACTTATAGTGTATTATTACAACTTAACATTTAATCTTTTATATATATTAATATAACATTTTAAAGCGGCCTTCTCCCTACATCCAAATTTAACATTTATTCAGTTCTATCCAATTCCTCCACTCCCCTAAATATATGACTTAAAGATCCTTTTTCTTAGACTAATCAATCAGTAAACTAACCTATTTCAACCCTTCAATTCCTACAAAATCATGCAATACAATTCTAAATATAATCCACTGCCCACTTTACTAAGATATACACATATCTATATATGCATTCCATTTTGTAAAAAGAAAAAAGACAATAACTCTAAATTTACAATCCATATAATATCTTCTTTGGTGTCTTTCCACTGGATTGTTAAATCCATCACCCATAATAGGGTAAAATAACATGCTGGTGCAACAGTTTGTTCAAAATCTTCAATCATCTTCGGCCCCCATCAGTAGTAGATATCCTCGTATATATATAAAAGCAAAAACAACCACCCGAGTGACATTATAATTATATCCATATAGTTATAATTGTGGTGTTCATCAGGATTGTTGATTCCCATCCTCCTAATGGGTAACATCCAGATCTTCTGCATGCCCCAGCATAACTCTCCTGCCTTGTAACTCAAAATAATTATAATATATTTACCAGTAAAAGAAATCCAGAGTAGATAATTCAAATCCAACAAGGTAAGGCTCTTTTCACATCCCAAAATCATGGCATTACAGAGATCTGCCACAATCCTCAGGATAGTATTAAACAATTGTTCGCCTCCACTATCTTTTCAGATATTCATTCATTTTTTAAAGTCCCTGGCTTCACTGTTGCTTGGTTTAGAAACTGCTGTTTCTATGAGATCTATTTCTTTTCTTTTTCTTTTGCGGGTTGAATTTCCTTCCTCGTTTCGTGCCTACCAATTGTGTGTCGGCTGATCGATTTTCATTCTGCTTTATGAGTTGATCTTGTTGGGTTAGTTTTGTCATTTCATCTTTCTTCTCCATCACTTGTATATCAACTGGTTGGTTTGCGCACTTGTCTGTGACTTGGTGGTTCATCACATTGGAGTTGGATGACACTGCTCTCTTATTTATAGACAGTCCAGCTGGGGTATCCAGGGAGTCCAAAGACAATTTATCCACCACAGCCTCTATAATTTGATATTTTCCTTTTGTTTCCAACTCCTTTTGCTTATCCTGTATTGTGCCTAAAGATGTTAAGTTCATTTTTAAAATTTTTTGATAAAATTCTTCCGCTTTTTCAACGGTGTTCAGTTGATATCTTACTCCTTGGTGTCTCAGTATTAAACCAACTGGGGCATCCCACCTAAATAGGATATTTCTTTTTTTTAACTCAGTCACTAGAAAGCCAAATTTCTTCCTCTCCATTAGCATCTTAGTCGGGAGCTCCTTAAAAATCCAAATCTTTCTTCCATGAAATTGCAAAGTAGAATTAAAAGAGTTCTGCACAATATTATTCCTAATTTCTTTATCTGTAAAATAGATCACCACATCTCTAGGCAATTGCCTTTGCTTTGCCAACCAGGAGTTTATTCTATAAATTCTGTCAATCCTGCAAAACACTTCATCAGGATGAACCTTTAAAATCCCAGCCAGAATTTCAGAAGATATTTTCCTTAAATCATCTCTATTATTTTCCTGCAGACCTCTCAGTCTAATTGCATATTCTGTAAAATTATATTGAATCATTAAAACTTCTCTTTCAATCCTCTGTTGCACATTTTCTTCATTACCAGTCTTTTGGTCAACCTCCATTTTAGATTTGTCTTCTGAGCTATTATCCTGAATGTTTACCAAATCCTTTTTAATTTTTTGAATCTTGTCATCCAAATTCTCCTCAGTTTCCTTCATTTTAGACTCTAATAATTTAGTCTTTGCATCCAACCGAATCAGAAAGTCTGATAAACCATTAGCTGTATTTAAAATCTTTCGATTCAAAAAGTCAAACTTTGATTTCACCAATTCACCAATTTCTTTAATTTCCTGCTTAAATTTTTCGAGTTGCTGGTTCACAATCTCATCCCTTCTTACAATCCCTTCAAGAAGAAATTCTATTATATTAAAATCAAGTTTCTGACACTGGAGAGTTACAACTTGTTGATGTAATTTATTAATGGGGGAAATTCCCCCCCCCCGTGTTTGTCTAGCTGTGTAAGTCCCGATGCCATTTCCCACACAGACAAGATTTAGTGGAAAAGAGAGAGAGAGAAAAAAAGGCTTGTTTCCAACCAAGATCAATATCAGATCCCCAGGAAAAGAAAAAGAAAAAAAAAAGCAAGAGTGAGAGTGAGGTTTTGCCTCAATTACGGCCAGAAGTATTCATTCCGCTACTTTGTAATAGAAAACGGAAGGACTTTCCCTTTTCAGCCTCTCTTCAAGCCTCAGCAATCGCCATTTTAAAAAATCTTTTTTCCTTTCATTTCTTAAACAACTTCAGTAACTTTTCTAAAATAAGAAAGAAAAAAAAATACTTGCGCCTCAGGGTCAGCGGTCCAGCTCACGTCTTCTTTAATTAGTTTTACAAGTTTACAGGCTTGCTTTTGCCACCTAGCTCTGCGTGTAGCAGAGATCTCCCAGAGCCCGGAGCATCGGCTGGGGATACGGGGAGTCTCTTCCGCTCCGTCCCAAAATTAAAAAAAAACTTTTGGGATTAGACAGAGGACTCAACCCACCCCAGCCTGCTCTATCTCTGTTTCCTCATGGAAACGGAGTTCTTTCGAGCCGCCATTCCGCTATAAAGGCGGCTCTTTACAGGCAGTGGGTGCGACGATCCCAAAGGAGTGTCCAGCGGGGACAAACAGCAAACCGGAAGTCTCAGGTTACAAAAGTTTTATTTACTTTGAATCAATTGAATTTTTCAATTTCTAATTCGACCGCTTATCAGAGGCATTTTCAACAAAAAACAAGTTTGCCTCCTCCTCTGGTATATTATAGAGCATTACCAGACAAAATATGGTTAGGACTGATTCCTTTAATTACTTGGGGGTGGGGCTAGGCTGCTGTGTTTACATCTACAGGACTTTTGTGGGTACCAGCACGTTGTGTTCGTCCAGCCAAGGATGTTGTGGCACCAACCCCTGAACCCTATCTCAGAGATGGCAAAGATGACTTTACAGACAGCGCGGCAACCAACCCGATCCCATCGTGCCAGTCATCCAGTGACATGGGGAGATGTGAAGAATTTGACCACCAAAGCGCAGGCAGTGCTGCAGCAGCAACAAGTGGAACAAACACCCGAGAATTTGTGCACTGCCATTTTTGCGGTTTTAACTGCCAATTCTGTAACCATAATTTGTTTGTGCTTGATTGTTAATAACTGTACTTTGGCATCAGCAGCTGTCATCCTACCTAAACATTGCTCAAACAACACATGAAACAAGACTTATGGGTGCAGCTTGCAAACATCACAAAAAATTGATGCCTTTTGTTTGTCTGAAGTGTATGATATAGAAAATTTGCTTTCTACATGTTCAATCATAATCCCTGTATGTACCCCTGCTGTAGTAATTCAAAACTTTACTAATTTGAGTGAGTATTTGTTCAAAGGGAACTTTGATTGGAAGACTATAGCTCGTTGGGGGGAAGCTGTGTATCATTCACCCCCTAATGCAAATTGATTTGTATCAGTTCCTGAAAATGTAACTTTGTTGCTTTAACATTTTAGATGAGTCAAGAAACATCCAGCATCAACTTGAAATTTTGTATAATTTGGCCTCTAATGTAAAAATTGATACTTTAGGATCTTGGTGGGAAAGCCTTTGGTCTTGGTTACCAACAGGCTTATTGGGAAACATCCTACGTTATTCAGTCATCATTTGTACTATTTTAATTGGTGGGTGTTGTTTTGTTCAGTGTCTTCCCTCTTTTTGTAACATATGTATCTCTGCATTTCACCCAAAACCACCTCTTACATTGCCTCAGGGTCAGGTTTATGCCTTGTATAAACAACTGCAGGGATATTCCTCTCCTGATAATAACCCTTTTTCTGGCCCCTCGTAAGAGGATGGCTTCACAAATAAAACAAAACAGAATGAAATGTAGGTCAGTAGGTCAAAGGTCTCAGTGCCAGGCTGTAGCAGCACACTGCCGGCTGGTGATCTGTGGGTCTTTCCTGCTTACTGCATTACTTCATAATTGGCTCGGATGTGGATGATCTAATATAAGCTCACCTAGAGAAGATGGCAACTTGAGAGGGGGATGAATAACTTCTATCCAATCAGAATACAGTTACTGTGCTACCTTTTGTCTGCTTGTGTAAAACTGTATAAAAATAAAGTTCTCTACGAAGTCTGGGAGAGACATCTTAGAGACATCTTGGAGACATCTTGAAACAGAGCAAAAGCCTGGATCTCTGATTTACAACAAGTGTCACTTGTCTAGAATGTTAAAATTCCAGGTTCACCACCTTGAAAAAGCAAGTTACATAGTTAAAGATGGAGATATTGTTGCTGAAACCATATTAATTGGTGGTGTTTATTACTTAAAGCCAAAGCCTAAACCACAAACACAGGCAAGTATACAAACTCCAAAAAGGGAGAGCACAGGCCCAGAGAGAGATGCTCCAGAGAGAGATCCTGTTGCTGCTCCAAAGGCTCCTAAAGCCAACAAAAAGAAAATTGGGAAACAGGTTGCTCAGAGCAAGCCTGAGGTTCCTCATAAAACTGTTAATGTTGAAAATCCACTAACTGATAAACCTTTGCATTCTAGGTGTATCCATAAATGGCATAGAAGATTGGGGCATGCCAGTTTCCATATTTTTAGGAAGATGCCGGAATTCACAAAAGGTTTGGATCTAAAGGGGTGTAAGGTGTTTTTGGATTGTGCTGTCTGCAAAAAGGCCAAATCCAAAGTAGCAGCCATTCCCAAACACGCTACACGCCTGTCAACACGCATTTTTGATTTGGTTCACATTGACATAGTTGGTCCTTTTCCACCATCATTTGGTGGTAGAAAATATTTTCTAACAATTGTTGATAATTACTCTAGATATGTATATGTATATCCTATGAAAGAAAAATCTGAGACTTTTCAGATCTTTAAAGACTTTGCAGCCCTTGTTTCTATCCAACACCAAGTTCGCATTGCCAGAATCCAGAGTGATCGTGGTGCTGAATTCATGTCTCAGCGTTTCCAGGACTGGATGTGTAAGAATGGAATTCTTCATCAGACTTCAGCCCCTTACACACCGGCTCATAATGGAGTCGTAGAAGGAAGACAAGGGGTACTGCAAACCATGATGCGCTG
Organism: Arizona elegans; assembly: GCA_022577455.1. Lineage (NCBI taxonomy): Eukaryota > Metazoa > Chordata > Lepidosauria > Squamata > Colubridae > Arizona > Arizona elegans. The sequence goes on from JAKOOJ010000001.1 coordinate 157,875,606, forward strand.
TCTCCTAGAAGACGCCAACCTTGATATGATATACTGGGGTGAAGCTATAAAATATGCAAATTACATTGTCAACCGTACTTGGAGCAATGTAATGAATCAGACTCCTTTCTTCATGTTTTATGGCTACAAGCCCGATCTTAAAAACATCCATATTTTTGGTTCATATGCTATGGTGAACATTCCCTTAGCTCAAAGAAGAAAAGGAAGTCCAGCAGCAAAAAGACTGAGATTTATGGGTATTGATGATAACTCAAAATGGAGCAAATTTATTGACTCTAAACATGTAATTGTGATTTCCCAATTTGCTAATTTTGAGGAAGATGTTGACTGGTCCAGGATTCATTCCAATGATCCTGGAGTTTATTTTCCCAGAGATGATACTGCTGATGCCACACAGATTGATGATCAAGATTCCACTAGTTCTTCTCAACCCGATGTTCCGTCTTCACAAGCCACGGATGCTGACGCTAGCGACGAATGTGAGGACGAGGACGAAGCAGAAGAAGACTGGACTGTTGTTCCAAGATGTTCCAAGAGGGCCACAAAAGGAATCCCTCCACAACCATATTCTTGGCAACTGACAAAAGCACCCTTGCCTTTGATTTGCAATGTTACACTTCCACCTGATAATTTCACACAAATCAAGCAGCTCCCTGATTCAGAGCAAGACAAATGGTATGATGCAATGCAGGTTGAAATGGACTGTCTAAAGAAACTTAAAGTGTTTACACCTGCAAAACCTCCAGCAAACAAAAAGGTCATTGGCACTCGATGGGTCTACAGAATCAAAAGAAGCCAAATGGTGAATCATTGTACAAGGCCAGACTTGTAGCTCAGGGTTTCGCTCAACATTATCCTGAGAACTACACAAATACCTATTCACCGACAGTCAGAACTGAGAGTGTAAAAATTGCTTTAGCAACTGCAACTATCCTTGGTTTAGAAGTTTTCCAGTTTGATGTTTACACCGCTTATCTACACACAGACCTAGATGAAGAGATCTACGTGAGAAGTCCTCCAGGATTCCGACAGCAAGAAGGGGATACCTGGTTTCTAAACAAAAGTCTTTATGGTCTGAAACAATCTGGTCTAATGTGGTACTTATGTCTGACAAACTAAATTCAATGGGCTTTATTAAGTCCGAAACTGATGAGTGCATGTTTACAAAAAGATCTAACAATGCATATGAGATAGTTCTTGTTTATGTTGATGATATTGTTTATATTGGTCCAAATAAGCAAATGAGTGAGATTTTTTCCAAAGCTTTGCAGAGATACTTCACATTGAAATCTTTAGGTCATATTAGCACTTATTTAGGTGTTCAGATTGAAAAAACATAGAAGGGGTTTAGTCTTTCACAAGAGGATAAAATTGAACAAATTTTGCATCATTGCAACATGAAGGATGCTAACACAACAAAGACACCCATGCAAACAGATTTTCATAATTTGACACAAGAAGCAAGTCCTGAGTTCGAGGATCAAACACTTTATCGTTCAGTTATTGGGTCACTGTTATACATTAGTAGTTGGACCAGACCCGACATTGCCCTTAGTGTTAATCTCTTATCACGACATGTAGGTAAGGCAAAACAGTTTCATTGGACATGCATTAAGAAATTATTGAGATACCTAAAATACACTAAACACATGAAGTTATTGTTAGAACCAACACATACTGATTATGCAGAATTATGTTGTTATGCAGATTCTGATTGGGCAAGTGATAAGAAATCACGTAAAAGTACTTCAGGTTATTTGATGTTCTTAAATGGATGTCCTGTTTATTGGCAAGTATGTAAACAGAATTTTGTTTCTTGTTCATCTACTGAAGCTGAATATGCTTCTGTTTCAGATGCATGTAATTCTCTAACTTGGTTTGATGCTTTAGTCACAGATATCTGGACACACCCGATCCGACCGATCACAGTGATGGAAGACAATGAATCGGTGGTTTATATTTCTGAATCACATTTCACAGGTTCTAGGTCCAGACACATTGACATCCGTTATCAAAACATAAAACATTTAGTGAAAAAAGGTTTTGTTAAAATGCAGTATGTATCCACACATGATCAAATTGCAGATATGCTCAACAAACCACTTCCAGCAGCTCAACACAAGTATCTGCGTAAGAAGATGTGCCTTATTTGATGATGTACCTGATATTCGCTCAACTGGCAAAAGAAGGGGATGTCACTGCATTTTTGCATTTACCAGCTGAGCTCATTATTTCTGGACTATCAGACTTTCCGTAGCTTGCCAACTTCTTATCAGTAAGCTACGTGTATCCGCATTCCTTGCTTCCACTTCACACTCTTTCCTTTGTTCTCTTGCCAAAGGTCTGGCTGCTGAGAAGCAGCTGGCATGAACTATTTCAAAATGTAACTAATTAGATCAGTAAGATGTTTTATTTTCTTTATAACAAATAAATGAGTTTTCTTAGAATATATCTTCGGGTTTTGTTTTCTTAAAGTATACTTGCAAGGAAAGGTCTCGATCCGCCCCTCGTAATCAGGTGCAATTATCCCAAAAGCAGAATGGGATTAATCAACGCCCTGACAGAGACCAAAGCAGAACATGTAAAACTAGTCAGGGCGGTTTTAAACAAACTCCACTCTGCCAAACTTTATGCTAAACTTTCTAAATATGAATTCCACCAAGAGAAGATTGACTATTTGGGGTACCACATTTCACACCAGGACATAGAGATGGACCCTCAAAAAGTGCAGGCTGTATTCGATTGGGACCCTCCATGCACGCGTAAACAGTTACAAAGTTTCCTGGGTTTTGACAACTTTTACTGCCAGTTTATCCCTGCTTTCGCTCAGATTGCCCTCCCCATCACCAAGCTCTTAAAAATAAAGGGGGAGGGGACTTCCGGTCGGCACCGCAGGCTCCGTGGACGGTCTTTTAAGACCGCCAGCCCTGTGTCTTCGTAAAAGCCACTTTGACAGCGCAAACCGGCTGTCTGGCAGCTGAAAACCTCTCCTTCAGGAAAAGAAGGAGAGGAGAGCCGGTGGGCAAGAGTAGAGCTCCCCAAAAGCCCTCTGGAATATTTCCAGAGGCTTGGAGGATGAGAGCTCCCCAGCCAGCCCGCCAAGAAGCTCCGAAGCCAGGACGACTCTGCGAAAGCAGAGCGAGAAGCCATGATCCGATCCTGCTTTCAAAAGTGAGTTTGACTGATTACAAGCGCAGGCAGAGCGGAAAACAGGAGAACAAGCTTTAAAAGTACAAAGCTTAACTCCGAAGTTACTTTGTTTCAAATTGAATCTCATTGAGCTGGAGGCTGAAGATGGCGTCTTTGTTATGGTTTTGAAAGTGAAAGCCAGAAACAAAAGTGCTTGAGAACTTTGCACTGGGAGAGTGGATTAGCTGCTTATTAACTGCTGGGAAGTGAGAGCTTGTGGAGAAAAAAAAACCTATCCTGCCTGACAAATTAGAGACTATAAATTACAAACATTTTAAAAGACTTTGTGGCTTTCAAAGATCTCTTTAAAAGAGGGGGTGAAATGGGTTCTAGACAAGTGAAACCAGGAGTTATTAAAGGAGGGGGAGGTTCTCCAGTTGTATCAGTGGTGACACAGAAAGTACAACTTCTGGCTGATTCACAGAGCCAGAGTCAGAGTCAAGATGCAGCACTTAATGATTTTAAAGAATTTATGAAAGAAGCCATGAATAATCAAGCAACAGCAATGAAAGAAGCTATGAATAACTTAACATTACTTGTGGAAGGGAAATTAAAGAAAGTTGAGGAGGATATAAGTTCAATTAAGGAAGTGGTTGCAGAGAAACACGATGAGATAAGAGAGGATATTGTTTATGCTGTATCAGGATTGTCAAACCTTGTTATCCAGCTTGAAGAAGAAGGGCTCTTTGCCTGCTATTGAAGAGTGGATATTGAAAGTAACTAACCTAGCAGAAATGGCGAAAATCTCAGCGTACTTGAAGGACTATCCACAAGAAAGATATGTATTGGAATGGAGAAGATGGATTGACTATATTCAAAATAAGTATCAGACAAGAATATATCAAATAGCTTATGAATGAACATTAAGTATTAGAAGTATTATGTTATCTATAGTGGAATTAAGGTTTCAGCGGGGGAGTTAGTACTCTGAGGATAAGTAGGTTAATCTAGCTTATGATTGTTAAATGAAACACCTTGTATTTTGCTCCGGCAAGTCTGGGGGCGAGGGTGGGATGAGGGGAGGAAAAGGGTGGGGGGAATATGGGGGGGAAGAAAATTTTTGGTTTTTTTGTAAAACTTTTCAATAAAAAAATAAATAAAAAATAAAGGTGGGGGGGACAAACCTAAACCAAAGCAGCCATTGAACTGGACTATGGAATGCCAGGCGGCATTTCAAAAACTTAAATGGCTGTTCTTGGCAGAACCAATTCTACAACATCCGGACACGGAAAAACCATTTGTCATACAAGCAGATGCCAGCGATGTGGCAATAGGAGCGGTCCTGCTTCAGAAGAATGAGCAAGACCAACTACAACCATGCGCTTATACATCCAAAACGTTGAATGAGACTGAGCAAAGGTGGGCCATTTGGGAGAAAGAGGCTTATGCAGTTCATTGGGCATTGTTAACCTGGAGGCACTTCCTAGAAGGCAGTTAAGACCCCTTTTGAAGTCTGGACTGATCATAAAAATCTAGAAGCCCTAAATACCCCAAGGAAACTCTCCCAAAAACAAGTACGATAGGCTCAGTACTTTAAATGGTTTGATTTTACTCTAAAATACCTCCCGGGGAAAAAAACTTTCTGGCCGATGCGCTATCCAAAAAACCGCAATACAATAGTGCAAAGTCAGATGTAATCAAACCTATAGTACAAAACAATCAACTAGCCACTAAAGTAGTCACCAGATCCCAGGCAAAACAAGAAACATTGATGAACAATGACATCACCCAAACTTTTAAACAAGCATTGGCCACTGATGAATGATTTTTGAACAACAAATCCAGTTGTCTGATGAAAGAAGACTTGGCTTGGGTGGGAGGGAAATTGTCAAAGACTATACTTAATGGTAAGGTGCCACGACTCCAAATTAGCTGGATATTTTGGGTTTGTGAAAACTTTACACCTGATTAAAAGACAATTTAGGTGGCCATCACTAAAAAAGGACATAGAAAGCTGCCCCTTTTGTGCAGCAGCAAAAAGACATCAGGGGAAAACCCCAGTTCTATTGCAGAAGGTAGCTGAACCTTCAGAGCCTTGGAGAGAGATTGCTATGGATTTCATTGTAGAATTGCCAAACAGTGAGGGAAATACTGTTATTTGGGTCGTGACAGACCTATTTTCAAAACAGGCACATTTTATATCCTGCCAAAAGATCCCAACTGCTAAAAGTTTAGCCAAATTATTCCTAATACACATTTATCGACTTCATGGTGCTCCACAAAGGATCATCTCCGACAGAGGGGTTCAATTCACCTCCAACTTTTGGAGGGCATTTTTGGACTTACTTGGTACTGGCCAGGGCTTGAGCTCTTCGCATCATCTGGCTACTAATGGAAATTCTGAAATTTTGAACTCGGTATTAGAACAATATTTAAGATGTTTCATTAATTTTCAACAGGATAACTGGACTGAACTTTTGCCTTTTGCTGAAGTTGCGTTTAATAATGCTGTACATTCAAGCACTGGTTTTACCCCTTTTAGAGTAGCGACAGGCCAGGATTTCAGTCCCATGCCTGAACTACCCACAGAAGAACCCACCATCCCCTCACTTAAGGAATCGATGGATAATTTGCAAAACACATGGCCAGTGGTTAGATTAGCCTTAAAGGAAGCTAGAGAAGCTTTTAAAATTCAAGCTGACAAGAAAAGGATGGAACCCAAACCTTTTCATATTGGAGACAGAGTATACTTATCTACAAAATTCCTGAAATCATTACAACCATCGAAGAAACCAGAGCCAAAGTTCATTGGACCTTTCCCCATCACTAGAGTCATCAATCCAGTAGCAGTTGAACTACTCCTTCCAAAAACACTCAGGCAAGTCCACCCAGTATTCCATATCAGTTTACTCAAATGAGAAGTAATCTCATCCCTCAGACCACCTGCATCTACACCACCTGTTCCCATCATGATTGAAGGTGAACAACACTTTGAAATCAAGGAAATCCTTGATTCTAGGATCCAGAGAGGGAAAATCTAATACTTAGTCACTTGGAAACATTTACCATCAGCACACAATGAATGGGTCGCTAAACACCATGTTAAGCTCCAACCTTACTGAGAAAATTTCACTCCCAATATCCTAACAAACCTTGTTAATATACTATCATGAAATCTTGTGTATATTTTGGTTTTTTTACAGGTGGACCCTTTCCTTTTCTAAGGAGGGTAGCATGTCAGATCCCTAAAAGTGACACTACCATTCAACTGGAGGAAGGGGGAGACTTGGATTCGATTTACTAGCATTGCTTGTGTCAACAGATATTTTATAACCTATATCCTGGCGCCAAACATCCTCTTTACCTGGAGGAATTTTTATGATAGCCATGTGGGTTGTTTCACTCTAAAGGATAACAGTGTGAATGCATGGTTGTTCAGGTTCTCAGGGAAACTGGGAAAGAAAGCATCTTCATACTTATGTATTGGTTTAACTGGGTGGCTATCACTTCTGCTTAATTTATTATTTATTTATTTATAAAATTTGTATGCCACCCTATCTCCAAGGACTCAGGGCGGCTCATAATGACAATCGACCAAGTGACTGTTAAAAAACAACAAATATACTCAGAAGAATAAGAAGTTTTTTAAAAAATTAAAATATACTACCCCATCAGTCCAGGCCAGGGGGCATAAATAGCCAGGTTTTCAATTCACAGAGGAAGGTGCAAAGGTCAGGGGCCAACTGGAGCCCCAAGGGAAGTTGATTCCAGAGGGTGGGGGCGCTCACAGAGAAGGCTCTACCCCTGGGGGTCACCAGCCAACATTGTCTAGCCGACGGCACCCTGAGTAGGCCCTCTCTGTGAGAGCGCACTGGGCGATGGGAAGTTGATGCTGGTTGCAGGTGGTCCAACAAATAACCTGGGCCTAAACCATGAAGGGCTTTATAGGTTAACACCAGCACCTTGAATCTCACCTGGAGGGCAACAACCCGCGCGGCCTGATTCTGTACCAGCTGAAGCCTCTGGCTGGTCTTCACGGGCAGCCCCACGTAGAGAGCATTGCAGTAGTCGATCTGGGAGGTGACTAGTGCATGAGTGACTGTGTGTAGGGCATCTCGGTCCAAGTATGGGTGCAACTGGCGCACCAGGTGAACCTGGGCAAACGCCCCCCTGGTCACGGCAGTGATATGACCCTCCAAACTCAGCCGTGAATCCAAGAGGATGCCCAAGTTGCACACCCTGTCTACGGGGGGCAACACCTCGACCCCAATAGACAGTGTTGGGACTTCTTGCTTGGCCCGAGATGCCGGTATCCGCAGCCACTTAGTCTTGGCCGGGTTGAGTCGAAGCCTGTTACTCCCCATCCAGATCCATACCGCTTCCAGGCACCGGGACATCACATTGAGGGCATCACTGGGCTGGTTCGGGTGGATATAAAAAGCTGGGTATCATCAGCGTACTGATGATACCCCACCCCAAAACCACGGATGACCTTAATAAAAGGTCTCTTTTGAACAACCATGTTTCAAGAGTTTTTACTTTCTTAAGTTGGAAGGAGAGGCAATCCTTACACCATAACATTATGGAAACCATGGTCCATTTATTAATTTGGGGATAGTAGATACTTTCAGATCCCTATCGTGATACTGCCATTTCTGTGGGGAGGGGGGCCTGGATCATTTATTCAGTTATTATCCTCTTCCTGTTTCCTACATATCCTGTAATCCCTTAGTTTATAACTCTACCTCTGACACCTATCTGTCCTGTGCTTTGATTTACCTTTGGGGAATGTGTAAGGAGGGGAGGGACTTCTGTTTTGTCTCAGTTCTGAAGCCTCCTGAAAGAAGCGCCTGGGAACAGTCCCTTATCTCCTTCCCAGGATGACTGTCTTCACAACATCTTCACACCTGTGGATAGGCTCATTCAACATTGGACTGAGGGAAGGGGTTTCTAACTCCTTTATCCTAACAGAATTGCCTAAGGGGACCTTAGAGCCTGCTTTGCTTTTGTCTTGCAATCACTTCCTTTCAATAAAAGGTTCCTTTTGAAAAATGCTGTTTCAAGAGTCTGTACTTTCTTGATTTGGGGAGTAGAGACAAGACCTTACATAAAGCAGGCTCTGCTAAAGTGGTCAACCCGAAGAAGCAAACTTGCTCTACTGAGGGGACCTTGTACATAATGTCCAAACAAAGCAGAGAGCAAGGAGAGGGAGAATGCTGGGGTGAAACCTCCACCACTACCCAGCCAGAAGCCAGCTCCTTCTGCCCCATTGAAGACATTGAAGCCGACTTGGAGACCCTCATGAAGCTCTGATGGTCAATCAGAGTGGGAAAGAAGGACAACTGGGACAGAGGAACCTGATGAGTCACCCTCACCTGGGGCAGTCGACAACCAGGCTGGAAAGGCGAGCTGGAAGCCCTGTCTGACCAGGAAAAGCTGATCGAAAAAATGACTGCCTCAAGAGAAATGTTATGCAGTTTGTGATGGAGGCTCCTGAAAACCTCAGAACCAGGGGGGAATTAGATCAACACCAGAGAGGGGGTGAGGCAGCAACAGCAGCGAATGAGGCCGGGACCCCCACTCTGGATCCAGCAGCAGCAGGCCAAGCAGACACAGCAGGGGGAGCAGCAGCCATCCAGGTGAACCCACCCCGCACAGCACCAGACCTTGCAATCGTCCCTGGCCAGCCTAGAGTGCCACAACTGGAGAGGAAGATCCCCCACGGGAGTGAAGTATGTTGGCAAACTGCAGCAACTGGGGTTTTTCTTGGCACATGTCCTCATGTACATGCAGAAGTACGGGAGGGGTTTCCAGACCCAGGGTGCTTGGGTCTGAACCATCACCTTGGCCTTGGAAGGGGCAGCTGCCCATTGGATGGTGACCCCCCCACAACACAGATGCCCCTGAACTGCGGAACTTTGACCAATTCATGATGGCTCTCCACTGCCAATTTGAAGGCCCCTTGGCAGACTGCAAAGCTTGTGATTGCATCAGAACCATGAAACAGGGGCGCATGTGGTAGCTGAATACACTGAAGAGTTCTGAGACCTTGCCTGCAGAGTGGTCTGGCCAGAAGACATCCTAGTGAGCTGGTTCAAAGATGGCCTGTATGACGACCTCTATCATGCCTCCCTGGCTCAAGGGGCCCCAGATCGCCCGCACGAATGGTACTTTCTTGCTGAAGAAGTGGAGATTGACATGCCAGAAACCAGTACTGAGGGGGAAGAGCCTTTAAGAGATCCCCAGCCCAGGGGAAGCGAGAGCCATTCAAGCTGCAACCTCCCCTGGTACTGAGATCATTTGCCTGCTTCAAATATGGGAAGGAGGGGCAGCTGAGTGTTATTCAAAAACTCCCACTCGAAAGCCAGAATGCCTGTCCAGAGGAATGCCTGTCCAGAGGAAAGCCTGTGAAAACACACACACACACCCCTTGAGGAAAAGACACCACAAGTAGAGAGGCTGCAGTTTTGCCCCCTTTCAAAATTGGGGGAAGGAACTCCGGCATCTCCTGGGGAGGAACTGGGCACATCCAAGAGTGATCCTGAAGATGACCTGCTGGTAAGTGAACCAATTGAGCCACTCACCCTACCCCTAAGACTATTCGTCCCTGGGTGGGGGGAAGAGTAAAAATCTCAGCTCTCCTGGATTCAGGATGCACCCGGTGTTTGATTAGTCCAACCCTGGTGGGAAAATTGGGCATACACTTGCGGAAGCTAAAAAAACCATTGCGTTCTGCCAGTTAGATGGGTCAGTCATAGGGGGGGAACCGGCCATTTTTGCCACAGAACCTCTGGACATAGCAATGAGGACTCATGATGAGAGACCCACTTTCATTGTGGCACCGGAATGGAATGGCCACTAGTCCTGGGACTCACCTGGCTAAGGAAATGGAACCCCATTTCCAAATGGAACTTGGGACGGCTGGGTCAGGATGGAACAAGTCACACTGGCTAACTTGACATGGGGACAATGCCCCACAAACTCGTTGCCTCCCCAAATTGCTAGCAGCCAAATGCTTGCATGTGCATGTGCGCACGCATGCGTGCGTGCACACACACACATCACATTTTAAGTTTGGGGACTTTTATCCACAGAGGAAGGAGAGAGCCTTCTCCCCAAGCCCAGGCATGATTGACAGTTTGCAAGCTCAGATGTGGATAAAAGTCTCCAAGCTTGGAATGGAGTGTGTGTGTGTGTGTGTGCACACACAGCATGCCAAAGGAGATGTTCTTCTCTCAATCCCAGACATCGCTGGTGTTTCCCTGTCCAGTGCCCCCTCCAAGCAAAGCAGGAGATGGAGGATGCTGCTGTGTGTGGAAGCATGGAGGAGAAAATTTGCAGGAAGCAGTTTCCTCTGAGTCCAACTTCTGCCTTGACAGTTTCTGGAGAGCAAGAGGTGTCAGGGGAGTAGCGTTCCCTGGTCCTGCACGAGGGAAGCTGGCCATTCTCAAAAGGGAACCCCCGTTTCAATCATGTATAGTAAGGATGCTGGCTTGTTGTGGCAGCCTTCCCTCATGTAGCTTCCCCACCACCCCTTCCTCTTCTCCAGAGATCTGTCAAACGTAGCGTCAAGCTTCAAAAGGTGCTTTGGCTGTTGCAACTATTATCACTTCTCAGCTTGCCAACAAATTATGAGGGGAGGGGAGGGAGGGGTAGATAGAACTTAGGTTCCAGATATCAAGATGCTAGCCGTGAGAACCAAGGACACTTCAGCAGGTATTTATCAGAGCCAAAAGACAATATCAGGAGACTTCATTGGACAATGTGACTTGGTCTAATAGGGGAAGGGAGAAACTGAACTTTAACTATGTGTGTTTTGCAGGAAATGGTTAGATCTCATTTTGCCCTCATTTTTGCTGAAATAATGTACTTAATAAAATTTTGCATTAAGAGATTGGATCATCTCAGCCCTACTTGCTTTGATTGGATTTGTCAGTCAGAATGTTGACAGGCATAAATTGAACTCAGAGGAAACTACTTCCTGCAAACTTTCTCCTCTGTTCTTCCACATGCAGCAGTGTTGTCCTCTGCCTCCTGTGGGGAGTGGGGGCAAGCAAGGCTGGGAGTGGGGATCTGGAGGTCTCCAGTGGAGAATGTGAGACCAAGGCAAGTCCATCAGAGAAGCCTTGCCGTCCCTCTCAGATCATGCTGAGGACCCTCAGACAGTGGCACGGGCTGCCCAGAGCCCTGGGCAGCAGAAGGCAAGTGTCTAGTCCAGCCCTTCAGCTCCTGGGGGCACCAGGACCCCACAACCCAGCCCAGCCCAGTCCCGCTTCCCTGAGTGGGTGCCCAACCACACTTACCTCCTCCTTGAGACTCCTGCTATGCTTGCTCTCCTTGGCCAGGTTGCTCATGGTGGATGTAGGAGGGCAAAGTGCGTGGGTCAGATGGAGGCCTGGTTGCTCTCCATGCAAGGAGACCCAGCTTTGTAAGCAAAGCATCCTCAGAAATAGGATGGGAGACCACCAGGAGAGGCCAGGAGGAGGGGATGGTGAAAGGACCAAATGCTAAGGCAGGACTTCCCTCAGACCCTCCCTCTGTCTCATTCCAATTTCCCTCCTTCCTTTCTCCCTCCCCCATCCTTCCTTGCCTTCCTTCCTTCTCATTCCCATCTCCTTCCTTTTTTCCTCCCTCCCTCCCACCCCACTCCTTCCACAAACTGACCACATTCCGGCCCGGGTGGCCAAGAAGTTGTTGTAGATAAGTGTATAGTAGATTCCCAGCAGCTGTGCCATACCCACCATTAGGGCCTCTGCCACCTCAATGGCCCACTCGCTGGCCCAGCCTTCCACCCTGGTCCCACAGCCCAAAAGCACTTCCCTTTCACTGGGGATGCCAGCCCGTACACACTCACTGCCTCTGTGTGTGTACAGGGGAATTGCCCAGTCGGGCTGGGGTGGGCTACGGCCAAGGCGGTCGGGGCCGGCCCCTCACTGTCTCCAGATTTAATCACATTGCGGGCCAGATCTAACCACATTGCGGGCCGGATTTGGCCTTGAGTTTGCATGTCAGTTCTAGACATTCTTTAAAAAATTATTTCATGGGCAATTGTGTAAAGGGATGTGAACTTGTTTGATATCTGTAGATACTACTTTTTGTGCCAAGGGAGATTTGTAAATTATATACAATCTACAATCAGAATAGAGCTGGAAGTGACCTTTGAGGTCATCTAGTCCAACCCCCTGCTTAAGGAGGAGACATACCATTTCAAACAAGTGACTGTCCAGTCTCTTCTGAAAAACCTCCAGTGATGAAGAACCTATAACTTCTGAAGGACCTGGTTAATTGTTTGTGAAATGTTTCCAAGGATCTTACCCAATGACTCCAACATGAAATGCAATTGAATCAGAGTTCTTTATTAATCAGATGTTTCTGTTACAGGTATATGTCTGGAAGTACATCTGGATCTCTGGACCACACCTTATATACCTGGGAGGCGGGGCCAAGGTAAGGAGGGATCAGGGGAGGGTCTAGGTGGATGGATGGGGTTAATCTTTACTCTGCCAAGGGGGGCAACGTTAGGCATTTACATGTAACAAATCCCCCTCTAAATGCCTTACAGTTGGACCTGTGTGTGTATTTTGTGTGTGTACACCTAGTCTTGAAGTTAGGTAGACGTGCTGTTTATTCTGCAAAGGTTTGGTCAGGATGTCAGCGATTTGCTCAGCAATCTCGCAGTGTATGGCCTTGATAAAACCAATGTTCGTTAACTGTCTGATGTGCTTGTGCTTAATGTCTATATGCCTTGATCTCTGACCCACTGCGTCTGCCATTGATATATCTATGGCTGCCTTGTTGTCCTCATGTATTATTATCGGGTAGGCTGGTTCAGTCCAGATGTTGGAGAGCAGGTCATCGAACCACGTCAGGTTGTTGGCTGCCTTGGAGAGGCAGATGTAGTCTGCTTCTGCTGTAAATGTGGCCACCAGGTTTTGTTTCCCGGTGTACCAGTGCACTGGGCAGCCATTGATGAGGAATACATAGCCAGATGTGCTTTTCCTGCTCTTTGTGTCGCCTGCCCAGTCAGCGTCGGCATAGCAGGTTAATATGGGCTCTTTGGAGTTTGCTGGCTCTAGGCTTAGGTAGGCATCCATGCTGTACTTTAGGTATCTGAGCACGCGTTTTACACCTTCCCAGTGGTACATTTTTGGATCGCTGACATGCCTAGACAAGAAGTTGACCGCTAGGAGGATGTCTGGCCTAGTCCAGTTGGCTATATATAGAAGGGACCCAACGACAAACCTATAGATGGTCACAGCGTTTTTTTATTTCCCAGCTGAGCTTCATTATTTTTGGACTAATAGACTTACTGTAGTTTGCCAAGTTCCTTATCAGTGTTTTACTACACATGTCCGCATTCCTTCACTTGCTTTACACACCTTTTCCTTTGTTCTCTTGCCAGAGGTCCGGCTGGACTGGCAGGAGATCTCGCTTGCCAAAATGTAACCATTACTTTTCTTAGTTAGTGAGGTGTTTTATTTTCTTTATAACAAATAAATGAGTTTTATTAGAAACTTTCCTTCGCGTTTTCTTTATCAGAATATTGCAACTTGGAATAAGCCACGATCCATCTCCTCTAAACCAGGGTGATTTTTCCCAGAGCCAAACATGGGATTAATTGATGCCCTGACATCTGGTAGCACTCGGATGGTTGATTTATGGCTTTTTCCTTGTTTTGTTATTTCTGATAAGAGCGCATAGGCAATTAGTTTTTAGCTACTGAGGTACGCTAATTATTTTGCTAAGATGCCGAAACAGAAGAAAAAAGGAAAAGTGAAACCAAGACCACTCTTCGTAAATGATTTGATTGATCTTTCTAACGAAGAGGTGGCAGACAGGAGATTTTCAGATTTCCAGCCCCTTGCTAAAGCCACACGCCTGGAACAAGAAAAAGCCGTGGGAACAGAAATGGAGAGAGATAAGACAGAAGCTGCTTTTGAAGATAACGTACTGGAACTGAGATCAGTGACGTCTTCTTCTGATTATGCCAGCTCTCAACCTGTCTCCCCAGAACCTTCTGAATTTGTAACGCTTGATGCAAGGCCAAAGCACACTGCCGAGCAAAATTACTCCCACGCAGAGAGAGAAACAATTCATTGTTCTCCTCGAAGCTCGAAGCTCACCCTGGATGAGCTGGCTATGAAAACCTATCGTGACCGTATAAAACTCTATGAACAGCAGCTATCCCAGGCAAAAATGGCTATATCTATGTTTGAGCAAGATAAGGGAGACAACTTAAGATTTTCAAAAAGCGCCATATTGCCTTCTTCTCCAGAGCCAAAGACACTCCCCCTGGTGGATTCTGTGTCAGGCCAATTAAGACAGAGGGTACTGCATACGTCACATGAAAGTCTCCCTGATCAAGTTACATATAAACCTGCCACGCAATCATTCCTTATAACTGCAAAGCTGCCCAAAGCTAAAGGTGCAGCACCATCTGCTGGCAAAAATAATTTACTATAGGAAGCTGAAATGCCACAAGTGTTTCCACAGGCCCAAACTCAAACACCCCCTGGCGGTGATGGTGCCTTTTTAGATGGAACACAGGCACGCTTTATGAAGCAAAGGCAAATGACTGCATCTCCAGCAGGTCATGGCAATATTTCAGATCAAGCACAAATGGCAACTGGAATACAGCAGATTCCAGTGCATCAGCCACAGCAGCCACAAATGCCTGCAAATGTGCCCCAGCCACAAGTGCAAATAGGGCCACCTCCTGGCCCACCTCCAATGGCACAACCAAGACCATTTTTAGGTCCACAACAGGCACAGCAAATACCACAGGCATTTCTGCCAGCACAGCCAGCATACCAAGTGCAGGCTCCTTACCAGGTATTTTCTGTCTCTCCACTAACTGGTGAGTCAAAACTAAAAATGTCAGGACACAATTACAAAGCCTGGGTCAGTGAGATTACACTATTGCTTCTTAGAGAAGGCACGCACTGTATGGTATTTAACCCTCCTGCACAACCATGGGATTTTGCAATATGAGATTTAGAGATAAGGGCTCGCACAACATTATTGATGTCCATGGATACTGAACTGCAGGTCACTTTTCCACCAAATACAACAGCCCGACAAATTTGGGCTGAATTGGAAAATTGTTACAGGCCTATCTCAATTGAATCTTCATGTTTACTCATGTCTGAACTCCACGGTTCGAGATTGAAATCCGGTGAACAAATTGGAGGACATTTGACCAAACTGAAAGGACTGAGAACAGAATTGAGAGAAAGAGGCCACAACATTGAAGATATTCAAATGATCAGCATCATTATTAACTCTTTGAACTATGAATGGAAAGATGCTGTTACAAAGATTAACCAAGTCCCAATTGCTCAACGCACAGTGGACAATGTCTGTAGACTTTTAATTGAAGAAGAGGCATTAATGTTGGCCACGCCACATTTGAGAGGACCACCCGCATCAAGAGCTCCAGCTAGGCGCCCCTTCCGAGGAAGGACCTACACTCCAAGGATGCCAAGATGCAACACCTGCAACCGTGTGGGACATGCCACCCGGGATTGTCCCCAACGAGTTCCAGCTCCCGTCACGTACCAGCCCAGAGGAACAGATTCCAGAGGCAGAGGCAGAGGTGAAAGACAAGGTCGTCGTGGTCTCCGGCGTGATCCACAAGCTCCACTCGCCACACTGGCTTTAACCAATGATCCACAACCTCAACCAGAGTATGACAGATGACTCCTGTGGACTTTGGACAGTGGTGCAGCATTGCATGTTACTTATAGAAAGGAACTTTTTACAGAGATGCACGAGCCTGAACATGAACTACGTGAACTTTATTCTTTTTCCAATCATCCTTGTCAGGTCAAAGGAAAAGGAACTGTTTATGTTGAAGAGCTCAATGCATTCATTCCTGATGTTTATTACATACCAACAGCAACCAGTAATTTGCTTAGTCAGTGTCACTTGTCTAGAGCATTAAAATTCCAGGTTCACCACCTTGAAAAAGCAAGTTACATAGTTAAAAATGGAGATATTGTTGCTGAAACCATATTAATTGGTGGTGTTTATTACTTAAAGCCAAAGCCTAAAACACAAACACAGGCAAGTATGCAAACTCCAAAAAGGGAGAGCGCAGGCCCAGAGAGAGATGCTCCAGAGAGAGATCCTGTTGCTACCCCTAAGGCTCCTAAAGCCAACAAAAATAGAATTGGTAAACAGGTTGCTCAGAGCAAGCCTGAGGTTCCGCATAAAAATGTTAATGTTGAGAATTCACTAACTGGTAAACCTTTGCATTCCAAGTGTATCCACAAATGGCATAGAAGATTGGGGCATGCCAGTTTCCGTGTTCTTAGGAAGATGCTGGAGTTAGCAAAAGGTTTGGATCTAAAGGGGTGTAAGGTGTTTTTGGATTGTGCTGTATGCAAGAAGGCCAAATCCAAAGCAGCAGCCATTCCCAAACACGCTACATGCCTGTCAACACGCATTTTTGATTTGGTTCACATTGACATAGTTGGTCCATTCCCGCCATCATTTGGTGGTAGAAAATATAATTGTTGATAATTACTCTAGATATGGATATGTATATCCTATGAAAGAAAAATCAGAGACTTTTCAGATCTTTAAAGACTTTGCAACCCTTGTTTCTACCCAACACCAAGTTCGCATCGCCAGAATCCAGAGTGATCGTGGTGCCGAGTTCATGTCTCAGCGTTTCCAGGACTGGACGCGTAAGAATGGAATTATTCATCAGACTTCGGCCCCTTACACACCAGCTCACAATGGAGTCGTAGAACGAAGACAAGGAGTACTGCAAACCATGATGCGTTGTCTCCTAGAAGATGCCAATCTTGATATGATATACTGGGGTGAAGCTATCAAGTATGCAAATTACATTGTTAACCGTACTTGGAGCAGTGTAACAAATCAGACTCCTTTCTTCATGTTGTATGGCTACAAGCCCGATCTTAAAAACATCCATATTTCTGGTTCATATGCTATGGTGAACATTCCCGTAGCTCAAAGAAGAAAAGGAGGTCCAGCAGCAAAGAGACTGAGATTTATGGGTATTGATGATAACTCAAAATGGAGCAAATTTATTGACTCTAAACATGCAATTGTGATTTCCCAATCTGCTAATTTTGAGGAAGATATTGACTGGTCCAGGATTCATTCCAATGATCCTGGAGTTTATTTTCCTAGAGACGCTACGCAGATTGATGATCAAGATTCCACTGATTCTTCTCAACCCGATGTTCCGTCTTCGCAAGCCGCGGATGCTGATGCTAGCGACCAAAGTGAGGACGAGGACGAAGCAGAAGAAGATTGGACAGTTGTTCCAGTTGAGACGTTCCAAGAGGGTCACAAAAGGAATCCCTCCACAACGATATTCTTGGCAACTGACAAAAGCACCCTTGCCTTTGATTTGCAATGTTACATTTCCACCTGATAATTTCACACAAATCAAGCAGCTCCCTGATTCAGAGCAAGACAAATGGTATGAAGCAATGCAGGTTGAAATGGACTGTCTAAAGAAACTTAAAGTATTTACACCTGCAAAACCTCCAGCAAACAAAAAGGTCATTGGCACTCGATGGGTCTACAGAATCAAAAAGAAACCAAATGGTGAATCATTGTACAAAGCCAGACTTGTAGCTCAGGGTTTCGCTCAACGTTATCCTGAGGACTACACAAATACCTACTCACCGACAGTCAGAACTGAGAGTGTAAAAATTGCTTTAGCAACTGCAACTATCCTTGGTTTAGAAGTTTTCCAGTTTGATGTTGACACGGCTTATCTACATGCAGACCTAGATGAAGAGATCTACGTGAGAAGTCCTCCAGGATTCCGACAGCAAGAAGGGGATACCTGGTTCCTAAATAAAAGTCTTTATGGTCTGAAACAATCTGGTTTAATGTGGTACTTATGTCTTACTGACAAACTAAATTCAATGGGCTTTATTAAGTCTGAAACTGATGAGTGCGTGTTTACAAAAAGATCTAACAATGCATATGAGATAGTTATTGTTTATGTTGATGATATTGTTTATATTGGTCCAAATAAGCAAATGAGTGAAATTTTTGCCAAAGCTTTGCAGAGATACTTCACATTGAAATCATTAGGTTACATTAGCACTTATTTAGGTGTTCAGATTGAAAAAACACAGAAGGGGTTTAGTCTTTCACAAGAAGATAAAATTGAACAAATTTTGCATCATTGCAACATGAAAGATGCTAACACAACAAAGACACCCATGCAAACAGATTTTCACAACTTGACACAAGAAGAAAGTCCTGAGTTCGAGGATCAAACACTTTATCGTTCAGTCATTGGGTCACTATTGTACATTAGTAGTTGGACCAGACCCGACATTGCACTTAGTGTTAATCTCTTATCACGACACGTAGGTAAGGCAAAACAGTTTCATTGGACATGCATTAAGAAATTATTGAGATACCTAAAATACACTAAACATTTGAAGTTATTGTTAGAACCAACACATACTGATTATGCAGAATTATGTTGTTATGCAGATTCTGATTGGGCAAGTGATAAGAAATCACGTAAAAGTACTTCAGGTTATTTGATGTTCTTAAATGGATGTCCTGTTTATTGGCAAGTATGTAAACAGAATTTTGTTTCTTGTTCATCTACTGAAGCTGAATATGCTTGTGTTTCAGATGCATGTAATTCTCTAACTTGGTTTGATGCTTTAGTCACAGATATCTGGACACACCCGATCCGACCGATCACCGTGATGGAAGACAAGGAATCGGTGGTTTATATTTCTGAATCTCATTTTACAGGTTCTAGGTCCAGACACATTGACATTCGTTACCAAAACATAAAACATTTAGTGAAAAAAGGTTTTGTCAAAATGCAATATGTATCTACACATGATCAAATTGCTGATATGCTCAACAAACCACTCCCAGCAGCTCAACACGAGTATCTGCGTAAGAAGATGTGCCTTATTTGATGATGTACTGATATTCGCTCAACTGGCAAAAGAAGGGGAATGTCACAGCGTTTTTTTATTTCCCAGCTGAGCTTCATTATTTTTGGACTAATAGACTTACTGTAGTTTGCCAAGTTCCTTATCAGTGTTTTACTACACATGTCCGCATTCCTTCACTTGCTTTACACACCTTTTCCTTTGTTCTCTTGCCAGAGGTCCGGCTGGACTGGCAGGAGATCTTGCTTGCCAAAATGTAACCATTATTTTTCTTAGTTAGTGAGGTGTTTTATTTTCTTTATAACAAATAAATGAGTTTTATTAGAAACTTTCCTTCGCGTTTTCTTTATCAGAATATTGCAACTTAGAATAAGCCACGATCCATCTCCTCTAAACCAGGGTGATTTTTCCCAGAGCCAAACATGGGATTAATTGATGCCCTGACAGTCCTTAAATGTCTCACCTTCTTCGTTTGTGTGTTTTAAAAAGTCAATTTGCATGGGTGTTTCGCGTGGCTTGGCATCCTTCATGTTGCACTTGTGTAATAATTCCAATATTTTCTCCTTTTGGGAGATCCTGAACCCTTTCTGTGCTCTGTCAATCTGGACGCCCAAGTACTTGTTTACCTTCCCCAGAGTTTTTAGTGCGAAATGCTTCCCCAACTTATCAGCGAAATCATCACATTTCTGTTTATGCTGGCCACAGTATAAAATATCGTCCACATAAACAAGCACATATTCAATGGATGTGCCCTCCCTTTTGGTGAAGAAGCATAGGTCAGCGGAGGTGGCTGTGAATCCCATGTCCCTGAGAATTTTTGCTAGGTACTCATACTACCTCTTACCAGATTGCTTCAGCCCGTACAGACTCTTCTTTAACAACCAGGTATCCCCCTTCTGTGTGTTTCTTCCGGGGGGGTGCCCTGACAAAGATCTCTTGGTCTAGTTTCGCGTGAAGATAGGTTGTCTGCACGTCGAATTGGTAAACTTCTAGTCCTAGAATTGTTGCTATCACCAGGGCACTCTTTACACTCTCGGCCCTAACCGTGGGTGAATATGTATCGGTGTAGTCCTCCGGGTATTTTTGAGCAAACTCCTGTGCTACTAACCTAGCCTTGTACAGTGTCTTATTGTCCTCGAGTTCCTTGATTTTAAAAACCCACTTTGTCCCAATGGGTACCTTGTTGTCTGGTACCTTGGATGGGGTATACACATTTAGCTCTCTCAGGCTGTTCATCTCTTTCTCCATGGCCTCCTCCCACCTAATCCTTTCTTCTCGTGGCAACCTAAGAATGTCTTCGTAAGAGTTGGGTGTTGTGGTGTTTGTGTGTATTGATAGTACGTAATCTTCAAACCTCTTTGGCATTTTGTTCCTGTTGTGTCTGATGGGCCTGTTAGGTAATGTTTCTGTGTCATGCATGTATTTGGCTTCCTTTTCTGTGAGTGCATCTACCTTTATGACGGGGTGGTCCTCTTTCCATCCCTTGGTGGCTACCCCTTGGTGTTTGGGTTTGTGTTTCTCATGTGCCTCGGTTTCAGCTGTGTCTAGTCTACTCGTGACCCTTACATTGTCTGTGACTTCCTGCCTGGACAACACTTCGTTGAGATGTATTTTTGACCAGTTTGTGTTTTCATGAAACACTGCTGTTCTGGATACGATAAATTTATTGTCCTTGTCAATAAACCTGTACCCTTTCGTTCCAGACTCGTATCCCATAAACCTTAGTCTCCTTGATACCTTGTCCCCCTTTTGCCTTAACTGCTTTGGTATATGTACATCCGCTGTGAACCCAAATATGTGTAGGTGAGCTATTTGGGGTTTCCTATTGTACATAACCTCATAGGGAGTTTTGTTTACCACACTTGACCATAGCCTGTTCAGGGTGTAGTTTGAGTATGTGAGTGCCTCTGCCCAGAAGTGTTGCCCCAGTCCTGCGTCTTCTAATACACATCTTACCATTGTTTGTAATATGCCATTCCTGCGTTCCAACACCCCATTCTGGAATGCGGAAAAAGGCGAAGAGGTGAAATGTAATATTCCGTGTTTCTTTATCCAATTGGAGAAGTCCCCTGATAGGAACTCTGACCCTCTATCTGTCATGATTTGTTTTATTTTTATGTTGTGTTGTGTTTCTAACCCTCCTGTAAAATTCTTTGAACTTTTGAAACACCTCATTTTTGTGATTGTGTATACGAACCCGTAACGACTGAAGTCATCAACTATAGTTAGAAAAATCCTCTTTTTGTACTTAATAGAGAGTTTCATGGGGCCTACCAAATCCATGTGAACTAACTGAAAGGTCGAATTGGTGGTGCAAGAGGCCTTTTTTGGTCTAGGTTTTGTTTTTAGTTTAGAGCATTTGCACACGGAACACTCTAGATAATTGTTACAGTTCTTTACTTGCAAACCGTTTGAAAATTCACTCATTTTTTGTACAATTGGGAAACTGGCGTGGCCCAACTTCCTATGAAGTAGATGGGCGCATTCATCATGGATGGGTTTGCCAATAGATGGCCTCCCCTTGTGTGCTGTGTCATAAATGTGTTTGTCCTCAGTGGTGTGCTCAGCCTTATCCTCTTTTGTCTCCCCGGGGGTACCTGTTTTGCCTTCCCTATCTTCTAGTTGCGCGTTTGCGTCTGGATAATCTTGGGGTTGTAAGTATGTGAGCCCCCCTTCAATGATGATTTTGCCTATGTTCTTATTGCCTTTTGTCATGTATGCTTTTCCTCCCTTAAAAGTCGTCTCAATGCCTAAGTCTTTGCTGAGCTTGAGAATGGCCAGTATATTGTGAGGTATCTCAGGTATGAGCAGTACCCCCTCTATTTTCCCTATCCCATCTATGCGTGTGTTCCCTTCTCCCATTACCAGTACCTTGTCCTGATTGGCTACCTTAATGTAGTACTTCTTTGGTGTGAATTATGTTAGTATGTTCCTGTTGTTGGTGTGGTTGGTGGCTCCTGAATCGATGAGCCATGTGTTCCCTTTTCTTGGCTGCGTGCATGTGGGTTGATGGTCTCCAAGGCCATACAGTGACCCCGGTTGGCTGTCCCTGGAGCTGTCTCTATGTCCCCTCCTGTCTCTGGGATTGGGGGAGTCCCTGCCCCTGAACCTGCTGTCTGGTGAGTGCCTATCTGGGTACCCTGACTTCCGGCCTTGCCTTTCCCTGCGGTGATTGTAGTCTCTGTCCCTTTGGTTTCTGGGGCAGTCTCTCTTATAATGGTTTCTGGAGCCGCAGATAAAGCATTCTGGGTGTTGTGATCCCTGGTTTGAAACTCTACCCTTTTTATTGGTCTACTCTCCCTGTGGCTCGTGAAGCGGTCCCTTCTTAGGCTATCCTCTGCTATCAGCCTGTTGGTAAGTGTTTCTAGAGAGAGATGCTCTATGTTGAGGCTATCTAGTTGCATTATAAAGTTTTCCCAACTAGAGTCCAGGGAATTTATAATTATGCTCTTCATACTATCTTCTGAGATAGTTTCCCCCCTTTGTATGAGTTCTGCCCTGGTAGCATTTAGTTTTAGGATGTGCTTACCCATAGGAGTTCCAGCCTTGTGCCTGGCTGAGTAGAACTCTCTAGATATCTTGGTGGTTGTGGCTTCACTCTTGCTATAGAATAAATTAATTTTTTTTGTAATATCTCAGCCACAGTCAAATAGTGGCCAAGGCTGGGGTAGATGCTTGGTGATAGGCTTGCCATTAACAAGTAATAAACCCTGTGGTGCAGGCAATCTATATCAAAGGTCCAGGGTTTTCTAGGTGGATCATTAAGTAAAAATAACATATTTTCCCTTAGAAAGATAATTTGTAGCTGATGATTCCACTCTAAGAAATTAGTCCCATCTAGTTTTAGCTTGTGGAAGTCAGCTGGCAAAGTCATTGAGCTGTGTGGTAAGTTACTCACAGTCTGGAGCTGTCAATGGTTTTGTAGGTGAGGGAACTCGCAATATGTCGGGGGAATGCTAGTTGCTAGTCTGTATGGATTTATCTCTATGTTCTTTGCACTTATCTCTATGTTCCTCTCTCTTCCTACAGGCAGTGACTGGGCATGCGCGAAGCTCATTTCACGCCGGAGGTCATCGGGTGAGGAGCTCTCTGCTGCTGCTCTCAGGCCTAGGCCTAGGCCTGCCAGTGGGAGGCTAGACTCACCCCTGGCGGGCCCGTAGCTTCCTTGGATGACGGATGCCATGGCTGGGTCCCTGGATCTCCGGCAAAGAACGGGAAGAGGTGAGGAGGCAAAGCGGTCGCAGGTCGAGGATTTCTGGAGCTTGGTGGCGCGGCGGCGGCGATGGACGTAAATCGAGGATCCCCTGGATTCGGCGGTGCGGCGGCGGCAGCGGCGGTGGTGGATCCTGGACGATGCTGGATGGTCTCCAGGTGAGTAGAGAAGCCTGGCGGGGGTCGCACGGCTGTTAAGTAGCTGCTTTGTCTTCTTATTTCCGGGCCCAGTGAATTTGGTGCAGTGGGTGGCGAGTGTGAATCCTGCGGTTGATCGATCCTGCAGGTGATTGGGTTCCGGTGGTCGCTTTCTGGGCGCGTTGTCTCGCGGAGTGTCGGCTGGGTCGCTGCATGGGTTCCGGTGGCCACCCTGTTGTCCCTCTGGCTTTGGTGTGCCTCAGGGTGTTTCTTTGCAGGTGCAGGAGGCTTGAATGCAGAGCCGAGTGCTGCCACAAGAGTCTCAATTGCTTTTTCCACTTCGGGTCCAGTAGGTGGGCCCTTGCAGGCCTGCGTTGTTGTCTCTATGTGGTTTTCGGGTTCTTCCCCACTCGTATTGGGGTCCCTGCAGGTTCGCACCATTTCTTTTAAATCTCGGCTCCCCATTGGTTGTCGGCCATTCCAAGATGGCCTCCGGGAGCATGGCGCGGAAGTGAAATCTTCCAAGTCTGGAGCTTCAGCTTGGGAAAGCCTTTCCCTTGCCGGACTGGCGACTTCATTTTCTGGTTCCTGGGTGCTCATCGCTGCTCCATGGCTTTCCAGAAGGCCTTGGAGTTTTGCGATGAGCTCCTCTTTGCTGGCAGGTACTTCCAGCATCTTCAGAATGGTCGATTGGAAGTCGTCTCTGCCCGGTGGCTCTGTTCCTTTGCTGCTGCAGGTTTCCTCTCTCAGTTCCTCGTCCCAGAGCAGTAAGTTTGGATCATCTTCCTGCTCACCCTCGTTCGGGCCAATTCTCGCTGTGGTGCCTTCGAGAGCCTGCAGCTCCTCCATCTGTTTTGTATAGGCTCTGGTGAACATCCTGTTCTCTGCTTCGGACTGGATTCCTGATTCTGCCATTTCTGTAAGTTGTGGGTTAACCATCCTCTGCTACCAATCTGTGAAATGTTTCCAAGGATCTTACCCAATGACTCCAACACAAAATGCAATTGAATCAGAGTTCTTTATTAATCAGATGTTTCTGTTACAGGTATACGTCTGGAAGTACATCTGGATCTCTGGACCACACCTTATATACCTGGGAGGCGGGGCCGAGGTAAGGAGGGATCAGGGGAGGGTCTAGGTGGATGGATAGGGTTAACCCTTATTCTGCCATGGGGGGCAACGTTAGGCATTTACATGTAACATTGTTCCCACTATTAGGAAGTTTCTCCTTAATTCCAGGTTGCTTCTCTCCTTGATTAGTTTCCATTCATTGTTTCTTGTCCTGCTCTCTGGCGCTTTGGAAGATAAGTTGACCCCATCCTCTTTGTGGCAAATACTGGAATACTGCTATCATGTCACCCGAGTCCTTCTTTTCTCTAGATTAGTCAAACCCAAATCCTGCAACCGTTCTTCATATGTTTTAGCCTTCAGGCCTTTAATCATCTTAGTTACTCTTCTTTGCACTTTTTCCAAAGTCTCAACATATTTGTGGTAATATGGTGACCAAAACTGGATGCAGTATTCCAGATGTGGCCTTACTAAGGCTTTTTAAAGCAATACTAATAGTTCATGTGATTTTGATTCTATGCCTCTGTTTATACAACCTAGGATTGCATTAGCTTTTTTGGCTGCTGCCGTATACTGCTGGCTCATGTTTAAGTGATCATCCACTAGGACTTCAAGGTCCCTCTCACAGTTCTTGTTTTTGAGCTAGGTTTCACCTAATCTGTACTTGTACCTTTGTTTTTTCCTGTCTAGGTGTAAAACTTTGCTTTTCTCCACATTAAATTTCATTTGGTGGATAGGGCCCATTATTCAAGTCTGTCAAGATCTTTTTGGATCCCCTGTCAGTTTAGTGTCATCTGCAAATTTGATAAGTTGCTTTTTTTACTTTTTTGAAGATGGGAACCATATCATCTTTTTTCCAATCCTCAGATGTTCCAGGTGTTTTGAAAGATATTGTACAATGGTTTTGAGATAACATCTACCAGCTCCTTCAGAACTCTGTGATGTAATCCGTCAGGTCCCAGTGATTTATATTCAGGTCAGACAGGTGTTCTAGAACCATTTTCTTGCTTATTTTAATTTTATTTCTAGTCTGCATTTTATAATTATGTTTTGGGTAGGTTGGGCTATAGCCGTGATGGCGAACCTATGGCATAGTTGCCAGAGGTGGCATACAGTGCCCTCTCTGATGGCACGTGAGCTGTCACCCCAGTTCAGCTCCGCTGCGCATGTGCGTGCACCTCCTGCCAGCCAGCCAGCTGGTCTTCGGGTCTCTGCTGTGCATGCATGGGGGGGACACATGGGGGGCATGTGTGCATGCACAGGGGGTGGGGCATGTGCGGAGGCAATTGCGCATGTGTGGGGGGCAGGGGAGTGCAGGGAGCTGCACGCACATGTGGGGGAGGAGGGGCGCATGTGCGGTGGCCATGCATGCATTGTATTTTGGGGGTTTGGGCATGCGCAAAAAGGTTAGCCATCACTGAGCTATAGTTTCTTTTGGTGTGGAGACTGATGCAAAGAATGAATTAAGCAGTTCTGCGTTCTCTCTGCTGCCTGTTACTTCCTTGCCATCTTCTCTCTTAAGTGGATCTACTGTTTCCTTGACTTCTTTCTTGTAATTTATATGTTGAAAGAAACTTTTTTTTATTACCTTTGACTTTTGTTCAAAATAATATCCATTTTTTGGTTTGGTTAATTTTGTACATTTTCATGTGAAAGAAACTTTTGCTTCTTTATATTCTGAATTCTTCTTGTTGTGGCCAAACAGCAACCAATGGAGCTGGCAGCAGATTCGAACAGTGAGGAGGTTGGGGAGGAACATGGCCCAGTCCTGGAGTCTGGGGAAGGCTCCGATGAGGGATCTGTGTCGGAGGCAGAAAAGGGGCCAGAGCTGTATGCTGGTTATCAGCTGCCTTCAGAGTCAGACATCAGGGAGGCAGATGAACAGCTGGAGCCTGTTCCGAGTGTGCGCTTGTGCAGAGTTGCCAGATGAAGAGAACAGCTGAAGAACAAGGGTCAACTTGGGAGTAAGGCCATAGGTGGGTGATGAATGCCCCTCCCAGAGGGAATAAAAGAGTGAAAGGGGAGTGGAGTTTGCAGGAGAGAGTTTGCTTAATTGATTCATGACTCCTTGCCAAGTTTTGAAGATATCGGCCTGGCAGCTCTCCAAGTCAGATAAGATCTGTGACTGTAAATTCTCCCTTGAAAGACTTTGCTGGATATAAATGAGAAGAATTCACAGTAACTTAATAAAAAGGGGTTTTTGTTGGGACAAGGAGTCTGCTTCATGCTCCTGGGAAGCCTAGGTCACAACAGTTTGTCTCTTGCCCAAACAAATATCTATTAACATGGAGCAGCTTCATGTGGAGAACGCTCAGCTCACTCAACAGGTGGCTTCGCTAGCAGCACAGGTGGCTCAGCTCCAAGCTCACACTGTTCCACCTCCCCAGAGGAAATGTCTGGCAGCGGTGCCTGATAAATTTGATGGCAGCCATGTTTCCTGCATTTTTGGGACAACGCCAGGTCTTTATCAGCCTGCGAGCTAAGGACTTCCCCACTGACCGGGATAAAGTGGGGTTTATGATTAGCCTTCTCTCCAGCACTGTGGCTCACTGGGCCATGCCCCTGCTGGTCCAGGCTAGCTCCTTGCTGAATGATTTCTGGGGGTTTTGTGTCTACCTCAGGCTGATGTATGAGGATCCCATTAAGACACAGACTGCCATCTGATGTCTGAAGACCCTGAAGGAGGGCCGGTGCTCTCTGTAGGAATATATCAGTAAGTTTAAGCTGCTTAGTCAGGATTTGGCTTGAATGAGGCTGCCCTCATGGTTGTGTTCCAGGATGGGTTGTCAGAGGAGTTGCAGGATGAGCTGGTCCAGGTTGATATTCCTCCAAATCTCAATGTGCTGGTTCATCTTTGCCTCAGGATTAACACTCAGTTGCAGAGACAGGGCAGTCGCCGTGCCTCCCAGGAGACGTGGGTGGTCCCACTCATGTGCGAGACCCTGACTCTGCAGAAGGAGCCCATGGAATTAGGTGCAGCCAGGCCCCATCTGTGAGTGACTGAGAAAAACAGACGGCACTCAGGGGGGTTGTGTTTCTATTGCAGGGAACCTGGGCATATGGCTGCCTCTTGCCCCAAGAAGCAACGGTCAGCCCCTGGGCCTGCCCCACGCACACAGAAAACCCTGTTGGGAAATGCCCCAAGCTCAACCTAGGGTCCTAGGGTCCTAAGAACCTGGGTCAGGCACACACCAATACTGAGTCACACCCAGCAGACTTGCCCCCTGGGCCCCCCCGGCACTTGATCCTGGTGGCACAAGTATTCCTGTCCAGTAGTCCATAAGGGATTCCAGCACACGGCCTGGTTGACTCTGGAGCCACAATGAACTTTATGGACGTGGTGTTTGCAGCCAAATATGCAGTTCCTCATTATCCGGTGGATCCCCCTCTGCTTGATCATGAAGAAGAAAACTGGAGACTTGAGGCTTTGTTATGACTGCCGCATATTAAACACCATCATGGTGCGCAATTTGTATCTTCTGCCCCTTATTCCCGAACTGTTGGAACAGCTCCAAGAGGCTACCATTTTTACCAAATTGGACCTGCGCGGAGCTTATAATCTAATTCGGATCCAGCTCGGGAAAGAATGGAAGATGGCGTTTGGCACCAGGT
This sequence comes from Arizona elegans, assembly GCA_022577455.1. Classification (NCBI taxonomy): domain Eukaryota; kingdom Metazoa; phylum Chordata; class Lepidosauria; order Squamata; family Colubridae; genus Arizona; species Arizona elegans. The sequence goes on from JAKOOJ010000001.1 coordinate 157,903,682, forward strand.
ACGGACATTTTGAGCATACCGTCATGCCGTTTGGGTTAACCAATGCTCTCACCATCTTCCAACATTTTATGAACAACATCTTCCGGGACCTCTTGAATCAGTTTGTCGTGATTTACCTGGATGACATTTTGATCTACTCTTCCTCCCGGGAAAGCTACCACCAGCACCTCTGCCTGGTCCTGCAACAGCTCCGGTAGAACCACTTGTATGTGAAACTGGAAAAATGCCAGTTTTTTTCAGTCCACCATCGAGTTTCTGAGGCATTGCATCTCTCCTGAGGGCATTACAATGGAGCCGAGCAAAGTCACATCTTTGCGTAGTTGGCAACCTCCTTGGCAAGTGAAGGATGTCCAGAGACTCCTTGGGATTTCCAACTATTATCGGACCTTTATCCCTAGCTTCGCTTCCCTGACTTATCCCTTGGCTCCTTCAGAAAAAGGTCCCATTTCTGGACTTCCGGTGGCACTGCAAGCGCCGAAGACACTCCTTTTGTGAGTGCCAGCCCCGCAATCTCGTAAAGCCGCTAGAACAGCACAAATCAGCTGTCTAGCGGCTTGAAAACTTTCTCCCTGGGAAAAGGGGAGGAAGAGAGCAGACGGGCGTAGGTAGAGCTCCCCAAGGAGCCCCAGGAACAATTCTGGGGCTTGAAGGGTGAGAGCTCCCTGGAAGCCCGACAGAGCTCCAGATCCGGGATGTTTCTGCTTTAAGCAGAAGAAGATGCGCGACCACCCCTGCAAACAACATTTGGCATAAACATCATTCGGAAGCAGGCTGAGCAAACTCAGGAGAGATCAGATTTGCAAGTACTGAACTTTAACTCCAAATGTGTATTACTTCCTTCTGACTCATTAAGGGGAGAAAGTGAAACCAAGATGGCGATTGAGCTTTAATGGTCGTGAAAGCGAAAGTTAAAGAGGAAAGTTTCATTTAGCGCTGGTAGCTCCTGTTCAAAATTAGAGATTTTTGCTTCAAAAAAAAAAAGATTAAAGGCTAAAAAGACTACAGCAGTGATTTTTCAAAAAAGGGATTGATATTATTTAAAGACTGGGAATTTTTGGATTTGGTAGATTTGTTGTTCTGGCTGCTAAATAAATTCAAATTGGAAACTAAAAATGGCTTCAAAACAAGTAAAGACTATTGTCCCCAAAAGTGCTGGGACTTCGCCAGCTCAAACATCCAAATTGCAATCTCTCTCTGTTCCAACGGAATCACCAATATTAACACTTGAAATGTTGCAGGAAGCCCTTAAAACACAGGCCTCTGTTACAGAAAAAAAATTACTTCGGTGCTTGAGGATAAAATTCAAGATGTTGCTAGTTCAAATTAAAGAGATTATTCAAAAATGGAATCAAGAAATCAGAGAAGATATTATGGCAGTTCAAGGTCTGGCAGGCCATATTGAAGCAATAGATGAAAAAGTGGAAGAAATTAAGCAGTCTAATGAGAACTTGGAAAATAAAATGGGAGAGGTCCAGAATAAGATGGAAAGAGCAGAGGCCAATGTGATAATGATACAATATAGAGATATGGAATTTGCTTTGAGAATAAGAGGCCTCAAAGAAAATAAGCAAGAGAATTTGAGAGAGATCTTTTCAGAAGCATTTGCACAGATAATGGGAGATCAAAAAGCAAATCTTGAATGGCAAATTGACAAAATTTACCGTGTCAATTCATGGGTTGCCAGACAGAAACATCTACCAAGAGACATTGTAGTCTATTTTACAACAAGGAGAATACACAATGAAATCCTATAAGTAAAATAAAATAAACTTCAAGTGCAGGGGCAGGAGGTTTTAATACTGAAAGAAATCCCCCCCCCGCAAATGTTGAGAGCCAGAAGGGATTACGCCTTTTTGGTGGAAGAACTGAGAAACCGTCAGATACAGTACAGATGGGTACATGGGTACGTCAGTACAGTACAGATTCCAGCTGGACTAGTGGTGAACTATTCAGGAGAAAGATATCGTCTTAACTCAGTGTGGAAGGCAAGAGATTTTTACACCAATGTACTAAAGGCTGGATGCCCACAGTCCCCAGAAGCTAGAAAGAAGACGGAAGCAGAGGGCGCAAGAAAGGGGGAGAAGGAAGAATCGTTGGAACAGGCCCAAAGGGGAGCTTTGATTACTCAAGAAGATTTAATACAACTTTCAACTACTTCTCAAGCTTTGGAGGTATTTGACAAAATAGAAGAACCTAAGGATGAAAGACAGACCCGAGCGGCAGCCAAGCGTCAAGAAGAATTAAGATTGCAGCAACTACAGATGATGCAAGAAACTACAAAAACAGAAGCAGTGCGAGGAGCAAGACCAAAAAGTAAAATGCATGGAGATTTCCAGCAGATGCTTCAGGCGGCCAAGAATGGCAACTAGATTTCTGACTTGGAATGTTAATGGCCTAAATTCACCACAAAAGAGGAGAAAAATATTTCATTATTTGAAACAGTTTAAAAATGATGTAATCTGTTTACAAGAGACTCATATTAGAAGTAAAGATCAAAAATATTTAATAAATGCAAGGTTAGGTATACATTTTTTTTTAAAAAAATCTTTATTTACATTTCAGTTAAAAAGAAAAAACAACACAACATAAAGTGACACACAAAAAACAATACAACAATAAACATACGTACTTCCGTATAGTACCTTAATGAACAAATATTCGGTACTATAACTCTAAATTATATTCCGGAGAAGACAGAACAGCTTATATATCTTAATACATCAATTAGGTCTATCTGACCACACTTATCCTATATAATATAAATTACTCATTAAATACCATTCCTCATCTAATGTGGGTTATAATTTCCTCTTTTCAAACCATTTATAGAATTTGTCCCAAGCTAAACCTACTTGTGTTTGCTCTCTATCCTGTAATTTTTTAGTTAGCATATCTGCTTCTGCACATTCTAAATTTTTTTTTATAATAGCCTCCTCTGTTGGGATATTTTGATTTTTCCAGAGTTGAGCACACGTCAGTCATGCAGCTGTAATGATATGTAGTGCCAAATACCATAAGTCCCTTTTTATATTTTTCGGCTTAGAACCGAGCAGGCATGTCTCTGGTCACCAATCGATTTTTAATATTAAGATCTCATTGAGCCATTTTTTTATTTTCCCCCAAAATATCACTGCTTTCGGACACTTCCACCATTGGTGGTAATAGGTGCCATGTTCCCATCCGCATTTCCAACAATCCGCCGACTGCCCAGAGAACATTTTAGCTAGTCTATCGGGAGGCAGGTGCCACCTATATATCATTTTATAGATATTTTCTTTATAGGCCATGGATACTACTAATTTCATATTATCCCACCAAATCTCTTGTCATTTATCTAAGTGTATTGGATACCCAAAATTTTTCCCCCAAGCGATCATGGTATCTTTGACTATTTCCTCACCTATCTCTATTTTCATGAGCAGTTTATAAGTTTTTGAAATCATGCCTTTTTCTTGGCCCATCAAGATTTTATCTAGCTCTTGTAGTTCGCCATCAATACCTCTTCCATCTCTATCCTTTTGGTATTTAGACTGAATCTGCAGGTAACTCCACCAATCCATTTGCACTCCTTGAGAGGTTAATTCCTGTTTAGACTTTAATCTCCCTTGTACGTTCAGCAAGTCTTTATATGTTAATTTTTTAGCCACGTTGTAAAGATTGGGATATGTCACTGCTTCTAAAGGTGCTAACCAACAAGGCGTTTTAATGTAATATTTTTTACTGACTTTTTCCCAATTTTGGATTAAAATCTTTCTTATATAATGTTGGGTAAACCATTTACTCTGTGGGGTATTCTCATGCCAGAGTGCCTTATGCCAATCCTGTTGTATGTCAAAACCTTCTATTTTAAGGAGACGATTATTAGATAAAGTAATCCATTCTTTTACCCAAGTTAATAAAGCAGCTGAGTAATAATTGTCCCAACATGGTAGTCCTAAGCCTCCTCTTTCTCTTACTTCTTGCATCATCTTTCTTTTAATCCACGGTTTCTTCCCCTGCCAGACAAATTTCGATATTATTTGATTCAACTCCATAAAAAAATTTTTAGATAAACTCACTGGAGCAGTCTGTAATAAAAAGTTAAACTTCAGTAACGCATACGATTTCACTGTTGTTACTCGTCCTAGTAGTGAGAGTTGTATTTTACCCCATCTATCTAAATCTTTTTTGATTTAAATTAGTAATTTATTGTAATTGTCCTCCTATATACTCGAACATCTGCCAGTTAGCCAAATTCCCAAGTATTTAACTTTATTAACTTTTAGTCCAGTTACCTCCTGTAGACCTCTCTTAGATTCTTCTAGGATATTCTTAGTTAATATATTTGTTTTATTTTTATTAATTAATAACCACCCCAAATTCTTCAATTGTCTCTAATAAGTATAAACAAGATTCTGTGGGCTCTTCCAGGATAAAAACCATATCATCAGCAAAGGCCTGGGTTTTGTATACCTGTTGTCCAATTCTAAGGACTTTAACTTTTTAATTTTTTCTTCATTCCTTACTTTACGTAATAGAGTTTCTAATGATAAGATGAAGATGTCTTGTGCCTTTGCCAATAGGAAATTCTTCCATCAAATCCCCATTTATCAATAATCTGGCCATTTGTTTAGAATAGATGGTTTTAATCACATTTATAAACCTCTGCCCAAAGCCCATATAGTCTAGTTGTAATATTATAAAGTCCCAATTAACTCTATCAAATGCCTTCATGGCATCTATAAAGACTAATGCGACCTGTTTGCCTGGATGTTCTTCATAGTATTCCAATATATTTAACATAAATCTCATATTATCCCGTAATTGTCGTGATGGTAGGAATCCATTTTGGTCCATATGTATGAATTCATTCAGAAACCCTTTTAATCTGTTTGCTAAGATTGTGGTAAAAATTTTGTAGTCTGAATTCAGAAGGGAAATTGGTCTATAAATTTTAATATCTGATGAGGGGGGATCTTCCTTAGGAATCAAACTAATATTTGCCTCTCTCCATGAATGGGGAATTTCCGCTTTTCCCACTACTTTAGTTTTAGTTTTAGTTTTATTTGATTTGTATACTGCCCTACTCCTGAAGGACTCAGGGTGGTGAACAGCCAACAATAAAATACATAGATACATAAAATTTAAAAACCCAATAAAATCAAATTAAATTATTTGGCCCAGACAAATTAAAACACCCCGATAATTTAAAAACAGATTAAAATTTAAATATTTAAAAAGGGAAGAGATTAGGCCAAGCCCGCTTGATGGAATAAAAAGGTCTTCACAGCACGGCGGAAGGAGCACAGATCTGGGATCCTCTGTATCTCTGGGGGGAGCTCATTCCAGATGGTAGGTGCCCCCACAGAGAAGGCTCTCCCCCTAGGGGCCGCCAGTCAACACTGTTTGGCTGACGGCACCCGGAGGAGTCCCTTTCTATGAGAGCGTACTGGCCGGTGGGAGGCTATTGGTGGTAGTAGGCGGTCCCGTAGATAACCAGGTCCTAAGCCATGGAGCGCTTTAAAGGTGGTAAACAAAACCTTGAAGCGCACCCAGAAGACCATCGGGAGCCAGTGCAGCTTGCGCAGGAGAGGTGTTACATGGGAGCGCCATGTCGCTCCCATTACCACCCGCGCGGCCACACTCTGTGCCAGTTGGAGCCTCCGGGTGCTCCTCAAGGGGAGCCCCATGTAGAGAGCATTACAATAGTCCAGGAGGGAGGTGACGAGGGCATGAGTGACCATGCGTAACGAGTCCCGATCCAGAAAGGGATGCAACTGGCGAATCAGGCAAACCTGATAAAAAATCCTCCTGGTCACGGCCGTCAAATGCTCTTCTAAAGACAGCTGTGAGTCCAGGAGGACGCCCAAGTTGCGAGCCCTCTCCGTGGGGGCCAATGATTCGCCCCCAATAGTCAGTGATGGCGTCAACTGACTATATCGGGATGTCGGAAACCACAGCCGCTCGGTCTTGGATGGATTGAGCCTGAGCCTGTTCCTCCCCATCCAGATCCGTACGGCCTCCAGGCACCGGGACATCACTTCAAGGGCATCGTTGGGGTGATCCGGGGTGGAGATGTACAGCTGAGTGTCGTCAGCGTACTGATGGTACTCCACCCTGAAACCACGGATGATCTCGCCCAGCGGCTTCACATAAATGTTGAACAGGAGAGGCGAGAGGACCGACCCTTGCGGCACCCCACATATGAGGGGCCTCAGGGTTGACCTCTGTCTCCCTGCCAACACAGACTGCAACCGGTCAGAGAGAAAGGAGGAGAACCACCGCAACACAGTGCCTCCCACCCCTAACTCTTCCAACCGGTGCAGCATGATACCATGGTCGATGGTATCAAAAGCCGCTGAGAGATCTAACAGGACCAGGACAGAGGAGCACCCTCTGTCCCGAGCCCTCCAGAGATCATCAACCAACGCGACCAATGCCGTTTCCGTGCTGTACCCGGGCCTGAAGCCCGACTAGAACGGATCCAGATACGTCGTTTCATCCAGGTGCTGGGGGAGCTGTTGCGCAACCACACTCTCAACAACCTTCACCACAAAACGAAGGTTGGAGACCGGACGATAATTTACCAACATTGCCGGGTCCAGGGAAGTCTTCTTGAGGAGAGGCCTCACCACCGCCTCTTTCAAGGCGGCAGGAAAGACACCCTCACCCAGCGAAGCATTTATAATCCCCTGGAACCAGCCTCGTGTCACCTCCCGAGAAGCCAGCACTAACCAGGAGGGACACGGGTCCAATAAACAAGTGGTCGCGTTCAGTCTACCCAGAATCCTGTCCACGTCCTCAGGGGTCACAGGATCAAACTCATCCCAGATAACATTCTCAAGACCTGCCCCAGTCCCTCCCCCTGAGACTACCCAGTCGGAGTCCAGATCTTCCTGAATCTGAGCAATTTTGTCATACAGCTATTGAACAAAATCCTCGGCTCTACCCTCCAAGGGGTCCTCCCGTGCTTCCTGGTGGACCAAGTGAACCAAGGAGCTAAATGAGATCGGCGCCGGGTCAGAGGCCGCAAAGGCACGACCCGATCCAGAGCTCCAGCGGCTGCCCTATCCCAGGTGGCCACTAGGTCTCCAGTTGAGGCGTGTGCCAGAGCCTCAGGGAATGGCCCAAGCTCCATCTGGAACCTATCAGGTTCCATCAGGTGCCTGGGGCGGAACCATTTTACCGGCTCCGCCTCCCTGCGGCAGGGTGTAGCGGTTCGAAAGTCGAGACGAAGGAGAGAGTGATCAGACCATGACAAGGGCTCGATGACTATATCCCCTATCTCGAGATCACTCAACCACTGTCCAGAGACAAAAACCAGATCCAGCGTGTTTCCCCCCGTGTGGGTAGGGCCATGAATTAACTGGGTCAGGTCCATGGCTGTCATGGAAGCCATGAACTCCCGAGCCACCTCAGATGCCTCACCAACGGACGGCAAGTTGAAATCCCCCATGACCATAAGCCTAGGGGTCTCAACCGCCACCGTGGCGATGACGCTGAGTAGCTCGGGCAGGGCTGCTGCCACATGGCAGGGAGCCAGGTACGTGATCAGCAAACCCATCTGAACCCCGTGACCCCATTTCACAAGGAGGGATTCACAGCTGGCTGTCTGAGGAACAGTGGCCTCCCTCGGTCTCAGACCTTCATTAATAATAACCGCTACCCCCCCCGCCCCTACCCTGCAACCTCGGCTGATGGAATGCGCAGAAACCTGGTGGGCACATTTCAACAAGAGGGACCCCCCCTCTTGGCCCAACCAGGTTTCCGTAATACCTGCCAGGTCCGCTCCCCCCTCCTGAACAAGATCACAAATGAGGGGGGCTTTATTTACTACAGACCTGGCATTGCATAACATCAGACGGAGGCCAGGGCCCTGAGGATCTGTGCCACCTGGAGAACGAGTGGAGCTTTGGGGGCCGGAGCGCGCCACCGCTCGAAGACAGCAGGCGCGTGCTCCCCTAACATGATATGGCCCCCTGCTCCCGCCATATCTACCCCTCCCACTCACAGTACTGATGGTAGAAACCTTACTTCATTAAATAGATCCTTCATATGCTCTCCCATAACCTCAAACATTGTTTTGTATAGTTCCACTGGAAGTCCATCTGTGCCAGGCGTTTTTAGATTCCCCTGTTTCTTTACTGCTTTTTCAATCTCCATTAAGGTAATTTCCTCCTCTAGTATCTCTTTCGTTAAATTAGATATCTTGGGTAAGTCCGAATTCTCTATATAATTTTTTATTGCACCTAATGAAATCTCCTCCCTTTTGTAAAGTTCTTTGTAGAAGTCCACTGCAATTTTTTCTTTTCCTTTTTTATCTTTTAATAAATTCCCTTCCTTGTCTTCTAATTGGTCGATTCGTCTAATCTATTTTTCTTTTTTTAATCTGAATGTAAGCCATCTTCCTAATTTATTAGCTGATTCAAAGTGTTTTTGTTTTGCTATCTTTATCTTATCTTTCAATTTATCCAGTTCCAGGAGATTAAGCTGATGTCTTAGTAGTATTATCTGTTCTTTTGCCCCTGCAGAAAGTGGGTTATCTTGTAATTGTTCCTCGGCTTTTATTAATTTACTTATTAGCTCACCTCTTTCTTGTTCTTCTTTTTTATGTTTATTGGCCATATATTTAATGCTAAGCCCTCTTATAAAAGCTTTAGCAGTGTCCCAGATTATTTGAAGTGGCATTCCTGGTGTTTTATTCTCTTGAAAGAAAAGGGGTATTTCTATCTTAAGCTTCTGTATAAATTCAGTCTCTTTTAAAATCTCTGATCTCATCATCCACCTCCTTCTATTTTTCTCCTCTTTCTTTAGTATAACTAGTACTGGATTATGATCTGCCCAGTCATTCGGCATAATTCTAGTCTCTGCTACTAAAGAATTAAGTTCTTGTGTCAACCAAATCATGTCCAGCCTGGACCACGATTTGTGTCTAGATGAATAATAAGTAAATTGTTCTTTGGTCGGATTGTGCTCACGCCATGTGTCTTTCAGTCCTAATTCCTCTCTCATTTCGTTACAAATGACTGGTAAGATTTTCCTATCTTGTCCTCCATTTCTTTTTTGACTTTCCCCTGTTTTGTAATCCTGTATCCTATTAACGACTGCATTAAAGTTGCCCAGAAGACATACCTGCTCATAGTCCAAGTCACGGATTTCTCTTTGTATTTTCTGGAAGAACACTTTATGTTTAGTATTTGGGGCATAAATTCCTATCAGTAAAACTTTACTCTGAAATATTTCCACCTCTACTATTAATATTCGTCCCTCTTCATCTGCGAAAAGTTGTTTCGGGGAGAGATATTCCTTTACATACATTGCAACGCCTCTCTTTCTCTCCTCTGAGGCCGCTACAAACAATTTCCCTGCTTTAGGACATTTCAGTAAATTAACATGTGACAGTTTGATGTGCGTTTCTTGCATACAGACTATATCCACATTAGTTTTCATAATTTTAGTTAGTATATGTCTCCTCTTTGCCGGAGCATTGAGGCCATTGACATTTACTGTCAAAAGTCTCACTCCTTGATCCATCTCTATCTATTGGTCCCTTTAGTTTTAGCTGCTAAACGAGTTTCAACCCCGTATTCTTCTAATTCTCCTTCTTCCCCCTTCCTCCCATTTCGTTTCCCCTTTCCTTGGTACACTTGTGTTCCTCTCTCATTTCTCCACTCCTCTTTCTGATCTTTCTGATTCTTTTTAACTGTTTCTTTATCTCTTTCACTTTCAGTGGGTCCAAAGAAGCTTTCGCAGAATTCCTGTGCATCCTGTATATTTTCAATTTTAATCTTTCGGTCTTGCCAAGTCACCAAAAGTCCTTCCGGCAATAACCATCGATAAGGCGTGTTGTGTTTCCTTAATTGCAAGGTTATAAACTGGTAGCTCTGTTTCTGTTCTTGCGCCCTTCTAGGGATCTGCTTTAGAAATGTAATTTGCCGTCCTTTATATGTAATATTCTGATCCCTGGCCTTATGAAGGGTTTCATCCCTGAGTGCCTTTTTAGTAAGTCTTATGTGGATTTCCCTGGGTAGATTATGCCGTCTTGCATAGTTGGTATAAACACGATAGGCCTCATCTATCTTGCCATAGACTTCTTCCTTCTTCCTCCCCACTACTTCCGCAATCACTTCTCCCACAATTTCCTCCAACTGTTCCTCTCTGTCCACCACATTTTGCAAATGTAGGAAGAAAGCAGACTTCTCCATCTCTAAGAATACTACTTCCTCTTCGAGTTTCCCGACCGCTTGAGCACATCTCCTTTCACAGTTATCTATTTGAGTTTCAACTCTTTCAGTAGTTTTTTCAACCTCAGTCAATCTCTCCTAATGTTTAGTCAGAGTTGTTCTCATCTCTCCCAATGTCTCTTTAATTTGTTTCATCTCTCCTCTTAATTCACTCATCTCTGTTTTCAGGTCCTCGAAATTTTTAGATGTAACTTCTTGATTATTTTCAATTAATTCTTGAATATTTTGGAACATCGTCTGCATTCCTTGCATTGTGATTGGTTTCTCTGCTGTTGGTAAATTTTCACCTGATTTTCTTAGCCCTGGAGGCATTGTAATCAGTGAAGATGCCACTGTAGAAGCAATATGTTTTTTGGTCACTTTGGTGGAGGTTACTGTGGTTGACATATTTGCTAAACAAAGGAAGCTTTTCCAGATTATCATACACTAATATTTATTATTATTATTATTATTATTATTATATTATTATTATTATGAAGTCTATTTGAATATGCACACTCAATCCACTTTCTCCCTTATTTCACTCCTATTAATATACACTCTCAGATTTCAATATTTATAACCGTATACCAATTCAACCTTATCTTATATATCTATAATTAGGTAAAATCTATATGACTATATATACAAATTATTATATCAAATTATATTAAGTAATAAATAAATCTAAATAGGTAATTATATGCTCAATCGATTAGACCATAATTATTATATACAATTAATATTAAAAATTGATTGTATCTTCAATCAATGTAGAGCCTTGGTAGTACAGTGGTTTAAAGCACCCTGTTATTAACACAGCTGCCTGCAATTACTGCAGGTTCGAATCTTACCAGGCTCAAGGTTGACTCAGCCTTCCATCCTTTCTAAGGTAGGTTAAATGAGGATTCAGTTGTGGGGACAATAAACTGACTTTGTATAAATATACAAAAGTATGAAGGCTATTGCTTAATGCATTGTAAGCCACCCTGAGTCTCCGGAGAAGGGCGGCATATAAATCAATTTTTTTTTTAAAAAAAGGAAAGCTTCCTTAATCCCCACTCTTATTTCCGTTTGTCCAGCTAATTGAGATAGGCAGGAAAAGACTCACTGTCACGCTAAACTCCCAGGGAGGAAGGGGGGTTCGGAGAAAAGAAAATTCACCCCCAAATCATCATTGGCTTTATAAAGTTAGTCGTTATATATTGCTCCTTATCCGCTGGGGTTCAGTTCTTAACCCAGCTAAGAGCTTTCACTCACTCCAATAATCATCAGCACTTAATCCAGTTCACTCGCCCTTCTGTCTCTCTCCAATTCCTCAGCAGCGAGATTACAAAAGGTTCATGAGTAAAAGCTTCCTTCTCTTCTGATCTGGGCTGCTGCTATTCTCTCCAGTCACTGCACAGTCCCTGCAATTCTCGATCCGATCTCCTCTTTCTTTTCCCTTCACGTTCTGTCCTGTCTCCCCGTGCCGGTCAAAACCGCAGCTTCATTGGCTTCGGGGCCGCTTCTACGCGGCCTTCTTCTTGGTCTCCGAATCCTCAGGGCTCATGTTTCATTGCAGAGAGGGGGGTCGCACACCCTCTCCTCGCCTCCAAAGAAAGCCCCTCTGCTCCCCCTGCCTCTCCAGGGCTGAGAGCAGCTAAAAAAAAGCCGCAGAGCTTCAAGAAATTTGATCAGCACAACGGAGCTCACACCGGGCCGATCTTCTGCCTTGACAGCTGCACCAGAAGTCTCAAAGTTAGGTATACATTTTGTTGCATCTGCTCCCGAGAAGAAGAATGGTATAGTTATATACCTAAAAAAAGACTTAATTGCCAAATTAATTGAAACAGATGATCAAGGAAGATTTATAGCAATTGAACTTTTAATAAAAGGAGAAAAAATACTTTTAATTGGAGTATATGCACCGAACCAACAACAGGAAAAATTGTATAAGTTTTTACATTCCAAGTTACTACAATGGGATTACAAATCATGCATTTTATTGGGCGATTGGAATGGAGTTTTGGACACTAAAAAAGATAAGATGGGGCTCTTGCAAAATATCTCAACGCGTGCTAGATTGCCAAAATTGTTTTTTGAAATGATGGATGATATGGAGTTTAGAGATATCTGGAGAGAGAGGAACCCTGAAGAAAAAGACTTTACTTTTTTCTCTGATAGACATCAATCTTTCTCTAGGATTGATTTCATATTAATTAGTAATGATCTTTTTTCTAGGGTGAAGAAGACGAAGATCTGCCCAAGAGTTTTTTTTTTATTGCAAAAGTTTTACAATTACATTTTCACCCCTTTCCCCCCCCTCATCCCACCCCAAACTTCCCAACCTCCCTAACCCTCCCTAACCCTCCCCTCCCCCCGGACTTCCACACAATGTACTCATATCAGGCAAAAAACCTCCCTTAGTATAAAACTTATATAAAACTTGAACCCCTCCCTCCCCCTTATAATTTTTTTATCTTCATTACATTGAAATATTTCTATCTTGATATATCATTTTCAAATAAAAGCTATTTGATACTTCCTAGTTTGATATTTGTTCTGAACATAATCTATCCACTTTTTCCATTCCCATTCATAAGTCTCTTGTGAACAGTATTTTAAATATGCTGAAATCTTCGCCATCTCTGCAAAACTGGCCATCTTCAAAGTCCATTCCTCGATCGTGGGCAAAACTTCATTCTTCCAGTATTTACCTATCAATAGTCTCGCAGCTGTTATCATGTACAATATCAATTTTGTTTCACCCGAAGTAAAACCCTTAACTATACCCAATAAAAACAATTGTGGAGAAAAGTGAATTTTTTTCTTCAAAACATTCTGCATGACCCACCAAATTTTTATCCAAAAAGCCTTCACTTTCCTACAGGTCCACCAAACATGATAATATGTAGCATCTAAACAATCACATCTCCAACATTTTGACTGAACATTAGGGTACATACATGACAATTTTTTGGGGTCTAAATGCCATCTATAAAACATTTTATAGAAATTTTCCCTCAGATTCTGCGACTGTGTAAATTTAACATTCTGAACCCAAATTTTTTCCCATGTTTCCAACATCACTGGCTCCTCAAAATTTTGTGCCCACTTAATCATACAATCTTTAACCAATTCAGTTTCTGAATCCCTTTCTAACAAAACATTATAAAGCCTTTTAATATGCATTGGACCTTTCTCTTTTATATGTCTAACCAATTCTTCCTCATGCAACATAATACCAGTTTTTTGGTCCTCTTTCCATCTCAATTGTAATTGATTATATTGTAACCAAGTTAAGTTAATCCCTTCGTCCAACAGTGTCTGTAATGTCTTCAACTGCCATCTGCCCGCATCTGTAAAAAGAACCTCTTTGTATAAAAACCCCCCGAGTGACATTATATTTGTATTCCACATAATATGACCAAGATCCAGCCATAGTGGTATTTTATAATCCCATTTGAATCGGTGCTTCTTCCAAACTCTCATCAAAGAGTCTCTAAGTATATGGCTTTGAAATACTTTATCCACTTTGTTGTCATAAAATAAGTAAGCATGCCATCCAAATTCAAGATCAAAACTCTCTATATTCTCTGTATTCCAGTCTTTTTCCTTCCAAACCAATCACTTGCTAAAGTCAAAGCTGCTGCTTCATAATATAACTGTAGGTTTGGAAGTTTAAGACCTCCCCTTTCTGGAACATCTTGCATAATTTTCAATTTCACTCTCGGTTTTTTCTCGTTCCAGACAAATTTATTCACTCCAGTTTGCCAGTTTTTCAGTTGTTTTTCACTTGAGCACCGGAATCATTTGAAACAAAAAAAGAAATCTTGGCAAAATGTTCATCTTAACTGCTGCTATTCTTCCAAGTAAAGACAGCTGCAGTTTTTTTCCAAGTCTCCATATCTTTCTGCACATCTCGCCACAACACCTCATAATTATTTTGAAACAATTTCATGTTTGATTCTGCAACCTGAACTCCTAGATATTTTACCTTTGGTACAATCTCAAAACCTGCCCTCCTTTCAAGCTCGTGTTTACGATCTTGTGTCATATTTTTAATTATCATCTTAGTTTTTTTCTGATTCAGTCTAAAACCTGAAACTTTACCATAGTCTTGTATAATGTCCTTCATCTGGATTATTGATTCCATTGGCTGTGTTAGGGTAACGACCAGATCATCTGCAAATGCCTTTATTCTGTAATTCTCTTGCCTTATCATTATACCTTTCAAGATATTAGAGTCCTGTATTGTATTTAACAAGACTTCTAATGTTAAAATAAATAACAATGGAGACAGCGGACATCCCTGTCTTGTTCCTTTTTTCAATTTTAAACTCTGTTGTCAAACTTCCATTAATAATAATCTGTGCCTTTTGCTCTTGGTAAATTGCTGAAACCGCCTGTATAAATTGATCCCCAAAGTCCATCTTTTTTAAAGTCTTTAGTAGAAAATTCCAATCCACTCTATCAAAGGCCTTCTCTGCATCCAGGAAAACCAGCACTGCAGGGATCTGTTTATTCTTCTCAAGATATTCCAATAAATCTATTACTTGCCTTACATTGTCCTTCATGTATCTACCCTCGATAAATCCCGCTTGATCATCATGAATCACCTTTTGAATTACTGGCATCAACCTGTTGGCTAATACTTTTGCATAAATTTTATAATCAGTATTCAGAAGAGATATTGGTCTATAATTCTCCGGTTTTTTTGGACCTGCTTGCTCTTTTGGTATCAGAGAAATATAAGCTGTTGTCCATGATGGGGGTATTTTACCCCCTTGTTGAATATTACAAAACAGATCTCTAAGTTGTTCCACCATTTCTGCTTGCAAATTTTTATAATACACTGCAGTCAAGCCATCCATTCCAGGAGCTTTAGCTATTTTTAAATGTTTAATTGCTACTATTATCTCCTCCTCTGTTATAGGATAATTCATTCTTTCCTTTTGTTGATCAGTAATTTTTGTAACTCTTTTATTATCTAAATATTTTTCTATAAGTCCATTCTGCACATCATCTTTAGCATATAGTTTAGTATAATAGTCCACAAAAGCTTCTTTAATTAATTTTTGTTGAAAGATTTCTTTCCCTCCAATATCAATACTATCAATAGTCCGTGTACTCTGCTTTTTCCTTAATGTGTAGGCCAGCCATCTGCCCAGTTTATTGGCATTACAAAATGTATTATGCTTCGCATATTGTAAGTTTGTTGCAACTTGTTCCGCCATAAGCATTTGAAATTGGTCTTTCAAAAGTTTTATAACACCACGTATTCTTTCATCTGTTGGGTTTTTGATAAGTAACTGTTCTTTATTCTTTATTTTTACTTCCAATTCAGATCTTTTCTTTTGTCGAATCATTCTATGTTTAGAGTTCATATAAATGAGCACCCCTCTCATATAAGCTTTGCTCGCATCCCACACAATTTCAATTGGGGTACCTTTATTCAAATTTATTTCAAAAAATTCTTTCAAGTGCTTTTTAAGTTCTATTATATTTTTTTCATATCTGAACAAGTTTTCATTTATTCTCCAAGAACGTCGCTCAGTCTTACCCATCTCAATTTCTATCCATACAGGGCTATGGTCAGTCAAGGTTCTTGGAAGAATCTTTGTTCTTTTTGTCTTAACAAGTAGATCATCTGACAACAAAATAAAATCAATCCTAGAGAAGGATCTATGTCTGTCGGAAAAAAAAGTATAATCCAATTCTTTTGGATTATGTATTCTCCAAATATCTTTTAATTCCAAGTCTTCTTTCATATCAAAAAAGGTCTGTGGTAATCTAATCCTAGATTTCGCCAAACTCTTTTTATCTAGTTTAGAATCAATTACTCCATTCCAGTCTCCCATAATTAGAATAGATCTATAGTCCCATTGCAGTATTTTAGTATGTAACATTTTATAGAAATGGTCCTGTTGTTGATTGGGAGCATAAATTCCAATCAGAAGAATTTGGCCATTTACTGTAAGCAATTCGATTGCTATAAACCTACCATCTTCATCTGCTTCTATAATTTTAGCTGTTAATCTTTTGTTTACATAAATAACCACACCATTCTTTTTTTGCAAAGCTGAAGATATAAAATGTGTTCCTAATTTAGAATTTATCAAATATTTTTGATCTTGAGTTGTGATATGCGTTTCCTGTAAACAAATTATATCATTATTAAATTGTCTCAAGTATGCAAATAATTTCTTCCTTTTCTGTGCTGAATTCAACCCATTCACGTTCCAAGATAAGCACTTAATTGTCATCTTTATCTTTCTGAAGCATCGAGCAGAATAACCGAATATCTTCCGGAATCTTCGGTCTCGCTCCCCCCATGGCTCCAGTCTCTTGTATAGCACTCTTAGCTCCCTTTTCTTGTCTTTCCTGTTGTTGCTTTTCTTTAAGTTGCTTTGATTTTGCACGAGTTATGCGCTGATCCTTAACTTCGGCCATCCGAACCAGGTCCAAGATTGGAGAAGATTCCAACAAGGGCTCATCCAAGAAACCTCCTTCAGCACCCTGCATTTCCTCTAGCTCCACCTGCTTAAACTGTTCTTGCGGTTCTTGTTGAAGTTGCTTCTTATCACTCTCCTTAATCTCCAGGACTGTAGATGAACATGGAGATGGTGTTCTTTCTTTAAAAATAGTAGTATAGAAATACTCCGCCTTCTCCACGGTATTCAAACGATGTCTTTCTCCCTTGTATTTCAAAATTATGCCAGTTGGGGCATCCCACCGAAATGGTATCTCTTGTTTTTGCAATTCTTTTACAAGAAAGCCAAAATCTTTTCTTGCTTTCAACATTTTAGGTGGTAGTTCTTTGTAAACTCCTATTTGTGCACCCCCCACTTGCACAGAAGTAAGAAAGGATTTTTGCAGGATATCATTTCTTATTGCTCTATCCGTAAAATATATGACCACATCTCTAGGCAATTGTCTTTGTCTGGCCACCCAAGAATTCACTCTGTAGATTTTATCTATTTTGTAAAAAACCACGTCAGGATTAATTTTTAAAAGCACTGCCAGAGCCTCAGCACAGATCTGTCTCAAGTCCTGCCTGTCACCCTCTTTAATTCCTCGAAGCCTTATGGCAAATTCCACTGACCTGAATTGCATCATAACAACTTCGTTTTCAACTCTTTGCATTTTCTCATCAACATCAGAAATTTTATAGTCATTATCTTTCATCTTAACATTGACTTCTGATTTAAGTTCATCCACTTTAGAATCAACTTTAATAATAAATTCTGCGAGGCCAGATGCCACATCTGATATTTTTTTAGTCACCTTGCCATAATCCTGTTTCACCATATCTTTAATTTCATTAATTTCCTGCATAATTTCCTGTTGAGATTTTTGAAGTTTATCATCTATTTCCTGTTGGGATTTTTGAAATTTATCATCCAAAGCTTTAGAAATAAATTCTTTTAAATTTTCAAAATCCAAGTCTTTTTTCTGAGTCTGTATCTGTTGAGCAGGGGGAAGCTGCGTTTCATGTTTGTGTGTGGGGGATCCCCCCCCCTGCTATCTTTCCTTCCTGCTTCTTTGAGGCCATCCTGCCACGTAAGCTAGATTTTCTGAAGAGGAAAGTCCCTTTTCCTTTTCCACCTCCACAGAGACTTCTAAAAAAGTCCCCCAGGTTTAATCAAATAAAAACTGGAATAAAGCAGAGTCAGATATTAAAAGAAAAGTTTTTCTTTTTTCCCTGTTCTCTTGTTTCTCTTTATTACAAGCGAAGCAACTTTGTAGCAACTTTGTAACTTTGTAGCAAAGCAAGACGACTTCACAAATCCACTCTCGCTTGCTCATTAACTCTAGCGCTGGGTGCCATATTTTTTTCCCAAATCACTTTCACTCGCTCATATTTTCTCTTGAATTAAAAAGTCAACAAAGCACTAATACTTGCGATTTCCGAGTTGCAGGGTTCAAGTTAGTATTTCCGCTGCTTATTAAGGTTGGTTCCTTTCACTTTAAACGTTTGCTGCAGCCGGCTTGTTCTGCTGAAGGCAGAATCGTCCCACGCCGCCCGGAGTCTCAGCAGGTTGGGAGGGAGCCGCGCCTGTTTCCTCCCCAGAAGCAATTCCCTGGGGGCTTACAGGGGCTCAACCTGTACCCTGCTATCTCTCCTCCTTCAATCCTCTGGATTTCGGAGTTTTCAAGCCACTTCTCGATCACGAAGTAGCTCTACAGGCGGCGGGGCTGGCGGTCCTTAAAAAGGCACCGTCGTCGCCGAAGGCTAGCAAACCGGAAGTCCGATCTGCCCAAGAGTTTTAATGGATCATAGTCCAGTTTGGATGGAATTAGAGTATGGAATGGGATTTAAGAGGTCTTGGAGGTTAAATGAAAATCAGTTTAGATATGAGGAAAATGTAAAAGAATGTAAAAAATTTATGAAAGAATTTTTTATTATAAATATGCATAAGGGTACATCTATGGAAATGGTTTGAGATGCAAGTAAAGCATATATGAGAGGTATTTTGATATATCTGAATAATAAACATAGACGTAAACAGGAAAAAAAGGAAGGACTTAGAAGAGAAAATTAAAAAAAAAAGAACAGAAGAACAGTTGGGAAACCAACTATAGAATAACAAAATCTGCAGCATATAAGGAGAACCACTACAAGATGTGGTACAGATGGTATCTGGCCCCTGCGAGATTGGCGAGGATGTATGCAAACCTTAATCCAATGTGCTGGAACCTTCTTTCATGTCTGGTGGCTTTGCCCAAAAATTAAAAAATATTGGATAAAAATTAAAATTTGGATATCAGAAATAATAGCAGAGGATATTGAGCTAGAACCAGAATTTTTTTTGTTAGGAATGCTTAAACAAAATATTAGAAAGGAAAAAAAGTATCTAATATTACAAATAATTACAGCAGCTAGGTTAGCTCTAGCGCAAGTCTGGAAAACAGATCAATTGCCAACGGAGCAGCAAATAATTCAAAAAATTTACACATGTGCAGAAATGGATAAACTAACATTGAAATTGAAAGATAAGGAAGACTCTCAATATTTTAAGATATGGGACAGTTGGTATGAGTGGATTAACCTATGGAAAAGAAGGTAAAGTCAAAACTTAGTAAGAAATTTAAAGTAATAATTATACACCATCATTAAGGAAAAAAAGGGAAAATAAGTTCTTGTATATATGTGTACTTATATACATTATATATACCTTATTTGTTGTTTGTTGATATTGTTGATTGTATTTTAAGGTTGTGAATGTTTTATACAATTTTATGTTTTGTTTTTTAAATCTAATAAAGTTTGTTTTTAAAATTAAAAATAAAAAATAAAAAAAAGAACAAGCTTTGATATTGAACCCAGCAGACAAGAAAATAAAAGAGGCAATTAACTTACTGCGAGGGCAATTTAATATGCTAATGGCAGATCAGGTCGCAACTGATATTGCAACTAATTTGCAATATGCTAAACATAATACTTTTTGCAATGCTAATAAACCAGGGAGATGGTTAGCATATCTGTTAAGGAAAAAACAAAAGTCACGGACCATAGAGAAAATAGAATATAAAGGTAAAGAAGTTTATCAGCAAAACATGATTAAAAAAGCATTTTTAGAATTTTATACGAGGTTGTATGCTAGTGATAAAATTCAAAGTATAGATGTAGATAGATACTTACAGAAAGAGAATATTCCTATAATTACAAGAGAGCAAAGGGAGGGTTTAAATCAACCAATAACTTCCGAAGAGACCATGCTTGCAATTAAGCAGTTGAAAGTGGGTAATGCCCCTGGGACGGATGGTTTGACAGCTGCTTATTATAAACAGTTGCAGTTAAAAATGGTGGGACCACTCAAAGAGTTATTTACTAACATACAATCTGGAGGAGATGTACCCTCATCCTGGAGGACAGCTTTTATTTCTCTGATTCCAAAGGAGGAGCAAGACCACACTCAGCCAAAAAATTATAGGCCTATATCACTTTTAAATACAGATTACAAGATTTTTGCTAAAATACTAGCAAATAGGTTAATGACAGTCATGCAACAAATGATTCATAATGATCAAACTAGTTTTATAAATGGTAGACAAATGAAGAGTAATGTAAGGCAAATGGTTAACCTATTAGAGTATTTGGGGAAGAACAACCAAATCCCTGCAGTGCTAATATTTCATGATGCGGAGAAAGCATTTGATCGATTGAATTGGCATTTCTTATTGAAAATAATAGAAAAGATGCAGTTTGGAGAATATTTTACACAATCTATTAAGGCAATATATCAGAAACAAACAGCGCAAATAATAATTAATGGTAGTTTAACAGATACTTTTAATATAGAAAAAAGAACAAGACAAGGATGTCCCTTGTCTCCATTATTGTTCATCTTGATTTTGGAATTTTTGTTGAGTAAGATACGTGGGTCGGACAAAATAAATGGAATTAAAATTAGGCAGTATGATTACAGAGTACGAGCATTCGCAGATGATTTGGTTGTTACTTTAACCCAACCATTACAGTCGGTTGTAGGTTTAATGGATATAATTAAGCAATATGGGCAAGTATCTGGATTTAAAATAAATGCAGGGAAAATGAAGATAATAACTAAAAACATGACTACAAATCAAAAAGATGAATTAGAAAGATTAACAGGATTTGAAATAGTAAAAAAAGTTAAGTATTTGGGGGTTTATATTATGACATCAAATGAGAAATTATTCACACATAACTATGATCCGTTGTGGCAAAAAATACAGAGAGAGATGGAAAATTGGAAAAAATTACAATTATCCTTGTTAGGAAGAATAGCAGCAGTAAAAATGAATGTTTTGCCTAAGTTTTTGTTTCTTTTTCAAATGATACCAATACTTTAAAAAGATGAAAATTTGAAGATATGGCAGAAGGGTATTAATAATTTTGTCTGGGCAGGGAAGAGACCGAGAATAAAACAAAAAATAATGCAGGATATACATGAAAGAGAAGGTCTCAAAATGCCCAACTTAAGACTATATTATGAGGCAGCTGCCCTATCAGCAATGAGTGATTGGATGAACTCAACAGAAGAAAGAATATTGAATATTGAGAGATATGATTTGGTTTACGGGTGGCATGCTTATTTACTATATGATAAGAAAGTGGATAAGACTTTTAAAACTCATATATTAAGGAATGCTTTATTGCGTGTTTGGAAAAAGTATAAGTATAAACTAAATGAGAAGTTACCAATGTGGGCAATACCCAGACACGCGATAGAGAATATACAGTAAGTGTAAAGCAAAAACAAGATGTGATTACATACAAAGAGCTTCTTAACAAGGAAAGAGGTATACTAAAACTAAAATCTTTGAATCAACTAAGAGAAGAAAGGATAATTCAAACATGGTTTCAATATGTACAGTTGCAAGCTAGATGGAGAGAAGATCAGAAAATTGGTATTTTGCAAAATGAGGAGAATTTGGTAAAACAGATTAGAGATCAAAGTCAAATGCATATAAAAAGGTTGTATAATGCATTGGTAGAAATAGATTTGGAAACAGAGTTAGTTAAGGATTGTATGATAAAGTGGGCACAAAATATTGAAGAACCAATAATGATGGAAACGTGGGAAAAAATATGGGTTAGAAATGTGAAGTTTACGCAAGCCCAAAACTTAAGAGAGAATTTTTATAAAATGTTTTATTGATGGCATCTAGATCCTAAAAAGCTAGCCTGTATGTATCCAAGTGTGCAACCTAAGTGTTGGAGATGTGAATGTGATGATGCCACGTATTATCATATATGGTGGACATGTAAAAAAATTAAGGCATTTTGGATAAAAATATGGTGGATTATTCAAAATATTCTCAAAAAGAAGATAAAATTTACTCCACAGTTCTTCTTGTTAGGTATAATTACAGATTGTACTGTTATAGAGACTAAGTTGATTTTAAATTTAATCACAGCAGCCAGACTTTTGGTGGCGCAGTATTGGAAGAAGGAAGACTTGCCTACTATTGAAGAATGGACATTAAAAGTAGTGAACTTAGCAGAGATGGCCAAAATTTCAGCGTATTTGAAGGACCATTCAAATGAAAGATATACATCGGAATGGAGAAGATGGATTGACTATATTCAAAACAAATATTGGACTAAAAAGCTTCAAATAGCTTATGAATGAAATCAACTTTTTCTTTTTGAATTATGTTTTGTTAGTTGAAAGGGGAGTTAAAGAGCAAGAGGGAATTAAGAGCCTACAGAAAGTTAGCATATTTTAGTTTATGTTTGTTAAATGTTACACCCTGTATTTGCTCTGGGAAGTCCGGGGTGTGGGGAGGGGAGTTAGAGGGAGAGGGGGGATGGGGGATGGGTGGTGGGGGGAGGAGGGAAGGGGGGGAGGGACGGGGAAAAAATTGTTGTAATATTTGTTAAAACTTTTTAATAAAAAAAAAGAAAAAGAAAAAGGTCCCATTTCGGTGGAGTACCCCCGAGCAACAGGCGTTCCAGGCCTTGAAGCAGGCATTCAAGGAAGAGCCCATCTTGAACCATCCTGACCCCCACGGTCCATTTGTAGTGGAAGTGGATGTGTCCGATATTGCTGTCAGAGTGGTGTTACTCCAGGCTCACACGGCAATACCTCTTCCCCTGCACGTATTATTCGCAGAAGCTCAATTCTTCCGAACGCAACTATACCATCTGGGAGAAGGAGTTACTGGCCATTAAGGTGGTGTTTGAGGCCTGGAGACATCATTTGAAGGGGGGCCAATATCAAATTGAAGTTTGGATGGACCACAAAAACCTGGAGTTCCTGCAGACCACCCAGAAATTGAACCAACACCAGATTCAGTGGTCCCTCTTCTTTGCCAGGTTCAATTTCCACATCACCTACATTCCAAGTGGATGCAACCAAAGGGTGGATGTACTCTCACAAAAATCAGAGTACTCCCGCACCGAAGACCAGCTCCCACCCCAGACAGTTCTGCCCGTCGAGTCCTTCTCAGTGGTTCAGGAGCCAATGGACTTACAGGCTCAGATACGGGAAGCGCAGTGGCACAATGCTTGGGTAGAGAAACAGAAGGAAGAGGTGAGGCCCGCCCAGAGGTGAAATGCTTCTGGTTCGGACCGGCTTGGGGGAGTAGGTAGCGGAGATTGAGGCTAGTTCGTCAAACCGGGAGCAATGGCTGGGGGGTCACGCCCCTGAACCGATCCACGGCCCGCAGTCCTGCCATGCTTGCCTGCCTTCCATGCTGCCTTCCTGGTGTCCCGGTGGCCAACTTGTGAAGGCAGGCAAGCAGAAATCCAGGTGGAGGCAGGCAAAAATAGCAGGGCTGCGGGGAAGGAGCTAGCAGGTTACTGCCCCCCCCCTTCAAGCAGTGGCTTCCCTGCTCAGCCCTGACAAGCTATGCATCCACAGCAATGGGGTTGTTTTGTTCGCCGCAGTGGTGCTTCGGGAGGGCAGGTGGACATATTCATTATAGTTGTCAGCTGCAGACATCTGCCTGCCCTCCCGAAGTACCACCTCGGTGAACAAAACAACCCCATTGCACTGCGCCTCCTTCTGCAGCCAAATGCGTCCAGCTATCCGTGCCCTTTCCTCAAATGGGCTGTGCATGGGGTGCTTGGAGAGCAAGTGAGCAAGAGAGCTCTCCAACCTCTGTTTGTGGGTGTGGGTGTGGGTGTGGGAAGGAGGGAGGGAGGGAGCAAGCGAGCGATCTGAAGCCGAGGCACCAAACTTCTGGCAGCGGCGGGGCAGCTTCTGAGCAGCCAGCTCCACCTGACCTACTCCCTGAGTCTCGCCATTCTCCTGCCCCCACCACCACCCAGCTCAAGCAGCGGCAGGCTCTGCAGGACAACAGGACCTCTCATTTTTCCCACAGCATGGCTTACGCTTGCTACCTCTGCTTGTCTGCTTGCAAGTAATGATCTTCTCTGCTTCTCTTGGGATGCTGGTGCGGGCACCATGGATACATAGCTTGTTGCGGCTGAGCAGGGAAGCCGCTGCTTGAGCTGGGTGGGTTGGTGGGTGGCAGGAGAATGGCGAGACTCAGGGAGTAGGTCAGGTGGACCTGGCTGCTCAGAAGCTGCTCCACCACTGCCAGAAGTTTGGGTGCCTTGGCTTCAGATCGCTCCCTCCCTCCCTCCCTCACTCACTCCCTCCCTCCCTCACACACACACAAACAGAGGTTGGAAAGCTGTCTTGCTCTCTCTCTCTCCAAGTGCCCCATGCACAGCAGAGTGACATGAATGATGTCAAACTGGCCATGTCCACCCTGTCACATGACCACCAAGCCACGCCACACCAAGCCACGCCCACAGAACTGGTAGCAAAAAAAATTAGATTTCACCCCTGGGCCGGCCTCTCCATGGACATTCACCAAGGAACTTTTGTGGTACCTAGACAGTCTATATGTGCCGGTGGGGCCGCTCTGGGGACTTATCCTCTCACAGTGCCATGATAATCCTGCGGCAGGGCACTTTGGTCTCTTCAGGACCTTGAATATGGTTTCTCGTACCTTCTGGTGGCCCCAATTACCACACGACGTCCAAGCCTATGTCACATCCTGTGTATGGTGCCAGCAGGCCAAGTCGGTGATGGGAGCCCCCCCCCCAGGGCTGCTCCAGGCATTGCCGACACTGGAGAGACCCTGGGGTGCCATTTCCAGCTCTGATAAATGAATTACTAAAGGCCCAAACAAGAAAAACAAAAAATACAGCATGGTTGCACAAAGAATTCTCTGAGAAACTGAGGGACAAAAAGGACAAGTTAAAAAAAAATGGAAATGGGGCGTATAACTAAAACAATACTAGCAAATAGCCCAAATCTGCATGGCTGGAGTTAGGAAGACTAAAACTCAGAATGAATTCAGACTTGCAACAAAAATATATATAAAAGGTTTCTTTCAATATGTAAGGAACAAGAAAAAAGCCAAGGAAATGATTGGTTCAATAATGCGAAAAGATGGCAAGATGATGATGGGTAGCAAGGAGAAAGTGGAGCTGACTAATTTCTTCTTTGCATCTGTTTTCATGCAAAAGGAAAAAAATAGCCCAATTCATCACATGCAGCACAGTGGGTGACAGAACAGGAATACAGATCAAAATAGGTAAAAAATTGGATAAAACACTAGCCATTCTAGATGAGTTCCAATCATCAAGACCAGATTGTTTATATCCCAAGGTTCTGAACAAAATCTTTCAGAGCTCCTGGAGCACAGGGGTACTACCAGAGGATTGGGAAAAAGCTGATATAATACCAATCTTCTAGGAGGGGAAAAAAGTGGATCCAGGAAATTATGGACCGATCAGCTTGACATCAATATCTGGGAAAATTCTAGAAAAGAATCAAGCAGAAGATTTCTGAGTACCTAGAAATGAACAAACACTCCATTCAAATTCTAAAACCAACAACAATAATACCAACAGTCCTAGAATAATAGATCTTAACTAAATTTCCTTATGAACAGTTGTATTTTGAATTTTTTTCCTAAAGGTCTGGCATAATGGAACTTTCCAAAGAAGGAAAGTTAATTTCGAAAATTTACAAATATCTACTTGAATATGATTTGGCAGAAGAATTGGTTAAAGGGCAGATGATAGCCTGGGCGAGGAACATTGGTCACAGCATACAATTAGAAGAATGGGAAAGATAGTGGGAAAATAACTAATCCATGACAAAATCAGTGGCCTACAAAGAAAATCACTATAAAATGTGGTATCGATGGTATCTGGCCCCCGCACGATTAGCAAAAATGTACCCAAACGTAAATCCGACTTGCTGGAAGTATAAAAAAGCACAGGGAACTTTTTACCATGCTTGGTGGCTCTGCCCAGAAATTAAGAAATACTGGAACAAAATTAAAACATGGATAGCAGAAATAACAGATTGCGAAATTGAATTAGAACCCGAAATTT
The DNA here is from genome assembly GCA_022577455.1 of Arizona elegans. Taxonomy (NCBI): domain Eukaryota; kingdom Metazoa; phylum Chordata; class Lepidosauria; order Squamata; family Colubridae; genus Arizona; species Arizona elegans. The sequence continues at coordinate 157,929,719 of JAKOOJ010000001.1, forward strand.
TTCTATTAGGTATGATTAAAAAGAAGGAATGATACAAAATACTTAATACTTCACATAATAACGGCGGCCAGACTAGCAGTAGCACAACTTTGAAAAACAAATAGATTGCCAACTGATCAGGAGCTAATACAAAAGATATATACATGTGCAGAAATGGACAAATTAACTTTAGAATTACAAGATAAGGAGGACTCAAAATATTTTAGAATTTGGAATAGATGGTACCAGTGGATAAATCAAAGGAGACCAAATGGGTAGAGATGAAAATTAGATGAAATTATTATAAGTAAAAGGAAAGCACTGTCAGATAGATAGAAAATGAAATATGTCACTGTAGGTTTGTATATCTGTATATATATATATATATAATTAGTTAGTAGTTGAAGTTGATTATTGTACATGTATATGCAAATTTGTTTCTTGATAAGTTAACGTTTAACTTAATCAAGTCTTGGTATGTTTTAAAATGTTTTTCTTTTAAGAATGAATAAAGTTTTGCTTTTTAAAATAAAAAAAAGAGAGAGAGAAACATCATGAACCTGCTTTCTTCCTCATGTAGAGAAAGTACCCTTGTCAGTCCTACCTCAAGTTGTCACCTGGATTTGTAGGTGATGCCTATGGTAGATTCTGAAGCAACCAGTAATTTCATAGACTTTGCAATTACTGATGGTCATATTATCCTTTTGTATTCTGGCAAACCTGTGGTGGTCAGACAAACCATCAGGTGGAGATGTTTCATTTCAGGACAAATAAATAGTTTGGTTACTATTCCCTGCTCTGTAGTGAATAATAGCTATAATTTCTCAGTTTTGTCTGCTATCAAACTGAGGGTTTCAGGAATCATTTGATATGATCCAAATCCTTTGAACATGTGTTTTATAAACCAACTTAAAAATCACAGACCAATTAAAAAAACCTTATGCTAATATATTTATTTTGCTTCCCTTCTAACAATGTTGTTATATACTAGGTTTTGTTAAATGTAATTAATATTTTCTAATATTCGGCTACTTATATATTTCTACGATTCATCGTCAAAATTTTGACAGCTGTTAATAGATTTGAGGATAGAGCTAAAATTATGCAAAGAAAATTTAGAGTCTATTTTTATTTTGGATGCTTATTCTCATGTTCTTTATTTTTAAGTGATGATGAAATTCAAGCATCTTAATAAAAAAATGAAAGAAAAGAAAATGCTGCAGAAAATATCACCACAATTGCAGATAATACTAAATATTGAAGATAAAGCTACTAAAACCTGTTCATTATTGGATTGAGAACCAAATATTATTTTTATTATGCACTGCGTGAAGAGTGTTTTGTATATTGTAACTCCTGACATGCGGTAACCTCCAGTCATATTAATTTAAGTGTCAGGGGTGTCTTATCATTCCTTTCCCCTTTTCAGTCATTGCTTTAAATATGCTCTTATTTCTGAAAAAAATGCAATGGAATTTATTATTTTTTCTAATTGAGATTAGTAGGTCCACAACAATTTCAAATGAATATGAAAACATAATTAATCCACATAGGATTATTAGCCTTTCTGAGGCTGAGACGATACCTATGGAAGTCTGCCAAAAATCTGTTATGGGCTGCATCAACAGACAGATAGCATCAAGAACATGAGAAGTGCTAATACCGCTTAATATTGAACAATGAGGCTGCACTTGGAATACTGCATCCAGTTATGGTCACCATGATTATAAAGAGGTTCTGAGACTCTAGAAAAAATTCAGAGAAGAACAACTAAGAAGATAAGAGGTCTGCAGGATAAATCATATGAGGAACATTTAAGGGAATTAAATATGTCTAGCCTAACAAAGAAAAGGATTGGGGTAACATGGTAGCTGTTTTCCAGTATTTCAGGAGACTGTCACAGAAAAGAGGGGAAAGATTTATTCTCCAAAGCACTAGAGGGCAGGACAAGAAGCAATGGATAGAAGCTCATTAAAAAGAGATCTAGCCTGGAACTAAGGGGAAACTTCTTGAGAAGAATTAATCAGTGGAACAGCTTGCCTCCCTAAGTTATGGATACAGAATTGCTGGAAGTTTTCAATGTTGCCATAATTCGAGGATCAGACTCAATAATAGACACAGACTTCTTTTTCATTCAAACAGAAGATAGTTTATTTACAGGTATCCTTCTTCATTCACAGAATGATCGCAGGAAGAAGCTAGAAGAAGTGATGTGCTCCACCTTTTATACCAAGGAGGCGGAACTAAAGGTAGGGAGTGGTTTGTGAATGATACATTTAGAAGGGAGGAGTAAGTTAACCCTTGTCATCCCAAAGCATACTTTTTCATCTGGTATGAGTGAGGCATTTATACATGACAAATCCCCCTCTAAATGCCAAGCTGGTACACAACAATAATTACACTCAGAAGTAGAATAATATTGGACACATAACTTTGATGCTAAATATTTATGTTGCTTAGATTGTAAGGGTTTAGTTAATATATCAGCTATTTGTTCCGTAGTGTCACAGTGAATGGCTTTGATGAACCCCTCTTCAGATAATTGTCTTACATGTTTGTATTTGATATCTATATGCTTAGATCGTTGCCCAATAGCATCTGCTCTTGATATTTCTATAGCAGCCTTATTATCTTCATATATTATAATGGGTTGTGATAGGTTCTTCCAGATATTAGTTAGTAAATCATTAAACCAAATAAGATTGTTAGCTGCTTTAGATAAACAAATGTATTCTGCTTCCGTAGTCGAAGTTGCTACTAAATTCTGCTTTCCAGTATATCAGTAGACTGGGCAATTATTAAGAAAGAATACATAACTGGATGTACTCTTCCTACTCTTAGTGTCGCCTGCCCAGTCAGCGTCAGCGTAACAAGTGAAAATAGGTTCTTTAATATTGTCTGGTTCTAATAATAAGCAAAAATCTAAGCTGTGTTTCAAATATCTTAATACTCTTTTTACCGCTTCCCAATGATACACTAAGGGTTTGCTTACATACCTAGATAACAAATTAAGAGGTAAAGCAATATCAGGCCTGGTCCAATTAGCAATATACAAAAGGGAACCAATAACTGATCTATAAAGCATATTGTCATTAAATTCTGGAGATGATTCATTCATATTTTTTATAAAGTCAATCTGCATGGGAGTGTCACAAGGTTTTGCATTAATCATGTTACATTTGTTTAAGAGTTCGATTATTTTATCTTTTTGTGATAGGCTAAACCCTTTTTTAGTTTTATTGATATGTACTCAAAGATATTTATTTACCTTTCCCAGTGACTTCAATGAAAAATGTTCCCCTAGTTTTGTTACAAAAATGTCCCTCTTATCTTTATGTTTACCAATATATAGAATATCGTCCACATATATTAATACAAACTCTAATGATTCACCTTCTCTTTTAATGAAAAAACAATTATCTGCTGCTGTGGCGTTAAAACTCATGGCTTTGAGTACATTAACCAGACATTCGTACCAACATTTACCAGATTGTTTTAATCCATATAGACTTTTGTTTAGTAACCATGTGTCATTTTTGTTTGTGTTTTTACTGTGTGGGGCTCTTACATAAATTTCTTTATCAAGTTTGGAGTGTAGATATGCAGTCTGTATATCATATTGAAAAACTTCAAGATTAAGTGCTGATGCTATTACTAAAGCTGTTTTGATGCTTTCTGTTCTCACCGTAGGAGAGTATGTGTCGGTATAATCCTCAGGGTATTTCTGAGCAAAGCCCTGAGCTACTAATCGTGCTTTATATAGTGTGTTACCCTCTTCCAAATTTTTGATCTTAAAGATCCATCTGGTGCCTATGATTGTTTTATCCTTTGGTACTGGGGCTGGAGTGAATACGTTTAATTCCTGTAAACTGTCCATTTCTTTAGACATGGCTAATTCCCATTTGGTTCTTTCTTCTAGAGGAAGTTTTAATACATCTTCATAAGTGTTTGGTGTAACTGGGTCATTGTGTATGTGCATTATATAATCTTCGAATCATTTTGGTACTTGATTTCTGTTGCATCTAATTGTTCTTTCTGGTCTATCATTACTATCATGTAAGTATCTTGCTTCTTTTTGTGTTAGAGAATCTATTTTAATTTTGGGGCGATTTCCTACCCATACTTTAGTAGTGTCTTCCTGTGTATTGTATGTTTGTTCCTTCTTCTCTGTTCTATTTTGTTGATTAAAATTGGGCCTTGCTATTGGATGTATTTCATTGAGATGTATTTTGGACCAATTTGTTTGTTCGTGAAACATGGCAGTTCTAGATACTATGAATTTGTTGTTATTGTCAATAAACCTATATCCTTTTGTACCTGGTTCATAATCCATGAATCTAAGCCTTCTAGACACCTTATCTCCTTTACGTCGTAATTGTTTTGGTATGTGTACATCTGCTGTAACTCCAAACACATGCAGATGAGTTATCTGGGGTTTTTTATTATACATCAATTCGTATGATGTTTTGTTTATGACACTAGACCAAAGTCGATTGAATGTATAGTTGGAATATACCAGGGCTTCTGACCAGAAATGCTTACCTAATTCTGCATCTTCTAATGTACATCTAATCATGGTTTGTAATGTAGAGTTTCGTCGTTCTACGACTCCATTTTGAAAGGCTGAAAAGGGGCTAGAACTAAAATGTAACATTCCTTTTGATTTAAGCCAATGAGAGAATTCTTTTGACATGAATTCGGACCCTCTATCTGTCATAATTTGTTTAATTTGTATGTGATGTTGTGTCTCTACACGCTTATGAAATTCTTTAAATTTTTGAAATGCTTCATCCTTATGCCTTAAAGTGTAGACAAAACCATAATGACTGAAGTTGTCTACAATAGTGAGGAAGTATTGTTTTTTATATGTAATTGATGGTGTTAATGGATCAACTAGATCCATGTGTACTAAACTGAAAATATGATTGGTTGATCTTGTTGCCTTTTTGGGTCTGGGCTTGGTTTTTAATTTTGAACATTTGCATACTGAACATTCCAAATAATTTTTACAGTCTTTTATTTTAACACCTTCAGCATGGTTACTCATTTTTTGTATTACAGGAAAACTGGCATGTCCTAATTTTCTATGGAGTATGTGTGCACATTCATCATGTATTGGCTTTCCAATTATGGGTTTCCTGTTTGTGCATGTATTGTTGTCTAGTATAGCTTCATCATCATGTTCTGTTTCACATTCGTCATTGTCACTATCTTTACCTTCTTCTATTTCTATGTTAGTGTTTCATTCTATATTTGAATTTATGTTATGTAGCCATTTTTCTTCTGTATTTAAGTATGGTAGATCTCCTTTGATAGTTACATTACCTATGTTTACCTTGTTTCTCTCTAGTGTTACTTTTCCTTTTGAGAATGTTATGTCTATGTTTGATTCTCTGCTTAATTTTATCGCACTAAGAATGTTATGGGGTATTTTAGGTACTAATAGTACCCCCTCTATTTTTCCTAATCCGGGTAATTCTACGTTTCCTTTTCCAATAACTTGAACTTTGTCTTGATTTGCTACTTTAATTAAAAATTTCTCTTCAATGAAAGAAGATAATATTTTCCTATCGTTCGTTGTATGATTTGTTGCTCCAGAATCAATGAGCCATGCACTGTCTTTTGTGTCTTGATTTTTGAGTTTCATGTGTTTATCTATCCCATATAGTGACCCAGATTTTCTGTCTCTTGAGTTATATCTGCCCCCCCCCCTTGGTTCTCTAAAGTTTGGAGAGTTTCTGTGTCTATACCTATCAATGGATGATTGCCTATCATGATATCTGTTCCTTATATCTTGTCTTTGTCTCTCTCTAGGAGGCTTGGGGCAGTCTCTCCTATAATGTTCTTTGGATCCACAGTTATAACATTCTATCGTGTCCTGGTGTCTGTCTTGGAATACTATCCTTTTGACGTGTCTGTGTTCTTTGTGTGTATTGTAGCGATTTTTTCTCAAATTATCCTCAGCAATTAGCCTGTTTGATAAACTCTCGATAGATAGATAGCCTAAGTTAATTGTATCTAGATGTGATATAAAGTTATCCCATGATGAGTCTAATGAATTAATAATAATGCTTTTCATTGTCTGGTCAGATATTATTTCTCCCCTTAAATGTAGTTCTGCTCTGGTGGTATTTAATGATAATAGATGTTCACTTATAGTGACTCCTGGCTTAATCCTAGCTGAGAAAAAGGTTTTAGATATTCTGGTTGTGGTTGCTACACTCTCACTATGAAACAGTTTAAACATACAATGAATTATTTCTGAAACAATTAAGTTATGCTTGATACTATGATAAATAGCAGGTGAGATACTGGAGATTAGTAAATAAAATGCTCTGTGATGTAGGCAGTCCAATTTTAGTGTCCATTGTTTTTTAGGAGGGTTAGTAATGAAAAATAATACATAATCTTTTAAAAAAACAACCTGGAGCTGCTGACTCCACTCCAGTAAATTAACACCGTCTATTCTCAATTTGGGAAAATCATTAGGTAGATTTCCAATGTTATTTGCTATGTTACTCACAGCTGGTGGCTGTCCATGGTGCTGGATATGCTGGTAATTGCATAAGGATGTAGGAATACTCGCAGCCAGTCTGAATGGTTCCTTCTGCTCTTTACTGTCTCTATGTTCGTCTAGATGTATTTGCGCGTGCGCGAAGCTCATTTCGTTTTTTAAGCTGTCGGGGAAGGGTCTTGCCGCTGCAGCTCCCTTGTAGTGGTCCTCCTCTGAAGATTCGCTTTCTGGTTCGGCTTTGGGTGTCCAGTGGTGAAGCGAGGCTTGTCCTCTCCTCTCGTAGTCGTCATGGCGGAGGTCCCTGGCTCCCGGATACATCTGCGGTGTGGGTGAGTATTTGCAAGATCCCCTGGGCTCAGATGTTAGCGGCCTTGTCAATCGGATCGGAGTTGATTTTAATCGACGCTGGGATGTTTGTGTGTTCATTTCTGTGCCTTCTTCTTTTGGACGTGCGGCTTGTCTTTTCTTTGTTATTTGGTCGGCTGTCTTTGGCGTTTTCGGTGGTTCTTTTGAGATTTTTAAATTTGGGCCGAAAGCTGCGAAAAGCGTTTTCATAGCCGTTTCGATTTGTAGTTCAGCTGGAGTTTTTTCGGTGTCTGTATCGGATTCTTCCGACCAGTAGAATTTTTCTTTTATATTTTTCTTGATGTGTGGAGTTTTTCGCGCCGGCCATTTTGAACTCTGTTTTCTGATTGGTTCTTGGTCAGTCATTTTGGCGGGCTGGCAAATCAAAGATGGCTGCCATTCGAAATTTTGCGCGGGATCGCTAGCCTTTGCCTTAGTCATATTTTCGTTTATGGGTAAATCGCTTACCAGTTCGTGGTCTTTTAGCTCTGGTGTGTTGATGTAGTTTTCTCTTGCTGCTCCGTTATCTTTTATGATGTCCTGGAGGTTCGCGATGAGATTTTTGTCATCTTTTTTGTTCCGTAGCAGCCTTAGTATTTCTGATCTCAGTGTGTTGCTTTCGGGCGCGCTTGCTTCTTGGTCGCTCGATTCATCGATTACCTCTTCGTCATCTGTAGTGAGGTTTTCAGATTCTTCTGTCATTTTCATTGGAATTTCCCTGATCACTTCTTGATCTGTTTCCATTTCTTTGGTGTGTCCCCTGGTGTTGGGTCTTTCCTTTTTGTTTCTGGAGTTTTCTTTCTTTGGCATGTCTGCTTTTTTATTGAGTCATTAAACCATCCTCTGCTACCATTTTGTTGCCATAATTCGAGGATCAGACTCAATAATAGACACAGACTTCTTTTTCATTCAAACAGAAGATAGTTTATTTACAGGTATCATTCTTCATTCACAGAATGATCGCAGGAAGAAGCTAGAAGAAGTGATGTGCTCCACCTTTTATACCAAGGAGACGGAACTAAAGGTAGGGAGTGGTTTGTGAATGATACATTTAGAAGGGAGGAGTGAGTTAACTCTTGTCATCCCAAAGCATACTTTTTCATCTGGTATGAGTGAGGCATTTATACATGGCATTCAAGAAAATATTGGGCAGACATTTGTCCAGGATGTTATAAGGTCTCCAGACTTGGGCAACACCTCCAAGGTCCCTTCCTGACCTATAATTCTATGATTCTTCAAACATATCTATGATAAATGGCAATAATAATATTGATTATAATATGTTTTTTCCTGAATACAGCACAATAGAAAAAAAAGAACTGGAGGAAATAACAAAATACAAGATCTGCAAATAGAAGTAGAATGACTGTTACAAAAGAAAGAGAAGATAGTGGCAATAATTATAGGCAGTAGATAAAATGCCAAACCCAGTCAAAACATCTGACTGACTATGCAACCAACGATAATCATCTGTGGATTGTGGGTGAGGGGCTTGTGATGCTCTGATGAGGTTGAGATCTATGCTGACAGAAAGGCCACCCATGCCTGACACATTTTAGTGGAAAAGCTAACTAAGTGGAAGAGTAAATGTATCCTTCAAGCCATTTATGTGGTGAGAAAACAGAAAAAGAATCCTATACTGGATTGGTTGTCACTGAGGTCAACAAGGACCACATCAGATTCTAAGAGTTCCTGGGCATCTGTCAACAAGTGGGCAACAGGACTTGGGAGCTATGACTGGACAACCAATGCTTAGCCCTCTAAAATTAGGGGAAGAACAACAACTACAAACAAGAGAAAATTATACTGTGTTTGAAAATCATGCCATTATGGACTGCTACTGTAAATGAAAACCAACAAAGCAAAGATACTTTAAGTAAATGTTTGAACATTAGAGAAAATTATGGCACATAGAGTATTACTAGTAGAAAGATAAAGACTGACAGCATTGAAAGTACTGTCCCTGAGACCTGGCATCTATAATGAAGGATGTGAATAAGGTGCTTGGAAGGATGAAAGTAACATTTATCAAACAGACCAATCAGCCTGCTTACAGTACAGCAGGGGTCGTTACAGAAAAACTGGGTATCAAAATTAGAAAACCAAAAGTAAAATCATATTCAGTCCCAACGTGGAAGATCAGACTGGAGGCCAAGATAAAAAAAAAATCAAGATCAGATGCAAATAATTTAAAGAACATGAAAGAACAAAAATTGAAGAAAGTAAGGATCAAGACAAGCTGAAGGAAAGAATATTGGCTTAGCACTAGAAAAATTGAAGAAGCTTTGGAAATCATAAAGCAACAAATAACAGCAATACCAAAGAAAACTGAATGCTATGAGGCAGAAATCATCCAATTCAAGCAAAGTCAGCTGTTTCAGTCAGACTAGAGGTAATTCTACCAAAGTATATATGGTAATAGAAATTGTGAAAATGGAATACCAAACCAAAAAAAAAAGGAAACAATTCAGTTTGGAAAGATCTATGGGAAATTCAAAAAGACTGTAATAAAAATGATGGATATAAAAGAATTCAGAGATGAATTTAGTAAAACTCAAGTTTAATGTTAAAAACTGGGCATCTCCTAGAAATGTGCAATTGCATGGCTTTCAGCTCAAATATATGACTAGTTTACATCCAATTACAGTTAAACAATATAATGAAATATTGCATAAAGAAGAGATCAGCAACTGGTTAATAACCAGTAAAATGTATCTGATTCAAAAAGACCTTAGAATTTTATTTGCTTATGATCCTTAGATACGTCAGCTATTTTGTCCACATTAAAAATGTGGCCTATTGAAATGCTAATTGAAGCAACTGCAGAGTGATCAGCATACTGTATATGAAGCAAGAATATTTTTAAAACTTTGCATAACAATTTATGAAGTGCTATCAAGTCGAGAGGGATCTTGGAGTCCTAGAAGACAATCACTTAAATACAGCAGTGTGCTGCAGCTGCCAAAAAGCTAGGCTGCATTAACAGATGGATGGAATCAAGATCCCTTGAAGTGTTAGTACTAATAATGCCTTGGTAAGTCCTCACTTGCAATATTGTATCCAGTTTTGGTTGCCACAATTTAAAAAAATACTGAGACTCTAGAAAGAGTGCAAAGAAGAGCAACAAAGATGATTAGGGGACTGGAGGCTAAAACATATGAAGAATGGTTGCAGGAATTAGATATGTCTAGTTTAATGAAAAGAAGGTCTATAGGCGGTGGGGGTGCTGCCGGTTCGCACCGGTTCTGGCATACCGATTAAGATTCTACGCAGTTTGGCGAACTGGCAAATGGCTGGGTTGAATCTCCGGCATCTCAGATCTTGTAGCTGTTTCTCCTGGCCCTTGGTGCTGGATGAGCCTTGGTCACTCACACAGACGTTCCATGTGCTCGACCCAGCTGCTTCTCTCCGCTCCTGCTCTTGCTAATGGCCTGCCAGGAGAGCATCTTGCACAGCACAGAAAAATTTAGCAACCATGAGCCACTGCTTTGGGTTCAGAGTCAGACCTGTAAGTCCCATCTGGAAAGCGCTGTGGTGGAGAGAAGCAGCATTCAACCCAGCTGCTTCTCTCCGCTGCAGCACTTTCTGGATGGGACTTACAGGTACAATTCTGAACCCAAAGAGGTGTCATGGCCCACCAGTGGCCAGTGGATCTGGCAGCAGATTCATACAGTGAGGAGGTTGGGGAGGAACGTGGGCCAGTACTGGAGTCCGGAGAAGCCTATTTCCAGTGTGTGCATGCGCAGAGTTGCCAGATGAAGGGAACAGCTAAAGAACAAGGGTCAACTTGGCAGTAAGGCCACAGGTGGATGATGAACGACCCCTCCCATAGGAAATAAAAAAGGAGCAAAAGGGGAATAGGCTTTTGCAGGAAACAATTCAGTCAGTCGGTCGTTTCAGGAGTGTGAAGATCTGTCCGTGAATCTCAGAGATTTTTTGCCAAGTCTTTCTTTGCACAGCACTGCATTTGGAAAATATTTACATGGCAGCTTTCTAAGCTAGATAAGGTCTGTAGTCATAAATTCATCTTTGAAAGACTGTTTGCCAGACCTTTGCTGAAGGTGAATGAGAGGAATTCACTGTTTGTTTAATAAAAAGGGTTTTGTCGGGACCAGGATTCTGCTTTGTGCTTTTTGGGGACGCCTAAGTCAGAACAAGAGGCGACTCATGCCTGCTAAATTTTGCTATGCTGCGCAAGACGCTCTCCCACCAAAACCAGCAGTGGAGAGAAACAGCCGACCCGGAGAGCACATGGAGCATCTCCCTGAATGCCTGAGGCTCTCTGTGCTGCACAAGACACTCTCCCAGCAAGAGCTGCTCTTTATGTTCCTGTGGCAAGGGCAAGTAAGTATCCTAATGGCTGTCAGACTCCCAGGGGGAGGGGGGCCAGGCAGTGGTGGGATTCAAGTAATTTAACAACCAGTTCTCTGCCCTAATGATTTCTTCCAATAACCAGTTTGCCAAACTGCTCACAAAGTTAACAACCGGTTCTCCCAAAGTGGTGCGAACTGGCTGAATCCCACCACTGGGTGGGATTCAGCTAACCTGTAGGCTGTCTGTGTACCAGGCTTCATTGAATCTTGCTGGGTGATGATGATGTGTGAGTTCTGAAAGGGTGCTGCTGGGCAATTCCTATTGTGACTTAATGGCTTTGAAGTTTGAGCTGATTTGGATCCTGAGTGAGGGCTAATCCTATCACCCTGGAGGCTAGAGCTGAAGGCTCTAGCTTTGTTTTGTTTTGTAGATAGGAATAGGATGGCCCAATCTTTCTGGGGCTACTAACAAAGGTGGGGGCTGCTTTCCAAGATAATGTTTCTCCTTTTCTCATCCAGGGAGGTATAATATTCTGCCTTTTTAATACTTCCTATAATATTTCATTTTAGGTGCTAACTTTCTACAGAATAAAATGGTAACAAGAATGTTTGAATACTAGTTTTGGTTACATCTGATTGTTTTTTGTGTGAAATCTTTTGGAATAGTAGAAAACATTGTGATATAATTGCTCGTTGGAAGAAATTTCCCTGGTTTATTCCCAGCTGGGGAATTAAGGTGATTGCTCTGAATTCTGTCTTCCTGCCTTAATGGGTTAATCCTGTTCCTGGGGCTTTGTCTTTCCTATCCTGGGAGTTAATTCTGCCAGGAAAGAGGAAAAGTGAAGTTCCAGGTGTGTATAATGGCTGTATTTAAGTGTTTCTATTGTCAGTTGTTACTTGGGCTGCTCTGAGTTTTCCCAAAGGAGGAAGGACTGGCTTGAGTCTCTTGGCAATTTCCTGAAGTTTCTGGTGCTGTGAGGTTTTTTTGCAATGTTCTTTTGCGGTATACTTCCCACAGCCAATAACATAAGCTCCAGTTTAATTATTTTGCAAGACTTCTTTTTGGAAATATTTTTAAAATTAGTGATCTGAATTTTACCTTCCTGAATTGAAATGAAGACCAGAACATAGTAATCCTTTGTGCATTTCTCTAAATTTTCTGAACCATTTCTTGGCTGGAAAACTGCTTAAAAAAAACAGGCACACTGAAAAAGAGAAATGCAACATAGCCACCAAATATAGAAAAACGTTTAGACCTGATGATTATATTTTTCAGCATTTTTAGAAAACAAACAGGCAGTTTTAGAGAATAGAACATCCAGAGCTCTCTATAATATTCTATATAAATTTAATATTTGATGTTTTTATTTCACTGAAATCCCCATTATGGCAATTGTGTCTAAATTCTGTGTCAAGTTAATCATACTGTCCTTAACTTTTTTGGTTTCTGGGTTATATCTTACTGATAGCTTATAAACAAGCGCCACCAAATACATCATTCAAATCTGTGTTGTTAAGTATTCAAGTTTAGTCAAATCACAAAATGCTTGTTAAATTTCTTTTCGTTCTGCTTCATTAAACTTTTATTTTTAACACTGATAAGGGTAAGCACAAACAAGGACTGATTCTCACAGCCTTACTTTGGAGCTGCTTCTTATGCTCATGTTTAGCTACTGATGTCCACTGAGAGTCCTATGTTGGTGTGCAGGACTTTTAATCCAACCTCCTGCTCAGGCAGGAAACTCTATACCATTTCAAACAATTTTTTAAAATTTTATTTTATTTTATTTATTTATTTGTCAAGAACGTATTAGGTAATTTATATAATTATAAGCATGAATTGAATACATAAAATAGATACAAGTAGAGGAAACATTAGGACAGGGATAGTAGGCATGTTGGTGCTCTTATGCACGCCTCTTACAGACCTCTTAGGAATGGGGTGAGGTCAACAGTAGACAGTCTTAGGTTAAAATTTTGGTGGTTTGGGGATGAAACCACAAAGTCAGGTAGTGTATTCCAGGCATTGACCACTCTGTTGCTGAAGTCATATTTTCTGCAATCGAGTTTGGAGCGGTTCACTTTAAGTTTGTATCTATTGTGTGCTCGTGTATTGTTGTGGTTGAAGCTGAAGTAGTCATTGACAGGTAGGACATTGGACCAGATAATATTATGATCTACACTTAGGTCATACCGAAGACGGTATACTTCTAACTTTTCTAGGCTCAGAATTTCAAGTCTGGTGGCATAAGGTATTTTGTTGCGAGCAGAGGAATGGAGTACTCTTCTTGAGAAATATTTCTGGACACGTTCAATTGTATTAATGTCCGATATGCAGTGTGGGCTCCAAACAGATGAGCTGTATTCGAGAACTGATCTAGCAAATGTTTTGTATGCTCTGGTTAGTAGTGTGATATTACCGGAGAAGAAACTACGCAAGATTAGGTTTACAACTCTTAATGCCTTTTGGTGATGTTTTTACAGTGGGCTTTGGCACTTAGATCATTTGATATGAGTACTCCAAAATCCTTGACAGAGTGAGGGTCATCTACAAGGTCATGTCCACACAGCTTGCATTTTGTGTTCTGATTCTTTTTGCCAATGTGTAAGACAGAGCATTTGTTGGTTGAGATTTGGAGTTGCCAATTGTTTGACCATTCTGACACAAAGTCAACGTCTTTTTTTTTATTGAAAAAGTTTTCAAATACAAGTTTTTTCCCCTCCCCCCCTCTTCCCTAACCCCCCTCACCACCCATCCCCCCCGTGACTTCTTCACAACAATAAGCTAATTCATAACTAATTACATAATATTTTACCATTCCCTTACTCCCTCCTCAAAATACTGACCCTTAGCATAATATTCTTATAACTCCCATTTTCACAATAATCTGCCCTTTTTCTCCTTCCCCAAACTTATAGTATATTATTACAACAACATAACATTTAATCTTTTATATATATTAATATAACATATCAAGGCAACCTTCTCCCTACATCCAAATTTAACATTTATTCAGTTCTATCCAATTCCTCCACTCCCCTAAATATATGACTTAAAAATCCTTTTTCTTAAACTAATCAATCAGTAAACTAACCTATTTCAACCCAATTTCCTGCAAAATTACCATGCACTACAATTCTAAATATAATCCACTGCCCACTCTACTAAAATAAACATATATCTATATATGCATTCCATTTTATAAAAAGAAAAAAGACAATAACTTTAAATTTATAATCCATATAATATCTTCTTTGATGTCTTTCCACTGGATTGTTAAATCCATCATCCATAATAGGGTAAGATAACATGCTGGTGCAACAGTTTGTTCAAGATCTTCAATCATCTTCTGCCCCCATCAGTAATAGATATCCACATATATATATAAAAGTAAAAACAACCACCCGAGTGACATTATAATTATATTCCATATAGTTGTAATTGTGGTTTTCATCAGGATTATTAATTCCCATCATCCTAGTGGGTAACATCCAGATCTTCTGCATGCCCCAGCGTAACTCTCTTGCCTTGTAATTCGAAATAGTTATAATATATTTACCAGTAAAAGAAATCCAAAGTAGATACTTCAAATCCAACAATGTAAGGCTCTTTTCACATCCCAAAATCATGGCATTGCAGAGATCTGCCACTATCCTCAAGATAGTATTAAACAGTTCGCCTCCACTATCTTTTCACATATTCATTCATTTTTTAAAGTCCCTGGCTTCACTGTTGCTTGGTTTAGAAACTACTATTTCTATGAGATCTATTTCTTTTCTTTTTCTTTTGCGGGTTGAATTTCCATCCTGGTTTCCTTCCTACAAATTGTGTATCAGCTGATCGATTTTCATTCTGCTTTATAAGTTGATCTTGTTGGTTTTGTTTTGTTATCTCGTATTTCTTTTCCATCACTTGTATATCAACTGGTTGGTTTACGCACTTGTCTGTAACTTGATGATTCATCACATTGGAGTCAGATGACACTGCTCTCATATTTATAGACAGTCCAGCTGGGGTATCCAGGGAGTCCGAAGACAATTTATCTACCACAGCCTCTGTAATTTGATATTTTCCCTTTGTTTCCAACTCCTTTTGCTTGTCCTGTATTATGCCTAAAGATGTTAAATTCATTTTTAAATTTTTTTGATAAAATTCTTCCGCTTTTTCAACAGTGTTCAGTTGGTATCTTACTCCTTGGTGTCTCAATATTAAACCAACTGGGACATCCCACCTATATAGGATATTTCTTTTTTTTAACTCAGTCACTAGAAAACCGAATTTCTTCCTCTCCCTTAACATCTTGGGCGGGAGCTCCTTAAAAATCCAAATCTTTCTTCCATGAAATTGCAAAGTAGAATTAAAAGAGTTCTGCACAATATTATTCCTAATTTCTTTATCTGTAAAATAAATCACCACATCTCTAGGCAATTGCCTTTGCTTTGCCAACCAGGAGTTTATTCTATAAATTCTGTCAATCCTGCAAAACACTTCATCAGGTTGAACCTTTAAAATCCCAGCCAGAATTTCAGAAGATATTTTCCTTAAATCATCTCTGTTATTTTCCTGCAGACCTCTCAGTCTAATTGCATATTCTATAAAATTATGTTGGATCATTAAAACTTCTCTTTCAATCCTCTGTTGTACATTTTCTTCATTACCAGTCTTTTGGTCAGCCTCCATTTTAGGTTTGTCTTCTGAACTATTATCCTGAGTGTTTGCCAAATCCTTTTTAATTTTTTGGATCTTGTCATCCAAATTCTCCTCAGTTTCTTTCATTTTAGACTCTAATAGTTTAGTCTTTGCATCCAACTGAATCAGAAAGTCTGATAAACCGTTAGCTGTTTTTAAAATCTTTCGATCCAAAAAGTCAAACTTAGATTTCACCAATTCACCAATTTCTTTAATTTCCTGCTTAAATTTTTCAAGTTGCTGATTCACAATCTCATCCCTTCTTACAATCTCTTCAAGGAGAAATTCTATTATATTAAAGTCAGGTTTCTGAGACTGGAGAGTTAAAACTTGTTCATGTAGTTTGTTAATGGGGGAATCCCCCCCCCACTGCCTGTTTGTCTAACTGTATAAGTCTCAGTGCCATTTTCCACACAGACAAGATTTACTGGAAAAGAGAAAAAAAAGCTTGTTTCCAACCAAGATCAATATCAGATCTCCAGGAAAAAAAGAAAAAAAAAACAAGAGTGAGAGTGAGGTTTTGCCTTCAATTACAGCCAGAAGTATTCATTCCGCTACTTTGTAATAGAAAATGGAAGGACTTTCCCTTTCAGCTTCTCTTCAAGCAGCAGCAATCGCCATTTTAAAAATCTTTTTTCCTTTCCCTTCAACAACTTCAGTAACTTTTATAAAATAAGTAGAATACTTGCGCTTCAGGATCAGAGGTCCAGCTCACGTCTTCTTTAATTAATTTAACAGATTTACAGGCTTGCTTTTGCCACCTACTTCTGCATATAGCAGAGATCTCCCAGAGCCCGGAGCATCGGCTGGGGATACAGGAAGTCTCTTCCGCTCCGTCCCAAAAGTAAATAAAAAACTTTTGGGATTAGGCAGAGGACTCTACCCACCCCAGCCAGCTCTATCTCCGTTTCCTAATGGAAACGGAGTTTTTTCGAGCCGCCATTCCGCTATAAAGGCGGCTCTTACAGGCAGTGGGTTCGACGATCCCGAAGGAGCGTCCGGCAGGGACAAGCAGCAAGCCGGAAGTCCACAAAGTCAATGTCTTTTTGAAGGATAGCAGAATTGTTGGTGGTGTTAAATATTTTTACTTCATCAGCAAAGAGAACGCAGTTGCTTATAATATCATTGCAAAGGTCGTTTATGTATAGTATGAAGAGTGTTGGTCCTAGAACACTGCCTTGAGGGACACTGCTATTTACAGGTGCAGGATTTGATAGGGCGCTCCCTATTTTGACTTGTCTTTTTGACAGGAACGCAGCTATCCAATTATGTAGGGGTCCGGAGATGCCATAGGATTTTAGTTTTAGAAGTAGTTTGTCATGTACCACTGAGTCAAAGGCTTTACAGAAGTCTATGAAAATTGTGTCTATTGCTTTGCCCTGATCGAGATTTGTAGTCCATATGTTTTTGCAGTGTAGAAGTTGTAGATTACAGGATAATTGTTTTCTGAAACCAAAATGTTTATTAGAGAGTAGGTTGTTAGTTTCTAGGTGGAGGGTAGTGGATTGGTTAATGATTGATTCCATGACTTTGCAGGTGATGATGCAGCATAGAGATTGGTCTGTAATTTTCAACTAGGCTGGGGTCTCCTTTTTTGAAGATAGGGATGACTGTGGCTAGTGACCATAGGTTGGGTAGGGACCATAGGTTGGCCTTGAAGGATTTTTTTTGTATAATGTACAAATTTGTATTTGTACATTACAAATTGTCCACAGCAATGGATGAAAACAGAGTATACGTTGTTGGGTGAAAATAGATCCTTTCTGTTACTTACAGGCCTTAACCTGCAACCACAATCAAGTCCAAAGTACAACATTGTTTTATTTCTTTTGCAGTAGTAGCCTTTAATAGGATGAAAAGGCAACAGAGTTTGACCACTTTTTTCAGCAAGAAACCAAGATCAGAATCAGATACAACAGAATTGGCCTTGGGTGATCCAAAACAGTCACAAGCACTACCACTTGAACTTGGAGAAAGCAGCAAGTCAATTATTGGTGACTCCGAAGTTGAAAGTAATCTTCCTGACTGCTGGACATTGCAAGAGTATAACAACTTTAAAGAATAATATGAGGGACTGGAAATCTCCCACAAAAAATTAGGTTGCAAGACTTGTGCTAAATTTGACTTCACAAAAGAATGTTTTTTTTTAAAAAAAAATCTTTATTTACATTTCATTTAAAAAGAAAGGACAAACAACATAAAATGACAAACATAACAATACAACAATAAATATATGAGCTTCCATATAGTACCCTAGTAAACACGTATTCGGTACTATAACTCTAAATTATATTCTGGAGAAGGCAGAACATCTTATATCTCTTAATGCATCACTTAGGTCTATCCGACCACACTTGTCTTATATAGTATTTATTTCTCTTCCAATACCAGTCCTCATCTAATGTGGGTTATAAATTCCTCTTTTCTAACCATTTATAGAATTTGTCCCAAACTAAACCTACTTGTGTTTGCTCTCTATCCTGTAACTTTTTAGTTAGAGTATCCGCTTCCGCACATTCCATTTTTTTTTTATAATAGCCTCCTCTGTTGGGATATTTTGGTTCTTCCAAAATTGAGCGTATATCAGTCTCGCCGCTGTAATGATATGTAATGCCAAATACCATAGGTCCTTTTTTATATTTTCCAGTTTGGAGATGAGCAGGCATGTCTCTGGTCGCCAGTCAATCTTTAACATTAATATCTCGTTAAGCCATTTTTTGATTTTCCCCCAAAATATCACTGCCTTCAGGCATGACCACCATTGGTGATAGTAAGTGCCATGTTCCCCTCCACATTTCCAACAATCTGCCGATTGCCCTGGGAACATTTTAGCTAGTCTATTGGGCGGCAAATGCCATCTATAGATCATTTTATAGATATTTTCTTTATAGGCCGTAGATACAACTAATTTCATATTATCCCACCAGATCTCTTGCCATTTATCTAGGTATATTGGGTACCCAAAATTCTTCCCCCAGGCAATCATAGAATCTTTGACTATTTCTTCACCTATCTCTAATTTCATAAGCAATTTATAAGATTTTGAAATCATACCCTTTTCTTGACCCATCAAAATTTTATCTAATTCTTGTAATCCTCCATCAATCCCTCTTCCATCCCTATCCTTTTGGTATTTAGACTGGATCTGCAGATAACTCCATCAATCCATCTGCACTCCTTGGGCGGTTAATTCCTGTTTGGACTTTAATTTCCCTTGTGAATTCAATAGGTCCTTGTATGTTAATTTTTTAGCCACATTATATAAATTGGGATATGTTACTGCTTCTAAAGGTGCTAACCAGCCGGGTGTTTTGATGTAGTATTTTTTACTGACCTTTTTACTGACAAAAGAAAAGTGTTCATATATCAAAAGAATGGAAATATTTCCAGATTGTGGCAGCAGGGAAAAATAAAGAGGTACAACAAGCTTCTCTAAGAAAAAAAAAATGAAAGAACATTTTTCATCAAAAGCTCATAACTTTTGCACAGAGAACTTAAAGTAATGTGAGCAGGATACAATAACAAAAGAAATCGATAGGATGACTGAAAAATATTTAGGTACTATTTGTAGAATATTCAATACAATCAATCAATTGTATGATTGATTGATATTCTAAACTAAATTTCTCTTCTTTCAAATGGACTGCAAGCAAGAAATGTAGACATCATAAAGGCTGAAAACTTGTGATAAGATCAATTAAAGCATTTGAAATGCTTAGAAAAGGGTGCATACAAAAAAACGTGGATGGATTAATTACTTCAGAAACCTTCAAAAATATAAAACACCGGGTCCCGACGGGCTACCGGTAGAAATATATAAAACAATGCAAGAAGTATTGGGAGAGAATATGTTGCGATTATATAATGAAGCTATGGAGAAAGCCAAGATACCAAATTCATGGACAGAAGCCATAATAACAATCATTCCAAAAGAAGACACAGATCTTCAGTTAATACAAAACTATAGACCTATTTCATTATTGAATGCCGATTACAAAATATTTGCAGCAATCTTGGCAGAAAGAATTAAATTAGTATTAAATACATATATACACCCAGACCAAAATGGATTTCTGCCGGGACGCCAAATAAAGAACAACATGAGAATAATACTTAATGCTTTAGAATACTATGAATCACACCCGGAGAAGCAGGCAGTGTTGGTTTTTCTTGACGCCCAAAAGGCCTTCGATAACCAAAATTGGAAATTTATGATTGAACAACTACAAAATATGCAAATTGGGGAAAAAATTGGGAAAATTATAGCAGAAATCTATACCAAGCAATCAGCAAGGATAATTATGAATGATGACTTAACAGACAAATTTAATATAACAAAAGGAGTCAGACAAGGCTGTCCACTTTCCCCCTTACTATATATTTTATCATTGGAAACCCTGTTGAAAAAAATTAGAGAAGATCAAGGAATTAAAGGTTTAAGGATTAATAGAGAAGAATACAAAGTTCAAGCCTTTGCTGATGACTTAGTGTTTTTGACAGAAAATCCTATGGAATCTATACCTAATTTGTTCCAAAAAATAGAAGAATTTGGAGAAGTGGCTGGACTAAAAATTAATAAAAGTAAATCGAAGCTAATTGTTAAAAACCTTACGGAAATCCAAACAAAAGATTTGATAGATAATATACAAATTCAAACAACAACAAAAAAAAAATATCTAGGAATCTGCCTATCTACAAGAACATCAGCAATTAAAGAAAACAATTATGATAAATTACTAGAACAAACAAAGAAAGACTTAGAAAAATGGGGAAATTTACACATTTCATTCCTAGGAAGAATTTCGGCCATCAAAATGATTATATTACCGCTTCCGGTTTGCTGTCTGCCGCCGCCAGATGTTCTTTCGGGATCGTCAACCCCACTGCCTGTAAGAGCCGCCTTTACAACTGAATGGCGGCTCGAACAAACTCCGTTTCCATGAGGAAACGGAGATAGAGCCGGCTGGGATGGGTAGAGCTCTCTGCATAATCCCAAAAGTTCTTTTTTTACTTTTGGGACGGAGCGGAAGAGACTCCCCGTATCCCCAGCCGATGCTCCGGGCTTTGGGAGACCTCTGCTACATGCAGAGCCAGGTGGCAAAAGCAAGCCTGTAAATTTAATAAATTAATTAAAGAAGATGTGAGCTGGACCTGCAATCCTGAAGCGCAAGTATTTTACTTATTTTTTAAAATTTATTTAAGCTATTTAAGAAAGAAAAAGGAAAAAGGAAAAAAGATTTTTAAAATGGCGACTGCCGCGGCTTGAAGAGAGGCTGAAAGGGAAAGTCCTTCCATTTCCCATTACTACAAAGTAGCGGAATAAATATCTTTGGCTACAATTGAAGATACAACTTCACTCTTCTCTTCTTTTTCTCTTCTCCTGGAGATCTGATATTGATCTTGGTTGGAAAGAAGCTTTTTTTTTTCTTTTCTAATAAAGCTTGTCTGGGCAGAAATATGGCATTGAGACTTATAAAGTCAGACAAACAGTTAGCGGGGAGGGATTCCCCCATTAACAAACTACATGAACAAGTTCTAACTCTCCAGTCTCAGAAACCTGATTTTAACATAATAGAATTTCTCTTAGAGGAGATTGTGAGAAGGGATGAGATTGTGAATCAGCATCTTGAAAAATTTAAGCAGGAAATTAAAGAACTGGTGAAATCTAAGTTTGACTTTTTGGAGCGAAAGATTTTAAAAACGGCTAATGGTTTATCAGAATTTATGATTCAGTTGGATGCAAATACTAAGTCATTAGAGTCTAAAATGGAAGAAACTGAGGATAATTTGGACAATAGAATTCAAAAAATTGAAAAGGATTTGACAAATACTCAAGATAATAGTCCAGAAGAAAAACCTAAAATGGAGGCTGATCAAAAGACTGGTAATGTAGAAAATGTGCAACAGAGGATTGAAAGAGAAGTTTTAATGATGCAACATAATTTTACTGAATATGCGATTAGACTGAGAGGTTTGCAGGAAAATAACAGAGATGATTTAAGGAAAATATCTTCTGAAATTCTGGCTGGGATTTTAAAGGTTCAACCTGATGAAGTGTTTTGAAGGATTGATAGAATTTATAGAATAAACTCCTGGTTGGCAAAGCAAAGGCAATTGCCTAGAGATGTGGTGATCTATTTTACAGATAAAGAAATTAGGAATAATATTGTGAAAAATTCCTTCAATTCTACTTTGCAATTGTACGGAAGAAAGATTTGGATTTTTAAAGAGCTCCCGCCTAAGATGTTAACGGAAAGGAAGAAATTTGGTTTTCTGGTGACTGAATTAAAAAAAAGAAATATTCTATTTAGGTGGGATGTTCCAGTTGGTATAATATTGAGACATCAAGGAGAAAGATATCAACTAAATACTGTTGAAAAAGCGGAAGAATTTTATCAAAAATTTTTGAAAATGAACTCAACATCTTTAGGCACAATACAAGATAAGCAGAAGGAGTTGGAAACAAAGGGAAAACATCAAATTACAGAGGTTGTGGTAGATAAATTGTCTCCGGATCCTTTGGATACCCAGCTGGACTGTCTACAAATATGAGAGAAGTGGTATCTGACTTTAACGTGATGAATCATCAAGCCAAAGACAAGTATGGAAACCAATCAGCTGACATACAAGTGGTGACAAAGAAATATGAGATACAAAAACAAAACCAACAAGATCAACTTACAAAGCAGAATGAAAACCGATCAATTGACATACAACTTGTAGAAAGGAAATTAGGATGGAAATTAAACCCACACAAAAAAAAGCATAAAAGAAACAGGTCTCACAAAAATAGTAATTTCTAAACCAAGCAACAGTGAAGCCAGTGATTTTAAAAAATGAATGAATATATGAAAATATAGTGAAGGCGAAGCATTGGTTAATATTATCCTGAAGACAGTGACAGATCTCTGCAATGCCGTAATTTTGGGATGCGAAAAGAGCCTTTCATTGCTAGACTTGAATTATCTATTTTGGATTCCTTTCAGGTATTGATAACTATATTATAACTATCCTGAGCTACAAGGCAAGAGAGTTACGCTGGGGCTTGCAGAAGATCTGGTTGTTACCCACTAGGATGATGGGAATTAATAATCCTGATGAAAGCCACAATTACAACTATATGGAATATAATTATAATGTCACTCGGATGGCTGTTTTTACTTTTATATATATATGTGAGGATATTCATTGCTGATGGGGGCAGATGATGATTGAAGATTTTGAACAAACTGTTGCACCAGGATGCTATGCTACCCTATTATGGATGATGGATTTAACAATCCAGCGGAAAGACAATACAGAAGATATTATATGGATTACAAATCTGAAGTTATTGTCTATATATATATATATGTCTTTTTCTGTTTTTCGTAGGCTTTTATGTGCATATTCTTTCTAGCCAGGTTTTACCTACGTAAGCTAGGTTGTTCTGCAGCTCTGACTGTGTGAAATCTCATTCACCAGCCTCAGAGCTCCTCCTCTGCTGACAAACTGCAACTCTGCGTTGCTCTCTGGGAGACTCAGATAGCTATTTCTGCCTTATAAGGCTTCGTCAGTGAGCCACACCCACTTCTCAGATATTCCCCCTGTAAAGGTACAATGTGTCTTTTTCTGTTTTTCGTAGGCTTTTATGTGCATATTCTTTCTAGCCAGGTTTTACCTACGTAAGCTAGGTTGTTCTGCAGCTCTGACTGTGTGAAATCTCATTCACCAGCCTCAGAGCTCCTCCTCTGCTGACAAACTGCAACTCTGCGTTGCTCTCTGGGAGACTCAGATAGCTATTTCTGCCTTATAAGGCTTCGTCAGTGAGCCACACCCACTTCTCAGATATTCCCCCTGTAAAGGTACAATGTGTCTTTTTCTGTTTTTCGTAGGCTTTTATGTGCATATTCTTTCTAGCCAGGTTTTACCTACGTAAGCTAGGTTGTTCTGCAGCTCTGACTGTGTGAAATCTCATTCACCAGCCTCAGAGCTCCTCCTCTGCTGACAAACTGCAACTCTGCGTTGCTCTCTGGGAGACTCAGATAGCTATTTCTGCCTTATAAGGCTTCGTCAGTGAGCCACACCCACTTCTCAGATATTCCCCCTGTAAAGGGACAATGTGTCTTTTTCTGTTTTTCGTAGGCTTTTATGTGCATATTCTTTCTAGCCAGGTTTTACCTACGTAAGCTAGGTTGTTCTGCAGCTCTGACTGTGTGAAATCTCATTCACCAGCCTCAGAGCTCCTCCTCTGCTGACAAACTGCAACTCTGCGTTGCTCTCTGGGAGACTCAGATAGCTATTTCTGCCTTATAAGGCTTCGTCAGTGAGCCACACCCACTTCTCAGATATTCCCCCTGTAAAGGTACAATGTGTCTTTTTCTGTTTTTCGTAGGCTTTTATGTGCATATTCTTTCTAGCCAGGTTTTACCTACGTAAGCTAGGTTGTTCTGCAGCTCTGACTGTGTGAAATCTCATTCACCAGCCTCAGAGCTCCTCCTCTGCTGACAAACTGCAACTCTGCGTTGCTCTCTGGGAGACTCAGATAGCTATTTCTGCCTTATAAGGCTTCGTCAGTGAGCCACACCCACTTCTCAGATATTCCCCCTGTAAAGGTACAATGTGTCTTTTTCTGTTTTTCGTAGGCTTTTATGTGCATATTCTTTCTAGCCAGGTTTTACCTACGTAAGCTAGGTTGTTCTGCAGCTCTGACTGTGTGAAATCTCATTCACCAGCCTCAGAGCTCCTCCTCTGCTGACAAACTGCAACTCTGCGTTGCTCTCTGGGAGACTCAGATAGCTATTTCTGCCTTATAAGGCTTCGTCAGTGAGCCACACCCACTTCTCAGATATTCCCCCTGTAAAGGTACAATGTGTCTTTTTCTGTTTTTCGTAGGCTTTTATGTGCATATTCTTTCTAGCCAGGTTTTACCTACGTAAGCTAGGTTGTTCTGCAGCTCTGACTGTGTGAAATCTCATTCACCAGCCTCAGAGCTCCTCCTCTGCTGACAAACTGCAACTCTGCGTTGCTCTCTGGGAGACTCAGATAGCTATTTCTGCCTTATAAGGCTTCGTCAGTGAGCCACACCCACTTCTCAGATATTCCCCCTGTAAAGGTACAATGTGTCTTTTTCTGTTTTTCGTAGGCTTTTATGTGCATATTCTTTCTAGCCAGGTTTTACCTACGTAAGCTAGGTTGTTCTGCAGCTCTGACTGTGTGAAATCTCATTCACCAGCCTCAGAGCTCCTCCTCTGCTGACAAACTGCAACTCTGCGTTGCTCTCTGGGAGACTCAGATAGCTATTTCTGCCTTATAAGGCTTCGTCAGTGAGCCACACCCACTTCTCAGATATTCCCCCTGTAAAGGTACAATGTGTCTTTTTCTGTTTTTCGTAGGCTTTTATGTGCATATTCTTTCTAGCCAGGTTTTACCTACGTAAGCTAGGTTGTTCTGCAGCTCTGACTGTGTGAAATCTCATTCACCAGCCTCAGAGCTCCTCCTCTGCTGACAAACTGCAACTCTGCGTTGCTCTCTGGGAGACTCAGATAGCTATTTCTGCCTTATAAGGCTTCGTCAGTGAGCCACACCCACTTCTCAGATATTCCCCCTGTAAAGGGACAATGTGTCTTTTTCTGTTTTTCGTAGGCTTTTATGTGCATATTCTTTCTAGCCAGGTTTTACCTACGTAAGCTAGGTTGTTCTGCAGCTCTGACTGTGTGAAATCTCATTCACCAGCCTCAGAGCTCCTCCTCTGCTGACAAACTGCAACTCTGCGTTGCTCTCTGGGAGACTCAGATAGCTATTTCTGCCTTATAAGGCTTCGTCAGTGAGCCACACCCACTTCTCAGATATTCCCCCTGTAAAGGTACAATGTGTCTTTTTCTGTTTTTCGTAGGCTTTTATGTGCATATTCTTTCTAGCCAGGTTTTACCTACGTAAGCTAGGTTGTTCTGCAGCTCTGACTGTGTGAAATCTCATTCACCAGCCTCAGAGCTCCTCCTCTGCTGACAAACTGCAACTCTGCGTTGCTCTCTGGGAGACTCAGATAGCTATTTCTGCCTTATAAGGCTTCGTCAGTGAGCCACACCCACTTCTCAGATATTCCCCCTGTAAAGGGACAATGTGTCTTTTTCTGTTTTTCGTAGGCTTTTATGTGCATATTCTTTCTAGCCAGGTTTTACCTACGTAAGCTAGGTTGTTCTGCAGCTCTGACTGTGTGAAATCTCATTCACCAGCCTCAGAGCTCCTCCTCTGCTGACAAACTGCAACTCTGCGTTGCTCTCTGGGAGACTCAGATAGCTATTTCTGCCTTATAAGGCTTCGTCAGTGAGCCACACCCACTTCTCAGATATTCCCCCTGTAAAGGGACAATGTGTCTTTTTCTGTTTTTCGTAGGCTTTTATGTGCATATTCTTTCTAGCCAGGTTTTACCTACGTAAGCTAGGTTGTTCTGCAGCTCTGACTGTGTGAAATCTCATTCACCAGCCTCAGAGCTCCTCCTCTGCTGACAAACTGCAACTCTGCGTTGCTCTCTGGGAGACTCAGATAGCTATTTCTGCCTTATAAGGCTTCGTCAGTGAGCCACACCCACTTCTCAGATATTCCCCCTGTAAAGGTACAATGTGTCTTTTTCTGTTTTTCGTAGGCTTTTATGTGCATATTCTTTCTAGCCAGGTTTTACCTACGTAAGCTAGGTTGTTCTGCAGCTCTGACTGTGTGAAATCTCATTCACCAGCCTCAGAGCTCCTCCTCTGCTGACAAACTGCAACTCTGCGTTGCTCTCTGGGAGACTCAGATAGCTATTTCTGCCTTATAAGGCTTCGTCAGTGAGCCACACCCACTTCTCAGATATTCCCCCTGTAAAGGTACAATGTGTCTTTTTCTGTTTTTCGTAGGCTTTTATGTGCATATTCTTTCTAGCCAGGTTTTACCTACGTAAGCTAGGTTGTTCTGCAGCTCTGACTGTGTGAAATCTCATTCACCAGCCTCAGAGCTCCTCCTCTGCTGACAAACTGCAACTCTGCGTTGCTCTCTGGGAGACTCAGATAGCTATTTCTGCCTTATAAGGCTTCGTCAGTGAGCCACACCCACTTCTCAGATATTCCCCCTGTAAAGGTACAATGTGTCTTTTTCTGTTTTTCGTAGGCTTTTATGTGCATATTCTTTCTAGCCAGGTTTTACCTACGTAAGCTAGGTTGTTCTGCAGCTCTGACTGTGTGAAATCTCATTCACCAGCCTCAGAGCTCCTCCTCTGCTGACAAACTGCAACTCTGCGTTGCTCTCTGGGAGACTCAGATAGCTATTTCTGCCTTATAAGGCTTCGTCAGTGAGCCACACCCACTTCTCAGATATTCCCCCTGTAAAGGTACAATGTGTCTTTTTCTGTTTTTCGTAGGCTTTTATGTGCATATTCTTTCTAGCCAGGTTTTACCTACGTAAGCTAGGTTGTTCTGCAGCTCTGACTGTGTGAAATCTCATTCACCAGCCTCAGAGCTCCTCCTCTGCTGACAAACTGCAACTCTGCGTTGCTCTCTGGGAGACTCAGATAGCTATTTCTGCCTTATAAGGCTTCGTCAGTGAGCCACACCCACTTCTCAGATATTCCCCCTGTAAAGGTACAATGTGTCTTTTTCTGTTTTTCGTAGGCTTTTATGTGCATATTCTTTCTAGCCAGGTTTTACCTACGTAAGCTAGGTTGTTCTGCAGCTCTGACTGTGTGAAATCTCATTCACCAGCCTCAGAGCTCCTCCTCTGCTGACAAACTGCAACTCTGCGTTGCTCTCTGGGAGACTCAGATAGCTATTTCTGCCTTATAAGGCTTCGTCAGTGAGCCACACCCACTTCTCAGATATTCCCCCTGTAAAGGTACAATGTGTCTTTTTCTGTTTTTCGTAGGCTTTTATGTGCATATTCTTTCTAGCCAGGTTTTACCTACGTAAGCTAGGTTGTTCTGCAGCTCTGACTGTGTGAAATCTCATTCACCAGCCTCAGAGCTCCTCCTCTGCTGACAAACTGCAACTCTGCGTTGCTCTCTGGGAGACTCAGATAGCTATTTCTGCCTTATAAGGCTTCGTCAGTGAGCCACACCCACTTCTCAGATATTCCCCCTGTAAAGGTACAATGTGTCTTTTTCTGTTTTTCGTAGGCTTTTATGTGCATATTCTGCCTGGCTGGCACTCCTTTATGTGGGATGAGAAATACAAAACACATTCATATTTTAAAACACATACAATAAGGAACTCACTATTACAAATTTGGCTTAAAATTAAAAAACAACATTATATGAAGATACCAAATTGTCTAGCACCGGCTGAATCAATTAGACACCCAAATTTAACAGATAAGACAAAAATAATTAGATTTAAAGATATAATTGACCACCAAGGTAAACTAATGCCTCCAATGCTCCCCTCGTTCCCCAAGTTGCACAGACCCTCAGGCCCTGGGCCTTCGGCTGATGCTGTGCAACGCCCGGTCCGTGGTAAATAAAGCCCCCCTCATTTGTGATCTTGTTCAGGAGGGGGGAGCGGACCTGGCAGGTATTACGGAGACCTGGTTGGGCCAGGAGGGGGGGTCCCCCTCGTTGAGATGTGCCCACCCGGTTTCCATGCATTCCATCAGCCGAGGACACAGGGGAGGGGCGGGGGGTGGCGGTTGTCATTAGAGAAGGTCTTGGTCCGAGGGAGGTCACTGTTCCTCAGACGGCTGGTTGTGAGTCCCTCCTTGTGAAGTGGGGTCATGGGGTGCAGATGGGTGTGCTGGTTACGTACCTGGCTCCCTGCCACGTGACGGCAGCCCTGCCCGAGCTGCTCAACGTTATAGCCGCGGTGGCGGTTGACACCCCCAGGCTTATGGTCATGGGGGATTTTAACCTGCCGTCGGTGAGGCGTCTGAGGTGGCTCGGGAGTTCATGGCTTCCATGACGGCCATGGACCTGACCCAGTTAGTTCATGGCCCTACTCACACGGGGGGAAACACGCTAGACCTGGTTTTTGTCTCTGGTCAGTGGTTGAGTGATCTTGAGATAGGGGATATAGTGATCGAGCCCTTGTCATGGTCAGATCACTCCCTCCTTCGCTTTGACCTTTGAACCGCCGCACCCCACCGCAGGGAGGCAGAACCATTGAGGTGGTACCACCCCAGGTGCCTGATGGATCCTGATAGGTTCCAGACGGAGCTTGGGCCATTTCCTGAGGCTCTGGCACATGGCTCAACTGAGGAGCTGGTGGCCGCCTGGGATAGGGCGGCCGCTGGAACTTTGGATCGGGTTGTGCCTTTGCGGCCTCTGACCCGGCGTCAATCTTGCCTGGCTCCTTGGTTCACCAAGGAGCTGAGGGAGATGAATTGCCGGAAAAGACGCCTGGAGAGTGGTTGGAGGGCCAGCCATTCTGAATCTGACCGAACACTGGTAAGGTCTCATATTAAGACCTACCTGGTGGCGATAAAAGTGGCGAAGTATAACTATTTTGCCACTCTTATTGCGTCATCAGATAATCGCCCGGCCGCCCTGTTTAGGGTGACCCGCTCCCTGCTCCACCAGGAAGCGTGGGAGGACCCCTTGGAGGGTAGAGCCGAGGATTTTGTACAGTATCTGTATGATAAAATCGCTCAGATTCGGGAACACCTGGACTCTGACTGGGTAGATTCAGCGGGGAGGACAGAGGCAGGTCTTGTGAGTATTATCTGGGAAGAGTTTGATTCTGTGACGCCCGAAGACGTGGACAGGATACTGGGCAGACTGAGCGCAGCCACATGTTTATTGGACCCGTGTCCCTCCTGGTTGGTGCTGGCCTCTCGGGAGGTTACACGAGGCTGGCTCCAGGGGATTATAAATGCTTCCTTGAGTGAGGGTGTCTTCCCCGTCGCCCTGAAAGAGGCAGTGGTAAGGCCCCTCCTCAAGAAGCCTTCCCTGGACCCAGCAGTGTTGGCAAATTATCGTCCAGTCTCCAACCTTCGCTTCGTTGCGAAGGTTGTTGAGAGTGTGGTAGCGCGACAGCTCCCCCAGTACCTGGATGAATCGTCGTATCTGGATCCGTTCCAGTCGGGCTTCAGGCCTGGGTACAGCACGGAAACGGCATTGGTCGCGTTGGTTGATGATCTCTGGAGGGCTCGGGACAGGGGTTGCTCCTCTGTCCTGGTCCTATTAGACCTCTCAGTGGCTTTTGATACCATCGACCATGGTATCATGCTGCACCGGCTAGAGGAGTTGGGGGTGGGGGGACACCGTTCTACGGTGGTTCTCCTCCTTTCTCTCTGACCGGTCGCAGTCTGTGTTGACAGGGGGGCAGAGGTCGACCCCGAGGCCCCTTGTATGTGGGGTGCCACAGGGGTCGGTCCTCTCGCCCCTTCTGTTCAACATTTATGTGAAGCCGCTGGGTGAGATCATCCGTGGTTTCGGGGTGAAGTACCACCAGTACGCTGATGATACTCAGCTGTACATCTCCACCCCGGACCACCCCAATGATGCCCTTGAAGTGATGTCCCGGTGCCTGGAGGCCGTGCGGATCTGGATGGGGTGAAACAGACTCAGGCTCAACCCATCCAAGACCGAGTGGCTGTGGTTTCCGACATCCCGATATAGTCAGTTAGTGCCATCACTTACTATTGGGGGCGAGTCATTGGCCCCCACGGAGAGGGTTCGCAACTTGGGTGTCCTCCTGGACTCACGGCTGTCTTTAGAAGAGCACATGACGGCCGTGGCCAGGGGGACTTTTTATCAGGTCCGCCTGATTCGCCAGTTGCGTCCCTTTCTGGATAGGGACTCGTTAAACATGGTCACTCATGCTCTCGTTACTTCCCGCTTGGACTACTGCAATGCTCTCTACATGGGGCTCCCTTTGAGGAGCACCCAGAGGCTCCAGCTGGTCCAGAATGCGGCCGCGCGGGTGGTTATGGGAGCGACGTGGCTCTCCCATGTGACCCCCCCTCCTGCGTGAGCTGCACTGGCTCCCGGTGGTCTTCCGGGTGCGTTTCAAGGTTTTGGTTACCACCTTTAGAGCGCTCCATGGCATCGGACCGGGGTACCTACGAGACTGCCTTCTGCTACCAATAGCCTCTCACCGACCAGTACGCTCCCATAGAGAGGGGCTCCTCAGGGTGCCGTCAGCCAAACAGTGTCGACTGGCGGCCCCCAGGGGGAGAGCCTTCTCTGTGGGGGCACCTACCATCTGGAACGAGCTCCCCCCCAGAGATACGGAGGATCCCGGACCTGCGCACGTTTCGCTGTGCTCTCAAAACTTTTCTATTTCAGCAAGCTGGCCTGGCCTAACTCCCCTCTTTTAAATTTTTAAATTTTTTAATCCGTGATTTTATAAATTGGGTGTTTTAATCTGTGTTTCGGCCGAAATATTTAATAATTTTAAGGGATTTTTAATATTTGTATTATCTGTATTTTATCTTGGCTGTTCACCGCCCTGAGCCCTTCGGGAGTAGGGCGGTATAGAAATTTGATTAATAATAAATAAATAATAATAAATAAAGACAAAACAACAATTGGAGATAGATTTACACAGAGGAATAGACTGGTGGACTTACACTCAAATACAATCCAAATATAGAGAGCATATAAAAACATATGAAATTTATAATCAAAAACAAGAAATAGATAAAATTATATTAGATTCAGGAAATAAATTAATTAGTAGAATTTATAAATTTCTCCTACGGTATAAATTGGAAGAAGAGACAGTCAAAGAAACGATGATTAATTGGGCTCAAAATATCAAACACACAATACCTTTGGAAAAATGGGAAAAGTTCTGGCAGGTAAACCTAAATTTAACGAAAGCAACGGCGTACAAGGAAAACCAACTGAAAATGTTTTATCGGTGGCATATGTCTCCAACCAGATTGGCAAAAATACAACCTAAAAATAGCCCAATTTGTTGGAAGTGCAAAAAGGCACAAGGGACTTTCTATCATTTATGGTGGACGTGCCCGGCAGCAAAGAAATTTTGGTCTAACATCAAAAAATGGTTGGAACAAATAACAAAAACACAGATTGAAAAAGAACCAGAAACATTTTTATTAGGAATATTTAACAAATCATACCCTAAGGATATCAAATATCTTACAATTCATATATTAACTGCTGCAAGAATAACCTACGCAAGAAATTGGAAACAAGAAAAAATACCAAGTGAAACAGAAGTAATAGGGAAAATTTTAGAATGCGCTGAAATGGATAGGTTAACCAAAGAATTACAAGAAAAAGAAGAATCAGGCTATTATAAAATATGGAATAATTGGTATAATTGGTTAAAAATTAGAAATATACAAAAAATATAGGGGATATTACCGATTGATACATATATATGTAATAAAAATATTATTAGATTACAGAAAGGTGAAGGAATATATTATAAGTAGAATTGTAGAACGTCACTCTGAAAAAATGCTTAAGAAGAAATTATATTCTTTTTGTGTATATGTTGTATAAATGTTTGTTGTGTATATGTTACGTATGTCTTTTTTAATATTTATATTCAATAAAAACTATTTTAAACTAAAAAATATAAAATTTGTGCAAAATCGGGAAAGACTTTTAGAAAGCATCGTAATAAATTTGAAGAAAAGACTAATGGACTGTGAACATTTAAAAACAGGTAGCCAATGCAAGACAGGACTAATTTACAATTCCTCAATTTTTTGGAGACAGATTACTGGAATATTGAAGAAGTGGTGGTTCCATGGAAAGCAGCTGAAGAGCAATTGCTGGCATTGAGTGACATCTTTAATTACAAAATTAATATTAACGATTATCGAGATTTTGTGGGAAATGTTTTAAAAGATTCCCAGAAATATACAATTCCTGCCAGTATTAAAAAAGCTAAAAATATTGTCAGAACAATTGCTGTAAATTGAGCAGAAGCGGAAAGGAGTTTTTCTAAAATGAACATCATATGTTCAGAGAAGAGAAGTCACCTGTTTCTAACATAACAAACCTAATGACCATTAGTGTAATTGGTCTACCTCTAAAAGAATGGGACGCTATTCCTACAGTCAAAAAATGGTTGCAAGCACATCACACAGCTGATGATGCTCAGGGGTTAAGACTGAAGAAAAGTGAAAGTGAGGGCGCCAATGACACAGCAATTTGGAAATACCTTTTATAATACTTTTATTGTTATAACACTTATTGTTCTTATGTAAGTATTTGTGTACCTCTTTTATTGTTTTGTGTACCTCTTTTATTGTTCTTATTTAAGTATTAAATGCACGAAATAATAAACTACCTTTTGGTATATCTTTTTTTAGGCAAAGAAGTAATGTCAAGTTGGCCATGCCCACCCAGCCATGCCCATTCAGCCATGCCCACCCAGCCAGTCATTAGGGCAGAGAACCAGTTGTTAAAAAATTTGAAGCCCACCACTTCAAATTGATATGATAGCAGTGTTCCAATATCTGAGGAGCTTCCACAAAGAAGAGGGGTTCAACCTATTCTCCAAAGCACCAGAAGGGAGGATAAGAAGCAATGGATAGAAATTAATCAAGGAGGGAACCAACCTAAAACTAAGGAGAAATTTCCTGACAGTGAGGACAATAGGCCAGTGGAAGGCTTGCTTTCAGAAGTTGTGGGTGCTCCATCACTGGAGACTGGACAGCTATTTATCTGAAATGGTATAGGGTCTCCTGCTTGATCAGGAGGTTAGACTAGAAGACCTCCAAGGTCCCTTCCAACTCTCTTATTCTGTTATTCTATAAATCCGAATTGCCTCTTAGCAAGCAGATAGATTTTCTCCCAAACTATCTCCACCCTAGCCTGGCCCTACAAACTTTCCAAGAAGGCAACCAATGGCTGCTATAATTGAGTCCATCCACCTCTTCTTCTCTTTCCTTTTATGGAGATGCTGTCTAAAATATGCAAACATGATTTTAATTTTACATGTTCTTCATACATACATGTCTTTTTTGTACTTATGTTTTATTTAAATTCACCTATTTTTGCATTTTATGAGGGTGAGAATGAGGTCAATGGGAAAACTACAAGAAAAGATGATTTCTCCCCCCTGAATGTATTCATTCATTTTGCTGATTCTTTTCAAAATACTAATCTGGTAATTTTTTACAAGGTAAGGTAAGAAAGGTAAGAAAGACAGCAGCTTTTTGAGATTTTAGGAGGAAAATAAGGGACTGAACTTGAGACAGTGCAATTATTTTGAATTAATTTATGCCTGTTGCCACGTAGTGGCCAAAGGCTTTAACATTTTGAATAACAGGAATACAGTACTGTTAAATATGCCACTTGGTGGCAAGTCAACCCACCCCTATTCTAAACTTGATAGATTTATGTCTGTGTTATAAATAAATTGTAAACTGTATTTCAGACATCAATATATTAGAGAGGATCAGAGATATTTTACTAGAAGAGTACTCAAATCTTCTGCTCAAAATATAATTCCCTAAAGCACCAGGCTTGAAATTTTAGGTCTGGATAGCCTCGAACTATGCCGTCTATGTTCCGATCTATGCTTAGTTCATAATATTATTTACCAAAAAGTCCTACCTGTAAATGAGTACTTTAATTTCAACCATAACACAAGGGCTATCAATAGATTCAAACTCGATGTAATTCACTCTAATCTTGATTGTAGGAAATATGACTTCTGCAATAGATTAATAAATGACTGGAACACTACCTGATCTTGTTGTTAGTCTTGCTAATCCCCATACCTTTTACCTTAAACCGTCTACCATGGACCTTTCATGTTTCTTAAGAGATTCTTAAGGGGGCGTGCATAAGTGCACCAGCATGCCTACCATCCCTGTCCTACTGTCCGCATTTATATGTAATCATTCTATGTGTTTATGGCTATGTTTTGCCTATTTATATCCTTTTATTTGTGCCATTTTTTTTCATGTGTCCATGTCTATGTCTATACTGTTACTTGTTTCCTTGTACTTGTTAATAAATAAATAAATAAATAAATAAATAAATAAATAAATAAATAGTTGTTAGCTGACCTATTTTTTGATACAGCTTCCAAAATATTTCCAAGAGTATATTGCATTAGTACTGCACAATGGCCTTCCTTTGCAGCACAGGGCCAATATCTTCTCTTCCCAATTCCAGTATTTTAAAAATCAGAATATTTAAATATTAGACAATTAGAATATAGCATTTGCAAAATACTTTCTTTTAGTTGTTATTTGTTACACCAATAGGTACTGAGCATGATTCTTTTTCTAGGGTAATGTGCATAAAACCTTTTATAAAAATTGCCTTTTTTTACAACTCACTCACTTGTATACTATAAGCAATACTATTGTTTAAATATTTTATGTTTGTTTATGTGTGTTTGTGTGTGTTTCATGATCAAAAGACAGATGTAAAGTTAATTAATTACAATGGATTAATATATGACATACTATACTGTAACCACATAAAAATATTATCAAATCTATGAAAGATATATACCTTTTAGAATAGTTTCCTTTCTTAAATAGGTGTCACCATTTTCATTCCACCTGAAAATAAGAAGCTTAAAAACTTAAAAGAAACATGTACAAAATATTTCATATTTTTTAATTAGAAAATTGCAGCGAGATCAAATGACAACATTGGAAATACCTTAATAACTTCTAATGCATAATTCATAGTCCATGCTAATTAAAGAATAATGAAAGAATGTTTATTTAATTTATGATGATGTTAGTCCATTGTGTTCGAAGAGGACCTTGACATCTAACAGGTTGTTCACAATGTGTCCACAAGTGGCTGGTTAGGTCTATACGGGCACAAAATCTTCTGCCACATATCGGGCAGACATGTGTGGGCACCATTGTTGCAGCATTTGCAGCTCTGGCTTTTGCAGAGTGCTCGCTTCTCTTGTACTATGGTTGTTCTTCTGTCCTCAGATGTCTGGCAGCCTTGGTAGATCAGCGTGTGCCAAGTCGATCAATCTTGTGCCAGGGTTTCCCAGGAGGTGGTGTCAATATCCAGGGACTTGAAGGAGGCTTTCAACGTGTCTTTGTATCGCTTCCTTTGTCCCCCATGCAATCGCTTTCCTTGAGACAGCTCACCATAGGGGAGCTGTTTAGGGATGCGATGGTCTGGAATCCTTGCAACATGGCCTGCCCAGTGTGTCTGGGTTTTCATCAGCAGGGTGTAAACTGATGGCAGGCCTGCTCTGGAGAGGACTTCTGTGTCTGGCACCTTGCCTGCCGCCGGATCCTCAGAATTCTATAGAGGAAGTGGTTCAATTGCCTAGCATGCCTCCGATATACAGTCCAAGTTTCTTTTTTTTTAAAAAAAAATTTTTTATTAATAATAAACAAACATACATATACAGACATACACATTTAAACAAACTATACATAAACTAACTATACAGTAAAATCAAGTCATACAGCTTGAGCTTTGAAAATAGAGCTACTTCGGTAATTTATATATCTATGTATCTATGTATATTTATCCTTCATCATATAACAATGTTTATATAACAATATTTCATTTTATTTCCTTATTTTTGTATCATTGGGTGGTATTCCCTTATTTCATGTTCTTTTTATCTAACCAATTCTACCATTTTTGCCAAATTAAGTAGTAATCTGAATCTTTTTTTCCCTGTATTTCTTTGGTAAGTTTGTCCATTTCCGCACATTCATTCCGCACATCATTTTTTTTTTGTATTATTTTTTCCTCTGATGGCGTATCATCCAGTTTCCACATTTGTGAGAAAGTAATTCTAGCTGCAGTCAGAATGTGTATTATCAAATATTGTGTCTCTTTTTTGTAGTCCTATGTCAGTATTCCTAATAAGTATGTTTCCGGTCGAAGGGGCACTTTCTGGGTGGTAATTTCTTCTAGCTGATTTTGAGTCATTTTCCAAAATTTTTTAACCTTTGGGCATGACCACCACATGTGGTAATAGGTCCCCTTATGTGTTCTACACTTCCAACAGTTCTGATTAGTATTGGGGAACATCCTTGCCAGACGTGCAGGGGGGAGATGCCACCTATAGAACATCTTGTATGTATTTTCTTTGTAGGGCACGGACATTGTCAGCTTAGTATTTACTTTCCACATTTTCTCCCAATTTTCTAAATTACTATTATATACAAAATTTTTAGCCCAAGTAATCATATTTTCCTTCACCACTTCTTCTTCCAATTTGTATTTTAATAGATAATTGTATATTTTAGTTATTAATTTATCGTCTGATTGCATTACAATTTTATCTAATTCATTTCTTTCTTTTTGGATTCCAAATTTTTTCATGTCAATTTTATATCTTGATTTTATCTGTAAATACAGCCACCAGTCAATGTCTGTGCCCTGCTGTCTCAATTCCTCTCTTCTTTTCATTTTTCCCTCTGTATTCAACAGTTCATCGTAGGTTTTCATCTTGTCTATATCCATTGTGTTCGGATAAATTTGGGCCTCCATGGTTGATAACCATCTTGGGATTTTGTCGTAGTGTTTTCTCCTTATTTCGGTCCAAATTTTTGCCAATGCTCCTCTGTTATAATGTCTCCTGAAGTGTTCATGTTGCCTGGGTTTTTCCTCCCATAGAAATGCGTGCCAGCTTTTCGACAGGTCAAATCCTTCTGCTAACGTTCGTTTATCTTCAAGTGTTATCCAGTCTTTAATCCAAGTTAATGCTGTTGCATTATAGTAAATTTGCCAATCTGGTAATCCCAGGCCACCCCTCTCTCTAATATCTTGCAGGTGTTTCAGTTTAATCCTCGCTCTTTTTCCTTGCCATATATACTTTAATGTCATTTTATCAAGATCTTTAAAATATGATTTTCCTGGATATATCGGTATTGTTCTAAATAGATATAATAATTTCGGTAAAATTGTCATTTTAATTGAAGCGATTTTGCCTAATAGTGATAGTCTCAATTTACTCCATGCCTCTAAGTCCTTTTGAATTTGTTTGGCCAATTTATTATAATTACCTTCTTTAAGGGATGATACCTTATTGGTGAGCCAAATTCCTAGGTATTTTATTTTTGTTGTTGTTTGTATTTCTAACGTCTCTTCCAATTCTTTCTCCTGGATTTTTGTCAAATTTTTAGTTAGTAGTTTTGTTTTTTGTCTATTGATTTTCAATCCTGCCACTTCGCCGTATTGTTCTATCTTCCTTAGTAATTTCATTCCTGATTGTTTTGGTCATTCTAAAATAAATACTACATCGTCCGCAAATGCTTGTAATTTATACTCCTGGTTTTTTGTTCTTAATCCTTTTATTTCATTGTCATTCCTAATTTCATTCAACAGTGGTTCCAATGCTAATATATATAATATAGGAGAGATAGGACATCCTTGTCTCACTCCCTTGGATATTTTAAATTGGTCTGTTGTCTCTCCATTTATCCATATTTTTGCGGTTTGGTCGGAGTATATTGTTTTGATCATATTTAAAAATTTATCGCCGGTTCCCATTTTTTCTAATTGTAATGTTAGGAATGCCCAATTAAGGTTGTCGAACGCCTTCTGTGCATCAAGGAAAAGTAAGGCCATTTTTTCATCCGATTTTTGCTCGTAGTATTCCAGAATATCGATTATTGTTCTTGTGTTGTTATTAATTTGCCTATTTGGAATGAATCCATTTTGGTCTGGATGGATGTAATCCACGATAATTTTCTTCATTCTCTGGGCCATGATTGATGTAAATAATTTATAATCTGCATTTAGAAGCGATATGGGTCTGTAGTTTTTAGTTTGGGTGAGATCTGAGTCTTCTTTAGGTATCAATGTGATAATTGTCTCTATCCATGATTTGGGAATTTTGGCTTCTAAAATTGCTTCATTCAGGACTTGTAGTAAAATATCATCTATTGACTGATGTTCAATTTTATAGAATTCCTCCGGGATGCCATCTGAACCTGGTGTTTTATTGTTGTTCTGCTTCTTCTTTGCTTCAATTAATTCTAACATCGATATTGGTCTGTTCAAGAGTTCTCTTTGAGTTTCCTTTATTTCTTGAATGTTGGTTTTATTTATATACTCTTTTACTTTTTCCAATTGGATTTCTTCCTGTGCATATAGTTCCTGATAGAAATTCTTTACAATTCGCTTTTTTTCCTCATTCGTGTGCTGCAATTGCCCTTGTTCATCTTGTAGTTGATGTATTAGTCTTTTTTCCTTTTCTTTCTTTAACTTACAGGCCAACCAACGTCCTGTTTTATTTGCGTATTCAAATTGGTTTTGTTTTGCCATTTTGATTTTCCTAACTATTCCTATTGTTGTTATTAGATTTATTTCATGTTTAATAAGATTTATTTTTTCCTTGATCTCTTTCCTGTCGGGTCTGTTCTGTAATTCTGCTTCCTGTTTTCCAAGATCGATCAATAAATTATTTCTTCTTTGCTGTTTCTCTCTATTTTTCTTCGCCTTGAATGAAATTGTTAGTCCTCTTATATATACTTTTGTGGTATCCCATAGAACTTGCAATGATGTTTGTTCCCTCTTGTTTATTTGAAAAAATATCTCCATCTCTTTCTTTATCATCTTTATGTATTCTTTATGTTTGATGATCTCTCTGTCCATCATCCATCTTCCTCTTTTTTGCTGGCCTTTCCAGACTATTGTTATAGGACTGTGATCTGCCCATACATTCGGTGTAATTTTGATTTCTTTTATGTTTTCTCTTAATTCTGCAGTCATCCAGGCCATGTCTAGTCTGGACCAGGACTGGTGGGGGTTTGAGTAATACGTATACTGTTTTTTGGTTTTATTCAATTCTCTCCAGGCATCTTTCAATTTTAACTCTTGAATCATATCCTTAAAGGTGTCGGGTAGTGTCTTTTTCCTGGATTTATTTTTTTTATTACTTTGGTAATCATAATCCATAGCAACGATCGCATTATAGTCCCCTACTATACATATATGTTTGTAATCTAATTCTTTAATTTTATTGTGTATTTTTTAAGTATTCTTTTTGGTTCCCGTTCGGAGCATATATTGATATCAGTAATATGTTTTGGGCCTCCATCTTAATGTCTATCATTAATATCCTGCCTTCTCCATCTGTGTAGATTGTTTTGCCTGAATATGACTTTTAATGTATACTGCAATGCCTTTTTTTTTTATCTGATAATGAGGTGAATAGTGTTCCTAGTCTTCTGTTTTCTAGTAACTGTTGATGTTTTTTGATATATACTTCTTGTAAATTGATAATGTCTATGTCTAATTTTTGTAGTTTTTTGAAAGTATGTGTTCTTTTAGTTGGTAGATTAAGCCCGTTTATATTGATTGAGATTAATTTCAGTTCTCGTCCCATTTTCCTTACTTTCTTTTTGTTAGTCTAAGTCTACTTGTGTTCCTTGTTACCATTTGTGTTTTCCCCCTGGCCCCTTCTCTCTCCA
Source organism: Arizona elegans (assembly GCA_022577455.1). Lineage (NCBI taxonomy): Eukaryota > Metazoa > Chordata > Lepidosauria > Squamata > Colubridae > Arizona > Arizona elegans. Next base: position 157,969,854 of record JAKOOJ010000001.1, read on the forward strand.
CCTTCTCCCTTTCCCTAGACTCCTTCTCTTCCTTTTCTTTTTTTGTTTCCTCCGTGGAGTATTCCTGGTTTGTGTTTTCTGAGTCACGTCTAGTTTCCTGTTCTTCTTCTATTATAAAGTGAGTATCAAAAAATTCTTGTGCCTTCTCTATCGTGTCGATTTTATATTTTTTATCGTCCCAGGATATTAGAATTCCCTCTGGCACCAGCCAGCGGAATATTATTTTATGGTGGTTCAGTAGGGTTGTCAAGAAATTATAGTTTTTTCTGTGTTCTCTTATTCTTCTTGGGACTTGTTTTAGGGTTATTATTTCCTTTCCTTTATAGCAAGTTTTTCCCTCTCTCATTAATGTGTAGATCTCTTCTTTTACAGTTTTGCGTGCAAATCTAACATGTATTTCTTTAGGTAATTTGTTTCTACGAGCGTAGTTCGTATGAACCCTATAAATTTCATCAATTTCCCTACTAATCTTGTTTTTTTCCTTCTGGGTAATCTCTGCTAATATATCCATCATCAGGTCCCTTAAATCTTCTCCTTTAGTTTCTGCGATGTTTTGAAACCGTAAAAAGAATGATGCCTTTTCTAATTCTAAGTGGGTAATCGACTCTTCCAGTTCTCTATTTAGTTCCATTTGATTTTGTTCAATATTATCCATCTTTTTCTCAGTTAAAACCATTTTTGCTTCCATGTTTTGAATTCGTTCTTCATTTCTAACTATGTTTTGTTGTATTCTCTCAATCTTATTGTCCATTTTTTTAATATTATCGTTTATTTGTCCTACTTCTGATTTCAATTCCTCGTGGTTCTTTTTTGTTTCTTCGTGATTATTCGCTATTGTTTCTTGGGTCTTATTCATCCCCTCCTGAATCATGGCTAGAATAGACTGTATATTCTGTATATTGAGTGTGGTGGAAACTTTTTCTTTGTCTGTAGTTAGCATCGTGTTTATGGTTTTTTGTTATGCTGGCGAAGATTGTGTAGGTGTTTGATTTGCTGTTAATTTTTTCCCTGTTTTGGTTATTGTTATTGAAGGTGTTGTCATCTTTGTTTTTTGTATTACTTTTTCCCAGATTTTCATGCACTGATTTGGTTGAGGGTAAATTAATATATTGATATTTAGTGATTGATTTGTATAATCTTAATTTTAATGATTCCACTTGAAATATCGTTATATAAGGATCGGATTAATTAATTGAGAGGGGTTAGGAGGAAAATGCAGTATTTTAACAATTCATTTCTCTGTTCTTTTTCCTATACAATATAATATTTATATACCAAGTTGTATTAATGATAAATCACGTTTTGTATTCTTACTATTACTTAGTTATTCTCAAAATTATTGAGATTTTATATAAACAGTCTAAGATCTTCAACTGGCTTATTTCACAGTACTTAAATTCACTTTAACACTATACAATATCTATATAACCTCTATCTAATAAGTATGTAAAATCTCGTCAATGGGATTTAAGATTCTCTATAAACAGTCTAAAATGTTCTATTAAGTTGTGTCACAATTACCAGTATTTACTACTTGTATTTACTATCACAATTATTATTTCTTAATAATATCTATAACAGTCTCTATGCAATATCTATGTTAATATCTAACCTTCTAATCAATACACAATATAATTCCCCTTAATCAATATATTTCTGTAAAATCTATATACTTATTTCAATGAGGTGGGAAACAGTAAAAGGAAAAATATTATTAAGTCAGTTCTTTAGTATATATTCTAATAACTTCAAGTTTTAGTTTTCTTTAAACAGAGTTAAGTAAGTTTTAAGTTTGGTTTTATAAAGTAAATGAAATAACTATATTTTGATGATTTAATGTCTTAAAGTTCTCCACTATATCACTTCCAGACCAATTAGGATTACTTCCTTCTCCTTCTTTCTTCGTTCTTCAGTTCGCCTTCTTTTTGTCCAGCTTTCACAGTTCTGATGCAATAGTCTCTAATAAATCCGTAAATCAATTTGTTCCAGTTTTCCTATGTGGCAAGTTATATCTCCTTTACCAACAGAGTCAATGTATCTTTCTAATGTCTCGTTACAAGTCTCGTATCTGTGGTTTTAACTTGTTACTGTCACTGGATACAAAGTGAAAGTTTTCTTCTCCGGATCCTCAGTCCGCCATTCGCTACTGTTCAGCTAATTTCATTCCGCCCACAACGTTCTTAAATAGTTTCAATTCTTTGAGTTTCACTTTCTACAATTACTCTCTTAATTAGTCTTTTTTTTCTCTACCAAATCAAGATGTATTGTTGTAAAGTTGTAATCCACCGCTTACTTGTAATCCTTTTTTTACTGTTGCTCGTTCCTTTTGCCTGTCAAATCTCCATTGTCACTGTGGATATTAAGCTTCGCTCCGATCTCTGTCTCTCGCTGCTTGCCTGACGATCTTGCTGCCGCTTTTTGGAGTCCTATTCTCGCCAATTTCTTTAAATCCTTATAGTTATACCTTCGTTATTCAGTTAACTTAGTACTTACTGATGTTTCTCTTTGTAAACTTCGCTTCCACACTTGTCGGTTGATAGCGCTCCGGCCAGCCAAGATGGCTGGCTTTTTCCCGGCTGGATTTAGAGGGCTTTCTCTGAACCTTCAGAGTGATTGCTGTCACTCTGAGGTCCTAGAGAATCCTCCTTTTTCTATCGACCTCTCCGTGGTCGATAGTGCCAAAAATGGCTTCCAGTCAAGAATTTTGGAACTTTGGGGATGGAGCCTCGTTCCCCTCATTCCTTACACACTGACATCACCGCCAGAAGTTCAAGTTTCACTGGCATACATCAGGGTAGTTAGCATTACTGCTTGGTAGACTTTGAGCTTTGTAGCAAGGCTTACTGTATTCCACAGCGGTCCCACATGTTGGTCAGTAGTCCACCAAATGCAGAATTTGCCTTGGCAATTCTGCAGTTGACCTTGATGTCAATTGTCACTACATGGGAGAGGGTGCTGCCAAGGTATGTAAATTGGTCCACTGCTTGCAGCTTTTGTCCCTTCACTGTCATGGGCTCTTGGTGTTGGGCTCTTGGTGTTGGGCTTTTGGAGCTGGCTGATGCATCACTTCGGTCTTCTTTATGTTGATGAGGAGGCCAAAGTTGTTGCATGCTGCTGCGAATTTGTCCATACTGGCTTGTATTTCCTGCTCTGATCCAGCATTAAGGCACAGTCATCAGCAAAGAGGAGGTCACATAGCACAGTCTCCTTTATCTTGGTGACAGCCTGGAGTCTTCACCAGTTGAACAGTTTCCCATTGGTCTTGTATCTCAGGCTAACTCCCAAGGAACTGTTCTGGAAGGTCTCTGACTGCATGGCTGAAAACATTATGCTGAACAAGGTTGGTGCCAACATACACCCTTGCTTGACACTGTTTGTAACAAGAAAGGCTTCTGAAGCTTCTCCGTCGTCCAGAACATGAGCCGTCATACTGTCACGGAACTGATGTACCATCAAAATGAATCTATCAGGGCACCCAAAATTCAACATGATGCGCCATAGACCTTCACAAATGACAGTGTCAAAAGCCTTAGTGAGATCCACAAAGGTGATGCACAATTCATGATTCTGCTCTTGACACTTGTCTTGGAGCTGTTGGGCTGCGAAGATCATGTCCACAGTGCGACATTCATTGTGGAAACCACACTGTGTCTCGGGTAATAAACCCTGTTCTAGGTGGTCAGTCAGGCGGTTCAGCAAAACTCATGCAAGGATCTTGCCTGTGATGGAAAGCTGTTGTGGCCCACCAGCAGCCTGCGCGGATTGTTGCTGATCCCGACGATGAGGAGGCTGGTGTGGTGTCGCACCAGCAGCCTGTGCAGCCGGCACTCGAGTCGGACAGTGAGGAGGCTGAAGAAGATGTGGTGCCAGAGGTAGAGCTTCAGCCAGGGCCTTCAGAACCTCCAGAGGCTCCTTCAAGTGAAGAGGATGAAGTGGAGGAGCATCTTCTCAATGCACGAGCACGTAGAGCTGCCAAAAGGCAGGAGTGGTTACTCAGGAGGAGGTCTCCTCAAGAGTAAGGCTTGGGGCTAATTGGCCACTCCCTTAGCCTATTTAAGTTTGCACACAGTTTGTAAACATTGCAGGAAACAACGCATGTTCGCTCGCTGGTCATTGAATGTGGATTGTCTTTGCAAACCTTGCTTCTGGGCTTTCTGCCAACTCTCGTAAGACTTTATCTTATCTGTGGACTTTCTGGCAGGTTGTTAAGGACATTTTAATTAACAGCCTGCATTTGTAGAAAACTACATTTGGAAGTAAATTGAGCTTTGTTCATAGTTTGTGTGTGCTACATTCCTTGGGATCCGTAGCTGGGGCAAAACAGAAAGCAGTGATATTCCTCTATGATTATTGCAGACTTGTCAATTTCCTTCCTCTTGTAGAGGCGTACGATGGATGCATCTTTCAGTTTCTGAGGAATGGATCCTTGATTCCAGAAAGACTGGAACAGCTGAGTGAGTTTGTTGACAAGCACTGCACCGCCATCTTTATAGACATCTGCTGGGATAGCACCAGATCCTGGCGCCTTGCCACTGGACAGCTGGGTGATGGCCTGTAGGGTTTCAGTCTTTGATGGTGGGGCATCCAGGTTGTGGTTGATAGCCACCTGGGGCATTCTGTCGATCGTCTCATTGTTGATGGGAGATGGGTGGTTCAGTACACCTTCAGTAGTCTTCTCAGTCATGAGAGTTGCACCATCTGAGTCCAATAGAGGGGAACTCCCTGAGGGCTGAGGTCCATACAAGGATCTGAGAGCTTCGTAGCATCGTTTCTATCAGCAAACTTCTGAATTTCATCTGTTTTGGTACTCAACCAGGAGTCCTGCATTTGTGAAGCTTGCTTTGTACAGTCCTGCGAGTGTTGTTGAAGGCATTTTTCTTAGCTGTTGATGACGAGTCATTCTGATAAGCACGGGGAAGGAGGTGCTTTTCAGCAAATAGGGCCTTGCTCTCTTCATCGTTTTTGTCAAACCAGTTCTGCTGTTTCCTGTGTGAGGATCCAAGAACCTTTAGTGCAGAAGAGTGCACAATATCCTGAAAGAGTTCCCAGTCCTTCTCAGCATTTCCCTTTAATTGCAGCTTTGAGAATTGGTTGTCAAGATCTTCTGCTAGTGAAGTTGCTGTGTTGGGGTTCCTCAGTTTACTGACATTGATCCATTTCATCACAGCTGTGAAGTTTCCAAAAGATGCCCTAATTAATTGTTTCCCTGTGGACATCTCTTTGGCTTGATGTGCAAGCTTAATTTGGAGATGATGAGTCTATGGTCAGTCCAACAGTCAACACTCAGCATGGCCTTGGTCACCCTTACATCCTGTCTGTCTTTCCTCCACATGATGACATAATCAATAAGATGCCAGTGCTTGGAGTGTGGATGCATCCAGGACGTCTTTTTGTGAGTGGGCAGGTGAAAAGTGGTAGTGGTGATGATCAGATCATGAGCTGCACATGTCTTCAGTAGTAATAGGCCATTGCTGTTACATTTGCTGATTCCATTTTTTCCAATAATGCCATCCCAAGCAGAGTGATCGGATCATACTCTCGCATTGAAATCGCCCAGTAGAATCAGCCTGTCAGTGTGCTTCACAGATGAAAGTAGGGCATCAAGATCTTCATAAAACTTGTCCCTTACTTCAACTGGATTTGTCATTGTGGGTGTGTAGTCGCTGAGCAGTGTGGCTTGTTTTCCTCTCGGTAGTGGGAGATGCGTAATGATAGAATAATGATATTATTCTATCAATAATGATAGAATGTTTATTTAATTTATACTTATCATATGGAAGTATTTTTGTCCTTTTTCAAAGACAAAACAAAAAATAGATCACCTCCAAACTTGTAACAATACAAACTTGAAACAAAAAGCAACAGAAAACAAGTGTAATATTTAAAAGAATACTAATTTACAGTACATTTATGTATCTATGCAAGTTCGTCTAGCTATATTTCTGTCAATCTTAAGGAGATATAGAAGTATATTAAACATTTCTATACAGTATCTCTGCTCAGAATAAGAAAGACAAACTATGTTATTGACTTTTTAAACTTAATTAGCTAAAACAATATGACCAGATTCGATGAGTCTGTTTTCATAGAATTACAAATATGAACAGGTCACTTTGGACACATTTTCTTTTTTAAAATATAATTTTATTAAGGAGTAAACTAAACAAGTAAAATTAATACAACAACATAGTAATATATATATATATATATATGTTTATTATTTAAAAGAAAAAGAAAAAAGTACAGAAGAAAAACACAAAAAAGGAAAAAGCAAAGAATAAACTTTCCTAAACGCTCAAAGTTTAGGGAACAAACAGGAGGAACTTGAAATACTAGTACAAGACAGCAAATGTTATATAGTTGCCATTACAGAAACGTGGATAGGATACAAACTATTCAAAAGAAACAAAACTAACAAAAGATGATGTGGAGTTGCATTATATGTTAGAGATCACTTCCTCTCTACAGAGATGCACACAACAAAGGATGAAAACCTTCTCGAATGCTTATGGTGAACATAAAAAGAAAAATGAATGAGGTAACTCAACCAAGCAGAAGAAATAGATGCACTTTTTGCTAATTATGAAGGAAACACACCACAGTAGTAATGGGGGACTTTAACTAGCCTGACATTACTAGCAGACAAATTCTACAACAAATGGGAGATCAAACAAGTTTCTGACCCACCTAACTACATCACTACATAGAGGAGGCAACTAGAGGAAAAGCTATATTGGACCTTATTCTTACCAATACAGAAGAAGTAATAGTGTCCCATTCCAGCGGGGATGGTGGTGGATGGAGAGCCAGCAGCCCCACATACTCAGTGCCCAGAGAGTCTTGTTCTGCCCTTCTGACTGTCGCTGGAGGAGTCCCTCTTTGCGGCTGCTTCCGGGACCTCCGCCACCACCATCTTCTCTCCCACTTCCGGGGCCACCGCTCAGCTGAGAGGCAGACAAGGAAAAGCTGATGTTTGGGCTGGAAACAGCCAGCGTTTGGGCCCCACACCTGCATGATGGCAGGGCTTCTGCCCAGGATGACCAGGATTGATCAGAGCTTTGTGGACACAGATGCAGAGCAGCTAGGGCTGCGAGGCGATTGCATGGCAGGGGTGGATCCAGGGGTGTGGACCATGGGAGCCTTTAAAATGGTGGTGGGAGCACAGGGCGGCTAGCGCTGACAATATTTCACTGCAACTACACTGGGTGATTGTTAGAAAGTGCCGGAACATGGAAGGTAAAGACACTACAACAAATTTCACTCTGTTGTTTGGCGTTTTCCTTTACCACGCCGTTCTGGAACCTGACAGTACCCTCTCCTATGTGAAGCATGGCAGAGGGGACGCAGCCAGGCTGGACATCACGGAATTAGCAGAACAGTTTGTGGAGCCAGTGGAGCTTGCTACCCCGGAAGACCTGCCAGCTCTATCTCTGGGTCCGGATGTTAGACCTAAGGAACATGCAGCACCACCTAAGGAACGTGTAGCACATGGGGCTCATGGGACAGCTGAGACTGGTCATCCTCTGCCAAGACCAGGGAGTGTGGTGGGAGAATGGTGGTCGGAGTCCTTGGGGCCAGGTGAATACAAGGACCACCCGCAGGCTCTTCCTACGCTCACTCTCTCCAGGAGCCATTTCATGCAATGGAGGGAGAGATACGCATATCAGAGGATGAATGGAGCTACTCCACTGAGTTGGGGAGCCAGACCTTGGATGTACTGAGGGAGATGTTTGGACCAGCCAGATTTCAGGGGCTGGGCTCTGGAGGTGGCTGGAAGAGGGCCACATAACCCCAAATGGCTTGCGGTGCCCACCTCACGAGGGCCCCCCGCTCGCATTACACCAGTTGGACCGGGCCCAGGATACAATGCATTAGGCAATAGGCCAGTGGGCCGCAGACCACCTGCAGACACCACGCCTGTTCAGCAGTTCTCTTATATGATGACCAAGGGCTGGCCAGGCCTCTGGGGCAGGACAACCAAACCCCACCCCATTCCTGGCCAGTGGCAGGCCAAGGACAGGGGCCCTCGGGACATTGGGACCCACCAGCTGTGAAAGCATCCTTCGATGGTAGTCCAGATAGGGTGGCCCTGTTTTTAGGACAGGTAATTGATCACCTTCAGTGGATGGCAAGGTGGCTGAATGGGTCACCGACTTCTATAATGACCATGCTGGGGAGCTAGGAGATATTGGCCTGATTCTCTCTGCATTGCAAGAGTGGTTCGAGGACAGCACAAGGGTGCAACAGGCAGAGGGGAAACTGTTAGTGGCCTGGCAACGTGGTAGGTTGGTGGTCGAGTATATATGGGAGTTTTGGCGGTTGTCAGGAAAGGTGAGGGGTTGACTGGAGAGGTTGTTGGTACACCAATTCAAAGCTGGCTTAGACCATGCTTTACGGCAGGGATGTGTGACCCGTGGTCTGCCACCCCGTTTTGTGACCTGGCTCCAGGCAGCCACCGAGATAGATGTTGAGCTCAGGAGGGATGACCGATCTAGAGCGGACTGGCCCATGAGAGGACGGAAGCCACCAGACCGACCCGTAAGAGCAAGCCTGATGCAACAGCCACAAGCCTCAACCCCATCTATGACTTCACCCACCAAGACCGGACCTGCACAGGCCCCAATGACATGTTTCCATTGCGGAAAGCCGGGCCATCGAGCGATAGACTGCTCCAAGGTGGGCCCTAAGGCTTCCACTGGAACACCAGGACCCAGACAGGGCATAGCGAGGAAGAGCATCAGGAAAACAGCGGAGAAGTCACAAGGGGTGCAACAGGTGAGTCATCCTACCCCTGCTGGAACCGGCACCAGCCCAACCGAAGCAGAGACAACCTGAGGTGGTGCAGTGGTTAGAGTGCAGTACTGCAGCTACTTCAGCTGACTGCTAGTTCAGCAGATCAGCGGATCAAATCTCACCGGCTCAAGGTTGACTCAGCCTTCCATCCTTCTGAGGTGGGTAAAATGAGGACCCAGACTGTTGGGGGCAATATGCTATTTAGTATACTGTCTTTGGTGTAAGCTGCCCAGAGTCCTCAGAGAGTGGGCAGCATAGAAATTTGAATAATAAAATAATAAAATAAACTAAACCTGTGGAAGTGACAATGAGGGAGAGGCCAACCCCATGGTGAGTAAGGCTATCAAACCCTTTCTCATTCCAATGGTTTTGACAGTGGGACGGCATCAGGAGTGCAAAGCCCTCGTGGATTCAGGCTGCACCCAGTGCCTCATGAGCGTTGCCACAGCAGCCAAGTTAGAGGTGGGGATATGGCAGTTAACGCATCCCATACACTTCAAACAGATGGATGGGTCCTTGTTAGGGGGTCAACCGGCGACACACATTACTGAGCAGCTCACCCTAGAGATAGGGCCCCACTGGGAGCTCATAAGTTTTGTTGTGGTCCCAAAACTAATGGACGAGGTCATGCCGAGCCTTGCCTGGCTTGATAAGTGGGCCCAACCATCTGGTGGGGAGGGGGTTGCAGACACCTGAGAATAGGGGTAGGGCCTGACCTGCCCCACATGAGAAGCACACAGGTGGGGTAGGGAGCACCCAAGAGAGCAATGAAACGGCCGGGTATCCTAGGGTGCATGATGATCTCAAAGAGGTGTTCAGCGAACAGGAATGCAGCACCTTGCCTCCCCACTGCGCCACCAACTGCACTATTGAGATTATTCCAGGGGCGGCTTTACCAAAACCGAAAATGTATTTGATGACCCCTCAAGAGTTGGCCGAGATGAGGAGTTACATAGAAAAAAATATAAAACAAGGCTTCATACAGCCAGCTAGGTCGTGGGTAGCGGCTCCAGTCCTGTTCCAGGAGAAGGATAGTAGGGCTGCGCCTCTGCATTGACTTCCGGGAATCAATGTAATATGTGTGGAGCACATACACACCCTCCCGTTAATTAAAGACATGCTGGCTCGTTTGGCGGAGAGTAGGGTCTTCACAAAGTTGGATCTCCGGGGGGCCTACTATAGAGTTTGGATTAAGCCAGTGGTGGGTTCCAACCAGTGTTACCACCGGTTCTCTTCACGCACGCGCTTTGCGCGCGATCACGAAAATTACATCAATATGTAATTTTTGCACCTTGTGCCTCAGATCTTGCTTTCCTTTTGCTGCTATAAGTTCATGTTCAGTAAAAGTACCTTTCTCTACAAACATGGAGTTGGGGTTTTTCTTTCTTGAATTTTGAATGGAGGCACACCTGACATTAAGCAAGATCTGCTTTAACAGCCATCCCGGAGAAAATTCTACTGTGGGGGCTGAGCAAAGAATGTCTAACCAATGCAGTGACCAGGAGGACATGGGAGTTGCTGGGTCCACCCCCCCCCCACAGTCCTGTTGCATCTGGGAAGCGGCAGAGTGGATGTCTGAACTGCAGATTGAAGAAAAGCCAGCCAGAGCCAAATGGTCGCTGGGCATGGGAAGGATGGAAGCTCTGGAGGATATTCCCCCTGGAGTAACAGCTGCCAGATGCCGGCATGGAGAGGCTGCTTGGCAGGAAGAGGACAAAGAAGACCTCCTGCTGACCCAAGCCCTCTATCTCTTGAAAAAAGCTCTTGAAAATTGGAAAGCACATGAAAGGTATGCCTTGCCTTCATGTGAGGAGGCTGAGCACCGGCGGGGCGGAGCAGGAGCCCCTGCAAACCCAGATGAGATCCCTAGAGCCCGGCCAGAGCCAGCATAGGCTGCAGGAATTCAAGCGATGGCAGCAGCCTAGCCCCCTCCCTGCCCCCGTGGAGGGGATAATTCCCCGGAGGTGCCACATTCCAAAGATTCCGCAGCTAGGAGTAAAATATGGAAGAGATCCCAAGGCTTTGGGATTCTTTCTGGTCCAAGTCTGGAACCATATGCAAGAGTACGGGGAGGATTTCACCTCAGAGGCAGCAAGGGTGCAGTGTGTCACCATGGCCCTGGAGGGGACCGCAACTGAGTGGATAATGGCCTTGCATAATGAGGACTCCCCACTGCTGAGGGATTACGGTTTATTTATGACAGCTCTCCGAGTGTGTTTTGATGACCCCCTGGCTGAATGAAAGGCTAGAACCAGGATGAAAATCCTAACCCAGGGGAACAGATCAGTGGCTGAATATACCCAGGAATTTCGCCAGCTGGTTGTCACATGCAGGGGTGGTCTGCAGAGGCCCTGATGGAATGCTACAAGGATGGCCTAAAATGAGGATGTCTACCAAGGCTGTTGTTCCCGAGAGGCCCCCCGAGACCTGCAGCTCTGGTATGCGTTGGCGGCTGATATGGAAATTGACCAGGCCAGAGATCAGTCGGGAGGGGGGGGCGCAGCTGGAACAAGCCTTCTCCCTCCACCCCAAAAGAAACCCCTAGAGTGGCCAAAGGGGGGGTGGCAGCCTCCAAGCCCAGATCCACCACATGTTTCATGGGGAAGGAGGGGCACCAAGCTGCTGATTATTTCTCCAAACCTGGCTCAACCCGACCTCAACTGGAGGGAAAAGAGCTGAGAAGCTGCCAGCAAAGAACTGTGAAACAGCCCCGAAAGGTATGGAAGTCATTGAGTTTGCTCCCCCAGGCCTGGAGGAGTTGGGAGCTCTGATCACCCCAGGGGACAGTGAAACTGACACCGATGATGACCCCCTGGTAAGTCAGCATGTCGGCCCCATGACCATCCCGGTGGAGTTAAGGGTGCCATCATCCGGTGCCCAGGGGAAGATGCTAGCCCTTTTGGACTCTGGGTATACTAGGTGCATAATCAGCCCAGAGGTGATGGAAAAATGGGGCTGAGACTGAGGACAATGAAAGTGCCCATAGCATTTTGCCAGTTGGATGGGTCACTAGCTGTGGAGGAGGGCCAGCCAACTTTGTGACCAAACCAATTGAGATGTGGATGGGAGACCACCAAGAGACTATGAGTTTTATCATAGCCCCGGGAATGGAACAACCCCTCTTGCTCAGACTGCCCTGGCTCCGGAAATGGAACCCTCATGTGAATTGGAGGAAGGGTTTGTTGTGCATCTGCTCCACCCAGCAGGGGAAGGAAGGGGGAAAACCTTTCTGCATAGTCAAAGCCGCAAAGGAGCTGGCAGCATCAGTGAGTAAACGCATTGCCAAGGAGGAGAAAATCCCTACAGAATATTGGGACCTCAGGGAGGCATTCAGTGAGACGGCGTCAGATATGCTCCTATCCCACTGGCCCACGGACTGCGGCATAGAAATCCTCCCTGGGGTGAAGCTCCCTAAACCAAAGATCTACTCCATGACCCCTCGTGAGCTAGAGGAGCTGCGAAACCTTATTGATAAAAACCTGAAATGGGGCTTCATCCAACCAGCTAGGCCACAAGTGGCCACCCCTGTGCTGTTCCGGGAGAAAAAAGATGGCTCTCTTCGCTTATGTGTCAATTACAAGAACCTTATTTTATTTATTTTATTTTATTGAATTTCTATACTGCCCTTCTCCCAAAGGACTCAGTACAGCCAAAAATAAAACCATGACAATATAAAAATTAAAAGCAATTTAAAACAATTAAATAAATTGGCCAAAAAACTCTAATAAAACAACCCATTAAAATAGTAAAATGTTATTATTATTAATAATAATAATTAATAACACCATTTGCGTAGACAATGTTTACCCATTGCCCCTTATGAAGAACATGTTAGCTGATCTGGCCAGGGGGAAGATTTTCACTAAGTTCGACTTGAGAGAGACTTACTACAGAGTTTGAATTAAGGAAGGGGATGAATGGAAGACTGCCTTCAATTGTCCTTTAGGTTGTTTCCAGTTTAGGGTGGTCCCGTTCGGGTTACAGGGGGCACCAGCTGTGTTCATGCAATTGATTAATAAGGTGCTACATGAACATCTTTACAAGGGGGTCCTGGTCTGCCTAGATGACATTCTTATTTACACTGAGACCATGGACGAACACGTGAAAATAGTATGGTTGGTCCTGAAAAAACTCAGGACTGCTGAACTGTATGCTAAATTGTCAAAGTGCGAGTTTCATCAGAGTAAGATTGACTATTTGGGTTACCACATTTCATATGAGGGTATAGAACTGGATCTGGAGAAAGTCCGGGCAGTCTTGGAGTGGGCGCCTCCATGCACCCGCAAGCAGCTGCAAAGCTTCTTAGTCTTTGCCAATTTCTATCGACAATTCATTCCATCATTTGCACAAATTGCATTACTCATTATGAACCTCCTAAAAACAAAGGGAGAGGCTAAGCCAAAGCCTAGCCGGCTCCTCAAGTGGACCATGGAGTGCCAGGCAGCTTTTGAGAAACTGAAACGATTGTTTGCAGCTGAGCCCGTCCTTAAGCATCCTGACATGGAGGCCCTTTTTGTAGTCCAGGCCAACGCCAGTGATGTGGCTGTGGGGGTGGTGCTACTTCAAGCAAATGTTGATGGAACTTTACAGCCCTGCACCTACACTTTTATGTAAATTATCAGCAAGATAACTGGGCAGACTTACTGCCATTTGCAGAGGTCGCTTATAATAACTCCATACATAGTAGTACTGGTTTTACCCTATTCAAGGTGGGGTCTGGTCAGGACTTTGTGCCCATCCCAGAACTACTGCAGGAAAAAACCTCAAATCCCTTCCTTGGTGGACTGGATTGAGCAGTTTCTGTTTACCTGGCCCATAACTTGTAAGGCATTAAACGAGGCTCACCGAGCTCATAAGAAACAGGCTGACAAGAAAAGAGCTATACCAAAGGACTACCAAGTGGGGGATAGGGTTTTCCTCTCCATTAAGTACCTATAAACTACCCAAAAGTTGAAAAAACTTGGGCCTAAATATGTAGGCCCTTTTCCTATTGTAGGAAAGTTGTAAACCTGGTCATGTTACAGCTACCCAAAACCCTCAGGAGGATCCACCCAGTGTTTCATGTTAGTTTACTGAAACCTGAACATACCTCCTCACTTCATCTGGACCAAACCCCCCCTCCAGTTTCCCTCCTCATTGAAGGAGAGCAACATTTTGAGGTCAAAGAGATCCTTGATTCTAGAAAACATAGGGGGAAAGTACAGGATTTGGTGGCCTGGAAACATTTCCCTTCCTCTCAATCTGAATGGGTGAATGAGCGAGATGTCCATGCTCCGAAGCTTTTACAGTTATTCCACTCCAAATACCCTGATAAGCCTTGATTGTATTATTCTATATGTCATTTCTTGTTTTGATACTTTTGGGAAGTATCTACCCTGTCCATTTTACTTTGTTTTCTTTCCTAGGACTAACAACTCTTCTGCAGAAGGGCCAAATGTCAGCCTCTATGATGCTTGCTTGCTATCGGCTGCCATAGTAACGGGGTGTGGGGGGAAGGATAGGTATTTGGGTGGGGGGAAGCGAGCTGGTGGAGATGTCTTGGGATGTGACCAGAAAGGGAGGAAAAGAGAGAAATACTCTCATTGTCTTCTGCGCAGCTGAATGGACTTGTTGATAACCAGTCAAGGTCAATCGTTCTGGCATACCAGATGGATGGGGCCATCTGAAGATGCACCTCACATGACATCTTGGGGAGCTGGGGATTGGACATTCAGCCAGGGTCCTTGGGGGGAGGGATTTGGGAATACTTTCAATATGTAATTTTCACACTTTTTGCTTCAGATCTTGCTTTCCTTTCGCTGCTATCAGTTCATGCTCAGTAAAAGTACCTTTCTCTACAAACATGGAACTGGGTTTTTTCTTTCTTGAGTTTTGAATGGAGGCACGTCTGACAGGAGAGTACAGTTCAATGCCAGGTTTTGGCGGAAGTTCTTAGCTATGATAGGGTCTTCCCAGAGTCTCAGCTCGGCGTTCCACCTGTCCACCAATTGAGCGGCCAAGAGAGCCAATGCAATGGTGGAACAGTACATCTGGTGCTACATCAAGCACCAACAATTCAATTGAGTGGACCTGCTCCCCTTTGCAGAGGTAGTATATAACAACGCTGTCCATAGTAGTACCAGATATACCCCGTTCCATGTTGCCACAGGGGTCGAATTTGTCCCCATACCTGAGTGCCCTCAACAGAGACCCGAGGAAGTAGGGCTGCAAGAATGGGTATCGTGGATGAAAACGGTGTGGGAAACCACCAGGGAGGCTTTGCAGAAGGCGGCAGAAAAATACAAAGGCCAAGCAGATAAGAAAAGATGGCCACAGACCCCCTTCCATGTGGGACAAAGGGTCTACCTGTCCACCAAGTACTTAAACCTGAAGGTGCCCTGTAAGAAACTCGCACCAAAATACATTGGGCCATTTCTGATAGTAAAAGTCATAAATCCTGTCACTGTCTGTTTACAGCTCCCACTGTTATTGGGGAAAACACATCCTGTTTTCCACAGTAGCTTCCTACGTCCAGTCAAAAGATCGCTGTTACAGGGAACCTGTGAATGTAGCGGTGGAGCAGCATTATGAGGTGGACAAGGTGCTGGATGCTCGGCAGCAATGCGGCCGCCTCCAGTACCACATCCTATGGAAGGGGTACCCACTATTGGAAGTGTCTTGGGTTGGACTGAATGGTTGCTAGGTTCTACCGAAAGAACCCAGCCAAGCCAGAAAAGTGGGATAAGCGGGTTCCGTGACCTACCTTACTATGGCTTTTATCTTCCAGAGATGGCTTTGTGGTACAGGGGCTACATGTTAGCCCCGCCGAGCCAGGGCTGCCATTCTGGTGGGGATGGTGGTGGACGGAGAGCCAGCAGCTCCACATACCCGGTGCCCGGAGAGCCTTGTCCTGCCTTTCTGGCTGCCGCCGGAGAAGTCCCTCTTTGCAACTGCTTCCAGGACCACCCCCGCCATCTTTTCTACTGCCTGTGAGGTTGCTGCTGCCGCTCAGTTGAGAGGTGGACAGGAAATAGCCGGCATTTGGGCCCCATGCCTGTGCGATGGCAGGGCTTCTGCCCAGGACGACCAAGATTGATTAGAGCTTCATGGAAACGGACGAGGAGCAGCTGAAGCTGCAAGTCAATTGTGTGGCTGGGGGTGGAAGCGTGGGGTGGACCACGGGAGCCTTTAAAACAGTGGTGAGAGCACAGGGTGGCTAGCGCTGACAATATTTCACTGCAACTTCACTGGGTGATTGTTAGAAAGTGCCGGAGTGCAGAAGGTAAAGACACTACAACAAACTTCACACTGTTGTTTGGCATTTTTCTTTACTGCACCATTACGGAACCTGACAGATAGAGGATATTGAAGTTTCAGGAACTTTAGGGGAGAGTGACCACGTCATATTAGAATGCAATATAAAACAGACACAAGCAACAGAACATAATCAAATCAGTGTCCTAGACTTTAAAAGAGCTGATTTTAACTAAGTCAGGGAGAGCTTGGGAAGGATTTCATGGCTGCAAATCTTTTTTTTTAAAGGTTTTTATTGTAAACACATTAAAACAAAACACAAACATACAACATTTATATACATAAACTCTTTTTTATAGCTTTTTCATAGTGATCCTTTCTTAGTAATTACTATTTATACATATTTTAACTTTATCTTATTCCATATTGCTATCTATATTCTTTATTTCATCTACACTGCTTGATCTTTACATTTCCGTCATTTTTATTATGGTTTACCAATTTCCCCACTTAATTTAAACATTTATTTCTCTCTCCTTTATTCCTCTTTCTCATTTTTCCTCTCTTCCAACCACTCATACCATCTATGCCAAATTTTATAGTATTCTGTATCCTCTTTCTCCTTAAGTTCTTTTGTCAGTTTGTCCATCTCTGCACATTCTAATTTTTTTTAATTAACTCTTCTTTTGTTGGTGAATTTTCTTTTTTCCAATTTTGCACATAGACTATGTGGGCTGCTGTTAGTATGTGTAGTATTAAATATTTTGTTTCTTTTGTGTAATTTTCTATAAAAATCCCTAGCAAGAATGTTTCTGGTTCTCCCTTTATTGATTTCAATGTTATTTTCTCTAGCCACTTTTTGACTTTGGCCCAAAATTTCTTTGCCACCGGGCAAGTCTACAAGAAATGGTAATATGTTCCATAGTTACTTTTACACTTCTAGCATTTCAGTGAGTTGTTGGGGAACATCTTCGCTATTCTGGCTGGAGGCAAATGCCATCTATGAAACATTTTCAACTGGTTTTCCTTTTTTTTTTTTATTGCAAAAGTTTTACAATTACATTTTCACCCCTTTTTTTCCCCCTCATCCCACCCCAAACTTCCCAACCTCCCTAACCCACCCTAACCCTCCCCTCCCCCCCAGACTTCCACACAGTATACTCATATCAAGTAGAAGGAAAAACCCTCATTTGTATATAAAACTTGAACCCCTCCCTCCCCCTTAAAAATTTTCATCTTCATTACTTTAAAATATTTCTATCTTAATATAACATTTTGAAATAAATTTTTCATCCTCTTTACGTTAAAATATTTCTATCTTAATATAACATTCTCAAATAAAAGCTATTTGATACTTCCTAGTTTGATATTTGTTCTGAACATAATCTATCCACCTCTTCCATTCCCATTCATAAGTCTCTTGTGAACAATCTTTTAGATATGCTGAAATCTTCGCCATCTCTGCGAAACTGGCCATCTTCAAAGTCCATTCCTCAATCGTAGGCAGCGCTTCATTTTTCCAATATTTACCTATCAACAATCTTGCTGCTGTTATCATATGCAATATCAGTTTTGTTTCACCCAATGTAAAACCCTTAGCTATACTCAATAAAAACAATTGTGGAGAAAATTGAATTTTTTTCTTCAAAACATTTTGCATGACCCACCAAATTTTTATCCAAAAGGCCTTAACTTTCTTACAGGTCCACCAAACGTGATAATATGTAGCATCTAGACAATCACATCTCCAACATTTAGGCTGCACATTAGGGTACATACACGACAATTTTTTGGGGTCTAAATGCCATCTGTAAAACATTTTATAAAAATTTTCCCTCAAATTCTGCGACTGTGTAAATTTAACATTCTGAACCCAAATTTTTTCCCATGTTTCCAACATCACTGGTTCCTCAAAATTTTGTGCCCACTTAATCATACAATCTTTAACTAGTTCAGTTTCTGAATCCCTTTCTAACAGAACATTATAAAGTCTTTTAATATGCATTGGACCTTTCTCTTTTATATGTCTGATCAATTCTTCCTCATACTCCATAATACCAGTTTTTTGGTCCTCTTTCCATCTCAATTGCAATTGATTATATTGTAACCAAGTTAGATTAATCCCTTCAGCCAACAATGTCTGTAATGTCTTCAGCTGCCTTCTGCCCGCATCTGTAAAAAGAACCTCTTTATATAAAAACCCCCCGAGTGACATTATATTTGTATTCCACAAAGTATGACCAAGATCCAGCCATAGCGGTATTTTATAATCCCAATTGATTCGGTGCTTCTTCCAAACTCTCAACAAAGAATCTCTAAGTATATGGCTTTTAAATACTTTGTCCACTTTACTATCATAAAATAAGTAGGCGTGCCATCCAAGTTCCAAATCAAAACTTTCTGCATTTAATATTCCAGTCTTTTTTCCTCCAAACCAATCACTTGCTAAAGTCAAAGCTGCTGCATCATAATATAACTGTAGGTTTGGAAGTTTAAGACCTCCCCTTTCTGGAACGTCTTGCATAATTTTCAATTTTACTCTTGGTTTTTTCTCGTTCCAGACAAACTTGTTCACTCCAGTTTGCCATACTTTTAGTTGTTTATCATTTTTGAGCACCGGAATCATTTGAAACAAAAAAAGAAATCTTGGCAAAATATTCATCTTAACTGCTGCTATTCTTCCAAGTAAAGACAGCTGCAGTTTTTTCCAAGTCTCCATATCTTTTTGCACCTCTCGCCACAACACCTCATAATTATTTTGAAACAATTTCATATTTGATTCTGCAACCTGAACTCCTAGATATTTTACCTTTGGTACAATCTCAAAACCTGCCCTCCTTTCAAGCTCATGTTTACGATCTTGTGTCATATTTTTGACTACCATCTTAGTTTTTTTCTGGTTCAATCTAAAACCTGAAACTTTACCATAGTCTTGTATAATGTCCTTCATCTGGATTATTGATTCCATTGGCTGTGTTAGGGTAACAACCAGATCATCTGCAAATGCCTTTATTCTGTAATCCTCTTGCCTTATCATTATACCTTTCAAGGTATTAGAGTCCCTTATTGTGTTTAACAAGACTTCTAGTGTTAAAATAAACAACAATGGGGACAACGGACATCCCTGTCTTGTTCCTTTTTCGATTTTAAACTCTGTTGTCAAACTTCCATTAATAATAATCTGTGCTTTTTGATCTTGATAAATTGCTGAGACCGCCTGTATAAATTGGTCCCCAAAGTCCATCCTTTTTAAAGTCTTGAGTAGAAAATTCCAGTCCACTTTATCAAAGGCCTTCTCTGCATCCAAAAAAACCAGCACTGCAGGGATCTGTTTATTCTTCTCAAGATATTCCAATAAATCTATTACTTGCCTTACATTGTCATTCATGTGCCTACCCTCAATAAATCCCGCTTGATCATCATGAATCACCTTTTGAATTACTGGCATCAGTCTGTTGGCTAGTACTTTTGCATAAATTTTATAATCCGTATTCAAAAGAGATATTGGTCTGTAATTCTCTGGTTTTTTGGGACCACCTTGTTCTTTTGGTATCAAAGAAATATAAGCTGTAGTCCATGATGGGGGTACTTTTCCCCCTTGTTGTATATTACAAAATAAGTCTCTAAGTTGTTCCACCATTTCTGCCTGCAAAGTTTTATAGTACACTGCAGTCAGACCATCCGTTCCAGGAGCTTTAGCTGTTTTTAAGCGTTTTATTGCTGCTATTATCTCCTCCTCTGTTATAGGATAGTTCATTCTTTCCTTTTGTTGCTCAGTAATTTTTGTAACTCTTTTATTGTCTAAGTATTTTTCTATAAGTCCATTCTGCACCTCCTCTCTGGCATATAGTTTAGTGTAATATTCAAGAAAGGCTTCTTTTATTAATTTCTGTTGAAAAACTTCTTTCCCTCCAATATCAATACTATCAATAGTCCGTATGCTCTGTTTCTTCCTCAATGTGTAGGCCAACCACCTGCCCGGTTTATTGGCGTTGCAGAATGTGTTATGCTTCGCGTATTGTAAATTTGTTGCAACTTGTTCCGCTATAAGCATTTGGAATTGATCTTTCAAAAGTTTTATGACACCACGTATTCTTTCATCTGTTGGGTTTTTGATAAGTAACTGTTCTTTGTTCTTTATTTCTGCCTCCAATTCAAGTCTTTTCTTTTGTCGGGTCAATCTATGTTTAGAGTTCATATGAATAAGCACCCCTCTCATGTAAGCTTTGCTTGCGTCCCACACAATTTCCATTGGGGTGCCTTTATTCAAATTCATTTCAAAAAACTCTTTCAAATACTTTTTAAGTTCTATTATATTTTTTTCATATCTGAACAAGTTTTCATTTAATCTCCAAGAGCGTCTCTCAGTCTTGCATGTCTCAATTTCTATCCACACTGGGCTATGATCAGTCAAAGTTCTTGGCAGAATCTTTGTTCTTTTTGTCCTAACAAGTAAGTCATCTGACAACAAAATGAAATCAATCCTAGAGAAGGATCTATGTCTATCAGAAAAGAAAGTATAATCCAGTTCTTTTGGGTTATGTATTCTCCAAATAGCTTTTAATTCCAAGTCTTCTTTCATATCAAAAAAGGTCTGTGGTAATCTAATCCTTGACTTCGCCAAAGTCTTTTTATCTAATTTGGAATCAATTACTCCATTCCAATCTCCCATAATTAAAATAGATCTATAATCCCATTGTAGTATTTTAGTATGTAGCATTTTATAAAAATAGTCCTGTTGTTGATTAGGAGCATAAATTCCTATCAAAAGAATTTGACTATTAGCAAAAAGTAATTCAATTGCTACAAACCTGCCATCTTGATCAGCTTCTATAAGTTTGGCTGTTAATTTTTTATTTACATAAATAACCTCACCATTCTTTTTTTGGTTAGTTGAAGATATAAAATGTGTTCCTAATTTGGAATTTTTCAAATAGTTTTGATCTTGAACTGTAATATGCGTTTCTTGTAGACAGATTATATCATTATTATGTTGTTTTAAATATGCAAATACTTTCTTCCTTTTCTGTGTTGCATTCAACCCATTCACATTCCAAGATAAACATTTAATCATCATTATTCTCTTTCTGGAGCAGAGAACAGAATAATCGGATTTCATCCGAAATCTTCTGTCCTGCATTCCCCACAGCCCCAGCCTTTTCATCTTGTCTTTCCTGCTGTAACTTTTCTTTAAGTTGCTTGGATTTTGCTCGGGTTATACGCTGGTCCTTGACTTCAGCCATCCAGGCCGGCTCCAAGATTGGAGAAGGTTCCAGCACAGGCTCATCCAGGAAGCCTCCTTCAGCGCCCTTCAACTCCTCTGATTCCTGCTTAGATTGTTGTTGCGGTTCTTGAAGTTGCTTCTTATCACTCTCCTTAATCTCCAAAACTGTAGATGTATGTGGGGATGGTGTTCTTTCTTTAAAGATCTCAGTATAAAATTGCTCCGCCTTCTCCACAGTATTCAAACGATGTTTCTCTCCCTTATATCTCAAAATTATGCCAGTTGGAGCGTCCCAACGAAATGGGATCTGATTATTCTGCAATTCTTTAACAAGAAAGCCAAAATCTTTTCTGGATTTCAACATCTTGGGCGGAAGCTCCTTGTAAACTGTGATCTTCGATCCGCCCACTTGCACAGAAGTGAGAAAAGATTTTTGCAGGATATCATTTCTTATTGCTCTATCTGTAAAATATATGACCACATCTCTAGGCAATTGTCTTTGTCTGGCCACCCAGGAATTGACTCTGTAAATTTTGTCTATTTTGCAGAAAACCATATCAGGATTAAATTTTAAGATCACAGCTAGGGCTTCAGCACAGATCTGTCTCAAATCTTGTCTCTCCTCTTCTCTAATTCCTCGAAGCCGTAAACTGGTTTTCCTTGTATGCCATTGATAATGTCAATTTCATGTTTATTTGCCACATCTTTTCCCACTTCTCTAATTCTACTGTGTGATTGAAGTTCCTTGCCCATTTAATCATAGTATCTTTCACTAATTCCTCTTCCATTTTATACCATAATAAGAATTTATATATTTTACTAATTAGTTTCTGTTACATCCCATATACAATTTTATCTAATTCATTTTGCTCCAATTGTACCTCATTTGTCTTTATATCTTCTATATATTTTGATCTTATTTATAAATACATCCACCATTCAACTTCCCTATTCAAATCCTGTTCCGATTCTTGCTTCTTTTTTATTTTTCCCAAATCATTTAAAATATTGAGCCTGAGTGGCTAGGAGGCTAATGCCTCCTACTAAGGCAGCATTTAACATCCAGCTGCCTGCAATTACTGCGAGTTCAATTCCCACCAGGCTCAAGGTCGACTCAGCCTTCCAACCTTTCTAAGGTGAGTAAAATGAGGACCCGGTTTGTGGGGGCAATAAGCTGACTTTGTATAAAATATACAAAAGTATGAAGGTTATTGCTTAATGCATTGTAAGCTGCCCTGAGTCTCTGGAGAAGGGCGGCATATAAAAATAAATTTTAAAAAAAATCCCTGTATCTAATTATCTTGGTCCAATCTATTAAATTTGGATGTGTTAATGTTTCATTAGGCAAAATCCAGATCGGTATTTTCATATAATGTTGCTTTTTGATTTTAATCTAGATTGACAGTAATACATTTCTAATTATATGCCTTCTAAAATATCCATGAATTTTATGTTTTTCACCCCATAAGAATGCATGCCATCCTACCTGTAGATTGTGTCCTTCAATTGTTAATATTCTTTTATTTCCCAACTCCTTTTTTTTAATGCAATTTTATTGAATTAAGAACATATTACAATTCAAACTAAACGGTTCGGCAACGTGTAGTCATATTGTATATTTACAAGTGCGGTATCTAGTCAATTATCTAATCATTTATACAGTTTGTACAAAAATTCTTATGAGTAAGATTGATTACTATTTAATTAAAGTACTATAGTATATAGGATTATCTAGTCATTGTACATCATTCCACATAAGTATTAACTTTTGCATTTAATTTCCAGCCACCTATACCACAAATCCCAGATCACATAGAATTCTGAATCTTCCTTTCCGTTTAACACATACGTTAATCTGCACATTTCTGCGCAGTCAAGTATCTTATTGACTATCTGTTCCTCAGTTGGTCCTTTTTTCTCTTTCCAATATCTAGCATAGGAGAGTCTAGCAGCTGTAATAATATGAATAATCAAATATTTCTTGTCCTTTCCAAATGTTCGTTTTAGCACTCCCAGGAGATAAATTTCCGGGAGGAAGTTAATGTCCTCCTTTAATATTTCTTGGATCCATTTTTGTGTTTTTTTCCAAAACTTCCTCGCTTCCGGACACGTCCACCACATATGATAGAAGGTACCTTGGGGGTGGCCACATTTCCAACATTTAGGGCTTGCATTTGGGTAGATCTTAGCAATTCTAGATGGTGCTAAGTACCATCTATATAGCATCTTATACTGATTCTCCTTATAGCTTATTGCTCTTGTCAGTTTAAGATTGCTATTCCATATTTCTTCCCAATCATCAAGATTTATCTTTGATTCGATGTTTTTCCCCCAAGCAATCATTTGGTCTTTTAATATTTCTCCTTCTCTATCATATTCGAGAAGGTAGGAGTATAATTTGGCTAATAGTTTGTTCTCACTACCTAGCCATACCTTATCGAAACTATTTGTCCCCATCTCTATTCCCTTTTCTTGTTTATCCTTACTAAAGCGGGATTTAATTTGTATATAGGGCCACCAATCAATATGGATCCCTTGCTCTTTTAGTATCTCATTAGGTATAAGGTTACCACTATTATCCAGAATATTTTGGTAAGTGACCATTTTCTCCCTGCCTAGTGTATTTGGATGGACTAGAGCCTCCATTGTAGATATCCATTTTGGGTATTTCAAATAATGTTTATGCCTGATTTCTTTCCATGTCTTCATTAATGTATCTCTAATTTTGTGTTGGTGGAAATATATCCCCGTCCCTTTTCCTTTGTCCCAGAGGTAGGCATGCCAGCCTCTCAATAGGTCATGTCCTTCCAGTTGTAGGATTCTCTTATCCCTTAATAAGGCCCACTCATGTAGCCATACTAAATTGGCCGCTTTATGATATAATTCCCAGACTGGAAGTCCGAATCCGCCCC
The DNA here is from genome assembly GCA_022577455.1 of Arizona elegans. NCBI lineage: Eukaryota > Metazoa > Chordata > Lepidosauria > Squamata > Colubridae > Arizona > Arizona elegans. Next base: position 157,994,016 of record JAKOOJ010000001.1, read on the forward strand.
TATTCCTTTTTTCTTGCAGGGATCGTAATGCAATTCTCGTTTTTTTCCCTCCCCAGATGAACTTCCTTACTATCCCATTTAAGTCCGAAAAATATTTTCTGTCAATACTAACAGGAGTAGTTTGAAATAAGTATAATAATTTGGGGAGAACACTCATCTTAATAGTGGCTATCCTACCGAGGAACGATATTTGCAATTTCCCCCATCTATCCAAATCTTGTCTTATCTTTGTCAATAAGGGTGTATAATTATCTTCCTTCAAGGTTGAGCATCTGGCAGTAATCCAAATCCCTAAATATTTAATCTTCTTAACTATTTGAATGCCCAAATTATTTACTAATATTTCCTGTTCTGTTATTGGGATATTTTTTGTTAGCATTTTAGTTTTTGTCATATTTAATTTAAATCCTGACAGCTTCCCGTATTCATCTAATTCTTTCAATACTTTTGGCCCTGTTGTTAGTGGGTCCTCCATTATTAACACTACATCGTCGGCAAAAGCTTGAATCTTAAAGATTTCATTCCTAATTTCCAGTCCCCGTATTTCTTTATTTTGCCTAATTTTCCTTAACAATACCTCCAGGGCCAATATAAATAAGAGTGGAGAAAGTGGACAGCCTTGTCTCACTCCTTTAACAATCCGGAAGGATTTAGATACATCCCTGTTTAATATAATATTTGCGCTCTGTTTATCGTAAATTGCTTTTATCGCGTTCTCGAAATACCCCCTGAAATTCATTTTTTTGATTTGTTGGGTCAAAAATCACCAGTTTAGGTTGTCAAAAGCCTTCTGGGCGTCGAGGAAGACCATGGCCAGCTGTTTCTCGGAGTGTATTTCATAATACTCCAACACGTCCATCACCACTCTCATATTAGACCTAATCTGTCTACCGGGGAGGAACCCGTTTTGATCGGGGTGGATCCAATTATTTAATATTATCTTCACCCTACCTGCTAATATTCCCATAAATATTTTATAATCCGTGTTGAGTAAAGAGATTGGTCTGTAGTTCCTTACTTGCTTGGGATCGGTACCTTCTTTTCCTATCAATGTGATGAACGCCTCCTTCCATGATTCTGGGATCCTGGAGCCTCTCAGGGCCTCATTGCAGATTATCAGAAGTTTTGGTACGAGTATTTCTGCCAGATTCTGGTTTTTATATAATTCTCCTGGGAGACCGTCGGGACCAGGCGTTTTGTTACTCTTTAATTTGGATATTACCCCCTTCAATTCCTCTAGTTATGGGCGCAACCCGTTGTGCCCGCGTGACACCCCTCCTGCGCGAGCTGCACTGGCTCCCAGTGGTCTTCCGGGTGCGATTCAAGGTGTTGGTTACCACCTTTAAAGCGCTCCATGGCATAGGACCCGGGTACCTTCGAGACCATCTCCTGCCACCAATAGCCTCCCACCGACCAGTCCGTTCCCACAGAGAGGGTCTCCTCAGGGTGCCATCAGCCAAGTTATGTCGGCTGGCGACACCCAGGGGGAGGGCCTTCTCTGTGGGAGCCCCAGCCCTGTGGAATGAACTGCCCCTGGAAATACGTAAGATCTCCGACCTCCGGGTGTTCCGCTGCGCATTGAAGACCTTGTTGTTCCGCCAGGCAGGGCTGTCAATATAATCATTTTAAATTGGGGTATTTTAATTTTTAGAGTTTTAAATCAGCCAATTCTATTTAATTATTTTAATTTTTAATTATTGTTGTGTCTTGCATTTTTAAACTGGCTGTACACCGCCCTGAGTCCTTCGGGAGAAGGGCGGTATAGAAATAAATTATTATTATTATTATTATTATTATTATTATTATTATTATTATTATTATTATTAATGTAATTTCTCTATTCAGCGCTTCCCTTTCCTCCTCCTTTATCTGTGGGAGATTCTCTTTGGTAAGGTACTGATTAATATTATCAATTGAAGTTTCCTCCTGACTGTATAATGTCTCATAGTACTGTCTAACAAACTCCTGTTTCTCCTCCTCATCCTCTAATATTCTGCCTTCCAAATTCTCCAAGCTATTTATAATACCCTTCTCTTTCTCTTTTTTTAATTTGTACGATAGCCATCTCCCAGGCTTATTTGCATTGTTGAAATAATATTGCTTGGATTGTTGGATTTTTTTTGCCAATTCTTCCTGTTCCAATAAATTTATTTTATGCCTTGCTGTCATCCATTGCTCTTTTATTTTAGTATCGCTCGGATCTTGTTGTAATCTCTTTTCTACTTCTTCCAGTTGGGCTAGCAGATCCTTCTGGAACTTCCTTTTCTCTTTGTTGTTGTATATATTATGCGATATTACTAATCCTCTTAAGTATGCTTTCATTGTATCCCAAACACATGTTAGTGGAGTTTCCTGATTCTCATTTTCCAGAAAAAAAAATTGTAAGTCCCTCTGCAATTTCTTTGTAAACTCTACTTCCCTAAGAATATGGGTATTTAGTCTCCATCTCCTTCGTTTAGTCCTATTTATGCTCTTCCACTTAATCTCTAAAGGGTTGTGGTCAGCCCAAACATTCGGGGTAATTTCAATGGAATGAATATCTAGCCCTAAATTTCTACTGACCCAAAACATATCAATCCTTGACCAGGACATCTGGGGATTTGAATAGTATGTAAATTGCTTATCGCTCGGGTGTAGCGTACGCCAGAGATCTACTAAATTATGCTCATCAACCAAATCAAAAAAGGTTTTGGAGAGTTTTTCCCTTTTTGTTTTTTTCTTTAATCCGCTCTTGTAGTCCACCTCCAGGTTTACCACTCCATTGAAGTCCCCAATAATACAAATATTTGTATATTCCAATTCAGCTATTTTATTATTTAATTTCCTGTAAAATTCCCCTAGGTCTCTGGTGGAGCATAAATGGCTACTACTAAAATTGGAATATTACCCCTCTTAATTTCAATTGCGAGAAATCTCCCTTTGTAATCTGAGCATTTAAATTCAGCAGCAATTCCTTTTTTTACGTATAATACTACCCCCCCTTTTTTTTTCTCTGCCAGGAAGGTAAAGCATTTGCCAAATTTCTTGAATTCTAAATATTTCCTCTCTTCTTTCTTTATGTGGACTTCTTGGAGGCAAATTATTTCCGAATTAAGCTTAATCAATTTTGAAAAAATATGTTTTCTTTTCCTTCCGTTATTTAAACCGTTTACATTCACCGAGAACAATTTCCAACCCTCCATTATCTAACTAACTACGTAGTTTTTGTTTATATTTACAGCTCTTTGTGGTCTTTGCTTCTTTCCTGTAGTTTCTTTGGCTTCCTTCTCTTCTGATTCCTTATCCTCTAGTGTATCTTCCTTAGATTTTTTTAACTGTGCGTTGGTCTCATCCTGGGAGGCTATATCCAATTCCTCCTTGCTACTTTGGCCTTCCTCCTCACTTCTCAGTTGGTCCAAAAGTTCTTGTGCAGAGACTAAGCTGTCGATCTTAATCCATTTTCCTTGCCAGGTGATGAGCATTCCCTCCGGTATAAGCCATCTAAAGGGAATGCTTCTCTTATTTAATTGTATCACCAAGAACCTGTAGTCCCGTCTCAGATCACAAACCCTCTTGGGAACTTGTTTCAGCACTATTACTTCTTTGCCTTTAAAATTGATAGGTTCATCTCTTACTATATTGTATAGCACATCTTTCACTTTCTTTCAGGCAAATCTGACATGAACTTCTCGAGGGAGTTTATTCCTCCTGGCATAGTTGGTTTGCACCCTGTAAATTTCATCCAGCTCCTTTATCATATCGTCCTTATCTTGTTGTAAAATTCCAGCTATTAAATCCACCATAACATCTTCCAGGTCTTCGTCTTTTTCCTCCACCACATTCTGAAAGTGAAGGTAAAAAGCTGCCCGGTCCATCTCAAGCTGGATAATGGAGTCTTCCAGCTCCCTATTCTGGGCCATCAATTTCTGGTCGATCGAGTCGAGGTTTCTCTCGTTTTGCTCCACTCTCGTCTCGACCTTCTTTATCTTTTTCTCGTTATTACGGATGGACTCCTGGATCTCGCTCATTTTCTGATCTATAGAATGAATATCAGATTTAAGTTCAACATGATTGTTAGTCATTTTTTCTTGTAGCAGGAGCATCGTTTCTTGAATAGTTGACAGCGTCGTTTGTATTGCTTGAATGGTTGGTAACATTGCTGACTTACCTGCTTTTGTTAGCGCCTCAGTGGGTTTTTGCTGGGCTGGAGAAGACATTGTTAATACAGGGTTGGAGGACCTTTTCTTTCCAGTCTTAAATACTGCCGATGAGATGCTTGTCATCTCCTTTAGGATTCTCTTCTGATTTGTCAAAATTACCTCGATGTTCTTCCAAATTATCATCCACTATCCTCTCTTCTAGTAGCAAGGTTCAGATAATTCTTCTAATCCTAAATTTACTCAATTTTCCTGTCTGCACATAACAATTCTTACAGATATTATTATACGAGGTTATATATAAATAGACTCAATATGATTACTAAATGCTCATTCCAATTATGATCTAGGTTATATCTATATATAAAATCAAGTACAATTAATTAATCCAAGTCTATATGTCGTAATAAATACTAAATCTCTTCAATCTTAGCCTTGCAATACTAATATAAAAATACTATTCCACCCTTATTAAATTAATCAAACACGCTCTAAAAATAGTTCTTAAATAAGTTAATTTAAATAATTAAATTCTTAAATAAGTATAAATATGGGTATCAATGTGCTAAATATAAAAGGGTAACAATTCAAATAGAGAAGGGTTGTACAAAAGGAGTAGATTGAAATCTATTAAGTTTTTTCAAGGTAATATATAGTACTAGATAAGAAAAGTTATCTAAAATAGTTAATCAAGAAAGAGAAGAGGGCTTCAAAACCATATAAATAGAGAGATAATTATAGAATAATTAATAATTAATAATTACTAAGGTAATAAGTTGATAAGTTAATTAATAGATTAATAAGTTGATAAGTTAGTGTCAATATTAGTATCGATAATAATATTGATAGATAATAGGAAGTACTATAAATATAGTTTTATAAAGTTCATTACTCTTGTTTCGTTAGCTGCTGCCACTTTCAAGGGAGTTCTTCCACCTAAAAAAATGTCTCAGTTAATTAAGGAGAAAGTCTCAAGTATGTCCAACAATCAGCAAGTCTTAATAAACAGGAACACAATTGGGAGAAAAGATCGCAGCTCAGAATGTTACACAATTTTTCCTGTTGTCAAATTTCAAGTACCCGTTATAACATATGGCTGCACTTCCGGTTTCTTCCTTCGGGAAAAGCCAGTCAGCTGGAAGATGGCAGCGAAATGACAGCAGGAGATATTGTTGCAATGTGTCCTCACGGTATTATCCACCAAATCTGATTCTAAGCCTCTTCATCCACAGTCGATATACAAGTGCCTGCAGCTGAATTCACCCTCCCTTGGCACAGTAAATTCTCCTTCCTCCTCGCAGCCTCACCAGCAGTTCACACTCGGTCCGCCCGCTCCATTGTTAGTATTTGCCACCCTTCCACCGCCATGAGTCCTATTAGCTGGCTCGGCTCGCAGCTCTTTGAGGTCCGCTCCTACGATCACCTGAAATCTGTAGTCAGGTCTCCTTCTCACGTTGGCCGCCCCGAACTCCTCGCTTCCTCGATGTTGGTGGAGATCGCGACTTCGGGTCCACCATTAAACGGCGGACACACCGATGTCGGTTTGACAGAGGAATCTGTCCAAGCGAGAGGCGTTTGCACGCCGCTCTCTTGCTTTTCAGATCCCCTCTCTTGTCCGAGATGCTCTCCGGGCGATCTTGCCCCTCAGGGTCCCCAAGGCACGGCGAAAAAGCTAGTGCCGTGGAGCTAAGCTCGCTCACACAGCACCCTGCTGCCACAATCCCCAACCGGAAGTCCTTATTTCCCAACTCCATCCATTCCTTTAACCATGTTAGGCATGCTGCTTGATAATAAATCTCCCATTCCGGAAGGGCTACTCCTCCTCTGTCCCTGGTATCTTGTAAAATGTTTAATCTAATTCTAGGTTTTCTCTCTTGCCATATAAATTTTGAGATCAATCTGTTTATTAAATCAAAAAAGCTTTTTTCTAATCTTATTGGTATAACCTGGAAGAGGAATAGAATTTTGGGCAGGATGTTCATTTTTATTGCAGCAACTCTTCCCATCAATGAAATTTGTAGACTTCCGGTTGGTGACTCCCAGCGATATGGCACTGTGACAGCAATCGCTGCCTTCAGCGCCACTTTTTCATCATGTTTTGGGGTCCCTTCGAGGCGTGGGAGCTTGGAGAGCTCCGCGGATGATAGTGGGGTGTCGGCAGGCAGAGCGGTGAGGAGCAAACACTCTCTGCTGGACTGACAGCCGCTGTCAAACTAACGCGGCGCGTCTGCCTTAAATGGCAGACTCGAAGCTGTGATAGCCAACAAAAGACAGGAAGTAAGAAGATTTCAGTGAAGTTGGTGCCTATTATCATTTATATCCACTCTCCCCTGAACACGCTCCGTGTGGTTCAATTGGATTGTGCTGGCTGTGTCAGATAATGCTATCTCATAATAAATGAATTTCCAAACTGCCAATCTTTAAGGAAATCTTCTCTTTAATTGAGCACAGCAACCGGATCATGACTCGATGCGGACAAGACTGACCTTTTGCCCCCCAATCCCTCCCTTTCTGATCCCCAATTATTTGTTTAAATATTAATTAATAAGTGACTTATTACAGGATAGACTTGTATAACAGATAATAATTTGAATCATTGTTTTACCAAATAATATTGAATAGTGGAACGGGGGGGGGGGGGGAAACGACTTAATATAAATACACTTGATATTTTTAGGAGTGGGGAAAAAAAGGATAACATTTGATAGAGGCAATTAAATATCGGTGGATGACAATCTGGAAAAATATTGAAAAGATAATAAGAGAACAGAAAAAGGTGTTAAAGGAGATGACAAGCCTCCAATCCACAGTGAAAAAAACAGGAAAGAAAACACCCTCAAATCCCACGATTACCATGATCGACCATGGTATCATGCTGCACCGGTTGGAAGAGTTAGGGGTGGGGGGCACCGTGTTGCGGTGGTTCTCCTCCTTTCTCTCTGATCGGTCGCAGTCTGTGTTGACAGGGGGGCAGAGGTCGACCCCGAGGCCCCTTGTATGTGGGGTGCCACAAGGGTCAGTTCTCTCACCCCTTCTGTTCAACATTTATGTGAAGCCGCTGGGTGAGATCATCCGTGGTTTTGGGGTGAAGTATCATCAGTATGCTGATGATACTCAGCTATACATCTCCACCCCGGACCACCCCAATGATGCCCTTAAAGTGATGTCCCAGTGGCTGGAGGCTGTATGGATCTGGATGGGGAGGAACAGACTCAGGCTCAACCCATCCAAGACCAAGTGGCTGTGGTTTCCGACGTTCCGATATAGTCAATTGGTGCCATCACTGACTATTGGGGATGAGTCATTGCCCCCCACGGAGAGGGTTCGCAACTTAGGCGTCCTCTTGGACTCACGGCTGTCTTTAGAAGAACACTTGACGGCTGTGGCTGGGAGGTCTTTTTCGCCAGTTGCGTCCCTTTCTGGATCGGGACTCGTTAAATACGGTCACTCATGCCCTCGTCACTTCACGCCTGGACTACTGTAATGCTCTCTACATGGGGCTCCCCTTGAGGAGCACCCGGAGGCTCCAGCTAGTCCAGAATGCGGCCGCACGGGTAGTTATGAGAGCAGCATGGCGCTCCCATGTGGCTCCCCTCCTGCGCGAGCTGCACTGGCTCCCTGTGGTCTTCCGGGTGCGCTTCAAGGTCTTAGTTACCACCTTTAGAGCGCTCCATGGCTTAGGACCGGGGTACTTACGAGACTGCCTTCTGCCACCAATAGCCTCTCACCGCCCAGTACGCTCCCATAGAGAGTGGCTTCTCAGGGTGCCGTCAGCCAAACAGTGTCGACTGGCGGCCCCCAGGGGGAGAGCCTTTTCTGTGGGGGCACCTGCCCTTTGGAACGAGCTCCCCCCAGAGATACAGAAGATTCCGGACCTGCGCACTTTCCGCCGTGCCCTCAAAACATTCCTGTTTCAGCAGGCCGGCCTGGCCTAACTTTCCCTTTATATTGCTTTTTTTTTTTTTTTATTTTAAACTGGGATATATTAAATGTATTTTTTTCGTTCGCTGTTCACCACCCTGAGTCCCTTAGGAATAGGGCGGTATATAAATTTAATAAATAAATAAATAAATAAATAAATAAATAAATAAATTACAATGACATCACCTGCTATGCAGAAATCAACTGAAGGTCTTTCTAAAATGGAGAAATCAGGAATGATTCCCACAATGCAAGCAATGAAATCAACACTGACAGCAATACAGGAAACAATAATAATAATAATAATAATAATAATAATAATAATAATAATAATAATAATAATAATTATTTTATTTCTATACCGCCCTTCTCCCGAAGGACTCAGGGCGGTGTACAGCCAGTTTAAAAATACAAGACACAACAATAATTAAAAATTAAAATAATTAAATAGAATTGGCTGATTTAAAACTCTAAAAATTAAAATACCCCAATTTAAAATGATTATATTGACAGCCCTGCCTGGCGGAACAACAAGGTCTTCAATGCGCAGCGGAACACCCGGAGGTCGGAGATCTTGCGTATTTCTGGGGGCAGTTCATTCCACAGGGCTGGGGCTCCCACAGAGAAGGCCCTCCCCCTGGATGTCGCCAGCCGACATAACTTGGCTGATGGCACCCTGAGGAGACCCTCTCTGTGGGAACGGACTGGTCGGTGGGAGGCTATTGGTGGCAGGAGACGGTCTCGAAGGTACCCGGGTCCTATGCCATGGAGCGCTTTAAAGGTGGTAACCAACACCTTGAATCGCACCCGGAAGACCACTGGGAGCCAGTGCAGCTCGCGCAGGAGGGGTGTCACGCGGGCACAACGGGTTGCGCCCATAACCACCCGTGCGGCCGCATTCTGGACCAGTTGGAGCCTCTGAGTGCTCTTCAAGGGGAGCCCCATGTAGAGAGCATTACAATAGTCCAGCCAGGAGGTGACAAGGGCATGAGTGACTGTGCGCAAGGCGTCCCGGTCCAGAAAGGGCTGCAACTGACGGATCAGGCGAACCTGATAGAAGGCCCCCCTGGCCACGGCCGTCAAGTGCTCTTCTAAAGACAGCCGTGCGTCCAGGAGGACACCCAGATTGCGAGCCCTCTCTGTGGGGGGCAAGGATTCACCCCAATAGTCAGCGATGGCATCTGCTGACTATATCGGGACGCCGGCAACCACAGCCACTCGGTCTTGGATGGGTTGAGTCTGAGCCTGTTCCTCCCCATCCAGGCCCGTACGGCCTCCAGGCAGCGAGACATCACATGATGATCATGATGCAAGAAAAAATGTCTAGCAATCACATCGAACTGAAACAGATATTAGAGTAATAGATCAAAAAGTGAATGATATACAGGAATCGATACAAATCAATACACAGAAGATTAAAAAGATGGAAGCTAAAATGGAACAACAGGAAAAAAATTTAGTCACGGTTGACCAAAAACTGATGGCACAGAACAGGGAATTGGCAGACTCAATTACCCAATTGGAAAAGGATCGAGCCTCCTTCTATCTCCGTTTCCAAAACATTGCAGAAGATAAGGAAGAAGATCTGGGCCAAGTGATGGCGGAATTAATTGCTGAGGTGTTGCAACAAGATAAATTAGATATTATAAAGGAAATAGATGAGGTATATAGGGTCCAGACCAATTATGCACGAAGAAATAAATTTCCAAGGGAGGTGCATATAAGATTCGCAAGGAAGAAGGTAAAGGATATTTTCTATAGTATGGCAAGAGATGAACCAGTGATGTACAAGGGAAAGGAGGTGACTATATTGAAACAAATTCCAAGGAGGGTAAGGGAGTTAAGGAGAGATTACAGGTTTTTGGCTACTCAACTAAACAAGAGGAACATCCTCTTCAGGTGGATCTTACCGGAAGTTATGTTGATTACATGGCAAGGAAATAAAGTTAAGATAGATAGCTTAGTAGCAGCTCAAGAGTTTTTGGATCAATTACGAGCGTCTGAAGAAGATCAAAGCAGTAAAGAGGAGTTAGAGGCGATAACATCTGAAGAAGAAGCAACCCAGCAGAAAAGAGAGAAAGAAGGGACATCGAAGGAGAAGGAGGCGGAAGATAAGGATAGTAAAGAGACAAAGAAAGACCAAAGACCACAAAGAGTTACACGTGCCAACAAGTATTAGGATAATATAAAAGAACTAAGAGATGGATGATTGGAAATTGATATCAATCAATGTAAATGGCCTGAACGAAAACAAAAAGAGGATTTTTTTTTTTACAAAATTAGCTAAACAAAATATGGATATAGTGTGTCTTCAAGAGGTTCATATTAAAAAGGAAAATCAAAAATATTTGGAATATAAGAAATTGGGGAATCTTTTTACCTCTCTAGCTGACAAAAAGAAGAGGGGAGTAGCATTGTACATCAAGAAGGAAATAAAAGCCAAACTAAAATATGCAGACCCGAAGGGAAGGATATTAATGGTGGAAGTTAAGAGAGGCAATTATCCAATTTTATTAACAGCAATTTATGCCCCGAATGAAAACTTGGGAGACTTTTATAAAAAATTAGGAGAGAGATTAAGCATGATGGATAATAGCAAGATTTGCATAATTGGGGATTTCAATGGGGTAATAGATCCGAATAGAGATTATAAGGGGACCAAAGGTAAAAAGAAAAAAGAGGGGGGAAAAAAGAGAAAGAGCCTTGATAGTACAGTGGTCTACGCACCCTGTTATTAACACAGCTGCCTGCAATTTACTGCTGGTTCGAATCTCTCCAAGGCTCAAGGTTGACTCAGCCTTCCATCCTTTCTAAGGTAGGTGAAATGAAGACCCAGTTTATGGGGGCAATAAGCTGACTTTGTATAAATATACAAAAGGATGAAGGCTATTGCTTAACGCATTATAAGCCGCCCTGAGTCTCTGGAGAAGGGCGGCATATAAATCAAATTAAAAAAGAGAAAGAGAGAGAGAGAGAGAGAGAGAGAGAGAGAGAGAAGGAAAAAATCTACCAAAACCATTCTTTGATATGGTAGAAGAACTTAATCTAGTGGATATTTGGTGGGCTCTGCACCCACACAAGAGGCAGTATACATATTATTCTAATCCTAAAAAATCTTGGTCCAGAATTGATATGATGTGGGTAAGCAGAGATATAGGGTTAGATATTAAGTCAACAGAAATCATGCCCAACATTTGGGTAGACCATAATCCATTAGAGGTTAAATGGGAATGTACGTACAAGAGAAGAAATATAAGATGGAGATTAAATAATCAATTTCTAAAGGACAAGTAAAATCTTGAGAAAGTAAAAAAAGAATTAAATTTATTTTTTGAAGTAAATGAAAAGGAAGCAACATCTCGAGGTATCATATGGGATACAATGAAAGCGTATCGATGTGCACTATATGATCGTATAGTGCACATAGGAATAAGGAAAGAAGAGAGAGGCAGAAGGCACTGATAGAAGAATTAGGGAAAGCTGAGAGGGAATTACAACAAAAAACAGATAATAAGGCTGCTAAAGAAAATTGGATGGTTATACGGCACAAATTAAATATTATCGATTAGGAGGAACTGGCGTACAAAATGAAACGAACTAAACAATATTATTTTGAAAATGCAAACAAACCGGGCAGGTGGCTGTCCTATAGATTAAAAAAAGAAAAAGAGAAAGGCATAATCCATCAATTGGAAGACCCAGAAGGCCATTTTAGCAATAAGCAGGAAGATAAATTGGAGATTGCCCGAGAGTATTACGTGGCTCTGTATGCGGAAGAACAAATTCCCAACGAAAAGGTGGTCCAATACTTGTCAAAAGAAAATCTCCCAAAGATCGGGGAAGAGGATAAAGAAATACTTAATAAAGAAATAATGATGACAGAATTAAGGATGGTAATATCTAAACTCCAAAAGAATAAATCCCCAGGCCCAGATGGACTCCCAGGAGAATTCTATAAAAATCCAGATCTGGAGGAAATTCTATTACCAAAGCTGTTAGAAATGTATAATGAGGCCCTAACAGAATCCAAAATTCCAGAATCATGGAGAGAGGCGTATATTACATTCCTCCAAAAAGAAGGAGAGGATCCAAAATTAATTAAAAATTATAGACCAATCTCTCTCCTGAATATGGACTACAAAATTTATATGGGCATTTTAGCAAGAAGGCTAAAAATAATTTTGAATAAATTAATACACAGTGATCAAAATGGATTCCTCCCTGGGAGGCAAATCAGGAATAATTCAAGGATGAAAATAGATGTATTGGAGTATTATGAGGAACATCCGAACAAAGAAATGGCATTGGTTTTTTTTTGACGTCTAAAAGGCATTTGACAATCTTAATTGGCAATTTATGAAACAACAAATTACCCAAATGGAATTCGGATCAAACTTTGTTAATACGATATCCACAATCTATCAAAAACAAAAGGCTAACATATTACTGAATGGAGAATTAACAAATGCTTTTCAAATCAGAAAAGGGGTCCGACAAGGGTGTCCTCTATCCCCACTTTTATTTATTCTAGCACTAGAAGTACTTTTGAGAAAGATTAGGAATAATAATGAAATAAAGGGTTTAACAATCAGAAAAGAGATATATAAGACACAGGCATTCGCGGATGATGTGGCATTAATTATGGAAGAACCATTGGAATCAGGCACTAAAATTCTGGAAGAATTGGGCAGTTATGGAGAGGTAGCAGGCTTTAAATTAAATAAATCAAAAACTAAATTATTAACAAAAAACATGATGGAGGTAAGAAAGAAAGCATTGGAAGAATTAATGGAGATCCAAATCTCCATTAACCCCCAACCAATCAGAACACACCTCTGCCCAATCAGAACACAGCCAAGCTCCCACCCAATCAGTTCACACCCCCACTGGCAGTTAAAAGGAAGAAACAGCTGCGATCACACACATTGCTCCTAGAAGCACGAAGCCGAGAACACCAGCCTGAAGATGACGAATGAGACTTCGTTGAAATGTTGCCAAGAAACCTCCAATTTTACGCGGGAGAAAACCCGAATAACCAAAGACCTACATACAAACACCCGCGAAAACCTCAGAAAACACACACACACATATATGTATATGTATATGTATGTAAGTTTTCACGGGTATATATGTGTGTACAGTTAATATTTCGGGTTTCTTCCTGTGTAATTGTGAACATATCCCTAAAAGGGTAGAAGCGACGTTTCGACAGAATCTCATCTGCCATCATCAGGCTTATGTGATGGGTCTTTTGCTGTAACTGCCGTTACTATTTCAAATCTGGTGCTGGTAGTCTGGGATGGCTCCACCTTTTCATTCTGATTGGTTGGGAGTCTCAGTTTGTGTTTATTGGCTTGGCTTCGGGTGTATGGTCGGTTTTTCTCCACCAGGTGGCAGGGCTTCATCTTTGTGGCTAGTTTGAATATGATTTGGTTGGGACTTGTGGCAAAACATGTCTTTTGATTAACACTTGATCTATGTTTTATATTTGGTGTTAAGATTCGTCTATCTATGAGAGCAGGTTTCCAAATAGTAGGCAGACGTGAAGTGTCATCCCGTTTATTCATGCAATATGGTCTTTTCTCTATTTCTATTGCCTCTCTGATTATTCTGCCATTGAGATGTTCTATTTTTGCAACTGTTTTTGTGTTATTAGGTTGCAAAAATTAGGTTGCAAAAAGTTGTCCTTGTCTCACACCTTTTGTTATCTCAAATCTATCAGTCATATCTTGATTTATAATTACCCTTGCAGTTTGTTTTAAATATATTTTCTCAATCATTCTTTCAAATTTTGACCCAAATTCCATTTTTTTCAATTGTTGTGTCATAAATCTCCAATTTAAATTATCAAAACCTTTTTGGGCGTCAAGGAAAACCAGTGAAACTTGTTTCTTTGGGTGCACTTCATAAAACTCTAATATATCTATTATGGTCCGTGTGTTGTTTTTAATTTGTCGACCTGGGAGAAAACCATTTTGATCCGAATGTGTGTGTTTATCTAAAATTGTTTTTAACCTCTCAGCTATAATTGACATGTATATTTTATAATCTGAATTTAACAAAGAGATAGGCCTGTAATTTTGTACTGATTGCTGATCTGAACCTTCCTTATGTATAAGCGTGATTAATGTGTCTGTTCATGTTTTGGGTATGTTTGTTTTCTCTAATGCTTCGTTGTATATTTCCAGCATTAATCCTCCTATCTGTTCTTGTATACTCCTATATAACTCAACTGGTATTCCATCTGGTCCTGGCGTTTTATTGGGTTTTTTTTTGCCTTTTTATTGCTATTCCAAAATCTGTTTCAGAGATTGGTCAATTTAGTACTTCTTTCTGTTCCTCCGTAACTTTACATACATTTGTTTCCTCTAGGTAATTTTTAATTTCTGCTTCTGTTGTCTCTTCCTGTGTGTATAATTTAGAAAAGAAAGTATGTATAATTCATTTCTTATCTTCTCTTTTATATTGGATTTTCTCTTCTTCATCCTTCAAATGTTGTATCATTCTTTTATCTTTTTCCTTTTTTAGCTTATAAGCTAACCATCTGCTCACCTTATTTGCATGCTCAAAATAATTTTGTTTTGCCATTTTTATTTTCAATGCCACTTCTTCTTGGGTTATTAAATTTAGTTTATATTTAGTTATTCTCTGTTCCTCTTTTCGTTTTTTATTTTGGGGATCTTTCTGCAGGTCTTCTTCTAATTTTTTAAGTTCTTCTTGAAGTTTTTCTTGCTGGGACCTTTTCTCTCTACTTTTCTTTGCCATGTATGCAATCGTCACCCCTCTAATATACGCTTTTAATGTATCCCAAAGGTTTTGAATCGATGTGTCTTCTTTTTTATTTACACTTAGAAAAATCTTTAGCTCTTTTTCCAACAATTGCTTATATTCTTTCTCTTTACATATGTTTTGATTTAGCGTCCATCTTTTGTATCTTTTTTGTCCTTTCCAGTATATAATTATCGGGTTATGATCAGCCCATTCATTTATTCCTATTTCTATTTTTTCTAATTCTGATTGTAATTGTGCTACCATCCAGGCCATATCAATCCTAGACCATGATTGATGTGGGTGAGAGTAATATGTATATTGCTTTTCTTTTTTATAAATTTCTCTCCATGTGTCTTTTAAACTTAATTCTGATATCATGTTGAAGAATTCTTTAGGTAATATTTATTTCTTTTTTTTTATTTTTCTTGTTACTATAGTAATCTTTTTTTGCTATCAACTATGGCATTGTAATTGCCTACTATACAGTACATACATTTTCTAGTCCTTGTTCTATTATTCTGTCATGTAATTTTTTGAAATATTCCTGTTGATTTTTGTTTGGGGCATATACTACTACTAATAAAATTTGTTTATGTTCTGCTTCTAAATTTATCATCAAAGTTCTACCCTCATCATCTGCATAAACTAATTTTGAATTTATTCTTTCTTTTACATACACTGCAATTCCTCTTTTTTTCTGTTGTGATAATGATACGTGTAATCTTCCTAATTTCTTGTTTTCTAATAATTTTTGGAATCTTTTTTTTTATATGTACCTCTTGCAGGCAAATCACATCTATCTCTAATTTTTTCAATTTTGTAAATATTTGTGTTCTCTTTTTCAGTGCATTTAAATCATTTATATTCACAGAGAATAAAGATAATGTCTCTTCCATCCCCTACTGTATTTGTTTTCTGGTGTTTCTTGTCTCCCTTTTTACTTTTCCTCTTGCTCCTTCTCTTTCTTCTCGTTCTTTTTCTTGAGTTTTTCTTATCTCTCTCTCTCTTTCCAGCTCCTCTTGTTGATCATTCTCTTGACTTTTACTCTCTGATTCATCTTTACTTTCTTGTTCTTCTTCAAGGTAGTTTTTATAGAATTCTTGAGCTTTTTCTATCGAATCCACCTTAAATTTCCTATCCTGCCATATGATGAGAATACCTTCGGGGATAATCCATCTAAACATTACTTTGTATTTTATAAGGTGAGATATTAGAAATACTGTTGCCTTTGCTCTCGAATTCTACGTGGGACTTGTTTTAGAATTATAATCTTTTTCCCTTTATATGTTACGGTCCCTTCTCTTGATTTTTGTAGATTTCATCTCATTGGTTTTTTTTTATAAATCTTATGTGCATTTCTCTTGCTAAACGGTGTCTTCTTATGGAGTTGTTGTGTACTCGGTAAATTTCATTTAATGGTGTCTTTTATCTCCGATTAATCTCTCTGTGTTAACTCTGATATTATTTCGACCATTTTTCCCCCATATCTTCCTCTTTCTCCTCCACGACATTCTGAAAACATAGAAAATATGAGGCTTTCTCCATTTCCAAGAATATGATTGAGTCCAACAGTTCCTTATTTGATTGTAATACTTTCTACTCCATCATTTCTAACTTAAGATCTAATTGGTCTACCTTGGTTTCTATTTTCTTAACTTTTTGCTCATTTTCCACGACTGTTGTTGTATATTTTCCATCTTTTCCTTCTTATTTTTTAAGTCTTCTTTTACTTCCCCTATCTCATTTTTGATTTCTTGATGGTGTTTTCTGGCCTCTTCTTTTATTTATTTATTATCAAATTTATATACCGCCCTTCTCCCGAAGGACTCAGGGCAGTGTACAGCTAAAGTAAAAAACATAGATACAAACATTAAAATACAGTTAAAAAAGATATATATGCATTTGGCCCCATAATTAGGAGAACAATAACAAACCTATTAAAAAAAATTAAAAAGTGTTAAGCTAGCCCGGCTTGCTGAAAAAGAAAGGTCTTCAGGGCATGGCGGAAGGCACCGAAGTAATGAATTCTTCGTATCTCTGGGGGCAGTTGATTCCAGAGGGCAGGTGCCCCCACAGAGAAGGGCCTCCCCCTGGGGGCCACCAGTCTACATTGCTTGGCCGATGGCACCCTGAGGAGGCCCTCTCTGTGGGAGCGCACAGGTCGGTGGGAGGCCATTGGTAGCAGCAGGCGGTCTCGAAGATATCCAGGTCCTATGCCATGGAGCGCTTTAAAGGTGAAAACCAACACCTTGAAGCGCACCCGGAAGACCACTGGGAGCCAGTGCAGCTCACGCAGGAGAGGTGTTATGTGGGAGTGCCATGCAGCTCCTGTAACTACCCGTGTGGCCGCATTCTGGATCAGTTGGACCAGTTGCTCTTCAAGGGGAGCCCCATGTAGAGAGCATTACCGTAGTCCAGGCGAGAGGTGACAAGGTCATGAGTGACTGTGCACAAGGAATCCCGATCTAGGCAGGGCCACAACTGGCAGATCAGGCGAACCTGATAAAAGGTCCCCCTGGCTACAGCCATCAGATGTTCCTCCAAGGACAGCTGTGTATCCAGGAGGACGCCCAAATTGCGAGCTCTCTCCGTGGGGGCCAAGGACTGGCCCCCAATAGTCAGTGATGGTGTCAACTGACTATATCGGGATGATGGAAACCACAGCCACTCAGTCTTGGATGGGTTGAGCCTGAGCCTGTTCCTCCCCATCCAGATCCACATGGCCTCCAGGCACCGACACATCACTTCAAGGGCATCATTGGGGTGGCCCGTGGTGGAGATGTACAGCTGGGTGTTGTCAGCGTACTGGTGGTACTTCATCCCAAAGCCACGGATGATCTCACCCAGTGGCTTCAAATAGATGTTGAACAAAAGGGGCGAGAGAACCGACCCCTGAGGCACCCCACATATGAGGCATCTCGAGGTCGACCTCTGCCCCCCTGCCAACACAAACTGCAACCGGTCCGAGAGAAAGGAGAACCACCGTAACACGGTGCCCCCCATCCCCAACTCTTCCAACCGGTGCAGCATGATATCATGGTCGATGGTATCAAAAGCCGCTGAGAGGTCTAACAGGACCAGAACAGAGGAGCAACCCCTGTCCCGAGCCCTCCAGAGATCATTTATCAATGTGACCAATGCCATTTCCGTGCTGTATCCGGGCCTGAAGCCCGACTGGAATGGATCTAGATAAGACGTTTCCTCCAGGTATTGTGGAAACTGTTGTGCGACCACACTCTCAACAACCTTTGCCACAAAGCGAAGGTTGGAGACGGGATGGTAGTTGGCTAATACTGCCGGGTCCAGGGAAGGCTTCTTGAGGAGAGGCCTCATCACCGCCTTTTTCAAGGCCGTGGGGAGGTAACCCTCACTCAGTGAAGCATTGATAATTCCCTGGAGCCAGCCTCGTGTAACCTCCCGGGAAGCCAGTACTAACTAGGAGGGACACGGGTCCAGCAAACATGTGGCTGCACTAAGTCTCCCCAAAGTCCTGTCCACGTCATCAGGGGTTACAGAGTCAAACTCTTCTCAGATAACATTCTCAAGACTATTCCTCGTCACTCTGCCCTGATCTACCCAGTCAGAGTCCAAATCCCCCCAAATCTGTGCGATTTTGTCATACAGATATTGTCCGAATTCCTTGGCCCTGCCTTCCAGGGGGTCCTCCCGCACTCCCGGATGTAGCAGGGAGCGGGTCACCCTGAACAGGGCGGCCGGACGATTATCTGATGATGCAATATGAGCGGAAAAGTAATTAAACTTTGCCACCTTTATCGCCACTAGGTAGGTCTTAATATGCAACCTTCCAGTGTTCGGTCAGATTCAGCGAGACTGGCCCTCCAACCGCTCTCTAGGCGTCTTTTCCAGCGCTTCATCTCCCTCAGCTCCTCAGTAAACTATGGAGACCCATGGGATCAGCACTGGGTCAGAGGCCGCAAAGGCACGACTCAATCTAAAGCCCCCTCAGCTGCCCGATCCCAGGCAGCTACCAGGTCATCGGCCGAGTCATGTGTCAGGTCCTCAGGAAATGGCCCAAGGTCTGTCTGGAACCGATCCGGATCCATCAGGTGCCTGGGGCGGACCTACCTTATTGGTTCTGCCTCCCTGCGGCGGGGTGTAGCAGTTCGAAGGTCCAGGCGAAGGAGCGAATGATCTGTCCATGACAAGGGTTCCATCTCTATATCCCCTATAAGACCACCCAACCACTGGCCAGAGACAAAAATCAGGTCCAGAGTGTGTCCCCCCCCTGTGAGTGGGGCCATGAACTAACTGGGTCAGGTCCATGGCCGTCATGGAAGCCATGAACTCCCGAGCCATCTCGGACGTTTCACCAATGGATGGCAAGTTGAAATCACCCATGACCATAAGCCTGGGAGTATCAACTGCCACCGTGGCTATCACGTCGAGTAGCTCGGGTAGGCCGGTTGCCATGCGGCAGGGAGCCAGGTACGTTAGCAACAAGCCCATCTGAAACCCCTGACCCCACCTCACAAAGAGGGACTCACATCCGGCAATCTGTGGCACAGTGGTCTCCCTTGGACCAAGACCTCCTTTAATAATAACCGCCACACCCCCCCCCGCCCCTACCCTGGGCCCTTGGCTGATGGAATGCTCTGAAGCCTGGTGGGAACAGGGGTCCCTCCTCTGGTTGAGGAGGGACCCCTCCCTCCTGGCCCAACCAGGTCTCCGTAATACCCTATTGATTATCCGCCATTCTTTCTTGTGACTTCATCAATGACTCTTGAATCATTTGGAGCATATTTTGCATACTATTCATTGTCGGCTCTGTTTTATCTTTTTCCTTCCCTAACATATTTTCAATTGACCGTTGAGATCAGCTGGTCGGTGAGCGGGAGATGGAGGCAACTGGAGCCTCGGGGTCGCCTTTGACCAGCACCGTCTTTGATTCCCAGGTGGGCGCTCTGGCAGTTCACGGAGCCTACACGAAAATTTCGGCCTCTGGTAGAAAAGGGGCTCCTGGGAGGCTTCGGGGGGCGGAAACGGCCAGGAGGGAAGATGGCCGGCCCTCCTTCATTTCGCCTGGAAGAGCGGGGGATTTAATCATTCCCCTGCCCTTGGCAGGCAGGGGATGAGAACTGCGTGGCAGGGGTCCAGTGGGGTGTGCGTGACTCCTGGCTTTGCTGCTTTCTTCCTTCGGGCAGGAAGCCCCAAACCAGCCTCGAACCCCCGCTGCACCCCCTCCCTCCCTCCCTTCCCTTCCCTGCTATGTGTCTCCCTGTCGAGCCCCCAGAGAACATCTGGGTAGGGAGGACGGAGGGGGCCCCCAAGTTTCTGCTGTGGTGCGGAGAGCTGCGAAGGCCTGGCCTGAAAAGGTAAGGGCAACGGCAGGGGATGCAGAACAGGCCGGGCCAGAGACAGAGATAAACAGAGAGAGAGGGAGAGAGAGAGACATAGAGAAATACAGGGAAACTGGGGGGGGGGGAGAGACACATATAGAGATACAGAGAGAGAGGGTGGGAGAGACACATAGAGAGATACAGAGAAGGGGAGAGACACATAGAGAGATACAGAGAGGGGGAGAGAGACACATAGAGAGATACGGGGGAGAGAGAGAGACAGAGAGATACAGAGGGGAGGAGAGAGAGACATAGAGAGATACAGAGAGGGGGAGAGACACATAGAGATACAGAGGGGGGAGAGAGAGACATAGAGAGATACAGAGAGGGGGAGAGATATAGAGAGAGATACAGAGGTGGGAGAGAGACATAGAGAGATACAGGGGGGAGAGAGAGATATAGAGAGATACAGATAGGGGAGAGAGAGAGACATAGAGAGATACAAAGAGAGAGGGGGAGACAGAGAGGGAGGATTTTGTGGTTCCCATTGTTTTTTAGCAACCGGTTCTCTGCCCTAATCACCAGCTGGCTAGGCGTGGCTCGGGGGCTGTCATGTGATTGATGAAAGTGAGTGACGTCGAGTTGGCCACGCCCACCAAATGGTCGTGGAGAGTTTGGAACTTCAGCCTCGCTCTTTTAGCCCAGCGGAAGCACCAGACTGGGCCACAGCAATGCGTGGTCGGGTACAGCTAGTATATATATAAATATATATTTGTCTATATTTCCCTCCCCTCCTTTTTTATTACCCTCCTTTTGTTCTCAGTTTGTAACCACAATTTTCTTAGTCAATATTCTATATTTACCTTTTACCACCAGTTCTTATATATCAATCCCTTTAATTTATTCACCACCACTCAAATCAGATTTTACCTTTCAATTGCTCTGTAACAATTGTTCCCCTTTTTTTCCTCCCCAAATCAGATTAATTAATTAATTATTTATTCTTTTTCAAATATTTTCACTATAATTATTATAAAATACCAAATAATCAAGGTATATCTTCCCTTTGGTTTCTTCAACACTTATCCAAACAGTTCTTTAACATTGATTATTCTTAGCAATATATTCTATAACTTCCCCTTTTTCAAAAGTTATTAACAAACACAATTTCCTGCCCCCTCAGATTACAATTTCTGTAAGTAAGTATAAGTATATTAAATTCCAACCAGACTTTTCCTTTTTTGGGGGGTTCTTTTCTGATTTTCTTCTCTCCAGTCCTTATTGCATCAGATTTTTTTTATCACACAGTTCAAGCTTAGTCACTTTCTATTCTACCGCACAATCTCTAAGTACTCCCAGACTCTCCCTTTGTATTTTGTTTTCTTCTGTATCTCTTTTTTTCCTCTTCCCACTACACTTTACTTTCTTCTTAATTTTTATAAGTCCACAATTGTCCACACATCTATCTGTAAATTTCTTTCAAAATTATCTTCTTCTCAGTCCACCGATTTAAGGAAAGAACTTCTTTAATTTTTAAATCCAAAGTTTATATATACCTTCAATGTTTCTTCCTTCTTGTGCTGTATTTACTCTTTTTTCCCCTTGCGATAAGTCCTTAACTCAAGTCCAAATATTTCAGTTTGTTACTTTGTATCTCCTTTGTTGATAACTTCTTCCGCCACTTCTATTACACTGTTTCACTGATGTCTTCATTTGATCGTCTCTCCATTAAGCACTTTCCTTCCCAATTCCCGTTTTCTTTTCCCTCTTGCCTCTCTCGTTTCGTGATTCTGCTTATTAAAAATCTCACTTTCTTCCCCCCCCAATCTTCCATGACCACCGGTGCTGAATCCACTTTTTGCTTCCTCACTTTGCGGCCACCATCGCTCTCGATCTGCCTTAAGGACAGTTTTTCTCTGCTGGATTTAAGGAGTTCAGTTTTATTCTCCAGGACACTAGCATATCATCCAAAGTCTTAAAACCTTTCCCTTTAGTATTCCGAGCCCTCCGGGTTCAGAATCCCCTTAAAGGGCTCCTTTTCAGGAATTAATTGGGCTTTCAGGAGCTATAGATAGCACCCTCACCCACACCTCTCTGACGTCACCGCCGGAAGTCCATGGACGCAAATCTTAAAAGGAAAATCAACTCAAGAAGCTTGGGAAATTCTGAAAAACAGTTATAAAAGCTCAGTCCAGTTCAATACCACTGAAAAAGAGAAAAACCAGCATTGTTACACAAAGAACTCTCATAGCATCTGAGAGAAAAAAGGGTAAGTACAAAAAATGGAAAGAAGAACACATAACTAAGGCAGGATATCAACAAAGAGCTTGAACCTGCAAAGATGAAGTTAGGAAAGCTAAGGCTTTGAACAAAGTTTTTATCAGGTTCGCCTGATTCACCAGTTGCGTCCCTTTCTGGACCAGGACACCTTGCGCACGATCACTCATGCCCTCGTCACTTCCCGTCTGGACTACTATAATGCTCTCTACATGGGGCTCCCCTTGAAGACCACTCGGAGGCTCCAACTGGCCCAGAATGCGGCCGCGCGGGTGATTATGGGAGCGACATGGCGCACCCATGTAACACTGCTCCTGCGCGAGCTGCACTGGCTCCTGGTGGTCTTCCGGGTGCAATTCAAGGTGCTGGTTAACATCTTCAAAGCGCTCCATGGCTTAGGACCTGGGTACTTACGAGAATGCCTTCTGCCACCGATAGCCTCCCACCGGCCAATACGTTCCCACAGAGAGGGACTTCTCAGGGTGCCGTCGGTCAAACAATGTCGACTGGCGACCCCCAGGGGGAGAGCCTTCTCTGTGGGGGCACCTGCCCTCTGGAATGAATTGCCCCCAGAGGTTCGTATGATCCCTGACCTACGTACCTTTCGCCGTGCCCTTAAGACTTTACTGTTTCAACAGGCTGGGCTGGCTTAATAACGAATTTTAATGGGTGTTTTTAGTTTTAATATAGGGCCAAAATTATTTAATATGTTTTAAATTGTTTCTAAATTTTATGGATTTACGTATTTTATTGTGGCTGTGCACCGCCCTGAGTCCCTCGGGAGAAGGGCGGTATAAAAATTTAAATAATAAATAAATAAATAAAGTAAGTAAGACTTGCAACAAATGTGAAAAACAATAAAAAAAAGCTTCTTTCAGTCCACTAATGGGGGAAGATGGCAAAGAAGTAACAGGCAATAGAGAGAAAGCGGAACTACTTAATTTTTACTTTGCATCTGTCTTCACACAAAAAGAAAACACAACTCACCAAAAGCAGAACTGTATATGACAGGTTAGGAATGCAAATTAAAATATGCAAAAATAAGGTAACAGAACACTTGTCAGTTCTAGACGTATTCAAATCGTCAAATTCATCTAGTCTAGTCTAGCTTGTCTAATGCAGCAAGTTGTCCCATTCCAGTTTTGGTTGGATGGAGTTGATGAGATCATGAAAAAGAGAGAGATGAGAATTTATTTGGCATACAGCTTCATGTTCCTTTTCTGTGCCCTGCATAATGTTGATTATTCTAAAAAGGAACAAAATGGTGGGTATTTGTCTACAATACAAAGTGAAGTCATTTGCAACTATTGTTTAAACATGAGTTGATTTGAGGAGGTTTTCAAATAGACTGTGCAACCATTTGATTGGGTCTGTATAAGACTCCTGCCTTGAGCAGGGGGTTGGACTAGAAGAGTCATCAGTTCTAAGAATCTATGAAGAATTGTAGAAACTGTAACCAAAAAAGCTTGTCAAAGAAATTAATTCAGTGCTGGGATGCTACTACAAAAAGGTTTTCTTACACATCACCATTAAGTACTTTGGCATTATGCAAAATAGACAATATGGCTCTCCAGATTATTTTATGTACTGAACAAATTTGTCACAGTTCTAAATTATTAGCAGTATTTTGAATTGCCCTGCACTCATGAGTTTTCTTGGCAGTCATATGGAAGTGGATTTGGTTACTTTATTCAGGGAAGGTTTTTTTTTTAAATGCTTCATAACTATATCATCACTTACAGCTAGCACTTACAGCTAGCACAAGAAAAAAAAAAACTTTACATCTGAATGAACTGCTTGCAAAAATATGAAAATAACCAAATGACAGCAACGATTACATTCTAACAACTGGATAATACAATTTATGGATTTTAGAAACAAGCTTTCCTAACTTTAAAAATAATCATTTTTATTTTATACTGCTTATGATGTAACAATATCCGGGTCGCAACCTTTCAACGCGAAGGAAAATGAACGTAGCTGAAAAAGCTGCTAAACATTTCCCCTACTACGGCAAAAAAACTAATGGATTAAGGGTGAACACTTAACGTATTGTATTTGGATGAGCATTAAAAACCTATTTGTTTTTTGATGGGAGGGGGCTTCAAACAGAGGAGCAATAGATAAATAGTCGAGAGCCTCCCTGATAACGGATGGAGAGGTGACCGTATCAAACCGATCAAACTCACGTTTCGCCTATAAAACTGCACCCCAATGAAAAGTCTCCCGCGGGGGCACTGACCACAGAGGTAGCGAGGATAGAGCGGCGCCGACCTCAGTACCTGGTCAATCATCCCGTTAACGGAAGTTCGCGCCAGCCTTGCTAGCCTGACAGCGCGAATCCCCGCGGCGGTTTCCAGGGGCAACCCAAAAACGCGTCGGGGCTGAGTTGCTGTCGGAGACAACATGGAGGAAGCGACGACCACGGAAGGCACCTTCTGCTTACAGCGTATCCTTGGCTTTTTTCTTCGCCCGCCCTGGAGGGGTCGGGGATGGTGCGGTGTCTCAGTAGGTTTAGAGAAGACTTGGCTCCCCAAATCGCGCTCTTTGCCCTGAAAAATCTAACAAGACTCGAGTTGTTAGATCCAGCTAGTTAGAAAGATAAAGCCTTGGGCTCCGTGATTACACTTGTACGCCATCTTATTGGGAGTGTACTTGCATCCCACTGAACATAGTGGGATTCTGAGTAGATACCTAGTTGGATTATACTGTTTGTATTTTGAAACAATATACTTCTCTAAAGTGGTAAAAGAAGGGTAATATTCAAATATAAATATTAATCTTTTAAATATAAAAGATTATTTAAACAAAAGGAAAATATGATCTTGCTTGCATTAAATGAACAGATTTTAAAATGTAACAATATAAATACATGGCCTCAATACATGAATATGGCACATTTTTTAATATTACTCTTCAATACAACTTAGCGTTTATTGGTGAATTTATAATTTATGTAGGTTTTTCTATTTCATGTGAAAAATTATAATTACTTTTCTTTAGTTTTAGTTTAATTTTCTTTCTATGACAAATGTGTTTCTTTTTGGAATGAACATCCAAGGTAGTTTATATAGTTACAGAGCTATATAAATCTGACAAACGAGATTTTTTTTTAAATTTACCAATTTCAACCAAACCTGTAAAACTATATCCATTCCCTGTAGACCTTGTTGAAAGTGAATAGACAGAATGCACTATTTTCCATTTTCCCTCACATTTTCCACATTGCTTTTTTATACAAAAGAGAGAGGGTACAGTTGTTCCTATGACAACTGTTAAAGGCATTTTACATTGTGCAGTGTACTAGGATGCAGGTTTACTTTTTTCCTCCTCCTGCTTTGGTGAAGTAATGGAAGGAGAAAAAGAGTTCCACTGAAGCTTCAGGCATTTCCTTTGGGTAAAGTTGCCATGTATGATAAGGCAGAAGAATGCATACCTTACTTTTTCTGGATTAGTTTGCTACTCAAATTGCAAAGTCTGTTTCTTGGGAAATCGCCCAGAACATTCATTCTTTAAGGAGTGGTAGGCTGGCTACCTTAGTGACCTTTACATCAGTTCAGATAAGCCAATATTTCTCCAGTTTACCAGTCTTCTGGTTGTGACAGAGAGATGGTGATGTTTCATCATATCCTCTTAATATTACAGGATCAAACCATGCACATATCTTCTGCAGTATGTTGTGCAAGTGGTATGTGAAAATGCCTTCATGTTGTCATGGTTGTTGAGAAGCACACTCATAATGCAGTCTGGATGTTGAAATCTCCAAGGAATATTTTTCCTACCTCCAGCAGTTTATAGAGAGGCTGAATGGCAAATAGCTAGATGGTAAATCAGATGAATCCTCAAACACCTTGGTGGTCTTCTAGTCCAACCCCCTATCCATGGCAGGATAACCTACACCATTCTGGACTTCCTTCAGACTTGATGGGGTGGATACACATGATCATAGAAAGAATAACAGAATAACAGAACAGAATAATAGAGGTGGGAGGATGCTGGAGGTCTTCTAGTCCAACCCCCCACCAAAGTAGGAGATCCTATACCATTTCAGACAAGTGGCTGTCCAATCTCTTCTTAAAAACTTCCAGTGATTGAGCACCCACAATTTCTGGAGGCAAGCTGTTTCACTGATTAATTGTTCACACTGTCAGGAAGTCTGTCTTTAGTTCTAGATTGGTTCTCTCCTTGATTAGTTTCTATTTATTGCTTCTTGTTTTGCCTTAAGATGCTTTGGAGAATAGGTTGACCCCATCTTCTTTGTGGCAGCCCCTCAAATATTGGAACAGTGCTATCATGTCACTCCAATCCTTCTTTTCACTAGATTAAGGTAAAGGTAAAGGTTCCCTTCGCACATATGTGCTAGTTGTTTCTGGCTCTAGGGGCAGTGCTCATCTCCGTTTCAAAGCCAAAGAGCCAGCGCTGTCCGAAGACGTCTCCATGGTCATGTGGCCGGCATGACTAAATGCCAAAGGTGCACAGAACGCTGTTACCTTCCCACCAAAGGTGGTCTCTATTTTTCTACTTGCACTTTCACTAGACTACACATACCCAATTCCTGCAACCGTTCTTCATATGTTTTAGTCTCCAGCCCTTTAATCATCTTTGTTGCTCTTCTCTGCACCCAAGTCTCAACATCTTTTTTACATTAAATAACCACCCTTTTATGATCCTGTAAATAAAATAATAAATAAATCAACAGAATGTAATTTTAAGTCTATATAAATATGTGTCAGTATACTTCAGTGTACTTTGAATTGCTGAATTGCAACTAACAGTATGTTGGCTTGCAGGGTAGCTTCTAGTTTAGAGATCCCAGCTTGCTTAGTGTGAGCATATGTGGGACTTTGAGCACAGTTATGACATTCTGATCAAAGTAGGCTGTAGCTGATCAGTATTTTTCGTTATTGAAAAAGTTTTATTGATGAAACAAACAGTTTCCCCACAACCCTCCCACCCAACCCCCGCTCCCCCTCCCTGACTTCCCAGAGCAGAACACAAGGTATTTCTATTAACTTTTAACAATAAACTAAATTGCTTAACCAACCATTAAACTAACACCCCCTAAAAAAAAATTCTTAACCCGCCATAGATAAAATCCTACTTCTTAAACATAATCCTTCTAATATCACTTATATAGCACTTATGCAGTTTAAAAAAAATCATTCATAAGCTATTTGATATTTTTTAGTCTGATACTTATTTTGAATGTAATCAATCCATCTTCTCCAGTCCTGTATATACCTTTCTTGTGTGTGATCCTTCAAATATGCTGAAATTTTAGCCATTTCAGCTAAATTAGTTACTTTCAATATCCAGTCATCAATAGTAGGCAAAAAATCCTTCTTCCAATGTTGTGCTATCAACAATCTTGCTGCTGTTATCAAGTTCAAAATCAATTTAGTCTCTGCAAGTGTACAGTCCGTAGTTATACCCAATAAAAACAACTGCGGAGTAAATTTCAGTCTTTTTTAAAAAATATTCTGTGTCACCCACCAAATCTTTATCCAAAATGCTTTGATATTTTTACAAGTCCACCATATATGATAATAAGTTGCATCATCACAGTCACATCTCCAACATTTAGCTTGCACATTAGGATACATACATGATAATTTTTTTGGATCTAAATGCCATCTATAAAACATTTTATAAAAGTTTTCTCTTAAATTTTGTGCTTGTGTAAATTTCACATTTCTAATCCAAATCTTTTCCCAAGTCTCCATCATCACTGGCTCTTGAAAATTTTGCGCCCATTTAATCATGCAATCTTTAACCAGTTCCGTCTCAGAGTCTATTTCCAATAAAGCATTATACAGCCTTTTAATATGCATTTGTTTTTGGTCTCTAATTTGTTTTACCAAATTCTCCCCATTTTGCACGAAGCCAGTTTTTTGATCTTCCTTCCATCTAGCTTGAAGCTGACCGTACTGAAACCATGTATAAATTATACCTTCTTCTCTCAATGTATCTAAAGATTTCAAATACATTACCCCCCTTTCCACAATAAGAAGCTCTTTATAAGTAATCACCTCCTGTTTTTGTTCTATACTTATATTTTCTATTGCATGTCTAGGATTTGCCCATACAGGTATCTTATAATTTAACTTATATTGATATTTTTTCCAAACCCTCAACAAAGCATTTCTAAGTATATGGGCCTTAAATACTTTATCCACTCTTTTGTCATATAACAAATAGGCATGCCATCCATATAATAAATCATAACTTTCTAGATTCAAAATTCTCCCCTCAGTTAAGTTAAACCAATCACTAATTTGTGATAAGACCGCTGCTTCATAATATAATTTAAATTAGGCATTTTGAGACCCCCCCTTTCATGTGTATCTTGTATAATTTTCATCTTTATTCTGGGTTTTTTCCCCAGCCCAGATAAAGGTATTAACACCTTTCTGCCATTCTCTCAAATTTTCATCTTTGTTAAGAACAGGTATCATTTGGAACAAAAATAAGAATGTAGGTAACACATTCATTTTAATTGCTGCAATTCTACCCAATAAAGACAACTGTAATTTTTTCCAATTCTCCATATCCTTCTGTACCTTCTGCCAGAGGTCCTCATAGTTATTTTTGTATAATTTTGTATTTGAAGCTGCTATATACACTCGTAGATATTTAAACTTTTTCGCTATTTCAAACCTGTTATTCTTACTAGTTTATCTCTTTCAAATATAGACATATTTTTAATTATCATCTTTGTCTTATGTGAGTTAACTTTAAATCCTGATAATTTCCCGTATTGATCAATTATATCCAATATATATGGAGCCGACTCTATAGGTTGGGATAAGGTAACAACCAAATCATCTGCAAATACTCTTAATCTATAATCTTGATGTCTAATTACAATACCCTTCAATTTTTCTGAGTCACGTATCTTATTCAATAGCACTTCCAAAGTCAAGATAAACAACAATGGGGACAGAGGACACCCCTGCCTTCTTCCTTTCTCAATTCTAAAAACCTCTGTTAAACCTCCATTAACTATTATTTGTGCTGTTTGCTGCTGGTATATCGCTCTAATTGATTGTGTAAAATATTCCCCAAAATGCATTTTCTCTATTATTTTAAACAAAAATTGCCATTCAAACGATCAAATGCCTTCTCTGCATCCAAAAATATAAACGCTGCAGGGACTTGGTTATTTTTTTCCAAATATTCCAGCAGGTTTACAATTTGTCTAACATATTTCATTTGTCTCCCTTTTATGAACCCTGATTGGTCATTATGAATTATTTGTTGCATAACTGGCATTAATCTATTGGCTAGTATCTTAGCAAAAATCTTATAATCGGTATTCAAAAGTGAAATTGGCCTAAAATTCTCAGGTTTAATGGAATTTTGATCCTCCTTTGGAATTAGTGAGACAAAAGCTGTTTTCCAAGAAGGTGGTACTCCTCCTCCTACCTGTATTTTATTAAATAAAATTTTAAGTGGTTCTAGCATTTCAAATTGTAAATGTTTATAATAAGCAGCTGTTAGTCCATCTGTTCCCGGAGCCTTACCTATTTTTAATTGTTTAATTACCCCAACAATTTCCTCGGAAGTTATTGGCTGATTCAGTCTTTCTCTCTGTTCCAGTGTTAGTTCGGGAATATCTATCTTTAAATATCTATCAATATCAACATCTTGAATTGAATCTTTAGCATATAGCTTTGTATAGAACTCCAAAAAAGCCTTTTTTATTAAGTTCTGTTGGTAAATCTCCTTACCTCTAAATTCTATCTTGTCTATAACACGTAATTTTCGTTTTTTTTCTCATCGTGTAAGCCAACCATCTCCCAGGTTTATTGGCATTACAGAATGTATTATGTCTAGCATATTGTATACTGGTTGATACTTGCCCAGCCATTAACATATTAAATTGCTCTCTTAAAATATTTATCATATCTTTTGCCTTTTTGTCTCCCAGATTAATTATAAGCAATTGTTCTTTCTTTTTAATTTCCTCCTCTATCTCTTTCTGTCTGTTTTGTTGTTTTAATCTATATTTATTGTTCAGAAAAATTAATGTTCCCCTCATATATGCCTTACTAGCATCCCATACCATTTCCATCGAGGTACCTTTATTCATATTGTTGACAAAAAATTATTTCATTTGTTTTTTAAGTTCATTCAAGTTATCTTCATATCTAAATAAATTCTCATTTAACCTCCAAGACCTCCTTTCCCCTCTTTCCTGTTCTAGTTCCACCCAAACCGGGCTATGATCAGTTAAAGTTCTTGGACATATCTTCATCTTCTTCACTCTAGAAAAAAGATCATTTGTGGTTAATATAAAATCAATCCTAGAAAAAGATTGATGCCTATCTGAAAAAAAAGTAAAATCACTTTCCAATACGTTCCTTTCTCTCCAAATGTCTCTCAGCTCCATATCCTCCAAAATATCGAAAAAAGATTTAGGCAGCTTAGCACGCATGGGTATCTTGGAGAGACTTTTTATATCTTTCTGGGTATTTATTACCTCATTCCAAAAACCCATTAAAAGTAAAGATCTGTAATCCCATTGTAGTATTTTAGTATGTAAAAATTTATAAAATTTGTCTTGCTGTTGATTAGGTACATATACTCCAATTACAAGCAGCTTCCCGTTCTGTGTTGTTAATTCAATTGCAATATATCTACCTTGAGTGTCAGCCTCAATTAAATTGGCCAAGAAGCCTCTTTTAACATATATAACTAGCCATTTTTCTTCTCTGGTGCTGATGCCACAAAATGTGTACCTAATTTCGAATTTATCAAGTACTTTTGATCTGAGGATTTAATATGCGTTTCTTGCAAACAAATAATATCATTCTGAAATTGCTTCAAGTAGTGAAATATTTTCTTTCTTTTTTGTGGAGAATTTAAACCATTGACATTCCAAGATAAAAATTTATTTGCCATCTCTAGGCCCTCCAAGCTTTGAGAGCATCAGCTGAACCTCCTCCGCCATTTTGGACTTCAGCCTAGCTCCTCCCACTGCTTGTGTTTTTTGGACTTGTTGGGTTGAATCTTGAGGCTGTCGTGCCAGATGCTGTTTATAAGTGGCTCTTGTCAATCGTTGATCTTTTGGCATCGCTATCATCTTTAATGGCTCAAGGGTTGGTGGTGGACCCCCACTCAACAATAAGTCTTCTTCCAAATTAGCTCCTCCAGCTCCTCCACTAGGGTCAGAGCAGAGCCCGGCACAGGGGGACGGTTTGGAGGGTGCAGGTTGAGGGATTGGGGAGGGGCTGGAGGACTATCCGGAGGAGGAATTTTCCATCAGCACGGTGAATGGGAGGGGCAGATATGGCGGGAGCAGGGGACCATATCATGTGTCGGGGGCTCGCACTTGCTATCTGAGAGCAATTGCTTGCCCCGGTCCCCAAGGCTCCGCTCGGACACTAGGTGGCTTAGATACTCAGGATCCGGGCCTTCGGATGATGCTGTGCAACGCCAGGTCCGTGGTAAATAAGGCCCCCCTCATTCACGATCTTATTCAAGAGGGAGGAGCGGACCTGGCGGGTATTACGGAGACCTGGTTGGGCCCGGAGGGCAGCGTCCCTCTGGTCGAAATGTGCCCACCAGGCTTCAGAGCATTCCATCAGCCGAGGGCCCAGGGGAGGGGAGGGGGGGGTGGCGGTTATTATTAACGAGGATCTGGGTCCGAGGGAGACCATTGTGCCTCAGATAGCCGGATGTGAGTCCCTCCTTGTGAGGTGGGGTCATGGGGTTCAGATGGGCTTGTTGCTTACGTACCTGGCTCCCTGCCGCGTGGCAACAGCCCTACCTGAGCTACTCGACGTGATAGCCACGGTGGCAGTAGATACACCCAGGCTTTTAGTCATGGGTGATTTCAACTTGCCATCCACTGGTGAAATGTCTGAGGTGGCTCGGGAGTTCATGGCTTCCATGACGGCCATGGACCTGACACAGTTAGTTCATGGCCCTACTCACAGGGGAGGTCACACTCTGGACCTGATTTTTGTCTCTGGCCAGTGGTTGAATGGTCTTGTTATTGGGGATATAGATATGGAACCCTTGTCATGGACAGACCACTCACTCCTTCGCCTGGATCTTCGAACTGCTGCCCCCCGCCGCAGGGAGGCGGATCCAATTAGATGGATCCGCCCCAGGCGCCTGATGGATCCTGAGAGGTTCCAGATGGAGCTTGGGCAATTTCCTGAGGTTCTAGCACATGACTCGGCTGAGGACCTGGTAGCCGCCTGGGATCGGGCGGCTGGTGGGGCCTTGGACCGAGTCGTGCCTTTGCGGCCTCTGACCCGGTGCCAATCCCGTGCGGCTCCTTGGTTCACAGAGGAGCTGAGGGAAATGAAGCACCGGAAAAGACGCCTGGAGAGCGGTTGGAGGGCCAGTCTCGCTGAGTCTGATCAAACACTGGTAAAGTCGCATATTAAGACCTACCTAGTGGCGATAAAGACGGCAAAGTTTAATTACTTTTCCGCCTCTATTGCGTCATCAGGGAATCGTCCGGCCGCCCTGTTTAGGGTGACCTTCTCCCTGCTCCATCTGGGAGTGCGGGAGGATCCCTTGGAAGGCAGGGTGGAGGATTTTGGACAATACCTGTATGACAAAATCACTCAGATCCGGCGGGATTTGGACTCTGACTGGGTAGATCAGGGCAGAGTGACGAGGAATAGTCTTGAGAATGTTATCTGGGAGGAGTTTGACGCTGTGACTCCCAATGATGTGGACAGGATTTTGGGGAGACTTAGTTTCATGTTTACTGGACCTGTGTCCCTCCTGGTTGGTACTGGCTTCTCAGGAGGTTACACGAGGCTGGCTCCAGGGTGTTATCAACGCTTCACTGAGTGAGGGCCACTTTCCCGCTGCCTTGAAAAAGGCGGTGGTGAGGCCTCTCGTCAAGAAGCCGTCCCTGGATCCGGCAATATTGGCCAACTATCGTCCTGTCTCCAACCTTCGCTTTATGGCGAAGGTTGTTGAGAGTGTGGTCGCGCACTTCCGGCGGTGACGTCAGCGTGTTAGGGACGAAAGGAACGGATCTCCGTTCTCCAAGTCCCTAATATCTCCGATTTAGGAGCCGATTTAGGCACTATTGACCTCGGAGAGGTCAATAGAAAAAAGGGGAAACTCTGAGGACCTCAGGGAGGACAGCAATCCCCCCGAAGGTTCAGGAAATCCCCCTTAATCCTGATCGGGGAAAAACCAGCCGCCCGGCTGGCCAGGAACGTTAACAGCTGACTAAGAGGGAAGCAAAAATCAAATAAAGAAGACTTCGGTGGAAAGATCGGGAAGAAAAAGAGCTCAAAAGGTATATTTTTATAATCCATAATGTGAGAATCGAAAGCGGAAGAAGATAAAACTCCAACTAAGAGGCGAACTTTCGCTAGATAAGCGGCAACTGAGAAATAAGCGGAGACGGACTCCATCTTGACAGTGACAGCGCACAAATTAACAACCGGCGAAATCGGAGGAAATCCAGGGGAAACTGAGGAGGAGAAAGTGATCCCAGAGAAGCTTGGATTTTGGATATTTTGCTACAGAGGAGAGGAGAGGCGGAATTTAAGGAGAGAAAGGATATATTTGATAGACTTTGCCCTTTGTGGAGGTGACAATGAGGCAAGTAACAAGCAGCTGATACCGGAAGAGAGAGCGGCAGAAAACTTTGTTTAAAGTGAAAGCCAGTGATTTTTGGAGTTAAACCAAACCAACCTAAGTGGAATATCTCTCCTTGGATTTTTGGACTTTGGATATTTGGAGATTTGGACGAAAATCTGGACAGTACTTAGATTTTGGGACTTGGACTATCTTTTCTTTTTTATCTTTTTTTTTTTTTTTTGAAAGGTGGACACTCTGGAGTTTTGGAGTTTTGGTGGACATTGGACATTCAATTTAAAAGTATTGGGACATTAGACCTTGGAAGTAAATAGACAATAAATAAGAAGGATACAAACTTGAAAAAAGGATACAAACTTGAAAAAAAAAAGAGTGATCTGGAAGAAGAAGAAACAACTGTAAAGTATAATCAATTGTATTAAAAGCTGATAACAAATTAGTGATTATAAGCACAAAAAATATTAATATTTAATCTACTGTTTTTGAAATCTCATATATAACCTTATATACTACATATATAATCGTTGACTTAGTTCCATATTTACTTTAAATATATATTTATACTAACTTCAGTGCTATATTTTATCTTGGTAGTTAAATATCACATTGTTTTGTATGTTTAATTTTGAAAAATTATATTAGACAGATTAATTGAATCTAGGACTGTAATTAAGAGTAATTGATTTGATAAATAATAATTAATAATAAGTTTAAATAAGACAGTAAGTAATTAATTATAAGGATAGTTAATTGATGAATTGCTGAAGTATTAGACTTTTCCCTCACTCCCTCCCTTTATATTTTACCCCCATGTTTAGAGAGTAATATAGGCAAAATAGCCATCAAGAATTGAAGAACTCTGTAAAATATTGAAAAGTGAAAGATAGAACTTATAGATAAATTTATAAATTTATATATAGACAGTGATAGTGCGATAAGGAAACTCACCCTAGTTGTTTATCTCCCTGGGATTATCGGGATTACTGAAAGCCACTAATCAAACATAAATACTAAAAGAAATATAACAGCCCAAATAGTAATCAGTATATGAAAATCTGGGAGAAGATAACAAAAGAAATACTAATGGCAACTACAAGTTCAACAACAATTACTAAGTTGAGTAAGAAAATACCATCAAACCAGATGATACTCACGGCCTCTCCAGCACAACAGAAAATAGCGGAATCTATGGAAAAAGATAAACCATCCCCCACTCTTAGTATGCAAAACATTCATTCCGTACTAACGATGATCCAGGAAGGAATGAATAAAATGCAAGAGATTATAGCCCACAACCATGAAGAGACAAGGAAAAACCACGAGGAACTTAGGACGGATGTGGGAGAGATAAAGGATAGTATTAGGAACATGGATGAGAAGATAGGAAAGATACAACACAAAATAGAGGAA
Source organism: Arizona elegans (assembly GCA_022577455.1). NCBI lineage: Eukaryota > Metazoa > Chordata > Lepidosauria > Squamata > Colubridae > Arizona > Arizona elegans. The sequence goes on from JAKOOJ010000001.1 coordinate 158,029,408, forward strand.
AACGAACAGAGGATTTATAAGGCGGAGGAGAGAATAGAACATATGAATAAGAGAATGGAGACGATGGAATACAACCAAGCAGCCATAAATAAAGACCTAGAGGACACGTTATCATGTCTTGAGATGGAGAAGGCATCCTTCTACTTAAGGTTTCAGAATGTAGAAGAGCAAAAGGAGGAGGACCTAGGAGAAATCATGACTGAGATATTTTCAGAAGTGACCCAGAGGGACAAGGAGGAGATACAAAGTGGAATAGATGAAATCTATAGAGTTCACACGAATTACGCCCGGAGAAATAAGTTACCAAAAGAAATACACATTAGATTCACAAAAAAATCGTTAAAAGAAGAGATCTATAGGAAGATGAGAGAGGATACAGCTATGTATAAGGGAAAAGAAATTTTAACCCTCAAACAGATACCAAAAAGGACAAGGGACCAAAGAAGGAACTACAACTTTTTAACGGCACAGTTGAATAAATTTAGAATAAAGTTCCGCTGGCTAATACCGGAGGGCCTACTAATCTCCTGGGAAGACAAAAAATACAGAATTGATAATGTAGGAAAAGCACAGGATTTCTTTGACTAACACTTCGTGCTGGAGGAGGAGCAGGAGAGCAGAGAAGAAGAGACTTAAGAGGCAAGAGGAACAGCGGACAGAGAAAGAAGAAAGAGACCAGGAAGAGGGGAGAAGATTGGAAAGAGAAAGAATGGAGAGAGAGGGAGCGAGGGAAAAAACGCAAATGATTACTAGAAACACAAAAAGACTGCAAACAACGAATAGATAAATAAAGAGAGATGGAAGGAGAGCTAAAACTTATTTCAATCAATATAAACGGACTTAACTCACCAGCTAAAAGAAAGCAGACATTCACAAAACTTCAAAAGCTAGAAATAGATATCATAACACTCCAAGAGGTACATATCAAAAGACAGCATCAAAAACTATTGGACAACCAAAGATTAGGAAGACTATATGCAGCTCTAGGAGACCAAAAAAAGAGAGGAGTCGTAATATATGTAAAGAAACACCTAAAAACAAAACAAATATATGCAGATACAGAAGGACGTATCTTAATAATAGAAATACAAACAGGATCCAAAACAATATTATTAATATCCATATATGCACCCAACGGAAACCAAAATGACTTTTTTAAAAAGCTACATAATATAATTAAAGACCTGGAATACGAAACTATCTGCATGGTAGGAGATTTCAACGCAATCATGGACATAGAAAAAGACTATCGGAGTAACAAACAAAGTAAAACCAGAAAGAAAACTCTACCGGAACCTTTCAAAGACATGATCAATGAATTACACCTACATGACGTATGGAGAGAGGCAAACACGCAAACAAAACAGTACACATACTATTTGAACCCACACCAGTCATGGTCTAGGATTGATGTGGCCTGGATGACTTCAGACCTCAGAGAGGAGGTAAAAAATATCGAAATAGCAGTGAACACCTGGGCAGACCATAACCCCATTAAAATACTATGGAAAGGACATCGAAAGCAAAGGAGGTGGATGATGGATACGGGAATAATAAAAGATAAGGAATACATACAGATGATTGAGAAAGAGGTTAAAATGTTCCTACAAATAAATACTAAAGAACAGACATCGCTTCAAAACCTTTGGGACACAATCAAAGCATACATAAGAGGTCTTACAATTGCGTACATAGCAAAAAAAAAAATAAAGAGAAACAACAGTTAAGGAATAAGTTATTAGAACAAATTAGAATATATGAATTAGAATTGCAGAAAGAGCCCCATAACAAAACAATAAAAGAAAAATTAAACCTTACTAAACATAGAATCAATCTGATTATACAGACAGAAATTGCTCAGAAAATCAAACTAGCAAAACAGAAACATTTTGAGTATGCAAATAAAACGGGACGCTGGTTAGCGTATAAATTGAAAAAAGAAAAAGAAAGGAGAACAATATTTCAATTACAGGACGAAACAGGACAAATATACCATACCAATCTAGACAAAAAACGCATAGTCAAAGATTTTTTTCAAAGTCTCTATAAGAAAGAAGAGATTTGGGATGAAGACATTAAGGAATATTTATGTAAAATAACACCACAAAACTAGAGGAGTCCCATAGAGAAGCACTAAATAGACCAATTACGATGTCTGAGCTGGTGGAAGCAAGGAAAAAGCAAAAAAACAATAAAGTTCCAGGCCCGGACGGAATACCAACGGAGTTTTATAAAAACTGTCAAAATGCAATGGATGAACTGTTACTCCAAGTCCTCAATGACGCATTATTAGAAGCAGAAATTCCCAAATCCTGGACTGAAACCATTATCACACTTATCCCCAAAGAAGACACGGACCCCACGCAAGTTAAAAATTACAGGCCAATTTCATTGCTCAATGCAGATTATAAACTCTTCATGTTGGTTATATCACATAGACTGAAAACAATTATTTATAAATATATACATACAGATCAGAACGGTTTTGTCCCAAGAAGACAGATCAAAAATAACATAAGAACAATTATCAACGTCCTGGAATATTATGAGAAAAGAATTGATAAACAAGTAGCCTTAATCTTTTTAGACGCCCAAAAGGCTTTTGACAACCTAAATTGGAATTTTCTCATATTGCAACTAGAAACTATGGAATTTGGTGTCAAATTTTTACATATGATTAGGAAAGTATACTCCCTCCAAACAGCCAAAATTATGATTAATGGAGATATGACTGAAAATGTGGACATACAAAAGGGTGTGAGACAGGGTTGCCCTTTATCCCCACTACTGTTCATAATTTCATTGGAAATATTACTAAATGAAGTTAGGAAAGATGCGGAAATAAAAGGTTTGAGAACACGGAAAGAAGAGTACAAATTGCAAGCCTTCGCTGATGATGTGGTGTTTATAATGGAGCAACCGGAAATAACAGGAACCAAACTCTTAGCGAAGATAGAGGAATATGGAAAAGTCGCAGGGTTTAAAATTAACAAACAAAAAACTAAAGTATTAACAAAGAATTTGACAAAGGCACAGGAGACAAAACTAGAAGACAAATTAGGAATACAAATTGTAAAGAGAGTAAAGTATCTAGGAATCTGGCTTACTGCAAAAGCAATAACAATTAGAGAAGACAATTATAACAAATTAATGAAACAAATTAGAAAAGATCTGGAAATGTGGAACAAATTACAACTGTCATTTTTGGGGAAAATTGCATCCATAAAAATGAATATATTGCCTAGATTACTCTACCTTTTTCAAGTAACCCCAATCTGGCCAGGAAAGAACTTTTTTAAGGACCTTAATAAAATAATAACAAAATTTATTTGGAATGGGAAAAGGGCCAGAATCAAAATAAAGTGTATGCAAGACATTCGGGAAAAAGGAGGTTTAGGCCTACCGGACTGGGAGTTATATTATAAAGCAGCATCGCTAAACTGGATAAGGGACTGGATAGACCTTAAGAATAAAAGAATGCTATCACTAGAGGGCTTTGAATTACAACGCGGATGGCACGCCTTTTTGTGGGAGGGAAAGGACAAGCTCCACGGATATTTCCAGCAACATATTATTAGAGAATCATTGTACAAAACATGGCAAGAGATTAGAAAACATTATACCAAAATTCCACGATGGCTATCAACAATGGAAGCACTAATATATCCTAATGCCATGGATATAGAGAAAATGAGGGCCTATAAAGAATTACTGAACAGTGAAGGAGAATTACAAACAGGACAAGAATTACAAAATCAGGGTATAGACATTGATTGGTGGCCATACATGCAAATAGAATCAAGATACAAAACTGATCGGGCACAATTTGGATTCCAAAATGAACCAAATGAATTGGATAAAATATTACAAAGTACAGATGAGAAAATGATTACCAAAATTTATAAGTACCTACTAAAATACAAATTAGAAGAGGAAGTTGTCAAAGAGAATATGATAATATGGGCCAAAAATATAGGATATACTATAGAATTGGATAAGTGGGAGAATTTGTGGAAGATAAATTATAAGATGACATTGTCTATATCCTACAAGGAAAACCTTTACAAGATGTTCTACCGATGGCACCTTCCACCGGCGCGCCTAGCCAAGATGTTCCCAAATACATCTCCGTTGTGCTGGAAATGTAAATCACAGAAAGGGACTTATTATCATCTCTGGTGGTTATGCCGTAAGGCAAAACAATACTGGCAGCAAATTAAAACAATGATTGAAGAAATCACGAAACAAAAACTTGAAATGAGGCCGGAAACATTTTTATTGGGAATAATCACAGCAAAATATACCAAAGAAATAAAATATCTGATCATCCATATCCTCACAGCAGCACGTATACTCTTTGCCCAACATTGGAAATCTGAACAGTTACCTACTGAAGATAAAATAATAGCTAAAATTACAGAATGTGCAGAACTGGATAAGCTCACAAAAGAAATACAAGAGAAAGACGATACTGATTACTATTTAGTATGGCAAAGATGGTACAGCTGGCTGGAGGCAAAAATAGGAATATAAAGATAATTTTCGACTACTTAATAGAAAGGCATAGAAGTAAATAAGGAGTCAATTATATATATACATATATAACCATGTAAACAGGTGATTGTAGATATTGATACAAATAGAAAGACGAAAAATAACCCACCGTTGTAGTAACTTCTAAGAGTCAGTCATTGGACTGAATTGATGTTTGTTTGTTTTGTATGTTGTTTTAATGTATGTTTTTTCTTTTTATTATTAATAAAAAATTTGAAAAAAAAAAAAGAGAGTGTGGTCGCGCAACAGTTTCCACAATTCCTGGAGGAAACATCATTATCTAGATCCGTTCCAGTCGGGTTTCAGGTCTGGGCACAGCACGGAAACAGCATTGGTCGCATTGGTTGATGATCTCTAGAGGGCTCGGGACAGGGGTTGCTCCTCTGTTCTGGTCCTGTTAGATCTCTCAGCGGCTTTTGATACCATCGACCATGGTATCATGCTGCACCGGCTGGAAGAGTTGGGGGTGGGAGGCACCGTGTTGCGGTGGTTCTCCTCCTTTCTCTCCGACCGGTCGCAGTTTGTGTTGGCAGGGGGGCAGAGGTCGGCCTCGAGGCCTCTTATCTATGGAGTGCCGCAGGGATCGGTCCTCTCGCCCCTTCTGTTCAACATTTATGTAAAGCTGCTGGGCGAGATCATCCGTGGCTTTGGGGTGAGATACCACCAGTAAGCTGATGACACCCAGCTGTACATCTCCACCCCAGGCCACCCCAATGATGCCCTTGAAGTGATGTCCCAGTGCGTAGAGGCTGTGCGGATCTGGATGGGGAGGAACAGGTTCAAGCTCAACCCTTCCAAGACTGAGTGGATGTGGCTCCCGGCATCCCAATATAGTCAGTTGACTCCATCACTGACTATTGGGGGAGAGTCTTTGGCCCCCACAGAAGGGGCTCGCAATCTGGAAGTCCTCCTGGATAGGCAGCTGTCCTTGGAGGAACATCTGACAGCTGTAACCAGGGGGACCTTTTGTCAGGTTCGCCTGATCCGCCAGTTGCGGCCCTTTCTTGATCGGGATTCCCTGTGCACAGTCACTCACACCCTCGTCACCTCTCACCTTGACTACTGCAACGCTCTCTACATGGGGCTCCCCTTGAAGAGCACCCGGAGGCTCCAACTGGTCCAGAATGCAGCAGCGCGGGTAGTGATGGCAGCAGCATGGTGCTCCCATGTAACACCGCTCCTGCGCGAGCTGCACTGGCTCCCAGTGGTCTTCCGGGTGCGCTTCAAGGTGCTGGTTATCACCTTTAAAGCGCTCCATGGCATCGGGCCTAGCTATCTTTGAGACCGCCTGCTGCTACCAATGACCTCCCATCGTCCTGTGCGCTCCCACAGAGAGGGCCTCCTCAGGGTGCCATCAGCCAATCAATGCAGGCTGCTGACCCCCAGGGGGAGGGCCTTCTCCACCACATCTTTAATTTTTTTTAACTCCTCTGAAAATTCTTTCATCATTTCTGCCTGATTGTTCAGGGCACCCATTATAAATTCTTTAAGGTCTTGTGACTGTGTATCAGCCGGAAGTTGTTGCTTTTGAGTCACTACAGGGGAACCTCCTCCCCCTTTAGAAGTTGGTGGCTTTAGTTGTTTAGCAGCCATTTTATTTTAAAATGAGTTTTTTCCTTTTACAGCCACAAAGTCTTATAAACAGTCTTACAATGTTTATTTCAGAGTTTTTTCAGAATAAACAATCCTCTCTCCAGTCTGTTCTCAGTCCCCAGCAATTTTCTCTTCAAGCAGAAGACTCTTAACAAGCAATTTCCCTTTAACTTTCACTTTCCCTTCCGCCCATAACAAAGGCTTCCTCTCCAGCCTCCAGCTCAGGAAAGTTCTGTTTGCAACAATGTATTCACGGAGTTAAGCTCTGTTTCTTTTAAAAGGCTTGCACTCTTGCTTCCACTCTTTCTGCCTTGTTGGAAGTCATTAAAACTCACTGTTTGCCGGCAGAATTGGACGCGATGTCTGGCTCTGGCTAGCAGAGGCACCAGCGATCCGGAGCAATGGGAGGGCTGAACTGGGGAGCTCTCACCCTCCGAGTCCCTGGAATTAATCCAGGGACTTTCGGGGAGCTCTACCCACCCCCTCCGACTCTCCTCTCCTTCTTTGCCCGAAGGAAAGTTTTTTCAAACCGCCGGACAGCAGTTTAGCGCTGTCAGGGTGGTTTTTACAGATCGGGGGGCTGGCGGTCAATGGAGACCGTCCTCGACGTCCGCGGAGCCACCGGAAGTCCCGCTGATCAGTATTTTTGTTATTGTTAGCAGGATATGTCTAAAGCTGCTAACCTAGTCTACACCTTCTTGGGTCTTAGTAAAAAGCACTGTTATGAATGAATGAATGAATTAGAAAAAATGCAGAAAATATTACTTGATTATTATGAATGCAGACACCTATAGTTTTATGATATTTATATGATCATGAAAGGGGGTCATGGATGAACCAGAGATGAGTTTTCAGAGAAAAATATATGTGATCAAAGGGAAACATTCCCTGTTTAAATGACATGAATTATTGAATGGAAAAAAAGTGCATAAAAAGTAATTTGGCCATTTGGAGATTATAAATGAGAATAAATGTGTATTTGTAAAAAAAAAAAAGTTTTGAATATGTGTTTTAAATGTAAATTTATTTTTTTGTAAATTTCTTTGCCATTTGTACATTTATATGTACAAATGGCAAAGAAATAGAACTTTGAAATAATTATTTGATCATTTATGATGAAAGATTTAAATAAATAGGGTAGGATACAAAGGTGTCAAAAATCTGAAAACGGAAGTACAAAAATGTATATAGAAAACGAAAAAAGGAAAGAAAAAAATGGAAAATGGAATGGCTGCAGAAAAAGACATTATAAGACCTATATGAAAAAAATTGAAGATACCAAGATAATCAATTGATAGAAGATATAAGGAAAATAATGCAAATTTTTTTTTTTTTTGTAAAAGCCTGAAAAAACCTGACAAAAATGTATGAGGTACAATAAGAGAAATGGCAACAGATGCTTGATAGAGTGATTAAAAGTTAACAGATAACAGATTAACAGAGTTGGAAGAGACCTTGTAGGTCATCCCTACAAGGTAGTCTAACCCCCCGCCCAAGCAGAAGACCCTACATCATTTCTGACAGATGGCAGTCTAGTCTCTTCTTGAAAGCCTCCAGTGATGAAGCCCCCACAACTTTGGAAGCCAAGCTGTTCCATTGGTTGATTGTTCTCACTGTCAAAAAATTTCACCTTTTTTCTAGGTTGAATCTCTTCTTCATCAGTTTCCATCATTATTCCCTGTCTGGCCTTCAGGTACTTTGCAAAAAGTTGACACCCTCTTCTCTGTGACAGCCCCTCAAATATTGAAACACTGCTATCATGTTTCCCCTGGTCCTTCTCTTCACTATGCCCAGTTCCTCTAACCATTCTTCATATGTTTTAGCCTCCAGTCCCCTAATCATCTTTGATGCTCTTCTCTGCACTCTTCTAGAGCCTCAACATCTTTTTTATAGTGTAGTGTCCAAAACTGGATGCAGTATTCTAGGCTTTATAGAGTGGTATTAGTACCTCACTTGATCTTGATTGAATCTCTCTATTAATACAATTTAGGATTGGATTGGCTTTTTTGGCTGCCACCGCACATAGTTGACTCACATTTTATTGGCTGTTCATTAAGACTCCAAGATCCCTCTCACAGTAGCTGCTATTAAGCCTGGTATCACCCAGTCTATATGTGTACTTTTGGTTTTTCTTGCCTAAGTGCAAGAGTTTACTTTTCTCTACATTGAATTTCATTTTGTTAGATAGGGCCCAGTGTTCAAGTCTGTCAAGATCCATCTAGATCTTGAGCCTGTCATCCAGGCTGTTGGCTATTCCTGCTAGATTAATATCATCTGCAAATTTGTTAAGTTCCCCTTCTACTCCCTCATCTAAGGAAGATACTGAAGAGTACTGGGCTTAAGATGGAACATTGTGGTAGCCCACTGCTTACTTCCCTCCATGTAGACCTAGTATCATTAAGGATTACTTGTTGAGTATGGTTTGTCAGCTAGTTACAAATCCATCTGATGATGATGCTATCTATTCCATTTTTTTCTACCTTACCAAGAAGTAGACTATGGTCTGCTTCGTTGAATGCCTTGCTGAAGTCTAAGTGTACTATATCCACACTTTTTCACTGGTCCACTAATTTGTAAAAAACAAATGCATATGATTGCTGCAATAATAAGGATGAAAGAAAGTTATTGCTTTATGGGTTCAGTAAGAAAAAGATACAGTAGTTGCAAAATATGAAATCAAATACATAAACAGATAGTTAGGATTCAAAGAGGCTGAGAAATAAGAGATTTGGTTTACAGTATGGGGAACCATTACCTATACTTTTCCCATGTAAGCTTTATTGCAAAATATAGATACAATATAGAGCAATGATGCTCTAATAACAGTCAAACTGATTTTTGGGACAAAACTGAATTACTGTTTTTGAACAAATGCTTATAGCATCTCTAAGAAAGAAAGCTAGCTAATATCAGTGAAGTTTCTGAAATTCTGCAATATATTACTTCAAAATTTTTCTGCCAGAACACTACCTATTGGTGATTTAACTACCTATTTCTATTTTCTCTTTAATCCTTTCTACCATGGCATTTTCCTATGTGAAATGTTTGGATAAAAATGTAATGTATTCCTTCATCTCCGTATATCCATAAACTAATACTTGTGTTTTACATATATTTACATTCAGGCTTGATCTGCTTTAAAAGAAAATATTTGAGTTAAGATATTATTTGATTTGAACTCTAATTAGCCTAATTCAGTACTGTTCAGATTTTGAGCAAACCATATCTTTAATAATTAATAAGTTATGTAGAATCTTATTAGTACTATTTGTGCAGTTGCTATCCATTTCTGTGTCTTGTGCAAAATAACTCATTAATGTTGTCATAGTGGTTGCCTTTGTTAATTTTGTAAGTTCAGGTATCATTATTTTCTGATCTGGATACAATTTTTTTGCATTTATTCTGTTTCCAGCACTCTGAAAATGATTTGGAAATAAAAAGAAATATATCAAGTGTCTACTATTCAGGGAAAGGAATACTCGGAGTTATGAATATGTATACTACTAAAACTCTTGTCATCATCTTTAACTGGGAGAAATGGTCTATCACATGGCAATAATTTTTGAACCCTGATACCTCAAAGGGCCTAAATTACAGAATGTGTCCAAAATCTGGGACCCATGGCTCCCAAATGAAATTTGGAAAAGTTGTCCTAGTGGCTGCTGCTCTGTTGCTGGACTGCTCCTTCAGTCACATGATCTTCATTTTAAATGTTCTGTGAAAGTTTCCCAGCCAGTCTCACAATCACCCGCTGTCTCCCCCACCCAACAACAGACACCTGCCTGCTGAAAAGGGAAGGGGAGAAAGGAAAGAAAATAGGGAGGAAGGAACCCTTGTATAATCTTCTTGGCACATGCCGCTGTTCTGTGCACTCCAATGACATGTAATGTCCCCCCCCATGCAGCACCTTTTGCATGCCCTTATGCACCCTTCCCAGTCTGTGCTACACCATGTACACCATCCCTCACTCACATAACACCTCTTGTATACCCCCATGATCATCCTCAACATGCACTCCTCTCGTGTTCCTTTCCTGACCCATGCAGAACCTCTTGTGAACTCACACACACACTCTTCCCAATCTATGCTACCCCTTTCACACTGTCTATGACCTGCACAGCACTTTTGTTTGAAAAAACAAAGTTAAAACTGATTACATTATGTTCATAAATTAGGGTTAGGATTTATTTTATTTTATTTTATTTAGTTATTAATTTTCTTTGCCATCTCTCCAGAATGAGCAGCTAAATTAATTTTAGTATTAGTAGTCAAATATTTATACAAAATGAATACATTGCCCCAAAATAGCACTCTGTACGCATATCAGGTATAATATTAAATCATGTTGTAACCAATACAATTTCATATTGTAGACTTAACTAAACATGCAGAGGTTACAATAACGGAAAGTTCTGAAGATGACTATCAATATGAAGAGGTAAGAACTTAAAGTAGCACTTTATGCATATGAAGTTCCAATCCATTCTCTGATCTTGCTATCCGATCTTGATAAATTAATAGTAAATAGGTCTCCCTTTCCATATAAAATTAATATTATGAAATTGGAATTTATTTCCTGATCTCATTAGAAATGGCTTTTTAAGACTTTTTTTTAATGAATATGAACAATTTAGTAATCATTTATAATCAAACAATTATAAACAGGAGGATAAGAAATGAAAAAACATCAGCCAGTTTAGCCAGGATACTAAATTCAAGCTGGAAAATGTGTCAATTCACCACCTTGAATCTTATTACCAAGCCACATTATTAAAATGAATATTTTAGTATCACTATCTAAATTAGAATTATTCAACTCTGAAACTGGACCAATTTGATATGAATGGACAAGGAAAATAGATCATTTCACTAATGGAAAAACTAATTCTGGAATAAAATTAGGAAAAGCATGAGCCATGAGGTCTTCCTGTTAGAATAGTAATTAGGCATGAGAATTTTGATTAGATGCATTAGAATTCAGAGCCCAGGACCAATATAAAATGGACAAGATTATTTCTTTTTACAGAATTCCTTTTTTTTCCCACTAGCAATTTGGCCTTCATAATGAAAGTCAAGCATTCACCTTAGTTTCAGAGTCTACAAATTAAAGACTTCCAAAGTTGGAATAAATACGAATTTGTCAGTGTTTGCTCAACAGAAAGCTATTATTAATATGCCAATAATAAAAATATTAATTAATTAAATTATATGACAAGAAAGACACGTTCAAGGATAAATCTAATTTTATCAAATTCATGGGAAAACACAGTAGGAAGAAATTTCTCAATCTGTTAAAAATCAGTAAAAAATGTACTCAATGAAGAAAATGATAAGTAAGCCAGAAAAATACAATTCTTTGTGGTATTTTACTTTAGCACGTTTGAATCATATTTACTCAACTGCAAAATTCAAATGCTGAGAATATCAAGCTTGCAAAGCTATTACAGAGTTCATAAACAAACAGATGCTGGGTAGCTATTATGAATGCAGTTTCTGATATAGCATAGAAAAATCCAATTTCAACCTGTATGATAATTAGTTTTAATAGATTCTAAAAGAACTCGAGCCTTCTCAAAATTAATGTTGATCATGATTTTTTTAAAAAGTCAAGGTTGACAGGTCAAAAGGTGAGATTCATTTGTTTTGAGCTTTGAACCAAAAAGGCTCCCTTCAGAATGCTAAATTGGCTATGTTTCATACAAAACTGGAAAAAACTCAAGTGGTCCTTTTTTCCTATATGAAGTAGTGTTTTTCATGTTCATATTCAAGGAATTTTGTTTTAAATGGTTTGTGATTGAGAACATTAGGAACTCAAAACATTGGGAATGCCTGCGCTCTTATTTTTCATCCTTAGGCCACAAATAGTGGGGAAAGTATTGCATAGTCATTATTGCTTGCCATCCAAACTTCAGACAACTTGGTCAGCAGCCTAAAATCTGTCAGAAAGAACATATCCAAAAAGAAAAGCAACATTGGCTTTACCAAGCAGCTTAAATCCTCAACATCATTAAAAGCATTCACAAACAGCAGACTCCAAAATTCATTAAATAAATAAAAATATATAAACTTCACATGTTATAGGTAACAGGCAGGTGGTACTAGCAATACTTGTTTAAGTTTTTTTTGATCACTTAAATTATTTCTTGCTGCAAAAAATCCCAATAGCAAAGATGGTTAATTTTTTTAATACCAAAAATACTGAAACAAACTTAATGATCTTATGAGAAAGGAAAAAAATGTTTACAAGAATAAAAATACGTTTGGAGTGTTTGGTGGCATCATTTTTTTATTTATTAGAATTTAGGCCACCCATCTCCCCTTCAAGGTGACTCTCTTTCCCTTCTTTGCTATTTGCAATATTTTTAAAACTTAAAACAAACTTCTTTCTTATTGACAGTTCAATTCCAGGGTTGGCATAATTTTTGAAATCTGTTAGAGGTCTGAAGTTTCACTGGATTTTTTTTCTGGCAAGTTTTAACTACTCATTGTTTTTTCAGTGACAAAAACAGGCTGCACAGGTTGCCAAACACAAACATCTTCTCTTCTACATAACTAAACCCTAAATGCAATCTTCCCTGTTTAGAAATTGCTTTCCTGGATTCCAGACAAAGAATTTTTCCTTCTATTTATATCTTATTTGAGTGACATGACAGAGTCTGAAGCTGAATTCTAACATGCACAGAATGGTACCTTCTCTATATGAGCCCTGTTTTAGCTCTATCTAAAAGAGTTTGTAATGCTTAACGCTGAAACATTTCTCAGTGAGCCTATTAATTTTAGATCTATTTATAATTTGACTTAGATTCCAGCAGATGAAGATTTTAGTCTACAGGAAGGCGATGAAGATCTGGCAAAAGCTTTACATACAATGCATGAACAGACTATTGATGCCCAAATTATGGTAAATATCTTAGATATCATAATATATGCTATGTTAATTTGCATGAGTTCATAATAAATAAAATAGTAAAATAATTTAATATGAAAGTTTTTTTTATAATTGATTTAAGAAAACAATCAGTTTGCATGAGTTCAACTATTAGACTGGGTCAGATTGCCTAAAACAGTAGCATATGGATATTTGATATTACCCCCTTTTTTCTTCAGACATCTGAATTTATCAGAGATGTCCATAACAAAAATTAATATATATCATTGAAGTGTAGCATTAGATTTGTATTCATCAAACCAACACAGAGACTTCTTCCATACTCTTACACAAGATCTATTCTGTCCCCTACAAGGTAATCAAAAAGTAGGGCTGCTAACGTTGTGATGATAGGAAAAATCTAATTCTTTGCTGTCATCTACAGTAGCTGCTCCAGATTTATAGGACAGCATCATATAGGAGAAGAGTCAAAGGAATAAAAAGTGATCCTACTAGAAGGTGGAGAAGGATGGAGAACAATATTTAAAATATTCATATCATAGTATCCAAAATAATTCCTGATGTTTGGCTACTCTTGGACAAAGTTAACTGCCAGATTATTGCACATAGTTGTTAATCACAATTCATTGAGATAGATTCATGACTGCTGTTTCTTTATGAAATTAGTCTAAAAAACTGCATGATAAGAAATAAACTATCATTAGCCTATATATCTCTCTGTAATGTACAAAAAAGTAGTCTTTAATTTAAAAAAAAAAATCCTGAAACAAATGATGAGGCAAATGGTGTTTCTAAAATGTCTCCTGAATTTTTCTTTCTAGGCTCAACGGCCAGGCCAGATCACTAAACAATCTTTGTCTGAAACACCTGAAATTGTAGATGATTTTCTTTGTAATTTTTTAATCAGAATGGGAATGAACAGGACCTTAGACTGCTTTCAGACTGAATGGTAAATCTTAATTAAATAGAGGATCTTGTATTTCAAATTACTGTTCTTCTTTGAAACTTGGAATGTTGCTTTTTGTTTTTGTTTCTATGATTTCATATTGGGGATATTTTTCTACTTGTAAGTTTTAAGTAGGCCATTAATTAGAATATCAATATTTTAAAATGTCAAGTCAATAAAAAATCTTTTTAAAGGTCAAACCGTCCATCCCCACTGCTTAAAATTTCTTCCATATCCTAAAATGGATTGTTAATCTGGACTGTAAAGTCTAAAACAGTGTTAAGATAACCCTGTTCATCCATATGTTTATACAATGCAAAATTGAAAACTGGAACTAATAAAAGTGCTGCTTAGTCTGAAGATTCTCTAAATTGTAGCACCAATCTAATCAGTTTTAGCAGCAAAAATGTCCAGCTGTAATTGAGGGGATGTGAGACATATGTACACTGTGTTTGTACACTGTGCTTGCCAAAGGGGAAGAAGAGTGGGTAGATCTTAGAAGTTGGGAGATTCAGAAGAGTTTGATGCTAGCAGAGAAAGAATAGCAAAAAGAGGATTGGGAAGATTAAGAACAAAATGTAAGAGCAAAATGTTTGAAGACTTCAGAGAACGCTGTGGGAGAAAGTTGCATTTTCCTCCCTTGAAAAATGTAAATTGGTATTTGGTAGCTCCAGGACTTTCTATATAGGGAGGAAGAAAAAAGTGACAGATAAACTTAATCTGAGTAATTTCTGAACTTCGGATCTAGGGAACAGATAGAATTTCTGGTGCTCTATTTGCTTTCTTCTGCAGGGCTGCTTCCCTGACTGAGTTGCTTGAAGCTATGGTTGACAATTTGGTTACCTGTTCATTAGATCTATATTCTTCCCCTGTTCCACCTCCAAGGAAGTGACGTGGTTGGTTTCAGGCACTGTGAATTCTTTATTGAGTGAAGGGCTGAATCCACTTGTACTTAAGGATAGTCTATTCCTGCCTCAAAAAGCTGTCACTGAACCCAATGGTATTGGACAATTTCAATCCATTTCCAATGTTCCATTTCTTGAGGAGATTATTGAAAAGGTGGTTGAGTTTTGGATGAAAAAGATTATTTGGAATAATTTACAATCAGGTTTCAAGCCTGGGCATAGTAATGAGGCAGTATGGATGGTGTTTGTGAATGATTTATGGTGGAATCAGGATGGGGTTGGTGCATCCATTCTGGCCTTTTTTATTTTTTTGGCAGCCATCTATCAGTCCTTTTGGCACTAATACTTTGGTTGCTCTTGTCACTATAGGTGGTCCTCAATTTACAACCACAAATGAGCCCCAAATTTCCATTGCCAAGCATGACAGTTGTTAAGTGAGGTTTGCCCCATTTTATGATCTTTCATACCACAGTTGTTAAGTGACTCACTGCAGTTGTTAAGTTAGTAACATGGTTGTTAAGTGAAACTGGCTTCCCCATTGACTTTGCTTGTCAGAAGGTTGCAAAATATGATCACATGGTCCTGGGACACTGCAACTGTCATAAATACATGCCAGTTGCCAAATTCTGATTACGTGACCGTGGGGCTTTCATAAATCATAAGTCACTTTTTTAGTGCTATTTTAACAGTCACTAAATAATCAATGTAAGTTGAGGACTTACATGGCTTCCCTTGAAGAGTATTTGGAAGCTTCAACTAGTCCAGAATGCAGTGATGTGGATTGTTAAGGATGCATTTTAATATACTATCAGAGTTTCTTGCAAAAATCAAATCCAGAAGCACACACAGATAAACTGATGCAGCAGGATTCATTAACTTCTTTATATTTACAATAATACATGAAGTCGCTAGCCCATGCTGTCCGGAGACAGGCCACTGGTTCCTGCCATTTCCTGCCATTTCCTGCTGTTTCCCACTGGCCCCTGACTTTTTCCACTGTTTTCCGTTTGCCCGCACCATCTTGGAGGCAGGCTGCTGGCCCTCGCCATTTCCCACTTGCCTCTGAATGCCGGCTGAATGCTCTCCTCCCAGGCCTCTTGCCGATAGCTTCCTGGCACTTTTTCTTCTTGTAGCAGAGCTCCTTGGCTTTTGAAATCCAGCGCCATTTCTTCAGCTGCTGAGCCCAAGTAGCTGATCCAAGAGTGCTGGATTTCAAAAGCCAAGGAGCTCAGTGCTACAAGGAGAAGTGGTGCCAGGAAGCCGTAGGCAAGTATCACAAGGCGTTGCTGGAGCTGAAGAACTGTTGCTGGCCCAGGAAGACTCCAAGGATGCCGCTTCAACTGCCTCCTCTGCAGGAGCTACCGGCCTGGCAAACTCTTACAACAGCTTGGCAGGTAGGGTGGTCACCCAGGTTTTGGCCCCGGGGTGGGAAAGGGGGTGAAGAGAATGGTGAGGGGGAAGGGAAGATTTTTTTTTTAATAGATTAGAAAATAATATGAGGGACTTTTGAGGAGAAAGTCCTGCACATTTGTGGTGTTGGAATGGATTATATGTCAACTCCTAGTGACACTATAGATTTTAAGTGTTGGAATTAAGCTCTTGGAAAGTTTTGGAAGTATTCACTTGTGGTGACTGAGAGCAAAAGGTATATTTAATAGTAGTACGTTAGAAGTACCTTAGAATTGAAAACAACTATTTTTGGCGACGCTTTATGAAAATAAAACTATTGGACCCTGTTTCCACACAGTTACTTTGTGCTGCCTTTTCCAATTATTTAAATAAGCTCATGTGATGACTTTTCTTACAAATTGTTCATGTTGACTATTTTGATAGGCTCTCTGAATTTGCAGAAATGGTCCTCTGAGAAGGGTGGATTTGCAGTATTAAAAAAGAAGACAGAATGGTGATTTAATGACTGCTCTGTATGCTCTACCAATTATCTGAGGCCTGCAGTCCTCATCTGTACCACCCAGAGGGCCAATGTATGCCTGTACATACCTCACTAGTTGCTTGGCAATTTATCTACTTCATCTGTATTTATATATTGTTCAAAATACATTTAAACTTTTAAAAAAATGGCTGACTTGCCACAAAGCAAAACACCATCCTCCAGAAAAATCATTTATTTATTTATATTCCATCATTATTTTTATAAGTAATTCAAAGCAGCAAACATTCCAAATATCCCTCCTCCTCCTCCTATTTTCCCCACCACAGTCCTGTGAGATAGGCTGGGCTGAGAGAGGGAATGACTGGCCCAAAATCAGCCAGTAAATTGTTAACTCACTGAGCCATTTCTGAACTTTCTTGCAATGTGAAAAAGAGAGCTATCTGCAGCGAGTGTTTTGTTTAGAAGTGCGTCCACCTGTCTTGAAAAAGCAGAAAAATTATAAGGGTAGGACTGTGCTTTGCTATGGTGGACAGGGATGTTTGTGTCTGCAATTCTTTAAACAAAATATGGCCTTTTCTGAGGAAGAAAGGCAGCTGCATAATACCAGGAAAAAGGAGTTTCCATGGAAGATCGTGGAGAATAATAGAGCTAAGAATCTGTGGGAGTTCTGGATTCAGAAGAACAAGCAGGCATTAGATAATCAACCAGACACTGTAGTAGTAGACAAATTAATAGACAAAGACCAGAAGAGCTCGGGAGGCCAGGCAAGTGGGGCGAGGCAAGGCGCCCCTCAATGTGAGTGATGTGGAGTTGGCCACACCCACCCAGTCACATGACCACAAGCCATGCCTGCCAAGCCACGCCCACAGAACCGGTAGTAAAAAAAATTGAATCCCATCACTGATTAAATATGAAAGAGTGCATGGATTGAGAGAAAGGTATGGTTGAACATAGCGGATGAAAACTTTGAAAAGAGACAAATGAAAATCTTTTTTAAAAGTTAATATATAAAGCCATATATGGATATATTAGAAAAAACATGATTTACAAAGAAGTAAATGAAAGAAGAGATATAGTGAATAGTGTTGTTAAAAAACAGTTTTAGCATGTTTATTTAAATTGTATTATTATTTAATTTTTTCCACTTACTCCTTTTTTGTGCTTACCTTGATAGAGCACATAGATATATTTTATAAATGCTTTTATTTACTTTTTTTGTCTTTATCCTGAAAAAGTATGCAGGTATATATGAGTGCCTATTTTAGAAATATTTTTAAAGTAATAATCATTAATATAAATCAAATTAAGTCATTTATTTTCTCTTTATACAAGTATCTTTCGTTTGGCAATATATAGCTAACTGATCCATCTTGTGATGAAACACTAATGGGATGAAAAAATAATTAATGCTGTGAAAATTGTTTCATTTACCTATATAGGAACCCAGATTAAATGGTCCATTCAGATATGAACGTCTATTGAAGAATTAATATTTAATTAAATTAGGCAGAGTGATGAATATCTTTACAAGTATAATTTAAACAGAGCTTTTTGATCTATTTAGATATTTAAAATTTCTTCGTTTCTTTTCAGTACAATGCTTTAAATATTACCAAGAAAATGTAATTATTTCTGACAGCATGCAGAGGGTACCCCATCCCCCATCTCCAGGAGTAGCTTTGAGATTTTGCTACCAAATATGGGGCAAGAAAACGTTCTCCCCTCTTTGCAAGATCCTAAGCAAATGCCTAATTTGTCTATGGTATAATATGCCACTGGCTTTAGTTTTTTAACATTGCTTTTAGTAGCAGATCTAATACAGGACCTTGGAGGATCTAGTCTTAAGGAATAGTTTCTTTGACTGAATTAAATGTTTGTAGCCATGATTCTTTGTGGATAAACCCTGTAATATTTCAAGAAAATAGGAGCTTTTAATGCAAAACTGTGTCATTATCTTGAGGGTATTAAAAATGGCGTCTGTTGTAACAGTGATGTCTGCTGTTTTCCTTCACTGTTCGTAAAATAAAAGGGAAAAACAGAGCAATTAAAAAGAAGTCAAGGCAAAAACCTGCCAAATCTGTTTTACAGAGAATAAATACAGGAGTTTGGAGTTAGATATTTTAAATTCTTCAAAAAAGGAATGGGTGGGGTAGTTAACTGTTATGACTTACACTGCTGGCAAAAGACTTCTCAAAAACACAAGGAATAGAGATCCCACGAGAAACTATTCCCTAAGAATTAAAAATAAAGTTTGAAATTGGCCTCTGCTTTCTTCTGTGTGGTTTTGCACAGCCAAACATAGTAGTACCACCTGGAAAAATATATATATATATTTGAAGTGTTCTTAGATAGAGAAGAATGGAAAAGGGAAGAAATCTTTGCCAATGCTATTCAGATGTAAAAAAACCATTATTCTGAAGGATCAGCTCCAGTTTTTTTTTTTCTGATAGCTTTGATTGCCATAATACAATTGTGGTATCTTGTTTAATATTCTTAGTCACCAAGATCACAATGTTGATAGGGTGAAGCTTTCAACTTTTCAGAATCCTCTCATCTTGATTGATTGTCATTAATTTTCCTGTTACAGTTGTTGCAGTCTTAATAAATATCAACCTTCATTTTTTAATAATCAATTTTCAGGTTTTCCTAATTGCAGTATGCCTAACAAGTCCGTAAAAGATGCAGGATTTGAATCCGGGGGTCCTTTATTTGCAGTTGTATTGATTACTATACTATACTTTTGCTGAGATAAGATTCTGCAATGCTTGCACCAGAGGAAACTTGCTGCAGAATAATGAAAAAAGAAAATGGCTATCCAATCTGTTCTTAAAAGTCTCCCATGAGTCTCCACTCATAAATTCTCCCAAAAGTCTCCACCAGGGGTGAAATGCTACCGGTTCGGGAGGACTGGTAGTGGAGATTGAGGCTAGTTCGCCGTACTGGTAACAATTGGTGGCTGGCCACGCCCCCGAACCGGGCCACAGCCCGTAGTCCTGCCATGCTTCCCTGCCTTCCCATGCAACCTTTCCGTGACCAGCTTGCGAAGGCAGGCAAGCAGAAGGCCACGTGGAAGGTAGGCAAGCTTCACAGGGCTGTGGGGAAGGGAGTTAGCAGCGTACTCCCTTCCCAGCGTGCCCTCCTCCTCTCCCAGGTGACAGCCAGGGCTTTGCCGCCTCCTCTTTTCCTCAGAGGGGCAGTGTCTGCCTCTAAGTCCTTGCGGAGGGAGGGACCTACACATACACACACAAACAAACACGCCCCTGTTGCCCCCCCCCCCCACTACTTTTGTTGTCGGCTTAAAGTAAATCTTGAAGAGCTGGAAGACATTTCCTTACATTGCCACCAAACTCATTGTTGGGAGTGTCAGTGATCTAAGAAACCGTCTTCTTACAACTTCTCCTCCCCATTTTTCCATTTCTGTGCTGGATTCTGCTAATTACACCTTCTCCTTCCCATCCCCCTCATTTTTCCATTTCTGTGCCTGGATTCTGCTAATTACACCTTCTCCCCATCCCCCCCTTGTTTTTCCATTTCTGTGCTGGATTCTGCTAATTACACCTTCTCTTCTCCATTCTCCCCCTCGTTTTTCCATTTCTGTGCCTGAATTCTGCTAATTACACCTTCTCCTCCCCATTCCCCCCCTCATTTTTCAATTTCTGTGCTGGATTCTGCTAATTACACCTTCTCTTCCCCATCTCCCCCCCTTGTTTTTCCATTTCTGTGCTGGATTCTGCTAATTACACCTTCTCCTCCCCATTCCCCACCTTGTTTTTCCATTTCTTTGCCTGGATTCTGCTTCTGCAAGAGAAGGCTCCGATGTTTGCTTGGGTGGTGGAGGGAAACTCAAAGCGTTGGGGGCTTCAGAAGGGCAGAATGAGTTTCAAAATGTGCAGCTCCTGGCTCTAACAGTGAGTGACGTCAAGTTGGCCACGCCCACCTGATCACATGATCACCAAGCCACGCCCATCAAGCCACACCCACAGAACCGGTAGCAAACATTTTTACATTTCACCCCTGGTTTCCACCCATAAATTCTGGAGGCAAGCCATTCCACTGGTTAATTTTTCTCACTGTTAGGAAATTTCTCCTTAGTTCTAGGTTGATTCTCTACTTGATTAGTTTCCATCCATTGCTTCTTGTCCTACCTTCAAGTACTTTGGAAAATAGGTTGTCCCCCTCTTCCTTGTGGGAGCAAATAATGAGAGACTGCTATAGTGTCACCTTAGTCCTTCTTTACACTAAATGAGACATACCCAGTTCCTGAACTGTTCTTCATATGTTTTATCTTCCAGTCCCCTAATCATCTTTGTTGATCTTCTCTGCACTATTTCCAGAGTCTCAACATCTTTTATATATTGTAGCGACCAAAAATTGATGCAGTATTCCAAGCATGGTCCTACCAAGGCTTTATAAAGTGGTTCTAACATTTCACCTGATCTTGATTGTATTCCTCTCTTAACAGAGCCTAGGACTGCATCTGCTTTTTTGGCAATTGCTGCACACTGCTCGCTCATATTTAAGTGGTTGTCCACTAGGACTCCTAGATCCCTCTTGCAGTTACTGCTATTGAGCCAGATACCACCTATTCTGTACCAGTGAAATTGGTTTTTCTTACCTATTGCCTAAGTGGCAATATAATATAATATAAAATATATTACATGTATTTTTATCTTTCGCTGTTCACCGCCCTGAGTCCCTCGGAAATAGGGTGGTATATAAATTTAATAAATAAATAAATAAATAAATAAACAAATAAATAAACAAATAAATAAATAAATAAATAAGTGTAAAATCTTACTTTTCTTACAATAGAATTTCATTTTATTAGATAGGGCCCAGTTTTAGCCTGTTGAGATCCTTCTGGATCTTGATGTTGGCTATTCCTGCCAGCTTGGTGTTATCTGCAAATTTGATAAGTTCTCATACTATTCCCTCATCTAAATCATTTATGAAGATGTTGAAGAGTACTGGGACTAAGACAGAACCCCACTGCATACTTATCTCCATGTAGATATAGTTCCATTGAGTGCAGTTTATTAGCTAGTTTACTATTTGGTGGTGATGCTTTCTATTCTTCATTGTTCTTACCAAGCAGTGGGTTATGGTCTACTTCATCATATGCGTTACTGAAGTCCAATTATATTATGTCCAGAGCATTTTGCTGGTCTACTAGTTTAGTCATTTTTTCAAATAATGCAATAAGAATTATGTGGCATGATCTATTTTTGACAAACCATTTTGTTCCCTTTTTTGAGGATGGGAACCACGTCAGCTCTTTTCCAGTCCTCTGATAGTTCTCCAGTGGCCCAGTATCTTTGAAAAATACAGTTCAGTGGTTTCAAAATCACATCTGCTATCTCCTTCAGAACTCTGGAGTGTAATTTTTTTCGTCCTGGTGATTTGAGCTTGTCTATAGACAAGAAAGATAGACAAGTTCAAGTTACTATTTTCTTCCCAATTTAATTTGTATTCCTGGTCTATCTTTTATGGTTCTGCCTTTGGTAGTTTGGTAGTTTTTTTCCTTTTGCATGAAGACAGATGCAAAGAATGAATTAAGCAGCTCTGCTTTCTCTGCTCCCCATTACTTCCTTGCCATCTTCTCCCATTAGTGGATCAATTGTTTTCGGTATCTATATATCTGTATCTGTATCTCTCTATCGCTATCACCTGGAGGAAAAGAAAATAGGAAGGGAGAGAGACAAGAACAGGCCATTAATTAGGTTGTCTGGGTAACGACCATGGAAGCGTATGAGGAGTCTAGGAGCTCTAACATGTTTCATGTGAACTCATTCGTTTTGGGCCAAAGGGAGGTGTTTCCATGGCACTAAGTATTGGGTTGCTCTGTAGTATTTTCTGAAGTCAAGGATTTCCTTAATTTAAAAATGTTGTTCTCCTTCCACCATAATGGGCTGTGGTGCAAGGGCAGCCACTGGCCTTGGGGTGAGATTATCTCTGGTTTTGGGAGTAAAACACTGGGTGAACTTGCTTTAAGGCTTTTGGTAACTCAGGTTCCACTATGGCCGGGTTTATAATACGTGTGATTGGGAAGGGTCCAATGAATTTTGGTTCCAACTTCTTTGAGGGTTGTAAGGATTGCAAGAACCTTGTTTGTTTGTTTTTTTAATTTGATTTACATGCCGCCCTTCTCCGGAGACTCAGGGCGGCTTACAATACATTAAGCAATAGCTTTCATACTTTTGTATATTTATACAAAGTCAGCTTATTGCTCCCACAAACTGGGTCCTCAATTTACCTACCTTAGAAAGGATGGAAGGCTGAGTCAACCTTGAGCCTGGTGAGATTCGAACTTACAGTAATTGCAGACAGCTGGTGTTAATCACAATGCTATCAGTCTGCTGAGCCACCAGCAGTTGAGAGGTATACTTGATCCCCTATGTTAAATGGTTTAGGCTCCACTCTCTTTTTGTCTGCCTGTGCTTTGTTGGTGGTTCAGGCTTCATCTAGTGCTTTGCGAACCACCATGCATTTTGTAGTTGATTTATCCACTCCTTTAAGGATGGTATTGTGGGTTCACTGGTTGGCAGCTCTGGCACTGGGTTGAATTCCTGACCCGTGGACACCTGAAAGGGAGTGAACCCCATGCTTGAGTGCACAGTGTTGTTATAGGCAACCTCCGCAAACAGCAAGAGGTTAGTCCAGTCACCCTGTTGATAGTTAATAAAGCACCTAAGGTATTGTTCCAGAACCGAGTTCATATGTTCTGTTCCACCATTAGTTTGAGGATGATGATTCGAACTCAGACCCTGGTCAATCCCCAAAAGGGCCAAAAATGTCCTTCAAAATTTGGAGGTGAACTGGATCCCCCTGCCAGATGTGGAGCACCATGAAGGTGGTAGACGTGGTGAAGGAACAGTTTTGCCAGTGTTTTAGCAGTGGGGATCTTTTAACACGAGATGAAGTGGATCTGATTCGAGAACAGGTCGGTGACCACCCAGATGATGGTGTTTCTTGCACTTTCTGGCAATTCTACTATAAAGTCCATAGAAATCTCTCTCCAGGGTGCTGACAGCTGTGCTACTGGCTGCAGAAGGCTGGGAGGTTTCCCTTGCCTTCGCTTGGCAGCTGCACAAATGGGGCAACTGGCTACATCCATTGATTTACATACATAAGTAGAAAAGCAATTTAGAAATATTGCCCATATATTGGGCTTCTTGATAGGCCAAAATGAAGAGTCCAGTTAAAAATTAATTAAAATTGAAATAGTGTTACCTATGTTTAAAAGATGCATTAATTTTGGCATGTTTTCATTTATTGCAATGACTGTCTTTTTTCACAGTATTATTTCTCAATTTGTAGTCTCCCTGTAGTTGTTTAGATTAGGGTAAATAAACTTTGCCCAAATGACTTGTTTTTTTTTTATAAAAGTTTTTTTTTTTTTAGACAAACACACAAACATACAATGTATTTTCTTTGAACAGAATATTTGGCTGGTTTACAAATTTAAACAATGTTTAGTCATTTCAATTAAGTTTACAACTTCTATATTTCCTTTTTGCCATATTTATTTCTTATCTATTTTTTTAAACCAATATTACCCTTCATTCTCATCCCTAATCTTAATCATAATCATAATCAAATTCAATTTTTCCCTTCTATCTATATTATACCCCTTCCCATTATCATCTATTTTGATATCTATCCTCACATTGGTTAATTATGCAACATTACAATTGTTTAATATACTGTAAATCCAACATTTTAGTATACATCAATAGTCAATTAGTTATATTTACCAATAATAATAAACCAAATAATTTCCCCCCTTATGTTACTCATTAAACTCTCCCAATAAACCAAATAGTTTTGCCCATATAATCCTCCAAATCACAATTTAATCATTTCTACTTTCATCACAATATATAATTAAAAATATTTCAATTGTTATAATTTCCTTAATTAAATTCAACAATGTTCTCGATGTTATCCAACTACAACTTAATCCTTTCTTCTTTCACCACCATATACCATTACAGGTATTTCGATTGCTACAGTTTATGCTTATTCATATTCTAAAAGAAATTCAAAAAAAGAAAAACTTATCATTTTCTAGATTTCAAAGATACAGAAACAAATATTCCAATTTTTATTCATTTCATTCTTACAATCATATAATTTTCCATTTGTTTCTTACTACTATTCATATTTCAATTCTAAATATATATAACATCTTTCTCTTTCATTTCTTTTTCTTTTTCTCCCTTCCCATTTTTATTTTTACCTTTTTCTTTCTCCTTTTTTTTCTTTTCTATTTTGAAATCTTGAACTCTCCTCTTTTGCCCTAGATTTCCCCTTGTTTCCCATCTCTTTTCTCTTTTTCTTATCTTCCCACTATTTTTCCCACTGTTTATTCCAATGTAATCATTCTGTATTTCACAAATCTGGACTCTTCTATTTTGCCCTGCATTTCCTGTTGTTTTCCATCCTTTTCCTCTCTTTTTTTTCTTTTCACTGTTAATCCCAGTGTAATCATTTATTTTTTTTACAATGGTAACTTCTTTAATAGAATATAGGAATGCTGTAGACCTAATATATCTTGAAGTATTTGACAAGTTACCCCATAACATGTTGATGGCAAACTGTGTAAAGGTTGAACTGGAGAATGAAAATGTAAAAGATATACAGCTGGTTTGAAATTCATTCCCAAAGACAAGGCTATTTACTCAATGGTTTCTCATCAGTTTGGGGAGAAGTATTGACTGGGGTATCCTAAGGTTCAGTTCTGGGTCTTCTATTTTTTTTATATATATATATACAAAAAGTTTTTGTATTTTTTAAACAAAAACAACATAAAAACATCATCCTTCCAAAACAATCACAGACAGTGTTTTGATCGGTTAAAATCATTTCATGCTCTCAAAGAATTTTCACAATCTCATTATACGACAAATGTTCTTTCCTCTAGCAAAAAACTTATTCACACATTAAATAAATGGAAGTAGGCAATCAACTCCTGAAGCAATGTCAATGAATACACTTCCTATTAGGCTAGTATATTGGGGTATCTTTCATGTTTCTAAAATCAGCTTTTAGATGTGAATTGTATGGATTCATGATAGTTCCAAACCTCTTCATCACTACTAAGAATATTTTTATAACTGAGATTCAAAGATTTGCATTAAATGAGCTATGTCAAAATCTGATGAGGCAACCTTTGCACATGTTAAAAAAAGGAGATATCCATCCCTTTCAATAATCTTTATATTATAATTTACTATTTAATTCATTTTAGTTTTGCTGCTTATGCAAAGTCTAGTCCCAAATTAATGTTAAGCTTATGTTCTTTCTTAAAAACACTAAAAACTACTTTACTGAATAAAATCAAGAATTACTTTTGAGGGATTTTCCAAACTGCAATGCACATTCCTTATTCTTCTCAACTAGTTAGTCAGCATATAAAAATATCTTTTACCCTATCTGCTTTATTCAAACTGTACAGTTCTAGAATTCAATACAATTCAGTAAAAAAATAGCCGGTTTGGTCTAGTGGTTATGGCACTGTGCTAGAAAGCAGGAGACTTGTGAGTTCTAGTCCTGCCTTAGCCATGAAATACAGCTTTGCGACCTTGGGCCAGTCACTGTTTCTTATCCCACCCCACTGGTTTGTTGCTCTGGAGAAAATAGGGTGGAGGAATATTGATTATGTTTGCTACCTGCAATTATTTGTAAAAATAAAGATGGGATACCAACAAGCAATACAACTATCTTGGCAATTTTCTATGCAACAGGAAGCCAAGGATAATAAATATGTATTATTCCAAAATATGTATTGGTCTTTACTTCCAATAAAATTACAGTGTGTCTATTTTTTTCTTTTATAACCTGCTACAGTACTGCATTCTGTAGATATTTGATTGTACCTCCTATCCATGTTATTTCTCTTAACCTCTCAAAAATAATGAGAGGTAACAGTAGTTTCGTTGTACTCAGTGTATTAAGTTAAGACATGGAGTTATATTTTTTGGGGTAATTCCACTTACCATGAGAAATGTAGTTCTGAACTATAGGAGCTCCTATTTAAAGTAACCACAATCAAGAAAAAGAGTTGGTGCTGTTATGGCTTCCTGCTCATGGTATATGTACTCCTTATAACCAAGAAGAGTGAAAAAAACCCCTAAAGTTCAATTGCTTAATTTTAGGTATGAATTGATGCAGAGAGGTGTGCTTGAACCTAAAGATGTTGGATTTGTTCCAGATGCCTATACTTGCAATCAGCATTTGGAGAGGGAAAATATATATTTGAAGAAAGAAATGGAGAACTATAAATTTGCAGCTAAGTATGTTCTTCTTGTTGTTATTAGGTTACATTTTTTTAGAGATTTGGATGAAAAAAAATTCTTGACATCAGATGATCAATAGAAGGTGATCAGTTTTCAATGGCAGTATTGATGTTTGCAAGACTGGTAAAGAATGGGTCAAATAGCTGTTAATCCATCAATACCCAAGTTAATTTATTTCTGTAATGCTGCTTAATTAAAAAGGCTCTGAGTGGCTTTCAATAATGTAAAAGTGAACTACTGTAAATAGAATTAAAAGAAAAAATAAACCTCAATCCCCAAAACAATAATTGCCTACATCAGGGAGGGGATGTGCCATACAATGACCTATCCAAGGACATCTGGAACATCCAGGTCTCTTAACTTTCCTGCATGTCAGAAGGGTTGGTGCTGCCGTGACCCGAGGTGGAGTGCTGCTCTAAGGCAGTATTGTGAAAAGGTATATGCTCTTTTTTTTTCTTCACAACAGCCCCTCAAGGATGAACCTCAAAGAGTATTTTCCCTACTCCTTTTTATTGGTTGACCAGAAACTACTGGGAGAAGTTACTTCTAATATTTATTACATTATATACCCTTTATCTATCAGTATTGTTGAAACAAAGATAAAATACCTGTATGCTGAAATGTTGAAAAAGTCAAATATTTCAAAGTGGTGTTGTTTTTTCACCTGACTCTATTGTCTTTAATGTTTCCTGATTCTGCATTGTTTAGGGTTATATTGAACTTAAAAGTAATATTAGGATACAAATACATTGCATTACTGGATATAAAAAGATATTGGTATACTTTATTTCATACTACATTGGTTTTAATGGAAATCTTTAGAAATTTCCTGAATTTTAAATTCTGTTAGTATTTGAAATGAAAATGTCCATCTTCTATTTATATATTATATTTATATATAATGTATGATTACAGAAACCTGACAGAATTATTAAGTCAACATAGAGTAAAATAACCGTCTATAAAATGTTAAACATTCATTTTATGTCAGAGGCAAAATCCACAATGGCAGGTAAAGAAGGTAGGTAAAGACAGTAGGAAGTAGAGATGCATTTATTTTGCATATGTTATTTTTATTCTTGGTAGGGAAAAAAAACTAGGAGTATGCCAGCAGCAGCAATAGTTTTCTGAATCAGGTGGATACTGAAATCCCAATATTCCTGCAAGAAGCTACTTAACTGAGGACACTGATTTTAGGAGCTGTGGTGGTGCAGTGGTTAGAATGCAGTATTTCAGGCTAACTCTGCCCACCACCAGGAGTTTGATCCTGACTAGCTCAAGGTTGACTCAGCCTTCTATCCTTCTGAGGTTGGTAAATGAAGACCCAGATTATTGGGGGCAATATGTTGACATTTGTAAACTGCTTAGAGAGTGCTGTAAAGCACTGTGGAGTGGTATATAAATGTAACTGCTATTGCTATTTCATTAATAATAAAAAATTATTTTTAACCAATTTTTAACACTTTAATTCAAACATAGAAAATTAGAACAGAATCTCAGCATAGAAAATTATTTCCTATGAAGTAATATTGTTAGGAGAGACAGTTTAGTGGTTAGGCTAGAAACTGGCAGACTGTGAATTCTGGTTCCACCTGAGGCACAAAGCCAGGTGGTGACTTTGCACCAGTCACTTTCTTTCAGTCCTTGGAAGGAAGCAATGGCAATAATTTCTGAAAAACCTTGCCAAGAAAACTGCAGGGACTTGTTCAGTCAATCTCCAAGAATTAGACTCAACTGAATGGAAGTAAAACTCTTTTTCTAGTACTCTTTTTATTTATTTAGCATATGGCAAATACATGGACATAATAGTTCAAATGTTAATGTCCAGTCCACCCAGCCATTCAAGGACAGGGTGGTCCTTTGCCATGTATTTAGAGAGCCAGCAGTTCTACAAAGATGTCTGGCTGCCAACTGGCTGCCACTTGTTGCTAGTTGTTTGGTTCACACTACCGTGCTATCCGGGGCGCACCACAAGGAGGCGAACTAGCACCACACCCCTCTAATACTCTATTAAAAACATATGCATTGGGTTCTTGTTAAATTTACCTGAATTTAATTCCAGATATGTGTAGTACTAACTCCCGAAGGAGCCACCAATGACTTTCTATCAAGTCTACCCATCCCTGATTTTCAGTGAATTGTAGGGCACACAATTCACATGAATAGGAAAAGAACAAAATGTTAGGCAAGAGCAAGTTCACTCACTCAAAGTTCAATCATACCACAAAATTTTTTGATAAGAAGGAAAATGCACAGGGGAGAAACAAAATCCATGCAAAAATAACAGAACATGCCATATATCTAGAATATACCATTACACTTAATATTGACAAATATAAATGAGGGCTGCAGATAAAAGGTTAAATGAAACCAGGGCAGGTAATAGAGCTAGATCAAGTACTAATGTGCTTCTTTTATTGGAGATTTTAAGAATATATTTCTGAGACAGGAAGGCTAGTCCTCATGATAGATAGTCCTCACTTCCTTAAAGAATAGAAATGTATTTAGAAATCTTATATTTTTTCCCTCATGCAGTAAAGCTAAAGAGGCACTGCTAAACATGCAGAGAGAGCGTGACTTCCATAGAATGCATCATAAAAGAGTAGTCCAGGAAAAGAACAGACTCATTAATGACATTAAAAGGTACGTAAATACAAATCTATTTGATACTAATTCTATCAATCAGTTAATTACAGTCTTAGACCAGAGACCTGATATTAGTTGCAACTGTTGCTTTTCGTATATAGTTTCCTGACTGATACAATTTTTATAATAGATCTATATGGAATACTCCTAAACTTCAAGATTATTCTCTTGCTGAGGCATACCTGGCAATGTTTTATCTATGCTGATCAATAAATGGATGATGCAAACTTCTTTCCATGATGAAGGAAATTCTTGATGCTTGGAATCTCATTCAATATCTGAGCTAACAATTTAATTAAAATTTTTGGAAAAGTTGTGCAATATATTCCATAAATGCTATAATGTCCTGGAACTTTGTTCTGTTTCTGTTTTTTTTTAAATTATATTTTTTATTAAGAATTATTATTTTTTTATCTATAAGCTTTATGAGTAATATTGTATTCAAATGCTCTTTAGCCTTTTCGTCACCAGATGTTCTCCACTATAATCTTTAATAGTATGTAACAAATTGCTTCATCATGTACATTGTAGAAACATGTCTGCTCCATCCCAAATTGAGGTAACAGTTATTTTGTCTTGCTCCTTTTGCATTGGAAAGGCAACAATTTATCTGACATTGCTTTTTTCAAAATATTTCTGATTAACAAAATTCAACTTCTCATGGATCTCATTTACTTCCATTAAATCTAGTTGATTATACATTTCTTTCATTTTTTGTTTTAAATAGATGATTGTTTCTTAATTCTAATTGCTTCAGTATGTCCTATTTTTGTATAGATTTCTTTCTGTTTTAAGGCAGAGAGATACACATCCTTTCATAAGTGCTTTGCTGGAGTGCTATACTGTAGATAAAAACACATTAGATTAAATTGGTTTGGAACCTTTTTAATTCTTGTCATTTCAATTTCATAAGTTTCCCACTTCTCTTTCAAAATAATCTTTCTCAAAATTCTTAGATATATCTCTGAACATGTTTAGCTTTTTTTGGGAGAGGGGGTCTCTCTGAACTGAAGAGAACTTTTGGTGTCCATTAATTTGTTGTATTCATTATTAAAGTCACCCTTAAAACCACAAATGTATGATTAAAGTATCCAAATCTTTTTCGTTTTTGTTGAACTTACTGGTAATATTATATTCCGGTATAATGCAATTAATCTGTGAGAATATATATTTAATAAAGTAAAGCAGGTTGATTGTAACAAATGTGGGATCTCTTCTGTTTTTAAAAAATTCCTTCCCTACAATGTCATCTCCTATTTAGTTTTTTTTTTTTTAAAATAGTCTTTATTTACATTTGTAGTTAAAAAAAAGACAAAAAACAAACAAAAGAAAGAACAAAACGACAAAGCAAAAAACATGAGAGTATAAACAATACCTTAATAAACTATTATTTAACATAAACCTATACAATATATTCATAATACAGTCCGGGGGAGACAAAACAACCTATTTTAAGCTTATATACCAATCAGGTCTATCCAACCTCACTTTATATATACAATAAAGTATCTTCAATATATACAATGCCTGTTTATATTATATTAATCTGATTGTTGTCTTCTTTTCAATAGCCAAATATACCATTTTCCCCAAGATAGACATGTTGGCGTTTGGTCTCTATCTTTCAATTTTTTGGTCAGTCTATCTGCTTCTGCACAGTCCAGTATCTTTTTTATTATTGCTTCATCTGGTGGGATATATTTGTCTTTCCAAAACTGAGCAAATGTTATTCTCGCTGCCGTATGTCTCTGGCCGTAATTCAAACTCCTGATTTAAAATTTCCTTTAGCCATTTTTTAATTTTCTCCCAAAATTTAGTTGCTTCTGGACACGTCCACCATTGATGATAATAAGTACCACGTTCAAATCCACATTTCCAACATTCGGCGGATTGTCCAACAAACATTTTTGCCAGTCTGTCTGGCGGGAGATGCCATCCATATAGCATCTTGTAAATATTTTCCTTGTATGTAGTAGATACTACCAATTTCATGTTTCCCCACCAAATCTCTTGCCATTTTTCAAGGTAAATTGGGTAGCCAAAGTTTTTCCAATCATCGTGTCCTTTACTACTTCTTCGCCAATCTCTATTCTCATCAACAATTTATAACATTTGGAAATCATACCCATTTCCTGCCCCATCAGAATTTTGTCTAACTCCTGTAGATCAACATTTATGCCATTTCTATCTCGATCACTTTTATATTTTGATTGGACCTGCAGGTAAGTCCAACAGTCTAGTTGAGATCCCTGAGAATTCAACTCCTGTCTTGATTTTAGTTCTCCTCTCACATTCAACAAATTTTTATATCTTGACTTTTCCGCAATGTTAAATAGTGTAGGTAGGTCAAAGCTTCTAGAAGCGATATCCAACAAGGAACTTTGGTATAATATTTTTTACTAATCTTCTCCCAATTCTGAATTAGAATGTTCCTTATATAGTGCCGAGTGAACCATTTACTATCCCACCAGAGTGCTGCATGCCAACCTTGTTGTAAATCGTGGCCTTCTATCCTGAGAAGATGATTATTGCTTAGAATAAT
Source organism: Arizona elegans (assembly GCA_022577455.1). NCBI lineage: Eukaryota > Metazoa > Chordata > Lepidosauria > Squamata > Colubridae > Arizona > Arizona elegans. Next base: position 158,061,672 of record JAKOOJ010000001.1, read on the forward strand.
CCATTCTTTAACCCAAACTAGTAAAGCAGCTAGATAATAATTCTCCCAGCACGGTAAAACCAAGACCCCCTCTTTCTTTTGTCTCCTGCATCATTTTCTTTTTAATCCGGGGTTTTTTCCCCTGCCAAATGAATTTGGTTACTACCTGGTTTAAGTCTATAAAAATTTTTTTGGGTAGGTTCGCTGGAGCTATTTGGAAAAGAAAATTAAATTTCGGTAGAACATAAGATTTTATTGTTGCTACTCTTCCCAAGAGTGATAATTGGATTTTACCCAATTTATCAAGATCTTTTCTTACCTGGGTTAGTATTTTAATATAGTTATTTTCCTGGATGCTCGAGCACCTACATGTTAACCAAATTCCCAGGTATTTGACTTTACTGACTACTCTAAGTCCTATTGCTTCCTCTAAATCCTGCTTATCTTTCTCTGCGATGTTCTTAGTTAAGATATTCGTCTTTTTGTTAATTAACAGACCTGCTACAGCCCCAAATTCCTCGATTTTCTCCAATAAAAGATGTACACGATTTTAAAGGGTCTTCCAAGATGAAGGCCATATCATCTGCGAAGGCCTGGGTCTTGTATGTCTGATCTCTAATTTTAAGGCCTTTTATTCCTTCATCCTTTCTTATTTTGCGAAGTAAAGTCTCTAGCGATAGTATAAATAGTAAGGGGGAGAGAGGACACCCCTGTCTTGTACCTTTACAGATGGGAAATTCTTCTGATAAATCGCCATTTATCAATAGTCTAGCGGTCTGTTTAGAGTAAATGTCTTTGATTGCATTCAGAAATTTTTGTCCAAAGCCCATGTATTCTAATTGTAATAATATGAACTCCCAACTAACCCTATCAAATTCTTTCTGGGCATCGATAAAAACTAATGTGACCTGTTTATCTGGATGGTTTTTGTAATATTCGAGTACATTTAACATAAGTCTGAGATTATCCCATAGTTGTCTCGACGGTAAGAACCCGTTTTGATCATTATGTATAAATTCATTTAAAAAACCTTTTAACCTATTTGCTAGAATTGCTGTAAATATTTTATAATCTGAGTTCAGGAGTGATATCGGCCTGTAATTTTTTATATCTTTCGTGGGGGGGGGGGATCTTCCTTAGGTATTAAACTAATATTAGCCTCTCTCCATGAATGGGGAATATCAGCTTTTCCAAGTACCTCATTAAATAAATCCTGCATATGTTCCCCCATTACTTCAAACAATGCTTTATATATCTCAGCCGGGAGTCCATCTGTGCCTGGCGTTTTTGAGTTCTCCTGCTTCCCTCCTGCTTTTTCAATCTCTGTCAAGGTCATTTCCTCTTCTAAAATCTGTTTCATCAAGCTAGATATCCTAGGTAGATCCGAATTCTCTATATACTTTTTTACCTTTCCTGCCGAAATCTCCTCCCTCTCATATAATTCCTTATAGAATTCTACAGTGATTCTTTCTTTCCCTCCCTTATCTCTTATTAGATTCCCCTCTTTATCTTCCAATTGTTCAATTCTTCTACTCTGTTTCTCCTTTTTTAGTCTAAGGTTAACCATCTCCCTAATTTATTGGCTGACGCAAAATGTTCCTGTTTTGCTGCCTTTATCTTATCCTTCATCACATCGAGGTCCAAAAGGTTAAATTGGTGTTTCAATAAAATTATCTGCTCTTTTGCTTCAGTAGCCAATGGATTGTGTTGTAATTGTTCCTCAGCTTTAGCTAATTGACTTAGTATCTCACTCCTCTCTTGTTCTTCTCTTTTGCGTTTGATAGCCATGTGTTTGATGATTAGTCCCCTTATAAAGGCTTTAGTGGCATCCCACACTATTTGCAGAGGCATCCCTGGTGTCCTATTCTCTTGAAAGGAGAAATTCACTTCAGTCTTAAGCTTTTGGATAAATTCAGGTTCTTTCAAGATCTCTGGTCTCATCATCCATCTCTTCTTAGTCTTCCCTTCCTTCTTCAAAACAGCTAATACTGGGTTGTGGTCCGCCCAATCGTTCGGCATGATCCTAACCTCCATCACTTGGGTACTAAGCTCTTGCGGCAGCCAAATCATGTCCAGTCTGGACCACGATTTGTGCCTGGGGGAATAATAAGGGGGAATAATAAGTATATTGCTCCACAATCGGATTATATTCACGCCAAATATCCTTCAGTCCTAATTCATCCCTCATTTCATTGCAAATGACTGGCAAAATCCTCTTATCTTGTCCTCTGTTTTCCCCTTTTTGATTTTTCCCAGTCTTATAATCCCATGTCCTATTAACTACTGCGTTAAAATCGCCAAGGAGACACACTTGCTTGTATTCCAGATCCCGAATTTTCCATCGCACTTTCCGAAAAAATGTTCCCTGTCTTGTGTTGGGGGCATAGATTCCTATTAATAATACCTTGCTCTGTAATAATTCAACTTCCAATATCAACATTCTTCCCTCATCGTCTGCATATAATTGTTTCGGCGATAATGTTCTTTTATGTAAATTGGTACTCCTCTCTTCCTCTCCTCCGTGGCCGCTACAAATAACTTCCCTGCTTTTGGGCACTTCAATAAATTCGATTGAGATAACTTGATATGAGTTTCTTGCAAGCATGTTATATCTACTTTAGCTTTAACAATTTTTGATAAAACACACCTTCTCTTTGTTGTGGAATTGAGGCCGTTGACATTCACCGTCAATAACCTCACCCCTTGATCCATTTTTATCTATTAGTCCCTTTAGCTTTAGATGTCAGACAAGTCTCTATTCCATACTCTTCTACTCCTCCTTCCCCCCTCCCCTATCCCATTTTCCTGTCCCATAATACATTTGTGCTCCTCCCTCAGTTTTCCAATCATCCTTCTGATCCTTCTGATCCTCCTTTACTATCTCTTTGTCTCTTTCCTGATCACTAGATCCAAAAAAGTTTTCACAAAAGTCCTGTGCATCTGTAGATTTTCTTTTTTTTTTATTGAAAAAGTTTTTCAAATACAATTTTTTCCCCCTTTCCCCCGCTCCTCCCTAACCCCCCTCCCCCTCCCCTCCCCCCCGTGGCTTCTCCAAAATAAAACCCAAATTAATAACAGATTATATAATACTTTACTATCCTTTTTACTCCACCCCCCATATGCTGACCCTTTCTTTCTAACAATATTATTATATCCCCCTTATACTATACATTTCAAAGCAACATTCAGCTATAAAATTATATAACAAATCCTAATTTGGCAATTTCAGCTCATAATCTATCCATTTCCTCCTCCCCCATGCATATATCTCTTAATTCAAATCTTTTATGTATATTAATATAGCATAACATCCCTTTTCCTAAACTAAACAATCAGTAAGCTAACCTATCTCCACCCTTCTAACAATATTATTATATCCCCCTTATACTATACATTTCAAAGCAACATTCAACTGTAGATTTATATAATAAATCCTAATTTAGCAATTTCAATTCATAATCCATCCATTTCCTCCTCCCCGATGGATATATCTCTTAATTCAAATCTTTTACATATATTAATATAACATAACATCCCTTTACCTAAACCAAACAATCAGTAAGCTAACCTATCTCCACCCACTTACCTACAGGTCTACCATACATAATATTTTCGATATCTTTATTCTTCTGCCCACACCACTAAAAAATATTTCCATATGTAAATAAAATTCTCAAATGACTTTAAACTTGTAATCCATATAATATCTTCTGTGATGTCTTTCAACTAGATTGTTAATTTCATCACCCATGTTAGGGTAACATCAAATTCTAATTCCAACAGTATGTTCAGTATCTTCAATTACCATCTGCCCCCATCAGTAGTAAGTATTTTCGTATAGCAAAAAACCACCCGAGTGACTTTATATTTATATTCCATATAGTGTCTTTTGTAATGTCTTTCATCTAGATTATTCATTCCAACCACCATGTTAGGGTAACAACCAGATCTTCTGCATGCCCCAATCCCATAATTCTCTTGCCTTGTAGCTCAGCATAAACGTAATCCATTTGTCAAAGAGTCCAAAATAGAAAGTTCCAATCCACTCAATTTAAGGCCATCTTCCACATCCCAAGAGTACAGCACTGCAGAGATCTGTCACTCTCCTCAAGATAATATAAACCAATACTTTGCCTCAATTATATTTTCATATATTCAATCGTCTCTTAAGTAACTGGCATTAACTGTTTGGTCTAAAAAAATTTATTTTTGTAGGACCTGCTTCTTCTTTTCTTAACTTTTTGTGGCTTAGATCTCCATCCTGGTTTCCTTTCTATGAGTTGTATATCAACTGTTTGATTTCCATGCTGGTCTGTAGCTTGATAAGTCATCACATTAGAATCCAAAGCCGCCTCTCTTATATTTATAGGTAATCCAACTATAACCTCTGAAGGAGAATCCAGAAGCGGCTTGTCCACAAAAGCCTCTGAAGCTTGTTGTTTTTCCGTTACCTCCACCACCATCTGCTTAGCCTGAATTTCAATCTCTTGTTGATTTTGCTTTTCTTTATTACATGGAGATGTTGAACCCATTTTAAAAACCTTATAATAAAATTCTTCCGCTTTTTCAACAGTATTTAGTTGATATCTTTCTCCTTGATATCTCAATATTATTCCAACTGGAACATCCCACCTAAATGGGATGTTTTGTTTCTTTAGCTCAGTCACCAAAAATCCAAAATCCTTTCTATCTTTTAACATCTTGGGCGGTAGCTCTTTAAATATCCAAATCTTCCTTCCATACTTTTCAAGAGTGGAGTTAAAAGACTTTTGCACAATATCATTTCTTATTTCTTTATCAGTAAAGTAGATCACCACATCTCTAGGCAGTTGCCTTTGCTTTGCCACCCAAGAGTTAACTCTGTAGGCCTTATCAATCTTGCAGGATACCTCTTCAGGACTTAACCTTTAAAATCCCAGCCAGAACTTCAGCAGACACCTTCCTCAAATCTTCTCTTTTATTTTCCTGTATTCCCCTAATTCTAACCGCAAATTCCATGAATCTGAATTGCATTATCGTGGCTTCATTTTCAATCCTTTGTTTTATATTATCTGCATTGTAAGTCTTGTAGTCAGCTTCCTTTATTTTTTTAAACTCTATTTCTGAGCTTTTTTCTTGAATCATTATTAAATCATTTTCAATTCTTTGTATTTTATTATCCAAATTATCAATCTTATCATCAACTTCCTTCATTTTAGAGTCTATTTTTGAATTTATAACTTCATCCATCTTCATAATTACTTCTAAGAAACTTTTCATATGTTTCATATGTTGCTTCAGAATATCATACTTTTGTTGAACCAACTCTTTAATTTCCTGTCTAAAATTTTCAAGGTTCTGATTCACAGTCTTATCATGTCTTGCCATCTCCTCCAGTAGAAATTTCTTTAGGTCTGTGAAGCCATTCTTCTGCATCTGCAAGCTCACAACTTGTTCATGTGATTTATAAATGGGGGAGCCCCCCGCCCCCCATAGCTTGGTTATCTGGCTTTGTCAGTTTTAGTGCCATCCTGCCACACAAACAGGTTTTTTTCCCCTTTTAAAGAAAAAGACTTCTCTCCAAACAATATCAATAACAAGTCTCTAAGAAGGAAGAAGCATGAAATAAGAATTTTTCTCTTCACTTCTAACCAGCACTTTCGTTAGATACTTTGTAACGTAATAAACTATTCAAATGGAAGGACTTTCGCTTTCAGTTTTTCTCAAACCTCGGCCAGTCGCCATTTTAAACTCTCTTTTTTCCTCCTTTCACTCTTCTTTACTTTTAAAATCAGTCTTAGGGTTAGAAATACTTGCAGTTTAGGGTCCCAGATCCGGATTTCATCCTGCTTGTTCAAATAATCTGTTAATTTCGTTAATTGGTCCGGTCCCATCGCCTGGCTCTGCAAAACGCAGAGTTCTCCTGAAGCCTGGAGCAGCGGCGAGCGGAAATAGGGAGCCACAACCTGCTTCGTCCCCAAGAGTAAAAAGAACTCTGGGGACTTTGCAGAGGGCTCTACCTGCCCTCGCCGGCTCTGTCTCACATTTCCTTTAGGAAATGGAGTTTTTTTTTTTTTTTTTTTTATTGCAAAAGTTTTACAGTTACATTTTCACCCCTTTCCCCCCCCCGCAACCCACCCCAAACTTCCCAGCCTCCCTAACCCACCCTAACCCTCCCCTCCCCCCAGACTTCCTCACAGTATACTCATGTCAAATAAAAGGAAAAACCCTCCTTTGTATATAAAACTTGAACCCCTCCCTCCCCCTTACAAATTTTCATCTTCATTACATTAACCTATTTCAATCTTAATATAACATTTTCAAATAAATTTTCATCCTGATTACCTTAAAAATATTTCTATCTTGATATAACATTTTCTAACAAATTTTCATCCTCAACCTTAAGATATTTCTATCTTAATATAACGTTTTCAAATAAAAGCTATTTGATACTTCCTAGTTTGATATTTATTCTGAACATAATCTATCCATTTCTTCCATTCCCATTCATAAGTCTCTTGAGAACAATCTTTTAAATATGCTGAAATCTTCGCCATCTCTGCAAAACTGGCCATCTTCAAAGTCCATTCCTCAATCGTAGGCAGCGCTTCATTTTTCCAATATTTACCTATCAACAATCTTGCTGCTGTTATCATGTACAATATCAATTTTGTTTCACCCAATGTAAAACCCTTAACTATACCCAATAAAAACAGTTGTGGAGAAAATTGAATTTTTTTCTTCAAAACATTCTGCATGACCCACCAGATTTTTATCCAAAAGGCTTTAACTTTCTTACAGGTCCACCAAACATGATAATATGTAGCATCTAGACAATCACATCTCCAACATTTAGGCTGCACATTAGGGTACATACACGACAATTTTTTGGGGTCTAAATGCCATCTATAAAACATTTTATAGAAATTTTCCCTCAGATTCTGCGACTGTGTAAATTTAACATTCTGAACCCAAATTTTTTCCCATGTTTCCAACATCACTGGTTCCTCAAAATTTTGTGCCCACTTAATCATGCAGTCTTTAACTAATTCAGTTTCTGAATCCCTTTCTAACAAAACATTATAAAGTCTTTTAATATGCATTGGGCCTTTCTCTTTTATGTGTCTAACTAATTCTTCCTCATACATCATTATACCAGTTTTTTGGTCCTCTTTCCATCTCAATTGCAATTGATTATATTGTAACCAAGTTAAATTAATCCCTTCAGCCAACAATGTCTGTAATGTCTTCAGCTGCCATCTGCCCGCATCTGTAAAAAGAACCTCTTTATATAAAAACCCCCCGAGTGACATTATATTTGTATTCCACAAGGTATGACCAAGATCCAGCCATAGCGGTATTTTATAATTCCAGTTGTTTCGGTGCTTCTTCCAAACTCTCAGCAAAGAATCTCTAAGTATATGGCTTTTAAATACTTTATCCACTTTACTGTCATAAAATAAGTAAGCGTGCCATCCAAATTCCAGATCAAAACTTTCTGCATTCAATATTCCAGTCTTTTTTCCTCCAAACCAATCACTTACTAAAGTCAAAGCTGTTGCATCATAATATAATTGTAGGTTTGGAAGTTTGAGACCTCCCCTTTCTGGAATGTCTTGCATAATTTTCATTTTTACTCTTGGTTTTTTTCTCGTTCCAGACAAATTTGTTGACACCAGTTTGCCATGCTTTTAGTTGTTTATCATTTTTGAGCACCGGAATCATTTGAAACAAAAAAAGAAATCTTGGCAAAATGTTCATCTTAACTGCTGCTATTCTTCCAAGTAAAGACAGCTGCAGTTTTTTCCAAATCTCCATATCTTTTTGCACCTCTCGCCACAACGCCTCATAGTTATTTTGAAACAATTTCATATTTGATTCTGCAACCTGAACTCCTAGATATTTTACCTTTGGTACAATCTCAAAACCTGCCCTCCTTTCTAACTCCAGTTTACGATCTTGTGTCATATTTTTAACTACCATCTTAGTTTTTCTCTGATTCAATCTGAAACCTGAAACTTTACCAAAGTCTTGTATAATGTCCTTCATCTGGATTATCGATTCCATTGGCTGTGTTAGGGTAACAACCAGATCGTCTGCAAATGCCTTTATTCTGTAATCCTCTTGCCTTATCATTATACCTTTCAATGTGTTAGAATCCCTTATTGTATTTAACAAGACTTCTAGTGTTAAAATGAACAACAATGGGGACAGTGGACATCTCTGTCTTGTACCTTTTTCAATTTTAAACTCTGTTGTCAAACTTCCATTGATAATGATCTGTGCCTTTTGCTCTTGATAAATTGCTGAGACCGCCTGTATATATTGGTCCCCAAAGTCCATCTTTTTTAATGTCTTTAATAGAAAATTCCAATCCACTCTATCAAAGGCCTTCTCTGCATCCAGAAAGACCAGCACTGCAGAGATCTGTTTATTCTTCTCAAGATATTCCAATAAATCTATTACTTGCCTTACATTGTCCTTCATGTGCCTACCCTCAATAAATCCCGCTTGGTCATCATGAATCACCTTTTGAATTACTGGCATCAGTCTGTTGGCTAATACTTTTGCGTAAATTTTATAATCCGTATTCAAAAGAGATATTGGTCTATAATTCTCCGGTTTTTTAGGACCTGCTTGCTCTTTTGGTATCAAAGAAATATAAGCTGTAGTCCACGATGGAGGTACTTTTCCCCCTTGTTGTATGTTGCAAAATAAGTCTCTGAGTTGTTCCACCATTTCTGTCTGTAAAGTTTTATAATACACTGCTGTCAGGCCATCCGTTCCAGGAGCTTTGGCTGTTTTTAATTGTTTTATTGCTGTTATTATCTCCTCCTCTGTTATGGGATAATCCATTCTTTCCTTTTGTTGCTCAGTGATTTTTGTAACTCTTTTATTGTCCAAATATTTTTCTATAAGTCCATTCTGCACCTCCTCTCTGGCATATAGTTTAGTGTAATATTGAAGAAAAGCTTCTTTTATTAAATTCTGTTGAAAAACTTCTTTCCCCCCAATATCAACACTATCGATAGTCCGTATGCTTTGTTTCTTCCTTAATGTGTAAGCCAACCACCTGCCTGGTTTATTAGCATTGCAGAATGTATTATGCTTCGCATATTGTAAGTTTGTTGCAACTTGTTCCGCTATAAGCATTTGGAATTGGTCTTTCAGAAGTTTTATAACACTAAGTATTCTCTCATCTGTTGGATTTTTAATAAGTAACTGTTCTTTGTCCTTTATTTCTGCTTCCAATTCAAGTCTTTTCTTTTGTCGAATCCGCTTATGTTTAGAGTTCATATATATAAGCACCCCTCTCATATAAGCTTTGCTTGCGTCCCACACAATTTCCATTGGGGTGCCTTTATTCAAGTTCATTTCAAAAAACTCTTTCAAATGCTTTTTAAGTTCTATTATATTTTTCTCATATCTAAACAAGTTTTCATTTAATCTCCAAGAGCGTCTCTCATTCTTACATGTCTCGATTTCTATCCAGACTGGGCTATGATCAGTCAAAGTTCTTGGCAGAATCTTTGTTCTTTTTGTCCTAACAAGTAAGTCATCAGACAACAAAATAAAATCAATCCTGGAAAAGGATCTATGTCTGTCAGAAAAGAAAGTATAGTCCAATTCTTTTGGGTTATGTATTCTCCAAATATCTTTTAATTCCAGGTCTTCTTTCATATCAAAAAAAGTCTGTGGTAATCTAATTCTTGATTTTGCCAAAGTCTTTTTATCTAATTTAGAGTCAATTACTCCATTCCAGTCTCCCATAGTTAAAATAGATCTATAATCCCATTGAAGTATTTTAGTATGCAGCATTTTATAAAAATAGTCCTGTTGTTGATTAGGAGCATAAATTCCTATCAAAAGAATTTGACTATTAGCAGAAAGTAATTCAATTGCTACAAACCTACCATCTTGATCAGCTTCTATAAGTTTGGCTGTTAATTTTTTGTTTACATAAATAACCACACCGTTCTTTTTTTGGTTAGTTGAGGATATAAAATGTGTTCCTAATTTGGAATTTTTCAAATAGTTTTGATCTTGAACTGTAATATGCGTTTCTTGTAAACAAATTATATCATTATTATGTTGTTTTAAATATGCAAATACTTTCTTCCTTTTTTGTGTTACATTCAACCCATTCACATTCCAAGATAAACATTTAATCATCCTTATTCTCCTTCTGGAGCGAAGCGCAGAACCTTAGGATGTCATCTGAGATCCTCTGTCCTGCCTTTCCCACAGCCCCAGCCTTGTCTTGACTCTCCTGCTGTAACTTTTCTTTAAGTTCCTTAGCTTTTGCTCGAGTTATACGCTGATCCTTAACTTCAGCCGCCCAAGCCAGCTCCGAGATTGGAGAAGGTTCCAGCAAAGGCTCATCCAAAAAGCCTCCTTCGGCACCCTTCAACTCTGCTAATTCCTGCTTAGATTGTTGTTCTTTAATCTCCAAAACTGTAGATGTGCGTGGGGATGGAGTTCTTTCTTTAAAGATGTCATTATAAAATTGCTCCGCCTTCTCCACAGTATTCAGACGGTGTTTCTCTCCCTTATATCTCAAAATTATGCCAGTTGGGGCGTCCCAATGAAATGGGATTTGATTACTCTGCAGTTCTTTAACAAGAAAACCATACTCTTTTCTAGATTTCAACATCTTAGGTGGGAGCTCCTTGTAGACTGTAATCTTGGATCCACTCACTTGCACAGAAGTGAGAAAAGATTTTTGCAAAATGTCATTTCTTATTGCTCTATCTGTAAAATATATGACCACATCTCTAGGCAGTTGTCTTTGTCTGGCCACCCACGAGTTAACTCTATAGATTTTATCTATTTTACAAAAAACCATCTCAGGTTCAACTTTTAAAATCACAGCTAGGGCTTCAGCACAGATCTGTCTCAAATCTTGTCTCTCCTCTTCTCTAATTCCTCGAAGCCTTATAGCAAATTCCATTGCACGAAATTGCATCATAATAATATCATTCTCAACTCTGCATCTTGTCATCAACATCAAGAAATTTATGATCATTATTTTTCATCTTAGCATTAACTTCTAATTTAAATTCATCCACTTTTGTCTCAACTTTCATAATAAATCCTGCCAGACCAGACGCCACATCCGTTATTTTTTTGGTCACCATCTTTTGGCTCTGCTGCATTTCCTGCATAATTTCCTGTTGTGACTTTTGAATTTTTTCATCTATTTTATTTATTTTGTCATCCATGTCTTGAAATTTCTCATCCAAAATATTTGAGATGAATGCTTTTAATTCTCCCATATCCAAATCTTTTTTTTGGGCTTGTGACTGCGTATCCTGCTTACGTGGGGGGGATCCCCCCCCTGTTTTGCCTTCCTGCTTTTTTGAAGCCATCCTGCCACGTAAGCTAGCTTTCTTAAAAAGGGAGGGTCCGCCTCTTCTGCCACCTCCACAATACCTTCTAAAAAAGTCCCCCAGAATTACTCAAAACAAAGCTATAATGCAGCAAAGACAAGTAAAAGGGAGAGATTTTCCTCTTATTTCTGTTGCAGCCGGAGCAACTCTGTAACAACTTTTTAACTTTGTAGCAAGACAAGATAACTTCACCAATCCACACCCACTAATTCATTTACTGAGCGCCATATTTTTTCAATCACTTTCACTCATTCCGAGACTTTCACTTCAGTAAAAAAGTTCAGCAAAGGACTAATACTTGCAGTTCAAAATTTCAGGGTTCAAGTGGATTGCGGATGTTTATTTGAGTTATTTCCTTGCTCTTTAAAGGTTTCCTGAGGTCGGCTTGTTCCGCACACGCAGAAGACGTCCCACGCCGCCCGGAGTTTCAGCAGGTTGTAAGGGAGCCGCGCCTGCTTCCTCCCCAGAAACAGTTCCCTGGGGGGGTTGCAGGGGCTCTACCTGTGCCCTGCTGCCTCTTCTTCTTCAATCCTGAGGATTTCGAAGATTTCGAGCCGCTTCGCAGTCAGGAAGCGGCTCTACAAGCGGCGGGGGTGGCGGTGCCAAAAGAAAGCACCGTCGCCGCCGAAGACGAGGAAACCGGAAGTCCAGGAAATGGAGTTTTTTGAGCCGCCTTTCAGGTGTAAAGGCGGCTCTTTACGGGCGATGGGGTTGGCGGTCTCAAAGGACCGTCTGGCGGCGACGGAAGCCAGACTGGAAGCCCGCATCTGTAGATTTTCAATTTTTACCTTCCAGTCCTGCCATGTCACCAGAAGCCCTTCAGGGAGCAGCCATCTATATGGTGCAGTATGTTTCTTCAGTTGCGAGGTTATAAATTGATAATTCTGTCTCTGCTCCTGTACTCTTCTAGGTATCTGTTTTAAAATTATAATCTGGCAGCCTTTATAAGTGATGTTCTGGTCTCTAGCCTTGTGGAGAGTTTCATCCCTAAATGCCTTTTTAGCAAGCCTCACATGGATTTCCCTAGGCAAATTGTGGCGTCTTACGTAGTTGGTATAAACACGGTAGGCTTCATCTATATCACAGTAGACTTCTTCTTTTCTTTTTCCAACTACTTCCGCTCTCACTTCCCCTACAATCTCATCTAGCCGTTCCTCTTTATCCTCTACCACAGTGGTTCTCAAGCTTCCTAATGCTGCGACCCTTTAATACAGTTCCTCATGTTGTGGTGACCCCCAACCATAAAATTATTCCTAAAACCATTGAAAATATGTGTTTTTCAATGGTCTTAGGCGACCCCTGTGAAAGGGTCGTTCTACCCCCAAAGGGGTCCCGACCCACAGGTTGAGAACCACTGCTCTACCACGTTCTGGAGGCGTAAAAAAAGGCGGATTTCTCCATCTCCAAAAATACCACTTCATCTTCCAATTTCCCAACCATTTGCGCACATCTATGTTCATACCTCTCCATCTGGGTCTCCACCCTTTCAGTAGTTTTTTTCACCTCTGTCAGGCAGTCTTCGTGTTTGATTAAGGTTAATCGCATCTCCCCCAGCATTTCTTTTATTTGTTTAATCTCTCCTCTTAATTCACTCATGTCGGTCTTCAAATCATCAAAGTTTTTAGATGTCAATTCTTGATTTTTCTCTATTATTTCCTGGATGTTTTGAAACATCCCTTGGATTGCCTGCATCGTAACAGGTTTCTCTACTATTGATAAGCTTTCAGATGATTTTCTTACCCCTGGGGGAGTTGTAATCGGAGAGGATGCTGCTATTGAGGCTACATGTTTCTTCGTCACCTTCATCACCAACATGTCACTGTAGTAGACATCTTAGCCAAGCAAAGAAGGTTTTTCCAAACTATCATACACTAATATTAGAGGGTCTGCTTGGGATTGCACAGTCAGATCAGTTTTTCCTCTTATTTAGTTCTCTTGTTACGATTCAGCTTCAATTATTTAACACTTTCCTATAAATCTAAAGTCTAAAATCAGTTCAAAATTAATCTATCAATAATTAATTACAATATATATTTAACAAACACTACCTTATAACAAATAATTCATTCTTAGTATAATCTTAGTCTTATAAAATATGCAAGCTATATAATAATCAGAGTTATAATAAATAGCAAATCAAATAGATAATTAAATAGTCAACCAATTTATTTTTATTTATTTATTAATTCAACTTATATACCGCCCTTCTCTCCAGGGGGACTCAGGGCGGTGGACCGCCAAACTTAAAACACATATAGTACAAAAGTTAAGAAAAAACTAAAATAAATTAAATCATCGGCATTTCCAATTTAAAATCCCAGATCTGCAAAATCGAAAAGTTCCCAATTTAAAATCCTATTATCAGTTGTTAATAAAGGTTGGTCAACAAATAGATTAACTTCAGTACAGTTACTTAATTTTTATACAGTGTATTTTACAGTAAAACAAGAGAATTAATGGGGGTTCAGAGGGAGATTAAATCCAAACATTATTCCAACATATTAAAATAAAAAGGCTAAGTGGGAGAGAGCTCACTATTAATAATCCTGGAGAGGAGGGGGGGGGTCAGGAAGAGAGTCACACCCTAATCATCGTCGTCAATTTCAGAATTACTATTTCAGAGAGTCGTTACTCTTTTTTTGGAAAGTTCCTCTCGACTATTGTCACCACTACACAGGTTCCACTCCGACATTCATTCACCCCTGTACAAAACATTATCAAAGACAGTCAGTGTTGAAGAAGTGAAAATTCCACTCAAAAAGAAGGGGAAAAGAAGTCTTCTGTCAAGTTCAAGATCAAATCACTAATTCCATAAATAAGCAACAAAGTAGGAGATACAGTAATCTAAAGGTTTAGCAATTCAACAAGCACCAGTTAGAAAGCGTCGTTCTTCCGTTTCACCAAGATTCCACAGCAGTGAGAAAGCTGGAAAACAAATAAATAAAGGCTTCCTTCACCTACAATCTTGGCTGCCGCTGTTTTGTTTATTCACTGCACAGTCCAGTCAGTGCCAAATCCAGTCTCCACTCTTTTCTTCCCTTTCTTTCTGTTCAGTCTCGTCTCCACATGCCAGTCAAAATTGCAGCGTCATCGGCTTTAGGGCCGCTATTCCGTGGCCCTCTTCTTGTCCTCCAGATCCTTGGGGCACAGCTTCGTTGTGGCAAGGGGTCACACACCCCTCCTCGCCTCCAAAGAAAGCCCCTCCGCTTCTTCAGCCTCTCCGGGGTTGAGAATGGCAAAATAAAGCCGCAGAGGCTCGGGAAAAACACTCGGTACAGAGGAGCCAACACCACACCGGTCTTTCCACCCTGACAGCTGCACCGGCAGTGCTCCTATTTAGATTTATTTATTTATTTATTTATTTATTTATTTATTTATTTATTTGTTTATTTTTCATATTTGTATACCGCCCTACTCCCGAAGGACTCAGGGCGGTGAACAGCCATAATAAATTACAAATACATATAGAAGTTAAAAAACTATTAAAAAACAGATTAAGTAATTTGGCTCAAAGATTAAAACAACCAAATTTATCTAAAAGAGGTCTAAAACCTGATTTAAAAGCCAATTTAAAAGCCAATTTAAAAGGGAGAGTTAGGCCAGACCAGCTTGTTGGAATAGAAACGTTTTCAGGGCACGGCGGAATATGCGTAAGTCTTGGATGTTTCGTAACTCCGGGGGAAGCCCGTTCCAGATGGTAGGTGCCCCCACAGAAAAGGCTCTCCCCCTGGGGGCCATCAGTCGACATTGTTTGGCCGACGGCACCCTGAGGAGTCCCTCTCTATGGGAGCGAACTGGTCGGTGAGAGGCTATTGGTGGCAGGAGGTGGTCTCGTAAGTACCCTGGTCCTGAGCCATGGAGCGCTCTAAAGATAGTAACCAAAACCTTGAAGCGCACCCGGAAGACCACTGGGAGCCAGTGCAGCTCGCGCAGGAGGGGGGTTACATGAGAGCGCCACATTGCTCCCATTACCACCCACGCGGCCGCATTCTGGACCAGTTGGAGCCTTCGGGTGCTTCTCAAGGGGAGCCCCATGTAGAGAGCATTACAATAATCCAGGCGTGAGGTGACAAGGGCGTGAGTGACCGTGCGCAACGAGTCCCGATCCAGAAAGGGATGCAACTGGTGAATCAGGCGAACCTGATAAAAAGTCCTCCTGGCCACGGCCGTCATATGCTCTTCTAAAGACAGCCGCGAGTCCAGGAGGATGCCCAAATTGCGAACCCCATCTGTGGGGGCCAACGACTCGCCCCCAATAGTCAGAGATGGCACCAACTGACTATATCGGGACGACGGAAACCACAGCCACTCGGTCTTGGATGGGTTGAGTCTGAGTTTGTTCCTCCCCATCCAGATCCGTACGGCCTCCAGGCACCGGGACATCACCTCGAGGGCATCATTGGGGTGGTCTGGTGTGGAGATGTACAGCTGGGTGTCATCAGCGTACTGATGGTACTTCACCCCAAAACCACGGATGATCTCACCCAGCGGCTTCACATAAATGTTGAATAGAAGGGGCGAGAGGACCGATCCTTGTGGCACCCCACATATAAGGGGCCTCGGAGTCGACCTCTGCCCCCTGTCAACACAGACTGCGACCGGTCAGAGAGAAAGGAGGAGAACCACTGTAGAACAGTGCCCCCCACCCCCAACCTTCCAACCGGTGCAGCATGATATCATGATCGATGGTATCAAAAGCCGCTGAGAGGTCTCGTAGGACCAGGATAGAGGAGCAACCCCTGTCCCGAGCCCTCCAGAGATCATCAACCAATGCAACCAATGCTGTCTCTGTGCTGTACCCGGGCCTGAATCCCGACTGGAACGGATCTAGATAATTCGATTCATCCAGGTACTGAGGCAGTTGTCGTGCAACCACACTCTCAACAACCTTTGCAACAAAGCGAAGGTTGGAGACAGGACGATAATTTGCTAATACAGCTGGATCCAGGGAGGGCTTCTTGAGGAGGGGCCTCACCACCGCCTCTTTCAAGACGGTGGGAAAGACACCCCCACTCAAAGAAGCATTTATAATCTCCTGGAGCCAGCCTCGTGTCACCTCCCGGGAGGCCAGTACCAACCAGGATGGACACGGGTCCAATAAACATGTGGTCGCATTTAGTCTGTTCAGTATCCTGTCCACGCTTTCGGGAGTCACAGGATCAAACTCTTCCCAAATAATATTCTCAGGACCTGCCCCTGTCATCTCCTCTGGATCAATCCAGTCAGAGTCTAGCTGTTCACGAATCTGAGCAATTTTGTCATACAGATATTGTACAAAATCAAAAAGTTTTGATAGCTAAAAAGCAATTGTACACCCAGGAACAAAAATTCAATAGATCTCAATATTGTAATATATAAGTGGCAGATAATACAAGAAAAAATTAAGATTGCAAGGCAAGAGGCTAGCCTTAAACTCTTAAAAGAAAACATTTAACTATTCTTGATCTTTATACTAAAAAATCTAAGCAATTTCCCAGTCTACATCAGGGGTGAAATGCTCCCGGTTCGGACCGGATTGCCCAATCCGGTAGCGATGATGGCGGGTGGTTCGGAGAACCGGTAGCAAATATCCCTGTCGTTCCCCCCCCCCCACCATGCCCAGCTGAGCCACATGATCATCAGAGGCTTTTTTCTTTACTTTTAAAAGCATTTTTTCTACAACCTCTTCTGATGAAAAAATGTTTTTAAAAGTAAAAAAAAAAGGCTCTGATGATCGCGCAGCTCAGCTGGGATCGTCAGAGGCTTTTCAAAGCATTTTTTTCTGCAACTTCTTGGCCGAAGAGATGGTAAAAAAAATGCTTTGAAAAGTCTCTGACGATCCAGCTGAGTTGCCTGATCGTCAGAGAGGCATTTTTAAAAAATGCTTTGAAAAGCATTTAAATTTAAAAAACTTTTTATAAAAAAACAAAAGAAAACAAAAAAGGTAGGTGTGTCTTATACTCTGAAAAATACGGTATATAATAGAATAAAAGCAATAATCAGATGGAAAGATTAGAGGTTGAAAGATGGTATTACTATGTATGCTCAAATAATATTGTCATTGGCATTAGAATGGCACATTGAAATTCTGAACAACTAAATAGCATTGAAATCCCCCATAATACAAATGTGTTCATATTCTAATTCTACCATTTTTTAATATATCCTTTTATAGAATTTCCTTTGATTACTATTAGGAGCATAAATACCCACCAGCAAGATACGTCTACCATACATTGTTACTTCTACCATTAACAATCTTCCCTCTTCGTCTGAGTATATCTTTTTAGATTCTATATAAGTTTGAACATAAATTGCCACACCCCGCTTCTTTTGGTCTGCCAGAGATACATATAGTTCCCCCAATCGTGAACATCTTAATATATCCATGTGTTTCTTCCTAATGTGGACCTCCTGGAGACATATTATACCAGTTTTTAATTTTTGTAATTTTGAGAAGATCCTATTTCGTTTTCTTGGGCATTTAATCCATTGATATTAATCAATATCAAATTTCCAATATTCTCCACCTTTTCACTTTGCTGTGGCTTTCGCCTTTGTTGTTTGTCTTGTTTCTCGTCGGGTTCCTGGGGTTTCATCTTCACTTATATCACTCTTTCCTCCTTTCATTGTCTCTTTCAGTTTCCCGCCCTTTTCCGTTCTACCGCTCTTCTGGTTCTCACAGCTCTTTTGTTCCAGTTCTTCTTCACTACCGTGTTCACTTATATTAAACTGGTTTTCGTAGAAATCATGTGCCTCTCGAAGGTTCTCGATTTTCACCCTCTTATCCTGCCACGTCATCATTAAACCCTCTGGAAGCAACCACCGGTAAGGAACCCTATATTTTCTTAACTGTTCTGTCAAGAACTGGTATTTCTGTCTTTGTTCATGAACACGTCGTGGGACCTGCTTTAATATCACAATTTCTCGACCCTTATAAATAATCTTCTGATCCCTGGCGCCCTGATACAATTCTTCTCTTAACGATTTTTTGCTGAATCGTATGTGTATTTCTCGAGGTAATTTATTCCGTCTAGTATAATTTGTATAGACTCGGTAAACTTCTTCTATATCGCACTGTACCAATTCCTTCTCTCTCCCAAGTGCGCCAGCTACTATTTCCCTGATTATGTTTTCAAGCTGTTCGTCCTCCACTTCCGTCACATTCTGAAATCGGAGATAGAAGGCAGAGTGATCCATCTCAAGGTGAATTATCTCCCCTTCTAATTCTCGATTCTCTTGCATTAATCGTGCTTCACATCTGTCCATTTTACTCTCTGATTTCCCCATTTTTGTTTCTACTCGATCAAATCTTTGTTCATGGGCCACTAGTGTTTCTCAAACTTCCTCATATTTTGAATGGATATGCATAATTTCCTGTTTGATACTTGCCATTTCTTCCTGCACAACTTCAAACTTTTTCATTGTCTGTTCCTGATTCTTTGTAATAGTGTTTTGTATCATCTGTAACATATTTTGAAGTTCCTGTCCTCCGATCCCTTTTTCTGGGGGTCTTAGATCATCCGCCGATCCTCTTAATGCTGGGGATGTCGCCGTTGGAGTAGGCACCGATGAAAGGGTCAAGACCTTCTTCTTCATCACTGTTGACATAATTGCAAGCTTCCACCACCTACCCCACTCTTGCATACACTGACTCTTTGTCCGAAAGGGTTACAAAATAATTCCAGTGTCAGGAACCAAAGATCCACTTCTCTACCTATAGTAAAGGAAGAGTTGCTATTCCATCTCTACCAATCCAACTTTACACAATAATATCTATTTTTTGATATATAATATTAACTATAATCTTTTATCAATTTGTTAGAGTATATTCAATTACACATATCTTAAGCAATTAGTTCTATCTCCAAAGATTCTTGTAGATCAGACTGATGAATCAAATAATCAAATCAAATCAAATATATCTAATATATCTAGTAAGGGAAAGGTTAGATAGATAGACAATGCTTAATTAATCAGATGGTCAATTGATCCAATAATCAATCAATTATATATATATATCAATACTATCAATTATATATTATTACCCAGTTCAATCCCCAAACACCAAAAATCAAGTATACTGCCAGAAATTGAATCAGCCAAAAATCTTCTCCTTTGATATTGCGCAGTAAATTTCCAAGTTGCCACAAGGTGGTGCTATTGCCTCAGTCTCAGTTAAATCAGATCTTCTTGCTTCTTGTCACAGCGAGGCTCTGTCCATTCAACATTTCCGGAAGAACTCAAAAATGCAAGTCATGATGGCTCCTTACTCACAGTCAAATCCAAGCAAATCCAGCTAAAGAGAGTCCCAGAATTTTCCACAAGGCACTTCAGTCACAGCACTTTTGGAAACACCCTCGCCAATCTTCTCAAAAGGCCGTCTTAACAAGTACAAACTCTGCTGCCACTTATCACTCTAGCCAGTCAGTCAATTTGCTGCTTTCTTTTTTTTCTTTTTTTTTTATTATAAAAGTTTTACAGTTACATTTTCACCCCATTTTCACCCCCCTAACCCACCCCAAACTCCCCAACCCCCCCTCCCAAACCCCCCCTAACCCTCCCCTCCCCCCGGACTTCCATAGAATATCATTATCCCCTATATAAAAACCTTGAACCCCCCCAACCCCCATATCATTTTTCATCTTCACATAGTTCAACTATTTCTATCTTAATATAATATAATACTATCAATGAAAAGCTATTTGATACTTCCTAGTTTGATATTTGTTCTGCACATAATCTATCCACTTTTTCCATCCACATTCATAAGTCTCTTGTGAGCGATCTTTTAAGTATGCTGAAATCTTCGCCATTTCCGCGAAACTGGCCATCTTCAAAATCCATTCTTCTACAGTGGGCAGAACTTCATTTTTCCAATATTTACCTATCAACAATCTCGCTGGTGTAATCATATACAAAATCAACTTTGTTTCATCCACTGTAAAACCCTTAACTATACCCAATAAAAGCAATTGTGGAGAAAATTGGATTTTTTTCTTTAAAACATTCTGCATGACCCACCAGATTTTTATCCAAAAAGCCTTAACTTTCTTACAAGTCCACCAAATATGATAATATGTAGCATCTATACAATCACACCTCCAACATTTTGGCTGAACATTAGGGTACATACACGACAATTTCTTAGGATCTAAATGCCATCTATAAAACATTTTGTAAAAATTTTCCCTCAAATTCTGCGACTGTGTAAATTTAACATTCTGAACCCAGATTTTTTCCCATGTTTCCAACATCACTGGTTCTTCAAAATTTTGTGCCCACTTAATCATACAATCTTTAACCAATTCAGTTTCTGAATCCCTTTCTAACAAAACATTATAAAGCCTTTTAATATGCATTGGACCTTTCTCTTTTATATGTCTAACCAATTCTTCCTCGTGCAACATAATACCAGTTCTTTGGTCCTCTTTCCATCTCAATTGCAATCGATTATATTGTAGCCAAGTTAAATTAATCCCTTCAGCCAACAGTGTCTGTAGTGTCTTCAGCTGCCATCTGCCCGCATCTGTAAAAAGAACCTCTTTGTATAAAAACCCCTCGAGTGACATTATATTTGTATTCCACATGATATGACCAAGATCCAGCCATAACGGTATTTTGTAATCCCATTTGAGTCAGTGCTTCTTCCATACTCTCATCAAAGAATCTCTAAATATATGGCTTTTAAATACTTTATCCACTTTATTATCATAAAATAAGTAAGCATGCCATCCAAATTTCAAATCAAAACTTTCTGCGTTCAATATTCCAGTCTTTTTCCCTCCAAACCAATCACTTGTTAAAGTCAAAGCTGCTGCATCATAATATAGTTGTAGGTTTGGAAGTTTAAGGCCTCCCCTTTCTGGAGCATCTTGCATGATTTTCAATTTCACTCTCGGTTTTTTCTCATTCCAGACAAACTTATTCACTCCAGTTTGCCAGACTTTTAATTGTTTATCACTTTTAAGCACCGGAATCATTTGAAACAAAAAAAGAAATCTTGGCAAAATGTTCATCTTAACTGCTGCTATTCTTCCAAGTAAAGACAGCTGCAGTTTTTTCCAAGTTTCCATATCTTTCTGCACCTCTCGCCACAACACCTCATAATTATTTTGAAACAGTTTCATGTTTGATTCTGCAACCTGAACTCCTAGATATTTAACCTTTGATACAATCTCAAAACCTGCCTTATTTTCAAGTTTGTGTCGTTGATCTTGTGTCATATTTTTAACTATCATCTTAGTTTTTTTCCGATTCAATCTAAAACCTGATACTGTACCATAATCTTGGATAATGTCTTTCATCTGGATTATTGATTCCATCGGCTGTGCTAGGGTAACAACCAGATCATCTGCAAATGCCCTTATTCTGTAATCCTCCTGCCTTATCACTATACCTTTCAAGTTATTCGAATCCCGTATTATATTCAGCAAGACTTCTAGTGTTAAAATAAATAACAGTGGGGATAACGGACAGCCTTGTCTGGTTCCTTTTTCAATATTAAACTCTGTTGTCAAACTTCCATTAATAATAATCTGTGCCTTTTGCTCTTGGTAGATTGCTGAAACCGCCTGTATAAATTGGTCTCCAAATCCCATTTTTTTAAAAGTCTTTAGTAGAAAATTCCAGTCCACTCTATCAAAGGCCTTCTCCGCATCCAAAAAAACCAGCACTGCAGAGATCTGTTTATTCTTCTCAAGATATTCCAGTAAATCTATAACTTGCCTTACATTGTCCTTCATGTGTCTACCCTCTATGAATCCCGCTTGGTCATCATTAATCACCTCTTGAATTACTGGCATCAGTCTGTTGGCTAATACTTTTGCATAAATTTTATAGTCATTATTTAAAAGAGATATTGGTCTATAATTTTCCGGTTTTTTAGGACCTACTTGTTCTTTTGGTATCAAAGTAATATATTCTGATTTCCATGATGGGGGTATTTTACCCCCTTGTTGTATATTGCAAAATAAGTCTCTAAGTTGTTCCACCATTTCTGCTTGTAAGGTTTTATAATACACTGCTGTCAATCCATCTGTTCCAGGAGCTTTAGCTGTTTTCAATTGTTTAATTGCTGCGATTATTTCCTCGACTGTTATAGGGTAATTCATTCTTTCTTTTTGTTGGCTAGTAATTTTTGAGACTCTTTTCTCTTCTAAATATTTTTCTATAAGTCCATTCTGTATATTATCTCTAGCATATAATTTAACGTAGTAATCTACAAAGGCTTCTTTAATCAGTTTTTGTTGGGAAATTTCTTTCCCCCCAATATCAATACTCTCAATAGTCCTTATACTCTGCTTTTTCCTTAAAGTATAAGCCAGCCATCTCCCCGGTTTGTTAGCATTACAAAATGTATTATGCTTCGCATATTGTAGATTTGTTGCAGCTTGCTCCGCCAAAAGCATTTGAAACTGATCTTTCAAAAGTTTTATAGCACCACGTATTCTTTCATCTGTTGGGTTTTTAATAAGTAACTGTTCCTTATTCTTTATTTCTGCTTCCAATTCGAGTCTTTTCCTTTGTCGATTCTGTTTATGTTTAAAGTTCATATAAATGAGTACCCCTCTCATATAAGCTTTGCTCGCGTCCCATACTATTTCAATTGGGGTACCCTTATTCAAATTCATTTCAAAAAATTCTTTCATCTGTTTTTTAAGTTCTATTATATTTTTTTCATATCTGAACAAATTTTCATTTAGTCTCCATGACTTTCTCTCAGACTTTCCCATCTCAATTTCTATCCATGCAGAGCTATGATCAGTTAAAGTTCTTGGAAATATCAAATTATATTCAAATTCAAATTCATTTCAAAAAATTCTTTCATCTGTTTTTTAAGTTCTATTATATTTTTTTCATATCTGAACAAATTTTCATTTAGTCTCCATGACCTTCTCTCAGACTTTCCCATCTCAATTTCTATCCATGCAGAGCTATGATCAGTTAAAGTTCTTGGAAATATCTTTGTTCTTTTTGTTTTAACAAGTAAATCATCTGATAACAAGATAAGGTCAATCCTGGAGAAAGATCTGTGTCTGTCAGAGAAAAAAGTATAGTCCAGTTCTTTTCGGTTATGTATTCTCCAGATATCTTTTAATTCCAAATCTTCTTTCATATCAAAAAAAGTCTGTGGCAGTCTGATCCTTGATTTCGCCAAACTCTTTTTATCTAATTTAGAATCAATTACTCCATTCCAGTCTCCCATTATTAGAATAGATCTATAGTCCCATTGCAATATTTTATTATGTAGAGTCTTATAAAAATGATCCTGTTGTTGGTTCGGAGCATAAATTCCAATCAAAAGAATTTGGCCATTTGCTGTGTGCAATTCAATTGCGATAAACCTACCATCTTCATCTGCTTCTATAATTTTAGCAGACAGTCTTTTATTCACATAAATAACCACACCATTCTTTTTTTCCGAGGTTGAAGCTATAAAATGTGTTCCTAATTTAGAATTTATCAGATATTTATGATCTTGAGTTCGAATATGAGTTTCTTGTAAACAAATTATATCATTATTAAATTGTCTCAAATATGTAAATAATTTCTTCCTTTTTTGTGGTGAATTTAGTCCATTAACATTCCAGGATAAGAGCCTAATTGTCATCTTGACCTTTCTGAAGCGATGAGCTGCTTTGCCTAACTTCTTCTGAAGTCTTCGGCCTTGCTCCTCCCATGGCTTCACTTTGTGTAGTACTTTTAGCTCCTCCTTTATATTGTTTTTCTTTTATTTGCTTGGAAATTGCACGAGTTATACGCTGGTCTTTAACTTCAGGCATCCCAGCTAAATCCAAAGCAGCACCAGTTGACAGAATTGGGGAAGGTTCTAACAGTGATTCCTCCATAAGGCCTCCTCCTCGTACAGCACCCTGCATTTCCACTAGTTCCATCTGCTTAGACTGTTGTTCCCTCTCATGCTGAGATTGCTTTTCCTTATCACTTTTTATCTCCAACAATGTAGATGTACGTGGGGATGATGATCTTTCTTTAAGGATATTATAATAAAAATATTCCGCCTTCTGAAAAGTATTCAATCGATGTCTCTCTCCATTATATTTCAAAATTATACCAGTTGGGGCATCCCACCAAAATGGTATTTCTTCCTTTTGCAATTCATTCACTAAAAACCTATACTCTTTTCGATCTTTTAACATCTTAGGTGGTAATTCCTTATAAATTCCAATTTGAACTCCCTCCACTTGCACAGAGGAAAGAGAGGATCTTTGCAAAATATCATTTCTTATTCTTCTATCAGTAAAGTATATCACCACATCTCTGGGCAATTTTCTTTGTCTAGCAACCCATGAATTCACTCTGTAAATTTTATCTATTTTATAGACCACATCTGCTGGATCAATTTTTAGCAATACAGCCAGGGCATCAGAACAAATCTGTCTCAGATCTTGCCTATCATTCTCTTTAATTCCTCGAAGCCTAATAGCAAATTCCATGGATCGGAACTGTATCATTGTAATTTCGTTTTCGACTCTCTCCACTTTGTTATCCAAATCAGCAATTTTAAAATCAGTATCCTTCATTTTAACATTAACTTCTGATTTGAATTCTTCCAGTTTGGAATCCACTTTAGTAATGGATTCTGCCAAGTCAGAAACCACATTTGACAATTTATCAGACACCTTATCATAATTTTCTTTCATTGCCTCTTTAAATTCATTAATTTCCCTCTTCATTTCCTGTTGTGATTTTTGAAATTTATCATCCAGAGCCTGGGTAATAAAATCTTTTAAACTTTGAACATCAAAGTCCTTTCCCTCCCTCTGCTGACTGGGAGGGGGCTGCTGTTCTGGTTTGTGGGTGGGAGATCCCTCCTCTACAACCTTTCCTTCCTGTTTCTTTGAAGCCATTTTGCCACGTAAATTAACTTTTCTGAAAAAAGAAAATCTTTTTTTTTCTTTTCCTTTGCACCTCCACAATATCCTTTGAAAAAGTCCCCCAGATTTAGATAGACTGAAGCAAGCTCAGATTTATTTTTTAAAAAAAGAAATTTTTCTTTTCCACTCTTCTCCGTTCGCTTGCAACAAGCACTGCTACAATGTAGCTTATTAGAATAGTTTTGCGTAATCACTCTCCCTTTCAGCTCGTTAACGCTGGAACGGCGCCATTTTTTCAAGCCGTTTCCACTCGCTCTCACTTTTTCCCAAATCAAAAGTTCAAAAGAGAAGAAATACTTGCAGTTTCTTGGTTTGGGGGTTGAGGTTGTTTTATGACAAAATTATTTTCCCATCAGTTTAAATGTTTGCTGCAACCGGCTTGCTCTGACGAACAGAGTCGTCCCACGCCGTCCGGAGTCTCCGCAAGTTAAAAGGGAGCCACACCCGTTTCCTCCCCAGTAGCAAACTTCTGGGGGTTCACGGGGGCTCATCCTGCCTCTTGCTTCACTCTTCTCCTCAAATCCTCAGGATTTTGGAGTTTTCAATCCGCTTCCCTCACTCGGGGCGGCTCTACAGGCGGCGGGGCTGGCGGCCCTTCAAAAGCGACCGTCTTTGCCGGTGGCAGTCAAACCCGGAAGTCCCCGTCAATTTGCTGCTTTCAATGGAGCCTCCCACGCTCCCTCTCGTCGGCTTTCCCTCATACACACACCTCTCCAAGTAATCCGATCCCAACATGGGCTCCTCCGCTTCACGTCTCTTTGTGTTGTGGGCAAATCTTCTTCCACTGGGTGCGAGCCTGGCTTCGGGGCTACCATCTGGAGCCCTCTTCCTCTGCTGGCATCCCGGAGGGGGGGGGATTTCCCTTCGCAAATCCAGCCGATCGCACTTCAGCAGACTTCCTAGGGCTTCCCCTCTACTGTACCCTCCCCAACGAGGTGAGCAGTGGCCAATTCACGCCGCTCAGTGGATAAAATCCAGCCAAGGAATAAGGAGCGATCCATCATGGCTGTAGCCGCCAGTGACGTCACACCCGGAAGCCCCCCCTTTTTTTTACTTTTAAAAGCATTTTTTCTACAACCTCTTCCGACGAAAAAATGTTTTTAAAAGTAAAAAAAAAAAAAGGCTCTGATGATCGTGCGGCTCAACTGGGATCATCAGAGGCTTTTCAAAGCATTTTTTCTGAAACTTCTTGGCCGAAGAGGTGGTAAAAAAATGCTTTGAAAAGTCTCCGACAATCCCAGCTGAGCTGCCTGATTGTCAGAGAGGCATTTTTAAAAAATGCTTTGAAAAGCATTTAAATTAAAAAAAACTTTTTATTAAAAAAACAAAACAAAAAAGGTAGGTGTGTCTTATACTCCGGTGTGTCTTATACTCTGAAAAATGTGGTATATAATAGAATAAAAGCAATAACCAGATGGAAAGATTAGAGGTTGAAAGATAGTATTACAATGTATGCTCAAATAATATTGTGATTGGCATTAGAATGGCACATTGAAATTCTGAACAACTAAATAATGAAGGATTATATTTTAATACAAATATGTGTATTAACACTAAGATTATAAAAGTTTGACTAATGTAATAAATATTAATGTTATTATTGTTATTTGTATCAAAATAAACGATACCCAGATGCCACACTGTTCATGTATTGATGTTGATGAATATTTAAAATAAAATAAAAACAAAAAATAGAGACAAAAAAGAAACCAGGTCTTGTGCTATATAGGGCTTTAGTAATGACCGGCACCTTGAATTGCATCAAGAAGCAAACTGACAACCAATGCAGTTTACAAAGCAGAGTGTTACATGGGCATACCAGGGAATATCCATCACTGATGCATCCTGGACCATTTGAAACTGCTGGGTAGTATTTCAGGATAACCCCATGTAGAGTGCTTTGCATTACTTGATTTATGGTCAGAATTAATACCAGAATTTTGGTTGCCAATATGATTCTTAAGTGAGTCATACCAATTTTATGACCTTTTTGTCATGATTTTTAAGCAAATCATTGCAATTAAGTGAATCATGTTATCATTAAGCAAATTTGGCTTCCTCCATTGACTTTGCTTGTTGTAAGCCAGCTGGGAAGTTTTGCAAATGGCAATCATGTGACTCCAAGTTTCTGCACCCCTTGTAAATATTTTCGGGCTGCCATATGTCCAAATTTTGACCACATGATCATTGGTATGCTGTGGTGCTCATAAGGGTAAAGAACAGTTGTTAGCTACTTTTTTGAATTCTGTTGTAACTTTGAATGGTCAAAAAGAATGGTTGTAAATTGTACTCAAGCCATGAGACATTCAAGACAATTGTGACTGTCTGAAAGGCTCCTCTATCAAAGAAAGAATGCAACTAGTGTATCTGATGAAGCTGTGTAAAGGCCTTTCTTTGAACATTTGTTGATTTACATTTGACAAAATTGAATTATGGAATATTTGTTACAAGAATAAAATTGAAAATTGGTTAATGAATAAGAATGGTATATGATGGAAGTATAGAATGTATGGAATTAAATTTAGCAAATGGTTCAACATTGAGCAGCAAGAGAAAACTATACAATCTCCCCTTAGTTGTTTACTGAATTTATACATGTATAGGGAATAGAGTAGAGTTATGTTAGTTAGTGTATATAGTATATAGCCGTGATGGTGAACCTATGGCATGCGTGCCACAGGTGGCACGCAGCGCCCTCTGTGGGCACATGAGCCTTCGCCCCAGTTCAGCTCCGCCACGCATGTGCGCACCACACATGTGTGCACGCCTCCCACCGGCCAGCTGGTCATTGGGTCTCTGCCATGCATACGTGGGGCTGTGTGTGCATGTGTGGGGCTATGCGCGCAGGCAGGGGGCAGGGTGTGTGCATGGGCATGTGCATTGCATTTTGGAGGTTCGGGTGTGCTTTGGGCATTCAGGCCATCACTGGTATATATAGTGGTATACCAGTGATGTATATATATACCAGTGTGTGTATGTGTGTGTGTATATATATATATTTGTTTATGTAAGTTTTCACGGGTATGTATGTGTGTATAGTTAATATTTCGGGTTTCTTCCCATGTAATTGTGGATATATCCCTAAAAGGGTATGAATTCATACACAGAGGACAAAGATATAAACAAGTAGAAGGTGCACCAATGGGATCACCATTATCACCAGTCATCGCTAATCTTTTCATGGAAGAATTCGAATCCAATGCCTTAGAAAAAACTGTTAACAAACCAAAATTATGGCTCAGATACGTTGATGACACCTTTGTGATCTGGCCACATGGAAGAGACAAATTGGAAAACTTCTTAGTATATTTGAACAGCCTCCATCCCAAAATAAAGTTCACCATGGAGATAGAATCAGAAAACCAGTTACCTTTCCTCGATGTATTAATTTATAAAAAATCTGATGGCACCTTAGGACATACCATCTATCAAAAGAAGACACATACGAACCGCTATCTCAATGCCAAATCACACCACCATCCAGCACAAATAAACTCTGTTGCCAAAACATTAACCACAAGAACTAAACGTCTGGCTGATGAAGCACATTTACAAACAGAATTATATACACTAACTAATGTACTGACATCAAATGGGTTCTGTAGAAATAAAGTCATCAATATGATCAAACATACAACACCAAGACATAATAAAAAACAACAAGAGGAACAAAACAATGGGAAAGCCATCTTGCCCTATATAAGGGGAACAACAGACAAAATTAGCAAAGTACTACATAAACACAACATCAAAACCGTATTTTGCACAGATAGAAAGATATTGTCCATTCTCAGAAACCCCAAAGACAAAATAGAATTAGAAGATCAAGGCATATACGAAATCCCATGTGCTTCCTGCCCATCAACATACATTGGACAGACCAACAGAAGAATGAGTGTGCGCATCGAGGAACACAAAAACTCAATACAAAAACAAGAACACACATCATCATTAGTTCAACATATAAATACAACAGGACACAACATTAATTTTAATAAAACAAAAACAGTTGCAAAAATAGAACATCTCAATGGCAGGATAATCAGAGAAGCAATAGAAATTGAAAAAAGACCATATTGCATGAATAAACGGGATGACACTTCACGTCTGCCTACTATTTGGAAACCTGCTCTCATAGATAGACGAATCTTAACACCATATATAAAACATAAACCAAACATTAATCAAAAAAATCCCAACCAAATCATATTCAAACCAGCCACAAAGATGAAGCCCTGCCACCTAGTGGAGAAAAACCGACCATACACCCGAAGCCAAGCCAATAAACACATACTGCGACTCCCAACCAATCAGAATGAAAAGGTGGAGCCATCCCAGAATACCAGCACCAGATTTGAAATACCAACGGCAGTTAGTACAAAATGACTGCTGACATAAGCCTGATGATGGCAGATGGGATTCTGTCGAAACGTCGCTTCTACCCTTTTAGGGATATATCCACAATTACACGGGAAGAAACCCGAAATATTAACTACACACACACACACACACACACACACACACACACACACACACATATATATATATATATATATATATATATATATATATATATATATATATATATACTGTATATATATATATTATTATTTATATTATTTCCTGGGGAATATTATTCAAGGCTGGTGAAGCCTCAATAAAGATTTCAAGCCCTCATGGTACGTGCATGTGTGAGTAGGGGAAAGAACACTCCCAAATATCTTGATCTTAAGCCCTCTCAAATAATGCCACAAACATATGATTTCTTTTCATTTTTTTGTATCAGCTCACAAAATTACCAACAACATATCCCTTTTGTAAATCCCATATAAAAAAGTTGTACGGTCTACTCCTCTGGTCTATTATTCACATGTCCCTTTTTATGTTTTAAACATCAGCCAGCTTCGTTTGTCAGTTCAATTTACTTTGTTCCATACCTTTCTTACAGGCTGTGATTTTTAAATCCACATTTAAGTCAATTTCATTCTTGTCAGTTGGAACTTGTTTCTTTTCCATAGTAACATCTAGTTTTTCAATAATGTCAGAAATCTTTAAAAGTATTTTCTGAATCATTTTTTCACACATGTCCATGTGTGAAAAATATAAATATCCAGTTTCTTATCAGAAGAGATTTATAATTAATTTCAAACATTTATTCAAAATGTATCTGAACCCTTAGTCCATTTTTAACTTCTAAAAGCAAATTTTAAACACCATTTTTAATGAAATAATATTTTTTCAAATCATATTTTAAACTTTCATTGAGGAGACTCAGCCACTGATTACTGTAGAAACTTGCCAATCTGAAGGGTAAGAAACAAGGATCAAACTTTTTCTCCTTAAAAGGCTGCATTATGATTGAACTTAGATGGTATCCTGCAACTTCTAGCCATTCAAATCATAAGCTGATTATAAAACAGTTACTTCAGCCTACTCATGAGGAGCAGCTGCCTGGGAGTACGCATGGGTTGTCTCACAATCTCTCCTTTTCCTGGAGAGATTTCACTGGTTAGGATCCAGCATCCATTATCTCCACCCATCCCTTATTGGCAAGACATCTACTGTAGCTTGCTATAATGCTCACTGATCGCATAATTGACCAAAAAAATAAATAAATAAACCTCTTGCAATGGAATTGAATACTAAATAATTTTTTATTTTCTTATATTTGGTTACTATTCTATAAACAGTTTCTTGTCTATAGGCTAAAGACACACTATGCATTGTATGAGCCTATGTTAAGACAGCTGAATGAAAAGTATGAGATTCTACTAAGAGAGAAAATGCTTACAAGTTTGGAACGAGACAAAGTTGTTGGGCAGGTAAAGCTTACAGCAATTTTAACTTATATTTTTATGGAAACCATTTAAAATATTATATTATTTAATTTAATGTTTTAGGTAAAGTTTTATTCTGTGCCATTCCTCAGACTTCAAGGTGGGTCTAAGATACAAACCAAAGTTAAACAAATGCACATCAAAGAGTTTGTTTGTGGAACCTGGCATTAAGTATTCCAAGAATACACATCTTCTTTCTTTTAAATAGTGAGGTTTTTCGCTTTCTCTAAAAATAGTATGATTTGGGGAAGGAGAAGAAAACCATTTGAAATACACTAATGGCCCTTTGTTTACAATTGTAGCCTCCCAGACCTTTATTTCTTAGTGTGAAATGAAATTTTATAACTTGACATTGTAAAGCAGAATTTTCATTAAAGGTAACAGTAAAAAGCAATTATTTCTTTCTTGGGTAGAACCAGGGGTGAAATCTACTTTCCTTCCCTACCGGTTCGGAAGTGCACGTGCTGTGCGCATGCATCACATGCAATTTTGGACCCTCTGCGCATGCACAAAGTCTTCTGCGCATGCGCAGAGGGTAAAAAACAGGTTACTTCCTGGTTAAAACCAGGAAGTAATGATGTCTGGATGGGTGGGTGGAGCCTCGCGCTGCCGCCACTACTGGTTCTCCAAACCACCTGCCACCGCTGCTACCAGTTCGTCTGAACCGGTGCAAACCGGTAGCATTTCATCCCTGGATAGAACATACACATTTCTTTTCATATCTTAGTTCTTAGCATCACAACATGCATAGCTATCAACCTGTATTATTATAGTGTGCTTATATGTGTATATATGTATATGAAAACACATGGAAATTATGTATTCACAAGCAGTGAGCACCCCTGTGCATGCAGCTCCACTCACATAAGTAGCAGTTGGTTGCTCTTGCATTGCTTGCACAAATGGAGCTGTGCACATGCATGTAGGTGGGCCTGCCACTCACGTGGAACCATCCCCTCTCCTCCCTCCGGAACGCCTAGCTGGAAAGGTTGGGAACCACTGACCTAGAAGAGGGGATTTACTGGACAATCATTTGTCTGGATTGGAATCAGGACTCCTGCCTTGGGCAGGCTGGTTGGATTAGAAGCTCCCAAGGGACCTTCCAGCCCCATGATTCTATTTCTATTTAGTCATGTATGCAATTCTCCAGTTTTCTTAGAAGTAATACATAAGAATTCAGTCACTATCACCTAGTTGCCTCAGTATCCTAAGATGCAGTTCAACTGGTTCTCTGAGTTAACATTTCAACTCTTTTCAAGGATGTCCTTAAACTCTTTAAAGGATGTCACACAGAAGATGCTCTTTATAATCTGAAAATTATGATATAGAATATAGAATAATCTATAGAATAAATCAGTAAAGATGTTTTGACTAAGTGTTAGAAGAAGCTTGTAACAGAATAGTTTGACAATGAAGCCAATTACAGATGGAGGAGATGATCTCCTATTTGCTGAATATCCAACAAAGGCTGGACAACCATGTATTGTTAATTCTTTAAACTGGATTCCTGTATTGATCAAAGGATTGTATTTAATGACTAAACAGCCCCTTCAATTTTGTAATTGTTTTTCCAATGCTGAACAGACATAGCATTGAAATTGTTTTTCAATGCTGATCAGACATAGCTCCTTTGCAGTTGAGATTGGGCAGGCAGAAACAATTTCTGTTCAATAAAGACAGGTCTCCAAGCTGCTCAGATGCATAAGCATGGCAAAGTGGAAAGAATTATAGGTTCCATTATGGCTTTTTGATTCCAGGAAGATTATCATATTTGTCCACTGTGCATTTTAGGGTTCAGTTTAAGATGCAGGTTTGAGTGACAAATTCTTTTTGCATGAAAGATGATGAGGAGAAGCAGAAATTGTTACCATGTCTTCCTTTCTATGCCACGGGACAATTTTTAATCTTGATTGATTTTCTGAAGTATTAAGATATTATATATAATCTGATATAATTAGTATTCTGAGATTCTCAACTATATTGAAATATTTTATACTTAATGTCATATATTATTTCTGATTTTCTAAAGGTTCTTGATAGATTTTCTTTCATTGTTCAGATTACTGGCTTGCAAGCGACTTTACAAAGTTTGGAATCTGGAAGCAACATTCACATTCCTGTGATGAAAGGTAAATATTTAGCTATGAACCAAAAGTAAAAGCTTAGGAGATAATGCTTGCATATCATGGTATTATGCACATTTCTAGAAATTTAATATTTATCTACATATTAAATTTGTACACTATTTAAATAATCTACAATGTATACAGACTGAAATTGTCTAAAACTAATGCTGTTTTATACTAAGTTATGCAGAAAATCTCAATGAATAAGCTATGGGCATTGGGATCCCCAGCATCTACTGTATGTCTACATTTTTTGTAAAGAAAAAGAAAAAGAATTGGTTGAGAGCTGTGCATGATTAGAGACTCCTGAACTCTATATCTGTTAGGTTAGACCAGGGGTGGGCAGACAGCCAAGCTGGCTCAGGAATTCTGGGAGTTGAAGTCCACAGGTTGTTTAAGAGCCACATTTGCCCACCCCTGAGTTAGACTATCACCCAATACCTCTTATTTTAGATCTGCTGAGTTATCTTCAAAAGATATTGTGTTTTTGCTATATATCTTAAGAAGAATGGATCTGAATAATAGACATCCATAAATATTTAATAGCTCTTGACATCCACAGTAATGCCCTATGGATTGGTTAATTACTCTGAGATTTTCTCCAGATTTCCAATATTTTAGATAAATGTATAGCTGTACTAGGATGTCGTCCTGCCTTTTTTCAGTAGATACATCCTTACATGAAATTCACATCAGAAATGTATTAATTTTTTTTCACATACCCAGTCTTTTTTTGCTAAATTGGAAAAATGCCTGTTGGAGCCCAATAATCCAAATAATCCATGTAACCATTTGGATTATTTGGATTATTGGATCTCTGCAGAATAAGTACAGATTAATCCCACTAAAGTGCAGTATGTTTTCACATGAGAAACATCTAATATCCCAGCTGTGTTGCCTGATCGACAGAGGCTTTTCAAAGCATTTTTTTGCATTTGCAGAAAAAATGCTTTGAAAAGTTAAAAAAAAAAAGTTGGCCACGCCCACCCAGTCACATTACACCCCCCCACCAAGCCACGCCCACAGAACCAATAGTAACAAATTTTACATTTCACCCCTGCCTACTACACATTAAATATAACATTCCATTATAATATCTTCTCTTATACTATACACTATCCATTAATTTTAGATTCCTTTTCCAGCCAATCATACCATCTGTTCCATGTTTCATAATAAATCATTTCCTCTCTGTCCTTAAGTTCCATTGTTAATTTATCTGATTCTGCACATTCCAGCACCTTTTTTATAATCATCGTGTTTGCTGGAGCATGTTATTGTTTTCAGTTTTGGGCAAATGAGATTCTGGCGGCCGTAATTATGTGGAGTATGAGGTATTGAATTTCTTTACTCATTTTTTCTTTTATAATCCGTAACAAAAGTAATTCAGGTTTCATATCAATTTTTTCCCCAGTCATTTCCTCCAACCATTTTTTAATTTTTAACCAGTAGTCTCTTGCTTTGGAACATGTCTACCACATGTGATAGTATGTCCCTTATGGATGATGACATTTCCAACAGTTCTGTGGATTGTTTGAAAACATCATGGCCAATCTCGCCGGGAGTAAATGCCACCTATAAAACATTTTATAAATATTTTCTTTATAGGCGGCCGACAACGTCATTTTATAATTTGTTCTCCATATTTTCCCCCAGTACTTTAATTCTATGTTGAATCCAAAATTTTTCATCCAAATTATCATTGTTTCCTTACCTGTTTCCTCCTCCATTTTGAATTTGAGGAGACAGTTATATATTTTGGTGATTACCTTTTGATCTGTACCTGTTAATATTTTATCCATTTCTTTTTTTTATTATTTTTTAAGACAAACAAACATTTAGTACATCATTCATTTCTTCCATGTGACATTTCGATGTTATCTTCAAAAGTTTCTTCTCTTCTCTACCTCTACTGTCTTCAATCTCACCAAATCCTTTACAAAGATTTTCCACTAATATATTATTCTAATTACAACCAATTTTTTTCAATCTCTTTTAAAAATTTATTTGTAACTCTTTTCTAATCAATAGTAAAATTTGTTCCATATCTTAAAATATTCTGTATCTTCTCTTTCCCTTATCATCATAGTTAATCTATTCATTTCTGCACAATCTAAGATTTTTTTAATTACTTCTCCCTCCGAAGGTATATTCTCTACTTTCCACTTTTGTGCATAAACAATCCTTGCTGCTGTTATTACATGTATAATCAAATATATATTATTTTTACTAGTTTTCTCTGGTAAGATACCCAATAGGAATAGCTCTGGTTTTAAATCTATACGTTGTTGTATCATTTTCTCCATCCATAACTTAATTTTATTCCAATAGTTTTTCGCTTCAGGACATGTCCACCACATATGGTAATATGAACCTGGTAACTGGTGACATTTCCAACATTTAGCTGATTTATCTTTAAACATTTTTGCCAGTTTCTCAGGGGGCATATGCCATCTATAAAACATTTTATATAGATTTTCCTTATATGCAGTGGACATTGTTAATTCATAATTTCTTTCCCATAATTGTTGCCATTTATCCAATTCAATTGAATATCCAAAGTTTTTTGCCCAGGCTATCATTGTTTCTTTTACTTGTTCTTCATCTAGTTCTATATTTAGTAAAAAAAAAATTGTAACATTTTAAAATTAGTTTATCCTCTGATCCCGTGTCTTATCAAGCTCAGTCTTCTCTAAATAAAAACCCTGTAATTTAACATCTTTTTCATATCTTGTTTGTATGCGCACATACATATACCAATCCATTTCAATTCCCTGTTCTTCCAGTTCATGTTTCCTTTTCAAGTCCGCCTTATCTGTTAACAAATCTTTATATCTAACAATATTTCCAAGATTAAAAACGTTTGGGTGAATTAACTCTTCCATTGTTGATAATCATATTGGTATTTTCACATAATATTTGTCTCTAACTTTTTCCCATACCAATAATAATGCATTTCTTATATAATGTCTTTGAAAGTACTGTGTATCTTACTTCTACTATACCATAAAAAAGCATTACAACCCTGTTGTAAATCATGCCCTTCCAATGTTAATAATCTTATATTTCTTAATTCAATTAATTACAATTGCTGAGCACATTGTAAGCTGCCCTGAGTCTCCGGAGAAGGGCGGCATATAAATCAAATTAAAAAAAAAATCCATTCTTTCAACCATGTCAGTGCTGCTGCTTGATAATATAATTCCCAATTCGGGAATCCGAATTCTTCTCGTAATCTCATATCCTGAAGCATTTTTAAACTTATTTTGGCTTTTTTGGCTTGCCATATAAATTTCCTTGTTACCATATTTAGATATTGAAAATAAGTCTTTTCAATTTTTATCGGTATTGTCTGAAATAGAAATAATAATCTTGGTAATATATTCATCTTTATAATTGCTATCCTTCCCATAAGTGACAATTGAAGATTCTTCCATTTCTCCAAGTCTTTCAAGTCTTTCTCAATTTGAGAAAGACAATTATTAAGTTTATAATAATTGTGTTCTTTGATCGTTGCACACCTTGAAGTCAAATATATTCCTAAGTATTTAATTTTTTTCATTACTTGTATGTCTAATGTCTCTTCTATCGTTTTTTTTTTGTTTTTGTGTAATATTTTTCACAAGATTTTTGTTTTTTCTTTATTTATTTTCAGTCCAGACACTTTTCCATAGTTCTCTATTTGAGCTTATAATTTTGGTCCTGTAACTTGTGGTTCCTCTAAGATAAATACTAAATCATCCGCAGATGCTTGCAGTTTATATTCCTCTTTTTTAATTTTCATTCCC
This sequence comes from Arizona elegans, assembly GCA_022577455.1. NCBI lineage: Eukaryota > Metazoa > Chordata > Lepidosauria > Squamata > Colubridae > Arizona > Arizona elegans. Next base: position 158,098,648 of record JAKOOJ010000001.1, read on the forward strand.
TTTATCTCGCCTAATGTTCCTATTCAATACTTCTAGAGTCAGAATAAACAATAATGATGATAGGGGACATCCTTGTCTAGTACCCTTCATAATTCCAATGTTCTCTGTCATTTCTCCATTCATCATTATTTTAGCAGATTGGTTGTCATAAATTGTTTTTACTGTATTTATAAATCTCTCCCCAAAGTCCATTCCCTGCAATTGTCCTATCATAAATTGCCAATTCACATTACCAAAAGCTTTTTGAGCTTCTAAGAACATCATCGCCATTTGTCTTTCTGAATGCGTCTCGTAATACTCCAAGGTATCCAAAATTACCCTCATATTGTCTCTAATTTGCCTTTTAGGTAGGAATCCATTTTGATCTGTATGAATAAGTTCATTTAACAGTTTTTTTAAATATGTTTGCCATTATTGAGGCAAAAATCTTGTAGTCCACATTCAATAATGAAATGGGTCTATAGTTTTTTATTAGTTGTAGATCTGTATCTTCTTTGGGAATAAGTGTCACATAGGCCTCCCTTCATGAATCTGACATTTTTGCCTTCATTAAAAGTTCATTAAATAATTCCAGCATTACATTGCTCATCACTTCTTGTAACGTTTTGTATAATTCTGCTGGTAGGCCATCCGGTCCAGGTGCTTTCCCATTTTTTTGTCTTTTTATTGCTTTTGTTAATTCCATCATTCCATCAATGATGGAATTACATTGATACAGATCATTATATTGATCTGTTATTTTCGGTAAGTCTGCTTTTCCAAATATTTTGCTATCTCTTCCTCTGAATTTTTTTCTTGAGAGTAGAGTTTTTTATAGCATTCTTAAATTATCCTCTTCTTTTCCTCGTTTCTGTAACATATTTTTCCCTCTTCATCTTGAAAGTATTTTATCATCTTTTTCTCCTTTTCTTTTTTCAATTTATACGCCAACCACCTTCCTGGTTTATTTGCATTTTCAAAAGAATTTTGTTTAGTTGCTCTTAATTTGGTTGCTAATTGTTCCTGTTCATTTATATTTATTTCATGTTTTTTCACTTCTATCAACTTCTTAATTTTTTTTATTTTGTGCATCTTTTTGGAAGTCTTTTTCTAGTTTCTTATACTCCTCTTCCAATCTTATCTGTTTTTGTTTTTTCTTTTTATTCTTTTTTCCCAAATATGTTATTGCCAGACCTCTAATATAAGCTTTCATGGTATCCCATACCATCTGAAGTGATATGTCCTCTTTTTTATTTATTTTAAAGAAAAACTCTAATTCTTTTTCCACAAACTGTTGAAATTCTTTTTCATTTAATATTGTTACATTTAAAGTCCATCTTGTCCTTTTCTTTTGACCTTTCCATGTTATTATCATTGGGTTATGGTCCACACAAATGTTTGAATCAATATTTGATTCTTGTATACTATCCATAAACTCTGTTGACATCCATATCATGTCTAACCTCGACCATGATAAGTGTCTATTTGAATAAAAGGTATATTGCTTTTCTTTCAAGTGCTTTTGTCTCCATACATCTTGAATACACAATTCTTCCATCATTGTAAAAAAAGGTCTCGGCAGTATTCTTCTAGACTTTTTATTAGTCTTTGTTGTTTTATAATCCAAGTCTACATCTACTATGGCATTAAAATCACCCATTATACATACATATTCATAATCCAATTCTAATATTTTTTTTGTGTAGTTTTCGATAAAATTCTTCTTGCTTTTCATTTGGTGCATATACTGCAATGAGTAATATTTGTTTTGTGCTGTTTTTTATTTCCACCATCAAAATCCTACCTTCATCATCTTCAAAACATAGTTTTGGTTCTAATTTTTCTTTGATATACAGTACCACACCTCTTTTACTCTGTTGTATCAATGATGTAAATAAAACTCCTAGTTTTGGATATTGTAACAATTTCATATGTTGTCTTCTAATATGTACTTCTTATAAACATATAATGTCCATTTTCAAACTGTTCAGTTTACTTAAGGTTCTATTCCTTTTTATCGCCGCATTTAGTCCATTTACATTTAGTGATATTGCTCTTATTTCTTCTTCCATGATTTACTTGTTACTCGTTTTTGATTTCATCGCCCTTGTCTCTCTTTATTCCATTGGATCTTTAGCTCTTGCCCCCTCTCTTAACCCTCTTTCTTCTTTTGTTTTTTCCTCTTTATCTGTCTTGTCATCTCTCTGTTTTGTCTCGCCTACTGCACCCTGATCTTCCTCTAACGGTCCACAAAATTGTTGATAAAACAACTTTGTCTTTTCAATAGAATCAAGTCTATGTCTTTGTTCTTGCCATGTTACAATGATTCCTTCAGATATTAACCATCTGAAACTCACTCCTTTGAATATTAAGAATTTTGTTAAAAATTGATATTCTTTCCTCAGATCCCTAACTCTTCTAGGTATTTGTTGTAAAACCACAAGTTCTTTAACTTTATATTTCAATGGTGTGATTCTTGCTGCTTGTAATGTCTCTCCTTTCACCACCTTCTTTGTAAATCTTACATGTACTTCTCTTGGTAGCTTATTCCTCATTGCATATCTTGTATATACTCTAAAAGCTTCATCAATCTCATTTAAAATCTTTTCCTTGGGTTGTTCCAAAACTTCTGCCAAGATCTCCGCAATCACCTCAGGTAGATTTTCTCCTTTTTCTTCCTCTATATTTTGAAATCTTAAGTAGAATTCAGAACATTCCATTTCAAGTGAGATAATTGTTTTTTCTTGTAATTTTTCTTTTGACACTCGTTTCTCTTCTAATTCTTCAACCTTCTTCTCTGTGATGTCTGCTTTTTCTTCTACTTTTTGGATTCTCTCTTTGTTTTTTCCCATCATCTCTTTCATCTCTTTTAACTCTTGTTTTATATCATCATGAAGCGGTTGCATAAAATTTCTTAGTTCCATCATCTCTGATGTTTTCTATGTTTCTGCCGCTGAGGGGCTTGATGCAGGATGCAGGTGGGCTGTAAATTTCTTCATTTTAATATTTTATAATCCATTTATGATTAAATTATAACCCAAATCTCTAATCCACCCGATGGTTGAATTAGAGAAAAATAATAATTTAAAAAAAAACCACAATCAACCACCTCCCTTCAAAAATTTAAAATTCCCAATCTCCCGTATAAAAATTTAGAAGTAAAATATAAGAAAAAGAAAAAAACAACAACCAAAAGAAGAAAAAAAAATAATCCAATTGTCCAAATGGCACAAATTCAAAAAAAATAAAAAGCAAAAATGACAACAGAAAAAAGAGAGACGAAAATCAAATACCAGGTAGCCAAAAGAAAAAAGAGAAGATTTTTCTTCTGACTCTTCATGTCATAATCCAAAGTTTTTAATAATCTGATTGTATTAAATTCAGTCAAAAAAAGAAAAGAAAAGAAAAAAGGTCTCTGAATATAAGACAAGTCAAGAATAAAAACTTTTTCTTTCCACCAGCAAAACTCACAACAAAGTACAAAACACTTCAAAAAGTTTATAGTAAAATATATAAACTAATCATCCCAAGAGAAAAAAAAGGAAGGTTTGTGTAAGATTCAAAGTCCAAAATAGAAAAACAAAAGTAGGAAAAAAATTCAAAGACAAGTTCAAAAGCCTGTCTTCTCTCCTTCACAGCTGTTCAATTATCATTCAGCTCAATGTCAAGGTCAGTTATTGTTAGGGTTTCTTCAAAGGGAATCTTTTCTTTCTTTTCTTTCTGTCTTTTTCCTTTCACCACTAGATGGCACTGCAGGTCTACTTTTAACATTAACACCAATTCCTTTGTTGATTCAAAATTGATTCAAAATTCTTTTAACAATCATCCCATTCTATAAAAAATCATTTGTTCAAATGGGATTTCCATCTCCAATTCAGTTCATTGTCCCAATTCTTATTATTAAGTTTAAAAAGGTTTAAAATCCCCCAAATTCTTTCTTCAGTAATAAAACAATAAAACAGTAAAAAGGTTTCTAGTTTCATTTCCTTCGCAGCCAATTTACAGGGTGTGAAAGCTTATACCGCTCTCACTCATCGCTTTCAGCTAGTCTTTTCCACCTTGTAAATTCTCCAGGTGGGTTTGGAGAAACTTTAATAAGGCAAAATCAGAACCCTCTCACCTCCATGTCACATGCTGTATTTCTTGATCTTCTTTTGTTGTTGTAGCCGTCCTCGCTTCGTAGCGACTTCTTGGTCATTTTCTTCACTGCCGAATTGAGGAACTTCTTCCGGTCTTTCCAGGGAGTTTGCGAACTCCCTGTGCTGACCGGTATGTGCTCCTCTTGTTTGTCATCACTACGAGATGACTTAGGTCCCTGGGGACCCTTGGATAGCAGAGATATCGACAAGTCCTTGAGAGCACTCAAAGAGTCTGTCTTTCCGCGGGACATTGGCCACACCTCTCTCTTTTTTTTAATCGATTTCTTGTTGTCCATTTTGAAATCCATATAATTCTAAATCTTTTTTGTATTTTGTTTGGATCTGTAAATAAGGTCACCAATCTATTTTAATTCCTCCTTCTAATAATTCTTGTTTGGATTTCGGATTTCCTTGTCCATCTAACAACTTTTTAAAGGTTACTATTTTGTTTAAGTCAATTAAATTGGGGCAGACCAAGGCTTCCATCGTTGATATCCATCTTGGAACTTTTGTGTAAAAATTTCTTTTAATCTTCATCCAAATTTCTAGCAATACTTCTCTCACCTGATATCTTTGGAAATATGTGTGGGTTTTGTTCTTTCCCTTCCAAATAAAGGCATGCCAACTCCTCTGTAAATCATGCCCCTCAATCATTAATATTCTTCCATTTTTTAAATTTATCCATTCTTTGAGCCATGATATTACTGCCACCTGATGGTAAAGTTCCCAATCTGGGAGGCCAAAGCCACCCTTATTTCTAGAATCTTGTAAGAGTTTTAATTTAATTCTGGGCTTTCCCCCCAACCATATAAACTTACTAATTATTTTATTCAATTTTTTGGAAAAGCTTTTCCCCAATTTTATAGGTACCGTTTGAAATAAATATAAATTTTTTGGAAGGATATTCATCTTTATAGTAGCAATTCTTCCAGTCAATGATATTTGTAATTTCGACCAATTCTCTAAATCTTTTTGAATTTACTACAGTATTTTCAAATAATTATCTTCCTTTATTGAAGATTTTTTTGCCGTTATCCAAATACCCAGATACTTTACTTTTTTTACAATTTGAATTCCTAATTTTTCCTCTAATTTCTTATTTTGGCCTTTCGTAAGATTTTTGATGAGTATCTTTGTTTTATTTTTGTTTATTTTTAAGCCCGCAACTTTGCCAAATTTCTCTATTTCCTGTAATAGCAATTCTCCCGTTTCCAAAGGGTCCTCTATTATGAACACCATATAGTCCGCAAAGGCCTGTGTTTTATATTCCTCTTTTTTAATTTTTAACCCTTTTATTTCCTTATTTCCCCTTATCTGAGTCAATAAAACTTCTAATGAAAGAATTAATAAGAGCGGAGATAATGGACATCCTTGCCTAACCCCTTTATTTATATTGTCTTTTTCTGTTAGGTCTCCATTTACCATAATTCTTGCGGTTTGATTTGAATAAATTGCCCTAATCATTTCTATAAATTTTTTGCCAAATTTTATCCCAATTAATTGAATAGTTAGAAATTGCCAATTCAAGTTGTCGAACTCCTTCTGTGCATCCACCAATATTAATGCCAATTGTCTTTCAGGTGGGCCTCATAATACTCTAATTCTTATATTGTTTTTTATTTGTTGTTTGGGTAAAAACCCATTTTGGTCCAAATGAATAATTTTGTTTAATATTTTTTTAGTCTTTCTGCCATTATTGTTGCCAAGATTTTATAGTTGGCATTTAACAGCAAGATTGGCCTATAACTTTGGATATGTTGATTGTCTGAATTTTCTTTTGGGATTGATGTTATATATGCCTCCGTCCATGAGTTTGGCATTTTAGCTCTCTCCAATACTTCATTATATATTTCCAGCATAATTTCTTCTAAAGATTCTTGAAATGTTTTATATAATTCCGCCGGAATTCCATCTGGCCCTGGGGTTTTATTACTTTTTTGCTTTTTGATTGGCTCTTTCAACTCTGTTAAGATAATTTTGTCATTGAACATTTCCCTACCTTCCTTTACTATATTTGGCAGATTCCTCTCCCGTAAATATTTTGTAATGTTTTCTTCTGTAATATTTTCTTGGCAATATAGTGTTTGAAAGTACTTTTGAATAATGTTTTTTTTTTCTCATCAATCTTGTAATGCAAATTTCCTTGTTCATCTTGTAAATATTGTATCAAATTTTTAGCTTTTTCTTTTTTCAATTTGTGTGCTAGCCATCTTCCTGGTTTATTTGCTGTTTCAAAGTAATTTTGTTTTGCCAATTTTATATTCCATATCCTGTTGTAATATATTAATTTTATGTTTTATTAAATCTCTTTCCTCTATAATTTTCTCATTCTGGGGTAATTTCTGTAGGGCTAATTCTAATTTTTTGAATTTCTCCAATATTGACGCTTGTTGTTCCCTTTTCTCTTTATTTCTTCTCGCCACATACACTATACATATTCCCCTCATATATGCTTTGGCGGTGTCCCATAAGTTCTGTGGAGTTGTATATTCATTCCTATTCTCCTTAAAGAAATGATTTAATTCCCTTTCCATTGTTTGCATGTAAGATTTTTCTTTTATAATTCTTTTAATATTAAGGGACTATGATCCGCCCAGGTGTTTGGCATTATATTTAGCTCTTTTAATTTGTTAATCAATTCTGGGTTCATCCAGGCCATATCTATCTGTGACCACGAGTTATGTGGGTGGGAGAAGAAGCTGTATTGTTTTTTCAATTGGGTTCAATTGTCTCCACGCTTCTTTTAAATTTAGCTTTTTTATCATCTCAAAGAACATACTGGGTAATTTTCATCTTTTATATTTATTCTTTTTCGTAGTCCTATAATCAAGTTTGTTAACTACTACTCCATTAAAATCCCCTATTATACAAAAATTTTCACTATCTAATTCCATTAATTTCCTATGTAATTTGTTGTTTTTTATTTGGCGCATGAATTATCACTAGAATGGTTGTCTTGTAATTTGTAGTTATTTCCATTATTAAAATTCTTCCATCTTTATCACTAAATATTTTTCTAGAGTTTAGCCAATCTTTTATATATACAGCGATCCATCTTTTCTTGTTTTGTGCCAGCGCCACATGTAATTCCCCTAATTTGGGACATTTTATAAGATCACTATGCTTTTTTCTAAAGTGTACCTCCTGGAGGCAAATGATATCCATCTTTTCTTTTTTTGTAGTCTTGTTAGTGTCTGTTTACATTTAATGGATGAATTGATGCCGTTTATGTTTAATGACAGCATCTTTATTTCATTTTCCATCTTGTTATCTATCTATTGGTCTTGGTCCTTTCCTTGTTCTATTCTCGATCTGTGCTCTAGTTCTGGCTCCTTCTCTCACCTGAGCCATCAGAACATCACTCTGTATTTTAACAACTGTGTGGAGAGAAAGTGGTAGCTTCGTCTTTGCTCCCTTATTATTTTTGGGATTTGTTTTAACACTATAATCTCCTTTCCATTATACATCAGGGGGTCTTCTCTTGTTTTGCTATATACTTCATCCCTAGTTTTTTTCCTCACAAATTAAACACGAACTTCTCTGGGAAGTTTATTTCTCTGTGCATAGTTCGTATGAATCCTGTATGCTTCGTCAATTTCGTTTTCCAGCTCATGTTTACTTTTTTGTAATGCTTCCGCTAGGAGTTCAGCCATTACTTTGGGGAGTAGTTCTTCTTTGCATTCCACAATATTTTGAAAGCGAAGGTAAAACATTGATTTTTCCATTTCCAAATTTATTATAGCTGTTTCCAATTCCCTATGTTCTCCCACCATTTTATTTGTTGCTATGTCTAATTTTTTTTCCATATGATCCGTTTTAACCTCTACCAACTTTATCTTTTGTTCGTTTTTGGTTATCATCTCCTGCATTGTACCTATTATGTCATCTAGTTTACGTATCTCCCCCTTTACTTCTCCCATACCATTCTTAATATCTTCATGATTATTTGTCATAACCTCCTGCATTTTTAACATTGTTTCCTGTATTGCTAGTAGGATTGACTGCATACTCTGTAAGTTAATGGTAGAACCAGATTTTTCACCTCCCAACATAGCTTCCACAGATCTTGATCCTGAGGGGGAAGCTGCTATTGAAGTTATTCCCCCCCCACCCCCATTATGGTGATTGTGGTAATTGTGCTTGTCATTTTGATATTTTTTTTTTAAAAAAAATCCACACTACCATATAATCAACTGTATTCTTTTATTCCTCTCTTTCAGTCACTATCCTTCTTCAATTCCTCTAAAAAAATTTTCATACAATTGTTATAATACCTCCACTTGTCTCTTAATATAAACCTTAATTAATTCAATACCAGTTTCTAACAATTAATTGATTGATTAATAATTAAAAATTAACTAATGATTAATAAGAAGTAAGCAGATAAATAGATAATAATAAATAATTCTTAAATTATTTATTTAAGTCCAGTCTCCAACCTTCGCTTTTTAGCGAAGGTTGTTGAGTCCGTGGTGGCGCAGCAATTCCCTCAATTCCTGGAGGAAACTGACTACCTCGATCCTTACCAATCTGGTTTCAGGCGTGGTCACAGCATGGAAATGGCATTGGTCGCCCTAGTAAATGATCTCTGGTGGGCCAGGGATGGGGGTTGTTCCTTCATCCTGGTCCTTCTTGCCCTCTCAGCGGCTTTCAATACCATCGACCATGGTATCCTGCTGCAGCGGCTCGGGGAGATGGGGTTAGGAGGCACTGTTTTACAGTGGTTCTCCTCCTATCTCTCTGGCCGTCTGCAGTTTGTTTGGGCGGGGAGTCAGGGATCCTCCCAGAGGCCTCTCACTTGTGGGGTGCCTCAGGGATCGGTTCTCTTCCCTCTGCTCTTTAACATCTACATGAAACCACTGGGTGAAATCATTCATGGTTTTGGGGTGAGGTATCATCAATATGCTGATGATACCCAGCTTTACATCTCCACCCCTGACCACCCTAGGGATGCCTTTTCCGTGATGTCCCACAGCCTGGAAGCGGTGCGGGTTTGGATGCGGAGGAACAGGCTTAGACTCAACCCTTCCAAGACTGAGTGGCTGTGGATGCCAGCATCCCGGGATCTGGAGGTTCCATCTCTAACGATCGGAGGAGAAACTCTTGCTCCCTCTGATAGGGTCCGCAACTTGGGTGTCCTCCTGGATTCTTGGCTGTCCTTAGAGAACCATCTGACGGCCGTAACCAGGGGGGCCTTCACACAGGAGCGTCTTGTGCGCCAGTTGCGCCCTTTTCTAGACCAGGATACCTCGCCACGGTCACTCATGCCCTCGTTACCTCTAGGTTGGACTACTGTAACACTCGCTACATGGGGCTGCCCTTGGGATGCGTCCGGAGGCTCCAGCTAGTCCAGAACGCAGCCGCACGGGTAGTTACAGGGGCGGTCTAGATACTCCCGTGTAACACCTCTGCTGCGTGAACTGCACTGGCTGCCGGTGGTGCTCCGGATACATTTCAAGGTGCTGGTGCTCACCTATAAAGCCCTTCATGCCTTAGGCCTGGGATACTTGCAGGACCATCTCCAGCCACTCTCCCACCGTCCTGTGCGCTCTCACAGAGTCGGCCTCCTCGGGGTGCCGTCGGCCAAACAATGTCGGCTGGCGGCCCCCAGGAGGAGGGCGTTCTCTGTGGGAGCCCCGACCCTCTGGAATGGATTGCCCACCGAGCTCAGGACAGCCCCCGACATTCTTCCGTCGCGAGCTGAAGACGTGGCTCTTTCGTCAACTCAACTGATCCATTTGGGGATACACTGTTATAATTTTAAACTGTTTTTAATAGGGTTGTTGATTTTAATTTATTTCATTGTGATTTGTATTGGAATTTGTCATTTTGTAAGCCGCTTTTGAGTCCCTAGGGAGAAAGGCAGCATATAAATCGCAATAATAAATAAATAAATAAATAAATAAATAAATAAATACACTCCTTCTTTCTTAAGATTCAATTACAGTTATCAGTCTTAAATATATATATAAACTACAATGAGATATATTATAAAATATTATAAATTGTAAATGTTATAAAAAGGTAACGTATAATTATGTTTACTCATTGTATTTCTGACTTAACGTCCCAATACTCTCCAATGTTGTCTATTTGCCTTACAATTAAATCTAACTTTATATCACAATATGTGATATAGTCTTGTGATATATGTGATGTAGTCTTTTTTAGTTTTTTAGCTTTTAAATTGTCAATGCGTTTTAATTTGAATTGTTTTAAATTTGGGCCAAAGTTATGTAATTCTTTTAATAATTTTAAATTTTGTATTGGTATGTGTTTTAGTTCTGGCTGTGCACCGCCCTGAGTCCACTAGGAGAAGGGCGGTATACAAATTGAATAAAATAAAATAAATAAATAAATAATATAGGTCCGTGATGTTGAACCTATGGCATGTGTACCACAGATGGCCCACAGAGCCATATCTGTGGGCCCGCAAGCATTGCTCTAGCTCAGCTCCAGGGTGCATACGCGCACCAGCTAGCTGATTTTTGGGTCTTCTGGGCCCACCGGAAGTCAGGAAACGGGCCATTTCTGGCCTCCGAAGGACCTCCGGGTGGCTGTTTTCACCCTCCCCAGGCACTAAGAAAGTCTCTGCAGCCTGGGGAGGGCAAAAAATGGGCCTATCAGGCCATTGATAACCTTTTTGGCATCACGTACCATAAGTGGGGGGAGCAGGGGGGGGTCACAATTGCATGCATGAGGCTGCTGGGTGCAGGGGGCATTGAATTATGGGTGTGGGTATGCATACGCACGACCACCCCACACTTCCCCCACTTTTGGCACGCAATGGCAAAAAGGTTAGCCATCACTGATATAGGTTATAAATGTTTCAATAAATATATATGAATATCTGATTATAAATATTTCAGCAAGTATATAAATATAAATATGTTGATATATGTCTTATTTATTGCTTGGTAATCTTTTCCTCAATTAATTTTTTACTAACACCAAAGTTTCTTAAAAGTTTCTTGTAGACTGGTAGATTTGTAGACTGGTGTTATATGTCCATGTCTAAGATCATAATATCTTCTATTCTTCTTTCTCTCTGAGTCTTGTGTCTGGGGTTTTTTTCCTGACCTCTTCCTCCAAAATGTCTTCTGTAATCAAAACTGCCCAGTCACCTCCGTTGTCTGTAACACAGTTTCTAATCTGCCACTTCCAACACATCCAGCATAACCAACATTTTCTCTTTTTTTCCCCAGAAACAGTCCCAAAAAATAGAAATTTCTTTTTACTACTAGTAATACAACAATCAAAACTCAATCCACTTGTTAGCTCCCACTCGCACGATCACTCCCCCCACACTTTTTGACAGCTCATGATCTCTGCTCCCACCGCTGTCTCGCTGCTCAATTCCCCTCTTGAAAACTCACTTTACCGCTTCTGTCTCGAGTCCTTTTATAATCCTTGAGAGTTTTCCCTTTCTGTCTCTTTTATTTCTCCTCTCACCGGTTCTTCAAGCTGCTTTCCATTGTTCTCTCCCTGTACCAATCATCGGGACATCATGCCTCTGGATCCGCCATTATCAAGCAGATTTCTTCCGTGTATATCCAGAGGGCTTCTCTTGCCGAATGGGAGCTCACACTACTCCTCGTTCGAACTCCAATGGAACCCCTCTATCTCGTCGATCTCTCCAAGATCCGACCTGCCGAAAAAGCCTCAAAAACACGAAAAATCGGGCACGAACAAGCAGAGCCCCACTCGTTTGTCCCACTACAGCGTGACATCACCGCCAGATGTCCCCAGCAGGAGTGCCTTGGTTTTATGCCATCTGTTGTGCCCCACCTCAGAGTTTCTTGTTCCTGTATAAGAAATGTATCCTGATTGGTTGTGAGACTCCCAAGGGGCGGGGTCTTAGCTAACTTTGTAGGCTATCTCCCAAGCTTGCTTGAGCCTTGCCATGTGGTGAGTTTCTGTTGCTATTGTGTTGCAGATGATGGTCCATTGACAAAGGTGGGGGGAATGAGTGAACTGGTTCCGGCCTTAATGGCCCATTGACAAAGGGGAGAGGGGAACAGGGAGCAGCATTGTCTTTAAAACATGTTTCTCCATTTCTCATCCAGGAAATATAATATTCTGCCTTTCTAATATTTCCTAAAATATTTCATTCTTCTAGGAGAGGGGTGAGTGCTAACTTCCTACAATCCTATGATTCAGTCTGCAGACCCCTTATCATCTTTGTTGCTCTTCTTTGCATTCTTTCCAGGGCCTCAGCATCTTTTTAATATTGTAGTAACCAGAACTGGACAGAGTACTCGAAATATGATATCAGTAGTGTAGTATAAAGCAGTACTATCACTTCTTGTGATCTTGATGCTATCCTTCTATTGATGCATCCTGGGATTGTGTTAGCTTTTTTGGTAGCTGCAGAACACTGCTGGCTCATACTTAAGGGGTAGTACATTAGTACACCTAGATCCCTGTCAGTTACTACTGTTGAGCCAGGTACCATCTATTTTGCACCTAAATCCAGGACCTTTTCTCACAGCTGAACTGTATCTTGTTGGATAGGACCAATGCACAAGTTTGTCAAGATCCTTCTGAATCTTGAGTTTGTCTTCCTATCACAACTAAAAAATTAATGGAAGACTTTATCTGCTAGATTTTGATTAATTTAGTCACTCATCTTCTGAGGGATACCACCTGGGGGCATTTGGTGGCATGTTGTCACTAGAGCATATTCAGAGAAATTATTTGATCCCATTCTTGCCATAAAGTATATTCACTACCTTCTGCTGTTACTCTAGGACAACAGAGCTGAAAGGAGACATAATGTGACCCATTCATCATATAGGGGAGTAAGGACAGAAGAATTTATTTATTTATTTATTTATTTATTTATTTATTTATTTATTTATTTATTTATTGAATTTCTATACCGCCCTTCTCCCGAAGGACTCAGGGCAGTGAACAGATTAAGATTTCATATACATTTAATTTTTATTTTTTTTTATAAACAGTAAATAATAAATTGAGTCAACTTGGTGTATCTGCTAAGATCTTGGCATAGAATTTAGATGCTTATGCTAGCCCTGCTTGTTGAAACAGAAAGGTCTTCAGGGCACATTGGAAAGTGCGAAGATCTGGGATTATTCGTTCCAGGGGGTATTTTGTTCCAAAGAGTAGGTGCCCCCACAGAGAAGGCTCTCTCCCTTGGAACTACTAGACGACATTGATTTAATGATGGTACTATGAGTAGGCCTACTCTGTGAGAGCGTATTGGTTGGTGGGAGGTTATCGGTTGCAGCAGGTGGTCTCGTAAGTACTCAGGTCCTAAGCCATGGAGCACTTTAAAGGTAAGAACCAACACCTTGAAGCGCACTCGGAAGGCCACCGGAAGCCAGTGCAGCTCGCGTAGAAGAGGTGTTACATGTGAGCGCCATGTTGCTCCCATAATTACTCGTGCAGCCGCATTCTGGACCAGTTGGAGCTTCCGGGTGCACTTCAAGGGGAGCCCCATGTAGAGAGCATTGCAGTAGTCAAGTCGGGAAATGACGAGGGCTTGAGTGACTGTGTGTAATGAGTCCCAGTGTAGAAAGGAACGCAATTGGCGAATCAGGCGAACCTGATAGAAAGCTCCTCTGGCCACGGCTGTTATATGATCTTCCAAAGACAGTCGTGCATCCAGGAGGATGCCTAAATTGCGAGCTTTCTCTGCGGGGGTCAATGACTCGTTCCCAATAGTTAGTGATGGGACTAACTGGCTGTACCGGGAGGCCGGCAGCCACAGCCACTCAGTCTTGGAAGGGTTGAGTTGAAGCCTGTTTCTCCCCATCCAGACCCGTACGGCCTCAAGGCACCGGGACATCACTTCAAGGGCATCATTGGGGTGGTCTGGGGTGGAGATGTACAGCTGGATGTCGTCAGCGTACAGATGGCACTGCACCCCAAAACCACGGATGATCTCACCCAGCGGCTTCACATAAATGTTGAACAGGAGAGGCGAGAGGACCGACCCTTGCGGTACCCCACAAACCAGGTGCCTTGAGGTCGACCTCTGCTCCCCAGCCAACACGGACTGCGACCGGTCGGAGAGATAGGAGGAGAACCACCATAAAACAGTGCCTTCCACTCCCAACCCCTCCAACCGGTGCAGCATGATACCATGATCAATGGTATCAAAAGCCGCTGAGAGATCTAATAGGACTAGGATAGAGGAACATCCTCTATCCCGAGCCCTCCAGAGATCATCAATCAACGCGACCAATGCTGTTTCTGTGCTGTATCCAGGCCTGAAGCCGGACTGGAACGAGTCTAGATAGACAGCTTCATCCAGGTACTGTGGGAGCTGTCGTGCCACCACACTTTCGACAACCTTTGCTAAAAAGCAAAGGTTGGAGACTGGACGGTAGTTTGCTAAAACAGCCGGATCCAGAGAGGGCTTCTTAAGGAGGGGTCTCACCACCACCTCTTTCAAGGTGGGAGGTAAGAATCCCTCACTCAGAGAAGCGTTAATAATTCTCTGGAGCCAGCTACGTGTAACCTCCCGGGTAGCCAGCACTAGCCAGGAAGGGTACGGGTCCAATAAACATGTGGTCGCATTCAACTTCCCCAGTAACCTGTCCACGTCCTCAGGAGTCACAGTATCAAACTCATCCCAGATAATGTCCTCAAGATCTGGCCTCGTCATTTCATCCGAATTAACCCAGTTAGAGTCCAAGCCTTCCCGAATCTGAGCGATTTTATCGTGCAGTTATTGTGCAAAATCCTCAGCTCGTCCTTGCAGAGGGTCTTCCCGGGCTCTCAGCTGGAGTAGAGAGCGGGTAACCCTAAACAAGGCGGCTGGGCAATTATCTGCCGATGCAATAAGAGCGGAAAAATAGTTACATTTTGCCACTTTTATTGCCACTAAGTAGGTCTTAATATAAGATCTCACTAGTGTTCAGTCGGATTCGGAACGGCTGGTCCTCCAACTGCTCTCTAGGCGTCTTTTCCGGCATTTCATCCCTCTCAGCTCATTAGAGAACCAAGGAGTTGGGTAGGTTTGATGCTGGGTCAGAGGCCGCAAAGGCACGACCCGGTCTAAAGCACCAGCGGCCATCCTATCCAGGGACGCCACTAGGTCTTCAGCCGAGTCATGAGCCAAGGTCTCAGGAAATGGCCCAAGCTCCATCCGGAACCTATCAGGATCCATCAGGCGCCTGGGGCGGAACCATTTAATTGATTCCGCCTCCCTGCGCTGGGTTGTAGTGGTCAGAAGGTCAAGCTTAAGGAGAGAATGGTCTGACCATGACAAGGGTTCGATGACTATATCCCCTATATCTAAACCATTCAGCCACTGGTCAGAGATAAAGATCAAATCCAGAGTGTGTCCCCCCGTGTGAGTAGGGCCATGAACTAATTGGGTCAGGTCCATGGCCGTCATGGAAGCCATAAACTCCCGAGCCCCTTCAGACGTTTCACCAATGGATGGCAGGTTGAAATCTCCCATAACCAGTAGCTTAGAAGTCTCAACTGCCACCTCGGCTATTACGTTGAGGAGCTCAGGCAGGGCTGCTGATACGTGGCAGGGAGCCAGGTACGCAATCAACAGGCCCATCTGTAACCCATAACCCCACTTCACGAGGAGGGACTCACATCCGGTTGTCTGAGGGACAGTGACTTCCCTAGGGTCAAGACCTTCCTTTATAATGACCGCCACACCTCCACCCCTGCCCCGAGTCCTTGGCTGATGGAATGCGCAGAACCCTGGTGGGCATATTTCTATGAGCGGGACCCCCCCTTCATTGCCCAACCAGGTCTCTGTAATATCTGCCAGGTCCGCTTTTCCCTCCTGAATTAGGTCACAAATGAGGGGGGCTTTGTTAGCCGTGGACCTGGCGTTGCATAACATCAGCCTAAGACTCAGGCTCTGAGACCTTAAGCAACCCAAGGAACGAGAAGAGCTTTGGAGGTCGGAGCACACCACCTCTTGAAAATAGTGGGTGCGTACCCCCCTGACATGATGTGGCCTCCTGCTCCCACCATATCTGCCCCTCCCAACCATAACCTTGATGGAACAGCCCATTTCCATGCCAGTATTAAGTCTGCCTATTCCCAGTTCCGAGTTTTCTATGATGTAATTTTGTGTTGACTTTGGCTTCACTTTTGGAAAATTATTTACTAATCCCTCCCTCTATGGATTGCCCCCCAAATCCACATGATCCACCCTGTTTATACCCACCCCCCTTTCAGAAGCCATTAAGATTTTGGTTAGAAAATTAGATAAGAAAGCCCTTAATCCCCTCTTAACACCATGCCACCTCTCAGAATTCCAAAATCCGTCATCAAGGTAGGCCCTCGATAATGTGGAGGGCCAAATTTGCGAGAGGGGGGAGTCTCGCAATGCCAAGAGTTCGGTCGCCAAATACATCTAGTAAGTCAGATGGGTATAGCATTTGGGTCTGGTCCAACAGTCTGATGTAAGAGTCTTGAGGCAGGCAAGTAATAAATTCAGTGTGGGTAAGAAACTGGTCTCCCTTGCCCTCTCACGGCAGGGGGAAGGAGTTTAGTACTATCTCAGGATGGACAGAGGATAAAAATCAACTTGGCAGCGATATACACACCGTCTGCCAAGTGCATTTATTTCCACAGAACAGAAAGATAATATACTCAGCGTACAAAAAGTCCAATCAGAATAATATTTCTCTCAGCAGTTCCGGACGAGGCTTTAGTGACTATCCAAGGTTTACTTTTGTTCGTCACAGGGATCGCTGGCCACCACCCTCTATTATATAGTTTCTGGGGTGTGGGCGACGAGCTGACAATGCGGAGGAGTCAACTGTAATTCTGGAATATAAACCTGACATAAATTTTTATCATGAGACTTTAAATAAAAGCTTCCCAACACAATTGAAAGAAGAGCTCCAAGAAAATGTGCAACTTTTAAAAGGACAAGTTTGGGACTTTTTGCTCATGGATATTAACAATGCTGAGAAATGTTTGAGAAAAAGAGCTTATGACAAACATTCCCAAGAAGAAAAAGATTTATTCCATGAAGACAAGCTGGAAGAAGTGACTTAAAATGAATGGGTCAATTGGGATTAGGATTTTGAAAGAAAAATTTAATCTGAAGTTTGAAAATGTATTTTCCCCTTTATATATAATATAATATAATATAATATAATATAATATAATATAATATAATATAATATAATATAATATAATATAATATAATATAATATAATGTATATATATATATATACACACACACACACACACACATATAATATACATATACATATACATATACATATACATATACATGCATATATATATATATATATATATATATATATATATATATATATATATATATATATAATGCTTAAGTAATTCCTAAAGTTTATAAACTATTATTGAAAGTGTATTTGAAAATATATATGTTAAGAGAAAGTTAAAGAAAAAGATGTATTAGTCTAAAGAAACATCTAAAGGATGTATACAAGAAGAAAAAAATTCTTCTATGGGGTAACTTGGAAGAGTGATATAAATTTAATGAGTTAATTGGAGTTGGTTGGTATTTTATTGCTCTGAAAGTGAACTTTAAAGTATGTATGCTAAGAGGAAGTTTAAAAAGATGTATTAGAATTTTTTAATGTTATAAATGTTTTTAAAGAAAGCTTAGTGTTTTAAAATGGTTGAGAAAAATATTTTTTTCCTTTAAGGTTAAAAAATCTGAAAGAATACAGTGAATTTTGTTAATATAAATGGTGATAGTTTATAAAGATTATTAAGTGCAAATAGAAATACATTATTTCAACAGCAAGGAAGATAAAGCTGTAATGGTTAAATTGATTGTTCTATTCAAAGAGGATATATTTATGTTTTTTATTTGGATATCACTTCTGGATTTTGTGCTTTTGAGGGGAAAAAATGAAACTTTGACTTCGGTTTTGCTGATTAAATAGCTTTGTTGTTATAGAAATGGCTAGTTATATACTAATGTGTAAAAGTAAAAAGTTGAGGTTGTAATGTTGCTATCTTGTATTGTGCCAAAAAGAGTCGGAAGTCAACACCTTTTTCTTTCTTCCCTTGTACCTCATATTTTCCTCTCTTCCTTTTCCCTTCCCTTCCCTTCTCTTCTCTTCTCTTCCCTTCCCTTCCCTTCCTTTCCTATTTTTATTTTTCTTTGTATTTTATACATTAATAAAACAATAAAAGTTATATATAAAAAAGAATTTATAGCCCAACCTGCCAAAAACCTAACTGTAAGAAACAGATTAGAAATAAAAATTAAAATAAGCAAGAAAATAGTAAGAGAATACCTGTCTGATGTTGATGAATATAAATCATCGAGACCTGATGAATTACATCCCAGAGTTTTAAAGGAGTTGGTAGATGTCATTTCAAAACCATAGTACCATATCTTTAAAAAAAGTCCTAGAACACTGGTGAACTACCAGAGAATTGGAAAAGACCTGATGTGGTTCCCATCTTCAAAAAATAACCAGACCCAGGAAACTATAGACCAGGGGTCCTCAAACTAGGGCCCGCAGGCCGGGTACGGCCCGCTGACATAATGTATCCGGTCCGCGCAGTGGTGGGATTCAGCCCCACTCCCTGTCCTGCCCCCTGCCCTACCACTCCCACCCACTCCTCACCTGGCTGGCTTTTCCTGGCTGACAGGGGCCCGGGGAAGAGGTGCCTCACCTGCTGCGGCTGCCAGAGGGGGGGACAGCCAGAGACTGCAAGGTCCCTGTCTGGCAACAGGGACTCTGCAGCTGGCCCGCCAAGAAACAGGCAAGGTGGCGGCAGCACTTGCATCGGCAGCAGGCAGAGGGGTGGGGGCGGGTGAGGCACGTGATATGGATCACACGCCTGCTCCATCCCATGTGGCTGGGACAAGGCCAGGCGTGAAATGCTCCCGGTTCGGACCGGATTGCCCAATCTGGTAGCGATGACAATGGGTGGTTTGGAGAACCAGCAGCAAAAATCCCTGCCCCCCCCCCCCATGCCCAGCTGAGGCACAGCTCGGTTTTTTTTTTCTTTTAAAAGCATTTTTTTCTACAACCTCTTTGGCCAAAAAAATGCTTTTAAAGGTAAAAAAAAAGCTGAAGAGGTTGTAAAAAAATGCCTTTAAAAGCCTCTGTTGATCCCAGCTGAGTTGCCTAATTGTCAGAGGCTTTTAAAAGCATTTTTTTTCTGCAACCTCTTAAGGTTGCTGAAAAAATGCTTTTAAAAGTAAAAAAAAAAAGTTGGCAATGCTCACCCAATCACATTACCCCCCCCAAGCCACGCCCACAGAACCGGTAGTAACAAATTTTACATTTCACCACTGGACAAGGCATGCGGTTGTCCGATACATCCAGCCCATGGGACTGCATTCCGCTCCCCTGTACCTTAGGCTGCGGCCACTGCGAGTGCGGAAAACCGGGATTGCGTTCCTCCCCCCCATCTCTGCTGGGCCTGGGCAACCAGGGCTCCGATGGGGATCTGGCTTTCCCCACTCTTGGTGGCCACAGCCTAATGGACCTGCGCAAGCTGCTGACAGCCTCAGTGGTGCGCGAGAGGAACGTGCCTTTCTAACTGGCCTCTTTGCCTCGTTCAGGCTGCATGGGTCTGCTGAGTGGTGGCGGACTTGCCACTCAGGGGCTGCCAGGGGTAGAGACCCCCAATGATGTGCCTCCTTCACTGGAGCTGCTCGGCAGGGAGAGCAGCACTCTACCCTGTCCTGCGAGGCAGCAGCTCCACAACGTTTTCAGGGCGCTGCCTGAGTGATGCAGCTCCTTCAGATGGAGCCCCGGGGGTGCAGTCCCTTCCCTGGACTTAAGGCAGCCTTCTGCCTTGCCGCCCCACCCCCACCCTGCTGAATGTCCATTCCGAGCTCGTGCACCTGTTGACAAAGTGGGACTGGTGAGATGCAAGCGAGCTAGGGAGTGGACACAGCAACAGCCGCCGCCTTCTCCTCCCCGCCATTTGGCTGCCCGTCTTTCTCCTGCTCGACTGCCTGAAGGAGGAAACCACCTCCGCCACTGGACAGGGAGGTGGGAAGGGCTGGCTGGCTAGCAGATCAGCGCTGCTGAGCCCCCATCTTGGGGCTTCTTTGTTACATCCACTCCAAGCGATCCCTGCCTGGTCCGATTCTGCCTGCCAGATGTGCAGAGCCCTTGCCTGAGCCTGTTGCGGAGGTTCAACAGGTGCTGAGGAAGCTCCGGCCACTGAGATTCCAAAAGCAGATTGAGACTGCCGTGATGCGAATGGAATGGGATTCAGCAAAGTTTCTCTTCCTCACCCCTATTTGCTCTTGTAGGAGCCGTCTCTTTCCTGACAGAGAGATAGGAGGGAGAGGGGGAATGGAATGGAATGGAATGGAGCAAGCTTTCTCTTCACCCACCCCCATTTGCTCTTGTAGGAGCTGTCTCTTTCCTGACAGAGAGATGGGAGGGAGAGAGCGAATGGAATGGAATGGAATGGGATTCAGCAAGGTTTGTCTTCCCCACCTCATTTCCTCTTCTAGGAGACAGAGAGAGGGAGGGAGGGAGAGGGGGAGGGAGGGAGGGAGGGAGGGTGAGAGAGAGAGAGAGAGAGAGAGAGGGAGAGAGAGAGAGAGATATGGATGAATGTCGATTGTAACCTCCTTGGGGCTGAGAAGAATTGCTGCAAAACTGAGTTTTATGAAGTGGACCACTAGACTTGTAAACAACTTAAAAAAATGATCTAGTAAAAAGAAAAGTCAAACAAAAGCAAATAAAACACTCCCAGGAGGAAAACAAATTAAAGTTTCATTTGTGTGTATTATTTAATGGACTGTTAAATTGGCAAAATGGACTGCTAAATTGGCCGCGCCCACCCAGCCACACCCACCCAGTTACATGACCACCTAGCCATGCCCACCCAGTCACATGGACACCTAGCCATGCCCATCCAGTCACATGAGGCCCCCCAACCACACCCACCTAGCCAGTCCGGGCCCCCAACAGTTTGAGGAACCCTGAAGTGGCCCCCTGTTCAAAAAGTTTGAGGACCCCTGCTACAGACCAATCAGCTAATATCAATACCTGGGAAGATACTGGAAAAAACAATAAAAACCGATCTGTGAACATTTAGAAACAAATAAGGTAATAACTACTAGCCGGCACAGGTTTGTTAAAAACAGATCATGCCAAACCAGTCTTATTTCATTCTTTGACAAAGTGACTAAATTAGTAGACAAGCGAAATGCTGTGGCCATAGTATATTTAGACTTCAACAAGGCATTTGACAAAGTAGACCACAACCTACTTCTTGCTAAGCTAGAAAAATGTGGTTGAGTTGTCCTTAGCGGTAGTACGCCTACATGGAGGGAAGTAAGCAGTGGGGTACCACAAAGTTCCGTCTTAGGGTCAATGCTCTTCAATATCTTCATAAATGGATTTCCGGTTTGGTGTCGCGGCGAGACAGTCGGGAAATTAGCGGGCTCTGATGAGCCCTGTGAAAACCCCGGCTGACGAACTGCCGCCAATGGGTCTTCGGACCAGAACCATCCTGCAGGGATGGGGAAGAAAGAGAGGCACCTCAGACAACCAAGAGGAACAGGCAAGTTCCTCGAAGGTCAGAGGGAACTCTCTGTGACTCGGCGGTGGGGGGCGGCAGCCATGGCGGCTGCCAAGAAACTGGGACAACCGGATCAAGTAATGAGCAGGAGGAAAGTGGAATGGAACAGAGTTTTTCGAAGCCGGGTGAGTGACAGCCAACCCAGGCTTGTAATAACATCAAAGGAAACATCTTTTAACTGCAAAACCTCTAGCGATAAAATAGCGGCTAAGGAGCACGGGGGCAAAGAAGATTTTGAAACGTAACTTTAAAGAGACAAAGACCCGATAGAAAATTGACTCATGAGTAAAACTAATTGAAAATGTTAAACATTGAGACATGGTCAAAGGATTGGAAAGAGTTTAAATTTGGACTGGACTTTAAAAAAAGATTTGATACTTTTAAAACTAAAAAGAAAAAGAGAAGCCAAGTAAGACTGTTATGTAACAAACAAAATGGATACTTGTTGAACAATTGGAAATTGTGGATTACAGAGAGACACATTCTGGAGTAAAAAGGAACATTGCAATTTAGTTTTTTGTTTTGGAAAATCGTGAACTTTACAGATAACAACCGTGAGAATTTGTGGAGGATGATTTCTTTGTCTGCAGGCGGCTTGACTTGGGGGGGGGAAGAAAAGGGGAAACCACAATGGAACTCTTATAATTGGGATAACATCAACTTAAAAAGAATAAAATTGTGCAGGAATTAGAGAAGAAACAAACTGATGTATTTGACTTGGAATGGAAATAAGAAAAATAACTAAAATGATACATGGAGGACAAAATTTGAGGACATTGAAGCTGAAATGAAATATACGCAAGCAGACAAGAAAATGAAGAAACAAGACACAACGGCTGGAAATAAAGAAGACAAAGACAAAGGCGGGTATTACGGAGACCTGGTTGGGCCTGGAGGGAGGGGTCCCTCTGGTAGAAATGTGCCCACCAGGCTTCCACGCATTTCATCAGCCGAGGGGAGGGGTGGGGAGTAGCAGTTATTATTAGTGAAGGCCTTAGGCCGAGGGAGACCACTGTTCCTCAGACAGCCAGTTGTGAGTCCCTCCTTGTGAAGTGGGGTCATGGGGTTCAGTTAGGCTTGTTGATCACGTACCTGGCTCCCTGCCACGTGGCTGCAGCCCTGCCCGAGCTACTCAATGTTATCGCCGCGGTGGTGGTTGATACCCCCAGACTTATGGTCATGGGGGATTTCAACCTGCCGTCCGCGGGTGAGGCATCTGAGGTGGCTCGGAAGTTCATGGCTTTCATGACGGCCATGGACCTGACCCAGCTAATTCATGGCCCTACTCACGGGGGGGGGGGGGGAAACACACTGGACCTGGTTTTTGTCTCTGGACAGTGGTTGAGTGATCTTGAGATAGGGGACATAGTCATTGAGCCCTTGTCATGGTCGGATCACTCTCTCCTTCGCCTTGACCTTTGAACCGCGGTACCCCACCGCAGGGAGGCGGAACCGATAAGATGGTACCTCCCCAGGCGCCTGATGGAACCTGATACGTTCCAAATGGAGCTTGGGCCAATCCCCGAGGATCTTGCACACGCCTCGACTGGAGACCTAGTGGCCGCTTGGGATAGAGCGGCTGCTGGAGCTCTGGATCGAGTCGTGCCTTTGCAGCCTCTGACCCGGTGCTGTTCTCACCTGGCTCCTTGGTTTACTGAGGAGCTAAGGGAGATGAAGCACTGGAAAAGACGCCTAGAGAGTAGTAGGAGGGCTAGTCTTTCTGAATTGGACCGGACACTGGTAAGATCTCATATTAAGAATTACCTAGTGGCGATAAAAGCAGCAAAATGTACTAATTTTGCTGCTCTTATTGCATCATCAGATAATCGCCCGGCCGCCCTGTTTAGGGTGACCCGCTCCCTGCTCCACCAGGAAGCACGGGAGGACCCCTTGGAGGGAAGAGCCGAGGACTTTGTTCAATATCTGCATGATAAAATCACTCCGATTCGGGAAGGTCTGGACTCCGACTGGGTAGGTCCAGCAAAGGTGACGGGGGCAGGTCTTGAGAATGTTATCTGGGACGAGTTTGATCCTGTGACCCCAGATGACGTGGACAGGATTCTGGGTAGACTGAACGCGACCACATGTTTGTTGGACCTGTGTCCCTCCTAGTTAGTACTGGCTTCCGGAAGGTGACGTGAGGCTGGCTCCAGGGGATTATAAGTGCTTCATTGGATGAGAGTGCCTTCCCCGCCGCCTTGAAGGAGGCGGTGGTGAGGCCTCTCCTCAAGAAGCTTTCCCTGGACCCGGCAGTATTGGCTAATTATCGTCCCGTCTCCAACCTTCGCTTCGTTGCGAAGGTTGTTGAGAGTGTGGTTGCACGACAGCTTCCCCAGTACCTGGATGAAACGTCGTATCTAGATCCGTTCCAGTCGGGTTTCAGGCCTGGGTACAGCACGGAAACGGCATTGGTCGCGTTGGTTGATGATCTCTGGAGGGCTCGGGACGGGTTGCTCCTCTGTCTTGGTCCTCATCACCTCTCGTCTGGACTATTGTAACACTCTCTACATGGGGCTCCCCTTGAGGTGCACTTGGAGGCTCCAACTGGTGCAGAGTGCGGCTGCGTGGGTGGTTATGGGAGCAACATGGCGCTCCCATGTGACGCCTCTCCTGCGCAAGCTGCACTGGCTCCCGGTGGTCTTCCAGGTGCGCTTCAAGGTTTTGGTTACCACCTTTAGAGCGCTCCATGGCTTAGGACCTGGCTACTTACGGGACGGCCTACTACCACAAACAGCCTCCCACCGGCCGGTACGCTCTCATAGAGAGGGACTCCTCCAGGTGCCGTCAGCCAAACAATGTCGAGTGGCGGCCCCTAGGGGGAGGGCCTTCTCTGTGGGGGCACCTACTATCTGGAACGAGCTCCCCCCAGAGATACAGAGGATCCCGGATCTGCGCACTTTCCGCCGTGCTTTGAAGACACTCCTATTCCAGCAGGCCGGCCTGGCCTAATTTTTTCCCCTTCTTTTAAATTTTTAAACTCAAATTTTAATTCGTTTTAAATTATTGGGAGTTTTAAATTGTCTCGGGCAAAAATTATTTAATTGGGTTTTAATCATGTTTTAACTTTTGTATTTATGTGTTTTATTTCGTGCCTGTTCACCGCCCTGAGTCCTTCGGGAGTAGGGAGGTATACAAATTTAATAAAATGAAATGAAATGAAATAAAAACCTCCTTTTTATTATTACTATCCACCTGTACATTACTTATTCATATTTAATCACGTTGTCTTTATTTATTTATTTATTTTTATTTCATGTAGAGAGTGTTACAATAGTCACGCGATTAGAGACGATATTGTGAATAACAATAGTTATAAAGATGATTACACTGGGATTAACAGTGAAAGAATTGGGGAATATGGGGTAAAATAGAAAAGTCTAGGACTTTGATTTATAAAATAACTATATTAAGATTAATAATGGTTAATAGAAATATGAGAAGAATATGTTACAGATACTAAAAATTGAAATATGGATGGAAGCTATAATATATGAGAAATAGACTATGCTAAAAGAAAATATATCAATGGACATAATGAATCAATGTTTATTAAAATGATACATGGTATTATTTGAGAATAATTGATGACTATAAAAACTGGGATATTGTTTAAATACCTATAACAATTGCAATAATTTGAATATTTTCAATAACTTTAATATTTTAATATTTTCAATGTTTTTGATAATATATCTATCTAAAAAGAAAAGAAGATTGAAATAATATAGGACTATGAATTAGAAATAAGAATTACTTAAACTGGTTTTTTATATAAATGATATGGTTAAAGAGACAGAATTGTGGGAAATGATTGAAATTGTATTGTAGTTTTATTTGAATTAAGAACTATGTTTCAATATTAAATTGCTATATTTTTGGGATTAGAGATAGGATCTAAACTTGGTGAAGTAATAAGGAAATAAAGATTTAATGAGCATTACATGAAGTAATAATAAATGTGGGGAAGTTTTAGAAAGGGAAATAAGATTTTGAAATATAAACATGTGTGACCTGTATTGTTAATTGTGAGGATTTAGGCTAAGAATTGTGAAATGTATTATGAATTATTAATTGAATTGAGATTTAAAGTGAGTTAATAGAAGGGTAATTGTTTTGATTAAATAAATAAGAGTAAACTTTTTATAATAGTTTATAATAGGTAATAGAGGAGATAGGTGATTTAAGATTGAGTATTGTTAATAGTGAGGATTTAGGTTAAGAATTGTGAAATGTATTATGAGGTATTAATTGAATTAAGATTTATGGGGGGTTAATAGAAGGGTAATTGTTTTGATTAAGTAAATTTGAATAAATCTTTTTAAGATGGTATTAGTTGAGATAGGTGATTTAAGATTAAGAAATAAGTATTATGGCAAAATAGAATGTATAAAATTTTATTAAAGATGATAAAAAATTGTATAAATTGACGACCGGGCTCTGTTCCAAAAAGATGTAATTTGTGTGTTAAGAAATATAAAAAATAAAAACTTTTTGCAAAAAAAAAAAATCTTCATAAATGGCTTAGATAAGGGAATAGAAGGGGAATTTGCAGATGACACTAAGCTAGCAGGAATAGCGAACACCCCAGAAGACAAGCTCAGGATCCAAAAAGATCTTTGCAGACTTGAACAATGGGCCCTATCCAACAACAGAAAATTTAATGTGGAGAAAAGCAAGGTTTTACACCTAGACAGGAAAAAGCAAAGGCACAAGTACAGTGTAGGTGAAACCTAGTTCAAAAACAATAACTATGTGAGGGATCTTTGAGTCCTAGTGGACGATCACTTAAGCATGAGCCAGCAGTGTGTGGCAGCAGCCAAAAAAGTTAATACAAAGTTTTTGAAAAAGACTGGATAACCACCTATCTAAAATGGTATAAGGTCTCCTGTTTGAACAGGGGGTTGGACTAGAAGACCTCCAATGTCCCTTACAGCTCTATTCCGATTGATTGATTGATTGATTGATGAGTTATATTCTGTAATACATCTGTTGTAGATATTGCCATGTTGTATGCACCTACCTATAATATATTTTGAGGTTCCACTATTATTAATACCGCCTTGCCTAATATTTCTTCTTTTTTAGCTTTCCTTTTATAGTTTTTAATAATGAGTATTGCTTTATTATTTATTAATTATCTGTTCTTTAGCTTTATTGTGAGAGTCACGATTGTGAGATGGAGAGCTACATAAAACTGACAAACAAACAAACAATCTCATTTTTCCTAGTTAGGTACTGAAATCAAGATTAGATTACGTTCTGAATAATTGGATTTATAGTACCTATTTAGATCTCAATACAACCTACGTTTTCTATAATTTGATGGAACAGAAATTATAATTTCTATTGTGGTTTACCATTCTGGGAAAAAAAAAGTTCTGCTAAATGGGTAGTATAAAAAGAAGTTCTTAAATAATTGCAATAATGTTCTTTCTGTTAAATTTCTATACTTCTCTGTAATAAATTGTCTGTGCCTTATAGTTGGTCATTGGTGTGATAGAGAGGCTGGATTAGTGGGACCTTCCCAACGAGCACTTAGACAAGCCAAGGAACAGAAAGTGCATTCTGCCATTAATGTACATGATTCAGCCAAAGATCCAGCAAAACAGATGAGCAAGAAATATCCAAAGGTACAGATGTTCTTATTTATATATTTATTTTACATGTTTATAAGGCTACCCAATGAGTCCGGACAAGACATAATAAATACAATCCAATACAATTAAAGTAAAGAAAAAACCACCAAACACCATAAAAAGTAACCATTAAAATCAGTGGTGGGATTCAACTGATTTGCACCACTTTGGCTGAACCGGTTGTTAAATTGTTGGCTGGCCCCACCGGGAGCCTGCTCCGCCCCTTGCAGAAATCCCCATGTGCCCCGGTTTTTTTTTTTAATTTGATTTATATGCCGCCCTTCTCCGAAGACTCAGGGTGGCTTACAATGCGTTAAGCAATAGCCTTCATACTTTTGTATATTTATACAAAGTCAGTTTATTGCCCCCACAATCTGGCTCCTCATTTTACCTACCTTAGAAAGGATGGAAGGCTGAATCAACCTTGAGCCTGGTGAGATTTGAACTTGGAGTAATTGCAGGCAGCTGATGTTAATAACAGTGCTTTAGTCTGCTGTGCTACCAGGGCTCCCAGGTAAGTGCAGGGAGGCCTACTAGGCCCAAAACGGGGCACAGGGGTGGGTGGGTGGGTGCAGTGTGGCCACGCCCACCCAGCCGGTCATTAGGGCAGAGAACCAGTTGTTAAATTATTTGAATCCCACCACTGATTAAAATATAACCTAATGCACAGGATCCACCCACCCATTATAACCCAAAGCCTAGGAAAAGAGGAGGCTTTCAGAGCTCTTTTAAACAACTGGAGCCAGATATATCAAGAGTGGTGGTGGTAGTGGTATTCCAGTAATAAATTTAGAATTTGAGCTAGTATTATTTATAATAGTAGAATCACAGCCCTGGAATTGGAATGAGCCATTTAGGCTATTGCATGATTTCTGGCTGCAACTGCCCACACAAGTAGGTGTGGAATTAGAAGTAGTATAGATAGCCACAAATATTTTACCAATAGGATTAACTACCTTTGAAGGTCTAACAGGACCAAGAGGGATGCACTCGGTCCATCCGAGATCAGATATATGTAATCTAGGCAATATTTATTTAAAAAGCCTGTTGGGTGAAGGGCCGTTGATCTCGCTACAGCGATCTTGCAAGACCTGGCCATGGAATGGAGTGTATGGGTTTTTAATGTTTTCTTTTAAAAAAAATTTACGGGATATTGTTCGCATTGTTTTTTGCTGTAAGCCGCCTAGAGTCCCTAGGGAGTTGGGCGGCATAGAAATGCGACTAATAAATAAATAAAAAATAAATAAATTAGTTAATTTTAATTTTTCTTACTCTATTTTGATTTAAGGATTCAGAATTTCCTGAAGGTATCCAAGTAAATCCATACCTTGCTTGTGCAAAAAAATGTGTGCGGCCATTGAAGTCTGGAATATATAGACTGAGCAACACATTGAAAGTTCATGATTTGGCAGTGACCTGGTAGGAGTTCTTAAACATTTCTTAATGATTTCATTTTATTGTTTAGCATTATAAATA
Organism: Arizona elegans; assembly: GCA_022577455.1. Classification (NCBI taxonomy): domain Eukaryota; kingdom Metazoa; phylum Chordata; class Lepidosauria; order Squamata; family Colubridae; genus Arizona; species Arizona elegans. The sequence continues at coordinate 158,127,395 of JAKOOJ010000001.1, forward strand.
AATATTTGCTTATTATTGGTTATCTAGCGATGTCAATACAATGATTTATATACATGATTTTTATAACAATGTTACATTAGGCAAAGTAACCTTGAAGAAATTATGCCATCTGAAATCAATTTAAACAATAAAGCAGTATTCTTCCTTGCAGTTGAGAATATAGAGGATGAATGTTGGAACTTAGGTCTTGGAAATAGGAGCCCTTTTGTTTCTTTTGCAAAAGATTTTATATTCTTTAAAATGTAAAACACCTGTCTATCTCTCAGTTATGACAATATTTCACATTTAATCACTCCTCTTACATTACATTACATTACAATTACTTTGTAATTTATCACTGAAGATTTCTACAGTTCAGATTAAGAGCACGTTTAATAGAGTTTTCTGCCTTTCTTTGTCTACTGACTCACAATTTCTTTCTTAATGCCATTAAAATCATTTGTACTTGAAGGGGAGAATAAAAAAATTAAGTACTTGGGAGGGAGCACTGCGCGTGTTGCCTGGAATTGCTGAATGAAAGACAGGATGGAAATTTTGTAAATAATATAAATGTGAATTTAAAAGAAAAGGCCTACGCAATATTATCATTTTATTATGTCAGCTTTTCACAAAACAGTTTTGTTTGGTCACAGAACAGTGATATGAAAGCAATGGCTATTTTACCTGCCATTAAGGAACCAGGGAGAAAGGACAGTTGACTGTTTTAGCTATCAAAACTAGACTAAACAGATAGTAGCTAGATCCTATGGCAGTTGTTCTGATCAATCTTTGGTTCACCTCAGTAATTTAGTAGTTTTTGTTATTTCTGTTCTTATGTTACTTTTGGTCTCTTTGGTATTCTAGATATTTATTGCATTTTATTTTCTTGTTCCTTACTTTATATTCCTACAAAATGTAAGTCTCCCACAGTCTCTTTTCGTGAAGTGGATAAATAAACCTAATGGACAAATAAACTCATTCATTCATTGTTCACTCTTTCTATCCCAGGACATACAATTTCATCTAAAGCTATTTCTTCTGAATTTTTGTTTCTAATTTTGTTTCTAAGAGCCGTGGTTAAAATGCAGTATTGTTGATCACCAGCTGACAGCAGTTTGGCAGTTCAGGTCTCACTGGCTCAAAGTTGACTCAGCCTTCCATCCTTCCGAGGTCAGTAAAATGAGGACCCAGATTGTTGGGGGCAGAATGCTGACTCTGTAAACCGCTTAGAGAGAGCTGTAAAACACTAAAGCGGTATATAAATCTAAGTGCTATTGCTATTGCTAATCATCACAGAATTTAGTTTAATGCCCTCTTTATCAATTTTATCATGGCTGGGCCCAAAACATGTTATCAAATTTGCATAATGCATTCACTCTGAAGCTTAGTTTTCTTTTTCCAGAAAATGGAGATTATTGACCCATAAACCAAATTACCCAAACACCAATTTTTGTCCATAAACATTCAAATGCATTTTGTAGAGTATATATATATATTTATTTTGTGTTGTTAACATTCCCAATATCCTATTTAAAAAACCCTTTGGCTCTCTTGTGAGATATAGTAAAATTACCGCTACAGTACAGCTACCATTTTCAAGCAGGAGAATAATAATGCTACATCTATTGCAAGTTATGCATTGGCATTGCATTCGGTACAATTAAAATGACCAATCTGAGGCCTTCAGTACAATCAAAGTGACCAATCTGAGACATCTTGAAAACAATGAAATTATTGGAAATTTTATTGAATTTATAAACATATATAAATTAACATTTCCATTAATACTGGATGTGCAGTGTTTATACATATGTACAAAATATATACCTGGTGTCATTTAGGCTACTTTTTGCTTTTATTTAACACACCTTTTTCTCTTCCTTTCACTCTATCATTCATCCATTCATACCACCTTCCCCACACGGTGTAGTATTCTGAATTTTCATCATCGTTTATTTCATGGGTTAGTTTGGTCATCTCTGCGCACTCCAGTATTTTCCTAGTTATAAATTCTTCTGGTGGCTGGGTTTTCTCTTTCCAATATTGTGCGTAGGCCAATCTAGCAGCTGTAATTATATGTATTGTTAAATGATTCTTTTCCTTTCCATATGGCTTCTTTACTATTCCCAGGAGAAATATTTCCGGTGTCAATTCAATGTCTTCCCCAATTATTTCTTTAGCCATCCCCTAATCTTACTCCAATATCCTTTTGCTTCAGGGCATGTCCACCACATGTGAAAGAAGGTGTCTTGACCATAGCCACATTTCCAGCAGTTGGGGTGTATGTTAGGATACATCTTTGCTAGCCTAGCCGGGGCTAAATACCACCTGTGGAGCATTTTATAATGGTTTTCCTTATATGTCGCGGCTCTGGTCAATTTAAAGTTCTTATTCCATGCCTCTTCCCATTCATTAAAATTTATGTCGTGTCCAATATTTTTCTCCCATGCACTCATTTGGTTCTTTGTTATATCCTCAGCTCTATCTTCATCTAATAAATAATTGTATAATTTAGCCACAATCTTTTTACCTGTTCCCATCAGGACTTTATCCAGCCCATTATATCCTAGTTCTAAGCCGCATTGTTCTTTGTGTTTCTGATACCTGGATTTTATTTGTAGATAGGTCCACCAATCTAAATTTATTCCTTCCTCCCTCAAGGCATCGTTAGATTTAACTCGTTAAATCTAACATCGTTAGATTTAACTTCCTCCTTCGTCTAAGATGTCTTTATACTTACACATTTTCTCCATTCCCCATCTATTGGGATAGATCAGGGCCTCCATCATGGAGAGCCATCTTGGGACTTTTTAATAATATCTCTGCCTAATTCCAGTCCATGTTTGTATCAATGAATCTCTAATTTTATGTCTATGGAAATATGTTTTCTTATTCTTCTCTGTGTCCCATAGATATGCGTGCCACCCTCTTTGCAGATCGTGGCCTTCTAGGGTTAAAATCCTCTTATTTTCCAGGGTGGCCCAATCTCTTATCCAAACTAGCTTAGCTGCCCTATAATATGTTTCCCAATTGGGAAGTCCAAATCCTCCTATATCTCTTTTATCCTTTAAAATTTTAAGAGAGAACCTCGGCTTTTTCTCCTCCCATACAAATTCCCTAATAATTTTGTTTAGTTCTGAAAAAAAATTTTTATCTAAGTTCACTGGTATATTTTGATATAGAAATAGTACTTTGGGGAGGATGTTCATCTTAATCGCAGCTAAAGTGACAATTTTATTTTCTTCCATCTATCCAGGTCTTGTTTCATTTTCCTAATTAAAGGGGTATAATTATCATCTTTTAAGGACGAACACCTTGTGGTTATCCAAATTCCTAGATATTTTATTTTTTTAACAACCTGTAGTCCCAGCAGTTCTTCTATCTCTTTCTTCTGTACTTCGGTTACATTCTTGGTCAATATTTTGGTTTTAGTTTTGTTCAATTTAAAGCCTGCCACCTCTCCATATTTGCCCAATTCCTCTATCACTTTTTGTCCCTATTCTATAGGGTCTTCTAAGATTAAGGCTACATCATCCGCAAATGCTTGCGTTTTGTAAACCTCTTTCCTAATCTTTAAATCTTTTATTTCTTCGTTATTTCTGATTTTCCATAGCAAGACTTCTAGGGCCAAAATAAACAATAATGGTGACAGGGGGCATCCTTGCCTTACCCCCTTTCTAATCTGGAATGTTTTTGTCCTGTCTCCGTTTACTAGAATGCTCACCTTTTGATTATCATAGATAGTTTTTATCATCTTTTCAAAATTTGTTCCAAATTCCATTACCTCAATTTGTTTAAACATAAATTTCCAATTTAAATTATTGAATGCCTTTTGGGCATCTACAAAAACTAAGGCCATCTGTTTTTCGGGGTGTTCTTCATAATATTCTAGGATATCCAACACAGTTCTCAAATTGTCTCTAATTTGCCTCCTCGGAAGGAATCCATTTTGATCTTCGTGTATCCAAGTATTTAGTATTTTTTTGGTTCTTTCTGCCATTATGCTCATAAATAGCTTATAGTCAGTGTTTAGAAGGGAAATTGGTCTATAGTTCTGAATTTGTTTTAAGTCGGCACTTTCTTTCGGCACTAGTGTTACATGCACTTCCTTCCACGATTCTGGAATTTTAGAACCCGTCAATGCATCGTTGAAAATTTCCACTAATTTTGGTTGTAATATTTCTTCTAATTTTTAGAATCCGTCTGGGCCTGGCGATTTGTTGTTTTTAAGTTTAGAGAGAGCTGTTTTTAGTTCTTCAGCTGTTATCTTTCCATTAAGCATTTCTCTCTCTTCCTCTGTTATTTGCGAAAGCTCTGCGTTTGCCAAATATTGCTCTATTTTTCCTTCTGGAACCTCCTCTTCTTTATATAGAATCTCATAAAACTCCCTAGCTCTTTCTAGTTTGTCCTCTTCTTTGTTCAACAACTTGCCCTTGGAGTCTTCTAATATATGAATTGTCCCTTTTTCGTTTTCCTTTTTTAATTTATAGGCTAGCCACCTGCCCGACTTGTTGGCATTTTCAAAATAATATTGTTTCGTTCTTTTTATTTTTTGTGCTAAATCCTCTTGATCCATGATGTTCAGTTTGTGTCTCCACATCAGCCAACTTTCTTTTGCTGTTTCATCTCCCGGGTTTTCTTGGAGTTTTCTTTCCCCTTCTCCTAAGTGGTTTAAATAATCTTCCAGGGACTTTCTTTTTTCTTTACTTTTATATGCACTGTATGATATCACAACCCCTCTTAAGTAGGCCTTCATTGCATCCCATACTATTTCACGAGGTGTTCCTTGATTTTCATTTTCCTTGAAAAAGGACTTTATTTCTTCTTTAAGTTTTTTTACACATTCTTTATCGCTCAATAATTTGGCATTAAACCTCCATCTCTGTTGTTTCTTTCTCTTTCTCTACACTCTTCCACCTTATTTCTAAGGTTGTCAGCCTCCGCTTTTGCTGCTTTGGCTGCCATAGGAACCGGGAGGGGGGAGAGCTAGGGAGCTTGGGGGGGAAGCGTGCTGGAGGAGGGGTGTGGCTTCGGAAGAAACGAAACTGAATCCTTGGAGTGGCTATCGGGTAACCATTGTGGCATTCCTGATTGATGACGCTGCCAGATGTGCTTCCACCTGACCCTGGAAGCCCTTTGGATTGGATGATTTACGATGGACAGTGGGAGGGAATGCTTTCTATATGCACTTTTCGCGTCTATTGCTTTAATTTCAGCTTAGCCGTGGTTGCGTTCACTTCATTTCTAGTAAAAGTATCTGTCTCTAGAAATCATGGAGTCTGGGTCATTCTTTCCTGGATTTTGAAGGAAGCACACCTGACATTAAGCGGCCCTACTGGAGAGTTTCAAAGATGGGCTGAATGAAGAAATATACAAGGACTGTAGAGGGCAGGGGGTCCCCGAAGACGTGCAGAGTTGGTACGTAGTAGCTGAGGATGTGGAGATCAAGCTGGCCTGAAGCCGACTCGGAGCAGGCCGTGCAGGAGACCCGTCATCCTCCTTCTACTGCAAAGGAGCACCAAAAGTGGCCAGGGGGAGAGCGGAATTCAAACCCAAATCGAAGCCTTTAACCTGCTACAAATGTGGAAGGGAAGGCCATCAGGCTGCAGAATGTTTCTCCAAGCCAGTGCCAAAATCTACAGGCTCGGGCCCCAAGAAGGCCGACAAAGTGCCAGCAAAAGGCCACGACACCGCCCTGAAAGGAGAAGTCGTTGAGTTCGCTCCCTGAAACCAGGGTGAGTTGGGAACTCCAACCACCGCAGACGACAGCGGGACGGACTCCGACTCTGACTCCGACTCCAATGATCTGGTGAGTGAAACAGAGGACCCCATGCTCGTCCCAATAGAAATAAGGGTGCCATCCACAGGGAAACATGCGCAGATGTTAGCCCTATTAGACTCTGGGTGCACCAGGTGTATAGTCAGCCCGAAAGTAGTGGAGAAATTGGGCCTGAGGCTAAAAACGTTAAAAAGGCCCATTACGTTCTGTCAGTTGGACGGATCGATTGCAGGAGGGGGCCCGGCCAGCTTTGTGACCGAACCTATTGAAATGCAATTGGGAGATCACGTAGAAAGCCTCAGATATATTGTGGTCCCTGGCATGGAACGACCCCTAATACTTGGACTGCCCTGGCTCCGTAGATGGAACCCACGGGTTAACTGGAGAACTGGGGTCCTGCGTATTCGTACCAGAAAACCGAGGCTAGAAAGGGAAGAAGCCCCCCCTTGAGGAAGGTATAGAACCCGAAAGAGCAGAAGTGGCAGTAGGCCACATTGAAGAAGAGGAGAAGATTCCAAAAGAGTATTGGGATCTCCGTGAAATTTTTAGTGAAAGGGCCTCGGATGTGCTGCCTCCCCACAGAGCTACGGACTGTACCATTGAAATACTCCCTGAGGTGAAGCTCCCTAAGCCAAAAATCTACCCCATGACACCTTGTGAACTAGGGGAATTGCAAAACTTCATTGATAAAAATCTAGAACGGGGGTTTATCCAACCAGCCACACTAAGGGTGACAGCACCGGTATTGTTCCAAGAAAAGAAGGATGGCTCCTTTCGCTTGGTAGTTGATTATAGAAATCTGAATGCGATTTGCGTGGAAAACGTTTACCCCCTACCACTCATGAAGGACATGCTATCTCACCTAGGAAAGGGGAAAATCTTCACCAAACTTGACTTACGGGAGGCATACTACAGAGTGAGAATTAAAGAGGGGGATGAATGGAAGACAGCAGTTAGTTGCCCACTTGGATGTTTCCAGTTTAGAGTGTTCCCGTTTGGACTACAGTGAGCCCCTCCTGTGTTCATGCAATTGATTAACAAAGTGAGCAGCTGTATAAGGGGGTGCTGGTTTACTTGGATGACATTCTTATCTACTCTGAGAGCATGGACGACCATGTGAAATTGGTGCGAACTGTCCTGAAAAAACTCAGGGCTGCTGAACTATATGCCAAGCTCTCTAAATGCGAGTTCCACCAAAGCAAAATTGACTATCTTGGATATCGCATATCGCATGAGGGAATAGAGATGGACCCTGGAAAAGATCGGGCAGTATTGGAATGGGCCGCACGCACCCGCAAACAACTACAAAGTTTCCTCGGATTTGCTAACTTCTATAGACAGTTTATCCCCTCATTCGCCAAAATCACGCTGCCAATATCAAATTTTCTGAAAACAAAAGGTGAAGTAAGACTAAAGCCCTCACAAGCCCTTGAATGGACTATGGACTGTCAAGCGGCCTTCGAAAAGTTGAAACGATTGTTTGCTGCTGAACCAGTCCTCAATCCGGACATGGAAGAACCTTTTGTAGTACAGGCTGACGCGAGCGACTTGGCCTTGGGAGCAGTACTTCTGCAGAAGAACGGAAAAGGGGAATTACAACCCTGGGCTTACATGTCCCGTAAATTATCAGAAACCGAGAGGAGATGGGCCATATGGGAAAAGGAAACTTTGGCAGTGCGATGGGCGTTTTTCACGTGGAGACAGTTTCTAGAAGGAGCAAAGCACCCTTTTGAAGTTTGGACTGACCATAAAAACCTGGAGGTGTTGAAAACACCATGTAAACTGTCGCCAAAGCAAGCCCGTTGGCCCCAGCACTTCAACCGTTTTAATTTCACTCTACGATACCTTCCTGGTGGAAAGAACTTCATGGCAGATGCACTTTCCAGATTGCCTCAATGTAACAGCACCAAGGAGAAAGTGGTTTGTCCTATGATCCCTTCGACACAACTAGCAGCGCCAATGACTACCAGGGCACAGGCGAAGACCGATCCAGCACTCTCGGGTGAGCTACTTCAGAAACTGAAAGTTGTTTTGAGAACCGACAAATGGTTTAAAACCCACTCAAATGAATGCACATTCCGTGATGGTCTAGCTTGGATTGAGGCGAAATTGTATGTTCCTGCCAGTTTAAGAGTAACAGTGTTGCGGTACGCTCATGATGCCAAGGCGGCAGGCCACTTTGGATTTGTTGAAACTCTACATCAGGTTAAAAGACAATTTTGGTGGCCTGCACTCAAAAAGGACATAGAGGCATATGTAGCTAGTTGTCCGGTGTATGCCTTGGCTAAGAGACCTCCGGGAAAACTGCCCGGTTTGCTTCAGAGTGTGGCAAGGCCGAATGCCCCTTGGAAAGAAATATCCATAGATTTTATTGTGGACCTACCAGAAAGTGAAGGCTGCACCGTCATTTGGGCGGTAACGGACCTGTTTTCCAAACAAGTGCATTTCATCCCCTGTTCTAAAATCCCTTCAGCTAAAACCCTTGCAAAATTATTTATTCGTCATGCTTACCAATTACATGGGGCTCCAAAACGTATAATTTCAGACAGAGGTGTACAATTTACTTCCCACTTTTGGAAGGAGTTTTTAAAGTTGATAGGCTCTGCCCAGGGGTTAAGCTGCGCCCACCACCCCCAGACTAATGGGGCTTGTGAGAGAACCAATGCCGTGTTAGAACAGTACTTGAGATGTTATGTAAATTACCTGCAAGATAATTGGGTGGACCTATTGCCATTTGCAGAGGTGGCGTACAATAACTCCATGTATAGCAGCACCGGATTCACTCCGTTTAAGGTAGCGTCTGTCAGGAGTTTGTGCCGATCCCCGAACTACCACAGGATTACCCACAGAACCCCTCTTTGATTGAGTGGATAGAACAGCTACGGAGTACTTGGGCAGTAACTCGAAAAGCTTTAGATGACGCACATCGAGCACATAAAACCCAGGCTGACAAAAAAAAGTCCCCGACACAAGTGTACCAAGTGGGTGACAGGGTCTACCTTTCCACCAAATATTTACAGACTTCCCAGAAATCAATGATTTCCGAATCATTAGACTCATAAACCCAGTAACACTTGAATTGGAATTGCCAAAAATTCTGAGACGAATACACCCTGTATTTCATGTCAGCTTGTTGAAACCAGAACACTCGTCCCCTTTGCGTCCGGACCAAAGTTCTCCCCCGATCCCTATACTGATAGAGGGGGAACAACATTTCGAAGTTAAGGAAATTCTAGATTCTAGGAAATACCATGGTAAAGTGCAATATCTGGTGGCCTGGAAACATTTTCCTTTATCTCAAGCTGAATGGGTAAATAAACAGGATGTCCGGGCACCCAGGAAAGTACAATTGTTTCATACCAAATACCCTGATAAACCGTAATTTCTGTGTTGCATTTTTTCTCTTCCCTGTTTAGGACTGACATCTCTTCTGCAGAGGGGCCGAATGTCAGCCTCCGCTTTTGCTGCTTTGGCTGCCATAGGAACCGGGAGGGGGGAGAGCTAGGGAGCTTGGGGGGAAGCGTGCTGGAGGAGGGGCGTGGCTTTGGAAGAAACGAAACTGAATCCTTGGAGTGGCTATCGGGTAACCGTTGTGGCATTCCTGATTGATGACGCTGCCAGATGTGCTTCCACCTGACCCTGGGAGACCTTTGGATTGGATGATTTACGATGGACAGTGGGAGGGGATGCTTTCTATATGCACTTTTCATGCCTATTGCTTTAATTTCAGCTTAGCCGTGGTTGCGTTCACTTCATTTCTAGTAAAAGTAGCTTCCTCTATAAAACATGGAGTTTGGGTCATTCTTTCCTGGACTTTGAAGGAAGCACACCTGACATAAACCCTAATTTCTGTGTTGTGTTGTTTTCTCTTTCCCCATTTAGGACTAACATCTGCAGAGGGGCTGAAAGTCAGCCTCCGCCTTTTCTGCTTTGGCTGCCATAGTAACGGGAAGGGGGAGAGCTAGGTAGCATGCGGTGGGGGGGGAAGCGTGCTGGAGGAAAACAAAACTGATAGTTAAGCCACCGGACTGTATCTTTGAAGCTGCCGTCAAGACAATGGTCGTGGCATTCCTGATTGATGATGCTGCCAGATGTGTGCTTCCACCTGACACCGTGAGACCTTTGGATTGGATGATTTATGGTGGGCAGTGGGAGGGGATGCTTTCTATATGCAATTTTCACGCGTATTGCCTTAGATTCTGCTTTCCTTTGGTTGCGTTAACTTCATCTTCTAGTAAAAGTACCTTTCTCTATAAACAATGGAGTTTTGGTCATTCTTTCCTGGATTTTGAAGGAAGCACACCTGACAAGAGATGACAAGACTGAACACCGACATCTTAGGAATCAGTGAACTAAAATGGACAGGAATGGGTGAATTTAATTCAAATGTCCATCAGGATACTACTGTGGACAAGAATCCCTCAGAAGAAATGGAGTAGCCTTCATAGTCAATGAAAGAGTAGAAAAAGCAATACTGGGATACAATCCCCAAAATGACAGAATGATATCAGTTTGAATCCAAGGCAAACCATTCAATATCACAATAATCCAATATGCCCCAACCACTGATGCTGAAGAGGATGAAATAGACCAGTTCTATGAAGCCCTACAGCACCTTATAGAATTAACACCAAAAATGATGTCCTTATCATCATGGGGGATTGGAATGCTAAATTAGGAAGCCAAAAGATAACCGAAATAACAGGCAAGTTTGGCCTTGGAGTACAAAATGAAGCAGGGCACAGGCTGATATAATTTTGTCAAGAGAATACGATGGTCATAGCAAACACTCTTTTCCAACAACCCAAGAGATGACTCTACACATGGACGTCATCAGACGGTCAACACAGAAATCAGATTGACTATGTGCTCTGCAGCCAAAGATGGAGAAGCTCTATACAGTCAGTAAAAACAAGACCAGGAGCGACTGTGGCTCAGATCATGAGCTTCTTGTTGCAAAATTTAGACTTAAATTGAAGAAAGTTGGGAAAAGCACTAGGCCACTCAGGTATGAACTAAATCATATCCCTGATGAATATACAGTAGAGGTGACAAATAGATTTAAGGAATTAGATCTGATAGAGTGCCTGAAAAACTATGGACTGAGGTTCGCAACGTTGTACAAGAGGTAGCAACTAAAACCATCCCAAAGAGAGAGAAAAAAGCAAAATGGCTGTCTGAGGAAGCTTTGCAAATAGCTGAGGAAAGAAGGGAAGCAAAAGACAAGGGAAAAAGAGAAAGATACACCCAACTGAATGCAGAATTCCAGAGAATAGCTAGAAGAGATAAGAATGCCTTCTTAAATGAACAGTGCAAAGAAATAGAAGAAAACAATAGAATAGGAAGGAACAGAGATCTCTTAAAGAAAATTGGAGATATGAAGGGAACGTTTCATGCAAAGATGGGCATGCTAAAGGACCAAAATGGCAGGGACCTAACAGAGGCAGAAGAGATTAAGAAGAGGTGGCGTAATTACACAGAAGAACTATACAAGAAGGAGCTTAACGTCCCTGGAGGGTGGGGCTGACATCGCGATGGTACGATGGATGATCTTGGGGCTCCAAGATCGCCGTCGATATCTCCACTGCTGGACGGTCCTTTTCGGACCTCACCGTCCCATAGAGATGGTGATTATGGAGGGCACGTCCTGTTGATCCCAGGCACACTGCTCTTGTGGCCCCGCCCTCTGAGCCTATCCCATCGGAGGAAGAAAGCTCCGAGCATGAGGAAGAGGAGTCAGCTAGGCCTCCCTCTCCAGGCCCCTCCCCTCTGGCACTGTCTCAGGTGCCGGCCGAGGGAGAGGAGATTAACAGGGAGACAGGTGTCTCGGATGAGAGTGAAGGAGAGACATCATTCCTGGACGCATGCCTCCGAAGGCGTGATAAACGATTGCAGCAGCTCAGGAGGCGTGCTAGAACTGAGTCACTGGACCACACCCCAGAGACTATATAATAGAGGGTGGTGGCCAGTGATCCCTGTGACGAACAAAAGTAAACCTTGGATAGTCACTAAAGCCTCGTCTGAAACTGCTGAGAGGAATATTTATTTCTGTTGGACTCTTGTACGCTGAGTATATTATCTTTCTGTTTCTGTGAAAATAAAGCACTTGGCAGACGGTGTGTATATCGCTGCCAAGTTGGAGATAAAGACCTGGGTGTGTGCCAAGTGCTTCCTTAACCCTTGGCTGGCTGTGTTTGTGTGTGTGTGTGGACGGGGACAGATCAACCGCAAAGTCCCTGGTTGATCCAGAAGAAGCCCTTTTTACCAGCGGTGAAGAGGCAGCCATTAAGTTGCTGAAGATGGGACAGCACCAGAACAGAAGAGATTGAGAGAACGTGTGTCAGCTTGGTGAGAGACTTTTTAAATAGACTATTTGAGACTTCCGGCATGACGTCATAGGCAAGTGGAGTGGTAGGGAAAGCTCTCCTGAGACATAAAACTATTATTTCTCTTTGCCGAGCAGCTAAATGAGCTGTTGCCGATCGTGGAGTGATCGGCAAAGGATGAAGGTCCGGGCTTACTGGGAGTAGTGTGAACTCCCAACGAAGTGAAGGACGATCCTGATCTCCGGTGAGAGAAGAGGGCCCTGAAGAGAGGACAGAGGCCCCATTGCCATGACAAAGCACTTCTGGGGGAATGGAGTGGTAGCGGTATTGGCGGTGAAATAAATAAATAAGACTGCGAGAAAGGAACAGACTGTCTCCTCAGGATTGACGCTGATGGAATTTGGGGGGTGTAAGACTTATCATTTCTGTGGCTGGAAGCGGCAGAATGGTTTGCGAGAGTAACTTGGAGTAATTTGGAGGCGGAAGTGGAAGAGCGGAGAGATCGGGTGCCGAGTTGCCTGGCGGGTCAGATTGGTGCTGCTTTACTCTAATCTTGAATGTATTCAGAACTTTTTCAGACCTCTACCCCCTGCTTTATGGTTGTGCTTTTTAAAAGCGACTTGTTAATTAGCTGGAAGAGCGGTGAGGAGCATCTGCAAGGTAGGAGAACTGTAATATTATAGTCAAACAGTGCTTTCTCTTTCGAATTTCCCTATTACGAGTAGCTTTGCTCCCTCTTATTACTCTCACTGGACAGACATTTGGTCTTTACACTGTTCACTCCTACATGCTAATGCTGGCTTAATATTAACTTAATAAGTAATTACTCAAATTCTTTATTAATAGGCTGATTGAAATTATCTGCATGTTTAAGTAAGTTGTTGGGGTATATTTGTTTTGGAAAATTAAGAGTTAAAATTCATTGGAGTGAATTAGTATTAAATGGTCTATTGAAGGGGGGACAAGAAATAAGGTAGACAATTGATTAATTATATGATACCCTGGAGGAGGTTCCTCTGCTTAACAGAAATGTCTAGCTCCTCAACTAAGACCGGAAAGAAGCTCCCGACAACAGCAGCAGCTACGGCTCCAATCATGACCACTCCTACTCTGCATAAATCTCTAGAGGTTGTAGCTGTGGCTGAGAAGACTCTACGCTCCAAGGAATTCAGAATCTACTACATTCTATATAGGAAGCAATGACAAAAAACCAGGAGGCCACAGCGAAGGATCTGGCTGAATTGAAACAGGAAATGGGAGGCATGCGAGGGGAAATGAAACAGATCTTTGAGAGATTGAATGATGTGTGTGTGACAATGGAAAAACACGAGGGCCAGATTCAGGAGGTGACTACAAAGGTGGAGAAGGTTGAGGCGGTGATAGAGAGGTGTGAGTTGCGACAGCTATTGGTCAATAAGCAGCTGGAGGATGATATAGTTCTGCTTGAGATGGAGAAGTCTGCCCATATCCTGAGATTTCAAAATGTTAGGGAGGAGTTGGAAGAAAATTTGAAAGATAAGATGGTTGAGATGGTGGCAGGGATACTGCAGACAGACCCGCAAGTGGTGCATAGTGGTATTAAAGAGTGTTTCCGGGTTTTTACATCATTTACAAGGAAACAGAACCTCCCGAGGGAAGTTCATGTAAAATTCAATAAGAGATCGTTATGGGAGGAAGTATATCAGAGATTGAAGGACCAGGTGATAAAATACGCTGGTAAACATGTCGCTTTTTTGCGACAGGTGCCGAAGAAAGTGCGAGACCGAAGACGAAACTACCAAGCTCTGACAACACAATTACGAAAATATGATGTGAGATATAAGTGGTTACTTCCAGATGGGCTTTTGGTGTCGTGGCAGGGGAAGAGAGTATGCCTTGAAACCCCGCAGGAAGCTGATGAATTTCTTGAGAGTGAATTTACAATTTTGGAAAGGGAAGAAGAAAGGGAAAGTGAGTATGAGGTAGATAGTAAGGGTCAGGAAGGAGGGCAGGAGGAGAAGGGAGCGGTAGGAATAAGGGAAGGAGAAGGGGAGAGCAACCAACAGGGGTAACCAGACAGACCACTGGGGCAAAGAACGCAGATAGGTAAAGATGGGGGAGGAAATATGTTTGTTCTCATTAAATATAAATGGTTTGAATGCACAGGTGAAGAGGAAGCGGGTTTTCAAGAATTTACTAAAACTGAAAATGGATGTTATATGTCTCCAGGAAGTGCATATTAAAAAACAATGTGAATGTGTTTTGTAATGTCCTGAACTTGGTAAGCTGTATGCTACATTAGCCAATGAGAAGCAAAGAGGTGTGGTCTTCTATGTTAGGAATTACCTGGAACCTAAATTAGTTTATATGGATGATGAGGGAAGAATTTTAATGTTAGAGATTTTATTTATTTATTTTATTTTTATTTTATATCCAATTTATATATCGCCCTCCTCCCTGAGGACTCAGGGCGATGTACAGCCAAATAAAAACATAAATTACAAACATTAAAATAGTATTAAAAGGATATATATAAATTTGGCCCCATAATTAAAAACAATAACAAACCAATTTAAAACATTTAAAAGAGTTAAGCCAGCCTGGCTTGCTGAAAAAAAGAAGGTTTTAAGGGCACGGCGGAAGGCACCGAGGTCTTGGATTCTCCTTATTTCTGAGGGCAGTTGGTTCCAGAGGGCAGGTGCCCCCACAGAGAAGGCCCTCCCCTTGGGGGTCACCAGCCTACATTGTTTGGCTGATGGCACCCTGAGGAGGCCCTCTCTGTGGGAGCGCACAGGTCGATGGGAGGCTGTCAGTAGCAGCAGGCGGTCTCGAAGATATCTAGGTCCTATGCCATGGAGCGCTTTAAAGGTGATAACCAACACCTTGAAGCGCACCTGGAAGACCACTGGAAGCCAGTGCAGCTCATGCAGGAGAGAAAGAGAGAAAATAGGAGAACACTTCTGAAAGTATGTGCAGATATGAGGGACGAGTTGGGTCTTACGGATATATGGCGCGCGTTCCATCCTCAGACAAATCAAGATACCTTATTTTCTCCCAGGCATAAATCTTGGTCAAGGCTGGATATGATGCGGGTAACTACAGATTTAAAAACCCGAACTGTAGCGACAGAGATAGAACCTAATACCTGGGCAGATCATAGTCCACTATAGGTGGAAAA
Organism: Arizona elegans; assembly: GCA_022577455.1. Classification (NCBI taxonomy): domain Eukaryota; kingdom Metazoa; phylum Chordata; class Lepidosauria; order Squamata; family Colubridae; genus Arizona; species Arizona elegans. The sequence goes on from JAKOOJ010000001.1 coordinate 158,142,636, forward strand.
GGGATACAATTAAAAGAAATAAGAGGTGGATGTTGAGAACAAGTATTTTAATGGAGATAGAATTTCAACAAATGTTAAAGAGAGAAATGGAAGCCTTTTTAGGGTCAATGATAATAATGAAACCTCGATACAGATTCTGTGGGATACGGCGAAAGCCTATATGAGAGGACTAGCGATTAAGTATATAGCGGGGAAGCAAAGACAGAAACTTAAGGAGAGGGAAAGATGGATAGTGAAGGTGCGGGCTGCAGAGAGGAAATTACAGATTAACCCACTAGATGTCAAAGCTAAGGAAGCAGTAGACGCAAGTAAACATCAACTCATACTACTAGACCAGGAGGAAATAGCACAAAAACTTAGAATGGCCAGACAACATCACTTTGAGTATGCTAATAGGGCAGGCCGGTGGCTTACTTATAAATTAAAGAAGGAAAGGGAAAGTAGGCGGATAGATCAACTACAGGATAAGACGGGAGTCATATGGGTAGAGAATGAACGGAAAAAAGGGATTGCACAGGAATTATTTTCACAACTTTATGCTAATGAGCAGGTGTTGGATGAGAAAATTAAGGAATATTCGGAATATTCGGATCTTCCCAAATTCCCAGATTCAGTCAAGGATCTGTTGAATAAGGAGATTACGGAAGGAGAGATAGAGATTGCAATCAAGAGGCAGAAGGCAGGTAAAACTCCTGGTACTGATGGCTTGCCTGCGGAGATTTATAAAACCTTTACAGATCTGTTTATAAAATATATGAAGGAAATTTTTAATATGGTGTTGATGGAGTCTAAGGCTCCCAAATCATGGCTAGAAGCCTTTATTTCTCTAATACCAAAGGAAGGGGCGGACCATACTGATACATAACTATAGGCCCATTTCACTTTTAAATGCCAATTATAAAATTTTTGCAAATGTAATGGCAGCTAGATTTAAGAGATACCTTAGTGAATTCATCCATATAGATCAAAATGGTTTTCTACCTACTAGACAGTTGAAAGATAATTTACGAATCATAATGGACGCCCTGGAATACTACGAGGCCCACCGTGAGAAGCAGGTGGTGTTCCTCTTTCTGGATGCCCAGAAAGCCTTCGACAGGGTCAATTGGAACTATCTTATAGCACAATTGAGATATATGGAGGCTGATGACTAATTTCTGAACGCAATCCGGGCAATTTATAGTCAACAGAAAGCCAAGATTCTGGTAAATGGAGAAGAGTTGGATGAGGTGACGATAGCAAAGGGAACAAGACAAGGCTGCCCACTTTCTCCATTGCTGTTTATTTTTACTTTAGAACCTTTGTTTAAGTTAATAAGACAGGATGTGGGCATAAGAGGGCTAAAGATCAGAGAACAAGAATACAAGGTCCAGGCATTTGCGGACGACCTGGTCTTTGTTCTGGAAGAGCCACAAACCTCCGGTCGGCGGCTTATTGACAAGATACAGAAATTCGGTGAAGTAGCTGGATTACAAATAAATAGAAACGAATATTATAGTCAAAAACATGACGGAAATACAAAAATTAGAATTGCAAAACACTTTGGGCATCCAGGTAGTCCGAAAAGTTAAATACTTAGGGATTTGGTTGTCTGATAGATGCTCCTCAATAAAGGCGGATAACTACTTAAAATTAATTGAGCAATTAGACAAAGATCTGGAGAAATGGGGCAGGCTACAACTGTCGTTAATGGGACGGATAGCCTTAATCAAGATTCAGGTAGTGCCTAGAATGATATTTCTTTTCCAAACAGCCCCAGTTAGATTGGATAAAACCTTTTTTAGGAATCTGGACAGGGCTATTAATAGATTCATTTGGTAGGCCAAGAAGCCTCCAATTAAGTTGAAAATGATGCAGAAACCGAAAGAACAAGGTGGGTTTGGGGTCCCAAATTGGAAGAAGTATTATAATTCAGCGGTTTTGGTTTGGATGCATGAATGGACACTACAAGGGAAACGTTTGTTAGCAATCGAAGGCCACAATCTCCAACAGGGGTGGCATGCCCACCTATGGTGGGAAAGAGGTAAACCCCCAGCATACTTCACTAAACATTACATGCAAGGAGCTCTGATTGAAAGTTGGATGGAAATTAGGAAAACATATTATAATAAGGTACCACTCTGGGTCTCACCTGTGGAAGCTGTGATCTATCTGATTTTGTATAACCCAGAGAAAAAATTGACTTATAAAGAAATACTAGACTCGAATGGGAAGTTAAAAACAAAATTGTCACTTCAAGAACAAGGAGTGAATTTAGACTGGTGGATATACATGCAAATTAGTAGTAAGTATATGAGACAGAGACTCGGGATTAGCCGAGAGGTGCAGACTTTGGATAGGATTTTACTGGGGGTGGATGGAAAGGTGTTAACTAAGTGCTATAAATCCTTTATGGCTATGGAGGTAACTAAGGAAGGTGCAAAGACTTCGGTTCATGCCTGGGAGAAAAATCTGGGTCATTCAATAGAGCCTGAGAGGTGGAACAAAATCTGGACTAAAAATATTAAACTAACCCGGTCAATAGCATATTAAAAAAACATATATAAAATGGCATATCGATGGCATTTACCACTGGCCAGACTCGTCAAAATGTTCCCCGGAACACCCTCAGTCTATTGGAAATGTGGTGTTAAAGAGGGTACATACTTCCACCAATGGTGGACCTGTCGAGAGGTAATGAAATTTTGTTAAAATATTCAGAAATGGCTTAATGAGATGTTGGGGCAACGTATACAACTGCGTCCTGAGGTATTTTTATTAGGGATAAGACCCGAAAATGAAAATATAAACAAAATGGCATGGTACCTGTTGCTATATATATCAATAGCTGTAAGATTGGCATGGGCTCAATATTGGAAGATGGATGTCAGCCCACCCGAACAAGTAGTAATTCAGAAAATAATGAACTGTGTGGAATCAGCTCGGCTTACTATGATACTGAAAGGACGAGGGGACACAGACTATTATATATCTTGGAGTCAATGGTACAATTGAATGTCAACCGAGCTACAAATTGATGTATATGATAAACATGTCATTTGGTATACATAACAGACTTTTCTTGGCTATCTTGTATATGTAATGGGACAATTTTACTTCCTTCTCACGCTGTGATGTAGACTGCTATAGATTTAATGTATGTTTGATGTATAAGAACAAAATAAAATAAAAATAAATAAATAAATAAATAGACTATTTGAAAGAATGCCCTGTGGTGAAAAGATAATTAAAATTGAAACATAAGAAGTTAAGCGGAGAAATTAAGCCCGAGTTTAAGATAGTTTTTCCCATTTTTTAATTTACTTTTACTGGTGGATGCTCATGGACCATTTTATTATTTAACCTGGACTGGACTGGTTTGGATTGGAGATTTCCATTTTATGTATTTAATTGCTAAATATTTTGGTGCCTTTTTAGCACAAATTATTTTTGGTTTTACTCTTTTATTTTTCTTTTCTCTCCATTTTAATTTTATCGGGTATTGGGTGCAGAGAGAAGGGAGAGTGGAGAAAGTAAGTAACACTGCCATCTAGTGGATTGGATATATTGTATCTTTCTTTCTTTCTTTTCTCTGGAAAGTAACAACTGTGCTACATTTCAAGGACTCTGAGCCTATTCATAGATAAGATAGTGGGAAGAACATTAGAGATTGTTTGAAGGATTGTTTGTTCAGGTGCTCTTCTGGGAAACTATTAATGGCAAGAGTCTGAGTTTGAAAGGAAGAAGATTACAGTGACTTTTGGAAAAGAGCTATAAATATTATGTGAGACTTAACAAAAGAATTGTTGGGTATTATACTGTCGTGGATTTTTCTTTCAGACAGAAAGTTTTTTTTTTCTCTCTCTTTTTGATGTTACTTCTCCACTTCTCCCCTATTTAATTATTTTTAACTGGACTGTGATTTTTTGGAAGACCTTTAACTTTTCACATATATATATATAGATTTTTTATTAGTGTTTATTTCTTCTCCTTTTCTTTTTTGAATTCCCCTCCCTTTCCTTTTTCTTCTTCCTTGAGGAGAGATTGTTAAGGTGTTTAATATCCCTTTGTTTAATTGGATTAAGGCATACAAGAGCCTGAAGATTTTTTCCCTTCATCTATTGCTTGTGGTTTTGTTTGGCTTTTTCTTTTCTTATTGCCACTTGGATAATATTTGTCCTATATATAAATGGATTAAGGTATAGAACCTGAAGATTTTTTATTTGTTTGAACCTTTCGCAACCACTTCACAGAAATGAGCAAAAAGACAACAGCTATTGGTTCTTCTACAGTGACTCCTTCCTCTTCATCATCTGGAGGACAATGATCAATACAGACGATGTTGCAACAGAAAGGGAGAAGGAACGAGAGAAGGAAAAGGAAGCGATGTTGCAGATGATTTGGCAAGGAATTCAAAACATACAATCAAGAGTAGAGAATATTGAGCAGAGAGCAGAAAAAATTGAACCAAGATCGGAAATAATTGAATAAAGAACAGCAAAAACAGATGAAAAAGTGGAGAACATACACCAAATGATGAAGAAATATGAGGAAAGACTCCAAAAAATTAAAGAAAAGGAAGAACAAAGGGATAAAAAAATCAGAGATATTGACAGTAGATTGGACGAGGTTGAACGAGATAAGAGTGGAATAGGATGGGAGATGAACAAATCAGAATTTTATCTCAGATTTCAAAATATTGAAGAAGAAAAGGGTGAAAACTTGGCAGAAATAATGTTAGAAATCTTAGCAGAAGCATTAGAAATCCCCAAAGAAAAGATGATGGATGGTATATATGAGATATTTTGAGTCTATACTAGATATGCAATGAGGAATAAGCTACCAAGAGAAGTCCATATAAGATTTACTAAGAAACTGATTAAAACGCAAATACTGCAGATTACTAGAGAGAAAACATTGAAATGTAAGGATAAGGAGATTGTGGTTCTGAAGCAAATACTGAGAAGAGTGAGAGAGATGAGAAGAGAATATTTTTTGACTAAAATATTACTTCAGAAAGGAGTGAACTATAGATAGTTGATACCAGAAGGCTTGGTGTTTACTTGTCAACAACAAAAATACAGAATAGATTCAATTGATAAAGCAAAAGCCTTTTACGTAAAATACTTTAGAGAAAAAGGAGGGGAGATAAGAAGAGAAAAATCACTGACTGAATTACAAGAGGAATGCCTAGCAACGATTGAAAAAGAAGAAGGTGCAGTGGGTGGCAAGGTGGAATATAAAGAGCAACATGAACCGAGTTCTACTAGAGTAATAACACCAGACAACAATATGAAAATACTTTTAATAGCAATTTATGCACCTAATGATAAGCAAGAAGATTTCTATAGAAAATAATATGAAAATAATTGAATTGGACTATGATAACATTTGCTTGATGGGAGATTTCAATGGTATAGTAGATGAGAAATTAGATTACAACACACAGAAGACGACAAAGCAAAGTAGAAAGACACTTCCAAATTTTTTTTTAAAATGATACAGGAAATAAACTTAAAGGATATATGGAGAGAAAGAAATGTAAAAAATAGACAATATACTTTTTATTCAAGTAGACATTCATCATGGTCCAGAATAGATATGATATGGATAAAAAGGGAATTGATTTTTAATATAGAAGAAATTGACATAGAAGCAAATACCTGGGCAGACCATAATCCAATGACAATGAAATGGAAAGGACAAAGGAGAAGATCTAGATGGACTTTAAATAACAGTATTAAAAGAAGAGGATTTTGCACAGAAAATGGAGAAAGAATTGGCCTTCTTCTTTAAAGAAAATAAAAAAGAAGATACATCAATGCAAAACCTTTGGGATACAATGAAAGCCTATACTAGAGGCCTGATTATAGACTATACAAGGAAAAGAAATATTAAGAAAAGACAAGCTTATAAAACATTAGAGGATGAATATAAGAAATTTGAAAAAGAATTCCAGAAATCTCCACAAAAAAAGGATATCAAAATAAAAATGGACACAACTAAATACAAAAGGGGATTAATAGAAAAAGAGGATTTAGCACAAAAAATTAGAAGTGCCAAACAGAACTATTTTGAAGATGCAAATAAACTAGGTAGATGGTTAGCATACAAACTGAAAAGAGAGCGAGAGAATCAAGAAAAATAATACAACTAATGGATGACCAAGGACAAATTAGATATGGAAATAAAGAGAAGGAAAAAATTATACAAGACTATTATAGAAAACTGTATGAGAAAGAGAACATAGAGAAGGAAAGTGTTAAACAATACTTGCAAAAGGCGCAACTACCCCAGATTTCCAAAGACACAGAAGCGATGTTAGAAGGAAATATAACGATGATGGAATTAACTGAAGCACTTAAAAAACAAAAGAATGGGAAGGTACCAGGCCCGGACGGGTTACCAGCAGAATATTACAAGACATTACAGTAATCGCTGAATCTCCCATTATTAGAAATTATGAATGAAGTCATGTCAAATAAGAAATTACCCAAATCATGGTCAGAAGCATATATTATGCTTGTTCCAAAGGAGGATACGGACCCACAACAAATTAAGAATTATAGGCCTATTTCCCTGCTAAATTTAGACTATAAAATCTTCGCTCCAATATTGGCAGAAAGACTTAAAATAATTTTAAGATATTTAAATAATTTCATACACTCTGATCAAAATGGGTTTCTGCCAAAAAGACAGATTAAAGACAATATGAGAATAATTCTGGACACTTTGGAATATTATGAGGCACATCCTGAAAAGCAAATGGCTTTGATATTTTTAGATGCTCAGAAAGCCTTTGATAATGTGAACTGGCGATTTATGTTATTACAGCTGGAACGGATGGGCTTTGGTAGAAAATTTATTCAAGCCATAGAAGCTATATACAACAAACAAGCAGCAAAAGTAATAATAAATGGAGAATTCACAGAGTTTATTGAAATAAAAAAAGGTACGAGACAAGGTTGTCCACTGTCACCTTTATTGTTTGTATTAACGTTAGAAGTGCTAAACAGAAATATTAGAGAAGATAAAGATATAAAGGGAATGAAGATTCAAAAGGAAGAATACAAATTGCAAGCATTTGCTGATGACCTGGTTTTTATTCTTGAAGATCCATTAGAATCAACAACTAAATTCATAGGCAAAATAGGAGAATATGGAAAAGTTGCTGGTTTGAAAATAAATAAAGACAAAATGAAGATCTTGACAAAAAATATGTTAATAAAACAAAAAGAAGAATTGGTGGAACTATCAAAGATGTAGGTCACAAATAAAGTTAAATACTTGGGGATATATGTGACAGCAAGATGCAGTGCGCTCAAAGAGAATAACTATAATAAATTTAAACAACAGATAGAGACAGACTTGGCAAAGCGGAAAAACTTACAATTATCATTGATAGGGAGAATATCAACGATTAAGATGAATATATTGCCTAGAATTCTATACCTGTTCCAGACAATTCCAATCAGATTGGGGAAAGATTATTTTGAAGATTTGAATAAAATAGTGCTGAAATATATTTGTCAGGGTAAAAAAGCGAGGATAAAACTAAAGTTGTTGCAAGATGCTAGAATACGAGGAGGTTTTGGCTTGCCTAATTGGGAACTATATTATCAAGCGACAAGTTTGATGTGGGTTAAGAAATGGATAACGCTAAGAAATGCCAGATTATTGACTTGCATGATTTGTTACTGGTTGGCATGCTTTTTTATGGTACAAGGATACAAAAACACAGGGGTACTATAGAAGACATTTCATATGAGAGGCTTTGCTATTAAACTGGGAGAAGGTAAAAAAGCAACATTATTTAAAAATTCCGGTCTGGTTATCAACTATTGAAGCATTCTCACATTCAATAAGGAATAAATTGTTAGATATAGTGAATTATTGAATGAAAAAGGTGAACTTAAATCTTTGCAAGAATTAGAAGTACAAGGTATAAAGATGAATTGGTTTTCTTATTTGCAAATACAGTCTAGATGTGATAAAGATTATAAGACAGAAGGTTTTTATAACAATTTGACTATGTTATTGAATGTGAAGTCAAATAGGCCTTAAGAACTCTGAGCAACAGCAAAGCTAGTGGAGGTGACAGTATTCCAGCTGAGCTATTCAAAATCTTAAAAGATGATGCAGTAAAAGTGCTGCACTCAATTTGCCAGCAAATTTGGAAAACTCAACAGTGACCATAGGATTGGAAAAGGTCAGTTTACATTCCAATTCCAAAGAAAGGCAATGCCAAAGAATGTTCAAACTATCGCACCATTGCACTTATTTCACATGCTAGTAAGGTTATGCTTTAAATTCTACAAGCTAGGCTCCAGCAGTATGTACTGTAGATCGAGAACTACCAGAAGTACAGGCAGGATTTCGAAGAGGCAGAGGAACTAGAGATCAAGTTGCCAACATACGCTGGATCATGGAGAAAGCTAGGGAGTTCCAGAAAAACATCTACTTCTGCTTCATTGACTATGCTAAAGCCTTTGATTGTGTGGATCACAACAAATTGTGGCAAGTTCTTAAAGAGATGGGAGTACCAGACCATCTTATTTGTCTCTTGAGAAACCTATATGCGGGTCAAAAGCAAGAGTGAGAACTGGACACGGAACCACTGATTGGTTCAAAATTGGGAAAGGATTCCAGCAAAGCTGTAAATTGTTGCCCTGCTTATTTAACTTATATGCAGAGCACATCATGAGAAAGGCGGGGCTAGATGAATCAAAAGTTAGAATTAAGATTGCAGGGAGAAATATCAACAACCTCAGATATGCAGAAGATACCACTGTAATGACAGAAAGTGAAGAGGAACTAAATAGCCTCTTTCTTTCTTTTCTTTCTTTCTTTTTTTTTTTTTTGCTTTAATTTATATGCCGCCCTTCTCCGGAGACTCAGGGCGGCTTACAATGGGTTAAACAATAGCCTTCATACTTTTGTATATTTATACAAAGTCATCTTATTGCCCCCACAATCTGGGTCCTCATTTCACCTACCTTTGAAAGGATGGAAGGCTGAGTCAACCTTGAGCCTGGTGAGATTTGAACTTGCAGTAAGTGCAAGCAGCAGTTGTTAATAACAGTGCTTTAGTCCACTGTACTACAGGCTCTTGATGCGGGTAAAGAAGGAGAGTGCAAAAGTTGGCTTGAAACTCAACATTAAGAAAACTAAGATCATGGCATCCAGCCCTCTCAATTCCTGGCAAATAGATGGGGAAGAAATGGAGGTAGTGACAGATTTTATTTTCCTGGGCTGCAAGATCACTGCAGATGGGGACTGCAGCCAAGAAATTAAAAGACACTTGCTCCTGGAGAGGAAAGCTATGGCAAATCTAGACAGCATACTAAAAAGCAGAGACATCACCCTGCCAACAAATGTGTGTATAGTCAAGGCTATGGTTTTCCCAGTTGCAATGTATGACTGTGAATTAAGGTCTTTGAACTATGGTGCTGGAGAAGACTTCTGCGAGTCCCTTGGAATGCAAGGCAATCAAACTGGTCAGTCCTAGAAGAGATCAACCCTGACTGCTCTTTAGAAGGCCAGATTCTGAAGATGAAACTCAAATACTTTGGCTACTTTGAGAAGGAAGGATTCACTGGATAAGTGCCTAATGCTGGGAAAGATTGAAGGCAAAAGAAGTATGGGACGACAGAGAATGAGGTGGCTGGATGGAGTCACTGAAACAGTAGGCGTGATTTTAAATGGACTCCAGAGGATGGTAGAGGACAGGAAAGCCTGGAGGAACATTGTCCATGGGGTCGCGATGCGTTGGATATGACTTTGCAACTAACAACAACAATAAAAAATCTTCCCAGGTATTGATAACTGACAGATTGATTTAAAGTTTCCTGGATCTGTTTTTTTCTCTCCTTTTTTGAAGATGGGAACCATATCAGGTCTTTTCCAGTCCTCTGGCAGTTCCCTGGTGCTCCAATAACTTTGAAAGATGTGGTTCTATGGTTCTAAGATCACCTCTGCTAGTTCCCTCAGAACTCTGGGATGTAATCCTTCAGGACCGGTGATCTGAATCCATCTAGAGATGATAGGTGTTCTCTTACCTCATTTTTGCTTACCATATGTTTTGGAGTATAAGACGCTCTGGACTATAAGATGCACCTACCTTTTTGGGGGAGGAAAACAAGAAAAAAAAAGTCTGCCTCTGCCTACCAGCATCCATCAGTATTCATTTGGCTACCGTGTTTCCCCAAAAATAAGACCCTGTCTTCTATTTTTTTTGAACCCTGAAATAAGCGCTTGGCCTTATGGCCATGCACTCAAAAAGCCCAATTGGGCTTATTATCAGGGGATGTCTTATTTTGGGGAAAACAGGGTAGTGTCCTTGCAGCAAACAGCCTTCTCAGTTTCAGCATGTTGTCACAGCCTGATTTAGCATGAACAGGTGATTGGTGGTTGAATCGGCCTCCCGAAATATCACCAATTAGCTATTCCAGGCTGTGGGGATCACCACAGCACATTGCCACCTCCGTGCGTAGCATTTTCAGGCTCCACATCCCCATTTTTTGGCCTCCGCATTTTTGGCCAGTTCCAGGCAGCAGGGAGCGGCAGTAGCGGTGATCCCCGCCACCTGTAACCAGCCGAAAATGCGACAGATGGAGGCCAAAAATGGGGCATGAGGAGGCTGAAAACGCGACACACGGAGGCTGAAAATGCAACACACATAGGCGTTGATTGCTGGCGATATGCTGTGGTGATCCCTGCAGCCTGGAACAGGTCTAAAATGGAGCATGTGGAGGCCAAAAATGTGATGTGTGTAGGCCGAAAACATAACGCGCGGAGGTGGCGATTAGTGGCGATATGCTGTAGTGATCCCTGCAGCCTGGAACAGGTCAAAAAAGGGGAGTGTGGAGGCTGAAAACATGATGCATGGAGGCCAAAAATGGCTGAAGGGTGGGGGCTGGCCGTTGGGCTTCGGCATCATTCAGTGTATAAGACGCACTGCAATTTTCACCCGCTTTTAAGGGTGGGGAAAGTGCGTCTTATACTCCGAAAAGTATGGTATTTTAATTTGCATTCCTAGCCTGTATTCCTAGCCAGTTCTGTTTTTTGCAAGTTGAGTAGTGTTTTCTTTTTGTGTGAAGATAGATGCAAAGAATGAATTAAGCAGTTGCTCTTTCTCTCTACTGCTTGTTACTTCCTTGCATTTTCTCCCAATAGTGGATTGATTGGTTTTTTTTACTTTTTTCTTGTTTTTTATGTGTTGAAAGAATTTTTTTAATTATCTTTGATATTTGTTGCAAGTCTTACTTCATTTTGAGCTAAGTTCATCTTTGCAGGTTCCGGCTATTTGTTGGCATTCTGCCTTAGTTATGAGCAAACATAATTTAGTTATAAGCAAACAACTATACTCAGAGAGCACCAAAGTCTCCATTGTTCAGCCCTAACTTATGCAGACTCTTTTCTTGTTGGAAGTAACTATGACATTTTGATTGGCTATTTAAATCTTGGATGTAATATATGTTAGGTAAATGCAAAGCAAAGGATGGGGTAGCCTACCAGTTAAGATGCTGGGCTTGCAACCACAAGATTGGCAGTTCGAGACCCAAATACTTGCAACAGGGTGATCTCCTGTTCTTGGCCTAGCTTCAGCCTATCTAGCAGTCTGAAAGCATACGAATGCAAAGAGATAAATGGATACCACTTCAGTGGGAAGGTAACAGTGTTCTTTGCATCTCGACATGCTAACCACATGACCACGGAAGGGGCGTTGGTCCTACCTGACACGCTCCTTCTCGTTGTGTGGAGACAGCAGCCAGCATGGGTAGCACTCGCCCAATCAGCTAAGGACTGAGTCAGCCAATTATGTTAAAGTCCGCTCTTGTTGCCGGGCAGATCCAGCTTTTGGTGAAGGACTATAATGGCAGACTCGGCGTGTGGGTAGGCAGAAAGGAAAGACCAAGAAGAAAGACTCCAATAGGACCAGACAGGCAAAGGGAGGGTCTGGCTGCTGTCTCCACACAACGAGAAGGAGTGTGTCAGGTAGGACCAACACCCCTTCTCCATTGTTTGGTGGAGACAGCAGCCAGCATGGGACATACCCCAGTTCACTGTCCCCAAGTCTGGGAGGGGCCAGGCTGGTCCGAAACTACATCACTGGCCACAACCTGTTGTAACACCTGACGACCGAAGGCAGCTTCAGCCAAAGCAAACTTGTCCAGTTTATAGTGCCGTATGAACGGTGCAGGCGAGGTCCAGGTAGCCGCACGGCAAATCTCCAACAACGAGGCTTGCGTAGCCCAGGCTGCCGACGTGGCCGCGCTATGTGTGGAATGGGCCGTTACCCGAGAAGGCCGCGGCAAGGAATGAAGGTCATAAGCTGAAGCAATGGTCTGACGAATCCAGCGGCCTATAGTAGAGGAAGACACCTTGAGACCCAACGAGACTGGGAGGAAGGATACAAATAATGCTTCCGAATGGCGAATAGTAGCAGTCCGCTTGATATAAATTCGCAGAGACCGCCGGACATCCAGAGTGTGCCAATGGCGCTCACGGGGATGAGAAGGACGCGGGCAGAAATTTGGCAGAATAAGTTCTTGTGCGCGATGGAAGACGGAGTTCACCTTCGGCACGAAAGTAGGATCCAATCGGAGGACAACACGGTCCACGTGAAACACGCAGAGGTCTGCTCGGATGGATAAAGCCGCTACCTCCGAAATGCAGCGAGCTGAGGTCACTGCCACCAAAAAGGCGACTTTACAAGACAGCAGCCGTAGGGAAGCCATCCGTAGAGGTTCATATGGAGGACCCATGAGGGATTCAAGCACCAACGGAAGGTCCCAGGTCGGGTAACGATGCAGGACCGGAGGAGACAGGTTTGTTGCGCCCTGAAGAAAACGCCTAATCAGAGGATGTAGAGCCAGAGACGACAGTGAACCGCAGGTAAGTACGGATGAAATGGCGGCCACCTGGCGATGTAATGTGTTAGGGGTGAGACCATCAGAGAGACCCCGTTGGAGAAAGACAAGGATGTCCATAATAGAGGGTTGGAGGACATTCACACCAGTCCGGTCACACCATGAGCAGAAGGCCCGCCAAGTCGCAGAATATATTCTGTCAGTGGAGGAGCATCTCGACGCCTGGATCGTCCGAATCACATCTTCTGGGGCGAGAGCACTCTTCATGGAGAGCCGCACAATCTCCAGGCGGTCAAGCTGAGCCAAGGAAGGTCCGGGTGGCTCAGTGCCCCTTGCGTCAGAGCGTCCGCCTCGAAGGGAATGCGCCAGGAGGGGGCGACAGAGAGGGAGACTAAGTCCGCAAACCATGCTCTGCGTGGCCAATGAGGAGCCAAGAGAATCACCTCTGCCCGTTCGTCCAGGATCCTGCCGATGACCCTGGGTAGTAAGGAGGTTGGTGGGAAAGCGTACAACAGGCCCTTCGGCCACAGAGCCCGAAGTGCGTCGATGGCTTCTGCCTGAGGCTCTGGAAACCGGGCAAAGGGGCAGCTGAGTAGTGGCATGAGTTGCAAACAAGTCTACCACTGGCGTTCCAAACCTATGGACCAGGGATTGAAAGATCCTGGGATGAAGCCGCCACTCCGCATTGTCCACCTCCTGATGGCTCAGCCAATCTGCTTGTGCATTGGCGACACCTGAAATGTGTTCCGCCCATAGAGACTCGAGATGACATTCCGCCCAAAGGCCGAGTCTCATGGCCAGAGATAACAGGGCCTTGGATCTGGTGCCGCCCAACTTGTTGAGATGTGCCTTGGCAGTCACATTGTCCGTCAGCACAAGCACATGAGATCCGGAGATCAGATGGCGAAACGCCCGGAGAGCCAGGAAGACAGCTTGCAGTTCCAACCAGTTGATTGGACGAAGAGGGTCCGCTACGCTCCACGTTCCCTGGGCAAGTTGGCCTTGGCAATGGGCGCCCCAGCCCCGGAGACTGGCGTCGGAGGTCACCACCACCCGTTGAGGTTCCAGGAAGAGACAGCCTGCTGATATCGCCGGGGATCACCACCACCAAAGGGAACGGTGTACCGAGGAGGGGACGGGAACCGGTCTGGTTGAAGTGCCCTTGCCCGATTTCTGTAGAGACAAGAGAAACCATTGAAGTTCCCAGGTGTGGAGCTGAGCCCAGGGAACAATGGAAATGGCCGAAATCATCTTTCCCAATAGCTGAGAAAGAATATAAGGGGAAGTAGATCTGCAACTTTCAATCCTAGAAACCAAGTCCCTTAAGCTCTTCTGATGGTCAGGGGAGAGAAACACCCTACCCTGTACCGAATCAATTAGGGCCCCTAAATGAACTAGAGAAGTGGAGGGAACAAGGTTGCTCTTTTCTAGATTAACAGAAAAACCATGGGCAAAAGGCAAAAGGCAGAGAAGGTTAAGAACAAGTCCAGCAAACAGCTGACAAGGGCATATGGTCCAAATTCCCAGCCGAAAGAAAACTCTCCACGCTGAGTCGCTGATTGACAGGAGCAGCCAAGCAGGCAAGGCAGTGAGAAAGTCCTCCAGAAGAAAAACGGAACCAACAAGCAAGGGGTGGTGGTGGTGAAAGCAAGCCTCCCCGCTCCAAAACTGTCAGCCGATGTTTAAATCCTCAGCCGATGGCCGGAGAGCTCATTTAATGCCGCAGTTGCAAAGGCGCGAAAACGAGCCCCAAAATGGCCGCCGCAACCTCGCTGAGGTGAAAAAACGCCGATCAGAGGCAGAAGACACTGAGAAATGAAGGCGTTGGGGCTGAAAAAGCCTTCCAGCAAACAACGAAGGGGAAACAATCCCCCCCAACCCCCAGAGGGGAGATCCAGAGAAAACGGGGCTTCTTTCCAGTAGCGGTCAAATAAGGGGGCAGAGTTCACTCACAATGTCCAAAAGTCGTAGTCACACAGTCCAAGGTCCAGAGCCAATATACACAAGTGAAAAGCGTTGTCTAACAATCCGAAGTCAAAAACCAGCAGGAGAATCCAATATTTAGCTATAGAAATAGAAATAAGAAGACCGAGCCTATAACCCACACGCCTGATCAACTGAAAGGACTGAGCCAAAAGCTGGATCTGCCCGGCAACAAGGGCGGACTTTAACATAATTGGCTGACTCAGTCCTTCAGCTGATTGAGCGAGTGCTACCCATGCTGGCTGCTGTCTCCACCAAACAATGGAGAAAAGTCTTCAGACAATGCTGGCTCCATAGGCTAAGAAACAGAGATAAGCACTGTTTCAACTCTGAAGCCATTTTAGAATGTCTTCAGGGCTGCCACAGCAAGGCTGGTTGGAGCTGTGGGAATGGGAGGCGGGGAGTAGAGATAGCTGGGGACTTGTAGCCAAAATAAAATTCTTTCTCATGGTAATCAAGGATCTTCTCACCAGGTGCTGGGGAGGCATGGACTGAAACCAACTGGAGTTGAGACTGTGACCTGGTTGGACCATGTGATGGACATGTGGACTAGGGGGAAGAACTTTGATTTTTAATTTGGGTGGGGAATACCTAGGGACCTTCAGAGTCAGGTTTTCACCAGATGTGCCAATATGACAAGCCTAATATATTTGGACTTTGGGGAGCACCTTGGCCTCGGAGTTTTGATTGCATTGGGTCTGTTATTTGGAACCCTGACACACTGCCTCCTAGAGTCAGACATGACTGGACAGGAGAAACCTTTACTTTATATCCAAAGCAGTATTGAAAATCTTACTAGGAGAATGCTGATAACTGGCTTTCATCAAACTGAATTGACATTTTGACTGGAATGCAAGTCATTCCACTGATTAATTGTTCTGTCAGAAAATTTTTCCTTAGTTCTAAGTTGGTTGAATCTATTTCTTCTTATTCTTCCTTCAAGTGCTTTGGAGAATAGTTTGACCTATTACGGCCTTGTAGAGCCACTGCTGTCTACTCTTGATCCAGTCTTAGTCTTTCTTTTCATTAAACTAGATATATCTAATTCCTGAAAGCGTTTTAGCCTCCAGTCTCCTAATTAAGATTAAGCACAGTTGAATTGGATTACCATATTTTCGGAGTATAAGATGCTCCGGATTATAAAATGCACCTACCTTTTTTGGTGAGCAAAAAAGAAAAATCTGCCTCTACCTTTTCCTCCCAGCAATTTTGCCTCGTTGCAGCAAACAGCAAACAGCCTGCTTTACTTTCATTTTCGTTTTCAGCATAGCTTGATTAGCACAAGAAAAAAAAAATCTGCTCCCAGCATTTTACCTCTTTGCAGCAAGCAGCAGAGGCCTGTGCAGCAATAGGCATTGGCAATCCCTGCAGCCTGAAACAGTTGAGAGTCGGGAGGCCGTTCCAAAGGATAATCAACTTGTGCTAATTAGGCTGTGATAAAGCTGAAATGGGCTGTTTCTTCTTGCTGCTTGCTGCAAGGAGGCAAATTGCTGGGAGGCAGAGGCCATAGGGTGGGTGCCAGTGGGTGGGCGGGGCTAAATTTGGTGTATAAGACGCACCCAAATTTTCACCCCCTTTTGTGGGGGGGAAAGGTGCATTTTATACTCCGAAAAATATGGTAGCTAATATCCTAAAAGAAAAACCAATAATATCCTAAAAGAAATGGGCTGGAAATAATACAATGGAATTTTTTTAAAAAAATAAATATGAGTATTATTTAGGAAGAAGGAAATTTAAGAGAGATAAATGAAATTTATTTAAGAAAAATATAATTATATACCTCAAGAATAAGTGATCCTATGTATCAACATTTTTTAAATCCACTTTTTAATCCACCTTTCCACATGGAGAGTAAAACAAACTTCTTTTTAAAAATTATTATATAAGTGAAAATATCCTCTATATTGATCACTAAGACACTAATATAAACATAGCTGTTGGAAGCCATCTGGTTCTTCCACATATTAATTGTTGGCTGCTGTTTAGGATTTTCTCACAATTTTAAAAATTCCTTTTTAAAATTATTCATTGCTGTCTTTTTATTGTGTTTGGTCTTGGACCATAAATAAATTGCTTGATAATACAAAAAGGCATCCATTAATTATAGTAGACATAATACATCTGGCCCTTTTTCCTGAAGGGTACTTTATGATCATTTAACAAGAAATGATCTACAAGTCTACATGGCATTTGTGATATTAAAAAAACTTGCAAAAACATGGATTTAAGGTCAATCCCCAAGTTTTAAATATACATTTTTTATTTTGTATTTTTCAAAATATTTGACTTTCAAATATTTTTTGTAAATTTGACAGCCTTTATATACTTTGCCAGGAAAAAATATCTAGACTAGGAAAGTGGAATTTAGACTTCTTTCTCTTTTCCGGTATAGGATTGCAGGTCTCAGTCTCCAGACCTTTAGGGACCTGGCCCTGGGACTCTCACTTAATTCTCTCGATTTCTTCAACTGAAAGCTTTGAACCCCTTTTCATTTGACAAGTGGGTTAGTTTGGGGGCTTGTAATTTTACATTTTACTTTTTACATTTTACCTTCCCTACGCTTGGGGAAGAAAGGTAGGTTATGAAATGATGGATTCTTTCTTTGCTTTCTTCAACTGTATTATATCATTTAATCTTATTATTCATTCCTAGCTTTGCTTTCTGGATAACCCACAAGAAATAAGATAACATAATTGTAGAGTTCTAGGGATTTTCAAAAACCTTTGACTTTGAAATGTTCTATTTTGAATATGCAAATTAGTATATGCATTTTTGTGGCGCGACAGCTTCCACAGTACCTGGATGAAGCTGTCTATTTGGATCTGCTCCAGTCCAGCTTCAGACTTGGGTACAGCACGGAAACGGCATTGGTCGCGTTGGTGGATGATCTCTGGAGGGCTCGGGATAGGGGTTATTCCTTTATCCTGGTCCTGTTAGACCTCTCAGCGGCTTTTGATACCATCGACCATGGTATCATGTTGCGCCGGCTGGAGGGACTGGGAGTGGGGGGCACCATTTTGCGGTGGTTCTCCTCCTATCTCTCCGACCAGTCACAATCCGTGTTGACAGGGAGGCAGCGGTCGACCCCGAGGCGCCTTGTTTGTGGGGTGCCACAAGGGTCGCTCCTCTCGCCCCTCCTGTTCAACATTTATGTGAAGCCGCTGGGTAAGATCATCCATGGTTTTGGGGTGGAGTTCCATCAGTACGCTGATGATACTCAGCTGTACATCTCCACCCCAGACCATCCCAACGATGCCTTGGAAGTGATGTCCCAATGCCTGGAGGCTGTGCGGGTCTGGATGGGGAGAAACAGGCTTCAACTCAACCCTTCCAAGACCGAGTGGCTGTGGCTGCCGGCGTCCTGGTATAGCCAGCTGACGCCATCGCTGGTTATGGGGGGCGAATCATTGGCCCCCACGGAAAGGGCCCGCAACTTGGGCATCCTCCTGGATGCACGGCTGTCTTCAGAAGGGCATATGACGGCCGTGGCCAGGGGGGCTTTTTATCAGGTTCGTCTGATACGCCACTTGCACCCCTTTCTGGATCGGGACTCCCTACGCACAGTCACTCAAGCACTCGTCACCTCTCGTCTGGACTATTGTAACGCTCTCTACATGGGGCTCCCCTTGGGGTACACCCGGAGGCTCCAACTGGTGCAGAATGCGGCTGCGCGGGGGATTATGGGAGCGACTGGGCACTCCCATGTGACTCCTCTCCTGCGCGAGCTGCATTGGCTTCCGGTGGACTTCCGGGTGCGCTTCAAGGTGTTGGTGATCACCTTTAAAGCGCTCCATGGCTTAGGGCCAGGGTACTTACGTGACCGCTTTCTGCCACCAATAGCCTCCCAACGGCCAGTTCGCTCCCACAGAGAGGGCCTCCTCAGGGTGCCGTCGGCCAGACAATGCCGGCTGGCGACCCCCAGGAGGAGAGCCTTCTCTGTGGTGGCACCTACCCTTTGGAACAATCTACCCCCAGAGATACGAGTGATCTCCGACCTCCGGACTTTTCGTTGGGCCCTAAAAACTCATCTCTGTCAGTTAGCCGGTCTCTCTTGATTTTATGATTTTATGGTTGGTTTTAAATTTTGATATGGATTTTAAATTGATAAATTTTAAACTATGGGCCAAATTTAATTATTTTAAATCTATTTTTAATCGTATTTTATGTATAAATGTTTTTATTTTGGCTGTTCACCGCCCTGAGTCCGAAAGGAGAAGGGCGGTATAGAAATTCAAATAATAAATAAATAAAATAATAAATTTGTTTTGAAACTGGAACAAAAAAGGTTACAGTATTTTGTTTAGAAGGTAAAACTAAACTACTGTTTTGAGATATATTCTCTGAGGACTTTTATTGTTCCAAACACTGTGATTGTTCTGGGTGTTGTTTTGGGGGAGAGCACAATAGAGCCTTGGTAGTACAGTGGTCTAAAGCACCCTGTTTTTAAGAACAGCTGCCTGCAATTACTGCAGGTTCGAATCTCACCAAGGCTCAAGGCTGACTCAGTCTTCCATCCTTTCTAAGGTAGGTAAATTGAGGACCCAGTTTGTGGGGGCAATAAGCTGACTTTGTATAAATATACAAAAGAATAAAGGCTATTGCTTAGCGCATTGTAAGCCGCCCTGAGTCTCCAGAGAAGGGTGGCATATAAATGAAATTAAAAAAACAAACAAACAAACAATAGGTTGCTCGCAGCTACATATCTGCAAGCCTTCTTTGTAAACGACTGCACATTACTGAAGTTTGCAAGTATTAATTGGTAATGTTGCTAAGCTTTTTAATTTAAAGGCTAGTAGTACAATATTGATTTGATCAGTTTGTTAACTGATCAAATGGGCATGTGCTTCTTACCCATATCTTCCAGTCCGCCTGATGCTAAACTTCAGGATCCATTTAAAACACCAAATTCTATGCTGAGTTGAGCTGGTCTATTGTACTTAGGTTTGTGTATGTACCGTTTGCATGCTCTTCTGCCTTGCTGTTTAACATTAATGCTATTCATGCAGTAAGGAGACAGAATAGCCTACTTTTTCATATGTCAGCAGCCTTCCCTATGGGTAAGTAAAATTAGCAAGGAAGAATTCAATTTTGTTTTGTTGCAGGCTGAGTGATTTACAAGCAAAAGCATGCCAAATCTATTATTTGATCTTACTAAGTAAATGGAAGACTGATGCCTTCCCCACCCCCCAAAAAAGCTAAAAAATGATCTTTTTCAATACACTAAGGAAGGCTCATAGGGTAGACATACTAATTGAAATGAATGTTAAAGATATTAACTATTCTCCTTGTTTTATAATCTATTAACTAAATGACTCAGAAGGTCCATTTAAAGAAATGAAGACTTTTGCCTATACAGAAGTAGGAAAGGCAGGAATTTCTTTTTTGATCACTGATTTTACCCTCAGCAGATTTTTCATTGGTTGAGGAAATTTTTTTTTATTACTATTTTTTCAATAAACAAACATACATATACAGACGTAGACATTTAAACAAACTATACATAAACTAACTATACAGAGAGGTCAAGTCTTATAGGTTGAACTATCAAAATAGAGCTACTTCGGTAATAATATATCTATATATCTATGTATATTTGTCTTTCATCATGTATCAATGTTTATACAACGATATTTCATTTTATTTCCTTATTATTGTATCATTGGGTGGTATTCCCTTATTTCGTGTTCTTTTTATCTAACCAGTTGTACCATTTCTGCCAGATTAAGTAATAATCTGAATCTTCTTTTCCCTGTATCTCTTTGGTAAGTTTGTCCATTTCTGCACATTCCATTGTTTTTTGTATTATTTTTTCCTCTGATGGCGTGTCCTCTAGCTTCTACATTTGTGCGAAAGTGATTCTGGCTGCGGTCAGGATATGTATTATCAAGTATTGTGTCTCTTTTTTATAGTCCTTTGTCAGTATTCCTAATAGATATGTTTCCGGTCTGAGGGGCACTTTTTGTGTGGTGATTTCTTCCAGCTGATTTTGAATTGTTTTCCAAAATTTTTTGGCCTTTGGGCATGACCACCACATATGGTAGTAGGTTCCCTTCTGTGTTTTGCACTTCCAACAGTTCTGATTCGCATTGGGGAACATCCTTGCCAGGCGTGCGGGGGGGAGATGCCACCTATAAAACATCTTGTATGTATTTTCTTTGTAGGGCACGGACATTGTCAGTTTAGATTTACTTTCCACGTTTTCTCCCAATTTTCTAGGTTAATATTATATCCAAAGTTTTTAGCCCAAATAATCATGTTTTCCTTCACCACTTCTTCTTCCAATTTGTATTTTAATAGATAATTATATATTTTAGTTATTAATTTATTGTCTGATTGTATTATGATTTTATCTAATTCATTTCTTTCTTTTTGGATTCCAAATTTTTTCATGTCGATTTTATATCTTGATTTTATCTGTAAATACGGCCACCAATCAATGTCCGTGCCCTGTTGTCTCAATTCGTCTCTTGTTTTCATTTCTCCCTCTGTGTTCAGCAATTGGTCATAGGTTTTCATCTTATCTATATCCTTTTGTTCGGATAGATTTGGGCCTCCATGGTTGATAACCATTTTGGGATTTTATCGTAGTGTTTTCTCCTTATTTCGGTCCAAATTTTTGCCAATGCTCCTCTGATATAGTGTCTCCTGAAGTGCTCATGTTGCCTGGGTTTTTCCTCCCATAAGAATGCGTGCCAGCCTTTCGACAGGTCAAATCCTTCTAATGCTGACGTTCGTTTATCTTCGAGTGTCATCCAATCTTTGATCCAAGTTAAAGCTGTTGCAGTGTAGTAAGTTTGCCAATCTGGGAGTCCCAGGCCACCCTTTTCTCTAGTGTCCTGTAGGTGCTTCAGTTTAATCCTGGCTCTTTTCCCTTGCCATATATACTTTAAAGTCATTTTATCAAGATCTTTGAAATATGATTTCCCTGGGTTTATTGGTATTGTTCTAAATAGGTATAGTAATTTTGGTAAAATTCTCATTTTGATTGAAGCAATTTTGCCTAATAACGATAGTCTCAATTTACTCCATGCCTCTAAGTCCTTTTGGATTTGTTTGGCCAATTTATTATAATTGTCTTCTTTAAGAGATGATACCTTATTGGTAAGCCAAATTCCTAGGTATTTTATTTTTGTTGTTGTTTGTATTCCTAGCGTCTCCTCCAATTCTTTCTCCTGGGTTTTTGTCAAATTTTTAGTTAGTAATTTTGTTTTTTTGTCTATTAATTTTCAATCCTGCCACTTCACCATATTGTTCTATCTTCCTTAGTAAATTCAATCCTGATTGTTTTGGTCTTTCTAAAATAAATACTACATCGTCCGTGAATGCTTGTAATTTATACTCCTGGTTTTTTGTTCTTAATCCTTTTATTTCATTGTCATTCCTAATTTCGTTCAATAGTGGTTCCAATGCTAATATATATAATATAGGAGAGAGAGGACATCTTTGTCTCACCCCCTTGGATATTTTAAATTGGTCTGTTGTCTCTCCGTTTATCCATATCTTTGTGGTTTGGTTGGAGTATATTGTTTTGATCATATTTAGGAATTTATCGCCGGTTCCCATTTTTTCTAATTGTAATGTTAAGAATCCCCAATTAAGGTTGTCGAATGCCTTCTGTGCGTCAAGGAAAAGTAAGGCCATTTTTTCATCCGATTTTTGCTCATAGTATTCCAGGGTATTGATTATTGTTCTTGTGTTCTTATTGATTTGCCTATTTGGAATAAATCCATTTTGATCTGGATGGATATAATCCATGATAATTTTCTTCATTCTTTGGGCCATAATTGATGTAAATAAGTTGTAGTCTGCATTTAGAAGTGATATGGGTCTGTAGTTTTTAGTTTGGGTGAGATCTGAGTCTTCTTTAGGTATCAATGTAATAATTGTCTCTATCCATGATTTGGGAGTTTTAGCTTCTAGAATTGCTTCATTCAGGACTTGTAATAAAACATCATCTATTAGCTGGTGCTCAATTTTATAAAATTCCGCCGGGATGCCATCTGGACCTGGTGTTTTATTGTTGTTCTGCTTCTTCTTTGCTTCATTTAATTCTGACATCGATATTGGTCTGTTCAAGAGTTCTCTTTGAGTTTCCTTTATTTCTTGAATGTTGGTTTTGTTTATATACTTTTTAACTTTTTCCAATTGGATTTCTTCTTGTGCATATAGTTCCTGGTAGAAGTTTCTTACGATTCGCTTTTTTTCCTCATCCGTATGCTGCAGTTGCCCTTGTTCGTCTTGTAGTTGATGTATTAGTCTTTTGTCCTTTTCTTTCTTTAACTTATAGGCCAACCAACGTCCTGTTTTATTTGCAAATTCGAATTGGTTTTGTTTTGCCATTTTGATTTTCCTTGCTATTTCTGTTGTTGTTATTAAGTTTATTTCGTGTTTAATAAGGTTTATTTTTTCCTTGATCTCTTTCCTGTCGGGTCTGTTCTGTAATTCTGCTTCCTGTTTTGCAAGGTCAATCAATAAATTGTTTCTTCTTTGTTGTTTCTCTCTATTTTTCTTCGCCTTGAATGAAATTGTTAGTCCTCTTATATATGCTTTTGTGGTATCCCATAGGACTTGCAATGATGTTTGTTCCCTCTTGTTGATTTGGAAGAATATCTCTATGTATTCTTTATCTTTGATGATCTCTCTATCCATCATCCATCTTCCTCTTTTTTGCTGGCCTTTCCAGACTATTGTTATAGGACTATGATCTGCCCATACATTCGGTGTAATTTCGATTTCTTTTATGTTTTCTCTAAGTTCTGCAGTCATCCAGGCCATGTCTAGCCTGGACCAGGACTGGTGGGGATTTGAGTAATATGTATATTGTTTTTTAGTTTTATTCAATTCTCTCCAGGCATCTTTCAGTTGTAACTCTTGAATCATATCCTTAAAGGTGTCGGGTAGTGTCTTTTTCCTAGATTTATTTTTTTTATTACTTTGGTAGTCATATTCCATATCCACGATTGCATTATAGTCCCCTATTATGCATATATGTTCGTAATCTAATTCTTTAATTTTATTATGTATTTTTTTGAAGTATTCTTTTTGGTTCCCGTTCGGAGCATATATTGATATCAGTAGCATATTTCGGGCCTCCATCTTAATGTCTATCATTAGTATCCTGCCTTCTCCATCTGTGTAGATTTGTTTTGCCTGAATATGGCTTTTAATGTATATTGCAATGCCTCTTTTTTTTTGATCTGATAGTGAGGTGAATAATGTTCCAAGTCTTCTATTTTCTAGTAACTGTTGATGTTGTTTTTTGATATGTACTTCTTGTAAATTGATAATGTCTATGTCTAATTTTTGTAGTTTTTTGAAAGTATGCGTTCTTTTGGTTGGTAGGTTAAGGCCGTTTATATTGATTGAAATTAATTTCAATTCTCGTCCCATTTCCCTTAGTTTTTCTTTGTTAGTCTAAGTCTACTTGTGTTTCTTGTTACCATTTGTGTTTTCCCCCTAGCCCCTTCTCTCTCCATCTTCTCCCTTTCCCTAGACTCCTTCTCTTCCTTTTCTTTTTTTGTTTTCCCCGTGGAGTGTTCCTGGTTTGTATTTTCCGAATCACGTCTAGTTTCCTGTTCTTCTTCTATTATAAAGTGAGTGTCAAGAAATTCTTGTGCCTTCTCTATCGTGTCAACTTTATATGTTTTGTCGTCCCAAGATATTAGAATTCCCTCTGGCACCAGCCAGCGGAACATTATTTTATGTTGATTCAGCAGGGTTGTCAAGAAATTGTAGTTTTTTTGTATTCTCTTATTCTTCTTGGAACTTGTTTTAGGGTTATTATTTCTTTTCCTTTATAACAGGGTTTTCCCTCTCTCATTAATGTGTAGATCTCTTCTTTTACAGTTTTACGTGCGAATCTAACATGTATTTCTTTAGGTAGTTTGTTCCTACAAGCGTAGTTCATATGAACTCTATAAATTTCGTCAATTTCCCTATTAATATCGTTTTTTTCCTTCTGGGTAGCCTCTACTAATATATCTGTCATCAGGTCCCTTAGGTCTTGACTCTTCGAGTTCTCTATTTAACTCCATTTGGTTTTGTTCGATGTTATCCATCTTTTTCTCAGTTAAGACCATTTTAGCTTCCATGTTTTGAATTCGTTCTTCGTTTTTAACTATGTTTTGTTGTATTCTCTCGATCCTATCGTCCATTTTTTTTAATATTATCATTTATTTGTCCTACTTCTGATTTCAGTTCCTCGTGGTTCTTTTTTGTTTCTTCATGATTATTCGCTATTGTTTCTTGGGTCTTGTTCATCCCCTCCTGGATCATGGCTAGTATAGACTGTATATTCTGTATGTTGTGTGCAGTGGCAGCTTTTTCCTTGTCTGTAGTTAGCATCGTGTCTAAGGTTTTTTTTTTTTTGTTGTGCAGGTGAAGATTGTGTAGGTGTTGGGTTTGTTGTTAATTTTCTCCCTGTTTTAGTTATTGTTATTGAGGATGTTGCCATCGTTTTTTGTGTTATTTTTCCCCAAATTTTCATACACTGGTTTGGTTGGGGGTAGATGAAATATCGTTATATAAGAATCAGGTTAATTAATTCAGAGGGGTTAGGGGGAAAATACAGTGTTCTAACAATTCATTCTTCTATTCTTGTTCCTATACAATATAATATAATTAATATTTAAATACCAAGTTATATTAATGATAAATCACGTTTATATTCTTACTTTTCTGGTTTCACAGTATTTAAGTTCACTTTAACACTAAGCAATTTCTATGTAACCTTTATATAATAAATCAATGGGATTTAAGATTCTCTATAAATCATCTAAGATATTCTATTAAATTATATCACAATTACCAGTATAATCTGCTTGTATTAATTATCACAGTTATTATTCCCTAATAATATCTATAACAGTCTCTTTGCAATGTCTATGTTAATATCTAACTTTCTAATCAATACACAATATAATTCCCCTTAATCAATATATTACTGTAAAATCTATAAACTTATTTCAATGGGGTGGGAAACCATAAAACAATAAAAGAAAAGTTAATATCAAATCAATTCTTTGGAATATATTATAATAACTTCAAATTTTAATATTAATATTCTTTAAGTAGAGTTAAGTAAGTAAATTTTAAGTTTGGATTAAAGTTCTCCACTATGTCACTTTCAGACCAATTAGAATTACTTCCTTCTCCTTCTTCTTTCGTTCTTCAGGTCGCCTTCTTTTCACCCAGCTTTCACAGTTCTATTGCAATAGCTTCTATTAAATCCGTGAATCAATTGTTCCAATGTAAATTTTTCCAATTTTCCTGTGTAGCAAATTGTTTCTCCTTTACCAACAGCGTCACTGTGTCTAATGTCTCGTTACAAATCCCGTGTCTGTGGTTTGAGTTTATTGTTGCCGCTGGATACAAAGTAAAAGTTTCCTTCTCTGAATCCTCAATCCTCAATCCGCCATTCGCTACCGTTCAGCTGATTTCCTTCCACCCACAACAGTCTTAAATAGTCTCAGTTCTTTGAGTTTCACTTTCTACAGTCACTCTCTTAATTAATCTTTTTCTTCCTTTGTTAAATCAAGATTTATTATTGTAAAATTGTAATCCACCGCTTACTTGTAATTCTTTTTCTTCTGTCACTCGATCCTTTCGCCAATCAAATCTGCATTGTCACTGTGGATATTAAGCTTCGCTCCAGTCACTGTCTCTCGCCGCTTGCCTGATGATCTTGCCGCCGCTTTTTGGAGTCCTATTCTCGCCAATGTCTTTAGGTCCTTATGATTATACCTTCGTATTTCGATTAACTTAGTCCATTACCGATGTTTCTCTTTATAATCTTCGCTTCCACATTTGTCGGTTGACAGCGCTCCGGCCAGCCAAGATGGCTGGTTTTTTCCTGGCTGGAGTTAGGGGGGGTTTCTCTGAACCTTCGGGGTGATTGCTGTCACACCGAGGTCCTAGAGAATCCTCCTTTTTCTATCGACCTCTCCGTGGTCGATAGTGCCAAAAACGGCTTCCAATCAAGAAATTTGGAACTTCAGGGACGGAGCCTTGTTCCCCTCGTTCCTTACATGCTGACGTCACCGCCGGAAGTCCTGTTGAGGAAATATTTTAAAAATCATAGCTTTGATCAATTTTTCAGCAGTTTGGGTAGAAAGCAGATGTTAGTATAAAGTGGACCTAGAATGAAAAACAAGGGAGTAATAGCTATTGTAGTATTTTTTTCATTAGTTTCTATGACTAGAACACTCGATTTCTTTTTTATGTTTTACTCAGTATAGAACATTTTAATGAGGGGAACAGATACATTTACCATAATTGTGCTTTCTTTTTGAGTGAAATTACATTTGTCGCCTAACTCCTTTATGTACCATATTTTTTTGAGTATATCCCTCCCCAAAACTGGGTGAAAATGTCTGTGCGTCTTATACAGCGAATATTGCATCAGCTGGGGGTTTGCCATACCTGGGGGGAGGGGAGAGGGAGTTGGTGTGGCGGCGGCGACAGACAGCAGCGATCCTCGCTGCCTAGAACAGCTGATTGGCAGTATTCCGGGAGGCTGATCCAACTGCCAATCCACTGCGAAGGGTCCAGCGTTCCCCAGCTGAGGCAGCAATGCAGAGGTGGGATTCAGCCAGTTTGGCTGAACCGGTTGTTCACTTTGTGTGCTGAGAACCGGCTGATCCCACCACTGGCTGGCCTGGGTGCATCCATTTAAGCAATCATCCAGCAAGCGTCCAGTGGAGAAGGTCTTGTCTGCTCACCTGGCATGGTTAAAATCTGAAATCTGACTACCATTCCAATCAGTCATTCCTTTGTTTTTACTTTCACACACACATACACACACACACACACATATACCGGTACATGGGGATGTAAGGAAACAAAATATGGTCCTATGAATAGTGCCTAATAAAGTGTCCTCTAATAAAGTGTCCTCTTTATAAACTGTCCCCTATAAAGGTAAAACGTTAAACATGTCCCCCATAGCAGTATGTGTAAGAGTCTGCCTCTCCTCTCTGTTCAAGAAAGTAAAGACTCGTGAAACTTCAGCATTTCAAAAGGAACCTTTTATTGAAAGAGAGTGATTGCAGGACAAAGGAAAGCAGGATCTAAAGTCCCCCTCAGGCAATACAGTTAGGATAAAGTAGTTAGAAACCCCTCCCCTCAGTCTGAGGTTGAATGAGCCAATCCATAGTTGTGAAGATGTTGTTAGAATGGCCAGCCTGAAAAAGAGATAAGAAGCATGTCAGCCCTGGAGGGCTGGTCAAATGGAACTTTGAGGAACTTCTAGCCTCGGAGTCTTCTTTGGTTGGGGGTGTTACTTGGAATCTTGACAAAGCGATTCCCAGGCTCGTCTTGCAGGAAGCTTCAGGACTGAGACAAAACACATGCCCGTCCCCCCTTATTACATTCCCCCAAAGATAAATCAAGCTTAGGGCACATAGGTGCCAGGATAAAGGCTATAAAATAGGGGGATACAGGATGTATGGGAAATAGGAAGAGAGCAATAAGCTAATAAATGTATCCAGGCCTCCTCCCCACAGGAATGGCAATATCACAATAGGGATCTGACAGTATGTCTGCAGCAGATCCCCTATAATAGTGTGCCATTCCTTGGTGTTCTCAGCTACTGTGCTCTCATAACAATAAAGGACACATTGCTGACAGTTCTTTCTTGCAGAAAAATACTAGGGTAACTCCTCACGCTACACACAAGGATGTCAAACCATAATAGACTTATCATATAAAATTTATTTTAAACTGTAAGTAGTAAAATATGGTGAGGAACATGGAAACAGAGCAGCGGAGAGACATTTTGGGCCAGCTCCAACTGAAAAAATGATAAGAGAGTGGAGGAAACAGGTGGATCAGCTGCAAAAAGTAAAAGATAAAAGTAAGCACAACACATGAAGATTCCAAACTGGCTTTCAGTAATGGAGGCCATGATATATCCCAATGCCCTAGCAATAGATAAAATGGACAGGTACAAGGATATTTTAGATAATTGCAGAAATCTCAAAACAAATGAATCACTCAAAGAACTGGGCATCTACATTGACTGGTGCTCATATTTACAGATCAAATCTAGGTATCAAAAAGATAAGGAGGAATTTGGTATAGAGACGGGATTAAACAGATTTGACAAATTATTGACGGGCACAGAAAATAAAATACTATCTAAATTATACAATTACTTATTAGAATATGACAGAGCCGAGGAGGTGGTAAAGGAACAAATGATTGTATGGGCAAAAAACATAGGGCATAATATAAATTTGGCTGATTGGGAAATAATTTGGAATAGGAACTATAAATTGACAAGAGCGATAACATTTAAAGGAAATCAGTATAAAATGCTGTACAGATGGCACTTAGCCCCCTCAAGATTAGCCAAAATCTATCCAAATTTGAGACCAAATTGTTGGAAATGTGACCATCAACAGGGTGCCTTCTTCCATATGTGGTGGACATGCCCCGAAGCGATCAAATATTGGAAAAAGATTCAAATTTGGATCCAGGAAGTAATCAAAGAAAATATAGATTTGGCACCTGAAACCTTTCTCCTGGGAGTTCTAAAGAGGACATATGAGAAGAGAAAGAGATACTTAATTATACACATTATCACAGCAGCCAGAATAACATATGCACAGTGTTGGAAAGAAAAAGGAATACCACCGGAAGAGCATTTAATTTGGAAAATTTTAGAATGCGCTGAGATGTGTAAATTAACATATGAGATTGATGAGAAAGAGGAATCGGAATATTATACGGTGTGGGGACTATGGTACAAATGGTTGGAAGATAGAATAAAGAAAGGAAAAGGAATAACTTAGATATCTAAATAAGGGAGTAAAATATGAGATATAATAAGTTAAGAATGTATTCAATCTGTATTTATATTAACACTGTCTAACCGATAGTTCATGTATTGTATTATTATGCAATTTAATAAAAATTAAAAAAAAAAAGTAAGCACAATTTTCGTGGGCTTGCTGCAAAGTGACCACAGTTAGAGGTGGACATGAAAGAATGGATCACACTAATGGCTTCACAATTTCTACAAAAATGGTAACTTATGAAGTCAAACGCATTGTTGTAGATAAAGGCATTCAGGATTTTACTGGATCACCATTGTGGTGCTACAGATTTATGAGGCGATATGGCCTTGCTATGCACACCAAAACTAGAATTGCGCAAAAAATGGCAAAAGAATATGAATATAAGATTCTGTCTTTTCATACATTTGTAATAGATGCTAGGAAGAAAAATAATTTTGAAATTGGGCAGATTGGGAATATGGATGAAGTCCTGCTAACCTTTGATGTGCCATCTAATAAGACTGTTGATGTGAAAGGTGCCAAAACCATAACCGTGAAAACCTCAGGACATGAGAAAACACATTACATGGTTGTATTGTCCTGCTGTGCAGACGGCATCAAATTACCACCGATATTAATTTTTAAAAGGAAAATCTTTCCAAAAGAAGTGATTCCACGAGGAGTTGTGCATGTTCATGAGAAAGGATGGATGGATGAAAATGGAATGAGAGTATGGATGAAAAAGTGTGGTCCAAACATCCTGGAGAGCTTCTGAAAAAACCTGCTTTATTAGTGCTCAACCAGGTTAGAGCACATATTAGCAAAAGCACAAAAAAGAAATTTAAGGAAGTGAAGACTCATCTAGCTGTAATTCCTGGGGGTCTTACCAGCCAGTTGCAACCTCTTGATGTTTCCATCAACAAACCATTTAAAGTCTATATGTAAGAAGAATGGAACAAATGGATGGCTGCTGGTAATCATGATCTGACACCTACTGGACGAATGAAGAGGCCCACTATCACTAAAGTTTGTGAATGGGTTAAAACATCATGGCATTCAGTGAAGGACGAAATTGTTGCACAATCATTCAAAAAATGTGGCAGGAGCTGCAGTGGCACAGTGGTTAGAGTGCTACTTCTGCTGACTAACCTGCTGCCTGCAATTTGGCAGTTCAAATCTCACCAGGCTCAAGGTTGACTCAGCCTTCCATCCTTCTGAGCTTGGTAAAATGAGGACCCAGATTGTTGGGGGCAAGAGGCTGACTCTGTAAACTGCTTAGAGAGGGCTGTAAAGCACTGTAAAGCGGTATATAAATCTAAGTGCTATTGCTATTGCTATTAGCAATGCCTTAGATGGAACTGAAGATAGTATCATATATGAAGATAGCGAAGAAAGTGATATCAGTGATTGTGAACAACTGAGCTTCCTAAATTCTGACACTAGCGATGATGAGTTCTTGGAGTTTCCAGAAAATTAGAAGAGTGCTTGAACCTTAAAGTCTGTCCTCATTTGTTAATGACAGTGATGATGGTTCTTAATACCACTGTTGACTTTACATGGTTGAAATATTATTCTGCTATATTTTATTAAATATATTACTACACCATTTGGTTCAGAATATTTTTTTCTTGTTTTCCTCCTCTAAACCTAGGTGCTTCTTATAGTCCGAAAAATACGGTATATGTTTCTCCTTAATTGGGACAGGATAGCGTACCATTTCCCTTTCTCCAGTGATTAACCAGATCAACTTTTAGGAGTCTTAGAAAGAGGACACTTAGAGCAACCATCTTCTCTCTTTCTCCTTTTCCATACATTGTTATTAAGTAGAATGTTATTTCTAGAATCTATTTTATAAAGAATATACTAATTTGATTTGTTACTATATTAGTTCTGTGTTAAAATTATTTTGATAACAATTGCTTATTAAATCATTGGGCTAAAACAATAGTTTTACACGATTTTGAAATATGGATATCTGTACTTCATACTTTTGAATAAGAATTTGGCTTACATTGTTATTGGACTTGGTAAAACTAAATATTGCAGGGGAATTTGGCGGTGGCGAGAGAAAATAACAGCTATCAGTACCCAAACAAAACAACAAGAAAAGCAACACATGAGTAAGCAGTCCTAGTTTACCCATGCTCCACTCTTGAATTTTCTTTTAAAGTTGACTCAGTCCTATTCTGATGTTAATACAAGTTCATTTAGGTATGAGCAATCAGCTGAGGAACAGTAACTGAAAATGATGGTTTTGATTTTTCAATTGGTTGTTGAAATGAACAAATTGGCTATTGGCTATGGAAAATATGCCAGTTCTGAAGGTGGAAAATGTCCCTCTCGCTAACAGGGACTCATTCTCAAAATAGGTTGAATAAAGTGAAAAAGAGTTGAAATTACATTTTCAAAGACATCTTGTTTTCTTGTTTTGCTAACTTATTTGTATTTGCTTCTTGTTTTTTTTAACTGTGTTCAGCTGTTGAACGTCCTTACAAAGATTGAACAACAGTTCTGCAGTGTAGTCCATGAACTTTACAGCCATCAAAAGATATTATTAGTTAAGTTAGTTGCAAACATATCCTGGAAAAGGCAAGTATAGTCTAGAATTCATTAGGGATTTTAGTTACATTGTTAATTTAAAATGTTATGCTTTTCCTGAGTCTTCTTTTTATGTTCCAGAAGAGAAAGGAAAGAAAAAGCTCCTAAGAACAGTGGAGATATGAAGTATTGTTCCTCCCTTCATCTTTCCTCTATTGATTCAAGGGGAAAAGGAGATTGTGTTTCTGTGGGGAATTGAAATCTCTTTTAACCAAATGTATGCCCTTTCCTGGAGAAGAACCTAATTATAGCTTAAATATTGTGAAGGACATGGATATGGTTAGAAAAAAATGACGAATGGGGGTGACTGGGATGATATAGCACTTGTCAAATATCTGAAAGGTTGTCACATAAAAGAAGATCAACACTTGTTTGTCATTCTAAATAAGAGGACAGGGTATAATGAATTTACTTTTTTCTAATACTCAAATTCTAGTTGAAACTTACTAGCAGTGAGAACAGTTTGGCAGTGAAACCAATTAGGCAGGAAAATAGTGGGTTCTCCATTAAACTCAAGTGGAAGTTTGAGAGCCATCTGTCTGGGATGCTTTCATAGGACGTTCTGCCTTGCAGAGACTAATGGATTGGATGGCTAAGTACCGCTGCCCTAGAGTATGATTCTCCTACTAAAAACACTGTTTTAACAAAGTTTCCTGTTTGCTAATTTGCTGCAGTAAAGCCCAGATAAATGACTCAGATAACTTCATGTTAAAAGGTATCCATAATAGGCTTTCTTTTTATTTATTGTTTCTTATTCCACCTTTATTACTTTATAAGTAACCCAAGGGGAGAAATGTACATATTACTCCTTCCTCTTCTTATTTTTCTCCTCAACAACCCTGTGAGTTAAGTTGGAGTATGTGAGAAAGAAAAGAAAAAAGAAAAAAAGTTTCTTTCAACACATGGATGGAAACCAGTAGTGGGTTCCACTTACCTTTGCTATCAGTTCGGAACTATGAGCGTGTGTGTGTGCTCGCTTCACTCACGTGTGGCATTTCTGCGCATGTGCAGAACCTTCTGCGCATGCGCAGAGCATCCTTGATGACGTCTGGGTGGGTGGGTGGAGCCTCCCGCCGCTGCCACTACCAATTCATCTGAACCAGGACAAACCGGTAAAAACCCATCACTGATGGAAACTAATCAAGAAGAGAAGCAATCTAGAATTAAGGAGAAACTTGCCCTCAGAAGTTGTAAGTGATCACTGGAGGTTTTTAAGAAAAGACTGGACAGCCATCTGTCTGAAATGGTATAGGGTCTTCTGCTGGAGCAGGGGGTTGGACAAGGGGACCCCTGCTTGAGCAGGGGAACCTCCAAGATCTCTTCCAGCTCTATTCTGATTGATTGACAGAAAAAAAACAAAGAAAAAGTCAAGGAAACAATCAGTCCATTAATGAGAAAAGATGGCAAGGAAATAACGGGCAATAGAGAGCTACATAATTCACTCTTTGCATCTGTCTTCATGCAAAAGGATAATACAACTCAACCTACTGAAAACATAACCATAAAATACAGATAAGGAATAAAAACTAAAGTAAGCAAAAAAATGGTAAGAGAGCACCTGTCCACTCTAGATGAGTTTAAATCCCAGAGTTCTGAAGGAACTGGCAGATGTGATCTCGGAACCATTAAACCATATCTTTCAAAAACCCCAAAGCACCAGGGAACTACCAGAGGACTGGAAAAGAGCAGATGTTTTCCCATTTTTCAAAAAGAAAAAAATAGATTCAGAAAACTACAGACCAATCATTCTATAGTTATCAATACCTTCAAAGATCTTGGAAAAGATAGTAAAGCAACAGATCTGTGAACATCTAGACGCATGCAAAGTTATAACCAGAAGCCAACATGGGTTCAAAAAAAGATTATGCCAAACAAATTATATTTCATTCTTTGACAAATTTACTAAATTAGTGGACTGGTGAAAATGCAATGGACATAGTTTACTTGGATTTCAGTAAGGCATTTGACAAAGTAGACCACTCGGTAAGCTAGAAAAATGTGGAATGGACAGCATCACCACCAGATGGATTTGTACTTGACTGAAAAATTGCACTAACATGTAGTCATTGATGGAATTATATCTACATGGAAGGAAGGAAGCAGTGGGGTACCCTAAGGTTCCATTTTAGACCCAGTTCTCTTCAATATCTTCATAAACAATTTAGATGAGGGAACAGCAATAACAATAGCGCTTAGATTTATATATGGCTTCACAATGTTTTACAGCCCTCTTTAAGCAGTTTACAGAGTCAGCATATTACCCCCAGCAATCTGGGTCCTCATTTTACCAACCTTAGAAGGATGAAAGGCTGAGTCAACCTTGAGCTGATAAGAATTGAACTGTCAAACTGCAGGCAGCTCGCAGGCAGCAGAAGTAGCCTGCAGTACTGCTTTCTAACTACTGCACCCCCATGGCTCACAATAGAAGGGGAACTCATCACATTTATAGACAATGCTAAACTGGCAGGAATAGCTGACATCTCAGAAGATAGGCTGAAGATCCAGAGGGACCTCGACAGACTTGAGCACTGGGCCCTATGTAACAAAATGAAATTCAAGAAAAGTAAGGTTTTATACTTAGGCAAAAAAAATCAAATGTACAGGTACAGATTAGGTGAAACCTGGCTCAGTAGCAGTAAATGTGAAAGGGATCTTGGAGTCCTAGCTGACAATTACTTAAATATGAGCTAGCAGTGTGCTGCATCACCCAAAAACACCAATGCAATCCTAGGTTGGGATAGAATCAAGATCACGTAAAGTATTAGTACCACTTTATAAAAGTCATAGTAAGACCATATTTAGAATACTACATCCAGTTTTGGTCACCACTTTATAAAAAAGACATAGAGACTCTGAAAATAATGTAGAAAAGAGCTAAAACATATAAATGTTAAAACTTATGAAGAACAGTTGCAGGAATTGTCTAGTCTAGTGAAAAGAAGGACCGGGGTGACATGATAGCAGTGTTCTAATATTTGAGGGACAAAGAAGAGTGGGTCAACCTAATTACCAAAGCATCAGATGGCAAGAAAGAAACAATGGATGGAAACTAATTACGGAAAGAAGCAACCTAGAACTAAGGAGAAATTTCCTAACAGTGAGAACAATTAACCAGTGGAATGGTTTATCTTCAGAAGTTGTGGGTGCTCTATCACTGGATAGCTCTATCATCGAGTGCCAAAACTGGAGCACGCATGAGTGCGTGCATGCACCGGAATGCCAGAACCCGGAAGAGAGCAGCTGGTCAGTGCGCATGCACAAGTGCGTGGCAGCCAGTTGCTCTTTTGGGTTCTGTTGCACGCATGCATGCTGGACAGCTGGTCCGGTGCCCATGCGCACAGGCCAGTTGCTCTCTTCCGGATACCAGCACGCACATGCATGTGCCGGAACCCAGAAGAGAGCAGCTGGCCAGCACGCATGCATGCAACGGAACCCTGAAGAGCAGTTGGTGATGGCACACTTGCCCACAGAGAGGGCTCTGCGTGCCACCTCTGGCATATATGCCATAGGTTCGCCATCATGGGTATAGGGACTCTTGCTAGAGCAGGTTTGGACTAGAATGACTGGCTTAAAGTCATCCAGCCGGCTTTTATATTTCAATTTTCCAATGGCATATTTTCACCTTATTATGCATATACGTGTCCTTGTACATGAATTTAAAGAAGGAAAATTCATCTTTAAAGACTTTACAACTGTTCTGACCCAGGACAATTGTAGGACCAAGAAACAGACTCCTTGTCTCGAAAAACCCCTCTTTATTTAGCTACTGTGAATTCATGGCATTCACACACAAAAAAGTCCAGGCAATAATCCTTCCAAGGGTTAACTGCAGTACAGACCTTATTAGTTCCTTGGATAATTGCCAGGCTGAGAGCTTTCAGTCACAAAGCTGTAAATTAATTCCTGGAAAGCAGTTTGAGTATTTCTTCCAAAAGAAATATGAACTGTTGTCTCGTGCAACCATCACTCCCCTTTTGCTACTATTTATTCCCCAGCCAGGGAGGGGCCATTCAGTGTCCACGTGTGCCTTTCTTCCCGAGTTGGCATCTGTTCCTCTCCTGACAGCTCTGCGCATACATGCATCTGGAACAGGCCCCAGCTGTTCTTCTTCCCCACTTATCTCTGACTCCGAAGGCAGCTGGGAAATGTTGGATGACCCTGTCTCTATCTCTGCTTCCAACACAGAGCATCCATCAGAGCCTTCCCCAGACTCCAGGACTGGTCCAAGTTCCTCCCTAACCTCCTCATTGTCCAATTCTGCTCCCAGCTCTCTGGTAGCCGGCAGGCCACAACAACAGATTATGAGCACTTGCCTTGGGTTGAATCTTCTTGATCATGCAAGTTAATGGACTGTATCAAGAAAACCAGTTTCTGTATCTCTCCAAGCTGTTTGCAAATAGGATTGCTATAATGCTGAAATAAAACCAGAATTGAAATGCATACTACTATATGTTTTATAACAGTAAATTAGTTATAATAAAGACCCAAACAAAAACAGTACCACAGAGAAAGAAAAACAAAAGACTCCAGATGAAACCAGAATGATTGCACAAAGGTCTCTGATAAACTAAGAAACAAAACAGACAAATATAAAAAATGAAAAGAGGATCGAATACCAGCAAATATCCGCAAATATCAAAGGATAAGAGTCAGGAAAAGCTAAGACTCAGAATGAACCAAGATTTGCAACAAATGCCAAAAATAACAACACAAAAAGTTTCTTTCAATATGTAAGGAACAAGAAGAAAGTCAAGGAAATGGTCGGCCCACTAACAGTCAACCCACTAATGGTAGAAGATGGCAAGAATGTGACAGGCAGCAGGGAGAAAGTAGAACTGCTTAATTCATTCTTTGATTCGTTCTTTACACAAAAGGGAAAAAAATAGTCCAACCTACCAAAAGCAGCACTGTGGGAAACGGAGTAGGAATTCAGGTAAAGAATAGGCAAGAAATTGGTAAGAGAACATTTATCCACTCAAGATGAGTTCAAGTTGTCAGGACCAGATGGTTTCCATGCCAGGATTCTGAAGGAACTAGCAGATGTGATCTTAGAACCACTGAATAGAATCTTTCCAAGCTCCTGGCTCACGAGGGAACTACCAGAAGACTAGAAAAAAGCTAATGTTATTCCAATCTATAAAAAGGGGAAAAGGTTCATCCAGGAAACTACAGACCAATCATCTTGAGATCAATACCCAGGAAAATACAAGAAATCAAACAGCAGATTTGTGAGCACCTAGAAATGAACAAGACGATTAGTTTGGGTTTGTTTAAAAAAAACATGCCAGATAATTCTTTTTTTTATTTTTTTATTTTTTTTTAAAACAAAACATAAATCCATCATCCATACAATTGCAAACAGTATGTCAGTTGGTTACAAATCTTTTATGCTTCCTCACCATATTCATTACTTACTAATTATCTAATTTCTCATATTACCAGTCTAATAAGTATCTTTGTAATATAATCCTCATTAATCATTTAACTATGGCTTTCCCTTCTTTTCATAAAAATTATTTTCAAATATATATATTATAACATTCATTTCTTCATCCTAGGTTAACAATAGTCATTCAACTTTGTATATTTCTACTGTTCTTATGTTATAATGGTTTCATCCCTATTTCATTTCCATATTTAATTATCTAGCCATTGATAAAATAAATCCCATATCTTATAATATTGTTTATCTTCTTCTCTAATTTCAAATGTCAATTTACTCATTTCAGCACATTCCATAATTTTCTTAATAACTTCATCTTGCGTTGGTATTTTCTCATTTTTCCAGTTTTTAGCAAACATAATTCTAGCTGCTGTTAATATATTCACAAACAAATATCTCAATTCTCTATTGTATATTTCTGGTACAATCCCTAATAAAAAAAAATTCTGGTTTAAAGTCTATGTGTTTTTTTGTCATTTTTTTCCAACCATGTGTGGATTTTAGTCCAGTATCTTTTGGCTTCTACACACGTCCACCACATATGGGCCAGACAATTCTTATTGCCTTCTTTGATAAAGTAACTAAATTAGTTGATCAGGGAAATGCTGCAGATATACTGCAGTATATTTGGATTACAGTAAAGCATTTGACAAAGTCGATCATACTCTATTTCTTGGTAAGATAGAAAAATGTGGGTAGATAGTAGTATTACCAGATGAATTTCCAGTTGGCTGACCAACCATTCCTCAATAGAATTACATCTACATGGAGGAAAACATGCAGTGGAATACCCAAAGGTTTTGTATTGGGGCCAGTTCTCTTCAAAACTTCATAAATAATCTAGTTGAGGCAATAGAGGGGGAACGCATCAAATTTGCAGACAATACCAAGCTGGGGGTATTGTTAACACTTTGGAAGATAGAGTCAAGATTTAGAATGATCTTGACATATCTGAACATTGGGCACTAGGCAACAATATGCAATTCAATGGTGAGAAAAGTAAGGTCCAGCACTTACTTAGGAAAAACCAAATGCACAAGTATGGAATAGATAGTACATGGCTGAACAGTAGTAACTGTGACTGGGATCTATGTGCCCTAGTGGACCACTATGTATGTATGCGCCAGCAGTGTGATGCAGCTACTTAAAGGGCCAATGTTGTCTTGGGCTATTCTATAGTGGGATAGCATCAAGATCACATTGAGTGTTACTACTGCTTTATACTGCACACGTGAGGCCACATTTGGAATAATGTATCCAGTTGTGGTTACCACGATGGGAAAAAAAAGATGCTGAGACCTTAGAAAGAATACAGAGAAGAGCAACAAAGATGATAAGGGTTCTGTAGGCTAAACCTATGATGGATGGTTAAGGGAACTAGGTACTGTATGTCTAGACTATTGAAGAGTATAATTAGGAGTGACATGGTGACTGTTTTCCAGTATTTGAGGGGCTGCCACAGAGAAGAGGGGTGTGTGTCAAACTATTCTCCAAAGCTTATTAAAGAGAGAGCCTACGTGGAACTAAGGAACAATCAATGAAACAGCTTGCCTCCCTGAGTAGTGGATGTTCCATCATTTGAGGTTTTCAAGAAAAAAAAATGAACAGCCATTTGTATAAGGTCTCCTGCCTTGAACAGGGGGTTGGATTAGAAGACTTCTAGGGTCCCTTCCAGCTCTATGATTCTGTGTTCTGTGTTATAAAGAGAAATGGAGCAACAGGAATGATGAAAGATGGCAAACAACAATCATGAAATAATACATGTGAAGGAACTATGGCCACAACAAAACAATCCTAGGAAGTCCTATGTTTGAGCAGGGGAGTGCTTGAGACAAAGGACAACCCAAATATCCTGCCTTGCTCTCACTTACATAAAACTTCTCATCAAGCTCAGTTGGGATGCTCTTGAATGTACAAACATAATTTGGAATTTTTGAAGTCCAGAAACATGCAAACATGCAAATGGTATCTCATATATTCAGCTCAGATGTCAGTCATGTCAGTCTCATTACAGTGAACAAATGTCATCCATGACAATACAAAATATCAGCTAGCAGGATTGAAGGAGACTATCTTTATATCATCTTGTAGATATTTAAGCAGCACTTCTCAAAATAGCACTAGCAATAGCACTTAGACTTATATACCATTTCATAGTGCTTTACAGCCCTCTCTAAGCGGTTTACAGAGTCAGCCTCTTGCCCACAACAATATGGGTCCTCATTTTATCCACCTCGGAAGGATGGAAGGCTGAGTCAACCTTGAGCTGGTGAGAATTGAAGTGCCAAATTGCAGGCAGCCGGCAGCCAGCATAAGTAGCTTGCAGTACTGCGCTCTAACCACTGCGCCACTGCGGCTCATAGTTTTGTTCTGTGTGATTTGTTTCTTTGTTTATTGAAAACTGCAAGTGAAATTGCTGATATGGAGAATATAGCTTCTTATTTGTTGCTTAGAAGCATGCAAGCTCTTAAATTCCCAAGCTCTTAAACTCTAACATTGCACAGAAGACCAAAAAAAAAATGACATTACCTTAGTGTGATCTGCCAGGTGCCTTTGTTTTTCTGTCTTGACTTGAGGTGAGCCTTTTTGTTTTTTCCTATTGACTTTTATACCTTTGAATCTCTCCCTTCTGGTGGTTTCATTTTAAATTTGTTTTTTTAGGATTTGCTGAATAGTGCTATGTAAGATTTTCCAATACTTTGAGGTTCTTTTGTATGTCCCACATGATGCGGTATATTGTTCCTCATGTTTTGTGATCTTTCCAAGAGTATTTATTATATGATTTGATATTTTGGCAATTATTGATGGAGTTTTAAAACATTTTATACCAGTTTTCTCTTAAATTATAACTTGAGATAAATTTTATACATTTGTTCCATAGAACTTCAAATTGTTGCATTGAGACTCCTTCTATAAAATTATCATTTTTTAATCAGGCCTATTTTTATCTGTTTTGTCTCCATATCATTGAGACTCCTATAAAATTATCATTTTTTTTTATTGCAAAAGTTTTACAATTACATTTTCACCCCTTTACACCCCCCCTCAACCCACCCCAAACTTCCCAACCTCCCTAACCCTCCCTAACCCTCCCCTCCCCCCGGACTTCCACACAATATACTCATATTAGGTAAAAGGAAAAACCCTCCTTTGTATAAAACTTATATAAAACTTGAACCCCTCCCTCCCCCTTATAAATTTTCATCTTCATTACATTAAAATATTTCTATCTTAATATAACATTTTCAAATAAAGGCTATTTGATACTTCCTAGTTTGATATTTGTTCTGAACATAATCTATCCACTTTTTCCATTCCCATTCATAAGTCTCTTGTGAACAATCTTTTAAATACTTTTATCATTTTTTAATCAGGCCTATTTTTATCTGTTTTGTCTCCATATCATATTTAAGTATAAATTTATATATATACAAACCCTAATAGATGGTCTTGATTGTGTGTGAACATTTAACGGATTAACAAAGTTGGAAGGGACCTTGTAGGTCAAGGATGTCAAACTCGCGGTGTCACTTTGTCGTCACGTGACGCAGCATGACTTTTTCCCCCTTCGCTAAACCAGAGATAGTTGTGACCAGCATGTGACGCATCTGGCCCAGGGGCTGTGAGTTTGACACCCCTGTTGTAGGTCATTTAGTCCAACCCCCTGCCCAAGCAGGAGACCCTACACCATTTCAAATTGTGTCATTTTTCTTAATGTCCCTCCCTTGTTTTTGAGATCAGATTTTATTCTTCCAGCAATTTCTTTGAAAGCAAGAGCAATCTTAAATCACAATCCCAAGCCAACTGTCAGACCTGCCCCAGTCTGATCCCTCAGGGATTTCATTTAGCTGAAGCGAAAAGTACTTTTAGTAAGAGATGCTGATTGCAGTAGGGTCAGAGGGAATCTAAAGTTCCCGTGCATCAATACAAACTAACCCCTTGGTTCCCCCATCCCTCTCCCCATGGTCCGTCTGTGTGTAGCCACTTCAGCACCACCAAGATGTTTTGGGAAACGCTGAAGTGTTTGGGCTGGGGAAATTCCACTCTCAGGGTAAACAGCCTTGAAGATCCAGCACGAACCAGATTCCAAAACGCTCTGTTCTTCCTCAACTGTCAATCCTTCTCCCAATTTTCCACCATGAATGTATACAGCTTTATTGCCCATTTGGCCCTCCCCCCTTCCCCAGTTCATTGATGGAAGGACACCAGTTAGTCACAAAGCCGAAGGTGGTGGATCTGACACCAACAACAGGCAGTCTACAAATGCCTTTTTCTTCCCAGAATTGAAACCTTCTTCCAAATAAGTACTTTTCCCCTCATTGTTTAGCAACATAGTTAAGGAGGTATGGAACTTTCTTTTATAAAGACACACACAAGAAAAAGAAAAGAAAAACACAAAGATAAACCATATTCATACACCAAACAAAAAAGACAATAAAAAATTAATAAGGAAACAATAAACCAAAATAC
Source organism: Arizona elegans (assembly GCA_022577455.1). Taxonomy (NCBI): domain Eukaryota; kingdom Metazoa; phylum Chordata; class Lepidosauria; order Squamata; family Colubridae; genus Arizona; species Arizona elegans. Next base: position 158,184,758 of record JAKOOJ010000001.1, read on the forward strand.
ATCCTGCCCAGCAGTCTATATCCAGGTAAGCAGGAATTAACATCAGACAAATAATCAAACAGAAAGCAATACCTTAATCAAGGAACTAGCAAGGAGAAAACCGTACCCCAACTAACATTGACAGGGCAAACTATTGTATATAAACAGGGAGCAAACCCAACATTTGCACAGATATTATTTTGTCAGCTAATGAAATGTCTGCAAGCAAACAATCAAGCTCAGAGAGTTCCAAGGACTTCACCATTCAACTCATAGCTACATATATTCTCTTCTATTGAAAGGGGAAAAAAGCAGGTAAATTAGTTTAATTACATGCATTGCCTGAATAAGCCATCTAAGATCATAAACTCCTGTCTTAGCTACAGTTCTGTAAAGGGCTATTATCCCCAGAGTTTGATAACTTCATTTAAAAGATGCTGGAGTGGGTAAGGAATTTCCAATCCCTTAAGCAGTCCTGATTCTGCTCCAAAATTTCTTCTAGCTCCTACACTTCAGTTATTAGTTTTTCCCATAAGGCAGCCATTCTGATTCCCTCCCTCCCTCACATCAGCTGATGGAAAGAACATTACTACACTTCTTCCTAGTGTGGAAATCTCCACTGCAATCTCCTAGATATTAAACATAATAAAGAGACACTATCCTGCATGTTTTGAACCCTTCCTAGACAAAAAATTATTTTCTTCCAGTTTCCATCTGAGCAAACAAGCAGTGATTTTTGTCCCATTCAATTTGCTACATGTAAGGACAGAAGACCTGTTCTCTCATTCCAGTATGTAGGACATAGAATAATGGGTTTAAATTATAAGAAGGTATAATGTAACTAAATATTAAAATATAGCAATATGTACAGTTCAAGAATGGAACATCATTCAAAAGATGTGATGAACTTTATTAGATGAACACTATTTGTGTTCAAATAGAGCTAAACAGATGTAAGTCTTGGAACTATTAAAATGAATTCCTGTACTTTGTAGGGTGTTGGACTTCTGGTTTTGAGCATATCTAGAAATCCACTGAGATAATCAGACATAACAACAGAAACACTGATGGAAGCAAACCAGAGGTGGGCAAACCGGTTGTTAACTTTTTGCCCAGTTCTGAGAGCTGGCTAATCCCATGTCAGGCTGGCCCCGCCCACCCCTCCCCTCTAAGGAGTCCCCTCGCGCCCCGTTTTGGCTTCCAGGTTGGTGCAGGAGGCCTTCCTGGCCCAAAACCCCTGCTCTAGGGTGAGTTGGGAATGGGGATTTTGCATGATCGTTACTGTGGGGTGAGTTGGGAATGAGGATTTTGCATTATTATTGCTCATAAGTAAGTAGGAACCAGTAAAAGAGGAACAGAAAAATTCCTATCTGTAGATCAGTGTTTTTCAGTCTTGGCAAGTTTAAAACGGGCGAACTTCATGCTGCCTGGGGAATTCTGGGAATTGAAGTCCATGCACTTTAAAGTTGCCAAAGTTGAGAAGCATGGGTCTACACTAGAGTTTAGGATTTTCCATTCCTGTTTTATTTAGAATTTGGTGCAATTAAATAAATCAGTTGTGGTTTCGTTAACAAATGATGATTAAAGCAATATGAACCATTACTGGACTTTTTGTGAGAAACTGAAATTAAAAGTTGATCTGGGCTTTGATGATTAAATAAGAGATTATGGAAATAATGTAGACAAATCTTAATCTTAGAGTAAGAGTTTGATATATTTTTTTTTACTTTTATCTGTACCAAAGAAAGTTGGAAGTCATTCTTTTTCAGTTTTCCTTCTTTTCCTCTTTGTTTCTTACACTTTCACTCTTTTTCTTTCTTGAGCTTTTCTTTTTTCAAATCTGTTTTTTATTTGTTTCTCACTTAGCTTTGTATTTTTTTGATGTATGAAGGATCAAATACTCAGCCATTATAATCGGGGTGGGTTCCAATTTTTTTACTACCGGTTCTGTGGGTGTGGCTTATTTGGTGGGTGTGGCTTGCTGGTCATGTGACTGAGTGGGTGTGGCTTGGTGGTCATGTGACTGGGTGGGCATAGTATGGTGATCATGTGACTGGGTGGGTGTTGCCAACTTGATATCACTCACATCAAGGGCGAGGGTTAGGGTGCCTGGGCTCTCCTCACCTCAAAGGCCTCAACGAGATCAATTTCCCTGTCTATTTATTTACTATTACTGAACATCCAAAATATACTATTTAATCCTATGTACATATGCCATATTGTACATATATATTACATAGTATAGAGTGTATATAGGCACACAAAAAGATACATTATCTACTATATATACTGTATGTGTATGTACACCAGTGGTGGGTTGCTACCGGTTCGCACCGGTTCGGGAGATCCGGTAGTAAAAATTTTTAGTTGCTCGGAGAACCGGTAGCAATGGCTGGCTGGCCACACCCCCGAACTGGTTGCCCGGTCGCCTCTTCCTCGCCCCGGCCACCATGTTTGTCGCCGCCATGTTCTTTTTTTAAAAAAAGTTTTTTATTATTTTTTTAAAACATAAACATAAAACACATTTTTTCAAAACAAAGCTTTTGATCCGGTCACAAATTAATACAAATCACTAATAAATCTTAATTTTCAATTAACACAACTTAATATTTTACTCAATTATTTCCCTCAATTTTATCTATTTAACTATGCCATTATCTCCAAAAACCCGTTACTTAACTCTTAAATCCTAACCAATTATAATTCCATTTTTCTCTTTCATTTGCTTAGATGGATATATTTTAACAATATAAATCATCACAATTATTATAAACATTCATAAAGTACTTAATTCCAACATAATCACTTTATTTTTACTAATGAACTCAACATTTATAGTCTTTATTTCTGTTATTAAACCTAACTTATTCATTTCATTTTAACTATTAATCCCAACATACTCCTCCTTATTTGGCTATCCCACCTCATTTTATTTTGCTATAAAATAAAATACATCTTTATCTTCATCTTTTTTTGTTAAACCAATCATTTTTATTTCCTGGCTGTTAAACACAGCATAACTATTTTATTTTTGGCTGTTAAACACAGCATACTCATTTTTATTTTTTGGCCGTTACACAGCATATCCATTTTTATTTTGGCTGTTACACAGCATAACCATTTTTTTATTGCAAAAGTTTTACAATTACATTTTCACCCCATTTCCCCCCCAACCCGCCCCAACCTCCCCAACCACCCTAACCCTCCCAAACCCCCCTAACCCTCCCCTCCCCCTGACTTCTATAGAATATAATCCAATCAAAATCCCTTTTTTTTATAAAACTTGAATCCCTCCATCCCCCATATAATTTTTCATCTTCACAAAATTCAAATATTTCTATCTTTATATAATACTTTCAGTGAAAAGCTATCTGGTATTTTCTAGTTTGATATTTGTTCTGCACATAATCTATCCACTTTTTCCACTCCCATTCATAAGTCTCTTGTGAGCGATCTTTTAAGTATGCTGAAATCTTCGCCATCTCTGCAAAGCTGGCCATCTTCAAAGTCCATTCCTCGATAGTGGGCAAAGTTTCATTTTTCCAGTATTTACCTATCAATAATCTCGCTGCTGTTATCATATACAATATCAACTTTGTTTCACCCAATGTAAAACCCTTAACTATACCCAGTAAAAACAATTGTGGAGAAAATTGAATTTTTTTCTTCAAAACATTCTGCATGACCCACCAAATTTTTATCCAAAAAGCCTTAACTTTCTTACAAGTCCACCAAACATGATAATATGTAGCATCTAGACAGTCACATCTCCAACATTTTGGCTGAACATTAGGGTACATACACAACAATTTCTTAGGATCTAAATACCATCTATAAAACATTTTATAAAAATTTTCCCTCAAGTTCTGCGACTGTGTAAATTTAACATTCTGAACCCAAATTTTTTCCCATGTTTCCAACATCACTGGCTCTGCAAAATTTTGTGCCCACTTAATCATACAAGTTTTAACCAATTCAGTTTCTGAATCCTTTTCTAACAAAACATTATAAAGCCTTTTAATATGCATTGGACCTTTCTCTTTTATATGTCTAACCAATTCTTCCTCATGCAACATTATACCAATTTTTTGGTCCTCTTTCCATCTCAATTGAAGTTGATTATACTGTAACCAAGTTAGATTAATCGCTTCATCCAACAGTGTTTCTAATGTCTTCTGCAAAAAGAACTTCTTTATATAACCCCCCCCCCCGAGTGACATTATATTTGTATTCCACATAATATGACCAAGATCCAGCCATAGCGGTATTTTGTAATCCCATTTGGATCGGTGCTTCTTCCAAACTCTCATCAAAGAATCTCTAATATATGGCTTTTAAATACTTTATCCACTTTGTTTTCATAAAATAAGTAAGCATGCCATCCAAATTCAAGGTCAAAACTTTCTATATTCAATATTCCAGTCTTTTTTCTTCCAAACCAATCGCTTGCTTGAGTCAGAGCTGCTGCTTCATAATATAACTGTAGGTTTGGAAGTTTAAGACCTCCCCTTTCTGGAACATCTTGCATAATTTTCAATTTCACTCTCATTTTTTTCTCGTTCCAGACAAACTTATTCAGTCCACTTTGCCATTCTTTCAAATGTTTATCACTTTTAAGCACCGGAATCATTTGGAACAAAAAAAAGAAATCTTGGCAAAATGTTCATCTTAACTGCTGCTATTCTTCCAAGTAAAGACAGCTGCAGTTTTTTCCAAGTCTCCAAATCTTTCTGTATATCTCGCCACAACACCTCATAATTATTTTGAAACAATTTCATATTTGATTCTGCAACCTGAACTCCTAGATATTTAACCTTTGGTACAATCTCAAAATCTGCCCTCCTTTCAAGTTCGTGTTTTCGATCTTGTGTCATATTTTTAACTATCATCTTAGTTTTTTTCTGGTTCAGTCTAAATCCTGATACTGTACCATAGTCTTTTATAATGTCTTTCATCTGGATTATTGATTCCATCGGCTGTGTTAGGGTAACAACCAGATCATCTGCAAATGCCTTTATTCTGTAGTCCTCTTGCCTTATCACTATACCTTTCAAGATATTCGAATCCCGTATTGTATTCAACAAGACTTCTAGTGTTAAAATAAATAACAATGGGGATAACGGACAACCTTGTCTTGTTCCTTTTTCAATATTAAAGTCTGTTGTCAAACTTCCATTAATAATAATCTGTGCCTTTTGCTCTTGGTAAATTGCTGAAACCGCCTGTATAAATTGATCCCCAAAGTCCATCTTTTTTAAAGTCTTTAATAGAAAATTCCAGTCCACTCTATCAAAGGCCTTCTCCGCATCCAAGAAAACCAGCACTGCAGGGATCTGTTTATTCTTCTCAAGATATTCCAATAAATCTATAACTTGCCTTACATTGTCCTTCATATATCTGCCCTCTATAAATCCCGCTTGATCATCATGAATCACCTCTTGAATTACTGGCATCAACCTGTTGGCTAGTACTTTTGCGTAAATTTTATAATCATTATTCAGAAGAGATATTGGTCTATAATTCTCCGGTTTTTTAGGACCTACTTGCTCTTTTGGTATCAAAGAAATGTAAGCTGTTTTCCATGATGGGGGTATTTTACCCCCTTGTTGTATGTTACAAAATAAGTCTCTGAGTTGTTCCACCATTTCTGCTTGCAAAGTTTTATAATACACTGCAGTCAAGCCATCCGTTCCAGGAGCTTTAGCTGTTTTCAATTGTTTAATTGCTGCAATTATCTCCTCAACTGTTATAGGATGATTCATTCTTTCCTTTTGTTGGTTGGTAATTTTTGTGACTCTTATTTTCTAAATATTTTTCTATAAGTCCATTCTGCACATCATCTTTAGCATATAATTTAGTATAATAATCTACAAAGACTTCTTTAATTAATTTTTGTTGAAAAATTTCTTTCCCTCCAATATCGATACTATTAATAGTCAGTATACTCTGCTTCTTCCTTAATGTGTAGGCCAACCATCTGCCAGATTTATTGGCATTACAAAATGTATTGTGCTTCGCATATTGTAAATTTGTTGCAGCTTGTTCCGCCATAAGCATTTGAAATAGATCTTTCAAAAGTTTTATAGCACCACGTATTCTTTCATCTGTTGGATTTTTAATAAGTAACTGTTCTTTTTTCTTTATTTCTGCTTCGATTTCAAATCTTTTCTTTTGTTGATTCAGTTTATGTTTAGAATTCATATGAATGAGTACCCCTCTCATATACGCTTTACTCGCATCCCACACAATTTCAATTGGGGTACCCTTATTCAAGTTTATTTCAAAAAATTCTTTCATCTGCTTTTTAAGTTCTATTATATTTTTTCATATCTAAACAAATTTTCATTTAATCTCCATGATCTTCTCTCAGTCTTTCCAGTCTCAATTTCTATCCATACTGGGCTATGGTCGGTTAGAGTTCTTGGAAAAATCTTTGTTCTTTTTGTCTTAACAAGTAAATCATCTGATAATAAAATAAAATCAATCCTAGAGAAAGATCTATGTCTATCAGAGAAAAAAGTATAGTCCAATTCTTTTGGATTATGTATTCTCCAAATATCTTTTAATTCCAAATCTTCTTTCATGTCGAAAAAAGTCTGTGGTAGTCTAATCCTTGACTTCGCCAGACTCTTTTTATCTAATTTGGAATCAATTACTCCATTCCAGTCTCCTATGATTAAAATAGATCTATAATCCCATTGCAGTATTTTAGTATGCAAAGTTTTATAAAAATGATCCTGTTGTTGATTAGGAGCATAAATTCCAATCACGAGAATTTGGCCATTTACTGTATGCAGTTCAATTGCTATAAACCTGCCGCCTTCATCTGCTTCTATAATTTTAGCTGACAGTCTTTTATTTATATAAATGACCACACCATTCTTTTTTTCCAAATTTGAAGCTATGAAATGTGTTCCTAATTTTGAATTTATCAAGTATTTTTGATCTTGTGTTCTGACATGAGTTTCTTGTAAGCAAATTATATCATTATTAAATTGTCTCAAATATGTAAATAACTTCTTCCTTTTCTGTGGTGAATTCAATCCATTCACATTCCAAGATAGAAACTTAATCGTCATGTAGACTTTTTTGAAGCGATGAGCAGTATTGCCGAATATCTTCCGAAGTCTTCGGCTTTGCTCCCCCCATGGCTTCGCTTTCTTGTGTAGTACTCTTGACTCCCTTTTTGTATTGTTGTGCCTTAGGTCTTTCCTGTTGTTGCTTTTCTAATTGAGTTGCTTGGAAATTGCACGAGTTACACGCTGATCTTTGGCTTCAGCCATCCGAGCTAGGTCCAAAGCCACATCTCTTGTAGACAAAATTGGGGAAGATTCTAACGGGCTCCTCCAGAAAACCTCCTGTAGCACCCTGCATTTCCGCTGGCTCTGATTCCACCTGCTTAAGCTGCTCTTCCATCTCTTGCTGAGGTTGCTTCTCCTTGTCACTCTCCTTTATCTCCAACACAGTAGATGTACATGGGGATGGTGATCTCTCTTTAAAAACAGTATAGTAGAAATGTTCCGCCTTCTCAACAGTATTCAATCGATATCTTTCTCCATTGTACTTCAGAATTATGCCAGTTGGGGCATCCCACCGAAATGGTATTTGTTGTTTTTTTTAATTCATTCACCAAAAAGCCAAAATCTTTTCTATCTTTTAACATCTTAGGTGGTAGTTCTTTATAAATTCCAATTTGAGCTCCCTCCACTTGCACAGAAGAAAGAAAAGATTTTTGCAAAATATCATTTCTCATTCTTCTATCTGTAAAATATATCACCACATCTCTAGGCAATTGTCTTTGTCTGGCCACCCACGAGTTCACTCTGTAAATTTTGTCTATTTTGTAAAAAATCTCTTCAGGATTAATTTTTAACAACACAGCCAGAGCATCAGCACAAATCTGTCTCAGGTTTTGTCGATCATTCTCCTTAATACCTCTAATTCTTATGGCGAATTCCATGGACCTGAATTGCATCATCGTAATTTCTTTTTCAACTCTCTGCATTTTATTATCAACATCAGAAATTTTGTAATCAGTATCCTTTATTTTAACATCCACTTCTGATTTAAATTCTTCCAACTTGGAGTCCATTTTAATAATAATTTCTGACAGGCCAGACACCACATTCGATAATTTATTAGTCACCTTGCCATAATTCTCTTGCACCACCTTTTTAATTTCATTAATTTCCTGCTTAATTTCCTGTTGTGATTTTTGAAATTTATCATCCAGAGCCTGAGTAATAAAATCTTTTAAACTTTCAACATCAAAATCTTTTTTTCTGACTCTACTGACTGGGAGGAAGCTGCTGCTCAGGTTTACGTGTGGGGGATCCCCCCCCTGCTGCCTTTCCTTCCTGTTTCTTAGAAGCCATTCTGCCACGTAGATTAGCTTTTCTGAAAAAGGAGATCCTTTTTCCTTTTCCACCACCCTAAAGTCCTCTAAAAAAATCCCCCAGGTTTAATCAAATTGGGGATAGAATTAGATTGAAGCAAGCTCAGGCTTATTTTAAAGGAATTTTTCCTCTTCTCCTGTTCCTCCTTGTTACAAGCAGCTCAACTTTGTAGCTAGTTAAAATAACTTTACAAGTCCACTCTCAGGTTAATGCTGAAGCCGGGCGCCATTTTTTCAAGCCACTTTCACTCGCTCGCACTTTTACTTAAATCAGAAAGTCACAAAAACAATAATACTTGCGATTTCTAGATTTGAAGGTTCAAGTTGTTGTTTCCGCTAATTATTGAAGTTGATTTCATTTAATTTGAGAGGTTGCTGCAGCCGACTTGCTCTACGCAAAGCAGAGTCGTCCCACGCCGTCCGGAGTCTCAGCAAGTTGAAAGGGAGCCGCACCTGTTTCCTCCCCAGTAGCGATTTTCTGGGGGCTCACGGGCTCAACCTGCTCCTTGCTCACTCTCCTCCACCAATCCTTCAGATTTGGGAGTTTTCAAGCCACTTCTTGGAATCGAAGCGGCTCTACAGGCGGCGGGGCTGGCGGTCCGAAAAAAAGGACCGTCTTTCATCGGTAGCCAGCAAACCGGAAGTCAGCATAACCATTTTTGTTTGGCTGTTGAGACACAGCATGCTCATTTTGTTTTTTGGCCGTAACAAAACATAATATCCTTTTATGTTTTGGTTGTTACACAGCATATCCATTTTGTTTGGCTGTTAAACACAGCAGTCATTTTTGTTTTCTGGCTGTTACACAGCATATCTATTTTTATTTTTTGGCTGTTAAACACAGCATAATCATAGTTGGTTTAACTATCCCTACTTAATCCTTTGTTTGCTGTTTCCATCCATCTATACATTACTTATTTTCAGTTAATCATATTTATCCTTATCCTTTTTCATAATAATTTAACATTGAGCCATGGTTCTTGCTTAAAATATACTTTTAAATTTATTGTCATATTTATTGTCATATTTATAAATTATAAATATATTTATAAATTCCTTTTAACATTTTATATTAACCATATTTATCTTTATCCTGTTTCATATCAATTTAACATTAACACATAATTCTTGCTTCAAACATATCTTTAAATATGTTTATAAATTCCTTTTAACATTCTTAATTTCTGTGAAAACCTCCTTTTTATTACTACAATTCACCTGTACATTATTTTATTTTTAATCACATTGTTTCAATCTTCATTTTTCTTTTTCTAGTCATGTTTATCTTATTTCTTCATCTTCTCGCCTGCAAACATATATTTCCTTCCATTTTCAAAGTTTTCAATTTTGTCCTCCATAAATCATATTATATCTTTTTGTTATTTTTATTCCAGATATAATATATCAAATCTTCTCTTGGGCCTGCGCTTAGTCCTTTTTTTATTCCTGCACCAATTTTTAAAGTTATTATTGTTTCAACTTTAGGAGTTCCATTATAATTTCATTTTCTTTTCACAAAAGTCAAGCTGCCTGCAGACAGGGAAAAAACCCTCCTCCACAAGGTCCCACAACTTTTATCTGTAGAACTCAAAATTTCCCATAACAGAAAAGAATTACAAAGTTTCTTTTTGAACCTGATGGTGTCCCTCTACAATCCACATTTTCCATTAGTCATGCAAGTATCCATTTTGTGCTATTATGTAACAATTCAATTTATTTCTTCTTCTTTTAATTTTAAAAGTATCCAATCGTCTTCTTTTTTTTTAAAAAAAAAAATCCAATTCAAATTTTAAAATATCCAGTCTTTCTCCAATATCTTGATATTTAATTCCTTTAGTTCTATTCAAAGCTTAGTTGTTTATCGGGTCTTTGTTCCTTTAAGGTAGCATTTTAAACTTTCAGCCCCTTTGTTATTCAGCCGCTATTTTATAGCTAGGGGTCTTATAGATGTTAATTTTGCTCTAGGCATTGTTCTAGCCTGGGTTGGTTGTCACTCACCCGGCTTCAAAGAGCTCCGTTTCTATCCACTTTCCTCCAGCACATTTCTTGCCCGGTTGTCCCAGCTTCGTGGCAGCCACCATGGCTGCCTCCCCCCGCCGCCGACTCACAGAAGGTTCCCTCTGACCTCCGAGGAACTTGCCTGTTTCTCTTGGTCGTCCGAGGTGCCCCTCCTTTTCTCCTATCCCTGCAGGATGGTTCCGGTACAAAGACCCATCCGCGATGGTTTGGCAGCCGGAGTTTTCACGGGGCTCATCAGAGCCCGCTATTTCCCTGACCGTCTCGCTGCAACGCCAAACCGTGCCATGTTCTTCACGCATGCGCATTGCTTTGCAAGTCAAATGGGATGTGTGCATATGGGAAGAACATGGCGGCAATGGCGGCAGCTTGCCATCAGACAAAGCGGCTGGCAAAGAAGCCTTTTCAGAGGATTCTTTCCCAGCCACTTTCCAGCAGCGGTGGCTGGCTGGGGGCCACTGAAAACTCCGATTAGCTTGCCTTTCCGACTCCGGACCAGTCGCAATGGAAGGTAAGCAGCCGAACAAAGAAGCGGTGGTGGGGGAGGAAGGCAGGCAAGTGGGCCTGGCCACCGGACTGCGGGGAAGGGCGCATGGAAGGCAGGCAAGCATGTCAGGGCTGGCCAGCTGTAGGAAAGGGAGCTAGCAGCTCCCCTCCCTTCCCTGAAGCCTGGCATGCTTGCCTGCCTTCCAAACGGCCTTCCCATACCTTTGCCTTCCGAGGTTGGGTCACACATGCAGCCCGTGATGGGAGACATGCCGCTTTCAGCCCGGCCTGGCCCGGCCTAGCCAGTGGGTGGGTGGGCGGCCCTTTGGGGAGACAGAGCCATTGCGCTGGGGCTGAGAGGGGTGGTGGCAGCGGTGGTTTTGTGGGAGGGCGAGCAGATTCCCAATGCTGCTGCACATGTGCACCGCATGTGAAGGGAGGCAGACATCGGAAAAACCATGCAGGAAAACTTCCCGGGCGTTCCGGGACGCCCCGCAGCCACCACCGCTGTCGCCGCTGCCTGCTGCGGCAAAAGCAGCACAGGGAAAGTTCCCGGGCATTCCGGGATGTCCCGCAGCCACCGCTGATGTCTGCTGCGGCAAAAGCAGCACAGGAAAACTTCCCAGATGGTCCGGCATGCCCCGCTGCTGCCGCCTGAAGCTCCCATTTCAGCCCCCATCCCCACCCCCACCTGCCACAGCCTGAAGCTCCTGTTTTGGGTGCTGCTGGCTGCTGCTGTTGCTGCTGCCGCCACCGCCAGGCACTTTCTCTTGGGCCTTCCAGTCTCACTCTCCTAGACTTTGAAGGAGAGAGGGAGAGAGAGAAAGAAAGAGAGAGAAGAAGATACAAAGAAAATGAAAGAAATAGAAAAAAAAGAAAGAGGAAGGGAGAGACAAGAAAGAAAAAAGAGACAAAGAAAGAAAGAAGGAAAGTGGAAGGGAGAGAGGGAGAAAAGAAAGAATGGAGGAAAAGAGAAAAAAAGAAAGAGAAAGGAAGAGAAAGGAAGGAAGGAAGGGAGAGACAGAAAGAAAAAGAAAGAAAGACAAAGAAAGAAAGAGGAAGAAAAAGGGAAAGGAAGGGAGAGAGAGAGAAAAGAATGAATGAAAGAAAAAGAGAAAGGAAGGAAGGAAGGGAGAGACAAGAAAGAAAGAGAAAGAAAGGAAGGAAGGAAGGGAGAGACAAGAAAGAGAAAGAAAGAAGGAAGAGGAAGGAATTGAGAGGGGGAGAGAGAGAGAGAGAAAGAAAGAAAAAGAAAGGAAGGAAGGAAGGAAGGAAGGAAGGAAGGAAGGAAGAAAGAAGAGGAAGGACGGACCACAAACACTGGCACTAGACATGGCTTCAGAAGACTCTTTGAAACAGGACAGCAATCAAGGGCTGGAAGGGACCTTAGAGGCCATCTAGTCCAACCCCCTGCTCCAACAGGAAACCTTACATCGCCTGGATTATTTTGGTGCCTCTAACAGAGGAAAATTACCAGAAAGGAGAAGGAGTTTACTAAAACAAGGCTGCCATGCAGAGGAAGGCAGAGATAGTCCTTGATTTATGACCAGAATTGAGCCCAGAATTTTGGTTGCTAAGCAAGAGTGTTGTTAAGTGAGTTTCACCACATTTTACTCAATCCATGATCTCTCCTGGCTCTAACAGTCATGTGCAGGCTAGGGAAGTAAATCTGAAGGCATGTGTAATATTCTAAATGTACACAAATTATAGTTAAATGTGTGGCAGAAAGTGGACTCTCGGTGTGTTTTTCCAAATGTAGTAAGTGAGGTTGAACGTGTATAGTTTTAGAAGAGATGTGTGTACATACACATACAGTATATATAGTAAATAATGTATCTTTTTGTGTGCCTATACACACTCTATACTATGTAATCTGTATGTACACATATGGCATATGTACATAGGATTAATAGTAGTAGTAAATAAATAGACAGGGAAATTGTATCTCGTTGAGGCCTTTGAGGCGAGGAGAGGCCAGGCACCCTAACCCTAACCCTTGACATGAGTGACATCAAGTTGGCCACGCCCACCCAGCACACCCACCCAGTCACGTGGCCACCAAGCCACGCCCACCAAACAAGCCACGCCCACAGAACCGGTAGTAAAAAAATTTGGAACCCACCACTGATGTACACACACACAGAGCTCTTTTAAAACTATACACATTCAACCTCACTTACAGTAATTACATTTGGAAAAACACACCCAGAATCCACTTTCTGCCACACATTTAACTATAACTTCTATACATTTAGAACATTACACACACCTTCAGATATTCTTCCTTACCTAGCTTACACATGACTGTTAGAGCCAGGAGAGGTCATGGATTGAGTAAAATGTGGTGAAACTCACTTAACAATGCTCTTGTTTAGCAACTAAAATTTTGGGCTCATTTGTGGTCATAAGTCAAGGACTATCTCTGCCTTCCTCTGCATGGCAGCCTTGTCCTAGTAAACTCCTTTTCCTTTCTGGCAATTTTCCTCTCTGTTGGAGGCACCAAAACAATCTAGACGATATGAGGTTTCCTGCTGGAGCAGGGGGTTGAACTAGATGGCCTCCAAGGTCCCTTCCAATCCTAGATTGCTATCCTGTTTCAAAGCATCTTCTGAAGTCACTTCTAGTGCCAGGGTTTGTGGTCCTTCCTTCCTCTTCTCTCTCTCTCTCTCTCTCCCCCTTCCTTCCTCTTTCTTTCTTTCTTTCTTTCTCTCTCTTTTCTCTTTCTCTCTCTCTTCCTCCCTCCTTTCCTTTCCTCCTTAAATGCCAGCAAAACCCACCACTTTGCTCCTAAAGTGGTCTAGGGCAGAGGTCTCCAACCTTGGCAACTTTTAGACTTGTGGACTTCAACTCCCAGAGTTCCTCAGCCAGCAAAGCTGTTGTGTCCTTATATGGGCATCCACTGGTGGTTGGCTAATGCACCGGCGGGAAGTTTAAATGAATGTCATTGGCCGGCTAGCTTGCCGGAGCTGTATATAAGGAGGGCTCGGCAGCTCAGCCGGCAGTTCCATTTGAGCTGAATAAAGTTCTGAACGGACCTCTGCTGAGTCGCGTCTTCTTTTCCCGGCGCCAATCTAACACTGGCGACGAAGGACACAAAAGAACCGACAGCATACCTCGTGGCACGATCGCCACCATCTACCAAGAGCTTAGTCACTTGAGCGAAGTCACTGAAACTAAACCACAGAACCATGTCGGGACCACAGATCTTGCTGGCTCCGTTCAATCCTAACCAGGAGAAATGGAAGTCCTTCATGGTCCGGTTCAGACAGTTCCTGGCAGGCAGCGGTTTCACCGACCTGGATGACAACCGAAAGCGAGCCCTGTTCCTGGCTCACTGCGGCTCCGGGGTCCTGGAAATGGCCATGGATCTCGTGGCACCGAGGGATATCGAGCTGATGCCTTGGACCGAACTACAGGAAGTCCTGCAAGAGCATTACGCTTCAACCAGCCCCCCAATGGCCAACCGGTTTGATTTCCACCAGTGGACTCAACGGGACTGTGAATCGGTCAAGGACTTCGAATCTGCGCTCTGGACAATCACAGCCAGCTGTGAGTTTGAGAATGTGGACATCCAACTGAGAGACTGGATCGTCTTCGGGATGAGGGATGTTTCTGTCCAAAAGAAACTCCTCAGCCGTAAGAAGGTCTCACTGAGAGATGTGTGTTGTGGCCCCGCCCTCTGAGCCTGTCCCATGGGAGGAAGAAAGCTCCGAGCATGAGGAAGAGGAGTCAGCCAGGTCTCCCTCTCCAGGCCCCTCCCCTCTGGCATTGTCTCAAGTGCCGGCCGAGGGAGAGGAGACAGCTGATTCGGATCAGAGTGATAATGGAACATCATTCCTGGACGCACGCCTCCGAAGGCGTGATAAACGTTTGCAGCAGCTTAGGAGGCGTGCTAGGGATTAGAACTGAGTCACTGGACCACACCCCAGAGACTATATAATAGAGGGTGGTGGTCAAGGATCTTTGTGACGAACAAAGTAAACCTTGGATAGTCACTAAAGCCTCGTCCGGAACTGCTGGGAGGAATATTATTTCTGCTTGGACTTTTGTGAACGTTCGTATCTTTGCTTTCTGTTTGTGGAAATAAAATCACTTGGCAGACGGTGTGTCTATCGCTGCCAAGTGGGAGATAAGAACTGGGTGCGTTCCAAAGTGTTTCCTTAACCCTCGGCTGGCTGTGTTGTGTGGGTGTGTGGGGACGGGGACAGATCAATGTGATCGAAGAAGCTACAGCTGCAGAATCGTCAGAGAGAGCAGCAGCCACCATGAGGAGGTCTAAGGGGATCCACAAGATCTACAAGGATTCCAACCGTCATCAGACGAGACCACCACGGGGTCAGAGTCTGAAGCCGAAATGGCCGTCCACAAGGTTCTCAGACCCCAGCAGCAGGGAAACCCTCAAGATGGCAGACAAAAGGAACGCTGTGCCAGCTGCAATGGGGATCACGTGTGCACCAGATGTCGCTGGCGGGATGCGACCTGCAGGTGCTGCAGGAGGAAGGGCCACATCGCCGAGGCGTGCAGAGCGGCAGAACCGGTCATGGAGGCTCCCAGAACCTGCAACTGCGAGAACCAGAGGCCATCCAAATGGTCCCAATACCCCAGGCATGAGGGAGAAGGCTACACAAAGAGCAGAGGGGTCATCAGACCACCATAGCGCACGCCGCTGCTGAGGGATCCAACAAGTTCCATGTGACCATCCATGTGGAAGGGACACCATGTCCCATGGAGATCGACTCTGGATCACCCTATTCCATTATAGACTGGGTTCACTCAAGAGACGCAAGCCGCAGATTGCCAAAAGCCACCTCCAGCCGCTGCAAGCGAAATTGGTGGATTTTGGAGGCCATCCAATCGGAATCCTGGGAAGGACCAAGCTCAGAGTCCAGTACAAAGACTTCTCTGGGGACCTACCCTTCGCAGTCTTCAGGGAGACCCGACCAACCCTTCTTGGAGTGGAGTGGTTCAAGCCTCTAGGGATCACCATTGGTGGAATTAAACAGATTAGACTGAGCGAACTCGACAAGCTCCTAGGGGACTTCCAGGACATCTTGAACGGGAGCCTAGGTAATTTTTTGGGGAAACCCATTTCATTCAATTTAGATCCAACAATTACTCCAATTCGGCTAAAGCCCCGCAGAGTTCCATTTACCCTCCGGCCTAAAGTTTACGCCCAACTGGACAAATAAATCGCCCAGGGCAAATTGGAGCCGATTGATCATGCTGCATGGGAGACCCCCATTGGGACACCAATGAAGCATGATGGAACTGTGCGCATCTGTGCTGATTATAAATGCACCATTAACAGGGCATTACAGCAGAGCACATACCCGGTCCCAGTGGTGCAACATCTGTTGCATTCGCTAGGGAGTGGAACCATATTCGCAAAACTGGACCTGGCCCAGGCTTACCAGCAACTGCCAGTCAATGAAAAAACTGCGGAGGCTCAAACTATTGTCACTCACCGGGGCACATTCAAATGCACCCGCCTCCAATTTGGATTCAGCGCTGCCCCAGGCATTTTCCAATCGATGATGGAACACCTTCTGCAAGGCATTCCAGGGGTGGTGCCATACTTCGATGACGTCTTGGTCTCCAGCCACTCGGAAGCCCAACTACTGGAATGGCTCAGACTTGCCCTGCAGCGGTTTCAGGCGAAGGGTCTAAGAGTCAGGAGAGACAAGTGCGTCATCGGGGTCCAGGAGGTCGAGTTCCTGGGCTACCTAACTAATAGCAAAGGCATCGGGGCTTCCGGTTTGACTTCCGTCGTCGCTAGACGGTCTTTTGGGACCACCACCCCCGCCGCCCGTAAAGAGCCGCCTTTACAGCTGAAAGGCGGCTCAAAAAACTCCATTTCCTTAAGGAAATATGCGGAGAGCCGGCAAAAGCAGGTAGAGCCCTCTGCAAAGTCCCCAGAGTTTTTTTTTTACTCTTGGGGAGGAAGCAGGATGAGGCTCCCTATCCAGCTTGCCGCTGCTCCGGGCTTCGGGAGAACTCTGCACTTGCAGAGCTGGACGGTGACCAACCTAATCAGCGAAAACTAACAGATTGCTTGAATAAGCAGGATGGAATCCGGATTTGGGACTCTAAATCGCAAGTATTTGTAACAACCCTATGATTGATTTTAAGAATGAAGAAAGAGTGAAAAGGGGGGAAAAAAGTTTAAAATGGCAGCTGGCTGAGGCTTGAGAAGAAAGCTGAAAGCGAAAGTCTTTCCGTTTGAATGGCTTAATATGTTACAAAGTATTTGAAACAATAGCACTGGCTACAAGAGAAGAGAAAAATTTCTGTTTCATGCTTCTTCCTTCTTAGAGACTTGATATTGATATTGTGTGGAGAGAAGACTTTTTCTTTAAAAAGAGTCTGTTTGCGTGGCAGGATGGCGTTAAAACTGACAAAGCCAGACAACCAAGCTGTGGGGGGGGGGGGCTCCCCTATTTATAAATCACAAGAGCAATTTTTGAGCTTGCAGATGCAGAAGAATGGTTTTAAAGATTTAAAGGAATTTGTTGTGGAGGAGTTGGCAAGACATGATGAGATTATGAACCAGGATCTTGAAAAATTTAGACAGGAAATTAAAGAGTTGGTTCAACAAAAGTATGATAACCTGAAGCACTATATTGTAACAGCTCTGAAAAGCCTTTCAGAAGTAATTATAAAGATGGATAAAGATATCAATTTAGAAATAGAGTCTAAAATGAAGGAAGCTGATTATAAGATTCATAATCTGGATAATAAAATACAAAGAATTGAAAATGACTTGACAATGATTCAAGAAAATAGCTCAGAAGTAGAGTCTAAAATGAAGGAAGCTGATCACAAGATTTACAATGTAGATAATATAAAGCAAAGGATTGAAAATGAAGTTACAATGATGCAATTCAGATCCATGGAATTTGCGATCAGAATGAGGGGAATACAGGAAAATAACAGAGAGGACTTGAGAAAGATGTCTGCTGAAGTTCTGGCTGTGATTTTAAAGGTCAGCTTTGAAGAAGTATTCTGTAAAATTGATAAGGCCTACAGAGTAAATTCTTGGGTGGCAAAGCAAAGACAATTGCCTAGAGATGTGGTGATTTATTTTACTGATAAAGGAATAAGAAATGATATTGTGCAAAAGTCTTTTAACTCCACTCTAGAAATGAATGGAATGAAGATCTGGATATATAAAGAGCTGCGGTCCAAGATGTTAAAAGATAGAAAGGACTTTGGATTTTTGGTGACTGAGCTAAAGAAACAAAACATCCCATTTATGTGGGATGCTCCAGTTGGTATAATATTGTGATATCAAGGAGAAAGATATCAATTAAACACTGTTGAAAAAGTGGAAGAATTTTACTACAAGGTTTTTAAAATGGGCCCAACATCTCCACGTATGTCATCAGTGTCAGGAATACAAGAGGGGGATAAAGAAAAGCAAAATGAACAAGAGATTGAAACTCAGGCCAAGCAGATGGAGATGGAGGTAATGGAAAAACGACAAGTTATAGAGGGCTTTTTGGATGAGCCGCTTTTGGATTCTCCTTCAGAGGCTATAGCTGGATCACCTATAAATACAAGAGAGGTGGCTTTGGATCTCAATTTGATGTCTTATCAAGTTAAAGACCAGCATGTAATTCAATCAGTTGATATACAAGTCCGAGAAAGGCAACCAGGGTGGAGATCTAAACCACAACAAATTAAGAAAAGAAGAAGCAGGTTCTACAAAACTAAAAAATTTTAAACTACAATTCTTTTTTAGCCAACAGATTAATGCCAGTTATTTAAGAGACGATTAAATATAATAAGCGGGATTTATAGAAGGCTGATACATGAAAATATAGCCGAGGCAAATTACAGACTTATATTATTTTGAGAAGAATAACAGATCTCTGCAGTGCTGATGTTTTTGGGATGTGGAAGATGGCCTGTGATTGAGCGGATTGGAACTTTCTATTTTGGACTCTCTGAAAAATGGATTACATATATGTTGAGCTATAAGGCAAAAGAATTATGGAATTGGAGCACGCAGATGATCTGGCTGTTACCCTAACGTGGTTGTTGGAATTAATAATCTAGATAAAAGACATTACAGAAGATACTATATGGAATATAAATATAAAGTCACTCGGGTTTTTTTATATATATATACAGAAATACTTATTAATGATGGGGGCAGATGGTAATTGAAGATATTGAATATACTGTTGGAAGCAGGACTTGATGTTACCCTAACATGGTCGATGGAATTAACAATCTAGTTGAAAGACATTACAGAAGATACTATATGGAATACAGATTTAAAATCATTTGAGGGCTTTATCTATATATGGAAATATCTTTTAGTGATACGGGCAGAAGAATAAAGATATTAAATATAGGAAAGTGGGTGAAACAAAATTGATATGGTACAAGGTGGTAGGTAACATTACTGATTGCTTAGTTTAGGAAAAGGGATGTTATGTTTAGATATTAATATACTTAAAAGATTTGAATTAAGAGATATACGTATGGAGGTGGAGGAAATGGGTAGATTATGAGTAGAGTAAATGCCAAATTAGGATCTATTATATAGTTTTATAGCCGAATGCTGTTTTGAAATGTATAGTATACGGGGGATATAATAATAATGTTAGAAAGAAATGTTTAGCACATAGGGGGTGGTGTAAAAGGGTGGTAAAGTATTATATAATGTGATATTAATTTGGATTTCATCTTGCAGAAGCCATGGGGGGAGGGGAGGGGGAGGGGGGTTAGGGAGGGGGGGAAAGGGGAAATTTGTATTTGAAAAACTTTTTCAATTAAAAAAAAAATAGCAAAGGCATCCACCCCACCAAAAGTAAAGTAAAAGCAATTCACGAAGCTCCAGACCCCAAAAACAAAGCAGAGCTTCAGGCTTTCTTGGGACTACTGAATTTTTACAGTGTCTTTTTAAAACAGAAAGCCACAGTTGCTGAGCCGCTCCATCGACTCTTAGGGAAGGCGATCCCTTGGAAATGGGGAGAGGAAGAAGAAGCAGCTTTCCAGAACATCAAAAGACTACTCTCTTCGGACAGCGTCCTCATGCAGTACCATGAGACACTCCCCCTGCTGCTGACCTGTGATGCCTCGCCATATGGAGTTGGAGCTATCCTCAGCCACCAACTTCCCAATGGATCAGAAGCTCCCATCTTCTTTTCTAGGCTTCTTTTCCAAAACAATGTCCACGACTGAGCGCAACTACAGCCAACTGGACAAGGAAGCCTTGGCCATCGTAGCTGGCATCAAGCGCTTCCATGAATATCTATACGGAAGAGCATTCACCATCGTGATGGACCACAAACCACTGCTGGGACTCCTTGCAGGAGACAAGCAAATGCCCACCTACATGTCGCCCAGGATGACACGCTGGGCCATATTCCTTGCCGGCTACTCATATAAACTGATACACAGACCCGGCAAGACCATCTGCAACGCCAATGCCCTCAGCAGATGCCCCATCCAAGAGACAGTAGAAGACCTGGCACCCACTCTCGGACTGTTCCACATCGTTGATGACCAGTTGTGCCCAATATCATCCACCACCGTGGCGAAGCACACACAAAGAGAAAAAACCCTCAGGCAAGTCATGTCCTGGGTCTTGAGGTGCTGGCCAACGGGGAGAATGGGTGAAGAGTTCAATCCGTTCGCACGGAAACAACAAAAACTCTCCACAATGCAAGGATGCCTCCTCTGGGGCGACAGGGTGGTGATTCCACACACCCTACAGAAAAAGACCTTGGAGACACTGCACAGCGGGCATCCTGGCATCATCAGGATGAAGGCCCTGGCACGGAGCTATGTCTGGTGGCCAACGCTGGACAAGGACATTGAAAAATGGATTGCCAGATGTGACCTGTGCCAGGAGGTGAGACCGGCGCCACCGCAAGCTCAGCCAACGGAGTGGGAGATGCCCAGCAGCCCCTGGTCGAGAATTCAGATCGATTTTGCAGGACCAATAGATGGCAAGTCTCTCCTCATCGTGGTGGACGCGTTCTCAAAATGGCTGGAAGTAATCACGATGCCCACCACCGCAACAGAGGCCACCATCAGGCACTCCACTGGCTGTTCGCCACGCACGGCCTTCCAGACGTCCTGGTCTTGGACAACGGCCCCCAGCTCACTTCCAAGACCATGAAAGACTTCTTAGCAGAGCTGGGCATCAGGCACGCCCTCATCGCCCCTTACAGGCCGGCAGGAAACGGGCAAGTAGAGAAAATGGTGAGACTCACCAAAGACACAGTCGCCAAAATGGGCGCAGGAGACTGGCAGGAGAAAATTGATAAGTTCCTGTTGCCCAGCACATCACTCCGCACACCACCACAAAGAGCCCGGCAGAGCTACTGATGGGAAGAAGACTGCGATCGCCTTTGGATCGGCTACACCCCGAGTACAATCCGCAGTGCCAACAAAACAATGCCCAGCCGCCACGGACTTTCAGAATCGGAGATCCGGTCTTCGCGCTAAATTTCCAGGGCTCTCCGAAGTGGCTGAAAGGACTGATCGGGAGAGTGACCGGCCTGAGGTCATATGAAGTGGAGCTGGATGACGGACGAACCTGCAGGTGGCACATCGACCAGCTCCAGAAAAGGTGGAGGTGAGTTGAGGAAGACCAGCCAGACGAGGTGGGCCTGCGGCACCCCGGCAAGGTAGAATTCCTCCACCCCGATGAGGTAGGCCTACACCACCCCAACAAGGTAGGCCTACACCACCCAGACGAGATAGGCCGGCGCCACCCCAGCGAGGTAGACTTTCACCATCCCGACGAGGTAGGCCTGCACCACCCAGATGAGGGAGGCCTGCGCCACCCTGGCGAGGCAGACTGCCGCCACCCCGATGAGGTAGGCCTGCACTACCCCAACAAGGTAGGCCTACACCACCCAGACGAGATAGGCTGGCGCCACCCCAGCGAGGTAGACTTTCACCATCCCGACGAGGTAGGCCTGCACCACCCAGATGAGGGAGGCCTGCACCGCCCTGGCGAGGCAGACTGCCGCCACCCCGATGAGGTAGGCCTGCACTACCCAGCCGAGGTAGGCCTACGCCACCCCGATGGGGTAGGCCTATACCACCCCAACCGAATCGACCCGCATCACCCGCAACCACAGCCACAGGGACGCCCCACCACGACAGTTCGCCAGGGGCCCAGAGTGCAAGCTGAAGAAGAGAGGAAAGAACCCAAGGACCTACTACGGTTCAGCTGCCCAGCCCGGGTCCAAGGCAAACTTCAGCGGCTGAGTCTCCATCATCCCGGCCAGGGAGGACAATCCGCCACCCGCAGGACAATCCAACAAACCCAGCCGGAGACGCTAGGCAGGACCCAGCACACTCGATGGCCAAGTTCCAGACAGTTCCATGGCGGGAACTGGAGAGGGCAGGAGCCCGACCCGTCCAGATCAACGACGAAGCAAGAACTGAACCGTGCAGGTCAGGTAGGGCTATTAGACGCCCCGCCTACCTGCGTGACTACGTGACCTATGTCGGCCATGGATTGACAGACTGAGAACTAGGAGGGGAGGGGTGTTGTGTCCTTATATGGGCATCCGCCGGTGGTTGGCTAATCCGCCAGCAGGAAGTTTAAATGGATGTCATTGGCTGGCTAGCTTGCCGGAGCTGTATATAAGGAGGGCTTGGCAGCTCAGCCGGCAGTTCCATATGAGCTGAATAAAGTGCTGAACGGACCTCTGCTGAGTCGCGTCTTCTTTTCCCTGCGCCAATCTAACAAAAGCAAAGCTGGCTGAGGAACTCTGGGAGTTGAAGTCCACAAATCTTAAAGTTGCCAAGGTTGGAGACCCCTGCCCTAGGGGAACAATCCACGTTGCTAAAACAACCAACCAAACCACATTGCATCTGTTTTAGGGGACGAGGTTCAATTCATCGCCCAGTTAAAGACTGAAATGAAATGCTCCAAGCTGACAGCATTGCTTCTAATGCAATGCTCCAGATCATATTGGGCTTTTTTTTTCTTTGCATGAAGGAGGAACACGGAGCGAACGAAAACAAAAAGCTTGAAGCCTCCGATGCAAAGCAAATTAAAGCCTCTTTCTCTTCTTCTCGCCCCCCTCCCCCCTGCTTCCCTTTTACCTTTGTTTAATGCTCTGAAATATTTTCTCTCCCAGGCAAGAAGCAGCAGAGGACAGAAGCAGCAGCCACTGATTTGGAGACCACATGGAGCCCTTCAGGTGTTCTCCGGCAACCTGTTTTCTCTACCCTGCTCTCTTGCTAGGAGAGAGAGAGAGAGTTTTTTGCAGCACTGTGCTTTGGGGACCCATCCAGAAAGCCTGTCACAGAGAAACAGCCAGGTTGAAGGCCGGTACTTTCAGCGCCCACAAGGAACCGCTCCTTGGCCCCAGCCATGTGTTTTCAAGCTCGGGCTGCTTGGAATGAAAAGCTATTGCATGAAAACACATGGCTGTGCCTGAGGAGGGGTTCCTCATGGGTGCTGACTTGCCTTCCCTTCTACCACCAGCCGTGGGAGGAAGAAGGTAAGATCGTGAGCCTGGCACGGATGGGGGGGAGGCGCGGCAAGCTAGGCCACAGGCAGCATGGCCTGGAATGGAGCCGGGCTGGGCCATGGCAGCTTAGCCAAGCATGCGAGCCCAGCGGAGACAGTGGGAGGGGCCGCGGCAAGCGACAGGGATGGGGAGGCTAGTGTGACTTGCATGCTTACCTGAGGAGGCAACTCAGTTGGGGTGTAGGGCAGGCACCGTATGAGAAGGCAGCTTAGGCAGGCGAGCTGCAGAGCAGACTGCGCGCATGTGTAAGTTCCACACAGTCTGCTCTGCCGCCCGGGAGGTGAGGAATGACTGGGCAGGGTGAGCAAGCGGTGACTGGGTGACCGACTCAGGGGCATGGCCAGCCAGGCATCTTTACCGGTTCAGCGACTGACAGCAAATTATCACTACCGGATCATCCGAACCGGTGCGAACCGGTAGGAACCCACCACTGATTATAATTCTACATTCCTTATTTACAAAAATCATATCAAAATTTAGAATGAAATCCACTGGGAGCCATCTCATATAAGTCAGGCTCTGAGTCCCTCTAACCAAAAAGTGTTTATCGATAGAAGAGAATATTTGAACTGTGGGGTCCTTGGTGCTCTCTGAGCTTGATGGTTTTCTTGCAGATGTTTCATTATCAAACTATGTAACATCAACAGTACTAGAAGGGAGTGGAGTTTGTTCTTATTTTCCTATATTAGTGCTTACCCAGTGTTGATCAGTTGCTTCACAAAAAGTGTTTTGATTGGGGCCAGGTTTCTACAGCCTCAGGCAGAGAAGGGATATTCTGCACCCCTTCCTCAAATGTTCTTTAAAATACAGCATTTCCCAGCATTCCTTTAGGAACCTCCAACATGCAAACTGTGGTTACTCATCCTAAAATGAATCCACTTTACCTGGAACTTCAAAATTTGCTGTTTGCTGGGGAGGTGTGTAGCTAAAAGTCATTCTATATTTAGCGTACATCTGACTTTGGGGATATTTCTTCATAACAAAACAAAAGTGTATTTTCTGTGCAGTTCACACCCCTTGCTTGCTGGATCTGGATGTCACAAAGCAAAGTCCACATTTTGTAATTAACCCCTGCAGCCCATTTTGGCTGGCAGAGTGCTGCAGGAGGCTGAGTGCTTTCACACCCCTGGCAACCCCCACCCAGCCACACCCATCCAGCCGGTCATTAGGGCAGAGAACTGGTTGTTAAATTATTTGAATCCCACCACTGAAGCAAACTGAAGAGAAGGAGCAGAGCCAGATTTGCAGCCTACTCTTCCTACATAAATCTCTATATATAAAAGTGAAAACCACTCATGCCGTAATCATGAAATCTCCAGAACCGTAAAACCTCCAAACTTGAAATTTGCCACGTATGTTCCTCTTGGCTTCTAGGTGCTCATTAAGAAATGATTTTTTGAAATGACCATCAGATCATTAGTATTTCTTATATTATTATTAACATGCTCTGATGCTAATTAGTTAAATGTTCTACTCCCCCTCCCAACTTGAAAATAACTCTGGAGAGAACGGGATAGCATAGGACAGGCTTCTGTGAGGCAAGCCTGAGGGAGAGAAGAGACTAGAAAGCCTGAGGGAGAGAAGGGGATAGGATAGGAGACATTTCTGTGGGACAAGGCTGAGGGAGAGAAGGGGATAGGATAGGGGAGGCTTCTATGGGGCAAGGCTGAGGGAGAGAAGGGGATAGAATAGGGGAGGCTTCTGTGGGGCAAGGCTAAGGGAGAGAAGGGGAGAGGAGAGGCCGATTGTAACTACTCATTAATTTGCAAGCTTTAAGTGTCAATTTATCAAGCCCCATCACATAATTTCTTAGTGAAACACAGGTATCCAGCTAGTATCTTATGAAAACCTCAATGGAGGATAAAAGTTTGAAGAGATTCCAGTTTTAATTCCTCCTTAAAGAGATGAGAGGATTCATTGTGTGTAGGTATTTGTATATATTCACTATATATCTGCATCTGTATCTATTTCTATTAAGGATTGTTGATCTAATAAAAAAACTGCAATGTGGAGACTTAAAGTCAAAAGAATTTAGAATGAAATGACAAAATCAATGTTGAACTTGAGATGTCTCTTCAATACCATATTTTTAATTGAAGATCAAAAACCAAAAATAAAGGGGAAAGAAGAGATCTACAAATATGTTAGAAAGTGGGAGATAGTGAAAGCCTTAGGCATGAAAGGTGGCTGGATGACCTTGGGCCAGTCACTTTCTAAGCCCAATTCACCTCACAGGGTGATTGTTATGGAAAAAATAGGAGGAGGAAAGTGTGTTGGCTATGTTTACTGCCTTGAGTTATCTGTAAAAATAATAAAGGTGGGATATAAATAAGTAAAAAAAAATTAAAAAACCCTTTTAGTTGTGATTGTCATATGATGTTTTAGTTTGTGTAATTGTCTAGTTAACTCTTTCAGGAAAGTAAAATCTGTGAAACTAGCACGAGTCATTGTGATTATATGGCCATGGCCATGTGTTGCTTTGGCAAAATACAGAAGTTGTTTCCATTTCAAATTCCCTGTCTATAGCCTTGGGATTTTCTGATGTTTTCCTATCTAAGTGTTAACCAGGTGTAATCAGGCTTATCTTTTTCAAGATCAACTGGGTCATCATCTGCTGTGATTTTTCAAAGAAGAGATTTAACCTATTCAAGTAAAAGGCATGTATGGAGCTGACTCCAGCAATTGGAGAATTTCTCTGTAAGATTACAGTACTTGTAGCTGATTTCACTGCACCCAAAAGATAGTCATGCAGCAGAGTTGTACGCTGCCTTTCTAGGAAAGTTCCAATTTCTCATGGAAGGTTTAGGGAAAAAATGTTACAAGGTTTGAGACCCTGGATCATTTAGCTCTACTTACTACACATATGGAGATCTGTAAACTGATGGTTCAGGAATAAAAGGACAAAATTCTAGTTTCTGCAGAACTCACTATAGATCCCGAAGCAAAGAAAGACTTAAGCACCTTTGATTTGATTTAGCCCAGTTAAATAAAATAGACACCTCAGAGGGGTCCTCAGAGGAAAAAGTGTTCCAAACGTTGATGACAATTTTTTGATTCATTCTTGGACACCACTTTTATGTAGAGTAGCATATGACCAATGGTTAGAGTTATTATTAAGATGGATCTGTATGTTGACTATTGTTCTAGGATTCATTGTATCTTAAACCAAATTATTGAAAATGGGAATTTGTTAGCTGCTTACAGTATGTGAATTAAAATGGCAAGTAAATAAAACAAATATTTTAAAGTGAAATTAATCAGGTTCTGTCCTTGGGATATACAGTACATCTGGATGTAATCAAGGTCTCTTCCTCAGTAGAAAAAGGTATTTCAGTATTTCCCTACAAATCAGGGAACTGGATAGCATTCTTTAAACAAAGCACGGATACATGGCTCCTACATAACAGCCTTTTGCTTAAGCTCTTTTTCCTCAGAGTCAAGAAAAAGAAAAAAGTACTTTTTAAGTCCAAGTCTTCCACTTTATTGAAAAAGTATTTCTATACATATACCTAGCATTTTAAATTTAGATTTGTTTCTTGGGGTTGTATTTTAGGTTAAAGTCACCAAAAGGAAAAAAATATATATACTTCTAGTTTTAGAATGTCATCAGGTTGCTTAGTGGAATTACATTGTACCTTTTATTTGCAAGTGTGTTGCAGAAAATGTTTGAGACATTCAAACCTATGAGATTCTGGCTTTCTAGAAAAGTATAATATGAAAGGCAGGAAGATTGAATAGAGACTACTTAGTCTGAATAATAGTATGCATGTGCTTTGAAGGTTTCCCCCGAGAAAGGCTTCTCTGCAGTATTTAACTGCATTGTGAATTCAAATGAAATTCAATACATCTGTCCTGAAGGAATGTCCCTATGTTATAAATAAAGATTTTCAACAAAAATGGGGTATAGCCTTTGGGAGCTAAAAAGGGAATATTGTTGCTGTTGTTACAAATATTATAGGGTACTTTAAAGGACACTCAGTCATTTGGAGCTAGGGGCAACACCCAAATGGTGCTTACGCATGGCTCTGCTGTAATGTCTAGCAAAGTCTGGGCTTCTTCCGTTGTTGGGTACCATTCATTGGCATCCTTCAGTCTCAAGAGACTATGGTATCAAGCTCTGGAAAGAGGTCCTAAAACAGCATCTAGTGTGACTAAAAAGGCCAATTTGAGAGTGGCAATCCCTTCCACACTGAGGGCAGATATATTCTGTCTCCTACCCAGCCTCAAGATTTCGCTGGTTCCGGGACTGCCTCTTTGCCTCAGCCTGCTGAACAAGTGTTCTTCGAATTGGAGAAGGCCATGCTGTGTCTTTAGTCTCCAAGCTGAACGATTGGAGATCAAGGTTTCCCAGTTGTTAATGTCCATTCCCAGGGCCTTTAGGTCCCTCTTGCAGGTATCCTTAAATCTCAGCTGTGGTCTCCCTCTGAGGCGCTTTCCCTGCACTAATTCTCCATACAGGAGATCTTTCAGAATCTGACCATCAGCCATTCTCACGACATGCCCCAGCCAGCATAGACGTCACTGTTTCAATAATGTATACATGTTAGAAATTCCAGCACGTTCCAAAACTGCGCTATTTGGAACTTTGTCCTGCCAGGTGATGCCAAGAATTCGTCGGAGACAGCACATATGAAAGGTGTTCATCTTTCTCTCCTGCCATGCGTAAAGGGTCCAAGACTCACTGCAGTACAAGAGTGTGCTCAGGACGCAGGCTCTATAGACCTGGATCTTTGTATGTTCTGTCAGCTTCTTATTAAGCCTCTGTAAGTCTGGAAAATGTGGTGGCCATTTTACCAATACATTTATTCAGCTCAGTATCTAAAGAGAGACTGTCAGAGATAGTTGAGCCGAGGTACACAAAGTCATGGACAACCTCCAGTTCTTGTACAGAGATGTAATACAGGGAGGTGAATCCACGTCCTGACCCATGACTTAAGTTTTTTTCAGGCTGATTATAAGTCCAAAGTCTTGGCAGGCCTTGTTAAAACTGTCCATAAATTGTTGAAGGTCTTCAGCAGAGTGAGCAGTGATGGCAGCATCATCAGTGAAGAGGAAATCCCGTAAGCATTTTAGTGGACTTTAGACTTTGCTCTCAATCTAGAGAGATTAAAGAGTTTTCCGTCTGATCTGGTCCGGAGGTAAATACCTTCTGTTGCAGTTCCAAAAGCATATTTCAGCAAAAAAGATCCCGAATAAAGTTGGCGCAAGGACAGAGCCCTGCTTCACTCCACTTCGAATATCAAAGGAATCTGAAGTTAAGCCATCAGAAACTACAGTGCCCTTCATTTCTTCATGAAAGGATCTGATGATGTTGAGGAGCTGAGGTGGACATCCAATCTTGGGGAGAATTTTATAAAGACCATCCCTGCTAACCAAGTCAAAAGCCTTTGTAAGATCTATGAAGGCTACGAAAAGTGGCTGTCTTTGTTCCCTGCATTTCTCCTGCAACTGTCTAAGAGAAAATACCATGTCAGTAGTGGACCTGTTGGCTCGAAATCCACACTGTGATTCTGGATAGACTCTCTCTGCAAGCACCTGGAGCCTCTTCAGTACAACATGGGCAAGCAGCTTCCCTACAACACTAAGAAGAGAGATGCCACGGTAGTTATTACAGTCATCCCTGTCACCTTTGTTCTTGTTCAGTGTGACGATATTTGCATCCTTCATGTCCTGTGGTACTCCACTTTCCCCCCAACAGACAGAAGATTTCATGCAGTTCAGTGGAGATCTTCTCTTTGTAGCACTTCAGAACTTCGACAGGAATGTTATCTTTCCCGGGTGCCTTGCCAGAGGCAAGGGAGTCTAGAGCCACATTTAGTTCTTCTAAAGTTGGTTCACTGTCAAGCTCCTCCAAGACAGGCAGGCACTCAATGTTATTTAATGCTTCTTCAGGTACCACATTTTCTCTGGAATATAACTCAGAGTAGTGCTGCACCCAGCGTGCCATCTGCTGTGCTCGGGTACCAGTGCAACAGAAAATTCATAATAGTTATTAAACATAGTAGAATCATCTTTCTGAAGTTAAAAAAAATCCAGGGAACATGGATCCTAAAGAAGCAACTTCCTAGATTCTATTTTCCTGTCCTTGAAACTGATGTGATGCATCTTGATTATGCCAGTACACTATGTGTACTTTCTAGCTGATGAAAAGCAGGCAACAATCATTTATAATGATAACGGAAATGTGTCATTTGATAATATAGATGTGTAAATCTTTTTGTATACAAACAATGTCCCCATATTGTCAATACTCTTAGTTTTAATTTTTATTTATTTATTTATTTATTTATTATTTAAATTTAATAGTTTTAATGCTTTGATATTTATGCTTTTACAATATTGCAAGCTGACCAGAGTCACTCTGGACAGTGAGATGGGAGGGAAAGGAAAGGAAAGGAAAGGAAAGGAAAGGAAAGGAAAGGAAAGGAAAGGAAAGGAAAGGAAAGGAAAGGAAAGGAAAGGAAAGGAAAGGAAAGGAAAGGAAAGGAAAGGAAAGGAAAGGAAAGGAAAGGAAAGGAAAGGAAAGGAAAGGAAAGGAAAGGAAAGGAAGAAAGAGCATTTGTTGGCAATTTCTTAAACTCTGCCAATTCCTGGGCTTCATTTTTGGAAAAGATGTACCTGTCTTAAAGAGATATCAGCATATAGATTCATGCTCAATCACCTTTCTGTTTAAAATCTTGTTTGCCTCACTGCCTGTGAGTGAACTAATAAAGGAAAAATAGATGGAGAAATGTTAAGATGTGCAAAAATAGCAGGTCTTATTGACAAAGGAGCTTTGTATGGTGAAACTCAGTAACCTTTTCTGCAGTATACCCAGCTTTTTGGCCATCCATAATTCTGTGATGGGCCCCCAATTCTGTCAACCTTTTGGAAGGCCTTCAAAATCTGGATGTGCTATTGAGCTTGGGGAAACATGGAACCCATTAAATGGTTGCACTATAAGTTTAGATTCCATTCTCCCGTTTTTGTTGTTGTAGTAGGTTTAATTGGTTTTATGGCTGTTTTGTGGTTGTTAATTTGCATTTTATTTGTGTATGTCACCCAGAGACACATTCACTTCAGATAGGCAACTATATAAATTCAGTAAATAAATGATGTTGGTAAAAACATAGTGGGTAGCATTTGGTCTACTCACATATACTGTAAGAGTATGCTTGTGGATGCTTCATTATACAGAAGTTAGAAATGGATATGTCAAACTAAACAAAAAGTTCAGTGCAATGGAAATGAGATATTTAAGCGTATGTGTAAAGACACAGAGTTAAGACTGAATTGATATTTAACAAATATGGACTTGAATGCCAATGTGATTAATTAGTATGAAAAAAATTATGACATATAAACATAACATATGAAATACTGTATAAACATAAATCATCCTATAAAATTTAGACATCTGGATTAATACTTATAGTTAACTGAGAATAATTATTAAAATATAAATAGAAGAATAAGTCTATAAACCTGAGATCAGTTGTTTATGTGCATTCACTGTTGTTAGAGAAAATGTGGCTACATTGTAAATCTTAGAATTTTTCTTACTTGAAAGAAAAAAGTCAATGCAAAATAACTCAGACTAACTTGGAACATACCACAATAGTGGAAAGATAAGCCTTTCTTATATAGTGTACAAGCATATAAAGGAGGATTCATATTCATTTTCACATAAAGATAATTGCATTTTCTGCATAAAATAGTGGAATGTTCATAATTGCAATTCTAGGAAATGATATTTTGGATCTGAAATTTCCTTAGCCGATGAGTTTATGTATAAAATAATTATTTGCTAAAATAATTAGCAAAAATACAGCTCTGCCTAGCTAGTGCTTCCGTGTATGCTCTTCTATGGGCTTTATGTATTGCTATGTATTCTAATCTTGAATTCTTTTATATAGCCTCTGAAATAGAAACAATAATCAGGATTTTTAGTGCAAAAATAATACACTTTGAAAAGATCGTGGATAAAAGTTACTTGAAAATTTTGGTTCTTCATTTTTATTTATCCCCCAAGGCAGCATTTGATAAATGCTTTATCTACAATAAAGTTGAAGACTTTTAATTCCAACTTGGTGGTTAACAGCAATACTGTCTATGTACTCATGAGAAGATTATTGCATAGAATAAGTCTTTCTTAATTTAAAAATAATTTAGTGAATAATCATCACTATAGTAATTATAGTCATCAAAGGCAAGAATTAGTCTATAATCATTGGATCAACTTTTAGAAGAAGGGAGTTGAAAGGTGTTCAGTTATATGCTAATAAACGTGGAGGAGTTATAAATATATGTAGGACAGCACCACAGAATTATTTAGGAACTAAACTAAGCACGATAGGATCTTAAAATGACTGCTACATTATTTAGAAATTAGAAACTAAATTAGAATTAGTTCTCTTTAGAATTGGGTATAGGATTTTGTCCAGCCTATACCTGGTATTATCTAATGGCCTTTCCTTTAAATTAGGTCTGATTTTATTATTATTTTTCCATATTTTTTTATTATTAACATATAAAAAAAAAGAAATTAACATACATAACATACATGAATCATAATATATATAACAATATACAGAATACAAACAATCAACAAGTGCTCCCCCACCCCTCGGGATCATTCCTGCTTCCAGAATCTTAAAGCTTCTTCTGGTGGTGGTATCCCTCTTCCTCCAGAAAACACATATATTAGGAACTGTTTCCAGATTCCATTGAAATCGTTTACCTTCATTATGCCCCTCCTTACTTTAATATTGCAAGTCAATTTATCATTTATGGCAATATCCCATACCATTCTTCCAAATTATAAACACCTTGTATCTTCCAGTTCCTAGAAATCATTAGCCTTGCTGCGGTCAACAAATTTATTATCAATTCTTTAGTCTCTTTTTTACATTTTATATCTTCCAATAGTGAGAGTAATGCTACCTTTGGTGCCTCTTCTACCTTTATTCCTACAATTTCTTCTATCTCCTTAAACACCATCTTCTACAATTTTTGCACAAATTTACAATCCCACCACATATGCAAATACGTTCCTTTTTCCCCACAACCTCTCCAACAGTTATCTGAATAGTGCTGATTCATATTGCTTAATCTAACCGGATTTAAGTACCACTTCCATACCATTTTGTAGTAATTCTCTTTTATTCTTACTGACATATTTCTCAACACTCTTTGTTGCCAAATTCTGTCCCAACTCTGTTGCCCTATTTGTATCTTCAAATCAGTTTCCCATACCATCTTTCCTAAATTTCCCCTCTCCTCTTCCTCCAGCAATATTTTATAGATTCCGCTCATTAAGCTTTTTATCCCTTTATTTTCTTCCTTTACAGTTTGATTTTTTTCAATTAATTCCTCAAACCTCGTTAACTCTCTACACTCTCCATTTTCTCTTATCCAATTTTTAGTCCATTGTTCCACTTGGCTATAATTTAACCAAGACAACCGTTTTCCTCCTAGAACCTCTTCCAATTCCCCACGTGTCCCCATTCCTCCTAACCATTCCCTTAATTTCATCTTATTTTTCTCTTTTAAAATTTCATTCACTTTATTCTTCAAATTCCCTGGGAACTTTTCCAAAATTACTACTGGTGATAATGGAGAGTTCTTCGGAAGCAACCTCCCTTTATATTTACTCCAAATTTCCCAATGAAACTTCAGAAGAGGATTGCTTATGCTCTCAGCCCATTTCTTTCCACCTTCCATAAAAAATATATTTTCCAACTTCCATTCTAATTTGGTTTTAATTTTATCTTCCAACCATTCCAATTCCTCTATTCCTAAAATTGCCTCTATAACATGTCTAAGCCTGTTAGCGACATAATATAATTTAATATTTGGGAGTCCTAAACCCCCCCTTTTTTGGCTTAGATACCACTTATTTTTATTTATCCTTGCTTTCTTATTCCCGTTAACAATAGTTATTCAGTATATTCGGTATCCTGGTTGTGCGTGCACCTACACAAAAGAGATGAGAGAGAGGAAAGAGGAGAAAAAAAGAAAAAGAAATGAGAAAATGATGGAGGGAGAGAATGAGAGAGAGGAAAGAGAGAAACAAATGAGAGAGGGGGAGAAAGAGATGGGAGGGAGGGAGATGAGAGAGAGAAAGAGAGAGATGAGAGAGGGAGAGAGAGGGAGAGGGAGAAAATGAGAGAGAAAGACAGATGAGAGGGAAAAAGAGATGAGAGAGAGGGAGGGAGAGAGAGAAAGAGATGGGAGAGGGAGGGAGAGAAGGAGAAAGAGAGAGAAATGAGAGAGAGGGGGAAAGAGAGATGAGGGAGGGAGAGAAGGAGAAAGAAAGAGATGAGAGAGGGAGAGAGGGAGAAAGAGAGAGATGAGAGAGGGAGGGAGGGAGAGAGAAAGAGATGTGAGGGAGAGTCTAGTATGGAGAGTGGGAGTGGGCAGCAGCTGAGAGCATCTGCGTGGGCAAGATGCTTGCCAGGGCAGTAAATGAGGTGGTAGGAATAAGAAGCTAAGAATTCTACCCATCGGGACATGCGTGGTGAGAGGACTTGAGGGGTTTGTTTGTTTCCTGCCACCAGTCCCAGTAGAGGCTTGTGGTCGGTAATTAGAGTGAAAGGCCGGCCGTATAAGTAGTCATGGAAGCGTTTTATGGCTGCGACTGCAGCCAACGCTTCCTTATCGATTTGGCCGTAATTTCGTTCAGTAGAGGAGAGAGTCCGCGACCAGGACCAGGGGAAGGCTGTCAGTATATTGTACGAGGACAGCATCTGATGTCAGAAATTTTTTTACAGCCGCAAAAGCAGCAGCTTCTTTGGCGCCCCAGGAACAAGGGGTCTTCTTGTCCAGAAGCCTGTGCAGAGGCTCTGCAACAGATGCTTTGTGGGGCAAGAAGATACTATAAAAGTTGAGAAGCCCTAAGAAAGCCTGCAATTCGGTTTTGTTAGAGGGGGTTGGGGCGTTTTTGATGGCAGCAACCTTAGAGGGTGTAGGATGGATGCCGGTGGCATCGATGTGGTATCCTAGGCACCCCTATTCTGCACTTTCGTTTCTTTAATTTGAGCTGGGCCATTTGAAAATGGCGCAGGACTGCCCTTAGCTTGTGCTTCAGGTCAGCCTGGTTGGTGGCTGAGATGAGCACATCATCGAAATATGGAATGATGCCTTGCAAGCCGTGCAAGAGTCGCTCCATAAGACCCTGAAAAATGCCCGGGGCAACACTGATGCCAAACTGGAGACATTGGCACTTGAAAGCACCCCGGTGGGTCACGATTGTCTGAGCCTCAGCCGTGGCAGCATCCACCGGAAGCTGCTGGTAGGCTTGTGCCATATCTAGTTTGGCAAAAATGATCCCCCACCCAAGGGAGTGCAGCAGGTGCTATACTATGGGCACTGGATAGGGGTTAGCCTGGAGTGCCCTATTTACTGTACATTTGTAGTCAGCGCAGATTCTTATAGACCCATCTGGCTTGATGGGTATGACTATGAGGGTCTCCCAGGGGGCATAGTCAGTGGGTACTAAAACGCCTTGGGCTATCAGCTTGTCATGTTCCCTTTCTACTAAGGGTCGCAGTGCAAAAGGTACTCTCCTGGGTTTTAATCTAATTGGTGCAATTTGGGGGTCTAGGTTAAGGGAGATGGGTGAACCATTATATTTACCTAATTCGTTGTCAAAAACCTGAGCGAATTCAGTCAGAACATCTTCAAAGTCATTGCAGGTGGTTGAGTAGATGCCAGTAATGCCAAGCCCTAGAGCGCCAAACCAGTCGAGGCCCAACAGGCTGGGGAGATGGCCACTTACAATGATTAAGGGCAGGCTGCCAATGAAAGTCTTGTACTCTACCAGGAGTTTGATATGGCCCAGTGTGGGAATATGGTTTCTCTGGTAGTCTCGCAGTTGCAGTTGGCAAGGTTTCAGGTTTCTTTTTTTGCATGTGGGGACCAACTTTTGTAAAATGTCCCAAGAGATTAGGGACTTTGAGGATCTGGTGTCAACCTCCATGCAGCAAGGGACACCTTTGATGGTAATCGTGAGGTAAATTTTGTGGCTAGATGGTGTTTTGGATTGGCAGGTAGCCACATCAGGGAATTTATTTTCACGGCGTATGGTGTAGCAGTCCCCACTAGGCTTCGTATATCTGAAGAAAGGTCGTCGATTGGAGGGTGCCTTGGGGGTCTGTAGATTGGCTCTACAGATGCGCGCCAAATGTCCCTTTTTCCCACACCTGTGGCAAACTGCTGTTTTGAAGCAACAACTTTCCCTGGGATGTTTTTCACCGCAGCCCTGGCATGGAGGGCCGGCAAACTCTTTTTCTGAGGCGTTTATTTTGCCCTTAACAGTTCTGAGGCAACTTATGTTGTTCTCCTCTTCGTCCTCTTCTTCTTGGTCCACTTCTTCGGAATGGATGGTGGCTGGCTTGTTGGCAGGGATGGAGTCTTGCGATTTTCTTATCTCCATGGTTGCTTTGCTTGACAGCTCACACGCCTGCACCTCCTCAACAGCTGACAGGAGAGTGATTTCCCTTTTTTCAAGCAAATGGCGTTGTATGCGCGGGTCTTTAACCCCGCATACAAATTGCTCTAATAGGGAATCCTCCAAGTCTTTAAATTCACAGTTCAAAGCTGCAGTTCTGAGGGAAGCTATGTAGTGGTTTATAGATTCCCCTTCAGCGTGGAGAATCTGCCTGAAGTTGAATCGGCGAGCGATGCGTGAGGGGGTTGGCGCATAGTGGTTTTTTAGCTTCTCCCTCAAAACTTCCCAGGGGACCGACTGGACAGGAACAGGGGCCAGCAAAGCCAACGCCGTGGCATACATCTCAGGGCCGCACGAGTTCAGGAAGTGAGCCCTTTTACGGTTGCTGGTCAAACCTGTGTAGTCATTTGTGATCTTGTTCAGGAGGGGGGAGCGGACCTGGCGGGTATTACGGAGACCTGGTTGGGCCAGGAGTGGGGGTCCCCCTCGTTGAGATGTGCCCACCCGGTTTCCACGCATTCCATCAGCCGAGGACACAGGGGAGGGGGGGTGGCGGTTGTCATTAGAGAAGGTCTTGGTCCGAGGGAGGTCACTGTTCCTCAGACGGCTGGTTGTGAGTCCCTCCTTGTGAAGTGGGGTCATGGGGTGCAGATGGGCGTGCTGGTTACGTACCTGGCTCCCTGCCACGTGATGGCAGCCCTGCCTGAGCTGCTCAACGTTATAGCCGCGGTGGCGGTTGACACCCCCAGGCTTATGGTCATGGGGGATTTTAACCTGCCATCCGTCGGTGAGGCGTCTGAGGTGGCTCGGGACTTCATGGCTTCCATGACGGCCATGGACTTGACCCAGTTAGTTCATGGCCCTACTCACACGGGGGGGGAGGGGAAACACGCTAGACCTGTTTTTTGTCTCTGGTCAGTGGTTGAGTGATCTTGAGGTAGGGGATATAGTGATCAAGCCCTTGTCATGGTCAGATCACTCCCTCCTTCGCTTTGACCTTCAAACCGCCGCACCCTGCCGCAGGGAGGCGGAACCATTGAGGTGGTACTGCCCTAGATGCCTGATGGATCCTGATAGGTTCCAGACGGAGCTTGGGCCATTTCCTGAGGCTCTGGCACACAGCTCGACTGAGGAGCTGGTGGCCGCCTGGGATAGGGCGGCCACTGGAGCTTTGGATCAGGTCGTGCCTTTGCGGCCTCTGACCCGGCATCGATCTCGCCTGGCTCCTTGGTTCACCGAGGAGCTGAGGGAGATGAAGCGCCGGAAAAGATGCCTGGAGAGTGGTTGGAGGGCCAGCCATTCTGAATCTGACCGAACACTGGTAAGGCCTCATATTAAGACCTACCTGGTGGCGATAAAAGTGGCGAAGTATAACTATTTTGCCACTCTTATTGCGTCATCAGATAATCGCCTGGCTGCCCTGTTTAGGGTGACCCGCTTCCTGCTCCACCAGAAAGCGCGGGAGGACCTCTTGGAGGGTAGAGCCGAGGATTTTGTACAGTATCTGTATGAGAAAATCACTTAGATTCGGGAACACCTGGACTCTGACTGGGTAGATTCAGCGGGGAGGACAGAGGCAGGTCTTGTGAGTATTATCTGGGAAGAGTTTGATTCTGTGACGCCCGAAGACATGGACAGGATACTGGGCAGACTGAGCGCAGCCACATGTTTACTGGACCCGTGTCCCTCCTGGTTGGTGCTGGCCTCTCGGGAGGTTACACGAGGCTGGCTCCAGGGGATTATAAATGCTTCCTTGAGTGAGGGTGTCTTCCCTGCCGCCTTGAAAGAGGCGGTGGTGAGGCCTCTCCTCAAGAAGCCTTCCCTGGACCCTGCAGTGTTGGCAAATTATCGTCCAGTCTCCAACCTTCGCTTCGTTGCGAAGGTTGTTGAGAGTGTGGTAGCGTGACAGCTCCCCCAGTACCTGGATGAATCGTCATATCTAGATCCATTCCAGTCGGGCTTCAGGCCTGGGTACAGCACGGAAACGGCATTGGTCGCGTTGGTTGATGATCTCTGGAGGGCTCGGGACAGGGGTTGCTCCTCTGTCCTGGTCCTATTAGACCTCTCAGCAGCTTTTGATACCATCGACCATGGTATCATGCTGCACCGGCTAGAGGAGTTAGGGGTGGGGGGCACCGTCCTATGGTGGTTCTCCTTTCTCTCTGACCGGTCGCAGTCTGTGTTGACAGGGGGGCAGAGGTCGACCCCGAGGCCCCTTGTATGTGGGGTGCCACAAGGGCCGGTCCTCTCGCCCCTTCTGTTCAACATTTATGTGAAGCCGCTGGGTGAGATCATCCGTGGTTTCGGGGTGAAGTATCAGTACGCTGATGATACTCAGCTATACATCTCCACCCCGGACCACCCCAATGATGCCCTTGAAGTGATGTCCTGGTGCCTGGAGGCCGTGCGGATCTGGATGGGGAGAAACAGACTCAGGCTCAACCCATCCAAGACCGAGTGGCTGTGGTTTCCGACATCCCGATATAGTCAGTTGGTGCCATCACTGACTATTGGGGGCGAGTCATTGGCCCGCACGGAGAGGGTTCGCAACTTGGGTGTCCTCCTGGACTCACGGCTGTCTTTAGAAGAGCACATGACGGCCGTGGCCAGGGGGACTTTTTATCAGATCCGTCTGTTTCGCCAGTTGCGTCCCTTTCTGGATCGGGACTCGTTAAATACGGTCACTCATGCTCTCGTTACTTCCCGCTTGGACTACTGCAATGCTCTCTACATAGGGCTCCCCTTGAGGAGCACCCGGAGGCTCCAGCTGGTCCAGAATGCGGCCGCGCGGGTGGTCATGGGAGCGACGTGGTGCTCCCATGTGACCCCCCTCCTGCACGAGCTGCACTGGCTCCCTGTGGTCTTCCGGGTGCGCTTCAAGGTTTTGGTTACCACCTTTAGAGTGCTCCATGGCATCGGACCGGGGTATTTACGAGACCGCCTTCTGCTACCAATAACCTCTCACCGACCAGTACGCTCCCATAGAAAGGGGCTCCTCAGGGTGCCGTTGGCCAAACAGTGTCGACTGGCAGCCCCCAGGGGGAGAGCCTTCTCTGTGGGGGCACCTACCATCTGTAACGAGCTCCCCCTAGAGATACGGAAGATCCCGGACCTGCGCATGTTTCGCCGTGCTCTCAAAACTTTTCTATTTCAGCAAGCTGGCCTGGCCTAACTCCCCTCTTTTAATTTTTTTAAATTTTTTAATTCGTGACTTTATAAATTGGGTGTTTTAATCTATGTTTCGGACAAAATATTTAATAATTTTAAGGGATTTTTAATATTTGTATTATCTGTATTTTATCTTGGCTGTTCACCGCCCTGAGTCCTTCGGGAGTAGGGCGGTATAGAAATTTGATGAAATAAATAAATAAATAAAATTTGCCTCCAGGAAGCATTCTAAACGGGCTTCGTATGAATT
Organism: Arizona elegans; assembly: GCA_022577455.1. Classification (NCBI taxonomy): domain Eukaryota; kingdom Metazoa; phylum Chordata; class Lepidosauria; order Squamata; family Colubridae; genus Arizona; species Arizona elegans. The sequence continues at coordinate 158,223,994 of JAKOOJ010000001.1, forward strand.
CCAAGTCTCGGTCAGCGGGTTGAAGGGAGCGAAGGTTGGAGGTGCCATCCTGACAAGGACGGGGTTCTAGTTCCTCAGATAAAGCTGTTTGAGCAACGTATCATCGACAGTGACTTAGGTGGCACTTGGCTAACAGGGCCAGCTCATAGTGACTTAGCTACCTGTCACCTCACGCCCAGAATCCCACCCAGGTTTAATGCTAACAGTTAACAGAACAGCTTCAGAACTAGAACAGCAACTCAGGCATTTGACAGCTATTTATACAGTAGCTGTCAAACAGCTCAGCCAATGGTCACGCCAGGATTCTCCCATTGTCTCTGGGCGCGTCTTAGCCAATGAGGGCGCTGCGTCGTAAGTCCGAGGACCTCGTTGTAAGTCCAAGTATCTCATTGTAAGACTGAGGACTTAGCACTGAGAGAGATGAGCGAGAAAGAGAGAGACAGAGAAAGAGAGAGACACACACAGAGAGAGATACCTGTTTCCTATAGAAAACACTGGGAGCCACAAAACTTAAGTGTTGCTGGGGGGGTGGTCATGTGACTGGGTGGGAGTGAGTGATGTTGAGTTGGCCAAGCCCACTCAGTCACATGACACCACCCAGCCATGCCCACCCAGCATGCCACCCAGCAGCCACGCCCACCCAGTCACATAACCACCTAGCCACGCCCACCCAGCATGCCACCCAGCAACCACGCCCACCCAGTCACATGACCACATAGCCACGCCCACCTAGCCACGCCCACAGAACCTGTTGTTAAATTATTGGAATCCCACCACTGGTTGTGAGGATGCAAGCAAGTAGCCCTGGAGGGGGGGAGAGGGAGAGAGAGAGAGATTCCATGGATGGAAATACCGTAGTTTCAGTTCAATTCATTTCAACAATTCAAGATGCTTGAGAAACTGAAAAATGAGATTATAAAAGCCCAATTAAACAAAATACCATAGAAAAAGAAAAAAAAGGAGATCTCAGACAAAAGCAGCATTGCTGCATAAAGAGCTCTCTGACAAACTAAGGGAGAAAGACAAGTATTAAAAAATAGGAGGGACACTGGACTTCCGGTTTTGCTTGCCTCCGGTGAATGACGGTCCCTCTCCAAGGATCGCCAGCCCCGCCATTTGTAGAGCCGCTTTGACTTTGAGAAGCGGCTTGAAAACTCCAGAATCTGAAGGATTTGAAGGAGGAGAGTAAGCAAGGTGCAGGTCGAGCCCCTGTGAGCCCCCAGAAGTTTGCTACTGAGGAGGAAACAGGCGTGGCTCCCTTTCAACTTGTGAAGACTCCGGACGGCGTGGGACGACTCTGCTTGTTGCAGAGCAAGCCGGCTGCAGCAAACATCTAAATTGACTCAAATCAACTTCACTAATTAGCGGATAAAACAACCTGAACCTCTAAACCAAGAAACTGCAAGTATTATTTCTTTTTCTGTGACTTCTCGATCTAAGCAATTCAGAGCGAGCGGAAGTGGCTTGAAAAGATGGCGCCGCTCCAGCGTTAACAAGCTGAGAGCAAAAGTGATTTTGCAAAGCTATTCAAACAAGCTACATTGTTGTGCTGCTTGTAGCAAGCAAACAAGAGAAGAGGGGGAAAAATCCTCTTTTAAAATAAGTCTGAGCTCGCTTCAGCTTAACTCTATTATCACTCTGACTGAAACTGGGGACTTTTTAAGAGGACTTTGTGGTGCTGGAAAAGGGAAAAGGATTTCCTTTTTCAAAAAATCTAATCTACGTGGCAGAATGGCTTCTAAACAACAGGAAGGCAAGGCAGCGGGGGGGGATCCCCCCCACACAAGCCTGATTCTTCTGCTCAGCAGAGTCAGAAAAAAGATTTTGATTTTGAAAGTTTAAAAGAATTTATTACTCAGGCTCTGAATGATAATTCTCAAAAATCTCAACAGGAAATGGATGATAAATTCCAAAAATCTCAACAGGAAATCAAGCAGGAAATTATTGAAATGAAAAAGTTGGTGAAAGAGAATTATGGCAAGGTGACTGACCAATTATCAAATGTGGTGTCTGGCTTGTCAGAAATTATTATTAAAGTGGACTCTAAATTGGAAGAATTTAAATCAGAAGTGAATGTCAAAATAAAGGATACTGATTTCAAAATTTCTGATGTGGATAATAAAATGCAGAGAATTGAGAACGAAATTACGATGATACAATTCCGGTCTATGGAATTTGCTATAAGACTTAGAGGTATTAAGGAAGATGACCAACAGGACTTGAGACAGGTTTGTGCTGATGCTTTGGCTGTGTTGTTAAAAATTGATCCTGAAGAGATTTTTTACAAAATAGATAAAATTTACAGAGTGAATTTGTGGGTGGCCAGACAAAGACAACTGCCTAGAGATGTGGTGATATATTTTACAGATAGAAGAATGAGAAATGACATCTTGCAAAAATCTTTTTTTACCTCTGTGCAAGTGGGGGAACCCAAATTGGAATTTATAAAGACCTACCACCAAAAATGTTGAAAGATAGAAAAGATTTTGGTTTTTTAGTAAATGAATTAAAAAAATTAGAGATCCCATTTCGGTGGGATGCTCCAACTGGTATAATTCTCAAGTACAATGGAGAAAGACATCGATTGAATACTGTTTAAAAGGTGGAACATTTTTATTATACTGTTTTTAAGGAGAGATCATTATCCCCACGTACATCTACTGTGTTGGAGATAAAGGAGAGTGATAAGGAGACGCAACCTCAGCAAGAGTTGGAAGAGCAGCCTAAGCAGGTTGAATCAGAGCAAGTGGAAGTGCAGGGTGCTGCAGGAGGTTTTCTGGAGGAACCCCTGTCAGAACCCTCTCCAATTTTGACTACAAGAGATGTGGCCTTGGACCTAGCTCGTATGGCTGAAGCCAAAGACCAGCGCATAACTCGTGCAGTTTCTAAACAACTTAAAGAAAAACAATTACAAGAAAGAGCTAAGGCACAACAATACAAAAAAGGAGTTAAGAGTACTACACAACAAAGTGAAGCCATGTGGGTAGCAAAGCCGAAGGCCTCGGAAGATATCAGGCAATTCTGCTCGTCGCTTCAAAAAGATATACATGATGTGAATGGATTGAATTCACCACAGAAAAGGAAGAAGATAAATACATATTTGAGACAATTTAATAATGATATAATTTGTTTACAAGAAACTCATATTAGAGCACAAGATCAAAAATATTTGTTAAATTCAAAATTAGGAACACATTTTATAGCTTCAAATTTGGAAAAAAGGAACGGTGTGGTTATTTACATAAATAAAAGACTATCAGCTAAAATTATAGAAGTAGATGAAGATGGTAGGTTTGTAGCAATTGAACTGCACACTGTATATGGCCAAATTCTTGTGATTGGAATTTATGCTCCTAACCAACAACAGGATCATTTTTATAAAATTTTGCATGCCAGAATATTGCAATGGGATTATAGATCTATCTTGATTATGGGAGATTGGAATGGAGTAATTGATTCCAAACTAGATAAAAAGAGTTTGGCGAAGTCAAGGATCAGACTACCACAAACCTTTTTTGATATGAAAGAAGATTTGGAATTAAAAGATGTGTGGAGAATACATAACTCAAAAGACTTGGACTATACTTTTTTCTCTGATAGACATAGATCTTTTTCTAGGATTGATTTTATTTTATTATCAAATGATTTACTTGTCAAAACAAAAAGAACTAAGATTTTTCCAAGAACTCTATCTGATCATAGTCCAGTATGGATAGAAATTGAGACTGGAAAGGTTGAGAGAAGATCATGGAGATTAAATGAAAATTTGTTTAGATATGAAAAAAATATAATAGAACTTAAAAAGCAGATGAAAGATTTTTTTGAAATAAATTTGAATAAGAGTACCCCTATTGAAATTGTGTGGGATGCGAGTAAAGCGTATATGAGAGGGGTACTCATCCATATGAACTCTAAACATAAATTGAACAGACAAAAGAAAAGATTTGAAATCGAAGCAGAAATAAAGAAAAAAGAACAGTTACTTATTAAAAATCCAACAGATGAAAGAATACCTGGTGCTATAAAACTTTTGAAAGATCAATTCCAAATGCTTATGGCGGAACAAGCTGCAACAAATTTACAATATGCAAAGCATAATACATTTTGTAATGCCAATAAACCGGGCAGATGGTTGGCCTATACATTAAGGAAGAAGCAGAGTATGCGGACTATTGATAGTATCGATATTGGAGGGAAAGAAATTTTTCAACAAAAATTAATTAAAGAAGTCTTTGTAGATTATTATACTAAATTATATGCTAAATATGACATACAGAATGGACTTATAGAAAAATACTTAGAAAATAAAAGAGTTACAAAAATTACTAACCAACAAAAGGAAAGAATGAATCACCCTATAACAGCTGAGGAGATAATTGTAGCAATTAAACAATTGAAGACAGCTAAAGCTCCCGGAACTGACGGCTTGACTGCAGTGTATTATAAAACTTTGCAAGCAGAAATGGTGGAACAACTCAGAGACTTGTTTTGTAATATACAACAAGGGGGTAAAATACCCCCATCATGGAAAACAGCTTATATTTCTTTGATACCAAAAGAGCAAGTAGGTCCTAAAAAACCTGAGAACTATAGACCAATATCTCTTCTGAATAATGATTACAAAATTTATGCAAAAGTATTATCCAACAGGTTGGTGCCAGTAATCCAAGAGGTGATTCATGACGATCAAGCAGGATTTATAGAAGGCAGATATATGAAGGACAATGTAAGGCAAGTTATAGATTTATTGAACTATCTTGAGAAGAATAAACAGATCCCTGCAGTGCTGGTTTTCCTGGATGCGGAGAAGGCCTTTGATAGAGTGGACTGGAATTTTCTATTAAAGACTTTAAAAAAGATGGACTTTGGGGATCAATTTATACAGGCGGTTTCAGCAATTTATCAAGAACAAAAGGCACAGATTATTATTAATGGAAGTTTGACAACAGATTTTAATATTGAGAAAGGAACAAGACAGGGTTGTCCGTTATCCCCACTGTTATTTATTTTAACACTAGAAGTCTTGCTGAATGCAATACGGGATTTGAGTACCTTGAAAGGAATAGAGATTAGGCAAGAGAACTACAGAATAAGGGCATTTGCAGATGATCTGGTTGTTACCCTAACACAGCCGATGGAATCAATAATCCAGCTGAAAGACATTATAAAAGACTATGGTATAGTATCAGGATTTAGATTGAATCAGAAAAAAACTAAGATGATAGTTAAAAATATGACACAAGATCGAAAATACGAACTTGAAAGGAGGGCAGGTTTTGAGATTGTACCAAAGGTTAAATATCTAGGAGTTCAGGTTGCAGAATCGAATATGAAACTGTTTCAAAATAATTATGAGGCGTTGTGGCGAGATGTTCAGAAAGATATGGAGACTTGGAAAAAACTGCAGCTGTCTTTACTTGGAAGAATAGCAGCAGTTAAGATGAACATTTTGCCAAGATTTCTTTTTTTTGTTCCAAATGATTCCGGTGCTTAAAAGTGATAAACATTTGAAAGAATGGCAAAGTGGACTGAATAAGTTTGTCTGGAACGAGAAAAAAATGAGAGTGAAATTGAAAATTATGCAAGATGTTCCAGAAAGGGGAGGTCTTAAACTTCCAAACCTACAGTTATATTATGAAGCAGCAGCTCTGACTCAAGCAAGCGATTGGTTTGGAAGAAAAAAGACTGGAATATTGAATATAGAAAGTTTTGACCTTGAATTTGGATGGCATGCTTACTTATTTTATGAAGATAAAGTGGATAAAGTATTTAAAAGTCATATACTTAGAGATTCCTTGATGAGAGTTTGGAAGAAGCACCGATTCAAATGGGATTATAAAATACCGTTATGGCTGGATCTTGGTCATATTATGTGGAATACAAATATAATGTCACTCGGGGGGTTTTATATAAAGAAGTTCTTTTTACAGATGCGGGCAGATGGCAACTGAAGACATTAGAGACACTGTTGGACGAAGGGATTAATCTAACTTGGTTACAGTATAATCAACTTCAACTGAGATGGAAAGAGGATCAAAAAACTGGTATGTTGCATGAGGAAGAACTGGTTAGACATATAAAAGAGAAAGGTCCAATGCATATTAAAAGGCTATACAATGTTTTGTTAGAAAGGGATTCAGAAACTGAATTGGTTAAAGATTGTATGATTAAATGGGCACAAAATTTTGCAGAACCAGTGATGTTGGAAACATGGGAAAAAATATGGGTCCAGAATGTTAAATTTACACAATCGCAGAATTTGAGGGAAAATTTTTATAAAATGTTTTATAGATGGCATTTAGATCCCAAGAAATTGTCGTGTATGTACCCTAATGTTCAGCCAAAATGTTGGAGATGTGATTGTTTAGATGCCACATATTATCATGTTTGGTGGACCTGTAAGAAAGTTAAGGCTTTTTGGATAAAAATATGGTGGGTTATGCAGAATGTTTTGAAGAAAAAAATTCAATTTTCTCCACAATTGTTTTTACTGCGTATAGTAAAGGGTTTTACATTGGATGAAACTAAGTTGATATTGTATATGATAACAGCAGCGAGATTATTGATAGGTAAATACTGGAAAAATGAAGCTTTGCCCACTATTGAAGAATGGACTTTGAAGATGGCTAGCTTTGCAGAGATGGCGAAGATTTCAGCATATCTAAAAGATCGCTCACAAGAGACTTATGAATGGGAATGGAAAAAATGGATAGATTATGTGCAGAACAAATATCAAACTAGGAAGTATCAAATAGCTTTTCATTGAAAGTATTATATAAAAATAGAAATGTATGAATTTTGTGAAGATGAAAAATTATAAGGGGGTTTGAGGGGTTCAGGTGTTACAAAAAGGGGATTTTGATGGGATTATAATCTGTGGAAGTCAGGGGGGAGGGTTAGGAGGGGTTTGGGAGGGTTAGGGTGGGGAGTATGGGGTGGGTTGGGGGGGGAAATGGGGGGGAAATGTAATTGTAAAACTTTTGCAATAAAAAAAAAAGGAGGGACACTGAAAATAGTTCAGTTTGACATCACATCCTGACAAATTCCTGGAAAAGATTTGTTAGACAGTGGATTTGTTAGCAACTAAAAACAACTGAGGCTATTACTAGAAGCTAGAATGGGTTTGTTAAAAACAAATCATGCCAGACAAACCTTACTGCCTTCTTTGATAAAGAGACTAAATCAGCAGATCAAGGAAATCTTATGGATATAGTATAATTGGGCTTCAAAGTATACTATATAGAAAGTAGATATAGCCTACTTCTTGGTAAGGTAGAATAATGTGGGATAGACAGTACCATCACTAGATGGATTTGTAGTTGATTGACCAACTGCACTCAGCATGTAATCTTCAATAGAACTACAGCTACATGAAGAGAAGCATGCAGTGGCGTAGTTAAAGGTTTTGTCTTCAGCCCAGTGCTTTTCAAGGTCTTAATAAATGATCTAGATGAAGGGATAGAAGGGGAACTCATCAAATTTACAGCTGACACCAAACTGGGGCAAATTACTAATACTTGGAAGATAGATTCAAGATTCAAGAAGATCTTGACAGATTTGAGATTGAGCCCTTACCAACAAAATCCAGCTCAGTGGTGAGAAAAATAAAGTCCTGCACTTAGGCAGAAAAAATAATGCACAGCTATAGAACAAGCAGTACCTGGCTCAACAGTAGCAACTGTGAGAAGAATCTTGGTGTCTTGCTAGACCATCTTTTAATATGAGGCAAAAATGTGCCCAAAAATGTCAAGGCACATATTGCTTAGCATATTGTAAGCCGCCCTGAGTCTCCGGAGAAGGGCGGCATATAAATCAAATTTAAAAAAAAAAAGGCAGTCCTGGGCTGCATCAACAGAGGGATAGCATCAAGAGCGAAGTGATACTGCAGCTTTATACTGCACCAGTGAGGCCATACTTGGAATACTGTGTCCAGTTCTGATCACCATGATACCAAAAAGATTCTGAGGCCCTAGAAAGAATACAAAGAAAAGCAACAAAGATGACAAGTAGTCTGTAGGCTAAACTATATGATGAATGTTAAGGGAACTAGGTATGTCTAGCCTAACAAAGAGAAGGATTATGAGAGACATGATATCTGTCTTCGAGTACTTTGGGCTCTCACAGAGAACAGGGGGTTGAGTGTCCAAAGCAACTGAGGGCAGGACAAGAAGCAAGAAATGGAAGCAAGAGATCCTGTCTGGAACTAAGGAGAAATTTCCTGACAGTGAGAACAATTAAACATTGGAACAGCTTATCTCCTGGAGTCATGGGTGCTCCATCATTGGAGATATTTAAGACAAGATTGGACAACAATTTGTCTGGAAAGCAATAAGGCGAAGGGTTTTGACTAGAAGATCTCCAAGATCCATTGCAGCTTTATGATTCTCTGATTAACCTTGGTGAATGTTGTTATAACCATTCACTCTGGCCCAGGAACTGTTGCTTTCTGCTTTCTCAGCTTGACTTCTTACACCAAATGTGCTTCAGAAATGAATACTCCTTTGATGGCTCCAGTGCAGTCTGATGGCCTTTATAGTTTGCCTTGGCAGTTGCATGTGGCCAAGACACCATTGTTCTAATTTTTACTATTCAGATCTTTTATGATTCATGAACTATAGCTTATTAAAAAAAGTATAAATACATTTTTTCTCTCCTCCTCTTATCCATTGAAGGAAGATTATTGATTCATAATGGCATTCTCCTGGGCAGGAAATCATGTTTATTTCATTTTGCTTTTCTGTACAGACCATTGTATTATCTTATCTAGCCTGGCTATTCCTGTTACCATTGGCAACAGCACATTCTACTATTCTCTTGGAATTGTAGAGGTTTTTTAAAAAATGTCTTTCATGCTAGTAGGAGAGAAAACTACTTTTGATGAGATACTCTTCGTTTCGCTATAATTTTGATTAGTCATGGTGACCTAGCCAGAACTAAACTTAGTTGCTGAATAAAAGGTTTTGGACAGCTTGCAGCCTCACTTTGTTTAGGAATACTTCCCGGCAGAAGAAGCTTACTTTCATGGCATGCTGGTATTCCTTTTATTGGGGGGGTGGGGGGTGGAGGAGTTTTGTGCATTATCCTATATACAAGATTTCTCTATCTACACTAGATGTTAATAATTTAAACCCTAATGTTAAATATTTCTTTGATCATGCCCTTACGACTCTAAGTGATCTATTTAAACTCTTCTCTGTATTTTGGGGTGCTGAGCCACATTGTGAATGTATGTCAGAAACTATTGCAAGGAAGACTGTGGTTTAAATACATACATACAAAGTTGGAGTTAATTACCATATTTTTTGCACTATAATATGCTCCAAACCATAAGACGCACCTAGCTTTTGGGGAGGAAAACAAGAAAAAAAATATGCTTCTGCCTCGCAGCATTCATTGGTATTCATCTGGCTAGCATCCTTGCAGCAAACAGCAAAAAGACTGGTCAGCTTCAGCACGTTATCGCAGCCTGATTTAGCATGACCAGCTGATTGGCGGTTGGATCGGCCTCCTGGAATACCACTGATCAGTTGTTCCAGGCTGCGGGGATCGCCACTGCCCTTTTACCACCTCCACACATCCTGTTTTCAGCCTCCGCGTGCCCCATTTTCACCCTCCATGCCTCCCATTTTTGGCCTCCACATGCCCCAATTTTGGCCTCTGCGTGTCCTGTTTTCAGCCCGTTCCAGGCGGCAGGAATCACCACCGCTGATAGCCGCCAATTGCCACTGATCGCCACTGCCACCACCACTGGTAAAATGGTCGGGCTCAAAATAAACAAGGACAAAACTAAAATGTTGACCAAAAACTTAACAAATAAACAGAATGAGAAATTAGAGGAGAAATTGGGGATTTCAAGAGTTAAAAAAAATTAATATCTAGGAATACAAATGTACCACGATAAAAAAAGATAATTATGATACATTGCTACAAAAAATCCAAAAGGATCTAGAAATTTGGTCTAAATTGCAAATATCATTGATTGGTATAATTTCAACGATAAAGATGAATATACTACCCAGACTGCTATACGTGTTTCAAACTATACCGATCAAATTAGAGAAAAATTTCTTCGAACAATTAAATAAAATTACATCAAAATTCGTCTGGTCAGGGAACAAACCTCGCATTAAATTTAAAATTATTGCAAGATAGTAGAAGTAGAAGTATTTCTCCCAAATTGGTAGAAAAAATTGGTAGTAGTAGAAGTAATCTCCCAAATTGGGAGCTCTATTATCAGGCTGCAGCACTAACATGGCTTAAAGAATGGATTCAGCTACAAAATAAACAAGTACTAACAATAGAAGGACATGATCTTCAGATTGGCTGGCACAGTTTTCTTTGGGACGGGAAAAATAAATATCATACATATTTCCAAAGACATTTATTAAGAAATGCCCTTTTACATGGGGCTACTCTTGAAAAGTGTTCGGAGTGTTTGGAGACTACAGTTGGTCCAGAACGCAGCCGCGTGAGCTGCCGTGGGTGCACCTAGATACACCCACATTACACCAATTCTCCGTGAGCTACACTGGCTCCCTATTGGTCTCCGGTCAAAATTCAAGATGTTGGTTATTACCTTTAAAGCCCTACATGGCTCAGGGCCAGGTTATCTTCGAGACCGCCTTCTGCCGCATAGCTCCCAGCAACCGGTAAGATCCCACAGAGTTGGTCTCCTCCGGGTCCCGTCAGCTAAACAATGCCGCCTGGTGGGCCTGCGGGGGAGGGCCTTCTCTGTGGCGGCCCCAGCTCTCTGGAACCAGTTACCTCCTGAGCTCCAGACCATCACCACCCTATTGGCCTTGCGAAAAGCGGTGAAGACCTGGCTTTTCCGGCAGGCCTGGGGCCGTTGATCTCGCTCTTGTGATCTGGTGAGATCTGGCCATGAATGGCTTGAATGAGTTTTTAATGTTTTTAATGTTTTTAATTTTAAATGTTTTTTATAATGATTTTTTAAAATGTATTGTGAGCCGCCCTGAGTCTTCGGAGAGGGGCGGCATATAAATTGAATTAATTAAATTAAAAAATTAAATTAAATTAAATTAAATTAAATGTCTGGGAGAAAGTTAAGAAGGATCATTATACAAAAGTCCCAATCTGGCTATCAACTATGGAAGTAATATTACACCCAAACACCACGGACTTGAGCAAAATGATAAGATATGCAGACCTACTTGATGAGAAAGGGGAATTAAAATCAATTCAAGATTTGAAACAACAAGGATTAAATATGGAATGGTGGCCGTATTTACAAATAAAAACCAGATTCAAAAAGGATCAGGAGCAACATGGCATATACAGAGAACAATTGGATATAGACAAAATTTTATTAGGATCGGGGGAAAAATGATCACAAAAATCTACAATTTCTTATTAAAATACAAAATGGAAGATGAAACAGTAAAAGAAATGATGATCTGTTGGACAAAAAACCTTGGGCACAGTATAGAATTAGAAAAGTGGGATAAATTGTGGAATAGAAACTATAAATTAACAATGGCGGTAGCCTATAAAGAAAATTTGTATAAAATGTTCCATAGACGGCACTTGGCACCAGCGAGATTGGCCAAAATGTTCCCAAATCTATCACCTAATTGTTGGAGATGTGGTTACAAATTAGGCATATACTACCATATGTGATGGATATGCCCCAAGATAAAAAATTTTTGGTGTAAAATTAAAAATTGGCTGGAGGAAATTACCAAATTAAAAATGGAATTTAAACCAGAACTCTATTTATTAGGAATAATTAACCCAAAAATAGATAAATCTTTACAATATCTAATACTTCATATATTAACGGCAGCAAGGATTACTGTCACACAGGGATGGAAACAAAATAATGTAGTAGGAGAGGAAACAGAAATTTGAAAAATTCTACAATGTGCAGAAATGGATAAGATGATGCTGGAAATTAAGGAGAGGGAAGAATCGGAATATTATAGAGTGTGGAATAAACCAGGGGTGGGTTCTACTTACCTTTACTACCGGTTTGGAATGGGGCCGGTGAGAAGTGCAAATGGCTGCTGTTGTAAATGGTTGAGACTTTAGTATTAATTTGGAAGAGGCTACTGGCTTGGTGAATATTAACTGTTTTGTAACAATGAGCAAGTTTTTCTCTCTGTATTTTGCTTCTATGTTTATTTATCTCTTCCCCTGAAGAGATAAATCTCTTTTTACATGGCTTTAATCTATATTTTGTCTTTTGCCTCATAATTGTTGATTTTAACAATTTTGTGATTTGTAATAATGAGATGTGGGGTATTATGCCTGTGCAAAACCTCAAATTAATGCCCTACTTGAGTGAAATTTGTGCAGAGAATTTTTGTGAAATGATTTCTCAAAAGCATGGAATAGTTTCTCCACCCCAGCAACAGTGTCACTATACTGTTTTACTTCTCCTCACTTCTGAAAGTTCCAAAAGCCAGAGGAAATTTCTTTCTTTTTTTTATTTTTTTTTATTTTTAAACAAATAAAACATAAAAATCCATCTTCCATTAACAATTACAAACAGTGTGTCGATCAGTTACAAATCCTTTGTGCTTTGTCCCCATGTTCATATTTTACTAAATATCCAATTTCTCATATTATCAATCTAATATATATCTTTATATCATTATCATCATTTGTCATTTATCTAACAATGGCATTATCATTAAAAAAAATATTTTCACATATTATATTATAACATTCATTTTATAATTCATATTTCATTTCCATGTTTTAGTATCTAGCCTTTGGTAAAATAACTCCCATATCTTATAATATATTGTTTATCTTCTTGTTCTCTAATTTCAAATGTCAATTTACTCATTTCAGCACATTCCATGATTTTCTTAATAACTTCATCTTGCATTGGTATTTTCTCATTTTTCCAGTTTTTAGCAAACACAATTCTAGCCGCTGTCAATACATTCACAATCAAATATCTCAATTCTCTGTTATATGTTTCTGGCACAATTCCTAATAAAAAAAATCTCTGGTTTAAAGTCTGTGTTTTTTTATCATTTTTTCCAACCATGTGTGGATTTTAGCCCAATATCTTTTGGCTTCTACACATGTCCACCACATATGGTAATATGAGCCCGGTATCTGATGACATTTCCAACACTTTTCCGATTTGTTCTTGAACATTCTGGCTATTCTCATTGGAGGAAGATGCCACCTGTAAAACATCTTATACAAATTTTCCTTATATGCTGTTGACATTGTCATTTTATAATTTTCCACCCACAATTTTTGCCATTTCTCTAAATCAATTCCATAACCAAAATTTTCCACCCATGCTATCATTGTTTCTTTAACTTGTTCTCCTTCCAATTTTATCCAGTAAATAACCATACAGTTTTTTAATTACATAATCATCAGAACCTGTTAAAATTGTATCTAAATTAGTCAAAGTATTATAAAGACCTTTTGCCTTACAATCCTCATCGTATCTAGAACGTATTTGCAAACAAGAAAACCAATTCATCTTTAACCCTTGTTCTTCCAGTTCTTGCTTCAATTTAAGTTCACCCTTTTCATCCAGTAATTCACTATATCTAACAATTTTTTCCCTTCTAAATATTACTGAGTGTGAAAATGCTTCAATCGTTGATACCCAGACTGGAATTTTCAAATAATGTTGTTTTTTAATCTTCTCCCAATTTAATAACAAAGCCTGTCGTATATGGTGTCTTCTAAAATAACCCTGTGTTTTTGTTCCCTTATACCATAGAAAAGCGTGCCACCCCAACAACAAGTCGTGTCCTTCCAAAATCAATAATCTGGTATTTCTTAACATTATTCATTCTTTAATCCACATCAAACTTGTCGCTTGATAATAAAGTTCCCAATTAGGTAGATCAAAACCCCCTCTCATTTTAGCATTTTGTAACAATCTTAATTTTATCCTCACCTTTTTCCCCTGCCAAATATATTTTAACACTATTTTGTTCAATTCTTCAAAATAATCTCTCCCCAGTCTAATTGGAATTGTCTGGAACAAATATAAAATTCTGAGCAATATATACATCTTAATAGTTGATATCCTCCCTATCAATGATAATTGCAAATTTTCCCATTTCGCCAAATCTATTCCGATCTGTTGTTTGAGTTTATTATAATTATTTTCTTTAAGTGTGCTACATCTTGCTGTCAAGTATATCCCCAAATACTTCACCTTATTTGTGGCCTGCATCTTTGATATTTCCGCCAATTCTTCTTTTTGTTTTAATAACATATTTTTTGTCAAAATCTTCATTTTGTCTTTATTAATTTTCAAACCTGCTACTTCCCCAAATTCTCCTATTTTATCAATCAGTATAGTTATTGATGTTAATGGATCATCAAGAATAAAAACCAGGTCATCTGCAAACGCTTGTAATTTATATTCTTCCTTTCGAATTTTCATTCCTTTTATGTCTTTTTCTTCTCTGATATTTCTATTTAGCACTTCTAATGTTAATACAAACAACAGAGGGGACAACGGACAACCTTGTCTAGTACCTTTTTTTTATCTCAATAGAATCCGTCAATTCTCCATTTATCATTACTTTTGCTGTTTGTTTACAATATATAGCTTCTATTGCTTGAATAAATTTTCTACCAAAGCCCATCTGTTCCATTTGAAACAGCATAAATCGCCAGTTCATGTTGTCAATGGCTTTTTGTGCATCTAGAAATATCAAAGCCATTTGCTTTTCAGGATGGGCCTCATAATATTCCAAAGTGTCCAGAATTATTCTCATATTATCTCTAATCTGTCTCTTTGGCAGAAACCCATTTTGGTCGGAATGTATAAAGTTGTTTAAATATTTTAAGTCTTTCTGCCAGAATTGAAGCAAAGATTTTATAGTCTGAATTTAGCAGGGATATAGGTCTGTAGTTTTTAATTTGTTGTGGGTCAGTATCTTCCTTTGGAACAAGTGTAATATATGCTTCCGACCATGACTTAGGTATTTCCTTTTTTATCATAACTTTGTTCATAACTTCTAGGAGTGGGAGACTCAAAGATTCCTGTAGTGTTTTATAAAATTCCGCTGGCAGTCCATCTGGACCTGGTGCCTTTCCATTCTTTTGTTTTTTAATTTCTTCAGTTAATTCCATCATAGTAATATTTCCTTCTAACATCACCTAAAAGCCGGAGGAAATTTCTGTGCATGTGCTGAACATGCATAGAAACCTTTTGCAACATTCCAGGACTACTGGAAGTCCTGACATAGATTTTTGCACATGTGCAATGCAGGCACAGAACTACAACTCAATGTCCTTTTTCAATTCATTTCAATTCAATGAAACTCAGGGTCTCTCTGTGATCCCCCATCCACATCTCCACTGGTTCGGTTACAAAGTGAGCTGCCCTTCCAGCTGCCGATCCAGCTGGCAAAATGCTATGGGCATCCTCAGTGTTATCATTCTCAATCCCAATTTCTCTACCACCTTGGGGCTAATCATGCATCTGGTGCACCCTGAGTCCAAAAAGACTAGCATCTTCCCCATGGTGCCTGATGAAGGCACCCGTACATCCACTGGGATGGTCATGGGGGCCACATATTGACTTGCCAGGGGGTCGTCATCGGAGTTGGTGTCAGGTGTGCCTCCTTTCAGTACTCAAGGAAGAAAAAACCCGACCCCATTTTCATAGAAAAGGTACTTTTACTGAGTATGAACTGAATGCAACCAAAGGAAAACAAGGTCTGGGGCAATAGGCATGAAAATTACATATAGAAAGCATCCATAAAACCCTTCCCCCCAACTGTCCAGCCAGGATTATCCAATCCACATTCCCCCCAAGGGTCATGTGGGGTGCAGTGTCCGATGGTGCCATCCTCCTGGTATGCCACGACGGTTGACCTTGAGTAGTTATCAGTTTCAAAGAAAACGCTGAAGAAAACTTTCTCTTCTGTTCTCTTCTCCACCAGCTCACTTCCCCCCTCCCAGATATTCAAACAGCTCCCCCCTCCCCCCATTACAATGGCAGCTGAGCAAGCAAGCAATGAAAAAGTGGAGGCTGACATTCGGCCCTCCTACAGAAGAGACATTATTCCTACAAGAAAAACAGAATAAGGGAAAATAGATAATTACAGAACCAGGAACATAGATTAAGCACCAAGATTAAGGTTTATCAGGATATTTGGAATAAAATAATTGCAGCTGTTTTGAAGCCTGAACATCTCGCTTATTTACCCATTCAGCCTGAGCTAATGGGAAATGTTTCCAAGCCACCAAGTACTGCACCTTACCGCAATGTTTCCTGGAATCCAATATTTCTTTGACTTCAAAATGCTGTTCCCCCTCAATGAGTATGGGGAAAGGAGGAGGTTCTTGGTCCGGACGCAAAGGGGACGAATGCTCCAGTTTCAGCAGGCTGACATGAAACACTGGATGAATCCTTCGCAAGATTTTGGGCAACTCTAATTGCACTGTAACTGGGTTAACTATGCGGATGATAGGAAAAGGACCCACGTATTTGGGCCCAAGCTTTTTCGACTTTTGGGTAGTTTGCAAGCACTTGGTGGAAAGGAAAACCTTATCTCCTACTTTATAATCCCAACCCTGAAGTCTTTTCTTATCAGTCTTTTCTTGGTGAGCCTCATCCAGGGCCTTACATGTTACTGTACATGTAGCACATAGCTATTCAATCCATTCAGCCAAAGAAGGTATCTGTGAGTTCTCCTGAGGTAACTCCAGGATGGGTACAAAATCTTGGCCGGAGGCTACCTTAAAAGGGGTAAACCCAGTACTGCTGTGTATAGAGTTATTATAGGCGACCTCTGCAAACGGCAGCAAGTCTGCCCAGTTATCTTGCTGATAGTTTATTATTTATTTATTTATTAGTTTGATTTATATGTCGCCCTTCTCAAGAGACTCAGGGCGGCTTACAATGCTTTTAAGCAATAGCCTTCATACTTTTGTATATATCTGCTTAGTAGGCCTTTTTGCCCCCCCCCCTATTTTATACAAAGTCAGCTTATTGCCCCCACAAACCAGGTGCTCATTTTACCTACCTCGGAAGGATGGAAGGCTGAGTCAACCTTGAGCCTGGTGAGAATTGAACTCGCAGTAATTGCAGCAGCTGGCAGCTAAATACTACTTTGACAGTAGTTTAGTCCACTGTGCCACCAGGCTCTTACAGTTTATGTAACATCTAAGATATTGTTCTAACACCGAGTTAGTTCTCTCACAAGCCCCATTGGTCTGAGGGTGATGGGTGGAGCTTAATCCCTGGGTGGAACCTAACAACCCTTGGAACTCTTTCTAAAAGTGGGAGGTGAACTGGACCCCTCTGTCCGAAATTATTCGCTCTGGAGCCCCATGTAATCTGTACACATGTTGGACAAACAACTTTGCAAGAGTTTTAGCCGAAGGGATCTTGGGACATGGGATAAAATGCACTTGTTTAGAAAACAAATCAGTAACCACCCAAATGACTGTATTCCCTCCACTTTCGGGCAATTCAACAATAAAATCCATAGAGATTTCCTTCCATGGGGCTTCTGGCCTGGCAACACTCTGAAGCAGCCCAGGTGATTTCCCAGGAGGCCTCTTTGCTGAAGCACATATGGGGCAGCTCACCACATATGCTTCTATGTCTTTCTTCAGCGCTGGCCACCAGAATTGTCGTTCAACTAAATGTAATTTCTTCATGAAACCAAAATGCCCAGCAATTTTAGCATCATGGGCATATTGTAATACTGTCCCTCTCAGGTTGGCGGGGGCATACAGTTTAGCTCCCACCCAGGCGAGGCCTTCTCGAAGTGTACACTTATTGGAGTGGGGTAAAAACCACTTATCAGTTTTTAGTGCTTCTTTCAACTGCTTGCTCAAGTTGCCAGACAAGGTTGGATTTACTTTTGCCTGGGCTCTGGTAACCACTGGTGCCGCCAGCTGTTTTGAGGGGATAACCAGATGAATTACTTCCTCTCTAATGCTATTGTATTGAGGTAGTCTTGAAAGGGCATTTGCCATAAAGTTCTTCCCTCCAGAAAGGTAGCGCAGGGAGAAATTAAATCGCTTAAAGTGTTGAGCCCAGCGGACTTGCTTAGGCGACAGTTTTCATGGCGTTTTCAAAGCCTCTAATTTTTTGTGATCCATCCACACCTCAAAAGGATGCTTCGCCCCTTCAAGGAACTGCCTCCACGTTAACAGCGCCCAACGAACAGCAAAAGTCTCCTTCTCCCATATGGCCCACCTCCTCTTGGTCTCCAATAATTTCCGAGAGGTATAGGCACAGGGTTGCAACTTCCCCTCAGCATTTGTTTGGAGTAACAGTGCCCCGACGGCCACATCACTGGTGTCAGCCTGAACCACAAGCGGGGCTTCCATGTCGGGATGCTTAAGGACTGGTTCCGCAGCAAACAGTCGTTTCAGTTTCTCAAAAGCCACCTGACAGTCCATAGTCCACTCGAGAGGCCGGGTGGGGGGGGTTGGCCTCTCCTCTCCTTTTGTTTTCAGACGATTAGTAATTGGTAAGGCAATTTTTGCAAACGAGGGGATGAACTGTCGATAGAAATTAGCAAAACCCAGGAAATTTTGTAGTTGTTTGTGGGTGCGTGGGGAAGCCCATTCCAACACAGCCCGAATCTTCTCTGAATCCATTTCTATCCCCTCATGTGAAATGCGGTACCCCAGATAGTCAATTTTAGTCTGGTGGAATTTGCATTTTGATAGCTTAGCATACAGTTCAGCAGCTCTAAGTTTTTTCAGGACAGCCCTCATCAGTTTTACGTGGTTGTCCATGGTCTCAGTGTAAATAAGAATGTCATCAAGGTAGACCAACACCCCCTTGTACAGGTGTTTGCAGTACTTCGTTAATCATTTGCATGAACACGGCAGGGGCTCTTTGGAGACCGAAAGGGAGCACCCGAAACTGGAAACATCCCAGCGGGCAGTTGAAAGTAGTTTTCCATTCATCACCTTCCTTAATCCAAACTCTATAATACGCCTCCCGCAAATCCAACTTAGTAAAAAATTTTCCTTTGCCCAGGTGGGCTAGCATGTCCTTCATGAGGGGCATGGGGTAGATGTTTTCTACACAGATTGCATTGAGGTTTCGATAGTCAATCACCAGGCAATAAGACCCATCCTTCTTCTCCCGGAATAGCATTGGGGCAGCTACCCGTGGCCTAGCCGGTTGGATGAAACTGCGTTTTAGGTTTTTATCAATAAAGTCTCACAGTTCCCCCAACTCCCGGGGGGTCATGGGATAGATTTTTGGTTTAGGGAGTTTTACCCCAGTGTAGGTTTTCTATGCTACAGTCTGTAGGCTGGTGGGGGGGCAACACATCTGACGCCTTTTCACTGAACAGCTCCTGGAGGACCTGGTACTCTTTTGGGATCTTTTCTTCCCCCACGATGTGGTCCGTTGCAGTCGCCGCCCCCTCGCTTGCCACTTTGGCCACACAATAGGGGTCCTCCCCTCTCTTCCCTTGGTGATTGGAGCGGATGTGCAACATGCCCGTTTTCCAATTTATACGTGGGTTCCATTTTCAGAGCCAGAGCAACCAAAGTAGGAGGGCCGTTCCATGCCCAGGGCCACAGTAAAACACAGAGTCTCTAGGTGATCCCCCATCCCCATCTCAATTGGTTCGGTTACAAAATGCGCTGCCCCCACCACCACTGATCCGTCTATCTGACAGAATGCCATGGGCCTTTTCATCATTTTTAATCTTAGCCCCATCTGTTCCACATTGTCCGGGCTGATGACACACCTGGTACATCCCGAATCTAGAAGGGCTAGAATCTGCCCATGGGCCCCGGTGGATGGTACCTTTAGTTCTACTGAGATGGTCATGGGGCCCCCATTCTGACTTACCAGGAGGTCCTTGTCAGAATCAGTTTCGGTTTCACTGTCGTCTGTGATGGTTGGAGTCCCCAACTCACCCAGTTTCAGGGGAGCAAACTCAATGACTTCTACCCCTTTTAGGGCGGCTTCGCGGGCTTTCGTGGGTGCTTTATCGGCTCTCTTCCCTCCAGTAGGGGTCACCTTGGATCCAGGCTTAGAGAAACACTCAGCTGCTCAGTGCCTCTCCTTCCCACATCTGAAATACATGGAGGATTTCGGCTTGGAACCTGCCGGTCCCACTGCGGCCTTTGGCGCCCCCTTGTGGAATGAGGAGGGTGGTTGATTCCAGGTGTGCCCACCACGGAAGCGATCTCTGGCCAAATCGATCTCCACATCCGCGGCCAGCACGTACCAACTCTGCAGGTCCCTAGGAGCCCCTCGGGAGCAGCAATCCTTGTAGACATCCTCATTTAGCCCATATTTATAGCTCTCCAGCAGGGCTAATTCTGACCACCCTCTCATGTAGGGTGCGAACTCGCAGAACTCTTGGGTGTACTCTGCCACCGATCTCCGCCCCTGGTAAATGGACTTCATTCTAATTCTCACCCTTCGCTTGGCTAACGGGTCCTCAAAATGCGTTCTGAAGGCTGCCATGAATTGGTCATAATTCCTCATCAGGGGGGTATCTTCATTATGGAGTCCCATCATCCACTCAGCTGCCACCCCCTCCAGGGCCTTGCTAACGCACCTCATGTGTGCGGCATCTGATGGGATATCCTCCCCCCAGTCCTGCATGTGGTTCCACACTTGGGTTAAAAAGAATCCCAGTCCTTTCAGATCTTCCACATATCTTACTGATAGTAAGGGAATTTTGGGCTTGCTTCGCCTCCGTGGCAGGGCCTGTCCAGCAGGAGGGCCCTGGGCTGCAGCAGCGACTTGAGTTCCGGAGGCCTGAGCTCTCACTTCCACACAAGCAGCAGCCTCCGTTCCACCCCTGGGGCATTCATTCTCCCTCCTGGCAGGCAATCCATACCTTTCACTGGCTTTACAACTCTCCTCAGCTTCTCTCAGTAATTGCAGAGCATGCGTGATCAGAAGATTTTCTTTCTGCTCTTGCTGCCAGGCAGCATCTCTGCCTCGGCTTCTGGCAGTTGTTACTCCTTGGGGGGTTTTCTCCAGCTCCGGTAACCTTCCCACACCCAGCGACCATTTGGCTCTCTCTGGCTTCTCCTCCAGCTGTAAATTAGCCATCCAATCCGAAGGCTCCCAGCCGGGGTGTGATGAGGGAGTCGCTGAGCCAGCCGCTCCCATCTGTTCCTGGTTATTGTCTTGATCAGACATTGTTTGCTCAGCCCCCACGGTAGTTTTCCGGGATGGCTGTTAATTGCAGACCTTGCTTAATGTCAGGTGTGCCTCCTTTCAGTACTCAAGAAAGAAAATCCCTGACCCCATTTTCATAGAGAAAAGTACTTTTACTGAGTATGAACTGAATGCAACCAAAGGAAAGCAAGGTCTGAGACAATAGGCGCGAAAATTACATATAGAAAGCATCCCTAAAACCCTTCCCCCCAACTGTCCAGCCAGGATTATCCAATCCACATTCCCCCCAGGGGTCATGTGGGGTGCAGCGTCCGATGGTGCCGTCCTCCTGGTATGCCACAACAATTGACCTTGAGTAGTTATCAGCTTCAAAGAAAATGCTGAAGAAAACTTTCTCTTCTCTTCTCTTCTCCACCAGCTCACTTCCCCCCTCCCAGACATTCAAACAGCTCCCCACTCCCCCTGTTACAATGGCAGCCGAGCAAGCAAGCAATGAAAAAGTGGAAGCTGACATTCAGTCTCACTCTCCTCTGGTGGGATCAGAATTCCCAGCTCCTCCTGGGCAGGAGGGGAAAACTCAATGACTTCTGCCCTCTTCAGCACTGTGCTTTTCTGGCTGCTTTTCAGTCTTCCTGCCCCTAGCAGTTGCCAGTTTGGAGCTTGGCTTGGTGAGGCAATCAATTGCTTGGTGCCCCTCCTTCCTGCACTTGAAGCATGCCATGGACATCGGTTTGGATGCTGGTCCGCTTTTGGCAGCTTTCAGGGCTTCTTTAGGGGCAGAGGGGGAAGGCTTGCACCAGCCGTGTTTTCCATGGTGCCAGTCTCTAGCCAGATCAATTTCCACCTCATCTGCTAAGACATACCAGCGCTTAAAATCTCGAGGGCCCCCCGGGAGACACAGCTTTGATAGATTTTCTCATTAAGCCCATTTTCGTAGCATTCCATCAGGACTTCTGGGGACCAGCAAGGCATGTGGCAGACCAGCTCACAAAACTCCTGAGTATATTCTGCCACTAATCTCTTCCCCTGGTTGATGGTCTTCATCCTGGTCCTAGCCTTGTGTTCAGCTAGGGGGTTGTTGTGGCCTGTTGGCCATCAGCCCCTCCAGCATCTGAATCAGATGAGAAGGAAGCATGGGAGTCAGGGTCAGCATCAAGGCAACCTGAGAGCTCTGAGAGGGAAAAGCGAATGGAGCTGGGGGAGAGAGAGAGAGGGAGGGAGGGAGGGAGGGAGAGAGAGGTGGACCCTGGGCCATCCATCAGCCCTCAGATGGAGAGTCAACCGCCCCAGGTCCGGAGGTGGCTGATGAGGAATAGGAGGAACAGCTGGGTCCAGCGCCTGATGCGCATATATGCAGACGGCAGAGGAGAGAGCAGTCAAAATCCGTGGGCCGATCCTTGGGAAGGAAGAGCCATCACTGCTAGCAAAGTGCCAACCTAGGTCTGGGGATAAAAGGCAGGGGGCAGAGATGAATAGATGTGGCAGTCAAGTATTCATCTCCCTGCCAGACAGACTTGTTAGCTTGCGGTGAGAGGAAACTTTTTACCCGGGCTGCTGGCACTCCTAATAAAGGAATCATTGAGTTAACTTCAGAGGGTTTGTCATGTTTGGGGAGCTGGGTCAGAACTGCCTGCAGAGCACCATCATAAACTGGTCATAATCTCATAGTTTAGGGGCATTGTCATTGTGAAGAGTGACCATCCAGTCTGCTGCAGCCCCTTTCAGGGCCATGGCACACATCTCACTTTAGTTGTCTCTGATGTAAAGTCCTCTCCATATTCCTGCATGTGATTCCAGACTTGAGCTATAAAGAATCCCAGCTTTGGGATCCTCTCTGTATTTTATTCCCAGAGAAGGAACCTTCAGAATTTGGTGCTTCCAGGGGATGGTTTCCACCACCAGGAGGGGAGGGGGGGCTGGGCTGCAGCAGCGGCTGCTGCCAGAGCAGTGACTGCCAAAGCTGATCTCTGTTGGGCAACAGAGGCCACCGCTGGGGTTGCAGAGACAGCAGTTCCCCCTGCTGCCTTGTCAGCATCTTCATGCACTGGCAGCGCATGCTTCTGTGCGAGGGCCGCCAAGCTCTCCAACTCTCGAGTGCTTCATGCAGAAGTTGCAAGGCATGGGTCAGCAGGAGGTCCTCTTTGTGAGATTCTGGCAGGGCATAAACTCCATGCCAGCCTCTGGTGAGAGTCACCCAGGGGGGTGCTCCTTAGGGTCTTCCATGTGTCCTACGCCCAGCAACCATCTGGCTCGGACTGAATTCTCCTTGAGTTGCAGCTCTTCCAGCCATTCCGTCTCCTCGCAGCACCTATGTGGCTGGGGGGAGGTCGACCCCAAGGCTCCGGACTCTTCCTGGTTGCTCCTGTGGGTTGACATTGTGCGCTCAGTCCCCTCTGTAGACTGGGGTCTCCAGATTGGCCAATAAAGCAGATCTTGCCTAATATCTGGCCTGCCTCTATTCAAAATCCAAGAAAGAAAATCCCCAATTCCATTGAGATAGAGAAGAGGTACTTTTATTGACTTTGAAATGATAACAGTGAAAGCAAGGCAATATCTGATTCAAAATGTGTGAAAGTTACAAATTGAAAGTTTCCCCAAATCCGGGGTTTCCGGTTCCGGTCATCGTGACAGCAAGATGGATTTGGAGTTAGCTCCTGTCACGATCTTGCCAATCTCTTAGCCTGGGCGGCTTTGTTTTGCCGGCGGCAGCCCCGGAGAGGCAGCCGCAAGTGGAGAGGAGCTAGGAGCGTGTTAGGAGTGGCAATCCGGCACGTGTAAGCGAATCTCTCCTGTCTCAGGCTGAGAAGGCAGCGCCAGTAATGGCGGCTCCGTAGCGATGACTGCCCATTTAGGAAGGGAAACCTGATCGCGACGGACAAGACGCCCTACACCTTCAATTAAATAAGAGCTAATGGAGACGGTGTTTTGACTCTTCTGAGAGCCCCACTGGATATGCTGAGGTGGTGAGATCTATGAAAAGTGCCCTGTGTGTGGTTGGAGCAAAGACGGGATAGCGGCTACGTGTGTCCCACTCCTTACTTGTGGAGCTGATTTTGAACTGTGCTGGCTGAATGGAACATTTGAAAAGGATCGAGTTGTGAGTTGTACCTGGTGGAGGGTGTGATTGATTTTGGGCTGATCTCCTGCTCCTTTCTTATATTTTCTACAGAGAATTTGGAAGGACCTGTGACTGAACAAACAGCTATACTTTTTGCTAGAAATCTATTACCCTTTCCCCACCCCCTTTTCCCCTCAACGTGCTTACTAAAGAGTGTGTGTGCAGAATAGCGCTATACCCCCATCTAGTGGAGATCTTTATTATAACGTGTGTATAGCAACTTGAGGAAGAGAAGAACTCTGCCGAGTAATATTTTTTGGATTTTTTTTTCTTACCTTTCTTTCCTCTCTGAATTATGTATTGAATACTACCCCTACTACCGATTAGACTGCTCACCTGATTAATTTAAATCTTGCTTACCCCTGACTACCCCTTTTCTTTGGAACTGATCGGATAAAAACTCCTCCAATCAAAATGTCAACGGCAACATCAGTGGTAACCGCAAAAACTGGGAAAAAAGTCCTGACACTCCCTATGGTCGCTGCTACGGCCACACCCACCTCATCGCCTTCGTCTGCCAGGTCACTGGATGATATGGTTGCTGCAGGGAAACCACCATCGCTAGCAAGCTTACAGAACATGCTGCAGGCTATGTACGAAGTGATGACTAAAAATCAAGAAGCTATTTCTAAAAACTTAGAGGACCTAACACTAGATATTAAAGGGGAGTTGGGAGCCGTTAGAAATGATATCAAAATGTTGAATGAGAGTTTGGAAGGTGTTCAGGGGGTCTTGACGCAACAGGAGAGTAAAATACAAGACATTGAAAGGAGGATGGGACGATGTGAGGAAAGACAAGATGGAGAGGAAAGGGAGCAAATAGCGGTGAGCAGGGTCTTTGAAGAGGAAATTATTTTTTTGGAAATGGACAGATCATCTTTCTACTTGAGGATTCAAAATGTGGTGGAAGAAAGGGGGGAGCCATTAAGAGATATAGTAGCAGAAATACTGGCTGGGACTTTGGAGATCACAAAGGAAGAGGTTTTGAGGGATATAGACGACGTGTTTCGGGTTCACACGAGTTATGCCAGGAGACAGAAACTTCCAACTGAGGTTCATATCAGACTATCTAAGAAAGCCCTTAGGGAAGAGGTAATTGCGAAGGCTAGAGATAAAACAGTAACCTATAAGGATAAACAATTGATATTTTTGAGGCAGCTCCCTAGGCGGGTTCGGGAAATACGGCGTAATTATCACTTCTTAACGGCCCAACTGAGAAAGCATAAAATATTATATAGGTGGCTACTCCCAGAAGGTTTATTATTTACTTGGGCAGAAAAAAGGGTGAGAATCGATAATCTTAGAGACGCTAGAGATTTCTTTATTAGACATTTGAACCCCTCAGAAGCAGACGTGGGAGAAGAGTTAGAGAGCAAGAGCGGGGAAGAAGTACTAGAGGAGGAAGAGAGAGGGGAAATAGAACAAGTAGGTGAAAGGAAGAAAGGGAAAGGACAAACTCAGACTCAGGTAGAGAGGGGTGTTGAAACAAGACAATCAAAAAAGAAACCTCAAGCAGAAGGCAAGTAAGGGTAATAAGGAAGACGGGATGGGGGAAGAGATGCGTCTAATGTCTGTGAATATCAATGGATTGAATAGTCCAAATAAAAGGAAAAAGGTTTTTACTAAATTAATGAAAGCACGTTTGAATATAGTATGCCTCCAAGAGGTACATATAAAAAGAGATCACCTCTACCTATTGAATTATAGCAAATTGGGTCAACTATATACATCCCTAGCAGAAACAAAAAAAAGAGGAGTAGCTATTTATGTACAAAAACACATAAAGTCGAGGCTGATTTTTGCAGACGAAGATGGGAGACTGTTGATGGTTGAGGTAGAAATATGTGATAAAAAATGTTTATTGGTTTGTATATACGCACCTAATGGAAATCAGAAAGTTTTTTTTCAGATCTTACACTCTAAACTTGTTGAATATGATTACCCACATATCTGTGTAGTGGGAGACTTTAATGCTATAGAGGATAAAAGCAAAGATTATATATCTGGAAAGAGGAAGCAGGAAGGAGAAAAGAATACGGTAAAGAAAAGGCTGCCTTTTATCTGGCAGCAAATACAAGAAGAATTTGGACTTAGAGACATCTGGAGGGAAAAGCACCCAGATGATAAACAATATACATACTTCTCCGCCAGGCACTCATCTTGGTCGCGGATAGATGCGGCGTGGCTGTCAGGGGAATTGAGTCAGGGGATATAGAAAGCAGAAATAGGCGTCAATGAGTGGGCAGATCACAACCCTCTTTGGATAACATGGGGAAGCCGGAAAATAAGGCCTAAGTGGAGATTGGACATAGGAGTTTTTAAAGATGAGCCATTCTTAAAACACCTAAAGAAAGAGATGGGGTTCTTTTTCCAGGAAAATAACAGGGAGGATGCATGCCCTTTCAACGTATGGGACACAGCGAAGGCTGTGTTTCGTGGTTTGGTGATTAACTATATGGCAGGGAAACGAAAGAAGGAAAGGGCTGAGCGTAATAAATTATTGGATGACCTGGTAAGAAGTGAGGCTATGTTACAGCGGGACCCAAGCAATATAGGATTTAAAATGAACCTGAAAGTAGCACGACACCAAATTAATTTATTAGATCAACAGGATTTGGAGAAAAAAATAAGATGGATGAAGCAAAGATACTTCGAAAGGGCAAATAAACAAGGGAGGTGGCTCACTTACCGTCTAAATAAAGAAAAAGAAAAGAACAGAATTCATAATTTGAGAGATGGGAAAGGCAATTGGATTACAGGGGAAGAAGGGAAGAAAGTAATTGTACAGGAATTTTATACTAATTTATATTGTAAGGAAGATAAGTCTGAGCAGGAAATAAAGAAATACTTAGAGGAATCAGACATACCCAAAATACCAGACTTATCTAGGGAAGTATTGGATGAAGAAATTACGGAGGGGGAAATTGAAAGGGTCATGGGAAAACAAAAGACAGGGAAAACTCCCGGTACAGATGGCCTACCGATTGAATATTACAAAGCATTTTGGGAAACATTAGGTACGCATATGACTGAACTATTTAATGGGGTAATTCGGGAGGGACAGATCCCGAAATCATGGACAGAAGCACTAATAACTCTTTTGCCAAAGGACAATAGTGACCTATCTCAGATTCAGAATTATAGGCCCATTTCACTTCTTAACGCGGATTATAAATTATTTGCAGCGGTTTTAGCAGAGAGACTTAAAGGGTTTCTTAACCAATTTATACATGAAGACCAAAATGGTTTCTTACCAGGCAGACAGATTAGAGATAACGTAAGAATAGTTATGAATGTTTTGGAATATTACGAAACTCATACTGATAAACAATTGGCCCTGGTATTCATGGATGCACATAAGGCCTTTGATCGTGTGAATTGGAGTTTTTTAATAGGTTTACTGCAACATATGCAATTTGGAGAAAGATTTATTCGGGCAATCCGTGCAATTTATTCGAAGCAGACTGCTAAAATCTCAATTAATGGTGATGTATCCAATCAAATTGATATTGAGAAAGGAACTAGACAAGGGTGTCCGCTTTCCCCGTTGTTATTTATTCTGTCATTAGAACCCTTATTGAGGGAAATTAGACGTAATATGGGGATAAAAGGTCTTTATATCCAAAATCAACAATATAAGGTGCAGGCTTACGCTGATGATTTAGTATTTATATTAGAAGATCCGTTGATATCGGGACCGTGTCTGACCCAGGAAATAGAAAAATATGGTAAGGTGGCGGGATTAAAAGTCAATAGGGAAAAAACTAAAATTATTGCCAAAAACTTAACAGTAAAGCAAGGGAAAGAATTAGAAGTGAATTTGGGGTTCCAAATTGTAAACAAACTAAAATACTTAGGCATTATTATATCAGCCAAATGCTCCACAATCAAAGAGGACAACTATTTGAACCTTCTCAAGAGAACAGGTCAGGATCTAGAGAAATGGAAGAGTATGCAGATATCCCTACTAGGTAGAATAGCAATTATAAAAACTTATATACTTCCGAAATGGATATACCTATTCTACACAGCACCAGTTAGATTGGATAACAATTTTTTTAAAAAATTAAATTCTTTTGTCCTTAAATTCATTTGGCAAAATAAAAAACCCAGAATTAAACTTAAAATGCTTCAAGAACTTAAAGAAAGAGGGGGATTTGGTGTTCCAAAATGGGAATACTACTATCAGGCCGCAAACTTAGTCTGGATCAGGGATTGGATATTGTTGAGAAGAAGGAGGTTGCTGATTTTGGAAGGTGAGGGGTTACATCAAGGATGGCATTATTTTCTCTGGCAAAATAAAATCCCAAAGCACAGGTGTCTTGCAGGACATTATGTGAGGAATATTCTAATTGAGTCGTGGAGGAAAATTAAGGGTAAATTTTACTTTTCAGTCCCCTCCTGGCTGGTCCCACTCGAAGCTATAACGTATAGGCCTCTATCTAACAAAGAAAATCACCTCTCTTACCGGGAACTTTTGGACCCCCATGGCAGTCTGAAAACAAGAAATGAGTTGGAGTTGCAGGGAAGACAACTGGATTGGTGGGCTTATGCCCAAATTTGCTCGAAATTTAAAAAAGATAGGGAACAAGTTGGTATTAATTTGAATCAGCATGAACTGGACAATATCATTCTAGGAAAAGAGGATAAAATGTTATCAAGGATATATAAACTTTTAATAGACTATTGGATAGGGGATGAAATAGTTAAAGACTCTATGATTGCCTGGGGGAGAAATATTGGTTATCCAATTGATTTGACCAAATGGGAAGAAATCTGGCTCAAACATATGAAACTCCTGTGGGCAACATCATATAAAGAAAATGTGTACAAGATGCTGTATAGATGGCACCTTCCACCTGCCCGTCTTTCTAAAATGTATTCAAATCTCTCACCAAACTGTTGGAAGTGCGGGGAGATCGGCACCTATTTCCACATGTGGTGGACCTGTCCCAGGACGAAGGAATTCTGGAAAACCATACAGGCATGGATTATGGAAATCACAGGTTATAACCTAATCCTGAAACCAGAGTACTACCTACTGAACATTAGGCCAGATAATGTAGGCACAAATATATGGTGTCTGTGTGTATTTATCACCACTTCAGCAAGAATATGTTTCGCCCAACATTGGAAGGGGAAAGATCTGCCGGCTGAAGATTTGATTCTGGAGAAAATTTTGGATTATGCGGAAGCCGACAGACTGACTAAAGCATTGCGAGATCAAAAGGACTCCGTATATTTCCAATGTTGGGACAAATGGTATGTTTGGTTGAACAACAGACACCCAAAAAGTCAAGTATAACCAGGACTATGTTTAATATTTGTTAAATTTGACTGAAGCCTACATACCGTAGAAAGTGTAAATATCATGTAAAGTTTCTGTCGCGATCATTTGTTTGACTATTTCTTTTTTTTGTTTGATGTACTGTTTTAAATAAATAAATAAATTTAAAAAAAAAAAAAGTTTCCCCAAATCCCTCACCCTAGGGTCCCTTGCTGAGTGTCCAATCAAAGTCCAGTATGATGTTGTGTGAAGCTCATTTTCAGGTATTTCTCCTATCTGGAGTCCTAGGACGGTTGGCCTTGACTGGGTGTAAACAATTCCACTCAGCAGTGCAGTAATTCTTGAGAGTGAATCTCCCTTTTAGTTCACATGGGACTTCACCTCACCAGCTCACTTCCGCAACCCAAATGCCAAATCCACCCCTCCTTGTTACTATTGCAGCCAATAGCAAGCGTGCATCAACATAGAATCGCATGCTGGAGATCTAGGTGACAATATCACTCATCCTTAATAAATGTATTTAATAATAATGTCAGGAAAATTTGCTTGACCTGTGTATTTTGTAACCCAAATTCTTAAATATTAATTTAATATTTTTGCTAATTGCCTTTTTAAAGTCATGCTTGAAGAGAATTAAATTTTTCATTTCATTATAAATGTACAGGTAAATGTAAAAGTGGCTTATAAATAGTTGCTTCATGATAAGACTCAGTTTTCTGCTCAAGAAAGGTGAAAAGCGCACTTATATCACCAGAAATACACCATATCAAAGAACTTTCATTTGAGCCTACAAAACCATTGTATTTGGAATCATTAGTGGAGTTGTGCACATTATGAAAATTATTCATAAAAAAGCTGCCTTTTTATGTACATTAAAGAAGACCTTGTTTCAAGCTTCTCTGCTGACTAAAAAGCTGTTGCTGTTTTAAGAAGTCCATTTATTAACTTTAATGCAGTTTTTCAAGAAAAAGCACCAGCAAATTGTTTTCAAGCTCTAGTGGAAGTTTGAAAAAATATTGATTTAATGAATCATAGAGAGCTGCTGCACTTAAGTGATGCCTGAAGTATTTCATGCAAAACTTGCAAAGCCCTAAGAAGACTCTGTGAAAAGATGAAATAAAACTTTTTAACAATGTTGAATAAAACATTTAATTAATGTTACATGCTTGGTATCCCTGGAGAATGAATGTGATCTCTTATTTCAAGAAGTAACCTTAGCATACTTATGTCACTTCCTAATCCCCAGCTACTAATTAAGTAGTATTTGCTTCTAGTTGTGCAATTTTTGAGCAACTTTAGCATTCCTAAGGAGAAGAGTGGTGTGGTGGCCTAGAGATGGAGTTCTTGCCTCACAATCAGAAGGCTGTATGTTCAAGATTATGTTTAAAAGTTTAAGGAAGAGATAAGAATTCATGTAGCAGCTGCTCAGAGGAGATGAAAAAATAGAAACAAGTAAGAAAAATAAGGAAGAGTCTTATAAAGTTGCTGGTTGCAAATTGGTGGAAGACCAGGGAACCAACATCCTCTCTCTCTCTCTTTAACTTGTGTTGCATTGATTGCAACTACAATTATTCAGTCGTGTCTGCCACTTAAAGCCAGTGATAACTCCTGTGGACACCATTGGGAAGAGTTGGACAATTTTTATTTTTCCTCAGTCTTCTCCACGAAAAGAGAGAGTCCTTTACCAGGTAATTTTGAAGATTAGGATTGAAGATTGAGATTGAAAGAAACATACTTGTTAATTTGGGTGAATGAGGACTCAGCAAGCCAGGCAGTGAGTGACAACAGCTCTTTATTGTAGGGTGAGAATCCAGCGACTGACCAGGGGAAACAGCTCCCTTTATATACCTTGCACTTGTGGTGGTCAGCCAATCAGCTGACGGTCAGTTAATTTAAACTGCCCACCCAAAATCTACATACATAACACTCCTCCCCTCCCAGAAGTCACTTGAGGTGGACATTAGCATACATAGTCTCTCAGGTGAGTAGGGCGTGTCCGCACCCTAGTTGACCTGCGCAATTAAGTTGGAGGTGTGGCGTCGAGCAGGTCGGAGGAACTCCCTGTTTCTTCCTGCTCCGCCAATGGAACCTCCGAGAATTCATTGTGGGCGGCGACTTCTTTGGCTGGTCGATCTTCCACGATGGGCGGCGCTGGATCTCGGGGCCGACAGCTAAGTCCTCTGCTTGACTCAGGCTTGAGTTAGGTCTGGAGTTCGGTTGGTAGTTAGGGAGCGGTTCGTTGAAGATGTCTTCTGTGTTGGCGGTTAAACGCTTCCGTAGCTGATCAATGTGCCGCCGCCAAATCCTCCCATCTCCCATGTCTATCCTATAAGACTTGGGCCCGGTGACCTCCGTGATTGTCCTGGTTTCCCAGAGGGGTCTGTTCCCGTAGTTCCTAGCGAACACTGGCGTCCCTACTGTGAACTCTAAGTCTTTTCTCTGCTCCTCTGAACTTGTCAGGGAAATAACTGGGGTGTAGCCTGTCTAGGACTCCTTGGAGCTTTCTCCCCATTAGAAGCTCCGCTGGGCTCCTGCCTATGGCGGTGCATGGTGTGGCGTGTTGGGCCGTTAAGAATTTGTCTATCCGTTCTTGCCAGTCCCCAGGTCCTAGGCGTGAGATGGCTTCCTTAGCCATTCTCACAAATCTCTCGACCAATCCATTGCTAGCCGGATGAAATGGGGCGGAGAGTATGTGTCTGATCCCCAACTCTGCTAGGTACCCCTCAAACTGCGTGGCCGTGAACTGGGGCCCGTTGTCTGAGACTAAGGTGTCCGGTAGGCCATGGGTAGCGAACAACTGCCTTAGCTCCCTAATGACGGCGTCGGTAGTAGTGGTTTTCATGAGTCTGATCTCCAACCACTTTGAGAAAGCATCCATGATGACCATGAATACCTGCCCATGGAATGGGCCAGTGAAATCTATATGGATCCTGGACCAGGGATCCTGGGGTCATTCCCATTCCCTGACCGGTGCTGTGGGGGGAGGGTCTGGCCTAGATTCCTGGCAGGGCTGGCACTTCCCCACCCACTCAGTGATGTCTTTATCCATTAGGGGCCACCAAATGTAACTCCTAACTAACCCCTTCATTCTTACGATCCCGGGGTTCCCCTCATGTAACAGATTCAAAACTTTTTCCCTTAGGCACAAGGGAACAATGACCTGATCGCTACACAATAGACAACCCCCTTGCATTGTCAGTTCTCCCTTTTTGTTAGCGAAATGTTTGAATTCCCCACCCTCAGTCTTTTCTGGCCACCCCCTCGTGACCCAACTCATGACTTTCCTAATCACGTGGTCTCTGGTTGAAGCCCTCGCCACCTCTGCTGAAGTGATGGGCCACGAGTCCAAGACGTCAATCAGCAGGACTGGAACTCCGGGTGTGGGGTCCTCTATCCTGTCTGGTAATGGGCAAAGGCTGAGGGCATCGGCGTTGCCCATGCTCACCCCTGGTCGGTACCAGGCGATAGAAGTATGCTGTCAGGAAGATGGTCCAGGGTGTCATCCTGGGAGATAGGGCTGCCGGGGTGGGTCGGTCCCCTGCTATGAGACCCAGAAGGGGGCGATGTCTGTGATGAGTTTGAAGTCTCTGTCGAACATGTATTTGTGGAACTTCTTGACTCCTGAGACAGCTGCCAGAGCCTCCTTGTCCAGTTGACTGTAGTTCCATTCAGCGCTCGAAAGAGTCCAGGAGTAGTAGGTGATGGGTGCCTCTAGACCGTTCAGTAGTCTATGTCTCAGGACGGCCCCCATGCTGAAGGGGGACGCATCACAGACTAGCACTAGGGGAAGCGTAGAGCTGTACTGAATTAGAAAACTCTCGGCCAACAGGAGTTTCTTTATGGCAGGAAATGCGGTAGCCTCAGCCTTCCCCCAAACCCATTTGGGCTTTTTGGCCAACAGTCTGTGCAGGGGCTCCACTACTGTTGCCTTGTCCCTTAGAAAAATTGCATAAAAGTTCAATAGTCCCAGGAACGCTTGTAGTTCCGCCTTGTCTTTGGGGGTGGGGGCCTCTTGGATCGCCCTAATCTTGCTCTTGGTGGGGTGTATGCCGGTTCCGTCTATCCGATACCCCAAGAACTCCACAGAAGGGACTGTGATCATGCACTTGTTGCGTTTGTCCCTGAGTCCTGCACTTCTGAACTTCCCTAGTACATGTCTCAGCCTCTCCCCTAGTTGCTGTTCGTCTTCTGCGGTGACGAGCACGTCATCAAAATATGGGACCACCCCGGGGATCCCCTGTAACAGTTGCTCCATGGTGCTCTGGAATAATCCTGGAGCTATGCTGACTCCGAATTGGAGTCTGGTACACTTGATGGCACCTCTATGTGTTATTATAGTCTGTGCCTCTGCGGTAGCGCCATCTACTGGCAACTGCTGGTACGCCTGCGCAAGATCGAGTTTAGCGAAGATCTTGCTGGGCCCTAGGGAATGCAGTAGATAGTGTACGATCAGAACCAGGTAAGCGCTCTGTTGCAGGGCCTTATTGATTGTACACTTATAGTCTGTGCAGATGCGCACAGACCTGTCTGGCTTAACAGGGGTCACAATTGGGGTCTCCCATCGGGCATGATTGACTGGCACTAACACCCCCTGCTTGATTAATTTGTCCAGTTCCACATCAATCTTGGGCTTTAGGACGAAAGGTACCCTCCTGGGTTTCAGCCAGATGGGGGCAATATTGAGGTTGAGGTTGAATGAAATAGAGGTCCCCACATACTTGCCGAGCCGCTCGTTGAACACGTCCTGGAACTCTTGCATCAGGTCGTCCTTCAGGGTGCTTCGCACGTTGCGGACTCCGGTGAATCCCATGCCCAGGGCTCTGAACCAGTCCATGCCCAGGAGGCTTGGGAGCTTTCCACTGACCATGGTCAGGGGAAGCTTCTCCTGGAATTCCCTGTACTCCACCTGGAATTCGCCAATTCCTTCCACGGGGATGCGGTTCCCCTGGTAATCGTGCAGTCCCAACCACTGGTGCCATAGTTGCCGTCTCTGGATGCTGGGGATGGCCTTCTTTAGCTTGTCCCAGGACATGATGGTAATTGGGGATCCGGTGTCAATCTCCATTATGCACTCATGCCCCTCGATGTCGACCGTCATGTAGGTCTTCTCCCCGGGGGATGTGCAGGTCCAGCCGATTCGAATGGTGCAGGCCTCAAGATCCTCGGATTTTGTGCTCTTCCTGTAGCCGCCCTTCGCATTGGTTCTCGTTTGCTGTGCTGTCTCTGATTGGCTAGCGTTGCTTTACGGCTTGTAATGGGGGTTCTGCTTGGCTCTGCAGACTCTAGCGATGTGCCCCTTCCGCTCGCATTGCCGGCAAATGGTGTCTTGGAACTTGCAGGTCTGGCACAGATGGGGTCCCCCACAACTCACACAGGCATCTCGGTGGCCTTGCCAGTCCTGCCGGTCCTGTTCGGTCTGGCAGACATCCTTGTCCGACTCTTCCTCGCTTCCCGTGCCTACGGTTTCCTGGTGAACCGGGGCTGACTTCTGTGCTGTTCTGCTCTGTGCCGTCCCCTGTAGTCTCTCGGCTGCCTTGGAGGAGGATTCATGAGCCCTCGCCTCGTCCAGTGCGATGTGTAGTGTGAGATTTGTCTTTGTGAGCAACCTTCTCTGCAAGCAAATATCTCTCACTCCGCAAATTAGTTGCTCTAGCAGCATCTCATCGAGGTCTCGGTACTTGCACTGGTTTGCGGCCTTGTGCAGGGCAGCGACGAACTCGCTGATCGATTCTACCTCGTGCTGCAGCCATTGCCGGAAGTCGAACCGCTGCACGTACTTTGATGGCGTTGGGACATAGTGGTCCTTCAGCAGTGTCTGAAGCGTTTGCCACGAGATGGTGTGGACCAAGTTCAGTTCCGACAGGGCCTTGGCCATATCAAACACCTTGGGTCCACAATGGCTCAGGAACAGGGCTTTCTTCCGTACGTCGGGTAGCCCCTGTAGATCGCTGGCCACCAGGAAGCATTCGAAGTGGGACATGTAGGATCCCCACTTTTCTTCCGCGGGGTTGAAAGGTGCTGGCGGTATGTAGGCAGACATCATTGGTAGATTCTCCAAGTACTCTGCTCGCTCACCTGGCTGGATTCAGGTTTGCAGCTCTCTCGTCGGCTCGTGGCTTCAGCTCTTTCCATGGCTTCTGGCCTCAAAATCCCATCCTCGTCGCCAATGTTAAGTTGGGTGAATGAGGACTCAGCAAGCCAGGTAGTGAGTGACAACAACTCTTTATTGTAGAGTGAGAATCCAGCGACTGACCAGGGGAAACAGCTCCCTTTATATACCTTGCAGCTGTGGTGGTCAGCCAATCAGCTGACAGTCAGTTAATTCAAACTGCCTGCCCAAAATCTACATACATAACAATACTCATGGAATATATATATATAAATATTTGAATGAGTTTTGTTTGTTTTACTCTGAAAGAGTATAAATCTTCAGGTGAATAGCATTTAGGATCCTGAAGAAACTGGGTGATCTTTGAGAAATGTATAATCTTTTAAAAAATCATGGAAAATGGTGAATAGTCTCTGTCTTGGGGAGTGGGGGGAGAGGATGATCCAAAAAACAATGAT
Organism: Arizona elegans; assembly: GCA_022577455.1. Lineage (NCBI taxonomy): Eukaryota > Metazoa > Chordata > Lepidosauria > Squamata > Colubridae > Arizona > Arizona elegans. Next base: position 158,260,051 of record JAKOOJ010000001.1, read on the forward strand.
CCAGTTTACTCTAACACTATGATATACAGGGTGACTATAGAAGAGGTCATAACAAGAATGATTTGTAACAGCTTGGAAACAATTAGTAGCAACCAACGTAGACTTGTGAGGAGCAAATTTTAGCTTAATAAATTATGGGAATGCTGTTAGAAAACTATAGGTAGTCTTTGATTTATGACCACAATTGGGGCCAGAATTTCCATTGTAAATCATTGCAGTCAAGTCAGACCTGATTTGGGGACCATTTTTACTATGGTTATTAAGCAAATCTGCAGTCTTTAAGTGAACACCACAGTCATAAATGTGAATCCATTCTTCTGAATGGGCATTTTTTTGCTGAAAACCAGCACAAATCTCACAAAGTGTTATCACATGACTATAGGATTTTGCAAATGATATAAATGTTGGTTGCCAAGCACCTAAACTGTGATTACATGACTGTGGGGGGTGGTGTGATGGTCATAAGTATAAGGACTAGACCTTTGTCAGCATCATTGTTACTTCAAATGGTTGCTGTATGGCGGTAAATCGAGGACTACTTGTAATCTAGTTCTAGCTAGATTGCCTGATAACCTTTAGTTTTAAATTTGTACTTTTTAAATATTCTTCATCAATTGGAGTGTGATGTTGAATCATTCTGGGCATTGTAGTATTTAATATTTTTTAATTTGATAACTTGGATAAAGAGGTGGAAGAAATGCTAATCAGATTTACAGCTGACATAAATCAGATTGGATAGATAATATTTTAGAAAAGAAATAATATTTAAAAGTTTTGATAGGTTAGAAAAATAGACTGAAAAGACATGAATGACATTTAACAGACATAAGTGCAAGGTTCATCACTTAAGGATGAGGAGCACCAAGCTTAACAACAGTTGCAAAAAAGATATTTGATTTTAGTAACAATATAAATTAGTGGGATTCTTGCAAAATGGCAATTTTAGGTTGCATCAAAAGAAGTATATTTCTCATGGAGAAAGTAATGTTCTGTTTTATTCTGGTTTAATTAGATCCTATTTTAAATATGATTTCCAAGTTTGGAAACTAATGTTTCAGAAGTATTCAGTGAAGTTTGGAAGGTTCTCAGACAGCTGAAAAAGAGTAGAAATTAATGAAGAGAATGAACAATCTAACTATGTTTAGTTTTAAGAAGAGAAGATTGAAGTGGATATAGTAATAATTTCAAAATGCCTTTCTTCATCATTTATATTACCTCCTGAAGCACATGCATTATTGTGTTAAGTGCAACAGTTTTCTGTTTATTGTTCTGATAAAATCCTGATAACACCTTTTTACCTTCTTTTGCTACTTTTGTTACAGGGAAATTGCATTAATAATTAATAATATTATTAATATAATTAATAATATTGGTTCAACTAATACCGATTCCTTCTTTTTTCTTGGTCCTACTGTTTCTTGGAATCTGCCTTTTGGCAAATATATGCAGAGATATACAGTATAAAAGTATGTTAGGAGTATACTGATTTGGGGGTGGGTTGGAATTCAGGGTCATGTTTTTTTCTGGTAAATACAGTAGTTTATTCCAAAGGTTGCTAATTTTAGAAAGTGAAGATGGGTTGGGCTTTTTACATCTAAACATCTTCTGTGTTGATCTCTGTTCATTTCTAGCTTCGTTCCCATATTATGCTATGTCATGCTAGAAAAAGCCTTTTTGAAAGCAGAAGTTAACTTAGCAAAGAATGAGAAACAGAAGCTAAGTGATGTTAGTCTCTGAGTTCTTTCAGTCCAGTTTCTAAATTATATCATTTTTTGTTCAGTTTTAATCTTCAATTTCTTTATTTGCTACTTACAGCTTGGCTTTACATCCAAGAAAAGATATTATTGTCACTGGAAGTGATGATCGCTTATGGAAAATGTGGGCCTTTCCTAATGGGAACATTATTGTGAAGGGTGAAGGTCACACAGATTGGCTTTCTGGATGCTGCTTCCATCCAAGGTAAGTAAAAATAGTACTGGAAACCAGCATTGATTCTTTTGGGCCTTAACCTGTTCAAAGTGATTACTTTCAATACATCGTAAATTTTAGTCCACATGCTTCTGTATCAGATTTCCAGGTCTCATCTAATCTAATCTTTTAGTTTTATAATACTGTACAGACAAACTAGATACATGTGAATGTCATTTTTATTTTAATGTCAATTTTATTTTTGTCATTGGTGTTTTCTCCAGTCTATGCAGAGAAAATTGTGTGATTTCTCTCTCAATGGTACAGTATACCAACAATCATTATTAGATATCAATAATTGGAATGTAATTGTTTCAGTATCATAAATCAAAGAAGAATTATATTATTTTAAAGAAGCAGACATTTCTTCAGTTCAGAAGGTAACATAGTGTGTTATATGATTTGAGGAAAAGCTCTCATTTATACTATTTTATATTGGAGTATTCAGTAGAATACAATCAAGAAAAGTTAAATAATACAATTGGAGCTTGTAAGACATAAAAGAGAAGTAAAAGATAGAATTGTTAACACAATACTAAAATATAAACACACTAAGATCACTCTATAGGATTATGGGGTAGATTTCTATCCTAGTTTTCTTCAAGGCAGCCTACATGGGCTAGGGTTGCCAGGTGTCCACTATTTGAGCGGACAGTCCACTTTTTTCACATTATGTTCACTATTTTTTTTCACAAAATTGTGGACTTTTTTTTATTCAAAAGTTTTATGATGAAATGGTACGTAATCTAAAGATGTACAGTCTAAGAGAATAAGGATAGGAGAATCGCGTTTTGTCTTTTTTTTCATAAGTTAGAATGAGACAAAGATCGAATGCTCATTGCAATAATCACATTTTACACAACAGCGCAAAAAATGCATTAAAGCAGTTATCTTTTGATATCTAAAATGTAGTGCTGAAGGTTTTTGCCGAATTTTCGAATTCTGCGAAGAAACGAGAAGAGTTGAAATCATTTTTTGAGTTTTGCGAGTCAGAATTCCATGAAGTTTTGCGCCATGTTCCAACACGTTGGTTAAGTTTGCTTAAAGCGGTCGAAAGACTTCTTTTAAACTGGATACCTCTAAAATCGTATTTTATTTCTCTTGGATCTGATGAGTGCCATAAGGTTATCTGGAACCTTATTTCGGATCAGGAAAATGAACTCACAAAGGACGATGAACCAACAATTTCAGAATTGTATTTATATTTTACGCACTTCTTCATGTCAATAATGCAAGATACCCTACTGAAGCTGGAAAGCAAGAAAATTCTTGCATGTGATCTTCACATTATCATGTGTAAGCTGCGTGATTCTTTGCAAAAACAATATGATGAGCAGTTTTTTGGAATGAAAGTTTTATTTGCCTTACGTAAAAAACATTTGCCTGAGAATGCTGTGCAAAAGTTCAAGAAAGAAGCCATCAATGTGTATCAAAGAGCCATTGCGTACCTAGAAAAGTGGTATAATTTCACCAATTCAGTATATGAGACGCTAAGTTGTTTCAATCTAATTGATCACAATAATCCTCCAACTTTAGAAGAAATGATGAACATCTGGTTATTATCATCATGGTGAGAAGAACTTCAACTGAACACTCTCTTCGATGAAATTTCTGCCTTAGAAGAAGTTTATGTTCATTTGCAGGGCGATTCATCCCTTGATAAGTGGACGTACTTTTTCAAGAAAGAGCCAGCTCCGAGTTTACTGAAACTGTTTCAGTATTGTGCATCAATTCCGGTATCAAATGTAAACGTTGAACGAATTTTCAGCGTCATGGGAAATTTGTGGACTGACAAACGTAACCGACTGCTTGTATCAGTTCGAAGTGAACTTTGTATATTTTTTTAATATTTCTCAACGTTGTATTGAAATTAAAGAATTATTCCTTAAACACAAAGAATTGATCAAAGCTGCGCAGTCAAATAAAAAATACACACAACAGCAAAGTAAAATGTAATTTAATATTTTACGTATTATTATAATATATTTGATGTTTTGAATTTTAAGTAAAGTTTTGAAGTGATTATTTTAAATGTTAAATTTAAAATGTTTGCAAGAAAATATATAATTTAATTGTAATTTTTTTTTTACTACATAACACCCTCCCCCCCCCCCCCCCGATTGTCTGCTATTTTTTGGAAGCAGACCTGGCAACCCTACTTTTGCTTTATTCCTACAATTACATGCCATGAGGTAGCTTGGGCAGAAAGTTTTAAAGCCAAAAGTGCTCTTGTACCTATCATAAATACACGTGGATAAGCCAAGCATTTTAGGTTCCAAAAATACACTTCCAAAATCTGTGCACTATTTAGCTGCAAGTATATACAGTAGTTCTCCTTGGTCCTAGTCCAACTCATTAATTATTACAACAGTACTGGCTATTTAAATACTCAAACAATATTGAAAAATTTGAAATAATGGTACAGGATCTTAATAACAATAGTTTTAGTCTTCCTATGAAATTGATTAAACAAATCTTGCTTGCATGTTCTGTCAGTTTGAAACTGAAGCTGATCATAACTCATCAAACTTTTATTTCTTTTGCATCAGGGTTGTAGTAAAACTTGGATAATTGTCATAATAAAGGTTTGTTCATGAAATCTAATGAATATTATTTGATCATTGGTTGTACTGGAACCAAATATTGTTCTTGCTATATTCCTCCTAACAATGAAAGTAATATTCCTTCTTTGTTTTTTGTGACTGGTAAACATTTTCTGACTGAAAGATGTCCAATTCTAGTCCATCTCAATGTCTAAAATGTCACTCTGTAATTCATTATTTTAATCTTTCATTGTGTTGAATTTTCCTATGTTCATGCTTCTTGTATTTCAAATTCTATCTTTAATTTTTCTTTGCAGCTTCAGATTTTCAGAAGCATGTAAGAAGCATCAATGGCTTTAATCTAGCCACATCCTAAAAGCTATTATTACTTGGAAAGACTCCTCAATAGCACATTGAGTGCTACCAACTTTAGGGGCACAACTTTCAGCTCTATATTATTAGTCATATATTTTCTATCCATGGTAAAATGCAGGCATGATTTACTATTGTTTTCCCATGAAATGATTCTTTGCTGTTGTCACTAAATTGATCTTCAACCTCCAGCATCTTCCTATTTTGTTTTTCCTAATATATTGAAGGTGCCTACTGGGATAATCTTCTTGCTTTACATAACTACTGTAGGATTACTATATTTTTCAGACTATAAAACACACGGGATTATAAGACGCACCAAGATTTTAAAGAGGAAAACAAGTAAAAAAACCTAGTTTTTGCCTTCAGCACGTCTGGTTTTTGCCCTCCCTGGCCCCCAAGAGCACTCTGCAGGCCTCCTAAACTCTCTGCCCGTCCAGTTTTTGCAAAAAACGGCCCCATTTTTGTGAAAAATGGGCCCATTTTTGGCCTCCGAACCCCCCCATGCATCCCATTTTTGCCCTCCCCAGTCCCCAAGAGCACTCTGCAGGCCTCCCAAACCCTCTGCACATCCCATTTTTTGCAAAAATGGAGTGCGCGGAGTGGGGTTTCAGGAGGCCAAAAATGGCTGTATTTGGAGTATAAGACGCACCAATATTTCCACCTCTTTTAGGACAGAAAAAGTGCATCTTATATTCCGAAAAGTACGGTATATATCATTGGCATATACTCTTAGCATTCTTCATTCATACTTTCCAGGAACACCTGCAGTACAATGAGGCAGTACACCAGCACTTGAGCAAGGAAGGTGGTGATTTATATATCAATATTAATAGGCTAATGTCTCTGTGTGTGTACATATGTATAATACAGAATAACATAGTTGGAAGGAACTTTGGAGATCTTCTAGTCCAACATCATGCCCAGCAGGATATCCTATATCAGTGATGGCTAACCTTTTTGCCGTCACGTGCCAAAAGCAGGAGGAGCACAGGGTGGGGAGGTCTTGCGCACACATGCCCACACCCATAATTCTATCCCCTCACGCCTCCCCCACATTTATCCCATCTGAGATTGCCGACACTAAGTCCCGTTCTGATTCGTATTGGTCCTCATACTGATCCACGTGAGCCCAGACCCTGCTAAGGAAATAAGCTAAATTGCCTGGCATCCCGTCAAAGGTTGTTCTGAAATGGGGGGAGGGGGCGTTGGCCTTGCAGGTGGAGGGGCCGCGGCTGGCTGGGATAGAACTTGCTGTGGGGCTGCTCTTGGTTGCTGTATTCCAACAGACTGCTGTGAGAGTTGCTGGGCTGGAAAGGAGGGGGGCAACATCATCGGCTGCTGGGGGCCTGGCTGCTAAGCTGTTTGCTGCATTGGAGGGGGGTGGGGCACTCTAGCCGGCTGCTGGATTAGTCCCCCCTGCAGTGCCAGGATCATTTGGCCATAGGAGGGGGGCCAGGGGGATCCCTGGAAGCTTGGAACAGACATCACGGGATACCACTGACACTGGATCCATCCCTGACCGGGACAGAAACCCCATCTGGGCTGTATATTCTCAGAAGGAGATAGTACGAAGGCAAGCTGGCAAGGGGCCCCCGAAAGGGTTTTTTTGCATTCCATATGCCAGCTGAGTCTGATGCCCCACTGCTGCAGGATTGGAATGCTGCGCTAATCCTCTTTTTTCGCCTCTGGGTGGGTAAGGGGGGTTCTGCTTCCTACTAATCCCCCCTCCATGTCCCGGATCAGGGAGGGAAAATGTTGGTTTCATTAGTCTCCAGCTCACCTCCAGGAGTTGGGAAGGGGGGCGAAGCTCCCCACTTCCATCCGCTCTAAACTCTCCGGGAGCCCAGTTAAGGACTGGCTCTGCAACGGGTGCAGCCGGTCACAGTCCCGGGAGTTCCTGGATTCCACAGCAGCCCCCATCATCCAGTCTGGCTCACGAGGTGACTTCATTTCACCTCCTGAAGCTGGGTCAGACTGGCAACTCTTCCAGAAATCTGAAACCTCGGGCCAAGCCCCAAGCTGAAGGGCTTCCTCTGCAGCCTCCATGGCTCATCCCATTTCTTCAGAAAGAGAAAGCAAGGGATCGGCAATTCCTTGAGCATCCGAGGCCCTGGTGGGCCTTCCTCTGATTTCTCCTTTCTCCTTCATCTTCACTGAGTCTTCGCATCACCCGGGGTTTAGGTAGATGCTGGGGCTCAGTACCCCTGACAGCCCCCTTACAGGGTGCTGTTAGGTTTTAGGGAGATTTGGGTTAATGTCAGCGTTCCAGAAAACCCCCCACTTCAAGTAAAGACATGGAAACAAGCATTTTTCAAAGTCCTCTTTACTAGAATAGGCAAACTGGCACATCTGGGGAAACCCGAATCTGAAAAGCCCAGGTTTTCCTCCAGTAAGTCAAAGCTCCCCAAACCATTCCCTTTTCCACCCAGTCGGTCACATGTGCCAATCAACATCCATTCCATCCCGATCCAGCCCCCTGAACCACTCCTTCTGCAGATGCGGGATTGCCCTGACCTTGACCGATAGGAAGAATGCTATTATGTCTACTAACCCCCCTCTACTACTTTCCCACACATGAAAAGGTGGCAGCATTGGAGCTTCCGGCCTAATAAGGCTTCCGAAGCTGACACTGATTCAACTGATTCATCAACCATATTTGATTTTGTGCACTTCTGTTTGTCACGGCCACAAGGCCCAAAAAGGCAGTACAGCTGCATCTGGTCCTATATATCAGTTGGGATGGAAAGATTCCCCTTATTGCAATTGTGGTGCTGATATGCAAACTATTAAACATATTGTGCAAGTTTGCCAATGACGTGCATTCTCTGGTTCCCTAGAAGATGTGCATGAAGCAGCACTAGAGGTGATCACCTGGATAACTGAATTGGACATCCAGTTATGAGGCCACTACAATATCCCCATAGAAGTTTTACTTATAATTACTTAGACTGTGAATGCAGACTGTTTACTTCTCTTCTGTCATGTTCCCATCATATGCTAATTAATAATCAACCATATGCAAGTCCAAAGCATGGATAAATGGAGAGGGTTAGGCAAAGCAGATAGTTTCAAGCAAACTATGAGGCAAAAAAGTGCGAACACAGCAACTTCAAACGAAGTATACAGCCCAACCCCCTTGTAGCTAGGCAGCCTCATACCAGAGCCAACGGACTTGGCCTTGGAGATAACAGCAGTTGCAAAGCTGCAATGTAAGCTTCCCCCTATTCCTTCCCCACATTCTATGGCAGCAAGCAACAGGCTGGCTGACATTCAGCCCCCCCCCCCCATAACAGAGGCATTAGCCAGACAGAAAGAATTTATACAGTTAAAACATACAATACATCATGCCAAAAACAGTGATCCCATCAGGGTTTGTTGGGGTATTTTCTATGTAAAGTCTGGAGGAGTTTAGGTGCCCAGACATGTTTAGCATCCACCCAGTCAGACTGCGAAGGGGGAAAATGTTTCCAGACAATGAGATATTGGACCTTTCCTCTATGTTTCCTGGAATCTAGACTTTCTTTAACTTCAAAATGCTGCTCCTCTTCAATCAGAGTGGGTATAGGAGGAGTGTCAGGTGCAGGGCGAAGGAGTGATACAGTTTCAAGTTTCAATAGACTGCAGTGAAATAGAGGGTGAATATGTTTGAGGTTCTTGGGCAACTCCAGTTATACAGTGACTTTAACAATTTGGAATGGGCCCATGTATTTAGGACCAAGTTTCTTAGATGGTTGGGTGGACTGTAAGTACTTCGTGGAGAGGTAAACACTGTCACCTAATTTAAAATCTTTTGGCTTCACACGTTTTTTGTAGGCTTGTTTCTTATGTGCCTGACATGCCTTCTCCAGTGCCTTATGGGCATATGGCCAAGTGTTCTGCAGTTGGGCTATCCATTCCGCTAAGGAGGGTACATGTGGTTTCTCTTGAGGCAACTCTGGCATAGCTACAAAGTCCTGACTGGAGGGCACCTTAAATGGGGTGAACCCCATGCTACTATGCACAGAATTGTCATATGCTACCTCTGCAAAAGGCAAAAGGTCCTGTGGTAATTAATGTTGCACCTGAGGTACTGTTCCAGGACTGTGTTAGTTCTTTCACAAGCCCCATTAGTTTGGGGGTGATGGGAGGACCTTAAACCCTGGGCAGTTCCCAACAACTTCAAACATTCCCGACAAAACTGTGATGTAAATTGCACTCCTCTATTGGAAATAATGGGCTTACGCACACTGTGCAACCTATACACATGTTGTACGAAGAGTTTAGCTAACATCTTTGCAGAGGGAATTTTGGGGCAGGGAACAAAGTGCACCTGTTTTGAAAAATGAACTGTAACAACCAAAATAACAATGTTCCCCCCACTTTCAGGCAATTCCACAATAAAGTCCATAGATATTCCTTTCTATGGTGCCTGGGAGTTAGCCACCATCTGTAAAAGCTCTGTGGCTTTCCCCAGAAGTCTCTTTGCCACAGCACAAACTGGACAACTGGCCATATAGTTTCAATGTCTTTCTTCAAGAAATGCCACCAAAACTGCCTCTTAACAGGTTCCCATGAGCTCTAGTGGTTACCAGGGCTGCTAGCTGCTTCAAGGGGATAACAGATTTGACCACTTCAGCTTTAACGCTGTTGTCTTGGGTCAATCTAGACAAAGCATCTGCCATAAAATTCTTCCCCCCTGGGACATAATGCAGGGTGAAGTCAAAACGATTAAAGTGTAGAGCCCAGCGGATTTATTTAGGAGATAGCTGCCTTTGAGCTTTCAGGGCTTCCAGATTTTTATGGTCAGTCCATACCTCAAATGGCATCCTTGCCCTTCCATGAAATGCTGCAAAGTGAGTAGGGCCTATCACACTGCATATGCCTCCTTCTCCCATATCTTCCACCTCTGTTCAGTTTCGGTGAGTTTCTTAGAAGTGTATGTGCATGGTTGTAGCAACCCCCGGGCATTCCTCTGCAATAACACCGCCCCCACAGCAACATCACTCACGTCAGTCTGAATTACAAATGGAACATCTGGGTCAGGGTGCTTCAGCACGGGTTCTGTTGCGAACAGTTGTTTGAGCTTTTCAAATGCTGCTTGGCATTCCATGGTCCACTTAAGTGGCTGACGTGGTTTTGGCTTCCCCTCACCCTTGGTTTTTAAAAGGTTGGTGTTTGGCAATGCGATCTTTGCAAAGGCGGGGATGAACTGTCGGTAGAAATTGGTGAAACCCAGGAAGCTTTGCAATTGCCTCCTAGTGCGGGGAGGGGCCCACTCTAACATTGCCTTTATCTTTTCTGGGTTCATTTCCATGCCTTCATTTGAGATACGATAACCCAGGTAATCAATCTTATTTTGGTGAAATTCACACTTTGAAAACTGTTCATACAGTTCAATGGCTCGGAGCCTTTTAAGGACTGCCCGCACCAATTTCACATGTTCCTTCCTCATTTCAGTGTATATTAAAATGTCATCCAAATACACCAACACTCCCTTGTACAAAAAGTCATGCATCACCTCATTGATCAGTTGCATGAACACTGCGGGAACTCCTGTAAGCCGAAAGTGAGCACCCAGAACTGGAAATATCCCAGGGGGCAATTAAACACAGTTTTCCATTCATCACCCTCCTTGATTCGCACCTGGTAATAAGCTTCCTGCAAGTCTAACTTGGTGAAGATTTTTCCTTTGGCTAAATGCGTCAACATGTTCTTCATCAGGGGCAGTGGTTAGACATTTTCTATGCACATCATATTTATTTATTATTTTATTTATTTTATTTTGTCACATTTCTATGCCACCCAACTCCCAAGGGACTCTGGGCGGCTTACAACAAAGAATAAAACAATGCGAACAATCCCATAAAAATGTTAAAAAGAAAAACATTAAAACATTAAAAACTTTAAAAACGTTAAAACACATGCACTCCAATTCATGGCTGGGTCTTGCAAGATCATTATAACGAGATCAATGGCCCCAGGCCTGCCGGAAGAGCCAGGTCTTCACCGCTTTGCAGAAGGTCAATAGGGTGGGGGCAGTCTGGATCTCAGGAGGTAATTAGTTCCAGAGAGCCAGGGCAGCCACAGAGAAGGCCCTTCCCCGCAGGCCCGCCAGCTGACATTCTTTAGCTGATGGGACCCAAAGGAGACCGACTCTGTGGGATCTTACCAGTCGCTGGGAGCTATATGGTAGAAGGCGGTCTCGAAGATAGCCTGGCCCTGAGCCATATAGGGCTTTAAAGGTAATGACCAACATCTTGAATTGCAACCGGAGACAAATAGGGAGCCAGTGCAGCTCACAGAGAATTGGTGTAATGTGGGTATATCTAGGCGCACCCACTATAACTCACAAGGCTGCATTCTGGACCAACTGTAGTCTCTGAACACTTTTCAAGGGTAGCCCCATGTAGAGCGTGTTGCAATAATCCAACCGTGAGGTGACAAGGGCATGAGTGAGGAGAGCTTCCTGATCCAAGTAGGGTCGCAATTGGTGCACCAGACGAACCTGTGCAAAGGCCCCCCTAGCTACAGCTGTCAGATGTTGTTCCAGTCTCAGCTGTGAGTCTAGAAGGACACCCAAATTGAGAGCCCATTCTGAGGGGCGCACTTTCTCACCCCCCAGAACCAAGGATGGACAATCAACATAGACTTTAGGGAGCAATACTCAGAGCCATTTGGTCTTGTCTGGGTTAAGTCTGAGCCTGTTGACTCCCATCCAGATCCTCACAGCCTCCAGGCACCGGCACATCACATCTACTGCCTCACTGAACTGACGAAGGGTGGAGATATGCAGCTGGGTACCATCAGCATATTGCTGATATCCCACCCCGTGTCGTCGGATGATTTCACCCAGTGATTTCATGTAGATGTTAAATAGGAGGGGAGATAGGACCAAGCCCTGAGGCACTCCACAGACGAGGGGCCTAGGGGTCGACCTCTGTCCTCCTACCAGCACCAACTGTGATCGACCAGAGAGATAGGAGGCGAACCACCGCAACACAGTACCTCCCACTCCTAGCTCCCTTAGTCGCCCCAGAAGGATACCATGGTCAATGGTATTGAAAGCCGCTGAGAGGTCAAGTAGCACCAAGATAGAGGAATGACCCCTGTCTCGGGCTCACCAGAAATCATCCATCAGCGTGACCAAGGCAGTTTCTGTGCTATGGCCAGGTCTGAAACCGGACTGAAAAGGGTCCAGATAATCTGTTTCATCCAATGACCGCAGGAGCTGAAATGCCACCACCTTCTCTACAACCTTTCCCACAAAGGGTAGGTTGGAGACTGGACGAAAGTTTTTTAATTCTGCTGGGTCCAGGGAAGGCTTCTTGAGAAGGGGCCTTACAACCACTTCCTTTAAGGGCTGTGGGAAGGACCCCTCCTTCAAGGACGCGTTAACTAAAGCCTGGAGCCAGCCTCGTGTCATCTCCCTGCTGGCCGAAAGCAGCCAGGAGGGGCACAGGTCCAACAAACAAGTGGAGGAACTCATCGCCCCTACAGCTTTGTTCACTTCCTCAGGAGTCACTGGCTCAAACTCCTCCCACACAATAGGACTAAGACCTGCCCCTGTCATCTCGGTTGGTATTGCCCAATCAGAGTCCAGGTCCATCCGAATCTGAGTGACTTTATCCGACAGAAACTGTACAAATTCCTCAGCTCTACCCTGCAAGGACTCCTCCTTATTGCATCAGCGGATGCAATAAGTGCGGAAAAATGTGAACATTTTTCTGCCCGTATCGCCACTAAGTAAGTCCTAACAAAGGCTCTTAAAAGTGTTTGGTCGGATTCGAATTTATTGGTCCTCCAGCGTCGCTCTAGACGTCTTTTCTGGCGCCTCATCTCCCGGAGCTCCTCAGTAAACCAGGGAGCTTTCCTGGATCCGCTGCCACTGAGAGGCCACAAAGGCGCAATCTGGTCCAATGCCCCAGATGCCGCCTTATGCCAGGCAGCCACTAGGGTCTCGGCCGGACTGTGGACAAGGGAGTCAGGTATCTCCCCAAGCTCCTTCTGAAACCCCTCAGGGTCCATTAGGCGTCTGGGGCAGAACCACTTAATCGGTTCCACCTTCCTGCGATGGAGGAGTGGCATCTTAAAGTCCAGCCTCAACAGGAAATGATCTGACCACAACAAGGGCAAGACCTCTATACCCCTTAATTCCAGATCATATATTCACTGCTCCGAGAGAAATACCAGGTCGAGCGTGTGTCCCCCCTCATGGGTTGGACCCTGAACTACTTGGGTCATGTCCATGGTTGTCATGGAAGCCATGAACGCCTGAGCCCCATCTGAGGATTCGCCAAGTGACAGTAGGTTGAAGTCCCCCAGTACCATAAGCCTGGGGAACTCCACCGCCCAACTACTGCCTCTAGCAGCACAGGCACAGCTGCTGTCACACAGCTGGGAGGCAGGTATGTCAACAACAAGCCCAACTGAACCCTTGAGTCCAACCTCAAGAGGAGAGACTCACACCCAACAATCTCCGGGGCAGGTATCCTGCGAGGACAAAGGCTCTTCCAGACAATAGCTGCCACTCCTCCACCCCTTCCCTGGAGTCGTGGCTGATGCAATATCTGAAACCCGTCTGGGCACATCTCTGAGAGGGGACCCCCCTCCTGGCCCAGCCAGGTCTCAGTTATACATGCCAGGTCGGCCCCCTCCTCTAGGATTAAGTCCCGAATGAGGGGGGCCTTGTTAACAACAGACTTGGCATTAAACAGCAGCAGCCTGAGGCCAGGGCCCTGACATCCCATGTCGCCAGGTATATGAGGTGAGCCTGGCGAACCAAAACCAGAGGGGCCGGAACAAGTAATCGTTTTGAGGCAGCGAGTCCTAGTTCCCCGAGAGCGGCCTACCCCTTGGCTCCCGCCATATCTACCTCTCCCAGTCATAACTGCAATATTCCGGCTCTCCATCCCCCCAAAGATCCCCTTCTCCACCTCAGCGCCCCCCCCTCCTCCCCAGCAGGCAAGGCATCAGTGGTGGATTGCTCCCGGTTCGCAGCGGTTCTCAAGAACTGGTAGTAAAAAAATGTAATAGTTCGTAGAACCGGTAATAAGATTGTCTGGCCACGCCCCCAAACCGGTTCCCGGCCCGGTCGCCATTCGCTTACCCCGCCCACTCCCAATCTATTGCTGCCTCCTGAGTCCCAGCTGATGGCTAGAGGGGAAAAAAACTGTTTAAACTCTTGCCGCGGGGCTTCAAAGGGCCGCCCTACAGCTGATCAGTGTTAAAAGAAAACAAATGAGTAGAGCGGTGCCTGCAAAAATAGAAAAAACAGCCCCTTTCAGCTTCAGCATAGGTTAATTAGCACAAGTTGATTAGATCGGCCTCCCGACTCTCAGCTGATTTGCTCTCAGCTGATTTGCTCAGAGCTGCAAAGAGTGCTGGAGCAGATTTTTTTTCCCCTAGCTATGCTGAAAAAACGAAACTGAAAGTAAAGCAGGGTCTTTGCTGCAATGTGACAAAATGAGGCAGAGAGAGATTTCTTTTTCTTTTTCCTCACCAAAAAAGGTAGGTGCAAAACTGCAAACAATGGGAAATTTAGGGCAAAAGAGGAGAGTTCAAGATTTTAAAACACAAAAGAAAAAAAGCTCTATTTAACTAGGCAATTGTAATAATTGAGATACTATTAATTGTATATTGTGTTGAAAGCAGAAATGGTTAAGTTGTAGTTTGGAGGAATATATGGGGAAATCATTTGGTTTATTATTATTGATAAATATAATTAATTGATTTGTAAGAAATTGGATTGCATGGAAATAATTGGAATATTCATGTTCATATTGATTAATATACAAAAAGATAGTTATATAACTAATTGATTTATATTAAAATGTTGAATTTATATTAAACAACTGTAATATTACATAATTAACCAATGTGAGGATGGATATAAAAATAGATGACAATGGGAAGGGGTATAATATAGAATAGAAGGGAAAAATTGAATTTGATTAAGATTAGAGATGAGGATGAAGGGTAATATTGGTTTTTTTAAAAAATAGATGAGGAATAAATATGGCAAAAAGGAAATATAGAAATTGTAAATTTAATTGAAATGACTAAACACTGTTTAAATTTGTGAACCGGCCAAATACTCTGTTCAAAGAAAATACATTGTATGTTTTTATGTGTCTTTCTAATTATTGCTATTTATTCATATTTGTTCTCTTTTATTCTTTAAAGTTTAACAATTCATTCTTTATCTTAATATCTTTATATTTGTTTGGGGTTGCCTTTCTTCCCTTTCATCTTTTTTATTGTACAGTAATCTTTCTCCTCAAACCTACCACCTCTCTCTTTTCTTTCCTTCTTACTTTCTCTCCCCCACTTCTTCTCCTCCCTACTTCCTCTTCCTTTCTCCTTCTCTTCCTCTCTTCCTCCCTCTCTTCCCCTCACTCCTACTCTAATTTCCCTTCCCTTCCTTCATCCCTCTCTATTGCTGTATCCTTTATGCATATGGACTACTCAGAGGGCTGAAAAAGTTATTTTTGACTGGTCCTCGCACTTTTGACCAGTCCTCAAACTTACGACTGTCCTCACATTTTATGTTTTTTGCCCTATCTTATTACCATGGTGAAGAGAAGCAGTTGTGAAATGAGTGACATGGTTGTTAAGAATGCTGCACGGGCATAAATGTGAGGATGGTCATAAGTGTGAGGACCAGTCAAAAGTGCGAGGACCTGTCAGAAATGACTTTTTTCAGTCCTCTGAGTAGTCCCTATACACATAGCCATGGCCACCCGGTCACATAACCAGCTAGCCACACCCACCCAGTCTCATGACCTCCAAGCCATGCCCACAAAATAAACCACGCCCACAGAACTGGTAGTAAAAAAATTTAGAACCCATCCCTGCAAGGCATCCCACTCGTACCAAACCGCGGGTCATATCTGAGCCCACATCTGCTTCTGCTTGTACACTCAGTAGAGTTTAGCCCCCTATAATCAATGCATAGATGAAGAGTCCCATCTTTCTTCTCCCAGAACAAAACTGGGACTGCCACTCATGATCTTGCTGGTTGGATAAATCCACGTTTTAAGTTCTTGTCTATGAAGGTGCGAAACTCTCCTAGCTCATGTGGAGTCATTGAATAAAGTTTAGGCTTTGGGAGTTTAGCTCCAGGAAGGATTTCAGTGCTGCAGTTTGTGAGGCAATGGGGCGGGAGCGCATCAGAGCCTTTCTCACTAAACACATCTCTCAAGTCCCAGTACTCCTTCGGGATTTTGGATTCGCTTATTGAGTGCTCCCAAGCTGCTGCACCCAGCTCCTTTTGCTCTTTGATTCTCTCACCACCAGGTTTTGGGAACTTTTCCTCTTCCTTGGCCACTTTCTGCTGAATCTTTAAAAGCCCCCTTCTCCAATTCACTTCAGGGTTCCATTTCTGCAGCCAAGACAATCCAAGTAGGAGGGGCCTCTCCATCCCTGGTGCCACTATAAAACTCAGAGTCTCTTTATGATTTCTCATTCTCATCTCTATTGGTTCAGTTATAAAATGAGCTGGGCCCCCTCCAGCTACAGTCCCATCTACCTGGCAAAACTCTATGGGCGCCCCCAGTGGTTTGAGTCTCAGTCCCAGCTTTTCAATGATTTCAGGACTGACTATGCACCTAGTGCAGCCTGAGTCCAATAAAGCCAGCATCCTCTCTTGGGTCCCCGAAGAGAGCACCATTAACTCCACAGGGAGGGTTATAACCAATTTACCAGGGGATCATCACCACCATCACTGTCAGCCTCACCTGAGTTGGTCAGAGTTCCCAATCCCTCAGAGCCAGGAGGGGTGAACTCTATGACCTCCAGACCTTTCAGTGCTGTCTCTTGGGTCCTTGGAGCTGGTTTTGTTGCCTCTTCTTTCGGGGTTGCTGTGGCGCTGTGGTTGGGTTTGCTGGATCGGCATGCCGCAGGTCAGTACCCCCCCCCCCCTTGTCTGAGGCACATTGTGCTCCTGGGGTGTTTCTTATGAGTGGGAGGGAAAGACTCACCCCATCCACCAGTCCTCCAGCATTGGTCCCGGGCAATGTCGATATCCACTTCCATAGAGTGTTGTAGGGTTCTCAGGGCCCCAGGCAAGATGCAGGTGTGATAGATCCTGTCATTGAGGCCATCCTTGAAGCAGTCAATGAGGGAGGGAGGGAGGGAGGGAGGGAGGGAGGGAGAGGGAGGGAGAGAGAGAGAGAGAGAGAGAGAGAGAGAGAGAGAGAGGGAGGGAGGGAGGGAGGGAGGGAGAGAGAGAGATGGATGCAGGGGACTCCAACCTTAGAAACTCTAAGACTTGTGGATTTCAAATTACAGAATTCTCCACAAGTGTTAAAGTTGCCAAGGCTGGAGCTCTAACTTCAACATACACAATTCTCTAAAGATGAATATTTTTTTAATTTGAGTGATGTGTCAAGTTTATTTTTAAAATAATAGCTACAGTGGCTTACTAAAGAATAAATTACAAAGTTATTACAATAACCTGGCTCACTAAAGAATAAATTAACATAGTTTCACAATGATATATGAGAGCCAAACCAACTACTGTACTACAAAAGGTTACACAAGTTTTCAGGACTTTTCATCAGGTGACAACATAATTTAAAAGACCCTTAATTAATTTGGCCAGGGAGTAGGCAGCCTCGGGGCTTCCGGTTGGCACCGCCGGCGTCGCGGACAGTCTTCTTGGACCGCCAGCCCCGCGATTCCGTTGGAACGATTCTGACAGTGCTAATCAGCTGTCAAATGGCTTAAAAACCTCTCCTTCAGGAGAAGAAGGAGAGGAGAGCCAGTGGGCGAGGGTAGAGCTCCCCGTTCAGCCCACTGAAGCTCCGGATCCATGGTGACTCCGTTCAAACGGAGCCAGACGCCGGCGACCGACTCTGCTTTCAAGAAGAAGATTAATTGATTTCAAAAAGCAGACAGAACGGAAGCAGGAAAACAAGCTTTTGCAAGTATATGCTTAACTCCTGGGATACATTGTTTCTATTTGATTTTGCTGAGCTGGGGCTGGAAATGGCATCTTCGTTGTGGGTGTGAAAGTGAAAGTAGGAAATGAAAGTGCTTGTTAATAGATTTGTGCTCAGAGACTGGATTTAAACTGTTGGATTTGAGACCTGGGTCTAGAAAAGACTATCTTGCTTCATAAACTACAAATAAATCTGAGAAAGCTGCTTAAGAGACTTTATGGTTGTGAAAAGAAAAATTCTTTTAAAATAATATGGCTTCCAAGGAAGGAGTTTCTGAAAGTGGAGGCTCTTTAATGGCGTTAGAAATGACACAGAGAACTGAAACACAGAGCCAGGAGGTTTTTTTAGAGACCTTGCAGAATTTATAAAGGAAGCCATGAATAACCAAATTGAAATTATTAATAACTTTACAGCAATCATGGAACAAAAATTTATAGAACTGGTGGAGGATAAAAAAGCAACTGAGGATGTTTTTGAAGGAAAGCGTAATGACAATGTAGGAGACATTTTGACCAAGATAGAGAAGCTGGAACTGGCTGACCCTCAAGAATCCTCAAACCACCTTCCTGCCCTTTTGGAATTAACTGACAGAACTTTTCAAAAATATAATTTGGAGCAGAAAGAAGAAGAAACTGATCAGCTCTACGAGGTTTCGGAGGATAAAGATGATTTGGCAGAGGCTTTCACACAATTAATTGAAATGCAGCAACTGGATTTTTCTTTGCAAACTGATCGAGTTAATTCTTTGTTCTATGAACTGACTGACTATATAAGCAAGAAGAGTCAATATGGGGGCTCTAAATCAGAGGAAATGGTTCCGAGAAAGGGACAAGTCTTAAAGATACATCAACCCCCGGTTAAAATTCAAAACCTCCTCAAAATAAAAGAAGGAGGGAGGAAGAAAGATTGGAAAAAATACAGAAAGAAAGGAAGAATGGAAGATTAACTTTTTCTGGTCTAATTATTGATGTATTAATGATTAATTACAATGATTAACTAAATGAATTGAGAGTTCAATTAATGATTAATTAAGGTTTAGTTATTGTTGTATCAAGATTTTTAAAAATATTTGAATATTGAGAACAAAAGCAGGAGGAATAGCCAAATGATTAAGTATGTATTATCTACTAGTGTTTGTTATTGGTTTTTAAAAAATTCTTAGGGCTAAAGGATTATATGTTATTTTGTGTTTAAAGGGAGGATGATGAATAATCTGTAGAAGGGGAGTTAAGGGGTCTAGGGAGTTTTAATGTCTTGCATTAACTTAGCATATTTTAGCATATGTTTGGTAAAATCTATACCCTGTTTTTCTTCTGGGAAGTCGGGGGAGGGGGAGGGAAGGGGGGGTTGCACAAATGTTTAAATAGATAAGTGATTTGTTTGATTTGTTTGAATTTTAAAAACAATAACAACTTTTTGTTCAAAAAAAAAATTAATTTGGCCAGGCTCGGCCAAAGCACAGCAAAGGTGTGTACGGGCAGGTGGCTTCTCATTTGAGGAGGGTCTCCCCGCTCATGCATACCCTCCCGGCCCCGCCACAGCCAGCCAACGGATCACAAAAGGAGGAGGGGGAGGACGAGAAGGAGGCGGAGGGTTGCCTGAGGGGAAGACTCTGCCACAGCTCGTGCTTGTTCCTCAGCTAGCCCAGATTTCCAAAAGAGGAAGAAAAAAGAAAAGGAGTAGCAAAGAGCCCCAAGGAGAGCTCGTCGGGTTGGCCCAGCCTTCTTGGCTTTTGGAGAGAGAGAGAGGAGGGGGGGGGAGAGAGAGATACACACAGACATACACACAGACATATATATATATATATATATATATATAGAGAGAGAGAGAGAGAGAGAGAGAGAGAGAGAGAGAGAGAGGGAGAGAGAGAGGGAGAGAGAGAGACTGGCTGACGGGTGAGCATCTTTGGTGAGGGTGCTTCAGCTTTCTCTGATGCTGAGCCCCAGGGTGGGTGTGCAAGGTTCAGCAGGGTCAGTCCCCTTTTTCCGTTGCCTTCTTTACTTCTCCAGTTGAGCAGTGCCGCCACTGACTTTCATCGAAAAGAGTCCTCCAGGTGGCAAAAGTCCCCCGTGCAAGTTTTAAAGCTGCAGCTGGGTGCTGTGGGCCCATCCCCCTTTCCGTTGTCCCCTCCTGGATCCTATTCCCATCCCACCAGCCCTTATGTTAGCAAGGCCGGCATCAGTTGCAGCTGGGTCGGGCCAGTATCTCAGGGTGGAGAGCAGGTTGTGCATCCCTCCAAGCGACTGAGACATGCTCAGCACCAACAAGGGCCGGAAGAAGCTCGAGCAAGATTGAGGCGTTGGAGAATCAGCCCCGGCTGTTTCTCCATTCCCCACCGTCACCCTTACCTTCTCAGGCCAGGCAAGGAGTGACTGGGAGGGGAGGGCAAGGGGTAGGGCCAGCCAGTGGTGGGATCACCTGACAGGGAGCCACAGCAGAATGCCTAAAGAGCCACATGTGGCTCTGGAGCCACGGTTTCCCAACACCCGAACTAGTTTATCAAAATAGCCCATTATGTGGGAAGTGCACTGATTGCCAATAAGCTTCAAGGACCAATTAAAGAGGTCAGAATTATTTTCTCAATGCCTAACTTACATGACCTCATAGGAAGAGAAAACTCTGGCAATTCACCATAAAAAAAGCAGGGCAACTGGGACCTAAATATTGAACAATTTCTCCTCCCCCCCCCCCACCAACATTTAGGTATGCCCTATTTGGTAATGTTTCAGATGACAATTAAAACAGTCTTCTTTCAGAGAACATTCCTATTTATTTATTTATGTCATTAAAGTGTTTAATTACATTTAACAGCAATGGATTTATTTGTTGTTCTTAATATTTACTTATTTATTTGTTATATGAATGGATTTTATTATTTTTATTTATTTATTTATTTATTATTTTTATTGGCATTTTATCTATATTGTAAACTACCTGGAATCAGGTGGAATATAAATTTTGAGAATAAATGCATTCCTTTTTAATCAGACTTTTTTTTTTAATTTGATTTATATGCCGCCCTTCTCCGGAGACTCAGGGCGGCTTACAATGCGTTAAGCAATAGCCTTCATACTTTTGTATATTTATACAAAGTCAGCTTATTGCCCCCACAAACTGGGTCCTCATTTCACCTACCTTAGAAAGGATGGAAGGCTGAGTCAACCTTGAGCCTTGGAGAGATTCGAACCAGCAGTAAATTGCAGGCAGCTGTGTTAATAACAGGGTGCATAGACCACTGTACTATCAAGGCTCATTTGATTAAACATCTTTTTTAATCAGACTTCTATTAAACTCCTATATGAATTATCTTATGTAACAATAGTAATACTGTTACGGGAGGTTGAGGTTTGTCCCAACGAATGCACTGGAGCTGAAATGAAACTGACAGAGGAGTCTTGTAAAAATATACTTTACTAGAAACATTAAAAAAAGGACAAATGTCTTTAAAACACATCAATAACTCACACTTATCTTCATTAGCTGAAGCCAGGCCGTCTCTCCAAGTTCCTCTCCTGCAATACTGAAACCAGTCCTCTTAACCCTTTCCAAAGGGAAAGGCAAAAGCTAATACAACACTAAGTAGTTTCAGGATCGGTATATCATTGAGGCAGTGGGAAGCGGCAGCGTAGGCTTCTCAGCAGTGATGAGTGAAAATGTCCTGTAGAGAGCTTCTGTGAATCAAGTCACCTGTAGAGTTGACCCAATCAGCATCGTGCTTTGAAGCTTCTGGCAGGAAACTTCTAGCAGGGAAATTCTCCAGCTCTTCCTCTTGGTCGTGGCTTCAGCAGCAGCAGCAGCAACTGCAGCTCAGAGACAACAGCAGGTGCTAGCTTGCAAGCATATGCTGGCTTGCATGCTCAGCTCAGCAAAGGCACGCTCTCTTCTCCTTTCTCTCTGGCTCTCTGGCTCTGAGCTTCAGCTCTAGCTCATGCATCAGGCAGTGAATTTGTTCCAGCTCTGTCTCTTTACTCAGCTCTCTGAGTCCAGGCTTCTTCGGGCTTCTTGGCTCTCGGCTGGCTTGGCTTGCCTTGCCTTGCCGAATCGTTTTGGCAAGCAACAAGCTCCTACTTATATAGTGAGTCAGTGAGCAATTAACTAGGGGGGGGGGGAGGCTTGTAGTTAATTGCAAGACGGAGATTGGCCTGTTTGAATGTTTGCAGTTTGTAACTAATCTTATAGTCACAGCAATCCTGACAATACTCTTGACAAATACATTAGTGGTGAAATGTAAAATTTGTTACTACCGGTTCTGTGGGTGTGGCTTGGTGGTGGGGGAATGTGACTGGGTGGGCGTGGCCAACTTTTTTAAAAAAACTTTTAAAACCATTTTTTCTACAACCTCTTTGGCTGAAGAGGTTGTAAAAAAATGCTTTTAAAAGTCTCTGCCCAGCAGTCAACTCAGCTGGGATCATCAGAGGCTTTTAAAAGCATTTTTCTTCAGCAGGTAAAAAACTTTGCATTAAATTTAAGCTGTTACAAGATAGTAGGAACCACGGGGGTTTCAGTCTCCCAGAATGGGAGCTCTACTACCAGGCAGCAGTGCTGACATGATTAAGAGATTGGACTCAACTTAAAAACAAAAAAATATTAGCATTAGAAGGCACGATCTCCAACTAGGTTGGCACGGGTTTCTATGGGAAGGTAAAAATAAAACACATTCATATTTTCAGAGGCATATAATAAGGAATTCTCTATACAATGTCTGGGTAAAGATTAAAAAACACCACTATATGAAAATCTCAAATTGGTTATCGACAATGGAGGCAATGACACACCCAAATACAGTAAAATGTAAGATACTCAGAAATTTTAGACGAGAAAGGAGAATTAAAATCAGTGCAAACATTGAAAACACAAGGAATAAATATAGAATGGTGGCCCTACCTACAAATCAAAAGAAGACTAAAAAAAGATCAAGAACAATTCGGCATATATGAAAAACAATTGGAGTTGGATAAAATTGGGAACAGAAGGAAAAATTATTACAAAATTATGTAAATTTCTACTAAGACATAAAATGGAGGAGGAAGTTGTAAAAGAAACGATGATTAGTTGGGGAAGGAATTTCGGTCACAACATAGAATTAGAACAGTGGGACAAACTATGGGAAAGGAACTACAAACTCACAACAGCAGTTACCTACAAAGAAAACCTCTATAAAATGTTTTATAGGTGGCATTTGCCACCAGCGAGATTGGCCAAGATGTATCCCAATTTATCACCTAATTGTTGGAGATGTAACTATAAATCCGGAACATTCTATCATATGTGGTGGATGTGCCCCATCACAAGGAAGTATTGGTGTCAAAAATGGTTGGAAGAAATTACAAAGCAAAAAATAGATTTGAAACCTGAATTGTTTTTATTAGGAATACTGGACCTGAAAATGAATAAAAACCTTCAATGCATTATATTGCACATACTTACCGCAGCAAGAATCACATTTGCAAAAAATTGGAAACAAAAAAATATACCCTCAGACGAAATTGTAATTAGGAAAATTCTAGAATGCACAGAGATGGATAAAATGACTATGGAGTTGAAAGAGAGAGAGGATTCGGACTATTATGAAATATGGAATAAAATGTACAGTTGGCTTGAAAATAGAAATCAGAACAAGAAATGTTTAACTTAATATTGATGAAACTTAAATTAAAGTAACTGAACAACATTAAATAAAGAGTGGTAAATATAAACGAACATAAATGTATAGATAAGAACAAATGAATATTATAATATATATATATATATATATATATATATATATATATATATATATATATATGTATATGTTGGAGTAATGTGATTATTTTACTATTGAATAGTAAATAGAAATGATAGAATAGAGAACTACAAAAGCAAAGTACGTAAATTGATACGAAATGCTGTAAAATTACCATTAATGTTATGTAATGTTCAATACGTTATGTTTTGACATGTTTTGTTTATGTGTGATTGTCTTTTGTGTTGTTTTTAAAGACAAACTGTTTAATAAAAGTTATTTAATAAAAAAAGAATTTAATATTGTAATGGAAATAATTTTAAACATTAAAAGTTGTGTGTGTGTGTGTGCTTGGTTTAAACTATTACACATTTTAAGTAGAAAAAATAGTTTCTCTTGAAAGCCTATCTTTAAAAAAATGGAACCAGTCCTCTGTTTATTACTGGGATCAGTAAGCTGAATTCCTCTTCCATCCTGTTTGGTTTGCACCTTACTCTGCTTTGTCTTTAATGTAGTACTTAAACACGGTTAGGCAACCTTTCTCACAGCTTCCAATCAACAGTATATTCCTATAAAGTAGAAATATAAAGTATTACATTTCTTTGAGCATTTGAAAATAATATATAAACAGTAATAATAATACTAGTAGTATGAAAAATGGAGATTTTCATCATATTGACTTGGGAAATTTAATTGAACAGCTGTGTAAGAACTTTCCTCAAGTTCTAAATCAGATTTATGTTTTTCAATGACAGTGGATCCAAACTTGTTACTTCAAGTGGAGACAAAACAGTTCGTGTATGGGACTTCACGAAGGGTGGGTGCATTCTGAAATTCGAAGGTCATAGCTATGCAGTGTTGGATTGTTCTTGGCATTCATGTGGTGATTTTGTTGCATCTGCCTCTATGGATGAAACAAGCAAAGTCTGGGACCTAAACAGGTACGTGATTGTTTATAATCTGTTTTTTTTTTAACATGTGTAAATTTAAACGGGGAGAAAATGGTGGTGTTTTTAGACAAAATAAACAATAATTTAGAGAACTGCTTTAGTGTAATAGTTAAGGCATTAGGTTAGAAACCAGAAAACCATGACTTCTAGTCCTGCCTTAGGCATAAATTCAGCTGGCTGATTTTAGGCCAGTCATTCTTAAGCAGTGGCAAATCACTTCTGAAAAACCTTACTTACCAAGAAAATTGTTGGTACCAGTCCAGGCAGTTACCAGGAGTCGAAACCTGACTGAAAGGCACAAAAAGTAATAATTGAATGCAGCTACTCTATCCTTAAATGAAACAAGCACATTTAGGTCATCTTAAGAAATAATTGCTGGGTTCTTAAGTAAATGCAGAACAGAGCAAGAATGGATGAGGGTTCAGATTCTTTATCCGATACCCTGTCCTGCCTTGATTCCCCCATCACATAATAAGCACAGATCAGTTTGAGAGAAGTCAGAACTACTTGATTGCAAAAGGAATTAGAACTCAAGAGTGTAGGTTGCTATGTATCACCCATCAGCACAAGGAAAAAAACAATGTATTGTATCATATTGCTTTATAAAAACCATTACTTTGCAAAGGGTTGTCATGAAAGATTACTGCCCATTTAATGAACTCAATATTCTATGCAGAACAATACTGTGTAGGGCAGGGGTGTCAAATTTGCAGTGTCATGTTGTCATCACATGATGTATTGCGACTTTTTCCCACTTCGCTAAACTGGAGGTGGGCGTGACTAGTTTATGACACATTTGGCCTGCGGCCCGCGAGTTTGACACCTGTGGTATAGGTTATCTTAGTTCCTCCTGATTTTCTCTACTGTAAATTGCTTTTACTACCATGATATATTTGAGAAATAGAGCCTTTTGTAAGTACAGTATCTCATGTCCTTTTACATCTTGTGTTTCAGTTTAGTAATATATTTAAAAATACCAAAATTTTCCATGTATTATTGTTCTTGCTTGGACTACCAGTATGTAAATAATGGCACTCATTCAGTTGGGCAGATATGAAACTTTAGGTTGACTTATAATGATGGTTTACAGCCCTAGATTGTGAAGCTGAGAATAATTTATTTTTATTTTTATTTATTTATTTTTGTCAAGCATATATAAGATTACAGATAAAAGTATAAACATGATTATGAATACATGAAATGGATATAAATAAAAAGGGACATTAGGACAGGGACGGTAGGCACATTGGTGCGCTTATGCACACCCTTTATGTGCATAATTGTAGTGATTCTATTTGTATAATTGTACATAATTGTAGTGATCTATCCTTCTTTATTTGCCCCTGCAATAATTTATATGACTGGCTCCTAAAAACATGATTCATTTTTTTAAGTAGATTGATCCCTTATACACTTTTCCTATGATCAGAAGGAAGGCTTCTTAATTTTCATCAAATGTATTGGTTTGATCTCCTACTGTAAATTAATGAATAATAATAGTATTAATCTCATATGTAGTTATTAATAAGTAGTTAGGTAAGCAAGTTGTGTTCTTTTACCTGGAATACAAGACAAAGAATTTAAGATTGTTTTGTTTATTCATGCTTTTGATGAAATATTCCAAGAGGTGATATGAGATGGAATTTTGTTTAATTAATTTTATTTAACTGAATGCATTTGTCTAAAAGAAAGAACATGGTTTTCCCCCTAAAATATTATTTTTTAAAAAAATCTGTTGAGAATATAGTAATAGAGGCAGATATTGTAATTTCAGCCTAATCTTTTTTTTTGAGAGACATTGTCTTCTATTTCAGCATATTTACTTTTTAAAAGCTTATTGCTTCAATAACATTAGTGGAATTAGAAAAACATATCTGAATCCCACCCTCATAGGTACAGTGTGTTCAGGCATAATCTGATCCTGTTTTGCAATTAGAAGCTTGTGAGTCTACAGTATGTACCATGAATAAGGGCTCCTATCCTTGTCCTCCTCTGCAATGTTTCTTGGTTCCTAGTGCCTAGGACTAAATGGACCTGTCACTTTGCCCATATTTAGACAACTACCTGTTTATAGACACTTCTTTTTAATGCACACCTCCTGTACTTTATTGTAAAACTGTAATGCCCTCTACATGGGGCTCCCCTTGGGGTGCATTTGGAGGCTCCAGCTGGTACAGAATGCAGCCATGCGGGTTGTTACGGGAGCTTCTCGTTACTCCCATGTAACACCTCTCCTGTGCGAGCTGCACTGGCTGCTGGTGGCCTTTCGGATCCACTTCAAGGTGT
Organism: Arizona elegans; assembly: GCA_022577455.1. NCBI lineage: Eukaryota > Metazoa > Chordata > Lepidosauria > Squamata > Colubridae > Arizona > Arizona elegans. Next base: position 158,286,815 of record JAKOOJ010000001.1, read on the forward strand.
TGGCTCTCGCCTATAAAGCCCTACATGACACGGCCCCGGGGTACTTGCGGGACCACCTCTTACCGGCCTCCCACCGCCCAGTGTGGTCACATAGGGCTGCCCTCCTCCAGGTGCCATCGGCCAGACAATGTTGGCTGGTGGCCCCCAGATTGAGGGCGTTCTCGGTGGCTGCGCCGACCCTCTGGAATGAATTACCCACCGAGCTCCGGACAGCCCCTGATCTCCATTCCTTCCGCAAAGATCTTAAGACCTGGATTTTTACTCAAATCACCTGATCTGGTTGGGTTTTTTAGTTAACTGTGGGATTTTAAATTGGATTTTAATGCTATTTAGTGATATTGTTTTTATTGTCATTTTATACTTGTGAGCTGCCCCAAGTCCTTTGGGAGAAGGGTGGGATATAAATGTTAATAAAATAAATAAATAAATAAAACAACTTACCCTTCCCGTATCAGGGTCCAAAAATGGGTGGTTGTTTTTTTTAAAAATGCTAAGGCTGTATTCATTTCCAAAGGGGCACTTTGCTTAGTTGGAATTTTCAAGCAAATTTCCTCTTCAGAACTTTGCCACAAAACATGACAATGTTCCATTTCAATAAGATGAATAGCTTGCCATTTGGTTTCACTCATTTATCAGTGGCACGGTAGCCACAGTTAGCAAGATTGATTGGCCAGCTGAGACCAATTAGCTCTGTTTTCATGTTTTATCAAGGAGAAGCAATGTCCCCCACAAGGTATTTCCCTCTTGAAAATCTACCACATTTAAGCAGATTGCTTATGAACTATAGTCAAACATAGCCTTGCACATAGCCCACTTGCCATACTGCATCAGCTAGGACTGGCAATTCAAACTGTAACTACAGGTATTCCTGAATATATATTTTTTTTATCTCAGCAGATGTATGGATGTGACACACTTCTACATGGGGATGTATACATGCAGAGACATGTATACATCCTGATCTCAGAAATGCTCATTCATATAGTCAGAATATTTCAACCTCAAATAAATCAAATAAATAAATAAATCCTGCTGACAGTTGGGTCCTGAGCCCCTTGCACTGTTTCTTTTTAACATTCTGTTGAGTTGGAAACAATATCGAGTTGTGAAAGATCTGCAGAGCCTGGCTTCTGGAATTCTTTCTAAGCCTTTTACCAATTATGGCCATAGAAAGCATCTGTTGTGTATGCACGTGCACTGTCAGCCTAGGAGGTGTTTCCTCTGTGTGCATATATGTGTTTAAGCATATTTGTTGCTTCTGTTGGTAGTACATGTGTATGTATGTGTTTATATGAGAGAGAGGGAGGTTACTTTTTTCAAATAATTAAAAATTATAAACAAATAATAAAAGTCAATACAAACTACAAAAAATATAAACAGAAACATAAAAGCAGGAGGGGTGTAAAAAAAAGAGAGAGAGAGAGAGAGAAAAGACATAACTTCCTCCTTCATCCAGCAAATAAAAACTATTTCAGTAGCTTATTACCTAAATAAAGCAATCTCTCTTGTCATCTCTTACATAAGGAAAACAAAGACAAATGCTACATCAATCAATCTTTGTCGGTAAGAGTCCAGTAATGGCAACCAGATGTAACTATTTACTTCTTATAACCCTTGTCAAACAAGCCAATCTTATAAACCTTTGCTGAATTATTAAAATTATTATTTAACCTCTTCAAAAAAATTCTCAGTGGTAATTTGCTGATTATCTGTAAACAAAGAGTTCAGAGAAAGGAGTCTGGAGGCTAAATTGTACAATGAATGGTTAAGGGAATAGGTAAGTCTAGTGTATTAAATAGAAGAATTAGGGATAACATGATAGCTGTCTTCCAGTATTTGACGGGCTGTCGCAAGGAGAGGAATTCAACTTATTTTCCAATAAGTTTTTTTCTGCACATAGAAGCAGAAAAAAAAGAGATGGAATCTCATCAAAGGAAGATCCAAGCTGGAACTAAGGAGAAATTTCCTGAAAGTGTGAACAGTTAATCAGTGGAATAGCTTTGTCTCCCAGAGGTGTAAGTGCTGCACTGCTGGAGGTTTTTAAAAATAGACTGGACAACCATTTGTCCAGGATGGTATAAGGACCAGGTTTGACAGAGTTTGTCTTCCAATAAAAGTTATGGCAATTAAAATTTTGAATACTGCCACTGACTGTCTATGAAATGGAAACATAAAATTAATTTAGGGAGCATTTTAAACTAAAATAATGCTTGTAATTGCTTGAATGACTAGCTGTGGTGAAACATTTGCTTATGTTTGTTTTTATAGTGATGTCTCACTGCAAGATAGGCAATAAAATTAATCAGAAATAGCAATTAGAAGTCCAGATGGTAAAATATAGAACTGAAAGGGATATAGATAACAAAAATTCATAAAGAAAGATTTTAGATTTTGAACATATATTATCTATATATAAAGAATATGTTATCTATTTTATTATTTTATTATTAAATTATTATTATTAATACATCAGCTATACATTGAACTTATTAAATCTATCTGAAATGTACAATATAGATTGCTAAGATGAACAACAAAGAATGTTCTGTAATTTCTGCAATATCTTCACTATTAATTCACAAGTCATTTCTACAGGCAATCCCCGGGTTATGAGTGTTCCCTTAGCGAACGTTTGAAGTTATGCATTTACGAACAAGTCCCGAAACTATGAATCTTGCAGCACCACAGCAATTGTTCACCTTTACAAAGAACCACAGAGGCTCTGCAACATTCGTCCTGCACATTGCAGTCCGAAATGGAGCTTCTGAGGGGCGGATTCGCTCCTTTTGGGCTTCCGCGGGCCTCCCCCAGCACGTTGCAGGTGAAATGGAGCTTCTGATGGATCCACCCCTTGGAAGCTCAATTTCGGCCTGCAATGGGCAGTTGGAGGCCCGCGGAGGCCCAAACGGAGCATCAGAAGGGCAGATATGCCTCTTGGAAGCTCCATTTTGGCCTGCAATGGCCGGGGGAGGCCTGCAGAGGCCTGAACAGAGCTGATCTGTCTCCGTCCACACACACACACAAACACAGCCAGCCGAGGGTTAAGGAAGCACTTGGCACACACCCAGGTCTTTATCTCCAACTTGGCAGCGATATACACACCGTCTGCCAAGTGCTTTATTTCCACAGAAACAGAAAGATAATATACTCAGCGTCCAAGAGTCCAACAAAAATAAATATTCCTCTCAGCAGTTTCGGACAAGGCTTTAGTGACTATCCAAGGTTTATTTTTGTTCGTCACAGGGATCACTGGCCATCACCCTCTATTATATAGTCTCTGGGGTGTGGTCCAGTGACTCAGTTCTAATCCCTAGCACGCCTCCTGAGCTGCTGCAATCGTTTATCACGCCTTCGGAGGCGTGCGTCCAGGAATGATGTCTCTCCTTCACTCTCATCCGAGACACCTGTCTCCCTGCTAATCTCCTCTCCCTCGGCCGGCACCTGAGACAGTGCCAGAGGGGAGGGGCCTGGAGAGGGAGGCCTGGCTGACTCCTCTTCCTCATGCTCGGAGCTTTCTTCCTCCGATGCGATAGGCTCAGAGGGCGGGGCCACAACAAGAGCTTCGGAGGGGCACACTTGGCTGAGAGGCTGGAGAGGAAGCTGCTTGCTAGATCTTCACAAGGTAGCTGACCCGGCGCAGCAGGTTGGGTGGAGGGGAAGCAATTGTGGAGAGCATGAGGTATTTCAGTGGGTTCAGGGAGGCCTTGGGTGGTCTTAGGCAGGTGGCCTGTTCCATCACTAGGTCCCTCCCATGGCCTTCCCCACCCTGAAATACCTCATGTGCACTTAATGAGCTTCACATTCGATTAGCGATTAGCGAATGCGTGGGCGAAAGGAGGGAGTGATCCCGTTCAAGGTACAAGATTCCCTCCCATGAATCCTTGGGTTATGAATGGAATGGGCAGGCTCCATTACATTCATAACTTGAGGATTACCTGTTATTCTACTTTCCAAATGAAGGCTTGTTACATTGCAGCTGAAGAGGAAATGCTTTTCCTTGAACCTGAACTATTAGACTGCCATTTTTCAGTTGCTCATCAACAGAAGGCTGATTTAAAAATTATGTTTTACTTCTGCACACTGTTTAAATCAGATGATCAGAAAATTCAATTTGCATCTATACTTGTATCCCTTATAAATAAATCCTAAAGAGGGATTCTAGAAAGATAAAGTGTAACTTGGAGTCAATCTAACAGCTGCATTGTCTCATGTAGTCTAAAACTCCTTCCCAGTTCTCAAATCCTCTATTATCACGTTCCCATTAGATGGTCATCCTGCCTCTGCTTATGTGTCTCCAGAGCAGAAGAGCTTACCATTTCCCAAGGCATCATCAAACAGCAATCCTGATAGTCAGTAAAATCTCATTCCTTGTGGATAATACTATTTTTAATTGTCCTGTCTTCTGAACAACTCCAAGGTAACTTTCTAGATGACAGCCACTCAGATATTGGAAGACAGCCATCAGGTATTTCTGCAGTATTTTCTTCGCGAATCTAAACATACCTCCAATTGTTTCTCATAACCTCTCTGGCATCTTATCTTCTTGATTGTTCTTCTCTGGATGTACTCCAGTCAGTGATCTTCCTAAAATGTTATGCCCACAATTGGATGCAATACTTTTAAGTTTAATTTGAGCAGTGCAGAAGATGGCTTCTCTCTGTGACAAGACACTTTTGTTGGTGCAACCCAGAGGTGGGTTTCAGCAGGTTCTGACCAGTTCTGGAGAACTGGTAGTGGAAATTTTGAGTAGTTTGGAGAACTGGTAATAAAAGTGCTGACTGGCCCCATCCCCATCTATTCTCTGCCTCTCAAGTCCCAGTTGATCAGGAGGAAATGGGGATTTTGCAGTAAACTTCCTGCCATCCCTGGGCGGAGGGTTGGGGGTGGCTCGGGAGTTCATGGCTTCCATGGCAGCCATGGACCTGTCTCAGATTATTCAGGGCCCTACTCATGAAGGAGGGCACGCACCCGATCTTGTTTTCATCTCTGAACAGTGGCATGGTGAGTTCAGGGGTGGGGGGGATTACCTGCTGTTTGCCCCCTGTCATGGTCCGATCACTATCTCCTGCGGCTGGGCTTCCAGTATGTCACCTCTCCTCGCTGGGATGAGGAACCTACCACCTGGTTCTGCCCCAGGCGCCTGATGGACCCGGACAGGTTCCAGACAGAGCTTGGGACAATTCCTCTCTCTCTCTCTCCCACGCCTCGATTGAGACCCTGGTGGAAGCATGGGATGAAGCAGCTGCCAGGGCTCTCGATTGTGTCGTTTCTCTCACTCGACGCAGATCTCGGTTGGCCCCTTGGTTTACTGAGGAGCTCTGGGGGATGAAGCGTCGGAGGAGAGGCCTAGAGAGCTGTTGGAGGGCCAGTCGTTCTGAATCTGCCCATGCACAGCTAAGAATGTTTATGCATTCTTACCTGGTGGAGATGGCGGTGGCGAAGCGTCATTACTTCTCCGCCCTCATCGTGTCCGCAGATAATCGACGGCTGCCCTGTTTAGGGTCTCCTGCTCCCTCCTGAACCAGAGGGCGGGGGAGGACCCTTTGCGAGGGCGGGCTGAGGAGTTTAGTCAACATCTGTCGGACAAGATTGCTCAGATTTGGGACAGCTTGAACTCCGACTGGGCAGGGTCAGACGGTGGGGAGGCATCTGGTCTTGTGGTTTGGGAAGAGTTCAACCCTGTTACCCCTGAGGAAGTGGACAGGATCATGAGGAAACTGAGTGCAACCACTTGCTTGCTGGACCCGTGACCCTCCTGGCTGGTCTATTCAGCACGGGAGGTGACACGTGGCTGGATCCAGGCAGTGATAACTGCATCTTTGGATGAGGGGAGCTTTCCCTCCGCCTTGAAGGAGGCGTTGGTTAGGCCCCTCCTCAAGAAACCTGCCTTGGATCCGACCATTTTAGGCAACTTTCGTATGGTCTCCAACCTCCGCTTTGTGGCGAAGGTTGTTGAGAGCGTGATGGCACGTCAGTTCACAGTGGCCCTGGATGAAGTGGATTATCTAGATCTGTACCAATCAGGTTTCAGGCCTGGGTTGTAATGGGAGGATCCCATGTTACACCTCTCCTGCGCGACTTGCATTGGTTGCCGGTTGCCCTCTGGGTGAGATTCAGGGTGCTGGTGTTAACCTATAAAGCCCTTCATGGCTTAGGCCCAGGATATCTGTTGGACCACCTGCAACCAGCATCAACTTCCCATCGCCCGGTGCGTTCCCCCAGAGAGGGCATACTCAGGGTGCCGTCAGCTAGACAATGTCAGCTGGCGACCCCCAGGGGTAGAGCCTTCTCTGTGGCCGCGCCCACCCTTTGGAATCAACTTCCCATGGGTCTTCGGCTGGCCCCCGACCTTCGTACCTTCCACCGTGAGCTTAAGACCTGGCTGTTTAAACGCCCTAGCCAGGACTGATGGGGTCTACTGTTTTAAATTGGTTTTTAGTCTGTTTTAGTCTGTTTTAATTTGTATTTATTGGGATTGTTTCGTTTGATGTAAGCCGCCCTGAGTCCTTCGGAGAGAGGGCGGCATATAAATCCAATAAATAATAATAACCTTCCCCTGGATTGGGGAGGGAATGGAGATTTTACAGTGTCCTTCCCCTGCTGTGCCTTCAAGCCACGTCCATCAAGCAATGCCACACCCATCAAGCCACGCCCACAGAACCGGTAGTAAAAAATTTTGAAACCCACCACTGGTGCAATCTAAAGTTGTGTTCACATAGAATTCTAAAAAAATGGGATTTTCCCCCCCACTCACTCTTTATAACGTCTCCAGTTTTTCAATTTCACTATAAAAGTTTGTTCAGTATTGTATGAATATTTTCTAAGCCCACTGGACCCTTTCCATCTATTTATTAAAAATGTAGACGGTATGAAAAAATCTAATAAATGTTAATTATATTGGGCTTTCTTTAAAAAAGAAAAGCCATTGTTTGGTAAAAATAACTGGTCACCAATGATTTATACAATGGTTCTTTATTTCTCTTCATTCCAAAAAGTAAGGATAATGCTATAATTTAAATGATAATGCATTTAATTACAGATAGATAGTTCTAGGTATGTTTGTTCATTTTTTTATTTTCCAATATTCATCTTGGCTTCTGATATCTTCCATTTTTTCTCTTAATCATATTTGCTATTATGCTTTTAATATTTTCTTCTTTGGAAATTTGCTTGAGCTCCTTTTTCAATAGCATTTATGCTATGAACATTTCATGTCTATGCCCTATTTTAGTTTTTGTTAAAACCAAGAGTATTCAGGAGAACAAGACATCTGCCACCATTCACTTAACATCAATAATTCCAGTATTATATGAGCACTTTCCTCCAGTGTTCTTGCTATTTCCACATCTACTGTCTTTCCTTTTTGTTATTTTCAAGGCAAAAAAGCATTCACTCTGTGCACAAGAACAGTAACTATTTTGTTCTGTGCTCCAGATCAGTTTATTACATTATTAAACATAACAGATACAGAATTATATTGAACATATTGTAATCTAAAACTTTTAGATATAAATTGTGATATAATGTTATTATTTTATTGTTTTCATTTGAAATAACATCATTGCCCAATTTATATTTCTATCTGCTTTTTCCTTCTGGTTATGGTATTTACCTATAAGGAAGAATTAGGGTATTATTCTCCTCTCCACCGCCCAAAAATTTACATTTAACTTTGCAGTGTTATCATAGATTCACTGAAAAAACAGTAATCTGTTAATTCATAAACTCTAAATGACATAACTTAGATACAAAACAATTTTACACTGAGACTATTAAAATGTCATTTTGGTTTATCTGAATTATATACTGTCTGCACTTGGAAATAAATGAATAACAATCTTTTTCAGTACAGGATAGACTAATTTGCATTTCATGGATAAATTTCTCTGTCTCTTAAGATATTTACAATGGCAATTAATCTTGCTATAATGACTGACAACCATGTTTTATGGTAAAGGAGACCACTCCTCCAGTTGTTTGTAGAGTTATGAATATAAGAAGTTGGTGAGATGTCAGCATATAAATTTAATCTATATATATAAAAGCCAAATACACTCACTCATCACAAAACCTCCAGAACTGTAAAGCCTACAAACTTGAAATTTGGTACATATGTTCCTCTTGGCATCTAGGTGCTCGCTAAGAAAGGATTTTTCGAAATGACCATCAGTTCATTAGTATTTCATATACAGTATTATATTCACACGCTCTGATGCTAAGGAGTTAGACGTTCTACTCCCACTCCTCACCTGAAAGGAACTCTATTCCAATGGCCAGTTGCCTTATATTAACACACTCTGATACTAAGGAGTTAGACATTCTATTCCCTCTCCCCACCTGAAAAGAACTCTGTTCCAACTGCCAGTTGCCTTATATTAACCCCTCCCCACCTGAAAGGAACTCTGTTCCAACTGCCAGTTGCCTCACATTCTGTTACCTCAGTTCAAACTGGCAGACATTCCACTCCTTCACTCAGGAGCGGTCTGGGGCTCCTTACAGTATTAAACATTGCTACCTCACCAAAATGTCTACACCTTCCACCTATGGAACTGCTTCCGAACTCAAGGCGAAGGGAGAGATATTCCCTTATGAGTTTCAATCACTGACCACCACTGAGCCAACAAATTGTGAACTGAATTTCTCCTGTATAGTGTCCCATCCCCAAATCACTTCTTACACTGATCTCCTCAGATGAATCTGTTCCTTCTATTGTAACACCAGTTAAAGGGAAAAGAGGGAAAAAACACAGGAAAAGTTTTACAGATGCAATTAGGAAAACACAAGTAAGGGAAGCTGCACAAAAGTATCATCAAAGTCATCCTGAAGTCAATACAGAGACTGCAAAAAAGTATGCATCTAACAACCCCTATGTTAATCAGGCAGCTACAGCTAAATACAATGAAAAGATATCATAAATCAGATCAATGCCTTGGACTAATAAGTGTTTGTCTGGTTTTAAATATGAACCACAGATTGATTACTCCAGGGAAGTTTGTTGATCTCAGACTTCGGTTACCCTGTACCTGGTGCCGTGGCCTGAAATGGCAGGATGAGACTCTGGGATGTGCTGCAGTGGTGGTAAAGTCCAGCTCCCTCCCCTTGAGACCTCCCCTGAACCCTTACACAGTCTTCTCACCCACCAGCATCCAATGGCAGAGCACTTTCTTTCCACTGCGGAAAGAAGGATGCTTCCAAATGACGTCTTTCGGAGCCAGAGAAGTGAAGGAGGGAAATTTTATGCCAACATTCAAAGTGCAGGGGCAGGTCTACCACAGGATAGGGAGTATCATGGCGGGGCCTCAGCAGCAGCCTTCATTTCTCCAGATATGTGTCAATTTATCAACCCCGATCACATAGTTTCGTAGCAAAGCACAGGTATCCAGCTAATAAAAAAAAACACATATTTCTAGCTATTGTTTCCCAAAAGTCTTTCTTATTATGTTAGTAGAAATTGTCAATTTCATAAGCCTATGTTTTATTGATAGATTAGCCCACACTTTCAACATAAAAAAGTGTGCCTTCTTACGAATAAAATAGAATGGAACAGAATAGGAAATAGGAGTAGAGTGTAGAGTGTAGTGTAGTGTAGTGTAGTGTAGTGGAATGGAATGGAATCGGAATCGGAATCAGAATCGAAACATAGGGCTGGAAATGATCTCGGAGGTTTTCTAGTCCAGCCCTCTTCCCATGGAAGAAGACCTTGTATCATCCTGGACAAATGGTTGTCCAATTTTTTGTTAAAAATCTCCATTCCAGGAGGGAATGATTGGTCCACTAATGGGAGAAAATGGCAAGAAAGTGATGCATTATTTGCATCTATCTTTATGCAAAAGGGAAAAAAATAGTCCAATCTACCAAAAGCAGCACCTGGGAGACAAAACAGGAATGGATAGGCAAGAAATTGGTAAGAGAACACTTTTCCACTCTAGATGAGTTCCAAAACTGAGGACTAGAAGGTTTGAGGACTAGTTGCTGACAGATGTAGTATCAGAACCACTGAACAGAAACTTTCACAGCTCCTGGAGCATGGGGGAGCATGGGGGAACTGCCATAGGACTGAAAAAGAACTGATATCTTTCCGATCTACAAAAAAGGGGGAAAAGCGGATCTAGGAAACCAATCAGTTTGACATCAATGCCCTGGAAAATCCTAAAAAAGATAATAAAGCAGTAGGTCTGGGAGCATCTAGAAATTCACAAAGCAAAGTGATTACTAGAAGCCAGCATGGGTGGCAGTTAAGCTAAAAAGAAAATTGTCTTCCAAAACTGACAATGGGTTTGTCAAAAACAGATCATGCCAGACAAACTGTCAGCTGCCACCTCATTCTTGCACTTCACAATCCAGTATTAGCTGCCATAAACTCAAGTGGATCTGGATAGGAGGGGGGATGCTTTGAGGGAAATTAAACTTTACTGTATCTCTCCAAGACAAACTTCAAGGACAACCATCTGGGAATGGAATGCAGTTGCATACCAAACTTATGCCTGAAGTGACCATTTTGAAAACAGCTTGTTTGAATTTAATTGGACATGGGGGCCCAGTAATAGGAGGAGACTAAGGGAGGAAAAAGTTAGACTTAGGGATGTTGGTGTGCAGTTCTCAGTTCTGGCTATGCATTACGGTAATTCACTTGATTTCTAGTAAATTATACCTTTCTCAATAAATGGAGTTAAAGATTCTTCTTACTTAGAGGTTCAAGCTGAGGTAGCTCTGACACAAACCTTATTGCCTTCTTTGATAAAGTGTTTAATTTAATAGAACAAGAAAACACTGTGGCTATATAGACTTCAATGAGGCATTGGGCCTCAATGAGGCATTGGTGATTACAGAAAATGAGGTGCAAGGTCTATTTCACAAACAAAAGCCAGGAAAAGCACCAGGCCCAGACAAGATAACTCCTTCTTGCTTAAAAGCCTGTGCTGACCAACTGGCCCTCATCTTCATCCACATCTTTAATAAATCACTAGAGATGTGCTATGTTCCTTCTTGCTTCAAACACTCTACTATCATCCCAGTGCTGAAGAAACCCTCCATCAAGGAACTGAATGACTTCAGACCGGTTGCTCTAACATCTGTAGTTATGAAAACTTTTGAAAGGCTAGTGGTGGTCCACCTGAAAACCATCACGGATCTGCTGTTAGACCTCTTGCAATTTGCCTACCAAGAAAATAGATCGACAGATGATGCTGTGTATATGACTCTGCACTACATCCTACAACATATTGAATCTCCAAACACTATGCAAAGGTTAGGGCTATAGACTTCAGCTCAGCATTCAATGCCATCATTCCAGTCCAGTCCTTCGCCACCAGCAGCACTTCCCTCCAGCCTTTGCCCAAAGCCCCACACTAAGAGGCTAAAGCAGACCCAAGTCAGAATTTCTGCCCCCCTCCAACCCACACAAAAAGGGAGAGACTTTCTTCAGCAACACAAACGTTCATTGCACGTATCTGGCCCAGGGGCCCATAGTTTGAAGACCCCTGATTTAGTGCAATATAAAAAATGCCACCAACATTTTCTCATGGATCACCAGTGGACCATGGACCACCAGTTGGTGACCGCTGTCTCTGTTGGAGGGTGGGGATGATGCCACAGTGACATGATGCATCTCCACGGGGCTCTGTGGGATCGCACCGAAATTCGAACTGCAAGGAGGTTCTGATGGACCAAAATTACTTTGGAGGGGTGATGAAGTAAGAGAGCATGCTCCATTGATCTCAGGGAATTCGCAAGCTCCCTGATCAATCTGGAGAAGGCTCTCAATCTGACAGGAAGAAAGGATGGCAATTGCATGCCTGACTGAAGCTGTGGCAGCCACTGATAAAGAAAGCGTGAAAGACTGAAGAACAGTGTGAACGATCTGGGTGAGAGATATCTAACTTCTGACTTCTATTGAGAAACAAGCCCCCTGGAAATTAGCCTGGCTGAAAGTGGGACTCTAAAAGGAGGAGATGGAATTGTTCTTCTCCCACCTCCCAAGAAAAGCAGCGAGCAAGCCTTTTTTTAAACTGGAAGAACAATAAGAGAACTTTTTAAAAGAGTGAAAGAACTTGGAAACTAGGAAGCTGGACTGGGAATCTCAAATATAATATTGACTAATTTGGAAGCTTTTGGGGATTATAAAATTTGGATCTAGAGAACCTTTTTTTGAAAAACTTTGACAAGATAATATAATATAAAATAAAAGGAAGAAAAGGGACAGAAACAGAGCAACAATGACACCTATAGACACAAGGAAATGTTGAGAGGTGCAAGTAAGAAAGGAAAGAAAACAACCTTGAGAGGCTGAAGAAGATAAAGACTGGCTGTTAAAACAAAGAACACCTGCATTAATAAGATGTTTTTGTTAGATAGCGGAGATGGAGAGTAAGTGAAACACTTAGACTTTTTAAAATAGTGTAGCTCTTGGAACTCAAGCGGAAGCTAAATAGATAAAGCAAACAGAAGCTGAGAACAGGAAAATATTTTCCTTCTCTTTTATTTTCTGCTCTGTGAACTTTCCCTCAGAAGATATAAGATAGTTGGTGGTTGAATTTTGGGGCTTGGCTATGTGGATTATAAATTTAACAAGAGAAGAAGAGAATACTTTTTGAAGAATAAAGGGGTCAACAGTTTAACAACTCTTGGATTACAATTTATATCTTCACTCTCCTCTTGGATTACAATTAACAGTTTCACTTCCTCTTTTTTGTGGATTATACTTACACTCCTCTGGGATTACAATAAAAAAAACAGTGACATTATTTGGAGATTGAAAATAAGAAAGATGAAGGAAAAAGGGATACAACAATATTGAATGTTTTGACTCCTGAATAGCTTTGTAAAAAGAGAAATTGGAAGGAGATAGTGAAGTGGGCGGTCAACACTGGGGCTGTTGGACTTCCGGGTTGGCTCCGCGGCGCCATGGACGGTCTTTTTAGACTGCCGCCCCCGCGATCCCATTGAGCCGTTCTGACAGCGCTAATCAGCTGTCAAATGGCTTGAAAATCTCCCCTTCAGGAAAAGAAGGGGAGGAGAGCTGGTGGGTGAGGGTAGAGCTCCCCAAAAACCCCTGGATTAATTCCAGGGGTTCGGAGGGCGAGAGCTCCCCGTTCAGCCTGCTGAAGCTCCGGATCTGGGAGGACTCTGTTTTTACAGAGCTAGGCGTCGCGTCCAATTTCTGCTGTCAAATAGAAGATTAAATGATTTCAAAAAAGCAGGTGGAACAGAAGCAGGAGGACAAGCTTTTTACAAGTATAATGCTTAACTTCGGGGATACAATGTTTCTATTTTTTTTAATTGAAAAAGTTTTTCAAATACAAATTTTCCCCCCTTTTCCCCCCCTCCTCCCCCTCCTCCCTAACCCCCCCTCCCCCTCCCCCCCATGGCTTCTTCAAAACAAAATCATTAATATCAAGTTAAATAATACTTTACCATCCTTTTGCACCACCCCCACATACTGACCATTTCTTTCTAACATTGTTATTATATCCCCCTTATACTATACATTTCAAAGCAATCTTCAGCTATAAAATTTTATAATAATTCCTAATTTGGCATTTATTCAACTCATAATCTACCCATTTCCTCCACCCCCATACATATATCTCTTAATTCAAATCTTTTACATATATATATATATATAAACATAACATCCCTTTTACTAAGCTAAACAATCAGTAACCTGACCTATCTCCACCCAATTTACTACAGGTCTACCATACATGATATTTTAATATCTTCGTTCTTCTGCCCACACCACACCACTAAAAAATATTTCCATATATAAACAGAATCCTCAAATGACTTTAAGTTTGTAATCCATATGATATCTTCTGTAATGTCTTTCAGCTAGATTGTTAATGGACCCGGCTGAATTAGCTAACTACCGTCCGGTCTCCAACCTTCGTTTCGTGGCGAAGGTTGTTGAGAGTGTGGTGGCACGACAACTGGCCAGGCACCTGGATGAAGCTATCTATCTAGACCCGTACCAGTCAGGCTTCAGGCAGGGGCACAGCACAGAAACGGCATTGGTCACGTTGGTGGATGATCTCTGGAGGGCTTGGGACAGGGGTTGCTCCTCTGTCCTAGTCCTATTAGATCTCTCAGTGGCTTTTGATACCATCGACCATGGTATCATGCTGCAGCGGTTGAGAGGGTTAGGAATAGGGGGCACCATTCTGCGGTGGTTCTCCTCCTTCCTCTCTGATCGCTCGCAGTTCGTGTTGGCAGGGGGGCAGAGGTCGACCTCGAGGCGTCTCGCATGGGGAGTGCCACAAGGGTCGGTCCTCTCACCTCTTCTGTTCAACATTTATGTGAAGCCGCTGGGTGAGATCATCTGTGGTTTTGGGGTGAAGTGTCATCTGTACGCTGATGGTACTCAGCTGTACATCTCCACCCCAGACCACCCCAACGATGCCCTTGATGTGATGTCTCGCTGCCTGGAGGCCGTGGGGGTCTGGATGGGGAGGAACAGGCTCAGACTCAACCCATCCAAGACCGAGTGACTGTGGCTGCCGGCGTCCCGATATAGTCAGCAGGTGCCATCACTGACTATTGGGGGTGAATCTTTGCTCCCACAGAGAGGGCTCGCAATCTGGGTGTCCTCCTGGACGCACGGCTGTCTTTAGAAGAGCATATGACGGCCGTGGCCAGGGGGGCCTTTTATCAGGTTCGCCTGATCCGCCACTTGCAGCCTTTTCTGGACCGGGATGCCTTGCACACGGTCACTCATGCCCTTGTCACCTCCCGGCTGGACTATTGTAATGCTCTCTACATGGGGCTCCCCTTGAAGACCACTCGGAGGCTCCAACTGGTCCAGAATGCGGCCGCGCGGGTGGTTATGGGTGCAACTCGTTGTGCCCACGTGACACCCCTCCTGTGCGAGCTGCACTGGCTCCCAGTGGTCTTCCGGGTTCGATTCAAGGTGTTGGTTACCACCTTTAAAGCGCTCCATGGCATAGGACCCGGGTACCTTCGAGACCGTCTTCTGCCACCAATAGCCTCCCACCGACCAGTCCGTTCCCACAGAGAGGGTCTCCTCAGGGTGCCATCTGCCAAGTTATGTCAGCTGGCGACACCAGGGGGAGGGCCTTCTTTGTGGGAGCCCCAGCCCTGTGGAATGAACTGCCCCCGGAAATACGTAAGATCTCCGACCTCCGGGTGTTTCGCTGCGCACTGAAGACCCTGTTGTTCCGCCAGGCAGGGCTATCAACATAATAATTTTAAATTGGGGTATTTTAATTTTTGGGGTTTTAAATCGGCCAAATCTATTTAATTATTTTAATTTTTAATCATTGTTGTGTCCTGTGTTTTTAAATTGGCTGTACACCGCCCTGAGTCCTTCGGGAGAAGGGCGGTATAGAAATAAAATTATTATTATTATTATTATTATTATTATTATTATTATTATTATTATTATTATTATTATTATTATTATTATTTCCATCGCCCATATTAGGGTAACATCAAGTTCTGTTTCCAACAGTATATTCAGTATCTTCGATTACCATCTGCCCCCATCAATAATAAATGTTGTCGTATATAAAAGACCACCCGAGTGACTTTATATTTATATTCCATATAATATCTTCTGTAATGTCTTTCATCTAGATTATTAATTCCAACCACCGTGTTAGGGTAACAACCAGATCTTCTGCATGCCCCATCATAATTCTCGTGCCTTATGACTCAACATATACGTAATCCGTTTTACAAAGAGTACAAAATAGAAAGTTTCAATCCACTCAGTTAGAGGCCTTCTTCCACATCCCTAAAGCACAACACTGCAGAGATCTGTCATTCTTCTCAAAATAGTACAAGTCAATAATTTACCTCAGCTATATTTTCATTTTAATCGTCTCTTGAGTAACTGGCATTAGACTGTTGTTTAGTCTTAAGATTTTTTAGTTTTGTAGGACCTGCTTCTTCTTTTCTTAACTTTTTGTGGTTTAGATCTCCATCCTGGATGCCTTTCTAGAACTTGTACATCAGCTGATTGATTTCCATGCTGGTCTGTAACTTGATGAGACATCGCATTAAAATCCAAAGCCGCCTCTCTTGTATTTGTAAATAATCCAGCTATAACCTTTAAAGGAGAATCCAAAAGCGGCTCGTCCAAAGGAGCCTCTGTGACTTGTTGTTTTTCCATTATCTCCATCTCCATCTGCTTAGCCTGGGTTTCAGTCTCTTGTTCATTTTGTATTTCTTTATTCCCCTCCTGTGTTCCTAACACTGATGGCATACATGGAGATGTTAAATCCATTTTAAGAACCTTGTAGTAAAATTCTTCCGCTTTTTCAACAGTATTTAATTGATATCTTTCTCCTTGGTATCTCAATATTATACCAACTGGAGCATCCCACCTAAATGGGATGTTTTGTTTAGCTCAGTCACCAAAAATCCAAATTGCTTTCTATCTTTTAACATCTTGGATGGCAGCTCTTTATATATCCAAATCTTTCTTCCATTCAGTTCTAAAGTAGAGTTAAAAGATTTTTGCACAATATCATTTCTTGTTCCTTTATCTGTAAAGTAAATCACCACATCTCTAAGCAACTGCCTTTGCTTTGCAATCCAAGAATTTACTCTGTAGGCCTTATCAATCTTACAGGATACCTCTTCAGGACGAACCTTTAAAATTACAGCCAGAACTTCAGCAGACATCTTTCTCAAATCATCTCTATTATTTTCCTGTAATCCCCTCATTCTGACCGCAAATTCCATGGACCTGTATTGCATCATTGTAACTTCTTTTTCAATCCTTTGTTTTATATTATCTGCATTGTAAGTCTCGTGATCAGCTTCCTTTTTAGACTTTACTTCTGAGCTATTGTCTTGAATATTTATCAAATTGTTTTCAATTCTTTGTATTTTATTGTCCAAATTATAAATCTTATGATCAACTTCCTCCATTTTAGACTCTAGTTCTAAGTTAGTATCTTTATCCATCTTTATAACTATTTCTGAAAAAGTTTTCAAAGCTGTTACAAACTGTTATTTCAAATTGGCATATTTTTGTTGTACCAACTCTTTAATTTCCTGCCTGAATTTTTCAAGATTCTGGTTCACAATCTCATCATGTCTTGCCATCTCCTCAAAAACAAATTATTTTAGGTTAAAACCATTCTTCTGAGTCTGCAAATTCAAAACTTGTTCATGTGATTTGTAAATGGGGGAAACCCCCCCCCCCGCTGCTTGTTTGTCTGGCTTTGTTAGTTTTAACGCCATCCTGCCACACAGACAGACTCTTTTTAAAGAAAAAGACTTCTCTCCAAACAATATCAATATCAAATCTCCAAGAAGAAAGAAACATAAAGTAGAAATTTTTCTTTTCAATTCTAGCCAGCGCTATTATTTCTGCTACTTTGTAGCTTGTTAAACTATTCAGGCGGAAGGACTTTCGCTTTCAGCTTTCTTCTTCTCAAGCCTCAGCCAGTCGCCATTTTAAACTTTTTTTCCTTCGCTTTAAAAATCGTTTATAAAATTGTTAGAAATACTTGCGATTTAGGGTCCAAAGTCCGGATCTCATCCTCTTTGTTTAAACAATCTGTTAATTTTCATTGAATGGCTTGGTCCCGTCGCCTGGCTCTGCAAAAAGCAGAGTTCTCCCGAAGCCCGGAGCAGCGGCGAGCAAAATAGGGAGCCTCATCCTGCTTCGTCCCCAAGAGTAAAACAAAAACTCTGGGGACTTCGCAGAGGGCTCTACCTGCCCTCGCCGGCTCTATCTCACATTTCCTTAAGGAAATGGAGTTTTTTGAGCCGCCTTTCAGCTGTAAAGGCGGCTCTTTATGGGCAACGGGGCTGGCGGTCTCTAAAGACCGTCTGACGGCGACGGAAGCCAAACTGGAAGCCCGGGATACAATGTTTCTAATTGAATTTTCTGAGCTGGAAGTAAAGATGCCGTTTTTGTTGCGATTTTAAAAGGGAAAGCTAGAAAGGAAAGTGCCTGCTAACAGACTCGTGCTCAGAGACTGGCTTTAAATTGCTGGATTAGATTTTAAAGAGCTGTTTTGGAAAAGATTATTTTGTTTGGTGATTTATAAAGAAATTGCTGAAAGTTGCTCAAGAGGATGGCTGTGAGTTTATGACTTTATGGTTGTGGAAAGAAAGAAAATCTTTTTAAAATAAAATGGCTTCCAAGAAAGGAGATTTTGAAAGTGCTGGAAGCTCTTTGACGGTGTCAGAAATGATACAGTTGTCTGATTTACAGAGCTACAAGGATCCTAAGGCAGAATTTACAGAATTTATAAAAGAAGCCATGAATAATCATACTGCAGCTATAAGTAATCAAATAGCAATTCTCAAAGGGACAACAACAGAAATGATGGAGGAGACAAAAGCAAGTACGGAGCATGATGACAATGCAGGAGACATTTTGACTGAAGCAGAGAAGGTGGAACTGGTTGGTTCTCAAGAATTTTTTTTTTTTTTTTTTATTGAAAAAGTTTTCAAATACAGGTTTTTCCCCCTTTCCCCCCCCTCTTCCCTAACCCACCCTTTCCACCCAACCCCCCCTGTGACTTCTTCACAACAATAGGCTATTTCATAACTAGTTACATACATAATATCTTTCCTTTCCCTTAATCCCTTCTCGAAATACTGACCCTTAACATGTTAAGCTTATTGAGTATTATTACAATTTAACCTTTAGTCTTATATATATATTAATATAACATTTTAAATCGACCTTCTCCCTGCATCCAAATTTAACATTTATTCAATTCTGTCCAATTCCTCCACTCCTCTAAATATATGACTTAAAATCATACAGTACAATACAATTCTAGATATAATCCACTACCCACTTTACTAAAATATACACATATCTATATATGCATCCCATTTTATAAAAAGAAGAAAAAAAAAGAGAAAAAAATATATCTTCTTTAGTATCTTTCCACTGAATTATTAAGTCCTCCACTCCCCTAAATATATGACTTAAGAATCCTTTTTCTTAGACTAATCAATCAGTAAGCTAACCTATTTCAACCCTTCAATTCCTACAAAATCATGCAGTACAATTCTAGATATAATCCACTGCCCACATTACTAAGATATACACATATCTATATATGCATTCCATTTTGTAAAAAGGGAAAAAACAATAACTTTAAATTTATAATCCATATAGTATCTTCTTTGATGTCTTTCCTCTGGATTGTTAAATCCATCACCCATAATAGGGTAAAATAACATGCTAGTGCAACAGTTTGTTCAAAATCTCCAGTCATCTTCTGCCCCCATCAGTAGTAAATATCCTCGCATCTGTATAAAAGCAAAAACAACCACCCGAGTGACATTATAATTATAATTATATCCATATGGTATAATTGTGGTATTCATCAGGATTATTAATTCCCATCATCCTACTGAGTAACATCCAGATCTTCTGCATGCCCCGGCGAAACTCTCCTGCCTTATAACTCAAAATAGTTATAATATATTTACCAAAAAAAAAAATAAAAAAAAAAATTTTTTAGATGATTCAAATCCAACAAAGTGAGGCTCTTTTCACATCCCAAAACCATGGCCTTGCGGAGATCTGCCACAATCCTCAGGATAGTATCAAACAATTGTTCGCCTCCACTATCTTTTCAAATATTCATTCATTTTTTAAAGTCCCTGGCATCACTGTTGCATAGTTTAGAAATTGCTGTTTCTATGCGATCTATTTCTTTTCTTTTTCTTTTCCGGGTTGAATTTCCATCCTCGTTTCTTGCCTACCAATTGTGTGTCTGCTAGTTGATTTTCATTCTGCTTTATGTAATGTTCTTGTTGGGTTAGTTTTATCATCTCATCTTTCTTCTCTGTCACTTGTATATCAACTGATTGATTTGCGCACTTGTCTGTGACTTGATGGTTCATCACATTGGAGTCGGATGACACTGCTCTCTTATTTATAGACAGTCCAGCTGGGGTATCCAGGGAGTCCAAAGACAATTTATCCATCACAACCTCTGTAATTTGATGTTTTCCTTTTGTTTCCAATTCCTTTTGCTTATCCTGTATTATGCCTAAAGGTGTTAAATTCATTTTTAAAATTTTTTGATAAAAATCTTCCGCTTTTTCAACAGTATGCAATTGATATCTTATTCCTTGATATCTCAATATTAGGCCAACTGGGGTGTCCCACCTGAATAGGATATTTCTTTTTTTTAATTCAGTCACTAGAAAGCCAAATTTCTTCCTCTCCATTAACATCTTGGGCGGGAGCTCCTTAAAAATCCAAATCTTTCTTCCATGAAATTGCAAGGTAGAATTAAAAGAGTTCTGCACAATATTATTCCTAATTTCTTTATCTGTAAAATAGATCACCACATCTCTAGGCAATTGCCTTTGCTTTGCCAACCAGGAGTTTATTCTGTAAATTCTATCAATCCTGCAATACACTTCATCAGGTTGAACCTTTAAGATCCCAGCCAGAATTTCAGAAGACATTTTCCTTAAATCATCTCTATTATTTTCCTGCAAACCTCTCAGTCTAATTGCATATTCTGTAAAATTATATTGAGTCATTAAAACTTCTCTTTCAATCCTCTGTTGTACATTTTCTTCATTACCAATCTTTTGGTCAGTCTCCATTTTAGATTTGTCTTCCGAGCTATTATCCTGAGTGTTTATCAAATCCTTTTTAATTTTTTGAGTCATGTCATCCAAATTCTCCTCAATTTCCTTCATTTTAGACTCTAATAATTTAGTCTTTGCATCCACCCGAATCAGAAAGCCTGATAAACCATTAGTAGCTTTTAAAATCTTTTGATTCAAAAAGTCAAACTTTGATTTCACCAATTCACCAATTTCTTTAATTTCCTGCTTAAATTTTTCAAGTTGCTGGTTCACAATCTCATCCCTTCTTACAATCTCTTCAAGGATAAATTCTAATATATTAAAATCGGGTTTCTGACGCTGGAGAGTTGAAATTTGTTGGCATAATTTCTTGAGAGGGGAAGTTCCCCCCCCCCATTTGTCCAGCTGTATAAATCCCGATGCCATTTCCCACACAGACAAGATTTAGCAAAAAAGAGAGAATAGAAAACGAAAGGACTTTCCCTTAGAAAGAGAAAAAAAAACTTCTTTTCAATCAACAGCACAGGAGCGAGGTTTTATCTACAAATGTAGCCAGTGATATTTATTCCGCTACATTGTAGTAAGGAGAAACGGAAGGACTTTCCCTTTTAGCCCTTCTCCAGCCACAGCAGACGCCATTTTAAAAGGTTCTTTTTCCCTCTTTTCCTCTCCTCTTTTCTCTTGAATAGATTTTGGAAGGGTGAAATACTTGCAGTTCAGTATTAAGGGTCCAGCTCGTCATTTCTTTAATTATTCTGTTGAGTTCGCAGGCTTGCTCTTGACACCTGGCTCTGCATAGGCAGAGGTCTCCCAAAGCCCGGAGCAGCGGCAGGGGATATGGGGCTTCTCATCCGCTCCGTCCCAAAAGTAAAAAAAAAACCTTTGGGACACTGCGGAGAGTTCTACCCACCCCTGCCGGCTCTATCTCCGTTTCCTCTTGGGAACGGAGTTTTTTCGAGCCGCCATCCGCTGTAACGGCGGCTCTATACAGGCAAAGGAAGCTGACAATCCCAAAGGAACGTCTGGCGGTGGCCAGCAGCAAACCGGAAGCCCCGGTTCTCAAGAATTTTCTCAAGAATTTTCAAGCTTATTCTCTGCTCTTTTTGAAAAAATTGACAGAATCTTTCAAAATTACGACTTGGTCTGGAAGAAAGTAGTAAATGATCAGCCTTCCAAAGTTTTAGAAGATGAAGGAGATTTGCCAGTGGTATTTATGCATTTAATAGAAAAGAAACAATTGAACTCTTTTTCACAAACTCTTGACAATTTTTGGTTTTACAGACGAAGGAATGAACCAATCTATATAAGCAAGAAGAGGCGATATGGGGGCTCTAAATCAGAGGAAATTTTCTCAAAAAGGGGACAATCTTTGCAGTTACATCAACCTCAAATTAAAATTAAAAACCTCCTTCAAATAGAAGTAGGAGGGATGCAGAAAGACTGGAAAAAATATAAAAAGAAAGCAAGAATGGAAGATTAACCTTTTTTTTGGTTTTGCAGTTGTTCTATTAATGGTTAAAAATGATTATGTTTTAGGTGTTAAAATTACTGAGGGGGAAAATGTACAAATTTAAATATTGATTTTTAAATATGATGCATTAATGGTTAATTAAAATGATTATGTTTCAAAAAAAATGTAGAAATTTAAATAATGATAATGGCTAAAAATGATTATGTTTTAGGAGTTAAAAGTTGGAGGGAGGAAAAAAGACCGAGGGGGTAAACGTACAGATTATGATTAATTAAGGTTTATTTTTTGTTTTAAGATTTTTAAAATATTCGAGAATAAGAATGTAAGATTAATCTTTTTTGGTTTTCTAGTTTATGTATTAATGGTTAATTAAAACGCTGATGTTTATGTTTTAAAATTTTGAAAGTTGGAGGGAGGAACAACGGAGGGGGAAAATGTAGAAATTTAACTATTGAATATTTAAGGTTTACTTTTTGTTATAAGATTTCAAAATATCTGAATTTCGAGAAAAGTAAGAGGGGGAAAATGTTTATGTAAATGAATTGAATACTTTATTGATATATTAAGAGATTTTTTAAGGTTTGAATGCTTAATATTTGTTAATGGTTTTAAAACTCTTAGAGTTATTGGATTATATGCTACTTTGAGTCTATAAAAAGGGAGGTTGATGAAATGGTAAAAGGGGAGTTAAGGGGTCTTGGGAGCTATTAAATCTTGCAGTTAGCTAGTTTATTTTAGGAAATGTTTGGTGAAATCTATGCCCTGTTTTTGTTCTGGGAAGTCGGGGGTGGGGGGTGGTGAGGAGGGGTTGAAGATTGAGTTTAGAGATGGATTATGGATTAAAAAAATTTTTTTTCTTCTTGATGATAGTTTGAATGATTGCTTATATTGTATACTTGTTTGATCATAAAATAAAAACTTTTTAAGTAAAAAAAACACTGGGGCTGTTGGGGTATTGTAGTTATTATCCTTAATAATTGGTTTAAATTTATTAAAACATCTCAAAATGAAGAAAACTACATCTGCGCCATCCTCAGTGTCATCTGTCAGGTTTCGATGCGTCCCAGCACTGACATCAGCAGCAGCAGCATCTAGCCCAGTAGGCCAAAGGTCATTCGATGCTATGTTGCAGCAAGAAAAAATGAATACAATGCAATTAGAGATGAAAACTATGATTCAGGCCATGCATGAAGACATTTAATAAAACTAAACTACATTAAGGAAAGAATAGGAAAAGTAGAAGATAAAATAGAGAATTTTCAACAAATAATGGCTAAAAATGAACAACCAGGGGTGAAATGCTCCCGGTTTGGACTGGATCACCTGATCCAGTAGCGATGGAGGCGGGTGGTTCAGAGAATCGGTAGCAAAAATCCCTGGGCCCCCCCCCCCCATGCCCAGCTGAGCCACGCAATCATCAGAGGCTTTTTTTTTTTAATTTTTAAAAGCATTTTTCTATAACCTCTTCGGCCAAAAATATGCTTTTAAAAGTAAAAAAAAGCCTCTGATGATCGCCCGGCTCAGCTGGGATCGTCAAAGGCTTTTAAAAGCATTTTTTCTACAACTTCTTCAGAGGTTGTAGAAAAAATGCTTTTAAAAGCCTCTGACGATCGAAGCTGACTTGCCTGATCGGCAGAGGCTTTTTTTCTTAAAAAGTCTCTGATGATCAAAACTGAGTTGCCTGATCGGCAGAGGCTTTTTTTTTCTTTTAAATGCCTCTGACGATCCCAGCTGAGTTGCCTGATCGGCAGAGGCTTTTAAAAGAAAAAAAGCCTCTGCTGATCAGGCAACTCAGCTGGGATTGTCAGAGCCTTTTGAAAGCATTTTTTTTTTACAAAAAATGGTTTTAAAAGTAAAAAAAAATTGGCCACGCCCACCCAGTCACATTATCCCCCCACCAAGTGACCCCCACAGAACCAGTAGTAACAAATTTTAGATTTCACCACTGTGAACAACGCATTCAGAAAGTAGAAGAGAAAGCTGAGCAAACAGAAAAGAAAGGAAGAAGTTGATTATAGACTTACCCTGGCAAACAAAAGTCATGAGAGAACAATAATATCACTTGAGATGGATAAGACTGATTACTACTTGTGATTCCAGAATATTGAGGAAAAAAAGGGAGAAAATTTGGCGGAGATAATGGCAGAGCTGCTGGCATGGATAAAATGACATTGGAACTGAAAGGACTGATGGATTCGGACTTTTATGTAATATGGGAGAAATGGTATAATTGGATTGAAGATAGGAAAAAAGGGAAATAACAGATAGTAGATTTTGTAAAATTATATAGAGTATAGGAAATAGTAGTTTTAAAAAAATTCCTCAAAGAGTTATAGAAATAAGAAAGAAATATCAATTTTTGACAGCTCATTAAGAATGGAGTAAATTTTAGACTTCCGGTTTCCTCGTCTTCGGCGGCGACGGTGCTTTCTTTTAGCACCGCCACCCCCGCCGCTTGTAGAGCCGCTTCCTGACTGCGAAGCGGCTCGAAATCTTCGAAATCCTCAGGATTAAAGAAGAAGAGGCAGCAGGGCACAGGTAGAGCCCCTGCAACCCCCCCAGGGAACTGTTTCTGGGGAGGAAGCAGGCGCGGCTCCCTTACAACCTGCTGAAACTCCGGGCGGCGTGGGACGTCTTCTGCTTTTGCAGAACAAGCCGACCTCAGGAAACCTTTAAAGAGCGAGGAAATAACTCAAATAAACATCCGCAATCCACTTGAACCCTGAAATTTTGAACTGCAAGTATTAGTCCTTTGCTGAACTTTTTTACTGAAGTGAAAGAAAAATTGTCGTGTATGTACCCTAGTGTCCAGCCTAAATGTTGGAGATGTGACTGCTTAGACGCTACATATTATCATGTTTGGTGGACCTGTAAGAAAGTTAAGGCTTTTTGGGTAAAAATTTGGTGGGTCATGCAGAATGTTTTGAAGAAAAAAATTCAATTTTCTCCACAACTGTTTTTATTGGGTATAGTTAAGGGTTTTACATTGGGGGAAACAAAATTGATATTGTACATGATAACTGCAGCAAGATTGTTGATAGGTAAATACTGGAAAAATGAAGCGCTGCCTACGATTGAGGAATGGACTTTGAAGATGGCCAGTTTTGCAGAGATGGCGAAGATTTCAGCATATCTAAAAGATTGTTCTCAAGAGACTTATGAATGGGAATGGAAGAAGTGGATAAATTATGTTCAGCACAAATATCAAACTAGGAAGTATCAAATAGCCTTTATTTAAAAATGTTATATAAGATAGAAACATTTTAGGGTTGAGGATAAAAATTTGCTAGAAAATGTTATATTAAGATAGAAATATTTTAAGGTTAAGGATGAAAATTTGTTAGAAAATGTTATATTATGATAGAAATATTTTTAAGGTAATCAGGATGAAAATTTATCTGAAAATGTTATACCAAGATAGAAATAGGTTAATGTAATGAAGATGAAAATTTGTAAGGGGGAGGGAGGGGTTCAAGTTTTATATACAAAGGAGGGTTTTTTCCTTTTATCTGACATGAGCATACTAGGAAGTCTGGGGGGAGGGGAGGGTTAGGGTGGGCTGGGGAGGTTGGGAAGTCTGGGGGGGGGTAGTGGGGGGGGGGAAAAGGGGGTGAAAATGTAATTGTAAAACTTTTGCAATAAAAAAAAAAAAAAAAAGAATGGAGTAAATTTTAGATGGCCGATACCGGAGGGAATATTGATGACCTGGATGGAGAAAACACATAGACTGGATTCCATAGAAAAAGCAGAACAATTTTATGAGTACTATTTTGGACCACAAGAGGAAATGAGAGTAAGAGAGGAAAAAGAGGATAGATAGCAAGAGGAAGCCATAGGAGAGAGAGAAACGCAACAAAAAGATGAAAGAGAGTTAGAGGAAATAGCAAAGAGAAAAGGAGCAAAGGCAAAAGATCAGAGAAAGATAAGAGTGACCAGAACAACAAAACCCATCTATAAGTAAAACTATGGAAGAAGAAACAAAATTACTGTCAATAAATATAAATGGATTGAATTCTGCTATAAAAAGGAAAAGAACTTTTAGTAAACTAGAAAAATTGAAGTTGGATATTATTTGCCTGCAAGCGATTCATATTAAAAAACAACACAATAAACTGTTGGAACACTCCAAAATTGGAAAACTATATACCTCTCTAGCACAACATAAGAAGAGAGGTATAGTTCTTTACATAAAAGAAACAATAAATATTAAGCAAATTTTCACAGATGAAGAAAGGAAAATTTTGATGGTGGAGATAACGAATTACAAACAGATACTTTTGGTAGCAATTTATGCACCAAATAGCAATCAAGAGGACTTTTATGGTAAACTTCATTAAAAAATAATAGAATTGGAGTATGAAAATATATGCGTAGTAGGATATTTTAATGCAATTGTGGGTGTGGAACTGGATTATAAAACTAGGAAATTAAATTAAAAAGCTAGGCAGACACTTCCAAAAGCTTTTTTTTAAATGATGGAAGAATTGGGTATCCAAGATGTATGGCACAAGATACATCCTAAGTCAAGTAATATTCATTTTATTCAAATAGGCATATGTCTTGATCAAGAATAGATATAATATGGATGTCAGCTGAATTAAGATCTAATGTACAAGAATGAATGTACAAGAGTGTACAAGAATGTACAAAGAGCCTTGATAGTACAGTGGTCTAAGCACCCTGTTATTAACACAGCTGCCTGCAATTACTGCTGGTTCGAATCTCTCCAAGGCTCAAGGTTGACTCAGCCTTCCATCCTTTCTAAGATAGGTGAAATGAGGACCCAGTTTGTGGGGGCAATAAGCTGACTTTGTATAAATATACAAAAGTATGAAGGCTATTGCTTAACACATTGTAAGCCGCCCTGAGTCTCTGGAGAAGGGCGGCATATAAATCAATTTTTTTTTAAAAAAGTGAAATTTTCTCAGTAAGATAGGAGCTCTAACATGGTGTTTAGCGACCCATTCATTTTGGATGAGGGTAAATGTTTCCAAGCAACTAAGTATTGGATTTTCCCTCTGTGGATCCTAGAGTCAAACTTTTAGCAATTGGGATCTTTTGGCAAGGTATAAAATGTGCCTGTTTTGAAAACAGGTCTGTCACGATCCAAATGACAGTATTTCCCACACTGTCTAGCAGTTCTACAATAAAATCCATAGCAATCTCTCTCCATGGCGCTGTAGGTTCGGCTACTTTCTGTAAGAGTCCTGGAGTTTTCCACTGATGTCTTTTTGCTGCTGCACAAATGGGTAGCTTTCTATGTCCTTTTTTAGTGATGGCCACTAAAAAAGTTTAATTAGGTGTAAAGTTTTCACAAACCCAAAATGTCCAGCTAATTTGGAGTCGTGGCACCTTGTCATTAAGCATAGTCTTTGGCTGGCTGGAACATACAACTTCCCTCCCACCCAAGCTAAGTCCTCTTTCCTCAGACAGCTGGATTTGTTGTTCAAAAACCATTCATCGGTGGCCAATGCTTGTTTAAAAGTTTGGAGGGTGTCACTGTCCATCAATGTTTCTTGTTTTGCCTGGGATCTGGTGATTACTTTAGCGGCCAGTTGACAAAACTACAAAAAGAACCACAAAAAAAGAATCTAAAAAATCAAATGGAATTAATAAAACATAAGTTAAACTTAATAAAGAATAATTAAAAATTCTTCTTTAAAAATTTAAAATTTTTAAAAGTCACATATTAAGAAATGGTCTACTGCGTGTCTGGAAAAAGTATAAATATAAACTAAAGGATAAGTTACCAATATGGACAGTAGCCAGACACGCGATAGAGAATATAAATTTGGAGCAAAAGCAAGATAAGTTTACATATAAGGAACTCCTTTATAAGGAAGGAGTTGGATTACAATGAAAATCTATGGAGCAGTTAAGAGAAGAAGGAATTATTAAGACTTGGTTTCAGTATGGTCAGCTGCAGGCCAGATGGAGAGAGGATCAAAAAACTGGTATTTTGATAAAGCAAATAAGAGATAAAGGTCAAATGCATATTAAAAGGTTGTATAATGTATTAGTGGAAATAGATTCGGAAACAGAGCTAGTCAAGGATTGTATGATAAAATGGGCACAAAACATAGGTGAACCAATAATATTGGATACATGGGAAAAGATATGGGTTAGAAATGTAAGATTCACACAAGCTCAAAACTTAAGAGAGAACTTTTACAAAATGTTTTATAGATGGCATTTAGACCCAAAAAAATTAGCCTGTATGTATCCAAATTTACAACCCAAGTGTTGGCGATGTGAGTGTGAGGTTGCTACATATTTTCATATATGGTGGACATGTAAAAAAATTAAGGCTTTTTGGATAAAAATATGGTGGATTATTCAAAATATTTTAAGGAAAAAAAATTAAATTTACACCACAGGTTTTTTTGTTGGGAATAGTCACGGATTGTACTGTAATAGACTAAGTTGGTTTTGAATTTAATAACAGCTACCAGGTTACTGGTGGCACAGTATTGGAAGAAGGAAGATCCACCTACCATTGAGGAATGGACATTAAAAGTTGTGCATTTGGCAGAGATGGCAAAAATTTCATCATATCTTAAAGATTATTCAAATGAAAGATACATATCAGAATGGAGAAGATGGATTGACTTATATGCAAAAAAAGTACCCGAACAAGAAGAGTCATATAGCTTATGAATGAAATATTTTTAAGTAGTTTATGTTTATAGTTTTTGAGCTATAAGGAGTTAAAGACCTAGGGAGAATATGAATGCAATAATTTGTTAGCATATTTTAGCTTTATGTTTGTGAATGCTATACCCTTTGCCTGTTCTGGGAAGTCTAGGGAGGGGGTGAGGGGGAAGGAGGGGAGGGGGAAAGGGTGGGGGGGAGAAAATGTTTCTTTCTTATAAAACTTTTCAATAAAAAAAATATTTTTTTTAATTTTAAAAAATTAAAAGTGCTAAACAAAATTTTTTGAAAATGCAAATGAACCAGGAAGATGGCTGACATACAACTTAAAAAAGGAGAAGAAAAAACCTGATACACCAATTAATGGATGAGGAAGGAAACCTTCATCACGAAAATGACAATGAAAAGAAAGTGATCCAAAGTTACTATGAAAAATTATATGATCAAATTAATAAATCTCCCCCGAAGTCCATAATTTGTAATTGTTTTATCATAAATTGCCAATTCACATTGTCAAACGCCTTTTGCGCATCCAAGAATATCATTGCCATTTGCTTATGTGAATGCAATTCGTAATATTCCAGAGTATTCAAAATGGTTCTCATATTATCTCTGATCTGTCTTTTAGATAAAAAACCATTTTAATCCATGTATATAAATTCATTTAACAACTTTTTTAGTCTATTCGCCATTATTGATGCAAATATTTTATAGTCAGCGTTCAACAGTGAAATTGGTCTATAATGTTTAATTTGTTGTAAATCTCTATCTTCTTTAGGTATAAAAATAATATATGCCTCCATCCATGATTTTGGTATCTTTGCATTTACTAAAAGTTCATTAAATACTTCCAACATTACATTGCTTAGTACATCCTGCAGTATTTTATATAGTTCTGCTGGTAATCCATCCGGGCCCGGTGTTTTCCCATTCTTTTGTTTTTTGATTGCTTCTGCTAATTCCATCATCGTTATTCTTTCTTCTAGTGCTTTTTTTATAATTTTCAGGTATTTTAGGTAAGTCGGATTTTCTTAAATATTGTTATATCCTTTCTCCAAATATTATCTCTTGTTTATATAGTCTCTCATAATACTTTTGAACTATTTTTTTCTTTTCTTCATTTCTATAACATACCATTCCTTTTTCGTCTGTTAATTGGTTGATTAGTTTTTTTCTCCTTCTCTTTTTTCATTGTATATGCCAACCATCTGCCTGGCTTATTTGCATTTTTAAAAAAATTGTTTAGAAGCTCTTAATTTATTTGCCAAATCCTCTTGTTCAATTAAATTCATTTCATGTTTTTTCAAGTCCATTTGTTTTTTAATTTTCTTATTTTGTGTATCTTTTTGCAATTCCTTCTCCAGCTTTTTATATTCCTCTTCTAACTTTTTTGTTTTTGTCTTTTCTTTTTCTTTTTGTCATTGCCAGCCTTCTAATGTATGCTTTCGCTGTATCCCATAAATTTTAGAGTGATGTATCCTCTTTTTTGCTTATTTTAAAGAAAAAAACCAACTCCTTTTCCAGAAATTGTTGAAATTCATTTTCCTGTAAAATTATTGAATTCAAAGTCCATCTCGGCCTTTTCTTCTGGCCTTTCCATATAATTATAATCGGATTATGATCTGCCCATGTACTTGTTTCAATATTCACTTCTTGTATATTAAATAGTAAATCTGTTGACATCCACATCATGTCTATTCTAGACCATGGCATATGTCTGTTTGAATAAAAAGTATAATGTTTTTCTTTCAAATGTCTTTTTCTCCATGCATCTTGTATACTTAATTCCTCAACTATTGTAAAAAAAAGTCTTTGGAAGTATTTTCCTAGGTTTCTTATTTATCTTTGTTGTTTTGTAATCCAAATCTGTGTCTTCCACCGCATTGAAATCACCCATTATACAAATATTGGCAGGCGGACCCACAGGGGAGGACCTTCTCTGTGGCTGCCCCAGCTCTCTAGAACCAGTTACCTCCTGAGATCAGGACCATCCCCATCCTATTGACCTTCCGAAAAGTGGTGAAGACCTGGCTTTTCTGGCAGGCCTGGGGCCGGTGATCTCGCTGTTGCAATCTGGCGAGATTC
This sequence comes from Arizona elegans, assembly GCA_022577455.1. Classification (NCBI taxonomy): domain Eukaryota; kingdom Metazoa; phylum Chordata; class Lepidosauria; order Squamata; family Colubridae; genus Arizona; species Arizona elegans. Next base: position 158,317,569 of record JAKOOJ010000001.1, read on the forward strand.
AGCCATGAATGGTGTGAATGGGTTTTAATTGTTTTTAATGTTTTAATGTTTAATGTTTTTATATATGGTTTTTAAATGCATTGTAAGTCATCTTGAGTCTTCAGAGAAAGGCGGCATATAAATTGAACAAATAAAATAAAATACTCAAATTCTAATATTTTTCTGTGTAGTTTCCCATAAAATTCTTCTGTTTATTGTTCATTGTTACCTCAACCATTAGTATCCTTCCTTCTTCATCCGCAAAAATTTGCTTAGGTTCTAATTTTCCCCTTATATATAACACTACACCTCTCTTACTTTGGTCTATCAAAGAGGTAAATAATATTCCCAATTTTGAATGTTCTAGTAGTTTTTTATGTTGTTTCCTGATGTGAACTTCTTGCAAACATATAATATCCATCTTTAGTCTATTTAATTTATTTAGAGTTCTATTTCTTTTTGTCATCGAATTTAGTCCATTTACATTTATTGATATTGCTTTTATTTCTTCTTCCATGTTTACTTGTTGGTAGTCTTTGTTGCTCTTGTCTCTCTCTGTTCTTTTGCCTCTTTTTCACCTCGCTCCTTCTCTTATTACTCTCTCTTCCTGCTCTTGTGTTCTTTCTTTTGTTATCTCTTCTTTCTCCTTTACAGTTTCTTCTTGGTCTTTAGTCTCTCTTGCTTTTCCCAGTTTCCCATCTTCAAGTGGTCCCCAAAACTGCTCATAGAATATTTCTGCTTTGTCTATAGAATCTAATCTGTGTCTTTGTTCTTGCCAGATCACCAATATTCCTTCTGGGATTAACCACCTAAAGCTCACTCCTTTTTGGATTAGCAACTTTGTCAAAAAATGATATTCTTTTCTCAGGTCTCTCACTCTTCTGGGTATTTGTCTCAGCACTACTATCTCTTTATCCTTGTATTTTATTGGAGTATTCCTTGCTATTTGTAGTATTTCTGTTTTTATCGCTTTCTTTGTGAATCTTACATGAAGTTCTCTTGGTAGTTTATTTCTCATTGCGTATTTTGTATGTACCCTAAATATTTCATCAATCCCATTTAATATCTTCTCTTTAGGTTCTTCCACCATTTCTGCCAGCATCTCTGCCATAATTTCTGCCAAATTTTCCTTCTTCTCTTCGTCTACATTTTGAAACCTTAGATAAAATCAGATCTGTCCATTTCTAAAGCAATAATTGTTCTTTTGTGATTTTTGTCCACTGATGTCATTCTTTCCTCAAGTTCTTACACTTTTTTCTCTGTCTGATCTGCTTTTTCTTCCATTTTTTGAATTCTTTCTTCAGTTTTCCCCAGTGGTGAAATCTAAAATTCGTTACTACCGGTTCTGTGGGCGTGGCTTGGGGGGGGTAATGGGACTGGGTGGGCATGGCCATTTTTTTAAATTTTTTTTAAAAAATTATAAACTTTATTAAAACAGATAATGGTCTTTCAAGTAATACAGTTATGCTTATTAAAACCATTTTTTCTACAACCTCTTCGGCGAAGAGGTTGTAAAAAATGCTTTCAAAAGGCTCTGACGATCCCAGCTGAGTTGCCTGATCGGCAGAGACTTTTTTTCTTTTAAATGCCTCGACGATCAGGCAACTTGGATCATCAGAGGCTTTTAAAAGAAAAAAAGGGTTTTTTTCTTTTAAAAGACTTTGATGATCCCAGCGCGATCATCAGAGACTTATTTTTTACTTTTTTTTTCTTTTCTTTTTTGTTTTTGTTTTTGTTTTTTTTCAACGTGTAAAAACTTTCAGGTTTGTTTAGTTTTATTTTTTTATTTTTTTATTTTTTCAATAAACAAACATACATATACAGATGTAGACATTTAAACAAACTATACATAAACTAACTATACAGAGAGGTCAAGTCTTATAGCTTGAACTATAAAAATAGAGCTACTTCGGTAATAATATATCTATATATCTATGTGTATTTGTCTTTCATCATGTATGAATGTTTATGCAACGATATTTCATTTTATTTCCTTATTATTGTATCATTGGGTGGTATTCCCTTATTTCGTGTTCTTTTTATCTAACCAGTTGTACCATTTCTGCCAGATTAAGTAATAATCTGAATCTTCTTTTCCCTGTATCTCTTTGGTAAGTTTATCCATTTCCGCACATTCCATTGTTTTTTGTATTATTTTTTTCCTCTGATGGCGTGTCCTCTAGCTTCCACATTTGTGCGAAAGTGATTCTGGCTGCGGTCAGGATATGTATTATCAAGTATTGTGTCTCTTTTTTATAGTCCTTTGTCAGTATTCCTAATAGATATGTTTCCGGTCTGAGGGGCACTTTTTGTGTGGTGATTTCTTCCAGCTGATTTTGAATTGTTTTCCAAAATTTTTTGGCCTTTGGGCATGACCACCACATATGGTAGTAGGTTCCCTTCTGTGTTTTGCACTTCCAACAGTTCTGATTCGCATTGGGGAACATCCTTGCCAGGCGTGCGGGGGGGAGATGCCACCTATAAAACATCTTGTATGTATTTTCTTTGTAGAGCACGGACATTGTCAGCTTAGTATTTACTTTCCACATTTTCTCCCAATTTTCTAGGTTAATATTATATCCAAAATTTTTAGCCCAAATAATCATGTTTTCCTTCACCACTGCTTCTTCCAATTTGTATTTTAATAGGTAATTATATATTTTAGTTATTAATTTATTGTCTGATTGCATTATGATTTTATCTAATTCATTTCTTTCTTTTTGGATTCCAAATTTTTTCATGTCGATTTTATATCTTGATTTTATCTGTAAATACGGCCACCAATCAATGTCCGTGCCCTGTTGTCTCAATTCGTCTCTTGTTTTCATTTCTCCCTCTGTGTTCAGCAATTGGTCATAGGTTTTCATCTTGTCTATATCCATTGTGTTCGGATAGATTTGGGCCTCTATGGTTGATAACCATCTTGGGATTTTATCGTAGTGTTTTCTCCTTATTTCGGTCCAAATTTTTGCCAATGCTCCTCTGATATAGTGTCTCCTGAAGTGCTCATGTTGCCTGGGTTTTTCCTCCCATAAGAATGTGTGCCAGCCTTTCGACAGGTCAAATCCTTCTAATGCTAACGTTCGTTTATCTTCGAGTGTCATCCAATCTTTGATCCAAGTTAAAGCTGTTGCAGTGTAGTAAGTTTGCCAATCTGGGAGTCCCAGGCCACCCTTTTCTCTAGTGTCCTGTAGGTGCTTCAGTTTAATCCTGGCTCTTTTCCCTTGCCATATATACTTTAAAGTCATTTTATCAAGATCTTTGAAATATGATTTCCTTGGGTTTATCGGTATTGTTCTAAATAGGTATAATAATTTTGGTAAAATTCTCATTTTGATTGAAGCAATTTTGCCTAATAACGATAGGCTCAATTTACTCCATGCCTCTAAGTCCTTTTGGATTTGTTTGGCCAATTTATTATAATTGTCTTCTTTAAGAGATGATACCTTATTGGTAAGCCAAATTCCTAGGTATTTTATTTTTGTTGTTGTTTGTATTCCTAGCGTCTCCTCCAATTCTTTCTCCTGGGTTTTTGTCAAATTTTTAGTTAGTAATTTTGTTTTTTGTCTATTAATTTTCAATCCTGCCACTTCACCATATTGTTCTATCTTCCTTAGTAAATTCAATCCTGATTGTTTTGGTCTTTCTAAAATAAATACAACATCGTCCGCGAATGCTTGTAGTTTATACTCCTGGTTTTTTGTTCTTAATCCTTTTATTTCATTGTCATTCCTAATTTCGTTCAATAGTGGTTCCAATGCTAATATATATAATATAGGAGAGAGAGGACATCCTTGTCTCACCCCCTTGGATATTTTAAATTGGTCTGTTGTCTCTCCGTTTATCCATATCTTTGCGGTTTGGTCGGAGTATATTGTTTTGATCATATTTAGGAATTTATCGCCGGTTCCCATTTTTTCTAATTGTAATATTAAGAATCCCCAATTAAGGTTGTCGAACGCCTTCTGTGCGTCGAGGAAGAGTAAGGCCATTTTTTTCATCCGATTTTTGCTCATAGTATTCCAGGGTATTGATTATTGTTCTTGTGTTCTTATTGATTTGCCTATTTGGAATAAATCCATTTTGATCTGGATGGATATAATCCACAATAATTTTCTTCATTCTCTGGGCCATAATTGATGTAAATAATTTGTAGTCTGCATTTAGAAGCGATATGGGTCTGTAGTTTTTAATTTGGGTGAGATCTGAGTCTTCTTTAGGTATCAATGTAATAATTGTCTCTATCCATGATTTGGGAGTTTTGGCTTCTAGAATTGCTTCATTCAGGACTTGTAATAAAACATCATCTATTAGCTGGTGCTCAATTTTGTAAAATTCCGCCGGGATGCCATCTGGACCTGGTGTTTTATTGTTGTTCTGCTTCTTCTTTGCTTCATTTAATTCTGACATCGATATTGGTCTGTTCAAGAGTTCTCTTTGAGTTTCCTTTATTTCTTGAATGTTGGTTTTATTTATATACTCTTTAACTTTTTCCAATTGGATTTCTTCTTGTGCATATAGTTCCTGGTAGAAATTTCTTACGATTCGCCTTTTTCCTCATCCGTATGCTGCAGTTGCCCTTGTTTGTCTTGTAGTTGATGTATTAGTCTTTTGTCCTTTTCTTTCTTTAACTTATAGGCCAACCAACGTCCTGTTTTATTTGCAAATTCGAATTGGTTTTGTTTTGCCATTTTGATTTTCCTTGCTATTTCTGTTGTTGTTATTAAGTTTATTTCGTGTTTAATAAGGTTTATTTTTTCCTTGATCTCTTTCCTGTCGGGTCTGTTCTGTAATTTTGCTTCCTGTTTTGCAAGGTCAATCAATAAATTGTTTCTTCTTTGCTGTTTCTCTCTATTTTTCTTTGCCTTGAATGAAATTGTTAGTCCTCTTATATATGCTTTTGTGGTATCCCATAGGACTTGCAATGATGTTTGTTCCCTCTTGTTGATTTGGAAGAATATCTCCATCTCTTTCTTTATCATCTCTATGTATTCTTTATCTTTGATGATCTCTCTGTCCATCATCCATCTTCCTCTTTTTTGCTGGCCTTTCCAGACTATTGTTATAGGACTATGATCTGCCCATATATTCGGTGTAATTTCGATTTCTTTTATGTTTTCTCTTAGTTCTGCAGTCATCCAGGCCATGTCTAGCCTGGACCAGGACTGGTGGGGATTTGAGTAATATGTATATTGTTTTTTAGTTTTATTCAATTCTCTCCAGGCATCTTTCAGTTGTAACTCTTGAATCATATCCTTAAAAGTGTCGGGTAGTGTCTTTTTCCTAGATTTATTTTTTTTATTACTTTGGTAGTCATATTCCATATCCACAATTGCATTATAGTCCCCTATTATGCATATATGTTCGTAATCTAATTCTTTAATTTTATTATGTATTTTTTTGAAGTATTCTTTTTGGTTCCCGTTCGGAGCATTTATTGATATCAGTAGCATATTTCGGGCCTCCATCTTAATGTCTATCATTAGTATCCTGCCATCTCCATCTGTGTAGATTTGTTTTGCCTGAATATGGCTTTTAATGTATATTGCAATGCCTCTTTTTTTTTGATCTGATAGTGAGGTGAATAATGTTCCAAGTCTTCTATTTTCTAGTAACTGTTGATGTTGTTTTTTGATATGTACTTCTTGTAAATTGATAATGTCTATGTCTAATTTTTGTAGTTTTTTGAAAGTATGCGTTCTTTTGGTTGGTAGATTAAGGCCGTTTATATTGATTGAAATTAATTTCGATTCTCGTCCCATTTCCCTTAGTTTTTCTTTGTTAGTCTAAGTCTACTTGTGTTTCTTGTTACCATTTGTGTTTTCCCCCTAGCTCCTTCTCTCTCCATCTTCTCCCTTTCCCTAGACTCCTTCTCTTCCTTTTCTTTTTTTGTTTCCCCCGTGGAGTGTTCCTGGTTTGTATTTTCCGAATCACGTCTGGTTTCCTGTTCTTCTTCTATTATAAAGTGAGTGTCAAGAAATTCTTGTGCCTTCTCTATCGTGTCGACTTTATATTTTTTGTCGTCCCAAGATATTAGAATTCCCTCTGGCACCAGCCAGCAGAACATTATTTTATGTTAATTCAGCAGGGTTGTCAAGAAATTGTAGTTTTTTCTGTATTCTCTTATTCTTCTTGGAACTTGTTTTAGGGTTATTATTTCTTTTCCTTTATAACAGGGTTTCCCTCTCTCATTAATGTGTAGATCTCTTCTTTTACAGTTTTACGTGCGAATCTAACATGTATTTCTTTAGGTAGTTTGTTCCTACGAGCGTAGTTCGTATGAACTCTATAAATTTCGTCAATTTCCCTACTAATATCGTTTTTTTCCTTCTGGGTAGCCTCTACTAATATATCTGTCATCAGGTCCCTTAGATCTTCTCCTTTTGTTTCTGCAATATTTTGAAACCATAAAAAGAATGATGCATTTTCTAATTCTAGATGGGTAATTGACTCTTCGAGTTCTCTATTTAACTCCATTTGGTTTTGTTCGATATTATCCATCTTTTTCTCAGTTAAGACCATTTTAGCTTCCATGTTTTGAATTCGTTCTTCGTTTTTAACTATGTTTTGTTGTATTCTCTCGATCTTGTCCATTATTTTTATATTATCATTTATTTGTCCTACTTCTGATTTCAGTTCCTCATGGTTCTTTTTTGTTTCTTCATGATTATTCGCTATTGTTTCTTGGGTCTTGTTCATCCTCTCCTGGATCATGTCTGGTATAGACTGTATATTCTGTATGTTGTGTGCAGTGGCAGCTTTTTCCTTGTCTGTAGTTAGCATCGTGTCTAAGGTTTTTTGTTGTGCAGGTGAAGATTGTGTAGGTGTTGGGTTTGTTGTTGATTTTTTCCCTGTTTTAGTTATTGTTATTGAGGATGTTGCCATCGTTTTTTGTGTTATTTTTCCCCAAATTTTCATACACTGATTTGGTTCAGGGGTAGATGAAATATCGTTATATAAGAATCAGGTTAATTAATTCAGAGGGGTTAGGGGGAAAATACAGTGTTTTAACAATTCATTCTTCTATTCTTGTTCCTTTACAATATAATATAATTAATATTTAAATACCAAGTTATACTAATGATAAATCACGTTTATATTCTTACTTTTCTGGTTTCACAGTACTTAAGTTCACTTTAACACTAAGCAATTTCCATGTAACCTTTATATAATAAATCAATGGGATTTAAGATTCTCTATAAATCATCTAAGATATTCTATTAAGTTATATCACAATTACCAGTATAATCTGCTTGTATTAATTATCACAGTTATTATTTCTTAATAATATCTATAACAGTCTCTTTGCAATGTCTATGTTAATATCTAACTTTCTAATCAATACACAATATAATTCCCCTTAATCAATATATTACTGTAAAATCTATAAATTTATTTCAATGGGGTGGGAAACCATAAAACAATAAAAGAAAAGTTAATATCAAATCAATTCTTTGGAATATATTATAATAACTTCAAATTTTAATATTAATATTATTTAAGCAGAGTTAAGTAAGTTTTAAGTTTGGATTTTATAAAGTAAATGAAATAACTATATTTTAATAATTTAATGTTTAAAGTTCTCCACTATGTCACTTTCAGACCAATTAGAATTACTTCCTTCTCCTTTTTCCTTCGTTCTTCAGGTCACCTTCTTTTCACCCAGCTTTCACAGTTCTATTGCAATAGCTTCTATTAAATCCGTGAATCAATTGTTCCAATTTTCCTGTGTAGCAAATTATATCTCCTTTACCAACAGCGTCACTGTTTCTAATGTCTCGTTACAAATCCCGTGTCTGTGGTTTGAGTTTGTTGTTGCCGCTGGATACAAAGTAAAAGTTTCCTTCTCCGAATCCTCAATCCGCCATTCACTACCGTTCAGCTGATTTCCTTCCTCCCACGACAGTCTTAAATAGTCTCAGTTCTTTGAGTTTCACTTTCTACAGTCACTCTCTTAATTAATCTTTTTCTTCCTTTGTTAAATCAAGATGTATTATTGTAAAATTGTAATCCACCGCTTACTTGTAATCCTTTTTCTTCTGTCACTCAATCCTTTCGCCAATCAAATCTGCGTTGTCACTGTGGATATTAAGCTTCGCTCCAGTCACTGTCTCTCGCCACTTGCCTGACGATCTTGCCGCCGCTTTTTGGAGTCCTATTCTCGCCAATGTCTTTAGATCCTTATGATTATACCTTCGTATTTCGATTAACTTAGTCCATTACTGATGTTTCTCTTTATAATCTTCGCTTCCACACTTGTCGATTGACAGCGCTCCGGCCAGCCAAGATGGCTGTTTTTTTCCTGGCTGGAGTTAGGGGGGTTTTCTCTGAATCTTCGGGGTGATTGCTGTCACACCGAGGTCCTAGAGAATCCTCCTTTTCCTATCGACCTCTCCGTGGTCGATAGTGCCAAAAACGGCTTCCAATCAAGAAATTTGGAACTTCAGGGACGGAGCCTCGTTCCTCTCGTTCCTTACACGCTGACGTCACCGCCGGAAGTCGACTTTTTTTTTTTTACTTTTAAAAGCATTTTTTCGGCCAAAGAGGTTGTAGAAAAAATGCTTTTAAAAGTTAAAAAAAAAACCTCTGATGATTGTGCGGCTCAGCTGGGCATGAGGGGGGGAGCAGGGATTTTTGCTACTGGTTCTCCGAACCACCAGCCTCCATCACTACCGGATCGGGTGATCCGGTCCGAACCAGGAGCATTTCACCCCTGGTTTTCCCAATCATCTCCTTGACCTCTTTTAAGTCTTTTTTCAGGTCTTCATGAAACATCTGTATCATATTTTTGAGCTCCATAATTTCTGATGTTTTCTGTGACTTTGCAGAGGAAGGACTTGGCGTTGAATGCAGATGTGCAATAAATTTCTTCATTTCTTGAATTTGATAGCCACTCGATTTGTAATCCATAAATGGTTCAATTTGTAATCCAAGTTTCTAATTCCCCCCGTTGGGTGGATTAGAAAAAATATAGATAAAAATAAACCCACCACAACCACCTCAAAAAGAAGAAAGAAAATAAATAAATAAATAAATAAATAAATAAATAAATAAATAAATAGCATATGTTTAAAAAGAAAAAAGGAATCTAAAAAAGAAGTCAGGGGAAAAAAGAAAAGGAAAAATAAAGAACACAAAAAAAGTAAAAAAGAAAATTGATTCTTCAGGCTCTTCCTGCCTTAATCCCAATTCTCTGTAGTGAAGCCCAATCAAAATGCCTCTTTCTAAAGTCACCCCTCCAAAAAAAAAGAGAGAGAAAAAGCAAACAAAAAGAGAGAAGCAAAAAATCCCAGGTCCAAAAGTCTTCTATTCCCACCAATATATGGTAAACAATAAAGTTAAATCAAACATTCCAAAAAGTACTTCAAAGATAGCATAAACACAAGTTGGAAGGTAAAAAAAAAATGTAAAATGTAAATCCAAAAAGTAAAACAAAATCAACCAGCCAGTTTGTTGTTTCAATCTTTCAAAAGATTCACTATTTATCTTACATTAAAAATATCACTCGCAAAGTCTCTCTTTTTCTTTAACATTCTTTATCAGTCAAGCTAACATTGTCAAGGTCAGCATTAGTTTTTTCTTCAATTTAAAGTCTTTTCTCTTATGCCACCAGATGGCACTGCAGTTTTAGTTTCAGTTAGAAAAAGTTAAAGTTTTCAAAATACTTTGTTCCATTCCAAATCATTTAAATTCATTTGTCCATATATTAAAAAAAATACTCAGGAAACAACAGCCACAGAGCATATTGGACATGACAAAGACACAGCCCAATCTGGAGAAGAAAGAGGAACAAATTTCCAAATCGAGACCAGATCCCAGAAACTCAAGTACGCAGGTAAGTAGAGGTATGGATGAGGTGCTCCACCTGTTTTCCATTAACATCAATGGCCTGAACACTCCCATTAAGAGGAAAAAGGTCTGGGCTAAACTTCAAAAAGATAATTACAATATTATATGTTTACAGGAGGCCCATATAAGGAAAGACCATTCTAAGATTTTAATTTATTCCAAACTGGGGAAGTTGTATGTATCCTTGGCCGACCAGAAGAAAAGGGGAGTTGTTGTTTACGATTGGAGAGGCCTGGTGAAACGTCAAGCGTATGCAGATACAGAGGGTAGGATACTGATGTTAGAGATTAGTATTGGCCAAAAAATAATATTGTTAGTAAATATATATGCCCCTAATGTTAACCAAATGGGTTTCTTTAAAGATTTGCATAAGAAAATTAATGAATTAAATTACGAGCATATATGCATAGTAGGTGACTTCAACGCGATTGCTGATACTTCAATTGATTATGATCCAGGAAGGGGTTCTCCTAAATACAAAAAAGGGCATAGGAAGGTACTCTCCAAAACATGGGATAACCTAAGAATAGAAATAGGGTTAAGAGATGTCTGGCGAGACTTCCATCCTATGCAAAAGCACTTTACATATTTCTCCCCCAGGCATAGATCATGGTCTCAGATAGATATGATCTGGTCAACATCAGATTTGAAAGAAGACATAAATTCGGTTGAAATAGGGACGAATATATGGGCAGACCACCATCCCCTGGTAATAAAATGGAAGGGGTCCACTAGAAGAGCAAGATGGTCTATGAGGGCTGAGATCATGAAAGATGAGGGATTTATAAATATGATTTAAAAAGAATTAGATCATTTTTTTACCGAAAACAAGAGAGAAGATACTTCCCTTCAAAATATTTGGGATACTGTCAAAGCAGTAGTTAGGGGATTGGTAATAAAATATACAGCTACCAAATGGAGAAAGGAGAAGGCCAAACGGATTGAGTTAATGGCTGGATTGGAGAAAGCTGAAGGAGGGTTGCGTTTAGATCCGCATAATAATTTGATTAAGGAGAAAATTGACTTGATTAGGCACGAGTTATCTATCCTAGATCAAAACAATTTGGCGAATAAAATTTGGAAATGTTGACAAAACCAATTTGAGCATGCTAATAAGACGGGCCAGTGGTTGTCATATAGATTAAGAAAAGAGGCAGAATCTAGAAAGATTGAATTTTTACAGGACTCTATGGGAAATTTGGTAGGTACTACAGAGCAAAAACCAAAGGTGGCCCAAGATTTTTATACTTCCTTATATAGCCAAGAAATTCATCAGGAAGTTAAACTCAAGAGTTATCTCCAGAATCTACAATTGGAGATGATTCCGGATTACTGTAAAGAAATTTTAAATGAAGAAATTACAGTTGGGGAAATAGCAGTAACTATCAAGAAACAAGCCAATGGCAAGACTCTGGGACCGGATTGGATTCCTAGTGAATTTTACAAAGGAGTCTTTGACTCACTTAGTTTGTACATCAAAGATCTATTTAATGAGGTTTTATTACACTCTAGGATACCCTGGTCCTGGACGGAAGCCTACATTTTCCTAATCCTGAAACCCGATACAGATAAAACTCTGATCCAGAACTATAGGCCAATCTCGCTCCTAAATGTGGATTACAAGATTTTTGTGACAATACTAGTTGAGAGACTCCAGGTGTTCCTGTCCCGATTTATCCACCAAGATCAGAATGGTTTCCTGCCTCATAGGCACCTAAGAGATAACATAAGGGTAGTATTGAATGCCTTAGAATACTATGAGACACACCCTGATAAACCAATGGTAATGATTTTTCTGGATGCCCAAAAGGCTTTTGACAGAGTCAACTGGAATTTTATAATACAGCAATTGGAAGTGATGGGTTTTGGGTCTCAATTTACAACGGCAGTTCAAGCCATCTATTCTAAACAGTCGGCAAGGTTACTATTTAATGGATCACTATCAGATGAGATACAGATTTACAAAGGTACCAGACAAGGATGCCCTCTTTCACCGCTGCTTTTTATTTTAACATTTGAACCACTTTTTAAGACGATCAGGCAGGATTCGGAAATTAAGGGCTTAAAAGTTAAAGGGGAAGAATACAAACTCCAAGCATTCACCGACGATTTGGTTTTCATATTAGAAGATCCCCTTATTATGGGACCAAAATTACTTACTAAATTAGATGAATACGGGGAGGTAGCAGGATTAAAAATCAATAAGGATAAAACCAAAATGTTAACAAAAAAATTGTCAGATGCCCAAAAGGAACAGATCCAAAGTATTATGAGGATTAATTGTGTCAAAAAACTTAAATACTTAGGTATTTGGCTTACAAATAGATGTTTTTCTATCAAAGAGCTCAATTATTCCAAATTATTAATAGACACAGCGAATGAAATGGAGAGATGACGGCATATTCAGATCTCATTTTGGGTAGAATTGCCGTGATAAAAGCCCATGTTTTACTGAAATGAATCTTTTTATTCCAAACGGCTCCTGCAAGATTGGATAAAAACTTTTTTAGGAAATTAGACCAAATTCTAAGTAAATTTATTTGGCAGAGTAAAAAACCCCGTATAAAAAGAAAAATGCTGCAAGAGCACAAAACAAGGGGTGGCTTGGGGCTCCCTGAGTGGGAGCTTTATTACCAAGCTTCATCCCTGGTTTGGATAAAAGATTGGGTGATCCTCTCAAGAAAGCGCATTTTGGCAATTGAAGGATACGATTTGCAGCAGGGATGGCATTCCTTCCTGTGGTCTCAGAAAGACAAACAATCCAAACATTTTACTAATCATTATATTAGAGGAATTTTATTAAGGGTTTGGGAAACGGTGAAGAAGCAAGTTTACACACAGATTCCTAAGTGGGTGTCTTCCGTTAGATGCAGTGACCCTTCCGACTGTGCACAATATAAAGAGGAACTGGTCTTATGGTGACTTGTTGGATGAAGTCGGGAGACTTAGACCTAGAGCTGATCTCCAAACTAGAGGATTAGACATAGACTGATGGTCCTATGTGAAAATTCAAACTAGATTCGCTAGGGATAAACAGGAACATGGTATTTCCCTTTATTTACAAACGTTTGACAAGCTTCTCCTAGGTGGCCGAAGGAAATTTATTTCCAACGTTTACAATCTTCTTCTGTCCAATTTTATGGCGGAGGAGATTGTAAAGGACATGATGATTGCCTGGGGGAGAAATATTGGAACAACAATTCAGCTTGATGCATGGCAAAATGTATGGAACAAAACTATGAAACTGACCCTTTCTTCCCCGTTCAAAGAAAACTTTTATAAAATGATCTACCGTTGGTATCTCCCCCCCCCCGCCAGAATCGCTAAGATGTTCCCAGGATCTTCTGATAGATGTTGGAAATATGGGTCGGCCAAGGGTACTTTCTTTCATCAGTGGTGGATTTGTCCGTCAGCTAGATGCTATTGGGGGAAAATACAGCAGTGGCTGCTGGAAATAACAGGTGTGAGCTTTCCCCTTCACCCAGACCTCTACTTACTTGGAATAAGACCGGACTACATCCATAAGAAGGATTGGTATATATTTGTCCATGTCTCAACAGCGGCGAGAATGGCATTTGCTCAACTGTGGAAAGATGCAGACACGTCCCCTGACCATCTGATAATAAACAAGATTCTTTGATGTGCTGTGATGGACAGGCTAACGTATATCTTAAAAGACAAGAAAGATTCAGTATATAATAGAAGTTGGGACAGATGCTTTGTTTGGCTCAAAAGAGGGTTAAATTTAGGAGAAGGGTGATAAGATCATCTAATTAGATTAACTAGATATTTACTAGGCTTTATAACTCTTTATAATTTTGATAAAAACAGACCAATTGTTTTGTAGTTAGTAAAAAGACCTTGATTGCATTGAAATGTTTGGCTAGGATGATATTAGTTAATATTAATTGGAGAGTGAGCTTAACTCTCGGTTAGTCATGTTTGTTGTTTCGTTTTAGTCCTGTGTTTATCTGTTTCTATATTTCGCTTCCTATATTGCTTTTCAATCATTATTGTGTGTTAATTTTATTGTAAATATTTAATAAAGATTATTTTATAAAAAAAATTTAAAAAAATCATTTGTCCATATATAAAAAAAAAGGTTCTCTATCTTCTCTTATTTTCAGCTTAAATCCTTTCTTTCAATTCATTCTGTAATTCATTCTTTTCTTTAGATTTACTTGCTTTCCTCGCCGCTTTATGACAGTGGAGAGCTGTCATAGACCCGCTCTCCCTCCCCTCTTTGCTCCATTTCACTTTTTCACTTTCTATTTATTCCAAGCAGGTATGAAAAGAAACTTTAGTATTTAAATTTAGATTTAAATTTAGAACCAAATTCTCACCCAGATGATGCACTCTGTCTTTAACTCCTTGCTCCAGTTGTGGCCGCCCCAGCTTCTTAGTGCCACAATGGCTGCTTTCTAAGTCTCTTGGTATGAGAGGCTGTATCCAACTAACCAGGGACTTTGCGGAATCCCTGTGTTAGTCCGTCTGTGCCTCTCTTGTTCGCCGACCCTAGGAGTCGGCTTCAGTCAATGAAGACCCCCAAACAGCTGAGATATCAATGGTTCTCCCGGGAGCAGAGGAACTTGTTGTCTCACCGCAATGCTGTCCATGCCCCCTCCCCTCTGTTTATCATTACTTTTGCTGACTGTTTGCTATGAATTGTTTTTATGAACTCAGAAAGCTCAAACTGCCCAAAGAGCTGCTGATTCAGTTCTACAGAAGAATTATTGAGTCTGTCATCTGCACCTCTATAACTGTCTAGTTTGGCTCTGCAACCAAACAGGACAGACACAGAGTTCAACGGATAATTATAATTGCAGAAAAAACAATTGCTACCAACCTGCCTTCCATTGAGGATCTGTATATTGCAGGAGTCAAAAAGAGGGCTGAGAAAATATCTACAGACCCCTCACATCCTGGACATAAATTGCTTCAACTTCTACCCTCAAAACGACGCTATAGGGTACTGCACACCAGAACAACTAGACACAAGGACAGTGTCAGGTTCCAAACAGAAGGAAATAAAAGGAGACAACCTGGATGGCTGCTACCTTAGTTTAATCACTTCTTGACATTCACTGACAATCGCAGATGAAAATCTTGTTAGGGCTACTGCCCTGTGCTTCCCACCACTATTTATCCATTAGTTATCACCACCTACCCAATCACATGCGCTGCTCCCTTCCATGTGACCCGGAAGTTGGTTTATGTTTAATTCTTGAGTATTTACAACCAGCATCTCAACAGTTAATCCACTTGTTATTTCTGGCTGGCCATGATGATGTCATCCCCCAGCTATTCTCTCCTGTCAATCCTATCAGTTCCTGGGAGGCATGATGAAGCAGATACTGGGCTGAAATGAGGTTTGTGCTTTCCTCCCCCCCCCCCTCGCAAGAATGGCAGCTCCATGCCAACAGCATGCTGGAGCTGACATGCGGCCCCTCTACCATGGAGACGGCTTCTGAAATGGAAATGCATGTTAAGTAATATGTTGTGGATCCCCGGGTCCACCCGGCTTCCCTGGGTATTTCCAGTGAAACCTATCAATCAATTGGGGAGCTTGTATATCATGTTTGGGTACCCAGGAGGCCTCTGACAGAGGATATCCCTTCCATAAGAGAAGGTATTGGAGCTTACCCCTATGCCATCAGGTATCCAACACCTTCTTTACTTCATACTGCTGTTCCCCATCCACCATCAGTGGTGGAGGTGGTTGCAACGGGGTCTTCCTGAGTGTAGATAAATGGGCTGGGCGCAGCAGTCTGCAGTGGAAAACCGGGTGCGATTTTCCCAACAGCCTGGGCAATTGGAGTTGTACAGTTACGGGGTTGATCACCCGCACCACCGGGAAGAGCCCAATATATTTGGGACCTAACTTCCTACTCGGGAGGCGTAGGTTCAGATACTTTGTAGACAGGAATACTTGCTGGCCTACATGAAAGGGTGGTGATGGCCATCTGGCTTTATTGGCCTGATGTTTGTAATTATCTGATGCCTTCTGTAAGGCTTTTTTGGCGATTTGCCACACTTTTTCTGCTTGGGCTAACCACTCTTATACATCGGTATCCACTGTGGTATTTGATGGACATTCAGGTATGGGCATGAACTCTGCCTGTAGCTATTTTGAATGGGGTGAAACCTGTACTATTGTGTACTGTGTTGTTGTATGCAACCTCCACGAATGGAAGAAGTTCAGTCCAATTAGTCTGCTGGTGATTCAGGTAACAACGCAGATATCTTTCTATCATCGTATTTGACCGTTCAGCTGCCCCATTGGTAGCAGGATGAAATGCTGAGCTCAATCCTTGCTTGCTACCCACCCTTTCTAGGAATTTCTGCCAAAACTTGGCACTGAATTGTATGCCCCTGTCCGATATTATTTACTGAGGAATGCCATGCAGCCTATATACATGTGTAATAAATAATTTTGTCATTCTCCTAGCTGACGGTAGGCCGGGGCAGGGGATGAAATGTGCCTGCTTAGAGAAGAGGTTGATAACCGTCCATATTACGGTGTTTCCCCGACTTTCTGGCAACTCGACTATGAAATCCATGGCTATTTGTTGCCAGGGCTGGGTTGGATTAGCCACTGGCTGTAACAGCCCCGGTGGTTTCCCAGGTCTGGCCTTCATAGTATTACACATGACGCAGCAACTGATATATTCCTTGATATCCTTCCACATCTTCGGCCACCAGAACTGTCTATTCACTAAATGGAAGGTTTTTAGGAACCCAAAGTGTCCAGCTGTCCGGACATCATGGCACTGTTTTAATATGGTTAGGCATACCTCTTTAGGGACATATATCTTGGACCCTTTCCAAGCCAATCCCTCTCATTTTGTTAGCCACGATTGGTTATCCTTAAACCATGTATCCATGTCTAGTGCCTCCTGTATGGTTTGCGGTATGTCCCCTCTAGTACAACTCAGCACAGATGTGGTGGTCGGCTGGAGTGCTCGTACTGGGAATATTGCTTGTACTACTGCTTCCTTGTTGTTCTCATACTGTGGCTTCCTAGATAACGCATCTGCCAAAAAATTCTTTCCACCTGGAATGTACTTCAAGGTGAAATTAAACCTACAGAAATACAAGGCCCACCGAACTTGTTTGGGGGATAGTCTTCATGGGGACTGTAGGGCCTCTATATTTTTATAGTCCATCCAGACCTCGAAAGGGATACTACCCCTTCCAACAGGTGCCTCCATGTTAAGAGAGCCCACCGAACCGCAAACTCCTCCTTTTCCCAAATGGGCCAATTGCATTCGGTGTTGTTCAACTTTTGAGATGTATATGCACACCCTTCCTCATTGGCCTGGATGAGCACTGCTCCAACTGCCACGTCACTAGCATCCACCTGGACCACAAAAGGTTTGGAATGATTTGGATGTTTTAGAACTGGCTCTCTTGCAAACAATGATTTCAAATGTTCAAAAGCCTCCTGACACTTGATCGTCCATATAAGTGGATAGTTTGGGCGTGGGGTTTTATTCAGATGTTTTGTCCATAGTAAATCAGTAAGGGGGAGGGCTACCTGTGCAAACGAGGGTATAAATTGGCGATAGAAATTAGCAAACCCCCGAAAACTCTGCAACTGTTTCCTGGTTTTCGGGGCTTGCCAATCTAAGACCGCTTTGACCTAATTGAGGTCCATCTCTACTCCTTGTGGTGATATCCTAAATCCCAGATTGTCAAGGGTCGTCCGATGAAAGTCACACTTGGAGAGCTTGACATATAAGGAGCCTTGACATATAAGGAGCCTTGACATATAAGGAGCCTGAGTGGCGTAGGAGGCTAATGCCTCCTAAGGCAGCATTTAACATCCAGCTGCCTGCAATTACTGCGAGTTCAAATCTCACCAGGCTCAAGGTTGACTCAGCCTTCCATCCTTTCTAAGGTGGGTAAATTGAGGACCCAGTTTGTGGGGGCAATCAGCTGACTTTGTATAAATATACAAAAGTATGAAGACTATTGCTTAACGCATTGTAAGCCGCCCTGAGTCTCCAGAGAAGGGCGGCATATAAATCAAATTTAATTTTTTTTAAAAAAAAATGGGCGTTTAACAATTTCCTGAGCACTTGGCGAACTAATTTGATGTGTTCTTCCATTGTCTGAGTATATATAAGAATGTTGTCCAAATAGACAAGCATGCCCTTATATAAGTGTTCATGCAGCACTTCATTTATGAGCTGCATGAACACTGCTGGTGCCCCTTGAAGTCCAAACGGCATTACACGGAACTGGTAACTGCCCAGGGGACAGTTGAATGCTGTTTTCCATTTGTCCCCTGCTTTAATCCTGACCCTATAATAAGCCTCACGGAGGTCTAATTTCGTGAAATAACAACCCTCCGAAAGCCTGGCTATCATGTCTTTTATCAGGGGGAGAGGATATAAATGTTCCACACAAGCTGCATTGAAATCCCTGAAGTCAACACACAAGCACAAACCACCATCCTTCTTTTCCCGGAATAAGACTGGCTGCTACCCGGGACATAGCAGGCTGAATAAATCCCCTTGTCAGCCTTGGAAGCCATATTAGGCTGGAAGCTTCAATGCTGCCATCTCCTTGTGTGTGGGAAAGTAGGAGGGGGGATTTAGGAGAGGAGAATTAGTAGACATAATAGCATTCTTCCTATCGGTCAAGGTCAGGGGCTGAGTCGAGGTGGAACAGACGTTGATTGGAGCATGTGACCAACTGGGGAGAAATGGGATGGTTTTGGGAGCTTTGAATTACTGAAGGAAAGCCCGGGCTTTTCAGATTCGGGATTTCCTAGATGTGCCAGTTTGCCTATACTACTAAAGAGAACTTTGGAAAATGCTTGCTTCCGTGTCTTTACTTGGAGAGGGTTTTTTTCTGGAATGCTGACATTATCCTGAATCTTCCCCTAAACCTAACAGCACCATGTAAGGGGGCTGTCAGGGGTACTGAACCCCAGCATCTACCTAAACCCCAGGTGATGCAAAGACTCAGTGAAGATGGAGGAGAAAGGAGAAATCGGAGGGAAGCTCGCCAGGAGCCCGAATGCTCAAGAATTTGCCGATCCCTTGCTTTCTCTTGCTGAAGAAATGGGACTAGCCATGGAGGCTGCTGAAGCGTCAGATTCCTGGAAAAGTTGTCACTCAGACCCAGCTCCAGGAGGGGAAAAGAAGTCACCCTGTGAGCCAGACTGGAGGATGGAAGTGGGGACTTTCACCCCCCCTTTCCCCACCCCTGGAGGTGAGTTGGAGGCTAGCAAAACCAACGTTCACCCTCCCTGATCCAGTATATGGAGGGGGGATTAGTAGGACACAGACCCCCCCTTACCCATCCAGAGGCCAAATAAGAGGATTAGCGCAGCATTCCAATCCTGCAGCAGTGGGGCATCAGGCTCAGCCGGCATACGAAATGCAAAAAACCCCTTTTGGGGCCCCTTGCCAGCCTGTCTTCTCATTACCTCCTGCTGAAAACTTACTGCCCAGATGGGGTTTCTGTCCTGGCCAGGGATGGATCCAGGGCCAATGGTATCCCATGTCATCTATTTCAAACTTCCAGGGATCCCCCTGGGCCCCGTCCTATGGCTCAATGATTCTGGCATCACAGGGAGGGCTATTCCAGCAGCTGGCTGGAGTTCCCTTCCCTCCAGCGCAGCAAGCAGGTCAGCAGCCAGGCCCCCTCCCCCAACAGCAACCAGGGGCACCAAGGGGGGACTAATCCAACAACCGGCTGGAATGCCCCCCCCTCCAACCCCCGTTTCAGAGCAACTTTTGACGGGACGCCAGCCAAGCTAGCTTATTTCCTCAGCAGGGTCTGGGCTCATGTTGATCAGTATGCTGACCAATACGAATCAGAACGGGACTTGGTGTCTGCAATCTCAGATGGGATGAATGAGGGGGAGGCCTCTGTATCGATAGCCCAGCTGCACAATGAGGGCGCTGTTGAACTGTATGATATTGATGGCTTTATCACACTGCTACGGTCCTGCTTCGACGACCCAGACCGCGTAAGTGAAAATGAAGCCACGCTAAAAGTCATGAAGCAAGGTAATCGACCAATGAAAGACTTTGTATGAGAATCTAGGCGAGTCGCAGGGAATCTGGGCCATTGGCCTGACCGTATACTCCTGCACTACTTCAAGGAAGCCATCAACCCAGAAGTCAAAAAAGCATGTGGGATCCGGGGAGTGCCTGAGCGTCTCCACAAGTGGTATACCATGTCCATTGCTCTAGACAGAGAAGTCCACCCCGCCCCAGCCAAACCCCAGAACAGCAGCCACCTGGTATGGCGTTAGCTAAAAAGCTCATTTCAAAACCTGCAAATCTCACCCCCCCCCCTCCACCAGAGGGGGATATTAAATGCTATCGCTGTGGAAAAAATAGGGCATCTAGCTTCTGAGTGCCTGGACTCTGCCCCATTCCAGAACAACGACCCGCCACAGCTGCACGAGGGAGGAGGGCTCCAAACAAAGCCCCAGAAACCGGCCGATTTGCCAAACAAGCCATGGAGATTCCCCTCCCCACTGAAGAGAGGGGGGACCCTCCGGCTACAGGAGCACCTCCCGACAAGCCCAGCGGGGATGAAGAGCTGATGGTGAGTGCACCCATCACCCCTTTCTCAATTAAAGTAAAACTAGTCCTGCCAGAAACAGGGAAAAAAACCAGAACTCCCAGCAGTAATAGATACCGGCTGTACCAGATGTCGAATCAGTGTTAAGATTGTAGAACAACTGGGCATCAAAACAACACCCATAAAACAAGAGATTAAATTTTAACAGGTGGATGGCACGCTAATTGGGGGAGTCCCTTCCACTCATATTACTGAACTGATTAGATTGGAGATGGGTAAGCATCATGAATTTATACAATTTATAGCCCCAAAGATGTCAGAATCTATCATACTAGGCCTGGCTTGGCTAGACAAATGGGGCCCCACCATCACATGGGAAGATGGATACTGAAAAATCAGGATAAAGGTTGGCCCAACACCCCCTGCCCCTCTCCCCAAACACCAACCTACCCAAAATGACCAGCAGCCAGAAACAGCAGCGGCTTGTTCAGACAGGCCTCCAGGCAAACACCAAATCCCTAAGGTGTATGCAGACTTAGCCGAAGCTTTTAGTGAGAGGAATGTAACCTCCTCCCCCCTCACCGGCCCACAGACTGCGTCATTGAATTACAACCGGGGGCTAAATTGCCAAAGCCTAGAATGTACTCCATGACACCTGCTGAGATGACTGAATTGAGGAAGTACATTGACACCAACCTAGCTAGAGGGTTCATCGAGCCTGTGAAATCCACCATGGCCACCCCAATGTTATTTTAAAAAAAGAAAGATGGCACCTTAAGATTGTGTATTGATTTTCGATCCATGAACGCTATTTGCATACAAAATACCTACCCCCTCCCACTGATGAAAGACTTACTGAACCATCTATCGAAAGGGACAATTTTCACCAAGCTAGATCTAAGAGAAGCCTACTACCGAGTTCGCATAAAGGAGGGAGACAAATGGAAGACCACTTTTAACTGCCCCTTGGGCAGCTTCCAATTCTGGGTCATGCCTTTTGGACACCAGGGGACCCCAGGGGTCTTCATGCAACTGATCAATGAAATTTTGCATGAGCATTTATATCAGGGGTTTTTTGTTTATCTCGATGACATTCTTATATTCAGCAAAAATATGGAAGACCACATCAAATTGGTCAGACAAGTGCTGAAAACTTTATGCAAAATTGTCCAAATGTGAGTTCCACAAGGTGGCCCTGGACTATTTGGGATACAGGGTATCCAATAAGGACATCGAAATGGACCCGGGTAAGGTGAGGGCAGTACTGGACTGGCAGCCCACACGCACCCGTAAGCAGCTCCAGAGCTTCCTTGGGTTTGCAAACTTTTACAGACAATTCATTCCTTCCTTCGCTGAGGTCACACTCCCTTTGACAGAATTGCTAAAGACCGGCCCATCTCCCACCAAGCCAAAACCTAGCCAGCCCTTGCCTTGGACAATGGACTACCAAAAATCTTTTGACCGATTAAAACGCCTATTTGCGGTGGAGTCGATCCTACAACATCCTGACCCAATTAAACCCTTTGTGGTTCAGGCAGACGCAAGTGATGTGGCGGTGGCGGCTGTTCTACTACAAAGGGACCCCCAGAACAATCTAATGCCATGTGCTTATGTATCCAGGAAGTTAACAGACACTGAGCGCAGATGGGCGGTATGGGAAAAAGAAGTGTTTGTGGTGGATTGGGCTCTCCTGTCCTGGAGGCACTTCCTGGAGGGGGTGGATGAGCCTTTTGAGGTTTGGACTGACCACAAAAATCTCAAGGCTCTGAAGACCCCGAGGAAGCTCTCTCCAAAGCAGGTCCGTTGGGCTCAATATTTCAAACACTTTAACTTTAACCTGAAATATATCCCAGGGAGTAAGAACCTTCTGGCTGACGCTCTCTCCTGCAAACCACAATTTGACAGCCGACAGGAAGAGATAGTTCATGCCATGATCTCAGAGACTCAGCCAGCCGCCCAAGCCTGCACCAGAGCGCAAACGCACCAGGGTTCAAATCTCCCCGAAGACAATTTGATAGCGGAGCTAAAAGCGGCACTCCTGGTTCAAAGAAAACCAGGCGGACCTAACCCTAAGGGACGGGTTGGCCTGGAAGGGGACTAAGCTTTACGTGCCCCACAGCCTGCGGCTCCTGGTACTAAAGAGAAGTCATGATTCTTGCCTAGGGGGTCACTTTCGGTTTTTAAAAACCCTCCATTTGACTAGGAGGCAATTCTGGTGGCCAAAGATGAAAGCTGATGTGGAAGACTATGTGAGGAGCTGTGCCACCATGAAATACCGACCAGGAAAGCCCCCTGGACTTCTCCAGGCTGTAGCCGAACCCACAGAGCCCTGGGAGGAGATTGTGATAGACTTCATAGTTGAGCTCCCGGACAGTGGGGGCAACCGGGTCATTTGGACTGTCATTGATTTATTCTCCAAGCAAGCCCACTTCACTGCCTGCAGTGGAGTACCCTTGACCAAAAAACTGGCAAAGCTGTTTGTGAAACACATCTACAGGCTACACGGAGTCCCAAAAAGAGTAATATCGGACCGCGGGGTCCAGTTTACCACTAAGTTCTGGAGGGAGTTCCTACGATCTATTGGGTCGTCCCAGGGACTTAGCTCGGCTTTTCACCCATTGACTAACGGATCAGATGAAAAATTGAATTCAATGGTGGAGCAGTACATTAGTTGTTATGTGAATTATCAACAAGAGAACTGGGCGGACTTGCTACCGTTCGCAGAAGTTGCTTATAATAATACAGTACACAGCAGTACTGGGTTGACTCCTTTTCAGATAACTACAGGCATGGATTTTGTGCCAATGCCTGAGTTGCCTAGAGAGCTGCCTACTTCCGTGTCCTTGACGGACTGGATGACCTTGTTGAAAAAGGGTTGGGAGAATACAAAAAAAGCTTCGGAGTCAGCAGAAAAGTATAAGGCCCAGGCCGACAAACACCGGGGTCTCCAACCACCTTTCAGAATAGGTGATAAGGTGTATTTGTCAACCAAGTACCTAAGATTGAGGTTGCCTAGCAAGAAGTTTGGACCAAATTCATTGGTCCCTTTCCTATAGTGAAAGTGATTAATCCAGTGACTGTCCAACTTAGACTCCCTCGCATCTTACTCCCCGTTTTCCACAGTAGCTTATTGAAACCAGTCAGAGAATCTACCCTCAGACCTTTGCCAGCTGCTCCGCCCCCTCCTTTAGTAGTATAAAGGGAGAGTCATTATGAGGTGAAGAAAATCCTAGACTCTAGACTCTATGGGGGGGAGATTACAATATTTGGTGCACTGGAAAGGCTACCCTTTGGCTGAAGTTACTTGGGTTAAAAGTTGGGATGTGAAGGCTGATGCGCTCGTGAAACAGTTTCATGACAAATTTCCTGACGAACCGAAAGGTCCTCTGGGGGGAGGGAGGGGGGTTGAAGGGATTGGTGCTAGCGTTAACCCCTTCTTTTGTATTTGTTTTATTTTTAGAATGTGGTTTTTCTGCAGGGGGGGGACGCCTGTCAGCCTTGGAAGCCATATTAGGCTGGAAGCTTCAATGCTGCCATCTCCTTGTGTGTGGGAAAGTAGGAGGGGGGATTTAGGAGAGGAGAATTAGTAGACATAATAGCATTCTTCCTATCAGTCAAGGTCAGGGGCTGAGTCGAGGTGGAATGGACGTTGATTGGAGCATGTGAACAACTGGGGAGAAATGGGATGGTTTTGGGAGCTTTGAATTATTGAAGGAAAGCCCGGGCTTTTCAGATTTGGGATTTCCCAGATGTGCCAGTTTGCCTATACTAGTAAAGAGGACTTTGGAAAATGCTTGCTTCCGTGTCTTTACTTGGAGAGAGGTTTTTTTCTGGAACGCTGACACCCCTCTTAAGATTCTTTTCAATGTAGGATCTCATTTCTGCCAACTCCTTTGGGGTCATAGAGTACATTTTAGGTTTTGGTAAAGATGACCCCAGGATAATCTCAATACTACAATCAGTGGGGCGATGAGGTGGTAGAACATCACACTCCTTTTCACTGAAAACGTCTTTTAAGTCAGCGTACTCCACAGGGAAAGCCAACCCCTCTCCCCCCTTACACGAGGTCTATGCTCCTCACTACCAGCTGGGCCCCCGGCATGTGAGTGGCTTTCATGTGGGGGTAGATCGGGACCTAGCTCTATCCGTCGATGCCGACAACCACCTCCCCACCATATGGTGGGGCCCCTCTTATCCAACCAAGCCATACTGAGGACTATCTCCTCTGTGATTCTGGGTACTACAATGAAGCGTATTTCCTCCTATGTTGACCTATTTCCATTATCATTTTGCTGGTGACATGGATTGCTGGTTGACCCCCAACAAAGACCCATCCATCTGTTCAACACGGATGGGCTGACCTAATCAATGTAATCTGACTCCTAGATCAGCAGCCAACCCCATGCTTATTAGACACTGTGTGCAACCTGAGTCAATGAGGGATGCACACCTTCTACGTTGCTCAGCCTCTAAGATGACAGGCACCACAAATGGTTTTATGGCCATACGCACCAATGGATCGATGTCACCCTCACTCTCACTGGTCTCCAAGTCCACGGTGGGAGGGGACCTCTCCTCCAACAGGGTTACTGGGGTCTTCGGTACCTGTTGTGTTCCCCGGGACCATTCTGGTGTGGGTCAGATGGTTTTCCTAGTAGGCCCCCGTTTTGTACTGCTAGGACCCGGTGTAGTCTTGGTTCTGTCCTGGCAGTCCGCAGCTCTGTGGCCTGGTTTTCCACACTGGAAACACATCATTACTGGTCTCGCTGGTTGTACCGTTATTGTTTGGGGAACCTGAGATGGAGAAGGTGGTACTGAGGTTTGACTAGGTAGCCTGGATTTTGAACGTTGGCCCCTGGAGCCCCACTCTCTCCATTGGCGATCATCTCAAAATTCGACATCCAGTTCAGTGGCCGTTTGGAACCAAGCTGCCAACTGTGGAGCCAGGCCCAAGCATGTACAAGCCTGACATAAGGTTTTATCTAGTCCCACCTTGAAATGGTGTACAACCAGTCACTCAGGCCACCCCCGAACTTTACCAGCCAGCCTTCTAAATTCCCTGATGTGCTCTGCCACAGGCCTCCCCCTCTGTTTTATCTTCAGTAGATCTCCCTTGGTCTGTTGTGCTCCAGTACAGTCTTCAAACCTCTCCTGGAGGCCAGATAAAAACAGGCCTAAATCGGCCTCGTGGTCTCTATATAGATCTGCCACCCTGTCTGCCGCCTCCCCTTCCATAACTGTTGTCACTGCAATAATCATGTCCCACTGGGAGGTGTACAGTCTGCCATAGCGGTCAAAGTGATTGAGGACCTGGTCTAGAAACAAAGGCACCTTCTCGGGACTGCCATCAAATGACACTTGCAAAGGCAGTGGGTTCCACCTGCCCATATATACAGGGCCTTGCTGGGCTGGTTAGTCAGCCAGGAGGTTGGGCAGTTGGCCCATGTACTCCTGTACCCCTGGCACCTGCGGATCATATTGACGTCCTGTTGGCTCAGCATCCTCTGGGACGGGTTTTTGCGGGACCCCTAAAGCCCCTGGGAGGTCATATGGTCTGCCCTTCCCAGGCAGCCTGGATCGAAGTGGAGGATCTTCTATTCCTTGGGTCCTGGGCAAAGGAGGCAGTCCCACTCCTGGCCTCTGCCACACATTGCCTCAGGTCGGCTCTTGGAACCCAGCCGCTCCATACATCTCCTGGAGCACTTCAATGGTCTGGTTTCTCAGTGCTGTGGAGTAACTCCAGTCATCATCCTCAGAGATTTGTCTCTCCCTCCATTGAGTGAAGTGTTGTCCCAAAGTGTGAGTAGTGGTCCAGGAAGTGGCTGCCCTCGATGGTCTGCTGTCTTGGTGTCCAGCCACCAATCCCTGGAATCACCTTGCTCTGCCTCTGCTGCTACTTGCAGCCTTCTGTCCGGTGAGCTCTTCCCACCTGACCTGTCCTTTGGCCTGACCGTAGCCACAGACTCCTCTGTAGGAGAAGAGGTCTCAAGCACAGTAGCTTCGGTTGGAGCTACTGACTCTTCAAGGTCAGCTGCCTCTAACCCTGGCACCGTGCCCTCAGCCATTGAAAAGAAATGAGCCCTAACAAATCTGCCAGGTGCCAAACAGAAGGAAATAAAAGGAGACAAACCTAGATGGCTGCTACCTTAGTTTAATCACTTCTTGGCACTCACTGACAATCACAGATGAAAATCTTGTTAGGACTACTGCTCTGTGCTTCCCACCACCATTTATCCATTAGTTATCACTACCTACCTAATCATGGGCGCTGCTCCCTCCCATGTGACCTGGAAGTTGGCTTATGTTTAATTCTTGAGTATTTACAACCAGCATCTAAACAGTTAATTCACTTGAGTATTTACAACCAGCATCTCAACAGTTAATCCACTTGTTATTTCCGGCTGGCCATGATGATGTCATTCCCCCAGCTATTCTCTCCTGTCAATCCTATCAGTTCCTGGGAGGCTCGATGAAGCAGATGCTAGGCTGAAATGAGATTTGTGCTTTCCTGCCCCCAAGAATGGCAGCTCCATGCCGACAGCATTCTGGAGCTGACAGTTTTTTATCGAATGCCATCACTCTGCTAAACAACCAATTCCCACAACACTGTCAATGAATTTACTAAGCCTGTATTATTATTATTATTCTCATCCTTCCTATTACCTATCTCCTCCCACTTATGACTATAACCATGTTGCTTGTATTTTTACGATTTATATTGTTCTGTTTGTTTCCTAGTATGAATTTGATTGCTTATTCGTAACCTATGACTATCACTAAGTGTTGTATCTTATGATTCTTGATGAATGTATTTTTTTCTTTTTCTTTTTCCTTTTATGTACACTGAGAGCATATGCACCAAAGACAAATTCCTTGTGTGTCCAATCACATTTGGCCAATAAAGAATTCTATTCTATTCTATTCTATTCTATTCTATTCTATTCTATTCTATTCTATTCTATTCTATATTTGACAAAGCAGTCCACAATCTAATTCTTAGTAAGATAGAACAGTTCAGTGTTGAGAAAAGTAAGTTCCTGCACCTAGACAGGAAAAATCAAACACATAGATATACAGTAGAATAGGCAGTATCTGGCTCAACTGTAGTAACTGTGAGAGAGAGCTAGGTGTACTAGTGGATCACCACTTAAATATGAATCAGCAGTGTGCTAGGGCTGCCAAAAAAAAAAAAAAAAGCCAGTGCAGTCTTAGGATGCATAAACAGAGGGATAGCATCAAGATCACTAGAAGTGATATTGCACTAATGAAGCCACACTTGAAATACTGTATCAAATGCTGGTCACCACAATGAAAAAAAAAAATGCTGAGACTCTAGAAAGAGTGCCGAAAAAAACAACTAAGGATAAATCCAGGGGTGAAATGCTCCTGGTTCGGACCGGATCGCCCGATCCAGTAGCGATGGAGGTGGGTGGTTCGGAGAACCGGTAGCAAAAATCCCTGCCCCCCCCCCACATGCCCAGCTGAGCCGTGCGATCATCGGAGGCTTTTTTTCTTATAAATGCCTCTGACGATCCAAGCTGAGTTGCCTGATCATCAGAGGCTTTTTTAAAAAGCCTCTGCCGATTAGGCAACTCAGCTTGGATCGTCAGAGGCATTTATAAGAAAAAAAGCCTCAGATGATCAGGCAACTCATCTTGGATCGCCAGAGGCATTTAAAAGAAAAAAATCCTTTTTTTCTTTTAAATACTTCTGATGATCCAAGCTGAGTTGCCTGATTGGCAGATGCTTTTTTAAAAAGCCTCTGACGATCAGGCAACTCAGCTTGGATCGTCAGAGGCATTTAAAAGAAAAAAAGGATTTTTTTTCTTTTAAATGCCTCTGACGATTCAAGCTGAGTTCCCTGATCAGCAGAGGCTTTTCTTCTTTTAAATGCCTCTGATGATCCAAGCTGGGATCATCAGAGCCCTTTGAAAGCATTTTTTTACAACTTCTTCACCGAAGAGGTTGTAGAAAAAATGGTTTTAAAAGTAAAAAAAAATTAAAAATTGGCCACGCCCACCCAGTCACATTACCCTACCACCACCAAGCCACGCCCACAGAACCGGTAGTAACAAATTTTAGATTTCACCACTGGATAAATCGTATGAGGAATCACTAAGAGAACTACATATGATTAGCCTAATGAAGAGAAGGATTAAGGGTGATATGATAGCTATCTTGCAGTACATGACATAACACAGTACATGACATCTTGCAGGGCTGACATAAAGAGGAGGAGGCTAACTTATTCTCTGTAATGTTCCCCTTTTGGAATTCTCTATATGCAAAAGGTCACAATAGTCATTTTCTCCAAATTAATTTCAAAGATCAAAAAATGTTTTTCAAACTGCAAACAGCTATTTAGTTTCAAACATATACAGGTAGTCCTTGACTTACAACAGTTCGTGTAGTGACTGTTTAAAGTTACAATGGCACTGAAAAAAGGGACTTATGACCACTTTCCATGCTTAAGACCATTGAGCATGGTCATACGATTTACATTTGGATGCTTGACAGCTGATTCACATTTATGATGGTTGCGTGTCCTGGAGTCACAGTGTCCCCTTTTGCAACCTTCTGACAAGCAATGGGGAAACCAGATTCACTTAACAAATGTGTTAATAATTTAACAACTGCAGTGGTTCACTTACCAAATGTGGCAAAAAAGTTGTAAAATGGGGCAAGACCCACTTAATAAATTTATCACTTAACAACATAAATTTTGTAGTCAATTGTGATCCTAAGTTGAGGACTACCTGTATTTGAATGCTTTGATTTATTTTACATTTAATCATTCATGCCTGAATGTTTTATATTAAAGGCAAGAAAATTGTTATTTCATTATTGTTTTTTTTTCTTTGATTTTATATGTTACCTTTCTGCTCTGGCAGCTGACAAAGGACGGCAGGAGGGGGAGAACAGGGTGAATATTGGCTGAGAGATACTCCTCTCACCTTCTTTGCTGGCAGACAACTTTAATGCAAATTACTCATGAGTAAGCAGGCACAGTAGCAATTTTGAATATACTTCACTCCTTTGAAAGAAACTTTGAAAGCAAATTTTCTTTCATCAAACTGAATTACAGGTAACAGAACTGTAAGAATAGAATAAAACTTCATGCGAATTTTTCTGCACAGCACTAATAATAGGCAACATGAACTGAAAGCATTAATGGGAAGTCAGCCTGAAAGTACAAATCAAATGAAGAATGCCTAGTTCTCTGCAAGTTATCCCCCTGCTTTCCTCACTTCTGTATCACACTCTTATTCCTCTTGTGCCTGTTTTCTCATCAGATCCCTATACCTACTGTGCTCAGACAACTGTGCTCAGTTTGGCTTCAGGAGGAGCCAAGAAGGAAGGGGAGAGAAGCAGTTGTGGCAGATGCTAAATTGAGATTGGTTGTTTGAGCCTCAAGTGAGAACTCTGCATTGATTTGTTGGATTATTCATGTGTTGTTTTCTTGGCTATCCATATTGTTCTCATGACTCTTTTCCAGCACCAAAGTTCAAAGCTGTCAGTACTTTTTCTATTCTGCTTCTTCAGAATCCAACTTTTACTTCCATAACATGCCATAAAAAATTACTGCCTGATAATCCGTCAATTATAGTACTATGTTGAAATTCATTGGAATAGACAAATCACAACATCAGAATGTATTTTCTATAGTTTTCAGTGCTACTCTACCAAGTGCTTTCTATGTCATATTTCTTGACTTTTGGTTATTTTTCAATTGATAGGCAATCCTAATATGGAGAAATTATAAACGACACACTCTACACTCATCATCATTTCTAAGGCTGTTTGTTTTATTTGTGGTTAATTTATTTCTTTATATTAAAAAATAGTCTTGGGATTTTTGCTTCTTTGTGCTCCTTGAATATCATTTGGTAATTCCAGAGTAACTTCATCTGCATAATACAGGTAGTCCTGGATTTACAACAGTTCATTTAATGACCATTCAAAGTTACAACAGCACTGAAACAATACTTTTCACACTGCACAGCCATTGCAGTATCCCCATGATCATGTGATCAAAATTCAGCCACTTGCAATTAATGATGGTTGCAATGTCCCAGGGTCATGTGATCATCTTTTGCAAACCTGACAAGCAGTCAATAGGGAGCCAGATTCACTTAATTGTGTTACTAACTTAACAACTGCAGTGATTCACTTAATAACTGTTACAAAGAGGTGTTGTAAAATGGGGCAAAATTCACTTAAAAACTGTCTTGCTTAGCAACAGAAATTTTAGGCTCAATTGTGGTTGTAAGTGGAGGACTATCAGTACAAGATTATCATGTTTTTTTAATTCAATGTTAAAGCACACTTTTCTTCTTCTAATCTAGTCCCTAAATATATACTCAGTACATAGATTAAATAAAGAGGAGATTATACAGCCTTGTATAATTTCTCTGCTGAACTAGAACCTGTTTTTTTACCATGTTTCATCTGCACTACCCCTTTTTGTCCTGTATATGTTTTTTTTTTAATAGTTTGAAGGTCCACAAGCTCAAAGGTCCTTTTATAATCAATAAAGAACCTGTTTGTCAGAATTGCCATCTCATGCCTGCGCTTCGCATTCGCTAGCTGCCAGTCTGCCATGAACTATGGGGGGAGGGAGCTGGATAAGGAGGAGTGAAAGGCTAATAACTCATGGTACCTTCTAGAGACACAATTGCTGGGAAAGGTATGCACATCCACACTGCCTACTCTACAGTGCAGCAGGCCTCTACAAAAAGAAAACCAACAATTTAGTTGATGAGGGAGAAATTATCTTAGATGAAGATGAAAAACTAATAAGATGGAAGGAATATATTGAAGAACTTTTTGAGGATACTAGGGATGATATTGAAAAGGGAAGCATAACAATTGGACCCAACATCATTATAGAGGAGGTTGAACATGCAATAAAAACAGCAAAAACAAGAAAAGCCACAGGACCTGATGATATTCCAGTAGAAATGTTAACATTGCTGGAAGACAATAGGAAGAAATTTTTACTGCAGCTCTTCAATCGAATATATGAAACCGGAAAGATTCCAGATGATTGGCTAAAGTCAACTTTTGTGACAATCCCCGAAAAAATAAATGCAAAGGAGTGTACTGAATACAGAACAATAAGCTTAATGAGTCATGCCCTGAAAATATTCCTGAGAATAATTCACGCAAGAATATATGACAAAATTGAGGAGCATCTAAGTAACACACAATTTGGTTTCAGAAACTATCTTGGTACACAAGATGCCCTATTCAGCATTCAAGTTCTTGCACAGTGTTTCAGAGATGTCAATCATAGTGTTTACATGTGCTTCATTGATTTTGAAAAAGCATTTAATAAAATAAGACACAGCAAACTATTACAAATCCTGAAACAAGTGAGACTAGATGAGAAAAATATCCAAATCATAAAGTATCTATATTGGCATCAGTTAGCAAATGTGAGACTAGGCCATAAATACTCAGATGATACAGAAATATGAAGATGAGTGAGACAGGGCTGTATTCTGTCTCCGCTGTTATTTAATATCTACTCTGAGTCAATTTTCAGCGAAGCACTGGAAAACATTGATGCTGGCCTCAAAGTAAATGGTGCTTTGATCAACAATTTAAGATATGCTGATGATACAGTTCTGCTTGCCAGTAAGCATGAAAACCTTCAGTTCCTCATCAATAGAGTCACAGAAATATCTGAAAAATACAGCTTGAAGCTTAACACCTCAAAAACCAAGATCATGGCCATCAGCAAACAACCCATTAATTTACCACCAATAACTTCAGAAGGAATACCACTAGAAAAAGTTGAAAAGATCACGTACCTCGGTTATAATTTACATGAAAGCTGGAACATGACCACTGAAGTAAAAACAAGGATAGAGAAAGCTCAATCAACATTCTTCAAAATGAAAACGTCTTCTGCAGTCACGACATAAGCCTAAGATTGAAAATCAGGTTTGTGGGATGTTAGAATAACATGGAAGGGACCTTGGAGGTCTTCTAGTCCAACCCCCTGCCTAGGCAGGAAACCCTACACCACTTCAGACAAATGGTTATCCAACATCTTCTTAAAAACTTCCAGTGTTGGAGCATTTGAACTTCTGGAGGCAAGTTGTTCCAGTGATTAATTGTTCTAACTGTCAGGAAATTTCTCCTTAATTCTAAATTGCTTCTCTCTTTGATTAGTCTCCACCCATTGCTTCTTGTTCTACCCTCAAGTGCTTTGGAGAATAGCTTGACAACAGGGGTGGGTTCTACTTACCTTTACTACCGGTTCGCAACATGCGCAGATCGCTGATGACGACATCTGGAGTGGTGGGTGGGGCCTCCTGCTGGTTTTACTACTGGTTCTTGTGAACCGGTCTGAACTGGTGGCAACCCACCACTGCTTGACTCCCTCTTCTTTGTGGCAGCCCCTGAGATATTGGAACACTGCTATCATGTCTCCCCTAGTCCTTCTTTTCATTAAACTAGACATACCCAGTTCCTGCAACCGTTCTTCATATGTTTTAGCCTCCAGTCCCCTAATCATCTTTGTTGCTCTTCTCTGCACTCTTTCTAGAGTCTCAACATCTTTTTTACATCGTAGCGACAAAACTGAATGCAGTATCCCAAGTGTGGCCTTACCAAGGCATTATAAAGTGGTATTAACACTTCACATGATCTTGATTCTATCCCTCTGTTTATGCAGATGTTATATCTTTTCTATTCTGCTCTATGGAGTAGAGCTTTCTCTGATAGAAAGCCACTTGAAGAGACTAGAAGCATTTGAAATGTGGATTTACAGATAGCATTTACGTATAAGTTGGGTTGACAAAATCAGAAATGAGGAGGTGATAAACCGTCTGGGAAAGCCAAGGGAAATAATCAAAACCATAAAAAAGCGAAAGTTAGAATATTTTGGACATGTGATGCAACACCAGGAAAAGTATGGCATACTTCACTTAATCCTCCAGGGAAAGATTGAAGGCAAACGAGGTTCAGGCAGAAGAACATCATGGCTTCAAAATCTAAGGGACAAAACTCAGCAGCACTTTTTCATGTGGCTGTTGATAAAAATAGGATTGCCAACATGATCGCCAACATCCGATGGCGGATATGGCACAAGAAGAAGAAGACTCTTTGAACACCTCATTAAACCTTTGCCTATAAACAATAGTATTGATACGACTTTCCATTACAGTACAAAGGGCCAGTTTATTTTTTAAAAAAGTGAATGCATGCTGGCAATCCAAGATTGTAAATCTGGATCACAGTATATTTCCAACTGTGAAGATATTTATTTTTTGCTGTCCCTTCATTTGCCAAATACACTATTCTAATCAATCAACTCTATTGTGGTCACAATTCAATATCCAAAATTTATTGCATTGCTTCAGTTGCAAAAAAATGCATAACATTTTGTAAAATGAATATAAAACCCATTATTATCTATAAATAAATAAAAATGTAAATGTCCATTTGTACATAACCGCACATCTCCGAAAGTTCTTCACCGATTGCTTTCAAATTTTGACACAACATTGCATTCCACTACTGGCGTGCTTTTATATACCTATATTATATACATGTCACACCTCTGACAGGTAAAAACATGGAAAACATTGAAAAACATTGAAAGATATTGTAAAACATTGAAAAACAGCACCATCTGCTGGATGTAAAATCAACATGGCAGCCTCCCAGCCCTGATTACTCTCAACAGATTTCTGCTCCTTATATTTAGACTCTCCATATTGCTTCCAAGAAACTGCGCATTTGGAAGGCAGAGACGTCTGAGGGCCATATCCTGCCACCAGGCTTGGCAGGTAGGCAGCCGGCTCCCCGCAGGCAGTGCTTCTAGGGCTGGGCGGGGCCCGCCCGAGCCTGGCTCTGACCTCCCCCTCCCCAGCCACCCTGCAAACTAGCCTCACCCACCGCTGCTGCCCATCCCCCTCGCCAGCCGCTCTCAGGGCTCCCTCCAAAGAACACCTGGCAATGAAGTTGCCTGCGTCTGCCGAGCGGGAACCCTCCATCCCTCGCCTGGCCCGAATCGCGCCTGGCCCAGCGCTACCATGGGCCCCGAGGTCAGAAAGACCAGCCACTAACCAGCGCTATGCGAATCCGGTTGGTGAGCAGGAGATGGAGGCAACTGTAGCCTCGGGGCTGCCTTTGACCAGCGCTGCCCTTGATTCCCAGGTGGGCACTCTGGCAGTTCACGGAGCCTACATGAAAATTTCGGCCTCTGGCAGAAAAGGGGCTCTGGGGAGGCTTTGGGGGGTGGAAACGGGCAGGAGGGAGGATGGCCAGCCCTCCTTCATTTCGCCTAGAAGAACGGGGGATTTAATCATTCCTCTGCCCTTGGCAGGTGGGGGATGAGAACTGTGCAGCAGGTGTCCAGTGAGGTGTGCGTGGCTCCTGGCTTTGCCACTTTCTTCCTTCGGGCAGAAAGCCCCAAACCAGCCTCGAACCCCCACTGCACCCCCTCCCTCCCTCCCTTTCCCTCCCTGTTATGCGTCTCCCCATCAACCCCCAGAGAACATCTGTATAGGGAGGACGGAGGGGGCCCCCGAGTTTCTGCTGTGGTGCAGAGAGCTGCGAAGGCCTGGCCTGAAAAGGTAAGGGGATGCAGAAGAGGCCGGGCCAGAGACATAGATAAACAGAGAGAGAGGGAGAGAGAGACATAGAGAAATACAGAGAGACGGGGGGAGAGACACATACAGAGATACAGAGAGAGAGGGTGGGAGAGAGAGAGACAGAGAGATACAGAGAGGGTGGGAGAGAGAGACATAGAGATACAGAGAGAAGGGGAGAGAGAGACATAGAGAGAGATACAGAGGGGGGAGAGAGAGACAGAGATACAGAGAGAGGGGGAGAGAGAGACACAGAGAGATACAGAGGGAGAGAGAGACAGAGAGATACAGAGGGGGGGAGAGAGAGATACAGAGAGAGGGGGAGAGAGAGACATAGAGAGATACAGAGAGGGGAGAGAGAGACAGAGATACAGAGAGAGGGGGAGAGAGAGACACATAGAGAGATACAGGAGGGGAGAGAGAGAGACATAGAGAGATACAAAGAGAGAAGGGGAGACAGAGAGGGAGGATTTTGTGGTTCCCATTGTTTTTTAGCAACCAGTTCTCTGCCCCAAACACCAGCTGGGTAGGCGTGGCTCGGGGGCTGTCATGTGACTGATGAAAGTGAGTGACATCGAGTTGGCCATGCCCACCAAATGTTCATGGAGTGTTTGGAACTTCAGCCTCGCTCTTTTAGCCCAGCAGAAGCACCAGACTGGGCCACAGCAATGCGTGGCCGGGTACAGCTAGTATGATAATAAAATAAAGGACTATTGATTTTTGTCTTTTTATGATTTTTATTCCTCCTTGTAATAGAGTTCTACTTGGCAAATCGTCAAGCAGTATTTTGTTACGTCCCACAAGATTTTGAAGTTTTATTTTCAAATAGATTAAAAAGAACATAAAAATAGCAATAGCATTTAGACTTATATACCACCTCACAGTGCTTTACAGCCCTCCCTAAGTGGTTTATAGAGCTAGCATATTGCTCCTAGCAATCTGGGTCCTCATTTTACCAATCTTGGAAGGATGGAAGGCTGAATCAAATGGTCACTTAACAAGTGGTAATAAGTCAATGATTACCTTTTTTTTTTTCTGGAGATGATGATATTATTATTATTATTACTATTACTATTATTATTATTATCATCATCATCATCATCATCATCATCATCATCTTTATGCATTAAATATGAAACTCAGTCAACTGAACATTCAAAAATGCATCACAAATACCACTGACTGGTGCTAATGGTTGATACGGGTTGCTGCCAGCGTCCTAGGTATCAACCAAGTACCTTTTTAAGATGTATGATGTTCCAAGTAGCACACTTTTTTGCAGTTCCGCTGGTATTACTGCAGGAAGCTGCAATTTGCTGATGTATGTTCTTGGACATGGTACCAAGTGCCCCGATGACAATGGGTATCACTGTTACATGTTTCATCCATAGCCGTGTAGTTTCGATATTGTAGGTCGCGATATTTCATGATTTTTTTCCAGTTCTTTTTCTTTGACTCTGGCATTTCCTGCTACCACAATTTCAATAAAGTGTACGTTTCTGTTTTTGACAACTGTGATATCTGGCATGTTTTGTTCCACGTGACGATCCATCTGTCCCATCTGATCCCCAAAAGTCCCACAAGATCTTCACCTTCTCATTTTCTATAACTTTTTCCATTTTATGTTCCCATGAGTTTTTGGATACAGGAAAGTCGTATTTTTTACATAATGACCAGTGGACTAATTTAGCAACTTGGTCATGTCTAGCTTTGTAATCAGTTTGTGCAATTTTGCTGCATTCACATATTAAATGTGAAACAGTTTCAACTTTGTTGTTGCAAAGTCGGCAATTTGGATTGTTGGTGGATTTTTGCATCTTTGCTTTCATGGCATTAGTTTGTAGTGCTTGTTCTTGAGCAGCCAGTATTAAACCTTCCGTTTCTTTCTTCATGGTTCTCATCTTAAGCCATGCCCATTTAAAGTTGTCATCACATTTTCCTTCAATGTCTTTCAAGTGCTGTTCATGCAAAGCTTTGGTTTTCCATCTATTTAATCTGTCATCCAGCTGTTTTTCCTTATATTCTGCCTTTGTTTCTGTTGTTTTTATAATGTTCTCTGTTTTCACAGCCTGCAGCAATTTTTCTGTACTTTGGTTCACATAATCATTCAAACTTTGTTTTTCTTCTACAGTTTGATGGATTTGCAACAGTCCTCCACCCCCTATTTTTCTTGGCAGGTACAACCTGTCGATGTCACTTCATGGATGTAAAGCGTAATACATATTCAAAAGTTTGCGCATTTTCCAGTCCAAGTTTTCCAGTTCAGCCGAAGTCCAGTTGATGATTCCAGCTGAGTAACGTATCACTGGAACTATTAATGGCTTTAATGGTTTTAATTATGTTTCCAGCATTCAGCTTTGATTTTAACATTTTGCGGATTCTCCTGATGTATTCCTTTTGCGGTGATTCTTTGACTTTTCCATTCAAGATGTTATCTGTTTCCAATATGCCTAAGTATTTGTAACCATCATCTTTTGCTAATGCTTTTACTATGTTTCCATTTCCCAGTTCTATTTCTTCTATTTTTCCCATTTTTCCTTGCTGCATGGATAATATAGCACATTTTTCAAGTCCAAAGTTCATTTTGATGTCGCTGCTGAACAGTTGAACTGTGTTGAGTATTGATTTAAGTTCAGTGGGGCGTTTCGCATACATTTTTAAGTCATCCATGTATAGTAGATGGTTTATCTTGCCATGTTGACTTGAGATTTGGTATCCCAGTTTTGTGTTTTGTAGGATTATTGTCAGTGGAATTAATGTGATGTTGAACAGTAGTGGTGAAAGTGAGTCCCCCTGAAAGATTCCTCGTCACATGGTACCAAGTGCCCCAATGACAATGAGTATCATTGTTACGTGTTTCACCCATAATTGTGTAGTTTTAATGGCCAGGTCGTAATATTTCATGATTTTTTCCAGTTCTTTTTCTTCAACTCTGGCGTCTCCTGGTATAGCGGTATCAATAAACTGTATGCTTCAGCCCTCAACAACCGTGATATCTGGCATGTTGTGTTCCAGATTATCATTATTATTATTATTATTATTATTATTATTATTATTATTATTCGCAGTCAGCCAGATGTTCAGACTGAGTTTGGCATTTTTGCCTATCTATCGAGTCCTTTCAATGTTTATTTTAACATTATATAAAATTACAGATTAAAGTATATCAAGAAAAAAACCTGGTTGCTCAATTGGAAGTACCTGTTGTAATTAAGATAGATTGTTTATTAGAGCAAAAGACAGGTAGGTAGAAGATCACCAGGCCTGAGCCTCAGACAAGTTCTGGGGATGAGGGTGGGAGTGGAGTGTCCTGGGCAAAAGTGACTTCTTGCTGGCAGACTAGTGCTATCCAATGATTGCCATACTCTTAGGCCTGAAAGCCTGCCAACTGTGCTTGCAGAAACCTTGGAGGGGCAGGCTCTGTCCCTTTAAAGAGTTTGTTGATCCCTAACTATAGAAGCCAATCATAAATCTCAGTCCAGTATTTAGGGCAGAAATTTTTATTTGTTTCAGTGACCAGAGATGGCAGTAGCAGAGTGTGACATAGTGGATATAAGAGGAAACAGAGCCCTTCATTTCCATTTTTAAAGATTTCAGGATTGTTTTCAGGATAGTTTCCAGGTTTCAGGATTGTTATCATATGATTTTAAAAATTGGATAAATTTAAAATATTTGGGGATTATTGAATCCTTGCAATAATGTTTAGAAACGGTTGGCTGTCATCCTTCTGTATTGGAGGTGTAATATGGAAGGAACCTTGGTGCACTAGCATTTCCTTATTAGTTAGATATCTTGGATTGCAATTATGCATTCCCGGAAGGATGTCTGTGTAACAAAATTAATTAAACTCAGCCTTTGAATGCTCACTCTTTTTTTGAGACAAAATCAAATAATATCATTCCTAATTTAAAAGTGTAGAATGGCAGCCGAACTTTGAAACAGCTGTCCACTCTAGATGAGTTCAAATCACCAGAACCTGACAGATTACATCTCAGAGTTCTGAAGGAGCTGACAGATGTGATCTTGGAACCATTGAACCATTATCTTTCATAGATCCTGGACTACTGGAGAACTACCAGAGGACTGGAAAAGATCTGATTTTCAAAAAGAAAAAAAAAACAGATTCAGGAATAATTTGAATAATTTAGTACCTTCATTGGTTTTTTTCTGTATTTTCTTTTTGTCTTTGTTTTAATTTTTGTCTGCTTCTGTGCCTTTCTGTTGGTTTGTTTCCTTGCCATGCTAATTTGCTTTTAATTTTCTTATTTTACATTTGTTTGTTTTAAGAACATAGTTTATATCATGTTTATCATCTACATATGTATTAGCTACTATATTATTAATATGTAATTTCTTTCAAGAACCTTTAACTGTAACGTTTCTAACATTTAATAAATAATTGAATTTCTGAAAAAGAGGATACACATATTTGGGGAAATTTATTGTCCATTTGAGTTTGTTGATGCCAACTCACATTGCCCTTTGATTTTGTTAATTTATTTCACAATTGCTCAAGATATTTAATTGTATTACTTTACAGTGAACGGTGCAGGTATACCTTGCGTGGCCACAAGGATTCAGTAAACAGCATTGAGTTCTTTCCTTTCTCCAATATTATTCTCACCAGCTCTGCAGACAAGACTTTATCTCTGTGGGATGCCAGAAACGGTAAGTAGGCTTTGGGATGTATTACTAATTCATGTAAACTGGACAAGTTCAGTGGTTGCTTAATGGGCAAGAATTAAATCTGTTTCAATTACAAATCAGATTCTGGGGAGAAATTGTGTGATTACAGAGATATACAGTATTTGGGGTTTCCTGAGTGTTACATGAACTGTAATTTTATAGGATGTATTATTTCCAAACATTTCCAAATATATATATATATATATATATATATGTAGGTCTTTGGTTATTCGGGTCTTCTCCCACGTAAAATTGGAAGTGTCTTGGCGACGTTTCGACGAAGTCTCATTCGTCATCTTCAGGCTGGTGTTCTCGGCTTCGTGCTTCCAGGAGCATTGCTCCTGGAAGCACGAAGCCGAGAACACCAGCCTGAAGATGACGAATGAGACTTCGTCGAAACGTCGCCAAGACACTTCCAATTTTACGTGGGAGAAGACCCGAATAACCAAAGACCTACATACAAACACCCGCGAAAACCTGAGAAAACATATATATATATATATATATATATATATATATATATATATATATATATATATATATATATATATATATATATATTATAAATGTTGTAATTTATGGTAGGCTAGATCATATATTTTGTAATCATCTTGAAATGCTCATTTCTGTTAGTCTTTAATGTCTTGGCAAGGTGTTAAAATGGTGGCATCCAGTTTGGAAAAAGCTAATTATCTAAATCTGTTTCAGTCTGGCTTCATGACTGAATATAGTATTAAAGAAATCTTGGTTGCTCTGAGGGTTGACCTTTACTATGAGACAAGGTGAGTTCTACATTGTGATTCTGCTGGAACTTTCCAAGGACTTTGACATTATTGGTCATGATGTAATATTACTGCAGCAGTTTGATGATTTAGGTGGATTTTGGTTGTTCAATTATTACCTGTAGGATCACCATCAGAGAGTGATTTTGAGAGCTTTCTGTTTAATCGCATGGCACAGTCTAAAAGGGCTCAGTTCTTTCTCCCTTATTGTTCAATATCTGTATTAAGCTCTTGGGGCAGTTGTCAAGAAATTTGGAATCGAATGAGAGTATTTCCTTTTTTCCACCTTCATCAAGAGGGACTGTGCAGATAGTTGGCAGTTCTTTGAAGGAAATTATGAAGAGCAATAAAGTTGAATAAAATGATGATTTCATGCACAGCTGGTTAGCTGGAGTCTCCCTTTGATTTCAGTCTATTACTAAAAGAACAGTTTGGAAGGAACATCTGTGGTCAGTTTCAGCTGGTGCACCAGCTATTATTCTACTGGAACTGGAATAACCAAGCCTAAGTGAATCCTAATAACTCTCATGCCTGGATGATTGTCATATTGTCAACCAAATAGAGGGAAGTCTTGAAGGAAAGGAGAAGAGTTACTAGCAAGCAATAGTCAATTAAAGGGACTTGAGTCCAATCCAGGAACTTGGTTTGAGTAAATGTCTCATAGAAGTTTCTCCCTAGTTCACATAAAGGTAAAATGAGAGAGGGGGAAGCATATTCAAACTTGCAAAATTTTGTTAGTATAACCATGACAAAAAAAAGCAATCCTGACCTTGATTTCTTAATCTAATCTACCTTATTGGGCTAACATATTGGGTTACTACAGTACATTCTTTGTGGATTACACCTGAAGATAATGTGGAAATTGCAACATCCAGGCCCTAATTATTAAGTGGTCATAAGGTCATGGCCTTTGTTATCCAGGAGCTACCTGGTCCTATCTACAGTAGTAGTATTAGTCTATAAAGTTAAATTTCTAAACAATTTAGGAACTAATTGCTTAAAATATTGCCTAATACGCATTCCACCTAGCAAGCTGAATGCAGTTGAGAGCACCTATTCACAGTCCTACTGGTTAGTAGAATGTCTAAAAGTAAAGCCTTATCAGAGGCCCAATTTTGGAACTCTTGTTTAAGGGAAGTATGGTTGTTCCCTGTGTGGCTTTCTTGAAATGAAGTTATGTATGGTTGCCAGGCATTGGTAGGATAACAATTGTTCCAAATCCAAAACATCAAGAATTCCTCTTGCCAAACTGTGTTGTATAATTGGATGATTTTCTTCAAAGAAAACTATAGACAATATATATCCTGATTTTAGCATATAATTTAACAAAATATCACCTAACTTTCTGGTTAGCAAGTGACTTGACAGTCACATTCAAAGAAAGTTCATTATTTCTAAAATGTCTGAAAAAGATGACGCAGTAAACTTCCTGCAGCCAAGACCTGCTCTATATCATTCTATAGTTATGCACACAATACTGTATTTTTATGCATATAATACTGTATTTAAATTACAAGAAAAGTTAGATGTCTATGGAGATTCTCAGTCATCCAGGTCATAGTTGTCCCATAGGTGTCCCAAAAGTTTTATTTAAAACTTTTTAAATAAAGAAAAAATAAATTATCTCATTTTCTAGATTGTTCCTGCTCTTAAGTTCTCCATCACATTGCATGGTATGCCGCATTAATAGTTCCTCACTTTTGAGAACATAAGCATAGAAGGTAATGTATTTAGTACTGAACAGTTTTAAAGAAAAGAGGGAAGGAGCACTCTATTTGGCCAAAGCTGTTAAAATAGAAACCTATTTGCAGCCTTTATATTAATCATGGATTTATGATCTCTGGTATACTGCCCTTATCTTACCATTTATTCAGACTTCCAGCTGGGGCTGCCTACAGAAACCCCTGAGGCTATTTGAATTGTGCAGAAATATTCTTCCTAGTTGAAAAGGGAATTTGTAATCAATTTTCTCCATACTAGGCAAAATGCTTTTTCCTGTCCATATTTACTCTTTAGTTTTCTTCTGCACAAAGTCTTTGGAAGCACCAGATGATAATAGGGTTTATAAACCAATCTTTCTGTTGTTGTTAGAGCTGGGAACTGAATGTCAATGATAGCCCAAAAAAGACTTTGTGGAAGATGAGAGCTTTTACTTAAAAACTAGGAGAAAAAAAAAAATCAAGATTTTTTTTTCAAAGTGCATTGATGTTTCAGTGCTGTTGGACTTTCAGTCAGAGGACTCTTTCAAGGCTTACAAGTTATAATTGAGTTCTGTGCAGAAAGTTGGTCAATCAAGAAAGTAAGATCAATGTGACATGTTATAAAAACAAACTAATTGGAAACTATAATACTGCATATACGACAGTTTCCTTCTCATGTATAAGTGTGACATAAGACATTATGTCTGCATAAGACATGGATGCATAAGACATTTTCAGAACAAATTTTAAGTTAGTGTGAAACTGTACCAAAAGAAATACACAGCAACTAGGAAAAGAGTATTATTGTAAGGTTATGTTTGCACAATACATTTAACCAGGATGTGGGGCTGGTGTCCCGTACACATTTCCAAAACCAATCTAATAGATTCCAACCAAAAAAACCCAGAGAAAGTTAACTAATCCAATCAGTCATTCAGATTCCTTGTGTCATGCAAATTACATACCTATCTACCAAAATTAATTAATGTGTCATGCAAGTTAATTACCTAAATATACCTAACCATAGAAGACAGACTAGGAATGTAAATTAAAATAAATAAGAAATGGTAAGAGAACAGCTGTCCACTCTAGATGAGTTCAAATCACCAGAACCTGACAGATTACATCTCAGAGTTCTGAAGGAGCTGACAGATGTGATCTTGGAACCATTGAACCATTATCTTTCATAGATCCTGGACTATTGGAGAACTACCAGAGGACTGGAAAAGATCTGATTTTCAAAAAGAAAAAAAAAACAGATTCAGGAAACTACACACCAATCAGTCTGACATCAATAACTGGGAAGATCCTGGAAAAGATAATCAAGTAACAGAGCTGCAAACACCTACATGATTTTGTCAAAAACAGTTCATACCAAACAAGTCTTATTTCATTCTTTGACAAAGTGATTAAATCAGTGGACCAGAGAAATGCAGTGGACATAATATACTTGCATTTCAG
Organism: Arizona elegans; assembly: GCA_022577455.1. NCBI lineage: Eukaryota > Metazoa > Chordata > Lepidosauria > Squamata > Colubridae > Arizona > Arizona elegans. The sequence goes on from JAKOOJ010000001.1 coordinate 158,361,180, forward strand.
TAAAGCATCTGACAAAGTAGACCACAACCTACTTCTTGGGAAGCTAAAAAAAATGGGATAGACAGCATCATCACCAGATGGATTTGTAACTACTGTATTTTTCAGAGTATAAGACACACTCCTGCCCCCCAAAAGAGGCTGAAAATTTGGGTGCGTCTTATACTCCGAATGTAGCTTTTTTGAAGCTTTTTTTCAGCCCTAATGAGGTGCTAGTGAGTGAAGCAATCTTCCGTGCTTTGCCTGCTTTTCTCATTGCTGCCCCCTCTGACACTCAGCTGTGCTTTAGAAGCTTTTTTTCAGTCCTAACGAGGCACTAGCGAATGAAGTGATCTTTTGTGCTTTGCCTGCTTTTCTCATTGCTGCTCCCTCTCAGCTATGCTTTAGAAGCTGTTTTTTATTCCCAAGTAGAGGATAAAAAGCACGCGTGCACACTCAAAACCAGCGAACTAATGGGCTAAAACTGACCAGACTAAGGATGCTAGCCAGATGAATACCTGGTAGGCAGATTTCCCCCCCCCCCCCCATTTTCCTCCCCTAAAACTAAGCTGCATCTTATACTCCGAAAAATAGGGTAGTTGACAAACCACACTCAATGTGTAGTCTTAATGGAACTACATCTACATGGAGAGGAGTAAGTAGTGGGGTACCCCAATGTTCTGTTTTAGGCCTAGTATTCTTCAACATCTTCATAAATGATTCAGATGAGGGAACAAAAAGAGAACTCATCAAATTTGCAGATATACACTAAACTGGCAGGAATAGCCAACATTCTAGGAGATAGGCTCAAGATCCCAAAGGATCTTGACAAACTTAGGCTCTATCTAACAAAATGAAATTAAATGTAGAGAAAAGTAAGGTTTTACACTTAGGCAAGAAAAATAAAATGTACAGGTAAAGATTAGGTAAAACCTGGCTCAAAAGCAGTAACTGTGAAAAGGATCTTGGAGTTCTAGTAGATAATCATTTAAATATGAGCCAGCAGTATGAGGCAGCAGCCAAAACAGTCAACACAATACTAGAATCAAGATCATGTGAAGTATTAGTACCGCTTTATAAAGCCTTAATAAGACCACACTTGAATACTGCATCCAGTTTTGGTCACCATGTTATAAAAAAAGATGCAGAGACTCTGGAAAGTGCAGAAAAGAGCAATCAGAGATTAGTAGAGGGTTGGAGGCTAAAACATACGAAAAATGGTTGCAGGAATTGGGTATGTCTTGATGAAAAGAAGGATGAGGGTGACCCAATAGCAGTGTTCCAATATTTGAGGGCCTGCCATAAAGAAGAAGAGGGTCATCCTATTTTCCAAAGCACCAAAAGGTCAGACAAAAAGAAGGGATAAAAAAATCAAGGAGAGAAGCAACCTAGAACCAAGGAGAAATTTCCTAACAGTGAGAACAATTAACCAGTGGAATGGCTTGCCTTCAGAAGTTGTAGGTGCTCTATTACTGAAGGCTTTTAAGAAGAGTCTGGACAGCCTTTTGTCTCAAATGGTATACAGTTTCCTGCTTGAGCAGGGGGCTGGACTAGAAGACCTTCAAGGTCCCTTCTAACTCTTGTATTCTGTTACTTACTGATAATTAATTGAACATTTTGATGTCCATTTCTGAGATAATCCCAGGGACATGTGACATATTACATGTCACATGTCCATCCTTCCAATCCAGTGAAAATGTGAAAGAATATCTGAAGTAAATGATTGCCTATTCAATGATATTTGTAGTAAAGCTTTTTTCAAATTATGACCTGAATTATTTATAGTGCTGGCCCAAGATAAGCGACACCACAAAGAAATAGATGAACGGTTGCAGGAACTGGGCATGGCTAGTCTAGTGAAGAGAAGGACCAGAGGAGACATGATAGTAGTGTTCCAATATTTGAAGGGTTGCCACAAAGAGGAAGAGAATCATGCTATTTTCCAAAGCACCTGAAGGCCAGACAAGGAATAATGGATGGAAACTGATCAAGGAGAGATTCAACCTGGAAATAAGGAAAAATTTTCTGACAGTAAGAACAATCAACCAATGGAACAGATTGCCTTCAGAAGTTGTGGGAGCGTCATCACTGGAAGCTTTCAAGAAGAGATTGGATTGCCATCTGTCAAAAATGGTATAGGAATGAGGAAGAATTGGTTAGACATATAAAAGAGAAAGGTCCAATGCATATTAAAAGGCTTTACAATGTTTTGTTAGAAAGGGATTCAGAAACTGAATTGGTTAAAGATTGTTTGATTAAGTGGGCACAAAATTTTGCAGAACCAGTGATGTTGGAAACATGGGAAAAAATTTGGGTTCAGAATGTTAAATTCACACAGTCGCAGAATTTGAGGGAAAATTTCTATAAAATGTTTTATAGATGGCATTTAGATCCTAAGAAATTGTCATGTGCGTACCCTAATGTTCAGCCAAAATGTTGGAGATGTGATTGTTTAGATGCTACATATTATCATGTTTGGTGGACTTGTAAGAAAGTTAAGGCATTTTGGATAAAAATTTGGTGGGTTATGCAGAATGTTTTGAAGAAAAAAATTCAATTTTCTCCACAATTGTTTTTATTGGGTATAGTTAAGGGTTTTACATTGGGTGAAACAAAGTTGATATTGTATATGGTGACAGCAGCGAGATTACTGATAGGTAAATATTGGAAAAATGAAGCTTTGCCCACTATCGAGGAATGGACTTTGAAGATGGCCAGTTTTGCAGAGATGGCGAAGATCTCAGCATACCTAAAAGATTGTTCACAAGAGACTTATGAATGGGAATGGAAAAAGTGGATAGATTATGTGCAGAACAAATATCAAACTAGGAAGTATCAAATAGCTTTTCATTGATAGTATTATATTAAGATAGAAATATTTCAATTTTGTGAAGATGGAAAATTATATGGGGGATGGAGGGGTTCAAGTTTCATATAAAGGGGTTTTTTGATGGGAGTATATTCTGTGGAAGTCCGGGGGGGAGGGGAGGGTTGGGGGGGTTAGGTTGGGGAGTTTGGGGTGGGTTTTGGGGGGGGGAAATGGGGTGAAAATGTAATTATAAAACTTTGGCAATAAAAAAAATGGTGTAGGGTCTGTTTGAGCAGGGGGTTGGAGTAGATGACCTACAAGTTCCCTTTCAACTAAGTAAATCTGTTAGTGCAGGCCATTTGCTGTTAATCTGTTAAACATATAGAAATGGATTTGCTAAAGCACCATAAGAGTCAGATCTAGCAGCTTTAGCTTGGCACCTTGCCAGCATTCTGCTATCAATCGGAGAAGGCAGTTGGGAACAAATGGACAATAAAGCTGTATACTTTTATTATAGGAAAATGGGGTGGGGGGATTGACAGCTGAGGAAGACCAGAGTGTTTTGGAATCTGGTTTGTGTTGGTGCGCTGGCATCTTCAAGGCCATTTGCTCTGAGAGTGAAATTTCACCAACCCAAAAACCTCAGTGTTTCCCAAAACATCTTGGCCCTGCTGGATTGGCTCCACAAGGATGGACCATTGGGAGAGGGCTAAGGGAAACCAGGGCTTTAATTCTGTATTGGAGTGCAGGAATTTTAGATACCTCTTGACTGTACTGCAATCAGCATGTTTTAGTAAAAGTGCTATCAGGCCTGGAAGCCATCTTTTGCCTTGGGCCTTCAGGCCTGCCACATTTAGTGCTGTGGGAGGGGGGATTGTATGGAGCAGGGGTGATATATAGTCATAATAACATTCCTTTCTCAGAGAGTCAAGGACAACTTGCTCTGTACCTGGAGGGGTGTGACTGGGAGGCATCTCCAGTTGGGATGGTGCTTTGATTGGACCAAGTAATGGACATGTGAGTGCTGGGCAGGGACTTGGACTTTCCTTTGGGTGGGGAAAACCTGGAAGCTTTCAGATTCGGGTTTTTCCAGATGTGCCAATATGACATCTCCAATAAAATGGAACTTTGAGGAAACTCAAGCCTTGGAGGTTTATTTTGTTGGGGGTGTTACTTGGAACCCTGACATGTGTTTTGGTAAATGGAAATATCTTTTCTGTTTCCCATCCAACTTCAAAAAATAATTTAAAATACAAATTGCAGGTTGTAGGATGAAATAAAAAACCAATTTCCTTTTTCTATTTATTATATTACAGTTCCTGATATTTCTGCTTGAAAAGGGAGGTTATTTCTATATTACTGATGTCAATATATCAGCTGGGTAATGGAAACATTCTGGAGAAAGATTTATTCCAACCAAAATGATTTGCATTTTATTTGTCATCTGTAATAAATACAGTATATCCTTTCCTTCTTTTGATACATTAAACAAGACATCAACAACACGAGTTCTTCAGAGTTCCTATTTTATTTCATTTAGTAATCATAATCTGTGCTAGAAACAAAGCTAAATATGGTTTTTGAGGTGTAAGGTGGTAAAGTGATTTTCATTTTTATAATGTTAACAATATTGGGTTACTACTTGGAAAAAACAGATTCTTTGAAGTATGCTGACAAGTGCCTTTTCACTTCAACAAGGAATTGAGAGTTTTACTTCCCTAAGGAATCAGACCTGGGGCAAATCTGACAGTAAGCTTGCTCTAGGATGCATTAAATTAAATTCTTGTAGAGATAAAAAGCAAAAATCCTAAATGAAGGACCTCAGATAAAGAGGTAAGCACTGCAGAAGGCAAGCTTTAATGGGAGGTATTAAACTGCTCACTGAAAAAGAATCAAACTAATAAATGTAATGGCCTTTCTGCTCTGTACACTAATACTCAGATCATGGAAAATAAACAATTAGGAAATACTATTTAATGTGAATGATAAAGATTGCGATATGGCAGGTTGAGTTCTGTGAATGGAATATAGCAGTATTTGTTTGTTTGTTTTTAGTTTACTTTATTGTCATTGCACCTCGTACAACAAAATTAAATGCCATCTTCAGTGTACATTATAACTATATTAAAAAACACAAACATACATCTTTCACATTCTATACAATTGAACTGTAAACCCCTGATACTGCATTAATATTGCACTATACAGTAGAATTCAATATAGTTACTGCTCTAGGATAGAAGCTGTTTTTCAACCTATTTGTCCTTGTTTTTATTATCCTGTACCATCTGCCAGATGGTAATAGTTCAAAGAAAAGGATGCCCAGGATGATATGGATCTTTAAGAATCTTTTGAACTTTCTTAAGACAGCAGGAGCTATAAAGCTCTTCCAAAGAGGGGAGAGGGCAACCAATGATCCTCTGGCAATGATGTTAACCCTCTGGAACGCTGTCCTATCTGCCACTTTGCAATTGGCAAACCATACACAGGTGCAGTAAATTAAAATACTCTCTATGGTGCACTGGTAGAAGGTCACCAACAGTTTTTCATTCAGTGATAATTCCTGATCAGTTTTAGGTAGTGTAACCTCTGCCAGACCCTTTTGACCAGTGCTGCAATGTGAGCGCCCCAGGTCAGGTCCTCTTTTTCCACCTTTATCGTGATTATAAATAACTCAAAGCAGTGAACACATCTTTCTCCTCCTGTTTTTCCCATAACAACAATGCTGTGAGGGTGGTTGAGTCGAGAGAAAGTGACTGGCTCAAGGTCACTCCGCTGGCTTTCATGAGTAAGGCAGGACTTGAATTCACAGTCTCCTGCTTGAAGGATACAATTCAGTGATGGGATACATTTTTTTTTTACTATCAGGTCTGTGGGCGTGTCTTGGTGGGTGTGGCAGAGGAAGGATACTGTAAAATCCCCATTTCCTCCCAATCAGCTGGAAAGCAGAGAATTTATGGGGGCAGGACCAGTCAGAGGTGGTATTTACCAGTTCTCCGAACTACTCAAAATTTCCGCTACTGGTTCTCTAGAACTAGTCAGAACCTGCTGAATACCACCTCTGATACAATTTGATTAGAAGGAATAGGACATAGAGAACAAGGACAAGTTGCAGTCTATGTTAAAAATAACTAATCTTGCTTAGAAATCCAAATGAATAAATTTAGCAATGCTGAAGGGAACATCTGGGTTAATATAAGTGGAATCATACATAGCTGATGTCTGCTATTGTCTTCTCTGGCCTGGATAAGTTGTGGATGAGGCCTTCCAAAAATAAATTGCAGATAACTTAATAAAGACATGAAGTAGAAGTGGTGGGAGGCTTTAATTACTTTGGAGACACAAACTGCCAAATTTCTTCTAGAAAAAGTCTGACTCTCTTTCATCTAAGGTGTAAACAAAATATGGATGGCCATCTGTTGGAATCTGTAGTTGTAGAGTCTTATAGTTGGACCAGATGAACTGCAAAGTCTCTTCCAAGCCTTATGTTCTATAATTCTATTCTAATTCTGTGAATAGAAGCTTCTAAAAGAGAGGCAATTGGTTACTGTTAATGCAGCCCAAGATTGCACAGGCATTTGTGTATTTATGTGTTTGATTATTTTCCAGCCCAGATACAAGACCCCAATGAATAGTCAAATCCATCTGGATTCGACCCAATGTTCAAAAATGTCAGGGTCATTTTAATTATTCTTTTGCCCTGTAAGGCACTAATCAATTTTCCTAGCTAGGTTAGGAAATTTGAGGCTAGAGGGCTAACTGATCATAAAAATTTTAATTTAGATTCCTAAACTGAACAGGGGTTGACTCCATGGCTTTAACAGCTCCTTCCATCTCAATGGTTTTATGATCCTATATAATGTTGTAACAAAGAGGAAAAAAATAAGGTAGAAAAACAGTACTGGTGTTTCAATGGGATACAACCGTGATGGCGAACCTATGGCACACGTGCCACAGGTGGCATGCATAGCCATATCAGTGGCCACGCCAGCTCACCTCTGAGGTGAGGGGCCGGGGGGGGGGGAAGGCCCGTTTTTCTTTCTTACCTGGCTCCAGATCCTCTCTATGCATCTGCGGAGAGCGAAAACAGCCTTTCCCACTCCCTCGGAGGCCCTCCGGATAATGTGGATAAAAGAAAGGAATCATACAGAGTCAGATACATGAGCTCTAAAGGACCCTCTCTATTCACATTATTATAAGGGGAAGATGTGCTTAGATACATGAGCTCTAAAGGACCCTCTCTATTCACATTATTATAAGAGAGAAAAGTGCTTGCTTGGAGATTACATTAAAAGCAGCTAATCCCCATTAAGTGGTAATATATCTTCTGATGAGACCTAGATGTCACGGAAGGACAGCCATATGGAAAACATCTGAGTGACCTCACTGTGAATGACACAAGGACATATATGTTACAAAGAGTTACTTAATCCAATAAATTTACCTAAGGACAGCAGTAAATTTCCCATTAACAACCACAGCACTTAAGAAAGGTGGTCTAGCTAAAGATAATCTTATAAACTAAAAATAATGGTTTACTAATGGTTTAGTAATTAGATGAACATATTATCAAATGTATGTAACCATATAGAGAAAATCGGATGTATGTAACCATATATGGAAAATGCATGATCTCACCGAATCCTTTGTCTTAGAAATGTATAAAAACCGTTGTATCAGAGTTCTTTCCTTGTTCAAAGCTTCAGGTACAAAACTGGCTCTGAACCTTGTGCAATAAAACTGTCTCTGGCTGACCCAGGAATGTTGTTTGGTCCCTTCATTCTACAACACGGAGGCCTGAAAGGGCCTATTTCCCAACTCCCGGTGGGACAAGAAGTGATGTTTTTTGCTGTCCCCAGTCTCCAGAAACTCCTAAAAGGCTTGTCACAATTACGAACTAGTAATTACACTGCTAGTTTCAAAGATATAAAGTACTAAATGCAATATATTCATGTACAGTAAGGTGACCAGACGTCCCGCTTTTGGCGGGACAGTCCCGCTTTTGAGCAATTTGTCCCGCGTCCCGCGGCGTTTTAAAAAAGTCCCGATTTTTCATTCTGCCTCCTGGTTCCCGGCTGCCTCCTGAATCCCCGCTGATGGCTAGAGGGAAAAAACCTGTTTAAACTCTTGCCGCGGGGCTTCAAAGGGCCGCCCTACGTTAATTAGCTTGGCTTCCCCCTCTCAGCTGATTTGCACAGGGCTCTGCTCTTGCTAAATTGCTCAGTTTTTTTTTCCTTTTTGTGCAAACCAAGCTCAAAACGAAACTGAAAGTAAAACAGGCTGTTGGCTTTGCGGTTTGCTTGCAATGTTGGAAAATTAGGCAGCAGATTTATTTTCCTTTTCCTCACCAAAAAAGGTAAGTGCAAACAATGGAAAATTATTTAGGGCAAAAGAGGAGAGTTCAAGATTTTAAAACACAAAAGAAAAAAAAGCTCTTTTTAACTAGGGAATTGTAATAATTGAGATATTATTAATTGTATACTGTGTTGAAAGCAGAAATGGTTAAGTTGTGGTTTGGAGGAATATATGGGGGAAATTATTTGGTTTATTATTATTGGTAAGTATAATTAATTGATTTGTAAGAAATTGGATTGCATGGAAATAATTGGAATATTCATGTTCATATTGATTAATATACAAAAAAGATAGTTATATAACTAATTGATTTATATTAAAATGTTGAATTTGTATTAAACAACTGTATTACATAATTACATAATTAACCAATGTGAGGATGGATATAAAAATAGATGACAATGGGAAGGGGTATAAAATAGAATAGAAGGGAAAAATTGAATTTGATTAAGATTAGAGATGAGGATGAAGGGTAAAATTGTTTTTTTAAAAAAATAGATGAGGAATAAATATGGCAAAAAGGAAATATAGAAATTGTAAATTTAATTGAAATGACTAAACACTGTTTAAATTTGTGAACCAGCCAAATATTCTGTTCAAAGAAAATACATTGGATGTATGTGTGTTTCTAATTATTGCTATTTATTCATATTTGTTCTCTTTTATTCTTTAAAGTCTAACAATTCATTCTTTATCTTAATATCTTTATATTTGTTTGGGGTTGGCTTTCTTCCCTTTCATCTTTTTTATTGTACAGCAATCTTTCTCCTCAAACCTACCACCTCTCTTTTCTTTCCTTCTTACTTTCTCTTCCCCCCCTCTTCTTCTCCTCCCTACTTTCTCTTCCTTTCTCCTTCTCCTCCTCTCTTCCTCCCTCTCTTAACCGTCACTCCTACTCTAATTTCCCTTCCCTTCCTTCATCCCTCTCTATTACTGTATCCTTTTATGCATATGGACTACTCAGAGGGCTGAAAAAGTTATTTTTGACTGGTCCTCGCACTTTTGACCAGTCCTCGAACTTACGACTGTCCTCACATTTTACATTTTTGCCCTATCTTGTCATCATGGTGAAGAGAAGCAGTTGTGAAATGAATGACATGGTTGTTAAGAATGCTGCACGGGCATAAATGTGAGGATGGTCATAAGTGTGAGGACCAGTCAAAAGTGTGAGGACCTGTCAGAAATGACTTTTTTCAGCCCTCTGGTTAGTCCTTTTGTGCATATGGACTACTCAGAGGGCTGAAAAAGTTAGTTTTGACTGGTCCTCGCACTTTTGACCAGTCCTCGAACTTACGACTGTCCTCACATTTTACATTTTTGCCCTATCTTGTCATCATGGTGAAGAGAAGCGGTTGTGAAATGAGTGACATGGTTGTTAAGAATGCTGCACGGGCATAAATGTGAGGATGGTCATAAGTGTGAGGACCAGTCAAAAGTGTGAGGACCTGTCAGAAATGACTTTTTTCAGCCCTCTGGTTAGTCCTTTTGTGCATATGGACTACTCAGAGGGCTGAAAAAGTTATTTTTGACTGGTCCTCGCATTTTTGACCAGTCCTCGAACTTACGACTGTCCTCACATTTTACGTTTTTGCCCTATCTTGTCACCATGGTGAAGAGAAGCAGTTGTGAAATGAGTGACATGGTTGTTAAGAATGCTGCACGGGCATAAATGTGAGGATGGTCATAAGTGTGAGGACCAGTCAAAAGTGTGAGGACCTGTCAGAAATGACTTTTCAGCCCTCTGAGTAGTCCCTATACACACAGCCATGGCCACCCGGTCACATGACCAGCTAGCCACGCCCACCCAGTCACATGGCCTCCAAGCCACGCCCACACAATAAGCCACACCCACAATGATGTCCCTCTTACCAATGTTAAAATCTGTTCACCTTACCCTATACACATAGCCATGGCCACCCAGTCACATGACCAGCTAGCCACGCCCACCCAGTCACATGACCAGCTAGCCACGCCCACAAAATAAGCCACGCCCACAATGTCCCTCTTTACCAATGTTAAAATCTGGTCACCTTAATGTACAGTTCATTTGGGTATTTGTCAAAGGGTATTTATATGAGGAGTTTTTGAAAGCAGGAAAAGACTAAAGTTTTCTTATCAGGATCCTTATGTAATTTATTCATTAGCACTATGGTATATGATTACTTAAATGGTAATATGGAGATTGTCCATATATTCTAAAGAAAGAACTTCAGATTGGGCCCTGACATTAAGTGTATATCCACTACTCCTAAAGCATTGAGGTTTAAGAGTCTCAATTTTGAAAAACTCACCAAGATTGTAGCTTCTGAGGCTATTTGTTACCAAGCTAGCAGTTGGATTCTATTTTCTCTCTCTCTCTCTCATTTACTCTCTCTTTTTGAATTTATTATTAAAAAAACAATGGAAATATAGATAAAAAATAAACTGAAAAATTAACTTATTAGGGAGACAGAAAATGTAGCAAACACCAACCTTCTGTTACTAACATAGGTAACTGCCAAATCAGTCAAACTGCCTGATTCAAACTTAGCATTTTCTTCTTTTTTTTATTGAAAAAGTTTTCAAATACAAGTTTTTCCCCCTTTTCCCCCCTCTTCCCTAACCCCCCCTCACCACCCATCCCCCCCCCGTGACTTCTTCACAACAATAGGCTATTTCATAACTAATTACATACATAATATCTTTCCTTTCCCTTACTCCCTCCTCAGAATACTGACCCTTAGCATATTATTCTTATAACTCCCATTTTTACGATAATCTGCCCTTTTTCTCCTCCCCTAAACTTATAGTGTATTATTACAATTTAACATTTAATCTTTTATATATATTAATATAACATTTTAAAGCGGCCTTCTCCCTACATCCAAATTTAACATTTATTCAGTTCTATTCAATTCCTCCACTCCCCTAAATATATGACTTAAAGATCCTTTTTCTTAGACTAATCAATCAGTAAACTAACCTATTTCAACCCTTCAATTCCTACAAAATCATGCAATACAATTCTAAATATAATCCACTGCCCACTTTACTAAGATATACACATATCTATATATGCATTCCATTTTGTAAAAAGAAAAAAGACAATAACTTTAAATTTATAATCCATATAATATCTTCTTTGGTGTCTTTCCACTGGATTGTTAAATCCATCACCCATAATAGGGTAAAATAACATGCTGGTGCAACAGTTTGTTCAAAATCTTCAATCATCTTCTGCCCCCATCAGTAGTAGATATCCTCGTATATATATAAAAGTAAAAACAACCACCCGAGTGACATTATAATTATATCCATATAGTTATAGTTGTGGTATTCATCAGGATTGTTGATTCCCATCATCCTAATGGGTAACATCCAGATCTTCTGCATGCCCCAGCGTGACTCTCTTGCCTTGTAACTCAAAATAATTATAATATATTTACCAGTAAAAGAAATCCAGAGTAGATAATTCAAATCCAACAAGGTAAGGCTCTTTTCACATCCCAAAATCACGGCATTACAGAGATCTGCCACAATCCTCAGGATAGTATTAAACAATTGTTCGCCTCCACTATCTTTTCAGATATTCATTCATTTTTTAAAGTCCCTGGCTTCACTGTTGCTTGGTTTAGAAACTGCTGTTTCTATGAGATCTATTTCTTTTCTTTTTCTTTTGCGGGTTGAATTTCCATCCTCGTTTCGTGCCTACCAATTGTGTGTCGGCTGATCGATTTTCATTCTGCTTTATGAGTTGATCTTGTTGGGTTAGTTTTGTCATCTCATCTTTCTTCTCCATCACTTGTATATCAACTGGTTGATTTGCGCACTTGTCTGTGACTTGATGGTTCATCACATTGGAGTCGGATGACACTGCTCTCTTATTTATAGACAGTCCAGCTGGGGTATCCAGGGAGTCCAAAGACAATTTATCCACCACAGCCTCTGTAATTTGATATTTTCCTTTTGTTTCCAACTCCTTTTGCTTATCCTGTATTGTGCCTAAAGATGTTAAGTTCATTTTTAAAAAATTTTGATAAAATTCTTCCGCTTTTTCAACAGTGTTCAGTTGATATCTTACTCCTTGGTGTCTCAATATTAAACCAACTGGGGCATCCCACCTAAATAGGATATTTCTTTTTTTTAACTCAGTCACTAGAAAGCCAAATTTCTTCCTCTCCATTAGCATCTTAGTCGGGAGCTCCTTAAAAATCCAAATCTTTCTTCCATGAAATTGCAAAGTAGAATTAAAAGAGTTCTGCACAATATTATTCCTAATTTCTTTATCTGTAAAATAGATCACCACATCTCTAGGCAATTGCCTTTGCTTTGCCAACCAGGAGTTTATTCTATAAATTCTATCAATCCTGCAAAACACTTCATCAGGTTGAACCTTTAAAATCCCAGCCAGAATTTCAGAAGATATTTTCCTTAAGTCATCTCTATTATTTTCCTGCAGACCTCTCAGTCTAATTGCATATTCTGTAAAATTATATTGAATCATTAAAACTTCTCTTTCAATCCTCTGTTGCACATTTTCTTCATTACCAGTCTTTTGGTCAACCTCCATTTTAGGTTTGTCTTCTGAGCTATTATCCTGAATGTTTACCAAATCCTTTTTAATTTTTTGAGTCTTGTAATCCAAATTCTCCTCAGTTTCCTTCATTTTAGACTCTAATAATTTAGTCTTTGCATCCATCCGAATCAGAAAGTCTGATAAACCATTAGCTGTATTTAAAATCTTTCGATTCAAAAAGTCAAACTTTGATTTCACCAATTCACCAATTTCTTTAATTTCCTGCTTAAATTTTTCGAGTTGCTGGTTCACAATCTCATCCCTTCTTACAATCTCTTCAAGAAGAAATTCTATTATATTAAAATCAGGTTTCTGACACTGGAGAGTTACAACTTGTTGGTGTAATTTATTAATGGGGGAAATTCCCCCCCCCGTTTGTCTAGCTGTGTGAGTCCCGATGCCATTTCCCACACAGACAAGATTTAGTGGAAAAGAGAGAGAAAAAAAAGGCTTGTTTCCAACCAAGATCAATATCAGATCCCCAGGAAAAAAAAAAAGAAAAAAAAAGCAAGAGTGAGAGTGAGGTTTTGCCTCAATTACGACCAGAAGTATTCATTCCGCTACTTTGTAATAGAAAACGGAAGGACTTTCCCTTTTCAGCCTCTCTTCAAGCCTCAGCAATCGCCATTTTAAAAATCTTTTTTCCTTTCACTTCTTAAACAACTTCAGTAACTTTTCTAAAATAAGAAAAAAAAAATACTTGCGCCTCAGGGTCAGCGGTCCAGCTCACCTCTTCTTTAATTAGTTTTACAAGTTTACAGGATTGCTTTTGCCACCTAGCTCTGCGTGTAGCAGAGATCTCCCAGAGTCCGGAGCATCGGCTGGGGATACGGGGAGTCTCTTCCGCTCCGTCCCAAAAGTAAAAAAAAAACTTTTGGGATTAGGCAGAGGACTCAACCCACCCCAGCCTGCTCTATCTCCGTTTCCTCATGGAAACTGAGTTTTTTCGAGCCGCCATTCCTCTATAAAGGCGGCTCTTTACAGGCAGTGGGTGCGACGATCCCAAAGGAGCGTCCAGCGGGGACAAACAGCAAACCGGAAGTCAAACTTAGCATTTTCTGATAACCAACTGAATAGAATTTTGCAACTTTCATTGAAATTCAAAAGAGTGATTTGCTAGTAGAAGGCACATGACCTTTACTTCAAGTCAACCTGTACATTTAATAATGAGAGGCCCAACCAACCTAGAAATGCAAGAATCACAGAAAGAAAAAAGAAGACCTGTCACTAGACATCTAACGAAAAGAATGGCAGCCCAGCTGACTCCTGAAAACAATACACCAAAAGAAGAAATGGAGAAAAATATACAATTCCACGAAAAAGAATTCCTGACAAACTCCAAACAATCACCAGATGGAACAGAAGTAGCTCCCTCAGTCTCAAACAAGGAAGGTGACATAAAAAGAAAAATACTAGAATTAATAGAAACGGCTCCAGATGACTCAAATCTGCTCGCGAAACTCTGCAGCCTAGTAAACGATCATGGAGCAGCAGCAGATGAAGAGATCAAACATAATAAACATGAAAAATCCATGGTAAGAAAGTCAACCCCTGACTACAAAACTAACGATGAAGCTGGCAATGGTTTCGCGCCTTTTTCATGGCGGCCATCTTGTCTATCTAATCCTTCTAAAATGGCTGACCAATCATTAAAAGGCTCCCGAAATTTAAATTACAAGGCGGGAAACGAAACCTACAAAGAAAATAACTACCCGATTCCAGAAATAAATAAAAAACAACTATGTAACAAATATACTAATCAACCTACTGAACTAGAGATAGATAATGCCATGCAGGTGTTAACCGCGGCATTCGGGGCTAAGCTGAAAATACCAAACTCACAACCAGAAGATGCAAGAAAACTCTCTAAACTAACACCAAACAAAAGTCAAAAAGAATTAGACTACCTAGAAGAAGAATCAGCCACCTGAGAAAAAACGTGCCGGCAATCACACACTGAAGAACACCACCCGACGCCCACACGAGATGACCAAGACCCAAAATTTAAAATATCATACTTACCTGTCGCAGAACAACTTGCTGAGCGATCCAAACTCACTAACGCTGATTGTCCGAACCGGGCCCCATTCTTCAGCCGCATCAAGGAACAAGGCCACCGGACCTCCAATGAAGATTTGGTTCATTGGACCTCCGATGAAGATTTGATGACCGCTGTGGTTCTGGAGACTTCCCGACGAGCTGGACGGCATCCCGGGCAATTATCAGCCAACAGAGACCTTCCGGAGCCAAAGCCGAAGACCAGAGGGCCGACTGGGGCTTCATCCTGGGAGCCGCAAGCACAGAGTCCTCTCTCGTCGACTGCTGGGAAGAATGAGATCTGGGCATGCACAGAATGAACCTGCAAGAAAAAAAGAAGAGGACATAAATACAAGTCAGTACAGATCCACCCCAAACATAGAAACAAGCCAATACAGACATGCCTCTAGTATACCTCTGCCTTATTGTGAGTATGCTAGGGTTTTAAACCATGGACAGCAACAGAATGTAAGTAAGTATTCACACCAATCTGGGACACTACCTACAGACTTTGTAAAATTAAAATTAGATGGAAATAATCTGATGGAATGGAGCCAGCAGCTCCAGGTCATATATTTGAAAGAAAACATTTTGTTCTTTATTAATGATCCCCCAGACAAACCCTGGACTTATGAAATCGACTGTCTCCGCCATAAGGCTTATTGTATCCTCATTGCCTCTATATCCCCAAGTATTTTTCCTAGTCTTGAACATAACCTGAAATATTCCAGAATCTGAAATATTCCAAAAATTATTTAATTTATTTTATAGCAAAAGTGTAGCCACAACTACTAGAATTTCAAGGGAATTCCACTCTGCCAGGTTAAGGCATGGTATCCCCATGAGCGAACATATTCTAAATCTAAACGCAACTAGAGCAGAACTATCCAAAGTGGGGAGAATATATCTGATGGCAGTATGAAAAGTATTATAATCAATTCCCTAGACTCCAGCTGGGATAATTACATAGCGTTACTTGACAGCTTAGAACACATTACATTAGAAAATCTTACTAATAAACTTATAGCAGAAGACAAACTTAGAAGGGAACGATCTATACATCAAAGGGAAGGCAGAAACCAAAAAAGAGTAGATTTCCGAGGCAGAGATAGATATCCACCTGAATGCACTATATGCGGCTCAGAAAAACATCAAAAGAGAGACTGCCCTAAGAACGCAGATATAGAGATACATGTTATCACAAAGATAGATCAGATAGAAGAATCCATTTCTCAGATAGAACTTCTCCTGACTACAGACATAAACGCAGGGAGTCACCCTATTCAAAAGACAAAAAAAGATATAGAGACAACTCTAGGGAAAACAGATATGGGTCATTATATGGAATAAAAGACAATAATCCATCAGCATCAGATTCATTCAACACCTGGCTCATTGATTCTGGAGCCACAAGCCACACAACTCACAATCGAAAAATTCTCAACAACTTCACAGAAAAGGAGTATTACATAAAGGTAGCGAATCAAAATAAAGTTCTAGTAAGAGGAGTAGGTAACACTCATATCAAAGGTATAGGGAAAATAGAGGGGTACTATTTATACCCGAAATTCCGCATAATATATTGGCGACTCTAAAACTAAGCAAAGAGAATGGGGTAGAGACCACATTCAAAAATGGAAAAGTATTCATGACAAAAAACAATAGGAACATAGACAAAATATTCACTAAAGAGGGACTAACATATCTACTACCAGGTAATGACGAATTAATCTGTGCACACACTCAGTTAAAAACAAAGAGACTAAACCCGATAGTCATGGAGGGAGCGAAAATATGTCAACAAGTGACCCCATTCTGTCAGAAAAATTATACAATGGTAAACCAATACATGACAACTGTACTCATTTACTTCATAGGAAACTAGGACATGCCAGTTTCCCTGTTATACAGAAAATGTTAGAATGTTCCGAAGACATCAAAGTAAAGAGTTGTAAAAACTATTTGGAGTGTTCAGTATGTAAATCCTCCAAGCTCAAAAACAAACCTAAGCCCAAAAAGGCCACTTGCACCACACAATCAATTTTTCAATTGGTACATATGGATGTCGTAGGCCCAATGAAACCATCAATCAAATATAGAAAAAAATATTTCCTAACTATAGTCGATGATTACAGCAGGTTTGGGTTCGTGTACACTCTTAACCATAAAAATGAAGTTTTCAAAAAATTCAAAGAATTCTTTAAAAGAGTAGAAACTCAACATAATGTAAAAATCAAACAAATAATGACCGACAGAGGATCAGAATTTTTGTCTAACGAATTTTCCAATTGGCTAAAAATGCAGGGAATATTACAATTTAAATCCTGTACCTTCTCACCCTTCCAGAACGGGGTCATAGAGAGAAAAAATGGTTTATTACAAACCATGGTTAGATGTGTGCTAGACGATGCTGGTTTAAGTCAATCTTTCTGGGCTGAAGCCCTTACATATTCTAATTATACCCTAAATCGATTATGGTCCAGTGTAATTAACAAAACACCAATATCTTGAGAAGAATAAACAGATCCCTGCGGTGCTGGT
This sequence comes from Arizona elegans, assembly GCA_022577455.1. NCBI lineage: Eukaryota > Metazoa > Chordata > Lepidosauria > Squamata > Colubridae > Arizona > Arizona elegans. The sequence goes on from JAKOOJ010000001.1 coordinate 158,378,453, forward strand.
CTTTCTGGATGCAGAGAAGGCCTTTGATAGAGTGGACTGGAACTTTCTACTAAAGACTTTAAAAAAGATGGACTTTGGGGATCAATTTATACAGGCGGTTTCAGCAATTTACCAAGAGCAAAAGGCACAGATTATTATTAATGCAAGTTTGACAGCAGAGTTTAAAATTGAAAAAGGAACAAGACAGGGATGTCCGCTGTCCCCATTGTTATTTATTTTAACACTAGAAGTCTTGTTAAATACAATACGGGACTCTAATATCTTGAAAGGTATAATGATAAGGCAAGAGGATTACAGAATAAAGGCATTTGCAGATGATCTGGTCGTTACCCTAACACAGCCTATGGAATCAATAATCCAGATGAAGGACATTATACAAGACTATGGTAAAGTTTCAGGTTTTAGACTGAATCAGAAAAAAACTAAGATGATAGTTAAAAATATGACACAAGATCGTAAACACGAGCTGGAAAGGAGGGGAGGTTTTGAGATTGTACCAAAGGTAAAATATCTAGGAGTTCAGGTTGCAGAATCAAACATGAAATTGTTTCAAAATAATTATGAGGTGTTATGGCGAGAGGTGCAGAAAGATATGGAGACTTGGAACAAACTGCAGCTGTCTTTACTTGGAAGAATAGCAGCAGTTAAGATGAACATTTTGCCAAGATTTCTTTTTTTGTTTCAAATGATTCCGGTGCTCAAAAGTGATAAACAATTGAAAATTTGGCAAACTGGAGTGAATAAGTTTGTCTGGAACGAAAAAAAACCGAGAGTGAAATTGAAAATTATGCAAGATGTTCCAGAAAGGGGAGGTCTTAAACTTCCAAACCTACAATTATATTACGAAGCAGCAACTTTGACTTTAGCAAGTGATTGGTTTGGAAGGAAAAAGACTGGAATACTGAATATAGAAAGTTCTGATCTTGAATTTGGATGGCATGCTTACTTATTTTATGACAACAAAGTGGATAAAGTATTTAAAAGCCATATACTTAGAGACTCTTTGATGAGAGTTTGGAAGAAGCACCGATTCAAATGGGATTATAAAATACCGCTATGGCTGGATCTTGGTCATATTATGTGGAATATAAATATAATGTCACTCGGGGGGTTTTTATACAAAGAGGTTCTTTTTACAGATGTGGGCAGATGGCAGTTGAAGACATTACAGACACTGTTGGACGAAGGGATTAATTTAACTTGGTTACAATATAATCAATTACAATTGAGATGGAAAGAGGATCAAAAAATTGGTATTATGTTGCATGAGGAAGAATTGGTTAGACATATAAAAGAGAAAGGTCCAATGCATATTAAAAGGCTTTATAATGTTTTGTTAGAAAGGGATTCAGAAACTGAATTGGTTAAAGATTGTATGATTAAGTGGGCACAAAATTTTGAGGAGCCAGTGATGTTGGAAACATGGGAAAAAATTTGGGTTCAGAATGTTAAATTCACACAGTCGCAGAATCTGAGGGAAAATTTCTATAAAATGTTTTATAGATGGCATTTAGACCCAAAAAAATTGTCGTGTATGTACCCTAATGTTCAGCCAAAATGTTGGAGATGTGACTGTTTAGATGCTACATATTATCATGTTTGGTGGACCTGTAGGAAAGTTAAGGCTTTTTGGATAAAAATTTGGTGGGTCATGCAGAATGTTTTGAAGAAAAAAATTCAATTTTCTCCACAATTGTTTTTATTGGGTATAGTTAAGGGTTTTACTTCGGGTGAAACAAAGTTGATATTGTATATGATAACAGCTGCGAGACTATTGATAGGTAAATACTGGAAGAATGAAGTTTTGCCCACGATCGAGGAATGCACTTTGAAGATGGCCAGTTTTGCAGAGATGGCGAAGATTTTAGCATATTTAAAAAACTGTTCACAAGAGACTTATGAATGGGAATGGAAAAAGTGGATAGATTATGTTCAGAACAAATATCAAACTAGGAAGTATCAAATAGCTTTTATTTGAAAATGATATATCAAGATAGAAATATTTCAATGTAATGTAGATAAAAAAAAATTATAAGGGGGAGGGAGGGGTTCAAGTTCTATATAAGTTTTATACTAAGGGGGGTTTTTTACCTGATAGGAGTATACTGTGTGGAAGTCCGGGGGGAGGGGAGGGTTAGGGAGAGTTAGGGAGGTTGGGAAGTTTGGGGTGGGTAGGGGGGGGAAAGGGGTGAAAATGTAATTGTAAAACTTTTGCAATAAAAAAAAAACAAAAAACAAAACACCATATGAACTCATGAATAACAAAAACCAAAAATTGGACATCTACAAATATTTGGCGTAACTGCAGATGTGTATGTGCCTAAACAATTGAGACACAAAGACGAAAAAAGACTAAGATTCATGGGGTACGAATCAGGAACTAAGGGATATCGTTTCATAGATAAAAACAACCAATTCATTGTGTCTAGATCTGCTGTGTTCCATGAACACTCTAATTGGTCCAAAATACACCTTAACGAATTGTGTCCCGAGTCAGAGAACGCAACATCCTCTCACAGAAAACACAATGGGGTACGAAAAAAGACTAAGATTCATGGGGTACGAATCAGGAACTAAGGGATATCGTTTCATAGATAAAAACAACCAATTCATTGTGTCTAGATCTGCTGTGTTCCATGAACACTCTAATTGGTCCAAAATACACCTTAACGAATTGTGTCCCGAGTCAGAGAACGCAACATCCTCTCACAGAAAACACAATTCACCCGTTACTGAACCCAAAATCATAAAGACAGGCAAACACAATTATCAAAAAATAATTAATGAAGAATGGAAAAAAGGGCATCCTATCTTGAAAATAGACCCACTAACTGAGAAGGAAGCAAAGTTTATGCAAGGTGCTGAATCTCCTCCTGATAGACCCATTAGATCAAATAGGGGTACAATTCCAAAAAGATTTGATGACTACATACTATCTCTCAATGGCAAAAGACCAACACCCAATACATATGATGAAATACTTAAATTACCTCTGGAGGAAAAAACAAAGTGGGAGGAAGCAATGAAAAAGGAGATGGATAGTTTGAAGAAACTAAACGTGTACACACCAGCAGATCCCCCCGCAGATAAGTCCCCCATTGGTACTAAATGAATATTTAAAATCAAAGAACTAGAAGATAACAAATTCCTGTATAAAGCTAGGTTAGTAGCTCAAGGATTTGCCCAAAGATTCCCTGATGATTACGAAGACACATATTCACCTACTGTTAGAGCAGAGAGTGTAAAGACTGCGTTAGTACTAGCTTCCATTCTGAATTTGGACATGTATCAGTTTGATGTACAAACTGCATACCTACATGCCAATCTCGATAAGGAAATATATGTAAAGGCACCCCCAGGAAAGAATACTCAAAAAGGAGAAACTTGGTTGTTAAATAAGAGTCTATATGGATTAAAACAATCTGGTAAACGATGGTATGAATGTCTGTCAAAAATACTTAAAGATATGGGTTTTATAGCCACTTCATCGGATCTATGCTTTTTCACTAAAAGAAAGGATAAATCTATTGAGTATGTACTAATCTATGTTGACGACATATTGTATTTTGGACAAGATAAAATCAAATGTGACAAATTTGCTGAAAAATTGGGTAAACACTTCAACTTAAAAATATTAGGGAAAGTAAATAAATATTTAGGAGTCCAAATTGATCAAACCGATAAGGGATTCAAATTATCCCAAAAAGAAAAAAAATATAGAACTTATACAAAAGTGCAATATGATAAATTCTCTGAACAAATTTTTTTTATTGTTTTTTAAAATTCAAACAAATCAAACAAATCACTTATCTATTTAAACATTTGTGCAACCCCCTTTCCCTCCCCCCTCCCCCGACTTCCCAGAAGAAAAACAGGGTATAGATTTTACCAAACATGCTAAAATATGCTAAGTTAATGCAAGACATTAAAACTCCCTAGACCCCTTAACTCCCCTTCTACAGATTATTCATCAACCTCCCTTTAAACACAAAATAACATATAATCCTTTAGCCCTAAGAATTTTTTAAAAACCAATAACAAACACTAGTAGATAATACATACTTAATCATTTGGCTATTCCTCCTGCTTTTGTTCTCAATATTCAAATATTTTTAAAAATCTTGATACAACAATAACTAAACCTTAATTAATCATTAATTGAACTCTCAATTCATTTAGTTAATCATTGTAGTTAATCATTAATACATCAATAGTTAGACCAGAAAAAATTAATCTTCCCTTCTTCCTTTCTTTCTGTATTTTTTCCAATCTTTCTTCGTCCCTCCTTCTTTTATTTTGAGGAGGTTTTGAATTTTAAGTGGGGGTTGATGTATCTTTAAGACTTGTCCCTTTCTCGGAACCCTTTCCTCTGATTTAGAGCCCCCATATCGACTCTTCTTGCTTGTATAGACAGTTCATAGAACAAAGAATTAACTCGATCAGTTTGCAAAGAAAAATCCAGTTGCTACATTTCAATTAATTGTGTGAAAGCCTCTGCCAAATCATCTTTATCCTCCGAAACCTTGTAGAGCTGATCAGTTCCTTCTTCTTTCTGCTCCAAATTATATTTTTGAAAAGTTCTGTCAGTTAATTCCAAAAGAGCAGGAAGAGGGTTTGAAGATTCTTGAGGATCAGCCAGTTCCAGCTTCTCTGTCTTGATCAAAATGTCTCCTACATTGTCATTATGCTTTCCTTCAAAAACATCCTCAGATACTTTTTTATCCTCCACCAATTCTGTAAATTTTTGTTCCATGATTGCTGTAAAGTTATTAATAATTTCAATTTGGTTATTCATGGCTTCCTTTATAAATTCTGCAAGGTCTCTAAAAAAAACCTCCTGGCTCTGTGTTTCAGTTCTCTGTGTCATTTCTAACACCATTAAAGAGCCTCCACTTTCAGAAACTCCTTCCTTGGAAGCCATATTATTTTAAAAGAATTTTTCTTTTCACAGCCATAAAGTCTCTCAAGCAGCTTTCTCAGATTTATTTGTAGTTTATCAAGCAAGATAGTTTTTTCTAGATCCAGCTCTCAAATCCAACAGTTTAAATCCAGTCTCTAAGCACAAGTCTATTAACAAGCACTTTCATTTCCTGCTTTCACTTTCACATCCACAATAAAGACGCCATTTCCAGCTCCAGCTCAGCAAAATCAAATAGAAACAATGTATCCCAGGAGTTAAGCATATACTTGCAAAAGCTTGTTCTCCTGCTTCCGTTCTGTCTGCTTTTTGAAATCAATTAATCTTCTTCTTGAAAGCAGAGTTGGTCGCCGGCGTCTGGCTCCGTTTAAAAGGAGTCGCCATGGATCCGGAGCTTCAGTGGGCTGAACGGGGAGCTCTCACCCTCCAAGCCCCTGGAATTAATCCAGGGGCTCCTGGGGAGCTCTACCCTCGCCCACCAGCTCTCCTCTCTTCTTCTCCTGAAGGAGAGGTTTTTAAGCCGTCTGACAGCTGATTAGCGCTGTCAGAACGGCTCCAACGGAGTCGTGGGGCTGGTGGTCCAAGAAGACCGTCTGCGACGCCGGTGGTGCCAACCAGAAGCTCCCAATATGATAAATTCAAAAACTTGCGAGACCCCCATGTCAATTGATTTCAGTAGAAACATGCACAACGAATACGAGCCCTTCAAAGAAAACACTTTGTATAGATCTATTATTGGATCATTACTGTATATTTCTAATTGGACCAGACCAGATATCACTCTTGCTGTTAATCTATTGTCAAGACACGTAAGCAGCCCTAGTGTATATCACTGGGAAGGAATCAAAAGAATTCTACGGTATCTAAAATTTAGTGCTGATGTCTGTTTATATCTAGAACCATTTATTTCAGAAAAGCCCATATTAACTTGTTATGCTGATGCAGATTGGGCTGGAGACCCAAAAAGTCGAAAAAGTACCTCCGGTTATGTTTTCCTTATAAATGGTTGCACGGTACATTGCTATACTGGCAAACAAAATTTAATTGCCACCTCTACGGCAGAAGCTGAATACATTTGCCTATCTAAAGCAGCCAATAACCTGACCTGGTCTGATGATTTGTTGTCAAATATATGGGATGAATCTATCCTATTCTTATCAATGAAGATAATAAAGCAGCAATAGATATATCAGCTTCCGAGGCAATAGGCCAAAGATCTCGACACATCGATATCAAATATAAACATGTGAGACAATTATCGAGTATAGGATTTATTAAGGCTATACACTGCGATATGAGTGAACAGATTGCTGACATTCTCACTAAACCTTTAGCAACTAAACAACATACATATCTGACTTCTAAATTTAATGTACATATCTAAAACCGGTGATTTATTATTAGTTAGGTATTTTAGAGTAGGATTTGTTACAATTAAAAATACCTAACCTGTTTTCTGTATATATGTACATTTGTATATGAGTTAAATACATGATGTCACTGTGCTCCTTCCCATTGGTCCCTACTTACCTTTTGCCCCGCCTCCTCTGTATATAAGTTGATGCTCCTGTCAGAGCAGTAGCAGTCCAAATGTAATTCTGTGGAAGATAAGACACAAATAAATATCTTTGTAATAATGAAGCCTCAAGACTGTTAATTGGGCCTAACCAGAATAAACAAATAAGTAACAAAATTAACAGAGAGAACTAAAGATAATGTGGGTTATTGTCTTGATGACATCATCTAAGCATAGACAGTGTCTCATTGAATATGGAATGTTACTGAACTTCCCCTCCAACCCTTTGAGAGGAAGGCCTTACATTTCGAGTTGTAAATGCCCTTCTATTCAAGATGGAGAATATCTTTTAAAAACAATTGCTAATAGATAAAATCCATTACTGAAGCTCAGTAACAAGCATTAACAGAAATGAGGCCACAGTAGGCCAGATCACTGGTTATAGCTCTTTTTCTAAGAAAAAAATAAACTTGTCAGCAAGAATTTAAAATATCAGCTATACCACTTTGATATTTTAAATGTGGAAATTTCTGGTGTCTTTCCATATTTACCCTAAACATGATCTATGCCAGGGTCACCAACCTTTCGGACCTCAGGTACCACTAAATTCATAATTTTAAATCCCGCGGACCACTAAAACGAATCCAGCGCACCTCTTGCTGAAGCACCTGGACTCCCAGGGATGGGATGGAGTCCTTCAGGCACTTAGATTGGCTGCCTGTTTCTGCAACTTTAAACACTCAAAGAGCCATTTGGACCTGTTTCCCACAGAAAACAAAACACTAGGATCTCTCATCTCTCTCCCCCCCTTTTGTCTGTCTGTCTCTCTCCTCTCTCTCCCCCCCATCTCTCTCTCCCCTTCTCTCTTTTTCTCTCTCTCATCTCTCTCCCCCTCTTTCGTTCTCTTTCTCTCATCTCTCTCTCCTCCTCTCTCTTTCTCTTTCTCTCATCTCTCTCTCTCCTCCTCTCTCTTTCTCTCTCATCTCTCTCTCTCTCCCTGTCTTTCTCTCTCTCTCTGTCACCCTCTCTCTCATCTCTCTCTCTCTCTCTCTCTCTCTCTCTCTCTCTCTCTCTCTCTCTCTCTCTCTCATTCTGATTCTCCAGTGCTCTCTGGGTCTCGTGGGTGCTTGTTCAGCCTTTGTTGGTGCTGGACGCATCTCGGTTGCTTGGGGAGACTTCCGACCTGCTCTTTGCCCCGAGACACTCGTCTGACCTGGTTGCAGCCGATGCTGCTCCATGTGGTAATGGGTTCCAGGAGCAGGAGGGGACTCCATCTCCCCTATTGTGAAGTACACTAAATTTAACTGCAGTGCAGTGGGCAGGCCATGGAGGTGCCAACAGCAGTGGTGGAGAGAAACGGCCAGGCCGGGCCAGGCCAATGTCTCAGGGCTAAGAGGAAGTTGCATGTCTTCCCAAGAGATCAAGGTGCGCAGAGCACCAACAAGGGCCAGAAGAAACGCCTGCGAGATCCAGCAACAGATGAAGCTTCACTCCCGGTCTGGAATATGGAGCAATGTCCATCCCCCACCCTTCCCTTCTCTGGCCAGGCAAGGAGTGGCTGGGAGGGGAGGGCAAGGACAGGACCAGCCAGTGGTGGGTTCAGCTGACAGGAAGCCACAGCAGGGGGATGAAAGAACCACGGGTTGCTGACACCCATTGCTTCGACCCGTCTGTGCCACCACCACCCCTTGCACCATTACCTCATTCTGGCTGGTGAGGGCTGTGCTTCTCCTTGCACATTGCACCACCTGCAAAGTTGCAAGTTGCACGTACCTCCCTCTACGGCAGAGATTTCCAGCCCCACCATGAGCTGTCTAGCCAGTCCCATATTCCAGAGCTCTAGTCACAGGACTGGCTGTTAGTCATCCTAGAGCATGGTGGTACTGCGGACCACCAAAATTTTCTCATGGACCACCAGTGGTCCACGAACCACCGGTTGGTGACCTCTGATCTATGCTACTTAACAAAAAGCACAGATACAATTTCAAACTACAATTATCAACCTACTAGATAAGACAATCTTCAAAGAGATAAAAAATTATTATTTAGGGAACAATTATCTATCATCCCCAGATGTTTTCCTAGATAAAGTTTTAATAAAGAATACTTTCACTAAGTTGCCAAAGGATTAAGATAGCATGGTCCAGAAATTACTTTATGTACATTACATACATCACATGTAGTCCTCTTGAAATCAGTTTCAACATTCAATTCCCAAGACTGTAATTCTGAAAAGTGAATTCAACATCCTAGCCTATCAAAACACATCTCCTATAGATCCTATGTGAAGACTGCTCTACCTTATACTCTTTCTATTCAGGTCCTTCACTACTATCATCTATTGTTCAACTATTTCAGGGATTTTGTCAGCTTTGGAAGCCATATTAGGCCAGAAGCTTCAATGCTGCTGACATAATATCATTCTTCCTGTCGGTCAAGGTCAGGGCGATCCAGCATCTGGAGGAGGAGTGGTCAGGGGCTGAGTCGAGATGGTACGGACGTTGATTGGAGCATGTGATCGACTGGGGAGTGAGGGGATTGTTTTGGGGGTTTTGACTTACTGAGGGAAAACCCAGACCTTTCAGATTCGGGTTTTCCCAGATGTGCCAGTTTGCCTATTCTAGTAAAGAGAACTTTGGGAAATGCTTGCTTCCGCGTCTTTACTCGGAGTTGGGGTTTTCTGGAACACTGACAGATTTAACTAGAAGATTTTTTTTTTATAAAGTTAAAAGTTGTTTAGAAATGTCAAAGCAATGAAAATACTGGTGATTTCATGTCACCAATCTACTGTAGAATTCAGGTGCAGTTTAATCCCTGGAGAATGTTTTATTCATCAGAGGTCTCAACCAAAAGTATCTACAGTAATTAGAGTACTAAATCATATGAGATTACTGAAAGAGGCGGTGGTGAGCCCCTCCTCAAGAAGCCTGCTCTGGATCCGGCTGTTTTGGCTAACTATCGTCCGATCTCCAACCTTCCCTTCTTGGCGAAGGTTGTTGAGAGTGTGGTGGCGTGACAGCTTCCTGGGTACCTGGATGAAGCTGTCTATCTGGATCCGCTCCAGTCCGGCTTCAGGCCTGGGCACAGCACAGAAACGGCATTAGTCGCGTTGGTGGATGATCTCTGGAGGGCTTGGGATAGGGGTTGTTCCTCTGTCCTGGTCCTGTTAGATCTCTCAGCGGCTTTTGATACCATTGACCATGGTATCCTGCTGCGCTGGTTGGAGGGGTTGGGAGTGGGGGGCACCGTTCTGCGGTGGTTCTCCTCCTATCTCTCTGACCGGTCGCAGTCGGTGTTGGCAGGGGGGCGGAGATCGATCCTGAGGCGCCTTGTTGTGGGGTGCCTCAGGGGTCGGTCCTCTCGCCCCTTTTGTTCAACATTTATGTGAAGCCGCTGGGTGATATCATCCGTGGATTTGGGGTGGAGTTCCATCAGTACGCTGATGATACGTAGCTGTACATCTCCACCCCAGGCCATCCCAACGATGCCCTTGAAGTGATGTCCCAGTGCCTGGAGGCCGTGCGGATCTGGATGGGGAGTAACAGGCTCCGACTCAAACCTTCCAAGACCGAGTGGCTGTGGCTTCCGGCGTCCCGATATAGCCAGCTGGTGCCATCGCTGGCTATTGGGGGCGAGTCATTGGCCCCCACGGATAGGGCTCGCAACTTGGGCATCCTCCTGAATGCACGGCTGTCTTTAGAAGAGCATATGATGGCCGTGGCCAGGGGGGCTTTTTATCAGGTCCGCCTGATTCGCCAGTTGCGTCCCTTTCTAGATCGGGATTCCTTACGCACAGTCACTCAGGCACTCGTCACTTCCCGCCTGGACTATTGCAATGCTCTCTACATGGGGCTCCCCTTGAGGAGTACCCGGAGGCTCCAACTGGTGCAGAATGCGGCCGCGCGGGGGATTATGGGAGCGAGGGGTCGCTCCCATGTGACACCTCTCCTGCGTGAGCTGCATTGGCTTCCAGTGGTCTTCCGGGTGCACTTCAAGGTGTTGGTTACTACCTTTAAAGCTCTCCATGGCATAGGACCTGGGTATTTGCGGGACCGTCTTCTGCCGCCAATAGCCTCCCACCGACCAGTACGCTCCCACTCCTCAGGGTGCCGTCAGTCAGGCAATGTCGGCTGGCGACCCCCAGGGGGAGGGCCTTCTCTGTGGCAGCTCCCACCCTCTGGAACGATTTGCCCCCGGAGATAAGAAGGATATCAGATCTCCGGGTTTTTCGCCGTGCCCTGAAAACTTTTCTTTTCCATCAAGCAGGGCTGGCGTGAGCCCCCCCCCTTTTTTTTAGTTTTTTAGTTGTTTAGCTTTTAATCTGTTAATGGGTTTTAATTCAAATTGTTTTAAATTTGGGGCAAAGTATATAATTCTTTTAATAATTTTAAATTTTGTATTGTTATGTGTTTTAGTTCTGGCTGTGCACTGCCCTGAGTCCACTAGGAGAAGGGCGGTATACAAATTGAATAAAAATAAAAATAAAATAAAATAAATAATAATGATTAGTAGGTGATCAGCCTATATGACTCAAATTAAATCAAACCAACTTTTATTACAATCAAAAACTAACAAAAGGAGAGTGAGTACAAAGAATTTAAAATATACAAAATACAAAATACAAAAATAAAATTACAAAAAATCCTGTAAAATATAAAAACAAAAAATCTAAAAAGATAAAACAATAAATGGACATAAAAACATGGTAAACCATATCTAATACAAATAATATAATATATATTGTACAAAACACTTTATAATAACAGTCTAGGTAGTCATTAAAATTGATGTATGGCACAGGTGATCTTCTGACATTTGAATTGTTGCGGGGTAGAACCAGGCAACATTGCATATTGTAGCAGCGTTGGTATCTGAAAGTAGCAGGGAAGTATAGAATTGTCCTGTACCCTCTGATATTTATGCAATAATGCTGAAAAGAGGCTAATAAAAATGTCTCAATAGTATAGGCACTAGAGAAATGCATATGTGAAGCACCGGAGAAATCAGGCGAATCAGTCAGTTCAAATGAGTATAAATATTTATTGCAAGCTTAAGCTCTCTACAAGAATCTGACCAACTGGCAGTCAAGGGAAATGCTCAGGAGATAAGACAGGCATTCAAGGTGGACTGGGCTTAGATCTCTTGTGGGCACACAGAGACTTATAACATTTGACCCCTCCCCCAGGCTCAGCCTGCTCATCTCCTACAACACATTCTGTTATTTCCACATGTCCAGGGACATTTTCTTTCTGAAAGGGAATCTTCCTTTACCAACCTTCAAAGGCATCTGAGGGGAGATTATGACACTATGCCATATTAACGGCCCTACAGTGGTTAGGTACTTTAAGATTTGTTAAGTATGGTATGTCATAGGACAGGCCGAGTACCTGCTGGTAATAAAGGTAGGACCTACCTGGCTAGGTCCAATTAGTACTTAGTTTAATGAGAGCTTTGTCCTGAATATATCCTATGCTAACCTGGAGAGAATTTCAAGGATGAGATTTGAACTGTCACTGTCAGTAGCTGGATGTGGTAGGGGATTCCTACTGTTGGTAGAATGTAGAACTTTGTTGTTGTTGTTGTTAGTTGTGAAGTCATGTCCGACCCATCGCAACCCCATGGACAACGTTCCTCCAGGTCTTCCTGTCCTCTACCATCCTCTGGAGTCCATTTAAGCTCACGCCTACTGCTTCAGTGACTCCATCCAGCCACCTCGTTCTCTGTTGTCCCCTTCTTCTTTTGCCCTCAATCTTTCCCAGCATTAGGCACTTCTCCAGTGAGTCCTTCCTTCTCATTTGAGTTTCATCTTCAGGATCTGGCCTTCTAAAGAGCAGTCAGGGTTGATCTCCTCTAGGACTGACCAGTTTGATTGCCTTGCAGTCCAAGGGACTCGCAGGAGTCTTCTCCATCACCATAGTTCAAAGACCTCAATTCTTTGGCGCTCAGCCTTTCTTACGGTCCAACTTTCACAGCCATACATTGCAACTGGGAAAACCATAGCCTTGACTATATGCACTTTTCTTGGCAGGATGATGTCTCTGCTTTTTAGTACGCTGTCTAGATTTGCCATAGCTTTCCTCCCCAGGAGCAAGCGTCTTTTAATTTCTTGGCTGCAGTCCCCATCTGCAGTGATCTTGGAGTCCAGGAAAATAAAATCTGTCACTACCTCCATTTCTTCCCCATCTATTTGCCAGGAATTGAGAGGGCTGGATGCCATGATCTTAGATTTCTTAATGTTGAATTTCAACCCAACTTTTGCACTCTCCTTCTTCACCTGCATCAAGAGGCTCTTTAGTTCCTGGACTTCCGGCTTGCTTCTCGTCGCTGTCAGACGGTCCCTCGGGACAGCCAGCCCCATCGCCTGTAAGAGCCGCCTTTACAATGGAAAGGTGGCTCGAAAAACTCCATTTCCAGGAGGAAATGTGAGATAGAGTAGGTGAGTGTAGGTAGAGCTTTCCGCGAAGCCCCCAGAGTTTTTTTTTTACTCTTGGGGGCGAGCGGATGAGGCTCCCTATATCACTCGCCGTTCGCTCCGGGTGTTGGGAGACCTCTGCCTTTTTGCAGAGCAAGGCGACAAAAACAAGCTTTTCAAGATAACTAACAGACTAAGTAAAGAGGATGAGATCTGGACTTGGACCTGTGACCCTAAATCGCAAGTATCTATACTTATTTTGCAAAGGATATTGAACAAATTAAAAAAGAACTTTTAAAATGGCGACTGCCGAAGTTTGAGTAGGGAAGCTGAAAAGGGAAAGTCCTTCCGTTTCTTATTAAGCCACAAAGTAGCAGAATAAATACTCCTGGCTACAATTGAAGAAAAAGCTCCACTTTTGTGTTTTCTCTTTCCTGGAGATTTGGTATTGATCTTGTTTGGAAAGAAGCTTTTTTCTCTTTCTTTGTTTTTCTTTTCTTTTCTAAGAGAGTTTGTCTGGGGGAAATATGGCGTTCAGACTTACAAAGCCAGACAAACAAGCAGTGGGGGGGGGATTCCCCCATCTATAAACTACATGAACAAGTTCTAAACCTACAGACTCAGAAAACTGATTTTAATATAATTGAATTTCTCTTGGAGGAGATTGTAAGAAGGGATGAGATTGTGAATCAGAACTTTGAAAAATTTAAGCAGGAAATTAAAGAAATGGTGCAATTAAAGTTTGATACTTTGCAACGAAAGATTGTAAAAGTGACTAATGGTTTTACAGAAATTGTTATGAAGTTGGGTACAAATATTGATTTATTAGAGTCTAAAATGGAGGAAATTGAGGATAATTTGGACAATAAAATACAAAGAACTGAAAATGATTTGATAAACATTCAAGATAATAGCTTAGAAGAAAAACTTAAAATGGAAGCTGATCACAAGACTTGTAATGCAGAAAATATGCAACAACGGATTGAAAAAGAAGTTTTAATGATGCAATATAATCTCACAGAATATGCAATTAGACTGAGAGGATTACAGGAAAACAACAGAGATGATTTAAGAAAAATATCTTCTGAAATTCTGGCTGGGGTCTTAAAGATTCATCCTGAGGAAGTATTTTGTAGGATTGACAGAGTTTATAGAATAAACTCCTGGATTGCAAAGCAAAGGCAATTGCCAAGAGATGTGGTGATTTATTTTACAGACAAAGAAATAAGAAATAATATCGTGCAAAAATCTTTTAATTCTACTCTGCATTTGTTTGGAAGAAAGATTTGGATATACAAAGAGCTACCACCTAAGATGTTATTGGAAAGAAAGAAATTTGGTTTTCTGGTGTCTGAGCTTAAAAAACGAAATATTATATTTAGGTGGGATACTCCAGTTGGTATAATATTGAGATATCAAGGAGTAAGATATCAATTAAATACTGTTGAAAAAGCGGAAGAATTTTACCAAAAAATTTTGAAAATGAGTTCAACATTTTTATGCACAACACAAGATAAGCAGAAGGAGTTGGAAATAAAGGAAAAATATCGAGCTACAGAGGCCTCTGTAGATGAATCGCCTTTGGATTCTTTAGATACCTCAGCTGGATTATCCACAAATAAAAGAGATGTGGCATTGGATTCTAATGTGATGATTCATCAAGTCACAAACAAGCATGGAAATCAATTAGTTGATACACAACTTATAGAAAAGAAATATGAGTCACAAAAGCAAAACCAACAAGATCAAGCTATAAATCAGAATGAAAACCGATCAGTCGATATACAACTCGTAGAAAGGAAATTAGGATGGAGATCAAACCCACAACAAGTCAAGAAAAAAAGAAATAGATCTCGCAAAAACAAAAATTTCTAAATTAGGCAACAGTGAAGCCAGTTATTTAAAAGATGACTGAATACATGAAAAGATAGTTGAGGCGAAGTATTGGTCAATATTATCCTGAGGAGAGTGACAGACCTCTGCAATGCTGTAATTTTGGGATGTGAAAAGGGCCTTAAATTGTTGGATTGGAATTATCCATTTTGGATTTTTTTTTTTTTTTTGATAAATATATTATGCTTATCCTGAGTTATATGGCAAGAGAGCTATGCTGGGGCATGCAGAAGATCTAGTTGTTACCCCATTATGATGGTGGGAATTAATAATCCTGAAGAAATCCACTACTACAGATATTATATGGAATACAATTATAATGTCACTCGGGTGGTTGTTTTCCTTTTTTATATACATGAAGATATTTACTATTGATGGGGGCAGATGATAACTGAGGATTTTGAACATTCTATTGCAATCAGGATGCTATGTTACCCTAATATGGGCGATGGAGTTAACAATCCAGTGGAGAGATATCAAAGAAGATATTATATTATATGGATTATAAATTTAAAGTCATTGATCTTATCTATATAAGGGAATATTTTTTTTCTTAGTAGGGTGGGCAGAAGAATAAAGATATTAAGAATTGTTATGTATGGTAATTTTGTAGGAAAGTGGGTGGAGACAGGTTAGTTTATTGATTGTTTAGTTTAAAAAAAGGGATGTTTAAGAGATACATTTATGGGAGTGGAGGAAATGGATAGAGCTGAATAAATGTTAAATTAGGATTTATTATATAGCTTTCTAGGGGAAGGCTGCTTTGAAATGTTATATTAATATACATTAAAGATTAAATGTTAAAATAGGATTTATTATATAGTCTTAAAGTGGAAGGTTGTTTTGAAATGTTATATTAATATATAGATATATGCATGGGGGAGGAGAAAAAGGGCAGATTATTGCTAAATTGGGAGTTATAATAATGTTATTATGTTAAACCAGAAGTTATTATACAATGTTACAGTAGAATGTTATTTTGAAATGTATGGTAAAAGGGGGATGTAATAATATTATTAGAAAGAAAGGGTCAGTATTTGAGGGATGGAGTAAGGGGATGGTAAAATATTATATAATCTGTTACGAAGTTGGATTTTATTTTGAAGAAGTCACAGGGGGACAGGTGGTGAGGGGGGGTTAGGGAGGAGGGGGGAGAAAAAAGGGGGAAAAATTTGTATTTGAAAAACTTTTTCAATAAAAAAAAAGAGGCTCTTTAGTTCCTCTTCGCTTTCTGCCATTAGAATGGTATCATCTGCATATCTGAGGTTGTTGATATTTCTCCTGGCAATCTTAATTCCAACTTTTGATTCATCTAGCCCCACCTTTCTTATGATGTGCTCTGCATATAAGTTAAATAAGCAGGGTGATAGTATACAGCCTTGCCGGGCTCCTTTCCCAATTTTGAACCAATCAGTGGTTCCATGTCCAGTTTTCACTCTTGCTTCTTGACCCGCATATAGGTTTCTCAAGAGACAAATAAGATGGTCTGGTCCTCCCATCTCTTTAAGAACTTGCCACAATTTGTTGTGATCTACACAATAAGGCTTTAGCATAGTCAATGAAGCAGAAGTAGATGTTTTTCTGGAACTCCCTAGCTTTCTCCATAATCCAGTGTATGTTGGCAATTTGATCTCTAGTTCCTCTGCCTCTTTGAAATCCTGCCTATACTTCTGATAATTCTCGATCCACATACTGCTGGAGCCTAGCTTGTAGGATTTTAAGCATAACCTTATTAGCATGTGAAATGAGTGCAGAAATTGGCACATGAGGAAACAGCAGGATGGTATATTTATGAATAGTTAGTACAATTTGCAGAAAACTATGCTTAGAATTGTATAATTACGTTAAGGCACAAATAAGCAGAAATGCAAACTTCTAAATAAAGAAATAACAGGCAATTTAGAAAATAGCCACCGATGTGATAGCTTCTTAGGAGTTAGTCGATAGACTTCTTTCTTTGTGTGTGTGTACTGTATTAATGTATATGTACGTGTTTTTACATGTATTTACGTTGTATGTTTGTTTGTGTTTAAAAATAAAAAATAAAAAAAAAGAAATGAGTGCAATTTTGCAACGAGAAGCTCATAATCTGAGCCACAATCAGCAAACACAGTCTTGTTTTTACTGACTGTATAGAGCTTCTCCATCTTTGGCTGCAGAGCACATAGTCAATCTAATGTCTGTGTTGACCGTCTGGTGATGTTCATGTGTAGAGTCGTCTCTTGGGTTGTTGGAAAAGAGTGTTTGCTATGACCATCATATTCTCTTGACAGAATTCTATCAGCCTGTGCCCTGCTTCATTTTGTACTCCAAGGCCAAACTTGCCTGTTATTTCGGTTATCTTTTGGCTTCCTACTTTAACATTCCAATCCCCCATGATGATAAGGACATCATTTTTTGGTGTTAATTCTATAAGGTGCTGTAGGACTTCATAGAACCAGTCAATTTCCTCCTCTTCAGTACCGGTGGTTGGGACATTGACTTGGATTACTGTGATATTGAATGGTTTGCCTTGAATTCGAACTGAGATCATTCTGACATTCTGTCATTTTGGGGGTTGTATCCCAATATTGCTTTTTCTACTCTTTTATTGATTATGAAGGCTACTCCGTTTCTTCTGAGGGATTCTTGCACACAGTAGTATACCTGATAATCATCTGAATTAAATTCACCCATTCCTGTCCATTTTAGTTCGCTGATTCCTAAGATGTCGATGTTCAGTCTTTTTTTTTTATTATTGAAAAAGTTTTACAAATATCATTTCTCCCCATTTCCCCACCATCCCTCCCTAACCCCCACAAGCCCTCCCCTCTCCCCATGACTTCCCCAAGGTGAAATCCATCCACATTATATTATAACATACTTTACCACCCCTCTATTCTCCCCCCTGTGCACTATACATTTCTACATAACAATAAGCTATTTTGCCCCCAATAAACTATCTACACAACATTTAGCTAAAAACTATCTGATACTTCCTATTTTGATATTTATTCTGCACATAATCTATCCATTTCTTCCACTCCCATGCATAAATCTCTTGAGTCCGGTCTTTTAAGTATGCTGATATCTTCGCCATTTCTGCAAAACTGGCCATCTTCAAAGTCCATTCTTGAATTGTAGGCATATCATCCCTTTTCCAATACTGACCAATCAATAACCTAGCTGCTGTCACCATATACAATATCAACTTTGTTTCACCCACTGAGAAACCCTTAACTATACCCAATAAAAACAATTGAGGAGAAAATTGAATTTTTTTCTTCAAGACATTTTGCATAACCCACCAAATTTTTATCCAAAAAGCCTTTGCTTTCTTGCATGTCCACCATATATGATAATATGTAGTATCTAAACAATCACATCTCCAACATTTCGGTTGAACATTAGGATACATACACGACAATTTTTTGGAGTCTAAATGCCATCTATAAAACATTTTATAGAAATTTTCCCTCAGATTCTGGGACTGTGTAAATTTAACATTCTGAACCCATATTTTTTCCCAAGTTTCCATCATAACTGGTTCTCCAAAATTCTGCGCCCATTTTATCATACAATCTTTAACCAATTCATTTTCTGAATCTCTTTCTAACAAAACATTATAAACCCTCTTAATATGCATTGGGCCTTTCTCTTTTATCTGTCTAACCAATTCTTCTTCGTGCAACATTAAACCAATTTTTTGATCTTCTCTCCATCTCAATTGAAGTTGATTATACTGTAACCAGGTTAAATTAATCCCTTCTTCCAACAGTGTGTTCAATGTCTTTAGTTGCAATCTGCCCCCATCATTAAAAAGTACTTCTTTGTATGAAAACACCCCGAGTGACTTTATATTTCTATTCCGTATAATGTGACCAAGATCCAACCACAACGGTACTTTATAATCCCATTTGAGTCGGTGCTTCTTCCATACTCTCATCAAGGAGCTTCTAAGTATATGGCTATTAAATGCTTTATCCACCTTATTATCATAAAATAAATATGCATGCCAACCAAATTCAAGATCATAACTTTCAATATTCAATATTCCAGTCTTTGTCCTTCCAAACCAGTCACTTGCTTGTGTAAATGCTGCAGCTTCATAGTACAATCGCAGATTTGGAAGTTTAAGACCACCCCTTTCACGCACATCTTGCATAATTTTCAATTTAACTCTTGGCTTTTTCTCATTCCAAACAAACTTATTCACTCCTTTTTGCCATTCCGACAAGTATTTATCACTTTTGAGCACCGGAATCATTTGAAACAAAAATAAAAATCTAGGTAGATCATTCATTTTAACTGCTGCTATTCTTCCAAGTAAAGACAGCTGCAGTTTTTTCCAGGTTTCCATATCCTTTTGTACCTTTCGCCACAACACCTCATAATTATTTTGATACAGTTTTATATTTGAATCTGCAACTTGCACTCCTAGATATCTCACCTTTGATACTATTTCAAAGCCTGTCTTCCTTTCCAGTTCCTTCTTTTGATCAACTGTCATATTTTTAACTATCATCTTGGTTTTTTTCTGATTCAGTCTAAATCCTGATACCATACCATATTCTTCTATAATGTCTTTCATCTGAATTATTGATTCCATTGGCTGTGTTAGGGTAACAACCAGATCATCTGCAAATGCCCTTTTTCTGTAATCCTCTTGCCTTATCACTATTCCCTTCAAAGTGCTCGAGTCCCGTATTGTATTCAACAAGACTTCCAAAGTTAGAATAAACAACAGCGGTGATAATGGACAACCTTGTCTTGTACCTTTTTCTATACTAAAATTTGTAGTTAAACTTCCATTAATAATAATTTGTGCTGTTTGTTCTTGATAAATTGCTGAAACCGCCTGTACAAACTGATCCCCAAAGTCCATCTTTTTTAAAGTCTTTAATAGAAAGTTCCAATTCACTCGATCAAAGGCCTTCTCCGCATCAAAAAACACCAGCACTGCAGAGATCTGTTTATTCTTCTCAAGAAATTCCAATAAGTCTATAATTTGCCTCACATTATCCTTCATATATCTGCCTTCTATAAATCCTGCTTGGTCATCATGAATCACCTCTTGAATAACTGGCATTAATCTGTTGGCTAATACTTTCGCAAAAATTTTATAATCCGTATTCAGGAGAGATATTGGTCTAAAATTTTCCGGTTTTGTAGAATCTGCCTCCTCTTTCGGTATCAGAGAGACAAAAGCTGCTTTCCATGAAGGGGGTATTTTTCCCCCTTGTTGTATGCTGCAAAATAAGTCTTTAAGATGTTCAATCATTTCTGCTTGTAAAGTTTTATAGTACACCACAGTTAAACCATCCGTTCCTGGAGCTTTAGCTGTTTTCAGTTGTTTAATAGCAACAATAATCTCCTCAGCTGTTATTGGTAAACTCGTTCTTTCCTTTTGATCATTACAAATTTTTATAACTCTCTTTTCTTCTAGATATTTATTTATAAGTTCATTCTGTATATCATCTTTAGCATATAGTTTGGTGTAATAATCTAAAAAGGCTTCTTTGATTAGTCTTTGTTGAAATACTTCCTTCCCTCTATACTCAATACTCCCAATAGTCCGAGTACTCTGCTGTTTCCTCAGTGTGTATGCCAACCACCTTCCCGGTTTATTGGCATTACAAAATGTATTGTGTTTCGCAAATTGTAAGTTAGTTGCTGTTTGTTCTGCTATGAGCATATGGAATTGATCTTTCAAAAGTTTTATAACTCCTTGTAATTTTTCATCTGTTGGATTTTTTATAAGCAAATGCTCTTTTTTCTTTATTTCCCCTTCTAATTTTAATCTTTTCCTTCGTCGATTTGATTTATGTTTAGAATTCATATAAATCAGTACCCCCCGCATATACGCCTTGCTCGCATCCCAAACAATTTCAATAGGGGTACCCTTATTCAAATTCATTTCAAAAAATTCCTTCATTTGTTTTTTAAGTTCATTTATATTCTTTTCATATCTAAACAAATTTTCATTTACTCTCCAAGATCTTCTCTCATTCTTTCCCATTTCTATTTCTATCCATACCGGGCTGTGGTCAGATAAGGTCCTCGGAAATATCTTTGTTTTCTTTGTTTTTGAGAGTAAATCAACTGTAAGTAAAATAAAATCAATCCTAGAGAAGGATCTGTGTCTATCTGAAAAAAAAGTAAAGTCCAATTCTTTTGGGTTATGCACTCTCCATATATCTTTCAATTCCAAATCTTCTTTCATATCAAAAAAAATCTGTGGTAGTTTAACACATGACTTTGCCAAACTCTTTTTATCTTTTTTAAGATCTATTACTCCGTTCCAATCTCCCATAATTAAAATAGATCTATAATCCCATTGCAATATTTTGGAATACAATATTTTATAAAAATTTTCTTGTTGTTGATTAGGAGCATAAATTCCAATCACCAAAAATTGGACCATTATCTGTATAAAGTTCAATTGCTATATATCTTCCACAATCATCTGCTTCTATAATTTTAGCTGACAATCTTTTATTTATATAAATCACCACTCCATTCTTTTTCTCCGAATTTGAGGCTATAAATTGTGCTCCTAATCTAGAATTTATCAAATATTTTTGATCTTGTGTCCTAATATGAGTTTCTTGTAAACAAATAACATCATTATTAAATTGTCTCAAGTAATGAAATAATTTTTTTCTTTTCTGTGGTGAATTCAATCCATTCACATTCCAAGATAAAAACTTAATTGTCATTTGGATTCTCCTGAAGCAATAAGAGCATTTGCTGAAGTTTCTGTTCCAGACCAGAGGTCTTCGGCTTAGCTCCTCCCATGGCTTCAAATTCTTGTGTTTTGCCCTTGACTCCCTTCTTGTCTTGTGGTGGCTTAGGCCTCTGCTGTTGTTGTTTTTCTAGAATTTGCTTATAGGCTGCTCGAGTTATACGCTGATCTTTAGCTTGACAGGACATCAAGTCAAGATCCAACGCTACTTCTCTTGTATCTTTAGGTGGTCCAGCTGTAGCCTTTAGAGGAAAATCCAGCAACGGCTCATCCAGAAACCCCCCTGTGGCTCCTTGTGATTCCATTGCCTCCATCTCCATCTGCTTCCACTGTTCTTCAGTCTCTTGTTCAAATTGCTTCTCTTTATCACCCTCCTTTATATTTAGCATTGATGATGTACGTGGAGATGTTGAACCAGCTTTAAAAACATTAAAGTAAAATTCTTCCGCTTTTTCAACAGTATTTAATTGATATCTCTCTCCTTGAAACCTGAATATTATGCCAGCGGGTGCATCCCATCTAAATGGAATTTGTTGTTTCTTTAATTCAGTCACCAAAAGTCCAAAATCTTTTCTATCTCTTAACATCTTGGGCGGAAGCTTTTTATAAATCCCAATCTCCCTTCCATCCACTTGTATAGTAGAAACAAAAAACTTTTGCAGAATATCAGTTCTTATTTTTCTATCTGTAAAGTAAATCACCACGTCTCTAGGCAGTTGTCTTTGCCTTGCCACCCATGAATTCACTCTGTAGACCTTGTCAATTTTACAAAAAATCTCTTCAGGACTAACCTTTAACATCACAGCCAGGGCATCTGCACAAACCCTTCTCAAGTCTTCTCTGTTATTTTCATTTATACCTCTCAGTCTCACAGCAAATTCCATAAATCTAAATTGCATCATTGTCACTTCATTTTCAATCCTTTGTGTTTTATTATCCACATTAGAAATTTTATAATCAGTTTCCTTCATTTTAGATTCTATTCTAAATTCAATTTTTCCACTTTCTTATCAACCTGGATAACAACTTCTGACAAGCCAGTCACAGCTGTCAAAATGTCCTGTTTCACCCTGTCATACTTTTCTTGAACCACCTCCTTAATTTCCTGTTGGGATTTCTTAAACTTCTGATCCATAATTTCATCTTGTTTCATCAGAGCCGCAACAATAAATTCTTTCAAATCATCAAAACCAGTCTCCTTTGTCTGGCTCTGTGTCTGCAAGATGGAAAGCTGCTCTTGTGACTTATGAGTGGGAGAGCCCCCCCCCTGCAGCTTTAGTGTCTGACTTTGCTTGCTTTGAAGCCATTCTGCCACGTAGATTAATTCTTTCTAAAAAGGAAGTCCTCCCTCCCTTTTTACCACAGAGTCCTTTCAAAAATTTCCCCAGCTTTAATCAAATCTCAAGGGAGAGGGAACAGATCCAAATCACTTTTAAAAAGTGATCTTTTCCCTCTTCTTGTGGCCAACACTGTTACTTTTGGTTACTTTGTAGCGTATTAAACAATCAGGCAAATCCCCTTTCACTTTCAGCTTATTTTTTTAAACTACCGCTGAAGCCGGACGCCATTTTAACAAACTTTTACTTTTTCTTTCCTCCAAGAGCGATTTTGGGCCTGTTGGCAAATGCCATGATTTTGGTTTTCTGATAGTTGAGTTCCACCTGGTCTTCCTTGTAATAGTGTACTAGTGTTTTCAGTGCTGTTTTAAGGCCAGTGGGTATTCTTGAGAATATTGCTGCATTGTCTGCATAAAATAAAGCAGATGTGTCATTCAACTAGTTTTGGGGAGTGAAAGTTCATATTGAGGAGATGACCTTCCATGGAGTTAATATAAAGTTCAACAGGAGTGGGGTCAATATGCACCTTTCCTTTATGGCTTTCCCTGTTCCAGTGACACCAGTGAGATGGCCCTGGGGGTTCACATTTTACTTTGAGTGAAGGCACTTCATGGAGTGTATATATTAGATGAAGTACGCATCAATGAATCAAGGAGGTTTCCAGTTTTTCCCATAGTTTGCCTCGTATATTGTAGTTTGATTATTGTGTTGAGGAAGCTAATTATTGAGAGTCATCCTTTTTCCCTTTTTTTATATATAGGGACAATGATTATGAGCCCCCCAAAGTTGTTTTAATACCTCTGGAGGGATTAAATCTTCTCCTGCGGTCTTCCCTGATTTTAGCTGGGAAGATTCTTTATCTCTATTACTGTCACTGGTGTCCACATTGGCAGATTTTACATATTTTGCTTCCACTTCCAAAAGAGATATTCCTATAAAGTTTCTGAAAGTATGCCTCCCAGGTCTTGGGAGGGATGTGACATCCAGTGTGACTGAGCTATTTCTTTGGGAACTTGATGTGATGTGCCAGAAAAAAGCTGAGACATTGGATTTGATTACCTAAATGAGTTGTGTTCATTTGTTTTTCATCGCTTCCTTTTTCTTGTGTGCCAGTAATGGTTTGTAGTATCTTTTCTGCTGGAGGAGATCCTATGCAGTTGTCATTGTACTATTGAATACATAAGTCTGGTAAGTGGCAATGAGCTTCTTTAGCATTAACACAGTCCTTATGAAACTGTGGCTTGGAGTGGTGCTGTTGTTGCTTCAGGGGTGCACTATTGCAACAAGGTAGATGTTGGTGGACCTCTTGGTTGAAAGAGGTATAATGGTCTGAAGTTAACCTATGCTGATCTGAGTGCTGATTACTGATGGAGAGGTGCTGAAGTCTTTTTCTCTTTTGGGCTGGTTGATTATAGAGATAAGCACCACTCATATCAGCATAGATTAACTCCAAGGTTAACTTCAGACCAACAGTCAAGTAAGCAATACCCCAATCAAGAAACTGCCAAAGTAAACAGTCAGTAAACAGTCCAACCAAAGAATGTCTAAGACGCCCCCCCCCCCCATAGACAATACACAGTATAAACTGATAACAAACAGCACTTCTTACTAGCACTGATGATGTTACCTAGTTAGGGTAATGAAACATCTGCAAGAAAGAAAGAAAGCTCACAGAGCACCAAAAATCCCTTATTTCAACCCTGAGATACAAATATTCTCCTTTATTTAACTTAAAGGCTGTTTGAGCCAGGCAAAGGCCTGAAAAGTTTGATTTTGGATCCTTTGAGAAGAAATCTGTTTCTTCACAATTGGGAGCAATTGCATAAAGCACCCATTGCATTGGGTGCTTTGCATAAAGGTCATCATTGGGGCCCAATCTAGTATTGAAATCCCCTCCCTGGACTACAAATGCATTTGGATTCATCAGTATTAAATCAGCAGCATAGGTTTTCACTTCAGTTCTCAAGACTGAGCTGAGGTTTCTGTCTCACTGGAGGTATTGTAAGCATTTCTTATAAACAGGACACCATGATTGAATTGGGGTAACGCTGCCATGGCATATGTCTTGAGTGGAGGGAGGGCACATGATTTGGCACATAGTGTAGTAAAAACTAGGACCCCCACCCAGGCCACCTTTTGCTCTTCTGTGCTTTGCTCCTGCTTCCCCTCTAGTCAAAAATGAATCAAATCCATCTAACAGCAGGTCGTCATCCATCCTTGTTTTTGGAGGAGTATGATGTCATAATGGGAAGACAGTAAAAATGGATCTCCAGTGGATGTAAACCACCTGGCCACATTCCAGGTTAGGAGAGTGGTCCTATGCTGATCTCTTGAATGTCAATCAGAGGCATTACGCATCTGGGACTGGATTAGTAGTACATCACATGTACTACTAATTCCTGACTTGATTGTTGGGTTGATCTTTTGCTTATAGGATGCCCAACTAAAAATGAAATCATGACTGGAACTCAAGGCTTCTAGACTGCTGCCTTTTGCACATTTTGGCTATAAAAAAACCCCACAAGATTATACTGAATCAAATTCCATTTTAAAAACCTACACTTTGGAAGTGGAAGAAAAAAGAATAAAGGGTAGTTCAAATTAAAAATATTTCAAGAAGAGTTATATTAGCTACATATATAAGGAGAGCCTTAGTAGGTAAGGCACCTAGTCAAATCTACCAATCACTTATTAAAAGCTAGGCAAGGTTGGTTTGTGTTAATATTTTCAGTCTTGCTTGAAAATATCTTGGAATAAGGCAGTAAGAGGTAACTATTCTCTTTGTCAAAAAAAATGCATAGATATAGATGTAGTCACAAGGAGTTAAGCTTCGTTTGAAGGCATTTTTACTTTTATATTAAAGGAATTTGCTATAAAATAAAAGACAAGAACACCCATAAGGCAGGAATTGAAAATGACTCTTGATATAATTGGCTCTACTGAAATCAATGAAAGCTAGACGTGAATTACTTGAAAAGCACAAAATGAATTCTAAATGGAAATAAAATGGTCCAAAGAAATACAAAGAGAATGACTTGTAATGTGTGTTGTCCTTGCTTCATATGACTATAAGTAACCATTTTCTTACATCTTCTTAGTTTTTCATTCTCTGTTTTGTTATTCTATAAGCTTCTTAATAAAAAAAACCTTTTTAACCACATGAAAAAAGATAAAAATGGAAAGTATTACTGAAGCAAAGGCCAGATGTTATATATGGACTTGAAATGGTATAAGCAGAGAGACAGCATTACCATTCCCTGCTTTTCCAAATGTCAATAACTATATATTTCCAATTATTGTAGTGAAACAATAACATTTTGATAAAACTACGGTGTTGTTGTTGTGAAAATACACCATTATCTAACTTAGAATTACTTTATGTTACATAAAATAGAGCCATACTTGTCAGCTTTGGAAACCATATTAGGCCGGAAGCTTCAATGCTGCCACCTTCTCATGTGTGGGAAAGTAGGAGGGGGGATTTAGTAGAGGGGTGGTTGGTAGACATAATAGCATTCTTCCTGTCAGTCAAGGTCAGGGCGATCCAGCATCTGGAGAAGGAGTGGTCGGAGTGCTGAGTCGAGATGGGATGGATGTTGATTGGAGCATGTGATCGACTGAGGAGTGAGTGGATGGTTTGGGGGGTTTTGATTTACTGAGGGAAAACCCGGACCTTTCAGATTCGGGTTTTCCCAGATATGCCAGTTTACCTATTCTAGTAAAGAGAACTTTGGAAAATGCTTGCTTTCGCGTCTTTACTCGGATTTGGTGTTTTCTGGAACGCTGACAATACTTTGTAGAAGTATCTGACTAATCTTGGTTGCTCACCCAGAATCTAAATACTTAGTACTTGTAGGTTCCTGAATACAAGAAAATCTCAGGGCTGTGGCTAGATGGGAAAGCTGGGGAAAAACATCACAGAAGAAGACAGTGTTTATGAAGTCATTGGGACTTGAGTTCAACTCAGGAGAATTTTTACATTTTTATCAGTATCTATTGTGCATCTGCATTTATAGTGCCATTTTTTCTTAATATGTTCAGGACAATTATGATTTAGTGTGTGAATCTTCCAGCGGAAATTTAATTAGAATTAAATTGTTATTCCTAATCTTTGCATATCACACATATGGTTTGCACCTGTGCAAATCATTATTTGCTATCTGTGCTTAGTCAAGTGCTGTTCAACTTTAGATAAAGCTCTACATTTTACTTAAATGTTATAATATATAATTTCATATTTTAATCCATAAGGTCTCTGTGTCAGACTTGTTACCACTTAAATCTCTAAATAAAAACCATCCTTAACTCCAATTGTTGAGAAAGGTATACAGTAGTTGCATTAAAAGTCAAGTGTATTGCAGTGATGCATAGCCAGAACTGAAAATCAGGTGCCAAAATCCCTAAATTCAACTTTCCCCTCCCTTAATTATTTCCCATTGCCCCCACTTCCCCAGTGCAACCAGTTAGGTCCAGGCAGGATGTTTGCATAACAATCAGTTCAAGCTCAGGTTAATATGAAGCTAGTATGCTGGGTGACCTTGAAGTAGCATCTCAAAGAAATACAGCACTTACTTTCATTTTCCCCCTTGCCTTTCCCCCTCCTCATAGTTCATGGCAGTTTGTCACTAAATAGTAGCAAAGCACAAGCAAGCATTAAGGTAGCACCTGACATACTATCCTCCCTGGGAAAAGGTGTTAGACCTGAAAATGAAAAGAGAGAGAGAAAGGTCAATGCATCAGTGTGGTTTATCAGAATAGCAGGCATGGAATTTACATAAAACAAGAAGTGCTAACACATGTTGGACAGCCACTCATTCAGTTTTAGAGGAGGGGAAATGTTTCCATGAGATTAGGTATTGGAGTTTGCCCTATGGAAATGTGAATCCAAGATTTTTTCACTTTGAAATGTTGCTCGCGCTCAATGAGGTCAGGAGGAGGAGGGACTTTTTCAAGGTTGTAATGGAGAGGTTTTGGCTGGTTTAAGCAGACTACAGTGGAAGACAGGATGTATCCTCCTAAGGTTCTTTGGCAATTTAAGTTTAACAGGCACTAGGTTAATAATCCTCACAATGGGGAAAGGACCAACAAATTAGGTCCAAGCTTCTTTGAAGGTTGCCAGCACTGCAAATTTATTTATTTATTTATTTATTTATTTATTTATTTATTTATTTATTTATTTATTTTATTCGGCTTATATTCGGCGGTGATTATTAGGGAGAGTCTTTGTCCGAGGGAAACCACTGTTCCTCAGATAGCCGGATGTGAGTCCCTCTTTGTGAAATGGGGCCATGGGGTGCAGATGGGTTTTCTGACTACGTACCTGGCTCCCTGCCATGTGGCAGTGACCCTGCCCGAGCTACTCGACGTCATTGCTGGGGTGGCGGTTGACACCCCCAGACTTATTGTCATGGGGGATTTCAACCTTCCGTCTGCGGGTGAGGCGTCAGAGGTGGCTCGGGAGTTCATGGCTTCCATGACGGCCATGGACCTGACCCAGATAGTTCAAGGCCCAACTCACATAGGGGGACACACTCTGGACCTGATTTTCGTCTCTGGTCAATGGTTGAATGATCTTAGTAGAGGGGACCTAGACATCAAACCCTTGTCATGGACAGATCATTCGCTCCTTCACTTAGACTTTCCTACCGCTTTCCCCCACCGCAGGGAGACGGAACTGATCAAATGGTTCCGTCCCAGGTGCCTGATGGACCCCGAAAGGTTCCTGATGGAGCTTGGGCTGTTTCCTGAGACCCTGGCACACGACTCGACTGAAGAGCTGGTGGCTGCCTGGGAGAGTGAGGCCGCCGGAGCTTTGGACTGCATCGTGCCTTTGCGGCCTCTGACCCGATGCCGATCTCAATTGGCTCCTTGGTTCTCTGAGGAGCTGAGAGAGATGAAGCGTCGGAAAAGACGCCTAGAGGGCATTTGGAGGACTAGTCAATCCGATTCCGACCGGACACAGGTGAGGTCTTATATCAAGACCTACCTAGTGGCGATAAAAGCGGCGAAATCTAACCATTTTTCCGCTCTTATCGCATCTGCAGAGAACCGCCCAGCTGCCCTGTTTAGGGTGACCCACTCCCTTCTTTGGGGGGGGAGTGCGGGAAGATCCCTTGCAGGGCCGCGCTGAGGATTTTGTGCAATTCCTGCATGATAAAGTCGCTCGGATTCGGGATGGCTTGGACTCCGATTGGATGAGTCCAGGGGAGGGGAGACGGGCAGGTCTTGAGAATATTATCTGGGAGAAGTTTGATCCTGTGGCTCCCGAGGATGTGGACAGGGTTCTGGGTAGGATTAGTGCCGCCACATGTTTATTGGACCCGTGTCCCTCCTGGTTGGTACTGGCCTCCCGGGAGGTTACACGAGGCTGGCTCCAAGGGATTATAACTGCTTCTCTGAGTGAGGGTGCCTTTCCCGCCGCCTTGAAAGAGGCGGTGGTGTGACCCCTCCTGAAGAAGCCTTCCCTGGACCCGGCTGAATTAGCTAACTACCGTCTGGTCTCCAACCTTCGTTTTGTGGCGAAGGTTGTTGAGAGTGTGGTGGCACGACAACTGCCCGGGCACCTGGATGAAGCTATCTATCTAGACCCATGCCAGTCGGGCTTCAGGCGGGGGCACAGCACAGAAACGGCATTGGTTGCGTTGGTGGATGATCTCTGGAGGGCTCGGGACAGGGGTTGCTCCTCTGTCCTAGTCCTATTAGATCTCTCAGCGGCTTTTGATACCATCGACCATGGTATCATGCTACAGCGGTTGAAAGGGTTAGGAATAGGGGGCACCGTTCTGCGGTGGTTCTCCTCCTTCCTCTCCGACCGCTCGCAGTTTGTGTTGGCAGGGGTGCAGAGGTCAACCTTGAGGGGTCTCGCATGGGGAGTGCCACAAGGGTCGGTCCTCTCGCCCCTTTTGTTCAACATTTATGTGAAGCCGCTGGGTGAGATCATCCGTGGTTTTGGGGTGAAGTGTCATCTGTACGCTGACGACACTCAGCTGTACATCTCCACCCCAGACCACCCCAACAATGCCCTTGATGTGATGTCTGACTGCCTGGAGGCCGTGGGGGTCTGGATGGGGAGGAACAGGCTCAGACTCAACCCGTCCAACACTGAGTGGCTGTGGCTGCCGGCGTCCCGATATAGTCAGCAGGTGCCATCGCTGAATATTGGGGGTGAATCTTTGCCCCCCACAGAGAGGGCTCGCAATCTGGGTGTCCTCCTGGATGCATGGTTGTCTTTAGAAGAGCATATGACGGCCGTGGCCAGGGGGGCCTTTTATCAGGTTCGCCTGATCCGCCAATTGCAGCTCTTTCTGGACCGGGACGCCTTGCGCACGGTCACTCATGCCCTTGTCACCTCCCAGCTGGACTATTGTAATGCTCTCTACATGGGGCTCCCCTTGAAGAGCACTCAGAGGCTCCAACTGGTCCAGAATGCGGCCGCGCAGGTGGTTATGGGCGCAATCCGTTGTGCCCGTGTGACACCCCTCCTGCGCGAGCTGCACTGGCTCCCAGTGGTCTTCCGGGTGCAATTCAAGGTGCTGGTTACCATCTTTAAAGCGCTCCATGGCACAGGACCCGTGTACCTTCGAGACTGATTTCTGCCACCAGTAGCCTCCCACCGACCAGTCCGCTCCCACAGAGAGGGTCTCCTCAGGGTGCCATCTGCCAAGTTATGTCGGTTGGCGACACCCAGGGGGAGGGCCTTCTCTGTGGGAGCCCCAACCCTATGGAATGAACTGCCCCCGGAAATACGTAAGATCTCCGACCTCCGGGTGTTTCGTTGCGCATTGAAGACCCTGTTGTTCCGCCAGGCCGGGCTATCAACATAATGATTTTAAATTGGGGTATTTTAAATTTTTGGGGTTTTAAACCGGCCAAATCTATTTAATTATTTTAATTTTTAATCATTGTTGTGTCCTGTGTTTTTAAATTGGCTGTACACCGCCCTGAGTCCTTCGGGAGAAGGGCGGTATAGAAATAAAATAATAATAATAATAATAATAATAATAATAATAATAATTATTATTATTATTATTATTATTATTATTATTATTTGCCGAATACCTGGTAGACAAATAGACTTCATCTCAAATTCTTTCTGTGGAGTCTTCTTTTTGTCAGCATATTTCTTATATGTTTCTCTAGCACCATCCAATGCCTGATGAACCATTGGCTAAGTAGTTTGCAGTTTCTTTATCCATTCTGTTAGGGAGAGGTACTTAGGTGACACTTGTGGGAGTTCAGGCATGGCTGCAGAGTCTCTGCCAGTTTCAATTTGGAAAGGAGCAAAGCCAGTGCTGCTGTATATTGTGTTGTTATATGCTACCTCTGCAAATGAGAGTAATTTTGTCCAGTTATCTTGCTGATAATTGGCATAACACCTATGATACTGTTGTAATACACCTTTGGTATATTCAGAGGCACCTGAGGACGATGTAAGGAATTTAGGCCTTTGGGGGGGGGATCCCTAATATTTTCAAATACTCTTGCCAGAATTGAGAGGTGAATTGCACTCCTCAGTCAGAAATGATCCTCTTGGGAGCCCCGTGTAAACTATTTGTGTGTTGCACTAATAGTTTTGCCAGGGTTTGTGCAGAGGAGACACCGCAAAATGTTCTTTTTTTGCAAAGAGATTGGCAGTGATCCATAGTTCATGGCAGTCTGTCACTGAATAGTAGTGAAGCACAGGCAAATATTAAGATCACAGCTGACACGCTACTTATATTTTTTTCTGAATTTTTATTTTTGATATATTTTGTTCTGCTCATAATTTAGCATATTATCTACAAGAAACAATTCTTCAATGTTATTTATCATGAGAAACCCAAAGAAAACTAATTGAGAATTATTACTATTATTAATAATCATTTATTCCACTGTCAGCCAGATGTTCAGATTAGATTTGGCATTTTTGTCTCCCTATTGAATCTTTCCTAAGGACCTGGGATAGGCAGATTAGGACGTTTGATGTTGTTAAAGGTATCATCGCAGAATGTAAGCTCTTCCAAGTAAAGCTGCCTTTTGCAATTGATTAATGATGATTTTGTCAATGCCAATGGTGTTCAAGTACGCTTCAGTTGTTTTGGAATTGCAACCAAGGCACTACCTATTATTATTGGTACTACCTTTGCTTTCTTTTTCCACAGTTGTTCTATTTCTATTTGCAGATATTTGAATTTTGTTATTTTCTCCAGTTCTTTGTCTTCTAATTCTATTTTTTCCAGATACTGTCATTAGCCAGCCTTTTTTGTCTTTGTTTATCTAACTGTAGATATGTATTACGGCAGGATGTTATGGCAGGTATCTATTTGTTTGAATTCTCAAGTTATTATGGTTCATGGCACAGTCAGCCTGGTGTTCAGATTGTATTATTATTATCTCTTTTATTCATTAAACATGAAACTCAGTCAACTGAACATTTAAAAATGTGTCACAAATACCACTGACTGCTGCTAATGGTTGATACTGGTTGCTGCCAGCATCCTAGGTATCAACCAAGTATCTTCTTAAAATATATGATGTTCTGAGTAGCGCAGTTTTTTGCAGTTCCATTGGTATTATTGCAGGAAGCTGCAATTTCTTGATGTGTTTTGTAAAATTCTTGGACATAGGACCAAGTGCCCTGATAACAATGGGTATCACAGTTACAGGACATGTTTCATCCATAGCCGTGTAGTTTTGATGGCCAGGTTGCAATATTTCATGATTTCTTCCAGTTCTTTTTCTTCGACTCTGGTGTCTCCTGGTACAGCGATATCAATAAACTGTACACTTCAGCCTTCAACAACCATGATATCTGGCATGTTATGTTCCAAATGACGATCCATCTGTATTCGAAAGTCCCACAAGTCTCATTTTCGATAACTTTTTCCACTTTGTGCTCCCATGACTTTTTGGATATAGGTATGTCGTATTTTTTACATAATGACCAGTGGATTAATTTAGCAACTCGATCATACCTAGCTTTATAATCAGTTTGTGCGCTTTTGCTGCACTCACATATATTATTATTATTATTATATCACTTCTTATTATTATTATCATCATCATCATTATTATGGTTTAAATTGATTCTGAGAAGCTGAGTTATTGATTTACGGTCATGCAATATATTCTGCACTTTCTGAGTGACAATTTGATGGTTGTTCTTCTCAATTATAATCTGACATCCTAAGAGCAATTCAGTGCAGTTACTCAAGTTTCCTTTTTCCAGTATTAATTTCTTTTAAAAACTATTTTTCATATGGCAGTAAAGTGCTGCACCCATTTCAAAAAGTGAAACACGTTGATTCCTTAATCTAGACTGAAGTATTGCATTCTACCTTCATTGAAACAGCTTTTTAGGGTAAAAGTCCCATGAAGTATCCCACAGGTATAAGGAGAAATGTTACTCACCTGTACAACTATACCTGGATGATTTCTGCATGAAAAAAATGGAACAAAACATTTGTTGCTGTAGTGAAGTAAAGCTGCTAACTTTGATTGATTGATGATCATTGTTTATTAGTTATTAGATGGGCAGTCATCCGTGCTGTTTCTAAATCTTTGCTCTCTCATTAACTGCAGCTTTCTTGCCAAGCATGCCTGAAACAGAGAAAGGGACTTCCTCTCTTTTCCAATGAGCATCTGAATTTTCCTTACAAATGGTTTTTGTTTTTCCTATGAAGCTAAAAGTGATCAAATTATTCAGAGATGAAAATCCAGAATTATTGGCCAATTATGATACTGCTTCAGTACCTGAGTATCGAAAAGATCCACACTAACTTTACAATAACTTGTTTTTCATTTAATAAATCAACACTGTTTGGCCTTTAGGTTAGACTATAACACAGAACAACCCTTGCTTCAGTCTTTAGTACTGCAAGGGCTGTCACAGAGAACAGGAACAAAGTTGGAAGAACCTTGGAGTCATCTAGTCCAACCCCCTGCTCTTGCAGGAGACCTATACTATTTCTGATAAATGGCTATCCAGTCTCTTCTTAAAAGCCTCCAGTGATGTGGCACCCTCAACTTCTGAAGACAATTTGTTCCACTGGTTAATTGTTCTCACTGTTAGGATTTTTCTCCTTAGCTCTAGGTTGTTTTTCTCCTTGTTTAGTTTCCATCCATTGTTTCTTGTCCTGCCTACAGTTGCCTTGGTAAATAAGTTTCCCCCCTCTTCCTTGTGTATTCCTTTCATGTATTGGAAGACTGCTATCATGTCACTCTTCGACCTTCTTTTCACTAGACGAGGTATACCCAGATCCTGCAACCGTTCTTTGTATGTTTTAGCTTCTAGGCCCCTAAACATTTTTGTTGGTCTTCTCTGAACTCTTTCCAAAGTCTCAGGATCTTTTTTGTATTGGGATGACCAAAACTGGACGCAGTATTTTAAGTGTGGTCTTACCAAGGTTTTGTAGAGCAATACTAGTAGTTCACATGAACTTGATTCTATCCCTCTGTTAATGCAACCTAGAATTGCATTGCCTTTTTTGGCTGCCACACATTGTTGGCTCATGTTTAGATGGTTGTTTATTAGGACTCCAAGATCCCTATCACAGCTACTAGAGTTGAGCCCGGTTTCACCTAGTCCGTACCTGTACTTTTGATTTTTCTTGCCTAAGTGTAAAATCTTGCTTTTCTCTACGTTAAATTTTATTTTGTTGGATAGGGTCCAGTGAAGTAGTCTATTGAGATCCATCTGGATCTTGAGCCTGTCTTCTGGGGTGTTGGCTACTCCTGGCACATTTAAAAAGTCAGAAAAAAGAATCAGAACATTTAAAAATTCTACACTGGGTGCATTAATCTTGATTTATGTAGTAAATTTTTTTCTGGGTCCTGTGGCAACTTCCTCTGAAGGAAAACATGTTGGATTAAGTGCTGGTAAACTGTCCTACCACAGAACCTCTAAACCTGCTCATACAGATTGAGTAACATTGGCTAACTGAGCTAGATGAAAGGGAGGGTGTCATCCTCTTATTACTATTTTCTGCAGTATAATTAGCTGCATCTCCAGGAATAGTCTCTGTTCAGGAACTAGTGGATTAATGAGTAAGATTCTTCTTTTCTAAAACTTCACAGCCCTGAGGCAGTACATGCTGAAGCAACACAAACAATCCTAGAGCTCTTTTATTTTGTATTGTTTTAGCTATTATGTTACCTGTTGAATATCAAGTGACAGTTTAAATAAGCCAATCAGGAATTAGTCCTGAGAGCGGGAAATTTAGAGGCACGTCAGTGGCTGAAGCCGCGGACAGCTCCAGACTATATAAAGGGCTGCCGGGGCTAGAGTAGCCATTGCTGTTCGGAGTTTAAATAAAGAGTATCCAGTTTACATTGTGTCGGGTCCTTTCTTCAGTCGCCCACGATTTAACATTGACGATGAAGGTGGGATCTGAAGGAACAGGACGGCACAGCGATCTCCAAGCAATCATCAGCCACCCATCCGATCCACTGTACCATACCGGTCAGATCATCGGCTACCGTGATGTCTACAATCAGCCCACCCACTCCATTCAACCCAACCGGAGAAGATTGGGAAGCTTACATGGAGCGATTCTACATGTTCATGGAGGCAAACGACCTATTGAGTTTGTCAGAACAGAGGAAGAGGGCCCTCTTTCTCACCCATTGCAGGCCAGCAGTGTTTAAAATGGCAAAGGCACTCGCCGCCCCAGCCGACCTGAAGACGATGACCTGGACAACGCTACAGGAGATACTCAAGGCACACTACGCACCACAGGCATCATCCCTGGTAAGAAGGCATGAGTTTTACCAGAGGGACCAAAGAGAGGGAGAGTCGATCAGTGCGTTTGTGGCGACCTTGTGAGAAATAGCCGCCGCATGCGACTTCCTGAACCTGGAAGAGATGATGAGGGACCGTTTAGTGCTGGGAATGAGAGACCTCACGTTACAGAGTAGGTTGCTGGCCAGGCCTCAAATCACATTCAAGGAGGCCTTGGAAGAAGCATCCGCAACCGAGGCATCCCAGAAATCGGCGGCGGCTATGAAGAAGATGAAAAGCGGACCGCCAGTAAAGGAGTTGGTGGCCGTGCACTATGAGAGAGCGGAATCGGAGGAGGAGGAGGAGGAAGAGGAAGATGAAGTCCATCACCTTCGGGCCGATCGTAAAGAAAGACAACAAGGAAAGAGAGAGGCCTGGTGCTTGGGATGCGAAGGAAACCACTCAAGAGCCGAATGCAGATTCCGGGACGTTATTTGCCAGAGATGCGAAAAGAAAGGGCACATAGCGAGGGTTTGCAGAGCATCCCAACCAGCCTCCAGAAGGACCAGACCCCCCTGTTCACCAACGAGCAGCAGAAAGTTCCAGACCAACGGGAAGAGACAATCGTTTGGGCGAGGACAAAGAAACGATGACCACCGGACAGACCAAGGTGAGACCCATCAGACCATCATGGTCGGCCACGCCAGTGCGGGAAGAGCGAATAAGATGGCGGCAACAGTCTTAATCGAGAGGAGACCCTGCAAGATGGAGGTGGACTCAGAATCCAGCCTATCGATGGTGTCCTGGACGACGATTAAGAAGCTGCTGCCACACATCACAGCCCGCGACCTCAAACGACAGCGCCTCATGCTCATCGACTACCAAGGGAACCGAATTCCTGTGGTAGGCATCGGCAAGTTCAACATCGCCTACAAGACGTTCAAATCCACGCTACCCCTCACAATAGTGGACAGATACAGACCCAGCCTACTGGGCATGATGGTTCGAGCCACTGGGGCTAGCAATCACCGGCATTGATCACATTGGAAATGACGCCTGGGAGGAAGACCTGATGAGGGAGTTCGCGGAAGTGTTTAACGGCGAGCTAGGCAAGTACAAAGGTCCCCAATCACATTCAATCTAGACCCCCAGGTAGCCCCAATCCGAATCAAACCCCGGAGGGTCCCCTTTGCGCTACGACCCAAAATAGATGAACAGATAGATAAGCTGGTCGTGCAGGGAGTCTTAGAGCCAATAGACCATGCAAGATAGGAAACCCCCATCGTGACACCCATTAAGCCTGATGGGTCAGTATGCTTGTGCGGAGACTATAAAAGTACATTAAATAAGGCGCTCCAACAAAGCGCATACCCCGTGCCAATAGTACAACACCTCCTGCATTCCCTGGGGAGGGGAAGAATCTTTGTAAAGTTGGATCAAGCACAAGCGTATCAACAGCTGCCCGTAGACGAAGCCACCGCGGAAGCACAAATGATCGTTACGCACAGGGGGTCATTCAAATGTAAGAGACTGCAATTCGGGGTGAGCTTAGCGCCCAGGCTATTCCAAAGTCTGATGGAACGGCTCCTGCAAGGAATTGACGGGGTCGTCCCTTACTTCGACGATGTCCTGATATCAGCAAGAGACACGACCCAACTGGAGCAGCGGCTGAGGGAGGTGTTGACAAGGTTCCAGAAAGTGGGGCTCAAAGTTAAAA
This sequence comes from Arizona elegans, assembly GCA_022577455.1. Taxonomy (NCBI): domain Eukaryota; kingdom Metazoa; phylum Chordata; class Lepidosauria; order Squamata; family Colubridae; genus Arizona; species Arizona elegans. The sequence continues at coordinate 158,415,667 of JAKOOJ010000001.1, forward strand.
GGGACAAGTGCCAGCTAGTGGAGACCCAGGTCGAGTTTCTGGGATACCTAATAGAGGAGTCGGGGATTAGGCCCACCCCAGGAAAGCTGAGAGCGATCAAAGAAGCACCCACCCCCAAAAATAAAACCGAACTGCAGGCATTTTTGGGGTTGCTTAACTTTTATAATATCTTCCTGCCGCAGAAAGCCACCACTGCTGAACCGCTCCACAGACTACTGGACAGAAAGGTGGAATGGAGATGGGGGGAGCGAGAAAGGAAAGCGTTCGAAGACATAAAGAACCTCTTAACTTCGGACAGAATTTTGGTGCAATACAGCGGGACATTACCAATAAGATTAACATGCGATGCATCCCCTTTTGGCATCGGAGCTGTATTGAGCCACAAAATGCCAAACGGAACAGAAGCCCCCATCGCATTTTTCTCCCGAACTCTGTCGAAACCATAACGGAACTATAGCCAATTGGACAAAGAAGCGTTAGCCGCAGTAGCCGGAATAAAAAGGTTCCATGAGTATCTCTACGGTCAGAGTTTTGAACTGATAACCGACCACAAACCGCTGTTAGGCATTATAGCGGGGAACAAGCCAACACCCCCCGTTTTGTCGCCCAGAATGCTTAGATGGGTGGAATTCCTAGCGGCCTACAATTACACACTGCTCCACCACCCACATTACCAAGTAGAAAATTGGTTTGGAATAAAAAGTTTTAAAAAGAAAGAAAGAATTTTCTTAAATGGCCTGGAGCTAGCTTTAAAAGTAATAGTCGGCCCTTTATATTTGCCAGCTGGCTTCTTTGCATTTTTCCAAAGTCGAACCTGGCTGCTGGATTTTGTACCAGCTGAAATTTCTGGGTCAAATGTACAGACAACTAGATATAAATCACATCACTGTACTCAAGCCTAAAGGTCAGCAGTCTTTACAGCATGCTTTTAAGAGACTTTCTTCCAGAATGGGGTTGTTTAAGGATGTCAAATGAGCTGATAAAAATTAAAAAAAATAGATTTGGGTCCCAAAGTATCAAACTGTGGGGAGCAATGGCACGTATTGTCTTTTCCTGTCCTGGTCTGGAGATTATGAGTTTTATTAACTTCTAGGCATCTAAATCATGAGTTAAACTAAGAAAACATAGCCAGGAGAGTTTTGGTTTTCCCCAGCCCATTTTTCCACCATCTAACACCTATACAGATGTTGTTCTTCAAAGCTTACTTTGACACTGCCAACTCTCCTCTCCTGCTTTTTTTCTTTTACTCTATTTTCTTTGGCAGGATGATTTAAAACAGGAGTTCCCAACCCTCGGGCCATGGCCCGTTACTGGGTCATGGCCTATTTGGAACCTGGCTGCATGTGTGGCAGGCCGGTGCACATGCACATGTGTGCAGCTCGAGTCGCATGAGCAGCATGCCGGCACACACATGCATGTGTGCATCTTAACTCGTGTATGCGGTGCAGGTCCAGTTCCCCTCTCCCCCCCCCCCAGCCAGGCTGCCAAGCCACAAAGGTTGGGGACCGCTGATTTAAAACATCCCTGAAAGAATAAATCATTGGATTACTGTTGCTGTGTACTTGATTTTACAACAGCAATCACTTTCCTATACTGAATTTTACAAATATAATTATTTTGACTCCTTTTCCCAATGGTTCGATGCTGGAGTACAGGGATAATAGATAGAGAAAGGAGCTGATTGCATGTAAAGTGTAAGGAAGATGACCTTGATAATGATAGGAACATATGTATAACCAAATGACAAGGGGGGAAACATGGCTTAAGTCTAAAGCAAGAAGAAGATATACACAAGCAATTCATGCAGACACCTCCCTAATTCACAAGATGATGTGGGGGTGAGGGGAGAAATAACGCACATGATTGATGTTAGCTTCACTTATGTAGATCAAATCAAGAAATCAACTCTACAAGAAGACTAAAACAATCAGTAATATTGGCTATAGTAACAGAATCTTGCAAGTTTGACTTTGCTTTATTCCCCCTTCCCTCTGCCCTTTATGCACATACTCACTGATCAAGATAAGGAGCTTTCTAGTAAAAAAATAAAAAGGGAAATAAAGACAATGGGAAACTAAGTATGGCTGCAGCTTTAAATTAATATCAAATCACAACTAAAATGGAAAAAAACCAACATTAATAATATCTAATGTAAATTAATGTAAATTGATTTAATTTACCCAGCAAAAGGACAATTTTCAGTACATTGTTTGTTTACAAGAGATATACATAAAATAAGACCATGTCAATCTATATATATAAAAGCGAAATACCACTCACGCATCATCACAAAATCTCCAAAACCATAAAGCCTACAACTTGAAATTTGCCACATGTTCCTCTTGGCTTCTAAGTGCTCACTAAGAAAGGATTTTTCAAAATGACCATCAGAGCATTAGTATTTCCTATATTATTATTAACACGCTCTGATGCTAAGGAGTTCTACTTCCCCTCCCCACCTGATAAGAAATCTGTTCCAAATGCAAAACACAAGCAAAGGAGAGGAGTTTCAGTTTCAGTTTTACTTTCACAGCAGCAAGCAGGGGATAGGATAGGGGAGGCTTCTGTGGGGCAAGGCTGAGGGAGAGAAGGGGAGAGGAGAGGCTGATCGTAACTACTCATTAATTTTCAAGTTGTAAGTGTTGATTTATCAAGCCTGATCACATAGTTTCGTAGCGGATCACGGGTATTCAGCTAGTCTGTTATAAAAAAGAAAAAGTTAAGTCAAGCTATTATGTATAGAAGCTATAGAATGTATAGCATATGGAAAAACAAAAACAAAAAATGGGAATAGCAATTTATCTTAATCTTTCTGGGAATTATTAGAACAGCTTAAGACCACTTGACCAGAACAACTTGACGAGAATTTCTACAAAGCTAAAACTACTAAGCCAACATTAATATAATGGCAATCGCTCTGGTGCATTTCCAGTCACAGAAAATAACACATATTAAAATACTTTATTGAGAAATAGAAATATTCTTATTTTTATTTGAAATAAGTACATCTTTATTTTACCTTATTTTAGCATGCATAACTTTTGTCTCCCATTAACACTTCTGTATAAATATGTATCCAGAATAGTACATATTATATAAGTATAGACTTCACTGAAATGTATTTTTTAATAAGTACATTATTACTACTTAGGATAAGTAGTATCCTAAGTTTTCTTATTTGTATGTATGTATCTATAAATACAGGAATTATTATATTAAAAGATGTACCATTTCATTTTTTTAAAAAGATCACATTTCATTCAGGTGTTTTTTTCAGGATAGTACTTAAGTGTTCTCTTTCCCAGTGAGTTGGTTTCCCAGACAGAACTACTGTATTCAAATGTTGTCTTCATATGATATTTTGCAGCTTGTTCAATTTTGATTTTTATCTTCTGATTTTTATGATCTTTTTTGTCCCCCCCTCCCCCCCCCAGGGACTTTGTGCTCAAACATTCTATGGTCACTTGCATTCCTGTAACCATGCCACGTTCAACATGAAGGTAAGTTAAAAACAGTAAATAATTATAGTTTAAATAGAATATACATACATACAGTATATAGACATATATACATGTATACACACACATACAAAAAGTGCATGTGATATATATATATTTGTTTTCTGAGGTTTTCGGGTGTATTTGTACGTAGGTCTTTGGTTATTCGGGTTTTCTCCCGTGTAAAATTGGCGACGTTTTGACGAAGTCTCATTCATCATCTTCAGGCTGGTGTCTTCGGCCTTGTGCTTCTAGGAGCAATATGTGATTGTGGTTGTTTCTTCTTTTCAACTACCAGTGGGGGTATGAACTGACTGGGTGGGAGCATGGCTGTATTCTGATTGGGTGAAGGTGTGTTCTGATTGGGAGGGGGCTTGGCTGTGCTCAGATTGGGTGGGGGTTGGCTGTGCTCTGATTGGCTGGGGGTGTGTTCTGATAGGGTGGGGGCTTGGCTGTGCTCAGGTTGGTCTGAGTTGCAGGGGGATTTGAACTCGTGACCTGCATTGCTGTTGTTTGGCTCCATGTTCATGGTCGTGCCACATCTTCATGGAGTGTGTCAGTTTGCTTCATGTATGGATTGGAGGGATTTAAAGTGGTTAATGATGCAGCTGTGGTCTGGCTTCTGGTTTGTGGTTGTGCCTCATCACTGGTGTGGGTTTGGGCTTGCTTTTTGCGTGGATGTGTGGAGGTGACATCCTGTGTGGTTATCATGAGTGTGGGTCTGGTGTTATTCTTTGTGTTTGGGATTCGTTTGTCAATAAGAGCGGGTTTCCAAATGGCTGGTAGGCGGGAGGTATCATCTCTTTTATTCATGCTGTGGGGACATTTTTCTATCTCGATGGCTTCTCTGATTATTCTGTTGTTGTTGGTTTTTTTTTTGAGAAAAAGTTTTTATTATTTTTTTATAATTAAACAAATAACATTTTCACTTGTCTATTTAAACATTTATAAACCCAACCTTCCACCCCCCCTTCCCACCCCCCCTCCCCCAACTTCCCAGAAGAAAAACAGGGTATAAATTTTACCAAGCATACGCTTAAATAAGATAAGTTAATGCAAGACTTAAAACCCCCTAGACCCCTTAACTCCCCTTCTACAGATTATTCATCAACCTCCCTTTAAACTCAAAATAACATATAATCCTTTAAGCCTAAGAGTTTTAAAAACATTCACAAACACTAATAGATCATTCAAAGCCTAAAATTCTCGTAATACATCTGTAAGATATTCTTAGTTCATTTACTTAATCATTTTACTCTCCCTCCTACTTTTATTCTCAAAATTCAAATATTTTTCTTAAACCTTAATTAATCATTAATTGAGTTCTTAATTCATTTACTTAATCATTGTAATTAGTCATTAATAATCAATTATTAGACCAAAGAAAATTAATCTTCTATTCTTCCTTTCTTTCTGTATTTTTTCCAATCTTTCTTCCTCCCTCTTACTTTTATTTTGAGGAGGTTTTGAATTTCAACTGGCGGTTGATGTATCTTTAAAACTTGTCCCTTTCTTGGAACCATTTCCTCTGATTTGGAGCCCCCATATCGACTCTTCTTACTTATATAATCAGTCAGTTCATAGAACGAAGAGTTAACTCAATGAGTTTGCAAAGAAAAGTCCAGTTGTTGCATTTCAGTTAATTGTGTGAAAGCCTCTGCCTGATCTTCCGAAACCTTGTAGGGCTGGTTAATTTCTTCTTCTTTCTGCTCCAAATTATATTTTTGAAAAGTTCTGTCAGTTAATTCCAAAAGGGCAGGAAGAAAGTTTGAAGATTCTTGAGAATCAGCCAAATCCAGCTTCTCTGTTTTAGTCAAAATGTCTCCTTCATTGTCATTGTGCTTTCCTTCAAAAACATCCTCATTTGCTTTTATATCCTCCACCAGTTCTATAAATTTTCGTTCCATGATTGCTGTAAAGTTATTAATAATTACAATTTGGTTGTTCATGGCTTCCTTTATAAATTCTGTAAGGTCTCTAAAAAATCCTCTTGGCTCTGTGAGTCAGTTCTCTGTGTCATTTCTGACGCCATTAGAGAGCTTCCACCACTTTCAGGAACTCCTTGCTTGGAAGCCATATTATTTTAAAAGAATTTTTCTTTTCAAAGCCATAAAATCTCTTGAGCAGCTTTCTCAGATTTATTTGTAGTTTATCAAGCAAGATAGTCTTTTCTACACCCAGCTCTCAAATCCCAACAGCTTAAGTCCAATCTCTAAGCACAAATCTATTAACAAGCACTTAACTTTCACTTTTCCAGCCACAATGAAGACGCCATTTCCTCCTCCAGCTCAGCAAGATCAAATAGAAACAATGTATCCCAGGAGTTAAGCAACATACTTGCAAAGGCTTGTTCTCCTGCTTCCGTTCTGTCTGCTTTTGGAATCAATTAATCTCCTTGTTGAGAGCAGAGTCGGTCGCTGGCGTCTGGCTCTGTTTAAGACGGAGTCACCACGGATCCAGAGCTTCAGTGGGCTGAACGGGGAGCTCTCACCCTCCAAGCCCCTGGAATTACTCCAGGGGCTCCCGGGGAGCTCTACCATCGCCCACCGGCTCTCCTCTCCTTCTTCTCCCGAAGGAGAGGTTTTCAAGCCGTCTGACAGCTGATTAGCGCTGTCAGAACGGCTCCAACGGAATTGCGGGGCTGGCATCCGAAAAGACCGTCCGCGATGCCGGCGGTGCCAACCGGAAGCCTATTCTGTTGTTAAAGTGTTCAGTTTTGGCGATAGTTCTGTTTTTTTTTAAATCAATTTCATGTCCTGTGGCTTTAAGGTGTTGGACTAGGGAAGAAGTTGGTTCCTCTTTTCTGACTGAGTTTTTGTGTTCTTCAGTGTGTGCATTTATTCTTCTGTTGGTTTGTCCGATGTATGAGGTGGGGCAGGCGGTGCATGGGATTTCATATACTCCTTGATTTTCTAACTCAATTTTGTCTTTGGGGTTTCTTAGGATGGTGGATATTTTTCGGTTTGTGCAGAATGCTGTCTTGATATTGTGTTTCTGGAGGATCTTGCTGATTCTGTCTGTGGTGCCTTTTATGTATGGGAGGAGGGCTTTGCCGTTTTCTTGTTCTCTGTCTTGGATTTTAGTGGGTGTCTTTTTTTGTATTAGGTTAATAATCTTGTTTCTTTGGAATCCATTGGATGTTAGTACGTTAGTGAGAGTATGTAGTTCAGTTTTTAGGTGTTGTTCGTCAGCTAAGCGTTTTGTTCTGGAGATGAGTGTCTTGGCTACGGAGTTGATCTGTGCTGGGTGGTGGTGTGAGAGTGTGTGTAGATAGCGGTTTGTGTGTGTTTTCTTCTGGTAGATGGTGTGTCCTAGGGAGCCATTGGATTTCTTGTAGACTAAAACATCCAGGAAGGGAAGTTGGTTGTTAGCTTCTGTTTCCATGGTGAACTTTATTTTGGGGTGTAGACTGTTGAGGTGTGTGAGGAAGTTGTCCAGTTTTTCTTTCCCGTGTGCCAGATTACGAAAGTGTCGTCTACATATCTGAACCAGAGTTTGGGTTTGTGATCAGATTTTTCAAGGGCTTGGGTTTCAAGATGTTCCATGTAGAGGTTTGCGATGACATGTGAGAGGGGTGATCCCATGGGTGCTCCTTCTATCTGTTTGTATTTTTGTCCTTTATACATGAAGTATGTGTTGGATAGGTAGTGGTTGGTTAGATCTAGGATGTGCTTGGGGGGGGTTATATTTGTTTTGGATAGCTGTCAAGGATTCTTTGATTGGCACTCGGGTGAAGAGGGATATGAAAAGAAGAAACAACCACGATCACACATTGCTCCTAGAAAATATATATATATGAAGAGACAGACATTGCGATCTCTGGAACTTAAAATATATTATCCACTTAGCTTTCGTTAGCCTCTGCTAACATCGCCAGAATGTAAACTACCACATATGAAGGAGCACAATCACACATTCAATTTTCAAAAGGCTGAAGTTATTGCCCGCAATGCAACTAAAAGGGGCGCCTATTTTCTAACAGCAACTCCATCAATAAGCACATCAACCTGTTACCGGCTTACCAAGCATTGAGGGACTGGGAAGGATCCTGCAGGGTGAGCAGAGATCGATTTCTATCTGGGAGTAGAGATTAACGGCACCCCCCTTTGGGCATGCAGATATGTTCTGTGGAGGCATAGCCAACCCAGGCTGAATGCTGAGCAACCCAGCAGAGCAGCCTCAAGCCACAATAGATATGGATAATGAGGAACGAGCCGGGCCTGTCACAAGATCACAGGCAAAACAACAAACGAATTTGGTTGCTATATCAAATGTGCCTGTGAGGCGGAGGTGGTGGTGTGTGGGAGGGGGCTGGAAAGAATGCTGTTACAGCAATAGCTGACAGCTCAGTGTTATTCCCTGGGGATGGGCAGCCCAAGTGGTACACAATAAGGGAGGAAGCAACAGGAGTCAAGCCTCCATCGATTAACATGTCTGAAGTAAAAACAACAGAACTAATTATAGGTGGGAGGCGGATGAATGGGCCTATCACATGCGCAATGGCCAAATTGATCAATGATATATAAAGCTGAATATCTCTTCAATGGTAGTTTACACTCTGATGATGTTAGCAGAGGCTAACGAAAGGTAATCATAAGCTTCCTAACAGACAGGAAGCAGCAGGTAAAGCTAAGCTAAGTTAAGAATCACATCAGATACCTGTACAATTAGCACAGGGGTCCCACAAGGCTGTGTGCTCTCTCCACTTCTCTTCTCTCTATATACCAATGACTGCATCTCAAATGATCTATCTGTTAAACTACTTGTCAGGTTTGCTTCCTTCAAAGTCCAGGAAAGAATGAGCCAAACTCCATATTTTATAGAGTAATGTACTTTTACTGGAAAATGAAATGAACGCAATCAAGGAAAGCTGAAACTAAAGCATTAGGCGCGAAAGTTGCATATAGAAAGCATCCCCTCCCACTGTTCATCATCAATCACCCAATCCAAAGGTCTCCCAGAGGTCAGGTGGACACACGTCTGGCATCGTCATCAATCAGGAACGCGATGACGGTTGACCCGGTGCTTATGTTTCGTTTCTTCAAAAATCCACCAGCTTGCTTCCCTCCCCCTCCACTCTTCCCTCTGCCGTTTCTTATGGCAGCCAAAGAGGAAAGTTGGAGGCTGACATTCGGCCCCTCCAGAGAAAAGATGTTAGTCCTAAATAGGGAATAAGAAGGGAAGGGAGAAAAAGATTGCAAAATAGACATTAAGGCTTATCAGGATATTTGTTGTGAAACAACTGCACTTCCTTTGGCGCCCGGACATCACGTTTGTTCACCCACTCAGCTTGAGACAACGGGAAATGTTTCCAGGCCACCAAATATTGCACCCTACCATGGTGCTTCCTAGAGTCTAAAATTTCTTTGACTTCGAAATGTTGCTCCCCTTCAATGTACTTGTTTGGAGAACAAATCCGTTACTGCCCAAATGACTGTGCACCCTTCACTTTCTGGTAAGTCCACAATAAAATCCATGGATATTTCCTTCCAAGGGGCATCTGGTCTTGCTACACTCTGCAACAACCCAGGTGGCTTCCCCGGAGGTCTTTTAGCTGAGGCGCACACCGGACAACTAGCCACGTTGTCCGGCCCTTTTTGAGGGCAGGCCACCAAAACTGTGTTTTAACAAGATGTAGAGTTTTAACAAATCCAAAGTGTCCAGCTGCCTTGGCATCATGAGCATATTGTAATACTGTTAGTCTTAAACTCTCGGGAACATACAATTTAACCCCAATCCAAGCTAGACCATTACAGAGAATGTATTCATTTGAATGGGTTTTAAACCATTCGTCAGATTTTAAGGCTTCTTGTAATTTCTGTAGTAGGTCATCCGTAAAAGCTGGATCGGCCCTCGCCTGAGCTCTGGTAGTCATGGGCGCTGCCAGTTGTGTGGAAGGGATGATGGGTTGAACCACTTCTTTCTTGGTACTGTTGTATTGAGGCATTCTGGAGAGAGCATCCGCCATGAAATTCTTTCCACCAGGAATGTAGCGTAGGGTAAAATTAAAACGGTTGAAATGTTGGGCCCAACAAGCTTGCTTAGGTGACAGTTTATGTGGTGTTTTCAACGCCTCCAGATTTTTGTGATCAGTCCAAACTTCAAAACGGTGCTTTGCTCCTTCCAGAAATTGTCTCCACATTAACAATGCCCATCGCACCGCAAAAGCTTCCTTTTCCCATATGGCCCATCTCCTCTCGGTTTCTGATAATTTACGGGACGTGTAAGCACAGGGTTGTAATTCCCCTTCTGCATTCTTTTGCAAAAGTACTGCTCCCACAGCCACGTCACTCACGTCTGCTTCTACTACAAAAGACTCTTCCATGTCTGGATGTTTGAGGACCAGCTCAGCAGCAAACAGTCGTTTCAATTTTTCAAAAGCTGCTTGACAGTCCATAGTCCATTCAAGAGGTCGTGAGGGCCTTGGTTTGCCTCACCCTTAGTTTTCAGTAGATTTGTTATAGGCAGTGCTATTTTGGCAAATGAGGGGATAAACTGTCTATAAAAATTCGCAAACCCCAAGAAACTTTGTAACTGTTTGCGGGTGCGTGGGGCGGCCCATTCCAATACGGCCCGAACCTTTCCAGGGTCCATCTCTATCCCCTCATGTGATATGCGATATCCAAGATAGTCAATTTTACTTTGATGAAACTCACACTTAGAAAGTTTGGCATATAGTTTAGCAGCCCTGAGTTTTTTCAGAACCGTTCGCACCAATTTTACATGATCATCCATGTTCTCTGAGTAGATAAGAATGTCGTCCAAGTAGACCAGAACCCCCTTAAACAGGTGCTCATGCAGTACTTCGTTAATTAATTGCATGAATACCGCAGGGGCTCCCTGTAGTCCAAATGGGAGTACTTTAAACTGGAAACATCCAAGTGGACAGCTAAATGCTGTTTTCCACTCATCTCCCTTTTTAATTCTCACTCGGTAGTAAGCTTCCCGTAAATCAAGTTTGGTGAAGATTTTTCCCTTTCCTAAGTGAGATAACATGTCCTTCATGAGTGGTAGGAGGTAAACGTTCTCTACACAAATTGCATTTAGGTTCCTATAATAAACTACCAAGCAAAAGGAACCATCCTTCTTTTCTCGGAAAAACACTGGTGCCGCCACTTTTGGTTTGGCAGGTTTAATAAACCCCCGTTCTAGATTTTTATCAATAAAGTTTCACAATTCCCCTAATCCTCGAGGGGTCATGGGGTAGATTTTTGGTTTAGGAAGTTTCACACCGGGGAGTATTTCAATGGTACAGTCCGTAGCCCTGTGGGGGGGCAGTACATCCAAGGCCTTTTCACTAAAAACTTCGCGGAGATCCCAATATTCTTTTGGAATCTTCTCCTCTCCTTCAATGTGGCCTACTGCCATTTCCACTGTTTTGGGTCCTGACCTATCTTCTAGGGGGGGTTTTCCCTCTCTAATCTCGGTTTTCCGGTGCGAATACGCAAGATCCTGGTTTTCCAATTAACTCGTGGGTTCCATCTATGGAGCCATGGCAGTCCAAGTATGAGGGGTCGTTCCATGCCAGGGGCCACAATGAATCTGAGATTTTCTACATGATCCCCCAGCTGCATTTCAATGAGTTCAGTCACAAAACTGGCTGGGCCCCCTCCTGCAATAGATCCGTCCAACTGACAGAACGCAATAGGCCTTTTTAGCATTTTTAATCTCAGGCTCATCTTTTCCACCACTTTCGGGCTGATTATGCACCTGGTGCACCCAGAGTCTAGTAGGGCTAATATCTGCGCTTGTGTCCCTGTGGATGGCACCCTTATTTCTACGGGGATGAGCATGGGGTCCTCGGTGTGACTCATCAGATAGTTGGAGTCGGAGTCCGTCCCGCTGTCGTCGGTGATGGTCGGAGTTCCCAATTCACCCTCGTTTCAGGGAGCGAACTCAATGACTTCTCCTTTCAGGGCGGTGCCACGGGTTTTTGCGGGCCTTTTGTTGGCCTTCCTGGGCCCCAAACTGGTGGTCTTAGGTACTGGTTTGGAGAAACATTCAGCAGCCCGATGTCCTTCCTTCCCACATTTGAAACAGGTGAAAGGCTTTGACTTTGGTTTGAATTCCGCTTTCCTTTCGGCCATTTTAGGTGCTCCCTTACGGTAAAAGGAGGATGATGGGTCTTCAGCACGCCCCCCCTCTGAGTCGGCTTCGGGCCAGCTCGATCTCCACATCCTCAGCTGCTATATACCAACTCTGCAAATCTTCGGGAACCCCCCCCGGCCTCTACAATCCTTGTATATCTCTTCATTCAGCCCATCTTTGAAACTCTCCAGGAGAGCCGCTTCTGACCACCCTGTCATGAAGGGTGCCAGCTCGCGGAATTCTTGGGTGTATTCTGCCACTGATCTCCGACCTTGCTGGATGCTTTTCATTCTAAGTCTCGCTTTCCGTTCAGCTAGGTGGTCTTCAAAACGCCTCCTAAGAGCTCCCATGAATTGGTTGTAGTTTCTTGGCAAAGTGGAGTCATTATTGTGGAGGACCACCATCCATTCAGCTGCGGCTCCCTCTAATACGCTTGTGTCGCATCTCACTCAAGCAGCATCTGACAAATAGTTCCCCCCCCCCATCTTGCATGTGGTTCCACACTTGAGTCAAAAATAACCCAAGGTTTTCGGATTCCCATCATATTTCCCAGTTAGGGGGGGAAATTTTGGTTTTTTACGTCTGCGGGGAGGAGCCTGCAAGGCTGGGGGTCTCTGACCTGTTGCATCCCTCACTCGAGCCCCCGAACTCTGAGATGTTCTTTCCTCAGCTTCCTCATCTTCTCCCCCACAAGCTGTTTCTTCCGACTTCCCTCTGGGGCCGTCTCCTCCCTTCTCCACAGGGAACCCATAAAACTCACGGTTTTTCTTCAACATCACGGAGGAATTGCGCTGCCTGTGCCAGCATGAGTTTCTCCTTTTCTTCCTGCAGCCACACTGCCTCCCCCTTATGTGGTCTGGAGCTGGTTACACCCTGGGGGGTCCCTCCCCAGTCCAGCAGCCTTCCTACTCCTTTTGACCATCTGGTTTCCTCAGTCTCCTCTGGGAACCGGAGTCTTCTCAACCATTCAGCAGTTTCTTCCTCTGTTTGAAATGGAGGCATGGCTGACTCCAATGCTCCCATTTGCGTTTCCTCAGTCCCCTGATCTGACATGATCTGGATCACAGTCCCCTTTTCCAGGATGACTGAAGTGAGTTTCAGCTTAATGTACTATTACTGGAAAATGAAATGAACGCAATCAAGGAAAGCTGAAACTAAAGCATTAGGCACGAAAGTTGCATATAGAAAGCATCCCCTCCCACTGTTCATCATCAATCCCCAATCCAAAGGTCTCCCAGAGGTCAGGTGGACACACATCTGGCATCGTCATCAATCAGGAACGTGATGACGGTTGACCCGGTGCTTAGGTTTCGTTTCTTCAAAAATCCACCAGCTTGCTTCCCTCCCCCTCCGCTCTTCCCTTCCCTGTTTCTTATGGCAGCCGAAGTGGAAAGTCAGAGGCTGACACTACTGAAGTTCACAGATGACACAACAGTGATCAGTCTCATTCGAGACAATGATGAATCTGCATACAGACGGGAGGTTGAACAACTAGCCTCGTAATGTGACCAGAACAATCTGGAACTGAACATACTCAAAACCGTAGAAAAGGTGGTGGACTTTAGGAGAAACCCTCCGATACTACCACCTCTTACAATACTAGACAACACAATATCAACAGTAGAGACCTTCATATTTCTAGGCTCTACCATATCTCACCACCTAAAATGAACACCCAACATCAAAAACGTCATCAAACAAGCACAACAAAGAATGTTCTTTCTGCGCCAACTCAGAAAGCTCAAACTGCCCAAGGAGCTGCTGATCCAGTTCTACAGAGGGATTATTGAGTCTGTCATCTGCACCTCTATAACTGTCTGGTTTAGTTCTGCAACCCAACAAGACAGACACAGACTTCAGAGGATAATTAGAACTGCAGAAAAAACAATTACTACCAACCTGCCTTCCATTGAGGATCTGTATACTGCATGAGTAAAAAAGAGGGCTGTGAAAATATTTACAGATCCCTTGCATCCTGGACAAAAAATGTGTCAGCTCCTACCCTCAAAACGACACTATAGAGCACTGCACACCAGAACAACTAGACACAAGAAAGTCCCATGATGTATCTCACAAGTATAAGGAGAAATGTTACTCCCCTGTACAACTATACCTGAGCCATCACTCTGCTAAACAAATAATTCTATCAACACTGTCAAACTAGTTACTAAGTCTGCACTACTATTAATCTTATCATTATTCCTATCACCCATCTCCTCCCACTTATGACTATGACTGTAACCTTGTTGCTGGTATCCTTAAGATTTATTGACTGTTTCCCTATGACTATCATTAAGTGTTGTACCATATGATTCTTGATTAATGTATCTTTTTTTTAATGTACACTGAGAGCATATGCATCAAGACAAATTCCTTGTGTGTCCAATCACACTTGGCCAATAAAGAATTCTATTCTATTCTATTCTATTCTATTCTATTCTATTCTATTCTATTCTACTCTACTCTACTCTACTCTACTCTACTCTACTCTACTCTACTCTACTCTACTCTACTCTACTCTACTCTACTCCACTCCACTCCACTCCACTCCACTCCACTCCACTCCACTCCACTCCATTCTATTCTAAATGGATAATATATTTTAAGTTCTGGAGATTGCAATGTCTGTCTCTTCTTTTATAGCTACACCTGGAACTTGTATCTTTAGGATAGTTCGAGATATAGATAGATAGATAGATAGATAGATAGATAGATAGATAGATAGATAGATAAATAGATAGATAGATGGATAAGTGTTTTTCTATCGAGACACCTGGTCTACCCCAGCATGTGGGAGGAAGCATACTGCATCCCTTTCGCCTTTCAGCCCCAATCCAGGAGCCCTCAAGCAGTCGCATTCATGACAAACCATTTTTATATCAAATTTATATTTTGCTGATAAAGAAATAAAGGGAGACTAGTATAGAGAAGTCTTGGGACAATTCTGGCTCCCTCAACTAAGAAACAGAGATGAGCACTGCCCCATAGAGTCGGAGATGACTGAATTTAGGAAACCTTTACCTTTATTTTACATACATGCAAACATTCATTCATACAAACATATAAAATCTGTATGTCAAGTAATTTGCTGCTGGATATATAATCTATTTGAGTTTTTGGTTTCCTGAAATCATTATTTTCCGATAATAACTCCAGAAGAAGACACTATTCTCCCCATTGAAAGGAAAAAATCGCAGCTCACCAGCTCAAATCCCCCTGCAACTCAGACTAAGCTGAGCACAACCAAGCCCCCACCCAAACAGAACACACCCCCAGCCAATCAGAGCACAACCAACCCCCCATCCAATCAGAGCACAGCCAAACCCCTAACCAATCAGAACACACCTCCACCCAATCAGAACACAGCCAAGTTCCCACCCAATCAGCTCACACCCCCACCAGCAGCTAAAAGGAAGAGACAGCTGCGATCTCACATTGCTCCTGGAAGCACGAAGCCGAGAACACCAGCCTGAAGATGACGAATGAGACTTCGTCGAAACGTCGCCAAGACACTTCCAATTTTACGTGGGAGAAGACCCGAATAACCAAAGACCTACATACAAACACCCGCGAAAACCTGAGAAAATATATATATACATACTATAAAATACTTTAGAGTCCTTTGGAGGACTTCTGTTTACCATATGTTCAATTTTAAACAATTACAATGGTGCAATTTGTTGTTGAATTGTCTTACCCCTCCTACTTTGATAGAATTGCGTTTAGATTCCTGGATGATTATCAGGGCAATATTTTTGTTAAACTGGGGGGGGGGGGGTATTCAGATTGTACCATCCTCCACAACTCCTTAAATATATATATTTTAAAAACCTCCAAAGATGAAATAAGAAAACAAAACATTCCTATGTATTTTAACAAGAAGATTATACTGACAGAATGTTTTATTTCCATTGGTGCATTATCTGCCTTCCCTTTCTGGAAAGGATATTTTATGCTGACATCAGGACATGTCAGTTAATGAAACCAATTTTGGTTACCATACTACAAAAAAGATGTTGAGACTTTGGAAAAAGTTCAGAGAAGAGCAACTAAGATGATCAAAGGCCTGGAGACTAAAACACTTGAAGAACAGCTGCAGGATTTGAGTTTGGCTAGTCTAAACAAAAGAAGAATTAGGGGTGACATGATAGCAGTATTCCAGTATTTGAGGGGCTGCCACAAAGAAGAGGGGGTCAAATTATTCTCCAAAGCACCAGAGGGCAGGACAAGAACAATGGTTGGAAACTAGTCAAGGAGAGAAGCAGCCTGGGATTAAGCAGAAACTTCCCTACAGTGAGGACAATTAACCTATGGAACAGTTTGCCTTCAGAATCATGGGTGTTCCATCACTGGAGGTTTTTAAGAAGGGACTAGACTGTCACTTATGTGAAATGGTATAGGTTCTCCTGCTTGAGCAGGGGGCTGGACTAGAAGACCTCCAAGGTCCCTTCCAGTTCTTTTCTATTCTAACCGTCTAGCATTGTATTCTCCTGCAGTGTCCTTCATATTGATAATTTTACAGACTAACATTTATTTTGATAAAGAATGTTACATCTGGCATAAAACACTATGATGGAATCACTGATTGACATCCTTAGTAACTTAATTAGAAAAGTTAAAAACTGTCAGTAGAAGGCTGATTAAACAGAAAAAGGGGTGCAATTTTAGAAGCTATAATTACAGCTCTAGAAATTAATTGTAGATCTGTAGGACTCAGGCAGCTGAACTGTAGGTATATATACTGTATATATGTTATACCGTAGATATAACTATCAAATTATTCAAACTGCTTTTTCATTCTTAAAAACTAGAGTGCTCAATATATTCTCATACAAGAATATTCATAGCTTAGTATTGGAAAGTAAGTATTTTTCATGTCAATTCATAGGATTTAATAGGAAAAAGCAATATGAAGAATCATTTTAATTTGTCTGCTCCTCTTCATCTTTGAATTTCTTTATGCAAAAATGGTTTGCCCTTGCCTTCTTCCAGGATATTTTTGAGGTATCCAAATTTGTTTGGACTAGGATTTCCAGGTGGTCTGCCATCCACCTATTCGATTCATGCAAAATGATCAGATAAATAGAGATTCAAAGATGACCTGATTGCTTCAACCTGTGAAGAATCCACCCGATTCATCTCAACAAAGTAATTTCAGTGCCTTTGGGCTGCTTCAGGCCAGTAATGTAGAATGGGATTTTGCCAAGCCGGCTGAAGTGCTTTCAGCTGGTTTCTTTTAGGATCACCCACAGGGTATGTCAGAGTCATTCAGTCGGAAAGCACTTTGGCAAGTATTGCGTCATTTGTTGCTGCTTGACATTCACCACATTTTAGGTTAACACTGTCAACACACTATCTGCCCCACCCAAACTGCTTGGGAGCAGCATTTCTTCCACAGCACTGGCGAAAGGATTTGGAAAGGGGCATCTGGTCTGGATGAAGCTTCAGGTTGAGTGGTTTTAGCATACAGTGCAGGGTTTTGTAGCATGTTCAACAAAGCTGCAGAGCCTGAAAGACGTTCAGGATACACTGGACAATTTAGCATATATCGCAGGCAGTCCTATAATGTGTACCTAGTTCAGGGGTGTCAAACTCAAGGCCTGCGGGCTGCATCTGGCCCATGGGGTGTTTAAATCTGGCCCGCAGGGCTGGCCTGGAAATATCAAGGGATTGGCCCACGGTGCTTCTGCCAGCCAAAACGGACCATGGGGGGCATTTTCAGCCTCCCTGGCCTCCTGCAGCACTCTGGCAGCCAAAAACGGTCAGTGTGGAGACCCGTGAGGCCCCCACGTGGCCCATTATTAGCCACACAGGGCAGTGCTGCTGGAAACCAGGGAGGATGAAAACGGGTCATGCGGGGACCTCGGAGGGCCTCCGCGTGCCCCATTTTGGCCAGCAAAGTGCTGCAGAAGGCGTCCATCCTGTCTCCCCACCCACCTACTCTCCCCCGCTGGCCTGCGGAGAACTACAATGCTGATCCGGCCCTCAAAGAAATCCAGTATGATCTAGTCCCTCTGACTGGAAATGCTTCTTCAGGACTTCCGGTTGACGTCATGGCAATTTCAGACACAGAGGAATGGGTCTCCATGTTGCCTGTGCTGAGTTCTTCCTGTTTGTAGGCTCTGGAGAACCTAAGCCACCCTGAAGAGGGGGTGAAGCAAAGAGGAGCATCCTGTGAGGCCGGGGAGAATCGCACTTCTCCTGTCTGGCCCGGGGTCTTTTTTCCCTCTCAGCCATAGCAAGAAGAAAAAGAAGCCTAAAGATGGCTGCTACAAAGCTGGGATAACCGATGAATAACAGCTAAGACTGGTGCAGGAGAGAAGAAGGTGAGCTGTGGTGGATCTGGGGAAGAGGATTTTTCTTTTACTTTAATTTAACCCCAAGGAGTAATCCAGAATGATTGGCTCCAAATCAGCTGTTTAAGTTGTGGCTAGGCACTTGGAGAAACTACCAGACCACCTGACAGGAAGTGAACTGTTGGAGTGAAAATAATAAACTTGAAAACTTGGAAATATATAGAAAATTAAACCTTTAAGCTGGGAAGGTGTGGTACTGGGAAGGTATTTTTATGCTGGATTCATTTAAAACCTATTTTTGTTATAACCCTGTTATAACTAAAAATACGCTGGAAACATGATTATACTGAGTGCAACCTGCTGACGAAAGAGAAAACTACACATTAGAAAATAATTTTATTTTACAAGCTTGGAAATATCCAAAGGAATTTATATGAAAATCTTTATTGAATTACTTCTAGCCACTCTATGACTATTGGATTAGTAGAGACTCAAGTTTAACCTCTGGAACTATTTAAATGGAACTGATTGTTAACAGGACATAAAGAACTGGGACTAGTAAATTAAAGACAGAATAAATAGCCTCTTGGATTGTTGGATAAAAACTGATTTTTTTTTTCAAAAGAAAACAAGGTACATAATAAAGGAGAGGTGGGTGGAATTATACAAGAGTTGGATTTACTGTTTCAACATTTAAAAAACATTATGGAGAAAGAATTTAAGGAGACTATGGGCAAAATGGAGAATATTATACAAGGGATGATAAGCACAGACCAAGACACCCAGGAAAAGGAAGAGTCAACTGAAGGAATGAAGAAGGAGGAAGATAAAGACAAAGATAAGACAACTGTGGAAATAATAATGCCTAATGAATTAAACCAAGGGGAGAATATATCAGAGGGGGAAGAGAGGTCTGAAAGCAAGATAGGAGCTTGAGTAGAAAGGCTAGAAACTAGGCAGTGGAAAAAGGTAGAAGTGGGAGGAATGCCTAGATTAAATATTCAGGAAACAGATTTAAGAGAGGAATTTGGGAGGCAAGTCAAAAAAAAAAAAAGCACAGCAATTAAAATTTTGAGGCAGGCAAGAGACAATGGATAGGTGATATTCTTTTTATTATTATATTGTTGTTTTGATTTACTCTCCTTCTTTCCTATTTTTCTTGTAAAGCATAGTAAAGAAAGTATGGAAGCAGGCAAGGGATGATAGATAAATGCTCTTTTGTCGTTGTTAAGAGTTACTTCTTTTTTTCTCTTTCTTTCTGCATCCGTTTCCTTTTTCCTCTTTTAAGTAGGTGACATGATTAGAAGTTAGACAAGAAAGAAAGGAAAAGCTTTCTTTTATTAAAGGGTGATATGATCAAAAGCTAGAATAAGTGATAGAAATAAGAAGAGGGGGGATATTAATATAGACTTTTTATATTTCAAAATGAAAGTAATAACAAGAGAAAATGTGGAATAATTGAATAATGACAGACTACAAATTAATATAAGTATGCATTATCATTATCATTATCATTATCATTATTATTATTATTATTATTATTATTATTATTATTATTATTATATATAATATATAAGCGGATTGACTATAAGGATTATGATTAACTTGATTAACTTCATTTGTATTAGAATGTATAACACCCAGATGCCATACAGTTCACGCATTGATTTGATATTTTGATAAAAAAATAAAAAACTTGAGGGGGAAAAAAAAGGAAATCCTTCTTCAGTCAACAACAGGGAGAAGGCTCTTCTCAGCTTTTACCTACAGCATGTGTTCTGTGGGAAAACGCTGAAAGGTGCTCCACTGAATAAGTGGAAGCTATAGGATTGTTTTACTTCACTTTTCACTCTTAAAGGGCAGGGGACCACCTTGCTTCCTGAAGCAACTTCAAAGGAATGCTTCCTATTAAGCTTTGTTAAATCCCCTGTGAATAATCACACAGCTGTACTACACAACTGAAATGGTTGGCTTTGCAAGATCAGCTCAGTACTGTCACCTACTGAAATGATTTTGCTATAGTTCAGTTTAGCATCTGGTCAGATTGCTGTGGAGGCACATATTTTATTCTGAATGTGCTCATATGTTATTAACAATAATAATGGACATACTTGACCCCGAAGACCATTTATGACATGCTTCAAAGAAGTAGCATATATTTGGTGACAGATGTCAAATAATTAGACTCAAGAGCAGCAGTATCTACAGGCAAGCTCTGCTCCTTTTGGAACATTGTGCACAGTTGCAATCCACATAGAACATTAATAAGGTTTAATCATATGCCACCAAACTGTTTTTGTCTCCCATTTTGGACACCCACTGTAACCTATATGTTTTGTTGCCAACTGAATTGTGATGAATTTAATAAAATAAGAATTATGTGTCTTCTCATTGAGCAGAATTAGTGATGAGCATTTTTTAAATTAAATTTGCCATCCAACTCATTTCTAATGACATTAGATGTTGTTATGGCCTGGTTTGATAGAATACAATAGATGCATTTTTTTTGCATTTGGAGCTAAAATAATGAAGAACCAAATAAGAGAAAAACCATCAAATATTATTGAAACCTTTTTTTAAATTCACCTTTTTAAAACATAATTCTCTTTCTATCCAATTATCCTACTTTCCAATAAATCAGTTATCTTCTGATGTAGTTCTTTTAGCAGGACTATGAACAATTCATATGCAGATTCTCAATGCTGTGTCCAGTGGTGGGATTCAAGTTTTAAACAACAGGTTCTGTGGGCGTGGCTTAGTTGGGGGTGTGGCTTGGCAATCATGTCACGGTGGGCATGCCTAGCTGGTCACGTGACTGTAGGCGTGGCTAGCTGGTCATGTGACTGTGTAGGCGTGGCTAGCTGGTCATGTGACCGGGTGAGCGTGGCTATGTGTATAGGGACTACTCAGAGGGCTGAAAAAAGTCATTTCTGACTGGGCCTCGCACTTTTGACCGGTCCTCACACTTATGACCATCCTCACATTTATGCCCATGCAGCTTTCTTAACAACCATGTCACTCATTTCACAACTGCTTCTCTTCACCATGGTGACAAGGTAGGGCAAAAACGTAAAATGTGAGGATAGTCAAAATTCGAGGACTGGTCAAAAGTGTGAGGACCAGTCAAAAATAACTTTTTCAGCCCTCTGAGTAGTCCATATGCATAAAAGGATACAGCAATAGAGAGGGATAAAGGAAGGGAAGGGAAATTAGAGTAGGAGGGAGGGTAAGAGAGGGAGGAAGAGAGGAGGAGAATGAGAAAGGAAGAGGAAGTAGGGAGGAGAAGAAGAGGGGGAGGAAGAGAAAGTAAGAGGGAAAGAAAAGAGAGAGGTGGTAGATTTGAGGAGAAAGATTGCTGTACAATAAAAAAGATGAAAGGGAAGAAAACCAACCCCAAACAAATATAAAGATATTAAGATAAAGAATGAATTGTTAAACTTTAAAGAATAAAAGAGAACAAATATGAATAAATAACAATAATTAGAAACACACATACAAACATACAATGTATTTTCTTTGAACAGAGTATTTGGCCGGTTCATAAATTTAAACAGTGTTTAGTCATTTCAATTAAATTTACAATTTCTATATTTCCTTTTTGCCATATTTATTCCTCATCTATTTTTGTAAAAAACCAATATTACCCTTCATCCTCATCTCTAATCTTAATCAAATTCAATTTTTCCCTTCTATTCTATATTATACCCCTTCCCATTGTCATCTATTTTTATATCCATCCTCACATTGGTTAATTATGTAATATTAGTTGTTTAATATAAATTCAACATTTTAATATAAATCAATTAGTTATATAACTACCTTTTTTGTATTTTAATCAATATGAACATGAATATTCCAATTATTTCCATGCAATCCAATTTCTTACAAATCAATTAATTATATTTACCAATAATAATAAACCAAATAATTTCCCCCATATATTCCTCCAAACCACAACTTAACCATTTCTGCTTTCAGAAATATACAATTAATAGTATCTCAATTATTATAATTCCCTAGTTAAATAGAACTTTTTTTCTTTTGTGTTAAAATCTTGAACTCTCCTCTTTTTCCCTAAATTTCCCATTGTTTGCACCTAACTTTTTTGGTGAGGAAAAAGAAAAGAAATCTGCCTGCCTAATTTTCCAACCTTGCAGCAACAGCAAAGCAGTTTCAGTTTCCTTTTTCAGCATAGCTAGGGGAAAAAAAATGCTCCAGGACTCTTTGCAAGGAAGCAGCAGAGCCCTGAGCAAAACAGCTGAGACAAATCAGCTGAGAGTCGGGAGCCGATCTAATCAAGGGCTAATTAGCCTATGCTGAAGCTCCGTGGGCCAATAAAATTTCAAAAAAACACCGAACCATTTGTTAAATTGCTGGCTCGCCCGCCCCTCGCCCACCACTATTTATTGGCAATAAATAGTGGTGCGGAGGGGCGGGGTAAGCCAGCAATTTAACAAACGGTTCGGCTCCTAGAACTGGCAGAATCCCACCACTGGCTATAGAGCGGCCCTTTGAAGCCCCGCGGCAAGAATTTGAAGTTTCTTTTCCTCTAGCCATCAGCTGGGACTCGGGAGGCAGCAATAGATTGGGAGTGGGCGGGGTAAGCGAACGGCGAGTGATCCAACAGAGCAGAGAGTGAGGGTGAGTGAAGGCGTGGAAGCTGCTTTCTCCATCCTGCTCTCTTCTGTCCGGAGCCGGTGGGGAACCACGTGGCAGCCCACATGGATCCCAGGCAGCGGAACTCAGGCTAGGGAAGGGGTGGGCAATTGTGGCTCTTTTACAACCTGTGGCCTTCAACTCCCAGAATTCCTGAGACAGCCAAGCTGTCTCAGGAATTCTGGAAGTTGAAGTCCACAGGTTGTAAAAGAGCCACAATTGCCTACCCCTGGCTAGAGTAGGCTGGTGCCGCGCGGGTGGGAGGCGGGGCGGGGCGAGGGGCAGGCGAGCCAGAAATTTAACAAACGGTTCGGTGTGCTGTGGGGCCAATAAATTACAAAAAAACACCGAACCGTTTGTTAAATTGCTGGCTCGCTCGCCCCATTTATTGGAATAAATAGTAGTGCGGAGGGGCGGGGCAAGGGGCGGGGCAAGCCAGCAATTTAACAAAGGGTTCATCCGACCCCCCTAGAACCGGCAGAATCCCACCACTTCTGTGTCCCCATCTCCACAAATTAATTTATGAAAAAAGTCTCCATTCTGCCTGTCCTTAACAGTCCTAACTTACTTCTGCCTGAACTGCTTGGACTCCATCATTGTGTGTCCTCCTATGAATTCATGTTTATAAATGTGATTTTTAAGAAGGAGCAAGGAATATACTGTTGGAATTAGAACTTGATGTTACCCTAACATGGGTGATGGAATTAATAATCTAGCTGAAAGACATTACAGAAGATATCATATGGATTACAAACTTAAAGTCATTTGAGGATTTTGTTTATATATGGAAATATTTTTTAGTGGTGTGGTGTGGGCAGAAGAACAAAGATATTAAAATATTATGTATGGTAGACCTGTAGGAAAATGGGTGGAGATAGGTTAGGTTACTGATTGTTTAGTTTAGTAAAAGGGATGTTAGGTTCAGATATTTATATACGTAAGATTTGAATTAAGAGATATATGTATGGGGGTGGAGGAAATGGGTAGATTATGAGTTGAATAAATGTCAAATTAGGATTTATTATATAGTTTTATAGCTGAAGGTTGCTTTGAAATGTATAGTATAAGGGGGATATAATAACAATGTTAGAAAGAAATGGTTAGCATGTGGGGGGGGGTGTAAAAGGATGGTAAAGTATTATTCAATTTGATATCAATGATTTTATTTTGAAGAAGCCATGGGGGGAGCGGAGGGTGAGGAGGGGTTAGGGAGGAGGGGGGGAAAGGGGGAAAATTTGTATTTGAAAAACTTTTTCAATTAAAAAAAAAAGGAGCAAGATAAAATGTAATTTATAACTTAGAGGAAATTTCTTAAGCATAATCTCCCCAAAAGGTAATATAATAAATTACATCATACAGGGATGGGTAAGTAGATAGGTAGGTAGTTAGGTAGGAAGGAAGAAAATACATACATTAGAGAAACAGAAAGATGTTTATAATAAAAACAGGATCAAAAGTATTCTCATGCAGAAAATTATAAGGATATCACAATTTAATGGTAATTGCATGTAAAAAAAACAGTGGGATTGGGCTGAAATTATTTGGTAAGTCTTTCATTTAAGAAACATAGCTATTCTACAGGTCCTTTACAGAGACAAGGCCTTAGAGATAGAGGATTTTTGAAAAATCAGGCTACTTGCCACATTAGGGTGAATTAAATTGCCTTAATATGACAAGAAGATTGTTGTCAAGGATGAGCAATGCACAATACAGTATAATACAATACAACACAATACAGATGTGAGCTGCTTGTGGATCTCAGATTTCCTGTTTTTGGTCCCAGAAACCCCCCCCCCCCCATTGCATCATCAAAATTCAGAGACAAATCACTATATAATGAGTGTCATTTTTAGTGATTTTCAGTAGGAAAAGAAATATATTAAGCCGTGTATAGATTTAATAAATGTTAAAATTTAAAATATTTAAGAAGTGGGAGGAATCAGTCTAAGAAACCTATTACTGTTCTGTTCATTGCAGCTGAACTGTTTTAGGACTTTTGACAGGGAGTGACAAAGCAGAGGAGAAACAAGGGAGAAGCAGCAACTAGCAGTGCAAATTTTAGGTAATTGTTCAATCCAATCTTTGGACAAGTTTTTCTTACCAAGAGTAAAGAAGCACTATTTCAAAATTAGTATCAAGTATGTAGGTGGAGAGGCTAAGATGAAAAAGCACGGTAAGGCTGTGTAGTTCTTCCCAATTTAAAATAAAAACTCCTAAAACTAGAAAATACATATCTTCTTTTTAGCTGGAAGCAGAATTGAAACTTCTATATGAATATATATATAAAAGGAAGCTGGATTGGAAGATGAGTATGATTTTAAACCAGGAGGGAAAATATCATTAACCTTTGTAACAAGAGTTACAAAATAATAATAAACCTAAAGGAATACTAATAAGTAAAAGATAATTAATAGAATATCTAACAATATCTAATCAAATAGCAGTGTGAATTCCAGGTTAATTATTCCAATGGTAGACCCAAATTCTCCCCTAATAGCAATAGCTATTGGACAAAAATTAGCAGTCTTGCTAATCATTTCAGTTCTATCAGGAGAAAGCATATTTATCTAATTCAAGTTCTGTTCTAATAATGCCCAGCTAGTTAACTGTTTGGAGACTAGGTAGATACATAGATAAAATGTTGATATGGCCACATACCAAAAAACAAAGTGAGCAGCTGAATGGCACCCATAATTTACAATAAAAGTCACAATGAGCAGGAGACTTGAATACTGTACTGGCAATTACATCTTACCAAAAATAGCAAATAAACAAGAAGCATTCTGGGATAAATTAAACTCATTTTTTAATTCTGTAAAGTGCAGGGTTCAGAATGCAGGAATGTATGAACTTCAGACTTGCAGAAATGTTTATATAAAATCTTCTTTGCCTTTTCAGGATTTGCCCTATCATCAGCCAGACATTAGCAGAGGTCAATGATCTGTATTAGGTTGGAGATGGGTATAGATATAAAGCAGCAGTAATCCTTTAAATTTCTCTTCTAAAAGTTAAATTTTAACCCAATTCTTGAACCTTTACATATGAAGCCTGTGCCATAGAAAAATGTCAGGTAGATGCTTTAGTTTTAACCCATACCAAAATACATACAAAATGCGCGCATAACCTCCCCGCGCAACCCAGTGGGATTGGAAGGCCCATTTTTCGCTCTCCCCAGGATCCAGAGCCTTTCTAGGAGCCTGGGGAGGGTGAAAACGGCCTTCCCAATCCCCCTGTCCCTGTCTCCCCAACACCTATCTCTTCCCAAACTCAGCCCTCTATCTTGGATCAAGAACTCCATCAATGAACAAATCCACACTCTCAATAGGCTGGTCGGTTAGCACCAGGCGCTGGAGGTCTAATGAGATGCGTTCTATGTTTGGAATATAGCACTTTAAAGTTTGTTCAAATGGAACAGAAACAGTTGAAAGGAAGGAGGAGTTGCACCATAAGTTAAAAGAATTCATTTCTCTCAGAAGAATAAGTGAATGAACTGCTGTAAAGAATATCTGGTTTAAAATGCTGAGTCACCAGCTGCGTGACTTTGGGCCAGTCACTATTTCATAGTCCAACTCACCTCACAAGGTTGTTGTTGTTGGAAAATAGGAAGAGGAAGGTTTATCAGATATGTTCGCTGCCTTGTGTTATTTGTAAAAAAAAATAAAGGTGGGGATAATAATTAATTAATTAAATAAGTAAATACATAAAATGAAGAGCAAATAAAAACAACACAATTGTTGTTCCAGAGGGACAACAATTGTTGGTTCCAGAGGGAGGTTCCAGAGGGAGGTTCCAGAGGGAGCTTGGGCCAATCCCCGAGGATCTTGCACACGCCTCGACTGGAGACCTAGTGGCCGCTTGGGATAGAGCGGCCGCTGGAGTTCTGGATCGAGTCATGCCTTTGCGGCCTCTGACCCAGCGCCGTTCTCACCTGGCTCCTTGGTTCACTGAGGAGCTGAGGGAGATGAAGCGCCGGAAAAGACGCCTAGAGAGCAGTTGGAGGGCTAGTCTTTCTGAATCGGACCGGACACTGGTAAGATCTCATATTAAGAATTACCTAGTGGCGATAAAAGCAGCAAAATGTACTCATTGTGCTGCTCTTATTGCGTCATCAGATAATCGCCCGGCCGCCCTGTTTAGGGTGACCCGCTCCCTGCTCCACCAGGAAGCGCGGGAGGACCCCTTGGAGGGAAGAGCCGAGGACTTCGTACAATATCTACATGACAAAATCACTCAGATTCGGGAAGGACTGGACTCCGACTGGGTAGGTCCAGCGAGGGTGACGGGGGCAGGTCTTGAGAATATTATCTGGGACGAGTTTGATCCTGTGACCCCAGATGACGTGGACAGGATTCTGGGTAGGCTGAATGCAACCACATGTTTGTTGGACCTGTGTCCCTCCTGGTTAGTACTGGCTTCCCGGGAGGTGACGCGAGGCTGGCTCCAGGGGATTATAAATGCTTCATTGGGTGAGGGTGCCTTCCCCGCCGCCTTGAAGGAGGCGGTGGTGAGGCCTCTCTTCAAGAAGCCTTCCCTGGACCCGGCAGTATTGGCTAATTATCGTCCAGTCTCCAACCTCCGCTTCGTTGCGAAGGTTGTTGAGAGTGTGGTTGCACGACAGCTTCCCCAGTACCTGGATGAATCGTTGTATCTAGATCCATTCCAGTCGGGTTTCAGGCCTGGGTACAGCACGGAAACGGCATTGGTCGCGTTGGTTGATGATCTCTGGAGGGCTCGGGACAGGGGTTGCTCCTCTGTCTTGTCCTGTTAGATCTCTCAGCGGCTTTTGATACCATCGACCATGGTATCATGCTGCACCGGTTGGAAGAGTTGGGGGTGGGAGGCACCGTATTACGGTGGTTCTCCTCCTTTCTCTCCGACCGGTCGCAGTCTGTGTTGACAGGGGGGCAGAGATCGACCCCGAGGCCCCTCATATGTGGGGTGCCGCAGGGATCGGTCCTCTCGCCCCTTTTGTTCAACATTTATGTAAAGCCGCTGGGCGAGATCATCCGTGGTTTCGGGGTGAAGTACCACCAGTACGCTGACGACACCCAGCTGTACATCTCCACCCCGGACCACCCCAACGATGCCCTTGAAGTGATGTCCCGGTGCCTGGAGGCCGTACGGATCTGGATGGGGAGGAACAGGCTCAGGCTCAACCCATCCAAGACTGAGTGGCTGTGGTTTCCGACGTCCCGATATAGTCAGCTGGTGCCATCGCTGACTATTGGGGGCGAATCATTGGCCCCCACGGAAAGGGCTCGCAACTTGGGCATCCTCCTGGATTCACGGCTGTCTCTAGAAGAGCACCTGACGGCCGTGGCCGGGAGGATTTTTCATCAGGTTCGCCTGATTCGCCAGTTGCGTCCCTTTCTAGATCGGGACTCTCTACACACGGTCACTCATGCCCTCGTCACCTCTCGTCTGGACTATTGTAACGCTCTCTACATGGGGCTCCCCTTGAGGTACACTCGGAGGCTCCAACTGGCGCAGAGTGCAGCCGCGCGGGTGGTTATGGGAGCAACGTGGAGCTCCCATATAACACCTCTCCTGCGCGAGCTGCACTGGCTCCCGGTGGTCTTCCGAGTGCGCTTCAAGGTTTTGGTTACCACCTTTTAAGTACTCCATGGCTTAGGACCTGGTTATCTACGGGACCGCCTACTACCACAAATAGCCTCCCACCGGCCAGTACGCTCCCATAGAGAGGGGCTCCTCCGGGTGCCGTCGGCCAAACAATGTCGACTGGCGGCCCCTAGGGGGAGAGCCTTCTCTGTGGGGGCACCTACGATCTGGAACGAGCTCCCCCCGGAGATACGGAGGATCCCGGATCTGCGCACCTTCCGCCGTGCGCTTAAAACGTTTTTATTCCATCAAGCTGGCCTGGCCTAAATCTTCTCCTTTTTAAAATTTTTAAATTTTAAATTTAAATTTTAAACATGAATTTGTTATTATGGGATATTTTTAAAATTTAGCCAAACTGTTTAATCTGTTTTAACCTATTTTAAATTTTGTATTTTCTGTGTTTTTATCTTTTGGCTGTTCACCGCCCTGAGTCCTTCGGGAGAAGGGCGGTATAGAAATCTAATAAAACATAAAACAAACAATTGTGGGTAACTACTATTATCATCCAATCTAGAAAATGTGATTTATACCCTCCAAAAGGAAATTGCAAATCTTTAAAAAATGTAAAATGGTGATGTGGGACTGTAATTACCTAGACCTCTATATATGTACATAATCGTCATGCTACTTCCTTTCAATGTAGCAGTAGTTTGCAAAGTGCAGAAAAGTAGTAAAAAACAGTAACTGAAAGAAACTAAAGGCACAAAAAAAACAAAAAAACAAATACAACTAGTGTGCTTTAACACCATTTGGTATATCTTTCTATTACCTTCCCATCTCCCCTTACACTGTATCTATACACCACTTTTGTTCTTTGTTCCACCTCTCTCTTTCAGAATTTCATCAATTCCAGTTACACTTTTGTCAATATTCCTCTATTACTTGACACATTCTGTTAGATACTCGTGGACACGACGCCTGCGCAACCGGCTCTGTTGCCAGGCATCGAGGATTGGCTAGGACGCGAGCAGCTGGGAGAGCGGGAGAATAGCTGCCGCTGATTGGTTAGTGTGCTCTGACAGCTAACTATTTAAGGAGCTGTCAGGCGAGTTGTTTCGGCTTGCGTTACGAGTTCTTGTTAAATCTGTTCGTTTGAATAAAGTTGGTGTTTAGCAAACAACCTAGCCTCTAGCGTGTTACCCACTGAACTCAACAAGCGGCGACAAAGGTGGGATAAAGTCTGAGGTGACGGTGATTGCAGGCACCAGCAGGAGGACAACGCCAAGTCCGCGCCCTCCCGCCGACCCAGTCTACACGATGGCAACCGCCCTCCCTCCTTTCACACCGTTTGAGTCAGCTCTGGAAACCTGGGATGAGTACATGGAGAGGTTTGAGTGTTTTTTACAAGCCAATGACCTCTCTGATTTATCTAGCGCCAGAAAGAGGGGCTATTTTCTTAGTTTGTGT
This sequence comes from Arizona elegans, assembly GCA_022577455.1. NCBI lineage: Eukaryota > Metazoa > Chordata > Lepidosauria > Squamata > Colubridae > Arizona > Arizona elegans. The sequence continues at coordinate 158,445,230 of JAKOOJ010000001.1, forward strand.
GGCCGCGAGATTTTTGGGACTGCTAGGGCTCTCGTGGCCCATCAGGCGGTGTTTGCTGTGCCATGGGAGACTTTACTTGAGAAATTGAAGCACCATTACTCTCCCACCCCCTCAAAGATAGCGAGACGGCATGCGTTTCACCAGAGGGCTCAAAAGGAGAGGGAGTCAATCAATGATTACATGGCTTCCTTGCGGTCGGCGGCACTCCATTGCGAGTTCAGGGAGCTGGATGACATGCTCCTGGACCAGCTCGTGTGCGGGGTGCGGAACCTTAAGCTTCAGCAATGCTTACTGGCCCGCTCCGACCTGACTCTTCCGATTGCTTTGGATGAAGCCAGGGCTGCGGAGATGTCTGCTAAGTCCGCAGCCGAGATCCAGCGTCACCAGACTGGAGGGGGATTACCAGCTAGCACCCCTCAATCGGTCCATTATGAAGAGTCCGACCAGGATGACACATCTGAGGGAGAAATGGACGTCAGCCGCCTCAAGACCTCAAAGACCAAAGTTTGCATGCCTCCAGTTAAGAGCTCCCAGGGCAGCTGCCTCGGATGTGGTGGAGCGCACAACCGCTCGGAATGCAGATTCCGGTCTGCTATCTGCCGGCGTTGTGGCAAACGGGGGCATCTCTCTAGGGTCTGCCGCTCCGTTTTTCTGGTTCCTGAGGGTGCTGGGGAACCACGGCCCAAGCAAATGAAGACCAGGAAGACCGGACGCCCCGCAGCGGCTGTTGCTACGATGCTTGAGGGTGAGGTGGCAGCAGCGGCCGTTAACCATGCTTCCGTTCCTGTCACGGGGAGCAAGATTTTTCTTACTATTCAATTGGAGGGGGTCCCCTGCAAGATGGAGGTGGACATGGGCTCCTCCAAGTCACTGATTTCCTGGCCCACACTTTCTGCACTACTGCCTTCCATCTCTCTGCGACAGTTACAAACTTGCCACATCAAGCTGAGAGACTATCAGGGCAAGGCTATCCCCATTTTGGGTTGTGGGTCCTTCCGGGTTGCATATAATTCATTTTCGGGTAAATTGCCTTTAATTGTGGTGCGAGACTGCCTCCCCTCCCTCCTGGGGTTAGACTGGTTCACTGCCCTTAGCCTCGGCATGTCCGGCATACACCACACCTGTCCGGACCCCTTATCCAAACTTGCACACGAATTTGCTGAGGTGTTTGATGGTACCTTAGGGAAATACACGGGGCTTCCCATTTCCTTTAATTTGGATCCTCAGGTTGCGCTGATATGCCTGAAGCCTAGGAGGGTGCCACTCGCACTGCGGCCCAGAGTTGATCGAGAATTAGATAAATTAATAGCTCAAGGGGTTCTTCAACCAGTGGAGCATTCTAATTGGGAGACCCCTATAGTGATTCCCCTTAAGCAGGACAGCACCATTAGAATCTGCGCCGATTACAAGGGGACGATCAATAAGGCCCTGAAAGCTAACCACTATCCCGTGCCTGTTGTCCAGCATCTGTTACATTCTCTGGGCCAGGGTAAAATCTTTGCAAAGCTTGACCTTGCTCAAGCTTACCAACAGCTTCCGGTGGACGATGCCACCGCCCTAGCCCAGACGATTGTAACTCACAGGGGGACCTTCAAATGTACCCGACTACAATTCGGGGTTAGTGTGGCCCCGGGTATTTTTCAAAGCCTCATGGAGCGTTTGCTCCATGGGCTTGAGGGCGTTGTGCCCTATTTTGATGATGTGCTGATTGCTGCTGCTGACCACAGCGAACTCATCATCAAACTTAGGGCTGTTCTCGCTAGATTTCAACAGGCAGGCTTACGGCTTAAGAGAGATAAGTGCAGAATTGGCGTCCCGCAGGTAGAATTCTTGGGGTTCCTCATAGACTCCTCTGGTATTCACCCAGCACCATCCAAGGTAGATGCCATTAAGCGGGCTCCTATTCCCAATAATAAGGCCGAGTTGCAGGCATTCCTTGGCCTGCTGAATTTCTATTCCGTTTTTTTACCGCATAAAGCCTCGGTGGCGGAGCCCCTTCACCGGCTCCTAGACACCAAGACTCCTTGGCTTTGGGACCGTAGGGCAGCTAATTCCTTCCCAGGCTGTTAAAGACCTTCTCACCTCCGATGCTGTCCTCGTGCAGTACGACAATAACTTGCCCATCTCATTGACATGCGATGCCTCCCCCTACGGGGTGGGGGCTGTTTTGAGTCATGTCTTGCCCTCCGGCACGGAAGCACCTATTGCGTACTACTCGAGGACCCTATCGCCAGTGGAAAGAAATTACAGCCAGATCGATAGGGAGGCTCTGGCTGCTGTGGCTGGCGTGAAACGTTTTCACGACTATCTCTATGGTCGCCCTTTCCAATTGGTCACTGATCATAAGCCCTTATTGGGGCTTTTGGCGGGAGATCGCCAAACCCCTTTGATCCTGTCCCCGCGCATGTCTCGCTGGGCTGAATTTCTGGCGGCTTATTCGTACCACTTGATCTATAAGCCGGGCAAGGCTATTGGGCACGCTGATGCCCTTAGCCGCTGCCCTCTTCCTCTAGCAGTCCACAATCCTGCCCCTGCAGCCTCTGTTTTCCTTGTGGATGAGTTGGCCTCTTTAGTGACCGCCGCTGACATCCAGACTCATTCTGCGGCAGATGCGATTCTTTCCGTGGTCCTAGACTGGGTGCGCAGGGGCTGGCCACAGTCCCAAGCCACCGCTGACTTCCTTCCTTACAGTCGTAGACAACATGAGCTGTCAGTAAACAAAGGCTGTCTTCTGTGGGGTAATCGGGTGGTGGTGCCCCCCAAGCTCAGGTCTCAGATTCTGTCATGCCTGCACAATGCTCACCCGGGCATTGTCCGCATGAAGGCCCTTGCGCGCAGCTATGTCTGATGGCCTTGCATTGATCAAGACATCGAAGCCTGGGTAGGTCGCTGTCCACAGTGCCAACTTACTAGACCGGTTCCACCCGCGGCCCCAGTTCTAGAGTGGGAACCGTCCAGAGCCCCTGGGCCAGGGTGCACCTGGACCTTGCTGGGCCTTTCCAGGGTCACACCTTCCTTATCGCTGTAGACGCACATTCCAAATGGGTTGAGCTCGCCCCTATGCATGCCACCACTTCTGCAGCTATTATTGGAGTGCTAGGGGGCGTTTTCGCCACGCATGGGTTGCCGGATATCATTGTCACCGATAATGGGCCGCAGTTCGTGTTAGCACCTTTCCAACTGTTTCTGGCCCGGCTGGGTATCCGGCACGCTCAGACTGCCCCGGCTCACCCAGCCGCTAATGGCTTGGCGGAAAGGGCTGTAAGATCTGCCAAGGGGGCGCTGCGACATTTGGGTTCATCAAATTGTCTCCACAAAATTCGGCAATACCTCTTGGCACAGCACACTACACTAGTTCTACCACCAAACACACACCGGCCGAGTTGCTCATGGGCCGACGGCTCCGTACGACCCTGGACCGTCTGCACCCTGATTACATGGGGGAGCCATTTAGGGGAACCCATTTGCCGTTGAGAGTCTTCAATGTGGGGGACTTAGTCTACGCCCTGAACTTTGATAAAGACTGTAGCTGGCTGCCGGGTCACATCACACAAATAACTGGTCCCTACTCTTATAGGGTCCTACTCTCTGATGGGAGAGTCTGGCGGCGACATATAAACCAGATTCGACGAAGACTAGCCGACGCACCCGCTGACCAACCGGGCCAGGATTCCCTAACTCCACCTGGCAGGGACCACACGAGGGAGCCTACCATCCCTATTCCTCCACCCGCAGCGTTCTCGGTGGGAAACTTACCTGTTGGTGCAGGTCCGGCAGCGAGTTCGAATCCTCCTTTCCCCAGCATGGCTCGGAGTCCACCTCCTGGAGTGATTGAGGACTTGGCCCCTCCTCCTACACTATCCACGCCAGCTCTAACATCCTCCCAGTCTGCACTGCCTCCTCCTCCTACCTTGACTGCTACACCAGAGCCAAGGCGGTCTGGCCGGAGCCGTCGTCGTCCGGCTTACTTGGAGGACTACGCGTGCGCAATCCGGGTGGGAAGGGGTGTTAGATACTCGTGGACACGACGCCTGCGCAGCCGGCTCTGTTGCCAGGCGTCGAGGATTGGCTAGGACACGAGCAACTGGGAGAGCGGGAGAATAGCTGCCGCTGATTGGTTAGTGTGCTCTGACAGCTAACTATTTAAGGAGCTGTCAGGCGAGTTGTTTCGGCTTGCGTTACGAGTTCTTGTTAAATCTGTTCGTTTGAATAAAGTTGGTGTTTAGCAAACAACCTAGCCTCTAGCGTGTTACCCACTGAACTCAACACATTCTATCTTAATGTATTATTCTTATAGTTTGATCTTTGTTCATTCTCTCTCCATAACTAAATCATCTCAAAGTACTTTCTTCAAAAAGTTTGAAGTTTATATCCTGTTTTTATTCATTGAGTACCCTTTCAAGCTTGACCCTTCTTGTTTTACTACCCACACTTATTCAGTATCCCATTTCCACTTCAACATTTTATGTCACTCCTGACATATCCAACTCTCACTTCCAAATAACTGAGTAGAAGCATGCTCTTATTCACACCTATTCTTTTGAGAAACATTCATTTCTCACAAAACATCACATACCGCCTACAACCTTTCTACTGGCATTTTCTATTTCTCCATCTTTACTAAACATTTCACCAGGATGAATAATTTAATCTGCTTGCTCTAATTCTTCTCAATGTATGTTTATCTTGCTATTTTCTCTTCATTTTCCCTGCTAAACACCACTTCTATCTTTGATGCATTAAGTTTCAGATCCATACTCCTCTTTTCAACATTGTGTATCTAACATCACTACAATCATTCAGTTCTTCAGCCAACATGTCGCATAATCTGAATACAGAAGTACAGGTATAGTAACACTCCCAACATTTAATGTTATTACAGGTTAACACATAATCATCCAAAAGGATATGACCCATTCTTGTCTTATTCCTGGCTCAATACTGAACAATTTGCTGAGTAAATTGTCTACTGTATTTGCATGAATATTTTATGTACATTGTGTTTTACATTCGGCAGTCAACTTTCAGTTCATATTTGCACAGAAATTATGTAATTCAGTCCTTTTTACTTTATTATACAGGCTATGTAAATCCTTGTGCAATAAATCTATCTTCTCACAGACTTTTCTCAGTGAATTGCTGCAAATTTGATCTGCAGATTCCTGCCTGGCACAAAGCTGCATTGACCTTCCCAAATTTGTCCACTGTCAATAATGAAAGGGTTACCTTCATGAAGTATTCAAGCCACTTTTTCAGGAAAATCTCAGTCCTTTAGTTGTTTTGCAGAAATAGGACAAAATGAGCAAAAAGATAGAATCTTGCTTATTTTTTAGGGAACACTTCACTGAAGCACATGCTCTTCAAAGGGCTTTGAGTAATGACTGGTTACCCCTTCCATTATTCTGCCAAATACTTTCCTGAGCACATACAACAAACCTGTAGATTTGCCTTTCCTCATGCTAATTTGTTGTGCCTGTTTGGGCTTTAGGGGTGCAGTCATGCACTTTCAAGACCACCTTTGTATAGTACAATTCAATACCCGGAAACTTTTCTCTGAGGCTCCCAACTTAACAGCTTGAACTCTTAAAGCCCTTCTTCTAGGGATGTTTCTGTCATTATCAATTTGAAGAGGCCCCAATTTTACCAATTTTGGGCAAAATACTACATGTTATTCCTCAAAATATTAATTCTTTAAAATCTTAATAGTCATGTTTAATTTGAAAATGAAGGGGAAAGATAGCACTTCTATGTAGATTAGATTGTTCCTATATTTAAGTGGGTAGCTTGGCCTTCAGGAAGTATTGAAGTCATTTTTTAAAGAAAATCTCAGTCTTGTTTTGAAGAAATAGGATAAAATGAGCAATAAAATTGAAGGACATCTTGCTTATTTCCTTAGGGAACTCTTCACTGAAGGCACATGCTCTTCAAAGGGTTTTGAGTGAGGACTGGAATAGCAGATTGAAAAGATCCTTGTAAATTTTTCTTACTATTTTTATATTGTTTTTATATTGTGAGCTGCCGAGGCATATACTAAAATAGCAGTAGCAATAGCACTTTGACTTATATACCACTTCACAATGCTTTACAGCCCTCTCTAAGCAGTCTTTTGCACATTGTCAGCATCATTTGCACATTGCCTCCAACAACCTGGCTTCTCATTTTACCAACCTCGGAAGGATGGAAGGCTGAGTCAGCCTTGAGCTGGTCAGAATCGAACTCCAGGAGTGGGCAGAGCCAGACTGCAATACTGCATTCTAACACTGTACCACCATGGCTATATGAATTTGATTGAGGAATAAACAAATATTTAATTTGTTTAACTTTGTTAGATAGATGTGATTAACTTAACAAGTCCTACATGCATTCCTTAACAGATTGTTTGCAGTTTTCTGCCCCTTAAGCCCATCACGCCCAAGAACAAGCAACATTTATGATATGTGAATTTAAATACACTTATTTTATCAAGTTTGTCTTGTGTATGCTAAAAAAGGTTGAAACATAAACTTATTGAGATATTTTTCATGTGCCAAAGTAAGCGGTTTTTCAGTGATCCCTCTTTTATTTTAACCATTGTAGTGAGAAGCGGAAGCAAAATGTCCTCCATTTATAAATAAATCTCTAGATTACATCTGCACATTTTATAGAAAAAAAGGCTTCTCTTTCTTGTTTTATAAAGGTAAGTGGGAGAAAAACAGCATCCAGTATCTGAGCATCAATCAGCAGTAGAGCTGAATATATTTTAAATTAGCCCAAAATCAGAAACCTTCTCAAATTGTTTCATTTAATCAGAACATGAGAATGTTCAAAAAGAAGAGATCTCAGAGTAAGGAAAGAGAGAACTAGCTGCAGTTGAACGTGAGAGGCTCAAATGTTAATAGCTAGGCAGTCATCAGTGCCCCATTATATTTTTTAATTTATTGAACCAATATCTATGCCACATTTCTTCTAAAACAAAAAATAAAGCCAGCAGCAGATTCAAATATGTCCTTTATCCTAAATCAAATAGGATGTATCCATATGTAAATAAAAATCAGAATGAAAATGCATAGGTTTCAGCTGCAGATGGTTTATGCATATACAATAGAACCAAAGAATTTTTTTTTCTTTAAGTTCTTGGTAGTCTTCCATTAGAGGGTGTGAAGTTAAAGACATTGAGCTTGTCAGCTGGAAAGCTGACAGCTCAGATTCAAGACCCAAGACGGTGCGCTCCCATTCCTGCCGCAGCTCTTGCCCACCCAGCAGTTCAAAAGTATGCAAATGCAAGTAGATTAATTCCACTTCAGTGGGAAGGAAGCAACATTCTGTACACCTTTGGTGTATAGCCATGCTGGCCATATGTCCATGGAAAATGTCTTCAGATAACACTGGCTCCTTGAGATGAGCACCGCACCCTAGAGTCAGACATGACTGGACAGGAAAATCTTTACTTTTTAGTCTTCCATTAACAGATAATGATTTTGAATTTATAGTGTTATTAAGCTATGGAAATATTTTTCTGTTAAAAATATTTTTTAATGTCAGAAACCTCTCCTCTTTCTTGGTCCCCTTGCCCAAACCAGCAAAAATACACTTCAAGTCAGTTATCCATTGGTTCATCAAAAGACAAATAATGCCAGGCATGTCTTATACCAATTTTATTTGTCTCTTCAGTAGTCCAATTGATGTTGGTTACCTGCTGAAATGACTGTGCTGTAGTAGGAACCCTTTCAGCAGTTCCAAGAAGGCTCCACACCCATTTGCACTACTCAGGCGATCCTGAGAACACAGGTAAATCTCCAAGTGCCCTCGACAACTCTCTAAAAGAATGCAAATGACCAGCTGTCTGCAAGGAATATAAATCCTTCCACCATTCCCCACCATCCAGTCAGAGCTGAAGAAACTTCTTGGATGAGAAGCAAAACATCTTCAAAGAAAAACAAGAACGTCCAGTTGTCTCTTGAAAAAAAAGCACTTTTGGGATGAAATCTCTCACAATATTATCATTATTATTATTATTATTATTATTATTATTATTATTATTATTATTTAATCTTTAGTGAGATTCACAGCCTATGAGGCCGGTTAATAGCTCAGCAGCTCAAGTCCTAACCAAGAACCTAGGAACTGTTAAGGTATCGTCGGAGGATGTAAGCTGTTCCAAGTAAGGTGGTTTTTTGTAAAGTCAAAATGTTCAAGTCCGGCAAATTTAGAATTTCTAAATAGCGGGGTAGCCCTTTGGGTATTGCTCCAAGGGCTCCAATTACAATCGGGACAACACACGATTTCTTTTTCCACAGCCGCTCAACTTCAATTTGTAAGTCCCAGTACTTTGTGATTTTTTCTTGCTGCTTATCTTCAATTCGTGCATCACCAGGTATTGCAATGTCAATGAACCATATTTTTTTCTTTTCAACTATTGTTATGTCAGGTGTGTTGTGGACCAAGTGCCTGTCAGTCTGAATCCTAAAGTCCCACAAGATCTTGAGTTTCTCATTCTCTAAAACTTTCTCAACCTGATGTTCCCAGTGGTTTTTGCTGTACTCAAATCCAAACTTCTGGCACAATTTCCAGTGAATGATCTTAGCAACATGGTCATGGCGTTGTAGGTAGTCAGTTTGTGAAATTTTGCTGCACCCACTGATCAGGTGGTCAACTGTCTCATCTTTCTCATTGCATAGGCGGCATTTGCTGTTGGTGGTAACATGTTGAATGTTTGCCTTCATGCAGTTTGTGGCTAGGGCTTGTTCTTGAGCTGCCAAAATAAAGCTTTCTGTTTCTTTTTTCAGTACTCCTGATCTTAGCCAGTTCCAAGTTAATTTCTGGTCAGCTTTGCCTTCAATACTTTTCAAGTATTGGCCATGCAGAGCTTTGTGTTTCCAATTTTCAGCTCGCTGCTCAATTACTTCTTTCTTATATTCTGCTTTTGTTTTAGTTGTCTTTAAAAGGCCTCCTTTATTTACTTTCTTAATCATTGGTTCTTCACTTTTCTGGATGTAATCATTCAAGCTGCATTTTTCTTCTTCCACAGTCTGCTTTACTTGTAGGAGTCCTCGACCACCCTCTGCTCTTGGTAAATATAATCGGTCAACATCACTTTTAGGGTGCAAGGCATGATTCATTGTCATAAGCTTCCTTGTTTTTCTGTCCAAATTGTCTAACTCCATCTGGGTCCAATCAATTATTCCTGCAGAGTATCTAATCACAGGTACAGCCCAGGTATTTATGGCTTTTATGATGTTTCCTCCACTCAATTTGGACATTAATATCTTACGAATTCGCCAAATGTACTTGGCTGAAGTTAATTCCTTGACTTTATTATGCATTAAGTCAGAGGCTTCTAAAATTCCCAAGTACTTGTAGCCTTCTTCTGATTTTACTGCCTTTATCATTTCTTCATTCTCTAGTTCTATTCCATCCTCTTCTATGATCTTGCCTGCTTTGGTTGCTATTGTTGCACATTTGTCAATTCCAAACTGCATACCAATGTCTTGGCTGAATTCTTTTGTGTTTTCAATTAATAAATTCAGTTCAGCTTTTGTTTTACCAAACAGCTTCAAATCATCCATGTACATCAAATGCGAGATTTTCAGTCCTTTCTTTGCAAGTTCGTATCCACAGTTCATCTTCTTCAAATTGATTGTCAGTGGTAGCATTGAGAGTATAAAAAGTAGGGGTGAAAGGGAATCGCCCTGGAAAATGCCTCGTTTAATTTCAACTTCACCCAGTTCTTCTTCATTAGCCATAAGTTTTGTTTTCCAGAGGTTCATTGAAGATTCCATGAATTTTTGTATGTTGCTGCTGATGCCTAATATTTCCAGGCATTTCTTGATCCAGCTATGGGGAACTGAATCAAATGCTTTCTTATAGTCTATCCAAGCCATGAACAGGTTGGTTCGTCTTTTCTTTGAGTTCTTTAGGATTAGCTTGTCGATCAGCAATTGATCCTTTGTTCCTCTTGAGTTTTTGCAGCATCCTTTCTGTTCTACAGGAAGCAAGTTATTTCTTTCCAGGTATCCATAGATTTGGTTTGCAATGATACCAGTAAGAAGCTTGTACGTTGTTGGCAAACAGGTGATTGGCCTATAGTTTCCAGGGTCCTTTCCTTTTTCTTTATCTTTTTGGATCAAAAATGTCCTTCCAGTTGTCATCCATCCATCATTTTCAGGTGTTTTTAGGATCTGGTTCATCTGGGTTGCCAATCTTTTGTGCAGTCTTGTAAGTGCCTTTAACCAGAAGCCATGCAGCTCATCCGGTCCAGGTGCACTCCAGTTCTTCACTTTTCTTGACTGTCTTTGCACCATTGCTTTTGTTATTTTCACGACTTCCATTTTATGCACTTTAATAGAGTCCTCAACCTATTTGATCCATTTTGCATTTCTGTTGTGCTTCTTGTTGTTTTCCCACAAATTCTTCCAGAATTTCAGAGCTTTCTCTTTATCAGGCTTTCATTTGTTTTGTTTTTTTTATTGAAAAGTTTTATGAAAGATACAAACATTTTCATAATGTCCATTCCTCAATAGTAGGTGGATCTTCCTTCTTCCAGTACTGTGCCACCAGTAACCTGGCAGCCGTTATTAAGTTCAAAACCAGCTTAGTCTCTATTACAATACAATCCATAACTATTCCCAACAGAAAAAACTGTGGTGTAAATTAAATTTTTTTCTTCAAAGTATTTTGAATAATCCACCATATTTTTATCCAAAAAGCCTTAATCTTTTTACATGTTCACCATATATGGAAATATGTAGCATCTTCACACTCACATCGCCAACACTTAGGTTGTAAATTTGGATACATACAAGCCAGTTTTTTTGGATCTAAATGCCATCTATAAAACATTTTGTAAAAATTCTCCCTTAAATTTTGTGCTTGTGTAAATCTTATATTTCTAACCCATATCTTTTCCCATGTTTCCATCATTATTGGTTCACCTACATTTTGTGCCCATTTTATCATACAATCCTTGACTAACTGTTTCTGAATCTATTTCCAGTAATGCATTGTACAACCTTTTTATGTGCATTTGACCTTCATCTCTTATTTACTTTATCAAATTCTCATCCTGCTGCAAAATACCAATTTTTTGATCTTCTCTCCATCTGGCCAGCAGCTGTCCATATTGAAACCAAGTCTTAATAATCCCTTCTTCTTTTAGTTGTTCCATGGATTTTAACTGTAGTCTGACTCCTTCCTTATAAAGGAGTTCCTTATATGTAATCTTATCTTGCTTTTGCTCTAAATTTATGTTCTCTATCGCGTGTCTGGGTACTGTCCATATTGGTAACCTATCATTTAGTTTATATTTATACTTTTTCCAGACACGCAATAGAGCATTTCTTAATATATGACTTTTAAAAGTCTTATCTACTTTCTTATCATACACTAAGTAAGCATGCCAGCCATAAACCAAACCATATCCTTCAATATTCAATATCTTTTCTTCCGTTAAGTTTATCCAATCTGTGATTGCTGAGAGGGCAGCAGCTTCATAGTACAATCTTAAATTGGGCATCTTAAGACCACCTCTTTCTCTAGTATCTTGCAATATCTTTTGTTTAACTCGTGGTTTCTTCCCTGCCCACACAAATTTGTTTATGCCCTTCTGCCATTCCTTCAAGTTCTCATCTTTTTTAAGTATAGGTATCATTTGAAAAAGAAATAGAAATTTTGGTAAAATATTCATTTTTACAGCGGCTATCCTTCCCAGCAAAGACAGTTGTAGTTTTTTCCAGTTGTCCAACTCTTTCTGTATTTTGTGCCATAATGGTTCATAGTTGTACTGATATAATTTCGTATTTGCAGTCATAATATAAACCCCCAGATATTTAACCTTCTTAACTACTTCAAATCCTGTTAACCTTTCTATCTCTTCTTTTTGGCTCCTAACCATATTTTTAGCTATTATTTTTGTTTTAGCTGCATTTATTTTAAAGCCAGATACTTGTCCATGTAAGCAGGTTATATCCATCAAGGCTGTAATCGATTGTACCGGTTGGGTTAAGGTAACAACCAGGTCATCCGCAAATGCTCATACCTTGTACTCATGCTGTCTAATTTTAATTCCCTTAATTGTATTCATCTCGTGTATCTTGTTTAATAAAATTTCCAGCGTCAAAATAAACAATAACGGGGACAAAGGACAGCCTTGCCTTGTTCCTTTTTCTATGTTAAAAGCATCTGTTAAACCACCATTAACTATTATTTGCGCTGTTTGTTTTTGATATATTGCCTTAATAGATTGTACAAATTGTTCTCCAAATTGCATCCTTTCTATTAGTTTTAGTAAAAATTGCCAATTCAATCTATCAAAGGCTTTCTCAGCATCCAAGAACACAAGCACTGCGGGGACCTGGTTGTTCCTTTCCAAATACTCTAATAAGTTAACGATTTGCCTTACATTACTCTTCATTTTTTTTTAAAATTTGATTTATATGCCGCCCTTCTCCGGAGACTCAGGGCGGCTTACAATGCGTTAAGCAATAGCCTTCATTCTTTTGTATATTTTATACAAAGTCAGCTTATTGCCCCCACAAACTGGGTCCTCATTTCACCTACCTTAGAAAGGATGGAAGGCTGAGTCAACCTTGAGCCTTGGAGAGATTCGAACCAGCAGAAATTGCAAGCAGCTGTGTTAATGACAGGGTGCACCAGTGCACCAAACCATTGTACTATCAAGGCTCTTGTCTACCATTTGTCTACCATTTATAAAACCAGTTTGATCATGGTGAATCATTTGCTGCATGACTGTCATTAATCTATTTGCCAAAATTTTAGCAAATATCTTATAGTCTGTATTTAATAATGAAATTGGCCTATAATTTTTAGGATCTGTATCGTTATGCCCTTCTTTTGGGATCAACGAAATAAATGCTGTCTTCCAAGTTGGAGGTACCTTTCCTCCCTATTGTATATTGTTAAATAATTCTTTCAACGGTTCTATCATTTCCTCCTGTAGGGTTTTATAGTAAATAGCCATCAAACCGTCCGTCCCAGGAGCTTTACCCACTTTCAACTGCTTAATTGCTAACGCAATTTCCTCGGAAGTTATCGATTGATTTAAACTATCCCTCTGCTCATTTGAAATTATATAAATATTCTCTTTCTGCAAAAATCTATCTATATCTATATCTTTAATTTTATCACCAGTATATAGCCTCGAATAAAACTCTAAAAAAGATTTTTTAATCAATTGTTGCTCATAAACCTCTTTACCCTTATATTTTATTCTCTCTATTGTCCTTGATTTTTGCTTTTTCCTTAACAAATATGCTAACCACCTGCCTGGTTTATTGGCATTGTAAAAAGTATTATGTTTTGCATATCTTAAATTAGTTGCCACTTGATCTGCTATTAACATATTAAATTGACCTTTCAATAAATTGATTGCCTCTTTAATTTTCTTATCCGTTGGATTAGCTACTAAAGCCCGTTCCTGTTTACTAATCTCATCTTCTAATTCTTTTCTTTTTGTCCCCTGTTTCTTTCTATATTTATTATTCAAATATATCAAAATTCCTCGCATATATGCCTTACTTGCATCCCATACCATTTCCATCGATGTGCCCTTTTGCATATTCATAACAAAAAATTCTTTCATAAATTTTTTACACTCTTTTACATTTTCTTCATATCTAAACAAATTATCATTTAACCTCCGGGACCTCCTAGGCCCTTTCTCATACTCCAATTCCAGCCAAACTGGACTATGGTCTGTCAATGTTCTTGAGCAAATCTTCGTATTTTTCACCCTAGATAAAAGATCGTTAGTAATTAGTATAAAATCAATCCTTGAAAAGGATTGATGTCTATCTGAAAAAAAAGTAAAATCTTTTTCTTCCGGGTTTCTTTCACGCCAGATATTATTATTATTATTATTATTATTATTATTATTATTATTATTATTATTATTATTATTATTATTATTATTATTATTATTTACTTTATCCATTAAACATGAAAGTCAGTCAACTGAACATTCAAAAATGCATCACAAATACCACTGACTGGTGCTAATGGTTGATACGGGTTGCTGCCAGCGTCCTAGGTGTCAACCAAGTACCTTCTTAAGATGTACGATATTCCAAGTAGTGCAGTTTTTTGCAGTTCCGCTGGTGTTATTGCAGGAAGCTGCAATTAGTTGAAATTCTTATAAAATTCTTGGACATGGTAACAAGTGCCCCGATGACAATGGGTATCACTGTTACATGTTTCATCCATAGCCATGTAGTTTCGATGGCCAGGTCGTGATATTTCATGATTTTTTCCAGTTCTTTTTCTTCGACTCTGACATCTCCTGGTACCGCGATGTCAATAAATTGTATGTTGCAGTTTTCGACAACTGTGATATCTGGTGTGTTGTGTTCCAAGTGATGATCCGTCTGTATTCAAAAGTCCCACAAGAGCTTCACCTTCTCATTTTCTATAATTTTTTTCACTTTATGTTCCCATGACTTTTTGAATACAGGTAAGTCGTATTTTTTGCATAATGACCAGTGGATTAATTTAGCAACTCGGTCGTGTCTAGTTTTGTAATCAGTTTGTGTGATTTTGCTGCATTCACATATTAAATGTGTAACAGTTTCAACTTTGTTGTTGCAAAGTCGGCAGTTTGGATTGTTGGTGGATTTTTGTATCTTTGCTTTCATGGCATTAGTTTGTAGTGCTTGTTCTTGAGCAGCGAGTATTAAACCTTCCATTTCTTTCTTGATGGTTCCCATCTTAATCCATGCCTATGTAAAGTTGTCATCACATTTTCCTTCTATGTTTTTCAAGTGCTGTCCATGCAAAGCTTTGGTTTTCCATCTATTTAATCTGTCATCCAGCTGTTTTTCCTTATATTCTGCCTTTGTTTCTGTTGTTTTTATAATGTTCTCTGTTTTCACAGCCTGCAGCAATTTTTCTGTACTTTGGTTCACATAATCATTCAAATTTCATTTTTTTTGTAAATATTTTTTTATTTTTTTTCAAAACATAAACATAAAATATAACTTTCAAGAACAGAGTCTTAATCTGGTCATAGATGGTTACCATGCTTACATTCCTTTAACAAGCTCCATTCAATTTCCCATTACATCTTTTACGGATAGAAAATCAAAACAAAAACAAACAGATTTTAACATAAAGTCTAGCATCTTCACCTAGACAAATCCATTATATCAATACAATTTTAATTTCAAATTAACTTTTGCTCATTTTTATATCTATATATCAATCCTGATTTTATCTTGTTCTTCTTCACCTTGTATCTGTTACCATCAGTGTCAAAATAATTTTTAACAATATTATATATTCTAAATATATAATTCCTCTTATAAATTCCTCTTATTCTAATTATTTACCTTACAATTTTATCACCACAAATCTTAATTTCAAATTCAATACAACTCCGTTTTTATTAAACTTTATAAAACAAATTCTATCTAATTCTTAATCTCTTGACCCTTTTCCTTGAAACTTGGTATCTTATACACACTTAAAAACACTTATTATCTATTACAGTTTTCATGTTACACAAGTTTATCACAAAAACATGTTTTATTTAAACTAATTTCCGGTGTATTTTCTTCCATACCTCCCTCTATTGTTTGGCTGTTTTCCAGCATATTATGTTTGGCTGATTCACAGCATAGTCTCCTCTGGAGCACCAACTATTTTTGGCTAATTTCCAGTATAGTCTCCTCCAAGCCTACCACCATTATTGGCTAATTTCAAGCATATTTTCCAGCCTAATCTCCTCCAACTCTCCTCCTATTTGCTTGGCTAATTTCCATTATTTTATTGGTTGATTTCTAGCATATTATGTTTGGCTGATTTCCAGCATAGTCCCCTCCAGGGCTCCCATTCTTGTTTGGCTGATTTCCAGCATAGTCTCCTCCAACTCTCCTGTAAGTGTTTGGCTAATTTCCAGCATTTTAACTAGTTTCCAACATATTTCCTCCGAGTCTCAGACTCTTATCTAGTTGGTATCCATCCCTCTTATTTTAATTTTCTCTTACAATATAGTTATCTATTTTGTGTCAGTTTCCCAACATGCTCTTTCAAATTAATTCTCAATATATTTCATAATAAACATCATTTCCAGGATATATTAAATTAAATCACAGTTTGTTGCTAAAATCTGTGTATTTTATAGTTTGTTCAATAAAACCTTAGTCAAGCATAATCACCAATCTAGCATTTGTTTGCATATTAAAATTAAAACATATTACATCAAACAGTAAATTTTCTTAAAGTTGTCTCACAGTAAAATATACTCTTCTTTATTGTTTTTAACCACCTATATATCATCCTCTATTTTACTTGCCATCTCTTATTTTCTATTTTTATTACTCCAAAAACCCTTCTGTTTTTATCCAAAAATCATATATACCTTTAGGCTTTTAAACTTTACATTTAAATTTAGTTACATTTAAATTTATCTACTTTATTTCTTCCTTTTCTTCCTTTTTCTATCCATTTCTGTTCCATTTCAAAGTTCATTTGTTCAAATTAAAAAATTATGTACGTTCCTATAATGCTTTAGAATGTCTGTTCCATGTGTGATGCATCAACTTCCTGTCTATTCCTACGCCACACCTAATTTTTTTTTGCTAAGCTTGTTAATTTCCATTGTCAAATGTCCAAAATATTTCTTCTTTCTTCTTAAAATCATCCAGGACAGAATAGAGATCTCCAAATTCCATAGATCTAATGTTAATTTCAAAGTAATCCAAGGTAAAAAGCCATTTAAAAAGTTTCTTTTCCAAACGGAAAGGGAAAGGGAAATCTTTTCAATCCACTCTCCTGCTTAATCACCGCAGATTCCATGGCAATTATGTAGCCATCTGTCTGTCTTTCTTCATTAGCTTCATTAACTTTCAAAGGTGTAAACTCCCAAAGATACATTTCTTCAATCCACTCCAAATAAGAAAAAAGTTGTTTTCTAAGTTGTTAAAAGCCAATTCTTCCAAATTTACTAAATTTACTAAAACAAAGTCTGTCTTGGGTCTTTATTTCCATTTTTTTTTCTTTAAGCCCCACAGATCGTTAAAGCCCGCTATTTCCCTGACTGTGGTGCCGCGGCTCCAGACCGGAAGTCGAATTTCTTTCTTCTTCTTCTACAGTTTGATGGATTTGCATTAGTCCTCGGCCCCCTATTTTTCTTGGCAGGTACAACCTGTCAATGTCACTTCATGGATGTAAAGCGTGATACATATTCAAAAGTTTGCGTGTTTTCCGGTTCAGCCAAAGACTAGTTGATGATTCCAGCTGAGTAGCGTATCACTGGAACTGCCCATATATTAATGCCTCTAATTATGTTTCCAGCATTCAGCTTTGATTTTAATATTTTGCGGATCCTCCTGATGTATTCCTTTTGCATTGACTCTTTGACTTTTCCATTCAAGATGTTATCTGCTTCCAACATGCCTAGGTATTTGTAACCATAATCCTTTGCTAATGCTTTTACTATGTTTCCATTTCCCAGTTCTATTCCTTCTATTTTTTCCCATTTTTCCTTGCTGCATGGATAATATAGCACATTTTTCAAGTCCAAAGTTCATTTTGATGTCGCTGCTGAACAGTTGAACTGTGTTGAGTATTGATTTAAGTTCAGTGGGGCGTTTTGCATACATTTTTAAGTCATCCATGTATAGTAGATGGTTTACCTTTGCCATGTTGACTTGAGATTTGGTATCCCAGTTTTATGATTCGTAGGATTATTGTCAATGGAATTAATGCGATGTTGAACAGTAGTGGTGAAAGTGAGTCCCCCTGGAAGATTCATGTTGACTTCACCAATGTTCTCCCCATTTGCTGTTAGAACTGTTTTCCATTTTTGCATGTTTGCTTTCAAAAATGTACAAATATTTTTGCTGATTCGAAAGTTTTCCAGACAGGTGTTAATCCAGCAGTGGGATAATGAGTCAAATGCCTTCTTGTAATCAATCCATGCCATATTTAAATTCGTTTTTCTTCATTTTGCATTTTTAGTACCATTTTGTCAATGAGCAGCTGATCTTTTGTTCCTCTTGATTTTTTTTATAATTTCCTTTTTGTTTTACTGGATACAAACTGTTTTCCATCAGATGGTTGAATACTGAATTTGCCAGTATTCATGTAAAAAGTTTGAATGTTGTTGGCAGACAAGTAATTGGGCGATAGTTGCTTGGCTCTGTGCCCTTTTCTGGATCTTTCATTATCAAGTATGTTCAACCAGCTGTTAACCATTCTTTGCTTGTGAACTAGTATCATGATTTCTTGGAACAAGTCCATAATTGGCAGTCATGAATTCTTCATCCATTAACCCTCCTCCAAGCATGGAGATTGAAACCTCCAAGCAAAAATAGCCTGGAGGAGTCAGCTGGTAATGAAGGCAAGGAACCTAAAGAGGGAGCCTGAATAGTACAGAGGACAGTATACTAGCAAAATCTATAGCTTGCCCCAAGTACCCAATTTCATGTAGAGGGCCTCATGTGCCCACCTGTGGAACCTGGTCACCATCAGATTTTCATGACTTAGTAATATTATCCCTCTAACTCTACTGTGGGAGAGCCAGTCCACTGCAGTGCAGTGGTTAAATTGCTATGCTAGAAACCAGGAGACCACGAATTCTAGTTCTCCTTTAAGCACAAAGCCAGATGGATGACCTTGGGCCAGTCACTCTCTCTGGCAGGTTATTGGAAAGTACAAGCAAAAAAATTGTGGGAATTTCTACAGAATAAGCACTGAGATGTCATGACTATTAATTCTTGTTGAATGCACATCTCATATTAATGTGGTAATAACAATAGCGCTTAGACTTATATATTGCTTCACAGTGCTTTACAGCCCTCTATAAGTGGTTTACAGAGTCAGCATATTGCCACCAACAATCTGGGTCCTGATTTTACCAACCTTGGAAGGATGGAAGGCTGACTCAATCTGAGCCGGTGAGAATCGAACTGCTGGCAGTGGGCAGAGTTATCCTACTAATTCTATATAAAGATAGCAGTCAGTTCAGAACATTCTTTTTCAAACTATAGGAATTTATCCTTTCCCTGATTTGACTGCCTAACCCTTGGTAATGCATAGTATTCTTTTGATGATAAAAAGAATAATATGTTGATCAGCCTACATCCTTTTTTGAAAAGGGTAGACCAAATGAAACTGCTATATGAAACACTTTGTCAGCTTTATACACCAAGAATCCTACAGGGTATGCAGTAATCTTGAGCTTGCTAGATAAAATAATGGAAAATATTTGCAAGCCCAGCATGTATTTTTTCTTCTCAAATACTGAAAATATCTTCTTCTGTTGGCACACAACAGAAAATTGTTCAAAACTGGAAAGCGGGGATGAAGGAAACATAAAGTGATTTTAAATAAAACAGAGTAATTTAATAGGAAAATATCCTTCAAGTCAAACTCAACTTCATGATGACTACCCAGACACATAACAATAATACAGAATGCTTTGCCACTGCTTTCATTTCTAATGCATTTTAAACTTCACAGACTAGCCTATTGTTCTTGGTTTCCCTGGTGGTCTCCTACCCAAATGCTAATGAGATCTTTTTCCAGATCAGCTAAATCGGTTAGGTACTGATTCAATATCACACAATAGCTTGAAAAGAACCAGGGAACAAGCCAGGGACTTGGTCAGAAGCACATCAAAAGGAAGTAGGAGTCAAAACCAGGAATATACAAAGCCAGATGCTCAAGTTGCTTTCAGCAATGGAAGACAATCCCTGAGTTGTTTATATCCTCTCCCCACTTAATGTGCAGACTTGAGATACTGAGCTTGCTTGTACATGCATCATCTTGACACTTGCCCATGAGGTGCTTACTTGCCAGGGTGTGGAACCTTACCTGGAACCTGGCTCTGAGTATATAACTATTAAACAGTTACAATTTCTGCAGTGAATGAAATATTTGGTGCCTCAAGCATTGGTGCTCACCTCCTTTAAAATTGCCACCGCATACTTTATAGAACTATGCTGGCTGATCTGTTGTTTAGTACATGGGCAAATCTGCCTGTCAGCTATTAGCATATGTCTTTCCATACTCAACTCTCCTTCACAGCAAAAAATGTAATAAAGAAATCTGTTTACGATTGTGCAATGAAATTAGCTATTAGTGCCCTGGCAGGTAATAAGGTGCTTCCCCTTAATTAAAAGTCCTCATTGCTGTGACAAATATCAATTTTCCAGTGAGAACAACTTTAACTCAGTAGTGAATACAGCTGATACCACCTGCTATTCTGAAAGAAATATCTCCCCCCACCCCCATTCATGCCTTTGTCTATATGGAACAAATATGACTGGGAAACAGAATCACATCTTTCTTTCACCTGTCTTGCAGAACAAAATGTATTGGCCAAACCATTTATAAATTCATTTTTCTTTCTTCTATATTCTACTATTCTAACATTTTTCTAATGTTTAGCAAATCCATAAGGTTTGAGGCTTTTTGTAGGAAGAAATTTATTTGCTCTGGTGCTTGGAAACACAGTTTCAAGTTTGCTTACATTTCTTTCTTTCTTTCTTTTGAATTTTTTTTTATTTATTTTTAAACATAAAACATAAAACATATCTTTTTAGAGCAAGGGTTGGATCTGGTATAGAATAAGTATAAATTCTAAATTTCATCCATTAACATCTTAAAAAACAGAAAGGAAAAAAAGAACAAAAAAGAACAAATCTAAACCCAATTTTTATCATTCCATCTGACATCTTATTCTAGCATTTAACATTCTACTATGTAATCACCCCAAATCTTAAACTCCAAATCTATACAGCTCTTTATAATATTCATTATCATTTTAACAATCAGTATTTCATATATTTTCCTTACTTCAAAGACCCAAATCAAATTAATGTTTCTTTTAAATCACATCTAATAACCAACATAGAATATTTTACTCCTCTCTTAAAAACATTTCAAAAGCAATTCACTTTAAAATTTATTCCACATTTCCACCTATAATTTATTATACCCAAAATATTTTGTTTTTGCTAATCAGCTTCTTCTCCATTACAGCTAATTCTGATGTTTAAATGGTTCATAACTTATATAGCTATTCCCCAACAATATTTTCCTCCATTTCTATCAATTTGGCTGTAACTGTTTCCAGAAATATCTCCTTCACTCCTCCTACGTTTATTTTTGGCTGGATTGCAGCTTGTTTAGCTGGTTTCCAGGGATGCTTTCCTCCACTCCTAGCCTTATTTGTTAGCTAGATCACAGTTTGGTTTTAACTGCTCTCCAACATTTTGTCCTCCACTCCTCCTAGGTTTATTTTTAGCTGAATAACGGCTTAATCAACTATTTTCCAGGGATGCTTCCTTCCACTCCTAACCTACATTTAGCTGGTTCACAGTTTGGCTTTAACTGCTCCCCCAGCATTGTCTCCTCCTCTCCTCCTAAATTTATTTTTGGCTGGTTCACAGCATAGTTAGCTGTTTTCCAGTGATGCTTTCCTCCACTCCTTACCTTATATTTAACTGGTTCACAGTTTGGCTCTAACTGCTCTCCAGCATTATCTCCTCCACTCCTCCTAAGTTTATTTTTGGCTGGTTCACAGCCTAATCAGCTGTTCTCCAGGGATGCTTTCCTTCACTCCTAACCTTATATTTAACTAATTCACAATTTAGCTTTAATCATCTGATCACCAAAATCATACTTCCTTACCAATTTAAAATAATAATGCATTTTAATATATATCTTCTCTCCTACTCTCTCTTAAACTATTAATTTTATTTAAATTTCTCCCATTTCCTATTTGTTTCTTGTTTTTCTATGTAAAGCAACATTTTAAACCATTTTGAAACACCAATTTACCATAGTTATAAAATCTAAAAACAAGTCTTATTAATATTCAAAAATTCATTTCCATTCTCTTATTTACTATGAAAAAATGACATTTTAAACCATTTTCCAATCAATTTTCTGTAACCATTAGAACTCTTATTAATATTTAAAAAAATTCTTTCAAAGTCTTCACATTTTTATAGTTTTTCTATAATGATATTTCCTGCTTTAAAAATAATAATAAAATCTATTAACAATTCCTATTAATATTCAAAGCTTCATTCACATTTTCTTATTTTCTATAAAGAACAATATTTTAAACCATTTTAGAGGAACAATTTTCTATATTCATTAAATCCATCAGCAATTCTTATTAGTATTTATTTATTTATTTATTTATTTATTTATTTATTTTTAAATTTGTATACCGCCCTTCTCCCTGAGGACTCAGGGCGGTGAACAGCCAAGTAAAAGCATAAACTACAAACATTAAAATACAATTAAAAAGATATATATAAATTTGGCCCCATGATTAAAAACAATAACAAACAATTAAAAACATTTTTAAAAGTGTTAGGCCAGCCCGGCTTGCTGGAAAAAGAAGGCACCGAGGTCTTGGATTCTTCTTATCTCTGGGGGCAGCTGATTCCAGAGAGTAGGCGCCCCCACAGAGAAGGCCTTCCCCCTGGGGGTCACCAGCCTACATTGTTTAGCTGATGGCACCCTGAGGAGGCCCTCTCTGTGGGAGCGCACAGGTCGATGGGAGGCCGTCGGTAGCAGCAGGCGGTCTCGAAGATAACTAGGTCCTATGCCATGGAGCACTTTAAAGGTGATAACCAACACCTTGAAGCACACCTCGAAGACCACTGGGAGCCAGTGCAGCTCACGCAGGATAGGTTGTATGGGAGCACCATGCGGCTCCTGTGACTAACTGCGCGGCCGCATTCTGGACCAGTTGGAGCCTCCGGGTGCTCTTCAAGGGGAGCCCCATGTAGAGAGCATTGCAGTAGTCCAGGCGAGAGGTGACGAGGGCATGAGTGACTGTGCGCATGGAATCCTGATCAAGAAAGGGTCGCAACTGGCGAATCAGGTGAACCTGACAAAAGGTCCCCCTGGCTACAGCCGTCAGATGTTCCTCCAAGGACAGATGCATATCCAGGAGGACTCCCAGATTGTGTGCCCTCTCTGAGGGGGGCAAAGACTCACCCCCAATAGTCAGCGATGGAGTCAGCTGACTATATCGGGATGCCGGGAACCACAGCCACTCAGTCTTGGAAGGGTTGAGTCTGAGCCTGTTCCTCCCCATCCAGATCCGCACAGCCTCCAGGCACTGGGACATCACTTCAAGGGCATCGTTGGGGTGGCCTGGGGTGGAGATGTACAGCTGGGTATCATCAGCGTACTGATGGTACTTCACCCCAAAGCCACGGATGATCTCGCCCAGCGGCTTCACATAAATGTTGAACAGAAGGGGCAAGAGGACCGACCCCTGAGGCACTCCATATATAAGAGGCCTCGAGGTCGACCTCTGCCCCCCTGCCAACACGAACTGCGACCGGTCGGAGAGAAAGGAGGAGAACCACCGTAACATGGTGCCCCCCATCCCCAACTCTTCCAACCGGTGCAGCATGATACCATGGTCGATGGTATCAAAAGCCGCTGAGAGGTCTAACAGGGCCAGAACAGAGGAGCAACCCCTGTCCTGAGCCCTCCAGAGATCATCTACCAACGCGACCAATGCCGTTTCCATGCTGTGCCCGGGCCTGAAACCTGACTGGAATGGATCTAGATAAGACGTTTCCTCCAGGTACTGCGGAAACTGTCATGCGACCACACTCTCAACAACCTTCGCCACAAAGCGAAGGTTGGAGACAGGAAGATAGTTGGCTAATACTGCCGGGTCCAGGGAAGGCTTCTTGAGGAGAGGCCTCACCACCACCTCTTTCAAGGCCATGGGGAAGTAACCCTCACTCAACAAAGCGTTAATAATTCCCTGGAGCCAGCCTCGTGTAACCTCCCGGGAAGCCAGTACTAACCAGGAGGGACACGGATCTAGTAAACATGTGGCCGCACTAAGTCTCCCCAGAATCCTGTCCATGTCATCAGGGGTCACAGAGTCAAACTCTTCCCAGATAACGTTCTCAAGACTATTCCTTGCCACCCTGCCCGAATCTACCCAGTCAGAGTCCAAATCCCCCCGGATCTGAGCGATTTTGTCATACAGATATTGTCCGAAATCCTTGGCCCTGCCTTCCAAGGGGTCCTCCTGGGTGGAGCAGGGAGCAGGTCACCCTGAACAGGGCAGCCGGACGATTCTCTGATGACGCAATAAGAGCGGAAAAGTAATTAAACTTTGCTGCTTTTATTGCCACTAAATAGGTCTTAATATGCAACCTTACCAGTGTTCGGTCAGATTCAGTGAGACTGGCCTTCCAACCGCTCTCTAGGAGTCTTTTCCGGCGTTTCATTTCCCTCAGCTCCTCGGTGAACCAAGGATCCGTAAGGGATTGACACTGGGTCAGAGGCCGCAAAGACACAACTCGATCCAAGGCCCCACCAGCCGCCCGATCTCAGGCAGTCACCAGGTCCTCGACCGAGTCGTGTGCCAGATCTTCAGGAAATGGCCCAAGCTCCATCTGGAACCTATCAGGATCCATCAGGCGCCTGGGGCAGACTCACCTAATTGGCTCCACCTCCCTGTGGTGGGGTGTAGTGGTTCGAAGGTCCAGATGAAGGAGTGAGTGATCTGACCATGACAAGGGTTTCATGTCTATATCCCCTATAATAAGACCACTCAACCACTGGCCAGAGACAAAAATCAAGTCCAGAGTGTGTCCCCCCCCCTGTGAGTGGGGCCATGAACTAACTGGGTCAGGTCCATGGCCGTCATGGAAGCCATGAACTCCCGAGCCATCTCCGATGTTTCACCAACGGACGGCAAGTTGAAATCACCCATGATCATTCATAATCTTCATATTTCTTATAGTTTTTCTATTATCACATTTTCCCCACCTTAAAAATCACTTCTCTCAATAATAATAATGAAAAGTCAAAAAGAAAAGAGAAAGGGAGAAGAAAAAAAGGAATAAAAGTATAACAAAAGAAATCAGAAAGAAAGATTCAAAAAAAGAAAGAGAAAAAAAGAGAAAAAAGAGGAATAAAGTAAGAGAGTAATAAAGAAAGGAAAAAGAAAATAAGAGAGAGAGAGAAAGAAGAAAGAGGAAATCTCCTCCTTACATTGTTTAGACCTCAATTACATAGAAAGCATTTACATCCATTTTAATCAAACTGTAGTACTTTTCTCATCTTGCCATCCAGTATATTCCAGTTTTTCCCTTTCTCCAATCTGTCCATACTTTTTTTTCTTTTCAGTTCCAATATCAATAAGGTTATAAAGAAGACTACAGGGTTTAGTTCTTTTGTATTCCACATATGGTACCATCATGTCTTCTTCTGTCGTTCTGCCCTTCCCTTTTGTTACAGCGCCATTAATCAGCAGTTTTAATTGTTCGAATTAATTTCTTCTTTCCATCTGTCCAAAAGTAGTCCAAAAACAGATTAAGTACATCTAAAATCAACCCTCCTTAGTTTTTCCTCAAAGTAATCCAATTTGGGAAACAAGATACAAAGTTTCTTCTTTAAATAGCAAGCAATCCACAGTTTGCAGTTTGCACTTTCACTTCTCAGCAGGCAACCATTTTAACTTCCTCTGCTTGTTATTTCTAATAGCTTTCAAAAGACATTCTACTTATTTCCTGATCTCCTTCTCCCTCTTCAAAGATAATCCATTCTCATTAGTTTAATCCATCCAAAGGAACATTAATTCCAAAAGCAGTCAATAAGTACTATTGTCTTTTGATGGGTCTTCTCTTTGTTAGTTGCTTTGAATTCTTTGCCCAAGTAGTTCTTAGCTGCTATTAGGGCCAGGGCATTGTTAGTAATCAATTATTTGAAGGCTGTTCCCGCTTGGGCTAGTTCTACTCACCCGGCATTTAAACACCTTGCTCCTGCATTTCCTCCTGCACTTTGCTTGTCCCGGTTGCCGCAGCCTTGGGGCAGTCGCCATGGCTGCCGCTCTCGCCGACGCCGATGCAGAGAGCAATCCTCCGGCCCCGAGGAACCTGCCCGTTCCTCTCGGCCATCCGAGGGGTCTCTCTCTAATCCCCTGTCCCTCCAGGACAGGGTAGGTCTGCAGACCTGCCGGCAGTGGCTTAATAGACGGGGTTTTTGCGGGACTCCAAGGAACCCCGCTATTTCCCTGTCCGATTGCCACGGTGCCAACCGGAAATTATCCAAAAGTTTGCTTACATTTCAATACTGTCTTGTCTGGTTTTGCCCTCTTTATTTTCCTTGTTTTTTTATTTTTGTTAGCTGATTGGCTTGCACAAGTAAAATGAAAACTCATATTTTTCATTTACAGCAAATGCTTAAATAGAAGCAATCCAGCTCCATCAGGTTCTGAATATTCTTTCTTTCTGCTGCCAGAGTTCTTCCCCACTGGGCTTTCCCAGGCAGTTTATTCATTTTTTCCTGCCCTGGTCAAAGGACATTCAAAGCCCTCATTTATCTTGTCTGAAGCTAATAAGACTCACTAGTAGTGCAAGTGAACAGTAATTGCTCTGCAGCTAAATTTATGTGGGAGGGAGGGAGGGAGCTCAAAAAAAGAAGCCAAGCAATTTATAAACAGCCCTACTTATTGCACCCTAATTACAGTACTGCATATCAATTAGGATGGCTACTTCTCAACATCTATTATGCACAGTATATAAAGCACATAGTTCAGGGTACATTTTTTAAAAAGGGGAATCTACTGTTTCTTTTTATATGGAACAGTTCCTGCAGAAAACAATTCAAAATGAGGATAAATGTGAGATGACCATATCTTTCTCATAACAAAATACAGTAAAGCCTCCCTCAGTCCGCTGTGACTTACAGGTTCCTGTTCAATGTGGGGACACATGAAAGGGTACAGTGGTTTTAAAAATGTTCCTTATCCAAATTTCTGCTTGATTACAACAGGCTCTGAATTCCTTGCTCTTGGTTGAAATCTGATGTTACCATAAGAACACAGAACATAGAATCATAGGGCTGGAAGGGACCTCGGAGATCTTCCAGTCTTATTTATTTATTTATTTATTTATTTATTTATTTATTTATTTATTTATTTATTTATTTATTTTTCATATTTGTATACCGCCCTACTCCTGAGGGACTCAGGGCGGTGAACAGCCATAAATAAATACAAAGACATATAAAAGTTAAAAAACTATTAGAACAGATTAAATCATTTAGGTTTAGGTTCAAAGATTAAAACATCCAAATTTATCTAAAAGAGATTTAAAAACCAATTTAAAGGCCAATTTAAAGGCCAATTTAAAAGGGCGAGTTAGGCCAGACCAGCCTGTTGGAATAAAAACGTTTTTAGGGCGCGGCGGAAGATGCGTAGGTCTTGGATCCTCCGTATCTCCGGGGGGAGCTCGTTCCAGATGGCAGGTGCCCCCACAGAGAAGGCTCTCCCCCTGGGGGCCGCCAGTCGACATTGTTTGGCTGACGGCACCCCGAGGAGCCCCTCTCTATGGGAACGAACTGGTCAGTGAGAGGCTACTGGTGGCAGGAGGCGGTCTCATAAGTACCCTGGTCTTGAGCCATGGAGCGCTCTAAAGATAGTAACCATAACCTTGAAGCACACCCGGAAAACCACCGGGAGCCAGTGCAGCTCGCGTAGGAGGGGGGTCACATGAGAGCGCCACATTGCTCCCGTCATCACCCGTGCAGCCGCATTCTGGACCAGTTGGAGTCTCCGGGTGCTTCACAAGGGAAGCCCCATGTAGAGAGCATTACAATAATCCAGGCGTGATTAGTGATTAATGTCCTGCTCAGGGCAGGAGACCTTATATCACACGGTTACCATACTATACACTGGTTGACCAGTGTATTGAAAACCTTTAGCAATGGATCACCCACAGCTCCAGGAAGCAAACTATTCCACTGATTAATTGTTCTCACTGTCAGGAAATCTTTCCTTAGTTCCAGGCTGGATCTCTCTTTAACACATTTCCACCAATTGCTTCTTGTCCTACCCTCTGGTGCTTTGGACCTCCTCTTCTCTTTGATAGTCCCTCAAGTACTGGAAGATAGCTATCTTGTCATCCCAATCCTTCTCTTTGATAGGCTAGATATTTTTTTTTAATTTATTTTATTTTATTTTATTTCTATACCGCCCTTCTCCTGCGGGACTCAGGGCGGTGTACAGCCGAGATAAAACATTGCATATAAAATTTAAAAACAGTTTAAAAAACAATTAAATAATTTCGGCCCAAGATTTAAAACAACCCAATTAAAACCGAATTCAATTAAAACTGAGAGGATGGGATCAAGCCAGCCCGGCTAGATGGAATATGTGTGTTTTCAGGGCCCGACGAAAAGTCTGGAAGTCTGATATCGTGCGTATCTCAGGGAGTAGGTCATTCCAGAGGGCAGATGCTGCCACAGAGAAGGCTCTCCCCCTGGGGGTCGCCAGCCAGCACTGTCTGGCCGATGGCACCCTGAGGAGGCCCTCTCTGTGCGAGTGAACCGGTCAGTGGGAGGCTATTGGCGGCAGAAGGCGGTCTCGCAGATACCCCGGCCCTAAGCCATGGAGCGCTTTAAAGGTGGTCATCAACATCTTGAAGCGCACGCGGAAGACCACAGGAAGCCAGTGCAGTTTGCGCAGGAGAGGTGTCATATGTGAGCACCCCATCGCTCCCATAATCCCCCGCGCGGCCGCATTCTGGACTAACTGCAGCCTAACTGCAGAATTGCATTCTGCACCAGCTGGAGCCTCCGGGTGCTCCTCAAGGGGAGCCCCATGTAGAGAGCATTGCAGTAGTCCAGGCGGGAAGTGACGAGTGCTTGAGTGACCGTGCGTAGGGAGTCCCGATCCAGAAAGGGGCGCAACTGGCATATCAGGCGAACCTGATAAAAAGCCCCCCTGGCCATGGCCGTCATGTGCTCTTCTAAAGACAGCCGTGCATCCAGGGGGACACCTAAGTTGCGAGCCCTCTCCATGGGGGCCAGTGATTCGCCCCCAATAGCCAGCGATGGCACCATCGGGCTATATTGGGACGCCGGAAGCCACAGCCACTCGGTCTTGGAAGGGTTGAGTCAGAGCCTGTTTCTCCCCATCCAGGCCCGCACGGCCTCCAGGCACTGGGACATCACTTCAAGGGCATCGTTGGGGTGGCCTTAGATATACCTAACTCCCTCAACCATTCATCATACGATTTACCTCAAGATTCCTTATTCCTTATTGTTGCTCTTTTCTGCACTCTTTCTAGGGTCTCAACATCTTTTTTGCATCGTGGTGATCAGAATTGAACATAATATTCCAAATGTGGCCTCACTAGGGTGGTATAAAGCAATATCCTAATTTCTTGTGATCTTTTTCTTTTAGAAAAATATGTTTATCAAAATATAAATTATAGAAGTACAAAGAAAAATGAAAATAATGGGAAAATAAGGGAGGAAAATAGAAAGAGAGAAAAGTGTAAGAGAAAAGGGAAAAGAAAAAGAAAAGCACTGACTTTTGACTCATTTTGGTGTAGTAGAATAAGGTATTAACATAAAACCTCAACTTTTTATTTTTATTGATAATATAAAACAGCCATTTCTATAACAGACTTACAGTATCTAATCAGTAAAACCCAAAATCAAAGTTTCATTTTTTTCTGCCTCAAGCACAAAGTCCAAAAGTGGTTTCCAATCAGAAGCAAAACTAACTGTATTCTTTTCTTTAATCAAAGTATTCAATTTAGCCATCCCTGCTAACTCCATCAACTTATAGAATAGAATAGAATAGAATAGAATAGAATAGAATAGAATAGAATAGAATAGAATAGAATAGAATTTTTTATTGGCCAAGTGTGATTGGACACACAAGGAATTTGTCTTGGTGCATACAGTTTAAAAGAAAAGATACGTTCATCAAGAATCATAAGGTACGGACTTCCGGTTTCCCCGTCTTCGGCGGCGACGGTGCCTTCTTTTAGCACCGCCACCCCCGCCGCTTGTAGAGCCGCTTCCCGATCGTGAAGCGGCTTGAAATCTTCAAAATCCCCAGGATTTATGAAGAAGAGGCAGCAGGGTACAGGTAGAGCCCCTGCAACCCCCCCAGGGAATTGTTTCTGGGGAGGAAACAGGCGCGGCTCCCTTACAACCTGCTGAGACTCCGGGCGGCGTGGGACGTCTTCTGCCTTTGCAGAACAAGCCGACTCCAGGAAACCTTTAAAGAGCGAGGAAATAAGCCAAATAAACACTTGAAATCCACTTGAACCCTGAAACTCTGAACTGCAAGTATTAGCCCTTTGCTGATTTTTTATGCTGAAGTGAAAGTTTCGGAATGAGTGAAAGTGACTGAAAAAAATATGGCGCTCAGCAAATGAATCAGTGGGTGTGGATTGGTGAAGTTACCTTGTCTTCTATAAAGTTAAAAAGTTGCTACAAAGTTGCTCCGGCTGTAACAGAAATAAGAGGAAAATCTCTCCCTTTTACTTGTTTTTGCTGCACTATAGTTTTGCCTTGAGTAAATCTGGGGGACTTTCTTAGAAGGTTTTGTGGAGGTGGCAGAAGAGGCGGAACCTCCCTTTTTAGAAAAGCCAGCTTACGTGGCAGGATGGCTTCAAAGAAGCAGGAAGGCAAAACAGGGGGGGATCCCCCCCACGTAAACAGAACACGCAGTCACAAGCTCAAAAAAAAGATCTGGACATGGGAGATTTAAAAGAATTCATTTCAAATATTTTGGATGAGAAATTTCAAGACATGGATGATAAAATAAATAAAATAGATGAAAAAATCCAAAAGTCACAACAGGAAATTATGCAGGAAATGCAGCAGAACCAAAAGATGGTGACCAAAAAAATAACGGATGTGGCGTCTGGCCTGGCAGGATTTATTATGAAAGTTGAGTCAAAAGTGGATGAATTTAAATTAGAAGTTAATGCTAAGTTGAAAAATAATGATCATAAATTTTTTGATGTTGATGACAAGATGCAGAGAGTTGAGAATGACATTGTTATGATGCAATTCCGGGCAATGGAATTTGCTATACGGCTTCGAGGAATTAGAGAAGAGGAGAGACAAGATTTGAGACAGATTTGTGCTGAAGCCCTAGCTGTGATTTTAAAAACTGATCCTGAGATGGTCTTTTGCAAAATAGATAAAATCTACAGAGTTAACTCGTGGGTGGCCAGACAAAGACAATTGCCCAGAGATGTGGTCATATATTTTACAGACAGAGCAATAAGAAATGATATCCTGCAAAAATCTTTCCTCACTTCTGTGCAAGTGAGCGGATCCAAGGTTACAGTTTACAAGGAGCTCCCACCTAAGATGTTGAAATCCAGAAAAGAATATGGTTTTCTTGTTAAAAAACTGCAGAATAATCAAATCCCATTTCGTTGGGACGCTCCAACTGGCATAATTTTGAGATATAAGGGAGAGAAACACCGCTTGAATACTGTGGAGAAGGCGGAGCAATTTTATACTGACATCTTTAAAGAAAGAACACCATCCCCACGCACATCTACAGTTTTGGAGATTAAAGAGAGTGATAAGAAGCAACCTCAAGAATTGCAACAACAATCTAAGCAGGAATCAGAGGAGTTGAAGGGCGCTGAAGGAGGTTTTCTGGATGAGCCCTTGCTGGAACCTTCTCCAATCTTGGAGCTGGCTTGGGCGGCTGAAGTTAAGGACCAGCGTATAACCCGAGCAAAAGCCAAGGAACTTAAACAAAAGTTACAGCAGGAAAGGCGAGATGAAGCTGGGGCTGTGGGGAATGCAGGACAGAAGATTTCGGATGAAATCCTAAGGTTCTGCGCTTCGCTCCAGAAAGAGAATGATGATGATTAAATGTTTATCTTGGAACGTAAATGGGCTGAATGTAACACAAAAAAGGAAGAAAGTATTTACATATTTAAAACAACATAATAATGATATAATTTGCTTACAAGAAACGCATATTACAGCTCAAGATCAAAACTATTTGAAAAATTCCAAATTAGGAACACATTTTATATCTTCAACTAACCAAAAAAAGAATGGTGTGGTTATTTATGTAAATAAAAAACTAACAGCCAAACTTATAGAAGCTGATCAAGATGGTAGGTTTGTAGCAATTGAATTGCTTTCTGCTAATAATCAAATTCTTTTGATAGGAATTTATGCTCCTAACCAACAACAGGACTATTTTTATAAAATGCTGCATACTAAAATACTCCAATGGGATTACAGATCTATTTTAATTATGGGAGATTGGAATGGAGTAATTGACTCTAAATTAGACAAAAAGACTCTGGCAAAGTCAAGAATTAGATTACCACAGACTTTTTTTGATATGAAAGAAGATCTGGAATTAAAAGATATTTGGAGAATACATAATCCAAAAGAACTGGACTATACTTTCTTTTCTGACAGACATAGATCCTTTTCCAGGATTGATTTTATCTTGTTGTCTGATGATCTACTTCTTAGGACAAAAAGAACAAAGATTCTGCCAAGAACTTTGACTGATCATAGCCCAGTGTGGATAGAAATTGAGACATGCAAGAATGAGAGACGCTCTTGGAGATTAAATGAAAACTTGTTCAGATATGAGAAAAATATAATAGAACTTAAAAAGTATTTGAAAGAGTTTTTTGAAATGAATTTGAATAAAGGCACCCCAATGGAAATTGTGTGGGACGCAAGCAAAGCTTATATGAGAGGGGTGCTTATATATATGAACTCCAAACATAGGTTGATTCGACAAAAGAAAAGACTTGAACTGGAAGCAGAAATAAAGAACAAAGAACAGTTACTTATTAAAAATCCAACAGATGAAAGAATACTTAGTGTTATAAAACTTTTGAAAGACCAATTCCAAATGCTTATAGCGGAACAAGTTGCAACAAATTTACAATATGCGAAGCATAATACATTCTGCAACGCTAATAAACCAGGCAGGTGGTTGGCTTACACATTAAGGAAGAAACAGAGCGCACGGACTATTGATAGTGTTGATATTGGGGGGAAAGAAGTTTTTCAACAGAATTTAATAAAAGAAGCTTTTCTTCAATATTACACTAAACTATATGCCAGAGAGGAGGTGCAGAATGGACTTATAGAAAAATACTTAGACAACAAAAGAGTTACAAAAATTACTGAGCAACAAAAGAATGGATTATCCTATAACAGAGGAGGAGATAATTGCAGCAATAAAACAATTAAAAACAGCCAAAGCTCCTGGAACGGATGGTCTGACAGCAGTGTATTATAAAACTTTGCAGGCAGAAATGGTGGAACAACTTAGAGACTTATTTTGTAATATACAACAAGGGGGAAAAGTACCCCCATCATGGACTACAGCTTATATTTCTTTGATACCAAAAGAGCAAGCAGGTCCCAAAAAACCGGAGAATTACAGACCAATATCTCTTTTGAATACGGATTATAAAATTTATGCAAAAGTATTAGCCAACAGACTGATGCCAGTAATTCAAAAGGTGATTCATGATGACCAAGCGGGATTTATTGAGGGTAGGCACATGAAGGACAATGTAAGGCAAGTAATAGACTTATTGGAATATCTTGAGAAGAATAAACAGATTCCTGCAGTGCTGGTTTTTCTGGATGCGGAGAAGGCCTTTGATAGAGTGGATTGGAATTTTCTATTAAAGACTTTAAAAAAGATGGACTTTGGGGACCAATTTATACAGGCGGTTTCAGCAATTTATCAAGAGCAAAAGGCACAGATCATTATCAATGGAAGCTTGACAACAGAGTTTAAAATTGAAAAAGGAACAAGACAGGGATGTCCACTGTCCCCATTGTTGTTTATTCTAACACTAGAAGTCTTGTTAAATACAATAAGGGACTCTAACACTTTGAAAGGTATAATGATAAGGCAAGAGGATTACAGAATAAAGGCATTTGCAGACGATCTGGTTGTTACCCTAGCACAGCCAATGGAATCGATAATCCAGATGAAGGACATTATACAAG
This sequence comes from Arizona elegans, assembly GCA_022577455.1. Classification (NCBI taxonomy): domain Eukaryota; kingdom Metazoa; phylum Chordata; class Lepidosauria; order Squamata; family Colubridae; genus Arizona; species Arizona elegans. The sequence goes on from JAKOOJ010000001.1 coordinate 158,478,992, forward strand.
ACTATGGTAAAGTTTCAGGTTTCAGATTGAATCAGAAAAAAACTAAGATGGTAGTCAAAAATATGACACAAGATCGTAAACTGGAGTTAGAAAGGAGGGCAGGTTTTGAGATTGTACCAAAGGTAAAATATCTAGGAGTTCAGGTTGCAGAATCAAATATGAAATTGTTTCAAAATAACTATGAGGTGTTGTGGCAAGAGGTGCAAAAAGATATGGAGATTTGGAAAAAACTGCAGCTGTCTTTACTTGGAAGAATAGCAGCAGTTAAGATGAATATTTTGCCAAGATTTCTTTTTTTGTTTCAAATGATCCCGGTGCTCAGAAATGATAAACAATTAAAAGTATGGCAAATTGGTGTGAACAAGTTTGTCTGGAACGAGAAAAAGCCAAGAGTAAAAATGAAAATTATGCAAGACGTTCCAGAAAGGGGAGGTCTCAAACTTCCAAACCTACAATTATATTATGATGCAACAGCTTTGACTTTAGTAAGTGATTGGTTTGGAGGAAAAAAGACTGGAATATTAAACGCAGAAAGTTTCGATTTGGAATTTGGATGGCACGCTTACTTATTTTATGACAGTAAAGTGGATAAAGTTTTTAAAAGCCATATACTTAGAGATTCTTTGTTGAGAGTTTGGAAGAAGCACCGAAACAAATGGAATTATAAAATACCGCTATGGCTGGATCTTGGTCATACCTTGTGGAATACAAATATAATGTCACTCGGGGGGTTTTTATATAAAGAGGTTCTTTTTACAGATGCAGGCAGATGGCAGCTGAAGACATTACAGACATTGTTGGCTGAAGGGATCAATTTAACCTGGTTACAATATAATCAATTGCAATTGAGATGGAAAGAGGACCACAAAACTGGTATTATGATGTATGAGGAAGAATTAGTTAGACACATAAAAGAGAAAGGCCCAATGCATATTAAAAGACTTTATAATGTTTTGTTAGAAAGGGATTCAGAATCTGAGCTAGTTAAAGACTGCATGATTAAGTGGGCACAAAATTTTGAGGAACCAGTGATGTTGGAAACATGGGAAAAAATTTGGGTTCAGAATGTTAAATTTACACAGTCGCAGAACTTGAGGGAAAATTTCTATAAAATGTTTTATAGATGGCATTTAGACCCCAAAAAATTGTCGTGTATGTATCCTAATGTGCAGCCTAAATGTTGGAGATGTGATTGCCTAGATGCTACATATTATCATGTTTGGTGGACCTGTAAGAAAGTTAAGGCTTTTTGGATAAAAATTTGGTGGGTCATGCAGAATGTTTTGAAGAAAAAAATTCAGTTTTCTCCACAACTGTTCTTATTGGGTATAGTTAAGGGTTTTACATCGGGTGAAACAAAATTAATATTGTATATGATAACTGCAGCAAGATTGTTGATAGGCAAATACTGGAAAAATGAAGCGCTGCCTACGATTGAGGAATGGACTTTGAGGATGGCCAGTTTTGCAGAGATGGCGAAGATTTCAGCATATTTAAAAGATTGTTCTCAAGAGACTTATGAATGGGAATGGAAGAAGTGGATAAATTATGTTCAGCATAAATACCAAACTAGGAAGTACCAAATAGCTTTTATTTGAAAATGTTATATCAAGATAGAAATATTTTAAGGTCGAGGGTGAAAATTTGTTAGAAGATGTTATATTAAGACAGAAATATTTTTAAGGTTGAGGGTGAAAATTTGTTAGAAAATGTTATATCAAGATAGAAATATCTTTAAGGTAATCAGGATGAAAATTTATTTGAAAATGTTATACTAAGATAGAAATATTAATGTTAATGTAAGGAAGATGAAAATTTGTAAGGGGGAGGGAAGGGTTCAAGTTTTATATACAAAGGAGGGTTTTTTCCTTTTATCTGACATGAGTATACTAGGAAGTCTGGGGGGAGGGGAGGGTTAGGGTGGGTTAGGGAGGTTGGGAAGATTGGGGGGTTGTGGGGGGGGGGAAAAAAGGGGTGAAAATGTAACTGTAAAACTTTTGCAATAAAAAAAAAAGAATCATAAGGTACAACACTTAATGATAGTCATGGGGTACAAATAAGCAATCATGAAACAATATCAATATAAATCGTAAGGATACAAGCAACACAATTACAGTCATACAGTCATAAGTGGAAGGTGATGGGTGGTGGGAACGATGAGAAGATTAATAGTAGTGTAGACTTAGTAAATAGTTTGACAGTGTTGAGGAAATTATTTGTTTAGCAGAGTGATGGCGTTCGGGAAAAACCTGTTCTTGTATCTAGTTGTTCTGGTGTGCAGTGCTCTATAGTGTTGTTTTGAGGGTAGGAGTTGAAACAGAGTATGTCCAGGATGTGAGAGGTCTGTAAATATTTTCACAGCCCACTTTTTGACTCGTGCAGTATACAGGTCCTCAATGGAAGGCAGGTTGGTAGCCATTGTTTTTTCTGCAGTTCTAATTATCCTCTGAAGTCTGTGTCTGTCTTGTTGGGTTGCAGAACCAAACCAGACAGTTATAGAGGTGCAGATGACAGACTCAATAATTCCTCTGTAGAACTGTATCAGCAGCTCCTTGGGCAGTTTGAGCTTTCTGAGTTGGCGTAGAAAGAACATTCTTTGTTGTGCTTTTTTGATGACGTTTTTAATCTTAGCTGTCCATTTTAGAACTTGCGATATGGTAGAACCTAGAAATTTGAAGGTCTCTACTGTTGATAACTGTGTTGTCTAGTATTGTGAAAGGTGGAAGTATGGAAGGGTTTCTCCTAAAGTCTACCACCATTTCTACAGTTTTGAGTGTGTTCAGTTCCAGATTGTTTTGCAGCCATTCATCCATTGTGGGAATCAAAGTATCCTTCCATTTTTGTATTCTTGCTGTTGTCAACATATATGACATAAAAGTTCCATTTTTTTCAAGCTTTGTAGCTATTAAATTTAAAAGAGTTAAGTTCTTTGCCCACTGAATCATATAATGCTTTACCTACTCATTCTCCAAGTTCAATTTCAATAACAATGTATAAACTTAACAGTAATGTGTTCATCATTATCTCACAGTAGGATTTCCAATTCATTTTTCACAAAATCAAATTCATAACTCTGTCTAGTTTAAATCTTTCAAATGTAAATAAGTAAACCAATGGCAAACATGGATTTCTGGAGGAAGTGGCAACTTGACAGTACCTCCCTGCTTTCAGTCTGATACCTATTCTCTACAGTTTTATATTTAGAGTTGATTTCTAAGTCTCAAGAAAGTTCCCTAGGGAAGGGGAAGCTCTGAAAATCAACTCTTTTGTTCCCCCATATAGCTGGATGTTCTTAGAGAGCTTCTTGAAGAAGTAATCGGGTGAGTCTTTGGCTGGGGAGCGGGCACAAACAAGAAGCAAGTTCACTGTGGAAGAAGCAGCCTCTGTTCCTTAGAACACTAGCTTTTATATATTTACCTTCTGCTTTAAAAGAGGCTCCTCTTGGCTGCAGCTTGCTTTCTCCTTTTTGTTGAAACATCGTCATTTCTGAAGCTCCATGATTTTAAGATGGTGAGAAGAGGAGAGGGGATGGTTCTGAGCCAGGGGTGAAATCTATTTTTTTTTGCTACCAGTTCTGTGGGTGTGGCTTAATTTATTTTATTTATTTTATTTTGAATTTGTATACCGCCCTTCTCCCTGAGGACTCAGGGCGGTGAACAGCCAAGTAAAAACATCAAGTACAAATATTAAAATACAGTTAAAAATATACATATATAAATTTGGCCCCGTTAATTAAAAACAATAAACAAAACACTTAAAAACACTTTAAAAAAATTAGGCCAGCCCGGCTTGCTGGAAAAGGAAGGTTTTAAGGGCACGGCAGAAGGCACTGAGGTCTTGGATTCTCCTTATCTCTGGAGGCAGTTGGTTCCAGAGGGTAGGTGCCCCCACAGAGAAGGCCCTCCCCCTGGGGGAGGATTAGTGGGTGTGGCTTGGTGATAAGGTGACTGGGTGGGTGTGGCCAAGTCAATGTCACTTCTTTGCCCTTTTTTAACCTACAAAACACAACACAACACAACTGGCCAACCCACAATGTAAAAGCAGCTGTACTAGACTCAAAATGGCCCCGCAACAAGAAGGAACCTCACACAGCCACAAAAAGCCCAAAAAAACAACTTTCACACTTTACACACACAAAATTCCACATACAGCTTTGTAAGATTTTGTTTGTTTGTGTAGTTAGAGTGAAACACTACAGAAACACACTAAATCTCAGAAAGCTGCACAAATATTATTTTATTTTTATTTATTTTTATTTTTTTATAAAAGCAGCTAAATTTAAAACTTCCTAAACTTTAAATGGCTAGGTCTAAAAAAAGAACAACTAAAAAAAAACCCAATTAACTTTTTTTAAAAAAAATATACTTTATTAAGTTTTTCCATTACAAAAGAAAATGTACAATCTCTACCTCCTTCAGAGGCACAGTGTTTATACATATTAAAAAGTCATACGTCAAATTAACTATTTTTTTTAAAGCTCCCAAAGAGGGAAAAACTTACCCAATAGAACAGGGGTCTCCAACCTTGGCAACTTTAAGACTTGTGGACTTCAACTCCCAGAATTCCTCAGCCAGCTTTGCTGGGAGTTGAAGTCCACAAGTCTAGGCAGGAAGGCAGGCAGGTAGAAAGAGCTGCTCACCGATGAGCTTGATTGCAGGCAGGGAGATTCAGTTGCTTGCTGATGCATGGATTCCGATCGTCATGCATCAGCAGCTAAGGTAAGCAAGCTGGAGGCTGGGGGGTGGGGAGAAAAAAAAGATTTTTTTTTTCTTTTACATGGCTCTGGCAATCCAAGCTGAGTTGCCTGATTAGCAGGCAACTCAGCTGGGATGTCAGAGCTTGGCTGGTCAGAGCCATTTAAAAGGAAAAAAAGGCTCTGATGATCGCGGGGTTCAGCTGGGCATGGGGGGCGGAGGCAGGGATTTTTGCTACCGGTTCTCCAAACTGCCCACCGCCATCGCTACCTGCTCCCGAACTGGGAGCATTTCACCCCTGTTCTAAGCCACATAAGTGGTAGGCACGCTCACGCAAATAGAGCTTTGTGTATGAGTGTGAGCATCTGCCACTTGCATAAGTAGAGCTGCACATGTGAGCATGCTTACCTGCTGCTTGCGCAGCCCGGATCCAAATGGGCCAAGGCCCCGGGGTTTGGGGACCCCTGTTCTAAAGGTTTTTATTGCTTCTATACTGACTAAGCTGAACTTTTTTGATTTTAGATCAAAAACTATTTAAATGATGCTTTGAGTCTGTTGTGAGCAGGGGAGAAGTTCCAATTTTACTTGCATCTGATTGGCAAAGCTGTTTGACTGTAATGAGACTCTTGATGAAGTGGCACAGAACCAGACCTTTATTTTCAGCCTATATTGTAGTGATGCTATATGACTACATGAGGGAGCCAAAGTTAGTATCACTACACCACTCACTAAATTAAACAGAGTTAATGTTATTAATCTTTAAATCTTAATTATATCGGGATAATGGTTATACAGAAAAGGATGGAGAAAAGAACATCAAGGAAGCTTGAACTCCAAGAGCTATTTTGGAACAATGTACAACTAAAACACATGAAACAATCTGAGCAATGGGAGCAAATTAAATTAAAATTATTACAATTAATAATTGATGCACTTTCAAAGGAACTCTGTGAGGAGATACATCACTTATGGTGACCCTATCCTCAAAACTAAGGAGGAGTTGGAATCACTTCTCATCATCTTAATGCTATCCCTTCATTGATGGAACTACAATAGCATTGGCTTTTTTGGCAGCTGCAGCACACTACTGGTTCATACTTAAATGGTGGTCCACTAGAACATATAAACCCCCTTTCAATTACTACTGTTGAACCAGGTACCACCTATTCTATACTTCTGTGTTCAGTTTTTCCTGCCTAAGTGCAGCACCTTACTTTTCTCACCACTAAATTACAGGTTTTTGGCTAGGGGCCCAATGCTTAAGTCTGTCAAAATCTTGAGTCTATCTTGTGTTAGCAATTCCTCCCAGCTTGGTGTCATCTGCAAATCTGATGAGTTCCTCTTTTATTGCCACATTATCAGTTTACCAAATTTCTGTAAACACTTCAGCAAACTTTCCAGCCATTTTTATTTTTATTTTAAACAATACCCATTTGTGGCAGGACATGCTATGTTGAAATCATTACAAAACTATACTGATATTAGTTATGCTTAAGTTATACATTATTTATGCTAAACAATAGCTTAGGAAAGAAAGCTTTTCTTTGAAGAAGCCAGGATGGGATTATCAAAAATATTTCATATGATATTAACCTTCTTTTATGGTACATAATCATGTTAACTGATCATGGGAAAGTGGTGGACACAATGCATCTTAACTTCAACAAAGCATTTGATAAAGACTCTCATGAGAGCCTAATAGAGAGCAGAATAAGCACTAGACAATGCTACCAGGTTTAGGGTTAGGATTACTTAGCTCTATATCCATCTACTGGTAGAATCCGAATTCTATCCAATGAGTATGCATCAGTATCTCTGGGTCAAACTGGAAGGAAGCATTCAGTAGCTAATTGAAGGGCTCTGATTTTAGGACCCCTACTGTTCACTATATTTTAAAATTATCTGGATGAGGGGTTAGAAAATACAATTTTAGAATCCATAATTTCCAGGTAAGACTGTAATTTCCAGGTAAATGAAATAGTGTTTGAAGATTTTAAAGGTACTCACATATCTCTCTAATTATGTTAATTTGGTGATGGCTCTAGAAACTCTAAACCATATACTACTAGGCTGCTTCCATATAAGGAAGCAGGTCTCTGCAGACCAGGCAGTCAATCCAGGGAATTATATAGTCTCCCTGGAGCAAAAATCAAAGGTGTAACTGAGTTCCTTACTAAAATAATCAACCTCACGGATTACCACCTCTTTCTTCTCCTACATGAGGGGACCAATTATACAACAATGAATCTGAAAACAATAACTCAAAATTATGAACAGCTAGGGAAGAAAGTTAGAATTAGGAGCACAAGTGGGTTTTCATCCATTCCAACAAAAGGCCAATATCCAATGAGGGAGCAATGGATTTTCAAAACAAACCACTCATTTTTAAAAACTGGTGTCAACAGAACTTTGGCTTCCTAGACCATGGTCTACATTACTTAGATGAAGGGCTACTGACAAAGGATGGACTCCACCTCACAAGAACTGGAGACAATATATTCAGAAAATGACTGGCTCATCTAATCCAAAGGGCTTTAAACCAAAATTGAGGGGGGGGGCAATCTTTATACCTATAGAACCTAATTTCAAGCAAAAACCACTAGATAACCACTCAAATAAGGAGGAAGGGAGTAAAGAGAAAAAAAGAACTAAAAAAAAAGAAAAACATAATGAAATAGAGAGTGATGGAAAGGATGGAAATCCCAGTTACAAAGTAGGAGATACAACAAACATAACCAAGACCAATAAAGGACACTAACACTCAAAGTTTAGCAAACAAACAGGGTGAACTTGAAGTATTAGTACATGAAAGCAGATATGATATAGTTGCCATTACTGAAACTTGGTGGAATGAAACTCATGATTGGAATGTACTGATGGAAGGATCCAAACTATTCAAAAGAAACACACCTAACAAAAGAGGAGGTGGAGTTGCATTATATATAAAAGATATATACAGTTCTACAGAAATACACAAAACCAAGGATGAAAACTTTCTAGAATCCATACAGTATCTTCTTCTTCTTCTTCCTAGCATATTCCCACAAGTGCAGGGTCCACTTTTCAGGTAATTTTTTTTTATTATTATTATTATTTTTAAATTTATATACCGCCCTTCTCCCTGAGGACTCAGGGCGGTGAACAGCCAAGTAAAAACATAAACTACAATTTATTTTTATTTATTTTTTTATTTTATTTTGAATTTGTATACCGCCCTTCTCCCTGAGGACTCAGGGCGGTGAACAGCCAAGTAAAAACATCAAGTACAAATATTAAAATACAGTTAAAAATATACATATATAAATTTGGCCCCGTTAATTAAAAACAATAAACAAAACACTTAAAAACACTTTTTAAAAAATTAGGCCAGCCCGGCTTGCTGGAAAAGGAAGGTTTTAAGGGCACGGTGGAAGGCACTGAGGTCTTGGATTCTCCTTATCTCTGGAGGCAGTTGGTTCCAGAGGGTAGGTGCCCCCACAGAGAAGGCCCTCCCCCTGGGGGTCACCAGCCTACACTGTTTGGCTGATGGCACCCCGAGGAGGCCCTCTCTGTGGGAGCGCACGGGTCGATGGGAGGTCGTCAGTGGCAGCAGGCGGTCTCAAAGATAGCTAGGCCCTATGCCATGGAGCGCTTTAAAGGTGATAACCAACACCTTGAAGCACACCCGGAAGACCACTGGGAGCCAGTGCAGCTCGCGCAGGAACGGTGTTACATGGGAGCGCCAAGCTGCTCCCATCACTACCCGCGCTGCTGCGTTCTGGACCAGTTGGAGCCTCCGGGTGCTCTTCAAGGGGAGCCCCATGTAGAGAGCGTTGCAGTAGTCAAGGCAAGAGGTGACGAGGGCATGAGTGACTGTGCACAGGGAATCCCGATCAAGAAAGGGCCGCAACTGGCGAATCAGGTGAACCTGACAAAAGGTCCCCCTGGTTACAGCCGTCAGATGTTCCTCCAAGGACAGCTGCGTATCCAGGAGGACTCCCAGATTGCGAGCCCTCTCAGTGGGGGCCAACGACTCGCCCCCAATAGTCAGTGATGGAGTCAACTGACTATATCGGGATGCCGGGAGCCACAGCCACTCAGTCTTGGAAGGGTTGAGCCTGAGCTTGTTCTTCCCCATCCAGATCCGCACAGCCTCCAGGCACTGGGACATCACTTCAAGGGCATCGTTGGGGTGGCCTGGGGTGGAGATGTACAGCTGGGTGTCATCAGCGTACTGGTGGTATCTCACCCCAAAGCCACGGATGATCTCGCCCAGCGGCTTCACATAAATGTTGAACAGGAGGGGCGAGAGGACTGACCCCTGAGGCACTCCACATATAAGAGGCCTTGTGGTCGACCTCTGCCCCCCTGCCAACATGAACTGCGACCAGTCGGAGAGAAAGGAGGAGAACCACCGTTGAACGCCACTTTGCATGGTCAGCTGCGTCTCCAGGATGCAGGCCCACAGTTTGCATATCTTTGCTGATGGTGTCTTGCCATCTCTGTTTTGGGCACTGGCCATTGACTTCTAGTTGTAAGGCAGTCTTGTCAACGGTGGAAGGTGCTGATCTCCGGACATGTCCACACCAGCAGAGCCGCCTTCGCTCATCTTCTCTATAATTGGTGCCACACCAAAATGTTCTCAAATGATGTCATTTGTGATGTGATCAAGAAGGGAGATGCCTGATATCCTAGAATCCATATGAGTCAATATAAAAGGAAAAAGGAAAAGGAAAATTGCTATAGGCTTATATTACAGGCCACCCAACCAAAGAGAAGAAATAGATAAACTCTTTGCTAATCAATTAACAAATGTATGTAGAAAACATACCACAATAGTAATGGGAGACTTTAACTAGTCTGATATCAAGTGGATGACACTTTCGAACAGATTCCTAACCAACTTAGCTGACAACTTTGTCATCCAAAAGGTAGAGGAGGGAACTAGAAGAAAAACTATACTGGACCTAATTCTTACTCATAGAGAAGAAATTATAGAAGGAGTTGAAGTTGCTGGAACCTTGGGCGAGAGTGACTATGTCATACTGGAATTCAACATAATGCAAACATAAGCAATAGAATATAATTCAACCAGTGTCTTACACTTTAGAAGAGCTAATTTTAACAAACTCAGGGAGAGTCTAAGCAAAATTTAATGGGTAAAAATCCTGAAGGGGAAAACAACCCAAGAAACATGGGAAACACTGAAAAATATTATCATAAAAGCCCAATCCAACACAATACCACTAAAAAGGAAAAACAAGAAATCCAAGAAGAAACCAGTATAGTTCCATAAATATATCTCTGATAAATTGAAAGACAAAAAGTGGAAAAACTGGAAACAGGGACACATAACTAAGGCAGAATATCAGCAGATAGCCCGAATTTGCAAAGACGAAGTCAGGAAAGCAAAGGCTCAGAATGAACAAAGACTTGCAACAAAAGTCAAAGATAATTTTAAAAACTTCTTTCAACATATAAATAACAAGAAAAAAGTAAAGGAAACAGTTGGTCCACTAAAGAGAGATGATAGCAAGGAAATAACAGGCAGCAGAGAGAAAGCAGAGCTGCTTAACTCATTCTTTGCATTAGTCTTCACACAAAAGGAAACTATTGCCCAACTTACCAAAAACATAATCGTAAAAGACAGACTAGAAATAAAAATTAAAATAGTCAAGAAAATGGTAAGACAACATCTGTCTGACCTTGATGAATATAAATCACAGGGACCTGATAGATTACATTCCAGAGTTCTGAAAGAACTGGAAGATGTTATCTCAGAACCATTATATCATATCTTTAAAAAATCTTGGAGCACTAAGAAACTACCAGAGGATTGCAAAAGAGTTGATGTGGTTCCCATCTTTAAAAAAAGGGGGGGGAAACAAACCCAGGAAACTACAAACAAATCAGCCTAAAATCAATAGCTGAGAAGATACTGGAAAAAATAATTAAAAAACAGACCTGTGAATATCTGGAAACAAAGTTATAACTAGTAGCCAACACGGGTTTGTTAAAAACAGATCATGCCAAACCAATCTTATTTCATTCTTTGACAAAGTGACTAAATCAGTAGACCAGCAAAATGGTGTGAACATAATATATTTAGACTTCAGCAAGGCATTCGACAAAGTAGACCACAATTTACTTCTTGGTAAGCTAGAAAAAAGTGGGATAGATAGCATCACCACCAGATGGATTTGTAACTGGCTGACAAACCATACTCAACAAGTAGTCCTTAATGGTACTACACCCACATGGAGGGAAGCAGTGAGGTACCACAAGGGTCTGTCTTAGGCCCAGTACTGTTCAATATCTTCATAAATGACTTAGATGAAGGAATAGAAGGGGAACTCATCAAATTTGCAGATGACACTAAACTGGCAGGAACAGCCCAGAAGACAAGCTCCAAAAAGACATGATCCAAAAAGATCTTGATAGACTTGAACAATGGGCCCTATCCAACAAAATGAAATTTCATGTAAAGAAAAACAAAGTTCTACAGCTGGGCAGAAAAAACCAAAGGTACAAATACAGATTAGGCGAAACCTGTGAGAGCAATCTTGGAGTCTTAGTGGACAATCATTTAAACATGAGTCAGCAGTGTGCAGCAGCAGTCAAAAAAACCTAACACAATCCTTGGTTGTATAAACAGAGGCATAGAATCAAAATCTTGTGAAGCATTGGTACCACTTGATATAGTCTTGGTAAGACCACACCTGGAATACTGCATCCAGTTTTGGCCACCACATTACAAAAAAGATGTTGAGACTTTGAAAAAAAAGTGCAAAGAAGAGCAACAAAGATGATTAAAGGCTTGGAGACTAAAACATATGAAGAACGGCTGCAGGATTTGGGTTTGGCTAGTATAGAGAAAAGAATGACTGGGGGGACATGATAGTAGTATTCCAGTATTTGAGACGCTGCCACAAAGAGGAGGAGGTCAATTTATTTTCCAAAGCACCAGAGACCAGGACAATAAACATTGGATGGAAACTAATCAAGGAGAGAAGCAACCTGAAATTGAGGAGAAACTTCCTAACAGTGAGGACAATTAACCAATGGAATAGCTTGTCTTCAGACATTGTAGGTGCTTCATCATTGGAGGGTTTTAAAAAGAGACTAGTCTGAAATGGTATAGGATTTCCTGCTTGAGCAGGGAACTGGACTAGAAGATTCCCAAGGTCCTTTCCAGCTCTATTCTGATATTGATTCTTAGGTTGATTACCACAAAAGAACACAGAAATTGCAGATATTCTGAATGAAGAAATGTCAGTCATTTAATAATGCAGTTAAAGTCATTTGCCGTGGAAAAATGCCCAGGTATGCTGAGTGGTATGGCCAGTGTTGAGAGTACTTTCTCCACTTACCTTCATAAGAAAAAACAAGAAACAGACTAAAATTGACTCTTTTTTCCAGAAATAATTATCAATCCATGAGAAAACAATACATAAGTAAATGTATTGATTTTGTATGATACAATATTGTATGAATGATTTTCCTGTGCTTTCACTATGTGTGTTTCTGTATGACATTCTCTAATAAAATCTGTACAGTAAAATGAGGCATGTGTTGATGTCAGTACAGTTCTTCCGTATGTTGACCACCTCTGTATGTTGACCACTTTTGTTCAGTCCCTTGGGTGATCAACTTTCAGAGGTTTTACTGTATATTCTTGTTTATTTTTAGATCCCATTTTATTCATTGTTTTTCTGATTATGTATGCATGTATGTAACAGTTCTATTAAATAGTATACTGTATCTGGATTTATGTCTGTAATAAACTGATTTGATTTGACCAAGACAGCAAATACCCTGTAGAACAGAATTAGAATATAGAAGAGTCTTGTGCATAAGACTCTTTATGCACAAAACCTAGATCGATTTCAACAGAAACTTAGTTAAAACTTTTCATTTTAAGTTTTTTGATGCCTTCAAATCAGCATTGATTCCTGATGACTGCATGAGACTAGGCCTAAAATACCATACCTAAAGATGAAGCAAGCACATAAGCAGTGGAGACAAAAGCCAGGAAAAGCTCCCTCAGGGAAAGTAGTTAAGAAGGAATCGGGTTGTTAAGGAAACAAAGGAAAAAATGTCACCTGAATCAGGCAAAAGAAGTTGGGTCTGAACTCATGGGAAGCCCTTCCCCAAATCTCACCAGAACAAAGCAAGGACTTTGGGGGATAAAAGAGGTCCTGAAGCCCATCCACTCTTTGAGTTGTCTTTGGAGCCCTACTTGGCGGCTTCCATCCCTCTGGCCTTTGCCTGCCAACCTAGTTGAGTATGTGGGTAAGTGTGGATAAGTGTGCATGTGTGTGTGAGAGAGAGAAAGAACAAATAAATATACATTGTAACTAGTAAAGTTTGCCATTACTTTAAATGTGTATATTCTAAAAAACTGTTTGTGTCTCAATGTTTGGTTGAAAGTGATTTGAGTGTGGTATTTTCCAGGCCTGTAAATGTGTGAGTGAGTGACCATAAATTGAACCTGGGAGCATATGTGTAACAACTGGTGGCAAAACAGACTGATAGCATTGTGATTAACACCAGCTGTCTGCAATTACTGTAAGTTCGAATCTCACCAGGCTCAAGGTTGACTCAGCCTTCCATCCTTTCTAAGGTAGGTAAATTGAGGACCCAGTTTGTGGGGGCAATAAGCTGACTTTGTATAAATATACAAAAGTATGAAGGCTATTGCTTAACGCATTGTAAGCCGCCCTGAGTCTCCAGAAAAGGGCGGCATATAAATCAAATTTAAAAAAAAAATTGCCTGGACTACTTCTTGCAGTTTTCAGGAAAGCGAAGGCTCAGAATGAACAAAGACTTGCAACAAAAGTCAAAGATAATGAAAAAAGTGTCTTCCAACACATAAATAACAAGAAAAAAGTCATGGAAAGAAGACGGCAAGGAAGTAACAGGCAATAGAGAGAAAGCAGAGCTGCTTAACTCATTCTTTGCATCGGTCATCACACAAAAAGAAACTATAGCCCAACCTACCAGAAACATAACTGTAAAAAAACAGACTGGAAATGAAAATTAAAATAAGCAAACAAAATAGTAAGAGAACACCTTTCTGCTCTTGATAAATACAAATCACCAGGACCTGATGGATCACATCCCAAAGTTCTAAAGGATCTGGCAGATGTCATCTCAGAACCATTGCACCACATCTTTCAAAAATCCTGGAACACCGGGGAACTATCAGAGGACTGGAAAAAAGCTGATGTGGTTCCCATCTTCAAAAAAGGAAAAAAAACAGGCCCAGGAAACTACAGACCAATCAGCCTAACATCAATACCTGGGAAGATACTGGAAAAGATAATAAAAAAAAACAGATATGCCAACACCTAGAAATGAGTAAAGTAACAACCAGCAGTCAGCACAGGTTTGTTAAAAACAGATCATGCCAAACCAATCTTATTTCATTCTTCAACATGGAGACTAAATTAGTAGACCAGTGAAATAATGTCGACATAATATACTTAGACTTCAGCAAGGCATTCGACAAAGTAGACCACAACCTACTTCTTGGTAAACTAGAAAAAAGTGGGATAGATAGCTTCACCACCAGATGGATTCGCAACTGGCTGACAAACCGTACTCAACGAGTAGTCCTTAATGGGACTCAGTCTACATGGAGAGAAGTAAGCAGTGGGGTGCCACAAGGTTCCATCTTAGGCCCAGTACTGTTCAATATCTTCATAAATGACTTAGATGAGAGAGTAGAAGGGGAACTCATCAAATTTGCAGATAATACTAAGCTGGCAGGAATAGCTAACACTGTAGAAGATAGTCTCAAGATCCAAATGGATCTTGACAGACTTGAACACTGGGCCCTATCGAACAAAATGAAATTCAATGTAGAGAAAAGTAAAGTCTTACACTTAGGTAAGAAAAACCAGAAGCACACATATAAACTGGAGGAAACCAGGCTTATGTATCCAGGTTATAGCAATGACTGTGAGAGGGATCTTGGAGTCTTAGTGGACAACCAGCTAAATATGAGCCAGCAGTGTGCAGCGGCAGCTTAAAAAGCCAATGCAATCCTAAATTGCATTAACAGAGGGATACAATCAAGATCAAGTGAGTAATACCTGTTGTGGCCTGCCAGCGGCCTGCGCAGATCGTGGCTGATCCCAACGATGAGGAGGCTGGTGTGGGGTCACGCCAGCAGCCTGTGCAGCCGGCGCTTGCGTCGGACAGCGAGGAGGCTGAAGAGGATGTGGTGCCAGAGGCAGAGACTCAGCCAGGGCCTTCAGAACATCCAGAGGCTCCTTCAAGTGGAGAGAACAAAGTGGAGGAACCTCTCCTCAATGCTCGAGCATGCAGGGTTGCCAAAAGGCAGGAGTGGCTTCTCAGGAGGAGGAGGTCTCCTCGAGAGTAAGGTTTGAGGATAATTGGCCACTCCCTTAGCCTATTTAAGTCGCACGCAGTTAGTAATTTCTTGCTGGAAACATGTAATTATTACAGAGCATTTTGGAGAGTGAGTGTCTTATTGTATCTTGTTTTCTGGGCTGGTTGCCAACCTTTGCCGGACTTTGTTTATTTATTTATTTATTTATTTATTTTTCATATTTGTATACCGCCCTACTCCTGAAGGACTCAGGGCGGTGAACAGTCATAAATAAATACAAAGACATATAAAAGTTAAAGACTATTAAAAAAACAGATTAAATAATTTAGGCTCAAAAAATTAAAACCAAAAACATCCAGATTTATCTAAAAGAGATCTAAAACCCGATTTAAAAACCCGATTTAAAAGCCAATTTAAAAGGGAGAGTTAGGCCAGACCAGCCTGTTGGAATAAAAACGTTTTCAGGGCACGGCGGAAGATGCGTAAGTCTTGGATCATTCCTAACTCCGGGGGGAGCCCGTTCCAGATGGCAGGTGCCCCCACAGAGAAGGCTCTCCCCCTGGGGGCCGCCAATTGACATTGTTTGGCCGACGGCACCCCGAGGAGCCCCTCTCTATGGGAGCGAACTGGTCGGTGAGAGGCTATTGGTGGCAGGAGGCGGTCTCGTAAGTACCCTGGCCCTGAGCCATGGAGCGCTCTAAAGATAGTAACCAAAACCTTGAAGCGCACCCGGAAGACCACTGGGAGCCAGTGTAGGTCGCGCAGGAGGGGGGTCACATGAGAGCGCCACATTGCTCCCGTCACCATCCGTGCGGCCGCATTCTGGACCAGTTGGAGCCTCCGGGTGCTTCTCAAGGGGAGCCCCATGTAGAGAGCATTACAATAATCCAGGCGTGAGGTGACAAGGGCGTGAGTGACTGTGCGTAACGAGTCCCGATCCAGAAAGGGACGCAATTGGCGAATCAGGCGAACCTGATAGAAAGTCCTCCTGGCCACGGCCGTCATATGCTCTTCTAAAGAGCCGCGAGTCCAGGAAGACGCCCAAGTTGCGAACCCCATCTGTGGGGGCCAACGACTCGCCCCCAATAGTCAGAGATGGCGTCAACTGGGGACGGGACGACGGAAACCACAGCCACTCGGTCTTGGATGGGTTGAGTCTGAGTTTGTTCCTCCCCATCCAGATCCGTACGGCCTCCAGGCACCGGGACATCACCTCGAGGGCATCATTGGGGTGGTCTGGGGTGGAGATGTACAGCTGGGTGTCATCTGCTGATGGTACTTCACCCCAAAACCACGGATGATCTCACCCAGCGGCTTCACATAAATGTTGAATAGAAGGGGCGAGAGGACTGATCCTTGCGGCATCCCACATATAAGGAGCCTCGGGGTCGACCTCTGCCTCCCTGTCAACACAGACTGCGACCGGTCAGAGAGAAAGGAGGAGAACCACTGTAAAACAGTGCCCCCCACCCTCAACCCTTCTAACCGGTGCAGCATGATATCATGATCGATGGTATCAAAAGCCGCTGAGAGGTCTAATAAGACCAGGACAGAGGAGCAACCCCTGTCCCGAGCCCTCCAGAGATCATCAACCAATGCGATCAATGCTGTCTCTGTGCTGTATCCGGGCCTGAAGCCCGACTGGAACGGATCTAGATAATTCGATTCATCCAGGTACTGAGGCAGATGTCGTGCGACCACACTCTCAACAATCTTCGCAACAAAGCGAAGGTTGGAGACAGGACGATAATTTGCTAACACAGTTGGGTCCAGGGAGGGCTTCTTTAGGAGGGGCCTCACCACCGCCTCTTTCAAGACGGTGGGAAAGACACCCTCACTC
This sequence comes from Arizona elegans, assembly GCA_022577455.1. Taxonomy (NCBI): domain Eukaryota; kingdom Metazoa; phylum Chordata; class Lepidosauria; order Squamata; family Colubridae; genus Arizona; species Arizona elegans. The sequence goes on from JAKOOJ010000001.1 coordinate 158,495,862, forward strand.
AAAGAAGCATTTATAATCTCCTGGAGCCAGCCTCGCATCACCTCCCAGGAGGCCAGTACCAACCAGGAGGGACACGGGTCCAATAAACATGTGGTCGCATTTAGTCTATTCAGTATTCTATCCACGCTTTCGGGAGTCACAGGATCAAACTCTTCCCAAATAATATTCTCAGGACCTGCCCTTGCCATCTCCCCTGGATCAATCCAGTCAGAGTCTAGCTGTTCCTGAATCTGAGCGATTTTGTCATACAGATATTGTACAAAATCCTCAGCTCTACCCTCCAAGGGATCTTCCCGCGTCCCTTGATGGAGCAGGGAGCGGGTCACCCTAAACAGGGCGGCTGGCCGATTATCTGATGACGCAATAAGAGCAGAAAAGTAGTTACTCTTCTCTACTCTTATCACCACTAGGTAATGCTTAATATGAGATCTTACCAGTGTCCAGTCGGATTCAGAACGACTAGCCCTCCAACAGCTCTCTAGGTGTCTTTTCTGGCGCTTCATCTCCCTCAGCTCCTCAGTATACCAAGGAGCCAGGTGAGACCGGCGCCGGGTCAGAGGCCGCAAAGGCACGACTCGGTCTAAAGCCCCAGCCGCCGTTCTATCCCAGGTGGCCACTAAATCCTCAGCCGAGTCATGTGCCAGAACCTCAGGAAATGGCCCAAGCTCCATCTGGAATCTCTCAGGATCCATCAGGTGCCTGGGGCAGAACCATCTGGTCGGTTCCGCCTCCCTGCGGTGGGGTGTGGCGGTTCGGAGGTCAAGGCGAAGGAGGGAGTGATCTGACCATGACAAGGGTTCAATCGCTATATCCCCTATCTTGAGATCACTCAACCACTGTCCAGAGACAAAAACCAGGTCCAGTGTGTGTCCCCCCATGTGAGTAGAGCCATAAATTAACTGGGTCAGGTCCATAGCCGTCATGGAAGCCATGAACTCCCGAGCCACCTCAGATGTCTTGCCAACTGATGACAGGTTAAAATCCCCCATGACCATAAGCCTGGGGGTGTCAACAGCCACCGCAGCTATAACATCAAGCAGCTCAGGCAGGGCTGCTGCCACATGGCAGGGAGCCAGGTACGTGACTAGCAAGCCCAACTGCACCCTATGACCCCACTTCACAAGAAGGGACTCACATCCAGCCGTCTGAGGAACAGTGGCCTCCCTCGGTCCAAGACCTTTGTTAATAACAACCGCCACCCCTCCGCCCCTCCCCTGAGACCTTGGCTGATGGAAAGCACGGAAACCTGGTGGGCACATATCAACAAGGGGGGCTCCCCCTTCCTGGCCCAACCAGGTCTCCGTAATACCCGCCAGGTCCGCACCACCCTCCTGAATAAGATCACAAATGAGGGGGGCTTTATTTACAACGGACCTGGCGTTGCATAGCATCAGCCGAAGGCCTGGGGTCCGAGGTTCCGTACAACCTGGGGAACAAGAAGAGCTTTGAGGGTTGGAGCGTGCCACCGCTTGCAACCAGCGAGGACGCACTCCCACAAGATGATGTGGCCCCCTGCTCCCGCCATATCTGCCCCTCCCACCTACAGTATCGATGTTATGGCCATCTGAATCGTAAGCTCTAATCATCTCCTTGACCCCCGAGTCTGCACCTCCCATGTCATGTCCCTCGGCTGGCCCAGATACCCTCCCCCATGGGTCTTCCCCCGAACCCACGCAACCTACCCCCCTCCCAGAATCCCTTAAAATCTTATTAAGAAATTTCCCTAAAAAACCCCATAACCCTCTTTTTGCTGTATGCCATCTCTCCGGACTCCAAAGTCCGTCATCGAGATAGGCCCTCGATAAAGAAGAGGGCCAGACCTGCGAGAGGGGGGCATCTCGCAGTTTGAGGAGTTCTCCCAATGAGTACATTTTGTAGATAGATATTCTTGGTACGTTATAACTTTGATAAGGACCGTTGGTGTGTGTCACAATCCTTGGGAATCCGAAGCTGGGGCAGAACAATACCAGTCAATAAAGCCCTAGTAAGACCATACCTAGAATACTGCATCCAGTTTTGGTCACCACACTATAAAAAAGATGTTGAGACTAATACAATGGGATTATAAATCATTTATATTAATGGGTGACTGGAATGGAATAATAGACATACAGAAAGATAAAAAATGTTTATCAAAGATCTCAACACATGCAAAATTACTTAAATCTTTTTTTGATATGATGGAAGATATAGAACTGAGAGATATTTGGAGAGAACGTAACGTGGAGGAAAGAGACTTTACTTTTTTTTCTGATAGACATCAATCCTTCTCCAGGATTGATTTTATACTAACCACAAATGATTTTATTTCCAGGGTGAAGAAGACGAAGATATGTCCAAGAACTTTAACTGATCACAGTCCAGTTTGGGTGGAATTTGAACAGGAGAGGGGAGAAAGGAGGTCTTGGAGGTTAAATGAAAATTTATTTAGATATGAAGAAAATGTGAAAGAGCTTAAAAAACAAATGAAAGAATTTTTTGTTATTAATATGAATAAGGGTACTTCTATGGAAACGGTCTGGGATGCTAGTAAGGCTTATATGAGGGGTATGTTAATACATGTGAATAATAAATATAGACTAAAACAACAAAAGAAGTGGAAAGAGATAGAGGAAGAAATAAAAAAGAAAGAACAATTACTTATATTTAATCCAGGAGATAAGAAAGTAAAAGAAACAATAAATATACTACGAGGGCAATTTAATATGTTAATGGTTGATCAGGTGGCAACTAGCTTACAATATGCTAAACATAATACATTTTGTAATGCCATAAACCAGGTAGGTGGTTGGCCTACATGTTAAGGAAAAAACAGAAATCACGAGTCATTGGTAAGATAGAATTTAAAGGTAAGGAAGTTTACCAACAGAATATGATCAAAAAGGCTTTTTTAGAATTTTATACAAAATTATATGCTAGTGACTCAATACAAGGTATAGATATAGATAGATACTTAAAGGAAGGGAATATTCCTGAATTAACGTTGGAACAGAGGGAAGGATTGAATCAACCAATAACTTCTGAGGAGATTATTGATGCAATTAAGCAATTAAAAATAGGGAAAGCTCCGGGAACAGATGGATTAACAGCTGTTTATTATAAGAATTTACAGCTTGAAATGGTAGAACCGCTTAGAGTTCTATTTTGTAAAATTCAATTAGGGGGAGGAGTTCCATCCTCTTGGAGAACAGCTTTTGTTTCACTGATCCCGAAGGAAGATCAAAATTATACTAAACCTGAAAATTTTAGGCCAATTTCACTTTTGAACACGGATTATAAAATTTTTGCTAAGATATTAGCGAATAGACTAATGCCAGTTATGCAACAAACAATTCATAATGATCAATCAGGTTTTATAAAAGGGAGGCAAATGAAATATAATGTTAGACAAATTATAAATTTATTGGAATATTTGGAAAAAAACAACCAGGTCCCTTCAGCGTTCATATTTTTGGATGCAGAGAAAGCATTTGATCGATTGAACTGGCAATTTCTGTTTAAGATAATAGAAAAAATGCATTTTGGGGAGTATTTTATACACTCAATTAGAGCAATATATCAGGAACAAACAGCACAAATAATAGTTAATGGAGGTTTAACAGATGTGTTTAAAATTGAGAAAGGTACTAGGCAGGGTTGTTCTTTGTCACCATTGTTGTTTATTTTAACTTTAGAAGTTTTGTTGAATAACTTACGTGACTGATAAAATAAAAGGAATTGTAATTAGACAGCAGGATTATAGATTAAGAGCGTTTGCAGATGACCTGGTTGTTACTTTATCTCAACTTATAGAAGTGGCTCCCTATATGTTAGACATAATAGTTCAGTATGGTAAAGTATCTGGATTTAAAGTAAATCTACATAAAATAAAGATGATAACTAAAAATATGTCCATAACTCAAAGAGAAGACTTAGGGAGAATAACGGGGTTTGAAATAGTTAAAAAGGTCAAGTATCTAGGAGTATATATTGCAGCCTCAAACACGAAACTATTTAAAAAAAATTATGAAGCTCTTTGGCAAAAAGTATAGAAAGAAATGGAAAATTGGAAAAAGCTACAACTATCATTACTGGGAAGGATAGCAGCAATAAAAATGAATGTACTACCTAGGTTTTTATTTTTGTTTCAAATGATACCAGTGCTTAAGAAAGATGGAAATCTGATGGAATGGCAGAAAGGGGTTAATACTTTCATCTGGGGTGGGAAGAAACCAAGAGTGAAACTGAAAATTATACAGGATATACGTGAGAGAGGAGGTCTTAAAATGCCTAACTTAAGATTGTATTATGAAGCAGCTGCTTTATCACAAATTAGCGATTGGTTTAACTTAACTGAAGAAAGAATGTTAAACATAGAAGGTTATGATTTGTTATATGGATGGCATGCTTATCTGTTATATGAAAAAAAAGTGGATAAAGTGTTTAAGGGTCATATACTTAGAAATGCGTTGTTGAGGGTTTGGAAAAAGTACCAATATAAGCTAAATTATAAGATACCCATATGGGCAAATCCCAGACATGCAATAGAAAATATAAGTATAGAGCAAAAAACAGAGGTGATTACTTATAAAGAGCTTCTTCTTTTGGAAAGGGGTAAGTTGCAACTGAAATCTTTAGATGTTTTAAAAGAAGAAGGGATAATTTATACTTGGTTTCAGTATGGTCAGCTTCAAGCTAGATGGAGGGAAGATCAAAAAATTGGTGTTATGCAAAATGAGGAAAATCTGGTGAAACAGATTAGAGATCAAAGTCAGATGCATATTAAAAGGTTGTATAATGCATTATTGGAAATAGATTCAGAAACAGAATTGGTTAAGGATTGTATGATAAAATGGGCACAAAACTTTCAGGAACCAGTGATGATGGAAACGTGGGAAAAGATTTGGGTCAGAAATGTTAAATTTACGCAAGCACAAAATTTGAGAGAGAATTTTTATAAAATGTTTTATACTGTAGATGGCACTTAGATCCTAAAAAATTATCATGTATGTACTCGAATTTGCAAGCTAAATGTTGGAGATGTGAATGTAATGATGCAAGCTATTATCATATATGGTGGACCTGTAAGAAAATCAAGGCATTTTGGATAAAAATTTGGTGGGTGATGCAGAATATTCTGAAAAGAAGGTTGAAATTTACTCCTCAATTGTTCCTCAATTGGGTATAATGACGGATTGTACAGTATCAGAGATTAAATTGATTTTGAACTTAATATCAGCAGCTAGGCTGTTGGTAGCACAATATTGGAAGAAGGACTCTTTGCCTACTATTGAAGAGTGGATACTGAAAGTAACGAACTTAGCAGAAATGGTGAATCTCACCATACCTGAAGGACTATACACAAGAAAGATACGTATCGGAATGGAGAAGATGAATTGATTATATTCAAAATAAGTATCAGACAAGAAAATATCAAATAGCTTATGAATGAACGTTAAGTATTAGAAGTATTATGTTATCTATAGTGGAGTTAAGGTTTCGGGGGGGAGTTAGTAGTCTGAGGATAAGTAGGTTAATCTAGTTTATGATTGTTAAATGAAATACCTTGTATTTTGCTCTGGGAAGTCTGGGGGGGAGGGTGGGATGAGGGGAGGGAAAGGGTGGGGGGAATATGGGGGGGAAGAAAATTCTTTTTTTTTTCTGTAAAATTTTTCAATAAAAAAAAAAGATGTTGAGACCCTAGAAAAAGTGCAGAGGAGAGCAACCAGGATGATTAGAGGACTGGAGACTAAAAAATATTAAGAACAGTTACATGAACTGGGCATGGCTAGTCTAGTGAAGAGAAGGACCAGGGGAGACATGATAGCAGTGTTCCAATATTTGAGGGCTGCCACAGAGAGGAGGGGGTCAAAGTACCTGAAGGCCACACAAGGAATAATGGATGGAAACTGACGAAGGAGAGATTCAACCTAGAAATGAGGAGGAACTTTCTGACAGTGAGAACAATTAACCAATGGAACAGCTTGCCTTCGGAAGCTATGGGAGCTTCATCACTTGAGACTTTCAAGAAAAAATTGGACTGCCATTTGTCAGAAATGGTAAAGGGTCTCCTGCTCCTAATCCACAAATATCAGCCTCGCATATGTCCCCTGTTGTTTCAAGTGATTCATACAGTATGGACAACAAGAGACATAGCATCATCAGTTGATCTATTACCCCTATATGCAAATTGGTATGGGTCCAAAGTAGATGGAAGACTAGCCTTAATATAGTTCAACACCAGCCTCTCAAAACATTTCATGACAACAGATGTTAAAGTTACTGGTCTATAATCATTAAGGGATACCGCTACTGTCTACTTAGGGACTGGCACTATAATAGATGTCTTCAGGCAGGTAGGGATAGAGCACTGCGACAGGGATAGATTGAAAATATCCGTGGACACTCCAGATAGCTCTGCAGTGCAGTCCCTGACAACTCATCCCAGAATTCCATCAGGCCCAGCTGCCTTCCGGATATTAACATTCTGGAAAGTGTGTCTCACATCATAGATCTGCAGTAGAAGTGGTTGTCTATCGATGGTAGATGTTAATGGTGCACTATCAGTGGTAAATGCTGGAATGATGGTTGTTCCTGTGCCCACCTCAAAACGGCTGAAGAATTGATTTAGCTGCTCAGCCAAAGACTCACTACTGCTAGACAAACTATTTTTATTGCCTTGTCTTGTGATTTGTTGCAGACCTTGCCATACCCGACCAGAGTCTGAGTTCTCAAAGAGATGTTCAATCCTCCGTCTATATGTAGCTTTAGCGTCCTTGATACCTTTTTCAATTTAGCTCTTGCCTCGCTATACTGTAGCGCATCACCAGAATGGAAAGCAGCATTTCTTGCTCTTAATAAAAGACACACTTCTCTATTTATCCAGGGCTTGTTGTTAGAGAACACCCGTACTTGTCTGGTGGTAGTGACAACATCAATGCAGCTCTCGGCCAGTCCACCCAACTGCACTGGAAACAAGCCAACACCAGAACGGAATAAAGCAGTTGCAATCCTTTAATTAGGTTCAGCACAGCAAACACAGGCAGGAGAAAGGCACAAGCCGGAAACAAGGTTTAAAGTTAGCGCTACATGCAATCGCAATGTAGCGCCTTTTATATATGCAGCAATAAATCAAGTGGCAATTAAACAGTTAACATCACCCCTCCTTCCCCTAGCTGGCCTGGAGGAGGAGCACAATAAATCAATTAGCAATCAAACAGTCAACATCATCCCTCCTTCCTCTAGCTGGCCTGTAGGAGGAGCGCGCCTCTGTTACAGCACAAGGCAGCGTCATCTGCAAACTCCATGCCCCCCCCATCTCCGATGAAAGAGTTTGCTTCGTTTTGTGCGCGGGTGGTAAAGACTTCTCAAACAGCTGATGACACGCCCCTGGAGAGTCCAACAGCTTGTCCCCTCCTCGTCATCCTCCCCAGTGATGGCGAGACCCAACTGAGGCTCGACAGCAGCTTTTAATATAAAACAGTACTGTTGAAGTGTAAGTGTCAATATTGTCCTCCTCAAACATTGCCCAATCAGTGCTCCCAAAGCAGTCTTGAAGTTGCTCCGATGCACCCGCTGGCCACACTTGTATTTCTCTAATCAATGGTCTAATTCTGTTGACAAGAGGTCTATATGATGGGATTAAGAACACAGATATATGATCAGACTGTCCCAGGTGGGGTAAAGGCATAGTCCTGTATCCGTGCATGATGTTACTATATACCTGATCCAAGGTATTTCCCCCTCTACTGGGACAGTCTATGTACTGATAGAACTTAGGGAGGACAGTCTTTAAGTTAGCTTGATTGAAATCACCTGCAACCACCAGCACTCCATCCGGATAGGCCTGTTGCTGTTTGGTAATAGCAGTTAACAAATGACTCATGGCTGTGATCGTGTTAGTATCAGGAGGTGTATATATACTGCAGTTGTTATTACAATGTTAAACTCACGAGGCAGATAAAAGGGGCGGCATTTCACTGCCAAGTATTTCAAATCAGGAGAACAGTGAGTGTCCATTATTTTAACATTTGTGCTCCAGTTGTTATCTATGTAAACACAAAGTCCCCCTCCTCTGCTCTTCCCAGAGACCATGGTTCTATCTGCTCGATAAACTGAGCATCCTTGTAATTCAATAGCCTCTCCTAGAATGGTAGGGTCAAGCTATGTCTCTGTAAAGACCATAACACAGCAGTCCCGAATGTTTTTCTGCAGAGAGATAGTAAGTTCCAGCTCCTCAATCTTATTAGGTAGAGATCTAACATTTGAAACAAAAAGACTTGGCAGTGCAGGCTTGTGAGGATTTTTTTCCCTTTAGCTCTGGGATCCCTTTATCCCAGAGCTATAATTGCACTCAACAATGAACTAAAGGGCCACCATCAGTGAGCTGTTGGACAGTATTACTTGGTCTGTTGTGTGGATGTTTGGGTGGTTTAGGGGTGGAGAATTGTGGTGGGTGGGAGTGTGTTTGGGGATTGTTAGGTGTGTTGGACCTGGTCTTTGGGTGTTAAGTGAATTTTGTTGTATGGGTATACTGTGTATACATGTAAAATGACAATAAAGTTATTATTATTATTCAGCGGGGGGTTGTTAATCTGTTTTCTTGGCAAGATTCTTCAGAAGAAACTTGCAATTGCCTGCTTACTAGGGCTGAGAGAGAATAACTGGCCGAAGATCACCATCTGGCTTTGTGCTCAAGGCGGGCCTAGAATTCACACTCTCCAGCCTGATACCTTAATCACCACACCAAACTGGGTCACTTCATTTGTATAAGGAATTTGTATGAGAATCAGATGGGGCAACATTGCACAGGCAAAAAAGAACTAGATGAACAGTGTGATGTAGCGGGGGGGGGGGGAAGCAAATTCTGCATTTCTATTCTGCATTGTTCAGATTGCATTTGAATGTTAAGTCAACTTGAGAAGATAGATTTCAGATGCACATCAAGAAAAGCTGTATAAAAGTAAAAATCTTTCTCTGGCTTTAGAGATACTGGGTTCTTTTTGGCTGGAGCTCATTAACTGTATAGCTGTGTTTGGGGGGATACAGTAATAGTGAATTCCAGCAGTGATTAAAGAAGTTGATATATTTTATGCCTGTATGTACAAATAATGATGAAGAAATTCACTGAATTCCAATATTGGTTAAACTTAGCAATATGCATTGTCAGTCTAAATCAAAATGTATCTACACATCCAAGCTCAAACTTTTTAGAGAATTCCAATGCATTTGCAATTTGTCTGTATAGCAGCCAGTCACTTATTGCCTGCATACCAATACCAAATAAATTAATTGTGCTCTACAGCTGGAAGGAATTTTTTTTTAAAAAAATAATTTTTATTGAGTATTTTACATTTTAAAACCAAACACACAATAGCAAAAGAAGTCAAGAGACAAAAACAAAAAACAAAAACACATGCACATCAGACATTAAAATACAATACTAACAACAGATATATACAATTTTACAACTTTCTGCATTGACTTTTGTCTTTACTCTTAGCTTTTATCCTCCTGCTCCTTCTCTTTATTTTTAAATATTCATAATTAACTGTTTTGTTAGCAGGATCGTTATTTACATTTATATCCAGTATGTTAATATCAAATTTCACTTTATATTTTTATTTCTTAATTTGATTTCTGTTTTCCAACCATGTATAAAACCTATTCCACACTTTATAATAATCCAAGTCTTCTCTTTCTTTGATCTCAATCATTAATTTATCCATTTCGGCGCATTCGAGGATTTTCTTTATTATTGTTTCTTCCGATGGTGTATTGGCCGACTTCCACATTTGCGCTAGAGTAATTCTGGCCGCCATTAGAATATGCAATATAATACAATAGAGACTTTTTTTCCATTTTTCTATTAATCATTCCTAGGAGGAACATCTCTGGTTTAAAATCTAACTTTTGAAGTGTAATCTCTTCCAACCACCCTTTAATTATATACCAAAATTTCCTCACCTTAGGGCACATCCACCACATGTGCTAGTATGTCCCTAGTTTGTGACCGCATCTCCAACATTGGGGTGATAAATTGGAGCTAAATGCCACCTATAAAACATTTTATAGCTGTTTTCTTTGTATGATATGGTCAATTTATAATTTTTCTCCCACAATTTTTCCCATTTATCCAATTCTATGGTATGTCTAAAATTCCTAGCCCAACTTATCATCATTTTCGTTACTGTTTCTTCCTCCAATTTGTATCCTAATAGGTGATTATAGATATTTGTAATCGTTTTTCTTCCCGATCCTAATATTAATTTATCTGATTCCAATTGTTTCCTGTTTATGCCAAATTGTTCCTTATCTTTTTAAAATCTAATTTTGATTTGTAAATATGGCCACCATTCCAAATTTATTCCTTGTTTTTTCAAATCTTGCATTGATTTTAATTCTCCTTTTGTGTCTAATAAATCTGCATATCTCACCATTTTATCTAGGCCTGTGGTATTTGGATGTATCATTGCTTCCATTGTAGACAATCAAACTGGGACTTTCATATAATGATTCTTTTTAATCTTTTCCCATACTTTCAGTAGTGCATCCCTTACCTTATGACGTTGAAAATAAGTGTGTGATTTATTTTTCCCATCCCATAAAAAGCCATGCCAACCGAGTTGAAGGTCTTGGCCTTCTATTGTTAATATCTGCTTATTTTTAAGTTGTATCCAATCTTTGAGCCATGTTAGGGATGCCGCTTGATAGTAAAGTTCCCATTCTGGTAAACTGAAACCTCCTTTTTCCCTACTGTCTTGCAATAATTTGAATTTAATACACGTTTTTTTCTCTGACTGTATGAATTTCAATGTCAATTTGTTCAGTTGTTCAAAAAAAAAAATTCCCTAATGTTATTGATACTGTTTGAAATAAATATAGTAACTTGGGCATTTTTATTGTTGAAATTTTGCCAATTAATGGTATTGGTAATTTAGTCCAGTTATCCAAATCTTTTTGTATTTGTAATAGGAATGTATCATAATTGTCCCTCTTTATGATAGTACACTTTTCTGATAGCCAAATTCTTAAATATTTAGTTTTCTTTGTTCTCAAGATTCCCAGTTCCTCCTCTAGTTGTTCACTCTGTCAGTTGTTTAAATTCTTAGTCAATATTTTAGTTTTGTCTTTATTCATTTTAAATCCTGCTACTGCGCCAAATTGGTTTATGTCTTGTAGTAAAATAGGTCCAGATTCTAAAGGTTCCTCAATAATAAATGCCAGATCATCTGCGAATGCTTGGACCTTATATTCTTGTGACTTAATTTTTAATGCCTTTATTTCCGAATTATCTCTAATTTGGGACATTAATGTCTCCACAGACAGAATGAACAACAGAGGAAACAGCGGGCAGCCCTGTCTTACTCCTTTAGTTATTTCAAAACTTTCTGTTTGTTCCCCATTGATTATTATCTTTGCACTCTGTATAGTGTATATGGCTCTAATCGTGTCTATAAATTTTTCTCCAAAATTCATTCTTATTAATTGGTTTATCATAAAGTCCCAGTTTAAGTTGTCAAAAGCTTTTTGTGCATCCAAGAAAACCACAGCTACCTGTTTTTCAGGGTGAGCTTTGTAATATTCTAATGCATTGATGATAATTTTTATATTGTGTTTTATATATCTTTTGGGTAGGAATCCATTTTGGTCCAAATGTATAATTTCATTCAGTATATTTTTAATTCTATCCACTATTAGGGCCATAAATATTTTATATTCAGCATTTAGCAATGAGACTGGCCAATAATTCTGTATCTTCTGTTGTTCACTATTTTTTTTTTATTAAAGAGTTTTACAAAAAGAAAAAAAAATTACAAGTATTTTCCCATCCCCCCTCCCTTCCTTACCCCCCCCCCCCGAACTTCCCAGAACAAAATACAGGGTATAACAATTAACAATCATATGCTAAACTAAGCTAATTAACCAAGGATTCCTATCCCCCCTTCACACTTTAACTCCCCTTTTACTTAACTAAATATAAATACTCTTAATTTTTCTATTCATTCATAAGCTATTTGATACTTTTTAGTCTGATATTTGTTTTGAATATAATCAATCCATCTTCTCCATTCCGATATATATCTTTCTTGTAAGTGATCTTTCAAATATGCTGAAATCTTCGCCATTTCTGCCAGATTTGCTACTTTTAATGTCCATTCTTCAATAATAGGCAAATCTTCCTTCTTCCAATATTGCACCACCAAAAGTCTAGCTGCAATTATTAAATTTAAAATCAATTTAGTCTCTATAACCGTACAATCTGTAATTATACCCAACAAAAACAATTGTGGAGTAAACTTTATCTTCTTTTTAGGGAATATTTTGGATAATCCACCATATGCGTCCTTCGGGAGAAGGGCGGTATAGAAATAAAATTATTATTATTATTATTATTATTATTATTATTATTATTATTATTATTATTATTATTATTATTATTATTAAAATGCTTTAACTTTTTTACAAGTCCACCAAACATGAAAATAGGTAGCATCAACACAATCACATCTCCAACACTTAGATTGTAAATTCGGATACATACAAGCCAACTTTTTAGGATCTAAATGCCATCTATAGAACATTTTATAAAAATTTTCTCTTAAATTTTGTGCTTGCGTAAATTTTACATTTCTAACCCATATTTTTCCCAAGTTTCCAATTATTGGTTCCTGAATGTTTTGTGCCCATTTTATCATACAATCCTTAACTAATTCCGTTTCTGAATCTATTTCTATCAATACATTATATAATCTTTTATATTTATTTATTTATTTATTTATTTATTTATTTATTTATTTATTTATTTATCTATCTATCTATTTATTTATTTAATTTGTATACCGCCCTTCTCCCAGAAGGGACTCAGGGCGGTGAACAGCCAAAATTAAAAAACATACAAATACAAAAGTTAAGATAATTAAAAGAATTAAATAATTGGCTACCCAATTTAAAACCCCAAATCCATAAAATTTAAAATCCCAGTTAAAAACCACTTAGGCTAGGCCGGCTTGATGAAATAAAAACGTCTTCAGGGCTTTACGGAAGGTCCGGAGGTCCGGGATCAATCGTATTCTGGGAGGCAGCTCATTCCACAGGGCGGGTGCCCCCACAGAGAAGGCTCGCCCCCTGGGGGCCGCCAGCCGACATTGCCTGACCGACGGCACCCCGAGGAGGCCCTCTCTGTGAGAGCGTATTGGCCGGTGGGAGGTTATCGGTAGCAGCAGGCGGTCTCGCAAATACCCTGGCCCTAAGCCATGGAGCGCTTTAAAGATGAGAACCAACACCTTAAAGCACACCCGGAGGACCACCGGGAGCCAATGCAGCTCGCGCAGGAGAGGTGTTACGTGGGAGCGCCACGTTGCTCCCATAATCACCCGCGCGGCTGCATTCTGCACCAGCTGGAGCCTCCGGGTGCTCCTCAGGGGGAGCCCCATGTAGAGAGCGTTACAGTAGTCCAGGCGTGACGTAACCAAGGCATGAGTGACTGTGCACAAGGAGTCCCGATCCAGAAAGGGGCGCAACTGGCGTATCAGGCGAACCTGATAAAAAGCCCCCCTGGCCATGGCCGTCATATGCTCTTCTAAAGACAGCCGTGTGTCCAGGAGGACGCCCAAGTTGCGAGCCCCCTCTGTGGGGGTCAGTGACTCACCCCCAATAGCCAGCGATGGCACCAGCTGGCTATACCGGGACGCCGGCATCCACAGCCACTCGGTCTTGGAAGGGTTGAGCCGAAGCCTGTTCCTCCCCATCCAGACCCGCACGGCCTCCAGACACTGGGACATCACTTCGAGGGCATCATTGGGGTGGTCTGGGGTGGAAATGTACAGCTGAGTGTCATCAGCATACAGATGGCATTGCACCCCAAAACCACGGATGATCTCACCCAGCGGCTTCACATAAATGTTGAACAGGAGCGGCGAGAGGACCGACCCTTGCGGCACCCCGCAAGCAAGGTGCCTCGAGGTCGACCTCTGCCCCCCTGCCAACACAGACTGCGACCGGTCAGAGAGATAGGAGGAGAACCACCGCAGCACGGTGCCTCCCATCCCCAGTCCCTCCAGCCGGCGCAGCATGATACCATGGTCAATGGTATCAAAAGCCGCTGAGAGGTCTAATAGGACCAGAACAGAGGAACAACCCCTGTCCCGAGCCCTCCAGAGATCATCCACCAATGCGACCAATGCTGTCTCCGTGCTGTACCCAGGCCTGAAGCCGGACTGGCACGGATCTAGATAGACGGTTTCATCCAGGAACTGTGGGAGCTGTCGCGCAACCACACTCTCCACAAGCTTCGCAACAAAGCGAAGGTTGGAGACGGGACGATAGTTTGCCAAAACGGCCGGGTCCAGAGAAGGCTTCTTGAGGAGGGACCTCACCACCGCCTCTTTCAAGGTGGGAGGCAAGAAACCCTCTCTCAAAGAAGCATTTATGATCCTCTGGAGCCAGCCTCGTGTTACCTCCCGGGTGGCCAGTACCAGCCAGGAGGGGCACGGGTCCAATAAACATGTGGTTGCATTTAGCCTCCCCAGGATCCTGTCCACGTCCTCAGGAGTCACAGGGTCGAACTCATCCCAGATAACATTCTCAAGACCAGCCTCAGTCACCCCGCCGGGATCTACCCAGTCAGAGTCCAAGCCTTCCCGAATCTGAGCAATTTTATCGTGCAGATACTGTGCAAAATCCTCAGCCTGCCCTTGCAAGGGGTCTTCCCGTGCTCCCTGATGTAGGAGGGAGCGAGTCACCCTAAACAAGGCGGCTGGGCGGTTATCTGCCGATGCAATAAGAGCAGAAAAGTGGTTACGCTTTGCCGCTTTTATCGCCACTAGATAGGTCTTAATATGAGACCTAACTAGTATTCGGTCGGATTCGGAGCGACTGGCCCTCCAACCACTCTCTAGGCGTCTTTTCCGGCGCTTCATCCCCCTCAGCTCCTCAGAAAACCAAGGGGCTGGGCAGGTTCGGCGTCGGGTCAGAGGCCGCAAAGGCACGACTCGGTCCAGAGCACCAGCGGCTGTCCTATCCCAGGCAGCCACCAGATCTTCAGCCGAGTCGTGAGCCAGAGTTTCAGGAACTGGCCCAAGCTCCCTCTGGAACCTATCAGGATCCATCAGGCGCCTGGGGCGGAACCACCTGGTCAGTTCCGCCTCCCTGCAGTGAGGTGCAGCGGTCGAAAGGTCCAGTCTCAGGAGAGAATGGTCCGACCATGACAGGGGTTCAATAACTATATCCCCTATATCCAGACCACTCCGCCACTGACCAGAGATAAAAACCAAGTCCAGAGTGTGTCCTCCCATGTGAGTGGGGCCATGAATTAATTGTGTTGGGTCCATGGCTGTCATGGAAGCCATAAACTCCCGAGCCATCCCAGACGCCTCACCGGTAGATGGCAGGTTGAAATCCCCCATGACCAAAGGTCTGGGGGTATCAACCGCCACCCCAGCAATAACGTTGAGAAGCTCGGGCAGGGCTGCTGTCACGTGGCAGGGAGCCAGGTACGTGATCAGCAGGCCCACCTGCAAATATGCATTTGACCTTGGTCTCTAATTTATTTTACCAAATTTTCCTCGTTCTGCATGATACCAATTCTCTGATCTTCTTTCCATCTAGCTTGCAACTGACCATACTGAAACCAAGTTTGAAATATTCTTTCTTCTTTTAATGCATTTAAAGATTTTAACTGCAATACACCCCCTTCCATTTTAAGAAGCTCTTTATAAGTAATCACCTCTTGCTTTTGTTCTACACTTATATTCTCTATCGCATGTCTGGGTATTGCCCATATAGGTATCTTATAATTTAACTTATATTGATACTTTTTCCAAACTCGTAATAAAGCATTCCTTAATATATGGCTTTTAAAGGTCTTATCCACCTTTTTATCATATAATAAGTAAGCATGCCAGCCATATAACAAATCATATCCTTCAATGTTCAATATTCTTTCTTCTGTTGAGTAATCCAATCACTAATTATTGTTAGGACAGCTGCTTCATAGTATAATATTAAATTAGGCATTTTAAGACCTCCTCTTTCACGTATATCTCGCATTATTTTTAACTTTATTCTCGGTCTTTTCCCTGCCCAAACAAAATTATTAATACCCTTCTGCCATTTCCTCAGATTTTCATCTTTCTTGAGTATTGGTATCATTTGGAACAAAAATAGAAACCTAGGTAGAACATTCATTTTTATTGCTGCTATTCTTCCCAACAGAGATAATTGTAGTTTTCTCCAATTCTCCATCTCTTTCTGTATTTTTTGCCATAACATTTCATAATTATTTTTATATAATTTTACATTTGAGGCTGTGATATATACCCCTAGATATTTAACCTTTTTTACTATTTCAAATCCTGTTAGTCTTTCTAGTTCTTCTTTTTGCTTTAGCATCATGTTTTTGGTTATTATCTTTGTTTTTTTGTTTATTTATTTTAAATCCAGACATTTGTCCATATTGGCTAATTATATCCATTAAACCTGTAGCTGATTGTACTGGTTGAGTTAAAGTAACAACCAAGTCATCTGCAAATGCTCTTAATCTATAATCATGATGTCTAATTTTAATTCCCTTTATTTTATTTGACCCTCGTATTTTATTCAATAAAGGTTCCAAAGTTAAAATAAACAATAATGGTGATAAAGGGCATCCCTGTCTTGTTCCTTTTTCAATTTTAAAAGTTTCTGTTAAACCACCATTAATTATTATTTGTGCTGTTTGTCTCTGATATACTGCTCTAATAGATTGTGTAAAGTATTCTCCAAACTGCATCTTTTCTATTATTTTCAATAAAAATTGCCAATTCAATCGATCAAATGCCTTCTCCGCATCCAAAAAGATAAGCGCTGCAGGGACTTGGTTGTTCCTTTCCAAGTATTCCAATAAGTTTACAATTTGTCTTACATTACCTTTCATTTGTCTCCCACTTATATATCCAGATTGGTCATTATGAATCATTTGTTGCATGATTACCATTAACCTATTTGCTAATATTTTAGCAAAAATCTTATAATCAGTATTTAAAAGCGATATTGGCCTATAATTCTTGGGTTGACTACGGTCTTGATCCTCCTTTGGAATCAATGAAATAAAAGCTGTTCTCCAGGAAGGGGGTACATCTCCTCCAGCTTGAATCTTGCAAAATAGTTCCTTAAGCGGTTCTACCATTTCTAACTGAAAATTTTTATAATAAACAGCTGTCAGTCCATCTGTGCCTGGAGCTTTACCCACCTTTAACTGTTTAATTGCTAAAGTAATTTCTTCCGAAATTATTGGTTGGTTCAGTCCTTCCCTTTGCTCTGGTGTAATTACAGGGATATTCTCCTCCTGTAAATATCTGTCTATGTCTTTGCCTTGAATTGTATCACTAGCATATAACTTTGTATAGAATTCTAAAAAGGCTTTTTTAATCATATTTTGTTGATATACCTCTTTACCTTTGTATTCTATTTTTTCTATAGTACGTAGCTTTTGTTTTTTCCTTAACAAGTAGGCTAACCATCTACCTGGTTTATTTGCATTACAAAAAGTGTTATGTTTAGCATATTGTAAGTTAGTTGCCACTTGGTCTGCCATCAACATATTAAACTGCCCTCGCAACAAATTTATTGTTTCCTTTATTTTCTTATCTGATGGATTTAATATAAGTGCCTGTTCTTTCTTTTTTATTTCCTCTTCTAAGTCCCTCCGTTTCTTTTCTTGTCTACGTCTATATTTATTATTCAACTATATTAATGTTCCTCTCATCCTTTTGCATTTGTATGTTTTTTTAATTTTGGCTGTTCACCGCCCTGAGTCCCTTCCGGGAGAAGGGTGGTGTACAAATTAAATTAATAAATAAATAAATAATAAAATAATAAAATAAAACCATTTCCATAAGCGTACCCTTGTGCATATTCATAGCAAAAAATTCTTTCATTTGTTTACATTCTTTCACATTTTCCTCATATCTAAACAAATTTTCATTTAGCCTCCAAGACCTTCTAGCTCCCTTTTCCTGCTCTAATTCCATCCACACTGGACTATGATCAGATAAAATTCTTGAACATATCTTCATCTTCTTTACCCTAGAAAAGAAATCATTAGTAATTAATATAAAATCAGTCCTAGAAAAGGATTGATGTCTATCAGAAAAAAAAGTAAAATCCTTTTCTTCAACGTTTCGTTCCCGCCAGATATCTCTCAACTCCATATCATCCATTATATCAAAAAAAGATTTAAGCAATCTTGCACAATTTTGGGTATTTTGAAGTAATCCTTTTTTGTTCTTTTGGGTATCCAATACTTCATTCCAGTCACCCATTAATATACACGATTTATAATCCCATTGTATTATTTTGGTATGCAAAAGCTTGTAAAATTTTTCTTGCTGTTGGTTAGGAGCATATACTCCAGTTAAAAGTGTTTTCTTCCCTTCTATTAGGAATTCAATTGCAATATATCTTCCTTGAGCATCTGCCTCAATTAATTTGGCTGTTAAATCTGTCCTTAGGTATATAACTATACCATTTTTCTTCTCTGGAGCAGATGCAAAATGTGTCCCCAATCTTGAATTTATCAAGTATTTTTGATCTGTCACTCTAATATGTGTTTCTTGTAGGCAAATTACATCATTTTAAAACTGTTTCAAATAATGAAATATTTTCTTTCTCTTTTGTAGTGAATTCAAACCATTGACATTCCAGATCAAAAATTTAGTTACCATTCTTGGCACCTTGAAGCTTTAAGAGCGCCAGCTGAAGATCCTCCTTCACCTTTCTCTTCAGCCTTGCTCCTCCCACTGCTTCTGTTTTTGTAGCTTCTTGAGCTTTCATTTGGGATTGCTGTAACTTTAAATCTTGTTCTTTTCGCTTTGCTGCAGCGCGAGTCTGCCTTTGATCTTTTGGTTCTTCTCTTTTTTTCTGCTACTTCCAAAGGTTGATCAGTACCAAAAAATTGCAATAAATCTTCTTCAATAAGCGAGGTCTTTCCTGCAGCTTGTGGCTGTTTACTTTCCTTCTGTCCCTGTATCGCCATCTCTTCTTTTCTTCTCCTCATTTCCTGAGATGGTGGGCATCCAGCCTTTAATACGTTAGTATAAAAATCTCTTGCCTTCCAAATTGTGTTAAGACGATACCTTTCTCCCATATAATTCACCACCAGTCCAGCTGGAACATCCCATCTAAACTGAATCTGTCGATTTCTAAGTTCATCCACCAAGAAACCAAACTCCTTTCTGCTTCTCAACATTTTTGGGGGAATTTCTTTCAACACTAAAACCTCTTGTCCTGCAATTTGAAGTTTATTTTTATAGAAAGCTTGTAAAATTACATTTCGGGTCCTCCTCGTTGTAAAATAAATCACAATGTCTCTTGGCAATTGATTCTGTCTAGCAAACCAGGAATTAAGACGATATATTTTGTCAATTTGCAATGAGAGATCTGCTTGTTGCTCCCCAGTTATCTTTGCAAAAGCCTCTGCAAAGATCTCTCTCAAGTTCTCTCGATTGTGTTCTCTCAGACTTCTTACTCTCAGGGCAAATTCCATCGCTCTATACTGTAACATCACCACTTCATCATCTGCCCTATCCACCTTGGTCTGAACTTCATCCATTTTATTTTCCAAATTCAGATTGGACTGATTAATTTCTTCTACTCTTTCATCCAACAATTCAATGTGTTTTGCCAGACCCTGAAACGCACTATATCTTCTCTTATTTCCTTATTCCGAATTTGTATGACTTCTTTAATTTCAGCCATCTCTTCAGACACTCCCTTAATTTTCCCCTATAAAAAAAAAGTTTGTTGCTTCAAAGCCTCCTGGAGAGATTCCTGTAGAACTTCCAAAGTCAATATTTGTGGGTTTGAAGTAGACAAAGATTGTAGTTTTGATGGTTGTGCTGGCGATCCTCCAGCACTTTTAAAGCCAGATTTTGTTTGCTTAGAAGCCATTTTTAGCTTTCAATTTATACTTCCTACAGCAGCCAAATCAATAAATCCAAATGTTTTTAAATCTTTTTTAAGTATTATAGTTTATTTAAAGTCCAAACTGTAGTCTTTCCACTTTAAATCTTTCTTTCTTTGTTGTAGAACCCAGTAATCTTAAACAGCCTTAGAAGCGCTACCGATGTTAACTATCACTTTCACTATAACTTTCACTTTCACGCCCTGTTACAGTTCAGGCGCCATTTTTTCGTTTTAAAAGTCTTAGAAGGAAGAAGTATAGACACAGAGCTAAAGTTCAGTACTTGCAGTTGCTAGGACTCCTGTTTTTGTTCTGCCTGTTTTAAGCTTATTTTGAATCTGAATGTTGATTGCAGGGGTGATCACGGCATCTTGTTCTGCTTGAAGCAGAAAAGCCTCGGATTCAGAGCTCAGTCGAACTACCAGGGAGCTCTCACCCTCCAAACCCCAGAATTACTCCTAGGGCTTTTGGGAAGTTCTACCTTTGTTCAGCTGCTCACCTTCCTCTCTTCTCCTGAGGGGAAGGTTTCCAAACTGCCAGACAGCTGATTTGTGCTGTCTTGGCAGTTTTAACAAAATCGCGGGGCTGACGGTCCGAAAGGAGCATCTGTCAGCGCCTGCGGTGCCACCGGAAGGCCTTCTGTTGTTTGCTATTGTTTTTGGGGATGAGAGTTATTAATGATTCCCTCCAGGATTCTGGTATCCTGGCCTTTTTCAGTACTTCATTAAATGTTTCTAATAGCAGTTGTTCTAATGACTCTTGAAATGTTTTATAAAATTCAGTGGGAATTCCATTTGGGCCTGGAGTCTTATCATTTTTTTGTTTTTGAATTGCTCTTTGCATCTCCAGTTTCGTTATTTCCTCGTTTAATATTTCTTTTGTTATATCTGGTATTCTGGGAAGATTCCTTTTTTGAAGATATCTTTGAATATTCTCCTCTTCAATTTTTTCTGAACTGTATAGTTTTTGAAAATAGTTTACTGCTATACTTTTCTTTTTTTCTTCCTGCAGATGCACCATGGAAGGAATTTTTATATTATTGGTTACAGTTCAGTTGCCCATTATTTCAATAGTGCATGAAAGGAAAAGATCATGGAAAAATATAGGTTTGCTAAGATTAATTATTGAATTGATGAGAAATAGTGATTTTTGCCATATAAAAATGTTAC
This sequence comes from Arizona elegans, assembly GCA_022577455.1. Taxonomy (NCBI): domain Eukaryota; kingdom Metazoa; phylum Chordata; class Lepidosauria; order Squamata; family Colubridae; genus Arizona; species Arizona elegans. The sequence goes on from JAKOOJ010000001.1 coordinate 158,516,952, forward strand.
AGTTGACATTTCTATATTTCAATATAACCCATAAGAGCAATAATTCAGAACAAGTCTTATGTTATTTGAATCTGAATTGAATAACATTGTACATTCATTCTGTTGCAATATTTTCAGGATCAGACTCAATAATTAAAGTAAGAATAGTATGTTTAAATAAAGCTCTGTTTAATCACAGATGGCATTCTATATTCACTGAATATTCACAAATAGAAGCACTGAAAAATGGCATACAGCTCCTTATATATACAAGGGGAGGAGCTAGATATGGGGGTGGTTAGACATACATACATTAAGCAATGGAAATAAGTTAACTCTTGATATACTGTACAGATACTATTTACATGATGGAGAATAAAGCATTTACTTGTGACAAATCCCCCTCTAAATGCTGATTCGACATATGACAATAATTACATTCAGATTCAGAACAATATAAAACTTGTAGCTTGGTAGTTAAGTATTTGTGTTGTTTAGTAGGTAAAGGTTTTGTCAAGATGTCAGCTATTTGCTCTGATGTTTCACAATGAACAGCTTTAATAAATCCGTCTTGTGATAATTGCCTTACATGTTTGAATTTTATATCTATATGTCTAGATCGCTGTCCAATAGCATCAGATCTAGATATTTCAATGGCAGCTTTGTTATCTTCATGTATGATATAAGGCAATGAAGGTTTTTTCCAAATATTAGACAATAAATCATTAAACCATACTAGGTTATTTGATGCTTTAGACAGACAAACATATTCTGCCTCAGTAGTTGATGTAGCTACCAAATCTTGCTTACCAGTGTACCAGTAAACTGGGCAGCCGTTAAGGAAAAATATATAGCCAGATGTACTTTTTCTACAAGTGACATCACCAGCCCAATCTGCATCTGCATAACATGTGAGAATGGGTTCATTTGTATTATTGGGTTCTAATAACAAGCAGAAGTCTAAGCTATTTTTTAAGTATCTTAATATCCTCTTGACAGCTTCCCAATGGTATGATAATGGTTTACTGACATGTCTGGATAATAAGTTAAGGGGTAAAGCAATATCAGGTCTAGTCCAGTTAGAGATATAGAGAAGAGAGCCGATAACAGACCTATACAATGTGTTATCTTTAAATTCTGGAGATGACTCATCAGTGTTGCTTAGAAAATCAGTCTGCATGGGAGTATCACATGGCTTGGCATCATTTAGGTTACATTTGTTTAAGAGTTCTATAATTTTATCCCTTTGGGAAAGTTTGAATCCCTTCTTTGTTTTGCTGATTTGAACACCAAGATATTTGTTTACTTCCCTAATGATTTTAAGGAAAAGTGTTCATTGAGTTTTGTTACAAAAGTCTCTCTCCTTTTTGTATCTTTGCCTATATATAGAATATCATCAACATAAATCAATACAAATTCTGGAGAATCACCTTCACTCTTAACAAAGAAACAATAGTCAGCAGTAGTGGCAACAAAGTTCATAGTTTTAAGTACTTTGACTAAACATTCATACCATCGCTTGCCAGATTGTTTCAATCCGTATAGACTTTTGTTTAATAGCCATATATCATTTTTGTTTGTATATTGACTATGAGGAGCTCTTACATATATATCTTTATCTAATTTGGCATGTAAATATGCAGTTTGTATATCATATTGAAATACCTCAAGATTAAGTGCTGATGCTATAACTAGAGCTGTTTTAACACTCTCAGTTCTTACAGTAGGAGAGTAAGTGTCTGTATAATCCTCAGGATATTTTTTTTTTTATTGCAAAAGTTTTACAATTACATTTTCACCCCTTTTTTCCCCCCCTCAACCCGCCCCAAACATCCCAACCTCCCTAACCCACCCTAACCCAGCCCTCCCCCCAGACTTCCTCACACTATACTCATGTCAAATAAAAGGAAAAACCCTCCTTTGTATATAAAACTTGAACCCCGCCCTCCCCTTACAAATTTTCATCTTCATTACATTAACCTATTTCTATCTTAATATAACAATTTCAAATAAATTTTCATCCTGATTACCTTGAAAATATTTCTATCTTAATATAACATTTTCAAATAAATTTTCATCCTCAACCTTAAAATATTTCTATCTTAATATAACATTTTCAAATAAAAACTATTTGGTACTTCCTAGTTTGATATTTGTTCTGAACATAATCTATCCACTTCTTCCATTCCCATTCATAAGTCTCTTGAGAACAGTCTTTTAAATATGCTGAAATCTTCGCCATCTCCGCAAAACTGGCCATCTTCAAAGTCCATTCCTCAATCGAAGGCAGCGCTTCATTTTTCCAGTATTTACCTATCAACAATCTTGCTGCAGTTATCATGTACAATATCATTTTTGTTTCCCCCAATGTAAAACCCTTAACTATACCCAATAAAAACAGTTGTGGAGAAAATTGAATCTTTCTCTTCAAAACATTCTGCATGACCCACCAAATTTTTATCCAAAAAGCCTTAACTTTCTTACAGGTCCACCAAACATGATAATATGTAGCGTCTAAGCAGTCACATCTCCAACATTTAGGCTGGGCACTAGGGTACATACACGACAATTTTTTTGGATCTAAATGCCATCTATAAAACATTTTGTAGAAATTTTCCCGCAGATTCTGCGACTGTGTAAATTTAACATTCTGAACCCAAATTTTTTCCCATGTTTCCAACATCACTGGTTCCTCAAAATTTTGTGCCCACTTAACCATACAGTCTTTAACTAGTTCAGTTTCTGAATCCCTTTCTAACAAAACATTATAAAGTCTTTTAATATGCATTGGGCCTTTCTCTTTTATATGTCTAACTAATTCTTCCTCATACATCATAATACCAGTTTTTTGGTCCTCTTTCCATCTCAATTGCAATTGATTATATTGTAACCAAGTTAAATTAATCCCTTCAGCCAACAATGTCTGTAATGTCTTCAACTGCCATCTGCCCGCATCTGCAAAAAGAACCTCTTTATATAAAAACCCCCCGAGTGACATTATATTTGTATTCCACAAGGTATGACCAAGATCCAGCCATAGCGGTATTTTGTAATTCCAGTTGTTTCGGTGCTTCTTCCAAACTCTCAGCAAAGAATCTCTAAGTATATGGCTTTTAAATACTTTATCCACTTTGCTGTCATAAAATAAGTAAGCGTGCCATCCAAATTCCAAATCAAAACTTTCTGCATTCAATATTCCAGTCTTTTTTCCTCCAAACCAATCACTTACTAAAGTCAAAGCTGTTGCATCATAATATAATTGTAGGTTTGGAAGTTTGAGACCTCCCCTTTCTGGGATGTCTTGCATAATTTTCATTTTTACTCTTGGTTTTTTCTCGTTCCAGACAAATTTGTTGATACCAGTTTGCCATGCTTTTAGTTGTTTATCATTTTTGAGCACCGGAATCATTTGAAACAAAAAAAGAAATCTTGGCAAAATGTTCATCTTAACTGCTGCTATTCTTCCAAGTAAAGACAGCTGCAGTTTTTTCCAAATCTCCATATCTTTTTGCACCTCTCGCCACAACGCCTCATAGTTATTTTGAAACAATTTCATATTTGATTCTGCAACCTGAATTCCTAGATATTTTACCTTTGGTACAATCTCAAAACCTGCCCTCCTTTCTAACTCCAGTTTACGATCTTGTGTCATATTTTTAACTACCATCTTAGTTTTTCTCTGATTCAATCTGAAACCTGAAACTTTACCAAAGTCTTGTATAATGTCCTTCATCTGGATTATCGATTCCATTGGCTGTGTTAGGGTAACAACCAGATCGTCTGCAAATGCCTTTATTCTGTAATCCTCTTGCCTTATCATTATACCTTTCAATGTGTTAGAATCCCTTATTGTATTTAACAAGACTTCTAGTGTTAAAATGAACAACAATGGGGACAGTGGACATCCCTGTCTTGTACCTTTTTCAATTTTAAACTCTGTTGTCAAACTTCCATTGATAATGATCTGTGCCTTTTGCTCTTGATAAATTGCTGAGACCGCCTGTATATATTGGTCCCCAAAGTCCATCTTTTTTAATGTCTTTAATAGAAAATTCCAATCCACTCTATCAAAGGCCTTCTCTGCATCCAGAAAGACCAGCACTGCAGGGATCTGTTTATTCTTCTCAAGATATTCCAATAAATCTATTACTTGCCTTACATTGTCCTTCATGTGCCTACCCTCAATAAATCCCGCTTGGTCATCATGAATCACCTTTTGAATTACTGGCATCAGTCTGTTGGCTAATACTTTTGCGTAAATTTTATAATCCGTATTCAAAAGAGATATTGGTCTGTAATTCTCCGGTTTTTTGGGACCTGCTTGCTCTTTTGGTATCAAAGAAATATAAGCTGTAGTCCACGATGGAGGTACTTTTCCCCCTTGTTGTATGTTGCAAAATAAGTCTCTGAGTTGTTCCACCATTTCTGCCTGTAAAGTTTTATAATACACTGCTGTCAGACCATCCGTTCCAGGAGCTTTGGCTGTTTTTAATTGTTTTATTGCTGCTATTATCTCCTCCTCTGTTATGGGATAATCCATTCTTTCCTTTTGTTGTTCAGTGATTTTTGTAACTCTTTTATTGTCCAGATATTTTTCTATAAGTCCATTCTGCACCTCCTCTCTGGCATATAGTTTAGTGTAATATTGAAGAAAGGCTTCTTTTATTAAATTCTGTTGAAAAACTTCTTTCCCCCCAATATCAACACTATCAATAGTCCGTATGCTTTGTTTCTTCCTTAATGTGTAAGCCAACCACCTGCCTGGTTTATTAGCATTGCAGAATGTATTATGCTTCGCATATTGTAAGTTTGTTGCAACTTGTTCCGCTATAAGCATTTGGAATTGGTCTTTCAGAAGTTTTATAACACTAAGTATTCTTTCATCTGTTGGGTTTTTAATAAGTAACTGTTCTTTATCCTTTATTTCTGCTTCCAATTCAAGTCTTTTCTTTCGTCGAATCCGCTTATGTTTAGAGTTCATATATATAAGCACCCCTCTCATATAAGCTTTGCTTGCGTCCCACACAATTTCCATTGGGGTGCCTTTATTCAAGTTCATTTCAAAAAACTCTTTCAGATGCTTTTTAAGTTCTATTATATTTTTCTCATATCTAAACAAGTTTTCATTTAATCTCCAAGAGCGTCTCTCATTCTTACATGTCTCAATTTCTATCCAGACTGGACTGTGATCAGTCAAAGTTCTTGGCAGAATCTTTGTTCTTTTTGTCCTAACAAGTAAGTCATCAGACAACAAAATAAAATCAATCCTGGAAAAGGATCTATGTCTGTCAGAAAAGAAAGTATAGTCCAGTTCTTTTGGGTTATGTATTCTCCAAATATCTTTTAATTCCAGGTCTTCTTTCATATCAAAAAAAGTCTGTGGTAATCTAATTCTTGATTTTGCCAAAGTCTTTTTATCTAATTTAGAGTCAATTACTCCATTCCAGTCTCCCATAATTAAAATAGATCTATAATCCCATTGAAGTATTTTAGTATGCAGCATTTTATAAAAATAGTCCTGTTGTTGATTAGGAGCATAAATTCCTATCAGAAGAATTTGACTGTTAGCAGAAAGTAATTCAATTGCTACAAACCTACCATCTTGATCAGCTTCTATAAGTTTGGCTGTTAATTTTTTGTTTACATAAATAACCACACCATTCTTTTTTTGGTTAGTTGAGGATATAAAATGTGTTCCTAATTTGGAATTTTTCAAATAGTTTTGATCTTGAGCTGTAATATGCATTTCTTGTAAACAAATTATATCATTATTATGTTGTTTTAAATATGCAAATATTTTCTTCCTTTTTTGTGTTGCATTCAACCCATTCACATTCCAAGATAAACATTTAATCATCCTTATTCTCCTTCTGGAGCGAAGCGCAGAACCTTAGGATGTCATCTGAGATCCTCTGTCCTGCTTTTCCCACAGCCCCAGCCTTGTCTTGACTCTCCTGCTGTAACTTTTCTTTAAGTTCCTTGGCTTTTGCTCGAGTTATACGCTGATCCTTAACTTCAGCCGCCCAAGCCAGCTCCGAGATTGGAGAAGGTTCCAGCAAAGGCTCATCCAAAAAGCCTCCTTCAGCACCCTTCAGCTCTGCTAATTCCTGCTTAGATTGTTGTTCTTTAATCTCCAAAACTGTAGATGTGCGTGGGGATGGAGTTCTTTCTTTAAAGATGTCATTATAAAATTGCTCCGCCTTCTCCACAGTATTCAGACGGTGTTTCTCTCCCTTATATCTCAAAATTATGCCAGTTGGGGCGTCCCAACGAAATGGGATTTGATTATTCTGCAATTCTTTAACAAGAAAGCCATACTCTTTTCTAGATTTCAACATCTTAGGTGGGAGCTCCTTGTAAACTGTAATCTTGGATCCACTCACTTGCACAGAAGTGAGAAAAGATTTTTGCAAAATGTCATTTCTTATTGCTCTATCTGTAAAGTATATGACCACATCTCTAGGCAGTTGTCTTTGTCTGGCCACCCACGAGTTGACTCTATAGATTTTATCTATTTTGCAAAAAACCATCTCAGGTTCAACTTTTAAAATCACAGCTAGGGCTTCAGCACAGATCTATCTCAAATCTTGTCTCTCCTCTTCTCTAATTCCTCGAAGCCTTATAGCAAATTCCATTGCACGAAATTGCATCATAACAATATCATTCTCAACTCTCTGCATCTTGTCATCAACATCAAAAAATTTATGATCATTATTTTTCATCTTAGCATTAACTTCTAATTTAAATTCATCCACTTTTGTCTCAACTTTCATAATAAATCCTGCCAGACCAGACGCCACATCCGTTATTTTTTTGGTCACCATCTTTTGGCTCTGCTGCATTTCCTGCATGATTTCCTGTTGTGACTTTTGAATTTTTTCATCTATTTTATTTATTTTGTCATCCATGTCTTGAAATTTCTCATCCAAAATATTTGAGATGAATGCTTTTAATTCTCCCATATCCAAATCTTTTTTTTGGGCTTGTGACTACGTATCCTGCTTACGTGGGGGGGATCCCCCCCCTGTTTTGCCTTCCTGCTTTTTTGAAGCCATCCTGCCACGTAAGCTAGCTTTCTTAAAAAGGGAGGGTCCGCCTCTTCTGCCACCTCCACAATACCTTCTAAAAAAGTCCCCCAGAGTTACTCAAAGCAAAGCTATAATGCAGCAAAGACAAGTAAAAGGGAGAGATTTTCCTCTTATTTCTGTTGCAGCCGGAGCAGCTCTGTAACAACTTTTTAACTTTGTAGCAAGACAAGATAACTTCACCAATCCACACCCACTAATTCATTTGCTGAGCGCCATATTTTTTCAATCACTTTCACTCATTCCGAGACTTTCACTTCAGTAAAAAAGTTCAGCAAAGGACTAATACTTGCAGTTCAAAGTTTCAGGGTTCAAGTGGATTGCGGATGTTTATTTGAGTTATTTCCTCGCTCTTTAAAGGTTTCCTGAGGTCGGCTTGTTCCGCACAGGCAGAAGACGTCCCACGCCGCCCGGAGTTTCAGCAGGTTGTAAGGGAGCCGCACCTGCTTCCTCCCCAGAAACAGTTCCCTGGGGGGGTTGCAGGGGCTCTACCTGTGCCCTGCTGCCTCTTCTTCTGCAATCCTAAGGATTTCGAAGATTTCGAGCCGCTTCGCAATCAGGAAGCGGCTCTACAAGCGGCGGGGGTGGCGGTGCCAAAAGAAAGCACCGTCGCCGCCGAAGACGAGGAAACCGGAAGTTCATCCTCAGGATATTTTTGAGCATAACCTTGTGCGACTAGTCTGGCTTTATACAGTGTGTTACCTCCTTCCAAATTCTTAATTTTATATATCCACCTGGTACCAATAATAGTCTTATCCCTTGGGGCTTGTGTGGGTGTAAAAACATTCAATTCTTGTAAGCTATTCATCTCCTTGGTCATTGCTGATTTCCACTTTTCTCTTTCTTTGGGGGGAAGTTTCAGCACTTCTTCATAAGTGTTTGGTGTTACTATTTCTCCATTCATACACATTACATAATCTTTGTATTTATTAGGCACCTGATTTCTGTTACTTCTGGTTGTTCTCACTGGTATACTATCATTGTCATGTAAATACCTTGCTTCCTTTTTTGTTACTGAATCAGTTTTTATTTTGTGTTGACTATTTGTCCATGTTCTAACTTTGTTTTTGTGTGTGCTGTTATTGTTTTTCTTTTCAATATTCTTATTTTGATGTTCAGTGTATGAATTGGTGTTTGGGAATATTTCATTAAGGTGTATTTTGGACCAATTGGCCTGTTCATGAAATACTGCTGTTCTTGAAATTATGAATCTGTTATTGTTATCAATAAATCTGTATCCTTTTGTGCCTGTTTCGTATCCCATGAATTTAAGTCTTCTGGATACGTTTTCACCTTTACGCCTTAATTGTTTAGGTATATGTACGTCTGCAGTGACTCCAAATATATGCATATGTGTTAACTTGGGTTTCCTACCGTACATCACTTCATATGGTGTTTTATTCACTATGCTGGACCAAGTCCTATTTTGGGTGTAATTGGAAAATTGTAAAGCTTCTGACCAGAATTGTTTACCTAAACCAGCATCTTCTAATGTGGATCTAATCATGGTTTGTAGTGTCGAGTTTTTTCTCTCTGCCACTCTGTTCTGGAATGCAGAGAAAGGACTAGATGTGTAATGCAACATCCCTTTATCTTTTAGCCATCGTGAGAATTCGTTTGACATGAACTCACATCCTCTATCTGTCATAATTTGTTTTATTTTAATGTTGTGTTGTGTCTCTATGCGTTTGTAAAATTCTTTGAATTTCTGAAATGTTTCATCCTTATGTCTTAATGTGTAGACAAACCCATAATGACTATAGTCATCCACAATGGTTAGAAAATAGCGTTTTTTATATGTGATTGATGGTGTCAATGGGCCAACTAAGTCCATGTGTACTAATTCAAAGATTTGTTTGGTTGACCTGGTTGATTTTTTGGGCCTGGGGCTAGTTTTGAGTTTTGTGGATTTACACACTGAGCATTCTAGATAGTTTTTACAGTTTTTTATTTTAACACCATCAGCATGTTCAATCATTTTTTGTACTACAGGAAAACTAGCATGTCCTAATTTTCTATGTAAGATATGAGCACATTCATCATGAATAGGTTTGTCTATATTAGGTCTTTTATCATTGGATGAGTTTTTGTTGTTATGAACTACCTCATGTTCCTCATTATCACTATTACTATTTTCTTCGTTATTTATGTCATTGTCATCCTCTATGTTGGAATCAATATTGTGTAAGCATCTTTCATTTGTTATTAAGTAAGGTAAGCCTCCTTTTATAATGACAGTACCTACGCTTGTTTCATTTTTCTTTAAAGCTGCATTCCCTTTTGAAAAGACTATGTTTATGCCAGATTCTCTGCTTAGTTTTATTGCACTAAGTATGTTATGAGGTATTTCAGGTATTAACAATACCCCCTCTATTTTTCCTAGGCCAGGTAAGATTATATTTCCTCTACCTATGACTTGGACCTTCCCTTGATTAGCTACTTTGATTACAAATTTATTTTCAACAAACGAAGATAATATATTTTTGTTGTGTGTAGTGTGATTTGTTGCACCAGAGTCAATGAGCCAATCGTTATCTTCTGGTCTATGTATGTTGTTGTTGTTGTGTTCGTTCAGTCCATTCAATGAACCAGATTTTCTATCTCTTGAATCATCTCTACCCCCTCTATGTTCCTTATAGATGGGTGGACTTCTATATCTATGTCTGTCAGTGGATGACTGTCTGTTGTGATATCTATCTCTATGATCTGTCCTGTGTTTATCTCTGAGGAATTTAGAACAATCTCTTCTATTATGCTCCTTGGACCCACAATTATGGCATTTGATTGGTTCATGGTACCTTTCTTGAAATGCCACTTTCTTATATTGCTTATGCTCTATGTGATTATTATAACGATTTCTTCTCGAATTGTCTTCAGCTATCAACCTATTAGAAAGGTTTTCTATGGATAAATACCCTAAATTGATTGTATCTAAATGGGATATATAATTATTCCAAGATGGGTCTAATGAATTGATAATAACACTTTTCATTGTTTGATCTGAAATTATTTCTCCTCTTAGTTGTAATTCTGCTCTGAATTTGTTTAAGTATATTAAATGTTCACTTATGGTGACCCCAGATTTTAACCTGGCTGAAAAGAAATCCTTAGACATTCTTGTTGTAGTGGCTACACTATCACTGTGAAACAGCTTAAACATGCATTGAACAATTTCTGATACAGTTAGATTTGACTTAATACTATGATACATAGCGGGAGATATACTGGATATTAGTAAGAAAAATGCTCTATGGTGTAGGCAGTCCAATCTTAAAGTCCAAGGTCTTTTTGGAGGGTTAGTAATGAAAAACAATAAATTTTCTTTCATAAAGACAACTTGGAGCTGTTGGCACCACTCTTGTAAATTAACACCATCTACCCTCAGTTTTGGGAAATCATTGGGTAAATTCCCAATGTTGTTAGCTCCATTACTTACAACTGGAGGAAGTCCATGGTCTTCTAAGTGTTGGTAACCGCAGAATGGCATGGGGATGCTAGCGACGACTTTAAATGGCAGTCTCTGTCTTTCTCTTGCTTCGAAGCTGTCTGTGTAGCTTTGCACATGCGCATTGTCCATTTTGCTCCTGAAGTCATGGTGAAAGGTTCTCGTCGCTGCAGCTCCCTCGCATTGTTCTTCTTCGGAAGACTCGGTCTCTGGTTCAGCCTTGGGAGTCCTGGTGGCGATGGGAGTCCTTTTATTGAGAGCGCTGGTCTCTGGAATTGTTTGCGGCGTAGGTTGGTATCTGCAGGGCTCTCTGGGTTCAGGCGTCGATGCTTTCGCTGTTTGCATAGAGGCGTGCGATCTTCGGGAAGTTTGTTTACTCACTGTTCTTCCTTTTGTTTTTTTACTGCAGTTTTTCGCTGATTCTTTAGTTATTTTCAATTTTGACCCAAAAGTTGCAAAAAGTGTTTTCATTGCAGACTCTACTTGATTTTCTATTGATTCTTCTTCAGTCTCTGTGTCAGACTCTTCTGATGTATGGATCTTTTCTCTTTTGTTTTTTGCGTCAAGTAAGTCCTTTCGCGCCAGATATTTTGAATCTTGTCTTCTGATTGGCTCTTCATCGCTTAGACTGAAGGTTCGTTGAAACCAAGATGGCTGCCATTCAAAATTTTGCGCGGGACCGTTGTTCTTCTCCTTCGTTGCATTTTTGTCTGTAGACAAATCGCTCACCTTTTTTTGAGTCTTTATTTTCATCTGTAACGATGTGCTTTTCTCTCGCTGCTCCGCTTTTTTTCAGTAAGTCTTGGAGGTTCGCGATGAGGTTTTCATCGTTCTTTTGATCTTTTAAAAGTTTTAGTATTTCTGACCTGAGTTTGTTATTTTCTATTTCGTTTTCTTTTTGATCATTGTTCTCATCTATTATTTCTTCGTTGTCTGTAGTACAGTCTTCAGAATCTCTCGATATTTCAGTTGCGTATTCATCAATTATTTCTTGTTCTGCTTCCATTTCTTTAGTATATGCCCTGGTGTTGGGTCTTATTTTTTTGCTTTTTGATTTTTCTCTCTCAGACATTGTTGAATTTTTTATTGAGTCAATTAACCATCCTCTGCTACCAAATTGTTGCAATATTTTCAGGATCAGACTCAATAATTAAAGTAAGAATAGTATGTTTAAATAAAGCTCTGTTTAATCACAGATGGCATTCTATATTCACTGAATATTCACAAATAGAAGCACTGAAAAATGGCATACAGCTCCTTATATATACAAGGGGAGGAGCTAGATATGGGGGTGGTTAGACATACATACATTAAGCAATGGAAATAAGTTAACTCTTGATATACTGTACAGATACTATTTACATGATGGAGAATAAAGCATTTACTTGTGACACATTCTTCTTCAGGTAAGAAAATCACAGAGTTCTTTCTTACCAATTTGTTTTATTCCTGCATGGAACTGATTTTGCTATATGGAAAGTAACAACAATTGAACATAGCAAAGAGAAGGGCAGGGTGCCTTGCAAAATAATAACAATTATGGAAGGATTGAAAATTTCCCTATGCAACTAGAGTTAACTTAAGCATTTGGGGTGGGGTGGGGAATCATAGTCAAAAGTCCCATGTATTATCAGTGCCTTAAAACATCAATCCTGAAAACAGAATGTACTGCTTAAGATGTTTCTTATTTTCTCAGTGGTATTTCAATTTATTTCAAGATCAAATTTATAGATTCTAAAGATATTGTTTGTATGAGAGATTGGCTGGGATTCAAAGAACTTCTTAACTAATTTAATTTAAAACTATTTTGGTTTTTTCTTTTTATATACATTTCCCCATTAACAACAGTTCAAAGGAGGTCTCCAAAAGGAAATGTTGATGTGATTGGTTTATTACTAAAGCAAACAAAAAATGGAATAAAGATGATGTTAATAATGTAACAGGAATAATAAATGCAACTTTATTTCATTACTATTCAAATATTGCCAAACCATATGTTTTTGTAGTGAAGGCAGAGCAAATACCCCAATAATTCAAGAATAAAGTAGATTGGTAACAAAACCTAGGAAATTCAAACCCTGAACAACAGACACCCATTTTGGTATAATGGTTAAGTACTGGCTGACGATGCATTCTGCTCTTCCCTTACACATGAAAGTTGGGTGACTTTGGGCCAATTTTGATACCTAAAATTCCTAGCTTATCTGCAAGTATATATGGTATATGCAAATTAGGAGCTTTGTTTTGATTATATTTTGAAGTGATCACCATAGTTTCTTTATATTTTTAGTCTTACCAATAGAAAAGAATATTTGTAGCTCAGGGTTGAACTGTGGGTTCCTTGGTGCTCTCTGAGCTTGGCGTTTTTCTTGCAGACATTTCATTACCCAACTAGGTAACATCATCAGTGCTAGAAAGGAGTAGGACCCTACAATTCTTAGTCTTATTTTGTTTCTGGTAATGTATCTGGATATGTATTCCTGCCTGGAAGATTAGTGGTGAATTAAGCCTGCAGGATTTGCCTTTCTCCCATTGTCTCAATTATCTTCTTAACGCTAATTTACATAGTCAGTGACTATCATCTGCTCTTTCTGCACTTTCATCTGACGTCAAGAATCCCATTCTGACAAAGAATTTTGACTACCAGCCTTTCAGCCATTTTACTAACAGCAGAAAAACTATGAAAACCACAAATACTCTCTTGCTCTTCAGCAGAGAGAAATTTGCTCTGAATCAGTGGATAGTGACAAGGAAAGAAATTAGATTAACTTGTACAAAACTACTCTTGCTTGCTACTGTGTAAAAAAAGATTAAATTTTCATAAAGAACGTTACAGTATAGTTCAATAATCCACTAGTTCAGGTTAATATGTTGAATAATTATGGATTATTGAATCATGAATGTTACATGGCAAAGAGTACAAAATGGAGCCTCAAAGAAGCAAGGGTTGCAATTCTTGCCTGTGTTACAAAGGAGTGAAATAACTCTTTTTTTAAAATAATTTTTTTTATTTATATCAAATATAGAAAAAACAAAACAAAACATAAAATCTCCATCATTCAAATACAATTACAAACAGTATGTCGATCGGTTAAAATTCTTTTGTGCTCAGTCTCTCATCCCAATTTTCAAATTATTTAGTTTCTCTCGTTTAACAGTTTTATATTTATGTTCACTTAACCACTATTGAACAGAGAGAAAGGTGAATACAAACAAATGCAAAATCACTTCATATATTGTTATCTTTACATATTTCTATTTCATTTTTTATCTCCATGTTTTTTTATCTAGCCATTGATAAAACAAATCCCAAATTAAGTAATATTGTTTATCTTCCTGTTCCCTAATTTCAAATGTCAATTTACTCATTTCAGCACAGTCCATAATTTTCTTAATAATTTCATCTTCAGTAGGTATCTTCTCACCTTTCCAATTTTTAGCAAAAACAATTCTAGCTACTGTTAAAACGTTCACAATTAAATATCTTATCTCTTTATTGTATGTTTCTGGTAAAATCCCTAATAAAAATATTTCTGGTTTAAAGTCAATGTGTTTCTTTGTCATTTTTTCCAACCATTGTGTGGATTTTAGTGCAATATCTTTTAGCTTCTACACATGTCCACCACATATGGTAATATGATCCTGGGGTCTGATGACATTTCCAACATTTCTCCGATTTATTCTTGAACATTCTGGCTATTCTCATCAGGGGTAGATGCCACCTGTAAAACATCTTATACAAATTTTCCTTATATGTTGTAGACATTGTCATTTTATAGTTTTGTAACCATAATTTTGCCATTTTTCTAAATCAATCCCATGCCCAAAATTTTCCCCCATGCTAACATTGTCTCTTTAACTTGTTCTTCTTCCAATTTTACCTCTAGCAAGTATCCGTATAATTTTTTAATCACATACTCATCAGAACCCATTAAAATCTTATCCAAGTTAGTCATAACATTGTAAATACCTTTTTGTTTAACATCTTCTTCATATCTAGAACGTTTTTGCCAATAAGAAAACTAATCCATCTGAAAACCTTGTTCTTCCATTTCTTGTTTTGACTTAAGTTCACCCTTTTCATCCATTAATTCACTATATCTAGCAATTTGTTCTCTTCTAAATATTACAGAATATGTAAAGGCTTCAATCGTTGAGACCAAGACTGGGATTTTCAAATAATGCTGTTTTTTAATCTTCTCCCAATTCAACAATAATGCCTCCCATATATGATGTCTTCTAAAATACCCCTGAATTTTTATTCCCTTATACCATAAATAAGCATGCCACCCCATCAACAAGTCATGACCTTCTAAATTCAATAATCTAGTATTCCTTAATGTTATCCATTCTTTAATCCACATCAAACTTGTCACCTGGTATTAAGTTCCCAATGAGAACTTTGGGAGACCAAAACCCCCTCTCATTCTAGCATCTTGCAACAATTTTAATTTTATCCTCGCCTTCTTTCCTGGCCAAATATATTTAGCACCATTTTATTCAATTCTTCGAAAAAATCTTTCCCCAGTCTAATTGGAATTGTCTGGAATAAATATAAAATTCTGGGCAAGATATTCATCTTGATAGTAAATATTCTTCCAATCAAAGAAAGCTGTAGATTTCCCCATTTTGCTAAATCTATCCCTATCTGTTGTTTAAGTTTATTGTAATTATTTTCTTTAAGTGTGCTACATCTTGCTGTCAGATATATCCCCAAGTATTTAATTTTATTTGTGACCTGCATTTTTGAAATATCTGCCAACTCTTCTTTCTGCTTTATCAACATATTTTTGGTCAATATTTTCGTTTTGTCTTTATTAATTTTCAAACCAGCCACCTTCCCAAATTCTCCAATTCTATCTATCAATGTAGTTATTGATGTTAGTGGATCTTCAAGGATAAAAACTAGGTCATCAGCAAATGCTTGCAATTTATATTCTTCTTTTCAAATTTTCATTCCTTTTATATCTTTTTCTTCTCTTATACATCTATTTAGCACTTCTAAGGTTAGTATAAACAACAAGGGTGATAGTGGACAGCCTTGTCTACTGCCTTTTTTTTTATCTCAATGGAATCTGTCAATTCTCCATTTATCATTACCTTTGGTGTTTGTTTATGATATATAGCATCAATTGCTTGAATAAATTTTCTTCCAAAACCCATCTGCTCCATTTGAAGCAACATGAAATGCCAATTTACATTGTCAAAAGCTTTCTGTGCATCTAAAAATATCAAAGCCATTTGCTTTTCTGGATGTGCTTCATAATATTCCAAAGTGTCCAGAATTATTCTCATATTGTCTCTAATTTGTCTTTTAGGCAGAAATCCATTTTGATCTGAGTGTATAAAGTTATTTAAATATCTTTTAAGTCTTTCGGCCAGAATTGAAGCGAAGATTTTATAATCAGAATTTAGCAGGGAAATTGGTCTATAATTTTTGATTTGTTGTGGGTCTGTATCCTCCTTCGGTATCAATGTGATGTAAGCCTCAGACCATGATTAGTGTATTTTCTTCTTTATCATAACTTCATTCATAACTTCTAGTAATGGGAGGCTTAGTGATTCCTGCAATGTCTTATAAAATTCCGCTGGTAAACCATCTGGCCCTGGTGCTTTTTCATTTTTTTTGTTTCTTAATTGCTTCATTTAATTCCATCATTGTTATATTTTCCTCTAACATCTCCTCAACTTCTTTGGGGATCCTGAGTAAGTTTGCATTTTGAAGATATCGTATCACTTCTTCCTCCTCTATCTTTTCTTTCTTGTACAATTGTCTATAAAAATCCTGTATAATTTTTTTCTTTTCTATATTTCCAAATTTACTTTGACCCTGGTCATCAATTCATTGTTTTATTTTCTTTGATTCTCTCTTTTTTCAATTTATATGCTAACCATCTTCCTGGTTTATTCGCATTCTCAAAATAATTCTGTTTAGAACTTCTAATTTTTTGAGCTAATTCTTCTTTTTCCAGTAGATCCATTTTATGTTTTATCATGTCCAGTTTCACTTTAAGATCTTTTTTATAAGGACATTTCTGAAGCTCTTTTTCAAATCTCTTATAATCCTCTTGTAAAGTTTTCTGTGTTTGCCTTTTCTTCACATTTCTCTTCCTTGTATAGTCTATTATCACTCCTCTGCCATAGGCCTTCATTGTATCCCAAAGATTTTGTGTTGAGGTGTCTTCTTTCTGATTCTTCTTAAAGAAGAATGCCAGTTCTCTCTCCATTTTTTGTACAAAATCTTTTTCTTTTAGTATAGTATTATTTAAAGTCCATCAGAAGAATTCCAGTTCTCTCTCCATTTTTTGTACAAAATCTTTTTCTTTTAGTATAGTATTATTTAAAGTCCATCTAAATTTCCTTTTTTGTCCTTTCCATTTCACTGTCACTGGATTATGATCTGCCCATGTACTTGTTTCTATCTCAATTTGATCTATATTCAAAGTCAGTTCCGATGTTGCCCATATCATATCTAACCTCGACCAAGATGTATGTCTATCCAAGTAAAAAGGAGAGAATTTGGCAGAAATAATGATTGGAATTTTGGACGAGGCAATAGAAACTACAAAAGAGAAGATGATGAACGGGGTCAATGAGATATATCGAGTCTACACGAAGTACGCAATGCGGAATAAGCTACCACGAGAAGTTCATATAAGATTTACTAAGAAATCAATTAAAACAGAAATACTGCAAATTGCCAGAGAAAAAACATTGAAGTATAAGGAGAAAGAAATTGCGGTTTTGAAACAAATACCCAGAAGAGTGAGAGAGATGCGGAGAGAATATTTTTGACCAAAGTATTACTCCAAAAAGGTGTGAGCTACAGATGGCTGGTACCAGAGGTCTTATATTAACATGGCAATTTCAAAGATATAGAATTGATACAATAGACAAGGCAACAGCATTTTATACTGATTTTCTTAAAGAGAAAGAAACAAAAATGGAATTTCAATCAACAGTTGTTCCAATACAATTTCAAGAAAAGGAATTGGGGGCTTCCGGTCTGGCTTCCGTCACCCCCAGACGGTCCTCTGTGACCGCCAGCCCCGTTGCCTGTAAAGAGCCGCCTTTACATCTGAAAGGCGGCTCGAAAAACTCCATTTCCTGAAGGAAATGTGAGATAGAGCTGGCGAGGGTAGGTAGAGCCCTCTGCGAAGTCCCCAGAGATCTTTTTTACTCTTGGGGACAAAGCAGGTTGTGGCTCCCTATTTCCGCTCACCGCTGCTCTGGGCTTCAGGAGAACTCTGCCTTTTTGCAGAGCCAGGCGCTGGTACCGGACCAATCAACAAAATTAACAGATGGTTTAATTAAAGAGGACGAGATTTGGACTTGGGATCCTAAATCGCAAGGATTTTTAATGATTTTACAAGCGTTTCTAACTGAAGGAAAAAAAAAGTTTAAAATGGCAACTGCTGAGGCTTGAGAAGAAGAAGAAAGCCGAACGCGAAAGTCCTTCCGTAACAAGCTACAAAGTAGCAGAATATACAGTGCTGGCTAGAATCTAGAAGGAAAATATCTATTTTAAGTTTCTTTTTTCTTGGAGATTTGTACTTGATCTTGCTTGGGGAAAAGTTTTCTTTTTTTAAAAAAGAGTCTGTTTGTGTGGCAGGATGGCGTTAAAACTAATAAAGCCTGACAAACAAGCAGTGGGGGGGTGCTCCCCCATTTACAATTATGTGAACAAGTTCTGAGCTTACAGACTCAGCAGAATGGCTTTAATTTAAAAGAATTTGTCTTGGAGGAAATGGCAAAATATCACGAGACTGTGAACCAGAAACTTGAAAAATTAAGGCAGGAAATTAAAGAAATGATACAACTAAAGTATGATAATCTGCAACGAAAGATTGTAACAGTGACTAATGCTTTTTCAGAAATTGTTATAAAGATGGATACAAATATCAAGTTATTAGAGTCTAAAATGGAGGAAGTTGATGATAAGATTTATAATTTGGACAATAAAATACAAAGAATTGAAAATGATTTGATAAATATTCAAGACAATAGTTTAGAAGTAAAGTCTAAAAAGGAAGCTGGTCACGAGACTTACAATGCAGAAGATATAAAGCAAGGGATTGAAAAAGAAGTTACAATGATGCAATACAGGCTCACAGAATTTGCGGTTAGAATGAGAGGGTTACAGGAAAATAATAGAGATGATTTAAGAAAAATATCTGCTCAAGTTCTGGCCGGGATTTTAAAGGTTCATCCTGAGGAGGTATCTTGTAAGATTGACAAGGCCTATAGAATAAATTCTTGGATTGCAAAGCAAAGGCAACTGCCTAGAGATGTGGTGATTTACTTCACAGATAAAGAAATAAGAAATGATATTGTGCAAAAATCCTTTAATTCTACTCTACAATTGTATGGAAGAAAGATCTGGATATATAAAGAATTGCCGCCTAAGATGCTAAAAGATAGAAAGAAATTTGGATTTTTGGTGACTGAGCTAAAAAAACAAAACATCTCATTCAGGTGGGACGTTCCAGTTGGAATAATATTGAGATATCAAGGAGAAAGATATCAGCTAAATACTGTTGAAAAAGCGGAAGAATTTTACTACAAGGTTCTCAAAAAGAGATAGAAATTCAAGATAAGCAGAAGGAGATGGAAGTAATGGAAAAACAACAAGTTACAGAGGTCTTTGCAGATGAGCCGCTTTTGGATTCTCCTTCAGAGGTCTCAGCTGGACTATTTATAAATACAAGAGAGGCGGCTTTGGATTCTAATGTGATGACTTATCAAGTTACAGACCAGCATGGAAATCAATCAGTTGATATACAATTTGTAAAACCAGAATGGAGATTCAAGCCACAAAAGCAAAACCAACAAGATCAAGTTATAGATCAGCATGAAAACCAAACAGTTGATATACAATTTACAGAAAGGAAATCAGGATGGAGATCCAACCCACAAAAAGTCAAGAAAAGAAGAAGCAGGTCTCACAAAAACAAAAACTTTTAAACTAAACAACAGTGTAATGCCAGTTATTTAAGAGATGATTGAATATATGAAAAGATAATCAAGGCAAAGTATTGGTTTATATTATTCTGAGGAGAGTGACAGACCTCTGCCGTGCTGTACTTTTGGGATGTGAAAAGGGCCTTAAACTGAATGGATTGGAACTATCTTTCTTTGGATTCTTTGACAAATGTACTACGTTTATGCTGAGCTCCAAAGCAAGAGAGCTATGGGATTGGGGCACGCAGATGATCTGGCTGTTACCCTATTACGGTAGTTGGAATTAATAATTTGGATGAAAGACACCACTATAGACATTATATGGAATACAAATATAAAGTCACTCGGGTGGTTGTTTTGGTTTTTTTTTTTTTCTTTTAGAAGATATTTGCTATTGATGGGGGCAGATGGTAATTGAAGATACCGAACATACTGTTGGAATTAGGATGTGATGTTACCCTAACATGGGTGTTGGAGTTAACAATCTAGTTGAAAGACATTACAGAAGATATCATATGGATTACAAGCTTAAAGTCTTTTTTAGGCTTTTATTTACATAAGGGAATACTTTTTAGTGGTGTGGGCAGAAGAATAAAGATATTAAGAATTATTAAGTATGGTAGTCTTGCAGGAAAGTGGGTGGAGACAGGTTAGCTTATTGATTGTTTAGTTTAAGAAAAGGGATATTATGTTTAGATATGAATATATGTAAAAGATTTGAGTTAAGAGATAAATGTATAGGGGTGGAGGAAATGGGTAGAAATGTCAAATCAGGATTTATTATATAGTCTTATAGTGGAAGGTTGCTTTGAAATGTTATATTAATATGCATAAAAGATTTGATTTAAGAGATACATGTATGGGGGGGTAGAAAAAGGGTAGATTATGAGCAGAAATTGCTAAACTGGGAGATATAATAATATTATTATGCTAAATTAGGAGTTATTATATAATGTTATAGTAGAATGTTATTTTGAAATGTATAGTATAAGGGGGATATAATAATATTATTAGAAAGAAAGGGTCAGTATTTGGGGGATGGAGTAAAGGGATGGTAAAGTATTATATAATCTGTTACGAACTTGGGTTTTATTTTGAAGAAGCCACAGGGGGCAGGAAGGGTGAGGGGGGGTTAGGGAGGAGGGGGGAAAAAGGGGGGGGGAATTTGTATTTGAAAAACTTTTTCAATAAAAAGAAAGAAAAGGAATTGGCAATGATGGAAAAAGTAGAAGGGGCAGAGGGAATTAAGATCAACTAGAGCAACAAAGCCTACATATAAAATATGAATATGGAAGAAAGAAAATTAATTTCAATAAATATAAATGGACTTAATTCAGCAGTAAAAAGAAGAAAGATATTCCACAAATTAGAGAAATTAAAATGTGACATAGTTTGCCTGCAAGAAGTACATATTAAAAAACAACATGAAAAGATACTTGTACGTTCTAAATTAGGGAAAATCTTTACATCATTGCCACAATGTACAAAAAGAGGACTGGTTTTATACATTAAAAATACAAAATCAGCCAAGCAAGTATATGTGGATGATGAAGGAAGAATTTTGATGGTGGAGATTATGGACAATAATACGAAAATCCTCTTAGTAGCAATATATGCCCCAAATAATAATCAAAGTGACTTTTACAGATAATTGCATATGAAAATAATAGAAATGGAGTATGATAACATTTGCATGATGGGAGATTTTAATAGTATAGTAGACGGTGACTTGGACTACAAGACACACAAAACAACAAGACTGTAAGGATCGCCTCTCCTTCCAACTTAAGAAAGTACGAACTCTTGAAACGTAGTTGTTCAAAAGGATTCTTTTATTAAGCAGAAGTGAAAACCATCCAGCTAAAGCACAATCTGAATGCCTTTAGGCAAAGCAGTAGGATTAAAGTAGTAGAGACCCCTCCCTTTAAGTCAGAATGCAGATTTCAGCCAATACACAAGTGTGAAGATGTTTTCTTTACTATTTCCTTTGAGAACCCAAACAAACATGCATTCCCACCACTACCCTTTAAAGTGAGACAACCCACATGGCTATCATAAAAATTCCTGCAGGTAAAGGGAATCCCAGGCTTCCTTGGCGCCAGGATATAGGTTGTATAGGTTGTAAAATATCTGATGACACAGGCCATGCTAGTAAATCGAATCCAAGTCCCTTCCTCCACTTGAATGGCAGTATCACAAAGACATAGCAGAAAGATATTACTGAAATCTTTCTTCAAGATGATTGAGGATTTTTCATCAGGTTCGCCTGATTCGCCAGTTGCGTCCCTTTCTGGATCAGGACTCCTTACGCACGGTCACTCATGCCCTCATCACCTCCCGCCTGGACTATTGTAACGCTCTCTACATGGGGCTCCCCTTGAGGAGCATCCGGAGGCTCCAACTGGCGCAGAGTGCGGCCGCACGGGTGGTAATGGGAGCGACATGGCGCTCCCATGTAACACCCCTCCTGCGCGAGCTGCACTGGCTCCCGGTGGTCTTCCAGGTGCGCTTCAAGGTTTTGGTTACCACCTTTAAAGCGCTCCATGGCTCAGGACCTGGGTACTTGCGGGACCGCCTACTACCACCAATAACCTCCCACCGGCCGGTACGCTCTCATAGAGAAGGGCTCATCCAGGTGCTGTCAGCCAAATAATGTCGACTGGCGGACCCCAGGGGGAGAGCCTTCTCTGTGGGGGCACCTACTATCTGGAACAAGCTCCCCCCAGAGATACGGAGGATCCCGGATCTGCGCACCTTCCGCCGCGCTCTAAAGACCTTTTTATTTCACCAGGCGGGCCTGACCTAACTTTCTCCCTCTTTTTAAACAATTTTTAAACAATTTTAATATTTTAATATTTTTAATATCTTTTAATTTTCAAAGTTTAAATCTGTTTTAAATTGATTGGGGTTTTAATCTGTCTGGGCCAAATTATTTAATTCGATTTTAGTTCTGTTTTTTAAATTTTGTATGTATGTATTTTATTGTTGGCTGTCCACCGCCCTGAGTCCTTCGGGAGAAGGGCGGTATACAAATTAAATAAAAGTAAAAGTAAAAGTAAAATTAAATCTAAAAGATGTATGAAGAGATAGAAATGGTAAAAATCGAAATAACTCTTAAGTTGAATCCAGAGACAGTTCACTTCTGCATTTTCTGAGTTTTGTTATTCCATCCATAGTACAAATTAGCACGAATGTGTTACTATAGGGTTGAAAATGTGGAAAATTGTTTCAATAAAATCGTTGAAGAAGATTGCCCAATAGTTTATTTGTATTTATTTATATGCACCTATAGATGTATAAGATGATTTACTACTGAATTCATAAAGCTATTAATTTGAAATAATATGAAACAATGCAAGTAGAAATGTCTCTTAAATTATGCAAACCAATTTCTGAGTTTGATTCAATTCAGCATATTTGTCAAAATACTAGAACTTATTGGTGGGGTGGGTGCCAAAATAGAAGATAAGTTTACAAGATAAATTAAAATATCTAGGTACAGTCTAAAGCTCCAAATTATAAACATAGTAGATTTATTTCTAAATGAGATCTACATTAGATTGTATTTATTCCAATTTATGGAGAGATCAAATATAATACCAAAATCTTCTATTAAAGAAATGTTATAATGGAAAATGTTTCTGGCTTAACTACAAAATATGCACATGTAACAATATGTCAGCTACTATAAGAGAAAAGACATTTTCAGAATTTCTAATAGCAAGAGTAAGGTTTATAATTACATTAAAAAGAGAACGTGCTAAAGAATGTTCTTTGGTATTGACATATACCACATGTGAACTCAGCTCCTTTGAGTCTAGGTCAGTGTTGGCAAACCTTTTTGGCACCGAGTGCTGTATCTGGAGCGCACACTTGGAGGGGAGCACCAGAAACCAGAAGAGCAGCTCCCAGGCGTGACCTTCTGATTTCCGGCATGCGCATGCTCACTGGTCACCTGGTCTTTTAGTTTTTGGTGCACATGCATGCGCAAAGACCAGTTGGCACGCTGGAAACCAGAAGCTCAGCTTCCAGGCATTCGCATATGTGCCAGGGAGCTGTTCTTCCAGTTTCCAGTGCTCCCATGCGTGAAGACCAGCTGGCCAGCATGCATGTGCATGCCAGAACCCAGAAGAGCAACAGGCAATGGTTGGTGTGCCCTGAGAGATGGCTCTGTGTGCCACTTCTGGCACGCGTGCCATAGGTTCACCATCATAGGTCTAAGTACTCTCCATGGTTAACATTGGTTTCATTTCAAAATTCAAAGTTGGTTTGTGCATGTTTAATACTCGGATGGAAGACTATCAGGAAATTCTAGAACAGTTGGATATCCTAGGAGTTCAAGAAAACAGAGGAAGAAATAAAGTTAATCTACTTTTTGGTGTATGTCCATGAAATCACCAGAAGTTTGTCTCAAAAGAGATTTTATTTTTGACTGAAGGGATTAAGTCACAAACTGTTAAAATTATTGAAAATAGCAATAGCACTTAGACATACATACTGCTTCACAGTGCTTTACAGCCCTCTCTAAATGGTTTACCCACCTCGGAAGGATGGAAGTTTGAGTCAACCTTGAGCCTGGTGAGATTCAAACTGCCAAATTGCTGGCAATTGGCAGGCAGCTGAAGTAGCCTGCAGTACTGCACTCTAACCACTATGCCATCACTGCTCATATAGAGGAGAATGAAAAATTGGGGCAAAAAACTCCTCTTCCAAATTTTTAATAAGCTACAAGTGAGTTGTAAAGCAAAGACAGACAATTTTTATGAGATTTCTAATTATTGTCTTGCTTGTACTATATTCTTCTACCAATCTATTTGTTTATTGAACATATAAACAAATGCTCCCCATTTCAATTATATAACTCTGGCCAATATTACAATATTAATATTTTAATACAACATTAAACTGATAAATACATATAAAAAGATGAGACCCATGCAGCAGACCACAACAATCAATGGTCAACATAACCAGGAGATGGAGGAAGCAGGATGTCAGTGCTATCTCCTTTTAGATGAGAAGCAGAATAAAGTGGTTGTGTATGGACCTATATGCAGAGACAGTCAGAAACAGTTTATGAAACAACCATGTAAGCCTAGCAGAAAAGGAAAATTTACTGTTTGATAGACAAATATTTTGAACATTTTCTTGTGTGTTGCAAGTACTTCTTTCAAACGATTTACACAGCCATACAGTGACATTCAGAATGAAATGTTTAGGGAAATGATTTCTATATTTTCTCTTAGAGACATTTGAAGATTTAACATGTCCTCCTTTATATTTATATTATAATCATGTTTTTTCCCCTCTTCTCCCTCCCCTCCCTGTGCTTTACAGGGTGATACAATTGTTTCCTGTGATTCTTATGGTGTATTGAAACTGTGGGATGTTCGGAGGGGAGTCCCAATGGTCTCCATTGATGCTGGTCCGCACCCTGGCAACCAGGTGGCTTTTGATCCTTCCGGTAAGATCTTTCTTGACACAGGAGATATCAGGGACAAAGGTTTTAGCAAGGCCATTTGTCTGCAGTGCTGGATTTATTAAGAGTTTTAGAAACCTAATTATATGTACTTCTACCATTTTCTTGTACATATGTAGAACAGGCTTGAGAGGTGAAAAAGAAACAAACATAAAATGGTGCTCTCATTGAAATTAATGAAATTAACAGAAACAAACCCATAGAAGAAATATGAAGGCTGCATAATATTCCATTTTTCTGTGATTCCAAAACTTATATAAGTATTTCTAATAAATATTATTACAGTAGACTTTATTCATGCCATAACAAATGGTCTTAGATTTACAAGGAAATTAAATATATATGAACCCATGTAAATGGGTTAGTTTTATAATGCTTCCAAGAGCAGAAATTGCACCTGTTGTCAAGTTGTGCTTTTTTTTTTATGATGTTTAAAATTTCCTAGCTGGAATAATTGCATTTTTGTACTGTCACAGTTAGATTCCTTTCACAAGTATCCAAAACTATCTCAAAAGAAACTTTGTTACAAACTTGCATAGACTCACTTACACACATAAGCCTAATTCAGAAGACTCAGACAGTTGTCTTCTAGCTGCCAAAATACTCAAATCAATTAATCTAGATGTAAATAGAAGAGTATATATATTGCTCAGGATTGAACTGTGGAGTTATTGGTGCTCTCTGAATTAGGTTCAAGTAGACAGCACCTGGTTAGATAATAAAACATTTCAGAGAATGTAAAGAATTCAACAATTTAGATATCTTATTGTTCCAGGTATTGACTCATTCATAGTGAAATTCTAAGCCGTCCTTACTAAAAATTACACATAGACTATTCCTGAAGTATCAAACAGCCATTAGAACTGATAACCTAATGTTCCATGAATTTAGTCAGTCCATTTTAAAACCATAAATACTGTGTATGCTGCAAATTCTGTGGCTTAATTGTGCCTTATGAAAAAAGGCTTTCTTTTATTGACTCTCCTCATTTAATTTGAATGAATGATTCTAACTTTCTGAGAAATGATAGTAATTGCTCTGTTTATTTTGAATGTATAACTAATTGCAGAACTGTAGTAGACTAAAACAATTGAAACAATAATATAAAAAAATAAAACATCCATGACATATAATAATATCCACAGATAGGTAAGAAGTTATTTCTTTATTATTTGTGGGTGAGCATTTTAAGCAAAAAAACATTTTAATGCTTTTAGAGAATGGGAGAATGATGTTATTCATCCCATGCAGCCTCTCTTTGAAGCAAGCAAAAATCTCTGGTCTTCTTCCTAAAGAGTTGTTTTATTTCCCCTTTTTTAAATTGAATGAATCTTATCCTTAAAAATAAGATTATTTTCTTCTATCCTTCCTTTCTTTCTTCAAGCAAATGTTCCCTTTAAAACTAAGTACTGTACTTCCTTCTTATAATAATTGCATTCAGCTTAGTTTCATAAAATGATTGTCCTGATCTATACAGGCCCTTGGCTTTTCTGCTTATTAGAATAAGGCTAGAAAGTGGAATTTGCATTTCACCAATTGGCCTTCAGTCATCGAATCAGCAGCTGGAGCTAATGTTGAATAATAATGCAATGCTTGGTTTTACTACTCCAAAACACGCACTATTTCATGCAGCTCAGAGAAACAAAATCACAAAAGCCATTAAAAATTGAATGCATCTTCTTCATTTTGTCAGTGGAGGTTATCATTCTGTTTTCCAAAGTCCTAAGGATTGCAGGAGTTATATTTGCCTACTAAACAACATTTTACTAGCCTTGCTTTGAGCCAGCAGTGTGCAGCTGCCACCAAAAAAGCTAATACAATCCTGGTGGCAATTCCAAAACGGCGCACAGGGGCATAGCTGTGATGTCACGTGAGACCTGGGTTGTATAAACAGAGGCATAGAATCAGGGGTGGGTTCTAAAAATTTTTACTACCAGTTCTGTGGGCATGGCTTATTTTGTGGTCGGGCTTGATGGTCATGTGACAATTCTTTAGGATTTAGCAGAGGTACTGATCTACCAGGCTTTTAACTACTTGCAGAGCTGTACCGGTCTACTCATTTGTTTTTGGAGGCACCAGTCTACTCATTTGTTTTTGGAGACATCGGTCTACCACCACGCTGCCTTTTAACACTGATCAGCTGTAGGGTGGCCCTTTGAAGCCCCGCAGCAAGCGTTTAAACAATTTTTTTCCTTCTAGCTGATCAGCTGGGACTCAGGAGGCAGCAATAGATTTGGGGTGGGGCCAAATAAAAGGTAATAATAATGTGGGGGGGTGGGGGCAGAACCGGTTCGGTGACATCATATCGTCACTGCTACCGGCTCGGCAGAACCGGGAGGAACTGGGAGGAACCCACCACTGCATAGAATCAAGATCACGTGAAGTATTAGTATCACTTTATAAAACCCTAGTAAGACCACACCTGGAATACTGCAACCAATTTTGGTCACCATACTATAAAAAGATATTGAGATGTTGAGATGTTTGAGATTATCAAAGGCCTGAAGACTATAACATATGAAGAACGGCTGCAGGATTTGGGTTTGGCTAGTCTAAAGAAAAGAAGAATTAAGGGTGACATGATAGCTGTAAGATTCGATGATGGAAGAGACGGACACAGCTCTTTCAGTGATAATAACCCCCCGTTTGGGAAAAAGAGCACCTGGGACCCCATTGAGAGCTTTGTTAGCTCTCCGGACCACCCCAGCTCCGTGGAGGATGACGTTGAAGCGCCGGCGGGTGAGGGCGTGAATGGATGCGGCCTGTGGGGGCGGTGCTAGCACCGGCGGCTACGGGCGGTGATGGCAGCTGGTGTCGGGGCGGCTCCCAACAGCTTGCAGACCGGAATTACAGCATAGGATTCTTCAGCAGCAGTCTTAGACCGAGTCCTGGGAGATTGGAGAGTGTTGGACCCTCGGGGGAAGGGTTACCTCCATGGAGACCCAGAGACCCCCCCCCCACCAGGACGAGCTGGACGGGGGGGGAATGAAATAGGGCAGCATTATCCATCAGATTGGAAGATTGAGGGATTTGCAGGGGTCGGAAAAGAACTACAAATTTACGCGGTTTGAATTTCCCCTCCCTCTTCCTTCCTTTGGACCGAGTTTAGGCCTATGGGCCTTATTACGGCTACAGCTACCCATCTATCTTGGCCTGCTGAATTATTCCGAATTTTTCCCCTTTTCCATCTAGCTTGTCTGAACTCACTGCCATGTAAAATCTCTTTGACGTGAATTTACGAACTTAAACCTCCTTCTGAGCAGGATACTTGGACTCCCGGATGCTACTAATCCCAGGAGGGATACTGGTTCTATGGACGTAAGGCCAGTTGGAGGTGGATTATGGCTATCTTCATGCCGGGATTTCCATCAGAGTTTCCATGGGCGGCCTAGGTGAGAGCATGGCTGCCCTAGAAACTTCCGGGGTCGAATGATATACACCTCCTTGCCACTGTCGTGAGAGGACAATGGGCTTGGTGGCCTGACCATGGGCTAGAATTTTCCCTATGTTTGTAACATCGGCAGTACCCCCCTTCCCTTGGACTTTGGCTCCCCTGATGATGATTATATGTATTCGGTGTCGGAACTCCTCGCCCTGCGAGATTCTCCCCTCTCGCAGGTTTGGCCCTCCACATTATCGAGGGCCTATCTCGATGACGGACTTTGGAGTCCAGAGAGATGGCATGGAGCAAGGAAGAATTTGTGGGGTTTTTTAGGGAAATTTTTTAAGATTTTAAGGGGTTCTGGGAGGGGGTTTGTAATGATCTTTCTAGAGAAATTGGGAAGAAGACTCTGGGGGATGGGGGGGGGAAATCCACCAGGGTCAGAGCCGAGCCCGGCACAGGGTAACGACTTGGGAGGTGCTGGTCGAGGGACTGGGAAAGGGATGGGGGACGATACCTATGAGGTCTCTACCATCAGCACGGTAGATGGGAGGGGCAGATATGGCGGGAGCAGGGGACCATATCATGTGTTGGGGGCTCGCACTCGCTGTTTGAGAGCAATTGCTTGCCCCGGTCCCCATGGCTCCTCTCGGAGACTAGGTGGCTTAGACACTCAGGATCTGGGCCTTCGGCTGATGTTATGCAACACTAGGTCCGTGGTAAATAAGGCCCCCCTCATTCACGATCTTATACAAGAGGGAGGAGCGGACCTGGCGGGTATTACGGAGACCTGGTTGGGCCCAGAGGGCGGTGTCCCTCTGGCTGAAATGTGCCCACCAGGCTTCATAGCATTCCATCAGCCGAGGGCCCAGGGGAGGGGCGGGGGGGTGGCGGTTATTATTAACAAGGATCTGGGTCCTAGGGAGACCACTGTGCCTCAGATAGCCGGATGTGAGTCCCTCCTTGTGAGGTGGGGCCGTGGGGTTCAGATGGGCTTGTTGCTTACGTACCTGGCTTCCTGCCACGTGGCAACAGCCCTACCTGAGCTACTCGACGTGATAGCCACGGTGGCAGTTGATACACCCAGGCTTTTAGTCATGGGTGATTTCAACTTGCCATCCGTTGGTGAAACGTCTGAGATGGCTCGGGAGTTCATGGCTTCCATGACGGCCATGGACCTGACCCAGTTAGTTCATGGCCCTACTCACAGGGGAGGTCACACTCTGGATCTGATTTTTGTCTCTGGCCAGTGGTTGAGTGGTCTTGTTATTGGGGATATAGACGTGGAACCCTTGTCATGGACAGACCACTCACTCCTTCACCTGGATTTTCGAACCGCTGCCCCCCGCCGCAGGGAGGCGGATCCAATTAGATGGATCCGCCCCAGGCGCCTGATGGATCCTGAGAGGTTCCAGACGGAGCTTGGGCCATTTCCTGAGGTTCTAGCACATGACTCGGCCGAGGAGCTGGTAGCCGCCTGGGACCGGGCGGCTGGTGGGGCCTTGGACCGAGTCGTGCCTTTGCGGCCTCTGACCCGGTGCCGATCCCGCGCGGCTCCTTGGTTCACTGAGGAGCTGAGGGAAATGAAGCGCCGGAAAAGATGCCTGGAGAGCGGTTGGAGGGCCAGTCTCGCTGAATCTGATCGAACACGGGTAAGGTCGCATATTAAGGCCTACCTAGTGGCGATAAAGACGGCAAAGTTTAATTACTTTTCCGCCTCTATTGCGTCATCAGGGAATCGTCCGGCCGCCCTGTTCAGGGTTACCCGCTCCCTGCTTCATCCGGGAGTGCGGGAGGATCCCTTGGAAGGCAGGGTGGAGGATTTTGGACAATACCTGTATGACAAAATCGCTCAGATCCGGGGGGATTTGGACTCTGACTGGGTAGATCAGGGCAGGGTGACGAGGAATAGTCTTGAGAATGTTATCTGGGAGGAGTTTGATGCTGTGACTCCTGATGATGTGGACAGGATTTTGGGGAGACTTAGTGCGGCCACATGTTTACTGGACCCGTGTCCCTCCTGGTTGGTACTGGCTTCCCGGGAGGTTACACGAGGCTGGCTCCAGGGTGTTATCAACGCTTCGTTGAGTGAGGGTTACTTCCCCACCGCCTTGAAAGAGGCGGTGGTGAGGCCTCTCCTCAAGAAGCCGTCCCTGGATCCAGCAATATTGGCCAACTATCGTCCTGTCTCCAACCTTCGCTTTATGGCGAAGGTTGTGGAGAGTGTGGTCGCACGACAGTTTCCGCAATTCCTGGAGGAAACATCTTATCTAGATCTGTTCCAGTCGGGTTTCAGGCCTGGGCACAGCACGGAAACGGCATTGGTCGCGTTGGTTGATGATCTCTGGAGGGCTCGGGACAGGGGTTGTTCCTCTGTTCTGGTCCTATTAGACCTCTCAGCGGCTTTTGATACCATCGACCATGGTATCATGCTGCACCGGCTGGAAGAGTTGGGGATGGGAGGCACCGTGTTGCGGTGGTTCTCCTCCTTTCTCTCCGACCGGTCGCAGTTTGTGTTGGCAGGGGGGCAGAGGTCGACCTCGAGGCCTCTCATCTGTGGAGTGCCGCAGGGATCGGTCCTCTCGCCCCTTCTGTTCAACATTTATGTGAAGCCGCTGGGTGAGATCATCCGTGGCTTTGGGGTGAGATACCACCAGTACGCTGATGACACCCAGCTGTACATCTCCACCCTAGGCCACCCCAACGATGCCCTTGAAGTGATGTCCCAGTGCCTGGAGGCTGTACGGGTCTGGATGGGGAGGAACAGGCTCAAGCTCAACCCTTCCAAGACTGAGTGGCTGTGGCTCCCGGCATCCCGATATAGTCAGTTGACTCCATCACTGACTATTGGGGGCGAGTCATTGGCCCCCACAGAGAGGGCTCACAATCTGGGAGTCCTCCTGGATACGCAGCTGTCCTTGGAGGAACATCTGACGGCTGTAACCAGGGGGACCTTTTGTCAGGTTCGCCTGATTCGCCAGTTGCGACCCTTTCTTGATCGGGATTCCCTGTGCACAGTCACTCACGCCCTCGTCACCTCTCGCCTTGACTACTGCAACACTCTCTACATGGGGCTCCCCTTGAGGAGCACCCGGAGGCTCCAGCTGGTCCAGAACGCAGCAGCGCGGGTAGTGACGGAAGCAGCATGGTGCTCCCATGTAACACCGCTCCTGCGCGAGCTGCACTGGCTCCCGGTGGTCTTCCGGGTGCGCTTCAAGGTGTTGGTTATCACCTTCAAAGCGCTCCATGGCATAGGGCCTAGCTATCTTCGAGACCGCCTGCTGCTACCGACGACCTCCCATCGACCCGTGCGCTCCCACAGAGAGGGCCTCCTCAGGGTGCCATCAGCCAGACAGTGTAGGCTGGTGACCCCCAGGGGGAGAGCCTTCTCTGTGGGGGCACCTACCCTCTGGAATCAGCTCCCCCCAGAGATAAGGAGAATCCAGGACCTCAGTGCCTTCCGTCGTGCCCTTAAAACCCATTTATTTAAACAAGCCGGGCTGGCTTAAGATTAAATTTTTAACTGTTTTAAATGTTTTAAACTTTTTAATTGGTAATGAGTTTTAATTAGGCCAAATTTATATATCTTTTAATTGTTTTTGAATATTTGTCTTGCATGTCTTTTTAATTCTGGCTGTACACCGCCCTGAGTCCTCAGGGAGAAGGGCGGTATAGAAATTCAATAATAAATAAATAAATAAATAAATAATAGCTCTTTATTAGTAGACCAGTAGAACCCAACAAATTGCTTGTCTGGCAGCATCCCCTTTTATAGAGGGCTGCTAGACAGCTTAATCAACGAGCTTCAAGTATTTTCCCACCATTTTGGAGGACCTGAGTGAAGCCTATAGTTCACTCCTTATATGGTCATAACACCCCTCCCCTCCTAGAATACATTTACTTAAGTCAATATATGTACATATTTACAGATGTAATCACACAGATAGACGGGGCTGGTGGTTGACCTGCGCAGTTCAGTTTGCTCCTGGGCATCGACTTGAATGGGTGGATTAGTTGCAGTCTCTGGACCCGCCAATGAAACCTCCTGGAACATGTTGCTGGGCGTGGAAGTAGCTGGAAGGCCCAACCCCTTGGGAAGTCTCTGCTGGAGTCTTCGTTCCACAGGTGGGCAATCAAGCTGCACAATCAGGTTTGAATTAGTGTTAGACATTGGATTTAACAGTTTAGAACAGTCAGGGTCTGGCCACTTGTCAGATTGAGTTTGGTCTGTTGTGCGAAGTGGAGAGTTTGAAATCCGGCCTCGGAGTTGGTCCAAATGCTGACGCCACAATCTTTCGTCCTCTAACTCAACCTTGTAGGTGCGAGGAACAGATAGTTCCATGGCCGTACCAGGAATCCAGAGAGTGCCCCCAGCATAATTGTGGGCATAGAACTTTTCCCCAATCTCAAATTTCCGAATTTTCTCAGTGGAATCGGGGGGAGTGTCAGCAATATAATTTGGATGCAATCGGTCCAATTGTGATCAGATTCTCCATCCCATGAGGAGCTCCGAGCAGCTTCTATTGGTGGCAGCACAAGGGTAATGTGTTGAATCAGTAAAAACTTATCTATTCAGGCCTGCCAATCTCCCAGACCCATTCTGGCCAATGCCTCCTTTGTAAATCTCACTAATCGTTCGGCCTGCCCATTACTGGCCAGTTGAAATGGAGCCACCTGAGCATGTCTGATGCCCAAGTCGGCCAAAAAAGGCCTCGAATGGGACGGCCGTCAATTGTGGGCCATTGTCTGAGACTAGCACGTTGGAGAGGCCGTGCGTAGCGAACAGTTTTCTAAGCGCCTTAATGACAGCTTCGGCAGTGGTAGAAGTCATTAGGACTATCTCTAACCACTTAGAGAAAGCGTTAACAACGATAAGAAATGTTTGCCCCTTTACTGGCCCTGCAAAGTCAATGTGCACCCTGGCCCATGGCACCTGGAGTGCTTCCCATGCTTTAGCCAGGGCCGCAAGGGGAGCCGGTCAGTATTCTTGGCACGGGGAGCAGGTGGCGACCCATTCTGCAATGTCATGGTCCATTTTCGGCCACCAGACATAGCTCCTGGCCAGGCCCTTCATCCTGACTATACCAGGATGCCCAGCATCCAAAACTTTCAGCACTTCCCTCTGTAATTTGGAGGGTACGACCATCCTTTCCTCCCAAAATAAACAACCTTTTAATACAGGCAGTTCATTCTGGCATGAGAAATAAGGCTGAGCCGATTCCAACACCGGGTTTCTGGGCCAACCTCACCACACATAGTTTAAATTTTGCATTAGTTCAGTGTCCTTAGCAGTATGCTTAGCAATCTCAGCCACAGTGATGGGCCCCGAAGTGATGTCCTCTAGCAGGAGGACTTGGCAGACTGGCGCAGTGTCTTCTGCCAGGGTAGGCAGAGGGCAGTGGCTCAGTGTGTTGGCATGGCTCAGGGACTTTCTGGGCTGGTGAATTAGCTGGTAGCTGTAGGCTGCCAAGAAGAGCGACCATCGCACCATTCGAGGTGGCATGATGGTGGGAGTCAGGCGGTCGCTCACCAACAAACCCAACAGGGGCTTGTGGTCAGTCACTAGGGTAAAATATCTGCCATACAAATAGTCATGGAACTGCCGGACCCCAGCAACCAGCTTCTCTGTCCAGCTGGCTGTAGTTTTGCTTGGCGGCGGACAAGGTGCGGGAATAGAAGGCGAGAGGAGCCTCCCAGCCATTAGGAAGCTGATGGCTGAGGACAGCCCCCACCCCAAAAGACGAGGCATCACAAGTCAGAATCAGGAATAGGGAGTCACTGTAATGGACCAATATGCTGTCAGATGTCAGCAGGTTCTTTACTGTGGCGAAGGCAGCTGCCTCAGCCAGGCCTCAGAAGCAGGAAGCCTTTTTTCCCAGCAGCCTATGCAAGGGTTCGGCCACGGTGGCCTTCTGTGCTAAAAATTTGCTGTAGAAATTGAGCAACCCTAGAAAGGCTTGCAGCTCCCTCTTATTTTGTGGGGTAGGGGAGTTTTGAATGGTGGCAATTTTGGACTTGGTGGGGTGAATCCTTGAGCCGTCAATCATGTATCCCAGTAATTCCACCTGGGGCACCGTGATGTGGCATTTTTCCCGCTTAACTTTAAGGCCTGCCTCTCTGAATCTGCTCAGGACAGCCCTGAGATGGGCAAATAGGGCAGGTTTATCAGTAGTGGACACCAGAACATCATCAAAGTAAGGCACTACCCCAGGGATGCCTTGTAAAAGCCATTCCCTTAAGCTTTGGAACAGTCCTGGTGCCACCCTGACACCAAATTGCAAGCGGTGGCATTTAAACGCACCCCTGTGGGTGACAATTGTTTGTGCCTCTGCTGTGCTGTCATCGACCGGTAGTTGTTGGTACGTGTACGAGATCGAGTTTGGCAAATGTTGTTCCTGTTCCCAATGAATGCACTAGGTGCTGAATGATGGGAACAGGATAGATGTTCTTCTGCAAGGCCTTGTTGATTGTGCACTTATAGTCCACACAGATACAGACCGAGCTGTCAGCTTTGACTAGCGTGACTATAGGGGTCTCCCAACGGGCATGGTCCACCGGCTCAAGGATTCCCTGGCCAATCAATTTATCCAATTCCTTATCAATCTTAGGTCTAATTGCAAGGGGAACCCTACGGGGCTTAATTCGAATTGGTGCCACCTTGGGATCTAGGCTGAAGGAAATAGGTGTTCCTTTGTACTTGTCTAGGCTGCTGCTGAATATGTCCTCAAACTCCTTCACGAGGTCCTCAGTGCCGTCGTCTGCGATGGTGTTGATGCTAGTCACTCCCATGACCAGGGCCTTGAACCAGTCCAAGCCAAGCAGGTTTAGCAATGCCCCTTCAACCACGGTTATTTTTAAGGGGCTGGAAAACCCCCAAAATTGCACTTGGAAAGTTCCGCTGCCCACAATGGGGATACGGTTTCCTTGGTAGTCTTTGAGTTGTAACCGCTGAGGCCTCAAGTCTTTCTTTCTTATGCCCGGAACAGTGTTCTTCATGGTGTTCCACGCAACAATAGTTAGGGACGATCCCGTGTCAATTTCCATCTCGCACTCTGTCCCTTCGATCAGTACTATCACATGAATCTTTTTGGCCAATGAGCTGGTCTGTCGTATATTTGTCTGGTATGCCTCTCTGTCAGCAGCTGGAGATTTCTCCCTGTGCTTGGGTTTCCACAGCCTGGGTTTCCTCTTCTCTGGCGTTACAGCGGCAATAGGTCTGCTCTGAACGCAGACAGCATGCTAGCATGGCAGACTTGAGCCAGATGCCCCTTACAGTCTCACCTCTGGCACACAGTGTCCTTGTATCTGCATGTTGCTCTAGAATGTGGCCCTCCACAACCTGCACACAGGGGTTGTCTCCACTCTGTGTCGGGGTAGGCTCTTTTCTTTCTTTCTTTTTTTTTTAATTGAAAAAGTTTTACAATTACATTTTCTCCCATTTTCCCCCCACCAACCCTCCCTAACCTCCCTAACCCTCCCTAACCCCCCTAACCCTCCCTAACCCCTCCAAGCCTCCCTTCCCCCCCCGGACTTCCACATAATCCAAATCAAAATCCCCTTTTTATAAAACTTGAACCCCTCCACCCTCAATATATTTTTTCATCTTCACAAAATTCAAATATCTCTATCTCTATATAACACTTTCAATTAAAAGCTATCTGATATTTCCTAGTTTGATATTTGTTCTGCACATAATCTATCCAGTTTTTCCACTCCCACTCATAAGTCTCTTGTGAGCGATCTTTTAGGTATGCTGAAATCTTCGCCATCTCTGCAAAGCTGGCCATCTTCAAAGTCCATTCCTCGATAGTGGGCATAGCTTCATTTTTCCAATATTGACCTATCAGTAATCTCGCAGCTGTTATCATGTATAATATCAACTTTGTTTCACCCATTGTAAAACCCTTAACTATATCCAATAAATAATAAACTATATCCAATTGTGGAGAAAAGTGATTTTTTTTCTTCAAAACATTCTGTATGACCCACCAAATTTTTATCCAAAAAGCCTTCACTTTCTTACAGGTCCACCAAACATGGTAATATGTAGCATCTAAGCAATCACATCTCCAACATTTTGGTTGAACATTAGGGTACATACACGACAATTTTTTGGGGTCTAAATGCCATCTATAAAACATTTTATAAAAATTCTCCCTCAAATTCTGCGACTGTGTAAATTTAACATTCTGGACCCAGATTTTCTCCCATGTTTCCAACGTTACTGGTTCTGCAAAATTTTGTGCCCACTTAATCATACAATCTTTAACCAATTCAGTTTCTGAATCCCTTTCTAACAAAACATTATAAAGCCTTTTAATATGCATTGGACCTTTTTCTTTTATATGTCTAACCAATTCTTCCTCATGCAACATAATACCAATTTTTTGGTCCTCTTTCCATCTCAATTGAAGTTGATTATACTGTAACCAAGTTAGATTAATCCCTTCATCCAACAGTGTCTCTAGTGACTTCAGTTGCCATCTGCCCGCATCTGTAAAAAGAACTTCTTTATATAAAAACCCACCTGAGTGATATTATATTTGTATTCTACATAATATGACCAAGATTCAGCCATAGCAGTATTTTATAATCCCATTTGAATCGGTGCTTCTTCCAAACTCTCATCAAGGAGTCTCTAAGTATATGGCTTTTAAATACTTTATCCACTTTGTTTTCATAGAATAAGTAAGCATGCCATCCAAATTCAAGATCAAAGCTTTCTATATTCAATATTCCAGTCTTTTTCCTTCCAAATCAATCACTTGCTTGAGTCAAAGCTGCTGCTTCATAATATAACTGTAGGTTTGGAAGTTCAAGACCTCCCCTTTCTGGAACATCTTGCATAATTTTCAATTTCACTCTCGTTTTTTTCTCGTTCCAGACAAACTTATTCAGTCCACTTTGCCATTCTTTCAATTGTTTATCACTTTTAAGCACCGGAATCATTTGAAACAAAAAAAGAAATCTTGGCAAAATGTTCATCTTAACTGCTGCTATTCTTCCAAGTAAAGACAGATGCAGTTTTTTCCAAGTCTGCATATCTTTCTGTACATCTCACCACAACACCTCATAATTATTTTGAAACAATTTCATATTTGATTCTGCAACCTGAACTCCTAGATATTGAACCTTTGGTACAATCTCAAAACCTGCCCTCCTTTCAAGTTCGTGTTTTCGATCTTGTGTCATATTTTTAACTATCATCTTAGTCTTTTTCTGGTTCAGTCTAAATCCTGATACTGTACCATAGTCTTTTATAATGTCTTTCATCTGGATTATTGATTCCATCGGCTGTGATAGGGTAACAACCAGATCGTCTGCAAATGCCCTTATTCTGTAGTCCTCTTGCCTTATCACTATTCCTTTCAAGGTACTCGAGTCCCGTATTGTATTCAGCAAGACTTCTAGTGTTAAAATAAATAACAGTGGGGATAACGGACAACTTTGTCTTGTTCCTTTTTCAATTTTAAAATCTGTTGTCAAACTTCCATTAATAATAATCTGTGCCTTTTGTTCTTGAGAAATTGCTGAAACCGCCTGTATAAATTGATCCCCAAAGTCCATCTTTTTAAAAGTCTTTAATAGAAAATTTCAGTCCACTCTATCAAAGGCCTTCTCCGCATCCAAGAAAACCAGCACTGCAGGGATCTGTTTATTCTTTTCAAGATATTCCAATAAATCTATAACTTGCCTTACATTGTCCTTCATGTATCTACCTTCTATAAATCCCGCTTGATCATCATGAATCACCTCTTGAATAACTGGCATCAACCTGTTGGCTAATACTTTTGCATATATTTTATAATCGTTATTCAGAAGAGATATTGGTCTATAATTCTCAGGTTTTTTAGGACCTGCTAGCTCTTTTGGTATCAAAGAAATATAAGCTGTTTTCCATGATGGGGGTATTTTACCCCCTTGTTGTATATTACAAAATAAGTCTCTAAGATGCTCAACCATTTCTGCTTGCAAAGTTTTATAATACACCGCAGTTAAGCCATCCGTTCCAGGAGCGTTAGCTGTTTTCAGTTGTTTTATTGCCGCGTTGATCTCCTCAACTGTTATAGGATAATTCATTCTTTTCTTTTATTGATTGGTAATTTTTGTGACTCTTTTATTTTCTAAATATTTTTCTATAAGTCCATTCTGCATATCATCTTTAGCATATAATTTAGTATAATAATCTACAAAGACTTCTTTAATTAATTTTTGTTGAAAGATTTCTTTCCCTCCAATATCAATGCTATCAATAGTCCATATACTCTGCTTCTTCCTTAAAGTGTAAGCCAACCATCTGCCCGGTTTATTAGCGTTACAAAATGTATTATGCTTCGCATATTGTAAATTTGTTGCAGTTTGTTCCACCACAAGCATTTGAAATTGATCTTTCAGAAGTTTTATAGCACCACGTATTCTTTCATCTGTTGGATTTTTAATAAGTAACTGTTCTTTATTCTTTATTTCTGCTTCCATTTCAGATCTTTTCTTTTGTCGGTTCAATTTGTGTTTAGAATTCATATGAATGAGTACCCCTCTCATATATGCTTTACTCGCATCCCACACTATTTCAATTGGGGTACCCTTATTCAAATTCATTTCAAAAAATTCTTTCAACTGCTTTTTAAGTTCTGTTATATTTTTTTCATATCTAAACAAATTTTCATTTAATCTCCATGATCTTCTCTCAATCTTTCCAATCTCAATTTCTATCCATACTGGGCTATGGTCGGTTAGAGTTCTTGGAAAAATCTTTGTTCTTTTTGTCTTAACAAGTAAATCATCTGATAATAAAATAAAATCGATCCTAGAAAAAGATCTATGTCTATCAGAGAAAAAAGTAAAGTCCAGTTCCTTTGGGTTATGTATTCTCCAGATATCTTTTAATTCCAAATCTTCTTTCATGTCAAAAAAAGTCTGTGGTAGTCTGATCCTTGATTTCGCCAAACTCTTTTTGTCTACTTTAGAATCAATTACTCCATTCCAATCTCCTATAATCAAAATAGATCTATAATCCCATTGCAGTATTTTGGTGTGCAAAGTTTTGTAGAAGTGATCCTGTTCTTGGTTAGGAGCATGAATTCCAATCACTAGAATTTGGCCAATTACTGTGTACAGTTCAATTGCTATGAACCTGCTGCCTTCATCTGCTTCTATGATTTTAGCTGACAGTCTTTTATTTATATAAATAACCACACCATTCTTTTTTTCCAAATTTGAAGCTATAAAATGTGTTCCAAGTTTTGAATTTATCAAGTATTTTTGATCTTGTGTTCTGACATGAGTTTCTTGTAAACAAATTATGTCATTATTAAATTGTCTCAAATATGTGAATAATTTCTTCCTTTTCTGTAATGAATTCAATCCATTCACATTCCAGGATAGAAACTTAATCGTCATGTAGACTTTTTTGAAGCTACGAGTAGAATTGCCGAATATCTTCTGAGGTCTTCGGCTTTGCTCCCCCCATGGCTTCACTTTCTTGTGTAGTACTCTTAAGTCCCTTCTTATATTGTTGTACCTTAGGTCTTTCCTGTTGTTGCTTTTCTTTAAGTTGCTTAGAAATTGCTCGGGTTACACGCTGGTCTTTAGCTTCAGCCATCCGGACTGGGTCCAAAGCCACATCTCTTGTAGTCAAAATTGGAGAAGATTCTAACAGAGGCTCCTCCAGAAAACCTCCTGTAGCACCCTGTAATTCCACTACCTCTGGTTCCACCTGTTTAGGCAACTCTTCCATCTCTTGCTGAAGTTTCTTCTCTTTGTCGCTCTCCTGGACTAGAAGATCTTCAAAGTTCCTTCTAGCCATATCATTCTATGATTTTATGAAACTATATCTGGATTTTAAAAAAACATACATATTTTTATTATCACTTCTAATGGTGCAATCTCATGTATGTGTTTTTCAAATATAAGGGTTTTTTTAAATTCATGTTGGTTTTTTTCCTCAAGAAAGCAGGTAATTGAATTGTAGCCTAAATAATAGCCTAAATAATATTGGTATTCAAGTCCTCCGCAAAAGATACTTAGTACAGGTAATCCTTAATTTACAACCACAACTGAGTCCAGAATTTCTGTTGCTAAATGAAACATTTGTTAAGTGAGTTTTGCCCCATTTTACGACCTTTCTTGTTAAGTGAATCAGTGCAGTTGTTAGTAAGATGGTTGTTAATTGAATCTGGCTTCCCCATTGTCAGAAATTCACAAAAGTGATCACATCACCCCAGAACTCTGCAACTGCTATAAATATGAGTCAATTGTCAAGCATCTGAATTTTGATAATGTGATCATGGAGATGCTGCAATGGTCATAAATATGAAAAATGGTCATAAGTCTCTTTTTGCCATTGTAACTTTGAACGGTCACTAAATGAACTGCTGTAAGTCCTGTATTTTAATAAAAGTTTTCTGTTTATACAATAAAGGTAAAAAAACTTTGCTTTTATGATTAAGAGCAAAACTGTATATTCTCAAAGTAAGTAAGATTTTCTTAGTACTGCATTTGCAGAAAAAATCCAACAAGTAGGCAAAGTCATCCTTTCCCTACGTACAAATTTTGATGAGCCAGTCAGGTTTAGTGTTTAAGGCACCAGGCTAGAAATTGGGAGACTGATTAATTCTAGTCCTAACCTAGGCATGAAGCCAGGTGGATAATCCTAGGCCAGTCACTTTCTCCAGCCCTAAGAATATAGCAATAGCAAACCACTTTCAAAAACCTTTCCAAGAAAGCTCCAGAAACTTGTCCAGATATTCTCCAGGAGTCAATGCTGATTTGAAGGCACACTTTTAAAAAAATATTTCAATATTATTTGTAACTAGTGTTCATTTCTATGGAAAAAGCATTTGCCATCTATATTTTTACTTTTAGAGCTTATATACACCTGTGAACATATACTTGATAATTAATTTAAATCCTTACTTCTAAATATCAAATTCCTTTTAAATATAACTGTTCTTCAGATAATATAGATTATATTTATTTTTGCTAATGGTTTACCTAATATTTCTTATATATGCATTCTCAGTTTATCTGATTTTATCAATTTATCAATAGGAATTATAAAATGTTCCATTCAAACAGAGAAATGGAGATACTTTTGGAGAGATACTGTTATTATTGCTTTTTACTACTGCCTTTCTTCTAAAAGCTAGATATTGCTAGCCAGATTAAAGCTAGTGTTAGGAAATGATTTTACCTAAGTTGTTGGGTTGGCAATATATAAACCATCATTATAGCTTTAAGACTGCTGTATTGCTGTATTGCATCATACTATGTCCTGATTGGTTAGCTCTGTAGCCAATGTCCTTAAGAGGGAGCTAGAAACCTGGTTTGTTTCTCATTG
The DNA here is from genome assembly GCA_022577455.1 of Arizona elegans. Classification (NCBI taxonomy): domain Eukaryota; kingdom Metazoa; phylum Chordata; class Lepidosauria; order Squamata; family Colubridae; genus Arizona; species Arizona elegans. The sequence continues at coordinate 158,558,622 of JAKOOJ010000001.1, forward strand.
CTGATCTCTTTGCTTCTTTTTGCTGATATCCTTGCTGTTTTGCTGTGTTTGCTACTGTTTGCAACTGTTATTGTGTATGACTACAACGACTGGTAAGAAGACTTTGTTATTGGATTATCCCTGGACTATTGTTTGACTATCTACTGCTTTATCTGTGTATGACCTGGACTGTTTATTTGACTCCAGAACCTGTCAGAACCTGCTGGATTTCACCCCTGGCCCCAGCCCATTTGGGCCTTATTACTATTTCCTGAAAGTAAACACAACTCAGTGTATTTGTGTATTGGTTATGTTATTTCCTAACTACTCTCAATCACTTTTCATGTGCACACCCTTGCTACTCAAGGGTTGCTCTGCTAATTCCTCTACCGCTAGATATCTGCAAATATCTTTTCCTATTCTTGTAGCATGAGATGCTTTGAGTTGCAATTATCAGCATGACAATGACAGATGATGGGCACTGTAGTTATACAGGCAGTAGAAGCCTCCAGGTTGGAAAGGCTACTATAAAAATCCTATCTAGAATAGAATAAAGCAAACAAATGTATGAACTTCAGTATGTTGCTGTTTAGAGGACTGGATTTATCTATTGCAATGACATCTGGAACATAGACTAGTACAAACGATACAAGACCTTCTTGCGCATACAATACATTCAGATTTGGAAAGGCTATTCATATGATAAAGTATTAGACTTAAATCCATCTGAAAAACTGCCTGTCCTGATACTTGTATTCCTGTATTTTACCCTGCAATTTCAATACTTTGCCTTAATGTTGCCACTACTATTCTACATTCTTTTGCTGCTAATTCCCAAACCCAATTAAAATGCAAACAGAAGAATATAAAAGCTTGAGCTTTGATAAAAGGCAGAAAAATAAGTAAACCATTGGAGAGGGTTGATATATGACTGCGTAATGTGCACGTATTAACAGAAATAATTAGATTATTAAAAAATCTGACTCTAAATCTATAAGCTTCACCTCTCTTGAACCATTAAATCAATGAATGTCTTGCAATTTCATAAGAACTTTTCCGTAATGAATGTTGAGTTTCAGATTAAAATAGGTTGTTATAATTCTGTAGCATTCTTTAGTTCAAAGCTATTACAGTTCCTCTATTAATAGCTGTTATAAAAGGAAGGTTAGTACAATAACAATGGGGTTTACATAGAATCACAATTAGTATGGTCTATATTGCACATATTTGATAGATTTGTCGTATGCAAAGTTCACAAGTAGAGGTAGATTTCCTGCAGAATATGTCTTAAGATGACCCAATCCACAATGAATGTTGCATGTCTCGGTGGCAAAGGCTTTTTGCAACATATCAAAAGGCTTTGCAAATGGAGGGAAGGCTTTGGTGCTTCAGGTCTTCCCTCCATTTGCAAAGCCTTTTGCCGCAGATCTTGTCCAGACCTCCATTTGTAGAGAACAAAGGCCTAAAGTACCGTGAGATCACACAAGATCAGTAGCGTGAGATCTCACGCTACTGATCTTATGTGATCTTGTAGTACATTAGGCCTCCCTTCTCTGCAAACACATTGAAGGCCTGAAGAACCGAAACATGCCAAGAAACTGAAGACTCACCAGGTCTTTGCATGGTGAGTATCCACAGGTCTAATGCCTGTGGAGACCTCACCTGGGGGATGGGAAATACACAGAGAGAATGTTGCAGAGCCTTTGTGGTTGTTTGTAAGGGTGAATGACTACTGTGGTGTTGCAACATTTGTAACTTCAGGATTGTGTCCTAAGTACTTGGGGGGGGGGGGAATTATGTCATAACTCTGAATAGTCGCTATAAGTGAACTGTCATAATTCAAGGATTACCTGTATTCTATTTTCTATTCTCTCTTTTACTGTACTGCTTTTTATAGATTGGACTGTTGTTGTTTTTTCCTTTTATGTAAAGACAGATAAAAAAATGAATTAAGTAGTTCTACTTTCTTCCTGCTATCCGTCACCTCCTTGTCATAATCTCCCATTAGTGGTTCAATCAATTCCTTGACTTTCTCTTGTTTTTTATGTGTTGAAAGAAACTTTTAAAATTACTTTTGGGATGTGTTGCAAGTCATAGTTCATTCTGTGCCTTAGTTTTCTTGATTTTCCAGTAAGAGAACAAAGGATTCTAGAATTGAACCACTGGGTGGTTCAATCTTTAGGATCTCCAGGACCTAATTCCAAGCAAAATACTCCTGCGCATGCTCCAAGATGGCGACCCGGCTCTAGGCTCGCTGCGATAGAGATGGGGTGTTTTGGCTAGTGAGGGTCTCCGGGGGTCGTTTTGACCATCTAGGACCCGCTGCCCAGCAAGCATTGCTTGTGGCCAGTTGACTGAGAGCTTTTCGTGCTCTCTAAGGTGCCGATAACAGCGTGGCACCGACGCTCCGAAGAACAGCTGTTCCGCAGCCGCCGTGAGAAGGGCAGCGTTCGTGGTCTATAGGCGGCGGTGGAAGCAATCAAAACGGCCGGCTTTTGGCTATGTCAGGATGGTTGGTGCGGCGGCTGCAGTGGGGACGTGGCGTCGTCGCGGACTGCACCCCCCCTGCGTCGGAGCAGCGGAGGTAGACGTCGGGGGAAAGGAAGTGGGCGTCAAAGGAGGCGAGGGCGAATGGAAGACGTGGCTGTTGGTGGTGCCCGCGATGATGCTAGCGCCTCCACCAATGCCATTGCAGCAGCTGTTGGGATGGCTGGAGTCATGTAGCCGAGGAAGAACACGGGGGGGAGCCTCCATCGCTGAATTTTTTAAATCTTGGCAGCTTCGGGCCGCCATGGGGCTCTGGGGTAATTCCCAAATTTTAGCTCCCATGGTGAGGCCTCTTTTATAACTATCTTGGGGGGCTAGGACTGGGCATATAGGATGGTTGGAAGACCTGGAAGACCTGGGGGGGTTAACGAGGGTGGAGGGGCTGTTGGAGTTACTGTGCAGCCCTGGTCAACCCTCTCCCCCCCTCCCAGTTGGGCCATTATTAGGCCCTATGACTAACATGCTTGCCCTGCCGGTTTCTGTTCGATGGAGGCAGTTCCCACCTATTTTCCATCTATCCGCTTGCCTGTACTATCCATCTGTACGCTGCCTGTATGAATATTGTGGACAGCTTACTTTCTTCTGGAGACTTTGGACCTGGCTCTGTTTGTTATCTAGCATGCTGGCTGTATGGAAAATGGCAGTTTACGGGAGGACGAACGGAGCCAGTTTCTATCATTGTTTCACCACCAATGGGATGTACCATCTCCCCCATGGCTAGTTGGCCAACCATCATGAGAGGCTGGTTGGACGATTACCCTCGAATTGGTTGGAACATTGGACTCCCCCACTGCCGTGAGAGGACAGTGGAGACTCTCCCATTTATGGTCAATCTGCCTTTTTTCAGGATAATTTGGACTATCATGGAGCCCTTGGCCATACCTTATCACTACCTCAGAGCTTAGATGTACTTAAGGGCACAGCTTCTTGCATTGCGAGACTCCCCCCCCCTCGTCATTGAGGGCCTACCTCAATGACGGGTCTTGGAACCCAGAGAGGTGGCATGCGGCGAAGAGGGGGTTGAGGGGTTTTTTATGTAAATTTTTGGATAAATTTTTAGGAGGTCCCGGGGTGGAGGGTAAAATTGGAACTAGGATTGTGGGTTTGGGGGATAACCCACCAAGGGGAAGGTCGGGCCTGGCCATTATGCATGGCTCGGGAGTTCATGGCTTCCATGACGGCTATGGACCTGACCCAGCTAATTCATGGCCCTACGCACATGGGGGGAAACACACTGGACTTGGTTCTTGTCTCTGGACAGTGGCTGAGTGATCTTGAGATAGGGGATATAGTCATTGAGCCCTTGTCATGGTCGGATCACTCTCTCCTTCGCCTTGACCTTCGAACCACTGCACCCTTATATGTGGGGTGCCACAAGGATCAGTCCTCTTGCCCCTTTTGTTCAACATTTATGTAAAGCTGCTGGGCGAGATCATCCGTGGTTTCAGGATGGAGTACCACCAGTACGCTGATGACACCCAGCTGTACATCTCCACCCCACACCACCCCAACGATGCCCTTGAAGTGATGTCCCGGTGCCTGGAGGCCGTACGGATCTGGATGGGGAGAAACAGGCTCAGACTCAACCCATCCAAGACTGAGTGGCTGTGGTTTCCGACGTCCCGATATAGTCAGCTGGTGCCATCGCTGACTATTGGGGGCAAATCATTGGCCCCCACGGAAAGGGCTCGCAACTTGGGTGTCCTCCTGGATTCATGGCTGTCTTTAGAAGAGCACTTGACGGCCGTGACCGAGAGGATTTTTCATCAGGTTCACCTGATCCACCAGTTGTGTCCCTTTCTAGATCGGGACTCCCTACACACGGTCACTCATGCCCTCATCACCTCCCGTCTGGTGGGTCTCTACATGGGGCTCCCCTTGAGGAGCACTCGGAGGCTCCAACTGGCACAGAGTGCGGCCGTGCGGGTGGTAATGGGAGTGACGTGGCGCTCCCATGTAACACCTCTCCTGCACGAGCTGCACTGGCTCCCGGTGGTCTTCCGAGTGCGCTTCAAGGTTATCACCTTTAGAGCGCTCCATGGCTTAGGACCTGGTTATTTGCGGGACCTCCTGCTACTACCAATAGCCTCCCACGACCAGTACGCTCCCATAGAGAGGGGCTCCTCCAGGTGCCGTCGGCCAAACTATCGACTGGCGGCCGCCAGGGGGAGAGCCTTCTCTGTGGGGGCACCTACTGTCTGGAATGCGCTCCCCCCAGAGATACGGAGGATCCCGGATCTGCGTATCTTCCGTCAGGTGCTCAAGACGTTCTTATTTCATCAAGCTGGCCTGACCTAAGTTTTTCCCCTTTTTAAATGAAAATTTTAAATTTGGTTTTAAATTATTGGGGTTTTAAATTTTCAGCCAAATTATTTAATTCATTTTACTTTATTTTAAATTTTGTATTCATATGTTTTATTCTATGGCTGTTCACAGCCCTGAGTCCTTCGGGAGTAGGGCGGTATACAAATTGAAATAATAATAAATAATAATAAATAAAAAACTCTAGAAAACAAATCAAATAATGAGGTAAAGAGGGATGGGAAGGAAGATAAACTCAAACATCAAATAGGAGAAATTAGAAGCATATCCAGAGTCAGACATAAAGATCTCAAGAGCTTATATACAAATGCACAAAGTTTGGGGAACAAACAGGGTAAACTTGAATTATTAATACATGAAAGAAGATATGATATAGTTGGAATCACTGAAAAGGTGGGAGGAAACCCATGACTGGAACATACTGATAGAAGGATACAAACTGTTCAAAAAAACTAGACTCCATAAAAGAGGAGGTGGGGTTGCACTATGTATAAAAGACCACCACTATATTGCTATAGAAATGCATGAAACCCAAGACGAAAACCTCCTAGAATGCATATGGGTCAATATAGAAAAAAAGAATGACATTGCCATAGGTATACTATAAGCACCCAAACAAGCAGAATAAATAGATGTACTTTTTGCTAACCAATTAACGAATATGTGTAGGAAACATACTACAGTAGAAATGGAGCAGTTGACAGTTGACCCTGACATCAACTGGAAGACTAATTCTGCACTAAGTGAGAAATCAGATAGATTCCTGACAGGGGTGAAATCCACTTACCTTTCCTACCAGTTCGCAAATGTACGTGCGCTGTCGTCTGTGCATGCACAAAGCCTTCTGCGCATGCACAGAAGTTTAAAATGTCACAAAAAAGCGACATCATGACATCCGTGTGGGTGGGTGGAGCCGCCCACAGCCGCTGCTACAGGTTCACCCGAGCTGGATAGAACTGGCTGAATTTTTCTCCTGGTTCCTGACCAATCTAGCTGACAACTTCATTGTCCAAAAGATAGAGGAGAGAACTAGAGGGACAGCCATACTGGACTTAATTCTCACGAACAGAGAAGAAGTGATAGAGAGAGTTGAAACTGCAGGAACCTTGGACTTCCGGTTTGCTGTTTGTCCCCGCTGGACGCTCCTTCGGGATCGTCGTACCCACTGCCTGTAAAGAACCGCCTTTATAGCGGAATGGCGGCTCGGAAAAACTCCGTTTCCATGAGGAAACGGAGATAGAGCCGGCTGGGGTGGGTAGAGTCCTCTGCCTAATCCCAAAAGTTTTTTATTTACTTTTGGGACGGAGCGGAAGAGACTCCTCGTATCCCCAGCCGATGTTCCGGGCTCTGGGAGATCTCTGCTACACGCAGAGCTAGATGGCAAAAGCAAGCCTGTAAACTTGTTAAACTAATTAAAGAAGATGTGAGCTGGACCGCTGACCCTGAAGCGCAAGTATTTTTTTTTATTTTATTTTAGAAAAGTTACTGAAGTTGTTTAAGAAGTGAAAGGAAAAAAGATTTTTAAAATGGCGATTGCTGAGGCTTGAAGAGAGGCTGAAAAGGGAAAGTCCTTCCGTTTTCTATTACAAAGTAGCGGAATGAATACTTCTGGCTGTAATTGAGGCAAAACCTCACTCTCACTCTTGTTTTTTTTTCTTTTTTTTCCTGGGGATCTGATATTGATCTTGGTTGGAAACAAGCCTTTTTTTTTTTTTCCTCTCTTTTCCACTAAATCTTGTCTGTGTGGGAAATGGCACCGGGACTTATACAGTTAGACAAACAGGCAGCGGGGGGAAATTCCCCCATTAACAAATTACATCAACAAGTTCTAACTCTCCAGTGTCAGAAACCTGACTTTAATATAATAGAATTTCTTCTTGAAGAGATTGTAAGAAGGGATGAGATTGTGAACGAGCAACTCGAAAAATTTAAGCAGGAAATTAAAGAAATTTGCAATTAGACTGAGAGGTCTGCAGGAAAATAATAGAGATGACTTAAGGAAAATATCTTCTGAAATTCTGGCTGGGATTTTAAAGGTTCAACCTGATGAAGTGTTTTGAAGGATTGATAGAATTTATAGAATAAACTCCTGGTTGGCAAAGCAAAGGCAATTGCCTAGAGATGTGGTGATTTATTTTACAGATAAAGAAATTAGGAATAATATTGTGCAGAACTTTTTTAATTCTACTTTGCAATTTCATGGAAGAAAGATTTGGATTTTTAAGGAGCTCCCGCCTAAGATGCTAATGGAGAGGAAGAAATTTGGCTTTCTAGTGACTGAGTTAAAAAAAAGAAATATCCTATTTAGGTGGGATGCCCCAGTTGGTTTAATATTGAGACACCAAGGAGTAAGATATCAACTGAATACTGTTGAAAAAGCGGAAGAATTTTATCAAAAATTTTTAAAAATGAACTTAATATCTTTAGGCACAATACAGGATAAGCAAAAGGAGTTGGAAACAAAAGGAAAATATCAAATTACAGAGGCTGTGGTGGATAAATTGTCTTTGGACTCCCTGGATACCCCAGCTGGACTGTCTATAAATATGAGAGCAGTGTCATCGAACTCCAATGTGATGAACCATCAAGTTACAGACAAGTGTGTAAATCAACCAGTTGATATACAAGTGATGGAGAAGAAAGATGAGATGACAAAACAAAACCAACAAGATCAACTCATAAAGCAGAATGAAAATCGATCAGCCGACACACAACTGGTAGGAAGGAAACGAGGATGGAAATTCAACCCGCAAAAGAAAAAGAAAAGAAATAGATCTCATAGAAACAGCAGTTTCTAAACCAAGCAACAGTGAAGCCAGGGACTTTAAAAAATGAATGAATATGTGAAAAGATAGTGGAGGCGAACAATTGTTTAATACTATCTTGAGGATAGTGGCAGATCTCTGCAATGCCGTGATTTTGGGATGTGAAAAGAGCCTTACCTTGTTGGATTTGAATTATCTACTCTGGATTTCTTTTACTGGTAAATATATTATAATTATTTTGAGTTACAAGGCAAGAGAGTCACGCTGGGGCATGCAGAAGATCTGGATGTTACCCATTAGGATGATGGGAATCAACAATCCTGATGAATACCACAACTATAACTATATGGATATAATTATAATGTCACTCGGGTGGTTGTTTTTACTTTTATATATATATGAGGATATTTACTACTGATGGGGGCAGAAGATGATTGAAGATTTTGAACAAACTGTTGCACCAGCATGTTATTTTACCCTATTATGGGTGATGGATTTAACAATCCAGTGAAAAGACACCAAAGAAGATATTATATGGATTATAAATTTAAAGTTATTGTCTTTTTTCTTTTTACAAAATGCAATGCATATATAGATATGTGTATATTTTAGTAGAGTGGGCAGTGGATTATATTTAGAATTGTATTGCATGATTTTGTAGGAATTTGGGTTGAAATAGGTTAGTTTACTGATTGATTAGTTTAAGAAAAAGGATCTTTAAGTCATATATTTAGGGGAGTGGAGGAATTGGATAGAACTGAATAAATGTTAAATTTGGATGTAGGGAGAAGGCAGCTTTAAAATGTTATATTAATATATATAAAAGACTAAATGTTAAATTGTTGTAATAATACACTATAAGTTTAGGGGAGGAGAAAAAGGGCAGATTATCGCAAAAATGGGAGTTATAAGAATATTATGCTAAGGGTCAGTATTTTGAAGAGGGAGTAAGGGAAAGGTAAGATATTATGTAATTAGTTATGAAATAGCCTATTGTTGTGAAGAAGTCACAGGGGGGGATGGGTGGTGAGGGGGGGTTAGGGAAGGGGGGGGGAAGGGGGGAAAACTTGTATTTGAAAACTTTTTCAATAAAAAAAAAAAGAAACTGCAGGAACCTTGGGTGAGAGTGACCATATCATACTGGAATTCAACATAAAGCAAAAACAAGCAATAGAACACAATGATATCAGAGTCTTATATTTTAAAAGAGCTGATTTTAACAAACTCCGAGAAAACTTGGGAAAGATTCCTTAGATGAAAATCTTAAAGAGGAAAACAACTCAAGAAGCTTGGGAAACTTGGAAAATATGATCATAAAAGCCCAGTCCAGCACAATACCACTGAAAAATAAAAACAAGGAATCTAAGAAGCCAGCATGGCTGCACAAAGATCTCTCTGATAAACTAAAGGACAAAAAGGACAAGTACAAAAAATGGGAAGAGGGACACATAACTAAGACAGAATAGCAACAAATAGTTCAAACCTGCAAAGATGAAGTCAGGAAAGCAAAGGCTCAAAATGAACAAAGACTTGCAACAAAAGTCAAAGATAACAAAAAAAAAGTTTCTTCCAACATATAACAAGAAAATAATCAAGGAAATAGTCAGTTCACTAAAGAGGGAAGACAGCAAGGAAGTAACAGGCAGCAGAGAGAAAGCAGAGCTGCTTTGCATTGGTCTTCACACAAAAAGAAACTATAACCCAACCTACCAAAAACACAACTGTAAAAGACAGACTAGAAATAAAAATTAAAATAGGCAAAAAAAATGGTAAGAGAACACCTGTCTGATCTTGATGAATGTAAATCACTGGGACCTGATAGATTACATCGCAGAGTTCTAAAGGAGTTGGCAGATGTCATCTCAGAACACTGTACCATATCTTTCAAAAATCCTGGAGCATCGGGGAACTACTATAGGACTGGAAAAGAGCTGATGTGGTTCCCATCTTCAAAAAAAAAAGGCGGGGGGGAAAACAGATCCAGGAAATTACAGACCAATCAGCCTAAACTTAAAACCAGGGAAGATACTAGAAAAGATAATAAAAAAACAGATCTGAGAACGTCTAGAATACTTAGATTTCACCAAGGCATTTGACAAGGTAGACCACAATCTACTTCTTGGTAAGCTAGAAAAAAGTGAGATAGGTAGCATCACTATCAGATGGATTTGTAACTGGTTGACAAACTGTACTCAATGAGTAATCCTTAATGGTACTATGTCTACATGAAGGGAAGTAAGCAGTGGATTACCACAAGGTTCTGTTTTAGGTCCAGTACTCTTCAATATCTTCATAAATGATTTAGATGAAGGAAGAGAAGGGGGACTTACCAAATCTTCATATGATACTAAGCTGACAGGAATAGCCAACACCCTAGATCAGGGATATCAAACTCAAGACTTGCAGGCCAGATCCAGCCCACAAGGTGCTTAAATCTGGCCCACAAGGTTGACCTGGAAATATCAAAGGACCAGTCCGCGGTGCCTCTGCTGGCCAAAACTGGCCACAGGGGGGCTTTTCAGCCTCCACGGTCTCCTGCAGCACTCTGCTGGCAGAGTGTTGCTGGAAGCCGGGGAAGCCCCCCCCCGTGCCCCATTTTGGCTGGCAAAGTGCTGCAGGAGGCGTTCATCTCCCCTCCCCCTCCCCCACCGGCCAGCAGAGGAGAACTACAATGCTGATCCGGCCCTTGAATACCCACCTAGAATACTACATCCAGTTTTGGTCACCACACTATAAAAAAGATGTTGAGATGTCTAGAAAGAGCACAGAGAAGAGCAACAAACATGATTAAGGGACTAGAGGCTAAAACATATGAAGAACAGTTACAGAAACTGGACATGGCTAGTCTAGTAAAGAGAAGGACCAGGGGAGACATGATAGCAGTGTTCCAATATTTGAGAGGATGTCACAGAGAGGAGGGGATCAAGCTATTTTCCAAAGCATCTGAAGGCCAGACAAGGAATAATGGATGGAAACTGATCAAGGAGAAATTCAACCTAGAAAGCTTCTGACAGTGAGAACAATCAATCAATGGAACAGCTTGCCTTCAGAAGTTGTGGGAGCTTCATCACTGGAAGCTTTCAAGAAGAGATTGGACTGTCATCAGTCAGAAGTGTTGTAGGTTCTCCCGCTTGGGCAGGTGTTGGACTAGATGACCTACAAGGTCCCTTCCAACTCTGTTATTCTGTTCTGTTCTGAATGACTTCATCCTTAAAGATTTGGGCTATTTGCAAGTATTCTATTTTAGTTATGTGTCACTTTTTCCATTTTTGTCTATTCTTTTATCAGAGACAATCAACCATGCTGATTTTGTCTGGGATCTCTTATTTTCCTGGATGGCATTTGTCTAGACTGGGACTTTATAATCTTATTTTTCAGAGTTTGCCAAGTTTCCTGAGTTGTTTTTTCCTTGAAGATTTCCATCCATGAAATCCTTCTTAAGCTTTCTCTAAGTTTGTTGAGATCATCTTGAGTATTTGAGCCTAGAGTTTATCAATGTCCAAAGACGCCAAAGAAGAGGATGACATGGGATCAACAGAAAAAGCAGAGTCATCTGAGAGGTACTTGTAAGCAAAGAAGAAACATTCTACACAGTGAGATAAAAAGATAAGTTTAGTCAAATTACCCACTCATCTGTAATCTCCAAGTGAAAAAGAAACAGAAATTCTGCAACATGAGTCAGTAACCTAAGAAAATACTGCTGGCTCTCATAAATCAATGCAAGCCAGTTCTAGCACACCACTGTGTACAGGTGAATTTATGTCAGCTGTTACCAAGACAAATTCCATCACCAATTTAATAGCTGGATATTTCCCCCCAAGATAAGAAATGTATTTGTTAAATTTAATTCTGCTAATTTCAACCTATTTCTCTACCCTTTCCATTACTTGAAAACAAAAAAGATACATGCAAGAAAGAGAAAGAGTACCAGGTTACAACAGAAGAGTACAGATAGGGTTTTTTAATAATTGTAATGCTGTTGTCACAAAAATAAAACCTTGAAATGAGCTGAAGAATATGATATAAAATGTACTTCTTCAGATCATAGAATAATAGAGTTGGAAGGGACCTTGGAGTTCTTCTAGTCCAACTCCCTGCTCGAGCAGGAGACTATATAGACTGAACTTTTATAATTTCACTTTTCAAAACTTCCCAAGCTTCTTGGGTTGTTTTCCCTTTGATGATTCTCATCCATGGAATCCTTCCCAAGCTCTCTTTAAATTTAGTGAAATTAGCTCTCTTAAAGTCCAAGACTCTAGTTTGCCTTTGTTCTATTGCTTGTGCTTGCATAATGTTGAATTTCAATATTGCATGATCATCCTCCCCCCCCCCCCCCAACAAGGTTCCTGTAGCTTCAACACCTTCTATCATTTCATCTCTATTAGTGAGAATTAAGTCCAATATGGCTGATCCCCTAGTTCCCTTCTTTACTTTTTGGGCGACAAAGTTGTCTGCTAGGTTTGTCAGGAACTTGTTCGATTTCCACTTGGTGCATAGTTTGTCTCCCAGTCAGGGTAGTTAAAGTCCTCCATTACTATTGTGATGTGCTTCCTACATACCTTAGATAACTGACTAGCAAAAAGTTCATCTATTTCCTCTGTTTGGTTGGGTGGCCTATAGCATAGGTGCCATACACCTATGGCAATGTCATTCCCCCCGCCCCTTTATATTGACCCAAATGCATTCAAGACAGTTTTCATCATTGTTGTGCTCTATTTCTGTACATATGTAGTTATTTCTTATATATAGTGCAACTCCACCTCCTCTTTTACTTGTTCTGTTTCTTTTAAATAATATAAATACCTCTAGCTGTATGTTCCATTTGTGGGTTTCCGTAATGGCAACAATATCATATCTGCCCTCATTTACTTGAATTTCTAAATCACCCTGTTTATTCCTCATACTCTGTGTATTGGTGTATAGACATTTGAGTCCTTTTTGACTGACCCTGTGTTTACTTTCTATGCAACCTATGTTGTGCCTGATGGAGTCCATCAGGATCGGGTGATTTGAATCCGTTTAGAACTGACAGCTGTTCCCTTACCTTATTTTTGCATATTTTTAATTTGTATTCCTAACCTGTCATTTGTGGTTCAATTCAATTCAATTCAATTTACTACAGTCATAGACCAGACACCAGAACAGTGGACCGATTGTTTCTTTGACTTTTTTCTTGTTTTTTATGTATTGAAAGAAAACTTTTTTTATTGTTTTTGACATTTGTTTCAAGTCTTAATTTGTTCAAAGGCTTAGCTAACTTCATCTTTACAGGTTCGAACTATTTGTTGCTATTCTACATTAGTTATGTGTCCCTCTTTCCATTTTTTGTACTTGTCCTTTTTTTCTCAGTTGGTCTGAGAGTTCTTTGTGCAACCATGCTGTTTTTTCCTTGGTTTCCTTGTTTTTCTTTTTTAGTGGTGTTGAATTGAACTGGTCATTTATAATCATTTTTTCCAGAGTTTACACTTTAAGATTTTCATTCATGGAATCCTTCCCAAGCTCTCTCTGAGTTTGTTAAAATAAGCTATTTTAAAGTCTAAAACACTGGTTTGATTATGTTCTGTGCTTGTGTCTGTTTTATATTAAATTCTAATATGACATGGTCATTTTCTCCTAAGGTTCCTGCATCTTCAATCCTCTCTATCACTTCTTCTGTATTGGTAAGAATAAGGTCTAGTACAGTTGTCCCTCTAGTTGCCACTTCTATTTTTTGGGTGATGAAGTTGTCAGCTAGGTTGGTCCGGAATCTGTTTGATCTCACACTTGTTGCAGAATTTATCTCCCAGTTGATATCAGGGTAGTTAAAGTCCCCCATTATTACTGTGGTGTGTTTCCTACATACATTGGTTAGTTGATTAGTAAAAAGCTCATCTATTTCTTCTGCTTGGTTTGGTGGCCTGTATTAATTATGGTAATGTCATTTTTTCCCCTTTTATGTTGACCCATATGCATTCTAGAAGGTTTTCATCCTTTGTAGTGTGCATTTCTGTAGAGAGAAAGTGATCTCTAACATATAATGCAATTCCATCTCCTCTTTTGTTAAGTCTGTTTCTTTTGAATAGTTTATATCCTTCTATCAGTACATTCAAGTCATGAGTTTCACCCCAAGATTCTGTAATGGCAACTATATCAGATAGGAAAAGAAAATATTCAGTAATGAATTTATTTATTGATTAGCCCTTGGGCCATATCAAAAGGCAGAGTTCCAGAAACAAATCATTACAAAAATTTGGTAAAATTTTTTAAATGAAATTGGAATAACGCACAATTTAAAATGAAATTAGAATAAAATACAATCATTTGAGATACAAATTAAATATGATTAAAATTATATTATAATGTCACTCCTGCATCTACCCAATCTTAAAACTACTATTAAAATTACATTATTAAATCAAATGATCTTTCCTACAATCTACCAAATTCTGCTGCACCAACTTTGTCCTTTTTTCCATCAACTTTACCGCAAATTTGGCAATCCATTTCACCAGCTGCAAGTTAGAACCTAACAGACAATGTTGCAAGAAGCGCTCTTTAGACTTAGGGGTGCTGGTATAAAAGATCCTGCCCAGCTGATGTTCCCTCAAATCTGAGTATAGGGGGCAATCAAAAATTACATGGGACATTGTTTCAACTTCCCCGGTCCCACATAAACAGACTCTTTCACTTACAGGGATACCCTTATACCTATCCCAAAGCATGTTTGTTTGAAGTTGGTCTAATCTCAATTTGGTAAAAAATCTCCTTATGACAGGAAATAAAGGCACAGTTAAATATTTTTCTATTTTAAAAATTTGTTTATTGGCTGATAACCAGGGGCAAACTTTTACTGCTGTCACCTGTGCAATATCCAATTGGGCACTTATGTCCTTAAATCTCTGTGCAATCCAATTTCGGATCTGCCTATGATCGTACTGCTGCCAATTTAAAGGAATACCAGAGCTAGATACCTGCTTCAGAACTCTTGATAACCAGTTATTTTTATTACTTGAGATAATTTGCTCCATTAGCGCTAATTTTGGTAACCTTCCTTCCTCCATCTTAATTATTCTTAACCAATAATAAACGGTCTTCAACAAGGCCCTAGTGCCAATTGCATGGACTCCTGTTTCTGCCCTTACTACACATGCTGGGGTTCCAGGGAACACTGCCAAAATTCTCCTCAGGAACTTATTTTGAGGAGTTTCCAGCCCAGGCAACTTAACCGACCCCCATATTTCTGCCCCATAGGTAAATACTGGTTCAATTTTCTCCTGGAAGACCTTTAGCACTGGGATTAATGAAGATGGAGTTTTCTCTAATTTGTTTAATTGAGCCATCCGAGTCATGGCCTTCCGAGCTCTGGCTTTTACCTGCTTATTCCATTTGCCATTTGTCTGAAATACTAGCCCTAAATAGGTAAATGACTGAACTTGTTCTATTCAACTGTCATTTAAAACCCATTTCCTCATATTTTGTTGCCTGCTAAATATCATTACCTTTGATTTCTCTACGTTCATTGTCAAGCGATTTTTATACAATATGCTGCCAACAGGTGAGATACCACCAGTACGCTGATGACACCCAGCTGTACATCTCCACCCCAGGCCACCCCAACGATGCCCTTGAAGTGATGTCCCAGTGCCTGGAGGCTGTACGAGTCTGGATGGGGAGGAACAGGCTCAAGCTCAACCCTTCCAAGACTGAGTGGCTGTGGCTCCCGGCATCCCGATATAGTCAGTTGACTCCATCACTGACTATTGGGGGCGAGTCATTGGCCCCCACAGAGAGGGCTCGCAATCTGGGAGTCCTCCTGGATATGCAGCTGTCCTTGGAGGAACATCTGACTTCTGTAACCAGGGGGACCTTTTGTCAGGTTCGCCTGATTCGTCAGTTGCGGCCCTTTCTTGATTGGGATTCCCTGTGTACAGTCACTCACGCCCTCGTCACCTCTCACCTTGACTACTGCAACGCTCTCTACATGGGGCTCCCCTTGAGGAGCACCCGGAGGCTCCAGCTGGTCCAGAACGCAGCAGCGCGGGTAGTGACGGGAGCAGCATGGTGCTCCCATGTAACACCGCTCCTGTGCGAGCTGCACTGGCTCCCGGTGGTCTTCCGGGTGCGCTTCAAGGTGCTGGTTATCACCTTCAAAGCGCTCCATGGCATAGGGCCTAGCTATCTTCGAGACCGCCTGCTGCTACCGACGACCTCCCATCGACCCGTGTGCTCCCACAGAGAGGGCCTCCTCAGGGTGCCATCAGCCAGACAGTGTAGGCTGGTGACCCCCAGGGGGAGGGCCTTCTCTGTGGGGGCACCTACCCTCTGGAATCAGCTCCCCCCAGAGATAAGGAGAATCCAGGACCTCAGTGCCTTCCGTCGTGCCCTTAAAACCCATTTTTTCAAACAAGCTGGGCTGGCTTAAGATGACATTTTTAACTGTTTTTAAATGTTTTAAACGTTTTAATTGGTAATGAGTTTTAATTGGGCCAAATTTATATATCTTTTAATTGTTTTTTAATATTTGTCCTGCATGTTTTTTAATTTTGGCTGTACACTGCCCTGAGTCCTCAGGGAGAAGGGCGGTATAGAAATTCAATAATAAATAAATAAATAAATAAATAAAACCTCCCGAGTGACCTTCGTAGCCCCACCTGTGAGGCCGACAGCAAAATTATATCATCGGCATATAACAAGCAATTTACCTGTCTTGTTCCTATACTAGGCCCGTGGAGTGATATATCTTCCAAACATTTTGGAAGGTCATTTAAATATAAGTTGAAAAGTGTTGGGCTAAGATGCAACCTTGTCTGAGGCAGTTCTTTATTGGGATTGCATTTGTTACCGATCCTATCCTGTTCACTCGAACTCTTACCTGGGTTTCCGTGTATAACAATCTAATTAGATATAACAATTTCTTTTCAATTCCCATGGCCTCTAATTTATCCTATAAAATTTGTCTATCAATTGTGTCAAAGGCTGCCTTCAAGTCTATGAATGCCATGTACAGTGGCTTTTTCCAAAACTTAAACTTTGTTATTAGATGGTCCAACACAAAACAATTATCCATAGTAGATCTTCCGCTCCTGAAACCTGACTATTCTTCAGCTAGAATGTTATTTCTCATTATCCAGTCCTCTAATTTATGAAGCAAATGCTTAGCATAAATTTTTGTTGAAATATCGATTAGACTAATTAAACAGAAATTATCTGGGTTATCTCTAGAGCCTTTCTTATGTAAAGGAATAATTATTGATGAATGCCAACTGGCAGGAATTTGCCTTGTTCTATTAATAAAAGTAAAGAGACCCGCCAGGACAGGTGCCCACCAGGCTATGTTATCTTTAAATAACAATGCCGGGAGCGCATCCTGTCCTGGAGCTTTGTTTGTCTTTAGGGAGGAGATTAAACTACTCACCTCCGTGATTGACACTTCTTCCCACTGGGGTAAGGCTTCATATTCCTTCATACTCCAACTTCAATGTTGGAGAAAACTGCTGAGAATTTGAAGGACAGTGAAGAAAACAAAGCAATGGATCATCGAACAAATCAATCCAGAGTTCTCTCTAAAGGCACATGGATTTTACTCTGCTAGTTGTTACTGGTTATAGAGGGCAGTGCTCATTTCCATTTCAAGGACCATTGAGCCAGTGCTGTCCGAAGACATTTCCATAGTCATGTGGCCAGCATGACATTACAGAGTGCTCTTACCTTCCCATCAAAGTGGTACCTATTTATCTGTTTGCATTTGCATGTTTTCAAACTGTTAGGTTGGCAGGAGCTAAAGCTAGGATGAAAGCTCATCCTGTTGGGTGATGCTCAGGTCTCGACCCTGGTTTGTTGGCAACTGACAAGTCAGGGTTTTTACCACTGAGCCATCATACCACATCAGTTCTGGAAAGAATAATATCCAAAATTAGAAATAACAGAACAGAGACTAGTAGATTAATGTCAATTTATAATACAAAATAAAGTATTCACAGAAGTAGAATTGGAAGAATAACGCAAAGAAATCGAAGTCTCGCTAGAAGTAGTTCAGATTGTAGAAACAAACCAGGGAGAAGCAGCAACAGAGGAAATCAGCACAGATAGTGAATTGTTTTCATTCCCAAACTAGGCACCCTCTGCTGTGCCTTCTCCTAAGAAAGAACAAAGCCTTCTAACCAAAGAAGAAGAATTGTAACAAAGAATAGCTGAGTGCCTAGAACAGCACAAGAACAACAGAATAAGGTTGCCTACATTGAAGCTTGTTCCAAAGAAGCAGCTAGCAGAAGTATTAAAAGATGCCAATATTGTAAATATAAGCACCAGCTCACTGCAGTAAACAAACCAATTAATATACAGCACATCTGCAATTATAACTGAATACGTTATAATGAAGAAGAAGAAAAACCCAAACAGCACACCACCAAAATGGAAGATCAGGCTGGAAAATAAGATCAGCAACCTAATATCAGGTTCAAACAAGCTATAATAGATGAAAGAAAAGACCAAAGAATATTTGATCAAGAAATATCATTCAGAAATAAGGAAAATTAAGGAAAGCATTGAAAAATAATAAAGCAGCAGATAGATAAAAATAAAAAAGTAATTGAAATGAAAGAATTGTAATAACAACAGGAATGGTGGAGAAAAAGACAAAGAAGATTAAAAATTGGTCAGTACCAGGGGAAGATGAAATGCATGATTTGTGGTTGAAACATCTGACTGGTGTATACCTATTCATTGTTAAGAGGTTTAACAACATATTGCAAGAAAGTGAAATTGAGGAGCAGCTAACATTTGATAATGAAAGATCCAACAAAAATGGCAGTACCAGTTGAATACAGACCAATACCTCCTTACCAACAACTTTCAAATTGCTAACTGCTATAGTAGCTGTCCAACAGCATCTAGTTTAAAACTAGCTTTTTCCACCTGATCAGAAAGGAAACCATCCAAAAGCAGAGAAACAAAAGATCAATTGACGAGACAACTTGGGCAAACTGCAAAGAGATAGAAGACCAACTTAAATGTACCTTGGGTTGATTAGGAGGAGTTTGACTCCTTGCCACATGATTCTATAATCAAGTGCCTAGTACCAACAGGAGTCAGTAGAAACATCAGAAGCTTTGTGCAATCAAAGCAACAGATCAATAGTGGTAATACTGAATAAGTTAGGTTCTGGCTATCAAACATCAAAATATCTGTCAGGCTATCCCACCTCCTTTACATCCACGATCTGAAGCTGTATGGAAATAGAATTGCTCTCAACATTGTCTGTATATATTGCCATGAAGTTTGGCCGGGACAAATGTGCCACACCCACCATCAACAGGGGAAATATAGGGAAAACTGAAGGAATCAAGATGTCTTATGGAAATATCATTAAGAGTCTGGATAAAGATGATCACTACAAATAACTGGAAGTCCTTTAAGCATCAAGCACACCAAAATCAAAAAGAAGGTTAAAATACATAATAAGAATGAAGAAAACCTTAATGTCCATTCAGAGTGGAGGAAGTACCATCAAGGCAATTAATATCTGGGCAATCCCAGTTATTGGATATTATTTTTTTCATATCATACATACCTATGCCATCCAAATCTCAGGTCATGATCATCTAACTGCAATAGTTTCTTATTTTTCAGCAACATCCTTTCTTTCATCCAGATCAAACAATAAGCAGCAAAATACAAATTTTAAATCTGGTAAACCTAATCCTCCTCTTTCCTCTGAATCTTGTAACTTTTATATTTAACTTATTTTTTTCTTTTGTTTTTTTTTATTTCTTTTATACTATGTTTTTATGTCTTTGTAAGACACTTTGAGTTGCCATGACTCAAAGTAGGCAGCAATATAAATTTTTAAAATAAAATAAAATCAATAAAATAGGTATTGCCTGAAACAACACACCATCTTTTAAAACAATTATTTATTTTGTGATTATGATATGTGGAAAGTAATTTCCCTGCTAAAACATTGAAAGAATAGTATTGGAGCTGTCAAAGCAGTGAATATTGCACTTCTCTGAGTAGTGACAATAATAAGCATGTTTTTTCACAAGAACATGCCTAATAGAGAGACCATTGCTAACAACTCCAGGCACATGTGAAAGTCATCCTCTTCTGTTCAAGAATTTAAAGATTAGTAAATCTATAATTTCCACTGCTGTACCAAGCACCTTTTCAGGGATTTTTTTCAGAGCAGAAGATTCAGTTTAGCAGTCTGTTTCTCCTAGCCTCTGAAGTCTAGTATTATTTATTATTGCAATCTACAGCACTGTTGCACTGGATGACCCTATTTGAAATCAGGGCTCAGTTGTACACCGTATTTTATGAGTACAGCATTGACAATTTAAAGACAATTGGTTAAGGAGCCTGTAGTACAGTGGACTAAAACACTGTTATTAACATCTGCTGCTTGCAATTACTGCAAGTTCAAATCTCAAATTACTGCAAGTTCAAATCTCACCAGGCTCAAGGTTGACTCAGCCTTCCATCCTTTCAAAGGTAGGTGAAATGAGGACCCAGATTGTGGGGGCAATAAGATGACTTTGTATAAATATACAAAAGTATGAAGGCTATTGCTTAACCCATTGTAAGCCGCCCTGAGTCTCCGGAGAAGGGCAGCATATAAATAAATAAAAAAAAAAAATAGAGTAGACTTGGAAAAATAATTAAGGACACTTTCAAGCCAAGGATTGAATCAAGGCCAAAGAGCAGAGTCTTAGAAGGGCGTGTTAAAAGAATGCCTGCACTCAGTTGTACATCATGTGGAGGAAGCAGACAACTGGAGAAAGTTGTCTTGGGTCACAGGTAGGATTACCTGTGAGGTTACCCATGCAGTAGTGTTTATAACAAATTATTGAACTGAAATAGGAAGTAGCTACTCTGGCTACAATTTACAAGATTGTCAAAGAAGTAGGTATTCTTTTTTTTTTAATTTTTTATTTTAAACACAAACAAACATACAACGTAAATACATATAAAAACACGTACATAATACACACACGAAGAGACAAGAAGAAACTATCCTAAGAAGCTATCCTATCAGTGGTTGTTTACTCATTTACCTGTTGTTTCTTTATTTAAAAGTTTGCATTTCTGCTTATTTGTGTCTTAGCATAGTTGTGCTTTTCTAAGCGTAGTTTTCTGCAAGTTGTACCAACTATTCACAACTACCATCCTACTATTTCCCTCATGTGCCACTTTCTATACTCCCATTTAATTTTTCCTAACATTTTATTTTACTGGCCCTATCTTTTCCTCCAACCATGAGTACCATCTTTGCCATACTATATAATAATCGGTATCTTCCTTTTCTTGAAGCTCTTTAGTGAGTCTATCCATTTCTGCACATTCGGTTATCTTTACGATTATTTTTGCTTCTGTTGGTAGTAGTTCGGATTTCCAATTTTGGGCATACAGTATGCGTGCTGCTGTTAAAATGTGGATGATAGGATATTTTATCTCCTTAGTATATTGTGGTGTAGTCATTCCAAATAGAAAAAATTCCAGTTTCATTTCAACTTTTTGTGTGATTATTTCTTCAATCATTCTCTTAATTTCTTGCCAGTAGTGTTGTGCCTTTCTACAAGACCACTAGAGATGGTAATATGACCCCTTTTGCGACTTTCCAGCATATTGGCGATGCATTTGGACACATTTTAGCCAAACGTGCCGGTGGGAGGTGCCAGATGTAGAATATCTTATATAGGTTTTCTTTGTATGACATTGTCATCTTATGATTTTCTGTCCATAGCTTATCCCATTTGTCCAGTTCTATGTTGTGACCTATATTTCTTGCCCAGTTTATCATATTTTCTTTCACCGTTTCCTCCTCTAATTTATACCTCAATAGGTAACTGTAAATTTTAGATATCATTTTTTCATCCGTGCCTTTTAGTATTTTATCTAATTCATTCAGATCGGTTTGGAATCCATATTGTATCCGGTCTGCTGTAAATCTTGACTCTATTTGAAGGTATGGCCACCAATCAATAACTATACCTTGCGATTCCAGTTCTTGTCTTGTGTATAGGTTCCCTTCCCTGCTCAACAATTCTTGATATTTCCTCATCTTTCCTATTTCTATAGTATTTGGGTAGATTAATGCTTCCATAGGGGACAGCCATCTCAGGATTTTACTGTAATGTTGCTTTCTGATGTCTTTCCATGTTTTGTATAGTGAACCTCTGATTAAGTGCCTCTGGAAATACCCGTGTTTCTTGTCTGTGCCTTCCCACAGAAAGGCATGCCAAAAGAGGTAGGTATTCTTACAAAATCTTCACATAATCACTTTTAGGTATGGCTTGCCTTCAGAAGTTGTGGTAGCTCCATCACTGGAGAGACTTTCAAGGAAAGACTGGATAGCCATTTGTCTGAAATGGTACAGGTTGTCCTTGAGAACAAAATGGAACCCAAAATTTCTGTTAAGTGAGACATTTGTTAAGTGACTTTTGCCTCACTTTATGACATTTCTTGCCACAGTTGTTTTTTTTTTTAATTGAAAAAGTTTTTCAAATACAGATTTTTTCCCCCTTTTTTCCCCTCCTCCTCCCTAACCCCCCCTCACCCTCCCCACCCCCCATGGCTTCTCCAAAAATAAAATCCAGATTGATATCAAATTATATAATACTTTACCATCCTTTTACACCACCCCCCACATGCTAACCATTTCTTTCTAACATTGTTATTATATCCCCCCTATACTATACATTTCAAAGCAACCTTCAGCTATAAAACTATATAATAAATCCTAATTTGACATTTATTCAACTCATAATCTACCCATTTCCTCCCCCATACATATATTTCCTAATTCAAATCTTTTACGTATATTTATATCTAAACATAACATCCCTTTTCCTAAACTAAACAGTCAGTAACCTAACCCATCTCCACCCATTTTCCTACAGGTCTACCATACATAATATTTTTAATATCTTTGTTCTTCTGCCCACACCACACAACTAAAAGATATTTCCATATATGAATAAAATCCTCAAATGACTTTAAATTTATAATCCATATAGTGTCTTCTGTAACATCTTTCAACTAGATTATTAACTCCATCGCCCATGTTAGGGTAACATCAGGTTCAGCTTCCAACAGTATATTCAGTATCTTCCATTACCATCTGCCCCCATCAATAGTAAGTATTTTCGTATATAAAAAAACCACCCGAGTGACTTTATATTTATATTCCATATAGTATCTTCTGTAGTGTCTTTTATCTAGATTATTAATTCCAACCACCACATTGGGGTAACAACCAGATCTTCTGCATGCCCCAGTCCCATAGTTCTCTTGCCTTATAACTCAGCATATACGTAATCCATTTTTCAAAGAGTCCAAAGTAGGAAGTTCCAATCCACTCAATCAGAGGCCATCTTCCACATTCCAAAAGCACCAGCACTGCAGAGATCTGTTATTCTTCTCAAAATAGTATAAGTCAATAATTTGCCTCAATTATATTTTCATATATCAGCCATCTATAAATCCCGCTTATTATATTTAATCGTCTCTTCAGTAACTGGCATTAGACTGTTGTTTAGTTTAAAATTTTTTAGTTTTGTAGAACCTGCTTCTTCTTTTCTTAACTTTTTGTGGTTTAGATCTCCATCCTAGTTGCCTTTCTTGGACTTGTATATCAGCTGATTGAGTTCCATGCTGGTCTGTAACTTGATAAGAATCTCATTAGAATCCAAAGCCGCCTCTCTTATATTTATAGGTAATCCAACTATAACCTTTGAAGGAGAATCCAAAAGCGGCTCGTCCAAAAGGGCCTCTGTAACTTGTTGTTTTTCCATAACCTCCATCTCCATCTGCTTAGCCTGAGTTTCAATCTCTTGTTCATTTTGCTTTTACACTGATGGCATACATGGAGATGTTGGATCCATTTTAAAAACCTTGTAATAAAATTCTTCCGCTTTTTCAACAGTATTTAATTGATATCTTTCTCCTTGGTATCTCAATATATACCAACTGGAGCATCCCACCTAAATGGGATGTTTTGTTTTTTTAGCTCAGTCACCAAAAATCCAAATTCCTTTCTATCTTTTAACATCTTGGACGGCAGCTCTTTATATATCCAAATCTTCCTTCCATTCATTTCTAAAAGACTTTTGCACAATATCATTTCTTATTCCTTTATCAGTAAAGTAAATCACCACATCTCTAGGCAACTGCCTTTGCTTTGCAACCCAAGAATTTATTCTGTAGGCCTTATCAATCTTACAGGATACTTCTTCAGGACTAACCTTTAAAATCGCAGCCAGAACTTCAGCAGACATCTTTCTCAAGTCCTCTCTGTTATTTTCCTGTATTCCCCTCATTCTGACCGCAAATTCCATGGACCTAAATTGCATCATTGTGACTTCTCTTTCAATCCTTTGTTTTATATTATCTGCATTGTAAGTCTTGTGGTCAGCTTTCTTTATTTTAGGCTTTACTTCTGAGCTATTTTCTTGAATATTTATCAAATCATTTTCAGTTCTTTGTATTTTATTGTCCAAATTATAAATCTTATCATCAGCTTCCTTCATTTTAGACTCTAATAAATTGGTATCTTTATCCATCTTTATAACTATTTCTGAAAAAGTTTTCAAAGCTGTTACAATCTGTTGTTTCAGATTATCATACTTTCGTTGTACCAACTCTTTAATTTCCTGCCTGAATTTTTCAAGATTTTGGTTCACAATCTCATCATGTCTTGCCATCTCCTCCAAAACAAATTCCTTTAGGTCTTTAGAGCCATTCTTCTGAATCTGCAAGCTCAAAACTTGCTCATATGATTTGTAAATGTGGGAAAACCCCCCCCACAGCTTGGTTGTCTGGCTTTGTCTGTTTTAACGCCATCCTGCCACACAAACAAACTCCTTTTTTTTTAAAAAAAAGGACTTTTCTCCAAACAATATCAATATCAAGTCTCTAAGAAGGAAGAAACTTAAAATAGAAATTTTTCTCTTCAATTCTAGCCAGCGTTATTGTTTCAGATACTTTGTAGCGTGTTAAGCTATTCAAACGGAAGGACTTTCGCTTTCAGCTTTCTTCTTCTCAAGCCTCAGCCAGTCACCATTTTAAAAACTTTCTTTCTTCACTTTTAAAATCACTCATAGAATTGTTAGAAATACTTGCGATTTAGGGTCCCAAGTCTGGATTTCATCCTGTTTGTTCAGACAATCTGTTAGATTTTGTTGATTGGATTGGTCCCATCGCCTGGCTCTGCAAGAAGCAGAGTTCCCCCGACGCCCAGAGCAGTGGCGAGCTGAATAGGGAGCCACATTCTGCTTACCCCAAGAGTAAAAAAAAACTCTGGGGAGTTCGCAGAGGGCTCTACCTGTTCTCGCCAGCTCCATCTCATGTCTCCTCAAGGAGACGGAGTTTTTCTACAGCTGAGAGACGGCTCTTTACGGGCGGCGAGGCTGGCGGTCCCAAAAGACCGTCCGGCGGCGGCAGAAACCAAACCGGAAGCCATCTTGCCACAGTTGTTAAGTGAATCATTGCAGTTAATTAGTAACCTGGTTGTTACGTGAATCTGGTTTCCCCATTGATTTTGCTTGTCAGAAGATGATAAAAGGTGATCATATGTCCTTGGGACAGACAACCGTCATAAATATGAACCTGTTGCCAAGCATCCAAATTTTGATCACATGACCATGGGGATTGTAAGGTCCTGCCACCCCAGCCTTCCTTCTTCCCAACACTGATGGACCACCTCGGTTTGGCAGTGGTGCTTGAGGCGATGTTCTCCTCGATTGAGGGCCTCCTCTGCTTGGGTCTCGAGGCGGGGGGGTTTCCCCCAGTATTCAGTTTCTTCGTGGTTGCTGCCCTGGGCAGACATGGTATGCACAGTCCCCATGGTAGGGCTGTTACCTCTCCAGGTTGACCAGTTTGCAGTTCCTGCCTAATGTAATCGCCAAATCTTCACAAGAAAGTAGTTATTTCAAAAGGAGGTTTTATTGATAGCAAGAGGTATAGGCAGGAACTAAATCTTCCCACTTAAAAACAGCAATTTAAAGCAGTGCAAAGAAAACCCCTCCCACAGCAATGCAAGAAACAGAAACAGAAACTTCATAAAAAGATCTCTCCAACCCTCCCCCCTCCAATAGAAATATATGGGACCTGACAGGGATGCTGCAAAAGTCATAATTGTGAAAAAATTGTCATAAGCCATTTTTCCAGAGCCATTGTAACTTTGAACAATCACTAAATAAACTGTTGTAAGTTGAGGACTACCTGTATTAGGTTTCCTGGTTTTGCAGGGGGTTGGACTAGGAGACTTCCAAGGTCCCTTCCAACTCTGTTGTTCTATGTTCTTTTTACCATTTTTTCACATCTATACAAATGTTACATTGTACCCAATTTTCATTTAAATCAGCAGCTCCCTGGTTGATAGGATTTTTGATATGCTTAATATTTATTTTTTGTATTTCTTAATTTTCCTATAGCAACAGCACTCAGAGTGACCTATAAAAATCCTTACTACTATATAACAATATACAGTAAGCAGCATAGTAAATAAAATGAGTTTGTTTTGTTTGTTTATTAATAGTGTCAGATCATCACTATTAAAATAAGATATACTATATGACATAAAATTTAAAATATAAAATACAAGATTAAAATATGTACAAATTAAACAGATCTTGCCCAGAAACTAGCAACATTAATTGTGTTCTGTTGCACTGCCATGAGGTCCTCAAGTGTACACTGATTGGGATACAAAGGGCAGATATACATATGTATTGTTGTCTGCATGTCACCATAATTGCAAAAAACAGAAGTGACCGGATAGTTCCATTTGTTCAGTGTGTCTCTGGATCTTGTTGAATCCATGTGCAGTCTATTCAATGATTTTCATACTTCCCAGCTTTTGTCAGGCCCAGGTGCCAGCTTCTCCACTGGTTCTATCCAGGGTTGTTTTTTTGTAGCTTTCCATAGATCCACTCTGCTTTCAAATTCTTCAAAGTCTTCCATTGACCTAAGCAAGCTTTTTTGGATTTCAGTCTCTGCTGAGGTAGTTGTAGGCTATAGAGGGGGTGTTGTCAAGTTATTGATTATTTGAGTCACTCTCTGTATACTGCTGCTTCTCAGCAAACAGTAGGGAGGGCTATGCCAGGTAAATGATAAATTATATCTAGAGGGGTGGGTTTAAGGTATCCAGTAATAATTCTGCTACTTTCCTTCAGAACAATATCTACTTTTCAAGCATGTGCCAATCTATACTAGACAGGGCAGGCATATTCACCCGCCAAGTAGCAAAGAGTTAGAGCTGTTGTCTTAAGGCCACCTGGTTTGTCACCCCAGGTAGAGCTCAGTAATTTCCTGAGAATGATATTTCGCCCACTGACCTTCAGTTTAGTATTGGTACAGTGCTGCTTATATGTTAGGGCCCTATCTAGAGTAACCCCTAAATGTTTAGGGCTGTGGCAATGCTCCAATAATGTCCAGTTCTATATAATATGCAGCTTCCTAGTACTCTGCTTATTGCGAAGATGGAAGGCACATATCTGAGTTTTTGCTGGATTTTGTCTTAACCGATTATCACAATTGTATTAATCCAGCTCTACCAGGGCTTTAGTTAAACATTGTTCAACCTCCTCAAATGTTTTTCCCTGTACAGCCATTGCTCAACCATCAAATACATATAGTTGTTAGTATCTATGGAGATTCTCAGTCATCCAGGTCATAATTGTCCCAAAAGTGCTTTTTTTCAAGAGGCAACTGGTCTGTCTTGTTTTTCTTTGAGGACGTTTTGCTCAAAACAAAAAAGTCCAGTTGCCTCTTGAAAAAAAGCACTTTTGGGACATAGTTGTTAGTACAGGAAGCGGCTGATAAATGGTGTAAATATTTTAAAGAGTTGGAGCCAATAGAGTACCTTCTGGTAAGCTGTTCCTTTGGTTCCTCCATTTACTTCACCTTCCATGGAATTCGACAAAAAACATACGGTTCTGAAGCAGATTCTTAATGATATTTGGTAGTTTAAAACCTTTAGTCATATCACAAACTTTCTGCTTCAGTTGTTCAAGATTGATGATATCATATGCAGCCCTGAAATCTACGAATACAGTTCCTGTTACATTGCCCTTTTGGAATCCATCTTCGATATACTGGGTTAAATTCAGGATCTGTGCGGTGCAACTTTTTTCAGAGTGAAATCCAGCCTGCTGTTGTACTGAAAAGAGGTTCTACAGCTACAATGAGGCAATTTTATATCATTCTTTCAACGATTTTGTAGGTATTGCACAAGAAAGAAAATGGACAGTAGCTACTGTCTTGCTTTTGGTCCCAATTGCTTTATTTATCTAATAAGGATGTCATCTAAACCGGCAGCTTTGCATGGTCTACTCTTCTACGCTTCTCTCGGTTCTTCCATAATAAAGGGGGACAATAAATTAGTTGTTTCATCCTCCTTATTTCTATTGATCTTAATCTTGTGTTGGCCTTTGATCTGGGTTGCCATTTTTAAGAAGCTGACTGGCCATTTGGTCTGCAGTCATGCTGGCATGATTGCTAGGATGAGTTGGATCATTATTCAGGTGCCTCAACAATCTCCACACTTTGTGGCTACTTGTGCTCATGTCCAGTTCCTCTATTGTTTTAATCCATCTCTCTCTTAGCTTCAGCCTTAGAAGTAATTAACTGCTGTCCTGCATTCACAGTGTCTTCTGTCATAGGATCACCCTCCAAAAGAGTGAAATACTTCAGCAATTTGTCCTTTGTTTCTCCTGTAAGGCCTTGGATATAGTTTTGCAACCCCATGGGATTGACAATCCAAAACATTTTTAATAGCTTCCACAAATTTGTTGTAATAACTCGCTTTAGGTATTAATTGAGTAATAGCACTGTCTAATAGTCTCTGAAATATAGGACAATCACCTTTTTAAAAGTTATATCTACATCTAAAGGGGAGGATCTAGGATAGGGATGTCAAACTCAAGGCCCAGAGGCTGGATCGGGCCCACAGGATAGTTAGTTCTGGCCTGCAGGGCCACCCTGGAAACAGCAAAGGACTGGCCTGCAGTGCATCTTGGGTACGAAGCCCTCCCAACCTTCGTTTTCACTGGCAGAGGGTTGCAGGAGGCCGTCACAGCTGAAAATGGAGCTTGGGAGCCCATTCTCTCTGGCAGAGTGCTCAGTCCACCATAGGCACCCCCAATATGAGTGACATCAAGCTGGCCATGCCCACCCTTGCCATGCCCACTCTGATCCCCCAAAGTCAAACACAATCCTGATGTGGCCCTCAATGAAATCGAGTTTGACACCCCTGGTCTAGGACAATTTGCACTGGCTACATTTTTGTACCCACTCCTCTGCTGGCCCCCACCCAGCTGACCCACCACTGGCATTTATGCTTGGCAGACCTCCCACCAGCACTCCTTCCCCAGCAATGGTCTACCAGTGCTCTTGTCTCATCCCTTTCTCTCGGCTGATTCACCAAGAGATGCTTGTCGCTGGGTGTTTTACTGCATGCTTGAATGTGCAAAGTTTTGTTTGCACATTTAACCATAAATGGCATTTAACATTTTTATTTTTTATTTTTATATTATTTTTATTTTTTCCAATACTGAGCCATTTTAGCTTCTCACATCATATAGTCTGTTTTTACTTTTTTAGCAAGTCCTTCCTCTCCAGGGAATAATGAGGCATGTACAGGGTCTCCTGGCAGGGGAGGGGCTGTCTGCATACATTCTCTGTGCGAGGCTGCTGAGGCTCTGATCATGGCTGGGATTCACACTCCCTTTCGGCCCCTGCTGAGTGGGCCTGTGGATGCTGGTGAGACTGGATACCCCCTTCAGCTGGGACACAGCTACAAATGCAGCCTGGCTGTGTCAGGAGCAACCATTGGCAGGCAGCTGCTGCTGTCACCACTGCTGCTGGATGGGATTTGTGCCAGGAGACCATCCCATCCAGTCACCAGGAGGTGCATTTTAAGTCTCCCATGCAGCAAAACACCCAGAGACTTGTGAATTGGCCAGGAGAAGGGGGCGGGACAGGGCCATGGGCAAACCATTGTTGAGGAAGGAGTACTGGTGGAGGGCCCGCCAAGCCCTCCACTGTGGGTTGACTGTGGCTTGTGGAGAAGTAGGCATGAAAACGTGGCAGGTGCAAATTGTCCCATTCCAAAAGAAGATTTTTTTTTTTTTTTGCTTTAATTTATATGCCGCCCTTCTCCGGAGACTCAGGGCGGCTTACAATGCTTTAAGCAATAGCCTTCATACTTTTGTATATTTATACAAAGTCAGTTTATTGCCCCCACAATCTGGGTCCTCATTTCACCTACCTTTGAAAGGATGGAAGGCTGAGTCAACCTTGAGCCTGTTGAGATTTGAACTTGCAGTAATTGCAAGCAGCAGATGTTAATAACAGTGCTTTAGTCCACTGTACTACAGGCTCTTCCTATGGGGCTCTTCCCCCCATATTGTCAGGTAAGCTACCAGGGTAACCTGACACATAATTGGCTGGGCTGGGAATTTGGCATAGGTGCGCAGATTACTTTGATACAATGCTGGACCATATGGTCACTCATAAGTATCAAGTCTAGTTTATATCCCCTGAGCCACCTTCCATTGTTAAATGAAACTGGTATTTTGTTGCATGTAAAAGAATCAGGTTATTCAAATCTGTCCTCTGTATAAACAGCTTCCCCATTTAAAATAATAAAATGAGTTAAAACATTACATTGCAATGAACATGCATGAAATTAAAAAGTAAAAAGCCTTTGGCAAATAAACAGGCTTTTCAGCCTGGTGCTGAAAAGACAGTAGACCGTATGTAGGAAATTGATGGGCCTCTATGGAAGTCAGCTGGGAATGTGAAATTACTTGGAGCGGAGCTTCTAAAGTGCTCAGGTGGGATTGTAAAGCAGAAGCATTCCTTTTTGTTCTGTAGTTCCAATTAATGCAATGCTTACAGCCTAGAACAAGCACTTTGAATTTGGCCTTTGAAATTTACCCATTTTAAGATTATGTTGAGTTAGGTCTTTGTTATGAAATGCATATAGAAAGAAATATAGTCCTTATTTAGCAATCACAATTGAGAGTGGCAATTTAGTTGTTAAATAAAGCAGTCCCTAAGTAAAACTGCAACTGCACTTACAATCGTGCTTTAGTTTTCCTTTGCTTTACACATCTGTGAAAGTGGTATATGTGAGAATTAGTCACAAAGTTACTTTTCATACCGATTTAGCTGCAAATAGTCACAGAGCAGTTGCTATACTAGGTTTACTTGTAGCCTCAAAATTCAAAATTCAAACACAGGCTTAAAGAAATACAAGACGCAAAACTGGCCTGTACCTTGTCAAGGAAATGATTACTTCATTAGAGCAATAGGCTTTTGTAGCCTGAATTGCCCAAAGAACTGATTCTACACACACAAAAATCCTTTCCTTTATTATGGTTACAAAACTTAATATATGTTAAGTAGCACAACACATCATTTCTACTACTTTCTTTAAAAGCTAAAGAAAGAAATAAGAATTGTTCTTAGCCTCCCACTCAGAAATTATCCTTGTGCTAACTAATTCTTCAATTTCTAAATTGATAAATTAGAAAGTATTTATAGTTATTAAAGTCAAAAAGCCAATACAGCTACATCAACAGAGGGATAATTTCACATTCAAGATAGTGAGAGATGATAGTACAGATCTATAGTACGCTACACTAGCAAGGCCACAATTGGAATACTGCACCCAGTTCTGGCCACCACAATACAAAAAAGATGCTGAGACCCTAGAAAGAGTGCAGAGAAAAGCAACAAAGAAGACAAGCGGTATAATGAATGGTTAAGAGCACTAGCTATGCCTAACCTAATGAAGAGAAGGTTTATGGATGACATGATAGCTGTCTTCCAGTACTTGAGGACCAATCATAAAGAAAAGGGGATCAACTTATTTTCCAAAGTACCTGAGGGCAAGACAAGAAACAAAAAGTAGAAGCTCATTAAAAAGAAATCCAACTTGGAACTAAGGAGAAACTTCCTTGCAGTCTTTCATCAGCTCTAGTGAAACCAAGAATATTAATCTCATAAATATGAAAGTTTAGCAGCTGAAAAACTTTAATAGACAATCTATAGGCTTATGGGAAACATTTTCTCATAATCTTTTGTGGATAACATTTTATCATACATCATTCCTGTTATTTTTCCTTCAGCTGAGTCATTTTTTAACAAATAATATATTTTGATTCCTTAAGTGCAAGCTTTTGTTAAAACTTCAGTTTTGCACTTTTCTGGACAAACAACAGAAATCTTTCTACATGTGTTTCAGAAATCAATTGAGGTGTTCAATATCTCCATCCACAGTTAATAAAAATGCCAAGCAACATTTCTGTTTATATTGATCCTGCAGAATCACTTTTAAATTAGTTCTGATGTGCATAAAAATGACTTTCTGATAAAAAATGTTTCATCGTCCCCAAAATACAGTATGCTGTTACATATCTTCTGACTCATAACCGAAAATAGCTTGGTAACAAAAAATAGTAGGAATTTGTAAAAATGACTTATAGTTCCTCCAGCTCTAGAATGTTTTACTTTCACATTTTTTAAAAAATCTGGAAAAAAATATTTTTGATTTATTTTCATGTGAGACTGTAATGGTTTCTTTAGTAGTTATTTGATGTTGCTGGAAAAAAGCTCCCACTCTGACATCTAACATTCAGAATGATATCTTTTGCAACCCTAGAGTACAAACTTCAAACAGAGCAGTCCAGAAATCTATAGTGTTATGTTTGGTATTGAAGTTAAAAATGCTACACTTCCATCATTGACAGTGTGCACTAATGTAATTAAATACAGAAAATGAGACTAATTATACATTTATTATTTGCACTAATATCTCAATCATTTCAACAGGTGACAGCTTCTAGCCAAAGTTGACTGATTTTGGAAACTAAACAGAATCTGCCTTGGTTACTGCTTGAATGAGGTCTTACCAAGGTTGTTGGGCAGGCTGAGAAGTTAAAAAAATATAATTCCTGAAAAAGCCACTAACAAACCATTTGTCTAATGCTGCCATGGGTGAAGTCATCATGATCTGAGGTTTAACTCAAGGACATCTTTACCTTTACCTTTTATCTCAATCAAATTGTCAGCGTTCCAAATTAGGCTCTCTTCCAGCGCTGACATAACGAGATGAAGCAGAGAGAGCAGAAGCTTGATTTATTGCTGAGATGAACTTTTACCTAGTTTTTGTATGTTACAGATAGTGTTTCCTGGGAGACGAGGAGGGGGGCTACATTCCTGTGAAAAGAACGTGCTGGGATGTAGAGATGGATCTGCATGATGGCCAATGGGACATTGGGGTTGGAGTGCGGAAGAGGAGGGGGTTGGAAGGAGGGGCCAGTTTGGCTGCAACTTGAATCAGAAATGTCGGACTCTGCTATTCTTAAAATAAAAGTGATTCATTAGAGAGTTTGCGCTTGAGAATGAAGTTTATTCAAGATAGCACCGAAACCTGACAGACAGCCAAACTCTCCTCCAAATCCAGGCTGGCTGAGTTTAAATCATCCCGTTCCCTCCCAGACATCTGGTCGGACGGACTATGGCTGAAGCCAAGCTCTCGGAGGAAAGCCTGCTTCAAGAAACGGGAGGAGCAGAAGCGGTCGTGATTCCAGCCAACTTGGAAAATACAAAGGTTCAACTTTCTCCGCCTTCCCTCCCCGCAGAACTTCAAGCAAAGAAACGTGAGGCAGTTAAGTACCCGGGGACTGTGCCAAAAGCCTTAGAGGCGGAATTTCCTTTTGCAAATGTAAAAGATAAAGAAAAACCCCTAAGTGAATTGGGAAGGGCGAACTGGGGATGGGAATGGCAGCGAAGCCCAGACAAGGCAGCACCTCCCCACCCCAGGATGAGAGACGAGGCAGAGGACTATCAACACCAAGGCTGGCCCTCCAGAGCTCAGCACAGAGAGGAGAGGGCAGAGAGGGAGGAGCCACCCCAGTTCAGAGGGAAGTTCAATGGTGACCCAGACAACCTCGCCCAATTCCTCGATTCAGCTGAGATATACATAGAGCGGTTCGGACACCTCTACCCTTTCCCCAGAGCTCTAGTGAATGCTATCTCGGAAGGGCTGGAGGGAGAAGCAAAGAGGTGGTCAGCATCACTCTACAAATACAGGGGCCCCCAGCTACGAGATGCGGATGGGTTCTTGCAACTATTGAGAGCCCGTTATGAGGAGGAGGAGGAGGACCCCTATGTGGAAGACGAGCTCAGAAACCTAATGCAGAGGGGGAAGCTTATCAGAGAGCATATCCGTGAATTCAGGAGAGTCATTGGGACACTGCCTCCCCTACCAGAGCGATTGCTGATGTATTTTTTTAGAACAAGCCTAGATAAAAGAATTTCCCAAGTGACTGCCTATTGTGACATCCCAAACCGACTCGCTGAATGGTTCTGGGTAGCGATAAAAGTCGACAGAGGGCTGCGGGTGAGTGACACGTCAAAACCACCAGAGGGAAAGGAGAGAGGCCGACCAGACCAGGGGCCACTCAACAGACGAGAAACCCCAACATCACAGCCCTCCTACAGACCAACTGCCCCACGGAGCCCACTGAAATGCTACAGATGTGGAGGAAGTGGCCACATAGCAGCAAGATGTGGAATGCCTAGACCGGGACCAGCTCCACCGCCCAAAGCACGACCGGAATGAGGGCCCAAGCGCGTCACCCACGTACCGCGGGAAGCTCCCCAAATCCCTGAGTTTTTCGCTCATCTGACCGAAACCAGAGGAATCCCAGATGAGGGAGATCAGTCCCCCGAACCCTATGACACGGAAGACGAAGGCGAGGATGACCCGATGGTGAGTGGACCTGTCCATCCTTTTCTTTTCCCCATACGCCTAACAGCCCCCAAAACAGGGGCCCAAGAGACTTTCCAAGCCCTAATAGACTCGGGTAGCACACGGTGCCTAATCAACCTACCCACAGTTCTAAAATTGGGAATCCGAGCTAAACAGCTCAAACAACCAATTCGCTTCGAGCAAGTTGATGGGTCCCTAGTGGGAGGAACGTACACCACACACTTGACTGAACCCGTGAGACTAGAACTCGCAGATCACTGGGAGATGATCCGCTTCATAATAGCCCCCAAGATGACAGAACCAGTCATATTGGGACTCTCATGGCTCGACAAATGGGGCCCAATCATTTGGTGGCAAGAGGGAACCCGCAGGCTGAGAATAGCAAAGGGGCCCCAACCCCTGCCCCCCCGACCAGAAGAATTCCCTCCCACGCTGAAACCCCAAAGCAGCCCTCCACTACAGAAGAAAACACCACCAACACAAGGGTCCCTCCCAGAAGGTGCAGCAAAGCAATTGGCAGCCGCACCCACCACCGCTTGTAACGCAAACCAGATCCCAAGGGAGTACCAAGACCTGGCAGGGGTATTCAGCAAGGCCGAGTGTGACATTCTGCCCCCCCCACCGCGAGACCGATTGTGCCATCGAAATTATCCCAGGAGCGAAACTACCCAAACCTAAAATGTATGCCATGACACCCCGAGAAATGCAGGAAATGCGAGACTACATAGACAAAAACTTACAAAGGGGATTTATTGAGCCAGTGAAACCAAGGGTAGCGGCGCCGGTCATGTTTAAAGAGGAAAAGGACGGCTCCATGAGACTGGTAGTCGACTTTCGAAGTATCAACGCTGTTTGCGTACACAACTTGTACCCCCTCCCCCTCATGAAAGACCTGTTAGCCCACCTAGCTAAAGGGAAGGTTTTCACCAAACTAGACCTTTGAGAAGCTTATTACCGAGTACGCATAAAGGCAGGAGATGAATGGAAAACAGCATTCAACTGCCCCCTGGGTAGTTTCCAGTTTAAAGTAATGCCTTTTGGATTGCAAGGAGCCCCAGCCGTATTCATGCAGTTAATAAACGAAGTCTTACATGAACACCTTTACAAAGGGGTCCTCGTCTACCTGGACGATATTCTTATCTACACGGAGACCATAGACGAACATATACCCCTCGTCCGCCAAGTACTGAAAAAACTGCTACGGGCAAACCTATATGTCAAACTGCCAAAATGCGATTTCCACCAATCACGGCTAGACTACCTGGGCTACCGAGTATCAAATGAGGGGATAGAGATGGACCCAGCCAAGGTCCAATCAGTTCTACAATGGCAGCCCCCTCGCACCCGCAGACAACTGCAAAGTTTTCTAGGCTTTGCGAATTTCTACAGACAATTCATCCCCTCGTTCGCGAAGATTGCCAAAACTTTGACAGACCTCCTAAAGACAGGAAGCCCAGTGATGAAACCTCGCCCGGGACAACCCCTACAGTGGGACCTGACCTGCCAACAGGCATTTGAGACGCTAAAAGGACTGTTCGCGAAAGAACCTGTCTTAAAACACCCGGATCCGGAACAGCCTTTTGTCATCCAAGCAGACCTAAGTGATGTGGCAGTAGGAGCCGTGTTACTCCAAAAGAACAACCAAGGTGATCTACAACCCTGCGCCTACACCTCCCGCAAACTCACTGATACGGAGAGGCGATGGGCGGCGTGGGAAAAGGAAGCGTTTGCAGTAAGGTGGGCCTTGTTGACCTGGCGGCACCTTCTAGAGGGAGGCCAGAAACCATTTGAAGTCTGGACTGATCATAAAAACCTAGAGGCCCTAAAAACCCCACGAAAACTGTCGCCCAGGCAAGTGCGGTGGGCACAATACTTCAATCGTTTCAATTTCGAGCTTAAGCACATCCCAGGAGGGAGAAATTTCCTGGCTGATGCCCTCTCCCGGATGCCCCAATACAACAGTGAGCGGGAGCAGGTAGTGAATGCCATCATCCCCTCCACCCAAGCTGCGGCCCAAGTGATCACCAGACGGCAACGACGTGACCAGCAAGGCCAACTTGCAAGTGACTTAATTGCAAAATTAAAAAATGAAATGCTGACAGACCCCTGGTATCGGGACAATCAACATCTCTTGACAAAAAGAGATGAACTAGCATGGAGGGGGACAAAGCTCTATGTCCCACAGAGTTTACTCATCCTGATTCTCAAGAGGAGCCATGACGTTAAACCAGCAGGACACTTCGGATTCCTAAAGACTCTGCACCTAGTACGAAGGCAGTTCTGGTGGCCACACATGAGAAAGGACATAGACAGTTATGTAAAAAGCTGCACCATTTGTGCCACGATGAAGACAAAGCCAGGGTGCCCGCCTGGATTGTTGCAACCAGTAGCTGAACCAACAAGACCATGGGAGGAGATTGCAATGGACTTTATAGTAGACCTACCGAGGAGCAGTGGAAATACAGTGATCTGGACTGTAATAGACTTATTCTCCAAACAGGCACACTTCATTCCTTGTAGTGGACTGCCTTCAGCCCGTCAGTTATCCAAACTGTTCCTGAAACACATTTACCGCCTACATGGAGTCCCCAGGAGAATCATTTCCGACAGAGGGGTCCAGTTCACAGCAAAGTTCTGGAGGGAATTTCTACGATCCATAGGTTCATCCCAAGGGCTCAGCTCAGTATTTCACCCGAGCACCAATGGGGGGGCAGAAAGACTGAACGCTATGATAGAACAGTATTTAAGATGCTACGTCGACTACCAGCAGTCCAATTGGGCAGACCTCCTATCTTTTGCAGAGGTTGCATATAATAATGCTGTCCACAGCAGCACGGGGCTAACCCCGTTCAAAATAGTGAGTGGCATGGATTTTGTTCCCATGCCAGAATACCCGAGGGAGTCCCCTTCCTCAGTCAGTTTGACTGACTGGATGGCAATGTTGAGACAAACTTGGGAAAATGTTAAGAGGGCGCTGGCAAAGGCGGCTCAATCTTATAAGGAACAAGCAGACAAGCACCGAACTCCCCAAAGACCATTTCAGCTGGGAGAGAAAGTTTACCTCTCCACCAAGTACTTGAGACTTAGACTCCCGAGCAGGAAATTGGGCCCAAAATTTATAGGACCATTTCCTATAATAAAAATAATCAACCCCGTTACAGTGCAAGTGCAGTTGCCATGGCTTTTGGGGAAAATTCACCCCGTTTTTCACAGTAGCCTTCTAAAACCTGTAGTGGGGTCTACTTTAAGGCCAACACCACGTGAACCCCCTGGGCCCCTGGTTGTTGGGG
Source organism: Arizona elegans (assembly GCA_022577455.1). Taxonomy (NCBI): domain Eukaryota; kingdom Metazoa; phylum Chordata; class Lepidosauria; order Squamata; family Colubridae; genus Arizona; species Arizona elegans. Next base: position 158,596,286 of record JAKOOJ010000001.1, read on the forward strand.
GCCAAACGCACTACGAAGGGCAGCGGATTCTTGATTCAAGATGGCACAGGGGGCACCTTCAGTACTTAATTAAATGGAAGGGTTACCCATTGTCAGAGGCTTCCTGGGTGAAGAGCGCAAACATTCAAGCTGATCGCCTTATAGCAAAATTCCATGCAGACCACCCGGGAAAGCCGGGAGGCGGGGTGCACAGCCAGGGAGGGGCTGAGGAGACTAATCTTGTTGTGTTTTCCCTATGGGATAGGTGATGTCGCAGAAGTGAAGGGAGAGGGGCCGGATGTCAGCGTTCCAAATTAGGCTCTCTTCCAGCGCTGACATAACGAGATGAAGCAGAGAGAGCAGAAGCTTGATTTATTGTTGAGATGAACTTTTACCTAGTTTTTGTATGTTACAGATAGTGTTTCCTGGGAGACGAGGAGGGGGGCTACATTCCTGTGAAAAGAACGTGCTGGGATGTAGAGATGGATCTGCATGATGGCCAATGGGACATTGGGGTTGGAGTGCGGAAGAGGAGGGGGTTGGAAGGAGGGGCCAGTTTGGCTGCAACTTGAATCAGAAATGTCGGACTCTGCTATTCTTAAAATAAAAGTGATTCATTAGAGAGTTTGTGCTTGAGAATGAAGTTTATTCAAGATAGCACCGAAACCTGACACAAATGTTATATTATGGATGTCTGGGGTATCTCTTACCTTGACTGCAAACATATGATATACATTTGAACCGTAATTCCTTAAAATGAAACATAACAGAATAACAGAGTTGGAAGGACCATAGCAGGGGTGGGTTCTACTTACCTTTACTACCGGTTTGCAACAGGGCCACACATGCGCACTCGCTTCACTCGTGCATGCTCTTCTGCACATGCACAGAAGCATTTTCATGATGTCAGGGTCAGTGGGCAGAGCCACCCGCCGGTTTTACTACAGAACCGGTGCAAACCGGGGGCAACCCATCACTGGATCATAGTGATCTTCTAGTCAAACCACCTGCCCAAGCAGGAGCCCCTATATCACTTCAGAGAAATGGCTGTCCAGTCTCCTTTTAAAAGCCTCCAGTGATGAAGCACCCACAACTTCTGAAGGCAAGCCATTCTCACTGTCAGGAACTTTCTCCTTAGCTCTAGGTTGAATCTCTTCTTGATTAGTTTCCATCCGTTTTTTCTTGCCTTTTGGTGCTTTGGAAAATAGGTTGACTCCCTCTTCTTTATGGCACCCTTCAAATATTGGAACACTGCTACCATATCACCCCTTGTCCTTTTCACTAGACTAGGCATATTCAATTGCAGAAACCATTCTTTATATGTTTTAGCCCCTATCTCCATAATCATCTTTGTTGCTCTTCTCTGCTCTCTTTCCAGAGTCTCAACATCTTTTTTTATATTGTGGAAATGAATACTGGATGCAATACTCCACACCGAAAGACATTATAAAGCAGTACTAACACATCACATGATCTTGATTCTATCCCTCTGTTAATGCAGCCTAGGATTGCATTGGCTTCTTTGGTGGCTGCAGCACACTGCTGGTTCATATTTAAATGTTTATCCCACTGGTGGGATCCTATCGGTTTAACAACCGATTTGCTGAGCACGCTTGCACAGTTTGCAGAAAATTGAACTTCCGCATTGCTGAGAGCAAGGAAAACAGTTGAGGAGTGGCAATGCACTCTGCCGCCCCGATCAGCTGGGCTTTGGAAGCAGAAATATAGGTGATTATAATGCAGGGGCAGACAGGCAGGCCCACTTCAAAGAAAGAGAGAACCAGTTCACTCACGACTCAAAGTCGGAGCTAACAGTTTGCCCAAACCAGTCCAAGCTGGTAGAATCCCACCACTGGTTTATCCATTAGGACTCCAAGATCTCTCACACAGTTATTACTATTGAACCAAGTGTGAACCAAGTCACCTAATGTGTTATCTTTTATAGTCATTAACTATCTTGTATAGGCAATAAGTTTAAGTATACAGTACCTGTATATGTTATTCCTGTAAAAATAAATTTCAGATTGATATGTTTGGAACTAAGAGAATAATAAATTTAGACAAAGAGAATGAAAAAGTACAAAACTAAATCCCATCCCAACCACTTGAGATAATTACTAGAATTTTCCCCAGAAACCTTTTAAAATCAAAGATTCAGCTATTGGAGCTAATACTTTCACTTGAAACATTTTTTTAAAAAGTGTTTTTAAGTGTTTTGTTTATTGTTTTTAATTAACGGGGCCAAATTTATATATGTATATTTTTAACTGTATTTTAATAGTTGTACTTGATGTTTTTACTTGGCTGTTCACCGCCCTGAGTCCTCAGGGAGAAGGGCGGTATACAAATTCAAAATAAAATAAAATAAAATAAATAAAAATTAGCTGTGTTCTGGCTTTGCAGGGGAGTACAGTGACTATATTGAGCATGAGTTTATGCAGACTCAGGGAGACAATGGAGGACAGGGGAGGCCTGGCATGCTATAGTTCATGGGGTCACGAAGAGTTGGACACAACTTAGCGACTGAATAACAACATATCACATAACAGTGCCATAGGCAAACCAATAGGTTATTTCAGTTGAAAATCCTCCAAGAAACATTCAGCCAAGAAGTGTCAATTAGAGAGACTTTTAAATGGGTATTTAAAAGTAACACTGGAAAAAATGTTAATTTGTTTCAAGATGTATTCCTTCTACTATATGTAATTTGGATTCACAAATGCCACACATTAGACTAGGTGGGTCTTTTTAAGGAATCATTCATATAGAAGTTTTTAATTACGTTGTTTCAAGATGGGAAAATTACCTTGAGTAGTCCACCTCAGATTGTAAGTGAAAACTGTAATGCATGTGTCCTCATTTTTCAGAAACTATTCATATTGTAGATACTTTTTTTTAACTAAACATTAGATTGATCTGTTTCCTAATGTTTGAAGGATTTTTATTTTTATTGCATTTTACAGCCTAGCAATAGCAGCAAATTATTGTGGTGTCAGCACTTCAAGCTGCATTTACTCTAGTGCTGACATAAGAAGGAGAAGCGGAGGCGTCTGGAAAGGGACGTTTGACTTTTCACCTAATTATTTTCCCTGGAGAAAATATCCCCTAGGATGGGAGGGGGAAAATTCCTTTGAGCTGGAGCAGTAGATTAGGGGTAGAGTGACTTGGAAGATGGCCAATGAGTGCAGAGGAGTGGAGAAAGGAAAGGGAGGGTTTTGGGTCAGAAAGTCAGTGTTGGCTACGATGGAGTCAGAGTTAGAATGTCGTGCTTAATAAATGGGAGTTTTTCATCAAAGACTTTGTTTGAAATGCAATTTATTTGAGACGACCTCGAAACCTGGCATGTGGTTTGTTTAGTTTTCACTTAATGAATTGTATGATCCAGCCAACTGTGACATAGATTTAGAGAAAAGGTAAAAACTAAAGTGTAGCAGCAGGTGGTCTCGCAGGTATCCCGGCCCTATGTCATGGAGCGCTTTAAAGGTGAGAACCAACACCTTGAAGCGCAGCCAGAAGACCACTGGGAGCCAGTGCAGGAGAGGTGTTACGTGGGAGCACCCTGTTGGCTTCCATAATCCCCCACATGGCTGCATTCTGGACCAGTTGGAGCCTCCGGGTGCACCTCAAGGGGAGCCCCATGTAGAGAGCGTTACAGTAGTCCAGGTGAGATGTGACAAGGGCATGGGTGACTGTGCATAAGGAGTCCCGATCCAGAAAGGGGCGCAACTGGCGCATCAGGTGGACCTGATAGAAGGCCCCCCTGGCCACGGCCGTCATATGCCCTTCTAAAGACAGCTGTGAATCCAGGAGGACACCCTGGAGGGGGCCAGTAACTCACCCCCAATAGCCAGCGATGGCACCAGATGGCTATACCGGGACACCGGCATCCATAGCCACTCGGTCTTGGAAGGGTTGAGTCGAAGCCTGTTCCTCCCCATCCAGACCCGCACAGCTTCAAGGCACTGGGACATTACTTCGAGGGCATCATTGGGGTGGTCAGGGGTGGAGATGTACAGCTGAGTATCATCAGCGTACAGTTGGCAACGCACCCCAAAACCACGGATGATCTCACCCAGCGGCTTCACATAAATGTTGAACAGGAGCGGCAAGAGGACCGACCCTTGCAGCACCCCGCAAATGAGGTGCCTCGAGGTCGACCTCTGCCCCCCTGCCAAGAAAGACTGCGACCAGTCGGAGAGATAGGAGGAGAACCACCACAGCATGGTGCTTCCCACCCCCAAGCCCTCCAGCCGACGCAGCATGATACCATGGTCGATGGTATCAAAAGCCGCTGAGAGATCTAACAGGACCAGGACAGAGGAGCAACCCCTGTCCCGAGCCCTCCAGAGATCATCCACCAATGCGACCAATGCCGTCTCCGTGCTGTACCCAGGTCTGAAGCCGGACTGGCACGGATCTAGATAGACGGTTTCATCCAGGTACTGCGGGAGCTGTCGCGCAACCACACTCTCAACAACCTTCGCAATAAAGTGAAGGTTGGAGACAGGACAGTAATTTGCCAGAACAGCCGGGTCCAGAGAAGGCTCTTTCAAGGCGGCAGGCAAGAAACCCTCGCTCAGAGAAGCATTTATAATCCTCTGGAGCCAGCCTCGTGTAACTTCCTGGGTGGCCAGTACCAGCCAGGAAGGACACGGGTCCAATAAACATGTGGTTGCATTTAACCTCCCCAGAATCCTGTCCACGTCCTCAGAAGTCACAGGATCGAACTCCTCCCAGATAACATTCTCAAGGCCGGCCTCAGTCACCTCGCCGGAATCTACCCAGTCAGAGTCCAAGCCTTCCCGAATCTGAGCGATTTTATCATGCAGATACTGTGCAAAATCCTCAGCCTGCCCTTGCAAGGGTTCCTCCCGCGCTCCCTGATGTAGGAGGGAGTGGGTCACTCTAAACAAGGTGGCTGGGTGGTTATCTGCCGATGCAATAAGAGCAGAAAAGTAATTACACTTTGCCACTTTTATCGCCACTAAATAGGTCCTAACATGGGACCTAACTATGCCAATGATGGCATAGTCATCTGTGAAATTCTTACCTGTCTCACATGCCAGGGTTATGTGGGAAAACATCAGGTAAACACATCCATGTGACTGATAGGCAATGGCAGCAGAAATCACTAAGCAGCTACATTAAGACAGGAAGGTGGAGGCACCAGAGTGCAAAAAGCAGAGGATCTCAGGGAGAAGAGAGCTGAGGGGGAAGAGAGCTGAGACATCCACCTTTCATCAAACTGGCAAACCTTTCATCAACCATGACACAACCATGGATGACTTTCCTACCTTTCTGGTAGGAAAGTCATCCATGCTTCTTTTATGTGTTCTTTCCATTGGAAATTTTGAGATTGTTTCAAACTGACAGTACAAAAATTGCCCCAGCTCTACAATACTGGTGATCTTTTTAACGATCTTTCATTTTTTATCTAGAGAAGTGCTGACAGGATTTAAAAAGCAAATTCAACCATGCCCTTTTTTCCATTTAATCAATTTTGCCAAATATCTTCCCAACTCACAATAAAATAGCATAATAAAATAGCATTATATTGAAAAAGCGAAATTATTTTATGAGCAATTTTGGGGACCATTAGATGATGGAAAATTGAGAGAAGCAAGAGAGGCTGGATACCAGGAGGAAACTATAAAAGAGAAAGAAGAAAGGATAAAAGAACAGGAAGAAAGAGCAATAAGAGAAGGAGCACGATCAAAAGATGCAAAAGAACAAAGAGAGACAAGAGTGACAAGATCAAAAATCAGTAATAAGTAAAATATGGAAGAAGAAATAAAAGCAATATCAATAAATGTAAATGGATTGAATTCGGCGAAAAAAAGAAACAGAATTTTAAATAAACTAAACAGATTAAAGATGGACATATGTTTACAAGAAGTTCATATTAGAAAACAATATTCTAATAAAATTATTAGAACATTCAAAATTAGGAGTTTTATTTACTTCATTGATACAACAAAGCAAAAGAGGAGTAGTATTATACATTAAAGAAAAATTAGAACCTAAGCCAATATTTATGGATGAAGAAGGGAGGATTCTGATGGTGGAAGTAAGGATGAACTTTAAACAAATACTTCTAGTAGTGTTATATGCACCAAATGATAAACAAGAAGAATTCTATGGGAAGTTACACAGAAAAATATTAGAATTGGAATATGAAAATATATGTATAATGGGTAACTTCAATGCTGTAATAGATGCTGATTTGGATTATAAAATGGCAAAAGTAAATAAGAAACCCAGAAAAACACTTCTGAAAACTTTCTTTACAATGATAGAAGAATTAAGTATACCAGATGTATGGAGAAATAGACACTTGAAGGAAAAACAATACACTTTTTATTCAAATAGGCACATGTCATGGTCTAGGATAGATATGATATGGATGTCAACAGACTTAATAGACAATATACAAGAAGTAAACATTGAAACAAATATTTGGGCGGACCATAATCCAATTATAATAACATGGAAAGGACAAAAGAAAAAGTCTAGATGGACTTTGAACCAAACAATTGGAAGAAATTGGAAGAGGAGTATAAGAGGTTAGAGAAGGAGTTACAAAAGGATATACAAAATAACAAAGTTAAAAACAAATGGAACTGAAAAAACATGAAATAAATTTAATGGAACAAGAATTTTTGGCATGCAAACTAAGATCAGCTAAACAAAACATTTTTGAAAATGCAAATAAGTCAGGTAGATGGTTGGCATATAAAATGAAAAAAGAAAAAGAGAGAAAATTAATCAAGCTACAAGATGAAAAAGGAATTATATGTTATACAAATGAAGAAAAGAAAAAATAATTCAAAATTATTATGAGAGACTATATAATCAAGAGATAATACCTGATGGAAAAATAAAACAATTTTTAGAAAAATCTGACCTGCCTAAAATACCAGAACAATATAAGGAAGCACTGGAAGAAAGAATAACTATGATGGAAGTAACAGAAGTAAAAAAAAAAACAAAAAAATAGGAAAACACCGGGCCCGGATGGATTACCAGCAGAACTATATAAATCACTACAAGATGTGTTAAGCAATGTAATGCTGGAATTATTTAATAAGCTTTTAGTGAAAGCAAAGATTCCAAACTCTTGGATGGAGGCATATGTTACACTTATACCTAAAGAAGATACAACTTGCAACAAGTTAAAAACTATTGACCCATTTCATTGTTGAATGTAGACTATAAGATCTTTGCTTCAATAATGGTGAACAGATTAAAAAGGTTGTTAAATGAATATATTCATATGGACCAAAATGGTTTCTTACCCAAAAGACAAATTAGAGATAATATAAAGACAATTTTAAATACCTTGCAATACTATGAAGCACATTCAGAAAAACAAATGACGATATTTCTAGATGCACAGAAAGCGCTTGGTAATGTGAATTGGCAATTCATGATAAAGCAATTACAGATGATGGACTTTGGGGAGAAATTTATAAATATGATAAAAACAATTTATAATAAATAATCAGCAAAGATAATGATGAATGGAGAGATGACAGAAAAAGTTAACATAATGAAAGGAACAAGGCAAGGATGTCCGTTATCTCCATTGTTATTTGTGTTAACACTAGAAATATTAAATAGAAATATAAGATGAAATGAAGAAATAAAAAGAATGAAAATTAAAAAAGAAAAATATAACTAACAAGCCTTTGCAGATGATTTAGTTTTTACTTAATGGGCCCTAAACTATTAGAACAAATAGAAGAGTATGGAGAGGACTAAAAATAAATAAAGAAAAAGGAAAATATTGGTGAAAAATATTACAGAAAAACAGAAAAGAGAACTAACAGAGAAGCTAAATATTAAAATTGTGAAGAAAGTAAAATACTTAGGAATACATTTAACTGCAAGATTTGTAATGATAAAAGAAAATAATTATTATAAATTAAAAAGACAAATTGAGGAAGATTTGGAGAAATGGAAAAACTTACAGTTATCATTAATGGGAAAGATTGCGATAATTAAGATGAATATATTACCGAGACTATTATTTTTATTTCAGACAATACCAATAAAAGTGGAAAAGACATATTTTGAACACCTTAACAAAATAGTAAGGAAATTTATATGGCAAGGGAAGAAAGCGAGAATCAACATAAAAATGTTACAGGATGCGAGATTACATGGAGGATTTGGACTGCTGAACTGGGAACTATATTACCAGGCAGCAGTGTTGACTGGAATGAAAGAATGGATTGGACCAAGAAATATAAGACTATTAACTTGGGAAGCACATGATTTACAATTGGGTTGGCACACCTTTTTATGGTATGGCAGAAGCAAGATGCATACTTATTTTTAAAGACACTATGTAAGAAATGCATTATTGTTAATGTGGGAGAGAATTAGAGATAAATATTACTTGAAAATACCAACATGGTTATCAAAAATGGAAGCATTAACACACCCAAATATTATTAATATGAAAAATATTCTTAGATACAAGGATATATTAACAGATAAGGGGGAATTGAAAGGGAAACAAGAAATAGAAGAACAAGGGATTGAGATGGACTGGTATACTCATATACAAATGCAAACAAGATATGAAAAAGATGCTAAACTATATGATTTTTATTTAGAAATGACAGAACTCACAGGAACAGATGAAAAAATAATTTAATAATTATTAAATAATTAAATAATTATAAAAATATTTAATGAATAAATAATTTAAAAAATATATAATCATCTACTTATTATTAAATTAGAAGATAAAGGTAAAAGAAACAATGATAACCAAAAAAAATTGGATATTCAATTGAGTTAGATAAATGGCAGCAGCTATGGCAAAGGAATTCTAAATTAACAATGTCCACAGCATATAAGGAGAAACAATACAAAATGTTTTGTAGATGGCACATGCCACCTGGAAAATTGGCAAAAATGTTTAAAGATAAATCAGCTAAATGTTGGAAATGCCATCAGACAACAGGATCGTATTGTCATATGTGGTGTACGTGTCCAGAAGCAAGAAATTATTGGATTAAAATTAAAATATGGTTAGAAGAAATGATACAACAACATATTGGTTTAAAACTTGATCTGTTCCTATTGGGTATCTTACCAGAGAAATTTAGTAAAGAAAATACATATTTGATTATACATGTTATAACTGCAGTGAGGATAGTATTTGCGCAAAGATGGAAAGCAGAGAAAATCCCTATAGAGGGAGAAGTAATTAAGAAACTATTGGATTGTGCAGAAATGAATAGATTGACTTTGATAATTAAAGAAAGAAACGAATCGGAATATTTTAAGGTATGGAGACAATTTTATCATTGGTTAGAGAAGAGATATATATAGGGTAATGTTGTAATGAAATGAGTGAAGAAGAAAGAAGAGAAAGAAGATAGATAAATATACTAATGGAAAAATAAGAAATGTGGAAGAAATGTTATAATAAATGAAGATATGATAAATAATGGAGGAGTAGGAAGAAGACAGAAAAGATGTACTCAGATGATACACTGAATGATTGATTATGTATTGTATGTTTGTTTGTCTATAAAATAAAAAAACTTTTATAAAAAATGCAGAAAACTTAAAGCAGCCATCCCCCCCCCTTTTTTTAAAAAAAGTCAAAACCCCAAAGCAAAAACACCATCTGAGAGGGAAACTAAGAGCGGACGCTCAGGCTAATTGAAAGCCTGGTCATGCTGCCAAAAGCCATTAACCCTTCAACTCTATTATTCTATGTTCCCTATGTTCTAAATTGGGTTCTTCACAGCATAAGCAATACAGCTGGCTGGACCACACATGCATTACATTCACAGCAGTGGTGAAATCTAAAATTTGTTACTACCAGTTCTGTGGGCGTGGCTTGGGGGGGTAATGTGACTGGGTGGGCGTGGCCATTTTTTTTTAACTTTTAAAACCATTTTTTCTACAACCTCTTTGGCCGAAGAGGTTGTACAAAAAATGCTTTTAAAAGGCTCTGACGATCCCAGCTGAGTTGCCTGATCGGCAGAGGCTTTTAAAAGAAAAAAAGCCTCTGCCAATCAGGCAACTCAGTTGGGATCGTCAGAGCCTTTTAAAAGCATTTTTTTCACAACCTCTTCAGCCAAAGAGGTTGTAGAAAAAATGGTTTTAAAAGAAAAAAAGCCTCTACGGATCAGGCAACTCAGATTGGATCGTCAGAGGCTTTTAAAAGAAAAAAAGCCTCTGCGGATCAGGCAACTCAGCTTGGATCGTCAGAGGCTTTTAAAAGAAAAAAAGCCTCTGCCGGTCAGGCAACTCAGCTGGGATTGTCAGAGGCTTTTAAGGTTGTAGAAAAAATGCTTTTAAAAGCCTCTGACAATCCCAGCTGAACAGCGCGATCATCAGAGGCTTTTTTTTTACTTTTAAAAGCATTTTTGATTTTTCTTGCTATTCTTAATATTTGCCTTCAAATTTATAATTCAAAGGCATTGACTTTTTTGTTCTTTCTCAGAATCCTGCTTTCATAGCCATATGAAATACTGTCACTTAAACTATTCTGATATTTATTGCCATTGAAAAAGCCTTATTCATATAGTGTTGCCTAAGTTTTTCATTCCCTTCCACTCTAGAGAATTACTGTCCCTTTTATTTCTCATGTACATTGCCTATCTTTATTAGCTTTTTATTTGCCATTAGTTGTAAACTCACTAAACATATAGCCTAGCACAGGGGTGGGTTCTACTTACCCTTACTACAGGTTTGCATTCTTGGTGTAAAAACATATTTTAAAACCCCTCACTGAAAAAAAATCAAAAATTAATTTTCACCCCATTAAATGACATGCCCTAATTGTCTTAATAACTAAAATTGGTGCACAATTTATAAATCAGGGGAATGGATTTTTAAAAACAAAAGGAAGGAATATAAAGCTGGCTTATTTGATCAAAGTTAAAATATATATGATGTTTTTTCTAGTTGTCTTTAATGGGTTTCTAAGAACAACCAGGACTAGACTTTAAAGATTTATTTATAGATATGAGATGACTGTTTTGTTGTATTTTGAAAGAAAGTGGTAAGCTATGTTTTTAGAAGTAAAAGAAAAGATTACAAAATTAGCTTATTTGATTAAGGTTAAAATATGTGGTTTTTTGGTATCTTTAAATTTGTAAAGAAATTTCTGAGGGGAGACAAAGAGAAAATGATAAGAAATTAACTTGTGAACACTATTTGAAGGAATTAAAGATTAATCCCTTGATTAGGTCTAAATGACAAGGCTTTAAAGATTTGTTTATAGATAAGAGATAAGATATGGGAAGAGAATTTTATTGTATTAAAGAAAATTCTAAGTTACTGCGTTAAAAGGAAAGGAATATGAAACTGATTTGTTTGATTAAGGTTAAAACATATGTTGATATTTCTAGTTACTCTTAGGCTTTATAATTTGTTTATATATAAGAAATGGAATACGGGAAGAAGAGATATTTTGTTGAAATGTTAGAGCAGGTAATACAGGTAGTCCTCGGTTTACAGCAGTTCTTTAGTGACTGTTTGAAGTTATAATGGCACTGAAAAAAGTGTCTCATGACTGTTTTTCACACTTACAACCATTGCAGCATCCCTGTGGTCACATGACCACAATTCAGATGCTTGGTAACCGATTCATATTTATGATGGTTGCAATGTCCTGGGATCATGTGATCATCTTTTGCAATCTTCTGACAAGCAAAGTCAATGGAGAAGCCAGATGTACTTAGTTACATCTGTACATCTTAGTTACAGAACTAAGTTACTAATTTAATAACAGTTATTCACTTAACTACTATGGCAAGGATGGTCATAAAATGGAGCAAAACTCACTTAACAAATGTTTCACTTAACAACAAATTTTGGGCTCCGTTGGGAGCATAAATTGGGGAATATATGTAGTTGCTGAAATTGTTTTACTTTCTTAGTGAAGGGGAAGTGCTTTCTTTATATTTTTTCTTTATATTTTTTTCTTTTTCCCTGCACTTTTTCTCTTTTCTCTTTTTTTAGTTTTTCTTAGTTTTTTTTAGCTTTGTATTTTTAAAAGTTAATAAAATCATTATTACAAAAAGAATTAGGAGTATATAACAGTAAAAGATAAAACTGAGAGTAATATGATAGTATTCTTCGAGTATCTCAAAAATGATGCACAGAAGATCGCCAAATCCTATTCTTTATTATTTCCAAGTGCAGGACAGGTTACAGAACAGCAGATTCTGATTGATTATTAGAAGGAATTTCCTAAGAGGAAGAGCAAATCGATTGTGTTGGTGATGGATTCCTCTAGATATCTTGAAGTAGAACTATTTATTCAGAGTGCCTTCATCTTGTCCAAGTTTATCTTCATTTTGCTGGCCTTCGTCCATCCTGTTACAACTCCAGACAGTTGTTCATCATTTTTTAAAACAGTATTTCAACACATTCTGGATGATTCCACGAAACAGAGATAAACATAATCAGCATACAAATGATATGTATTTCAAATACAAGGATGAATATTTACTGCTTTTGTTTAACTGGTAGGGGGACATGGGGATTCAGATAGAACTTTTTTGAACTAACTCACAGTTCAAAATATATGCAATAAAGCAGAAAATCCTCATTATTATTGTCTGAAATTAACTTTTAAGAGAAATGGAGAATCATTACATCATTAGTACTCACTCACAGAGATCTTCAAATAAAATACCAAGGCAGATGTTAACAACATCACTCAAAACGTCTGCAAAGTACTTTCCTGGTAAGTTCCTTCCCCAGTCTCCCCTAATACTAGTTTGACTTGCCTTTTTTAAGATAAAGAACAGAATTACCTGAGTTCATCATTATACACAGAAAGTTGCAAATTAAGATTTTTTTTACTCTCAAGCACTTCACTGATAGAGTTGCTTTTCCATTTTCTAAACCTTTTTACTTTATATCACAGGTCATATTGTAGCTGCTGCAAGCAATGATGGAACCGTTAAGACTTTGGAACTCAAATCGGGACATCTTTCCAGCTTATTGGGCCATGAAGATAAAGTTCAGAGTGTAATATTTGATCATATGGCAGAACATCTAATTTCAGGTGGTTCTGATGGCACTATTGGTATTTGGAATTGAGACTACTATTCAGAGAAATCTCATAGCACTGAAGGTGGCTTATAATGCCCTAATCTGAAATAAACAATTACATTTTACATTAAGTAAAATCTCTATATTTTACTTAAATGGAAACAATATTCCAAACTTTATTTTTCTTGTATCTTTCGTCATGGCTTTAAATATGTATTAAAATATATACAATTTGCCATTTTCCTGGAGAAATAGCTTTATATTGACATCTAATGACAGAAAACATGAATTACAGAGAACCCCTACTCCACCCCTTTTCTCAAGTTATTATAGTAAAAGCTGACTGTGTCGTGTTGTGAAAATAATAAAATATTTAGTTTACTACAGTTTCTGCAAAGAAATTTGTTTTGGTGGGAGGAGCTTAATATTTCTCCATATAACTTTAAAAAATGTGCATGCATATACAAACACACTGAGACTCGCATGTAGCAAATGTGGTAATTTTCAGGGGGGAGGAGTTCTGCATTAACAAGGCAATAATCAGACCGATGCCTTGGTTGTTACCTTGCCAAATCATTCAGTAAATGCAGAAAGCTTCAATCTACCTACTTCCACTTCCTGTAACGTAGTCCTGCAGTATGATCCTAATGCCTTGAAAATAAGCAGATTTTTTTTAATGAAGGTGATCATCAGATGTAGATAACATTTAGGAGGCATTTTATAAAATACCTTTTCTTTAAGAAAAGTGCCTAAGGATAAATCTAACGCCAGTGAGCAAATGCATCGGACTGGGGGGGGGGGGAGATGGGGGGGAGGTGCTGCTCAGAGGAGCGGCACGTTCTGCCTGCATGATGCAAAATGAGAGTCACAGGCTGCTGTCCGTGGTGCTGAAGATTTCCAACTGCTTGATGGAATGCCCTCCGGAGGAATAGCTGTTGGGCTGTTGCTATCCAGGATACTGAATCTTGCTGAAAGTTGTTATTGTGAATAAGAGCCACAAGAACCCCACTGCTTGTTTGGGGAAGAGCCTCTAGAAAGCAGCATAGCATGATGGTGCTGCTGACTGCATTTCAGTCTGGATTGGCTCTGAGCATGCTGGTGCTGTTTCTGGAATTGGAAGCATAGCATATTCTCCACCCTTCTGTGCCTTTTTGCTGATATACAGAAAATAGTGATTTAGTGGGATTTTTTTTTTATTTTATTTTTTATGGACCTGAAGACTGCAACCAAGGATATAGATTTTTAAAAATCCTAGAAGGATGATTCTTTTATTTTTTGTTTTTATTGTTTTGGACTCTTATTTTGTATAAAGCAGTCTCATCTTTGGACCCTTTTATGATTGATTGCTTTGAATTTTGAACAGTTGGTTAAAGCTTGCATCTCTTGGGTATCTGCTGATGTTCCTCTGTGACATGGGAGGCTTTAGAACAATTTTTTTTTCATAATCCTCCCTTACCAATATAATTAAGAAGAGTTTTTTTTTCTACTATATTGCTGAAGTACAAATCCATTGTGGTTTGTGACTCTTCCTACCATTCACTCTAGGTAAGTGCCCATTTTAAAAGAAAAGGATATTGAGTTCCCAAATATTTAATTGTACCTTAATATCACATATCAGAAACAAAATAAATGTAAATAATATAAGTTTTTGCGTTGATTCTTAATCAAGGGACCTCATTATCATTCCATTTTTTCTTTGTATCAAAATAAAGATTTATAAATTGTAAGCAAAATGTTTAGGATGATCAACTACTGCAGTGAAATCTTGTACCATTTCTGAAATGGATTTTGCTTTTGCCCAAATGCCTGACAAAATTGAGTGAATCCTGCTGTCCCTAAAATTAATTGCTTCTTTTGAATTTGCTAAAAAAAATAAGTTTCCTCAGCTTTAAGTATGGCAGACTGAAGCCTACCTGTAGAATGCAAGTGACTGTCTATTCAGATCTGAAAGGAAAGCTAAACAGTTTTATATCATCCAGAAATAAAATACTGTGATTGTAAGAAAGGCTCCCATAATTGCAGTAAAATTTACCATTGTAGTAAAATCATATCCTAGAGCATAAGCAATGAGACAGCAAGCTTTTGAAATGCACAGTCTTTCTTTATAGAAGCATTTTAAGAGACTACTTTGTCAACCAAATTATTTTACTACTTCTGTAAGATACAAAGATTGCCTATTCTCTGAGTCATTTCTGTTGGGCACTGAAATAATATATAAATCAATATAAATATATAAATAATGTATATACATTTTGCATTTGTTTGACTATGAGAACCATAATTCTATTGCTATTGGAATCTGCACAGGTATAATATTAATTACTAACCCATTTGATCCCATAGTATCAGACAAGCAGAATAGACAAGGCTTTTGTTTAGTTGCATGTTTCATATTCAATTAATTAAAATGTCACTTGACACTAGAAACATTTTATTATAAATTTTGTTAGAAATTATTTCATTATAAGATATTTTACTGTCCAAATTCATAAAAAAGAGGGAATCAGTCTTCAAATCTTTGGTTAGAAGAACTATACCAGCGTAAGAGCAATGTGCCAATGTGAGGGGTGCATTATTGACTATAATCAATAGGAAAACAGGAAAATAGAAGTAATGTCTAACAAAGCAGCAAGGCTTTTTGCAATTTCAAATTAAATATGTGGTGTGAATTATGGGTTCTCCATGCACATATAGATGTATAAGAAAATGAAGTGGCATGGCCTACAGAGAAATTCTGTACACCTACTGGCTTTGAACTGCATATGGTGAGTAAGGTATCACATTTGTAACAATTTGCTGAAATGCCATTTCGGAAACCTAAAAAAGAGACAGAAAATGTAAAAGCAGGAGAAAAATAAACTGGTAGATACAAGTATAAGCACAGATATATATGGGCAATTACTACTGGATCTTGATGTGACGTCAATCTCCTGGAGAGCACAATGGAGGTCTTGCTAAGAAAAAGCCAGCATGAACCAGTTTTAAGGACAGATTACAGTATACAGTGTAAAAATTCTGCAATCTTAAATGATTAAACCTCCTAGTATCTTAAATGTAATTTGATTGTAAAGCTCTTTAAAATGCAAAGGCTCTTTTAATTTTATTTTTCATGAAAACACATATTTTGAATGGTGTTGGACACTTGACCTGGGTTGGAAGCAATATCTTTGCTTTAGTCCCATCCTTGAAAGAATCATTTACAACAATTTAGCAAAAACAAAAAGTATTATATCTGTAAGTAATAAATGTGCAAGCCATCCAATAAAATAAGTTTGATTTGCAATTGTTTACAATATAAATATTCAAATGGTAATTAGATAAGAACCTGGCTAATATAAAGATGCAGCATCTTATTTTCATCTTACTTAATAAGCAGGCAAAATGACCAAATGTGTATAACATTTTCTCATACTTTTCTATTTGCAACAATGAGTCATATGAAGAAAAGCTTGAATCAAAAATATGGCAAGGAATTTTTTTGCATTATTGCTTTAATTTGATGAGAATATTGTTCTATTTTACTTTCAAACTAAAATATTGAAATGCACAGGGGCACATGCCATTGAAATGAAGATGAATCAACAGTTCCTTGCAACAGAAAAGAGCCTGTGCAACTTGAAGACTATTCAGGTTATATGCATGTTTTCCTGTTGGTTATTACTGCAGACAGGATGGAAATATAGATTGGTTTACTCTGCTTTCTTAAAAGTTGATAGAAGATAGGATTTCTAATGACCTAAAGCCTGGCAGATGGAAGGGTCACAAAGGAGTAGGGGAAAATGCATTTTTTGAAAAAAAAATTCAATTTCTTTTTTATATATATGTTTTCAGTGTATCACATTGGCCTCTCCATGGAAGCATCCATACATATCTGATATAAGCGCCATACTCAGAAGCTCAGGAGGGGGAATGGCTCTTCATATTCATGAAGCCTACATATTTCTGTTGCTAATTCCTTCTTTGGTCACCTCAGCTGCTTTCAATCATGAAGACTACCCTGCTGATGAAGGTGATCAGGTTTCAAATAATGATAACAATCTGATTTTTGATGACTATCGGGGGAAAGGATGTGTAGATGACAGTGGTTTTGTATACAAACTTGGGGAGCGTTTTTTCCCTGGGCACTCCAACTGTCCATGTGTTTGTACCGAGGATGGGCCTATTTGTGATCAACCAGAATGCCCCAAAATCCACCCAAAGTGTACTAAAGTAGAACACAATGGATGCTGTCCAGAATGCAAAGAAGTGAAGAACTTTTGTGAATACCATGGGAAAAGTTACAAAATCCTAGAGGAGTTTAAGGTAAGACCAAACAATGCTTATTGATGTAATCACTTGGTTGATTATGTACAGACAGTGTCAAATGCTATGTTAATCAGGTTTTATATAGATTTTTTCCGAACTCATAACATTAATTGTAATTTCTGTAAGTAGTTGATGATCTGCCATACTAGTTAATGGATATCATACAGGTCAGGGAAAAATAGGATATGAAAAGGAAACATAATTACCAATTTTACTTCATAGGTATCCAGTAGTAGGGTTTCCATTTAAGCCAATGTTTTAATTGTATACTTTTCTGTTCAAAATCCTTGGATGAAATAAAGCCCAGAGCTATGAATTAAATCAAAGAAGTATGTCAGTCCAAATATTTCTTCTAATAAAATATGTTAGATTTCTTGCTTCGTGCATCACAAGAATATAATATAGACACCAATTTACCTGTTTGGCTGACTGAAACTTAACAAGAGAAATACAAAGTTGTTCACTGAAGCAAACAAAATGTAAAATGTGCAACAAGGGATGTCTGGCCTAGTAATAATACTTCTGAAAATATTTGATTAATAACAAGCTAAGTGTCTGCAATGTGACATTGCTTCAAAAAAGGCAAATGTAATGTTAGACTACATATTGTAACAAAAGTATAATTTTAAAATTATGAAAGAAAGTTGCTCCATTTTATTTTCATTGACCAGATCCCAAATATTATGTTAAGTTCTAGACATAGGCTTTTGGAAGAATTCCGGCAGCATGGAACATGCTTAGAAATGGCCAAGGACTATGATCAGAGGACTAGGTATCAAGTCCCATGAGAAGAGATTGAAGGAATTAGAATGTCTAGTCTTGAGAAGATTCAGGGAGGATGTGACACTGTGACAGTATTCTTCAACTATCTGAATGGATGTCACATGAGGAAAGTGAAACGATTCTCTGTTATGTCAGAGTAGCAATAAGGGATTAATTTGTAGAAAAACAAATTTTCTTTCTCTGAAGTTTTCAAACAAAATGGACAAGCATGCTTTCATATGGATTCCTGCCCAAAATGATTCTCATTCAAGGATTCTTTAAGCATAGTTCTCCAAGACTTCCTTTCCAAAGCTTGAATGATTTTTTTTTTTTAGTGATGCTGCCAATATGGCCCTTACATTCCTCACCTTGTTCTTTATCTAAAGACATATTTTAGATTTAATGACACCTGGTATTTACTATCAATTACATATGATTTTAAAGATCATTTGTTATGGAAGCTCCTTGCTCCTTTAATCAGGATAATAAGCAGAAAACTGCTATTTTAGTTATAAGAGTCATTGCGGAAAAATATTCGTGATCGGTAAATTTGCACATTGTGGGCACAATCTAGGCAAGTTTAGTTAAGAGGATAGAAAGATTGTAAGAGATTTATAATTCCATGCCCTATCTTATTCCAGATTGCTTTGTTCCCCTGCTGTTCCATGTCAGTAGAATCATTGGAGAGGGGTGATTTTGTCTTCTCTATTTCTTAAGCAAGCTTACTCCAAGTTGCTTCAGCTCTTACTAACATGGTTCTGTCATTGAGAAATGTGAAAAGTACTTCCAAAGCACAGTGCGTTGCAAACCATGTACTACTCCCATATGAAATCCAAAAAACACTTCAGGGAGATGAAAATAATTTAATAAATAAAAAGATATTTTGATAAAATAAAATTTCAGTAAGACAGCTAAGCATATTTTATTACAATAAATGAAAATTGGAAAGAACCATATTTTCTCTTTCTCCACACAAGTCATAATATGGAATAATCAGGAATTCTTAAGTGTATGAAAAAATTATCTGCTTTAGGATATTTCAAATATCTTTTTCAAATTTCCAGTCAGCTCTGATGGTCTGTTCTAGTGGAAATTGTTCACCTCTTTCCATTATTATTAGAGAATTTTTAAACACTATTGGCTGAATTGTTGTGAACATTGCTATGAAAGTTGTCATGAAAGTTTGAATGTGTGAATTCATGTTTGCATAACAGTAGCTCCATAAAAGCATGGCTGAATGCTGTTATTTTGATGTGGCAATTTGTTCAGATGAAATGGTTCTCCATAGAGGATAAGTACTGGTAATCACTTTTTAAAATAATAAATCCATTTCAGCTTGCAATTTGACATACTACAGCACAAATTGCCAGAGCTATATAAAGGACCCTTCCAGTAATGATATGTGGGAATGGCCTTGAGAGACAGTGCAAAAGAGACACAACTAAAGGAGCAACTGAGAAATTCTTGCAGTGCAAGAGACTCAGAAGAGACCTTCCCTAGGTTTGTGGCTGTAAAGGGGTTTGGGAGATGCAGGTACCCTCAGAACTGTAAGATTCGATTAAGGCAACCTTGTAATAAAGTACAATTAGCTCTCTGGTCATGTTTTCTGTCTAGTCTATCTTGTAAAGCTGACATTTCCTCACAAAGAAACTTGTATAAGAATTAAGTTGAAATGTCTATGGACAAAAATTCATCAGGCTAAGTAATCAGCTGCTGAGTAAGAGACATACAGCAATTTTTTAAAGTTTCAGCTAAGCTTTTGTTTGCTTCAGGATCATTGCCTTTAGTGGAAATCGACATTCTACATCTGGGAGAAATGTACTGGTTTGTTGATTAGTGAAATTATTTATCCAGTAAAATAACATTTCAAAATAAATCTTTCCACATATGACAGCCTCTGACTTTGCATGCTTATTAAGAATATTTCAGTAAAAATATTCCAATTATGGACAAGAATCTTCTTATAAATAAATTACAAAATAAAATAATCCAAACAAAATTAATTTATAGACTTACATGAGTTTATCATTTGCATTGGGACAAGTTTGTGTTAACTATCCTCCAGGATTTTCACAGATAGGTCAACCTCTGCACCCTCTGCACCCTCTGGCCATTTTAGTTGGAGGATCGGGAAGGGGAAAGTATATGTTAGGCAAGAGTGACATTGCATGATGGGTTGGCTTCAAGAAGCCCACTCATAAAGCAATAATTGAATCTCAGGTATTTCTAGGCAATAATAAAATTAGAAAAAAGGGACAAATTTCATATTTCAAAGATCTGTTTTTAGCATGACATGATTAATTTCAAATCACACTGAAGTGGCAACTGTGAATTTACAATTCCTCCTTTCATTTTATAACTCAGAGCAAGATTCTGCAATATAAATTAAGAATACTATAATAGGATTGCCCAATCTACGAAACAAACTAATAATTTTCTACAAATATGAAGAACAAACTAAAAAAATTAGTTCAGTCCATGGTCAGTATATGCACAATTATTTACCTAAGGAGAATTAAATAGTAATTTAGCTGAACAGAGATTGAGAGGAATCGAACAAGTGTGTTCAACAGGCAAAAAATGATTTTGAGAACTACAGTGGTACCTCAGTACTCATCATTAATTGGTTCCAGGAAGCGCGAGAAGTACCAAAAAACAATGAGCACCAAACAAATTTCTCCCATAAGGAATAATGTAGTGGGTCAAAGGCAGTCAACATTGCACAAGTTCTAGCTTGTGCATTGAGTAGCAAACTGGGATGAGAACTGGGACAAAATGTTTACAAAATGCATTGAGTCTCAAATTCAATGAGTTTCAAAATAGTTGAGTATCAAGGTATCACTGTACTGGAATTCCTTTAGCTAGAACATAGACAATTGGCACATTTGGAATTTGGACAGCTTGTTAGGGTGTCCTCACAAAAGAGCCTCCATCATGGATGTGTTTGAAACAGTCAGAACAGTAGTGGCATGGAGAGGTGGAGTCTCAATATAAACTCACACAGATCATACTCTTTAGTATCCAATCTCAAATGAAGTTGATACCACAGATTGGTTCTTGAAGAAAAAAAAGTTTGGTAGGTTGGAGAACCCAATAAACCCCCTGGAAATAGAGCACTAATAGTCATAGGCATATATACTTCAGATGTGCCATCAGAATGTTGTGGGTGCTTCATCACTGGAAATTTTAAAGAAAAGATTGGACAACCACTTGTCTGAAATGATATAGGGTCTAGAGCAGTGGTTCTCAATCTGGGGGTCGCAACCCCTTTGGGGGTGGAACGGCCATTTCACAGGGGTCGCCAAAGCCCTCTCTCGCCCCCTCCCACGCCTTCACTCACCTTCACCCTCTGCCTCTGTTGGATCGCCCAGTCGCCGTTCGCTTACCCCGCCCACTCCCAATCTATTGCTGCCTCCGGAGTCCCAGCTGATGGCTAGAGGGAAAAAAAACTTTAAATTCTTGCCGCGAGGCTTCAAAGAGCTAGCTGCAAAGAGGTAAATTCCTGGAGCAGATTTTTTTCCCTCTAGCTATGCTGAAAAAGCGAAATTGAAAGTAAGCAGGCTGCAACGTGACAAAATGAGGCAGAGAGATTTCTTTTTCTTTTTCCTCACCAAAAAAGGTAGGTGCAAAACTGCAAACAATGGGAAATTTAGAGCAAAAGAGGAGAGTTCCAAGATTTTAAAACACAAAAGAAAAAAAGCCCTATTTAACTAGGGAATTGTAATAATTGAGATACTATTAATTGGTTAAGTTGTGGTTTAGAGGAATATATGGGGGAAATTATTTGGTTTATTATTGGTAAATATAATTAATTGATTTGTAAGAAATTGGATTGCATGGAAATAATTGGAATATTCATGTTCATATTGATTAATATACAAAAAAGATAGTTATATAACTAATTGATTTATATTAAAATGTTGAATTTGTATTAAACAACTGTATTACATAATTAACCAATGTGAGGATGGATATAAAAATAGATGACAATGTGAAGGGGTATAATATAGAATAGAAGGGGAAAATTGAATTTGATTAAGATTAGAGATGAGGATGAAGGGTAATATTGTTTTTTTTTAAAAAAATAGATGAGGAATAAATATGGTAAAAAGGAAATATAGAAATTGTAAATTTAATTGAAATGACTAAATACTGTGTTGGAAGAAATATCCTTCTGGGTTTTGCTCCAAGTGGGGAAAAAGACACTGGAAACATGGAGACTGCTTGGAAAGATGGTTTAATGGTGGACAGGATCACATGGCTTGATGGGGCCCATTGTGTTAGTTTCTGTTGCTATTGTGTTGCAAATGTCCTTTGACAAAGGATTGACTTTCTGCCTCTGGCCCATTAACAAAGGGTGGGGGGCAGGAAGGTGGGAGCTGCTTTGTCTGTAAAATATGCTTCTCCATTTCTCATCCAGGTAGGGAAATATAATATTCTGCCTTTTTAATATTTCCCAAAATATTTCATTCTTCTAGGAAAGGGGTGGGTGCTAACCTCCTACAACTGTTTAAATTTGTGAACCAGCCAAATACTCTGTTCAAAGAAAATACGTTGTGTGTTTGTATGTGTGTTTCTAATTATTGCTATTTATTGCTATTTGTTCTCTTTTATTCTTTAAAGTTTAACAATTCATTCTTTATTTTAATATCTTAATATTTGTTTGGGGTTGGCTTTCTTCCCTTTCATCTTTTTTATTGTACAGCAATCTTTCTCCTCAAACTTACCACCTCTCTCTTTTCTTTCTTTCTTTCTTACTTTCTCTTCCCCCCTCTTCTTCTTCTCCCTACTTCCTCTTTCTTTCTCTTTCTCCTCCTCTCTTCCTCCCTCTCTTACCTTCACTCCTACTCTAATTTCCCTTCCCTTCCTTCATCCCTCTCTATTGCTGTATCCTTTTATGCATATGGACTACTCAGAGGGCTGAAAAAGTTACTTTTGACTGGTCCTTGCACTTTTGACCAGTCCTCGAACTTACGACTGTCCTCACAATTTACGTATTTGCGCTATTTTGTCACCATGGTGAAGAGAAGCAGTTGTGAAATGAGTGACACGGTTGTTAAGAATGGTACAATGGGCATAAATGATGACCAGTCATAACTGCGAAGATCGGTCAAAAGTGCGAGGACCTGTCAGAAATCACATTTTTCAGCCTTCTGGGTAGTCCTTTTGTGCACAGGGACTACTCAGAGGGCTTAAAAAGTTATTTTTGACTGGTCCTCGTACTTTTGACCAGTCCTCGAGTTTACAACTGTCCTTACATTTTACATTTTTTGCCCTATCTTATACCATGTCGAAGAGAAGCAGTTGTGAAATGAGTGACATGGTTGTTAAGAATGCTGCACAGGCATAAATGTGAGGATGGTCATAAGTGTGAGGACCAGTCAAAAGTGCGAGGACCTGTCAGAAATGACTTTTTTCAGCCCTCTGAGTAGTCCCTATACATATAGTCATGGCCACCTGGTCACATGACCAGCTAGCCACGCCCACCCAGTCACATGACCTCCAAACCACACCCACAAAATTAGCCACGCCCACAGAACCGGTAGTAAAAATATTTAGAACCCACCCTTGGTTGGGGGTCACCACAACATGAACTGTATTAAAGGGTCGCGGTATTAGGAAGGTTGAGAACCACTGGTCTAGAGTCTCCTGCTTGAGCAGGGGGTTGGACTAGAAGAACTCCAAGGTCCCTTCCAACCCTATTTTGACTTTCTTCTCTTACTCAGTGAGCTGTTTTATTAATATACGGTAATATCCCCCATTCGGCTTCATTTCTGCAACAATAGAGGGGGGAATGAAACAGAAGGAGTGCCAAGTCCCTCAGGTATAGTGTCAATTGCTTTTGGAAGATGGCTAAAGTTGAATCAATATAACTTTCAGTGGGAAGCTATTCCAGAGGACCAGGACTTGCCCCAGAAAAGCAGCACCTACCAGAGTCAGTACTCACCACACCTCCCATAAGTGGGGAACTGGCACTGCTTTTCCCAGCAAGATTAAGCACTTTTTCAAAATTAGTCAGCAGGATGAATAGGGTTGTTTGATCTCAGCTTTTGTTTTAAAACAGGACTCTTTTAACAGCATGTTTTCCCCCAGTCCAAAGTTTAGGTTGTCAATAATGAGATTAAAGTTAAACTAATTAGAATGAGTTTGTAATTTTGTGGAAATAGCCACAACATGATTCCACTGGTAGTAATAATGGTGGAAATTGTATTCAAATGGCTTGTTAGCATTCTTTCGTATTTATACTCACTTGCTGATCAAGTATCTTCTGCGCATGCCCAAGATGGCGGATTTGAGCTGAGCGCTCCTGGGAGAAAGGGGCGATTCCTGGCATTTTGGGGACCGCGGGGGCAAATTCGATCATCCTGGCCCCCAGTCCTAGTGAAAGGGGCTTCCTCCCAGCATATAGAGGGATTTCTCGCCCTCCGGGACACCAGGACTGAGGAGATACGGTCGTCAGAAGGCGCCATGGGGTGGCGGCAGCAACAGCTGTTCAGCGGTGCTTCCCCCCCCAATATGGTTGGCGGCGGTCGGGACGGCGGCGGTGACTTTGCAGCAGTGGCGGCAGCGAAATGGGGGTCTCCCCGGCTCTCCGGTCTCTCTGGGGTCTTTCTTAAGGCCCCTGGCATTTCTGAAGCGTGGTGGGAGCCCTGGTGGAGACGGCGGCAGCTGCGGCACTGGTGCCTATGAGGCTTGGACTGCCTTGGATGCTGGTGGAGGCGAGGGGGCAGCAGCCAAATGTGGGGAGAGGCAAATTGCCAACAGCCCGGATCTGTCAGGGGCTGGCTCTACGGACCCATTTCCTGGCCGAATCCGGAGGCCCCCCCTGAATTGGGGCTGCAGACTGGGGATAAAAATGACTAAAGACCAGGGAGTGGGAGAGGATGGAGGATGGCTGAGGGCTGGCCATGGGCTGCCTCGGGCCATCCCCTCCCCCCCTTTTTTGGCTTGTGTAGGCCTCATTATAGTCATTACCCCAGCTGCCTTTTGCCTCGTAAGCCACTTTTTCCATCTTTCTGGGTGTCATCGAACTCTGCCCCTGGTCTTACTATCTACTTTTGCCTTCTGGACTGGTTTATTCCATCCGCCCCGGACTATATGACAAACGGACAGCTTGAAGTGGGTTCCCAGGGAGTCTGGGTTACTACTACCATCCCTATTAGAGGGGACAGCTTTTGAATTTCTCCATAGCACATTCCATCTGGCCTGACATCGTGAGAGGATGTCTGGGAGGAACATCCCCTAGATTTATCAGAATGGCATGGGATTCCTCCCACTGTCGTGAGAGGACAGTGGAGTCCAGTTACCCACGTTTTTGTTGCTGCCTTTTGTCCTCAGGACCTTTAGACTTTATGGAACCCTGGCCAGGCGCCATCTTCACCCTTTCCCATTCTGTGGATGTATTCAACCATTGAGCTTCTTGCGCTACGAGACTCCCCCCTCTCGCAGGTCTGGCCTTCCACATTATCGAGGGCCTACCTCAATGACGGGCTTTGGAACCCAGAGAGGTGGCATGCCGCGAAGAGGGGGTTGAGGGGTTTTTTAAGTAAATTGGGTAAATTTTTAAGGGGTCCCAGGGTGGGGGAGGGAAAAATTGGTACTAGGGTTGTGGGTTTGGGGGAAGACCCATCAAGGGGAGGGTCAGACCTGGCCACTATGCACGGCGGAGGGGATGGGGGATCCGGAGGTGATGGGGGGGTCGAGCTTGTCCAGATTATGTTTCTATCATCAGTACTGTGAGTGGGAGGGGTAGATATGGTGGGAGCAGGGGGCCATATCATGTTAAGGGAGCGCGCACCCGCTGTCTCCGAGCGGTAGCATGCTCTGGCCCCCAAGGCTCCACTCGTTCTCCAGGTTGTACAGACCCTCAGGGCCCGGGCCTTCGACTGATGTTGTGCAACGCCAGGTCCGTAATAAATAAAGATCATTTGTGATCTGGTTCAGGAGGGGGGAGCGGACCTGGCGGGTATTACGGAGACCTGGTTGGGCCCGGAGGGAGGGGTCCCTCTGGTAGAAATGTGCCCACCAGGCTTCCTGGCATTCCATCAGCCGAGGTCACAGGGGAGGGGTGGGGGAGTAGCGGTTATTATTAGAGAAGGCCTTAGGCCGAGGGAGGCCACTGTTCCTCAGACGGCTGGTTGTGAGACCCTCCTTGTGAAGTGGGGTCATGGGGTTCAGAGGGGTTTGCTGATCACGTACCTGGCTCCCTGCCACATGGCAGCAGCCCTGCCTGAGCTACTCAACGTTATCGCCGCGGTGGCGGTTGATACCCCCAGACTTATGGTCATGGGGGATTTCAACCTGCCGTCCATGGGTGAGACGTCTGAGGTGGCTCGGGAGTTCATGGCTTCCATGACGGCTATGGATCTGACCCAACTAATTCATGGCCCTACGCACATGGGGGGAAACACACTGGACCTGATTTTCATCTCTGGACAGTGGCTGAGTGATCTCGAGATAGGGGACATAGTCATCGAGCCCTTGTCATGGTCGGATTACTCTCTCCTTCGCCTTGACCTTCAAACCGCTGCACCCCGCCGCAGGGAGGCAGAACCGATGAGATGGTACCGCCCCAGGCGCCTGATGGAACCTGATAGGTTCCAGATGGAGCTTGGGCCAATTCCTGAGGTTCTGGCTCACGCCTCGACTGGAGACCTAGTGGCCGCCTGGGATAGGGTGGCCACTGGAGCTCTGGATCGAGTCGTGCCTTTGCGGCCTCTGACCCGGCGCCGATCTCACCTGGCTCCTTGGTTTACTGAGGAGCTGAGGGAGATGAAGTGCCTGGAAAGACGCCTAGAGAGTAGTTGGAGGGCCAGTCGTACTGAATCTGACCGGACACTGGTAAGATCTCATATTAAGAATTACCTAGTGGCAATAAAAGCAGCAAAATGCACTTATCTTGCTGCTCTTATTGCGTCATCAGATAACCGCCCGGCCGCCCTGTTTAGGGTGACCCGCTCCCTGCTCTACCAGGAAGCGAGGGAGGACCCCTTGGAGGGAAGAGCCGAGGATTTTGTTCAGTATCTGTATGACAAAATCACTCAGATTCGGGAAGATCTGGACTCCAACTGGGTAGATCCAGCGGGGATGATGGGGGCAGGACCTGAGAATGTTATCTGGGATGAGTTTGATTCTGTGACCCCTGAGGACATGGACAGGATTCTGGGTAGACTGAATGCGACCACATGTTTGTTGGACCCGTGCCCCTCCTGGTTAGTGCTGGCTTCCCGGGAGGTGACGCGAGGCTGGCTCCAGGGGATTATAAATGCTTCATTGGGCGAGGGTGTCTTTCCCGCCGCCTTGAAAGAGGCGGTGGTGAGACCTCTCCTCAAGAAGCCTTCCCTGGACCCGGCAACATTGGCTAACTATCGTCCAGTCTCCAACCTTCGCTTTGTGGCGAAGGTTGTTGAGAGTGTGGTTGCACGACAGCTTCCCCAGTACCTGGATGAAACGACGTATCTGGATCCATTCCAGTCGGGTTTCAGGCCTGGGTACAGCACGGAAATGGCATTGGTCGCGTTGGTGGATGATCTCTGGAGGGCTCGGGACAGAGGTTGTTCCTCTGTCCTGGTCCTATTAGATCTCTCAGCGGCTTTTGATACCATCGACCATGGTATCATGCTGCACCAGTTGAAAGAGTTGGGGGTGGGAGGCACCGTATTATGGTGGTTCTCCTCCTTTCTCTCCGACCGGTCGCAGTCTGTGTTGACAGGGGGGCAGAGGTCGACCCCGAGGCCCCTTATATGTGGGGTGCCACAAGAATCGGTCCTCTCGCCCCTTCTGTTCAACATTTATGTGAAGCCGCTGGGCGAGATCATCCGTGGTTTCGGGGTGGAGTACCATCAGTACGCTGACAACACCCAGCTGTACATCTCCACCCCAGACCACCCCAACGATGCCCTTGAAGTGATGTCCCGGTGACTGGAGGCCATACGGATCTGGATGGGGAGAAACAGGCTCAGGCTCAATCCATCCAAGACTGAGTGGCTGTGGTTTCCGACGTCCCGATATAGTCAGCTGGTGCCATCGCTGACTATTGGGGGCAAAGCATTGGCCCCCACGGAGAGGGTTCGCAACTTGGGTGTCCTCCTGGATTCACGGCTGTCTTTAGAAGAGCACTTGACGGCCGTGACCGGGAGGATTTTTCATCAGGTCCGCCTGATTCGCCAGTTGCGTCCCTTTCTGGTTCGGGACTCGTTACGCACGGTCACTCATGCCCTCGTCACCTCCCGTCTGGACTATTGTAACGCTCTCTACATGGGGCTCCCCTTGAGGAGCACTCGGAGGCTCCAACTGGCGCAGAGTGCGGCTGCGCGGGTGGTGATGGGAGCGACGTGGAGCTCCCATGTAACGCCTCTCCTGCGCGAGCTGCACTGGCTCCCGGTGGTCTTCCGAGTGAGCTTCAAGGTTTTGGTTATCACCTTCAGAGCGCTCCATGGCTTAGGACCTGGCTATTTACAGGACCGCCTGCTGCCACCAATAGCCTCCCACCGACCAGTACGCTCCCATAGAGAGGGGCTCCTCCGGGTGCCGTCGGCCAAACAATGTTGACTGGCGGCCCCCAGGGGGAGAGCCTTCTCTGTGGGGGCACCTACGATCTGGAACGAGCTCCCCCCGGAGATACGGAGGATTCCGGATCTGCGAACCTTTCGTCGCGCGCTTAAGACGTTCTTATTCCATCAAGCTGGCCTGACCTAAACTTTTCCTCTTTTTAAATTGAATTTTAAATTTGGTTTTAATTTATTGGGGTTTTAAAATGTTTCAGCCAAATTTATTTAATTAGTTTTATCTCCATTTTAAATTTTGTATCTATATGTTTTATTTTATGGCTGTTCAACGCCCTGAGTCCTTCGAGAGTAGGGCGGTATACAAATTTAATAAAATGAAAATGAAAATGAAAAATGAAAAGTAAAAAATGTAAACTCTAGGTTTATATTTTAACCAGAATTGTGGTGGTGAGGCTTATCAGAAAAATAGCTCCTATCATCATATACAGACAACTGGCATAAGACAAGCATTTCAGTGCTCAGGTGGAGAAAACTGAATGTTCTGCCATAAAGTTATCCAAACATGAATGTGCAATATTAAACAAGACTTGATACATGGCAGCTTACCTGAGAGAGAATTTCTCAAAGGATGCAGTTTATATTCAAGAGCAGCTAAGAATGATTTGATTTCTATGTTTACATACACATCCCTGTTTTTTCATCTTAACTTTAAAAGCAGAAAGAAAAATAACAAGTTCCAGATTTTTTTTCCAAATGCAGTTGTAAGCTACATATATCTTTTGTTGCTACCTATTGCATGTAGTAATCAAAGACACATCTCGTGGTACTGGTCAACACATTCCCATTTCGTGTGGTTTAGTATCATTCATATAATTTTTATCCCTACTATCTACCTGCTCAAACATCATTTACTCATTTTTTTTAAGGAATAGAATACAATTCTTTATTGGTCAAGTGTGATTGGACACACAAGGAATTTGTTTTTGGTGCATATGCTCTCAGTGTACATAAAAGGAAAAAAAGAAAAAAATACATTTATCAAGAATCATAAGATACAACACTTAGTGATAGTCATAGGTTACGAATAAGCAATCAAATCATACTAGGAAACAAATAGAACAACATAAATTGTAAAAATACAAGCAACATGGTTATAGATGAGAGGAGATAGGTAATAGGAAGGATGAGAAGAATAATAGTAATACAGTCTTAGTAAATAGTTTGACAGTGCTGTGGGAATTAGCTGTTTAGCAGAGTGATGGCATTCGGGAAAAAACTGTCCTTGTGTCTAGTTGTTCTGGTGTGCAGTGCCCTATAGCGTCGTTTTGAAGATAGAGGTTGAAACAATTTATGTCCGGGATGTGAGGGGTCTATAGATATTTTCTCAGCCCTCTTTTTGACTCATGCAGTATACAGGTCCTCAATGAAAGGCAGGTTGGTAGCAATTGTTTTTTTTCTGCAGTTCTAATTATCCATTGAAGTCTGAGTCTGTCTTGTTTGGTTACAGAGCCAAACCAGACAGTGATAGAGGTGCAGATGACAGACTCAATAATTCCTCTGTAGAACTGAATCAGCAGCTATCAGCAGCAGCAGTTTATGTACTACAGATAGTACATAAACATGTCATATTTATTATTCTTAAATGAAATAGAAAAATAGTCAGTGTGAACTACATAACTAAGTAGTTTGAGTCAAAATCAAAAATACATTTACAAAATGTGTTTTATACGTTTTGATATAGCATGGAAAAAATACAGATTAGATTTCAGTACGAAAAATGCCTATCCTAGCTGTAATGTGACAAATGAAACATCTGTGTGCTTTATTGTGTTTAGTATGAAGAGTTGTTATTTTCAGATGAGTATAATAAAATCTAGTTTTGATTGTTGCAACAAACTATCCCTTCTTCTAACTAATAGCTATCTTAATAACCTTATCAAACACTAATGACCAGTTAATTATGAGAACATTTGTTTTAGAAATATCAAACATCTGCTCCCTCACTAAGTCTCCATTAAAAGGTTTCAATCAATTATATTAACAAATGTTTGTGCTATAAGTATAATTTATACTTATCTTTTCATGTATGTGTATTTTCCCAGGCAATTTCAAACTGTAAGCAGGCAGTAACATATAGCAAAACTTTGGCAAACATTATAATCAATTCTGTTTCCAAGGCTAAAATGTATCATTAGTAATTGGTCTTTTTAAAATCTGCACCATATTTTAAGTTCAGAACTCTAATGTATTGCACTTGATAGCCTGACTGACCTCTCTCCATTCTCTTTTGATAAATCCTGGAGAACAGATAAAGTAGTTGAAGCAGGGGTGAAATGCTACCGGTTCGCACTGGTTCGGGCAAACCAGTGGTAATAAAAGCTACCAGTTCAGATGAACTGGTAGTAAAAAAAAAGCTATTGATTTGTCCAAATTGGTATTTCCGATGATCAGCTGTGCCCCATGATTTATATTCGCTAGAAAGCAGGAAATCCTACTTTCTAGTGAATCTAAATTGCGCGGCACAGCTGTTCCCCCCTCGCTGTTCTACTTACCTTCAAAAGGCTCCTTTTTCTGCCTGTGTGTGTTTGATGTGCACTGTGCATGCGTGCGCATGCAGTGTGCATTTGGTGCACACTGCGCATGTGCACATGCAGCGTGCATTTGGCACACACTGCACATGCGTGGGCAGCGAACCTCTGGAAACCCATGGAGGATTTTAGCACTGAGTTGAAGGATAATCTTGTCCCTAACAGGGGAGAAAGGGGATTGACTGGTTTGCACTGATGTTTTGGAAGAGTCTAAAGCCATGATGGCGAACCTATGGCACACTTGCCACAGGTGGCACGGAGAGCCCTCTCTCTGGGCATGCCAGCCATCACCCAGCCCATCTCCACCACGTATGCACGCAAGCCTCCCGCTGACCAGCTGGTCTTTAGGTCTCTGCCACAGATGCGCGGGGCCTTCCCCGATCTCCACAGTATCTCCTCCCAGAGCACACTAGCTTTCTCCTGAATTTTTGCCAAGTGCACTAGCTTTCTCCTGAATTTTTGCCACCCATGCCTTCTCTGATCTCTGCAGGTTCCACCCTCCACTGGTGCCTCTCCGTGGCAGAAAAGCTAGGGCGTGCTGGGGGGAGAAACTGAGGATATCGGGGAAGGACGGGCAGCAGAAATTCAGGAGAACCAACCTGGAAGCCAAAACAGGGGCCAAGGGGCAGGGCACATGTGCCAGGGGGTGAATGTGCAGGGAACGCATGCACATGCATGGGGCCAGGACGCATGCGCGGGGGGCGCTTGCATTGCATTTTGGGAATTGGGGCAGGCATATGTGCATTCACACACGTACTTTGGGCACTTGGCATCAAAAAGGTTAACCATCACTGGGCTAAAGCGAATGTGAAAGTCAACAACATGTAAACATCATGTAAACCTATTAGGAGAAGTTAGTATAGAATTGTCACAAACAAATCTTGCCAGGCTAATTGTATCTTCTTTATGAATCAAGGAGAACCTGATGTAGATTGGTGGAATGCTATAGACATAATATATACTATTATATAATATAATATATTATATTATGTAATATATAATATTTATTTCAGCAAATCAAATGACAAAATTTTCTATAATATTTGGATTATCAAGTATGAGCCAGTGATTAAGTGATAAACAACTGTCTCAAAAATCACAATTAAAAGAATTCTCTTCTCTTTTGGGAATATATTGAGAGAACATATGATTCCCTCCCCCAACATTTTTAGGAATGGTATGTATGGAATAAAGATAATACTTATTAAATGACAAATTGTAAGTAATATTTTCAAAGATGGAAAGAAAATTTAAATCATCTTGCTAGGTAAGAAAAGTAGGCTGAAAACAGTTTATAACCCCTCTCACCATCTTGCTGTTTGAGATAACTGGGAATTGTTGCAGTCTTGATGATATAGGTCAGTGGTCCCCAACCCCCGGTCCGCGGACCGGTGCCGGGCCGTGGAGTACCTGGCACCGGGCCGCGCAGCGGCCGGGGGCCATGATCGCTGCAGCGGCCGGGGGACATGATTGCTGCAGCGGCCGGTAGGCAACCTCTGTGCCTGAAAAGTGCATAATAAAGGAGTTAAAACCATCGAGTACCGTATTGATAGAAAGGATGGGAGGAGAGGAGAAGCGCAGAGGAACTTCCTTTTCCGGATGACTCATGGGAGGAAGTTGGTGTGCAGAGCGGCTTTTGTGCTGTTTCCATGGTCGAAGCAGCAGCTGGCAGGTGAGTTGAGGGCTGCAGGTGGGAGGAGAGTCCGGGAGCAAGTCGGGCTGTTTGGTTCCCTCCACGGCCTGGAAGCGGAGAAGCAACTGGGCTGAAGCCTCTCAGCTGCTGCTGCTGCAGGTTCCTTCCCTCCCCAAATGGAAGCCCACTGGTGCTGCAGGCTGGGAAACTGGTGGCTGCAATTTCTGCTGGTGGGAAGATTGAAAAAGCCTCTTTCAAGTGGAGGTTGGTTCTCCAGAGGTTGTGGGTGCTGCATCCCTGGAGGTTTGTAACAGAGGAGCTCATAGTTTGAAGGATCCTTGGAGGTCTTCTATTCCAACCCCAGATCTCCCACAACTTCTGAAGGCTAAGCTTTTCCACTGGTTAATGGTTAACAGTTAAAGCACTTTATATTTATGTAATTGTATTTTATTTTGTAAGGCATGTTTAAATACAATAAAATAAAAGTTGTTTAATCAAAACAATCTGATATATAAACAATCAATGTGTCGTCGCGAACAATGTCCCCCACCCCAGCGGGCCACGGTAAAATTATCAAAGGCTGATTGGTCCACGGCGATAAAAAGGTTGGGGACCACTGATATAGGTGATCAATTTCATAGATTCATTTGTACTCATTTTGTTTGCAAGTATAATAAACAGGGAAAGCTGCTAAAATATTGGAGTCCAATAGCATAAAACAGACTTCTTTGTTCCCAAACCTATGACAATCCGAACCTAAACCTATTTAATATGTCTTGGCATGAGAAAAAAAATGAAAGGGACTTCCGGTTTGCTCTTCGTAGCCACCAGACGGTCCCTTGGGACCGCCAGCCCCTTCGCCTGTAAAGAGCCGCCTGTACAGCGGAAGGACGGCTCGAAAAACTCCATTTCCAGGAGGAAATGTGAGACAGAGCAGGTGAGTGTAGGTAGAGCTCTCCGTCGCCCCCAGTTTTTTTTTTTAATTCCTGGGGGCGAGCGGATGACGCTCCCTATAGCACTCGCCGTTTGCTCCGGGCATTGGGAGACCTCTGCTTTTTTTGCAGAGCAAGGCTGCGAAGACAAGCTTTCTAAGATAATCAACAGATTAATCAAAGAGGATGAGATCTGGACCTGGACCCTAAATTGCAAGTATTAATACTGATTTCGCAAAGGATATTCAATAAAGTAAAAAAGAGCTTTTAAAATGGCGACTGCCGAAACTGGAGCAGGGAAGCTGAAAAGGGAAAGTCCTTCCGTCTCTTATTAAGCCACAAAGTAGCGGAATAAATGCTCCTGGCTACATTTGAAGAAAAAGCTATACTTTTGTGTTTTCTCCTTCCTGGAGATTTGATTTGATACTGATCCTGTTTGGAAAGAGGTTTGGGTTTTTTTTTTCCTTTTCTAAAAAGTTTGCCTGTGTGGAAATATGGCATTTAGGCTTATAAAGCTGGATAAACAAGCGGGGGGGGGGGTTCCCCCATCCGCAAATTATATGAACAACTTCTTAACTTACAGTCTCAGAAAACTGATTTTAATATAATTGAATTTCTTTTGGAGGAGATTGTAAGAAGGGATGAGATTATGAATCAGAATTTTGAGAAATTTAAGCAGGAAACTAAAGAATTGGTGCAATTAAAGTTTGATATTTTGCATCGAAAGATTTTAAAAGTGGCTAATGGTCTCTCAGAATTTATGATTAGGCTGGATACAAATACTAATCTATTAGAGTCTAAAGTGGAGGAAATTGAAGACAATTTGGAAAATAAAATAGAAAAAATTGAGAATGATTTGACAAATACTCAAGACAATAATTTAGAAGAAAAACCTGAAATGGAAGCTGATTGTAATGTAGAAAATATACAGCAACGTATTGAAAAGGAAGTTTTATTGATGCAACATAATTTTACTGAATATGCGATCAGACTGAGAGGATTACAGGAAAATAACAGAGAGGATTTAAGAAAAATACCTTCTGAAGTTCTGGCTGGGATTTTAAAGGTTCAACCTGAGGAGGTACTTTGTAGGCTCGATGGAGTTTATAGAATAAACTCCTGGACTGCAAAGCAAAGGCAATTGCCTAGAGACGTGGTGATTTATTTTACAGATAAAGATTTAAGGAATAATATTGTGCAGAAATCCTTTAAGTCTACATTGCAATTTTTTGGAAGAAAGATTTGGATTTATAAAGAGCTCCCGCCTAAGATATTATTGGAAAGAAAGAAATTTGACTTCTTGGTGGCTGAGCTTAAAAAAAGAAATATCCTATTCAGGTGGAATATTCCAGTTGGTATAATATTGAGATATCAAGGAGAAAGATATCAATTAAATACTGTTGAAAAAGCGGAAGAATTTTATCAAAAAAATTTAAAAATGAACTTAACATCTTTATGCACAACACAAGACAAGCAGAAGGAGCTAGAAATAAAGGAAAAATATCGAGTTACAGAGGCATTTGCAGATGAATTGCCTTTGGATTCTTCAGATACCTCAGATGGATTATTTATAAATAAGAGAGAAGTGGCATCGGATTCTAACATGATGACTCGCCAAGTTACAGATAACCATGGAAACCAACCAATTGATATACAACTTACAGAAAAGAAATATGAGTTACAAAAACAAAACCAACAGGATCAAGTTATAAAACAGAATGAAAATCGACCAGTTGATATACAACTGGCAGGAAGGAAATCAGGATGGAGATCCAACCCACAAAAAGAAAGGAAAAAAAAAAAAGAAACAGGTCTCACAAAAATAAAAATTTCTAAACTAAGCAACAGTAAAGCCAGTTACTTTGAAAAAATACATGACTGAATATATGAAAAGATGGATGAGGCGAAGTAGTGATTGATATCATCCTGAGGAGAATGACAGATCTCTGCAATACTGTAATTTTGGGATGTGAAAAGGGCCTATGAATTGCTGGATTGGAATTATCTACTTTTTTTTTTTTTATTGATTAATGTATTATATCTATGCGGAGCTATAAGGCAAGAGAATTATGCTGGGGCATGCAGAAGATCTGGTTGTTACCCCATTACGAGATGGGAATTAATAATCCTGAAGAAAGCCACTATTATAGATATGGATTACAATTATAAAGTCACTTGGGTGGTTGTTTTCTTTTTTATATATATATATGTGAAGATATTTATTATTGATGGGGGCAGATGATAACTGAGGATTTTGAATACTCTGTTGCAACTGGGATGTTATGTTACCCTAATCCAGATGATGGAGTCAGCAATCCAGTGGAAAGACATCAAAGAAGTTATTATATGGATTATAAGTTTAAAGTCATTGATTTTGTTTATATAAGGGAATATTTTTTTAGTAGGATGGGCAGAAGAATAAAGATATTAAGAATTGTTGTGCATGGTAATCTTGTAGGAAAGTGGGTGGAGACAGGCTAGTGTATTGATTGTATAGATTTAAAAAAGGGATGTTTAAGAGATATATATATGGGAGTGGAGGAAATGGATAGAGTAGAACAAATGTAAAACTAGAATTCATGGGGAAGGCTGCTTTGAAATGTTATATTAATATATGCAAAAGATTAAATGTTAAAGTAGGATTTATTATATAGTTTTAAAGTGGAAGGTTGTTTTGAAATGTTATATTAATATATAGATATAAGTATGGGGAAGGGGGAAAAGGGGGCAGACTATCGATAAATTGGGAATTATAATAATATTACTGTGTTAGATCAGAAGTTATCATATAGTGTTGTAATGGAATGTTATTTTGAAGTGTTTGGTAAGAGGGTGGAGTAATAATATTAATAATATTACTAGAAGTAAGGGTCAGTATTTGGAGGGGGGAGTAAGGGGATGGTAAAATATTATATAATCTGTTATGTATTAGGTTTTTATTTTGAAGAAGTCACAGGGGGGAAGGGGTGGTGAGGGGGGGGTTAGGGAGGAGGGGGGGAAAAAGGGGGAAAAATTTGTAATTGAAAACTTTTTCAATAAAAAAAAAGAAAAAAATGAAAGGAATGATAAGATTTTATCTCTCTCCTCAAATAGGCAGGCATACACAGTGTTCTCCAATTTGCTTTCCCCTTAGAAAGTGTTCTGCTGAAAGATCCTAAACATCCTAAAACTGCTTGGCATTGAGGCTACCTCATCATAGTGAGCTGCTCAAATTTTACAAAAACAGGTTTTTAATTAATGCGCACATGCACACACGCATACACACATATCCCAAGGGTCAGTTTTCAAAAGATCCTTATCATCCTCCTAAAAGTAGTGAGTAGTAGCATCCCATGTAGCAACAGGACTAGTGGGGGTTTTCTTTAAGAAAAAGAGTTCTGTAATTTCTAACATTCTGTACATAGCTTGAATATATGGGCAGATGAAAGTATTTTTAGTAATGTGCCTTCTTCTCTGCAGACCTGCTAGCTCAGTACAGCACCCAGCTTCTGAAGCCAGACAAGAGAAACTAAACATGTTGAATGGAAGCACGTGATTTATTAGCTCCCTCTTAACAAATTATGGTGACATAGTGCCCATGCAAGAGTATCTCACTTGCTGTATTTCTGTCAATGCATATTCAAGAAGAAAGGCATGTCAGCCAATGAACTGCAATAATACCTATATTAAAAGTAAATTATTTATTTAGTAGCTGTCATTATCATAGTCATCATAGCCTGTCTATGTACTCCTCTGAAAAGAAGCACTACTATCAAGCATTCAGAGGAAAGGTTGCAGTTGGTTAACAAGCAAAACAAAAAAAAATCAAGTCTGAAGGCCATATCTAACAAGCCAGGTTTCTCTAGCCAGGATCCTGGAATGCTGTAGAGGATCACTGGCTGATTCACAGCCCACCAGACAAAGCAACAATGTGTAACAGTTGAGGTGTCTTACTGCCCAATCGATCAGAATGTCAGGAGAGAGGGAAGTAGGCAGAGAGGGAGAGAAAACCACCACCACCCTTGCCTACAGGCCAAGGAAATGCATATATACTCCTGTATCTGTGAAACCTGAGATGGTGGCCAGGTGGGAATCCAGTGGGCTGCTTCGGAGCCCCAAGCCCCGTTGTGTTGGCATGGGAGGCAGGGGGGAAGGCGGCCTTTTCTGCAGCATCTCCCTCCCCTCTTTGGATCACCCTGTGGGGAGGGAGCTCTGCCTTTGCGGAAATGGGGCAGGTGGTTTGTACGGAGGATGGGCTGGGATGATGCGCGGCCCTCCAGGATGGAGAGCAGGGCAAGAGTAGGCTCCAAGGTTCACTTGTGTAAAGCCAGAGGGCGGAGGGAAACTCAAAGCATTGGGGGCTTCAGAAGGGCAGAATGTGCTTCAGAATGTGCAGCTCCTGGCTCTAACAGTGAGTGATGTCAAATTGGCCACGCCCACCTGGTCACATGACCACCAAGCCACGCCCACCAAGCCATACTCACAGAACTGGTAGCAAAATTTTTTAGATTTCACCACTGCTCCAAGCATATTCTCTGCCCTCCTTGTAATAGCTGCTTAGAAAAGGATAAATTGTTACTGCAAATCTTGATGTAATTTATGGTAACTAAATAAGTCCACCCATAGGTAAAACATTTAGTAAGGTGAAACTGGAGGATTCCCATTTTTTAATCTATGGGCCTGATCAAACTCATTTGAAACAAATCTTCCAAAACCAGAAATTTCAGCAATATGTTTAACAAAGAGACAAGAATTAAATACAATAAACACAATCACTGCTTTCTGCAGAATTTCAAGTGTGTTTTATCTGAGTAACTTGCATCACAGCAATACTTACATACCAAGATATTTTTCAACAGAGATACATGCCTACAGATTTGTATACAGTACGTATTGCCTCCACCTTATATACTGTATAAAGAAACTATTGATTTCATGCATGGTTGCAATACTACACCAAACTTTAAAAAGTTGTCACCCATAATATCTGTAGTTCATCTGAAATCTAAATATAAATTATATAATTTTGAAATCTATTGAATTATATACTGAAAAAGAAATTGTAAGACAAAGGGAAAATACACTCAATAAATCTCAACACTTTGAGCCTATGTTTATGCTTTCTCATGCAAGTCATGTGGTTTCTAGATATATCAGAATAACAGAATCGGAAGGGCTGTTGGAGGTCTTTTAGTCCAACACTCTGTTTGACCAGGAAGCCCTATACCCGTGATGGCGAACCTATGGCACGCTTGCCACAGGTGGCACGCGGAGCCATATCAGTGGGCACACGAGCGTTGCCCTAGCTCAGTTCCAGTGCGCATGTACACACTAGCCAGCTGATTTTCAGGTCTTCCAGGCCCACCAGAAGTCAGGAAACAGGCTGTTTCAGGCTTCCAAAGGGCCTCGGGGGGGGGAGGCCATTTTCATCTTCCCCAGGCTCCTAGAAAGGCTCTGGAGCCTGGGGAGAGCGAAAAATGAGCCTTCCGGTCCCATTGGAAGTTGGCAAATGGGCCGTTTCAGGCTTCCAGGGGGATGGGGAAGGCTGTTGTCGCCCTCCCTAGGCTCCTAGAAAGGCTCTGGAGCCTGGGGATGGCGAAAAACAGGCCTACTGGGCTCACCATGCCATCACATGCCAAAAGCAGGGGGAGTGGGGGAATCATGCGCTCATGCATGGGGGAAGTGGGGTGCATTGACGTGTGCGCCAGTGGTGGGTTGCTCCTGGTTCACACCGGTTCGAAAGAACCAGTAGTAAAAATTTGTAGTAGTTCAGAGAACCAGTAATAACATTGGCTGGCCACGCCCCTGAACCTGTCCCTAGCCCGGTCGCCACTCGCTTACCCCCCTCCCACCTCATCAGAGGCTTTTTTTTTTACTTTTAAAAGCATTTTTTTCTACAACCTCTTCGGCTGAAAAAATGCTTTTAAAAGTAAAAAATAAAAGCCTCTGATGATTGTGCGACTCAGCTGGGATCGTCAGAGGTTCTTAAAAGCATTTTTTTCTGCAACCTCTTCGGCTGAAGAGGTTGTAAGAAAAAAAATGCCTTTAAAAGCCTCTGGTGATCCCAGCTGAGTTGCCTGATCGTCAGAGACTTCTAAAAGCATTTTTTTCTGCAACCTCTTAAGGTTGTAGAAAAAATGCTTTGAAAAGTAAAAAAAAAAAGTTGGCCACGCCCACCCAGTCACATTACCCGCCCACCAAGCCACGCCCACAGAACCGGTAGTAAAAAAATTTAGAACCCACGCCTGGTGCGTGCGACCCCCCGCACTCCTCCTGCTTTTGGCACGCGATGGCAAAAAGGTTAACCATCACTGCCCTATACAATTCTGAATATATGACTGTCCAATATCTTCTTGAAAACCTCCAATTGTGGAGAACCCACAACTTCTGGAGGCAAGCCATTCCATTGATTAGTTGCTCCTCATGTCAGCAACATTTTCCTTAGCAATAGCACTTAGCTCTTAGATACCACTTATGTACCACTTTATATACCACAGTGCTTTACAGCCCACTCTAAGTGGTTTACAGAGTCAGCATATTGCCCCAACAACCTGGGTCCTCATTTGACTGACCTCCGAAGAATGGAAGGCTGAGTCAACT
Source organism: Arizona elegans (assembly GCA_022577455.1). Lineage (NCBI taxonomy): Eukaryota > Metazoa > Chordata > Lepidosauria > Squamata > Colubridae > Arizona > Arizona elegans. The sequence continues at coordinate 158,636,607 of JAKOOJ010000001.1, forward strand.
TTTTTTTTGAAATTTTTTAAATTTATTTTTAAACATAAAACATAAAACACATCTTTTTAGAGCAAGGGTTGGATCTGGTATAAAAAAGTATAAGTTCCAAATTTCATCCATTAACATCTTAAAGAAAAAAAAGAAAAAATCTAAACCCAATTTTTATCATTCCATCTGACATCTTATTCTAGCATTTAACATTCTACTATGTAATCACCCCAAATCTTAAACTCCAAATCTATACAGCTCTTTATAATATTCATTATCATTTTAACAGTATTTCATATATTTTCCTTACTTCAAAGACCCAAATCAAATTAATGTTTCTTTTAAATCACATCTAATAACCAACATAGAATATTTTACTCCTCTCTTAAAAACATTTCAAAAACAATTCACTTTAAAATTTATTCCACATTTCCACCTATAATTTATTATACCCAAAATATTTTGTTTTTGCTAATTACAAGCTTCTTCTCCATTATAGCTAATTCTGATGTTTAAATGGTTCATAACTTATATAGCTATTCCCCAACAATATTTTCCTCCACTTCTATCAATTTGGCTGTAACTATTTTCAGAAATATCTCCTTCACTCCTCCTAGTTTTATTTTTAGCTGGATAACGGCTTAATCAGCTATTTTCCAGGGATGCTTCCTTCCACTCCTAACCTACATTTAGCTGGTTCACCGTTTGGCTTTAACTGCTCCCCAGCGTTGCCTCTCCTCTCCTCCTAAATTTATTTTTGGCTGGTTCATAGCATAGTTAGCTGTTTTCCAGGGATGCTTTCCTCCATTCCTTACCTTATATTTAACTGGTTCACAGTTTGGCTTTAACTGGTCCCCAACATTGTCTCCTCCACTCCTCCTAGGTTTATTTTTGGCTGGTTCACAGCTTAGTTAGCTGTTTTCCAGTAATGCTTTCCTCCACTCCTTACCTTATATTCAACTGGTTCACAGTTTAGCTCTAACTGCTCTCCAGCATTATCTCCTCTACTCCTCCTAAGTTTATTTTTGTCTGGTTCACAGCCTAATCAGCTGTTCTCCAGGGATGCTTTCCTCCACTCCTAACTTTATATTTAACTAATTCACAATTTAGCTTTAATCATCTGATCACCAAAATCATACTTCCTTACCAATTTAAAATAATAATGCATTTTAATATATAACTTCTCTCCTACTCTCTCCTAAACTATTAATTTTATTTAAATTTCTCCCATTTCCTATTTGTTTCTTGTTTTTCTATTTAAAGCAACATTTTAAACCATTTTGAAACACCAATTTACCATAATTATAAAATCTAAAAACAAGTCTTATTAATATTCAAAAATTCATTTCCATTCTCGTATTTACTATGAAAAAATGACAATTTAAACCACTTTCAAATCAATTTTCTGTAACCATTAGAACTCTTATTAATATTTAAAAAATTTCTTTCAAGGTCTTCACATTTTTATAGTTTTTCTATAATGACATTTCCTGCTTTAAAAATAATCATAAAAATAATCTATAAACAATTCCTGTTAATATTCAAAGCTTCATTTACGTTTTCTTATTTTCTATAAAGGACAATATTTTAAACCAGTTTAAAGAAACAATTTTCTGTATTTGTTAAATCCATCAGCAATTTTTATTAGTAATCAAAAATTCATTCATAATCTTCATATTTCTTATAGTTTTTCTATTATCACATATTCCTCACCTTAAAAATCACTTCTCTCAATAATAATAATGAAAAGTCAAAAAAGGAAAGAGAAAAGGAGAAGAAAAAAGGAATAAAAGTATAGCAAAAGAAGTCAAAAAGAAATTCTCAACACTTGAATTCTCTACACTTAAAATATGTAGAAATTATTATGGTTAAGTGAGTTTTGCCCCATTTTACGATTTTTCTTGCCATGGTTCAAATCAAAGTTCAAATCAAAGATTTGATAGTTCAAATCAAAGATTTCTGAGACCAATGTTGAATACTTAAATTTCAGTAGTCACCAACCCCATTCTTAAAATGAGTTTAGAATCATTGGGAGTCACTGATAACAATGAACTAACTAGCTACTGATAATGAGTCCAGTCCTGCCTTTCTTTTCCTTCTGTCCAAGTTTTGCAAGTACTTTTTCCAGGTATATGTTTTATTCCAAAGTATACAAAGTATACAAACCATTATTGTTAGGGAAAAAATGGGTCTTCCAAGCAATTTTAAAAGACTGTCAGAATGACTCTGCTCTCAGCCCCCCTTGTGGCTCCTTGAAAAGCATCTCCCCCTCACATATGTAAATGAAAAGTATAAGCTTAAAAATCCTAGCCTTTTAAAATTGAAAATATGGAGAATTGGGAGGATGAATATGAGACACTAAGGGAGATATTTCAAAAAGTAAGGGAGGCATTTAAGGGAAATAAAGAAGCAGAGAATTGGTTAGCTTGCAAAAAAAAAAGAAAGAGAAAAGATGAATGAGAAGCAAGAGAAACAAGGAGATAATATTGAGAAGGAAATAATTGGGAAAAAAAGATAAAGATGATTACACTGGGTTCAACAGAAAAAATGGAATAAGATGAAATATACTGCTAATAATTAAAAAGATGAGGGGAAATTTTGAGAAATATACTTGATAAATGAAAGAAAGACCGGGGACTCCATAGTGGAAAATATAAAATTGAAAATGAATACAGCAATAGAGAGGGATGAAGGAAGGAGAAGAGAGATGGAAGAAGGAAGGAGAGAGAGGGAAGGAAAAGAAGGGAGGAAAGAAGGGAAGGGAAATTAGAGTAGGAGTGAGGGTAAGAGAGTGAGGAAGAGAGGAGGAGAAGGAGAAAGGAAGAGGAAGTAGGGAGAAGAAGAAGAGGGGAAGGAAGAGAAAGTAAGAAGGAAAGAAAAGAGAGAGGTGGTAGGTTTGAGGAGAAAGATTGCTGTACAATAAAAAAGATGAAATGGAAGAAAGGCAACCTCAAACAAATATAAAGATATTAAGATAAAGAATGAATTGTTAAATTTTAAAGAATAAAAGAGAACAAATATGAATAAATAGCAATAATTAGAAACACACATACAAACATACAATGTAATTTCTTTGAACAGAGTATTTGGCCGGTTCACAAATTTAAATAATGTTTAGTCATTTCAATTAAATTTACAATTTCTATATTTCCTTTTTGCCCTATTTACCTACGAGACCGTCTTTTGCCACCAATAGCCTCCCACCAACCAGTTCGTTCTCACAGGGAGGGACTACTCAGGGTACTGTCAGTCAAATTATGCCGACTGGCGACTCCCAGGGGGAGGGCCTTCTCTGTGAGGGCTCCAACCCTTTGGAATGAACTGCCCCATGAGATACGAAATATGCTTGATCTCGGTGCTTTCTGCCATGCCCTCAAAACCCTGATGTTCCAAAAGGCGGGGCTAAACATATGAACATGTGAATGTTTTTAAAATGTTATCTAATTTTAGGTTCTATTTAATTGGGCCAAACTATGTTATAATAATAATTTTAATTAGCAATTTTATGATGTTTGTGTATCTATATTTTTCTTGACTGTACACCACCTTGAGTCCTACGGGAGAAAGGCGGTATAGAAATATAATAAATAAATAAATATATAAATAAATATTTATTTATTCCTCATCTATTTTTAAAAAAAAATCAATATTACCCTTCATCCTCATCTCTAATCTTAATCAAATTCAATTTTTCCCTTCTATTCTATATTATACCCCTTCCCATTGTCATCTATTTTTATATCCATCCTCACATTGGTTAATTATGTAATATTACAACTGTTTAATACAAATTCAACATTTTAATATAAATCAATTAGTTATATAACTTTTTTGTATATTAATCAATATGAACATGAATATTCCAATTATTTCCATGCCATCCAATTTCTTACAAATCAATTAATTATATTTACCAATAATAATAAACCAAATAATTTCCCCCATATATTCCTCCAAACCACAACTTAACCATTTCTGCTTTCAACACAATATACAATTAATAGTATCTCAATTATTACAATTCCCTAGTTAAATAGAGCTTTTTTTCTTTTGTGTTTTAAAATATTGAACCTCCTCTTTTGCCCTAAATTTCCCATTGTTTGCAGTTTTGCACCTACCTTTTTTGGTGAGGAAAAAGAAAAAGAAAAAAAATCTTTCTCTGCCTCATTTTATCACGTTGCAGCAAAGACCCTGCTTTACTTTCAGTTTCATTTTTTCAGCATAGCTGGGGTGGGGGGGAAATCTGGTCCTCTCTTTGCAGCTAGCAACAGAGCCCTCCGCAAAACAGCTGAGAGTAAATCAGCTGAGAGTCCGGAGGCTGATCAAATCAATTTATGGTAATTAACCTATGCTGAAGCTGAAAGGGCTGTTTTTTTCTATTTTTGCAGGCACCGGTCTTCTCATTTGTTTTCTTTTAACACTGATCAGCTGTAGGGCGGCCCTTTGAAGCCCGGTGGCAAGAATTTAAACAGTTTGTTTCCCTCTAGCCATCAGCTTGGACTCAGCAATAGATTGGGAGTGGGCGGGGTAAGCGAATGGCGATCGGCGATCCAACAGAGGCAGAGGGTGAGGGTGAGTGAAGGCGTGGGGGGGGTGAGAGAGAGCTTTGGCGACCCCTGTGAAATGGCCGTTCGACCCCCAAAGGGGTCGTGACCCCCAGGTTGAGAACCGCTGTTTTAACCAATCAGTTGTTTTTGGCTCTTGGTGATTTTATAGGCAAGTGAACTCCATGCTATCCTGTTAAGCACAGCTTCTTTCAGTAGTTGGATGTTCATCTTTGCATCAGATTTGATGGTATTAGATAGATAGATAGATAGATAGATAGATAGATAGATAGATGATAGATAATGATACAGAGAGAGAGGGAGGGAGAGAGGGAGAGAGGGAGGGGGAGAGAGAAGGGAGAGAGAGAGAGAGAGATGACACTTAGAGATTAACACAGTTGGAAGGGCCTTGTAGGTCAACTAGTCCAACCCTCACCAAAGCATGAGATCCTACACAATTTCTGGCAAATGGAAGTCCAATCTCTTCTTGAAAGCCTCCAGTGATGAAGCTCCCACAACTTCCGAAGGCAAGCTGTTCCATTAGTTGACTGTTCTCACTGTCAGAAAATTCCTCCTCATTTTTACGTTGAACCTCTCTTTGACCACTTTCCATCCATTATTCCTTGTCTGGCCTTCAGGTACCTTGGAAAATAGCTTGACACCTTCCTCTCTGTGGCAGCCCCTCAAATATTGGAATACTGCAATCAAGTCTCCCCTGGTCCTTCTCTTCACTAGATTAGCCATGCCCAGTTCCTGTAACCATTCTTCATATGTTTTTAGTCTCCAGTCCTCTAATCATCCTGGTTGCTCTTCTCTGCACTTTTTCTAGAGTCTCAACATCTTTTTTATAGTGTGGTGACCAAGAGTGGATGCAGTATTCTAGGTATGGTCTTACTAAGTCTTTATAGAGGGTATTAGTACCTCACTTGATCTTGATTGTATCCCTCTGTTAATGCATTTTAGGATTGAATGGGCTTTTTTGGCTGCCGCCACACACTGTTGGCTCATATTAAATTGGTTGTCCACTAAGACTCCAAAATCCCTCTCACAGTTACTGCTATTAAGCCTGGTTTAACCCAATCTATATGTGTATTTTTGGTTTTTCTTGCCTAAGAGCAAGACTTTACTTTTCTCTACATTGAATTTCATTTTGTTAGATAGTCCCCAGTGTTCAAGTCTGTCAAGATACATCTGGATCTTGAGCCTATCTTCTAGGGTGTTAGCTATTTCTGCCAGCTTAGTATCATCTGCAAATTTTGTAGACGTAGACGTAGATCCATTAAGGAAAACTTGTTGAGTACGGTTTGTCACCAGTTATGAATTCATCTGGTGGCGATGCTACCTATCCTACTTTTTTCAAGTTTACCAAGTTGTCAGCATCCCAGCACTGACATATATAAAGAGAGGAGAAGCTTGAACTTTTGCCTACTAAATCCCTTTGAAGATTCTGTCTCCTTGGAGATGGGAGTGGGGGAGACATTCCTGTGATCTGACAAAGAAGAGATGAGGAAAGTGGCTTGGAAGATAACCAATGAGAAGCAGAGAATTGGGGATCAGAAAGGGAGGGATTGAGGGGTAAAGGTCAGTACTGACCGTGAAAAGAGCCAGGATCAGATCGCTGTGCTCAAAAAAGAGAAAATTTCCTCAAAGATCGGCAGTTTGGAAATTCATTTATTTTGAGATAGCATCGAAACCTAACAGACGGTCAGTACTCACAACTTTCCAAGCCAAACTGGCAAACCTCCAACCCTCCAGCTCCCTGCCAGCTGTTTGGACGGAGTGGCGCCAAGGTTCCGAAGCCATGGCAGAAAGCCAACTCTCTACTGAAAGCTTACTTCAAGTGGCTGCGAACCAAACCCCCCTCCCTACTCCAGCCAGCTTGGATGTAACGGCCCCCCCTCCCACAGCAAAACTGCAACACCCCCCCTTCCTGCATCACTGCCACAGAATTACCAAGGTTAGACCATCGTGCTCCAACCCAAGAGAAGAAAAAATGATGAACCTTGGTGGACTTTGCCAAAATCTGCAGAAGCTGAGTTCCCCTTTCCAGACACTAAAGGTAAGGGGAAGCCTCTGAGTGAATTGGGAAGGGCGGACTGGTTATGGGACTGGCAACAAGCCAGACAGCAGAAAGCTTCAAAGCTGCCACTCGAGAGCCCCATGGAGAAATTGAAGCAAGATTTTGAGTGTGCCATCAGACTGGAGGAGGGACCATCCTGCAGGCCCAAGGAAAGGGGAAGGCCAGCTGAGCCTGTTGAACTAAGTCACCATAGATGGGAGCACAGCCCTCCCCCCTCCCACACCAGAAGGAAAGAAAATCCCAGTGTACATCCATGGGTTCCTCCTCTGCCCAGCAAGCATACCAGCCTAAGCAGGACATTGCCCCCCCCCGCCCCCGAATGAGAGATGATGAAGAAGTCCAATGGCATCCTAGACAGGCTCACAGAGCCCCACAATGGGAGGAGGGACCACTGAGGGTGGAACCACCCCGGTTCAGAGGGAAGTTCGATGGGGATCCAGACCAGGTAGCGCAGTTCCTTGATGCAGCTGAGATCTATATCGAGCGCTATGGACACCTCTATCCATTCCCCAGAGCCCTAGTCAGTGCCATTTCAGAAGGGCTGGAGGGAGAAGCAAGGAGTTGGTCAGCAGCCCTCTACAAGAATAGGGCCCCCCAACTGCAAGATGCAGATGGCTTCTTGCAATTACTACGGGCTAGGTCCGAGGAGGCAGGGGAGGACCCCTATGTGGAAGACAAACTCAGAAACCTAATGCAGAAAGGGAAGCCCATCAAGGAGCACATTCGTGAATTCAGAAGAGTCATTGGCACCTTACCTCCCCTACCAGAGCGATTACTGGTGTATTTCTTCAGAACAAGTCTAGATAAGCGGATCGCCCAAGTGACCGCTTATCGGGACATCCCGAACCGACTCTCTGAATGGTTCCAGGTGGCGATGCAAGTTGAGAGGGGGCTGCGTGCCAATGACATGCTAAAGCAACCAGAGGTCAAGGAGAGATACCAATCGGACCCGAGACCACATACCAGATGAGGAACCACGGCACTACAGCCTACCCAAAGGCCCTTCATTCCGCGGAGCCCAATGAGGTGCTACAGATGTGGGGGAATGGGCCATCTGGCAGCAGCGTGTGGAACCCCAGGCCCAAGGCCAAACCCACTGCCAAAGGCACGACGGGAACGGGGCCACAAGCACGCCACCGATGCGCCACAAAATCTCCCCCCAGGCACAGAGGTCTTCGCCCACCTGACCAAAGCAAGGAGAGTCCCCAGATGATGGAGATCAACCCCCCGACTCGTATGACAGCGAGGACGATGGTGAAGACGACCCAATGGCGAGTGGACCCATCCACCCTTTCCTTTTCCCCATACGCCTAACAGCCCCAAAAACAGGGACCCAAGGGACTTTCCAAGCCCTGATAGATTCGGGCTGCACTAGGTGCCTGATTACCCACAGTCCTAAAATTGGGGATCCGAGCTAAGAAGCTTAACCACCCAATTCGTTTTGAGCAAGTTGATGGGACCCTAGTAGGTGGAGCTTACGCCACACACCTGACCGAGCCATGAAGCTGGAACTAGGGGATCACTGGGAGATGATTCGGTTCATAATAGCCCCCAAGATGACCAATCCAGTCATACTGGGACTTTCCTGGCTAGACAAGTGGGGCCCAATCATCTGGTGGCAAGAGGGGACCCGCAGATTGAGGATAGCAAAGGGGCCCCAACCTCTGCCGCTCCAACCAGGACAGACGCCCCACACACACACGAGCCCCAACTTCTCCTGCCTGAACAAAAGAAGATGACGCTGACACAAGGGCCCCTCACGAAGGGCACTGCGAAGCAGCTGGGGGCCACATCCAACAGCTCCCATGAAGCAGAACAGATCCCAAAAGAGTACCAAGACCTTGCAGAGGTATTTAGCGAGGCCAAGTGTGACGTCCTACCCCCCCCCACCGTGTTGCCGACTGCGCCATCGAAATCATCCCTGGGGATGTATGCCATGATGCCCCGTGAAATGCAAGAAATGCGAAACTACATAGACAAGAACCTACAAAGGGGTTTCATTGAGCCAACCAAACCGCGAGTCGCAGCACCGGTCCTTTTCAAAAAGAAGAAAGACGGCTCTATGCGTCTGGTAGTTGACTTTCGAGGATCAACGCTGTCTGCGTACACAACTTATATCCCCTCCCCCTCATGAAAGACATGCTAGCCTACCTGGCCAAAGGGAAAGTTTTCACCAAACTAGACCTCCGTGAAGCCTACTACCGAATACACATCAGGGAAGGAGACAAGTGGAAGACAGCATTCAACTGCCCCCTGGGGAGTTTCCAATTCAAGGTGATGCCATATGGGCTACAGGGAGTCCCAGTGGTGTTCATGCAATTGATAAATGAAGTTCTACATGACCACCTCTATAAGAGAGTCCTCGTCTACCTAGATGACATTCTCATTTACACGGAGACCATAGACAAACACATACCCCTTGTACGCAAAGTGCTGGAAAAACTGCTGAAAGCGAACCTCTATGTCAAACTGTCAAAATGCGAGTTCCACCAATCGCAGCTAGACTACGTAGGTTACCGAGTGTCAAACAAGGGGATAGAGATGGACCTGACTAAAGTACAATCAGTCCTAGACTGGCGACCCCTCGCACCCGCAGACAACTGCAAAGCTTCCTGGGGTTCGCAAATTTCTACAGGCAATTCATCCCCTCCTTTGCAAGAATTGCCAAACCTCTGATGGACCTCCTAAAGACAGGGAGTCCGACAACAAAACCCCACCCGGGACAACCTCTACAGTGGGACCCGGCCTGCCAACAGGCATTCAAAACACTAAAACAAATGTTTGCAAAAGAACCGGTCTTGAAGCATCCTGACCCCAAACAACCCTTCGTCATCCAAGCAGATGCAAGCGATGTGGCAGTGGGGGCTCCCACTCCAAAAGAACAGCCAGGGGGACCTACAACCTTATGCCTACACATCCCGCAAACTTACCGACACAGAGAGATGATGGGCGGCGTGGGAAAAAGAAATGTTCGCAGTGAGGTGGGCGCTGTTAACCTGGCGACATCTGCTAGGAGGCCAAACACCATTCGAGGTTTGGACTGACCATAAAAACCTGGAGGCCCTCAAGACCCCACGGAAGTTATCGCCCAGGCAAGTCCGGTGGGCCCAATACTTCAATCGTTTTAACTTTGAGCTGAAGCACATCCCAGGGGGGAAGAACTTTCTGGCCGATGCCCTTTCCCGAATGCCCCAATACAACAGTGAACGGGAGCAGGTGGTGAATGCCATCATCCCCTCTGCCCAAGGAGTAGGTCAGGTAACCACCAGACGGCAGCATCACTACCAGCAGGGGCAACCAGCAAGTGACCTGATGACAAGGCTCAAGGTAGAAACGTTGGCGGACCCCTGGTTCCCAGACAATCAACATCTCTTGACAAAGAGGGATGGCCTAGCATGGAGAGGGATGAAACTTTATGTCCCAGAGACTCTACGCACCCTGGTCCTCAAGAGAAGTCACGATGTTAAACCAGCGGGACATTTTGGTTTCCTAAAGACTCTGGATTTAGCATGGAGACAGTTTTGGTGGCCCCACATGAGAAAAGACGTAGACAGCTATGTAAAAAGTTGTACCATCTGTGCCACGATGAAAACCTGACCAGGAAGACCTCCTGGGTTGCTGCAGCCAGTAGCTGAACCATCAAGGTCATGGAAGAAGATTGCTATGGACTTCATAGTCGAACTGCCGAGGAGCGGCAGAAACACAGTGATCTGGACTGTAATAGACTTATTCTCCAAACAGGCACATTTCATACCCTGCAGCGGACTACCCTCAGCCCGCCAATTGGCTAAACTGTTCGTGAAACACATCTACCGCTTGCACGGAGTACCCAGAAGAATCATCTCTGATCGAGGTGTCCAGTTTACAGCGAAATTCTGGAGGGAATTCCTTCGATCCATAGGATCATCCCAAGGCCTCAGATCAGCGTTTTACCTGAGCACCAATGGGGGGGGGCGGAGAGATTGAATGCCATGATAGAGCAGTACCTGAGGTGCTATGTTGACTACCAACAATTGAACTGGGCGGACCACTTATCGTTTGCGGAGGTCACATATAACAATGCTGTCCACAGTAGTACAGGACTAACCCCATTTAAGATAGTGAGCGGCATGGATTTAATCCCCATGCCAGAGTACCTAAGGGAACCTCCTTCCTCAGTTAGCTTGACCGACTGGATGGCAATGCTGAGAGAAACCTGGGAATAATAATAATAATAATGTCAAGAAGGCATTAATAATAATAATTAATAATGTCAAGAAGGCATTAATAATAATAATTAATAATGGGAATAATAATGTCAAGAAGCCATTAGACAAGGCGGCACGGTCTTATAAGAAACAAGCAGGTAAGCACCGAGCCCCCCAAAGGCTGTTCCGAGTAGGGGAGAAGGTCTACCTCTCCACCAAGTATTTAAGACTCAGACTCCCGACCAGGAAACTGGGCCTGAAATTTATAGGACCATTTCTGATAGTAAAAATAATCAACCTGGTTACAGTACAATTGCAGTTGCCCCGATTACTAGGGAGGATACACCCCGTTTTTCACAGTAGCCTCCTGAAGCCTGTGGTAGGGTCAACTTTAAGGCCGGTGCCACGTGATCCCCCAGGACCCTAGATTATTGGAGGCCACACTCACTATGAAGTACAGCGAATTCTTGATTCAAGGTGGCACAGAAGGCGCCTCCAACACTTAATTAAGTGGAAGGGTTACCCCTTGTCAGAAGCTTCCTGGGTGAAGAGCACGAACATTCAAGCTGACCGCCTTATAGCTAAATTCCATGCAGATCACCCGAACAAGGTGGGAGGGGGAGGGACACACCCTCAGAGGGGGTAATGGTACTAAACTTGTTGTTTGTCTCATGCAGGCCTCACTGGGAGAGTGAAGGGAGAGGGGCCAGATGTCAGCGTCCCAGCACTGACATATATAAAGAGAGGAGAAGCTTGAACTTTTGCCTACTAAATCCTTTTGAAGATTCTGTCTCCTTGGAGATGGGAGGGGGGAGAGACATTCCTGTGATCTGACGAAGAAGAGATGAGGAAAATGGCTTGGAAGATAGCCAATGAGAAGCAGAGAATTGGGGATCGGAAAGGGAGGGATTGAGGGGTAAAGGTCAGTACTGACCGCGAAAAGAGCCAGGATCAAATCGCTGTGCTCAATAAAGAGAAAATTTCCTCAAAGATCGGCAGTTTGGAAATTCATTTATTTTGAGATAGCATCGAAACCTGACACAAGTAGGTTGTGGTCTACTTTGTCGAATGCCTTGCTGAAGTCTAAGTATATTATGTCCACAGTATTTCGCTGGTCTTCTAATTTAGTCACTGTGTTTAAGAATGAAATAAGATTGGTTTGGCATGATCTGTTTTTAACAAACCCATGCTGACTGCTAGTTATTACTTTACTCATTTCTAGATGTTGGCAGTTCTGTTTCTTTATTATCTTTTCCAGTATCTTCCCGGGTATTGATGTTAGGCTGATTGGTCTGGGTTTTTTTCCTTTTTGAAGGTGGGAACCACATCAGCTCTTTTCCAGTCCTCTGGTAGTTCCCTGGTGCTCCAGGATTTTTGAAATATGTGGTACAGTGGTTCTGAGATGGCATCTGCCAGGTCCTTTAGAACTCTGGGATGTAATCCGTCAGGTCCTGGTGATTTGTATTCATCAAGATTAGACAAGTGTTTTCTTACTATTTTTTTGCTTTAACTTTTATTTCTAGTCTGTCTTTTACAGTTATGTTTTTGGTAGGTTGGGCTATAGTTTCTTTTTGCGGGAAGACCGATGCAAAGAACGAGTTAAGCAACTCTACCTTTTGGACAACAAAATTGTCAGCGAGGTTGGTTAGGAACCAGGGGCGGGTTTCAAAACCCGTTGCTACTGGTTCGCTCACGGGTGCATGTGGAATGCTTCGCATGTGCAGAAGCATCCAGGTGGGTGGGTGGAGTCTCCCACTGCCGCCGATACCGGTTTGCCCTATCAAGGGCGAACCTGTAGCAACCCACTACTATTAGGAATCTATTCAAGTTCTCACTTGGTGTGGAATTAGTCTTCCAATTGATATAAGGGTAATTGAAGTCCCCCATTACTATTATAGTGTGTTTTCTACATATATTTGTTAGTTAGCAAGCAAAAAGGACATCTATTTTTTCTGCTTGATTGGGTGGCCTATAGTATACACCTATGACCATGTCATTCTATTTTTTTTTTCTTTTATATTGACCCATGTGCATTCTAGGAGGTTTTTGTCTTTGGTTTCATGCATTTCTGTAGCAATATAGTGGTCCTTTATACACAGTGCAACTCCACCTCCTCTTTTATAGGGTCTATGGGTTTTTTTTAACAGTTTGTATCCTTCGATCAGTATTTCTAGTTATGGGTTACATCCCATCAGGTTTCTGTTATTCCAGCTATATCATATCTACCTTCATGTATTAATAGTTCAAGTTCACCCTGTTTGTTCCCCAGACTTTGTGCATTTATATATAGGCACTTGAGATCTATATGTCTGACTCTGGATATGCTTCTTATGTCTCCTATTTGGTGTTTGAGTTTGTCTTCCTTCCTTCCTTACCTTATTGTTTGACTTGCTTTCTAGGGAATTTTGCTTGGAATTAGGTCCTGGAGATCCTGAAGATTGATCACCCTCCCCCCTTAAGTTTAGTTTAAAGCCCTCCTGATAAATTAAGCCAGTCGTTTTCTGAAAATATTCTTCCCAGTCTTTGTGAGGTGCAGCCCATCCCTTGCCAGAAGCCCATCACAGACCAAGGTCCAGGAATCCAAAGTTTTTTTGGCAATACCAACCCTTTAGCCAGTATTCACTTCTAGAATTCTTTGTTCTCTTACTGGATGTTGTCCTTTCGTTGGCAGAACAGATGAAAAAACTGCTTGTGCACCTAAGTCCTTGACTTTCTTGCCTAGCTGCTCGTAATCACTCAATGTTGTTTTCAAGTCCTTTTTTGTGTCATTCATACATGTAGCAATAGAAAACGGTAGTAATCTGTGGGGTTTATTATTTTGGTTAGGTTCTCAGCCATATCCTTGATTTTTGCTACAGGGAGACAATATACCTCTCTAGATTGTATGACCCTTCTGCAGATGGCTGGTTCTGTTCCTTTGAGAATAGACTCTCCTATCACCAACACTTGCCTTCCTTTTTTAGGGGTGTTTTTCTGTTTATCCCAGGTGAGTTTGTTGATGTAACTTTTTTGGGGGATATTGGATGATGTCTCTTTTCTAAGTGTTTGCATGTTTTCTTTGAGGGGGAGATTGTGGGTCTGAGTATTTTCAACTAAAGGGAGAAATCAGTTGCTCAGTTTTAATGGAGCTGCTTCTGATTGGGTTAGATTGGGCAGCAGGGGTTTGTTAGATGTATGCTGCTTCTTTCTTTGATTATTGTGTTTCCTTCTATGTGTGACATACCTCCATTTGTCTTCCTCCAAGGATTTATCAGCAGGGTCAAATCCTCTGGGAGTTATTTGTTCATTATTTGGTTCAATTTGGGTATAGCTTTCTATATCCTCTATATCCTTTCTATCCCTCCTTTGGTGCTTCCGTCTTTTCAGCTTCGTCACTGCTCTAGTCAGCTGTCTCGGCCTGCCATGTAGTTTTCCAGTCAGCTTAGTTTTGCTGTTCGGTCTGCTCCACTCAGCCTTCCACTCAGCTCCACCATTACTTTCCCTGTTGCTCTCTGCAGTGCTCTCAGGCTCTGCTCACCCTGCCCCATGCTGCTGCTGGCTCTCTCTCCTCCCTGGTGCTTTGCTGCTGCTTTTTGCTCTGGAGCCATGTGGCTCCCGTTTGCTGTCCATCACGCTGGGGATGCTGTTTCCACCAGCAAATGGGACTGCTTGGATGGTCCCCAGCAAGCTCGCCTCTCTTCTCTTTCCTTCCTCCCTGCTCTGCTCTGCTCACTCACCGGCTTACCTCTTTGTTCTCTGTCGGTCGTTGTACTGCCCTCAGTAGGCTGGCCTCTCCACCCCACAGCTGTTTTTCCTCCCTGCTTCTCAGCTGGCTCCACTTGCTCACTGGCTCACCTCACTATTCTCCACCAGTTGGCTTCACTTCCTGCAGTTGGTTTGCCTCTCTGCTCGCCTCACTTTGATGTGCCTCCGGTCTCTTGGGTAGGCCTCTAGGGTGCAGCTGGGCTTCTCTCTCTTTTAATTTTTCCAATCTTCCTCTCCTTTTCCTTTCTCCGGTCTCTTTTCTTTTTCTATGACTTATCTTTCCCTCTCCACCTCTCCTCCTACCATTTTATTTTATTTTAGTAGCAACTTTTCTGCCCATGATGTGACTATGCTTCTGTTGTTGTCATCTTGGATTTTCTTGGATATATAGATATATGGATTTTCTTGGATATTTTCTTGGATTTTTTTTTTTCTTGGATATATAGATAACCTTTATATGTCACTTTTCTGTGTATATGGTGGTATACATTATTTTTTAAAAAAAGTTTTATTTTTATTTCTCATAAACGTGTGTGTGTGTGTGTGCCTTCTTAAGTTTTCGCGGGTGTGTGTATGTAAAAAGTTAAAATCTCAGGTGTTTTCCCGCATCATTATAAGTTTGTTAGTTAAAATGTTTAAAATCCTGGCTAAGATCCCAGCTCAGAATCCTCTAAATTCCCAAACAAAAACCTTTTTAAGGTCTTTCAAAAACTCTGGCTGAAATCCTAACCAACACTTTAAGGTTAGGCAACGTTTCGACAACCTCTCTACCTTGTCATCTTCTGGCCTTTATTATCAGTTTAGAAGCTGTGGGTTATACTAGCTACAGTCAAATTATACTTTTAATTTTATTTTCATGGAACCCATTTGCTATTAATACCTCTGTGAGTGTCTGAAGCTCTGTTTATACATATGCCTCATCTGCTAGACGTTTAGTTCTAGCGATTAAAGTTTTTGCTACTGAATTTATTTGTGAGGGATGATGGTGTGAGTGTGCGTTTAGGTATCTATTTGTGTGTGTCTTCTTTTGGTAGACACTATGTCCTAGGGTGCCATCAGTTCTCTTATATATTAATACATCTAGGAATGGGAGTTGATTTTCAATCTCCATTTCCATAGTGAACTGTATCTTCGGATGCATGTTATTCAAATGTGCTAGAAAATTGTCTAGCTTGTCTTTTCCATGGGGCTAGATCACAAACGTATCATCTACATATCTGAGCCATAATTTTGGTTTATAAGTAGTTTGTTCCAACGCCTTAATTTCTAATCCTTCCATGAACAGATTGGCAATAACTGGGGAGAGCAGTGATCCCATTGGTGCCCCTTGCATTTGTTTATATCTTTGCCCTTTATACATGAAATAGGTGTTAGATAGGCAATGCTCTGCCAATTTTATGATGTGGTTTGGTGGGTGGTATTTATTTTTGATTGTTGCTAGAGCTTCTATAACGGGTACTTGGGTGAATAATGAGACCACATCAAAGCTTACAAGTAGGTCACCCTGTTCTATGAGTTGGTTTCTCAGAATTTCTATGAGATGATATGAGTTCTGCACATAAGAAGTAATTGATTCCGCAAACGGTTGTAGTTGTTTGGCTAAATACTTAGCCAAGTTTTGTAGCGGAGAGTTATCAAGTATTTGGAAACCTGCACTGAGGGAAACTCGAAATTTAACATCAGAGGATAGGCAGAGATCCCAACGGGCAACCAGTCTACCAAAATAAGACACACACAAATAGATACCTAAACGCACACTCACACCATCATCCCTCACAAATAAATTCAGTAGCAAAAACTTTAATCACTAGAACTAAACGTCTAGCAGATGAGGCACATGTACAAACAGAGCTTCAGACTCTCACAGAGGTATTAATAGCAAATGGGTTCCACGAAAATAAAATTAAAAGTATAATTCGACTGCAGCTAGTATAATGAAGCATAACCCACAGCTTCTAAACTGATAATAAAGGCCCGAAGATGACAAGGTAGAGAGGTTGTCAAAACGTTGCCTAACCTTAAAGTGTTGGTTAGGATTTCAGCCAGAGTTTTTGAAAGACCCTCAAAAGGTTTTTGTTCGGGAATTTAGAGGATTCTGAGCTGGGATCTTAGCCAGGATTTTAAACATTTTAACTAACAAACTTATAATGATGCAGGAAAACACCCGAGATTTTAACTTTTTACATATATATGCTCTTAACCAGTATCAATCGTACATATTATCTTTGAATTCCATATTAATTCATTTTTCTGTCTTAAATAATTGGAATATAATATTCTCCAGACTGTTCTTCTACCCTTCCATCTCTTCTACAAACCACAACAACCCTTCTCTTTCTTTTCTTTTTCCTTTCCCAATAGTCCAGATAATTCTACTTCTATCTTTTTCAAATTTCCTCTTCCTCCTCTCCTTCTCCTTCCCTACTTCCCCTTTCCTTCCCCCACTCCTCTCTTCTTCCTCCCTTCCTAATCTTCTCTCCTACTCTCCTTCCCCCTCTTTTCCTTCCTCTCCTCTCCTCTTCCCTTTCCTCTATCCTTCTCTCTCCTTCCCTCTCTTCTCCCTCTTTCTCCTCTACCCCTCTACTCCTCTCTTCATCCCCTCTCCCATCCCCTTCTGTTTATTTTCCATTCAGTATATTTTCAATGTGGTGTTCGAGCAGTGCCAGTTGTCTATTTACTCGTACTCCCCTTTCAGTTTCTTTTCCATTTTGCTGCTTACATAACTATCAACATTACTATACATTTATATAATAACACTCCCCCCCTTTCCCCCTCCTTCCCCTTTTTCATTTACTTAGATGTCGTCTGGATTTCTATTCCTACTTGTCTTTTCTCTCATTTTCTTTTTTCTTTTCTGATTTATTAATCTCCACTCTTTCATTCATTCATATTTTTTTCTAACCAAACATAAAATCATCCCCATGTCTTGAAATACACCGACTCCTCTTTATCCTTTATTCTTAATGTTAATCTGTTCATTTTTTCACACTCTAAAATCTTCTTTATTATCTCTCCTTCTGATGGGATTTTTTCTGCTTTCCAATTTTGCGCAAATACAATTCTTGCCACTGTTATTATATGAATAATCAAATAGCTATCTTCTTTACTATATTTCTCCAGTAAAATACGCAATAGAAATGTCTCTAGTTTTAATTCTATACGTTGATGTAACATTTCCTCTAACTATGTCTGTATTCTAACCCAATAATTTTTTGCTTTCATATATGACCACCACATATGATAATATGATCCCAGCAATTGAAAACATTTCAAACATTTGATTGATTTATCCTTAAACATTTTTGCTATTCTTTCTGGTGACATATACCATCTATAAAACATTTTATATAAGTTTTCTTTATATGCAGTTGCCATTGTTAATTTGTAATTTCTTTCCCTTAGTTGTTGCCATTTCTCTAATTCTATGGTATAATCAAAGTTTTTTGCCCAAGCTATCATTGTCTCTTTTATTTCTTCATCTTCTAATCTAATTTGCAATAAGTAATTATACAATTTCTTAATCATTTTTTCATCTGTTCCTATCAATATCTCATCCAATTCTGATTTTCCCAAATCAAAGCCATATTGTCTCAAATCTTTTTCATATCTTGACTGTATTTGCAATATTGTATACCAATGTGTCTCAATCCCTTGTTTTTCTAGCTCTTGTTTCTGCTTTAGTTCTCCCTTCTCTGTTAAGATATCCTTATATCTCACAATGTTTTCCATGTTGATGATATTTGGATGTGTCAAAGCTTCTATTGTTGAAAGCCACATTGGTATTCTCATATAATGTTTTTCTTTCACTTTCTCCCATACACTCTATATGCACTCTGAATATCTCGTCAATCCCACTTAATACCTTTTCTTTGCTCTCTTTCATTGCTTCCGCTAATATCCCTGCAATTTTTTCTGCTAAGTTCTCTCCTTTTTCTTCTTCAATATTTTGAAATCTTAAATATAATCAGCTTTATCCATTTCCAATTATATAATTGTACTTTCTTGATTCTTATCAGTGGTTGTAAATCTATAGTCCATCTCTTTCATTTTTTTCTCTGTTGCTTCTGCTTTTTCTTCCACTAGCTTCAGTCATTGTTCATTTTCCCCCATCATCTCTTTGACCTCCTTTAATTCTCCATCCATTTTTTCTATTTTCTCATCTACTTTGTTTATTCATTCTTTAAGATCTTCATGTATGGCCTGTAGCATGTTTTTTAGTTCCATATTGGCTTTCTCTTGCTGTGTTATAGTATCTACTGTCTTTTGTCCTGTGGAGCGGGATGCTGTTGATATTGATGGTCATGATAAATGTTGTGTTATTTTCTTCATCTGGTTCAAACCACCCAATTTGTAATCCAAATAATCCAACTTTAAGGTTCAAGTTTGCCTCCTAATTTGATTCCAAATTCAAATTCAAAATCCAATCCAAAATCAAAATCTTCAGGTTCTTGTTACCCTAATCCACATAAATTTGAACAATATAAAAAGAGATTCAGAAGAGAATCTCAAAAAAAAAAAAAAAAAGAATGAGAAAAAACAAAAAAAAAAGATCAACAATAAAAATTTAAAAGTCAAAGATAGTAAATTATAGTCAATCCAGGGGGAGGGCATGGCCAGCATCGCAGTGGCACAGCCTGAAACTTAGGGGCTCCAAAGAAGCGCCGATATCTTAGCCTTTTTTGGAGGTCCAAAAGGATCATAGCTATCTCGTAGGGACGGTGAAGAATAGGGGCACAGGCTGGTGTGAACAGGGAAATTGCAACTTCTCTGAAGTGCCGGCAAATAGCCTTCAACCCAGCAGCTGGGAAGACAGCCATTGAGAGCTGTCACAAGCTGGGGTGGTCACACGGAAAGAGGGAAGAAGAAAGCCAGTTGAAACATCTGGCTGAGATTGAATGGTCCTGGAAACAAGATTCCTTTTTTTTACTTTACTCCCTGACTTTAAAAAAAGTTATTTGAAGAAGAACGGCAAAAGAGGAGAGGGGAGGGAGCAGATACAAGGCTACCTCCCCACTTCCAGTAATAGCGGCAAAAAAGCAGAAGCCATTAATAAGACAATATTGACAAAGCTTGAAAATTGATTTTAATAAATAGAAAGCAGATTGGGCAGAGTGGCTTTTTTGCCAAGTTTAATATATGAATGAATTTTGAAATCCTGAGATTTGTACTTGAAAGACTAAAACTGGGTGGCACACATTAAAATGAAATTCCAATGTCTGCTCTCAAAAGAAGAATACACACACACACACACACACACACACACACACACACACGGGGTTGGATTAGATGACCTCCAAGGTCCCTTCCAACTCTGTTACTGTTACAGTCCATTTTGAATACATAGCAGAAAAAAAGTCTTGAGAGTTAACAAGGTTGATACTATATGGTACAAAGCTATTACAGAATCTAGTTGTTTTGCTTTGGATACCACAAAGCCTCCTCCCAAAAGGTAACAAAGAAAATCAGTCATTGAGAGAATGTGTAGTATTCCTAACAATACTGCGGACCCTGGTCAAGCATCACTTACCTGTTATATCCTGGAAAGAAGGAAGTGAACTTTCAATAATCTTTTCCACCATCCTTACCACTTTCTGTGCAGCTTTCTGTCCAAAACAGTAATACTTCCAAACCAAACAGTAATACAACAGGATGCTTTCAATCGTCCCTCTATAGAAAGTGGGAAGGATAGGGGAAGGAAGGTGTGCTTTTCTCATACGATGCAGAAAATGCAGGCACTGCTGTGCCCGCTTCACCAGTGTCTCATTTTTGAATGACCAAGCTAACCTACTCATGAGCTGCACACCCAGAAACTTAATACTACTAACCACCTCCACAGTTGAATCATTAATACACAGGTGTATCACTGTGCCTTCCTTTTCTGAAATTGACAGTGATCTCTTTTTTCTCATACATTTAGAACCAAGCTATTATTATTAGCTTGGTTAGATGCTTTGTTAGATGCTGATGCCTCATTGGTAGAGGAGTTGAACACTTTCTTTGCCTGCTACAAGGTGAAAAAAACAGACCCTGTGGTCTCTGCCCGACGGCTTTCTGATTCCCAGCCACTCACCCTATACGAACACCAAGTGAGAGCTGTATTGAAGGCCGTGAATCCCAGCAAAGCTGCAGGTCCAGATGGAGTGCTGGGGATAGTGGTAAAGACCTGTGCCAACCAATTAGCAGGGGTCCTGACAAGGATCTTTAACATCTCCCTGCAAATGGCCAATTTTCCATCATGCTTGAAAGCAGGTACTATTGTCACAGACCTGAAGGAAACAACAATTAACTGCCTAAATGACTACAGACCTATTGCACTAACATCTGTAGTGATGAAATGCTTTGAGAGATTGGTTCTCCAATACCTTAGGACATGCCTTCCACTGGACTTTGATAAACATCAGTTTTCCTACAGGGAGAATAGGTTGATAGATGACGCCATAGTTACTGCTTTACATTCTGGAGCGAGCCATCTTGAGAAACCTTGAAACTATATCAGGATTCTTTCATAGATTATAGCTTGGCCTTCAATACCATTCTGCTGAGCATCCTTATCGAAAAGCTGACTGACTTGGATTTTCCGTCTGCAACTGGATCAAAGACTTTCTGAGGGACCGGCCACAAACAGTAAGGGTTGGGTCTGTCATAGCCACCTCCCTGGCTCCTGACAGAGCTGGGTGCTCAGTCCCTTCCTATTTTCACTGTACGCATATGATTGTGTATCATCTTAATGGACCATTAAGTTAGCAGATGATACCACTGTATTGGGTCTTATTACAGGTGGAAACGAAACAGCGTACTGGGGGGAGGTTCAAAAACTATCCCCATGGTGCTTACAAAACAACCTGCACCTGAACATCAGCAAGACAAAGGAGATGGTGTTAGACTTCCATAAGAAGAGAGAGGAACTTTACATCAAGGGGGGATGTGTGGAGAGAGTTTCTTCCTTTAAATTCCTGGGAGTCTATGTCAGCGAAGATCTCACCTGGAAAATCAACATGACCCAGATGGCCAGAAAGACCCAACAGAGACTCCACTTCCTTAGGGTCCTGAAAAAAAATAAATTAGAACAACAATCGATGACCTCCTTTTACCGGTCCACAATAGAACGTGTCCACACACATTGCATTACGGTGTAGTATGCTGGCTTGACAGCTGTGGATAGAAAGACATTTCAGAGGGTGGGGAGCACAGCACAAAACATTGTGGGCTGTCCTCTGATAGCACTAGATGACATCGCTAGGGCTCCCTGCCTTAGAAGAGTGAGGAAAATCCTCAAGGATGAAGGAGGCTCACACCCTTCTTTATACTCCTACCATCTGGAAGGAAATATAGAAGCATAGGCAGCAGCACAAACAGGTTGAAGAACAGTTTTTATCCATGAGCTGTCAGATGCCTGAATGAAAACTAACTCTACAACAACATAGCAATTGAAATAATGAGTGGGAGGGGCAGATATGACGGGCGCAGGAGGCCATATCGTGTTCCGGGGGTGTGCATACGCTGTTTACGAGCGATTGCTCATTCCGGCCCCCAATGCGGGACTCGTGTCTGGGGTTGCACAGAGCCTCAGGCCCTGGATCCGTGGCTGATGTTATGTAATGCCAGCTCGGTTGTTAACAAAGCCCCCCTCATTTGTGATCTTATTTTGGAGGGGGGTGCGGACCTGGCAGGTATTACAGAGACCTGGTTGGGCCAGGAGATGGGGTCCCCCTCATTGAAATGTGCCCACCAGGTTTCCATGCATTTCATCAGCCAAGGGCTCAGGGGACGGGTGGGGGAGTGGCGGTGATTATTAGGGCAAGTCTTTGTCCGAGGGAGACCACTGTTCCTCAGGTAGCCAGATGTGAGTCCCTTTTTGTGAAGTGGGGCCGTGGGGTGCAGATGGGTCTGCTGACTATGTACCTGGCTCCCTGCCACGTGGTGGCGACCCTGCCCAAGCTGCTCGATGTTATTGCCGGGGTGGTGGTTGATACCCCCAGACTTATTGTCATGGGGGATTTCAACCTGCCATCTGCAGGTGAGGCGTCAGAGGTGGCTCGGAAGTTCATGGCTTCCATGGTGGCCATGGACCTGAGCCAGTTAGTCCAAGGCCCCACTCACATAGGGGGACACACTCTGGACTTGATTTTCGTCTCTGGTCAGTGGTTGAATGATCTTGGTAGAGGGGATTTAGACATGAAACCCTTGTCATGGACAGATCATTCGCTCCTTCATTTGGACTTTCCAGCCGCTTCCCCCCAATGCAGGGAGACGGAACCAACCAGATGATTCCGTCCCAGGCACCTGATGGATCCTGAAAGGTTCCTGATGGAGCTTGGGCCGTTTCCTGAGACTGGCACACGACCCGACCGAAGACCTGGTGGCTGCCTGGGAGAGTGCGGCCACCGGAGCTTTGGACTGTGTTGTGCCTTTGCGGCCTCTGACCCGATGCCGATCTCATTGGCTCCTTGGTTCTCCGAGGAGCTGAGAGAGATGAAGCGTCGGAAAAGACACCTAGAGAGCATCTGGAGGACTAGTCAATCCGATTCTGACCGGATACTGGTGAGGTCTTATAACAAGACCTACCGAATGGCGATAAAAGCGGCAAAATCTAACCATTTTTCCACTCTTATCGCATCTGCAGAGAACTGCCCAGCTGCTCTGTTTAGGGTGACCCTCTCCCTTCTTCGGGGGGTGGGGAGTGCGAGAAGATCCCTTGCAGGGTCGAGCTGAGGATTTTGTGCAATTCCTGCATGATAAAGTCGCTCGGATTCGGGAAGGCTTGGACTCCGACTGGATGAGTCCAGGGGAGGAGACGAGGGTAGATCTTGAGAATATTATCTGGGAGGAGTTTGATCCTGTGGCTCCCGAGGATGTGGACAGGGTTCTGGGTAAGATTAGTGCCGCCATGTGTTTATTGGGCCCGTGTCCCTCCTGGTTGGTACTGGCCTCCCTGGAGGTTACATGAGGCTGGCTCCAGGGGATTATAAGTGCTTCTTTGAATGAGGGTGCCTTTCCCGCCATCTTGAAAGAGGCAGTGGTGAGGCCCCTCCTCAAAAAGCCTTCCCTGGACCCGGCTGAATTGGCTAACTACCGTCCGATCTCCAACCTTCGTTTTGTGGTGAAGGTTGTTGAGAGTGTGGTGGCACGACAGCTTCCCCGGCACCTGGATGAAGCTATCTATCTGGACCCGTACCAGTCGGGCTTCAGGCAGGGGTACAGCACAGAAACGGCATTGGTCGCGTTCGTGGATGATCTCTGGAGGGCTCGGCACAGGGGTTGCTCCTCTGTCCTGATCCTATTAGATCTCTTAACGACTTTTGATACCATCGACCATGGTATCATGCTGCAGCGGTTGAGGGGGTTAGGAATAGGGGGCACTGTTCTACAGTGGTTCTCCTCCTTCCTCTCCGACCATTCACAATTTGTGTTGGCAGGGGGGCAGAGGTTGACCTCAAGGCGCCTCGCTTGGGGAGTGCCACAAGGGTCGGTCCTCTCGCCCCTTCTGTTCAACATTTATGTGAAGCCGCTGGGTGAGATCATCCATGGTTTTGGGGTGAGAGTCTATCAGTACGCTGATGACACTCAGCTGTACATCTCCACCCCAGACCACCCCAACGATGCCCTTGATGTGATGTCTCAATGCCTGGCGGCCATGCGGGTCTGGATGGGGAGAAATAGGCTCAGACTCAACCCTTCCAAGACCAAGTGGCTGTGGCTTCCGGCGTCCCGATATAGTCAGCTGGTGCCATCGCTGACTATTGGGGGTGAATCTCTGCCCATCACAGAGAGGACTCGCAATCTGGGCGTCCTCCTGGATGCACAGCTGTCTTTAGAAGAGCATATGACGGCCGTGGCCAGGGGGGCTTTTTATCAGGTTCACCTGATTCGCTAGTTGCAGCCCTTTCTGGACCGGGACGCCTTGCGCACGGTCAATCACACCCTTGTCACCTCCCGGCTGGACTTTATGTAATGCTCTCTACATGGGGCTCCCCTTGAAGAGCGCTCGGAGGCTCCAGCTGGTCCAGAATGCAGCTGCGCCACCATGGCTCTTATTGAATTGAATTACCTCAGTCCGCCAAACCCTCTACCTCCTCCCAATAAGCATTCTCATTATCATCCTGATTATGACAATTACTGTTGTATCATCCAGATACTTCACAATATAGTTGGTAGCAAACCTTGCACAATAGTCATGGGTCAACAGGGTGAACAAAAGTGGACTTAGAACACAGTCCTGAGGAGATTCTGTGGTTAAGAAAATGATATTAGAAATATTAGTCCCAACACACATACTGGGGCCAGAATATTCTTTGCTTGTCCCTACTTTTTGTTCCATCAACCATTCCTAGCATCATTGACTTCTCCAATGAATTTGCATGCATGATGTGGCCAAAATAAATCAGACATATTTTAGCTTCTAGTGATGTGTCTGATTTTATATGATTTAGCACCTATCTGTTTGTTGCTCTGGTTGTCCATAGTATACACAATAATTTACACCAGAACCACAGTTCAAAGGCTCAATTCTTCTTCGATCAGCCATTCTTAGTGTCTAACTCTCACACCCATACATCATTATAGGAAAGACTGTTGCTCTAATTATCATCCTTTTTGTATTTATATCAGTATCTCTGATTTTCCAGATCTTATTCATGTAAACCATTTCAGTGCGGCCTAATACTACCCTGCATTTGATTTCAGGAGTAGATTTGCCATTGTGAACAATATTTTATCCAAGAAGGATAAATTCTCAAACTAATTCAGTTTCCTCCGTATTGATTTTAAACATCTCATGTCCATCTACAGTTGTTGTCATTATCTTTGTTTTCCTGATGTTAAGAGTCAATCCTAATTTTTCACTTTCAACCTTGATTTTCCAGTTCATTTTTTTCCTGGTCTTTCTTATTTTCAGGCAGTAGTGTTTGTACTATCTGCATACCTGAAATTAATTATGGTTCTTCCCCCAATCTTTACTCCAACATCAGTCAGTTCCAGATCTAATTTCTACATCATCACTTCAGCATACAGATTAAACAAAAAACATGGCATGTTTTTATCCCTATCTAACTCCCTTACTGATCCTGAACCAATCTATGTTGCCATAAAGTGTTCTCAATATTGCCTCCTGATCAGTGTACAGTGAACTGATAACTCTGAGGTGACACTAAGATCATGCAAAGCCGCCCATTGCTTATTGTGTCAAAAACTTTTCTGTAATCAATAAAACACACACATATATATCCTTTTGATATTCATGAGCCTTTTCCATAATCCATCTAATATAGGCAATGTGATCTTGAGTGCCGCATCCCTTTCTAAAGCCAACTTGTACACCAGGTAACTCTTGATTGGTGACATTCTGTAGCCTCTGTTGAATGATCTTTAACATAATCTTGAATTTATGAGAAATCATTGCAGTTGTGCAAAAGTTGGAGCAATCTCTGACATTGCCTTTCTTTACTAATGGGATAAAAACAGATCTTTTCCAGTACTGAGGCCATTGACCAGGGGTGGGATTCAGCCTATTCGGACCGGTTCGGGAGAACTGGTAGCTCTGGCAATCAGCTGAGAGTGAACCAGTTCGCTCCAACAATTTGATGGGCCCGCCTGCCTGCCTCTGCTCTATACTGACCTTTATTTCCTTTGTTTGAAGCCCAGCAGATCAGCGCGGCAGAGCGGATTGCCGCACCTCAGCTATTTTACTCACTGGGGCTGCAGTAGAAGGTAAGTTTTCAAATGCACCGCATGCACACGGAGCACGCCTGTGGCACACGTGCACTCAGCGAACCGGTTGTTACACCAGTTGAATCCCACCACTGATGTAGACCATATTTCTTGACACAGGGCAGTGATGATGTTAACTGGCACTGGTCTTAGTAATTCCGCGGATATCCCAACAATACCTTGGTCTTTCCAGTTATCACTGCTGTGGTCTTTTAACAGTTCCTTGCTGAAAAAATGGATCACAGCATTTACTATGGAAAACATGACCTTAATACATCTCTTCCTATTAGCTTCTTCCAGATGTTGACACTGCGCCTTCCATTGCCTATTTTTGTCTTTCCTGGCTCCATGTTGGAAAATTGCATTCAGCTTTTTAACTTCATCCTTATTACCTTTTGCTTTGACTGTCCCTCACTGATCAGATATTTTGATCATGTCATCAGATAGCCACTTGTTTGTTCGTCTTGGTTTTTGGCTTGACACATATTTCCCAGCAATTTCCATAATGCTACCTTGGATCTCTCATCACTGTTCATTTGGATCGTTCCTTTCTAAATTCAGTGGTTCAAACCTATTCTTAACTCCTGTGGCATAGAAGATAAGATGTTTGTTCATATTGCATTTTGGGTGATAGTCAGTGGTGGGATTCAGCCATCCTATCCGGTTCAGGTGAACCAGTGGTAAAAATTCTGGCTGGCCCCTCCCCTCCCCGTCACTCCTCATCTCACTGGAGTGGAGCAGTTCTTACACATAATCAAAACAAGAAATTGGAAGGGAAATTGGGAATTCAAATAGTAAAGAAAGTAAAATATCTCAGAATTTGGTTGACAGTGAAATGCTCTTTGATAAAAAAGGACAATTACACAAAATTGTTACAACAAATACAAAAGATTTGGAAAATTGGGTGAAACTACAGTTATCATTAATTGGAAGAATTGTGACAATAAAGATGAATATTTTACCTAAAATCTTATTTTTATTTCAAACAGTACCAATAAAACCTGGGATTTTTTTTTTTTTTTTTTGTAGAATTAAATAAAACAATTGTAAAATTTATTTGGTTAGGGAAGAAAGCTCAAATAAAACTTAAACTCTTACGAGATAGTAGAAGTAAGGGAGGTATTGGACTTCCAGATTGGGAACTTTACCATGAAGCAGCAGTTGTAACATGGCTTAAGGAGTGGATAACTCTTAAAAATAAGAGGATACTAACAATAGAAGGCCATGATCTACAGCTTGGCTGGCATGCATTCATCTGGGAGGGGAAAAATTAATCTCATACGTATTTTCAGAGACATCAGGTAAGAGACGCATTGCTAGACGTCTGGGGGGAAATAAAGAGAAATCATTATATAAAAATCCTGAGGTGATTATCAACCTTGGAAGCCATGATATACCCCAACGTCTTAGACTAGAATAAGATGGTAACATATAATGAGCTATTGGATGGACAAGGAATATTAAAATCTAATCAAGACTTAAAATCTCAAGGACTAGAAATAGATTGGTAGCCATATTTACAAATTCAAACAAGATATAAAAAAGATTTACAAAATTATGGTATCCAAAAAGAACAAGAACTGGACGAAATATTACTAGGGACAGAGGAAAAAATAACTAAAACTTACAACTGTCTTTTAAAATTTAAAATGGAGGAGGAAACAGTAAAAGAGACAATGATAACCTGGGCCAAAAATTTTGGATATAATATTGATTTGGAACATTGGGAAAAAATATGGTAGAAAAACTATAAATTAACGATGTCGGGATCATATAAGGAAAACATCTATAAAATGTTTTATCCTTGGCATTTACCACTGACAAGGCTGACCAAAATGTACCCCCAATAGATCGCCAAATTGTTGGAGATGCAACCACGAGCAAGGGATATTCTATCACATGTGGTGGACTTGCCCGAAAGCCCAGAACTATTGGATGAAAATCAAAAAATGGTTAGAAGAAATTACAGAACAAAAAATTGAGATGAAGCCAGAGTTGTTTTTATTGGGTATTTTAAAAGGAAATATAAGTAAAAAGATTCAATATATTATACTTCATATTACAACAGCAGCAAGAATTACATTTGCCCAGAATTGGAAACAGGAAAACATGCCATCAAACGCAATGATAATAAAAAAAGGTGCTTGATTGTGCAGAAATGGATAAATTAACTATGGAGTTAAAAGATAGAGAGGAAACAGAATATTACGGAAGTTGGAATATGTGGTATCACTGGCTAGAAACTAGATGTAAAATTAATGCATAAAGACTATATAGAAAGTATGTTAAATTGAAAACTGTATATAATTATGAATATGATAAAACACGTTAAAGGATAAAAAGAATATGTAAGTACATATACATACATGCATACATACATACATACATACATACATACATACGTAGGTCTTTGGTTATTTGGGTTTTCTCCCGTGTAAAATTGGAAGTGTCTTGGCGACATTTCGACGAAGTCCCATTTGTCATCTTCAGGCTGGTGTCTTCAGCTTCGTGCTTCTCGGAGGAATGTGTGATCGCAGCTGTTTCTTCCTTTTAACTGCCAGTGGGGGTGTGAACTGATTGTTCACACCCCCACTGGCGATAGTTCTGGTCTTTTTATCTATCTTTTTGACTATCGCCAAAACTGAACACTTTAACAACAGAATAATCAGAGAAGCCATCGAGATAGAAAAATGCCCACACAGCATGAATAAACGAGATGATACCTCCCGCCTACCAGCCATTTGGAAACCCGCCCTTATTGACAAATGAGTTCCTAACACAAAGAATGACACCAGATCCACACTCACGAAAACCACACAGGATGTCACCACCACACATCCACGCAAAAAGCAAACTCAAACCCACACTGATGAGGCACGACCACAAACCAGAAGCCAGACCACAGCTGCATCATTAGCCACTTTAAACCCCTCCAATCCATACATGAAGCAAACTGACACCCGCCATGAAGATGTGCACAACCATGAACGTGAAGCCACACAACAGCAACGCAGCTCACCAGCTCAAATCCCCCTGCAACTCAGACTAACCCGAGCACAACCAAGCCCCCACCCAAACAGAACACACCCCCATCCAATTAGAGCACAGCCAACCCTACATCCAATCAGAGCACAGCCAACCCCCCAACCAATCAGAACACACCTCCACCCAATCAAAACACAGCCAAGCTCCCACCCAATCAGTTCACACCCCCATTGGCAGTTAAAAGGAAGAAACAGCTGTGATCACACATTGCTCCTAGAAGCACGAAGCCGAAGACACCAGCCTGAAGATAACGAATGAGACTTCGTCAAAACGTTGCCAAGACACTTCCAATTTTACGTGGGAGAAAACCCAAATAACCAAAGACCTACATAGAAACACCCGCGAAAACCTCAGAAAACATACATACATACATACATACATACATACATACATACATACATACATATAACTAAATTGATGTTAAAGAAGAACAAATGTAGAATATAGTAAAAAATATTGTGTATTTAAATGTGTATATAATGTATAGAATAATAGGTCATAAATTGGAATTATGAAATTTGAATTGATACCAATAATTGAAAGCTATAAAAATGGAAATGTATTTTTAAAACGAAAAAAGGTTGAATAAAGACTATTTAAAAAAACAAAAAAAAACAAAAAACAAGCTCCAAACAGTTGGTGCTGCTCTAAGCCTGGCTCTGGCTGCAGGCATGCGATTGTGAGGGCAGGCTTTTCCCTTTTCCCTAACTCCCCAAAATTTTAAAGAATTAGAGCCACGGGGAGGCAAGGCACACTCATCTGTTTCCCTCTATGACCGGCCTGTTACTGTTTCTTCTATTATTGCCATTCAATACAGCATAGTATCCAAGAATCATCACCCTATAAAGACCTCATTTCATCTCATCACTGATCTAGTGATGGCTAACCTTTTCTGGACTGAGTGCCCAAAGCGCACCCAAAGCGCGCCTGAACCCCAAAATGCAATGCGTGTGTGCCCCCCCACATGTTCCCCACCCCCTGTGCATGCATGGCAGAGACCCGAAGACCGGCTTGCCGCCGGGAGGCGCACACACATGCACAGAAGAGCTGAACTGGAGTGACAGCACGCGTGCCATAGGTTCACCATCACAGACCTAGATCATATCAGCTCATACTTTCTGACTTATATTTTCATTCATAATTAAAACTTCCTTGCATATATTTATCAACTCTATTCCACAAAGTCCCACCATCATTGTTCTAAATTATTACACTCATCCCTTTTTTCTTAGATCTATGGATCCACTACATCTCTTTCTTTCTCTTTCTCTCTCGTTTGTTTATCTATCTAAATCTATCTATCTATCCAGTGGTGGGTTGCTACTGGTTCTCCCCGGTTTGGGAGAGCTGGTAGTGGAAATCTTGATAGGAGAGCAAACCTGTTTGCTTTGAATGTCAGTTGGGCCCTCCCCCCCACCCCCGCGCTACACCTACCTTTATTTCTTTTGTTTTTAGCTCAGTGGTAAGGCGCGGCAGACTGGATTGCCATGCCTCAGCTGTTTTTTTTACTCAATGTGCTTGCGCGAAACGCAAGTTTGGCGCACGTGTGAACATAGTGAGCATGTGCACTGCGATCGCGCGCAAAGCAGTGCAAGATGCAAACCAGTGGTAAAACTGGTTAGAACCCACCACTGTATCTATCTATCTATCTATCTATCTATCTATCTATCTATCTATCTATCTATCATCATCATCATCATAATCTATATGTATCTATGTCTGTCTATCTATTCTTACTTTTTATTTCTTGTGTTAATTTTTGTAATTGAGAGAATATGTAAACTATATCATCAATCTTACTTATACACAAGGCATCCCCTGTGCATGGTAAGAATATGAGTAGTCAGTTTTGACACCTTTTGGACCACAAATTCCAATATACCTTAAGATCTACTAAAGCCCTGTTTTACCCTTAAGCATTTTCATACTAGTCTGTAAAACTAGAGACTTGCAAGATAATACTTTATTTATTTATTTATTTATTTATTGGTTCAATTTATATGCCGCCCTTCTCCGGAGACTCAGGGCGGCTTACAATGTGTTAAGCAATAGCCTTCATACTTTTGTATATACCTACTTAGTAGGACTTTCGCTCCCCCCCCCCAAAGCGGTGTTCTTTTTTATACAAAGTCAGATTATTGCTCCCACAATCTGGGTCCTCATTTTACCTACCTCGGAAGGATGGAAGGCTGAGTCAACCTTGAGCCTGGTGAGATTTTTTTTTTTTTTTTTTTATTGCAAAAGTTTTACAATTACATTTTCACCCCTTTTTTCCCCCCCCTCAACCCACCCCAAACTTCCCAACCTCCCTAACCCACCCTAACCCACCCCTCCCCCCAGACTTCCTCACAATATAGTCATGTCAAATAAAAGGAAAAACCCTCCTTTGTATATAAAGCTTGAACCCCGCCCTCCCCTTACAAATTTTCATCTTCATTACATTAACCTATTTCTATCTTAATATATCAGTTTCAAATAAATTTTCATCCTGATTACCTTAAAAATATTTCTATCTTAATATAACATTTTCAAATAAATTTTCATCCTCAACCTTAAAATATTTCTATCTTAATACAACATTTTGAAATAAATTTTTCATCCTGATTACCTTAAAGATATTTCTATCTTAATATAACATTTTCTAACAAATTTTCATCCTCAACCTTAAAATATTTCTATCTTAATATAACATTTTCTAACAAATTTTCATCCTGAACCTTAAAATATTTCTATCTTGATATAGCATTTTCAAATAAAAGCTATTTGATACTTCCTAGTTTGATATTTGTTCTGAACATAATCTATCCACTTCTTCCATTCCCATTCATAAGTCTCTTGAGAACAGTCTTTTAAATATGCTGAAATCTTCGCCATCTCCGCAAAACTGGCCATCTTCAAAATCCATTCCTCAATCGAAGGCAGCGCTTCATTTTTCCAGTATTTACCTATCAACAATCTTGCTGCAGTTATCATGTACAATATCATTTTTGTTTCCCCCAATGTAAAACCCTTAACTATACCCAATAAAAACAGTTGTGGAGAAAATTGAATCTTTCTCTTCAAAACATTCTGCATGACCCACCAAATTTTTATCCAAAAAGCCTTAACTTTCTTACAGGTCCACCAAACATGATAATATGTAGCATCTAAGCAATCACATCTCCAACATTTAGGCTGGGCACTAGGGTACATACACGACAATTTTTTTGGATCTAAATGCCATCTATAAAACATTTTATAGAAATTTTCCCGCAGATTCTGCGACTGTGTAAATTTAACATTCTGAACCCAAATTTTTTCCCATGTTTCCAACATCACTGGTTCCTCAAAATTTTGTGCCCACTTAACCATACAGTCTTTAACTAGTTCAGTTTTTGAATCCCTTTCTAACAAAACATTATAAAGACTTTTAATATGCATTGGGCCTTTCTCTTTTATATGTCTAACTAATTCTTCCTCATACATCATAATACCAGTTTTTTGGTCCTCTTTCCATCTCAATTGCAATTGATTATATTGTAACCAAGTTAAATTAATCCCTTCAGCCAACAATGTCTGTAATGTCTTCAGCTGCCATCTGCCCGCATCTGCAAAAAGAACCTCTTTATATAAAAACCCCCCGAGTGACATTATATTTGTATTCCACAAGGTATGACCAAGATCCAACCATAGCGGTATTTTGTAATTCCAGTTGTTTCGGTGCTTCTTCCAAACTCTCAACAAAGAATCTCTAAGTATATGGCTTTTAAATACTTTATCCACTTTGCTGTCATAAAATAAGTAAGCGTGCCATCCAAATTCCAAATCAAAACTTTCTGCATTCAATATTCCAGTCTTTTTCCCTCCAAACCAATCACTTACTAAAGTCAAAGCTGTTGCATCATAATATAATTGTAGGTTTGGAAGTTTGAGACCTCCCCTTTCTGGGATGTCTTGCATAATTTTCATTTTTACTCTTGGTTTTTTCTCGTTCCAAACAAATTTGTTGATACCAGTTTTCCATGCTTTTAGTTGTTTATCATTTTTGAGCACCGGAATCATTTGAAACAAAAAAAGAAATCTTGGCAAAATGTTCATCTTAACTGCTGCTATTCTTCCAAGTAAAGACAGCTGCAGTTTTTTCCAAATCTCCATATCTTTTTGCACCTCTCGCCACAACGCCTCATAGTTATTTTGAAACAATTTCATATTTGATTCTGCAACCTGAACTCCTAGATATTTTACCTTTGGTACAATCTCAAAACCTGCCCTCCTTTCTAACTCCAGTTTACGATCTTGTGTCATATTTTTAACTACCATCTTAGTTTTTCTCTGATTCAATCTGAAACCTGAAACTTTACCAAAGTCTTGTATAATGTCCTTCATCTGGATTATCGATTCCATTGGCTGTGTTAGGGTAACAACCAGATCGTCTGCAAATGCCTTTATTCTGTAATCCTCTTGCCTTATCATTATACCTTTCAATGTGTTAGAATCCCTTATTGTATTCAACAAGACTTCTAATGTTAAAATAAACAACAATGGGGACAATGGACATCTTTAAAGAAAGAACTCCATCCCCACGCACATCTACAGTTTTGGAGATTAAAGAACAACAATCTAAGCAGGAATTAGCAGAGCTGAAGGGTGCTGAAGGAGGCTTTTTGGATGAGCCTTTGCTGGAACCTTCTCCAATCTCGGAGCTGGCTTGGGCGGCTGAAGTTAAGGATCAGCGTATAACTCGAGCAAAAGCCAAGGAACTTAAAGAAAAGTTACAGCAGGAGAGTCAGGACAAGGCTGGGGCTGTGGGAAAAGCAGGACAGAGGATCTCAGATGACATCCTAAGGTTCTGCGCTTCGCTCCAGAAGGAGAATAAGGATGATTAAATGTTTATCTTGGAATGTGAATGGGTTGAATGCAACACAAAAAAGGAAGAAAATATTTGCATATTTAAAACAACATAATAATGATATAATTTGTTTGCAAGAAACGCATATTACAGTTCAAGATCAAAACTATTTGAAAAATTCCAAATTAGGAACACATTTTATATCCTCAACTAACCAAAAAAAGAATGGTGTGGTTATTTATGTAAACAAAAAATTAACAGCCAAACTTATAGAAGCTGACCAAGATGGTAGGTTTGTAGCAATTGAATTACTTTCTGCTAATAGTCAAATTCTTCTGATAGGAATTTATGCTCCTAATCAACAACAGGACTATTTTTATAAAATGCTGCATACTAAAATACTTCAATGGGATTATAGATCTATTTTAATTATGGGAGACTGGAATGGAGTAATTGACTCTAAATTAGATAAAAAGACTTTGGCAAAATCAAGAATTAGATTACCACAGACTTTTTTTGATATGAAAGAAGACCTGGAATTAAAAGATATTTGGAGAATACATAACCCAAAAGAATTGGACTATACTTTCTTTTCTGACAGACATAGATCCTTTTCCAGGATTGATTTTATTCTGCTGTCTGATGACTTACTTGTTAGGACAAAAAGAACAAAGATTCTGCCAAGAACTTTGACTGATCACAGTCCAGTATGGATAGAAATTGAGACATGTAAGAATGAGAGACGCTCTTGGAGATTAAATGAAAACTTGTTTAGATATGAGAAAAATATAATAGAACTTAAAAAGCATCTGAAAGAGTTTTTTGAAATGAACTTGAATAAAGGCACCCCAATGGAAATTGTGTGGGACGCAAGCAAAGCTTATATGAGAGGGGTGCTTATATATATGAACTCTAAACATAAGCGGATTCGACAAGAGCCTGGTGAGATTTGAACTTGCAGTAATTGCAGGCAGCTGGCAGCTAAGTGCTACTTAACAGCACTTAGTCCGCTGCACCACCAAGGCTTCTTACAGCCAGCCAACATACTTTTCTCCATATGCCATCAAGTAGGGTATATAATAATGTGTACACTCACAATGCACATGTCAATACACTAACTGTACTTCCTAGTACAGAAAGATATAAGCATCATAGCAGTTTAAAATACCACCCATTGCTGTATATAGTTTATAATCTACGTTGAGGAGGGAGATTGGTCTGTAATTTTTGATTTCAGTGGGGTCCGAATCTTGTTTTGGGATTAATGTAATTATTGTCTCGTTCCATGAATGTGGGGTTTCAGCTTCCAAAAGTGCATCATTGAATACTTGTAGTAGGATACCATCTAGCGACTGTTGGAAAGTCTTGTAGAACTCCGCTGGTATGCTGTCTGTTCCCGGTGTCTTATTGTTTTTTTTGTTTCTTCCTTGTTTCTATTAATTCTAACATAGAAATTGGTCTGTTCAGTAATTCGATGTGATCTTGTTTTAATTCCTGTATTTTTCGTTTATTTAGGTATTCTCTCATATCGAATTTCTTCTGTGTATAAGTTTTGGAAGAATTCCTTTGCAATTCGTTTTTTATCTTCATTATTCTGGTATAAACATCCGTCCTTGTCTTTTAATTGCATTATTATCTTCTTTTCTTTTTCTGTCTTCAATTTGTAAGCTAACCACTGTCCAGTTTTATTTGCATGCTCAAATTGATTTTGTTTGGTCATTTTTATTTTCCTTGCTATCTCTGCTGTTGTGCTCAAATTCAATTGGTGTCTTATAAGGTTTATTTTCTCTTTGGTTTCTTGGTTATGCGGGTGTTCCTGTAGATCTAATTCATATTGTTGTAATGTTGTCAATAAGCTTTGTTTTATTCGTTGTTTATCTTTGTTCTTTTGTGCAGTATAGGCAATTGTTAGGCCTCTGATGTATGCCTTAGTTGTGTCCCATAAGTTTTGCAGACTGGTGTGTTCTTTAACGTTTATTTGGAAAAATAATTTCAATTCCTTTTGGATCATTTCCACATATTGCTTATCATTCATAAGGTCTCTATCCATCACCCATCTTCTCCTCGGTTGGTGGCCCTTCCATATTATTTCAATCGGACTGTGGTCTGCCCATGTATTAGTTGCTATTTCTATTTTTTTGATGTCTGCTCTAAGTTCTGCTGTCATCCAGGCCATGTCAATTCTGGACCACGATTGGTGCGGGTTTGAGTAGAATGTAAATTGTAGTTTATCGTAGTTAATTTCCCTCCAGGTGTCCTTTAATTGAAACTCTTGTGCCATATCGTAGAATGTCTCCGGGAGTACTTTCTTCCTAGATTTATTTCGTTTGCTGGTCCAATAGTCTTTCTCTGTATTTACAATTGCATTGTAGTCTCCAATGAGACATATGTTTGAGTAGTCCAGTTCTTTGATTCTATTGTGGATCCTTTTGAAGTTTGCTTTAGTTCAAAGAAATTCCAGTATTTGGTTTGTTGATTTATTTGCTTAAGCTATTTATTCACCACTTTTTATACACTATGTTCATATTCATCCATAATTCTTTCACCAAGGAATGAAATGTAATCCATCAATTTGAAGGTATATTGAAAAATGAAATCTTTAAAAAGGCCACAATGATAAAACAAACAACCCAATCTCAGAGGAGCATTCCAAAGATTATCTAGTCTGTGAGAACTGGACAAGTGATCTACTTTAAAACCATTTTGCTTTATTATTTTATTTTATTTTTTTATTTTATTTCAGAGTTGATATAAGTGGCATATAATTCGTGCATTTTCAATTATGCTGATATGCATACTGTATATATAAGCAATTCCTGGGAACCTCTTTCAATTCAAGGCTTATCTCTGGGTGACTTGCCCAAGTTCAGACTAATATTCCTGTTTGTAAAAGGAGGATTCATTTGTCAGAGGGTTAATATGAAATTCCATTCAGCTCTTGCGATACAGATAAAAATACTGTGTGCTTAAACTCCATAATTAATTACTATTGGGTTATGCATTATTCAGTGCTCAATGAGAAATGAATTTTGATGGCCCTCTCAATCAACTGGCAGCATCTTAACATTGAAAGTTGTGTAATGGGAACCAAGTCAGTGGTAGCAAATCTTTTTATTTTATTTTATTTTATTGAAAAAGTTTTTCAAATACAGATTTTCCCCCTTTTTCCCCTCTCCTCCCTAACCCCCCCCTCCCCCTCCCCTCCCCCCATGGCTTCTTCAAAATAAAATCATTGATATCAAATTAAATAATACTTTACCATCCTTTTACACCACCCCCCTACAGGTCTACCATACATAATATCTTTAATATCTTTGTTCTTCTGCCCACACCACACCACTAAAAGATATTTCCATATATAAACAAAATCCTCAAATGACTTTAAGTTTGTAATCCATATGATATCTTCTGTAACGTCTTTCAACTAGATTATTAATTCCATCGCCCATGTAAGGGTAACATCAAGTTCTAATTCCAACAGTATGTTCAGTATCTTCAATTACCATCTGCCCCCATCAATAATAAATGTTTTCGTATATAAAAAAATCACCCGAGTGATTTTATATTTATATTCCATATAGTATCTTCTGTGGTGTATTTCATCTAGATTATTAATTCCAACCACCATGTTAGGGTAACAACCAGATCTTCTGCATGCCCCAATCCCATAGTTCTTGTGCCTTATAGCTCAACATACACGTAATCCATTTTTCAAAGAGTCCAAAATAGAAAGTTCCAATCCACTCAGTTAGAGGCCATCTTCCACATCCCAAAAGCACAGCACTGCAGAGATCTGTTATTCTTCTCAAAATAGTATGAGTCAATAATTTGCCTCAACTATATTTTCATATTAATCATCTCTTAAGTAACTAGCATTAGACTGTTGTTTAGTCTAAAATTTTTTAGTTTTGTAGAACCTGCTTCTTCTTTTCTTAACTTTTTGTGATTTAGATCTCCATTCTGGTTGCCTTTCTAGGACTTGTATATCAGCTGATTGATTTCCATGCTGGTCTGTAACTTGATAAGACATCACATTAAAATCCAAAGCCGCCTCTCTTGTATGTATAGGTAATCCAGCTATAACCTCTGAAGGAGAATCCAAAAGCGACTCGTCCGAAAGGGCCTCTGTGACTTGTTGTTTTTCCATTACCTCCATCTCCATCTGCTTAGCCTGGGTTTCAATCTCTTGTTCATTTTGCATTTCTTTATTCCCCTCCTATCCTAACACTGATGGCATACATGGAGATGTTGAATCCTTTTTAAGAACCTTGTAGTAAAATACTTCCGCTTTTCCAACAGTATTTAATTGATATCTTTCTCCTTGGTATCTCAATATAATACCAACTGGAGCATCCCACCTGAATGGGATGTTTTGTTTCTTTAGCTCAGTCACCAAAAATCCAAATTCCTTTCTGTCTTTTAACATCTTAGACGGCAGCTCTTTATATATCCAAATCTTCCTTCCGTTCATTTCTAGAGTGGAATTAAAAGACTTTTGCACAATATCATTTCTTATTCCTTTATCAGTAAAGTAAATCACCACATCTCTAGGCAACTGTTTTTGCTTTGCCACCCAAGAATTTACTCTGTAGGCCTTATCAATCTTATAGGATACCTCTTCAGGACTAAAAGTTCTGTGATTAAAATCACAGCCAGAACTTCCGCAGACATCTTTCTCAAGTCATCTCTATTATTTTCCTGTAGTCCCCTCATTCTGACTGCAAATTCCATGGACTTGTATTGCATCATTGTAATTTCTTTTTCAATCCTTTGTTTTATATTGTCTGCACTATAAGTCTCGTGATTAGCTTCCTTTTTAGACTTTACTTCTGAGCTAATGTCTTGAATATTTATCAAATCATTTTCAATTCTTTGTATTTTATTGTCCAGATTATAAATCTTATGATCAGCTTCCCTCATTTTAGACTCTAGTTCTAAATTAATATCTTTATCCATCTTTTTAACTATTTCTGAAAAAGTTTTCAAAGATGTTACAAACTGTTGTTTCAGATTGGCATATTTTTGTTGTACCAACTCTTTAATTTCCTGCCTGAATTTTTCAAGATTCTGGTTCACAATATCATCATGTCTTGCCATCTCCTCCAAAACAAATTCCTTTAGGTCTTTAAAACCATTCTTCTGAGTCTGCAAGTTCAAAACTTGTTCATATGGTTTGTAAATGGGGGAGCCCCCCCCCCCACTGCTTGTTTGTCTGGCTTTATCAGTTTCAATGCCATCCTGCCACACAGACAAACTCTTTTTAAAGAAAAATACTTCTCTCCAAACGGTATCAATATCAAGTCTCCAAGAAGGAAGAAACATAAAGTAGAAATTTTTCTTTTCAATTCTAGCCAGCGCTATTATTTCTGCTACTTTGTAACGTGTTAAACTATTCAGGCGGAAGGACTTTCGCTTTCAGCTTTCTTCTTCTCAAGCCTCAGCCAGTCGCCATTTTAAACTTTTTTTCCTTCGCTTTAAGATCGCTTATAAAATTGTTAGAAATACTTGTGATTTAGGGTCCCAAATCCAGATTTCATCCTATTTGTTTAAGCAATCTATAGATTTTCATTAAATGGATTGGTTCCGTCGCCTGGCTCTGCAAGAAGCAAAGTTCCCTTGAAGCCCAGAGCAGCGGCGAGCTGAATAGGGAGCCACATTCTGCTTCCTCCCCAAGAGTAATAAAAAACTCTGGGGAGTTCGCAGAGGGCTCTACCTGTCCTCGCCGGTTCTATCTCACGTCTCCTTAAGGAGACGGAGTTTTTCGAGCTGTCTCTCAGATGTAGAGACGGCTCTTTACAGGCAACAAGGCTGGCGGTCCCGAAAGACCGTCTGGCGGCGACAGAAGTCAAACCGGAAGCAGTGGTAGCAAATCTTGAAAACCATTAGTAGCCTGCTTCATGATCTCCTAAGTTACTAGCTAATAGCAGAATCTTCAAGGACTCAGCAGTTAGTTAAAACCAGTGTAGATATATCTACACAACTACTACAGAATCTGAAAATCCAGCTTGGTGTGAGTAAGGGGGTATATTGTGTATGTAATCCTTCAATTTAAATCTTACCATTCTTTTCCTGATAACAGACCTTTTGTGCTCTTTGTTTAGACAGGGATGTAAGGATCACCTCTCCTTCCAACTTAAGAAAGTACGAACTCTTGAAATGTGGTTGTTCAAAAGGATTATTTTATTAAGCAGAAGTGACAGCCATCCAACTAAAGCAAGATCTGAATACCCTTAGGCAAAGCAGTAGGATTAAAGTGGTAGAGACCCCTCCCTTTAAGTCAGAATGCAGATTTTAGCCAATACACAAGTGTGAAGATATTTTCTTTACTATTTCCTATGAGAACCTGAACAAACGTGCATTCCCACCATTTACTTTAAAGTGAGACCCACATGGCTCTCATAAAAATTCCTGCAGGTAAAGGAGATCTCAGGGCTCTTTGGCGCCAGGATATAGGTTGTAAAGTATCTGTTGACACAGGCAATGCTAGTAAATCGAATCCAAGTCTCCCCCTTCTCCAATTGAATGGCAGTATCACTTTTAGGGATCTGGCATGCTACCCTCCTTAGAAAGCAAAAGGGTCCACCTGAAAAAAAACAAAATATACACAAGATTTCATGATAGTATATTAACAAGGTTTGTTAGGATATCAGGAGTGAAATTTTCTCAGTAAGATTGGAGCCCTAACGTGGTGTTTAGTGACCCATTCATTGTGTGCTGATGGTAAATGTTTCCAAGCGACTAAGTATTGGATTTTCCCTCTGTGGATCCTAGAATCAAGGATTTCCTTGATTTCAAAGTGTTGTTCACCTTCAATCATGATGGGAACAGGTGGTGTAGATGCAGGTGGTCTGAGGGATGAGATTACTTCTCACTTGAGTAAACTAATATGGAATAGTGGGTGGACTTGCCTGAGAGTCTTTGGAAGGAGTAGTTCAACTGCTACTGGATTGATGATTCTAGTGATGGGGAAAGGTCCAATGAACTTTGGCCCTAGTTTTTTCGATGGTTGTAATGATTTCAGGAATTTTGTAGATAAGTATATTCTGTCTCCAATATGAAAAGGTTTGGGTTCCATCCTTTTCTTGTCAGCTTGAATTTTAAAAGCTTCTCTAGCTTCCTTTAAAGCTAGTCTAACCACTGCCCACGTGTTTTGAAAATTATCCATCGATTCCTTAAGTGAGGGGATGGTGGGTTCTTCTGTGGATAGTTCAGGCATGGGACTGAAATCCTGGCCTGTCGCTACTCTAAAAGGAGTAAAACCAGTGCTTGAATAGACAGCATTATTAAATGCAACTTCAGCAAAAGGCAAAAGTTCGGTCCAGTTATCCTGTTGAAAATTAATGAAACATCTTAAATATTGTTCTAAAACCGAGTTCAAAATTTCAGAATTACCATTAGTACAAGGATGAAAGGATGTGCTCAACCCCTGGCCAGTACCAAATAAGCCCAAAAACGCCCTCCAAAAGTTGGAGGTGAATTGAGCCCCTCTGTCGGAGATGATCCTTTGTGGAGCACCATGAAGTCAATAAATGTGTATTAGGAATAATTTGGCTAAACTTTTAGCAGATGGGATCTTTTGGCAGGGTATAAAATGTGCCTGTTTTGAAAATAGGTCTGTCACGACCCAAATAACAGTATTTCCCTCACTGTTTGGCAATTCTACAATGAAATCCATAGCAATCTCTCTCCAAGGTGCTGAAGGTTCATCTATCTTCTGCAATAGACCTGGGGATTTCCCCTGACGTCTTTTTGCTGCTGCACAAATGGGGCAGCTAGCTACATAGTTTTCTATGTCCTTTTTAAGCGATGGCCACCAAAATTGTCTTTTAATCAGGTGTAAAGTTTTCACAAACCCAAAATGTCCAGCTAATTTGGATTCATGGCACCTTACCATTAAGCATAGTCTTTGGCTGGCAGGAACATACAACTCCCCCCCCCCACCAAGCCAAGTCTTCTTTCATCAGACAGCTGGATTTGTGGTTCAAAAACCATTCATCGGTGGCCAATGCTTGTTTAAAATTTTGGGTGGTGTCATTGCCCGTCAATGTCTCTTGTTTTCCCTGGGATCTGGTGACTATTTTGGCAGCTAGTTGATTGTTTTGTACTATGGGTTTGATTACGTCTGGCTTTGCACTATTGTATTGCGGTTTTCTGGATAGCACATCTGCCAGAAAGTTTGTCCCCCCCGGGCAATATTTTAGAGTAAAATCAACGTTTAAAGTACCGAGCCCATTGTACTTGTTTTGGGGAGAGTTTACTTGGGGTCTTTAGGGCTTCTAGATTTTTATGATCAGTCCAGACTTCAAAAGGAGTCTTACTATCTTCTAGGAAGTGCCTCCAGGTTAACAACGCCCAACAAACTGCATAAGCCTCTTTCTCCCAAATGGCCCACCTTTGCTCAGTCTCATTCAACTTTTTGGATGTGTAAGCACAGGGTTGTAGTTGGTCTTGCTCATTCCTCTGAAGTAGGACCGCTCCTATTGCCACATCGCTGGCATCTACTTGTATGACAAATGGTTTCTCCGTGTCTCGGTGTTTTAGAATTGGTTCAGCCGAGAACAGCCATTTAAGTTTTTCAAATGCCGCCTGGCATTCCATTGTCCAGTTCAATGGCTGCTTCGGTTTAGGGTTGTCCTCCCCCTTTGTTTTTAAGAGCTTGGTGATGGGGAGGGCAATCTGAGTGAAAGCAGGGATAAACTGGTGATAAAAATTGGCAAAACCCAGGAAGCTCTGTAACTGTTTACGCATACGTGGAGGGTTCCAATCAAGTACAGCCTGCACTTTTAGAGGATCCATCTCAACCCCCTGGTGTGAAATGTGGTATCCCAAATAGTCAATCTTCTCTTGGTGGAATTCACATTTGGAAAGTTTAGCATAAAGTTTGGCAGAGCGGAGTTTGTTTAAAACTGCCCTGACTAATTTTACATGTTCTGCTTTGGTCTCGGTATAGATTA
Organism: Arizona elegans; assembly: GCA_022577455.1. Taxonomy (NCBI): domain Eukaryota; kingdom Metazoa; phylum Chordata; class Lepidosauria; order Squamata; family Colubridae; genus Arizona; species Arizona elegans. Next base: position 158,679,674 of record JAKOOJ010000001.1, read on the forward strand.
AAATGTCGTTCAAGTAGACCAGGACCCCCTTATATAAATGCTGATGCAGCACTTCATTTATTAACTGCATAAACACTGCAGGAGCTCCTTGCAACCCAAAGGGGAGCACCTTGAATTGGTAGGAGCCAAGGGGGGTGTGTGTTAAATGCCATTTTCCACTCATCTCCCTCCTTAATTCTGACATGATAGTAAGCCTCCCTTAAGTCCAGCTTTGAATTTTTTTCCCCTTTAACGAGGTGTGTAAGCATATCTTTCATAAGGGGGAGGGGATACATGTTCTCCACACTGATCATATTCAGATTTCTAAAATCAACACATAGGCGTTTTGAGCCATCTTTTTTTCTCTCTAAATAGCAATGGAGCTGCGATTTTTGGTCGGGCTGGCTCAATGAAACCCCTTGCTAGGTTTTTCTCAATGAATGTTCTCAGCTCTTCCAACTCCCTCAGTGACATGCTGTAAATCTTGGGTTTAGGGAGTTTTGCGCCGGGTAAGCTTTCTATTGCACAATCAGTGGCGCAGTGGGGCGGGGGAGCTCATCTGAGGCTTTTTCGCTAAAAACCTCTGCTAAATCCTTGTATTCTATGGATATGCCTTCAGTTGCTATGGCGTGACCAGGCATGGCTGTTTCTCGATTCTCTGCCCCCTCAGTTCCTTCATGTGGATTCTCAGCAAAAGTCACATTCCTCTGGAAATTTATGATGCCTTGTTTCCAATTGATTTTTGGATTCCATTTTTTCAGCCATGCAAGGCCCAGAACTAATGGCCATTCCATGGCAGGTGCCACTATAAATGTAAGCCTTTCCTCGTGGCTTCTAATGCCTATATGTCGAGGCTCAGTGGCAAAAGAAGCTGGCTCCCCTCCTGCTATTGACCCATCTAGTTGGCAGAAAACAATGGGGGTTTTCAGCTTTCTTACGTTAATCCCTAACTTCCCTACTAAGGTTGGGCTGATCAAACAATGGGTGCACACTGAATCCACTAGGGTGGGGATACTTATCTCCCTGTCCTGGTTTGGGATAAATAGTCTTAAGGGGAGGGTAAGCGGTTTAATTGGTTTGCTTACCAGTGGTTCATCATCTGGATCACTTCCGAATGAGTGTGATTCCTCCTGTTCAGATGCCAGGGTTTCCTCCCCAAAGAGGGGAAGGGATGGGACTTCTACAGTCTCTCTGCTCCTCAGTCTCCTTCCCACGCCGACCTGATTTTGCAGGGCCCTCCCCCGGTGGGTGGTTCCAGGCGGGTGTTTGCGAACGACACTCTGCAGCTTGGTGCCCCTCTTTTCCACACTTGAAACAGGCTGAAGATCTCGGAGAGAATGCGGTTTGTGGTTTGGGGGGCTCTTGCTTCCATTGGGGTGAGGATTTCTTCCATGCTTGCCCTGCTTGATACTGTTTTCTGGCCATATCGATCTCAGCTTCTTCGGCGGTGACATACCATTCATGTAGGTGATTCGGTGCGCCTTGGGCCATGCAGGCATTGTATAGATCATCACTCAGCCCATCCTTGAAACAGCTCACCAAAATATCTTCTGGCCAGTGCACATGACACATGAGGTCCCGGAATTCTTCAGTATACTCTGCTACTGGCCGTCGCCCCTGCTTCACCACCTTAATGCGGTCACGTGCTTTGCGATCTGCCAGTGGGTCTTCGAACCAACGTCACAGGGCCATCATGAAGCAGTCGAAATCCCGCAGTTCTGGTGTATTGGCGTTATGTAGGGTCACCATCCATCTGGCTGCGGCACCCTCTAGGGCTAGGGTCACAACTCGCACTCAGGATCCTTGGGTTTGGAAATCCCGCCCATACTCTTGCATGTAGTCAGCACATGTGCCACAAAGAATCCTAATTGTTGTGGATTCCCATCAAACTTCACCCCAAGGGAGGGAGTTTCCCTTTCCAGTTGTGGGACCCGGGGCTGATTAGAAATGGGTGCTGGTGTGCGTGCTGCCTGGGGGGGAGGGTTTGCTGGGTCTTCTCCCACTACTGCTGTGCCCCCTGCTTGATAGGCAGGCTCCAGAAGGGGGGTGCCTCACATGGTCTCATCCACACCCTTTCCGCACCCTTTGGTTGTTGTCCTCCCTTCGGATGTTGAGATTTTCCAAAGTTTCCATCACCAATTGGGTTTTATGCCTCTTCAGAAAGTCCTCCCTCAAGGGTGCTTCAGTCAGTCCCCCCTGGTCAGTAAGGGCTTCTAGTTCCAGTTTCCACCCCGGTTTTCGGTTGCCATGGTTGAGGGTGACTCCTCTGGTGTTCTCATCCCAGCCATCTTTCTTCCCGATGCCAATTGACCAGCAGGGCTTTTCAGGATTCTCCAGGGTTACCTCATCCTCTCCGATGGGGTGCATGAAACAGGCATCCGACTGGGTAGCGGTTGCTGTCTCTCCCCAGCAATCGGTTTCTCCCAGCTCTCTGCTTCGTTCAGACATGATTTGCAAGGTCCCCTCAGTAGAGCGAAGATTGCTTCTCTGGGTTGACCATTTTGCAGATCTTGTTTTCTGTAAGGATCGCCTCTCCTTCCAACTTAAGAAAGTACGAACTCTTGAAATGTGGTTGTTCAAAAGGATTATTTTATTAAGCAGAAGTGACAGCCATCCAACTAAAGCAAGATCTGTATACCCTTAGGCAAAGCCGTAGGATTAAAGTGGTAGAGACCTCCCCCTTTAAGTCAGAATGCAGATTTTAGCCAATACACAAGTGTGAAGATGTTTTTTTTACTATTTCCTATGAGAACCCGAACAAACATGCATTCCCACCATTTACTTTAAAGTGAGACCCACATGGGTCTCATAAAAATTCCTGCAGGTAAAGGAGATCTCAGGGTTCTTTGGTGCCAGGATATAGGTTGTAAAGTATCTGTTGACACAGGCAATGCTAGTAAATCGAATCCAAGTCTCCCCCTTCTCCCAATTGAATGGCAGTATTACTTTTAGGGATCTGACAAGGGATATGGAAGACAAGGGTACTTACACTCCGTTTACCTAAAAGTTCTTTCTGTTCTTTGCCAGCCTCTTTGCCTGATTCAGGACACACATTCAATAGAGATATTTTCAAAGATTCAATCAATAGAACATATATTTCTAAGAAGGTTATGTGTTCAGTCGTAATGGTTCTTGTTTATGTATATGGCATATGAAAGCTTTTGAGAGAAACATTATCCTGCCTTCATGGTTCTGGAAGGATTTGCACTATTTTTTCACAAAAGGCATGATTATGTTGGCAACGATTGAAAGGAAATTATCTTACAATAAAGAAAAATTAGTATGTGGGAAGAGGAAGACTTCTTATTTATAGCCCACAGGGTCCCACCCCTGAATATAATGGGATAAACATAATGTGTTTTCAAAAGAGCTCAAAGCTGATCTTTGAGATTTAAAAAGTTCCTTAAAACTTCTCATCTTGACAATTGCTTTCAATATCATAGAATATCATTTTTCTCTTTGGGTTATTTTCAGATATTATAGTGCAGAACCAAAAAAAACCATATCTGTCATGTCTCATTTACTCAGAGCAAAGTCATTTGGTGTTATTGTTTTTGTCATTGTCTTGATGCTTTTCTACCTGCAATATATAACAACTAGGCCAGAGCCTTACTGTAAAGGACTGGTACATCTCCTGATATTTTCAAAAATTAGGTGTTATATGGGTAAAAAGCAGATCCTATGGGACAGGCAAATTAACAAAATCTCTTGCACAATAACTAGCTTAAAATATTTGAGGGACATAGTCATCAAACTGTGTAATAAAAATAATTCCTTTGTCAATTCTTTAACAAAATATTAATTTTGCTTCCAAAAAAATCAGTTGTTATTATAGTCATAGACCAGCATATTGCTTCCTTATCATTGCTCAAAAGCAAAAACAAATAAATGAATTAAAAAGCAGAAGCTCCATGAAGATAGAATGACAACTGGGTAAGGTAAACGCATAGAATTTACTTTTAATATAAGGAAAACCAATATTTATCTGAACAGCAAAAGTTATATGGAAACTAAGTGAAAATAAGGATTGCAAACTGCTAACAGTGAGAAAAAGTTGGAGAAGCTTTAAATACTGCAGCTAATTTTAGCGTTGACATGAGGTTTTAGGGGACTAGTTCATAAGAAACTGAGAGCATTTCTGAAATGAATTGCAAGTCTTTTTGCTTGCATGAATTCAGGATTAGTTTGCAAAACTATTCAGAATTTCTAATGAAAAATAGAGGCCTTCTCCTGAGTGCTGACATAGAAGAATAATGTTTAGCCAAGCACTGTCAAAAGGAAAAGTTGAGACTTGGTCTTTAGAAATACCCTACTTGCACAATTAGCGATCAGCAAACAGAACAAAGCCACTGTTTCAAAAATTGAGATATTTAGTTCCAGGGTTCATTATTTTGGAAAGCATTCCTTTAAACTAGCTGTATGAATTACATAGTGCAATTTGGAGACTTGCTTGAATGTTTTTATTCAAAGGAATTCAGATAGTAATCCCTGCTTTTTAATTCAAAGTAAAGCAAAGCAATTATGTGGCAGCTATACTATGAAATACAAAGATGGCTACCCAGTTAAAATATTTCAAAACATTCTTTTAGAAAAATCCTTAATGTTCCTGGGGCAATCATGCCATACATAATTTCCTCTTTTTTTTTATGGGAAACATGACATGATGTGACGTGATGTGACATACCATGCCTTTGGTATATCTTGAAGACAGGTTTCCATAAAACAAAGTGGGATTTACTTGTTATGGAAAAGAAAAACATTTTAAGGACAGGGGGACTCATATCCCTGAGCTTTGGATGTAGTAGAATCATCATTTCCCACCAAAAGGATTGTGTGTGTAATGGTGTTTTCTTCCAATAGCTATAACAACCCATTGCAATGTTCAGGTAATAATAACTGTCTTGTGGTTGCCTCTAAAACCTGTATGGACAAACATATACTGCAAATCCAAATCCATTCCAAACGTACAAACAAAAGATACAGTGTAAGCTGTCATTTCCCCAAAAAGGAAAGAACAGAATTTGAATTACTTTGCTGTCTACCCATTGTCTTTATTTCTCCTCTCCTTTGTTAATATTCATGAGCAGAAATATCATTATCCCTTCAAAATTTGGGCTTAACAACATACGAAGAAATATAGATTTACACTTCATGGAGTATAGTTTTTTTTAATGCCACCCAATTTTAAAACTTGGAGTAATGAAATATGTTTCCTCTACCTATTGTAGCTTGTATCACACCCAGATGGAGAAAAAATTAATATTTTCCATCAGACCATGGTTTAATCTTGAGGTTTATTATTTTACATATGTATATAATGTTATGCTTTTTGTTTTCACTTTTTTATACTTCTTTCCATTATAGTTCAATTTTTTCCCTCCCCCACAATATATTAGAGCAATGAAATTATAAAGAATTTATCCCTTTATGATCTTGTATTCCTGCAAGCTTAAACTGATTGATTTCACATTTATAACAAAGGAAAGCAAAGGCATTGAAGATCTCTAAAGAATACCCCCTTTACAGCATTCAGATTCATGAAACTGCTAAATTAAATCCACTTTTTAAAAGAAAGAAAATTAGAACTATGTTCTGGAAGTCAGCAAAATTATGGAGACTTTAGAAACCAAGTTTTTAAAGAAATATATTTGGACAACTGCAGCACAAGTTTCTAAGAACTCTTTTATGCTACTTCCTTTAAAAAATTAATTAATTAATAATAAACAATATACAGCTTAAACCTCCATCCTTTTTTTACTGAAAAGTTTGCAATTGCCATTTTTAAAGCTTTTTCTTTGAAAGCTTTTGCACTGATTTTGGTGAAAGCAGCATTCTCTCTGCACTTATAAAACCATAGTTCCAATGAACTATGACTTTGACTCTGTGGTTCCTTGTGACCTTGGAGTGATCAGTGTTGGGGAGTTATTTACAGAATTACAGAGCTCCTTGAAGTAGATTCTGTGGACTCTCTATATCATCTTAGACTAACTGTGGGGCATGATCAAAGTGTATATGACACATGGTGTGAAGAAAGTGGATGGAAATGAAAGTTTTGTTTCCTCTTTCAGAATGCTAGGTCCAAAACTGTTCCTTCAAAGATTTCGAACAGACCAAAGTGTTTCTTCATACAGTACACAATTAGTCAGTGAAATTAATTCCTGAAAGATGTGCTGACAGCCACAAACAGAGAGGGATTTGATAAATTCACAGATATGGGAGTATTAATTTTGAAACTCCAACAGTTATCTATAAAATGAAGGCCATTTTATAACATTATACAGTATACATACACCGTATTATCCAAATATGTGCAATGAATAAGTTAAGTGAAATGTATAACTCAAGATTAGAGTATCTTTGTTTACTGAACTACCAGAAGGGTTAAAATGGGCTAATTTGAGCTTTGTTCCCAGCCCTCGCCATGTGAATGGTGCCGTTGTGAGCCCAGCAATGAAGTTCACTGTGTTGTAGCAGATTGCGCCGTCCCTGAATGTGTCAACCCAGTCTATGAGCCAGAACAGTGTTGTCCAGTCTGCAAAAATGGTAAGCTTTCAATACATAAAAAGAAATATGTCATCCAGTTTTAAAGGTTTTGACAACACTTAGAAACTTAGCTTCATTAGGAAAGGCTATTATTTGTAGATACACAAACAGTATGTGAATGACGGGCAACCTTCTTCATTGGAATATGCCAAGATGTCTGGGACATATAAGGTTTATGAATTTGGGGATTAGAAAACTGGATTGGTAACTGTAATAGAGACAGGTCACAATTCATGACACAGGCGAGGAATCCCTTGAAATTTAGCTGAGACAGCTTAAAGACTATGAAAATAGGATTTTTAAATTATTATTTTCCATAACTAAAAAACTATTTTCAATTAGTGGAATTATAATCTGAAAAGAATAAAAGGGTGATAAACACTCACAGGTTTATATCACAACTGGATTAATCAAAAATTAATATTTCATATGTCATTCCAATGATATATATTCCAAATGTTGCAGTGACTCCAGTTGACCTCGGCTATATCCAATGATATTCCCAGAAACCTGAAGGAGCGCAACTCCTCCCCATTACTGCTCCCTGACATCTATCAAACATATTTAGGAAAATTGTGTTTTCAAGTGTTCTGAATCCTTTAATTATCTTACCATCACAGCAAAATAAAAGTCTGTATATTAGCGGAATGGGGAAACAAAGCTGAACCATATTCTACAGGGCTACTTATGAAAATCCAGTGATGCAATCACTATTGCAGCTTGAAGCTATACCCTAAATGGGGGTTCATTATAAAAATTATATCACATTTTGGCTTTATTAAATGTCATGTCACATAAGCTTAGAGCAAAGCTGCCCTGACACAGCAAGCAGCCTACAGAATTTCAGGGATTTCGGGTTTCCTAGCTGTTACAAAATCCAGTTGCATCTGTACTAAGTAATCTGGTTAGTAAAAATCCTGTTCCTAAAAATATTTAAAACATAAACTTAGGTGATCTTCAATTACAGTAATTTAAATGATGGTAATGATGTATTAAAGATTTTTTAATTGGAACTGATGTTTGAATGCATTTCTACTTCATCAATATTTTTTCAATTCCAAATAATCTCCATGACCCACAGACTTTGCAAAAAAATAAAATCAGGCAAAGATAATATTACATTTCCATAAGTACTTTATTTTATTTATTTATTTATTTATTTATTTATTTATTTATTTATTTTTCATATTTGTATACCGCCCTACTCCCGAAGGACTCAGGGCGGTGAACAGCCATAATAAATACAAATACATATAGAAGTTAAAAACTATTAAAAAACAGATTAAGTAATTTGGCTCAAAGATTAAAACATCCAAATTTATCTAAAAGAGGTCTAAAACCCGATTTAAAAGCCAATTTAAAAGCCAATTAAAAAGGGAGAGTTAGGCCAGACCAGCTTGTTGGAATAGAAATGTTTTCAGGGCACGGCGGAATATACGTAAGTCTTGGATGTTTCGTAACTCCGGGGGAAGCCCGTTCCAGATGGTAGGTGCCCCCACAGAAAAGGCTCTCCCCCTGGGGGCCGTCAGTCGACATTGTTTGGCCGACGGCACCCTGAGGAGTCCCTCTCTATGGGAGCGAACTGGTCGGTGAGAGGCTATTGGTGACAGGAGGCGGTCTCGTAAGTACCCTGGTCCTGAGCCATGGAGCGCTCTAAAGATAGTAACCAAAACCTTGAAGCGTACCCAGAGACCACCGGGAGCCAGTGCAGCTCGCGCAGGAGGGGGGGTTACATGAGAGCGCCACATTGCTCCCATCACCACCCGCGCGGCTGCATTCTGGACCAGTTGGAGCCTCCGGGTGCTTCTCAAGGGGAGCCCCATGTAGAGAGCATTACAGTAATCCAGGCGTGAGGTGACAAGGGCGTGAGTGACCGTGCGTAACGAGTCCCGATCCAGAAAGGGACGCAACTGGCGAATCAGGCGAACCTGATAAAAAGTCCTCCTGGCCACGGCCATCATATGCTCTTCTAAAGACAGCCGCAAGTCCAGGAGGATGCCCAAGTTGCGAACCCCATCTGTGGGGGCCAACGACTTGCCCCCAATAGTCAGAGATGGCGTCAACTGACTATATCGGGACGACGGAAACCACAGCCACTCGGTCTTGGATGGGTTGAGTCTGAGTTTGTTCCTCCCCATCCAGATCCGTACGGCCTCCAGGCACCGGGACATCACCTCGAGGGCATCATTGGGGTGGTCTGGGGTGGAGATGTACAGCTGGGTGTCATCAGCGTACTGATGGTACTTCACCCCAAAACCACGGATGATCTCACCCAGCGGCTTCACATAAATGTTGAATAGAAGGGGCGAGAGGACCGATCCTTGTGGCACCCCACATATAAGGGGCCTCGGGGTTGACCTCTGCCCCCCTGTCAACACAGACTGCGACCGGTCAGAGAGAAAGGAGGAGAACCACTGTAGAACAGTGCCCCCCACCCCCAACCCTTCCAACCGGTGCAGCATGATATCATGATCGATGGTATCAAAAGCCGCTGAGAGGCCTAATAGGACCAGGACAGAGGAGCAACCCCTGTCCCGAGCCCTCCAGAGATCATCAACCAATGCGACCAATGCTGTCTCTGTGCTGTACCCGGGCCTGAAGCCCGACTGGAACGGATCCAGATAATTTGATTCATCCAGGTACTGAGGCAGTTGTCGTGCAACCACACTCTCAACAACCTTCGCAACAAAGCGAAGGTTGGAGACAGGACGATAATTTGCTAACACAGCTGGGTCCAGGGAGGGCTTCTTGAGGAGGGGCGTCACCACCGCCTCTTTCAAGATGGTGGGAAAGACACCCTCACTCAAAGAAGCATTTATAATCTCCTGGAGCCAGCCTCGCGTAACCTCCCGGGAGGCCAGTACCAACCAGGAGGGACACGGGTCCAATAAACATGTGGTCGCATTTAGTCTGTTCAGTATCCTGAATATCTTAAGTATTTCTCCTAAAATTGTAGACTGTATATGTCAGAAACATTATTTTATTTTATTTTATTATCAAAATTTTGAAATCACTCATCTCCCTCACAGATGGGTTATATAAATGAAATCACACAATTGTGACTTTTAAGAGGGAACTAACTTGCTTACATTAATACATATTAAAATGTAAAGTACTTGGAGGTCTCCATAGGAAAACTTCCCCTTATTTTTCCTTTAATGTGTTTATATTATGATGCTATATTCGCTGCCTGTGCAAATCCATTATTATATGAAGCAATATTTATAATGGATGTTACACGAATAAAACATTTTCAGTTGGAACTACAATTACACAGAAAATAGCTCCCATAGAATGAAATGCATAAACAATCTGGACAAAGACCGTCTAACCCTTAATTCTACCAGAACCCAAAGAGAAAATTAGATAGTTCTTACCTTCCACTTCCCTCAGTCTAAATAATCCTGCCATCCATTTCTATATTGTTCTCCAAAACTTAGGTTCAAACTAACAGGATAGCTACTGTGATTAAAGAAAAAGTTAATGTCACAAATGCCAAAGATATAATACTGTTTGTCCATTGTTTCTTTCTAAAATACTGTAGGATATGGACAAATCTGGGAAACAACTGGATTATTTGTAGTATATTTTCTCTAATCCCAAGTGGAATAGATAGTATCATCCATGTTATTCTGATCCCTAACCTTCCATGAAATTTTAGTTGTGATTTGTTTCTCTGAAGCTCTAATTTGCCAAAATGACAGTGTTGAGCAAGATTGTTCAATTGTTGATCTAAAATACTACAGTGAGACAGGGAGAGAGAAACACAGGGGTGTCTGCAATGTGTGGTTAAAAACAATCAAGATAATAGTCACAGCAATGCAATAGTGTGTGCCAAATGCTGTTAATTGATTGATTAAATTTCTGGTTCAGTACCCCAAAATCAACTTTATAACATTTACAAAGAAACATTCATCATTTCTTTTCCTGACTTCCTCTCTTTTGGCCATAAAATAATTTTATCTCGGGGGCTGCCTTTGTGAAGCTGAAACTAAAGCAATAGGCGCGAAAGTTGCATATAGAAAGCATCCCCTCCCACTGTCCATCATCAATCACCCAATCCAAAGGTCTCCTAGAGGTCAGGTGGAAGCACGTCTGGTATCGTCATCAATCAGGAACACGATGATGGTTGACCCGATAGCCACTTCGGAGATTAGGTTTCGTTTCTTCAAAATCCTCCAGCATACTCCCCCCCCCCCCACAGTCTCTAATTCTCTCCCACCCGTTTCTTATGGCAGCCAAAGCAGTAAAGTCTGACATTCGGCCCCTCCAGAGAAAAGACGTTAGTCCTAAACAGGGAAAAGAAAAGGAAGAAAAGAAAAATTGAAATACAGGCATTAAGGTTTATCAGGATATTTGGTATGAAACAACTGTACTTTCTTTGGTGCCCGGACATCACGTTTGTTCACCCACTCAGCTTGAGACAGAGGAAAATGTTTTCAGGCCACCAGATATTGCACCTTACCGTGGTGCTTCCTAGAGTCTAAAATTTCTTTGACTTTGAAATGTTGTTCCCCTTCTATCAGTATGGGAACCGGAGGGGAATCTTGGTCCGGTCGTAAAGGGGACGAGTGTTCTGATTTCAACAAGCTAACATGAAACACAGGGTGGATTCATCTCAAAGTTTTTGGCAACTCCAATTCAACTGTTACTGGATTAATAAGTCTAATGACCAGGAAAGGACCCACATACTTGGGTCCAAGCTTTTTTTATTTCTGTGAAGTCTGTAAGTATTTGGTGGAAAGATAAACCCTGTCACCCACTTTATACATATGTGCCGGGGACCGTTTTTTATCTGCTTGGGTCTTATGCGCTCGGTGTGCATCATCTAGGGCTTTTTGAGTTACAGCCCAAGTGCTCCGTAACTGTTCGGTCCACTCAATCAAAGATGGGTTTTGTGGGGTGTCTTGTGGTAGCTCGAGGATTGGCACAAATTCCTGACCAGATGCTACCTTAAACGGAGTGAACCCGGTGCTGCTATGGATAGAGTTGTTGTATGCCACCTCCGCAAATGGCAATAGGTCCACCCAGTTGTCTTGCTGGTAATTTACATAACATCTCAGGTACTGTTCTAACACAGCATTGGTTCTCTCACAAGCCCCATTAGTCTGGGGGTGGTGGACGGAGCTTAGCCCTTGGGCGGAGCCTATTAACCTTAAAAACTCCTTCCAAAAGTTGGAAGTAAATTGTACACCCCGGTCCGAAATTCTACGTTTTGGAGCTCCATGTAATCTGTAAATATGATGAATAAACAGTTTTGCAAGAGTTTTAGCTGAAGGGATTTTAAAGCAGGGGATCAGCTTAATGTCAGGTATGCTTCCTTCAAAGTCCAGGAAAGAATGAGCCAAACTCCATTATTATAGAGTAATGTACTTTTACTGGAAAATGAAATGAACGCTACCAAGGAAAAGCTGAAACTAAAGCAATAGGCGCGAAAGTTGCATATAGAAAGCATCCCCTCCCACTGTCCATCATCAATCACCCAATCCAAAGGTCTCCCAGAGGTCAGGTGGAAGCACATCTGGCATCATCATCAATCAGGAATGCAATGACGGTTGACCCGATAGCCACTTCGGAGATTAGGTTTCGTTTCTTCAAAATCCTCCAGCACACACGGTCTCTAATTCTCTTCCACCCGTTTCTTATGGCAGTCGGAGGCTGACAGTAGGTTTGTTTCACAGAAACCAATGCTCTGTGCAAAGGGTCCTTTCAACTAAAAGTTGAAATAAAAATTTTCCATGTTGGATAAAAGGTTGAAATAAAAAGTTTTCATGATGCTACTTTGACTTTGTCTCCATGAAAAAGTTTACTGACTCAAGGGGAAAAAACCATTTTCCTCTTGCATGAGCTTTTCTTAGACTTGGCTGGCAGCATGAGAATTGAAAAGCATTCTAGCAAAAAAAAAAAATCCTTAAAAGAATACAAATGCCAACATCCCATGTTGCTCTATTGTGGATTAATGTAGCAGAAGAAAACAAAACAGCATCCAGCAAATGCACGAGACTGTGGCTAGCTTTCTCTGATGGGTTTACAAGTTTAGGAAAGTTCATTTTCAATAGGTCCTTACTCTTGGAGTACAATTTGCATTAGTGATCAGCAATCCAAATTAATACATGATGATGATAGATTCAGAGAGAATTTATCATTTTAATTGCAATCTGATTAAAGAAATCTTTAAAGCAATATATTAAAAAGCACCATAGTTCTTAGGACTTAATCATTACTCAACAGCTTGCAATGCTTCTGGTCCTTTCCAGTATTAAAATAGGGCTTGCTATGTCTTAATCTAGAGTTTAAAACATTATGTCATAGTATATGTACAAGGAAGCAAACAAGAAGGTCTTTAAAGCTCTAAACTAAATTTTCTAATCACTAAAACTATCTTAAGAACAGAGGGCAGGATCTACCCTGGATCCTCTTTCATACGGTTCAGCATTATACCAAAGGCTAGTACAAAATCCACTGTGTTTAGAACATGACCATAATAAATACAGCCTGAAACTATTGCACTAAGGAGAAATTTCCTGATGGTGAGAACAATAAACCAGGGGAATGGCTTGCCTTCAGACGTTGTGGATGCTCCATCACTGGAGGCTTTTAAAAAAAGAACTGGAAAGCCATCTGTCTGAAATGGAATAAGGTTTCTTGCTTGAGCAGGGGATTGGACTAGAACAGGGGTCACCAACCTTTCTGGCTTTGTAGACCAGCAGAGGGGGTGAGAGGGGATGGTTCTGCATGAGTGGTAGGCAAGTGTGCATGTATGCAAGTGACAGTCATGCCAGCCTGCCACATGCACAAATGGAGCATGCAGACTGGTGTTCATGCAAATGAGGATGCATGTACACTCCCACAGCCCAGTTTGAACGGCTCAAGACCTGGGAGTGGGCCACCACCTGAGGGTTAGGGATCTCTGGACTAGAAGATTCTCCAACTGTGTTATTCTGTATTCTAAAGTCAGCATTTCTAGACAGCTCTTGTGTCCTTTATTGGCCAGTAAAGTTCAAACTGCAAGTTAGAATTGTGGTTGTATTCGCATTTAATTCACTGTTCTGTTTGCTAAAGTGCCTGAGTTTGAACAGCTGCTCCTTATTCCAGAATATTTAATGTAATCTTTTTTTTTAAATGAAAAGAAACAATTCTTTTCTATTCTCCAAGGTTTATAACAGGAATTCCTAAATATTTTGCCATCACAACTCCTTTTAGTGTAATATTAATGTACTGAAACCTTCCTTAAAAATCCAACATCAAACTATATACAAATGAACAATGGAAGCAATACAATGAAACTTTTGGGAAAAAGTGCATGTATTGTAAAAATTTAACTAAAAAGTGTTCATACCTCCCCTGGGTTCTGCCTGCACCTGCCCAAAGGAGGTGCATCTCACAGATTCCTCACCAACTTCTGGTCTATAGAGATCAGGATGCTTATGTTTTTCCATTATGTTCTAAGTATTTTGCCAATTCTTTAGTGAATTTTCCAGTTGAAGAATATGGTTTAGTCTAGTCAAATTCTCCTAATTCAAAAAATGTATTTATTATTTATTTATTAGTTCAATTTATATGCTGCCCTCCTTCGAAGACTCAGGGCGGCTTACAATGCACTTATAGCAATAGCCTTCATTCTTTTCTATATACCTGCTTATTAGGGCTTTTGGTCCCCCATAAGCGGTGTTTCTACAAAGCCAGTTTATTGCCCCTACAATCCGGGTCCTCAATTTACCTACCTCGGAAGGATGGAAGGCTGAGTCAACCTTGAGCCTGGTGAGATTTGAACTCGCACTAATTGCAGGCAGCTGGCAGCTAAGTGCTACATAACAGCACTTAGTCTGCTGCACCACCAAGGCTCTTGGTGGTGCAGGAAAAGGAAAAGAAATCTCACTTTCCTATCTGATTTAAATTTATAAAAGGAGTCTGGGATTTTTTTGAGCAGCATCCCTGAGTAAACTAACAAACATTTACAACAATATTGGAAGACAACATATTCAGTAGCGCACAGATGGTATAATTTCCCAAAAGATTCATTACAAAAACTATCAGGAAACAAATCTGACTTTTTAGAAGATAATAGTGAGGTAAATGGACTGGAGCATGTGTTGCATGATTCATGAGTAATGCAGGCATCATACTGACAGGATATAAATATCCTTGAAGATCTGTCCCACATGAGCTAAAATGCTGTTTAAGATTTATCTGCTCACTTGGATAAGGAACCTTCCTGAATTTTATATTTTACTTGTTATAAAGGCTCTGGGACCCTAGTTAGTTCCGTGTAAAATTTTTAGATACAAGCTTTGTCTTCTGGTGGATAATCCTAGGATGCAGAATATTAGATTTCTAAAGAACAGTTGATAGACAACTTTAAAGAAACAATAATAAAATCATTAATCATGAGCGAAAAAAATATAAAATTCAAATTCATTAGATCAACCAAAATTTTACAAAATTCACTGCAAGCTCCTGAATACCAGTATTATTTTTTTTTGTCAAACAAGTTGCTTAGAGGGAGAAGGAGCTGGGAAGTAAAATGCATACGGTAACTGCTTTATTTTTTTTAATTTTCATATATAATTTGTGAATTAAGTGCATCCAATTATACAGGCTCCAGCCAAAAGCCCTTGTAAAATAATTACAATCAGTTAAGACATCCTAGAAGAAAGCCACCAAAACAAAAATAGTCTGTTCAAGTCCCCCCAAATCCATGAAGCAACTATTCCTTCTCTGCCTCTTAAAAATAAATGGACCTCAAGGCAAAGTGGCCATGTTACCTCTGCCAAAGCCTATCCTTAGCCCCCATCCTGAGAGAAGACACCTTGGTAGCTGATGATACAGGATGAACAAACTGTTTGGTCTCATGGGAATCTTGGACTCTCAATTTCGTGCCTTTGCGGCCTCTGACCCGGCGCCGATCTCATTTGGCTCCTTGGTTTACTGAGGAGCTAAGGGAGTTGAAGCGCCGGAAAAGATGCCTAGAGAGTAGTTGGAGGGCCAGTTTTTCAGAATTGGACCGGACACTGGTAAGATCTCATATTAGGAATTACCTAGTGGCAATAAAAGCAGCGAAATGTAGCTATTTTGCTGCTCTTATTGCGTCATCAGATAACCGCCCGGCTGCCCTGTTTAGGGTGACCTGCTCCCTGTTCCACCAGGAAGCGCGGGAGGACCCCTTGGAGGGTAGAGCCGAGGATTTTGTTCAGTATCTGCATGACAAAATCACTCAGATCCGGGAAGATTTGGACTCCGACTGGGTAGTCTCAGGGGGAAGGACTGGGGCAGGTCTTGAGAATGTTATCTGGGATGAGTTTGATCCTGTGACCCCTGAGGACATGGACAGGATTCTGGGTAGACTGAACGCGACCACTTGTTTATTGGACCCGTGCCCCTCCTGGTTAGTGCTGGCTTCCCAGAAGGTGACGCGAGGCTGGCTCCAGGGGATTATAAATGCTTCGTTGGGTGAGGGTGACTTCCCCGCCGCCTTGAAAGAGGCAGTGGTGAGGCCTCTCCTCAAGAAGCCTTCCCTGGACCCAGCAGTTTTGGCTAATTATCGTCCGGTCTCCAACCTTTGTTTTGTGGTGAAGGTTGTTGAGAGTGTGGTTGCGCGACAGCTCCCCCAGTACTTGGATGAAACGACGTATCTGGATCCGTTCCAGTCGGGCTTCAGGCCTGGGTACAGCATGGAAATGGCATTGGTCGTGTTGGTTGATGATCTCTGGAGGGCTCGGGACAGGGGCTGCTCCTCTGTCCTGGTCCTATTAGATCTCTCAGCGGCTTTTGATACCATCGACCATGGTATCATGCTGCACCGGCTGAAAGAGTTAGGGGTGGGGGGCACTGTTCTACGGTGGTTCTCCTCCTTTCTCTCTGACCGGTTGCAGTCTGTGTTGGCAGGGGGGTAGAGGTCGTCCCCGAGGCCCCTCGTATGTGGGGTGCCACAAGGGTCGGTCCTCTCACCCCTTCTGTTCAACATTTATGTAAAGCCGCTGGGCAAGATCATCCGTGGTTTCGGGGTGAAGTTCCATCAGTACGCTGATGACACCCAGCTGTACATCTCCACCCCGGACCACCCCAACGATGCTCTTGAAGTGATGTCCCGGTGTCTGGAGGCCGTGCGGATCTGGATGGGGAGGAACAGGCTCAGGCTCAACCCATCCAAGACTGAGTGGCTGTGGTTTCCAACGTCCCGCTATAGTCAGTTGACACCATCACTGACTATTGGGGGCGAATCGCTGGCCCCCATAGAGAGGGCTCTCAACTTGGGTGTCCTCTTGGATTCACGGCTGTCTTTAGAAGAGCAATTGACGGCTGTGTCCGGGAGGATTTTTCATCAGGTTCGCCTGATCCGCCAGTTGCATCCCTTTCTGGATCGGGACTCCCTGCACACAGTCACTCATGCCCTCGTCACCTCCCGCCTGGATTATTGTAATGCTCTCTACATGGGGCTTCCCTTGAAGAGCACACAGAGGCTCCAACTGGCACAGAGTGTGGCCGCACGCGTGGTTATGGGAGCAACATGGCGCTCCCGTGTAACACCTCTCCTGCGCGAGCTGCACTGGCTCCCGGTGGTCTTCCGTGTGCGCTTCAAGGTTTTGGTTACCACCTTTAAAGCGCTCCATGGCTTAGGACCTGGTTATTTACGGGACCGCCTACTACCACAAATAGCCTCCCACCGGCCGGTACGCTCTCATAGAGAGGGTCTCCTCCGGGTGCCGTCATCCAAGCAGTATCGACTGGTGGCCCCCCGGGGAAGGGCCTTCTCTGTGGGGGCACCCACTATCTGGAATGAGCTCCCCCCGGAGATACGGAGGATTCTGGATCTGCGCACCTTCCACCGTGCTCTTAAGACCCTCTTATTCCAGCAAACCGGCCTGGCCTAATTTTTCTCCCCTTTCTTTTAAATTTTAAATTTTAAATTGAAATTTTAATTTGTTTTAAATTTATTGGGATTTTAATTGTCGTGGGCCAATATTATTTAATTTGGTTTTAAATTGTTTTTACCTTTTGTATTTCTGTATTTTATCTTGTGCCTGTTCACTGTCCTGAGTCCTTTAGGAGTAGGGCGGTATACAAATTTAATAAAACTCAAAACTAAAACTAAAACTCAATAAGTCAGAAGCAGCTCTTTGAATTGTATTCAGAAGCATAGTGACAACAAATGCAGCATGAATAACATAGATGCAACTTTGATGAAACAGCTCTCACCTGCCACCTTGCCAGCTGGACCAGTTGCACTTTTTGGATTTTCTTCAAAGACAGTCCCAAATAATAATCTACTTTTGAATCATGAAGGTCATTGCTGAAGTGCCTCCCATTTCAAAACATGCTACAATGTCACAAGGGGTTGTGAATAATCCTGACAGCTTTAGGAGAAACAGCTCCATTATGCTGGAATTCAATTGTTTTGCCCCATATAGTCTATTTCTGCCTCCAAATATTTACCTGATCTCCTATCTGGTCCAAGATTAAAATGTATAATTATGTATCATTAGCATATTAATAGGTCAGAGCCCTATCATACTTTATACAGGAAAAGCTATCTGCCAGTGGCATTGACAGGAATTATCTATTCAGGGAGGAATGGAACTACTGCAAAATAGTGTCCCCACCCTCACAACTCTCACAGAATACCTTGGTTGATAATAAAAAATGCTAATGAGAGATTGAATAGGACCAAAATAATTGCATTCCCAGCATCAAGATCCCCTCTCATTGATCTTCTCAGTGAGTGACTGCTACAGTTTCAGTCAGAGATGAAATCCAGCAGGCTCTGACAGGTTCTGGAGAACCAGTAGCAGAAATTTTGAGTAGTTTAGAGAACCGGCAAATACCACTTCTGGCTGGCCCCAGAGTGGGATGGGAATGGAGATTTTGCAGTATTGTTCCCCTGGAGTGGGGTGGGAAAGGAGATTTTGCAGTATCCTTCCCCTGCCATGCCCATCAAGCCACACCTACCAAGCCACACCACGCCCGCCAAGCCATGCCCACAGAACCGGTAGTTAAAATATTTGGATTTCACCACTGGTTTCAGTCCTTTTCCTGGAAACTAGATAAGCCACTCCTCCAAGATTTATTGCAGCTGCAGTCCCACCACCTTCTCCAAAACCATCCATCAGTTTCTTCCTGCAGCCTGGATTTGAGATGATTATAGAAGCACACATCCAGAAGCCTGTGGATAAGCAATTTGCTATTGAAAAACTAAGAAGGCATCACAAAACAATCCCAGCAACTCATGGATAGTAAATGCAAACTCTATTGATCAATGTTCAAATTTCTATGGCAATGTCCTTTCTGCACCCAATCTACTGTAAGTAAAAGGCAAAGACATAATATTTGGAGTAGGCAGTAAAGACATCATGTGTTATTAGGTTGTTTCTTTGGACCATGTGAGAACTACTTCTCATGCCTTTCACAAAAGGAGAGTTGGATATCTGCTAGAAGAAATCAAGCATAGCCAGATAAGACATGGCTTTTTCAGGAGGAGGCATACTACTCCTTCCTTCAAGGTAGAAAGCTATTCTACATATTCTTTTTTTAAAAAAACTTTTTTATTTTTTAAAACAAACAAACATTTAATACATCAATCATTCCTTCCGTGAGACATCTTGGTGTTGTCTCCAATCGTTCTTCTTTTTGTTATTTCTGCTGTCTTCGTTCTCATCGAATCAAAACCAACAGGAATATTTTAAGAAACTACACAACAAAATAATAGAACAAGGCCATGACAATATATACATAGTAGGTGACTATAATGCCATAGTACATAGTAAAAAAGATTACATTAGTAACAAGAAAAATAAAAAAGAAGGAAATATTACCTAAGGAATTCTTCAATATGATAACAGAATTAAAGTTAAGAGACACAAATATACCAAAAACCTGGACAGAAGCACTAATTACGCTCATACATAAGGAAGATTCAGACCAGTAATTAATAGAGAACTACAGGCCAATTTCTCTGTTAAACACTGATTACAAAATATTTATGTCAATCATAGCTGAGAGGACAAAAACAATCTTAAATAAACATATACATTCAGACCAAAATGGTTTCCTACCAGGCCGACAAATTAAAAATAATACACGGACGATAATAAATATATTAGAGTTTTACGAAGCGCACCCCAAAAAAAAAGTTTCACTGGTTTTCCTTGATGCCCAAAAAGCCTTTGATAATTTGAATTGGAAATTTATGGTACAACAATTGAAAAGTATGGAATTCGGGACTAAATTTGAAAAAATGATTGAGAAAATATATACAAAACAAACTGCAAGAGTAATTATGAACCAGAATATGACCGATAAATTTGAGAAAACAAAAGGTATGAGACAAGGATGCCCACTTTCCCCACTTCTCTTTATACTGTCATTAGAACAGCTTTTAAAGAAAATTAGAGAGGACTGAGAGATAAAAGGATTGAAGATAAAAAATGAAGAGTATAAATTGCAAGCCTTTCCTGATGACTTGGTCTTCATTGTGGAGGAACCGTTAAAATCAGGCCCAAAATTGATTAAAAAAATAGAAGAATTTGGCGCAGTGGCTGGACTAAAAATTAATAAAAGTAAATCCAAATTATTAACTAAAAATCTCACAAAAAAACAAGAGGAAGAATTAGAAGGTAGTATAAAGATCCAAACAACTAAAAGAATAAAATATCTAGGGATTTGGCTCACTGCAAGAGGTTCCTCAATTAAACAAGATAATTACGACAAATTAATACAGCAAATTAAAAAAGATTTGGACAATTGGAAGAACTTACAAAATTCATTTATGGGAAGAGTCGCTGCAATTAAAATGAATATTTTGCCCAAAATTTTATTCCTCTTCCAGGTTATACCATAAAATTAGACATTTTTTTTCTTGATTCATTAAATAAATTGATCTCAAAATTTCTATGGCAAGGGAAAAAACCCAGAATTAGATTAAAAATTCGGCAAGATACCAGAGAGAGAGGAGCAGTAGCACTCCCGGAATGGGAGATATACTATCAAGCAGCATGCCTAACATGGTTGAAAGAATGGATGGAGCTGAGAAGTAAATGAATATTAATAATCGAAGGGCATGATCTGCAGGTAGGATGGCATGCATTCCTGTGGGATGAGAAATATAAAACGGACGGATACTTCAGAAGGCACATACTTAGGAATGCACTGCTATCAATTTGGATTAAAATCAAAAAACAACATTATACGAAGATACCGATTTGGATCTCTCCTACTGAAACACTAAGACATCCAAATTTAATAGAATGGACCAAGATAATCAGATATAGGGATATTCTAAATGATTTGGGAAAATTAAAAGCAAAGCGAGAATTGGAACAGGATTTGAATAGGGAAATTGAATGGTGGTCAAAATATAAAGAAGATACAAAGACGAATGAGGTACAATTGGAGCAAAATGAATTGGATAAAATTATACATGGGACAGAACAGAAATTAATTAGTAAAATATATAAATTCTTATTATGGTATAAAATGGAAGAGGAAATAGTAAAGATACCATGATCAAGTGGGCAAGGAACTTTAATCATACAGTAGAATAAGTGGGGAAAGATGTGGCAAACAAATATGAAACTAAGACTGCCTATGGCATACAAGGAAAAACAGTTGAAGATGTTCCATAGATGGCATTTACCACCGGCCAGAATAGCCAAGATGTTTCCGAGCAAATCCCCAGTATGCTGGAAATGTAAAAACAATTATGGAACATATTATCTCTGGTGGACTTGTCCAGTGGCAAAGAAATTTTGGCCAAAGTCAAAAAGTGGCTAGAGAAAATAATGCAACAATCAATAAAGGGAGAACCAGAGACATTTTTACTAGGGATCTTCACAGAAAATTATACAAAGGAAATAAAATATTTAATACTACATATCTTAACAGCTGCCCGCATAGCTTATGCTCAAAATTGGAAAAAAGAAAATATACCAACAGAGGAGGAGTTGATAAAAAAAAATCTTGGAATGAGCAGAGATGGATAAACTGACAAAAGAACTAAAAGAAAAAGAGGATACAGAATACTATAAAATTTGGTATAGATTGAGTGGTTGGAGGAAAGGAAAAATGAAGAAGAAAAATAAGGGGGAGAGAAAGAAATGTCAAAAATAATGGGAAAAATTGTTAAAATACAAGTTAGTGATTGAAATGAAAAGAGAATTATATTGTAAATGAAATGATGGGGACAGATAGTAATTTGGAATAAGATAAAGTAAAATTCATGGAAATAGTAAATAATAAGGAAGGATCACTATGAAAGAGCTGTAAAAAGAGTTTTGTATATAAGTGTTGTATGTCTTGTATTGTCTTACTATGTTATAATAAATAAACTTAAAAAAAATGCATGCCATCCCAATTGTAGATCATGACCTTCCAGTGTTAATAATCTTGTATTTCTTAATTCAACCCATTCTTTCATCCAAGTCAATGCTGCTGCCTGGTAATACAATTCCCAGTTCGGTAACCCAAATCCTCCACGTAGTCTCGTGTCCTGAAGCATTTTTATGCTTATTCTTGCTTTTTTCCCTTGCCATATAAATTTCCTTATTATCTTATTAAGCTGTTGAAAATAAGTCTTTTCAATTTTTATCAGTACTGTCTGAACTATACATAATAATCTTGGTAATATATTCATCTTTATTATTGCAATCCTTCCCATTAGTGACAATTGAAGGTTCTCCAAGTCTTTCTCAGTATCATTATTCCAACATTTCAATAGAAATGGGATTCAATCATTAATTCATTTAGTCCCAATTTCTTATTTTTAAGAAATTACTTTTCTTTTCTCAATCACAAAGAAAAATATAAGAAAGAAAAAAAGGCTTTTGTCTCTTCTCTGCCACCAGATTACTGGATGTGAGAGCGGATACACACCTGCTCTCACTCCTCACTCTCAGCCCGTCTATTCTTATTTAATTTCCAGTTGGATTCAAAGGGAAAAGTCTTTTGTAAAAATCAGAGTCTCTCTCACCTCAATGTCTCACGTTGCTTTTCTGTCATCTTCTTTCATTACTGCTGCCACAGCTTCCTAGCGACTTCTAAGGTCGCTTTCTCAGTAGTCCGGTTTGAGGAGCTTCTTCTGGTTCAGCCAGGGAGTTTGCGATCCCCCTATGCTGACCAGTCCGTGCTCCCCTTGTTTATCATTCCTTCAGGGTGACTTAGGCTACTTAGGACCCCCAGACTGCAGAGATATCAACGGGTCTTCAAGAGATCTTAAAGAACCCGACTTGCCACTGCGACATTGGCCACGCCTTCCCCTATTCTACATATTCTATACACTGATTTCAAGCCTAACATTTCTGGATGTGTTCTGTCATTTTAATTTTTATTTTAGAAAGTTATTATTAGTTAATAATTAGTTATTATCTTTCAGCACTCTACTATGCAGTTTGGCAAATCTGCTTCAAAAATATTGCAACCAATTAATTAGCCAATAATTTATTTTGAGTACAGCAGGATTGATGTATCTTAGTTATAAATTGCCAAGCACAGAAAACTATACAAATGTCAGGTTATTGTGGAAAGTTATTGAACCTACCATCTTGCTTTGAAGATTCTTAAGCCAGGCACCTTTTCCTAACAGCATGCACCCTTTATTTTTGCCACATGATCAATTCAGCTATCATGTGAATGAGCCCCAGTGCCCAGTCAAAGTAGATATTATCTTAAGAAAGGGGACCATTTTAATTGTTATACAAAACAAACACAAAATCTAGCATATTCCACATTTCATTTAATTTCTTTCCCAAATCTCCATTCAATCTGTAACTGATCATTTACTTTCAAGCATATCAGGGCAACACTAAGTACTGACCCAATAGGCAAACTGCTCGTTCTGCTGCATTTGTGGCTATGCACAGCTGTAAGCTTAGAGCAGGTCCATGCAGGATTTGTGCATCAACTGTGTGCATCTCAAGTATAGTAGTTCTGATTAGCAGCAATAATACACAATTAATTAGCACATGCAGTATGAGCATTTTAAAGTTCTCAATGGAGTGCCCTCACAGTAGGAATTTCTCCTGGTTTATGTTTATAAATTAGTTGCTTCAGTTGAAGAATTCAGATTGGGATTCAGATTGGGAGAAACTTAGTCCTTTGAACTGGCATAGTCCCAGTTCAAATTTCCTTCCTCCAGGTTTTAATTTGCTCTGATAGGAAAGCTTCATTGGCATTAATAACCGTTTTCTTCATGAGTAAATGATAAAAGTACAAGCTGGGTGAATTCACATCACATAAATATCCACATAAATATCAATAATAATACAAAGCAATACAATGAGAGAGAAAAAATGGAGGCTAGCAGAAGCAGCCATTGTGGTGACAGTTTAGTAAAAAAGCAAAACCAAATCAGTTGCATATCTCATGGAAAGAGAGCCAAGGTCTCAAGGAAGGGGACATACAGTAGCCTACAACTATACAGACAAGGGCAAGAAAGCTAAGGCTCAGAACAGGATAGGGAAAGAAAGTTGCTAAGAACAAGAAAACCAACTTATTTCTATATGGTAAAATAAAGGACTAGACAGAGTCAGAATTTAGCTGTTCAAGGCTACCTGCTCCACCAAGACACTTTGAAGAGCAAAATGAAGTAATAAGAGTTGAAGCCTGTGATGGAAGCATATTCAGGAAACATCTCTAGGTCATCCTGAGTGTAAAGCTGAAATGAAAGCATTTTGGATTCTGTAGAAAATAACTGTTGGTATAACTGAAACTTCCATTTCTTTAAGAAATGATAAATGACTGGAGGAGAAATAGATAAATCGTGGGAGAAAAGGAAACCTTGGCTAACTGTAGACAATTTTTTTGTCATCTATATCTTGGAAGATTTTAGAACCAATTATAAACAGATTGAGCAATAAGCACTTAGAGAACAATGCAGAAGTTGGCTTGGATTTTTAAAAATGATTTGCTCGAACTAATCTCAATCTAACCTAAAGCTTTAATCAATTAGACCTTTTTATTTCAGCAAAGCATCTGTTGCATGGAACAAAATTAGAAATTTGGATGTGAAGTATTTGGCATAATAATAAAGTGAATTCACAGCTGGTTCATAAAATTCATTTATTGATGTATTTGATTTTGGCCCCACACAACTCCAGAGCAAATCTGGGTCATTCACAATATAGACAGAATACAAATATAATAAATCATTACAAATAGCATGTTTATTAATGATTACATATTAAAGTTGAGTGAGGTATCAAGGTGAGGGCCACAGAGTTAGATCCTGAGCTCTTCTCCACTTTTGTTTACAATATGAATTAAAAGTTGAATGGAATCTAAATATATGGTATTCTTTATTACTGACAATTTAAAAAGTGCTAAAATGGATATTAGTTACTTGTAACAACTCTGACATAAAACTTTGAGTCTTATTTAATGAAATATTTTTCTTAATATTTACCAAACTACATAGACAATGTTTTAAAGGAGCCGGTTAACTTCATTGTGTTGGGGGTATAATTAGGCAAAGAGAAAGCTGAATCTACTACTTTATTGGATTGTTATATGCTGTCCAGAATCATTTTCCATGAGATGGGTGGCCAGATAAATGTTGTTATTAATAAAATAGATAAATATGTAATATGGGCTTCTCCCTCTATTGTGTAATGTAGGTTGAATATCCATGAATATATTAACATTATATGACAGTAATCATTGTAGTGTAAAAATGTGAATGGACTTTTGATTTGCATTCCAATAAATTGAAATGTGTGACTGTATGAAGAATAATGGTTTTGAGTGTGTGGGGATGGCAAAACCTTCCACATTGGAAGGACACACAACCCACAATGTACAATACTGAATTACTATTTTTGTGTTCATGTTCTGTTTGATTTCTTCATGTGGAATGTCCAGGAACTCTGGAAGAGACTTCCTTCTGGGCATTGTACAGTCATGGAAGCTACTTCCTGTAGTCACTGGAAAAAACCACAGGAGGTGTATGCTCAGGTTTAGTGTAACAGGAAGTGAAGCAATATAAGATTCTCACTTTCCTCTTTAGAAGAAGGAGGCTGGGCAACACTGCTCTGCAAAGCACCTTTAAAAGGCAGCTTTGTTGGAAGCTTTGTGGAAGCTTTGCACAGTCCTAGTAAAAAAGCCATTTCTCTCTCCTCTCCTCTCCAGCTTTCTTTTAGAAATGGCTGCAGGGCATTTGCAGGTAGGTACTTTTACATTCTGCGTTTTCTAAAACAAAGAAAAGGACATTATATTTTAGGTGTTTTAGATAGTTTTAGATGGACATGTGAAGGAACAGTCAGTCCTTCTGGGGGAAACAAAGCATTTTAACTTCCTGATTAATCTTTGGTGGTTTTCGGTATAAGATTTTTCTATACAAATCTGTGGTTAATATTCACACACACACATATATACCTGCCTCCAGTAACTAATACCAGCTGCCAATATGTTAGTGGTACAGTATTATTTGGGAAGAAACCTGACAGACCAATATTTCTTTTTTTTTGTAATTTTCATTGTATTTAATGGTATCTATTGGAAAGACTATTGTACAATTAGCATTTCATTGTGAGGATGGTTCCTAACAAGAAGTACAGTATGTTTAATCCAGTGGTGGGTTTCTCCTGGTTCCACCTGGTTCCGCTGAGCCGGTAGCGGTGACAATATGATGTCACCAAACGGGTTCTGCCTCCCTGCCCCCCACTCCCACGTTATTCTTACCTTTTATTTGGCCCCACCTCCAATCTATTGCTGCCTCCTGAGCCCCAACTGATGGCTAGAGGGAAAAAAAACTGTTTAAACTCTTGCCGTGGGGCTTCAAAGGGCCGCCCTTTGTTAAAAGAAAACAAATGAGTAGACCGGTGCATTCAAAAATAAATGGGTAGACCAGTGCCTGCAAAAATAAATGGGTAGATCGGTACAGCTCTGCAAGCAGTTAAAAGACTGGTAGACCCGTACCTCTGCTAAATCCTAAATAATTGTCACATGACCATCAAGCCACACCCACAAAATAAGCCATGCCCACAGAACCGGTAGTAAAACATTTTAGAACCCACCCCTGGTTTAATCCATGTTGATCTGGAGATGGGCTGTAAAATGGGGCCCTTCAAATTGCAGTATAGTGCAATGAACCTTCATAGTTGTTTTTAGTATATCTCCGTTCACATCCTTCCTCTTTGAAGAGTCTCTAGACCTTTCTCCCTATTGTTTCAGAACAGACATTATAGTCATTCCACTTCATTCCACTTCGTTTGGTCAAGACATAGAATAGCTTGCTTTAGCTGTTGGATAGCACAAATCTCTGCAAGGGTAGGAGATTTATTAAAATAGTTCAGTCTCATTATTTGATGAAAGTGGATAGGTTCTGAATGAGTCTGGAGGTCTTCCCAACATATGATGATATTATTAAACCTTGACTAATCTGAAGAATTTAGCAACAGTCTGATTTTGTTAACTCCATAAATAAATAAATGTCCCTTTTTTTCCTAACAGAACCAAATCAATTCTTTGGTTTAACAGGGAGTTGAAATTGGTGAAACATTTAAGCGAGCAGCTCCATTTAAGCTCCTCAAGGGGAGGGGATTCTCCCCTTGAAGAGAACATGTTGAATCGTGTTCTGTAGTACCTTATTCTCTGACTTCAAAATCAGAATTGCAGGTGGTTCACTTTATCCACTTTTATTTGTGCAGAAAGTCAGCTGGATCTGCTCATTTGGACTCCACTTTTGAGGCATCTAACACTGACATATCATCAACTATTGTCCTATTATTCTGAATTATTTTCTGGATATAGATCTAATGGACTAAGAACTAATGTGTTGGTGGTTTACTGTCTTTTTTCTAGAGTGCCTTAAACAAAATGTGTTTTAACTCCTTTGTTCTGGGTATTGTGTATCAAGGAGACATTAGCCATGAAACAATGCTTCATCCTCTTTGTTGATTTCTGCCATTAACCACTACGTCACACCTTTCTCTGCTTAATCTAACATACACATGTCCACCTATATCCCCCTTTTTCCATCAATGAAAGAATTCCACAGTACAGATAAGATCTGGTGATTATATAAAACAATTGTCATTGGCAAATCACTATCTGGATTGAAGTGTATATAAACCTTAATTTTTATCATGGAAGAATCCAAGAAATAACTATGTTTGATGAATATACATTTTCTGTAAGTGCTAACGATTACAAGTGAATTACAGGTAATATGTTAAAGATTAGGAAAACAAGTAGATATTTTTTTTTTTACAACTCAAAAAGTTATGCTTTGATAAGAAATTTTATTCTTGTGGATTTGGGTCCTTTTGCAGAACTCTGCTGTAGGTAAAAGAATGAATACAATTATACATAGAAAAAAAGGAAATTTATGGCTGGGACAATCACCCAGTATCACGTTTGCTGCAACTATGCATTTAATTAAAAATGCATAAAATTCAAATATTTCAAAGAGCTTTTTACAACATGCAAGATTATGTATAATGTATATCCCTTCAAATCAATAAAGCAGCCATAACTATAGACAGTCATAGAGGATGATGGGCATATGAGAGGGAGTAAAAGGATAGACTGTAGATTGTAATATTCACCAGGACATTGTGATGATTGCAAGCTACATATAGCTGCCTCATATAGCAATTGTTCACAGTTCAAAGGCTATGAAAAAGTAACTTTATGATCACTCCTCACATTTATGACCTTCACAAGTCTATAAAGCAAAGAAGAGCTAAAGAAAGTTCATAAGCAAAGTTGGAGTTTCACTTAGCAGATCTGGTAAACATGGTGGAATGAAGAGTAGGTAGACAGGCTCTGTCAAGACTGACTCGAACTTTCACCTATATTCCGCTTCGCTTGCAGCTTGACAAAGAGTAGGATGGTGGTGGATTGGAATGCAAGGGTAGGGGGAATGGCATCCAAATATTGTTGATTTTTGTGAGACATTGCTCCCCCTCAAGGACACCCCAAGCAGATGTCCCAGCAGGGCCAGCCAGTTCCCATAACAAAATGAACAGAAGTGATTGGTGAATGTAATAGGCTGTGGGTGGCCTGTGGGGAAAAGGGGGAGTGAATTATGTGTGCTTTTACACGGGAAGCCCAGAGTTGGTTTTGCTTTTTCTGTGTCAGTGTGGATTTATTCAGAAAAGTTTGTTTTCTTGGTAAAATAATGTCCCAGGAGTTTCTTTTTCTGGATTCGCCAATTGGACAGTTGACATTAAAGCAGCTCTGCAAGTAGAAACCTACCTGGACTCCACCAGAAGGTTGGCAGTTTCGAGATGTCGGCAATCCACAAATGAATGGAAAGGGGGCAGAAACCAAGGGAAGCCTCCTCTCGAGAGACCCTGGTGGCAGCCAAAGCTGGGATGCAAGTGGCTGGTGCATGCCCCAAACAGAGGGATAAGAAGAGTTCTTTCCTCGGCTGGCAAAATGCACGGCCTATTTTTGGCTTCCCCCGCACCCCCCAGAAGCACTCTGACAGCCAAAAACAGCGCACGTGGACACTTTCCGGGGCCTCCGCCCGCCCCTTTTTTGGCCTCCCCTGCCCCCCAGAAGCACTCTGCTGGCCCTCGCAAACCTAAACCTTTCCCGTGGCCAAAGGGTGAGGCGGGCAGGTGGGTGTGATGATGTGGGCGGGGCAGCCTCGTGGTCCCGCATGGGCTGGATTAATGGCTTTGACGGGCCAGGTCTGTCCCGCGGGCCATAGTTTGAGGATGCCTGTATTAGAGGTTTAGTAATAACTTATACAGAGAGAAATTCGCTGTATAGGTTACAAATTTGTACAAATTTGCAGCTGCATGCAACAACTTTGGCTTCCTCATCAACACAAAGAAGACCAAAGTGATGCACCAGCCAGCTCTGAAAGCCCAACACCAAGAGCCCACCATCACAGTGAAGAGACAAAAGCTGGAAACAGTGGACCAATTTACATATCTTGGCAGCACCCTCTCCCACACAGTGACAATTGACATCAAGGTCAATTGCAGAATCGCCAAGGCAAACTCTGCATTTGGCGGACTACTGACCAATGTGTGGGACTGCCATGGAATAAGCCTTGCTACAAAACTCAAAATCTACTGAGCAGTAGTGCTAACTACCCTGATGTATGCCAGTGAGACTTGGACTGTATACAGGAGGCACACTGGGCAATTGAGCCACTTCCACATGACCTACCTCTGCAGACTTCTGAGGATCAGGTGGCAGGACAAGGTGCCAGACACAAAAGTCCTCTCCAGAGCAGGCCTGCCATCAGTTCACACGCTGCTGATGAAAGCCCAGACACACTGGGCAAGCCATGTTTCAAGGATGCCAGACCACCGCATCCCTAAATAGCTCCTCTATGTTGAGCTGTCTCAAAGAAAGCGATCGCATGGGGGACAAAGGAAGTAATACAATGACATGTTGAAAGCCTCTTTCAAGTCCCTGGATATCGACACCACCTCCTGGGAAACCCTGGCACAAGATCAATCAACATGGCACATGTTGATCCATCATGGCTGCCAGACATTTGAAGACAAAAGAACAACCATAGAACAAGAGAAGCAAGCACTCCGGAAAGCCAGAGCTGCAAATACTGCAACAATGGTGCCCACACATGTCTGTCCTACAAGTGGCAGAACATTCTGTGCCCGTATAGGCCTTCCCAGCCACCTGCGGACACACTATGGACAGCCCTCAACCTGTTAGATGTCAAGGTCCTCTTCAAACATGATGGACAAACATCATACAGCGAGAAAGAATAGGAAGAAAAAACAAAACCAAAAGACATTAAAAGGAGAATATAAAAAATTGGAATTGGAACTACAAAACGATCCAAAAAAGGAAACCTTAAAAAAAACAAATGAAAATAACAAAACAAAAATTTAATTTAATAGAAAAAGAATAATTGGCGCAGGGTATTAAAAGAGCAAGACAAAACTTTTTTTAAAATGCAAACAAACCAGGAAGATGGTTAGCCTACAAACTGAAAAAAGAGACAGAGAAGAGATCAATAAGCAAATTACCAAATGGATAAGGAAACTTACAATTCCAAAATGAGATTAAAAAGAAAATAATTCAGGAATACTATGAAAAATTATATGTCAAAGAAAAAATCCCGGAGGAAAGGATAATGCAATATCTGGAAAAAGCCAAATTACTGAAAGTCATTGATAATATTAAAAATATGTTAAATGAAAAAATAATGATGGAGCTGACAGAGGCAATAAAGAGACAAAAAAACAATAAGGAACTATAGGCCTATATCATTACTAAATGCAGATTATAAAATTTTTGCATCAATAATGGCAGAGAGATTAAAAAGATTATGAATGAATTTATCCACCCAGATCAAAATGGGTTCCTTTCAAAAAGACAAATCAAAAACCATGTAAGATTTATACTAGATACATTGGAATATTATGAAGTGCACTGGGAAAAACAAATGGCGCTGATCTTTTTAGATGCACAGAAAGCCTTTGACAATGTAAATTGGCACTTTATGATATAACAGTTAGAATATATGGATTTTGGCGAAAAGTTTATAAAAATGATTAAGGCAATATATTGTAAGCAAATGGCAAAAGTAATAGTTAATGGGGATTTAAAGGAGAATTTTAATATTAAAAAAGGCACAAGACAAGAATGTCCATTGTCCCCATTGCTATTTATATTAACATTGGAGGTGCTAAATAGAAATATTAGGCAAGACTTAGAAATAAACGTATGGAAATAAAAAGGGAAAAATACAAGCATTCACAGATCATTTATTATTTATTTTAGAAGAACCACTGGAAACAGGCCCTAAATTAATGGGAATAATAGAAGAATATGGGAAAGTGACAGGATTGAAAACAAACAAAGATAAAACTAAAATTTTAGCTAAAAATCTCACAGAAAACCAGAAGAGAAAATTGACAAAGAAATTAGATTTTCAGATAGTCAAGAAAGTTAAATACTTGGGAATATATTTAACAGCAAGATGTGTTACAATTAAGGAAAATAATTATACAAGACTGTTACAACAAATTAAAAAAGACTTAGATCGATGGGGAAAAATGCAGCTATCAATGGTAGGGAGAATCATAACTATAAAAATGAATATCTTGCCAAAGTTACTTTTCCTGTTCTAAACGGTCCTCTCCCCCATAAATGGGGGGGGGGACTTTGATGAATTAAATACTATAATTTTGAAATATGTTTGGCAAGGAAAAAAAGCGAGAATAAGATTGAAAATGTTGCAAGAGTCCAAAAAAAAAATGGGGGCTTTGGAATACCAGATTGGGAGCTCTATTACCATGCAACTGTATTAACATGGGTGAGGGAATGGATAACTCTTAGACGTAACAGATTACTGCTGATAGAAGGCCATGATCTCCAATTAGGATGGCATGCTTTTTTATGGTATAACAAAAGCAAAACTCATAGATACTTTTAAAGACACTATATAAGAAATGCTTTACTTTCAGTATGGAAAAAGGTGAAAGCAAAAATTGACATTAAAATTCTAGTTTGGCTCTCAACAATGGAAGCATTTATACATCCAAATATAGTAAATCTGGAAAAAATCTTAACATATAAAGATATTTTAAATGTGGAAGGGGAACTTTAAACCAAACAAGAGTTGCAGAATCAAGGTGTGGACCTATCATGGTTGCCGCATATGCAAATAAAATTGAGATATGAAAAAGACATTAAGGATTATGGTTTCTATAAAGAGCTTACAATATTTGACCAAATAATGTTAGGAGTAGATGAAAAGTTGCTAAAGAAAATATACAATTTCTTGTTAAGCTTAAGAATGGAAGGTAAAAGAAACAATGATAGTATGGGCAAAACACTTTGGATATACTATAGATTTAGATAAATGGCAAAAGCTTTGAGAAAGAAATTGTAAGTTGACAATGGCAACTATATATAAGGAAAATTTATATAAAATGTTTTATAGATGGCATTTACCACCAGCAAGATTAGCAAAGATGTTTAAAAGCATGCCCGCCAAATGTTGGAAATGTAACCAGACACTAGGGACGTGTTATCATATGTGGTGGACATGTGTAAAAGCAAAGAAATATTGGATAAAAATTCATGTTAAAACAACACATAGATTATAAGACAGAAATATTTTTGCTAGGCATTATACCTGAAAAGTATAAAAAAGGGAACTTATATTTAATATTACATGTCTTGACAATAGCAAGAATTGTATTTGCACAGTACTGGAAAAATGAGGAAACGCCTACAGAGGTTGATGTAACTAAAAAATTTTTAGATTGCACAGAAATTGACAGATTGACATTAAAAACAAAAGATGCAGAATATTTTCAAACATGGGACTTGTTTTATAAATGGTTGGACAGTAGAGGTAGAAATCAGGAGTGGTAAAAGTATTATTGTATATAAATAAATTGATCCATACAATATGCTGTTCACTAAGTACTTATGCATGTAATGTGAAAATATAGAAATAAACTTTTTTGAAAAAACGACAGCGAAGGGGAAGACGAGCTTATGATAAGTGACACCATGATGACCCAAGTGGAGATTTTGGTGCCCTCCTCATGAGTAATGGGGGCCCTCCTGGCCTTATTGAACTGGGTACTCAGTACCTAATTAGCCTTCTGACAGTGGAGAAACTAGAATTGAGGCTGAGGAAATTAAGGCAGCCCATGGGGTTCTCCCAGTTAGATGGTTCACTTATGGGAGGGGCACCAGGAATTTACCTAATGAAGCCAGTGAGCCTCAGGGTTGGGACCCATGTAGAGACTATTCGCTTTATTGTGGCTCCTGGAATAATTGAGACCATGGTCCTAGGACTAGCCTGGTTGAAAAAATGGAACCCATCAGTAAATTGGGAGAGCAACAAGTGGTGAATGAGGAAAAAAGTGGCTAAGCAGCAGGAGCCAGCAAAAATGCCGAATGCCAGGCATGAGCCGGCAGTTAGGAAAGTGAAAGTGGAGTCAGCGAATACACTGAAAGGAAGTGAGGAGTTAAAGCTGCTCATTTCCTTTGAATACTGCAACCTAGCAGAGGTGTTCAGCAAATGGGAATCTGACACGGTCCTGTCCCATCGCCCCACAGACTGTG
This sequence comes from Arizona elegans, assembly GCA_022577455.1. Lineage (NCBI taxonomy): Eukaryota > Metazoa > Chordata > Lepidosauria > Squamata > Colubridae > Arizona > Arizona elegans. The sequence continues at coordinate 158,713,199 of JAKOOJ010000001.1, forward strand.
CTATTGAAATCTTGCCAGGGGCTAAATTACCCAAGCCGAAGATGTATTCCATGACGCTGAGGGAGATGGAGGAATTTCGGAGGCACATAGACAAGAATTTAGGAGATTTATCCAGCCAGTGAAGTCAAGGATGGCTGCCCCTCTACTTTTTAAAGAGAAGATGGGTCTCTGAGATTATGCGTAGATTACTGAGGATTGAATTGCATCTGCATGGAGAATATGTATCTCCGCCCCCTCATGAGGGACTTGCTGGGCTATATAGCCAAGGGGAAGATCTTCACTAAGCTGGACTGAGTGAGGATGAAAGAGGAGAATGAGTGGAAAACTGCATTCAACTGCCCTCTGGTTTGGTACCAATTTTCAGTGATGCCATTTGGCCTGCAAGGGGCACCACAGTGTTCATTAAATTAATAGATGAGGTCCTGCATGAACAGCTGTTCAAAGGAATGCTGGTGCTACATGACATCTTAATTTATACCAAGACCATGGAAGACCACATAAGGCTAGTGAGAACAGTACTTGAGAAGTTGTGCAAAGCCCAGCTATACACGAAGCTATCCAAATGTGAGTTCCAAAAGACCAGCCTAGACTACCTGAGGTACCGCATCTCCAAAGATAGGGTGAAGATGGACCCAGGCAAGTTGAGAGCAATCCTGGAATGGGAGGCCCCTTGAACAGGAGGCAGTTACAGATCTTCCTGGGATTTGCAAACTTTTACTGGCAGTTCATCCCCACGTTTGCCCAGATAGCCCTGCCCATCACCAACTTGCTCAAGATGGGAGGGAGAGTGAAGCCCAAACTGAGTCAGCCACTAAATTGGTCCCTTGAAAGTCAAATGGCCTTCAAAAAGCTGAAGCGGCTCTTTGCTGCTGATTCAGTCTTGAAGCACCCAAACACAGATGAGTCTTTCGTGATCCAGGCAGATGTCAGCGATGTGGCAATAGGGGTGGTTTTACTTCAGAGGAACTAAAAGGGAAAGTTGCAATCATGTTCCTACATATCTTGCAAGTCTGATACTGAGAGGAGGTGGGCCATCTGGGAGAAGGAGGCTTACGTGGGCTCTTCTTACCTGGAGGCAGTTCTTAGTGGGCAATAAGATTCCATTCGAAGTTGGGCGGACCACAAGAACCTGGAGGCATTAAAGGCACCAAGGAAGCTATCCCCTAAGTATGGGCTCAGTATTTTAACCATTCAAACCTGGGATCTGGTTTGAGGCCAGTCAAAGAACCATCTCCTGCTCCCATCCTAGTTAAGGGAGAGGAGCACTATGACATCAAAAGGATTCTAGATTCCAGATATCACAAGGGAAAATTACAGTACCTAGTACTGTGGAAAGGCTACCCATTAGCAGAAGCTGAGTGGGCAGCTGTTCCAGATGTTAGGACAGTGAGGTTAGTTAAGAGGTTTCACACTAGATACCCTCAATGGCCCCAATAAGAAATGCAGCAGTAGTGGGGTTGTAAATAATAATGTGTATGTATGTTTATTGTTGTTTCAGGTCTACCCTTCTTCCAGGGGGGTCAGCATGTCAAGACTGATTAGAACTTTCACCTATATTCCGCTTCGCATGCAGCTTGACAAAGAATAGGATGGTTGTGGATTGGAATGCAAGGGTGGGAGAGAATAGCATCCAAGCATTGTTGGTTCCTGTGAGACATTGCTGTCCCCTCAAGGACACCCTGAGCAGATGTCCCAGCGGGGCTGGCCAGTTCCAATAATAAAATAAAAGAAGTGATAGGTAGACATAATAGACTGTGGGTGGCCCGTGGGGAAAAGGGGGAATGAACTATGCATGCTTTTGCATGGGAAGCCCAAAGCTGGTTTTGCTTCTTCTGTGCCAATGTGAATTTATTCAGTAAAGTTTGTACTCTTGGTAAAATAATGTCCCAGGAGTTTCTTTTTCTGGATTTGCCAACTGGACAGTTGACAGGCACTTTGTAATTTCCCTCCATATAAGGAGAGGACTTGAGATCACCCATAAGTGCCCCAGACAGTTTTACAGTTCTCCTTTGAAAGGAGACTGTAAAACAGTGGTCTTGGGTGATTTTAGAACTCTGGGAGATAAGAGAATAGTCATCTTGCTCAACCATATTCAGCACTTTCAAAGGAACATGGATTTTATACTTTTTCTAATCTCTTTTGGAAATTGCTTGTTAACTGCTTTTCAGCTATTAAGAGACTTTGGATTGACAAGTCTGAAAACACTGGGTGAGTTTCCTTCAGTCCTTAAAAGAAACAAGTTTAAATACAAGTTTAAGGATTTTAAAACATTGAGGTGGGTGTGCTTTTGCCTCTTTTAGAGAAAATATGATAGGATGGGACTTTGAAAGTTTGACATTAGAGGGAACTAGAAGGAACTAAATATTACAATTAAAATAGAACATTTAAATTTGACTTACAGTATACATAAGGGAGCAAAATATTTTAGCATTGGACATGTTGAAGAATATTTTTGAATAATGGAGCCAGAAATTAATTTCAAGAGTCTGCCTGTTTAAAGATGTTATGAAAGAGAAACAAGTTATCAAACAAGACTGAGACTGATCTGAAAGTGGATTTAAAAATGAAAGTTTTTCCATATCATTTAAAAGTGATATGGAAAAACATGCTACACTGGACATAGAAAAGAAACTGGCTGATGTCTTAATCATTAAATGGAGTATACAAACACAAACCAAGAGAGTGATCTGAATAATTTTCTTATACTGAATTTACAAATTAGGCCTTGAAGAATTTTGTGAGAAGGAACAAAGAAAACATGAAAAGAAAAAATGTTTTAGGACTTAAGATCAGGATTATTAAAAATAAAAGGAAGGAACATAAAATTGGTGGTATTTGGTAAGATTAAAAAGATGTGTTATTTTTGGACTTTTGCTGATCAGGGTGGCAATGACAAGGTTTTAAGGATTTATTTATAGCTAAGAGATGAGATAGGAGAAGAAAAAATCATTTCTTGTATTTTAAGAGGTGATAAGTTATAAAATTATTTATACAGGCAGTCCTTGACTTACGATCAAAATTGAGCCTAAAATTTTTGTTGCTAAGTGAGATATTTCTTAAATGAGTTTTGCCCATTTACAACCTTTCTTGCCAGAGTTATTGAGTGAATCAATGTAAATGTTAAGTTGGTCACTCAGTTGTTAAGTGAATCTGGCTTCCCCATTGACTTTGCTTGTCAGAAAGTCACAAAAGGTGACCCTGGGGTACTGCAACTGTCATAGATATAAGTCAGTTGCCAATTGTCTGAATTTTGATCACTTGATCATGGGATGTTGCAGTGGTCATAAATGTGAAAAATGGCCATAGGTTATTCTTTTCAGTCCCGTTGTAACTTCAAACTAGATGAATGAACTGTTGTAAGTCAGGACTACCTGTATTTGTTGTGATGCAGAGGAAAGTCATTTGTTTATTTTTTTTTCTTTAGTCTGATTTTTTTTTAATTTTTTCTGTTTCTGTTTCTTTTTTAAACCCGTGTTTTCTTTTTATTATTTTTTAAAAATTTGTATTAGTTTTTTAAATAAAATTACTATTAAAATGGCAAACTAGACATAGGTTATTGATAATTTAAGGTTTTTGGTGAGATGGGTGGCATACAAGTTTAATAAATACATAAATAACTCTACAGGAGAGTTGAACAAAAATAATTCACCCCATTGTCTAGCAAAGGAAGCCACAACAAAGCAAAAAAAAAAAAAAATACAGCTGTTTTTGTTTTGATTTGATTTGATTTTCAGCAGTATGGGATAAAATCTTCAGGTAAGCCACAAATTGGCTAGAATATAGTACATGGAATTTTAAGCTATCATTGTTAATTTTCAGAAGAGAAATTGAAGGATTATTATGCAAGAAGATGATGATAATGATGAGGTAATTATTATGGAATTGAAAGAGAAGCGCATAAGTTGCTGGTCTTTGCTACTTAATCAGATGAAAGTTGCACTGTGAAAGTGGTAGATACTGTCCCATCAAGCATTGGGATTCTGGGCAAAAAACAAGTAGTGTTGAAGGAAGTAGACTTGGAGTGAAGTGAAAGATGGCCAGAACTAGACATGCAGGTTAGTTCTATGGGTGCTTGGTTTCTGCCTATAGGAAACCAATGTATTGCCTGTTTGAAATGAGAATCTGCTTGTCCTGAAAGCAAAGTATCCAACCTGTGATGCCACTTGGTATATTGCCACTAGAGGCCCTCGTGCCTCATTTGAAGCACCTTCTCCAATTTTGATTGGTTCCTTACTCTCCTCCTTTCCTGTATAATCATAGACTGGCCACAGGGTTTCATACTCTGGCAAACCTCAGGACTTCTGTAATGCAATGTAATTTCTGTGAATTTAATTTCTGTGAATTTATTCTGTGAATAAAGCTGTTTTTGAAAATCGTTTGGATACTTTAGTTAGTACAATATTTGGTTGCTAGAATTCTGGTTTATTTTTTACCAATCTGGCATGTTGTATTGGGGCTGCAACCTCCAAATGTATCAATTGATATACTGCATAAATATTCAGTTTTATGGCACCGTTCCTAAAAGTTATTTAAATAATCTATTGATTTCAATTTATTGTATCTGTTGTCCAGAATATGTTGCCTGTATTGTCACTAAATAATGACATAAAGGATTTTAATTGCTCCAGTTTTAAAACTTTCTTCACTGAAAAAAAAAAAGATGAAATAGTTTTAAATAGGGATGTTCACATTGATAGGATAATGCACCCTGGCACTCTAATACTTAAGTAATAGATTAATTACAAAATAGATGGAAAAAGGAAATTTCTCAGAGACTTCAAGCGGAAGGTCAGGATTTCCACCACATCTCCTGCTTGACCCAAGATGGACATGTATAACTGCTATGAACAGCATATTGATGATCTCTCACTCCAAGGTGATTTATGAGCTCTACTATCAGCTTCCTGTAGATGTTAAAAAACAGAGGGCTAAATTCTAGGGCCCCCACATGGAGTGCCTAAGGACTGAACTAAGGATTAAAAGACTTTTTCTCTACCATCACTCATTGAAATCCTGCTCAGAAAGGAATAGAACCACTGCAAAATAGTGTCCCCAAAATAGTTCAGCTATGATATCACTAAGTAAGTAATCTAAGAGAACCAAGGCAAAAACCCAATTTTCATTATCTTCTGCTATAGGTCATCTATAAGAACAATCAATTATCTAAGGATCTGAATATTATGTCATCAGACAAGTCACTGGATTTCAGATGTATTTCAAATGTTTTTCACATCAGATTAACAGAGTTGGAAGTGACCTTGTAGGTCATCTAGTTCAACCCACCCGCCCACCCTGCCCAAGCAGCAGACCCAACACCATTTCTGACAAATGGCAGTCCAGTCTCTTCTTGAAATCCTCCAGTGATGAAGCTCCCACAACTTCTGAAGGCAAGCTGTTCCATTGGTTGATTGTTCTCACTGTCAGAAAATTTCTCCTTATTTCTAGGTTGAATCTCTCCTTGATCAGTTTTCATCCATTATTCCTTGTCTGGCCTTCAGGTGCCTTGGAAAATAGCCTGACCCCCTCTTCTCTGTGGCAGCCCCTCAAATATTGGAACATCAAATAAGATTTGAAAACATATTTAAACCAGACTCATAGCTGGATATAGTGGTAAGCATATGCTGAAAATGGTGATAGTTATTTTGCTGTAAAGTTAAGTGGTCAGTAGATTTAGGATTTTTAATTGTATAAGTACAATTTTTATTGTGATTGTAATTACAGGGAAGAGTGTGTGTGGGGCTGGAGTACCTTTAGGAGGATTCGCAAAGACGGCTTGGCTTGCAACTCAGTCAGCTCCAACAAAATGGGCAAGAGGAGCAAAGACAGCATGGCTTCTGGCATTGCAGCGGTGGTGTGGGAGGGTGCGGCAGGCGAACGAAGGTGGTGCATGGCTTTTGGCATTGCAGAGGGGCGTGGGAGACATGACAGGTGAATGGAGGTAGCACGTGGCTTCTGGCGTTGTGGGGGGCATGGGCACAGCAGGCAAATGGAGATGGCATACAATGGGGGACAGCCGAACTGTCTGTTAGGCATCATGCCAGAGTGGCAATGGTGGGCTCCTCCCAATTCATTACTTTAGTTGTAATTTCAGGTACAATAAGTGAAAGAAAGATTCCTCCCGTTTTACAAAAGCATTTAGGTACCAACAAGTATTCCAAATGACTATAAATCACCTTTTTGCAAAATGTTCCTTGTTAATCGTTAGCCTGGCAGATGATAAAAAGCAGAGAGCAAATCACCCTTCGTCTGCAGTGGCCCCCCACGCCTCCCCACGTCAGAAGCCACATGCCACTGCTGTTCGCCTGCTGTGCCCCCCACATCCCCACACAATGCCAGAAGGTGCACACCATCTTCGTTAGCCTGCCATGCTACCACTGCCCCTCCCCTCCAGTCCTGGTGACAGATCTGCAAGACCCCAAGCAGTGGGATGCTTTTGCACTTTTTAAAAACAACTTGCACCCCATACTACCCCCCCACAACCCCTCTGATTGTCCATCATCAATCTCACGCTGCCCTGCAGCATCATTGCTTCTGCCTGCTACCCAATTGGCTGGGGACTATTTGTCCCATGCAGTCAAAGGCCTGGGTCAAACGGTGTCTGGGCAAATGGGCAGGGATGAAGGTCAAGGGGCGGAGGGCCAGGGGCCCATTGGCCATGGAGAATGACCAGAGGAGGGCCATTGGAGGAGAAAAGCTGGCTGTAAATGGGCTAAGGTGGGTGGCTGGGGGCGAAGGAGGCATGGCCAAGAGTCTGTGCCTAAACATCCCATTCCGGTTCCTCTGGGGTGTGGCAGTGACTTCAATTTTGAAGACTAACTGCAGCATCAGTATAATGATATGATTTTAACTATTAAAATAATAATTTTTAAAAAAGATTTCAGATAATGTTCAAGTTCCATTTAGCCTCTTATTTCAAATGGATGAGCTGTTTTTTCAGCACTCGTCACTGAATCACTTGTCTTTTTAATTTTTACTCTGACTTTCTTGCTTACTTTCTAATACAAATTTATCCCAGAGTAGAGAGGATGGTGGCTCAATGGCTTAATGATGCTGGAGATGGTCTCTGCTCCAATGGTTTGAGTGCTAGCATTGCTTGTTAGGGTCATCTCCTGTCACTCGCCTCACCTTCTGTCCACCCAACAGTTCAAAACCATGTTCTACATAAATAGATACATAGGTACAACTTGGGTGGGGAGGCTAGTTGTTGCTCTTTGCAGGCAGTCAGATTACTACCAACTCTGAATCCTCCCAGTTGTGGAATCCGTTTATGAGATGGCTCAGGAAGGGAAGGGGCCTAGGATGAGGCTGCAGGAAGAGCTGTTTATCATTCTTTTAGAGCAAAGCCAGCTCGCCCTCCTAGCATCTTGGGAAGTGCATGAGTATGTCCTACAAAAGAGCTGTAAATTGGCGGCCAAACTACTATTCTGCGATAGCATTGTGGTGTCCTGGCTAATATAACAAATCCATACCCTAAGTGACAGTAACAATAACAACAACAGCAACAACGATGATGATGATGATATTGCAACACAAGGTGATGCACGAATTGAACAGAAACAGCTAAAAAAAAACCCAAAATATCATGATTTGCAAATTGAAATTGAGCGACTATGGGGGAAGAAAACAATGGTTGTACCAATTGTAATAGGAGCCCTTGGAACAATACCCAAAGGGTTTCCTAGATAGATGGAAATTTTGAATTTATCAGGCCTGAATATTTTAACTTTGCAAAACACCACCATACTCGGAACTGCTTATATAGACGTTACCTTGACAGCTCTTAGGTCCTTGGTTAGGACTTGAACTGTTAAGTTTTTACCAGTCCCAGACTGTGAATTGAATTGAAGTTTAAATCAACAACAACAACAACAACAACAACAATAATAATAATAATAATAATAATTATTATTATTATTATTATTATTTAAGAAAATACTTGGTCGATATCTAGCAACAGAGTGAAAAAAGTCAAGAACTGGATATCGCTGGGCAATGATCAACTGCATGGCTTTTGGCTCAAATATCTGACCAGCCTGCATGGAAAAATGGCCAAACAATTAAATGAGATGCTGCAAACAGGAAACATCAGTGAATGGTTAACAGCTGGGAAAACCTACTTGATACAGAAGGATCCAGCAAAAGGGGCAACACCTGCAAATTACAGGCCAATAACGTGTCTGCCAACCATGTTCAAGCTGCTGACTGGCATCATAGCTGACAGGATCCAGGACTACCTAGAAGCAAATAACATCTTGCTAGTAGAGCAGAAAGGAAACAAGCAAGGGAGCAGAGGCACGAAAGATCAGCTCCTGATCAACAAAATGATTCTAGAGAACTGCAAAAGCCAAAAAACAAATCTGCATACAACTTGGATTGACTACAAGAAAGCATTCGCCTCACTACCGCACAGCTGGATCATCAAGTGCCTGGATGTCATTGCACTATGCAAGTGCACTGGTACTTTCATTGCAAATGCGATGAAGCACTGGAAAATGGAACTGTTTATTGGAAGTGAAAGCTACCGACTGGTCAACATCAAAAGAGGGATTTTCCAGGGTGATTCTTTCTCATTTCTGCTGTTCATCATCGCCATGACCCCTCTGTCAACAGTTTTACAGAAAACTAACCTGGGTTATCAAACTGCTAAAAATTCACAGAAAATCTCTCACCTGCTGTACATAGATGATCTGAAGTTATACGGAAAATCAGAAATTGAAATCAGATACGAAATCCAGCATGGTCAACTCATCTGCTGTGTATACTGTCATAATTTAAGAAGATACTTGGTTGATATCTAGGATTCTGGCAGCAACCCATATCAACCAATAGAGCCAGTCAATGTGTGATACATTTTTAAATGTTCAGTTGACTGAGTTTCATGTTTAATGAATAAAAGTTAATCATCATCATCATCATCATCATCCAAACGGCTGATTTTCCAATGACAAAGTTGAAACTGTTTCACATTTAATATGTGAGTGCAGCAGAATTGCACAAATTGATTACAAAGCTAGACTTGACTGAGTTGCTAAATTAATCCACTGGTCATTATGTAAAAAATATGACTTACCTGTATCCGAAAAGTCATGGGAACATAAAGTGGAAAAAGTTGTTGAAAATGACAAGGTGAAGATCTTATGGGACTTTCGAATACAGACAGATCATCATTTGGAACACAACATGCCAGATATCACAGTTGTCAAAAACCGAAGAATACAATTTATTGATATCACTGTTCCAGGAGATGCCAGAGTTGAAGAAAAAGAACTGGAAAAAAATTACAAAATATTGCGACCTGGTCATCAAAACTACACGGCTTCATTACATGAAACATGTAATGGATACCCATTGTCATTGGGGAACTTGGTACCATGTCCAAGAATTTTACAAAACACATCAAGAAATTGCAGCTTCCTGTAATAACACCAGTGGAACTGCAAAAAACTGTGCTACTCGGAACATCATATATTTTAAGACGATACTTGGTTGATACCTTGGCAGCAACATGTATCAACCATTAGCACCACTCAGTGGTATTTGTGACACATTTTTAAATGTTCAGTTGACTGAGTTTTATGTTTAATGAATAAAAGAGATAATAATAATTGATAATGAAAGATCCAGAAAAGGGCACAGAACCAAGTAACTATCGCCCCATTACTTGTTTGCCAACAACATTCAAATTTTTTACAAGAATACTGGCAAATTCAGTATTAAATCATCTGATGGAAAACAGCTTGTATCAGAAAGAAGAAAAAAGGAAATTATAAAAAATCAAGAGGAACAAAAGATCCGCTGCTCATTGACAAAATGGTACTAAAAATGCAAGAAAAACAAATTTGAATATGGTGTGGATTGATTACAAGAAGACATGACTCACTACCCCACAGCTGGATTAATACCTGTCTGGAAAACTTTGGAATCAGCAAAAATATTTGTACATTTTTGAAAGCAAACATGCAAAAATGGAAAACAGTTCTAACAGCAAATGGGGAGAACATTGGTGAAGTCAACATCAGACGAGGAATCTTCCAAGGGGACTCACTTTCGCCACTGTTCAACATCACATTAATTCCACTGACAATGATTCTGCGAAACACAAATCTAGGATACCAAATCTCAAGCCAGCAGGACAAGATAAACCATCTACTGTACATGGATGACTTAAAACTGTATGCAAAAAGCCCCACTGAACTTAAATCAATGCTCAGCACAGTTCAATTGTTCAACAGCGACATCAAAATGAACTTTGGACTTGAAAAATGTACTATATTATCCATGCAGCGAGGAAAAATGGAAAAAATAGAAGGAATAGAACTGGGAAATGGAAGCATCATGAAAACATTAGCAAAGGATGATGGTTACAAATACCGAGGCATTGAAGATATTATATCTTGAATGCCTAGATAATATCTTGAATGGAAAAGTCAAAAAGTCAATGCAAAAGGAATACATCAGGAGGGTCCACAAGATATTAAAACCAAAAGTGAATGTTGGAAACATAATTAAAGCCATTAACATTATAAAAACATAATTAAAGCCATTAACATTATAAAAATAACAGAAACAAAGGCAGAATATAAGGAAAAACAGCTGGATGACAGATTAAATGGATGGAAAACCAAAGCTTTGCATGGATAACACTTGAAAAACATTAAAGAAAAATGTGATAACAACTTGACATGGACATGGCTTAAGATGGGAACCATCAAGAAAGAAATGGAAGGTTTAATACTTCCTACTTAAGAACATGCACTACAAACTAATGCCATGAAAGCGAAGATACAAAAATCCACTAACAATCCAAACTGCCGACTTTGCAATGATAAAGTTGAAACTGTTTCACATTTAATATGTGGGTACAGCAAAATCGCACAAACTGATTACAAAGCTAGACATGACCGAGTTGCTAAATTAATCCACTGGTCATTATGTAAAAAACATGATTTACCTGTATCCGAAAAGTCATGGGAACATAAAGTGGAAAAAGTTATTGAAAATAAGATGATGAAGATCTGGTGGGACTTTTGAATACAGATGGATCGTCATTTGGAACACAACACACCAGATATCACAGTTGTTGAAAACTGACGCATACAATGTATTGATATTGCTGTACCAGGAGACACCAGAGTCGAAGAAAAAGAACTGGATAAAAATCACGATATATTGCAACCTGGCCATTGAAACCACGCGATTATGGATGAAAGATAGTGATACCCATTGTCGGGGCACTTGGCACCATGTCCAAGAATTTTATAAGATAAATAAAATAAAATAAAATAAAATAAAATAAAATAAAATAAAATAAAATAAAATAAAATAATAAAATAAAATAAAATAAAATAAAATAATAAAATAAAATAAAATAAAATAAAATAAAATAAAATAAAATAAAATAAAATAAAATAAAATAATAAAATAATAAAGTAAAATAAAATAAAATAAAATAAAATAAAATAAAAAATAAATAAAATAAAATAAAATAAAATAAAATAATAAAATAATAAAATAAAATAAAATAAAATAAAATAAATACATTGTTAAATAAAATTAAATAAGTAAAAAACAATAAAACAATAAAAACAATAATAATAATAACAATAGCAAAAATGTAAGTGATACCCATTGTCATTGGGGCACTTGGTACCATATCCAAGAATTTTATAAGATACATCAACAAATTGCAGCTTCCTGCAGTAACATCAGCGGAACTGCAAAAAATTGCTCTACGTGGAACATCGTACATCTTAAGAAGGTACTTGGTTGATACCTAGGACGCTGGCAGCAACTCGTATCAACCGTTAGCACCAGTCAATGGTATTTGTGATGCATTTTTGAATGTTCAATTGACTGACTTTCATGTTTAATGAATAAAGTAAATAAAGTAAACAACAACAACAACAATAATATAATGGCTGTTTCAACTCCCAAGTTTAGTTAACAACTTCAGATACATATGAAGGATAATCTTTATTTACACTCACCTTTGGGCATGACCTAGAACTCTTTCTGGCAGTCACTAGAAGGATGAGAAGACTTCCAAGGTCCCTTCCAACTCTGTTATTCTGTATTCTGTATGTTCTTTATTGCCATTCTTGAACTGTCATAGACTGCCCCCCTCCCCCACATGCTACTGCTACTACTATACTTCAGCAAAGAGTTTGGGTATTATTATTTACAATAATTAATGGATTAATAAGTAAATGGGTGATTTACTTGGTGGAATCTCTGTCATCTTTTCCCCTTCCACCTAGTGTCCCCTACTGATGAGAAAATGAGCCTTGACTGCTTTCCTGAATGTGATGGGACTGGAGTTGGAAATTCAAGGCTTAAATTATTAACTATAGTACATGTATCCCCTTGGATTGGGCAATTTATTTCCCAAGAAATTGGTTGTTTCATAGATGTTGCCATCTAGAATCAGCAAGATTATTCCAAAGTGTCTAGATCAGATCTATACACAAATACTAGTCTCTGGATTGGAATGGGTGATTTCTAGGCCAAGCAGGGCTGTTTTCAAAGTGTCAGCAGCATTCACAGCAGGGGATATCATAATTGGAAGAATGACAAATGGAGTGTAGCAATGCAAGCCCCACCCCCATTAAACATGAGTGCAACTACACACAGGAAAAAGGCTGGAGCTTCCATCACAGGACTCCATTTACCCTCCTGCCAATTTTGATTCTCTCCTCAGACTGATACAATAGGGAAGAAACATATGCACATATTTATACTTCTATTGAAATATCTTCTAATATAGTATCAAAGCAGTTGGTCAAATAGCTATTTATATGTTACTTTCTATCAATATTTTTTAAAAGTTACTATAAAGGCTAGGTTTGAAAAAGTATATAACCGCTTTCCTATTTCAAGTTAACAGCTGTCATATGTTACTGAACATATCTGGAAAGAGACATCACTGATCTCTGGGCCCTCAGATATTCAGGTGTGGGTAAGCCATAAAAACTGTTGTAACAATTTCTATTCCAATGCGCATATCAGTATATTATGGTTGATCACACAGCCAGCCAGATGTTTAGGCTGGGTTTGGCATTTCTATCCCTCTATTGAGTCCTTCCCAAGGACCAACAATATTATTATTGTTGTTATTTATTGTTGTTGTTGTTGTTGCTATTATTATTATTATTTTCCCTATCTTTTTTATACACATTTATAACTCAAGGCAGTGAACATACTTAATTCTCCTGCCTTATATTTTTCTCACAATAACAATAACCGTGAAGTGGGTTGGGCTGAGAAAATGAAACTGTCCCCAGGTCACTCAGTTAGTTTTCCTGCCTAAAATAGGCCTAAAACTCACCAACTTCTTAGACTAGCACCATTATCACTGCATCAAACTGGCTCTTGTGTTTGCCAGTAAAACCATTTTATGATGTCATCTTGAATTATTCCTACTAGAAAATTGATAGAGAGAGAGAGAATAGGGAATCCACTGAAATAGTAGAGGATGCTCATTCATGTTTCATTGAGTTAAATGGCTATGTGCTTGCTCTCATGGCTGGGGTTGCATTTCTGTATCTCCACCATCTCCACCTAATCACAGGCAGCAGCATCTCAGCCTCTGTGGAGATAGTGAACAGTCTTAGTCAAGAGCACATAATAAATAAATTGTGGCATTTTTGAGATTGCTAGTATAGCATTGTGCTGCAAATGTTCAAATCCAATCCAACTTGCTCTTTCTTAGTTCTTCAATGCTTTTTCATTTCCATTCCATAATTATTTAAGTGATGGTTCACAAGGGCATTACGTCAACAAAATCTTTAAATCATTGAAGAATGAAAAAATGTTTTATCTTCCTTTTGATTGTATACAACTGTTGCAGGATAAAGAAGACACAGAAAATTTGAGAGTAGAAGAGATGACCGAACACTTCAAATTCATTTGTCTGAAGAATAACCCGGATCTCCAAGAAAATCCCCATAGAAACAAACAACATCAACACCTACTTTTTAAGGAGAAAAAGTGAAAATATTTTATGGATGAATTATTAAGAAATCCTATCTTGGGATTTTCATTTCCCCCCCAGAAATGTATTACTTATAGTTCTTATACAGTTTTCATTTCAAATTTACTTAAAAGTATCCTTTCTGGATTTTTTTTAGTGAAAAAAGGTAACTATTTTTTATCTCATGTCTTAAGATTTGTCATATAACAAAATAACAGAATTAGAAATTTGGAAGGGACCTTGGAGGTCTTTTAGTCCAACCCCCTGCTCAAGCAGAAAACCCTGTACCATTCCAGACAAGTGAATGTCCATTTTCTTTTTGAAAACCTCCAATAATGGCAACCCACAACTTCTAGAGGCAAGTCTATCCTAGAGCCCTCTCCCAGTTACTGCTTTTGAGCAGGTACCACCTATTCTGTACCTGTAGATTTGTTTTTTCTTGCCTGAATGTAAAACCATACTTTTTTCACCCTGAATTGTATTTTGTTGAATAGGGTACAATGTTCAGCTCTGTGAAGATCCTTCTGTATCTTGAGACTGTCTTGAGTTACCCCTCCCCCCCAGCTGGGTGTTGTCTGCAAAATTGTTGAGTTCCACTTATTTATTTATTTTATTTTATTTTTTTTAATTTGATTTTTATGCCGCCCTTCTCCGGAGACTCAGGACGGCTTACAGTGCGTTAAGCAATAGCCTTCATACTTTTGTATATTTATACAAAGTCAGCTTATTGCCCCCACAAACTGGGTCCTCATTTCCCCTACCTTAGAAAGGATGGAAGGCTGAGTTAACCTTGAGCCTTGGAGAGATTCGAACCAGCAGTAAATTGCAGGCAGCTGTGTTAATAACAGGGTGTGTAGACCACTGTACTATCAAGGCTCTTGGAATTAATTAATTAATTAATTAATTAATTAATTAATTATTTATTTATTTATTATTGGTTCGATTGATATTATTGATATTATTGATTCGATTTATATGCCACCTGCAATGTATTAAGTCTGCTGAAGTAGCAAGTAACATTCTGTTTGTTGATTGGTTTAAGTAACATTCTGTTCATTGATTGGTTAAGCCGCCTGACAGCTGGCAATATAAGAGTTGTCAGGCAGAGTTCCAAGCAGCTTCAGTTATAGCTGTGGCAGTTAGCCCAGCTGTTGTTAATAAACGGTTAATTACAGCCCTTTCTACAAGGCCATTACTGGCCGGGTGGTAAGGAGAGATAAGGCATGCCTGATACCTAATTGGGCAAGGAACAACTCAAATGTGGTAGAAGTTAATTGGGGCCCATTATCTGACACAAATAGTTCGGGCAACCCGTGGGTTGAGAATAGTGTACAAAGGGCCTTTATGATGGCCTCTGAGGATGTTGAGTGCATAAGTATCAGTTCAATCCATTTAGAGTATGCGTCAACCACCACTAAAAAAATTTGACCATGAAATGGCCCCGCAAAGTCTATATAAAGGCGGGACCACAGGCCAGCGGGGTCTTCCCATTCCCTGGACTTACCCTTAGGGGGTATTGGCCGAGACTCTTGACAAGGGCAGCAAGTGGCCACCCAGTCGGTGATACATTGATCAAGAGTAGGCCACCAGAGATAGACTCTAGCTAGAGCCTTCATTCGGACTATTCCTGGATGTCCGGAACGCAATGATTGTAACACAGAATCCCGTAAAGATTTTGGAATAACTACTCTGTGTCCCCACAGTAAACAAACCCCCATGGTAGATAATTCCGTTTTATGGATAGTGTACGGTTTCCACTTCATTTCCACGGGCCCTTGTGGCCACCCCCTTAGCACCCAGTCCATGACTGTAGAGATCTCTGGATCGTGGGATGAAACTCGAGCGATGTCAGCCGCCATCAAAACGAAAGGTGAGTCTTCAATCATCAGGACTGACGAGGTGGGAGCTGGGTCAGATAGCAACATTGGCACGGGGCACCGGCTGAGGGTGTCAGCATGGGCCAGATTCTTGCCTGGCACATACAGGAGCGTGTAGTCATAGGCGGATAAAAACACAGACCATCTGGTGAATCTCGGGGATAGGAATTGCGTAGTTTAATGGTCAGCTGCTAGTAGACCAAGCAGAGGCTTATGATCCGTCACTAGTGTAAAAGGTCGACCATATAAGTAATGATGAAACCGCTTGACTCCAGCTACCAATGCTAGAGCCTCCTTGTCTAGGTGTGAATAATTTCGCTCCGCTGAAGCCAAAGTCTGGGAGAAAAATGCAACGGGGGCTTCACGGCCATCAGGGAAATGGTGATTTAAGACTGCTTCCACACCATAAGGAGAAGCATCACACGCTAGCACGTGGGGTAGGGACTCGCAGTAGTGAGCGAGGACAGAGTTTGAAATGAGTATATATTTGACATTAGTAAATGCAGCGGCTGCAGTTGAATCCCAGTTCCAATGTGTCTCCTGGTTCAGCAAACGATGCAAAGGTTCCGCAATAGATGCCTTGTGTGGTATGAAAATTGCATAAAAGTTTAAAAGACCTAAGAAGTCTTGAAGTTCGGCCTTGTTGGTGGGAGCAGGGGCATGTAAAATAGTGTTTGTCTTAGACTCTGTAGGGTGTATACCCTTACCATCAATTAGGAAACCCAAGAACTCGATTTTGGAAGCAGCTACAATACATTTGCTTCGCTTAACTTTGAGCCCCACTCTCTGGAATTCGGTTAGAACCGATCTGAGTCTTTTAAGGAATTCGGTGGTGCTGGTGGCCGATACTAATATGTCGTCAAAGTACGGTACAACCGCGGGAATTCCATTAAGTAAACGCTCCATCATGCTCTGGAAGATTCCCGGGGCGACTGAAACCCCAAATTGGAGGCAGCGGCAATGGAAAGCACCCCGGTGTGTCACTATAGTTTGTGCGTCCGCTGTTTGGTCATCTACAGACAGTTGTTGATATGCCTGTGCTAAATCTAATTTAGCAAATACGGAGCCACTACCCAAGGAGTGCAACAAATGTTGCACAATAGGAACAGGGTATGCACGCGCCTGTAATGCACGATTAATTGTTGCTCAGTAATCTGCGCAGATGCGCACTGAACCATCCGCCTTCATGGCAATAACAATGGGGGTCTCCCAGGGTGCATAGTCAACAGGCTCCAGGATACGTTGTGCTATTAATTTGTCAAGTTCAGCATCCACCTTTGGTCACAATGCAAACGGTACTCTTCGCGGCTTAAGGCGGTGAGGCTGCACTTGAGGGTCGAGACTGAACGAAACCGGTTGTCTGGTGTATTTTCCTAATTCCTCAGAGAAAACTGAGGGGAATTCATTACATAACATGTCCAGTTCAGATGATGAGATGGCATTAACCGCTTGTATAGTTAGACCTAATGCATCGAACCAATTAAGGCCCAACAGGCTGGGGAATTTTCCTTTCACAATGACTAGTGATAATAATCCACTAAACTTCTTAAATTGTACTCGGAATGTGCTACTTCCGACAATCAGAATGTTGGCTCCTTGGCAATCTTTTAGCAGGAGATGGCAGGGGTCTAGTTGTCGTTTAGCCAGTTTCGGAACTAGTCTTTTAATTGTACTCCATGACACCAAGGATGTAGCGGAGCCATAATCAACTTCCATGGTGCACAGTTTCCGTTCGATGAATACTGTCAGACGAATCTTCTGCTGGCTCAACATATTTGGTGGCGTTACTAAATTCACATCAGAAGAAGATCGTTGGTTAGTATTACGAACTTTAGACGGATTAGGATGATATTGTCGGCCCCCATCCTGCAGCACACATGATTCGAACTGTGGCTGAGGGGCTCTGCATACTCTGGCGAGTGTCGCAGCGGCGGCACTCTGCGTTTTTAAAACAGCAATTAGCACGCAGGTGATTTCCTCTGCAGCTGAAACATGCGTTTGGCCCCCTTGACATGCTAGTTGGGCCAGAGTTTTGTTTTCTAGACTCTTGAAGACGACATACTTCAAAGTCACCATCAGAATCTGACAGATTCTCATTTGTCTCATTTACAGATGATGAGTCTTTTTCTGTCTTAGGTGTAGTATATCCACGGGGCAACTCGGCTAGTGACAATGCTGCCAGTTCTGCAGCACACGCCTCATCCAATGCCATTTGAAATGTGAGGTCATGATTCTCAATCAGACGCCTTTTAAGACTTTGGTCCCTGACCCCACTGACAAGTCTATCTAGAAGATAATCTTCTAAATCAAAGAATTCACAATGCCTGGCCGCCCTCCTCAGAGCCGCAACATATTGATTAATAGTCTCTCCAGGGGCCTGATCACAATGGTAAAAGTGTTGGCGGTGAGCTATTCATGAGGGGGCTGGTGCGTAATGATTTTTTAATTTTTTTATAAAGTCTTCCCATGTTCCCGAATGTACAGATTGTGGGGCCATTAATGTCATTGCAGTATCAAACATTTCAGTACCACAGAATCTTAGGAAATAAGCACGTTTGCGCTCAGGCGTCAGCTTTGTATAATCATTTGCAATTAAGAAACATTCAAAACATGCCAAATAAGCCTCCCACGTCTCTGCACTGGGATTGAAAGGAGGAAAGGTCTGTGCGGACGCCATTTCCTCTTCTTCTTTTTTTTCCTAACTGACTCATGTTTTGCTTCTTCAGTTTAAATCTCTCTTGTTTCCTTATTACTATGACCGGTAAATCAACCAGTTGATCCTCATCGCCAGTTGAAATGTATTGGCTGGATCAAGGACGATGGACAATGCGAAGATCATGTAATTAACCATTTATTAACAACAGCTGGGCTAACTGCCACAGCTATAATTGAAACTGCTTACATGATCTTCGCATTGTCCATCGTCCTTGATCCAGCCAATACATTTCACTGCCCTTCTCCGGAGACTCAGGGCAGCTTACAATGCGTTAAGCAATAGCTTTCATACTTTTGTATATACCTGTTTAATAGGGCTTTCGGCCCCCCCCAAGCGGTGTTCTTTTTTATACAAAGTCAGGTTATTGCCCCCACAATCCGGGTCCTCATTTTACCTACCGCGAAAGGATGGAAGGCTGAGTCAACCTTGAGCCTGGTGAGATTTGAACTTGCGGTAATTGCAGGCAGCTGGTGCTACTTAACAGCACTTTAGTCTGCTGTGCCACCAGGGCTCTATCTCCTCTTTTAAATAATTTATGAAGATGTTGAAAAGTATTGGGCCTAAGACCAAACCTTGAAGTACCCTACTGCATGCTTCCTTCCATGTAGATGTAATTCCATTGAGGGCTATACATTGTGTGGTTGGTCAGCTGGTTGTGAATCCATCTGGTGGTGATGCTGTCTATCCCACTTATTTCTACCTTACCAAAAGGTAGGCCGTGGTCTACTTTGTCAAATGCCTTACTGTCCACAGTATTTGCCTGATCCATTAATTTTATTTCTTTGTCAAAGAATGAGGTAATATTTGTCTGACATCATCCATTTTTGAAACCCTCTGTTAGCTTCTAGTAATAGCTTTTACTAGTACCTACATTAATGTTGAATTCCAATATGATATGGTCACTCTCCCCCAAAGTTCCTGCAACTTCAAACCCCTCTATCATTTCATCACTGTTAGAAAGAATTCAATCCAATCCCTCTGCTTCCCTCCTCTATCTTTTGGATGAAAAAAACTGTCTGCTACGTTTGTCAGGAACCTGTTTCACCTCCCACTTGATTTAGAGTTTGTCTCCCAGTTGATGTCAGGTAGTTAAAAACCCACTCACTATTGTAGTGTACCTACTCCACACCTTAGTTAACTGATTAGTAGAAATTCCATCTATTTCCTCTATTTATTGGTTTGTTTGTTTGTTTGTTTGGATGGATGGTCTGTAGTATGCACTCATGGCATTGTCATTCCTTTTTCCTTTGATATTAAATGCATTCTAGATTTTCATACTTTTTCTGTAGAAAAGCAGTTATTTCTTTCATATAATGCAATTCCACCTCTTCTCTTGTTAAGTTCGTTTCTTTTGAACAATTTAAATCCTTCTAGCAATACATTCCAGTCATGGGTTTCATCCCACCTAGTTTCGGTAAATGCAGCAATGTCGTATCTGCCCTGTACTAGGATTTCAAGCTTGCCATGCTTGTTCCTCATATTTTGACCATCAGTGTATAGCCATCTGAATCCTTTTTGACTGACCTTATGTTTGCTTCCTCTGTCTCCTGTTTTGTATCTGAGTTTCCCTTCTTTCTCACCATTTGGTTGATTTTCTTGAGGTTTATGTTTGAGATTAGGTCCTAAAAATTGGTCTCCCTCCCTCTCCAGTTTTAGTTTAAAATCCTTCAGATGAGCTGATCCAGATGAGCTGATCCAGTTCCCAAAAAATTCTTCGCAATTCTTGTGAAGTGTAGCCCATTCCCTGCTAGAAGCCCTTCATGTAATATTGTAAACCATGGTATAGGAATCCAAAGTTCTCTTGACTGCACCATCTTTTAAGAAAGTGGTTTTACTTCAAAAATTCTCCATTCCCTCACAAGATGTTTACTTCCATTGGAAATACAGATTAAAACACCACTTGTGCTCCCATTTCTTTGGCTTTCATTTTTAGTTGCTCATAGTTTCCTGATATTGTTTTCAGGTTCTTTGTTGTGTCATTCATCCCCCACATGAAAGAGGAGAAGGGGATAATGATGTGTTACAGGAGCTCAGACAGGGAGTTGGACTCAGTGTCTTTAATAGCCCTTTCCAAATTTTTGTGATCCAGACCTGTTGAAGAATTGGAGTAACAGTAGATATTTCTGCAAGCAATATGGAAATGATGATCTTGAAATTCTTACAAAGCTAAATCGAGTGGCTTTGCTAGTTTTGTCCAGAATCAGTTAGTTTTGCTTCCAGTTGTTCCTTTTTATACTATTTTTGAACTTTTGATTACTCTGTTACAGGAATTAATGTTCACAACATTCAAATTCAGCAGTTTCTACAGGTTAAATTATGTTCCAAGACATCTTTTTTTACACTATCCTAAATATTTATCTTCCAACTTACATCTTTTTTTAAACCTATTTTCCTGAGGTATAGTTTTTCAAGTTATTTTTTGTCATATTGGTAATATGTGACTAGTTTGGGGAAAACTTCTAGCAACTTTTAGGTGTAAGTTAGGTGGTAGGCAGAGCCTCTTCAATTATGATCTAACTAAAGTGTTATTTCTTTAAAAACAATCTTTAATCATATTCCAAAATAATCATCAGATGCTAACCTAAGTGTTCTTTCTGCCTATGTTTTTTTAGGCAGTGTAGCTGCAGGAATATTCTTGCATACACAAAAAGCTCCTCTAGAGTATTACACAATTCATACAAATGTAGATTATCTAGTTGAGTAATGCAGCTAAATCCCAGAATAGCTCAAGACTATTGGTAATTGCAGATGTCTTTTCTTTGCAAATAAAACCAGGACAACCAATGTCACATAATAATGAACAAATTTTTTTCTCTTTATTTAAGTCTCTGCATTTAATTTGCATATCTCCTGTGTTGTAATAAAAGTTGCAGGCAAAGGAAATTGGCTGGGGACATAATGTTTGATTACCATTCAAGCAATCTCTGTGTATAAAAGAAATGTGTTACAGGAAATGTAGAATATAAATTATTTTAAAAACCTAAGGAAGGTATGATTAAAAACAAAGATTTGTTATTGGGAGGCTACTGTTTTAACTTATCTTCAAACCAGAGTTGCCTTTTTTCTGAATTGTTTTTGTATTAGAATAGTAAGCAGTGTTTTTTCTCCTTGACTGACTCACCAAGAGTGATTTGTTTTTCATTTTCGATCCACTCTCTAAACTGGAACAGAGGAGTGTGAAACTCAAGAGCAACTTTCAAGTGTCCTCAACTGGGTTGGAGTAACGTCCTGCAGCTCCTGATCTGCCCTCCAGAGGTGCTCCAAATGTTTTGTCCATCTCCTCACGCAACCACCAGATATGGGGAGAAGAACTGAGGAAAACAGCATCACATACTCCAAAGGCAGCTTGCCTCTTGCACAGTACCCTCACAAAGTGTTGTGAAAACTATTCTAAAATTATAATACTATGGATTGTGGATGCAATGCATACTAGCCACAATTGCTTGGCTTTGGCCTTCCTAGCCTGAGACCTCTAGATGCATTGAATTGCATTAACCACATTGGCTGCAGGAAGTGTAGCATAATTTCTCCAGTCTGTAAAAGATGCTCTAAGAATTTGCTGCTATGTTTAAAATATAATGTTTGGTAATTGACAGTAATTAAATAAATAAATGCAGTGAGTAACTGGGAAATTAACAAAAGCATTGAATTGCAGAGAAAAAAAAAACTTGTTTTGATCTAATTTTCCTTCATAATATTGATTCAAGTACCAAAAGTACTATTACACAAAAGTAAAAGTTAAAAGCATAATTCATCTTAGATTAAACATTATATTAAGTACCAGTAAAATGCTTTAACTAGGATAATTTAATCTTATTTAAATATTATTCATCCAAATCACTGGAAGTAAAATTTTTGGCTAAAGTGTTTTCTAAACATCTCAATATAAATAATGGAAATTATGATTGATCAAACCATGTGAATAAAGGTTGACTATATCAGATTAGGACTTGGTGCCTATTAGACTTTCATTTACATTAAGAATTAAATGTTCTATGCTGCCAAAGACATCTGGAGATGGAATCTCAGTGCAACTTTCCCTAGCATATATAAAATCTGTTTTATACATGCAACATCAGATTTTATATATTTATATTCAGCTATAGAACTACTGAGAACTACTTTTTGTCTGACAGTAAAAAATAGCTGGTGAAACAGTAGTAATTCAGCAGATGCTGCAAGAAAAAGAAAAGAAAAAAGAGGCAATCTACTTTGGGAAATGAGATTTATAAATAATAGAATTGCTGGCTCATATAGCACTTTGTTTATCAGTTGCACAATTACAGCAGGGGCACCATGCAGTCGGAATTGGAAACACTCCAAGAGGCAATTAAAAGCCATTTTGCACTCATCACCTTCCTTAATTCTATTATTATTATTTTATTATTAATTTGATTTATATGCCGCCCTTCCCCGGAGGCTCAGGGCGGCTTATAATGCGTTAAGCAATAGCCTTCATACTAACCTGTAATATGCCTCCCTCAAATCCATCTTGATAAAAATCCTCCCCTTGGCCAAATGGGTTAGCATGCCCTTCATCAGGGGCAGTGGGTAGATGTTTTCAATGCAAACAGCATTTAGTCCGTGATAGTCAATGCCTAGATGAAAAGACCATCCTTCTTTTCCCTAAAGAGCACCGGAGCAGCCACTCTCTCAGTCTGGCGAGTTGTATGAAACCACACTTGTTTTTTTGTCTATGAATCCTTGTAGCTCCTCTAATTCTCTAGGGGGTCATTGAGTACAATTTGAGTTTGGGCAATTTAGCCCCCAGTATGATCTCTATGGAGCAGTCAGTTGGCTGGTGGGGTGTAAGCATGTCTGAGCCCCTTTCACTAAAAACATCTTGTAGGTCCCAATATTCTTTAGGGATCCGGGGATTGCGTTTGGGGTATTTCTTCATTGCAGCCCCCACTTCCGTTCTTGACTTTGCCCATAGCAATTTAGGGGCATGGAGTTCAAGTTTCCTTTTCAGCTCATCTTTTGGGCTAGCCCACCAAATCTTTAACATCCTCCTCCGCCAGTTACTTAGGGATTCCACTTCAGTAACTATGTCAAGCCTAGTATGAAGGGTATCCCTATGCCAGGTTCCTCTAAAGCTCAAGGTTTCTGTATGTGCCCCCATTCTCATCTCTATTGGCTCATGACGAATGTTGTTCCTCCCCCACTACTGAGCCATCCAGCTGGCAAAAAACCCCACAAAAAATATGGGAACTTTAAGCTGATTGAGTCTTAGACCTAATTTCTCAACTAGGGCAGGGTTGATCAGGCACCTGGTGCAACCTGAGTTTAGGCAGGCTACCAGGTTCCCCTTGTACCCCAGGGATGGAACCACCAGTTCTATGAGGATAGTTACTGGGATCACTGGGTGACTTACCAAGGGGTTGTCATCAGAGTCAGTATCGCTTTCCATCAGACCTTCGGCTGAAATGATTGGAGTTCTCTCGCCACCCTTGGGGGATGGGGTGAACCCAGTGGTGAAATCCAAATTTTTTTTACTACTGGTTCTGTGGGCGTGGCTTCATGGACATGGCTTTGTGGGACTGGTGTGCTTGGTGGGCGTGGCTTGGTGGGCATGGCAGTGGAAGGATACTGCAAAATCCACATTCCCTCCCCACTCCTGGGGGAAGGATATTGAAAAATCTCCATTCCCACCCCACTCTGGGGCCAGCCAGAAGTGACATTTGCCAGTTCTCCGAACTACTCAAAATTTCCGCTACCGGTTCTCCAAACTATTCAAAATGTCTGCTACCGGTTCTCCAGAACCTGTCAGAACCTGCTGGATTTCACCCCTGGGTGAACCCAACAACTTCCATGCCCTCCGGGGCCATCTCTTGAGCCAGCTTCACTAGCTTCTTGGTGCGGTTCGAGGGCATCTCCTGGGCTGGGTGTGTAGCTTGGCATTCAGCACCTCAGTATCTCTCCTTCCCGCAGTTGAAATAGCCAGTGGAGCATCAGCACCAGCTCTACTCATGGGCCTGTGGCTTTAGGGCTTCTTTCTTTTCCAGGAGTGATCTCTGCCACCCTTGCCTGGGATGGCCCCATCAACAAACCAAGTCAATCTCAACCTCTTTGGCTAAAATATACCAGCCATGGAGTTGGGGTGGGGGCTGGAGATGCAAGTGTTATAGACATCATCATTCAGCCCATCCTGGAAACACTCGATCAGCATATCTTGTGGGCAGAACGGTCAGTCAGCCAGCCAGATTGGGGGATTCTTGGTTGTAACGGGCCATGGGTCAGCGGCCTGGCTTATGGTCTTGATCCTGGTTCTAACTTTGTGGTCGGCCAAGGGATCTTCAAAATGCTTTCAGAGTGCCTCCATGAAACAGTCAAAGTTGCACAGCTCTGGGGCATCATCATTGTGGAAGGTGACCATTCACTCAGCTGTGAATACCTCCAGTGCCATGGCTACACACCGCTCCTTCGCCTATTTGGTGGCTATTTCTGGACGATACTCCTGCATGTAGGTCCAGAAAAACCCTAGTGTCTCTCCTGTTCTTCACACTGAGGGCTGGTGGTCTGGGTCAGCAGCCTCTCTTTCTTGGTGGTGCAGCCCAAGCTGGTGCTGCTGGCTTGCACTGGTTAGGTGGCCAGCTGTGCCATCTAAGCCAGGGCTTCATATGCCTTGAGATGCCAAAGGCCCCCCTCGGATATTCAGTTGCACACTCTAGCATCTTGTCATCCCAATCTGCCTTGCCCCGGATTGTCTCTTCCTCAATTTCCATGTGCGGCTTTCTCTAATGACTCCCTTTGCTCCCAAGGGTGAATGTCACCCCAGATGGCTTTTCTTCCCAGTCTTCTTTCTTTCCGACCCCCAGCAACCATCCGGGTCTTGGCTGGTCACCACAAACTTCCACCTTGCCCAGCCATCCTTGGAGGTCTACACCACCTTGGGGTCTTGAGGACGCTGCTTCCACCCAGGCTTCAACCTCCTCCTGTTCACTCTCATGAGCTGACATACTTTGCACAGCCCCAACAGTACAGGTATCTCTCTGGATGAGCTGTTATTGCAGTTCTAGCCTAATGTCAGACCTGCCTCAGTCAGGTCCCTTAGGAAAGAAAGACCTTTGTCTCCATTTGGGTGAAGTGATAAGTTCTTTTACTAAAGGCTGCTGGTTGCAGTAAAGTCAGACTAGAACTAAATTTTCCATGTGAAAAGTTACAATTTTTTTTCCTCATCCCAGCCCTTCCCCTATGACCAATTTGTCTTCAGCCAATGAAGAGCCACATAGGTATTTTGAGACTGCTGAGATGTTTGGGGTAGTCCACATTCCAATTTCAGGGTGTGTGGCCTTGAACACTGGCACAAACTGGTTCCATGCTTCCCTAATCTTTGTCAAACTATCACCCCACCTCCCTATGTCCCATCACATTCCCATACATGTTTATTGTCCATTTGTTCTCCCCACTCCCTGTCCCCTCCCTCCTGGCCTTTGATGGGAGGATGCAGTGAGGTGCCAAGCAGAAGATGACAGACTTGACAGTAGTTATCCAGAAAATATTTCTCTACAGTGAAGAACATATCATCATTCAAAACTTTTTTAAAAAGAACAAAGAAGAACTGAGATACTGCAGGAAAAGAACACACAAAGCATGGAAAAGGTTCCTGAGCCATTAATATCAGATTTCTATCTGGAGGCTCAGTTATAGATAGTAATTTTCCTATATTAAGTAGGCACTAAGTTCTCTGAGTTGGGGCAACTAACTTGAATTTCTGGCTTCAGAACTGCTGTAAGGTAATATCTTGAATTTTTGCAATCAAAGCCCAAGTTTTTTAGGAGAAAAGGCATTGGCACTCAGCATTCAACAAAAAATGATCATGTATTATTCCTTATTGTAAAACCATGATTTGGTGACACTCTCTTAGACAAAAACTGCTACCAAATTTTACTTTCTAATAAAGTTCTTTGGAAGCTCTGCTTAGACCTGAGAACCACCTAGTTAATTCTCACTAAACTTCCAAAAATTTAGACATTCCCCCAGAATGACACTCCAGAATGAAGTCATGCTGGCCATTGCAATCTGAAAAAAGTAAATGCTGTCAGTGTTTGGATGTCTTTGTCATACCTCTGAGAGCAAAGTAATAGTCATCTTGAAATATAGAGGCTCCAATCATTCTATAATAGCCTTGGTTATCCACCCAAAAAGTTCTGCAATTTCCTCCCTAAATCTGTAACCATTAGCAGTAATGTGTTGTCCAAAACTGGAAGTATTTACTTTGCCAATCTGGTTTATGCAAACATCATTCTTTCTCTGAAGAAAAATTTAACTAAAAATCATCAATGTTTCCCAAGTCCAGAGTAGCAATTCCTCCTTAATGCATGACTCCCTGCTCTATTAAGCTTCATGTCTCTCACAACTTTCCATTTGCATTTTTGCCACTCAGATTTTGCAATCTCGGGATCCCGCTCCATCTGTTCTGAAACAACTTTATATCTATCTATATCAACAATTTTTCAACAAAGCAGTTTATATGAAACCCTGAGAAGTCAACTCCCATTTCATGCTGTCATCTCTTTAGCCAATTCATTGTGGTCACTGGATTTTCAAACACTGAGCTCCTCCAGACATTAATTGTTTCTTCGCAATAACATTTTCAATTTATATTGCACATTGTTCTCCTTTTCCAATATGATTGACACCAGTAACAGGATACCATTGTAATTATTTCTCAGCAAAATGAAGCATTTCAAATTGCAGTACTAGCAACCAGACTCTGAATCTTTTGTAATTTCTTGCTCAAAAATCTCTGACACACACATTATATACATAAATGCATCCAGTGCACTCTGTCAGATATGCACCACTTGCACACAGTAGTAAACACTGTCCTTATCAACATGATTTCAGGGCACCTTATCTTATCCTTGTTAGGTGCCAAGATTGAACTAATTATCAAAATGCTTAGTATTCTGTTTTCCGGTGGCTCCACTGATGCCGAAAGATGCTCCCTTGTGAGCGCCAGCCCCAGGACTCCGTTTGCTGCTAGAACAGCGAAAATCAGCTGTTCAGCGGCTTGAAAACTTTCCCCCTGGGAGAAGGGGGGAAAGAGAGCCAACGGGGTGGGTAGAGCTCCCCAAAAGCCCCAGGTTTCTTTTTAAATCTGGGGCTTAAAGGGTGAGAGCTCCCTGGGAAGCCTGTCATTGCTCCGGACCTGGGATGTTTCTGCTTCAAGCAGAACTAGGCGTCGCGACCACCCCAGCAACTCAACTTTAAAGAAAAAAATTTTGGACTTGAAAGCTGGCAGAGCAAATACAGGAGAAACTAAAATGGCAAGTACTGAACTTTAACTCCAAAGAGTCTATCACTTCCCTCTGACTTTCTATGGGAGAAAGGGAAAGTAATATGGCGTTTGATTCTAACGAGGGCATGGAGAAGTGAAAGTTAGTTACAAAGTATCATGTGATGCTGAAAGCCCCTGTTTAAAAGAAGAGGATTTTATTTTAAAGGGATTTTTATTTAAAAAGACTGGTACCATTTAAGGACTGGAATAATTGATTTAGTTGTTGGAAAAGTATAAAGTGAAAGTCTTATTAGGGAAAAAAAATGGCTGGCTTTTTTGAAAGTGATGAAGGCTCACCATTACATACATCAGTAAATACACAAATACTGACTGTGGATCTCTTTGAAGAAATTTCAGAATCATTTACCTCTGCGTTTGTGGAAAGAATGGAAGGGCTTTTCAAGAAGGAATTTACACAAATTCGAAACAAAGATACAAGTGAAGATATTGTATTGTTCCAGTTGCCAAACAACAAGAAGTTGCTAAAGGAGGAGGCGGACAAAATAACTCAGTTTAATGTGCCTTTGGAAAATGAAATGGAGGTTTTTCAAATTAAGAAGGAAAGGCAGAGAGGCTTGAAGGAACGCAACCAGGAAACAATGAGAGACGTTTCTTCAGAGGCTTTGACACAGACAACTGGAAAATTGTCAGGAGGCGTTGGGATTTCTTATGTAAGAAGGAAGATTTGAAGTGGAACTTTACAACTTTTTTACAAAAATGGATTCGCAGTTAAAGAGGTGTTTTTACTGGAAGGAATTACTTTGCGAAGAGAACAGGATTGTAAGGTTCAGCAACTTCAGTTAAAAATCCAAGAACTTATAAAAATAAAAGAAGGCGGAGGAAAAATACTGAAGCAAAAGGTTCGCAAAAAAGTCAGGAAAAAATGGAGAAAGAAAAATTACAATCCTCTTTTTTGGGGAGGATAGTAATAGTGAAAAAGAAATATTATACCTGTATAAGTTATATTATAGGGAAAATGAATGATTTACCTATATTTAGGGACATGATTTGTTTTGAAAAGTTACATTAAATAATGTTAGGGTTGAATTGTTATGAACTGGTGAAGAATTTATATAAGTTTATGGGTTAAAAGAAAAATATTGTGGATGTAAAAATTATGGGCAGTGTAGATCATTCAATATAGGTTTATGGGTTAAAAGAAGGATATTACTTAAACTTTTATATATTGTTTTAAATTACATTAATACCATATTCAAGAATGCTTTGTTGAAGAATAAATATAAATTTGTGGGGTATAAGGAAAATATAAATGGTGCAAGGGTTGAGGGAAGGTTTTTGACAATATTTTATATGGATATTATACAGTGAAGATGTTATTTGATTATACGTAGAGGATTTGTAGAGAATAAGATTAATAAGTTTATGTAAAGCTACTAAGCAAGGATGTTTTCAAGAAGAATTAATATAAGTTTATGGGGTAAAAAGTAAAAATAAAGTTTCTACAATATATTTTATTTGAGATTGGTTAAAATATTTTGTTAAAGTGTTAATATACCGTATTTTCCGGTGTATAAGACGACTGGGCGTATTAGACGACCCCCAAATTTTCCTTTTAAAATATAGGGTTTGGGCTATACTCATCGTATAAGACTACCCCTCTTCCAACGCACACCAAATAAAAATTAAAAAAAACATCAACTGGCTCACCCACAATGTAAAAGCAGCTGTGCTAGATCCAAAATGGCCCCTGAAACAAGCAGGAACCTCACACAGCCACAAAAAGCCCCAAAACCCAACTTTCACACTTTACACACACAAAATTCCACATACAGCTTTGTGAGATTTTGTGTGTTTGTATAGTTAGAGTGAAACACTACAAAAACACACTAAATCTCAGAAAGCTGCACAAATATTATTTTATTTTATTTTTATTTTTATATGAAAGCTAAATTTAAAACTTCCTAAACTTTAAATGGCTAGGTCTAAAAAAGAACAACTAAAAAAAACCCCAAATAACTATTTTTTTAAAAGATCCCAAAGGGGAAAAAAACTTACCCAATAGAACAGGGGTCTCCAACCTTGGCAACTTTAAGACTTGTAGACTTCAACTCCCAGAATTCCTCAGCCAGCTTTGTTTTGCTGGCTGAGGAATTCTTGGAGTTGAAGTCCACAACTCCCTGCCTGCTTGATTGCAGGCAGGAAGTTGCTTGCTGATGGAATGGATTCAGGCAAGCGAAGCAAGGCAAGCGAAGCAAGGCAAGCAGCTAAGGCAGTGGTTCTCAAACTTCCTAATGCCGCAACCCTTTAATACAGTTCCTCATGTTGTGGTGACGCCCAACGATAAAGTTATTCCTAAAACCATCAAAAATATGTGTTTTCCGATGGTCTTAGGCCAGGGGTCCCCAACCTTTTGGACCTCAGGGACCACCAACTTCATAATTTTAAATTTCGCGGTTCAGACAATAATGATTTTACCCAGCCAACAAAGCATTTATATCCTTCCTCATCCATTTTCTTAAAAAAGAGGGGGGGAAAACACTTTTAAGGTTTTACTAAAAACAGTTTCCAATTACATAGTATTGGCATAAAGCCTGGTTAAAGCAAACATGCTTAGTCATAAAGACTTGAGGCAAGCCATTCTGCTTAAGTTTTAAATTGAACTTAAGTGCATTATCTGGTATAATGCAGATTACTTCTGGCTGAAATACCATAAATTGGGCATCTTAACCATAAACCAGGGATATGAATTTTTTTTGTATGGGTGCTGAAGGCTATAGTAAGTACAACATGTTGGAGCCTGCACTGCAATAGGGGACGGAAACATATAAAAGCTTTAAAAATACAGGAAGATTAAATATTGTTACTGTTAATGTAATCATCTGGACTCCCAGTACAGGATGGGGTCCTTCAGGCACTCTCCCTCGTCTCTCTCTCTCTCTCTCTCTCTCTCTCTCTCTCTCTCTCTCTCTCTCTCTCTCTCTCTCTCTCTCTCTCTCTCTCCCACTCTTTCTCTCTCATTTTCGCTTTCTCTCTCTCTCTCCCTCTTTCTTTCTCTCCCACTCTTTCTCATTCTCTCTTTCTCTCTCCCCCCTCTCTCTCCCCCACTCTCTCATTCTCTCTTTCTCTCATTCTTTCTCCACCCTCTTTCTCTCTCTTTCTCCCACTCTTTCTCTCTTTCTCTCTCCCCTTCTCTCCCCCCACTCTCTCATTCTCTTTCTCTCTGTCCCCCTTTCTCTCTCCCCCCCACTTTCTCTCTCTCATTCTGATTCTCTTTCATTTTGTCTCTCTCTCTCTCTCATTCTCTGATTCTTTGATTCTCTCTCTTTCATTCTTTGTCTCTTTCGCTCTCTGTCTCATTCTGATTCTCTCTCTTTCTCTCTCATTCTCTCTCTCTCTCATCTCAATGGCCAGCCAGTGTCTTGGGGCTGAGAGGAAGTCAAGCATCTCCCTGAGAGACTGAGGGCTGGAAGAAGTGTGGGAGCGAAGCACTACTTGAACTTGTGCGGCATGAGCATTCGCCTTGGTATATTTGCGCCAGCCGATGGCCAAGGCAGCCCTCATCTCTCTGCTGAAAGTGCAGCATCAGGATTCTGCCTTGCTATATTTGCGGCACAAGGCAGCCTTCGTTTCCTGATGCTTGGGACTCGGAGCGGTAAATGGTGACTGGTCCGGGGAGCAGCTGGATTTTGCTCTCCATTGCGGATGCCAGATCAGCCCCCTGCAAGATCTCATCTTTCGAGGAGCGCTCCCTGAAGTGGCACTGGAAACTTTGGTCGGGCTCCTCCAGAGACGAGAGCTTGCAGGGGGCCGATCTGGTGTCTGCAATGGAAAGCAAAATCCAGCTTCTTCTCTCTGCTGTGAAACTCCGCGCAGAAACCAGCTGGGTCCAGCATTGAGCGGCATACAGCCTTGACGAGATCGGCACAGCTTCCCCTCAATGTTGTTGGCGCTCCCATAGCATCATCAGTCAGCGCCAGCAACTCAGATTCGGGAAGCTGTGCCGATCTCGTCAAGTCTGCATGCCACTCAATGCTGGAACCAGCTGGTTGCTGAGCGGAGCTTCCCCCAGGCATGCAGCGTGATATTACCGATGCTCCGACTTCCCCAGACAGGTGGGGCTCGCCATCACTGGGAGTCAGCTGGGGAAGTCGGAGCGTCGGTAATATCCCCCTGGATGCCTGGGACGGCAGGGGAAGCTCCACACAGCAACCAGCTGGTTCCAGCATTGAGTGGCATGCAGGTTGGACGAAATCCGCACAGCTTCCCGAATCTGAGTTGCTGGCGCCAACAACATTGAGGGGAAGCTGTGCCGATCTCATCAAACCTGCATGCCACTCAATGCTGGACCCAGCTGGTTTCTGAGCGGAGCTTCCCCCAGGCATCCAGCGGGATATTACCGACGCTCCGACTTCCACAGACAGGTGGGGCTCACCATCACTGTGGGTCAGCTGGGGAAGTCGGAGCGTCGGTAATATCCCCCTGGATGCCTGGGATGGCGGGGGAAGCTCCGCGTAGCAACCAGCTGGTTCCAGCATTGAGTGGCATGCAGGTTTGACGAGATCGGCACAGCTTCCCAAATCTGAGTTGCTGGCGCCGACAACATTGAGGGGAAGCTGTGCTGATCTCGTCAAACCTGCATGCCACTCAATGCTGGAACCAGCGGGTTTCTGAGCGGAGCTTCCCCCAGGCATCCAGGGGTATATTACCGATGCTCCGACTTCCCCAGCTGACCCCCAGTGATGGCGAGCCCCACCTGTCTGGGGAAGTTGGAGCGTCGGTAATATCCCCCTGGATGCCTGGGACGGCGGGGGAAGCTCCGCACAACAACCAGCTGGTTGCAGCATTGAGTGGCATGCAGGTTTGACGAGATCCGCACAGCTTCCCGAATCTGAGTTGCTGGCGCCGACAACATTGAGGGGAAGCTGTGCCGATCTCGTCAAGCCTGCATGCCACTCAATGCTGGACCCAGCTGGTTTCTGAGCGGAGCTTCCCCCAGGCATCCAGCGGAATATTACCGACGCTCCGACTTCCCCAGACAGGTGGGGCTCGCCATCACTGTGGGTCAGCTGGGGAAGTCGGAGCATCGGTAATATCCCCCTGGATGCTTGGGACGGTGGGGGAAGCTCCGCGTAGCAATCATCTGGGTCCAGTATTCAGCGGCATGCAGCCTTGACGAGATCGGCACAACTTCCCCTCAATGTTGTCGGCACTCCCGTAGCGTCATCGGTCAGCGCCAGCAACTCAGATTCGGGTACCCGGCGTATAAGACGACCCCCGACTTTTGAGGTGATTTTCCTGTGTTAAAAAGTTGTCTTATACGCCGGAAAATACGGTATGTAAGGGTTGGAGATCTGATGTTTAACTGTAACTGAAAAAAGTAAAAATAAGGTTTTTACAATATATTTTATTTGAGATTGGTTAAAATATTTTGTTAAGGTATTAATGTATGTAAGGGTTGGAGATCTGATGTTTAACTGTAGAAGAAAGAAGACTTGCTTATTATTGAAGAACGGACAAGAACGAAGTTGGACTGATTACTTTCAAGCAATAATTGGCTTAAATAGTTATATTTAGATATGAACAAGGGAAGTTAAAGTGCAAGAGGGAGATAAATCTATAGATAGTTAGCTTATGTTTTTTTTTTATGTTTGTTAAATGCTATACCCTGTATTTGCTCTGGGAAGTCAAGGGGGAGTGGGAGGGTTGAGGCGGGGGGGGGGAGGAGAGGGGGAAAAATACGTGTAAACTTTTTAAAAAACTTTTCAATAAAAAAAATGCTTAGTATTCTAGATGCTCCTGACCCAAGCTACAAGCAATGTTAAATACTAATTTTCCCCACCTTAGAAAATTCAATATTTGCTATTCCCCAAAGAAATTGCTTTAACTTTTGAATTCTATGAGCTTTATGTATTCTGTGTTAACTGCAGATTATTCCACTATGTAAAATCTCACTATTTTGATTAAGTTGCTTTGCCAAGAACTATCCAGAATTGGCTAGGATACTGTGGATTTGCAAATTATGTTATGTATAATTCATGTGTATAAGATTTGGCCCAGATCCTCTCCTCAAATATTATATGTTTTATTCCCCACCACCCCTCCTCAAGTCAGTCTTAACAAGTCTATACTATTTCCTTGACAAGGTTTTTCAGAAGTATTTTGCCATTGCTTGCTCCTTAGAGCTGAGAGGAAATGAGTGGCCCAAGGACATCCAGCTGAGTTTTAGACCTAAATCAGGCTAGAACTCAGTCCACCCATGCCTATGACAACACCTCAGCCACTAACTTGTTCTATCTAAATGAATCCTTTACCTGATATAAAAATCCTGAAAGCAACTGTGGATTTGTTCTGCAAGTCTGTTGTAGGACCACACTTCCATTAAACCAATTTCTAAGAAAAAACAGAAAACCTATAAATCAAAAGCATTGCACATGTTTAGAATTAAAAGATACATACATCCCCACAAGTCTTTCTGTAGAGATCACTGCTCCTGCTACCTAGGGATAGCAGAACTCCTTATTTCTTATTGCAGCAAACATTGTGGACTTTTTAAATAACCTTTGGAAAATGCTTAATGCAAAATATATTTTGAAACCCAACAATTTGGGAACAGGATGCAAGGGGTATGCTACAGTTGTCTTCCCAACCATGTATGGGATGATTAGTTTTCAAATTCAACCAAAATTAACTATGTGCTGCAAACTTCATGCTGTAAGCTGTTTGGTTTTGAGCATTAAAGACAGAAGTAAAAAACAAATTGGAAAACAGGGGAAAAAAACCTTCTTTCCAAAATGAGGAAGGATTTATTTGGAAATGGTTTGGATCTTGTAGCTTTTGTTAGGTTCAGCTTGCAGCTTACTCCTAACTTGTTGGTCAGGCAGTATATCTGTTTCTTTAAGAAACAACTGAGCCACGTAATCAGGGTTTGCTGAACCCTGTAATTAGGCTGCAGTGCATAAATAAGCAGCACAGAGAAGCGTTCATTCTTTCTGGTTCTTCCTGGTTCTTCCTGGTTCTTCCTAGTTCTTCTTGAGTGATACCTGTTTGTATCCTGTTGCTTACTGAGTCTATTATATGGTACTGTATACCAAGAGTTACTAAAGTCTGTTTGCTTTGGTAAGGGAAGATACTTACTGGACTGATATTACTGTTTATGACCTTGGACTGTTTTACTTACACCGAGACTGCTTGTTACTTGTAGATAAACTATTTTTTCTCACACGAGCCGCACGTTTATCTCCTTCCCTGTGTGTTTCTGCTCTGCTCGTTGCACAAGCAACAAATACTTTTTACACACACCCTAACATTGGTTATGGGCCCAGAACGTTCCAGGGCTCTTTAATTTGTTTTTGCGGAAGTGAGAAGTGCAGGCAGTGGGTGTAGTAGTCAAGATGATGGCTTTTGAGCAAGGTACAAGTTATGCTACTATAACCCGGTTGGATGGAACAAACTATGTTACCTGGTCCACAAAATGCTGTCTACTTTTGCGAAAAAAAGGACTGTGGGACATGGTTAATAATCCACCGGACATAACTGCATTGAATGCTGCTGACGAAGAAGATGCCAAAAAGATAGCGAAGTTTCACAGGAACAACGGGCGTGCTTTATGCATCATTGGCCTGACACTGGGAGACCAGCAACTTGTCCATTTCCGGGGCAAAGAGTCTGCTGCGAGGTGTTGGACAAAGCTAAAGAAGCTCTACGTTCGTGACTCTGTGGGTGTCCATATCTACCTGACACGGAAATTATTTCGCTTACATCTTCAGAAAGGAGGAGACATGATGACTCACCTGGACTCCATGACAGGGCTTTTCCAGGAGCTACAGGAGAAAGACCTTGTGTTTACTGAACTGCAGCAAGTTTATATTATTCTTTCATCGTTGGATGACAGTTATGACTCTTTTGTTTCATCATTAGAAGTATTGTCTAGAGATGAACTAACATTGGCCAGTATAACTGGTAGGTTACTGGATGAGGCCAAACGTAGGCAAGAACGAGACCAGTTAAGGATGCAACAGCAACCAAAAGTGGAAGCTGTATATGAGAATGTCAATATTGTTAAACGCTGTTATGCATGTGGGGCTAAGGGGCACATTGCAAAATATTGTAATAATAATAAAGTGTCTGTTAGAAACTCTGCTAAACCCAGGAAAGGGTGTAATTTAGCAACCAGTTCATCTACTAATATAAAAGATGATTGGTGGGTGATTGATAGCGGTGCCTCTCAATCAATTACAAAAAACAGAAAACTGTTTCTAAATATGAAGAAAAGTACTAAAAAGGTCAAATTAGCTAATGGCTGGAATGTGACTGTAGCTGGGGAGGGACTTGTTAAATGTTCTATTAGTAAGCACCCTTTACCCATGCTTTATATCCCTAGTTTGAAATATAACCTTTTATCTGTAAAGTCATTACTACATTCTGGGTTTACAGTAACTTTTAAAAACAACAAATGTTTGCTGGAATGTGAAGGCACTGTAGTTACTGCAGAATTAGAAAACGACTTGTTTGTTATTAGGGATAAGTCATTACTGTTAGTTCAGTCAAAAGTTAAATTTGGAAATGTAAAGCCTCATGATGAATGCGTACATTTATTACATAGAAGGCTTGGTCATCTGAATTTCAGGTTGTTGCATTTGACTGTTAAGCAGTCTAAAGGCATTAATTTAAGGGCTTGCAGCAAATACCTAAACTGTAATACTTGTAACCAGCATAAAAGTAAAGTTACACCTGCAAACCGCTGCAATGGGTTTAAAACAACTAAACCTTTGGAGGTAGTCTTTTTAGACTTAATAGGGCCAAAGAAACCCAGTTTAGGGGGAGCATGCTATATTTTGAGTATAGTTGATCACTTTACCAGATATGGTTTTTGCTACCTTATGAAGTCCAAACGTGATACGTTCCAGTGTATCACACATTGGCTTCGTTTTGTAGAACGGAAGCAGAAGTTTAAGGTGAAATGCATTGTTACTGACAATGGAACTGAGTTTACTAACCATCAGTTGGCTAAGTTGTTAAAGGATGCTGGGATACAGCATAAACGTTCTGCCCCTTTTTGGCCAGAACATAATGCATATATTGAACGAAGAGGCCAGACCCTACAAGCTATGACTAGGACTATGCTGGCTGATGCTTGTTTACCTGATAAATTGTGGGGAGAAGCAATACTATGTGCCAATCATATTTTAAATAATGTGGTGCACTCCTCTACAGGAAAAATACCTTTTACTGTATGGCACGGCAGGAAGCCTGATTTAAGTTACATACATACTTTTGGTGCACCAGCCTGGGTGCATATACCGTTTAGTCAGAGAAGGAAGGACCAACAGAGAGCAAAGAAAATGATTTTTGTTGGCTATGAGGCTAACCATAGGTCCTATAGGTTCTGGGAGAAAGGAACAACAAAAGTTTTATGTAGCGCTAGTGCTAAATTCCTAGAACACGAAGGCTGGGACAGGTTAGAAAAAGCAGACTATGGTTTTACAGATGTGGATGTTAAGGTAGACCATATTCCTGATGATAGTTCATCTGAGATGGATGATAAACAATCTATTAAGGTTGAAGAACAGGAACAGGAATTAGGGTTAGGGGAGGATGAACCCAATATACCTAATGTGAGTCCTGTTATGCCTAGACGATCTTCCAGGGACCGGCATCCACCAGATCGCTATAAAGCCACAGTGGTTTGCCAAATAGATATCGAACCATCCAGTTATCAGGATATAACATTATATCCAGAAAAGGAGCAAAAAGCCTGGCAGGAGGCAATGGATAGAGAAATTGATTAATTGAAGAGGCTTGGTGTCTATGAAGTGGTAAGAATACCACCAAATGAGAAACTTATAGGCTGTAGGTGGGTCTATAAGGTAAAGAAAAGTGTAGATGGGGTAGTAACCCATAAAGCTCGGCTTGTTGCACAAGGGTTCTCACAGACAGATAGAGACTATG
This sequence comes from Arizona elegans, assembly GCA_022577455.1. NCBI lineage: Eukaryota > Metazoa > Chordata > Lepidosauria > Squamata > Colubridae > Arizona > Arizona elegans. The sequence goes on from JAKOOJ010000001.1 coordinate 158,750,953, forward strand.
ATGAGGTTTTTGCTCCAAGTTTACGAGCGAGCACTTTGAGAACGATGCTTGTTTGGGCAGCTAGAAATAAATACTCAATTACTCATATAGATGTCGAGACTGCTTTGGAACCAATGTATAGTGCAGGAATTACGTAACATTGGGTTCTATGAGGGCGTAGCAGATAAATGTCTGTTTAAAAAAGAACAGGATGGATGTGTTTCATTCTTGTTACTCTTTACAGACGACATTGCCATAATTACCAGAACTGACGCTGAGGCCAGAGAGATTATTGGTCAGTTGCAAACAAAATTTAAACTTAGAAATCTAGGACATATACGGCATTATCTAGGGCTGGATATCCTGAAAACATCTAGAGGATTTAAAATATCACAAGCTAATAAGATCTGCAAATTGTTGAAAAAATATGGGATGGAATTATGTAAACCTGCCAAGACTCCTATGGCACAGGAATTCCAACAGGATAGTTTGCAGAGTCCACAGTTCAGTAAAGAACTGTATCAATCATTAATAGGCAGTTTGTCGTATTTGAGCAACTGGACACGGCCTGATATAGCTTTTAGTGTTAATCACCTAGCACAATATAGTTCAGAGCCTACTGATAGGCATTGGCAGGCTGCAAAACGTGTTCTTAGGTATCTTAAAAGAACTCTGCATTTTGCTATGTATTTAGAACCAAATGCCAATATGATGTTAAAGGCATATGCTGATGCCAGTTTTGACAGAACTTCTACATCTGGAATTGCAATCATGTTGGATAACTGCCTGATTGGATGGAGATCAATTCGCCAGAAACATATCAGTTTGTCTACCATGGAAGCGGAGTTTTCTTGTCTATCACTTACATGTACTGAACTGATTTATTATAAACAGTTGATGGAAGATATTGGATTCAAAATGGACTATCCTATTACGGTTTATGAAGATAACCAGGCAGCCATTAAAATGGCAACGAATCTTGCTGTAAAGACAAGGACTAAATACACTGATATACGTTATCTGAATGTTCGGCAATGTGTTAAGGATAACATGATTACATTGGAATATTGCGCATCGGAGGACAATATTGCCGATAACTTTACTAAAGCGCGAAGTGCCTTTAAACACACCAATTGTTGTGAAAGATTTGGATTAAGAATCTGAAATGTACCTGATACTACTGTACAATGTATGATTTGGATGTGTGTTTTTTGTTTTTGTATCTATTGTGTATATTGTCCTGCCCAATGGGGAGAATGTTAGGTTTAGCTTGCAGCTTACTCCTAACTTGTTGGTCAGGCAGTATATCTGTTTCTTTAAGAAACAACTGAGCCACGTAATCAGGGTTTGCTGAACCCTGTAATTAGGCTACAGTGCATAAATAAGCAGCACAGAGAAGCGTTCATTCTTTCTGGTTCTTCCTGGTTCTTCCTAGTTCTTCTTGAGTGATACCTGTTTGTATCCTGTTGCTTACTGAGTCTATTATATGGTACTGTATACCAAGAGTTACTAAAGTCTGTTTGCTTTGGTAAGGGAAGATACTTACTGGACTGATATTACTGTTTATGACCTTGGACTGTTTTACTTACACCGAGACTGCTTGTTACTTGTAGATAAACTATTTTTTCTCACACGAGCCGCACGTTTATCTCCTTCCCTGTGTGTTTCTGCTCTGCTCGTTGCACAAGCAACAAATACTTTTTACACACACCCTAACAGCTTTGATGATGGTTGAAGTCAAATAGCCATTTGGAAATATGTTTGGAAATTTTATAATTAATGCATTAATTTGTCTAGTTTTGGTGCAGGATGTTTTCAATGTACAATCTTTTATTATCCCAAATTTAATATCCTCTATTTAATAGTCTTTGGATACTAAATATAGGAGGGTATAACAGTATAGATTATGTCAACTATGTTTATCAATTGTTCCTGCCAGTGGTTTTCTTTGATAAATAGCCAAACCCCTGTCAATTTCTGTTTCTATTGCATAGATGGTAGAAAGTGTTATCTTTCCCTAAGATTAGGAAGTATTTAGCAGTATAATCAGGTCTTTCTATAGTGTTTAATTAGCCATTATAAAAGGTTTCTGCACAAAGAACAGGATTCTCACAGCCTAGTCTTCTGTTAAGATGCTAATTAGTAATTAATTGGCACAAAATAACATCAATCTGTTAAAGTGAAGATTAAAAACCTGGTTTTGTAAAATAATTTCATAAGAGTTTGCACTATGGAATGTTTTATCCAACACATTGCAGGATACCAACATTTGTCCTACAAAAACATAAACCAACAGTTATGAGAACATTAAAGAGAAAAGACAGTGTTATCGGAAACACAAACTGATCAAAAATATCATTCACTTTTGTTTTACTAGACAAAAGGGATTTTGATGCAAAACAAGCTCTAATTGGTTCACAGTTCTTTGCCTATAATTGTTGATAGATAAAGATCAATTGATTTTTAGCCGTGGAACCAACAGTTATAGGCTTAGACTTATAAATATAACTAATCTGCTCAATCCTTATTGCATTTTAATTGTGTCATCCAAAGACACAATTGTAAGGTTGTATTGTAAGGTTAATTCTCTGGAAACAGTCTCTGACTGAAATACAGGTTTGCATTTTTATATACAGAAATAAACTTTAGTTTATATAAAAATAAACCAATCTATTCAGCCTAATCTAGCCAATTGTACTGAGAGATTCTTCAGTATCTCTAGCCAATTCACTTTATTTGCTAGATATATTTATTTATTAGCTTTTTATTTGGCATTTCCTTGGTAGCATATATAGTACACCCTCCTCTTGTCTTCCCCTATAGCACAGCCTTGTGAGGCAGCTGTTGGAAGAAATGTCCATCTGGTTCAGTTCCAAGTGGGGAGAAAGACACTGGAAACATGGAGACTGCTTGGAAGGAAGGTTTTAATGATGAACAGGACCACATGGTTTGTGGTCCAGGGCAGTTGAGCACATGGGGGAGGGAGGGAGGGAGGGAGGGAGGGAGGGAGACCCTCTCTTGGGCCCCGTCTTGGAGCTTCTTGTTCCTGTGTAAGGGCAGGTATCCTGATTGGTTGTCAGACTCCCATGGGGCCATGCAGGGGTAACTTTGTAGGTTGTCTTGAGTCCCAGGCTTGGTTGAATCTTGCTGGGTGATGAGGTAATGAAGCTAATCCTACCATGTCCTGAGGGTGAAGTTCTTAATCCCATCACCCTGGAGCTTCAGCAGGGAGCTGCTTTGTCTTTAAAAACATGTTTCTCCTTTCCTCATCCAGGGTAATATAATAGTCTGCCTTTTTAGTATTTCCTAAAATATTTCATTCTTCTAGGAGATGGATGAGTGGTAACTTTCTTACAAAGCCGAGGATGATAAGTAATGACTGACTCAAATCATTATGTGATCAAATTGATAGCATGACATGCATGCCAAATTGGCCACTGATTATAATTAAGCTTATGAAAGTAGATAATTTACTTTTTGTTTGTACCCCAAAAAAATCCTACGTTTTTTCCCAAAGGAAGCCAAATGTACCTTTTAAAATTATTTGATTTTTGACACTGCACAACTTAAGGTGTTGGGTTAGATGTGAGGAGATCTGGTTCTTATTTCATCTTCAGACATTTTCTAATAATGACAATAAGTATCATTTGCTGTGGCAATATACTTTTTAACAGCAAGGACACTATCAATCCTGCCAGATAAGACAGACTAGGAAATCAACAGGAAGGCTAAAACTACTTTTATTGAGAATGGCTATTATGACAAAATCTTGCAAGTCACTTTTGCCTTGGTTATCTTCCATATATTCATCAAGGTCATTTTCCTTACTCTTTACAAGCATGATCCCCCACCCCTCCATTTTTAAAATAAAAAAATAATTAAAATGCAGCACAGAGGAGTGCACACTGAGGAGTGGGCGCAGCCCTGATGCTTCCGCTGCCCCCTCCCATGGGCCCAGCCATTGCTGCCTGGCTTCCTCAAAGGTGCGGTGCATTTCAAAGGCATCAGCTCACATCTGGAGGTGCCAAAGAGTGTCCCGCTGCTAGAGCCGGGCCAGGCCTCTCCACCATCCGACTCGCCAATGGAGGTGCTTCTGCCAGGCCAGCTACCCCCCTCCCATTGGATTTTGTGCTCAGCGCTTGGTCAGGGGAGGGGAGAACTTCCCCATGCTGCCCCCTTCTTTCTCTTGGCCTGCTAAGGGAGGAGGAAGGCCAGGCTTGGGGGATGGCCCCCACCCCGCAAGATCCACCCCCACCATTCTCTCCCAGCCCTCTTTGCTGGTGGCAACAGCAAATTCCATGATGAAGGTAGACTCCTGTTGCCGTGCAAAGGAAAGTACAGGGTCTCTTTGCTCCCACACTAAGGCCCCGCCCATCACCATCACTGCGACAGGGCAAAGGCTGTTACATCACTGTGCCATGATAGGGCCACAGAGAGCCACAGCAGAGGGGTGAAAGAGTCGCATTGTGACTCTGTGTCGTAATGGGCTTCAGGAGGAGGATGGGACCCCATCTCCCTCATTGTGAAGTGCACGAGTGAAAAAATTCACTCAATCAATTCCAAGTTCCAAGATCTTTTTCTTTCATGAGAAGTTGGAATTGAGTGAAACGCAATGGAGAAACGCAATGGAGAAACGCAATTGGAGCTGGGCTGTGGCGACTGCGCACATGCCCACAGAGAGGGTTCTGCATGCAACATCTGGCACGCGTGCCATAGGTTCGCCATCACGGGTCTAGACTTATGGGCACTCAACAAATATAGTGCACACTAATACAGGCTCTTTGTCAGGCCTACCCCAGCTTGGGCATTTAGGAAAAAAACACACTCGACTCCATTTGTAGTGAAAGGTATACCTTTACTAAAACCAAGTGGTTAGTGTAAGTAAAGCTAAATCTGAGGATTCCCACGTAAACCCGGTAATTTTCCCTTCTCCCAGAACCCCCCCCCCCGGGTCATCTTGGTAGTGTCCAATGAGGTTCAAATTAGGTGTTTTGGTAACAGTTATGAAATTTGGCACATCTTTGGTGGGCATTCTCATTCTGTTTCCAGGCCTGTGTCCATTGTCTCAGGTTGGCACTTCTGGTTCCTGTCATCCCCCCTCCCTATATCCTCCCATACCCACCCCCATGCTTTATGGCAGGCTGCCATCAAAGCAAAGCAGAGCTGAAGCAGTGTGATGGCAGATTTGAAACTCTTGGTGGTGTTTACCTTAACAAAGCATATGCAGAATTGTGGAAGCGCTTTTTTAAAAGTTTAAATAAGTTATCAAATAAGGAGTTTAAATAAGTGCAACTTGTAACCAGCTCCTATTATAGTTAGTACTGAAGCAGGAAGCTAGTAGTACTGCTTCTTTCATGTATTTATTTTCTGAAATCTGTATGCAGGTAGTCCTTCTTCAGTGATTATTCAAAGTTACAAAAGTTCTGAAAAAAACATTTATGACCAATATCCAGATTTGCAACCTTTGAAGCAGCCCTCAGACATGTGATCGCCATTACAGTCAGTACACATCCTGTGCTTGACTTTTTGTTCCCCCCTCCCCTGCTTGCAGAGCAAAGAGTTTGGAGAGGAAGGAATTATAAGAGGTAAGCAGGCATACAATGAGGAAAACACTAGACTGTTTGTGCAATGCATTCACTACTGCAGTGATAGGGCATTGCTTTTTATGCATTTCCCAGTGGGGTGCTTGCTTACTCTCTTATGATCCCTTCCTCTTCAATGAATGCAAATATAGACACCAGTTCTTGCTAATTATCCCAGCATTGGGATGACCATTTGGGAGAATGGTTAGGAAGCAAACAAAAGAAGGAGATCTGAAACTGATTAGACATATCAGTTTCAAGGTGGCTATTCCAGTCCTGCCATGAACATTTCAAAGGGTGATGGAGTGGAGAAAAGAAAAATATAATTATGGCTGTTTCTCCCCTAGCAATCACTTTGCTTGGTGACAAGTTGCCAGCCCCAAGTGTGGTTGCTAAACAACGACTATCTGTATTATCAAACAAAAAATAAAATAATTTGTTTTTGTAAGTAAAGAAAAATTAAATTATCCTGGATAAAGAAATTACATTTCTCACTCCCCCTCTCTGCCTCTAACAAATTAACTAATAAGGTTATTTCCCACAATAGAAAGTATTTAAAACAATACAAATAGGGTTTTGAAAAGTAAACTATGAGGATTGTCTAAATTAAGACATTTCCCATAGGCTCTATGGCCATGAATCCTTGGAAAAATCAACATAACAATAAAAGTGATTAGCATTCTGGATGGCAGCTGGAACAGTATAAAAACCTGCCTAAGGCCATGGAAATTTACATGCACAATGAAAAAGGTGATTTCTGACAGGTCCTCGCAAATCAAAGATTTCTGAGACCAATGGTAAATATTCAAATTTCAGTAGTCACCAATCCCAGTCTTAAAATGAGTTTAGAATCAGTGGGAGTCACTGATAACAATGAACTAACTAGCTACTGATAATGAGTCCAGTCCTGCCTTTCTTTTCCTTCTGTCCAAGTTTTGCAAGTACTTTTTCCAGGTATGTTTTATTCCAAAGTATACAAACCATTATTGTTAGGGAAAAAATGGGTCTTCCAAGCAATTTTAAAAGACACTGTCAGAATGACTCTGCTCTCAGCCTCCCTTGTGGCTCCTTGAAAAGCATCCCCCCCACATATGTAAATGAAAAGAATAAGCTTAAAAATCCTAGACTTTTAAAATTGAAAATATGGAGAATTGGGAGGATGAATTTGAGACACTAAGGGAGATGTTTCAAAAAGTAAGGGACGCATTTAAGGGAAATAAAGAAGCAGAGAATTGGTTAGGTTGCAAAAAAAAGAAAGAGAAACGATGAATGGGAAGCAAGAGAAACAAGTAGATAATATTGAAAAGGAAATAATTGAAAAAAAATATAAAGATGATTACACTGGGTTCAATAGAAAAAATGGAATAAGATGAAATATACTGCTAATAATTAAAAAGATGATGGGAAATTTTGAGAAATATACTTGATAAATGAAAGGAAGACCGGGGTTGCCTGGACTCCATAGTGGAAAATATAAAATTGAAAATGAATACAGCAATAGAGAGGGATGAAGAAAGAAGAAGAGAGATGGAAGAGGGAAGGAAGAGAAGGGAGGAAGGAAGGGAAGGGAAATTAAAGTAAGAGTGAAGGTAAGAGAAGGAGGAAGAGAAGAGGAGAAGGAGAAAGGAAGAGGAAGTAGGGAGGAGAAGAAGGGGGGGAAGAGAAAGTAAGAAGGAAAGAAAAGAGAGAGATGGTAGGTTTGAGGAGAAAGATTGCTGTACAATAAAAAAGATGAAAGGGAAGAAAGCCAACCCCAAACAAATATAAAGATATTAAGATAAAGAATGAATTGTTAAACTTTAAAGAATAAAAGAGAACAAATATGAATAAATAGCAATAATTAGAAACACATGTACAAACATACAATGTATTTTCTTTGAACAGAGTATTTGGCTGGTTCACAAATTTAAACAGTGTTTAGTCATTTCAATTAAATTTACAATTTCTATATTTCCTTTTTGCCATATTTATTCCTCATCTATTTTTTTAAAAAACCAATATTACCCTTCATTCTCATCTCTAATCTTAATCAAATTCAGTTTTTCCCTTCTATGCTATATAATACCCCTTCCCATTGTCATCTATTTTTAAATCCATCCTGACATTGGTTAATTATGAATATTATAGTTGTTTAATACAAATTCAACATTTTAATATAAATCAATTAGTTATATAACTATCTTTTTTGTATATTAATCAATATGAACATGAATATTCCAATTATTTCCATGCAATCCAAATTCTTACAAATCAATTAATTATATTTACCAATAATAATAAACAAATAATTTCCCCCATATATTCCTCCATATATTCCTCCATACCACAACTTGACCATTTCTGCTTTCAACACAATATACAATTAATAGTATCTCAATTATTACAATTCCCTAGTTAAATAGAACTTTTTTTCTTTTGTGTTTTAAAATCTTGAACTCTCCTCTTTTGCCCTAAATTTCCCATTGTTTGCACCTACCTTTTTTGGTGAGGAAAAAGAAAATAAATCTGCCTCTGCCTAATTTTCCAAGGTAACAGCCAAAGCCTGCTTTACTTCCAGTTTTGTTTTCAGCTTGATTTGTATAAGGAGGAAAAAAAATCTGCTCCAGCAATTTAGCTCTTTGCAGCAAGCTGCAGAGCCCTCCCCAAAACAGCTGAGAGAAAATCAGCTGAGAGTCTGGAGGCAGATCTAATCAACCGGCTAATTAGCCTATGCTGAAGCTGAAAGGAGTTGTTTTTTCTTGCTGTTTGCTTGCAAGGAGGTAACTGCTGCAAGGCACAGGCCAAAGGGTGGGGGCCACCCTCCTTGCCACTTAGCAAGGTCTACTCATTTGTTTTCTTTTAACACTGATCAGCTGTAGAGCGGCCCTTTGAAGCCCCACCGCAAGAGTTTAAACAGGTTTTTTTCCCTCTAGCCATCAGCTGTGTCAGATCCCTAAAAGTGATACTGCCATTCAAGTGGAGGAAGGGGGGACTTGGATTCGATTTACTTGCATGGCCTGTGTCATCAAATATTTTACAACCTATATCCTGGCGCCAAGGAAGCCTGAGATTCCCTTTACCTGCAGGAATTTTTATGATAGCCATGTGGGTTGTCTCACTTTAAAGGGTAGTGGTGGGAATGCATGTTTATTTGGGTTCTCAAAGGAAATAGTAAAAAGAAAACAGCTTCACATTGTGTATTGGCTAAAATCTGCATTCTGACTTAAAGGGAGGGGTCTCTATCACTTTAATCCTACTGCTTTGCCTAAGGGCATTCAGATTGTGCTTTAGCTGGATGGCTTTCACTTCTGCTTAATAAAAGAATCCTTTTGAATAACTAAGTTTCAAGAGTTCGTACTTTCTTAAGTTGGAAGGAGAGGCGATCCTTACAAGCTGGGACTCAGGAGGCAGCAATAGATTGGGGGTGGGGCCAAATAAAAGGCAAGAATAACGCCGGGGGGGGCAGAACTGGTTTTCCGATTGTCTTAGGCAACCCCTGGGAAAGGGTCGTTCGACCCCCCCAAAGTGGTCACGACCCACAGGTTGAGAACCACTGCTATATACAGTATAGCCATGGTGGCACAGTGGTTAGAATGTAATACTGCAGGCTAACTCACTGTTCACTCCAGGAGTTCGATTCTGAGTGACTCAGGGTTGACTCAGCCTTCCAGCTTAGAGTGGGCTGTAAAGCACTGTGAAATGGTATATAAGTCTAAGTGCTATTGCTATATATATTGGTGTTAGAACTTCTGAATACAAATTTAATAGTGATGTTAATTCCAAATAGTGGTGATGCTATTAATCTGAAAATTAATAGCGATGTTAATACTAAATGCTAAGATAAACCAAATTCATTTTTGGATTGGTAATTTTGAATTGTAATTTGTACTTTCTCAGTTAAAATGCCTATTTTTGTTTCCTGACTGTCCAGTTTCTTACTGCTGTGTTTACTCAACGATTTTGAATTTTCAGCTTTTTTTTTTCAGTTCTACCTCTCTTTAATAATGTGCAACAGAATCAGAATCAAAATAGAGCTGGAAGGGACCTTGGAGGTCTTCTAGTTCAGCCCCCTGCTCAAACAGAAGATCCTATGCCATTTCAGACAAATGACTGCCCAGTCTCTTCTTAAAAACGTCCAGTGATGAAGCACCCACAACTTCTGAAAGCAAGCTATTCCATTCATTAATTGTCCTCACTGTTAGAAAGTTTCTCCTTAATTCCAGGTTGCTCTTCTCCTTGATTAGTTTTTAGCCAGTGTTTCTTATCCTGACCTTTGGTGCTTTGGAAAATCAATTGAAACCCTGCTCTTTGTAGCAGCCTCTCAACTACTGGAATACTGCTATCATGTCCCCCCAATCCTTCTTTTCTCTAGACTAGCCAAACCCAAATCCTCTCACAGTTACTGTTTTTCAGCCAGGTTTCACCTAATCTGTACTTGTACTTCTGATTTTCCTGCCTAAGGTGTAAAACCTTGCTTTTCTCCACATTAAATTTCATTTTGTTGAATAGGGCCCATTGTTTAAGTCTGTCAAGATTTTTTGGATCATGAGCTTGTCTTCTGGGGTATTGGCTATTCCTGCCAGCTTAGTGTCATCTGCAAATTTGATGACTTCCCCTTCTATTCCCTCATCTAAGTCATTTATGAATATATTGAAAAGTACTGGGCCTAAAAGAGAACCTTGTGGTACCCCCTGCTTACTTCTCTCCATGTAGATGTAGTGCTATTAAGGACTACTTATTGAGTATGGTTTGTTAGCCAGTTATAAATCCATTTGAGGGTGATGCTGTCTATCTCACATTTTTCTAGCTTGCCAAGAAGTAGGTTGTAGTCTACTTTCTCAAATGCCTTGCTGAAATCTAAGTATACTATGTCCACAGCATTTCGCTGGTCTACTAATTTAGTCACTTTGTCAAATAATGAAATAAGATTGGTTTGGCATGATCTGTTTTTAACAAATATGTGCTGGCTACTAATTATTACTTTATTTGTTCCTAGATGATCACAGAGCTATTTTTAAATTATTTTTTCCAGTATCTTCCCAATTATTGATGTTAGGCTAATTGGTCTGCAGTTTCCTGGGTCTGTTTTTTTTCTCGTTTTTTGAAGATGGGAACCACATCAGCTCTTTGCCCACAAAAATCCACAAAAAATATTTTTTTTATTGAAAAGTTTTAAAATATTTTTACAAATAAATTCCCCCCCTTCCTCCCCCCACCCATTCCCTTCTCCCTCCCCCCCTGACTTTCCAGAGCAAAATACAGGGTATAGCATTCAGCAAACATAATCAAACATAGACAAACTAACTATAAGCTCTTAACTCCCCCTCACATTTTAACTCCCCCATACATACCAAAATATAGGAATATAAAAATTCACCTAAATTCATTCATAAGCTATTTGCAACTTTTTAGTCCCATATTTGTTTTGAATATAATCAATCCATCTTCTCCATTCCAATATGTATCTTTCATTCGAACGATCCTTCAAATATGCAGAGATTTTAGCCATCTCCGCCAAATTAGCTACTTTTAATGTCCATTCTTCAATGGTAGGTATGTCTTCCTTCTTCCAATACTGCGCCACCAAAGGTCTGGCTGCAGTTATTAAGTTCAAAATCAAATTAGTCTCTATAACCGTACAGTCTGTAATTATACCCAATAAAAACAACTGTGGAGTAAATTTTATCTTCTTTTTAAGAATACTTTGTATAATCCACTATATCTTAATCCAAAATGCCTTAATTTTTTTATATGTCCACCATATATGATAATACGTTGCATCATCACATTTACATCTCCAGCACGTAGATTGTAGGGTTGGATACATACAAGCTAACTTTTTGGGATCTAAATGCCATCTATAAAACATTTTATAAAAATTTTCTCTCAAGTTTTGGGCTAGGGTAAATTTTACATTTCTGACCCGTATTTTTTCCCATGTTTCCATCATTATTGGTTCCTCGATGTTTTGTGCCCATTTTATCATACAGTCCTTCACTAGCTCAGTTTCTGAAACTATTTCTATCAATGCATTATACAACCTTTTAATATGCATTGAGCTTTGATCCCTAATTTGTTTTATCAGGTTTTCCTCATTTTGCAAGATACCAATTTTCTGATCCTCTTTCCATCTAGTATACAACTGTCCATACTAAAACCAAGTTTGAATTATCCTTTCTTCCTTTAATACCCCTAAAGACTTTAACTGCAATGTATCTCTTTCCATAATTACTTACTTTGTAAGTAATCACATCTTGTTTCTGTTCTACACTTATATTCTCTATCGTATGTCTAGGTATTGCCCATATAGGTAATTTATTATTTAATTTATATTGATACTTTTTCCATACACATAGTAATGCATTCCTCAATATAAGACTTTTAAAATTCTTGTCCACCTTTTTATTATATAGTAAATATGCATGCCACCCATATAGCAAATCATATCCCTCAATATTCAATATTCTCTTTTCTGTTGAGTTAATCCAATCGCTAATTACTGAGAGAGCAGCTGCTTCATAATACAATCTTAAATTAGGCATTTTGAGACCTCCTCTTTCACATATATCTTGCATTATTTTTTGTTTTATTCTCAGTCTCTTTCCTGCCCACACAAAATTACTAATGTCCTTCTGCAATTCATTCAAATTTCTATCTTTTTTCAATATTGGTATCATTTGGAAAAGGAATAAAAACTTTGGCAAAATATTCATTTTTACTGCAGCTATCCTTCCCAACAACGATAGTTGCAATTTTTTTCCAGTTTTCCATCTCTTTCTGTATTTTTTGCCACAACAATTCATAAGTATACTTATATAATTTCGCATTTGATGTCATAATATAAACCCCTAAATATTTAACCTTCTTTACTGTTTCAAATCCCGTTATTCTTTCTATTTCTTCTTTTTGACTTGTAACCATATTTTTAGTTATTATCTTTGTTTTCCCTGCATTTATTTTAAATCCAGATACTTGTCCATATTGATTAATTATATCCATTAAAACTATAACCGATTTTACTGGTTGGGTCAAAGTCACAACCAAGTCATCTGCAAATGCTCGTAATCTGTAATCATCATCCCTAATTTTAATTTTCCTTATTTTATCTGAACCATGTATTTTGTTCAAGAAAAGTTCCAAAGTCAAAATAAACAGTAATGGAGATAAGGGACATCCTTGTCTTGTTCCTTTTTCTATGTTGAAAGTTTCCGTTAAACTACCATTGATTATTACTTGTGCTGTTTGTTGTTGATATATTGCCTTAATAGATTGTGTAAAATACTCTCCAAACTGCATCTTTTCAATTATTTTCAATAAAAAATTCCAATTCAATTGATCAAACGCCTTCTCCGCATCTAAGACTATAAGCACCGCAGGGACCTGGTTGTTCTTTCCCAAATATTCCAATATATTAACTATTTGCCTTACATTACTTTTCATATATCGCCTATTAATAAAACCAGTTTGATCATTATGAATCATTTGTTGCATAACTGCCATTAGCCTATTTGCTAATATTTTAGTAAAAATCTTATAATCTGTATTTAGAAATGATATAGGTCTATAGTTTTTTGGCTGAGTATGATCTTGATCCTCCTTTGGGATCAAGGAAATGAATGCTGTTCTCCAGGAAGGAGGTACTTCTCCTCCAGTTTGTATTTTGTTAAATAGTTCTTTAAGTGGTTCCACCATTTCTATCTGCAGATTTTTATAGTAAACAGCTATCAATCCATCTGTCCCAGGGGCTTTTCCCATTTTCAATTGTTTTATTGCTAAAACAATTTCCTCAGAAGTTATCAATTGATTCAAACCTTCCCTTTGCTCTTCTGAAACTATAGAAATATTTTCCTTCTGTAAATATTTGTCTATGTCTATACCTTGGATTTTGTCACTAGTATATAACTTCATATAAAATTCTAAAAATGCTTTTTTAATCATATTTTGCTGATACACCTCTTTACCCTTATATTCTATTTTCTCTATGGTGCGTGACTTTTGTTTTTTTCTGAGCAGATATGCCAACCATCTACCTGGTTTATTAGCATTACAAAAAGTATTATGTTTGGCATATTGCAAATTAGTTGCCACCTGGTTTGCCATCAACATATTAAATTGCCCTTGCAATAAATTAATTGCTTCTTTTATTCTCTTATCTGTTGGATTTAATATTAATACTTGCTCTTTATTTTTTATTTCTTCTTCTAGTTCCTTCCGTTTTCTTTCCTGTCTACGTCTATGTTTATTATTCAAATATATTAAAATACCTCTCCTATATGCTTTATTTGCATCCCAAACCATTTCCATAGATATACTTTTATGCATATTCATAACAAAAAATTCTTTCATAATTTTTTTACATTCTTTCACATTTTCCTCATATCTAAACAAATTTTCATTCAACCTCCAGGGTCCCTTTTCATGCTCTAATTCCATCCAAACCGGGCTGTGATCTGATAATGTTCTTGGACATATCTTCGTTTTCTTCACCCTGGAAAGGAAATCATTAGTAATTAATGTAAAATTAATCCTGGAAAATGACTGGTGTCTATCAGAAAAAAAAGTAAAATCTTTTTCTTCTACGTTCCGCTCTCGCCAAATATCTCTCAAATCCATGTCCTCCATCATATCAAAAAAGGATTTAGGCAGTCTGGCACATGTTTGAATATTTTGCAAAGATCCTTTTTTATCCTTTTTAAGATCCAGAACTCCATTCCAGTCTCCCATCAATATATACGATTTGTAATTCCATTGTGTTAATTTAGCATGTAAAATCTTGTAGAATTTTTCTTGTTGTTGGTTTGGTGCATATAGTCCAATCAAAAGTATTTTTTTCCCTTCTATTAAAATTTCAATTGCAATGTATCTTCCTTGCACATCTGCTTCAATTAATTTAGCTATTAAGCCTTTTTTTAGGTATATAACTGTACCATTTTCCTTTTCTGGTGCAGATGCTACAAAATGTGTCCCCAACCTTTCATTTATTAAATATTTTTGATCTTTTGTTCTAATATGTGTTTCTTGTAAGCAAATAATGTCATTTTTATACTGTTTCAGGTAATGAAATATTTTCCTCCTCTTTTGTGGTGAATTTAAACCATTGACATTCCAGGTTAGAAATTTATTTGCCATCTTTGGCAATTTGAAGCTTTTGAAACATTAGCTGGAGATCATCTTTCACTTTGATCTTCGGCCTTGCCCCCCCTCCCCCTGCTTCTGTTTTGGTAGTTTCTTGTGTTTTTATCTGGACTTGCTGCACCTTTAATTCCTCTTTGCCTTTAGTTGCTGCTCGAGTCTGTCTTTGGTCCTTTGGTTCCTCTGCTTTGTCAAATAGCTCCAGATCTTGGGCAGAGCTCGTGAGTTGTATTAAATCTTCTTCAGCAATCAAGGCTCCTCCTTGAGCCTGTACCTGGGCCTACATAGCTTCTTTCTCTCCCTTTCTTGCTCCTTCTGCTTCCTTTCTTCTTCTGGTTTCTGGGGAGAATGAACCTCCAGCCTTTAATACATTGGAGTAAAAATCTCTTGCCTTCCATACAGTATTAAGACTCTGTCCTGAGTAGTTAACTACTCTGTCCTGAGTAGTTCACCACCAATCCAGTTGGAACCTCTCATCTATACTGTATCTGGTGCTTTCTGAGTTCTTCCACCAAAAAGGCATAATCCTTCCTTGCTCTCAACATTTTGGGGGGGGATTTCTTTCAATGTTAAAACCTCCTGCCCTGCCACTTGGAGTTTGTTTTTGTAAGAGGCCTGTAAAATTTCATTTCTTATCCTCCTTGTTGTGAAGTAGATTACAATATCTCTTGGTAAATTTCTCTGTCTGGCCACCCATGAATTTACACGATAAATTTTATCAATTTGCCATTCCAAATCTTCCTTCCTTTCTCCAGTTATCTGTACAAAGGCTTCTGCAAAAATCTCTCTCAGATTCTCTTGGTTATTTTCTTTCAAACCTCTTACACTTATAGCAAATTCCATCGACCTGTATTGTATCATCATCACCTCTAAATCTGCCCTCTCCATCTGTGTCTGAACCTCCCCCATTTTATTATCCAAATTCACGTTGGTTTGATTAATTTCCTCTAGTCTTTCATCTAACCCTTCAATGTGACTTGCCAAACCCTGAAATGCAAAGATAATATCTTCTCTAATTCCCTATTTCGAGCTTGGATCACATCTTTAATTTCTGCCATATCTTCAGTCACCACATTCATTTTTTCAGTCACCTCCTTCATTTTTTCCTCAAAGGCAGAGGTAATTTTCCCCTCTAAGGTAAAGGCTTGTAGCTTTAAAGCTTGCTGCAAGGCTTCCAATGTTAAAACTTGTGGTTCTGCTGGGGCTGACAAATATTGTGGTTTAGATGGTGGGGCAGGAGAGCTCGCAGTATTTTTGGGCACAGCAGTTTTTATTTGCCTGGAAGCTATTTTCCAATTTTCAGTTTCAATTTAAAACTTTTACAACAGCCAGAACAAGTCCAATAAATCAGCTTAATTTCCAATTAATTTCCAGTCCTCAATAAGTTTTAAATTTATCTGCAATCCACTTTAATTCTTCTTTCTTTTAAAACAAATTTCAATTATTATCAGCAAAGTCTGTCTGCGCTGAGGAGTATTTTACAGTTAACTTTCATTACCACACCCAATTAGGGCTCGGCACCATTTCCTTTCTTTCTTTCTTCCCTTGGGAATCAAGAAGGAAGTATTCAATACACAGGAGTTAAACATTGATACTTGCAATTAGAGTCCCTCCTGACTTCGCTCTGCCTGCTTTTGTATCCAATATGTTGTAAGATTGTTGCAGGAGTGGTCGCGGCGTCTTGTTCTGCTTTATGCAGAAGCATCCCGGGTCCAGAGCTTTTGTCAGGATTCTAGGGAGCTCTCACCCTTCAAGCCCCAGGGTTGTTTCTGGGGCTCTTGGGGAGCTCTACCCAAGCCTGGCTGCTCTCTTCCCCCCCTTTTCCCGAGGGGAAAGTTTCCAAGCCGCTAGACAGCTGATTTTCGCTATTCTAGCGACTTTGACGAGATTGCGGGGCTAGCACCCCAAAGGGAGCAGCCATCGATGCCTGCGGTGCCACCGGAAGTCCAAAAATCCACAAAATATTTGAAAGTATTAGAAATTTAAAAATATTGTAAAACATTTGCAGTCTCTATCTATTTGTAATCCACATAAGAAGATGGAATGATAATTACAGTTCAGGGTAATAAAAGCAGTTCAGGCAATTTACAATCTAGATAATAAGATTTTTCCATCCTGCTTTAAAATTTTACAATAGTTGTAAACAATTTTTTAAAATGTTCACTCAGTTGAATGAACGATATATTGAATGATCAAATATATTGATCATTCAATATATTTTTAAAAAATCTTATTGTTCATTGTTATTTCATTGGTAAAGACTGGAATCCTTATAAATCCTTATAAATATGCAGAGAGAAAAAACAAAGGAAAAAAAGAATACCCTTGCAAAGAGAATTGCACTTCATTCATTGGAGAAAGAGAGAGGGAAAATCATGCAATCAGATCTGTATGTAATTCATTTTGTAATTATATCTGTGTAAGTATGCTCTGTTAATGGTAAAAGGAACTATGCAGTCAGTATTGAAAAAAAAGTTCAGCCTATATAACGAAAATTTTCTTACTGCTGAAAAACTTTATCAGTGCTGATATTTTCTCATTAGGCAAACAAAGGAATAAAGGATCTGCAGTCTGATTACGCTATAAGCAGAACTCACCAGAATCAATTTATTTGCATCCAAATAAATGTTTGAGTGCCAAGATTTCTACCCTTGCCAGGTGTCCACTATTTGAGCGGACAGTCTGCTTTTTTCACATTATGTTCACTATTTTTTTTCACAAAATAGTGGACATTTTTTTTATTCAAAAGCTTTATGATGAAATGGTACGTACTCTAAAGCTGTACAGTCTAAGAGAATAAGGATAGGAGAATCGTGTTTTGTCTTTTTTTCATAAGTTAGAATGAGACAAAGATTGAATATCCATTGAACTCGATTCTCCGAAAAAATTAATGATGAGATTAAAGTAAAAATATATTATAAAATTATGTACGGTTCACATTTTTAAAATGTATTGTAGCTTGTGTTGACTGATCTAAAATGGCGTCGAGTGATGAGAGTGACAGTGGCGAGATTTCGAATTCTTTAAAACAAAAGAGAGGAGTGTGCAAATATAGCAAAGACTGGGAAGCTACTTTTGCATGGATTACCAACAACGAAACCAACAGTACAAATACGATGGCCTACTGTAAATTGTGTCAGAAATCGTTCACAATTGAATATAATGGTATAAAAGCTGTCACACAGCATGCAAGCACAAAAAATCATTTAGATAAGGAGAAAATAGCTTCCAGCAACAAGCGAATCAATTCATTTTTCATTGTTAAAGACTCCTCTTTCAGTGAGAAAGTGACTGTAGCTGAAATGGCTGAAACTTACCATGGGATCAAACACCATATTTCTTTCCTGGCTCAAGATTGCGGTATTAAGTTAATGAAGCAAATTTTTGATGATTCAGAAATTGAAAAAAGATGTCTTGTGGAAGAACCAAATCATCAGCTATTGTCAATGAGGTTTTGTATCCTTTTTCTATTGAGTTGGTTCTCAATGATCTTAAAACTGGAATTCCATTTTCTCTCTCCACTGATGCATCAAACAAGGGAAATCGCAAAATGTATCCCATTGTTGCACAATATTTTACTTGTGAAGAAGGACTGTGTGTGAAAATTTTAGACTTTTATGAGGATTCTTTCGAAGATTCTACATCAATAAAAAATCAGCTGTGTCGAGTTCTTAGTGATAACGAATTGGAAATAAATAATGTTTCAGCTTACTCAGCAGATAATGCATCGGTCAATTATGGAGTGAACAAATCTGTTTACCAAAAATTACTGCTGGAAAATGATAATATTGTAGCTGCTCATTGCAATAATCACATTTTACACAACAGCGCAAAAAATGCATTAAAGCAGTTATCTTTTGATATCGAAAATGTAGTGCTGAAGGTTTTTGCCGAATTTTTGAATTCTGCGAAGAAACGAGAAGAGTTGAAATCATTTTTTGAGTTTTGCGAGTCAGAATTCCATGAAGTTTTGCGCCATGTTTCAACACGTTGGTTAAGTTTGTTTAAAGCGGTCGAAAGACTTCTTTTAAACTAGATACCTCTAAAATCGTATTTTATTTCTCTTGGATCTGATGAGTGCCATAAGGTTATCTGGAACCTTATTTCGGATCAGGAAAATGAACTCGCAAAGGACGATGAACCAACAATTTCAGAATTGTATTTATATTTCACGCACTTCTTCATGTCAATAATGCAAGACACCCTACTGAAGCTGGAAAGCAAGAAAATTCTTGCATGTGATCTTCACATTATCATGTGTAAGCTGCGTGATTCTTTGCAAAAACAATACGATGAGCAGTTTTTTGGAATGAAAGTTTTATTTGCCTTACGTAAAAAACATTTGCCTGAGAATGCCGTGCAAAAGTTCAAGAAAGAAGCCATCAATGTGTATCAAAGAGCCATTGCATACCTAGAAAAGTGGTATAATTTCACCGATTCAGTATATGAGATGCTAAATTGTTTCAATCTAATTGATTGCAATAATCCTCCAACTTTAGAAGAAATGACGAACATCTGGTTATTATCACCATGGCGAAAAGAACTTCCACCCAACACTCTCTTCAATGAAATTTCTGCCTTAGAAGAAGTTTATGTTCATCTGCAGGGCGATTCATCCCTTGATAAGTGGACGTACTTTTTCAAGAAAGAGCCAGCTCCGAGTTTACTGAAACTGTTCCAGTATTGTGCATCAATTCCGGTATCAAATGCAAACGTTGAACGAATTTTCAGCGTCATGGGAAATTTGTGGACTGACGAATGTAACCGACTGCTTGTACCATCAGTTTGAAGTGAACTTTGTATATTTTTTAATATTTCTCAACGTTGTACTGAAATTAAAGAATTATTCCTTAAACACAAAGAATTGATCAAAGCTGTGCAGTTAAATAAAAAATACACATGACAGCAAAGTAAAATGAAATTTAATATTTTACATATTATTATAATATATTTGATGTTTTGAATTTTAAATAAAGTTTTGAAGTGATTATTTTAATACGTGTTAAAATGTTTGTAAGAAAATAGATAATTTAATTGTAAATTTTTTTTTACTACTTAACACCCCCCCCCGCTTGTCTGCTATTTTTGGGAAGCAGACCTGGCAACCCTAAAGATTTATCTTCTCTCCAAGTCCAAACTTTTCCTCCATTCAGTTTTTTTTTCCTGTGGTTGCAATTCTGTGCATGCTTGGGCTTTTTTTGGGGGGGGGGGATTTTAATTAGATTATTCAGGAGAGCCCCACTTCTGCATGTCTGCTCTCTCCAGCAGTCTCTGGAAGTCTCAGTTTATGAACTGTATACAGGCTGATATTGTTACATATGTAATGAATGAACTTATTGATTGATTAGCCCTTCGGCCATATCAAAGTGCAGAGTTCCAGAAACAAATCATTACAAAAGTTTGGTAAAAAAATTTAAATGAAATTGAAATAACGCACGATTTAAAATGAAATTAGAATAAAATATGATCTAAAATGAAATCGGAATAAAATACAATCATTTGCAATACAATTTAAATATGATTAAAATTATATTGTAATGTATCAACCCAATTGCATCTATCCAATCAGTCTTAATCTATCCAATCAGTCTACCCATCTACCCAATCAGTCTTAAAACTACTATTAAAATTACATTATTAAATCAAATGATCTTTCCTACAATCTACCACATTCTGCTGCACCAACTTTGTCCTTTTTTCCATCAAGTTTACCGCAAATTTGGCAATCCATTTCATCAGCTGCAAGTTAGAACCTAACAGACAATGTTGCAAGAAGTGCTCTTTAGATTTAGGGGTCCTGGTATAAAAGATCCTGCCCAGCTGATGTTCCCTCAAATCTGAGTATATGGGGCAATCAAAAATTACATGGGACATTGTTTCAACTTCTCCCATCCCATATAAACAGACTCTTTCACTTACAGGGATACCCTTATACCTATCCCAAAGCATGTTTGTTTGAAGTTGGTCTAATCTCAATTTGGTAAAAAATCTCCTTATGACGGGAAATAAAGGCACAGTTAAATATTTTTCTATTTTAAAAATTTGTTTATTGGGAACTTCCGGCGGTGACGTCATCACGAACGGGTGAGGAAACGGAGGCTCTGTCTCTGAAACCCAAATTTCCTCATTAATTGCTCTTTAAGGGCATTCCCGAACTTGGAGGGATCGGGAAACGAAAGAGGAATTTGTGAAGCCCCCTGGTGTTGCGCTGTCATCAGGGAGGTCGAGCGATCAACCTCTTAAATTGGTGGAAAAGAAGTCGGCCTTATCGGCGGACAGGAGTGATGGCGCCCGTCTAGATCAAAGCAAAAAGTGGAAGCAAATCCGAGTGACTGTCAGATAGATCACCTACAATAGAGATGGCAAACGGGACGCGCGATCGAATCAGAGGAAGACAAGTGAGTTACAACAGCGGCGATACAAGAGGAGAAGGAAAAAAGGGGAAATAACTACAGCGCGGAAGAGAGAAACCCATAGAATGACTAAGCAAACATAAGAAAAGGAGAAATAGCACTCGAAGCGGTGTGAGTGCAGACTTTTACAGTTGATCAAAGGGAGCAGCCTCTCGACTCTGTGGATATAGACAAGCCGTTTTGAACTTGGGAATTATAACTGATTCAAACCCCAAATATCGGAAACTGAGTGCAGAGACTGAAATACCGGACTAAGTGGTGAATTTCACGGATACAGAAGACCTGTCTGGATTTCGAACTTTGGATAATAAGAATTTAAGTTAAAAAAAAAAAGATTTGAAAATTGAATGCAGAGATCTGATTACTGGGAGAAGAAATAAAAAAAAGACTGAGACGACACAGATCGCATTTTTTATTATTGTGAAAGAACAGATTGAGAGAGGTAAAGCAAGAAGACAATAAAGACTAAAAATAAAAATTAAGCAAATTATTAATTTTGAACTGTTTAATTAGTTAATAAGTTTAATATTTGAAAGAAATATATAAGTTGATAATATTTTTATAGTTATAAATTGTATTGTGAAATTGTAGTTAGACAAGGAATTATTGTTAAAGTGAAAGACTGATTTTTATACAAAATAACAGATGACTGTTGACTGTATCTTTGAGATAGACTGATTGAAAAAGGGGGTAATTGAAAAGATTGCTAATTAGAAAATTAAGAAAATTAAATTAAAATCTTGATTGATAAGTAAATTGATTTATACTGTGAATAAGAATTAATTGCTCAATTGGGATAACTGGCAATATAATATAATATAACTATATATAAGTTGTGCGGTGTATAAGCAGTATTTGGAGGGGAAAAGAGATACTAAGGAATAACTTAATAATTGATGTTAAGGTTGGAAAGCTTTACACGAATATTAAAAATGTCTACAACATCCACCATAACAAAGACAGGGAAAAAACCTACAACCAATACGTTAGTAATGACTCCTTCCCCCTCACAACAAAAAACAATAGATAGCATGATGGGGAAAGAAAAAGAAAAAGAAAAACTGGAAATGGCACCAAATGTAATACAAGATATGTTTCAAAAGATCCAGGAAACACTGCTCCAAACACAAGAAAAAATAACTGAAAATCTGGAAGAAATGAGAACGTTCCATGCAGAGATCAGAAATTAATTAGGAGAAGTCAAGGAAGATATCAAGACCATGAAGGATAAAATTGGGGGCATTCAAAATTCTATAGCAGAAAATGAACAGAGAATTAGGAAAACAGAAACAAAAATAGATCACGTGGAACTAAAAGTAGAAGCAATGGAACAAAAAACTCTACAACTAAATAAAGAAATGTCAGATTCCTTGGCCATGCTCGAAATGGAAAAGGCCTCATACTTCTTGCGTTTTCAAAATGTTCCAGAAGAAAAAAATGAGGATTTAGAAGGAAAGATGGTGGAGATTATTGCAGGAATGATACAAAAAGAACCAGAAGAAATAAAAGGACAATTGGAAGAAACTTACCGTGTACAAACAAATTATATAAGAAAACACAGATTGGCGAGAGAAGTCCATGTTAAATTCTTAAAAAAATCAATCCAAGATGAAGCCTATAGAGAAGAAATGGTGATCTATAATGAAAAATAAATTATAATTTTAAAACAGATACCCCGAAGAGTAAGAAATCTACGACAACAATATCAGTTTTTAACACAACTATTGATTAAATACAAGATAATGTATATATGGCTGTCAATAGAGGGGATCTTAATTATGTGGGAAGACAAAAAATATAAAATAGACACTCTAGAAAAGGCAAGAGAATTTCATAACACACACTTTAGACTAGAAGAAGAACGGGAAAGCAAGGAGGAAATAGATAGCAAAAGTCAAGAAGAAGAACCTATAGAAACAAATGAAGAAAAAGAAATAAGACAGAGGCAAGAAAAAGAGAGAGAACAGAGAGAAGGTGCAAAACCTAGGGAACGGATGGAAACAAGAAACACAAAAAAACAGATACAATAGGCAATGGATGAACAGATCAAACTCTTTTCGGTAAACATTAATGGCTTAAATGCCCCAAAGAAAAGGAATCAAATTTTCACAAAATTATGAAAATTAGAAGCAGATGTGATATGTCTGCAAGAAGTACACATTCAAAAAGATCATCAAAAAATCCTAGAAAACCCCAAATTAGGAAAACTATATTTATCTCTGGCCCAAAAAAAGAAAAAAGGAGTAGTGATTTACGTAAAAGAAAAAATACAATCTAAACTAGTCTATACCGATGAACAAGGTAGAGTGGTGATGGTTGAATTAGAAATAGGAAAGAGGAAAATGTTAATTGTAGTGATTTATGCACCTAACCAAAAACTACAGGTTTTTTTAAAAGACCTACATATAAAATTAGCAGAATTAGAATATGATGATATTTGTGTAATAGGGGATTATAATGCAATAGTAAATGCAAAGAAGGACTACAAAACTGGGAAAAAAACAAAAGAAAAAAGAAATACTTCCAAAAGAATTCTTTACTATGGCTGAAGAACTAAACCTGGCAGACGTATGGAGGGAAACACATGAAGAAGAGGCCCAATACACCTTTTACTCCCATCTGCATAACTCCTGGTCAAGACTGGACATGGCATGGATGACCCCAAATATCAAAATAGAAGTAGAAAAAATTGAGATAGGCACAAACCAATGGGCAGACCACAATCCACTATTCATAAACTGGAAAGGGGAAAGAAGACGTAAGAGATGGACAATGAACCAAAGATTATGTAAAGAAAAAGAATTTAATTTGATGTTAGAAAAGGAAGTAAAAATATTTTTTCAGATAAATAAAATAGAGGAAACCTCTTTACAAAACACATGGGATACTTTAAAAGCATATATAAGGGGCCTAGTAATAGCATATACGAGGAAAAAGAATAAAGAGAAGAAAAAACAATTAGATAATTTAGAGAAAGACCTAAAACAAATAGAACAAAAACTCCAGGAAAAGCCCCAGAACAAAACAATAAGAGAAGAATGGGAAATGATTAAGCATAAATTGAATTTGATAAACCAAATAGAACTAGCCCAAAAAATAAAAATGGCGAAACAAAATTATTTCGAACACGCAAATAAAACGGGCAGATGGCTAGCCTATAAACTGAAAAAAGAACAGAAAAAAGAATGATGTACCAATTGAAAGATGATAAAGGAGAAATTCAATATAGTAAAGAGGCAAAAAAAGAAATTATTAAGAAATTTTATGCGAACCTATATAATCAGGGGAAAATAGAGGAAGACAAAATAAAACAGTACATAGGGAAATCAGGAATGCCAAAAATCACAGAAGAACAAAGAATTACTCTCAATAGGCCAATAACCAAATTAGAATTAGATGAAGTACTGAAAAAGCAAAAAAACAATAAAACACCAGGACCCGACGGGCTACCAGTAGAAATATACAAAACAATGCAAGAAGTATTGGGAGAGAATATGTTGCGATTATATAATGAAGCTATGGAGAAAGCCAAAATACCAAATTCATGGACAGAAGCCATAATAACAATCATTCCAAAAGAAGATACAGATCTCCAGTTAATACAAAACTATAGACCTATTTCATTATTGAATGCCAATTACAAAATATTTGCAGCAATCTTGGCCGAAAGGATTAAATTAGTATTAAATACATATATACACCCAGACCAAAATGGATTTCTGCCAGGACGCCAAATAAAGAACAACATGAGAATAATACTTAATGCTCTAGAATATTATGAATCACACCTGGAGAAGCAGGCAGCGTTGGTTTTTCTTGACGCCCAAAAGGCCTTCGATAACCAAAACTGGAAATTTATGATTGAACAACTACAAAATATGCAACTTATAGCAGAAATCTATACCAAGCAATCAGCAAGGATAATTATGAATGATGACATAACAGACAAATTTAATATAACAAAAGGAGTCAGACAAGGCTGTCCACTTTCCCCCTTACTATATATTCTATCATTGGAAATCCTGTTGAAAAAAATTAGAGAAGACCAATAGAGAAGAATACAAAGCTCAAGCCTTTGCTGATGATCTAGTGTTTTTGACAGAAAATCCTATGGAATCTATACCTAATTTGTTCCAAAAAATAGAAGAATTTGGAGAAGTGGCCGGACTAAAAATCAATAAAAGTAAATCGAAGCTAATTGTTAAAAACCTTACGGAAATCAAACAAAAGATTTGATAGATAATATACAAATCCAAACAACAACAAAAATAAAATATCTAGGAATCTGCTTATCTACAAGAACATCAGCAATTAAAGAAAACAATTATGATAAATTACTAGAACAAACAAAGAAAGACTTAGAAAAATGGAAAAATTTACACATTTCATTCCTAGGAAGAATTTCAGCCATCAAAATGACTATATTACCTAAATTTTTATATTTGTTTCAGGTCACTCCAATTAAAATAGATAAACCGTTTTTTGAAAAGCTGAATAAAATAACATCTAAATTTATATGGCAAGGGAAAAGGCCACGAATAAAATTTAAACTGCTTCAGGATACAAAAGATAGAGGAGGAGCTGCACTCCCTGACTGGGAGATATACTACCAAGCAGCAATACTATCGTGGGTCAAAGATTGGATAGAATTAAAGGACTCTAGAATTTTAACAATTGAGGGACACGAACTTCAAACTGGCTGGCACTCCTTTATATGGGATGAGAAATACAAAACATATTCATATTTTAAAACACACACAATAAGGAACTCATTATTACAAATTTGTCTTAAAATTAAAAAACAGTATTATATGAAGATACCAAATTGGCTAGCACCGGCAGAATCAATTAGGCACCCAAATTTAACAGATAAGACAAAAATAATTAGATATAAAGATATAATTGACTATCAAGGCAAATTAAAGACAAAACAACAATTAGAGACAGATTTACACAGAGGAATAGACTGGTGGACTTACACTCAAATACAATCCAAATACAGAGAACATATAAAAACATATGAAATTTATAATCAAAAACAAGAAATAGATAAAATTATACTAGATTCAGAAAATAAATTAATTAGTAGAATTTATAAATTTCTTCTACGCTATAAATTGGAAGAAGAGACAGTCAAAGAAACGATGATTAAGTGGGCTCAAAATATCAAACACAGAATACCTTTGGAAAAATGGGAAAAGTTCTGGCAGGTAAACCTAAAGTTAACGAAGGCAACGGCGTACAAGGAAAACCAGCTGAAAATGTTTTATCAGTGGCATATGTCTCCAACCAGATTGGCAAAAATACAACCTAAAAATAGCCCAATTTGTTGGAAGTGCAAAAAGGCACAAGGGACTTTCTATCATTTATGGTGGACGTGCCCGGCAGCAAAGAAATTTTGGTCTAACATCAAAAAATGGTTGGAACAAATAACAAAAACACAGATTGAAAAAGAACCAGAAACATTTTTATTAGGAATCTTTAACAAATCATACCCTAAGGATATCAAATATCTTACAATTCATATATTAACTGCTGCAAGAATAACCTACGCAAGAAATTGGAAACAAGAAAAAATACCAAGTGAAACAGAAGTAATAGGGAAAATTTTAGAATGCGCTGAAATGGATAGGTTAACCAAAGAATTACAAGAGAAGAATCAGACTATTATAAAATATGGAATAATTGGCATAATTGGTTAAAAATCAGAAATATACAAAAAATATAGGGGATATATTACCGATTGATACATATATATATATATATATATATATATATATATATATATATATATATATATATATATATATATATAATAAAAAAATATTATTAGATTAAAGAGAGGTGAAGGAATATATTATAAGTAGAATTGTAGAATGTCACTCTGAAAAAATGCTTAAGAAGAAATTACACTCTTTATGTGTATATGTTGTATAAATGTTTGTTGTGTATATGTTACGTATGTCTTTTTTAATATTTATATTCAATAAAAACTATTTTAAAAAAATTGTTTATTGGCTGATAACCAGGGGCAAACTTTTACTGCTGTCACCTGTGCAATATCCGATTGGGCCCTTATGTCCTTAAATTTCTGTGCAATCCAATTTCGGATGCCTATGATCGTACTGCTGCCAATTTAAAGGAATACCAGAGCTAGATACCTGCTTCAGAACTCTTGATAACCAGTTATTTTTATTACTTGAGATAATCTGGCACCTGTTTAAAAATTTAATACAGTCGTCTGTGCACCAACTTCCTCACCATCCTGCCATATTCCAAGAGAGGAAGTGTACTCTTTTTCTTTTATTGAAAAAGTTTTCAAATACAAGTTTTTCCCCCTTTTTCCCCCCCTCTTCCCTAACCCCCCCCCTCACCACCCATCCCCCCCTGTGACTTCTTCACAACAATAGGCTATTTCATAACTAATTACATACATAATATCTTTCCTTTCCCTTACTCCCTCCTCAGAATACTGACCCTTAGCATATTATTCTTATAACTCCCATTTTTACGATAATCTGCCCTTTTTCTCCTCCCCTAAACTTATAGTGTATTATTACAATTTAACATTTAATCTTTTATATATATTAATATAACATTTTAAAGCAGCCTTCTCCCTACATCCAGATTTAACGTTTATTCAGTTCTATCCAATTCCTCCACTCCCCTAAATATATGACTTAAGGATCCTTTTTCTTAGACTAATCAATCAGTAAACTAACCTATTTCAACCCTTCAATTCCTACAAAATCATGCAATACAATTCTAAATATAACCCACTGCCCACTTTACTAAAATATACACATATCTATATATGCATTCCATTTTATAAAAAAAAAAAAAGACAATAACTTTAAATTTATAATCCATATAATATCTTCTTTGATGTCTTTCCACTGGATCGTTAAATCCATCACCCATAATAGGGTAAAATAACATGCTGGTGCAACAGTTTGTTCAAAATCTTCAATCATCTTCTGCCCCCATCAGTAGTAGATATCCTCGTATATATATAAAAGTAAAAACAACCACCCGAGTGACATTATAATTATATCCATATAGTTATAGTTGTGGTATTCATCAGGATTGTTGATTCCCATCATCCTAATGGGTAACAACCAGATCTTCTGCATGCCCCAGCGTGACTCTCTTGCCTTGTAACTCAAAATAATCATAATATATTCACCAGTAAAAGAAATCCAGAGTAGATAATTCAAATCCAACAAAGTGAGGCTCTTTTCACATCCCAAAACCATGGCCTTGCGGAGATCTGCCACAATCCTCAGGATAGTATCAAACAATTGTTCGCCTCCACTATCTTTTCAAATATTCATTCATTTTTTAAAGTCCCTGGCATCACTGTTGCATAGTTTAGAAATTGCTGTTTCTATGCGATCTATTTCTTTTCTTTTTCTTTTCCGGGTTGAATTTCCATCCTCGTTTCTTGCCTACCAATTGTGTGTCTGCTAGTTGATTTTCATTCTGCTTTATGTAATGTTCTTGTTGGGTTAGTTTTATCATCTCATCTTTCTTCTCTGTCACTTGTATATCAACTGATTGATTTGCGCACTTGTCTGTGACTTGATGGTTCATCACATTGGAGTCGGATGACACTGCTCTCTTATTTATAGACAGTCCAGCTGGGGTATCCAGGGAGTCTAAAGACAATTTATCCATCACAACCTCTGTAATTTGATGTTTTCCTTTTGTTTCCAATTCCTTTTGCTTATCCTGTATTATGCCTAAAGGTGTTAAATTCATTTTTAAAATTTTTTGATAAAAATCTTCCGCTTTTTCAACAGTATGCAATTGATATCTTATTCCTTGATGTCTCAATATTAGGCCAACTGGGGTGTCCCACCTGAATAGGATATTTCTTTTTTTTAATTCAGTCACTAGAAAGCCAAATTTCTTCCTCTCCATTAACATCTTGGGCGGGAGCTCCTTAAAAATCCAAATCTTTCTTCCATGAAATTGCAAGGTAGAATTAAAAGAGTTCTGCACAATATTACTCCTAATTTCTTTATCTGTAAAATAGATCACCACATCTCTAGGCAATTGCCTTTGCTTTGCCAACCAGGAGTTTATTCTGTAAATTCTATCAATCCTGCAATACACTTCATCAGGTTGAACCTTTAAAATCCCAGCCAGAATTTCAGAAGATATTTTCCTTAAGTCATCTCTATTATTTTCCTGCAAACCTCTCAGTCTAATTGCATATTCTGTAAAATTATATTGAATCATTAAAACTTCTCTTTCAATCCTCTGTTGCACATTTTCTTCATTACCAGTCTTTTGGTCAACCTCCAATTTAGGTTTGTCTTCTGAGCTATTATCCTGAATGTTTACCAAATCCTTTTTAATTTTTTGAATCTTGTCATCCAAATTCTCCTCAGTTTCCCTCATTTTAGACTCTAATAATTTAGTCTTTGCATCCACCCGAATCAGAAAGTCTGATAAACCATTAGTTGTTTTTAAAATCTTTTGATTCAAAAAGTCAAACTTTGATTTCACCAGTTCACCAATTTCTTTAATTTCCTGCTTAAATTTTTCGAGTTGCTGGTTCACAATCTCATCCCTTCTTACAATCTCTTCAAGAAGAAATTCTATTATATTAAAATCAGGTTTCTGACACTGGAGAGTTAAAACTTGTTGGTGTAATTTATTAATGGGGGAGATTCCCCCCGCCCCTGTTTGTCTAGCTGTGTGAGTCCCGGTGCCATTTCCCACACAGACAAGATTTAGTGGAAAAGAGAGAAAAAAAAAGCTTGTTTCCAACCAAGATCAATA
Organism: Arizona elegans; assembly: GCA_022577455.1. Lineage (NCBI taxonomy): Eukaryota > Metazoa > Chordata > Lepidosauria > Squamata > Colubridae > Arizona > Arizona elegans. The sequence continues at coordinate 158,780,828 of JAKOOJ010000001.1, forward strand.
TCAGATCCCCAAGAAAAAAAAAAGGAAAAAAAAGCAAGAGTGAGAGTGAGGTTTTGCCTCAATTACGGCCAGAAGTATTCATTCCGCTACTTTGTAATAGAAAACGGAAGGACTTTCCCTTTCAGCCTCTCTTCAAGCCGCAGCAGTCGCAGCAGCAATCGCCATTTTAAAAATCTTTTTTCCTTTCACTTCTTAAACAACTTCAATAACTTTTCCAATAAAAAGAATACTTGCGCTTCAGGATTAGAGGTCCAACTGACGTCTTCTTGAGTTAATTTAACAAATTTACAGGCTTGCTTTTGCCCCTTAGCTCTGCATGTAGCAGAGATCTCCCAGAGCCCGGAGCATCGGCTGGGGATACGGGGAGTCTCTTCCGCTCCGTCCCAAAAGAAAAAAAAAAACTTTTGGGATTAGGCAGAGGACTCAACCCACCCCAGCCTGCTCTATCTCCGTTTCCTTATGGAAACGGAGTTTTTTCGAGCCGCCATTCCGCTATAAAGGCGGCTCTTTACAGGCAGTGGGTGGGACGATCCCAAAGGAGCGTCCAGCGGGGACAAACAGCAAACCGGAAGTCCGAGAGGAAGTGTACTCTTGAAGAAAGTGATTGCTTGCTATTTCCTAGTCAGGCTTCTTGAATAATCTCTCCCACCCGTCCTCCCTCATTTACGCTCACACACCCATTTAATCACCTGAGCTCCATAGAAGTCTGGGCATCATTGCTCTGCCTGTTACTTTCGAGCTTGCAGGTCCATGGGATCTATTAATCTCTGCCTCCACGATAAATGATTTTACATCGTTTCTTGGTATCATCTTTGCCACTAAGGGGGACTGGGGGATTCCTTCCTGGGTGCCTTCCATCTCCGATGTTTGTCCCACAGCACTTTGCACTATCAGATCTGCTGTCTCTGGCACTTTGTGCTGTATATATGTGGGCGTCAGGCTTCCTGGGCTTATAGGCTGCTGACTCTCCGGAACTATGTCATGCCTTGATGGGGGCAGAACAATCGATGCCAAAGGAGCGGCAGAGGAAATGGTCTGCTTCAGCAGCTTCCTCGTCTCTTTAAGTTTTTTTAAGTACTTCTTGCTGCTCCATTAGTGAAAATGAGGAAAAAGTTTCCAAACAGGCAGAATCGAATGTCTCATCTTGCACCAAGCCAATTGAAGGAAGTTTCACATCAGCTGGATCCAAAACCCCAACCAACATTTCTTCTGTAACACTAAATCTCCTCCCTGCCTCAACCTGCTTTCCCTATTCAGTCCACTTTCCCAATCAGCTGTCCCATGCACTGCCACGCTCTCCCTAGGGGCTCTCTGGATCAGCGGGCTGACCTCACCACTAGAAAAAACTCAGGTAGGTAAAATTTGATAAAAAGCCAAGAATCCCCTCATTCGCATAAGCAGGCTTGGAAAGAGCTGTTGTTTGAACTTAAAACGAATTCTGAAATAATCATCACGTTGTGGAAGATATTCATATGCTGCCAAATCTATTGCCCCCTTGTCACACCGAGTAAGCTGTGACAAAGAGGTCACTATCCGCCTTTTTGAAGTCCATCTACCCGCATTTATCTCAGAATTATATATGTTCAATACAATCTGCTCCTTCAACAATTGCCTGTCCCCCCCCCCACATTCCTGTACCATGGGATTTCAGGCCCAACCACCTCACCATCTCTTTTTTTTTCCCCCATGATTACAGTCAATATGCTGTCCGCTTACTCCTTCCCTCAGTTGCACCATTGATGGTATCTGACCAGGTCGTTCTGTCTGGCAGCCAGTTGAACATACCTGCGGCTTTTTCGTCTATGCCGCAGCAATAAAATTGATCACAGAGTCCAACTTTAAACACACCTCTGCAAACTGGTCAAAAATGGCCAAGACTGTCTGAGAAGTTAGCATACTGTGCCAGCTGATAAAATCCTTTATACTATCACTTAGCTGGATTTCGAGCCCTAAAGCTAATTCGCTGTGGTTGTAAAACTCCGACTCTAGGCCCTTATCCCGACATGGAGCTGATTCACTTAAAGTTGCTGAGTCATTTGTCATCTGATTACGCGGAAGGGTTTGCAAGCCTCTTAACTGGTTTCTTGACTGGCTCTCCTCGGCTTGCAGTTCCCATTCCAGGGGAGAATCCCCAAACAATGCCAAAGCTTCACAGCTATCTGGCAGGGAAAGGGGGGAGGATGCACGATCCACTGTTGATTGTATAGGCTGCCAAATCTGTCAATTTTCTGTTGTTTTTGTGGATTGGTTCCACCTTCCTTACTATTTGGTGAGCACTGTGCCATCTTTCTTTTCTTCCCCTTGGAAGAGGCCATCTGAATTCCAGTTATACACAGCTGCAAAGGTTCTTCCCTGGGGCAATTTAGTTGCTGGATGAAGAAGCCACAATCAGGATCTTAGGTTGTCTTGTGTTGTCACAGCCATGGGTAGCTGGTTTGCTTAGTAGGGAAGACTTTCCTCTCATTCACTAAATGCTTTACTAGCTAGAGTAAAAAATTGGAATAAAAGCTGGAGTAAAAGATGAACTTCTCAAGTAGTAAAATTGAAACTTTTTAAATTTAAAATTTAAAAGTTAAAAATTGATTTTAAAGTAGAGTGTTTTTTAAAAAAAATAATAAAAAATAAAAATAGAGAGTGAAAAGTAAAAAGGAGAAGAGAGTTAAAAGTTAAATTGATTTAAAATAATATACAAAATTTAATACAAAATTTAATTTTGTATAAATATACAAAAGGATGAAGGCTATTGCTGAGCACATTGTAAGCCGCCCTGAGTCTCCGCAGAAGGGCAGCATATAAATCAAATTTAAAAAAAAAAATTAGAAAGAGTATTTTTTTTAAAGGATAAAAATAGAGAGTAAAAAGGAGAGCAAACTCAAAGCTGCTGCTCACTCCCCACCAACAGGAAAGGAGCTGTTACATATGTAAATAGCAAGTGAAGCCAGGGATGTAGGCTTCACTCAGGTCTGGGTTTAGCTGGACATTTGCATGCCCACCATGTCAATGGCTGAATTGGTGGGACTGCTCCCTTTAAAAGGGAGTGCTGCCGGCTAAGCCTTTGCAGAAGTCACTCACTTAAATAAAGAGCTGAAGTTACTGTCTGTCCTTCTGCCTCTTCATTGCCCCCCCCCCAATCTAACACTGGCGATGAAGGTGGGATCGAAGAGGACGAAGGACTCAGACTGAACAGAAGGAGCAATACGTGGCATCCACCATTATCCAGCAGCTGAACCTCTGCATCGATTCCAGGATGACGTCTTATACTCCACTAGCTCCATTCAATCCGGCTAAGGAAACTTGGAAGAAATACATGCTTCGATTCTATTGTTTCCTGGAAGCCAACGACCTGCTAGGACTCTCAGACAACCGAAAAAGGACACTTTTCCTGAGCTACTGTGGACCCAAAGTCCTCAACATGGCCGAAGCTGTTTCGGAACCCGTTGACCTGCAGACTGTACCATGGCCGACATTGCAAGAAGCACTCCAGGCTCACTACGCTCCCATACCCTCTCCGATGGTTTACAAGCACGAGTTTTACCATCGGAACCAAGAGGAAGGTGAGACCATCAATCAATATGTTACAGCCCTAAGGAAGATTGTGGCGTGCTGTGAATTCAGCAACATAGAAGAGGCCATGATGGATAGATTGTTTTTTGGACTCAGAGACCTGCAATTGCAAAGGCGATTACTATCCAGGCTGAACCTCACATTCAAAATCACTTTAGAAGACGTGCGGGCAGCTGAAGCCACAGATCGAACAGCAGCAGCAATCCAGAAGATGGGAAGCACCAATGGGCAGCCGAAAACCACCAGTGTGAACCAGGAGCACTGGAAAACTGATGACTCTACCGATGATGACGAGGACATACATCAGATGCAGTTTGAGAAGAGACCCGCAAGGACCGAGACGAGGGAGAGACCACAGATGTGCACAGGCTGTGGAGAGAATCTTCCCAGATCTACTTGCAGGTTCCGGGATGCCATTTTCCAGAGATGCGAAAGGAAAGGGCACATCGCCAGAGCATGTCGAGCCAGCCAGCCAGCCATGTATAGTCTGCCTCGACAGACCATGTGGCAGACTGAGAACCCAGATAGACCCAGAAGAGCACAGTTCCAAAGGAGCAGCTGCCGAAAAGAGAGAACCGGAGACATCAAGGAAGCCCATCAGACAACTATCAGCCATTCCAGCGGCAACAAAAGAAAAAAAATCCACATCAAGGTATCCATCGAAGGACACCCATGCAAGATGGAAGTGGACACAGGGTCTGACCATCGTATCCTGGCAAACAATCAAGGAAGCAGTCCCCGGGGTGAGAAAGACACAGCTAAAACCCCAAAGGATGATCTTAAAAGACTACCAAGCAAACCGGATTCCTGTGCTGGGAAGCAGCTCTTTCCAAATCAGCTTCAAAGAATTCTCTGGCCAGTTGCAGATGACCATCGTGGACAATGACCTACTGAGCCTGCTGGGGTTGGAATGGTCGAGGCCCTGGGCCTAGGCGTGACGGGCATCCATGCCATCCATGATGACGACATCAAGGACTTAATGAAGGAGTTTGCAGAGGTGTTCGATGAGACTTTGGGCAAGTACATGGGGAAACCCATATCTTTTAACCTTGACCCCAATGTAGCTCCTATTAGAATGAAGCCTAGGAGAGTTCCCCTTGCTCTCCGGCTCAAGATAAATGCCCAATTAGATAAGCTAATTGCGCAAAAGATCTTAGAGCCCGTAGACCATGCTAAATGGGAGACCCCAATAGTCACCCCCATGAAACCAGATGGGTCTGTCCGCATTTGCGCTGACTATAAATGTACCCTTAATAAAGCCCTACAACAACACACATACCCAGTCCCAGTGGTTCAACATCTGTTACACTTGCAAGGAAAATTTTTGCAAAGCTTGATTTGGCACAAGCATATCAGCAGCTGCTGGTAGATGATGCTACGGCAGAAGCGCAAACAATTGTAACTCACCGTGGGGCATTCAAATGTCACAGATTACAATTTGGGGTAAGCGTGGGCCCCGGGCTATTCCAAAGTATAATGGAATGCTTGTTACAAGGCATTCCCAGAGTAGTTCCATACTTCGATGATGTCCTCATATCCAAGGACAGCAAAGACGAATTATTACAGAGGGTAAGGGAAACCTTAAGGTGGTTTAAAGAAACTGGGTTGAAGGTAAAAAAGGAAAAATGTAAAATAGCCATGCCTAAGGTTGAATTCTTAGGATATCTCATTGATGGGTCAGGGATAACACCTCACTCAAAGTAAGATAAAAGCTATTAAGGAAGCTCCCATACCACAAAATCAGATGGAGTTGCAAGCGTTTCTTGGACTTTTAAATTTTTACATTATTTTCTTGCCACAGAATGCAACGATAGCCAAACCATTGCATAGACTGTTAGATAAGAAAGCCAGTTGGAAGTGGGGATGGAAGGAAGCCACCGCTTTCACAGCAGTAAAGAACTTATTATCAGCACAGAGTTTTCTCATTCAATATAATGAAACACTGCCCCTAATACTAACATGTGATGCATCACCATTTGGAGTAGGGGCAGTGCTCAGCCATAAGATGCCAAATGGAACAGAAGCACCTATTGCGTTCTACTCAAAGACACTGTCATCAGTCGAAAGGAACTATGGTCAATTAGATAAGGAAGCACTGGCTGTGGTAGCAGGGGATAAGCATTTCCATTAATATTTGTATGGAAGGGACTTTGTTGTGGTCACCAATCATAAACCGCTACTGGGACTTATTGCAGGAGACCGGCCAACACCAAACACATTATCACCAAGGATGACAAGGTGGCCAATTTTCTTAGCGGCTTACAATTACCAGTTAATATATCGACCGGGTGGCTTCCAGTTTGGCTTCCGTCACTGTCAGATGGTCTTTTGAGACCGCCAGTCCCGTCGCCCGTAAAGAGCTGCCTTTACAGTTGAAAGGCAGCTCGAAAAACTCCATTTCCTTAAGGAAATGTGAGATAGAGCTGGCGAGGGCAGGTAGAGCCCTCTGCGAAGTCCCAAGAGTTTTTGTTTTACTCTTGGGGACGAAGCAGGATGAGGCTCCCTATTCAGCTCGCTGCTGCTCCGGGCTTCGGGAGAACTCTGCTTTTTGCAGAGCCCGGCATTGGGACCAATCCATTCAATGAAAATTAATAGATTGCTTGAATAAATAGGATGAAATCTGGTTTGGGACCCTAAATCGCAAGTATTTCTAACCATTTTTTGAGTGATGTTAAAAGCGAAGAAAGAAAGTTTAAAATGGCGACTGGCTGAGGCCTGAGAAGAAGAAAGCTGAAAGTGAAAGTCCTTCCGCCTGAATAGTTCAATATGTTACAAAGTATCTGAAATAATAGCACTGGTTAGAATTGAAGAGAAAAATTCTCATTTTATGTTTCTTCCTTCTTAGAGACTTGATATTGATATTGTTTGGAGAGAAGTCTTTTTTTTTTAAAAAAGAGTTTGTCTGTGTGGCAGGATGGCATTAAAACTGACAAAGCCAGACAACCAAGCTGTGGGGGGGGGGGGCTCCCCCATTTACAAATAATATGAGCAAGTTTTGAGCTTGCAGATCCAGGAGAATGGTTTTAAAGACCTAAAGGAAATTGTTTTGGAGGAGATGGCAAGACATGATGAGATTGTGAATCAGAATCTTGAAAAATTTAGGCAGGAAATTAAAGAGTTGGTACAACGAAAGTATGCTAATCTGAAACAACAGATTATAACAGCTTTGGAAACCTTCTCAGAAATATTTACAAAGATGGTTAAAGATACCAACTTAGAATTAGAGTCTAAAATGAAGGAAGCTGATGATAAGATTGATAATCTGGACAATAAAATACAAAGAATTGAAAATGATTTGATAAATATTCAAGATAATAGCTCAGAAGTAAAATCTAAAATAAAGGAAGCTGATTACAGGACCTGTAATGCAGATAATATAAAACAAAGGATTGAAAAAGAAGTTACAATGATGCAATACAGGTCCATGGAATTTGCGGTCAGAATAAGGGGACTACAGGAAAATAACAGAGATCATTTGAGAAAGATGTCTGCTGAAGTTCTGGCTGTGATTTTAAAGGTTAGTCCTGAAGAGGTATCCTGCAGGATTGATAAGGCCTACAGAGTAAACTCCTGGGTGGCAAAGCAAAAGCAGTTGCCTAGAGATGTGGTGATTTACTTTACTGACAAAGGAATAAGAAATGATATTGTGCAAAAGTCTTTTAACTCCACTCTAGAAATGAACGGAAGGAAGATTTGGATATATAAAGAGTTGTTGCCCAAGATGTTAAAAGATAGAAAGGAATTTGGATTTTTGGTGACTGAGCTAAAGAAACAAAACATCCCATTTAAGTGGGACGTTCCAGTTGGTATAATATTGAGATGCCAAGGAGAAAGATATCAACTAAATACTGTTGAAAAAGCGGAAGAATTTTACTACAAGGTTCTTAAAATGGATCCAACATCTTCATGTATACTTTCAGTATTGGGAACACAGGAGGGGAATAAAGAAAAGCAAAATGAACAAGAGATTAAAACTCAGGCTAAGCAGATGGAGATGGAGGTGGTGGAAAAATAACAAGTTACAGAGGCCCTTCTGGACGAGCCGCTTTTGGATTCTCCTTCAGAGGTTATAGTTGGATTACCTATAAATGTGGGAGAGGCGGCTTTGGATTTTAATGAGATGTCTTATCAAGCTACCGACCAGCATGGAACTCAATCAGCTGATATACAAGTCCTAGAAAGACAACTAGGATGGAGATCTAAACCACAAAAAGCTAAGAAAAGAAGAAGCAGGTTCTACAAAACTAAAAAATTTTAAACTAAACAACAGTCTAATGCCAGTTATTTAAGAGACGATAATATAATAAGCAGGACTTATAGATGGCTGACACATGAAAATATAATTGAGGCAAATTATTGACTTATACTATTTTGAGAAGAATAACAGATCTCTGCAGTGCCGGTGCTTTCGGGATGTGGAAGATGGCCTTTGATTGAGTGGATTGGAACTTTCTATTTTGGACTCTTTGAAAAATGGATTATGCATATGCTGAGTTATAAGGCAAGAGAACTATGGGATTGGGGCATGCAGAAGATCTGGTTGTTACCCTAACATGGTGGTTGGAATTAATAATCTAGACAAAAGACACTACAGAAAATACTACATGGAATATAAATATAAAGTCACTCGGGTGGTTTTTTATATACAGAAACATTTATTATTGATGGGGCAGATGGTAATTGAAGATACTGAAGACACTGTTGTAAGCAGAACTCGATGTTACCCTAACATGGGTGATGGAATTAATAATCTAGTTGAAAGACATTACAGAAGATACTATATGGATTACAAATTTAAAGTCATTTGAGGATTTTGTTTATATATGGAAATATCTTTTAGTGGTGCGGGCAGAAGAACAAAGATATTAAAAATATTATGTATGGTAGACCTGTAGGAAAGCGGGTGGAGATAGGTAAGCTTACTGATTGTTTAGTTTAGGAAAAGGGATGTTATGTTCAGATATTAATATACTTAAAAAATTTGAATTAAGAGACATATGTGTGGGGATGGAGGAAATGGGTAGATTATGAGTTGAATAAATGCTAAATTAGGATTATTATATAGTTATATAGCTGAAGGTTGCTTCGAAAGGTATAGTATAGGGGGATATAATAATAATGTTAGAAAAGAAATGGTTAGCATGTGGGGGGTGGTATAAAAGGATGGTAAAGTATTATATAATTTGATATTAATTTGGATTTTATTTTGGAGAAGCCATGGGGGGAGGGGAGGGGGAGGGAGGGTTAGGGAGGAGGGAGGGGGAAAAAGTGGGGAAAAATCTGTATTTGAAAAACTTTTTCAATTAATATATATATATATATATATATATATATATATATATATATATATATATATATATATATATATATCGACCGGGCAAGGACATCGGACATGCAGATGCCCTCAGCCGGTGCCCACTTCCAGACCTCGTCGAAGATCCAGCACCAGTAGCACCCGTTCTACTCATCGAGGACTCCACAGACATCCCACTGACAGCAACGGACATAGCGGGTCAGTTGACTAAAGACAGAATCCTGTCAAGGGTTTTGAACTGGGTGTTGAGAGGTTGGCCAGAGAAACCATGGGGGGAGGAATATAAACCATTTGTAAATAAGAAATGGGAATTGTCAGTACAGAAGGGGTGCCTATTGTGGGGAGACAGGGTGGTAATTCCACAAAAGCTAAGGGAACAGGTGTTAGAAGTGCTGCATGGGGTCACCCTGGGATAGTACACATGAAGGCTCTGGCTAGGAGTTACGTGTGGTGGCCCAACATGGATGGGGATGTTACAGAGTGGGTGGCAGTGTACACCCCGTCAGGAATCTAGACCAGCACCACCCCGGGTACCCGTAAGAGAGTGGGACAAACCAAGGGGCCCATGGTCGAGATTGCACACAGATCTAGCAGGACCAGTCCAAGACCAAACATTCTTGATCATTGTAGATGCATACTCGAAATGATTAGAAGTCAATTTGATGCCCAGCATAACGGCCGAGGCAGTAATTAGGGTGTTAGGAAGGTATTTTCCACTCATGTGTTACCCGATGTCTTGGTATCAGATAATGGGACATAATTCACTGCCAGACAATTCAAGGTGTTTTTGGCTGAACAGGGCATACGGCACGCATTGGTCGTACCATATTCACCGGCCAGTAATGGGCAGGCCAAATGAATGGTTAGAGTGACCAAAGAAACACTAGCAAGAATGGGCCCTGGGGATTGGCAAACCAAAATAGACAAATTCCTATTAATGCAACATATAACCCCTAGCGCGACCACGAATAGGAGTCCAACTGACCTACTCATGAGAGCTACTCATGGGGTGCAGTCTGTCTAAGATCCCCGTTAGACAGACTGCACCCCAATTATAGCACAGACACCCCCATCGATTCTACCAATAAGGTCAGGAGCTTCCAGGTAGGGAATCTAGTATATGCTCACAATTATGCATGGACCCCTGCCTGGTTGAAGGCAAAAATAATTTTTTTAAAAAATTTGATTTATATGCCACTCTTCTCCGGAGACTCAGGGTGGCTTACAATGCGTTAAGCAATAGCCTTCATACTTTTGTATATTTTATACAAAGTCAGCTTATTGCCCCCACAAACTGGGTCCTCATTTAACCTACCTTAGAAAGGATTGAAGGCTGAGTCAACCGTGAGCCTGGTAAGATTCGAACCTGCAGTAATTGCAGGCAGCTGTGTTAATAACAGTGTGCTTTAAACCACTGTACTATCAAGGCTCTTGGAATAATTAACATTACAGGTCCCAAGTCATACCAGGTAGAACTATAGGATGGAAAAGTTTGGAGAAGGCAGATAGACCAACTCCGGGGACGAATAGGGAACTCGAGCCTAAGACAGTTCGAAAGTAATCAGCACCAAACCGACCTTGAAAAGACCATAGGAATAGACAGTGCCCTAGCCCAAGCAGGATACAAAACAAACATAGATTGCGGCCTACTTTACCCAGACACAGGGGACCTACTCTCAAGCCCAAGGGAAACCGCACACCCACCTGTAGGGCCAAGCGGCCAGCGATGAAACTCTGGGGAAGTAAGTCAGCTGGATCTGCCACACCCACAGAAAGTTTCCAGGAAGTTCCATACCAGGGAGTGGGAGCGGCAGCAGGCCTGACTACCCAGCCTGCTGCCGCTAACTTGAATGAACTGCGCAGGTCAGGTAGGAACCATCAACGCCCCGCCTACTTACATGACTATGTGTTGTAGACCCCGATGATTGGGTAAGACAATTCCAGAGGGGAGGGGTGTTACATATGTAAGTAGCAAGTGGAGCCAGGGATGTAGGCTTCACTCAGGTCCAGGTTTAGCTGGACATTTGCATGCCCACAACTGATTGGTGGATTCAAACGGGGGCCGCCACTGATTGGTGGATTCAAACAGAGGGAAATGTAAAGCGTTGTCAGTGGCTGAATCGGTGGGACCTTTAAAAGGGAGTGCTGCCGGCTAAGCCTTTGCAGAAGTCACTCACTTAAATAAAGAGCTGAGGTTACTGTCTGTCCTCCTGCCTCTTCATTGCCTCCCACGATCTAACAGATATATAGGAAGTGGATAAGGAAGAGTGGAGGATAACCATATGAGTTATGTACTCTACCTATGCTTTCAATCTATGCAATGAAAAGATTCTATCTTGATTAGCTGCTAATTGGAAAACTATATTCTGAGAACTTCTTGATTGTCCATTGTGGGGAACTGAATTATTTCTTCCTGAAAAGCAAGCAGCTGATACTTAAGTATAAGTCATATAAAACAGGCCACAGAGTCACACAGTAAGTTATCTGGGCTGTTAACAGGAGTTTTGCAGCAAGTTTTGCAAAGATCAAGAGAAAAGTTCCTAATAAATTTTCTTTTTACTGGAGAATTTATACATACATGCATGTGTGTATTACACGGGAAGACATATATCTGCAGTTCTAACAACACAAGACTTATGACAAGTTTGCTTTCCTGTTGATGAAAATCTGGCATTTATTTACAATTGCAAACTTATAATGGTAACTGAAGAGTAACAGAACCAACTATTGGCTATTCTTGGACCAGAGAAAGGTAATAATGCAGAAAGAAGTTTACAGATGAGGAGCAAGAGAACCATGCTGAGCAAGAGACGAGATACTTAATGATCATAGTGGATATAACTGTTTTCTGGAACAGGACAAAAGGAAAAGTTGTAGTAAATAGATTCACCCTATAATTAGGAACAGTGTACTGGCAAGAACCAATGACTTTTGAAATATGCTACCCTTCAGAATAGGAATGTGACAGAATAGCAACGCAGACAATTGTTCATTCCTGTTCATTCCTGTGGAGACTAATGAGTTTGCCAATTTGGACAGAGAAAGACTAAAAAGGAAGTTCAAGAACCTGAACAGGAAGTGTCAAATGGTGTTTTCATTTTTCATCTATTCCATGACAAAGGATCAGGATGATGGCAAAAAATATTGCAGAGAAAAATTCTACAGGCTACAGAGGAGATATTGCTGTAATACTTGGTTCCTGAGAATAAGAGATGCATTTTCTGAATTGACTCCTAGCATGAGTTTGAGTTTCACAAGCACTACGAAAAACATGTTTGGCTGAACTACAGCAAGCTTTAACAGAAGGGCATTAAACTGAATCTTGAAATTAAACATCACAAAAAGGTTTGTGTATTGTTGGAGAAATGAAAAGATATATCTATTTCTTGGATTTATATCCCACCTTTTCTTCAGGAGCCCAAGGCAGCATATATAGAGAAATTCATTCTTCCATTTTACTCACAACAATCTTAAAAGATGGGATGGGCTGAGAAAAAGTGACTGTCAGCTTCTGTGGCCAAGGGTGGATTTGAATCTGGGGTCCGCTGGGCCTAATCCAACATCTTAACTGCCATACCACAATGACATATATTAAAGCCTCGTAAACCATGCAATTTGAATTATAAAATTGATGAGCTTCATTATTTATACACTATTGAGTATAAAAAATAAACATAAATTAGATCAAACCAGAATGGAAACAAAAATTTAATAGTGATCTAGCAGGCTGTTCCATGATTGGCATATTACAAGGCAAGCATACAATTTATTCAAAAGGTTAGAAATATAAGGGGATTGCGGTCTTCCAGTTGGCGATTCGTGGTGATACGGTTGGAGGAGGGTGATCTCTGCTTTCCAACCCCGGATTTCTTCATGTTCTGGGGGACCCTAAGGGGCGCAAAAGCTTGAAGAACATTGCGTACAAGAGAGGGAGTCAGGCGAGTGGAAAAGCGAGGGGGGGAGCGCTCCCCACTCGACCAGACACCTCTGTTGATCCCAGCACGATTGTGTCTGTCATCTTAATGGCGGACCCGAGGCTGTGATAAGCTGACAAAGAGCCGGGGAGCGAAGAAGATCGGTGGAGGCAGTGCCAGGAGTGGAGATTTTTTCCCTGATCCTGTAGAAATATAGAATACCATAGTAGTGAGTAGTGAGATCGGTCCTGTCGGGAGAGAGAACTCATGGAAGGAAATTGAGCAGCAACTGGACGGAAGGAGAATGATCTGACAAGCTGAACTGACAGGTCGGCATGGGAGAATAATAAGATTGCTTTGCTACAGTGGAAGCACGAGAAGAAAAACCCGTGGTGTGCTGTGAGCAAAAATAAAGTGGAAGAAGCGTGGCTGTGTTGGAGAGACTGACGGAGACCCAGGTCAGGATGGAAAAGGAAGGAAACAGGAAACACGGCCATTACAAAGAGTAATTCAGAGGAAGAGGAGCGACTAACTGATCAGAGAAAGGCGCACCAAGCATATATTCAAACAAACGGGACCAATTGGAGCAATTGTTGAATCGGGGCGGAGAAACAGAGCGAGGTAAGAAGGACCTTTGAGAGTATCCGAACTTAAAAGGATTGGAACTAAATTTGGATCAATAAATGGAAATTGTGTTAAAAAGTCACTAAAGAACATCAGAAAATAAAATAACAACAGCAAACTTTAACTCAATAAAGTGAAAGAACTCTGGATCTGATCCCTGGAACATAACTATTAAGATAAAGTATTCTTCTCCTATCTTACTACCATATTGTGATCCCCCCTCCCCCTTTTTTTCTTTTTTCTTTTTCTTTTTTTTTACTTGTTGAATGAGTAAGTAATTAAGTAAGTTGGACGTATTTGTGACATAACGATTATATATTTTAGATAACGATTATATATTTTAATAGATGAATAATTGAATAGTAATTGAAATTTAGATTTAACAATTGATTAATTTATTTTTCACATATTTATATATATATTTCATTGTATAAGAAATCCAAGATTTTTGGATTTAAAATCCAAATTATAATTCTTATTTCAAAACATTCCAGTCACTTTAGATAAAAGATTCTTGGTAGAGCTTAATAAAATTACAAGGAAATTCATCTGGGGTGGCAAAAAACCAAGAATCTCACTTTGCTCATTACAGGATAATAGAGGTAGGGGAGGCTTTGGACTCCCATCATGGGAGATATATTACAAAGCGGCAAATTTAGTCTGGATAAGGGAATGGATCACTTTAACAAATAAAAGAATTTTAATTCTGGAAGGACATGACCTACAAAGAGGATGGCATGCCTACTTATGGGACAAGAAAAGGAAAAAAAAATACTTTCACAGACATAAGATAAGAGGATGTAGATAAGATCCTCTTATAAGATAAGATAAGATAATACAAACCTGGGAAGAAATAAGATACAAACAATATATGAAGGTTCCGAACTGGCTTTCAACAATGGAAGCTATGATATACCCTAACACACTAGAAATAGATAGAATGTTTAGATATAAAGAGCTCTTAGATAACTGAGGAAACCTCAAGACCAATCAGGAATTGGGAAAACAGGGCATCCATATTGACTGGTGGCCTTATTTGCAGATCAAATCCAGGCACCAAAAAGATAAGGAGGAATCTGGAATAGAGGTGGAAACAAATAGATTTGATAAGTTATTGATAGGCCCAGAAAAAAGAATACTAGCTAGATTATATAATTATTTATTAGAACATGATAGGATAGAAGAGGTGGTAAAAGAACCGATGATTGCGTGGGCAAAAAACATCGGACACAATATAAATTTGGACGAGTGGGAGACAATCTGGAACAAAAATTATAAACTGACAAAAGCAGCTTCATTCAAGGAAAATCAATACAAAATGTTATATAGATGGCATTTAGTTCCCGCAAGACTAGCTAAAATATACCCAAACATAAGTCCCAAATGTTGGAAATGTGATCACCACCAGGGTACCTTCTTTCATATGTGGTGGTTATGCCCCGAAGCGATGAGGTATTGGAAAATAATCCAAAATTGGATGCAGGAAGTAACTGAAGAAGAAATTGAATTGGCACCCAAAACATTTCTCCTGGGAGTACTAAAGAAGAAGTATGAGAAAAGGAAGAGATATCTAATTGTACATATTACTACAGCAGCAAGAATAACATACGCACAACATTGGAAAGGAAAGGGAATGCCACTGGAAGAACATACAATTCAGAAAATTTTAGAGTGTGCCGAGATGAGCAAACTGACGTTTGAGTTAAATGAGAAAGAGGAGTCGGAATACTATATGGTGTGGGAACTTTAGTATAAATGGATGGATAATCGAATAAAGAAGGGATAAGATATAGTGTAAATATTAGGATGAATAGGTAAATTAGGATGCACTATAGCAAAAGAATGAACTTAATCTGTATAGAAAATAACACTGTCTAACTGATTTTACTTGCAATGTACTGTAATGTAATTCAATAAAAATCATTTTAAAAAAAGAAATATAAGGGGATTGCACTTCTCTTCTACAAAGAAATCAAAGGAAATGATTTATTTATTTATTTTGGTTATTGCTGGGTAAAAATAAGCAGAAGAAATACTACACACAATACTCTTGGCAGAGTCTATTCAAATAAGGAGATTTTGTGAATGAAATAGTGATGGGGACATTAATAATGCAGATAATTGTTCAAAGGAAAAGATAACATAAAAGGGGGAAAGGGACAAGTCACCAAAGAAGAGTATCTCCATGGTATTTTATTTCCTAAAGAAACTGAAATTAAATTAAAATTAGAGGTGATGGTGGAGAAGGAGAAGGAGAAGGAAAAGAGCCACAATATTGTTCTTAGATATCTTTAAAATAAAAGGAAGGGGAAAAACAATATATTGTATAACATAGGCAGAACTACCGCACTATTTTGGGTCCGACTGTAAAAATGACGATTCCCATCAAAGAGCTATAAAGTGCAGCGTAATGCAGCAGGTTTGCGGTTTGAATTTTACAGGGGCATACTCAGAAAAGACCTTTGAACATTAGTCCAATCACAGCTTCCCTCTTCCTCTTGAAACATTAAAGAGTATCCTCTAGAAAACAGTAGTGAGATGCCCTGTGAGTGTCTTTTTCAATGAAGGTGAACGAAATGTTTAACCACATTTTGGAGCTCCTTTTACTTTTGATATTGCTAGCCAGCCACTTTTTCCATTAGGTAACATAATACATTGTTCTGTTGCATACCTGTAATATTAGTGTATGACTGAACATTTAGTTTTAGAAAGCTTAATTGTAAGCATTCTAAAACAGAAAGACATTGGTGTACTGAGTATACCTCTTGAGTTTCCAGTTATTGACATGGGATCTAAATAAGTATCTTTCCACCTATAAATACAATTCTCAGGGACAAGTGCTAAGACAGTCATTGTTATCGAAGGGAAATAAACTTGATCTAAATGACACAGATGCATTTAGTCAAAATCAAGTCAAGAAACTGCAATCTCCACTTACTTTTATTCTGGAAGAAATGATAGGATACATGTCAGATATTTTCCCTGGTTTCCAATGCCTACAACATCTGCTGACAGATGAATATAGATATCAGATTTATCAAAGAGAGGTAGGCCTAACCTTGAGATATATTGTACATTACCCTTCTTGGGGTAGCCTGTATTCCCTCCAGACTTGAAATTTTACTACTAATGAACCAAATACATACACCCATTTAGGTCAAAAAATAAATAAGCATATCAGGAAACTGCTAAAAATATTAATCTGCAGATGGTTATATAGCAGAAAAAATACAATACCCATTTTTAAAAATGAGGTATTTGATATTTGAAGTGAAATATTGGTGTCTAGTGGTTAAGGCACCAGGGTAGAAAATGGGAGACAGTGAATTCAAGTCCTACCTTGCCTGTGAAAGCCAGCTGGGTGACCTTAGGCCAGTCACCCTCAGCCCAACCCACCTCTTATGGGGAAAAGAGGAGGAGGGAGTAGTATAAATAACCTTGAGTTATTTATACAAAAATAATAAAGGTGGGATAAAAATGGAATAAATAAATAAATAAACCCTGTCTGTCATGTTCTGAAGGCAGCTAACAAAAATTAAAACAAAAACAAGGAAAAAGTGGCTGGTTTTGCTGTTATAATATATAAGAGTGCAATTTTTTTCTGAGCAGGTGCATGTTGTGCTCCTTCAGCATGAAGGCCAACGTTGAGATGAAATAGAAAGGACAGAGCAGGAGCAAAAAGAAAGGAAAAAAATTCAGCCGCCATTCATACTGTGCACACAGAAGTCAGTGTTATTCCTAAAATATCTTATTATTCCTAAAGTGTCCATGTCCATGACATTATGCACAATAAATTATCAGCCTATTATAGTATCAAAAAAGACTGAACAAGGCTATGGGGAATGAAGTTCCTTAATAGCAGAGACTGTAAGAGGGATCTTGGAGTCTTAATGGACAACCAGCTAAATATGAGCCAGCAGTGTGCAGCGGCAACCAAAAAAGCCAGTGCAATCCTAAATTGCATTAACAGGGATACAATCAAGATCAAGTGAGGTACTCTATAAAACCCTAGCAAGACCATACCTAGAGTACTGCATCCAGTTTTGGTCACTGCACTATAAAAAAGATGTTGAGACTATAGAAAAAGTGCAGAGGAGACCAACCTGGATGATTAGGGGACTGGAGACTAAAACATATGAGGAATGGTTACATGAACTGGGCATGGCTAGTCTAGTGACAAGAAGGACCAGGGGAGACATGATAGCAGCGTTCCAATATTTGAGGGGTTGCCACAGAGAGAAGGGGGTCAAGCTATTTTTCCAAAGCACATAAAGGTCAGACAAGGAATAATGGATGGAAACTGATCAAAGAGAGATTCAACCTAGAAATAAAGGCCCGGATGAGGGCTCTGCATCAGAGGCAGAGATGGGGCCAGGGCCATCGGGGAGTGATGTGTGGACTTTGGAGCCTCCAGAGGCTGACAGTAGAGAGGCAGAGGAACAGAAGGAGCCTGTTCCTAGTGCACGTATCAGAAGAGCTGCCAGAAGGCAGGAGCAAATAAAGCAGAGAGGAGGACTCAGGAGTAGGGCCAAGAGATGATTGGCCCCTCCCATAAGGCTTAAAAGACCAGCAACGGCTCTTGGCCTCTTTGCTGGAAAACAACGTTGAGAGAATTGGTTCTTGTTTCACTGTATTCATTTCTTCTCGGTGTCTTCTGCTTCTGAACTTTTGCCACGAAAAGCCTTTGGCAGTTTGCCTAATTATCCCAAGGTCAGGTGATAAACTGTGGAATGGTGTTTTGAAGAATTTGCTTTAATTGGGGCTTCCGGTTTGGTTTCCGCCGCCACCGGACGGTCTTTCAGGACCGCCAGCCTCGTCGCCTGTAAAGAGCCGTCTCTACAGCTGAGAGACGGCTCGAAAAACTCCGTCTCCTTAAGGAGACGTGAGATAGAGCCGGCGAGGACAGATAGTGTCCTCTGCGAACTCCCCAGAGTTTTTTTTTACACTTGGGGAGGAAGCAGAATGTGGCTCCCTATACAGCTCGCCGTTGCTCCGGGCATCGGGGGAACTCTGCTTCCTGCAGAGCCAGGCGAAGGGATCAATCCAATCAACTAAATCTAACAGATTGTCTGAACAAATAGGATGAAATCTTGACTTGGGACCCCAAATCGCAAGTATTTCTAACAAATTTTATGAGCGATTTTAAAAGTGAAGGAAATGCTCCCTGTCATGTAAAGATAATCCCAGTCCCTCTGTTAGAAATAGAGAAAAAGTGGGGCATTTTACAACTTCAGGCAGGATTTGTAGAAAAGCTGCACCTTCAGGCAGGGAATTGCCAGATCCCCTTCAGTCTCTGCTAGAGGTTTGGATTTTCCAAGAAACTGAGCACTTGAGCAAAAGTAAAGCAAAGAAACAAAAATTGAGGAAATAAGGAATTTCAAATTTTGAAAAAACAGAATTCAAAACAGAATTTTGGTTCTGTTTCCTCTGTGCTGTTCAGTATCATTATATTTATTTTTCTGTATGAATTATATAAATGGATATTTAGTTTCAACTTAGATTCCTACTTCAGGTAGTGTTCCAGATTTTTTTTTCTCTGTAGAAATCCTCTATTGATTTATAATGCTAGTTAGGAACTCATACAGATTAACAGACTTGGAAGGGATCTTGGACATCTTCTAATCCAACTCCTTGCTCAAACAGGAGACCATATACCATTTTCTTCCTTTTTGATGGAGACTTTAAAAAAAAGTTCCTTTATTTGTGACCCCAAAGTTGCTTTTTCAAGAAACAACTGGACTTTCTTGTTTTTCTTTGAAAACATTTTGCTTCTCATCGAAGAAGCTTCTTCAGCTCTGACTGGATGGTAGGGAATGGAAGAATTTATATTCATTGCAAACAGCTGGTCATTTGCATGCTTTTAGAAAATCATTGAGGCCACTTGGAGGTTTATCTGTGTCCTCAGGGTCACCTGAGTAGTGCAAATGTGTGCTGAGCTTTCTTGGAACTGCTGAAAGGACTGTGTTGTAGACTGGAGATAGATGATTTTGTTATGAATAAATGTCTAACTTTGTATATGGCAGTGCATGGGTTAACCCCACCTTCCTCACCTAGCCCTTCCCTTGACCCCTCCTTACCTTGACTCCGCCTTCGTGGTACATAAGTCCGTGCCCAGGGACTGACCAAGGCTGTTCCAGATATGCACCTGAAAGGAGACGACATGGTTTAAATAAATGCTTTTGAATTAAAGACAAATTGTATTTGTGGTTATTGGGCAAGGTCCTTGGAAAACAATTCACAAGATGGTAGCAGAGGATGGTTGTGCCCAATAACCCAAGAATAATAACTGAAATACAGCTTATCCTGAAATGGAAGAAAGAATGAACACGAGGTCCATCACCAGACTAATGGCAGAGCTGCAGGAATCCGAAGGCGCCACAGCAAGAATTCCAACTGCCATGGAAGTGAGAGACCTGGACCAGACAGACAGGAGTGTGAGGCCACGAAAAAATACAGCCAGGTACGAAAGGGATGAATCGCCTGAGAGGGACGAGCTAAGAGAGACCATACAAAGAATGATGGAGGCCTCCATCAGCAAAAGGGAACTCATCACGAAACTCCGGGACCTACTAGATGACCACGGGGCAGCGATGAGCTCCCAAGAACGAGACCACAAGACTGCCAGCCTGGTAAGAGGAAGATACCCCCTGGCAGAAACCCAGGATTTGAACAGATCCAGTTTCGCACCATGCTCCCGGCAGCCTTCTTGGGATGGCCACCGACCAATAGGGAGGCGAGATTCAAATTTAATAGCGCAAAATGAAAGAAACCCCAAAACAAATGGGGGACCAAGCAAAGATAACCCAGAAAGAAGACACCAAAACATCAGTAGCCCGCCTGCCGAGCGCGAAGCCGAAAAAAATGCATGGGATTCCAGCAGCGGCAACCGGCTCCGCATGCGACCCCCTCGCGCCAGCCACAAACCGCAGGGAGACAACTGCAAGCCGAGGGGACTACAGGAGGGCCATAGATGGCGATGCTTCGCCCCAGCTCCCCCACCCGAGGAACACACACCGCGAGGGCGATCGCCAAGCACCGATCGCACACGAGACATGCCGATGGCAGGACTCAAACTCATCACCCACCGCACCAGCAACACGAGACCCGAGGGAAGGAGAGCATGCCGGTTACTCACCCTCCATGCGACCTCCGCCAGGCTTCCTCGCATGTCCAGGGACCAGTGACCAGGGATCGGGACCACTCGCCGCTGCCGCGCCGCCGAATCCCAAAAGTCCTCGACTTACGACCACCTCGCCTCCTCGCCTCTCTCCAGCCTCCAGCAGGGATCCAGCCGCTCATCGATGGATGCCTGCCTCCAGAGACGAAGCCGGATACCCCAGGGGTGAGTCCAAACCCCCAACCATAGTCCGAGGCCGAGGCCTAAGAGCAGCGACAGCAAGCTACTCACCCATCGACTACAGATGCGAAATAGGCCTCGCGCATGCTCAATCAGCTCCTGTAAGAAGAGAAGAGGAGAACATAAATACAAGTCCATACAGAGTCGCAAACAGCATCCCATCCAAGACCGAGTGGCTGTGGTTTCCGACATCCAGATATAGTCAGCTGGTGCCATCGCTGACTATTGGGGGCGAAGCACTGGCCCCCACGGAGAGGGTTTGCAACTTGGGTGTCCTCCTGGATTCATGGCTGTCTTTAGAAGAGCACTTGACGGCCGTGACCGGGAGGATTTTTCATCAGGTCTGCCTGATTCACCAGTTGCGTCCCTTTCTGGATTGGGACTCGTTACGCACGGTCACTCATGCCCTCGTCACCTCCCGTCTGGACTATTGTAACGCTCTCTACATGGGGCTCCCCTTGAGGAGCACTCGGAGGCTCCAACTGGAGCAGAGTGCGGCCGCGCGGGTGGTGATGGGAGCGACGTGGCACTCCCATGTAACGCCTCTCCTGCGCAAGCTGCACTGGCTCCCGGTGGTCTTCCGAGTGCGCTTCAAGGTTTTGGTTATCACCTTCAGAGCGCTCCATGGCTTAGGACCTGGCTATTTATGGGACCGCCTGCTGCCACCAATAGCCTCCCACCGACCAGTACGCTCCCATAGAGAGGGGCTCCTCCGGGTGCCGTCGGCCAAACAATGTCAACTGGTGGCCCCCAGGGGGAGAGCCTTCTCTGTGGGGGCACCTACGATCTGGAATGAGCTCCCCCCGGAGATACGGAGAATTCCGGATCTCCGTACCTTCCGTCGTGCGCTTAAGACGTTCTTATTCCATCAAGCTGGCCTGACCTAAACTTTTCCTCTTTTTAAAATGGAATTTTAAATTTTAAATTTGGTTTTAAATTTATTGGGGTTTTAAAATGTTTCAGCCAAATTTATTTAATTAGTTTTATCTCCATTTTAAATTTTGTATCTATATGTTTTATTTTATGGCTGTTCACCGCCCTGAGTCCTTCGGGAGTAGGGCGGTATACAAATTTAATAAAATGAAAATGAAATGAAATCCCCAAGCTATATTGTGAGTTCCCTCACCTGAGATACCATGGATAGCAACAGACTGTAAGTAATTTGTCACACAGCTCAGTAAATTTACCAACTGACTTCCACACTTTTAAATTAGATGGATCAAACCTTATGCAGTGGAATCATCAACTCCAGATTTTATTTTTAAGGAAGAACATGTTATTTTTAATTGATGACCCTCCCACGAAACCTTGGACTCTAGAAATAGACTGCTTGCACCACAGGGCTTATTATATAGTCATAGCAAGCATTTCGCCAAGCATATATCCCAGTCTTAGCCATTACCTAACTGTATCTGAAATACTGCAGAAAATATTTAACTTATTCTACAGTAAAAGTGCTGCTACCACAGCCAAGATATCTAGGGAGTTCCCCTCAGCTAGACACAAGGCTGGAACTCCCATGGGTGAACACATATTAAACCTGAATGCCGCAAGGGCTGAGTTGATACAAAGGGGGGAGGATATCTCAGAGGAAAGTATGAAAAGCATTGTCATTAACTCCCTGGACTCTAGCTGGGATAACTTCATAATGCAGCTGGATAGCCTAAGCCTAGGACACCTCACACTTGAGTCACTGACAAACAGAATAATTGCAGAAGACAGTTTAAGGAGGGACCGCTCCATCAGCCGCAGGGACAGCAAACCAACAAAAAGGGTTGAGTTCCAAACCAGGAACCAAGACTACCCAGAATGTTTCACCTGTGGTTCCAAGAACCACTATAAGAGGGATTGCAAGGGAAAGGGATTACACCCACCGCAAGGAAAGGCAAGGCCGGAGGTCAGGGTTCCCCGATAGGTCCCCACCTGAGTACAGATATAGACGCAGAGACTCCCCCAACCCAAGGGACAGAAGGGGAAATAGAGACAGCTCCAGGGAGAGCCGATCAGGATCCATGTATGGGATCGGGGAAAACACACACACACACACACACAAATGAGAGAGGGAGAAGCGTGGCTCATTGATTTGGGAGCCACCAACCACACAACTCATGACAGAAAGATCCTCACCTCATTTACAGAGGAGAACTACCATATTAAGGTAGCCAATCAGAACAAAGTTCTGGTGACAGGGAAAGGAGATACATTCATAAACGGGATAGGCAAGATAGAGGGGGTATTGCTCATACCCGAAATATCCCACAATATTTTAGCAACACTTAAACTCAGCAAGGACATGGGTATAGAGACCACCTTCAAGGGAGGAAAGGCCTACATGACCAAGGGCAAGAAAAGCATTGGCAACATAGTCATTGATGGAGGATTAACATACCTCCAACCTAAAGGGAATAGTCAGACCAGTATAAATGCTCAATTAGAAAGCACAGAGAACAAAGCCGATGCCCAAGTCGAGACAGAGAGGGGCAAGGACGATGACACCACTGAAGATAGACACAACTGCGACACAACACTCAAAGGGACGTTGCTAATTGGCAAGCCCATTCACGATGACTGTGCCCACTTACTACACAAAAAGTTGGGTCATGCCACCTTCCCAGTCATCCAAAAATTGACAGAATGTACCAATGGTTTGAAAATAAAAGGCTGTAAAAACTACTTAGAATGCTCCATATGTAAATCCTCTAAACTAAAGATCAAGCCCAGACCTAGGAAGGCCACCCGCACCACCAACTCCATCTTCCACCTGGTACATATGGACGTTGTAGGTCCCATGAAGCCCTCTATAAAATACAAAAAGAGGTTCTTCCTGACAAAAGTAGATGACTTCAGCCGCTATGGCTTTGTGTATACCATCAACCATAAGAGCAAGGTATTTCAAAAATTTAAGGAATTTTACAAGAGGGTGGAGACACAACACAATACAAAAATAAGACAGATAATGACGGATAAGGGGTCTGAGTTCCTGTCAAGGGACTTCTTGAACTGTTTAAAGATGCATGGGATAATACATTACACGACTTCCCCTTTTTACGCATTCCAGAACGGAGTCGTAGAAAAAAGGAACAGAGTCCTACAAACAATGGTGAGATGCACTCTAGAGGACGCAGCGTTGGGACAATCATTCTGGGCAGAAGCACTCACCTATTCAAATTACACACTGAACAGGCTCTGGTCTAGCGTAGTAGAGAAAACACCTTACGAAGTGATGTATAACAGAAAGCCAAAAATTGCACACTTGCACATATTTGAGGTCACGGCGGATGTACATATCCCAAGACAGCTGAGGCGAAAGGGAGACAAGGTCTCAAAGAAATTAAGGTTCATGGCGTATGAACCCGGCACAAAAGGGTACAGATTCATCGACAGGGACAATAGGTTCATCATATCCAGGACCGCAGTATTCCATGAGAACACCAACTGGTCAAAGATACATCTCAACGAGATACTCACCAGACAGGAAGACACAGACAACATAAGGGATAAGGACAAACATACCACAATAGAAACGAAAACACAAGAAAGGCACAAACCTAGACACCAAGAGATAGTCTCCAAAGGGTGGCAGGAAGATCACCCCATCATTAAGGTAGATGCAGTCACAGAGAAAGAAGCCAAATACATGCACGACACAGACGCACGACCAAACAGGCCCATAAGACACAACAGAAATAGAATGCCAAAGAGATTTGAGGATTATGTTATGTCCATACACCCAAATAAAACGACCCCCAACTCATACGAGGAAGTAATCAACCTGCCACAGGAAGAGAGAAGTAGGTGGGAACAGGCCATGGAGAAGGAGATGGCTAGCCTAAGGGAACTAAATGTGTACACCCCTCTAAGGTCCCAGACGACAAAACACTCATAGGTACAAAATGGGTTTTCAAAATTAAAGAACTCGAAGACAACAAGACTCTATAAGGCTAGGCTCGTAGCCCAGGGATTCGCACAGAGGTATCCAGACGACTACACAGATACCTATTCACCAACAGTTAGGGCAGAAAGTGTCAAAAGCACCCTAGTAATAGCATCCATCTTAGGCCTAGAAGTCTATCAATTTGACATTCAGACTGCCTACCTCCATGCAAAGCTAGACAAAGAAATCTATGTCAGGGCACCCCCAGGGAGGGACATGAAAAAGGGAGACACTTGGTTACTGAACAAAAGCTTGTATGGATTAAAGCAGTCGGGAAAAAGATGGTATGAGTGTCTAGCCAAAATGCTCAGGGACATGGGTTTCACTGCCACCTCAGCGGACATCTGCCTCTTCGTCAAGAGGGAGGGCACGTCAGTCGAGTACGCACTCATTTACGTAGACAACATTCTATACTTAGGACAACACAAACGGAAATGTGATGAATTTGCCGAGAAACTGGGGGAACATTTCACACTCCAGACTCTAGGGAGAGTCAACAAATATCTAGGGGTACAAATCGAAAAAACAGACAATGGGTTCAGCGTATCACAAAAGGAAAAAATATTAGAACTTATACACAGGTGTAACATGAAGGACGCCAAACCATGTGAGACACCCATGCAAACGAACTTCCTGAAACATATGCACGAAGAAGGGGAGTCATTCAAGGACAACACTCTGAACAGATCCATCATTGGGTCCCTTCTGTACATAGCCAATTGGACGAGGCCAGATATCAGCTTAGCAGTAAACCTGTTATCTAAGCATGTCAGTGATCCAAAAATATACCACTGGGAAGGTACAAAACGGATAATCAGGTATCTGAAATATAGCATAGACGCATACCTATGCCTAGAACCAACAAGCTCCAAAGAACCCGTATTGACCTGCTATGCGGACGCTGACTGGGCAGGTGACACAAAGAGTAGAAAAAGCACCTCTGGTTATATATTTCTCATCAATAACTGCCCAGTACACTGGTACACTGGAAAACAGAACTTGGTTGCCACGTCCACAGCGGAAACAGAGTACATCTGTCTGTCAAAAGCAGCTAACAATTTAGTATGGTTCGATGATCTACTTTCCAACATATGGACCGAACCAGCTTACTCAATAACAATTCACGAAGACAATAAAGCGGCCATAGACATTTCCAACGCGGACGCAGTAGGCCAAAGATCCAGACACATCAACATCAAGCACAAACACGTCAGACAATTATCGAACGTAGGTTTTATCAGAGCTGTACATTGTGAGACTTCTGAACAAATCGCAGACATCCTGACAAAACCGTTACCAAACAAACAACATGTGTATCTGACATCAAAGTTAGGAGTGGCTATGCATTGTACGGAGCCAACTCCAAATGTTAGACATTTAGAGGGGGATTTGTTATGAATAAATATCTAACTTTATATATGGCAGTGCATGGGTTAACCCCACCTTCCTCACCTAGCCTTCCCTTGACCCCTCCTTCCCTTGACTCCGCCTTCGTGGTACATAAGTCTGTGCCCAGGGACTGACCAAGGCTGTTCCAGATATGCACCTGAAAGGAGAAGACATGGTTTAAATAAATGCTTTTGAATTAAAGACAAATTGTATTTGTGGTTATTGGGCAAGGTCCTTGGAAAACAATTCACAGATTTCATATCCCACTCCCTCTGTTGAGAAATTTGACATAGATGGCCTCTTTGACCCCTCTTTCAAACCAGCGGTCCTCTCTGTCCAAAATGTGGACTTTGCTGTCTTCAAAAGAGTGGCCTTTGTCTTTTAAATGCTGAATCTTGTCCTGATGGATTTGTTCTCCTATGTTGTGCCATGCATTTATGAAATAGTTGGTTTGGTTCCCTAATGTAAAGATCTGCACATGGCTCACTGCATTGTACTGCATATATGACGTTGCCCAGTTTGTGTTTGGGTGTTTTATCCTTGGAGTGGAAAAGCATCTGCCTTAATGTATTTTTGGATTTAAAGTGTGCATGTATGTTGTGTTGGCTGAAGATCCTCCTGAGCTTTTTCAGAGGTCATCTATGTCAAAATTGAACAGTCCTCTCTCAGCAGCGGAGGAGGGATATGACATCATCTATCTTCAGTCTACAACAGAGTTCTTTCAGCAGTTCCAAGAAAGCTCTACACCCATTTGCACTACTCAGGTGACCCAGAGGACACAGAAACAAAGAAAACAAGAAAGTTCAATTGCCTCTTGAAAAAGCACTTTTAGCACAACCATGACCTGGATGACTGAGAATCTCCATAGACTCTATATGTGTCTCTATATGCTGGAGTCAGTCCCTCCCTCCTTCCCTTCTCCATAATAGAGATATTATAATACAGGTATTTAAAGTTTTTAAAAGGTTGTATTTAAACATTCTTCCTAGAATACCATTAAATACTGTAATTATCTTTTATGAGATTGGTCTATCTCCAACAAGGAGAGCTAAACCATCTAGCTACATACTTCTATTGTATAAGACAATTATGGAGCACTGTTGAAGTTATTTCATGTTGTATTTTGCACATTTTAGTTGCTAGAAAGATAGCATGGGTTGTGGGGCCTCTGTCACTTACATACTAAGATGAGAGGGAAGATGCCAGGTGAAAACAGCTGAAGCTAGAGGTTAAACAGGTGCAGCCCCAATGGAGGGGCTGGGTCAAAGTATGGAGAAATTTGTTATATCCAGCCTTTCTCCTTTCAGGTGCAGCCATTCTGCCATAAAGAATACCATATGACTTATTTCTAAAGCTATATGTAATAGGGTCACCTTCATACCTGCTTCTGAGTTTCCAGAGGTATCATATCAGTGCTTTTTATGCAAGATAATCATTCTGAAATATGCCTTTGGGCTGATTTAGCTAAGCGGTTTTTGTGTTCCTATGCTTGGTCTGGAAATCTGCTTTGTAATATTATGCTAAATGTCAAAGAATTTCCATTTTTAGAATGATATATGTGTAATATCTTGGTTTTGTTTAGCATAGGAGATGCACATTTCAAACAGTGACTTAAACAATAATGATAGAATTGGTCATGGCTACTTTTCCACTCTTGAAAAGATTATATGTATACATTTTTGCAATATTTCAATAGCAAAAGTTGATGGAATACAACTTTTTGAATTATATATTCTTCCTATCACAAGTCACAAGTGGGTCATGGTAAGCTGTTGGAAGGACCTCAGTAAGCAACATTTTTAAAATGAGTGTTGTTAGATAATAATATTAAAGTATTCTGCTATTATTTTCTTAAAATACTATGCATTGCCTACATTTTTTATATTTTTTCAGAATCATATTGTTCTGATGTTAGCTATCATACAAATAATGGTATCACATAACAGCGTTACAGAAGTTCCTTTTCTTCCAGTAACCACATCAAAAACTGCATAAGGGTTAGATCATAATACTATACATTAATACTCCGAAGAAATTCACAGAGTTCCATTCATAGCCTTTAATCTATTACTACTCCATACTAAGGGTAATCTTCCTGCTTTCCCTTGGTGGTTACTCTGGGATTTGCTTTATGTACTGAATTCTTGATAGAGGTCTCTGGCTAGCAGAGTGATTCCCAAGATAACAAAATCATGTTTAATCTCTGCTGAGTTTTGGAACTGCTATGGCATCTGATGTGCAACTCTTTAAATGTGCATAATACTAGCAATCTGCCATATGCTTTAAAACAATTAAGCCACATGCTTTTTGCTTCCAATTTGCTTTCACACATATTTTTCCAAGATGCCACAGCAATCTGGTGTTTTACTTTGAAAAAGAATGGCTGTTTATCATAATTGTTCTCAGCTGTGGAACTTATCCCAATGTTATTTTAGCAACTGCAGAGCCTTTACCACCAGCAGTTTTTGGTGGAACTGGTTTCTTGCTGTGGTAACCAAAAGAGGTGCCAGCACCAGGAATCATTGTCTTCACTTGCTTTATTCCTTTGCATTTTTATACTGGTTGGGATTTGACTGTTCAAAAAAGAGTAGGCTAAGCAAAGATAAATTACAGTTGAGGTGAGATATGCTTAGTGGCAAGCAAGCAGGGGGTAAAATTACAGTTGCCAAGTCATTCCAATGATGTTGTAAATTACTTGGGATGAAAAGCTGTGGCAGCACAGCAATTCTAATTTCAAATAGTGATTTGCTGCAAATTTGCTGCAGGTTAGATGTTACTGCAGCACAGAATTAAATATGTTAACTGCGGGAGCATTTTTGCTTACTCTAGTACATTCCATTTCATACTTGGGGAAGGGTTGGACAAAAGTGAGTAGAAATTTACACAACAGTAATGTGTGTGTGTGTGTGTGTGTGTGTGTGTGGTGTGTGAGTGTACAAATTCCATTAAAGAAGGAATCTTCTCATTTAAAGGTTATGGATCACAATCTACCACCCAGATCCAGTGTGGGTTATTTGATGGATGTTGTTTGATTTTCCAGTCCATAGCTTAGAAAAGATTGGGTCTGAAAGCATAAATTATAACAATCACCTTATAGAGAGATGGGCGGCATAAACATTTAATAAACAAAATAAATAATTTAACAGATTAATGCATGATACTTCAGTCACTTCATATTCTTTCCAGATGTAATGTCAATGCCGATATTATTTAGTGTTTATTTAAAACACTAAATAATAGCTAAAATGCCAAGATATATATATATATATATATATATATATATATATATATATATATATATTTATTTATTTATTTATTTATTTATTTATTTAATTGAAATTTATATGCTGCCCTTCTCCCGAAGGACTCAGGGCGGCTTACAAGATAAAAAAATTCAACAATATGAATTAAATATAAGTTAAAATCCAATTAAAATTAATTAAAATTATTACAATGTAAAACCCCCTCAATGGGTCAGTCCATTTGATGAAAAAGCCATGTCTTCAGTTCGCGGCGAAAGGAGAGGAGGTCGGGGGTTGTCCTAAGCTCAGTGGGCAAACCGTTCTAGAGGGTCAGCGTTCCAACAGAGAACGCTCTCCCCCTGGGGGCCGCCAGCCGACATTGTCTGACTGACGGCAGCCTGAGGAGGCCCTCTCTGTGAGAGCGCACAGGATGATGGGAGGATGGCAGAAGATGGTCCTGCAAGTACCCCGGGCCTAAGCCATATTATTCCCTTCTATGGCAATCCTGTGTAGTGGGCCTAAGTAGAACACTGGCCCTCCTTCTCCTTCTCCCCCCCCACCCACAACTGCTTCTTAGCTACAGGTCTCTTGAGGCCCTGCGTGTGAAGCCAGTTTTGTTGAAGCAAAGTGGGCCCAGGACCCCAGGACAGATCCTTCCCTTTCCTTAGTTGTTTTTAGAAGGTTTAAGTCATCTGAAAGTTTGAACACCAATGCAGGTAAACACTGGAGAGAAAAAAAAGATGCATTTTAAATGTTACCCAGAGATGTAATAATATTTCTTCATATACTGAGATAACTAGACAATTCAGTTTAGTGTATAAATCAAAATACTATAGGAATAAATAAACATGCTGCTATTAAACATCCAATTTATAAACTCTCATTTCTCCAGGCATTAAATATTTTAGTACTGTTTTATCTCTGTATTATCTGGTGATACTTTACCTATTCTTCTGCTGCTTTAGATCTTATTCTCAGATTTACATTTCTGCAGTATATTCTTTTAATAAAACAATGGTGAATGCAAAGTATGAATAAACATCAAGTAAAACTTGTGAATTTTCATTCATTTGTATATTTATTGTCAGTCAGTATTTCCAAGAGTCCCAATTGAACATTGCAGAAACAAAACAAAACTCTGGAATGCAATGCTTGGAAAGTCTTCTCTGAAATGGAGATGCTTTGAGTAATGTCAAATACTTCCTCTTCCCTACTGCAATCTTGTGTTGTGAGCAGAATGATTCTTTTTTTTCAGAAGCTCAAGGCAGAATTCATAGCATTTTCTCCTGAGAAAACGATTGGCCCAAAAGTCACCCAGGGATCTTCTATCAACCAAAGATATATTCAGATGTCCCTTTCACATAGAAATGCCCTTCTGTCTCTGATAAAACAGAAACCTTAGAACAGGGTCAGAATTTTTTTTCCGTAAAGGGGTTGTAAACATTTTAGGCTTAGCAGGCTGAGCAGTAAAATCAAGTATACAGTATTATGTAGGTAACATCTACATCTTTTTATTAACAAAATTTCCTTCTTCTGCTTCCCTGGTGCTTTGCTGCAGCAGCTTATATTTTCTACATTAAAACCAGGGGTGAAATCCAACAGGTTCTGACAGGTTCTGGAGAACAGGTAGCAGAAATTTTGAGTAGTTCAGAGAACCGGCAAATACCACCCCTGGCTGGTCCCAGAGTGGGGTGGGAATGGAGATTTTGCAGTATCCTTCTCCTGGAGTGGGGAGGGGGAATGGGGATTTTGCAGTACCCTTCCACTGCCACGCCCACCAAGTCATGCCCACAGAACTAGTAGTAAAAATTTTTGAATTTCACCACTGATTAAAACTAATGGTTGTTTAGATTTTTATAGTTCTGTTATGATAGTCCAGACAGTTTAATGTCTCCGTAATTGCAATGAGCAGCAAGAATTAAGTTGTTGCTCCTGCTGTTGCAGGTGATCTTACTTCTGGATGGTTTAGGAAGGTGTATATGGAATCTAGGAGGCTTCCCCCAAAACCAGGATATTATTTTGCTGATTATCCATTTTTCAGGATATTAGGACAAAGCCCAAGCTTGGATCTGGTTGAGACAGATTTTATTCATAGAATGGGTGGTACTAATGATGATATCTCCATGAAGCACTAACTACAATTTATCAATTCAAGAGGTGCCACTACAATTGCATGGTAGGTAGATGGGAAGTGGAGCAGTGCAAAAGAGAAAACTAGCCCCTTCCATCACAGGGTTTGCACAAATGGTAAAATCATATGGCAGGAGAAGAGAGATGAAGAAAAGGCAGGGAAGCAGTGCTCTCATCAAGTGCTAACAGAAACTTTCACAATAGTTTGGCAAACAGAAGCAAAACATGACCAAGATAACTTTCTTGAATTAATGGGTTATAATTCCATCTCAAGGACACTGGAATTATTCTTGTCTGAAGAAGTGACCAGAAAGATGTCAGGATGAGTGTTAATAGAGAATATTTCTTGCTTTCCTTTACAGAAACCACAAGTCTTCCCATGCTGTGGAGACTTGGAACTAGTACCCTGAATGTTGTGGGGGCAGGTTGGATTCTTTGGCTGCCTACACAGAATCCCTCTGGAGTTGTTCTGAGTTGACTGATCAGGGTCACAGGGATCTGACCTCAACCCAGTAATTAGACAATGGCTACTTTCTCAAATATCACATGGAAATACACTTCTCCAACTGTATGGTATTAATTGGAACAGCATCAGAAAAATATGGCCAAGGCCTGTGTTATTAGCTACACAGAGCCCCTTGGTGACATGAGAGAGCCATATAAATTGAATAAATTTGAATTGAATTTATTAAATTGAATAAAATAAAATGAATAAAGTTGCTCCATTTTGGACAGAAGTTGCATATACAGAACCTGTGTATCATAGTGAAAGGTCTGTCCTTAGCATTCTAGTTTGGAGTATATTGTGATTCAGGCCAGAAAAAAATTACAGAAACTTACTGAGAAATAGCCACGATCTTGGACCATTAATAATATTTGTTGTTAGATCCTGTCAGTGAGAAGTGAAATTTAGGCAGTGGCACATCATGATTTTGGACTGTTGATTCTGGCTGCTGCTGCTTGCTTTTTACAGAAATGATTATTAGCTAGGATACAAAGCCTAAACTGAATTTCATCATCTTGGCTGCAAAATCAAGCAGAACACAGAAAATAGTTTGTGACAAAGAGTCTACTTACATAGATACAAAAATGTCTTGCATGCAAAATTAATCGCTTTTCTGGTCAGTGCTGCAAGGGCAAAACTATCAAATATTGATAATTTTTTAAAATGATCTTAAAGTCCAAATGTGGAAGCCCCCTCACATTGCATTCATTTTGCAGGACAAAAATATGTGCAGCCATTCAAAGGTTGTTGAATGTCAACTCTGTTAAATTTAGAGGTGTTGCTGATATTGAGGGAGTACCCCACAATCACCATCAAGTATGAGAGGGGTTATAGGCAGAGTTTAGGCATTTTTCTACCTATAAATGAATAGAATTCATATACAGTATAAAAGGAGTTTCATTCAGAAGTGAGCCAAACATGCATTTTATTCTAGCAGATTGTAGTA
The DNA here is from genome assembly GCA_022577455.1 of Arizona elegans. Taxonomy (NCBI): domain Eukaryota; kingdom Metazoa; phylum Chordata; class Lepidosauria; order Squamata; family Colubridae; genus Arizona; species Arizona elegans. The sequence continues at coordinate 158,813,747 of JAKOOJ010000001.1, forward strand.
TTTGAGCAAAGATGTCCCTGCATTGTACCATTTATTTTATCTCACAAAAACTCAGTAAGAGCCATTGAGAATTCAGTAGTCACTGTCTGCTCAGCCTTACCTTAACTTTTACTTAATAATTAATCTAGAAGGGACAAAAGCCTATTGGATGGATCAAAAGATGCACATGAATCAGTAAAATGATGTAAAGGGTTAGGGATTATTTAGGGTTTAAAATTGCAGTGGTTAAATAAATCAGAAACATCTCCTTCATGGGAATGACATTAGGAGCGATCTCTTAGTCTACCTCCCAGGAAGTAAAACTCAGAGCTTTCTGTAATCTAGGATGCTGAACTCTCTGAGAAGCCCAGAGAAATCATCAAACAGCAGCTGCCAAAAGAGCCAATTCAGTTTGGGGCTACATCAACAGAGGTATCTTGTCAAGATCATGGAAATGGCACTATTGCTTCAAAAAGGATACTTAGGAACTGGAAGGATGTCCGAGAAAAGTGATATGGATGGAAAGAGGCTTAGAGGCTAAATCCTGCAAAGAACCGTTAAAGGAACATCTCGCCTAAAGAAGAGGAGCCTAAAGGGAGACATGATAGTAGTCTTGAATGGCCATCATAGATGATGTGAGAAATCATTCTCCAGAACACAGAAAGATACCACTTTATGGTACCACTTTATGGTATTAAAACTTATGGCAGTGTTCTAATATTTGTGGGGCTGCCACAAAGAATAGAAATAAATAGAAAAGAATACCAGAGTTGGAAGGGACCTTGGAGATCTTCTAGTCCAATCCCCTGCTTAGGCAGGAAACTCTACACCACTTCAGACAAATGGTTATCCAACATCTTTTTAAAAACTTCCAGTGTTGGAGCATTCACAACTTCTGGAGGCAAGTTGTTCCACTGATTAATTGTTCTAACTGTCAGGAAATTTCTCCTTAGTTCTAAGTTGCTTCTCTCCTTGATTAGTTTCCACCCATTGCTTCTTGTCCTACCTTCAGGTGCTTTGGAGAATAGCTCAACTCCCAGTTCTTTGTGGCAACCCCTGAGATATTGGAACACTGCTATCATGTCTCCCCTAGTCCTTCTTTTCATTAAACTAGACATATCCAGTTCCTGCAACTATTCTTGATATGTTTTAGCCTCCAGTCCCCTAATCATCTTTGTTGCTCTTCTCTGCACTCTTTCTATAGTCTCAACATTTTTTTTACATCGTGGCGACCAAAACTGAATGCAGTATTCCAAGTGTGGCCTTACCAAGTGGTAAAAAAGTGGTATTAACACTTCACGTGATCTTAATTCTATCCCTCTGTTTATGCAGCCTAGAACTGTGTTGGCTTTTTTGGCAGCTGCTGCACACTGCTGGCTAGTATTTAAATAGTTGTCTAAGAAGAGGGGTCAACTTATTCTCCAGAGCACCAGAGGGGAGGACTAGAAGCAATGGATATAAACTAATCAAGGAAAGAATAAATCTAGAACTAAGGAGAAATTTTCTGACTGTGAGAATAATTAACCAGTGGAATGGCTTTCCTTCAGAAGTTGTCAGTGCTCCATCACTGAAGGTTTTTAAGAAGAGATTGGGTAGTCATTTGACTGAAGTGGTATGGGTTCTCTTGTTTGAGCGGGGGTGGGGGGCGGTTGACTAGAAGACCTCCAAGATCTCTTCCATGTCTGTTAATTCTGTTATTCTCTCTCTCTCTCTCTCTCTCCCTCCCTCCCCCCCTCTCTCTCGTGGTTAAGTAAGTTTACAATCTTTTTTGCCACGGTTGTTAAGTGAATCACTGCTGTGAAGGGTATTTGGTTTCCCCCATTGACTTTGTTTGTCAGAAACTGGCTGGGAAGATTGCAAATGATGATCACATAATTCCAGGACATTGCAACCCTCATAAATATATGTCAATTGCCAAATGCCCAAATTTTGATCATATGACCATGCTGCAATGGTTTTAAATGTGCAAATATGTTGTATTTTTGGTGCAGTTGTATCTTTGAACAAATGAATAGTTGAGGTTGAGTTGACTACCTGTATTCTTTCTATTTTATATATATTGTTTTTTTTTCTAATTGTAAGCCATCCAGAGATATTGTGTCTTGAACAGAAATAATTAAACACCTGCCTAAGATTGTAATGATAGTTATTTGCCAGTATATGACATATATATTGAGAGCCAAATAAATTTTGTGGCTCAGATGTTAGCCTATAAACTAGGAAAGAATAAGTTCTAGTCAGTGGTGAAATCCAAATTTTTTTTACTACCGGTTCTGTGGGCGTGGCGTGGTGGGCGTGGTGTGGCATGGTGGGCGTGGGTTGGTGGGAATGGCAGGGAAAGGATACTGCAAAATCACCATTCCCACCCCACTCCTGGGGGAAGGATATTGCAAAATCTCCATTCCAACCCCACTCGGGGGCCAACCAGAGGTAGTATTTGCCGGTTCTCCGAACTACTCAAAATTTCCGCTACCGGTTCTCCAGAACCTGTCAGAACCTGCTGGATTTCACCCCTGGTTCTAATCCCCACTTAGACATGAAAGTTGACCGGATGACTTTGAGCCAGTCACCCTGTCTTAGCTCAATCCATTTCACAGGGGTTAAAGGAAAAAGGAGTATTAGGTATGTTCTAGGCCCTTCTTAAAATTTGTGTCAGGCTTAATGAAATGCATTTTTCAGATTGAAAAATAATTTTATTCTTAGCCAACCAACCAAAGGATCTATTTTTAGCCAATGATCCCATATCAGTTTTAGCACTAATAACTAGAATTCTTTGTTTAAAAATTTCCCTTGCATGAGAGCAATTGACCGTAGATGCTAGATAGAAAACCCATGTTATGAAATAATTTTGGAAAGTTGTCTGGTCCAGGAGTTGAGCTGGGCCATGCTTATCTATTCTGTTAAGCATATTTTGGGTGTCAGGGTCCGTTGAATGGATTCTCTGCCAGTATGTGAAAATTTTAATTATTAAATGATTATGAAAGGAATGGATATCTATATCTGCTCTGACCATCATTTCCTAGTATGCAGCTTAAAAATAGGTCTGAACATGGGGATTTACCTATTTTCCAAAGCACCTGAAGGTAGGACAAGTAATGGGTGGAAGACAGTGGTGAAATCTAAAATTTGTTACCATTGGCTCTGTGGGCGTGGCTTGGTGGTGGGGATAATGTGACTGGGTGGGCGTGGCCATTTTTTTTCTTTTTTTCGGTGAAGAGGTTGTAAAAAATGCTTTCAAAAGGCTCTGACGATCCCAGCTGAGTTGCCTGATAGTCAGAGGCATTTAAAAGAAAAAAAGCCTCTGCTGATTAGGCAACTCATCTTGGATTGTCAGAGGCATTTAAAAGAAAAAAAGCCTCTGACGATCAGGCAACTCAGCTGGGATCATCAGCTGACGATCCCTTTGACGATCCCAGCTGAGCGGTGTGATCATCAAAGGCTTTTTTTTTTTTTACTTTTAAAAGCATTTTTTCGGCCGAAGAGGTTATAGAAAAAATGCTTTTAAATTTTTTTTAAAAAAGCCTCTGATGATTGTGCGGCTCAGCTGGGCATGGGGGGTGGGGCAGAGATTTTTGCTACCAGTTCTCCGAACCACCCGCCTCCATTGCTACCAGATCAGGCGATCTGGTCCGAATCGGGAGTATTTCACCCCTGGTGGAAGACCACTAAAGAGAGATTTGACATAGAACCAAGGAGAAATTTTCTAACAGTGAGAACAATTAATCACTGAAATGACTTACCTCCAGAGGTTGTGGGTGCTCCATCACTGGAGGTTTTCAAGAAAAGATTGGACAGCCATTTGACCCAAGTAGTATAGGGGCCCTTCCAACCTGGTTATTCTATATTCTGTGTTCTAATCTGCCAATTATATTTTCACTAAAAACCATCATTAAATTTGGTTTTATTGAAGCTTAAAAAATTAAGAGTACAGTAGAAGTTTAACCTTTGCAGCAGTCTTCTCAGGCCTATTTAGGAGAGCACCATTAGTATCATGAGCCATGGTGGCACAGTACTGTAAGCTGTTTCTGCTGACTGCTGGTTGCGGTTCAGCAGTTCAATTCTTACCAGCTCAAGGTTGGCTCAAGGTTGTTGCAGCTGAACTAGTCAGCAGGGACATTGCTCTTGGTTGTTGTTTTCCTCTGTAAGTGATCTGTTTCCATCTGTCTGACTCTAAAGAGCCAGATTTACTTACATTTATTTTATTACTAAGGGACTCAGTGGCTCAGTGGCTAAGATGCTGAGCTTGTTAATCAAAAGTTCAGCAGTTCGAATCCCTAGTGCCGCGTAACAGGGTGAGCTCCTGTTACTTGTCCCAGTTTCTACCAACCAGCAGTTCAAAAGCACGTAAAAAAATGCAAATAGAAAAATAGGCACCACCTTTGGTGGGACCATCTGCGGCCAGCAACAGCTCCCGATCGCCTGGTGCGTTCCCACAGGGAGGGCCTCCTTGGGGTGCCGTCGGCCAGACAATGTTGGAGCAGGCCTTCTCTGGACACACCTATTCTATGGAATCAGCTCCCCCTGGGGCTCCAGGTGGCCCCTGACCTTTGCTCTTTCTGCCGTGGTCTTAAAACATGGCTATTTCGCCCAGCCGGTTTGGACTGAAGGGGTTTTAGAGGGGATTTTAATGGTTTTTATAGTTTTATTGGGTATTTTTAAAGGAAGGATTGGACTTTGTGTGTTTTATTGTTGTGAGCCGCCCTGAGTCCTTTTGGAGATAGGGCGGCATATAAATCCAAATAATAAATAAATAATAAATAAATAAGGTAACAGCATTCTGTGCGCCTTTAGCATTTAGTCATGCCGGTCACATGACCACGGAGACATCTCTGGACAGCGCTGGCTCTTTGGCTTTGAAATGGAGATGAGCACTGCCCCCTAGAGTCGGGAACGACTAGCACATATGTGCGAGGGGAACCTTTACCTTTATTTTATTACTATAGAGCCGAGGTGGCATAGTGGTTAGGGTGCAGTAGTCCAGGCTACTTCAACTGACTGCTAGCTGCAGTTCCCTTCTGAGGTGGGTAAAATGAGGACCCAGATTGTTCGGGGCAATATGTTGACTCTGTAAACTGCTTAGAGAGGGCTGTAAAGCACTACAAAGTGGTATGTAAGTCTAACTGTTATTGCTATCATGTCATCAGCATATTAAAGGATATTAATAAATTTATTCTGGATCTTTGGCATATGAATGTCTGTAGCATATAGGAATCCTGGTAAATCATTGGCACAGAAATTAACAAGCATTGGGGCAAGGATACAACCCTATCTGACACCATGTTATGGGTGGGTACATAACCATTTATACCCATATGGACTTTCAAATGGGTATTTGAGTGGAAGACAGTAAGAATAAGTCTCTAGGTTTCATATTTAAGATGGCCAATTTCACCCACAGAATATTTCTATTTATAGAATCAAAAGCCTCACTAGGATCTATAAATGCAGTAGTTTCTTGCCATTATTAATTGCTTTATTATGAGACGTTATAAAGTAAAACTATTACTGGTATCTATTGTGGAGTACTCTGATCTGAGTACAGCTTGTTCACTAAGAGATTTCTTTCCATTATCCAGTCTTCCATCTTGCTCAGATGTTTTGCATTCATTTTAGTTACAATTTTAATAAGGTTTTATTGGTCTATAGCTTTGGGGTCACCTTTATCACTCTTTTTATATATCTCTATCATGGTAACTTCCCATTCAATTATAATACAGCCTGTGTTATTTATATGGGTGAACAGCCCTGATTTCTGATACTGGAGGCATTTAAGGACTGCCTCTCCTTCCAATTTAAGAAAGTAAAAACTCTTGAAAAGGTTCAAAGGTTCAAAAGGAACCTTTTATTAAGCAGAAGTGACAGCAATGAGTTCAAAGCAATGTCTGAATACCCTTAGGCAAGACAAGTAGGATTAAAGCAGTAGAGACCCCTCCCTTAATCCAGAATGCAGATTTTAGCCAATACACAAGTGTGAAGATGTTTTCTTTACCAGATGCCCTGAGAACTGGATAAACGTGTATTCACATCGTTATCCTCATTATTCTTTAAAGTGAAACAGCCCACATGGCTGTCATAAACATTCCTCAACATTAAGGAGATCTTAGGGCACTTTGGCACCAGGATATAGGTTGTAAAATATCTTTTGACACAGGCAATGCTAGTAAATCAAATCCAAGTCTCCCCCTTCTCCCAATTGAATGGCTGTATCACTTTTAGGGATTTCACATGCTACCTTCCTTAAAAAATGAAAGGGTCCACCTGTGAAAAAATATAAACAAAAAATTCATGATAGTATATTAACAAGGTTTGTTAGGGTATTGGGAGTGAAATTTTCTCAGTAAAATTGAAGCCCTAACATGATGTTTAGCGACCCATTCATTTTGGGCTGAGGGTAAATGTTTCCAAGAAACTAAGTATTCTTGGATTTTCCCTCTGTGGATCCTAGAGTCAAGGATCTCCTTGATTTCAAAGTGTTGTTCACCTTCAATTATGATGGGAACAGGTGGTGTAGATGCAGGTGGTCTGAGGGTTGAGATTACCTCTCGTTTGAGTAAACTAATGTGGAATACTGGGTGGACTTGCCTGAGTGTCTTTGGAAGGAGTAGTTCAACTGCTACTGGGATGATGATCCTAGTGATAGGGAAAGGTCCAATGAAATTTGGTTCTAGTTTCTTTGATGGCTGTAATGATTTCAGGAATTTTGTAGATAAGTATACTCTTATCTCCAACATGGAAAGGTTTGGGTTCCATCCTTTTCTTGTCAGCTTGAATTTTAAAAGCTTCTCTAGCTTTCTTTAAGGCTAATCTAACTACTGGCCATGTGTTTTGCAAATTATCCATCCACTCCTTAAGTGAGAGGATGGTGGGTTCTTCTGTGGGTGAAGTAGGCATGGGGCTGAAATCCTGGCCTGTCGCTACTCTAAAAGGGGTAAAACCAGTGCTTGAGTGTACAGAATTATTAAATGCAACTTCAGCAAAAGGTAAAAGTTTGGTCCAGTTATTCTGTTGAAAATTAATAAAAGATCTTAAATATTGTTCTAGCACCGAGTTCAATCTCTCAGAATTGCTGTTAGTACACGTGTGATGTGAAGAGCTCAGCTCCTGGCCAGTACCAAGTAAGTCCAAAAATGCCCTCCAAAATTTGGAGGTGAATTGAACCCCTTTGTCGGATATGATCCTTTGTGGAGCTCCATGAAGCCGATAAATGTGTATTAGAAATAATTTGGCTAAACTTTTAGCAGTTGGGATCTTTTGGCAAGGTATAAAATGTGCCTGTTTTGAAAACAGGTCTGTCACAACCCAAATAACAGTATTTCCTGCACTATCTGGCAATTCTACAATAAAACCCATAGCAATCTCTCTCCATGGCACTGAAGGCTCAGCTACTTTCTGCAAGAGACCTGGGGTTTTCCCCTGATGTCTTTTTGCTGCTGCACAAATGGGGCAGCTAGCTACATAGCATTCTATGTCCTTTTTTAGTGATGGCCACCAAAGTTGTCTTTTAATTAGGTGTAAAGTTTTCACAAAACCAAAATGTCCAGCCAATTTAGAGTTGTGGTACCTTGCCATTAAGCATAATCTTTGGCTGGCTGGAACATACAACTTCCCTGCCATCCAAGCCAAGTCCTCTTTCATCAGGCAGCTGGATTTGTGATTCAAAAACCATTCATCAGTGGCCAATGCTTGTTTAAAAGTTTGGGTGGTGTCATTGTCCGTCAACGTTTCTTGTTTTGCCTGGGATCTGGTGATTACTTTAGTGGCTAGTTGATTGTTTTGTACTATGGGTTTGAATACATCTGACTTCGCACTATTGTATTTTGGTTTTCTGGATAGTGCATCTGCCAGAAAGTTTTTCCCCCCGGGGAGGTATTTTAGAGTAAAATCAAACCGTTTCAAGTACTGAGCCCATTGTAGAGTCATGGTCAAGATGGAGGACTGGTAGGACATATGTTTCTCTCCTGCTTGTTTTTAATTTTTATCCTAGTTTAATCCCACTCCCACAATACATCTACGAGGAGTTCTAAATGTTTGATGTTTATTATTTAATGTCCTCAGCCTCCTATTCTTGTAACCGGCTAGCTATCTTCCCTTTTTTGCCTTCGCTAGCAATTTTGTTTAGCTATCCTCAGATAACATTGTTTGTTAGGCCTAACTGCCGGGCCTTGCCGACTGTTTTTCACTGCCTTACTCCTCCAGCAAATAATCCAGCAACCTGATCTGCTTTGAGCTGACTTGAAGCATTATTCAAGGTCTTGCCTGTACTTGGGGTGCCCTTTTGTTGTGACCTCAAATGCCCAACTTTAATTCACCAACTGACTGTTTAGTTGCCTTCAAGGACCTTACTGTATAGTTACAATTTCCTTACGGGGAGTACCTGAGTGTTTCTGATATGAGCAAACACAAACGCTGCCGTTCCTTGTCTCCTGTGGCCTCCAGTTTGGAGGTTATTTCCAACCATGCAGTTGGCCTTCTGCCCAAGGTTAAAAAGACAGATGTTCCAAAATTGTCGGATAAGGATTTGAATTCCTCAATCACTTCCTTGGAGGAATTCTTCCGCAACTTACCATCTTCAGAGTTTGCGCCACATGCCCTGCCAGAGGAACCGGAGTGTGCGGTTGCCCGCCCTTGCGATGTGCTTTCTCCATCGGACTGCACGTTACCAACTGATGCAGACTCTACTTCGCCCTGTTCTCTTCCCTCCTTGTCCTTTTGCAGGGATGGTCACCTTTTGCTGATACTGTCCGGCTGTCTGACGTCCACCTCTTGCAACAGTTTTGTTTCCGGCTGGCTGAATCCATCATGCCCTTGACGACCTCTATTAGAGTATTGGAGGGCAAAGTGAGCTCCCTTGAAAAGGCAGTTTTGAGTCACAGTCTGTCAGAAACCTTGGTCATGTATTGGATCGGCCACCAGTGGATAGCCACATTCCACCGCAATGGATGCATCCAGTTAATTTTCAATTGCTTCTGGACAATTTATGCTTGAACCTGACTAACTCCCGTTTTAATAAGTATGACTGGAATAACCACAAATCCATCTTATCTACTGTGAGGTTCCTGTCCAATCTTAACATTTTGAGTAAAGAACTGCTTTCTGTGGAATGGCGTCCCAGTACATCCAAATATAAATGCCTGATCCTCAAGTTCGGCTCATCTAAGATCCCCTCGCACCTTTGTGGTCTCCGCAACCACCTAAACTGCCTCGGAATTTTCCCTCAAAGATGTTTTACAAATACGCAACTAACATAGTTGCTGAGTTAGAATGAACTCAGCTATTGACCCTGGATAGGGCCGAAGTGTGAGGACTACTACATGGAAGCTGAAACCCCTGCGCCGGCTACAATTACTGGAGCTACTAACCTCCTGGTGACCCAACATCAACGGGAAGATAACCTTGGGACAAGAGGTTCTCCCCCCCAGAGAACAAACCCCTGACATCCCAGTTCCTGAGGGTGTTTCAGGGCTTGCTCCCACTGCATGCAGAAGTAGTTTATGTGGATTTCCATCAGCCTTATGTCCTTGCAACTGTGATCTCTGTTGGGAAGGTCTCCCTCCTGATGTTTAATGTCTACCTTCCTTCCGGGGGTTCCTATAAGGACCTGGACGTGCGGTGGGAGGGATTGGAAGAATATCTCACAACTATCATATTTAGATGGCATAGGACCCGGGTACCTCCGAGACCATCTCCTGCCACCAATAGTCTCCCACCAACCAGTTCGCTCCCACAGAGAGGGTCTCCTCAGGGTGCCATTGGCCAAGTTATGTCGGCTGGCGACACCCAGGGGGAGGGCCTTCTCTGTGGGAGCCCCAGCCCTGTGGAACGAACTGCCCCCGGGAATACGTAAGATCTCCAACCTCCGGGTGTTTCACTGCACACTGAAGACCCTGTTGTTCTGCCAGGCCGGACTATCAACAAAATAGTTTTAAATTGGGGTATTTAAATTTTTTTGGGTTTTAAATCTGAGCCAATTTATTTAATTATTTTAAATTTTAAATTGTTGTTTGTCTGTGTTTTTAAATAGGCTGTACACCGCCCTGAGTCCTTCGGGAGAAGGGCGGTATAGAAATAAATAATAATAATAATAATAATAATAATAATAATAATAATAATAATAATAATAATAATAATAATATTCCCTCACTCCTTGGTTCTCTTGGCAGGGGATTTAAATGCCTGCACAGCAGGGAGCTGGGAAACCTTGGTAGTTTCCCGTTGGTGGGCAGGACCGAATAGGGATGATCACCCCTTGGAGACCATAAAAGGGAGAGTCTCCAAAGACCTGAAAGTTGATAGAGCGGGGACCAACTTGGCCCTTCTCACTGTCAGGTTGGACCTTTTTCCCCTTAACGGTAGATGTGCCCCGGATGTCCCCGGGGAGTTTACCCATCTGGCCAAAAAAGGCAATAGCACTATAGACTATGTCCTGGTCTCAAGAGCTTTTTTGCCCTATGTCATCTCCTTTAAAGTGGATGACATGATATTTAGTGACCATCTTCTCCTTACCTTGGACGTACTCCTGAACAGACCACAAAATCGTCTTACCCATGCTGCCCCAATAGCTGCCAATACCAGAGGATCCCTGATGGTATCGAAATGGTCGAATACCTTGGCCTTATCCCACGCAAGCTTTTATGATCAAGAGTCAGCTAAAAACCTGCTAGCTTTAACTAGCTCTAAGGCCACTCCCAGTGTGCTCTTGACCGCCTTTACGGATTGCTCGAGCGACTTAATAGCTTCCTTTAAGCCCCCTACTTTTACCCTTGGTAGAGCTTCTTGGAGGAAGGGGGCCCCCTGGTTTAATATACAGTGCAAACAAGCCAGGAACTGATTGAGATCCATATATATCCTTTGTAAAAATTCTGGTTCGTCGAGAGCCCCTCCTGCTTACTTTATGGCTAAGAAGGCATATAAGTCTGCTCTTTTAAGAGCCAAACAAAATTGGCAACGACTAACGTGGAACTCCTTATTAACTGCCGCGCAATCCCGTAATCCTTGTGATTTTTGGAGTTTGCTGAATAGAAGGCCAACTAGTAGGTTTATTTACTCTATATCTGCCCCCACATGGGAACTCTTTTATGACACAGACTCGCCATCCTTTACGGCATTAGATTTCCCCCCCGAACAACTCCCTAGATGGTCCCCTGTGAACCCCTCCACCATCTCGAAGCTAATTCGACAACTCAAATCGGGAAAAGCCCCCGGCCCTGACCTTATCCCCGCTGAGGCCATTCAAGCCCATAAGGACTGGTGGATTACTGTCCTTACTGAGGTATTTAATGTGATTAATCAAACAGGCATTATCCCTAAGGTCTGGAAGGATGCCATCATCGTGCCAATTCATAAGAAAGGTTCCCCCTCCAATCCAGACAATTTTCGAAACATCAGTTTGTCAGTATTGGGGAAACTCTATGCCCGGTTCCTCCTGTCCAGGCTGGAGTGCTGGGTTGAGGAGGCTGGTCTGCTCGGTCATGAGCAGGCAGGGTTCAGAGTAGATCATTCTACTATTGACCATGCTCTGATCCTATACCATCTAGCCTTAAAATACTCTACCCCTAGGAAAGGCCGTCTCTGTGTTGCCTTTATAGACTTAAAGACTGCTTTTGACAGTATTCCCAGATATAAACTGTGGGGCAAACTCCTTTCCTGGGACATCGATAAAAGACTTCTCTGGCTCATCTCCCAACTGCATGAGGGAACAGAGGCAAAAGTGCGCCTTACCCCCCAAGGGCGCCTTATCACTTGGAGAAGGGCGTTAATGGTCCAACTGGATTATATCCATGCCCCCAGATTAGCTGACTACAGGTGCCTGCTCCTGCTCTATGCGGACGATGCTGCGATTCTTTCATTCTCTTGAGTGGGTCTGCTTACAGCCCTTAAAATCCTTTCCAAGAAGCAGGAAAAACTATCAATGGAAGCTCGATGGCATACCAGTGGAACAGGTCCATAGATTCCAATATTTAGGCATTCTTTTCCAATCTAATGCCATGTGGCTTGTGCAGGTCAAGTCCCTCCGCACCAAGGCCAAGGCCATTACGCATGCCCTTCTGCAATTCTTTTACACGGAGGGAGTCCAACATATTCCCTCAGTATTGAAAGTATATAGGGCAAAAGTGATAGCTGCCATTACATACGGCGCCCCCCTTTGGGTTCAAATAAATATTTCCCTCCTTGAGTCAGTTCAAAGCCAGTTCTTATGCCGCCTAATGGGAGTTCCCCCCTGTGTGAGTAATGCTGCAATCCGCTTGGAACTGGGCACACCATCTCTCGCTACTGTTCTGTGCAAGTGTGTTATTGGATAGTTAAAAAATTATGGTATCAAAATCAAAAGGAAGGAGGTCTTGGGATACCTAAATTGATTAATTATTATAGATCCTTTCAAGTGAGGACTGTAGTTAAAATAATTGTTGGTCGGAACGAATTATGGGGAAAATTGGTGTTGGGAGAAATTGAAAAATGGGGAAGAATATATTTTATGGAGAATATAGCGGAAAAAATTAAAGTTAGAAATGATTTGTTAAATAGTTTGTTGAAAACTTGGAGTAAATTTGACAGAAAATTGATTCCAGACAGATTACAATTGGGGAATTTGGAAGATGGGGATTTTCCCATAAATTTAAATAGGGAGAGGAAACAGGTGTTAAAAGAGGAAAATCTGGAAGGAATAAAAGAATGGATAAACGTGGTAAGAGATGATTTTAAAAAAGAGAAAATATATGAAAAGTGGAAATTGAATTGGTGGGAGAAGATACAGGTTAATAATTGGAATAAGAAATATAAGGACAGAACGCGAGTAGAAAGGTTAAAAATGGAATTTGAAGAAATAGTATCCCAATTAGGAATGGAAGAAATTGGAATTAAGGGATTGGTTAGTAAGGTATATAAAATTATTAATTTGGATAGTAATTTACAAATGGTGATGAAAGATAATTGGGTAAAAGATTTAGAAACAGATATTACAGAACAGGAATGGATTTTGAATTGGAATAGTAGAATAATGAGGACCTTATCAATAAGAATAAAGGAGCATAGTTATAAAGCTATCTGAAAATGGTACCTGTTCCCAATAAGATTATATAAAATGAATAAAAGTGCTAGTAAGTTATGTTGGAGATGTAAAGTAGAGAATGGGACATATGAACACATGTGGTATGGATGTCGTAAAGTGAAGAATTTTTGGTTACGAATAGAAGAAGAATCTAGTAAAATAATTAAAAAGAAGGTAAAGTTGGGAGTAGATACCATCCTCATATTAAAGTTGAATGATAAGGTGTTAACAATTATGAAAGAGAGCTTGTAAGGATATTGGTCATTATGGGACGAATTGTGATTGCAAGATACTGGAAATTGAATATTGAATACAAAATAAATGAATGGTTCAGAGAAGTTTGGAAAATTGCTCTTAATGATAAGTTAACGTGTGATATAAAATTCAAAAAAGGACTATTGAAAGAAAATATATTTTGGAGGATATGGCAACCATTTAATAACCAAATTTAATAAAAAAAACTAAACCATTTGTGGACTACGCAATCGGGAACTTGGAAGAAATAATGCCAGTGCCAATGCAAAGAGAATTTTGGAAGACCTGAAGATGAAGAAAAAATTCTTCCGCTTCTCCCTATTTTGTATTATACACTGGGTGTCATTTTGTGTTTTGTCCTTAATTAAAAACTTAATAAAAAATTTAAAAAAAATTAAAAAAAGAAAAAGAAATGTAGTATTTCAAAAGGAACCTTTTATTAAGCAGAAGTGACAGCAATGGATTCAAAGCAACGTCTGAATAGGCAAGACAAGTAGGATTAAAGCAGGAGAGATCCCTTCCTTAATCCAGAATGCAGATTTTAGCCAATACACAAGTGTGAAGATGTTTTCTTTACCAGCTGCCCTGAGAACCGGATAAACGTGTATTCACATCGTTATCCTCGTTATCTTTAAAGTGAATCAGCCCACATGGCTGTCATAAACATTCCTCAACGTTAAGCAGATCTTAGGGAGCTTTGGCAACAGGATATAGGTTGTAAAATATCTTTTGACACAGGCAATGCTAGTAAATCGAATCCAAGTCTCCCCCTTCTCCCAATTAATAATAATAATAATAATGATAATAATTTTATTTCTATACTGCCCTTCTCCCGAAGGACTCAGGGCGGTGTACAGCCTATTTAAAAACACAAGACAAAACAGCAGTTAAAAATTAAAATGATTAAATAGATTTGGCTCAATTTAAAACCCCAGAAATTTAAAATACCCCAATTTAAAATTATTATGTTGATAGGCCAGCCTGGCAGAACAACAGGGTCTTCAGTGTGCAGCGAAACACCCGGAGGTCGGAGATCTTACGTATTTCCGGGGGCAGTTCATTCCACAGGGCTGGGGCTCCCACAGAGAAGGCCCTCCCCATGGGTGTCGCCAGCCGACATAACTTGGCCAATGGCACCCTGAGGAGAACCTCTCTGTGGGAGAGGACTGGCCGGTGGGAGGCTATTGGTGGCAGAAGACGGTCTCGAAGGTACCCGGGTCCTATGCCATGGAGTGCTTTAAAGGTGGTAACCAACACCTTGAATCACACCCGGAAGACCACTGGGAGCCAGTGCAGCTCGCGCAGGAGGGGTGTCACGTGGGCACAACGAGTTGCGCCCATAACCACCCGCGCAGCTACGTTCTGGACCAGTTGGAGCCTCTGAGTGCTCTTCAAGGAGAGCCCCATGTAGAGAGCATTACAATAGTCCAACCAGGAGGTGACAAGGGCATGAGTGACCGTGCGCAGGGCGTCCTGGTCCAGAAAGGGCTGCAACTGGCGAATCAGGCGAACCTGATAAAAGGCCCCCCTGGCCACGGCCGTCATATGCTCTTCTAAAGACAGCTGTGCATTCAGGAGGACACCCAGATTGCGAGCCCTCTCTGTGGGGGGCAAAGATTCACCCCCAATAGTCAGCGATGGCACCTGCTGACTATATCGGGGCGCCGGCAGCCACAGCCACTCGGTCTTGGAGGGGTTGAGTCTGAGCCTGTTCCTCCCCATCCAGATCCGCACGGCCTCCAGGCAGCAAGACATCACATCAAGGGCATCGTTGGGGTGGTCTGGGGTGGAGATGTACAGCTGAGTATCATCAGCGTACAGATGACACTTCACCCCAAAACCACAGATGATCTCACCCAGTGGCTTCACATAAATGTTGAACAGGAGGGGCGAGACGACCCACCCTTGTGGCACTCCCCATGCGAGACGCCTCGAGGTCGACCTCTGCCCCCCTGCCAACACAAACTGCGAGCAGTCGGAGAGGAAGGAGGAGAACCACCGCAAAACGGTGCCCCCTATTCCTAACCCCCTCAACCGCTGCAGCATGATACCATGGTCGATGGTATCAAAAGCCGCTGAGAGATCTAATAGGACTAGGACAGAGGAGTGACCCCTGTCCCGAGCCCTCCAGAGATCATCCACCAATGCGACCAATGCTGTTTCTGTGCTGTACCCCTGCCTGAAGCCCAACTGGCACGGGTCTAGATAGATAGCTTCATCCAGGTGCCGGGGAAGTTGTGCCACCACGCTCTCAACAACCTTCGCCACAAAACGAAGGTTGGAGACTGGACGATAGTTGGCTAATTCAGCCAGGTCCAGGGAAGGCTTCTTGAGGAGGGGCCTCACTACCGCCTCTTTCAAAGCGGCAGGATAGGCACCCTCACTCAGAGAAGCACTTATAATTCCCTGGAGCCAGCCTCGTGTAACCTCCTGGGAGGCCAGTACCAACCAGGAGGGACATGGGTCCAATAAACACATGGCGGCACTAATCTTACCCAGAATCCTGTCCACATCCTCGGGAGTCACAGGATCAAACTCCTCCCAGATAACATTCTCAAGACCTGCCCTCGTCTCCTCCCGTGGACTCATCCAATCGGAGTCCAAGCCATCCCGAATCGGAGCGACTTTATCATACAGGAATTGCACAAAATCTTCAGCATGACCCTGCAAGGGATCTTCCTGCACTCCCCCCCCCCCCGAAGAAGGGAGTGGGTCACCCTGAACAGGGCAGCTGGGCGGTTCTCTGCAGATGCGATAAGAGCGGAAAAATGGTTAGATTTTGCCGCTTTTATCGCCACTAGATAGGTCTTGATATAAGACCTCACCTGTGTCCAGTCGGAATTGGATTGACTAGTCCTCCAAATGCTCTCTAGGCGTCTTTTCCGACGCTTCATCTCTCTCAGCTCCTCAGAGAAACAAGGAGCCAATTGAGATCGGCATCGGGTCAGAGGCCGCAAAGGCACGATGCGGTCCAAAGCTCCAGCGGCCGCCCTTTCCCAGGCGGCCACCAGCTCTTCAATCAAGTCGTGTGTTAGAGTCTCAGGAAATGGCCCAAGCTCCGTCAGGAACCTTTTGGGGTCCATCAGGCACCTGGGACGGAACCATCTGGTCGGTTCCGTCTCCCTGCGGCGGGGGAAGGCAGTAGGAAAGTCTAAGTGGAGGAGCGAATGATCTGTCCATGACAAGGGTTTGATATCTAGGTCCCCTCTACCAAGATCATTCAACCACTGACCAGAGATAAAAATCAAGTCCAGAGTGTGTCCCCCTATGTGAGTCCCCCTCACCCGCAGATGGAAGGTTGAAATCCCCCATGACAATAAGTCTGGGGGTATCAACCGCCACTCCGGCAATGACGTCAAGTAGCTCAGGCAGGGTTGCTGCCACGTGGCAGGGAGCCAGGTACGTAGTCAGCAAACCCATCTGCACCCCACGGCCCCACTTCATACAAAGGGACTCACATCCGGCTATCTGAGGAACAGTGGTCTCCCTCGGACAAAGACTTTCCCTAATAATCACCGCCACTCCCCCACCCCTCCCTTGGGCCCTTGGCTGATGAAATGCACGGAAACCTGGCGGGCACATCTCGACGAGGGGGACCCCCCCTCTTGGCCCAACCAGGTCTCCGTAATACCTGCCAGGTCCGCACCCCCTCCAAAATAAGATCACAAATGAGGGGGGCTTTATTAACCACCGACCTGGCATTACACAACATCAGCCGCGGACCCTGGGCCTGAGACTCTGCACAGCCCAGGACACGAGTCACGCATTGGGGGCCGGAGTGTGCAATCGCTCGGAGAAAGCACATGCGCACCCCCGACACTTGATATGACCCCCTGCGCCCATCATACCTGCCCCTCCCACTCATTATTTCAATTACACAGCCCTTCCTGTTGTCCCGCTGCTCCCCGGTTAAATTTCCTTTCGCGACCCCTCTGCTGCAGCTAATCGACCCATCATCCCGCTCAGTCGCTATCTGCCCCCCCCAGGTCTGCTTTTACAACCCCCTCCCTCCCTCCCGTGTCCCCTTAAAATTTTCCTTAAAATTTTAGCTAAAAATCCCCTCTACCCCCTCTTCGCTGCATGCCATCTCTCGGGGTTCCAAAGCCCGTCATCAAGATAGGCCCTCGATAACATGGAGGGCCAGGCCTGTGAGAGGGGGGGAGTCTCACAGCGCAAGAAGGTCGGTTGTAAATTACATCCAGTATAGGCCCAAGCTTTGGGATGGTGATAAATATGGCTAGGGAGTCCGCCATGCTGGTATAAAAGGGGGAAGCAATCCTGGGTGCAACTGGAAATTCAAGAGTCTCAAATAAGTCCCCACTGTCCTCTCACTACAGTGGGTAGGAACCTTGGCATATCGACCAACCGGGGGTAGGCCTCCAACAGCCACCCTCTCATGGTGGTTGGCCCCACTTGGCCAAGGAGCAGATGAAATGGCCCCACCGGTGATGAAAATGCAGTTCTGAACCAGTTCCTTCAGTACATCCCCAGTTGCCCCACTCTATGCGGTCAGCGAACAAAGATAGTTAAGATGGTAGATAGATAAATAACGCCAGTCCTAGGCCCAGGGAAAGTCAGTCCATGTTTCTTCAGGCCGATAAACATGCCTTGGAAGGGTATCATTGTCGGTCGCTGCTGCCTGGCCACCGGCTATCCTCTCGGCCAGCTGTTGCACCGCCGTCCATGGCATTGTCAGCGCCCCCATAGGAATTGACCGGGCACTGGCCACGCCCCCGTCAGCACTCGCGTCCATCCGCCTTTGTCCTTGCCCCCTTAAGGCTTCCGGCTCTGATGGAGAGAAGGTTACCATGCTGCCGCCGACGCCGCCGACGCCCACGCCACTGCTGCCGCTGCCGCTGCCAGCGCTGCCTCAGCTGTTGCCGGAGCCAACATTACTTCAATTGCCGGCATCATAGCTCCCAGCTGATCTTCTCGCTGGGAAGCCTCAGGAAACTAGCCGGGCCAGCTAATAAGCAGCCGACGAGCAAGTTGTTATTGCCGCCGCCGCCCATAAAGCCGCCACAGCTGCCGCACTTCAATGCTGCCCATCCATCAGCGTCGTGGATTTCGAGAGTGTTACAACACTCTCCTGGCTGGCATAATGTTCTGCTTACCGGGGTGGTGGCCATAGATGGTCAAAACGGCCCCGTGGCTCCCAAAATCCGCCCGATATCGCCCATCCCTCCGCAGAGCTTCAGGGCACAACCGCCATCTTAGGCATGCGCAGTAAGCTTGAATGGCAGTATCACTTTTAGGGATCTGACAAGGCCGGTGAGGGGGGAAGATTTTAAACAGCTAAAGTATTGGCCATCTGTTTGTGTGAGAGTCCCTGGTTAGGATGAGGAAATAGATTTGCATTAAAATCCTCCCAAATTGAGGCTGAAATAAGAATATCAAATTGAAATCTATGTTCCTTCAATAAACCTGATACCATATTCCAGAAGAAAATTTAATTTGTCCCTTTCATTGAAACTTCCAGATCTGACCATGTTTTAACTCTATAGAAGGCTTTTTGAAAGCCTATGAGTTTCTTGTAGTTACGCCTGATTTTTAACATTTTTTCTAGTAGGGTGTTCCAAGGCTTGGCACATTTGCTGCCCTCAATAACTTTCTTCTACATAAACGATCAGGATCAAATTAATTTGAACTTATTTGCTGATGGTTTCTAGTAGGAAGTTTTTCTCAGTGAACAACATGAGATCTGCATATTGGGGGATGGTGGTGGTGTCAAGATTATACCTGAAGGAAAAAGGGAGGAAATTGAGTTTTGTCCAAGTCTGGGTCTCTATATGCAATGCCTTTATGCCAATCTTGACTGAATTAAGCTTTCTATTGTATCTCACTTCTCGGTTAACTAATATCCTCTTAACATGGGGTATGTATAACCTAGTATCAGATCTGTCTTAAAAATGGACTGTGATGATGGTCATTATCCTTCCTCACATGGGCTTGGATGTCTGAAAACCACTCAGTCTTGTTTGTGTAACACATGCAATCTAAAGCACTGGTGGAGTTTCCTGAATGGTATGTAAAATAATATATAAAACCTGGTCTTTACCACCTAAAATACGGAGGCTATATTTACAAATCAAGGAGACCAGTTATGAATCTGTGGTGTTTCTTTTGGTGCCTCTAGCAAGCCAGGAGGGATCATTTCTTAGATAATCCTCAATAACACCCAACTGAATAAAATCTTGGAAGGAAGCCCCCACCCTGACATTTAAGTCTCCTGCTAGAATTACAGTGGTTTTAGAGTGATTTGAGTTTATCACTGTCTTTTCTAGATTTGCCAAAATATTAGAAGAAAAGTGAGGAGATGTGTGTAGTGGAAGATAAATGTTCAATAGAACTATTACAGAGAATTTATAAGAATATTTGACAGCTAAATGGGAGAATTCGAGTTCCTGTTCTTGCCAGCCCTTGGCAAGGGTAGTGATGCCTCCATTTAGTCTTCATTTTTTTGCAGGGATAGTTCAGGAACTGAAGCCTGCTAATTGAATCTTCTGTTCATTTATAATCAACCAAGTCAACAGTAACTGTGAGAGGGATCTTGGAGTCTTAGTGGATGATCACTTGAATATGAGCCAGCAGTATGCAGCAGCAGCCAAAAAAGCTAATACAATCCTGGGTTGTATAAACAGAGGCTTAGAATCAAGATCACATGAAGTATTATTCACAAAACCCTAGTAAGACCACACCTGGAATACTGCAACCAATTTTGGTTACCATACTACAAAAAAGATGTAAAAAGTTATATCTTTTGGAAAAAGTTCAGAGAAGAGCAACTGAGATGACTAAAGGCTTGGAGACTAAAACATGAAGAATGTCTGCAGGATTTGGCTTTGACTAATCTAAAGAAAAAAAGAATTAGGGGTGACATAAAAGCAGTATTCCAGTACTTGAGGGTCTGCCACAAAGATGAGGGAGTCAAATTATTCTCCAAAGCACCAGAGGACAGGACAAGAAACAATGGTTGGAAACTAATCAAAGAGAGAAACAATCTGGAATTAAGGATAAACTTCCTAACAGTGAGGACAATTAACAGGTGGAACAACTTGCTCCAGAAATTGTGGATGCTTCATCACTGGATGTTTTTAAGAAGAGTCTAGACAGTCACTTATCTGAAATAGTGTTTGTCTGCTAGAGCAGGGGGCTGGACTAAAAGACCTCCAAGGCCCCTTCCAGCTCATTCATTCATTCATTCATTCATGACTCTTGGAGTGCTATAAAGTCAAAATTGGAGAGAATCTCCATCAGGTCCCCATCTGTTGCTCTATTCTTCCAGCCAACCATGTTCCAAGTCAGTAGCTGGTTGGAACCTTTGCACTTAAAATTAGTGGGAATGGTTCAAAGGGATTAGAATTTTGTGTTGAAGCCCAGGAGTTTTCAGTCATTCCACTAAAGTGATATTCTCCAAAATTCTTTCAGGGTCAAAAAAAAAAAAAAGACACGTTGGTTTGACACTTGTCCACCTTCGCCACAGCCTTGCTGTTGCATGAGCTCCAGAGAATTTTGAGGGAGGTGGTGACAATTTGGATGGGGTGATTTTGCTGGTTGGCAATTTAGAAAATTATCAATGCTCAGAGGGGGAGCTTATCTCTGGTTAAAATTATTGAGCTGGTGGCCACTTCTTATAACTCAGTTCAGCTCCAAGATTGTCCTCAGTTTGTAATTCAACAGGATTTTGGCTACAATTTGCTTCCTCATGTCTGGAAGAGGAACAATAAAACCACTTTTTTTTCTATTACTTGCATTTTCTATGTGGAGTGATGTTTTATCAAGCAATGAAGGGGTAAAGTGGAGACTAATCCCACTGCCTGTTCTTCCTTTTCCTCATGGCAGAAATGATAAAAATACAGTCTCTAGTAAAAATAATAAAATTGCCAGTCTTCAGCAAGAGAGTAAAGGAGATGAAATTGTTGTGGAAGAAAGGATTCAGAACCATCCCTTCAGGGCAGACAGAATCAGTTTATTTATTTATTGCAATAAAGGATCAAACCTGGTATCGCTACCAAAGAGGTCTGAACAAAATATGATTTTCATCTCAAAGTCTTTATACAGTTTCAAACAAAGGATTGTGTGAAGTCAGCATTTTCTTATTATTACAAGACATTTGTTACACAAAATGACATATCTTAATTACTATCTTTGCCAAACAGTTATAATTCTTCTTAGAAGTTACTGAAGCATAGATTCAAATTATCTCTTGTTGAAACAATAATATGGTCATCTCCTCTCTCCGACCTTAAAAATGTAAATCACAAGACTGTCTTTATCTGTGACAACTGAGGGGCCTTGATGTAGAAATCCTACTTGAAAGGAATGTGTTTGCCTACGTGTTGGATACAATTGCAAGCATTTTCTCTTTTACTATATTAAGAACAAAGAGGGCCCTTCAGTGATCATCTAGTTGGACCTGTTTTTACTTTATTTATTACTTTATTTACCACTTTATTTGTTACTTTCCCACATTAAAAATATAGAGTAAAATGGGATAAAATAAAAGAGCTTGTTAAAAAATTGAAACAAGAAAGGCTTCAGAGGGAGCTCCTTACAACAGATGCTACCTCTTATGCCATCTTTCCTTCTGCCTATATGCAATAAATATATTTGTGTTTTCCACTGCAAACATAAAAATAGACAGGGGAAAAAAGATATTCAAATAACTAAAAGCTCACCAAAGCCCATCAATACTCTGGGTATTAAGGTACTTAGGTCAGTGTCTGCTAGGTACTGAGAATACCAAAACGGAGGATGAAAAAGGATTGCTGTTTGAATCATCTATAGGTCTGAAACAGCTTTGAAAATATTTCAAAATGTCATATGTTGATTTTTCTGTTTTTCCCATTTTTATTAAGATATTAGTCTTTGTACATGGAATAAAATTATTATTTTTCTCTGTATGTTGCATCAAGAATACAGTATTTAACTGAGAGTATTTCTATTTTCAGTAAAAGAGCACAAAGTTCATGGACAATAACATTATAAGTAAAGCAGTTTTAAATCTGGGTTTCAGTCTTTCTGATGGCTGTAATGGAATTAAAAATGTTAATTTTGGATCAACTATGCCCAATGTAATCAAGCCCATGTTCTCCAATCTGGTTAACCGTTTAATCTACTTATGTATATACATTTGCAGGTCCAAACTGCTTTGCAGGAACCACCATCATTCCAGCTGGCATCGAAGTCAAAGTGGATGAGTGTAACATCTGTCACTGTCATCACGGGGACTGGTGGAAACCTGCCCAGTGCTCCAAACGTGAATGCCAAGGCAAGCCGACTGCATAGGGCAAAGCTCCCAGCAATGATGTTTGCACACCCATTGTGACAGCTTCTCAAGCTGGATCTGACAGCTGCAGTTGGGTCACCAGCAAAATATTTTAGGGTTAAATAAGACAATTTTACCTGTGAGCTTGTTCTCTTCCTCTTTTCCTCTCTGAAAAAAAATCTATGTAGCTTGACATTATAGCAAGCAACACAGGTTGGTAAATTAGCTTAGGAATGTAATGTTCTACAGAGCTTCTTCTGGTGATGGTTTATGTTTTCTCCACCATATGGGGATAATTGAAAAGAAAAATGTATGGTCTACTTTCGATAGAAAACAAGCTAAAGCCAACCAGTGTAAGCAGTCAATATTCATGAAAGAGATTATAGAACCTAAGAAAATCAAACTCTTAAAATCATCACTCAACAACATATACCAGTGTCAGTCTGTTGCATTATTATTTTCCCCACCTCTTTGGTTCTAGGCAAGGAGGAAAGAAACTGCAGCTTCCTAGATCTTTCCCTAACCTATCAGACTAAATATGCCTATTCAGGTTAATTTCAGTGACAATTACTGCCCTCTTTGATTTCTCTCCATCTTTGAATAATCTCAGCATGAATGTAGAAATCAACTGGTTCTTAAGAGATAATATATATATCTCTACTGGAAGAAATCATCTGACATAGAGTTGCAATTCATGACTATCCAAGTGTTAATTATCAGCACAAATATATTTTAAACATTTAATGTTGAATAACATTCCTATAAATTGGATGGGGTGGGGGAATCACACAAAATATTTATTTGACCAGGATATCTGGAAATCAAGATACAATGTAATCCCATTTTTTGGGCTCAAGAGCCCAAAGAAAATTAACTCTGCAAGTTTCCTGAATTAAATTTGTGTTTTTCATTTTTCTTTTCAGTGTTCATTTCTAACTCCAATGAAGAAATCCTTGCTTGAGCTTACAAGTGCATATATTTGGGGCTAAATTAATAGGGACAACTTTTTGTCCATTGTTCCATTTCTTCTTAGGTAAAATATCTCATGAAAGAAATATCATGTTTGAAATCTGTTTTAAATTTTGCAATTTATTGGAAGAGATTGAGATCATTTCCTATACAATCCTTTTAGACATTAGTATAAATATGTTCCATGGAGAGAAAATTGTGTTAACTGGAAAACAACTGAAACACCAAAGTCCCAGAAATATGTATTATGTAATGAAAATTTGCACCTATCATCAACCATTTTATGGGTAGGCAAAATAAGTCACGCATCCTGTTTGTGCAACCTGCAAAGTCCCTAGAAAAGATGTAAGCAAGGATGTTAACTATGGAACAGAAATATGTTTTTGCATATTGTTTCACCAGAAATACAGACTAACATACCAAACACAACATAATACCCCCAATGTCCCTGCCCCCCCTTTTTAAATCCACGCTCCATCTATATGACTTAAAATTACTTTTGTGTTAAAAGGTTATGCTGCACACATAAAATGCAGATAAGCATATGAGTAGAATTGGACAATAAAGCAAGACAATATACCCTATGAACAAAAGTATAAAAGGTGAAATTAATAGCTACTTAATTATGAAAGCAGTAATGGGTGAAAATTAAGCTTGAACTGCCACATTTTAGCCATTAAAATAAATTGTGGCAATGGCGAATTTGAATTGTGATCATCTCCTTTGGTTTTGATTTATTCTCATCCCCATAGTTGCCATTTGTTTTTAATAATGTGGAAAGTCCAGTCCCTCATTTTTTTACATAATTTGACCATAAGGCTGTATGAAATAAAAGTAAACACCAAATGCCATGTAAGTTTTGAGTAGCATGTTACCTCAAGTATTGTGGATTCTCATCCATAAGCTTTTTTCTATGTTTTAATGCCCTTGATATACGTAGAAGCACTGAGATAGAGTGTTGCCCTATGATATGAACAAGCTGATTTGGCTTCTTCTCAAACTAATAGAAAGCCCCAAAGCAACAATACTCTGACACAAGAGGGATCTGCACTTGCTCTGTTCATCTAACATCATATCAGACAACTAATCTTTAATAAATAAATTTGAACAATGGTTGGCAGCTGTGTTCAAGAATTCATGAATGCAGATTAGTAAATTATTCAGATATAATTTTTCAGACATATCCTCACTTTCCCATTGCATGACAGATTTGTTTTCTGTTTTTGCTTCCTCCTAAATACAAATAAGGTAAAGCAGATCTTTGAATAAGAAATAAATGACATACCTGGGATTTTGAAAACCATGACAATGCTAAGTAGAGCTAAAAAGTATTGCAGCCTATGTTTTATTGACAAATTCCAGAATCTTTGGGAGAAAAGAGAAAAAATAATTGGCTAAGATCCATTAAAAGACAAGCATACTAGAAGTAGAGAGAATTTATTGGGGTCGAGAAGTCTGAATTCATGCAAAATAAACTTTGTACAGAAGAACATGTTGGAAGCTATCACCAGCAGATAAGATCTTTATTAACAAAAAGTCTTTGTCTTGGATGTAAGCTGCTTTACGATAAGCTGCTTTAAAGGGCACTTTATAATACCATCCTTTTTTTTTTTTACAAAGTGATTCAAAGTTGCAACCTTATAATTTGGAAAGGAGCTTTTGTTTTTTATTTATTCGTCTTTCTGCATGTCAAAAGCTCATTTGTAGAGCTTCATGAAGGCTTCAGCCAGAGTTAGAGTATCTACTTTGGAGCTTTGCTAGAACCCCAGTTTGAGAGATATAACACTCTTTGGAAAGGAGTGTTCTCACTTATGCAGGAGGCTCTTTTTTACAATACCATAAATGTAAATGTAGTGATTAAGGCATCAGGCTAGAAAGCAGGAGACCGTACATTCTAGTCCCACCATAGGCACTGGGTGATTTGGTACAGTCCCTTTCTTTCAGCCCTAAGAGGCAATGGCAAAACACTTTTGAAAAATCTTGTCCAGTCTTTGAGAATTCGACACCACTGAACAGAACTGATCCTTGAATGGTATTCTTGCTTCACAAGATTTGAGATCTATCTATTTGTATTAGTCAGAAATTATTAAGGAACTTAATAATGAGCACTATCTTTGGCCTTTCTTGTCATTCCATTCTTTTCTTGCTTCCTTGGCCTTCCTTGGCCCTCCTAATATTGATAAATCAGCTCTGATTTTGCCCTCAAGCTCCCACTCTCAGAGGAATGGAACTCATATAGTTTTGACATTTCTCCTATTAGAGGAAAAGGCAGCTTTTGGTTTTGGATGGCCCATCAGCTGCACCTTTTTCCAAATTCTTCTCCAGACCAGGGGTGTCAAATTCATGGCCCGCAAGCCGGATGTGTCATGCACTGGCGATGCCCACCCCCGTTTTAGAAAAGGGGGGGTTGTAATACATCATGTGAGGACATGATGCGAGTTTGACACCCCTGATCTAGACCTTTCTATCAACTTCTGGGATCTACTTATCTTTTTCACAGTAAAGTGATCCTGTGAAATGATGCAGCTGCTTGAAAGAGATGTCAACAGGTTTTACAAGACCGTCTCTGTGTGCACCAAAGCACTTTTTCCACTTCAGATCTGAAGCCCTACACAACCCTGGTTTTTTTTTCCCGTTACTCCACAAACCAGTCTGAACAATTTAAAAAACTATCAGTCTTATTTTTTAAAAAAGTCCTGTGGTAAGTGCACCAGGTCTGAATGCTAGTATAAACAACACTGATTAAATGCTTTATGAAGTAAACAAAAAATCCCATGTCAATAGCATGTCAATCAGATTGACTTCTGTCCTTTTTATCATATCTTATATATTGCAAGTTTTGCTTAATATGGGAAAGCTTTTTACCATTCTAATCCCACCTGAATGGATTTGTCTAAAGAAGTTGTGCTGCATTATTTATTTACTTACTTGTTTATTTTGTATGTATTGAATTTTAAGGGGATCATTCATTGCATTTGGAAAACATGGATAATCTCACTTGCTTTTATGTCTTATATCATTTCTGTGGCACATGAAAGCCAAAGATGCTAATATTTTCCCTACATTTAGAGTTCATTAATTAATGAAAGGTTATTCTCTTTTTTCCATGTTCCCTGGATCAGTTTGGTAGGTGTAATGAGCTAGTAAGAAAGCTCTGTATTATTCCTCATTTCCAGTTCTTTTACACTACAAGTAATGGCTAGACTGTGTTGTTCAAACTGCTATGAATAATAGCTATGTCATATGTCTGTACATAAATGTCTTGCTTGATAGAAAAATTGACTCATGACTGACTCTCAAGCATAGAGAGCGTAGTTTCAACTAATCAAAAAGGTATGTTGCAATTTACAAATGTTGGTCAAGTATACTGATCATTCTGACATAATTTATATTTTTCTCTCACATTATGCTTCCCTGGCATGGAAATGAAGGTGGCCTCAAGTGTTCTCCCATTCAGTTACTGACAGACACTATCTGCTTAGTTCCACTACAGACACTCTAGCATGAGCCTTCAGATCATACTCTAGATGGACAGGCACAAGGAAAATTCAACAATTATCCTGTTAGAATAGATGGAGAAGCTGATTGACATTTTGCACTGCTTCTTCTAGGTACAGTCCTTTCGGTATTCTGGACTACAAATTCCTATCCTCCTAAACCAGCTCACTGATTGGAGCTTGCTAGAATACCAGAAGGACTGAATAAACATTGCTTACCACAAGTTCTGGAGCTCAAAAAGTTCCCCAAGCATGCGCATCTGAAAATTGTACCTACCATTACATAGAGGTCAATCCTGTGCAGAATGAGGCTCCAGAAAATTGTACATACATATACATGACATAGCATAGGGCCAGATCATTATGTTGATATAATTTGATCTACCTGTTTTAAATAAAGCTGTGCTGTACCCTACTTACTTGGAGATCTGTTTAATTAGCAGTACTTCAACTGCTAATGAAACAGGGGGAACTGTGTTCTTCATAAAGAGAATACCTGACAGATTTTTTACACTTCTAAACAATAGTGTGCCTGAAAACTAGTGAAAACAAAACATGCTACTGTAAAAAGACTCTAGAAAACAATATTTGAAAAATATATTATTAAAAATATTTTGTTAAATATAAAATATTATCCAGCAAATGTCTCCTGTGTTCTTCTTTGCACTACACCTGTAGGGTTCTCTTTTCAATTTCACATCTGTGGGGAAAACCCTCACTTAAGTAAAGAACCAAAACATTTGGATATAGTGGCAACCAATGCATTATATTAGTATGCACAATTACAGTGATCCCTCGACCTTCATCAAAAGAATCTGAAGAGCCGCAAGACCCTCCCAAGGTTACAGATTATACCCCCTCAAAAAAAGTTACATGGGGTTTACAAGATCAACATAAGTTGTTATTGTAGGAAAGTAGGATCTGATGAACAACATGGGATGACCTTGGAAAGCAGAATTAAATGGCAAACTGTCCACAGTGGAGAGAATATTTCTTTGGCCAAACAGAAAATTTATCTGCCATAGTTTTGCTATGTTTAGTAGCATTCACAGTATGCTTTCTGGAAGTGTCAGAAATAATTTGATTGGATGGTGGGGGACTCTAGGGGAAATACTGTAGGTGATTCGTCACTGTTTATCTTTTTTTTTTTATTGCAAAAGTTTTACAATTACATTTTCACCCCTTTCCCCCCCCTCAACCCACCCCAAACTTCCCAACCTCCCTAACCCTCCCCTCCCCCTGGACTTCCACACAATATACTCATATCAGGTAAAAAAAAACCCTTAGTATAAAACTTATATAAAACTTGAACCCCTCCCTCCCCTTCATAATTTTTTTATCTTCATTACATTGAAATATTTCTATCTTGATATATCGTTTTCAAATAAAAGCTATTTGATACTTCCTAGTTTGATATTTGTTCTGAACATAATCTATCCACTTTTTCCATTCCCATTCATAAGTCTCTTGTGAACAGTCTTTTAAATATGCTGAAATCTTCGCCATCTCTGCAAAACTGGCCATCTTCAAAGTCCATTCCTCGATCGTGGGCAAAACTTCATTCTTCCAGTATTTACCTATCAATAGTCTCGCAGCTGTTATCATGTACAATATCAACTTTGTTTCACCCGAAGTAAAACCCTTAACTATACCCAATAAAAACAATTGTGGAGAAAATTGAATTTTTTTCTTCAAAACATTCTGCATGACCCACCAAATTTTTATCCAAAAAGCCTTAACTTTCCTACAGGTCCACCAAACATGATAATATGTAGCATCTAAACAGTCACATCTCCAACATTTTGGCTGAACATTAGGGTACACACACGACAATTTTTTGGGGTCTAAATGCCATCTATAAAACATTTTATAGAAATTTTCCCTCAGATTCTGCGACTGTGTAAATTTAACATTCTGAACCCAAATTTTTTCCCATGTTTCCAACATCACTGGCTCCTCAACATTTTGTGCCCACTTAATCATACAATCTTTAACCAATTCAGTTTCTGAATCCCTTTCTAACAAAACATTATAAAGCCTTTTAATATGCATTGGACCTTTCTCTTTTATATGTCTAACCAATTCTTCCTCATGCAACATAATACCAATTTTTTGGTCCTCTTTCCATCTCAATTGTAGTTGATTATATTGTAACCAAATTAAGTTAATCCCTTCGTCCAACAGTGTCTGTAGTGTCTTCAACTGCCATCTGCCCGCATCTGTAAAAAGAACCTCTTTGTATAAACCCCCCCCCCCCCGAGTGACATTATATTTGTATTCCACATAATATGACCAAGATCCAGCCATAGCGGTATTTTATAATCCCATTTGAGTCGGTGCTTCTTCCAAACTCTCATCAAAGAGTCTCTAAGTATATGGCTTTTAAATACTTTATCCACTTTGTTGTCATAAAATAAGTAGGCAAGCCATCCAAATTCAAGATCAAAACTTTCTATATTCATTATTCCAGTCTTTTTCCTTCCAAACCAATCACTTGCTAGAGTCAAAGCTGCTGCTTCATAATATAACTGTAGGTTTGGAAGTTTAAGGCCTCCCCTTTCTGGA
This sequence comes from Arizona elegans, assembly GCA_022577455.1. NCBI lineage: Eukaryota > Metazoa > Chordata > Lepidosauria > Squamata > Colubridae > Arizona > Arizona elegans. The sequence goes on from JAKOOJ010000001.1 coordinate 158,843,325, forward strand.
ACATCTTGCATAATTTTCAGTTTCACTCTCGGTTTTTTCTCATTCCAGACAAACTTATTCACTCCAGTTTGCCACACTTTTAGTTGTTTATCACTTTTAAGCACCGGAATCATTTGAAACAAAAAAAAAAATCTTGCAAAATGTTCATCTTAACTGCTGCTATTCTTCCAAGTAAAGACAGCTGCAGTTTTTTCCAAGTCTCCATATCTTTCTGCACCTCTCGTCACCTCTTCTTCACTCCCCAGTGCCGTGATGGCGAACATATGGCACATGTGCCAGAGGTGGCACACAGCTCCCTCTCTGTGGGCACACGAGCCGTCGCCCCAGTTCAGCTCAGCTGCACATGCGCACACGCCTCTCACCAGTCAACTGGTCTTCGGGTCTCTGCATGCGGGGGGCATGTGCACATTGCATTTTTGGGGTTCGGGCGCGCTTTGGACACTTGGTCCAGAAAAGGTTAGGCATCACTGCCCCAATGTATTATACTGGAAGTATTCTTTGTTTGGACAGTGATGGCCAAATATTTATTCCCAGACTTTATTAGTGTAATCATACAATATGCTTTATGTAAGGCTGTTTATGAGTATAAAACCTGCTGCAGGTGGGACTCTGAAACAGGAGTATATAAAGTGATACCAATGCCTGATTTCTGCAAAGATTTTATGCCTATTAGGTTTTCATTTTAATTAGAAAATGGTAAGCTAAAATGTTGCAAGACATTTTTAGAATAGTATTTATTCACAAAACATGCCTCTATTCTCCCCCACAGACACAAACACATAATTGGATTTTTGAAAATAAAAATGGTGGGTGGTTGCAACTAAGTACTTTCCTGGCAAATGTGACCTGTTCATCTGTTCATCATTTGAAAAACAAACATGATAATGAGCTGGAGTGCCAGGTCATAGTAAGGGGCAGAAGGCAAGTTTCTGAAATTGGATGTAGACCTCTGACTCCTTGATGGCTATTGTGTGAAAGTAGCTGTGATATGCTCACAAAATTCTAACTATACCATCATTCATCATTCAGGTCTGTGAAGGGCTCTATCCAAAATATTTTATTATTTGAATATATATTCCAGTTGGTCCTTTTTATTTAAGCTAGAATGAATGATTTTGGGTTCCTCCATACATTGCTTTTGCAGAATTGAGGGTCCTCCTCTATGAACCACAAATTAAACCATGTATTACCCATATCATATCTGGATCCGTTCCAGTTGGGTTTCAGATCTGGGTACAGCACGGAAACGGCATTGGTCGCGTTGGTAGATGATCTCTGGAGGGCTCGGGACAGGGGTTGCTCCTCTGTCCTGGTCCTGTTAGATCTCTCAGCGGCTTTTGATACCATCGACCATGGTATCATGCTGCACCGGTTGGAAGAGTTGGGGGCGGGAGGCACCATACTACGGTGGTTCTCCTCCTTTCTCTCTGACCGGTCGCAGTCTGTGTTGACAGGGGGGCAGAGGTCGACCCCAAGGCCCGTCATATGTGGGGTGCCACAGGGATCGGTCCTCTCGCCCCTTTTGTTCAACATTTATGTGAAGCCGTTGGGCGAGATCATCCGTGGTTTCGGGGTGAAGTACCATCAGTACGCTGACGACACTCAGCTGTACATCTCCACCCCGGACCACCCCAACGATGTCCTAGAAGTGATGTCCCAGTGCCTGGAGGCCGTATGGATCTGGATCGGGAGAAACAGGCTCAGGCTCAACCCATCCAAGACTGAGTGGCTGTGGTTTCCGACATCCCGATATAGTCAGCTGGTGCCATCGCTGACTATTGGGGGCAAATCATTGGCCCCCACAGAAAGGGCTCGCAACTTGGGCGTCCTCCTGGATTCACGGCTGTCTTTAGAAGAGCACTTGACGGCCGTGACTGGGAGGATTTTTCATCAGGTTCACCTGATCCGCCAGTTGTGTCCCTTTCTAGATCGGACTCTCTACACACAATCACTCATGCCCTCGTCACCTCTTGTCTGGACTATTGTAACGCTCTCTACATGGGGCTCCCCTTGAGGTGCACTCAGAGGCTCCAACTGGCGCAGAGTGTGGCTGCGCAGGTGGTTATGGGAGCGACGTGGAGTTCCCATGTAACACCTCTCCTTCACGAGCTGCACTGGCTCCCGGTGGTCTTCCGAGTGCGCTTCAAGGTTCTGGTTATCACCTTTAAAGCGCTCCATGGCTTAGGACCTGGTTATCTACGGGACCGCCTGCTACCACCAATAGCCTCCCACCGGCCAGTATGCTCCCATAGAAAGGGGCTCCTCCGGGTACTGTCGGCCAAACAATGTCGACTGGCGGCCCCTAGGGGATGAGCCTTCTCTGTGGGGGCACCTACGATCTGGAACGAACTCCCCCCCGGAGATACGGATGATCCCAGATCTACGCACCTTCCATCGCGCGCTTAAGACTTTTTTATTTCATCAAGCTGGCCTGGCCTAAATCTTCTCCCCTTTTTAAATGTAAATTTTAATTTGTTTTTAAATTATGGGGTATTTTAAATTTGTTCAGCCAAATTATTTAATTCGTTTTAATTTATTTTAAATTTTTGTATTTATGTGTTTTATCTTGTGGCTGTTCACTGCCCTGAGTCCTTCGGGAGAAGGGCGGTATAGAAATTTAATAAAATAAATAAATAAAATAAATAAATAGTCATCACTTCTATCTAGTTTGGCCTGGTTGAAATGAGACTTTTAAATCAGTTTTCCATTCAGCTAAATTTCTAGAAAGACCGTGTTTCAAAATCTCATAAACTTGGTTCCAAAGTTATTTGAAAATGGGAACCACTTCTATGTGAGTGTAGTGCTTTAGCAGAGCAAAACTAATTGTAGCTGCTTGGCAAGGTGCAAGATTGTGATTCTAATAGACTCTAATAGACACTATTAAATCCCTCCTTTAAGGAGTCAATTACTATCAAGTTGATCCAAATTTTTGTATTTGCTTATATTCAATTGAGCTACAGGGGAACAATACCATCAATCAATCAATCAATCAATCAATCAATCAGAATAGAGCTGGAAGGGATCTTGGAGGTCTTCTAGTCCAGCCTTTGCTTAAAAACCTCAAGTGATGAAAGGTTCTGAAGGCAAGTTATTCCACTGGTCAATTGTCCTCACTGTTATGAACAACCCCTCTCAAGGACACTCAATAGAACTGGTATCCCTTTTGGGGTCCTGTAGTTTCTTATTATAGTGACTGATGAATAATGTTTTACATCATAAATATTATTCATCGAGAAACATATTACTTTCTAATTAAAATAAACTAGTGCTGCAACTGAGATTATGAGCATTTTTCTCTATAGAGTGGGAAGAAGAGAAATAGAGAAAAAGAAATAACCTCTGATTTTTTAAAATGTTCTTCCAAGGAGATTAAGGAAAAAAGAGTATTCTAATAAATAATTTAGCTCAAAATAAAAGTTCTTTAAAAAGTCTTTAAAAAGCCTTTCAGCTTTCTTAACTCATATGCTTTGCCCCAAGTCTGAAATACATTACTCCAATGAATTTTTGTCTGATTTAGCTGGAGCTTCCTTCCCAAAAATTATGCAAAGTGTTGATTCTTACCTGGAATGCCCTAACAACTTGAGGCCTAGGAACCTAAGTATATTTTCTTCTTTCCACAGAACAGTTACAGATCCCTGTAAATGAAAATATGCAAAGGAATGCAAGATTTAATAACATCAAATCATTGGCTTTGTATATCTTCAACAGAGAGCAGAATAAGCAGTATCTTTTTATCCCAGTTATAAGGTATTGTGAACCTATTCTTTTCTCTGGCCAAAACAATTGCATGAGCCACAGTGGTGCAGTGGTTAGAGTGCAGTAACTGCAGGCTACTTCTGCTGATCGCCAGCTGCCAGCTGTTTGGCTCAAGGTTGACTCAGTCTTCCATCCTTCCAAGGTGGGTAAAATGAGGACCCAGATTGTTGGGGGCAATATGCTGACTCTGTAAACTGCTTAGAGAGGGTTGTAAAGCACTGTGAAGCGGTATATAAATCTAAGTGCTATTGCTAATATGTGTGTGTGTGTGTGTGTGTGTGTGTGTGTTTTCTGAGGTTTTCACGGGTGTTTGTATGTAGGTCTTTGGTTATTCGGGTTTTCTCCTGCGTAAAATTGGAAGTGTCTTGGCGACGTTTCGACGAAGTCTCATTCGTCATCTTTAGGATGGTGTTTTCGGCTTCGTGCTCTAGGAGCAATGTGTGATCGCAGCTGTTTCTTCCTTTTAACTGCTAGTGGGGGTGTGAACTGATTGGGTGGGAGCTTGGCTGTGTTCTGATTGGGTGGAGATGTGTTCTGATTGGTTGGGGGCTTGGCTGTGCTCTGATTGGATGGGGATGTATTCTGTTTGGGTGGGGGCAACTCAGACTAACCCGAGCACAACTAAGCCCCCACCCAAACAGAACACACCCCAATCCAATCAGAGCACAGCCAACCCCCCATCCAATCAGAGCACAGCCAAGCCCCCAACCAATCAGAACACAGCCAAGCTCCCACCCAATCAGTTCACACCCCCACTAGCAGTTAAAAGGAAGAAACAGCTGCGATCACACATTGCTCCTAGAAGCACGAAGCCGAAAACACCAGCCTGAAGATGACAAATGAGACTTCGTCGAAACGTCACCAAGACACTTCCAATTTTACGCAGGAGAAAACCCGAATAACCAAAGACCTACCTACCTACCTACCTACATACATATTTGTTTGTTTTCAAATATATATATTTGTTTTTGTAAAACAACAGGACACGAAATTGACTTTGAAGGAACCAAATTAATCTCCAAAATTGAACACTTCAACAAGAGAATAATCATGGAAGCCATCAAAATAGAGAAACACCCCCATAACATGAATAAACGCGACGATATCTCCCGCCTACCGGACATCTAGAAACTAGCCCTAGTCAACAGAAGAGTCCCAGCCACAAAGATTAACACCGGACCCAAGATAACATATGACACCACCACCAATCATCCTCATCAGATTCAAACCCAAACCCATCCCATAGACGAAATACAACCACCATCCAGAAGCCAGACCACGGCAGCACCACCAGCTGCTGCACCCCACTCCGATCCCCACACAAAGCAAACTGACACACGCCATGAACACATGGCAAGACCTCAAACTCAGAGCCAAAGCCCGGGATGCGGCATCACAGCCACCTGCTCAGGACATTACATCAAAAAACTCAGGATATCACACACTAGAACTTAGGATGTTAACACACAGCCCATTACCCAGGTCGTTACAACACAAAAGACTAATGGGCACGCATCAAGGACCTCACCCACACAGGATGTTACGAAACAGCCGACTAATCTGCAAACATCAACTCCATCAACCAATCAAGATGTAACAACACAGGCAACCAACCTGCTTACAGCAACAAAGCCAGCACCCCACACCTCCCCACCAGTATTTATAGAGACGGCAGCTCCAATCATGCTTTGCTCGCACAGGCACGAAGCTGAAGACACCAGCCTTCTGCCTTGACACTTGGCTGCTCTAATAGTATGTGGTGTGGGGTCAACAGTATACAGCTGTGCTATTCAACTAAAGCTAAATAAAGCTATGAAAACTGGTTGGCTTTCCTAAGAACTTTTACACAGGCACATATATTCATTCCTTATTTTCTTATGAAGATATTCATATGTTTAACTGAGACTTATTCCTTTATGGGACCTATTATTCAAACTGTTAGTAAACTCACAGATGTATTTCCAGGAAGAGGTCAGCAGCAAAGTACTTTCATATCATGTGAAGAAAAGTGCATGGACACTTCCACTTTGTATTAAGAGTCAAACTTATTCAGCCTTTACTTATTTGTTTTTATATTTTCTATACAAGAAGCTGCATTTTTATTACTATTCACCCTCCCTTTGTTGTTCTCTACCCACTTCTGTTTTTGTTAGCTGAATGATATTAGATTCATAATGCTTGTTATGTGTGGAGACTTCTTAACCCGAATTCCCTGCTCAGGGCAGGAATTCAAATTACAGTAACCTGACATGTTTCTTTACTATTTCAACTTTTAGTGATGGGAAGCCCACCATCTTTGTCAGTAAATGGTTCTATTGCTGAATGACTCCAATTATTTAATAAGCATTTAGTTGGAATTTGTCTTTCTGTAACTGAAATCCATTATTTTGTATCCCACACTCTGGGAGGAGAGAAAACTGGACTTGGCCTTCTTTGTGTGACTTCCTTGCCTTTTAAATGGAAGGTTTCTGGTTTGAAATGTAGCAAATTTTGAATTACTACTTGCCCCCCAGATGTTTCCTACTTTGCCTTGTATAGGTAGTCTTTGCTTAATAACTACAATTAGAACTGGAAATTCCATCACTAAAAATGGTCATTAAGTAAGACATCACATGACCATGTCTGACTTATAATTTCACTTCTGCATAATCATTAAGTGAAACACCCAATGTTGTTAAGCAAAACATCTGACCACAACTTGAAATTTTATTGCTGGATTCTCCACTGACTCTGCCTATCAGTAGCCAACTGTGAATCGTGCAAATGGCAATCATGTAATAGTGGGGTAACCATGATAGTTGCAAATGCAAGGACCTAAAGTTACCTTTTCAGCACCATCATAACTTCAAACAGTACCTAAGTAGAACAGGCATTAAGTGTGGACTACTTGTACATTTTGTTTTTTTGCTTTTAATATACCAAATTTTATATATGTATATATATATATGTTTGGGATGTTGGAATAAAAGCCTTTTCACGTGCCTGGGAAAATAATGAAGATGCACTTTTGTTTTGCCTTATTTTAAGAAAGGCCAGGAAAAATAGGAAGCTCAGGGAAAGAAAAACAACATTAATGAAAACCATACCTTCTATAAATGACTTTTCCCAAGGAACAAGATAGCCACAGGTTTTAGATTCATATTTATATGTAGGACGTTTTTTCAGTCCAATCAACATATGTATTTTTTCCCTCTTCCCAACTTTAAAATTTACAAATTTAATTTGCATTCTTTTGCATTGTCTTAAAATAAATGCTTCCAAGAAGCTTCTTCAGCTCTGGCAGAATAGAGGGGAATTGAAGGATTTATATTACTTGCAGAAAGCTGGTCATTTGCATCCTTTTAGAGGGTCATTGAAGCACTTTGAAGTTTATCTGTGTCCTCAGGGTCACCTGAGTAGTGCTCCTGCTCCTGTAGTCTGCAGTTTTTGTCTCTGGAAATCTATTCTTACTCCCAAGCTGTAGAGACTGAGAATTTCTACAGACTTTTAGCTATACAATTTGGGATGAACACCCTTTGAATGGTGTAGGAATAGGAATGGGTCAATCTCTATCCCCTCATGGGAAATGCAGTAGCCCAAGTAGTCAATTTTACTCTGATGGAACTCACATTTTGAAAGTTTAGGTATAGTTGAACAGCCCTAAGGTTTTTAAAGCACTGCTCTAACCAGTTTCACATGCTCCTTCATAGTCTCAGTATAAATCAGCATGTCATCCAGGTAGACCAAAATGCCTTTGTACAGGTGCTCATGCAGCATCATTTATTAACTGCATGAAGGGGGGGGGGGAGGTTTGTAATCCAAAGGGGAAAACCCTGAACTGAAAACACTCTAAGGGGCAGTTAAAAGTTGTTTTCCATTTGTCCCCCTCCTTATTCAGAATTTGGTAATAGGCTTCTTGCAAGTCCAGTTTAGTAAAAATCTTCCCCTTGGCCAAATGGGTTAACGTTTCATTAGTGGCAGTGGGTAGACGTTTTCCACATACACAGTGTTTTGGCTCTCTATAGTTTTATGCCAGGGGTCTGCAACCTTAAACACTTGAAGAGCCATTTGGACCCATTTCCCACAGAAAACAAAACACTGGGAGCCACAAAACCTGGGTGGGCGTAGTCGACTCAATGTCACTCACTCTTACAGTCACCCCCAGCAACGCCCACCCAAGTTTTGTGGCTCCAGGTGTTTTCTTTTCTGTGGGAAAACAGATATCTCTCTTTGTGTGTCTCTCTCATTCTCTCTCTCTTTCTTTCTCCCTCCCGGTCTCTCATCTCCCTCTTTCTCCGTCTCTCACCTCCCCCTCTCTTTGTCCCTCCCTTTCTTTCATCTCCCTCTCCCTTTCTCCGCCTCTCACACCTCTTTCTCCGTCTCTCATCTCTCTCCCTCTTTCAAGCTATTTCTCCCTCCCTCATCTTTCTCCTTCTGTCTCTCATGTCTCTTTCTCCCTTTCCCTCATCTCTCTCCCCCTCCCTCCCTGTCTTTCTGTCTCATCTCTTTTCACTTCTCTCTCACACATCTCTCTTAATCTCTTTCCGTCTGTCTCTATATCATCTCTCTCTCCTTCTGTCTCTTTCTGTCTCATACACACTCTCCCTCTGTGTCTTTTTCTTGCCCCCCTCTCCCTCTCCCTCTCCCTCTCCCCCTGTCTCTTTCTCTTTTTCTCCTTCCCATATGGTTTAAATCAAGAGCATTTCAGGTTCCCAGATAAACGAAGCTCTTTCGTCCCTGTACTGTAGCTCCCTGCCGGCTGAATCCACCACTGGCTGGCCCCACCCCTCACCCTCCGCTCCCAGTCATTCCTTGCCTGGCCTGAGAAGCTCTGCCCCGAGATACTGGCCCGGCCCAGCTGCGGCTGATGCTCTGCATCATAATGGACTCCAGGAGGAGGGGACACCATCTCCCCCATTGTGAAGTGCACTAAGTGTCTATGCATAGATTCAGGACCCATCCTTTTTTTCCAGAATAGCACCAGGGTGGCCACTCTGGGTCAAGCCAGCTGGATAAATCTCTGCTTTAGGTTTTTGTCTATAAAAAAGATATAGTTCCTTCAATTCCCTAGAGGTCATAAAGTACAATTTGGGTTTGGGTAGTTTAGCCCCCAAAAACATCTCTATGGAGCAGTCTGTTGGCCAGTGGGGTGGGAATTCATCTGAACTCTCCTTGCAAACATATCCCGCAAGTCCCGGTACTCTGGAAAAATTTGGGGATCAGTCTTCTTTCGCTCTTGCATTGCATTGAACCCCTCACCTCCTGTCTCAGCTTCAGGATCTCTAAGATCTTTCCCAGTTTCATTTTAGCGTCAGCCCATTGGAGTTTTAGCAGCCCCCTCCTCCATTTCACAGAGGGGTTCCATTGATGTAGCCACACTAGTCCCAGCACCAAATGTCTCCCCATGCCTGGATCCACAATAAAATTTAGAGTCTCTATGTGTGTCCTCATCCATATTTCTATCGACTCAGTGATGAATGTCGCTGGGATCCCTCCCACTATGGAGTCATCTAATTGGCAGAATGCCACTGGAACTTTGAGCAGCCTAAGTCTCAATTCTAGTTTCTCCAATAGCACAGGGTTGACCAAACATCTGGTACATTCTGAGTCCAGAAGGGCGACTAAGCTGGCTTTACGTCCTGTGGATTGGACTATCAGTTCAATGAGGACTGTCATCGGGGTACCAGGGGGTCATAGTTGGAGTCAGTATTGCTCTCTCCTGGGCCTCCGCTGGGCTAGTCAGAGTTCTCTCACCATGTCTGGGGAATGGGGTGAACTCTATGACTCCACACCTTCCAGGGCTGTCTCACAGGCTCATGGTGTTGGCTTAGCAGTCTTTTTGGTGGACCCCAGGATTATTTTCTGGGCCAGTTGGTTGGACCTGCATTGAGCACCTTTGTGCTCCTCCTTTCTGCACTTGAAGCAAGCTGTGCATCATCACTGAGGGTTCTGGGCACCTGCCTGTGCTTTTGGAATTTCCCTCTTCTCCGAGAAGGATTTTTGTCACCCTCTCCTTGGGCAATGCTTGTTTTGGGCGAGGTTGATTTCTGCTTCCTCAGCCAGGACATACCAGCCATGGAGAGTGGGGGGGGGGGGCACCCCTGGAGATACAGATGTTGTAGACCTCATCAGTTATCCTGTCTTTAAAACAGGTGATTAGGATGTCCTGTGGCCAATTGCTAGCTGGCAGGCAAGGTCGCTGAACTCCTGGGTGTACTCAGTCACGTGTCAGCGTTCCAGAAAACCCCCGACTCCCAGTAAAGACGTGGAAGCAGGCATTTTCCAAAATTCTCTTTACTAGAAATAGGTAAACTGGCACATCTGGGAAATCCCGAATCTGAAAAGCCCGGGCTTTCCTTCAGTAATACAAAACTCCCAAAATCACCCCCTTTCTCCTCAATTAATCACATGCTCCAATCAACGTGCGTTCCACCTCGACCCAGCACTTGACCCTCCTCCTCCAGATGCTGAATCACCCTGACCATGACCGATAGGAAGAATGCTATTATGTCTACTAATTCCCTTCTCCTAAATCCCCCCTCCTACTTTCCCACACATGAGGAGGTGGCAGCATTGAAGCTTCCGGCCTAATATTGCTTCCAAGGCTGACAGGCGTCTCCCCCTGCAGGAAGAAAATTAAAACAGACAAAACATAAAAGGAAAGGGTTACCGCTTAGCACCAATCCCTTTAACCCCCCTCCCCCCCAGGAGGTCCTTTTGATTTGTCAGGAAATTTGTCGTGAAACTGTTTCACAAGCACATCAGCCTTCACATCCCAACTCTTAACCCAAGTAGATTCTCTTACCGGTTTCAATAAGCTGCTATGGAAAACAGGGTGTATCTTCCCTAATATGCGAGGGAGTCTAAGTTGGACAATCACTGGGTTAATCACTTTCACTATAGGAAAGAGACCTACAAATTTGGGTCCAAACGTCTTGCTGGGCACTCTCAATCTTAAGTATTTGGTTGACAAATACACCTTATCACCTATTCGGAAAGGCGGTTGGAGACCCCGGTGTTTGTCGGCTTGAGCTTTATATTTTTCCACTGACTCCGCTAAACTTTTTTTGTATTCTCTCAACCCTTCTTCAATGAGGTCATCCAGTCCGTTAAGGACATGGAAGTAGACGGCTCTCTAGGCAATTCAGGCATCGGCACAAAATCCATGCCCGTAGTTATTTGAAAAGGAGTCAAGCCAGTACTGCTGTGTACTGCATTATTATAAGCAACTTCTGCGAATGGTAGCAAGTCCGCCCAGTTCTCTTGTTAATAATTCACATAACACCTAATGTACTGCCCCACCATTGAGTTCAATTTTTCAGCCGATCCGTTAGTTGATGGGTGAAAAGCCGAACTAAGTCCCTGAGATGACCCAATGGATCGTAGAAACTCCCTCTAAACGTTAGCAGTAAATTGGACCCCGCGGTCCAATATTCTTCTTCTTGGGACTCCATGTAGCCTGTAGATGTGTTTCACAAACAGTTTTGCCACTTTTTTAGCTGAGGGTAGTCCACTGCAGGCAATGAAGTGGACTTGCTTGGAAAATAAATCACTGACAGTCCAAATGACTTGGTTGCCCCCACTGTCAGGGAGCTCAACTATGAAGTCCATCACAATCTCCTCCTAAGGCTTGGTGGGTTAGGTCAGAGTCTGGAGAAGGCCAGGGGGCTTCCCCAGTTAGTATTTCATGGTGGCGCAGGTGGCACAGCTCCTGACATAGTCTTCCACATCGGTTTTCATTTTTGGCCACCAGAATTGCCTCCTAGTCAAATGGAGGGTTTTTAAAAACCCAAAGTGCCCTCCTAGGCGAGAATCATTACTTCTCTTCAGTACCAGGAGCCATAGGCTGCGGGGCACTTAAAGTTTATTCCCTTTCCACGCCAACCAATCCCTTAAGGTGAGGTTGGCCTGGTGCTCTTTGAACCAGGAATCATTCGAAAGCACCGCTTTTAGCTCCGCTGTCAATTTGTCTTTGGGGAGTTTGGAACCCTGGCGCGTTTGCGCTCGGTGCGGGCTTGGGCGGCTGGCTGAGATTCTGAAATCATGGCGTGAACTATCTCTTCCCGTTGGCTGTCAAATTGGGGTTTGCGGGAGAGAACGTCAGCCAGAAGGTTCTTATCCCCCGGGATATATTTCAGGTTAAAGTTAAAATGTTTGAAATATTGAGCCCAACGAATCTGCTTTGGAGAAAGCTTCCTCGGGGTCTTCAGTGCCTCGAGATTCATGTGGTCAGTCCAAACCTCAAAAGGCTCCTCCACCCGCTCCAGGAAGTATTTCCAGGACAGGAAAGCCCATCGCACCGCAAACGCCTCTTTTTCCCATGCCGCCCATCTGCACTCAGTGTCCATTAACTTCCTGGATACGTAAGCACACGGCATTAGATTTTTCTGGGGGTCTTTTTGTAGTAGAACAGCCGCCACCACCACATTATAAAAAGTTTATTACGCTTATTATTGGGCTTATTATCAGGGGATGTCTTATTTTGGGGAAACAGGGTATACACATACACACACACATATATGCACACCCACCCACCCACCCACACATATATATACACCCACCCACACATATATATAAAGATTTGAGGAATAATTCAATTTTATGCAACCTTCCTTTCCAGAAGTAAGTGTATCTATTTTTGTTTCAGTACATAATTTCAGTATATTTTAATAAAATTTCAGTAAAATTTAAATCTCAACATTTATGTTATCAGAATGCTAGGAAAATAATTTCTTAACAGGCAATAGTTGAAATGACATCACACAGTCAATAAGCCACATGGAGGGCACTTCCCAAACCTTTCCTTGACGAACTTTTTTTGGTTTGTAGTTAGAAGAGGCATCATAGATTATATATTGTGTACAGAAACTCTGGTCAGATGTAATCTCAGCATGATAAGCTACTGTATTGATTGTCTGAGTGACATCATTATCTGATTTAGGCTTCCTTAGGAGAATTTGTCCTCCTCCAGCTTTCACCAGTTCTTTGAGGTCATCTTTCTTGTGCTCTTTAAATATTCCCAGGAAATAGAAGTAGCAGCCATCAAAAAGTTTTGGCAACTGAAATAAAGAATAGATTGTTCTCATCCATGCAGCTCACAATTCTAAGATAAAGCCACTATTTCTTATTTAATAAACCTCTACAATCAACTAATTTAGCTAGCTTCTATTTATCTGTGAGCTACATTGCAACTAATAATACTATTTTTGTATGGCATGTAAAATATCAAATCAACCAGCAATAAATTAAGGACTATAAACTGCTGAAAAAAATGGGTGAAGATAGAAACAGGACCCAAAATGGACAGAACAGAACAAACAAGAGGAATGGTTCCAAAGAAGGAAAACAGACATATAGCCTATTCTCAGGGATAAAAAAGGAATGAACAGTCCTGTGGATGGAAGAAATGGAATGAGAGGAAAAAGAAAACAAAAAGGTTTTGTGAAAAAAAATTCATATCAGTTATGTTGTAGAAATGAAGGATAGCAAATAGATCAAATAAAAAAAGAAATTATGTGGAGCTTTGCAACAGAAGAAGCTGGTAGGAACAGGTAAAGAGATAAAAGAGGTTAAACTTCATATATGGATTAAAAATAATCTGAACTTGGTGTGTATGGGTTTACTTAATTAACAAATGATTACAAAATATTTCTAGATCTGGGAGGAGAAACAAATTTATTTATTTATTTTATTTATTTATTTTATTAGATTTTTATATCGCCCTTCTCCTACTGGACTCAGGGCGGTGAACAGTCAAGAATAAAAACATCACATACAAAATTTAAGATTAATTTTAAAAGAATTAAACAAGTTTTGGCCCAATATAAAATTTAAAACACCCCAACTAAAATCAATTAATAATTAAAAATATCTAAGGGGGAGTCAAGCCAGCCCAATTTGATGAAATAAAAAAGTTTTAAGGGCACGGCGAAAAGAATGGAGATCTGGGATCCTACGTATCTCCAGGGGCAGGTTGTTCCAAAGGACAGGTGCTGCCACAGAGAAGGCCCTCCCCTGGGGGTCGCCCGCCGACATTGCCTGGCCGACGGCACCCTGAGGAATCCCTCTCTGTGGGAGCGTACTGGCCGGTGGGAGGCTATCGGTGGCAGAAGGTGGTCCTGTAAGTACCCAGGCCCTAAGCCATGGAGCACTTTAAAGGTGGTAACCAACACCTTGAAGTGCATCTGGAAGACCACCGGGAGCCAATGCAGCTTGAGCAGGAGAGGTGTCACATGGGAGCGCCCCATTGCTCCCATAATCCCCCGCGTGGCCACATTCTGCACCAGTTGGAGCCTCCGGGTGCTCCTCAAGGGGAGCCCCATGTAGAGAGCATTACAATAGTCCAGGTGAGAAGTGACAAGTGCCTGAGTGACCATGTGTAAGGAGTCCCAATCCAGAAAGGGACGCAACTGGCGAATCAGGCGAACCTGATAAAAAGCCCCCTGGCCACGGCTGTCATATGTTCTTCTAAAGACAGCCGTGCGTCCAGGAGGACGCCCAAGTTGCTGGCCCTCTCCATGGGGGCCAGTAACTCGCCCCCAATAGCCAGCGATGGCTATATCGGGACGCCAGAAGCCACAGCCACTCGGTCTTGGAAGGGTTGAGTCGGAGCCTATTTCTCCCGATCCAGACCCGCACAGCCTCCAAGCACCGGGGCATCACTTCAAGGGCATCATTGGGATGGCCTGGGGTGGAAATGTACAGCTGAGTATCATCAGCATACTGATGGAACTCCACCCCCAAACCACGGATGATCTCACCCAGCGTTTTCACATAAATGTTGAACAGGAGGGGTGAGAGGACCGACCCCTGCGGCACCCCACAAACAAGGCGCCTCGGGGTCGACCTCTGCCCTCCTGCCAACACCGACTGCAACCGGGCAGAGAGATAGGAGGAGAACCACTGTAAAACGGTGCCCCCCACCCCCAACCTCTCCAACCGGCGCAGCATGATATAATGGTCGATGGTATCAAAAGCCGCTCAGAGATCTAACAGGACTAGGATAGAGGAACAATACCTATCCCGAGCCCTCCAGAGATCATCCACCAATGCGACCAATGCCATTTCCGTGCTGTGCCCAGGCCTGAAGCCGGACTGGAGCGGATCTAGATAGACAGCTTCATCTAGGTACTGCAGAAGCTGTTGCGCCACCACACTCTCAACAACCTTCGCCACAAAGCGAAGGTTGGAGACTGGATGGTAGTTAGCCAAAACAGCCGGATCCAGGGAGGGCTTCTTGAGGAGGGGCCTCACCACCGCCTCTTTTAAGGCGGAAGGCAAGACACCCTCACTCAGAGAAGCGTTAATAATCCCCTGGAGCCAGCCTCGTGTAACCTCCCGGGAGGCCAGCACTAACCAGGAGGGACACGGGTCCAATAAGCATGTGGTTGCGTTCAGCCATCCCAGAATCCTGTCCACGTCCTCGGGAGCCACAGGGTCGAACTCCTCCCAAATGACATTATCAAGACCTGCCTCCATCATCCCGCCTGTACCTACCCAGCCAGAGACCAAGCCTTCCCGAATCTGAGTGATTTTATCATGCAGATACTGCACAAAATCCTCAGCCCGATCCTGCACTCCCGCGCTCTCGGATGGAGAAGGGAGCGGGTCATTCGAAACAGGGCGGCTGGGTGGTTATCTGCAGATGCGATAAGAGCAGAAAAATAGTTAGATTTTGCCGCTTTTATCGCCACTAGGTAGGTCTTAATATGAGACCTCACCAGTGTTCGGTCAGATTCGGAATGGCTGGTCCTCCAACCACTCTCCAGGCGTCTTTTCCGGCACTTCATCTCCCTCAGCTCCTCGGAGAACCAAGGAGCCAGGTAAACTCGGCTACGGGTCAGAGGCCGCAAAGGCACGACTCGGTCCAAAGTGCCAGCAGCCGCCCTGTCCCAGGTGGCCACCACCTCTTCAGCCGAGCCATGAGTCAGAGCCTCAGGAAATGGCCCAAGCTCCATCTGGAACCTATCAGGATCCATCAGGTGCCTGGGGCGGAACCACCTAGTCTGTTCCGCCTCCCTGCGGCGGGGTGTGGCGGTTAGAAAGTCAAGCCTAAGAAGGGAATGATCTGACCATGACAAGGGCTCGGTCACTATCTCCCCTATCTCAAGGTCATTCATCCACTGACCAGAGACAAAAATCAAGTCCAGAGTGTGTCCTCCCATGTGAGTGGGTCCATGAATTAATTGGGTCAGGTCCATGGCCATAATGGAAGCCATGAACTCCCAGGCCACCTCAGACGCTTCGTCGACAGATGGCAAGTTGAAGTCCCCCATGACCATAAGCCTGGGGGTCTCCACCGCCACTTCGGCAATCACATTGAGCAGCTCGGGCAGGGCCGCCGACATGTGGCAGGGAGCCAGGTACGTGATCAGCAAGCCCATCTGCCTCCCATGCCCCACTTCACAAGAAGGGACTCACATCCGGCTATCTGAGGTACAGTGGCCTCCCTTGGAACAAGTCCTTCCTTTACAAGAACCGCCACTCCCCCGATTTAATAGGATATATTAAGTATAATTTTCATATTTGCATAACAATATACACAGGAGAAGGACAAGGCTACGAAAGAGTTTTGCTTAGCCAAAATGACTGATGTACTAAAATTTATCAAAGATGAATCCATTCTACTTCAGGTAATAGTTGTAAAGATTTTCCCAAAACTTATCAAAAAAGCAATATTTAGAAACATTTATTGACAATAAAAATCCACTTATAGTTAAAAATTACATTTCTAATTTAATTTAGCTATCATTTCTCAAAACCAAATCCTGAAGCAAAGTATTCCCTTGTCTGGAAAAAAAAAAGACTGAAACACTGAAAAAAATGTCCTCACAAGCTGTTCTGTGTTCAGGCGGCTTTGTCGAGGACCACCGTCTACTTCATATTTCTCTTCTTGTTCAAAAGTGCCACTCCCAAAGCTGGCTTCTACCCCTATAAGTTGGAAAAGAATGTTTAAATAAAGAAAACATGGTTATTTTCTGCAAATCCAGAAGTGGGTTTGGGGAGGGGGAATTGAAGGATTAGGGGGGGAAATCACGAAGATAACAGATGGACAGATGATTGGCTGGAACATATGCCAAACTAAGAGAAAGACTCAATACCAGATGAGAAATAAGTAATCAAATTAGTCAATCAAACAATTAGAATAGAGCTGGAAGGGACCTTGGAGGTCTTCTAGTCCAGCCTTTTCTTAAAAACCTCCAGTGATGAAGGTTCTGAAGGCAAGTTATTCCACTAGTCAATTGTCCTCACTGTTAGGAAGTTTCTCCTTAATTCCAGGTTGTTTCCCTCCTTGATTACCCATTGTTTCTTGTCTTGCCTTCTGGTGTTTGGAAAATAAGTTGACCCCCTCTTCTCTGTGGCAGCCCCTCAAACACTGGAATACTGCTATCAGATTTCATAGGTTCTAGGTCCAGACACATTGACATCCGTTATCAAAATGTAAAACAATCAGTAAAAAAAGGTTTTGTTAAATTGCAGTATGTGTTTACACATGATCAAATTGCTGATATGCTCAACAAACCACTTCCAGCAGCTCAACACGAGTATCTACGTAAGAAGATGTGCCTTATTTGATGGCAGTACCTGATGTCCACTCAACTGACAAAGAAGGGGTTGTCACTGTGTTCTTTTTTTTTTATTGAAAAAGTTTTCAAATACAAGTTTTCCCCCTTTTTCCCCCCCCCTTCCCTAACCCCCCCTCACCACCCATCCCCCCCTGTGACTTCTTCACAACAATAGGCTATTTCATAACTAATTACATACATAATATCTTTCCTTTCCCTTACTCCCTCCTCAGAATACTGACCCTTAGCATATTATTCTTATAACTCCCATTTTTACGATAATCTGCCCTTTTTCTCCTCCCCTAAACTTATAGTGTATTATTACAATTTAACATTTAATCTTTTATATATATTAATATAACATTTTAAAGCAGCCTTCTCCCTACATCCAGATTTAACGTTTATTCAGTTCTATCCAATTCCTCCACTCCCCTAAATATATGACTTAAGGATCCTTTTTCTTAGACTAATCAATCAGTAAACTAACCTATTTCAACCCTTCAATTCCTACAAAATCATGCAATACAATTCTAAATATAACCCACTGCCCACTTTACTAAAATATACACATATCTATATATGCATTCCATTTTATAAAAAAAAAAGACAATAACTTTAAATTTATAATCCATATAATATCTTCTTTGATGTCTTTCCACTGGATCGTTAAATCCATCACCCATAATAGGGTAAAATAACATGCTGGTGCAACAGTTTGTTCAAAATCTTCAATCATCTTCTGCCCCCATCAGTAGTAGATATCCTCGTATATATATAAAAGTAAAAACAACCACCCGAGTGACATTATAATTATATCCATATAGTTATAGTTGTGGTATTCATCAGGATTGTTGATTCCCATCATCCTAATGGGTAACAACCAGATCTTCTGCATGCCCCAGCGTGACTCTCTTGCCTTGTAACTCAAAATAATCATAATATATTCACCAGTAAAAGAAATCCAGAGTAGATAATTCAAATCCAACAAGGTAAGGCTCTTTTCACATCCCAAAATCACGGCATTACAGAGATCTGCCACAATCCTCAGGATAGTATTAAACAATTGTTCGCCTCCACTATCTTTTCAGATGTTCATTCATTTTTTAAAGTCCCTGGCTTCACTGTTGCTTGGTTTAGAAATTGCTGTTTCTATGAGAGCTATTTCTTTTCTTTTTCTTTTGCGGGTTGAATTTCCATCCTCGTTTCGTGCCTACCAATTGTGTATCGGCTGATCGATTTTCATTCTGCTTTGTGAGTTGATCTTGTTGGGTTAGTTTTATCATCTCATCTTTCTTCTCCATCACTTGTATATCAACTGGTTGATTTGCGCACTTGTCTGTGACTTGATGGTTCATCACATTGGAGTCGGATGACACTGCTCTCTTATTTATAGACAGTCCAGCTGGGGTATCCAGAGAGTCCAAAGACAACTTATCCACCACAGCCTCTGTAATTTGACATTTTCTTTTTGTTTCCAACTCCTTTTGCTTATCCTGTATTATGCGTAAAGATGTTAAGTTCATTTTTAAAATTTTTTGATAAAATTCTTCCGCTTTTTCAACAGTGTTCAGTTGATATCTTACTCCTTGGTGTCTCAATATTAAACCAACTGGGGCATTCCACCTAAATAGGATATTTCTTTTTTTTAACTCAGTCACTAGAAAGCCAAATTTCTTCCTCTCCATTAACATCTTAGTCGGGAGCTCCTTAAAAATCCAAATCTTTCTTCCATGAAATTGCAAAGTAGAATTAAAAGAGTTCTGCACAATATTATTCCTAATTTCTTTATCTGTAAAATAGATCACCACATCTCTAGGCAAT
The DNA here is from genome assembly GCA_022577455.1 of Arizona elegans. Classification (NCBI taxonomy): domain Eukaryota; kingdom Metazoa; phylum Chordata; class Lepidosauria; order Squamata; family Colubridae; genus Arizona; species Arizona elegans. The sequence goes on from JAKOOJ010000001.1 coordinate 158,862,446, forward strand.
TGCCTTTGCTTTGCCAACCAGGAGTTTATTCTGTAAATTCTATCAATCCTGCAATACACTTCATCAGATTGAACCTTTAAAATCCCAGCCAGAATTTCAGAAGATATTTTCCTTAAGTCATCTCTATTATTTTCCTGCAAACCTCTCAGTTTAATTGCATATTCTGTAAAATTATATTGAATCATTAAAACTTCTCTTTCAATCCTCTGTTGCACATTTTCTTCATTACCAGTCTTTTGGTCAACCTCCAATTTAGGTTTGTCTTCTGAGCTATTATCCTGAATGTTTACCAAATCCTTTTTAATTTTTTGAATCTTGTCATCCAAATTCTCCTCAGTTTCCTTCATTTTAGACTCTAATAATTTAGTCTTTGCATCCACCCGAATCAGAAAGTCTGATAAACCATTAGCTGTTTTTAAAATCTTTCGATTCAAAAAGTCAAACTTTGATTTCACCAGTTCACCAATTTCTTTAATTTCCTGCTTAAATTTTTCGAGTTGCTGGTTCACAATCTCATCCCTTCTTGCAATTTCTTCAAGAAGAAATTCTATTATATTAAAATCAGGTTTCTGACACTGGAGAGTTAAAACTTGTTGGTGTAATTTATTAATGGGGGAGATTCCCCCCCCCCCCCGTTTGTCTAGCTGTGTGAGTCCCGGTGCCATTTCCCACACAGACAAGATTTAGTGGAAAAGAGAGAAAAAAAAAGCTTGTTTCCAACCAAGATCAATATCAGATCCCCAAGGAAAAAAAAAGGAAAAAAAGCAAGTGTGAGAGTGAGGTTTTGCCTCAATTACGGCCAGAAGTATTCATTCCGCTACTTTGTAATAGAAAACGGAAGGACTTTCCCTTTCAGCCTCTCTTCAAGCCGCAGCAGTCGCAGCAGCAATCGCCATTTTAAAAATCTTTTTTCCTTTCACTTCTTAAACAACTTCAATAACTTTTCCAATAAAAAGAATACTTGCGCTTCAGGATCAGAGGTCCAACTGACGTCTTCTTGAGTTAATTTAACAAATTTACAGGCTTGCTTTTGCCCCTTAGCTCTGCATGTAGGAGAGATCTCCCAGAGCCCGGAGCATCGGCTGGGGATACGGGGAGTCTCTTCCGCTCCGTCCCAAAAGAAAAAAAAAAAACTTTTGGGATTAGGCAGAGGACTCAACCCACCCCAGCCTGCTCTATCTCCGTTTCCTCATGGAAACAGAGTTTTTTCGAGCCGCCATTCCGCTATAAAGGCGGCTCTTTACAGGCAGTGGGTGGGACGATCCCAAAGGAGCGTCCAGCGGGGACAAACAGCAAACCGGAAACCCTTCGGGTTGTCACTGTGTTCTTGTATTTGTCAGCTGGGCTCCCATTCTGAGACTTACGGTAGATGCTGAGCACCTTATCTCTAAACTACTGTGCATGTCCACATTCTTTTCTTTCTCTTCTAACTTTCTTTGTTCGCCTGCCAAGAGGTAAGGCAGGGAAGTTTGCCAAGATGTAATTAATAGCTAGTAAGATTGCTTTTTACTTCTTTATAATAAAATGTGTTTTATTAGAATGTATCTCGGATTTATTTTCTTAAAGTATACTTCAAGGAAAAGCCACGGTCCATCTTTAATTAAGTACAATTACCCCAAAGGGGAACGGGATTAATTGCCACCCTGACAGTCAAAAACTGGTATTGTCTTCTCAGGTCTCTTACTCTTCTAGGTATCTGTTTCAACACCTCAATCTCTTTATCTTTATATTTTATTGGTGTGTTTCTTGCTACTGTAATATTTCTGATTTTATTGCTTTCCTGGTGAATCTGACATGCACTTCTCTTGGCAATTTATTTCTCATTGCATATCAAGTATGAACTCTATATATCTTGTCGATCCCATTTAGTATCTTTTCCTTGGTCTCCTCCATCACTTCCACCAGTATCTCAGTCACCACTTCCGCCAGGTTTTCTCCCTTCTCTTCTTCTATATTTTAGAATCTTAAGTAATACTCTGCCCTGTTCATTTCGAGAAACACAATCCCCCCCCCGATTTTTATCAGCAATTATAAGTCTATCATCCACTTTTGCGGTTTGTTTGGTGTATATTGCCTTGATCATATTGATAAAATCTTCCCCAAATTCCATATATTTTAACTGTATCTTGAATCGCCAGTTTACATTGTCAAATGCTTTCTGTGCATCTAAAAACATCAGTGCCATTTATTTTTCTGGATGTGTTTCATAGTATTCTAATGTGTTAAAAATTATTCTCATGTTTTTAATTTGTCTATTTGGCAGGAAACCATTCTGATCTGAATGTATAAATTCATTCAGGAATCTCTTCAATCTTTCAACTATTATTGATGTACAAATGTTATAGTCCATATTTAAGAGTGAGATGGGTTTATAGTTTTTGATCTGGGATATATTTATGTCTTCTTTTGGTATGAGGATGATATTTGCTTCCATCCAGGATTTTGGTATTTTAGCTTTTAGCAAGACTTCATTGTAAACTTCCAGAAGTACTAGTCCCAAGGAGTCTTGTAATTGTTTATAGAATTCTACCAGTAGGCCATCTGCTCCTGGAGTTTTATTATTATTCTGTCTAATTGCCTCTATTAATTCAAGCATCCTTCCATTTAATGTAGATCTTATTTCTTCCAGGACTTTGGGCAATCCAGCCTCTTCTAGATATTGATTTATTTTATCCTCCGATAATTCCTCTTGGTTGTACAGATTTTCATAGTAGTTCTGAATTATTTTTTTGCTGTCAGTTTGGTGTTATAATGTATCTTTCTCGTCTGTCAAACTTTGTATCTGTCTTTTCCTTTCTATTTTCTTTGAAGAAAAATGTCATTTCTTTTTCTATTGTTTATATGAATTTCTTGTCTTTTAATATGTATTGATTCAACATCCATCTCACCTTTTTCTTATATCCTTTCCATTTGATCCTGACTAAGTAGTGGTCTGCCCATATGTTTGGTTCTATTTCTATTTCCTGTATATTAGTACTTAGTTCTGGTGTCATTCATGCCATGTCTATCCTTGACCAGGATTGATGCCTATTTGAGTAATATGTGTATTGGTTTCTCTCCGGATTTCTTTCTCTCCAAATATCTTGAAGGTTCATTTCCTCCACCAGTTTAAAGAAAGACTTTGGTAAGATTTCCCTTGCCTTTTTATTTATTTTACTACTTCTGTAATCTAGCTTTACATCTGTGATTGCATTAAAATCTCCTATTAGACAAATATTTTCATAGTCCAATTCTGCAATTTTCTCCTGAAGCTTCCCATAAGTCTTCTTGCTTATTGTTTGGTGCATATATTACTGTCAAGAGTACCTGTTTGTGGTTTATTGTTACTTCCACCATTAATATTCTCCCTTCTTCATCTGCATATATAAATTTGGCTCTTATTGATTCTTTGATGTATAAGACCACCCCCCTTTTCTTTTGTTGTGCCAACGAGGAATATAATTTCCCAATTTTGGGGTACTCTAAGAAATTATTGTATTGTCTTTTGATATGAACTTCTAGTAGGCAAATTATGTCTAAGTCCATTTTTTTGCAGTTTTGTAAAGAGTCTTCTCCTTTTCATGGGAAAGTTTAATCCATTAATGTTAAGTGATATATACTTAATTTTCTTATACTTTCTTTTGTGTGAAGACTGATGCAAAGAATGAGTTACCGTATTTTTCGGAGTATAAGACGCACCGGAGTATAAGACGCACCTATCTTTTTTGGGTTTTTTTTTAAAAGGGTTTTTTTATTTTTTAGACAACACACATACAAACATACAATGTATTTTCTTTGAACAGAGTGTTTGGCTGGTTCACAAATTTAAACAATGTTTAGTCATTTCAATTAAATTTACAATTTCTATATTTCCTTTTTGCCATATTTATTCCTCATCTATTTTTTTTTAAAAAACCAATATTACTCTTCATCCTCATCTCTAATCTTAATCAAATTCAATTTTTCCCTTCTATTCTATATTATACCCCTTCCCATTGTCATCTATTTTTATATCCATCCTCACATTGGTTAATTATTTAATATTACAATTGTTTAATACAAATTCAACATTTTAATATAAATCAATTAGTTATAACTATGTTTTTTGTATATTAATCAATATGAACATGAATATTCCAATTATTTCCATGCAATCCAATTTCTTACAAATCAATTAATTATATTTACCAATAATAATAAACCAAATAATTTTCCCCATATATTCCTCCAAACCACAACTTAACCATTTCTGCTTTCAACACAATATACAATTAATAGTATCTCAATTATTACAATTCCCTAGTTAATTAGAGCTTTTTTTCTTTTGTGTTTTAAAATCTTGAACTCTCCTCTTTTGCCCTAAATTTCCCATTGTTTGCACCTACCTTTTTTGGTGAGGAAAAAGAAAAAGAAATCTCTCTCTGCCTCATTTTGTCACGTTGCAGCAAAGAACCTGCTTTACTTTCAGTTTTGTTTTTTCAGCATAGCTAGGGGGAAAAAAATCTGCTCCAGCACTTTTTGCAGCAAGCAGGAGAGCCCTGCGCAAAACAGCTGAGAGCAAATCAGCTGAGAGTCGGGAGGCCGAACTAATCAACTTGTGCTAATTAACCTATGCTGAAGTTGAAAGGGGCTGTTTTTTCTTGCTGTTTGCTTGCAAGAAGGTAACTGCTGCGAGGCACAGGCCAAAGGGTGGGGGCCAGTGGGTGGGCAGGGCTACATTCGGTGTATAAGACGCACCTAAATTTTCACCCCCTTTTGGGGGGTAAAAAGGTGCGTCTTATACTCCGAAAAATACGGTAAGCAGCTCTGCTTTCTTTCTACTGCCTGTTACTTCCTTGCCATCTTCTCTCTTTAGTGGACCAACTGTTTCCTTGACTTTTTAAAATTGTTATTTATCTGTTGAAAGAAACTTTTAAAAATTATCTTGCAAATCTTTATTCATTCTGAGCTTTTGCTTTCCTGACTTCATCTTGGGCAGATTTGGCCTATCTGCTGATATTCTGACTTAGTTAAGTGTCCCTCTTTCCATTTTTTGTACTTTCTGTTAAATACAAATTTAAATACAAATATTAATTTGCCTTTCAGTCATTGGGGATATTTTTCATAAATCTAAAAAGAACATATTACTGTACAAAGAAGTACAGAATGCAGTTGGCAGAAGATGCTATAATGAAAGGAATGCTACATGTGATATATATGGCAAAAATACCAAACAACATGAGCCAATTTTCTATTCTTGATGTGTATTCCTGTAATTTGTTTTTGCAAGTAGGCTTTACCTCTCCTGGGTGAAGAGTCAGGACTTAACAAATCAACAGCAGAGTGGGTTCATAAGAATTCTCTAACATAATTTTGTATTAGCCAATTGTGAATAGGTATTTACTTTTTTAAATTGCATACCCATTTAATTTTCATAATACTGTTAATCTATCATGGGAAAATCAGCATATTATGAATCTTGTTTATTGCTATCTTGTAAGCATTTTTGATAATCAATTACAATAACTATAAAATTGTTTTATACTGCTCTCAAAACAAAACTGTTGAATACACATTATATCCTGCCATGAGCTTGGAATAACTGTTGTAAGCTTGGAAATGTTCAAAATATTTTGCATAATTTTACGATTATTGCTTCTGAGAAGTGTTGAAGTATGTTGAAAAATAGAATCAATAATACATTCCTGTTATCTTTGTGCCATCACCTCAAATATATGTTTCTCTTAAATACCCCCCAAATTAAATTACTTACACATAAATGTCAAGATCCAACATCCAGATAAAAGTGCCAGCAAGCACTTCATAGTAGTTCGCACAGGATATGCAGGAATAATAACATGCGTCACTAAAATGAGAATTTGTTAAAATGTATAAACTGCAGGATGAGGTTTATACAGTTTATTTCTTGGGCTACTCAGCAAAACAAGTCAGAATTGCTACACAAAAAAAATTTGCATATAGAAGCTAAGACAAATATAGCTTCCCTCAGTAAGGCTGGCACATTAAAATGAGTGAGCTGCTATAAATGCACCTTAAATATAAATATAATTTGTAAAATGGTTAAATACTGAAATGGTTGAGCATCTTGGGAGGGGACATATTTACTCAAGCAAAATTTGAGCAACTGAACACAATTGTTAAATATGGAAGGTTTAACCAAGTTCCTTATGATAAATGTACGTGTATTGGTGGAATTCCAGTTGCAGAGGACATAGCTCATACATTATTTGAAGCCAATTGTGTAAAAAAGAGATCACTATCTTAGATAATATTTTAAACAAATGGCCTATTGAAACGTTAACACAATATATTTCATGTACATCCAGAACCCAAATGTTATGCATAATTTGGCCCTTTATGTGAACAAAACAGTACAGTACTACATTCCCCAAACTATGGGAGGTGACACAGAAATAAAATTTATATTTCCTCTTAGTTTTGCCTTTTACTGTACCTTATTATCCTTGTCTTATTATATAATTCTGTATCTTGTATAGACTTATGGATAAAAAATAAAGTATTATTTTATTAAATAAAGCTGACAACTTACCAGAACTGTTAAACTCTGTACATACTCTAACCTTCAAAATTGTGGCCAATTTGCTTAACAGCAGCTGTTGATCTGGATCAAGACCACTTCCGAGGAGAACAACAGGCCCCTTTTTACAGTAATCTAGGTTTATGCACTGAAGACAAAAGAGAGAACTGTTACATTCCCAACAGCCTATATTTCTTTCTTCCTTTTTTAAAATAACAAACCCAAATTTACTCAACATTTCTATTACATAATAAAGAACTATTTCAAAACAAGAATAATTTTTGATATAATTTCTGGACATAGATGAAAATAGATGAAATGTATCTGAGCTTGTGAGTTGGAGAGCTGACATCCTGGGTTAGAGACTCACCCTCCATATAACAGGGTGAACTCCCATTACCTGCCCCAGTACTAATAAAGGAGAATATTTGTACCTCAGGGTTGGCATGAGGGGTCCTTGATGCTCTCTGAGCTTGTTTTCTTACAGATGTTTCATTACCCAAACTAGGTAACATCATCAGTGCTAGGTGAGCAGGAACGTGCCCCAGTTCCTGCCCACCTAGCAGGAACTGGTAAAGGTTTCCCTTTACCTTTTAATAGGGCCAGAAGCACTTTGTGATTATCAAAGCCATTTATGTTTATATAATTATATAAATATATAATTTTTTATTAAGGATTTTAACAAAATACAAATCGAGATCAGAGAGAGAAAATTGAAAAAAGAAAAAATGTGCAAAGAAAAAAAGGAAAAGAGAGTTTTCAAAAAGCATTATTTAAAGAAATGAATTCCAATCTTCATCGCGTGTTTAACAAATGTAGCATTTCTCCATCTTCCACAAAAGTTACATACATGGATCACGTCTTCCCATAACCATCCCTTGCCCATTCTTAAATTCATGAACAGTTAATATTTCAGTTCAGATGTCTGCAAGAAGTTTGTAAAAGATTCTCGGGATTTTATAAAAATATGTATTATTTTACTCCAATCAAACAAATTGATTTTATTGATTCCTTAAGATTCTGTATCAGTCCTTAATTCATTCAGAAGCTGTTGTATAATTTCATCTCTCTTCAATTTTTCTTTCTTTCATTTCAAAGTTTTTTTTTCAAGTTTTTATCAACTCTCATTTGTAAATCCAGTAATAAAGTCATCCAGGTCATTCTCTTGTTTCAACATTTATATTTCCGTTATGTCTGTCATCTCTGTCTTATAATTCAGAATTTATTTTTCAGTGTATCTGCATCACGTAATATTTGTTTATCTCTTTTATCCTGTCAGTCTTACAAAATATTCTCTTTCAGGTCTTCTATTTCTTCTTTAAAATCTTTTGCAAATAATACATCCATAAAAGCAAGCATTGTTGCTTACATTGTAGTTTCCTTTAAAATCTCCCAAAATGTCTCAAAATATTTTAGCATTGTTTGTCATTTTGTAGGTTCCACAAAAGATAGCCTTTTTTCTCCCCTCTCCTTTCTTCTGTCTACTGTTTAATGTTTTATTTCTAAAATTGGAAAATCTCAAATTTCTATTGCTTGCTTACTTTTTAATACATTACAATTTACATTCCCATAAAGGTACTGTTTGGTTTAATTATTTCCCAAAACTGTTAGCAAAAGTCCTAATATTCCAAAGTTGTTTGGTTAATTCATCTGTAATTTTTTTAGATTGAATTATTATTAAGCTTTTTCGCTATTTATTTCAATTTTTAAAAATTATTCAAGCTGTTGGTTCATTTTTATTTTGTACTGGAAGAAAGGTTAATTCACAAGGTAGTTTTTTCAAACTCATTATTTGAAAATCTCTTTCAACTTTACATTTCAAAGGTGTTTACAATGTGAGGTTCAACAAACCTATTGCCCATAAAAGCATGCCACAGTTGAAAACTTGATAGCTTTCTTTATCTCTTGGCACTAATCCCATGGGAAATTGCTATTCTACAGTCTCCTCATGAGGAGCTGCTGCCTAGAGCACAAGTAAGCGATCACTCATCTGCTTCTTTAACTGGAGAGGTTCCTTTAGACTGGGCTCATTGCTGGTCTGTCAATCCTAGTCACAGAGTCTCTTCTACTGTACTTCTTTGGAGACATCTAGTTCACCATTTCCTTACTCAGAAACTTGCACTCTTAACTCTCATGACCAAAGCCATTTCTTGTTGCTTAAGACATCTTCCATAGCGTTACAGAGTAAATTTTTCATAGCACTCTGAAAAACCAATTACTCAATTGGTAGATAATATAACCCAGTGATGGTGAACCTTTTTGGCGTTGCGTGCCAAAAGTCTGAGCGCGCGAACCCTTGCGCGCTCTCGCGTGCCAGCACCCATAATGCAATGGGCGCCCCATTTGCGCATGTGCACATGACCCGCCCAATGCTAATGCGCATGCGCCTCACACTGCACATGCGCACATGCAACCCTCACTGTGCATGTGTGCGCCTGCCACGCATGCGCCCCCACTTTTTCCAAGAGGGCCGGCGCGCCTCTTACCGGAGGACAACTAGTTACCCTAGCGAGACATTCCAGAGCCGAGCGCCCTTCTCTTCCTTCTCCGCAGACTCACTTTCTCTTTTCTCTTGGCTAGATCTGCCACCTGAAAATGCTTGCCAAGATCACGGCAACAGTATTTTCAGGTGGCAGCACCTTGCCTTACGGCCCCTGAGCAGCGCCTGCTTCGCCAACCGAATCCCGACCTCCACACTTCCTCGGGCCGCTTCTATAATCAGGCTCTGACAGAGGCAGGGGGCTTCCCGGGAAGCCCAGCACCCAGCAGGGAGGAGGCCAAGCAAGTGTTCAGGGTTGCAGCAGAACGAGCAGCCAAAGCCTGTCTCCTCCGGCGCGCCTCCCTCTCTCCCCACCTTCTCAGAAGAAGAGCAACTTGCCTGCCTTGAGCGCCTGAGGGAAGTGCCGGGTAGCTATTTTGAAAGGGGTGGGAGCGGTTTATGCAAGCCACGGGATAAGTTCATTGCATTTCAGGCGGCGGCTGGTCCCAGCCGTGCTGCCACCTGAAAATCTGCAGATCTAGCCAAGAGGAAAGAGAAAGTGAGTCTGCGGAGGAGAAGGGTGCTTGGCTCTGGAATGTGCATTTCCAGGGAGGAAAGCATTTTTGGATGGCAGTGGGGAGGAGCCCAAGCAAGGATCCAGGATCGCAGCAGAACAAGCAGCCAAAGCCTGTCTCTGCCTCTCCCCCACCTTCTTCTTGCCAGCCCTGAGCGCCCAAGGGAAACACCGGGTGGCTATTTTGAAAGGGGTGGGAGCGGTTTATACAAGCCGCGGGATAAATGCATTGCATTTCAGGTGGCGGCTGGTCCCAGCCCGCGCTGCCGCCTGAAAATTCAGGGGGGGGGGGCGCGAGCTTCCCAACCAGCAGGCACAGCCGGGAACCGAGCTCCACTTTCCCCAAAAGACTGGCAAGCTTTGAGTCCAGCCTCGGGGCTGCCGCTTCGCACCGGGTTGCCTCTCCCCGTGGGTTGCTGTGCGTTTCCCCACAGAGAGGGCTGACTCCCTCAGTCAGAGACCAAGAGCGCAGCGCCGGTTCGCGGCCACTCCTCCTGGGGCAGCTCAGTTCAGCACTGTTCCTAAAGACAGCAGCGGGTTCTCCAAGCAGAGAGCAGGTGCCGGGCCAGAGACGCCGCCTCTTCGCTCTCTGCTCGCTGGGCCGGGTAGCGGTCCAGGCGGGGCCGCCTCGGGGGAGAGTGCAGGGCGGCAGGGGTCCTGGCGCTCCCTTGCTGGGTCCCTCGGAGCGCAGCGAGGAGGAAACCCGGGATCCGCTGGCAGCGCAGATGATTCCCAACTGGTGTGATTGCAGGCTCTGAGCCCAATGGCGGGAGGGGGCGGCTGGGGGGAAGGGAGCCAAATGGGGTGTGGTGGGATGGACCAGCCGGCACAGCCACTCCTCCAGATCCTTCAGTCGCGGGTTGCAGGCGCCCTTTGGAACAGGGCTCTCCAACCTTGGCAACCTTAAGATTTGTGGACTTTGAGAACTCCCAGAGTTCTCAAAGTTGCCAAGGTTGGAGAGCCCAGCCCTGCCTTGGAAAGGCCCGCCGTAAGGCAGGCAGGAGGGTTTGACTCTCCCGAGCCTCCACTCCCGCAAGGCACATTTACAGCCCGGGGGCGGAGCTGCAGTCCTGTTTGCGCCATTCATTGCAAGCCTCAGCCGCCCGCCAACTGGAGAAGGCGGGCGGGCCTGGCTGGCAGCAACCGCGGCCGCCTCGTGTGTTTCCCCGCACCCCCTTCTGACTGGGGGAGCAACATGGGCAAAAGGCTGCTGGTCCACCGGTGGTCTGGACCACCTGGGACCGTGCAAGTAGCTCGCACGGGCAGGGAGGGAGGGAATCCCTGGCTTACCTTGCTCTGCTCCCTTAGGAAGTGACCACAGGGATTCCCTCTCTGCGTCTTTTGACACGTGCGCCAATTGCAGGTCTTTGTGTGCACATGCGCTCCAGAAACCAGACCAGCTGGCCGGTGCGCATGCATACTCTGGAAACCGGAAGATCATTTTCCTGGAGTGCACATGTGCAATAGGCGGCTGCTCTTCCAATTTCCGGCACGCCTGTGCACATGAAAAGCAGATGACTGGTGTACCAGAACCCGGAAAAACAACGGGTGATGGCTTCGCGTGCCTGGAGAAATGGCTCTGCGTGCCACTTCCGGCACGCGTGCCATAGGTTCGCCAACACGGATATAGCCAATTAGGATACAGCTTTCTTGTATCTTCAGAAAAAACAAAACATCTTCAAACAGTTGAAATGATGCATTTTAGTTTAGCTCTATAGGTAAATGTAATTTTTGTAATCTTATGTAATCTACATAATCTTATGTAGTCTAATTGTGAAGGCTATGGTAAATCAGCTCAACTTTTAATATGAAATTCAAAGAGTCAAGATGGAACAGGTCAAGAATGTTGGAAATCCTGAATACTGGGAATCCTAAATATTTTCCCTTGTAAGAACTAGATTCTGTACATAACCAACTGCCATTTTTTACAATCAACTCCAATCTGTATTTGTAGAGGGTAAATGCTTGACACTGGGAACTTCTTTGGCCAAGACACACATCAGATTTAGAATATGAAAATCTTGATACTAAATCTTGGAACAATTTAAATATCCTTGCATTATTGTTTTTAAATTGTACAATTGGCTGGCAATTATTTGATATGAAGTTGAATATTGTTGCTGCATGAATTACATTATATTATTACAGCATTTTTTTTCAAGTTTATTGGGTTTTTATTTTTAAACATATATCAACATCAATACATGAACAATGTGGCCTCTGGGTATGGTTCATATTAATACAAATAACAACAGTCAATTATTACATTAATCAAACATATAATCCTAATAATGTACTTGATTATTTTAAAGTAGTTATTCAATATTTCAGTGTTCCATTCTAATGTCAATGATCTTGAACATACATAGTAATACCATTTTCCCCCCTAATTCTTATTTCTAAGAATTCTGGCTTCTAGTTTGGTCACTCTTACTAATCCTAATGCTAAAACACATATTTATGTTATAGAATAGAATAGAATTTTTTATTGACCAAGTGTGATTGGATACACAAGGAATTTGTCTTGGTGCATATGCTCTCAGTGTACATAAAAGAAAAGATACGTTCATCAAGAATCATAAGGTACAACACTTAATGATAGTCATGGGGTACAAATAAGCAATCAGGAAACAATATCAATATAAATCGTAAGGATACAAGCAACAAAGTTACAGTGATACAGTCTATAAGTGGAAGGAGATGGGTGATGGGAACAATGAGAAGATTAATAGTAGTGCAGACTTAGTAAATAGTTTGACAGTGTTGAGGGAATTATTTGTTTAGCAGAGTGATAGCATTCAGGAAAAAAGCTGTTTTTTAGCCCCAACGTGAGCGAAGAGATCTTCTGTGCTTTGCCTGCTTTTCTAATTGCTGCTCCCTCTGACGATCAGCTGTGCTTTAGAAGCTGTTTTTTAGCTCCAACCAGCCCCAACCTCAAAATCAGAGAGCAAACTAATGTGCTGAAGCTGACCAGACTAAGGACGCTAGCCAGATGAATACCTGGTAGGCAGAATTTTTTTTCCCCTATTTTCCTCCTCAAAAACTAAGGTGTGTCTTATACTCCAGTGCGTCTTATACTCCAAAAAATATAGTAAATCTTTTAAATCTCTTTGGTTCTTTGTCATGGTATCTCTGATGTTTTGAAACATCCACACCATTTCTCTTGAAATCTCACTCATTTTCCCTTGAAAAAGCATCTTGTTTTAGTTTAATAAGTCCACTTTTAATCAGGGCCACAAACAATATGTTCAGTTCCAGTTTTGCTCATCAAAGAGTTCAATAATCATCGCTCTTTACATCTCAGGGTTATTAATCAATTCCATTTAAATAGTCCAGACAGTTTCCACACAACAAAAGTCACTTTACTTTACTTAAAAGTCTTCCTTATCACAATAGTAATGTAATTAATATAGAACATTTAGTATCACCACAATTCTTCAAAAATATGTTTATTTCTTCTGTCAAAATTTTCCTAGATTTTTAGGGGTGTAGTATATTCCATTCACCAGTAGATGGCAGTATCAACAGAGATTTCAGTATTGTTTCAAATGTGATAAATTAATTTCCAAAATTAATTCAGTTTATAGAGACAAAATTAAATATTTGAATCAATTCAGGTACATAGTTCTAGTATATTTTAATGCCTTTCCATAACAGTGCCTACCCAGTTCAGAATCCAATTTTCTTTGATTAAAAGATATTTAGCTTTTCTCCCCTCAGTTCCTTTCATTCAGGTCTAGGATTTTTCTCTCTATGGTTATTCACTGCTTTAAAAAAGGTAATTCTAAGAGTCTCTTTTCTTTTCTGGATTTTCATCTTTTTTCCTTTAAGTTTAGGGACTAAATGCAAAAAAAAAAAAAAAGTTATCTTCTCACCCAGCTCCAATCACTGTTCACTAACTCCCTTCCAGCGCCAGTCTTAGGTGTTCTTCAGCTGTCCCAGCTTCGTGGTAGCCATGTTTAGGCTGCCTCTTCTCCTCGTCATGGCAAAGAAGAGCCCCAGGTCAGGCAGGAGAGTTGCGACTCTCCGCAACCATGCAGGGCACCCTCTTTGCTTTGCCTCCCCTACAGGGAGGCTTTGGCTCCTCTCAGAGCCCACCAACGGGGAGGATTCAGCATAGGAGTGCGGAGACCCACTCCTCATGTCTGATCTAGCCACAATGTCAAGGGAAAGTCTATTACAGCACTTTCTAACTGATGGTCCATGAAGCCATCTTTTACATTTGGGCCTTCAGGCCTGCCACATATTCTTCTGTAGGAAAATGGGAGGGGGGATTGCATAGAGTATGGTGATATGTAGTCAAAATAACATTTCTTTCTCAGAAAGTCAAGGACGCATTGCCCTGGCACCTGGAGTCAGATGACTGGGAGGTGTCTCCAGTTTGGATGGTGGATGATTGGACATGAGGGTGCTGGACAGGAACTTGAACTTTCACTTGGGTGGGGAAAACCTGGAAACTTTCAGATTTGGGCTTTCCCAGATGTGCCAATATGACATCTTCAATAAAAAGGAACTTTGAGGAAACTGAAGCCTCAGAGTCTTCTTTCTTTGGGGTTGTTACTTGGAACCCTGACAAATGCCTGTGAGGGTTTTGCAGGTAGTTTGAGAAGAAAATAATAAATTTAACAACCCTGAGTGCTATTATGTATAATATTAAGAATTATGTTATTCACAATGTACATAATTTGTTTCACAATTTTTTTTTGACAAAAATTTTATTTTTTAAACAAATTTAAAAAACAAATAAAAAAAACCATCTTCAATGCAAATACAAACAGTGTGTCGGTTGGTTACAAGTCTTTTGTGCATCTTCACTCTATTCATATATATCTCTGTATTGTTATTCTCATTAATCATATGTTTAACTATGGCTGTTTCTTCCCTCATTTCATACAAAATAATCTAAGATTTAAGTTAGTTTGTATTATGCCCTTCATTCTCCTAAATCATTCCAATAACAGTACCTCTTTATATTGTATTTTGTATAATTCTACATTTCTTACATTGGAAAAATCTCTACCATATTTCATTTCCATGTCTTTTTATCTAACCATTTGTAAAATAAATCCCGTATCTTATAATATTATTTGTCTTCTTGTTCTCTAATTTCAAATGTCAATTTATTCATTTCTGCACATTCCATTATTTTCTTAATAACTTCGTCTTGCGTTGGCATTTTCTCATTTTTCCAATTTTAGGCAAAATGTTTCACACTATTGTGTAAATATTTTATCTGGATGTACACAGTGACATTTTTGCATCCGACACTCATTGCAAACTTGATGGTTAAAATCATGTTTGTACCTGTCCACTGGAAACCACATCTTTAATAGGTCAATAGGTCAATTATTGTCCAATTAGTTTGCTAGATATCTCTTTTAAGCTTTATGCTAGATATCTTCTGAATAAATTAGAAGACTGGGAGGAAGAAACAAAATTCTTCTGTCCAAAACAGATGGGATTTTGAAAAGGACACCACACAGTAGGTCATGGCATCACACTGAAGACTGTTATTCAGAAATATACCAAAGGACATAGAAAACAACTTTATGTTATGTTTATTAATCTTATATGTGACTTTGATTTAACATTTAACATTAAATGTAAGTTAACTAAATAAAGACCTAGCAAGGACAAACATCAATAGGTGACTTCTCAAATTAATAATTGAATTAAATACTAACATTTCAGCTAGAGTAATAATGGTCCACAAGGGACCTTGTAAGACCCTATTTATTTGGACAAAGGAGTCACATAAGGCTGTTTACTTTAGGCCTTCTCCCCACTGCTTATCTAAGGTTGGAGAAAACACTACCTTCCATCATTGGTAGATCTTGTATGGTTGGGGCATTATAAGAAATTAGAAACTTTCCAGAATCCCACTTTGCCAAACTCTGTTTTCTTCATTGCATAGTTGGGAATCAATGGAACAAACTTTTGTGATCCACCACACAAATGTATTCCCTACCACCTTTGAGTAACTCATCTCTTGGAACTGAGAAAATATTAGAGTGAGGCTTTACAAAAGAGATGCCAATAAAGATGCCACTACAGTAGTCATCCAAATTTTAATCTTGGTAACATCACCATAAAAGACATAAAAACCTCTCATAGTACCTGATTAATATTTTCAATTCCTTACTGAGAAAGTCTTTTACATCCCTTCACCCACAAACCATGACCTCAAACTATCTCAAAGGAAGATTTTTTTAAAATACCCTGTTATACCATATCTCTCTCCTTGTGAGGTTCATCAAGTGTCAGATGTTATTTATTATTATTTCCACTACCCCATTTACAGATCCAGGCCAAATTATTGATGGTAGGTAAACTCAAGGCCTCATGTCTTGAACTTGAACAAAGTTGTGTTTCCAACTGTTAGTCAGATTGCTACTTTTGCTCTGTTGTAATGTAAACTTAGAAAAATACTTAAATTCTTAGTTACAACTCACTTTATCTTTCTTATGCCTAACACTCTTTTTATTACTTCATTTTATAATCTTATGATTATTGTATTTTTGTTACATTATTTTGTTATCCTCTACTTATTTACTTGAATGGGAGACTCAAAATTAATTAGTTTTTTTGATCAGGGAGTGGTTTTCTATGATTTAATGATTACATATGAACACATAAAAGAGAAGTTGAGAACCTGTTTTATATCTTTTTCTTAAATTATAATTTATTTCTTATTACTTAGGAACTTTGATAAAATAGTGAGAAGTATTACAAATAATATTGTTGAGAATTATATGTTGCCCTCATTTAACAAGGCTAGCTTTATATCATTCCAAACTATAGTTAAACAAAGAAAATAATACGTACTTCTGCATACTGAATAATTGAAGAAGAATCATTCTTTCCTGGTTGCATTAGAAGCGATTTCATCTCTTCTGTTTCAGCATAATCCACAGGTTTGTGACCAAATATATTACTAGTAAAAGAAGGAAAGATAAATTTTAAGTAAACAAGGGATGAGACTAGATTACTAATCATCTGATTATAACTGCACTGTAGAATTTTTATATTCTTCAAATATTTACAAGAAAAATTGTATTAAAAAACCAATTAAATCACTAACATTTATGATAGATAGATAAAGAACAGCAAAGAAATATAAAAAGGATGCAACACATTGAAACTGCTCACTTTTAACTAGCAGGTCCTTTTAGTGATCTCATATTATGCACTGACCAGAGTTTTTTTTGGGGACAATTTTTTTTTTTATTTTTAAACAAACAAAACATAAAACATCCTTCCTCCATTACAATTTCAAGCAGTGTGTCGATCGGTTACAAATCCCTTGTGCTTCTTCCCCATAATCATATTTTACTAATTATCTAATTTCTCATATTATCAACCTGATATATACTGTATCTTTATATCATTATTCTCATTTGTCATTCATTTAACAATGGCATTATCCTTCCAAAAAAATTATTTTCACATATTATATTCTAACATTCATTTTACATTTCATATTTCATTTCCATGTTTTATTATCTAGCCATTGGTAAAATAAATCCCATATCTTATAATATTGTTTATCTTCTTGTTCTCTAATTTCAAATGTCAATTTACTCAGTTCAGCACATTCCATGATTTTCTTAATAACTTCATCTTGCATTGGCATTTTCTTGTTTTTCCAGTTTTTAATAAACACAATTCTAGCCGCACTGACCAGAATTTTCAACATGCTGTACAGATAGATTTCGACTTACAACCATTTGTTTAGTGACCGTTCAAAATTACAACGGCAATAAAGAAGTGACTTATGACCATTTTTCATACCAACAATCACTGAAGTATCCTCAAGGTCACATGATTAAAATTCAGATGCTTGGCAACTGGCATGTGTCCCAGGGTCACTTCTTGTGACGTTCTGAGAAGCAATGGGAAACCCAGAGTCATTTAACAATGGTGTTACTAACTTGACAACTGCAGAGATTCACTTAAGCAACTGAGGCAAGAAAATTCATAAACTGGGGCAAAATTCACTTAACTGTCTTGCTTAACAAGAGATTTGGAGTTCAATTGTGGTTGTAAGTCAAGGACTACCAGTAATGCCCAAATCAGTGGAGCTGATTAGTTAGGTATGCTACCATGAATTTTCTTTCCTCTTTCTTTCCTCTTATCGTGCCATGCCTGCTTTTTTTCGAACATATTTTTGCAGCTTATTTGCAGGAAAATATACAACTCCAAAGAAACTACCACATACATTGTGGTATACTCTTATCCATCTGTTATTGTGTATTCCCAGGTATAAATAGTTTTCTGTGAAATTGGTGGCTTTACCACATTCCCTCAGCTTTGACTGACATTTCATTTAACTGGTTTGCTACCTCCAGTGATCATTGTAAAGAAACTTTCTTGAAGAGTTTCAGTCTTCCAAATCAAATGATTCTAAAATTTGATAGGGCTATAGGGAATATTTGCAAAGGTACTTGAATGGTATCAAGTAATAAAAAATAACTTGAATGACTATTCTCTCCACTTAGCCATATCATTGGGAAGGTCTTCAGTATTCTAATAAACAATTGCCATGTCCCCCAAAGTTTAAATTAATTTAAAGTAAATGGATTATTTATTTATGTTTCTACCAAACTCAGTATTGTCCCTTCATTTTGTTACTCAAATTTGCTCAATAGATTGAAAATAATAGAAAAAAATTAAATATTTTTAATACAGATATAAGATGGAGGAAATCTAGCTTGGTAGTCATACATGTGAAAAGGAGAGTAGCCAGCCAATAAAACCCATTACAAAGGACAATGGCAACTCTCCTCTTTCAAATGTTTCTAGCAGGGGCTGAACAGCTATTTCTTGAGAATGCTTTAATTCCTGCACAGAGCAAGCATTGAATTCAATGGCCCTTCCAACTATATGATTGTAACTTAATTTGTTAAAAGGAGTTTTGAAGAGGTCTCCATAAAAAGGCATGGGGGAGGTGGGGGGGAGGAATAGAGACAGCATTAACAATTGGTGTTCATTAACTGAATCAGTTATATTGTGAATAGCTTTTCTGTCAAATGAGGCTGATACTTCAAGTGTAACTATTTCTATTTATAAACATAAAAGGAAACATTCTAAAAGTTTCAGGCCTGTCAGGTTACATTACATTGCATCCAAGTTCATTTCTGCACATTCAAGTATCTTTTGGATCACTATTTCCTCTGATGGTGTATTAATGACTATGACTATAAAATGACTATGGAAATAAAGGAAAGAGAAGATTTAGACTATTACAAAGTATGGAATAGAGTATATAAGTGGCTAAAAAACAGAAACCTAAATAAGAAATAGCAGTTTGAATTAAATATTGACTAGATAATAATTAAAGTTATCAATTACTGTTAAAGTCAAATTAAAAATTATGTAAGTTTAATGTAAATATATATAACTAATATGGTTAAAATGACTGTTATAGCAGGGGTGAAAAGCTCCCAGTTCGGACTGGATCGGGTGATCTGGTAGCGATGGGGGCGGGTAGTTCGGAGAACCGGTAGCAAAAATCCCTGGGCTCATGCCCACACAATCGCCCAGCCGCCTGCTTGCCCGTTTGTCGCTTCTTTCCACCTTGCTTGCTTTTCCCGCCACTCAGCGCTTCTACTTCTGCCAATCACTTTTCCTGACACTCCTGGTGCTTCCGGCCCAACCACCCCATCCCCGGCCTATATAAATTCTCCTTTCTATGTGGCCCAGCTACTTTGCCCAGAAGTTAGCCTGGCTGCTTGGACCTCGCCTTGCCTCACTCGGACACCTCGCCAACTGCTACTCACTCAAAAAGATAAGCATTGCCAGTTGTGGCCTAGTGTGCCGCTCCCCCAATCCCCAGACTCGTGTAGTTTGCGCAGCCACCAGGGATCATTTGCAGGCCTCGTGCTACACCCCCCCCCCCGGTCCCCGTGCTTGCCTGACTGGCTTGGCTAAGCCGCCTAGCTAACCACCCACCTTCCCCCACAGCCTCCAGCTTGCTTACCTTCACACTTCGGACCAAATCCAGAGCCACTGGTCACAATGCCTGCCTTGCTTCGCTTGCTGCAATTGATTGCATCAGCAAGCAACTGAATCTGCCTGCCTGAAATCAACGGTGAGCAACTCAATCTGCCTGCCTTGTCCCTTCAATTGGGTAAGTAACTGGGGTTTTTTCCCCCTTTGGGAGCTTTAAAAAATAGTTAATTGGGGGTTTTTTTAGGAGTTTTTTTTTTTTAGACATAGCCATTTAAAGTTTAGGAAGTTTTAAATTTAGCTGCTTTTATCTAAAAATAAAAATAAAATAAAATGATAAAATATTTGTGCAGCTTTCTGAGATTTGTTGTGTTTCTGTAGTGTTTCAATCTAACTACACAAACACACACAATCTCACAAAGCTGTATGTGGCATTTTGTGTGGAAAAGGTGTGAAAGTTGGTTTTTGGGCTTTTTGTGGCTGTGTGAGGTTGCTGCTTGTTGCAGGGGCCATTTTGGGTCAAGCACAGCAGCTTTTACATTGTGGGTGAGTCTGTTGTATTGTGTGTGTGTAAAGTGTGAAAGTAGGTTTTTGATGTCAGTGTCTCAGCACTGACATAGAAAAGGGAGGATGAAGCCTGAACTTTTGCCTGCTAAATCTCTTTGAAGTTTCGGTCTCCTTGGAGATGAGGAGGGGGGAAACATTCCTGTGAACTGACGGGAAAAGGAATCAGGAGAGTGACTTGGAAGATAGCCAATGAGAAGCAGAGAATTGGGGATCGGAAAGGGAGGGATTGGGGGGGCAAAGGTCAGTACTGACCGCGAAAGAGCCAGGATCCGGTTGCTGTACTTGAATAAAGAGAAAATTTCCTTAAAGATGGGGAGTTTGGAAGTTCATTTATTTTGAGATAGCATTGAAGCCTGACATTTGGGCTTTTTGTGGCTTTTTGTGTGCTTTTACATTGTGTGTCATCAGCTAACAAAGCTTCTGTTTTTTCTTTTTGCAGTAGCTGCCGCCTTTAACAGGAAGGATGAAAAGGCAATAGACTTTGATGGGTTTCTTGGCCAAGAAACCAAAACTCGAACAACAACCAGCAGAAGTGGAACAAAAACCATCCCCAGGGCCACAAGCACCACCACTTGAAACTGGAGAAAGCAGCAAATCAAGTATAGAGTCACCCGCCGCACCAGAAATCAGAAGCATTCTTCCAGACTGCTGGACCATGCAACAATACAGCTACTTCCAAGAGAAGTATGACAGGTTGGAAGATTCAAACAAGAAACTGGGTTGTACATACTGTGCAAAACCTGGCTTCACAATGGAGAGCGTATTCATGTGTCCAAAGAGTGGAAGCTTTTCAAGATTGAGCCGGCTGGGAAAAATAAGGAAGTGCACCACACGTCTCTCCGGAAGAAAATGAGAGAACATTTTGTATCGAAATTGCACACCATTTGTAGAGACAACGTAAAACAAGCTGTGCAGGAAGCCATAACAAAAGCAATGGACAAGATTTCTGAAAGGCAATTTGGCACCACTTCTAAAATGTTCAAAACTGTTTACAGCCTGGCAAAAGCATGCAGACCAATTTTAAACATAGAGGAATTGATAGAATTACAAACTGAAAATGGAGTAGATCTGGGAGTAGGATTGCATTCAAGGCCAACAGTTTTGAAAATAGTTGAGAGCATTGCAAACGAAATTAAAATCCAAATGTTTTCCAGCATCATTGCACGGAATCTGAAAATATGCCTGATCATTGATGAAGCCTCAAGCCTGTACATCTCCACCCCAGACATCCCAACGATGCCTTGGAAGTGATGTCCCAGTGCCTGGAGGCCGTGCGGGTCTGGATGGGGAGAAACAGGCTTCGACTCAACCCTTCCAAGACCGAGTGGCTGTGGCTGCCGGCGTCCCGGTATAGCCAGCTGACGCCATCGCTGGTTATTGGGGGCGAATCACTGGCCCCCACGGAAAGGGCCCGCAACTTGGGCGTCCTCCTGGACACACGGCTGTCTTTAGAAGGGCATATGACGGCCGTGGCCAGGGAGGCTTTTTATCAGGTTCGCCTGATACGCCAGTTGCGCCCCTTTCTGGATCGGGACTCCTTACGCAGTCACTCAAGCACTCATCACCTCTCGTCTGGACTATTGTAACGCTCTCTACATGGGGCTCCCCTTGGGGTACACCCGGAGGCTCCAACTGGTGCAGAATGCGGCTGCGCGGGGGATTATGGAAGCGATGGGGCACTCCCATGTGACTCCTCTCCTGCGCGAGCTGCATTGGCTTCCGGTGGACTTCCGGGTGCGCTTCAAGGTGTTGGTGATCACCTTTAAAGCGCTCCATGGCTTAGGGCCAGGGTACTTACGGGACCACTTTCTGCCACCAATAGCCTCCCACCGGCCAGTTCGCTCCCACAGAGAGAGCCTCCTCAGGGTGCCGTCGGCTAGACAATGCCGGCTGGCGACCCCCAGGAGGAGAGCCTTCTCTGTGGTGGCACCTACCCTTTGGAACAATCTACCCCCAGAGATATGAATGATCTCCGACCTCCGGACTTTTCGTCAGGCCCTAAAAACTCATCTCTTTCAGTTAGCCGGTCTCTCTTGATTTTATGATTTTATGATTGATTTTAAATTTTGATATGGATTTTAAATTGATAAATTTTAAACTATGGGCCAACTGTAATTATTTTAAATCTATTTTTAATCGTACTTTATGTATAAATGTTTTATTTTGGCTGTTCACCGCCCTGAGTCCGAAAGGAGAAGGGCGGTATAGAAATTTGAATAATAAATAAATAAATAAGCCTCAACAGTATCCTGCAAACCAGTTCTGATAGTTTTCTTAAAAGTTGAGGACTCAGAGGACCCACCAATAATTTTTGTCGAGCTTGTTGAATTGAAGAAGCAAGATGCAAAGACAATATGTTCTGCAGTTTTTGAAAGTTTACATAAGGTTGTAGGGACTACCTGCAAAGAAATTTAATAGTGTTCTGCTCTGATGGTGCCAGCATTATGCTTGGGAGAAAATCTGCCCAGAATAGCAAAAGAGTTTCCAAACATCATCAGATGACACTGCTTGAACCATCGCCTTCAACTTGTTTTAGATGACGCCATAAAGGAAATAAATCAAGTAAATCATTTTAAAATTTGTATTGATAACATATGCTCCATTTTCCAGCAATCCAATAAAAACCAAATTGAACTTGACGAAATACCTGAAGAATTTGAAATTAACATCATAAGGATTGGTCGAGTTTTTGGGCCAAGATGGGCTGCCTGTAGTTTACGGGCAACCATAGCTATGTGGCATGTTTATCCTGTGCTACATCAATATTTTCATGTGAATGCAAAATATTCAGGTATGGCTATCTGTCTGGAAAATAAACATTTCTTAAACAATTTGGTGTTGATGATAGACATTTTGGAGGAAATTTCATTTCTTTCAACTGCACTGCAAGCACTCAATATGGACATAATAAAAGCTGAAAAACTGGTGAGAAGATCAATAAAGGCATTTGAACTGCTAACAAATGTAAAGGGCCCATACGAAAGAAAAGTTGAAGGACTAATTACTTCAGAAACCTTCAGGAATATAAAATACACAGAAAGGCATCCATTTGTTCATCTTCATCAAGAAAGAGTTTTACAAAGTATCATCAAAAATTTGCAGAAATGACTGTTGGACTGTGAGCATTTAAAAACTGGGAACCAACTGCAAGACACCACAAATAAACTAGAGTTTCTACAGTTTTTGGTGCCAGAATACTGGGATTTTGAGGAAATAGTCGTTCCATGACCAGCAGCTGAAGAACAACTGCGCATATTTAGTGGCATTTTCAACTACAACATTGACGTCAATGATTATAGAGATTTTGTGGAGAATGTCTCAAAAGATTTGAAGAGGTATGCAATTCCTGACAGTATCAAAAAAGCAAATGATATTGTCAGAACAATTTTTTGTTCATCAGCAAAAGAATATGAGAATGCATCAGCTCTCATGCAATTTGCTTATTCATTTGGCTGTTCAACTAGCACTGATACTCAGGATGGATAAAAATAGTATCAAATTGTAATTTATAATGGAATAAAATGCCTACAAACATTTTACCAAAACAGATACCTCTGCATTGACATTAGAGCTCTTTTAAAATACTGGCCTTGGAGAAGAATCAACAGGGCAAAGTCAACTGTTCCACAAATCAGGCATCAAAATGGAGAAGGCACACTTCTGACAACACTGCTTCACCAATGGGGTCAGATTATCCCATTCACCCTGGACATATAGACATAATGGACATATGGCCTTCATTTCCCAGAATTCCCCATCCAGCATGTAGATTACTAAGAATTTGGAATTGGCCCATGTATCTGGAGGGTGTCCAGGTTTGGAAAATCTATTTGAGAATACAACCTTGTTCCAATACTTATAATAACACAACACAATCATTCAAATTCAAATTCAAGAGCCTTGATAGTACAGTAGTATACGCACCCTGTTATTAACACAGCTGCCTGCAATTTCTGCTGGTTCAAATCTCTCCAAGGCTCAAGGTTGACTCAGCCTTCCATCCTTTCTAAGGTAGGTGAAATGAGGACCCAGTTTGTGGGGGCAATAAGCTGACTTTGTATAAAATATACAAAAGGATGAAGGCTATTGCTTAACGCATTGTAAGCTGCCCTGAGTCTCCGGAGAAGGGCGGCATATAAATCAAAATTTTTTAAAAAAATTTATATGGTACACAGATATCAGGAACAAGGAAATCACAGATCCTGATACTTGAAAAAATTCTCAGTAATAATATCAGTCAAAGACAAAGGTCTATTATCTCTTAAGATAAGAAACAATAAGCGAACTTTGCATTAATAAGGTAGGCTGATTCAGATGGCAGAATACCATTGCTTTGCTCTGCCTTATGATATTTAGAAACAATTGAGAGGTTGGGCACCAGTTTGGCAAAATATTTCTTCTCTCTCCCTTCACAGTCTCTGTCCATTCTCCCGAGTTTAGATTGAATGACTGAAGTTCCATATCTGGAGCCAATAGTATTTTTTCTTTGTCATTCTGCCTTTTCATTTATGAGCTTAGGGTGGCATATTCAGCATACGCTTGCTCTTTTCTCTCAAACAGCATTCCTCTTTCCTTTGAGAAGAGTGACTGGCCAGTCACCCGATGAGATTCTATGGCTCAACGTGAAGCAGAAGCTTGGTCTCCAAACTCCTGGGCCAACACCTTCACCAATACATCACATTGGCTATATTATATGTAGAATTATGTTTTAGCAGTTAACAAAAGTACTGTAAAATATTTTATGTGTGTGTCCCTTAAAAATCATAATAAACAACATAATATCCACAATCTAACTGTTCCACATTGAAGGGACATTTATGAATTAAGGCTTCAAATAATTCCCTACGCAATGGTTGATGGGAGGCATGCTGAAACTACTTGAATGTCATTAATGATTTCGTGGAAATGGAACAATTGAAAAATCTTTCCCATTATCTACCTTTTTATGAAATTTGTGCTGATTCTAAAAACAACTCATTTTATTCAATAAAGGAAACACATTTTGGTAGGGAAGGTAGTGATCAACGTTTAAGAGATGAAGGCTATTCTGTCACCTATGAGAAAGCCAATTTTTGCTGCTTGTGGAAAGAAAGTTTTGCCTTCTTTATTTGAAAAAAATAAAGATTAAAGAGTGAAAAACATAATGGATAGAATAAATAACAATTAATCCTAGTTTTTCTTGTGAGTTTTCCAGAAAAGCATGAACTGCAATTTTCAACATATATTTGGCTAATTTTCACAGAATAATTTCTGCTACATTTTCTCTTGTCCTAGAAAATTATTTAATTGAGTATGTTCATTTTACTTTCGTCTAATGTTACGTATGAAAGTGAAAAAGGGAAACCTCTTGGAAACAACGAGGCTGACAGTTGAATATTGAAAGGAAACAATTGAGCATTGAGTTTCTAACTGGAAAAAGAAGCCTATGCATAGTCAACACCTAAAAGACATTGAAACAAATGCAGACACAAAGCTAACATGGAGCTGGTTGAAATCGGGGTGCTGAAGAATGAAATTGAAGGCTTCAACTTGGCTGCTCAAGAACAAGCCTTGCAGAGTAACTCCATGCTATTGGTATAGTAATAGGAGCCCTTAGAGCAATAACCAAAAAGATGTCCTGATACATGGAAATTTTGAATTTATCAGACCTGAATATCCTGACTTTGCATAAAACCATCTTATTTGGAACTGCCTATATACTCAGACTGTCAACTTTGAACTGAACCTGGCCATAGACATCTGTTCCTCAATTGCCACACGGGGGGAACGAGGTTGGAATGCATTACTAGACACAACAGAGCTTTCTCATGAGAACCGAGGTCATCTTCACTGGCAACAGATAAGGTTGGGAAAGGAGTGCCTGAAGAGCCCACCAATTAGCTTAATTAGCCAACATGACCTATGACACTTGGGGATGGGGGTTATTTCCTAGTTTAATTGTACTGAAACCACAGGAAAAATTTAGATTTGACTTTCCATTGAAGCTGTGCTGATATGATGTACTCATTAAAAAAGACCTTTGAGAAGAAGTCAAATCTCAGGGTTCTGATTTGTTGGAGTTCATTAGTTGGAGCCTTGACATTAAGCCAAATCTCATAAACCTACCCTAGGATCCTGAGCGCCAGCTCCCTTTCCAACAATACCAGAGGGGTGGAAAAGACTCAGAGAAGACTGGAGATGGAGAAATCAAACTTGGCGTGCCAGGCCATTGAACTCTCCCCACTCCCTTCAAGTGAGGGAGAAGGAACTCTGGCCCAGAGGGACCAGGAGCTTTCCCCCTATAACAGCAATGATGAGAGTGAAAACAACCCGATGACGAGTGAAGCCATCCGTCCTTGGTCATCCCCACAAGAATCATGGTGCCAAAGTCAGGAATCAAGGGAAAAGTAGATGCCCTAATAGATTCAGGCTGCACCAGGTGCCTAATTAGCCTATCAACAGTGCTGAAGCTAGGGATCAGAGCGAGAAGACTGCTCCAAGCCATGAGGTTCAAGCAGGTTGATAGATCACTGATAGGAGGCACTCCTGCAACACACCTCACTAAGCAGGTGCGGCTAGAAATGGGCCGACATTGGGAGATCATCTGATTTGTAATAGTCCCAAAGATGACATAGGCAGTGATTCTGGGACTATCCTGGCTAGACAAGTGGAGCCCGACGATCTGGTGGGAAGGGGAGGGAGAAAAATGAGGCTAGGAATAGGCCCTCTCCCTCCCAAAGGCAGCCAGAAGGGAGAAGCTGTATAGCACCGGGCGGAAACTGAAGGAAACGAGCTTTTTAACAGAGCAACCACCAGGGACCCAGCTATTCCCCCAAAGAATACCGAGACCTAGTGGGGGTGTTCAGCAAGAAAGAATGTGATGTGCTACCCCCCCCCAATCACCCCACTGACTGTGCCATTGAAATTCTACCAGGTGCAAAGCTCTCAAAACACAAAATGTACTCCATGATCCCAAAGGAAATGAAGGCACTAAGGGAGTGCCTTCGATAAAAACCTAGCTAAGAGGCTTCATCCAGCCAGCAAAATCCCATACTGTTCAAAGAGAAAAAACATGGGACGATGAGACTGTGCAGGGACTTTAAAGATAAATGGGGTATGTGTGGAAAACATGTACCCTCTCCCCCTAATGAAAGACATGCTGACCCATCTAGCAAAAGGAAAGATTTTCACCAAGCTAGACCTGAGGGAGGCATACTCAGGGTGAGGATCAAAGAGCGGGATGAGTGGAAGACTGCTTTTAACTGCCCACTGGGTAGCTTCCAATTCAAAGTAATGCCATTCGGGCTCCAAGGGGCCCCTGCGGTCTTCATGCAACTCATAAACGAAGTGCTACATGGGAACCTACAGTCAGGTCCAGAAATATTGGGACATTGACACAATTCTAACATCTTTGGCTCTATACACCACCACAATGGGGTTGGAATGAAACAAACACAATGTGCGTTAACTGCAGACTGTCAGCTTTAATTTGAGGGTATGTACATCCAACTCAGGTGAACGGTGTAGGACTTACAGCAGTTTGTATATGTGCCTCCCACTTGTTAAGGGACCAAAAGTAATGGGACAATTGGCTTCTCAGCTGTTCCATGGCCAGGTGTGTGATATTCCCTCATTACCCCAATTACAATGTGCAGATAAAAGGCCCAGAGTTCATTTCAAGTGTGCTATTTGCATTTGGAATCTGTTGCTGTCAACTCTCAAGATGAGATCCAAAGAGCTGTCACTATCAGTGAAGCAAGCCATCATTAGGCTGAAGAAACAAAACAAACCCATCAGAGAGATAGCAAGAACATTAGGCATGGCCGAAACAACTGTTTGAAACATTCTCAAAAAGAAGGAATGCACCGGTGAGCTCAGCAACACCAAAAGACTTGGGAGACCATGGAAAACAAGTGTGGTGGATGACCGAAGAATTCTTTCCCTGGTGAAGAAAACACCCTTCACAACAGTTGGCCTGATCAAGAACACTCTCCAGGAGGTAGGTGTATGTGTGTCAAAGTCAACAATCAAGAGAAGACTTCACCAGAGTGAATACAGAGGGTTCACAAGATGTAAACCATTGGTGAGCTTCAAAAACAGGAAGGCCAGATTAGAGTTTGCCAAACAACATCTAACAAAGCCTTCACAGTTCTGGAACAAGATCCTATGGACAGATGAGACCAAGATCAACTTGTACCAGAGTGATGGGAAGAGAAGAGTATGGAGAAGGAAAGGAACTGCTCATGATCCTAAGCATACCACCTCATCAGTGAAGCATGGTGGTGGTAGTCTCATAGCGTGGGCATGTATGGCTGCCAATGGAACTGGTTCTCTTGTATTTATTGATGATGTGACTGCTGACAAAAGCAGCAGGATGAATTCTGAAGTGTTTCGGGCAATATTATCTGCTCACATTCAGCCAAATGCTGCAGAACTCATTGGATGACGCTTCACAGTGCAGATGGACAATGACGCAAAGCATACTGCAAAAGTAACCAAAGAGTTTTTGAAGGGACAGAAATGGAATGTTATGCAATGGCCAAGTCAATCACCTGACCTGAAGCCCATTGAGCATGCATTTCACTTGCTGAAGACAAAACTGAAGGGAAAATGCCCCAAGAACAAGCAGGAACTGAAGACAGTTGCAGTAGAGGCCTGGCAGAGCATCACCAGGGATGAAACCCAGCGTCTGGTGATGTCTATGCATTCCAGACTTCAGGCTGTGATTGACTGCAAAGGATTTGCAACCAAGTATTAAGAAGGGAAAGTTTGATTTATGATTATTATTCTGTCCCATTACTTTTGGTCCCTTAACAAGTGGGAGGCACATATGCAAACTGCTGTAAGTCCTACACTGTTCACCTGAATTGGATGTACATACCCTCAAATTAAAGCTGACAGTCTGCAGTTAACGCACATTGTGTTTGTTTCATTCCAACTCGATTGTGGTGGTGTATAGAGCCAAAGATTTTAGAATTATGTCGATGTCCCAATATTTCTGGACCTGACTGTATACAAGTGGGTCGTAGTGTACTTGAATGACATTGTCATCTTCATCGAAACAATGGAGGAGCACATCAAAATGGTCCACCAGGTACTAAAGAAGCTCCTAGCTGCAAACCTATACGTCAAGCTATCCAAATGCGAGTTCCATAAGACCTGCCTCAACTACCTAGGCTATCGAGTGTTGAGCGAGAGGGTAAAAATGGACCCAGGAAAACTCAAAGCAATCCTGGAGTAATGACCTCCTGGAACCCACAAACAACTGCACAGCTTTTTGGGGTTTGCGAACTTCTAGCAGCAGCTCATCCCTTCTTTTGCCAAAACACCCCTGCCCCTCACTGAACTGCTAAAAACAGAAAAAAAAAAGGGGGGGGGCAAACTACGACCCATTCAGCCACTAGAGTGGACCGTGGAGTGCCAAGGAGCATTTGAGAAACTCAAACGGCTATTCGCAGAGGAACCAGTTCTAAAGCACCCGAACCTTGAGGAACCATTTGTCATTCAGGCAGATGCCAGCGATGTAGCCATAGGGGCAGTCCTCCTCCAGAAGAACAAAGAGGGGCACTTCCAACCATGCACCTACACCTCCAGAAAGCACGACACTGAATGAAGGTGGGCCGTGTGGGAGAAAGAGGCTTTCACAGTTCATTGGGCACTATTAACCTGGCGGCACTTCCTAGAAGGGAGCCAATTGCTGTTTGAAATCTGGACTTATCACAGAAGTCTGGAGGATCCCTTATCTCTCCCAGATAAGTTTGGTGGGCACAGTATTTTAAATGATTCGACTTCACTGGACAAATGCGTCATCTTCAAACAGGGACAAATAGTGAAAACTGAAGGAATCAAGATGCCCCACAAAAATAACGTTAAAAGTCTGGATAAAGATGATTACTACAGTACAAATATATGGGTATCCTTCAAGGTGACAACATCAAGCACACTGAAGTCAAGAAAAAGATTAGGGGTGAATACATAAAGAGAGTGAAGAAGATTTTAAAGTTCAAACTCAATGGAGCGGTGACATGCTCTGGCCCCCAAGGTTCCACCCGTTCCCCAGGTTGCACAGATCCTCAGGACCCGACCCTTCAGCTGATGCTGTGCAACGACAGGTCTGTAGTAAATAAAGCCCCCCTCATTTGTGATCTTATTTGTGAGGGGGGAGCGGACCTGGCGGGTATTACAGAGACCTGGTTGGGCCAGGAAGGGGGGTCCCCCTCGTCGAGATGTGCCCACCAGGTTTCCTCGCATTCCATCGGCTGAGGTTACAGGGCAGGGGCGGGGGAGTAGCGGTTATTATTAAAAAAGGTCTGAGACCGAGGGAGGCCACTGTTCCTCAGACGGCCGGTTGTGAGTCCCTCCTCGTAAAGTGGGGTCATGGGGTTCAGATGGGTTTGCTGATCACGTACCTGACTCTCTCCCACGTGGCAACAGCCCTGCCCGAGCTACTCAACGTCATCGCCGCGTTGGCGATTGATACCCCCAGGCTTATGGTCATGGGGGATTTCAACCTGCCATCCGTGGATGAGGCGTCTGAGGTGGCTCGGGAGTTCATGGCTTCCATGACAGCCATGGACCTGACCCAGTTAATTCATGGCCCTACCCACACGGGGGGAAACACGCTGGATCTGGTTTTTGTCTCTGGACAGTGGCTGAGTGATCTTGAGATAGGGGATATAGTTACCGAGCCCTTGTCATGGTCAGATCACTCTCTCCTTCGTCTCGACCTTCGAACCACTGCACCCCGCCGCAGGGAGGCGGAGCCAGTAAGATGGTTCCGCCCCAGGCGCCTGATGGAACCTGATAGGTTCCAGATGGAGCTTGGGCCATTTCCCGAGGCTCTGGCACATGCCTCGACTGGAGACCTAGTGGCCACCTGGGATAGGACGGCCGCTGGAGCTCTGGATCAGGTCGTGCCTTTGCGGCCTCTGACCCGGCACCGATCTCATTTGGCTCCTTGGTTCACTGAGGAGCTGAGGGAGTTGAAGCGCCGGAAAAGACGCCTAGAGAGTAGTTGGAGGGCCAGTCTTTCTGAATCGGACCGGACACTGGTAAGATCCCATATTAGGAATTACCTAGTGGCGATAAAAGCAGCAAAATGTAGTTATTTTGCTGCTCTTATTGTGTCATCAGATAACTGCCCGGCCACCCTGTTTAGGGTGACCCGCTCCCTGCTCCACCAGGAAGCGCGGGAGGACCCCTTGGAGGGTAGAGCCAAAGATTTTGTTCAGTATCTGTATGACAAAATCACTCAGATTCGGGAAGATTTGGACTCCGACTGGGTAGTCTCAGGGGGAGGGACTGGGGCAGGTCTTGAGAATGTTATCTGGGATGAGTTTGATTCTGTGAACCCTGAGGACGTGTACAGGATTCTGGGCAGACTGAACGCGACCACTTGTTTATTGGACCCGTGTCCTTCCTGGTTAGTGCTGGCTTCCCGGGAGGTGACGCGAGGCTGGCTCCAGGGGATTATAAATGCTTCATTGGGTGAGGGTGACTTCCCCGCCGCCTTGAAAGAGGCGGTGGTGAGGCCTCTCCTCAAGAAGCCTTCCCTGGACCCAGCAATGTTGGTTAATTATCGTCCGGTCTCCAACCTTCGTTTTGTGGCGAAGGTTGTCGAGAGTGTGGTTGCGCAACAGCTTCCCCAGCACCTGGATGAGACGACGTATCTGGATCCGTTCCAGTCAGGTTTCAAACCCGGGTACAGCACGGAAACGGCATTGGTCGCGTTGGTTGATGATCTCTGGAGGGCTCAGGACAGGGGGTGCTCCTCTGTCCTGGTCCTGTGAGACCTCTCAGCGGCTTTTGATACCATCGACCATGGTATCATGCTGCACCGGTTGGAAGAGTTAGGGGTGGGAGGCACTGTACTACGGCGGTTCTCCTCCTTTCTCTCTGGCCGGTTGCAGTCTGTGTTGGCAGGAGGGCAGAGCTCGACCCCGAGGCCCCTCATATGTGGGGTGCCACAAGGGTCGGTCCTCTCGCCCCTTTTGTTCAACATTTATGTAAAGCCGCTGGGTGAGATCATCCGTGGTTTCGGGGTGAAGTACCACCAGTACGCTGATGACACCCAGCTGTACATCTCCACCCCGGACCACCCCAACGATGCCCTTGAAGTGATGTCTCGGTGTCTGGAGGCCGTGCGGATCTGGATGGGGAGGAACAGGCTCAGGCTCAACCCATCCAAGACCGAGTGGCTGTGGTTTCCGACGTCCCGATATAGTCAGTTGATGCCATCTCTGACTATTGGGGGCGAATCGCTGGTCCCCACGGAGAGGGCTCGCAATTTGGGCATCCTCCTGGACTCACGGCTGTCTTTAGAAGAGCACTTGACGGCCGTGACCGGGAGGATCTTTCATCAGGTCCGCCTGATTCGCCAGTTGCGTCCCTTTCTGGATTGGGACTCCCTACACACAGTCACTCATGCCCTCGTTACCTCCCGCCTGGACTATTGTAACACTCTCTACATGGAGATCCCCTTGAGGAGCACCCGGAGGCTCCAACTGGCGCAGAGTGCGGCCGCGCGGATGGTTATGGGAGCAACATGGCGCTCCCGTGTGACACCTCTCCTGCGCGAGCTGCACTGGCTCCTGGTGGTCTTCCGAGTGCGCTTCAAGGTTTTGGTTACCACCTTTAGAGCGCTCCATGGCTTAGGACCTGGCTACTTACGGGACCGCCTACTACCACAAACAGCCTCCCACCGACCAGTACTCTCATAGAGAGGGGCTCCTCCAGGTGCCATCAGCCAAACAATGTCGACTGGTGGCTCCTAGGGGGAGGGCCTTCTCTGTGGGGGCACCTA
Source organism: Arizona elegans (assembly GCA_022577455.1). Lineage (NCBI taxonomy): Eukaryota > Metazoa > Chordata > Lepidosauria > Squamata > Colubridae > Arizona > Arizona elegans. The sequence goes on from JAKOOJ010000001.1 coordinate 158,895,312, forward strand.
CTATCTGGAACGAGCTCCCCCCGGAGATACGGAGGATCCCGGATCTGCGCACTTTCCGCCGTGCTTTGAAGACACTCCTATTCCAGCAGGCCGGCCTGGCCTAATTTTTCCCTTTCTTTTAAATTTTTAAACTCAAATTTTAATTTGTTTTAAATTATTGGGAGTTTTAAATTGTCTCAGGCAAAAATTATTTAATTGGGTTTTAATCATGTTATTAACTTTTGTATTTATGTGTTTTATTTCGTGCCTGTTCACGGCCCTGAGTCCTTCGGGAGTAGGGAGGTATACAAATTTAATAAAATGAAAAAAAAAATGAAAATGGAGGAAATACCATCAAGGCAATCAAGACCAGGGCAATTCCAGTCATTAGATACACAGCTGGAATAGTGGACAGGACTCAAGCAGAACTAAAAGCAATGGATATAAAGATCAGAAAATAATGACAATGAATCATTCCCTTCATCCTCAAAGTGACATTGACAGATTCTACCTACTAAGGAAAATGGGTGGGCGGACCGGGCCTGAAATATTGCAAGTAGATCAAATGGCTGAAGAAGAAAAAAGGGCATTGGAAGAATATCTAAAGGACAATGAAGAAAATGCATTGAAGTTAGTATACCAGGAAGGCTTACTGACTACTGGAGAGACCAAACTGGCCTACAAGAAAGACCAAATGAAAAACAGAATGGAGGCATGGGAAGACAAATCACTACATGGCCAAAAACATAGCAGGAAAAACTATGGCAATGGCTAAGAGTAGGGAAGTTGAAGAAAGAGACCAAGAGACTAATTCTGGCTGTACAAGACGAAGATTTTCAAAAATATAATTGGGCTTATATTTTGTCAATTAAATCTAAGGTATGTGAATTATTACAGTATTATTGATCATCGCACAGTCAGCCAGATGTTCAGACTGGGTTTGGCAATTTTGTCTACCTATCAAGTCCTTACCAAGGACCTGGGATAGGCAGATTTAGGTGTTAGGTATCATCGTAGAATGGAAGTGGTTCCAAGTAAAGTCACCTTCTGCAATTGATAGATAGTGAATTTGTCAATGCCTATGGTGTTCAAGTGGTGCTCCAATTGTTTTGGGATTGTACCCAAGGTGCCTATTACTATTGATACTACCCTTGCTTGCCTTTGCCACAGTCATTCTATTTCCATTTCTATGACTTTCTGTTATGTTTCCAAGTTCTTTCTCTTCTATTCTGTTGTCTTCAGCCACTGCCACATCCACTATCCAGACTATTTTTTTCTTTCTTATTGACAACTGTTAAGTCTGGGATGTTATGTGGCAGATGCCTGTCTGTTTGAATTCTAATTCTAATTCTTATTGTTATTATTATTATTAGCCAATCTTCAATTTGATTCACAGTCTGGGATTGGTAAAAACTTAACAGTTCAAGTCCTAACAAAAGACCTAAGAGCTGTTAAGGTAGCCTTTGAGTATATAGAATGTTTTTTTGCTAAATCAGAATATTTAGGTCTACTAAGTTCAAAATTTCCATGTTTCTAGGAACTCTTTGGATATTGTTCCAAGGACTCCTATTACTATTGTTATTGCAATATCAATGAACCAGACTTTTTTCTTTTCTACAACAGTGATATCATGCATGTTCTGGGCCACATGTCTGTTTGGATTTGAAAGTTGCACACATCTTGACATGTTCATTTTCAAAAACTTTGTCAATTTGGTGTTCCCAGTAATTTTTGCTGCACTCAAACTCAAACTTCTGGGAAAGCTTCCAATGTATAATTTTGATAACTCGTTAATGATGTTGTAGATCAGGGGTATCACACTGGCCAGATGCATCACATGCAGGCCACCCCCACCCCAGCTCCATGAAGGGAAAAAATGTGATTAGCAACACGACGCTGCGAGTTTGACACTTGTGAAATTTTGCTGCAACCATGGATAAGATGATCCATTGTTTCATTTTTCTCATTGCATAAGGGACATTTGCTGTTTGTTACTGACGTGCTGAATTTTTGTTTTCATGGAATTATTCTGCAAGGCTTATTCTTAAGCAGCCAAGATGAAGCCTTCAGTTTCTTTCTTCAGCAACCCTGATCTCAACCAGTTCCATGTTAGTTTCATATTTGCCTTTCCTTCAATGTCCTTCAGATATTGATTGTGCATAGGCTTCTTTTTCCAGGTAGAAACTCAATGCTCAATTGTTTCCTTTCAATATTCTGCTCTCAATCTTGTTATTTTCAAGAGGTTTCCCTTATTTATCTCCTTCAGCAAAAGCTCTGTTGTTTTATGTAATCATTTAAGCCATGTTTTTCCTCTTCCACAGTTTGTTTCACCTGTAAGAGTCCTCTGCCATCCTGAGATATAGGCAAGTACAATGCATCATGATTTGCACCATGCAAGTACAATGCACGATGGCATCCTGAGATATAAGCAAATACAATGCACTATGAAATTAATATGATTTTTTGTGTGCAGATCATGGTGCATTGGCATTAGTTTTCTTGTCTTTTGATCCAAGTTATCAAGTTGTAGCTGAGTCCAATCAATTATTCCAACTGAGTATCATAGTACAGAAACTGCCCAGGTGTTAATTGCCTTTATGATATTTCCTCCACTCAGCTTTGATCTCAAGATTTTCCAGACTCACTTTATTTATTTTGTTGTAGTAGTGTTAGCGTTCCAGAAAACCCCAACTCCGAAGATGTGGAAGCAAGCATTTTCCAGAATTCTCTTTACTAGACTAGGTAAACTGACACATCTGGGAAAACCCGAATCTGAAAGGTCCGGGTTTTCCCTCAGTAAATCAAAACCTCCAAAACCATTCCTCACTCCTCAGTTGATCACATGCTCCAATCAACATCCATCCCATCTCGACTCAGCACTCCGACCACTCCTTCTCCAGATGCCGGATCACCCTGACCTTGACCGACAGGAAGAATGCTATTATGTCTACTAAATCCCCCCCCCCCGCCACTTCCCCACACATGAGTAGGTGTCAGCATGGAAGCTTCCGGCTTAATATGGCTTCCAAAGCTGACAGGCATCCCCCCTGCAGAAAAAAACACATCCTGAAAATAAAACAAATACAAAAGAAGGGGTTAACACCTTGTACAGGACCCCTTAACCCCTTCTCCCCCACCTCCCAGGTGGACCTTTTGGTTTCTCAGGAAATTTATCATGAAATTGCTTCACTAGAGTATCAGCATTCACATCCCAACTTTTCACCCAAGTAGCTTCAGATAATGGGTACCCTTTCCAGTGTATCAAATATTGTAAGCGACCCCTGTAGGGTCTAGGATCTTCTTTACTTCATAATGAGTCTCGCCTTGCACTACCAAAGGATGGGAGAGAGCAGCTGGCAAGGGCCTTAAATTAGATTTCTTGCTGGTTTCAATAAGCTACTGTGGAAAACTGGGTATACTTTCCCTAATAGGCGAGGGAAGATAAATTGGAAAGTCACTGGGTTAATCACTTTCACTATAGGGAAGGGACCTATGAATTTGGGTCCAAACTTCTTGCTAGGTAACCTCAATCTTAGGTACTTGGTTGACAAATACACCTTATCTCCTATTCGGAAAGGTGGTTGGAGAGATCGGCGTTTGTCGTCCTGGGCCTTATACTTTTCCACTGATTCGGCTAAAGCTTTCTTAGTATTCTCCCAACCCCTTTTCAATAAGGTCATCCATTCTGTTAGGGACATGGAAGTGGGCAGTTCTCTAGGCAACTCAGGCATCGGCACAAAATCCATGCCCATAGTTATCTGAAAAGGAGTCAACCCAGTACTGCTGTGTACTGCATTATTATAAGCCACTTCTGCAATTGGTAGTAAGTCCACCCAGTCTTCTTGTTGATAATTTACATAACATCTAATGTATTGTTCCACCATTGAATTCAATTTTTCAACCGATCAGTTAGTCGATAGGTGGAAAGCTGAGCTAAGCCCCTGGGACGACCCAATGGACTGTAGGAACTCTTTCCAGAACTTAGTGGTAAACTGGACCCTGCGATCTGAGATCATTCTCCTTGGAACCCCATGTAGTCTGTAGATATGTTTCACAAAAAGCTTTGCCAGTTTCTTGGCTGATGGTAGTCCGTTGCAGGCAGTGAAGTGTGCTTGCTTGGAGAATAAATCAATGACAGTCCAAATCACCTTGTTCCCTCCACTGTCAGGGAGCTCAATTATGAAGTCCACTGCAATCTCCTCCCAGGGCTCAGTGGGTTCGGTCACAGTCTGGAGAAGCCCAAGTGGCTTCCCTGGCCTGGACTTCATGGTGGCGCAGCTTTTCACATAGTCTTCCACATCAGCTTTCATCTTTGGCCACCAGAATTATCTCCTAGTCAAATGGAAGGTTTTTTAAAATCCAAAGTGGCCCCCTAGCTGAGAATCATGACTCCTCTTTAGCACTAGGAGCCGTATGCTGTGGGGCACGTAAATCTTACTCCCCTTCCATGCCAACCCCTCTCCTAGGGTTAGATCCGTCTGGTTTTCCTTGAACCAGCAATCAGTTGAGAGCACCATTTTAAGCTCTGCTGCCAACTTGTTTTCGTAGAGGTTGAACTATGGTGCATTTGTGCTCTGGTCCGGGTTTGGGCAGCTGGCTGAGTTACTGAGATTATGACATGAACTATCTCTTCCTGTTGGCTGTCAAACTGGGGCTTGTGGGAAAGAGCATCAGCTAACAGGTTTTTTCCCCCGGAAGGTATTTCAGGTTAAAGTTAAAGCGTTTGAAATACTGAGCCCAGCAATCCTCCTTGGGGGAAAGCTTCCGTGAGGTCTTAAGCACCTCAAGGTTTTTGTGGTCAGTCCACACTTCAAAAGGCTCCTTAACTCCCTCTAGGGAGTGTCTCCAGGATAGGAGAGCCCATCGCACTGCAAAAGCGTCTTTCTCCCATACCGCCCATCTGCACTCAGTGTGTTAACTTTCTTGATACGTAAGCACACGGCATTAATTTGTTTTGGGTGTTCTTTTGCAGTAGAACAGTAGCCACCGCCACATCACTCATGTCTGCCTGAACCACAAATGGCTAATTTGGGTCAGGGTACTGTAGGATCAGCTCGACTGCAAATAGGCAGTTTAAAGGATTGTTCAAATTGTTCAAAGGATTTTTGACAGTTCATTGTCCAAGCTAGGGGTTGGCTAGGTTTTGGTTTGGTGGGAGACGACCCGGTTTTTAGCAATTCTGTCAAGGGGAGAGCAACTTCAGCAAAGGAGGGGATGAATTGTCTGTAAAAGTTTGCAAACCCCAGGAAATTTTGAAGTTGCTTAGGGGTTTGTGGGGGTTGCCAGTCCAGCACTGCCTTCACCTTCCCTGGGTCCATTTCGATTCCTTGATTCGACATCCTGTATCCCAGGTAGTCCAAGGACTCCTTATGGAACTCACATTTTATTAATTAATTAATTAATTAATTAATTAATTAATTAATTATATTTCTATACTGCCTTTCTCCCGTAGGACTCAAGGCGGTGTACAGTCAAGAAAAATATAGACACACAAACATCATAAAATTGCTAATTAAAATTATTACTTAGTTTGGTCAATTAAATAAAACCCAGAATTAGATAACATTTAAAAAATTCATTCACATGTTCATATGTTTAGCCCCGCTTGTTGGAACATCAGGGTTTTGAGGGCACGGCGGAAAGCATGGAGATCAGGGATATTTCGTATCTCAGGGGGCAGTTCATTCCAAAGGGTTGGAGCCCTCACAGAGAAGGCCCTCCCCCTGGGAGTCGCCAGTCGGCATAATTTGACTGACGGTACCCTGAGTTGTCCCTCCCTGTGAGAACGAACTGGTCGGTGGGAGGCTATTGGTGGCAAAAGACGGTCTCGTAGATACCCAGGTCCTAAGCCATGGAGCGCTTTAAAGGTGATAACTAACAACTTGAATCGCACCCGGAAGACCACCGGGAGCCAGTGCAGCTCGCGTAGGAGCGGTGTTACATGGGCATAACGAGCTGCGCCCATAATCACCCGCGCGGCTACATTCTGGACCAGTTGGAGCTTCCAGGTGCTTTTCAAGGGGAGCCCCATGTAGAGAGCATTACAGTAGTCCATACGGGAGGTAACTAGGGCATGAGTGACCGTGCGCAAGGCGTCCCGATCCAGAAAGGGACACAACTGGCGGATCAGGTGAACCTGATAAAAGACACCCCTGGCCACGGCCGTCAAATGATCTTCTAAAGATAGCCGTGAATCAGGAGGACACCCAAGTTGCGGGCCCTCTCTGTGGGGAGCAAGATCTCATCTCCTATTGTCAGTGATGGTACCAGCTGACTATACCGGGACACCAGAAGCCACAGCCACTCGGTCTTGGAGGGGTTGAGTCTGAGCTTGTTTCTCTCCATCCAGATCCGCACGGCCTCCAGGCAACGGGACATCACAGCAAGGGCATCATTGGGGTGGTCTGGGGTGGAGATATATAGCTGTGTGTCATCAGCATACTGATGAACACTCACCCCAAAACCACGGATGATCTCGCCTAGCGGTTTTACATAAATGTTGAACAGAAGGGGTGAGAGGACTGACCCTTGCGGCACCCCACAAATAAGGTGCCTCGAGGTCGACCTCTGCCCCCCTGCCAACACAAACTGCGAACGGTCAGAGAGGAAGGAGAACCACCGAAGCACGGTGCCCCCTATTCCTAACCCCTCCAGCCGGTGCAGTAAGATACCATGGTCGATGGTATCAAAAGCCACTGAGAGATCTAATAGGACCAGGATAGAGGAGCAACCCCTGCCCCGAGCCCTCCAGAGATCATCCACCAACACGACCAATGCCGTTTCTGTGCTGTATTGTGACCTGAAGCCCAACTGGAATGGATCCAGATAGACAACTTCATTCAGGTATCGGGGTAGTTGTCGTGCCACCACACTCTCAACCACCTTCGCAACAAAGCGAAGATTGGAGACTGGATGATAATTTGATAATATAGCCGGGTCCAGGGAAGGCTTCTTGAGGAGGGGCTTCACAACTGCCTCTTTCAAGGCGGCGGGAAAGACACCCTCACTCAGAGAAGCATTTATAATCCACTGGAGCCAGCCTCATGTAACCTCCCGGGAGGCCAGTACCAACCAGGAGGGACACGGTCCAATAAACATGTGGCAGCGTTAAGCTTGCCCAGAATCCTGTCCACGTCCTCAGGAGTCACAGAGTCAAACTCTTCCCAGATAACGCTCTCAAGACCTGCCCCCGTCTCCTCCCCTGGATCTACCCAATCGGAGTCCAGGCCTTCCCGAATTTGAGCGACTTTATCATGCAGGAATTGTACAAAATCCTCAGCTCGACCCTTTAAGGGATCTTCCCGTACCCCCACCTGAAGTAGGGAGCAGGTCACCCTAAACAGCGCGGCTGGGCGGTTCTCTGCAGATGCAATAAGAGCAGAGAAGTAGCTAGACTTCACCACTAGGTAGGTCTTAATATAAGATCTCACCTGTGTTCGGTCAGATTCAGATCGGCTTGTCCTCCAATCGCTCTCCAGGCGTCTTTTCCAACACTTCATCTCTCTCAGCTCCTCGGAAAACCAAGGAGCTAGACGAGATCAGCATCGGGTCAGAGGCCGCAAAGGCATGACGCAGTCCAAGGCTGCAGTAGCCGCCCTGTCCCAGGAGACCACCAGGTCCTCAGTCGAGTCGTGAGCCAGAGTCTCAGGAAATGGCCCAAGCTCCATCAGGAACCTTTCAGGGTCCATCAGGTGCCTGGGACGGAACCATTTGGTTGGTTCCGTCTCCCTGCGGTGGGTGGAAGTGACTTGAAAGTCCATGGGAAGGAGAGAATGATCAGACCATGACAAGGGCTTGATGTCTATATCCCCTATTCTTAGATCATTCAACCACTGATCAGAGACAAAAATCAAGTCCAGAGTGTGATTCCCCAAGTGGGTGGGGCCTTGAACTACCTGGGTCAGGTCCATGGCCATCATGGAAGCCATGAACTCCCAAGCCGTCTCCGACATCTCACCAGTGGATAGCAGGTTAAAATCCCCCATAACAATAAGTCTGGGGGTTTCCACCGCCATCCCGGCTATAATGTCGAGCAGCTCAGGCAGGACCGCTATTACGTGGCAGGGAGCCAGGTACGCAATCAGTAGGCCCATCTGTATTCCCCGACCCCACTTCACAAGGAGGGACTCACATCCGGCTATCTGAGGAACAGTGGCCTCCCTCGGGCAAAGATTTTCCCTAATGATTGCTGCCACTCCCCCACCCCTTCCCTGAGTCCTTGGCTGATGGAATGCACAGAAACCTGGCGGGCACATTTCCACAAGGGGAACTCCTTCCTCCTGGCCTAACCAGGTCTCTGTAATCCCTGCCAGGTCAGCACCCCCCTCTGAAATAAGATCATGAATGAGGGGGGCTTTATTTACCACTGACCTGGCATTACATAACATCAGCCGTAGACCCAGGGTTTGAGACTCTGAACAACCCGGGAAACAAGCAGTGCTTTGGGGGTCGGAGTGGGCAATCGCTCGTAAACATCGAGTGCGCATTCCCAAAACATAATATGGCCCCCTGCAGCCGTCATATCTGCCCCTCCCACTTACTATACTAATGCCCATCGCTTCATCCCTCTGCATCCTTGTCAGATTTCTATCCCCATCCTCCCCACCGTGATCATCAAACCCATTACCCCTTTCAGTGGATTTATGGATCCCCCCAGATCCATTCCCACAATCCCTCCCAGAACCCCTTAAAATAGAACTTAAAGATTTATCTAAAAAACCCCAAAGCCGTCGTTTTTTTGCAAACCACCTCTCGGGGTTCCAAAACCCGTCCTCAAGGGCGGCCCTTGATAACTGAGAGGGCCAGACATGCGAGAGGGGGGAATCTTGCAGTGCAAGGAGCTCTGCAGTTGAATACATCAAAGATAGGAGCGAGTTGAAGGAGATGAAGGATCATTTTCTTCTAAGAGTGTTAGAGATGGTTAAGACAGGTAATTTAAAATAAGGGAGGAAATAGATGTTAAAGGAAGACCAGTATGTTACAAATGTCAATACATCGGAACATCATCGCCCTCTCACGACGATGGGAAGTCTTGTGGTTGTAGTAAGTCCATCCAAAGGAGGTGGGGGTAGAGGTCTCAAAGGGTCGTCCTCTCACAGTGACATTTTGACAGCTTTGCATACAGTTTGGCCGCTACGAGCTTTTTGAGCCCTTGTCTGACTAATTTGACATGTTCTTCCATATTTTCGCTGAATATAAGAATGTCATCAAGGTAAACAAGGACCCCTTATACAGGTGCTCATGCAAAACTTCGTTGATCAGTTGCATGAAGACTGCTGGGGTGCCTTGGAGTCCAAAAGGCATGACCCGGAATTGGAAGCTCCCAGGAGGCAGTTAAAAGCAGTCTTTCATTTGTCTCCCTCCTTTATGCGAATCCAGTAGTAGACTTCCCTTAGATCTAGCTTGGTGAAAATCTTGCTTTTTGACAAGTGGTTCGGCAAGTCTTTCATTAGTGGTAGGGGGTAGGTATTTTGTATGCAAATGGCATTGACCCCCGAAAGTCCACAAACAATCTCACCCCACCCTCTTTCTTTTCTTTAAACAATACGGGGGTGGCCACCCTGGATTTCGCAGGCTCGATGAATCCACTGGCTAGGTTGGTGTCAATGTACTTCCTCAACTCAGTCATTTCAGCAGGTATCATAGAGTACATCCTGGGTTTTGACAATTTGGCTCCCGGTTCTAATTCGATGGCGCAATCCATGGGCCAATGAGGGGGAAGGAGGTTACATTTCTCCTCACTGAACGCTTCGGTATATACGTTAGGAATCTGGGGTTCGCCTGGAGTCCTGTCTGAACAAGCCGCTGCTGGTTCTGGCAGCTGGCCTTTATGGGTAGGCTGCACTTTAGGAGGAGGGGCAGGGGGTAATGGGCCAACCCCTATTCTGATTTTTCGGTATCCATCTTCCCATTTGATGGTGGGGGTCCATTTGTCTAGCCAAGCCAGGCCCAGTATGACAGATTCCAACATTTTTGGGGTTACTATAAATCATATAAATTCATGATGTCTCCCGATTTCTAATCTAACCAGTTCTGTAATACGGGTGGCGGAGAACCCCCCCCCATTAATGTTCCATCCACGTGGTGAAATTTAATTGGATGATTTAAGGCTGCTGTTCTAACCCCAATTGTTCAACAAGAGGAAGTCCAATTAGACATCTGGTGCAGCTGGTTTCTATTATTGCTGGCAGTTCTGCTTGCTTCCCTGTCTCTGGCACCACCAGTTTCACTATAACTGAAAAAGGGGGGGATGGGTGCAATCACCATTGGGTCTTCATCTTCGTTAGCCTCGTCAGGAGGGGCTTCTTTAGCGGGAAGTTCCTCGCTCTCTTCAGTGGGGAGGGGAACATCTACAGCTTGTCTGGTGAATTGGCTGGTGTCTGGGGCCTTCCTTGGAGCCCTCTTGCCTTGTGCAGCTGTGGCAGGACGTTGCTGTGAAACTGGGGCAGGGGCCAGGCACTCAGAAGCTCAATGTTCCGGTTGTCCATACCGATAGCATTTAATTTAATTGGGGTTGATTTCAGTAGGCTTTGAAAGGGGCATCTAGCTAACGCTCTCCAAGGTGGCTTCTCTGCTGGGGTTTTGCGGTGGGGGTGGATTTCTCTGTCTAGAGCTATGGACATAGTATACCAGTCGTGCAGCTGCTCAGGCACGCCCCTCCCCCTGGATCCCATAGGCTGTTCTGACTTCTCGGTCAATAGCCTCTTTAAAATAGTGTAGGAGTATGCAGTCTGGCCAATGCCCCAGGTTCCCTGCAACTCGTCTAAAGTCCCAAATAAAGTATTTTATAGGTCGATTACCTTGCTTCATCACCTTTAGTGTGGCTTCATTTTCATTTATTCAGTCTGGGTCTTCAAATCTGACCCGGAGCAGCGCAATAAACTCATTGGCATCATTTAGTTCCGAGCACCCTCATTGTGTAGCTGGGCTATCCATTCAGAAGCCTGCCCCTCATTCATCCCATCGGAAATCACCAACACCAAGTCCCGGTCTGAGTTGTATTGGTCTCTGTACTGATCCACATGAGCCCAGACCCTGCTGAGGAAGTAAGCCAGTTTGGCAAGCGTACCATCAAAGGTTGCTCTGAAGCAGGGTGGCATTGGCTTCTCGGGTGGATGGGCCTCGGCAACAGGTGGCTGAGCTGGAACCTCTGGCGGAGCTGCTCTTGGTTGCTGGACTGCAGACGGCTGCTGAGCTGCTTGCTGGGCTGGAGAGAGGGGGGTACTCCAGCCGGCTGCTGAATTAGTCCCCCCGGTTGTGCCAGGATCATTGGGCCATATTGGGGCCATGGGGATCCCTGGAAACTTGGAGCAGACAGCGCTGGATACCACTGGCACTGGACCCACCCCTGGCCCGGATAAAATCCCCAGCCTGACGGTATACTCTCAGCAGGAGGTAGCACAAAAGCAGGCTGGCGAGGGGCCCCAAAAGGGGGGTTTTGCATTCCATATGCTGGCTGCGTTTGATGTCTCCCAGCTGCAGGATGGCCATACTGATCCGCTTGTTTCGCTCCTGGCCGGGTAGAGCGGTGTCTACGCCCCACTAATTCCCCCCTCCAGGTCCCGGATCATGGAAGGTGATGGCGAGCCCAGTTAAGGATTGGCTTTGCATTGGGTGCAACAGGTCCCAGTCACAGGAGTCTCTGGATCCCATAGCTGTCCCCATCCTCCACTCTGGATCACGGGCTGGGAGCAGCTTTATATCCAGGCGGTCTACCCTCTGGTCCCCCTCCTGGGGCTGGGTCAGACTGGCAACTCTTCCAGGAATCTGATGCCTTGGGTCAAGCCCCCAGCCTTCGGGCTTCCTCTGCAGCCTCCATGGCTCGCACCATTTCTTCAGAAGGAGAAAGCAAGGTGTTGGTAAATCCTTGATCATCCGTCCCCACAGCCCCCTCTATGATTTCTCCTTTCTCCTCCATCTTCACTGAGTCTTCGCACCACCCAAGGTTTAGGTAGATGCTGGGGCTCAACAAACCCGACAGGGGTGCCGTTAGGTTTTAAGAGGGATTCAGGTTAATGTCAGCATTCCAGAAAACCCCAACTCCGAGTAAGGATGCGGAAGCAAGGATTTTCCAAAGTTCTCTTTACTAGACTAGGTAAACTGGCACATCTGGGAAAATCAGAATCTGAAAGATCCGGGTTTTCCCTCAGTAAATCAAAACCCCCAAAACCATTCCCTTACTCCTCATTCGATCACATGCTCCAATCAATGTCTGTCCCACCTCAACTCAGCACTCCGACCATTCCTTCTCCGGATGCTGGATCGCCTTGACCTTGACCGACAGGAAGAATGCTATTATGTCTACAAACAACCCCTCTACTAAATCTTCCCTCCTACTTTCCCACACATGAGAAGGTGGCAGCATGGAAGCTAATATGGCTTCCAAAGCTGACAAGTAGCTTCCTTGACTTGGTTGTGCAACAGGTCAAAAGCTTCCAAAACTCATACATACTTGTACCCTTCTTCTGGTGTTACTGTGTTTAAAGCTCTTTATTATCAAGTTCAAATCTGTCATCTCCTATAATTTTTCCTGCCTTAACAGCAATTGTTGCACATTTGCCAAACAGCATTCCAATGCCAAACAGCATTCCAATGTCTCTGCTAAACTCAGTACTTTTCAGTAGTAAGCTCAATTTAGCTTGGTTTTCCAATTTTAAATCATCTATAGAGCAAATGTGAAACTTTCAAGCCTTTTTTAGTCAATTCATAGCCAGTTTGTCTTGTTCAAATTACTTGTTAGTTGCACCATTGATAGTAGAAATAACAGAGGTGACAATGAGTCACCTTGGAAAATTCCTTGTTTGATTTCAACTTCACCAAGTTCTTCTCCATAGGCCATCAGCTTAGTTTCCCATAGCTTCATGGAAGTCTTTAGGAATTTCTGAATGTTGCTGCTCATTCCAAAAATTTCTAAGCATTTCTCAATTCAGCTGTGTGGAACAGAATCAAATGTTTTCTTATAATCAATTCAGGCCATAAACAATTTTTTCATCTTTTCTTTGAATTCTTTGAAACCTGTTATCATTATTATTATCTCACCAGCTGGGCTCAAGGTTGACTCAGCCTTCCATCCTTTCAAAGGTAACTGAAATGAGGACCCAGATTGTGGGGGCAATAAAATGATTTTGTATAAATATACAAAAATATATTCAATATACAAAAAGTATGAAGGCTATTGCTTAACGCATTGTAAGCTGCCCTGAGTCTCCAGAGAAGGGCGGCATATAAATTAAAGCAAAAACAAACAAAAAAAAAATTAGTGTATGATGTTCTTATATTAGCCAGGAGAAACAGTAGTAGTTGGCTGCCAATTTACCAGCTCTCTTGTGAGACATGCCCATGCGGTTCCCAGGGTGTGCCATTGGAGGGCAAACTGGCTTCGCAGAAAAAAGAATGAGGAGTGGCTCTTCTTGCAGCACCATCCAAGCCCCTCTCCCTTTACTAGAGTGGCCTCGCAAGTGGGCATCAAAATCAGGAAGATTCAGAGCTGGCAGGAATCTGCCTGCACAGAGCACCAATTCATCCCCCCACCCAAGTGATACCTATTTATCTACTTGCATAGAACATGCTTTCAAACTGCTAGGTGGACAAAAGCTGAGGCAAGTGATGGGAGCTCACCCTGCCACACATTTATACAATTCAAACTGCTGGAGCAGAGACTATTTCCAGCATTATTAAACCACTGAGCCAACTCCCCTCTTTGTATGTGAAGTGAACTCGTTAGAATATCATCCTTGCTCTGTGGAGTGTCTTTATATATTTCCATTAAAATCCTGACAATTGGTACGGTCAATATATAGCAGACAGGTACTTAATTTTGTTCCCAGGCATGTTTCGGTCTTGCTGGGTTTTGATTTGAGGCTCATGAATATTTAATTTTATGGAAAAACTGTATCCTAAAAATAGAAGACAAAATGTTCTGCTAGTGGAATCTTGAATATACCTTTATATATTAACTACTACTTCATCAACTACTAAGTCATCAAAATATCTTAGTTTGAATTTACTGGAGACCCCAAAGAATCTGTTTAAGAGGACTGACAGTGGATTCTTTGATTTGTTTATTTATTTACAGTATATGACATTTAGGAAAATCACATTTGTTTTGTTGTCATCTTTGTTGGTGATAGAAAAAATTTGAACAATCACATGATTTGTATGATTTGTGAATCATTCACATTTTTACATGGACAAAAAGATTTATGGAGATTTTGTTTAGTGTTATAAAACAAAAGATATAAATATATCCCAAGCTTGAATAAGTTGGGCAGGACAGGAATTCAGCTCAAAAAGGGGCCAACTCTTACTGCAAAAGACATTTCTACTTTCTCCAGATCCACAAACACATTCTCAGGTAACCTCAAAGATTTCATTCTTGTCATCTGATTGCATGTTCTGAGGGGATAGAAGTGATGCCATTGTCTGTGTGGATGTATGAGCTATGATTCTCCAAAAACTTACAGATAGAAGGTATCTGAGCAAAGAAAAGGAAAGCAGCATTATCTCATCTTTAGAAATGTTTTCAATAGCTTTCGAATAGCGGGATTCAAACTTTTCGAAGCCAAATTCATTCTTAGTTAAAAAATAAAGAAATTAATAACATTGTGCATGCAGGAAAATATGGAAAAAGAATCAATTTGAATGAAATATGTTACGAACAAGTGAAATTGCAAATGCCAAGAGCTAATTTTTCATGTCACTTGGCCAGCTGTGAAGCAAGACAGGCAGAAACTAGAAGGGAGCAAACACACAAAAAAGCTATAAAATATAAATTAGCTTATGCAGATTAACTGTAAAGGCTAGGTCCACTGATTCATGTAATAGTTTCTCCTTATAGTTTCATATGTTTTGCTAGACGAAGAAAAGTTTTTAAAAATAGGACCTTGCAGATTCCAAGAGAGACACATTTTTATTATCTTCAAACTGGACTTCTTGAGTCAGAGACTTTACATTCTCTCATTTAATTAATTGTTAAAACTCACTTTTCCCATAAAATATATTTTGACTGAAAAAATAGATTCAATTAAGGCAAGCCTGTTTAAAGCTTATAGGATTAGTCTGCAACTTTTCAGGTAGTAAACACTATTGTGAAATTTAACACAGTGCCATGAGTGCTCATTTCTTAAACAACTTTTTTTTTAAATGAAAATCTTGCACATTTTAATGTGAATGTTTTCACATGAAAATTTGCAAGCTTTCAGTCATTGTTAAATGACTTGATCTTGTTAAATTTCAGTTAATATCATATTAACTGAATGATATTCAGTCATATATTCTCCCTATGAAAAGATGTAGTATTGTGAGTATCAAAGAGGGTATGAGCACCATACTAATCACTAATTTATTTATTTGTTTGTTTATAAAATTTATAAACTGCCTCATTCCAGAATCTCTAGGCAGTACCAAAGTCATATTATATAATTTTGTAAATAGGTACAATCACCAGTTCTATATCACAAACTGCCTATCTCAGTTTCCAGCTCTTCTAGTTGCTGTAAAGACTGCAAGCTAGAAACAATCGTGGATGCATGGAGCTTCTTCCCCCATTCCACCCCCAATCTCTGTCTCTCTCACATTCACTCATACACCCACAGCATACTAAATTCAATTTCTTCAGTTTAGTTTTCCAAGCTGCAAGAGAAAGTGGTATAAAACCAAAGAATAGATATATGCTACAATTCATCTTCTGTGAATGGTACTTCAAACAGGTATTTCTTCAGTATTGCTTAAAAGAAGATGTTCAACTGTTACTGATTGGTCATTAAGAAGCAGCCAAAGAAGAAAATCTCTTCACAATCTCTATTTCAAACATAAAACACATTGGATTAAGTGTTGGCAGGCCAGACTTTCAAAGGAGATACTTGACAAATATACATCAACTTCAGTATACAGAATGTATCTCATATATATTCTGGTTTTCAGATTAAATAGGTTCTCTAATCACAAAGACAATTATAATTTCATTCAAAATGCAGAGGTGCAAGCTCTCAACCCCAATTTTGTCCCTTCACAAAATTAGCCTGACTGGGGGAAGAGGAAGGGAGCCAGACTTTTAGGGTATGCCAAAAATGTCCTAAGCCTCCACACATGCTGTGGGACACTATATTTATTTATTTATTTAATCAAATTTCTATACCGCCCTACTCCCGAAGGGCTCAGGGCGGTGAACAGCCAAGATAAAATACAAAATAATACAAATATTTAAAATCCCTTAAAATTATTAAATATTTTGGCCGAAATACAGATTAAAACACCCAATTTATAAAATCGCAAATTAAAAAAAATTAAAATTTAAAAAAAATTTAAAAGAGGGGAGTTAGGCCAGGCCAGCTTGCTGAAATAGAAAAGTTTTGAGAGCACGGCGAAACGTGCGGAGGTCCGGGATCTTCCGTATCTCTGGGGGGAGCTCGTTCCAGATGGTAGGTGCCCCCACAAAGAAGGCTCTCCCCCTGGGGGCCGCCAGTCGACATTGTTTCGCCGACGGCACCCTGAGGAGCCCCTCTCTATGGGAGCGTACTGGTCGGTGAGAGGCTATTGGTAGCAGAAGGCGGTCTCGTAGATACCCCGGTCCGATGCCATGGAGCGCTCTAAAGGTGGTAACCAAAACCTTGAAGCGCACCCGGAAGATCACCGGGAGCAAGTGCAGCTCGCGCAGGAGGGGGGTCACATGGGAGCGCCACGTCGCTCCCATAACCACCCGCACGGCTGCATTCTGGACCAGCTGGAGCCTCCGGGTGCTCCTCAAGGGGAGCCCCATGGAGAGCATTGCAGTAGTCCAAGCGGGAAGTAACGAGAGCATGAGTGACCGTATTTAACGGTCCGTAACGGACCGTATCCAGAAAGGGACGCAACTGGCGAATCAGGCAGACCTGATAAAAAGTCCCCCGGGCCACGGCCGTCATGTGCTCTTCTAAAGACAGCCGTGAGTCCAGGAGGACACCCAAGTTGCGAACCCTCTCCGTGGGGGCCAATGACTCGCCCCCAATAGTCAGTGATGGCACCAACTGACTATATCGGGATGTCGGAAACCACAGCCACTCGGTCTTGGATGGGTTGAGCCTGAGTCTGTTTCTCCCCATCCAGATCCGCACGGCCTCCAGGCACCAGGACATCACTTCAAGGGCATCATTGGGGTGGTCCGGGGTGGAGATGTATAGCTGAGTATCATCAGCGTACTGATACTTCACCCCGAAACCACGGATGATCTCACCCAGCGGCTTCACATAAATGTTGAACAGAAGGGGCGAGAGGACCGGCCCTTGTGGCACCCCACATACAAGGGGCCTCGGGGTCGACCTCTGCCCCCCTGTCAACACAGACTGCGACCGGTCAGAGAGAAAGGAGAACCACCATAGGACGGTGCCCCCCACCCCTAACTCCTCTAGCCGGTGCAGCATGATACCATGGTCGATGGTATCAAAAGCCGCTGAGAGGTCTAATAGGACCAGAACAGAGGAACAACCCCTGTCCCGAGCCCTCCAGAGATCATCAACCAACGCGACCAATGCCGTTTCCGTGCTGTACCCAGGCCTGAAGCCCGACTGGAACGGATCCAGATACGACGATTCATCCAAGTACTGGGGGAGCTGTCGCGCTACCACACTCTCAACAACCTTCGCCACGAAGCGAAGGTTGGAGACTGGACGATAATTTGCCAACACTGCCAGGTCCAGGGAAGGCTTCTTGAGGAGAGGCCTCACCACCGCCTCTTTCAAGGCAGCAGGGAAGACACCCTCACTCAAGGAAGCATTTATAATCCCCTGGAGCCAGCCTCATGTAACCTCCCGAGAGGCCAGCACCAACCATGAGGGACACGGGTCCAGTAATATGGTGTCAGGGTGGCCCCATGCTTTATAGATTGGCAGTGTTGGATAAACACATCTTTACTTTGAAATTACAGTGGGGACAAGCACATTACAGAAAGCAGGCATTTTGCCTTGGATGAGAGAGATATGGATTCAAATTCTAATTAAAATATTGGGGGAAACTTAAAGAGGCTTGTCTGCAGTGATAAGCTTTTGATTGCCCATTCAGATGGTGGCTAAGGATTTGCATCATGTGTTCCCCCATACAAATAAACAAAGCTCCGTCAACAAAAAAAATTAGATGCCAGAGGATATTTTTGGGGGAAGGGGGGGAAGAATATGGGCTTGCAAAAAAACTCTATTCATTTGTATAAAAACAGATAAAAATTACTCACACCACATCTCGAGAAGCTCCATGCAAAAGTAGCAGTTCCACAATTTCTATATGTCCATTCTTGGCAGCATCGTGAAGTGGCATATCATTCTGATACCCAGTCACATTCAGCAGTGCCCCATGTCTAATCAGTAATTCAACTATCTGCTTATGTCCATGATTACAGGCTTCATGCTAAATGTTGGATGGGAAAAAAATCAATATAGAAGTTACAGAATAAGAACTGGCTCAACTAAAAATTGAAGCTTGATAAAACAGGAAAATGATGCCTCTAAATTTCAGATTTTTATTTTTGCAACCAAGACTGACTCCCAGATAGCTTGCAGGTATAATTAATCATTCTTGGAATCTTTGCTGTATGTAAAAGAAAAATACTTATGTTTGTACTTCATCTGGCAGAAAAAAATGAACACAAAATAACTATCCATAATGTATTTTACCACTTTCCAGATTCTGCTTAGACTTTTAAAATCCATTTCTCTTGCGTCTGAAAATGCAATAGAAAATCACCTGAAGAAAGAAACTGGCTTAATTCAGAAAGAACAATGTAGGAACAAATAACAGGAAAAGCAAGAGGAAAGAGGCTCTCAAAACTATTTGAGTTTATTAAACAAATGAAGTTTTTCCTTTTTCAGGACAAGCTGAGAAAGAATTCATCTAAATCATCCCCTGTATCACATAGTCTCAACAAGAGTGAGATAAAGAACAAGGGAAGAATGGAAGGAATGAACCATTTAAATTACCAGTGGTGTCCAACCAGCATAGTCTTTAATGTTGGGATCAGCTCCTTTTTTCAACAAGCATTCAACAGCAGAAACATTACCCTAGAAAAAGGAAATGAAAACATAAAGCATTAAAGTTTATTAAATGTTAACAATTTAAATTGATTGAGGATCTATAAACCCAAAATAAAAAAATAGGAAGATCAGTAAGGTAAGAGAGAATCAAATATCCAACAGAATAAAGTAAAACATGTAAGTTTTTTAGAGATACAAATGTTTAAAAATCACTCTTTATATTAAATAAATATATTATAGTTAATTGATATTCTGATTTCTGAATTCTTTGACTTATTTCCCTCATCTAGAGAACTATACAATTGTTACAACCCCTTCTTATTCCTCTTTTAAAATTAGATTTCCTCTCCATTATAAAAAATGCCTGAAATATTCTATGAATTAAAAAAAATGATGGTAAAAGAATGAAAATCTAGGATAAAAATTGCGTACCACAAACATGATAAAAATTTGATTACCCAGATTAACTGTAATCATGCTAACAGACCTGTGGCAACACTAACACATACAACTCAGCCTGACTCAGCCTTCCATCCTTTCAAGGTAGGTAAAATGAGGACCCAGTTTGTGGGGACAATAAGATGACTTTGTATAAAATAGAACACCGCTTAGGGTGGGCCAAAAAGCCCTACTAAACAGGTATATACAAAAGTATGAAGGCTATTGCTTAATGCATTGTAAGCCGCCCTGAGTCTCCGGATAAGGGCGGCATATAAATTGAACCAAAAAATAAATAAATAAACAAACAAATAAATAAACAAACTGGTGTTGATTTTCAACCACAGGTCTGCCTCCACTCGGAGTTCAGTCTACCTTGTAACAGTTACTTGTCATCTCCCAAAACAAGACTAACAATCATTAATGCAGACATATGCATTACACTCTTGCTAAATTATCCTTTATTTATTATGCTTATTTCTATCCTGACCCCTCATTAAGCTGAGAAACATTTATTAAATGGGTGAAATTGATATGCACTTCACAAAGTAAAATATCTGGGTATTATCAAGATTAATATGAATGATGATGATGATTCTATGTTATTTCAAAATAGCTATGTGAAGGTATGGAATGAAATGAAGTGCAGGTTAAGAAGGGAAAGCTATGTTTTATCATTGTTGGGGGGGAATTTCTATGGTAAAAATTAATGTACTACTTAAATGTCTGCTAAGTGAGACATTTGTTAAATGAATTTTGCTCAATTTTACAACATCTCTCACCACAAATAAGTGAATCACTGCAGTACACTGCCCTTCAATATTCAATATCCTTCCATTTGTTAAATTAATCCAATCACTAATTGCTGATAAAACAGCTGCTTCATAGTACAATTTTAAATTTGGCATTTTCAATCCTCCTCTTTCTCGTATGTCCTGCATTATTTTCAATTTTATCCTTGGTTTCTTACCTTGCCATACGAACTTATTAATACCTTTCTGCCATTCTTCCAGGTTGGCATCCTTTTTTTGTATTGGTATCATTTGAAAGAGGAATAAAAACCTAGGTAAAACATTCATTTTTATAACTGCTATTCTACCCAACAAGGACAGTTGTAATTTTTTCCATTTATCCATTTCAGCTTGTATTTTATGCCATATCAGTTCATAATTATACTTACACAATTTACTATTAGAAGATGCAATATAAACTCCTAAGTACTTGACATTTTTAACTATTTCACATCCCGTTACCCTTTGTAATTCCTCTTTTTGATTAGCTGTCATATTTTTAACTATCATCTTTGTTTTTCCAATGTTTATCTTAAACCCAGATACTTGACCATACTGTTTTATTATATCAATCAAAACCTTTGCTGATTCCACTGGATGAGTTAAGGTCATAACCAAATCATCTGCAAATGCCCGTATCTTATATTCATAGTCTCTAATTTTGATTCCCTTTATCTCATCTATATTACATATTTTGTTTAACAGCAACTCCCAAGTTAATATAAATAATAATGGCGATAAGGGACATCCCTGTCTCGTACCTTTTTCAATTTTAAAAGTTTCTGTCAAACTGCCATTAATAATTATCTGAGCTGTCTGTTCCTGATATATTGCTTTTATAGACTGCATAAAGCAATTCCCAAATTGCATCCTATTAACCACTCTCAATAAAAATTGCCAATCTAATCGATCAAAAGCTTTTTCCGCATCCAGAAATATAAGCACCGCAGGGATTTGGTTATTCCTTTCCAAATATTCCAATATGTCAACAATTTGTCTTACATTATTCTTCATTTGTCTACCTTGTATAAAACCAGTTTGGTCAGCATGAATCATTTGTTGCATTACTAGCATTAACCTATTTGCCAATATCTTAGCAAATATTTTATAATCTGTATTCAATAAGGATATGGGTCTATAATTTTTGGGTTGTGTCAAATCTTGATCTTCTTTTGGAATTAACGAAATAAAAGCTGTTTTCCATGAAGGTGGTACCCCTTCACCCAGCTGAATTCTATTAAATAATTCTTTAAGAGGTAGAACCATCTCCAGTTGTAAATATTTATAATACACAGCTGTTAATCCATGCCAGGAGCCTTACCAGTTTTTAACTGTTTAATTGCTGAGAGGATCTCCTCCTCTGTTATTAATTGGTTTAACCATTCTCTTTGTTCCTCTGTAACTATTGGGATATTCTGTCTATCCAGATATGTCTCTACCTCTGCACCTTCTATTTTGTCTGCAGTATACAGTCTTGCATAAAATTCTAAAAATGCCTTTTTAATCATATTTTGGTGATACACCTCTTTACCTTTATACTCTATTTTCTCTATGGTACGAGATTTTTGTTTTTTCCTCAGCATGTATGCCAACCATCTACCTGGTTTATTTGCATTACAAAAAGTATTATGTTTAGCATATTGCAGATTGGTTGCCACTTGGTCTGAAAGCATCATATTAAATTGCCCACGTAATAAACTGATCTCTTCTTTGATTTTCTTATCCCCTGGGTTATCAATTAACACCCTTTCTTTTTTCTTAATCTCTTCTTCTAATTCCCTCCTTTTCTCCACTTGTCTACGCCTATAAGCAGTATTCATATTTATCAAAACTCCTCTCATATATGCTTTACTAGCATCCCATACCATATCCATAGATGTTCCCTTGTTCATATTAAAAACAAAAAATTCCTTCATTAGTTTTTTACATTCTATTACATTTTTCTCATATCTGAAAAGATTTTAATTTAACCACCAAGATCTCCTAGCTCTTTCCCCACACTCCAGTTCCATCCAAACTGGACTATGATCAGTTAAAATTCTGGGACAAATCTTTATCTTCTTTACCCTGGAAAAAAAATCATTTGTAATTAATATAAAATCAATTCTTGAAAAGGATTGATGTCTATCTGAAAAAAATGTAAAATCTTGTTCTCTATAGTTCCGTTCACGCCAAATATCTCTTAATTCCATATCCTCCATCATATCGAAAAAAGTCTTAGGCAGTCTGGATCGCAATTTGGTAGATTGTACTATTCTTTTCTTATCAATACTAGGGTCTAACACTCCGTTCCAATCTCCCATCAATATACATGAATTATAATCCCAATGTAATAATTTTGTATGTATCAACTTATAAAATTTCTCTTGCTGTTGGTTGGGAGCATATATCCCCAATAAAAGTGTTTTCTTTCCTTCTATCATTATCTCAATTGCCAGAAATCTTCCTTGTTGATCTGCTCAACTAATTTAGCCATCAAATCTCTTTTCAAGTAAATCACTATTCCATTCTTTTTTTCCGGGGCTGATGCAACAAAATGTGTTCCCAATTTTTTATTTATTAAATATTTTTGATCAGTTGTCCTTATATGTGTTTCCTGCAGGCATATTATTTCATTTTTAAATTGTCTCAAGTGGTGAAATATTTTCTTCCTTTTTTGTGGTGAGTTTAAACCATTTACATTCCAGGTTAAGAACCTAGAAGCCATCCTCAGACTCTCGAAGCTTGGTGAGAACCGCTTGATAATCCTCTTGGAATTTTCTTTTGGGTCTCGCCCCTCCCACAGCTTCTGCACCAATATTCACTTCTTGTTATAAAGCCTGCTCTTGTAACTTTTTTAACTCTTCAACTTTACGTTTAGTAGCTGCTCTGGTTTGTCTTTGATCTTTGCCTTCTTCTTGTTTTTCAACTATATCCCATGCTTGGACAGCACTTGAAAGTTGCAGTACCTCCTCCTGCATACTCATAGCTCCGCCTTCCAATTGCTTCTGCAGATCCTCTTTCCTTCCCTCTGTCGCCTCTCTTACTTTTTTACCTCCTGGCACTGGTGGTTGTCCAGCCTTTAGTATGTTACTATAAAAATCTCTTGCTTTGCATATTGTATTGAGACGATATCGCTCTCCTGCATAGTCCACCGATAATCCAACTGGGACTTCCCATCTGTATTGTACCTGTCGATTCCTCAGCTCATCTGCCAGAAAAGCATACTCTTTCTTGGATTTCAGCATTTTGGGTGGTATTTCTTTAAATACTGCAACTTCTTGTCCTGCCACTTGCAACTTATTTTTATAGGCAGCTTGTAAAATCTCATTTCTAATCCTTCTAGTGACAAAGTAAATCACAACATCTCTTGGTAGTTTCCTTTGTCTAGCTACCCATGAGTTAACACGATAGATCCGGTCCATTTGCCATTCAAGTTCACCTCTAGGCACTCCTATAAACTGTGCCAGAGTATCTTCAAAGATCTCTTTCAAATTTTCCTTCGGATTTTCTTTCAAGCCTCTTATTCTCACGGCAAATTCCATCATCTTATATTGTGTCAACAACATTTCAGCTTCTGCTTTGTCAATCTTAGTTTGTGATTCCTCAACTTTACCATCTAAAATCTCATTGGCTTAAACAACCTCATCAATTCTATCTTCTACATGACTAACATGTTTTGCCAGTCCCTGGAGTGCAAAAACTATATCTTCCCCTTATGTGTTGATTTCTTGTCTTAATTATGTCCTTCATTTCTTCCATTTGATCTGAGACTCCTTTAAATGCAAATGCAATGTCCTCTTTAAAATCTTCTTTAATTTCTTTCATGGCTTCCTGAAACATCTCAAGTGTTAACATTTGTGCTTATGGTTGTAATTGTGGTTGTAATTGAGCTTGTGTATCTGCTGGAGGCAATAAAGTTTGCAACTTGCTAGTTTGAGCTGGGGAACTTCCCGCACTCCCTGCTTTAGGCAACACCAATTTTGTCTGCTTTGAAGCCATTTTAAAATTACACAGTCTCAGAAACAGTTCTTATAGCCAGCGAGGAAAAATCAGAGAGTCTTTAAAATCTTTAAATTTTGATTCCCAAAGTCCAAGATATAAGGTTAAATCCAAAAAGTTTTAAGCGGAGTTGTTAACTGATAGGCATTAATGAGTTAACAAGCCTGTAACAACTTTCTTCTTAACTTTCACTTTTGTCTCTTTGTCTTAACGAGCCAGCGCCATCTTCCCCTCCCTTTCCACTCCAGCTCCGCTCTTATCGGCTCGAAAAGAAGCGATGTTCAAAGGAATTAAAGTATAAGTACTTGCAATTATGTAGTCTCCTGTTTTTGTTCTGCCTGCTTCAATTTTCTCTTTGTGTCAATTGGTAGCAGGGGCGGACGTGGCGTTTTGCTCTGCCTTCTGGCAGAGGCATCCCGGCTTTGGAGCTTTCCCAGGTTCTTGGGAAGCTCACACCTTTCGAGCCCCAGAATTAATTCTAGGGCTCTTATGGAGCTCTACCCTGTACCTGGCTGCTCGCTTCCCCCTCTTCTCCCGGGGGGGGGGGGGGAAGATTCTTCGCCGCTAGACAGCTGATTTTTTGCTGTTCTAGCGGCTAACAAAGTCACGGGGCTCACCCAGGGAGCGTCCTCAACGTCCTACGGAGCCGCCGGCTCTATGGTAAAAATTAATGTACTACTTAAATGTCTGCTAAGTGAGACATTTGTTAAATGAATTTTGCTCAATTTTACAACATCTCTCGCCACAAATAAGTGAATCACTGCAGTACACATTTTAAGTGAATCTGACTTTCTCCTTGACTTTGCTTGTCAGAAGGTCACAAAAGGTGATCACATGACCTCGGGACACTGCAGCTGTCATAAATATGTGTTAGTTACCAAGTGCCTGAATTTTGATCATGTGGACCATGGGAATGCTGCAACAGTTGTAAATATGAAAAACGGTCATAAGTCACTTTTTTTAGTGCTGTTGTAACTTTGAATAGTCAATAAAAGAATTGTTATAAGATACCCAGCCTTTGTGTATCATTATCAAGAATCATGAAACTGAAAAGCAAAATGATCAATCAAAAAGCTGCTTACTGCTTTTTTAAATTAGTAAATCTACAAGACTAGTTAAACATGTTAGCAGTAACTTTATCCATAGATCTCTTGCTTTACCTAGTTTTAGAATATTTTGGAGCTAACTTTTGGTATGGTTGCCCCATGATCCCATTCAGTGTTCAATATGAAAAATAAGCTTTGTATGCATTTATGTACACTTATATAAAGTAGAGGAATTTTTGCAAAAAATCAGGAGTGTATGATATGTTTGCAAGAACAGAGATTTTGCCTTTCTTTTTACTTTTAATGTAATAAAAACATTGATTCTAGTTTACCACACAGATGACTACATTTGTTTCAATTAACTGTAAACTCATCAAACTTTGAAATCCTTTTTCAAGACCAATGTGCTTTTAGGATATTTACTATGAGTGTAAAATAGGAAAGACTACCCTGAAATTTCAGTTTAGATTGATCTGAAATACACCAACATATTTAATTTTAAATGCTTTTAACAGAGTCTCTTAAACAACCCAAAAGCGGAACTCGTTTAATTTTCATTAAGTTTGGTGTATTAAGCCCTACATAATAATGAAAACAGTATAGATTTATCCGATAATTAATGAAGTCCCAGAAGAATTAAATGTATTTTCCATTTACACTACCATGAGACTGTTTCTATTACACTGACAAGTTTAATTAGATAAGAAATTCAG
This sequence comes from Arizona elegans, assembly GCA_022577455.1. Taxonomy (NCBI): domain Eukaryota; kingdom Metazoa; phylum Chordata; class Lepidosauria; order Squamata; family Colubridae; genus Arizona; species Arizona elegans. The sequence continues at coordinate 158,921,255 of JAKOOJ010000001.1, forward strand.
AAAATAGTTGCAGCTACTTAATAGTGCAATCCAAATGGAACAATCCACGGCTGGGTGGGGAATAGGATGAAACAGTAAACTTTTCCTTTTAGCTAATTCTAGCCCTTTTTCAAGACAGTTTCTTTCCCTAAAAGTTTTTTCCCCTTTTTGTCTGTGTGTACTTGCTTTTTTATATTTTAGTTTGTACACTGCCTACAATTCCTAGTGTGGGATATATAGGTTGATAGTAATGATCACCATCATCATCCCTCATAAAAGAGTTTATTGTGCTTTAAAATTAGTCTTTGGCATTTTTTTTCTTTTCCATTTTCACACGTAAAAGGTTATTTTAAAAAATTAAGAAATTAACCAGGAGTCACACATAGTAAAAGCTGACCATAAATAAAATCTTAACTTAATTGCGGTCATTAACCAGCACAAGAGAATTGGTATTCATATATTCAAAACTAAATTGACAATATCAATTCATGAAGACAAAAATGTTGGCTAAAAGACAATCTTAAAATCAAAATAGGCTAAAAGGTTTACAAAGACATATACAACAAAAACAAATTAAAATTAGCAATCTGGATAATATAAAGTTGGAATAGCTGTATAAAATGGACTTCTGGAAGGGTCTTCAAATCTGGCTCTGCCAGCTGGCTTGAGGCTCTGATGGGGATGCTCTGTGCTAGAGGTGTTTGACAGAATAAGAAAGAAAATTCCATTCCCATTATTGTCTATCTCCTTAGCTTTTAGCCTCTATTTAATCCTTACTAATTTTAACTTTTATATATATCTTTTTACCACTTTAAAGTAGCCCAGAATTGCTACAAAAATGAGATGGGTGGCATATAAATTTAATAAATAAAATGCATATTTATTTATTTATTTATTATTATAATAATAAATTTATTAAATTTATATACCGCCCTATTCCTAAGGGACTCAGGGCGGTGAACAGCGAAAGATAAAAATATATTTAATACATCCCAGTTTAAAATAAAATCAAAAAAGCAATATAAAGGGAAAGTTAGGCCAGGCCGGCCTGCTGAAACAGGAATGTTTTGAGGGCACGGCAAAACGTGCGCAGGTCCGGAATCTTCTGTATCTCTGGGGGGTGCTCGTTCCAGATGGTGGGTGCCCTCACAGAAAAGGCTCTCCCCCTGGGGGCCGCCAGTAGACATTGTTTGGCTGACGGCACCCTGAGAAGCCCCTCTCTATGGGAGCGTACTGGGCGGTGAGAAGCTATTGGTGGCAGAAGGCGGTCTCGTAAGTACCCCAGTCCTAAGCCATGGAGCGCTCTAAAGGTGGTAACTAAGACCTTGAAGCGCACCCGGAAGACCACCGGGAGCCAGTGCAGCTCACGCAGGAGGGAAGCCACATGGGAGTGCCATGCTGCTCCCATAACTACCCGCGCGGCCGCATTCTGGACCAGCTGGAGCCTCTGGGTGCTCCTCAAGGGGAGCCCCATGTAGAGAGCATTACAGTAGTCCAGGTGTGAAGTGACGAGGGCATGAGTGACCGTATTTAACGAGTCCCGATCCAGAAAGGGACGCAACTGGCGAATCAGGCGAACCTGATAAAAAGACCTCCTGGCCACAGCCGTCAAGTGTTCTTCTAAAGACAGCCGTGAGTCCAAGAGGACGCCTAAGTTGCGAACCCTCTCCGTGGGGGGCAATGACTCATCCCCAATAGTCAGTGATGGCACCAATTGACTATATCGGAACGTCGGAAACCACAGCCACTCGGTCTTGGATGGGTTGAGCCTGAGTCTGTTCCTCCCCATCCAGATCCGTACAGCCTCCAGGCACTGGGACATCACTTTAAGGGCATCATTGGGGTGGTCCGGGGTGGAGATGTATATCTGAGTATCATCAGCATACTGATGATACTTCACCCCAAAACCACAGATGATCTCATCCAGCGGCTTCACATAAATGTTGAACAGAAGGGGTGAGAGAACCAACCCCTGTGGCACCCCACATACAAGGGGCCTCGGGGTCGACCTCTGCCCCCCTGTCAACACAGACTGCGACCGATCAGAGAGAAAGGAGGAGAACCACCGCAACACGGTGCCCCCCACCCCTAACTCTTCCAACCAGTGCAGCATGATACCATGGTCGATGGTATCAAAAGCTGCTGAGAGGTCTAATAGGACCAGGATAGAGGAGCAACCCCTGTCCCGAGCCCTCCAGAGATCATCTACCAATGCGACCAATGCCGTTTCCGTGCTGTATCCAGGCCTGAAGCCCGACTGGAACGGATCTAGATAAGCCGATTCATCCAAGTACTGAGGAAGCTGTCGCGCTACCACACTCTCAACAACCTTTGCAATGAAGCGAAGGTTGGAGACTGGACGGTAATTAGCCAACACTGCTGGGTCCAGGGAAGGCTTCTTGAGGAGAGGCCTCACCACCGCCTCCTTCAAGGCGGCAGGGAAGACACCCTCTCTCAAGGAAGCATTTATAATCCCCTGGAGCCAGCCTCGTGTAACCTCCCGAGAGGCCAGCACCAGCCAGGAGGGACACGGGTCCAATAAACATGTGGCCGCGCTCAGTCTGCCCACTATCTTGTCCACGTTTTCCAGAGTCACAGAATCAAACTCTTCCCAGGTAATATTCTCAAGACTTGCCTCCATCCTCCCTCCCGAACCTACCCAGTCAGAGTCCAAATTTTCCCGAATCTGAGCGATTTTGTCATACAGATATTGTACAAAGTCCTCGGCTCTACCCTCCAAGGGGTCCTCCCGCGCTTCCTGGTGGAGCAGGGAGTGGGTCACCCTAAACAGGGCGGCTGGGCGATTATCTGATGACGCAATAAGAGTGGAAAAATAGTTACACTTTGCCGCTTTTATTGCCACCAGGTAGGTCTTAATATGAGACCTTACCAGTGTTCGGTCAGATTCAGAACGGCTGGCCCTCCAACTGCTCTCCAGGCGTCTTTTCCGGCGTTTCATCTCCCTCAGCTCCTCGGTGAACCAGGGAGCCAGGTGAGATTGACGCCGGGTCAGAGGCCGCAAAGGCACGACCCGGTCCAAAGCTCCAGTGGCCGCCCTATCCCAGGCAGCCACTAGATCTTCAGTCGAGCCGTGTGCCAGAGCCTCAGGAAATGGCCCAAGCTCCGTCTGGAACCTATCCGGGTCCATCAGGCGCCTGGGACGGAACCACCTCATCGGTTCCGCCTCCCTGCGGAGGGGTGTGGCGGTTCGAAGGTCAAAGCGAAGGAGGGAGTGATCTGACCATGACAAGGGCTCGATCACTATATCCCCTATCTCGAGACCACTCAGCCACTGACCAGAGACAAAAAACAGGTCCAGCGTGTTTCCCCCCGTGTGAGTAGGGCCATGAACTAATTGGGTCAGGTCCATGGCCGTCATGGAAGCCATGAACTCCTGAGCCACCTCAGACGCCTCACCGACGGATGGCAGGTTGAAGTCCCCCATGACCATAAGTCTAGGGGTATCAATCGCTACCACGGCTATAACGTTGAGTAGCTCAGGCAAGGTCGCTGCCATGTTGCAAGGAGCCAGGTACGTAACCAGCAGGCCCATCTGCACCCCATGACCCCACTTCACAAGGAGGGACTCACATCCGGCCGTCTGAGGAACAGTGGCCTCCCTCGGACTAAGACCCTCTTTAATGATAACTGCCACCCCCCCGCCCCTTCCCTGTGACCTTGGCTGATGAAATGCCCGGAAACCAGGTGGGCACATCTCTACGAGAGGGACTCCCCCCTCCTGGCCCAACCAGGTCTCCGTAATACCCACCAGGTCCGCTCCCCCCTCCTGAACAAGATCACAAATGAGGGGGGCTTTATTTACCACGGACCTGGCATTGCATAGCATCAGCCGAAGGCCCAGGGCCTGAGGGTCTGTGCCACCTGGGGAACGAGAAAAGCATTGGGGGCCGGAGCGTGCCACCGCTTGAAGACAGCGAGCGCGCACTCCCGCAACTTGATGTGGCCCCCTACTCCCGCCATATCTGCCCCTCCCACCTACAGTACTGATGTAATGTCTATCAACAGCACAAGCTTTAACCCTCTCCTTGGCCCCAGATTCTGCATCTCCTCTGCCGTGCTCTTCAGATGGACTAGACCCTGTCCTTCGCGGGTTAATCCCTGAACCCATACAACCCACCCCCCTCCCGGGAGGCCCCCCAGCCTCATTATTTACATTGGAAACCACCCTCCTCCCAGATCCCCTTAAAATAGAATTTGAAAAACTATCTAAAAAACCCCAAAGCTTCCGGTTCTTAGCATCCCACATCTCGGGGTTCCAAAACCCGTCCTTGAGGGCGGCCCTAGATAACTGGGAGGGCCAAACTTGCGAGAGGGGGGAATCTCGCAGTGCTAGGAGTTCTGTTATTGAATACATTGGAGGTGAGATAGAATTGAAGGCGATGAAAGGCCATTTTCTTCTTAAGGTGTTAAAGATGATTTAAAACAGATGGTTAAGACAAAAAGGGTAAAGTAGATAATTGTACAAGGAAGCTAATATAATAGAACATCGGAATACCATCTCCCTCTTACAGTGATGGGAAAGTCTTGTGATTAAAAAAGTTAGTCATAAAAAAGGGGGATGAGAGTCACAATGACCGCCCTCTCACGGCGACCAGTCCAGAGTTTCAGAAACAAAGGAGAATATGGTCCGTCCCATCCACTTGTATAAATATTACAAATAAATTGTTCAAGACTCTCGATGTCTATGCTTCCTCCCTTTCTGATATCAGCAAAAATCCGAAGATAAGGTCGAAAAAAAGCAAAAAGGTGGAGCATCCAGGCGGAAGAGATGAAATCAAATAATCAGGATAACTAGGATAGTCAAGGAGGAAAAGATATTTAAAATAAAGGTTGATCGAACAGCTGCAAGTTTTTCGCTGAATGGCCAAAACTAGGCCTAGGTCTAGTAAGGGGGGGGGGGGGGAAGCAGTCAGGGGAAGATCAAAAAAAATGTCTTCAGTTCTCAGCCCCCACCACTACCATGCTCTTTCAGATAGGGCCATTCAGGTGATTAAGTTGAATTCAGGTGATTAAGTGAATGTCCAGGCCCCCTCCCCATTACATCGAGGGGGGTAACTGCTTGCAGCAAAGCTCTCTCCATCGTCTAGAGAGGGCATCCTCATAGCCTAGCCTCCCGGTGTTGCTGCTGCTGTTGCTGTCATCATTGTAGTTGCAAGTGTCAATTTGGTCAGCTCCCCCTCCGTATCCAAGGCTGCCGCCCCCGCGTCGCCGCCCGCAGGGTCTAGTACGCTGCAAATCAAATTTACAGCAGCCCAGGGACCGCCGCCGGCGCTGCCTGCGTCGCCACCGCCACAGCAACATCGCTGACCATTGTTTCAACCGCTCCAGCCCCGCAGCCGTTTGATTTATGACAGTCAGCTGGGCCTCGGTTTCAACGTTCGCCGCCGTTTACCGCCCGCCGCGCCATCCCTAACTATCTCCACGGCGGCCGGGTGTTCTTCCGGCTCCATCTACGGCTCAATCGAGCCGGCTATGCTTCAGCTTGCTGGGCGGGGGTTGTAAGATGGTCAGCTGGCCCCCCAACACCCTCGAAAATGCCGGACATCGCCCCTTCGTCCTTGGCATTCAACATAGAGTCGCCATATTGGTCTGCTACCCGGAAGGAATCTGTATATATATATACTGTATACTTATACCCATTTTCTTTTCCATTTTCACAAGGAAAATGTTATTTTAAAAATTAAGGAATTAACAAGGGGGTCTTCTTCTCTACTTCCTTTTTTCTGCTTCAGGTGTCAAGGGAGATACAAAGTTCTGGTTCTTGCTCTTGTTGGCGGCCACAACAATTTTAATTGATATTATTGTGGTGTGTCACACATGGTAAAATCTGACAGTAAATAAAATCAACTATACCAAAAGAAAACTACATGCCAATTTCACCAGTGATATGCTAGCAGAAATTTTTGATTAGTCTACCAGCAAAGACAAGGGAATCCAGAAGACTAAAGAGGGAAGAATGAATTCCTATCACATTTAAACTCCCTTCAGACTAAGAGCAGCTGTAATTAATTTCCAACAAATATCTAGTGGGAACTAAAGCAAACAAAAATCCTAATTTCCCTCTTAAAGTACTACCCATCTGAAGACAGGGTTCAGCAGCCTATCAATTTAGCTGACCTCAGTTTGGCTGATTAAGATTAGGGCTATGCAAATCTTCAAAATTGCTAAAGTAACCATGTCCATTTCCAGATGCTGTTCCCATCTGGTCTATACATATGTGCAGACACAACCCTTTTAATTCACTTATTTGGGCTAGCATAACAGTTTTGGAATTTTTGACTTGGTTTGGCTTTAGCAATACCTGCATGTTTGAGAAAAGGAGGTGCAACCACAGCTTTATTTGGCGTCACTCCAATCCCTGTTTGGAAAGAACTAGGAGAAAAGAATTTCATCTCATTATGCAACTGATCCCCAGAAAACACCTTGCAATTTGAGGGAATTGGTTCCTTGAATTTCATTTCTAAAAATGAGAAAGGGCTTTAAAATTCCAAAGAATCAAGTTGCTTGTTCAAAACAAAACTGAAGGTGTGTGCTATGTTTGTATTCCTACCTGAGAGGAACTCAAATTACACCTGCACATAGTGTAAACTGGTCAGATTCCTGGAGGAGAAAGGTCTACCACTCTGAATCTCATCTATGCAAGTCAGGAATACCTTGGAAAGGCAGATATATGTTTTCAAACTAAATGCAGCAAAGAAAAAATAACTACAAAGAAAAATGAAGCCCTATGGGAAGACTGATGGCAACATGTCATTCAGAGGATAAAAAAACCAAGGTAATTGTCCCTGCTACTGGAGTTGAACAATAGATTTCATCTCCTCCCCCTGGAAGAAAACACATAGGAATCTGGAGTAGGGTCTTCATCAAGTGTTCCAGTGACAGGAAGAAAAGTACCTCAGACAGAGGAGTCCACAAGGTACCCTGAAGAAACAAAGTCATATGGTGGTGATTGGTGATTATCTATGGAGATTCTCAGTCTTCCAGGTCATGGTTGCCCAAAAGTGCTTTTCCAAAAGGCAAATGGACTGAAGAAGCTTCTTGGATGAGAAGTGAAATATTTTCAGGGAAAAACCAAGAAAATCCAGTTGCTTTTTGGAAAAGCACCTTTGGGACATCTCAGAGTTGTGGATCCTTCATCGCTGCAGGTCTTCAAGAAAAGATTGGGCAGCCATTTGCCCAAGAAGATATGAGAACTTTTTCCTTGGGCAGGGATTTGAAGCCAGAAGACCTCCAAGATCCCTTCCAGCCTTACAATTCTATAAAATAGCAAGATTTTGTTCATTTATAAAATCATCTGAATGAAGACTAGCAATGAGGGAACTTAGAAATGAATAACACTATCTTTAAGGTTCCTCTTTATTCCCATCATCCTTGAGCTCTCTGGGAAACTCTATTATCCCCATTATTCTTACATGAACAGAATAACACTCTGCCACTTGTTACTGAGAATAGCAATAGCAATAGCACTTAGACTTTTATACCACTTCACAGTGCTTTACAGCTTTCTCTAAGCGGTTTACAGAGTCAGCATATTGCCCAAAACAATCTGGGTGCTCATTTTACTGACCTCAGAAGGCTAGAAGGCCGGGGGGGGGGGGGGCAGCTGTCAAAGAGAACGGCTATGTGAGACGGCTCTCTGGATCAGTGTTGCTCTTGCAGTTGCTTCCAATCGCTCGGCGGACTTTTTGGAGTCCCAGGTCCCTCAGAGGGGGACTGGAAGAAAGAGGTGACCTGAGGAGCAGTCCTTGACGGCAGTCAGAATCGGGAGAAGCAGGAAAGCCTTGGAGAAGCCAGATGGGGGAAGGAGACGTCCCACAATGGTGGCCGCGAAGAAATGACAGCTGACAGATGGACGAAGAATAGTGGTGAGTCAGCGGGACAATGGTGTGACGGATCTGGTGGAATTTGATCCTGGCAACTCCACGTGAGTGATCCGGGGCAGGAGAACTTCCCGGAGGATTTCCAATAAGGGAAGAGGAGAAAAGGGGCCCCAGGAAGAAGGAGGGAAGAAAGCTCTTCCCCCATGAAACAGCGGCGAAAGGCAAGTTTGGGCATAGAAAGGCTTACTGCAATGCGATAGGCCTTACTGGCTGAGAAACAAAAAAGAGCAAGGGTGGTTTCTTTTGTCTACAAAGAACTTATAATAAGATACTAAAACAACTTAAAGTTGGAAAGTAAAAAGGATTGAATGCTGAGTTAAATAGAGGGAGGCAAGGGAGACACCTGCTGGCTAAGAAGAAAATAGACACAAGCAACAGTTTAAAAGAAAGGAAAAAAGACAATAAAAATAAATAAAACAGAATAGAAGAGATAAAGAGAACTCTGCTCTAGAAAGAAGGAAAGACTATGGGTTAAAACTTACTTGTCCACAAAAATAAATACAGCAGCTAAACAAGAACTTGTTGACTTAAAGGACTAAAAGAAGCTACATAAAAATAAGAAATTGATTGTACTGCGAGGATGAAAGACTTTCTATATCTGTTTGCTTTGTTGATTATATTTATATATTTACATATATATTAATAAGGACAGTAACTGCAAATCAGACAGTGGTCGTTATGGCAAGAAGAAATTATTAATATAAGTGATTCTATAATATACATCTTTATCAAATTATCTCTGCCATTGATTATTGTAACAGATAGGTGATTTAGGATTACAGTTTGATATAAGTATTTAAAAGTTATAAGCCATTTAATTATCTTTGTTAATAGTGTTTTATATTTAGTAATAAATATTGTAGTATATATTACATGGTTTAGTATCATCAAATTTAATATATTCAATGCAAAATTTTTTAATATATATATATAAAACGCAAACTTTGATGCAAGTAGGCACGGAATAGATCAGGGGTCTGCAACCTTAAACACTCAAAGAGCCATTTGGACCTATTTCCCACAGAAAAGAAAACACTGAGAGGCACAAAACCTTTCCCGTGGCTGACTATTTCTTCAGTGGCCACAAAACTAGCTTATGTAGTTGAATTAAATGTTCTGTTTTCTTCTGAAACTTTTTCTTTTCTTGGATTTATCTATGGTTGGCCTACTGGGTGTTGAAAAGCTCAATAAATCGCGTGCCGGTGGGTGTCACACGTTGGCGGTTGTGACACTTATTTTGAGTGACAGGGAGCCACAGCAGAGGGGTGAAAGAGCCACATGCAGCTCCAGAGCCGCAGGTTGCTGACCCCTCGAATAGATCAATTGATAGTTCTGGTGTGCTGGAGGGAAATACGAGGATTGCAAACAAGTGAGAGGGTTGGTTTAAAACGGTGTTAAAGATTACAAGTATTCCTAATCTAACTAGAATTGGTACAGGAAGGAGGCAGGCAGCCCAAACCACAGCAGTTGAACTGAGTCCAGCGAGACAAAGGTCCATAGAAGAGATGATGCAATTCATTCAAAGATTTGCAATTAATGCTACAATTAATGCAGGACGTAATGTTGAAAAACCATGAAGACTTGAAAAAAGAGAGAGGGGAAGTGAGGAGTGATACTGGAGAACTCAAAGAAAAGATGAAGTCGATGGATGGGAAATTCAAATGCTTTCAACAACAAATTATGAAGAGTGAACAAAAACTACAGGAGATGAAGGAGAGAATGGGAAAGGAGGAAAAATGAATAGATGAAATGAATGAAAGACTAATACAAGCAAACAAAGAATTAGAAACAACGGTTATCTTCTTAGAAACAGAAAAGGCAGCCCACTATCTACGCTTTCAAAACGTGAGAGAAGATAAAGGCGAAGATCTGCCGGAGATGATGGCTGACTTACTAGTGAGAGCCTTAGGAATTGGAAAAGAAGAGATGGCTAACAAGATGGACGAGATTTATAGGATTCACACCAATTACGCGAGAAGGCATAACTTACCTAAAGAAGTCCACATTAGATTTGTTAAGAAATCAATTCAGGATGAGATATTGCACAGAACCAGAGACAACCCATTAGAATATAGACGCAGACAATTAGTAGTACTCAAACAAGTGCCTAGAAGGGTGAGAGATTTAAGAAGGCCTTATCAACACTTAACTTCCAAACTGACAAGACAAAATATCAATTTTAGATGGTTGACGCCGGAAGGAATTATGTTGTCATGGCAAGAAAAAAAAATCAGATTAGACACGATAGACAAATTAGAAGAGTTTTATAGGCAGAACTTTGGTAGTGATGAAGAGTCAGATGAAAGAGAGATGAAAGAGCACAGACCACAAAAGCAAAGGAGCCCCAAACTAGAAAAAAGGAAAGTGGGAGAGGAGAAAAAGTGGATAATGGAAAATATGATGAAGATAGACTTCATCATAGGCTAGACCAACAAGGGCGACAAGATATAGATATATAGAGAGACTTGCAGGAAGAAGTAGCGATTCTATCTTTGAATATTAAATGTCTAAATACCCCATCAAAGAGAAAAAAAATCCTTAATAAACTTAGCAAGATGAATTTGGGCATAATATTACAAGAAACACATATAAAGAGGCAGCATAAACATTTATTAAATTATCCCACATTGGGGAATATGTTTGTATCATTATCTCAACAGAAGAGAGGAGGAATTGTGGTATATATTAAGGAGGAAATTTCAGCAAAACAAATTTATAAGGATGAGGATGGTAGGCTATTAATAATATTAATATTAATAATAGAGGTAACTTTGAATTTTAAAGAAGTGGTCCTTGTGGGAATTTATGCTCCGAATGAGGGGCAAAAACAATTTTACAAGAAGTTACATAATGTTATTGGAGAGATAGAAAATGATAATATTTGTATATTGGTTGACTTCAACGCAATAGTGGATAGAGATTTAGACCACAGAAGTGATAAAATAAGGAAAAGAATTAGAAAAATACTACCCAACATCTTTTTTAAAATGACGGAGGAACTGAAATTAATGATAGCTGGAGAGAGAAACTTAGGGAAAAAGCTGATGGGCTGTATGCTAAAATAAAGCCAGGTCATAACACACATTTGAAAGTAAATCAGGAAGCCTATAATTGGGGAGTGTGTCTGGCAAGAACAAAGAATGCTTATCTACAGGAAATATGCATGTGTAAATCTTGTAAAAGTAACAAGAGTTAAACAATTTGCAGATCTCTGCTAACAATTAGGAATACAGATGGCCTGCAGCCAATAAAATGTATATTAAATAACTCCTGGGGCATTCATTAGCCAAGGCTTAGGAATAGGGACAGCTAGAGGCCAATAGAACAAATTGTAGAATTATTACTAAAACTTATTAGACTTGAGACAGAATTAAAAAAGGAACCACAAAAATGGGAATTGAAACAACAAATAGACTTAATTAAACACAAACTGAATATTATTGAGAAGGAAGGTTTGGCACAGCAAATAAAATGTACCAAACAAATTTCTTTGAAAATGCGAACAAACCGGGGCATTGGCTGGCCTATAGATTGAAAAAAACAGAGAGACAAAAGATGAATTAGTAAATTATGCAATGAAAAGGGAAAGATAACATACCAAAACGAAGGGAAAAGAAACGTGACATATGAGTTTTACAAGAAATTATACAAAAAAGAGGACTGTATTGGTGAAGAAAAAACATTACAATATCTTCAGAAAGCCGGACTACCTAAAGTTCCAGAAGATATTAAAGATATGCTGAACAAGGAAATAACACTTTTAGAACTAACAGAGGCAATCAAAAAACAAAAAAATAATAAAATACCAGGCCCTGATGGACTTCCATCAGAAATATATAAAAACTTTCAAGAGTCTTTAGGCCCCACAGTACTAGAGGTATTCAGTGAAGTTTTGAAAGATGCATTTCAAAGTTGCAGAAATGGATTTACAAATTGTAAAAAAAATTAAATACTTAGGGATATGGTTAATGGCGAGATGTGTGTCCCTAAAGGAGGATAATTACATGGTATTAGTCCAACAAATAAAGAAGGATTTGGAAAAATGGGGTATAGCGATACAACTATCGCTTTTAGGTAGGATAGCGACCATCAAGATGAATATCCTACCCAAATTATTATACTTATTTCAGACAATTCCCATATTATTAGATAAGAAGTTTTTTGGAGAACTTAACAAAATTACTACAAAATTTGTTTGGTCAGGAAAGAAGGCAAGGATAAAACCATTCTCTCTACATGATAGCAGAAGTGGGGGGGGGGGGGGGGGCTTTGGACTCCCAGCATGGGAATTTTACCACAAGGCAGCAACTCTGGTTTAGATAAGGGATTGGGTGAACTTAAACAACAGAAGAATCTTAATACTGGAAGGACACGATCTGCAAAAGGGGTGGCATGCCTTTATGTAGGATAAAGGGAATAGGATACACTCATATTTCTATAGACACAAAATAAGAGATGCATTGTTATGAATTTGGGAGGATATAAAGAAAAAACATTACATGAAAATCCCTGGTTGGTTATCCACCATGGAAGCAATAATCCACCCCAACACATTAGATATAAGCAAAATGCCCAGGTATTCAGAAATTTTAGATAAACAGGGGAAGCTTAAAAACAATCAGATACTAAAGGAACAAGGAATTTCTATCGATTGGTGGCCATATTTACAACTGCAATCTAGGTACAAGAAAGATGTAGAAGAATACGGAATTGACACAGAACCAAAACAACTAGACAAATTATTGATAGGCCCCGAAGGAAAATTAATATCCAAAATATACAATTATCTATTAGAATTTGATAGAGTAGAGGAAGTGGTGAAAGAACCGATGATTGCATGGGCAAAAACATAGGGCATAATATAGATTTAGAGGATTGGGAATGAATTTGGAACAAAAATTACACTATAACAAAATCCACTGCTTATAAGGAAAATCAATACAAAATGCTTTACTGTTGGCACCTAGCTCTAGCAAGGCTGGCTAAAATGTACTCGAATTTAAACCCTAAATGTTGGAAATGTAACCAACGTCAAGGTACCTTCTTTCATGCTCGGTGGCTATGTCCTGAAGTAAAAAACGACTAGACAAAGATACAAGGATGGCTACAAGAGATAATAAAATGTCAAATAGAACTAAACCCAGAAACATTTCTCCTGGGAATACTTAAAACAAAATTTGATAGAAAGATAAGATATTTGATTCTACACATATTAACAGCAGCAAGAACTGTGTTCATGCAATACTGGAAGGAACGCAATACACCAGCAGAGGGATTGATCATTCAGAAGATATGAATGTGCTGAAATGGATAAACTTACCCTAGAACAAAAAGAAAAATATGATTCGGAATTTTATGCGGTTGGGGAAAAATGGTACACTTGGATAGATAATAGAAATAAAAATTGGAAATATACATAAGGCTATTGAGGATTAGATATTGAATATATATAATGTATATATTGTATGGAATGTTGATCCGAAGCATACAAAAATGACACAGTCTGTTGATTATGTACTAGAGTTGTGTAAAGAAAAGTTGTAATAAAAATTATTTCAAAAAATAAAGTTGCAAAGACACCGGCTTCATGGGAAGAAGCGATTATTACACTGATCCTGAAGGAAAACTCTGATCTGACACTTATTAAAAATTATAGGCCCATATCACTACTAAATTCGGACTATAATATTTTCATGGCAATAATGGCCGAAAGGCTAAAAAAGTTTTTGGACGAATTACTCCACACCGACCAAAGTGGCTTTTTGCCCAAAAGGCAAATAAGAAATAACGTTAGGACTATACTAGACATCTTGGAATATTATAAGGTGCACAACGAAAAGCAAATGGTGTGGGGGGGTCAGCTGACATCGCGGCAAGACGGACAGGAAGTTTCTGCGCTCCAGAGACTCCTGCCGATATCTCCGGTCCCGGACGGTTCTTTATGGACCTCACAGCCTAGTTTTGGTTGTGGTAGTGAAGAGCGCATCTCGGTGATCTCAGGGGTATTGCAAACCCCCCGATTGATCCTGGGAAAGCTCTTTTTCTGGCTCTGGAGCTTCAGCCCTTAATGGCTGCCAAGGCTGCAACACCTTGAAAGTGAAAGGACAGTACATCCGATCGGTGAGGTTTCTCTTTTTATTTTTATACTGAGGACACCCTGAGGCAAATAGTTTTGAAGAGTGTTTGTAAAAAGAAACAAGCGGCGAACTTTAAGATTTTTTTTTCCTGCTACCTTACTTGGCAACTTTGTAACGAGGCTTAATTGCTTCACTTTCACTATTGATTGTGACTGACTTGACTTAAAGGAGAAACTTGTTAAAGACTGGATAACTTGTATTTTTCTCTTTTTTTTCTGAACTGGCTGATATGGACTAGAATTTTTTGGATTGATTGAAGGGAATCTTGGTTTGCTTTTTTTAAACTTCTCCTTTTACTTTTTTCTTTATTTGGATTTATAATGAGAGAATTGTAAGGCTGACTGGGAAGAAAGGAGAGAGTACAGTGCCACCTACTGGGAAAAGTTTTATTTTTTTCTTTTTTGGGGTGGGGGGACTTAAGATAACAGTTTAGAGAGACATTGTAACAAAAACAAGAGGCTTCCAGCTAAGCTGATAAGACCTGGGAAGAGTTGAAGAAGTGGCATATCTGTATTGTTTAAACAGGTGTTTCAGCTGGATTTTTGAACTAGAAACCTTGAAATAACAAAGAATTTTGTTCCTTTGAAGCTGTACTTGTTATTACTTAAACTTTCCGTTTAATATTGTGGACATATTACATTGTCACTCTCTGTATACTTCTTGGACTTAAAAAAAAAGCCTATACTCTCTTTTTACTTTTTGTTCTTCTTGAGAAAAATTAGACATAAGTAGTATTGGACTAAGTATTGGATTAAGGAACTCAAGAGATTGAATATCTTTTTTTTCTTCTGTTTAAGTGTTTGAAAATTTTCTTTTTTCCTACTTTTTAAACTTTTTGTTTTTTACTATTTTTTATTTTTTCTCTTTCTCCCTATTTTTTAACCCAAAGGATTAAGGTGTGGAAGAACCTGAAGAACTAGATTGGATTATATATTTTTTCATTTTTTTTTCCTCTCCAGTTTTTATAATTTTTACCTTACCCTTCTTTCTTCTTTTTTCTTTCTCTTCTTTTTCCCTCCCCTTCTTTTTCTCTTTTTGGATTTTTTCTCTTGGATTTTTCCCTTTGATTGGATTATAAAATGAGTAAAAAAGCTGTGACAGTGGGATCAGCTACAACTATGCCTGTACCATCACCTTCTGGTGGCCAAAGATTTATTCAGACCATGTTACAACAAGAGAAAGATAAAGACAAAGATAAAGAAGCGTCTCTACAAGCAATCTTACAAAGTGTGCAAATGACAACTAGCATAGTGCAAAGAATGGAACAACAATTATCTAAGATGGAGAATCAACTATCTAAGACAGATGAAAAAGTGCAAAGGATGGAGCAGCAGTTACTCAAAAGAGATGAAAAGGTGGATAACATCCAACAAACAATGGCGAAATATGATGAGAGACTTTCCAAATTAGAGAAGAAAGAAGATCAAAAGGAAAAGAAAATGGAAAAAATTGAGTATAGACTGGAGGAGGTTGCACTTGAGGTCGGCGGGATAGTCAGCTGGGAAATGGATAAAGCTGAATTTTACCTAAGATTTCAAAATGTGCAAGAAGAGAAAGGAGAAGACCTGGCAGATGTGATGATTGGATTGCTGGCTGAAGCTCTAGAAATTCCCAAAGATAATTTCTATAAGCAACAAACTGCCAAGAGAGCAATCTTATACACATACATCTTATGTGTATAAGATTTACTAAAAAATCGATCAGAACGCAAATCTTACAAGCAGCAAGGGATAAACGCAAATCTTACAAGCAGCAAGGGATAAAACCTTGAAATATAAAGAAAAAGAAGTTGTGGTTTTGAGACAGATACCAAGGAAAATCAGAGAGTTGAGAAGAGAACATCAATTTTTAACCAAAATCTTGATTCAAAAAGAAATTAACTTTAGGGGGTTGACCCCAGAAGAACTGGTTGTTACGTGGCAATTTCAAAGATATAGATTAAATACAATTGATAAAGCAAGAGCTTTTTATGATCAATTTTTTCAAGGAAAAGATATGGAAATCCAAGTTGAATCCCAATCGGCAGTCCCACTAAAACTTACTGAGGAAGAATTGATATGTCTTGAATCGACTGAAGGAGCAGTTGGCGGAAACACTGAATCAAGAGAACAACATGAGATACGATTGACTAGAGCAATAAAACCTAATTATAAAGTATGAAGATGAAAGAGAGGAAATTAATCTCAATAAATATAAATGGACTTAATTCAGCCACCAAAAGGACAGTATTTCATAAATTAGAGAAATTAAAAGCAGATATGTCTGCAAGAAGTACATATTAAAAAACAACACGAATACCTATTGACACAACCAAAATTGGGGAAAATCTTTTCATCACTAGCCCAAAGCAAAAAAAGAGGAGTTATAATATATATTAAAAAAACAATTTTGGCGGAATATAAGTACTCAGATTTGGACGGAAGAATTTTGATGGTGGAAATACTCGATAATAACAGAAAAATTCTTTTATTAGCAATTTATGCTCCAAATGAAAACCAAAGTGATTTTTATAGAAGACTACACAATAAAGTAACTGAAATGGATTATGACAACATATGCATGATGGGAGATTTTAATGGAATTGTAGAGGAAAATTGGGACTACAAAATGAATAAAGCAACAAAGCACAGCAGGAAAATATTGCCAAAGTCCTTTTTTAAGATGATGGAGGAAATGAATATGAAAGATATGTGGAGAGAAAGAAATAAAGGAAAGAAACAGTATACATTTTATTCAGATAGACATTTATTGTGTTCTAGGTTAGATATGATATGGTCAACAATGGAATTGTTGTTGAATATAGAACATGTGGAAATAGAAACTAATTTATGGGTGGATCATAACCCGGTGATAACTTGGAAAGGACAAAAAAGAAGAGCCAGATGACTTTAAATAATACAATATTAAAAGAGCAAGAGTTTGTACAGAAAATGGAAAAAGAACTGGCCTTCTTCTTTAAAGAAAACAAGAAAGATGAGACATCTATACAAATCCGTTGGGATACAATGAAGGCATTTGCTAGAGGATTAATTATAGATTATACAAGAAAAAAGAATGTTAAAAAAAGATTAACATTGAAAACACTGAGTGATGATTATAGGAAACTTGAGAAGGAACTTCAGAATGATCCATACAAAAAGAATGTTAAAATTAAAATGAATACAGTAAAACATAAAATGGATTTATTGGAGAAGGAAGAACTGGCTCAGAAGATAAGTAGTGCTAAACAAAACTATTTTGAAAATGCGAATAAACCAGGCAGATGGCTAGCATATAAATTGAAAAAGGAAAGAGAATTGAGGAATATAACACATCTTATTGATGAACAAGGGGAAAGCAAATTTGGACATAAAGAGATGGGAAAGATTATACATGAGTTTTACAGAAAACTTTATAAAAGAGAGACAATAGAGGAGGAGGAAGTGTCCAAGTACTTACAAGATGCAAACTTACCTCAGGTTAATAAAGATATTGAGGAGATGTTGGAAAGAAATATAACGATGATGGAGTTAACAGAAGCAATTAAGAAACAAAAAAATGCCAAAGCACCAGGGCCTGATGGCCTACCAGCTGAATATTATAAGACATTACAAGAACCTTTGACCATCCCATTATTGGAGGTAATGAAATGATGGCAAAGAAGGAAATACCCAAATCTTGGACAAAGGCATATATTTCTTTGATTCATAAGGAAGATACAGACCCACAACAAATCAAAAACTATAGACCTATATCTTTGTTAAACTCGCACTACAAAATTTTTGTTTCAATATTGGCGGAGAGACTTAAGAGATACTTAAGTAATTTTATACATTCGGATCAAAATGGATTTCTTCCAAAAAGACAAATTAGGGACAACATAAAAATAATCTTGGACACTTTAGAGTATTATGAAGCACACCCTGAAAAGCAGATGGCGTTGGTTTTTTTAGATGCGCAAAAAGCCTTTGACAACGTTAACTGGAAGTTTATGACTCTTCAAATGGAAAGAAAGGGCTTTGGGAGGAAATTTGTACAGGTCATTGAAACTATCTATTCTAAACAAACGACAAAAATAATGATAAATGGAGAATTGACAGATCCGATTGAAATAGAAAAAGGCACAAGACAAGGATGTCCTTTATCCCCATTGTTGTTTATATTGACATTAGAAGTTTTAAATAGACATGTCAGAGGAGAAAAAGAGATAAAGGGCATGAAGATTCGGAAGGAAGAATACAAACTCCAAGCCTTTGCAGATGATTTGGTTTTTATTATTGAACAACCATTAACAACAATATGTAAATTAATAGAAATTATTGGAGATTTTGGAAAAGTAGCTGGTTTGAAAATTAACAAGGATAAAATGAAAGTAATGACTAAAATATGTTGAAAAAACAGAAAGAACAGTTGATGGAGATCTCGAAAATGCAGATTACAAACAAAGTGAAATATTTGGGGATACATTTAACACAAGATGTAGTCCTTTGAAAGAAAACAATTATAACAAGCTTAAACAACGGATAGGGCAAGATTTGTTAAAATGGGGCAATTTGATTGGTAGGATTTCAACCATTAAGATGAACGTCTTGCCTAGAATTCTGTATTTATTTCAGACAATTCCAATTAAGCTGGATAAAGAATTTTTTATTGACATAGATAAAATGATAACGAGATATATATGGCAAAGGAAAAAGGCGAGAATAAAGTTAAAGCTATTGCAAGATGCTAAATCAAGGGGTGGCTTCGGTCTGCCCAATTTTGAATGGTACTATCAAGCCGCAAGTTTAATGTGGGTGAAAGAACGGATAACTCTGAGGAATACTAAACTATTAAATTTGGAGGGACATGATTTGTTGATGGGTTGGCATGCTTTCTTATGGTATAAAGGAACAAAAATACAAGGGTATTTCAGAAGACATCAAATACGTGAAGCTTTATGGCTGAATTGGGAGAAGGTTAAGAAACTTTATTACTTGAAAATACCTGTTTGGATATCTACAGCAGAAGCTTTTTCTTATCCCGTAATATTTAGAAAGGAACAAACTATTAGGTATAGTGAACTATTGGATGAAAAGGGTGAACTCAAATAAAAACAGGAATTAGAGGAACAGGGATTTAAGATGGATTGGTTTTCATATATACAAATATTTTCTAGATATCGAGAAGATTGTAAGCAAGAAGGGTTTTACAAGGTTTTGACTAATTTGGATAAGATTTTAATGGGGGTAGATGATCATATTATTAAAAAGCTGTATGTGTTTTTGTTAGAGTTAAAACTGGAAGAAGAACAAGTTAAAGAATCAATGGTATCATGGGGGAAAATTTTGGTTAGGGATAGATTTAGAAAAATGGCAAAAATTGTGGTCTCATAACTATAAAATGACAATGTCTACAGCGTATAAGGAAAATTTGTATAAGATGTTTTACAGGTGGCATTTGTCCCCATCGAGAATCGCCAGAATGTTCCAGAACAAATCGGAGAGGTGTTGGAAATGCTATCAGACCCCAGGATCCTATTACCACATGTGGTGGACATGTCTAAAAGCAAGGAGATATTGGACTAAAATACACGTGGCTGGAAAAAAATGACCAAAAGACATATAGACTTTAAACCAGAGATATTTTTATTAGGGATTTTACCAGAAATATATAACAAAGAACTACAGTATTTAATTTTCTAACAGCTGCTAGAATTGTATTTGCTAAAAATTGGAAAGCAGAGATGATACCTACAGATGAAGAAATTATTAGGAAGATGTTGGACTGTGCCGAGATGAGTAAACTGACATTGGAAATAAGAGAGCAGGAGGAAAAACAATATTATTTGATATGGGATTTATTTTAAATTTATATTTTATTTATTTAAAATATAAATAAATTTATTTATTTATCATTGGCTAGATAATAAAAAATGGTGATATATTAAGTAAATACTGAAATATTTTAAATGATGATACAACCGATATAGTTTATATAAAAATAAGTTGTGGATATGTAGTGATATTTTGAAGAGAAGAGAGGGCACTAGGGATGCAAAACGATTGATGTACTGTCTGTACTCGATTGAATGAATGATGTTTGTATGTTATTTTTCTTTTTTGTTTTAAAATAAAAAAATGATTTGGAAAAAAAAGAAAAGCAAATGGTGTTAATATTTGTTGACGTGCAAAAAGCGTTTGACAATGTTAAATGGGACTTTATGTTGAACCAGCTAAGTCACATGGAATTTGGTGAGAACTTTATAAATATGTTCAAAGCAATTTATTCTAAACAAGAAGCCAAAGTAGTAATTAATGGAGAAACAACTAAAAGCTTCCAAATTCAAAAAGGTACAAGACAAGGGTGCCACTATCTGTTTGTATTATCCTTAGAAGTTTTGACTAGAATAATTCAGAACAGGGTGGATAAAAATCAATGATTTTTTTTAAAAAATCAAAAAAATCGGATTTTTTTATTTAAATCGGATTTTTTTTATTTAAATCAGATTTTTTTTTATTTTTATTGAATTTATTTTAATAAAAAACTTTTGGGGTAAAAATCTATCGTAAGATAGTTGTCTATTTAAGATACATAAATAATTTACTTTATTCAGCATGAAATGGAGCTTAGTTATGTAGCACAAGGCTGTATATTCTGCAACACTGGAACTATCGGTGAGTCAACAGCGGGTCAAAGGAGTAGCAGAGATGACAATTGCTCTTTAAAAATTATGATTTAAATCGAGTTGATTTAAATCATTTTTTACTAGTGATTTAAATCATGATTTAAATCATGATTTAAATCGACTCGATTTAAATCAAATCCACCCTGATTCAGAAAGATGAACAAATTAAAGGTTTAGAAATCAAGAAATCTTTAAAGTACAGGCTTTCGCAGATGACCTGGTTTTTATTATAGAAGAGCCCCTACAGTCTGGTGTAAGGCTATTGGTAGTACTGGGAGAATATGGTGAAGAAGCAGGCCTAAGGATAAATAAGGAGAAAACTAAAATGTTAATTAAAAATATGACTAAATTGCAAGAAAATGAATTGGCTGGGAAGATAAACATTCAGTCAACAAAGAAAGTGAGATATCTAGGAATCCAAATAACAGCAAGATGTGTCACACTCAAAGGGGACAACTACGATAAATTAATTTATCAAATCCAAGTGGACCTAGATAGGTGGAAAAATCTGCAACTCTCCTTTATGGGAAGGATTGCAACAAAAAAAAAATGAATGTACTACCCAAAATACTCTTTTTATTTCAATGTATACTGATCAGCTTAGAAAAGGAATTTTTTGGAAATTTAAATAA
Source organism: Arizona elegans (assembly GCA_022577455.1). Taxonomy (NCBI): domain Eukaryota; kingdom Metazoa; phylum Chordata; class Lepidosauria; order Squamata; family Colubridae; genus Arizona; species Arizona elegans. The sequence continues at coordinate 158,942,550 of JAKOOJ010000001.1, forward strand.
AATTATATCTAAATTTATCTGGCAAGGTAAAAAACCAAGAATTAAACTAAAACTACTACAGAACCCTAAGGAAAGAGGGGGATTTGGCCTTCCCGACTGTGAAAAATATTACCAAGCAGCAACACTTGCATGGGTGAGAGATTGGATACATCTAAAAGATAGGAGGCTATTAACGCTAGAAGGCCACAACATACAGATAGGGTGGCATGCTATCCTCTGGGAAGAGAAACATAAGGCTCACCAGTATTTCCAGAAGCATTTTATCAGATGGACGCTATTAGATGTTTGGGTTAAAATTAAGCAACATAATTATATGGAAATTCCGAATTGGCTATCGACATTGGAGATGTTCACATACCCAAATTTTATTAAATTAATTAATTAGTAATTACATACAAAGATATATTAAATGAAAGAGGAGAATTGAAATCTAGGAAAAACTTGTACGAGGAAGGAATAGAACTTGAATGGTGGGCATATCTCCAAGTCCAATCTTGATACATGAAAGATAAAAAAGAATGGGGCATAAAAACAGAGTCTAAGGAATTAGATAAAATTTTATTAGGAACAGAGAGGGGTTAAGGAGACTATACCAATATTTACTGGAACAGGCTGTGTTTGAAGAACAAGTGAAAGAAACCATGTTAAATTGGAGTAAAAACTTTGGTTATAGCATAAATCTAGACAATTGGCAGGAACTATGGAAGAGAAATAGAAAACTTACTTTAGCTACCACGTATAAAGAAAATCTATAGACTTCCGGTGGCACCACAGGCGCTGACAGATGCTCCTTTCGGACCGTCAGCCCCGCGATTTCGTTAAAACTGCCAAGACAGCGCAAATCAGCTGTCTGGCAGCTTGGAAACCTTCCCCTTGGGAAAACAGAGGAAGGCGAACAGCCAAACAAAGGTAGAGTTCCCCAAAAGCCCTAGGAGTAATTCTGGGGCTTGGAGGGTGAGAGCTCCCTGGCAGTTCAACTGAGCTCCGAATCCAAGGCTTTTCTGCTTCAAGCAGAACAAGACGCCACGACCACCCCTGCAATCAACATTCAGATTCAAAATAAGCTTAAAGCAGGCAGAACAAAAACAGGAGTCCTAGCAACTGCAAGTACTGAACTTTAACTTTATACTTTTTCCTTCTAAGACTTTAAAATGAAAGCAAAAATGGCGCCTGAACTGTAACAGGACGTGAAAGTGAAAGTTATAGTGAAAGTGATAGTTAACATCGGTAGCGCTTCTAAGGCTGTTTAAGATTACTGGGTTCTACAACAAAGAAAGAAAGATTTAAAGTGGAAAGACTACAGTTTGGACTTTAAATAAACTATAATACTTAAAAAAGATTTAAAAACATTTGGATTTATTGATTTGGCTGCTGTAGGAAGTATAAATTGAAAGCTAAAAATGGCTTCTAAGCAAATAAAATCTGGCTTTAAAAGTGCTGGAGGATCGCCAGCACAACCATCAAAACTACAATCTTTGTCTACTTCAAACCCACAAATATTGACTTTGGAAGTTTTACAGGAATCTCTCCAGGACGCTTTGAAGCAACAAACTTCTTTTTTAGATGGGAAAATTAAGGGACCGTCTGAAGAGATGGCTGAAATTAAAGAAGTCATACAAATTCGGAATAAGGAAATAAGAGAAGATATAGTAATGGCATTTCAGGGTCTGGCAAAACACATTGAATTGTTGGATGAAAGAGCAGAATAAATTAACCAATCTGAATTTGGAAAATAAAATAGATGAAGTTCAGACCAAGGTGGATAGGACAGATGATGAAGTGGTGATGTTACAGTATAGAGCGATGGAATTTGTCCTGAGAGTAAGAAGTCTGTGAGAGCACAATCGAGAGAATTTGAGAGAGATCTTTGCAGAGGCTTTTGCAAAGATAACTGGGGAGCAACAAGCAGATCTCTCATTGCAAATTGACAAAATATATCGTCTTAATTCCTGGTTTGCTAGACAGAATCAATTGCCAAGAGACATTGTGATTTATTTTACAACGAGGAGGACCTGAAATGTAATTTTACAAGTTTTCTATAAAAATAAACTTCAAATTGCAGGACAAGAGATCTTAGTGTTGAAAGAAATTCCCCCCAAAATGTTGAGAAGCAGAAAGGAGTTTGCTTTCTTGGTGGATGAACTTAGAAATCGACAGATTCAGTTTAGATGGGATGTTCCAGCTGAACTGGTGGTGAACTATATGGGAGAAAGGTATCGTCTTAACACAATTTGGAAGACAAGAGATTTTTGTGCTAACGTATTAAAGGCTGGATGCCCACCATCTCAGGAAATGAGGAGAAGAAAAGAAGAGATGGTGATACAGGGACAGAAGGAAAGTAAACAGCCACAAGCTGCAGGAGAGACCTCGCTTATTGAAGAAGATTTATTGCAATTTTTTGGTACTGATCAACCTTTGGAAGTAGCAGAAAAAAGAGAAGAACCAAAAGATCAAAGGCAGACTTGCGCTGCAGCAAAGCGAAAAGAACAAGATTTAAAGTTACAGCAATCCCAAATGAAAGCTCAAGAAGCTACAAAAACAGAAGCAGTGGGAGGAGCAAGGCCAAAGAGAAAGGTGAAGGAGGATCTTCAGCTGGCGCTCTTAAAGCTTCAAGGTGCTAAGAATGGTAACTAAATTTTTGACCTGGAATGTCAATGGTTTGAATTCACCACAAAAGAGGAAGAAAATATTTCATTATTTGAAACAGTTTAAAAACGATGTAATTTGCCTACAAGAAACACATGAGTGACAGATCAAAATACTTGATAAATTCAAGATTGGGGACACATTTTGTTGCATCTGCTCCAGAGAAGAAAAATGGCATAGTTATATACCTAAGGACAGATTTAACAGTCAAATTAATTGAGGCAGATGCTCAAGGAAGATATATTGCAATTGAATTCCTAATAGAAGGGAAGAAAACACTTTTAATTGGAGTATATGCTCCTAACCAACAGCAAGAAAAATTTTACAAGCTTTTGCACACCAAAATAATACAATGGGATTATTATTTATTATTATTTATTATTATTATTATTCGAATTTCTATACCACCCTTCTCCTTTCGGACTCAGGGCAGTGAACAGCCAAAATAAAACATTTATATATAAAGTACGATTAAAAATAGATTTAAAATAATTAAATTTGGCTCATAGTTTAAAATTTATCAATTTAAAATCCATATCAAAATTTAAAACCAACCATAAAATCATAAAATCAAGAGAGACCGGATAACTGAAAGAGATGAGTTTTTAGGGCCCGACGAGGGATTATAAATCGTGTATATTAATGGGTGATTGGAATGGAGTATTGGATACCCAAAAGGACAAAAAAGGATTACTTCAAAATACCCAAAATTGTGCAAGATTGCCTAAATCTTTTTTTGATATAATGGATGATATGGAGTTGAGAGATATCTGGCGGGAACGAAATGTTGAAGAAAAGGATTTTACTTTTTTTTCTGATAGACATCAATCCTTTTCTAGGATTGATTTTATATTAATTACTAATGATTTCTTTTCTAGGGTAAAGAAGACGAAGATATGTTCAAGAATTTTATCTGACCATAGTCTGGTGTGGATGGAATTAGAGCAGGAAAAGGGAGCTAGAAGGTCTTGGAGGCTAAATGAAAATTTGTTTAGATATGAGGAAAATGTGAAAGAATGTAAAAAACAAATGAAAGAATTTTTTGTTATGAATATGCACAAGGGTACACCTATGGAAATGGTTTGGGATGCAAGTAAAGCACATATGAGAGGAACCTTAATATATTTGAATAATAAATATAGACGTAGACAAGAAAGGAAACAGAGGGACTTAGAAGAGGAAATAAAAAAGAAAGAGCAGGCACTTATATTAAATCCATCAGATAAGAAAATAAAGGAAACAATATATTTGTTGTAAGGGCAGTTTAATATATTGATGGCAGACCAAGTGGCAACTAACTTACAATATGCTAAACATAACACTTTTTGTAATGCAAATAAACCAGGTAGATGGTTAGCCTACTTGTTAAGGAAAAACAAAAGCTACGTACTATAGAAAAAATAGAATACAAAGGTAAAGAGGTATATCAACAAAATATGATTAAAAAAGCCTTTTTAGAATTCTATACAAAGTTATATGCTAGTGATACAATTCAAGGCAAAGATATAGACAGATATTTACAGGAGGAGAATATCCCTGTAATAAAACCAGAGCAAAGGGAAGGACTGAACCAACCAATAACTTCGGAAGAAATTATTTTAGCAATTAAACAGTTAAAGGTGGGTAAAGCTCCAGGCACAGATGGACTGACAGCTGTTTATTATAAAAATTTGCAGTTAGAAATGGTAGAACCGCTTAAGGAACTATTTTGCAAGATTCAAGCCGGAGGAGATGTACCCCCTTCCTGGAGAACAGCTTTTATTTCATTGATTCCAAAGGAGGATCAAGACCGTAGCCAACCCAAGAATTATAGGCCAATGTCGCTTTTAAATACTGATTATAAGATTTTTGCTAAAATATTAGCAAATAGGTTAATAGTAATCATGCAACAAATGATTCATAATGACCAATTTGGATTTATAAGTGGGAGACAAATGAAAGGTAATGTAAGACAAATTGTAAACTTATTGGAATACTTGGAAAGGAACAACCAAGTCCTGCAGCGCTTATCTTTTTGGATTTGGAGAAGGCATTTGATCGATTGAATTGGCAATTTTTATTGAAAATAATAGAAAAGATGCAGTTTGGAGAATACTTTACACAATTTATTAGAGCAATATATCAGAGACAAACAGCACAAATAATAATTAATGGTGGTTTAACAGAAAATTTTAAAATTGAAAAAGGAGTAAAACAAGGATGCCCTTTATTACCATTATTGCTTATTTTAACTTTGGAACCTTTATTGAATAAAATACGAGGGTCAAATAAAATAAAGGGAATTAAAATTAGACATCATGATTATAGATTAAGAGCATTTGCAGATTGGTTGTTACTTTAACTCAACCAGTACAATCAGCTACAGGTTTAATGGATATAATTAGCCAATATGGACAAATGTCTGGATTTAAAATAAATAAACAAAAAACAAAGATAACTAAATACATGATGGTAAAGCAAAGATAACTAAAAACATGATGGTAAAGCAAAAAGAAGAACTAGAAAGACTTAACAGGATTTGAAATAGTAAAAAAGGTTAAATATCTAGGGGTATATATCACAGCCCCAAATGTAAAATTATATAAAAATAATTATGAAATGTTATGGCAAAAAATACAGAAAGAGATGGAGAATTGGGGAAAACTACAATTATCTCGGTTGGGAAGAATAGCAGCAATAAAAATGAATGTTCTACCTAGGTTTCTATTTTTGTTCCAAATGATACCAATACTCAAGAAAGATGAAAATCTGAGGAAATGGCAGAAGGGTATTAATAATTTTGTTTGGGCAGGGAAAAGACCAAGAATAAAGTTAAAAATAATGCGAGATATACGTGAAAGAGGAGGTCTTAAAATGCCTAATTTAAGATTATACTATGAAGCAGCTGTCCTAACAATAATTAGTGATTGGATTAACTCAACAGAAGAAAGAATATTGAACATTGAAGGATATGATTTGTTATATGGCTGGCATGCTTACTTATTATATGATATTTAATATTATTTAATATAAGTTAAATTATAAAATACCTATATGGGCAATACCCAGACATGCGATAGAGAATATAAGTGTAGAACAAAAGCAAGAGGTGATTACTTATAAAGAGCTTCTTAAAATGGAAGGGGGTGTATTGCAGTTAAAATCTTTAAATGCATTAAAAGAAGAAAGAATAATTCAAACTTGGTTTCAGTATGGTCAGTTGCAAGCTAGATGGAAAGAAGATCAGAGAATTGGTATCATGCAGAACGAGGAAAATTTGGTAAAACAAATTAGAGACCAAGGTCAAATGCATATAAAAAGATTATACATCTCCACCCCGGACCACCCCAACAATGCCCTTGAAGTGATGTCCCGGTGCCTGGAGGCCGTGCGGATCTGGATGGGGAGAAATAGGCTCAGACTCAACCCATCCAAGACCGAGTGGCTGTGGTTTCCGACGTCCCGATATAGTCAGTTGGCGCCATCACTGACTATTGGGGACGAATCATTGGCCCCCATGGAGAGGGTTCGCAACTTGGGCCTCCTCCTGGATTCATGGCTGTCTTTAGAAGAGCATTTGACAGCCGTGACTGGGAGGATTTTTCATTAGGTCCGCCTGATTCGCCAGTTGCGTCCCTTTCTGGATCGGGACTTCCTACGGACGGTCACTCATGCCCTCATCACCTCCCACCTGGACTATTGTAACACTCTCTACATGGGGCTCCCCTTGAGGAGCACCCGGAGGCTCCAACTGGCGCAGAGTGCGGCCACGCGGGTGGTAATGGGAGCGACATGGCGTTCCCATGTAACACCTCTCCTGCACAAGCTGCACTGGCTCCTGGTGGTCTTCCGGGTGCGCTTCAAGGTTATGGTTACCACCTTTAGAGCGCTCCATGGCTTAGGACCTGGTTATTTACGGGACTGCCTACTACCACCAATAGCCTCCCACTGGCCGGTATGCTCTCATAGAGAGGGGCTCCTCCGGGTGCCGTCGGCGAAACAATGTCGACTGGTGGCCCCCAGGGGGAGAGTCTTCTCTATGGGGGCACCTACTATCTGGAACAAGCTCCCCCCGGAGATACGGAGGATCCCGGATCTGCGCACCTTCCACCGCGCTCTTAAGACCTTTTTATTCCACCTGTTTGGCTGTTCGGCTGTTCACCGCCCTGAGTCCTTCGGGAGTAGGGCGGTATATAAATCAAATAAATAAATAAATAAATAAATAAATAAATAAATAAATAAATAAATAAATAAATAAATAAATAAATAAATAGAAGAAGAAGAAGAAGAAGAAGAAGAAGAAGAAGAAGAAGAAGAAGAAGAAGAAGAAGAAGAAGAAGAAGAAGAAGGAGGAGGAGGAGAAGAAGAAGAATAAGAATATAATGTATTGATAGAAATAGATTCAGAAACAGAATTAGTTAAGGATTGTATGATAAAATGGGCACAAAACATTCAGGAACCAATAATGATGGAAACTTGGGAAAAAATATGGGTTAGAAATGTAAAATTTACGCAAGCACAAAATTTAAGAGAAAATTTTTATAAAATGTTTTATAGATGGCATTTAGATCAGAGTTAAAGCATTTTGGATTAAAATATGGTGGATTATCCAAAATATTCTTAAAAAGAAGATAAAGTTTACTCCACAATTGTTTTTGTTGGGTATAATTACAGATTGTACGGTTATACAGACTAAATTGATTTTAAATTTAATAACTGCAGCTAGACTTTTGGTGGTGCAATATTGGAAGGAGGAAGATTTGCCTACTATTGAAGAATAGACAATTGTCCTTGTTAGGTAGAATAGCAGTTATAAAAATTAATGTTTTACCTAGGTTCTTATTCCTCTTTCAAATGATACCAATACTAAAAAAGGATGCCAACCTGGAAGAATGGCAGAAAGGTATTAATAAGTTTGTATGGCAAGATAAGAAACCAAGGATAAAATTGAAAATAATGCAGGATACACAAGAAAGAGGGGGTTGAAAATGCCAAATTTAAAATTATATTATGAAGCAGCTGTTTTATCAGTCATTAGTGATTGGATTAATTTAACAAATGGAAGGATATTGAATATTGAAGGGCATTATTTGGTTTATGGTTGGCATGCTTATTTAGTGTATGATAAAAAGGTGGATAGAGCATTTAAGAGTCATATATTGAGGAATGCTTTATTGCGTGTCTGGAAGAAATATCAATATAAGTTAAATGAAAAGATACCTGTGTGGACAGCTCCCAGGCATGCAATAGAGAATACGAGTATAGAAAGTAGACAGGACGTAATTACATATATAGATATTCTTAATATGGAGGGAGGTATACTAAAACTAAAACCTGTGAATGTGTTGAAAGAGGAGAAAATAATTCAAACTTGGTTTCAGTATGTTCAATACTGATGGAGATGGAGCCAGATGGAGAAAAGACCAGAAAATTGGTATTACACAAAGCGATGAAAATTTAATAAAACAAACTAGAGACCAACGTTTAAGGCATATAAAAAGATTGTATAATACATTGATAGAGATAGACTCGGAAACAGAGCTAGTTAAGGATTGTATGATAAAATGGGCGCAGAATTTTGAACAACCAATAATGATGGAAACCTGGGAAAAAATATGGGTAACAAACATGAAATTTACACAAGCGCAAAATTTAAGGGAGAACTTTTATAAAATGTTTTACAGATGGCATCTAGATCCAAAAAAGCTATCTCGTATGTATCCAAATGTGCAACCAAAATGTTGGAGATGTGATTGTGAGGATGCCACATATTTTCATATTTGGTGGACATGTAAAAAGGTTAAAGCGTTTTGGATAAAAATTTGGTGGATCTTACAAAACATTCTTAAAAAGAGGTTAAAATTTACACCACAGCTGTTTCTGCTGGGTATAGTTACGGATTGTATGGTTATAGAGACTAAATTGATTTTGAATTTAATAACAGCAGCAAGACTGTTGGTGGCACAATATTGGAAGAAGCAAGACTTACCTACAATCCAAGAATGGACAATGAAAGTTATAAACCTAGCGGAAATGGCAAAAATCTCGGCGTACTTGAAGGAACATTCAAACGAAAGATATCTAAGGGACTGGAGAAGATGGATAGATTATATCCAAAATAAATACCGGAATAAGAAGTTGCAGATAGGTTATGAATGAGTATATAGATATTTGGTGTGTTTTTAAGTAATTAAGTTAGTAGGGTAATTAGGGAATTGAAGGAACAAGAGATGTTGAATGTTATAATTATCTAGATTAGGATGGATTATGATTGTTGAAGGTTATACCCTGTAATTTGTTCTGGGAAGGGGGGGAGGTGGGTGGCTGGGAAGGGGAGGGGGTGGGGGTGGCAGGGAAGGGAAGGGGGGGAATTATGTAAACCTTTTGTAAAACTTTTCAATAAAAAAAAGGAATGGACATTAAAAGTAGCGAATCTGGCAGAAATGGCGAAGATTTCAGCATATTTGAAAGATCACTCAGAAGAAAGATATATATCGGAATGGAGAAAATGGATTGATTATATTCAAAACAAATATCGGACTAAAAAGTATCAAATAGCTTATGAATGAATAGAAAAATTAAGAGTAATTTAGTTAAGTAAAAGGGGAGTTAAAGTGTGAAGGGGGGATAGGAATCCTTAGTTAATTAGCTTAGTTTAGCATATGATTGTTAATTGTTATACCCTTTATTTTGTTCTGGGAAGTTGGGGGGGTAAGAAAGGGGGGGTAAGGAAGGGGGGTGGGGAAATACTTGTAAAAAAAATTTTTTTTCCCTTTTTTGTAAAACTCTTTAATTAAAAAAAGAAGAAAATCTATACAGCCAAAATGAGCAAAAACCTTTCACCGATGTGTTGGAAATGTGAGGCTGTGCCAGGGACTTTTTATCATATGTGGTGGGAATGCCAGAAAACCAGAGACTTTTGGCACCAGATAAAACAATGGCTGGAAGAGATGTTAACGCAAAATATTGAGTTAAAGCCAGAACTTTTTTTACTGGGTATTACAAAGGATAAATATAACAAGGGAACAATATACCTAATGTTACATATTCTAACAGCAGAAAGATTGGCCTTCACGCAAAATTGGAAAAATAAAGAGACCCCCTCAGAAGTAGTAGTATTAGCTAAGATATTGACTTGTGCTGAAATGGACAGGTTGACTCTGAAACTCAAAGATAAGAGTAAAATGGAATATTATGAAATCTGGAATAAAATGTATTATTGGTTGGAGAGGAGGAGGAATGCTGGGATAAAGAATTATTGATAAATTGAAAGTTTAGAAATCTTTACGTTAATATTCTGTGAGAGAGGAATGGAATTGGGATTGATGTAACCTTCACAGATGAAAGAATCTATGTGTTTGAATTGTGATAGATATTATATACTTGTATAGCGAAAAGGAACTGTATTTGTTGCAGGTAAAATTTGACGGAAATGTTTATACTGGAAAAGTCACACCATGTCCAATGTTTTTAATTGTATTATTAATAAAAAACTTTAAAAAGAAGAAGGATGGAAGGCTGAGTCAACCTTGATCCGTTCAGAATCGATCTCCTGAGAGTGAACAGCCTACAACACTGCATTATAACCACTATGCACCACAATATATTAAGGGTATAATAAAATGTATATGGAGCTTGTCCTTGTCCATCAGATACAGGAAACAGCAGAAGCAGGAACAAACAGGTAAGCAATAGGCAGCTGTTTATTTATTTATTATTTATTTATTTTATTAATTAAGCTTATATGCCGCCCTCTCTCCGGAAAGGACTCAGGGCGGCTCACAGCAATAAAAACAGATAAAATCAATATTAAGTGTTAAAAACCATTAAAACTCCCCTTAAAAACCCCTTCAGTCCAATCCGGCCTGGCGAAATAACCATGTCTTAAGGTCACAGCGGAAAGAACGCAAGTCAGGGGCCACCCGGAGCTCCAGGGGGAGTTGATTCCATAAGGTAGGTGAAAGCCCATTCCCTAGGAGTTGCCAGACAACACTGCCTGGCCGACGGCACTCCCAGGAGGCCCTCCCTGTGGGAACGCACAGGGCGATGGGAAGCTGTCACTGGCCGCAGATGGTCCATCAGGTACCCCGGGCCTAGGCCATGTAGGGCTTTATAGGTAATAACCAGCACCTTGAATCTCATCCGTTGCTGTTGCTGAGAGCATACTTCCAGAATAGGGAAATCTCTCCAAATACTTTTCAGACAGATATGAAGGAAGCCTGTTAACATTTTCCTCTTATGCAAGATATGAAACTATTTTGGTTCCTTTGATATTGTAGAAGGAACATTGATATTTAACCAGTGAGAGTGAACAAAGAAGTACAGTGAATTGCTCAGCTATGACTCTCAACCTGCATTTAAAGGAGAAAAACATGCATGTCTCTTTCCTCTTAATTAAGCGAATATACACAGTTTCTACCCTTTTTCATAGATTAGAAAACGTGAATATTTGTCTAGGATCATACAGGAAGAACCAAGAAAAATACACTACTTAGAACCTCTACTTCACTTTTCTTATCTAGTATAGTTGCAAAACAAATACATTACCTAGCTTTATGTGAATTTTCTTCCAAAAAATAAAGTATTAAAAAAATAATGACTGCTCACATTTCTCACTTCCACCATTACAGGTAGCCCTCGACTTACAACAGTTCATTTAGTGACTGTTCAGTTATAACGGCAGTGGAAAAAGTGACTTATGACCAATTTTCAGTTACAACCTTTGCAGCATCCCTATGGTCATGTGACAAAAATTCAAATGTCTGGCAACTGGTTCATATTTATGATCTTTGCTGTGTCCCAGGATCATATGATCACCTTTGGCAATCCTCTGACAAGCAAAGTCAATGGAGAAGCCAGATTCACTTAACAACCGGGATACTAATTTAACAACTGTAGTAATTCACTTGGCAACTGTGACTTGAAAGGTCGTAAAATGAAGCAAAATTCACTTAACAAATGTTTCATTTAGCAGCATAAATTTTGGGTTCAATTGTGATAAGTCGAGGACTACCTGTACATTTTTCTTCAAAATACAGTTATATTGCAAATCTGAAGGAAACAGATTTTCATTAAAAGAAAGCGGCTATACCAAATGGTTTTCTAGAATATCTATAGTACTTTAGCCTCTTTCTTTATAAATAACTCTGTGAAAAAAAGTCCAGGTGTTATTTTCTTGTGGCATTTTAATTATTTTAGAAAGCTGTTTCAATTAACCAAAACAATAATTCCATCTAAGTAGATGCAACTTCATCATACAATTTTGAATAATGAATAATTAAAAATCTATTATTTAGCTAGGGAATTTATATGCAACAACACATAGATTCTATTTCCAATTAAAAGAAAAATATTTGTTCTCTTGGACTTGTAATGCTTATTGGAACAGCAGATAGAACCAAGGGAGAGCATCCTTCTCATTGGCAATATTTTTGTATCATGTACTCTCTGAGGACAGATTAGTGCCCAATCTTTTGCCTTCAGGAATTGGTAAAAAAAATTCGTTTCTGTAGGGAATGACAATTGAACATTTTAATTAGGGTTGCTTCTGACACCAAGATTATGCAAATTTTTACAACGCACAAGAACAAGTAATAAGCATCTGAAGAGCTGAGGTGGCACAGTGGTTAGAATGCAGTACTGCAGGCTACTGCTGACTGCTGGCTGACTGCAATTTGGCAATTCATATCTCACCAGGATCAAGGTTGACTCAGCCTTCCATCCTTCGAAGTCAGTAAAATGAGGACTCAGATTGTTGGGGGCAATATGCTGACTCTGTAAACTGCTTAGAGAGGGCTGTAAAGCACTGTGAAGTGGTATATAAGTCTAAGTGCTATTGCTATCTCTCTTCTAATGATTGAAACATCCTTACACGCCTTCCTAATATTGAAGAGCATTTCTTTTCATGACTACAATATCCACAGAACACCAAAAGAAAGCACATACTGTGCATATACTATAATCCAGTATCTCTGGAAAATAAAGGATGTGGACTGTTATATGAACTTAATGATTTAGAAATATCTCTTACTCTTCTGTAATAGAGAAATAGAAAAGTTGTTATTTTACTGAGAAAAAATATTCCAGAGAAGAGATTAGTTTACCTCAATAGAAGTAGTATGGAGTAAAGACTCCCCTTTATGGTTTCTCTTGGCTTGTAAGTTTTTGGAAAATTTCTTGAGGAATGCCTCCTTTTTAGCACAATTTCTGGACCCTTTTGGAAGTTCTGGATCACTGGCATATGCAAAGTCTTCCAAGTTCCTTAGGGGTGATGTGATTCCAGGCAATGTCAGAGATGGGGAAGAAACTGCACAGTCCCTAAGGGGAAAGGCTGCCACAGAATTCCCAGGCAACTGCTCTGAGGCCTTTTTGAGCAATCGTGACTTCTGGTGGGTAGTCCCCTCTTTTGTTTTGTGACACTTAGGCAAAGAAATGGGAGAGCCAGCAAACTGCCTGTCACACTTTAACTGAGTTGTTTCCTTTGCCAAGGAAAGCCACTCTTCAGAAGTCAGATCTCCCCCAAAAACGTTAGGCATAAGAGAAAAGTTGCAATTGCTACACTTCTCTTTAGGTTTCACAGGTCTACCATTCCTGGGTGAGAGTTCACCTGCATTCTCTGTCCCGGTTATCAGCCTCAACCCTGAGGTATTTTTTGAGCCAGAACTGGGGATTGGGTTTTTGCTTTGCTTTGCTACATTATACCTTTCACTGGAGTTTTCCTGCTGGTTCCTGAAGGTGTTCCCCTGTTTGCTGAAGTCTTTTAAAGTTTTTTTTCTTAGCTCCTTCTTATATTCCTGATGAGGTGTCTGTTCCTCTCTGAAAGGCTTCTCATGAGGAGGTGAAGAAACAAAGTCATAGATGGAGGTTAAGTTACAAGACCCGCTGTCCTTGACTGATTGCTTCAGCTGCTCTAATTTCTTTGGGCTTGTCTTCAGGGTGAATTTCATCCTCCTACTATGAGGACTGAAACTCATTTTGATTTGTTTCCTTTTAGCTTCTGCCTCTCCAACTTTCTTTCCCAAAGCAGACAAGTTATCTTTACGATCTGACAAGGAAACAGAAGGAAGAAAAAATATTTAGTTTTACCATATTTTCCGGCGTATAAGACGACTGGGCATATAAGACGACCCCTGACTTTTCCTGTTAAAATATAGGGTTTGGGCTATACTCGCCGTATAAGACTACCCCTCTTCCAACGCACACCAAATAAAAATTAAAAAACATCAACTGGCTCACCCACAATGTAAAAGCAGCTGTGTTAGATCCAAAATGGCCCCTGTAACAAGCAGGAACCTCACACAGCCACAAAAAGCCCAAAAACCCAACTTTCACACTTTACACACACAAAATTCCACATACAGCTTTGTGAGATTTTGTGTGTTTGTGTAGTTAGAGTGAAACACTACAGAAACACACTAAATCTCAGAAAGCTGCACAAATATTATTTTATTTTATTTTATTTTAATTTTTATATGAAAACTAAATTTAAAACTTCCTAAACTTTAAATGGCTAGGTCTAAAAAAGAAGTTTAAAAACCCCCCAAATAACTATTTTTTTAAAGCTCCCAAAGGGAAAAAAAACTTACCCAATAGAACAGGGGTCTCCAACCTTGGCAACTTTAAGACTTCTAGACTTCAACTCCCAGAATTCCTCAGCTAGCTTTGTTTTGCTGGCTGAGGAATTCTGGGAGTTGAAGTCCACAACTCCCTGCCTGCTTGTTTGCAGGCAGGGAGTGGCTTGCTGATGGAATGGATTCAGGCAAGTGAAGCAAGGCAAGCGTTTCAACTAGCAGCTAAGGTAAGCAAGCTGGAGGGGGAAAACTTTTTTCCTTTTACATGGCTCTGGTGATCCCAGCTGCGTTGCCTGATTAGCAGGCAACGCAGCTGGGATCGTCAGAGCTTGGATCACCAGAGCCATGTAAAAGAAAAGTTTTTTTCCTTTTACATGGCTCTGGTGATCCCAGCTGAGTTGCCTGATTAGCAGGCAAAGCTGGGATCATCAGAGCTTGGATCGCCAGAGCCATTTAAGGCTCGTCAGAGCCTTTCGGGCTGGTCTGCCTGGTTACAGGAGAACTACACCCGGCGTATAAGACGACCCCCGACTTTTGAGAAGATTTTCATGTGTTAAAAAGTCACCTTATACGTCGGAAAATATGGTATATACACTATAACAGTATTAGCTCTTATTGGTGGGATTATTTGTATCTGCATTGTTTCATTTAAGGCTGTAGTTATGATGAAATGCTTTTTCCATTCCAAAAATCTGTCATGCTTTTTGTATATAAACATTTCCTTCTAATTTCTCCACAGTTTCTTATTATGTTTGGGTATAATATCTGACCAAAAATTCTGCAAAAAATCAGAAGAGTTCCACATAGAGCGCTAGTTTCCAAGCAAAGTTATATCACAATTCAGCACTATAGAGGGAGTATTATGGTTACTCATAGTACAGTACATCCTGTTCTTCCTCTTCTTACTGAGATAACTTTCAGATTTGCAGAAAACATGTTGCCATTATGTTAAACTAAGATTTGCCTCAAAACAAAGATCAAAGGAGCATAGAATTCAGTGGTAGAAACATTCTTTACCTACAGAAAATGAGTTTTGATATTGAAATATGAAATTATTTTAAAAATTTGAATCCATTGAGACTAACTGAATGGATGTTGGTCTTACCTGATACGTCCTTTCTCTGGGAGGAGGAAACGGCAGTCAGACATGGGAAGCACTCCGTCTGTGTAGCATAGGACCGAGTCTGCAAAATTTGAATAACTCCACCTTCTGCCTGTATCTCCCAATGTTTCAGCGAGGACGCTGATGCAGACTGATGTGTCTTCCTGAAACGAGAGAGAGTTAAAAATCCACCCACCCCTCCAATAATCAGGGTGGCCTGACTGCCGTTTCCTCCTCCCAGAGAAAGGACGTATCAGATAAGACCAACATCCATTCTCCTAGTCGGAAGGAAACGGCAGTCAGACATGGGACATACCACAGCTGCTTGTCCCCTGGGAGGGATGAAAAGAGGCCCGTCATCTCCCATCAACATGGACGGGCTGAAGGACGTGACGTCCAAAGGACGCATCTGCTGAGGAGAACGAGTCCACTCTAGTAATGCCAGATGAACGGCGTAAGACTTGTCCAGGTGGCAGCCTTGCAGACCTCCTCCAATGAAGCCTGAGTAGCCCAGGCAGCAGAAGTAGCAGCGCTCCTGGTCAACTGAGCCGTAATGCTGCGAGAGATAGGCAAGGATTGCTGTTGGTAAGCGGTGGAGATAGTAGCCCTGATCCACCGACCCAGCATAGGTCCAGTGGCGTTGGTGCCTATAGATGCTGGTTGGTAAGAAATAAATAAGGATTCAGTCTTTCGGAGGTCAGATGTACGGGCGATGTAGATCTTGAGCGCCCGTCGGACATCCAGGATGTGCCAGGAGCATTCCAAACGGTGAGTTGGGAGAGGGGAGAAATTGGGTAGGACCAACTCCTGAGCCCAGGGAATTAACCTTCGGGATGAAGGCAGGGTCGAGGTGGAGAACCACCCTATCCGGGTGGAAGATGCAGAGATACCGGCGCGTCGATAGGGCAGCAAGTTCTGAGATGCGCGGAGCCGATGTGATAGCAACCAAAAAGGCAACTTTGAAAGAAAGAAAACGAAGAGAAACAAGGCAGATAAGCTCAAAGGGAGAGGTTGTCAGGGCTGTGAGAACATTGTTAAGGTCCCATGTGGGAAAACAATGGACATTCGGAGGCCGCAGGTTAGAGGCACCACGCAGAAAGTGACAGATGACCGGATGCCTGGACACTGTTGTGGGAGAGCCGCATGTCAAGACCGAGGAAATGGCGGCAATTTGACATCGGAGAATATTGGGTGCCAAACCCGAGTCAAACCCCTCTTGAAGAAATCGCAAAACGTGGACGATCTACGCCGAAAGAGGCGGAACCAACGACCGGTGGCACCAGGACATGAAAGAAGCCCAAGTAGCATCATAGATATGATTAGTGGAAGAATGGTGAGAGGCTTGGATGGTGGAAATCACATGGTCGGATACCTGAGGTCCCCTCAGCAGACACCGCTCAATTTCCAAGCAGTCAAGTGGTACCACGTGGGATCCGGGTGTCGCAGGGACTCCTGTGTGAGGCTGATCCGATCGTCAAGAATGCTCCAGGGCATTACCACAGATAGGGACACCAAGTCCACGTACCAATGCCTCCAGGGCCAGCGGGGGGCTACGAGAATGATCTCTGCCCGTTCCTCCAGTAGCTTCCAGAGAACACTGGAAATCAAAGGGAAGGGAGGAAAAGCGTACAGTATCCCCGAAAGCCAAGGGCTGCGGAGAGTGTCCGTGGCCTCCGCCCTAGGGTCCAAGTATCTGGAATAATACCTCGGAACCTGATGGTTGGCGGCCGATGCAAATAGGTCCACCAAGGGAAGGCTGAAGCGGGATGCGATCTCCTGGAAGATAGGAGCAGATAGATCCACTCCGTGTGGTCCAGCTGATGGTGACTGAGGGCATCCGCCTAAGAATTCGCCATCCCTGATATGTGGTCTGCATGAATAGAACTGAGGTGAGCTTCGGCCCAAAGACCCAGCAACAGGGCTCCCCTCATCAGGGTGTTTGAGTGAGTGCCCCTCATCTTGTTGATGTGGGCCTTTGCCGTCACGTTGTCCATGAGGACAAGAATGTCACGAGCCTCCACCGCGTCCTGGAAGTGCCTCACCACCGCCTTGAAAGAGGTGGTGGTGAGGCCTCTCCTCAAGAAGCCGTCCCTGGATCCGGCAATATTGGCCAACTATCGTCCTGTCTCCAACCTTCGCTTTATGGCGAAGGTTGTTCAGAGTGTGGTCGCGTGACAGTTTCCACAATTCCTGGAAGAAACATCTTATCTAGATCCGTTTCAGTCGGGTTTCAGGTCTGGACACAGCACGGAAACGACATTGGTCGCGTTGGTTGATGATCTCTGGAGGGCTCGGGACAGGGGTTGCTCCTCTGTTCTGGTCCTGTTAGATCTCTCAGCGGCTTTTGATACCATCAACCATGGTATCATGCTGCACCGGCTGGAAGAGTTGGGGGTGGGAGGCACCGTATTGCAGTGGTTCTCCTCCTTTCTCTCCAACCAGTCACAGTTTGTGTTGGCAGGGGGGCAGAGGTCGACCTCGAGGCCTCTCATCTGTGGAGTGCCGCAGGGATCGGTCCTCTCGCCCCTTCTGTTCATTTATGTGAAGCCGCTGGGCGAGATCATCTGTGGCTTCAGGGTGAGATACCATCAGTACGCTGACGACACCCAGCTGTACATCTCCACCCCAGGCCACCCCAACAATGCCCTTGAAGTGATGTCTCAGTGCCTGGAGGCTGTGCGGATCTGGATGGGGAGGAACAGGCTCAAGCTCAACCCTTCCAAGACTGAGTGGCTGTGGCTCCCGGCATCCCGATATAGTCAGTTGACTCCATCACTGACTATTGGGGGCGAGTCCTTGGCCCCCACAGAAAGGGCTTGCAATCTGGGAGTCCTCCTGGATATGCAGCTGTCCTTGGAGGAACATCTGACGGCTGTAACCAGAGGGAACTTTTATCAGGTTCGCCTGATTCGCCAGTTGCGGCCCTTTCTTGATTGGAATTCCCTGTGCACAGTCACTCACGCCCTCGTGACCTCTCGCCTTGACTACTGCAATGCTCTCTACATGGGGCTCCCCTTGAGGGGCACCCGGAGGCTCCAGCTGGTCCAGAACGCAGCAGCGCGGGTAGTGATGGGAGCAGGATGGCGCTCCCATGTAACATCGCTCCTGCGCGAGCTGCACTGGCTCCCGGTGGTCTTCTGGGTGTGCTTCAAGGTGTTGGTTATCACCTTTAAAGCACTCCATGGCATAGGGCCTAGCTATCTTCGAGACCACCTGCTGCTACCGACGACCTCCCACCGACCTGTACGCTCCCACAGAAAGGGCCTCCTCGGGGTGCCATCAGCCAAACAATGTAGGCTGGTGACCCCCAGGGGGAGGGCCTTCTCTGTGGGGGCTCCCACCCTCTGGAATCAGTTGCCCCCAGAGATAAGGAGAATCCAAGACCTCAGTGCCTTCCGCCGTGCCCTTAAAACCCATTTTTTCCAGCAAGCCGGGCTGGCTTAGGAAGAAATTTTTGAAATTTTTTAAATGTTTAATTGGTTTGGGGTTTTTTAAATTTTTGGGCCAAATTTATATAGATTTTAATTGTTTTTAATATTTGTATTTAATGTTTTTAATTCTGGCTGTGCACCGCCCTGAGTCCTCAGGGAGAAGGGCGGTATATAAATTGAAAATAAAATAAAAAATAAATAAAAAAATAAGTGGAGGAGGGCCAGACGGATGACCCGTAACTCTAAGAGGTTGATATTGAGATGCTGTTCCACGGATGACCACTGACCTTGCGCTAGACAATGATCCAAATGATCCCTCCAGCCCGAGACGCTGGCGTTCGTAGTGAAGAGTATCCGCACCGGTTCCCAGAAAGGGCCAATGTAGGAAGGTAAGATCTTGCGCCAATCTCTGGTTTTGATGAGCAGAGGTTCCAAGGGTGGCCCAAATAAGGAGTCAGCCGAATAGGGGGATGAAGCAAGCTGCCATTTGCTCCTGGCATCCACTTGCCAATGACGGAGCCATAGAAGACGGCAGGAGATGATGGTCGATCCGATGGTTTTGGCCGCGAAGTGAGCAGAATTCAAGGTGACATCTGCCGAGTACTCCAAGGCGGCCACGATTTTGTTTAGATCCTGATGAGTCCTTGTCTCCGAAGGCGGAAGCTGGTCCTGAGCCAAAGGAGAGATGCGTGATTGAAGAACGATGCTGATGTGGCCGTCCGAATGGCCCAGGCCGCCGATTGGTGTGCCTTAATCATGGTCTTCTCGGCCCGCTTATCTCCAGGACGAAGATACTCCTCTGGGGAACCCGTGATCCGGGTAGCAGCTGTAAGGGCAGCAATGGGGGCATCCATGGGAGGTACCTGCAAAATGGTAGACAAAGCTGGAGCCAATTGATAGAGGCTCTTGTCCAGACCATTCGGTGCCAGACCGGAGCCTGGAAGGGACCACTGCCGTTGAATGACATCTGTGAAAAGTTTTGGGGCAGGCACTGTCTCCTGTTCGACCGCCGGCTCTACAAACAGGGAAGAAACAGGGTCACTGACCGCTGAAGGAACCGCCTCAGATGGTGACCACCCGCCCAGGCGGGTGACAGCGAGTGCCTTGAACAGCAAGGAACGAAAAAGCTGAGGCTTAAATAGGCCAATAAAAGCGAGTTGGTCAACAGCCAGACCCTCATCATCAGAAAGAGCCAGATCCCTGGACTCTTCCTCCTCGGAAATGGAACCATGTTCCGAATGCTCGGGGGAATAACCCTGTTCCTCAGAGAAGTCGTCCTGGAGCACAGGTTGAGAAGAGTTTTGTTTGGGGGGAGCATACTGTGGGGCAGGTGGTAAGAAACCCTGCTGTAATCCCTGGGTTAGCCCCTGCTAAATGGCCCTTGCAATAATTGCCTCTAAGGAAGCCTGGAAAGCCTACCCTTGTGTGTCAGCCATAGAGTGAAGCTCAGGGCGAAAGGCAGGTGATGGCACAGGACCCTGGACCTCCAGGACTGGAGGTTCTGCCAGTCCAGATTCGGGCAGAGTCCAAAAATATGGTTCACTCCCAGGGGGAAGAAGGGGATCGCATAGAGCGGGGTGATCAGGGGACAATTCCCTCCTGGGCAGCGGAGGCGAAGTGGAGTCCTGAGGGGAATGTGGTGGAGGAGGACACAAAATGGCTGCCAGCTCTTGGAGCTGGGCCTTGAGGACAGCCTTCTCTAGAGCCCTATGCCGCCTCATCTCCTCCTTAGAAGGCTTTGCAGTTTTAGTGGCTTTAGCGGCTTTGGAGGCGCCCCCGGCTGAAGGTTTGGCATGGGGTCTTGTAGTGGGAGGGGGACCCGAAGGACCCTCTCCCGGGTCGCTGGAATGCCTGCGCCGCCCTCCAGTAGATCCCGTTGCCGGGCGGGCTTGCCTCGTGGCGTCCGCCATCTTGGAATAGCCGCCGGAGATGCCAAAAGTAAAATTAACAGTAGTCAACTCCCCCCACCAACACTTAGCTTGTGAAAATGGCGGTCCTCTGTCCGGGAGGTAGCAGAACAGTCCGGTGTAAATGCAGGCAGCAAGTAGGAAAAATCCCCTTACTGAGTTGCCATGGCGGACCGCTAGCCCTCCAGCAATCAAATGTGGTCAAAAATAGTGCTGCCGATTAGGCTCAAAGTCTGTGTGCTGAAGAGGCTGCTGGGCAATAGCCTTTAAAACGCAGCAATCACTCTCGCTCTCGCTGAGGGGAAAAGCTGGGGGCTACAGGATAATTCCAGCTACCCCATTCAAGGATCTGCCAACTGGCAGTCCCACACCGCTGCACGGCCTTCGGCGGTATCAGGTAAGCACCCTTCACACTGGAAATCAGTCCAAACAGTCACGAAAAAATTTAAAGTTCAAATATCCGAGAGAAATCTAATTAGAAATGTAGTAAGCAGGAAGGAAAGTGGTAAAACAAGGAAGACACGACTGTCAGCCAAGACTGAGTCGAAACATTGGGAGATACAGGCAGAGGGCGGAGTTATTCAAATTTTGCAGACTCGGTCCTATGCTACACAGACGGACATGCCTGCTTCCCATGTCTGACTGCCGTTTCCTTCCGACTAGGAGAATTTAACATTACTTACACCACTCTGCATTAAAATCCCAGTTATATATTTTTAGGATATTTTATTAACAAGTTAATGTAACCAGAGGAATAAATTCATTCAATTTAAAAGAAAGATCAGAATCACTATAATCAAATGGCCCTTGGCTTCTCTTAATGAATTGTACTCAACACTTATTAAAATCTTATTTTCTTATTTTCTATTGTAGGTATTTTATTTTAATGGGTGAAAATCTCTGTGATATGTGTCTCAAGGGCAGCATGTGCAAACTAAATTGCAGAGTAAATTAATAGAACATAGGGCATCAAGTTGTAAATTTCATAATATCCTACATAAAATATGCAAATGTCATATTTGTTGATAAAGCAAGTTGCAAGGATAAGTTATTAATATAGCCTAAGGCAATGATGAGTAATTAATGTTGAAATATTTCATTGGCACCTTTAGTTAGGCCTATTAAAGAACTGGCTGGAAGCTATGGGCAGAACAAAACAGAAACAAAACATCACTAGAGAAAGTTTAAGTAATCTTCCATTGTAGCAACACAATCTGTGAAGCCAGATTGCCAACAAGCGTAGAAACAAACATTCTACAGGTGACATTTACTCCTCATATTATTTATTTACCCTCATCAAAATTACTGTAATCGCAAAATATTTACCTGGATATAAATATTCATATCCAGAAAATAGGAAGGGGGTAGCTGTCAACTTTATTTTTAACTGCCTGTATTTGTACAGGCAAATATTGCCATTCTTCATCAAAATGAACCAAATGCAGAGAGCCTATACAATAATATTTTAGCCATTAGTGAATTATGTTTACAAATAGTCCTCAACTTATGAATGGCCACTTAGCCACCATACAAAGTTACAAAGGACCTTTCCAAGCTACTTATGACCCATTTTTGAAATTCTGATGGCCACCCCCTCAGTCATGATTGCAATTTGGGCGCTTGGCAACCAGCCCACATTTACTGCCACTTATACCATTCTATGGTCATGATTGATTACCTCTTTTTTTGCCTGAAACTAGCATTTACTTCCAGTTTCTGGCAAAAAACGCCTATTGGCTAAAATGGGTTTGCTTAACAATTCCTGCAAAAAAGGTATAAAAGGTGACCATTGTTGTGTAATGATCCCCTTAACAATGATTTATGATTGTAATTTTAGACTCCCTTACAGTGAACCTGTATATTAAATATATTAATAACACTGCACAGTGTTATTCAAGCACCATATTAATCTTTGACTAAAGAAACTAGGCCGCAATTTTTTCCCCTTGTCAAGGGGAAAAGATTGGGGTTTTTTTAAAGGACAAGCTTTGTGCTAATGGATTTAAATTTATTGCCTGAAGTGACAAATTACAGTATATTTAATTATTAAGCTGCTGCACAATGGGAATGGAAAGAAGCTTTCAAGACTGAGGTCAAAAATTTTGTATCTGTCTATTAATGATACACATTTCATTCCATAAAGTACTATATCCAGAAAGTATGGTTTGATCTGTCTCAGAGTAATCTTTTGGAGTTAGCTGTTCAGAGGCAGCCAATAATATGAAATATTTATTTCTTGATACCTTTGGATTAAGCCTTTTTGGAATATGTGCTTAAAACCAAAGTTCAAGGTCCAGGATGATAATTAAGGCTAATTAATAGAAAATGAATGGCTTTACTTTTTTTCAAACATGATTTTCATCAAGTTTTTGCTACTGCCTCACATTCTGTTCTTCTTAGCATCTTATCATGCAACACTGTGTTGTCTGTCCTCTCCAGATCTATTCTTCACCTTGTAGCTCTTATTGCACTAACTGGCATAATCTGGATGATGAGAAAACAATACAGGAAATCATAATGGAGTCTTCCCATCATTGCTCTCTCCTATGTATTCGTTAAATGAATGTTAAATTGAATATGGGGTGCCTCAGGGGTGGGGGAGACCCTAATGCAGACACAAGCCCACTCTCTCTCATCTTCCAATGCCTCCCCTCACCCCCTGAGAAACGAACCCCATGCTCTGTTTCCCACCCTTTCAGATCCTGTCACTTGGGCCTTGTCTCCACCCCCGCTATTGATTGTTAATTTATCTTTTGGAAATTCTCCAGAACTCAAGTTGGGGTACAGAAGGAGCTACAGGCCATTCCATTGCTGGGCCACGTGGCAGAATACCACAGGTGCATTGCAGCCATCACTGGGGGAGTGAAGGCTACCACTAGCAAGAAGAAATCCTGGTGGCTTTTCTTCCCTGCCTAGTCACTAGCCTTCCCTCTCCCAGCATTAGCAATTGAATGCTAATATGCTAATGCTAGGAGAGGGAAGACTAGGGCTAGCAGAGAAAGGAAAGCCAAGAGGGTTTCTCCTTGCTAGTTGCTAGCCTTCTCTATCCCAACATTAGCATATCCAACTATCGAGGAAAGAAAAACCAAGAGCTTTGCCAATGCCTCTTATGGAACGGCCACTTGTGGAATTCTGCCACAAGTCCCCACAATGAGGTGGCCTGTCCTAATCATCGCTAAGCAACCTATCATAAATCAAGAACTACCTATATTCCAAAATGCACTTTGGGCTCAAAACACTGCATTCACCATTTTATTCTAGATACAAATGATAGACAATATATTTGAACACATACCTATTTCCATGTTTATTCTCAGCTTTACCTAAGAAGCATGTTTATTATATGAAAGATAACTCTTGAAAAATAAGGTTTACTAATATTTTGAACAATTGTTAATAATCATGATCAATAATCACAACATTAGCACAGGATTTACAGATAGTCCTGGATTTACAACTGGTCATTTAATGACCACAATCAAGATGATCTTGGAATAGGTGCTTTAATTCTGGCCCTTGTAAACATCATGATGGGGACTCCCCTAGTCACATTTTGGGTACTTAGCAATCTGTTCAATCTGACTAGCTGCCAAGTGCCCTGCAATTACATGATTGGCCATTTGCAATCTTCTGATAGTTTACTCCAAAAGTCAATGTGGAAGCCAATAGGGAAGGTTGCAAGTGAGGGATGTTGGATTTGAGGTCTGTTTCCCCAGTGCACCAAGGGATTTTCCCTCACCTCTGTGTAGGGAAGGGAAATCTTCCACACACTGGAGGAACAACCTCAAATCTGGCAAAAATGCCAGTGAACACCAGCATTCTGAAAGGCTCAGAATGCTGGTGTTTATTGTTTGTCCCCTCTGTCAAACTCCTACTGAATGCCAGTGTTTCTGCCACTTCATTCTTGCCACATATTGGGCAAGCTGTGCCAATACAGTTGCCTACACATTTCAGAAGGGAAAATGTTAGCAAACATCAGACCAATAAGATTCTAGTTAGATAAAATGAGATGAAAAGTTAAGGTTTATTATTATTTACCTGTATGCACAATGACACATATTAAAATGAAATTCTGATGCCTCACTCTCAAAAGAAGGAACACCAACCACCAAACAATGTCACCATCCCAAGGATAACAATAATAATATAACAGCAGCAGCACCAAAAATGTCAAGTTATAAAAAACGACACCAAAATGTATATTAATTATAGTCCATTTTAAATATATAGCGGAAAAGCGTTTTTCTTCCTTTAACAACATAATTCCACGTTTCAAAAAGTAGTATTTCATTTACCTGAGAAATCCTTGTCCTGCAGAGTTTGCAATTTGCTATAGAGTTTGATGATGTTGTCCAGTTTCCTGTTTATTTTCACATCCTGTTTCATGATTGGTACCTGACATATTGGGCAAGCTGTGCCAATACAGTTGGCTACACAAGTTCTGAAAAATATAAACATGATTTCATGTGGGAAAAACTACATCTGGATAACAAACAATTTCTAACACATGGTTAAAGAGATCTTTATCTTAGAAATACATAAGAACAAGACAATTGTTATAGTACACTTAAAATATTGAAGTCTTCACTGATAGCTTGTATAGGTTGATAGTTTAATACCCAGTCTATGCTCATACGTCATACTAAAGTGTAATTTAGAACAAAATGCACAAGTAAGAAAAATTACAGAGAAGACAGTGGCATTAACTTTTGCATGCTCCCTCTTTCTGGACTATAAGTTTTACCTTTCTGGTGTTACCAGGATTAACTGAGGCTATCCATAACAAAAAAATTCAAAAAAGCTAACTTCATACTTGCTTAATAATAAATCAAGTACTATCATTACTAAACCAGGTATCCCCATGCTATACCTTTAATGTTTGCTTCTTAAGTGAATATATTTCCATTTATCTTTTAAATTTTATTTTTTTTTCTTTAATTCCATTTTTTATCCTATTCAAAACATTATTTTGAATTTTATTTAGCTTTTAAAGTACAAATAGTCCTCAGCTTACAACAGTTCATTTAGTTACCATTCAATGTTACAATGACACTGAAAAAAGTGAGTTATGACCGTTTTTCACACTTACGACAATTGCAACATCCTCTTGGTCACATGATCAAAGTCAGATGGTTTGTGAGTTGTTCATATTTATGATGATTGCAGTATCCCAGGCTCATGTGGTCTTCTTTTGTGACCTTCTTACAAGCAAAGTCAATGAGGAATCCAGATTCACTTAGTAACCATGTTACTAATTTAATAAATAAAATGATTCACTTAACAATAGTGGCAAGAAAAGCCATAAAATGGGGTGGTGAAGAAAAGAGGGGCACCCTGCAGGTCACAGAGAGCCGCAACTCTCCTGCTTGACCCAGGGTTTCTTCCCTCTCACTCTCGACGAGGAGAAGAGGCAGCCATCAGGGCTGCCACGAAGCTGGGACTGCCGAGGCAACAAAGAAATGTGCAGGAGTGGTGTAGATGAATAGTGACTGGAGCTGGGTGAGAAGATTCCTTTTTTATTTAGACCCTAACCTTAACAGAAAAAAAAGAGAGGAAAATCCAGGAAAAGACTCTTGAGAACTGTTTCTTAAAATGGCAAACAACCATAGAGAGAAAAATCCTAGACCCGAAAGAAAGGAACTAAAGGGAGAAAAGCTAAAGACCTTTTAAAACACAGAAAATTGGATTTTTAAACTGGGTAGGCGTTGTTTTGGAAAGGCATTATGAAATGCTGGAACTATTTACTTGAATAGCTGACTTTGTTTCCATAAATTGAACTAAAATTGGATTAATCAATTTATCAAAATGAATTATACCCAGAAGCCACACTGTTTTCGAGATGCTTAGAGAACGATCTCTTTACAGTATATTTTTAATTGCTCCTAATATTTATATCATATTTTTTAAAAAAATTATTTTAAAAGGAAGAGAGGAAAAAATATTACATGAAAAGATTTACAAAATAATGAAAGATAAAACTAAAATAAAGTACAACTATTTCAACTACATCAGTCTACTTTAATCTGGGAAATCCAATCCAAATGAAACTTTTACGTGTAGTAGAACCAGCATCATATGCTATATGAACTACTATTTCTAAAGACATGCAAAAAATAATCCAAGTCCTCCTTTAGAGACCACTATTGAGACTGGCAACTCTGTTGCGAAACAAAGTGATTGTTAAGTGGGAAATCAAGTAACAGGGACTGTGCTTTTCAGCTTGAAACTGACAAAAACTAATCAGTTTCATTCCTTCAGCTTTTGTTTGCCTCATAACCATTTTGAGATAATTAGCAAGAAGGGAATTAATGTTTGTATTTACTCATTGGATAGGAAGGGATTACAAGAAAGTAAGCAGGCACAATAGGGAATATACATTGAAAGCAATGTGGCAAAAACGGGTCAGGCATAAGAGATTGCCTACAGAAATTGCTTGGGGTTTTTTTTTCCTTCCCCCACGCCTGCCCCCACTTTCAGAGAGCAGAGACTGGAGAGGAAGAGATGACAAGACAGTAAACAGGGACACAATGAGTAATATACTTGACTGTTTGCATAATGTACTTCCAGCTTCCAGTCCAGAATGGACTGCCAGCACATCCTTTTGATGCGTTTGTGTGTCTACTTATTCTCTTATAATTCCTTTCTCTCCAATCCTCTGGTTTGCAAGGGAAACAACAGGTCAGGCACAGGATAACATGTACTGACTGTAATGACAATCACACGACTGAGGTATGTTGTAAATGCAGCATTAGTTATAGTTATTTTTTCAACACTGTCATAAACTTTGAAGGTTCACTGAATGAGGAGAAGGTAAGCAAGGACTACTTGTAGTTTGTACATATAGGCTCTGAGAGTTTCTATCATATTATACTGATAGAATGATGTGTGTGTATGTGTGGAGTGGAAGGTATTTACCGTAAATGCATAATAAATATGTCAAACCTAACAGAGGCTTAAATAATTTAATTTTTATTTCATCTACAATGATAAAAAGAAGAAAAGCACTAAAGTAAATAAGTGCTTTGCTGAGACAGACAAGTATAGTTACATAAGAAGATACAATCATACTAGCAGCCACATATAAAAAGCAACGTATTATATTTACTTCAGACTAAAATATGATCAAAATAGGCAAATTTGGGAAAAGCTTTATAACAGTTTATTATTTATTTTTTCACATTTTTGAACCATTAATCTCCCTTAGAATTATGTCATGACTCACAGACAGAAGATATGTTCACAACTCCCTAGGTTCACGGGTTTCTTCAGAATGTTAGTACTGTCAAGAGAATAAATGGAATTGAGTTATTTCTGTCCTAAATATTAGAATGGATACATTTTCATTGCATCTCCAAGATAAATAATATCAAGATAAACAATCTATGTAAACACTGTTTCTTCTACATAAACATAAAAAAGTATACTAAGAAAAAATGTGTTCGTCTTTCCTACTCAAATAACATCACTCTAGGAAGCTGCCTCCTGGGACATGTTAAGAATTCCACCTCCAATACAGAAAAACATAGCTAGCAGTGCGGTGTCAAGGATGAGCTGCAAATCCCATGGGTGTCTTTTTAAAATCTGGAGGACAGTTTAAGTTTCCCTGTAAAGCTTCTACTTTACAAGTCAGTTTACAATAATTAAAGCGTTGTTTGCTTGCATCAAGGCACATCAAATTCATTAGATTTCTTAACTGTTTGAAATAGATGAGGGATCCTAATCTTCTTTAGATTGGGAGCACATCTGAAATTTTGAAATCACGTTATGGGCTCACTCATTTGATTGCTATACAAAACACCCATTTGGTAGTGGCAAAGCAACTAAATTATTTGCTACTCCTCCTTCTAACCTCCCACCATATTGAGCAGATGGGCACACTGCCACCAGCCCTTTTTTTAAAATAACACTACCTTATTATTTTTACTTTTTCAAAATCCTTCAAGGGAATATATAGAATTTAGAAACACTGATGCAAATAAAAATTATGTTTCAGATTGGTACACTGCAGCATATTGTCTTCCTAATTATTAATTAAAAGAATTTGATAAATAAAATCTCACGAGGCACAGAGACAAGTAGGAACAGAAGGGTCCATAAAATTCACATTAAAGACCCAGAAAGTAAAGCATCTTCTTCTATCTGCTCTCTCACAATCAATAATTAATTACAACATTGTTCAAGTTATTTCTCACGGTATTTTTTTGGTAAATTTCAACAGTGTTATACAAATATCAAAGGGGCTTCTGCACAGAGGGAAGCAGACATTAACAGGATGGTTACCTAGCTGCTACTAATTCCAGTGTCTTATAGCATGAGGGAAAACTGAAATGAAGCTGTCTTTAAATGTGCTGATAAGAAGCTACAGGTTCTTGTCTGGTTCTGGAAGAGATGGGTTGCAACCAAAATATCAAGATCCATAGATATTCAGGGCAACTTCGATAACAAGGTTTTAATGGCATGCTACCTTCAACTGTGCAAACTGTGCAAACCCTTTATTCATTCTGCAACATTACTGTGATTTTGCCACTGAAATATTAGAACCCAAACACAAATGGCATAGAGTATACTCTAGAGGAGGGGTCCCCACCGAAGCCATTAATCTGGCCAGCGCAGGACACGGTTGTCCTGCCCACAGTGCCCCACCTACCCGCCAGCCCCCCACCTTCTGGAGGCTGGGGAGGCCAAAAACGGGATGTGTGGAGCCCCCGGGAGGGCAAAAATGGGCCCCTTTTTTGCCTCCCTGGCCTCCAGAGAGAGAGAGAGAGAAAGAGAGGGAGGGGGAAGGGGAAGGGGGAGGGAAGGAGGGAGGGAGAGAGAGAGAGAGAGAGAAACAGAGGTCCTTCATACACACCCCAAGGCAGCCACATCCCTTCAGTAACCTGCTTTCTACCCCCCAGGAGCATAACAAATTGAAGTTTAATTTGTGTGTATTGTTTGGACTGCTAAATTGGTCACGCTCACTCAGTCACATGACCACATATCCATGGCCACCCAGCTGGTCTGTCCCCCCAACAGTCTGATGGACCATGAATTGGCCCCATTTAAAAAGTTTGAGGACCCCTGCTCTAGAGTAACGCCCAGGTCAGCCTTTATAACCTGGCAGTCTAGTTGTTGAGACTGCAATTCCTAATTCATTTGATGTACTCTATATTGAGGAAGTATGACCAGTGCCAACAAAGTAAGTGTTATCTGGGAAATCTATAAGATAGGGAGTCACAACACTGAACATTCTTCCAAAGAAAATCACCCTCTGAATATAAGTGAAAATGTTGATATTTAAGGAATTCCCTAATTTATGGAATAGCATTCAATAATAGTAATCCCATCTACAATTGCAAACTCCTGTTTCAAGGAGAACCACATCTAAAAGGAAAAATTAAAAGAATTTTGTTTGCAAAATTGAGAGCTAATCTGGTGTGGTGGTTGAGACACTGGGCTAGAAACAGGGAGAGCATGACTTCTAGTTCATTTTATGCTAGGGCTCAAGGGAGAAGACAAAGGCAAACCACTTCCAAAAAACCTTGCCATGAAAACTTCAAGGACTTGTCCAGGAGTCAACATTGACTTGAAAAACAAACAAAATCAAACAAACAAAAAATCCCTCATTAATGGTCAGATACATTCTCTGCCACTTGATTTTGTTAAAAATGCCACTTGCCAAACATTTTATATGGAGCCAAAAAAGGCTGCAGTAGATCAATACATACAATGCTGCCTCAAATCATTAATTTCCCTAGCTTTTTGTTAATGAGTTTTACAAGTTTTACACAACTCATTAAATCGGGGGTCTCCAACCATGGGAGTTGGTCCACAAGTCTTAAAGTCGCCAAGGTTGGAAACACCTCCGCTAAACAATATGGTCTGT
The DNA here is from genome assembly GCA_022577455.1 of Arizona elegans. Taxonomy (NCBI): domain Eukaryota; kingdom Metazoa; phylum Chordata; class Lepidosauria; order Squamata; family Colubridae; genus Arizona; species Arizona elegans. The sequence continues at coordinate 158,973,050 of JAKOOJ010000001.1, forward strand.
TGACACAGGTTAGTTAGGGGGATCAGTTCTGGGCTGGAAACATCCGCAGGACCACTGACAACAGCAAAGATGACTTAATTTCCAAATCCCGTTTCCCCATCGAAAACCTCTCCGCCATCCCTTCCGCCCTCGTTTTGCTCAGGCATAATCGTTTACCAAAGGGAGCACTTGAAACACTCGGCCAATCGTCTCAAAGCCAGACGCGTTTCTTTCCACGGGGTTCCGGACTGCGGGTGTTGCTCCTGCGCCATGTGGCCGGTGGGCTTATTACCGGAATGGCTCCGGAGTACACTGGGTCGCATAATTCTTCCTTTCCCGCTAAATACAGGCCAGAAGACAAACACACCCAGCCCCAAAGAATCGGTTCAAATTGTGCGCTTTGCGATTTACGCAACACGCGCATGTCAGTTACCGAGGGCGCATGCCTGAGATTGTCGAGTGTAAAGATTGATACTCTCAGGGATTGCTCGGTTTAATAGCCCTGCTTGAAGCTCTTTTTTTAATTGGCCCCTGCAAATGATAGGGGGAAAAAAACCCGGTGATTTCATCCTTATGACAATTCTAATCCCAGTTTAGTTAACAGAAGAAAGAGTCATGAAGTCGCATTAAGTAGCTCTATGGCGCATTAGGCGTGAAGCATTTGCAACAAGCCTATCATCCGTCCTTCGGCACCAAAAAGCCCCACGAAGAGAAAGTTCCCGGATCTAGGGAAAATTTTGTGTGTGTGCGCATGCGTATGTTATGACGCTAACGTCTCTGTTTGATACGAGCTCTGCGATCTTTTTCCCCTTGTTCATATAGGGATTTATAGGGAAGGAGGTTTGCTAAATGAAGTGTCCACGTATGCATACCCATGTGACTGTTTTTCCAGTATAATTTCGTTTATTGTTGTGAAACTGAATATCGCAGTAGTAACAGATTAACAGAGTTGGAAGGGACCTTGTAGGTCATCTAGTCCAACCCACCCACCCACCCCCACCCAAGCAGGAAAGCTTAAACCATTTTTGACAAATGGCAGTCCAATCTCTTCTTTTTTTGAAAAAAGTTTTTTATTTTTATTTCTTATACACATATTGTAAATGTACATTCTCTTATCCATAATTAATCATATATATACATATTTTTTCTAACGAAAGCATAAAAATAAGACCTTTTTGTAGCGTCTGCACCCTGTCCTGACAACAGAGACACCGCTTCCTGATTGGCCAATACTATTGTTTACGCGGGAGTCTCCGCGCCTCCTGGTTGGTTAGAGGCGTCTGACAATCACGCGGTTCTGGCACTGAGAGTGAGTGAGTGCTTGTTAGTTAATAAAGAGTTGCCTTGCAGTCCGTGTCGCCTCAGTCATTGCCTCCGCTCGCAATATAATACTGGCGATGAAGGTGGGATACTGGGGCGCATGGTCAGTGTAGTCCGGAGCAGAAGGGCTACACAGAGAGCGTTGGATGAAGTATCGCCATCTATGAACTCCAGGATACGAGCATAACACAAATGGCTCAGCCAGCATTCGCCCTGTTCGACGCCGCCGCCGAAACCTGGGATGCTTATGAGGAGAGGGTCGAGTGCTTTTTAGAAGCCAGTGACTTTACTGACTTGTCCAGTGGATGTAAAAGGGCACATTTTCTGAATTCATGTGGGCCAGAAGTTTTCGCGACAGCTAGAGCTTTAGTTGCCCCTCAGCCAGTCCATACAGTTGCCTGGGAAGTTCTGAGGGAAAAAGTGAAGAGCCACTATTCACCAGTCCCGTCCCGTATAGCTCGTCGTTTCATCTTGAGGCAAATATTGCAAGAGGAGGGAGAACCAATTAACTGGCACGTGTCTTGCCTTAGGACTGCTGCCCTCGACTGCGAGTTCAGGGACCTAGAGGATGCCCTGGTGGAGCAGCTTATCTGTGGGGTACGGGACATTAGACTACAGAGATGGCTGTTAGCCAAGAAGAGTTTAGATCTTCAAACAGCCCTCGAGGAAGCCCAGTTGGCGGAGATGTCAAATCAACCACGGACATATGCCGTTTCCAAGCCCCCAGTGGTCAGCCTGCGGCCGTACATTTTCACGACATCACCTCCGATGAGGCCACGGATGAGGAGGCAGATATTAGCCGCCTCAAGACATCCAACCCCCGAACAAAGGGAATGTCGGCAAAGAAAAAACCATTGACTTCTTGCCTCAGTTGCGGGGACAATCATCCCCGATCAACTTGTCGATTCCGGTCAGCCACCTGCCGCCGCTGCGGGAAACAGGGCCATATTGCATGCTTCTGCCGCTCAGGAAATCTGACCGCTACCGTTCCCAATTCAAAACGTTCTTTCATCAAGCCACCTCCAACCAGCGAAGATTGCTATGCTATTTCCTGAGGCCGCCGGGTCACTGAGGTGACCGCACACCCAGGTAGTTTGGGTCATCCAATTAAACTTCTAATGACTGTCAGAATAGAGGGTGCAGCCTGCCAGATGGAAGTGGACACCGGATCTTCCAAATCAATTGTATCCTGGTGCTGCTGCCCAACCTGCAAAAGAGTCAGCTGTGCCCCTGCCCTGTCAAACTTCGAGATTATCAGGGAAATCACATTCCCATTATTGGGCATGGCTGATTCCTAGTGGAAAAGGATAGTTTTACTGGCCGCTTTCCATTGATAGTGGTAGACGGCTCTCTTCCCAGTCTTTTGGGGTTGGACTGGTTCAGCTCTCTAGGGTTAGGTATTACAGGAATCCACTCCATGTCCTCAGTTGATTTTGACGCCTTATACACCGAGTTTGCTGATGTTTTCAACAGCTCTCATATTTATATGTGGGTTCCCTAATCGCTCTAAATTTAGACCCTCAGGTGGCTCCTATTAGATTCAAGCCTCGGTGCGTCCCTTTTGCACTGCGTCCAAAGCTAGATGCTGAATTGGACAAGCTAATCAACTAGGGTGTTTTAGAACCCACTGACCATTCACGATGGGAAACCCAGATAATGATTCCAATTAAGCCCAATGGCTCTATTCGAATTTGTGCCGATTTTAAATGCACCTTGAACAAAGCATCGCAAGCAAATCCCTACCCTGTCCCTGTTGTTCAGCATTTGCTCCATTCTCTTGGTCCCGGCCCAATCTTTGCCAAGTTAGATTTAGCTCAGGCTTACCAGCAATTCCCAGTGGATGATGCCTCGGCAGAGGCTCAGACCATTGTGACACACCGGGGAGCGTTTAAATGTCGTTGTCTTCAATTTGGCATCAGTATTGTCCCTGGGCTCTTTCAGAACCTGATGGACCAGTTGTTGCAGGGCCTGTCTGGGGTAGTTCCCTACTTCGATGATGTGCTCATCTCCGCTTCTTGTCGGAGCAAGCTCATCGATCATGTTAGGACTGTTTTACTGCATTTCTGGCAATCTGGGCTCAAATTGAAAAAAACTAAATGTGTGATTGGCGTTCCCAAAGTAGAGTTTTTGGGCTACCTTGTGGATGCTACCAGAATTCACCCTACCCCGTCCAAGGTGGCTGCTCTTAAACATGCAGCCGTGCCTACTTGTAAACCCAAGCTGCAAGCCTTTCTGGGGCTTTTAAATTTTTATAGCGTATTTTTGCTGCATAAGGCTATGATGGCTGAGCCCCTTCACCGATTGCTGGACAAAGGTTCGCTGTGGTCCCGGGGCCTAGGGAATCCCATTCTTTCCAAGCTGTAAAGAACTTGCTCACCTCTTCTGCTGTCCTTATACAATACAGTCCTGATCTTCCCCTCATATTGACAGCTGATGCCTCCCTCTTTGGGAGGGAGCCATTGGGGCCATAGGCTCTCAAATGGGTTGGAGACTCCTATCGCCTTTTATTCAAGAACTCTGTCCTCTATGGAGCGTAATTATAGTCAGCTAGATAGGGAAGCGTTAGCGGCTGTGGCCTCGGTCAAACATTTTCACCATTATGTCTATGGCTGACCTTTTGAGCTAGTGACAGACCATCAGCCCCTATTGAGCCTTCTGGCTGGGAACTGTCAAACCCCTCAAATTCTTTCCCCTCAAATGTCCCGCTGGGTGATGTTCTTAGCGGCCTATAATTATTCTTTGGTTTACCGCCCCAATAAATTGATCACACACGCTGACGCCCTCAGCCGCTGCCCCTTGCCTGTGCCTGTCCTAGACCTGGCTCCAGCCGTGTCTGTTCTTCTAATTGACAAGCTGCATGCTCCCTTAACTGCAGCAGACATTGCAGCTCATATGCTACAGGACCCCCTCTTAGCTCAGGTGCTGGATTGGGTTGGAAGGGGGTGGCCATTGTGGCAGGTAGCCGAGCAGTTCATGCCATTCCGGATCCGGCAGCATGAATTGACCATCCAATGGGGATGCTTGCTCTGGGGAAATAGGGTAATTGTTCCGCCATGGCTTCAGCCCTCTGTTCTCGAGCGTTTACATGAGAGCCATCCTGGCATTGTCAGGATGAAGGGGCTGAACCGGAGTTATGTCTGGTGGATAGATAAGGACCTCACCGACTGGATTACCAGGTGTCAGAAGTGTCAGCAGTCTAGACCTGCTGCTCCAGCCGCTCCTCCTAGAGTTTGGGAGATCCCCAGAGCCCTGTGGTCGCGAATTAATCTTGATTTCGTGGGCCCATATATGGGCCGCACCTTCCTTGTAGTGGTAGACACCTACTCAAGGTGGGGAGAAGTAGAAATAATGACCTCTACCACCTTGGAGGCAGTCATCAGGGTGTTACACAGGTTGTTTTCCATGCACGGTCTTCCGGATGTGGTAGTGTCGGATAATGGGCCCCAACTAATGTCCGTTTCTTTTCAGCTATTCTTATCCAACCTAGATATCCACCATGCCCAGGTTGCCCTGTTTCATCCAGCCAGTAATGGCCTGGTTGAATGGGCAGTGAGGTCAGCCAAAGAAGCACTGGCCAGGTTAGGGCCCGAGGGGTGGCAAGAGAGATTGTCCACTCATCTCCTTTCGCAGCATACGATCCCTTGCTCGACCACTAACCAAAGCCCCGCGGAATTGCTGATGGGCTATTGTCTGCAGACTACTCTAGACCGGCTGCACCCTACTTATGTGCCAGAAAGCCGTAGAGATGATGGTGGGGCCCCCAGGACGTTTAATAAGGGAGATTTGGTTTTCGCTTGAAATTACGGGGGGAACCACGTTGGCTACCAGGGGGAGTGACCCAAGTAATGGTCCCTGCTCTTACAGGGTCCGACTCGATGATGGAAGAATCTTGCGGTGCCATGTGAACCAATTACGGGGACAACCTCCAACCATACTGCAGTTTATTGTAAGGGAACAATAAACCGCAAACGCATCAAGAGGTTCCCCCACTGAGCCCGACTCCAGTTAACTATCCTCCGACCACCCTTGGAACAAATAAACCACCGCTAGACTTACCGGTTGTAGCTGCACCTGTTGAACCCCTGGAAAAGCTGCCAGCAGACCTGCCGGTAGACTAGGGACCCGCCCCGTCGGCCGCCATTCCTGAACTGCAGCGATCGGGATGAGTGCGCAAGCGCCTGGCATACCTACAGGATTACGCATGCTCCATCCGGGAAGAGAGGGGTGTAGTGTCTGCACGCTGTCCTGACAACACAGATGCTGCTTCCTGATTGGCCAATACGTAGCTATTGTTTGCGCAGGAGTCTCTGCGCCTCCTGGTTGGTTAGAGGCGTCTGGCAACCATGATAAATAGAGCTGTCAGACGCTATTGCCATGCCGGCACTGAGAGTGAGTGAGTGAGTTCTTGTTAATAAAGAGTTAATAAAATTAATAAAAAGTTAATAAAGAGTTGCCTTGCAGTCCGTGTCACCTCAGTCATTGCCTCCACTCGCAATATAATACTTTTAATTACATTTGGGGTTGCTCTTCTACTCTCTCTTTTCCCTCTTTTCACAACAAGCCGCCTTCTCCTTTCTTTCCCCTCCCTCTCTACTCTCCTCTTCTACTTTCTTCCTCCTCTTCTCTTCTCCTCTCCTCTTACCTACTTCTCCTTCCTCTCCCCTACTCCCCTACTCCTCCCCTCTTTTCCCCCTTCTAGCCTTCTCTCCTGCTCTTGTCCCCTATCCTTTCTTCCTCTCCTTCCCCTTTCTTCCATTCCCCTCTCTCCTTCTCCTCCTCTATCCCTCTCCTCCTCTCTCCTTTCTCCTTTTTTGTGCAATATTTCCCTTAGTTGGTATCCAAGCACTCCGATTTTCTAATAATATATACTTTCTTTTCAATTTCTTTCCCATTTTACCCAATCTATCATTTCATAATTGTACATTTATATTTATAATCTTCTTTCTTCCCCACCCCATCCCCCTTTCCATTTACTCTGGTGTCATCTGAGTTTCTATTTCTTTTTTGTCTTATCCCTCATTTAACTTTCTATTATCTATTTCATTTTTCTATCAACTTTTATTCATATTTCTTTTCTATCCATACATAGAATCTTTCCCATGTCTTGAAATACACCGATTCCTCTTTATCTTTTATTCTTAGCGTTAATCTGTTCATTTCCGCACAGTCTAAAATCTTTTTTATTACTTCACCTTCTGATGGGATTTTCTTGTGTTTTCCAATTTTGTGCAAATACAATTCTTGCTGCTGTCATTATATGTATAATTAAGTACACTACTTCTTTGCTATATCTTTCTGGGAAAATACCCAATAGAAAAATCATATTGTATTTCTCAGTAGAATCCATTCTTTAACCCAAGTTAACATCGCCACTTGGTGATAAAGTTCCCTATTTGGTAGACCAAAACCTCCTCTAGTCCTAGCATCTTGAAGCAGTTTAATATTAATTCTTGCTTTCTTTCCTTGCCATATATATTTCCACATCATTTTATTCAAACTTTATCAGAATTGTTTGAAAAAAGAACAAAATTCTTGATAGTACATTAATTTTGATTAGTGCTATTCTTCCCATTAATGATAGTTGTAGATTTTTCCATTTTTCCAAGTCTATTTCAATTTGATTTCTCAGTTTATAGTAGTTATCTTCCTTCACTGTAATACATCTTGAGGTTAATTGGATGCCCAAGTATTTCACTTTCTTCACTATTTGAATATCTAACTTCTCTGTTAATTGCTTTTTTTGTTTTTCTCTCATATTTTTAACTATAATTTTTGTTTTATCTTTATTTTCAATCCATCTACTTCTCCATACTCTTCTATTTGCTTCATTAGCTTTGGACCCGTTTCTATTGGTTCCTCCATAATAAATACTAAATCATCTGCAAATGCTTATAGCTTGTATTTTCCTCTTTTAATTTTCATTCCTTTTATTTCTTTATCTTGCCTGATTGTTCTGTTTAAAATTTCTAGCATCAAGATAAATAACAATGGAGATAACAGACATCCTTGTCTAGTTCCTTTTCTGATATCTACTTTTTCTGTCATTTCATCATTTATTATTACCTTTGCCAATTGGTCTTTATATATAGTCTTAACCATATTAATGAATCTATCACCAAAGTCCATCTTTTGTAATTCTATAGTCATGAATTGCCAATTCACATTATCAAATGCTTTCTGCGCATCTAAAAATAACAATGCCATTTGTTTCTCTGAATGTACCTCATAATATTCCAATGTATCCAATATAATTTGTATATTGTCTCTAATTTGTCTTTTAGGCAAAAAACCATTTTGGTCTGAATGTATGAGTTCATTTAGTAACCTTTTCAATCTTTCTGCCATAGTTGATGCAGAAATTTTGTAATCTGCATTTAATAGTGAAATTAGTCTATAATTCTTTATTTGTTGTAAATCTGTTCCTTCTTTTGGTATAAGAGTTATATATACCTCCATCCATGAGTTCGGTGCCTTGGCTTCTATTAATAAATCATTAAATACTTGTAACATTGTATCACTTAGTACAGCTTGCAATTTTTTATATAGCTCTGCTGGTAGTCCATATGGTCCTGGGGATTTTCCATTCTTCTGCCCTTTTTTTAAAAAAAAAATGATTTATATGCCGCCCTTCTCCGGAGACTCAGGGCAGCTTACAATGCGCTAAGCAATAGCCTTCATTCTTTTGTATATTTATACAAAGTCAGCTTATTGCCCCACAACTGGGTCCTCAATTTACCTACCTTAGAAAGGATGGAAGGCTGAGTCAACTTTGAGCCTTGGCGAGATTCAAACCTGAAGTAATTGCAGGCAGCTGGTCTTAATAACCAGCTTAATAACAGGGTGCCTTAGACCACTGTATCACCAAGGCTCTTTTAATTCCCTCCTCCAATTCCATCATTCCAGTGCTTTTTAAAAGTTTTCTGGTATTTTAGGAGTCATTGCTTTTTCCAAATATTGTTCTATTTTCTCTTTTGATATCTGTTCTTGTTGATATAATTTCTTATATCTGATGCAGATAGCAGCTGACACAGGCAACAGCAAGGGGATGTATGATGGCATCAAGCAGTCCTTAGGTCCAACACAGAAGAAATCTGCCCCTCTGAAATCTGCTACAGGTGAGTTATCCAGGACTGAGCACAGCAGATGGCACGTTGGGTGCAGCACTACTCTGAGTTATATTCCAGAGAAAATGTGGTAACTGAAGAAGCATTAAATAACATTGAGTGCCTGCCTGTCTTGGAGGAGCTTGACAGTGAACCAACTTTAGAAGAACTAAGAGAAGACGAAGATAATGACCAAAAATATGTTTAAAAAACAAAAAGAACTGAGGGAGATCTCTAAGATGCAGGTCACAAATAAGGTAAAATACTTGGGGATTCAATTAACAGCAAAATGTAGTTCTCTTAAAGAAAATAATTATAATAAACTCAAGCAACAGATACGACAGGATTTAGTGAAATGGGGAAATATTTTACCTAGAATCTTGTATCTTTTTCAGACAATTCCTGTAAAGCTGGGTAAGGAATTTTTTGCAGACTTAAATAAAATGGTTTTGAAATATGTTTGGCAGGGAAAGAAGGCAAGGATAAAACTCAAACTGTTACAAGATGCTAAAATGAGGGGTGGTTTTGGATTACCGAATTTTGAATTATACTATCAAGCGGTTTGTTTAATGTGGATTAAAGAATGGGTAACATTAAAAAACACTAGATTATTAAATTTGGAGGGACATGATTTGCTGATGGGATGGCATGCTTTCTTATGGTATAAAGGAACTAAAATTCAGGGGTATTTTAGAAGACATCAGATACGTGAAGCTTTGGTTTTGACACAGGTGAAGATCAAAAAATACCATTATTTGAAGATTCCAGTCTGGGTATCTACAATTGAAGCTTTTTCTTATCCAGTGGTATTTAGAGGGGAGCAAATTGTTAGATATAATGAATTATTGGATGAAAAGGGTGAACTTAAATTGAAACAAAACTTAGAAGATCAGGGAATTAAGATAGATTGGTTTTCATACATGCAAATACTTTCCAGATATCAAAAAGACTTTAAACAAGAAGGTATTTATAGTGTTTCGACTGGTTTAGACAAGATATTAATGGGTTCGGATGACCATGTAATTATAAAGTTATATGGATATTTACTTGAAGTAAAATTGGAAGAAGAACAAGTCAAAGAATCAATGATAGCATGGGGGAAAAATTTTGGTTATAGTATTGATTTAGAGAAATGGCAAAAATTGTGGTCACATAATTATAAAATGACAATGTCGATAGCATATAAAGAGAATTTGTATAAGATGTTTTACAGGTGGCATTTACCCCTGACAAGGATAGCCAGAATGTTTAAGAATAAATCGGAGAAATGTTGGAAGTGTCATCAGATATCGGGTTCATATTACCATATGTGGTGGACGTGTGCAGAAGCCAAAAGATACTGGACTAAAATCCACACATGGTTGGAAAAATGATTAAAAAAACACATAGATTTTAAACCAGAGATCTTTTTATTGGGGATTGTACCTGAGATATATAATAGAGAATTGAGATATCTGATTGTGAATGTATTAACAGTGGCTAGAACTGTGTTTGCCAAAAACTGGAAAGGAGAGAAGATAATTACTGATGAAGAAATTATTTTTATTTATTTTTTTTAAAAGAAATTTTATTGATTTTCCAAAACAAAAAAGAAAATATACAATCAATCTCTGCTATCGGAGGTAAACTGATGAAGAAATTATTATGAAAATGTTGGACTGTGCTGAAATGAGTAGATTGACATTTGAAATAAGAGAACAGGAAGATAAACAATATTATTTGATATGGGAGATATTTTATCAATGGTTTGACAAAAAAGTATGGAGATGAGATAGCATATATGAAATGTTTAAATATTTATCTTCAGTTTAAGTAAAGAATAATTGTTATATGATGAGATCTGGGAAATTGTAAGCATGAAATGATTTTAACCGATTGAAATGCTGTTTATAATTGTTTGTAAGGATGATATTTTTATGTTGTTGTTGTTTTATTTGTGTTGTTTTTATATTTTAATCTAAAATAAAACTTTTTTCAAAAAAAAAAAAAGAAGGCCTTAGGTCCAACACAGAAGAAATCTGCCCCTCTGAAATCTGCTACAGGTGAGGTTATCCAGGACTGAGCACAGCAGATGGCACGCTGGGTGCAGCACTACTCTGAGTTATATTCCAGAGAAAATGTGGTAACTGAAGAAGCATTAAATAACATTGAGTGCCTGCCTGTCTTGGAGGAGTTTGACAGTGAACCAACTTTAGAAGAACTAAATGCGACCCTGGATTCCCTTGCCTCTGGCAGAACACCCTGCCAAAGTTCTGAAGTGCTGCAAAGAGAATATCCCCACTGAACTGCATGAAATCTTCTGTCTTTGTTGGAGGGAAGGTGGAGAACCACAGACATGAAGGATGCAAATATCATCACACTATACAAGAACAAAGGTGACAAGGGTGACTGTAACAACTACCGCGGCATCTCTCTTCTTAGTGTTGTAGGGAATCTGCTTGCTCGTGTCATACTGAAGAGGCTCCAAGTGCTTGCAGAGAGAGTCTATCCAGAATCACAGTGTGGATTTCGAGCCAACAGGTCCACTACTGATATGGTATTTTCCTTTAGAGAGCTGCAGGAGAAATGCGGGGAAGAAAGACAGCTACTTTTCGTAGCCTTCATAGATCTTACGAAGGCTTTTGACTTGGCTAGCAAGGACGGCCTTTATAAAATTCTCCCCAGGATTGGATGTCCACCTCAGCTCCTCAACATCATCAGGTCCTTTCATGAGGAAATGAAGGGCACTGTAGTTTTTGATGGCTTAACATCAGATTCCTTTGATATTCGAAGTGGAGTGAAGCAGGGTTGTGACCTCATGCCAACTTTATTCGGGATCTTTTTTGCTGTCATGCTGAAACATGCTTTTGGAACTGCAACAGATGGTATTTACCTCGAGAACAGATCAGATGGAAAACTCTTTAATCTCTCTAGATTGAGAGCAATCTAGAGCAATCTAGAATCCAGCTGAAATGCTTACAGGATTTCCTGTTCGCTGATGATGCTGCCATCACTGCTCACTCTGCTGAAGACCTTCAACAACTTATGGACAGTTTTAGCAAGGCCTGCCAAGACTTTGGACTAACAATCAACCTGAAAAAAACACAAGTCATGGGTCAGGACGTGGATTCACCTCCCTGTATTACAATCTCTGCACAAGAACTGGAGGTCGTCCATGACTTTGTGTACCTCGGCTCAACAATCTCTGACACTCTCTCTTTAGATACTGAGCTGAATAAACATATTGGTAAAGCAGCCACCACATTTTCCAGACTTACAAAGAGAGTATGGCTTAATAAGAAGCTGATGGAACATACAAAGATCCAGGTCTATAGAGCCTGCGTCCTGAACACACTCTTGTACTGCAGTGAGTCTTGGATCCTTTATGCATGGCAGGAGAGAAAGTTAAATACCTTTTATATGTGCTGTCTCCGACATATTCTTGGCATCATCCGGCAGGACAAAGTTCCAAAGAGCGCAGTCTTGGAACGTGCTGGAATTTCAAGTATGTATACACTATTGAAACAGTGACGTCTACACTGGCTTGGGCATGTCATGAGAATGGCTGATGGTCGGATTCTGAAATATCTCCTGTATGGAGAATTAGTGCAAGGAAAGCGCCTCAGAGGGAGACCACAGCTGCGATATAAGGATATCTGCAAGAGGGACCTAAAGGCCCTGGGAATGGACATTAACAACTGGGAAACCTTGACCTCCGATCATTCAGCTTGGAGGCTAAAGATGCAGCATGGCATTCTCCAATTCAAAGAGGCACTTATTTATTTATTTATTTATCTATCTATTTATTTATTTATTTATTTTTCATATTTGTATACCGCCCTACTCCCGAAGGACTCAGGGTGGTGAACAGCCAAAAATAAAATACAAAGACATATAAAAGTTAAAAACTATTAAAAACAGATTAAATAATTTAAGATCAAAGATTAAAACATCCAATTTATCTAAAAGAGATTTAAAACCCAATTTAAAACCCAATTTAAAAGGGAGAGTTAGGCCAGACCAGCCTGTTGGAATAAAAGCGTTTTTAGGGCACGGCGGAAGATGCGTAAGTCTTGGATGCTCTGTATCTCCGGGGGGAGCTCGTTCCAGATGGCAGGTGCCCCCACAGAGAAGGCTCTCCCCCTGGGGGCCACCAGTCGACATTGTTTGGCCGACGGCACCCTGAGGAGCCCCTCTCTATGAGAACGAACTGGTCGGTGAGAGGCTACTGGTGGCAGGAGGCGGTCTCGTAAGTACCCTGGTCCTGAGCTATGGAGCGCTCTAAAGGTAGTAACCAAAACCTTGAAGCGCACCTGGAAGACCACTGGGAGCCAGTGCAGCTCGCGTAGGAGGGGGGTCACATGAGAGCGCCACATTGCTCCCGTCACCACCTGCGCGGCTGCATTCTGGACCAGTTGGAGCCTCCGGGTGCTCCTCAAGGGGAGCCCCATGTAGAGAGCATTACAATAATCCAGGCGTGAGGTGACAAGGGCGTGAGTGACCGTGCGTAATGAGTCCCGATCCAGAAAGGGACGCAACTGGCAAATCAGGCGAACCTGATAAAAAATCCTCCTGGCCACGGCCGCTATATGCTCTTCTAAAGACAGCCGCGAGTCCAGGAGGATGCCCAAGTTGCGAACCCCATCTGTGGGGGCCAACGACTCGCCCCCAATAGTCAGAGATGGCGCCAACTGACTATATCGGGACGTCGGAAACCACAGCCACTCGGTCTTGGATGGGTTGAGCCTGAGTCTGTTCCTCCCCATCCAGATCCGTACGGCCTCCAGGCACCGGGACATCACCTCGAGGGCATCATTGGGGTGGTCTGGGGTGGAGATGTACAGCTGGGTGTCATCAGCGTACTGATGGTTCTTCACCCCAAAACCATGGATGATCTCACCCAGCGGCTTCATATAAATGTTGAACAGAAGGGGCGAGAGGACCGATCCTTGCGGCACCCCACATACAAGGGGCCTCGGGGTCGACCTCTGCCCCCCCTGTCAACACAGATTGTGACCGGTCAGAGAGAAAGGAGGAGAACCACTGTAAAACAGTGCCCCCCACCCCCAACCCTTCCAACCGGTGCAGCATGATACCATGGTCGATGGTATCAAAAGCCGCTGAGAGGTCTAATAGGACCAGGACAGAGGAGCAACCCCTGTCCCGAGCCCTCCAGAGATCATCAACCAATGCGACCAATGCCGTCTCTGTGCTGTACCCAGGCCTGAAGCCCGACTGGAACGGATCTAGATAAATCGATTCATCCAGGTACTGAGGCAGCTGCCGTGCAACCACACTCTCAACAACCTTCGCAACAAAGCGAAGGTTGGAGACAGGACGATAATTTGCTAACACAGCTGGGTCCAGGGAGGGCTTCTTGAGGAGGGGCCTCACCACCGCCTCTTTCAAGGTGGCAGGAAAGACACCCTCACTCAAAGAAGCATTTATAATCCCCTGGAGCCAGCCTCGCGTCACCTCCCGGGAGGCCAGTACCAACCAGGAGGGACACGGGTCCAATAAACATGTGGCCGCACTCAGTCTGCTCAGTATCCTGTCCACGCTTTCGGGAGTCACAGGATCAAACTCTTCCCAAATAATATTCTCAGGACCTGCCCCTGTCATCTCCCCTGGATCTATCCAGTCAGAGTCCAGCTGTTCCCAAATCTGAGCGATTTTGTCATACAGATATTGTACAAAATCCTCAGCTCTACCCTCCAAGGGGTCTTCCTGCATCTCCTGGTGGAGCAGGGAGCGGGTCACCCTAAACAGGGCGGCTGGGCAATTATCTGATGACCCAATAAGAGCAGAAAAGTAGTTACTCTTCTCTACTCTTATTGCCACTAGGTAATTCTTAATATGAGATCTTACCAGTGTCCGGTCGGATTCAGAACGGCTAGCCCTCCAACTGCTCTCTAGGCGTCTTTTCCGGCGCTTCATCTCCCTCAGCTCCTCAGTATACCAAGGAGCCAGGTGAGACCGGCGCCGGGTCAGAGGCCGCAAAGGCACGACTCGGTCCAAAGCCCCAGCCACTGCCCTATCCCAGGCGGCTACTAAGTCCTCAGCCAAGTCGTGTGTCAGAACCTCAGGAAATGGCCCAAGCTCCATCTGGAACCTATCAGGATCCATCAGGCGCCTGGGGCGGAACCACCTGGTCGATTCCGCCTCCCTGCAGCGGGGTGTGGTGGTTCGGAGGTCCAGGCGAAGGAGGGAGTGATCTGACCATGACAAGGGTTCAATCGCTATATCCCCTATCTCGAGATCACTCGACCACTGTCCAGAGACAAAAAACAGGTCCAGTGTGTGTCCCCCCATTTGAGTAGGGCCATAAATTAACTGGGTCAGGTCCATAGCCGTCATGGAAGCCATGAACTCCCGAGCCACTTCAGACGTCTCGCCGACTGATGACAGGTTAAAATCCCCCATGACCATAAGCCTGGGGGTGTCAACTGCCAGTGCGGCTATAACGTTAAGCAGCTCAGGCAGGGCTGCTGCCATGTGGCAGGGAGCCAGGTACGTGACTAGCAAGCCCAACTGCACCCTATGACCCCACTTCACAAGGAGGGACTCACATCCAGCCGTCTGAGGAACAGTGGCCTTTTTGAACACTTGTTCAACAGGCTGAGGCAAAGAGGCAGTCCCGGAACCAGCGAAATCTGGGGGCTGGGCATGGGACAGAATGTATCTGCCCTCAATGTGGAAGGGATTGCCACTCTCAAATTGGCCTTTTTAGTCACACTAGATGCTGTTTTAGGACCTCTTTCCAGAGCACGATACCATAGTTTTTTAGACTGAAGGATGTCAATGATGCAATGAATTTCTTATAATATTCCTCAATTATTATTTTTCTTTTCCTCATTTCGATAACATACCTTCCCATCTTGATCTAGTAATTGAGTTATCAGTTTCCTTTCTTTTTCCTTTTTCCTTTTATATGCCAGCCAACTTCCTGGTTTATTTGTATTTTCAAAAATAAATTGTTTTGTTGATTTTATTTTCCTTGCCAAGTCTTCATTCTCAATTAAGTTCAGTTTATGTTTTTAGATTTTAGATTTAGTTTAAGTCCATTAGATTTTTAATTTTTTTGTCTCGTGGGGTTTTTTGCAATTCTTTCTCTAGTTTCTTACACTCATCTTCCGATTTCTTTTGAGTTTGTCTATTCTGTTTAGTTTTTCCCCCTGTATAAGTCATTACTAAGCCCCTTATATATGCTCTGCTAGTATCCCATACATTTTGTAATGATGTATCTTCTTTTCTGTTTTCTTTAAAGAAAAAAGTCAATTCTTTTTCCATATATTGTATAAAGTCTTTCTCATTTAATAAGCTTTGATTAATGTCCATCTCATTATTTTTCTTTTTCCTTTTCATTTCATCATTATTGGATTGTGACCTGCCCATATATTTGCTTCTATATCAATCTTGTCAATCTTGGATATTAAATATGTGGACATCCACATCATATCTATTCTTGACCATGACATATGTCTATTTGAATAAAATGTGTATTGCTTTTCCTTTAGGTTTCTTTTTCTCTAAGCATCTTGTAGACTTAGTTCATCTACCATTGTATAAAATGCTTTCGGAAGTGTCTTCCTTGGTTTTTTATTCATTTTTGTAGAGTTATAGTCTAACTCATTATCAACAATAGCATTAAAGTCTCCTATTATGCAGATATCCTCATATTCATATTCTAGTATTTCCTGTGTAGTTTCAAATAAAATTCTTTTTATGTTGCTCAATAATAATAATAATAATAATAATAATAATAATAATAATAATAATAATTTTATTTCTATACCGCCCTTCTCCCGAAGGACTCAGGGTGGTGTACAGCCAATTTAAAAACACAAGACACAACAATGATTAAAAATTAAAATAATTAAATAGATTTGGCCGGTTTAAAACCCCAAAAATTTAAAATATCCCAATTTAAAATTATTATGTTGATAGCCCGGCCTAGCGGAACAACAGGGTCTTCAAAGTGCAGTGAAACACCCGGAGGTCGGAGATCTTACGTATTTCCGGGGGCAGTTCATTCCACAGGGCTGGAGCTCCCACAGAGAAGGCCCTCCCCCTGGGTGTCGCCAGCCGACATAACTTGGCCAATGGCACCCTGAGGAGAACCTCTCTGTGGGAGCGGACTGGCCGGTGGGAGGCTACTGGTGGCAGAAGTCGGTCTTGAAGGTACCCGGGTCCTATGCCATGGAGCCCCTTAAAGGTGGTAACCAGCACCTTGAATCACACCTGGAAGACCACTGGGAGCCAGTGCAGCTCACGCAGGAGGGGGATCATGTGGGCACAACGAGTTGCGCCCATAACCACCCGCGCGGCCGCATTCTGGACCAGTTGGAGCCTCTGAGTGCTCTTCAAGGGGAGCCCCATGTAGAGAGCATTACAATAGTCCAGCTGGGAGGTGACAAGGGCATGAGTGACCGTGCGCAAGGCGTCCCGGTCCAGAAAGGGCTGCAACTGGTGGATCAGGAGAACCTGATAAAAGGCCCCCCTGGCCACGGCCGTCATATGCTCTTCTAAAGACAGCCGTGCGTCCAGGAGGACACTCAGATTGCGAGCCCTCTCTGTGGGGGGCAAAGATTCACCCCCAATAGTCAGCGATGGCACCTGCTGACTATATCGGGACGCCGGCAGCCACAGCCACTCGGTCTTGGACGGGTTGAGTCTGAGCCTGTTCCTCCCCATCCAGATCCGCATGGCCTCCAGACACCGGGACATCACTTCAAGGGCATCGTTGGGGTGGTCTGGGGTGGAGATGTACAGCTGAGTGTCGTCAGCGTACAGATGACACTTCACCCCAAAACCATGGATGATCTCACCCAGCGGCTTCACATAAATGTTGAACAGAAGGGGCGAGAGGACCGACCCTTGTGGCACTCCCCATGCGAGATGCCTCGAGGTCGACCTCTGCCCCCCTGCCAACACGAACTGCGAACGGTCGGAGAGGAAGGAGGAGAACCACCGCAGAATGGTGCCCCCTATTCCTAACCCTCTCAGCCGGTGCAGCATGATACCATGGTCGATGGTATCAAAAGCCGCTGAGAGATCTAATAGGACTAGGACATAGGAGCAACTCCTGTCCCAAGCCCTCCAGAGATCATCCACCAACGCGACCAATGCCGTTTCTGTGCTGTGCCCCTGCCTGAAGCCTGACTGGCATGGGTCTAGATAGATAGCTTCATCCAGGTGCCCGGGCAGTTGTTGTGCCACCACACTCTCAACAACCTTCGCCACAAAACGAAGGTTGGAGACCGGACAGTAGTTAGCTAATTCAGCCGGGTCCAGGGAAGGCTTCTTGAGGAGGGGCCTCACCACCGCCTCTTTCAAGGCGGCGGGAAAGGCACCCTCACTCAGAGAAGCAGTTATAATCCCCTGGAGCCAGCCTCATGTAACCTCCCGGGAGGCCAGTACCAACCAGGTGGGACACGGGTCCAATAAACATGTGGCGGCACTAATCCTACCCAGAACCCTGTCCACATCCTCGGGAGCCACAGGATCAAACTCCTCCCAGATAATATTCTCAAGACCTGCCCTCGTCTCCTCCCCTGGACTCATCCAATCGGAGTCCAAGCCATCCCGAATCCGAGCGACTTTATCATGCAGGAATTGCACAAAATCCTCAGCGCGGCCCTGCAAAGGATCTTCCCGCACTCCCCCCTGAAGAAGGGAATGGGTCACCCTAAACAGGGCGGCTGGGCGGTTCTCTGCAGATGCGATAAGAGCAGAAAAATGGTTAGATTTCGCCGCTTTTATCACCACTAGGTAGGTCTTGATATAAGACCTCACCTGTGTCCAGTCGGAATCTGATTGACTAGTCCTCCAAATGCTCTCTAGGCGTATTTTCTGATGCTTCATCTCTCTCAGCTCCTCAGAGAACCAAGGAGCCAATTGAGATCGGCATCGGGTCAGAGGCCGCAAAGGCACGACACGGTCCAAAGCTCTGGTGGCCGCACTCTCCCAGGTGGCCACCAGCTCTTCAGTCGAGTCGTGTGCCAGCGTCTCAGGAAACGGCCCAAGCTCCATCAGGAACCTTTCGGGGTCCATCAGGCGTGTTAGGGTGCGTGTAAAAAGTATTTGTTGCTTGTGCAACGAGCAGAGCAAAAACACACAGGGAAGGAGATAAACGTGCAGCTCGTGTGAGAAAAATACTTTATATACAAGATAATAAGCAGTCTCGGTGTAGGTAAAACAGTCCAAGGTCATAAACAGTAAATCAGTCCAGTAAGTATCTTCCCTTACCAAAGCAAACAGACTTTAGTAACTCTCGGTATACAGAACCATATACCAATCCAGTCTAACACCAATCAGCAGAAAGACGTAGGAAGCAACAGGAACGATCAGGAGCATTCAGGAACAAGGAATGCTTCTCTGCGCTGCTTATTTATGCACTGTAGCCTAATTACAGGGTTCAGCAAACCCTGATTACGTGGCTCAGTTGTTTCTTAAAGAAACAGATATATTGCCGACCAACAAGTTAGGAGTAAGCTACAAGCTGAACCTAACAAGGCGCCTGGGACGGAACCATTTGATCGGTTCTGTCTCCCTGCGGTGGGGGAAAGCGGTAGGAAAGTCTAAGTGAAGGAGCGAATGATCTGTCCATGACAAGGGTTTGATGTCTAGGTCCCCTCTACCAAGATCATTCAACCACTGACCAGAGACAAAAATCAGGTCCAGAGTGTGTCCCCCTATGTGAGTTGGGCCTTGAACTAACTGGGTCAGATCCATGGCCGTCATGGAAGCCATGAACTCCCGAGCCACCTTTGACGCCTCACCCGCAGACGGAAGGTTGAAATCCCCCATGACAATAAGTCTGGGGGTGTGACTTCCGGTTTGCTGCTGGCCGCCGCCAGACGTTCCTCTGGGATCGTCAGCTCCCTCTGCCTGTATAGAGCCGCCGTTACAGCGGATGGCGGCTCGAAAAAACTCCGTTTCCAAGAGGAAACGGAGAGAGAGCCGGCAGGGGTGGGTAGAACTCCCCGCAGAGTCCCAAAAGTTTTTTTTTTAACTTTTGGGACGGAGCGGATGAGAAGCCCCATATCCCCTGCCGCTGCTCCGGGCTTTGGGAGACCTCTGCCTATGCAGAGCCAGGCGTCAAGAGCAAGCCTGTGAATCTAAAAGAATAATTAAAGAAATGAAGAACTGGACCCTTAATACTGAACCGCAAGTATCTCACCCTTTCAAAAACTATTTAAAAGAAAAGAGCAGAGGAAAAGAGGGAAAAAGAGCCTTCTAAAATGGCGTCTGCTGTGGCTGGAGAAGGGCTAAAAGGGAAAGTCCTTCCGTTTTTCATTATTACAATGTAGCGGAATAAATATCATTGGCTACATTTCTAGAGAAACCTCGCTCCTGTGCTGCTCAGAAGTTTTTTTTAATGAGGGAAAGTCTTTTTGTTTTCTATTTCTTCTCTTATTTTTGCTAAATCTTGTCTGTGTGGGAAATGGCATCAGGACTTATACAGCTGGACAAACAGGGGGGGGGGAATTTCCCCCCTTAAGAAATTGCGCCAACAAATTTCAACTCTCCAGCGTCAGAAACCCGATTTTAATATATTAGAATTTATCCTTGAAGAGATTGTAAGAAGGGATGAGATTGTGAATCAGCAACTTGAAAAATTTAAGCAGGAAATTAAAGAAATTGGTGAATTGGTGAAATCAGAGTCTGACTTCTTGAATAAAAAGATTTCAAAAGTTGCTAATGGTTTATCAGGCTTTCTGATTCGGATGGAGGCAAAGACTGAATTATTAGAGACTAAAATGAAGGAAGTCGAGGAGAATTTGGATGACATGACTCAAAAAATTAAAAAGGATTTGATAAACATTCAGGATAATAGCTTGGAAGACAAATCTAAAATGGAGACTGACCAAAAGATTGGTAATGAGGAAAATGTACAACAGAGGATTGAAAGAGAAGTTTTAATGATTCAATATAATTTTACAGAATATGCAATTAGATTGAGAGGTCTGCAGGAAAATAATAGAGATGATTTAAGGAAAGTATCTTCTGAAATTCTGGCTGGGATCTTAAAGGTTCAACCTGATGAAGTGTATTGCAGGATTGATAGAATTTATAGAATAAACTCCTGGTGGGCAAAGCAAAGGCAACTGCCTAGAGATGTGGTGATCTATTTTACAGATAAAGAAATTAGGAATAATATTGTGCAGAACTCTTTTAATTCCAATTTGCAATTTCATGGAAGAAAGATTTGGATTTTCAAGGAGCTCCCGCCCAAGATGTTAATGGAGAGGAAGAAATTTGGCTTTTTAGTGACTGAATTAAAAAAAAGAAATATCCTATTCAGGTGGGACATCCCAGTTGGTTTAATATTGAGATATCAAGGCGTAAGATATCAATTGCACACTGTTGAAAAAGCGGAAGATTTTTATCAAAAAATTCTAAAAATGAATTTAACACCTTTAGGCATAATACAGGATAAGCAAAAGGAGTTGGAAATAAAAGGAAAACATCAAACTACAGAGGCTGTGATGGATAAATTGTCTTTGGACTCCTTGGAGACCCCAGCTGGACTGTTTATAAATAAGAGAGCAGTGTCATCCGAACCCAAGGTGATGAATCATCAAGTCACAGACAAGTGCGCAAATCAATCAGTTGATATACAAGTGATGGAGAAGAAAGATGAGATGATAAAATTAACCCAACAAGAACAATCCACAAAGCAGAATGAAAATCAACCAGCAGATATACAATTGGTAAGCAAGAAAAGAGGATGGAAATTCAACCCGAAAAAGAAAAAGAAAAGAAACAGATCTTATAGAAACAGCAATTTCCAAACTAAGCAACAGTGAAGCCAGGCGCTTTAAAAAATGAATGAATATTAGAAAAGACAGTGGTGGCGAACAATTGTCTGATACTATCCTGAGGATTGTGGCAGATCTCTGCAAGGCCATGATTTTGGGAAGTGGAAAGAGCCTCACTTTGTTGGATTTGAATCATCTAATTTTTTCTTATTTACCTTTTTTTTCTCTTGGAAATATATTATAACTACTTTGAGTTATAAGGCAGGAGAGTTTTGCCGGGGCATGCAGAAGATCTGGATGTTACTCAGTAGGATGACGGGAATTAACAATCCTGATGAATACCACAACTATAACCATACGGATATATTCATAATTATAATGTCACTCGGGTGGTTGTTTTTACTTTTATACAGGTGTGAGGATATCTACTACTGATGGGGGCAGAAGATGACTGAAGATTTTGAACAAACTGTTGCACCAGCATGTTATTTTACCCTATTATGGGTGATGGATTTAACAATCTAGTGGAAAGACATCAAAGAAGATATTATATGGATCATAAACTTAAAGTTATTGTCTTTTCTCTTTTTACATAATGAAATGCATATATAGATATGTGTATATCTTAGTAAAGTGGGCAGTTGATTATATTTAGAATCGTATTGCATGATTTTGTAGGAATTGAAGGGCTGAAATAGGTTAGTTTACTGATTGTTATAAAATGGGATGCATATATAGATATGTGTATATTCTAGTAAAGTGGGTAGTGGATTATATTTAGAATTGTATTGTCTGATTTCAAGTCATATATTTAGAGGAGTGGAGGAAGTGGACAGAATTGAATAAATTTGGTTGCAGGGAGAAGGCCGATTTAAAATGTTATATTAATATATATAAAAGATTAAAGGTTAATTTGTAATAATACTCAGTAAGTTTAGGGGAGGAGAAAAAGGGCAGATTACCGTAAAAATGGGAGTTATAAGATTATCAAGTTAAGGGTCAGTATTCCGAGAAGGGATTAAGGGAAAGGGAAGATATTATGTATGTAACTAGTTATGAAATAGCCTATTGTTGTGAAGAAGTCACAGGGGGGGTTGGGTGGAAAGGGGGGGTTAGGGAAGGGGGGGGGGAAAAGGGGGAAAAACTTGTATTTGAAAACTTTTTCAATAAAAAAAAAAAAAAAGTCTGGGGGTGTCAACCGCCACCCCGGCAATGACGTTGAGTAGCTCGGGCAGGGTCGCTGCCATGTGGCAGGGAGCCAGGTATGTAGTCAGCAAACCCATCTGCACCCCACAGCCCCACTTCACAAAGAGAGACTCACATCCGGCTATCTGAGGAACAGTGGTCTCCCTCGGACAAAGACTCTCCCTAATAATCACCACCACTCCCCCACCCGTTCCCTGGGCCCTTGGCTGATGAAATGCACGGAAACCTGGTGGGCACATTTCAATGTAAGCATATAATTTAGTTTATTGAATATTTTTCTTCTTTTTATTGCCGGATTTAGTCCATTTATTTTCAAATATATTATTTTAATTTCTTCTTCCATTTGTTATTTATTTACTTGTTTTGACAATCTAGTCGTTCTTATCTCCCCTTGTTCTGTCAGGTATGCTTCCTTCAGTATCCAGGAAAGAAAACCCCAAACTCAAGCATTTTGAAGAATTTAGTACTTTTACTGAATATGAAATGATAGCAACCCAGGTAAAGCGGGAAGTGAGCAAAACGCGCGAAATGCATCTACTAAGCTTCTCCCCCCCTCGTGTTCATAAATCATCAGCCAATCCAAAGGTCTTCCAAAGGTCAGGTGGCAACAAGTCTGGCAGCGTCATTCATCAGGAATGTAGGGCAGTTGGTCAGCCGTCTCCCTTTGAAGATCCACTTTCGTTTCTCATGAAGACACATCCTACAAGGAAAAAAAAAACACCTCCTGCTTCTTCCCCCCCTTTGCTCCATAACTAATCCCTCCCCCCGTTTCTTATGGCAGCTGAAGCAGGCAAAGCTGAGGCTGACATTCGGCCCCCCTTGCAGAAGAGACGTTATTCCTAAATAAAAAGAAGAAAAAGAGAGAGAAACAGAATATATACAATAATTATGGCTTATCGGGGTATTTGGTATAGAATTGTTGTACTTTCTTGGGAGCTCGGACATCTCGTTTATTCACCCATTCAGCCTGAAATAAAGGGAAATGTTTCCAGGCAATCAGATATTGGACTTTACCATGGTGTTTTCTAGAGTCCAAAATTTCCTTAACTTCAAAGTGTTGCTCCCCCTCTATGAGAATGGGAATTGGAGGGGTACTTTGATCAGCCCTTAAGGGAGATGAGTGTTCAGGTTTCAATAAACTAACATGAAATACAGGATGTATTCGTCTCAAGGTTTTTGGCAATTCCAATTCAACTGTTACTGGATTAATCAATCTAATCACACGAAATGGTCCCACATACTTAGGCCCCAGTTTTTTGGACTTCTGGGTAGTCTGTAAGTATTTAGTAGACAAATAGACTTTATCACCCACTTTATACTTGTGAGCTGGGGACCTTTTTTTATCGGCTTGCGCCTTATGAGCTCGGTGTGCCTCATCTAATGCCTTCCGAGTCACTGCCCATGTGCTCTTTAGCTGTTCAATCCAATCCATCAGGGAGGGATTTTGAGGATCATCTTGTGGTAACTCGGGAATGGGTACAAAATCCTGGCCCAATGCGACCTTAAAAGGGGTGAATCCGGTGCTACTGTGTACAGAATTGTTATATGCCACTTGTGCAAATGGCAACAAGTCTACCCAATTGTCTTGCTGGTAATTCACGTAACACCTCAGGTATTGTTCTAGAACCCCATTGGTTCTTCCACAGGCTCCATTTGTCTGAGGGTGGTGACTGGAACTTAACCCCTGTGCGGAGCCTATCAATTTCAAAAACTCCTTCCAGAAACTGGAAGTAAATTGCACACCCCTGTCAGAAATTATTCTTTTCGGAGATCCATGTAGTCGGTAAATTTGCCGAATAAACAGTTTTGCGAGGGTTTTTGCTGAAGGGATCTTTGAGCAAGGGATGAAATGTACTTGTTTGGAAAACAAATCAGTTACTACCCAAATGACAGTACAGCCCTCACTGTCTGGTAAGTCCACAATAAAATCCATAGATATTTCCTTCCATGGGGTGTTCGGTCTAGCCACACTTTGCAATAATCCAGGGGATTTTCCTGGAGGTCTTTTAGCCGAGGCACATACTGGACAGCTAGCCACATATGCCTCTATGTCCTTTTTAAGTGCAGGCCACCAAAATTGTCTCTTAACAAGATGTAGAGTCTTGACAAACGCAAAGTGTCCTGCGGCCTTAGCATCATGAGCATATGTT
The DNA here is from genome assembly GCA_022577455.1 of Arizona elegans. Taxonomy (NCBI): domain Eukaryota; kingdom Metazoa; phylum Chordata; class Lepidosauria; order Squamata; family Colubridae; genus Arizona; species Arizona elegans. The sequence goes on from JAKOOJ010000001.1 coordinate 158,997,551, forward strand.
AATACGGTTGTCCTTAAAGTGGCTGGAACATACAATTTCGATCCAACCCAAGGTAGTCCATCACGAAGTGTGCATTCATTCGAGTGGTTTTTAAACCACTCGTCGGTTTTTAGCTTCTCGTAATTTTTCGAGTAAATCCCCCGAGAGTTCTGGTTCGGCTTTACGCTGAGCTCTGGTAGTGACAGGTGTTGCCAATTGTGTCAAGGGGATCATGGGTTGAATCACTTCTTTCTTGATGCTGTTGTACTGCGGCAATCTGGAAAGTGCGTCCGCCATGAAATTTTTTCCACCAGGGAGGTAACGTAAAGTGAAATTGAAACGCTTGAAATGTTGGGCCCAATGAGCCTGTTTTGGGGATAGTTTGCGTGGTGTTTTTAATGCTTCTAGATTCTTATGATCAGTCCACACTTCGAAAGGATGTTTCGCCCCTTCTAAAAACTGTTTCCAGGTTAACAGTGCCCATCTGACTGCAAATGCCTCTTTCTCCCATATGGCCCATCTCCTTTCCGTGTCTGATAGTTTACGGGACGTGTAAGCACAGGGTTGTAATATCCCGTTTTCATTCTTTCGCAAGAGTATTGCTCCCACAGCGACGTCACTGGCATCAGCTTGTACTACAAAAGGTTGTTCCATGTCGGGGTGTTTGAGTACTGGTTCAGCTGCAAACAGTCGTTTCAGTTTTTCGAAAGCAGCTTGACAGTCCATAGTCCATTCTAGTGGTTTCGAGGGTTTGGGTTTTACTTCCCCTTTGGTTTTTAGCAAGTCTGTAATTGGCAGTGCGATTTTCGCGAAAGAGGGGATAAATTGTCTATAAAAATTAGCAAACCCTAAGAAACTCTGTAACTGTTTACGGGTGCGTGGTGCGGCCCATTCCATCACTGCCCGGATCTTTTCCGGGTCCATCTCTATTCCCTCATGCGATATACGATATCCAAGATAGTCGATTTTGTCTTGGTGGAATTCACATTTAGAAAGTTTGGCATAGAGTTCAGCTGCTCTGAGTTTATTCAAGACCGCTCGAACCAGTCTTACATGGTCGGCCATGTTGTCAGAATAAATTAAAATGTCGTCCAAATAGACCAACACCCCCTTATATAGGTGCTCATGCAACACTTGGTTGATCAACTGCATGAATACAGCCGGGGCTCCCTGTAGTCCAAAAGGGAGTACTCTAAACTGGAAACATCCTAGTGGGCAGTTAAATGTGGTCTTCCATTCATCTCCCTCTTTTATTCTCACTTGGTAGTACGCCTCTCTTAAATCAAGTTTGGTGAAAATTTTTCCCTTCTCTAAATGGGCTAACATGTCCTTCATGAGTGGGAGGGGATAGACATTTTCTACGCAAATCACATTCATGTTCCTATAATCAACTACGAGACGAAAGGATCCATCTTTCTTTTCGCGGAACATTACTGGCGCCGCCACCTTGGGTTTGGCTCGTTCGATGAATCCCCGTTCTAAGTTTTTATCGATAAAATTCCACAATTCCCCCAATTCTCGAGGTGTCATGGGGTAAATTTATTTGCGCATTGCCCAATTATCTGCGCATGCCCCAAGATGGCGCTGTCCGGGTGAGATCCGTCCAACGATGGGATGATTTCTGGTCGTTTGGGGGTCTGGGGAGCTGACTTGACCATCTACAGCCCCAGCCCCAGTTGTGGGAGCCTCTGCCCAGCCTGTGGAGGGCTTTTTCACCCTCTGGAGTATTGCGGCTGGGCGGAGCCAACGCAAGAGGCGCTGCGGGAGGATGGTGGCCTGGGCGCGTTTTCTTCTGCGGCGGAGGCCGCGGAGGCCGGGGCGGCCTCGGCCCCAGTTGTGGAGCCTCTGCCCAGCTTGTTGAGGGCTTTTGCCCTCCAGAATATTGCAGCTGGGTGGAGCTAACGCGGGAGGCGCTGCGGGAGGATGGCAGCCTTCTTCTGCGCCGGAGGCCGCAGAGGCTGGAGCGGCGGCAGCTGTGGATGCGGCGGCGGCGGCATGGAGCGGGCCCTTCCCTCCCAGGCCCGGGATGTTGTTCCAGTGGTCCTGGGATGTGTTGAGGGGCCGGTTTCCAGACGACGTCAACGATGGCAGCTGAGGCGGCAATGGCGGCTGTGGCTCGATGGCGAGATGATGGCGGCGGCGGCCTGGTGCTTAGCAGTAAAGAAGGGGGGGAGATATGGCCGCTTTGTTTCTGGCCTTACCATCTATACCATGGAATAGACCATCGGACCTGGGGGCTGGAGTCTGGAAGCGGGAGATACAATCAGGGGGATTTATGAAGTTCTGGGGGCCGGAGAGGCTGGAGAGCGGCCAAAAAAACTGGTCGCCTCGATTGATCTCTCCCCCCCCATGCCTTTGACTTGGTCTTCGGCTCCCCGCTTCCAGTTTGTACCCAGCTGTGTGTTATCCCTCCCTTTTGAATATCTTCTCTTCCTCGGGCTTAACATCATTATGCCTCTATGGTTTGGCTCCTTTTCCATCTTGTGCCCCAAGCTGGAGGGTGTTTGGACAATTGTCATCCGGGAGCTGAGGGAGTTGTTGCCTTTCACCAACGGAGGAATAGACCATCTAACTTTCCTAAGCCCTTTCCATCTGGGCTAGCCATCGTGAGAGGATGGCTTGGATTTTTACCTCCAATCTCAATGAACTGATACGGGACTCCTTCCACTGCAGTGAGAGGGCAATGGAGTCCAGCTTACCGGCTTTAGGTCCATCTTGCTCCAATACCTTAGACTATTCATCAAACTCGTGACCAGACTTACTACCTCTCATCTATGTATGGCTTATACCTCGGCAGACCTGCTTGCGCTGCGAGATGCCCCCCTCTCGCGGCAATGGCCCTCCATGTTATCAAAGGCCTACCTTAAGGATGGGCTTTGGAGCCCCGAGAGGTGGCATGTTTCAAAGCGGGGATTAAGGGTTTTTTTAATTAGGGTTTTTAATAAATTTTTAAGGGGAACCGGGAGGATGACCAAAGGGGATGGGGGGGTTAATCCACCAAGGTCAGAGCCGAGCCCGGCACGGGGTAACGGTTTGGAGGACACTGGACGAGGGAATGGGGAGGGGGCGGAGGGCTATCCCAATGAGGGTAATACCACCAGCACGGTGGCTGGGAGGGGCAGATATGGCGGGAGCAGGGGGCCATATCATGTGTTGGGGACGCGCACTTGCTGTTTGAGAGCAATTGTGCGCCCCGGCCCCCAAAGCTCCCCTCGGATACTAGGTGGCTCAGATACTCGGGACCTGGGCCTGCGGTTGATGCTGTGCAACGCTAGGTCTGTGGTAAATAAGGCCCCCCTCATCCACGATCTTATCCAGGAGGGGGGAGCGGACCTGGCCGGTATTACGGAGACCTGGTTGGGACCGGAGGGAGGAGTCCCTCTGGTCGAGATGTGCCCACCAGGTTTCAGAGCATACCATCAACCGAGAGCCCAGGGGAGGGGCGGGGGGGGTGGCGGTTATTATTAAAGAAGGTCTTGGTTCGAGGGAGATCACTGTGCCTCAGATTGCTGGATGTGAATCCCTCTTCGTGAGATGGGGTCTTGGGGTTCAGATGGGCTTGCTGCTTGTGTACCTGGCTCCCTGCCGCATGGCAGCAGCCCTGCCTGAGCTACTCGACGTGATAGCCACGGTGACAGTTGATACACCCAGGCTTGTGGTCATGGGTGATTTCAACTTGCCATCCGTTGGTGAAACGTCTGGGATGGCTCGGGAGTTCATGGCTTCCATGACGGCCATGGACCTGACCCAGTTAGTTCATGGCCCCACTCACGGGGGTGGGACACACTCTAGACTTGATTTTCGTCTCTGGCCAGTGGTTGAGTGATCTTGTTATAGGGGATATAGACATGGAACCCTTGTCATGGTCAGATCACTCACTCCTTCGTCTGGACCTTCGTACCGCTACACCCCGCCGCAGGGAGGCGGACCCAATTAGATGGGTCCGCCCCAGGCGCCTGATGGATCCTGATAGGTTCCAGACAGAGCTTGGGCCAATTCCCAATGATCTGGCACACGACTCGGCCAAGGACCTAGTAGCTGCCTGGGATCGGGCGGCTGGTGGGGCCTTGGATCGAGTCGTGCCTTTGCGGCCTCTGACCCGGTGTTGATCCCTTACGGCTCCTTGGTTCACCGAGGAGCTGAGGGAGATGAAACGCCGGAAAAGACACCTAAAGAGCGGTTGGAGGGCCAGTCGCGCTGAATCTGACCGAACACTGGTAAGGTCGCATATTAAGACCTACCTAGTGGCGATAAAGACGGCAAAGTTCAATTACTTTTACGCCTCTATTGCGTCATCAGGGAATCGTCCGGCAGCCCTGTTCAGGGTAACCCGCTCCCTGCTCCATCTGACTGGGTAGAACAGGGCAGGGTGACGAGGAATAGTCTTGAGAATGTTATCTGGGAGGAGTTTGACGCTGTGACTCCCGATGATGTGGACAGGATTTTGGGGAGACTTAGTGCGGCCACATGTTTATTGGACCCGTGTCCCTCCTGGTTGGTACTGGCCTCCCGGGAGGTTACAAAAGGCTGGCTCCAGGGTGTTATCAACGCTTCGTTGAGTGAGGGTCACTTCCCCGCGGCCTTGAAAGAGGCGGTGGTGAGGCCTCTCCTCAAGAAGCCGTCCCTGGATCCGGCAATATTGGCTAACTATCGTCCTGTCTCCAACGTTCGCTTTCTGGTGAAGGTTGTTGAGAGTGTGGTCGCGCGACAGATTCCGCAATTCCTGGAGGAAACATCCTATCTGGATCCGTTCCAGTCTGGTTTCAGGCCTGGGCACAGCACGGAAACGGCATTGGTCGCGTTGGTCGATGATCTCTGGAGGGCTCGGGACAGGGGTTGTTCCTCTGTTCTGGTCCTGTTAGACCTCTCAGCGGCTTTTGATACCATCGACCATGGTATCATGCTGCACCGGTTGGAAGAGTTGGGGATGGGGGGCACCGTGTTACGATGGTTCTCCTCCTTTCTCTCTGACCGGTCGCAGTTCGTGTTGGCAGGGGGGCAGAGGTCGACCTCGAGGCCTCTTATATGTGGAGTGCCTCAGGGGTCGGTCCTCTCGCCCCTCCTGTTCAACATTTATGTGAAGCCGCTGGGCGAGATCATCCGTGGCTTTGGGGTGAGATACCATCAGTACGCTGATGACACTCAGCTGTACATTTCCACCCCAGGCCACCCCAACGATGCCCTTGAAGTGATGTCCCAGTGCCTGGAGGCTGTACGGATCTGGATGGGGAGGAACAGACTCAAGCTCAACCCTTCCAAGACTGAGTGGCTGTGGTTCCCGGCATCCCGATATAGTCAGTTGACTCCATCACTGATTATTGGGGGTGAGTCTTTGGCCCCCACAGAGAGGGCTCGCAATCTGGGCGTCCTCCTGGATACGCAGCTGTCTTTGGAGGAACATCTGATGGCTGTAACCAGGGGGACCTTTTATCAGGTTCGCCTGATCCGCCAGTTGCGGCCCTTTCTTGATCGGGATTCCTTGTGCACAGTCACTCACGCCCTCGTGACCTCTCGCCTTGACTACTGTAACGCTCTCTACATGGGGCTCCCCTTGAAGAGCACCCGGAGGCTCCAACTGGTCCAGAACGCAGCAGCGCGGGTAGTGACGGGAGCAGCATGGCGCTCCCATGTAACACCGCTCCTGCACGAGCTGCACTGGCTCCCGGTGGTCTTCCGGGTGCGCTTCAAGGTGTTGGTTCTCACCTTTAAAGCGCTCCATGGCATAGGGCCTAGCTATCTTCAAGACCGCCTGCTGCCACCGACGACCTCCCATCGACCCGTGCGCTCCCACAGAGAGGGCCTCCTCGGGGTGCCATCAGCCAAACAATGTAGGCTGGTGACCCCCAGGGTGAGGGCCTTCTCTGTGGGGGCACCTACCCTCTGGAATCAGCTGCCCCCAGAGATAAGGAGAATCCAGGACCTCAGTGCCTTCCGCCATGCCCTTAAAACCTTCTTTTTCCAACAAGCCGGGCTGGCCTAACTCTTTTTAAATGTTTTTAATTGTCTTTTTGTTTTTGTTTATTGTTTTAATTAATGGGGCCAAATTTATACATATTTTTAACTGTATTTTAATATTTGTATTTGATGTTTTTATTTGTCTGTTCACCGCCCTGAGTCCTCAGGGAGAAGGGCGGTATACAAGTTCAAAAATAAAATAAATAAAATAAATAAATAAAATTTTTGGTTTGGGAAGCTTCACCCCAGGGAGTATTTCAATGGTGCAGTCAGTGGCCCGGTGGGGAGGCAGGGCATCTGAGGCTTTTTCGCTAAACACTTCTTTGAGGTCCCAATATTCTTTTGGAATTTTTTCTTCTCCCTCAATATAGTTAATAGCTACTGCCACCCTTTCTGGCCTTATGTCGTCCCTTGGGGGGGGGGCTTCCTTTTCCGGAGTTGGTTCTGCCGTACGGATGCGCAGGACCCCCGTCTTCCAATTTACTCATGGATTCCATTTGCGAAGTCAGGGCAGTCCTAGAATGAGGGGTCTTTCCATGCCAGGGGCTACAATAAAGCTGAGATTCTCTACATGATTCCCCAACTGCAGTTCCAGGGGTTCGGTCATGAAGCTAGCTGGGCCCCCTCCTGCAATCGACCTGTCTAATTGACAAAATGCAATGGGTCTTTTTAAAGTTTTTAGTCTCAGTCCCATTTCCTCCACTACTTTGGGGCTAATTATGCACCTAGTGCACCCCAAGTCCAACAGGGCTAACAATTGCGCGTGAGTCCCTGTGGAGGGCACCCTTATTTCTACGGGGATGAGTAAGGGTTCTTCCGTGTGACTCACCTGTTCGTCGGTGTCGGAGTCCGAGTCCATCTCACTGTCGTCATCATTGGTCGGAGTTCCCAACTCACCCTGGTTCCGGGGAGTGAACTCAACGACTTCTCCTTTCAGGGTGGTGCCGCAGGTTTTGGCGGGTATTTTATTGCCTTTCTTTTGGCCGGCCCCGGTGGCTTTTGGCGGTGGTTTGGAGAAACATTCGGCCGCCCGGTGACCCTCCTTCCCACATTTGAAACAGGTGAAGGGCTTTGACTTGGGTTTGGATTCGGTCTTCCCGCCAGTCATCTTGGGTGGCCCCTTACGGTAGAAAGAGGATGACTGGTCCCCCATCCGCCTTCCTCAGAGTTCACTCCATTTCAGCTCAATCTCCACATCCTCAGCTACTATGTACCATCTGTCCAAATCATCGGGGACCCCCATGCTCCTGCAGTCTCAATATATCTCTTCATTCAATCTGTCTTTGAAACTCTCCAAAAGAGCCATTTCTGACCAGCCTGTCATATAGGGTGCCAGTTCACGAAACTCTTGGATATACTTTGCCACCGGCCTCCGGCCCTGCTGAATGCTCTTCATTCTGAGTCTCGCCTTTCGTTCAGCTAAATGGTCTTCAAACTGTCTTCTAAGGGCCCTCATGAACTGGTTGTAATTTCTCAGCAAGGGGGAGTTGTTATTGTGGAGAACCACCATCCACTCAGCAGCTACTCCCTCTAGGGCATTCGCGATGCTTCTGACTTTAGCCGCCTCTGTTTCGTAGTCCTCCCCCCAGTCCTGCATGTGGTTCCACACTTGGGTCAGGAAAAATCCCAAGGCTTTAGGATTCCCATCAAACTTCCCAGGAAGGGGGGGGATTTTGGGCTTTTTACGTCTGCGGGGGGGGGGCTGCAAGGCTGGGGTTCTCTGGCCAGCTGCATCTCTCCCTCGAGCTGCCGAAGCCTGGGATGTTCCCTCCTCGAACTCTTCCTCTCCCACACAGGCTGTTTCTTCTGGCTCCCCCCTGGGGCTTGCTCCCCCCTTCTCCCCAGGAATTCCAAAGGACTCACGGTTTCTTCTGCTTTCTTCTACATCACGGATAAGCTGCAAGGCTTGGTCTATCATGACACATTCCTTTTGTTCCTGCATCCACACTACCTCCTTTTTTTGGGGTCTGGAAGTTGTCACTCCCCGGGGTTCCTCTCCCCAGTCCGGCAGTCTCCCCACTCCCTTCGATCATCTAGCCTCCTCCATCTCCAAACGGAGTCTTTCCAACCATTCTGCAGTCCCCTTTTCCGACTGGAGGGCGGTTGAACTGGCTGCCCCCATCTTTTCTTCTCCGTCACTCCCTCGATCTGACATATTTTGGATTTACAGTCCCCTCGTTTTTTTTTTTATTGCAAAAGTTTTACAATTACATTTTCATCCCTTTTCCCCCCCTCAACCCACCCCAAACTTCCCAACCTCCCTAACCCACCCTAACCCTCCCCTCCCTCCCGGACTTCCACACAATATACTCATATCAAATAAAAGGAAAAACCCTCCTTTGTATAAAACTTATATAAAACTTGAACCCCTCCCTCCCCCTTATAAGTTTTCATCTTGATTACATTAAAATATTTCTATCGTGTTCATAAATCATCAGCCAATCCAAAGGTCTTCCAAAAGTCAGGTGGCAACACGTCTGGCAGCGTCATTCATCAGGAATGTAGGGCAGTTGGTCAGCCATCTCCCTTTGAAGATCCACTTTCGTTTCTCATGAAGACACATCCTACAAGGAAAAAAAAAACACCTCCTGCTTCTTCCCCCCCTTTGCTCCATAACTAATCCCTCCCCCCGTTTCTTATGGCAGCTGAAGCAGGCAAAGCTTTAACTTCTTTCGCTCTTGCTCTTTCTCTTATCACTCTTTCTTCTTGTTCTTTAGTCATCTCCCTTGGTTGCTCTTTCTTCTCCTGTTGTCCATCTCCTTTTTAATCTTTCAGTCTTTCTTCCTCTTGAAAACCTATGTGTTGTTCATAAAATAGCTCTGCTTTTTCTATTGAATCTAATTATATCTTTGCTCTTGCCAATTCACCAATATTTCTTCTGGAATCAACCATCTAAAATTTATTCCTCTTTTTTAATAAACATTTCGTGAGAAATGGATATTCTTTTCTCAGGTCTCTCACTCTTCTTGGAACTTGTTTCATTGCCACTACTTCTCTCCCTTTGTGCTTTATCGTCGCATTTTTCATCATTTGCAATATCTCTGTTCTCAATGTTTTCTTGGTAAATCTGATGTGAATTTCTCTAGGCAAATTATTTCGCATCCCATATCTTGTGTGCACTCTATATATCTCGTCGATCCCATTTAATGTCTTTTCCTTACTTTCTTCCATTGTTTCTGCTAATATCTCTGCAATTTTCTCTGCTAGATTTTCTCCCTTTTCTTCAATATTTTGGAATCCTAAATAATAACCAGTTTTATCTACTTCCAGGGTTATAATTGTTTTTTCCTGATTTTTATCAGTAATTGTAAATCTATAGTCCATTTCTTCAACATTTTTCTCCGTTGCTTCTGCAATTTCTTCCATTTGCTGTAATCGTCGTTCATTTTTCCCTATCATCTCTTTGACTTCTTTCAATTCTCCTTCTATTTTTTCCATGTTTCCTTCCATTTTTTCCATTCTCCCATCTACCTTGTCTAATCTTGTTTTAAGATCTTCATATATAGTCTATAGCATATTTTTTAATTCCGTGTTGATTTTCTCTTGCTATGATGCAGTTTCTGTTGTCTTTTGCCCTGTGGTGCCTGACACTGTTGATATTGATGGCGATGATAAATGTTGTGTTGTTTTCTTCATCTTGTCTCTTCAAATCATACCATCCAATTTATAATCCAGATAATCCAATTCTTAGGTTCCAGCTGTTCCTTTATTTAAATTCCAAATTCAAATTCCAGATCTGCTCCCAAATTAATCAGCTTCTTCAGGTTCTTGATACCCTAATCCACATAAGTTTTATCCATATAAAAAGTAAAGGTAGAAAGGCTATGAAAAACCATCCAAAAATCCAAAAACGAAGAGTGGGGGGGAGGAGAAGCCAAGTCAGAACCAAAAATAAAAAAATCTACCAATAAAAAATTCCAAAACCAAGATATTCACTCAAAATGTCCAACCAAACAATAAAAAAATAGAAAAAGTATAAAATATAATCTCGCAAAAAGAATTTAAATCCAGGAAGCAAAGACTTCTACCAAAAAAAAAAGAAAAAGAAAAAAAGGTAAACAGCAAAAGAATAGGAAAAAAAGGGCAAATTGGAGAAGGAAAAATAATATTCCAAATATTCCAAATAACACTATTGCAAAGTCTTCCAAAATTTATAAATCCAGCAGGGAAGAGGGGGAGGGGGGAAAGAACAGATAGCCCAGCTTTTCCTTCTTCTGTTACAAAATCACAAGACCACTTCTTATCAAAAACTTCTTGCCAATTTCCAAAACATTTTCCAAGGTCATTCCACTCTCATCTTCTCCTTTTTCAATACATCTATTTAGTTTTCTCTGTCACCACTAGATGGCACTGCAATCCACTTAAAATAGTCTTTAAAATCTTTAAAATATAAATTTACTTTCCTTCTTTCTGTTTTGGACTCCCAGTCACAAAACTCAAATTTTCAAAGTACAGTTCATTCACCTCTTTGTCCAATTCGCTTTCAATTCATTTAATTTAGTTTTTCAGCTTTCATTTATCAGTCTTTATTAATGGCTTCTGCTCCTTCGCCGCTATTCCAGAAGTGGGAAGGTAGCCTTATTCCGCTCCCTCCCCTCTCCTCTTTGCCAATTCTCTCAAGTAAAATGGTTTTAAAAGTTCAGTTTAAAAGTTAAATATATAAAGGAATCTTGTTTCCAAGACCACAGTTTCTCACCCAGATGATCACCTCACTCTTTTTTCTTTCTCTTCTTGCGTGTGGCTGCCCTGGCTTTTGACAGCTCCTAATGACTGTCTTCCCTTGGCTGAGTCAGAGGCTAATGCCGGCACTTCAGGGAACTTGCAACTTTCCTGTTCATACCAGCCTGTGCCTCCATTCTTCACTGTCTTGTGGAGGTTTTGTGGCTCCCAGTGTTTTTTTCCTGTGGGAAACGGGTCCAAATGGCTCTTTGAGTGTTTAAGGTTGTAGACCCCTGTTCTAGCTTACCAAGATGTAGGTTTTGGTCTACTTTGTTGTATGCCTTGCTGAAGTCTAAGTATATTATGTCCCCAGTATTTCGCTGGTCTACTAAGTTAGTTACTATGTTGAAGAATGAATTTTTTTTATATATATATTAAGTTTTTTTTATTTTTTCCAATATAAACATACATGTTTTGTGGATTGTACATTGATTGGGTCAGGTCTTTTTTATACAATAACAACAATTATTAACAATAATAATACAAATAGTATGTAGAATTCTAATCTTCCAACTTCAAGTCTCATTTCATATTCATTTTACATTTTCCCTTTAATTCATTTAAGCATAAATAACATTTATTCATGCCCTGTGTTTATTATCCCTTAGTAAATGTTGTCATTCAATATTTTTAAAAATCACTCATTATTCTACCATAACATCAACATTCCAAATGTATAGGATTACAAATAACACCAATTATTAACAATATTCAATCCATCACGGGAGTATATCTCAAAGTCCCCACCATTTCTAATCCTTAATATTTTAAAATCACAATATCTTTTAACACACTGTTAATATTAGTACTTCTCTTAAATTGTCTAGTCTTAAATTACCATCTACTAACCTAAAACATATTGGGGTTTTGGGGTTTTCCCATTTTATTAATATATTTTCTCATTATCCATCATCCCTTAGTCGTTCTAAAATTCTATTGTTTATTGATTTTTTTTGGTCAGTCTTTCATCTCTATCTCTTGGAATCTTGTATCTGTCTTTAATTCTTTTGTATCTACTAAACTTTCTCTTCTGAGTGCCTTTTGCTTCTTTTTGCTGCGTTTTTTGAACACCCATCCACAAAACTTTCTTTTGTTTTTTTAAAGGGGTTTTTCTCTCTTCTCTCTGTACCCTTATAAATTATGACGTTATATATTTGTCTTCCACTTATTAGTCTCTTCTCTTCTTTGTTCCTAACTTCTTGCTTCTCATTTTTATTCTCCCCTTCCCCTGCTTTTTCTAGTTTTTCATCTACTTCTTGAATATCGTATTCCCCTTTCCCCCCCAATTGTTGAGTAGCTTCTACATTCATTTCTGTATCTTTAAACAATTCCTTTGTCTATTTGTCATTTCTTAAGAATTCACACACTTTTTAACATGCACAATATTTCTTCATACATCTCTAGAACCATTTTATAGTGATTTAATACAGCTTATAAAAAGTATATTTCTATTATTCCAATATTTCAATATTTTAGAAACTTCTATTTAATCAAGTTACATCAGTCCCATAGTTATACCTCCAAAACCCCACATTTTATTTCATAATAGTTTACAGCCTTATAGTTCCCCAATTGTCCAAATTTTTATTTTCTTCTTCTCTCTTTTCTTCTGACCTTTTCTTCTTTTGCCTCTTAGAATATTCTATTAAATAACATTAATAGTCCAAGTCCAAATTTGTCCAGGTTAGTCCACTAAATTCTTCCAGTCTTTTCAATCCATAATCCAATAGTCAATTTTAGTAAGATTTAGTTATTTGCAAATTAGTTCCTTTTAGTTCCTTTTGGAAAGAAAAAAACCTCACTGTTGAATGTTCTTGAATTTTCACAATTGTCTTCTAACAACAGAGTCAAGGTCAGGCCATTCGCCAGATGTTGTGTATTAGACTTCGTGTGTATTAGATTAGCTTTCATTAAATATACTGCAACTATAGTGTTGTAGTACTTGTCTTTCTCCAATAGATGGCTCTCTTATGCCCTGATCCAAAATAAGCAATCTGTCAAAAACAGTTGATTGTGGGATAAATCCAAGAGGTTTAGAAATTCAAATAAACAAATAATTTCTCCCTAAAGTCACTTTCAGATTATTTGGACTTTTTTCCATGCTATCTGTGTTTTATAGCTTTTTTTGGGCTATAGCTATAATTTTATAGCTTCTCTTCGGCTTTTTTTCGCCTTTTCATTTCCAGTTGTTGTTTTTTTTTCTCCATGTGTCAATTCACCACTATTTTAAGCTTAGGAGTTTTCTTTTCATAATATTTTTGTTATTGCAAGTCATTAAAGTAAAAACTGGTAAATATCTCACCCAATTTCAGTGTTCTGTCCATACACTACTCCTGCACAATCTTGGTTCCTAATTGTCACGGCTTCATGGCTGCCAGCAATAGCGGCTGTGCCTGCTGCCATTCGGGGAGAGCTTGCTTTGGACCTAACGAGGAATTTGCAAATTCGTCGTGATTAGCAAAGCGCCTCTCCTTCCTTCACCATCCCAGCGGTTACCAGCTGGATTTTCACAGGACTCAGCAGAGCCCGCTATTTTCCAGCTGTTCTCGCCGGGGTTGCAACTGGAAGTTTCTGGGTTTTTTCCCTTTTTTGAAGATGGGAACCACATCAGCTCTTTTCCAGTCCTCTGGTAGTTCCCTGGTGCTCCAGGATTTTTGAAAGATGTGATACAGTGATTCTGAAATGACATCTGCCAGCTCCTTTAGAACTCGGGGATGTAATCCATCAGGTCCCGGTGATTTGTATTCATCAAGATCAGACAGGTGTTATCTTAGTATTTTTTGCTTATTTTAATTTTTATTTCTAGTCTGTCGCTTACCTTTGGGATCAAGTTCTGCCTGACGCCCTTCAAACACCACCCCCTCCCTGGTCAGAGTGAGGACCTGGAGCTTGTCTCCTCTCCCCTGGCCCTTTTGGACTGAAACATCCCAATGCCAGCACTACCTCCCTTGGCAACGGGGCAGGATGTTGCACCTGGCAGGATGGCTTTCTGGGAGGGCAAGGGGAAAGGAGGACCTTGCCCCTCTCATCCCCAAAGCTCCCCAGTGACAGACCCCCCTTCCTCCACCCCCCAGCACACCCAAAGTCCAGAAAAGTTCCTGGCTGGGGCGATGGGGCCAGAGCCACACATGCTCCTCTGCTCACCAGCTCTCCAGGGGAACCCAGTGAAGCCAAAGTGCCAGTGGCCAAGGCAGATCCACACCAGCCTGGGAGGGGGCAACACCTCCCCACATCACCCTCCCCCCAGGTAGGGCTGTCTCCCCTGGCTTGAAAAAGCTTCTCCCCCAGCTTGGAAAGTTGCTTTTGGTGGTGCACAATCCTTTAAAAGAGGAGGGGGACAAGGGGGAGGCCAGGCTGCTTGGAGGAGAATCTGCCCCCTCCTCTTTTAAAGAAGAAGCTTCCTCCCCACCGGAGGCCTGGGGCTGTGCAAGAAGCCCACTCAGGCAGGGAGACAGGGAAGCCCAGTCCCGCTTGTCCTTGCCACTGCCACCTTGCCTTGCTGTAAACCTTGGGGTTTGCTTTACGGGGGGGGGGGGGGAGAAAGGTCTGTGGGGGGAACATCCATGGTGCCATCAACTGCAGCCACGCTCTGGAGAAGCCCTGTTGGAGTGCCGATCAGCTGTGTGCATGGTGGCAGCCAGTGCATGAGAAGCAGGATGCCAAACGCTCAGCTCTGCAGTCCCGTGGAGCTGGTCAGGTGATTTCCAGCATGGCCTGCGCCAACGGGGCACAGAGCTTGCCTACATAACTTTGCTGGCACCACTGCCTCTGCAAAGAGGCAGCGGGGGCAGGCTGTTCATGCCAGCAAAGAGGCAGCGACGCCAGCACAGTTATGTAGGCAAACCCTGCACCCTGCTGGCAAGCCAGAAATTGCTGCTGCTTCTGCAAAGAGGGTTCCCTCCCCACCAGGACCTTCCTCCCCTCCTTAAGGCAAACTTCGAGGTTTACAATGAGACTGGCAGGAGGAGGAAGAGCCGCTGCTGCCTCAAAGAGGCAGCAGTGCAGGCAAAGAGACAGTGCTGCTTTGCTGGCGCAAACGGCCTCCAATGTGGATGCCAGGCAGCGGGTGTCAATGGTATGGTTGGTGTGCATGCGTGCAAGAGGAGCTGCCCAGTGGGTATGCATGTGCTGGGAAATAAACTTCCAGTTTCTGGCATAGCCGCATGCATGAAGGCCTGCTGATCGTCATGTGCGCATGCGTGCCAGTAACCAGAAGACTAGCTGGCTGGTGTACATGCGTGTGCCAGAAACCCGGAAGAGAAATGGGCACCACTGCACATGCCAGGCGATATGACTCATGGCGACATGACTATGGCGGCATGCGTGCCATAGGTTCATCACCACGGGTATAGAGTGTGTATAGTGTTCTGTCCCCATCTCACACACGCACCCCCACAGACAGTCAATAGTGAAATAAACCAGCCGACAAAGGTTTCTCTAAGAGCAAAATTGGCAGCAACCCAGTGGCTGGCTGCCAAGAGTCTTTTACTTACAAAGGGAGTGTTTTTCAAAGCCAACACACAACAGATAAGAGAATATTCAAAAAGTCCAGCAATGCAGAGAGGTTTGTTCAATATCAGTTTTGCTCGTCACAGAGCTTGAACGGCCACCACACCCCCTTTTATACCCTGGGGTGTGGTCCAGTGACTCAGCCTAATCCCTGGTATGCCTCTTCCTCTGCTGCATGTGCTTATCTCTGCGACGCTGTCGAGGGTCCAGCCAAGACTCATCATCATCATCATTACTGTCCACCTGCGGCTGCATGGAAGTGCTTGGCCCCGGGCCTATCTCTTGGCCTTCGGAGGACACCGGAGGCGTTGCCAGAGAGGAGGGTCATGGAGAGGGAGGCCTTGCCAACTCCTCTCCTTCACTCTTGGAGTCCTCTCCTGCTGATAACACAGGCTCGGTGATCGGAGCCACAACATATAGGCACACAAAAAGATACATTATCTACTATATCTACTATATATACTGTAGATGTATGTACACATGCACACGTGCACACACACACACACACAGAGCTCTTCTAAAACTATACACATTCAACCTCACTTACTGAATTTGGAAAAATACACCCAGAATCCACTTTCTGCACACATTTAACTATAACTTCTGTACATTAGAACATTACACATGCCTTCAGATGTTCTTCCCTAGCCTGTACAGAACTGTTAGAGCCAGGAGATGTCATGGATTGGGTAAAATGTGGTAAAACTCATTTAACAATGCTCTTGCTTAGCAACCAAAATTTTGGGCTCAATTGTGGTCATAAATCAAGGACTATCTCCATCTTCCTCTGCATGGCAGCCTTGTCCTAATAAACTACTTCTCCTTTCTGGCAATTTTCCTCTCTGTTAGAGGCACCAAAATAATCCAGATGATATAAGGTTTCCTGCTGGAGCAGGGAGTTGGACTAGATGATCTCCAAGGTCCCTTCTAATTCTGCTATTCTGTGATTCTGTAAGGATGTCCTGCTTTCCCTCCCTCCCTCCCTCTTTCTCTTTCTTTCTTTCTTTCTTTCTTTCTTTTTCTTTCTTTGTCCCTTATTTATTTATTTATTTATTTATTTATTTATTTATTTATTTATTTTTATTTTCTCCAAAATCAGTTTTAAGTCCAGTTATAAAATTTCCTTTCTTGGGCTTTAATATTTTAACTTCCTCTTTATTCTTCCTTCAAGTGTCAAAACTGTCAAAAATATTTCAAATCCACATAAAAAATACTTTCCCTTGGGTTTCTTTTTCTTGTGTTAATTTTAATTTCTCCAAATCCAATTTTAAATCCAGTTCTAAAGTTTTCTTTCTTGGGCTTTAGTACTTTAACCTCCTCTTTGTTCTTCTCCCTCCATTAAAATTCCGAAGTGCCAATTAGCTGCTCATTTCTGCTCTGGGACACCTTTAAAGTTTTTTTCTTTTTTTCCCGAGGGCGGAGCTGGCATCGCGATGGTATGACGGGCGATCTTGAAGCTCCAAGATCGCCATCGATATCTTCGTCACTGGACAGTCCATTTTTGGACCTCACCATCCCGTAGAGACGGTGATAGTGGAGGGCACATTCTGTTAATCCCAGGGACAATGCAAAGTCCCTGGTTGAAAGGAGAAGCCCCTTTTTCCGGCGACGAAGAGGCAGCCATAGATGCTGCTGAAGTTGGGACAGCTCCGGAATGGAAGAGATCGAGTGAAAGTGTGTCGGCTTGGTGAGAGAACTTTTAAATAGATTATTTGAGAGAACACCCTGAGGTTTTAAGGAAGTTAAAATTGAAGACAGAAGAAGAGGAAGCGGCGGAATTAAGCTTGAGTCAAAGGTAGTTTTTCTTATTTTTCAATTTATTTCTACTTGTGGATGCTTAAGGACAATTTTACTTTGTAACTCAGACTGGATTGGATTGGAGATTTCTGCTCTATCTATTTAAGTACTAATTTTTTAGTGCCTTTTTAGTATAAATCTTTTATTTGTTTTCTTGTTATCGATGTTTTCTTTCTCTCCATTTTTATTTTATGGTGTATTAAATAACAAGAAGGCAGGGAAGGTGGAGAAAATAAGTAGCACTGCCATCTAGTGGATTGGAAACGTTGCTTTTTTTTGGCTTAAGAAAGTAACAACTGTGTTATTTTTCAAGGTCTCTGAGCCTAGTCATAGATAAGATAGTGGGAAGAGCATCAAAGACTGTCTGCAGGATTGTTTACTCAGGTGCTCTTCTGGGAAACTGTCAGTGGCAGGAGTCTGAGATTGAAAAGAAGAAGATTACAGTGACTCTGGAAAGAGAGCTGTAAATATATATCTGAGATTTAACAAAAGAATTTGTGGTTATTATACAGTGGTGGATTTTCCCTTCAGACAGAAATACTATGTTTTTTTCCTTTCCTTTTCTCATTTTTTTTCTTTTTCTGGTGCTACTTCTCCACTCTCCCTTTATTAAATTACTTTTAACTGGACTGTGATTTTTTTTGAAGGACTTCTAATTTTTCACATACACATAGATTTTTTCCTAATGTTTTTGATCTTTTCTTTTTTGGCGTTTTTGTGTTCTTGTTTAATTGGATTAAGACATAGAAGAGCTTGAAGACTTCTTTTACTTCCTCCCCCCCCTTTTAATGTTTTTGTGTGTGAGGGGGGGTTGGTTTTGTTTTGTTTTCCTTTTGCTTACTGGTACCTGGGATAGTATTTGTCCTATATATAAGTGGATTAAGGTATAGAAGAACCTGAAGATTTTCTATTTGTTTGAACTCTTCGCAAGCATCTTACAGAAATGAGTAGAAAGGCAACAGCTATTGGTTCATCTACATTGACTCCTTCCTCTTCACCGTCTGGAGGACAATGATCAATACAGATGATGTTACAATAGGAGAAAGAACGAGAGAAGGAAAAGGAAGTGACACTGCAGATGATTTGGCAAGGAATTCAAAAAATACATACAAGAGTAGAGAATATTGAACAGAGAACAGAAAAAACAGATGAAAAGGTGGAGAACATACAGCAAATGATGAAGAAATATGAGGATAGACTCCAAAAAATTGAGGAAAAAGAAGAACAAAGAGATAAAAAAATTAGTGACATTGATCGTAGATTGGACAAGGTCGAACGAGATAAAAGTGGAATATTGGGATGGGAGATATATAGAGCAGAATTTTATCTCAGATTTCAAAATATAGAAGAAGAAAAGGGTGAAAATTTGGCAGAAATAATGATAGAAATTCTAGCAGAAGCATTAGAAATTACTAAAGAAAAGATGATGGATGGTATAGACGAGATATTTCGAGTCTATACAAGATATGCAATGAGAAACAGCAATAGATTGGGAGTGGGCGGGGTAAGCGAACAGCGACCGGGCAATCCAACAGTTGCCATTTCCAATTTATAATTCCTTTCCCATAGTTGTTGCCATTTCTCTAATTCTATTGCATATCCAAAGTTTTTCGCCCATGTTATCATTGTCTCGAATACTTCTTCATCTTCTAATCTAATCTGCAATAGATAATTATACAACCTTTTAATCAATTTTTCATCCTTTCCAGTCATTATCTGATCCAGCTCTGATTTCCCCAAATTAAAACCATATTGTTTCAAGTCTTTATCATATCTTGATTGTATCTGCAGCCGTGTATACCAGTCAATGTCAATCCCTTGTTTTTCTAAGTCTTGTTTCTGTTTTAATTCTCCTTTCTCTGTTCAAATGTCTTTATATCTTACAATCTTGTCCATGTTAATCATATTTGAGTGTGTCAATGCTTCTATTGTTGAAAGCCACATTGGTACTTCCATATAATGTTTTTCTTTTACTCTTTCCCATACTACCAACAAACCATTCCTTACCCAATGTCTCTGGAAGTATCCATGGATCCTATTTTTCCATATCATAAGAAAGCATGCCATTCTAGTTGTAAGTCATGTCCTTTCAAAGTCAATAGTCTTGTATTTCTCAATAAAATCCATTCTTTAATCCAAGTTAACATCACCGCTTGGTGATACAATTCCCAATTTGGTAGACCAAATCCTCCTCTAATTCTGGAATCTTGAAGCAATTTAAGGTTAATTCTCACTTTCCCCCCTTGCCATATATACTTCCACATCATTTTATTCAAACTTTCAAAGTATTTTTCCTCCAACTTTATCGTAATTGTTTGAAAGAAAAACAACAATCTTGGCAATACATTCATTTTGATTAATGCTATTCTCCCCATTAAAGATAATTGTAAATTTTTCCAAATCTGTTTCAATTTGGTTTCTTAGTTTATAATAGTTATCTTCCTTCACTGTAATACATCTTGAGGTTAATTGGATACCCAAATATTTCACTTTCACTATTTGAATATCTAACTTCTCCATTAATTGCTTCTTTTGTTTTTCTCTCATATTCTTAACTATAATTTTTGTTTAATCTTTATTTATTTTCAATCCAGCTACTTTTCCATATTCCTCTATTTGTTCAATTAACTCTGGACCCATTTCTATTGGTTCTTCCATAATGAATATTAAATCATCCGCAAATGCTAGTAGGTTATACTCTTCTTTTTTAATTCTCATCCCTTTTATTTCTTTGTCTTGTCTTATTTTCCTATTTAAAATTTCTAGGATCAGAATAAATAATAGTGGAGATAACGGACATCCTTGTCTAGTTCCTTTTCTTACATCTGCTTTCTCTGTCATTTCATTGTTAGCCAATTTAGCCAATTGATCTTTATATATAGTCTTAACCATATTGATAAATCTGTCCCCAAAATCCATCTTTTGTAATTGTAAAATCATAAATTGCCAATTCACGTTATCAAATGCTTTCTGCACATCTAAAAATAACAATGCCATTTGTTTTTCTGGATGTGCCTCATAATATTCCAATGTATCCAAAATAATTCTTATATTGTCTCTAATTTGTCTTTTAGGCAAAAAAACCATTTTGGTCTGGGTGTATAAATTCATTTAATAGCCTCGTCAATCTTTCCACCATAATTGATGCAAATATTTTATAATCTGCATTTAATAGTGAAATTGGTCTATAATTCTTTATTTGTTGTAAATCTGTTTCTTCTTTTGGTATAAGAGTTATATATGCCTCCATCCATGAGTTCAGTGCCTTGGCTTCTATTAATAAATCATTAAATACTTGTAACAATATATTACTTAGTACATCTTGCAACTTTTTATATATTTCTGCTTGTAGCCCATCTGGTCCCGGGGTTTTTCTATTCTTCTGCCTTTTAATTCCCTCTATCAATTCCATCATTGATATTCTTTCTTCTAATGCTTTTTAAAATTGTTCTGGTATTTTAGGAGTCATTGCTTTTTCCAAATATTGTTCTATCTTTTCTTCTGGTATCTGCTCTCAATTTCTCAATTATTTCTCAATTATTTTTTTCTTTTCCTCATTTCGGTAACCTATCTTTCCCTCTAATAATCTTTCCCTCTAATGATCTAATAATTGAGCCATCAGTTTCCTTTCTTTTTCCTTCTTCATCTTGTATGCCAGCCACCTTCCTGGTTTATTTGCATTTTCAAAAAAGTTTTGCTTTGATGCTTTTATTTTCCTTGCCAGGTCTCCATTTTCTATTAAATTCAATTTATGTTTATCCAATTCCATTAGATTTTTAATTTTTTTGTCTTGTGGATTTTTTTGCAATTCTTTCTCTAACTTCTTATATTCCTGCTCCAACTTCTTTTGAGTTTGTCTGTCCTGTTTATTTCTTTTTCCTGCATATGTCATTGCCAAACCTCTTATATATGCTTTGCTAGTGTCCCATACATTTTGCAATGATGTATCTTCTTTTCTATTTTCTTTGAAGAAAAAGGTCAATTCTTTTTCCATATATTGTATAAAATCTTTCTCATTTAATAGGCTTTGATTTAATGTCTATCTCATTCTTTTTCTTTGTCCTTTCCATGTCATCATTATTGGACTGTGATCTGCCCATACATTTGCTTCTATATCAATCTTGTCTATCTTGGATATTAAGTCTATGGACATCCACATCATATCTATTCTTGACCATGACATATGCCTGTTTGAGTAAAATGTATATTGTTTTTCCTTTAAATTTCTTTTCCTCCAAGAATCCTGTAAACTTAATTTGTCTACCATGTTTTCAGGAGTGTCTTTCTTGGTTTTTTATTCACTTTTGTAGATTTATAATCTAACTCATTATCAACAATCGCATTAAAATCTCCAATTATGCAAATATCTTCATATTCATATTCTAATATTTTTGATGTAATTTTGCATAAAATTCTTCTTGATTTTCATTTGGAGCATATATACCCACAAGTAATATTTTTTAATGGTTTATTACAATTTCTACCATTAATAGAATCCTCATATATTTGTATGAGCATTGTATTGTCTGTTTGATGTAAAATGCTACTCTTCTTTTGCTTTGACAAGCCAAAAGTCTACAGCAGGGGTCACCAACTTTTCAGACCTCAGGGACCACTAAATTCATAATTTTAAATCCCGTGGACCACTAATATGATCTGCCTAATGATCGGCTGGGTCGGCGTGGCTAGGTGGTCATGTGACTGGGTGGACATGGCCAACTCAATGTCACTCATGTCAAGGGGAGCCTCACCAGCCTCTACTCATCCCTCCCCTCCCAGCCACTCCTTGACTTCCCACCTGGGCTCCTTAGGGCCCCAACAGGAAGCAGTTGTTGGAGCTAAGTAGCCACCATGAGAAAGAGTTGGCAAAACAGTTCAGTTCAAATTGGATCTGACTGAGAAGGAGGCTCAGTAGAAGCACCTCACTGAGGATTAGGAGCATAGGCTTTCCAAGCAGAGGGAAGACCTGTGGGAGTGCAAGCCCAGGTACAGGCACCTGGAGGTTCAGCGAGCTGAGATGGTCAGCCAGTTCCAGGCCATAATGCAGTCCCACTAGAACAAGGTCCTCTGGCTCTTCACCACCACTTCCCTTCAGCCTTCGCCCAAAGCCCTGAATCAGGAGGCCGAAGCAGACCCCCAAGTTGGAATTTCTGTTCCCCTCCGACCCACACAAAAAGACCCTAAAGGGAGAGACTCTCTGCAGCAACACAAAAGTTCATTGCACGTATCTGTCCCAGGGGCTGTAATTTGAGGACCCCTGATTTAGTGCAATATAAACAATGCAAATAATTTTTCTATGTACCACCAAAATTTTCTCACACTCACCAGTGGCCCATGGACCACCAGTTGATGACCACTGTTTTAGAGGACCTGCAAAAAGTAGGGCCAAAATTAATAGAACAAATAGAAGAATATGGAGAAGTAGCAGGGCTGAAAATTAATAAAGACAAAACAAAAATATTGGTGAAAACCATCACAGAGAAGCAGAAAAGGGAGTTAATGGAAAAATTAGATATTCAGATTGCTAAAAAGGTAAGATATTTAGGAATTCAATTAACAGCAAGATGTATAACAATTACGGAAGATAATTACTAAAAATTGAAAAAAACAAATTGAGATGGATTTGGAGAGATGGAAGAATTTACAATTATCATTAATGGGAAGAATAGCAATAATTAAGATGAATATATTACCAAGATTGTTGTTTTTATTTCAAACAATACCAATAAAATTAGATTTTTTTTTTGAAAATCTTAATAAAATTGTAACGCATTGTAAGCAGCCCTGAGCCTCCGGAGAAGGGCGGCATATAAATCAAATTAAAAATAATAATAATAATAATAATAATGAAATGTATATGGCAAGGGAAAAAAAGCGAGAATTAACATAAAAATGTTACAAGATGCAAGACTTAGAGGAGGGTTTTGACTACCAAACTGGGAATTATATTATCAGGCAGCAACATTATCATGGATGAAAGAATGGATTATACTAAGAAATACAAGGTTATTGACATTGGAGGGACATAATTGATTTGGGTTGGCATGCTTTCTTATGGTATGGGAAGAATAAGATACATAGTTATTTTCAAAGACATTATGTAAGAAATGCTTTATTATTAGTATGGGAGAAAGTTAGAGAAAAGCATTATTTGAAAATACCAACGTGCCTTTCAACAATGGAAGCATTAATACATCCAAATATTATCAATATGGGAAATATTACTACATATAAAGATATTTTATCAGACAAGGGGGAATTGAAAACGAAACAAGAATTAGAAAAACAAGGGATTGATATGGTTTGGTACACACAATTGCAAATACAATTGAGATGAAAAAGATGCTAAATTATATGGTTTCTACTTGGAGATGACAGATTTGGATAAGATACTCACAGGAACAGATGAGAGAATGATTAAAAAATTGTATAGTTTTTGTTTGTTCATATGGCTCTTACTGGTCTTGCTTTTTTCCCTTTGGCTTCTTCTTCTATCTTCTTCTCCTCCGTGATTCCTTTCTTAGTATCTTGCTGGTGCGAGGTTTCCTCTTCTACTGCTATTGTCTCTATTTCCTCTTTGCTGCTCTGTTCTTCCTCCGCACCTCTCAACTGATCAAGGAAGTCGTGTGCTGTGCTCAGACTGTCTATTTTTATTTTCCTCCCTTGCCAAGTGATTAACATCCCTTCTGGCAGGAGCCACCTAAATAATATATTTCTCCTATTTAGCTGCACAGCTAGAAATCTATAATCCTTTCTCACCTCCCTTACTCTTCTTGGTACCTGTTTTAGGATTATCACTTCTTTTCCTCTGTATGTTATCAGTTCTTTCCTCACCATATTATATAAAATGTCCTTCACTTTTTTTCTTGCAAACCTAACATGTACTTCCCTAGGCAGCCTGTTCCTCCTTGCGTAATTTGTCTGTACCCTGTATACGTCATCCAATTCTCTAATTATTTCTTGCTTATCTTGTTGGAGTTGTGCAATCAACTCTGCCATCTTCTCTCCCAGGTCCTCCTCTTTGTCTTCGGCAATATTTTGGAAACGCAGGTAAAAGGATGACCGGTCCATCTCCAATTGGATTATCGAATCCTCTAGCTCCCTATTTTGCATTGTTAATGTCTGGTCCACGGTATCTAATTTCTTCTCGGTTTGTTCTATTCTTGATTCTACTTTCTGAATTCTTTGTTCGTTGTTGAATATTGAGACTTGAATCTCATTCATCTTCTGGTCCAGTGCATGGATATCTATTTTTAATTCAGCATGATTGTTTGACATTTTTTCCTACATGGCCATCATGGTTTCTTGGATTAGAGTCAATGATGATTGCATAGTTTGCATTGTTGGTGTTGCTATGTGTTTTTCCGTTTTTGCCAATCCTTCCATTGATTTCTGAGTAGCCGGAGAGGTCATCGTTATAGTGGGATTGGAGGAAGTCTTTTTTCCTGTTTTCACAATTGTTGATGACATGCTTGTCATTTCTTTCAAAATTATTTTTTGTTCTCTAATTATTTTCTCGATATTTCTCCAAATTCTCATTCACCAGCTGCCACCTCTACTTGTTTAATATTTATCTATTATTTTATCTTCTAGATTCTTTAGGTAGAGGTGAATTCTGTTTGTCAATCAATATCGATTTAACAATCTATGTCACTTCCCAGCAATGTCTTGAACTAATGTCACTTAGTTTATGATACTAATAATAGAAATTAATTCATGATTTATAATTAATTTGTAGTTAGCAAGTTTAGCAACTGATAATTAATTAATTAATAACTTAATTAATAAATATATGAATTTGTTTACAAAAAATTAATTCAAGTCCTACTAACATACAATGATTGTCTAGCCTCTCTTAATAACTTAGATGCTATAGATAATATATAATACCACACTACTATCAAGATAATACACTGTTTAAAATCTAAAACTTAATTTTCTATATCCAACTTAATTATATAAGTTAATATGAATAAATACTATAAATACAATAAGTACTATAAATAGGAGTAAATACAATTTTAAATAAATAGATGAATCTAAAAACTAAATATGATATTGAATATCAAGATATATACTATATATACCAAATCCAAAGATTAATGAAAATCAAAGAACACCTCATGCAATAGTATGGGACGCAATGAAGGCCTACTTAAGAGGGGTTGTGATATCATACAGCGCATATAAAAGTAAAGAAAAAAGAAAGTCCCTGGAAGATTATTTAAACCACTTAGGAAAAGCGGAAAGAAAACTCCAAGTAAACCTGGGAGATGAAACAGCAAAAGAAAGTTGGCTGATGTGGAGACACAAACTGAACATCATGGATCAAGAGGATTTAGCACAAAAAATAAAAAGAACGAAACAATATTATTTTGAGAATGCCAACAAGTCGGGCAGGTGGCTAGCCTATAAATTAAAAAAGGACAACGAAAAAGGGACAATTCATATATTAGAAGACTCCAAGGGCAAGTTGTTGAACAAAGAAGAGGACAAACTAGAAAGAGCTAGGGAGTTTTATGAGACTCTATATAAAGAAGAGGAGGTCCCAGAAGGAAAAATAGAGCAATATTTGGCAAACGCAGAGCTTCCGCGAATAACAGAGGAAGAGAGAGAAATGCTTAATGGAAAGATAACAGCTGAAGAACTAAAAACAGCTCTCTCTAAACTTAAAAACAACAAATTGCCAGGCCCGGACGGATTCCCAGGGGAAATATATAAAAAATTAGAAGAAATATTACAACCAAAATTAGTGGAAATTTTCAACGATGCATTGACGGGTTCTAAAATTCCAGAATCGTGGAAGGAAGCGCATGTCACACTAGTGCCGAAAGAAGGTGCCGACCTAAAACAAATTCAGAATTATAGACTAATTTCCCTTCTAAACACTGATTATAAGCTATTTATGAGCATAATGGCGGAAAGAACCAAAAAAATACTAAACACTTGGATACCCAAAGATCAAAATGGATTCCTCCCGGGGAGGCAAATTAGAGACAATTTGAGAACTGTGTTGGATATCCTAGAATATTATGAAGAACACCCCAAAAAACAGATGGCCTTAGTTTTTGTAGATGCCCAAAAGGCATTTGATAATTTAAATTAGAAATTTATGATTAAACAAATTGAGGTAATGGAATTCGGAACAAATTTTGAAAAGATGATAAAAACTATCTATGATAATCAAAAGGCAAGTATTTTAATAAACGGAGACAGGACAAAAACATTCCAGATTAGAAAGGGGGTAAGGCAAGGATGCCTCCTGTCACCATTATTGTTTATTTTGGCCCTAGAAGTCTTGCTACGGAAAATCAGAAATAACGAAGAAATAAAAGCTTTAAAGATTAGGAAAGAGGTTTACAAAACGCAAGCATTTGCGGATGATGTAGCCTTAATCCTATAAGACCCCATAGAATCGGGACAAAAAGTGCTAAAGGAATTGGGCAAATATGGAGAGGTGGCAGGCTTTAAATTGAAAGATGATAATTATACCCCTTTAATTAGGAAAATGAAACAAGACCTGGATAGATGGAAGAAAATAAAATTGTCACTTTTGGGTAAAATAGCTGCGATTAAGATGAACATCCTCCCCAAAGTACTATTTCTATATCAAAATATACAGGTGAACCTAGATAAAAAAATTTTTTTAGAACTAAACAAAATTATTAGGGAATTTGTATGGGAGGGGAAAAAGCCGAGGTTCTCTCTTAAAATTTTAAAGGGTAAAAGAGTTATAGGAGGATTTGGACTTCCCGATTGAGAAACATATTATAGGGCAGCTAAACTAGTTTGGATAAGAGACTGGGCCACCCTGGAAAATAAGAGGATTTTACTCCTAGAAGGCCACGATCTGCAAAGAGGGTGGCACGCATATCTATGGGACACAGAGAAGAATAAGAAAACATATTTCCATAGACATAAAATTAGAGATTCATTGATACAAACATGGACTGGAATTAGGCAGAGATATTATAAAAAAGTCCCAAGATGGCTCTCCACGATGGAGGCCCTGATCTATCCCAACAGATGGGGAATGGAGAAAATGTGTAGGTATAAAGACATTTTAGATGAAGGAGGAAATCTTAAATCTAACGATGCCTTGAGGGAGGAAGGAATAAATTTAGATTGGTGGACCTATCTACAAATAAAATCCAGGTATCAGAAAGACAAAGAACAATGCGGCTTAGAACTAGGATATAATGGGCTGGATAAAGTCCTGATGGGAACAGGTAAAAAGATTCTGGCTAAATTATACAATTATTTATTAGATGAAGATAGAGCTGAGGATATAACAAAGAACCAAATGAGTGCATGGGAGAAAAATATTGGACATGACATAAATTTTAATGAATGGGAAGAGGCATGGAATAAGAAGTTTAAATTGACCAGAGCTGTGACATATAAGGAAAACCATTATAAAATGCTCCACAGGTGGTATTTAGGCTAGGCTAGCAAAGATGTATCCTAACATACACCCAAACTGCTGGAAATGTGGCTATGGTCAAGACACCTTCTTTCACATGTGGTGGACATGCCCTGAAGCGAAAGGATATTGGAGTAAGATTAGGGGATGGCTAAAGAAATAATTGGGGAAGACATTGAATTGACACCGGAAATATTTCTCCTGGGAATAGTAAAGAAGCCATATGAAAGGAAAAGAATAATTTAACAATACATATAATTACAGCTGCTAGATTGGCCTACGCACAATATTGGAAAGAGAAAACCCAGCCACCAGAAGAGCTTATAATTAGGAAAATACTGGAGTGCGCAGAGATGACCAAACTAACCCATGAAATAAACGATGACGAGAATTCAGAATACTATACCATGTGGGGAAGGTAGTATGAATGGATGAATGATAAAATGAAAGGAAGAAAAAAAGGTGTGTTAAATAAAAGCAAAAAGTAGCCTAAATGACACCAGGTATATATTTTGTACATATGTATAAACACTGCACATCCGATATTAATGGAAATGTTAATCTATATGTTTATAAATTCAATAAAATTTTGAAAAAAAATTGTATAGTTACTTGCTTTCTTTAAATTAGAAGAAGAACAAGTAAAAGAAACAATGATAGCATGGGCAAAAAAGTTTGAATACGCAATAGAGTTAGATAAATGGCAGCAACTATGGGAAAGAAACTATAAGTTAACAATGGCAACAGCATATAAAGAGAATTTGTATAAAATGTTTTATAGATGGCATATGTCACTGGAAAGATTGGCAAAAAATGTTTAAAGATAAATCAATGTTAGAAATGTAATAAATGTTGGAAATGCCATCAGACACCGGAATCGTATTATCATATGTGGTGGACATGTGCAGAAGCGAGAAACTATAGGGCAAAAATTTGATTATGGTTAGAGAAGATGATGCAACAACATGTTCATTTAAAACCAGAACTGTTTTTGTTGGGTATTTTCATTCACTTTCCCTCCCTCCCTCCCTCTTTCTTTTTCTTTCTTTCTTCTTTCTTTCTTCTTTCTTTCTCTCTCTCTCTCTCTCTTTCTCTCTTTCCCTCCCTCTCATCTCTCTCTCTCTATCTGCCTGACTACAGCAGGAATTGGTGGCTGGCCACTTCTGGCTTTGTTGGTGCTGGATGTGCGACCTGCCCTCTGCCCCAAGAGAGAGAGTTGCCAGGGGCAAGTGGGGCAGGGAATGGGCACAGTCTCCCCCACTGTGAAGCACGCTAGCTTTCACTGTGCTGCGCAAGGTGTTGTGAGAGCAGTGGGCAGGCCATGGAGGGGATATTGGGTCTTCCCCAGGGGTGGGTTCTAAATTTTTTTACTACCGGTTCTGTGGGCGTGGCTTATTTTGTGGGTGTGGCTTGGAGGTCATGTGACTGGGTGGGCGTGGCTAGCTGGTCATGTGACCTGGTGGCCATGGCTATGTTATAGGGACTACTCAGAGGGCTGAAAAAAGTCATTTCTGACAGGTCCTTGCACTTTTGACTAGTCCTCACACTTATGACCATCCTCACATTTATGCCCGTGCAGCATTCTTAACAACCATGTCACTCATTTCACAACTGCTTCTCTTCACCATGGTGACAAGATAGGGCAAAAAACGTAAAATGTGAGGACAGTCATAAGTTTGAGGACTGGTCAAAAGTGGAAGGACCAGTCAAAAATAATTTTTTCAGCCCTCTGAGTAGTCCATATGCACAAAAGGACTACCCAGAGGGCTGAAAAAAGTGATTTCTGACAGGTCTTC
The DNA here is from genome assembly GCA_022577455.1 of Arizona elegans. NCBI lineage: Eukaryota > Metazoa > Chordata > Lepidosauria > Squamata > Colubridae > Arizona > Arizona elegans. The sequence continues at coordinate 159,026,729 of JAKOOJ010000001.1, forward strand.
GCACTTTTGACAGGTCCTCGCACTTATGACTGGTCATCATATATGCCCATTGTAGCATTCTTAACAAATGTGTCACTCATTTCACAACTGCTTCTCTTCACCATGGTGACAAGATAGGGTGAAAAATGTAAAATGTGAGGACAGTCATAAGTTCGAGGACTGGTTAAAAGTGCAAGGACCAGTCAAAAATAACTTTTTCAGCCCTCTGGGTAATCCACATGCACAAAAGGATACAGCAATAAAGAGGGATGAAGGAAGGAGAAGAGAGGGAAGGAAGAGAAGGGAGGAAGGAAGGGAAGGGAACTTAGAGTAGGAGTGAGAGTAAGAGAGGGAAGAAGAGAGGAGGAGAAGGAGAAAGGAAGAGGAAGTAGGGAGGAGAAGAAGAGGGGGGAAGAGAAAGTAAGAAGGAAAGAAAAGAGATGGTAGGTTTGAGGAGAAAGATTGCTGTACAATAAAAAAGATGAAAGGGAAGAAAGCCAACCCCAAACAAATATAAAGATAAAGAATGAATTGTTAAACTTTAAAGAATAAAAGAGAACAAATATGAATAAATAGCAATAATTAGAAACACACATACAAACATACAATGTATTTTCTTTGAACAGAGTATTTGGCCGGTTCACAAATTTAAACAGTGTTTAGTCATTTCAATTAAATTTACAATTTCTATATTTCCTTTTTGCCATATTTATTCCTCAACTATTTTTTTAAAAAAACCAATATTACCCTTCATCCTCATCTCTAATCTTAATCAAATTCATTTTTTCCCTTCTATTCTATATTATACCCCTTCCCATTGTCATCTATTTTTATATCCATCCTCACATTGGTTAATTATGTAATATTACAGTTGTTTAATACAAATTCAACATTTTAATATAAATCAATTAGTTATATAACTATCTTTTTTTATATTAATCAATATGAACATGAATATTCCAATTATTTCCATGCAATCCAATTTCATACAAATCAATTAATTATAATTACCAATAATAATAATAATAATAATAATAATAATAATAATAATAATAATAAATCAAATAAATTCCCCCATATATTCCTCCAAACCACAACTTAACCATTTCTGCTTTCAACACAATATACAATTAATAGTATCTCAATTATTACAGTTCCCTAGTTAAATAGAGCTTTTTTTCTTTTGTGTTTTAAAATCCTGAACTCTCCTCTTTTGCCCTAAATTTCCCATTGTTTGCACCTACCTTTTTTGGTGAGCAAAAAGAAAAAGAAATCTCTCCCTGCCTCATTTTGTCACATTGCAGCAGAGCCTGCTTTACTGTCAGTTTCGTTTTTTCCCTAGCATAGCTACTCATTTGTTTTCTTTTAACACTGATCAGCTGTAGGGCAGCCCTGTGAAGCCCCGCGGCAAGAGTTTAAACAGTTTTTTTCCCTCTAGCCATCAGCTGGGACTCAGGAGGCAGCAATAGATTGGGAGTGGGGCCAAATAAAAGGTAAGAATAACATGGGGTGTGTGTGTGTGTGGAGGGGCGGGGGGGGGGGAAGAACCGGTTCGGTGATGTCATATCGCCACCGCTACTGGCTCACGGGAACCAGTGCGAACTGGGAGCAACCCACCACTGGTCTTCCCCCTGCCCCATACCAAAAGGAAAGCCAGCCGGCTTCTCCTCTAGAATCAATTCCAGAGACGTTAGCAAAAATGTAGGCAAAGCTGCCTTGGGCATCCTTGCTTTTGAGGACCTACCATGCATGCAAAAAGTCCAGCTGTCAGGGGTTGCGATCTACTTCTGGGAATCCTGGCAACCATTCACGCACACGCCAAGGATGGAAGAAAAAACACAGCAAGGATGGGAGGCAGGGGTGGTGGATGGAAGAGGAAAAGCTGTGACCATGGAACTTCCCCAACACACATGTTCAGCCATTGCTTCTCCTTTGGTGTCATGCCTGGGCATAGGAAGCCCCCCTACCTTCCCCCTGCTCTCTGCTCCCTTCCCCCTACTTAATCCCACTTCAGGACAGAGTAGCACGGGCTGGAAATGCGTGTTGGGAGTATGTGAGAGTGTGCCTCCTGACCCTCTGGCACTTGGCTTCACAACTCTCCATCCTCCTCCAAGCCCGGCTTGCTGAGGAGGGTGTGGAGCAGCCCTGATGCCTCTGCTGTCCCCACCCATTGCCCCAGCCATTGCTGCCTGGCTTCCTCAAAGATGCATAGCATTTCAAAGGCAGCAGCTCCGATCTGGAGGTGGCAAACATTGTCTCACTTTGAGAGCTGGGCCAGGGCTCTCCACTGCCTGACTTGCCAATGCTGGCACTTCTGTCAGGCAAGCCCCCGCCCCCCTGGCTGGGTTTTGGTGCTCAGTGCTCAGCCAGGAGAAGGGAGCGCTTCCCCATGCTGCCCCCTTCTTTCTCTTGGCCTCACCGATGAGGGAGGAGGAAGGCCAGGCTTGGGAGATGGCTCCAACCCACAAGATCCGCCCCCGCTGTTCTCTCCCAGCCCTCTTTGCTGGCAGCAACAGCAAATGTATCACAACGAAGGCGGAATCCTGTTGCCACGCAAAGGCAAGTACAGGGATGCTTCGCTCCCACACTAAAGCTCCACCCTTTCATCCCGACAGCTCTTTCATCCCTCTTCCGTGACAGGGGGCCGCAGCAGAGGGGTGAAAGAGTCGCATGTGGCTCCGGAGCCACAGGTTGCTGACACCTGGGCTAAACCAACCTGCTAAATCCTGGGCGGGAAGAACAAGACTTCTTTCTTCATGGCTTTCCATGCCAAGTGGGCCCAAATTGTTTTATGATCCAGATTTCCATCTCTCTAGCTCATCTCTTCAGCTCATTTACTCTGCTCATTAGAATATCAATTAGTTTTATGACTTAGAAGATTTATCTCTCTTCAAGTCAATTAATGAATTTTCTTTCTCTTGCTCACTAGAAACTGAAAGAAAAGTAAATAAATCAACACTCACCAAATTTCTTTTGAATAAACTTCATCTGGATGAACATCTTCATCTGGATGATATTTCTTTTAGTGCCCCTTTATAATGATCTTCCTTAAAAAGGTCTTTTGCATCTCCCATAGCAGTCTCCTGAACTTCAGATAAAAATCAATGTCAAAAGAAATTCTTTTGAAGCACACTTATGTAGCCCGAGAAAGAACTGGCTGAGATAGAGACCTGGTTGCTCGCCATTTGATAGCCAAATCTGTCCCTAAATTCTGCATCTGTTTATCTTCCCAATAAGCAACTGGGTCAGAAAATAATTTAAAAGCAGTTTATTGAGGTACCCTAATAAAGTGGGATCTTCCTATGAAAAGGGAGAACCTCGAGACCCATCTTACATTCCTTTTATACCTAACACAACAAAGAAAATGCAAGTGGAAAGTTGATTGGACAGGATAAAAATAACCTCCCCTTTGCATAGGAACTCAGTTACATGTAGTCAAATGTGTTACATATTTACATCCCATAAAATCACACATGTTCGTTATAATGAGATCTGACATCAGAAGGCATGTAAATTATAAGTCAAAAGATTGTTTAGAGTTCATGAAAGAGATAAACCAGACCCCAATTTTACTAACAAACTTTTTCTTATCTGGAGCTAGTCTCCAGCCAGTTTATCTTTTCAGTTTAGGAATGTTAAAAAGACATTCCAGTCTGTAATGAGCCTGAATATTATTTTAAAAGAGAGAAAATAAGTCAAATTAAAATACAAAGTAACTGTGTCAGTTGACAAATTACAAAATCCATATCATGTGCCCCTCAGGACCCCTGATTTAAGAACCAAACTAAGAACTCATATCTAGGGATCAGGCCAGCAGTTGTGGTAATGTGTTCAACTAAAGCAGTGTGTCAGCAACTTGCCCGTACAATGCCATGGAGGATTTGCAGGAATTTTTCTATGAGATATGTGATTTAATCAAGGGAAAAAGCACCCTGTTCAGTTATAAATATTTATGCAAGCATAAAAGCATACATTTCTACTGCTTCTAAGGTTGATTTGCATTTTCAGGTATAGAAATAGGAACAAATAAAATAAATAAATAAAATAAATATGCAATTATGTCCTCAATGACTCTTTTATCAGAAATGGAAACAGATTCAAAATCTGTTTCAGCCGCACAGAATAGCTATTAACATGCAACTTTCATTCTGAACTAAACCGGGTATCCTATTCTTGTTCTGCTACAGCTGTCATGATGCAGATACAATGAGTTTCTTCCATCTTTGACCTTGCACTTCAAATGCAAAGTGGCTTATTTCACTACTGGCACAATGTATTGATAAATTCTTACTGGTTTAGATGAATCAGTTTCAAAGAGGGGGACAGGTCTCAATGACAGAATGTAAAATATTTGGGAATGATGGGTTCTGAGATGAAATGGAGACTGGGTTTTTCTCCTGAGGAGCAGATCTTCACAGGCTCTCACAATACCAAGGTAGCCCAAGGGAATGATGGAGGCTACAGCTGCCCCAGGAGTTGCTTCTAGCATCCTTTCACTGCTTTCGTTGGCTAGTTAGCTTCTGGACATCCTCTTGTGTCCCAGTTCTTCAAATTTTTATCTGTACAATATGAATTTAGAGCTCTATCTTTATGGATATTTTTCTCAGATAGATAATCTACAGCAGATAGATTAGTATGCCAGCACATCTGTCACACTGTCCCCAGCTTTACTCCTACGAAAGAACGACCCTTGACTCCATAGATCAGGAGTCTGCAACCTTAAACAAAGAGCCATTTGGACCCATTTCCCACAGAAAACAAAACACCGGGAGCCACAAAATCTGGGTGGGCAAGGCCAACTCGACATCACTCACTCCTACCCAGTCACATGACACACCCCCAGCCATGCCTACCCAGGTTTTGTGGCTCCAGGGGTGTTCTTTTCTATGGGAAACAGGTATATCTCTCTCCCCCCTCCTATCTCTCCCTCTCCCATCTCTCTTTCTCCCTCCCTCTTTCTCTCTCTTTCTCTATCTCCCTCTCCCTCCCTCCCATCTCTTTCTCTCTCTCTCCCTCTCTCCCATCTCTCTCTCTCTCCCTCTCTCTGTCTCCCTATCTATCTCCCTCCTCCTCCCTCCCTCTCTCTCATTTCTCTCTTTCTCTCTCATATTTCTTTCTCTCTATATCTCCCTCTCTCCCTCATCTCTCTTTTCCCGCCCTCTGTCTATGTCTCTCTGTGTCTCTTTCTTTCTCTGTCTTTTTCTTTCTTTCTCTCCCTCTCTCCCTCCTTTCCTCCCTCCCCAGGCACCACCAAAGACACTTGGAAGGCAAAATATGGGATGCCTCCCCATCACCAAGGCAGTGTCCGCTGAATCCTTGCAAAACTGGCAAAGGCAGAGAGAGGGGAGCAGACAGAGCCGAATCGAGCCGAATCTGTCTCTCTGTGTGTGTCTCTCTCGCTGACCAACTGCAGCAGGAAATGGCGGGCAGCTACTTTCAGCTTTGTTGGTGCTGGACGCGTGACCTGCTCTCTGCCCAAGAAAGAAAGAGTTGCCAGGGGCAAGTGAGGCAGGGAATGGGCTCCAGGAGGAGGAGGGGATCCAGTCTCCCCCATTGTGAAGCATCCTTTCATTGTGCTGCTGCGAGAGTAGCTGGCAGGCCATGGAGGGGATATTGAGTCTTCCCCCCATCCCATACCAAAAGGAAAGCCAAATTAGAACTATCGCTTCAGAAAGAACCCCAAAACAGGGAAATCAGAAAGGAAATAGGGTTAATGAAACATAAAATTAATATACTACAACATGAAGAAATGATAAGGAATATAAAATTGGCTAAACAAAACTATTTTGAATTGGCAAATAAATCAGGGAGATGGCACGCCCACAAATTGAAAAAAGAAAAAGCTAAAAAATTGATGCAATATTTATGAGATGAGCAAGGAAATTTGCACCATAGAATTGAGAGGGAAAAATATTATTCAAAATTATTTTCAAATACTGTATAGTCAAGAAAACATTAAAGAAGAAAATATCATATTACCTACAGGAGAGGAACTTGCCAAGTATAACAAATGAAGATAGGGAAATGTTGAATGGGGAAATTACATTAACAGAGTTAAGAGAGACAATTAAAAAACAGAAAAATAACAAAACACCAGGGACAGATGGAATTCCAGTGGAAGTATATAAAAAATTTCAGGAAGTTTTGGAAGAAATTATGTTGGATATATATAACGAGGTATTAGAGAAAGCCAAAATGCCAAATTCATGGATGGAGGCATATATAGCATTAATTCCAAAGGAAAGTACAGACAATCAATTCATTCCAAACTATAGGCCAATCTCGCTGTAAAATGCCGACTATAAAATCCTGGCAACAATAATAGCAGAAAGACTAAAAAAGATATTAAATAAAATAATTCATTTGGACCAAAACGGGTTTTTACCTAAACAACAAATTAAGAACAATAATTAAGGATTATCACAGGGATGAAATGCTCCCGGTTTGGACTGGATTGCCCGATCCGGTAGCGATGGAGGCGGGTGGTTCGGAGATCCCTGCCCCGGCCCCCCATGCCCAGCTGAGCCGCGCGATCATCCGAGGCTTTTTTTCTTTTAAATGCCTCTGATGATCCAAGCTGAGTTGCCTGATCGTCAGAGGCTTTTTTTTAAAAAAAAAGAAAGGCTTTTTAAAAGAAAAAAAATCCTTTTTTCTTTTAAATGCCTCTGACGATCCAAGCTGAGTTCCCTGATCAGCAGAGGCTTTTTTTCTTTTAAATGCCTCTGACGATCCAAGCTGGGATCGTCAGAGCCTTTTGAAAGCATTTTTTTACAACCTCTTCACCGAAGAGGTTGTGGAAAAAATGGTTTTAAAAGTAAAAAAAAAAAAAAATGGCCACCCCCACCCAGTCACATTACCACCACCACCAAGTCATGCCCACAGAACCGGTAGTAACAAATTTTAGATTTCACCACTGGATTATCATGAATATTTTAGAATACTATGAGAAAAACAATTGGCAGTAATAATGATAGATGCACAAAAGGCGTTCAACAACTTGAATTGACAGTTTTTAATTAATCAATTAATTGGGATGAAATTTGGTTAAAAAATTATAGAAATAATTAAGAAATTTATTCTAAGCAAGCAGCAAAAATTATGGTCAATGGAGATCTTACAGAAAAAGTCGATATAAACAAAGGGGTTAGACAAGGCTGTCCATTGTCCCCCCTCCTATTCATCCTTTCATTGGAAATATTATTGGCACAGGTAAGGGGAAATAAGGAAATAATAGGGTTAAAAATTAAAAGAGAAGAATACAAAACACAGGTCTTTGCAGACGACATGGCATTTATATTAGAGGACCCTTTGGAAACAGGAGAAAAACTCCTACTAGAAATAGAGAAATTTGGAATAGTAGCAGGCCTGAAAATAAATAAAAACAAAACAAAGATAATGACCAAGAATCTCATGCAAGGCCAAAACAAGAAATTAGAGGAAAAACTAGGAATTCAAATTGTCAAAAAAGCAAAGTACCTGGGCATTTGGCTCACGGCAAGAACATATTCAATAAGGAAAGACAACTACTCAAAATTATTGCAACAAATTCAAAAAGATTTAGAAAATTGGGCAAAACCACAAATTTCTTTGATTGGGAAAATTGCCACGATAAAGATGAATATCTTACCTAAAATTTTATATTTGTTCCAAACAGTACCTATAAAATTGGGGGAAACCTTTTTTGACAAATTGAATAAAATTATTAGTAAATTTATACGGCTAGGGAAAAAGCCAAAAATCAAAATTAAAATGTTACAAGATGTCAGAAGTAAGGGTGGCTTTGGCTTTCCAGACTGGGAACTGTACCATCAGGCAGCAGTAATGTCATGGCTCAGGGAATGGATAAATCTAAAGAATGGACAAATTTTAAGAATTGAGAGCCATGACTTGCAGAAAGGTTGGTATGCCTTTATTTGGGATGGAAAAGACAAAGCCCACAAGTATTTCCAGAGGCATCAAGTGAGGGAAGTACTATTGGAAACTTGGATGAAAATTAAAAGGAACTTTTATCCAAAAATCCCAAGATGGGTGTCGACAATGGAAGCCTTGGTCTATCCTAATTTAGTTGATCTTAACAAAATAGTAACATATAAGGAATTGTTAGATGGATTAGGGAATTTGAAATCTAGACAAAAATTATTTGATGAAGGAATCAAAATTGATTGGTGGCCCTATTTACAAATACAAACAAAATATAAAAAGGATTTAGAAGTATATGGATTCCAAACTGACCAACAAAAAATGGACAAAATATTAACTGGGACCGATGAGAAAATAATTACCAAAATATATAAATGCCTCCTTCAATTCAAAATGGAGGAGGAAACGGTAAAGGAAACAATGATAATTTGGGTGAAAAATTTTGGGTATAATATTGAATTAGAAAAATTATGGGAAACAAATTATAAGATGACGTTGTCGGCCGCCTATAAAGAAAATATTTACAAAATGTTTTATAGGTGGCATTTACCCCCGGCCAGATTGGCCATGATATCCCCCAAAAATGCAACAAATTGCTGGAAATACAATCATCAATATGGGACATACTTATTTCCACATGTGGTGGGCATGCCCCAAAGCAAAGGCATATTGGTTAAAAATCAAAAAATGGTTAGAGGAAATGATAGGGGGAAAAATTGCTATGAAACTCGAACTATTTTTATTGGGAATTATAAAAGAGAACACTGGGAAAGAAATTTATTATCTTATATTTCACATAATTATAGCCGCCAGAATTTCATTTGCCCAAAATTGGAAACAAAGATTTGCTCCATCAAATACAATGATCATAAAAAAGGTGCTAGAATGTGCAGAAGCAGATAAATTAACAATGGAATTAAAAGACCGAGAGGAAACGATTTATTATGAGTCATGGAATAGATGGTATAACTGGTTGGAGAAACAATCCAAAATTAATGTATAAATGTATAAATATAAGAGAAGATATTATAGAGGAACGAAATAGTTATTGTGTAATAGATAGGTATAAATTGTAGTGAATATAGAAATTAGTAAGTAATATATAAAATGTATGTATATATAGTTGGTTATAGATATTATCAAAGATGCTGGTATCGGAAAGCTGTAAAAGTGTAACAAGGATGTTAAAGATGTAAATGTTGAATAAAAATTATTTAATAAAAACAAACAAAAGGAAAGCCAGCCAGACTTCTCTGAAACTCCCCTACCCTCCCCCTGCTCCCTTCCCCCTACTCCCCCCCATCCGACTTTGGGACAGAGGAGCATGCACTAGAAACACATGTTGGGGCGACCCTCTGGCGCTCAGCCTGCAACTCTCCACCCTCCTCTGGCTTGCTGAGGAGGGGGGAAGCAACCCTGATGACTCTGCTGCCCCCTCCATGGCCCCAGCCATCGCTGCCTGGCTTTCTCAAAGGCGCGGCACATTTCAAAGATGGCAGGTTGTGTTGGAGGTGCCGAACAGCAGGACAGCTGCGAGAGCTAGGCCAGGTCAGGCCTCTCCACCATCCAACTCGCCAATGGGGGCTTTTCTGCTAGGCCAGCAACCCCCTCCAACTGGGCTTCTGTGCTTGGCGCTTGGCTGGGGCGGGGAGCACTTCCACATGCCACTCCCTTCTTTCTCTTGGCCCCACCGACAAGGAAGGCCAGGCTTGGGGGATGGCCCCCACCCTGCAAGATCTGTCCCTTTTGTTCTCTCCCAGCCCTCTTTGCTGGCGGCAACAGCAAATGTACCAGGCAGAATCCTGTTGCAGCTCAAAGGCAAGTACAGGGGTGCTTTGCTCCTGCACTAAAGCAACAGGGCAATAGGTCTTTCATCACTCTGCTGCAAAAGTGCCCCAGGGAGCCACAGTAGAAGGGTGAAAGAGCTGCATGTGGCTCTAGAGCTGCAGGTTGCCGACACCCACCATAGATGTTAGAGAAAAAGTACTTTTACTAGGGAACTGGGGGCAGCACAAACGAGCAATCTCTGATGAAAATCTATGTGAAAATCACATATTGAATGTAATTCCCTTGTCCCAAATCCCTCCTCCCCCCCCTTTTTTTTTGAAAATTTTTAAAAAAAATTTTTTAGACATACAACATAAAATACATCTTTTTAGAGCAAGGATTTGATCCGGTATAAATAGGTACAATTACTCACATTCTCTCAACCAATTTTGTTCCAAATTTTATCCATTTACATCTTTTAAAAAAAGAAAAAAGATCTTATTCTAAACATTTATCATTCTACTATATCACCCAAAATTCTAAACAATTATTTCCAAATAGACACCATTCCAAATCTTTGTCATTTTAACAACCAATATTTCATATATATATTCCTCATTCCTAAAACCCATTACATCAAATCTATATTCTACTTCTCTTAAATGGCAGCTAATATCCATGATCTTGACAAAGAATATTTTCCTTCTCTCTAAAAGTCGTTTCAAAATCAATCAACATTTCCATCTATAATTTGTTACTCCCAAAATACTTTATTTTGTTTACTTCAGGCTTGTTCTCTAATACTATTAAGTCTGAATTTAGCTGGTTCATAATTTAAGTAACTATTTCCCAGCGGTATTTTCCACCATTTCTATCTCTATTTGTTTAACTGGTTCACAGTTTGGCTTAACTATTCTCCAGTATTGTCTCCTCCACTTCCTCCTAGGTTTATTTTTTGGCTGGTTCACAACTTAATCAGCTGCTTTCCAGCGATGCTTTTCTCCACTTCTAACCTTACTTATTTAGGCTGGTTCACAATATAATTTTAACTACTCACCAACATTATCTCCTTCACTCCTCATAGATCTATTATGAAAACTGGTTCACAACTCAAATAGTTGCTTTCCAGCAATGCTTTCTTCTGCTCCAACCCCTATTTTTAACTGGTTCACAATTTTATTTCAGTTGATCTCCAGATATATTTTCCTCCACTCCTAACTTGTTATTTTTTTGCTAGTTCACAGCTTTAACTGTTACCCAGCTTATGCTTTCCTCCACTCCTAACTCTATTTATTGGCTGGTTCACAGCTTTACTTTAACTGTTCTCCAGAATCATGCTTCCCTCCACTCCTAACTTCATTTATTTAGCTGGTTCATAGCATTTTATTTTAGTTATTGTCCAGCTTTATGTTTTCCTCCATTCCTCCATGTCTTACTCAGTTTTTTAACTTTAAATTAATTCACAATGTATTACCCATATTTATTTTTCGATCCATTCTCCTCCATATCTTTTACTAATTTAAAATAAGAATGTATACCAACAAATATCTTAGCTCCTATTCTCTCCTAGGCTTTCTTCCATTCCATGCTTATTTCTTATTTTCTATGTAACAGCATTTTAAGTCACTTTAAAATCAATTTTCTATAATTATTAAGTCTGTAAATAGTTCTTTTTAATATCCAGCACCTTGAAAAACATTTTCTTCTAAATTATTAGGTCTGTAAATAGAGCTTATTAAAGATTCAAAATTTAAAAAGGCATTAGAACATCCAAAAATCATGTTTTTCAATCATTTGTACTCTTGTTTTCTAATCAAATTATTTATATATTTATAAAATCCATTTCAATAAAAATAATAGTGAAGAAAGAGAGAGAATAGTAACAATATTTATAATAGTTAGAATAAAAAAGAAAAAAGAAGCAAAAATAAAGACAGGAAAGAGAATAGAAATATTACAAAAGAGATTAAAAAAAGAATTAGAAAAATTAGAGAGGGGAAAAAAGACAAAAGAGAAAAGAAAAAAAGAAAAGAAAACAAAGAAAGAACAAAGAGAAGAAGGAAAGTATCTCCTAACATTATTCAAACTTTTACGCTTTTAAAAGCAAAGACAAAAGACAAACGGAGATGGACAAAATGGTTGCCAGCTGAGAAGTGAAAGTGTAAATTCTAGACAGCTTGTTACTTGAAAGAGAAACTTTGTTGCTTGTTACTTAAAGTGGATTATTTTGAGAAAAAATTCAGGAGGTTTGACTTTGGATATATAATCTGCTTATTGGAGGATTTATTGAAGATCAGAAAAAAGAAACTAAATGGAATAATGAAAACTGAACTAATAAGTGTGGCAACAAGAGAAAAAGGGTGCGGCAATAAAAGAAGGACATGATGATACCATATATGGAATAGCTAACTCAGAACTAATTTTATAGAACTTATAACTTTGATGACATTGAAATGGAAAAAAAACATACATAAATAGATTGGAGAAAGAAAAAATGGAATATATTATGTAACAAGATAACAAAATACTACAGTTTGATTTAAATGGATGTAAATGTGTCTAGGTGTTTAGAGTTTGAATAATGTTAGGAGATACTTTCCTCCAAATCCCTCCTCCCTTTGGAAGCAGTCCAATCAGGTATTGTTCCAATATTTGGGGAAGAAGGTGCTTCTGGCAGGATTGTAAATTCTTTTCCCAGGTTCAATGTCCTTGAAGGCAGGAGGATGGCTCGGTTTGATACCTCTGGTTCCTGTTAGTGTCCATACTCCCTTATTTCCCACAACATTTCCCTCCTAAATAGAGGCATTAGCCCTGAAATGGAAAAAAGAAAGAAAAGAAAGGATTAGTAAATATAATCATTATTCAAGGAAGTTTGGGCATCCTAGGTTTTTCGGGATATTTGTGGTGGAAGGTCTGCAGGAATTTTGGAGTCCAAATTACCCATTTGGACTGTGAGGATGGGAAAAGTTTCCATGCAATCAGATACTGCACTTTTCCCTTGTGCTTTCCGGAGTCTAATATTTCTTTCACTTCAAAATGTTTCTCCCCCTCTATGAGCATAGGAACAGGTGGTGCTGAAGGCACAGGGCAAAGGGAAGAGGTAATTTGTAGTTTTAGCAAACTACAGTGAAACACAGGGTGGATCCATTGCAAATTTTTAGGGAGTTCCAACTGCACTGTGACTGGATTTATGATTCTGGTAATAGGGAAAGGACCCACATATTTAGGGCTCAATTTTTTGGGATTGATGGGTGGATTGCAGGTATTTGGTAGAGAGGAATACTTTATTGCCCACTTTGAAATCTTTTGGTTTAGTTCATTTTTTATCTGCTTGCTGTTTGTACGCTTTGTGTGCATCTTCCAGGGCTTTATGAGCTACTGGGTTTACCCTCCCCCTTAGTCTTTAGTAAGTTAGTGATGAGTAGAGCAATCTGGATGAAGGAGGGGAATGAACTGCTGGTAGAAGTTTGCAAACCCCAGGAAGCTTTGGAGCTGCTTCCTAATGCAAGGGAGGGCATTCCAATACTACTTTCACTTTTTCTGGGTCCACTTCAACACATCCTGCGAGATTTGATACCCCAAATAGTAAATTTTATCATGATGGAACTTGCACTTTGAGATTTGAACGTATAAATCTGTGGCTCACAGCTTTTTCAGCACTGCCCATACAAGCTTTGGGTTCTCATCCTTGGTTTCGGTGTAGATTACAATGTCATCCAAGTACACCAAAACCCCTTTGTATAGGTGCTCATGCAAAACTTCATTTATTAGCTGCATGAAAACAGCAGGTGCTCCTTACAGTCCAAATGGGAGTACCCTGAATTGGAAGCACCCCAATGGATAATTGAATGCCATTTTCCATTCTTCCCCCTCTTTAATCCTGACACAGTAATAAGCTTCCTGAAAGTTCAATTTGGTGTAGATTTTTTTTTAAAAATTTGATTTATATGCTGCCCTTCTCGGGAGACTCAGGGCGGCTTATAATGCGTTAAGCAATAGCCTTCATACTTTTGTATATTTTATACAAAGTCAGCTTATTGCCCCCACAACTGGGTCCTCATTTCACCTACCTTAGAAAGGATGGAAGGCTGAGTCAACCTTGAGCCTTGGAGAGATTCGAACCAGCAGAAATTGCAGGCAGCTGTGTTAATAACAGGGTGCGTAAACCACTGTACTATCAAGGCTCTTTAAGATTTTGCCCTTAGCTAGGTCCTTCATCAGTGGTAGTGGGAACACATTTTCCATGCATACACCATTTAGCCACTGGTAATCAATGCATAAATACAGGGATCCATCCTTTTTCTCCTGGAATAAAACTGGAGCAGCTACTCTGCGTCTGTCTGGCTGGATGAATCTGCACTGTAGGTTTTTGTCTATGAATGCATGGAGTTCTCCCAGCTCATGGGATGTCATGGAATACAATTTGGGTTTTGGTAGTTTGGCTCCAGGGAGGATCTCAATGGAGCAGTCAGGAGCATGTCAGACCCCTTCTCAAGTCCCAATATTTTCTAGGAATCTTTGGTTCCCTCTTTTGGTGGGTTTGTGCCACCTGCAGCCAGTTCCCTCATGTCTTTGGGGCTTGGGCAGCCAGTTTCAGGGGGGAGCTCCCTCCCCTTTTGTCCACCTGTTGGATTTTTCTCTAGTTTATGTAGGGGCCTCTCAATCCCCGGATCCAAAATGAAATTCAAAGTTTCCTGATGATTCCCTATCCAGAATTCCACTGGCTCCATTACAAAATGTGCTGGATCCCCCTAGCTACCTGGATCCCATCCAGTTGGCAGAAAGCTATGGACACCCATTAAACTGCCTGAGTTTTAGTCCCAATTTCTCCACCACTTCTGGGATCACCATGCATCTAGTGCAACCCGAGTCCAATAGAGCCAATATCTTTCCCTGGGTGCCCAATGATGGCACTGTCAGTTCAGCTGGGATGGTGATGGGGCTCACATGGCAACTTACTAAGAGGTCATCATCGGGGTCTGTGTTGCTCCTTTCTGGGGATGATCTGAGTTCTCCAATCTTCATAGCTGGGGGCAGAGAACTCAATGACTTTGACCCCTTCTAGCATTGTTTCACAGGATCTTTTACCTTCTTCCCCACACTGCCACCTAGCTTTGGAATTGCTTTGGTGGCTTGGTATTCTGCAGCTCGATGCCTGTGAGATGCAGGTGTTGTGCATATCATCATTGAGCCTGTCTTGGAAACATTCTATTAGGATATCTTCAGGCCAGTCAGCTAGTTGGCATGCCAGTTCATGGAACTCTTGGTTGTAGGCATCCACTGACCCTGGTTGATGGTCTTTATGTGGGTGTGAGCCTTCTGCTGTGCCAGCAGGTCTTCAAACTGCTTCCATAGGGCAGTCATCAGTCGAAGTTCCAGAGTTCTGGAGCATCATCAGAGTGGAGACCATCCACTTTGCTGCAGTGCCTTCTAGGGCCATGATTACACATCTGGCACAGGCTACTTGGGATCTCCTCTGTATTTTAGTCCTAGCTATGCAACCTTTGGATTTTGGCACCTCCAGGGGATTATTCCCCCCGCCCCCACAGGGGGACCTCGGCTGCCGCCGCTGTTTGAATTCCTGCAGCCTGCGCTGGCTCTGGCTGGGTTCAGCAGGAGGTGTTCTTTGTTCTCTTCCTGCTAGGCAACCTCTCCATGCCGGTGTCTGGCAGCTGTCACTCTGGGGGGGGGGGGAATCTCCTCCGGAGCGTCCATCCTTCCCATGCCCAGCGACCATTTGGCTCTGACTGGCTTTTCTTCAAACTACAGTTCAGACATCCACTCTGTCACTTCCCAGCTGTGGTGAGACTGGGAAGGAATGGACCCAGCAGCTCCCATGTCCTCCTGGTCACTGCCTTGGTTAGACATTCTTTGCTCAGCCCCCATGGTAGAGTTTTCTCCAGGATGGCTGTTAAAGCAGATCTTGCTTAATGTCAGGTGTGCCTCCATTCAGAAGTCAAGAAAGAAAAACCCCAACTCCATGTTTGTAGAGAAAGGTACTTTTACTGAGCATGAACTGATACCAGCGAAAAGAAACAAGATCTAAGGCAAAAGGCGCAAAAATTACATATGGAGAGTATTCCCAAATCCCTCCCCCCAAGGACCCTGGCTGAATGTCCAATCCCCAGTTCCCCAAGGTGTCATGTGAGGTGCATCTTCAGATGGCCCCATCCATCCAGTCAAGGTCAATCCAGAATGGTTGACCTTGACTGGCTATCAACAAGTCCATTCAACTGCGCAGAAGATGATAAGAGTATCCCTCCCTTTTCCTCCCTTTTTGGTCACATCCCAAGACATCTCCACCAGCTCGCTTCTTCCACCCAAACACCTATACACCCCCCCCATTACTATGGCACCCGATAGCAAGCAATCATCATAAAGACTGACATTTACAATATAACACATACAATACCAACAGCAGATTCTTCCAATGTGGTAGAGGTTACAAGCAAAACACACAGGCAGAGGAGAGAATGGCAGAGATGAGATTCAGTTTCAATTCAGCAGACGGACTAGACCATACTTGTTTGCTAAACCACGTCCAGGCTCTAAACTCTTTCCGTTTCCAAATAGCTCTCATTGGCTGACTTAGATGTTATGCCTATTCATTGGCTGACCTTGTTACCATGTCTCTATTCCAGTTCATGAATATTCTGACAAATTTTAATCTGTCTGGACTTTGACATTGAACCATTTACAGGTATTTTTACCAACAAGATTAAAGAAATATATGGAATGGTGGCACATGGAAGGTGGACACTTCATGTTCTGGTTAGCTGTGGCTTGCAATCACTGTACATGTGACTTTTCTGGTACCTGTGGCAACAGGCTGATGTTCAGGTGTCTTCTCATATTCTGAGGCTGGAAACAGCCCAAGTCAACTATGGTATCCATTAATTTTTTCGTAAGTTGGAATGTGTGGGTGTAGGAACACAGACGAGAAGCCAAACTTCCAGCAGCAATGTTTATTGCAGATAATGACTCAGTAAAACCAACATGCAGTTTCCGGCTGACAGCCTCTTTTAAAGGAAAACTGTCAGTCTTTAACCAATAACTTTAAAATATGTCCCGCACCTGCGTGGCAAAAGGAAAGCCTCTGCTCACGCCTGCGCGGACATAACATAAGTCTTTTTTTTCCCTCCTGTTTTATTTACTTTATTTGAATAACATATAAAAATTCAATTTCAATCAAACAGTGTGTTGTCTGGATACAGATGTTTTTAGGCAATCATAATCAAAATGTTTGCAATAACATTCATCACAATAACATTGATGCTATAATAACAATAATATTTTGTTTGCCTATTTTATCAAATTTCTATTTTAACATTTATCCTTTTTATGTCCCTGCATTTCTAACTTCTGTTTTTATTGTCTAACCATTGGTAAAATAAGTCCCATGTCAAAAAGTATTCAGTTTCTTCTTTGTCCTTAATAGTAAGCGTTAATCTATCCATTTCTGCACATTCTAATATTTTCTTTATTATACTCTCATCACACTTCCATTGTGAACATATTGTTCATTGTTGAACATATACAATTCTAGTTGCAGTTAATACATGTAAAATCAAGTGTATAGTCCTTTGTCATATCTTTCTGGCAGAATGCCCAATAGAAATATTTATAGTTTCATGTTTATATGCTGTTTTATCATTTTTTCCAACCAAGTATGCATTTTCATCCAGTATTTTTTGGCATTTGGACATGTCCACCACATATAGTAATATGAACCAGGTATATGGTTGCATTTCCAACATTTAGCAGATCTATCCTTATACATTTTTGCCAGTCTTGTTGGTGCAAAATGCCAACTATAGAACTTTTTATACAAATTTTCTTTATTTGCAGTTGACATAGTCAATTTAACATTTCTATCTCATAATTCCTGCCATTTGTCTAGCTCTATTGCATATCCAAATTTTTTTAGCTGAGACAATCGTCTCCTTTACCTGCTCACTTTCAAGTTTGATCCCTAATAAGTAACAATATATTTTTAAATCAGTTTTTCATCCGTTCTGGTTAATATCTGGTCCAATTCTTTATTGAAACTGTACATTTTAGCATCTTTCTCATATCAAGATTGTATCTGCATTTGTGACCACCATGCAATGTCCATCCCTTGACTGCTAAGTTACTGCTTAGTTTTTAATTCCCCCTTTTCATTCAAAATATCTTTATATCTTACAAGTTTTTCCCATATTAATAACATTAGGGTGTATCAATGCTTCCATTGTGGAAAGTCAGACTTGTATTTTCAAGTAGTGTTGTTCTTTAATTTTAAGCCATACTGATAACAGTAATATAATGTCTTTGAAAGTAACTATGTATCTTATTCTTCCCAACCATAAAAAAGCATGCCAACCTAGTTGAAGGTCATGTCCTTCTAAAGCAGCGGTTCTCAACCTGGGGGTCGCGACCCCTTTGGGGGTCGAACGGCCATTTCACAGGGGTTGCCAAAGCCCTCTCTTGCCCCCCCCACGCCTTCACTCACCCTCACTCTCTGCTCTGTTGGATCGCTGGCCGTTCGCTTACCCCGCCCACTCTCAATCTATTGATGCCCCCTGAGTCCCAGCTGATGGCTAGAGGAAAAAAAACTGTTTAAATTCTTGCCGCGGGGCTTCAAAGGGCCACCCTATAGCCAGTGGTAGGATTCTGCCGGTTCCGCCCTGCCCCTTGCCCCGCCCCTCCGCACCACTATTTATTGCCAATAAATAGTGGTGGGTGAGGTGTGGGCGAACCAGCAATTTAACAAATGGTTCGGTGTTTTTTTGTAATTTAAATTGGCCCGCGGAGCTTCAGCATATCGGCTCCCGACTCTCAGCTGATTTGCTCTCAGCTGTTTTGCTCAGGGCTCTGCTGCTTGTTTGCAAAGAATGCTGGAGCAATTTTTTCCCCCTAGCTATGCTGAAAAACGAAACTGAAAGTAAAGCAGGCTGTTGGCTTTGCTGTTGCTACAATGTTGGAAAATTAGGCAGGCAGATTTCTTTTCTTTTTCCTCCCCAAAAAAGGTAGGTGCAAACAATGGGAAATTTAGGGAAAAAGTGGAGAGTTCAAGATATTAAAACAAAAGAAAAATTCCCTATTTAACTAGGGAATTCAAATAATTGAGATACTATTAATTGTATATTGTGTTGAAAGCAGAAATGATTAAGTTGTGGTTTGGAGGAATATATGGGGGAAATTATTTGGTTTATTATTATTGGTAAATATGATTAACTGATTTGTAAGAAATTGGATTGCATGGAAATAAGTGGAATATTCATGTTCATATTGATTAATATACAAAAAAGGTAATTATATAGCTAATTGATTTATATTAAAATGTTGAATTTATATTAAACAACTGTAATATTACATAATTAACCAGTGTGAGGATGGATATAAAAATAGATGACAATGGGAAGGGGTATAATATAGAATAGAAGGGAAAAATTGAATTTGATTAAGATTAGAGATGAGGATGAAGGGTAATATTGGTTTTTTAGAAAAATAGATGAGGAATAAATATGGCAAAAAGGAAATATAGAAATTGTAAATTTAATTGAAATGACTAAACACTGTTTAAATTTGTGAACCGGCCAAATACTCTGTTCAAAGAAAATACATTGTATGTTTGTATGTGTGTTTCTAATTATTGTTATTTATTCATATTTATTCTCTTTTATTCTTTAAAGTTTAACAATTCATTCTTTATCTTAATATCTTTATATTTGTTTGGGGTTGGCTTTCTTCCCTTTCATCTTTTTTTTTTTGTACAGCAATCTTTCTCCTCAAACCTACCACCTCTCTCTTTTCTTTCATTCTTACTTTCTCTTCCTCCCCCTCTTCTTCTCCTCCCTACTTCCTCTTCCTTTCTCCTCCTCCTCTCTTCCTCCCTCTCTTACCCTCACTCCTACTCTAATTTCCCTTCCCTTCCTTCATCTCTCTCTATTGCTGTATCCTTTTATGCATGTGGACTACTCAGAGGGCTGAAAAAGTTATTTCTGACTGGTCCTCGCACTTTTGACCAGTCCTCGAACTTACGACTGTCCTCACATTTTACGTTTTTGCCCTATCTTGTCACCATGGTGAAGAGAAGCAGTTGTGAAATGAGTGACACGGTTGTTAAGAATGCTACAATGGGCATAAATGATGACCAGTCATAAGTGCGAAGACTGGTCAAAAGTGCGAGGACCTGTCAGAAATCACTTTTTTCAGCCCTCTGGGTAGTCCTTTTGTGCACATGGACTACTCAGAGGGCTGAAAAAGTTATTTTTGACTGGTCCTCACACTTTTGACCAGTTCTCGAATTTACGACTATCCTCACATTTTACATTTTTTGCCCTACCTTATCACCATGATGAAAAGAAGCAGTTGTGAAATGAGTGACATGGTTGTTAAGAATGCTGCACGGGCATAAATGTGAGGATGGTCATAAGTGTGAAGACCAGTCAAAAGTGCGAGGACTTGTCAGAAATGACTTTTTTCAGCCCTCTGAGTAGTCCCTATACACATAGCCTTGGCCACCTGGTCACATGACCAGCTAGCCACGCCCACCCAGTCACATGACCTCCAAGCTACGCCCACAAAATAAGCCACGTCCACAGAACCGGTAGTAAAAAAATTTAGAACCCACCCTTGGTTGGGGGTCACCATAACATGAGGAACTGTATTAAAGGGTCGCGGCATTAGGAAAGTTGAGAACCACTGTTCTAAAGGTAATAGTCTTTTATGCCTCAAAATGATCCATTCTTTCACCCATGTAAGTACCGAGGACTGGTAGTACATTTCCCAATCTGGTGATCCAAAGCTCCCTCTTTTTTTGGAGTCTTGCAACATTTTCAAACCTATTCTTGCTTTTTTCCCTAGCCAAATGTATCTTGATATTATTTTATTTAGTTCTTCAAAATATTTTTCCCCAATTTTATTGCAATTGTTTGGAATAAATATAATAGTCTTGGTAAAATATTCATTTTTATAGTAGCTATCCTTCCTGTTAATGACAGTTGCAGATCTTTCCATTTCTCCAAGTCTAGTTTAATTTGTTGCATCAGTTTCATATAATTGTCCTCTTTAATAGTTACACATTTTGCTGTTAATTGTATTCCTAGGTACTTCACTTTTTTAACTATCTGTATATCAATTCTTTCCATCAACACTCTTTTTTGTGTATGTGAGATTTTTAACTAAAATCTTTGTCTTGTCTCTTTTTATTTTCAAACCTGCAACTTCTCCTTATTTCTTTCCCTCTCTTTTTTCAGTTTATTTGCCTGCCATCTTCCTGATTTATTCACATTTTCAAAAAAATCTTTGTTTTGCATTTCTGATTTTTGTGCCAGTTCATCTTTTTCTAATAGATTCATTTTGTGTTTTATTAAGTCTATTTGATTTTTTAATTTCTTTTTTGTGGTTCTTTCTGTAATTCTGATTCTAATCTTTTGTGTTCTTCTTCTAGCATTTTCTTATTCTGTTTCTTATTATTATTTTTCTTCCCCATGTGAGTTATAACTAGTCCCTGGATATATGTCTTAGCGGTATCCCAAACAGTTTGCAAGAAAATCTTCTTTCTTGTTCTCTTTGAAAAAAAGAGGCCAGGGTGAGGCTGACATCACTGCGATACAGTCATACTTTCTATATGGCTCTATGGAAGTTCACCGAATTCCTCCTACCAGAGGGTCTTGAGGGGCCTAAGCTACATGGAGGGGTGGTGAAGAAGAGAGGACACTCTGTAGATCACAAGGAGATTGCGAACTCCTTGTTTGACCCAGAGGAAAGCTCTCAAACTGGCAGGAAGAAAAAGACGGCCATTGCATGCCTTACCAAGGCTGTGACAGTCCTACCGGAGAAGAATGAATGAAGATTGAGGAAGAACAGTTGGTGACTGGGTGAGAATTTTCCAACTTCTGTTGAGGAAATTGCCCCTTTTAAAACTGGCTTGAGTGACAGTGGGATTGTAAAAGAAGGGGGTAGATTTTTCTATCTTCCACCCCCTGAGAATAGCGGCGAATAAGCACAGAGCTGTAATAGATCCGGATAAGAAATTTGAACTATTTACACTGTCTGAAAGAAATAAGTTTTAAAAGAGGAAATCTAGATTGGTTATTCAAAGGAAGTGGATTAAGTGGATTAATTGGATTTCATTGAACTATTTTTTTTTCTGAAATATAAAATTTGGGCTTGGGAACTCCAAAAAAGATTTGGGGTATGTTAAAGGAAGTTAAAGGAGAGGAGCAGAAGAGAAATAGAGCAACAGTGACACCTGCTGGCCGAAAAAAATTGTTATAGAAAGAAACTGAAGAAAAGAAAGTGAGATAACAATTGACCTTTGAACATTGTTATAAGGCTCAGATAAACTGTCTGCACCTGGGAACTGTTTACAAAGAGAACTGCAGAGAAAGAGAGTGGAAACAGTGTAAGTTTTAAACACTGTAGCTCTCTGACTAGATATGGCTATTATAAACTGAGCAACTGAAACTGGAAAATAACAGAAGTTGTTTATAAAGCAAGTGAAGACTTTGATCTTTTAGCTCTCCTCTTGGTGATTTATAATTGGTTTGATATAATTTTGGTGTTTGGTGGGCCTTTGTGGATTACAACTTATCAAAAAAAGAAAACAACCTTTTGAAAGAGAATTTTGGATTATGGATATCTTGGCTTTGTCTTTATCTACAACAGCTAAAAAAGTGAAGTGACTAGAGGTCTGAAAACAGGAACTGGGAATAAGAAAGGAAATTGTTAGGTACTGTGGAGTATTGTATTGTTGGGTTTATTATTGATTGTTTGGTTATTGATCAGTTGTCTCTGTTAAATAATTATTACTTAAAATATTTTATTACCTAAAATTATCAAAGCAAAACAGAGAGAAAAAATACATCATTTGCTCCATCAGCAGCAGCAGCAGCATCAAGCCCAGCGGGTCAATGCTCTATAGACACCATGTTGCAAAAAAAAAAAAAAGATTAAATACTTTTCATTGAGAAATGAAAACCATGTTCCAACTTCTGCAAGAAGCCATGGCTAAGAATCATGATGATTTGGCAGATAGGATGCAAAAGATGGAACAAAAGATGGAGGATAAAATAGTTAACATCCAGCAAATAATCACTAAAAATGAACAATGGATTCAGAAAATGGAAGAGAAGACAGAGCAAACAGATAAGAAAGTAGAAGAGATGGATTACAGACTGACTAAACTAGATAATGAGTTTAAGTGATCCATAATTATGCTGGAGATGGATAAAGCAGAATACTTCCTGAGATTTCAGAACACTGAGGAGGAAAAAGGGGAAGATCTTGCTGAAAAAAATGGCAGAATTGCTTAGGAAAAGAATAAACAGGAAGAGGACTGCTGAGTGGGATAAATACAGGGAATGGAAGTACCTAAATGCCCTTCACAGCACATCAGTTGAGCAGCTGAGAGACAGATGCAACCATATGGTGATCTGAGGAGTGGAGCTGATGCGCCAACCTGGGCTGCCTGTGATGACAACTGATTGGGTGGCTCAGCTGCTTTTAACCTGCCAGAGCCCAAGCCCAACTATGGTGGCCTGAATGGCCAGTCCACCTCCCCAGCCCACAATGGCAATGAGCCTGAGCCAAAGGCGGAGCCCTGTCATGGCAGCAATGAGTGGCAAGTCCAGTGGGACAACCTCAGCCTCCTGTTGGATGGCATGGGCATCCTCTATGGCCTTACTATCCATGGCCTGACTGGTTCCCTGGATTGTGGGCACCAATCCTTCCTCCACTGCTGGTAGACCCACCACCAATAAAAGCGACATTTTAGAGGGACCTGGAGAAGTTGGCATTCTTCCTCAACCAGGTTTGGGCTAATCTAGACTGCTATGCCCCAGCCAACCCATCGGACATGGTGATGGTGAATGCCAGGGCATCAGCCTAGAGGGAAAGGCACGGAGTGGGTGTGTGACTGTCAGGCCTGGAAGCCATCTTTTGCATTGGGCCTTCAGGCCTGCCACATTTCCTACTGTGGAAAACTGGGAGGGGGGATTGTATGGAGCATGGGTGATATATATTATAATAACATTCCTTTCTCAGAGAGTCAAGGACATATTGCTCTGCACCTGGAGGGTTGGAACTGGGAGGCCTCTCCATTTGGGACAGTGCTTTGATTGGGCCATGTGATGGACTTTTGGGTGCTGGGCATGAACTTAGATTTTCTGTTGGGTGGGAAAAACCTGGAAGCTTTCATATTCGGGTTTTCCCAGATGTGCCAATATGACATAGCTAATAAAATTGAACTTTGAGGAACTTCAAGCCTCAGAGTCTTCTTTCATTGGGGGTGTCACTTGGAACCCTGACATTAACCCAAATCTCCTTTAAAAATTCAACCAACTTCCCAGACTCTGGGGTGCTGTCCGGGGTCCTGAGCTCTGAATGTCGACCTGGAACCAGGCAGCATGAAGACTCAGGGAAGATGGAGGAAAACAAGGCAGTTACAGGTGGTTACCACAGGGGATGGTTCGGTGAGTTATGTTGAGACCATCTACTCCCCTTCCCAAGCCATGGTGGAAGTGGAGGAGGCCACAGAACGAGAATGCCAGCTGGGTGCCTGGCCCAAAGAGCTGGTGCCTGAGCAAGCTGCGCAACAGGATCTAACCCTGTGAGGCAAAGCTGTGGGAGCCGTGCCATTCCAGGAGATTATGACTGGGGTGATGCTGTTGGAAACACAGATGGGTGGAAGCAGAACAGAACAGATCCCAACCCTCGAGTGGAGGATACCAGGGCAAGTGTGCCGCAAGCAATCCTGGGAATGGGGATTCCCACCACTGTCATGCAGCCAGTCTTTAGCCAGCCTCCTGGAGCAGTTCAGCCAACTCAGCATGGGCAGCATCGCTCAACCCCTTGGGACCGAGCAGCCCAGATGGGCTCTGGCTCAGCCTACATTCACCTTCCCGGGCCAGGAAGCCGCAGCACCACTGAGCGGGATGCTGACCTCCTTTCATTCAGCACAGAGTGGTTTGTTCCATAGCTTCATGTATCAGGCCCGGTTTACTGGGGTGACAACCACCATGGGAATGGGAATGGCACAGCAACAAAGCTCACTGAACCAGCCTGGCCCAGTGCTATCGGTCTTCAGGCTGCCTCCAGCAGACCAGATCCCTCCCAGATGGGCATTTTACCCTGGCCAGGTATGGGTGCAATATCAGTGGACTCCTGCCCTGATTCTGCAGCCCACACCCATCCATCAATGTGCACTTTCAGCCACTGGTCATGGGCCCACAGCTAGTGCCAGCCCAGCCACCGCTGCAGTTCCAACAACCAGTCATTTATTTATTATTTATTTTTATTTATTTTATTTCTATACTACCCTTCTCCTGCAGGACTCAGGGCGGTGTACAGCCAAGATAAAACATAGCATATAAAATTTAAAAAACACTTTAAAAAACAATTAAATAATTTTGGCCCAAGTTTAAAACAACCCAGTTAAAACCGAAATTCAATTAAAAACTGAGAGGATGGGATCAAGCCAGCCCGGCTACGTGGACTAAGTGTGTTTTCAGGGCCCGACGAAAAGTCCGGAGGTCTGATATCGTGCGTATCTCAGGGGGCAGGTCATTCCAGAGGGCAGGTGCTGCCACAGAGAAGGCTCTCCCACTGGGGGTCGCCAGCTGGCACTGTCTGGCCCACAGCACCCTGAGGAGGCCCTCTCTGTGCAAGCGAACCGGTCGGTGGGAGATTATTGGCGACAGAAGGCGGTCTCACAAATCATGTGAGATTCTGGTCCAGCAGCTGGCGCAAGCCCAACAGCCAGTGCCGGCTCAGCAACTGGCCCCACCAGCCACTCCCCCTCCGCAATTTAGAGCAACTTTTGAAGGGACCCCAGGAAGGCTATTTCCTCAATCAAATCTGGGCTTACATTGACCACTATGGGAATCAATACCTATGAGATCGGGAATTGATTTTGGCTCTTGCAGATAGTATGAACAAGGGAGAAGCAGTGGAGTGGGTAGTGGAACTTCATGATGAGGAAGCCTCCGAGCTGGAAGATGCAGATGAGTTTGTCCAACTGCTCCAAGGCCGGTTCGAGGACATGGCCCACAGAGTAGAATCTGAGGCCCAAATTAAGGTGCTGAAGCAGGCTGGCCGGCCTCCCAAGGAGCTAATTTGGGAGTTTTGAAGACTGTCTGGAAAGCTGAGGGACTGGCTGGAGTGCCTCCATGTCCACCACTTCAAGGAGGCCCTTGACCTTAGGCAAGCTTGTGTCATTAGAGGAGTACCAGAATGCATACAGGCATGGTACAGCACAGCCATGGCCATGGATCTGGAAATCCACCCCCATAGAAAGCCAACTGCAGAGAAACCAACGAGAAGACCCCTAGGTTGCTGATCCCCAGCTAAATTGCCCGAAGCGCCGCAGCCCACACCCTCCAGGATTATCATATGTTACCGGTATGGTCAGCATGGGCACAGGGTTTTTGAATGTTTGGCCCCAGCCCCAGTCCCCCAAGCCCAGACTCCAGCCACATCCTGGGCAAGGAGGACCCCGCAGAAACTGCCCAATAAAAGGAGAATTGCCAAGCAGGCTGTGGAGGTTCTACTCCTTCCCAATGAAGTTGAGGGAACTCCAGCCAGGGAAGCCCCTCCAAGCTCTGCCGAAGGGAGCAGCAGCAACAATGACCCGATGGTAAGTGAAGCCATCCATCCCTTCACTATCAAAACCAGGATAGTAATGCCAGAAACAGGGCCCCAAGGGGAAGTTGAAGCCATCATAGACACTGGCTGCACCAGATGCCTAATCAGCCTCCCCATAATCTAATAGCTAGGCATATGCACAAGACCCCTAGCGCGCCCCATTCATTTTGAGCAGGTTGATGGGACACTAATTGGCAGATCCCCAGCCACACTAGTCACGGAACTTGTCCGACTAGAAATGAGCCATCACTGAGAACTTATCTGATTAGTCATCGCTTCAAAAATGACTGAATCAATCATATTTGGGCTTGTGTGGCTAGACAAATGGAGACCGACCATCATGTGGGAGGACAACTATAGAAAACTAAACATAGGCATGGGACCACTACTGCCCATAAAACTAGATTGGTGCCAAAATGCCACAAACCCCAATGTCACCAGCCAACCCGAAACTGCAGCTCCTGCCACAGATGGACTGCCCAGCAGCCCGCAGGTGCCAAAAGAATACCTATCAGGAGTCTTTAGCAAGGAAGATTGTAACTTCCTCCCCTCTCACCCTGTGACAGATTGTGTGATCAAATTTGTGCTGGGAGACAAGCTGCTGAAGCCAAAGATGTACTCCATGACTCCCAAAGAGATGGAAGAACTGAGAAAATACATTGATGCCAACCTAGTGTGGGGCTTTATTCAACCTGCAAAATCCAGAGTTGCGCCCCCAGTACTATTTAAAGGAAAAAAAATGGAGGGATGAGGCTTTGCATTGGTTTTCATGGAATTAATGCCGTATGCATGGAGAACACCTACTCCCTCCCCCTCATGAAGGACATGCTAAGCCGCTTAGCCAAGGGCAAGTTGTTCACCAAACTGGACTTGAGAGAAGCCTACTATTGCATAAGAATCAGAGGAGGAGATGAGTGGAAGACAGCCTTTAACTGCCCGCTTGGCAGCTTCCAATTCAAAGTCATGCTGCTTGGCCTGCAGAGAGCCCCAGCAGTCTTCATGCAATTAATTAATGAAGTGCTGCATGAGCACCTATGCAAAGTTTATCTGGATGACCTTCTCATATTCAGCGAAGCTCTTGAGAAGCATGTAAAGCTAGTGTGGCCAGTACTGAAAAAAAACCTCGCTGCAAAACTACACAAAGCTATCAAAATGTGAATTCCATCAAACCTCTCTAGATTACCTAGGCTACTGAATATCCAGAGGAGGGTTGGAAATGGACCCAGGAAAAGTGAAAGCCATACTAGACTGGCAGCCCCCATGCACCCGCAAACAGCTTCAAAGCTTCCTAGGGTTCTCAGACTTCTACAGACAATTTATCCCAGTCTTTGCAGAAGTTGCCCTGCCCCTAACAGAACTATTAAAAACATGGCCTCCTTCCATAGCACCATGGCCGAACCAACCACTCGCCTGGTCAATGGACTGTCAAAGAGCCTTTGAAAAATGTAAACAGCTTTTTGCTGAGAAACCAATCCTCCAACACCCAGACTCAGAATGACAGTTCATTATCCAAGTGGACGCTGCAGACGTAGCTGTGGCAGCCGTGCTTCTACAGAAGGACCCACAAGGACAGTTCTTGCCCTGTACCTATGTCTTCAAGAAGCTCACCAAGACCGAAAGGAGGTGGCCCATTTGGGAGCAAGAAACCTACACAGTCCACTGGGCTCTCCTCTCCTGGAGGCATTTTCTAGAACGGGTTTACCCTTTTGAGGTCTGGACTGATCATAAAAACCTTGAAGCTCTAAACCACCCCACTCCCCAGGAAATTATCTCCCAAACAAATCCACTGGGCACAGTACTTCAGGTAGTTTAAATTCGAACTGCGGGAATTTATCTACTAGCTAATGCCCTATCGAGAAAAACCCCAATTCAATAGCCACAGAGAAGAAGTAATCCACACCATCATTTCCCCCTCAGAATCAGCCGCACAAGCCACCACTAGGGGCCAAACCAGATGACAACACGATCTCAGCCAGGACAAGCTGATGGTGGCATGGAAACCCATAGTTCATAGATAATAGGGATATCTTGATCATGAGAGATGGACTGGCTTGGAAGGGTTCGAAACTATATATGTCCCCACCAGCTTAAGTCTGGAAGTACTACAGCACAGCCACGATTCCAGACTGGCTGGCCATTTTGGATTCTTAAAAACCCTGCATTTGTCCAGGAGGCAGTTTTGATGGCCAAAAATGAAAGCTGATATAGAGGCCTACATGAAAAGCTGTGCCACCTGTGCGGCCATGAAAATGAGACCAGGGAAACCTCCTGGATTCCTCCAGCAAGTAGGCAACCCCAGCTGACCTTGGGAGGAGATTGCAATGGACTTTATAGTCAAACTCCCAGGGAGTGGGGGAAATACAGTAATTTGGACAGTAATCGACTTATTTTCAAAGCAAGCCCAGTTCACAGCCTGTTCTGGATTGCCATCAGCAAAAAAACTGGCGAAGATTTTCATCAAACAGATTTACCCAGCACGGAATACCCTGCTGGGTCATCCCAGACTGAGGAGTCCAATTCATGGCTAAGTTTTGGAGAGTTCCTGAGATCAGCTGGATCCACATAAGGACTTAACTTGGCTTTTCATCTGAACGGAGCTGTAGAACGAGTGAACGCAATGGTGGAACAATATATAAGATGCTATATGGATTACCAACAAGAGAACTGGGCGGACTGGCTGCCATTTGCAGAAGTGACTTACAACAATGCCATGCACAGCAGCACTGGATTAACCCCTTTTCCAATCACCAGTGGCATGGACTTTGTACCCATGCCCGAACTGTCCAGAGAACCCCCCTCCTCCATGACCCTGACTGAGTGGATGGAGTTGCTGAGGAAGGGCTGGGAGTACACTAAAAAAGTGCTAGCAGAATCCACTGAGGCATATAAAAAACAAGCAGATAAACACCAATCTCTTCAACCTCCCTTCCATGTGGGAGATCAGGTTTATCTATCAACCAAATATATAAGACTGAAATTGCCCAGTAAGAAGCTGGGACCTAAATTTTTAGGTCCGTTCCCAATAGTGAAAATAATTAACCCAGTGACAGTTCGACTTAACCTCCAAGTGCATCCCATTTTTCACTGCAGTCTGCTGAAGCCAGCCATAGGGTCCAGATTAAGACTGCAGGCTCAACCACCCCCAAGCAGGGGTGAAATCTAATATTTTTTTTGCTACCAGTTCTGTGGGCGTGGCTTGGTGTGGCATGGCTTGGTGGTCATGTGACTGGGTGGGCATGGCCAGTTTGATGTCATTCACGTCACTCACCATTAGAGCCAGGAGCTCCAAATTCTGACACAGAACAGCAGCACATTCTATCTTTCACAGAGTGTCACAGAAGCACATTCTGCCTTTCTGAAGCCCCCAATGCTTTGAGTTTCCCTCTGGCTTGACTGCCCAGGTGAACCTCGGAGCCTTCTCTTGCCCTGCTCTTCATCCCAGAGGGCAGTGCATCCCACTCCCACCAATACTCTGTACAAACCGCCCATCACGTTTCTGCAAAGGCAGAGCCTCCCCTTTGTAGGGCAATCCAAAGAGGGAAGGGGGATGCTGCTGAAAAAGCCACCTTCCACCTGGGCCTCCTCCTGCAGCCAAATGTGCCCAGCCTTGCTTGCGCTTTCCTCAAATGGGTTGTGCATGGGGCGCTGCGGGCCTTGGACCGTTTTGGGGGCATGGCCAGCCAGCCATTGCTCCCGGTTCAGCAAACTAGCCTCAATCTCCACTACCTACTCGCCTGAGCCGGTCCGAACTGGGAGCATTTCACCCCTGCCCCCAAGCCTATGGTGGTGCAAAGGGAAACCCATTATGAAGTAAAAAAGATTTTAGACTCCAGATTATATAGAGATCGTTTGCAATATCTAGTACATTAGAAGGGGTACTCTTTGTCTGAAGCTACTTGGGTTAAAAGCTGGGATGTGAAAGCAGACAGGCTAGTAAAACAATTCCATGATAAGCCAAAGGGTCCCCCTGGGGTGGGTGGGAGAGGTGGTTAGTATTTTGAATTAACCTCCTGTATTACTCTTGTTGCAGGACACAATCTTCTGAGCGGGGGGGGGGGGGCAGCATGACAGGCCTGGAAGCCATCTTTTGCATTGGGCCTTCAGGCCTGCCACATTTCCTACTGTGGAAAACTGGGAGGGGGGATTGTATGGAGCATGGGTGATATATAGTCATAATAACATTCCTTTTTCAGAGAGTCAACATCTTGCTCTGCACCTGGAGGGTTGGAACTGGGAGGCCTCTCCAGTTGGGACGGTGCTTTGATTGGGCCATGTGATGCACTTGTGGGTGCTGGGCAAGGACTTGGACTTTCTGTTGGGAAAAACTTGGAAGCTTTCATATTCGGGTTTTCCCAGATGTGCCAATATGACATCTCTAATAAAATGGAACTTTGAGGAACTTCAAGCCTCAGAGTCTTCTTTCGTTGGGGGTGTTACTTGGAACCCTGACAGAGACTCCATGACAAAGATGTGCCAGAGCTAGGGAACAGCGACAGCTTCCTGGAGGAACAGAGAGCCAGATTTGAAGACAAATCCCAAGTTCTGCAGACTGAAGCAGAAATCCATATGTGGGGAGTATATAAACACATATCTGTGATTTCTTATGATTCTGATGACCCTGACACTGAGGGAAAATTCTGAAAGTTTTTCAAATTTGGCTTAGCTTGTTAGATTTTTGATATGGTTAAGGTCATAGATTCTGCCAAAAAAAGTTAGAAATTATTCTACTCCATTAATATTAATGTCCCTATCTCTATCTTTCTGGTTTTCACATAGGGTGACCAAAGACGATATTCTAAATATCATTATCATAGTAAACTATTACAAGCTTCACATACTTCTGAGGTCTAAAACTTAACCATTTATTCCATTATTAAACTTCCTACCAAGTGTTAGATTTGACTGCGCTGCTAAATCCCATCATTCTCCCCTTTTCTCCTCATTATGCAATGCTATATTTCTAATCTCTGAAATCACTCTTATGAGAACCAGGCTATTGAAAAGACACATATCAGCTGTATAGTCCTAACATCCAAATTAAAGTTTGGGTGCTAGAACCATGTTTGCTTTGTTAAGTATATTTATTACACATAGAGGGGAAAAGGAAGGAGATTATCTCCCTAAATGTTATCTCTTCAATGCAGAAAGTTACTTTCTCTTATAATTACTAAATAGATATAAAAGATTGTTAATAAAAGTGCTTGAAGTTTTGAACAAAGTAAGCTCATGTTTTTACTTAATTAAATTGGCTTTGGGTGATAACTTTTAAAAGTTGACATTGTTTGTAGTTTATATTTAGAAACTAGAATGTGAGAGTGGGAATCATGATCATTAGTGAATAAAGAATTGGCAACTAATGGATTGTATACAAATGCAAAGAGAAGTGTTTTGAAAATTACTATTTTAACAAAGAATCAAAAGAAATACAGGCATAGAGGAAAAGAAAAACTGATCAAAGGGAATAAAACCCATTATTGTCAATGTTCCATCCTAACGCATAAAGTACGAATAATAAACAGGTTGAGCTGGATTTTGTGGAGCATAAGGGTATGATTTATATACTAGGGATTATGGAAACATGTTGGGGTAACCCACCTGTTGAATATTGGACTTGTTGGATACACCTTCCCTAGTGTATTGGACTTGTATTGCCCATTTCAATGGAATGGGCAATACAAGGGAGGAGCCTGTGGGTATCAGGAATTAATTTGCTTGTACACAATCCTCTGGATTGATGGTCCAGTGTTGGAGTGTTGAAGCAACTGGATGAAATAAAAAAGGACAAGCTAGAAGATGGTACGTCTTGCTTTGAATCTGGTACAAATAACTAGCACAGATGAAGATGTACTAAATCAGGTAACTGAAACCTTAAAAAATATGAAGTACTAGTGATGGAGGATTTAACTACCCAGGCTTTTATTAAAAGACTGATTCTATTAAAAATGTCATATACTTTCTTGGCATGTGTTGGAAATCATTTTCTCTTTCAAAAGGCTGAGGTGGGTAGTGAGGAAAACCATGCATTGTTAAATAAAACCTTGATTTAAAACATTAGTAAAAATATTGTTTTAATAAGTGAAACTGACATAGTAAGAATATGCCTTCAAAGACTTATTGGCAGTAGTTATTGAAAAAATGTCAGTATATAAGGGTTCATGAATTGGAATAGACCTGGTAATCTGTTAGCCAATGGAGACTGTTTGGTGACCCAGACAGCCCGGAGCCTGGGCATGGCTTAGGTTCACTGATCTATATACATACATACATACATACATACATACATACATACATACATACATACATACAATTGAATTTATTTATTTATTGATTAGCCCTTGGGCCATATCAAAGTGCAGAGTTCCAGAAACAAATCATTACAAAAGTTCGGTAAAACAATTTAAATGAAATTGGAATAAGGCACGATTAAAAATGTAATTAGAATAAAATACGATCTAAAATGAAATCAGAATAAAATACAATCATTTGAGATACAATTTAAATATGATTAAAATTATATAATGTCACCCCTGCATCTACCCAACCAGTCTTAAAACTACTATTAAAATTTACATTATTAGATCAAATGATCTTTCCTACAATCTACCACATTCTGCTGCACCAACTTTGTCCTTTTTTCCATCAACTTTACCGCAAATTTTGGCAATCCATTTCACCAACTGCAAGTTAGAACCTAACAGACAATGTTGCAAGAAGTGCTCTTTAGACTTACATACATACATACATACATACATATATTGCTTCTGTGATTATTGATTCTGTACTTCTGGATTCTGAGTTCTGGTACTAGCTTCTGCTGTATGGTATTGTATATAAAGAAGTTTCTTATATAAATGAATCCTGCTGAATTATTTACTTGTGTGCTGGTTAGATTGCTGCAAACTCTAACAAAAAAGAAATTAAAGCAATATTTAAAGATATCTAAAGGACCCGACATAGTTGATTGGACAATTTACAAATGAGTTGGGACTAAAGAAGGATACTTAATGAGAATGGAAGGGGACGTTGGCAATGCCTGATACGCCCCTTCTCGTTGAGTGGAGACAGCAGCCAGATGTGGGTTATGCTCATTGGTCAAATGTGGACTGAGCCTGTCAATTAATTATTAAATCCCGCCCCTATTCCTAGGGATTCCAGCTTTGGTGAAGGAGGAAGACAGACTCTGAGTGTGGAAAGTAGAAAAAAAAATAAACAAATTGTTAGATAAATTTTACTCTTAGTGCCCAGACTGATACTGGGTGGGACTGGCTGCTGTCTCCACTCAACGAGAAGGGGTGTATCAGGCATTGCCAACGTCCCCTTCTCCCTTGAGAGTGGAGACAGCAGCCAGATGTGGGACATACCCAAGTTCACTGTCCCAACTCATGGGAGGGAACAGTCTGGGCCGAAAAACTCCTCCCTGACCTCAACACCTTGTAATACTCTTCTCCCAAAATCAGCCTCTGCAGAGGCAAATTTATCTAATTTATAGTGTTTAACAAATGGAGAAGGAGAGGTCCAAGTAGCTGCTCTGCATATTTCAGACAATGAAGCCTTAGAAGCCTAAGCAGCTGTAGTTGCAGCACTTCTGGTGGAATGAGCTGTCACCTTGGTAGGAGGAGGCAAAGATCGCAGTTCGTATGCCATCTTAATCGTTGTTCGGATCCATCGACCTAACGTCGAAGAAGATACCTTATTTCCTAATGAAGCCGGAAGATAGGAAATGAACATTGACTCTGTCCTACGAATATCAGCCGTCCTCGGGATGTATAACTTCAGTGCCCGTCTGACATCCAACATGTGTAATCTGTTTTCCAATGGATTGGAAGGTGAGGAATAAAAATCTGGTAAAACAATTTCCTGCAAACGATGAAAAGAAGATTTAATTTTAGATATAAAAGTAGGATCCAATCTGAGGACCACTCTATCTACATGGAATACACATAAATCATCTCGGACCGACAATGCTGCAAGTTCTGAAATACGTCACGCCGAAGTAATCGCGACTAGAAAAACAACTTTTTCTAACAATAGACGTAAACTGGTAGAGTCTATTGGTTCATATGGTGAACCCATAAGTGAATCCAACACAATTGAAAGTTCCCAAGAAGGGTATCGATGTATTACTGGTGGACAAAGGTTAGCTGCTCCTCTGAGAAAACGACGAATCATGGGATCTTGTGACAATGAATTATTGGAATTATATGTCAGGATAGATGAGATAGCAGCCACCTGTCTCTTGAGAGTGTTGGGAGAAAGTCCTTTTTCTAAACCAGCCTGTAAAAACATCAGTACCTGCAAAACAGAAGCTTGAAAAGCAGAAAAACCTTGGATCTCACACCAAGATGTAAATGTGCGCCAAGTTGCTGAATAAATTCGTTGTGTTGATGACCGCCTAGATGCCTGCATGGTTCTAATTATTGGAGATGGAATGTGATTTCTCTGGAGAGCATCCCGCTCAACCGCCATGCGGTCATCTGTAGCCATTGTGGTTCCGGATGTGTGATTACGCCCTGGCTGAGGCAATTCATGATACATGGTATCCTCCAAGGAGGAGTCACTGATAAATTCATGAGGTCTGCAAACCATGACCTTCTTGGCCAATGTGGCACTATTAGAATGATTTCCGCCCTTTCCAGTATTAGTTTCCGAATTACCCTCGGAATTAGAGGAATTGGTGGAAAGGCGCACAACAGACCTTATGGCCAAGGGGAGCGTAGAGCATCCACAGCTTCTGCAATGTTGAACATTCTATCTTTATGACTCTGGCCACAAGAGATCTCAACCCGGGTTACGATCTGGGTAGAGGAAAAACTTACCTTCAACTAAATCAAATATAGTTCCTAAATGAAGAATTCTAGTCATCTAGGAACCATAATTCTAGAATCATAGTTCCCAAATGAAGAATTCTAGTCGAGAGTTTCAGATGGCTTTCTCTATGTTAACAGAGAAGCTGTGTGAGGCCAGTGTCTGAATGGTAAATTGGAGATCTGAAATGTCCTGCTGAGGAGTTAAACAGAAGAGACTTAAACAGAGCCTGGGGAAATAGGCTCGTGAATGCAGGTTGATCCGGAGGTAAGCCCTCAACCTCCGACAACTCTGGTTCCTGAGGCTCCATCTCTTCCGATACAGAGTGTCTACTGACATAGGAGACGGATGGAGAATCTGAGTCCGCAAGCGAGAGGGCATCTTCCAAATCGACTCTGTCCAGCAAAGCCAAATAGTCCAAATGGACCGAATACACTGTAATCGGTCTGGCAGTCGAGAAAGTATGAGTCGACAGGGATCGTTGCCCCATTGCTGCAATCATACATTGAATGTCCTCTGGACGTAAAGGGGTAGAATCATGGTCTCAGGCTGGGCCGGCCTCTGTAGAGGCTTGAACCAGAGCAGAAGATACAGGTGGATGAACCACCAACCCAGCTGGAGTGCTATACTCCACAGCAGCATTGATACCCCACAGGCGGGGGAGATCCCAATAAGTCAGCTGACTCAACTGACACCAGGAAGTCTTGCAGCAACATCTGATCTGGGGTCGGAGAGAGGTCACATCTACGTTCCCCTGGAGAAACCCTGGCTGTTGTAGATGATGTAGGATCACTGTCCTTGGCCTTGACTACAGGCTTCCATAGAAGCTTTCCCTTGCGTCTAGCAGAAAACTTAGCCTGAGATTTAATGGATACTCCATCCCCTTGCACATGCTTGGCATCTTACGCTTGGAAGCAACTGACTGTTCCCTTACTGTGGCCTGGTGGCCATGTTTTGACTTGTCCAGAGCCTTAGGCATGATAGGCCATATAACACCCAAGAAGTGGAAAATAGACTCCATGTTAAGCAAGGCAGTCCTGTATCAGGGGAATGTCAAATTCTAGATGCATTCTGAGATAAATATGTGAGGCAGCAACAGAGAAAAGAGAAGGCAATTAACCCCAAGCCTGTAAGGTGAAGCAATGTCTGCCAAAAGGGCTGAAGGCAAGGTTAGGCCAGGGTAGCAGGAACAGCCAGAAAAACTGAGGCCTGAGAGAAGCTCAATGTGTCGCCTCGCCCCTAAACATAATGGCGGCCAGAACTGCCAACTCAGGGATCACAAAGCTCCGTTACTGATCAGAACAGCAATGTCAAACAGCTGAGATGCGGACCGGTAAGAGAAGTCAAAGAGTCGAGCAGGTATAAATTAGGGTGATTTTACATATCACCAAGCCCTTGTGATGTGACCACAAGTGGCAAACCACAGGGAGTGCGAAAACTCCACTTTGAAGCCGGCGGCAAGGTCAATCAGCTGAGAAGCGGTTAATAGTGACAGCGGGCAGAGCTTTGTTCATTTCCGCAGGAGAGAATCAGAACCTGGAGGAAAAGAACCGACAAGCGGTGATAGTCAGGGAGCGCAAAGACTCCACTCAGAACCCGGCAGCTAGTCTCAAACAGCTGAGAAGCGGCTCTATTGAGTCTGCTGGAGAAAAGCTGTGCCTGAGTGAAAGGCTGACAAGCGGCGAGAGACAGGGAGTGCGAAAAACTCCACTAACAGTTATGCAGCTGGCAGTGACAAAAATGGATGCCCAAAGACCGTGGGGAGTGCAAGACTCCGCAAAGAGAAGTCGCTGTTTAAAATGCAGGGCTCCACTAGCAGAGCCAGTGATTTTTAGCCACCCATGGGAGCAGAAAGCTCCACCAACATACAGAAACTTACCAGTTCGATGAAAGGATGTCCAGCAAACAAAAGAATAGCCAAGTACGACATCCAAGGTCAAATCCAAACAATCAGGTATGAAAGAAAACAGTCTAACTCTGAAAACTGTCAGAGCTAGCTATCCACAAACTGTGCCACCGTAAGAGTGGGAGTGCTAGACTCCACATTATTGTTACTTCGAACAGGAGGAGGAGATTCCCATAAATCAGATGGCTCAACTAATAGTGGGAAATCTTGTATTGACATGTGATCCTGGGTCAGAGAGGAGGCATGTCTACATTCTCCTGGAGACCCAACTGTTATAGCCAATGGGGCAGAGCCAGTGCCTTTGTCTTTGCCAATAGTTTTTCTTAGTAGCTTCTCCTTGCGCTTAGGAAGAGCCTCAGAACAAGGCTTAATTGCTACTCCTTCCCCTTGTGTATGCTTGGAAGCTTCCATTTTAGAATCCACTGACTGCTCTCGCACTGTGGCACTAATTTTGACTTGGCCAGAGCCTTAGGCATGACTGGCCTTAATTAATCAATTGGGTTGAAAGGACCCCCTAAAATTTTATCAGCCCTGTAATAGGTCAACGTAAATTTAAAAGTAGTTTAAATTAATATAAACATGTTATAGATGTAAATTATATCTCCAACACCATTTCCAGTAGCCAGATGTGGCAGTCTTAGTTTATAAGGACAGAATATGCTTATAGCCAGTACAGAACTAAGGATTGGAGGCTTGATAGAAAAAAACTGTGCCCTTGCCCTTAAACAAAATGGCGGCCGAGCAGTCACCTAAGAACTCGAGCTGGCGTAACTGTCAAAAACTGAAGCACTGCTCAGTCTCAAATGAAGGCAGATCTGTCTTAAACAGTCTAATTTGGCCAAATAATCAAAGCACTGATAAATGGAGATAGCCAGAGAAAGTCAAGCCTCGTAGTCGAAAATGTTAATTAGCCTCAATCAGCTGTGAGGCAGTTTAAAATAGCAGGGAAAAACTCTGCGCTTTCTTAAAACTGCCGACAAGCGGCAAGAATCAGGGAGCGAGATAACTCCTCAAATGCAAAAGTTTATGGCTATAGTGAAATAGCATCATCCATATTAATCATATGTTGAATGTCCTCTGTGCGCCAATTGATTTGCGCTTGATCTCGAGCCTGGTCCACTTCATTAGAAGTTTGGATAGGAACAGAGGATGTAGGTGCATTAAGCACTGAGAACGTGGGAGCGCTAGACTCCTCAGTAGTGGTTGTACCCATAACGGGATTAGAACCCCAAACTTCAGATGATTGAACTAAGAAACCTTAGAGTCAGTATAATTATTTCTTTTACGTGACTTTTTAACAGTCTTGTCCTGACTGATGACAGCACTGGGAGTCACCAAAGAATGTTTTGCGGTTGTGCGCATAGGAAGTACACATTCCTTTTGTTTCTGATTATGATCCTCCCTAAATGAAGCCTGTGATTGCTCTCTTACTGTGGCCTTTCGGCCATGTTTGGATTTTGAGATAGCTTTAGGCATAATAATAGTTTGGGAATCAGACCAAATCTATAATCAGTAAGATGTAAGTTATTTAAAATATTTATTATTTTTCAATAGTTTGAAAGGATAGATAAAGGCTAATATGTTTAATGTTCTCAGGTAAATGTAAAATTCTAGCTGCGCCAGTAATCAAAATGGCGTTTCAGCACTCAACTGGCACAGCCTGATAGGCTGGAGGCTCTCAGGAATGGAACTTGAGTTATTGCCGGTATTCAAATGGCAACCGGCTCAACTGTCAATGTGAGCGCGAGGCTCAACTATAAGGCAGAGATAAAATTCCAACAGTTAAAAGCCGTTAAGGTAACTATAAGTACCTATGTAGAATAATTATTAAATGAGGCTTTAATTGCTCTTGGGAGCGTAAATTGATATTGGGAGCGTGATTCTCCTCTTCGGCTAGATTTGAAGCCGCAACTCAGCTATAAGCAGCTGAAATCAATTTATGTTAGAAAAGGTTTTTAGATGATCTTGGGAGCGTGAGACTCCTCTTTTCGGCTAAATTTTTAGCCGCATTTCAGCGCTAAACAGCTGAAATCAGTTAAAGTCAGCAGCAGCAAAGGGAGGCTGTTTTTAAAAGCGTCAAAGCCGACTTTGATATAAAGATTGTAGCAACAATCTGTAAAGCTGTGACTTTATTCAGTGGCCGACAAGCGGTTAGCATGAGGGAGTGCGAAACTCCACTTTAATGATCAGCTTAAATTAGCTGTGACAAGGTGAGCGCAAGACTCAACAATTGGGTTTTTTTTTTGTTTTTTTTTTTTACATTTAAAATAGCTTCTGCTGATAAAGGCGAAATTAAACCCCCTGCCCCTTTAAGGGAGCAGAATGCTCCAAGGAAATGATTAACTGACCAGTTTCAACGATGTTTTCTGATGCTGAAAGTAGAAAACGTCCTCAGATGTCCTAAGAATCTTCTGAAGTATAGGTGAATTAAATTAAAATGTTCAGTAGATAAAAGAACTGAAGAAATTAATCAGAAATAACACTCTAATGCTGAAAAGCAGATAGAGCACACTTTCCACACAACTGTCCAGTCTGACGACTGAGCAAAAAAGCTGGAATCCCTAGGAATAGGGGCGGGATTTAATAATTAATTGACAGGCTCAGTCCACATTTGACCAATGAGCATAACCCACATCTGGCTGCTGTCTCCACTCTCAAGGGAGAAGGAAGGGCTAACAGCCAAGGAAGTATTTCAGCTCAGAAATGTAGGAATGAAGTGAGGAAAGCAAAGGTGGGGAATGAGCTAAGGCTAGCAAGAGAGGCAAATATAGCAAGAAGAATCTATCAAAATTGCAGACAACCCCAAGCTGCTAACACTTTGGAGGATAGACTCAAGATTCAGAAGGATCTTGTTAGACCTGAATATTGAGTCCTAGCTAACAAAAAGCAGTTCTTGTGGTGAGCAAAGTACTGTCTTGCGCTCGGGAAAAAAAAAAGAAAAAAAAATCAAATGCACGGGTGTAGAACAGGTGGTACCTGGCTCAACAGTAGTAATTATGAGAGGGATCTAGGTGTCCTAGTAGACCACCACTTAAATATGAATTGGCACTATGCTGTAGTTGCCAAAAAAGCCGACACAATCCTTAGGCTGAATTAACAGAGAGATAGCATCAAGATCACAAGAGGTTATGTGGGTTAAACAGCATCATCACCAGATGGATTTGTAATTGGCTAACAAACTGCACTCATTGTGTAGTTTTTAATGGAACTACATCTACATGGAGGGAAGTAAGCAGTAGGGTACCTCAAAGTTCTGTTTTAGGCCCAGTACTCTTCCATATTTTCATAAATGATTTAGATGAGAGAATAAAGGGGGAAACTCATCAAATTTGCAGAAGACACCAAGCTGGCAGGAATAGCCAACACTCCAGAAGATAGGCTCAAGATCCAGATGGATCTCAACAGGCTTGGACAATGGGCCCTGAAGTGGTTCGGGAATGACGAGAGGCACAAGCAAGCAAGTGACAACAGCTCTTTAATATACAGTGAGACTTCAGCAAAAACTCAGAGGCTGCAGCCCTCCTTATATACAATCCTGGAGAGACTGTCAGCCAATCAGAAACGTAGGCAGGTTTGAAACTCCCGCTTAAAAGTATCAATACATAACACCCCTCCCTTCCCAGAAGGCACTAACACTCAAAAATTAACATATGTACAAACAAAGTCTCGCAGGTGCTTAGGCTGAGTTCTCGCCCTAGTTGACCTGC
Source organism: Arizona elegans (assembly GCA_022577455.1). Taxonomy (NCBI): domain Eukaryota; kingdom Metazoa; phylum Chordata; class Lepidosauria; order Squamata; family Colubridae; genus Arizona; species Arizona elegans. Next base: position 159,067,442 of record JAKOOJ010000001.1, read on the forward strand.
GCAGTTCAGTGTTTGGTGAGGCGTCGAGCTGGTCGGAGGGACTCTTTGTCTCTCCCGGCTCCACCAATGGAACCTCCTGGATTTTGTCCGGGGCGTGGTTATCCCCGGCTGGGAGTGGCGACTCGCTGGGGCGGTGCTGGAACCAGGGCTTGTCAGCTAAGTATTCTCGCGGCCCCGGGCTTGAGTTAGCTGTTTTGGAGAAGTGGTCATAGTTAGGCTCGGACATGTCTGCGTTGATGTTTGCCTCACCAACCACCCGTTTCCTCAGTTGGTCTATGTGGCGCTTCCAGAGTCTATCTACCCCCACGTCCACCGTGTATGATTTTGGGCCTGTTATCCCCACTATGGTTCCTGCAACCCACAGAGGACCGCTGGCATAATTGCGAGCGAACACCGGGGACCCGACCTGAAACTGCCTTAAGCCACAGGTCTCTCCCTTAAAGTTTTCGTGCGAATAGTTAGGGTGAAGCCTGTCCAACATGCACCGGAGCTTTCTCCCCATGAGGAGCTCTGCTGGGCTTCTCCCAGTTGCTGTGCATGGTGATGCATGCTGAACCGCAAGGAATTGATCTATCCTGGCCTGCCAGTCCCCATTGTCTAATCTGGACAGTGCTTCCTTGGCTGTCCTGACAAATCGTTCAGCCAATCCGTTGGAAGCCGGGTGAAATGGGGCTGATAGGGCATGGCGGATTCCCAGGCCGGCCAAGTAACCTTCGAAAAGGGTTGCTGTAAATTGGGGCCCATTGTCCGATACCAAGGTATCCGGCAGGCCGTGGGTGGCAAACAACTTTCTTAGGGCCTTGATAACCGCTTCGGCCGTTGTGGATGGCATTAATACAATTTCGAGCCATTTTGAAAAGGCATCCACTACTATTAAAAACGTTTGGCCATGGAACGGGCCGGCAAAATCAATGTGGATCCTCCCCCATGGGCCTTTTGGTTTCTCCCACTCTCGGATGGGTGCTACTGGGGGATCGGGGCGAGACTCCTGGCAGGGTCTGCACTTCCCCACCCACTCGGAAATGACCTGGTCCATGTTGGGCCACCAGACATAGCTGCGGGCTAAGCACTTCATCCTAACGATGCCAGGATGCCCTTCGTGCAATAACTCTAAAACTCTGTCTCGTAGTTTTGTTGGAATTACCACCCTGTCACCCCACAGTAAGCACCCCCCTTGCGTAAACAGTTCATTTCGTTTGTTGGCAAAACCTTGGTACTCCTCCCCGACCACCTTGTCCGGCCACCCTTTCAAAACCCAACCCATAACAGTCCGGATAACAGGGTCTCTATTTGATGCCTTCGCCACCTCGCCGGAGGAGATGGGCCCCAAGGTTAACGTGTCCAACAACAGGACGGAGGTTTCCGGTGTTGGGTTGTCCAGCAGGTCGGGAAGGGGGCAACGGCTAAGGGCATCCGCATGACCCAGGGTCCGCCCCGGCCGATGGACGAGCTGGTACGAGTAGGCCGATAAGAAAATCGCCCATCTAGTTAAACGGGGGGAGAGGGCAGCGGGGGTTGGCCTGTCGCCTGCTAGCAGTCCTAGCAACGGTCTATGGTCAGTCACAAGTTTGAATTTTCGGCCATAGAGGTATTCGTGGAACTTCTTAACCCCCGCAATCGCAGCCAGAGCCTCTCTGTCCAATTGGCTATAGTTTCGTTCTGTGCTGGACAGAGTTCGGGAGTAGAAGGCAATGGGTGCCTCTAGGCCGTTCAGCAGTCTATGGCCTAGGACGGCACCAACTCCTACGGGGGAGGCGTCGCAAACTAAGACGAGCGGCAGCTCTGCATTGTACTGGATCAGGAAACTGTCCTCAGATAGGAGTTTTTTTACTGCCTCAAAAGCGGCCGCTTGCGGTTTCCCCCAGACCCATGGTACATTCTTCCCTAAGAGTTTGTGAAGGGGATCAGCGACCGTGGCCTTATCTCTTAGGAACATTGAGTAGAAATTGAGCAGTCCAAGGAAGGCTTGGAGCTCAGCTTTGGATTTGGGGGCTGGTGCGCTTTTGATGGCTCTCACCTTGCTTTCGGTAGGGTGGATGCCTGTGCCGTCCACCCTGTACCCCAGAAATTCTACCGAGGGGACCGCTATCCTGCACTTGTTCTTTTTAAGTCTTAGTCCCGCTTCTCTGAATCTGGACAGGACGTTCCGTACCCTGTCCCCTAGCTGGTGTTCGTCTTGGGCGCTAAGACGTCATCGAAATAGGGGACTACTCCCGGAAGTCCTTGCAACAGGCGCTCCATGGTGCTTTGGAATAAGCCGGGTGCGACGCTCACCCCAAATTGGAGCCTGGTGCATTTAAATGCACCCCTATGAGTCACGATCGTTTGCGCCTCTGCCGTGGCGTCGTCGACCGGTAACTGTTGGTAGGCTTGGGCCAGGTCTAATTTGGCAAAAATTTTTCCGGGGCCCAGGGAGTGTAATAGATGGTGCACGATCGGCACTGGATAGGCGCTCGGCTGCAAAGCCTTGTTGATCGTGCACTTGTAGTCGGCGCAAATTCTGATTGAGCCGTCGGACTTAACTGGGGTGACTATGGGGGTCTCCCACTTGGCATGGTCAACGGGAACCAACACCCCTTGCTTAATCAGTTTGTCCAGTTCTGCATCGATCTTTGGTTTCAATGCAAACGGCACTCGTCTGGCCTTCAGTCTTACTTGGCTACGTTGGGGTCTAAGTTTAGTGAAATAGGGGTCCCCACATACTTGCCCAACGTGTCCCCGAAAACGTCCTGGAACTCGGACAGGAGGCTGTCTTTCAGGGTTGACTTGGACATCAGGTGGACGCCGGTGAAGCCCATGCCAAGGGCTCGGAACCACCCCATGCCCAGGAGGCTCGGCAGCTGCTTCGTGACGATGGTCAGCGGCAGGTCTCTTTCGTAGTCTCCGTAGGTGACCCGGAACGTGCCCACGCCTTCGAGGGGGACTCGGTTCCCCTGGTAGTCTAGGATGCGCAGTCTCTGTCTGGAGAGTTGATCCTTCCGGAACGACGGCAGGAGGGTCTTTAGGGTTGTCCACGACATGATGGAGAGAGCTGATCCGGTGTCGATCTCCATCGAGCACGGTCTTCCGTTGATCTCGACCACCGTGCTGACTTTGTCCTCGACCGTTGTGCTGGCCTGGTCGATGTGTATGCTGCGGCCATCTCGCGGTTCAAATTCGCGCCGTTTTTTCGCGCCGCCTTCTCTCGTTGGCTGCTTCTGGCGCGCTGATTCCGGTTGGCTGCGGTGCTCACGTGGTTTGAGTCTTCTGGGCAGAATGGCTCTGCAGACTCGCGCCAAGTGCCCTTTCTTCTCGCAACGCCTGCAAATAGCCTCTCTGTATTTGCAGGACAGTCTATCATGGTGCCCGCCACAGCTGGGACAGCTTCGCCGGGGGCTGCCAGTGTCTTTTCTCCGGTGCTCTGTTCGGAAGACGTCCTCATCCGACTCGGACTCCGAGCTGGATCCGGCGTCTTCTCTGTGCACCGGGGCAGACTTGGGGCTGTCTTTGCTGGTCGGCGGACGCTGTAGCGTTTCAGCGGCCTTTGTGGAGGCTTCGTGAGCCCTGGCCTCGTCAAGGGCTCCAGCAAGCGTCAGATCAGGCTTGGCGAGCAGACGCCGTTGCAGCCTAATGTCCCGAACACCACAGATCAGTTGCTCAAGCAACGCATCATCCAAGTCTCTGTAGTCGCAATGAGTTGCGGCTTTTCTCAGGCTGGCCATGTACGCGCTGACCGGCTCTCCCTCTCGTTGGACGCGCTGCCTCAGTTGGTATCGCTGCACGAACTTGGAGGGGACGGGAGCGTAGTGAGCCCGGAGAGTTGCCATCAGGGTGTCCCATGAGACTGTTTGAACCGGCGTTGGCTCACACAGTGACTCGGCCATCTCGAACACGTCCGGTCCGCAGTGGCTTAGGAATAGGGCTCTCTTTCGATTAGCCGAGAGGCCCTGCATGTCGCTGGCTTCTAGCGAGCATTCAAACCTTGTTAGGTACGAGACCCATTTTTCGCGGGTCGGATCAAAAGGCTTGGGCGGAACGTAGGCAGACATGTCCGGTATGTCTCCTGTGGTTCGCCTCGTCGCCTAGCTGAAGCTCGTGGTCTCACTGGTTGGCTTCTTGTAGCCTCTATCCCACCTTCGTCGCCAATGAAGTGGTTCGGGAATGACGAGAGGCACAAGCAAGCAAGTGACAACAGCTCTTTAATATACAGTGAGACTTCAGCAAAAACTCAGAGGCTGCAGCCCTCCTTATATACAATCCTGGAGAGACTGTCAGCCAATCAGAAACGTAGGCAGGTTTGAAACTCCCGCTTAAAAGTATCAATACATAACAGGCCCTATCTAACAAAATAAAATTCAATGTAGAGAAAAGCAAGGTTCTACACTTTGGGAAGAAAAACCAGATGTACAGATACAGATTATGTGAAACATGGCTCAGTAGCAGTAACTGTGAGATCCTGTAGTCCTAATGGACAATCACTTAAATATAAGATAGCAGTGTGCTTCAGCTGCCAAAAAAGCCAATGCAATCCTCGACTGCATCAACAGAGAGATAGAATCAAGATCCCATGAAGTGTTAGTACTGCTCTATAAACCTTGGTAAAACCACACTTGGAATACTGCATCCAGTTTTGATCACCACAATATAAAAAAGATGTTGCTACTCTGGAAAGAATGCAAAGAAGAGCAATGAATGATTATAGGGCTGGAGGCTAAAACATATGAAGAACAGTTGCAGGAATTGGGCCTATCTAGTCTAGTGAAAAGAAGGACTGGAGAGATATGATAGAAGTATTCCAATATTTGAGGGGCTGCTACAAAGAGGAGGAGGTCAACCTATTTTGCAAAAAACCAGAAGGCAAGTTAAGAAGCAATGGATATCCAATTAGGTTGGGGAAAGATTTTTTTGAAGATTTAAATAAAATAGTGTTGAAATATATTTGGCAGGGAAAAAAAGCGAGGATAAAATTAAAATTGTTACAAGATGCTAGAATAAGAGGAGGATTTGGGTTGCCTAAATGGGAATTATACTATCAAGCGACAAATTTGATGTGGATCAAGGAATGGATAATGTTAAGAAATACTAGATTATTGACTTTAGAAGGACATGCTTTTTTGGGGTGGCACGCTTTTTTATGGTACCAGGGAACAAAAACACAGGGGTATTTTAGAAGACATTTTATACGAGAGGCTTTACTATTAAATTGGGAGAAGATTAAAAGACAACATTATTTAAAAATTCCAGTCTGGTTATCAACTATTGAAGCATTCTCATATTCAATAACATTTAGAAAGAAACAAATTGTTAGATATAGTGAATTATTGAATGAAAAGGGTGAACTTAAATCTATGCAAGAATTAGAAGAACAAGGTATAAAGATGAATTGGTTTTCCTATCTGCAAATACATTCTAGATACGATAAAGATTTTAAGACAGAAGTTATGATAATTTGACTAATTTAGATAAAATTTTAACAGGTACTGATGAAAATGTAATTAAAAAACTATATGGATATTTATTGGAGGTTAAATTGGAAGAAGAACAAGTTAAAGAAACAATGATTGCTTGGGGGGGAAATTTTGGACACAGGATTGATTTAGAGAAATGGCAAAAATTGTGGTTGCAAAATTATAAAATGAGAATGTCAACTGCATATAAAGAAAATTTGTATAAGATGTTTTATAGGTGGCATTTACCCCCGACAAGAATAACCAGAATGTTCAAGAATAAATCTGAAAAATGTTGGAAATGTCATCAGATATCGGGTTCATATTACCATATGTGGTGGACGTGTGCAGAAGCCAAAAGATACTGGACTAAAATCCACACATGGTTGGAAAAATGATTAAAAAAACACATAGATTTTAAACCAGAGATCTTTTTATTGGGGATTGTACCTGAGATATATAATAGAGAATTGAGATATCTGATTGTGAATGTATTAACAGTGGCTAGAACTGTGTTTGCTAAAAATTGGAAAAATGAGAAAATACCAACGCAAAATGAAGTTGTTAAGAAAATAATGGAATGTGCTGAAATGAGTAAATTGACATTTGAAATTAGAGAACAAGAAGATAAACAATATTATAAGATATGGGATTTATTTTATCAATGGTTAGATTAAAAATTATGGAAATGAAATATGATAGAGATTTTTATAATACAAGAATTGTAGAACTATATAAAATATAACATAAAGGTGTATTATTATTATTGGATCGATTTAGGATGATGAAATAAATGTTATAATATAAATTAACTTAAATCCTAGAATATTTTGTACAAAATGAAGGAAGAATAGCTATAGTATCAGCCTCTGCTTTTTCCTGCTTTGGCTGCCATGGTAATGGGGGAGGAGGGAGCTGGCAATGAATTATAAGCATGCTGGACAGAGAAACGAAAGTGAATATAGTGTTGCATCTTTGAAGCTGCTATCGGGTCAATGGCCACAGCATTCCTGATTGATGACACTGCCAGATGTGTGCTTCCACCTAACCCCTGGGAGACCTTTGGGTTGGATGATTTACATTGGACAGTGGGAGGGGATGCTTTCTATTTGTAATTTTCGCACTCTTGCCTCAGATTCTGCTTTTCTTTGGTTGCGATCACTTCATTTTCCAGTAAAAGTATCTGCTTCTATAAACAATGGAGTTTGGGTTATTCTTTCTTGGACTTTGAAGGAAGCATACCTGACATTAAGCAGAATCTCTTTCTCAGCCATCCCGGATAACTACCAAGGGGGCTGAAGCCCACAGGATGTCTGATCAAGAAAGTAATTTAGATCAGATGGGAGTTCTGGCTCTATGATGACTTCACTTCAAACAGAAAAAGAAGCCGCGGAGTGGATGGAAAAAATTCGGCTGAGAGAGGAGCCAGAGGAAGCCAGATGGTCGTGGGGAGTAGGGAGACTGCCGGACCTGGCGAGGACCCCCCAAGGAGTAACCAGCTCCAGACCCCGTAAGGGAGAGGCAGTGTGGTTGCAAGAGCAAAAGGAAAGCCTTATGATTGCTCAGGCTATGCAACTCCTCCGCAATGCTGAAGAAAGCCAGAAAAACCGTGAGTCTTATGTATTCCCTGTGGGGAAGGGAGAAGACTACCCCAGAGTGGATCCAGAGGAGACTGCTTGTGGGGGAGAGGAAGAGGAAGCTAGGGAAGAAACATCTCAGGCTTCTGGTGCCCAAGCGAGGGATGCAGCAGCCCAGGGACCCCCAGCCTTGCAGGCCCCACCCCGCAGATGCAAAAAACCAAAAATTCTCCCCCTAACCGAAAAGTATGGAGGGAATCCGAAGACCTTGGGGCTTTTCTTGACCCAAGTGTGGAACCACATGCAGGACTGGGGGGAGGACTACTGATCAGATGTGGCACAAGTGGAATGCGTCACGAATGTTCTAGAGGGAGTGGCAGCTGAATGGATGGTGGTCCTCCACAATAACAACTCCCCCTTGCTGAGAAACTACAACCTGTTCATGGGGGCTCTTAGGAGATGGTTTGAAGACCACTTAGCTGAGTGGAAGGCGAGACTCTGAATGAAGGGAATCCAGCAGGGCCAGAGATCGGTGGCAGAATACACCCAAGAGTTTCGTGAGCTGGCACCTTTTATGACAGGGTGGTCAGAAGCGGCCCTACTGGAGAGCTTTAAGGATGGATTGAATGAAGACGTCTTCAAAGATTGTAGAGCATGGGGGGGTTCCTGAAGATTTGCAGAGTTGGTACATAGTAGCTGAGGACATGGAGATCGATCTGGCTCGAAGCTGACTCCAAGGGGGCTGTACAGGGGACCTGTCATCCTCCTACTACCGCAAAGGAGCACCAAAGATGGCCTGGGGGAGAGTGGAGTTCAAACCCAAGTTGAAGCCTTTCACGTGCTTCAAGTGTGGCAAGGAAGGTCACCGGGCCGCTGAGTATTTCTCCAAGCCAGTGCCAAAATCTACCGGCTCGGGGCCAAAGAAGGCTGACAAAGCACCCACAAAAGCCCGCGAAATTGCCCCGAAAGGGGAAGTTGTTGAGTTCGCTCCCCGAAACCAGGGTGAGTTGGGAACTCTGACCACCGTGAGACGGACTCCGACTCCAATTCCAATGATCTGGTGAGTCACACTGAGGGCCCCATGCTCATTCCCGTAGAAATAAGGATGCCATCCACAGGGGCACATGCACAGATGCTAGCCCTATTAGACTCTGGGTGCACCAGGTGCATAATCAGCCCGAAAGTGGTGGAGAAAATGGGCCTTGAGGCTAAAAACATTAAGAAGGCCCATTGCATTCTATCAGCTGGACAGATTGATAGCAGGAGGGGGCCCAGCCAGTTTTGTGACTGAACCCATTGAAATGCAATTGGGGGATCACATAGAGACTCTCAGTTTTATTGTGGCCCCTGGCATGGAACGACCCCTCATACTTGGACTGCCCTGGCTCCGTAGATGGAACCCGCGTGTTAACTGGAAGATGGGAGTTTTGTGCATCCGCACCAGAAACCTGAGACTAGAAAGGGAAGAACCCCCCCTTGAGGACGGAGTAGAACACGAAGGGGCGGAGGTGGCAATAGGTCATATTGAAGGGGAGGAGAAGATTCCAAAGGAGTATTGGGATTTCCGAGAAGTTTTTAGTGAAAGAGCCTTGGATGTACTGCCCCCCGCCCCACAGAGCTACGGACTGTACCATTGAAATACTTTGGCTCCCTAAGCCAAAGACTCTATGACCCCTCGAGAACTGGGGGAGTTATGAAAGTTCATTGACAAAAACCTAGAACGGGGTTTTATCCAACCAGCCAGACCAAGGGTGGCGGTGCCGGTACTGTTCCAAGAAAAGAAAGATGGCTCTTTTCGTCTGGTAGTTGATTATAGGAACCTGAACACCATTTGCGTGGAAAATGTCTACCCCCTGCCACTCATGAAGGACATGCTAGCCCACCTAGGAAAGGGGAAGATTTTCACCAAACTCGACTTATGAGAGGCATACTACAGAGTGCGAATTAAGGAAGGGGATGAATGGAAAACAGCATTTAACTGCCCACTGGGATGTTTCCAGTTTCGAGTGCTCCCTTTTGGACTACAAGGAGCCCCTGCTGTGTTCATGCAATGCACGAGCACCTGTATAAGGGGGTGCTGGTCTATTTGGATGACATTCTTATCTACTCTGAGAACATGGACGACCATGTGAAATTGGTGTGGACTGTCCTGAAAAAACTCAGGGCTGCTGAACTGTATGTCAAGCTCTCCAAGTGCGAATTCCACCAACGCAAAATTGACTATCTTGGATATCGCATATCGCATGAAGGAATAGAGATGGATCCTGGAAAAGTCTGGGCTGTATTTGAATGGGCCGCACCACGCACCTGCAAACAACTACAGAGTTTCTTGGGATTTGCTAACTTCTATAGACAGTTCATCCCCTCGTTCGCAAAAATCGCGCTACCAATAACAAATCTCCTGAAAACAAAGGGTGAAGTAAAACCAAAGCCCTCCCGGGCCCTTAAGTAGACTATGGACTGTCAGGCGGCATTCGAAAAGCTAAAACGGTTGTTTGCTGCTGAACCAGTCCTCAAACATCCAGACATGGAAGAGCTTTTTGTAGTACAGGCTGATGCGAGCGACATGGCAGTAGAAGCAGTACTTCTGCAAAAGAATGCAGAAGGGAAATTACAACCCTGTGCCTATACATCTCGTAAATTGTCGGAGACTGAAAGGAGATGGGCCATATGGGAGAAGGAAGCTTTTGCAGTACGCTGGGCATTGTTAACGTGGAGACAATTTCTTGAAGGAGCTAAACGTCTTTTTGAAGTTTGGACTGACCATAAAAACCTGGAGGCATTGAAAACACTGCTTAAGCTATCACCAAAGCAAGTTTGCTGGGCTCAGCACTTCAACCATTTTAATTTCACTCTACGCTACCTTTCTGGTGGAAAGAACTTCATGGCTGATGCACTTTCCAGATTGCCTCAATACAACGGTACCAAGGAGGAAGTGGTTCACCTGATCATCCCTTCAACCTAACTGGTGGCACCAGTGAGCGCAAGCGAGGGGCGATCCAGCCCTCTCGGGCAATTTGTGTCAGAAACTACAAGAAGCTCTGAAAACTGATGAGTGGTTTCAAACCTACTCGAATGAGTGTACACTTCGTGATGGAGTAGCTTGGGTTGGAGCCAAATTGTGTGTTCCTGCCAGTTTGAGAGTAACAGTATTGCAGCACGCTCATGACGCCAAGGTGGTGGGACACTTTGGGTTTGTTAAAAATCTCCATCTCATTAAAAGACAATTCTGGTGGCCCGCACTCAAAAAGGACATAGAGGCATATGTAGCTAGCTGCCCAGTGTGTGCCTCAGCTAAGAGACCTCCGGGGAAGCCACCTGGTCTACTTCAGAGTGTGGCAAGGCCAAATGCCCCTTGGAAAGAGATATCAATGGATTTTATTGTACACCTGCTGGATAGTGGGGGGTGCACAGTCATATGGGCAGTAACTGATTTGTTTTCCAAACAAGTGCATTTCATCCCATGTCCTAAGATCCCTTCAGCTAAAACCCTTGCCAAAATGTTTATTCAACATGTTTATAGGTTACATGGTGCTCTGAAATGTATAATTTCCAACAGGGATGTGCAATTTACATCCAACTTTTGGAAGGAATTTCCAAAAGTGATAGGCTCCGCCCAGGGGTTAAGCTCCGCCCACCACCCCCAGACAAATGGGGCTTGTGAGAGAACCAATTCCGTGTTAGAACAGTATCTGAGATGTTACATAAATTATCAGCAAGATAACTGGGTGGACTTATTGCCATTTGCGGAGGTGGCGTATAATAACTCCATACATAGCAGCAGAGGGTTCACTCTGTTCAAGGTGGCTTCTGGCCAAGAGTTTGTACCAATCCCAGAGCTACCTCAAAATGACCCACAGAATCCCTCTTTGATTGATTGGATCGACCAGTTATGAGGGACTTGGGCAGTAACTCGAAAAGCTCTAGATGAAGCGCATCGAGCACATAAAGCCCAAGCCGATAAAAAGAGGTGCCCAGCACATGCTTATAAAGTGGGGGACATGGTTTACCTCTCTACCGAGTATCTCTACCAAGTCTAAGAAGCTTGGACCAAGTATGTGGGCCCTTTTCCAATTACTCGAGTCATTAATCCAGTCACGGTTGAATTGGAATTGCCAAAAAAATTGCAATGAATTCACCACATGTTTCATGTTAGCTTGCTGAAACTGGAACATTCGTCCCCTTTACGTCCGGACCAAGAGCCTCCTCCTGTCCCCATACTGATTGAAGGGGAACAACATTTGGATCTTGGATTCCAGGAAGCATCACGGTAAAGTGCAACATCTGGTGGCCTGGAAATATTTCCCATTGTCCAAAGCTGAATGGGTGAACAAATGTGATGTCGGGGCACCGAAGAAGGTACAATTGTTTCACACCAAATATCCTGATAAACTCTGATTTCTATATATGTATATTGTATTGTGTTGTTACCTCCTTTCCCCTCTCTTTCAGGCATGAGGGTTTCCTTTCTTCTGAAGGGGGGGGGGTGAATGTCAGCCTCCACTTTTTCCTGCTTTGGCTGCCATGGTAATGGGGGAGGGGGGAGCTGGCAATGAGTTATAAGCATGCTGGACAGAGAAACGAAAGTGAATCCTAGGATATAGTGTTGCATCTTTGAAGCTGCTATTGGATCAATGGCCACAGCATTCCTGATTGATGACACCACCAGATGTGTGCTTCCACCTGACCCCTGGGAGACTTTTGGATTGGATGATTTATGTTGGACAGTGGGAGGGGATGCTTTCTATCTGTAATTTTCACGCTCTTGCCTCAGATTCTGCTTTTCTTTGGTTGTGATCACTTCATTTTCCAGTAAAAGTACCTGCTTCTATAAACAATGGAGTTTGGGTCATTCTTTCTTGGACTTTGAAGGAAGCATACCTGACATATAGTCAAATAAATGATTAATGATTACATAGAGATATATTAGATCGATAATATAAGAATTTAGGTAAATTGTAAGCTATGAATATGATGAAGACGCACAAAAGACTTGTAACCAACCAACACACTGTGTGTAATTGAAGATGTTTTTATGTTTTTATGTATATTTGTTTAAAAATAAAAAAAAAATTAAAAAAAAAAAAGAAGAAGAAGAAGAAGCAGCAATGGATAGAAAATAACCAAGGAGAGAAACATCCTAAAACTACGGACAAATTTCCTGACAGTGAAAACAATCAAACAGTGGAACGGCTTGCTTTCAGGGGTTATGGATGCTCCATTACTGGAGGCTTTTAAAAAGAGACTGGACAGCCATTTGCCTGACATGGTTCAAGTTCCCCTGCTTGAACAAGGAATTGGACTAGAAGACCTCAAGCTCCCTTCCAATTCTGTTATTCTGTTATTCTGAACAGTTAAGGGAACTAGATATGTAATTGTCCAGCCTAACAAAGAAAAAAACATGATTGCTATCTTCTGGTACATGGGAGCTGTCAAAGAGAGATGAAGGTCAACTTATTCTCCAAAACTCCTGAGGATAGGACAAGAATCTCTTATCAAGAGAGATTCAACATGGAACTAAGAAGAAATTTCCTGACAGTGAGAATAATTAACCAATGGAACACCTTGCCTCCTGGAGTTGTGGGTACAGTATTGCTGGAAATTTTCAAAAAAAGATTGGACAACTATTTGTTTGGGATAATATAATATAGTCCAAGCCCCTTGGGCAGGGGGTTGGACTAGAAGATTTCAAAGGTCTCTTCTAGCCCTTTGTTCATTGACTTTCTAAGGATTTCTTTAAATACTGTATGTCAAGAATCAGAGTAGGACAAGGTGGGTTAATTGCTCACTTCAAATGGAGAAATCTGAACAGATGATTAAGAGGAAACATAGGAATCCAATTCTTATTTTGCTTCTGTCTTTACTTCAAAAGGAAGTGATGATTTAAGTGACATGGAATGGAAGAGCTTACAGGTCAGAATAGATGTAGCAAAAAATCCTCTTTTGAATGCCTTTAAGTCCATAGGCCTTGATGAAATTCACCTTAGAATACTGAAGGTATTCTGAAAGCAGTCAGGATTTTTGTCAACTACCTTTGAGGAATCCTGCAAACTTGGGGAGTCCCAGAGAACTGGAGAACGGGAGGGAGAAAAAAGGATCCCAGTAAGTATCAACCAGTAATAACATCTGTTCCTGAAACCATGTTAAACAGATAATAAAGTAGGCTGTGGTGTTGTTGGATTGTGCTGCTGCTATGAAATGGTTTTACGACTGGCTAGCTAACCACTCTCAGAGAGTCAGCAATTAATGGTTCTATATTGAACTGAACAGCAGTAATCAGTAAGGTCCTTCAGGGATCTGTCTTGGAGCCAGTATTATTCAATATTTTATTAATGATCTAGGTAACAGGGTAGATGGATTGTTGAACAAATATATGGATAATTCAATACCCAGGAGGATAAAATGAAACTGCAATTTAATTCAGATAGTGTGGAAGGCTGGACTAAGAGCAAGATGATGTTAAAAATTATAAGAGCCTTGGTGGTACAGGGGTTTAAGGCACCCTGTTATTAAGCTGGTTTTTAAGACCAGCTGCCTGCAATTACTGCAGGGTTCGAATCTCGCCAAGGCTCAAGGTTGACTCAGCCTTCCATCCTTTCTAAGGTAGGTGAAATGAGGACCCAGTTGTGGGGGCAATAAGCTGACTTTGTATAAATATACAAAAGGATGAAGGCTATTGCTGAGCACATTGTAAGCCGCCCTGAGTCTTCGGAGAAGGGCGGCATATAAATCAAATTTTTTAAAAAAAATGAAAAATCCCATTTTGGCAGGAAAATAGAACACATTCAAGATGGGGTATTCATAGCTTGGAGCAGAGGTGGGATTTTACCAGTTTGCACCTATTCGCTAGAACCGGTAGTTGATTTTCTAAGCAGTTTGGAGAACCGGTTGTTAAGAAGAAATCTCCTTTTGTTTTTTTCCACTTTACACAGTTAATCCTTTAAGGAATTACAACATTCTGGTATTGTTTCTAGCCTAATCTTTACGCACGGTCACTCATGTCCTCGTCACTTCCTGCCTAGATTACTGCAACACTCTCTACATGGGGCTCCCCTTGAGGAGCACCCGGAGGCTCCAACTGGCGCAGAGTGCGGCCATGCGGGTGGTTATGGGAGCGACATGGCGTTCCCATGTAACACCTCTCCTGCGCGAGCTGCACTGGCTCCCGGTGGTCTTCCATGTGCGCTTCAAGGTCTTGGTTACCACCTTTAGAGCGCTCCATGGCTTAGGACCTGGTTATCTACGGGACTGCCTGCTGCCACCAGTAGCCTCCCACCGGCCGGTACGCTCTCATAGAGAGTGGCTCTTCCGGGTGCCGTCGGCCAAACAATGTCGACTGGCGGCCCCCAGGGGGAGAGCCTTCTCTGTGGGGGCACCTACTGTCTGGAACGAGCTCCCCCCGGAGATACGGAGGATCCCGGATCTACGCACCTTCCGCCGTGCTCTCAAGACCTTTTTATTCCATCAGGCTGGCCTGGCCTAATTTTTCCCTTTTTTCCTTTTTAAAATGCAAATTTTAATTCGTTTTTAATTTATTGGGGTGTTTTAAATCTGTCTTCGGCCAAATTGTTTAATTTGGTTTTATTCTGTTTTTAAATTTTGTATTTATGTGTTTTTATCTTGTGGCTGTTCACCGCCCTGAGTCGTTCGGGAGTAGGGCAGTATATAAATCAAATAAACTAAACTAAACTAAACTATTGCCCTGCCTCTTCATTAACCCTTATTACATTCTTGGCAGTACACCTAGACTTACTGTTGTAGAGTTTTTTTTTTCTTTGCTGGTACTTTTTTTTTTCTTTGCTGGTACTTTGCTTGACTTTCTTAAAGTGGAAGGGTTGTTTTAAGCTTTGTACACTGCTGTTGGGAGGAAATACTCCCCTGTTGGAGTTCTTCCAGCTGGGATGCAACAATCAGCACTTTGAAGAAATAATTGAGTAATGGAGCAGAAGCTTTTAATGACAAGAAACCAAGATGAGTGACATTCACAAGGCTTCTTGGCTAGCTAGAAAGATTGACATTCAAACATGAGTTTACATACCCTTTCTGACTTTTGGTCTAAAACTGGTTTTTGGTGAAGTTTAATTCTGTGCTTGGTGATGTTTAATCCTGTGTTTATTGATGGGATAATTTTCCCTATTCAGATTTGTTTAGAAGGAAAAATGTTAATCTCTGTTCCTGAAAAGAAGCAGCTTCAGAAATCTGGCTAGTTCCTGTGTCTATTTGTTCTGGTAATTGGTTTAACAAGCAACAGCTATTGTGTTTGCTCCTTTGTTCCTTCATTCTAGTGTTAATTGCTTTCTTTGTAGTTAGGCTTATCTCAAGTGCTTTTTCTATCTGGAGGGGGGGTAGTTCTTCCTTCACTGCTTTAGTGGTTCTTGGCACTGTCCTTTTGGGGTATACTTCCAAGAGGCAGGATGAAAGCTTGGCACTGATTTTTTTACTGCCTTTCTGGGGGGCATGTGATTTTTCCTTAAATCTGAATGATTTTCTTAGGATATCTTATGAGGTGAGTGAGACCAGCTGGTATTTTTAAGTGGTGCAAATGGATCTAAGGATTGCTTCTCCTGGGTGTGCTCTTTCTGGAGAGCTAAAATGACCTCTCTGCTAAACGGTTTCACTTTATGAGTAAGAGTTGGCTGTTGATAGTTATCATTGCATTTTAACTATTTTAATTCCTCAAGGTCCTCTGGCACCCTACCTGATTTGTAACTCCAGGTATTTCTAATCTAATGATTGGTATTTAGGGCATCTTTTTGCAAGCAAAGAAGCTTTTTGTATTTTTGTACAGGTAATCTTTGATTTACAACAGTTCATTTAGTGACCATTCAAAGTTACAATGGCACTGAAAAAAGTGACTTAAGTTTTTCACACTTACAACTATTGCAGCATCTCCATGGACATGAGAGGCCAGGCGAGGTGAAGGGCTCCTCAACGTGAGTGACATCAAGTTGGCCACACCCACCCACGCCCACCAAGCCACGCCCACAGAACCGATAGCAAAAAAATTTGAATCCCACCACTGGCTTGGAGGCACTACACTGGAGTAGGGCTTGAGTGGAGTCATTAATGAACAATCATAATATGACATATAAGTGTGTTACAGTTGCTAGAATACCTAACAGACCTCTGAGCTGCATTAGAAAAAGTGTATAATCTGTAATTTTCCTCTGTTTTACATTGGCGGGATCATACCTGGAGATTCTAGGATTCTGGATATCACATTTCAAGAACATTTTGAAACATTATTAATCCATTAGGTATTTTATTCAAAAAGGTTTTTAAAAATGCATTTATGCTTTGAAGTCCTGAAATTTAATACAGATGAAAAGCAGAGGGCAAAAGCAAATTGCTGGAGGAAAAAAAGGACATCTAATTACAATTGTTTTGATTGGTGTTATCTAGGATGAATTCTCCTTCTGTGAATGCCAAGTTTGAATGCCAATTTTAGATATTTCTTAAATAACTTTGATAAGAGCAGTTATAGATTTTTACATGTTATCTTTAAGGGAGCCATATTACATTGATTTTATTTATTTTACATTTTAAAGAGGAAAGAATGAAAAGAACCCAAAAATGCAGGAAAAAGAATATTAAGGCTAAAGAAATAAATAAAATTTAAGCCATTTAAGTCACTAAGTGCTATCCTTTGCTCAATGTAAAATAAAGCATCCATGACAAATTGTGGAGAGGAGCCAAATAATTGATTCAGTCAAGAATTTCTCTAGGTGGTAAGAAATTTTTCTAACATTCTAACATTTTTAACATTCCAGATGATGTTGTGGCAATATTGGATGTGAGGAGCAAGTCTCCATGCTCCCACGCAGAGTTCTCCATGTTAGACGGCTCCAAAAGAAGCTAAAGCCACCCTGGAGGAATGGTGAAGAAAAGAGGGATGCCTTGCAGGTCACGGAGAGCAGCAATCTCTCCTGCTTGACCCAGGGTTCTTTTCCCTCTCTGTCATGATGAGGAGATGGCTGCCATGAAGCCGGGAAAGCTGAGGCAACAAAGAAAGCATAGGAGCAGTATAAAGGAACAGTGACTGGAACTGGGTGAGATAATTTCTTTTTACTCAAAACCTAACCTTAAAAAGAAAAGAGGGGAAAAATCTGAAAGAGACTTTTAACTATTTATTAAAGTGGCGAATAAAAACATAGAGAAAACCACAGACCCGAAAGAAAAGAACTAAGAGAGGAAAAGTTTAAAACTTCAAAGCACAGAAAATTGGATGGCTAAATTGGGCAGGCATTATTTTGGAAAGGCATTTCATAATGTTGGATTTATCTACTTTAATAATTGACTTTGCTCTTATAAATCAAATTTAAATTGGATTTAATAGTTGTTAGAACTGAAACAATGAACCTAAGCTGAGAGCACCCTTTACTGATGAAGGAAAATATACCATACTTCACAACCCTGGGAACATTTTTGATTAGAAAAATGAACAACATTTATTTGGAGAACTGTGGTGATATTTACTGTTCTATACTTATCTACCTTATGACTATGGGAGGTTCAATGGTGAGAACAAGGAAAATACCTAAGTAAAGCAATTTTTGAATGCTATTAAACTTATAGAGGGGACATAAAGAGATATTTGGAGAGTTTCCTGGACTACTTGAATGTCTGATTGAATAACCCTGAAAGAACTGTGACTATAGTATTCTTTGAGGAGCTATATTAGGCCTGAACTAATTAGGTTGTTGAACTACTGAGTAAAAGTGGACCTTATTAAAATAAGACAAGATGCTCCATATTGGGGAAATGAGTAGAAGTTGAAAGGAAATGTTGGTGTTCAAAAGCATTAAGGACTCTATGACAAAGTATGTTAGGGAGATAAAAAATTTAATGCAAAGTGTTAACTGTTATTATCCACAATCATTCTCAGTCACTTTCATGCATAAACTCAAAGGGTACTCTGCTCAAAAACCCATAATTTAATAATTGTTAAAACGCTATAATATGGAACTATCTATGTAAGCCAGTGAAAACTCCTATGAGTCAGGATTTCAAACATGGAGATATACAAAGTCCTGTATTCAGCAAGGAGATTTATAAATCCTTGATTGGTAGTCTATCTTATATTAGTAATTGGACTAGGCCAGATATATCCTATTGTGTTAATCAACTAGCTAGGTATAATGCAGAACCAACTGAGATGCATTGGCAAGCTGCAAAGTGAATATTAAGATATTTAAAACAAACAATGCATTATGTGTTATATTTAGAACCTAACTATGATCTTGTACTAACTGCATATGCTGATGCTAGCTTTGCTACTGATTTATCTACAAGAAAATCGACATCAGATATTGCAATAATGTTAGGGAATTCATTAATTGGATGGAAATCAATCAGGCAAAAACACATAAGTTTATCAACGATGGAGGCTGAATTTTCCTGTCTGTCTTTAATGTGTACAGAACTAATATATTATAAACAGCTGATGATAGATATTGGTTTAACTGTAAATGATCCAATTGTAATATTTGAGGATAACCAAGCTGCTATTAAAATGGCAACGAATTTGGCTGTGAAAACAAGATCTAAACATACTGATATTAGGTACTTAAATGTAAGACAAAGTATACAGAGTAAGATAATACAATTGGAATATTGTATGTTGGAGAATAATATTGCTGATAATTTTACTAAATCTCAGGGTGCTATTAAACATAGAACATGTTGTGAAAGTTATGGGCTAAGATTGTAAGCCATTATACAGTATATTGTCCTGTCCAAAGGGGAGTATGTTAGGAAATTGTTATTATCCAACTGGTGGGTCAGGAAATATATAAACCAACATTGTGTGTTTGTAGCTAAAAGTATTATGTAGCTTTAAAACTGTATTGCATCATCATACATCCTGATTATACATCCTGACATCATACAATGATCATTGCTTGATCATGCAGAGAGATCAAATATAGAGTTACAGCATATCAGCAAATGTAGTGTCCACACAAACCATAATTCAGCTTTCCTTAAATACATTGGCTACAGAGCTTAGCCAATCACGATGTATGATGATGAAACACAGTTTTTAAAGCTACATAATACTTTTAGCTACAAACACACAATGTTGGTTTATATATTTCCTGACCAACCAGTTGGGTAATAACAATTTCCTAACACAAAACATAGATGGGAAAATAGAAAATATTCTACAAGGGACAATGAATAAAGACCAAAATGCTCAGGAGAGGGAGGAGACAATGGAAAGAATGGAGGAAAAGATAAATGAACAAGCAAAACAAGAAGATAAGATAATAAAGACTATAATGATTAATGAAACAAATCAGGGAAAAAGTATCTTAAAGAGATTTAAAAATGGAATGGGAAGATACCATTGAAAAAGAGATATGGATTTGGGCAGATACCCTAAGGCATGGGAAGAATACTTATACTAAACAATAAAAATGCTGGGTTAGATAGAGACAAAGATCCAAGAGAGGAGTATGGGAGGTATGCCAAAAAACAAATAGGAATTGAAATATTAAAACGGACAAGAGATGATGGATAGAAAGGAAATGTTATTTCTTATATTTTTTCCTTCTTTCTTTAATATAATGGGTGCCTGATTAAAAGTTAGAATAGAATTAGAAATAAAGTTACATGTATTATAAAAGTAATAAACAGATGGAAGATTAAAGGGTGAAAGATGGATTTAATATGTATGTTTAAATAATATGATGATTGTTGTCAGGATGGAGTAAGGGGATTAGATTTTAATGCAATATGTGTATTATACTAGGATTAGTAAGGATGGCCTGATTAAACAGAATAAATTAAAGAATTAAATGGAAAGATTAGAGGTTGAAAGATAGCATTATTATGCATGCTTAAACAATGCTGTAATTGACATTAGAATGATACATTGAAATATTGAATAATTAAATAATGAAGGTTTATAGCTTAATACAAATAGGCGTATTAATACTAATATATAAGCTTAATTAATGTAACAAATATTATAGATATTAGTATTGTTATTTGTATCAAAATGAATGATACCCAGATGCAGCACTGTTCATGTATTGATGTTGATGTACATATAAAAAAATAAAAAACATATAACAAAAAAAGTCAGATAGAATAAGTTTTTGTATAAAAACACTAATTTGACACCTCCATTGTAGAACAATAGAAAAAGGGTTGTGATATTCTTCTTGTGACATCCATTCAAGTATTTCAAGAGTGCAGCAGTGCCAAAGTCTTCTCTTCTAAAAGATGAACATGGTCAAACTCCTTCGGTCTCTTTGTATAGGATTTTCTTTCTAATCCTTAGATCATCCTTGTAACCTTCACTGAACTAGTTCCAATTTCTCTAAATACTTCTTGAAGCACTGAGCCTAGAATTAGACTTAGCACTTGAGTTGGGTTCTGACAAATATAGAGTAAGGGAAAGACTTAGACTTAGAATAATTGATGAATGTATCTTTTCTTTTATGTCCACTGAGAGCATATGCATCAAGACAAATTCCTTGTGAGTCCAATCACACTTGGCCAATTTAAAAAAGTCTATTTTATTGACACTTTGAATGTACACTAATCAGCATACATTAAAATGAAATTTCTTTGCATACAGCTCTCAAAGGGCCTCCACCTCCAATATATACTACATAAACACGACTACTGTAAATACAAAATTAGGCATATTCGGTGTTAAGCACCAAACTATTCCATCCCTGGTTTAGATTAATTTAAACAACATGAAATTGAGGGAGCACTAATTTTAGTTTTATTCTCCATTCAGGATATAAGATCTGGAACTGAATCAAAAAATCTTATTCTCAAGGGGTGATCTTGACAGATCCAGAAATCTTATAAAGCAATGGCACTTAGACTTATATACCGCTTCACAGTGCTTTACAGCCCTCTCTAAGCAGTTTACAGAGTCAGCATATTGCCCCCAACAACCTGGGTCCTCATTTTACCCACCTCGGAAGAATGGAAGGCTGAGTTAACCTTGAGCCTGGTGAGATTCGATCTGCCAAACTGCTGGCAGCCAGTGATCAGCAGAAGTAGCCTGCAGTACTGCACTCTAACCACTGCGCCACTGCAGCTCTTATATGGTACCTTCTGCTTATTTCCAGGCTGCCACCCAATGCATATGTAAATTTTAAAAACAGTTACTAAAGTTAGAAATGGTAACAAATGTAATAATGCCACCCCATATTCCAGAGTCTTAATGTAATGAAATTTACAGTATCCTGGGATAGAAAGATGGAATCATAGGGCTGGAAGGGACTTTGGAGGTCTTCTAGTCCAACCCCCTGCCAAGCCAGGAGACCTTATACTATAAATGGACTTGATTTCATGTAAGTGATAACGTAATGCTAAAGTTTGTTAAACTGTATCAATAGATTATTTTGTCAAAGGATGGCTTTCTCATTTCACCTCTCAATCAAACATAAAATAGCACAGGATAAATCAGAATGAAGAAGAGTCCTCTTCTACTCAGCATTATGCCACTGGCATCATAAAGAGAAGTGCTGCCTAGAATTAGATAGTTGTTTTAAAGCATTAGCATTCAATCCCTAAATTCTTTGTAGCTACAGCAATTCTATCATTAAAGAAACGGGTAATTTGATGCTGTGTGTCATGCAGTCAAATGCAAGACGGGAACAGCAATAATATTGAAAAGCAGAAAAAGAGCTAGGAAGCACTCGGAAATGCATTATGTTCTTTTCCGTAAGTAGCTTGTTGTAATTCTGGTCACACTATTTATAGTCTTAGGGCTATAATAATTCAGTCCTCTGCAGAATTTGAGGAACTGAATATAGCTTCATAATGTTTTTGTTTGGCGTTTGGTTTCAGCATAACAAAATAATAAGATTTAAGAATAAAATAGCATTTGGGAGAAACAACATGAGCATAAGCAGTTTTTAAAAAGAAAATATTTTGGATAAAAAAATTGAAGCACCAAAATAATTTAGAAAATACAGTTCTTTATAAGAAAGAACTTGAGGGCAACAAGTAAGCAGTTTTGGAATCTAAATGTATGAAAATAAAATATTTCATTGGTTGTTAGGTTGATGATTCTCCAGCAGCAGCTAAAATCTCAAGAGTATTGTGCTTTCTCATGATGTAGCCCCTTCTAAAAGAGATGGGAGGAAAACTTGCATTGGAAGGAAAAAGGAAGAGCAAAGGTGGGTAGTTCTATAATTGTAAAACATTTGTAAAACTTTTTAGAATTTCTAAAGATAACTCTAAAAGATTTCTAATTTTTAAAAGATATTTTTCTGAGTTTCAAAACATCAAAAAGTATTAACACTTTTATTGTGCTTAGAGTTTGTTGACTCCTGGTGACTGTCTGCAATGTTGTGGTCCGCCGGCAGCCTGCGGAGCTGGCAGGAGAGTCCGACAGTGAGGAGGCTGGGGAAGAACATGGGCCAGTCCTGGAGTCTGGGGAAGGCTCGGATGAGGGCTCTGCGTCGGAGGCAGAGATGGGGCCAGGGCCATCTGGGAGTTATGTGCTGACTCCAGAGCCTCCAGAGTCTGATGTCAGCAAGGCAGAGGAACAGGGGGAGCCTGTTCCCAGTGCGCACATGCACAGAACTGCCAGAAGGCAAGAACAGTTAAGACAAAAGGGGCGACTTGGGAGTAAGGCTTGGAGATCTTTGGCCCCTCCCATAAGACATAAAGGAGGAGCAAAAGCACGTGAGTCTTTGCAGGAAGCAACTTTGTTCATGCTGGTCGATTTAAATTCTGAAGCTCCGTTTTGACTCTGTGCTCCATGTGGCCTTGCAAAGCTAATTGCCAATTAGGTCTTTGGCAGCGTGTCAAGGGAGATAAAGGTGGGTGCTTATCAGCCTTATCCCGAAGGACTGTGGCAGACTTCTGTCAGACTCTTTATCAACTACTTGTGACTCATTACGAGCTGTGAATGAACAGAATTCACAGCCATTGAAATAAAAAGAGGGTTTTGAGGACTAATTGTGTGCTTTTTACTGTCTCAGGAAGCTTAGGTCAGAACATGCAGAGAGTTTCTTCAGTTTTTTACATGTCCCAAAAACCATGGCATTATTTCTTCTGTCTCCCGAAGCTATGCAGGGAGGGAGTAGAAAGAGGTCTTCCAAGCTACAAAAGGCAGGCAGAAATGGGCTACCAAGGCAGTATCATACTATAACTAAGTCAAAACATGGAAGAGGCATAAACCTAGGCAAAATCAGGTAGAAGCCACAACATCACTCCAAAGATTCAGGGCAGGATTGCTAGTTGTTCTTAACGCTGGGTCACCTCTAAGTATTTTTTTTTTAATTTGATTTATATGCCGCCCTTCTCCGGAGACTCAGGGCGACTTACAATGCGCTAAGCAATAGCCTTCATTCCTTTGTATATTTATACAAAGTCATCTTATTGCCCCCACAACTGGATCCTCAATTTACCTACCTTAAAAAGGATGGGAGGCTGAGACAACCTTGAGCCTTGGAGAGATTCGAACCAGCAGTAAATTGCAGGCAGCTGTGTTAATAACAGGGTGCCTTAGACCATTGTACTACCAAGGTTCTTAAGATCCTTGGTAGTACAGTGAATCTTAAACTATTAAGATTCATAGTGCAGTTTCCAAGCATCCATCCACCCAGTCTTTGTAGTTATATTGTATTTGCCGAACAGACTATTTGCTTTATTTAGGAGCATTGAATTTCCCTCCACAGCCTTGGGCTTTTCTTCCTCTCAGCCTTCAGATTCTCAACCCAATGTCACCATGGATTTGGGGTCGTGCTTTGAGGAGTCCAGACTAGAATCTTGAGGCATCCTATTGTAGGAAGTTAGCACCAACCTTCTCCTAGAATGAAATATTCTAGGAAATATTAAAAAGGAAGAATGGATGAGAAAAAGAGATACATGCTCTTGGAAAGCAGCCCTGATCTTTCTTAATAGCCCCAGAAAGACTGGGCCATCCTATCTACAAGACAAAAGACTGGGCCAGCTTATTTACAACACAAAAGACCTTCACCCTCAGGACATAATAGGATTAGCCCTCTACCCATCTCACCACATGGCACCTGGGAAGATTACATCACCCAGCAAGATTCAACCAAGCCTGAGACTCAAGACAACCTACAAAGTTACCCCTGCATGGCCCCATGGGAGTCTGACAACCAATCAGGATACCTGTCCTTACACAGGAACAGGAAGCTCTAAGGTTGGGCCTATAGAGAGGGTATAAATAGATCTCACTCTCCACTCCATGTGGTCAGCTACCCAGGACTTCAAACCATGTGGCCCTGTCCACCATTAAACCATCTTTCCAAACAGCTTCCATGTTTCCAGTGTCTTTCTCTCCACTTGGAACTGAACCCAGGTGGACATTTCTTCCAATACTATTAAGAGATGCCACTCCTGCTGAATCAGAATTCATGACAGTAAATAGCTACCTGGTCTGCTTCCTCCTTCTCCTCTTCCTTGGTGACTGAGATAATATATTATGCTAGCAAAGTGCTAGCTCTTTGCTTTTATGCTCTTTTTCTTCTTTTTTTCTTTTGGAGAGAGGAATTAGAAAACACATACACTTGACACAAACACACACACGCACACACTCCTCCTATTGCTATTCTTGTCTATCAATCGCCTATATCACTGCAAGTGATTTTAAGATGCATTAAAGAATGATGTGAAATATATGGCATATTTATATGTGTACTATATCTATATCTACAATGTTGTTCAATAGATTGTAACCCAGTTGGTATTGTCTGGACTCAGAAGCTCAACATCAACACACCTAGTTTTAGAAGTTGAAAATATCCCAGAAGACAATCACTAACTTGTTTTATTTTCTTAGCAAGATAATCACATGAACATGATTTTGAAGTCATTAGGAAACAAGCACGAAGGAAGTTTGACTAAATGCAACTGTAACTTTTAGGGCAATTCCACTCTACATTTCCTCTCCATTGCTGATTGATTGATTTTATTGGCTGCCCATCTTACCACAGGGTAACTCTAAATTTAACAGTGATTTCTGACTGCTTTCCCTTCCATTGATCTTGAAATATGCAAAACAGGCAAAGACCATTTTGAGCAAATCACTACCCTCTCTCCAGCTCACCAATAGAATGTGCAATGTAATTCATAGTTCCCTGTTCTTTGTCAAACTTCTTGCAAATCCTGTTGCAATAAAAGTCCTCTTATTCTCCAGTGATGCACAGGAAATAAAACAATTTGTTAGTACTCATGTATGTTTACAGAGTATAATGTATGATTTTGTTTATTTTCAAAGAAAAAAACTACTTACTACAAAGAAACATGTATGAAATAGTGAGGCCATAATTAATATAATACAACATTGCCCAAACTTCCAAGTAGAATATATTATAGGTGGTCAAATTTTGATCATTGTGATGGAAATATCTTTTGCCACACTTTCATACATCCATAACCGTCAACTTGCTATTCCTTTTTAATAGAGTAGAGTAGAATAGAATAGAAGAATAGAATAGAATAGAATAGAATAGAATAGAATAGAATAGAATAGAATAGAATAGAATAGTTGGAAGAGGCCTTGGAGGTCTTCTAGTCCAACCCAATGCTTAGGCAGGAAACTCTACACCACTTCAGACAAATGGTTATCCAGCATCTTCTTAAAAATTTCCAGTGTTGGGGCATTCACAACTTCTGCAGGCAAGTTGTTCCACTGATTAATAGTTCTAACTGTCAAGAAATTTCTCCTTAGTTTTAAGTTGCTTCTCTCCTTGATTAGTTTCTACCCTCAGGTACTTTGGAGAATAGTTTGACTCCCTCTTCTTTGTGGCAACCCCTGAGATATTGGAACACTGCTATCATGTCTCCCCTACTCCTTCTTTTCATTAAACTAGATATACCCAGTTCCTGCAACCATTCTTCATATGTTTTAGCCTCCAGTTCCCTAATCATCTTTGTTGCTCTTCTCTGCACTCTTTCTAGAGTCTCAACATCTTTTTTACATCGTGGCGACCAAAACTGAATGCAGTATTCCAAGTGTGGCCTTACCAAGTGGTAAAAAAGTGGTATTAACACTTCAAGTGATCTTGATTCTATCCCTCTGTTTATGCAGCCTAGAACTGTGTTGGCTTTTTTGGCAGCTGCTGCACACTGCTAGTTCATATCTAAATGGCTGTCCACTAGGACTCCAAGATCCCTCTCACAGTTACTACTATTGAGCAAGGTACCACATATACTGTACCTGTGCATTTTGTTTTTCTTGCCTAAATGTAGAACTTATTTTTTTCACTGTTGAATTTCATTTTGTTAGATAGTGCTCAATGTTCAAGCCTGTCAAGATCCTTCTGTATCTTGAGCCTATCTTCTGGAATGTTGGCTATTCCTGCCAGCTTGGTGTCATCTGCAAATTTGATGAGTTCCCCATCTATCCCCTCGTCCAAGTCATTGATGAAGATGTTGAAGAATACCTTGGGGTACTCCACTGCATACTTCCCTCCATGTAGATGCAGTTCCATTGAGGACTACATATTGAGTACAGTTGGTCAGCCAGTTACGAATCCATCTGGTGGTGATGCTGTCTAACCCACATTTTTCTACTTTACCTAGTAGTTGGTTATGATCTACTTTATCAAATGCAACATTTGTAAGCAACATTGTGCAAAGATAAGGAGCAACTAAAAGACATTTAAAACATTTAAAGAAAAGGAAAGAAAATATTCCTAAAACTAGTTTTTATCCACACTATTTGCTATATATCTCCATACGTTTCTATCCTTACAAACATTTCCTTTTGCCAAGGGCTAAACAAAGATTAGAAATTAACAGATTATACAGTCATTTAAAATATTTTTACTTAACATTGTCATAGTCTCTCTATATATCAATCTTTTGGTTTATATTCCTTAACACAAAGCAGCTCTTCTTTTTCACTCAATACATTTCTTGGGAACTGGATCATGGAAAGAATTTTATAAATACATGATGAGAAATATATTTGTATCTGCTATGTATACTTAGGTATGAAAAAAAACTTGAGAAAGAAGTAAAAGACCAATCTGATATAAAGGGAAGTGCCTAGGTTCATGGTCTAGAATACAATATGCATAAAATAACTTGCAATGAAAAGCTTTAATACAGTAGTCAAGAAGTTTTGGCATAAAGCTTAGTATAGCAGTTAAGTGTTCCCTTAAGCTTCTGAACTTGTATAAGTGATTGCATTTGAAATATCAGGGCTAGC
The DNA here is from genome assembly GCA_022577455.1 of Arizona elegans. Classification (NCBI taxonomy): domain Eukaryota; kingdom Metazoa; phylum Chordata; class Lepidosauria; order Squamata; family Colubridae; genus Arizona; species Arizona elegans. Next base: position 159,094,609 of record JAKOOJ010000001.1, read on the forward strand.
CTGAGCTTTAGCAAAGTTGATGAAAACCTAAAATGAAACAAAAACATATTACATGAAATTAAACATATTCTGTTTTCAGAGATTTTCTAAATAGACTTATTACACCTAGTTTAAGTATGAAATTAAAGCATTCATGTTGTAGTTACTAAACTAAAACAGATGCTTATCAAAAATGAAGAAATCAGCAGGTACGGCTAAGACATCTTTTATTTGACAGCTCTTACTTTACCAAATTTGTTACATTCAGCCTAAATGAATTTTAGACAAAGCCAATTACTGGACCTCATTTGTCTCTTGTTGGTATTAATAGCTGATTCCCCTCTTCTTTGGGGCAGCTTCTCAAATATTGGACTATTGCTATTATGGCACCCCTAGTTCTTTTCTCTAGGCTAGCCAAACCCAAATCCTGTACCCGTTCTTCATATATTTTAGTCTCCAGGCCATTGATCATCTTAGTTGCTCTTCTCTTACATTTTTCCAAAGTCTCAACACTTTGCATGTGATGACTAAAATTGGTTGCGGTATTCCAGGTGTGGCCTTACTAAGGCTTTATAAAGTGGTACTAATACTTCACATGATTTTGATTCTATACCTCTTTTTATACAACCAAGGATTGTATTGGTTTTTTGGCTGCTGCCGCATACTGCTGGCTCATGTTCAATGATCATCTACTTTGACTCCAAGGTCCCTCTCACAGTTACTGTTTTTGAGCCAGGTCTTGCCCAATCTGTACTTATATCCTTGATTTTTTCCTCCCTAAATATCTGTGGAGATTCTCAGTCATCCAGGTCATGGTTGTCCCAAAGGTGCTTTTTTCAAGAGGCAACTGGACTTTTTGGTTTTTCATTGAAGATGTTTTGCTTCTCATCCAAGAAGCTTCTTCAGCTCTGACTGGATGGTGGGAAATGGAAGGATTTATACGGAAGGTCATTTGCATTCTTTTAGTGAGTTGCTAAGACCACCTGGGGTTTATCTGTGTTGTCAGGGTCACCTGAGTGTTGCAAATGGGTGTGTAGATAGATTATGTCGTATCTTCCCCCTCTGTTGAGAGAGGTCTGTTCAATTTTAACATAGATGGCCTCTTTAACCCCTCTCTCAAAGCAGCGATCCTCTCTGCCCAAAATATGGACTTTATTGTCTTCAAAAGAGTAGCCTGTGTCTTTTAAATGCAGCTGGATTGCTGAATCTAGTCCTGATGTGTTTGTTCTATATTGTGCCATGCGTTTATGAAGTGGTTGTTTTGTTTCCCCATTGTACAGATCTGCACATGGCATTGTATTGCATATATGACGTTGCTCAGCTTGTGTCTGGGTGTTTTATCCTTGGGATGGACAAGCCTTAGTGTATTCTTGGGTTTGAAGTGTGTACATAAGTTCATGTTGGCTGAAGATCCTCCAGAGCTTTTCCAATATGTCTGCAACGTACAGAATGACAACGTTGCTTCGTTTATTGTTCTCGTCATTGTCTGTTACAGAGGAGCTCCTGTGGTCTTTTTTGAGATTTGATGAAGGCCCACTTGGGATAGCCACACATTCTCAGGGCTTCCTTGATGTGTTTACATTCTTTTTCTTTCCCATCTTTACTAGTAGGCAGGCCTTCAGCTTGGTGATGTAAGGTTCTGATGATTCCCATTTTGTGTTCCATTGGGTGGTGGGAATCAAAATGTAAATATTGATCTGTGTGAGTGGGTTTTCTGTAAACTTCAATGTTAAGGCTTCTGCTTTCCTTAATGTGTACAGTCCAGGAAGGCTAGACTATTTTCCTTAACATCTTCCTGTGTGAATTTGATGTATCTGTATCTGTGGACAGACCCTACAGGAGCTCCTCTGTAACAGGCAATGACGAGAACAATAAAGGAAGCAATGTTGTCATTCCATACATTGCAGCCATATCAGAAAAGCTCAGGAGGCTCTTCAGCCAACATAATATACATGCACACTTCAAACCCAAGAATACACTAAGGCAGAAGCTTTTCCACCCCAAGGATAAAACACCCAGACACAAACCGAGCAATGTTATATATGCAGTAGAATGCAGTGAGCCATGTGCAGATCTGTAAATTGGGGAAATGAAACAACCACTTCATAAATGCATGGCACAACATAGGAGAACAAACACATCAGGACTAGATTCAGCAGTCCATCTACATTTAAAAGACACAGGCCACTCTTTTGAAGACAATGAAATCCGTATTTTGGGCAGAGAAGATTGCTGCTTTGAGAGAGGGGTTAAAGGGGCCATCTATGTCAAAATTGAACAGCTCTCTCTCAACAGAAGAGGAGGGATATGACATCATCTATCTCCAATCTATATCACAGTCCTTTCAACAGTTCCAAGAAGGCTCCACACCAATTTGCACCACTCAGCTGACCTTGATGACACAGATAAACCTCCAGGTGACCTTAATGACCCGCTAAAAGAATGCAAATGACCAACTGTCTGCAAGGAGTATAAATCCTTCTATTTCCCACTATCCATTTAGAGCTGAAGAAGCTTCTTGGATGAGAAGTGAAAACTAGAAAGTCCAGTTGCCTCTTGAAAAAAGCACCTTTGGGACATCCTCCCTAAATGTAAAACTTTGCTTTCTCGACATTAAAATTCATTTTGTTGGATAAAGCCGATTGTCCAAGTTTGTAGAGATTTTTTTGGAATCTGAGTTTGTCTTCTGGGGTGTTGACTATTCCTGCCAGCTTAGTCTCATCTGCAGATTTGATGAGTTCCCCTTATATTCCCTCATCTAAGCCATTTATGAAGGTATTGAAAAGTACTGGGCCTAAGACGGAACCTTGTGGTATCCCACTGCTTATTTCCCTCCATGTACATGTAGTACCATTAAGGACTACTCATTGAGTAGTTTGTCAACCAGCTACTAATCCATCTGGTGGTGATATTGTTTATTCCATATTTTTCTAGGTTACCAAGAAGTAGGCTGTGGTCTACTTTGTCAAATGCCTTACTGAAATCTAAGTATAGTATGTCCACAGATTTCACTGGTCTACTAATTTAGTCGCTTTATCAAAGAATGAAATAAGATTGGTTTGGCATGATCTGTTTTTAACAAACCTGTACTGGCTACTAGTTATAACGTTACTTGTTTTTAGATGTTCGCAGATCTGTTTTTTTATTATCTTTTCCAGGATTTTTCCAGGTATTAATGTTAGACTGTAAAGGTCTATACTTTCCTAGGACAGTATATTTTTTTCTTTCTTGAGGATGGGAACCACATCAGATCTTTTCCAATCCTTAGGTACTTTCCCAGTGCTCCAGGACTTTTGAAAGATATTGTACAATGGTTCTGAGATAACATTTGCCAGCTGCTTCAGAGATGTACTGTAATCTATCAGGTCCCAGTGATATATATTCGTCAAGATCAGATAAGTGTCTCTTACCATTTTCTTTCTTATTTTAATTTTTATTTCTAGTCTGTTTTTTACAGTAGGGTGGGGTTTTTTGCATGTTGGGCTATAGTTTCTTTTTGCATGAAGACTGATGCAAAGAATGAGTTAAGCAGCTCTGCTTTCTCCCTACTGCCTGTTACTTCCTTGCCATCTTCTCTCTTTAGTGGACCAACTGTTTCCTTGACTTTTTTTCTTGTTATTAATACATTGAAAGAAACTTTTAAAATTATCTTTGACTTTTGTTGCAAGTCTTTGCTCATTCTGAGCCTTTGCTTTCCTGACTTCATCTTTGTAAGTTCTGGCCATCTGTTGATATTTTGCCTTAGTTATATGTCCCTCTTTCCATTTTTTTGTACTTGTCCTTTTTATCTTTCAGTTTATCAGAGAGATCTTTGTGCAGCCATGCTGGTTTCTTCTTGAAATCCTTGTTTTTCTTTTTCAGTCATATTGTGCTGGACTGGGCTTTTATAATCACATTTTTCAAAGTTTCCCACACTTCTTGAGTTGTTTTCCCATTTAGGATTTTCATCTATGGAATCTTTCCTAGGCTTTTCCTGAGATTTTTGGTTCCTTTTTTTTTCAGTAAGAAAGTTTTCTACTTCATTTTGCATTTCTTCTTTCATTTTCATATACATGTTTTCAATAAAGAGTTAGGGTTAGGGTTAGGCTAATTCCTAACCCTGACCCTTTTCATGAGTCTCTTTTCATATTTTACCTAAATAATTCTTAACATTCTGCATAATGCCTAAGCGTTATATATAATGGAGGGAAAGTATATAACATATTAAAATAACACAGACATTTCATACTTTGCCTAACAATATCACACATTCTATAGATTCCTAAGCATTCTATGCAAGGCTTGTTTTTCACATATTGCTGATAACAGTTATAAATTATCTTGCCTCAACCTGGGAAAAGAGGTCCAATGTCCCAGGAGCGGCAATCCAGAAGTCTGTGTTTCTGACAGTTTAATTCTATTATGTCAACAAAAAATAAGACAAGTTTATTGCTTACCTCTTCCAGTGTTGTTTGACTCACAGAGAAGTGTTTAATTTCAAAAACTGCTTTGTTCATTTCTAGAAGTTGAAATATGTTTGCCACTCCTCCTGCAGACACTGGGATATGATATTCCACCATGTTCAGTTGATGGTCCTGTATGAATAAGATTTAATGCAGACAAATGCAGATTTTTTAAATCAAATACCATCTGACAACATATTTCCAATCTTGATTCATTTGTACCTGGCATTTTTATAGGATTGTGCCAGTTCTTTCATTACACTCCGTGAAGTTATTCTTACAGGGCCTTCTCTATTATCCTGGATGATTTTTACAAACTACTCTACAAGGAGCTTGAGAATCAACTATGAGAGTCATTATGTGCTTATACATTTGATAAATAAAAAATCTCCAGTGTTAGTAGGTCCTATTAATCAGGAACTACTTTGGCCTTTGCTTCTTTTATGCTGCCAGGATCTTAGAACCAGGCGCAACTAAATTTCCAAAAATTTCTGAAAGTGTTATTTTTCTGTACAAGAATGTGGTGACATCCTTAAAAGTGAATGAGGAAAAAACCTGTAAAACACACCGTGTATTCTAATTTTATAGAACAAATGTGATAACTTTTGACTGGTAATATTTGTAAATGCTACAGTTAATTCAGGATGCTATAATTTCTATCAGAGCATTAATCAAGAATAATTTGCCTCTTTTTAGTTTGTGGCTGGACTGAACAACAGGCACTCACATTATTACATTCTCTTCTATGAAAAAATTCATTGCACTTTTTTTGCACTTTAGCTTAGCCTTATTGATATTCTGCTTATTTAAGTGGATGAAAGAATATTCCATCATGTTAGAAATCTCCCTGAAGCCTAAAGAAATGTAACTAGATTTCTAAATTGTTAATGTGACATTCAGGCATTTCACAGTATAGATATGTAAAAATATGTACCCTTAAATATGTATTTGGAAAGTTTGTTTGTAAAAATAGAGTCAGCTTCTCAGTGCTGTCTGCACTGTTATTCAAATGCATCTTCACAGTGAATCCTTTTCCAAATCTAGAGGAAAATATGAAAAGTATAATTTATTAAATTCAAAGTGTAATAAAAATTCTAATAATCCCAAGCAGTACTTCTAGAAAACCAAATGGTCTCTTGTGTCTTGTTGGCTTTTGCCTGCATTTTGATCCTTGACGTCTTTGTTTGGGACCCGTGCTACGCCTTGGATTGATAGCCCCATGCCCAATTTCCATCGTTGGGGACGAGGTGGTCTAATAGACCAGTAAGAACTTGGCCAGATCACCTGTACCCCACAGGTTTTGGGGGCTCTTACCCCACTTGGATCATCCTGGGGATTGTGCCTGAAGACCATTGTGCCTGGACCTCAATGACCTGGAGGTTGCGGATCTCCCTTTTTCCTCCTTGGACTGGCCTATCTCCTGGGGCGATGACTCCCGCCACCATGAGAAGGTGGTTGGGGGTTTTTCCAGCTGAACCTGGCCGGGCTGCATTGAGAGGGCAGCAATGACGAAGAGTTTCACCCCAAGAGATTTCCCAGCGAATACGGGGACTTTGCCGCGGTGAGAGGGCGGCGATGTTTGTCATCTCATGTCCCTCCCTGGTGCTGTGAGGGGGCATCAGGGGGAGGGGATATTCCTGATTGCTGAGGAAGCTTGGGCCTGTTCTATTGTTCCATCGTTCCTGATTCACCATTGTCGTACCCATACCCATGGCTGATGATGGCTGTACAGACTTATGCAAGAACGGACTTGTATGCTCTGAGGAATGCCCCCCATTCCTGGAGGTGGCCCACCGGCCTAGCCAAGAAGTATCTTAATGACGGATCTTGGGATCCCAAGAGGTGGCATAAGGGTTTTGGGGTTTTTAAAAGGAGTGCCTTACACTCTTTTTTAATTAGGTTTTTAAGGAGAATAGGGAGGGGGAGGGCTTATGATACCCGGAGGGTGGCTGGGGGGGCTCCCCCGGGTCAGTCCAGGTCAGGGGATGGTCGCGGTGAGGTTGAAGCGGGTTTGGGGTCCCCTGAGACTCCAAGGGAGGGGGGAGGGGCACAGATCCCTGTTGTGATGGGGAATGGCCGCAGATGGAGGAACGGAGGGCCGTATCAGAGGTTGGGAGCACGCCTCCGCTATTTTCGAGCGGTGGCCCGCTCCAGCCCTCCTGGTTCTGCCTGCCTTCCTGGGGGTTTGAGAGATAGGGCCTCTGGGCTCAAGCTGGTTTATTTTAATGCCAGGTCCATGGTTAACAAAGCTCCCCTCATCAGTGAGCTGATCGAGGAGGAAAATGCGGACCTGGCTTGCATTACGGAGACCTGGCTGGGCTCGGAGGGAGGTGCCCCTCTGACTGAAGTTTGCCCGCCAGGTTTTCGGGTGCTACACCAGCTGAGGACCCAGGGGAGGGGTGGGGAAGTCCTGGTTGTTATTAGGGAGACCCATAGTCTGCGGGAGGTCACTGCTCCCCAGATGGATGGGTGTGAGTCCCTACTCATGAGATGGGGTCCTCGAGGGCAGTGGGGCCTGTTGATTACGTACCTATCTCCCAGCTGTGTACCAACGGCCCTGCCCGGGCTGCTGGACGCCCTATTGGGGCTGGTGGTTGAGTTTCCCAGACTCATTGTTCTGGGGGATTTTAACCTGCCTTCCCTGGGTGGGGCGTCGGGGGCGGCCTGGGAGTTCATGGCTTCCATGGCAACCATGGACCTGACTCAGGTAATTCAGGGCCTGACTCATGTGGGGGGGACACACGCCTGATCTTGTTTTTATCTCGGAGCAGTGGCGTAGTGAGTTCGGTGGGGGTATACCAATTATGTACCCCCTGTCATGGACCGATCATTATCTCCTTCAGTTGGACTTCCATTATCCACCCCCTGCCGCTGGGATGTGGGACCAACCACCTGGTTTCACCCCAGGCGCCTGATGGACCCTGAGCGGTTCCAGACAGAGCTTGGGACTATACCTGTCTCTCTTTCCCATGCTCCAGTCGAGACTCTGGTGGATGCCTGGGAAAAGGCGGCCGCTGGGGCTCTTGACCGGGTCATGCCTTTGCAGCCTCTGACCCGACGCAGATCCTGGCTGGCCCCTTGGTTTACTGAGGAGCTCTGGGAGATGAAGCGGCGGAGGAGAGGCCTAGAGAGTTGTTGGAGATCCAGCCGTTCCGAGTCTGACCGAGCACAGTTAAGATCCTTTACACGATCTTATCTAGTGGAGATGGAGGCAGTGAAGCGTCTTTACTTCTCTGCCCTCATTGCGTTCGCAGATAATCGCCCAGCTGCCCTGTTTAGGGTGTCCCGCTCCCATTTGAATCAGGGAGTGGGGGATGACCTATGCGGGGCCGAGGAGTATAGCCAACATCTGCTGGACAAGATCGCTCAGATTCAGGACGGGCTGGATTCTGACTGGGCAGGGTCGGTTGAGGGGGGTGACGACGGGTCTGGTTATCTGGGACGAGTTCGATCCTGTTACTCCCGAGGAAGTGGACAGGATCATGGAGAAGCTGAGTACCACCATGTGTTTGTTGGACCTGTGTCCCTCCTGGCTTGTTTATTCGGCTTGGGAGGTTACACGTGATTGGATCCAGGCAGTGATTATTGCTTCCTTGGGTGAGAGGAGCTTCCCTGCTGCTTTGAAGGAGGCGATGGTGAGACCCCTCCTCAAGAAACCTGCCTTGGATCAGGCTATATTGAACAACTTTTGTCCTGTCTCCAACCTTCGCTTTATTGCGAAGGTTGTTGAGAGCGTGGTGGCACATCAGCTCCCGTTGGCCCTGGAAGAAGCAATATACCTGGACCTGTACCAGTCGGGTTTCAGGCCCGGGTACAGCATGGAGACAGCATTGGTCGCGCGGGTTGATGATCTCTGGAGGGCTCGGGACAGGGGACATTCCTCTGTCCTGGTCCTGTTAGATCTCATGGCGGCTTTTGATACCATCAACCATGGTATCCTACTGCAATGCCTCAAGGGGTTAGGGGTGGGAGGCACTGTTTTACGGTGGTTCTCATCCTACCTTACGGGGCGTTCGCAAGCGGTGTTGGCGGGGGGACAGAGGTCAGCCCCGAGGCCCCTTACGTGTAGGGTGACCCAGGATTCGGTCCTCTCTCCCCTTTTGTTCAACATCTATATGAAGCCGCTGGAGGAGATCATCCGTGGTTTTGGGGTGGGGTGTCATCAGTATGCTGATGATACCCAACTTTTTTTATCCACCCCGAATCAGCCCAGCGATGCCCTCGATGTGATGTCCCGGTGCCTGGAAGTGGTGTGGCTCTGGATGGGGAGGAACAGGCTTCGGCTCAACCCTGCCAAGATGGAATGGCTGTGGGTACCAGCATCTCGGTTCCATGGGGATGCTCCACCACTGGTTATAGGGGGTGAGGTGTTGCCCCCTGTTGACAGGGCGCGCAACTTAGGCATCCTCCTGGATTCACGCTTGTCTCTGGAAGATCATGTTATGACCGTGATCAGGGGGGCATTTGCCCAGATTCATCTGGTGCACCAGTTGCGCCCCTACCTGGACCGAGATGGTCACTCATGCGCTGATCACCTCCCAGATTGACTACTGCAACGCTCTCTACATGGGGCTGCCCCTGAAGACCACTCGGAGGCTTCAGCTGGTGTAGAATGCAGCCGCACGGGTAGTGATGGGAGTGTCCCAACGCTCTCATGTTACACCCCTCCTGTGCGACCTGCATTGGTTACCGGTTGCCCTCTGGGTGAGATTCAAGGTGGTGGTGATTACCTATAAAGCCCTACATGGCTTAGGACCAGGGTATTTGGCAGACCTTCTGCGGCCAGCAACAGCTCCCCATTGCCCGGTGCGTTCCCACAGAGAGGGCCTACTTGGGGTGCCGTCGGCCAAACAGTGTCAGCTGGCGACCCCTAGGGAGCGGGCCTTCTCTGTGGGCACACCTACCCTCTGGAATCAGCTCCCCCTGGAGCTCCGGATGGCCCTGACCTTTGCTCTTTCTGCCACGAACTAAAAACGTGGCTATTTCGCCTGGCCGGCCTGGACTGATGGTTTTAAAATGGATTTTAATTGATTTTAGGGATTTTATGTGTAACTTTTAACCCAGAGTTTTTGTTTTATTTTTCTGTTTTATTGTTGTGAGCCGCCCTGAGTCCTCTCAGAGAAAGGGCGGCATATAAATCTAAACAAACAAACAAACAAATAAATAAATGAAGCATATTTCCTAGTACAACCACAAGCACATTAAGGATCTGGGTCAGCTTGAAATTTCAGAAGGTTAGAATGATCTAACTGCTGCAGCATCAGTGGTTTGTGTAGGTAGAGTTCCTATCTATGCTGTGTCTTATGTTCATCCTTTGATACTTGAATGTGACAAATCTTGCTCTGAATATCTAAGTTATGATACAAAGATGTGATAGAATGCAATAACTTTATTATATCATCTTGGTTCACTTATCCACAAAGCTTGTTTGGTAATTTTGTATCATTTCCCCCCTTAGAGCAAAAATTGCTCTTATACACTTTACTTCTTGCTCAATTGGACAGCAAAGTAAGAGTTGTCACAAAAGAAATATTTTACCAACCTGCTTTTTATATGCTGTAATGAACCCAAGCACTGGAAATGTCCATTTACCATAATAGCCAGGCGTGTGCAGAGAGCCTCACATTCTTCCATGCTGAAAACCAAAAGGTATTGCATTTTCAATTCAATTTCAACTAGAATGCCTGAACACATCTTGTTCTTTGCAATTTTTTCAAAAAATACCCAATTTATATATCAATAAATAACCAGCAAGATGGGACTGAAAAGTATGCAGGATAGGTGTACAATTCAGTTATAATCAGAAACATTATTTTCTCCTGGAGAAGAAAGTAAAAATTACATTCCACAAGATTTGGAAGAAGTATTGGAATTGCTTGATAGGCTAATCAAATATTAAGAGGAAAATTCTCTCAGGATGAAAATATCAGAAATAGGTAGATGTTTACCTATAGAAGTTTTCTATTAATTTAATAGCAATTACTCAAAATTAGTGCTCTTTCTACTCAATAATGGAATCTATTGTCAACCATCCCACTGCATTAAACAGCAAAAGAAACTCCCAGGACATTTTTTTCTCCAACAGTATAAAAGCCATTATGGGTACAGAAGTAGAAAAGCCAGGTATGACATTTTCACATGCAAACAGCATAGGAATTTTTTTTCTTTCCCCTGCCCCCTGGACCTCCCTTTGTCCATTGTCCACCAATTGGTTGCACTTGCTTTATTTTGGAAACAGCTTGTCTATCTTGGACGTTCCCAGGCAATGACCTTGGGGTTTGGGTCTGTCTCACGCTTCCAGGCAGCACACTTGCATTCCAGAGGTCCCTCCCAAACCTCCCTTACATTTCAATGTCTTCCCTCCCCCATCATATTACTGTTGTCTGTTTGCGAGTAGGGATGTGTTGCGAGTCAATCATGACACCTATTTTCAAGGTAAGTTCCCCTGCCAGATGTGTTTAAGTACAGCCTAAGTAGCTCTCTGTCTGGGATCAATTTGGATTCTTGCATAAATCGGGAGTTTGACTCAACTAAATGGTCCATTCTCTCTGATTCTAATCTCATGCTCCAACTGTTTTTTTCAACTTGTCACATTTGGTTTATCCCACTCCTGCAGGGTAGATTCCACTAAGGGCAAGGGTCCTATACATCTATATTGCACTTGGCCAAACAATGAATCTGCTGTGCACCAGTTGTATGGACCTAAGAATGGAGTTGAACTTATAGATTTTAAAGAAAAAAACAGTCTTCCCATCTTCTATTGTGATGAAGATCAATTAGCTAGATCAGATAATGAATTATTTCTGTCCAAAGGCATCAAATAACTAAAAATATGCAACTTCACGATAAAGTTCATTTAAAGACAATAGGGGCTATTCATTAATTAATCTACCACATATGTTCAATCATGATTTTTTTCTTGCCTTTTTTTTAACATGCAATTTTATAAAGACTGTTTCTTTGTGTCTTCTGAAGATCCACAGGATTCATTGGATTTCAAAGTTGGAAGGGGACATTAAAGTTGCTGAGTTCAATTTATTTAGTAGAGACATTCACTCAGAAGAACTGCAGAGTGGGGCAGTCAAGTCTTCCTCCACTCCAGCCTAGCCTTTTGCTTATCCCAGAGAGAAACCTCTTTAAAGCATTTGAGGTCAAGGACTCGAGCCGATTCAATGTTCCATGATCCCAAGTGTGCAGAGGCCTATCAAAGTTCTCTGAGTTAGACTTGCCATTACAGTTGTAAGGAGATTGCTAGATTTTAAAGAAGCTTAACTAAATTCCTCAAACACATTGCCTTCTTTGAACTTTTGCATGATAATCTTGCTTGATTTCCACTTGGAAATGAAGACAGCTGAAGACATTCCTTTCCAGATTTTATTACTTTCTCCACTTTGGCTGCAGTATTCAATGAGTAGTTCTTAATGGTACTACATCTGTACGGAGGAAAGTAAGCAGTTGGGTACCACAAGGATCCGTCTTAGGCCCAGTACTCAATATCTTCATAAATGACTTCAATAAGGGAATAAAAGGGGAACTCATCAAATCTGAGATGACACTAAGCTGGTAGAAATAGCCAATATCCCAAAAGACAAGCTCAGGATCCAAAAAGATCTTGACAAACTTGAATAATGGGCCAACAACATCCATAAAATCCAAGATGGCGGCAACCAGGTAGAGTGTTGAGGCTCTTGCTCTGATGCCCACCACACACTACCAACCCACTGCATCCCTACCTTCGTGATCTGAATCTGAAACCGAATTGCTTGAAAATTGACAGTGATCGACACTGGCTCCGTGATTTGCTTCCCCAAATCACCAAGAAAGCTCCATGAGGATCCCCTGAAGCACAGTGAAGGCTCTGTGAGGTTTCCCCGAAGCACTTTGAATGCTCCGCATCAAGAAGGCTCTGTTAGAGGGATTCCTCAAAGCACCAGGAGAGGGATTCCCTGAAGCACAGAGAGGGATCTCCCAAAGTGCTGAGAAGGCTCAGTGAGAGAGATTCCCCGAAGTGCCTAGAAGGCTCTGTGAGGATTCCTCTCAGAGAAGGCTGATTTCCTGAAATGCAGCAAAGGCTCTGTGAGAGGGATTCCCCGTGAGAGGGATTCTTCATGAGTGGGATTCCCTGTGAGAGAGATTCTCCGTGAGAGGGATTCCACAAAGCACCGAAAAAGCTCCGTGAGGATTCCCCCCAGTGAAGACTACGTGAGGATTCCCCCAAGAGAAGGCTATGTGAGGATTCAAAACGCCGTGATAGGGATTCCCTGAAGAGCCTGCTCATTTAAGAATGTGATCCTCCTTGATTCTCCTTAGCTCTGACTCTGTGAGGATTTTGATTACCTTAAAACACTCCTCCAAACTTCCACATAAATTTAAACTACCACCGAAATTTCCTCCACCATTTTAAACTTGATTTGATTTGAATCTACCACCATTTTAAAAATCTTCCCACCGGAAGACTATAACACAACACAAAGGACAGCAACAAAAAATCACTCCACAGGGGACATTAGTGTTAATGTTTAGTTGATTAGGGTGACATTGTTTACTGACCTCTTATTAACTGATTAATTACTGTGAATAGAGCATATATTACATCTATTAATTAGTTTTATTGATCATTGATTAGTTAGTTTTATTGATCAGTCACAAATCTACCATGCCAAGAAAAAACAACCAAACAACCAAGCAAACAACCAAACAAAAAGATAGATATCTCTACTAATGGCTCAATTAAAAATAAAGACATCTCTACCAATGTCACAAATGACTCATACAAATGCTTTCTATGTACAGATCCCTCCAAGGAGAATGAGATTACCATAAAATGCTACATGTGCAATACATACGCCCATCAATCATGCTTGGGATATACCAAAGACATAATCCAATTTCTACAAAAATCCACAAATTTCATGTCCGATAAGATCAACACCATGGAAACACAACTATCATCCTTTAACAAGATAGAAACACATTTATTATCATCCCTTACCAACATTACCAACATAGAATCACACTTAGTATCTCTTGAAAACAAAAATACAACACAGAAAAACGAACATCCAGTAAATCAAAATTCTATCCCAATTCAACAACCTCAACCACAACAGCAACAACAACCACCACAACAACAACTTCTACCACAAACAGCCACCTACCCAACAAATGACATTTCTTTACTCATCAAAGATGCCATTGAACGAGAACAAAAACATCACAATGCCATTTAATTTAGTCTTGATGGCACCAATAATTCTAATGATACTACTGCGACTTCATCAGCAATTGTAAGACACCATCCATCTCCCCAGAAGAAATCATTGATGTTTCCCGAGATAGCCCTGAGTTTAAATACGGTGATGGCTCAGTGGCCCCATGTTTCTGCAGAGTAATTTGCAAAAATGAGAGCAGCAAAAGGAAATTCATTCATATCATCAACTCAATTGCAAGAAACAACTCAAACTATAACAAACTTCGCTCAAGGCCAGACCTATCTACACTTCAAAGAATCCACTCCCGTTAACTACGTGCTGAACTCAAAATACGCCAAAACTGTGGAGAAACGGACTTATATATTGATTACCGTGCCGACTGTATTAAAAGTAAGAACAACGGTCGGCACCCCAATAACCACCACCCCAACAACCAACACTAGGCATGTACGCCCCTAACTTCCTCAAAATCCACTGCCACAAACCTTAAATGCAAATTACTTAATTCATGAAGCCTCTTAAACAAAATACCAGAATTCTTCCTCCTACTAAATATGACTATTTTCAACATTATATTTGTATGTGAGACATCGCTGAATTCATCATTACCAGACTCACAGTAAGAGACCACAGTAAGAGACTATCACGTGTACAGGTCCGACCGTGAAATCCGCAGAAGGGGTGGTGTTGCTGTCTTCTATAAATAATTCCTAAATCTAAAAAATATTCAAGTTACACAGGAGTTAGCTCTTCCTGAGACCATCATATACGACCTTTCCTTAAACACAACAATTTGCTTCATACTCTGTTACAGAGCCCCTGATTAAGACCTTGTACATGCGAAGAAACTAACATCACTACTAACATGGGCAGCCTCCTGCCCACACCCTCTTATCTTTCTTGGTGACCTAAATCTACCTCTTATTAATTGGACCCTAAACGAATATACAACTGAACCCATACATGCAACCTTGTACAATGCTATAACTAATTTGGGACTAGATCAACTAGTAACTAATAGCACTAGACTTAACAACTGCCTTGATCTCATCTTCTGCAACAGTTTAAATTCAATTTATGGACTACAAATAAAAGAACCCTTTTCCAACAGTGACCATAGCATGATAGACTTCTATCTTAACTTACGTCCTCACATAGACAATCATAATGACAGAATCCCAAAGTATAACTTTAGAAAAGCCAACTATGATTTCATAACTGATGACCTTTCATCTCTTGATTGTCAAACTCTATTCACTGGTTGCATCACTGCTGAAGACCATTATAACATTTTTTTTGCAAGAAGTCAAAAGAATCATCAAACTATACGTACCACTAATAAACCCCAAAACCAGGAAAAATAAATTACCCATAACAATAAGGAAGCTTCAGACAAAAAAAACTCTCTTTGGCACAAAAACAAAACTGGCTACGTAGTTAACTTCAAAAGTTGCTACAAAACTGTATGCCAACAGATAAAGGCAGAATGCATCAGTTACCACAGCAAACAAGAGGAAAACCTAATACGCACTAAATCCACCCGGGCCTTCTACAATTTCATAAACAACAAACTTAAAGACTCAAGATCCATCCCACCACTAAAAGGACCAAACAAGAAAGACTGTAATGATGAAACTGTTAAGGGCAACCTCTTCAACACATTCTTCAGTTCAGTCTTTGTAAACAGCAATGGCTCATACCCCTCATTTCCCAATCGTATCACAACTACTCACAATGATCTACTACATGTCGATTTCACAGAAGATGCCGTTGAAAAACCACTACGCAACCTAAAACCATCTCTATCGATTGCCCCTGATGGATTATGTGCCTACTTCCTAAAGAAGCTCTCAACCACCATAGCAGAATCACTTAGCATAATCTACGAAATATCTTTCAGAACCAGCTCCTTAATTAACTTATGGTCACTAGCCACGGTCATCCCCATCTTCAAAAAGAGTGATCCCAGCCTAGTTGATAATTACAGACCAATCTCATTATGTTGTGTCACCTGCAAAGTCATGGAATCAATCATAAACCAATCCATTACCTTCTACTTAGAGACTAACAACCTACTCTTTAACAAGCAATTTGGCTTTAGAAAAAAATTGTCCTGCAATCTGCAACTATTACACTGCATAATCAAATGGACTTCAAAACTCGACCAGGGTAAATTAACAGATGCAATTTATATAGACTTCTATAAAGCCTTCATTTCAGTGGTACATGACAAGCTACTTCTAAAACTAAAATCTTATGGCATTTCCGGATTCCTGCATAAGTGCACAGCTGCATTCCTATCAAACAGGCAGCAAGTAGTCAAAATAGGGAACGCCTTATCTAACCCTGCACCTGTTAACAGCGGTGTCCCCCAAGGCAGCGTTTTAGGACCCAGACTCTTTATACTTTATATAAATGACCTTTGCGATTATATTATAAGCAACTGCGTTCTCTTTGCGGATGATGTAAAACTATTCAACACCACTGACAATGCTGCTACTCTACAAAAAGACCTCGACTATGTGTCAGAATGGTCAAACAATTGGCAACTCCAAATCTCAACCAACAAATGCTCTGTCTTACACATTAGCAAAGAAAATCAGAACACAAAATACAAGCTGGACAGATACGACCTAACAGACAACCCTTACACTATCAAAAACCTTGGAGTAGTCATCTCAAATGATTTAACTGCCAGAGCTCACTGTAACAGCATTGCTAAAAAAGCATTAAGAGTTGTTAACCTAATCTTGCATAGTTTCTTCTCTGGTAATATCGTACTGCAAACTAGGGCATACAAAACTTTTGCCAGACCAATTCTTGAATACAGCTCATCTATCTGGAACCCGCACTGCATATCGGACATTAATACAATTGAACGAGTCCAGAGATATTTCACAAGAAGAGTCCTCCGCTCCTCGGCTTGCAACAAAATACCTTATTCCACCAGGCTCGAAATTTTGGGCTTAGACAACTTAGAACTTTGCTGTCTTCAGTCTGACCTAAGCATATTACATAAAATCATCTGCTACAATGTCCTACCAGCCAATGAATACTTCAGCTTCAACCAAAACAATACAAGAATACACAATAGATACAAACTCATGGTAAACCGATCCAAACTAGACTGCAGAAAAAACGACTTCAATGCCTGGAATGCACTACCTGACTCTGGTTTCTTCCCCAAATCCCCAAAACTTTAACCTTAGACTGTCTACTGTAGACCTCACCCCATTCCTAAGAGGTCTGTAAGGGGCATGCATAAGTGCACCAGCGTGCCTACCATCCCTGTCCTAATGTTTTCTTTTATTCATATCCTTTTCATGTATTTATAATTATGTTTACACTTGTATCTGTCATAAAACACATGCTTGACAAAATAAATAAATAAAAATAAAATTCAGCTTAGGTGAAATCTGGCTCAAAAACAATAACTGTGAGAGGGACTGTGGAGTCATAGTGGATAATCACTTAAACATGAGTCAGCAGTGCATTGTAGCAGCCAAAAAAGCTAACACAATCCTTGGTTGTATAAACAGAGGCATAGAATCAAAATCATGTGATATATTAGTACTGCTTTATAAATCCTTAGTAAGACCACACCTGAAATACTACATCCAGTTTTGGCTACCACATTACAAAAAAGATATTGAGACTTTGGGAAAAGTGCAAAGAAGAGCAACTAAGATTATTAAGGGCCTGGAGACAAAAACGTATGAAGAACAGTTGCAGGAATTGAGTCTGGCCAGTTTAGAGAAAAGGACTAGGGGGACATGATAGCAGTATTCCAGTATTTGAGGGACTGCCACAAAGAGAGGGTCAACTTATTTTCCAAAGCACCAGAAGGCAAGACAAGAAACAATGGAAGGAAACTAATCAAGGAGAGAAGCAATCTGGAATTAAGGAGAAACTTCCTAACAGTGAGAACAATTAATCAGTGAAACAGCTTGCCTTCAGAAGTTGTAGTGCTTCATTGCTGGAGGTTTTTAAGAAATGACTACACAGCCACCTATCTGAAATGGTACAGGGTCTCCTGTTTGAGCAGGGGGTTGGACTAGAAGATCTCCAAGGTTCCTTCCAGTTCTATTCTGATTGATTGATTGTTGGCTTAGTGTTCTTGCCATACTATACTTACAACAACACCTGGTGGATCCCCCCATTTCTTTACCTTTAGACTTGGAAGGACAATCATGCTGGGTCCCTGAATTAGTCATATAAATTTGGGTTCCACAGTCTGGAAGAACTGACTTAATCTGTTAGAGATTCAAAATCAGACAAGGGGGCAAGTCCTTAGAACTGTTCCCAAATCTAGAACCATGGCTTCAGGTGATCATTGAACAAACTTAGTTAGAGAACACTGGCAAGCAGCTATTGATGGGAATCCATTATCTAGTTCAGGGGTGTCAAACTGGCGGCCCACGGGCCAGATGTGTCATGTGCAGGTCATGGCTACCCCAGCTCCGCGAAGGGAAAAAATGTCATGAAATGTCACATGATGGCAACATGACACAGCGAGTTTGACACTTGTGATCTAGTTGTTTAAACTGTGCAATATGTTGGATACCCCAGGAAGTGGTGCATTGGAGTTTTTGCAACACAAATGCAGAACCAATCTGTGATTTATTAAATCAGCTGCTTCTGTTTCCACAATCACACAGCTGTTTTAGTGAGTCACAGATAGCTGCTGCATTCAGGCTGAACATTCCAAAGCTTGAAAAATTGTTGTAGACTTTGCATTTAAACTCCCACATTGAGCTATCTCTTAATTGAACTTGTTCACTTCTCTTATTGCCTGAATATATTTGTATACTGAGTCTGTTCCTCCCCATCCAGATCCGTACAGCCTCCAGGCATCGGGACATCACCTCGAGGGCATCATTGGGGTGGTCTGGGGTGGAGATGTACAGCTGGGTGTCATCAGCGTATTGATGGTACTTCACCCCAAAACCACGGATGATCTCACCCAGCGGCTTCACATAAATGTTGAACAGAAGGGGTGAGAGGACCGATCCTTGCGGCACCCCACATATAAGGGGCCTCGGGGTCGACCTCTGCCCCTCTGTCAACACAGACTGCGACCGGTCAGAGAGAAAGGAGGAGAACCACTGTAAAACAGTGCCCCCCACCCCCAACCCTTCCAACCGGTGCAGCATGATATCATGATCGATGGTATCAAAAGCCGCTGAGAGGTCTAATAGGACCAGGACAGAGGAGCAACCCCTGTCCCGAGCCCTCCAGAGATCATCAACCAATGCGACCAATGCTGTCTCTGTGCTTTCATAATTGGGTTTTGGTTTTGCATGTTGTGAAATACTTATTACTGTTTTACTGTTATTATGTACTTCGATGGTGGAGAATGTAGTATGGAAACATTATATACAGGTGGCAGCAATTTAAAAAGCTAAGGCTAAAGGTTTCCCCTGTCCAGTTGTGTCCAACTCTGGGAGCAGTGTTCATCTCTGTTTCCTAGCTGAGGGAGCCAATGTTATCATAGAACACTTCTGTGGTCATGTGGCCAGCATGACTATACCCGAGGCTCACAGAATGTTTTTACCTTCCCACCAAAATGGTACCTACTACTCATATTTGCATGCTTTTAAACTGCTAGGTTGGCAGGAGCTGGGGCAAGAACATGAGCTCACCCTGTCATGCTTGGGTCTTGAATACAGGCTGTCAGTTTTCCAGCTGACAAATCTGTCTTTAACCGCTGAGCATTGCGCCCCTTAACAGCAATATAGGTATGGATTAACTTTGGAATCTGTCTAAGGAGTTGCTGTCTGAAAGGCTCCTCTATTTAGACAGTTACCAAAGGAATATTATCAAAGAAAATGTGACTTTTGGAGTTCACCTAACAAATCTTGGCTCTAAAAGATTTGCTGAACTGGTGAAAGCAAGAAAAGTCAAATCCAGATCTTCTCAATATTTGTTTTTCTATTTTCTATTGTTGTGACTTTCCTTAGATATTAGTTTCCATAGTAGAGATACATAATAAAAGTTAAAATAAGTAGCAATTATTCTAAATATAAGCCATAATACTTATATTGAACTGGTAATCAGGCATCAAGAAGAGAAAGTTATGGTAGCTATTTCATAGGCTATTTATCAAAAGTATACATTTTAAATCTGTTTTCTTGTTAGTCATAGCTTTAAATCTCAGCCCTCCAGTGCCATAATCACTAACAGTTAATAACATAGTTGTGTCCCAGACTTGGCACAAATATGTAAACTGAAATTGCACAGAAGTCATATTTACTGCAGAATACAGGAGTCAAATTCTAAATATGTTATTCCCAGTTTTTAAATCCTAGGCTTTCCTCCTGCCTTTTCAAGTCAATAGCTCTTTGTCCATTGTTTTCCCAGCCTTGAGAGTTGGAGATGTCTCACTAAGAAATCCTTGAGGTTGAGAAATCATTGAGAAAAAGAGAAGCTTATAATTACTTGACAAACATTCCAGAGAAAATAAAGACTTTACTTCATGAAGACAAGCTGGAATAGGGATGGATTTTTATCAATTTGATATTTGTAATTGAAAGAAAGTCTTAATCTAAAGTTTTAAACTGTATTTTTCCTTTATACTGCATATACTGCTTAAGTAATTCCTTAAGTTTGCAAAATATTATTGAAAGTGTTAAGAGAAAGTTAAAAAAAAGATGTATTAGTTTAAAGAAACATTTGGAGTTTTAAAAATGATGTATACAAGAAGAAAAACTTATTCTATGAGCCCAGTGATGCCCTCAATGTGATGTCCCAGTGCCTGGAAGCGGTACGGATCTGGATAGGGAGAAACAGGCTGTGGCTCAACCCTGCCAAGACCGAGTGGCTGTGGGTATCTCGGCTCGAACAAGATATTCCATCTCTGACTATAGTGGGTGAAGTGTTACCCCCTGTAGATAGGGCGCCTAACCTGGGCGTCCTCCTGGATTCACGGTTAAACTTGGAAGATCATGTTATTTAATGGGGTTTTATTGGATTTCTTTGTCAATTTTATTATGGACTTTGTTTTTAACGGTTGTTTGTTTTTGTTTATTGTTGTGAGCCGCCCTGAATCCTGTGGAGATAGTTCGGCATATAAGTCCAAATAAATAAATAAATAAATAAATAAATTTGGAGAAAGTAATCTAAATTTAGTAGTGAACTTTATGCAATGTTAAGAGGAAGTTAAAAAACATGTATTAGAAAGTTTTGATTGAAATGTTTTAAAGAAAGGTTTAGTGCTTTAAAATGAATGAAAAAAAGTATTTTTCCCTTTAAGGTTAAAGAATCTGAAAGAATACAGTGAATTTTGTTAATATAAATGGTAATAGTTTACAAAGATTATTAAGTACAAATAGAAATATTATTTCCCCAGCAAGGAAGATAAAGCAGAAATGGTTAAATTGATTGTTTTACTCAAAGAGAATATATTTAATTATGTTATTTATTTGGATATCATTTCCAGATTTTTTGCTTATGATGAAAAAAATGAGATGTTGTCCTTGGTTTTGCCAATTAGTCAAAAAAAAGTGTCGGTAGTCAATGCTTTTTTTCTTTCTTTCCTTGTAACTCATATTTTCTCCCCCCCCCTTCTTTTTCCTTCCCTTAATTTCCTATTTTAAATTTTAGTTGTATTTTATATATTGATAAAACAGTAAAAGTCATTAAATGAGAGAGTTGGAGATGTCTCACTTTATATGACTCTGCCTGGTCAGAGACTCATTGTTTCCTATGTAGTTGGCCTCATATTCTATTCTGCTAGTTTAACTTAAATAAATATAACAAAGCCAAACACCTAATAAGCAAGCAGAAAGAAATGATTATATACTGTATGTTATTATTTAACATATTTATTATTTAAATATTTTTATAACTATTATATACTATACTGTATGTAGGTCTGAACATTTTCATTATGCCTCAGATAATATATTATACCTGTGTGAAGTAAGTATCACTGAACACTGGTTCTGTACTTCCTCAGTGATGATTTTCCATAAGTGCCTCTTTGCATTAGGATCCATACCAGAACTTGGCTCATCCTAAATTTAAAACATTTGACAACGAATATAACAAGTTAAGAAAAACATTTTTTAACATTTTTAAAAGCACTACTAGCCTTTCTTTTAGTTCATCCTGCATTTTTACTAAACATTATTTCAAAAGTTTACAACATAATTGCCACAATATTATGGTAAACAGTGAAATTCTTCACTTGCTTGTGAATAAGGCCATCTTAGGAGGGCTTCCTATCCAGTAAAAAGTCACAGGATTTCATTGTTAAGCAACAAAAATGTCTAGATATTGCACAAAAGAAAGAAATAAAAAACAGTTCTTAGCTAGGAAAGCTGAGCTTCTGATTTAATTATGGATGAACTGAATTTATTACATCTGAAATATAACTGGTTATTTTTATCTTTTTCTTTTATTGATTGAAAACAAAGAAAATAAGAATGAAGTTTCCTCCTTTTCTGAATTCTCCTCAAAAACTCAGGAGAGACCGTATTGTGCTATTGTAATTTCAAATACAGATATAGTGCTGTGAGGCTAGAGATCATATCATATAGACAAGCACTTGTTTTTTATGGGAATATGTGATAGATATTGTAGTATAACATAAACATAAAATGTAGCAACCAATATTGAGCAAATACCTTTTATACTAATCCCTCTGAATATGCTTTGAAGGTTCTCCCCACATACAAAAACAGATATGGGAAATGGAGAGCATACCAAAGAGAGAAGGAATTCATAATGCCAACAAGCTTATCCACTGCCTAATAAGTAATAGGATGAAAAATATGTCACATGCATATTTATCTTTTATCACTTAGTGTGACTTGTTCCCTATTTAAATATACAGACTGAAAGGAAACAACTTATACTATTAAGATGTAGAATTATTGGATAAAAAATGTTTGCGAATGTGTGATTTCTGTGTTGCTGCAGGCATGGAATAACTGTGAGTAAGGGGAGTAATATAGAAAGCCATTTCAACATATAGATCTTGAGAGGAAATGGGATGTTTTGTTATATTTTTGCACTTAGTTTACGTTGCCTATCTGTTGTTAATGCACTAATGTTTGCTAATTTAAATACTGTGGTTCTCCATAGCTTTGATGTGCTCAGGAGAGGGATTGAAACAACCTGGATGAATGTAGGAGTTTCTAGGAAGGGGTGTGATCCACAATTTCATCTAAATAGGAGCAATCCCTGGAGATTTAACATAGACCTTTGTATTAACCCTGGATAGTATAGAAGATTCAGGGTTTATATCAAAACCAGCAGTAAAATAATGATGTCAAAAAACCTCAATGGCATACCTGAATTCAATACTAACCATGTGAAATTAATGTTGGGTAAAAACACTTAATATTATAAATGAGATCAGGTTTGAAAGTAAATGTAGTAGTACAAATATATAAAAATGGAAACTTGTGATACAGATAAAAATATTTGCTGATAGTTTCCAAATAGAGAAATTATGGTTTGATAGCCAGAAAGTAGACTAAATGCTGTTGCCCTAGGAAGGCAATTGTTCCCTAATTCATTACAGAAACTTTCCTCATTGACGCTTGGGTCAGGTTCTTTTCTAATCACTGTTCTTCTATTTATATGGCACCCACTTCTCAGGAATTTATTTGCAATATAATCTTTTTGACTAGGGTAAGTACTCATTTCCACATTGCTGTCCTCTATGCCAACATAAAACATTGAGTTGCTTTGTGAGATGAGCAGTCTCTAAATTTGATAAATAAATAAAAATAAAAAGAATAGCATAATTTTGTTTTTTCAGCTCAAACTGTAGAATGGGTAGCAGATACATTTGATAAATAAAACTATGCCACTCCCATTACCAATCTGTATCCTGTCTGTTTTGCCCTCTTATAATCCTATTGAATCATGTCCTGATCGGTGAGCATGCCCTTCATTATAAGTAATGTGATTGGTTTTATTCTCTGGCTTTGCTCCCATTTTACTATTGGGGATAATAAATTAATATGAACTCAAGAAACAGATAGGAACAAAACAGGGCAGAAATAGCATCAGAGTACAGAGAGGTCCTATTCTCTCCTTGTGGAACTACCTAGATCAGTGATGGCTAATCTTTTTGCCGTCGTGTGCCAAAAGTGGGGGAAGCATGGGGGGAGGGGGTTTTGCACAGTGGTGAAATTAAAAAAATTCCCCTACCAGTTCTGTGGGCATGGCTTGTTGGGGGGAGGTCATGTGACTGGGTGGGCATGGCCAACTTGACATCACTCACATTGAGGGGCTCCTCACTGGCTCCTCCCCTCCCAGCCACTCCTTGTCATGAATGGCAGAAAAATGGGGAGGAGAATATTCCTGCCTACCATCCTGTCTGTGCTGAGATTGAAGAATGGATGACAGGCAGGAAAATCCCCTTCCCCATTTCCCTGCCTTTCACAAAAATGGCTCCATTCCAGCTGCTCCCCCCCCCCGTCTCTCTCCCTCCTGAGGACTACCTTAAAAGAGGCAGGCTGCAGCAGCTCCATTCTGAATGGAGGGAGAAAAGTTAGCATTCTGTCTGCTGCATTTAACATTGAATTCTGTGGCAAAGAGAATGCTAACTTTTCTCCCTCCATTCAGAATGGAGCTGCTGCTCCCTTTATGGTTCCTTCCCATCCTACTCCCTCCTGGGGACTACCTTAAAAGGGACAGGCTGCAGCAGCTCCGTTTTGAATGGAGAGAGAAAAGTTAGCATTCTCTCTGCTGCATTTAACACTGAATTCTGTGGAATATCAAGCGACCAGAAGACGTGAGCGGAGACCGGCCGGGCATGGGTGGGGCCAATGAGGGGTGATTACTACCGGTTCAGTGAACTGATGCCAGTAATCCCTAGCGGTTCACTCGAACTGGTCTGAACTAGTCAGATTTCACCCCTGGGTTGCGCATGCACATGCCAACACCCATAATTCAATGTCCCCCTATGCCCCACACCCCTGCACATGCGCACATCATCCTCTGCGGTCCCTCGCGCATGTGTGCATAACCCCCCTGTGCCCCATTTTGGGCCTAACAGGCCTCCCTGAAACCTCCAAAGGCTGGAAACAGCCCATTCCCAGACTTCCAGTAGGCTTGGAAGGCCTGTTTTTCACCCTCCCCGGGCTCCAGAGGCTTTCTTGGAGCCTGAGGAGGGTGAAAACGGCCTCCCCCACCCTGTGGAGGCCCTTGGGAGGCTGAAAACGCCCTCCCAGAGCCTCCGCATGAGCCCTGTACTTACCTGGCATCCAAAACAGGCCATGTGGAGACTCCTGGGAGGGGAGGCACAGGGCCATCTGAAGATCAGCTGGCCAGCACGTGCATGCGTGCTGGAGCTGAACTAGGGCAACAGCTCACGTGCCCGCAGATATGGCTCCCCGTGCCACCTGTGGCACGCGTGCCATAGGTTCACCATCATGGACCTAGATTCAATATACTAGAATAACTGTATAAGTAGTTCAGTAGCTAATGGATCACCACATGATCTGGCTTTGAGAGAATGGGAGAAGTGACTGAAACCAATAAACAAACAAAAGGCTTCTTCCACTTGGAGGTCTTCCATTATTATTGAGACCTTGCAATAAGAAAAAGTGAGGCAGCTTGTTTGAAGGTTGAAGAGAAAGCAGTTTCAAAAATGCTGAGGGAAAAAGTGAAGGTGATAGTTATGGGAAAAACTCAGTAACAGTGGTAATAGATGAAATGCTGGCAAGTGTCCAAAATGGAGGGAGCAAAGTAACTCACCACAAATAGGTTCACAATCTACTTGCCTCCAAAATCATGGGTAGCAAATTGTTACAGATTATACACACCTTGCAGTTGTGGTGGAGTATAGGCTTAATAGTTTATTCTGTAAAACTGGTAAGCAAGTGTGGCAACATAATTTTTATTCAAAATTGTGCAACCAAAAGGAAAAGGTGGCATTGTCAGATTGTATGGACTAGATCCATATCTCTCTCAAGTATCTCTACTAACATTAAGTATCTGCACATGCTGAGCACAATGCCTGGCTTTAACAAATAGTTTTCTCAGAAGAGGGGGAGGCATGGCCAGCATTGTGGCGACATGACAGACTTTGGGGCTCCGGAGAAGTGTTGATATTCCAGCCATTTTGGGGGTCCACAGAGGATCATAGCCATCTCATAGGGACGGTGTAGAATGGAGGCACGGGCCGGTGTGAACAGGGAAACCATAAATTCCCTGAAGCGCCGGCGAATAGCCTCTGACCCAGCAATTGGAAGGACAGCCATTGGGAGCTGTCTCAAAGCTGGGATGGCCACACAGAAAGAGAGAAGAAAAAAGTGAGGTGGATTGTCTGGGTGAGATTGAATGTATTATCTTGAAAACAAGATTCCTATTTTTACTTTGCTCCCTGGTTTTTAAAAGTTATAACTGAAGAAGAATGGCAAAAGTGGAAAGGGGAGGGAGCAGATGTAAGGCTGCCTCCCCACTTCCGGCAACAGCAGCGAAAAAGCAGTGGCCATAAAATAAAGACAATTTTAAAGAAGTTTGAAAATGGATTTGAAAAATAGAAAGCAGATTGGGCAGAGTGGCTTTTTGCCAAAACTAAAATACGTATGAACTTTAAAATCTTGAGATTTATATTGGAAAGGTCTTGTGGATTAATTATACTTCTGATTAGGGGGAGTAAACTGCAGTGCCATCTAGTGGCGTAAAAGGAATTATTGGAAAATTAACTGAAAGAAGAATAAAGAAATTATGAAATGGAATGACCTTGGACAATGTTTTTAAACTTGGCAACAGAGTTCTGACAATAATTGTCTTGTGACTTGGGGGGGGGGGAGAAAGAAAAAGAACCACTGTATAATAGACTAAATATCCAATTGCTTTCCCTCTATTTTCTGGATCTATAATTTTGGATTTTTGGATTTCTTTTGACATTTGGAAATTTTGGAATTAAATTTTTGGATATTTTTTTTTTTAAATTCCCTTTCTCTGTTTTTTGCTTTTCCTTTTTTATCCTGGGCAGACATTCTTTCTCTTTTTGTTTTTGTGGGATATAATTTTTTTGCTCCTTTTCTATTTCTATTTCAAATTTATGTGGATTAGGGTAACAAGAACCTGAAGATTTTGGATTGAATTTTAATTTTGATCTTAAATTTGGATTTAATTTGAAAGCGGAATTTGATTGCTTGGTGGTGGAACAGAGTGGAAGTTGATCGATTTCAAGCTAACAAATGTGGATTACAATTAAATTTGATATTTGGATTATAAATTTTGTAGTTTGAAAACAAAAAACAAGATGAAGAAAATAACAGCACATTTATCATCACCATCAATAACAACAGTGTCCAGCTCCATGGTACAAAAGGTAGTAGATACTACAACACAACAAAAGAAAGTTAATATGGAATTAAAAAATATGTTACAGGCAACACATGAAGATCTTAAAGAATGAATAAGCAAAGTAGAAGAAAAAGTAAAAGAAGTCAAAGAGATGATGGGGAAAATGAACAACGACTGAAGATAGTGGAAGAGAAAGTAGGATCAACGGAGAAAAAAGTGGAAGAGATGGATTTATAGACTTACAACAACAGACAAAAATCAGGAAAAGACAATTATATCATTGGAAATAGACAAGGCTGATTATTATCTACAATTCCAAAATATTGAAGAAGAAAAGGAGAGAATCTACCTGAAAAAATTGCGGAGATATTAGTGGAAGCAATGGAAGAGAATACAGAAAAGATATTAAATGGGATTGATGAGATTTTCAGAGTACATACAAGATATGCAATGAGAAATAATTTGCCTAGAGAGATACACGTCAGATTTACCAAGAAAAAATTGAGAACAGAGATTTTGCAGATTATGAGAAATACAACGATAAAACACAAGGGTAGAGAGATAGTGGCATTGAAACAAATTCCAAGAAGGGTTAGAGACTAAAGAAAAGAATACCAGTTCCTGACAAAATGTTTGATTAAAAGAGGAGTGAGTTTTAGAAGTTTGGTTCCAGAAGGAATCTTGGTGAACTGGCAGGAACAAAGACATAGATTGGCTACAATAGAGAAGGTGGAACTATTTTATGAACAATATATAGGATTCCAAGAAGAAGAGAGATTGAGAGAAGAAAGAGGGGCTGGGTAGGAAGAGAAAAAGGAACAACCAACAGAGAGAGCTAAAGAACAAGAAGAGCGAGCAATAAGAGAAGGAGCAGGAGTGAAAGAAGCAAAAGAACACAGGGAGATAAGAATGATTAGATCTACTAAGCAAGTAAATGTAACATATGGAAGAAGAAATAAAAAGGATACCAATAAACATAAATGGACTAAATTCGGCAATAAAAAGAAGAAGAATATTTAATAAATCAGAGAAGTTAAAATTAGAGATAATATGCTGACAAGAAGTCCATATTAGAAAACAACATAATAAGTTTTTGGAGCAGATTAACTTGGGGACATTATATACAACACTTGCTTGTCAGAGTAAAAGAGGAGTAGCACTATATATTAAAAGGACAATTCAATCCAAACAAATTTTTGAGGATGAGGAAGGAAGAGTATTAATGGTAGAAATAGTAATGAACCATAAAAAAATATTGTTAGTAGCGATATATGCTCCAAATGAAAATCAAGAAGAATTTTATGCGAAATTACATAGAAACATAATAGAAGATGAAGATGAAGATATATGTATAATAGGAGATTTTAATGCGATTGTAAATAATGAATTGCATCACAAATCCACAAAAATGAATAAGAAGTTAAGAAAGACTTCCGAGAGCATTTTTTACAATGACAGATCAATTGAGCTTGCAGGATGCTTGGAGAAGAAGATATCCGAAAGGAAAGCAGTACACATTTTACTCAAACAGACACATGTCATGGTCAAGAATAGATATGATGTGGATGTCAACAGAATTAATATCTAAAATACACAAGATTGATATAGAAACAAAGTACATGGGTAGACCACAACCCAATAATAATGACATGAAAAGAATAAGATGGACATTGAATCAAAAACTATTAAATGAAAAGAATTTTCAGCAGTATATGGAAAAAGAATTGACCTATTTCTTTAAAGAAAATAAAAGAGGATACGTCATTACAAAATGTGTGGGATACTAGCAAAGTGTATATTAGAGGACTGACAATGACTTATTTAGGAAAACAGAACAAACAGAATAGACAAACAGAAAAGAAACTGGAGGAAGAGTATAAGAAGTTAGAGATGGAACTACAGAAAAATCCACATGATAAAAAGATTAAGAATTTGATGGACTTGCAAAAACATAAAATGAATTTAATGGAAAATGAAGATTTGGTGAATAAAATAAAATCAACAAAGCAAAACTTTTTTGAAAATGCAAATAAATCAGGATGATGGTTGTCATATAAAATGAAAAAAGAGTAAAAAAAAAGAAGTTAATAAACCAACTAGTAGATAAAGATGGGAATATATGCTACCAAAATGAGGAAAAGAAAAAAGTAATTGAGAAATATTACAAATGACTATACAAGCAAGAGACAGTTGCAGAGGGAAAGATAGTACAATATCTAGAAAAAACTGGAATACCCAGGATTCCAGAAAAATTTAAAAAGTTATTTGAAGAAAGAATATCAATGATGGAATTAAGAGACAAACGAATGGTAAAACACCAGGACCGAATGGATTACCAGCAGAGTTATGCAAAATGTTGCAAGATGTATTAAGTAATGTAATGTTGCACGTATTTAATAACTTATTACTAGAAGCTAAGATCCTGGACTTGTGGGTGGAGGCATACATAACTCTTATATCAAAAGAAGAATCAGATCTTCAAGAAATAAAGAATTATAGACCAATTTCCCTATTATATGCAGATTACAAAATTTTTGCATCAATCATGGCTGAAAAATTGAAGAGAATGCTAAATGAATTTATACACACAGATCAGAATGGGTTTTTTACCTAAAAGGCAGATTAGAGACAATATACAGAATTATATTGAATACATTGGAATACTATGAAGCGCATCCAGAGAAGCAAATGGCATTGTTATTTTTGGATGCACAGAAAGTGTTTGACAATGTGAATTGGCAATTTATGATAACACAATTGCAAATGATGGACTTTGGGGATAGGTTTATAAATATAGTCAAAACTATATACAAAGGACAATCGGCAAAGGTAATTGTAAATGGCGAAATGACAGAAAAAATGGATATTAAAAAAGGAACCAGACAAGAATGTCTGTTATCTCCATTATTATTTATATTGACATTAGAGATTTTAAACAGAAGGGTAAGACAAGATAAAGAAATAAAAAGAATGATTTTTTTTAAAAAAATAAAATAAATTGCAAGCATTTGCAGATGATTTAGTGTCTATTATGAAAGATCCTATAGAAACAAGCCCAAAGTCACTGGAACAAATAAAGGAATATGGAGCAGTAGCGCGACTGAAAATTAATAAAGATAAGACAAAAATTTTAGTTAAAAATATGATAGAAAAACAAAAAAAAAAGGAAATAATGGAGAAACTAAACATTCAAATAGTGAAGAAAGTGAAATATTTGGGCATTCAGGTAACTTCAAGATGTGTAACCATCAAAGAAGATAGTTACTATAAATTGAGAAATCAAATTGAATAAGACTTGGAGAAATGGAGAAATTTGCAATTATCATTAATGGGAAGGATAGCATTAATTAAGATGAACATATTACCAAGAATCTTATTTCTCTTCCAAATGATACCAATAAAGATTGAGGAAAAGTACTTTGAGAATTTGAATAGGACAATATGGAAATATATATGGCAAGGGAAAAAAGCAAGAATTAATATAAAAATATTACAAGATTTAGAGGCGGGTTTGGACTTCCAAATTGGGAACTGTATTACCAAGTGGCAGTGGTAACGTGGATTAAAGAATGGATCTTATTGAGAAATACAAGACTATTGACTTTTGGAGGGACATGATTTGCAACTAGATTGGCACGCTTATGGTATAGGAAAAACAGGATACATGGATACTTCCAGAGACATTATGTAAGAAATGGTTTAATTAATAGTGTGGGAGAGAGTGAAAGAAAAACATTACATGGAAATATCAATGTGGCTTTTGACAATGGAAGCTTTGATACATCCAAATATTATTAATATGAAAAATATTATTAGATATAAGGATATTTTAACAGAAAGGAGAGAACTAAAACAAAACAAGAGTTGGAAAAGCAAGGGATTGAGACAGATTGGTATACGCGATTGCAAATACAATCAGGATATGAAAAAGATCTTAAACAGTATGGTTTTAATATGGGAAAATCAGAATTGGATGAGATATAGATGGGAACAGATGAAAAAATGATTAAGAAATTATATAATTATCTACTGCAAATTAGATTAGAAGATGAAGAAGTAAAAGAAACAATGATAGCATGGGCAAAAAATTTTGGCTATACGATTGAATTAGAGAAATGGCAACAACTATGGGAAAGGAATTATAAATTAACAATGGCAACAGTATATAAAGAAAAGTTATATAAAATGTTTTATAGATGGCATATGCCACCAGAAAGGTTAGCAAAAATGCGTAAAGACAAATCAGCTAAATGTTGGAAATGTCATCAGTCGCCGGGATCATATTATCATATGTGGTGCGCGGCCCAGTTGCAAACTGGTAGTAAAGGTGAGTAGAACCCACACCTGTATGGAATGGTAGAAGAGCAACTTCGAATGTATTTTTAAGTTTTAGGATGAAGAATGAACCAATTTGGAAACCAAAAGATAATATGTGTGATAAGAATGGTTAAAGAGATTGTACATTTATATGTGTTTTATGAGAACTAAAAATAAAAACTTTAAAAAAAAACAAAAACAAAATAGTTTTCTCTCATCTTGTTGTAGCTATTACTTTACAAGACTATGAGACAGAGAATATGGAAAATCATAATAATACCCCACAAAATAAAGTTTGTATTTCATACCAATAGTAAAACTGATGGTTTCCCCAGAAGGGCTAGAGCAGTCGATAACTTTCTGTTGGTGCCATAGCTGCACATAGAGGCAATTCTACATCGGTAAAGCATGAGATTAAGTCGATAAAGAAGGTGAAATACAATCTGTGGGGAAAAGAGATTCAGAAAAATGATCATTCTTCAACAATTATGGCATGACAATGTAATTAGTATCTGAATTTTAGGAAGAAATATTATTTTGACAATTTTATAATTAACAATTTTTAAACTTCCTGTTCAGCATTAATTTACCAGCAGTTTTAAGCAAACATATTAAAATGAAGCATAGATAATAAATCTATAGCAAACATTTTGGAGTTAGAAAAGAAGTTATAGTTGTGTGCACAAGACTCTCCTGCTAATTTTGTTTTGTAAGGCTATATTTTTGCAGATCTGTTCCTATGCCACTTGAACTCTAAATCCTTTGTAAAATGTGATACCTAGAACTGAACATAATATCCTGAGTCAGTATTTTTTAAAGCATGGTTCTAGTTACCTGGTGATGACCTATAAAGCCCTACATGGCTTAGGCCCAGGATATCTGTTGGACCATCTGCAACCAGCAACAGTTTCCCATCGCCTGGTGCGTTCTCACAGGGAGGGCCTACTCAGGGCGCCGTCGGCTAGACAATGTTGGCTGGCAACCCCCAGAGGTAGAGCTTTCTTTGTGGGCGTACCTACCCTTTGGAATCAACTCCCCCTGGGGCTCTGGTTGGCCCCTGACCTTCGCACTTTCCGCCGTGAACTAAAAACATGGTTGTTTAAATTGCCCAGCCTGGACTGATGGGGTTTTGATTATTTTTAATGTGTTTTAATATGTGTTTAATATGTATTTTTAATATGTTTTTATTTGGATTGAGATTGTATTTCTTAATTGTTGTGAACCACCCTGAGTCCTATGGAGATAGGACGGCATACAAATCAAATTAAATAAATAAATAAAATAAACCTGAAGATCTGTGAAATCAAAATTATTTGAGCATATTGATAGTATTTGCCAAAACTAAGTCACTTTTCTCATTTTTTGGTAAAAATATGGGTTTTATTTATACTAATATTTAATGGATTTAGTATTTTTTTACATGATTCTTTAAATATTCTATAAATGTGTATAAACCATGTAAACAAAAGCTTTTTTGGATTTCTCCATAATTATAAAAGTGGGAAGGGGTCCTGAAAGAAAAAAAAACTTTAAGAAACACTTTGATTGATTCGTCTTTGATTAATGCCAAATTAAATGGAACAATTCCTTCCTGTGGTTTAGTAGAAGAGTAGTGTTAGTCTATCAGAAATCAGAAGGAGTTTGGTAAACTGATGGATAGAGTGGCTATCTGATGGAGTGAGCTATAGCATAGGGCACACTAGGTATATTATTTGCTGCTTAAGAAGGATTTGATTTTCACATAGTCTAGAATAAATTACATAGTCTAGAATAAGTTACAAGTGGTGAAGAGAGCCCTAATGTTAATTTTGTGAACGCTGATCATTTCCATGAAAAATGAAGATGGTGGGAAAAAATCATGATGGGAACAGGTCCTTTGGAAAAAAATGATAATCAAATATTAAATATAAACAGCCAAATTCTGGCCTCTTTTTCCATCAAACCAGCTTCCAAATGCAGACTAGCATTTGAAATACACCTGAAGCCTGATATGTTCTTGAAAATTCAGCCTAGACAAACCCCAAAAATCAAAACGAAGAAAGAGAAAAATTGAACCCATTGAGAAGTTGCACTAAGTAGTTAGAGGGCTTTCAATCCAAAATATGTATTTAGCTACATTCAGTTTTAAACTACTGGTATGTTAAAAGCAAAACTCCAGCATTACTTGGTAGTTTTCCAGAAAACCTCTGATATTTCTACTTAATCTTAATTTTACATACCCCTTTAATATCTTCCTCTGGGATGCCATGTAATCGTGCATAGTAATACATATGTTCTTCAACAGTCAACAAATCATCTAGAGCATCTTCTTGAGGACAGTATCCAAATTGTGAACGGTTTGCATCATCAATTTCACTCAAGGATCTGAGTTGCAAAAATTCTTTGTTAAGTCTGGAAAGATTCTTAAAAGTGCTTAAAAGTTAACATAGAAGGAAGCCATGTGAAACACTTGTACAAACATATCTATAAACATCCCATCCTTGGACTGTTTCCCCTGATGACTATATGTATTCGGTGTCGGAACTCCTCGCCCTGCGAGATTCTCCCCTCTCACAGGTTTGGCCCCCCACATTATCGAGGGCCTATCTCGATGACGGACTTTGGAGTCCAGAGAGATGGCATGGAGCAAGGAATAATTTATGGGGCTTTTTAGGGAAATTTTTAAAGATTTTAAGGGGTTCTGCGGGGAGGGTTTGTAATTATTCTTTTAAAGATACTGGGAAGACGACTATGGCGGATGGGGGGGGAAATCCACCAGGGTCAGAGCCGTGTCCGGCACAGGGTAACGATCCGGGGGGCACCGGATGAGGGATTGGGAAAGGGACGGGGGATGATATCTATGAGGGCTGTACCATCGGCACGGTGAATGGGAGGGGCAGATATGGCGGGAGCAGGGGACCACATCAGGTGTTGGGGGCTCGCACTCGCTGTCTGAGAGCAATTGCTTGCCCCGGTCCCCAAGGCTCTGCTCGGATACTAAGTGGCTTAGATACTCAGGAGCTGGGCCTTCGGCTGATGCTGTGCAATGCCAGATCTGTGGTCAATAAGGCCCCCCTCATTCACGATCTTATACAAGAGGGAGGAGCGGACCTGGCGGGTATTACGGAGACCTGGTTGGGCCTGGAGGGTGGCGTCCCTCTGGTTGAAATGTGCCCACCAGGCTTCAGAGCATTCCATCAGCCGAGGGCCCAGGGGAGGGGAGGGGGGTGGCGGTTATTATTAATGAGGATCTGGGTCCGAGGGAGACCACTGTGCCTCAGATAGCCGGATGTGAGTCCCTCCTTGTGAGGTGGGGCCGTGGGGTTCAGATGGGCTTGTTGCTTACGTACCTGGCTCCCTGCCGCGTGGCAACAGCCCTACCTGAGCTACTCGACGTGATAGCCACGGTGGCAGTAGATACACCCAGGCTTTTAGTCATGGGTGATTTCAACTTGCCATCCGTCGGTGAAACGTCTGAGGTGGCTCGGGAGTTCATGGCTTCCATGACGGCCATGGACCTGACCCAGTTAGTTCATGGCCCTACTCACAGGGGAGGTCACACTCTGGACTTGATTTTTTCTCTGGCCAGTGGTTGAGTGGTCTTGTTATAGGGGATATAGACATGGAACCCTTGTCATGGACTGACCACTCACTCCTTCGCCTAGATCTTCGAACCGTGACCCCTCGCTGCAGGGAGGCGGACCCAATTAGATGGATCCGCCCCAGGTGCCTGATGGATCCTAATAGGTTCCAAATGGAGCTTGGGCCATTTCCTGAGGATCTAGCACATGACTCGGCCGAGGACCTGGTGGCCGCCTGGGATCTGGCGGCTGGTGGGGCATTTGACCGAGTTGTGCCTTTGCTGCCTCTGACCCGATGCCGATCCCGTGCGGCTCCTTGGTTTACTGAGGAGCTGAGGGAAATGAAGCGCCGGAAAAGACACCTGGAGAGCGGTTGGAGGGCCAGTCTCGCTGAATCTGATCGAACACTGGTAAGGTCGCATATTAAGGCCTACCTAGTGGCGATAAAGACGGCAAAGTCTAACTACTTTTCCGCCTCTATTGCATCATCAGGGAATCGTCCGGCCACCCTGTTTAGGGTGACCCGCACCCTGCTCCATCTGGGAGTGCGGGAGGATACCTTAGAAGGCAGGGCGGAGGATTTCGGACAATACCTGTATGACAAAATCGCTCAGATCCGGGGGGATTTGGACTCTGACTGGGTAGATCGGGGCAGGGTGACGAGGAACAGTCTTGAGAATGTTATCTGGGAGGAGTTTGATGCTGTGACTCCCGATGATGTGGACAGGATTTTGGGGAGACTTAGTGCGGCCACATGTTTACTGGACCCATGTCCCTCCTGGTTGGTACTGGCTTCCCGGGAGGTTACACGAGGCTGGCTCCAGGGCGTCATTAATGCTTCGTTGAGTGAGGGTCACTTCCCCGCTGCCCTGAAAGAGGCGGTGGTGAGGCCTCTCCTCAAGAAGCCGTCCCTGGATCCAGCAATATTGGCCAAATATCGTCCTGTCTCCAACCTTCGCTTCATTGCGAAGGTTGTTGAGAGTGTGGTCGCGCAACAGTTTCCGCAATTCCTGGAGGAAACATCCTATCTAGATCCGTTCCAGTCGGGTTTCAGGTCTGGGCACAGCACGGAAACAGCATTGGTCGCGTTGGTGGATGATCTCTGGAGGGCTCGGGACAGGGGTTATTCCTTTGTTCTGGTCCTATTAGATCTCTCAGCGGCTTTTGATACCATCGACCATGGTATCATGCTGCACCGGCTGGAAGAGTTGGGGGTGGGAGGCACTGTGTTGCGGTGGTTCTCCTCCTTTCTCTCCGACCGGTCATAGTTTGTGTTGGCGGGGGGGCAGAGGTCGACCTCGAGGCCTCTCATTTGTGGAGTGCCGCAGGGATCGGTCCTCTCGCCCCTTCTGTTCAACATTTATGTGAAGCCGCTGGGCGAGATCATCCGTGGCTTTGGGGTGAGATACCACCAGTACGCTGATGACACCCAGCTGTACATCTCCACCCCAGGCCACCCCAACAATGCCCTTGAAGTGATGTCCCAGTGCCTGGAGGCTGTGCGGATCTGGATGGGGAGGAACAGGCTCAAGCTCAACCCTTCCAAGACTGAGTGGCTGTGGCTCCCGGCATCCCGATATAGTCAGTTGACTCCATCACTGACTATTGGGGGTGAGTCTTTGGCCCCCACTGAAAGGGCTCGCAATCTGGGAGTCCTCCTGGATAGGCAGCTGTCTTTGGAGGAACATCTGACGGCTGTTACCAGGGGGACCTTTTATCAGGTTCGCCTGATTCGCCAGTTGCGGCCCTTTCTTGATCGGGATTCCTTGTGCACAGTCACTCATGCCCTCGTCACCTCTCGCCTTGACTACTGCAACGCTCTCTACATGGGGCTCCCCTTGAAGAGCACCCGGAGGCTCCAGCTGGTCCAGAATGCAGCAGCGCGGGTAGTGATGGGAGCAACATGGCGCTCCCATGTAACACCGCTCCTGCGCGAGCTGCACTGGCTCCCAGTGGTCTTCCGGGTGCGCTTCAAGGTGTTGGTTATCACCTTTAAAGCGCTCCATGGCATAGGGCCTAGCTATCTCTGAGACCGCCTGCTGCTACCAATGACCTCCCATCGACCCGTGCGCTCCCAGAGAGGGCCTCCTCAGGGTGCCATCAGCCAAACAATGTAGGCTGGTGGCCCCCAGGGGGAGGGCCTTCTCTGTGGGGGCTCCCACCCTCTGGAATCAGTTGCCCCCGGAGATAAGAAGAATCCATGACCTCAATGCCTTCCGTCGTTCCCTGAAAACCCATCTTTTTCAGCAAGCCAGGTTGGCTTAAGAAGAAATTTTTAAATTCTTTTAATTAGTCTGTGATTCTTAACTTTCGGGCCAAAATTTATATATATTTTTAAATGTTTTAATATTTGTATTCTATGTTTTTTATCTTGGCTGTACACCGCCCTGAGTCCTCAGGGAGAAGGGCGGTATATAAATTGGAAATTAAATTAAATTAAATTAAATTAAACATATAGAAAGAGAAACATAGTCCCTGACATTGCTGTCTCATTGTTCTATACATCTGAGATTGCATTTGGATAAAGCCACATTTATGGATAATCTTCTATTGACAGACTTACAAAGCATGATTTTATGTTGGCTTCAGTCAATTTATTGCATGAGTTTCATCATTTTAATCATTTAACACATCCAGTCTGTATGTAAAATGCCAGTCTTCTTACTGGGTTTTATTGGGGCATGGTCCAAGGCCACATTTTGATGTCCATTTTGCATTTCCGTTTTAAGGCCTCATTTTCAAGAGTGGCATAAGAACACTAGGGAAGTCACTTGTGGCTAAGCATTTCTCACATAATTATTCAGATGAGGTGGGAGACAGGCAACTGTGATTTGCAGTTCTTGTGAATTTATTAAAAACAATATTGTTGAATGAATTACTCTGAAATGCTATAATTTAACAAAACTTTGATTTAAGCTTCACATGGCCTCAATCTCTATACTATGGATAAAAATGCATTACAGAAATTAGTATCACTAAAGTATTGAAAAATTCTATTTGGATTTCTTTTTAACATAAATTATTTTGTTCCATATCGGATTTATTTTCTCAGCTAAATTGCTTCACTTTCATTGTGGAGAATAAATCCATCCTCCATACCCAGTTTCATCTTGCATCAGTAACCTTCCATCAGTTGGACCAATGTCGCCTGTGAGCATTTTAAAAATGGTGGTTTTCCCAGCACCATTCACACCAAGCAAGCCAAAGCACTGGAGGAAAAAGATCACATTATTTTTAAGGTATTTATAGTTTCCTTGACTTACAATAGATTTGAAAAACAAATATTCTTTCATATTATCCATAATATTTGCAATTTTAATAAAAGATGTTTAAAACAAACAAAATAGAAAGCCCAAGAGATATAGAAAACAGCATGTTTATATGCATTCATAATTTAAATAACTAGTAAAATATCAGTTTCGAAGGAGTGGGCAGCAGAAACATTCAGATGAATGCTTCATCTTTTTTGCAGTGCTCCCATCTAATCTCTGAAATGATTGAGTTCTGTGCAGGATCAACCTCCCTGATACAGAGTAAGATATATGCCTTATGCAGCAGATTTTGATTCACATGAAACATGTGCAAAATATTATTTAAATGGTTATGTTTATATATTTTTGCTACTGCTGAACCTAAGGAGGGCAAAGAGAGAAATGAGCAGGTGGTGTATGCCTGATATGTCCAGGTGAATGCCTGAAGATGCCTCTTAAGCTGTGCACAATTTTTTGTGACTAGCTATACACATAATAAGAGTGTTTACCTCTCATAATTTCCATTTTGTACTTTTGGTTTAATGACTTACCTCTCCTGCCGGGATTCCAATGTTGACATTTCTTACTGCTACAATCCTTCGGTAGGGAAGATGGTAGATTTTGGAAAGATTTTGGAGCTGCAACACATCACAGTCTGACAAGCCCAGTGTCACTCGCTCTCTTTCTGCTCGGACATCCTTGTCTTCCTCCTCAACAATGCCTTCAAGGTAGAGTGGAGACTTACCATGCAGTTTATTAAATAAGAATCTACCAAAAATTAAAATCAAGTATATTAGTATCACCTTATTTTTAAATGTTGTTTTATGAAATATTTTGTTGATATGAGTTTTTTGCAGAAGCTTTTTAAAAATTAAATTATTTATTACCAATCAATATACAGAATGGAAATGGAATGGAATGGAATGGAATGGAATGGAATGGAATAGAATGGAATAGAATAGAATAGAATAGAATAGAATAGAATAGAATAGAATAGAATAGAATAGAATAGAATAGAATAGAATAGAATAGAATATTCTTTATTGGCCAAGGGTGATTGGACACACAAGGAATTTATCTCTGGTGTTTGCATAAACTCTCAGAATAGATAGAAGCCACAAAGCGATAAAGCATGCATCATAAGATAGAATCATAAATATAAGGTACAACCAACAAAGTGATAGTCATAAGATACCAATAGGAGTAGATAATACGAAAGATGAGAAGGATAATAGTAATACAGTCCTACTACATGCTTAGTTATCCTTAGGCATAAGACAGTGCTGTGGGAATTATATGTTTAGCAGAGTGATGACAATGGGGGAAACAACTATCTTTGTGTCTAGTTGTTTTTGCATGCAATGCCCTATAGCGACGTCCTGAAGGGAGAAGTTGAAACAGTTTATGTCCAAGATGTGAGGGGTCTGTAGATATTTTCTCAGCCCTCTTTCTGGTTCGTGAAGTATACAATGGAACTTGGAAAGCAAGCTGGTTGCAATTGTTTTTTATGCAGTCCTAACTATCTGTTGAAGTCTGTACCTGTCTTGTTTAGTTGCTGTATCAAACCAAAAACTTATAGAAAGTACAGAATACAGACTCTATCATTCCTCTGAAGAACTGTATCAGCAGCTCCTTGAGCAATCTGAATCAGCACAGAAAAAACATTCCTTTTTAATGACGGTTCTAATGTTAGGTGTCCATTTCAACTCCTGGGAGATTATAGAATCCAGAAACCTGAAGGTCTCTAATTGTTCTGGCTGTACCACAGGGCCAGTTGTTCAACCTCCTGTCTCTATGCAGATTCATCACCATCTCAAATGAGACCAATGATTATTGTATCATCTGCAAATTTCAGTACTTTAACAGAGGGATCCTTTGAGTAAGGTGACCAGATTTTAACATTGGTAAAGAGGGACACCATTGATGGGGGGGGGGTTCCCTAATTTTTTTACTACCGGTTCTGTGGGCGTGGCTTATTTTGTGGGCGTGGCTTGGAGGTCATGTGACTGGGTGGGCGTGGCTAGTTGGTCATGTGACCAGGTGGCCATGGTTATTTGTATACTATAGGGACTACTCAGAGGGCTGAAAAAAGGAATTTCTGACAGGTCCTCACACTTTTGACTGGTCCTCACACTTATGACCATCCTCACATTTATGCCTGTGCAGCATTCTTAACAACCATGTCACTCATTTCACAACTGCTTCTCTTCACCATGGTGATAAGATAGGGCAAAAAACATAAAATGTGAGGACAGTCGTAAATTCGAGGACTGGTCAAAAGTGCGAGGACCAGTCAAAAATAACTTTTTCAGCCCTCTGAGTAGTCCATGTGCACAAAAGGACTACCCAGAGGGCTAAAAAAAGTGATTTCTGACAGGTCCTCGCACTTTGGACTGGTCTTCGCACTTATGACTGGTCATCATTTATGCCCATTGTAGCATTCTTAACAACCATGTCACTCATTTCACAACTGCTTCTCTTCACCATGGTGACAAGATAGGGCAAAAACGTAAAATGTGAGGACAGTTGTAAGTTCGAGGACTGGTCAAAAGTGCGAGGACCAGTCAAAAATAATTTTTTCAGCCCTCTGAGTAGTCCACATGCATAAAAGGATACAGCAATAGAGAGGGATGAAGGAAGGGAAGGGAAATTAGAGTAGGAGTG
The DNA here is from genome assembly GCA_022577455.1 of Arizona elegans. Classification (NCBI taxonomy): domain Eukaryota; kingdom Metazoa; phylum Chordata; class Lepidosauria; order Squamata; family Colubridae; genus Arizona; species Arizona elegans. Next base: position 159,135,312 of record JAKOOJ010000001.1, read on the forward strand.
AGGGTAAGAGAGGGAGGAAGAGAGGAGATGGAGAAAGGAAGAGGAAGTAGGGAGGAGAAGAAGAGGGGAGGAAGAGAAAGTAAGAAGGAAAGAAAAGAGAGAGGTGGTAGGTTTGAGGAGAAAGATTGCTGTACAATAAAAAAGATGAAAGGGAAGAAAACCAACCCCAAACAAATATAAAGATATTAAGAGCCTTGGTAGTACAGTGGTCTAAGGCACCCTGTTATTAAGCTGGTTATTAAGACCAGCTGCCTGCAATTACTGCAGGTTCGAATCTCGCCAAGGCTCAAGGTTGACTCAGCCTTCCATCCTTTCTAAGGTAGGTAAATTGAGGACCCAGTTGTGGGGGCAATAAGCTGACTTTGTATAAATATACAAAAGGATGAAGGCTATTGCTGAGCACATTGTAAGCTTTAAAGAATAAAAGAGAACAAATATGAATAAATAGCAATAATTAGAAACACACATACAAACATACAATGTATTTTCTTTGAACAGAGTATTTGGCCGGTTCACAAATTTAAACAGTGTTTAGTCATTTCAATTAAATTTACAATTTCTATATTTCCTTTTTGCCATATTTATTCCTCATCTATTTTTTTAAAAAACCAATATTACCCTTCATCCTCATCTCTAATCTTAATCAAATTCAATTTTTTCTTTCTATTCTATATTATACCCCTTCCCATTGTCATCTATTCTTATATCCATCCTCACATTGATTAATTATGTAATTATGTAATACAGTTGTTTAATACAAATTCAACATTTTAATATAAATCAATTAGTTATATAATTATCTTTTTTGTATATTAATCAATATGAACATGAATATTCCAATTATTTCCATGCAATCCAATTTCTTACAAATTAATTATATATTTACCAATAATAATAAACCAAATAATTTCCCCCATATATTCCTCCAAACTACAACTTAACCATTTCTGCTTTCAACACAATATACAATTAATAGTATCTCAATTATTACAATTCCCTAGTTAAATAGAGCTTTTTTTCTTTTGTGTTTTAAAATCTTGAACCTCCTCTTTTGCCCTAAATTTCCCATTGTTTGCAGTTTTGCACCTACCTTTTTTGGTGAGGAAAAAGAAAAAGAAATCTCTCTCTGCCTCATTTTGTCACGTTGCAGCAAAGACCCTACTTTATTTTCAGTTTTGCTTTTTCAGCATAGCTAGGGGGGAAAAAAACTGCTCCAGCTGTCTTTGCAGCTACAGAGCCCTGAGCAAAACAGCTGAGAGCAAATCAGCTGAGAGTCGGGAGGCTGATCCAATCAACTTATGGTAATTAACCTATGCTGAAAGGGGCTGTTTTTTCTATTTTTGCAGGCACCAGTCTACTCTTTTGTTTTCTTTTAACACTGATCAGCTGTAGGGCGGCTCTTTAAAGCCCCGCAGCAAGAATTTAAATAGTTTTTTTCCCTCTAGCCATCAGCTGGGACTCAGCAATAGATTGGGAGTGGGTGGGGTAAGCGAACGGCGACCAGCGATCCAACAGAGACAGAGGGTGAGGGTGAGTGAAAACCATATATTCCCTTCCCGTTCTCCCGCCGTTCCCTAGCTTGTCCTGCATTCTTTCCAAAAATCGGGACTTTTTAAAAATGTCGTGGGACGCAGGACAAATTGCTAAAAATCGGGACTGTCCCGCCAAAAGCGGGACTTCTGGTCACCATACCTTTGAGATGCAGTCTTTGGTACAGAGACAAAAGAGAAAGCACACAGCCCTGGGAGACAGCTATGCTAATTGAACAGGTATTCGACATGATTTACCTAGCTTCACCTGCTGCTTCCTATCTGTTAGAAAGCTTATACTCCATAAATATTATATATTTTATTATTAAGTATTCTAGGAAGTATCTCAATTGAGAGGCAGTTTGATGTAGCAGTTAAAGTATCATGTAGAAACCAGGACACCATGAGAGTTCTAATCCTACCCTAAGCACAAAGTTAGTTGGGTGACCCCGTATCACTTTCTCCTAATCCTAGGAAGGAAACAAGGGCAAACCATGTCTGAAAATAATCTTGCCAAGAAAATTGCAGGGACTTGTCCAGGCAGTCTCATAGAATTGGACACATGTAAATAGAAGACAAAAAGACTATTGCAATTATAGACACAGTTCAATCAAAATAATTCTGTGGATTTAAGTGGGAAACCTATGCTTCTCTTTTGAAAATTATGAGAGCCAGTTTGGTCAAGTGATTAAGGCACCAGGCTAGAAAACGGGAGACTTGAATTCAAGTTCTGCCTTAGCCATGAAAGCCAGCAGGGTGATATTAGGCCAGTCACTTTCTTGCAGCCCTACCCACCTCTCAGGATTGTTACTGTGAGGAAAATGAGGAGGAGGAAGGTGTGTTGAATTTATTTGCCCCCTTGAGTTATTTGTAAAAATAATAAAGGTGAGGTACAAGCAAAGAAACAAACATATTGCTACATTTTGTTTAACTTCATCTGAAGGTGTGATCTAAGATCATTTAGCCTATGGCCTATAATTTTCCATCCTAATAATCTGACCATTTATAGTATCAAGTGAAAGAAATTAGTTCAGGTGAAAGAAATCAGATGCTTCCATCTATTGCTGAAACTTGGTAGGGCCTACGCTTAGACTGAATAGATATGAGGATTATTCTAATCTGAAGCCTAGATGAGATTAAACCAAATACAACAACTATTTGCTTAAACTGCTTTGTAGATCAAGAGCTGATTAATTTCCCTGTTCTTTCTGGCATTTTGGCACTGTAATAAAGCAACTCCTTAATCACATTTATTTGATGCAAAAAAGAGAGATTATAACCCCTGCAAAATAGACCAACATATACTTGACAGTTCCTGTTACTACATAATCTTAATTTAATAATAAACCTAACCAGTTTAATTTAACAAAGCATTTTATAAAAGCCTGTTAAAGCAATAAATTACAGCAAGTTTATATTCTGCAACTTACTTTTTATCAATCCCTCATTTTATTTGCAATTTTGGAATTTCCACATATATTTATGGTTACTTACTGTAATATTTTATGCCATATTTTCTGAATTGTTCCATCATCAAGCAAGAGGCGGACTGTAAAAAACAGAGTTCCTTGAATGAACATCCCAAGCAGTTTGGATGTTGTCCTGTCCAATTCAAATGTTTTATCAGGGTAAACCACTCCATAGGCTTTCAAAAAACCCATTAGGGCATGATACTGAGATAATTCGATTAACCCATAACCAAAACAGAATTGTGGGAATATCAGGAAAATATGTCTCAATGTTTCAGCAAGATCATGCAGGTCCTGAAAGAAATAAAAATTATTTCGTTATTGTACTTTTGTAGTTACAAAATTACCTTATCATTTAAAAAAAACACCTTTATAACAGATTGTGTTATAGCACATTGCTGACTCATATTTATATGTGATGCTACATTTATCCTTTTCATGCAAATCATTAGCAAGCCACATATGTGGTATACCTGGTCATCTCTGTCAGTTCCATTTAGTCTGAATGTTTCTTAAAGATTGAAACAAAACACATATTTGAGAAGGAATCTGACCAAGATAGAACTTTTGGCTTCTTGGATTTTAAAACTTTATTTTTCTTGATACTACTTCAAATATAATTTATCTTTACTGCATATCACATTGTGATACATATTCATATATGAAGCTATATTTATCTAAAACCCTTTTCGTGCAAATCATTATCAAGCCACATAATTGTTTCTGTCCTCTGGATATTACTATTGGTATTCTATCCTATTTTATAAAATCTGGAACATTAATGAAAAAGTTGTGCCAATTACATGTTTTCAAGCTTATTACCTTATCAGTAGCTTTTTCTTGGGAAAGTAAAAAAACAACTGAATGGGTGATGATTGTGTTGACGCCAAAGAATAAATTGATACAGACATAAACAATAAAGGCCATCCCAGTTTCCTTGAAGATTCCAGCCAGTAAGTACATCCATGAAAATGTTGAATATCTGCAGATCATTAAAAATCACAAGCAGAATAAAGCGAGCAATCCAGAATAGCAAAATACTTAATTGACTTCTAGTCCAATTTGTCTGTGAACTATTCTGTACAGCCAGAAATAAAAGGGGTCTGTTTCATTCATCTTGACAATATTTTAAGATTTATAAATTGTTTCCTGATGTCATGGATTTTAATGTAGTTAGAAAAGATAAATAATTTTATTTTGGATCTAATTTAATTGCCAAGGATCTACATTAATTCTGACAACCATAATTTATTATTTTATTCATATATTTGTACCTTCCTACCCCTTCCTACTCAGATAGGCATGCAAGGCAATATATACTTATTATTCAAGACAAAAACAAAACATTTGCTTCTCTCTATTTTTCCTTTAAGCTGAGGTCAACAACTTGTGACTTCTTTGGTATTCCTATACTTTTTCTTGACCACAATATTAAATAAATAAATAAATAATTTTATTTCTCTACTGCCCTTCTCCCGAAGGACTCGGGGCGGTGTACAGCCTATTAAAAGCACAAAAGAAACATCAATTAAAATAATTTAAAATTATTAAATAATTCGGCTCAATTTAAAACCCCAGAAATTAAAACACCCAATTTAAAATTATTATGTTGATAGCCCAGCCTGGCGGAACAACAGGGTCTTGAGTGCACAGCGAAATACCCGGAGGTCGGAGATCTTATCCATTTCCGGGGGCAGTTCATTCCACAGGGCTGGGGCTCCCACAGAGAAGGCCATCCCCCTGGGTGTCGCCAGCTGACATAACTTGGCCAATGGCACCCTGAAGAGACCCTCTCTGTGAGAGCGAACTGGCCGGTGGGAGGCTATTGGTGGCAGAAGTCGGTCTCGAAGGTACCCGGGTCCTATGTCATGGAGCACTTTAAATGTGGTGACCAACACCTTGAATCGCACTCGGAAGACCACTGGGAGCCAGTGCAGCTCGCTCAGGAGGGGTGTCACATGGGCACAACAAGTTGCACCCATAACCACCCGCGCGGCCGCATTCTGGACCAGTTGGAGCCTCCAAGTGCTCTTCAAGGGGAGCCCCATGTAGAGAGCATTACAATAGTCCAGCCGGGAGGTGACAAGGGCATGAGTGACCATGCACAAGGTGTCCCGGTCCAGAAAGGGCTGCAATTGGCGAATCAGGTGAACCTGATAAAAGGCCCCCCTGGCTACGGCCGTCATATGCTCTTCTAAAGACAGCCGTGCATCCAGGAGGACACCCAGATTGCGAGCTCTCTCTGTGGGGAGCAAAGATTCACCCCCAATAGTCAGCGATGGCACCTGCTGACTATATCGGGACGCCAGAAGCCACAGCCACTCGGTCTTGGAAGGGTTGAGTCTGAGCCTGTTCCTCCCCATCCAGACTCGCACGGCCTCCAGGCAGCGAGACATCACATCAAGGGCATCATTGGGGTAGTCTGGGATGGAGATGTATCATCAGCGTACAGATGACACTTCACCCCAAAACCACGGATGATCTCACCATTAACAAGGTTTGTCAGCATATTTTTTCAATAGTTTAGCTTTCAGCTGTTATATTTCTCAGTGATCTCCCATCCAGTAATACCCAGTTCTGAATCAATCAGAATAGAGCTGGAAGGGATCTTGGAGGTCTTCTAGTCCAACACTCCCTCTCCCCCTCCCCCCTCCCCCGTTCAAGCAAGAGACACTATACCATTTCAGATAGGTGGCTGTCCAGTCTTATCTTAAAAACCTCCAGCAATGAAGCACCTACAACTTCTGAAGGCAAGCTGTTCCACAGGTTAATTGTTCTCACTGTTAGGAAGTTTCTCCTTAATTCCAGGTTGTCTCTCTCCTTGATTAGTTTCCATTCATTATTTCTTGTTCTGCTATTGTAGCAGCCCCTCAAATACTGGAATACTGCTATCATGTCACTCCTAGTCCTTCTTTTCTCTAGACTAGCCATACCCAAATCCTGCAACTGTTCCTCATATGTTTTTGTCTCCAGGTCCTTAATCATCTTAGTTGCTCATCTTTGCACTTTCTCCAAAGTCTCAATATCTTTTTTGTAACATGGTGACCAAAAATGGACACAGTATTCCAGGTGTGGTTTTACTAAGGATTTATAAAGCGATATTAATACTTCACATGATTTTGATTCTATGCCTGTAGTTATACAACCAAGGATTGTATTAGCTTTTTTGGGTGCTGCCGTACACTACTGTTTTGAAATCCATGAAGCTCATCCAGGTACTGTTTCCTTGCTAGGTATAGTCATGCATTTAGGTAGATAAAGAATGTTAATAGCTAGAATTGGCACACATGAAGAAAAAAAAGAAAAGCAAGAAAAACATTCCATTAATTATAACTTTCTACCTTAAAATTAAAAACAAAATAAGAAGAAAATGCAGATCAATGTGAGAACAAAATTTACTTCTCAGAGCCTAATGTGGCCACATTTTGCCTAGCAATTTCATAGTTTGTAATTTTTAATTCTTTTTTAGTTTTGCATCCATTTTATCATGAAACGTTTTATTTGTTCTATTTCTATGTTATATCAGAGCAACAGTGTATATGGGTGCCTTAGTATACCATCGTGATTCTGTACAAGCATTTCAAATCTTGACATTTTTCTTAGAGGCCCTCCATTATTTCTGAGGTCAGTTTTTATTCTTCTAGCAATAGTTGTTGGTACATCAACTATTGTATGTTCTGGCCTTTTGAAGTAGTTGTTGCTGTCTTTAATCTATTTATGAGGTGTAAATTGATCATATCTGCATATGTAATTATACTTTTCCTATATAGTTATCTCTTGACATGAAAAGCATTTAAAGAAGTGCTAGTGTTGAGATTGTTGAATTTATTTTTCTCATAGACTTCCATATTTTACCAAGTTTTGTCTTGTAATACAGCTTTTCATTTTTTGTGCTCTTTCATAATCCTATATCATTAAGTATTTATGAAACCCATTAGGTAGATTGGCTTCTTTTTAATGTACGTACCTTATTTCTAGAGTTGGTTGATTTATTTTTATATACTCTCTTTTATGCTTTGTTTATGACTAGTTACTTAAAAAACTGACTTTTTAAAATTACTTTTCAAAATAAGTAATTTAAATAGCTCTGTTCAAAACTATAATTGGAGATTCCATTCAAATTGAATCAAGCTATCCAAATCCTTACCCAAATAAAAGAAGAAGCAGGAATACAGCCAACAGGTTATTGTCATTGAAGAAAGCTGGTATCTGAAAAGCTGAAATAACGCCCACTGAGAGTATAACAGGCACCAGAAAATAAACCTGTAGAATGTTCATAAATACAACTGATTAACAGAGACCAAAATACTAAGCTTAAACTGGATTTTCTTCTAACTATGGAAAAGTTGCTAACAAAGGAAGCAAGCATTATTTACAGAGGTCCTAAAAAGAAATGGCTATAGAAAGCTTTAATCTGGAGACAAACATTTCTAACATAGCTCAAAGCAATTTGAAAGAAGTAGTGTATTTCAGAAGGATGAAGGCTATTTGTGACTGCTAGTTGAATTTATTTTGAAATAATACAAAAATCTGCCAACCAGAAAAAAAATATATTAATTAACATAAACCATAGTCCCTTCTCAAATGTTTTTTTAATTACTCATACATTATTGGTGTGTTAGCTTTTCCAAGTATTTTGTTATTAATTATTTTTACATGTCCAGTCTAGAAAAAAGCATAATAATATAAAGTACATTTTAAATTGTAGAGCTGTAAGTCAGTTAGGTGTGAAATGGTAGCAATAACAGGAAGAAAGAAAAGGTGTGAGAAGATTATTATAAACAATTAAGTTTACATTTAAAAATAATGACATTGTGAAAAGCTAAAGTCTGTAAAGCCTTTGAATTTATTAGGGTTGCCAGGTCTGCTTCCAAAAAATAGCGGACAAGCGGGGGGAGTGGGGGGCGTTAAGTAGTAAAAAAAAATTACAATTAAATTATATATTTTCTTACAAACATTTTAACATGTATTAAAATAATCACTTCAAAACTTTACTTAAAATTCAAAACATCAAATATATTATAATAATATGTAAAATATTAAATTACATTTAACTTGGCTGTCGTGTGTATTTTTTATTTGACTGCGCAGCTTTGATCAATTCTTTGTGTTTAAGGAATAATTCTTTAATTTCAGTACAACGTTGAGAAATATTAAAAAATATACAAAGTTCACTTCGAACTGATGGTACAAGCAGTCGGTTACATTCGTCAGTCCACAAATTTTCCCATGACGCTGAAAATTCGTTCAATGTTTGCATTTGAGACCGGAATTGATGCACAATACTGGAACAGTTTCAGTAAATTCGGAGCTGGCTCTTTCTTGAAAAAGTACGTCCACTTATCAAGGGATGAATTGCCCTGCAGATGAACATAAGCTTCTTCTAAGGCAGAAATTTCATCGAAGAGAGTGTTGGGTGGAAGTTCTTCTCACCATGGTGATAATAACCAGATGTTCGTCATTTCTTCTAAAGTTGGAAGATTATTGCGATCAATTAGATTGAAACAACTTAGCGTCTCATATACTGAATCGGTGAAATTATACCACTTTTCTAGGTACGCAATGGCTCTTTGATACATGTTGATGGCTTCTTTCTTGAACTTTTCCACGGCATTCTCAGGCAAATGGTTTTTATGTAAGGCAAATAAAACTTTCATTCCAAAAACCTGCTCATCGTATTGTTTTTGCAAAGAATCACGCAGCTTACACATGATAATGTGAAGATCACATGCAAGAATTTTCTTGCTTTCCAGCTTCAGTAGGGTGTCTTGCATTATTGACATGAAGAAGTGCGTGAAATATAAATACAATTCTGAAATTGTTGGTTCATTGTCCTTTGCGAGTTCATTTTCCTGATCCGAAATAACATTCCAGATAACCTTATTGGTGTGTTCTCGAGCAGATGATGAATTACAGAGGTGGATTATAACAGTAAGTATTTATTTACCTCATAGCTACAGCTCTAACACAATTCAGAAGAAGTACAATACGAAGAACCTCGAACTCAGCCTGACACTCTTTTATACCAACTGTCAGACGGCTTAACCAATAGGAACATTCCACATTACAAAGGATCCCAACAGGGGCCAATTCTCTTGAGCATGCTCAGAACACAACACCCCTTTCCCCTGGAATGGTGCATGCATAATCCTCGAGGTATGCGGGTTGATGTCGGAGATGCCCTGAGTGCCTCGGGCTCGCCCTAGGCAGGTGTTCCGGCTGGACAGGGACATTCCTACCCCTAGGACTTTCTACAGACCGATCTTCAACTGGATCAACATGCGCCGGCCCTGGACTGTCTTCCTGTACCCTGGGTGAGTGTTCTCGAACTGCCCCTCTGCTACTGGTAGGTGTTGGATTGCACGGTTCATTATTCCAATCGGAAGAATGGGTGTCCCCAAACCCCGGCTCAACCCTATCCATACCCCTGTCTGTCTGTTCACTACGCTCGGTAGGCGGCACCTTCCTAGCCCTGATTTGATCCTGGTGCCGACGCCAGACTCTACCTTGACCCATATCTATTTTATAAGAACACGGCCCGGTTACATCTATCACCCATCCGGGAATCCACAATGGTGAACCCCCATAATTCCTGGCATAAACTGAATCCCCCACCTCGAAGGGTCTGTTTGTACTATGGGAGTCCAGAGGTTTACTAGGGGCATATAGAGGATGCAAACGATCCAAAACAGTCCGTAAACGCCGGCCCATAAGTAACTCTGCGGGGCTCCGGTTCGTGACCGGGCAGGGTGTCGTGTGCTGCACTATCATATACTCAACCAAACACTCGGGCCACGCACCCGGGCCCATACGGCCAAGCGCATCCTTTGCTGAGCGAACAGCCCTTTCCGCAAGGCCGTTAGCTGCTGGGTGGTAAGGCGAGATGAGGCAATGCTGAATGCCCAGCCTTGCCAGGAACAGCTCGAACACTGATGCCGTCAGTTGAGGACCATTATCCGACACTAGAAGATCGGGCAACCCATGTGTGGCAAAAAGTGCGCACAAAACCCTTATGACAGCGTCGGATGTGGTGGAATGCATTAGCACCAATTCCACCCATTTCGAATACGCAACTACGACCACTAAGAACATCTGCCCATGGAAAGGGCCAGCAAAATCTAAATGTATGCGGGACCATGGACCCATAGGTTCCTCCCACTCACGGGCTTTTTCTTTAGGGGGCAGTGGTCGTGACTCCTGACAACGCTGACAAGAGGCCACCCAATCTGTGATGCTTTTATCTAGGCCGGGCCACCAGACGTAACTCCTTCCCATAGCTTTCATCCGGACAATACCAGGGTGACCGGCATGTAGTGAGACAAGGACGGTCTTTCGAAGTGGCTGTGGGACCACCACCCGGTGACCCCAGAGTAAACAACCCCCTTGGGCTGATAATTCCAGTTTCCTGGAAACATACGGTTGCCAGAGGGACCCCAATTTCCCTGAAGGCCACCCCCTTTTAACCCAGTCCAGGACTTGAGAGAGTTCAGGGTCACGAGCGGAGTGGCAGGCAATGTCAGCAGCAGTTAAGGCAAAAGAAGAACTATCAATCAAAAACACAGCTGAAGCAGGTGCTGGGTCACATAAGAAGGTGGTCATGGGGCAACGACTCAGAGCGTCTGCATGGGCCAGATGCTTCCCAGGCACGTAGGTAAGTGTATATTGGTAAGCAGCCAAAAAAATGGACCAATGGGTAAACCTGGGGGACAGGATTTGTGGGGTTTGTCGATCACCCACAAGCAAACCTAGTAAAGGCTGATGGTCCGTAGCTAAGGTAAACGGGCGACCATAAAGGTAGTAATGAAAACGCTTTACCCCCGCCACAAGTGCCAAAGCCTCTTTGTCCAGTTGTGAGTAATTCCGTTCAGCGGGAGCCAAGGTACGGGAAAAAAATGCCACAGGGGCTTCGGACCCATTCGGAAACTTGTGGCTAAGGACGGCGCCAACCCCATACAGGGAGGCATCACAAGCTAGAATAAGTGGAAGATTTTCACAATACTGAGTTAGAACAGAATTTGACACAAGCAATTGTTTGACTGCTCGAAAAGCAGCAGCGGCTTTCGTGGTCCAGTTCCATGGAGCACCTCGGTCCAACAGCCGGTGGAGGGGCTCTGCCACAGATGCCTTATGGGGTAGAAAAACAGCATAAAAGTTTAACAGGCCGAGGAAGGCTTGAAGTTCAGATTTGCACGTAGGAACGGGAGCGTCCAGGATAGCTTTAGTTTTCGCTTCCGTAGGATGAATTCCTTTGCTATCGATTAAGAACCCCAAAAATTCAACTTGAGGTTCAGCAATGCTACACTTAGACTTCTTAACTTTGAGTCCTACACTCCTAAATTTGGACAGGACACAACGAAGGCGGTCCATCAGCTGAGATGTGCTGGTTGCAGAGACCAGCACATCGTCAAAATACGGTAGCACTCCGGGAATTCCATGGAGGAGCCTCTCCATCAAACTTTGGAAAATTCCCGGGGCTACGCTCACGCCGAATTGCAAGCGGCGGCATCTGAAGGCTCCCTGATGCATGACAATGGTCTGTGCAGTGGCAGTCTCATCATCCACAGGCAACTGCTGGTATGCTTGTGCTAAATCTAACTTGGCAAAGACTGACCCGCTTCCCAAGGAATGTAGCAAATGCTGCACTACCGGAACGGGATAAGCATGTGACAACAATGCCTGATTAATAGTAGCCCGGTAGTCTGCACAGATTCGGATTGAACCATCTGCCTTAATGGCGATGACTGTTGGGGTCTCCCAGAGGGCGTAATCAACAGGTTCTAGGACCCCCTGTGCAATGAGTTTGTCCAATTCTGCGTCCACCTTTGGATGCAACGCCAAGGGAACACGGCGTGGTTTTAGTCTTCGCGGTTGGACCTGGGGATCCAAACTAAAAGAAACAGGGGTGCCTGTATATTTTCCCAACTGGTCATCAAATACCCCTGGGAATTCCTTACATAATTCGTCAAGTTCAGTAGACCTAATGGCATTTACACCCTGAACGGTGAGACCTAAGGCATCGAACCAATTAAGCCCTAGGAGGCTTGGTAGGGGCCCATCCACAACCACCAATGATAAATATCCAGCAAATCCCTTAAAACGAACCCTGAAAGAACCAGAGCCCACCACGGGAGTTGCCCCCCCCCCCTTGGTAATCTCGCAGAATCACATTGCAAGGGTCTAGCCTCCTTTTTGAAATCTTCGGAACAAGACGTTTTATGGTGGCCCAGGATATGATGGAGGAGGCTGATCCTGTGTCCACCTCCATGCGGCACGGCCTTCCCTCGATGTACACAGTGAGGTGGATTTTATTTTTAATGAGCCCTTCATCTGGAACGACCATATGGACTGTGGAGAAGCTCCGGGCATTGTGGCTGCGCTCTGTTGTCGGATGGAATCGCCGTTGTCCTTCCTGGTTACTAGGAACCCTCGCTCTAGACTGCGGCTGCACGGACCAGCAGGCTCTTGCTATGTGGCCTTGCCGGCCACAGCGGTGGCAGACGGCGTCTTTAAACCTGCACGAGGCACGTAAATGGTCCCCTCCGCAACTATAACACTCAGTGACTGCTCCTCTCGGTGACTTAGCCATGAACGTTTTAGCTCTTGCTTCATGTACTCTGAAGACATCCAGCTCGCCATCTGAGTCGGATAGGCCGCCCTCACCTGTCTCATTCACTAATAAAGCTTCCCTATTTGGCTTGGGTGGGCTTTGTCCCCGGGGCAGCTCCGCAATTGATAGATTAGCCAATTCTGCCGCGCAGGCCTCATTAAACGCCATTTGGAACGTCAGTTCATGGTTCACAATTAAACGCCTTTTAAGGTTCTGATCTCTCACTCCGCTCACTAGCCTGTCTAAGAGATAGTCATCCAGGTTCACGAACTCGCAATGGCGCGCAAGCTTCCTTAACGCAGCGACATATTGGTTTATTGTCTCCCCAGGGGCTTGATCCCTATGGTAGAACTGCTGTCTGCGGGCAATCCTAGAAGGCGCAGGGGCGTAATGGCGTTTCAATTTATTCATAAAAGTCTCTCACGTTCCAGCATGTATGGATTGAGGGGCCATCAACGTCATAGCGGTATCGAACATTTCAGGCCCACAGAAACTGAGGAAATATGCATGTTTGCGCTCAGCAGACAAGTTCGTGTAGTCATTTGCGATTAAAAAACAGTCAAAACGGGCCACATATGCCTCCCAAGTCTCAGTAGCCGGATTGAATGGAGGAAATGTCTGTGAGGACGCCATTACGTTGTGTCTTAAACTCACGCCTCTCCTCACCTCAGGCTGTCAGTTCACTTCAGGCTCAACTCACACCTACTATTGTTAATTTGGCAAATTCAATATCCCATCCTCGTCGCCAGTGGTGTGTTCTCGAGCAGATGATGAATTACAGAGGTGGATTATAACAGTAAGTATTTATTTACCTCATAGCTACAGCTCTAACACAATTCAGAAGAAGTACAATACGAAGAACCTCGAACTCAGCCTGACAGCTCTTTTATACCAACTGTCAGATGGCTTAACCAATAGGAACATTCCACATTACAAAGGATCCCAACAGGGGCCAATTCTCTTGAGCATGCTCAGAACACAACACTTATGGCACTCATCAGATCCAAGAGAAATAAAATACGATTTTAGAGGTATCCAGTTTAAAAGAAGTCTTTCGACCGCTTTAAACAAACTTAACCAACGTGTTGGAACATGGCGCAAAACTTCATGGAATTCTGACTTGCAAAACTCAAAAAATGATTTCAACTCTTCTCGTTTCTTCGCAGAATTCAAAAATTCGGCAAAAACCTTCAGCACTACATTTTCGATATCAAAAGATAACTGCTTTAATGTATTTTTTGCGCTGTTGTATAAAATGTGATTATTGCAATGAGCAGCTACAATATTGTCATTTTCCAGCAATAATTTTTGGTAAACAGATTTGTTCACTCCATAATTGACCGATGCATTATCTGCTGAGTAAGCTGAAACATTATTTATTTCCAATTCATTATCACTAAGAACTCGACACAGCTGATTTTTTTATTGATGTAGAATCTTCAAAAGAATCCTCATAAAAGTCTAAAATTTTCACACAATCCTTCTTCACAAGTAAAATATTGTGCAACAACAGGATACATTTTGCGATTTCCCTTGTTTGATGCGTCAGTGGAGAGAGAAAATGGAATTCCAGTTTTAAGATCATTGAGAACCAACTCAATAGAAAAAGGATACAAAACCTCATTGACAATAGCTGATGATTTGGTTCTTCCACAAGACATCTTTTTTACAATTTCTGAATCATCAAAAATTTGCTTCATTAACTTAATACCGCAATCTTGAGCCAGGAAAGAAATATGGTGTTTGATCCCATGGTAAGTTTCAGCCATTTCAGCTACAGTCACTTTCTCACTGAAAGAGGAGTCTTATCAATGAAAAACGAATTGATTTGCTTGTTGCTGGAAGCTATTTTCTCCTTATCTAAATGATTTTTTGTGCTTGCATGCTGTGTGACAGCTTTTATACCATTATAATCAATTATGAACGATTTCTGACACAATTTACAGTAGGCCGTCATATTTGTTCTGTCAGTTTCGTTGTTGGTAATCCATGCAAAAGTAGCTTCCCAGTCTTTGGTGTATTTGCACACTCCTCTCTTTCGTTTTAAAGAATTCAAAATCTCACCGCTATCACTCTCATCACTCGAAGCCATTTTAGGTCAGTCGACACAAGCTATAATACATTTTAAAAATGTGAACTGTACATAATTTATAATATATTTTTATTTTAATCTCATCATTAATTTTTTCGGAGAATCGAGTTCAATGGATATTTGATCTTTGTCTCATTCTAACTTATGAAAAAAAAGTCAAAACGCGATTCTCCTATCCTTATTCTCTTAGACTGTACAGCTTTAGATTATGTACCATTTCATCATAAAGCTTTTGAATAAAAAAAATGTCCACTATTTTGTGAAAAAAAATAGTGAACATAATGTGAAAAAAGTGGACTGTCCGCTCAAATAGTGGACATCTGGCAACCCTAGAATTTATGTTGATATTTATTTGAAAATATTTATAAATCACCCCATATACAAGATGGAATAGAATCAATCAAAATAATGAAATAGCTAAACTACTAAGAATATTTTCTGTGTGACACGTTTTACAACTTTCTTTCTTTGAATTCTAAGAATTTGATTTCCTGAAATAAACTGCCTCCTAGGTGTTCCTAGGTTAGAAGTCCTAAATTTTAATTATAGCATGGAGTTTTATGAGTCAGAATATAGCATGGAGTTTTATGAGTCAGAATAAGTGACTCCTGCATTTTTAATATAGCAATAGCACTTAGCACTTAGGCAGTACATTCTAACCACTGCACCACCAAATATAGTTATTATTTTTTTTGCTTCATTTCATCATGTGGTATTTTCCATATTAGATTTAAGAGATAAGCTACTCACCATGTCATAAATGAAGTTAGTCACCCAGTAGCTGGTCACACCAAGGCCAGAGATATGCTGTAGCTGTTTTGCCTTTGTTTGATGTTCCTTGACCACGTAAAGCACAAAGCTAGCTGTTGTGATGGAGTATCCAATCAAGACTGACATGGACACAATGATATCTAGTAAACTACTAAGCCTGAGGAGACGAAAAAGAAATGAAAACATTTTAAAAGATGAACAGACCAGCCATGGCCAGCTCCAGCTTTTAAGATGTTCTATACAAAGAATCTTCTAATGGGCCTGACTATGGCTGGAGTTCTCTGGAGAACTGGCTTAATTTTCTGCATTGTCCAGAATAAAGTTAGGCTGGAAGCATTGTAAGAAATTCAAAATTGTCTGAGTTAAGTTATTGTTCCTAGGAAAGTTGATCAGGAAATAAAAAAGAAAGTGTACAATGTTAGCACCCACCCCTTTCCTAGAAGAATGAAATATTTTGAGAAATATTAAAAAAGGCAGAATATTATATTTCCCTAAAGGAGAAACATGCTCTTGGAAAGCAGCCCCCACTTTTCTTAATAGCCCCAGCAGGACTGGGCAAGCCTATCTACAAGACAAAAGACCTTCAGCTCCAGGGTGATGGGATTAAGATATGACCCTCCAGGACATAATAGGATTATCTACCATGTTTTCCCCAAAATATGATCTACTCCAAAAGTAAGTAAGTCCTAGTTTGATTTTTACAGATACGCCCAATATAAGCCCTACCCCCAAAATAAGCCATAATTAAGACCCTGCCCACTCCAGGGTGCACGGGTAAAAATTAAGCTAGGGTGGGGATCAGTGGTGGGTTGCCTCCGGTTCGCACCGGTTCTATAGAACCGGTAGTAACCGGCGGGAGGCCCCACCCACTGACTCTGACATCATGAAAACGCTTCTGTGCATGCGCAGAGGCTTCTGCGCTTACACAGAAGAGTGCATGCGCACGCAAAGCACACACACACGCACAGCCCCATTGCGAACCGGTAGTAAAGGTAAGTAGAACCAACCCCTGGTGGGGATGGGAGAGAGCTGCCCTACAATTTACCTTTGGACAGCTCAGCCCATTTCTTCTGCAGCCCGTAAGGCTTTCCTGAAGGCCTCTGTAGCCGATAACAGAGCTCCGGATCTGGAGTTATAGTATCGGCTACAGAGGCCCTCAGGAAAGCCTTGCTGGCCTTGCCAGCCGAAGAAGTTCCTGAAGGCCACAGGCAAGTGAGTGAGTCAGTAGATGACATCTCCCCCCCCCCACCAAAAAAAAAAAGACCTGGTCTTAGACAGGGTCTTATTTTGGGGGAAACATGGTAGCAGCAGAGCTCACCACATTGCAAAATCACCTGGGGACATTGCATCACCCTCCAGGCTTCAACCAAACTTCTCAGTCATAGCTACAGGGTTAGCTATGACCCCCTACAACAGCCAATAGAATACATGTTCCTGCACAGGAACAGGACGTTCAAATGCAAAGCCCAAGAGAAGATATAAAAGCCACCCTCTCTCAACTCCATGTGGTCAGCTGCCCAGAACCATGCACCACCATATGGTTCTGCTTCATCAATAAATGGACACTCTTTCCAATCAGCCTCCAGCCTCCATTTTGTCTCCAGTGTCTTTCTCCAAGCTTGGAACTGAACCAGATGGATATTTCTTCCAACAAAAGGAAGAAAGTTAAGCACTGACTATGAGCCCCAAATGTTAATGACCAGCATGCAGATATGTTTTATTTCAGAGATGTAAAATAATAAAATATAAACCTTTATTTTTATTCCATAATCTTTTTTCAAAACTGAACTGACACTTGCTGTCAAAAATAATTCAGGATCAATTAATATGTCAAAACAATTATAGTTAAATATGACAACTACTAAGATTAGTAAGTCTGAAAGAGTTTATGTCATCTATGTTGATAGTACAGTGGTCTACGCACCCTGTTATTAACACAGCTGCCTGCAATTTACTGCTTGTTCGAATCTCTCCAAGGCTCAAGGTTGACTCAGCCTTCCATCCTTTCTAAGGTAGGTGAAATGAGGACCCAGTTTGTGGGGGCAATAAACTGACTTTGTATAAATATACAAAAGTATGAAGGCTATTGCTTAACGCATTGTAAGCCGCCCTGAGTCTCCGGAGAAGGGCAGCATATAAATCAATTTTTTTAAAAAAATATTTGGTGCCAAAACATTCCTTCCACATTCCTAAATATCACAGAGAAGTGTTCTCTTTGTAATGGAGAACCTGCAACATGAAGGGTTACTGCCCAAAAATAAATTGGAAAGCTAGGCACACAAGGGTTTTTACACATGGTACTACTTCCACTCCTAGTCCTTCCAACAGATTTTGATGGCAGCTGTGTAATCCTTTTCACTCCCAGACACTTTGGCATGCAGGGAAAGGGATTTCATCAGTGCTTTCTCTAGCTGACCAGTAAATGGGTATTAAAAATCAGTGCTTTACCCCCAAGTGTTGCAGGCCCTGAAGAAACAAAAATCCTCTTGTTTCTCCACTCATTGCAAAAGGAAATAAAATCATTTGCTATCCTTCTCCTATTTATGTTTCCAAAACTTGTGCACGCCAACCTGCCCCAAAACACTAAGCTATTGCTATAAAAGTGCAGCTGTGAATCTGTGAACGTGGAGAGTAAGATTAGAATAACAAAGTTCTGTTACCCCTCACACTCCACACAAAAAGCAAAGAAAAAAAGATTCAATCAACACCCCCCCCCCCTCCCCGCTTTGTAAAGTACCTAAGAGAAGAAAAACAGAATTCTGGTTCAGTTTTAATCCTGTTTGCTTTGCTAGTGATAGAAAATATCACAATATGGTAGTGATGGCGAGTGGTGGTTCGGAGAACCGGTAGCAAAAATCCCTGCCCCCCCCCACATGCCCAGCTGAGCCGCACGATCATCAAAGGCTTTTTTTTTTAACTTTTAAAAGCATTTTTTCTACAACCTCTTTGCCCGAAAAAATGCTTTTAAAAGTAAAAAAAAAAGCCTTTGATGATCGCACGGCTCAGCTGGGATTGTCAGAGGCTTTTAAAAGCATTTTTTTCTCCAACCTCTTAAGGTTGTAGAAAAAATGCTTTTAAAAGTAAAATAAAAATGTTGGCCACGTCCACCCAATCACATTACCCCCACCACCAAGCCACACCCACAGAACTGGTAGTAACAAATTTTACATTTCACCACTGATTCCTACCCAAATATTACTTAGAAAACATATTATATTCACAGGCTAGAAATACGCTTGCTATATATGTAACCATTAGTAGTGATGATGTTTAAACCTTTACATAGTTGGAGACGTACTGTATTTTTCAGACTATAAGACACACTTCCCCCCCCCAAAAAAAAGAGGGTGAAAATCTGGGTGCGTTTTATAATCTGAATGTAGCCCCACCCACCCACTGGCATATCCATGCACTGGCATATATCTTGTTTTCCTCCCCAAAAAAGGTAGGTGCGTCTTATAGTCTGGAACATTTTATACTCTGAATAATATGGTAGATTATTTGAGGGAGCATCTCTCTTGGATACCATGCTTGATAAACCTCTGCCCACCCAGATACTAAGGTCTGCTGATAGGGATGTCTTTTAACAATATTCCATCAATTCTCATTGTTTGTGGATTCTATATTTGTGAATGTACCTATTCATTCAAATGTATTTATAACCACAAAATCAGTCCTCATGGTCATTCATGGATATGTAGAGCAAAAAAAAAAAAAAAAAATGAGTTACCTGGTGCACAAGTTTCCAGCTGAAATATCAGTATTGCTAATTCAGTGTTTGTGGAATGTAGCTGCTGCTACATTCATGTTGAAAGCATCTACCGAGATGCTTCCGGGTTGAAAGGATTAGCCAGTGACATCACCGTTGCCCAGGGCACACCCACAGGGACTCTTTTTATGTCCCTATTATTAGCCCATTTATCTACTTGAATTTGCATGCTTTCAAACTGCTAGGTGGGCAGGATTTAGGATAAATTGATGGGAGCTAATTCTGTCATGCAGCTCGCTCTCGGGTTTTGAACTGCTGAGCTGTTGATTTCTCATTGGTCTTCTGACTCTCAATGGTTTTGAGAGTCTCTCAATGGTTTTCTGATTCAGCATCCTAACTACATGAGACACTATGTGTTCAGTGTTTGTGGTGTCTTTACAGAATGTAACATAAAGTTGGCTATATGTGGATATGCAATAATGGGCTTTCATGGCTATGACATTTTGGTTATAGAATTTCTTCCTCCCTAGAGGCCAGGCTACTAACTAAGGTCAGGTTAACAAACTATGCTTTTGGTTGCAGTTATAATAACTCAGTTCCTATTCTATTTTTAATTAGATAATTTTACTTACTTTTTGTTGAATTGTTGATCTTGATTTTAATGAATAGATGGATAGATAATAAAATTACAGAAGTTCATAAATATTTAAATATATACATATTCTCCAGCGCTATGCAATTTCTTGTTCTACTATTTGGGATAATATTTATGATAAATTCAAAACATACTGTATAAAACATAAACAGTCCCTATTCACAATGACTGACATGCATATAATATAATCTAGATTATACTTCAAAGTAAATACAATGCAAAAGATCAGGCTATTTTTCTTACAATTATATTAAGGAGAAAAATGATAAAATTAACATCTTACATGGCTTGCTCTTGACTCTCTCCACCAGGATAAGGATGAGCAATAACAGAAATGCCTACAATAGTAATGAAACATATTTAGGGACTTTATTTCATTATTGAATATAGGTGCTAGTTCAAAAACTGAAAGATTTAACAGTTTTATATTTCTGCTATTAAGGTAAAAGGCAATTTAAGTGATCTATAGCAAAGGTGTCAAACTCAAGTCCCGGGGGCCAGATCCAGCCCACAGGGTGCTTAGATCTGGCCCATGGGGCTGCCCTGGAAACAGTAAAGGACTGGCCCATAGTGCCTCTGCCAGTGAAAATGGAGCTCTGTTTTCAGAGGGTTGCAGGAGGCCATCACAGTTGAAAATGGAGCTCAGGAGCCTGTTTTCACTAGCAGAGTGCTTGGGCCATCACAGGTGCCCCTGACATGAGTGACATTGAGCTGGCCACGCCCACTCTGACCCCCCCAAGGTCAAACACAACCCTGATGAGGCCCTCAATGAAATAGAGTTTGACACCCCTGATCTATAGCTTTACGGCCGAGAAAAATATTTGAGAACTAGTTTAGAAAAAAAAGATGAATGAGTGGGATCAAGATGTATAAAATAATCTTGATTGTGAAAGTGGAAAGAGGAATTATCAGGGTTATCCAATTCAGTTGATTGGAGAAAGATTTAGAATAGAATAAAGAAAGTTATTCATATATTGCATAATTAATCCATGCAAAATGTTCCTCCTATCCTTTTGAGTCAAAGGGCATTCTTTCTCAGTTTTGAGAGCTGACGTCTGTTTTATGTTTACACAGTGACTACTGTGTAGCTTGAGAACTGTTGATTTCCATCTCATTAACCTGAGTGGTGGAGCAGCATTCCTCCAAACATCAGTTTCAAGGGAACAACAGTGGCAAAGTATGTCTCCATCTAGGCATATAGTCATAATGCCACAATTATGTGTAAACTATTTCTGAATTTTATCTTGTCTAATGAAAATTCACTGGCTATCTTCTGAAATTCTGGCTGGGATCTTAAAGGTTCAACCTGATGAAGTGTATTGCAGGATTGATAGAATTTACAGAATAAACTTCTGGTTGGCAAAGCAAAGGCAATTGCCTAGAGATGTGGTGATCTATTTTACAGATAAAGAAATTAGGAATAATATTGTGCAGAACTCTTTTAATTCTACCTTGCAATTTCATGGAAGAAAGATTTGGATTTTTAAGGAGCTCCCGCCCAAGATGTTAATGGAGAGGAAGAAATTTGGCTTTCTAGTGACTGAATTAAAAAAAAGAAATATCCTATTCAGGTGGGACACCCCAGTTGGCCTAATATTGAGATATCAAGGAATAAGATATCAATTGCATACTGTTGAAAAAGCGGAAGATTTTTATCAAAAAATTTTAAAAATGAATTTAACACCTTTAGGCATAATACAGGATAAGCAAAAGGAGTTGAAAACAAAAGGAAAACATCAAATTACAGAGGCTGTGATGGATAAATTGTCTTTGGACTCCCTGGATACCCCAGCTGGACTGTCTATAAATAAGAGAGCAGTGTCATCCGACTCCAATGTGATGAACCATCAAGTCACAGACAAGTGCGCAAATCAATCAGTTGATATACAAGTGACGGAGAAGAAAGATGAGATGATAAAACTAACCCAACAAGAACAATACATAAAGCAGAATGAAAATCAACTAGCAGACACACAATTGGTAGGCAAGAAACGAGGATGGAAATTCAACCCGGAAAAGAAAAAGAAAAGAAATAGATCGCATAGAAACAGCAATTTCTAAACTATGCAACAGTGATGCCAGGGACTTTAAAAAATGAATGAATATTTGAAAAGATAGTGGAGGCGAACAATTGTTTGATACTATCCTGAGGATTGTGGCAGATCTCTGCAAGGCCATGATTTTGGGATGTGAAAAGAGCCTCACTTTGTTGGATTTGAATCATCTAAAATTTTTTTTTTTTTTTTGGTAAATATATTATAATCATTTTGAGTTATAAGGCAGGAGAGTTTCGCCGGGGCATGCAGAAGATCTGGATGTTACTCAGTAGGATGATGGGAATTAATAATCCTGATGAATACCACAACTATAACCATATGGATATAATTATAATTATAATGTCACTCGGGTGGTTGTTTTTGCTTTTATACAGATGCGAGGATATCTACTACTGATGGGGGCAGAAGATGACTGGAGATTTTGAACAAACTGTTGCACCAGCATGTTATTTTACCCTATTATGGGTGATGGATTTAACAATCCAGAGGAAAGACATCAAAGAAGATACTATATGGATTATAAATTTAAAGTTATTGTTTTTTCCTTTTTTACAAAATGGAATGCATATATAGATATGTGTATATCTTAGTAATGTGGGCAGTGGATTATATCTAGAATTGTACTGCATGATTTTGTAGGAATTGAAGGGTTGAAATAGGTTAGTTTACTGATTGATTAGTTTAAGAAAAAGGATTCTTAAGTCATATATTTAGGGGAGTGGAGGACTTAACAATTCAGTGGAAAGATACTAAAGAAGATATATTTTTTTTCTCTTCTTTTTTTTTTTTCTTCTTTTTATAAAATGGGATGCATATATAGATATGTGTATATTTTAGTAAAGTGGGTAGTGGATTATATCTAGAATTGTACTGTATGATTTTAAGTCATATATTTAGAGGAGTGGAGGAATTGGACAGAATTGAATAAATGTTAAATTTGGATGCAGGGAGAAGGTCGATTTAAAATGTTATATTAATATATATAAAAGATTAAAGGTTAAATTGTAATAATACTCAATAAGCTTAACATGTTAAGGGTCAGTATTTCGAGAAGGGATTAAGGGAAAGGAAAGATATTATGTATGTAACTAGTTATGAAATAGCCTATTGTTGTGAAGAAGTCACAGGGGGGGTTGGGTGGAAAGGGTGGGTTAGGGAAGAGGGGGGGGAAAAAGGGGGAAAAACTTGTATTTGAAAACTTTTTCAATAAAAAAAAAGAAAAAGAAAATTCACTGGCAATTTTACATAAATCAATCTGAACTTCCAAAAGCATGGGTAAATTGGGTATTAAACATATTTATTTATTCATTTGTCAGATAAATGCCTCCAGAAGTTGTGAATGCTCCATCGCTAGAGGTTTGTAAGAAGAAATTGGACAGTCATTTGTCTGCAATGATATATGTATAGGTTTGAGCAGCGGGTTGGACTAGAAGACCTCTAAAGTCCCTTTCTACTCTGTTACTGTTATTCTGTAAATTTTGAAATCACCTCTCTCTCTCTCAGAGAATAACTAGGAGTCACTTTGTAAACATAAAAGACCATGAAAATGTGGCAGTATTGGGCTAAACAACTATGGCTGATATTTTAAAAAAATATTTAGTGATTAAAATTAAAGGGAAACATAAGAATGATATTAATAAAAATGTGCACATTGGTGCCAGAACTTGTAGAACTGAAGAAGATGGTATGTGTAGATGCTGAAGGAGGCAATATATGGAAAATCAAAGATACAAAAAATAATAAAAATCAGTCAGGTATTATCTACAGTGGCAGCAAATAATATTTTTATAAGAAAAAAAATTATATGGGGTTAAATTTAAATTAAAAAAATAAATTTAAATTTGATAAATGGGATGTATGACAAAATTCATTTTGAGTGGAGCCAGGATACCATTATTATACATATGGGATTTTTTAGAATTTGTTGGTTTATGTTGCTAGGAGTTGTGGTGGCGCAATGGTTAGAATGCAGCATTGCAAGCTAACTCTGCCCACAGCCTGGAGTGCGATCCTGACAATGTCATGGGTGCTGTTCCCCAAGCCAAGGTTCGCAAAGTCAACAGCCTGACAATTAGCAAAGGGGGAAGAGTATTGGAATGCAGGGAGGAGATGGGGAAGGGAAAGGGAAACCAAAGTATGCCAGCCCAGGAATGCCAATTCCAATAGCACTTAGACTTATATACCTGTTCACAGTGCTTTATTGCCCTCTCTAAGTGGTTTACAGAGTCAGCATATTGCCCCTGAATGAGGAACATCTGCTATCGAAGGTCACCCATCCAAGTGCAAAGGAGAAAAGCCCATGAAACTGAAGGCTCGTTACCTGAACAATATACCAGCACCTAATTGGACATTTGTTGATAACCATGGAGATGGCGTGGCCAGGGAAAAGGGAAAGTTAATTACTTTGTCTGCATGTGGAAAATGTCAGAACCAGCTTTACCATTCTTCTGTAACCATTTACGCTCCAATAAAGTATACTCTTGGCAAAACAATAACCCAGGAGTCTTTCTTCATTGGGCGAATGAATGAGATGGTTAACAGATGGGCTCAAGGCTGACTCAGCTTTCCATCCTTCTGAGGTTGGTAAAAGGAGGAGCCAGATTGTTGGAAGCAATATGTTGACACTGTGAACCACTCAGAAAGTGCTGTAAAGCATTCACAACTTCTGGAGGCACTACAGTATATAAGTCCAAATCAGTGGTGGGATTCTACCGGTTCTACCCGGTTCGGGCGAACTGGCAGCAGTGGCAGGATGCTCTGCCCACCCACTTGATTATTATTTGATGCATATATTGTGGTAAGAAGCATTTGTTTTTGTTCTGTTTCTATCTCTATCATTAGAATTCTTCCCTCCTCATCTGCATATATTTGTTTTGATTTTAGTCTTTCCTTGATATATATTGCAATTCCTCTTTTTTCCCCGTTGTGCTAGTGTGACATAGAGTTTCCCTATCTTTGGGTTTTCCAGTAGTTTACTATACTGTTTCTTGATGTGTACTTCCTGCAAACATATAATGTCTTCGTTATTTCTTTTTGTGTCTCGATTTGCTATCACTTCCTGTGTTTTTGTCATTGCTTCTTGTATCATTAATAATGTTGTTTGCATGCTCTGGATGTTCAGTGTTGAGCTTGCTTTCTCTGTTCCAAACATACTCTCTATTAAGCATTGGTTTGAAGGCATTGAAGTTGTAGATGCAGGATTTGAAGCTGCTTTCTTGCTTATCTTGGTAATAGTTGTTGTGCTCATCATTTTCCCCGGTCGAAAGAGATTTTTCCAAAATAACATGCAATAGTTTAGCTATTCAAGTTCCCTCTTTAAAGCCTCCACACTCATATATTTGTTAAACAGTGGTCCTATAATAATAGTGGTAATACCTACAATATGCCTTTAAATATATAAATATAAATATGTAAATATATATAAGTATATAATTTGTTATAAATATAGAATCCTTATACTTTTAAGACCGATTTATGTAGATATGTATAAGTATGCAAGTCTATAAAGATTATATACTACTATTAGCTAAGTCTAAGATATAAGATATAAGAACTAATGTGATTATTCTAATTATAATATCCTAAATTTTTGATAGTTTAGGACAAATTTATGTAAGTTTATAAATATAAATAAGTATATATAAAAATGTATACAGACTATGTAGATATATTAATTTGAAAGTCCACCAGTCCTAGCTTAGATACTTAAGTTTTAAACAGTTTAAACAGTTGTTTCACGTATTACAGTTAATTCTATTTCCTATATTTCTTGTAAAAGTTTATATATATATATATATATATATATATATATATATATATATATATATATATATATATATATATATATATATACCCCCTTTTTATTTTATTGTCCTCCCATGTCCTTCAGCAAAGTTTCTCTTTTTCTCTTCCCCTTCTTGTATTGCTTCCCCAAAACAGTTCAATATCGCCTCAATCTTGCATCATTTCTTTATGGGACCTACTTTGTTGGTTCTATCATTCCTCTGGCCCCCAGATGGCACTCTCATTCTCCTTGCACAGTACAATTTTTTCTCGTTGTTAAGGTCCAGAATTATACAGTTCTAAAGTCTCTGCAGTTTATAGAATTATAAAGGTTATAGAGTTATCCGATTGTAAGTTTTATAGTCACCAAAGTTCTATTGAATTCCACTTCTAATCCGTAGTGAACTATGTATGGCCAGTCTGTCACTGTTTAATATACACAATCCACTATTTCAGTCTCTTACTCATCAAAACTGTCAAGTAGTAGAATTTATAGTCACCAATCCTGTAGAGTTCTGCTTCTAATCTGTCTCAAATATATTGGTCCAGAGTTTCTTCCTCTTCTCGTCTGTGTTCGCCTGTTTGTCACTGTTTAAAGTTTGCTGTCACCTACTCCGCTCTCCTGATCGCCACTGCTTTTGGGACGGAAATCCTGCCCAACACTTCGAAGTCTCGATATTACAGCTCCACCATTTGACAATCCAGCTTTACCACCTTTTAGGGATCTCTTCTCATACCGATCATGTTATGTTGTATTTCAATTTTCTCTTCCTGCTCTGCAGCTGTTATGGTTCTGAACCGGCCAAGATGGCCGATTTCTTTCCTGCTGGAGAAAGGGGTTTCTCCTCTCCGTTCAAGGCAATTGCCCTTCACCCAGAAGTCATCGGAATTTCCTCTTTATCTTGTCAGTCTATCCGGGATTGACTGTGCCCTTTTTAGGGCCTCCCGCCAGAAAATTTCGGGCTTCGGGAATAGAGCCCCATTCCCTCGCTCCACTCACCCTGTCGTCACCGCCAGAAGTCCTAGATCTTGGTTTCTATCCTAATTCTAATCTTAAAATTGCACTGGGGATTAAAATTAGGAAATGCAATGATAGGGTCTTGATTGTTACTACCTATTTTAAAAACAATAACATAATCATAGTTAACTTTTATCTGGACATTTCAAGATTTTCTGAACAGTCTTTTTGTCAAAGCATTGGCTACTTTAAATGGCTGATGGAAAAACAATCCCTTCAGAGAACCTTTCTGTTTCATATTTATTATATTCAGCATTCTTTATTAGTTGAGTATATTTAAGATTTTTTAAAAAACAAAAATGCTCCATTGTAGGATTTTCATTTTAATGCAATGCCAACCAATTTGTATTTTATTCAATAACCTATACAGTAGCAGAATTCAGAAAGGAATAAATGATGCCCTGGAAAGCCTAAAACTTGGAGGAACTATTCTGCAATTTTGCAGGTTCATTTTTAGAAGGGATGAACAGTAACATAATACATCAGATGTCACAATGTATTTAAAGATAGGTGGAAAACAAAAGCTTTCATCTTGAAATAGAAAACTATGTGGCAAGTGGATACCTACCATATCCAGAGGTGTTTCCATGTGGTAAGTAAGCATGGAGAATGAAGTTATTCAAGCTGTTAAGATAAGCTGGGAGGCTATGATATCCTTCTGGATTATACCAGACCTATATTTAAATTTCAGACACAAAAATAACAGGCAATATATATGTATTTGTAATTTTGTGAATAACTTTGTAACCAGTGAAGGTTAGAACTCAAGTGAACAATGAGACAGAATATACCTGCAAGCCCACTCCATAAAACAACATTAAGAATAATAAAGTAAAGTATTTGTTTGTTTGTTTGTTTGTTTGTTTATTCATGTCAAAGGGGATTTTGAAAAATTTCAGGCCTCTAGATTGTGAATCCTTGGAGAACTAATGTAAGGGAACAGTAACTTTTCTAAGCTCAGTTAGTTAACTTCATGAGTTGTGTGATAATAGTTCCAATCCACAGTTCCATTGTTAGGATCTGTTTGTTTGTTTTTGTAGAAGCAAAATAAAATTTATATTGGCCAAAAAAATATTTGCAAAATCAAAACAGTTTTTCTCAAAACTCAAAGAAGCAAGAAAGCAGGTCCTCAAAGTGCTAAACCAGTTTTAGTAGAACTAGAGCTTTTATCCATAGAACCTGAGGACAGAAAATGTATTTAAAAATAACTCTGCTGAGAAAGCTCAGATAAGAGTCACTATCCAGTTCCACTAGAAGCAATTACTGTCAGATGAATTTTCTAGCCTTGACAGGCTTTCTCAGCACATTAGGAACTGACAACAAAAGTTCCTTTACTAAATAAATGCTGATATGACCCAAAATTAGATATCCCTGCTACAGCAGCATATATGTTTCTTGAAAATTATGAGAACGATACTGTAGAAAGAAACAAAAACTGCAGTTGACACTTTTGCCAGAATGGTCCCTCCCAATATGGACCATTATCTCCTAGACCACAGAGTTAAGGGAAACATTTTATGCATATGCTATACAGATGTTAAATATAATCTATTAATACAAAATTACAGGAGAGTTGATAAAATATAGTGACTGTGAATCTGAGTATGAATCATGAAATTGTTTGCATCTCATGCCTTTCAAGAACTTGACAAGTTGCCTTAAAAGAGCCCATTTCTCCAAGTCCCAATTTTTCTGTCTACAACACTTAAATAGTAATACTAATTTACCTGAGAAATCTACAATAAGATACATGTAAAATAGTGAATTTTAACAAGATATATTACATGTATACTAAATTTAAGAAATCAGTTATTGGTTTGATATATTTCATGACAACTAAATGTTTGTAGTTTACCTTTGTTACTGTTCTGTTGGCAGGTACTGGGCTTATATCAAATTGGAGATTACTAGTCAAAGGCAGCCCAAAACTCCAGCCACCATATCTAGATGTGGGAGGGGAAAAAAGAACATCTTAGAAAATAAAGTTCTTATGTTTTAGACATCTTAGATCTCATGTAATTAAATTCCATGGAAATTATATAAGCCATAAAGTGTACATCACTTTTGACAGCTTGACATATTTGGGCAATGATTGATGGCACCTTTTTTTCTTTAAGCATGATTTCTACATTCTTGGACTATCTGGATATGCTAATCTCATACATTCCATCCCCGTCCTATTCATATTGGAGGCACTTCTGGGTTGAAAGGATTAGCCCATGACATCACCATTGTCCAGTGGATGCCCATGGGGGTTTCTTCCATGACCTGTCAAAGAGGCTGGGGTGAGTGATGGGAGCTCACTCCACCACACAGCAGCACTTGGGTCTCAAACATAGGCTTGCTAACCTCCAACCCAGCATCTTAACCATGTGAGTCACCATGTTCCTAATATGCCCCATGAAGGACTTCTTGTACAGAGAAGAGAAAGAAAAGAAGCTGACAAGGGAGCTGCAGGCTCAGGATTCAAATATAAAAAAATCCAGGCAATTCTCAGGTCCTATGGAAATAAGTGTTCGGCTGTACCAACGTGTTCTTTTCTACATACTGAAAGAGCTACCAAGAACTGTATAATCTTAAGAGTTTAATTAAAATTAATGTTTGTTTTCATTATTATCTTTCAAGATTTATGGATTAGAATTTAAAAAAATAAAAAAATAATAATGTTAGAATTCTAATTTCTAATTGGTGCCTCCTGACTTTTAAAAATCAAAATTAAAGATTATGGCCACAAGAATAATCTAAGCAATCTAAATCCCTTTTGTTCAGTGAATTGGTGACTAAGAAATTATGAAAAAGTGTTAACCACCATACGTAGGACCTGCTATCTCTTTCTCTCCCTTAACTGGTACCACAGAGGTGGTGATAACTAGAGGCATCAGGAGAGGTGGTGGGGATCTCAAAGGGACCACAATGAAATTAGTGTTACATTGTTGCAATACATGTTCTGTCCTTCTGCAGAGTCATCATGATATTGTATGTATGTGGGTTCTAAATTTTTTTACTACCGGTTCTGTGGGCGTGGCTTATTTTGTGGATGTGGCTTGATGGACAATTCTTTAGGATTTAGCAGAGGCACTGGTCTATCAGGCTTTTAACTGCTTGCAGAGCTGTACTGGTGTACTCATTTGTTTTTGGAGTCACCGGTATACTCATTTGTTTTTGGAGGCACTGGTCTACCCATTTGTTTTTGCAGGCACCGGTCTAGTCATTTGTTTTTGCAGGCACCGGTCTACCACCACACTACCTTTTAACACTGATCAGCTGTAGGGTGGCCCTTTGAAGCCCTGTGGCAAGAGATTGGGGGTGGGGCCAAATAAAACGTATCTGCCTCCCAGTTACGTTATAACATCCCTAACTGGGCTACTAGAGGCAGTAGCCGGGTTGGCGGTGGAGTTTCCCAGGATCATGGTGCTGGGGAACTTTAACCTGCCGTCACTTGGCGAACCCTCAGATGTGGCTCAGGAGGTTTTTTGTTTTTTTAAAAAAATTGATTTATATGCCGCCCTTCTCTGGAGACTCAGGGCGGCTTACAATGCGCTTCCATGACAACCATGGAACTGACCCAAGTAGTTCAGGGTCCGACCCATGGGGGGGGACACACGCTCAACTTGGTGTTTCTCTCGGAGTAGTGGAGACGTGATCTGGAATTAAGGGATATAGATGTTCCTCCTTTATCGTGGTCAGATCATTTCCTGCTGAGGTTGGACTTTAGGACGCCACTCGCCCATCGCAGGGAGGCAGAGCCGATTAAGTGGTCCTGCCCCAGGTGCCTAATGGACCCTGCAGGGTTCCAGAAGGAGCTTGGGGAGATACCTGACTCCCTTGTCCACAGCCCGGCAGAGACCCTGGTTGTTGCCTGGAATAAGGCAGCGTCTGGGGCACTGGACCGGACTGTGCCTTTGCGACCTCTCAAGAGCAGTGGATCCAGGAAAGCTCCCTGGTTTACCGAGGAGCTCCGGGAGATGAAGCGCCAGAAGAGACATCTAGAGGACCAGTAAATTTGAATCTGACCGAACACTTTTAAGAGCCTTTATT
The DNA here is from genome assembly GCA_022577455.1 of Arizona elegans. Lineage (NCBI taxonomy): Eukaryota > Metazoa > Chordata > Lepidosauria > Squamata > Colubridae > Arizona > Arizona elegans. Next base: position 159,166,040 of record JAKOOJ010000001.1, read on the forward strand.
AGGACTTATTTAGTGGCGATACGGTCAGCAAAATGTTCACATTTTTCCGCACTTATTGCACCCGCTGATTCTCACCCAGCCGCATTGTTTAGGGTGACTCGCTCTCTCCTTAATGTAGGGGGAGCGGAGGAGCCCTCACAGGGTAGAGCTGAGGAATTTGTGCAGTTTCTCTCGGATAAAGTCGCTCAGATTCAGATGGACCTGGACTCTGATTGGGCAATTCCGACCAAGATGACCAGGGCAGGTCTTAGTCATAATGTGTGGGATGAGTTTGAGCCTGTGACTCCTGAGGAAGTGGACAAGGCTGTGGGTGCGATGAGTTCCTCCACTTGTTTGTTGGACCCGTGCCCCTCCTGGCTGGTTTTGGCCAGCAGGGAGCTGACACGAGGCTGGCTCCTGACTTTAGTTAACACTTCCTTAAGGAAGGGGTCTTTTCCGCAACCATTAAAGGAAGTGGTTGTAAGGCCCCTCCTCAAGAAGCCTTCCTTGGACCCAGCAGAATTAAAGAACTTTCGTCCAGTCTCCAACTTACCCTTTGTGGGGAAGGTTGTAAAGAAAGTGGTGGAACTTCAGCTCCTATGGACATTGGATGAAACGGATTATCTGGACCCTTTTCAATCTGTCTTTAGACCTGGCTACAGCACGGAAACTGCTTTGGTCGCGCTGATGGACGATCTCTGGCGAGCCCATTATGGGGGTCATTCCTCTATCGTGGTGTTACTTGACCTCTCAGCAGCTTTCGACACCATTGACCATGGTATCCTACTAGGCTGACTAAGGGAATTGGGAGTGGGAGGCACCGTGTTACGGTGGTTCTCTTCTTATCTCTCTGGTTGGTCTCAGTCGGTGTTGATAGGAGGACAGAAGTTGACCCCTAGGCTCCTCGTTTGTGGGGTGCCTCAGGGCTTGGTCCTCTCTCCCCTTCTATTCAACTTCTACATGAAACCGCTGGGGGAGATCATCCGACGATACAGGGTGGGATATCAGCAGTATGCCGATGATACCCAGCTGTATATCTCCACCCTGCATCATTTCAGTGAAGCAGTGGATGTGATGTGCCAGTTGTCAAGTGGTCATCCCAAGGTCTCAGCTCAGCGTTTCACCCGAGCACCAATGGGGGGGCAGAGAGACTGAATGCCATGGTAGAGCAGTACCTGAGGTGCTACGTGAACTATCAGCGGACCTCCTGTCTTTCGCTGAGGTTGGGTATAATAATGCTGTTCACAGTAGCACGGGGCTAACCCCGTTTAAGGTAGTGAGTGGCATGGACTTTGTCCCAATCCTGAATACCCAAGGGAGCCTCCCTCCGCAGTCAGCTTGACCGATTAGATGGTGACACTGAAAGCAACCTAGGAGAATGTCAAGAAAGCGCTAGCTAAAGCAGCACAAACCTATAAGAAACAGGCAGACAAACACCGAGCTCCCCAAAGGCCATTTCAATTAGGGGAGAAAGTTTACCTCTCCACAAAATATTTCAGGTTAAAACTTCCTAGCAAGAAATTGGGACCAAAATTTATAGGACCATTCCCCATAGTAAAGATAATCAACCCAGTCACAATGCAATTGAAGTTGCCCCGATTGCTAGGGAAGATACACATGGTATTCCATAGTAGCCTCTTAAAACCCGTGGTCAGATCGACCCTGAGGCCACAACCCCGTGAGCCCCCAGACCCTGTGGTCATAGGGGGCCAGACCCATTATGAGGTGAAGCAAATCCTCAATTCGAGTGGCACAGGAGGCAACTCCAATATTTAATCAAGTGGAAGGGTTACCCCTTATCAGAGGCATCTTGGGTAAAGAGTCGAAACATCCAGGCTGATCACCTTATAGCCAAATTTCATGCAGAAAATCCAAACAAGCCTGGTGGGGGGGGGGTCACACCCCTAAACTCTGCATCTGTACTCAAATTGTTTTGCTTTGTGCAGGTCGCCCTCAGGAAGTGAGGGGAGCCAAATGTCAATTTGCAAAGCTTTGAAGTTGCCATGAGCAGGAGGGAGGGAGAACTGAAATGAATTTCATACATTCTTTCTGACCGCAATCAGAAGGAGGGTATTAGGTTTCACAGCCAGCCAAAGTGGTTAATTGGAGAATGTGATTTATGACATGGCCAGAGAGGAGGGGAGAGACAGGGTCATAGGGGAACGTAAATCTACGTAGGATCAGTCCTAACTGCATCTGAGTATTGCTGGAATGTTGCTCCTAATAAATGAATATATTTCCTTTGAAGTTTGGATCATGGCTCATGAATTAATTAGGGCATCTTTCGGAAACTTGACACCAGTGCCTAGAGGCTACGAGAGTCTGGATGGGAATCAACAGGCTCAGACTTAACCCAGACAAGACAGAGTGGCTGTGGGTATTGCCTCCCAAGGACCATGTTGATTGTCCATCCTTAGCCCGGGGGGGGAGAAGCTGTCCCCCTCAGAATGGGTTCGCAATTTTGGTGTCCTGTTTGACCCACAGCTGAGATTAGAGCAACACCTGGCAGCTGTGGCTAAGGGGACCTTTGTACAGGTTCTCCTTGTTCACCAATTGCAACCCTACCTGGATCAGGAGGCTTTTCTCACAGTCACTCATGCCCTTGTCACCTCACGGTTGGATTATTGCAATACGCTCTACATGGGGCTACCCCTGAAAAGTGTTCGGAGACTACAGTTGGTCCAGAATGCAGCCGTTCAAGTGGTCGTGGGTGCACCTAGGTACTCCCACATTACCCCAATCCTCCGTGAGCTGCACTGGCTTCCTATCGATCTTCGGTCACAATTCAAGGTGTTGGTTATTACCTTTAAAGCCCTATATGGCTTAGGGCCAGGCTATCTTCGAGACCGTATAGTTCGGTCTACCGCATAGTTCCCAGCGACCGGTAAGATCCCACAGGGTTGGCCTCCTCTAGGTCCTGTCAGCTAAACAATGTTGGCTGGCAGGTCCGCGGAGGAGGGCCTTCTCTGTGGCTGCCCCGGCTCTCTGGAATCAGCTACCTCCTGAGGCCCAGACCGCTCCCACCCTACTGGCCTTCTGGAAAATGGTGAAAACCTGGCTTTTCTGACAGACTTGGGGCCGTTGATCTCGCCGCTGCGATCTTGTGAGATCCGGCCATGAGCGGTGTGTATGGGTTTTCTAATGTCTCTTATTGTATATTGTTCATATTGTCTTTGTTGTAAGCCACCCAGAGTCCTCAGAAAGTTGGGCAGCATAGAAATACGAATAATAAATAAATACATACATACATAAAAAAGGTAAGAATAATGCGGGTGGGGGGTGAGGGGTGGGGGTGGGGCAGAACCGGTTCGGTGACATCATATCGTCACCGCTACCGGCTCGGCAGAACCGGGAGGAAGCAGGAGGAACCCCCCACTGATGTGTATGTGTGTGTTTGTGTATATACAAAACAGGATTTACATATCAGTGGTACAATGCTGCTTTGGCAATAACACTTTCTGTTAAAGTTAAATAGAGCTAGCAAGGGACAGCAATAAGATAAATAGAATACCTCTTTTGAATAAAATCTCTGGCAGTAACTAGAAGATAAGTTTCAACATCATGCCCAGTAAGGTTATATATTGTTCGGGAAGAGAATGTTCTCTTGTGAGGCGGTGAAAAGTTTAGCTTTGGACAAGTCTAGAAAGAAAAGGAATTTATGAACACGAAAGATTTTTACACTGGAAATTATATTATTTTGACAAACAATAAATATTAATATAAAATATTCTTTAGTGTCCCTATGCAATATTATTTTAACAAATAAAATTTGAAGCAAATAAAAAAGGGAAAGGTTTTTAAATTAGAATTTTTTAAAAATAAAAAAAATAAAACCATGTATACAAACTAATTTTCAGGTGGGCAGATATACTTTCTATACTGTAAAGCAATTATTAACTACATTTATTTGTTAATCTACTAGTTCACCTTTGAAACAAATCTAAAATTTTAAAAAACCCTATAAGTACTATCTATATACATAATCTCAAGAACCATGGTGTTTCAAGCAAATAATTCCTTTTACTTTTCTGCACATTTGTTTTCCTTCCATGTGCAGTATGGCTAAAACTAACTTTAACTGTGCAACTGCAATCAAATGCACATAAAAGGCATCTCTGATCAAGATTAATGGCTCTGGCCATGTAGTTGTCTTAGCAGCAATAGAGAAGTAAAAGCAGTTTGCCAGAATATTTTTTCAGCTTCTCAGTCTTGTCTATGACCCTGGGTTTTCTGATCCAGCTCTGCTTGAGATCAATCAAAGTCAGTGAGGAGCTAACACATTATAGTTAAAGCGGAAAGGCAATTCCACATTGCAACCTAAGATGCTTGCTTGCCTCTCTACATGTTGTTTCCAATTCTTTTTAAAGTAAATGCCAGAACTTCCAGGCCAGATTGTATTGCAAGACTAGATTGGCCACTCTTTTGCTTCCTGCTCTTTTCAGAAGGGCAGAGAAGACAAAGCTCACTGATTGGCTCCTGCATGGACTGATCTATCCATGCCTGCTTTTTCTTCTTTTAGGGATTGTTTCCTCCTTCTTAGTCCCCATCTCCACCCTCATTCTCCTCTGACACTAAAACAGGCTTCTCTTGGTTATTATTTTTCCCTTTATGGTTCCATTGTTGTGATGCTACAATGTAACAGTAATCAAACAATTAAGAACAGCTTGTTCTTTTATTCATATGTTCCTCTGTAGCTCAAAGAAAAATTGTAGAAAGGAAGAACTGATAATTTGCTTCTCTGAGCTTGATTATTTTCTTGCAGATATTTCATTACCCAACTAGGTAATATCATCATTCATATTTTCATTCATCTTTTCTTTTAACTTTCATTTTTCATTTCTACTTTTTCGGGACTGCTCTTTTAACCTTTACCTTTACTCCAACCTTTCTTCTTCTCCTCCCCTTCTCTTCCTTCCTCTTTCTCCTCCTACTTCCTTCGTTCTTCCTCTCCTTCTCTTTCCTACTTCCCTTTCTCTTCCCCCACTCCTCTCTTCTTCCCTCCTTCTAACCTTCTCCTCTGTTCCTCTTTCCCCTCCCTTTTCTTCCTTTCCTTTTCCTTTTCCTTTTCCCCTCTCCTCTCCTCTCCTCTCCCTTCCCCTCTCTCTACTCCTTCCCCTCTCTCCTGTTGTTTCCCTTTTCAGTTCAATCTAAAGTGGGTTCGAGCAGCCCCGATTTTCTAATTATCTTTATTCTCATTTCAATTTCTTATTCAATTATTATTTATTTTTATTTCATCATTCACGTAGATTTTTATAATATCTCACTTTTTTCCCTTTTACCCCCCCCCCCTTTCTCCTTTTACATGATGGGTATCTATTTTTCTAATTGTTTCCTCCCATCTATTCTCTATCTATTTTATCTCTATATCCTTATTCATATTTCTTTTCTAACCAATCATAAAATTTATCCCATGTCTTAAAATACATTGACTCCTCTTTATCTTCTATTCTCAATGATAATCTATTCATTTCTGCGCATTCTAAAGTTTTCTTTATAATTTCTCTTTCCAACGGGATTTTATCTGCTTTCCAGTATTGTGCAAATACAATTCTAGCCGCTGTTATTATATAAATAATCAAATATGTATCTTCTTTACTATAATTCTCTGGTAAAATTCCCAATAAGAATATCTCTGGTTTTAACTCTATATGTTGCTGCAACATTCCCCCTAACCATGTTTGTATTTTCACCCAATATTGTTTTGCTTCTTTACACAACCACCACATATGAGTATGATCCCAGCAACTGGTGACATTTCCAACACTTAACTGATTTATCTTTAAACATCTTAGCTAATCTTTCTTGTGGCATATGCCATCTATAAAACATCTTATACAAGTTTTCTTTATAGGTTGTTGCCATTGTTAATTTATAGTTTCTTTCCCAAAGTTGTTGCCATTTCTCCAATTCTATGGTGTATCCAAAATTCTTTGCCCATGCTACCATTGTTCCTTTTACTACTTCATCCTCTAGTCTAATATAATATAAATAATTATATAATTTCTTAATCATTTTCTCATCTGTTCCTGTCAATATTTCATCCAGTTCTGATTTCCCCAAGTTAAAGCCATATTATCTACGATCTGCTTCATATCTTGATTGTATTTGCAGTCTTGTATACCAATCTATCTCAATCCCTTGACTCTCTAGTTCTTGTTTTTGTTTCAGTTCTCCCCGATCTGTCAAAATGTCTTTATATCTAACAATATTCCCCATGTTCACAATATTTGGGTATGTCACCGCTTCTATTGTAGAAAGCCACATTAGAATATTCAAATAATGTTTTTCTTTCACTCTCTCCCACACTGATAACAAACCATTTCTTACATAATGTCTTTGGAAATATTCATGTAACCTTTGTTTCCCGTACCATAAAAAGGGATGCCAACCCAGTTGTAAATCATGACCCTCCAATGTCAATAGTTTTGTATTCCTTAATAAAACCCATTCTTTAATCCATGTTAACGCTGCCACTTGATAATACAATTCCCAATTCGGAAGGCCAAATCCACTTCTAATTCTTGCATCTTGTAGCATTTTTATGTTGATCCTTGCTCTCTTTCCTTGCCACACATATTTCCACGTTATTTTCTTCAACTCTTCAAAATATTTTTTCTCCAGTTTTATTGGTATAGTTTGAAATAAAAATAATATTTTTGGTAATACGTTCAGTTTTATTAATGCTATTCTTCCCATTAGTGATAATTGCAAGTTTCTCCGTTTCTCCAGGTCTGTTTCAATTTGTTTTTTTCATTTATGATAATTGTCTTCCTTGAGCATTGCACATCTTGATGTCAGATAAATGCCCAAATATTTCACTTTCTTCACAATTTGGATGTCCAGTTTCTCCATCATCTCCTTCTTTTGCTTTTCTCTCATATTTTTAACTAGTATTTTTGTCTTATCTTTATTGATTTTCAGACCTACTACTTTCCCATATTTTTCTATTTGCTCTAATAGTTTTGGCGCTGTATCCATTGGGTCTTCCATGATAAACACCAAATCATCCACAAATGCTTGTAGTTTATATTCTTCTTTTTTGATTCTCATTCCTTTTATTTCCTTTTCCTGTCTCACTTTTCTATTTAAAATCTTTAATGTCAATATAAATAATAATGGAGATAAAAGGGCATCTTTGTCTTGTTCCTTTTCTAATATCTATTTTCTCTGTCATTTCATCATTTACCATCACCTTTGCCGCTTGGTCTCTATATATAGTTTGGATCATATTTATAAATCTATCTCCAAAATCCATCATTTTTAACTGTTTTATCATAAATTGCCAATTCACATTGTCAAACGCCTTTTGTGCATCTAAAAATAACAACGCTATTTGTTTCTCTGAGTGTAATTCATAATATTCTAATGTGTTTAATATAGTTTGCATATTATCTCTAATTTGTCTTTTTGGTAAGAAGCTATTTTGGTCCAAATGTATAAACTCGTTTAATAATTTTTTAAATCTTTCAGCCATGATTGATGCAAAAATCTTACAATCCTCATTTAATAAAGATATCGGTCTATAATTCTTTATCTGTTGCAGATCTGCCTCTTCTTTTGGTATTAAGATTATATATGCCTCCATCCATGAGTCAGGAATTTTAGCTTTAAGTAATAGTTCATTGAATACTTGCAGCATCACATTGCTTAGTACATCTTGTAGGGTTTTATATACCTCTATTGGTAGCCTTGGTAGTACAGTGGTCTTGGTAGTACAGTGGTCTAAGGCACCCTGTTATTAAGCTGGTTATTAAGACCAGCTGCCTGCAATTACTGCAGGTTTGAATCTTGCCAAGGCTCAAGGTTGACTCAGCCTTCCATCCTTTCTAAGGTAGGTAAATTGAGGACCCAGTTGTGGGGGCAATAAGCTGACTTTGTATAAATATACAAAAGTATGAAAAGTATGTTGGCTATTCCTGCCAGCTTGGTGTCATCTACAAATTTTATGAGTTCCCCATCTATCCCCTCATCCAAGTCATTGATGAAGATGTTGAAGAGCACTGGACCTAAAACAGAGCCCTGGGGTACTCCACTGCATACTTCCCTCCATGTAGATGCAGTTCCATTGAGGACTACACTTTGAGTGCAGTTGGTCAGCCAGTTACGAATCCCTCTGGTGGTGATGCTGTCTAACCCACATTTTTCTACTTTATCTAGTAGTAGGTTATGGTCTACTTTATCAAATGCTTTACTGAAGTCCAAGTAAATTATATTGACAGCATTCCTCTGGTCCACTAATTTTGTCACTTTGTCAAAGAATGCAATAAGATTAGTCTGGCATGATCTGTTTTTGACAAACCCATGTTGGCTTTTGGTTATTACTTGGTTTTCTTCTAGGTGTTCAGTGATTCATTGTTTGATTATCTTTTCCAGAATCTTCCCTTGTATTGAGGTCAGGCTGATAAGTCTGTAGTTTCCTGGATCTATTTTTTTTTTTTTTTTTTTTTGAAGATGGGAACTACATCAGCTCTTTTCCAATCCTCTGGTAGTTCCCCTGTGCTCCAGGATCTTTGAAAAATATAGTTCAGTGGTTCTGAGATCTCATCTGCCAGTTCCTTCAGAACCTTGGGGTATAATCCATCTGGTCCTGGTGATTTGAACTCGTCTAGGGTAGACAGGTGTTCACTTACCATTTTCTTCCCTATTTTAACTTATGTTCCTAATCTGTTTTTTGTGGTGCTGTTTTTGATAGGTTGGACTATTTTTTCCCTTTGTGTAAAGACAGATGCAAAAAATGAGTTAAGTAGTTCTGCTTTCTCCCTGTTGCTTGTCACCTTCTTGCCACTTTCTCCCAGCAATGGGCCAATTGTTTCCTTGACTTTTTTCTTGTTTTTAATATGTTGGAAGAAGTTTTTTTTTTTTTGTTATTTTTTACTTTTGTCGCAAGCCTTTGTTCATTGTGAGCCTTAGCTTTCCTCACTTCATCTTTACAGGCTCAGGCTATTTGCTGATATTCTGCCTTAGTTAGTTGGCCCTCTTTCCACTTTTTATACTTGACCTTTTTGTCTTTCAATTTGTTAGAGAGTTCTTTATGCAGCCATGCTGGTTTCTTTAGAGAGCTGTTATTTTTCTTCTTCATTGGTATTGTGCTAAATTGGGCTTTTAAAATCTCACTTTTCAAAATTTCCCAAGCTTCTTGAGTTGTTTTCCCCCTTGAGGATTCTCATCCATGGAATCCTTCTCAAGTTCTATCTAAGTTTATTGAAATTAGCTCTCTTAAAGTCCAAGACTCTAGTTTGACTTTCTTCTACTACTTGTGTTTGCATAATGTTGAATTCCAATATTGCATGATCACTTGTCATTCCCCCCCTTTAATATTGACCCAAATGCATTCAAGATAATTTTCATCATTGTTGTGCTCTATTTCTGTAGATATGTCATTATTTCTTATATATAGTGCAACTCCACCTCCTCTTTTATTTGGTCTATTTCTTTTAAATAATTTATATCCTTCTAGCTGTATGTTTCATTTGTGGGTTTCATCCCACCAAGTTTACATAATGGCAACAATATCATATCTGCCCTCATTTACTTGAATTTCTAATTCACCCTGTTTATTCCTCATACTCCATGCATTAGTGTAAAGAGATTTGAGTCCATTTTGATTGACCCTATGTTTACTGTCTATATAACCTGTGTTGTGCCTGACTGCTCCTGCTTTCTTGCCACCTGTTTGATTAATGCACTCACTATTAAATGCTTTTGGTTGACAGCAGGGGTGATAATCTTACTCGCACAGACATCTATGTTACATAGATCTAGTCACTCTTGTTTCTCTTTGTTCTTTTATCTCTTTCACTCTTGCCCCTCTTCTCAATGCTCTTTCCTCTTGTTCCTTGGTTGTCTCCGTTAGTTGTTTTGTTTTCTCTTCCTGGCAGCTTGCCCCTTCTTCTCTCACTTTAGCTTCTTCTTCTTCTTGTTCTATATATTGCTGATAAAATAGCTCTGCCTTTTCTATTGTATCCAATCAGTGCCTTTGTTCTTGTAAGTTCATCAAGATTCCTTCTGGTATCAAACATCTAAAACTCACTCCTTTTTTAATCAAATGTTTCATCAAAAATTGGTATTCTTTTCTTAGATCTCTCACTCTTCTTAGAACTTGTTTCAATGCCACTATATCTTTACCTTTATATTATATCATTGTGTTCCTCATAAATTGCAAGATCTCTGTTCTCAACATTTTTTTGGTAAATCTAACATGTTTTTCTCTAGGTAGATTATTCCTCATTGCATATCTTGTATATACTCTGTAAATTTCATCTATCTCATTAATTATCTTTTCTGGACTTTCTTTCATAACTTCCGCTAATATTTCAGCACTTTTTTTCTGGTAAATTCCCTCCTTTTTCTTCCTCTATATTTTGGAATCTTAACTAGAAGTCTGCCTTGTCCATCTCAAGCTGTATAATTGTCTTTTCCTGGCTTTTATCTGTAATTGTGAGCCTAAAGTCCATCTCCTCCACCTTTTTCTCTGTTGCTTCTGCTTTCTCTTCCACTGTTATCAATCTTTGTTCATTTCTTCCCATCATCTCTTTCATTTCCTTAAGATCGTCATGCATTGCCTGTATCATGCTTTTTAATTCCATGTTGGTTTTGCCTTGTTGTTGTTTCTGCTGCTTTTTGTGCTGTGGAGCTTGGTGCTGCTGTTATTGATGGTGATGATAAATGTTGTGGTAGCTTCTTCATTTTAATCTTTACTTTCAAATCGCCCAATTTATAATCCAAATATTGTAAATCAATATTTATGATCCACATTTATCATCCTGGTCACCACAGATCTTCAGGTTCTTGATACCCTAATCCATACATTTAAAAAATGATATTATTTATTTATTTATTTATTTTATTTATATACTGCCCTTCTCCTGAAGGACTCAGGGCAGTGAACAGCCATAATAAAAACAATGTACAAAAATAGAATTTAAGAGCAGATTAGAATAATTAAATCATAGGCCGAATTTAAAACTCTCATTTTAAAACCAATTTTAAAACCCCATTAAAACCAAATTGAAATCATTTATCCCATCAGAGCGGCTTGCTGGAATAACAGAACCAAAACCAAACACTAATGTTCCCCATAAAGGGAAACTAAAGTGAGAAAAAAGAAGAAAAAAGAAAAGAAAAAGAAAATCCTGTCAGTGGAAGAAAAAAGAAAAAAAACACCAACTGCTAAAAAATTTTAATAATCAAGAAACAAAAGCAAGAAGTCCAAAGGTCAGCCAAAAAATATAAAAAACCCAACTATAAAAAAGAGAGTAAAGAAAAAAATATAGGCGAATAAAAAATAAAAATCTGGTTATTGAAATGCAATAAAAAAACAATAAGTAGAATAAAAAAGAGTAATTAAATGTCAAGAAATGCAAAATCCAAGAAAAAAAAGAAAGAAAGAAAAATACAATATCCACATTTTAGCTTTTCCATATTTCAGGTTTTAAATAGAAAAAAATATAGGAAAGGAAGAGAAAAGATCCAAAAATTTGCACTCGAGATAGTCAGCAAAAATAATATACAAGCAGATAATGTATAGACAGAAAAAAACAATTCCAACAAAGTAGTCTTTGAACTATTATTCAGTTGTTAATCTTTTTTCTTCTTCCCCTTCTCCTCTTTTACTCCCACTAAATCATAAAAACAGTTTATCTCAAACATTACTCAAGGTCATTCTTTGTTCATTCCACACTTCCCCCCAAAAAAGAGAATTTTTTTTCACCACTAGATGACACTGTATACCTTCACAATTTATTTTCACTGATCTAAAGTCTATTCATTCCTACTTAGACCTTTCCGGTTTCTAATTTAAAGTCCAAAATTCATCCGTATTTCAATCTAAATTCACTTTGCCCAATCTGCTTTCCATTTATTATTCAAAATCAGTTCAGTTCATATTCTTTGAGAAAAGAATAATTGCTGCTAATCCGGAAAAGGGGAGGTAGCCAAATATCCACTTCTTCCCCTTTCGCTCTTGCAGTTCCTTTTTGTTCTAATTAATTTTTTTTTACAGTTCAGGTTATCACTTAAAAAGTAGAAGTCTTATTTCCAAGACAGCAATTCCTTTCTCACCCAAATGTTATGTCTTGTTTCCTCTTTCTTCCCTTCACTTGTGACTGCTCCAGTTTTGTGACAGCTCTCAATGGCTGTCTTCCCAGCTGTAAAGAGCCCAGTTGAAGGCTCTTTGCTGGTGCTATAGGGAATTTGCGGATTCCCTGTCCACACCAGCCTGTGCCCGCTTTCTTCACTGACCCTATGGGTCGGCTATGGTCCCCCATGGACCCCCAAAATAGCTGAGATATCGGCACTCACTCCAGAGCCCCAGAGTTTGCATCATTCCGCCAGTCGCAAGCCACGCCCTCTCCATAACCATAAATTACTATGCCATTCATATTGTTAAGTATTATTATTAAATGAAATATGGTCAAATTGGCAGCTTGGGAAATTAGCTTTTATAAATATAGATGTTAAAGATATCTCTTTTTCTTAAACTTGGGGTTTAGTCTTGGGGAAAAAAATCCACTTATTTAGTCTTTATTGGAACCCTTCAGTCATTTTAAAAAAATTTCTATCTTATAGTGACTTTATCGCATGAGATTCTAATTTGAATTTACCTCTCCACTGAGTCTGCAATTGCAGGCAGTATACTGATCACTCTGATTTCCACTGAATATCCACTTTTCAGCCACATCTTCCTTGAAACAGGTTCTGAAAGTAAGCAGATTTAATACTGACATTTCCTATAAATTTGTATACAGCATTGTGGGATTTTCCTAGGTAATGCAGAACACTAGGGAGGAATACCTCATTAATTTCCTAAAGCTTTTCCAAGGAAAGCTAAATTTGATCATCTTTGCTTGGTTCTTACTGGTTTAGCTATTTTTCTGCTCATCTATTTTTATTCAAAACTAAATTTGAGTAGAAAAGTTTTAATAAGTCCATTTTAATAAGCAAACATTATCTACAGTAACATTAAATTAAAAAAATATATTTAAAGGGAATCTTGTGCCTGAGAGACTGTGATGCTTACCCATAAAATCCTGTTATACTGTATACTGTATGTATAGCCCATGCCACAATTATTTTAATGAAAAATAGACAAAAATAGTTACAGTATACCAGTATGTACAAATTAATAATAAAAGGGCCAATGTATCATTTTTGTAGTTTTTGTGAGCCCCGTCCAACAGCTGCTGAAAATCAGAGCCCTAATTCTTGCCATTTTGTGTGGTGGAAAACAGACAAAAACTAGAGTGTGTGCTTTTAAAATAAATTTAGCAGAGTTTGAAAAAGATAAACAAAGCCTGACTCAATTCATTTTGCATCCTTGCCTTCACTCTTCCCCAAATGTCAAGAGCTACAGAGGCACACAAAAGTTGTCCATTCATGCTCTATTCAAAAACTCCCTGAAACAGCAAGGGTGACAACTTTTTAAGGCACTGGATGCCATTATGCGGTGTAAAATAATAAAGAAGACACTGAGAACCTATGTGTAAAAATGAACAAATATACCTGACATCCATTTCACCACTGAGATTTCATGCAAGAACATCAAAATTGCAATTTTCTTTTTGCACAAAACTCTTATAAAAGCTAATGAGAATGCCACAAATATCTCTTATTGTGTTGACGAGAAGCTTTCAATCTTCATTTTAATTAATAAGTAATTTAAATTTGGTAATGCATAGACACCATTAAAAACTTACTGACAAGAATCTTCACACCTCCCTATTTCAAACCTTCATCAGTGACTATAAATTGATAAAGCTACACTCCTGTACGCCTATAAAGCCTCCTCTGTCAATCAAGCATAATTCAATGGGTTTTACTTCTGACTAGACTCTATAATAAGACTACATCTATGCTTACTTAACACCATAATGAGTTCAATTTGTTGGAAATAAATAAATATTTAAACATGCTTATTATGCATGTTAATTTAGGTATCAGCCTGTTTGAAGTTCTTGGGTTTACTTTTGAATTATTCTAGTTAATAATAATTTATATCGCATTACTGTTGAACCACAATGTTTAACAACAACAACAAATCTAAAATATCTTAATTTTGATAACACTTAACATCAGTGAGACCTATAAATCTAGATTCTGTATTTTAGTGAAGAATATTGCACATTTACTACTGGATATTTAATTGCACCAAATTTTGATAGAAATCACTATCTGATTGTTGATAGAATATTTTCCAATGATTATAATGGGTATAATAGTTCTGCAGATTACTCTGATGACTCATAATTTTCAGTCATTTCTCTTGTTAGATGAGGAGTTGTTAAAAGTAGGAAGGAGGTTATTATTCTGTTATTCTGAGAGTTACTTACAAATGGAGAAGAGCTACTTACAAATTACTTCTGTTTAGGCAGGTATTATCTATTCCAGGAAAAGAAAACATTGAAGCAACCAAAGCATCTGTTGTTTGATTGTAATTCCTAAACACACAAACAAACCAAATGGTTAACTGTAATTTCAAGGCAACCATAAGTAATGAACAGGATAGTCAACATTCTTTTGAATCCCTATATCTCATGTTAAAACTGAATGACAATGGAGACAGAAGAAAACTATCAAGTGTCAGAATACTAATACCTACACACACACTATTTAAATATTTTAACTTAATGTGATTTCTTTTGTTTTTTTTATTTTGATGTTCCTCATTTTTGAAGGGAGTATGTATGTATGTATGTATTATGTATGTATGTATGTATGTATGTATGTATTATGTATGTATTTATGTATTATGTATGTATGTATGTCTGTATGTATTTTGCCACCTATAGGGTAACTCTGGGTGGCTTACAGTTACATATACAATTAAAACATAAAAATTTAAAATCAAATATTAAAACCAAGGACACATGGGGAAGGTGGGGGCAGAATGGGAGGAGGTGAAATCTGTTATGGTACTAGTCAATCAACCACCTCCATTGCGCTGTTCCCCTACTGGACCTCCAAGCTGACTAGCAGAGCCTCGTCTTTAGGCCTTTATGAAAGAATAGGAGGACTGGTGCCAACCTCACACTGGGGGGCAAGATGTTCCAGAGGGCAGGAGCAACAGCAGAGAAGGCTCTCATCCTGAACCTCGCCAGCCAAAATACAGGCTGATGGGACCTGTAATATGCCTTCTCTGTTGGCATGAGTAGTATGGGCCAATCCCATACTATTCAAGTAACTGAACCCATGCCATGAAGGCAGGGGTGAAATCCAGCAGGTTCTGACAGGTTCTGGAGAACCGGTAGCAGAAATTTTGAATAGTTCGAAGAACTGGTAGCGGAAATTTTGAGTAGTTTGGCAAATACCACCTCTGGCTGGTCCCAGAGTGGGGTGGGAATGGAGATTTTGCAGTATCCTTCCCCTGAGTGGGGTGGAAATGGAGATTTTGCAGTATCCTTCCCCTGCCACACCCACCAAGCCATGCCCACAGAACTGAAGTAAAAAAATATTCAATTTCACCACTGCATGAAGGCAGGGGTAAAATCTAAATTTTTTTGCCACTGGTTCTGTGGGCATGGCTTGGTGGGCGTGGCTTGGTGGTTGTATGACTGGGTGGGTGGGGCCAACATGACGTCACTCACATCACTCTTTCTTCTCTCTCTCTTTCTCTCTTCCTTCCTTCCTTTTTCTTTCTTTCTTCTGTCTCCCTCCCTCCCTTTCTTTCTCTTTCTTTCTTTCTTCTCTCTGCTGCACCAAGGCTGTCATTCCAGCGGGGATGGCAGCCAATGGAGCCAACCGCTCCATATTCCAGCTGCCCAGGAAGCCTCACCCTGCCTCCACTTGGTAGCCCTGCGTCCTGTCGCTTGCTGGTGGCTTCCTCTCCTGCTCGCTGCTTCTGGGACTGCTGCCACGACCTCAGATCTCCTAGTCGCCGCTGGCCTGCTATTGCCTCTCAGCTGAAAGGTGGATAGGAAACAGCAGGTGCTCAGGTTGGCACCGGCTGCTTCCATGCCTGCGCAGAGGCCCCAAGCCTGATCGGGAGCAACATCGCCACCCAGGCTGCCCAGGATTAATTAAGGCTTGCTAGCCTGGACGAGGTGCAGCTGGAGCTGTGCGCCAGTTGCATGACTGGGAGTTGGAGTCAGGGGGGGAATAGCGGGGTGGGGCACGCTGGGCGCATCCCCCATCATTGGCTGTATGCAGGTGGTGGGACCCGAGGTGGAGGGGAAGGCAAGCGGGTGGCAGTCGCCCAAAGGCCCCATGGAAACCGAGCGCGCCAGGTCCAAAAGGCGAGCGAGCCTCGCCATGTTCCCCCAAGGCGGCTCTTCTTCAGCCGAGCACAGCGGGTCCCCCTTCCCGACTCCCAGTGTCGGCCTTACATCTGCCCGCCCTCCCGAGACTGCCCATGCACACCCCAGCAGAGCGGCTCTCACATCGCTTCTTCACCGGCGGACCTTCTGCACATGCGCAAAAGGTAAAAAACCCCACATTACTTCCTGGTTAAAACCAGGAAGTAACGAAACTGGACAGGTGAGCGGAGCTTTACTCCACCATCGCTATCAGATCGCCCCGGTTCGGGCAAACCAGTAGCAGTGGTAGTGGGAGGCTCCGCTCACCCGCCCAGACATCATCACGGACGCTCTGTGCATGTGCAAAAGTGCTGTGCGCGAGCAAAGCGAGCACATATGCACGCTCACAGTTCCAAACCAGTAGCGAAGGTAAATGAAACCCACTACTGGTATTTAGGGGTGCAGATAACTATTTGATTTGGTCTCTTCATATGTTATCTTTAGTGAAGCATGCAAACAGTGTTTTTACTTCCTGTGTCGGATGAGGAGAGCAGATCTTTCTCCTTCTGTCCTGATCACTTTTTACAGTAGTACAATTGAGAGCATTTTAACAAATAGCATCAGTTTATTTTGGTGGCAGCAGTGCCTCAGATAGGAGGTCTATACAGAGAGTGGTAAGGACAACTGAGAAGATTATAGGAAGCTCACTTCCCGTTATTGAGGATACTGCTTATAAGTGCTATGTGCTTAGAGCTTAAAGCATTGTTAGAGACCCCACACACCCATTTCCACGTCTGTTTCTGTTGCTCCTCTCTGGGAGGAGGTTTCGAAGTATTTATACCAGAACTACTAGATTCTGTAACAGCTTTGTTCCTTATGCCATCTGTCTTGTAAATTGCCGGATTCTCTTTTTTTCCCATGTATATGTATACATTCTAACTAGACTGTGATGTTTTCTTGTGTTATATATGTTGTGTATATGCGTATATGCATAATGGTTATCTTTTGAGAGCTGAATGCAATAACATTTCATTTTAATGTATGCTGATTAGTGTACATTTAAAGTGACAATGAAGTTCTATTCTATTTTATTTTTATTCTATTTCTATACTATTTCTATTCTATTTCTATTCTGTTCTATTTTATTTTATTCTATTCTATTCTATTAAGATAACAAAATTTTAAAGAGGTTAAGAAATATTCATTGAAATGTTTCTAATAATGAATGCAACTTTTTTTAAAAAATACAAGGGCCTTAGAAATATTTATAACTTGAAATAAAATTTCAAATTTTAGATAATTATAAGATATTTAAAATACTCAAAATTCTTAGTAAAACCCCAATTCATAAATGGTTCCATGAACTTATAAGAAGTAGTAGTTCCTTTGTGATATGAGGATCAGCATTTCAGAGGTATTTCTTACCAAACAATCATGCATCCCTTTGCATCCCTGTGCACCCTTCCTGATCCATGCCACACCCTGCATACACACACCCCAACGCAGGTGGCATCCCACACATCATCCCTGAATTGTGCAGCACTTCTTCTGCACTTCCAGGGAAGTTGTGTCAGGCTTGTGGTGTAGATCAGGAAGGTGTGAAGGATGTGTGAGAGGTTCTGTGCAGGTCAAAAAGGGCACAGAGTGGGTTGGGAAGGGTTTGCAATATGCATGAGAGGCACAACATAGGTCAGGGAGATTACCTGGGGATAAGGTAGAGGTTGGGAAAGGTGCCCAGAGCTGTGCAAGTGGCTGGTGTGGTATAAGCACACAAGACTAGAGAAATTGCACGGTTGGGGGAGGCTCATCTGGGCACCTTGCAACCTTCCCTGCTGGCTTCCTCATTGTTGACACTCCCTTCCAGTTTGCTTGTGGAAAGCTGGCAAGGAGCCTCAACAGTCACAATAAAATGTATGCTTCCTCCTGGCTTCCCCACTGACTTGTGGGAAGCAATCAGGGAGTGTTTGAAATGATAGTCATATGATAAATTTCTCGTATTTCATTCCCATAGGAATAATGTGATCTGGCATTCTGTAAATTAGATTGGAAATGTAATGTTTGGTTCAAAACTGGTTGCCCTATGACACACTCTTTCACCCAACTGAAGGTTAAAAATGAATAAACACTAGAATTTTAGCAGCACACAGTGGCAAATATGAGATTTGCTCAAATTAATTGAATACCCTGATAGTTTACTGAATTGTTGGACTATACTGATAAATCTTATAAAAATGCAATAGAATGTGTGAATGACATTGAGGAACAAGAGGAAAAGATGCTGCCTAGGAAACAATTAGTCAAGACAGGCAGGAAACCCCAGTGGCATAACAGTCAGAGAAAGAATTTCAGGAAGTTCCCACCCTAATGGATCAAACAGTTAAACATGGCACTGGGAACTTTGTACTTTTACACTTGCAATATTCTAATAAAGTAGCCTTACAGGGAAAAAAAAGAATTAATTCATCTATCGTGTTTCTTATCTGGTTTATCTGGGACAGCTGACGTAAATTTATAATTTGCTTTACTCTCAAAACTCTAGAAAGTATAATACTGCTGAATTTAACAAAAAAGTATTTTTTCTGTCTCTTATCCTTCTTTTTCTTAGCATACAGTACCTCATACTACCATACAAAGAACTATAATGATTCTAGTCACACTGGTGACAATTTGGTCAGCCCTCTTACACTTGGTAACTGAAGCTAACTGAATAACTGAATAAAAGTGAATAGTCACCCAAAGAAGTCTGACTGGCTGGAAGAACCATACAAGGCTGGTGAGAGATGGAGAGCTGGGTATTCTGCCACCTTTGTTCTCAAGGTGCCAAGGCCCATAGCAGCTGTCACAAAGAGCACAGGAAGGATAACTTGAGCAATAAAACCTTTCACATCCCGTCGAGTGTGATGGAAACGTTTAATGAATAATGCTGTCGCCTTCCTCAGCAGGAGAGAAAGATTGCTTGGCTTTCCCATGTTAATCAGGACTTGATCTATTCATCAAAAAGAAAGAGAAAAGAAATATGCATTTCTTTTACGCATAAATACTCAGTTTTGTTTCCTTATTATATTTAGTTTTACCTAATTCATCCCACCAGTACACGTAAACCAATTCGAAAAACATTATTTCTCTTTTTAAAATCCTAGACAATCCTAAATTCTGGCTGCTGCCTTATTAGCAGTGATTGATGTTAGGACTCACACTAACTTTCTTCTTTTCCAAATGCACTTCCAGAAGCGGCTGTGTTTTGCTTTTGGTAAGCCAACCTATCCAACCTCCTCATCCTGGGTCATCAACATTCTCCCCTCAGGCCTTATAATGGAAAGAATGAAAAGCTACATGATCAGCAGTTTAAACAATCTGAGAGATCATGGTGTTTCAATAAGGCTGTTCCTAAAATTATGATGAGGTGAGGTGCTACTGCCAGATATACAGGTAATTGAATATCTTCTCCACAGCCAGGGAGCTTTAGCATTAGAGGTCTGGTTTCCTGGATCAGTTATGGTTGTTTGCATCACAAGGTATACTTATGAGGATGGGACAATTTTTGACAAAAACAAGACATATGAAGTTAGTGATAGTCCAAGTCATTCATTGTTCTTGTTTCATATGATAAATGGGGTAAAAAGGTGATTTTAGAGTTTGTGAATTGCTGCTGAGTAGCAGCCCTGAACGTAATGAAAACTCAGCCTATGTCTCAATAACTGAACAATCTTTAAGGAGCTATGGCAATTTTTAAAATAATTATATGAAATTTAAGTAGCGAATTATCCCTTAGCCTAGGCATAGGGTCCTATTAGTTTACGTCACCATTTCCCACCTTCTCACCAAAATCTAAGATGGAATTAGCTTTTCTTGGTAAGCTAATTTCTGAAGGACAAAACAGATCTAGGATGAAATGGCATGGAATAACTGCCTATTATATTTCTAGTCATAACAGTGCTTGATTTCAGGTTTCAGAGTTACTGGAGTTCCCACAAACCTGTCTTATCTCTAATTGTAACCTGGAATTGCTTCATCACCAGCCATACTTGGTGATTTGTCCTGTCACCCCAATTTATGATCAATCCAGTTTACATTTTTGTGAAGTTAACCTGATATTTCACAACCTTGCTAAAAAATGTCATCTTCACTGTACACTCTTCTAGACACTACAGGCTTTTCCTTTGGTAAAAGCTTCAGCCAGTGAAAAATTACACTATTTTAATACCATCTGGTTCAAAGAGATTGTTAGAGTTCATGGACAAGCCATCATTATCCACAGCAAAACTGGGCCCTTCTTGAGATAACTCTGCATTGGTTTGTTCATCTTTTGCAAAATCTTTGGTCAAATTAAGAAACACCTGCAAAACAGTAATATTAAAAATATTTTAATTTCAGTTCTCACAATTCCTAAAGCAAAATTTTTGATCTTGCTATTAAAAGTTTCTACTTGGATACAAGACTGAAAACACATGCAACTTCACCTATGCTCTATGTTTAAGTTAGACTGATTGCTTCCAGTTTGTGTGCAGAATCTTATGCCAGTTCATAGTTCTGTAAATAACTTTTATCCATACTGTTTCCACTTTGTAAATAGCCATCCTTGTAAAAAGCCATTGCATAGATATAACACACAGACATAATAGGAAGAGAATATTAATTTCCTCTATATCAACAGACAAGAATGTACTACTAGACAAAGAACCCCCTACAATTAGAGAAGATATCATTGTTGTTTCCCTTCTTAAGTTTATTTTTTTCATTTCCTGATCCAGATCAGTTTGCAACTTTAAAAAAATGTTCATATGAACTTGAGTTTGCATTTGGTGCAATTCTAAATATTTATATTTTTTTTCAAATGGGTTTGCATATAATCTTAATATATTACTGAATCCTGTAATGCAAACTAAGTGCAATTTTAAGTATCTATTTTAGTATACAAATTATATAGGAGCTCCCATATACATTTGAGACACATTAAAATGAAGTCTCAACAAATTTTCCTATCTTTATATGTAATTAAATATTCAGTGAATAATAATCTGAAGTTGAATCACCAATGCAATAACTAAAAGCATAATTCTATGAGATGGCATTCTCCTGAATCAGCTCATTCTGTCCTTTCCCTCTGGATGAAAGAGGTAGAAATTAATGGAATGACTAAATTCTAGAGGCCCCTGGCCATGTCTCTAAGCATGGCAACTTTTTTATTTGTCATCTTCAGATTCTCGCTGCCACTCTGTTTCATATTTCCTAGTTTCAGGTTCTTCTCCTCATATATGTCATGAATTATACAATATAAAAAAAGGCTGTCCTGTGTGCTTCTATGTATTCCTACCATAATTTTACATTGATGCCAATGGACTGATAAATCAACTCAATATATACTCATATTTAATTTTCTTCATTGTGATCATAACTTTTTTATTCTGAGAAGATTTGTTTCATAATGTCCTTTCATTCAAACATTAATCTGCCACCCTTTAGGCCACTTACAAAATTTAAAGCATAAAATAAAATAAAAAATTGAAATGAAATAATAAAACAAAAAATCAAATAAAACTAATAGCAACACTGGTGCATTGGAATAGCTGCAAGAAATGCCATTTGCCTGCAAGCATGAGCTGGTGGACCACCAATTACACAGAGTAATACAGATAGTCCTCAACTTACGACTACAATTGAGCCCAAAATTTACATTGCTAAACAAAATAGTTGTTAAATGAGTTTTGTCCCATTTTATAACCTTTCTTGCCACAATTGTTAAGTGAAGAACTGTCAAGGACTACCTGAATGAAAAAGCTAAAGTACTCTGGGACTTTACAATTCAAACTAATGAGCACCTGCCACATAATACCCCAGCCTTAACCATTGTCAAAAAGAAGACAAAAAAGGCTGTAGAATCTGGAGACCAGTAGAAAAGAAGGGAAATACCTGAAAAAAATCCATAAAATACAAAGATCTGCAAATAAAAGTAGAACAACTGTGGCAAAAGATAGCAAAGATAGTACCAAGAGTAATAAGACCCTAGGCCGGTGGTCGGTAACATGCGGCTCTTTGGGCCCTCTCCTGCAGCTCCCTCTTGGATGATCCCACCACTGGATGGCCCCTCCCCTCCCCCTCACTCCTCACCTGCCCTGAGAAGAGAAGGGTGATTGTGGCTGATGGAGACTCGCTCTGTATTCCAGAGCGGGAGCGAAGCACCCCTCTACTTGCCTCTTTTTCCGGCCCTTGTTGGGAAAAGGTGTGCTGTGCACACCTCGCCCACTGGGGGAGACAGGTGACTTTGCTCTGCGCCGAGACACTGGCTGGGCCGCCTGGCTGCAGCCAATGCTCCACGTCGTAATGAGCTCCAGGAGGAGGAGGAGGGGATGCCATCTCCCCATTGTACAGCACGCTAAGTTTAAGTGCAAGAGCAGTAAGCAGCCATGGAGACGGCAAGAGGAATATGGGGAGACATGCCCCAGCCGATGTCTCAGTGCTGAGAAAGTTGCGCGTCTCCCTACATTCCTCTCGCTGCCTCCATGGCTGCTTGCTGCTCTTGCATTTAAATTTAGCACACTGCACAATGGGGGAGATGGCGTTCCATCCTCCTCCTCCTCCTGGAGCCCATTACGACAAGGCACATCGGCTGGGACAGCAGAGTTGGTATCTCAGGGTGGAAAAAGTCGCATGTCTCCAGTGGTGGGATTCAATTTTTTAACAACTGGTTCTGTGGGCGTGGCTTAGTTGGGGGTGTGGCTTGGTGATCATGTGACTGGGTGGGCGTGGCTAGCTGGTCATGTGACCGGTGGGCGTGGCTATCTGCATATCCCCACCCTTTCCCCCTCCCCCCTTCCCCCCAACCCCCCTCCCTAGACTTCCCAGAACAGGCACAGGGTATAGCATTCACAAACATAAAGCTAAAATATGCTAACAAATTATTGCATTCATATTCTCCCTAGGTCTTTAACTCCTTATAGCTCAAAAACTATAAACATAAACTACTTAAAAATATTTCATTCATAAGCTATATGATGACTCTTCTTGTTCGGGTACTTTTTTTTGCATATAGTCAATCCATCTTCTCCATTCTGATATCTAACTTTCATTTGAATGATCTTTAAGGTATGATGAAATTTTTGCCATCTCAGCCAAATGCACAACTTTTAGTGTCCATTCCTCAATGGTAGGTGGATCTTCCTTCTTCCAGTACTGTGCCACCAGTAATCTGGCAGCTGTTATTAAATTCAAAACCAACTTAGTCTCTATTACAGTACAATCCGTGACTATTCCCAACAAAAAAACCTGTGGTGTAAATTTAATTTTTTTCCTTAAAATATTTTGAATAATCCACCATATTTTAATCCAAAAGGCCTTAATTTTTTTACATGTCCACCATATATGAAATTATGTAGCATTTTCACACTCACATCGCCAACACTTGGGTTGTAAATTTGGATACATGCAAGCTAGTTTTTTTGGGTCTAAATGCCATCTATAAAACATTTTATAAAAGTTCTCTCTTAAGTTTTGAGCTTGTGTGAATCTTACATTTCTAACCCATATCTTTTCCCATGTATCCAACATTATTGGTTCACCTATGTTTTGTGCCCATTTTATCATACAATCCTTGACTAGCTCTGTTTCCGAATCTATTTCCACTAATACATGATACAATCTTTTTATGTGCATTTGACCTTTATCTCTTATTTGCTTTATCAAATTCTCATCCTGCTGCATAATACCAATTTTTTTGATCCTCTCTCCATCTGGCCTGCAGCTGACCATATTGAAACCAAGTCTTAATAATTCCTTCTTCTCTTAATTGCTCCATAGATTTTAATTGTAATCTAACTCCTTCCTTATAAAGGAGTTCCTTATATGTAAATTTATCTTGCTTTTGCTCCAAATTTATATTCTCTATCGCGTGTCTGGGTACTGTCCATATTGGTAACTTATCCGTTAGTTTATATTTATACTTTTTCCAGACACGCAGTAGAGTATTTCTTAATATATGACTTTTAAAAGTCTTATCTACTTTCTTGTCATACAATAGGTAAGTATGCCAGCCATAGACTAGACCATATCCTTCAATATTCAGTATCTCTTCCTCCGTTAAATTTATCCAATCTGTAATTGCTGAGAGGGTAGTGGCTTCATAATACAGTCTTAAATTGGGCATTTTAAGACCACCTCTTTCTCGGGTGTCTTGCATTATCTTTTGATTAACTCGTGGTTTCTTCCCTGCCCACACAAACTTGTTTATGCCCTTCTGCCATTCCTTCAAATTTTCATCCTTTTTAAGTATAGGTATCATTTGAAAAAGAAATAAGAATCTTGGTAAGATATTCATTTTTACAGCAGCTATCCTACCCAGCAAAGACAGTTGCAATTTTTTCCAAGTTTCCATCTCTTTCTGTATTTTTTGCCATAACAGTTCATAATTATGTTGATATAATTTCATATTTGCAGTCATAATATAAACCCCTAAATATTTAACCTTCTTAACTATTTCAAATCCTATTAGCCTTTCTATCTCTTCTTTCTGGCTTCTGTCCATGTTTTTAGCTATTATCTTTGTTTTAGCTGTATTTATTTTAAAACCAGATACTTGTCCATATGAGCAGATTATATCCATCAAGGCTGTAATTGATTGTACCGGTTGGGCTAAGGTAACCACCAGGTCATCCGCAAATGCTCGTAACTTATATTCATGCCGTCTAATTCTGATTCCCTTTATTATATCAGTCCCACGTATTTTATTTAATAAAATTTCCAGCATCACTAATATGGCTACGCATGCCACCTGTGGCATGCATGCCATAGGTTCGCCATCATGGTCCTAGGGTATAGTCCCAAAACAACTAAAGCATCACTTGAATATCATCAGCATTCATAAAATCACCACCAGTCAATTGCAAAGGGCAGCTTTACTTGGAACAATTTACATCCTGTGATAATAATTTAACACCATAAAACAATCTGCCTATCCCAGGTCCTTGGGGAGGATCTCAATAGATGGATAAAAATCAGTGGTAGGTTGCTCCCAGTACTATCCGGTTCTTGCGAACAGGTAGTAAAAGCGTCGGGAGGCTCTGCCCACCCGCCCGGATGTCATAATGGATGATTTGCACATGCGTAAAAGCTTTTGCGTGCACGCTTCTGTTACGAACCGGTAGTAAAGATAAGTAGAACCCACCCCTGATAAAAATGCCAAATCCAGTTTAAACATCTGGCTCACAGCACAGCACAGCACAACAAAATAAAATAATAGAACTAAATAAAATATTAACAAATCTGATTGTTTAAAACTGCTAGGTACTTACTTCTTCTACAGTGCTGTCTGAAATTCCGTAG
This sequence comes from Arizona elegans, assembly GCA_022577455.1. NCBI lineage: Eukaryota > Metazoa > Chordata > Lepidosauria > Squamata > Colubridae > Arizona > Arizona elegans. Next base: position 159,191,563 of record JAKOOJ010000001.1, read on the forward strand.
CAGCCAATATGGAGATCACTTAAATTACTATCCAAGTTTCTCAGAAGAGACTGATAGGATGAAGAAACTTTATTGTTAAATGGAGGAAGTACATAGATAAGTTCTCCACCAATATCTTCTTTGAGATAAGCTTCTGGAAGATGAGCCTGTATTGTGGCTGTCACAGTAGAGGTATTGCATTCCTCTGATACATTCAGAATTGAGCTCTAGGGAAACATAAGGGGTTAATAAAACACCACACAGCGAAATTTTAATTTTCACAATATATCATAAAACATGATATATGAGAAGGAAATTAAGTTTGAAACAACTGAATAAAACTATATTCAGGTATCCTGAGTACATCAGTAAACAATATCTACTAGTTGGTTCATATAGGCAACAGTAAATTGGCTTGCAATTTAAGTCTCTAGATTTGATATCCTAATTTGCATAGGCTTTGGCCCAAAACATTCAAATGTTTTGGGAAATAAATGAGCTTCTTTATGGAGGACATTTGGTTATGGAGCATAACAGCAAAGAAGCAGATAGTCTTGAACGATGTTTTCTCATAATGAGCCTTTCAAAAAGAGCCTTGGTAAAAGATTTGAGCAGTTTGCTTTGGGCAACATTGGACTTTAAATATTAGTATTCAACAAAGTCCAAAATTAAATAGGTATCAAATGAAATTCTTTTAAAATATGCAAAATATGTACAAACCTGGTCATGCCAAATCTGATATATTTAATAATTTTGATAATATTTTCCATTAATTCTCTGTTTTAAAAGGCCATACAATGCACATATTTAAATATATGCAGTGGTGGGATTCAGCCAGTTCGCACCACTTCGGGAGAACCGGTTGTTAATTTTCTGAGCAGTTTGGTGAACTGGTTGTTGGAAGGAATCATTAGGGCAGAGAATCGGTTGTTAAATTACTTGAATCCCATCACTGAATATATGTACTTCCTTTTAAATACATATTTAAAAGATACTCTGGTAAGTTTAAATTGCACCACAAAATTTGGAAAAGCGAAAACTTTGGTGAATATTTAAATTCCCATCCACAGAGCCGAAGTGAACAGAGAACAGCCAGAGACAGCAGACCTTGCAGAAGCACCACTCTCCTGAATAATCTAATTAAAAGCCTTTAAAAAATCCTGCAACCACAAGAAAAAACAGTGAATGGAGGAAAAGACTGGATTGGGAGAGAAGAGAAATCTTGGAAATCAAACATTTCTTTGGATGCAATGTTTATTCTGGTGAGTTCTGCTGTGTGCATGGTCTGTCTGAATTTTCCTTTGTTCTACTATGACAAAACACAGCACAGCATCCCATTGAGAAAATATTCTTTATATAAAGTGAACCGTTTTTCTTCAATATGTACTGCCATTTTACCATTAACAGAACATACTTATATAGACATAATTGCAAAGTGAATTAGGTATTTTGTTAGGTACTGTTTGCATGAGTGATCTTCTCAGTCACGGAGGAAATGCCGGTCACAAAAGGGTTACAACCTATCCAGTAGCTCTAGGACCGAGTCCACCAACAAAAGAAGTCCCGCCTCTTCCTGTATCCAGTTTTTCAACTTGGTCCGGTAGAGGACAGTCGTGTCTGTTTAGTTCTCTCTCTTCTACTCCACGTGGGAGAGTCTTTTAGGCCATTGTTTGCTTATTTCGACTTATTTTGCTCATTTCTGCTCAAATTACTAGCGTTTGCAAGAAAAGCGGCTAAATTTAACTTGAATCAGCTGGGGAGCGCTAGAATTGCTCCGGCAGCCCTGAGCAGCCCCACGGCAGCGCACATGTGCTTCCTGCACCGCCGCGCCTATTTGCAGTTATCTATGATTTGGGGGCGTTTGGAGAGGTTTCCTCCTCTCCTGTTGCTGTTGGAGTATTGTGGCTGCAGTTTTGGGGTGCGAAGGCTTTTCCGCGCCTAATTTTGCCGTGCTTTTAAGCCCTTTGGCTAGCGGCCATTTCCTGCCTCCTGATTAATCATCCTGGCTCCTGGATTCTTCTCAGCTTCTCTACTGGCACAGTGAGTTACCTGAACCACCAATTATCCCCTGTGGGTGCAGTTAAGGGTGATTCCCTCCCTTACATTTCTTTCTGGGCTGTAAAAGTAAATTTCTGCTCTAACATGGCTGATGCTAGGAGCAATAAATCCCAAAGCAAAGGAAAAAGGGGCCATTCTTCTGATCCTAAAGAAAGTTCCTCAGGGGATCCTGTTTCTCCCAAGGCAGCCAGAGTTTCTACTAGATCCACTCACTCCAAGAGTGCTAATCCTGCTGCATCATCAAGGGAAGAGACCAGGAGGCATAAGGCCATGGAAAAGGCCTTCCAAAAAGCTGCTTCAGAGGCCTCTAGAGTTTCATCTCCCGCTGTGGGGCCTTCTAAATCTCCTGCCCTCCCCACTTCCAATGTGGCTGTTCCTTCTTCCCAAATTCAAATTGAACATGATTTTTCTCCTGATCAGTCTACTCTGGGAGAGAATGTGGCTGCTGATGCTTCTTCAGTTTTTCCTGCTGCTAGGCCTCTATCTCCAATTGTTTCTATTCAGGCCCCTCCAAGGCAAGAACCTCCTGAGGCACAAGCTCAATCCAGCATTCAAGGGGCTGAGGCTTCTGTAAATTTAACTCCTGCCCTAGCTGAACTTATTTCTGTTTCAATTAGGCAGGGTATTGCTGAAAGCCTTCAGCAAAGGGTCTCTTCTGAGGCCTCCAGTTATGTGAGTCAGCAGAGTCGTTCTGTGAGGGCCCAGGCTGTTGTTGATCCTGTGCAATGTGAAGAAAGGGTGGATTCCCCGGAAAATGCAAGTCTGAGGGGGAAATTGCCCCTGATCAAGATCTCTCAGATGATGAAGGTCTAGAACCAGACCAGCCTTCCTTCATTGGTCTTTTCAAGCCTCAATTGTTCAGATCCCTTTTATATAAAGCTCAAAATGTTACTGGCCTGGGAATTTCTTCTGCCTCTTCCTCTCAAGGGGTTTCTACATCCTCTTCTCAGCATCCCTCTTCATCATTATTATTTCAGGAACCTTCCATTCGTGCGGAGGTCGTTCCAGCTCCCAAGCTGTTTTCTGATGTCATTCAAAGACAGTGGTCTTCTCCTAGTTCTGGCCCGGTTCCTAATGGTCTAGATAAAAGATTTTATAATATGGCCTCTTATTTTGCTAACATACTTCAAATTCCTTCTGTAGATGCTCCTGTTGTGGCCCTATCTTCTGCATCTCCTCTTACTGGTCCGTCAGAGGAATTCCTGCGCCCTGAAGATAAGAAGTTTGAACACTCCTTGGTCAAGGACCATCAGGCCTCAGCTTGGTCCATTCAGGCCTCCTCGGCTGCTTCTTTTTTTAACAGGGCCTCCATCCTTTGGCTTCGCCAACTACAGGAAAGGCTACCTTCTTCTGATGTGCGATCTCACCAGGACATCAACAAGATCCTAGCTGCTGTTGAATTCTCTGCTGATGCTACTCTGAATGCTGCAAGATTTTCAGCTAAGGCTATCGGGGCTTCAGTCATTTCTCGTCAGCTTCTGTGGCTTCGTCAGTGGCAGGCAGATGTTCGGAACAAGTGGAGACTGGCATCAGCTCCCTTCTTGGGGAACAATCTCTTCGGCTCAGGCTTGGATCCACTCCTCATCGAGACGAAGGATCATCGCAAGATTCTGCCCGCCTTATCGAGAAGATCTGATCCTCGTCAGCAGAGTTCCTTTCGAAGCCATTCCTTTCGCTCCGACTTCTCTTCCTTCCAGTCCAGGCCTCAGCGGTACTCTCAGCCCAGGGGCGGACAACAGCAGGATTTCCAGGTCAGGCAGGGGTCCCGTTTCCCTCCCCACAGACCCTTCAGGGGGGGTAGGGGCCGTCCCTTTCGCAGGTCCCGTTAGTTCTCCCTTACCTATCCCTGACTCCTTAATTGGAGGTAGGTTAGCATTCTTTGCTGACCAATGGGATATTTCAGTTTCAGACCCCTGGATTAGACGTACAATTAGATTTGGGTTGACCCTTGAGTTCTCTTCCGTTCCTCCTAACTTGTTTGTCAGGTGCCCTGTTTCACATGTCAGGTCCAAGAGGGTTCTGCTAGATGAGGCTATTCAACATCTTTTGGAGATTAGGGCTGTTCAATGTGTTCCCCTAGGGGAAGTTGGCCAGGGATTTTATTCTCGTTTGTTTCTAGTTCCCAAGGCTTCAGGAGGCTGGAGGGCCATATTGGATCTTAAATCCTTGAACCGATATATAGTCTATCGTAGGTTCAAGATGGAATCCCTCCAGACCATTTTCCTTTCTATCCGCCCAGGTGATTTTTTGTCCTCCATCGATTTGACAGAGGCATATCTCCATGTGCCCATTTTTCCGGAACATCAGAAATACCTCAGTTTTTGTTATCGGGGTAGGCATTATCAGTATAGAGCCCTTCCCTTTGGCCTTTCCACAGCTCCTATGGTCTTTACAAAGATCATGGCTGCCTTATCGGGCCATATGAGATCCTTTCCTGTCAGAGTTTTGTTTTATCTAGATGATATTCTTATTTTGTCTGGTTCTGAGGTTAGGGGTAATGAGGATATTCTGGTCACTCTTCAGACCCTGCAATCCCATGGTTTTTTGGTTAATCGTTCTAAAAGCAACCTAGTTCCCTCCACGTGCATTCAGCATTTAGGGGCTGTCATTGATTCTGTCAGGTTGCAGGTTTCCCTTTCTCAGGATCGTCAGGACAGGATTGTTGAGATGGTAGGTCAGGTTAAGGCTTCTCGCTCTTTTTCCCTCCTGGGGCTTTCCCGCTTGCTAGGGAAGATGGTTTCTGCCTTTGGGATCACGCCCTGGTCTCAGTTTCATAGCCGGGAACTTCAATGGTTTTTACTTCCATTTCAACGGTCTCGCAGGAGCTCGTCAGAGGCCAGAGTCCCCTTGACTCCAGCAGTTCGCCGGTCCTTGGCATGGTGGACATCTCCGGCTCTTGCTCAGGGGTGCCTGTTCAGAGTGCCTCAGCGCATGAGCATCACCACAGATGCGAGCCTCTTCGGATGGGGGGGTCCCAGGGTCTCACCTGGGGTCTCAGCTGGCCCAAGGGCAGTGGTCGGTCCAGGAGAGGGGACTTCACATCAACATCTTGGAGCTCAGAGCCATCTTCTGAGCTCTTCGCAAGTTCGCTCCTCTCCTTTGAGGTCTGGATGTCTTGATCAGAACAGACAATGTAGCTGCCAAGGCCCACATCAACCGGCAAGAAGGGACCCGATCCAAGGCTCTCATGAGGGAGGCATCTCGTCTCTTCAGGTGGGCGGAGAGTCACTTGGCATCCATTCACGCTTCTCACATCTCAGGGGTAGCGAATGTTCAGGCGGACGCTCTCAGTCGCTCGGTGGTGGACCAGACGGAGTGGAGCCTCGATCCACTTCTGTTCCAGAACATCGTGCATCGCTTTGGCCTTCCAGCAGTGGACCTCTTCGCGTCCGAATCCAACCACCAGCTTCCGAGGTTTTATGCGAGGTTTCCTGTCCCGGGAGCCGAAGCTGTGGATGCCTTGATCAGCCCGTGGCCTTGTGGTCTTCTTCTCTATGCTTTCTCACCTCTTCCCCTCATCTCCAGGGTCATCTGGAAGCTGTTGCAGGAACAAGCCGAGCTCATCCTTCTGGCTCCCTTCTGGCCCAGACAACCATGGTTTGCGGATCTGATGGCTCTCTCTGCCGCTCCCCATTGGCAGATCCTGGCCGACAAGATATCTCTGTGGCAGGGCCGTCTAGCTCATCCAGACCCTCAGTGGCTCTGGCTGACCGTCTGGAGGTTGAGCGGTTCCTCCTGTCATCAGCCAGGGTCCCTTCGGAAATAATATCTACGATCCAGGCCTCTCGTCAAGGGTCAACAAACCGTATTTACAATGCCACTTGTATGGCCTTCTCTGCCTGGTGTCGACGTAAGAAGGTCCTTCCTACTGCTGCTTCCATTCTTGACATTCTAGGCTTCCTTCAAGATGGCTTCAAATCAGGGCCCTCTCCCAATACCCTCCAGAGGCAAATCTCTGCCATCTCCTCTATCCTCACCTGCGGCACCGCTGAGTCTGTATCCACTCATCCTATCATCTGTTCATTCCTCAGAGGCGCGGCCAATCTACGTCCTCCAGCTGTTCATCGGTTTCCCACCTGGGACCTGAATAAGGTTCTGTTGGCTCTTACTGGTCCTCCCTTTGAGCCTCTCTGGGAAGTCTCGCTAAAGTTCTTGTCTTTTAAGGCAGCCTTTCTTGTGGCGATCACCTCGGCTCGGAGAATCTCGGAGTTGGCTGCCCTCTCAGTTTGCCAAGATCTCTGTATTATTCATGCTGATCGAGTAGTTTTGCAATTGGATCCAGCTTTTATCCCAAAGATCAATACAACTTTTCATCGCTCTCAAGAGATCATTCTTCCCAACTTCTGCCCTTCTCCCCGTCATTGCTTGGAGAAGGTGTGGCACAAGCTTGATGTTCGTTGGGCTCTCAAGATTTATATCTCCAGGACGTCTTCCTTTCGTTGTTCCGAGGCCCTCTTCGTGTCTTTCCAACCCCAGTCCATGGGATCAAAGGTTTCTTCTACTACCTTGGGTTGATGGCTCAGGGCTTCCATTTCTTTAGCTTACGAAGCTCAATCGTTGCCAGTGTCTCGTGGTGTTACAGCCCACTCTACCAGGAGTGCGGCTACTTCGGCTGCCTGGTCTACCCAAGCTTCACTCGAGGAGGTCTGCCGAGCCGCTATTTGGACGTCTCCATCTCCATTTATCCGGCACTACTGGTTGGATGTATATGCATCGGCGGAAGCCTCCTTTGGAAGACGTGTGCTGAGGCGGGTATCTTCCCAGGACCAAGAGAGGCGCCGGCCTTCTCCCTCCCAATAGGTACATGGGCTTTGGTATATCCCTTTTGTGACCGGCGTTTCCTCTGTGACTGAGAATGGGCGTTGGTCTTACCTGATACGCCGCTTCTAGTCACTAGGAAACGCTGGTCACCCCCTCCCGATTGGACCGGCACCTCTCGTGCTGGCGTTTGGCTGTTGACATACGGGGGTGGGTCCTGGGGAATTTTTACCTCTCCTTTATTTTTACAGACACGACAGTCTACCTTTCGTCCTCGTCTCAAACTGGATACAGGAAGAGGCGGGACTTCTTCTGTTGGTGGACTCGGTCCTAGAACTACTGGATAGGTTGTAACCCTTTTGTGACTGGTGTTTCTAGTGACTAGAAGCGGCGTATCAGGTAAGACTAACGCCCGTTTCCCGCCCTCTGTCTAATGAATTAAGTGCAGTTGTGTTTGCAAGGGTGTTTTTTTCTCTCTCTCTCTGCATAAGGACTTAAAAGGATTACAATCTTTACCAGTGCTGAAATCTGAACCGGTTTATTACTGGTTCGCTAGCTGTGCATGCGCACTGCGTGGCGTATGCACAGTGCACCCCATGCACCAAATGCAAGGTGCGCGCATGCGCAGTGCACACCAAAAGGAGGCATGGGGTAAGTAGAACAGCATGGGGGGGAACCACCCGTCGCCCTCACTACCGGATCGGCTGATCTGGTCTGAACCAAGACGTTTCACCCTGGTCTTTACTAACTACATAATCATGAATGAATTGAATATGATATATGTATGTATGTACATATGTATGTATGTATGTATGTTTATTGAATGATCCAGAGAAAACTGAAAACTGAACAATTTTTAAAAATTGTTTACAACTATTGTAAAGTTTTACTGCTGGATCGCAAATTTTTATTGTCTGGATGGTAAGCTTTTATTGCCTTGAGTTGCCATTATCATTCTACCTTTATTTGTGGATTACAAATAGTCAGAGAGAGCAACATTTTTTATAATGTTTTTAAATTTTTAAATACTTTTAAATATTTTGTGGACTACCTTTGTATTATGTTTTTATAATATTTTTATTATATATATGTATATATTATAAAAAGATTATATATATAATCTTTTTTATACTAACAAGCTGACATTTCATTTTTTACTGTCAGCCGACATACTATTTTTTCTTTTTCAGCTGATATTCTGTTTTACTTTCCAAATTTTATCTGTCATTTTCAGTACATGTGTGGATTTACAAACTATATCAAGAGGGCAACATCAATATTAACCACAGGAGGGAACAAAAGGATAACTTAGAACTCCTAGAATAAAAGTAAAAGCTCCTGACAGAGGAACAACTTGACTTCAGAAGTTGTGGGTGGCCTATCACTGGAGGTTTCTGAGAGGAGATTGGACAGCTGTTTGTCCAGAATGGTATAAGTCTCTTCAGGTCTCTTACTCTGTTATTCTAGAAGACTAACTTTTAAAAATAGAAATTTCAGCTTAAATTTTCTTTTTTTAAAAAATATTATAAATGTTGGGAATTTTGAAAATAAACTTGTAGAATTTTTTAAATCTTTAAAATCCTTTTAACAAGGTGGCCCAATGGCCCAATTAAGAGGCAACCCAGAAGCCCAACAGAGAGCCCAGTGGAGAGGTGGCTCAGCTGAGAGATGAAGAGCAGCCCAGCTGAGAGGCAAAGAGGCAACACAGCTGAGAGGCAGAGAGGCAGTCCAGTGACCAAGCCTGGCAGGTAGGCAGAGGTGAGCAGCAGTGAAACAGCAGTGAAATGGCAGCAGACCAGCAACTGGGAGCACACAGCAGATCTTGAGCAGCAGTGGTGCAGAACTATGTAAGTGGCAGAGGAGTGGAGTGTCCACAGCAGCAGCTGAGAGCAGCATGGCAGACCAGCAACAGCTGAGAGCAGCACAGTGGACCAACTGAGCAGTGGCTAAGTGGAGCAGAGCACCCAGATCAACACATCGTATCCGAAACCCCAGCAGTGACCAGGCAATTGAAGGGCAAAAAGGCAGGGAAGAAAATAATAAGTACAAAATCATTGTGGACAGAGAGGAAAAGGATAAACTTTCAAGGCAGGGAGTAGAGGATTAAGAACAAAGTTCCTCCTTGAAAACAGCCTGAGAATTTTAACGAAAAGAAGTGTTAATTACTTCATAAAGGACCAAGAACTTTTGTAAATTCTTAAATATTTAAAATCTCTGAATTTTTTATTTTTTAAAAAAAATCAATTTCTTTTTTCAATTTTTAATTCCCCTCAATTTTTTATCTTTCAACTCTTAAATATCATTTTTAATTTTAAATTCTTTTTTCAATTTTTAAATCTTTTTCAATTTTATAAAAAAAATCTGTTTTCAATTTTTTCAATTTGTTTCAATTTTCAATTTCATTTTCAATTAACTTTTTTAAAAAGCAGTTTACTTATTTTAATTCTTTAGAAATTTTTAAATTCTTAACAATCTAAGAGGGGAAAAATAATAAATTAAGGAAAAAGAGACAGACACTTCAAAACAGGGAAGATACTGGTGACTTTTTCAACACAGAACAAAAGGCCAAAACTATTGTAAACTGACACTTCTCAACAGAGAAAATATTTAATTTTTACAAATGTTTAATTTTTTAACAAACAAACAAACAAACAAGTCTTGGAAATAGAGACTGACACAATAGTGATTTGCAAAATGTATTGCATCTTTAAGCTTATGCCCACAGAAGACCCAAACTATGTATCTATCAAATGTAAACTATATGAATTACTAGAAGAAAAAATAAAAGGTCTAGAGTCAACTCTAGCCATTTTGAAACGTAATGAACAAACAAGAAATCCTAACCTAAACAAGAAGACTACACCAAAATAAAACACAATAGGGAGCAAACAGCTTTTTAAAAAAATGACTCCATATATGAACACAAAGAAGAAAACCGATTCACCCAAATTGAACACACTAGGGAACAAACAGCTTCTGTAAAAAACAACCCTATGAACCTAAATCCTAAAGAGGAAGAATGATGGAAACATGTCACTTTTTGAAGAAAACAACCACGAACAAAGCCCTTACTATCTACCGTAGCCCACTCCAATGAAGCTCCTCTGGAACTGAACAATCACTTTCATAGCCTCCCCCCGGAAGAAAATACACAGACACCCACAGCAGAATATTCATTAATAGTTTCTAAAAAAGAGGCACAACCCAGCATTACTGCAACAGGAAGAAAAGTATCCCAGACTTCCCTAAAGAAAGAAAGGCGAATATTGGTGTTAGAAGATTCAATTCTTAGGGGAACAGAAATGATAGTCTGTAGACCAGGCAGTCAATCTAGGGAGGTATATAGTCACCCTAGAGCAAAAATCAAAGATATAATTGAATACCTTACTAATCCCATATAGTAGTAACCCCACAGATTGCTATCCCTTTCTTCTTTTACATGTGGTGACCAATGACACAACAATGAATCTAAAAACAATAACAAGGGATTACAAACAGCTAGGGGAAAAGTTAAAGAATTGGATGCACAAGTGGTGTTTTCCTCTATACTTCCAACAAAAAGCCAGCACCCAATGAGTGCGCAAAGGATTTTAAAAATGAACCACTGGCTTAAAAATTAGTGTTGTCAACAGAACTTCAGCTTCATAGACCATGGTCTGCATTACCTACATGAAAGGCTACTGGCAAGGGATGGACTGGACCAGTATTCACTTACCTTCGCTACCGGTTCGCAAATAGAAGTGCACACTCCCTTCTGCACATTTGCAGACCATAAAAAACCGGGACATGATGACATCTGGGCAGGTGGGCAGAGCCTCCCGCAGCTGCTGCTACCAGTTCACCCAAACCGGATAGAACCGTCTGAATAGCACCACTGGACTGGCCCCACAGGAACTGGAAAGAATATATTTGCAAAACAACTGGCTCATCTTATCAAAAGGGCTTGAAACTAAAATTGAGGGGGGAGGGGGCAATTTTCACAACCTTTAGAACCTAATTCCAAGCAAAAACCACTGGATAACCAATCATATAAAGAGGTAGGGAGTAAAGAGAAAGAAGAAAGAAAAAACCATAATGAAGTAGCGAGTGACGGGAAGTTACAAAGGAGGAGGTATAAGAAACATACCCAAGACCAGGGGTGAAATGCTACTGGTTTGGAGCAGTTTGGCCAAACCGGTAGCGACGGCAGTGCGAGGCTCTGCCCACCCACCCGGTCGTTGTTACTTCTTGGTTTTTTACCCTCTGTGCATGCGCAGAAGGGTTTGCATGTGCGCAGAGGGTCTGCACGTGCACGTGACGTGCACACGTGCATGAGGCACATGCACTTCCAAACTGGTAGGGAAGGTAAGTAGATTTCACCCCTGCCCAAGACCCATAAAGGACTTAGATGCCTATACACTAACGCTCAAAGTTTAGGAAACAAACAGGGTGAACTTGAAGTATTAGTACATGAAGGCAGATATGATATAGTTGCCATTACTGAAACTTGGTGGAATGAAACTCATGACTGGAGTGTATTGATGCAATGATACAAACTATTCAAAAGAAACAGATCTAACACCAAACTTCTTAGGGAAGTTTTTGAGAAAAGGTTTTCTATGTTACATGACACAATAAAAAAGATGAATGAAAAATCCGATAACATTTTTGAATTATTAGTATCAGAGTTAAAATAAACTAAAGGAGATGTTAAAAACTATACAGATTATATAAATACAAGGTTATATCTTCTTAACCAAAATTTATTATTATTGGATTTAAAACAGAAGGAAGTTTTTTGAGAATTCCTGAACAAATTTGCAACTTAAATGATGTAATTGTAATAGAAATGACTAAATGGTTTAATGTTGAGAAAGTAGACTTCTCTAAAGAAATAGACAAAATTTACAGAATAAATTCATATGCAGCCAGAATTTATAAGAAAATCTATTAAAGAGCAAGTAATTCAGAAACATTACCATCAGAGATTTAACATTTCTGGAAAAGAGGTGCAAATATTCAGAGAAACTTCAATTACAATATTAAGGAAGCACAAAGAATATTTTCTCTGACAGATTTTCTGAAACAAAATAATATTCCCTTTCTCTGGGATAAGGTGGAAGGGATTATCTTTATCTTTAGAAATGGTATAGACACAAGACTTTTTGGAAAAATATGGATCAGAACTACACTATTTTTCAAAAGATAAAGATTGGAAACAAAAAGATAAAAAGAGGTCTGATGCTTATCAAGGACAGGCTGTGGAGATGGGAACCTCAGCTGGAATCCCTGGAACTTCCTCTTCATAACAGATGGATTGCAAGATTCTGACATAGACTGTTAATGGGGCAGATTCCCCATAAAAGAGAAAAATAAGTTATTTCATTATTTGAAAAAAGTGAACCATGATATAATATGTTTTCAAGAAACTCATATTAAAGAGACTGACAAAAAGTATTTAACAAATAACACTGTGGGTCTGGGATTTATTTTTGTTAGTTCAAAGAAAAAAACTAATTGGGTAGTTTGTGTGTAATTGGAGATTACAATGGGGTAGGTAACCCCACAGTTGGACATATCAGCTGATAAAGGAATTAAAGAAACACAAGGAAAACTGCCCCAAACATTTTTCAAGCTAACCAATAAGTTTGATCAATATTTGGAGGTATAAAAATAGACTAGCAAAAGACATTATCTTCTTTTCAGAGAGAGACAAATCCTTTCTAGAATTGATATGATTTGGATTACAAAAAATCTATTTCACAAAGCAACTAAATTTATTATTAGTATTATTATTATTATTATTATTATTATTATTATTATTATTATTATTCCAAAAACTTCTTCTGACCATAATCTGACTTTACATCTTAAATTTGGCCCTCAGTCTTTTAAATTGAGATTAAATGCATCTATTTTGCAGAGACCACAGATAGTTAAAGAATGTAAATAGGTACTTTAAGACTATTTTAACAATAATTTACGTAAGGGAATCAATTCGACAACAGTTTGGGATGCTTGAAAGGCTGTGATATGAGGACATTTTCTTACAGACCAATTTATAGATTAACAGAGTTGGAAGGGACCTTGTAGGTTGTTAAGGATATTGGTGTTGTGTTACCAACCAGCAGAGTAAATGCACAAGGAAATGTTGCTGAGAGCAATGAATAAGAGATATGCAAACTGGTTTATCAAAAGCTTACTTTATAGTAGAAAAACAGTCTCATAGTCTTTAAACAAAGTCCAAGTCTTTGCCAGTAAATCAGTCCAATAGTTACAGATTCTTCTTATCAAACAAACTTTAGTTGGTTAGAATAACAAACTCCCTCTGGTTCACAAACCACGATGGTTCCATCCAACGATTAGCAGATAACAACTCCTCTCAATGGTAGCTTATCATAGCAGCTTCATCATCTCATCATCTTCATACACAATGGCAGCATAGCATAGCAGCAACTGAACATGTTACAATACCTTGCTTAAATACTCTCACAACCAGTCATTATCTAATTACAGCATGACTCAGCATTAAAGTCACATAATACATTTTCAGATTAAAGTTACAGTACACATATATTGCCTGGACAACTAGTTAGACTCAAACCATATCCTAACATAGGTTATCTAGTCCAACCCCCCACCCAAGCAGGAAACCCTACACATTTCTGACAAATGGCAGTCCAATTTCTTCTTGAAAGTTTCAAGTGATGAAGCTCCCACAACTTCCAAAGGCAAGCTGTTCTATTGGTTGATTGTTCTCGCTGTCAGAAAATTTCTCCTTATTTCCAGGTTGAATTTCAGTTTCCATCCATTATTTCTTGTCTGGCCTACAGGTGCTTTGGAAAATAGCTTGATCCCCTTCTTCTCTGTGGTATCCCCTCAAATATTGGAACACTGCTATCATGTCTCCCCTGGTCCTTCTCCACTAAACTAGCCATGTCCAGTTCCTTTAACCGTTCTTCATATGTTTTAGTCTCCAGTCCCCTAATCATCCTGGTTGCTCTTCTCTGCACTTTTTCTAGAGTCTCAACATCTTTTTTATAGTGCAGTGACCAAAACTGGATGCAGTACTCTAGGTGTTGAATAGTGGGTGCAGACAGAGGATACAGGACACATGCGGCAGTTCAACAGCTTTATTCAGCTCCTGTACAGCAATGGCAATGCGAGCTGCAGCAGCCCTTTTTAAACCGGAGCTGTCCGTGGCTTCAGCCACTGATGCGTGCTTGATTTTCCCGCTCTAGCTACTGGGTCCTGATTGGTCCCTGTGCCTGTCTATTCAATACTTAACACCCATCCCCCCTAGGCTGGCACCGACCAATCAGGGACTTCTCAGACCACGAAGTCACGCAAGTAGGCAGGCCGCTTTTGGGTGTGACTTGACCTGCACAATTCAGTTGACTCAGCAACTTCGCAGCGAGAGGTTGAGTTTTGTGTCTCTCCCAGGGACACTCCTGGAACTCTCTTGAACTTGGCCAATGGCATGGGCCTATCTTTTTGGATATTTATTTCTTCACTCCCCTGCTGGACTGGTGGACTGTTTTTGACTTCGGGAACTCATCGTTGGATGTCAGATAAGTGCCTGCCGACTATTCGGGTTTGAGTGTTGTTGTTGTGGATTTGGTTGTGTGTTGTGTAGGGCCTGGTCTATTTCTATGGTTTCTGTGTGGTGTTTCCTCTCTCGATCCTGGGTTTCCTCTTGTGTCTCCTGTTCCTTTCTAACTATTCAACCTCTGAGTTGGTCTGTGTCTTTTCCACCCTCGCCCGTCCTCTGTTTCTATTCTGTATGATAATGGGCCTGTGATTTGGATTATTTTTGCCAGAACCCATAGGGGGTTTCTGCTGAAATTCTTTGCATACACCTTATCCCCCACTTGGAATTGTTTATGTTTACAAGTGGGGTCTACTAGGTTTTTTGTGTTGTATTGGGGGTGTAGGCTGTCTAAATTGGATCTCAGCTTCCTCCCCATCAATAGTTCTGCGGGACATCTGTGCATGGTTGCACTGGGAGTTATGTGTTGTATGCTTAATAATTTGTCTATTTTTGTCTGGATGGCCCCTGGGCCCAATCTAGCTAGTGTTTCCTTCGTCATTTTCACCATTCGTTCTGTTTGTCCATTAGTGGATGGCTTCCCCAGCGCGGATAGTGCATGCCTAATCCCCTGGCTAGCTAGGAACATTTCAAATTGATTAGTGGTAAATTGTGGCCCATTATTGGAGACTACCAAGTCGGGCAACCCATGTGTTGCGAACAGTCTCCGTAGGACTTGGATGACTGCTTCAGTTGTCATCGACAGCATGAGATTTACTTCTAGTCATTTAGAGTATGCATCGACAGTGATTAAAAATGTGTTTCCCTGGCAGGATCCCGCAAAATCAATGGGTATGCGGGACCATGGTATCTTAGGGCTTTCCCAATCGTGTGTGGCTGCTGCATGTGGTGTTGGGCAAGATTCTTGGCAGGGTGTGCATGTCGCTACCCATTTCTCTATTTCCAAATCCATTCCTGGCCACCAGACATAACTTCTTGCTAACTCCTTCATTTTAACTATCCCTGGGTGTCCCTCGTGTAACTTTTCCAGAATATCATTTCTTAATATTTTTGGAATGATTACTCTATTCCCCCCACAACAAACACCCTCTCAGTCCCGATAGTTCAGTCTGTCATGTCTTGAATGGTTTGAATTCCTCGTCCACTCCCATCTCTGCCCACCGTTTCCATACCCAATTCAAAACCCACACCAAGGTCCTGTCTTTTCCTGTTGTTCTCACGATGTCTGCGCCTGTGATCTGTGTGTTCGTGAGATTCTCTATTAGCAACATGATTGTGGATGGCGCTGGGTCTTCCACCGGTTCCGGCAGCGGGCATCTGCTGAGGGCATCTGTGTGGTCAATTATCTTTCCCAGTCTGTATAGCAGCTGGTAATTATAAGCAGCGAGGAATTCTGTCCATCTCAGCATTCATGGAGATAACACATGGGGTGTAGGTCTATCTCCCATGATGATTCCGAGGAGCGGCTTATGGTCTGTTATCAGCTGAAACTTCCTCCTGTAGAGGTATTCGTGGAATCTTTTGATTCCAGCCATGGCAGCTAGTGCTTCTTTGTCGAGCTGACTGTAGTTTCTTTCCAGTTTGGACAGGGTCCAAGAGTAGAAAGCAATGGGGGCTTCTCTTCCATTGGGCATGCAATGGTTTAAGTTTGCCCCTATTCCAAACAGCAATGTGTCACAGGTCAGTCTCAGTGGTAATATTTCACTATACTGTACTAGGATGCTGTCTGATGTTAGCAGTCTTTTTATTTGTTCGAAGGCATTCGCTTCCTTATTCCCCATGTCCAGTCTGTCTTTTTGTCTAGTAGACAGTGTAAAGGTTCAGCAATCGTGGCTTTCTGCGGCAGGAAAATGTTGTAGAAATTTAGTAACCCCAGGAATGCCTGCAGTTCTGTTCTATTGGTTGGGGTTGGGGCTTCTCAAATTGCTTTTAGCTTGCCGATGGTGGGTTGTATTCCGGAATCATCAATCAGGTATCCCAAAAATCCAACCTTTTCTACTGCTAACTGGCATTTGTCCCTTTTTACTTTCCTTGTAGTGCCAGCCAGGTCATAGTTCTCAATTCTGCCGGGGATGCTAGGGCTTTTGCCATTTTAAAAATGGCAACTGCGCAGTGCATGAGGAACAATGCTCTTTTCCTTTGCTCGGAGAGACTCGAAAGGTTCCT
Source organism: Arizona elegans (assembly GCA_022577455.1). Taxonomy (NCBI): domain Eukaryota; kingdom Metazoa; phylum Chordata; class Lepidosauria; order Squamata; family Colubridae; genus Arizona; species Arizona elegans. The sequence continues at coordinate 159,208,052 of JAKOOJ010000001.1, forward strand.
GGCTTCCAGGAACGTTCCATATAGGACTCCCAGTCTTCTCCCGCCGGGTTAAATGGCGTGGGTGGAATTATTGAAGACATCTTGTCTTGGCCGGTTGTAGTTTCGATGGCTGTTGATTGCCACGTGGAGGATCTGTGCAGCCTAGTGTCCTATTGTCCTTCTGTATATCCCACCTTCGTCGCCAGTGTTGAATAGTGGATGCAGACAGAGGATACAGGACACGTTCAGCAGTTCAACAGCTTTATTCAGCTCCTGTACAGCAATGGCAATGCGAGCCGTGGCAGCCCTTTTTAAACCGGAGCTGTCCACAGCTTCAGCCACTGATGCACACTTAATTTTCCTGCTCTAGCTACTGGCTCCTGATTTGTCCCTGTGCCCATCTATTCAATACTTAACACCAGATGTGGTCTTACTAAGGCTTTATCGAATGGTATTAGTACCTCATATGATCTTGATTGTATCCCTCTGTTAATGCAATTTAGGATTGCATTGGCTTTTTTGGCTGCCGCTGCACACTGCTGGCTCACATTTACCTGGTTGTCCAGTAAGACTCCAAGATCCCTCTCACAGTTACTGCTATTAAGCCTGGTTTCACCCAGGCTATATGTGTACTTTTGGTTTTTCTTGCCTAAGTATAGGACTTTACTTTTCTCTACATTGAATTTCATTTTGTTAGATAGGCCCAGTGTTCAAGTCTGTCAAGATCCATCTGGATCTTGAGCCTATTTTCTAGGGTGTTAGCTATTCCTGCCAGCTTAGTCTCATCTGCAAATTTGGTAAGTTCCCCTTCTATACCCTCATCTAAGTCATTTATGAAGATATTGAAGAGTAGTGGGCCTAAGACGGAACCTTGTGGTACCCCGCTGCTTACTTCCCTCCATTTTATACAATACAATACAGCAATTAAGAGGAAGATTGATGAAAAAATCCAATATGTGTTACAAGAAATTAAACGGAAGGAGAGGGAACTCCAGAATTCACGAGAAGATTGTAACATACTTAATCAACTAAAATTATTGCAACAACAAATATCTTTGTTGACTGTTTCAAATATTGAAAAGAAACCTAAATATATGAAACAACACTTTTTTGAACAGGCAAATAAACCAGGGAGGTGGTTGGCATACAAACTAAGAAAACAGACAGAAAAGAAGATGATAACCAAGCTTCAAGAGGGAGTAAAATTGACATGGATAATAAAAACATTCAAAGACTTTTTTGGAATTATTATACCAATTTATACAAAGAACAAGAAATCTCTTTAGATACTATGGAGGAGTATATAATGATTAAAAATCTTCCTAAACTATCTGGAAATTACAAGCAAATTTTGAAAAGACCAATAACAACTTTTGAAATAATAGAAGTAATTAAAATAAGTAATTAAATTGTCATCAACTGACAATATTTATCATTACTGTACTATATCTATAGTCTTGTATTTAAAATAATATTAGCCAAGTTCAGTCCTGTCTTAAATTATTAAATCAATATCTACTGATGGCTAGGAGAATGTCAGAACATTGTACATGTTCCTCAATACTGGAATATTTGTTCAAAAATTTATAGAATATCATGAAAAGCAATGATTATACTGTCTCCAGATTTTATCATGTCTGTCATTAAAACCTATAAATTGATTAAAGCCATTTTCAGTATCATTTTCATTAAGATACTTTTTTCACCAGCGGTTACTTTGGTTTTGAGATTACTATTAGAATTTCCTACTTTATTAAATCTTGAGAGTAATTTACTGCTCCAAACCTTTTCTTTAGTAAGTGTCAGGTGGTATCCACTACCGTAAGTTTCCTTGAGGTAGAATGGGGACCCACAGCATTTGAGACCTCCATGTTCCAAGAACGCAATCCTGTCACTTAAGACCTCTGCTTCATCCAAGTGATGTGTAGAAAGGATGATGGTTCTGCCTGAAAACATATAAAAGAGGCAATTACACTACAATTTCCATACAGATTCTTGTGGCAGCAGAAAAATTGCCAAGTGAAAAATGAATCAGCTCAGCTCGGAATCAGAATCAGCTCAGACTCAAGAGCTCATTGGGTGCAGAGGCCAGAAAAGGATTGTACCTCTCCTTCAAACCAATGGGAGGAATGAAATAACCACTGGCAGTTTTCTTTCTTCTCTCATGGAAAAGAGCCACTCAGCATATAACAAAAGCTGTATAATCCAATTTTCTTTCTTTTCTTAGTAATGCTGGATATTGTTTATCAGAAATCCCATTTTGAGATCTCCACACATTTTACCATATATCTACAAGTCTATTTATCAGCCTCAACTGCCATCCAATCTTATAGTCATTGAGAGCCATGAGCTGCTGGTTCTCCATCTATGGCGGTAGGTGGTCTTTTCCCCCAGGATAAAGAGCCCTGATGCTTGGCTAAAGCTAGCCTTTTCTGTTATGATGCCTCTCCTTCTAGAGCCCAGCCAGCCATCTGCATCTCATGGAGCAAGAAAAGGTAAAGTCTGCAGGTGCTCTTGGCTTTTTCGACTGCCCTTCTGCAGGAGGGCAGCTCCACAGATCTCTCTTCGTATCAAAGAGAAAGCTTAAAGTTTGAAAGCTTCTCTTAAATGTATGTTTGTGGTTCCATAATTGTGATTATATTTGTAATAGTCATTCATGCTTAATCTGTTATTCTGTTAATATTACAGTAATAGTTGTTGTTGCTCTGAAAAGCTAGAATAACAATATACCTGCCCATATTACCTTTTCTGTTCTTTGATATGATTTCCCAAATGCCTCTCCTAGAACAGGGATCAACTCCAGTGGTTGGTTCGTCCAAAATTACAACTTTTGAACCTCCCAGTAGGGCAATTGAAATAGATAGCTTCCTCTTCATCCCTCCTGATAAAGAACCTGTCAATTTATGACGATGGTTGTATAATCCAGTTTCCTTCAAAATCCTTCAAAACAGCACCCAGAAAGAACATTATTTTGTAAATAAATAGAAAAAAGAATGATAAATTTTTAGTTTAAAAAAATTAGAAAAAGAAACAATTTGTTTAAATTGCTGCTACCGACGACCTCCCATCGTCCCATGCGCTCCCACAGAGAGGGCCTCCTCAGGGTGCCATCAGCCAATCAATGTAGGCTGGTGACTCCCAGGGGGAGGGCCTTCTCTGTGGGGGCACCTACCCTCTGGAATCAGTTGCCCCCAGAGAATAAGGAGAATCCAAGACCTTAGTGCCTTCCGCCGTGCCCTTAAAACCCACTTTTTCCAGCAAGCTGGGCTGGCTTAAGAAGAAATTTTAAATGTTTTAATTGGTTTGTATTTTTAATTTTGGGCCAAATTTATATATATTTTAATTGTTTTTAATATTTGTATTTCATGTTTTTTAATTCTGGCTGTACACCACCCTGAGTCCTCAGGGAGAAGGGCGGTATATAAATTTAAAAATAAATAAAATAAATAAATAAATAAATTACAAGGACATGGATTTTGGTAGCACACCAGGAAATAGTAGAGTTCAGTGATTCAACGAAGGTATTACATTCATAGTTTACTTGTTCACAGTGGGATTTTAACTCTCCTTCTCTGGAAATGTTTGAACAAAAGTTGGAAAGCCACTTGTCAGGATGCTGTAGGACTGTGCAGGAGGTTGAACTAGAGGATCTTTAATATTTTTTCCATCCTGAACATTCTATGATTCTTTAAAATCAGAGGGGGAGGGGGGCCTTGCATGAGGCACCACATGATTCAGTCATAACAGAGTAGCATAACATGGAGAAATAAGCAGTTTTAAAGCAAAACAGAGCTCCTGAAATAAAACTTAAACTACAAGCACTTTCCTTTGTTTAGTACAACCTTTTTTAAATCTTAATTTCATCATAAAACTTCCTAGTCACAGAAGAAGTGGAAAATATTATGCATGGAAGTGGAAAATATCACCCTGTTGGTTTTGAGTGAGAATCAGCCAAGTACTATCAAGTATTTCATTAAGACACATTACTAAAAATTGGCAGCAATAAAGGACTTCAATGCCCACCTGTGCAGTGGACAAATGCTAACAAACTCATCATGATATAAGAACATTGTAAAGCTTCCATCAAGTGTTTCCCAACTAACAATAAGCTAGATCTTGGTCAACACTGCGCATGTCCAAGATGGCGGCGTCCGCCTGAGCCGCGGCGTGAGGATGGGGGCTTTTTGCCCCAAGGGTCCGTTTCGGGGGTCCTTGAGCAATTTTGACCCCCCGCCCTGTCGTGGGAGCTCCCCATCAGTCGGTTGAGGGGTTTGTCTCCCCAGAAGATCGAGGCTGGGGGGGATGGCGGTGTCGGCAAGATCTGGTGCTCGGGTGCATCAGCTGGGCAGCGGCGGCATTTTTCTGGGCCGGAGCCAGCTCAGAAGTCGGAGCAGCGGCGGCGACAGGTCCGTTGAGGTTGTCGGTGGTCCTGGGGATGGCCCCAGGCCCAGGGATGTTTCCCAGTTTCCTTGGGGCCGTCGGACTCCCTGGTGAGCTTGGGGACGCTGCTAGAGTCCTTTTCTTTAGCAGCGGCAGTGAAACCAGCGTTAGCGGCAGCTGCGGCTGCAATGGCGGCTGTCTGGCGACGGCGGGAAGCGTCAGCCGTCAACCCTGCTGTGGTGCTTGATGGATTTAACGGCGAACTATAACATCGTCCATCCGGGACAGGCTATGACCAGCGGGGGGGGGGGGCTGCCCAGTTGATGGGTTAGTCCCTCATGTCATTGGGAGGCCTCCGTTGAATTTTGGGGGCTGGGAGATTTCTCCCTCTATTTTCCATCGTTCCCCTTGGCATTATACCTATCTCGGACTGGTTGCCATTTATGGACTCGCTGGCACTGAAATCCGGCTCATATTCATCAGAGCCCTTCCCCCTGCCGTGGGGGGGGGACTGTAAATTGTGTTGGGAGCTTATGGGAGCCGGTACACTTCTTCCATCCCACCGGCAGAGGGGACTGTCCATCATACCAGCCACCGTGAGAGGGTGGTTTTGGTTGTTTGTGCCCCTCGAGTGGAGTCGGTATGGTATTATCTGCACTTCACCAGCAGAGGGGACTGACCATCAGACCAACCACCATGAGAGTGTGGTTATGGACCATTAGACCAGCCACTGTGAGAGGGTGGCTATGGACCTTAACCCCTTATGCTGAACTGATATTGCAAAGGTTCACTACTTCCATCTCACCAGTAGAGGGGACTGACCATCAGACCAATCACTGTGAGAGGGTGGTTGGATTGTATCCCCCTTGAACTGTGTCGACTTGGCAAGAGATCCTTCCCACTGTGGTGAGGGGACAGTGGACTTTGGACCTCGGATTTTGGATGCCCCCCACTCTATTTGCTCCCTTTTGGACCTCTTATTTTCCATCTGACCCTTGGGACATGGTCACTTATCCTCTGTGGCAAGATGTATTCGGCAGCTGATCTTCTTGTTCTGCGAGACTCCCCCCTCTCGCAGGATTGGCCCTCCACTCTATCGAGGGCCTATCTCGATGACGGATTTTGGAATCCCGAGAGGTGGCATGCGGCGAAGAGGGGGTTGAGGGGTTTTTTAAAATTGTCATTTGCCAATCTTTTAAGGGGTTTTGGGAGGGGGGAGGGTTGTTTGGCAAAGGATAGGGAGGGTGATTTGTTGGGGAGGGGACCAGGCCCGGCACAGGGTCGCGCTAGGGGAGGTGCGGAGCGGGGATTGGAGGGGGTTGGTGTTGGTAGGGAGGAGGGTGATGTCATCAGGACCGTGGGTGGGAAGGGCAGGTATGGTGGGAGCAGGGGGCCATATCATGTTGTGGGGGCACGTATCCGCTGTCTCCAAGCGGTGACATGCTCCGGCCCCCAATGCTCTTCTCGTTCTCTGGGTTGTCCGGAGTCTCAGAGCCTGGGTCTTAGGCTGATGCTGTGCAACGCCAGGTCCGTGGCTAATAAAGCCCCTCTCATTTGTGAGCTGATTCAGGAGGGGGGAGCAGACCTGGTGGGTATTACTGAGACCTGGTTGGGCCTGGAGGGGGGGTCCCCCTCTTAGAAATGTGCCCACCGGGTTTCCACGCATTTCATCAGCCGAGGGCCCAGGGTAGGGGTGGGGGGGGTGGCGGTTATTGTAAAGGAAGGTCTTGATCCTAGGGAGGCCACTGTACCTCGGATAGCCGGTTGTGAGTCTCTCCTTGTGAAGTGGGGCCATGGGAGGCAGATGGGCCTGCTGGTTACGTACCTGGCTCCTTGCTACGTGGCAGCGACCCTGCCCGAGCTTCTCAATGTTATAGCCGGGGTGGTGGTTGATACCGCCAGGCTTTTAGTCATGGGGGATTTCAACCTGCCGTCCATCGGTGAAGCATCTGAGGTGGCTCGGGAGTTCATGGCTTCCATGACGGCCATGGACCTGACCCAGTTAATTCAGGGCCCCACTCACATAGGAGGAAACACACTGGAGTTGGTTTTCGTCTCTGGTCAGTGGTTGAATGGCTTAGATACAGGGGATATAGTTATTGAACCCTTGTCATGGTCAGACCATTCTCTCCTTAGACTTGACTTCCTGACCGCTATGCCCCACCGCAGGGAGGCGGAACCGATCAGGTGGTTCCGCCCCAGGCGCCTGATGGATCCTGATAGGTTCCGAATGGAGCTTGGGCCATTTCCTGAGACTCTGGCGCGCGACTTGACGGAAGACCTGGTGGCCGCCTGGGATAGGGCGGCCGCTGGTGCTTTAGATTGGGTCGTGCCTTTGCGGCCTCTGACCCGGCGCCGAATCTGCCCAGCTCTTTGGTTCTCCGAGGAGCTGAGGGGGTTGAAACGCCGGAAAAGACGCCTAGAGAGTAGTTGGAGGGCCAGTCGCTCCGAATCTGACCATACACTAGTGAGGTCTTATATCAAGACCTACTTAGTGGCGATAAAGGTGGCGAAGTGTAATTACTTTTCCGCTCTTATCGTGTCGGCAGAAAATCGCCCAGCTGCCTTGTTTAGGGTGACTCGCCCCCTTCTCCATCTGGGAGTGCGGGAAGACCCCTTGCAAGGTCATGCTGAGGACTTTGCGTATTATCTGCACGATAAAGTCGCTCAGATTCGGGAAGGCTTGGACTCTGACTGGGTAGGTACAGGCGGGTTGTCCGAGGTCTGTCTTGAGACGGTTATCTGGGATGAGTTTGACCCTGTGACTCCCGAGGACGTGGACAGGATGCTGGGGAGGTTGAACGCAACCACATGTTTATTGGACCCGTGTCCCTCCTGTTGGTGCTGGCTACCCGGGAGGTTACACGAGGCTGGTTCCAGAGGATTATAAATGCTTCTTTGAGTGAGGGGTTCTTGCCTCCCGCCTTGAAAGAGGCGGTGGTGAGGCCCCTCCTCAAGAAGCCCTCTCTGGACCCAGCTGTTTTAGCAAACTATCGTCCAGTTTCCAACCTTCGCTTCTTGGCGAAGATTGTTGAGAGTGTGGTTGCGCGACAGCTCCTGCAGTACCTGGATGAAACCGTCTATCTAGATCCATTCCAGTCCAGCTTCAGGCCCGGGTACAGCACGGAAACGGCATTGGTCGCATTGGTTGATGATCTCTGGAGGGCTTGGGACAGAGGTTGCTCCTCTGTTCTGGTCCTATTAGACCTCTCAGCGGCTTTTGATACCATCGACCATGGTATCATGCTGCGCCGGTTGGAGGGGTTGGGAGTGGGAGGCACTGTTTTACGGTGGTTCTCCTATCTCTCCGACCGGTCGCAGTCTGTGTTGGCTGGAGGGCAGAGGTTGACCTCAAGGCACTTGGTTTGTGGGGTGCCACAAAGGTCGGTCCTCTCTCCTCTCCTGTTCAACATTTATGTGAAGCCACTGGGCAAGATCATCCATGGTTTTGGGGTGCAGTGCCATCTGTACGTTGATGACACTCAGCTGTACATCTCCACCCCGGATCACCCCAACGATGCCCTTGAAGTGATGTCCCGGTGCCTGGAGGCCGTACGGATCTGGATGGGGAGGAACAGGCTCAGGCTCAATCCATCCAAGACCGAGTGGCTGTGGTTTCCGACATCCCGATATAGTCAGTTGACGCCATCACTGACTATTGGGGGCGAGACATTGGCCCCCACGGAGAGGGCGCGTAACTTGGGTGTCCTCCTGGACGCACGGCTGTCTTTAGAAGAGCATATGACGGCCGTGGCCAGGGGGGCTTTCTATCAGGTTCGCCTGATACGCCAGTTGCGCCCCTTTCTGGATCGGGACTCCCTATGCACGGTCACTCATGCCCTCGTTACTTCCCGCCTCGACTATTGCAACGCTCTCTACATGGGGCTCCCCTTGAGGAGCACTCGGAGGCTCCAACTAGTGCAGAATGTGGCCGCGCGGGTACTTATGGGGGCGACATGGCGCTCCCACGTGACACCTCTCCTGCGCGAGCTGCATTGGCTTCCAGTGGTCTTCTGGGTGCGCTTCAAGGTGTTGGTTCTCATCTTCAAAGCGCTCCATGGCTTAGGACCTGGTTATTTACGAGACCACCTTCTGCCTCCGATAACCTCCCACCGGCCAACACGCTCCCACAGAGAGGGTCTCCTCGGGGTGCCATCTGTCAGGCAGTGTCGGCTGGCGACCCCCCGGGGAAGAGCCTTCTCTGTGGGGGCACCCGCCCTCTGGAATGAGCTACCCCCAGGGATACGACTAATCCCGGACCTCCGGACCTTCCGCCGGGCCCTGAAGACTTTTTTATTTCAGCAAGCCGGGCTGGGTTAAAAAATTTTAATTGGGTGAATTTTATGGGTAAGGGGTTTTAAATTGGAGAAGCCTAAGATAATTTAATTTTGTTTTAATGTATTTTAATATTTGTATTGTGTGTTTTTAATTCTGGCTGTTCACCGCCCCGAGTCCTTCGGGAGAGGGGGCGGTATAAAAATTTAATAAATAAATAAATAAATAAATAAATAAATAAATAAATAAATAAATAAACAGAGCAAGAATGTTAGTGGCTTGAAATTATATTCCTTGTTTTTAAAAAAGGCTGTTCTACTTCTGTTGTCACTTCTTAGAATATGATATGTGATTGTAGGTGAATAAAGATAAAGGGGGGTTGCAAACATTCACAATCACTTTCCTATATTAATTATTGACTTGAATATGGAGGTGAAGGCATTGCTTATCAAATCTGCAGAGTGAAAAATAGAAAAAAATATGAAAGCAATCTTGAAGAATTTCCATGCCTTGGGAACTTTCAGATGTATGGACCTCTTGGATTATCAGCAATGGCCATGCTAATGAGGAAATTCTGAGACTGAAGACCAGAATTTGTTAAGGCTGGGTTAGACAAATGGGCAGCAAGAAATGAAGATAATTAAATGCATTGTAAGCCGCCTTGAGTCTTTGGAGAAAGGTGGCATACAAGTTGAATAAATAAATAAATAAATAAATAAATAAATAAATAAATAAATATAGAAAGAAAGAAAGAAAGAAAGAAAGAAAGAAAGAAAGAAAGAAAGAAAGAAAGAAAGAAAGAAAGAAAGAAAAAGATATTGTATAATATGTAGAAAAAGTAAATAAATAAATGGGATTTGAAAGAAAAAAAGAACATACCTGTACAGAAAGTATATGTTGATTTTGGTCATACAGAAAGACTGAATGAGATCTGAACAGCAAAACAAATATATGAAGGAATAGTGAATATGTTGAAAGGAAACAAAGAATGTGATACTTGTGAGAAAGTTGTGAGACAATAGAATTGATGAGTCCTTAAAAACAGAAAGATTAGATTAAAAGATAAAAAAGGAATGTATGTGTCAGATCCCTAAGAGCCCCTTCGGGAGGCTGTCATTCTGGCAGGGAGGGGCCCCTGGATGCTCATTTACAACCTCTTTCCTGTTTCTTTTCGTCTTTGATGTACCTGCTTGGGAAAAGGAGGGGAAGGGAACTGCCTGGGACCATGTGTTTTGTCTCAGCTCTGAAGGAACGGGCAAAGTGGTGCCTGAGAGCAGCTTCTTATCACCTTCTCAGCTTGAGCTCACAACAGCTTTGCACCTGTGGACTGGCTCACATCAGACTGGACATAGGGGAGGGGTTTTCTGCAACATTTAATCTAACGGTTCTGAGTGGGAACTTCAGATCCTGTCTTGCTTTCCTTGCTATCACTTTCTCTCAATAAAAGTTTCTTTTTCAAATAATGCCTATTTCAAGAATTCTGCTTTCTTGAGGAGAGAGGAGAACAAGTCCTTACAGTATGAAGTTGTGCCTGGAGATAGTAAAAATAAGAATGGTTTGCAAAAATGAAAACTGTGGAGAGATATTGCATAGTGAATGGGGCTAGTGTAGACTAGATTTACTTTTATTTTATTTTATTCGTATGCCTTTGATTTCTTTTCTTTATGGATTCTTAAAAAATAAGAAGTCTTATATAATAAGTCTTTGCTTCCTTTCAACACATCCACTATTCCTTCATCTAAATAAATAAATATAACTGAGGACTGAATTTGGGGAAAATATTTATATACATACATACATACATACATACATACATACATACATACATACATACAATACCTGTCATGCTAGGCCCTTTTGGGATAAGCACTAGTATGTTTTTCATACTACTTATCCCAAAAGGGCTTACCATGACAGGTATGTACGTACGTACATATGTACTGTATGGATGTATCAGGGGTGGTATTCACTTACCTTTGCTGCTGGTTCACAAATGGGAATGCTCTCATGCTCATTTCGCTCGCCCGCACCACCTCCACACATGCGCAGGACCTTCTGCGCATGCGCAGTGTCAAAAATGGGATGTGATTATGTCCAGGCGGGTGGGCCTCCCGCTGCCGCCGCTACCAGTTCACCCAAACCGGATGGAATTGGCTGAATAGCACCACTGGTATTTATGTATATAAGCATTCTTCCCAAATTTATTTTCCACATGAGAGTGATGTTAGTGCTACTAAATAATTGCACTATTACATAATTTTTGCAAAAAGAAAAGGAGAAATATCTAACAAACATAAAAGGAAGACTCTTTTATGCTGTTAAAAATACTATGACATACCTGTCTATTTCTTCCTGTAACTCTTCTTTGCTCCAGTGAGGCACCTTGATATAGCCATACAAAAGCAGGTGCTCCTTTGTGGTGAGGTAATCAAATAACACATTGTGCTGCATGCAAATTCCCATATTTTTCCTGATGAAATCTTGGTCAGTTCTGATATCTTTGCCATAAACAAATATAGTGCCAGATGAAGCAGGAAACAAACCTGTCAGTATAGATCTATATGGGGGAAAGGGAAGAAAAGTTGAGAAAAATTATCAACATTTTATTCAATAGAAGTTAGTATTAAAACTGAAGGGGAAAAAGAAGACTAATTCTAAGTTGGATGAGGGTAAAGCTGAGATTCCCATTAACTCTTTGTAATCACAAATCACTCACTGCTGACTTCCGGCTGACGTCACGGCGAGATCAGACAGAGAAAGTGGCTCTCCGCATCTCCGTGCCGAGTTCTCTCCATTGCTGGGCTCAGAAAGGAGCCAAAGCTGCCTTGGAGGGGCGGTGAAGCAAAGAGGGATGCCCTGCGAGGTCTCAGAAAGTTGCAGCTCTCCTGCCTGACCAGGGGCTTACTTTCCCTCTCAGCCACAATGAGGAGAAGAGACAGCTTAAGAGTCAACCTAAGATGACCATCTAAGCTTTGAGCTGGAGCAGACTTTGGTGAACAGTGTGTTTGTTTTGTTTTATGTTTTTTTTTTTAATTTGATTTATATGCCGCCCTTCTCCGAAGACTCAGGGCGGCTTACAATGTGCTCAGCAATAGCCTTCATCCTTTTGTATATTTATACAAAGTCAGCTTATTGCCCCCACAACTGGGTCCTCATTTCACCTACCTTAGAAAGGATGGAAGGCTGAGTCAACCTTGAGCCTTGGCGAGATTCGAACCCTGCAGTAATTGCAGGCAGCTGGTCTTAATAACCAGCTTAATAACAGGGTGCCTTAAACCCCTGTACTACCAAGGCTCTCGTTTTATTAAATTTGTATACCGCCCTACTCCCGAAGGACTCAGGGCGTTGAACAGGCACAGGATAAAATACAGAAATACAAAAGTTAGAAACAATTTAAAACCAAATTAAATAATTTAGCCCACAACAATTAAAATCCCAATAATTTAAAACAAATTAAAATTTCAGTTTAAAAAATTTAAAAGATTTAAAAGAAAGGGGAGAAAAATTAGGCCAGGCCGGCTTGCTGGAATAAGAGGGTCTTAAGAGCACGGCGGAAAGTACGCAGATCCGGGATCCTCCGTATCTCTGGGGGGAGCTCATTCCAGATAGTAGGTGCCCCCACAGAGAAGGCTCTCCCCCTGGGGGCCGCCAGTTGACATTGTTCGGCTGATGGCACCTGGAGGAGCCCCTCTCTATGAGAGCGTACTGGCCAGTGGGAGGCTGTTTGTGGTAGTAGGCGGTCCCGTAAATAACCAGGTCCTAAGCCATGGAGTTCTCTAAAGGTGGTAACCAAAACCTTGAAGCGCACCCGGAAGACCACCGGGAGCCAGTGCAGCTCGCGCAGGAGAGGTGTCACACGGGAGCACCATGTTGCTCCCATAACCACCCGCGCGGCCGCACTCTGCGCCAGTTGGAGCCTCTGGGTGCTCCTCAAGGGGAGCCCCATGTAGAGAGCATTACAATAGTCCAGGCGGGAGGTGACGAGGGCATGAGTGACTGTGTGTAGAGAGTCCCGATCCAGAAAGGGTTGCAACTGGCGAATCAGGCGAACCTGATGAAAGATCCTCCCGGTCACGGACATCAAGTGCTCTTCTAAAGATAGCCGTGAATCCAGGAGGACGCCCAAGTTGTGAGCCCTCTCCGTGGGGGCCAGAGATTCGCCCCCAATAGTCAACGATGGCGTCAACTGACTATATCGGGACGTCGGAAACCACAGCCACTCAGTCTTGGATGGGTTGAGCCTGAGCCTGTTCCTCCCCATTCAGATCTGCATGGCCTCCAGACACCAGGACATCACTTCAAGGGCATCGTTGGGGTGGTCCGGGGTGGAGATGTACAACTGGGTATCATCAGCGTACTGGTGGTACTTCACCCTGAAACCACGGATGATCTTGCCCAGCAGCTTTACATAAATGTTGAACAAAAGGGGCGAGAGGACCAACCCTTGTGGCACCCCACATATGAGGGGCCTCAGGGTCGAGCTCTGCCCCCCTGCCAACACAGACTGCAACCGGTCGGGGAGAAAGGAGGAGAACCACCGTAGTACAGTGCCCCCCACCCCTAACTCTTCCAACCGGTGCAGCATGATACCATGGTCGATGGTATCAAAAGCCGCTGAGAGGTCTAACAGGACCAGGACAGAGGAGCACCCCCTGTCCCAAGCCCTCCAGAGATCATCGACCAACGTGACCAATGCCGTTTCCGTGCTGTACCCGGGCCTGAAGCCCGACTGAAACGGATCCAGATACATCGTTTCATATATGACTGAATCTATAAAGTGACTTAAAGAGGCTTGGATAACGATGTAAATATAACTGACTGACTACTTATGGAATATAAAGAGCTGTGATTAGTGTATACTTTGAAGAGTAACCTCAGGTCCCTTTCTGGATCAGGACTCGTTAAATACGGTCACTCATGCCCTCGTCACTTCCCGCCTGGACTACTGCAACACTCTCTACATGGGGCTCCCCTTGAGGAGCACCCGGAGGCTCCAACTGGCGCAGAGTGCGGCCGCGCGGGTGGTTATGGGAGCGACATGGCGTTCCCATGTGACCCCTTCCTGCGCGAGCTGCACTGGCTCCTGGTGGTCTTCCAGGTGCGCTTCAAGGTTTTGGTTACCACCTTTAGAGCGCTCCATGGCTTAGGACCAGAGTATCTACGAGACCGCCTTCTGCCACCAGTAGCCTCTCACCGACCAGTATGCTCCCACAGAGAGGGGCTCCTCAGAGTGCCGTTGGCCAAACAGTGTTGACTGGCAGCCCCAAGGGGGAGAGCCTTCTCTGTGGGGGCACCCGCCAGCTGGAATGAGCTCCCCCCAGAGATACGGAGAATCCCGGACCTGTGCGCTTTCCGCCATGCCATCAAAACATTTCTTTTCCAGCAGGCCAGCCTGGCCTAACCTCTCTTTTAAATTGTTTTTTAAAATTTTTAAAATTTTAAATTTTAAATTTGTCTTATGAATTTGGGGTGTTTTAAATTTCATTTTCTGGGCCAATTATTTAATTGTATTTTAATGGTTTTTTCACATTTGTATTATATGTATTTTATTTGGCTGTTCACCATCCTGAGTCCTTCGGGAGTAGGGCGGTATACAAATTCAACAAATAATAATAATAATAATAATAATAATAATAATAATAATAATAATAATAATAATAATAATAATAATAATAATAATATGGTAGTATGAACCCGGAGTCTGATGACACTTCCATCACTTCTCCGATTTGTTTTTGTACATTCTGGCAATTCTCGCAGGGGGTAGATGTAAAACATCTTATACAAATTCTCCTTATATGCTGTTGACATTGTCATTTTATAATTCTGCAACCACAATTTCTACCATTTCTCTAAATCAATCCCATGACCAAAATTTTTCTCCCATGCAATCATTGTTTCTTTAACTTGTTCTTCTTCCAGTTTAACTTCTAATAGATAACCATATAATTTTTTGATAAGATAGTCATCAGAACCTGTTAAAATTTTATCTAAATTTGTCAAATTACTGTAAAAACCCTCATTCTTAGAATCTTCATCATATCTAGACTGTATTTGCATATATGAAAACCAATCCATTTCTATCACTTGTTCTTCTAATTCCTACTTCGATTTAAGTTCACCCTTTTCATTCAATAATTCACCATATCTAACAATTTGTTCCTTTCTAAATGTTATTGAGGTTGAGAATGCTTCAATAGAAGATAACCAGACTGAAATTTTTAAGTAATGGTATTTTTTGATCTTCTCCCAATTTAATAACAAAGATTCTCTTATAATATGTTTTCTGAAATAACCCTGTATTTTTATACTTTTATACCATAAAAAGGGTGCCAGCCCAACAAGAAGTCATGACCTTCTAAAGTCAACAATCTAATATTTCTTAACATTAGCCATTCTTTAATCCACATCAAATTACATGCTTGGTAATATAGTTCCCAATCCGGCAGGCCAAAGCCTCCTCTTGATCTAACATCTTGCAACAATTTTAATTTAATCCTCGCCTTTTTACCCTGCCAAATATATTTTAACACAATTTTATTTAGATCTTCAAAATATTCTTTCCCCAACTTAATTGGAATTGTCTGGAACAAATATAAAATTCTAGGCAATATATTCATTTTTATAGTTGATATCCTCCCTATCAATGATAGTTACAAATTCTCCCATTTTGCCAAATCTGTCACTATCTGTTGTTTAAGCTTATTATAATTATTCTCCTTAAGTGTACTGCATCTTGCTGTCAAATGTATCCCCAAGTACTTAACCTTGTTCATGACCTGCATCCTTGATATTTCCGTCAACTCTTCTTTTTGTTTTTTTAACATATTTTTTGTCAAAATCTTGGTTTTATCTTTATTTATTTTCAGGCCTGCCCCCTTACCAAATTCTCCTATTTTATCTATCAGTTTATTTATTGATTCAAGTGGATCTTCCAAAATAAACACCAGGTCATCCACAAATGCTTGCAATTTATATTCTTGGTTTTGAATTTTCATTCCTTTTATTTCTTTTTCTTCTCTAATATTTCTATTTAGTACTTCTAGTGTTAACACAAACAACAGTGGTGACAGTGGGCAACCTTGTCTCATTCCTTTTTGTATTTCAATAAATTCTGTCAATTCTCTGTTTATCATTACTTTTGCTATTTATGTATGATATATAGCTTCTATGGCTTGAGTAAATTTCTCCCCAAAGCCCATCTGTTTCAATTGTAATATCATAAATCACCAGTTCATATTGTCAAATGTGAAACATCAAAGCCATTTGCTTTTCCGGGTGTGCCTCATAGTATTCCAAAGTGTCCAGTATTATCCTCAAATTGTCTCTAATTTGTCTTTTTGGCAGAAATCCATTTTGATCCAAATGGATAAAGTTATTTAAATATCTTTTAAGTCTTTCTGCTAATATTGTAGCGAAGATTTTATAGTCTGAATTTAGCAGGGATATAGGCCTATAATTCTTGACTTGTTGTGGGTCAGTATCCTTCTTTGGAATAAGTGTAATATATCCTTTTAACCAGTGGTGGGATTCAAGTAATTTAACAACCGGTTCTCTGCCCTAATGATTTCTTCCAACAATCAGTTTGCCAAACTGCTCAGAAAGTCAACAACCGGTTCTCCCAAATTGGTGCAAACTGGCTGAATCCCACCACTGCTTCTAACCATGATTTGGGTATTTCCTTTTTTAACATTACTTCATTCATAACTTCTAACAGTGGGAGACTCAGTGCTTCCTGTAAAGTCTTATAGTATTCTGCTGGCTGTCCGTCTGGGCCTGGCACCTTCCCAGTCTTTTGTTTTTTAAGAGCTTCAGTCAATTCCATCATCATTATGTTTCCTTCTAGCATCATCTCAGTATCTTTTGAAATCTGAAGTAAATTCACTTTGTGTAGATATTGTTTAACACTTTCCTCTTCTATATTTTTTCATATAGTTTTTTTATAGTAATCTTGTATAATGTTTTTCTTCTCCTCATTTCCAAATCTAATTTGTCCTTGCTCATCTAGTAATTGTGTTATTTTCTTTGATTCTGTCTCTTTTTTCAGTTTATATGCTAGCCATCTGCCTGGTTTATTAGCATCTTCAAAGTAGTTCTGTTTAGCATTCCTAATTTTTTGTGCTAAATCTTTTTCTATTAATCCCATTTTATGTTTAATTGTATTCGTTTTCATTTTAATATCCTTTTTTTGTGGGAACTTCTGTAGTTCTTTTTCAAATTTCTTATAATCATCCTCTAACGTTTTATATGCTTGCCTTTTCTTAATATTCCTCTTTCTCGTATAGTCAATAATCAGGCCTCTGGCATAAGCTTTCATAGTATTTTTTTAAAAAATTGATTTATATGCCGCCCTTCTCCGGAGACTCAGGGCGGCTTACAATGCGTTAAGCAATAGCCTTTTTACTTTTGTATATTTATACAAAGTCAGCTTATTGCCCCCACAAACTGGGTCCTCAATTTACCTACCTTAGAAAGGATGGAAGGCTGAGTCAACCTTGAGCCTGGTGAGATTTGAATTTACAGAAATTGCAGACAGCTGGTGTTAATCACAATGCTATCAGTCTGCTGAGCCACCAGGCCCTTTTCACACAGATTCTGCATTGATGTATCTTCTTTTCTATTTTCTTTGAAAAAGAAAGCCAATTCTTTCTCCATTTTCTGTACAAAGTCCTTTTCTTTTAATACTCTAGTATTTAAAGTCCATCTAGACCTTCTCCTTTGTCCTTTCCATCTCACTGTCATTGGGTTGTGGTCTGCCCAAATATTAGCTTCTATGGCAATTTCTTCTATGTTCGAGGTCAATTCCTGTCTGCAATTACTGCGAGTTCAATTCTCACCAGGCTCAAGGTCGACTCAGCCTTCCATCCTTTCTAAGGTGGGTAAATTGAGGACCCAGTTTGTGGGGGCAATAAGCTGACTTTGTATAAACATACAAAAGTATGAAGGCTATTGCTTAACACATTGTAAGCCGCCCTGAGTCTCCGGAGAAGGGCGGCATATAAATCAAATTCAAAAAAAAAAAAAATTCCATTGTCATCCATATCATATCTATTCTAGACCATGATAAATGTCTATTAGAATAAAACGTATATTACCTATTTTTTCCATTTCTTTCTCTCCATGCATCTTTTAAGTTTATTTCCTCTATCATCTTAAAGAACGATTTCAGCAGAATTCTTCTACTTTGTTTTATTGTCTTTTGTGTGTTATAGTCCATTTTCCCATCCACTATTCCATTAAAGTCTCCCATCATTCAAATATTGTCATAATCCAACTCAATTAATTTCATGTGTAGTTTTTTATAAAAATCATCTTGGTTGTCACTTGGAACATATATCGCTATTTGTCAGCCTCCGCTTTTGCTGCTTTGGCTGCCATAGGAACCAGGAGGGGGGAGAGCTAGGGAGTTTGGGAGGGAAGTGTGCTGGCTTCGGAAGAAACGAAACTGAATCCTTGGAGTGGCTATCAGGTAACCGTTGTGGCATTCCTGATTGATGACGCTGCCAGACATACTTCCACCTGACTCTGGGAGACCTTTGGATTGGATGATTTACGATGGACAGTGGGAGGGGATGCTTTCTATATGCACTTTTCACGCCTATTGCTTTAATTTCAGCTTAGCCATGGTTGCGTTCACTTCATTTCTAGTAAAAGTACCTGTCTTTACAAATCAAGGAGTATGGGTCATTCTTTCCTGGATTTTGAAGAAAGCACACCTGACACTATTAACAATATTTTCCTGTTCTTATCTGTAATTTCCACTATCAAAATTCTTCCCTCGTCATCTGCGTAAATTTTTTCTGCTGGTATTGTATCTTTAATATACAAAGCCAATCCTCTTTTCTTACATTGTGGCAGTGAGGCAAATAATTTCCCTAGTTTAGGCTGTACCAAAAGTAGTTCATGTTGTTTTTTAATATGTACTTCTTGTAAACAAATTATGTCCAATTTTAATTTCTCCAATTTATGAAATACTTTCCTTCTTTTAGTTGCTATGTTAAGTCCATTTATATTCATTGTAATCAATTTTTTATCTTCTATATTTATACTTTACTAGCTGTACCCAGCCACACGTTGCCGTGGCTCAGTCTTCTGGGTATATAATATTTTTTGACCGAGTGCCAATAATTTCCCTCTGTACCTCAGGTCACGCCTACTTTGCCTCCATCCCACCAGTCTTTTCACTTGGTCAATTGGATTCAGACCTGAGTTGTCTTTCTCTACGTTTCTTTTTGGACTTTAACGTCACTTAATCAATTGCTTTCTTGGACTTTTACCTATTTGGTGCTTTTATTGGGAGAGCTGCATGTCATGGGAGTGGCGGAGGGTTCCGGCCGGGCTTTGCGGTGGTTGACATTTCCCGCCATTTTGCTTGTGGGTTTGGCAGCAGCGGCGCTGAGGGGAAAAGACCCAGCTCGCGCCTGCCATTGTGATGCTGCGACGTTAAAGTCCAAAAAGAAACGTAGAGAAAGGCAACTGAGGTCTGAATCCAATTGACCAAGTGAAAAGACTGGTGGGCTCTGCGTATAGCGTGTTGCTTTTACATCCAACAGATGGCACTGTTTTTCAAAAACCATGTTTTTACCTGTCACAGGTGTGACATCTATATAATATAGGTATATAAAAACATGCACGTATTCGAATGCAACGTTGTGTCAAAATTTCAAAGCAATCGGTGAAGAACTTTCAGAGATTTAAGATTTTGAACAAATGAACATTTATATTTTTATTTATATAGATAGATATATAGGCTTTGCTGCTCAAGTGGATCTCAATTCGCGCTGTTCTTTGTGTTCTACAATACCTCCTACTGCACCTTCTAGTGCGCCCTCCGCCTTTTCAATCATCACTAAATCCTCTTCTTGTAGTTGAAGCAATGCCTCTTTCCTTCTTGATTCTACATCCTTTTCTTTTAAATATTCTGCATAAAATGCTTTGTCTTTATCAATTGAATCTATTTTAAATCTTTGCAATTGCCATGTGAACACCAAACCTTCTGGTATCAGCCATCTGTAATTCACTCCTTTCTGGAGCAATATTTTTGTCAAAAATTGATATTCTCTTCTTATCTCTCTCACACTTCTCGGTATTTGCTTCAGCACCACAATTTCCTTGCTCTTGTATTGCAATGTTTTCTCTTTTGTAGTCTGCAATATTTGTGTTTTAATTGATTTCTTAGTAAACCTTATATGGACTTCTCTTGGTAATTTGTTTCTCATTGCATATCTAGTATATACTCAATCAACACCATCCAACATATTTCTTTAGTAATTTCCAGTGCTGCTGCAAGAATTTCTATCATTTTTTTCTGGCAAATTTTCTCCTTTTTCTTCTTCCACATTCTGGAATCTTAAATAGAATTCTGATGTATCCATCTCCCATCCTAAACCGCTTTTGTTGCGTTCAACTTTCTCCTGCTGTAACATTGCCTGTATTGATCATTGTCCTCCCGCTGGTGATGAAGAAGGGGTCAATCCAGCAGAGCTAACAACTGCCCCTTTTTTACTCATTTCTATAGAAAATCCAAATCAAAACAGAAAATAAAATATCTTCAGGTTCTTCTCAACCCTAATCGGTTTTTATGAATGGCAAAAAGAAAAACAATTTTCAGGCTCTTGTGTGCCCTAATCCAATCAAATAACAAGGTAAAAAACAAATTTAAATAACAGCCTCCAATCAGTAGGGGAAAAAGAAAAAGGAATATAAAAAGAAAAAATTAAAGAGAAAAAAAAGAATGATAAATTTAAAAAAAGGAAGAAAAAAAAGTCCAAAATATAGTTTTTTCAGGCTCTTGTAAGTCTTAATCCAACTGAAGAGTCACTCGTTGTGGAAGAGTAGAAGGAGAAAACAAAAAGAAAAATGAAAAAGAAAAAAAAGAAAAAGAATTTCTGTTCCAAAAATTTAAAAATAAAAATAATTAAATCATGAAGAAGTGGAAATAGAAAAAGAAAAACTTTCTATCCTACTTAAAAGTCCACAACTGTGTCGCATTCAATGGCTCTTTCATATGCCTCTCTCAATTTTACAGCTCTATTTCCAGAGTCGCTGTTTTCTTCTTCTTTAAAGTTTTAGCCGCCTATCAGCAATATTTTCTCCAAAGAGCACCTGTATAAACAACTGCAAAAACTCTTTGATGCTCTTCTAAATTTTATCTATAGACATGCATCTTGACCTTGAAAAAAGGGACACAGTTGCTACTTTTTTAATCAGTGAAAAAAAAAAAGAGACAAAAAAATACAATGTTTCAGTCCACTAGGTGGCAATATTTCTTGTTTATTCCACTTCTTGTTTATTCCATTTCTTGTTTATTTCACTTCTTCTTCTATCTCTGAGCTCTGATTTACAATAAAGCCAATGTAAAAGGAAATTAAAATGTAAAAATCAACCAAAAAGAGGGACTAACAAAGCCATTCCAAAAACTTATAAACTCAAGAAGGACCAAAAATTTAATATTTAAACAAGTAAAAAAGAAAATCTCCTTTCCAATCCAGTCCAGTCAGATTTAAAAATAAAACTTTCCACAAGCATCCACAGATGAAAATAGTTTATGTTTTAGGAAAATTAACTTAAATTCAGGCTCAGTTCTGCTGCTAAATTACTTCTAGCTTCAATTCTAATTGTATTTGCACTTCAGAATGTTCTTTTTTTTTTAATTGAAAAGTTTTATGAAAAATACAAACATTTTCAACCCCCCCTTCCCCCCTGAAATTTTTGCCATTTCCGCCAAATGCACAACTTTTAATGTCCATTCCTCAATAGTAGGTGGATCTTCCTTCTTCCAGTACTGTGCCACCAGTAACCTGGCAGCTGTTATTAAGTTCAAAACCAGCTTAGTCTCTATTACAGTACAATCCGTAACTATTCCCAACAGAAAAAACTGTGGTGTAAATTTAATTTTTTTCTTCAAAATACTTTGAATAATCCACCATATTTTTATCCAAAAAGCCTTAATCTTTTTACATGTCCACCATATATGGAAATATGTAGCATCTTCTCACTCACATCGCCAACACTTGGGTTGTAAATTTGGATACATACAAGCCATTTTTTTTGGATCTAAATGCCATCTATAAAACATTTTGTAAAAATTCTCCCTTAAATTTTGTGCTTGTGTAAATCTTACATTTCTAACCCATATCTTTTCCCATGTTTCCATCATTATTGGTTCACCTACATTTTGTGCCCATTTTATCATTCAATCCTTGACTAACTCTGTTTCTGAATCTATTTCCAGTAATGCATTGTACAACCTTTTTATGTGCATTTGACCTTCATCTCTTATTTGCTTTATCAAATTCTCATCCTGCTGCAAAATACCAATTTTTTGATCTTCTCTCCATCTGGCCAGCAGCTGTCCATATTGAAACCAAGTCTTAATAATCCCTTCTTCTTTTAGTTGTTCCATGGATTTTAACTGTAGTCTGACTCCTTCCTTATAAAGGAGTTCCTTATATGTAATCTTATCTTGCTTTTGCTCTAAATTTATGTTCTCTATCGTGTGTCTGGGTACTGTCCATATTGGTAACCTATCATTTAGTTTATATTTATACTTTTTCCAGACACGCAATAGAGCATTTCTTAATATATGACTTTTAAAAGTCTTATCTATTTTCTTATCATACACTAAGTAAGCATGCCAGCCATAAACCAAACCATATCCTTCAATATTCAATATCTTTTCTTCCGTTAAGTTTATCCAATCTGTGATTGCTGAGAGGGCAGCAGCTTCATAGTACAATCTTAAATTGGGCATCTTAAGACCACCTCTTTCTCTAGTATCTTGCAATATCTTTTGTTTAACTCGTGGTTTCTTCCCTGCCCACACAAATTTGTTTATGCCCTTCTGCCATTCCTTCAAGTTCTCATCTTTTTTAAGTATAGGTATCATTTGAAAAAGAAATAGAAATTTTGGTAAAATATTCATTTTTACAGCAGCTATCCTTCCCAGCAAAGACAGTTGTAGTTTTTTCCAGTTGTCCAACTCTTTCTGTATTTTGTACCAGAATGGTTCATAGTTGTACTGATATAATTTCGTATTTGCAGTCATAATATAAACCCCCAAATATTTAACCTTCTTAACTACTTCAAATCCTGTTAACCTTTCTATCTCTTCTTTTTGGCTCCTAACCATATTTTTAGCTATTATTTTTGTTTTAGCTGCATTTATTTTAAAGCCAGATACTTGTCCATATAAGCAGGTTATATCCATCAAGGCTGTAATTGATTGTACTGGTTGGGTTAAGGTAACAACCAGGTCATCCGCAAATGCTCGTACCTTGTATTCATGCTGTCTAATTTTAATTCCCTTAATTGTATTCATCTCGCGTATCTTGTTTAATAAAATTTCCAGCGTCAAAATAAACAATAACGGGGACAAAGGACAGCCTTGCCTTGTTCCTTTTTCTATGTTAAAAGCATCTGTTAAACCACCATTAACTATTATTTGCGCTGTTTGTTTTTGATATATTGCCTTAATAGATTGTACAAATTGTTCTCCAAATTGCATCCTTTCTATTAGTTTTAGTAAAAATTGCCAATTCAATCTATCAAAGGCTTTCTCAGCATCCAAGAACACAAGCACTGCGGGGACCTGGTTGTTCCTTCTCAAATACTCTAATAAGTTAACAATTTGCCTTACATTACTCTTCATTTGTCTACCATTTATAAAACCAGTTTGATCATGGTGAATCATTTGCTGCATGACTGTCATTAATCTATTTGCCAAAATTTTAGCAAATATCTTATAGTCTATATTTAATAATGAAATTGGCCTATAATTTTTAGGATCTGTATCGTCATGCCCTTCTTTTGGGATCAACGAGATAAATGCTGTCTTCCAAGTTGGAGGTACCTTTCCTCCCTGTTGTATATTGTTAAATAATTCTTTCAACGGTTCTATCATTTCCTCCTGTAGGGTTTTATAGTAAATAGCCGTCAAACCGTCCGTCCCAGGAGCTTTACCCACTTTCAACTGCTTAATTGCTAACGCAATTTCCTCGGAAGTTATCGATTGATTTAAACTATCCCTCTGCTCATTTGAAATTGTATAAATATTCTCTTTCTGCAAAAATCTATCTATATCTTTAATTTTATCACCAGTATACAGCCTCGAATAAAACTCTAAAAAAGATTTTTTAATCAATTGTTGCTCATAAACCTCTTTACCCTTATATTTTATTCTCTCTATTATCCTTGATTTTTGCTTTTTCCTTAACAAATATGCTAACCACCTGCCTGGTTTATTGGCATTGTAAAAGGTATTATGTTTTGCATATCTTAAATTAGTTGCCACTTGATCTACTATTAACATATTAAATTGACCTTTCAATAAATTGATTGCCTCTTTAATTTTCTTATTCGTTGGATTAGCTACTAAACCCGTTCCTGTTTACTAATCTCATCTTCTAATTCTTTTCTTTTTGTCCCCTGTTTCTTTCTATATTTATTATTCAAATATATCAAAATTCCTCGCATATATGCCTTACTTGCATCCCATACCATTTCCATCGATGTGCCCTTTTGCATATTCATAACAAAAAATTCTTTCATAAATTTTTTACACTCTTTTACATTTTCTTCATACCTAAACAAATTATCATTTAACCTCCAGGACCTCCTAGGCCCTTTCTCATACTCCAATTCCAGCCAAACTGGACTATGGTCTGTCAATGTTTTTGAGCAAATCTTCGTATTTTTCACCCTAGATAAAAGATCGTTAGTAATTAGTATAAAATCAATCCTTGAAAAGGATTGATGTCTATCTGAAAAAAAAGTAAAATCTTTTTCTTCCGGGTTTCTTTCACGCCAGATATCTCTCAACTCCCAGTCGTCCATCATTTCCCAAAACACTTTGGGCAATTTTGCTCTTGTTAACACGTTTTGTTTAGGTCCCTTCTGTCTTTTTTAACGTCCAAAACACCGTTCCAGTCGCCTAACAGGATACAAGTTTTATATGCCCACTGTGTCAATTTTGAGTGTAGTAAATTATAAAAGTTTTCTTGTTGTTGATTTGGGGCATAAACTCCGATTACAAGTATTTTTTCTCCTTTTACTAAAAGTTCTATTGCTAAAAATCTTCCTTGATCGTCTGCTTCAATTAATTTAGCAACTAAGTCTCTTTTCAAATATATAACTATACCATTTTTCTTTTCTGATGCTGCTGCTATGTAAGATGTACCAAGTCTTGCATTAATCAAATATTTTTGATCTTATATTCTTATATGAGTCTCTTGTAAGCAAATTACTTCATTCTTAAATTGCTTAAGATAGTGAAATATTTTTCTTCTTTTCTGTGGAGAATTCAAGCCATTAACATTCCAAGTCAAAAATCTAGTTCCCATCTCTGGGCCTTTGGAGCCTCTGAAGCAAGTCCTGATGCTCTGATCTCATTTGAGTTTTAGGTCTTGCTCCCCCCACTGCTCCTGTTTTAGTAGTATCTTGAATCATTTCTTGAGTTGCCATCTGGGATTGTTGCTGTCTTAATTCTTCCTTGAGTCTAGCTGTCACCGATCTGGTCTGTCTTTGGTCCTTTGGTAACTGCGAGAAATCAATCAGCGCCAACTCTTGAGTAGCCATTTGGATTTGTAATATTTCTTCTTGATCAGCCAAAGCTCCCCCCTGAACTACTGTCAAGAGCTCTTCTGTCTCAGCTTCCATTACTTCTTTCTTTCTTTTGCCTTCTGGTGATTTAGTTGGTTTGGGTGTGCCAGCCTTTAATACATTAGTATAAAAATATCTTGCTTTCCAAATTGTATTAAGCCGATATCTCTCTCCTGAGTAAGTCACCACTAGTCCAGTTGTCACCTCCCATCTGTACTGTATCTGATGTTTTCTCAGCTCATCCACCAGAAAGGCATACTCCCTTCTAGCTCTCAAGATCTTAGGGGGGATTTCTTTCATTGTCATTACTTCCTGGCCTCCCACCCGAAGCTTGTTTTTAAAAGTAGCCTGTAATATTTCGTTACGTACTCTCCTTGTAGTAAAATATATCACAATGTCTCTTGGTAGATGTTTCTGTCTAGCAATCCAGGAATTAACGCGGTACAGCTTGTCCATCTGCCAGCCCAGATCATTTTTTGACTCCCCCACCAGCGGTGCCAATGCCTCAGACATCATTTCTCTCAAATTCTCTTGTTTATTCTCCTTCACCCCTCTGAATCTTAAAGCAAATTCCATGTCTCTGTATTGTATCATTATTACGTCGTCTTCAGCCCTTTGAATTCTGTTTTGAGCTTCTCCTATTTTACTATCCAAAATTTCAGAAGATTGTTTAATTTCCTCAACTCTATCATCTACCATCTCAATATTGCCTGCCAGACACTTAAATGCCATTAATATATCATCCCTAATCCCCTGATTGTGAATTGCAATCTCATCTGACACAGCCTGTATCTTTTCATTAGTTTCCTTAATTTTTTCATTAGTTTCCTTAATTTTTTCATCAATCATATCAACAATTTTATTTTGGGTGATTTGGAGAGCTTGTTGCAACATTTCCAACGTTAGGGTCTGTGGATCCGCTGGAGGAGCAGAAACTTGTAATCTAGGAATATGAGCTGGGGAGCTACCAGCACTCCCAGTTCCTTTAGTAGGAACAGTTTTTACAGACTTTGAGGCCATTTCCAGTTTGAAATTAGTCTTTATATTTAATCAGAGTCAAAAAGAAGAGTTCCTCAAAAGATTTCCCAATATTAATTAACGATTAAAATCCTCCTTCTGTCAACACAAAAGCTTTTTTTTTCCCCAGGCGAAGGGCTGCCAGCAAAACGAAACTTTCCTGTAACTTTCCGTTTCCCCTGCCCTTTCAAGCTTCAATCGCCATATTGTTGCAAAGTACTAAGTGATTACTTCCGAAGGAGGCTCTAGGCATTGGAGTTAGGTAAAAAATACTTGCAGTCTGATTTCTCCTTGCTTGTTCCGCCTGCTGTTAGTTCAAGATGTTAATTCCCTCATTTCCATTCAGCAAGATTGGTTGCGGCTTCTAATTCTGCTAATTAGCGGAGACGTCCCTGGTCTGGAGCGGCTTGACAGGCTTTTAGGGAGCGCGCACCCTTCGCGCCCCAGGAATTTTCCTAGGGCGTTTGGGGGGGTGCTACCTCCACCTGCCTGCTCTTCTCTCTCCCCTTTGCCCGGGGAGAGAATTTCAAGCCTCCAGACAGCGTTTGTCAGCTGCTCTGGGGCTTTAACGGAGCCAGGGAGCGGACACTCTCAAAAGAACGTCTTTCGAGGCTCGCGGAGCCAAGCGGAAGCTGCACTTCAGAATGTTCTTAAAGTCCAAATAAAAAGCCTCTCACCAGATCGTAACACTTTCACTCATTCTCTTCCATTCGGGGCTGTCCCAACTTCAGCAGCTTAATGGCTGCCTTTTCAGCGCCGGAAAAAAGAACTTCTCCTGGATTAACCAGGGACTTTATGGTGTCCCTGGGATCAGCAGGATGTGCCCTCCTCTATCATTGTCTCTACAGGACAGTGAGGTCCAATTTGGACCATCTAGCAGTGAAGATATAGGTGGTGGTTTCGGAGCTCTGAAACTTCCCATCGTCTTGTCAGCAATGTCAGCCCCGCCTCCCTCATGTTTAAATAATATTGTGATTGGTATTAGAATTGTATATTTAAATATAGAACAATAAAATAATGAAGGATATTTTTGTAATACAAAGGGAACGTCTTTTAATATAATGGTGACATCAATAAAAGTTAGAATAAAGACAGAAATAAGAGAAAGGGGGAATATTAGTTGACACATTTTTATAAAATAAGACAAGTGCAATGATAAGAGGGAGATTTGGAAACTGAACGGCGGTAGTATTATGTATGTTTAAACAATATGAAATAATGAAAGATTCTAATTTGATATAAATGTGTATTACTACTAGAAATATATAAGTTGGATGAATGTGATAACTATGATCAATAATATTATTTTATCTGTACTGAAATGTATGGCACCCAGGTGTCACACTGCTCACGCATTGATATGTATATGTCAGTGATGGCTAACCTTTTCCGCACCAAGTGCCCAAAGCACATGCCCAAAGCAAATGTGTGCACGTGCATGCCCGAACCCTCAAAGTGTAATGCTTGCGCACTCCCTGCACATGCCCATGCGCACATGGGCCCCCACACGTGCCCCCCACACATGCATGCACAGCCCCGAACACGCTCTGCCTCCCACACATGCACGGCAGAGACCCGATGTCCAGGTGGCTGGCGGAAGGCGCACACACATGCGCGGCAGAGCTGAACTGGGGCAATGGCTCGTGTGCCCACAGAGAGGGAGCTGCGTGCCACCTGTAGCACACATGCCATAGGTTCACCATCACAAGTATATGTAATATAAAATAAAAAACTTGATAAAAAAAAAACAAATCACTTACTGCCAATGACAGCATAAGAGCCGAATCCTGGGACTGGAATATATAATCTGTCTACCTGGAATAACCATCTAGTGCAGGGGTGTCAAACTCACGTCATCACACAGCGATGTCACGTGATGTTTCGGGATTTTTTTTCCCCTTTGCTAAACCGGGCATGGGCGTGGCCAGTGTGTGACACATTTTGCCTACGGGCTGCAAGTTTGACAACCCTGATCTAGTGGAATAAGGCATTTTTGTTCCTAGCAAATTGGAAAGCAGTTCTACTCAGCCTTTGGAGTCAGAAAAGACTGAAATACAATCAATACCAAAACATTCATCCAAAATGGCACTTCTGAGTTCTCTAGAACTCATTTCCTAGAATGGGGAAAAAAATGGGGAAAGTCCAGAAATAAAATCAAAAGCTTCAATTAGTTTTCAACTCTCATCATGGAGATTGTAGACTGGAACCATTAGGTTACAGAATTCAGAAATAAAGGGGGAAAACAATTGTTTCCCACCATTCTCAACCCAGCTCTGAAAACAAAAAGATACCCTGATCCAGGAAATGTACTGGTTCCAAACCTAGCAGATAACAGAACTCAAGAAACATTACATTAGTACATTTTCAATTAAAAAAAAAAAAAGTAATGTAATGTAATGTAATGTAATGTTATTAATCAATAAACTTTGCTAGTCATTCTCAGGCATTTTTGTTCTAAGACAACTTACATTGCGGTAGTTTTTCCAGCTCCATTATGACCCAGCAATGAGGTGATATTTCCTTCATAAAAATTCAGATTGAGATTCTTAACAGCAGCTTTGGATTCATAAATCTTTGTTATGCCTTGGAGAGAAACTCCCACTTTGAGATGAGTGGGTTCAGGTTCAATGTTAGAAGATAAAGCACTGTGAACATCTGGAAAAAAAAAGAAGATGCCAAATTTATAAAGACCCCTATATAGCATCTTCCCTCTGTCCACATCTCTTTCTGCTACTCAATTCATTCAGGGATTCTAGATGAAATGTCTTGTCAGATTTTATAGAGATTTTGAAAACGCAAGAAGCTGTGTATATTTATTTATTTATTTATTTATTTATTTATTTATTTATTTATTTATTTATTTATTATTCAAATTTCTATACCGCCCTTCTCCTTTCGGACTCAGGGCGGTGAACAGCCAAGATAAAAACATCTATACAAACATCAGTTAAAAAATAAAGTTAAAATAATTTATAAAATTTGGCCCATAATTTAAAACTTGTCAATTAAAATCAATATTAAAATATTAAAAACTAACCCTAAAATCAAGACAGACCGGCTAACTGAAAAAAATAAGTTTTTAGGGCCCGACGAAAAATCCGAAGGTCGGAGATCACTCGTATCTCTGGGGTTAGATTGTTCCATAGGGTAGGTGCCACCACAGAGAAGGCTCTCCTCCTGGGGGTCATCAGCCGGCATTGTCTGGCCGACGGCACCCTGAGGAGGCCCTCT
This sequence comes from Arizona elegans, assembly GCA_022577455.1. Taxonomy (NCBI): domain Eukaryota; kingdom Metazoa; phylum Chordata; class Lepidosauria; order Squamata; family Colubridae; genus Arizona; species Arizona elegans. The sequence goes on from JAKOOJ010000001.1 coordinate 159,237,533, forward strand.
CTGTGGGAGCGAACCGGCCGGTGGGAGGCTATTGGTGGCAGAAGGCGGTCCCGTAAGTACCCTGGCCCTAAACCATGGAGCGCTTTAAAGGTAATCACCAACACCTTGAAGCGCACCCGGAAGTCCACCGGAAGCCAATGCAGCTCACGCAGGAGAGGAGTCACATGGGAGCGCCCCGTCGCTCCCATAATCCCCCGCGCAGCCGCATTCTGCACCAGTTGGAGCCTCCGGGTGTACCCCAAGGGGAGCCCCATGTAGAGAGTGTTACAATAGTCCAGACGAGAAGTGACGAGTGCTTGAGTGACCGTGCGTAGGGAGTCCTGGTCCAGAAAGGGGCGCAACTGGCGTATCAGGCGAACCTGACAAAAAGCCCCCCTGGCCACAGCTGTCATATGCCCTTCTAAGGACAGCCGCGCATCCAGGAGGACACCCAAGTTGCGGGCCCTCTCCGTGGGGGCCAATGATTCGCCCCCAATACCAGTGATGGCGTCAACTGGCTATACCGGGACGCCGGCAGCCACAGCCACTTGGTCTTGGAAGTGTTGAGTCGAAGCCTGTTTCTCACTATCCAGACCCGCACGGCCTCCAGGCACTGGGACATCACTTCCAAGGCATCATTGGGATGGTCTGGGGTGGAAATGTACAGCTGAGTATCATCAGCGTACTGATGGAACTCCACCCCAAAACCACGGATGATCTCACCCAGCGGCTTCACATAAATGTTGAACAGGAGGGGCGAGAGGACCGACCCTTGCGGCACCCCACAAACAAGGTGCCTTGGGGTCGACTGCTGCCCCCCTGTCAACACGGATTGCGACCGGTCGGAGAGATAGGAGGAGAACCACCGCAAAACGGTGCCCCCCACTCCCAGTCCCTGCAGCCGGCGCAACATGATACCATGGTCGATGGTATCAAAAGCCGCTGAGAGGTCTAATAGGATCAGGATAGAGGAATAACCCCTATCCCGGGCCCTCCAGAGATCATCCACCAACGCGACCAATGCCGTTTCCGTGCTGTACCCAGGTCTGAAGCCGGACTGGAGCGGATCCAGATAGACAGCTTCATCCAGGTACTGGGGAAGCTGTCGCGCCACCACACTCTCAACAACCTTTGCAATAAAGCGAAGGTTGGAGACTGGACGGTAGTTAGCCAAAACAGCCGGATCCAGGGATGGCTTCTTGAGGAGAGGCCTCACCACCGCCTCTTTCAAGGCGGTCGGCAGGACACCCTTGCTCAAAGAAGCGTTAATAATTCCCTGGAGCCAGCCTCGTGTAACCTCCCGGGAAGCCAGCACCAACCAGGAGGGACATGGGTCCAATAAACATGTGGTTGCGTTCAGCCGCCCCAAGATCCTGTCCATGTCCTCGGGAGCCACAGGATCGAACTCCTCCCAGATAACACTCTCAAGACCTGCCTCAGTCATCTCGTCTGAACTAACCCAGTCGGCGGCCAAGTCTTCCCGAATCTGAGTTATTTTATCATCCAGATACTGTACAAAATCCTCAGCTCGGCCCTGCAAGAGGCCCTCCCGCGCTCCCAGATGGAGGAGGGAGCGGGTCACCCTAAACAGGGTGGCTGGGCGGTTATCTGATGACGCGATAAGAGCGGCAAAATAGCTAGATTTCGCCGCTTTTATCGCCACTAGGTAGGTCTTAATATGAGACCTTACCAGTGTCAAGTCAGACTCGGAACGACTGGCCCTCCAACCGCTCTCTAGGCGTCTTTTCCGGCGCTTCATCTCCCTCAGCTCCTCGGAAAACCAAGGAGCTAAGTGAGTTCGGTGCTGGGTCAGAGGCCGCAAAGGCACGACCCGGTCCAGAGCCCCGGCAGCCGCCCCATCCCAGGCGGCCACCAGGTCATCAGCCGAGTCGTGAGCTAGAGTCTCAGGAAATGGCCCAAGCTCCATCTGGAACCTATCAGGGTCCATCAGGCGCCTGGGGCGGAACCACCTGGTCAGTTCCGCCTCCCTGCGACGGGGTACAGTGGTCAGAAAGTCAAGTCGAAGGAGCGAATGGTCAGACCATGACAAGGGTTCAATATCTACATCCCCTATATCAAGGCCATTCAACCACTGACCAGAGATAAAAACTAAGCCCAGAGTGTGTCCCCCCATGTGAGTAGGGCCGTGAATTACTTGGGTCAGGTCCATGGCCGTCATGGAAGCCATGAACTCCCGAGCTACCTCAGATGTTTCACCGATGGATGGCAGGTTGAAATCCCCCATGACCACAAGTCTGGGGGTATCAGCCGCCACCTCGGCTATAACATTGAGGAGTTCAGGCAGGGTCGTTGCCACGTGGCAGGGAGCCAGGTACGTGATCAACAGACCCATCTGCACCCCACGACCCCACTTCACAAAAAGGGACTCACATCCGGCTATCTGAGGTACAGTGGTCTCCCTCGGATCAAGACCTTCTTTTAGAATGACCGCCACCCCCCCCGCCCCTGCCCTGAGCTCTCGGCTGATGAAATGCATGGAAGCCTGATGGGCACATCTCCACGAGGGGAACTCCCTCCTCATGGCCCAACCAGGTCTCCGTGATACCTGCCAGGTCCGCTCCCCCCTCCTGAATAAGATCACAAATGAGGGGGGCTTTATTTACTACGGACCTGGCATTACATAACATCAGCCGGAAACTCGGGCGCTGAGACTCTAAGCAGCCTGGGGAACGGGAAGAGTATATACTGTGCATGTTTCTTAATATCTGATTTAATTGAACTGAAATAGTTTATGTTGATTTACAAGCTTTCCTGCAGTTAAATCAGTATGTCCAAATGAGACCCATGGCTCTATTGACAACATTTTAACTCTCCTTTCCCTACCTGTTGTCATTTCCTCTCCCCTTTAACTCATTTTTTATAAAATGTGTATAGATTGAGCAGGGAGAAAGCTACTTTTGAACCATGTTCGACATTTGAATCATGTCTAGCTTTTGATTCCAGCCTTTCTCTGATAAATTCAAGTTGAAAGGATCATGGTCTTGTTTTGCATCTGCTGTACCTTTTTCCTTCCTTCCTTCCTTCCTTCCTTCCTTCCTTCCTTCCTTCCTTCCTTCCTTCCTTCCTTCTTTCCTTCCTGCCTGCCTACCTGCCTGCTTGCCTTACTGTTAGAATTTGCTGCATTGTGCAAGAACTGTTCAGAAAAGAGATTCTGAATAAGGAAAAATCTGTTTAGCAAACTCAAAACAAAAGAAGAGTTACCCTCACAGATTGCTGAATTTTTAATTTTTGTCCGGTCACCTGTTCTTCTCTCTTTCTTTCCTTTCTAATAAAAATATATATTCACCTAAATCTTTTTTCTTGGTCATTTACTAAACGTGAGTGCACAAAAACATGGTTACATAGTCAACAGGCTGTATGTAGATGCTTTAAATAAATGAATATGAATACTAGGATAACTCTGGCTTTAATAAGCATCACATTTAACAGCAAATTCAAGCATTATTTTAACTATAAAAATATATAGGTACATATAAAAGTTAAAATGTAAACAATTGCTTTTCCAAATGTCTGTGAGAATGTCTTCCCCCACAACCAGAGTTCAGATTTAAATTGACTTTTACATTTCCTGATGAGATTAGTAGATTTATTTGTGAAGTAGAATAATGTACAAATGTAAGCAATCTTATGTTAAATACAAACTGTTTTAGAATAGAATAGAATACCAGAGTTGGAAGGGACCTTGGAGATCTTCTAGTCCAATCCCCTGCTTAGGCAGGAAACCCTATACCATTTCAGACAAATGGTTGTCCAATCTCTTCCTAAAAACTTCCAGTTTTAGAGCATTCACAATTTCTGGAGACAAGTTGTTCCACTGATTAATTGTTCTAACTGTCAGGAAATTTCTTCTTAGTTCTAGGTTGTTTCTCCCCTAGATTAGTTTCCATCCATTGCTTCTTGTCCTGCCCTCAGGTGGTTTGAAGAATAAGTTGATTCCCTCTTCTTTGTGGCAACCCCTGAGATATCAGAATACTGCTATCATGTCACCCTAGTCATTCTTATCATTAAACTAGACATACCCAATTTTTGTAGAATAAGAATTACAATTTGCTCTTAAAGTTTATTCTTCCATATCCTCATGCTTTAAATATTTTGAGTTGTAACTAATATCTTTCTTTTTTAAAAAGCAAGGTTGCTAACCCCATCATCCAAAAAATCATGCATCATAAAAGAAGGCTGTTCTATCGTAAATTAATCAGCTCTCCCACATCGTCTCATCAAATTAATTACTATTATTAGGTTGAGATAGGGCACAAGAAATAACCAAACTTGATCTGGCATACAGAGTCACAAAATAACAAGTTGAATGTCAAAGGCTGACAGATATACTGGGGAATCCAATAGCCTATTTATTTCCACTCATCTCTCACAAGAGAGCTAGTTTGATGTTGTGGTTAACACACACCGGATTAAAAAAATGGAAGACTGTGAGCTCTAGTCCTGCTTTAGGCACAAAGCCAGCTGGGTGATTTTAGGCCAATCACTCTCTCTCAGCCCTAGGAAAGAGGCAATGGCAAACTACTAAAATTTTGCCAAAACTGCAGGAACTCAACCAATCAAAAAAGTCACTCAAAGGCATATACGCATACACATGATCTATCTCAAGTATCAATGGTTATTTTCTAGAGTTCCTCTCAATGTTATTTTCTAAAGTTCCTCTTAATGTCTCCTTTCTCGCATGAGTGCTCTTGGCCCCACTTATGTGAGCACTGCAGGTGCTCTCAGTCCCATTCGCGCAAGCAGCGGGTGCTTGTCTGCCATGCTCCTAACCCTTGCACAAAACTATCCCCTTCCCCCCTTCCCCTCTAGGATACCAACTCGGAAATGTTGGGGAATTCTGCGTTAGAGAGTATATACTAGACATCCAGGAAAAGGAGGACGAAAAGATGTTCATGACTTTCATCTGGCAGGCATAGCAGGGGTGGGTTCTAATTTCTTTTACTACCGCTTCTGTGGGCGTAGCTTATTTTGTGGGCATGGCTTGATGGTCATGTGACAATTCTTTAGGATTTAGCAGAGGTACTGGTCTACCATGCTTTTAACTGCTTGCAGAGCTGTACTGGTCTTCTCATTTGTTTTTGGAGGCACCAGTCTACATATTTGTTTTTGGAGGCACAGGTCTACTCATTTGTTTTTGGAGGCACTGGTCTACCCATTTATTTTTGCAGGCACCAGTCTATTCATTTGTTTTCTTTTAACACTGATCAGCTGTAGGGCGGCCCTTTGAAGCCCCACGGCAAGAGTTTAAACAGTTTTTTTCCCTCTAGCCGATCAGCTGGGACTCAGGAGGCAGCAATAGATTGGGGGTGGGGCCAAATAAAAGGTAAGAATAATGCAGGGGGGGCAGAACCGGTTTGATGACATCATATTGTCACCGCTACTGGCTTGGCAGAACCGGGCTGAACCGGGAGGAACCCACCACTGAGGCATAGTCTTAAAATCAAATACTGTATGGCTTTTTGAACGTTTTGTTTTGTTTTTAAAAAATGTTTGACTGTTTCCACAATAGTAGTCATTAAACCTTTTCTGTAGTATGATCTTGTAAACTGTCTGCTTCTTTCTTTCCCTTATCTGTCAATATACTGAGTACCCAGATTAATTTAACATTTTTAATTTCATCTTTGGTTTTAATTTATTTTTTATGATTGTAAGCTTCCCAGAGAACCTTATTGGTAAAATGGGTGGCCAATAAATAAATAAATAATTTATTCCTTTGTTCCAGCAATTAGATTCAATCTAGCTCCTTCAAATCTATGATCACTATAGTCTGTAGATCACAAAATTTGAAAAGCATGTTGTCAATTCTATATGATCACTAGCATAAGTTCTTGAAAATAAAGTTTTTGGGGACATTGTGAATGAAAAAACACAATACTGGAAAAGGTAATTTCATGTGCATATAGTCCTAAGTACATTTTTGCAGCTTTTCACCGTGATTTTTATAGTGGATGTCAAGTAGTTAAACATAGTTAAACTCCTTTTCTACCCATTTGACCTCCTTTCCAATTGTCTGTGTCCTCCTTTGCCTGTTCAGATATCTGATAATTATACCCTATAGACTATCTGTGTAAATCAAAGGAGACTGAGATAATTGCACAGACTCCTCACTGTGAAAATTTTTATCCTGACCCTTGGCAAAGGCGAAACAACCATTGTTAAATAAATTTTCCAGACCACCCAGATAAATTTTACATTCAATATCTATTCAGAGACAAAGAGGTCAAAAGTTACATATTCATTTGCAAAATGTTGACATATAGCACAAGGCCTTGTAACCTCGGGGCTGAAATAATTTTGTAAATAATTTCGGACAAAATTATAGATTTCTTATTATTTTCTACTGGTTCCAGTGGTGGGATTCTGCTGGTTCTAGGCAGTTCGGCTGAATCGTTCGTTAAATTGCTGGCTCACCCCGCCCCTTGCCCCACCCCTCTGCACCACTATTTATTGCCAATAAATAGTGGTGGGAGGGGCAGGGCGAGGGGCAGGTGAGCCAGCAATTTAACAAACGGTTCAGTGTTTTTCTGTAATTTATTGGCCTCACGGCACACCGAACCGTTTGTTAAATTGCTGGCTCGCCTGCCCCTCACCCCACCCCGCCTCCCACCTGCGCGGTGCCAGCCTACCCTAGCCAGGGATGGGCAATTGTGGCTCTTTTACAACCTGTGGACTTCAACTCCACAGTTGAAGTCCACAGGTTGTAAAAGAGCCACAATTGCCCACCCCTTCCCTAGCCCATCCAGTTGCTGGGGGAGACGTGCGACTTTTTTTCCGCCCTGGAACACTGGCTGCCCAGGCTGCAGTCGAAGCTCCACATCATAATGGGCTTCAGGAGGAGGAGGGGCGCCGTCTGCTCCATTGCGGAGCTCAGTAAGAGCAACAAGAGCCGGCTGCAGTGGGGTGCAGGCTTAAGGTGCCACCTCCAAGCCGAGGGGTGACCTGATGGTGTGGTAGGTTCGCTGCCACCGCTGCCCAGACAGGAGAGGAGAAAGACATGGAGAGAAAGAGAAATGAAGGATAGAAATGTGGGGGAGAAAGAGATGAAGGGAAGAAAGGGGGAGGAAGAAAGAGATGGAGAGAAAGAGAAATGAAGGAGAGAAAGGGGGACAAAGAGAGATGAAGGAGAGAAATGGGGGAGAAAGAGAGATGAAGGGGAGAAAGAAAGATGAGAGAGATGAAAGAGACACCCAGCGATACCTGTTTAAAAGAAAATACTGGGAGCCACAAAACCTGGGTGGGAGTAAGTGATATGGAGTTGGCAATGCCCATCCAGGTTTAAGGTTGTGTTTAAGTGTTTACATGTATTTAAGGTTGAGTGTTTAAAGTTGCAGACCCCTGACCTACCCCATCTGATCGCTTCACCCCGCAGCCAGCCCTGTAGGCCTTCACATGCCTCCCACCTGGGCGGCAGCAGCCTACCTACCCCGGTTGTATCACCTTGCCCTGCAGCCGGCCCAAACACCTGCCTCGGACTGTCTCCGACTGCTCCAGCAGGTCATTTTTATTTAATTAATTTAATTAAGAATGCTGCAATGGGCATAAATGATGACCAGTCAAAAGTGTGAGGACCTGTCAGAAATCACTTTTTTCAGCCCTCTGGGTAGTCCCTATGTGCATATGGACTACTCAGAGGGCTGAAAAAGTTATTTTTGACCAGTCCTCGCACTTTTGACCAGTCCTTGAACTTACGACTGTCCTCACATTTTACGTTTTGCGCCCTATCTTGTCACCGTGGTGAAGAGAAGTAATGGTGAAATGACTGACACGGTTGTTAAGAATGCCACAATGGGAATAAATGTGAGGCTGGTCATAAGTGCGAGAACTGGTCAAAAATGCAAGGACCAGTCAGAAATGACTTTTATCAGCCCTCTGAGTAGTCCTTATGTGCATATGGACTAGTCAGAGGGCTGAAAAAGTTATTTTTGACCGGTCCTCGCACTTTTGACCAGTTCTTGAACTTACAATTGTCCTCACATTTTACATTTTGCACCCTATCTTGTCACCATGGTGAAGAGAAGTAGTGGTGAAATGACTGACACATTTGTTAAGAATGCCGCAATGGGCATGAATGTGAGGATGGTCATAAGTGCGAGGACTGGTCAAAAGTGTGAGGACCAGTCAGAAATGACTTTTTTCAGCCCTCTGAGTAGTCCCTATGCACATAGCCACGCCCACCTGGTCACATGACCAGCTAGCCACGTCTACCCAGTCGCATGACCAGCTAGCCACACCCACCCAGTCACATGACCACCAAGCCACACCCCCAACTAAGCCACAGAACCAGTTGTTTAAAAAATTGAATCCCACCACTGACTGGTTCTATCTATTAATTTGTGGTTTATACTTATTTCACTTTAGCTGCTGTCTCATCTTAGACAGTAATAAAATTTTCATTATCCAATCTATCAAAAGATTTTCTTTATACTTAAAAGAAAACATACAAATCTTTTCAGGGAAAGTAGGTTGTTTTCTCAAGAAGAAATTGGTGAAAAGATAGCCTGTTAACTTCTCACTCAACAAAGGAAAATAACCATAGCGCTCAGTCCAGTAAGATGGAAGGAGTGGAAAATACCATGGAGCTGCCATCCCATATTTCCCTGTAACGAGAATAGTGACAAAAATAGGAGAGAGATTGAAAGGTTCTGTAGTAACATTTTGATATTATCTCAACTATATCAGGCCTAAAGAAAGTAATAGATTAGCTTTGTGTGATTTCATCATTTCAAAGTATGAGAATACTGTTCTCTTCCCAAACAATAAACATCTACATTATTTCAACTGAACATCTGACTGCTAAATATTCATGTGAAATCAAAGGCAGGCATTTCTGAATTTATCTGAAATGAAATCTATGAAAATAGAGCAGGATACAGTATGTTGCAGAATTCATTTGAATATTTTCCTGTGTGAGATCATTGACACTTCCACATAGCAGTTATTACAACAAGAAGCACCCTGCTTTGAAGAATTAATTCCTTCTATTTCTGTTTAAAAAGCCTCTGCTAACTATGAAGCTAAAAGAATAGCATGGTAGCAGTTTTGCAGCTAGGCTGCTATGGACAAATCTTTACAAGTGGGATAATGGATGGGATGGAGAATAACAGTTTTTTTTTTCTGGAATTCTTGGGAATAACCAGAAGAATTAAAGTCACATTTGTTGATTAAACTACTTGTTCTCATTTCCCAGATAATTTCAGCAGCCTCTGAACAAGGAAGAACAAAATCTGTTGAAGGGCAATCCAATTCAATCCAACCAAGAACCAATATAACAAAATAAACTTGGCTCTGGCTTCAGATTAAACAGTGCAGAATGAGAAAAATATTAATTCTTTATCACAAGAACTGACTATCCAAAATCAATCTGAAGTGGCACGCAGAGACGTTTGAAGGAGCCTTATTTCTTCAAATTAGAGCTCAAATTATGTCACTTTTTTTTTTATTTGATTTATATGCCGCCCTTCTCCGGAGACTCAGGGCGGTTTACAATGCGTTAAGCAATACTCTTGAAATGCTTCAAAAACTATTTCTCGTTGTCATCAGTCATTATTCTGTATATAAGTAGTAATACAATGATGTTACCTTAAAACTCCATTAAAATCTATCCTTTTCCCACATCCAGAATCACCAAATATAGATATTAGTCTGAAAGATACATGCCATTTGAAGAAAGACAATATCACACAGTGGATGGTTTTAGTGATTTCCCAGAAATAATGATAGCATTGATATTATAGGATAATTTGCCCTAACTTTATATTTTTAATTGTCAAATCGTGTCCATCAAAATACAATATTTTGTTGGTCAGAAGCCAGAAAGAAGAGATAGAAAGGTTAACAGGATTTGAAATAGTTAAGAAGGTTAAATATTTAGGGATTTATATTATGACTGCAAATATGAAATTATATCAGCATAATTATGAACCGTTATGGCAAAAAATACAGAAAGAGATGGAAAATTGGAAAAAATTACAATTACCCAGTCTTTGCTGGGTAGGATAGCCGCTGTAAAAATGAATATCTTACCAAAATTTTTATTTCTTTTTCAAATGATACCTATACTTAAAAAAGATGAAAATTTGAAGGAATGGCAGAAGGGCATAAACAAGTTTGTGTGGGCAGGGAAGAAACCGCGAGTTAATCAAAAGATAATGCAAGACACCCGAGAAAGAGGTGGTCTTAAATGCTTAATTTAAGATTTTATTATGAAGCCGCTACCCTCTCAGCAATTACAGATTGGATAAATTTAACGGAGGAAAAGATATTGAATATTGAAGGATATGGACTGGTCTACGGCTGGCATGCTTACCTATTGTATGACAAGAAAGTAGATAAAACTTTTAAAAGTCACATATTAAGAAATGCTCTATTGCGTGTCTGGAAAAAGTATAAATATAAATTAAATGATAAGTTACCAATATGGACAGTACCCAGACATGCGATAGAGAATATAAATTTGGAGCAAAATGTTGTGGCCCCGCCCTCTGAGCCTGTCCCATCGGAGGAAGAAAGCTCTGAGCATGAGGAAGAGGAGTCAGCCAGGCCTCCCTCTCCAGGCCCCTCCCCTCTGGCATTGTCTCAAGTGCCGGCCAAGGGAGAGGAGACAGCTGATTCGGATCAGAGTGATAATGACACATCATTCCTGGACGCACGCCTCCGAAGGCATGATAAATGTTTGCAGCAGCTTAGGAGGCGTGCTAGGGATTAGAACTGAGTCACTGGACCACACCCCAGAGACTATATAATAGAGGGTGGTGGTCAAGGATCTTTGTGACGAACAAAGTAAACCTTGGATAGTCACTAAAGCCTCGTCCGGAACTGCTGGGAGGAATATTATTTCTGCTTGGACTTTTGTGAACGTTCGTATCTTTGCTTTCTGTTTGTGGAAATAAAATCACTTGGCAGACGGGGTGTCTATCGCTGCCAAGTGGGAGATAAGAACTGGGTGCGTTCCAAAGTGTTTCCTTAACCCTCGGCTGGCTGTGTTGTGTGTGTGTGTGGGGACGGGGACAGATCACAAAAGCAAGATAAGATTACATATAAGGAACTCCTTTATAAGGAAGGAGTCAGATTACAACTAAAATCTATGGAGCAATTAAGAGAAGAAGGAATTATTAGGACTTGGTTTCAGTATGGTCAGCTGCAGGCCAGATGGAGAGAAGATCAAAAAACTGGTATTTTGCAGCAGGATGAGAATTTGATAAAGCAAATAAGAGATAAAGGTCAAATGCACATAAAAAGGTTGTATAATGTTTTAGTGGAAATAGATTCGGAAACAGAGCTAGTAAGGATTGTATGATAAAATGAGCACAAAACATAGGTGAACCAATAATAATGGAAACATGGGAAAAGATATGGGTTAGAAATGTAAGATTCACACAAGCTCAAAATTTAAGAGAGAACTTTTATAAAATGTTTTATAGATGGCATTTAGACCCCAAAAATACTAGCCTGTATGTATCCAAATTTACAACCTAAGTGTTGGCGATGTGAGTGTGAAGATGCTACATATTTTCATATATGGTGGACATGTAAAAAGATTAAGGCTTTTTGGATAAAAATATGGTGGATTATTCAAAATATTTTAAGGAAAAAAAATAAATTTACACCACAGTTTTTTCTATTGGGATATAGTTACGGATTGTACTGTAATAGAGACTAAGTTGGTTTTGAACTTAATAACAGCTGCCAGGTTACTGGTGGCACAGTATTGGAAGAAGGAAGGTCCACCCACCATTGAGGAATGGACACTAAAAGTTGTGCATTTGGCAGAGATGGCAAAAATTTCATCATACCTTAAAGACCATTCAAATGAAAGATACATATCAGAATGGAGAAGATGGATTGACTATATACAAAAAAAGTATCTGAACAAGAAGATTCATATAGCTTATGAAGGAAATATTTTTAAGTAGTTCATGTTTATAGTTTTTTGAGTTATAAGGAGTTAAAGACTTAGGGAGAATATGAATGCAATAATTTGTTAGCATATTTTAGCTTTATGTTTGTGAATGCTATACCCTGTGCTTGTTCTGGGAAGTCTAGGGAGGGGGTGGGGGGGAAAGAGGGGAAGAGGGGTGGGAGGGAGGGGGTGGGAGGGGTGGAGGGGGGAAGGGTGGGGGGGAGAAAATGTTTGTATTTCCTATAAAACTTTTCAATAAAAAAAATACAATATTTTGTATTTTATATAAATACAATAATAAATACAAATACAATAACCACTATTACATACCTGGAAAAACATTCCTGATGTACCAGCCCAGAATGAAATAAATAAAAGAATCTATCAGAATTAACCAGCACATCCAGCTAAAATTAGTATTGTCCCCTGACATTGGTGAGTCATGCATATTATCCCACTGCAGACCTATAAAAAAGATGGGGGATACACAGAATAACCTGCATTAGCAAATGAAAGCACAGTATTTAATTTATGCTATTAAGATTTTTTTTTATATAAAAATGTATATATAGATATATACCAATGCCTTGTTCTTCGTAACGGGCAATATACTGGCTTGCATAGCTGAATGCAGTTGGAGATAAAAGGCTCTGGAAAAAAACAGGAAGAAAGGTAACTAACTGAAATATTTGCAAACATGTGGAACACACACACACACACACAGTTAGTCTTGAACAATAGAAAACATAGCAGTAATAGAACACAAGGATGATTTGGCTCTAGTTGTGGTGATTTGATTATTTAAACACATCTCCAAACTCATTAGTAGTAGTTATGTCCCATCTTTCCAACAAGAATCATGTTCACAACTATTCTTTAGGTAACTGAGTTAGAGGCAATGACTTATTTTAAGCTTTGTTATTTAAGCTTATTTATTTTTATTTTAACTTATTTTAATAAGCTTCATCATCCAGCCCAATTTTAACCAGAATAATATATCTAAACTCATTATTATTCTACTGTACAGTACATTTTGAAAGTAAACATTTGTTGAAAACCAAATTTTAATTTGATTTAGAACAGATGCATTCGATATTCAATTCAAACAATTTGTGGAAGGAATGCTAATACCTTATTCAGAACTCTCACTAAATAGCTTGCCTATTCACAAAATTGTTGTTTGGCTGATAATACAAAATTGAGAGGTTATCATTCCCACCATTTCTATGTGTTGAAGACTCTTTTTTAAAAAAGAAAAACTTCCAAGGGCTGGAAGGGACCTTGGAGATTTTCTAGTCTAACCTCTGCCCAAGGCAGGAGTCCTTGTTTCATCCTGGACAAATATTTTTTTTCAAATATTGTGTATGAAGAGGATTTGGCAGGGACTTTGTTAATAATATATTATCACTTTCTTTTTAATTTGATGGCTATGTTTTTTCCCCTTTTTACTACTCTCAAAACCAGCAGAAAACAACAATAACAATCCTATTTGGTTGATCTGTGAAATAATTTTTTAAACATTTCCATATTAGGTGCCCAGTGAGTAAGGATTACAGTTGTGATGGGGCAGCACCAGTGGTGGGTTGCCCCCAGTTTGGACCGATTCTCAAGAACTGGTAGTAAAACTGGCGGGAGGCTCCGCCCACTGATCCGGACATCATCAGAAGTGATCTGTGCATGTGCAGAAGAGCAAAGCAAGTGTGCACGTGTGGGCACAATGCGAACCGGTAGTAAAGGTAAGTAGAACCCACCCCTGGGCAGCACCATCACAGGAGATATGTTTTGTGCAATAAAGGACCCAGATTCAGTACTTAGCAAGTCAAATGGATACTTCAGGCATCCTAACAATTTCCATCTCAAGCAGTGAAGTGCCATATTCAATTAAAATGGGGCGTTACTTGACATACCAAAAACCAGTTTCTAATGTTCATGCTACTATTGTCTGTGGCTGCAAGACAAAGCAAACCCAAATCTATAGGTAGATTGCTTCCCTCACAAAAGTCCACTTGTAAACTCCTTTTTTCTAGAAAACAAAGACAGATTTACCAGTAGGCTCTTGATGGTAAAGCTCATCTGATTTTCAACAACTAGTAGGACAATGAAGGGGAAAAAGGCCAGGATGTAGACCAGGCAGCCAACCAAAGCAGCAATGTTTGTATTGTTGAAGAATACACTGATGAGATAGCACATGGCTATGATGGAGAAGCTGTAGTCCAGAATGTACAGGAACAAGATCACAACATTTATTTTTGGAAGGATATTCCCAAATTTGAGAATAAAAATAAGAAATATGTTAGTAAGCAGGAGAAATGTGATGCATTCGATGAACCAAGCAAAGAAGTGACTGCTGGAATTTACACCCATCATCTTCATATACTATGGAAAAGAAAAAAAAATGAAAACTTCTTAATGAGTAAAATGCATAACCTATAATTCAATTGTAATCCTTAAATATCGAGTCATTAAGACACATTTTATCAACTTGTCTTCTAAAACAGAAAGGTTCAGTAGTAGCATGCATTATTACAGTAGCTTCATTTCTATAGCCTTGGAAAAGCTAGTTTATAGGTCACATGCAAATGTCAACCCACTACAGCTCACACTTCATGAATTGTGGATCAAATACGTTTCCATCCCCAGTTCCTATTGTTGAATCTCAGACCAAGAGACAAGCTAGAATACCTATTATAAATAGAGAAGTGGGAATCTCTATCTTGTAATGGACTATTTAAAAAAAAAAACCTCAGCCAAATAATTAAATAGCAAATAGTTTACCTCCTCTCTCAAAAAACAAAAACAAAACCAGTCCCTCATTCTAGTGGAAGCCAATCCATTGAACAAATCATATAGTTCTTTTTGAAATATGGCCAACTTAAAATTCTAGGTATTTTTTTTTTCTTCTCTATTGCAAATATTCATAACACAATTGTTAGTTGGTAGAGAAGATTTAAATCTGAGTTAGTGAAAAGTACAAGGAATCTAAGAACCAGTTTTCCCCTCATGCTGTATTTGTAGTGCAGAGTACTCATACTCTCTTAGAGAGTAATCAAATTCTCCTAGCTGTAATACAAATTAATATGAAAAATCCTGAGAATGAAGCTTAAGGTGTGATCACTTCTATTTTTTTAAAAAAATATTTTATTAAGTTTGTAAGATGCATTAAGTATCATTTCTATTTACATCGGAAGTGCAGTGTTTATACATATATACATATACACAAGATATGCACCGGGTATTTCTTAAGCTACTTATTCCTTTTATTAGGCACATCTTTTTCTCCTTTTTTTATTTTATTGTTCATCCATTCATACCACCTTCCCCAAACAGTATGGTATTCTGAGTTTTCATCCTCATTGATTTCATGTGTTAGTTTGCTCATCTCTGCGCACTCCAGTATTTTCCTAATTATATGTTCTACTGTTGGCAGATCTTTCTCTTTCCAGTATTGTGCGTATGCCAGTCTCGCAGCAGTGGTGATATGTATAATTAAATAAATCTTTTTCTTTCCATAATTCCTCTTTACTATTCCCAGGAGAAATATTTCAGGTATCAATTCAATATCTTCTCCAATTATTTCTTGTAACCATCTCCAAATCTTGCTCTAATACCTTTTCGCATCAGGGCATGTCCACCACATGTAGAAGAAGGTGCCCTGCCCATGACCACATTTCCAACAGTTTGGGTGAATATTTGGATACATCTTTGCTAGCCTAGCAGGGGCTAGATGCCACCTGTGTAACATTTTATACTGGTTTTCCTTATAAGTCACTGCTCTGGTCAATTTATAATTCCTATTCCATGCCTCTTCCCACTCGTTAAAATTTATACTGCGTCCAATATTCTTCTCCCATGCTCCCATGCGGTTTTTAATTGTGTCCTCTGTTCTATCTTCATCTAGTAGGTAGTTATATAGTTTGGCCAAAATATTTTTTTCTGTTCCCATCAAAACCTTATCGAATCCACTAGATCCTAGTTCTAAGCCGCATTCTTTCTTGTCTTTCTGGTATCTAGACTTCTCTCCTAAACTCCAACTACAAATTATTCATGAGTATAATGGCGGAAAGAACAAAAAAAATATTGAACACTTGAATACATAAGGATCAAAATGGATTTCTCCCAGGGAGGCAGATTAGGAATAATCTGAGAATTGTGTTGGATGTTCTAGAATATTATGAAGAACACCCAGGAAAGCAGATGGCCTTAGTCTTTGTAGATGGAATTTCATGATTAAACAAATTAAGATAATGGGATTTGGAGCAAATTTTGAAAAGATGATAAAAATTATTTATGACAACCAAAGGGCGAGCATCTTATTAAATGGAAACAAGACCAAAACATTCCAGATCAGGAAGAGGGTATGACAAGGTTGCCCCCTATCACCACTATTATTTATTTTGGCCCTAAGGCTACGGAAAATCAGGAATAATGGGGAAATTAAAGGATTAACAATCAGGAAAGAGGTATATAAAATGCAAGCATTTGCAGATGATGTAGCCTTGATTTTGGAAAACCCATTAGAATCTGGACAAAAAATTTTAGAGGAGTTGGGTAAATATGGAGAAGTAGTAGGATTCAAATTGAATAAAACTAAAACCAAAATACTAACTAAGAATGTGACTGAGGTACAGAAGAAAAAGATAGAAGATGTGATCACTTCTTATGCCATAACACTTACAGTAGATTATGAACTAAAATAATCCTAATTGGGAAGGTATTAGGTAATTTATTTTTTAAAAAAATCCCCACTCTAGTGGAAAATAGGGCTGCCCTTGAAGACCACTCAGAAACTACAATGTCCGGAATGCAGTAGTTCAGGGAGTTACGTATGAGAATCAATTTAATCACATAGCACAACTACTCTGAGAGTTACCAGTTTGGTTTGGTTACCAGTTTGCTTTTGGGTATCCAAGTAGTCAGTGGTGTGATTCAAGGGATTTAACAATTGATTCTCTGCCCTAATGATTTCTTCCAACAACCAGTTTGCCAAACTGCTCAGAAAGTTAACAACCAGTTCTCCCGAAGTGGTGCGAACTGGCTGAATCCCACCATTGCAAGTAGTCCTGGAGAAATGGCAGGCCACTTAACAAATATTCAAAATTACGACAGATGGTGGGGGAGAGGGTGTTATGACAGCAATAGTACCTCCACAGTTATTTGCCCTTATGACAGATCATGGGGATGCTGCAGAACCCCCCACCTCTCTTCCTCCCCCCCCACCCCCATTCCTGCCCCGACTGGATCCCACAGCACTTGGGCTTGCTCCCCATGCTGTCTGGAAGCAGTCACCGTTTTCAGGGCCTTGATAATTCCTTGCAGAAATGTCTGGCTTGCCAAAGCCTAGCAACAGTCGGGAGATTTTTGCAGCTGCCTGAGGACCAGCTGATCAGCAGCCAAAAAGCTCTGAAAGGTTAGGGAACTGGTTCTCTTTTTTTGCCACCAAAAGCAGGACACCTTGGTAATAGGAAGAGGAGGAAAGAAACAGGAAAAGTAGGCATTCACAGTGTTCTCCTTCCCCATTGTTTCTCACTGCCAAAACAGTCAGCTGTGTGGTGGTCTGACTCTCAGGGTGAGGGGAGCCTTGGGAGGCCTGGGATACTAGGCCTCCCAGTATCTCCCCCATGCCTGAAAGGGAGAGCAGGGATGGCTGGTCATTACTTGAGGCTTTAACGTTTGTTGTGATTTCCAATCCTAATGGACAGGCTCCACTAGGGTCATAATTTGAGGATGATCTGTAATTCATAATGCTGATGTCCCCTGTTGTGGCTCCGTTACCTGAGCCTGTGTCATCGGCAGGAGAGGACTCTGAGAGTGAAGGAGAGGAGTTGGCAAGGCCTCCCTCTCCAGGACCCTCCTCTCTGGCAATGCCTTCAGTGTCCGCCGAAGGGCAAGAGATAGGGCCAGGGCCAAGCACGTCCACGCAGCCACAGATGGACAGTGATGAGGGTAATGAGTCTTGGCTGGATCCACGCCAGCGTCGCAGAGATAAGCGCACACAACAGAAGAAAAGGCGTGCCCGAGATTAGGCTGAGTCATTAGACCACACCCCACAGAATATAAAAGGGAGCGTGGTGGCCAGTCAAACCTTGTGACAAACAAAGCTGAAAGCTTCCACGCCATTCTGCATTGCCGGACTTTTTGCTATAGATTTTGCTGGATTATCTCTGGACTTGATTGACTCCGTAATTATTGAGCTGTTTCTTTTGATGTACCAGGAGTGGGGAGAAGTTATCTCTCCTCTTCGTAAATAATAAACTGTTGGCAGGCAGCCACTAGGTTGTTGCCAAGTTCCGTTATCATAAGGAAAAGGATTTTGCCGGCTGGTTTGGTCTTTAACTCTTGAACGTCTGTTGGTGTGTGCGCGTGTGGTTTATTTTATTTATTTTATTATTATTTTATTAATTTTATTTCTATACCCCGAAGGACTCAGGGCGGTGTACAGCCTAATTAAAAACACAAAGACAGACAATATTTAAAAATAATTAAAATTATTAAATATTATGCCCAATTTATCAAACCCCGAATTTAAAAACCCAATTTAAAACCAATTAAAATCTTTATATTGATAGTCCAGCCTGGCGGAACAACATGGTTTTGAGGGCACAGCGAAATACACGGAGATCAGAGATTTTGCGAATTTCTGGGAGGAGTTCATTCCAAAGGGCAGGGGCTCCCACAGAGAAGGCTCTCCTCCTGGGTGTCGCCAGCCGGCATAACTTGGCTGACGGCACCCTGAGGAGACCCTCTCTGTGGGAGCGGACTGGCCGGTGGGAGGCTACTGGTGGCAGAAGACGGTCTCGAAGGTACCCAGGTCCAATGCCATGGAGCGCTTTAAAGGTGGTGACCAACACCTTGAATCGCACCCGGAAGACCACCGGGAGCCAGTGCAGCTCATGCAGGAGGGGTGTCACGTGGGCACAATGAGTTGCGCCCATAACCACCCGCGCGGCCGCATTCTGGACCAGCTGGAGCCTCCGGGTGCTTTTCAAGGGGAGCCCCATGTAGAGACCATTGCAGTAGTCCAGTCGGGAGGTGACAAGGGCGTGAGTGACTGTGCGCAAGGCGTCGCAGTCCAGAAAGGGCCACAACTGGCGGATCAGGTGAACCTGATAAAAAGCGCCCCTGGCCACGGCCGTCATATACATGTTACATGTAAAGCCGCTGGGTGAGATCATCCGTGGTTTCGGGGTGAAGTACCACCAGTACGCTGATGACATCCAGCTGTACATCTCCACCCCAGACCACCCCAACGATGCCCTTGAAGTGATGTCCCGGTGTCTGGAGGCCATGCGGATCTGGATGGGGAGGAACAGGCTCAGACTCAACCCATCCAAGACCGAGTGGCTGTGGTTTCCGATGTCCCGATATAGTCAGTTGACGCCATCGCTGACTATTGGGGGCAAATTGCTGGCCCCCACAGAGAGGACTCGCAACTTGGGCTTCCTCCTGGATTCATGGCTGTCATTAGAAGAGCATTTGACGGCCGTGACCGGGAGGATTTTTCATCAGGTTCCCCTGATTTGCCAGTTGCATCCCTTTCTGGATCGGGACTCCCTACACACAGTCACTCATGCCCTCATCACTTCCTGCCTGGACTATTGTAACGCTCTCTACATGGGGCTCCCCTTGAGGAGCACCAGGAGGCTCCAACTGGCGCAGAGTGCGGCCGCGCGGGTGGTTATGGGAGCAACATGGCGCTCCCATATGACACCTCTCCTGCGCGAGCTGCACTGGCTCCCCGTGGTCTTCCGGGTGCACTTCAAGGTTTTGGTCACCACCTTTAGAGCGCTCCATGGCTTAGGACCTGGTTATTTATGGGACCGCCTACTACCACAAACAGCCTCACACCGGCCGGTACGCTCTCATAGAGAGGGACTCCTCTGGGTGCCGTCAGCCAAACAATGTCGACTGGTGGCCCCTAGGGGGAGGGCCTTCTCTGTGGGGGAACCTACTGTCTGGAATGAGCTCCCCCTGGAGATACGAAGGATCCCAGACCTGCACACCTTCCGCCACGCTGTGAAGACCTTTTTATTCCACCAGGCGGGCTTGGCCTAATCCTTTCCCTCTTTTTTAATATGTAAATTTTAATCTGTTTTAAATTATTGGGGTGTTTTAATTTGTCAAGGCCAAAATTATTTAATTCGATTTTATCTGGTTTTTTAAATTTTTTGTATCTATGTATTTTATTGTTTGGCTGTTCACCGCCCTGAGTCCTTCGGGAGTAGGGCGGTATACAAATCAAATTAATAATAATAATAATAATAACAACAACAACAACAACAACAACAACAATAATAATAATAATTTCTTCTAAAGACAGCCGTGCGTCCAGGAGGATGCCCAGATTGTGGGCCCTCTCTGTGGGGGGTAAAGACTCACCCCCAATAGTCAGTGATGGTACCAGCTGACTATATCACGGCGCCGGAAACCACAGCCACTCGGTCTTGGAGGGGTTGAGTCTGAGCCTATTTCTCCCCATCCAGACCCGCACAGCCTCCAGGCAGCGAGACATCACATCAAGGGCATCGTTGGGATGGTCTGGGGTGGAGATGTACAGCTGAGTATCATCAGCGTACAGATGGACTCTCACCTCAAAACCACGGATGATCTCACCCAGCGGCTTCACATAAATGTTGAACAGAAGGGGCGAGAGGACCAACCCTGCGGCACTCCCCATGCAAGGTGCCTCAATGTTCTGGTTGGGGACAGAACATCCCCTTTAAAACCCTTCATCGCAGTGGTGGGTTCGCACTGGTTTGGGCGAACTGGTAGCGGTAATTTGGCCTGGGTCATCAAACCGGTAGTGACCGCTGGCTGGCCTCACCCCCGAACCAGAAGCTCTGTCACCACTCGCTTGCCCCCCCCCACAACTTCCGGGAGCAGCTGACAAGGAGGCAGACACTGGGAGGCTTCTTGCAGTCACATCAAAAAAAGAAAAAGCCTCCCAGCTGTTGCCTCTTTGAGAGCTGCTTTGTGGCTGTGGTGGCTGGCTGTAGGCTGCTGAAAACTACTGGAGGTCGCTGAAAAAGCTGCTGCCGTCACATCCCATTGCCTGCTGCACTGCGCTCAGATTGATGCATCCCATTGCCTGCTGCTTCAGTCTGAGAGCAATGCAGCAGGCAATGGGATGCACGTGCATGGCTGGCGCGAAGAACAGGGAGCGACAACAGTGGCTTTTTCAGCGACCTCTGGTAGTTTTCGGTGGCCTGTGGCCAGCTGCCACAGCCACAAAGCGGCTCTCAAAGAGGCAGCAGCTGGGAGGCTTTTTCTTTTTCGATACAACTGCGAGAAGCTTCCCAGCCCTCCCCTCTTTGCCAGCTGCTTCCTGGCAGCAGCGGCTTTCTGGAGGCCACTGAAAACTACTGGAGGTCAGCTTGCTTTCTGGACTCTGGACCAGCCATCACAGGAGAAAGGTAAGCAGCCAAAAAAAAAAAGAGGCGGTGGTGGGGGAGGAAGCAGGGCTAGGGCCAGGGCTGCTGAAGGAGGGGAAACAGGGTTACGTGTGTGATTGGTGAAGGGAGGGTGGGGTGGCATACAGGAGAAGGCCTTTGATAGATTAGGCCAGGCCTGGGCAGAAAATAAGTAGATAGGTAGAAATAAAAAAAAAATCCTACCTTTGTCTATGGGTGTGGGTAGGTGGGGGGGGGGGGTCATGTGACTGAGTGCTGTGGCTGTGAATGACATCAAGTTGGCCATGTCCACAGTTACATGACCACCAAGCCATGTCCACCAAACAAGCCATGCCCACAGAACCGGTAGTAAAAAATTTGAGACCCACCACTGCTTCATCGGCTACGACTTGTGTATCTTTACAGTTGTCTGTTCCTAGTAGTTTCTGTCCATCCATTAAACCCAGAAAGAGAGGAGTTTATACAAATACTCTTCTCTGACATAGTGACATCTGCTGGATCTCTGGAGGTTAGATTTCTATGTTGCTTCCCCTGATCTCTGGAACAAGGTTCCCCCAAATACTTGATCAATGATTATGCTCCTAAATTTTTTGAAAAGATCTATCTGTCTCCTTCTCTTTCTTAGTTCTTTCAGTGTGTCTTTGAAACTTGGTATGTTATAGAATCATAGAATTATAAGGTTGGAAGGGACCTTGAAGGTCTTCTAGTCAGACCCCCTGCCCAAGGCAGGTGACCTTACATCCTCCTGAAAAAATGATTCTACAATCTCTTCTTTAAAATGTCCAATGATGGAGCACCCACAAGGCAAGCTGTTCCATTGATTAATTGTTTTGTCAGGAAATTTCTCCTTAGTTCCAGTTTAAATTTCTCTTTAACAAGCTTCCACACATTGCTCCTTGTTTTGCCCTCATGTGCTTTGAATAATAAGTCTACCTCCTCTTCTCTGTGACAGCCCCTTAAGTACCAGATGACAGACAGCTATCATCGATCCTTTCATTAGGCTAGAGTCTAGACCAGGGGTCTGCAACCTTAAAAACTCAAAGAGCCATTTGGACCCATTTCCCACAGAAAAAAAAAACACACCAGGAGCCACAAAACCTGGGTGGGTCTGGCCAACTCGATGTAACGCATTCCCACCCTGTCACATGACTCCCCAGCCATGCCTCCCCAGCCACAAAACCATTCTCTCTCTATGTCTCTCTCTCCCCCTCTCCCTATCTTCCCCTCTTTTTCCTTCTCTCTCCCCCTCCCCCATTCTGAATCTCTCTGTCCCTCTCCCTATCTTCCCATCTCTCCCCCCTCTCTATCTCTCCCCCTCTCCTCTCTCCCCCGTGTCTCTCTCTACCACTATATCTCTCTCTCCCCCTCTCCATCTCTTCTCCCCTCTCTCCCCCTCTCTCTGTCTATCACTGTGTGCATGTCTCTCTATTTCTCTCTCCCCCTCTCTGTGTATCACTCTGTATATCTCTCTCCCCTCTCTGTGTATCACTCTTTATGTCTCTCTCTCTCTCTCTCTCTCTCTCTCTCTCTCTCTCTCTCTCTCTCTCTCTCTCTCTCTCTCTCTCCTCCTTTTATTTCTTCTTTTTGGAAATCCGGTCTGGCTGAGGAAAGATCGCCAGCAGCGGCGGAGGCTTCCCTTTGGGCGACTGTCCTCCTCCTTCCACCCTCCTTCTCCTCTTGTGACCCCATGGCCGGCTGTGGCTGAGCCGGGAGTGTGTGCATGCATGGGGAGACCCTCCACGACCGAGCACCAAAGCGTAGCAAAGGCACACAGGCTTAAGGAAGGTCTTAACAGGATGCAACAGGACGAGGCTTCTCTCCTGCACTGAGGCTCCAGCCATCGCCTTGTCATGTTGTCCCCCACCCTCAGCCAAGCGCAAAGGGCGTGAACTCCAGCCTGAAGTGGCAGGAAGTGAAGGCTGCCTTATGAGCAAATGTGGCGGTAAGGCAGGTACAGGGCCGCTTTGCTCCTGTTCTCTTCAGCGACCCTCCTCCCCCTCCTCTTGTGACCCCCTGGCTTGCTGTGGCTGAGCAAGGAGCATGCACATGTGGGGGAGACCCTCTTTAAGCGAGCGGCTGCCCACCCCGTGTGTGCCTTTCCTGTGCTTTGGTGCTTCCTGGAGGAAGGTCTCCCCATCCGTACACACACTCCCAGCTCAGCCACAGCCTGCCAGGGGTTCAGAAGAGAAGGAGGGGGAGGATGGTCACCTGAAGGGAAGCCTCCGCCATGGCTGGTGATCGTTTCTCAGCCAGCCCAGATTTCCAAAAATATCCAAAAAAATAAAAGTGGCGAGGGGTGGGACAGTGGGACAGGGGCAGGGATGGGTTCTAAAAATTTTTACTACCGGTTCTGTGGGCGTGGCTTATTTTGTGGGGTGGTTTGATGGTCATGTGACAATTCTTTAGGATTTAGCAGAGGTACTGGTCTACCAGGCTTTTAACTGCTTGCAGAGCCATACTGGTCTACCCATTTGATTTTGGAGCATTCCGGTCTACCTACTTGTTTTTGGAGCACACTGGACTACCACCACACTGCCTTTTACTGCTGATCAGCTGTAGAGCGGCCCTCTGAAGCACCGTGGCAAGAGTTTAAACAGTTTTTTTCCTTCTAGCCGATCAGCTGGGACTCGGGAGGCAGCGAATAGATTGGTGGCAGGGCCAGGCAGAGGTGGTATTTACCGGTTCTCCGAACTACTCAAAATTTCCACTACTGGTTCGCAAGACCTTATCATTTTGTTGCTTTTCTGTGCCTCTAGGGCCTCAGCATTTATTTATTTTTTTGCATTGTGGTGACCAGAAATGAACTCAGTATTGCAAGTGAGGACTCACTAGTGCAGTGTAGAGCAGTAGTATCACTTCTCATGATCTTAATGCTATCCCTCTGTTGATGCAGCCTAGGACAGCATTGGTTTTTGGGGAAGTTGCAACACACTGCTGGCTCATACTTAAGTGGTGATCCATTAGGACACCAACATCCCACTCACAGTTATTACAGTTGAGCCAGTTATCGGTTATTCTATACATTTGCATTTGGTTTTTCCTGCCTAAGTTCAGGACCTTACTTTTCTCACCATTGAACTGCTTCTTTTGGATATTTTGTTCTTCTTTGCAGCAAAAAAAAATAAATAAAAAAAAATATACATGAATTGTTTGCTAACCATGCCTGGAGTATCTATATATTAATCCAAAATATTAATTCTTATATATTGTTTGACTGCTGTATTAAGTATATATATTGCTCAGACTCTACTATAATTGGAATAATCTCTAAACCAAGTAATAATTAAAGCATATACTGCAGGTAAGATATGTGCTAAATGTGTATACCCAATACCAAAGAAGCATTGAGAGAGAAAGCCCAAATGTACTAGACATCAACCAGCAACACAATATTCACATATGTGCCTCTTTGCATTTGCAGAATACTAACTCTATTATTCCCATATTGAAACTCTATGAGCAGCCTAGCTAAGCAATATTTAATGTTAATGTTCTCAGGACAATATCTACCCCACAGCCATGCCTCTAATAGCAATTCCCAGTGAATTTGTTTGCATTGTTTGGAGAGAAGATTGGATTTTTATTATCCTGTGAACAAGTCAAGAGGAAAATACTATGGTTGGATTCCCTCTACATGCAGGCAGTCTAATTTTGCAGGATTAATTTGCAAGTAAAGTTCAGGATCTGGCAAGTATTCAAAGCTTCAGCCTACCTCATAAAGTCTCAGGTCTTTTTCTTGAACAAGCTTTTTCACAAAAGCTGCAATGAAAAGTGTCCAAGCAGCCATTAATGTAAATGGAAGAGAGTAGGTCACACTAGTCAGAAACCTGTAAAAAGTGAAGTAATTAATTAGATAAATCCAAAGTAGTTTCCCTTTGTGAATTATAATTAAGATAATTTTCAAAATACTATAAAAGCCTTTAAACAGTAAAAATGTTTTCTCTCACACAGTCTATAATTAAAAAGTATTTGATCATTTTAAGAACAGGAATATATTTTGCTGAACGCAACTTCAGCCTTCTTTGACAAATATCTTGTCTTTCCTCAATCTCTAATCACGCTGGTACAGAGATATGAGCTTTTGCACTGCAAAACATTGCACAATACAATATGTATAGCTACTTTGCATGACTCCTGATCAGTGGTGAAATATGAACTGGTTTGCTACTAGTTCGCTGGCCGCGCATACACAGTTCGGACCAAATGCGCACATGCATGCACATTACACACCAAAAAGAGTCTTGGGAAGGTAAGTAGAACAGTGAGGGGGGGAAATTAGCTGTGGTGTGCAGTCTTGGGAACCTTTTAAAAAACTTTTTTAAAGCATTTTTTACTACCGGTTCGGGCGAATAGGTAGTAAAAAATGCTTTTAAAAGTAAAAAAAAAGAGGTTCCGATGATCACAGCTGTGCCGCGCGATCATCAGAACCTTTTTTTTTTACTTTTTTAAAGCATTTTTTTATTACCTATTCGCCTGAACCAGTAGTAAAAAAATGCTTTAAAAAAGTTTTTAAAAAAGCTTCTGATGATCACGTGACACAGCTGCGATCTTGGGAACCTTTTTTAAACCTTTTTAAAGCATTTTTTTACTACCTATTCGCCCGAACCAGTAGTAAAAAAATGCTTAAAAAGTTTAAAAAAAAGTTCCGACGATCGCGCGTCACTCAGCTGATCGTCGGAACTTTTTTTTTTACATTTTTTTTTACTACCGGTTCAATGAACCAATAGTATTTTTTACTACCAGTTCAGGCGAACTGGCCTAAACCGGTAGCATTTCACCCCTGCTCCTGATTATTTTTACATCCCCGCAAAATCTTAGAAATAGCTGATGTAAGATGGTCCACAAAGGCAAAGTCTATTGTTTTGTATTTCAATACTCCCTCTAAAATTCAATATCTAGTTATATGTTCAAAATATCAGCATATTAATGCTCACATAGCATTTTACAACTTTGCATGTCATTAAAAATTCCAGAGCAATGCACAATGAAACCATCAAGCTACAGTGATGTAATACAGTAATATACAGTAAATTCAATCAAGAAAAATATTAAACCTAGGTCAAATCAATGATTATTACATATAGCTGGCACTGATGGAATGATGGAAATAACCAGATAGAACTCTTCCATTTTTGGCTGAATCACTTCACTTTGTAATATTTCTCATCATAATGGAGAGATCATTCCATATACTGGGCTTTTGCAACAACACATGTTCTCATTTACTTATGCAAAGCATCCTATGCAGAACATAATAACTCAATAGATCTTACATGAAAGATAAGTGAGGAGGCATTATGAAAACACTCTGCAAATACCTGAAGAAGTCCCTCACAAAAAATGCTATATCCTGCTCTCTGCTGACACAAACTGCAGGGTATGGAATAGTGGATTTAAATTAGAAGAAGGAGAAAATCATAAAAGTAAAGATTAATTTTAACAATAGAGACAAATATTAAATGGGTGATGAGCTGTATTCAATCAAGCTAGATGACCATCTATCAAAAATTCATGCAACTAAGCATGAGGTCACATTCACAGGCCTAAATTCAGTGGTGAGTAAAAAATAATTTATCATAATCGCTGTTAATGGATCATAAAAAACTTTAACCCAACTCTCATTTGATACTTTCTTATGCATTATTGTACATCACAGTTTGGAAATCTCACATATTCATAATTTACAAGTTCAGCTGTAATAGAGTTTTGATTAAAAAAACAAATCAACATATATTCTGTTACTGGAATATCATACAATTAATAAGTTTTAGCTATTTCCCCCCACTAAGATATTAAATATCCTGCCAATTCACATAGACTTACATGTCTTTATTATAACAAGGATATGGTGTAGCCTGAACTTGGACAGCTATTTCTTCTGCACTTTTCCCAGTCTGTAGTTCAATTATTGCTCTATCAATGCTATCTTGGATGTAGACAAATGCTCGACTGTAGATTTGGCTTTGAGAGGCTGAATTATGTGGCCCCACTGTCCAAATTTTTTCTCGTATTCTTTTTGTTGTTTGAGAAATCTTGCTGCTCATTCGAATGGTATAATTGACTAATGGTGGAAGGGAAAGTCCACTAGGTGTTATGTGTTTTCTTGTCCCACTTGAAGGTAATTTGAAAATGACACCTTTAAAAAAGGAAGAGAAACATTTGCAATTACCAAATAACTAGTATATGATAAAGATGTATGTGGCCAACAGAGGCTGCACCCTGATCTATCAATTGGGAGAATAATAAAATAAAAATGAATAATATCACCTATGTTGGTGTAATTTACACCTTCTGTAATTACTATTGAGGTTACATTCAATCCAAATCCTTTACCTGTTCTTATGAAACAGAAGTATTTCCAGAGGGCTGCAGTGAAATGATATAGTCTGCTGGGTTTTGCCTTATACAGTACGAATTCCATGATAGTTTACTTGTTGATAAAATAATTTAATTCATTGAAAATGAAAAACATGTCACATGTGCATTAGTTTGATCATATAAGTACTTCGAAATTATAGGTATGGCAGGTTAGCTCAAATAATATGTCTAATCTTGATACTTTTTTAAAAGTTCCAGTGGGAAAAAATCCATACCACCTTACTTACTTGCCAAAAGTTCATTTCTCAGAAACAGATCTTTTGCCATCATCTCCATTTCCTCTACAGTTTTGCCTGGCTGAATGCGATCAAGCAGCACACATGAAGAGGCATTTATTGATAGTCTTGCTAAAATAATAAGTTGATTTATTATGTCAGTGCTATTCTGTAGTTCCAAACGTATATCATCTGTATGAGTTAAAAAGATAGGTAGTATTAAAAAAGAAAGAGAAAGCCACTTTGTGCAGTAATTAAGACATCAGAAGAGCAGGAGTCAGTGAGTTCTAGTCCTGCCTTAGGCACAAAGCCATCTGAGTGACCTTGGACCAGTCATATTCTTTCAACCCTAGGAAGGAGACAATGGCAAAGCACTTCTGAAAAACCTTGCTAAGAAAACTGCAGGGATTACTCAGGCAGTTGCCAGAAGACAACATTGACTCAAATATTAAATTAAATTAAATTCCTCATCAAATCAGAATGTATTGTCTGAGGCTCATGAGAAATAGTCCTCTTCAACATCATGAATAGGATGAGGAACATTTTGGAAAAGAATGATAAGCATTCTCTCCATTTCCTCATCGGATTTTCAATATTCTAGAATACGGGTGTCAAACTCGGCACATCATATTGCTGTCATGTGACGTTTCACAATGTTTTTCCCATTCACAAAGCTGAAGTGGGCATGGCTTGAGCGCAGAGGTGATATTTTGGAGAAGTGATAGTGGAAATTTTGAGTAGTTCGGAGAACCGGTAAATACCACCTCTGACTGGCCCCATCCCCATCTATTCTCTGCCTCCCGAGTCCCAGCTGATCGGGAGGAAATGGAGATTTTGCAGTAACCTTCCGCTGGAGTAGGGAGGGAATGAAGATTTTACAGTATCCTTCCCCTGCCACACCCACCAAGCCATGTACACAGAACTGGTAGTAAAATTTTTTGAATCCCATCATTGCTTGAGTGTGATAGTCTGCAGGCCGCCAGTTTGACACCCCTGTTCTAGAAGATTGAAATACATTTTCAAAAAAAATGATTACAAAAAATGACTGAAATAATAGAATGAAATTTAATGGAGATAAATGCAGTGTTCCTCACTCAGTAAACAGAATTAAAATACTCAGCTTTAACATTTGGTTTATCCAGTTTGGCAATAGTGAAAAACATATTGGAATAGAAATCTCTTTTATATCCATTGTCTGCTGTTGATGCATGGACATACTCATACTCCTTTCTTGATAGCTGTCATGCCCCAGCATATAATTTAAATACTGTTGTTGCTCTCTTAGCCCCATCTAGTGGCCGGAGGAGCAAATACCAATCTATATTGTTTTGAAGCTGACCCAATCCCTTTACCTATCAGCTTGCACTCTCAAAACAAGTGCATGCTGGGAAGCCACACTCCATTCCTCCTTTAGCATTTGGAGGAGACAGAAGCACAAGGAAGAATCCAGCTGATAGCCCTGGAGCCATTTTCCCCTGGCACCTTCAGGGCTGCCACAGCAGAGATGAGTTGAGCTGTGGGAATGGGAGGGGGGAGGTAGAGATAGCTGCGTTTAGATTCGGGTTTCCCCACATGTGCCAATATGACATGCCTAATAAATCTATACTTTGAGGAATATGCCTGCCTTGGAGTTTTGATTCTGTTGGGTGTGTTACTTGGAATCCTGACACCAGCCTAATCTGTGGCACATGTTCATCCAAGGACAAACCCACATCTCACGCACACAGCATCGCTGTTTCACCACATCCTGTTCTTTAATAAAGCATCCAGATCTATGCACACAATTGTTTTACTGGAGGATAGGTGGGTTTAGCTGCATGTCAAGCTGCAGGCAGAGTAATGTGTAGTGAGGACAGAACAGTGAAACAGCGGCTACCCAGCAAGTGGGATCCAGGATACATGAGTATACAGAAACCTGCTACTCTGCCAATGCAGCTACCTGCATACGGCCATACAGCAGTCTCTAAAGAGTCAAGCACATCCAGAAGACATCATGTCACAGAGCTGGGCATCTTCATACAAGACAAGGTCTCAAGTCTCTAATTCTTCCAAATAGTCATCAGCAAGTAATACATTGGCCATTGCCAGTGCAAAGGCTAGAGTAGCAAAAGCATGAGCAGCCTTTGCTGAACAAGAAATGGAGATGAAAAAAGAGAAAGCACAGTTAGAGACTGAAAGAATGCAGCAAGAGGCATCCCTGGAAATGCAGAAAGTCCTGTTAGAAGCGAACCGAGAGAGGCTTGCCATAGAGAAAGAAGTATCAGCTGCCACAACTGAAGTCAAAACCCTAGAAAAAGCTGTATATTCTGACAACAAATGCAGTAAATGCAGCAACATGCTTGGGCCAGAAACTGAACCCAAGATTCTCAGCAACCCGCTTCAGAGTACATCTATCAGCACTCCAGGCCAAGCAGCAATGCTCACCTTGATGGAAAAGACAACCTTCAAGTAGCAAGGCAAAGATATTACTCAGAACCACTACAGGCTAGCCACAAGCCTATAAACGAAATAGCTTCAAGCAAAGCTGCACCTCTAATAGCAGACTCCCCACACCCAAGGTACTTGAGCCTGCAAATTATCCTACAGGATCAGCCTTCACACCAGAGCAGCATGGAAAGCACCAGCTGAAACTAGAGACTCCTAAAAGGTCTCTCACAACACCTTTTCACCACAGCAATGCACAGTCGGCTAATCAAGCCATCATAGACCTTGCCAAGTTCTTGGCATGACATGAGCTAGCTGCTAGTCACACAAGGATTTGAAAAGTGTAATGATCATCCTGAAAGCCATAGTGCCTGGTGATCTTCCTTCCAAAATGCCATTAGAAGTTTTGTCATGTAGTGAAGAGATAGATTTAATAGTTAAATTGCTTGGAATTGAATCTGCTGAGCATGCAAAATGAATCAGGACAATAAACATAAACCACCCTGAAACAGATCTTAAAACAATCTGGGACAGTCTTGATGTGTGCTATGGCTCAACAGAAGCAGTGGAAAATGCTCCTGAGTTAGGGAAAGTCCTAGAATCATCCCACAAGATCCTCCAATACAGCAACAGTCTGAAAGTAGTTTCAGGAGCTGTGCTTCGAAGCAGTTGGTGAGCCAAAGTTGAGGGGCAGGGCTGCAATCATTTTGTTGTTGGATAAAACAGCAATTTTGGAATTTATTTTTCAAAAGGACAATAAGTCATGCCTTTCATTTCTTAACCAATTTAGGAGACTATTATCTTTATTAGCTAAAAGAGGCTCTCTTTAGTCGCAGCCTGTTACTCCTTTTTGAAGCTCTACGCCATTTTTGAGACTTCTTTATTGTTAAATGATAAGGAAGAGGGTTGCTGGAGGCAGCTAAAAAGGAAGTGTGGAGTATTTTTTAAAATTTAATGGAGAAACATAAGAATAAGAGGATAAAAATTTTACTATTTTTAAAATAATCTGTAGTTGTGGGGGGTTGAAATTTTCTGATTTTTCTGATGAACTCTGGCCAGAAAAAGGAAACGAACAAGCAAATAAATATATTTGTTTACCACTAGGGGGAGCTACAAAGATGTTTAATCCTGATCTTGAGACTGTCATCAGGAAAATCTTTGAAAGCTCCTTACAGATATACCATACCATACAGATATACCTATACCATAAATCGGCTAGGGACTAAAAATACATTCTTCAGAGATCTGTCAAGGCAAAAGTTGGATTTGGTGGAACTGCTTCCTGAAAACTTTCTCCTCTGCGCTTCCACACGAAGCAGTGTCGTCTTCCATCTCCTGCTTTGTTGGGAGCAGACACCAGAAAGGGAAATGCCAACGATGTCTGGGATTGGGAAAAGAATGTCTCCTTTGACATGCACACGTACACTCACTCACACACACACACACACAATCACCATTCCAATCTTGGAGACTTTAATCCACATCTGAGCTTGCAAACTGCCAGTCTTGCCTGAGTTTGGGGAGAAGGCCCTCTCCTTCCTCTGTGGATAAAAGTCCCCAAACTTGGAATGTGTATGTGTGTGTATGTGTCTATGTCTGTGTCTGTGTGTGTACGTATGCATACTAAAGGAGATATTCTTCTCCCAATCCCAGATGAGAGAAGACACACATGCACAGGCACACACGCTTGGCTGCCAGCAGTTTGGGGAGGCACGGTGGAGCACTGAATTATTCCCACGTTGAGCTAGGCAGTGCGACTTGTTCCATCCCGGCCCAGCTGTTCCGAGTCAGCCAACCATGCCCACTCAGCCACACCCACCTGATTTCAGCAACCTGTCTGTGACCACCCAGTCACAGTCACCTGACCATTGTGAGTATCATAGTCTTACATGCAACTGACCCTTTGAGGGCAACCATGATGCTGATGCACTACTGCAATGCTGCAATGCTCTCTACATGGGGCTCCTCTTGGGGTGCAATGCTCTCTACATGGGGCTCCCCTTGGGGTGCACCCGGAGGCTACAGTTAGTCCAGAATGCGGCTGCGTGGGGGATTATGGGAGCGACGGGGCGCTCACATATGACACCTCTCCTGTGTGAGCTGCACTGGCTTCCTTTGGTCTTCCGGGTGTGCTTCAAGGTGTTGGTGACCACCTTTAAAGCGCTCCATGGCTTACGGCCGGGTTATCTGCAAGACCACCTTCTGCCGCCAATAGCCTCCCACCAACCGGTTCGCTCGCACAGAGAGGGCCTCCTCAGGGTGCCGTCGGCCAGACAGTGTCGGCTGGCGACCCCCAGGGGGAGAGCCTTCTCTGTGGCAGCACTCGCCCTCTGGAATGACCTACCCCCTGAGATACGCACGATATCAGACCTCCGGACTTTTTGTCGGGCCCTGAAAACACACCTATTCCATCTAGCTGGGCTGGCTTGATCCCATCCTCTCAATTTTAATTGAATTTGGTTTTAATTGGGTTGTTTTTAATATCTTGGGCCGAAATTATTTAATTGTTTTTTAAATTGTTTTTAAATTTTATATGCAATGTTTTATCATGGCTGTACACTGCCCTGAGTCCCGCAGGAGAAGGGCGGTATAGAAATAAAATAATAATAATAATAATAATAATAATAATAATAATAATAATAATGCCCTCAATGAAATTGAATTTGACACCCCTGCTCTAGCAAATTGAATGAATAGGATGTAACAATAGTGTTGTAGTTTGAGATTGGTAGAAACTTCACACCAGATCTAATCACTAATCTTAGAATCCCCAGGTTAGTCACTTAAGAAAAACCACTCTACTCATTTGTCCTAAATATATTTTCAATCTTTCAAGTTTTATGAAGAATATATCTTATATGCTCACACTCCTCATTTTTCCCTTTCATCCTATACTACAGTACCATCACTATTCAGTCAAGAACCTATACTATATCTGATTGGTAAAATGAAGATATGCAATAACTTACCCAGTTCATTAATTTGGTTTAACAATTCAACAGCATCCAGCTTCACCATGAGTTTGATGAAAACTTGTACAAAAGGATTCTGCAATGTGTTCTGCCAAATGACATGATGAGTATTTAATATTCAACTATGAAAAGTTTGTCTGAAGAGATAATTATTTTCATGTATCTCAATATTTCACCATATAATTTATTGTAGTTTCTGGATATGATCTGCACACTGAGTATGTAGAATGATAATTAAACCAAACTATTGTTATATAAGTTAACAACAGTCAAAATACGAAATGACGTTTCATACCTTCAACATTGGAAGAGTGTCATTTAATATAGCTAGTGAATCCATGAGCAACGGTGAACGGTCCAACCACTCCTGGGCTTTTTGTGTTAAATCAGCCATCAGTTTCAATGTTGAATTGGACTTACAGAATTGAAACAAACAAATCAAACATTAATGTATTCTGTAGGTAGGCAAAGAAATGATTTTAAAGATTAATGCTTTTAGCACAAAGTTTTGCTTTCATGCTATCAAAAAACCAAGGACTATAGATAACTAGCTGAATACCCGTGCTCCGCTACAAAACTATGTGATTGGACTTGATAAATCAACACTTACAGCTTGAAAATTAATGAGTAGTTATGATTGGCCTCTCCTCTCCCCTTCTCTCCCTCAGCCTTGCCCCATAGAAACATCTCCTATCCTATCCCCTTCTCTCCCTCAGGTTTGCCGCACAGAGACCTCTCCTATCAGAGGTGGTATTCAGCAGGTTCTGACCAGTTCTGGAGAATCGGTAGCGGAAATTTTGAGTAGTTCGGCGAACCAGTAAATACTACCTCTGACTGGCCCTGCCCCCATCTTTTCTCTGCCTCCCAAGTCCCAACTGATCAGGAGGAAATGGAGTTTTTGCAGTAACCTTCCCCTGGAGTGGGGAGGGAATTGAGACTTTACAGTATCCTTTCCCTGCTATGCCCACCAAGCCATACCTACCAAGCCATGCCCACAGAACTGGTAATATTTTTTTTAATCCCACCACTGTCTCCTATCCTATCCCCTTCTTTCCCTCAGCCTTGACCCACAGAAGCCTCCCCTATCCTATCCCCTTCTTTCCCTCAGCCTTGCCTTACAGAAGCCTCTCCTATCCTATCCCCTTCTCTCCCTCAGCCTTGCCCCACAGAAGCCTCCCCTATCCTATCACCTTCTCTCCCTCAGCCTTGCCTCACAGAAGCCTATCCTATCCTATCCCGCTTCTCTCCCTCAGGCTTGCCCCACAGAAGCCTCCGCTATCCTATCCCCTGCTTGCTGCTGTGAAAGTAAAACTGAAACTGAAACTCTTCGCCTCTGCTTGTGTTGTGTTGTGTTGTGTTATGCTTGGAACAGATTTCTTTTCAGGTGGGGAGGGCTGAACTCCTTAGCATCAGAGGACTGTTTGGAAAGTGAAACAGTATTTGCTGTGTGAGCAGGAAGGAGACAGGAAGAAGCCTAGCCAGGGCTTAGCTCAACTGTTCTGTAGTAAAGTTGCTTGCTGCTGTGAATAAAACTGAAACTGAAACTCCTCTGCTTGTGTTTTGCGTTTGGAACAGATTTCTTTTCAGGTGGGGAGGGGGAGTAGAACTCCTTAGCATCAGAGCATGTTAATAATAATATAGGAAATAATAATGCTGTGATGATCATTTCAAAAAATTCTTTCTAAGTAAGCACCTAGAAGCCAAGAGGAACATACGTGGCAAATTTCAAGTTTGTAGGCTTTATGGTTCTAGAGATTTTGTGATGATGCATATATATAGATAGGATAACAATAGCTCTGAAGACAAATATGCTAGTAACAATGGTCAGATTTTGAAGCTTAGAAAATTTAGTTTATTAACCAATTAAGTTCCTCTCTTATTTAATTTAAAAGAATCTTTGAGTTGCTGCTTTTGTAAAACCCACCAAATTACATATTCTAGAAACTGACTAATAGAATTTTTCATGAATCAGGTCTTTAAATTCAGTTTCTGCTGATTTATCAAGAATATTCTAATAATAGTGAACTGTTAATTTTTTTTAAAAAATGGCATTACCTTTTCCATGATTGCACGTGTTTCGGGAGTATCTGGAGAATACAGAATCCGCCCACGCAACATGGGCTTTAAGAAAGACCAAATTAAAGCTCCAGAAGGTGTCTTAACCAAGTCCAGAAACAATGATACACAGAAAGGTGCTATGGAAGAGACAAGAAAAATATTGGACCAACCAACCAAAGCGCACCTAAATCAGCCAAATACACTAGTCTGTTAGGATCCTGCTGGATCCTCTCATAACCTTGTGGTCACATACTAATGTAATACTTTTGACAAAACTACCATCCCCAAAGATCTCCATTTGCTTAATTCAGTCAGAAAGAATGTTTAACAAAATTCTTTCTGTTAAGATTAAATGAAAATTTAGAAGGACTACCTGCCAGTACATTGTCAGTTTTCCCTGTATCTAAATAGGATTTTGCTCTGCCAAAGATTGCTCTCACAGTCATTCGAAACTATTACAATGAGTGAGACTATTAGCTCATCAAGGCCAGTGTCTGACAGCAAAACTCTCCATGACCGTAGTGATAGATTTAATTCTGCTTCCTACTTGAAGCCCTTTTCCATTCCATTTGACATATCCAAGTAGGACTAAGCCACAAAACAAGGGCTATTTTTTATTTCAGTATGCCTAGTGAAATCTTGTCCACATATTTTTTAAAAAGAAAAAACAGCACAATTTCAATATTAATTATAAAGTTAGAATAAGATTTGTAATCCCACATTGTAGTTTAGAAAATGGTAGGAAGTTAAAAAGTATTTGAAAGTTAATTATATTGAACAAAAGAATTCCCTGATGTCTTTGCTGTACAGGTAGTCCTTGACTTACAACAGTTGATTTAGTGACTGTTCAAAGTTACAATAGCACTGAAAAAAGTGACTTATGACCATTTTTCATAGTTACAACCTTTGCAGCATCCCCATAATCATGTGATCAGAATCTGGATGCTTGGCAACTGACTCATAGTTATGACAATTGCAGTGTCCCAGGAACATGTGATCAGTTTTTGCAACCTTCTGACAAACAAAGTCAATGGGGAAGCCAGATTCACTTAACAACCCTGTTACTATTGCACAACTGCGGTGATTCACTGGCCTCCGGGGAGGTTACACGAGGCTGGCTCCAGAGGATTATTAACGCTTCCTTGAGCGAGGGTGTCTTACCGGCCGCCTTGAAAGAAGCGGTGGTGAGGCCCCTCCTCAAGAAGCCCTCTCTGGATCTGGCTGTTTTGGCTAACTATCGTCCAGTCTCCAACCTTCGTTTTATTGTGAAGGTTGTTGAGAGTGTGGTGGCACGGCAGCTTCCACAGTACCTGGATGAAGCTGTCTACCTAGATCTGCTCCAGTCCGGCTTCAGGCCTGGGTACAGGACGGAAACGGCATTGGTCGCGTTGGTGGATGATCTGTGGAGGGCTCGGGATAGGGGATGCTCCTCTATCCTGGTCCTGTTAGATCTCTCAGTGGCTTTTGATACCATCGACCATGGTATCATGTTGCACCAGTTGGAGGGGTTGGGGGTGGGGGGCACTGTTTTACAGTGGTTCTCCTCCTACCTCTCTGACCGGTCGCAATCTGTGTTGGCAGGGGGGCAGCGGTCGACCCCGAGGCGCCTTGTTTGTGGGGTGCCGCAAGAGTCGGTCCTCTCGCCCCTTCTGTTCAACATTTATGTAAAGCCGCTGGGTGAAATCATCCGTGGCTTTGGGGTGGAGTTCCATCAGTACGCTGATGACACTCAGCTGTACATCTCCACCCCAGGCCACCCCAACGATGCCCTTGAAGTGATGTCCTGGTGTCTGGAGGCCGTGCGGGCCTGGATGGGGAGAAACAGGCTCCGATTCAACCCTTCCAAGATCGAGTGGCTGTGGCTTCCGGCGTCCTGATATAGCCAGCTGGCGCCATCGCTGGTTATTGGGGGCGAATCATTGGCCCCCACAGAAAGTGCTCGCAACTTGGGCGTCCTCCTGGATAAACGGCTGTCTTTAGAAGAGCATATGACAGCCGTGGCCAGGGAGGCTTTTTATCAGGTCCGCCTGATAAGCCAGTTGCGTCCGTTTCTAGATCGGGACTCCCTACACACGGTCACTCAGGCACTCGTCACTTCCCGCCTGGACTACTGCAATGCTCTCTACATGGGGCTTCCCTTGGGGTACACCAGGAGGCTCCAGTTGGTCCAGAATGCGGCTGCACGGGGGATTATGGGAGCGACAGGGCGCTCCCATGTGACACCTCTCCTGCGCCAGCTGCACTGGCTTCCTGTGGTCTTCCGGGTGCGCTTCAAGGTGTTGGTGACCACCTTTAAAGCACTCCATGGCTTAGGGCCGGGGTATTTACGAGACCACCTTCTGCCGCCAATAGCCTCCCACCGGCCAGTTCGCTCACACAGAGAGGGCCTCTCCAGGGTGCCGTCGGTCAGACAATGTCGGCTGGCGACCCCCAGGGGGAGAGCCTTCTCTGTGGCGGCACCTGCCCTCTGGAACAACCTACCCCCAGAGATACGGACGATACCAGACCTCCAGACTTTTCGTCGGGCCCTGAAAACACATCTATTCCATCTAGCCGGGCTGGCTTGACCCCATCCTTACAGTTTTAAATTTATAATTGGTTTTAATTGGGTTATTTTAAATTGACGGCCAAAAGTATTTAATGTTTTTTAAATTGTTTTTAAATTTTATATGTTGTGTTTTTACCGTGGCTGTTCACCGCACTGAGTCCTGTTGGAGAAGGGCGGTATACAAATTAAATCAATCAATCAATCAATCAATCAATCAAATATGGCAAGAAAAATTGTAAAATGGGGCACAACAAATTTCTCACTCAGCAACATAAATTTTGGGCTCAATTGTGCTCGTAAGTCAAGAACTACCTGTATTTTACAGGCTATACATAGATTTCTACAATCCACAGAATGACCAGATCTAATAAATAAGAACAGAACTTGGTTTGTGTAGTTTTAATTGTGCTGATTATATTATGCTGTTGAAAACAATATAATGAAATAAAAAAGGATTATCCCACACTCTCACTAACTTTATTTGTGCTTGGTTATGCTGAAAGGATACCATTAGATGTTACTTCAACTGCCAAACTTACTAGTATCAGATGGAATACTATATTTCTTCATAATATGTTGAACATGTTCATCTTCATCTGCAGAAGAATGGTGAACATTCTGCTCCTCAAAATCAGGTAGCAGAGATTCAAAAAACAAGGGAGTGATTTCATGGTTGCAGAAAGTTTTTGATATAGTTTTCAACATTCTGCTATTTATTGTTAGATTGCTAGCCTCAAATAAAGCCTGTGAAAATAAACAGAAGACACAATGACAGAAAAGAAAGTAAATCAAAGAAGATAATTAATTAATTGTACCTTAGAATGGCTATCTCATTTAGATCCAGAGAGCTCCCACCCTAACATCATTCAGGAAGGCCTTATAATCTGGCTGTTTTTCCCCAGGCTCCTTAGTGTAGGATGGATGGAATCCCTTGTTAGATGTTGACTCAGCCCTCCATTGGGTAAAACCCAAATTGTTGGGAGCAATATGCTGAGTCTGTAAACTGCTAAGAGAGGGGTGTAAAGCACTGTAAAGCATATCTAAGTCTAAGTGCTATTGCTATTGCTATCATAGGAGAACAATTTTACAGAATGCATCCAAATTTTGGAACCTATTTTATTCCCATGGAATTAAAATTTGGCAAATTTTTGGTTGCTTCAGGGCTGCCACAGAGGAATTTATGTTTAGTAGACCAGTCCTGCTCTAGCCTTCCTGAGTAGTTGGCCCCTCCATTAGCTGCTGGTCCGATCCTAGTCATCCATAGGTCAAGTGAAGTCATCATACTATCAGCTGCCAGAGGATGACATCAGACCCCAAGACCCGAAAGAGAGATGTGGAGTTACTTCTGAACACTTTTTTATTTTTCCTCACTTAGGGGCAAAAATCTTGCCAAACTAAAACATTTATTTATTTATTTATTTATTTATTTATTTATTTATTTATTTATTTACTTACTTACTTATTTATTTATTATATTTAGATGCTGCCCATCTTGCTTAGAAGTGACTCTAGGTGGTTTAGAGACAGAGTAATAAGTAATAAATAAGACAGTGTAAAATAAAATGCAAATAAAAAGAAGCAGAAATTGACAATATTTCTTCTCTCAAATGCTGAAATCTTTCTCTCTTTCAGTGTAACATTGTGGCTTCCAGTCTCATAATAAGAATCCTTCCTATAATATGTTGGAACTGATAATTTGACTTCTATGCAAATTAAACACTGTCTAGACTTCTGATATTTTTCATTATTTTTTTATAATTCCAGCTTCTAAAAATTAACACATTTTAAAAGCAAACCTTAGAAAGTGGTGCATGTCTTGTCATCCTCAGCTTTTTCAGAGAATGAATTGCATCTAAGAGTGGATAAACATCTGATACAAGCTGCATCCTCAAGTGATCCAAGTCTTTCAGAAGTTCTAATGCCTTATCCACAGGAATTTGAAATTCCTTAGGGAAAAGCATCTAGAGAAGCCCACAAAAAGCAACATTATAATCCAAACTAAACATGTTTTTAAAAGATATACATGTGATATATTTCATTCAACTGATACCAAATAAAGCTTTTAAGTTTAATTAATTCTCTTGCCCAAATTACAATATTTTTAGACCTTCTTGGACTGAATTGGTCTTAAAAAATTATATACCTAGAAGCCACATTCTCAAAAGATCAAAATTCATATATTTGAGGGAGAGAATGGAACTATAGAAAGCAGTCTATTTTCTGCTTAGTTCAATAAGAATTGTTATTATTCCTGTATTCTCCAGTCCATGCAAAGTTCATCATGCTTCATTCTGCTGCATCGTTAAAAATCAGTATTTCAGTATCAATATCATTTGTTAGCCCCACAACTTACCATTCCTGGTTCTACCCTTTGCCAATAAGTCAATAATTACAGTATAGTATTCATGATTTCAAGGTTCTACCCGCTGAATTTAAGGACATGAACTTTGGGGATTTTACTAGTGTATTACTATATGGAGGCATATAGTTGTAACATTAAGTTACAACTGAACAAATGAATAATGTATTTTCAGATTTCTTATCTGCTAAGTAATAATATCCTTTTTGAATAAATCCACCCTGTCTGTGAAACACAGTAAGTTTAGATTTTGCATTGAGATTTAAGGGTGTTAATTTGAGCATTGCATACTCCTGGATAAATACAATCTCTACTTCAATTTTAAATTTAAATATTCACATAATTCCAAATATTTCAATGAATTCTACAGAATCGCACATTTAAATATCTTCTACAAAGGAGTACATACACTGTTCAACTATAGTCTTGGAAGCACAGCAATAATTAATAGTGGCAATAGTAACACTAAGACTTTGAGCAAACTCATAAACTAAATTTATTTAGGATATTGTTTTAAATGATTGGAACAATTACAAGTGTAATTGTTTTTTGAAATACATTATAGTTGTTTTTTTCTATTATTCTTGTTTCATTGGAAGGTAAAAAAAAATGTCAGAATAAAACCACCTCCACAGAATTTCAATTTATTCTTTCCGGGATTGTTTCAGAGAGGAAGTGAAGAGATTTGATCACTCCATCCACTACCAAAGCAATCACTGAAGAGAAATGGGCTTGGAGGCAGCACCTCAAACTACTAGGTCCCCATCTTTTAAAATCTTCAATGATAAAATGTAGTTAACCATCTGCTGCACACCTCTGCTCAGGTAGATAAAGGGAGATCAGTGCCAGCATATAACAGAACGGGGGAATTAAGCACAGTCCTCCTTAATCAAACCTAGCTCCTGGTTTGGACATATTCAAGAACATATCCATAAGATTTTTTTAGCAAAAATATGGAAATGATTTGCCACTGCCTCCTCCAACATATTTTTTCAACTTCCCAGTCTAGCTAATAGCTCTGAGATTTCTCAATGACCTCTCAGGGAAGTCTTCATCAGATTTAAATCAGCTTAGTTTTTTTGTAATTAGTCAAAGTCCACTAGGTGTTGCCACCTGTAATTGCATAAATTCAGTCTTAAATCTAATAGAACCCCTTTAAAGCAAAATGCAGTTGTATGTGTGTAGGGTGTGACATTTAAGCCACTTTATGTATTTCATAAATACAGTATAAATAGTCTGTTTTCGTCCCTCTGCTACTCTATGCGAAACATATGTATTTTGCTAATGATCATATAAAGAAATACTGTGTATGTTCATGTATTATAAATGCTACTACTTATTAACACCTTACTTTTCACATGCAGCTTTTATGAAGTTACCGGTGCTCTATAATTGTGTCTGGTATCTACAGTATGTATTGGAAAGTATCCCTGTCTATGCCAGTTCCTTCCTTCCAAATAAAGCTGCTAAAGAGTCATCTCTAATCATACTCATATTTTAGTTTCAATCATGTTGGAGCACAGAGTTGCCCAACTCACATCTGGTCCCATTGAATTGATATATACACCACCCATTAAAACTTACTGTTGATCTTGTGGATCTCTTTCCCATTGTGCATAGAATGGCAAACAAAACCAAATACATGAAACAAACCTTATAGATGAATTTGTAGATATCTAAGTAACGCAGAAATGTGATCCCCAAAAGATAAGACTTGTAAGCCCTTTCTGCAAGGGACAAGTTGCAGAATTGTTTTGATATAATTTCCAGTTTAGCATCACCGGTATCAGCATTACAGGACTCTAGCTGCAGTATTTGAAATATCAGCTGTATTGGCAGTGAAAAAAAGCAGAGTGGTAAATACTAGGGTCTCTCTAACAAGGTTAAAT
Source organism: Arizona elegans (assembly GCA_022577455.1). NCBI lineage: Eukaryota > Metazoa > Chordata > Lepidosauria > Squamata > Colubridae > Arizona > Arizona elegans. The sequence continues at coordinate 159,279,682 of JAKOOJ010000001.1, forward strand.
TAAGCAGCTCTCTTTAAAACCACTAACCTAGACCACTTAAAAAGCAGCATGAAGGGACATAATAATAATAGAACCAGTAGAATTGGTGGGACATAATAGTGGAGTCAGTAGAATTGGTTTGACTTGCTGTTTTGTTTCTGTAAGAATTGCTTTGCTAAGAATTAGAACTGCCTCTGCCATTTGTTTCTACCAGTGATCTCACTTCTATGGTATGTTTTTCGGTATCATTCCGTACTTGGTGGATAGCTCAAGAAGCAGGGTTACTAAGCACCCACCCACCTCCCTTCCTTGCTGCACTGCTAAAGTCCCATCTGGAGTGCCATAAATGTAAGGTCCCAAAATATACTTGAGTCACCAGAATGCCAAAGGGAGAGACTCAAGACGAGGCTTGCAAAAAGAAGCACATTTTATTTATGGCCAAAATTAAAATACTGGGTAGAACTATATCCAGAACATACAGATTCTTCCCACCCGGGATTTAGAAGGGAATAAAAAACATAAAGCCTGTCTAAATGGGAAGACTCAGATAATTCGACTTGATCAATTTGGTGTAATTCCTGTTAAAAATTCTTAGATGTGCATCTATGATGATAGTGTATAGAATTGAATGGGATTGAATTGATTGTGATATGTCTGGCCAGCCTGCAAATTAAGTAAACTTCTCAGGTTGGAGCTGTGGGAAATGGAAAGTAATTAGGGGCCACAATCACATTTATGATTTAAACTGCTCTCTGAGTTTTCCCATTGCTTTAAGAATGAGTTATAGGTTGCCCAAGGAAATAAAAAGTGAGGATTTAAAGGGACAAAAAAAAAAAAAAAAAAAAAAAACAACCCTCCACAGTTCTGGAAACGTTGTGTCTATGTGTAATCATTTCCAGACCTGGATGGAGGATGAAATCCTCTAATAATAGTACACAAAATCATTTACAAAATGGAAGTTTCTGGATGCTGTGGATTGTGACAAATATGTAAAAATGTATAGTATATGTTAGATTAGGCGCAGGGAAAGAAGACGTGACCAGCTGGATACATTTAGCAACTTTATTGGAACAGTAACAGACTGGTGCTGGGCTGCCGGAGCTCTCCTTATATTTGCTCCGGCAGACGCACCGCCCCTATGACAGCTATTCAAAACTCCTGCCGGAGGATTCCAACCAATCCCGGACGGATGTCCTTATAAGGACGTAACACTCCTCCCCCCTAGTTCTTAGTCTGTCCATCAAGTACGTAGTCGCGCAGGTACGTGGGACGTTGAGAAGTCCTGGATGACCTGCGCAGTCCCATTCTAGTTTGGTAGCCATCTTGGACGGATGGAGTTCCTGCGTCTCCCGGTTCCCTCCCTGGAACCGGACAGGATTCGGCCGTTGAGTGCATGGGCTGGGTCCCCGCGCCTCCGGCCGGGTCTTAGACCTCCGCCCACTGGCGATGCTGGTCTTCCCTGCCTGGGTTGTGGAGTACCTGCCGCTGACCGTCGTCGCTGACCGGTATGGAACTACTGAATCCCGGTAAGTCTCTGGTGTCCCTTTTGGCTTTTACCGGTTCGGTGGTGGCCAGTTCCGGTCGGGGGTTCCGGTCTTGCAGCTTCGTCTGGTTCTGATCCCGGTGTCCCTTGGTCGAGACCGATGCCTTCCCAGGGTGACTGCCGGAACGTGGTGGTTCTTGTCCGACCTTGCCGGGGTGGTGCTGGCCTCCTTCGCAGGGGTGGTGTAGGCCCTCTCTGCTGGAATGGCGTTGCCCAGGTGATCGATGATTTCTGCTGCCATCGTGCTGGAGTTGATCGTCCCTGTTGGGTTGGTGCAGGCCTCCCTTGCTGGGGTGGTGGAGGCCCTCCTTACAGGGTTGGTTTGCGTCTTGGCTGGGTTGTTGTCGGTCTGCCTGGTGAGGTTGCTGGAGGTCTTCCTTCCTGGTCGGTTGGGTGCCAACCTTGCTGGGCCGTTGTGGATTTCCCGCTGTGGCAGGGTACCGGTCTACTGGCTCTTTTCGGTGGAGGTCTCCCCTCCCTGGGTGTTGTTGACCGACCTCCCCAGGGCGTTGTGGGGTGCGGTTTACCTCTGGGTCCCGGTATACTGTCCCACGGTTGCAGATTGGTTGGTCTCTAGGCCTGGGGTGCCGTCAGCCGCCCTCACCGGGGTGTTGTGGGGTGCCCCCCATGGATGGTCCCTGGTCTACTCGCGCCGCATCTCAATCAAGGCTAACTCTGGGTGGCGGTCCTACCTCGGCCGGGTGTGGTGATCCTCCCTCAACGGGGTGTGGCAGGCCTACCTCGTTGGGGTGTTTCAGGCCTACCTCATCTGGCTGAGGCAGACCTACCTCTTTGGGCTGTTGCACGCCCACCTCGTCAGGTTGGTTTTCTTCCACCTTTTCGGGAGCTGGTCAATGTGACGTCTACAGACCTGTCCATCTTCTAGCTCTACCCGATAGGACTTCGGGCCGGTTGTGCTCTCGATCTTCCCCTTCAGCCATTTCGGAGAGCCGTGAAAGTTCAATGCAAAGACTGGGTCTCCTATGGCGAAGGTGCGAAGCTGGCGGCTGGCAGTTGCGGGTACCTCTGAGTCGTATTGCGGGTGCAGTCTGTCCAGGGGTGACTGGAGTCTTCTGCCCATCAACAGCTCTGCCGGGCATTTTCTTGTGGTGGCATGCGGGGTGATGTGTTGGGTGAGGAGGAAGTTATCAATCCGCTCCTGCCAATTACCCGTGCCCATTTTGGTGAGCGCTTCCTTGGTGAGCCTCACCATTCGTTCTACCTGTCCATTTCCCGCTGGCCTGTAAGGTGCTGAGAGGACATGGCGGATGCCCAGTCCGGCCACGAATGCTTCCATGGCCAAAGACGTAAGTTGGGGCCCGTTGTTGGAAACCAATACATCAGGCAGCCCATGGGTAGCAAAGACTCGGCAGAGAGCCCGGATCATCGCTTCGGTTGTGGTAGATGCCATGGGTACCACCTCGAGCCACTTGGAGAATGCATCAACAACGATGAGTAGGTGGCGCCCCTGCATCGGACCCACGAAGTCGATGTGGATCCTTGACCAGGGGCTGCTGGGGGTCTCCCATTGCGATGGTTCGGCTTGGGGTGGCGCAGAACGTACTTCTTGGCACGGGTCACATCTGGATACCCATTCCTCAATGTCTTTGTCCAGTGATGGCCACCAGACGTAACTCCATGCCAGGGCTTTCATGCGGACGACGCCGGGGTGCCCGTTGTGCAATGTTTCTAGCGTCTTTCTTTGCAGTGTGCTGGGAATCAGCACTCTGTCTCCCCATAGTAAACAGCCTCTCATGGTGGACAGCTCCTTTCGCTTTCTGGTGAAGGGGCTGAATTTCTCCGCTGTCTTCTCCGTCAGCCACCCCCTGAGGATCCAAGAATTGACTTGGCGGAGTGTGGGGTCCTTCTGTGTATGGACGGCCATGTCTGCAGTTGTGACTGGGCAGCTGTTATCGCTGTCGATGTGGAAGAGTTCAAGCGTGGGGGCTGGGTCTTCCACTAGGACTCTGGATGGGTATCTGCTCAGTGCGTCGGCGTTCCCGATGGACTTGCCTGGTTGGTGCAGAAGTCTGCACGAGTAGCCGGCTAGGAAGATGACCCATCTTGTCATCCGCGGGGACATGAAGGTCGGGGTTGGTTGGTCGCCTGCGAGGAACCCCAGCAGCGGCTTGTGGTCAGTCACTATGGTGAAGCTCCGCCGTTTTTTCGTCCACTGGCAGCTGCTGGTAAGCCTCGGCCAGGTCCAGTTTAGCAAAAATTGAGCCAGTTCCTAGGGAATGCAGCAGATACTGCACCACAGGTACTGGGTATGCGCTCTGTGGCAATGCCTTATTGATGGTACACTTATAGTCAGCGCAGATGTGCACAGATCCATCATGCTTCATTGGGGTCACAATGGGGGTTTCCCATGAAGCATGATCGATAGGTTCCAGAACGCCTTGGGCGATCAGCTGACTAGCTGAGCGTCTACCTTGGGCCACAAGGCAAATGGAACCCGGCAGGGCTTCAGCCTAATTGGGGTGATTCCCTTGTCCGGATTAAAGGACTTCCTTCCTTGTCCTTCCCACTTCCTTGAACTCTTTGATGAGGTTGTCGAGTTCGTCCCTCTGAATCTGGTGGATGCCTCCGATTGATAACCTTAGTGGTTTGAACCACTCCACTCCCAGCAGGTTCGGCCGGCTGTGTTCCATGACGGTGATGGGAAGGTTGCCTTGGAATTGCTTGAAGGAGCTGTGGAGCATGGTTCTGCCCAGGACACCGATGGGGTTTCCACTAAAGTCCACTAGCCTTGACCGCAGGGGCTTCAACTGGTTCTTCTCACAGGCTGCTTCAGGCGTTTCAGATGCTGCCAGTCCATAATGGAGTGGATGGAGCCTGAATCTACTTCCATTGTGCGCGGTGACCCCTCTGCCAGCAATGTCACATTAAATTTTGTGGCACTGTCATCAGTGTGGGCGATTGTGGTTTGGTGCACTGCTCCGCTGCGAGGATATTCATCATCTCCGCGCCTGGACTGATACGAGGACCGTTTGGATGTCCTCTGGGTATCCTTGCAATTTTTGTGGAATCTTGGCCTGGGTGGTTTGGGGGCTGGATCTGCTGCTCTGCAGGCCTCGGCTATGTGTCCCCTCTTCAGGCAACGATGGCAGGTCGCGTCCCTCCATCTGCAGTTTGCTCTGGGGTGGTCACCCTTGCAGCTGTCGCAGCGTTCCCCCTGGTCGCCATTTTGGGAACTTTCCCACCTTGGGTGGCAGGAAACCTTGTGCACAGCCATTTCCTCATCAGACTCAGATGGCGTGGCGGAGTCATCTGAGGAATTTTGGCCTGACTTGTGGATCTTGTGGATCCCCCTCGCCTTCACCATCGTGGCAGCCACTTTCTCGAATGTCTCAGCAGCTGTCACTTCCTCAAGGACTTCCTTGAGTGGGATCCTCTTGCGGCTCAGGAATTTCTTCTGGAGACCCACATCCCGCATCCCGAAGATGATGCGGTCTCGGATGGCGTTATCCACATTGTCAAACTCGCAGTTTGCAGCGATTTGATGAAGTGCAGCCACAAACTCTTTGATGGATTCACCTTCCCATTGATTCCTCTGTTGGAAGGTGAATCTGTTTGCAATCGGGGTTCCTGTGGGTGCATAGTGTTCCTGCAGGACTTCCTGCAGGTCACTCCAGGACATCTCTTCTATATCTCTGGGCGCCACGAGGTTGATGGCCATCTCTAAGACATCAGAACCGCAGTGGGCCAGGAAAAGGGCTCTCTTGCAATTGTCATCGAGGTTTTGGTAGCGTTCCCTCGGAGAAATTGTCGGAATCTGATCATGTACGAACTCCATTTCTCTCTTGCCAGATAAATGGGTTCAGCGAAGCGATCGGTGTTTGCAGAGTTGCCAGTCTGTAGGATGCCGCGGTTGAGTGACTTCAGCTCGGTTAGGCGATCGTGACACGCGGTCTTGCTCTGGTTCTCTTTTCTAGTCCTTCATCGCCAGTGTTAGATTAGGCACAGGGAAAGAAGACGTGACCAGTTGGATACATTTAGCAACTTTATTGGAACAGTAACAGACTGGCACTGCGCTGCCGGAGCTCTCCTTATATTCGCTCTGGCAGACGCACTGCCCCTATGACAGCTATTCAAAACTCCCACCGGAGGATTCAAGCCAATCCCGGACGGATGTCTTTATAAGGACATAACAGTATATAAAACAGTAAACAAGTTCTACACATAAAGAAAAGGGAGGGCTACTTTAGCATGAGATCATTTCTATGCATTTGAGTTGATTTTATTAGACTACCTTAAGTGGGGAGACTTAGATATTTATCGGTGATAGTGGGTCACTTGACTGGATGGGTTGAGGCTTATTCAGCCATGAGAGCCACTCAGCAGTAGTCACCAAAATTATTTTGGACAGATAATACCTAAATATGGGGTAGTAGAAGCTATAGACAGCAATCAAGAGGCTCATTTTACTGCAAAAGCGCTTCAATTAATCAGGAAGGAAGTGGGAATGTCATGTTCCGTGGAATGCAAAATCGTCTCTGCCGTGAATCAAATCTTTACCCTTGGCCTTGCCTTCTGAACTGAAGTTTGGATTACCACACTTGGATAGAATGGGGGAAATTCCACAATTTGAAACTAAAGATATGTTTGTAAAGAACTGTATACTTGGCCTCTCCTCTTCTTTATCTTACCTCAGAAAAAAAAGGACTACTAGCTCAAACCCTACCTCTCAATTTTGCTGTTCATAAGTTCCAGACTGGTGATTGGGTCCTGATAAAACCTGATGTGTGGAAAAATTTAGCCAAGCCTGGGACAGCTCCTATCAAGTCCTGCTGACCACTGAAACAGCAATCCAGACTAAAGACAAAGGGTGGACCACTACACCCGTGTAAAAGGACCAGTGGGAGAACTTAAAGAGTGGCAAGTGATTCCTGGAGACGACCCGCTGAGAATAAACCTTTCCAAAAACTGATGTGGTCATTGTGGTATGAATGGGTTTTGTTTGTGATTTTTCTCGATGCAGGAGTAGCAACTTTTTGCTCTTTCCGGCCTGAGTGGTGGCCTCTCTTATTCCATCTGAAGATCCCAAAAGAAGCTATGCAACTTCACACTCTCCAGATTGTGTTGGTTCTGTGATTGTAACTGTATCACTGAATGTTGTTATTCTTGTTGTAATTATGAACTTATACACGCCTATGGGGAATAATGGGACACTGTGCTTGTGTAAATTGTAAATTGTGTAAATTGCTGTGAGCCGCCCCGAGTCCTTCGGGAGAAGGGCAGCATATAAATCTTATCAAATAAATAAATAAATAAATAAATAAATAAATAAATAAATAAATAAATATGCAAGGGATTGCTCCCCATAGTAACTCTATTCACATATATATATATGGGGCATTGAATCAGATCAGCCTGACTTGAACAGAGTAGTCCTAGGAGATAGTAATATCATACTCCCTGAAGATATAGAATGGATTGATATAATGCAATGGTTCAATATTTGGGATTAATTTTCTTATGCATAGGACTAATATGAGGGGAATATCATGCAATGATAAGTGTGAAAAATCATATTACATGTAAGGGTGTTTTCTTCGCTGTCACTTTTCAGTCTGGAATTAACCTGATACAACCTAGTAACCCATCTGAAAATATAACTAGACTGAGTGGGTTATGGACGGATGTGATATCTCTTAATTGGCATGTTCCAGATGGCTTATATTGGATAAATGGAAAGTTTGCCTATGTGCAATTGCCTAGCCGATGGTATGAAGCATGTGTACTAGGAACTGTGAAACCTATTTTTCTTCCTTTTTCTACTGCCCATACAACAAGGTGAAAGACTGGGTGTACCTATTTATGAGGAAGTAGGCCACAAACAGATGACTGGCCTCCAGAAAGAATAATTTGGGTATACGGACCAGCCAGAAATTGGTATAGAACTCCCATTTATATGATGAATACAATTATAAGCCAATGATTGCAATGATAACTAATGCAATTGCTAGTGCTCTAAATTTTTTAGCTAAACAACATACTCTGTTGAAAACAGCAATATCCCAGAACAGACTTGCTTTATACTATTTGTTAGCAAAAGTAGGTGTGTGTGGAAAATATAATCTCACAAACTGTTGTTTGCAAACAGATGATCAAGGACATGCTTTAGTATAGAAAACTGCCAAAGTATGAAAGGTCGCACATGTCCCATTGCACACTTGGACTGGGGCAGTTGATAGTTTGGCAGTCCCTTCTCTTCCTGGAAGAGGATTGGATTTCTAATATTGTTAACCTTTGGAGGTCTCCTTCTCGTCCCTTCTCATTCCTTTAATCCAAAGAATAGTCACATCAGCTATTTCTGGGATTGCAGTCATAGCATCCTCAGTGTCCACTCCTCGTAATATGCCTGCAAATATTATGATTCTTTAAACAATCCCCACTAAATATGCACCCCTCATTCACCACAATGGAATGCATCCCATCGTTTAAATAAAAGGGAAGAATGAAGGGGCATAATAATAATAGAACAGGTAGAATTGGTGGGTATCAGTAGAATTGGTTTGACTTGCTGTTTTGCTTCTGTAAGAATTGCTTTGCTAAGAATTAGAACTGCCTCTGCCATTTGTTTCTACCAGTGATCTCACTTCTACGTTATGTTTTTCGGTATCATTCCGTATCTGGTGGATAGCTCAAGACGTGGGGTTGCCATCCACCCACCCCCTTCCTTGCTGCACTGCCAAAGGAAGAGAGGGGCCAGGGGGCCAGAACTGGGTACTAAGCTAATGTCTCTGAGGGTATAAAAAGGACGCCATACCTTCTCCTCACATTCATTGTATCTGTATGTTCTGGATATAGTTCCACCCATTATTTTGTTTTTGGCCATAAATAAAATCTGCTTCTTTTTGCAAGCCTCGTCTTGAGTCTCTATCTTTGGTATTCTGGTGACTCAAGTATATTTTGGGACCTTACAAGCAGATAGATACCAGTTGTTATATCAGGCAGTTTGTAAGCAAAAACAGGAATCAAAGCACTCAGGTTCTTAGGGCTTTAACTATTAATACATTCATTTTTGTATCTTGCTATTTTATGATCAAGAACAAGAACTTATTGATGAAGTGCAACCATATGATATTTTCATGTTTCCAATATTGTTGCCTGGCCTAACACTTCCTTAGTTGAGTATGGCTTAACGTAGACTTTCTTTCCTCTGGTGAATACATCTATTATTATATATGTGTTTACCAATGCAAAAACTTGGCCTGTATACTTTCCAAAAGTAAAATCCGAAACATACAGCATGATTTATTATTCAACCCACATTTAAGGTAGCATTTTTATAAACCTTATTCAAACAGATATATAAAAAATATGAAAAGCAGAATTAAACCTTCTGGAAGGCCTCTGCTTTTTCTCTATGTGTAGCTGTCATTTTGGGATATTATCTGAAATTCAGTCAGTTTATTTTTAATGACCCTTTCAATTATTATCTTTATATCAGTAGCATCATAGGCTGAAATATTATGATTTGATTTAGAAGGGAACCTACATTATTAAACAGCTACATCAGTGAAAAAGATGAGTTACCCACTGATATCAATCATTCAGTCACACCTGATTTTTTACACAGATGAACGTGTATGATATAATCTCTGAAAAGTCATCTAAATTTATAGTTATTATTCCCAAGATACTTGCCTGTGTTTTGTTTTCTGAAAGAGGCATTTCTGTGAAAGCACTGATACTTTTGGTAGACAATCCTACAATATTTCCGAGATCATTCTTGAGGCCATCAACATTTCGGAACAGATCTATGATCATATCTTTAAAACATCACAGAACAAAAGTTTAAAATTAAAAAGTCTGTTTTGCTCCAGCTTTCAGAAAATATTATAAACAAAACACTTAAAAGATGATTTGCAAAATAAAAGTGCTTATGCTACAAAGTAATAAAGTGAATAAGAAAATATTCAAAACATTTATTTCCCTATTTAAAATTAATTTGTATTTTTATTTAAAAGAGAAACTTGATCCATATACATTTTCAATTATTTGGTACTCACATTTAGGTAGTATTTTTTTTAAAATAAATAATATCTGTTTATTTTTTAAAAAGACTATTTTCATACTTCTTCAACTTCATCTGACTCTTTCATTTCAGAAGCCTAAGATATACATTTTTTAAAAAATGAATTTTAATTTCCCTTCTTGATTAAATCGTATCAACTGAATATGTTTGGTGAGCAATATGTTCTGTTTATTTCTTTACCAGTATTGCTGTAATTAATTAAAATTCAAAACTTTAAAAAAGTTTCTCATCAACAAGTTGAGCAATCCCTATTAATGCAGATAATATTATTAGTCAGTTACTGTATTTTCTGAATAGATATGGACAGCTCATTTAAATCTCTTTAGAACAGCAATTGATTTCCTTTGGGGTTTTTTTTGGTGGGGGTGGGTTGCCCTCAAGTCAGCCTTGACTCCTGGTGACTACACTGACAAGTCCATGCAGGTTTTTGGGCAACATTTTAGTACTGTAAATGGTTTGCCTTCTTCCTATTACTGAGAGAATGACTGGCCCAAAGTCATCTAACCAACTTTGTGTTTAAGACAGGACTAGTCCCACAGTTTGTTGGTTGCAAAATGAATATGTCAGCAGTTTGTTATGACTTCAAAAATGCAAGTATAGTTGCATCAATAAGTAAAATTTCCAGTTTTGGAGAATGAAGCATTTTGAATCTGATTCAGTTAGATGTCACCTGGACTTTGGTGTCCAGTTTGAAGTATGACAATTTAAGAAGGATTCAGAGAAATTAGAGCAGGTTCAAAGAAGGGTATTCACATGCCCACATTCACATACAGATTGAAGGAACTTCATATGGCCAGCTTTGGGAAAAGACAGTTTGAGATAGCCATACCATCCATTGTGTGTAGAATTTGTTGGAACACGATGGCTATTTACACAGTAGATTGTTAGCTCAGTTATTTGTTTGATCTTATTTTCTGAGTGGCCTTAAGAGTATCGTGTTATGTTCATCAGATTTGTAAGCATTTCATAGAAAAACTGGATTGGAAGGGACTTTCTACTACGACCTTCTGCTCAATCAGGAGACCTTATACCATTCCTGACAAATGGTTATCCCAACATTTTCAGAGTGTTGCTTACTTTGTCTGTTTTTAACTTTCCACAAATGACTTAAATGGCTCAATTGCACTCTTCAATTTGAGTCTGTGTGTTCTGACTTAGGCTTCCTGAGACAGTAACCAGCACATGCTTAGTCCCAAAAACCCTCTTTTTATTTCAATGGCTGTGAATTATGTTCATTCACCGCACGTAATGAGTCACAAATAGTTTGTAAAGAGTCTGACAGAAGTCTGCCACAGTCTTTTGGGATAAAGCTAATAAGTACCCGCCTTTATCTCCCTTGACCAGCTGCCAAAGATCTAATTGGCAATTAGCTTTGCAAGGCCACATGGAGCACAGAGTCAAAACAGAGCTTCAGAATTCAAACCAACCAGGACGGACAAAGTTGCTTCCTGCAAAGGCTCACATGCCTTTGCTCCTCCTTTATGTCTTATGGGAGTGGGTTCATGTGCCTTTGCTCCTCCTTATGTCTTATGGGAGGGGACAATCATCTCCAAGCCCTACTCCTTTCGTTTTAACTATTCTTGCCTTCTGACAGCTCTGCGCATGCACGCAGTGGGAACAGGCTCCCCCTGTTCCTCTGCCTTGCTGATGTCCAACTCTGGAGGCAGCACATAACTCCCAGATGGCCCTGGCCCCCTCTCTGCCTCCAACGCAGAGCCCTCGTCTGAGCCTTCCCCAGACTCCAGGACTGGCCCATGTTCCTCCCCAACCTCCTCATTGTCCGATTCTGCTGCCAGCTCTGCAGGCCATCACAATACTGTGATTCCAAATTGAAATAAGGATGTGGTTTTATATCTCTGAAGAGGAGACTTTTTTTTCTCCCAACAAAAATGTTGAAACATATCCAGGGCATAATCAACATTTACAAATAGAGAAAATATGGGAATAGAACTTCCTGTAGGTCATTTGGGCCTAACCCATGTATGATTTTACTGGGGATTTTTACCTTTCAATCACCCCTCTCCCCAAATACCCCAGCTCAGTAAACATCCAAGAATAATGCTAGAAGTTTGAGGAAACACCACTAACCACCTGGGATACTGCATCTGGTATACCCCAGCTGTACTTCCTGGATCACGTTTGTTAGATCGGCGCAGGAAATGGAAGACGCGACCAGCTCGTTACATTAGTAACCTTTATTGAGTACAATAGCAGTAGCAAGACTGCCGTGCGCTGCCGGAGCTCTCCTTATATTCGCTCCGGCAGACGCACCGCCCCCTGACAGGGATTCAAACTTTCCCGCCCGGTGGCTGGCAGCCAATCCGGGCGGATGTCCTTATAAGGACATAACACTCCTCCCCCCTAGTCCAAGAAAAAAAAACGTTCAGTGTTCGTCAATAAACGTGACGTAGTCCTGCAGGTACGTAGGACGCCTAGGCACCCTACTTGACCTGCACAGTCTCATTTCTCCCGTGTCCCCGCCCTGGACGGACGAGGTTCCTGTGGCTCCTGGATCCTTCCCCGGAACCGGGCTTGGTTCGGCTGGCGAGTGTGCGGGGTCACCCTCAGCGCCTCCGGCCGGACCGCAGACCCTGGATGGCTGGTTCTGGTGGTCTTCCTCCTGGCCTGTGGATCTTTCGCCTCGGCTGTGCTGCTCGGTTCCGACCCGGGAAGAGCGTCTGAGTCTCGGTAAGACCCCGGCTGTCACTTGCTCTTCCTCGGTCTCCCGGTGGCTGCGGTTCTGCTGCGGCCCGGCCCACTGTGGTCTGGAGGGTGGTTCGGGCCGGTGCCCTTGGGTCCGGTCTGCCCGCTGTGGGTGGTGTTGGCTCGGGTAGCGGTGTCCGACCTTGCAGGGTTGGCGCAGGTCCCCTTGGCCGGGCAGGCGTTGGCCTTCCCCGTCGGGTTGGTGGTGGTCGACCTGGTCGGGGTGTCATTGTGGGGATACCTCCTCGGGTCGGTGGACGTCTCCCCTGCCGGGGTGGCGCAGACCTCCCTGGCCGGGTTGTTGTCGGCTTTCCCTTCCCCCTAGTCCCTGGTCTACCGCCAGTTGGTGGTTGGGGTCGTCTGGGTTGGGTTGTTGTTGCCGGGTTGTTTCTTGCGTTGGGCGGGGGTCCCTCTCGCCAGGGAGTCGTGTGCCACCCTCGCCCATGTGCTGTGGTGTGCCCATCTGCGATGGTCCCCGGTCTACTCGCCTTGCGTTGAGGTCTCCCTGGTAGGGCTGCCGTGGGTTGCCTTCACTGGTAGGGTGCGGTGCTTCCCTTCTGGGCAGGTCCCGGTCTACCTGCGGGCTGGGTCGGGGGTCCCTGGGCCTGTTGTGCCGGGTGCCCACCTGGCCGGGTTGGTGTTGCCATCCCCCGTGCGGTTGGCCCCGGTCTACCTCGCTGCACTGCTGACGTGACAGTGCCTGGTAGTGTGCTGGGCCGACCTCGTCGGGATGGCGTTGCTCTGCCTCGTAGGGGTGTGGTAGGCCTACCTCGTCTGGGTATGGTAGGTCTACCTCGCTGGGGTGTTGTAGGCCTACCCCGTCTGGGTGTTGTAGGCCTCCCTCGTCAGGCTGGTTTTCGTGTGCTCCCCCCCACCTTTTCCGGAGTTGGTCGATGTGACGTCTCACGACCTGTCCATCTTCCAACTCGACGGTGTAGGATTTGGGGCCGGTTGTGCTGGCAATCTTCCCTTTCAGCCACTTAGGAGAGCCGTTGAAATTCAGCGCGAAAACTGAATTTCCTTTGCTGAAGGCGCAAAGCGGCCGGCTGGCGGTTGCGGTCACTTCCGGGCTGTATTGGGGGTGCAGCCGGTCCAAGGGTGACCTCAACCTTCTGCCCATGAGGAGTTCGGCCGGGCTCTTGTGGGTGGTGGCATGCGGCGTGATGTGCTGGGTGAGGAGGAAGTTGTCGATGCGTTCTTGCCAGTCTCCCGGGCCCATCTTGGTGAGGGCTTCTTTTGTGAGCCGGACCATCCATTCCGCTTGTCCGTTTCCGGCCGGCCTGTACGGAGCAGAGAGGGCATGGCGGATGCCCAGTCCTGCCAGGAAGGACTCCATGGCCAGGGATGTGAGCTGGGGGCCGTTGTCCGAGACCAGCACGTCCGGTAGTCCGTGTGTGGCAAACAGGCGGCGCAGGGCTCGGATCGTCGCTTCTGTTGTGGTAGATGCCATGGGTATCACCTCGAGCCACTTGGAGAAGGCATCTACCACGATGAGGAGGTGTCGCCCCTGCATCGGGCCCGCGAAGTCGATGTGGACCCTCGACCAGGGGTTGCTGGGGGTCTCCCAGTTCGTGACTTCGGATTGCGGTGGCGCGGGGCGGACTTCTTGGCACGGGTTACATCTGGAGACCCATTGTTCGATGTCTCTGTCCAGTGAGGGCCACCAGACGTAACTCCGTGCCAGGGCCTTCATGCGTACGATGCCCGGGTGCCCGTTGTGCAGTGTCTCTAGCGTCCGTCATTGCAGAGTGCTTGGAATCAGCACCCTGTCTCCCCATAGCAGACAGCCCTTTATGGTGGACAGCTCCTTCTGTTTCCTGGTGAACGGGCTGAATCTCTCTTCCGTCTGTTCCGATGGCCACCCCCTGAGGATCCAGGACCTTACTTGGCGGAGGGTGGGGTCTCTCTGGGTGTGTGCGGCCACATCTGCGGAGGAGACTGGACAGCTGGTGTCGTCATCTATGTGGAATAGATGGAGCGTGGGGGCTGGGTCTTCCACCGGGTTCTTCGATAGGCATCTACTGAGTGCGTCGGCGTTTCCTATGGCTGTGCCTGGCTGGTGCACGAGCCTATAGGAGTAGCCGGCCAGGAAGATGGCCCATCTCATCATCCGCGGGGACATGAAGGTTGGGGTGGGTTGGTCGCCTGCGAGTAGTCCCAGGAGTGGCTTGTGGTCGGTGACTATGGTGAAACGTCTTCCGTACAGGTATTCGTGGAAGCGCTTCACTCCTGCCACAATTACCAGGGCTTCTTTGTCCAGCTGACTGTAGTTCCGCTCTGCGCCGGACATGGTTTTCGAGAAGTAGGTGATGGGGGCTTCCGTGCCGTTGGGCAGCTCGTGGCTGAGAACTGCCCCCACCCCGTATGGCGACGCGTCGCAGGTCAGCTTGATGGGGAGCGTCTCGCTGTATTGGATGAGGACGCTTTTGGACGTCAATAGTCCTTTGATGGCCCGGAACGCTGCTTCCTCTTCCTGGCCCCACTTCCAGGACGCCGATTTCCCCAGCAGGCGGTGGAGTGGCTCAGCAACTGTGGCTTTCTGTTTTAAGAAGATGGCGTAAAAGTTGAGCAACCCAAGGAAAGCCTGAAGCTCCGTTTTGTTTTTTGGGCTCGGCGCTTCATGGATTGCTTCCACTTTTGATTTGGTGGGGTGGATGCCCGTGCTATCAATGAGATAGCCCAGGAACTCGACTTCCTGTACTCCTATGATGCACTTGTCCCGCCTGACTCTCAAACCCTGGGCCTTGAACCGCTGCAGGACAAGCCTGAGCCTTTCAAGGAGTTGGGCTCTTGAGTCCCCGGAGATGAGCACATCGTTGAAGTAAGGCACCACCCCTGGAACGCCTTGGAGCAGGCGTTCCATCATGGATTGGAAGATGCTGGGGGCAGCGCTGACTCCAAATTGGAGGCGGTTGCATTTGAATGCCCCCCTGTGCGTGACAATTGTTTGTGCCTCCGCCGTTTTTTCATCCACTGGCAATTGCTGGTAAGCCTGGGCCAGGTCCAGTTTAGCGAATATTGAGCCAGATCCCAGGGAATGCAGCAGATGTTGCACTACTGGGACTGGGTATGCGCTCTGTGCCAACGCCTTGTTGATGGTACAACGGTAGTCGGCGCAGATGCGCACAGACCCATCATGCTTCAGTGGGGTCACAATGGGGGTCTCCCATGAGGCATGATCGATCGGTTCCAGGACGCCCTGGGCGATCAGCTTATCCAGCTGTTCGTCTACTTTAGGCCACAGGGCGAATGGGACTCGGCGGGGCTTGAGCCTAATTGGGGTGACTCCCTTATCCAGATTGAAAGAGATTGGCCTCCCCACAAATTTCCCCAGCTTACCATCGAAGACTTCCTTGAACTCTTCGATGAGGTTGTCGAGTTCGTCCTTGCAAATTTGGTTGATGCCTTCGATTGAAAGCCCCAGCGGCTTGAACTACTCCACTCCTAGCAGGTTCGGTCGGCTGTCCTTTACGACGGTGATGGGGAGCTTGCCTTCGAACTGCTTGTAGGTGACTCGGATGTTGGCTCTTCCTAACACTCCGATGGGGTTTCCCCCAAAGTTGACGAGCTTGGAGTGTAGTGGCTTCAGCTCTCGCTTGGTGATGCTGGGTTGCAGGCGCTTCAACTGCTGCCAGTCCATGATGGAGTAGACCGAGCCCGAGTCTACCTCCATTTTGCAGGGTGCTCCCTCCACGTGGATGGTCACGTGGAACTTGGTGGCATTGTCTGAGGTCGTGTGTGCGATGGTCGTCTGGTGGACCGCTCCGCTCCGGGGGAATTCGTTGTCTCTGCGTCTGGAAGGGCCAGAGGACCGTTTGGATGATCTCTGGTAATCCTTCCGATTCTCGCGGGGACAGTGGCTGGAGGGCTCTGAGGCTGGTTCCTCAGCTCTGCAAGCTTCGGCGATGTGACCCCTTCTGTTGCAGCGTCGGCAGGTCGCATCCCTCCACTTGCAGGTTGCTCTGGCATGGTCCCCTCTGCAGCTGGTGCAGCGCTCCCCCTTGTAGTTCCGTTGGGCGGTTTCCCGCCTTGGGGGTCTGGATACCTTGTGGACGGTGGATTCTCCCTCTGATTCTGATCCAGCTGTGGAATCCTCTGTTGACGATTGCACTGTGGAGCGAATCTTGTGGATTCCCTTTGCTCTGCTTACTGCGGCGGCTGCTTTCTCCGAGATTTCGGATGCGGTGGCTTCCTCCACCACATCCTTGAGCACGAGTTTCTTTCTGCTCAGGAATTTCTTTTGGAGGCCCCTGTCCCTCATGCCGAAAACCACGCGGTCAGTGATGGCGTTGTCCACGTGGTCAAACTCGCAGCTGGCTGCGATCTGGCGTAGGGCGGCCACAAATTCTTTGATGGTCTCACCTTCCTTCTGATTCCTCTGATGGAAGGTGAAACGGTTCGCCACTGGTGTTCCCGTTGGGGCATAGTGGTCTTCCAGGATCTGCAGCAGGTCTGCCCATGGCACTTCCTCGATGTCTCGTGGTGCTACGAGATCGATTGCCATGTCGAGGACTTCGGAACCGCAGTTGGCTAGGAAGATGCCCTTCTTTCGGTCATCGTCGGCGTCCCTGATGTTGTTGCCTCTCAGGTATTGCCAAAATTTGACCACGTAGGATTTCCACTTGTCCTTCCCTGGGCGGAAAGGAGCAAGGGCTGGCAAAGTGACTTCAGCGGATGCCATGCCTTTGGAAATGCCTACTGTGGTTCCAGGTGCCGGAGTCTTGGTCTTGTTGGCTTGGTGCCACGAGGTTCGTCTCTTCTCTCTAGTCCTTCGTCGCCAGTGTTAGATCGGCGCAGGAAATGGAAGACGCGACCAGCTCGTTACATTAGTAACCTTTATTGAGTACAATAGCAGTAGCAAGACTGCCGTGCGCTGCCGGAGCTCTCCTTATATTCGCTCCGGCAGACGCACCGCCCCCTGACAGGGATTCAAACTTTCCCGCCCGGTGGCTGGCAGCCAATCCGGGCGGATGTCCTTATAAGGACATAACAACGTTCTTGGACAGCCTCTAAAAAACCTGACATTGTAGTAACTTCCTTCTCCTCACCACTCATTATTTTGGCATTTGCAACAGGGCTTTTGGTCCATTGTAATCCTTAGCTCTGTTGCAGTACGTTGGTGTTTAGGGAACTAAGGATTGCAAAGGACCAAAAGCCCCATTGTGTTATGGCTGGCATTTGGGGAGCTAAGGATTCCTAGGATGCCTTAGTTCCCCAAATGCCGGTGTAATGCAACAGGTTTTTTGGTCCATTGTAATCTTTACTTCCATGAATACCAGTTTAGCACTCTATCCTATGAAAGAAAGAAGCTGCTTTGCTGATTTACTCCACAAAGCACAAACATTTCCTTCTCATGCTGAATAAAAAGGTTGTGCTGACACTGAGAACAATGAAACTACTTTGCCCAGAACAGCAGCTCAGGTTTCACAACAGGCTGAAAAGGAAGCTTCTGGAATCTTTCCACGTGGCTTTCTCCTTCCCAGACTGCTAATCTTCAAAAGATAAGAATTGTGATGGGTGGAAGAGGACCATTTGGAATATGGTGGGGAACAAAGCTGGTCCAGTGCCTTTGGGGATCCAGCAGGGCAAGATGGAAGGAGGGAATAGATATGTGGGCATGCTGCAGCATCTCTGCAAAGTTAAAAATTGTACAGAACCCAACCAGTCATTTTTAAGGGTGAATGACCAGGTTAGTTCATATAATTTGTAACTTTGAACAGGATTTCCAACAGGTAGTTTTTTGGTGGTCTGTTGTAACTTTGAATGGTCATTAAATGATGTGTCATACTGATGTATACTTTATGCAGTTTTGTACAGAAATATCAGATGGTCTTTCCTGTCCTCAGTTGATTTTTAGCCCCCACTTTACAATTTTTCACCTCTGATTGGAGATTGGTAACCCAAGGCACTTCCAGGCCTATTCTCTTTGTCCTCTCAGCAAACGGTGGCAATTTTTGGTGATAGAGTTTGTGGCATTTCACCCATACTAAATTAAACCTACCATTTACAACCCCACCAAAGTTTTTAAAAAACTATCTTTCAAATGCTGTCATCTTGTTACTGATCCACCACCACCACCACAGCCATTCAAGATAAAAAAAAATGTAGGATATGTTTCTGGTTATAAATCAACAAACAAAATTCATAATCCATCTGCCGATCTTATCACATTTATTTCAATCTAAGTTCTCCAAAAACATTATTTTAAAATGTTAAAGGAAATAGGCAGAAAATGTAATAAAAAAAATTTATCCAAACATAATTGCTGAAAGCAAAGATTACCTCGTTTTCTGGAATGTGGTGTAATCTTAGTGATATTCATTATAGAAGTCAAGGAAGAAATATGCTTAGAGTTATCACGGAAGTATTTAAGTTGAGGGACATTTTCTTGTAACCTTTTTAAAGAAAAGAAAAGGAGTAAGTATTGGCCCTCTCAAATAGATACTTGCTACAGATTATATGCAAAGAATCTTACCACTTAATTTGTTGCAGAAGCTTTTGGGGATTCCCAACAATTATGTCCTGAAATTGTTGGGAGAGTCTTCTGTGGCTAATTAAATTGGACAGTGCACAATCACTTTGGTTTCTATTGTGAAGAAGCTTCTTGTGGAATTCACTTTGACTGCACAATTCAGCAAAACTAACATCAGGGAGCTGGCATGTTTGCTGCAACCATCTAATGCTCTCGAAATCACAAAGGAGTGATGTTAAGTTTTGCAGATGGGTTAGCTTTAAACAATCAAAACAGAGACAAAATTAATCACAAATGAATAATAAAAGGCAATGAAAGAAATCTAGCCAATATTGAAGGGAAATACTATTTTTTAAAAAAATTTGATTTATATGCCTCCCTTCTCCGGAGATTCAGGGCAGCTTACAATGCGTTAAGCAATAGCCTTCATACTTTTGTATATTTATACAAAGTCAGCTTATTGCCCCACAAACTGGGTCCTCAATTTACCTACCTTAGAAAGGATGGAAGGCTGAGTCAACTATTTCATGACAATGATGGAAGCTTTTTCATATAATCAGGATTGGTTTCTAGGTCTAGGCAAATAAGGCAGTTGCCCAAAGTGCCAAATTTTAGAGGGCACTAAAATTGAAAAGACTTCCAAAATACACAATATGAGTATAAAATATAATAAGCTTTCTTTGTTGCTTTAGAACTTTTTTTCCCTGCACTTTTTGATATACTTATTCATAAAGTCACTGGAGTGGTAGTGAGCAACAAATGTTGCAAGTTATGAAAAAAAAATATTACTATAGCTATGGACCTCAGAAAGTTGATAATATTACTGGAGCAAGACAAAGGTCTGGCAGGAAAATACTAAGCATACCTGTAAACCAGTAAACTTACACAAGGCGATCTATATATCCTACACAAGGATGCTTTTAAAATTCCTAACAAAATTGAAACATGAACGAAAAAGTAGGGGGCACCAGAATATGATTTTATCTAGCTCCTTATGACTAGAGATGATCCTGATAAAATATAGGGTGAAAAACTGCTTTATTCTAGCTCTGAACAGTAAATTCAGCCCCTTTTCAGTTCTGCTCCAAACTGCACTCAGTACAGGACTTCAGATGCATAGCTTAAGAAACAAGGGGATGGAAAAATTTGGAGCAGAAAAGTAGCAGGTAGGGTACACTTCTCTGTCCATTTCCCTAGCAATGCTATTCTACAAAAAGCAGCCAGCTGAGCTTCAAAAACTTGTTACAGTAAACGTGCACTTTCATATTATCATTAGTATTTTTCATATCCAAATGATACACTTACTTACTTTTAACATCAGAATCTCTGGAACTGTGGCAAAAGAATTTTGAGAATTAAAAAGAACTCCTTTTAGCTTTCTTATTTTTGGAGGAAGAGTACAATTTTCTGTAAGAAACAACACCATTTGTCTTTTGTAATACATTTTTTATAGATTTCCACTATCATTAACAAACTCTGCAGGCACTTTGAAAACCAATGAAAGCAATATTGTTCCAGCAAGTGTTTGTCTCTTAGATCAGTTTACTGAATGGCAACTGAGATATATTTGATTTCTATAGTTTAAAATAGTTGTGAAAGAATTCTTCCCAGAATTCGGGGGGAAAATATACTTAACCACCATGAGCTGAATCAAGCTTTAAAAGAAGGATGTAGGAATCAAATCCTCACACACACTAAAAAATACTGCAGACCACTCTTTTCTTTATTACTCCATTTCATGTTTCAGCTCTTTTCAAGCACAAATAAAAACAATGTTTATATTGACTATATTATATTCCAAAGAACATTCTAAGGTTCATCCAGGGAATAAACTTTCCAAACAAGTACTCCATCAAATGTTTTTATCAACTTTAGAATATTATTTGTTTCATCAAATAGCTTTTCCTTTGAATGAACATCAGAACATACTTTCTTTTTTTAGGTTTAAGCTAGAACCATTATCACAAAATAAAATGCCTGAATGTAAAGCATTGCAAAACCATCTGTTTTTCTCTGTAACTTTTCAATTCATCAACTTCTAGTGTGGCACTGCCGTTCTTTTCTTAAGACAAGTACCCAATAATTTTTTATGAAATTATTTATATCTATTATTATATTTTATATTTTTATAACATACTTTATTCATTAAACATGAGACTCAGTCAACTGAACATTCAAAAATCAAAATATTTATTATAATTATTAATTATTATTATTATTATTATTATTAATTATTATTATTATTATTATTAGTTAATCTTTAGTGAGATTCACAGCCTTTGAGGCTGGTTAATAGCTCAGCAGCTCGAGTCCTAACCAAGGACCTAGGAACTGTTAAGGTATCGTCGGAGGATGTAAGCTGTTCCGGGTAAGGTGGTTTTTTGTAAAGTCAAAATGTTCAAGTCCGGCAAATTTAGAATTTCTAAATAGCGGGGTAGCCCTTTGGGTATTGCTCCAAGGGCTCCAATTACAATCGGGACAACACACGATTTCTTTTTCCACAGTTGCTCAACTTCAATTTGCAAGTCCCGGTACTTTGTGATTTTTTCTTGCTGCTTATCTTCAATCCTTGCATCACCAGGTATTGCAATGTCAATGAACCATACTTTTTTCTTTTCAACTATTGTTATGTCAGGTGTGTTGTGGACCAAGTGCCTGTCAGTCTGAATCCTAAAGTCCCACAAGATCTTGAGTTTCCCATTCTCTAAAACTTTCTCAATCTGATGTTCCCAGTGGTTTTTGCTGTACTCAAATCCAAACTTCTGGCACAATTTCCAGTGAATTATCTTAGCAACACGGTCATGGCATTGTAGGTAGTCAGTTTGTGAAATTTTGCTACACCCACTGATCAGGTGGTCGACTGTCTCATCTTTCTCATTACAGAGGCGGCATTTGCTGTTGGTGGTAACATGTTGAATTTTTGCCTTCATGAAGTTTATGGCTAGGGCTTGTTCTTGAGCTGCCAAAATAAAGCTTTCTGTTTCTTTTTTCAGTACTCCTGATCTTAACCAGTTCCAAGTTAGTTTCTGGTCAGCTTTGCCTTCAATACTTTTCAAGTATTGGCTATGAAGAGCTTTGTGTTTCCAATTTTCAGCTCGCTGCTCAATTACTTCTTTCTTATATTCTGCTTTTGTTTTAGTTGTCTTTAAAAGGCCTCCGCTATTTACTTCCTTAATCATTGGTTCTTCACTTTTCTGGGTGTAATAATTCAAGCTGCGTTTTTCTTCTTCCACAGTCTGCTTTACTTGTAGGAGTCCTCGACCACCCTCTGCTCTTGGTAAATATAATTGGTCAACATCACTTTTAGGGTGCAAGGCATGATTCATTGTCATAAGCGTCCTTGTTTTTCTGTCCAAATTGTCTAACTCCATCTGGGTCCAGTCAATTATTCCTGCAGAGTATCTAATCACAGGTATAGCCCAGGTATTTATGGCTTTTATGATGTTTCCTCCACTCAATTTGGACATTAATATCTTACGAATTCACCGAATGTATTTGGCTGAAGTTAATTCCTTGACTTTATTATGCATTAAGTCAGAGGCTTCTAATATCCCCAAATACTTGTAGCCTTCTTCTGATTTTACTGCCATTATTATTATTATTATTATTATTATTATTATTATTATTATTATCATCATCATCATCATCATCATCATCATCATCTCTTTTATTCATTAAACATGAATCTCAGTCAACTGAACATTTAAAAATGTATCACAAGTATCATTGACTGGTGCTGATAGGTTATATGGTTTGCTTCCAGCATCCTAGGTATCAACCAAGTATCTTCTTAAAATGTATAATGTTCTCAGTAGTGCAGTTTTTTGCAGTTCCACTGATGTTATTGCAGGAAGCTGCAATTTCTTGATGTATTTTGTAAAATTCTTGGACATGGTACCAAGTGCCAAGATGACAATGGGTATCACTGTTACATGTTTAATCCATAATCACATAATTTTGATTTTTTCCAGTTCTTTTTTTTCGACTCTGGCTTCTCCTGGTACAGCAATATCAATAAATTATACGCTTCAGTTTTCAACAACTGTGATATCTGGCATGTTGTGTTCCAAATGACAATCCATCTGTATTCGAAAGTCGCACAAGACCTTCACCTTCTCATTTTCGATGACTTTTGCCACATATGAGGCTTATGTTCCCATGACTTTTCGGATACAGGTAAATCATATTTTTTACATAATGACTCGGTCATGTCTAGCTTTGTAATGAGTTTGCACAATTTTGCTGCACCCACATATTAAATGTGAAACAGCTTTCAACTTTGTCATTGCAAAGTCAGCAGTTTGGATTGTCAGTGGATTTTTGTATCTTCCCTTTCATGACATTAGTTTGTAGTGCTTGTTCTTGAGCAGCCAGTATTAAACCTTCTGTTTCTTTCTTGATGGTTTCCGTCTTAAGCCATGCCTATGTCTAGTTGTTATCACATTTTCCTTCAATGTTTTTCAAGTGCTGTCTATGCAAAACTTTGGTTTTCCATCCATTTAATCATCCAGCTGTTTTATTATTTTTATATTATTGTTGTTGTTGTTGTTGTTGTTATATGATCTGTCACTATTGCTGTATGTACACTGAGAGCTTATGCACTGGCGATAAATTCCTTGTGTGTCTAATCACACTTGGCCAATAAAGAATTCTAATTCTAATATACTACAGTTACATTAAGACTTGTGTTACTATTGGTTTTGAAGTGTAAACAGCAGATGCATGTTTATTAAATGTGGGGGGAACAGACCCAGTAGTATTCCTCTTCATCAGGCTTCCTGGCTTTTATCTGGGTATGAACTGTCATCAGTATCACCATAGAGCACCCAGTTGCTATTAAACTCTTTCACAAGGGGAAGATTTAAAAACAAATGTATGCTATTATGGAAGTAAGTGTTACCTGATAATTCATCTTCTGACTCTTGAAACATGTTCATTATGCAAATGAAATATGATGAGATGTTACTATTATGAGATGATTTTAGGAAGACATTTTCAAATTCTGAAAACAGAAACCTGGGACAAAACAGAACAAAACAGTCTTATGTGAAGTCACACACATTAAAGAATGGTTTGCAATTAAAAGAAAGTCTTCAATTTACCTACAGTTTAATTCAGAAAATGTACCAAGAGAATAAATAATGGTTGGAAACTAACCAAGGAGAGAAGCAACCTGGAACTAAGGAGAAACTTCTTAACAGTGAGGACAATTAACCAATGGAACAATTTACCATCAGAAGTTGTAGGTGCTCCATCATTGGAGACTTTCAAAAAGAGACTGGACAACCATTTGTCTGAATTCAATTCAGTGGTGAGAAAAGTAAGGCTTTACACTTAAGCAAGAAAAACCAAATGCACAAATATAAAATCAGTGGCTCAACAACAGTAACAGTGCAAGGGATCTAGATGACTTAATGGACAACCACTTAGTTATGAGCCAGCAGTATGTGCTGCAGCTGCCAAAAAAAGCAAATGCAATCCTAACATGCATCAACAGAAGAATATCAAGATCATGTGAAGTGTTAGTACTGCTTTACACTGCATAATAAGACCACACTTGGAATACTGTGTCCAGTTCTGGTCACTACAATACAAAAAAGATGCTGAAGCCCTAGAAAGAATGCAAAATAATTAGGGGTCTGGAGCTAAACCATACACTGAATTGAGTATGTCTAGTCTAATAAAGAGAAGAATTAGGAGTGCATGAAAGCAGTCTTCCAATACTTGAGGGGCTGTCACAAAGAAGACAAGGTCAACTATTTCCCAAAGCAGTTGAAGGCATGACAAGAAGTACTGGGGGAAGATCCTTAAAGAGAGATCCAACCTAGAACTAAGGAGAAATTTCCTGATGGTGAGAAAAATTAATCAGTGGAAGGGCTTGCCTTCAGAAATTGTGAGTGTTTCATCACTGGAAGTTTTCAAGAAGAGATTGGACAATAATTTAGACAGAATAGTATAAGGTCTCCTGCTTGAACAGAGTGTTGGTCTAGAATACTTCCAAGGTCCCTTCCAACTCTGTTATTCTATGCTCTAACTCAACACAAAGAGGAAATAGAATAATTTCTATTTGATCAGAAAATGGATTTTGGTAATCATGTGAGGTTACCAAAAGATACTCAAGTGTACCAGTATATATATGAATGCTCTCTCTGCTCTATAGTGAAGTCATCCTGTTAATTATGCATAAATATACATTTTTAACAATGTATATGAACCAGACATCAGTAATTCTACATCATTCTGAACATTTTATACAATATTATTTCTTATGTTAACCTCATCTCAAAAACATTTCTTTTCTGCTGAGAAGATAAAGAATTTCTCTTCATTTAACTAATTATGAAACACATTACTTACTGTGCAATCAAATTGCTTGGAGATTGTGCTTGTTCCCATTCCTTCCAAAACGTTTTGTTTAGAAGTGTTTCTGCAATCATCAGAAAAGGATGGCTAATATGATCAAATTTATATTGCAGCTCAGTTCTTTTTGACAACAAATTTGGATCTGGATTTGCTTTAAGCTCCTTTAGCAAATCCAAATGATTTAAAATAGAAATACTGACATTAAATATTTTTGGAACTGATTTGTTGTTATCCGGAACTTTCCCCATCATTTCCAAGCCATATCTTGCATTCTCAGTTTCCGTGTGGTACCATTTGGACAACATAGTCCAAATTTGTGAAAAATTACTTTTAGATGGAATGGAGATTTCATCTTCATTTCTTTGTGGGGCATCATTCACAGGAATGTTCAAATATGCATAATCTTGAAGCTGCTTAAAGAATATTGCTAACTCACTCCAGTCTATTAATTTGTCAATGAAATTTTGTATATAATGTTCTGTTTCATTACCTGAAAACAGCAAGGGGATTTTTGAAGGGTTATAAGTAACATCATTTATATCATCAAGAACTGGGATGAAACAAGTTGAATTAATTGATGGTAATTGTTTAGAAATTTTTGCTAAAGTTGCATACATCTCCTGTATCCAAGGATGTTGGAAATCAAAAAGTATATCCATTTTCAAAAGCAAACCAGAAGAAAATTGTAGTGATTTGATGATGCATAACAAGTCATTTGAAAAATGCACATTATTTTTTTGGTAAAGATTTATTAATTTTGTCTGCTGGAAATTTTTTATGGAGAAAAGTAAGAAGTCAATAAATGTTTGATTTGTTCTCTTTTCAAAATCCATGGAGGAGAAAAGCCGTTCACAATCATTTTGGTTATATACTTCAGAGAGAGAGATATTTCTAAACAGCATTTGAAAAATTATGTGAATTATATCTTGAGCATTGCAATTATGTGGCACTCCCATTTTATTGGTCCAGCTATGTAATAATGGACTTAGAGTTAAATATAAGATATCAACTGTTTTTGTTTCAACTAAATTTCTATCCCCTAAGATTGATTCACTGAATTCCTTTTGAAACAGAAATTGTGAAAAACCATACAAGATGGCAATTTTTCCTTGATTAGTTTCTTCCAATTTGCTATCAGAAAGTATAATTGCTCCTTCATTCAGTATGTCATAAATATTTTCAAAGGTTTTGTGACTATTATTACCCAGTGGGAGGATGGTTTCTAATTGACTAATGTTAAATTGATGCCTAAACCTTTGCTGAAATAACAGCTTTCTAACAACACTATTAATTCGTTCTGAAGTGTTAATATGTGGGTTTTCTTCATTATATTTTGGTAGTACATAGGATAAAAGTTGAGTTAACCCTTGCAGTTCTGAGTTAAAATGAAAGTCAGAAGCATTATTCAGTAAAGAAAGATGTTTATGTAACGTACTTAAAAAAAGTGAGCTATGCATTACAGGTTGTAGTTCTGTATAAATATTTACAAAGGCCTTCAACTCATTTGACCAGGATTTTTTAGCAGTATTTTGGATTCTTTGTAGTAATTGTGAAAGATAAGTAATCAGATTTACATTTGTTTTACTATGATAGTTATTATGAGGGGTCAAGAATGGTTTTAGAATGGCTTTTATTACTGAAGATTTAAGAAAAAAATCTGTCAAAGGAATTTCTTCTCTTGAATCAAAAGTCCATGGTATTTCCATTGGAAATTGGGTAGTTGTTACAGACATCATCTTCTGGATAGTTTTCCATATCATTGTAAGTTTTAAGTTGATCCTATTTAAAAACAATTCATTTGATATTCTTGTAGTTTTGTTTAATATGTATTTGATTTGTTCTGGAGAAGGATTAATGTAGAAAAGTCTTTGAAAAAGAGCATTAAAAGGTGATAAACAAGTATTAATATTTGTTCTAAAATAAATGTTGTAATCTATGTCAGAACTGGAATTTAGGAACAATCTTAACATATCTAATATGTCTTCTAAAGAGGAAACTCTTATGCGCCAGTTTAAAGTTTCAAGAAGTTTGCATGTTTCTTTTTCCTTGTTGGCTAATCCAATGCCAACAAGAATTAGTGCTTTTCTGGACATTTCTAGCAGTTGAATATACTGCTTTGTATTTGTCACATTCTGTTTTGAGTGCAATATTTCTGCAGTCTCACTCAAGATTTCTGAAAAATTATTCCATTTTGATTGATGAACAACATGTTTGCTCATTTGTAAAAACTTTGCTACAATCTTTTGGTGTTTATTATGTAGCAAAAAAGAAGACACAAATGTTTGATTCCAAAATGATGGGTTATCCAGGATATTTTGAATATCTGCTACTGTTCCTTTAAAAATAAAAGGATTCTGAATGTGTAAAGCAGAAATTTTGCTAAGCAATGGTTCTCTGCAAGTCAGATTATGTTGAGACAGATCAAGAGAAAAGGCACTTAGATTTTTATCAATCCTTTCTATCCAGGAATTCTGTAATTTATGGATCCCAATTAATTTGGACAGAAAACTGGATGAAACTTCTAATAATTTGATGAGACATTGAAATTCACCTGATAAGTGTTTCCTTTTGTTTCCCTGGATTATTTCAAAAAGTGATGCCGATTTGAGACTTTTTGTTGTAAACAATTGGGTAAACATATAGTCATAGGTTGTTTGGTTTTCAAAATCCAGAGAAGAGAAGAGAAAATTACATTTTCTTTCTCTTAAGGCTTCCTTTAGTGTGGAATTATTGACAAACACTTCAAATGCAATGAGATGGAAATCTTTGACAGTGCAGTCTGCGAATCTGTTGTCAGCCTGAATGTTTCCCATTTGAAGAAGGCTTGGTGCTAAATACAACAGTTGCAACATTTTTGCTTGTATTGAAGAATTATGCCACACTGGAGTCATATATAAATCCAGCAAAGGTAATGATTGTGAAAATCTGAGGAGGGTATCACTTTTGTTAATATTAAATGCTTCTATCTGACTGGGATCAGAAAGTATCTCTATACCCTTCTTAATTATCCGAAATAATTTCTGTACAGTTTCATTGTTGGTATTCATTAGTGGATTAACAATAAAAAATTCGCTGATGTACTTTTCCTCCAGGTCCTCTAACACTTGTAAACTTTTCAAAATAGTATTTAAAACCATTGAAACATTTGCTCCCTTGATGCTCCCTGCATCATGCTTTTCCAATAAATGGTTTACAAATTTAATCATTTGCTCAAGTTCTATTTTCAAAGGAAGTCCAAAGTTATCATGGTTGACGTACAGATTGTCATGTAATATATTTAAAATCTGTTTATACATAAGGATGTCTGTATCACTCCATTTTGCAGACCTCAATTTTTCAACAATATGCCAATAAGTGTTGAATTCATTCCACTGAGATTCATTAATGGAATTTTGGATTTTCTGCATCAGGTTGGTCAGAGAAGAGATCAATAGGTAGTTATGATTAGTCCTGATATTTGTTATGATACTAAATATTTTCTGAAGTACCAGGAGCTTCTCAGGAAAATTGTCAGCTGTTGCAGGTTTAAGCAGAAAGTTTACTAACAATGATGGCAATTCTTCCACTGAAGTTAAGTATTTTCTATATTTTTCAGGTAGGAAAGATAATTTGAGGACAGTGCTCATTTTAACACTTTGCCATGCCTTTCTGGCTTTAAAAATAATACTATTTAAAAATGTGATATCCCCAATGCTCCCATTTAAATTGTGGATATTTTGAGTTTCTTTTAAGTCAAATAATGGCATTTTCTTCAAGCTATTCTGGGAGTTTGTATTTCTTTTGAAATCCTTTAAAAAATAGTCTGTCTTAAAATCTTCATCAGCAAAATCAAGAGCTAAAAGATTCCTGTAATAAAAAGATAGAGAGTGCATCATTTAAAACAGAACAAAGAAAATGAAAATGCCATGAAATACCATGAAATTTGTTTCCCCTTTCTAATACTGTTTTTATAACCAGTCTTCCCATTCACCTCCTCCTTACACCTTGCTTGCTTCTATTTTTAACAAATCATATTTTGCTATTAAACGTAAGGCTTATGCTTATGACTGGTCTTAAATAAGATTCCAATCAAACATTAAAAATGCCAGATAGGGTCTTTCATGGTTCCTGAGTCAGTTTTTTGTCTTTTTCCAAGACACTCCCACCTTTTTAGTTCCCAGATTACTCTTTTCTAGTCAACCCTCTCTTTTAACTATAAACATTTAAAAACTCTGTTAATAGCTTTTATTAATGTCAGTGGATGTTTCTGAAACGGTTACAGTGCTGTATTGCAAAAGACATGATTGCTGATCTATGGGAGAGAGTTAATCTGTTCCTTTACTGCTTCAATCAGAGTGAAAATAGTAGCTCTTATTGACACATGGGAACATTTTCAACAGAGGTAGCTACCCTTGAAGCAGCTCCTTATTCAATTGAAATGTGGCAGTTCCAATTTCATGCATATACCATTGAATTATATTTTTATAAAGTGTATTGTCACATGCTAAAGTCATACATATATTTAGTTTATAAATAAAAAAATACATTAAAAACAATGGCACTCGTTTTTGGGTAGACATGTATAGTTGTTCTGTTGATCTTGTGTGAATACTAGCTTTTACATGTGTATACAGGTAATTCTTAAGATAGAATAGATCATTTATTGTCCGTTCAAAGTTACAACAGACACCACCACCACCAACCACCAAAAAAAAATCTATATACAACCCTATTTCAAAGTTACAAATTCTACAGAACCAACCTGATCATTCACCTTATGAATGACTGGGTTGTGTAGAATTCTAACCTTGCAGAGACACTGCAGCACACCCAAATATCTATTCCCCCCTCCATCCTGCCCTACTGGATCTCCAAAGACCCAGTTTTGTTTCCTCACCAAATTCCAAACAGCTCTCTTCCACCCCTCACAATCCCACACTTACCTTCTGAAGATTGGCAGAACTCAGGAGGTTGAGAAGGAGGAGGTCACATGGGAGGATTCTAGCAATCTCCTTTTCAACCTGTTGTGAAACCTGAGCTGTTATACGCAAAGTAGCTGCATTGTTCTCAGCCAGATAAGGTTACAAAATGTAGTCTTTTCTATCCAGCACGAGGAAGAAATGTTTGTGCTTTCTTGAGTAACTCAGCAAAGCAGCTTCTTTCTTTCAAAGGGGTAGAATGTTTCACTGGTGTTCAGGGAGCTAAGGAATTCTAGGAACTCCTAGCTCCTTAAGCAACAGCATCTTTCTCTACTCCAACTTCCTGAATTCTGGATATCTTCAAAAGGTAAGTGTGCAATAGTTGTGGGGTGGGGTATGGAGGAGGCCCTTAGGGTTTTGGGGAGCCCAGGGGACAGGGGGAGAGCATGGGATATCTCAGTGGGAGGCAGAGGTATCCCTGGTATGCTTGTGTCTGGACTAAGCCTCCCATTGTTTCCCCCATCCTTGAGTCACATTATGTTCTATCTAATGGCCCATGCATTTGTTTAACGAATGCATTGGGGAAAGCAGGGACAGAGAGGTGGTTAATTATGTACTTTGTTTAATGTAATCCTTGATTTCCAATATGAATGGCCAGGCTCCATTACTATCGTAAATTGAGGATTACCTGTATTTCAGTCAAATACTGATACATTTTTATACCTGCTGTCTTAACAATATAAGAGGAACTAGAGAAATACTCACATAATTGGAAGAAAACAGTGTAGTTTCTGGAAAATTCTTCATTCCTTTTGAAGTAACATTTTATAGCAGGAGAAAGAATAACTTTAACTCAGAACTCACCTTAAAACTTCTTTCATTTTAGCAAATAAAATCAGAATCTTTTTTGAGGAAATGGGTTGTTCACAAATGTAATTTACTGCCAAATTATTTTTATCTACAAAAACAAGCCAACAAATAAATAAGTTAAATTACTAATTTTAATTATTATCTTTCAACTGTGAGAGGGTACTATTATTTTATTACATAAAATGTATGTTATATCTCTCTGCCTGTAAAATAATAGAATTGGAGTAAACCTCATAAATGCCTTGCTGGGATTTTTTTATAGTTTTCTAGAGAATGCAAAGCATGTTTTCCACCTAAAGCTGGCTAATATTTGTCTTCAGGGTTGTTTCAGATCATTATGTGGTATCTGTTTGCTTATTGAGAAATCTAGTTATATAAATTGGGGCTGACATATCACTGCCAGTGTTCATCAGAAAGAATGAATGCTTTCAAATTTAATAGAGTAATATTTAAAATTAGAATATTATACATTGGCTGCAATATTGTATAGCAATGTCAGCATTTCTTTTGCTGAATAATGTATTGGGGGAGAATATTCACCATATTCAATTAACTATGTAAAAGACCTGAAGCAAGAACATGGTTTATTACCAGCCTGTAATACAAGGATTTGGATCTACCTACTGGAGTTTCCATTTCATTTCACCAACTCATCCCACCTATATGAGCAGAGAAGTTATGCTGTGGATCCCGTCACTTAAAGAAATTCAGCTAGTGGGGTCTAAGAAGAGACCCTTCTCTGCCATTGTTCCCTGTCCTGTGGAACACCTTGCCCCAGAGACTAGATAGGTCTCCACTCTCCTAGCCTTTTAGAAGAGCTTCAAGGCTTGGCTCTGCCAATTGGCATGGGGTTTATCATGCAAGCATTGGTGGGGAGAGTTGGTGGGCTGAAGGTACTTTTTTTTTTTTTACAGAATTTATATGCTGCCCTTCTCCCGAAGGACTCAGGGCGGCGAACACAGATTAAAAGCATACAATAATAAAAACCCACTAAAACCAGATTAAAATAATAAATAATAAAAACCCAAGGTTCAGAATCAGTCCATTCGTTGGAATTACCAAGTCTTCAGGCCTTGACAGAAGGAGTGGAGATCCGGGGCTGTCCAGAGCTCGATGGGTAGTTCGTTTCACAGAGAACGCCCTACCCCTGGGCATCGCTAGACGGCATTGCCTGGTCGACTGTACCCTGAGGAGAGCAACCCTATGGGAGCGGACAGGACGGTGGGAAGCAGGCAGGAGATGGTCCTGCAAATACCCCGGATCTAAGCCATGTAGGACTTTATAAGTCAATACCAGCACCTTGAAGCGGATCCGGATGACCACCGGTAGCCAGTGCAGCTCGTGCAGGAGAGGTGTTACGCGGGAGTAACGAGGAGCTCCCGTAACAACCCGCGCGGCTGCATTCTGGACCAGCTGGAGCCTCCGGGTGCACCTCAAGGGCAGCCCCATGCAGCCGGGTGCACCTCAAGGGCAGCCCCATGCAGCCCCAGGGAGTTGCAGTAATCCAAGTGGGAGGTAACCAGGGCATGAGTGACTGTGCAAAGGGCATCACGATCTAGAAAAGGGCGCAACTGGCGCACCAGATGCACCTGTGAGAAAGCCCCCCCTGGTCACGGCTGTCAAATGGTCTTCTAGGGACAGCCAGGAATCCAGGAGGACACCCAAGTTGCGGGCCCTTTCAACGGGGGCGAGTACCTCTCCCCCCCCCATCAAAAGTGACGGGACCTCTAGAACACGGAATGCCAGCATCCACAGCCACTCAGTCTTGGAAGGGTTGAGTCTGAGTCTGTTCCTGCCCATCCAGGCCCGCACCGCCTCCAGGCATTGGGACATCACGGAAAGGGCATCCCCGGGGTGGCCCAGGGTGGAGATATATAATTGAGTATCATCAGCATATTGATGATACTTCACCCCGAAACCATGAATGATCTTGAGGACGGGTTTTGGAACCCCGAGAGGTCGTTTGCAAAAAAACGACGGCTTTGGGGTTTTTTAGATAAATTTTTAACTTCTATTTTAAGGGGTTCTGGGAGGGATTGTGGGAATGGATTTGGGGGGATCCATAAATCCACTGAATGGGGTAATGGGTCTGATGATCACAGCGGAGAGGACTGGGACAGAAATTTGACAAGGATGCAGAGGAACGAAACGATGGGCATTAGTATAATAAGTGGGAGGGACAGATATGACGGTAGCAGGGGGCCATATTATGTTTCGGGAGTGCGCACTCACTGTTTGCGAGCGATTGCGCACTCCGACCCCCAAAGCATTGCTCGTTTCCCGGGTTGTTCAGAGTCTCAGGCCCTGAGTCTACAGTTGATGTTGTGTAATGCCAGCTCAGTGGTAAATAAAGCCCCCCTCATTCACGATCTTATTTCGGAACAGGGTGCTGACCTGGCAGGGATTACGGAGACCTGGTTAGGCCAGGAGGGAGGAGTTCCCCTTATGGAAATGTGCCCGCCAGGTTTCCGTGCATTCCATCAGCCAAGGGCTCAGGGAAGAGGTGGGGGAGTGGCAGCAATTATTAGAGAAAGTCTTTGCCCGAGGGAAGCCACTGTTCCTCAGATAGCCGGATGTGAGTCCCTCCTTGTGAAGTGGGGTCGGGGAATACAGATGGGCCTACTGATTACGTACTTGGTTCCCTGCCATGTGACGGCGGTCCTGCCTAAGCTGCTTGACGTTATAGCTGGGGTGGCAGTGGAAACCCCCAGACTTATTGTTATGGGGGATTTTAACCTGCCATCTGCTGGTGAGATATCGGAGGCAGCTCGGGAGTTCATGGCTTCCATGATGGCCATGGACCTGACCCAGGTAGTTCAAGGCCCCACCCACTTGGGGAATCACACTCTGGACTTGATTTTTGTCTTGGATCAGTGGCTGAATGATCTAAGAATAGGGGATCTAGACATCAAGCCCTTGTCATGGTCTGATCATTCTCTCCTTCACATGGACTTTCAGGTCACTTCCACCCACCGCAGGGAGATGGAACCAACCAAGTGGTTCCGTCCCAGGCGCCTGATGGACCCCGAGAGGTTCCTGACAGAGCTTGGGCCATTTCCTGGACTCTGGCTCACGACTCGACTGAGGACCTGGTGGTGGCCTGGGACAGGGCGGCTACTGGGGCCTTGGACCACGTTGTACCTTTGTGGCCTCTGACCCGATGCCGATCTCGACTAGCTCCTTGGTTTTCTGAGGAGCTGAGAGAGATGAAGCGTTGGAAAAGATGCCTGGAGAGCGATTGGAGGACAAGCCGATCTGAATCTGACCGAACACAGGTGAGATCTTATATTATGACCTACCTAGTGGCGATAAAAGCAGCGAAGTCTAGCTACTTCTCCACTCTTATTGCATTTGCAGAGAACTGCCCAGCTGCGCTGTTTAGGGTGACCTGCTCCCTACTTCAGGTGGGGGTGCAGGAAGACCCCTTACAGGGTCAAGCTGAGGATTTTGTGCAATTCCTGCATGATAAAGTCGCTCAGATTCGAGAAGGCCTGGACTCCGATTGGGTAGATCCAGGGGAGGAGACGGGGGTAGACCCTGAGAATGTTATATGGGAACAGTTTGACTCTGTGGCTCCTGAAGATGTGGACAGGATTCTGGGCAAGCTTAGCGCTGCCACATGTTTATTGGACCCGTGTCCCTCCTGGTTGGTACTGGCCTCCCAGGAGGTTACACGAGGCTGGCTCCAGGGGATTATAAATGCTTCTCTGAGTGAAGGTGTCTTTCCCACCGCCTTGAAAGAGGCGGTTGTGAAGCCCCTCCTCAAGAAGCCTTCCCTGGACCCGGCTATATTATCAAATTATCGTCCAGTCTCCAATCTTCGCTTCGTTGCGAAGGTTGTTGAGAGTGTGGTGGCACGACAACTACCCCGATACCTGGATGAAGTTGTCTATCTGGATCCATACCAGTCGGGCTTCAGGCCACGATATAGCACAGAAACGGCATTGGTCGCATTGGTTGATGATCTCTGGAGGGTTCAGGACAGAGGTGGTTTCTCTGTCCTGGTCCTATTAGATCTCTCAGTGGCTTTTGATACCATCGACCATGGTATCTTACTGCACCGGCTGGAGGGGTTAGGAATAGGGGGCACCATACTTCAGTGGTTCTCCTCTTTCCTCTCTGACCGTTTGCAGTTTGTGTTGGCAGGGGGGCAGAGGTTGACCTTGAGGCACCTTATTTGTGGGGTGCCGCAAGGGTCAGTCCTCTCACCCCTTCTGTTCAACATTTATGTAAAACCGCTAGGCGAGATAAATCCGTGGTTTCGGTGTGAGTGTTCATCAGTATGCTGATGACACACAGCTATACATCTCCACCCCGGACCACCCCAATGATGCCCTTACTGTGATGTCCCGTTGCCTGGAGGCCGTGCAGATCTGGATGGGGAGAAACAAGCTCAGACTCAATCCCTCCAAGACCGAGTGGCTGTGGCTTCCAGCGTCCCAGTATAGTCAGCTGATACCATCACTGACAATTGGGGATGAGACCTTACTCCCCACAGAGAGGGCTCGCAACTTGGGTGTCCTCCTGGATTCACATTACGGCCGTGGCCAGGGGGGCCTTTTATCAGGTTTGCCTGATCCACCAGTTGCGTCCCTTTCTGGATCGGGACACCTTGCGAACAGTCACTCATGCCCTAGTCACCTCCCGTATGGACTACTGTAATGCTGGTCCAGAATGTAGCCACGCGGGTGATTATGGGCGCAGCTAGTTGTGCCCATGTAACACCTCTCCTGCGCGAGCTGCACTGGCTCCTGGTGGTCTTCCGGGTGCGATTCAAGGTGTTAGTCATCATCTTTAAAGCGCTCCATGGCTTAGGACCTGGGTACCTATGAGACCATCTTTTGCCACCAATAGCCTCCCACTGACCAGTTCGTTCTCATAGGGGGGGCACTACTCAGGGTACCATCAGTCAAATTATGCCAACTGGCGACTCCCAGGGGGAGGGCCTTCTCTGTGAGGGCTCCAACCCTTTGGAATGAAGTGCCCCCGGAGATACAGAATATCTCTGATCTCCGTGCTTTCCGCCATGCCCTCAAGACCCTGATGTTCCAACAGGCGAGGCAAAACATATGAACATGTGAATGATTTTTTAAAATGTTATCTAATTCTGGGTTTTATTTAATTGGCCAAACTAAGTAATAATTTTAATTAGCAATTTTATGATGTTTGTGTGTCTATATTTTTCTTGGCTGTACACCGCCTTGAGTCCTATGGGAGAAAGGCGGTATAGAAATATAATAAATAAATAAATAAACAAATAAATAAATAAATAAATAAATAAATCTCACCCAGTGGCTTCATATAGATGTTAAAGAGTAGGGGGGAGAGAACCGATCCCTGAGGCACCCCACAAGTTAGGGGCCTCGGGGTGGACCTCTGTCCCCCCACCCATGCAAACTGCGAGCGACCTGAGAGGTAGTAGGAGAACCACTGTAAAACAGTGCCTCCTACCCCCAACCCCCCAAGTCGCTGCAGTAGGATACCATGGTTGATGGTATCAAAGGCCGCTGAGAGGTCAAGTAGGACCAGGATGGAGGAACAACCTCCATCCTGGGCCCGCCAGAGATCATTCACCAGGGCGACCAATGCCATTTCCGTGCTGTGCCCATGCCGGAAACCCGATTGGTACGGGTCTAGATACTCCATTTCCTTGGAGGAATAGATGCTTCCTCTATCTATTAACATTTTAATAGTTCCATTTAACTCTGTTTCAATTTGATTTTTAATTTTGTTCTTAACTATGGCTTTTATATGATTTTGTTTTACTTGCAAACCATCCAGAGTCAACCAAGTGTGATGTGTGATATGGAAATTTGATAACTAAATAAATAAATAAATTAACATTACTTAGGTCTTTGATCAGGTACAACAAATGGACTAGTCTTACCTAGTTCTGAACAGTTCAAAGTAGATAGCCAGCTAGTCATATTTAGACTCATTTGAGGACTATTATCCCTCTTCATAAATAACCTTTAAAACAAGAAAAGAAAAGTCCTAAGCATGATGATGCAATGAAATCAGGCATGAGCCAATCCTAGCTCATAGCAGTTTTCCATATAAAGGACACTCCTCTATGATATGCACTTTTTAAAAGGGTTTAAACATTGTCTCTGAAAAAATCCTGAAAGAACTAGAATTAACAGCCGTGGGGGGCTGGCGGGGTGGGGACCCACTCACATTAAATTTACAGCCAGTCCCTTGCTCCACTTCTAATCTTTTTCAGCTGTAAATAAAATGCTACTATAACATGAAAGACCCAAAAAGGGACTGGTTTAAAAGCAGCTTTCTCACTGATGGCTTTTTCATATAATGCAACAGCAGTGAAATTGTATATGAAGAGGCCTTTGGGAAAATGTTGCAGAATGTATTAATTTGTTTATCATATTTATTTCAGTGATTCTCTTCCACATACTTCTTTCTTCTTTTCCCCACTATAGGGAGGTGGGGGCATGTTTCCTGACTTCAGGGACTTGCAGGAATCAATACTGACTTGAACACACACACAATAAAAAGAATTTGACAGTATGGGAGTTGTCGGAGAAATGAATTTCTTCTAGCCATTGCCTAAGGCATTTTAGGAAAAGAAAATGGCAGCTGCCAAGAGACAGCTGCTAATGAAACCATGCCACCAAAAGCTAACAGCCTCCATTAAAAAATGGGATAATGAAAACAAAGTCAACTGCAATCATTTGATTCAATGTTCCATTCATTATAAACCAGAGGCATATTTCTTCATAAATATAATAATGCAGACCTTTTTTGCTGCCAAATTTAATTTCACCATGGATAAAAATCATAGTGCTGGTCTATAAATTCACTATAAAATGATCAAATCTTACCACCTTATTTTAATTTCATATGGAAGTAATCACCATCCACTGTGGAATAATTGAACACAAATTGATGTTTAGAAAAGAAAGCCCTTAAATTATCTCAGTTCATCAAACTTGGGTTCATTTGTGTAACAGTCAAAAAATACTGTAAATTTAATTTAACTTGGTTACAGTATAATCAATTTCAACTGAGATGGAGAGAAGATCAAAAAACTGGTTTAATGTTGCATGAAGAAGAATTGGTTAGACAGATAAAAGAGAAAGGCCCAATGCATATCAAGAGGTTTTATAATATTTTGTTAGAAAGAGACTCAGAAAATGAACTGGTTAAAGATTGTATGATAAAGTGGGCGCAAAGTTTTGCAGAACCAGTTATGATGGAAACGTGGGAAAAATATGGGTTCAGAATGTTAAATTTATGCAGTCACAGAACTTGAGGGAAAATTTTTGTAAAATGTTTTATAGATGGCATTTAGATCCTAAGAAATTGTCATACATGTATCCTAATGTTCAACCAAAATGTTGGAGATGTGATTGTTTGGATGCTACATATTATCATATATGGTGGATTTGCAAGAAAGTGAAGGCTTTCTGGATAAAAATTTGGTGGGTTATGCAAAATGTTTTGAAGAAAAAACTCCAATTTTCTCCCCAATTGTTTTTATTGGGTATAGTTAAGGGTTTTTCAATGGGTGAAACAAAATTGATATTGTACATGGTGACAGCAGCTAGGTTATTGATTGGTCAATATTGGAAAAGGGTTGTTTTGCCTACTATTGAAGAATGGACTTTGAAGGTGGCCAATTTTGCAGAAATGGCGAAGATATCAGCATACTTAAAAGACCGGACTCAAGAGACTTATGCATGGGACTGGAAGAAATGGATAGATTATGTGCAGAATAAATACCAAACTAGGAAGTATCAGATAGCTTTTAGTTGAATGTTGTGTAGAAATGTATAGTATATAGGAAGTAGAATAGTTCAATGTTATGTAGAAATGTATATTACACAGGGGGGAGATTAGAGGGGTGGTAAAGTATGATATAATATGATGTGGATTTGGATTTCACCTTGGGGAAGTCATGGGAGGAGGGAAGGGCTAGGGAGGGTTAGGGAGGGAAAGGGGGGGAATGGGAAAATTTGTACTTGTAAAACTTTTCCAATAAAAAAAAAAAGTACTGTAAGTGAAATCCTGTGCACAACAGTTTCTACCTTCCATCTCTTTTACCTTTTCCTGCTGTGAAGAGTATCAACCATGTCTCTCACTGTGGTGGCACCATGAATGATATCTGGAGTCATCAGGAAGAGGTTCCATATAGAAGTTTCATTCTGCACTTGGGAGATGAATGATAAAAATGATCCAGCTTCCTGGACAAAAGCCATCTGATAAGAAGGGTGCTTCTGTAACTAGAAAAAGAAGCAAAGGAACATCTTTTAAAATATGATTATAAGTAGTTCTCAAGTTATGACTGGTCACTTAATTACCATTTGATGGACCTCCCCCTCACCACAGATACTTACAATGTTTTTGGATAACCACACAACCGCACAACCCCCATCACATGATCGCACTTTAGGCATTTGGTAAACGGTTCATCTTTACAATGATTTGTACATCCCATGGTCACCTGACTGCAATGTGTTACATTTTTTGAAAGTGGTATTTATTTACAGTTTCCAGCAAAAAATGCCGATTGGGGGAAATGACTTCACTTAATGGTCCTGACATTCACATACTGTCCAACACATAGATCGTTCTTAGGTTACATTCATCCATTCATTCATTCAAAGCTACCACAATGCTGAACAAGAGGGACTTAAAACCCATTCTCAAAGTTGCAGCCATTGCAGCAGCCCCAGTCATGTGATTCCAACTCAAGTGTTTGGTAACTGGCTCAAAGTGTACCTTCATCTCATTCCCACTCACACAATGAGACGGCTTTAAGTTGCCACAATTATTGCCACAATAGCTTTATATTTGTGTTTTTCTCTCTAAACTAAACTTATCAATCACAAGGCATACAAAATGCATGACACTGTTAGCACCCATTGTATCAAGTGACTAGGAATGGATAAGATCAGAATATGGCTTTTTGGCCATTACAGCTTCATGCAAACACGATTCTCCCTCTCCTCACCTACCACCACTCTGCTCAGTGGTGGGATTCAAATTTGGTTTGAATCTGCTGCACCAGAGGGATGGCTGCAGCCAGAGGGATGGCATCACAGCAGAGATGCTCGGAAGGCATCTAAAAACTACCGGCAACTGGAGGCCGGAGACCCCCACCACAGTGCGAATGAAGGTGAGTGAGGCAGAGGGCGAGCAGGCGGCATGCAGGTGGAGGCCAGAGCCAGGGAATGGCACATTCCCTGACCCAGCCAAGATGAATGGTGACCAGGGCCTCAGGGAATAGTTTAGTTTAGTTTAATTTAGTTTGGATTTATATACCGCCCTACTCCCGAAGGACTCAGGGCGGTGAACAGCCAAAGATAAAACACATATAATATAATATAAAATTTAAAAAACAATTTAAAACACATTAAATAAATTTGGCCCATAATGATTAAAACACCCCTGTTTTTAAAAACAAATTAAAATTAAACAATTTAAAATTGAGTCAAGGTTGACTCAGCCTTCCATCCTTTCTAAGGTAGGTAAAATGAGGACCCAGATTATGGGGGCAATAAACTGACTTTGTATAAATATACAAAAGTATGAAGGCTATTGCTTAACGCATTGTAAGCCGCCCTGAGTCTCCGGAGAAGAGTGGCATATAAATCAATTAAAAAAAAAAAAAAAAAGGAGTTAGGCCAGCCCAGCCTGCTGGAATAAAAAGGTCTTGAGGGCACGGTGGAAAGTGCGTAAATCCGGGATCCTCTGTATCTCCGGGGGGAGTTCGTTCCAAATGGCAGGTGCCCCCACAGAAAAGGCTCTCCCCCTGGGAGCCGCCAGCCAACACTGTTTGATCGATGGCACCCTGAGGAGTCCCTCTCTGTGGG
Source organism: Arizona elegans (assembly GCA_022577455.1). Classification (NCBI taxonomy): domain Eukaryota; kingdom Metazoa; phylum Chordata; class Lepidosauria; order Squamata; family Colubridae; genus Arizona; species Arizona elegans. The sequence goes on from JAKOOJ010000001.1 coordinate 159,320,387, forward strand.
AGCGTACTGGCCGGTCAGAGGCTACTGGTGGCAGAAGGCAGTCTCGTAGGTACCCAGGTCCTAAGCCATGGTCCTAAAGGTGGTAACCAGGACCTTGAAGCGCACCTGGGAGACCATGGGGAGCCAGTGCAGCTCGCGCAGGAGAGGTGTTACATGGAAACGCCAAGTCGCTCCCATAACCACCCACGCGGCTGCATTCTGGACCAGTTGGAGCCTCCGGGTGCTCCTCAAGGGGAGCCCCATGTAAAGAGCATTACAGTAGTCCATACAGGAAGTGACGAGGGCATGAGTGACTGTGCATAAGGAGTCCCAATCCAGAAAGGGACGCAACTGGCGAATCAGGGGGACCTGATAGAAAGCCCTCCTGGCCACAGCCGTTAGATGCTCTTCTAAAGACAGCCATGTATCCAGGAGGACACCCAAGTTGCAAGCCATCTCTGTGGGGGCCAACGATTCACCCCCAATAGTCAGTGTGTCGAGCCCCAGCTGGGACTCGCCATCGCTGCGGGGATGGAGAGGTCGAAGTGATGACCGTCCGGATGCTCGGCCCGATGGAGGGAGGTCTGTTCGGACAATGGCGTGCCCTAATGATACACAGCAGGCAGCCTTGGCAAGCTCGGCGCATCACCCAGAAACCGAGACGACATCGCCTCCTTATGATGTCATGAAAGCACCGACCTTCCTACCGCCGAACAGCTGATGGGGGGGTTATAGTTATAGTTTAAGTGCCGGATGGTGGTTATTATGGCAAGGAAGCAATAAATAGCGCTGCACGGCGGCTGCGTGTAGCACTGACTTTGATTCCGTGATCCGCCATGTTCTGTTCTGGCTGTGTTGCTGATTGACTGACATTAAAACGTTGCACACTTTCTTCGTTGTTTGGTACTTTTTGATGCCATACAGACCGGATGAGAGACAGAGCCGAGAGAAAGTCAGCGCTACCTCTAATTTCATCTGTCTTTGTTCCTGCTGAGCCGGCGGTATTGGTGACTGAAGAGTTTGGAGAATGGCAGAGGGGACGGTGCCAGGAGGGATTGAGCCAGAGCTGGTGACTGAGACAGCTGTGGAGGAGGTGGAGGCGCAGGAGTCCGCTGAGCAACCAGTGGTTAGACCTAAGATACGACAGCCCCGGGAGGCTGACTGTCACAAGGAGGAGGGTGTCCAAGGCCAGAGGGGCCACACTGGACAGCCAGCTGCTGGGGAGTGGTGGCATAGCTCTACCCGCGCTGGACCAAAGTTGCCAACCCCCCCTCCTTTGGGGCCATCCTTCTGGGGTTGGAGGGAAAGACGCTGGACAGATGAAGAAGAGGGGGAGTGGGGCTATGCTACTACTGGCCCTGGTCCTAGCACCATGGATACCCTTCAGGACCGCTTTGGGGAGGCTAGCTTTCATGACACCCCCTCTTGACAACCATGGGCTACTGGACTGGAACCGTCGCAGGGGCTGTCTTGGCAGGACCCTGGAATGTCAAGTTTGGAGGTCCGGTTCCGCATTGCTAGTCCTAAATTACGGAGGGAGCAGGAACCGAGTCAGTTAGATGACCATGGGGTGTCCTGGGACCAGGAGTCTTCTCTGGGAGAAACTGTTGTATGGGGAGCTGAGCACCAAACACAGAGGAAGGAGACAGGGTCTGCGAAAAGAACCCAGCGATCGATGATGGACTGACCACGTACTGAGAGGAGGGGTGTGGGAGAGAGGAGAGGCGCTGCAGCGAATAGAACACCTGATCCGCTGCAGGCATGGGCTCCAGTTTCGGGGATGTGGGTCCCTCAAACCACCTGGGGCCCTCCCACATTGCAAGCCACGTTCAATGGGAGCCCAGATCATGTGGCGTTATTTTTAAGCCAGGTGATAAGCCATTTAGACCAATATGGCCATTGGTACCCATCCCAGTGGGCCATGGTTGTGGCCATCACGGCAGTTCTGACTGGAGACTCTGCTGAATTGGGTGGCCAGCCTGCATAGTAATAACGCTAAGGAACTGGTAGATGTAGGGAAGTTTTTGGAGGCCCTTCGATCCACCTTTGAGGATGAGTCTAGTGTGCAGGTGGCAGAGGGTGATCTAGTTACGTTCAAAACAAAGAGGCGGCCCCGTGAAGGACTATTTACGGAACTTTTGAAAGATCGCTAGTCGCCTGGTGGACTGGCCAGAATGAATGCTAGTCCAACAGTTTCACATGAGGTTGGACCGGGAGCTGCGGCAGGCATGCGTTTACAGGGCCTGGCTCCGTGGTTGGCTGTTTGGTTCAGGGCAGCAATAGAGCTAGATGTGAGTCTCAGAGAATTCCGGCCCCGACCAGACATAAACCCTGCACAGAGGAAATCCACAGGGGAAAAACCAACAGAGAAACCCCAACCTGTACGAGATGCTAGACCAGGGATGGGTGTGGGCCCAATTGACAGGCCTCAGAGGCTGGTGTTTCGCTGTTTCAGGTGCAATCAAGTGGGCCATAGGGTGGCTGAATGCCCCATGCCATCACCATGAACACAACCCCAGAGACAGGGCTCTGTAGTTCCCGTGAGAGGATGAGCAAAGCAGCCACCAGAGCAGACACAGGCAGCTCAAGGCCCCAAGGTGGCCACAGATACCCAGACCAGAGAAGCCATGTCGACGCCGGTTGCGGGGAAATATCCGGTGGTGTCCAGGGACAGTGACGATGAGGACCCGGAAGACCCAATGGTGAGCGACCCTATTTGTCTGTTCGTGATACCAGTGGTATTGAGAAACCCTCGCTCTACTGCCGGTATCCAGTATGGGGCTTTGGTAGATTCAGGGTGCACCCGGTGTCTCATCCGTAAAGCTGTAATGGACGCTCTAGGGCTGCAGGTACGATGGCTAAAAATGCCGGTTACGTTCAAACAGATGGATGGCTCGTTGTTGGGGGGAGCGCCAGCCACCCACGTGATGGAGAGGTTGTACCTGGAGATAGGAGACCATCGAGAGGCTATCCGTTTTATTGTGATTGAAAAAATGATTGAACCAATAATATTGGGGTTAGCCTGGCTGGATAAATGGCAGCTGAACATCTGGTGGGAGGGGGGATACCAGAAACTAAGGTTAACAATTGGTCCAGATCCGCCTGCTTCAGAGAATGCCCTACCTACAAAGATAAAGGAAGGGGGTGAGGAAAGTGGTTGTGCCTCAGTAGCTCCTCATCCGTCACAGGACTTCCCCAGTGTTTATGACGATCTCGCAGCCCTTTTCAGTGAGGAGGAATGTGAGGTGTTACCCCCCCCCGCCATCGGCCTACGGACTGTGCCATCGAATTGGTACCAGGGGCTAAACTGCCAAAGCCACGGATGTATTCCATGATGCAAATGGAGTTAACCGAATTAAGACACTATATCGATAAGAACTTAGCGAGAGGTTTTATCACACCTAGTAGGTCTCGAATGGCAGCCCCTGTGCTTTTCAGAGAGAAGAAGTACGGTGGGCACAATATTTCCATAGGTTCTCATTCCGTCTGAAATATGTTCCAGCTGGGAAAAATTTCCTCGCTGACACCCTATCCCATATGCCGCAATACAACAGCAAACAGGAGGAGGTGGTAGAAGCTCTTATACCACCCAGTCAGGTGTCACAGAATGTATCAGCAGTCATCCGATCAGATGCCTTCTTCATGGCCAAACTACAGACAGCTGTACAACGTGATCAATGGGTGGCACAGAACCAGGCTTTGGTACCTGTCCGGGACAGGTTAGCTTGGAAAGGGGATAAATTTACATTCCGGAATGCCTTCAAACAACTGTTTTACGACGGTGTCACGATGCCAAGCCGGCGGGTCATTTCGGTTTCCTGAAAACTCTTCATCTGATTAGACGACAATTTTGGTGGCCGTGGATGCGTGGGGATATCGAGCGATTTGTGAAAGGATGTCCAATATGCGCGGCATCGAAACCATGGTCAGGAATGCCCATAGGATTATTACAACCGGTAGCTGATCCTAGCACACCTTGGGAGGAGATCGCTATGGATTTCATAGTTGATCTCCCCGCCAGTAATGGATATACAGCAATATAGACGGTGGTGGATTTGTTCTCGAAGCAAGCCCATTTTGTGCCCTGCCAAGGTTTACCATCTGCACGACGATTGACCGATATGTTCCTCCACCACATCTACCTCCTCCATGGGGTACATAGGCGGATTATATCGGACCAGGGAGTCCAATTTACCACCAAATTATGGAAGTACTTTCTACACCGAATAGGATCTACCCAGGGTTTGAGTTCTGCTTTCAAACCCAGTACCAACGGGCAGCGGAACGAGCCAACGCCGCTGTAGAACTATACCTCTATTGCTATATTTCTTATCAACAAACTAATTGGTCTGACCTCCTTCCATTTGCAGAGGTCGCCTACAACAACATAACCCATCATAGCACGGGTCTTTCCCCCTTCCAAATAGTATATGGTAGGGAATTCCCAGCTATACCAGAAGTAGAACCTCCATCAACGAGCTCAGACACCCCGGCTGGTTGGGCAGACAAGATCCGCCGTACATGGCCAGGGGTCAAAATAGCCCTACAAAAAGCAAAAATACAAGATGTATATTGATAAAAAGATAAAAATAAAAATAAAAAAAATACAAAATGCAAAAATACAAGACGCATATTGATAAAAAGAGGGCAGACGCAAAACTGTTTGTGGTGGGGGATCGAGTTTATTTATCGACCAAATATCTAAAGCTGAAACTACCAAGTAGAAAGTTAGGCCAAAGTACATAGGTCCTTTCCCAATAACCCATGTAATTAATCCTGTGACTGTGGCCCTTAAATTACCCTCTTTACTGGGTAAAATACATCCTGTGTTTCACAGTAGCTTGTTGAAACTGGTCACTGTAGATAGACCTAGCGACTCATCTGGCCCGCCAGACCCGGTACATACAGATCAGTACGAAATAGACAAAATATAAGACTCCAGGCTTCGTAGGGGCAGGCTACAATACTTAGTGCGCTGGAAAGGATATCCATTAGCGCAGGCCTCCTGGGTGGCACCAACAGATGTACATGCTGCCCGGTTGATACACCAGTATCATCGCAAGTATCCGGATAAACCGGGGCCTCTAGGAACTATATCTGCTGTGACTAATATCTCTACTTTCCCTCCCACAGGTGGACCCCTGGTAGAGGGGAGCATCTGTCGAGCCCCGGCTGGGACTCACCATCACTGGGGGGATGGAGAGGTCGGAGAGATGACCGTCCGGACGCTTGGCCCGATGGAGGGAGGTCTGTTCGGATGATGGCGTGTCCTGATGATACACAGCAGGCAGCCTTGGCAAGCTCGGCGCATCACCCAGAAGCCGAGACGACGTCGCCTCCTTATGACGTCATGAAAGCGCCGACCTTCCTACCGCCGAACAGCTGATGGGGGGGTTATAGTTACATTTTAAGTGCCGGATGGTGGTTATTATGGCAAGGAAGCAATAAATAGCGCTGCATGGTGGCTGCGTGTAGCGCTGACTTTGATTCTGTGATCCGGCTTGTTCTGTTCTTCTGGCTGTGTTGCTGATTGACTGACATTAAAACGTTGCACACTTTCTTCGTTGTTTGGTACTTTTTGACGCCATACAGACTGGATGAGAGACAGAGCCGAGACAGTGATGGCACCAACTGACTATATCGGGACGTCGGAAACCACAGCCACTCAGTCTTGGACGAGTTGAGCATGAGTCTATTTCTTCCCATCTAGGTCCGCACGGCCTCCGGGCACCGGGACATCACTTCAAGGGCATCATTGGGGTGGCCCAGAGTGGAGATGTACAGCTGAGTGTCATCAGCATACTGGTGGTACTTCACCCCGAAACTACGGATGATCTCACCCACAGCTGACTTCCGGTTTCCGGCAATTCCATCAGCCCTATTGACATTAACATCAACTTGCTGTGAGGAGAGATGTGAGCCTGGGCGGGGGCACTGAGAGTGTCATCTTGTTGCAGCTGCCACTGTATAAGACCTGCTGACACTGGCCACCGTGAGAGGGTGACCGGGTCATTGCCTTCTCGGACAGCTGCCTGAGACTCCTCTCCACTGTCATGGGAGGACAGTGGAGTCCGGTTTGTCCCCCCGGCCAAAATGGTGGACCCTCTCCCCTGGACCTTTTTTAAACCATCATTAAGAATCCTTGGCCTTTTTCCATCTGCCCCAGACAGACTTTTGGAACCTTAAGATGTATTCATTCACTGATCTCTTCGCACTGCGAGACTCCCCCCTCTCGCAGGCCTGGCCCTCCATGTTATCGAGGGCCTATCTTGATGACGGGTCTTGGAACCCCGAGAGATGGCATGCAGCGAAGAGGGGGTTGAGGGGTTTTCTACATAAATTTTTAATGAAATTTTTAAGGGGTGGGAATAATGATTTTTTAAGGGGAACCAGGAGGAAGACCAAGGGGTTTGGGGGGACGAACCCACTAGGGTCAGAGCCGAGCCTGGCACAGGGGGACGGTTTGGAGGGTGCAGGTCGAGGGATTGGGAAGGGGCTGGAGGACTATCCGGAGGAGGAATTTTCCATCAGCACGGTGAATGGGAGGGGCAGATATGGTGGGAGCAGGAGACCATATCATGTGTCGGGGGCTTGCACTTGCTATGTGAGAGCAATTGCTTCCCCCGGTCCCCAAGGCTCCGCTTGGACACTAGGTGGCTTAGATACTCAGGATCTGGGCCTTCGGCTGATGCTGTGCAACGCCAGGTCCGTGGTAAATAAGGCCCCCCTCATTCACGATCTTATTCAAGAGGGAGGAGCGGACCTGACGGCCATGGACCTGACCCAGTTAGTTCATGGCCCTACTCACAGGGGAGGTCACACTCTGGACCTGATTTTTGTCTCTGGCCAGTGGTTGAGTGGTCTTGTTATTGGGGATATAGATATGGAACCCTTGTCATGGACAGACCACTCACTCCTTTGCCTGGATCTTCGAACCACTGCCCCCCGCCGCAGGGAGGCGGATCCAATTAGATGGATCCGCCCCAGGCGCCTGATGGATCCTGAGAGGTTCCAGATGGAGCTTGGGCCATTTCCTGAGGTTCTAGCACATGACTCGGCCGAGGACCTGGTAGCCGCCTGGGATCGGGCGGCTGATGGGGCCTTGGACCGAGTCGTGCCTTTGCGGCCTCTGACCCGGTGCCGATCCCTTGTGGCTCCTTGGTTCACCGAGGAGCTGAGGGAAATGAAGCGCCGGAAAAGACGCCTGGAGAGCGGTTGGAGGGCCAGTCTCGCTGAGTCTGATCGAACACTGGTAAGGTCGCATATTAAGACCTATCTAGTGGCGATAAAGATGGCAAAGTTTAATTACTTTTCCGCCTCTATTGCATCATCAGGGAATCGTCCGGCCGCCCTGTTTAGGGTGACCCGCTCCCTGCTCCATCCAGGAGTGCGGGAGGATCCCTTGGAAGGCAGGGCGGAGGATTTTGGACAATACCTGTATGACAAAATTGCTCAGATCCAGCGGGATTTGGACTCTGACTGGGTAGATCAGGGCAGAGTGACGAGGAATAGTCTTGAGAATGTTATCTGGGAGGAGTTTGATGCTGTGACTCCCGATGATGTGGACAGGATTTTGGGGAGACTTAGTGCGGCCACATGTTTATTGGACCCGTGTCCCTCCTGGTTGGTACTGGCTTCCCGGGAGGTTACACGAGGCTGGCTCCAGGGTGTTATCAACGCTTCGCTGAGTGAGGGCCACTTTCCCGCTGCCTTGAAAGAGGCGGTGGTGAGGCCTCTCCTCAAGAAGCCGTCCCTGGATCCGGCAATATTGGCCAACTAACAGTTCCCACAATTCCTGGAGGAAACATCTTATCTAGATCCATTCCAGTCGGATTTCAGGTCTGGGCACAGCACGGAAATGGCATTGGTCGCTTTGGTTGATGCTCTCTGGAGGGCTTGGGACAGGGGTTGCTCCTCTGTTCTGGTCCTGTTAGATCTCTCAGCGGCTTTTGATACCATTGACCATGTTATCATGCTGCACCGGCTGGAAGAGTTGGGGGTGGGAGGCACCGTGTTGTTGTGGTTCTACTCCTTTCTCTCTGACCGGTCGCAGTTTGTGTTGGCAGGGGGGCAGAGGTCGACCTCGAGGCCTCTTATCTGTGGAGTGCTGCAGGGATCGGTCCTCTCGCCCCTTCTGTTCAACATTTATGTAAAGCCGCTGGGCGAGATCATCCATGGCTTTGGGGTGAGATACCACCAATACGCTGATGACACCCAGCTGTACATCTCCACCCCAGGCCACCCCAATGATGCCCTTGAAGTGATGTCCCAGTGCCTGGAGTCTGTGCGTATCTGGATGGGGAGGAACAGGCTCAAGCTCAACCCTTCCAAGACTGAGTGGCTGTGGCTCCCGGCATCCCGATATAGTCAGTTGACTCCATCACTGACTATTGGGGGAGAGTCTTTGGCCCCCACAGAAGGGGCTCGCAATCTGGGAGTCCTCCTGGATAGGCAGCTGTCCTTGGAGGAACATCTGACAGCTGTAACCAGGGGGACCTTTTGTCAGGTTCGCCTGATCCGCCAGTTGCGGCCCTTTCTTGATCGGGATTCCCTGTGCACAGTCACTCATGCCCTCGTCACCTCTCGCCTTGACTACTGCAACGCTCTCTACATGGGGCTCCCCTTGAAGAGCACCCAGAGGCTCCAACTGGTCCAGAATGGAGCAATGCGGGTAGTGATGGGAGCAGCATGGCGCTCCCATGTAACACCGCTCCTGCGTGAGCTGCACTGGCTCCCAGTGGTCTTCCGGGTGGCTTCAAGGTGCTGGTTATCACCTTTAAAGCGCTCCATGGCATCGGGCCTAGCTATCTTCGGGACAACCTGCTGCTACCAACGACCTCCCATCGTCCCGTGCGCTCCCACAGAGAGGGCCTCCTCGGGGTGCCATCAGCCAATCAATGCAGGCTGGTGACCCCCAGGGGGAGGGCCTTCTCTGTGGGGGCACCTATCCTCTGGAATCAGTTGCCCCCAGAGATAAGGAGAATCCAAGACCTTAGCGCCTTCCGCCGTGCCCTTAAAACCCACTTTTTCCAGCAAGCCGGGCTGACTTAAGAAGAAATTTTAAATGTTTTAATTGGTTTGTATTTTTAATTTTGGGCCAAATTTATATATATTTTAATTGTTTTTAATATTTATATTTCATTTTTTAATTCTGGCTGTACACCGCCCTGAGTCCTCAGGGAGAAGGGCGGTATATAAATTTAAAATAAAATAAAAAAATAAAATAAATGTTAAACAGAACATTTCTGTTCTATTCAACATTCCATATGTGGGGTGCCACAAGGGGCAAGAGGACTGACCCTTGTGGCACCTCACATACAAGGTGCCTCTGCCCCCCTGCCAACACAGACTGCGACTGGTCAGAGAGAAAGGAGGAGAACCACCGCAACATGGTGCCCCCCACCCCCAACTCTTCCAACTGGTGCAGCATGATACCATGACCGATGGTATCAAAAGCCACTGAGAGATCTAATAGGACCAGGACAGAGGAACAACCCCTGTCCTGAGCCCTCCAGAGATCATCAACCAACGCGACCAATGCCATTTCTGTGCTGTACCCAGGCCTGAAGCCCGACTGGAACGGATCTAGATAAACCGTTTCATCCAGGTACTGGGAAAGCTGTTGCGCCACCACACTCTCAACAACCTTCGCCACAAAGCGAAGGTTGGAGACTGGATGATAATTTGCTAACACTGCCGGGTCCAGGGAAGGCTTCTTAAGGAGAGGCCTTACCACCGCCTCTTTCAAGGCGGCGGGAAAGTCACCCTCACTCAATGAAGCATTAATAATCCCCTGGAGCCAGCCTCGTGTAACCTCTTGAGAAGCCAGCACCAGCCAGGAGGGACACGGGTCCAATAAACATGTGGCCACGCTAAGCCTACCCAGAATCCTGTCCACATCTTCCGGGGTCACAGGGTCAAACTCTCCCCAGATAACATTCTCAAGACCTGCCTCCATCACCCCTCCTGAATCTACCAGGTCACAGTCCAAGTCTTCCTGAATCTGAGCGATTTTGTCATACAGATACTGCACAAAGTCCTTGGCCCTACCCTCCAAGGGGTCCTCCCGCGCTCCCTGATGGAGCAGGGAGTGGGTCACCCTATACAGGGCGGCCGGGCGGTTATCTGATGATGCAATAAGAGCGGGAAAATAATTACATTTTGCTGCTTTTATCACCACTAGGTAGGGCTTAATATGAGACTTACCAGTGTTCGGTCAGATTCGGAAAGGCTGGCCCTCCAACCATTCTCCAGGCGTCTTTTTTGGTGCTTCATCTCCCTCAGCTCCTCGGTAAACCAAGGAGCCAAGTGTGATCGGTGCCAGGTCAGAGGCCACAAAGGCACGACCCGGTCCAAAGCTCCAGCAGCCGCCCTATCCCAGGCAGCCACCAGGTCTTCAGTCGAGTCGTGAGCCAGAGCCTCAGGGAATGGCCCAAGCTGGAACCTATCCGGATCCATCAGGCACCTGGGAAGAACCACCTCATCGGTTCCGCCTCCCTGTGGTGGGGTGTAGCAGTTCGAAGGTCAAAGTGAAGGAGAGAATGATCCGACCATGACAAGGGCTCAATCACTATGTCCCCTATCTCAAGATCACTCAGCCACTGACCAGAGACAAAAACCAAGTCCAGAGTGTTTCCCCCCATGTGAATAGGGCCATGAACTCACTGGGTCAGGTCCAGAGCTGTCATGGAAGCCATGAACTCCCAGGCTGTCTCAGATGCTTCACCGATGGATGGCAGGTTAAAATCCCCCATGACCATAAGCCTGGGGGTGTCAACCGCCACCCCAGCTATAACATTGAGCAGTTCGAGCAGGGCCGCCACCACGTGGCAGGGAGCCAGGTACATAATCAGCAAGCCCATCTGTACCCCATGACCCCACTTCACAAGGAGGGACTCACACTTGGCAATCTGAGGAACAGTGGCCTCCTTCGAACCAAGACCTTCTTTTATGACAACCACCACCACCCCGCCCCTACCCTGTAACCTCGGCTGATGAAATGCGTGGAAACCAGGTGGGCACATTTCAATGAGGGGGACCCCCCCTCCTGGCCCAACCAGGTCTCGGTGATACCCGTCAAGTCCTCTCCCCTCTCCTGAACAAGATCACAAATGAGGGGGGCTTTATTTATCACGGACCTGGTGTTGCATAACATCAGCCGGAGGCCAGGGCCCTGAGGATCTGTGCAAACTAGGGAACAAGAGGAGCATTGGGGGCCGGAGCGCGCCACCATTCGAAGACAGCAAGCGTGCACTCCCACAACATGATATGGCCCCCTGCTCCCACCATATCTGCCCCTCCCACCCACAGTACTGATGGAGTAGCCATCATCGGTACAAACTCTAACCCCGTCCTTGACCCCAAGCCTTGCACCTCCCATGCCGTGTTCCCCAGCCAGATCAGCCCCCCCCAGTGGGTTTTCCCCCAGACCCACAATCCTAGTTCCAATCCAAACCCCCCCCCCCCGGAACCCCTTAAAAAATTTGCTAAAAATTTAAATATAAAACCCCTCAACCTCCCCTTTGCCACATGCCACCTCTCGGGGTTCCAAAACCCTTCATCAAGGTAGGCCATCGATAGTGTGGAGGGCCAGGCCTGTGAGAGGTTGGGAATCTCGCAGTGCAAGTAGCTCCACCACTGAATACATCGAATGAATCAAATAAGATGGATAAGACAGATAAATTAAATAAATAAAACCAGGATGGGAATAGCAATTGGGAAGGGTCTAAAAGAGAGTCCTGGCACAGAGAGAATCTCAATGTAGGTAGAAGCTGGATTCCACTGCCCTCTTACAGCAGTGGGAGGAGTCCAAAATTAATTCAGGAACGTTCAAATTGTCCAGGCCACCCTCTCATGGTGGTCGGCCCAGCTGGACATAGGGATAAAGGATCGGTAGTTCCTCTCCTCTGATGATAGATGGTTCCTGAAAAATAGCACCTCCCTGGACTTGAGGTGAAGGGTGAGCAGGTGGCATGCTTACCTTTGGTGAGCAGAATGGGTGAGGCACAGAGATGAAACAAGGTGATTAGCTGGGCTGTGTGGTGAAGGCAACATATATAGGGCAGGGTGGGGCAGGGCTGGGTGAGGTGAATGGGGCAAGCGGAGACAGGGTGGGCAAGGGTGGGGCCAGCCAGAGGTGGTATTTGCCAGTTTGGTGAACCAGTTAAAATTTCCACTACCATTTGCCCGAACCAGTCCAAACTGGCTGAATACCACCTCTGACTCTGCTGTTGTAATACAGCAGCACTGTGCTATGGGCCCAAAATTGTGCAGAGTGCTAAATTGCTTGTCTATTAATATTGTAAATTCTTTGTAGGGTGTAGCATAAGGCTTAACTAGTGAAACAGTGGAGTTATGGGATCAAAATCCCATTTCACCACTGACTTTTATTCAAGTCAAATATGCACAATGGAATGGTGTACAGAAGGAGGGGCATAGAAAAGAATGTAAGAATGATGGATGGGCAGAGCCCTGCAGCCAGCCCAACCCCAGTCTACCTGATGCCCTATAATTGATAAATGTTTTTTTCTACAAGCTGGTTAGAATAGAGTAGAGTAGAGTAGAGTAGAGTAGAATAGAATAGAATAGAATAGAATAGAATAGAATAGAATAGAATAGAATAGAATAGAATAGAATAGAATAGAATAGAATAGAATTCTTTATTGACCAAGTGTGACTGGACACATAACGAATTTGTCTTGGTGCATACACTCTTGGTGTACATAAAAGAAGATACATTCACCAAGAATCATAAGGTACAACACTTAGTGATAGTCATAGGGACAGTTACATGTGAAAGAGGAAGATGGTTAAACTTGAGGAATGGTTTTAGCACCTTGCTTATCATCCTTCTCAAGATTGAATCACTTTATTTCTTCTGAGCTTCTTCAAGCAGGAGGAGGGAGGGGGGAAATGGAATGCTAAGCTTTCATCTATGAACCATGAGAGCCTGAACCTCACCAAGGTCACTACTGCAGGTGTTAGACAGGGACAGGGACTATTCCCATAAAAAAGGGAATTTTATAATTGGACCATGTGAACACCCAGGGGTGAGGAGAAAGGGAATCTATTGTTTAACTAAGTGAGCATTTGCGTGGGAAAACCAGAGCTGCTTTTACTTCTGCAGTACTGATGTGGTATATCCAACAGTTATACTTTTGGGAATTCAAAGCTCCTCAGAGTGTTTACTTCTTTTCAGTTCACTAATCGGACCATTGACATTAAACCAGCTCTTTGAAAGAGCTGTAGCCTAATGATGTCCGGGACTGAGAAGAAAGTCAATGCCACAGTGAAGCCAGGGGTTGCTTCTCTGTGGGAAGCACCGGTAGCAGCCCAGGTGGACTCCAGGGTGCAAGCAATGGTGACGTGGTACAAGCTAAGGGCAGAGAAGGTGGAGCAACTACTGGTGTGGAATGAAGGAGCCATGGCAGGATCCCTCTACCCTAACCCAATGGCTGGCTGGAGTGGAGAAGACAACCAAGGCATTACGGGATCCCCTTGATCCCACAGGGGGTTGCTGTGACTCAGGGGAATAAGTGGAAGGCCATGAGGACTGCAGAATGGGAAGAACCGGCAGAGTGGAAGTTCCTGACCTTATGCCACAGCTCTTCGGTACAGCAACTATGAGAGACATTTGTCAGAATGGAAGTGCATGGATCGGCATCAATGGAGCCATAGGTTCTGGGAGCAGGGCTTGGGACTGGCCAGGCATCGACAACCCCATCCCCTTCTTCACCCCAACCACAGGGTTGAGGAGCATGGGGCAGGGAGCTGTGGGGCCCTGAGGGGTGGTTGCCCTCCACCTCCAGCAGCTGCAGGGCAAGCCCAGGGGTTCCTGCAGTGGTAGGAGCTCAGACACAAGCAGCCCACCCGTGGTGGGATTGCCACCAGGCTATGTGCTGGTCCAAGATGACCAAGAACCCCCACCCTCAAAGGCACATTTGATGGGTGACAGGACAAGCTTGCCTATTTCCTTAAACAGGTTTAGAATTACTTGGAGCAATACAGGACAGCCTACTCTGATGAGGTTGCTTGTGTAAATACTATTACTTTGAACCTGGAAGGGGAGGCTGTGGAGTGGGTGGTGTTTCTCCACAATGAAGAGGCTCCAGAATTGGGAAATGTTGACACCTTCATGGAGGAGCTGTGAGGTAGATTTGGGGACTCCCCTCAAGTCCACCAGGTGGAATTCAGAATCCGCTCAATAAGGCAAGGAACCCACCAGTAGCAGAGTACATTTAGGAGTTCCACAGCCTGGCTGGGAAGCTGAGAGGCTGGTGAGAATACTTACTGTCTATCACTTCCGAGATGGGTTAAACAAGGAACTGTACCAAAACTCCTATCCTGGGGGATCCTAGATGACCTCCAAGCGTGAAATCAGCTGGCCACCACAATGGAACTAGATCTATTGGAGTATGGGCAACACACAGCACATGAGAGCCACCCCCACCAGAATTAGGAGAAATGCCCATTGGAGCTCCTCTCATAACTCCTTGGAAGGGTCCATATTGTCTTGCTGGAGCCTGCTTCCAATGTGGGGAAGAGGCCAACCGAATGCCAACTTCCCAGCCCCACAGCCTGTGCCAGTGCAGAGAACCCAAGCCAACCCAAGAAAACTCCAAGGAAGGCAAAGGAAAAGATGTAAGTGATGCAGGAAGTCATGGAGGTCTCTCCCCAATCCAGTGAGGGGAAAGGAACTTCAACCCCCAGCAAACCTAACTTGGTCTTTTATGAGAATGACAGCAAGGGGGAGGACAACCCAATGGCAACTGGAGCCATTGCCCCTTTGACTGCCCAGATGGAGATTTTAGTGCCCCACTCAGGAGCAAGGGGGGGATCTTTATCTGTTAGATTCAGATTGCACCTAAAAAATTGAGGGAGCCCATGAAGTCTGAGCAAGTGGATTGCTTGATCATGGGGGGGTGGGGGGAATGTCCGCAAGTCATCTAATGGAGCCAGTGAGCCTGAGGACAGGGAGCCACAAAGTGACTATTCTGTTCTTGGTGCCCCCGAAGATGACAGAGACTAGGATACTGGGCAGTGGTGAAATTCAAAAATTTTCCCTACCGGTTCTGTGGGCATGGCTTGGTAGGAGTGGCTTGGTGGTCATTGACTGGGTGGGTGTGGCTTGATGGTCATGTGATTGGGTGGGCATGGCGTTGTAGTCATGTGACTGGGTGGGCATGGCTTTGTAGTCATGTGACTGGGAAAATCAACTATCACACTTTACACAAAAATAACACAAAAGCTACACAACTGACCCACACACAATGCAAAAGCAGTTGGACTTCACACAAAATGGCCCCTGCAACAAGCAGGAAACTCACAGAGAGCTCAAAAACAAATTGTCACACTTTACACTGAAATACCGGTTCAGGCAATAGGTTAAAAAAAATGCTTTAAAAAGTAAAAAAAAAAAAAAAGTCCTGAGGATCGCGCGGCACAGCTTATTGTCGGAACCTTTTTTTTTTACTTTTTTAAAGCATTTTTTTACTACCTATCCACCCGAACCAGTAGGAAAAAATGCTTTAAAAAAGTAAAAAACAAAGTTCAGATGATCAGCTGTACCGCGCGATCGTGGCAACTTTTTTTTTTTACTTTTTAAAGCATTTTTTTTACTACCAGTTCAGGCGAACCAGTAGCATTTTCACTACCAGTTCAGGCGAACTGCCCCGAACCGCTAGCATTTCACCCCTGATACTGGGGTTGTTGTGGCTGAAAAAGTGGAACCCTTCAGTTGAGCAATGAATGGCGCTTGTGAAGCAGGGGTGAAATGTTAAATTTGTTAATACCGGTTCTGTGGGCGTGGCTTGGTTGGGGGGGGTAATGTGACTGGGTGGGCGTGCCAATTTTTTTTTTTTAAATTTTTCAAAGCATTTTTTCTAATGCTTTGAAAAGCCTCTGCTGATCAGGCAACTCAGCTGGGATCGTCAGAGAGGCTTTTTAAAAAATGCTTTGAAAAGCCTCTCTGCCGATCAGGCAACTCATCAGAGACTTTTCAAAGTATTTTTTTTACCACCTCTTTGGCCAAGATGTTGCAGAAAAAAATGCTTTGAAAAGCCTCTGACGATCCCAGCTGAGCCGCGCGATCATCAGAGGTGGAAGAGGATGTAGAAAAAATGCTTTTAAAAGTAAAAATAAAACCCTCTGATGATCGTACGGCCCAGCTGGGCATGGTGGGGGGAGGGGCGCAGGGATTTTTGCTACCGGTACTCCGAACCACCCGCCACCATCGTTACTGGATCGGGTGATCCGGTCCAAACCGGGATTATTTCACCCCTGTTGTGAAGTAAAGCCAGATCACAGTGGGTGGAGAAGGCACATGAAGGTGGGTGAACACCACTGGTGGGGAAAGTGAAAGCAAAGCCAGTTAATGTACTAGCAGAGGGCGAGCAAGTGGAGCCAAGCATCCCAAAAGAATACCATGATTTAGCGAAAATATTTAGCAAGCAAGACTCACTGCCCCATAGACCACACAATTGAAATACTGCTTGAGCCAAACTAGTCAAGCCAAAGATGTACTTTATAACCCCGAGGGAGATGGAGGAGCTCAGGAACTTTGTGGATAAGAATCTAGCTAGGGGCTTATCCAGCCAGCTAGGGGCTTCATCCAGCCATTGGGGTGGCAGCCCCAATGCTCTTCAAAGAGAGGAAAGATGGCTCCCTGAGATTATGCATGGATTTTTGGGGAATTAATGGGGTCTATGTAGAAAATAGGAGCCTGGATAGCTCAGCAGACTAATGCATTGTAATTTAACTCCAGCTGTCTGCAATTAGTAAGTTCGAATTTTGCCAGGCTCAAGGTTGACTCATCCTTCCATCCTTTCTAAGATAGGTAAATTGAGGACCCAGTTTGTGGGGGCAATAAGCTGACTTTGTAAAAATATACAAAAGTATGAAGGCTATTGCTTAACGCATTATAAGCCGCCCTGAGTCTCCGGAGAAGGGCGGCATATAAATCAAATTAAAAAAAAAAAAATAATAAAAAATATGTACCTGCTCCCCATGAAGGACATGCTGGGATATCTATGCAAGGGGAAGGTGTTTACCAAAGTGGAATTGAGGGAAGCATACTATAGAGTGAGGATTAAGGAGGGAGATGACTGGAAGACAGCCTTCGATTCCCTTTAGGGTGCTACCAATTCTGGGTGATGCCCTGTGGTGACCCGGGGCATGGCACCGAGATAACACAGGCAGCTAGCAGTTCAAACCACCTTTTTATTGCTCCAAATTTCCCCAAACGCTCCCATGTTTCTGGCAAGTCCCAGAGCAAAGTGATGGCAAACCCCCCTACACACCTCAAGCAGCCTCTGGCTGCAAATTGTCCAGCCCAGCGCTGTGTACACCAAGTTTGCACAGCAAAAATCCAGCAGGGATTTTTTGGATTTTGGAAGCCATATTAGGCTGGAAGAATCCAAGTTGCCACCTTCTCATGTATGGGAAAGTAGGAGTGGGGGGTTATTTGAGGGTTTATATTTAGACAAGATAGCATAGCATTCTTCCCGTTGGTCAAGGTCAGAATGAGCCTGCATCTGGAGAAGGAGTGGTTGGAGTGCTGTCTCGAGATGGAACCAGATGGTGATTGGAGCATGTGATCGACTGATGAGTGAGGGGATGGTTTGGGGGTTTTTGATTTACTGAGGGAAAACCTGGAACCCTCAGATTCAGATTTTCCAAGATGTGCCAGTATACCTACTCTAATAAATGGAACTTTGAGAAAATGTTTGCCTCAGAGTTTTTAATTGGAGCAGAGGTTTTTCTGGAATGCCGACACAGGGCAAATGAAGATGTTCAGGAAGCAAAGGATATTTGGAGTGGATTGGAGAAATGTCTCTTTGGGAGTTTACACCTTTGAAAGTTAACGAGGTTAATGAAGAAAGACAGATGGATGGCTACATAATTGCCATGGAGTCTGCGGTGACTAAGCAGGAGAATGGATTGAAGAGATTTCCCTTTCTGTTTGGAAAAGAAACATTTTAAATGGCTTTCTACCTTGGATTATTTTGAAATTAACATTAGATCTATGGATTTTGGAAATCCCTATTCTGTCCTGGATGATTTCAAGAAGAAAGAAGGAATATTTTGGACATTTTACAATGGAAATTAACAAGCCTAGCAAGAAAATTGGGTGTGGCGTAGGAATAAAAGACAGGAAGTTGATGCATCACACACGGAATAGACATTATAAAAGCATTAAAGGGACATAAAGAATTTTTTAATTTGAACAGATGAACTTTGAAATGGAACATTTATGGACAGATAAGAAAAGGAAGAAAAGGAAGAAATAAAGTAGATTAATTTAAATGTAACTAAACTGAAATGTAAAGTTTAAAAGCCTAAAGTTATATATGATTTTTGGATAAAAACAGGAGGGTTTTTAGAGTAATAAAAATAGAAAATAAGAGATGGCAACTAAAATAGAGAATGATATATAGGTGGTTAAAAATAATAAAGAAGAGTATATATTAATGTGAGACAACTTTAAGAAAATTTACTGCTTGAAGTAATATGTTTTAATTTTAATTTGTAAACAAATGCTAGATTGGTGATTAAGTTTGACTAAGGTTTTATTGAACAAACTATAAGACACACAGATTTTAGCAACAAATTGTGATTTAACTTAATATATGTTGGAAATGATGATTATTATGAAATATATTGAGAATTAATTTGAAAGAGCATGCTGGGAAACTGATATAAAATAGATAATTATATTGCAAGGGAAAGTTAAAATAAGAGGGATGGATACCAACTAGATAAGAGTTTGAGACTCGGAGGAAATACATTGGAAAATAGTTAAAATGCTGGAAATCAGCCAAACAATTCCAGGAGAGTTGGAGGAGATTATGCTGGAAATCAGCCAAACAATGGAGAGACTTTAGGAGGAGATTATGCTGGAAATCAGCCAAACATAATATGCTGGAAATCAGCCAACAATGGTGGGAGGTTCTATACTGGAAATTAGCCAAAAATAGTTGGTGTTCTGGAGGAGACTATGCTGGGAATCAGCCAAACATAATATGCTGGAAAACAGCCAAACAATAGAGGGAGGTATGGAAGAAAATATGCTGGAAATAAGTTTAAATAAAACATGTTTTTGTGATAAATCTGTGTAATATGAAAGGTGTAATAGATGATAAGTGGGATAAAATCAAAGATAAATGGATAAAGTTTAAGATATTAAGATTCAAGGAAAAGGGTCAAGAGATTAAAACTTAGATAGAACTTTGTTTTATAAAGTGTAATAAAAATGGAGTTGTATTGAATTTGAAATTAAGATTTGTGGTGATAAAATTGTAAGGTAAATAATTAGAATAAGAGGTTAGAATATTGTTAAAAATTACTTTGACACTGATGGTAAAAGATACAAAGTGAAGAAGAACAAGATATAATCAGGATTGATATACAGATATAAAAATAAGCAAAAGTTAATTTGAAATTAAAATTATATTGATATAATGGATTTGTTTAGATGAAGATGCTAGAATTTATGTTAAAATTTGTTCTTTTATGTTTTGAATTTTTATTCTTAAAAGATATAATGGGAACTTGTGAATGGAGTTTGTTAAAGGAATGTAAGCATGGTAACCATCTATGACTGGATCGAGACTCTGTTCTTGAAAGTTATATTTTATGTCTATGTTTGAAAAAATAAAAAAAATATTTACAAAAAAAAAGCTCAAATGATTCTTTGAGCAGGGGAACCAACCCTTAAGCATCCATACTCAGAGGAGCCCTTCATAATACAAGCCAATGCTAGTGATGTGGGGGTGGATGCTGTCCTGCTCCAAAGGAATGCAAAGGGAACGCTCCAGCCCTGTGTCTACATTTCCTGAAAACTGACTGACACTGAAAGATGTTGAGCAGTGTGGGAAAAAGAGGCAATGATGGGCACTGATGACCTGAAGGCAGTTTCTGGAAGGTAGCAAAATCCCCTTTGAAGTGTGGACAGAATACAAGAACTTAGAGGTCCTGAAAACTCCAAGGAAACTTTCCCCCAAACAAGTATGAGGTGCTCAGTACTTCAATAGGTTCAGTTTCACTCTTTGGTATTTGTTGGGGGGGGGGGGCGGGATTTCCTCACAGATGCACTCTCCCAAATGCCCCAATATTAAAGCACTCAGGAGGAGATAGTTAACTCCATCATCCCCACCTGGCAACTGGTGGCACAGGTTTCAGCAAAGCGACAGCCGCTAGTTGCTCCTTAGCTGACTGATGACGCTTTGACCCAGCACCTGAGGGAAGCCTTGGAGGAAGATGAGTAGTTCAGGGACCACAAGAAAGAGCTGATGATAACGGAAGACCTAGCCTGGAAGGGAGATAAACTTTATGTCCCATCCAATCAGAGGGGCCTGATCCTGCAAAGAAGCCATGACGGGAAGCTGGCAGGCCACTTCAAGTTTGTAAAGACCCTTCACTTGGCTAGGAGTCAGTTTTGGTGGCCTAAGAGGAAGAAAAACATCAAAAGCTATGTGAGAAGCTGCTCGTATGTGAAACGGCTGCCAAGGAAGACTCCTGGGCTGCTGCAGCTGGTGGGTAATCCTAACCAGCCAAGAGAAGAGATCGCCATGGACTTTATTGCGGATTTGCCAGAGAGCACTAGGAATACCATGATTTGGACAGTGGTTGACCTGTTTTTGAAGCAAGCACACTTCATTGCATATCTGAAGCTCCCTACAGCCCAGAACCTTCCTAAGATGTTTGTGCAGCATGTTTATAAGCTGCATGGAGTTCCAAACTGCATCATTTCAGATTGAGGGATGCAGTTCACAGTGAAGTTCTGGCAGAAGTTCACTAAGCCAATAGGTTCCTCTCAGCAGTTTAGCTTGGTTCCATCCAAGGACTAATGGTGGAGGGGGATAGAAGACTAATGCAATGATAAAACAATATTCACGTTGCTATGTGAACTACCAGCAGACTAATTGGGCAGAGCTCCTGCTTTTGCAGGTGGCTTATAATAATTTGGTACATAGTAGCACTAGGCTTACCCCATTCAAAGTAGCCATGGGAGTTGAGTTCGTACTGATGCCAAAATTTCTGAGGAAGCTCCCTTTTTCAGTAACACTAGCTGAATGCATGCACACTCTAAGATCGCAGTTTGTGTTGGCAGGGGGGCAGAGGTCGACCTCGAGGTGCCTCGCTTGGGGGGGTGCCACAGGGATCGGTCCTCTCGCCCCTTCTGTTCAACATTTATGTGAAGCCCCTGGGTGAGATCATCCGTGGTTTTGGGGTGAGAGTCCACCAATACGCTGATGACACCCAGCTGTACATCTCCACCCCAAACCACCCCAGTGATGCCCTTGATGTGATGTCCCGCTGCCTGGAGGCCGTGTGGGTCTGGATGGGGAGAAATAGGCTCAAGCTCAATCCTTCCAAGACTGAGTGGCTGTGGCCTCTGGCGTCCCGGTATAATCAGCTGTTGCCATCACTGACTATTGGGGGTGAATCTCTGCCCCCCACAGAGAGGGCTCACAATCTGGGCATCCTCCTGGACTCACGGCTGTCTTTAGAAGAGCATATGACAGCTGTAGCCAGGGGGGCTTTTTATCAGGTTCACCTGATCCACCAGTTGCGTCCCTTTCTGGACCAGGATGCCTTGCGCACAATCACTCACGCCCTCGTCACCTCCCATCTGGACTACTGTAATGCTCTCTACATGGGGCTCCCCTTGAAGAGCACTCGGAGGCTCCAACTGGTCCAGAATGCGGCCACGCGTGTGGTTATGGACACACCTCGTTATGCCCATGTAACACCTCTCCTGCGCGAGCTGCACTGGCTCCCAGTGGTCTTCCGAGTGCAATTCAAGGTGTTGGTTACCACCTTTAAAGCGCTCCAAGGCATAGGACCAGGATATCTACAGGACTGCCTTCTGCCACCAACAGCCTCCCATCGACCAGTTCGCTCCCACAGAGAGGGACTCCTCAGGGTGCCGTCAGCCAAGTTATGCCAGCTGGCGACACCCAGGAGGAGAGCCTTCTCTGTCAGAGCCCCTGCCCTTTGGAATGAATTGCCCCCGGTGTCAGCATTCTGATGCTGCCATAAAAAGACGAGGCTTGGCTTTTCACCTACTTATTTTCTCTGTAGATAATATCACCTAGGAGATGGGATGGGGGGGAACATTCCTGTGGGGTGAGGTCAGAAGCTGGGGAGATTGACTTGGAAGATGGCCAATGAGAAGATGAGAATTGGGGAACAGAAAGGGAAGGGTTTGGGGGTCAGAGGGTTAGTATCGGCTACGACGAAGTCGGGGCCAGATCTGTCGTACTCAATAAATGGAATATTTCAGCAAAGATTAATTGTTTGGGAGTGCAATTTATTTGAGATGACATCGAAACCTGACAGATAGCCGATACTCCTTTCCAAGCCAAGCTGGCTGACTTCCAATCCTCCAGTTCCCTCCCAGACGTATGGAGTGAATGGAGATATTCAACTGACGCCATGGCTGAACAAAGTTTAATTCAGGCAACTGGAAAAGAACCAGCCTTGATTCCAGCCAGCTTGGAAGCCACGAAATCTCAACCCTGCCTGTCTCCCCCGGCAAAGTTGCAAGATAGCCAAGGTCAGACGATCATGCTGCAAGCCAAGAAGAAGGCAGATAAGTACTCGGGGGTTTTGCCAAAAGCTGCAGAGGTTGAGTTTCCCTTCCCGAACGTGCAGGAGAAGGGGAAACCCCTAAGTGAATTGGGGAGGACAGACTGGCTATGGGACTGGCAGCAGGCCAGGCACCAAGAAATTTCAAGGAAGCCACTCGATAGCCCCATAGATGAATTGAAGGAGAAATTTGACCGTGCCATCCTTCGGGAGGAGGGGCCATCATGCAGACCAAAGGAAAAGAGAGAACCAGTTTGGGCTGCTGAACTGAGAGGCCGTAGGCTGAAGCGTACCCCTTCCCCCCTCCCTAGCAGAAGGAGAAGGAGCCCAAAAATGCATCCATGGGTTCCCCCCTGGCCAAGCAAGCAGGGCAGCCTAGATGGGACAGCACCTCCCTACCCTAGAATGAGAGATGAGGAAGAGGACCATCAGCACCGAGGCCAGACTTACACAGCCCCGCACTGGGAGGAGAGGGCAGCGAGGGAGGAGCCACCCCAGTTCAAAGGGAAGTTCGATGGCGACCCAGACCACCTAGCCCAATTCCTCAATACCGCTGAGATCTACATAGAGTGTTATGGACACTTCTACCCATTCCCCAGAGCCCTAGTGAGTGCCATTTCAGAAGGGTTGGAGGGAGAAGCAAGGAGGTGGTCAACAGCCCTCTACAAGAACAGGGCCCCCAACTGCAAGACGCAGACGGGTTCTTACAACTACTACGAGCCCAGTTCGGAGGAGGCAGAGGAGGACCCCTATGTGGAGGACGAGCTCAGAAACCTAATGCAGAAGGGGAAGCCCATCAGAGAGCATATCCGTGAATTCAGGAGAGTCATTGGGACCCTGCCCCCTCTACCAGAGCGACTGCTGGTGTACTTCTTTAGGACAAGCCTAGATAAGAGAATTGCCCAAGTGACTGCTTATCGAGACATCCCAAACCAACTCTCCAAATGGTTCTGGGTAGTGATAAAAGTCGACAGAGGGCTGCGGGCTAATGGCATGTCAAAGCAACCAGATAGCGAGGAGAGAGGCCAACCGGACCAGGGGCCACCCAGTAGACGAGGAGCTGCAGTACCACAGCCCACCCATTGGCCAGTCATCCCACAGAGCCCGCTGAGGTGCTACAGATGCGGGAGGATTGGTCACCTGGCAGCAATGTGTGGAACCCCTAGACCGAGACCAGATCCACCGCCCAAGACACAACCGGAACGAGGGCCCAAACACGCTACCCACATGCCACGGAAAGCTCCCCAGGCCCCGGAGGTCTTCACTCACCTGACCGAAACAAGAGGAATCCCAGATGAGGGAAATCAATTCCCCGAATCTTATGACAGTGAGGACGAGGGTGAAAACGACCCGATGGTGAGTGGACCCGTCCATCCTTTTCTTTTCCCCATACACCTAACAGCCCTGAAAACAGGGACCCAAGGGACATTCCAAGCCCTAATAGACTCTGGCAGCACAAGGTGCCTGATCAACCTACCCACAGTCCTAAAATTGGGGATCCGAGCTAAAAAGCTCAAACACCCAATTCGATTTGAGCAAGTTGATGGATCCTTAGTAGGGGGAACTTACGCCACACACTTTATCGAACCAGTGAGGCTGGAGCTAGCAGATCACTGGAAAATGATTCAGTTCATAATAGTCCCCAAGATGACAGACCCAGTCATACT
Organism: Arizona elegans; assembly: GCA_022577455.1. NCBI lineage: Eukaryota > Metazoa > Chordata > Lepidosauria > Squamata > Colubridae > Arizona > Arizona elegans. Next base: position 159,344,623 of record JAKOOJ010000001.1, read on the forward strand.
GGGACTCTCATGGCTGGACAAATGGGGTCCAATCATCTGGTGGCAAGAGGGGACCCGCAGGTTGAGGATATCAAAGGGCCCCCAATCCCTGCCGCCCCAACCAGGGGAGATGCCCCCCACGCAGGGACCCCAATCCCTCCCACCTCAGCAAAAGAAGACACCGCCAACACAAGGGCCCCTTTCTGAGGGTACAGCGGAGCAACTGTCGGCTGCATCCGACAGCTCTTATGACACAGATCAGATCCCAGGGGAGTACCAAGACCTTGCAGAGGTATTCAGCGAGGCCGAGTGTGACGTTCTACCCCACCACCGCGAAGCTGATTGTGCTATCGAGATCATCCCTGGAGCAAAACTGCCTAAACCTAAACTGTATGCCATGACGCCCCGTGAAATGCAGGAAATGCGGAACTACATAGACAAGAACTTACAAAGAGGTTTCATTGAGCCAGCTAAACCATGGGTCGTGGCACTGGTCCTTTTCAAAGAGAAGAAAGATGGCTCTATGTGCCTAGTGGTTGATTTTAGAACTATCAACGCAGTTTGCGTACACAACTTATATCCCCTTCCCCTCATGAAGGACATGCTAGCCCACCTGGCCAAAGGAAAAGTTTTCACCAAACTAGACCTTCGAGAAGCTTACTACCAAATACGCATCAGGGAAGGTGATGAGTGGAAAACGGCATTCAACTTCCCCCTGGGGAGTTTCCAGTTCAAGGTAATGCCCTTTGGACTGCAAGGAGCCCCAGCGGTATTTATGCAGCTGATAAATGAAGTCCTACATGAGCACCTTTACAAAGGGGTCCTCGTCTACCTGGACGATATTCTCATTTACACGGAGACCATAGACGAACACATACGCCTCGTCCACCAAGTGCTGGAAAAACTGCTGAGGGTGAACCTGTATGTCAAACTGTCAAAATGCGAGTTCCACCAATCACCACTAGACTACCTAGGCTACCAAGTATCAACCGAAGAAATAGAGATGGACCCAGCCAAAGTCCAAACAGTTCTACAGTGGCAGCCCCCTCGCACCTGCAGACAACTGCAAAGCTTCCTAGGGTTCACGAACTTCTACAGACAATTCATCCCCTCATTCGCAAGAATTGCCAAACTTCTGATGGACCTCCTAAAGACAGGGAGTCCAGCAATGAAACCCCGCCCAGGACAACCCCTACAGTGGGACCTGACCTGCCAACGGGCATTTGAGACACTAAAAGAGATGTTTGCAAAAGAACCTGTCTTAAAGCATCCTCACCCTGAACAGCCCTTCGTCACCCAATCAGATGCAAGCGATGTGGCAGTGGGGGCTGTGCTGCTCCAAAAGAACAGCCAAGGTAATCTACAACCTTGTGCCTACACCTCCCGCAAGCTCACCGACATGGAGAGGCGATGGGCGGCGTGGGAGAAGGAAGCGTTTGCGGTGAGATGGGCGTTGTTGACCTGGCGGCACCTACTAGAGGGAAGCCAGAAACCGTTCGAAGTTTGGACTGATCATAAGAATCTGGAGGCCTTCAGAACCCCACAGAAATTGTCACCCAGGCAGGTCCGGTGGGCTCAATACTTCAATCACTTCAACTTCGAGTTCAAGCACATCCCAGGGGGGAAGAACTTTCTGGCTGATGCCCTCTCCCGGATGCCCCAATACAAGCGGGAGCAGGTAGTGAATGCCATCATCCCCTCTACCCAAGCAGTGGGTCAGGTGGTCACCAGACGGCAACAACGCGACCAGCAGGGCCAACCTGCAAGTGACTTAACTACAAGACTAAAAACTGAAATGGCAGCAGACCCCTGGTTTCGAGACAATCAACACCTCTTGACAAAAAGGGATGACCTAGCATGGAAGGGGACAAAACTCTATGTCCCACAGACTCTACGCACCCTGATCCTCAAGAGGAGCCACGATGTTAAACCAGCGGGACATTTTGGCTTCCTAAAGACTCTGCACTTAGCACGGAGACAGTTCTGGTGGCCCCACATGAGAAAGGACGTAGACAGTTACGTAAAAAGTTGTACCATCTGCGCCACGATGAAGAGACGACCAGGATGCCCTCCCGGGCTGCTGCAACTAGTAGCTGAACCAACGAGACCATGGGAGGAGATTGCGATGGATTGCATAGTAGAATTGCCAAGAAGTGGTGGCAACACAGTGATCTGGACTGTAATAGACTTATTCTCCAAACAGGCACACCTTATACCCTGCAGTGGGCTACCCTCAGCCCGCCAATTATCCAAACTGTTCCTGAAACACATCTACTGCCTGCATGGAGTACTCAGAAGAATCATCTCCGACCGAGGGGTCCAGTTCACAGCAAAATTTTGGAGGGAGTTCCTACCATAGGTTCATCCCAAGGCCTCAGCTCAGCGTTTCACCTGAGCACCAATGGGGGGGGGCGAAGTGACTGAATGCCATGATAGAGCAGTATTTAAGATGCTACGTCAACTACCAACAGTCCAATTGGGCAGACCTCCTATCGTTTGCGGAGGTCGCGTATAATAACACTGTCCACAGTAGCACGGGATTAACCCCGTTTAAAATAGTGAGTGGTATGGATTTCATCCCCATGCCAGAGTATACCCAAGGGAGCCCCCTTCCTCAGTCAGTTTGACCGATTATATGGATATGTTGAGGGAAACCTGGGAGAACGTTAAGAGGGCGTTGGCCAAGGCGGCACAATCCTATAAGAAACAAGCAGATAAGCACCAAACTCCCCAAAGACCATTTCAAGTGGGGGAGAAGGTTTATCTCTTCACCAAGTATTTGAGACTTAGACTCCTGAGCAAGAAATTGGGCCCGAAATTTATAGGACCTTTCCCTATAGAAAAAATAACCCGGTTACAGTACAACTGCTGTTGCCCCGGCTACAAGGGAAGATTCACCCCATTTTCCACAGCAGCCTCCTGAAGCCTGTGGTGGGGTCAACTTTAAGGCCAGTGCCACGTGACCCCCCTGGGCCCCTGGTTATTGGGGGCCATACTCAATATGAGCTACAACGAATTCTCGATTCGAGGTGGTATAGGGGGCGCCTCCAATACTTAATTAAGTGGAAGGGTTACCCCTTGTCAGAGGCTTCCTGGGTGAAGAGCACAAATATACAAGCTGATCGCCTTATAGCCAGATTCCATGCAGATCACCTGGGCAAGGCAGGAGTGGGTGGGACACACCCTTGGACGGGGTAACGGTACTTAATTTGTTTTTTTTTTTTTCTTGAAACAGGCCTCCCTGGAAAAATGAAGGGAGAAGGGCCGGATGTCAGCATTCTGATGCTGCCATAAAAAGACAAGGCTTGACTTTTCACCTACTTATTTTCTCTGTAGATAATATTCCCTAGGAGATGAACATTCCTGTGGGGTGAGGTCAGAAGCTGGGGAGCATTCCTGTGGGGTACATTCCTGTGGGGAACATTCCTGTGGGGTGAGGTCAGAAGCTGGGAAGACTGACTTGGAAGATGGCCAATGAGAAGATGAGAATTGGGGAACAGAAAGGGAAGGGTTTGGGGGTCAGAGGGTTAGTATCAGCTACGACAAAGTCGGGGCCAGATCTGTCGTACTCAATAAATGGAATATTTCAGCAAAGATTAATTGTTTGGGAGTGCAATTTATTTGAGATGACATAGAAACCTGACACCCGGATATTCGTAACATCTCTGATCTCCGGGTCTTTCGCTGTGCCCACAAGACCCTACTGTTCCGACAGGCGGGGCTGTCTAATTGAATGATTTTAAATTGGGTTTTAACTTTGGGTTTTAAAATTCAGCCAAAACTATTTAATGATTTTAATTAATTTTAACTATGATATTGTATATTTATGTTTTTAATTTTGGGAGTCCTTCGGGAGGAGGGTGGTATATATTTTATATATATATATATATATATATATATATATATATATATATATATATATATATATATATATATATATATATATATATATATATATATTATATAAATATTATTATTATTATTATTATTATTATTATTATTATTATTATTATTATTATTATTATTAATTATCCACTGGGAGAAATGTGCAAAAAGCACTGAATAAAGCCAGAGAGATGCAAAAGAAACAAGCCGATTGGAGGAGGATCTCCCAGAGGGAATTCAGAATTAGGGATAAAGTATATTTATCTACCAAATACTTAAAGTTGAGGCAACCATATAAGAAGCTGGGTCCCAAGTATATGGGGTATTTCCCAATCATTTGGATCATAAACCCAGTCATGGGGAAATTATAGTAGCCAAAGCTTCCAAGGCGAGTCCCTGCAGTGTTCCACTGTAGTTTAGTAAAACCCTTTTAAGACTCTAACTTAAGACAAATTGAAAGGGAACCTCCACCTCCTGTTATATTGGGAGGTGAGGAACACTGAAATTAAAAAAAAAAAACCATTGGACTTAAGATATTTTAAGGGAAGACTACAATACTTAGTGCACTGAAAGGAATATCTCTCAGCCAATAAGGCTGATAATGTTAGTGCAGACAAACTTGTCAGAAGGTTCCATACTAGATACCCACAATGTCCAAAAGGAAATTTGAAGAGCTAACGGTTCTTGAGTAATGAATCTGTGTTTAATCTGTGTTTCATATTTTCTAGATCTACCCTTCCTCCAGGGAACCAGATCTACCCTTCCTCCAGGGAACCAAATCTCTTTATTTCTTCTGAGTTTCAGACCTGGAAGCCATCTGTTATGTTTGGGCCTTCAGGCCTGTGGAAAAATAGGAGGGGGGATTGCATGGAGTGTAGATGATATGTAGTCAAAATAACATTCCTTTCTCAGAGAGTCAAGGACATAAAGCCCTGGCACCTGGAGTCGGATGACTGGGGAGTGTCTTCAGTTTGGACGGTGGATGATTGAACCAAGTGATGAACATGAGGGTGCTGGGCAAGGACTTGAACTTTCACTTGGGTGGGGAAAACCTGGAACCTTTCAGATTCGGGTTTTCCCAGATGTGCCAATATGACATCTCCAATAAATTGTAGCTTTGAGGAAATCCAAGTCTCAGAGTTACTTTTCATTGGGGGTATTACTTGGAGCCCTGACACTGAGCTTCTATCACTCTTCCACTTGCCATTCAAGCAGGAGGAGGGAGGGGGGAAATTGAATGCTAAGCTTTCATCTATGGACAATGAGAGCCTGAACTTCGCCAAGGTCACTACTGCAGGTGCTAGATGAAGACATGGACTGTTCCCATAACAAAAGGGAGTTTTATTATTGGACCATGTGAACATCCATAGTGGGGAGAAAGGGAATCTATTGCTTAACTAGTAAGTGAGCATTTGCACAAGAAAATGCTCACTAAGTTTTCTCCCCCTTTTTCTAAATGAGCATTTGCGTAAGTACTATCAGAGTTGGTTTTGCTTCTGCAGTACCAAGATGGTGTATCCAATAAAGTTATACTTTTGGGAATTCAAAACTCCCAAGAGTGTTTACTTCTTTTGGGTTCGCTTGACCATTGACAATTCTCTGCATAAGTACTATCAGGATAATATTACTCATCAGTGAATCAGAACACAGGCAGTGGAGAACAGGGATTGCAGTAAGGGCATCAGATTTCACTCAGCATAGTTTTCTGTTGACCTAAGAATGACTCCCGAATAGGAGATGGCCCTTACTAAAATATTTCTCAAGAATACAAAACTTTTTCTCCTTTGAATTTTTTCCTGTCTGCTGAGGATCTTTTACTGGTCTAAAGATATGTATGAACCAAGAGACACATACAGAGATGACAAAAGCAGTTTTAAAGAAAAGGGCCATCCAGGTGAGGAGAATTGAACTCTTCCTATGACTTATACTTGTCTTCCTTTCTTCCTGTGAATTGTTACCCTGAAATTTAATCAGTGAACAAAATGGCCCCTTCCAGCTCTCTTGATTCTATGATTTTGACTCAGCTCATATTGATTATCATAAATCAACTGAATTTCAGGTAAGCTAATCATAGGAAAAGGAAAACTCAGTATCTCTTGTTTATGTAATTTGCTAGGTAACATAGTGGGCTTCTCCCACCCACCCACCCCTTTTTTCTCAATGTCCGAGCAGGACAGTATTTAAATACCCATATCTACTGGCATCATATGGGCGGGCTTCTATTTAACAACTCCTTCCAATATTTTTCATTGTCTGCTTTTATGGGTGCAACTCGTTGCACCCATGTAACACCTCTCCTGCGCGAGCTGCACTGGCTCCCAGTGGTCTTCCAGGTGCAATTCAAGGTGTTGGTTACCACCTTTAAAGCACTCCATGGCTCAGGACCTGGGTACCTACGAGACCGCCTTCTGCCACCGATAGCCTCCCACCGACCAGTCCGCTCCCACACAGAGGGTGCTGTCGGCCAAATTATGTCGGCTGGCAACACCCAGTGGGAGAGCCTTCTCTGTGGGAGCCCCTGCCCTTTGGAATGAACTACCCCCGGACATACGCAAGATCTCTGACCTCCGAGTTTTCCGCTGTGCTCTTAAGACCCTGCTCTTCCTACCTTCATAATTGAGTTTTAAATTCAGAGTTCTTAAATTTTTATGTTTTTTAGTTAATTGGCCTTAAATGTAATACTTTTAATAATTTTTAAATTTAAATTGTGATATTTGTATTGTGTTTTTACCTGGCTGTACACTGCCCCGAGTCCTTCGGGAGAGGGGCGGTATAGAAATAAAATTATCCTTATCCTTATCCTTATCCTTATCCTTATCCTTATCCTTATCCTTATCCTTATCCTTATCCTTGAGCTGAAGAAGTTCTGTTCCTGTTTTCAGTCACATAATTGCGACTCTTTCATCCATGACTCTAATTTTTTTTTCTTTTAGAAAATAACCAGCTTCAAGTTTGTATGTGCAGGGTAACCCAACAGAGCGTGGAAAATTAGATTTTCTGTTAGATTTTTAAAAAATGGATGAAGGGAGCTCTTTTCTAAGCAGTTTATGAAAGTTATATGTAGTAAACTATATTTTCCTCACAAAGGGAGCAGGGAGAAGAAAAGGAATGAGAGATGGATGAATACTTACTTTCGAAATATGAGTTCTGAGTTCTTGAAAAAATGACTCCAGAAGAGACATATTGTTGAGGCAGAATGGCTGATAGATGTTTATTCCAAGATTTTCTGAAAGAAGACTTTGCAAAGATGCATTCATTGATAGAACCTCACAGAGAGCAACTTTAAGGTTTGCTTGAGAAGAGTCTTGTTTCTGCATCCAAATAGTAAAATTGCATATAAAAGTAATGAATTAAAATTATTTTGTTCAGTCTGACTAGATACAGATGTTCTAAAATGAGTTGATCAAATGTTTGGAAGAACATGATACAGGTAGTCCTTGACTTAACAACAGTTAATTTAGTGACCGTTCAAATTTACAACAGCACTGAAAAAAATGACTTATGACTGTTTTTCACACTTACAATCATTGCAGCATCCCCATAGTCATATGATCAAAATTAAGATATTTGGCAACTGACTCTTTATGATGGTTGCAGTGTTCCAGGGTTATTTGATCACTTTTGCGACCTTCTGACAAGGAAAGTCAATGGGGAAGCCAGATTCACTTAACCGTGTCATAATATACTTTCCAGAGTACTGTTCCTTTCTCCAAGATGGAAAATAATTCAGTGTCCCTCCCACTCAGCAGGTCTGTGAATCAGATCTTTTTCATCCCTTTTTATGAAAATGAAGGAAGCTACTTTCTAGAATCTGTCCCACAACCCAAAAAGTCCACAGACACTCCCTGTGCTTATTTATACGTAGTTATGCATATTTGTCTCAGTCTGTGTTCAAGGAAAGCTCATTTGAACAAAATTAAAATACTGTATTTAGAAGTCTCAAAAGTCTTACAATCATTACTTCTGTGTACACCTCTGATAACCATAAAATTTCATAAAATGACTAGAATTTCATCCAGTGGAAAACAGGCCACATTTTGCAACTAGGGAATTTTTCTAAAATAACAACTACTTGGCATTGGAATGATCCCTTGCTAAAAAAATTAATATTTTTTTTTAAAGCAAGGGGACTATTGGTTGTGACTTCAACAATGCTGGAAAGATATGGAAATTTAAAGCAAAGATGGAGCACTATATAATGCCGCCATGAGCTTCTGCACAAAAGGCTGATTATAAATCCAATCCAATCAGTCGTTTCTATTATTGGAAGAGAGGGAGGTAATAAATAGCTCTACCAGTTGCATTATCAGTAAACCAGCAGGTGGTGGGCTTTCCTGGTGGATGAACACAACTGATACTTCTACTACCATGTTTCCCCGAAAATAAGACCCTGTCTTATATTTTTTTGAACCCTGAAATAAGTGCTTGGCCTTATTGCCACGCGCTCAAAAGCTTGATTGGGCTTATTAACAGGGGATGTCTTATTCTGGGGAAAACAGGGTATATAGAATACTCGATTCAGTCATCTAACATTTCAGGTGTGTAGCTTCCAGGTGCATATAGCCTTTTAGAAATATACATTTTTTTCTTATTTTATGTTTGACTTGAAAACCAGCCTGAAGCAAGAAGTTTGAAGCTGAGCTACAAGATGAGATACCCTACCTTTCTTCAGGATGGTTTTAGTTATTTTAAGTTTAAATACAAATAAATTTGTTTCATGCTATACTATTTGCAACACTAATATAAATTATTTTGTTATTTGATGATCAGAATTATCATTTTTGCTATATTCAGCACATATGGGAGTATACTCATAGCATAAGCAAATGAAATTTGGCTGCTTTTTAAAACTAAAATATTTATTTCCTCATAAAAATATTAAAATGTATATACCTACATTAACTTTAAAGATGACCCTTTATATATAGACAATTACCTCTGCTAAAGTGAGAATCTTGTTAAGCAAGTATATTTTGTCATAGTTGGTTGATGATGAAATATTTTCAATAAAAACTTTCAGACTGAATGTTGAATCAAGCATCTCTGTAAGTGAAAGAAGAAAATGTTTTACCTCAACATTAAAATATAAAGCCTGAGATGAATTATAAAGAATCATAAAGAGGAAGAACCCAAATTGTTCAAGCTGACTGAATATTTGAGAAAAATACATCCCATGAATTTTACTGTAGCAAAAAGTAATTCATGGCCCAGAGAGGAAATGGAATAACTTATAGAATAAATATATAGAATAACATTATAACTCCTGAGTAAATCAGGTGTATTGCTACAGACTCAAAACAAATTATTATTGCATACAATATATGTAAAGAAAATATCTAAGTTTGTGCAATAATTTTAATAAATATCATGTCATCCTCCTATGTGATAAATGTATACATAATGGCACAAGGATTACTTTATACAGTATATTATACTATTAAATATACTATTCTTATGTAATATTACAAGTAAAAGGACTATTTACTTCAGTATGTAAAAATGAGAAATAAAAGATAGAAATTTTAAATTATAACATAATTTTGAAAACTTAAATATATTGATCATAAAACAAGTTACATACATATTTTAATTATAATAAGGAGTGAAACCAGGTGAACATATATGAAGAACAATAACCTGCTTTGTTTCTTGTAGCTGCCCTGAGTCTTCGGAGAGGGGCGGCATACAAATTGAATTAATAAATAAATAATAAAAAAAATAGTAGAGGTAACATTGATAAAAAAAATAACTTTTTAAAAAATTAGATGAACTTTGAAGAAAAATAACTTTCTATGAGACCTGAAATTGTTTTCTTTGCAGTTTGTTCAGAGCCAAACCTCCAATTCAGCAAGATGGTGTCACCTTTAATGTGGTATTCTATCTGCTTTTCCACCCTTTCCTCTATTTCCTTTTTTCTCTGTTTCCTATTATGTTGTTTATTCTCTCCAATTTCAATAACTTAAATAAAGAAAGAGATAGTTGTACAGGGGAATCTAAACGTAAACTTAAATTCCATTCCATTAATTGAAAGCTGTTTCTTTCCTTTTTCTAAAAGCTCAGCAGAAATAAATGGAAAAGAAACATTTCCATTTTCAAAAGCCACCTTTTGAAAAAAGCATCTTTGAGAGATTCCCACTTCCCTTCTTTATTTTCATATTAAAAAACATGAAGTTCATATATGTCCAACATAATATACTTTCCAGAATACTGTTTTCTAATATGTATATCTCTGATATATAATTTATCAGGAGAAGGAAACATGTTTTGAAAGCAATGAGATTCAAATACTTAAGTGGAGGTGTCAAGGCTCCAACTAATGAACCCAAGAAAATCAGAACTCTGAGACTGGAATCCTTCTCTTTATTGAGTATATCATATCAGCACAGCTCTTAAGGAAAACCAATTCTAAATCTTTCCCATGGTTTCAGTATAATTAAAATAGGAAATATCCCCATCCCCAAGTGTCACAGTTCACATTGGCCAACTGGGTTAACTGGCAGGCTCTCCAGGCACTCCTTCCCCGACTTTAGCTATTGCCAGTAGAGATGACCTTGGTTATCATGAGAAAGCTCTCTGTTGACTTCTGGTTGATGTTGCAGTGCTCTCAGACACAGTGAATGGGTCTCTGCGTTCCCTGTGCTGACTTCTCCCTGCTTGTGGGCCCCAAAAGAAGCCAAAGCCACACTGTAGGGGTGGTGAAGCAAAGAGGGGCACCCTGTGAGGTTGAGGAGAGTTGCACTGCTCCTGTCTGACCTGGGGTTTCTTTTCCCTCTCAGCCATGTCAAGAAGAGGCAGCTAAAGATGGCTGCCACAAAGCTGGGACAACTGATGAACATTTAAGACTGGTGCTGGAGTGAAGTAGGTGAACAGTGACTGGAACTGGGAGTGAGGATTTCCTTTTGCTTTAAATTCAACCCCAAGGAACAATTTAGAACTATTTGCTCAGAATTATCTGTAAAAGCAACATCTAAGCATTGTGAGAAACTACCAAACCAGAAGTGAGGGGCATAGGAGAGAAAAATAATAACTGATGAAATATACAGAAAATTGAACTCCCCAATGATGACCACCCCAATGATGCCCCTGAAGTGATGTCCCGGTGCCTGGAGGCCGTGCGGATCTGGATGAGGAGAAACAGACTCAGGCTCAACCCATCCAAGACCAAGTGGCTGTGGTTTCCGACATCCCGATATAGTCAGTTGGTGCTCTCGTTACTTCCTGCCTGGACTACTGCAATGCTCTTTACATGGGGCTCCCCTTGGGGAGCACCCGGAGGCTCCAGCTGGTCCAGAATGCAGCCGCATGGGTGGTTATGGGAGCGACGTGGCGCTCCCATGTGACCCCCCTCCTGCACGAGCTGCACTGGCTCCCGGTGGTCTTCCAGGTGCGCTTCAAGGTTTTGGTTACCACCTTTAGAGCGCTCCATGGAATCGGACCGGGGTATTTACGAGACCGCCTTCTGCTACCAATAGCCTCTCACCAACCAGTACGCTCCCATAGAGAGGGGCTCCTCAGGGTACCGTCGGCCAAACAGTGTTGACTGGCGGCCCCCAGGGGGAGAGCCTTCTCTGTGGGGGCACCTACCATCTGGAACGAGCTCTCCCCAGAGATATGGAGGATCCCGGACCTGCGCACGTTTCCTCGTGCTCTCAAAACTTTTTTATTTCAGCAGGCTGGCCTGGCCTAACTCTCCTCTTTTAAATTTTTAATTCGTGATTTTATAAATTGGGTGTTTTAATCTGTGTTTCGGCCAAAATATTTAATAATTTTAAGGGATTTTTAATATTTGTATTATCTGTATTTTATCTTGGCTGTTCACCGCCCTGAGTCCTTCGGGAGTAGGGCGGTATAGAAATTTGATTAATAAATAAATAATAAATAATAAATTGGAAAGACCTGGTACTGGGAAGGCATTTTAAAATGCTGGAATCATTTACTTACAAAACTTATTCTGCTTTTATAATTGTTCTATGACTAAATGAACGCTTGATTAATGGCAATACTGAAATTTAAGATGAGAGTGTCACCTGCTGATGAAAGGAAAAATTACAAGCCTGGGAATCAGGGGTCCTCAAGCTTTTTAAAAAGGGGGCCAATTCAAACTTTTTAAACAGGGGCCCCTCAGACTGTTGGGGGGGTGGATCGGCTGAGACGGCATGGCTAGGTGGCCATGTGACTGGGTGGTTGTGGCTAGGTGGCCATATGACTGGGTGGGCATGGCCAATTTAGCAGTCCATTTTGCCTTTGTCCTTCCTAAGCTATACTTGCTGAACCCAAAGCATCTATATATTTAATAAGACACACCCCCAAGAGAAAAAGAGCACACACTTTCTTGCCACTTGCCTAATTTCAGTACAACAGCAGCTTCAGGCTTCTTAAAATAGGCAATTAAAAAAAGAATAAAACAAACAGGATTTCCTTCAAAATAACTCCTGATTATATGTTTCAGAAGACCACACAATAAACCAGACTGAGAAATGCACCAGTTAAGACTGCAACTAAACCCCCCAAGATTTGGGAAAGAGAATCACTCTAATTAAGTGTTTAGTCATTTCAATTAAATTTACAATTTTTATTTTTCCTTTTTGCCATATTTATTCCTCAACTATTTTTTTAAAAAACCAATATTACCCTTCATCCTCATCTCTAATCTTAATCAAATTCAATTTTTCCCTTCTATTCTATATTATACCCCTTCCCATTGTCATCTATTTTTATATCCATCCTCACATTGGTTAATTATGTAATATTACAGTTGTTTAATACAAATTCAACATTTTAATATAAATCAATTAGTTATATAACTATCTTTTTTGTATATTAATCAATATGAACATGAATATTCCAATTATTTCCATGCAATCCAATTTCTTACAAATCAATTAATTATATTTACCAATAAATATAAATAAAATAAATAAATAAACCAAATAATTTCCCCCATATATTCCTCCAAACCACAACTTAACCATTTCTGCTTTCAACACAATATACAATTAATAGTATCTCAATTATTACAATTCCCTAGTTAAATAGAGCTTTTTTTCTTTTCTGTTTTAAAATCTTGAACTCTCCTCTTTTGCCCTAAATTTCCCATTGTTTGCACCTACCTTTTTTGGTGAGGAAAAAGAAAAGAAATCTGCCTAGCTAATTTTCCAACGTTGCAGCAACAGCAAAGCCAACAGCCTGCTTTACTTTCAGTTTCGTTTTTCAGCATAACTAGGGGAAAAGAATCTCTCCAGCAAGCAACAGAGCCCTGAGCAAAACAGTTGAGAGCAAATCAGCTGAGAGTCGGGAGCCGATCTAATCAAGGGCTAATTAGCCTATGCTGAAGCTCCGTGGGCCAATAAAATTACAAAAAAAACACCGAACCATTTGTTAAATTGCTGGCTCGCCCGCCCCTCGCCCACCACTATTTATTGGCAATAAATAGTGGTGCGGAGGGGCGGTGCGAGCCAGCAATTTAACAAAGCCCCACGGCAAGAATTTAAACAGTTTTTTTTCCTCTACCCATCAGCTGGGACTCAGGAGGCAGCAATAGATTGGGAGTGGGCGGGGTAAGCGAACGGCCAGCGATCCAACAGAGCAGAGAGTGAGGGTGAGTGAAGGCGTGGGGGGGGCAAGAGAGGGCTTTGGCGACCCCTGTGAAATGGCCGTTCGACCCCCAAAGGGGTCACGACCCCCAGGTTGAGAACCGCTGCTTTAAGGAGTCTACCCATTTGGTCAGGCTTAGTGAGGAAGGGGGGTCCTGAGAAGCATTGGGATGAACTCCACCCCTGCGGCCACTTTAAAAGGCATAAAATCCCTGCTGCTATGTACAGCATTGTATGCCATCTCAGTGAAAGGCAATAGGTTTATTGGTAATTGACATAGCACCTCAAGTACTGCTCTATCATTGCATTAGCTCATTTTGCAGCCCCACTGGTACTCAGATGGAAAGCTGAACTAACCCCTGGAAAGACCCAATTAGCTTTATGAACTCCCTCCAGAATTTGGCCATGAAGTGGATCCCCCGATCAGATATGATTCTCTTTGGGACTCCATAAAGTCGGTAGATGTGTTTCAGAAACAGCTTCACCAGTTTGTGGGCTGAAAGGAGGCCAGAGCAAGCAATGAAGTGAGCCTGCTTGGAAAAGAGATTAATCACTGTCCAAATGATCGTGTTTCTCCCACTTTCTGGGAGTTCCATGATAAAGTCCATTGCTATTTCCTCCCAGGGTTGTGACGGCTCAGCTACTTGCTGTAACAGTCCCAGGGGCTTTCCAGGCATTTTTTTCATCACTGCAGATATCACGCAACTTTTTACATAGCTTTCAATGTCCTTTTTCACTGTGGCCACCAAAATTGTCTTCTTACCAGATGCCATATTTTTAGAAATCCAAAGTGGCCGGTTTGCTTGGCATCATGACTTCTTTCCAGGACTTGGTCCTGGAGGGTGCTTGGGATGTATAATTTGGGACCTTTCCATGCCAACCTGTACTTGGAGCTTAGGAGTTGTTGGTTGTCTCTGAACTAGGGGTCAGTTTGCAGTTCAACTCTGAGTTTCTGGGTTAGCTCTCCTCCTAGTTCACTTGATTGTCTCTGAGTCTGATGCCTCGTAGTGACTTGCACTGCCTTTTGAGGGAGGGAAATGATAGTGTTGACCAGTTCTTCGTGCTTGCTCTTGTAATGGGGCATTTGGGATTGGGCATCCGCTAGGAAATTCTTCCCTCTGGGGATGTATTTTAGAGTGAAGTTGAACCAGTTTATTTTATTTTATTTTATTTTATTTTGAATTTGTATACCGCCCTTCTCCCTGGGGACTCAGGGCGGTGAACAGTCAAGTAAAAACATCAAATACAAATATTAAAATACAGTTAAAATATATATATAAATTTGACCCCATTAATTAAAATGATAAACAAAACAATTAAAAACACTTAAAAAATTAGGCCAGCCCAGCTTGCTGGAAAAAGTGGGTTTTAAGGGCACGGCGGAAGGTGCTAAGGTCTTGGATTCTCCTTATCTCTGGGGGCAACTGATTCCAGAGGGTAGGTGCCCCCACAGAGAAGGCCCTCCCCCTGGGGGTCATCAGCCTGCATTGATTGGCTGATGGCACCCCGAGGAGGCCCTCTCTGTGGGAGCGCACGGGACGATGGGAGGTCGTCGGTGGCAGCAGGCGGTCCCGAAGATAACTAGGCCCTATGCCATGGAGCGCTTTAAAGGTAATAATCAACACCTTGAAGCGCACCCGGAAGACCACCGGGAGCCAGTGCAGCTCACGCCGGAGTGGTGTTACATGGGAGCGCCATGCTGCTCCTGTCATTACCCACGCTGCTGCGTTCTAGACCAGTTGGAGCCTCCGGGTACTCTTCAAGGGGAGCCCCATGTAGAGAGTGTTGCAGTAGTCAAGGCGAGAGGTGACGAGGGCATGAGTGACTGTGCACAGGGAATCCCGATCAAGAAAGGGCCGCAACTGGCAAATCAGGCGAACCTGACAAAAGGTCCCCCTGGTTACAGCCGTCAGATGTTCCTCCAAGGACAGCTGCGTATCCAGGAGGACTCCCAGATTGCGAGCCCTCTCTGTGGGGGCCAAAGACTCGCCCCCAATAGTCAGTGATGGAGTCAACTGACTATATCGGGATGCCGGGAACCACAGCCACTCAGTCTTGGAAGGGTTGAGCTTGAGCCTGTTCCTCCCCATCCAGATCCGTACAGTCTCCAGGCACTGGGACATCACTTCAAGGGCAGTTAAAGTACTGTGCCCATTGGACTTGTTTGGGAGAAAGTTTCCAAGGGGTCCTAAGGGATTCCAGATTTTTGTGATCATTCTATACTTCAAACAGCATTTAGCTCCCTTCCAGGAGGTGCTGCCAGGTTAATAATGCGAAGGACTACAAAGGTCTCCTTCTTTTCTACATCACCCACCTTTGGGGTTCTGTGAGTTTTCTGGAGATATAGGCACATGGTTGGAGGTTCCCCTTTGTTCTTCTAGAGGAGGATGGCCCCCATAGCTACATCACTGGCATCTGCCTGAATGACAAATGGCTCTTTGGGGTTAGGGTGTTTTAGGGTTTTTGATCCTCACTCTATAGTATGCCTCTCTTAGGTCTTGCTTGGTGAAGATTTCCTCCTTTGCTAAGAGGGCCAGCATGTCCTTCATTAGGGGAAGGGGGTACATGTTCTACACACATATGCCATTTATCCCCGTAAAATCAATGCATAATCTCATTGTCCCATCCTTTTTCTCCTTGAATAGCACAGGAGTGGCCACCAGGGATTTTGCCAGTTGGATGAAGCATCTGGCTAGTTTTTTGTTGATGTACTCCCTTAGATCCTTCATTTCCTTTGGTGTCATGAAGTACATTTTTGGTTTGGGAGTTTCACATCTGGTAGCATCACGATCGCAGTTAGTAAGGTGAGGTGGGGGTAGCACAACATGTTCTTTCTCACTAAACACCCCTGCTAGGTCCCAGTATTTCTTGGGGATTAGCTGGGTCCCTGGAGGTTGCTCTGATGTGGCTTTCAGGCACTTGCTTCCTTCAGTTCCCACTCGGTGCTGGACAGCTCCTCCCGCCAGGCTGCTTTGAGGAGAGAGAGGGCCTCTTCCTAGCCTCATTTTTCTCTCTTTCTCTTCCCATCAGATTGTCAGGCCCCACTTGTCTAGCCAGGACAGTCCCAGAATTATGGCTTTGGTGATTTTCGGGACAATCACAAATTGCATAATCTCTCAGTGTTGGCCCATCTCTAGCCACACCGGCACAGTGAGGGGCACCTCCTATCAGCGATCCGTTGACCTGCTCAAACCTCATGGCTTGGGGCAGTCTCTTCACTCAGATCCCTAGCTTCAGCACTGTTGTTAGGCTAATTAGGCACTGGGTACAGCCTGACTCTATTAAGGTGTCCACCTCTCCCTGAACTCCTGACTTTGGCACCATGATTTTTGCGGGGATGGCAAAAGGGCAGGTGGCTTCACTTACCAGTGGGTCACATTCACCTTCATCTTTGCTGTCATAGGAGTCGGGCTGCTGATCTCTTATGGCCTGAGTTCCCTCTCCCTCACTTGGGGGGGAGGAGACCTTGATGGCCTGGTGTGTCAAGTTTGATTTCTCTCAACCCTTGTGCAGCAACTTTTTTGGCTTGGATGATGTGGTCAGCTGGAGTGTGGGTGCTAGGCACTCAGTGGCTGAATGACCCTGCTGGCCGCGTCTGAAGCAATTGATGGGGGCTCCAGCCAGAGCAGATGGAGGACCAGTGGGTGGAGCAGTGACAGGTTGGTGACCAAATCAGCAGCCTTCTTGGCTTTCTTAGCTCTGCTTGGGCTTTAGTTAGGGCATGCTGTGCTTCTTATACTGCTTTAACTCCAGTGCTATGGCCATCTGGTACCAGTCATGGGTCCACTCAGGGATTCCCCAGTAAATGCAAGCCTGTAGTAACTCTCGGTCCCGGCCTTCCTTGAAATGGTAGACCAGCAGTCAGTCTGGCCACTGTCTCAGCTTGCCAGCCAGTTTGCGGAATTCCCAGACATATTCCTTCACTGGTTGGCCCCTCTGCTTTAGGTCTCAGATTTCCGCTTCGGCCCTCAGTGCTTGGGATTCATCTTCAAATCTGCCTCTAAACTCCCATAGGAAGGCATCGATGTTCCCCGTTCTGGCACATCCTCATTGTGGAGTCTCATCACCCACTCTGCGGCTTCCCCTTCTAGGTTGCAGCCACAGCATTCACCATCACCATGTCCAATTGGTAGACTGGGGTGTGGCAATCTAGATGAGCCCATACCTGACTGTGGAAGAACACCAACTTCTCTGGGTCTCCATCAAACATGGCCTCTGCTGGTGGCAGAGGAAAGGGGGTGCCCATGGTCCTGGGAACCAGCCAGGCCCCAGATTGTAAGGCCACGACAGCGGCCCATGTCATCCCAGGGAAGGCTGAGGTTGCCCCACTGTACTCCTTACTCACTGCTGCAATGGAGAGGCCTATCTTCAGTTCAGGCTCACTGCCCCCACTGGCTGCTCAGGTTGCCATGGTTGGGCTCAGGTTCCGGTGGGCTAGAAGTGGCTGAGCTGCCCATGTTGCTGTCACCACAAGTGGCCTGGATTGGCATACTGGCTCCATTCCTTGGATCGCCATGTGGTTGGATCTCTCTTTCCATCACTCTATAGATGGGCTATGAAGGACGGTTAGGTACTTCCATTCTCTGTGCTCATCCCACTCAGTGGCCCTTTTTGCCTTCCATCTCAGGACAACGGCAGCCAGAAATTGGGGAGACCTCAAGAGGAACTCCGCTTTGGAAGCCTTCAGCACACCCCTGTACCAGGTCTCTCTATCCAATGGTAGAGTTCTTCGGTGGCTAAGGCGCCCTCTCACATCACTGGCCTTTCAATCCTTTCCATGCAGACCTTCAGCTTGGTTGCCAATGGGAGTATTGCCTCTACAATCTGACCTGTTGACTGCACAAACCCGGCAAGGACAGCTCTAGGGTTAGTGCTGCTTCCCTAGTCTTCTCTATCTCTGATTTTTCCTGAGTCTTTTCCATCCTTCCGGTGTCAGGTGGGCAGCCAGGGCTCAGGACTACAGGGATAGAATTAGGAGAATTGGTTTAAGCTCAAGGCTCTGACTAATGAACCCAAGCAAATCAGAATTCTGACACTGGAATCCTCCTCAAAGATCTTCTTTATTGAGTACATCATATTGGCACAGCTCTCAAGGAAAATCAATTCTAAACCTTTCCTGTAGTCTCAGTATAATTAAAATAAGAAATAACCCCATCCCCAAGTGTCACGGGTCATGTTGGGCAATTGGGTTAACTGATGGTCTCTCCAGGCACTCCGTCCCTGATCTTATCCATTGCTAGTAGAGATGACCTTGGTTCTCACAAGAAAGCTTTCTGTCTAGCAAGGCATTCTGAACTTCTTGCCCACTTCCCCCTCTGTATGGCAACTGAGGAACAGAAAAATTGCTGTTTTCAGGTTTGGTTCAAAGTTGGCAGAAGGTTTAAGTGCTTCAAACAAACTGTTTTATTTTTTTATTTATTAAATTTGTGTCAACTTCAAAATGAACCTTGCAAGGGCCATTTTCCTGTTTCACAGTTGCCACACAGTGTGTGTGGGGGGAAGGGGGATGGAATGCATTGCTAGACACAACACAGAGCTTTCTCATGAGAACCAAGATCATTTCCACAAATGATGGATAAAATTGGGGAGGAGTGCCTGGAGAACCTACCAATTAACCTAATTGGCCAATGTGACCTGTGACAATTGGGGAGGGAATTATTTCCTATTTTAATTATACTGACACTGCGGGAAAGATTTAGAATTGGTTTTACATTTGACCGTGCCAATATGATGTATCCAATAAAGAAGTCCTTTGAGAAAGATTCCAGTCTCAGAATTCTGATTTGCTTGGGTTCATTAGTTGTAACCTTGACATTAAACCAACACTCTCAACTTCTGCCCTGAAGAAGGGGCAAACTTCCAGGGCCCTGAGCCTCGGCCACCTACCCAGGTGCTTGGGAAGTCAGAGAAGGCTCAGGGAAAATTCTGAGATGGAGAAGAAGGGGGAAGCCCCTGCAAGATCTAGTGTGGCCACAGCTGCTGGAGCACAGCCAGCAAGCCAAGCCAAGCCAAAGAGGGAGCCCTTCCCACGGTGGTCTGACCTAAAGTCTGTGTGGAGAGGACTGAGAGGCAGATGACACGGGAGGAAGCCCTGGCCACCAAGGACCTCTATCAAGAGGGGGGGAAGCCTGGCATAGGAGGGTGCCAGAAGCCACTGAAACTGAGTTCCCCTTGATATCTCCTCAAGAGCCAGCTGCCCTCCTCCTGAGATGGCAAGCAAAAAGGATGGCTGAGTGGAATGAGTGGGGAGAATGGAGGTACCTGACCACCACACACAGCTCATCAGTGGCTGAGAGAGAGTGGTTTGATCGTATGATGATCTGAGAAGGAGAATCAGTGCACTAGTTTGAGGTGCTGGTGGACATCATGGCCTGGATGGCCCAACCATCCCCAGCCCGCTGGAGCCCCAGCCCAGTCATGGCAGCCCAATGGCTAGCTCCCCTGCCTGGTGAGTGGCAGCAGCAAGTCAGGGGGCAACGCAAATCTCCCTGCAGCAGCAACGACCAGAGAGCCTCGCCTGGCAGCCTCAATTCCTGCCTAGATGGCCTGGATACCAACCATGATCCTACTGTTATGTATTGATACTTTTAAGCGGGAGTTTCAAACCTGCCTTCGTTTCTGATTGGCTGACAGTCCCTCCTGGATTGTATATAAGGAGGACTGCAGCCTCTGAGTTTTCGCTGAAGTCTCACTGTATATTAAAGAGCTGTTGTCACTTGCTTGCTTGTGCCTCTCATTATTCCCAAACCACTTCATTGGTGACGAAGGTGGGATAGAGGCTACAAGAAGCAAACCAGTGAGACCACGAGCTTCAGCTAGGCGATGAGGCGAACCACAGGAGGCATACCAAACATGTCTCCCTACGTTCCGCCCAAGCCTTTTGATCCGACCCGCGAAAAATGGGTCTCGTACCTAACGAGGTTTGAATGCTCGCTTGAAGCCAGCGACATGCAGGGCCTCTCTGCTAATCGAAAGAGAGCCTTCTTCCTAAGCCACTGCGGACCGGACGTGTTCGAGATGGCCGAGTCACTTTGTGAGCCAACGCCGGTTCAAACCGTCTCCTGGGACACCCTGATGGCAACTCTCCAGGCTCACTACGCTCCCGTCCCCTCCAAGTTCGTGCAACGATACCAACTCAGACAGTGCGTTCAACATGAGGGAGAACCGGTCAGTGCGTACATGGCTAGCCTGAGAAAAGCCGCAACCCATTGCGACTATAGAGTCTTGGACGATGCGTTGCTTGAGCAACTTATCTGTGGTGTTCAGGACATTAGGCTGCAACGGCGCCTGCTCGCCAAGCCTGATTTGACGCTTGCTGGAGCCCTAGACGAAGCCAGGGCTCATGAAGCCTCCACAAAAGCTGCAGAAACACTGCAGCGTCCGCTGACCAGCAAAGACAGCCCCAAGTCTGCCCCGGTGCACAGAGAAGACGCCGGATCCAGCTCGGAGTCCGAGTCAGATGAGGACGTCTTCCGAACGGAGCACCAGAGAAAAGACACTGGCAGCCCCCGGCAAAGCTGTCCCAGCTGTGGCGGGCACCATGATAGACTGTCCTGCAAATACAGAGAGGCTATTTGCAGGCGTTGCGAGAAAAAAGGGCACTTGGCGCGAGTCTGTAGAGCCATTCTGCCCAGAAAACACCAACCACATGAGCGCCGCAGCCAACCGGAATCAGCACGCCAGAAGCAGCCAACGAGAGAAGGCGGCGCGAAAAAACGGCGCGAATTTGAACTGCGAGATGGCCGCAGCATACATATTGACCAGGCCAGCACGGCGATTGAGGACAAAGTCAGCACGGTGGTCGAGATCAACGGAAAGCCGTGCTCGATGGAGATCGACACCGGATCAGCTCTCTCCATAATGTCGTGGGCGACCCTAAAGACCCTCCTGCCGTCGTTCCGGAAGGACCAGCTCTCCAAGCAGAGACTGCGCATCCTAGACTACCAGGGGAACCGAGTCCCCCTCGAAGGCGTGGGCACGTTCCGAGTCACCTACGGAGACTACGAAAGAGACCTGCCACTGACCATCGTCACAAAGCAGCTCCCTAGCCTTCTGGGCATGGGGTGGTTCCGAGCCCTTGGCATGGGTTTCACCGGCGTCCACCTGATGTCCAAATCAACTCTGAAAGACAGTCTCCTGTCCGAGTTCCAGGACGTCTTCGGGGACACGTTGGGCAAGTATGTGGGGACCCCTATTTCACTAAACTTAGACCCCAACGTAGCCCAAGTAAGACTTAAGGCCAGACGAGTGCCGTTCGCATTGAAACCGAAGATCGATGTGGAACTGGAGAAATTGATTAAGCAAGGGGTGTTGGTTCCCGTTGACCATGCCAAGTGGGAGACCCCTATAGTGACCCCAGTAAAGTCCGACGGCTCAATAAGAATTTGCGCCGACTACAAGTGCACGATCAACAAGGCTTTGCAGCCGAGCACCTATCCGGTGCCGATCGTGCACCATCTACTACACTCCCTGGGGCCCGGGAAAATTTTTGCCAAATTAGACCTGGCCCAAGCCTACCAGCAGTTACCAGTTGACGACGCCACGGCAGAGGCGCAAACAATTGTAACTCATAGGGGTGCATTTAAATGCACCAGGCTCCAGTTTGGGGTGAGCGTCGCACCCGGCCTATTTCAAAGCACCATGGAGCGCCTTTTGCAAGGACTCCCAGGAGTGGTGCCCTATTTCGATGACGTTCTAGTCAGTGCCCAGGACGAACGTCAGCTAGGGGACAGAGTAAGGAACGTCCTGTCCAGGTTCAGAGAAGCGGGACTGAAACTAAAAAAAAACAAGTGTATGATTGCTGTCCCCTCCGTTGAATTTCTGGGGTACAGTACAGGGTGGACGGCACAGGCATCCACCCTACCGAAAGCAAGGTGAGAGCTATTAAGAGCGCACCTGCCCCCAAATCCAAAGCGGAGCTCCAAGCCTTCCTTGGACTGCTCAATTTTTACTCCATGTTTCTGAAGGACAAAGCCACGGTTGCAGATCCCCTACACAAGCTTCTAGGGAAGAATGTACCATGGGTCTGGGGGAAACCACAGGCAGCCGCTTTTGAGGCAGTGAAGAGACTCCTGTCTGAGGACAGCTTCCTGATTCAGTACAATACAGAGCTGCCGCTTGTCTTAGTGTGTGACGCCTCCCCCGTAGGAGTTGGTGCCGTCCTAGGCCATAGACTGCCGAACGGCCTAGAGGCGCCCATTGCGTTTTACTCTCGCACCCTGTCCAGCGCAGAGCGGAACTATAGTCAGTTGGACAGAGAGGCTCTGGCTGCGATTGCGGGGGTTAAAAAGTTCCACAAATACCTCTATGGCCGAAAGTTCGAACTTGTGACTGATCATAGACCCTTGCTAGGACTTTTGGTGGGCGATAGGCCAACCCCCGCTGCCCTTTCCCCTCGTTTGACCAGATGGGCCATTTTTCTGTCGGCCTACTCGTATCAGTTCGTCCATCAACCTGGCCAAACCCTGGGTCATACGGATGCCCTTAGCCGCTGCCCCCTTCCCGACCTACTGGACAACCCAACGCTGGAAGCCTCCGTCCTTTTGTTGGACACGTTGACTTTGGGCCCTATCTCCTCTTGCGAGGTGGCGAAAGCCTCGGCTAGAGACCCAATCATCCGAACTGTTATGGGTTGGGTACTGAAGGGGTGGACGGTCAAGGTGGATGGAGGGGAGTACCAAGGTTATGCCAACAAACGAACTGTTTATGCAAGGGGGTTGCTTGCTGTGGGGTGACAGGGTGGTAATTCCAACAAAGCTATGGAATAGAGTTTTAGAGTTGCTGCACGAAGGGCACCCGGGCATTGTTAGGATGAAATGTTTAGCCCGCAGTTATGTCTGGTGGCCCAACATGGACCAGGTCATTTCCGAGTGGGTGGGGAAGTGCAGACCGTGCCAGGAGTCTCGTCCCGATCCCCCAGTAGCGCCCATCCAAGAGTGGGAGAAACCAAAAGGCCCATGGGGGAGGATCCACATTGATTTTGCCGGCCCGTTCCATGGCCAAACAGTTTTAATAGTTGTTGATGCCTACTCAAAGTGGCTCGAAATCATCTTAATGCCATCAACAACGGCCGAGGCAGTTATCAGGGTCCTAAGGAAGTTGTTTGCCACCCACGGCCTGCCGGATACCCTGGTATCTGATAACGGCCCTCAATTTACGGCAACCCTTTTTGAAGGCTACTTGGCCGGACTGGGCATCCGCCATGCCCTATCAGCTCCGTTTCACCCGGCTTCGAACGGATTGGTTGAACGCTTTGTTAGGACAGCCAAAGAAGCACTGTCCAGATTAGACAATGGGGACTGGCAGGCCAGGATAGACCAATTCCTAGCAGTCCAGCATACCACACCATGCACAGCAACAGGGAGAAGCCCAGCAGAGCTCCTCATGGGGAGGAAGCTCCGGTGCGTGTTAGACAGGCTTCACCCTAACTACTCGCATGAAAACTTCAAGGGAGAAACCTGTGGCTTAAGACAGTTTCAGGTTGGGTCCCCGGTGTTCGCTCGCAATTATGCCAGCGGACCTCTATGGGTTGCAGGAACCATAGTGGGTATAACAGGCCCAAAATCGTATACGGTAGACGTAGGGGTGGACACACTCTGGAAGCGCCACATAGACCAACTTAGAAAAAGGGTGGTCGGCGAGGCGAACATCAATTTAGATATCTCTGAGCCTAACTATAACAACTTTCCCAAAACAGCTAACTCAAGCCCGGGTTTGCGAGAATACTTAGCTGACAAGCCCTGGTTCCAGCGCTGCCCCAGCGAGTCACCACTCCCAGCCTGGGATAACCACGCCCCGGACAAAATCCAGGAGGTTCCATTGGCGGAGCCGGGAGAGACGGAGAGTCCCTCCGACCAGCTCGATGCCCCACCAGACACTGAACTGCGCAGGTCAACTAGGGCAAGAACTCGTCCTAGGCACCTGTGAGATTTTGTGTGTACATATGTTAATTTCTGAATACTAGTGCTTTCTGGGAAGGGAGGGGTGTTATGTATTGATACTTTTAAGTGGGAGTTTCAAACCTGCCTTCATTTCTGATTGGCTGACAGTCCCTCCTGGATTGTATATAAGGAGGGCTGCAGCCTCTGAGTTTTCGCTGAAGTCTCACTGTATATTAAAGAACTGTTGTCACTTGCTTGCTTGTGCCTCTCATTATTCTCGAACCACTTCATCTACTACCAGGGCCAGGTTGGCTCCCCGGCTGATGGGCACATTCTCCTCCACGACTGCCTGTGGATCCCCCACTGATGAAAGCAACTTTTGAAGGAGACTTCTAGTTGCAACCTCAGTGAGAAGAGTTTGAAAATAGCGAGCTCTAATGAGCCCCGCAAAAAATCCAGCTGGTAACCGCTGCCAAGAGACCCTTCAGGTTCACAGCCATCTTGTAGGGATGGTGAGGGAAGGAGAGGCACTTTACTGACCACGAGGAATCTGCAAATTCCTCGTTAGGTCCAAAGCAACCTCTCCCCAAATGGCAGCAGGCATGGCTGCCATTGCTGGCAGTCATGAAGCCAGGACAATCAGGAACCAAGATTGTGCAGGAGCGGTGTATGGACAGAACATTGAAATCGGGTGAGATATTTACCAATGTTTACTTTAATGACCTGCAATAACAAAAAGATTATGAAAAGAAAACTCCTAAGCTTAAAATAGCGGTGAATTGACACACGGAGGGGGAGGGAAACCGGAAATGAAAAGGCAAAAAAAAAAAATGCCCAAGAGAAGCTATAAAACTATAGTTATAGCCCGAGAAACTATAAAACACTGACAGAGTGGGAAAAAGCCCAAATAATCTGAAAGTGACTTTAGGGAGAAATTGTTTATTTGAATTTCTAAACCCCTTGGATTTATCCAACAATCAGCTGTTTTTGACAAATTGCTTACATTGGATTGGGGCATAAGAGAGCCATCTACTGGAGAAAGAGAAGTACTACAATACTATAGCCGCAGTATATTTAATGAAAGCTAATCTAATACACACAAAATCTAATACATAGAACAGAAGTAACAACATCTGGTGAATGGCCTGATCTTGACTCTGTTGTTAGAAGATGACTGGGAAAATTTGAGAACATTTAATAGTGGGGGGGGGGTGTTCTTTCCTTTTGAAGAGTTAACAAAGGAACTAATTTGCAAATAACTAAATTTTACTAAAATTAACTATGGATTGGAAAGACTGGAAGAACTTAGTGGACTAGCCTGGACAAACTTAGACTTGGACTATTAATGTTATTTAATAGAATATTCTAAGAGTCAAAAGAAAAAAAGGTCAGAAGAAAAGAGAGAAGAAGGAAATAAGACTTTAAAATTTGAACAATTGGGGAACTATAAGGCTGTAAACTATTATGAAATGAAATGTGGGGTTTTGGAGGTATAACTATGGTTGATGTAACTTGATTAAATAGAAGCTTCTTAAATATTGAGATATTGGAATAATAGAAATATACTTTTTATAAGCTGTATTAATTCAGTATAAAATGGATCTAGAGATGTATGAAGAAATATTGTGCATATTGTGCAACTTATTGGAATACTTGGAAAAAAACAACCAAGTCCCTGCAGCGTTTATATTTTTGGACGCAGAGAAGGCATTTGATGGTTTGAACTGGCAATTTTTGTTCAAAATAATAGAAAAAATGTATTTTGGGGAGTATTTTACACAATCAATTAGAGCGATATACCAGCAGCAAACAGCACAAATAATAGTTAATGGAGGTCTAACAGAGTTTTTTAGAATTGAGAAAGGAACAAGGCAGGGATGTCCTCTGTCCCCATTGTTATTTATCTTGACTTTGGAAGTGCTATTGAATAAGATATGTGACTCAGAAAAATTGAAGGTTATTGTAATCAGACATCAAGATTATAGATTAAGAGCATTCGCAGATGACTTGGTTGTTACTTTATCTCAACCCATAGAGCCGGTTCCATATATATTGGATATAATTGATCAATATGGGAAAGTATCAGGATTTAAAGTCAATTCATATAAGACAAAGATGATAACCAAAAACATGTCTGTACTTGAAAGAGATGAACTAGGAAGAATAACGGGGTTTGAAATAGTTAAAAAGGTTAAATATTTAGGAGTGTATATAGCAGCTTCAAATACAAAATTATATAAAAATAATTATGAAGATCTCTGGCAGAAGGTACAGAAGGATATGGAGAATTGGAAAAAATTACAGTTGTCTTTATTGGGAAGAATTGCAGCAATTAAAATGAATGTGTTACCCAGATTTTTATTCTTGTTCCAAATGATACCAGTGCTTAAGAAAGATGAAAACTTGAGAGAATGGCAGAAAGGTGTTTGTTAGGGTGCGTGTAAAAAGTATTTGTTGCTTGTGCAACGAGCAGAGCAGAAACACACAGGGAAGGAGATAAACGTGCAACTCGTGTGAGAAAAATACTTTATATACAAGATAATAAGCAGTCTCGGTGTAGGTAAAACAGTCCAAGGTCATAAACAGTAAATCAGTCCAGTAAGTATCTTCCCTTACCAAAGCAAACAGACTTTAGTAACTCTCGGTATACAGAACCATATACCAATCCAGTCTAACACCAATCAGCAGAAAGATGTAGGAAGCAACAGGAACGATCAGGAGCATTCAGGAACAAGGAATGCTTCTCTGCGCTGCTTATTTATGCACTGTAGCCTAATTACAGGGTTCAGCAAACCCTGATTACGTGGCTCAGTTGTTTCTTAAAGAAACAGATATATTGCCTGACCAACAAGTTAGGAGTAAGCTACAAGCTGAACCTAACATTCTCCCCATTGGGCAGGACAATATACACAATAGATACAGAAACAAAAATACACATCCAAATCATACATTGTACAGTGGTATCAGTTACATTTCAGATTCTTAATCCAAATCTTTCACAACAATTGGTGTGTTTAATGGCACCTTGCGCTTTGGTAAAATTATCGGCAATATTGTCCTCTGATGCGCAATATTCCAATGTAATCATGTTATCCTTAACACATTGCCGAACATTCAAATAACGTATATCAGTGTATTTAGTCCTTGTCTTTACAGCAAGAGTGGTTGCCATTGTAATGGCTGCCTGGTTATCTTCATAAACCATAATAGGATAGTCCATTTTGAATCCAATATCGTCCATCAACTGTTTATAATAAATCAGTTCAGTACATGTAAGTGATAGACAAGAAAACTCCGCTTCCATGGTAGACAAACTGATGTGTTTCTGGCGAATTGATCTCCATCCAATCAGGCAGTTATCCAACATGATTGCTATTCCAGACGTAGATTTTCTGGCAAAACTGGCATCAGCATATGCCTTTAACTCCATATTGGCATTTGGTTCTAAATACATAGCAAAATGTAACGTTCTTTTAAGATATCTAAGAATACGTTTTGCAGCTTGCCAATGCCTATCAGTAGGCTCTGAATTATATTGTGCTAGTTGATTAACACTAAAAGCTATATCAGGCCATGTCCAGTTGCTCAAATACAACAAACTGCCTATTAATGATTGATACAGTTCTTTACTGAACTGTGGACTCTGCAAACTATCCTGCTGGAATTCTTGTGTCATAGGAGTCTTGGCAGGTTTACATAATTCCATCCCATATTTTTTCAACAATTTGCAGATTTTATTAGATTGTGAAATTTTAAATCCTCTAGATGTTTTCAGGATATCCAGCCCTAGATAATGCCATATATGTCCTAGATTTCTAAGTTTAAATTTTGTTTGCAACTGACCGATAATCTCTCTGGCCTCAGTGTCAGTTCTGGTAATTATGGCAATGTCGTCTGTAAAGGGTAACAAGAATGAAACACATCCATCCTGTTCTTTTTTAAACAGACATTTATCTGCTACGCCCTCATAGAACCCAATGTTATGTAATTCCTGCATTATACATTGGTTCCACTCGTAACCTGATTGCCTTAAACCATATAGGCTTTTTTGTAGCCTCCAACACTCAGTGCTATCCTGTGTATCATAACCAGGAGGTTTCTTCATATATATTGTATGCCTCAATGGAGCGTTCAAGTAAGCTGTCTCGACA
Organism: Arizona elegans; assembly: GCA_022577455.1. Classification (NCBI taxonomy): domain Eukaryota; kingdom Metazoa; phylum Chordata; class Lepidosauria; order Squamata; family Colubridae; genus Arizona; species Arizona elegans. The sequence continues at coordinate 159,373,111 of JAKOOJ010000001.1, forward strand.
TCTATATGAGTAATAGAGCATTTATTTCTAGCTGCCCAAACCAGCATCGTTCTCAAAGTGCTCGCTCATAAACTTGGAGCAAAAACCTCATCATAGTCTCTATCTGTCTGTGAGAACTCTTGTGCAACAAGCCGAGCTTTATGGGTTACTACCCCATCTACACTTTTCTTTACCTTGTAGACCCACCTACAGCCTATAAGTTTCTCATTTGGTGGTATTCTTACAACTTCATAGACACCAAGCCTCTTCAATGAATCAATTCCTCTATCCATTGCCTCTTGCCAGGCTTTTTGCTCCTTTTCTGGATATAATTTTATATCATGATAACTGGATGGTTCGATATCTACTTGGCAAACCACTGTGGCTTTATAGCAATCTGGTGGATGCCGGTCCCTGGAAGATCGTCTAGGCATAACAGGACTAACATCAGGTATATTGGGTTCATCCTCCCCTAACCCTGATTCCTGTTCCTGTTCTTCAACCTTAATAGATAGTTTATCATCCATCTCAGATGAACTATCATCAGGAATATGGTCTACCTTAACATCCACATCTGTAAAACCATAGTCTGCTTTTTCTAACCTGTCCCAGCCTGTTCTAGGAATTTAGCACTAGCGCTACACAAAACTTTTGTTGTTCCTTTTTCCCAGAACCTATAGGACCTATGGTTAGCCTCATAGCCAACAAAAATCATTTTCTTTGCTCTCTGTTGGTCCTTCCTTCTCTGACTAACCGGTATATGCACCCAGGCTGGTGCACCAAAAGTATGTATATAACTTAAATCAGGCTTCCTCCCGTGCCATAAAGTAAAAGGAATTTTTCCTGTAGAGGAGTGCACCACATTATTTAAAATATGATTGGCACATAGTATTGCTTCTCCCCACAATTTATCAGGTAAACAAGCATCAGCCAGCATAGTCCTAGTCATAGCTTGTAGGGTCTGGCCTCTTCGTTCTATATATGCATTATGTTCCGGCCGAAAAGGGGCAGAACGTTTATGCTGTATCCCAGCATCCTTCAAAAACTTAGCCAACTGATGGTTAGTAAACTCAGTTCCATTGTCAGTAACAATGCATTTCACCTTAAACCTCTGCTTCCTTTCTACAAAACGAAGCCAGTTTATGATACATTGGAACGTATCACTTTTGGACTTCATAAGGCAGCAAAAACCATATCTGGCAAAGTGATCAACTATACTCAAAATATAGCATGCTCCCCCTAAACTGGGTTTCTTTGGCCCTATTAAGTCTAAAAAGACCACCTCCAAAGGTTTAGTTGTTTTAAACCCATTGCAGCGGTTTGCAGGTGTAACTTTACTTTTATGCTGGTTACAAGTATTACAGTTCAGGTATTTGCTGCAAGCCCTTAACTTAATGCCTTTAGACTGCTTAACAGTCAAATGCAACAACCTGAAATTCAAATGACCAAGCCTTCTATGTAGTTAATGTACGCATTCATCATGCGGCTTTACATTTCCAAATTTAGCTTTTGACTGAACTAACAGTAATGACTTATCCCTAATAATAAATAAGTCGTTTTCTAATTCTGCAGTAACTACAGTGCCTTCACATTCCAGCAAACATTTGTTGTTTTTAAAAGTTACTGTAAACCCAGAATGTAGTAATGACTTTACAGATAAAAGGTTATATTTCAAACTAGGGATATAAAGCATGGGTAAAGGGTGCTTACTAATTGAACATTGAACAAGTCCCTCCCCAGCAACAGTCACATTCCAGCCATTAGCTAATTTGACCTTTTTAGTACTTTTCTTCATATTTAGAAACAGTTTTCTGTTTTTTGTTATGGATTGAGAGGCACCGCTATCAATCACCCACCAATCATCTCTTATATTAATAGATGAACTGGTTGCTAAATTACACCCTTTCCTGGGTTTAGCAGAGTTTCTAGCAGACACTTTCTTATTTTTACAATATTTTGCAATGTGCCCCTTAACCCCACTTGCATAACAGCGTTTAACAATATTGACATTCTCATATTCAGCTTCCACTTTTGGTTGCTGTTGCATCCTTAACTGGTCTCGTTCTTGCCTACGTTTGGCCTCATCCAGTAACCTACCAGTTATACTGGCCAATGTTAGTTCATCTCTAGACAATACTTCTAATGATGAAACAAAAGAGTCATAACTGTCATCCAACAATGAAAGAATAATATAAACTTGCTGCAGTTCAGTAAACACAAGGTCTTTCTCATGTAGCTCCTGGAAAAGCCCTGTCATGGAGTCCAGGTGAGCCATCATGTCTCCTCCTTTCTGAAGATGTAAGCGAAATAATTTCTGTATCAGGTAGATATGGACACCCACAGAGTCACGAACGTAGAGCTTCTTTAGCTTTGTCCAACACCTCGCAGCAGACTCTTCGCCCCGGAAATGGACAAGTTGCTGGTCTCCCAGTGTCAGGCCAATGATGCATAAAGCACGCTCGTTGTCCCTGTGAAACTTCGCTATCTTTTTGGCATCTTCTTCGTCAGCAGCATTCAATGCAGTTATGTCCGGTGGATTATTAACCATGTCCCACAGTCCTTCTTTTCGCAAAAGTAGACAGCATTTTGTGGACCAGGTAACATAGTTTGTACCATCCAACCGGGTTATGGTAGAATAACTTGTACCTTGCTCAAAAGCCATCATCTTGACTACTACACCCACTGCCTGCACTTCTCACTTCCGCAAAAACAAATTAAAGAGCCCTGGAACGTTCTGGGCCCATAACCAATGTTAGGGTGCATGTAAAAAGTATTTGTTGCTTGTGCAATGAGCAGAGCAGAAACACACAGGGAAGGAGATAAACGTGCAGCTCGTGTGAGAAAAATACTTTATATACAAGATAATAAGCAGTCTCAGTGTAGGTAAAACAGTCCAAGGTCATAAACAGTAAATCAGTCCAGTAAGTATCTTCCCTTACCAAAGCAAACAGACTTTAGTAACTCTCGGTATACAGTACCATATAACAATCCAGTCTAACACCAATCAGCAGCAAAACGCAGGAAGCAACAAGAACAGGAACAATCAGGAGCAAAGAATGCTTCTCTGCGCTGCTTATTTATGCACTGTAGCCTAATTACAGGGTTCAGCATACCCTGATTACGTGGCTCAGTTGTTTCTTAAAGAAACAGATATATTGCCTGACCAACAAGTTAGGAGTAAGCTACAAGCTGAACCTAACAGTGTTAATACTTTTATTTGGGCTGGGAAAAAACCCAGAATAAAGATGAAAATTATACAAGATACATGTGAAAGGGGTGGTCTTAAAATGCCTAACTTAAGACTATATTATGAAGCAGCGGTTTTATCGCAAATTAGTGATTGGTTTAATTTAACTGAGGGGAGAATGTTGAATTTGGAAGGTTATGATTTACTATATGGATGGCATGCTTATTTGTTATATGATAAAAAAGTGGATAAAGTATTTAAGGCCCATATACTTAGAAATGCTTTGTTGAGGGTTTGGAAAAAGTATCAATATAAGTTAAATTATAAGATACCTGTATGGGCAAACCCTAGACATGCAATAGAAAATATAAGTATAGAACGAAAACAGGGGGTGATTACCTATAAAGAGCTTCTTGTTATGGAAAGGAGTGTATTATATTTGAAATCTTTAGATACATTGAGAGAAGAAGGTATAATTTATACATGGTTTCAGTATGGTCAGCTTCAAGCTAGATGGAAAGAAGATCAAAAACTGGTTTTGTGCAAAATGAGGAAAATTTGGTAAAACAAATTAGAGATCAAAAACAAATGCATATCAAAAGGTTGTATAATGCTTTATTGGAAATAGATTCAGAGACGGAATTGGTTAAAGATTGCATGATTAAATGGGCACAAAACTTTCAAGAGCCAGTGGTGATGGAGACTTGGGAAAAGATTTGGATTAGAAATGTGAAATTTACACAAGAACAAAATTTAAGAGAAAACTTTTATAAAATGTTTTATAGATGGCACTTAGATCCCAAAAAACTATCATGCATGTATCCTAATGTGGAAGCTAAATGTTGGAGATGTGATTGTGATGATGCAACTTATTATCATATATGGTGGACTTGTAAAAAAATCAAAGCATTTTGGATAAAGATTTGGTGGGTGATGCAGAATATTTTTAAAAAAAGATTGAAATTTACTCCGCACTTGTTTCTACTGGGTATAACTACGGACTGTACAGTTGTAGAGACTAAACTGATCCTGAATTTAATAACAGCAGCAAGATTGTTGATAGCACAACACTGGAAGAAGGACTTTTTGCCTACTGTTGATGCTTGGATACTGAAAGTAACTAATTTAGCTGAAATGGCTAAAATCTCAGCATACTTGAATGATCATACACAAGAAAGATATATATTGGATTGGAGAAGATGGATTGATTATATTCAAAATAAGTATCAGACTAAAAAATATCAAATAGCTTATGAATGAATCTTTAATGGTATAAGCGTTATATGAGTGATTTTAGAACTATTATATCCAAGAAGCATGATTTTATCTATGGGGGGTTAATTTTTTTTTTTTAAGAGGGAATCTTAGTTTAATGGATAGTTAAGCAATTTAGTTTATTGTTAAAAGTTAACTGAAATACCTTGTGTTCTGCTCTGGGAAGTCGGGGAGGGGGAAGGGGGATGGGTAGGGGGGGGTTGTGGGAAAATTGTGTTTTTTTCTTGATTAAAACTTTTTCAATAAAAAAAAAAGAAATATTGTGCATTTTAAAAAGTCTGCGTGAATCCTTAAGAAATGACAAAGAGACAAGAGGACTTAAACATAAAGAGGGAAAAAAAGCTACAGAAGAATGCATACAGGAGCAGGAAGAAAGAGCACTAAGAAAAGGTGCAAGATCGAAGGATCCAAAAGAACAAAGAGGGACAAGAGCGATGAAACTTAAAACTACTAACAAGTAAAGTAAAATATGGAAGAAGCAATAAAAGCAATATCAATAAATGTAAACGGACTGAATTCAGCAACAAAAAGAAACAGAATTTTTAACAGATTAAATAGACTAAAGATGGACATTATATGCTTACAAGAAGTACATATTAGAAAACAACATACAAAATTATTAGAGCATTCAAAATTAGGAGTTGCATTTACCTCATTGATACAACAAAGTAAGAGGGAGTAGTTTTATATGTCAAAGAAAAACTAGAGCCTAAATTAATATTTGAGGATGAAGAAGGCAGGATTTTAATGGTGGAAATGAAAATGAATTTTAAACAAATACTTTTGATAGCATTATACGCTCCAAATGACAAACAAGAAGAATTTTATAAGAAGCTGCCCAGGAAAAACATAGAATTGGACTATGAATATATATGTATAATGGGTGATTTTAATGCTGTAATGGATGTGGAGTTGGACTATAAAACAACAAAGACAAATAAGAAACCCAGAAAAACTCTCCCAAAATCTTTTTTCACAATGATTGAAGAATTAAGTACTCAAGGTATTTGGAGACAAAGACATTTGAAAGAAAAACAATACACTTTTATTCAAATAGATATTTGTCGTGGTCGAGGATAAATATAATATGGATTTCAACAGAACTTATAGATAATATACAAGAAGTAAACACTGAAACAAGTATTTGGGCAGACCACAATCCAATAATAATGACTTGGAAAGGACAGAAGAAAAAGACAAGCTGAACATTGAATCAAGTAATATTAAATGAAAAAGAATTCCAACAGACAATGGAAAAAGAATTAGAGTTTTTCTTCAAAATAAACAAAAAAGAGGATACATCACTTCATAATGTATGGGACACAATGAAAGCATATATTAGGGATTTGGCAATAATATATCTGGGAAAGAAAAATAAAATGAAAAGACAAATACAGAAGAAATTGGAAAAGGAGTATAAGAAACTAGAGGAAGATTTACAAAAGGACACACAAAACAACAAAATTAAGAAACAAATGGAAATGAAAAAACATGAAATAAATTTGAACGAGCAAGAATTTTTGGCAAATAAGAGCATCTAAACAAAAAAAATTGAAATTGTGAATAAACTGGGAAGATGGTTAGCATACAAAATAAAGAAAGAAAAAGAGAAGAAAGTAATAAAATACTTACAAGATGAAAAGGGGAAATACATTATAGAAGTGAAGAAAAGAATAGAATAATTCAAAATTATTATGAAAAGCTCTATTATCAAGAGAAGATATCTGAAGAGAAGATAATACAATTTTTAGAAAAATCAGACCTACCTAAAATACCCGAACAATACAAAGGGATGTTAGAAGAGAGAATAACAATGATGGAGCTAACAGAAGCGATTAAAAAACAAAAAAATGGGAAAGCACCAGGTCCGGATGGACTACCAGCAGAACTATATAAGACATTTCAAGAGGTGTTAAGCAATGTAATGCTGGAATTATTTAATGAACTTTTATTAAAAGCAAAAATGCCGGATTCCTGGATAGATGCCTATGTAACACTTATACCTAAAGAAGATACAGATTTGCAATTTATAAAAAACTATAGACCAATTTCATTGTTAAATGTGGATATTTTCGCTTCAATAATGGCGAATAGACTAAAGAGACTATTAAATGAATTCATTCACATGGATCAAAATGGGTTTCTACCTAAAAGTCAGATTAGAGACAATATGAGGATAAATTTGAATATGTTGGAGTATTATGAGACACATCCAGAAAAACAAATGGCGATAATATTTCTAGATGCACAGAAAGCTTTTGATAATGTGAATTGGCAGTTTATGATAAATCAACTACAGATAATGGACTTTGGGGAGAGATTTATGAATACTATAAAAACAATATATGATAAACAATCAGCTAAAATAGTGATGAATGGAGAGATGACGGAAAAAGTTAAGATAACAAAAGGAACAAGGCAAGGATACCATTATCCCCATTGTTATTTGTATTGACTCTAGGAGTGCTAAATAGAAATATAAGACGAAATGAAGAAATAAAAGGGATGAAAATTTAAAAAGAGGAATATAAACTACAAGCCTTCGCGGATGATTTAGTATTTATTTTGCAACTTCCCCATCATTTATGGGGAAAATAGCAATAATCAAGATGGAAATATTACCGAGGTTATTTTTTATTCCAGACAATTCCTATAAAAATTGAAAAGACTTATTTTCAATACTTAAACAAGATAATGAGGAAGTTTATATGGCAGGGAAAAAAGGCAAGAATTAATATAAAGATGCTACAAGATGCAAGAATAAGGGGAGGATTTGGACTGCCGAATTGGAAATTACATTACCAGACATCAGCATTGACATGGATGAAAGAATGGATCGAATTAAGAAATATAAGATTACTATCTTTGGAAGGACATGATTTGCAGTTGAGATGGCATGCATTTTTATGGTATGGTAGAAGTAAGATACATACATATTTTCATAGACACTATGTAAGAAATGCATTGTTATTAGTGTGGGAGAAGGTTAGAGATAAATACTATGTGAAAATTCCAATATGGTTATCAACAATAGAAGCATTGATACACCCAAATATGGTTAATTTTAGAAATATTTTTAGATATAAAGACTTACTTACAGACAACAGGGAATTGAAAAGGAAACAAGAAATGTGATAGACTGGTACAAGCATATGCAAATACAAGCAAGGTATGAAAAAGATGCAAAATTATATGGTTTTTATTTAGAAATGACAGATTTGGATAAGATACTCATGGGAACAGAGGATAAAATAATTTTAAAAACCTATATCTTCCTGCTTAGTATGGAATTGGAGGAAGAACAAGTAAAGAAAACAATGATTGCTTGGGCAAAAAATTGTGGATATTCAGTTGAGCTCTATAGATGGCAACAGTTATGGGAAAGGAACTATAAACTAACAATGTCCACTGCATATAAAGAGAATCAATATAAAATGTTTTATAGATGGCATATGCCTCTGGAAAAGTTGGCAAAAATGTTTAAAGACAAGAAATGTCAAAGAGACAAAGGAATTGTTTAAAAATACAGAAATGAATTTAGAAGCTACTCAACAACTGGGGGGGAAAAGAGGAACACAATACTCAAGAAGTAGATGAGAAACTAGAAAAAGCAGGGGAAGGGGAGAATAAAAATGAGAAGCAAGAAGTTAGGCACAAAGAGGAGAAGAGACTAATAAGGAGAAAACATATAACATCATGATTTATAAGGGTACAGAGAGAAGAGAGAAAAACCCCTTTAAAAAATAAAAACAAAAGGAAGTTTTGTGGATGGGTGCTCAAAAAACACAGCAGAAAGAGGCAAAAGACACCCAGATGGGAAAGTTTAGTAGACACAAAAAAATTAAAAAGAGATACAAGATTCCAAGAGAGAGATATAAAAGAGTGACCAAAAATCAATAAACGATGGAATTTTAGAAAGACTAAGAGATGATGGATAATGAGAACAAATATTAATAAAATGAGAAAACCCCAAAGCCCCAATATGTTTTAGGTTAGTAGATGGTAATTTAAGACTACACAATTTAACTGAAGTACTAATATTGTATTAAAAGTGTATTAAAAGATATTGTGAATTTAAAATATTAAGGATTAGAAATGGTGGGGACTTTGAGATATACTCCCATGATGGATTGAATATTGTTAATAATTGGTGTTATTTGTAATCCTATACACTTGGAATATTGATGTTATGGTGGAATAATGAGTGATTTTTAAAATATTTACTAAGGGATAATAAACACAAGATGCGAAGGAATGTTATTTATGCTTAAATAATACTATTTGTATGATTACTGTTAATTAAAAAAGACCTGACCCAATCAATGTACATACAAAACATGTATGTTTATGTTGGAAAAATAAAAAAACTTAATATATATATATAAAAGAAAGCCACTTTTGATGGGGACCTGGAAAATCTGGCATTCTTCCTCAACAGGCCTGGACTACTATGTGCTGGCCTACCTGTCAGATGTGGTGATGATGAACACAATGGCCACTAACATAGAGGGGGAAGCCAAGAAGTGGGTGATGAGACTCCATGATGAGGATGCACTGGAGCTGGAACATTGATGCCTTCCTGGAGGAGCTGAGACCCAGGCTCAAGGGTGAATCCCAGTCCATACAAGCTGAGGTGGAAATCTGAGACCTGAAGCAGAAGGTCCGTGCAGCAAAAGAGTTCATCTGGGAATTCCGCTGCATTGCTGGCAAGCTGAGGCAATGGCCAGAGTGGCTACTGGTCTACCATTTCAAGGAGAGCCTAGACTGGGAGCTGCTCCAGGCCTGCATCTACCAGGGAGTCCCTGAATAATTTCATGAATGGTACCGGATGGCTATAGCACTAGTCCTTGAGCTGAAGCAGTACAAGAAGTGCAGCATGCCGGAATCCGGACCCAAGCGGAGCCAAGAGGGGCACCAGTTTGGCCAACGGCCTGTTGTCGCGCCACCCACTGGCTCTCCCACTGACCTAGTCAGAGCCTCCATCAAATACTTCAGATGCGGACAGCAGGGCCATTGGGCCTCCGAATGCCTATCACCCACCCCCAAGCCAAAGGCAACCCCTGGCTCATGGACAAGCAACTCCTGACCCTGCATGATAGATTAGCATGGAAAGGCCCAAACTGTACATCCCCAGTACCCTCCGGGTCCAGGTTTTGCAGTGGAACCATGATGCCAAGCAAGCCAGCCACTTTTGATTCTTAAAAATGTGGCACCTGGCAAGGAGACAATTTTGGTGGCCAGGAATGAAAAAGAACATTGAAAGCTATGTAAAAGCTGTGTGGTATGTGCCACAATGAAGAAAAGGCCAGGGAAGCCTCCTGGGCTGCTACAACAAGTAGCCAAGCCATCTCAACCTTGGGAGGAGATAGCAATGGACTTTATTTATTTATTTATTTATTTATTGCGATTTATATGCCGCCTTTCTCCCTAGGGACTCAAGGCGGCTTACAAAATGACAACTTCAATACAAATCACAATACAATACCAAATTAAAATCAGTAACCCAATTAAAAAATGATTTAAAATTATACCAGTGTACCCCCAAACAGATCAGTTTAATTGGCGGAAGAGCCACGTCTTCAGCTCGCGACGGAAGGAAAGAAGGTCAGGGGCTGTCCTGAGCTCATTTATACCGTAGTAGAACTCCCAGACAGTGGGGAAAACACCATGATTTGGATGGTGATTAATTTTTTCTCCAAGCAGGCTCATTTTATAGCCTGTCCTGGCCCACAAACTGGCAAAGCTGTTCCTGAAACATATTTACCGACTGCACAGAGTCCCAAAGAGAATCATATATGACCAAGGGGTTCAATTTATGGCCAAATTCTGGAAGGAATTCATGAAGCTAATTGAGTCCTCCCAGGCCCTTGGTTCAGCTTTTCAGCAAAGGGGTGACAGAACGCACAAACACCATGATAGAGCAGTACTTGCAATGCTATGTCAACTACCAACAAACTAACTGGTGAGACCTACTGCCTTTTGCTGAAGTGGCGTACAACAACGCCATGCACAGGGCTTCCGGTTTGGCTTCCGTCACCGTTAGACGGTCTTTTGGGACCACCACCCCCCGACGCCCGTAAAGAGCCGCCTTTACAGCTGAAAGGCAGCTCGAAAAACTCCGTTTCCTTAAGGAAACGTGAGATAGAGCCGGCGAGAGCAGGTAGAGCCCTCTGCGAAGTCCCCAGAGTTTTTTTTTTTACTCTTGGGGAGGAAGCAGGATGAGGTTCCCTATTCAGCTTGCCGCTGCTCCGGGCTTCGGGAGAACTCTGCGCTTTGCAGAGCCAGGCAATGGGACCAACCCAATCAATGAAAACTAACAGATTGTCTGAACAAGCAGAATGAAATCCGGCTTTGGGATTCTAAATTGCAAGTATTTCTAACAACCCTATGACTGATTTTAAAAATGAAGAAAGAGTGAAGGGGGAAAAAAGTTTAAAATGGTGACTGGCTGAGGCTTGAGAAGAAAGCTGAAAGTGAAAATCCTTCCGTTTGAATAGTTTAATACGTTACAAAGTATCTGATACAATAGCGCTGGCTAGAAGTGAAGAGAAAAAATTCTTATTTCATGCTTCTTCCTCCTTAGAGACTTGATATTGATATTGTCTGGAGAGAAGTCTTTTTTTAAAAAAAGAAAAAAAAGAGTCTGTTTGTGTGGCAGGATGGCATTAAAACTGACAAAGCCAGACAACCAAGCTGTGGGGGGGGGCTCCCCCATTTACAAATCACATGAACAAGTTTTGAGCTTGCAGACGCAGAAGAATGGCTTTAAAGACCTAAAGGAATTTGTTTTGGAGGAGATGGCAAGACATGATGAGATTGTGAACCAGAATCTTGAAAAATTTAGACAGGAAATTAAAGAGTTGGTACAACAAAAGTATGATAACCTGAAACGATATATTGTAACAGCTTTGAAAAGCTTTTCAGAAATAATTATAAAGATGGATAAAGATATCAACTTAGAAATAGAGTCTAAAATGAAGGAAGCTGATTATAAGATTCATAATCTGGATAATAAAATACAAAGAATTGAAAATGATTTGATAAATATTCAAGAAAATAGCTCGGAAGTAGAGTCTAAAATAAAGGAAGCTGATCACAAGACTTACAATGCAGATAGTATAAAACAAAGGATTGAAAATGAAGTCACAATGATGCAATTCAGATCCATGGAATTTGCGGTCAGAATAAGGGGAATACAGGAAAATAACAGAGATGATCTGAGAAAGATGTCTGCTGAAGTTCTGGCTGTGATTTTAAAGGTTAGTCCTGAAAATGTATCCTGTAAGATTGATAAAGCCTACAGAGTAAATTCTTGGGTGGCAAAGCAAAGGCAGTTGCCTAGAGATGTGGTGATTTACTTTACTGATAAAGGAATAAGAAACGATATTGTGCAAAAGTCTTTTAACTCCACTCTAGAAATGAATGGAAGGAAGATTTGGATATATAAAGAGCTGCCGTCCAAGATGTTAAAAGATAGAAAGGACTTTGGATTTTTGATGACTGAGCTAAAGAAACAAAACATTCCATTTATGTGGGATGCTCCAGTTGGTATAATATTGAGATATCAAGGAGAAAGATATCAACTAAATACTGTTGAAAAAGCGGAAGAATTTTACTACAAGGTTTTTAAAATGGACCTAACATCTCCACGTATGTCATCAGTGTTAGGAACACAGGAGGGGGATAAAGAAAAGCAAAATGAACAAGAGATTGAAACTCAGGCTAAGCAGATGGAGATGGAGGTAATGGAAAAACAACAAGTTATAGAGGCCTTTTTGGATGAGCCGCTTCTGGATTCTCCTTCAGAGGCTATAGCTGGATCACCTATAAATATAAGAGAGGCGGCTTTGGATTTCGATTTGACGTCTTATCAAGTTACAGACCAGCATGTAATTCAATCAGCTGATATACCAGTCCAAGAAAGGCAGCCAGGATGGAGATCTAAACCACAAGATTTGAATTAAGTGATATATGATGGGGGTGGAGGAAATGGGTAGATTATGAGTTGAATAAATGCCAAATTAGGATTTATTATATCATTTTACAGCTGAATGTTGTTCTGAAATGTGTAGTATAGGGGGGATATAATAATAATGTTAGAAAGAAATGGTTAGCATATGGGGGGGGGGTGTAAAAGGATCGTAAAGTATTATATAATGTGATATCAATTTGGATTTTATTTTGGAGAAGCCATGGGGGGAGGGGAGGGGGAGGGGGGGTTAGGGAGGAGGGGGGAAAAGGGGGGGAAATCTGTATTTGAAAAACTTTTTCAATAAAAAAAAAGAAACAACGCCATGCACAGCAGCACGGGGCTTATCCCCTTCAAGGTAGCCACAGGAGTAGAATTCATCCCTATGCCTGAGTACCCTTAGGCACCCCCTTCCTCGGTAAGCCTGACTGAATGGGTGGACTCACTGCAGGTTGCTTGGGAAAATGTGAAATGAGCACTAACAAAAGCCACAGAGAGACAAAAAAAAACCCAAACAGACAAAAAGTGATCCTCCCCCAAAGGCAATTTCACATAGGAGAAAAAGTCTACCTTTCTACCAAATACCTGAAACTGAAATTACCTTGTAAAAAATTGGGCCTTATAGGACCTTTCCCCATCGTAAAGGTCATCAACCCAGTCACAATAGAGCTGAAGCTCCCATGCTTTTTGGGGAAAGTACATCCAGTCTTTCACAGTAATTTATTGAAGCCAGTAATAGGGTCGGAGTTGAGACCAATAGCCTGGATAGCCCCAGGCCCTATTGTAATGGAAGGGGAAACCCATTATAAAGTACAAAAAATACTAGACTTTAGGCTATATAATGGGAAACTGCAATAAGTGCAATGGGAGGATTACCTCTTGTCAGAAGCTACCTGGGTGAAGAGTAGGGACCAGAGAGATTAATCAGATTCTTCTATGAGAAGAATCCCCAGAAGCCAAAGGAACTGCCGGGTGATGGGAGGGTTGGTTAACAGAAAGTTAATCTGTATTTGATATCTTCCAGGTATTTCTCACTCACCAGGGGAGAGCTGACTGTCAACTTCGAAATGAATCTGTCAGGAGGCATTTTCCTGTTCCTCAGTTGCCACACAGTGTGGGGAGGGGGGGAAGGTGGATGGAATGCATTGCTAGACACAACACAGAGCTTTTTCATGAGAACCAAGGTCATCTCCACAGATGACAGATAAAATTGGGGAGGAGTCCCTGGAGAACCTGCCAATTAACCTAATTGGCCAATGTGACCTGTGACAATTGGGGAGGGAATATTTCCTATTTTAATTATACTGAAACCGCGGGAAAGATTTAGAGTTGGTTGTACATTTGACTGTGCCAATATGATGTATCCAGTAAAGAAGTCCTTTGAGAAAGATTCCAATCTCAGAGTTCTGATTTGCTTGGGTTCATAAGTTGGAACCTTGATATTTGATTTGCCACCCATCTCATCACACCACTCTGTCTCCCTGAATTTCCCTGTTGCTAAATTGCCATTTATTAAATGAAGTTTTTACACATGATCTAATATATTATTTTGCTGATATAATTATTAAAATCAACTGCTCTTGTTTTATTACAGAAACTTACAAAATTTTACCTACACAGAACTCTTCATCCATTATCATTTATAAATGATAGTGAATTAAATAACTTACGCAACAGACTATTCCTATTTTGGAGGACATCAGTACTTTGGGATGATGGGCTGCTCTCCTCTGCCTGGTTAGTAGACCTTCTCCATCTTCTGTTAAGAAAAGAAGCAGGGAGAAACTTATATTGTACTTTGCATTTAATTTCCTATTGATTTTATATATAAATTGAGTATATTAATAATAAACTGAGTTTAGGTCAGACATGAAATCAATATAGTTTGAAATACAAACTATATTGATGAGTTAGATGATAGATAGATAGATAGATAGATAGATAGATAGATAGATAGACAGATAGAGATGATAGACAGACAAACAGACAGACAGATAGATAATGTGCCATCAAATTGGTGTTGACTCTTAGTGACCACATAGACATATATTTAGGCTCTTTCCACTGTCTGCAAGAATTATTTTAGCGATTTTAATAGAATTAACAAATTGCAAATGTGCATATTCTACAATCTTTTCTAATATTTCATATAATGATAAGCTTCAAGTAACAAATAATATTTTAAACATGAATATGAAAAAATATAGCATTCAACATAGTATCTGTGTTTCCCCAAAAATAAGATCGGGTCTTATTTTCTTTTGGGCCCCAAAATAAGTACTAGGGCTTATTTTCAGGGGTGTCTTTTTTTCCCCATGTACAGGAGGCCCACTTCTTCTGCTTGCTCGCTGTGAGGCAGGAGGCCATGCAGCATGCCAGTGCCGCCACCATGAGTCAGGTGGTGAAGCTGCCCCATGCTCCCCACACCAGCTTACCTCAGGGCCCTGTAATCAGGCCACCCATGCCCCAACACCTGCCTCACCTCGCAGCAGTGGCTCTGACAGCCCCATCCAGCAGGACCCCAGATGGCCACCAGCCCACTTCTGCTTACTCGCAGATGCAATGGAGCAGGAGGCCAAGTGATGTTCCAGTGCTGCGGCCATGAGGTGAGGTGGGAGGGTGGAGTTGCCCCAAACACCCCACATGGCTTACCTCAGGGCCCTGCAGCCAGCCCATCCACTCCCGAACACCTGCCTCACCTTGCAGCTACAGCACCAGCAAACTACTTGGCCTCCTGCTCCATTGTTGCCACAAGCAAGCAGAAGTGGGCCGGCAGTCATGTGGGCTCCTGCTGCACATGGGTGCTGTTGCCGCCACCACAATGTAGCTATTGGGGTGTGGATGACATGACTGTGGGGGCCCTGAGGCAAGCCAGTGTGGGGCACATGCGGAAGCTCCATCAAAATGGGGTCACTTTGCCTTGTAGCTATGGCATCATGAGTAACCAGACAGAATAGGCAGCCAGGTGGCTGCGCAGGACACATGTGGAAACTTCATCACCACCCCAATTTGCCTTGTAGCTGCGGCACCATGAGTAACCAGACGGAATAGGCGGCTGGCTGGCTGCACAGGCTCTTAAGTAGGTCTTATTTGGGAGGTGGGGAGAGTTTATATTAGGCGCACACATAAAAACATGCTAGGGCTTATTTTTTGGATAGGGCTTATTTTCAGGGAAACAGAGTATATATTGCTGTAAGGAAAATGAACATGTCAAGGGCTAGATGCCTGTTGGTAAAAATGATATCCAGCTCTATAACAAATGAGAAATAAACAGAGGAAGCACATCTGGGATACAAAGAGACTAGAAGTCCTGGATTAATTTTCCTGAGGTGGACCAGGAGAGAAGCTCTCTTTTTACTGGCCCACCAATGACCATTCAAGGTCCTGAGTGGTTTCTGGCTCCCCACAATATTCCATGCAGCCACAAAAAAGCTTGCAGAACACAAATCATGTTGAAGGCCAGAAGAGGAACAATTCTCCATCTCATTGCTCCATATGTTACCCAGGATTAAATGCAAGGAATCTCCAGTTAGTGGGGTTTAAGATTCTAATCTAATTTTGCAGCTTTTTTAAAAAGACATGATAGAAATTAATAAGCCTTAGTAAGACTTAGTAAGAATCTTAGTAAGTTTTGGTCACCATATTATAAAAAAGATGTTGAGTCTCTGGAAAGAATGCAGAAAAGAGCAACTAAGATGATTAGAGGGCTGGAGGCTAAAACGTATGAATGGTTGCAGGAATTGGGTATGTCTAATCTAATGAAAAGAAGGACTAGGAGTGACATGATAGCACTGTTCCAATATTTGAAGGGCTGCCACAAAGAAGAGGGGGAGGGGTCAACCTATTTTCCACAGCACCAGAAGGTAAGACAAGAAACAAGAGAAGCAACCTAGAACTAAGGAGAAATTTCCTAACAGTGACATTAATTAATCAGTGTAACGGCTTGCCTTCAGAAATTGTGGGTGCTCTATCACTGGAGGCTTTTAAGAAGAGACTGGACAGCCACTTGTCTGGAATTGTATAAGATCTCCTGCTTGAGCCAGCGGTTGGACTAGAAGATCCTCAAGGTCCTTTCCAACTCTAGTATTCTGTTATTCTGAATTTCCCAATATTCCATCTCAAGGAATATTGGGAATAAGCCCCTTTTGCATCAGAATGCACCCATACACACAACTATGTGCTCGGTCAGTATTGTCTTTGCTATGCACAAGCAACAATATTCCATACTTCACTACTTTGGAAGAGTGGTCCATATTAACATATTTCAAATCTCAACGAAGTTTTAAAGGGATCAAATCCTTACTGGGATTCCCTTCTGCCTGGTTTCAAGATGCTCTGTGCTTTCAAGAGAATATAGACCTCAAAAATCATGGTCCAGATTTCTTTGATAGAGGCCACTTCTGAAAGAGCTCATGTAACTGAATGCTCTTCCAGGAAGTGAGTTTCTCCTCTTAGAAAAGAGCGTGTGAATCAGAGGTGGTATTCAGCCGGTTCGCACTGATTCAGGCAAACCAGTAGTGAAAATTTTGAGCAGTTTGGAGAACCAGCAAATCCCTCCACTGGCTGGCCCTGCCCCTGCCTACCCACCACTTGCTCCTGCCCATCTGCTCATCTGTTCACCCCACCTACCCGCTCACCCACCCAGCTCTCCCCAACCTGCCCAGTTATTTCTCATCTCGCCTCCCCGGTATAGCTGTTGCTTCCGTCTGGCTCCTCATGTGCCATTGACCCCCTGGTCTCTGTGGGACAGCCAGCTGGCCTGGCTTCCAACATGGTGCCCGTGGCCCAACTGAGCAGCCCTGATTATCCTGGGTAAGCCTGCAAGTCATGGCTTAGCTAGCTGCCTCCCACCATCCCACGTGGTGCCACCAGCTTGCCTGCCTTCATCGCGGCCTACCACGCTGGCCATGTGGCCCAGCTGATATCCAGGCCTCACCCATTCTGGTCACTGCAGCTGCCTGCAAAGGTAAGGTGCTGGGCCAAAGGGCGGCCTTGGGGTGGAGAAGGTGAGGCTCGGCTGCCTTTCGGGCCTGGCTCTCATCAATCACCATCCTTCTGCCCGCATACCACCTGCTCTCCCTTCACCTCGACTCCGGCCTTGCCCTGGAGCCTCCACCCAATCGCCATTCACCTCGGCCAGGTTGGGAAATGTGCCATTCCCCCATGCCAGCCTTGCCCCGGGCCTCTGCCCACATGCTGCCCCCCCAACTCAAACTATGACCCCACCCCAGGCTGAAGCAATTTATTCGGCCTGCAGGCTGCCATGCTAAGTGAAGGGCCACAGGGGGTGGTGTGGGCACAAGAGGGCCGAAGTGGTTTGGGAATGGACCAGACAGTTCTTCTAATCTGTAAGAAGTCCCATCTGGAAAGCACTGCAGTGGAGATCTTGTAGCAGCTTCTTCTGTCCCTTGTTGAGCCTCGGTTGCTCACAGAGATGCTCCTTGTGATCTCCTGGTCAGCAGCTGCTTCTCTCTGCTGCTGCTCTTTCTGACAGACAGTCTTGTGCAATTTAGCAGCTGTGAGCTGTCGCTTTCCTCTAAATTCCATCCGGAAAGCGCTGCAGCACAGCAAAGCAGCAGCCATGTTGAATTGCACTGGTAAATTGCACAAGATGCTCTCCTAGCAGTGTGGAGAGAAGCAGCTGCTGCCCCAGGGAGCAGAGATGGAGGGGAGCAGGTCCCAATAGGCTGCTCTGTTGAGCCTTGCTGCGTGACGGAAGTCGTGCTCATGCATGTGCATAGAAGTTACACATGTATGTGAAAGCTGTGTGTGCGCACGTGCACAGAAGCTGCATACACACATACATACACACACACACACTCACATTTTCGTTGAACCAGTGGTGAAATTATTTGAAACCCACCACTGATGTGAATCTGAGGTTAAACATGCAAGAGATGATTATTCTCTCAATAGGGACTAGGCCAGTGGTCTCCATGCTTCATCATTTTAATTAGCATGATTATATACAATACAGCACACACGTAGGAAGCCAAGCAACATTTTTTACCTGCTTTTGAGTGAAATATTCAATTTGGGCAAAAGATCTTCAGGAGTATATGGTGCACTTTTGCATGTGGCATCAGAACTGCAAAGCACAGTTTGGAGAAATGGCAAGAAACCTGTGCTGGGAAGATTCCTAGGGGCCAGGTAACCTAAAAAGAATGAAATAAAATGATACAGCAATAGGAATTAGTGAAAAAGTATTTATCTGTGTTTTTGTGTGTGTGTGTGTGTTTTTTAAATATGGTAAGGTTTCTGGCAAAAAGAAATAGAACCATACACAAAAAGAAATGGTACAAATGAAGAAAACTTTTTTTTAAAGCAACAACTTGTTCAGTGTAGAAATGAAATTTACATGAAAACTGACCTGCTGGTGCAAAGGTACTTCTTACCTTGGATTCCTACCACAAATAATTCTAGTGCAAACATGGACTATTAGGTGCACATATATAATCAATAATGCTATTAGTTTATATTGATTAAATTAATTCGGTTAAAATTAATCCAACTGCATTAAAATACATAGGTTTCATCCAGTATTTACAATGGATCCCCTGAAATATAGGGACCAGCAACTCAGTTGTTAATAAAGTGGTTGCTAAGTGAAACTGCTACTGTGCTTATGATCTTTCTTCAGCTTTCATTGGCTTTACAGATCTGTAAAAGTCATAAATATGGGGATTGATTGTAAAGTTACTTTTTCTTCACTGTTGTAACTGTGAACAGTCAGTAAACAAGGCAGTGGCTAAATGAGTACTACCTACAACTGTTTGCTAAACCAGATATTATTTCAGTGAATCTGCTCTAAACCCAGAATCCTCTTATCACTATTATTAAGCATTTATTGATCTAAAGCATACATATGTCAAGATACAGTGATATAATTTAAATACAATAATGAGTATGGAAACAGATATTGACTCTATTTCTCCTCCCTCCCCCCCTTTTTTTTTCTGCCATCAATGTTTGTTTTCCATACCTGGTTTAATAGAAGAAAAATAGGGAATGGATGAGTTCACCACACTTACCTCAGTGATCATGCAGTTTAAACGTGTGAAATAGACTTACATTTTAAAAAGCCATAGCAACAACCATTTTTGTTATGTATTGATACTTTTAAGCGGGAATTTCAAACCTGCCTTCGTTTCTGATTGGCTGACAGTCCCTCCTGGATTGTATATAAGGAAGGCTGCAGCTTCTGAGTTTTTGCTGAAGTCTCACTGTATATTAAGGAGCTGTTGTCACTTGCTTGCTTGTGCCTCTCGTTATTCCCGAACTACTTCATTGGCAACGAAGGTGGGATTGAGGCTACAAAAAGCCAACCAGTGAGACCACGAACTTCAGCTAGGCGACGAGGCGAACCACAGGAGGCATACCAAACATGTCTGCCTACGTTTCGCCCAAGCCTTTTGATCCGACCCGCGAAAAATGGGTCTCGTACCTAACGAGGTTCGAATGCTCGCTTGAAGCCAGCGACATGCAGGGCCTTTCTGCTAATCGAAAGAGAGCCCTCTTCCTAAGTCACTGCGGACCGGACGTGTTCGAGATGGCCGAGTCACTGTGTGAGCCAACGCCGGTTCAAACCGTCTCCTGGGACACCCTGATGGCAACTCTCCGGGCTCACTACGCTCCCGTCCCCTCCAAGTTCGTGCAACGATACCAACTCAGACAGCGCGTTCAACGTGAGGGAGAACCGGTCAGCGCATACATGGCTAGCCTGAGAAAAGCCACAACCCATTGCGACTATAGAGACTTGGACGATGCGTTGCTTGAGCAACTTATCTGTGGTGTTCGGGACATTAGGCTGCAACGGCGCCTGCTCGCCAAGCCTGATTTGATGCTTGCTGGAGCCCTAGACGAAGCCAGGGCTCATGAAGCCTCCACAAAAGCCGCAGAAACATTGCAGCATCTGCTGACCAGCAAAGACAGCCCCAAGTCTGCCCCGGTGCACAGAGAAGACGCCGGATCCAGCTCGGAGTCCAAGTCGGATGAGGACGTCTTCTGAACGGAGCACCAGAGAAAAGACACTGGCAGCCCCCGGCAAAGCTGTCCCAGCTGTGGCGGGCACCATGATAGACTGTCCTGCAAATATAGAGAGGCTATTTGCAGGCGTTGCGAGAAAAAAGGGCACTTGGCGCGAGTCTGTAGAGCCATTCTGCCCAGAAAACACCAACCACGTGAGCGCCGCAGCCAACCAGAGTCAGCGTGCCAGAAGCAGCCAACGAGAGAAGGCGGTGCGAAAAAACGGCGCGAATTTGAACCGCGAGATGGCCGCAGCATACACATCGACCAGGCCAGCACGGCGATCGAGGACAAAGTCAGCACGGTGGTCGAAATCAACGGAAAGCCATGCTCGATGGAGATCGACACCGGATCAGCTCTCTCCATAATGTCGTGGGCGACCCTAAAGACGCTCCTGCCGTCCTTCCGGAAGGACCAGCTCTCCAAGCAGAGACTGCGCATCCTAGACTACCAGGGGAACCGAGTCCCCCTTGAAGGCGTGGGCACGTTCCGAGTCACCTACGGAGACTACGAAAAAGACCTGCCACTGACCATCGTCACAAAGCAGCTCCCTAGCCTTCTGGGCATAGGGTGGTTCCGAGCCCTTGGCATGGGCTTCACCGGCGTCCACCTGATGTCCAAATCAACTCCGAAAGACAGTCTCCTGTCCGAGTTCCAGGACATCTTCGGGGACACATTGGGCAAGTATGTGGGGACCCCTATTTCACTAAACTTAGACCCCAACGTAGCCCAAGTAAGACTTAAGGCCAGACGAGTGCCGTTCGCATTGAAACCGAAGATCGATGCGGAACTGGACAAATTGATTAAGCAAGGGGTGTTGGTCCCCGTTGACCATGCCAAGTGGGAAACCCCTATAGTGACCCCAGTAAAGTCCGACGGCTCAATAAGAATTTGTGCCGACTACAAGTGCACGATCAACAAGGCTTTGCAGCCGAGCGCCTATCCGGTGCCGATCGTGCATCATCTACTACACTCCCTGGAGCCCGGAAATTTTTTTGCCAAATTAGACCTGGCCCAAGCCTATCAGCAGTTACCAGTTGACGACGCCACGGCAGAGGCGCAAACAATTGTAACTCATAGGGGTGCATTTAAATGCACCAGGCTCCAGTTTGGGGTGAGCGTCGCACCCGGCCTATTTCAAAGCACCATGGAGCGCCTTTTGCAAGGACTCCCAGGAGTGGAGCCCTATTTCAATGACGTTCTAGTCAGTGCCCAGGACGAACGCCAGCTAGGGGACAGAGTAAGGAACGTCCTGTCCAGGTTCAGAGAAGCGGGACTGAAACTTAAGAAAAACAAGTGTATGATTGCTGTCCCCTCCGTTGAATTTCTGGGGTACAGGGTGGACGGCACAGGCATCCACCCTACCGAAAGCAAGGTGAGAGCTATTAAGAGCGCACCTGCCCCCAAGTCCAAAGCGGAGCTCCAAGCCTTCCTTGGACTGCTCAATTTTTACTCCATGTTCCTGAAGGACAAAGCCACGGTTGCAGATCCCCTACACAAGCTTCTAGGGAAGAATGTACCATGGGTCTGGGGGAAACCACAGGCAGCCGCTTTTGAGGCAGTGAAGAAACTCCTATCTGAGGACAGCTTCCTGATTCAGTACAATACAGCGCTGCCGCTTGTCTTAGTGTGCGATGCCTCCCCCATAGGAGTTGGTGCCGTCCTAGGCCATAGACTGCCGAACGGCCTAGAGGCGCCCATTGCGTTTTACTCTCGCACCCTGTCCAGCGCAGAGCGGAACTATAGTCAGTTGGACAGAGAGGCTCTGGCTGCGATTGCGGGGGTTAAAAAGTTCCACGAATACCTCTATGGCCGAAAATTCGAACTTGTGACCGATCATAGACCCTTGCTAGGACTTTTGGCGGGCGATAGGCCAACCCCCGCTGCCCTTTCCCCTCGTTTGACCAGATGGGCCATTTTCCTGTCGGCCTACTCGTATCAGCTCGTCCATCGACCTGGCCGAACCCTGGGTCATGCGGATGCCCTTAGCCGCTGCCCCCTTCCCGACCTGCTTGACAACCCAACGCCGGAAGCCTCCGTTCTTTTGTTGGACACTTTGACTTTGGGCCCTATCTCCTCTTGCGAGGTGGCGAAAGCCTCAGCTAGAGACCCAATCATCCGTACTGTTATGGGTTGGGTACTGAAGGGGTGGCCGGTCAAGGTGGACGGAGGGGAGTATCAAGGTTATGCCAACAAACGAAACGAACTGTTTATGCAGGGGGGTTGCTTGCTGTGGGGTGACAGGGTGGTAATTCCAACAAAACTACGGAATAGAGTTTTAGAGTTGCTGCACGAAGGGCATCCGGGCATCGTTAGGATGAAATGCCTAGCCCGCAGTTATGTCTGGTGGCCCAACATGGACCAAGTCATTTCCGAGTGGGTGGGGAAGTGCAGACCCTGCCAGGAATCTCGTCCCGATCCCCCAGTAGCGCCCGTGAGAAACCAAAAGGCCCATGGGGGAGGATCCACATTGATTTTGCCGGCCCTTTCCACGGGCAAACATTTTTAATAGTTGTCGATGCCTACTCAAAGTGGCTCGAAATCTTCTTAATGCCATCAACAACGGCCGAGGCAGTTATCAAGGTCCTAAGGAAGTTGTTTGCCACCCACGGCCTGCCGGATACCCTGGTATCTGATAACGGCCCTCAATTTACGGCAACTCTTTTTGAAGGCTACTTGGCCGGACTGGGCATCCGCCATGCCCTATCAGCTCCGTTTCACCTGGCTTCGAACGGATTGGCTGAACGCTTTGTTAGGACAGCCAAAGAAGCACTGTCCAGATTAGACAATGGGGACTGGCAGGCCAGAATAGACCAATTCCTAGCAGTCCAGCATGCCACACCATGCACAGCAACAGGGAGAAGCCCAGCAGAGCTCCTCATGGGCAGGAAGCTCAGGTGCGTGTTAGACAGGCTTCACCCTAACTACTCGCACGAAAACTTCAAGGGAGAAACCTGTGGCCTAAGACAGTTTCAGGTTGGGTCCCCGGTGTTCGCTCGCAATTATGCCAGCGGACCTCTATGGGTTGCAGGAACCATAGTGGGTATAACAGGCCCAAAATCGTATATGGTAGACGTAGGGGTAGACAGACTCTGGAAGCACCACATAGACCAACTTAGAAAAAGGGTGGTTGGCGAGGCAAACATCAATTTAGACATCTCCGAACCTAACTATAACAACTTTCCCAAAACGGCTAACTCAAGCCCGGGTTTGCGAGAATACTTAGCTGACAAGCCCTGGTTCCAGTGCTGCCCCAGCGAGTCGCCACTCCCAGCCGGGGATAACCACGCCCCGGACAAAATCCAGGAGGTTCCATTGGCAGAGCCGGGAGAGACAGAGAGTCCCTCTGACCAGCTCGACGCCCCAACAGACACTGAACTGCGCAGGTCAGCTAGGGCGAGAACTCGTTCTAAGCACCTGCGAGATTTTGTGTGTACATATGTTAATTTCTGAATATTAGTGCTTTCTGGGAAGGGAGGGGTGTTATGTATTGATACTTTTAAGCGGGAATTTCAAACCTGCCTTCGTTTCTGATTGGCTGACAGTCCCTCCTGGATTGTATATAAGGAGGGCTGCAGCCTCTGAGTTTTTGCTGAAGTCTCACTGTATATTAAAGAGCTGTTGTCACTTGCTTGCTTGTGCCTCTCGTTATTCCCGAATTACTTCAATTTTATTACTAAGTTTCAAATGCTTAAATACATTCCAGTTTTAATCTTTGGATATCTATTTAAAAACAGATGACATAGAATTTGCAACAGTAATAATATGGAAAACAGCAGTTAATCTAAAATATACATAATAGTTAAAAGAACATTATATTCAATAGGCACAAGAGATAGGGACAACTAGAGATGAACTGAAGTAAAACAGGGGACTCAAGTAAAATAGAAAAGTCCAACCCACCAAAAACATAGCCAGAAAAGACAGACTAGGAATACAAAGCAAGAAAATGGTAAGAGAACACCTGTCTGCTCTAGATGAGTTCAAATCACCAGCACCCAGTGGTGGGTTGCTACCAGTTTGCCCCGGATTGGGTGAACCAGTAGCGGTGGCAGTAGGAGGCTCCACCCTCCCACCTGGATGTCTCTGTGCATGCGCAGAAACTTCTGTGCATGCACAGAAGTGTTGCACGCACACAAGCTTGCACGCATATGAGTGAACTGGTACCGATGGGATTTGAAACCCATTACTGCCAGCACCTGACAGATTACATCCCAGACTTCTGAAAGAGCTGGCAGACATAATCTTGGAACTATTGAACCAGTGGTGGCTTTCAAAAATTTTTACTACCAGTTTGGTGGGTGTGGCTTGGTGGGCGTGTTAGGGGAAGGATACTGTAAAATCTCCATTCCATCCCCAATCCAGGGGAAGGTTACTGCAAAATCCTCACTTCCTCCCAATCAGCTGGGACTTGGGAGGCAGAGAATAGATGGGGGCGGGGCCAGTCAGAATTTTTACTACCGGTTCTCTGAACTACTCAAAATTTCCACTACCGGTTCTCCAGAACTGGTCAGAACCTGCTAAAACCCACCTCTGGTCAGAACCTGCTGAAACCCACCACCTATCTTTCAAAGATCCTGGAGCACCAGGGAACTACCAGAGAACTAGAAAAAAGTTAATGTGGTTCCCATCTTTTAAAAAAGGGGGAGCAGGGAGACAACCAAATCCAGGAAACTACAGCCCAATCAGCCTGATTTCTTTCCTGAGAAGGTCCTGGAAAAGATAGTTAAGCAACAGATTTGCAAATACCTAGGGCCCATTGTTCAAGTCTGTCAGGATCTTTTTGGATCTTCTGGGATGTTGGCTATTCCTGCCAGTTTAGCATCATCTGTAGATTTATGAGTTCCCCTTCTATTCCCTCATCTAATTAGAATGAATTTATGAAGATATTGAAGAGTACTGGGCCTAAGATGGAACCTTGTGATACCCCATTGCTTACTTCCCTCCATACCATTGAGGACTACTCATTGAGTATGGTTTGTCAGCCAGTTACAAATCCATCTGGTGGTGATGTTCTCTATCCCACATTTTTCTAACTTACAAAGAGGTAGGTTGGGGCCTACTTTGTCGAATGTAAGCCCAGTACTCTTTAACTTTGTCAAATTCAGGGGTGAAATGTAAAATTTGTTACTACCAGTTCTGTGGGCATGGCTTGGTGGTGGTGGGGTAATGTGACTGGGTGGGCATGGCCAACTTTTTTTTTTTAACTTTTCAAAGCATTTTTTCTAATGCTTCTAATGCGTCAGAGAGGCTTTTTAAAAAATGCTTTGAAAAGCCTCTCTGACGATCAGGCAACTCAGCTGGAATCGTCAGAGACTTTTCAAAGCATTTTTTTTACCACCTCTTCGGCCAAGAGGTTGCAGAAAAAAATGCTTTGAAAAGCCTCTGATGATCCCAGCTGAGCCACGTGATCATCAGAGGTTTTTTTTTTTTACTTTTAAAAGCATTTTTTCTTTGGAAGAGGTTGTAGAAAAAATGCTTTTAAAAGTAAAAAAAAAAAAAGCCTCTGATGATCGTGTGGCTCAGCTGGGCATGGTGGGGGGGGGTGTGCAGGGATTTTTGCTACCAGTTCTCCGAACCACCCGCCACCATCGCTACCGGATCAGGCGATCCGGTCCGAACCGGGAGCATTTCACCCCTGGTCAAATTCTACTTTTTTCTACCAAATTCTACTTTGTTGAATTTAGGCCCAGTATTCTTTTTTTTTTTTTTTTTATTGAAAAAGTTTTCAAATACAAGTTTTTCCCCCTTTTCCCCCCCCCTCTTCCCTAACCCACCCTTTCCACCCAACCCCCCCTGTGACTTCTTCACAACAATAGGCTATTTCATAACTAGTTACATACATAATATCTTTCCTTTCCCTTAATCCCTTCTCGAAATACTGACCCTTAACATGTTAAGCTTATTGAGTATTATTACAATTTAACCTTTAATCTTTTATATATATTAATATAACATTTTAAATCGACCTTCTCCCTGCATCCAAATTTAACATTTATTCAATTCTGTCCAATTCCTCCACTCCTCTAAATATATGACTTAAAATCATACAGTACAATTCTAGATATAATCCACTACCCACTTTACTAAAATATACACATATCTATATAAGCATCCCATTTTATAAAAAGAAGAAAAAAAAAAGAAGAGAAAAAAATATATCTTCTTTAGTATCTTTCCACTGAATTGTTAAGTCCTCCACTCCCCTAAATATATGACTTAAGAATCCTTTTTCTTATAATCAATCAGTAAACTAACCTATTTCAACCCTTCAATTCCTACAAAATCATGCAGTACAATTCTAGATATAATCCACTGCCCACATTACTAAGATATACACATATCTATATATGCATTCCATTTTGTAAAAAGAAAAAAGACAATAACTTTAAATTTATAATCCATATAATATCTTCTTTGGTGTCTTTCCACTGGATTGTTAAATCCATCACCCATAATAGGGTAAAATAACATGCTGGTGCAACAGTTTGTTCAAAATCTCCAGTCATCTTCTGCCCCCATCAGTAGTAGATATCCTCGCATCTGTATGAAAGCAAAAACAACCACCCGAGTGACATTATAATTATAATTATATCCATATGGTTATAGTTGTGGTATTCATCAGGATTATTAATTCCCATCATCCTACTGAGTAACATCCAGATCTTCTGCATGCCCCGGCGAAACTCTCCTGCCTTATAACTCAAAATGATTATAATATATTTACCAAAAAAAAAAAAAAATTTTTTTAGATGATTCAAATCCAACAAAATGAGGCTCTTTTCACATCCCAAAATCATGGCCTTGCAGAGATCTGCCACAATCCTCAGGATAGTATCAAACAATTGTTCGCCTCCACTATCTTTTCAAATATTCATTCATTTTTTAAAGTCCCTGGCATCACTGTTGCATAGTTTAGAAATTGCTGTTTCTATGCGATTTATTTCTTTTCTTTTTCTTTTCCGGGTTGAATTTCCATCCTCGTTTCTTGCCTACCAATTGTGTGTCTGCTAGTTGATTTTCATTCTGCTTTATGTATTGTTCTTGTTGGGTTAGTTTTATCATCTCATCTTTCTTCTCCGTCACTTGTATATCAACTAATTGATTTGCGCACTTGTCTGTGACTTGATGGTTCATCACATTGGAGTCGGATGACACTGCTCTCTTATTTATAGACAGTCCAGCTGGGGTATCCAGGGAGTCCAAAGACAATTTATCTATCACAGCCTCTGTAATTTGATGTTTTCCTTTTGTTTCCAACTCCTTTTGCTTATCCTGTATTATGCCTAAAGGTGTTAAATTCATTTTTAAAATTTTTTGATAAAAATCTTCCACTTTTTCAACAGTATGCAATTGATATCTTATTCCTTGATATCTCAATATTAGGCCAACTGGGGTGTCCCACCTGAATAGGATATTTCTTTTTTTTAATTCAGTCACTAGAAAGCCAAATTTCTTCCTCTCCATTAACATCTTGGGCGGGAGCTCCTTAAAAATCCAAATCTTTCTTCCATGAAATTGCAAGGTAGAATTAAAAGAGTTCTGCACAATATTATTCCTAATTTCTTTATCTGTAAAATAGATCACCACATCTCTAGGCAATTGCCTTTGCTTTGCCAACCAGGAGTTTATTCTGTAAATTCTATCAATCCTGCAATACACTTCATCAGGTTGAACCTTTAAGATCCCAGCCAGAATTTCAGAAGATATTTTCCTTAGATCATCTCTATTATTTTCCTGCAAACCTCTCATTCTAATTGCATATTCTGTAAAATTATATTGAATCATTAAAACTTCTCTTTCAATCCTCTGTTGTACATTTTCTTCATTACCAATCTTTTGGTCAGTCTCCATTTTAGATTTATCTTCCGAGCTATTATCCTGAGTGTTTATCAAATCCTTTTTAATTTTTTGAGTCATGTCATCCAGATTCTCCTCAATTTCCTTCATTTTAGACTCTAATAATTTAGTCTTTGCATCCACCCGAATCAGAAAGCCTGATAAACCATTAGCAGCTTTTAAAATCTTTTGATTCAAAAAGTCAAACTTTGATTTCACCAATTCACCAATTTCTTTAATTTCCTGCTTAAATTTTTCAAGTTGCTGGTTCACAATCTCATCCCTTCTTACAATCTCTTCAAGGATAAATTCTAATATATTAAAATCGGGTTTCTGATGCTGGAGAGTTGAAATTTGTTGGCGCAGTTTCTTGAGAGGGGAAGTTCCCCCCCCCCATTTGTCCAGCTGTGTGAGTCCCGATGCCATTTCCCACACAGACAAGATTTAGCAAAAAAGAGAGAAGAAATAGAAAACAAAAGAACTTTCCCTTAAAAAAGGAAAAAAAAACTTCTTTTCAATCAACAGCACAGGAGCGAGGTTTTATCTACAAATGTAGCCAGTGATATTTATTCCGCTACATTGTAGTAAGAAGAAACGGAAGGACTTTCCCTTTTAGCCCTTCTCCAGCCACAGCAGACGCCATTTTAAAAGGTTCTTTTTCCCTCTTTTCCTCTCCTCTTTTCTCTTAGTTAGATTTTGGAAGGGTGAGATACTTGCGGTTCAGTATTAAGGGTCCAGCTCGTCATTTCTTTAATTATTCTGTTGAATTCGCAGGCTTGCTCTTGACGCCTGGCTCTGCATAGGCAGAGATCTCCCAAAGCCCGGAGCAACGGCAGGGGATATGGGGCTTCTCATCCGCTCCGTCCCAAAAGTTAAAAAAAAACTTTTGGGACTCTGCGGAGAGTTCTACCCACCCCTGCCAGCTCTATCTCCGTTTCCTCTTGGAAACGGAGTTTTTTCGAGCCGCCATCCGCTGTAACGGCGGCTCTGACAGGCAATGGAAGCTGACGATCCCAAAGGAACGTCTGGCGGCGGCCAGCAGCAAACCGTAGGCCCAGTATTCTTCAACAACTTCATAAACAATTTAGATGAGGGAATAGAAGGGGAACTTATCAAATTTGCAGATGACACTAAACTGGCAGGAATAGCTAACCTCCCAGAAGATAGACTCAAGATCGAGATGGATCTTACTGAGGCTTAGCTAACAAAATGAAATTCAATGTAGAGAAAGGGAAAGTTTTACACTTAGGCAAGAAAAATCAAATGTACAAGTACAAATTAGGTGAAACTTGGCTCACGTTTGTGAGAGGGATCGTGGAGTCCTGGTGGACAATCACTTAAATATGAACCAGCAGTGTGTAGCAGCAGTCCAAAAAGCCAATGCAATCCTAGGTTGCATTAACAGAGGAATACAAGCAAGATCATGTGAAATATTAGTACCACTTTATAAAGGCTTAGTAAGACCACTGTCAATGGCAATGTCCCGATAGATCCCTATCGGGACACTGCCATTCCTGTGGGGAGGACCCCACAGGTTTACAACCTTTCCTTGTCTCTGGACTTTCTTTTACTTTGATGTCCCTTCTTGGGAATGGGAGGGGGGAGGGAATAGCCTGGGGACATCTGCTTTGTCTCAGCTCCAAGGGAACAAGCAAATGGCACCTGACAACAGCCCTCTTAGCTTCTTCTCAGCTCGAGGTTTTCACAACTTCATGCCCGTGGATTGGCTCTCCTTCAGACTGGACAGAGGAGAGGGGTTTCTACAACTTTTAACCTAATGATTTTGAGTGGAAATTTCAGATCCTGTCTTGCTTTTCTTGCTATCACTATCTCCCAATAAAAGTTCCTTTTGAAGTGATGCTGGTTTTAAGAGTTCTTCTTTCCTGAGGAGAGAGGAGAGGCAAGTCTCTACATTAGGCAGGATCTGCAATAGTGGTCAACCCAAAGAAGCTTTACTCTACTAAGGGGATCCTGCAAACTATGTCTGACCAGGGGAGTGGGCACGGAGAAGCAGAGTGCTGGGGGGAAACCTCCACCATGACCCAAGCTGATGCTCAGTGGAGGAACTTGCTGCACTGGAAGTCCCCGTAAAGCCAAGATGGTCTGTCGATATGGGGACCACTGGAAAGGAAGAACCAAAGGGGTCAGCAGCAATGCTGGAGGCACAAACTGAAAGCCCTGTCAGATCACAATGACCTGAATGAGGAACCGGAATGAGAGGATCACCTCAAGAACCATGTCATGCTGGAGGCTTTCCAGGAGCTTAGGGCACAAGGTGCCCTGAACTACAAAAATGGAGGTGATGATAAACAAGGGGAAACTGATTGGGGAAGAGCAGATTCTCCCATTCTGGGAGCATCTGGAAATGCTGCCAGGACAAATGGGGCAGCTGCCACCCTGCCAAATCTCCGCACTAAAATCCAGGTCCAGTGAATGTCCCTGGAGTAGCAGCCAGGAAAGCTCCCCAGCCAGAATAAAAAGCACCCCCCCCCCAGCATCAAGTTCGATGGAGATCCCCAAGAACTGGGATTCTTCCCCATCCAGGTCCTCACCTACATGCAGGAGTATGGCTGAGACTTCCCAAACCAGGGAGCCCCAGTCCAGGTCATCACTCTAGCCCTGGAAGGAGCTGCTGCAAGGTGGATGGTGATCCTCCATAATGTGAATGCTCTGGAGTTCCGGAACTTTGA
This sequence comes from Arizona elegans, assembly GCA_022577455.1. Lineage (NCBI taxonomy): Eukaryota > Metazoa > Chordata > Lepidosauria > Squamata > Colubridae > Arizona > Arizona elegans. Next base: position 159,404,075 of record JAKOOJ010000001.1, read on the forward strand.
TCGCTTCATGATTGTCCTCCAGCAGAGGTTCAAGGGCTCTTTAGCTGACCGCAAGGCCGGAGATTGCATTAAGATCATGAGACAAGGCTACAGCCAGTGGCCAAATACACTGAGGAGTTCTGAGACCTGGCCTGTCATGTGGACTGACTGGAGGACATTCTAGTGAACTGCTTCAAGGACAAGCTAAATGATGACCTCTACCATGCCTGCATCGTCCACAGGCCACCGAATCATCTTCACAACTGGTACATCATGGCAGAAGAGGCCAAAATCGACCAAGCAAAGAACCAATACCAGTCTGGCCACATCTGGAAGAGATCACCACCCGAGAGGAAGTGAGAGCCTTTCAAACCACAAGCAGCGGTGCCACGCTTGACAACCTGTTTCAAGTGCAGAAAAGAAGGCCACCAGGCTGCCGAATGCTGATGAAAGACACCAACCAAAAAAGTGACTGTTTGCCTACAAGAAAACCAGCCAAGTATCCCCCACATACCAAAGACACCAGCCTGAAAAGCAGCGAGGTTGTAGAGTTCTGCCCATCCCCAAAATCTGGAGGGAGAAGTATGACCCCATCCAAAGAAGGCCCCGGCCAATCTGACAGCACTGGAGGATGACCCTTTGATAAATGGACCAATCAAGCCTTGCCTCTAGAACTGTTAATCCCTAGCCTGGAAAGAAGAGTAAAACTAAGAGCTCTATTAGACTCGGGGTGCACCAGGTGCTTAATCAGCCCAACCCTAATGAGGAAACTGGGTGTCAACTTGAAAAAAATTAAACCCAATTGCATTTTGCCAACTTGATGGGTTGGACGTGAGTGGAGTCCCAGCTACATTCACCACCAAGCCACTAGAACTCACCATGGGGAGCCACTGTGAGACTCTAATCTTTATAGTGGCACCTGGAATGGAATGTCCCTTGTTTTGAGGCTTACATGGCTGAAGCGCTGGAACCGACAAGTGGACTGGAAAAAATGGATTTTGAGGCTTCCCTGGGGTGTAACAGCCCCTGATGATGGCAGCCAGTAGCAGGGAGGTGGCCCAAAGAAGGAAGCAGCTGCCACTCTGAAAGACGGGCTGTGGCAAGGCATCCCTCAAGAATACAGGAACCTAGCCAAAGTGAAGAGGGCTCAGATGAACTTCCACCCCATCGACCCACAGACTGTGCTATTGAAATCCTCCCTGGGGCTAAGTTGCCAAAACCAAAACTGTATTCTATGACCCCTAGGGAGCTGGAGGAACTACATGCTTTCATAGACAAAACTTGGCTCAGGGTTTCATCCAACTGGCCAGACTCAAAGTGACTGCTCCTGTTCTGTTCTGGGAGAAAAAAGATGGATCTCTTCCCTTATGTGTTGATTATCGTGGTCTGAACACAATGTGTGAAGGCAATGTTTACTCCCTCCCCCTCATGAATGACATGCTGGCCCATTTAGCTAATGGGAAGATTTTTTTCTCAGTTGGACTTGTACGAAGCCTATTACAGGGACAGGATTAAAGAGGGAGATGAGTGGAAAACAAATGAAAGGGGACCCCCCTCAAGACAATGCCACTACCTAGGCTTTTAAGCAGGCATTAACTGAAGAGTGGTTCTTGAACCACAAGGACTCCTGCTCCATGAAAGGTGGCTGTTGTGGTCCGCTGGTGGCCTGTGGAGCTGGCAGCAGAGTCAGACAGTGAGGAGGTTGGGGAGGAACATGGGCCAGTCCTGGAGTCTGGGGAAGGCTCAGACAAGGGCTCTGTGTTGGAGGCAGAGAGGGGGCCAGGGCTATCTGAGAGTTATGTGCTGCCTCCGGAGCCTCAAGAGTCGGACATCAGTGAGGCAGAAGAACAGGGGGACCTGTTTCCAGTGTGCGCATACACAGAGCTGCCAGAAGGCAAAAACAGTTAAGACAAAAGGGATGACTCGGGACTAGGGCTTGGAGATGATTGGCCCCTCCCATAAGACATAAAGAAAGAGCAAAGGCACATGAGCCTTTGCAGGAAGCAACTTTCTTTGTTCTGGTCGGTTTAAATTCTGAAGCTCCATTTTGACTCTGTGCTCCGTGTGGCCTTCCAAAGCTAATTGCCAATTAGGTCTTTGGCAGTGTGTCAAGGGAGATAAGGGTGGGTGCTTATCAGCTTATCCCAGAGGACTGTGGCAGACTTCTGTCGGACTCTTTACAAACTATTTGTGACTCATTACAATTATAATTCACAGCCATTGAAATAAAAAGAGGATTTTGGGTGCTTTTTACTGTCTCAGGAAGCCCAGGTCAGAACAATGGCTTACCCTGGATGGGGAGGAAACTATATGTTCCTGCGAGCCAGAGACTTAAAGTTATACAGACCTGCCATGACTCAAAAGCTTCAGGATACTTTGGATTCATAAAAACACTACACCCAGTAAAAAGGCAGTTTTGGTGGCCTTCTCTTAAAAAGGACATTGAAAGCTATGTTGCCTGTTTGTATGACCGCAAAAAGATGACAAGGAAGAATACCTGACTTTTTACAGTCTGTGGCTGAACCTTCAGCATCCTGGAGAGAGATTGTCATGGATTTTATTGTAGAATTGCCCAAAAGTGCGGGAAATACTGTCATTTGGACAGTGACAGACCTGTTTTCAAAACAGGTCAACTTCATACCATGTCAGAAAATCCCCACAGCCAAAATCTTAGCCAAAATGTTTCTGCAGCATATCTACCATTTGCATGGTGCCCCACAGAGGATAATTTTGGACTACAGGGTCCAATTCACCTCAAAGTTCTAGAGGGAGTTCTTAGCCCTCCTGAGGACTGATCAGGGGCTGAGTTCTAGTCACCATCCCGAAACGAATGGTGGATTGGAAAATACTTACTGAGAATGGAACAACTACTCAAGTAGTTCAAATGGTGACCATTACAAAGCCGGTCTTTCAAAAGATGGAAAGTGCATGTGATTATAGGCTCCAAAGAATCTTAGACATAAGGCTCCATGTTGGAATGGGAGGAGTGGTATATCTGGTTCAGTGATTTCAGTCTTTCAAAAAATGCCTGAGCAACAGGTCAGAAAAATATGAATTGGTATTTTTATTCTTATCCTACGTTTTTTCATTTTTTTTTTCATATACAACTCAAGGAATATATAAACATAGATGCAAACATATCAATATACCTATTTTCTCCACAACAAGAATCCTATGAGGTGGAATGATCTGAGAGAGAAGGATTGGTACAAAGTCACCCAGTGTTTTTTTTATGCCTAAGGCAAGACTAGAACTCATCTTTTCCTGGTTTTATGTCTTTATACAAGTGGCTGCAATGATTTTGGCAAGGGTACTGAGGTGAATCTGGACTTTGATTTGTTTTTTCACAGAGAAGGCCCCTATGAATTTATTATTCTTCCCAGATTGGGAGGTAGTGATATTGGCAAGCACTTGAGAAAAGGTTTCTCCCACATGAAATAAACCATATGACCTTTGGAGTGAAAAGGCTTGCTTTCTGCAATGGGCCTGGAAGCAGTAGATGTTCACTTATTGGGATCTGCTTTCTGAGAAAAAAGAAAAGAAAAAACAGATTGTGTCACTAAAAGAAAACTGAAGAGATAATAGGATTCATGTCCAGGATATTCAGTGATGGAAAACAGGCTCGCACCAAAATTAAAGCTCTGGAGGCTGTAATGTTCTGGTGCAGGACACCAGAAGAGGGCTGGAGTGATGTGCTGCTGCCTCACTCTCTTGCTGAAACAGCAGAGTCACCAAGATTGCATTGGGTTTCAGGAGAGAAAAAGGGAAGAGACAGATTGAATCATAGCAACAACAGCAATGGAGAAGCTAGTTACTAGGATCAAAGGCAGTGATTCTCTCGCTGATGAAAAGTGTTATTTTTAAATTGTGCTTTTATAAGTATCAGAGTTGCAATACAGTTAGCACAAGGAAAAACTGACAAAGGAAAGGTTCTAGCATCAAGAAAAGCCTTTGTCTTCTGAGGTTAAAGGAAGCAAGTAAAAAAAAAAAACAGGGTATTTAAGTGTTCCCCCACCCCATCTATTTCTTGGTATGATGTTAGCCCTTTGGTAATTTATGTTTTTCAACTGTATGAAACATTCCACATCCACTACCACTCTGAGGCCTCTCTGTCCAGAGTGTCTACATACAGGTAACCCTTGTTTAGTGAGTATAATTGGTTCTGGAAAAATGATTGCTAAGTAACACAATCGTTAAGCCTACTGAAAGAGAGAGACAGAGAGAGAGATGGACGCTGCAAAGGTCACTGGTTGCTGTCATCTCATTCAGATAAAGTTCTCTCATACAATGTCCTGCGCCATCAGGTGCTTGGGGCAGATGATTTGAATAGATCCTGCCTAGAAATGAGAACTTTTCTGACAGTAAGAACAATCAACCAATGGAACAGCTTGCCTTCAGAAGTTGTGGGACTTCATCACTGGAGGCTTTCAAGAAAAGACTGGACTGCTATCTGTCAGAAATGGTGTAGGGCAGGAGTGTCAAATTCAAGGCCCACGACCTGCATCTGTGGTCAGATCCATTCCACTTCCCAAACTGCTGGCATGTTTTCTCTTCGCATTGTGTAGACCGGGCCAAAGCTACGCTGGCCCGATCTTTCCTCTTTGCATTGGGTAGATCAGGACGGCCCCACAGGCTGGATCTGACCATATAATGGGCCTTGAGTTTGACACCCCTGTTCTAGAGTCTCAATATCTTTTTTATAGTATGGTGACCAAAACTGTATGCAGTATTCTAGGTGTGGTCTTACTAAGGGTTTATAGAGTGGTGTTATTACCTTACTTGATCTTGATTGAATCCTTCTGTTAATGCAATTTAGGATTGCATTGGCTTTTTTGGCTGCCGCCGCACACTGTTGGCTCATATTTAATTGGTTGTCCACTAAGACTCCAAAATCCCTCTCACAGTTACTGCTATTAAGCCTGGTTTAACCCAATCTATATGTATATTTTTGGTTTTTCTTGCCTAAGTGCAAGACTTTACTTTTCTCTACATTGAATTTCATTTTGTTAGATAAGGCCCAGTGTTCAAGTCTGTCAAGATCCATTTGGATTTTGAGCCTATCATCTAGGGTGTTGGCTATTCCTGCCAGCTTAGTATCATCCACAAATTTGATAAATTTCCCTTTATTCCTTTTATACCTATCTAAGTCGTTTATGAAGGTATTGAAGAGTACTGGGCCTAAAATGGAACCTTGTGGTACCCCACTGCTTACTTCCCTCCATGTAGATGTAGCACTGTTAAGGACTATTCATTGTACAGTTTGTCAGCCAGTTACAAATCCATCTGATGATGATGCTATCTATCCTACTTTTTTCTAGCTTGCCAAGAAGTAGGTTGTGGTCGACTTTGTTGAATACCTTGCTGAAGTCTAAGTATATTATGTCCACAGTATTTTGCTGGTCCACCAGTTTAGTCCCTATATTGAAGAATGAAATAAGATTGGTTTGGCTTGATCTGTTTTTAACAAACCCATACTGACTTCTAGTTATTACTTTACTCATTTCTAGATGAACACCCTCTGCGCATGCCCAAGATGGCGGCTCCTTGCTGAGTTCACGATCTTGTGGGGTGATGTTTTGGCCTTGGGGGCCTTGGGGGGGCCAGACTGAACATCTATGGCCCCTGCTCGGTTAAAAGGAGTTTTTACCAGTCATTTTGAGAGTTTTCACGCTCTCCGGGACGTCCTGGCCAGGAAAAGGTCGGCGCTTGCGGGGACGGCGCAGGATGGTTGGATCGGCCTGAATGACGGCGGTGATTGGCTCTACCTCCATTGGCGGCTGCCTAGAGCACCGACAACGGTGATTCGGCGGTGGCGTTGCTGCGGCACCATCGTCGGGATTCTCTTCATGACCTGAACACCTCAGGAATTGTCTGTAGGGGCTAGGGGAGGACAACGATGACAAGGAGGAGGCTGGCAGCGGCGGCAGCAGCGGTGGTGGTCGCAATGGCGGCGGCGGCGGTCGCAATGGTGGCCGCTGGGACAGAGGTTGGATTCTGAGGCAGCAGCCTGAAGGCCTTGAGCGAGATGGTGGGGGATATTCTCGACAGCTTGCTTTCCATCTGGAATTGCCTGGGCGACCGAAGGGTGTCTGGCCCACCTTGGAGGGCCAGCCCCCAGGTGGACCCAGAGTCCTCTGTAGTGAGCTGGAGGAGGCAGAGTTTGGGGACATTGTTGACTGATAGAAGACCTGAGGGTGGGTTGGGGGGGCCAAAAGATGACTGTGGGATTTTTCGCCCCTGGTGCCTTGCTGCCTATGCCCCCCATCCCCCCTTCTTTTGGCCTGGTTCAGGACTTATTATGGTCACTGCCACCCCTGCCTATTCCTGGCCTGCTGAACGGTATCTCCCTTCTTTTGGGTTCATCGTGGCCTCTTCGGACACTGCCGCTGCGCGGTTCCCATAGACTGACCCCTGTTTCTGAGCCTGAGGTCTGGTTAATTCTATCTTTCTCCTTAATCCGTATGGAGAGCTGCAACTTGGGATACAAGTTCTGAGGGAGTCGGTTTATGGCTGCCGTTTCACTACTGGCTTCACCAACACTTTGAACTATTCTTGTCGGCCAACCACCGTGAGAGGGTGATTTGGTCAACTATTCCTGGGTGTCGAAAGGCGCGTGTCTCCTCCCATTGCTGTGAGAGAGCAGTGGAGTCCGGTTTACTTATACCTAAGACTGGCATTTTCTCTCCTCTGGACTTTAAATCACCGAAGTGGTCCCCCTGGCCATAGACTATTTTTCATCCCCCAGTGACCGGATGTATTCGGCGACTGAGCTCCTTGTACTACGAGACTCCCCCCTGTCGCAGGTCTGGCCCTTTACTTTATCAAGGGCCTACCTTGATGACAGGTTTTGGAACCCTGAGAGGTGGCATGCGGCAAAGAGGAGGCTGCGGGGTTTTTTGGCTAAATCATTAGTTAAAATTTTAAGGGGTTCTGGGAGAGGGGTGGTTGGTTATATGAATGGACCTGGGGGGGGGGTCCGTATAGATACAGATCAGCATAGCCTGTCTGACGGTCATGGCGTGAGGGATGGGGATGGGAGCCTGGATGGGGTACATGGGGATGAGGGTCACTTTGTCACCGTGGTGGTGGGGAGGGGCAGAGGTAGTGGGTGTAGAGGGCCTTATGACATCAGAGGGACGCGCCCCCACCATTTGCAGGCGGTGGTGTGCTCTGGCCCTCTTAGCTCTTAGCTCCGGGGGGTTGGATGTGTGGAATCCGGGACTCCGGCTGGTGTATGTTAATGCCAGGTCCATTGCAAATAAGGCCCCCCTTGTGCGAGATATAATTGACGAGGTGGGCACGGACCTGGCTTGTATTATGGAGACCTGGTTGGGACTGGAGGGAGGGGTTCCCCTCTCCGATTTATCCCCACCGGGTTTCCATGTGCTATACCAGCCGCAACTCCATGGAAGGGGTGGGGGAGTGGCGGTTGTTATTAGGGAAAGTCTTAGTCCTAAGGAGGTCACTGTCCCTCAGATTGGTGGGTGTGAATCCCTATTGTTGAAATGGAAACCTGGAGTAGTCGGGTCTGTTGATTATGTACCTCTCTCCCAGCTGCGTATCTTCGGCCCTGCCCACACTACTCGAAGTCATTGCCAAACTGACGGTTGAGTTCCCCAACCTTATAGTTGTGGGAGATTTTAATCTCCCGTCAGCCGGTGAGACATCTGAGTGGTTCGGGAGTTCATGGCCTCCATAGCGACCATGGACCTGACTCAAGTTATACAGGGCCCAACTCAAAATGGTGGACACACACTTGACCTGATTTTTATCTCTGGGCAGTAGATTAATGCTCAGGGTAGGGGGATATTATCAATTCAGCCCCTGTCATGGATCAACCATTCCCTTATTATGCTAGACTTTCCATCTGCCAACACTCACCACTGGGAGGCGGAACCGATGCGTTGATTCCGCCCCAGGTGCCTGATGGACAGGTTCCTGACGGAGCTTGGGACATTTCCCACATCCTTATCCCGCGATTCTCCAGAGGCCCTGGTTGATGCCTGGGAACAGGCTGTAACCGGGGCACTGGATCGAATCGCCCCATTGCGGCCTCTCCTCTGACAGGGATCCCGAGTAGCTCCATGGTTCTCCGAGGAGCTCAGAGAAATGAAGTGTCGGAAGAGACGCCTAGAGAGCTGTTGGAGATCTTCCCGTTCCAAATCTGATCGAACACAGTTAAGAACCTACATTAGGTCTTACCTTGTGGCGATGGAAGTGGCGAAACATAATTATTTCGCTGCTCTCATTGCGTCGGCATAGAATCGCCCAGCAGCCTTGTTCCAAGTGACCCCCTCCCTCCTTAATCAGGGAGTGAGGGAGGACCCCTTGCAGGGCACTGCTGAGGATTTTGTTCAATTCCTGCAAGACAAAATCACTCAGATCCGGACGGGTTTAGACTCTAACTGGGCAGGGTCTGACGAAGAGATTGTTACTGCGTTTTTTATTTCCCAGCTGAGCTTCATTATTTTTGGACTAATAGACTTACTGTAGTTTGCCAAGTTCCTTATCAGTATTTTACTACGCATGTCTGCATTCTTTTACATTGCTTCACACACTCTTTCCTTTGTTCTCTTGCCAGCAAGGTCCGGCTGAGAAATAGCCGGCAAGAATTATTTCAAAAATGTAGCAATTACTTTTCTTAGTTAGTGAGGTGTTTTATTTTCTTTATAACAAATAAATGAGTTTTATTAGAGAACTTTTCTTCGCGTTTTTTTTTTTTTTTTGAATATTGCAACAAGGAATAAGTCTCGATCCATCCTCTAAACCAGGGTGATTTTTCCCAGAGCCAAACATGGGATTAATCAATGCCCTGACATCTGGTAGCTTGGACGGTTGATTTATGGCTTTTTTCCTTGTTTTGTCATTTCTGATAAGAGCGCATAGGCAATTAGTTTTTAGCTACTGAGGTACGCTAATTATCTTTGCTAAGATGCCGAAACAGAACAAAAACAAATACAAAATGTATTTTGCTGAGAAGGTGGCAGAAAGGAGGTTTTCAGATTTCCAGCCCCTTACTACAGCCACACGCCTGGAACAAGAAGAAGCCGTGGGAACAGAAATGGAGGGAGATAAGACAGAAGCTGTTTTTGAAGATGATGATTTACAACTGAGGTCAGTAACATTTTCTTCTGATTTTCCAAGCTCTCAAAAAGTCTTCCAAGAACCTTCTGAATTTGTAACGCTCGGTGCAAGGCCAAAGCAAACTGCCGAGCAAAATTACTCCCACGCAGAGAGAGAAACAATTCATTATTCTCCTTGAAGCTCTAAGCTCACCCTGGATGAGCTGGCTATGAAAGCCTATCGTGACCGTATAAAACTCTATGAACAGGAGCTATCCCAGGCAAAAATGGCTATATCTATGCTTGAGCAAGATAAGGGAGATAACTTAAGATTTTCAAAAAGCGCCATATTGTCTTCTTCCTCGGAGCCAAAGACACTCCCCCTGGTGGATTTTGTGTCAGGCCAATTAAGGCAAAGAGCACTGCATACATCACATGAAAGTCTCCCTGATCAAGTTACACATGTCTTACATAACCACTCCTACTCTAAAGCATACAATGCCACGTATGCAAAGCTGCCCAAAGCTAAAGGTGCAGCACCATCTACTGGCGAAAGTAATTTACTACAAGAAGCTGAAATGCCACAAGTGTTTCCACAGGCCCAAACTCAAACACCCCCTGGCGGTGTTGGTGTCTTTTTAGATGGAACACAGCCACACTTTATGCAGCAAAGGCAAATGACTGCATCTCCAGCAGGTCATGCCAATATTGCAGCTCAAGCACAAATGGCAACTGGAATACAGCAGATTCCAGTGCATCAGCCACAGCAGCTACAAATGCCTGCATATGTGCCACAGCCACAAGTGCAAATAGGGCCAGCTCCTGGCCCACCTCCAATGGCACAACCAAGACCATTTTTAGGTCCACAACAGGCACAGCAAATACCACAGGCATTTCTGCCAGCACAGCCAGCATATCAAATGCAGGCTCCTTACCAGGCATTTTCTGTCTCACCACTAACTGGTGAGTCAAAATTAAAAATGTCAGAACACAATTACAAAGCCTGGGTCAGTGAGATTAGACTATTGCTTCTTAGAGAAGGCACTCACTGTATAGTTTTCAACCCTCCTGGACAACCTTGGAATTTTGCAATAAGAGATTTAGAGATAAGGGCTCGCACAACGTTATTCATTTCATTTCATTTTCATTTTATTAAATTTGTATACCGCCCTACTCCCGAAGGACTCAGGGCGGTGAACAGCCATAAGATAAAACATATAGATACAAAATTTAAAATAGAGATAAAACTAATTAAATAAATTTGGCTGAACCATTTTAAAACCCCAATAAATTAAAACCAAATTTAAAATTTTTTAAATTTTAAAATTTAAAATTTAAAATACCATTTAAAAGAGGAAAAGTTTAGGTCAGGCCAGCTTGATGGAATAAGAACGTCTTAAGCGCGCGACGGAAGGTACGCAGATCTGGAATCCTCCGTATCTCTGGGGGGAGCTCGTTCCAGATCGTAGGTGCCCCCACAGAGAAGGCTCTCCCCCTGGGGGCCGCCAGTCGACATTGTTTGGCCGATGGCACCCGGAGGAGCCCCTCTCTATGGGAGCGTACTGGTCGGTGGGAGGCTATTGGTGGCAGCAGGCGGTCCCGTAAATAGCCAGGTCCTAAGCCATGGAGCGCTCTGAAGGTGATAACCAAAACCTTGAAGCGCACCCGGAAGACCACCGGGAGCCAGTGCAGCTCGCACAGGAGAGGCGTTACATGGGAGCGCCATGTCGCTCCCATCACCACCCACGCGGCCGCACTCTGCGCCAGTTGGAGCCTCCGAGTGCTCCTCAAGGGGAGCCCCATGTAGAGAGCGTTACAATAGTCCAGACGGGAGGTGACGAGGGCATGAGTGACCGTGCGTAACGAGTCCCGATCCAGAAAGGGACGCAGCTGGCGAATCAGGTGGATCTGATGAAAAATCCTCCCGGTCACGGCCGTCAAGTGCTCTTCTAAAGACAGCCTGAATCCAGGAGGACGCCCAAGTTGCGAGCCCTCTCCGTGGGGGACTGTGCTTCGCCCCCAATAGTCAGCGATGGCACCAGTTGACTATATCGGGACGTCGGAAACCACAGCCACTCGGTCTTGGATGGGTTGAGTCTGAGCCTGTTTCTCCCCATCCAGATCCGTACGGCCTCCAGGCACCGGGACATCACTTCAAGGGCATCGTTGGGGTGGTCTGGGGTGGAGATGTACAACTGGGTGTCGTCAGCGTACTGATGGTACTCCACCCCGAAACCACGGATGATCTCGCCCAGCGGCTTCACATAAATGTTGAACAGAAGGGGCGAGAGGACCGATCCTTGTGGCACATTATTGATGTCCATGGATACTGAACTGCAGGTCACTTTTCCACCAAATACAACAGCCCGACAAATTTGGGCTGAATTGGAAAATTGCTACAGGCCTGTCTCAATTGAATCTTCATGTTTACTCATGTCTGAACTCCACGGTTCGAGATTGAAACCTGGTGAACAAATTGGAGGACATTTGACCAAACTGAAAGGTCTGAGAACAGAACTGAGAGAAAGAGGCCATAACATTGAAGATATTCAAGTGATCAGCATAATTATTAACTCTTTGAATTATGAATGGAAAGATGCTGTTACAAAGATTAACCAAGTCCCAATTGCTCAACGTACAGTGGACAATGTCTGTAGACTTTTAATTGAAGAAGAGGCATTCATGTTGGCCACGCCACACTTGAGAGGACCACCCGCATCAAGAGCTCCAGCTAGGCGCCCCTTCTGAGGAAGGACCTACACTCCAAGGATGCCAAGATGCAACACCTGCAATCGTGTGGGACATGCCACCGGGATTGTCCCCAACGAGTTCCAGCTCCCGTCACATACCAGCCCAGAGGAACAGACTCCAGAGGCAGAGGCAGAGGCAGAAGACAAGGTCGTCGTGGTCCCCGGCGTGATCCACAAACTCCACTCGCCACATTGGCTTTAACCAATGATCCACAACCTCAACCAGAGTACGACAGACGACTCCTGTGGACTTTGGACAGTGGTGCAGCATTGCACGTTACCTACAGAAAGGAACTTTTTACAGAAATGCACGAGCCTGAACCAGAACTACGTGAACTTTATTCTTTTTCCAATCATCCTTGTCAGGTCAAAGGAAAAGGAACTGTTTACGTTGAAGAGCTCGATGCATTCATTCCTGATGTTTATTACATACCAACAGCAACCAGTAACTTGCTTAGTCAGAGTCACTTGTCTAGAATGTTAAAGTTCCAGGTTCACCACCTTGAAAATGCAAGTTACATAGTTAAAGATGGAGATATTTTTGCTGGAACCATATTAATTGGTGGTGTTTATTACTTAAAGCCAAAGCCTAAAACACAAACACAGGCAAGTATACAAACTCCAAAAAGGGAACGCACAGGCCCAGAGAGAGATGCTCCAGAGAGAGATCCTGTTGCTACCCCTAAGGCTCCTAAAGCCAACAAAAAGAGAGTTGGTAAACAGGTTGCTCAGAGCAAGTCTCAGGTTCCGCATAAAAATGTTAATGTTCAGAATTCACTAACTGGTAAACCTTTGCATTCCAGGTGTATCCATAAATGGCATAGAAGATTGGGGCATGCCAGTTTCCGTGTTCTTAAGAAGATGCCAGAGTTCGCAAAAGGTTTGGATCTAAAGGGGTGTAAGATGTTTTTGGATTGTGCTGTCTGCAAAAAGGCCAAATCCAAAGCAGCAGCCATTCCCAAACACGCTACACACCTGTCAACACGCATTTTTGATTTGGTTCACACTGACATAGTTGGTCCTTTCCCGCCATCATTTGGTGGTAGAAAATATTTTCTAACAATTGTTGATAATTACTCTAGATATGGATATGTATATCCTATGAAAGAAAAATCAGAGACTTTTCAGATCTTTAAAAACTTTGCAGCCCTTGTTTCTACCCAACACCAAGTTCGCATCGCCAGAATCCAGAGCGATCGTGGTGCCAAATTCATGTCTCAGCGTTTCCAGGACTGGATGCGTAAGAATAGAATTATTCATCAGACTTCACCCACTGACATACCGGCTCACAACGGAGAGGTACTGCAAACCATGATGCATTGTCTCCTAGAAGATGCCACCCTTGGTAAGATATACTGGGGTGAAGCTCTCAAGTATGCAAATTACATTGTCAACCGTACTTGGAGCAGTGTAATAAATCAGACTCCTTTCTTCATGTTGTATGGCTACAAGCCCGATCTTAAAAACATCCATATTTTTGATTCATATGCTATGGTGAACATTCCCTTAGCTCAAAGAAGAAAAGGAAGTCCAGCAGGAAAGAAACTGAGATTTATGGGTATTGATGATAACTCAAAATGGAGCAGATTTATTGACTCTAAACATGCAATTGTGATTTCCCAATCTGCTAATTTTGAAGAAGATATTGACTGGTCCAGGATTCATTCCAATGATCCTGGAGTTTATTTTCCTAGAGATGATACTGCTGATGCCACGCAGATTGATGATCAAGATTCCACTGATTCTTCTCAACCCGATGTTCCGTCTTCGCAAGCCACGGATGCTGACGCTAGCGACGAAAGTGAGGATGAGGACGAAGCAGAAGACTGGACTGTTGTTCCGAGACATTCCAAGAGGGCCACAAAAGGAATCCCTCCACAACGATATTGTACTGATATTCGCTCAACTGGCAAAGAAGGGGAATGTCACTGCGTTTTTTATTTCCCAGCTGAGCTTCATTATTTTTGGACTAATAGACTTACTGTAGTTTGCCAAGTTCCTTATCAGTATTTTACTACGCATGTCTGCATTCTTTCACATTGCTTCACACACTCTTTCCTTTGTTCTCTTGCCAGCAAGGTCCGGCTGAGAAATAACCGGCAAGAATTATTTCAAAAATGTAGCAATTACTTTTCTTAGTTAGTGAGGTGTTTTATTTTCTTTATAACAAATAAATGAGTTTTATTAGAGAACTTTTCTTCGCGTTTCTTTTCAGAATATTACAACTTGGAGGAGGCCACGATCCATCTCCTCTAATCAGTGTGATTGTCCCAGAGCCAAAAATGGGATTAATCAATGCCCTGACAGAGATGGGAGCAAGTCTTGGAGGTAACATCTGGGCTGACTTTGACTCTGTATCCTCGGATGAAGTGGACAGGATTGTGGGTAGACTGAGTGCCACGACATGATTGTTGGACCCGTGTCCCTCCTGGCTTGTTGCGGAAACCAGGGAGGTGACCGGAGACTGGATCCAGGCGATTGTTAATGCTTCATTGGGGGATGGAGTCTTCCCCGCCATCCTTAAAGAGGTGGTGGTTTGACCCCTCCTCAAGAAGCCTGGCCTGGATCTGGCCTCTTTAAACAACTTTTGTCCTGTCTCCAACCTTCGTTTTATAGCGAAGGTTGTTGAGTCTGTTGTGGCATGTCAACTTCCACAATTTCTGGAGGAAGCGGACTATCTAGACCCCTACCAATTGGGCTTCAGGCGCAGACACAGCACGGAAATGGCATTGGTCGCCTGGTGAATGATCTCTGGTGGGCCCAGGACAGGGGTTATTTCTCTGCTCTGGTCCTACTTGACCTCTCAGCAGCTTTTGATATCATCGACCATGGTATCTTACTGCGACGACTCGAGGGGTTGGGAATGGGGGGCACTGTCTTACAGTGGTTCTCCTCCTATCTCTCGGGCCGTACGCAGTTTGTCTGGGCAGGGGGGCAGAGATCCTCCTCAAGGCCCCTTACTTGTGGGGTTCCTCAGGGTTCGGTTCTCTCCCCCTTGCTCTTTAACATCTATATGAAGCTGCTGGGTGAGATCATTCAGAGTTTCGGGGTGAGTTACCATCAATATGCTGGTGATACTCAGCTTTACATCTCCACCACGGACCAATCCAGGGATGCCCTTTCTGTGATGTCTAAGTGCCTGGAGGCGGTGGGGGTTTGGATGGGCAGGAACAGGCTCAGACTCAACCTCTCCAAGATGGAGTGGCTGTGGATGCTGGCATCCCAGGATCTAGTGACCCCATCACTTTTGATGGGAGGGGAGTTGTTGACTCCCTCTGATAGAGTTCGCAACCTTGGTGTCCTCCTGGATTCGCGGCTGTCCTTAGTGGATCATCTAATGGCCGTGTCCAGAGGGGCTTTTTCACAGGTTCGCCTGATGCACCAGTTGCGACCCTTCCTAGATAGGGATGCCTTCCATACAGTCACTCATGCTTTTGTTATCTCTTGTTTGGACTACTGCAACGTTCTCTACATGGGGCTGCCCTTGGGGTGCACCCGGAGGCTCCAACTGGTCCAGAATGCAGCCACGCGGGTTGTTACAGGAGCTTCCTGTTACTCCCGGGTAACACCTCTCCTGCGCGAGCTGCACTGGTTGCTGGTGGTCCTTTGGGTCTGCTTCAAGGTGCTGGTACTTACCTATAAAGCCCTTCATGGCATGGGCCCGGGGTATTTGCAGGAGCACCTCCTACCGGCCTCCCACCGCCCAGTGCACTCACATAGGACTGCCCTCTTCCGGGTGCTGTCTGCCAGACAATGTTGGCTGATGGCGCCCAGGATGAGGACATTCTCTGTGGCCGCACAACCCTCTGGAACGAGTTACCCACTGGGCTCCAGACAGCCCCTGACCTCCGTTCTTTCTGCAAAGACCTGAAGACATGGCTTTTTGAACAAATTGTCTGATCTGTTGGGAGTTTTTAATTAATTGTGGGATTTTAATTGTATTTTTAAAAACTTTATTTATTATTGTTGTTATTGTTTTTACTTTACGTGATGGTTGTGAGCCGCCCCAAGTCCTCCGGGAGAAGGGCAGCATATAAATTTTAAGAAATAGATAGATAGATAGATAGATAGATAGATAGATAGATAGATAGATAAATAGATAGATAGATAGATAGAAAGAAAGATGGTGGCAGATCTGTTTTTTATTATCTCTTCCAGTATCTTCCCAGGTATTGATTTTAGGATGATTGGTCTGTAGTTTTTTTGGGTCTGTTTTTCCCCCTCTTTTTGAAGATGGCACCACATCAGTTCTTTTCCAGTCCTCTGGTAGTTCCCTGGTGCTCCAGGATTTTTGAAAAATATGATACAGTGGTTCTGAGATGACATCTGCCAGCTCTTTCAGAATACTGGGATGTAATCCATCAGGTTCCCAGTGATTTATATTCATCAAGATCAGTCAGATGTTCTCTTACCATTTTTTTTTTTTTTTGCTTATTTTAACTTTTATTTCTAGTTTGTCTTTTATGGTTATGTTTTTGATAAGTTGGACTATAGTTTCTTCTTGCATGAAGACCAATGCAAAAAACGAGTTAAACAGCTCTGCTTTCTCTCTGCTGCCTGTTACTTCCTTGCCATCTTATTTATTTATTTATTTATTTATTTATTTATTTATTTATTTATTTATTTATTTATTTATTTAATTAATTTATTTTATTTATTTTATTTATTTATTTATTTATTTTATTTATTTTATTTATTTTATTTATTTATTTATTTATTTATTGATTTATTTATTTATTTATTTATTTATTTATTTATTTATTAGTTCAATTTATATGCCTCCCTCCTCCAAAGACTCAGGGCAGCTTACAATGCACTTATAGCAATACCCTTCATTCTTTTGTATATACCTGCTTATTAGGGCTTTTGGCCCCCCATAAGCGGTGTTTCTACAAAATCAGCTTATTGCCCCCACAATCCGGGTCCACAATCCAGGTCCTAAAGATCTTCTCTCTTTAGTGGATCAACTGTTTCATTGTTTTTTTTTTCTTTTTATATGTTGGAAGAAACGTTATTATCTTTGACTTTTGTTGCAAGTCTTTGTTCATTTTGAGCCTTTGCTTTTCTGACTTCATCTTTACAGATCCTGGCTATTTGCTGATATTCTGCCTTAGTTATGTGCCCCTCTTTCCATTTTTTGTACTTGTCCTTTTTGTCTTTCAATTTATCAGAGAGATCTTTGTGCAACCATGCCTGTTTCTTCTTGGATTTCTTGTTTTTCTTTTTCAGTGGTACTGTGCTGGACTGGGCTTTTATGATCATATTTTTCAGTTTCCCAAGCTTCTTGAATTATTTTTCCCTTTAGGATTTTCATTCAAGGAATCTTTCCCAAGTTCTCTTCAAGTTTGTTAAAATCGGCTCTTTCAAAATCTAAGACTCTGGTATCATTATGTTCTATTGCTTGTGTTTGCATTATATTGAATTCCAATATGACATGGTTACTCTCACCCAAATTTCCTGCAGTTTCAACTCCCTCTATCACTTCTTCTCTGTTCCTAAGAATTACCGTATTTTTTGGAGCATAAGACACACCTTTCCCCCCGCCCCTTAAAAGAGGGTGGAAATGTTGATGCATCTTATACACTGAATACAGCTATTTTTTGCCTCTCAAAGCCCCGCCCTGCTTGTTCCATTTTTGCAAAAAAACAGGTCCATTTTACAAAATTTTCATTTTCACAAAAATAAGGGCATTTTTGCCCTCCCCCAGCCCCCAGTTTTCACAAAAATGGGGTGCACAGAGGATTTGGGACTGGAACTGGATCATTGGGAAGGAACCCCACTTAGACCCATAGTCAGCTCCATAGGCTCACCTCTACAAAACCTAGCCAAATTTCTCGCCAAACAACTACAGCCCTATGCAGAATCCATCAACTCACATGTAAAAAACTCATTCCAGTTCATAGAGATCATAAAGAAACAAAACTTACAGCCCAGTGACCTACTTGTGAGCTTCGATGTCATATCCCTCTTCACCCAAGTGCCAATCAAAGAAGCCTTGACAGCTATCCAAAACAAATATAACCCCCCCAAGCACATCCTAGATCTGACCAACCACTGCCTATCCAACACATACTTCATCTATAACGGACAAAAATACAAACAAATAGAAGGAACACCCATGGGATCACCCCTCTCACCTGTCATTGCTAACCTCTACGTGAAACACTTTGAAACCCAAGCTCTAGAAAAATCTGATCACAAAACCAAACTCTGGCTCAGACACGTGGACAACACCTTCATAATCTGGCCACACGGGAAAGAAAAACTGGACAACTTCCTCACACACCTCAAAAGCCTACAGTTCACCATGGAAACAGAAGCGAACAACCAACTTCCCTTCCTGGATGTCTTAGTCTACAAAAAATCCAATGGCTCCCTAGGGCACACCATCTACCAGAAGAAAACACACACAAACCGCTATCTGCACGCACTCTCATACCAGCACCCAGCACAGATCAACTCCATTGCCAAGACACTCATCTCCAGAACAAAACGCTTAGCTGACGAACAACATCTAAAAACCGAACTACACACTCTCACTAACGTACTAACATCCAATGGATTCCAAAAAAATAAGATTACCAACCTAATCCAAAAAGAAACCCCCACTAAAATCCAAGACAGAGAACAAGAAAACGGCAAAGCCCTCCTCCCATACATAAAAGGCACCACAGACAGAATCAGCAAGATCCTCCACAAACACAACATCAAGACAGCATTCTGCACAAACCGAAAAATATCCACCATCCTAAGAAACCCCAAAGACAAAATTGAGTTAGAAAATCAAGGAGTATATGAAATCCCATGCACCGCCTGCCCCACCACATACATCGGACAAACCAACAGAAGAATAAGTGCATGCATTGAAGAACACAAGAACTCAGTCAGAAAAGTGGAACCAACTTCTTCCCTGGTCCAACACCTCAAAGCCACAGGACATGATATTGACTTTAAAAAGACCAGAACTATCGCCAAAACTGAACACTTTAACAACAGAATAATCAGAGAAGCCAATGAGATAGAAAAACGTCCACACAGCATGAATAAATGAGATGATACCTCCCACCTACCAGCCATTTGGAAACCCGCCCTTATTGACAAATGAGTCCCTAACACAAAGAATGACACCAGACCCACACTCACGAGAGCCACATAGGATGTAACCACCACACATCCACGCAGAAAGCAGACTCAAACCCACACTGATGATGAGGCATGACCACGGACCAGAAGCCAGACCACAGCTGCATCATTAGCCACTTTAAACCCCTCCAATCCATACATGAAGCAAACTGACACCCACCATGAAGAGGTGGCACGGCCACGATCACAAAGCCAAACAACAGCAACACAGCTCACCAGCTCAAATCCCCCTGCTACTCAAACCAACCCGAGCACAACCAAGCCCCCACCTAAACAGAACACACACCCAGCCAATCAAAGCACAGCCAACCCCCCATCCAATCAGAGCACAGCCAAACCCCCAACCAATCAGAACATACCTCCACCCAATCAGAACACAGCCAAGCTCCCACCCAATCAGTTCACACCCGCACTGGCAGTTAAAAGGAAGAAACAGCTGCGATCACACACATTGCTCCTAGAAGCACAAAGCCAAAAACACCAGCCTGAAGATGACAAATGAGACTTCGTCGAAACGTTGCCAAGACACCTCCGATTTTACGCGGGAGAAAACCTGAATAACCAAAGACCTACACACAAAGACCTACATACAAACATGAAAACCTCAGAAAATATATATATATATATATATATATATATATATTCATTCTTACTTTTCGTAGGTTTTATGTGTGTTTTTCTTTTAGCCAGGTTTTTCCTACGTAACCAAGATTTTTCTACAGCCCTAGCTCAGTGGAGTGACATCCACTCGATTCTGGGCTTTTTTTTCTTCTGGCAGCCAGCAGGCCCTATGCTACCCTATGCTGCCAAGTGAAAGAAATGAAGTCTCTCACTTGGCAGCATAGGGCAGCATAGGGCCTGCTGGCTGCCAGAAGAAAAAAAAAAAAGCCCAGAATCGAGTGGATGTCACTCCACTGAGCTAGGGCTGTAGAAAAATCTTGGTTACGTAGGAAAAACCTGGCTAAAAGAAAAACATATATACATATGCATTCTAGGAGTTTTTCGTCTTTGGTTTCATGTATTTCTGTAGCAACATAGTGGTGGTTTACATACAGTACAGTGCAACTCCACCTCCTCTTTTGGAAAAACTTTGGAAAAAGTTCAGAGAAGAGCAACTAAGATGATCAAAAGCTTGGAGACTAAAACATAGGAAGAATGGCTACAGGATCTGGGTTTGGCTAGCCTAAAGAAAATAAGAATTAGGGGTGATATGATAGCAGTATTCCAGTATCTGAGGGGCTGCCACAAAGAAGAAGGGATCAAATTATTCTCCAAACCACCATAGGGCAGGACAAGAAATAATGGTTGAAAACAAATCAAAGAGAGAAGCAACCTGGAATTAAGGAAAAACTTCCTAACAGTGAGATCAATTAACTAATGGAAGAGCTTGTCTTCAGAAATCATGGGTGGTCCGTCACTGGAGGTTTGTAAGAAGAGACTAGACCCGTGATGGCAAACCTATGGCACATGTGCCAGAGGTGGCATGCAGAGCCCTCTTTGTGGGTGTGCGCACTGTCGCCAGCTGCTCTTCTGGTTTCCTGTTTCTTGGCCGTTTTTGGCCATTTTTGGGTACGCGCCAGCCAGCTGGTTTTTGCGGGCGCCGGAGCACCAAAAACCAGGCCAAAAAATGGCCAAAAAACAAGAAACCAGAAGAGCAGCTGGTGAGAAAAGGACTGGTTTTTTTGGCCAGTTTTTGGACCATTTTCAGGCTGGTTTTCAGATTGTTTTTTGGGCAATTTTGGGGGCACTTTTGGCCCCAAAAAACGGCCTGAAAATGGCCAAAAAAATGGTCAAAAAACAGGCATGCGCATGCCAACCAGATGTTCTTTGGGTTTCCGGCATTCCGGCATGCGCACATGCACGTACGTTCCAGTTTGGGCACTCGGTGCTGAAAAGGTTTACCATCACTGGACTAGACTTATCTGAAATGGTATGGGTTCTCTTGCTTGAGCAGGGGGCTGGACTTGAAGACCTCCAAGGTCCCTTCCAGCTCTATTCTATTCTATTTTATGGGGTTTGGTTTTTGAACAGTTTATATCCTTCTATCAGTATGTTCCAGTCAAGGGTTTCATCCCACCAAGTTTCTGTAATTCCAACTATATCACATCTACCTTCATGTATTAATAATTCAAATTCATCCTGTTAGCTCCCTAAACTTTGTGCATTTCTATATAGGCACATGTGATATTTATGTCTGACTCTGGGGATGCTTCCAATGTCTCCTATTTGGTATTTGAGTTTGTCTTCCTTCTCATCCATCCTTACCTCATTATTTGACTTGTTTTCTAGGGGTTTTTGCTTGGAATTAGGTCCTGGAAATCCTAAAGTTTGGTCACCCCCTCCCCCTTGATTTTAGTTTAAAGCCCTTGTGATAGTCATTTCCAAAAACATTCTTCCCAGTCTTTGTGAGGTGCAGCCCACAAAAACAATATATTTTATTCAAAATAAAGGTGAAAGTGTGAGTGTGAGTGTGAGTGAGAGGCAAACAATTGCTATTTCTACTCTTATTGCATCTGAACTCCCTAAAACTAACCTGAAAATTGCATTGCCGATGTGTGAAAACAGTTATGTTATCAGTATGGATTTGGAACATTCCTAGTGCAGGAAGGGATGCTTTGGTGTAGCCCTAGAATCTTTCTCATATTTCTACTTTAAAAGTCCCAACTCTGAAAATTCCATGACATCACACCATTCAATAAATATCAGATGTAGTCCTTCAGGTGATCATGTTTGTGGGTCAAGACAAGACCCTCAGAAATTGCCCATGTCTGTAAAGTAAGAGAAAGTCTTAATGATTGCACCAGCAGAGATGCATTGACTGGAACCTAAAAAGAGTAATAACTAAAGTGCAACTAGTCTAGAACTATATATATATATATATTCTATAATTTCTACAACAGATTACTTGCAGCTGACTGCAATTTAAGCAGCAACAGTTTTATAGCCCAAGACATCTTAAAAGGTAAAACATTAATTTACCAAATTCATTATATTTAACAAGCTATAGTGCAACTTTCTAAACAAAAATGTGTACAATCATAATTAGTTACATGATATTGTGGGTTAATTATTTCTCAGTTCTGTCCTCTCCTATATAACATGTACATGAGGCAGTGACTGAGGTGATATGACAGTTCAGGGAGAGGTATCATCAAATTGCTAATGATACCCAGTTTTATATCTCCATCTCAAGCTGTCTGAGTGTTCTGTGGATGTTTTGTTCAAGTGTCTGGAAGCTGTAAGCGTCTGGATGGAATGCAAATGGTTTTGATCCAACCCTAGCAAGTCTGAGTAGCTCTGGGTATTTGGGTCTTCTAAGGGTCAAAGTATTTCTACCATTGGAAATGGGGCAGTACTGCCCCAGATGGACCCAGTGCACAATCTGGAAGTCATCTTGCACTCATGTCTCCTACTAAAAGAGGACCAGTATTGTGTACCAGTTGCACCTGTTTCTGGATCAAGAAACTTTGCTCGCAGTCACTTGTGCCCTCGTGACCTCTCATGTGGATTACTGTAGTGCACTTTGCCTTTAAAAAGCACTTGGAAGTTTTAATTGGTGCAGAATGTGGCTTCATGGGTAGTAAATAGAGTTAAATATTACTTGTAACATTACTACTACCTGAGCTACATCGCTGCCAATTTGTTTGAGTGGAATTCAACATGGGGGCTGTCACCTTTAAAGGTCTTCATGGCTTCAAACCAAGTTACCTGAGAGACCATCTTCTGTCATTTGTTTCTATCCACCTAATTCAGTCTGGAACATTGGAATGTTATGGGTTCCATCAGCCAAGTAATGTCAGCTGGCGGAGACTAGGAGACATGCCTATGCTGAAGTACAGTTATTAAAATAATAACTAATATTTAAAAATGATAAAGCAATTGGAGGCCAAATCATATGATGAACAATTGAGGGAGTTAGGTAGAGACATGTCAAACTCAAGGCCCGTGGGCTACATCTGGCCCATGATGTGGTTAGATCTGGCCCACGGGGCTGCTCTGGAAACAGTGAAGGACTGGCCTGTAGTGCCTCGGCCTGGCCCAGGCCACTGGGTGCTGATCTACAACCTGGTGGTGGCCACAGGGCCACCCTGGAGCCAGCAAGGGGCCATCCCCGCTCCGCCCCTGGGCACACGCTCAGGAGGTGATTTTTTTTTTCATTTGATTTATATGCCGCCCTTCTCTGGAGACTCAGGGTGGCTTACAATGCGTTAAGCAATAGCCTTCATACTTTTGTATATTTATACAAAGTCAGCTTATTGCCCCCACAAACTGAGTCCTCAATTTACCTACCTTAGAAAGGATGGAAGGCTGAGTCAACCTTGAGCCTGGTGAGATTCGAACTTACAGTAATTGCAGACAGCTGGTGTTAATCACAATGCTATCAGTCTGCTGAGCCACCAGGCCCGGTAATGAGGTGATGAGTGCATGAGGCCTGGCATCCCTGGGGACTATCTTGCTCTGCAGGTTGACTGCTGTCAACTCTCAAAATGACTCTAGCTGAAGCTTTTTTCTTGATTCGTTTCTTAGTTGCCATACTTATGGGGGGGAGGGGGACCTATGGAATGTAGGATGATTTTTTCCAATGTGCCAGACGTAACAATGATAAGGTTCCTGAGAACCAAGACCAGATCAACGTGTCCTAGCAATGGCAGGAGGGAGCGCTGAGAAGTTCACCTGCTTGGTTGGCTAATGTGACCTGTGACACAAGGGGTGTGAACAGTATCTATTCTTTAAATATAGCAAAAATGTGGGAATTATTCAGTGTTGGTTTCAGATTTGACTGTGCCGACATGATGTACCCAATAAACAGGATTTTTGAGGAAGCCAAGGCCTCAGAGCCTTGAATTGGTTGGGAGCATTACTTGGAACCATGACAACTGTGTTCTGAGTGCCTTCCTTTCACCCAGGTTGCCAGCACTTGCTGCCTCCTGTGCGCAGGCCCAAGGGACAGGGACAAGGCAGTGGGGCGGCCCCTCACTGGCTTCAGGGTGGTCATGCAAGTCAGATCAATCAAGTTACTTCTCCTTCCTTCCTCTTTCCCTCCCTCCCTCCATCCCTGCCTCCCTCCTTCTCATTTACTTCTCCTTCCTTCTTTCCTTCCTTCCTTCTCATTCCTGTCTTCTTCCTTCCTCCATGCTCAGAAAGGGACGAGGGGAGGCACAGAGATTGGGAGCGCTGCGGGTAGCTGTGCTGCAGGGGTGGGTGAAAGGGAAACATCACGGACTGCAACACCATGTCAGTGAGTGGGCCCTGGAGGTGCTGGTGGTGGGTGCGGCACTGATCTTCAACCATGGTGGCCATCAAGGCCAGAACGCAGTCAGCCTTTGATCTGGAGCTAAGTGAGGGGTTGCACCACTCCCTGGGTGCACGCACAGGAGGTGAGCGCACGGAGCCTGGCATCCCTGGAGACCATGTTGCCCTGCAGTCTGACTGCATTCTGAACGCTTCCTTTTCACCCAGGATGCAGCACTCACCACCTCCTATGCACATGCCCAGAGGGTGGGGCCAAGGCAGCAGGTCAGCTCCTCGCTAGCTCCAGGGTGGCCCCACAGATCTAAGGCTGACTATGTTTTGGCCTTTATGAAGTTGTAGACCAGCACTGCACCTGCCACCAGCACCTCCATGGCCTGTTCACCAGCATGGCCTGGAAGCATACAAGGCTTCCCTTTCCCCAGGACCGCCCCTGCCTCCGCAGCATGACCACTGGCAGCACTGCCAATCTTTCTCTCTCCCCTCATCACTTCTTGAGCATGGAGGAAGGAAGGAGATGGAAATGAGAAGGAAGGAGGGAGGGAGGGAAAGAGGAAGTAAGGAAGGAGAGGCAAATTGGTTGGAGATGCCCCAGTTCACATAGTTCTGCATCAATCCTGGATCCATTGAGACTTGGGCTCAAAGGAGAAAGCAATTTTATGTTCTGCTTTGTCACAGACAGGACTTTGTTGGCAGTCCAAGTTAACATTGGTATTCCTGAATTGTGAGTTTTTAGGAAAGTATCCTTCCTTGTGTGTTGCAAACAGCCATTTCCAGTGGGGAAAACAGGACAAAGCAAAGGGGAGAAAAATATTTTCCTTTGCTATATTTCCAGTGTGAATTAGACCATGCAGGGTCCCTACAAGACAGCCCTTTTAAGGATTATGTATTCATAGAAAAGCAGCTAACTTACCTCTGTTCCTAAACACTAAAGCTCTTGCAACTATCACAACCACCGTTTTGACAGTTTTGCTGTACTGTTTTCTGTGGATGTCCCCACTAAATGGAAGCACGGAATAAACTGCCATAATGGAATTTCATATTACAACTCATCTCATGCTATCATTACTTGGAAATTTAAAGATGGATAGTGATTAAGAAAAATGTGCTTCATCTGAGGACTCCCTTTCCATGGGCTCATTCTTTGGCATTTACAAAACTAGAACAAATATTTGTTAAAATCAGTGGTGAAATCCAATTTTTTTTTACTACCAGTTCTGTGGGTGTGGCTTGTTGGGCGTGGCTTGTTGGGTGTGGCAGGGGAAGGATACTGCAAAATCTCCATTCCCACCACACTCCAGGGAAAGTATACTGCAAAATCCCCATTCCCTCCCCACTCCAAGGAAAGGATACTGCAAAATCCCCATTCCCTCCCCACTCTGGGGCCAGCCAGAGGTGGTATTTGCCGGTTCTCCGAACTACTCAAAATTTCTGCTACCAGTTCTCTGAACTACTCATAATTTCTGCTACCGGTTCTCCAGAACCTGTCAGAACCTGCTGGATTTCACCCCTGATTAAAATATGTAAGGAATAAAAAGAATAGATTCATCGTTATAATACCTATCAACAATTACTTACAGTTTGTTTGGGCTTCTGGAGGAAATTGGATTCGAATGACAGCCATAAGAATGAATGAAAATACAGGCAAAGAAATTAATGTGAAAGACCAAAGCTGTGAAAAAAGAACAAA
The DNA here is from genome assembly GCA_022577455.1 of Arizona elegans. Classification (NCBI taxonomy): domain Eukaryota; kingdom Metazoa; phylum Chordata; class Lepidosauria; order Squamata; family Colubridae; genus Arizona; species Arizona elegans. The sequence goes on from JAKOOJ010000001.1 coordinate 159,429,949, forward strand.
TTATATTCAAGTTTGATATATTTGGAAAATTTTAACAATAGTAATCATACAAAAAGAACATCTGCTTAACAAGAAGTATAAAGTAATAAAGGTAGGAAAAATTAACAAATAAAGTCAATTTTCATTTTAGCATAAAGAACAAACTTTGTTATGGAAGGTCCCAACTTTTGCTAATTAGAAAAAATTAGTATTGAAAACTCTGCCAGAGAAGGCAGATTCATCCCATAAGTTATTATGGGGTAATGATCTTACGACATGTTTAGAGAAGCAAGGCTGGACAGTTGCTTCCTTGTTTGCTTCCTTGGAAAATATTTCTTTTTATGGCTTATACATGCTTTAAGAACTTTGGAGGCTTTTGTTTTATTTGACAATTAAAAGTATCTGGAAATCAGTGACATTATTGGGTGATTTGTTGCAGGATTTCAAGAATATGGCCTTATGTAGCTCTTTAGGGTTAAAAGCCTATGTGAAGAGTCATAATTTTTTTTTAATGTAAATACTCTGTAATCTTGCTAAACAACATGGATATACTTTTAATTTAATTTACTGTATATCATTGCATTATAATTCTCCAACTAGCGCTAACATTTGATCATTTGTATATCCTGCTTCCTACCCACAAAAAAGTAGTAATATATAATGTTGATATTTTTTGTTAAAAGCCCTTGGTTAAAGGACTTTTGCATGCAGTGAGCCTTTGAGATTGGTCTAGGTTAGATGAGTGACATACAAGTCAAATAAATAAAAATAAATAAATATGTCTCTGGCTATACTGAGTGGGACTTCTTCGAGTTCTTAAAAGCATAGGGCCTCGTAGCAATTCCCTCCCCCTATAGTTTATGCCAGGCTGGCATCTAGCAAACGAAGTTGAAGTTGAAGCTGAAGCTCAAGATAGCAGCTCTGATATTCTGTCCCATCCCCTCCCCCAAAGGATTAAACCTAGGAAAAGGAAAGAGATAAAAAGAAAAGATTAGGGTTTAGTGGGATTTATCAGGGTATCGGTTATGGAATTTGCGAAGGAGCCATGGAAACTGTACATGTTGGGCATCAAACCACTCAGTTTTGAATGGGGGAAAATCTTTCCAGAGGGTTAGGTATTGAAGTTTGCCTCTGTGCTTACATGAGTCAAGGATTTCCTTGACCTTGAAATGCTGTTCTCCTTCAATAAGGATGAGAGGTGATGGTAGATTTGTTGTGGCACACAAAAGCAGTGTGGCTGCAGGTTTTAATAGGCTGCTGTGGAGATCAGGATGGATTGGATTTAAAAGATTTTGGTAGCTTTAGTTGCAATGTCATGGGGTTGATGCATTTAATAATGGGGAAAAACCAATGAATTTCAGTCCCAATTTCTTCAAGGATTGCCTGGACTGCAGGAATTTTGTGGAAAGCAAAGCTTCATTTCCAAGTATATTCTTTCATTATTTAATTGCTCAGTGTTCAATATATTATTACAATACCCATCATAATATTATTCAAACATACTTAATAATACCATCTTTCAATCTCTAGTTTCCCCATTTGATTGTTACTTTTATTCCGTTATATAAAGGTATGTGTATACAAATATTTCCCCCTCCTCTTATTTCTACCTAACTTCTAATCATGCCACCATTCTAAAAAAAGAAGGGAAAGAAAGAGAAAAAGAAAAGCAAATCAAAATCTCAAAGAAAAAAGAGAAACCCTTTCCTTTCTAACCATTGTCTCTTGCCCGCTTGAGTACTTTAGTTGCTATGCTTTTTTTGGACTTGCCTCCCATATTCCTTTCTTGGATCTTTATCTCTGTCTGCATCTACTTCTTGACTATACAATCTAAGTATTTCTCCCATCTCTACCCTCTTCCGCTGCCTAACTTCCAAAGTATCTGCCCAAACCCCTCTCTCCCATTCAAGAGTATCTTCCTGTATTTCCAATTATCTTTTCAACTCTCTTAAAATATTTTCCCCCTGGTTTAATTCACCAATCACTTTATTTTTATTATTATCTCCTCCTTGTCTTCTTCTTTTGTTCGCTGATTCTTCGGTTCTATATTTTCCTTCATTATTATTAGCCCTTTTCTGAGCGTCTAGATCAGCGGTTCTCAACCTGGGGGTCGCGACCCCTTTGGGGGTCGAATGGCCATTTCACAGGGGTCGCCAAAGCCCTCTCTCGCCCCCCCCCCCATGCCTTCACTCACCCTCACTCTCTGCTCTGTTGGATCGCTGGCCGTTCGCTTACCCCGCCCACTCCCAATCTATTGCTGCCTCCTGAGTCCCAGCTGATGGCTAGAGGAAAAAAAAATGTTTAAATTCTTGCCGTGGGACTTCAAAGGGCCGCCCTATAGCCAGTGGTGGGATTCTGCCGGTTCTAGGGGGAACTGTTTGTTAAATTGCTGGCTTGCCCCGCCCCTCCACACCACTATTTATTGCCAATAAATAGTGGTGGGCGAGGGGTGGGCGAGCCAGCAATTTAACATGGTTCGGTATTTTTTTGTAATTTTATTGGCCCACGGAGCTTCAGCATAGGCTAATTAGCTCTTGATTAGATCGGTTCCCGACTCTCAGCTGATTTGCTCTCAGCTGTTTTGCTCAGGGCTCTGCTGCTTGCTGGAGCAGATTTTTTTTTCCCTAGCTATGCTGAAAAATTTAAGGAGATTACGGAAAAAATGGAAAATGCTATACGAGGGATGTTGAGTAAAGATCTAGACCAGCAGTTCTCAACCTTCCTAATGCCGCGACCCTTTAATACAGTTCCTCATGTTGTGGTGACCCCCAACCAGGGGTGGGTTCTAAATTTTTTTACTACCAGTTCTGTGGGTGTGGCTTGTTTTGTGGGTGTGGCTTGGAGGTCATGTGGCTGGGTGGGCGTGGCTAGCTGGTCATGTGACCGGGTGGGCGTGGCTAGCTGGTCATGTGACTGGGTGGCTGTCCATTCTCACATTTACGCCCATTGCAGCATTCTTAACCACCGTGTCAATCATTTCACAACTGCTTCTCTTTATCACGGTGACAAAATAGGGCGCAAAACCTAAAATTTTTGCTGTTTTTAATTATGGCCAAATTATTTAATTATTTTAATCAGTTTTTTAATCTTTCTATGTCTGGATTTTACTTTGGCTGTGCACCGCCCTGAGTCCTATATTGGAGAAGGGCGGTATAGAAATTAAAACAAATAAAATAAATAAATAAACTGTGAGGACAGTCGTAAGTGTGAGGACCAGTCAAAAGTGCAAGGACCAGTCAAAAATAATTTTTTCAGCCCTCTGAGTAGTTCCTATGCACATAAGGACTACCCAGAGGGCTGAAAAAAGTGGTTTCCGGCAGGTCCTTGCACTTTTGACTGGTCCTCACACTTATGACCTCTCATCATTTATGCCCATTGCAGCATTCTTAACAACCGTGTCATTCATTTCACAACTGCAGTGCTTCATGTGACCGGGTGGATGTGGCCAGGTGGTCATGTGGCATCGCTTCTTTGCCCTAATGACAGTTTGCTGCAATGGTCTTAAGTGTGAAAAACAGTCATAAGTCACTTTTTTCAATGCCATTGTAACTGTTGTAAGCCAAGCATTACCTGTACAAAAATACAAAAAGCTTCTTTGCTTGCAAAAAGCTGCCCTAAATACTAATCATTAGATTAGAAATACCTGCAAACTGGAGTTACAAATCAGGCAGGGTGCCAGAGCACCTTGAGGAATTAAAATGCAATGATAACTATCAGCAGCCAATTCTTGCTCATAAAGTGAAACTCTTTAGCAGAGAGGTCATTTAAGCTCTCCAGAATGAAGCAAAGGAGCAAACAGAGTATCTGTTGCTTGTTAAACCAATTACCAGAACAAATAGACACAGGAATTAGTCAGATTTCCAAAGCTGCTTCTTTTCTGGAATAGAGATTAACATTTTTCCTTCCAAACAAAGCTGAATAGGGAAAATTATCTCATCACTAAACACAGGATTAAACATCACCAAGCACAGAATTAAACTTCACCAAAAAATAGTTTTAGACCAAAAGTCAGAAAGGGTATGTAAACTCACGTTTGAATGTCAATCTTTCTAGCTAGCCAATAAGCCTTGCTGAATGTCACTTATCTTGGTTCCTTGTCATTAAAAGCTTCTGCTTCATCATTCAATTATTTCTGCAAAGTGCTGATCATTGCATTCTGGCTGGAAGAACTCCAACAGAGGAGTATTTCCTCCCAACAGTGGTGTAAAAAGCTTAAAACAACCCTTCCCCTTTAAGAAAGTCAAGTAAACAAAAAAAAAACAAACAAACAAAAACCCCAAGAAGCTCCTGAACTGGAAGCGACAGTAAATCTAGGTGTACTGCCAAGAATGTAATAAGGATTAATGGAGAGGCAGTTTCTGTAAGCAGGGCAATAAAGATTAGGCTAGGAAACAAAAATTCTTTACAGGATTAACCCTGTAAAGTGGAAAAAACAAAAGGAGATTTTTTTTCTAACAACCAGTTCTCCAAATTGCTTAACTACTTAACAACCATTTCTACCGAACCGGTAGAATCCCACCATTGCTCTAATTCTATTGTATAACCAAAGTTTTTTGCCCAAATTATCATTGTCTCTTTTACTTCTTCGTCTTTTAATCTGATTTGCAATAAGTAATTATACAATTTCTTAATCATTTTTTCATCTGTTCCAGTTATTATTTCATCCAATTCTGATTTTCTCAAATTAAAACCATACTGTTTCAAGTCTTTATCATATCTTGATTGTATCTGCAATTGCGTATACCAGCCTGTCTCAATCCCTTGTTTTTCTAGTTCTTGTTTCTGTTTTAATTCTCCCTTCTCTGTTAAAATGTCCTTATATCTCGCAATATTTTCCATGTTAATCATATTTGGATGTGTCAACGTTTCTATTGTTGAAAGCCACATTGGTATTTTCATATAATGTTTTTCTTTCACTCTCTCCCATACTGTTAACAAACCATTCTTTACACAATGTCTCTGGAAGTATCCGGGTATCCTGTTTTTTCCTTACCATAGAAAAGCATCCCAACCTAGTTGCAAATCATGTCCTTCCAAAGTCAGTAATCTTGTATTTCTCAATAAAATCCATTCTTTAACCCAAGTTAACATCGCCGCTTGATGATAGAATTTCCAGTTTGGTAAGCTGAACCCTCCTCTAGTTCTAGAGTCTTGGAGCAGTTTAAGATTAATTCTTGGTTTTTTTCCTTGCCATATGTATTTCCACATCATTTTATTCAAATTTTCAAAATATTTTTTCGACAACTTTATCGGAATCATTTGAAAGAGAAACAAAATTCTTGGTAATATATTCATTTTAATTAATGCTATTCTTCCCATTAGTGATAATTGCAAATTTTTCCATTTTTCCAAATCTATCTCAATTTGATTTCTCAATTTACAGTAATCATCTTCCTTGACCATAATACACCTTGAAGTTAATTGGATGCCCAAATATTTCACTTTCTTCACTACTTGTGTAGTGAAGACTTGAATGTCTAACTTCTCTATTAGTTGCTTCTCATGTTTTTAACTATAATTTTTGTCTTATCTTTATTGATTTTCAGTCCCGCTATTTCTCCATAGTCCTCTATTTACTCAATTAACTTTGGACCCATTTCTGTTGGTTCTTCCATAATAAATATTAGATCATCTGCAAATGCTTGTAGTTTATATTCTTCTTTTTGAATTTCCATTCCTTTTATTTCTTTATCTTGTCTTATTTTTCTGTTTAAAATTTCTAGAGTCAAAATAAATAATAACGGACATAGCGGACATTCCTGTGTGGTTCCTTTTCTAATGTCTACTTTTTCTGTCATTTCGCCATTTACAATTACCTTTCCCAATTGATCTTAGTTTTAATCATATTAATAAACCTATCCCCAAAGTCCGTCTTTTGTAGTTGTATAAACATAAATTGACAATTCACATTATCAAACGCTTTCTGTGCATCTAAAAATAACAATGCCATTTGTTTCTCTGAATGTGCTTCATAATATTCCAATGTATCCAATATGATTCGTATATTATCTCTAATCTGTCTTTTCAGTAGAAAACCATTCTGATTTGAATGTATAAACTCATTTAACAGCCTCTTCAATCTTTCCACCATAATTGATGCAAATATTTTATAGTCGGCATTTAATAGTGAAATTGGTCTATAATTCTTTATTTGTTGTAAATCTGATTCTTCTTTTGGTATAAGGGTTATATATGCTTCCATCCATGAGTTCGAGACCTTGGCTTCTATTAATAAGTCATTAAATACTTGTAACATTTTATTACTTAATACATCTTGCAACCTTTTATATAGTTCTGCTGGTAATCCATCTGGTCCTGGGGTTTTGCCATTCTTCTGTTTTTTAATTCCCTCCATCAATTCTGTCATCAATATTCTTTCTTCTAATGCCTTTTTAAATTTTTCTGGAATTTTAGGGATCATTGCTTTTTCTAAGTATTGTTCTATTTTCCCTTCTGGCACCTTCTCTTGTTGATATAAACTCTTATAATATTTCTCAATTATTTTTTTCTTTTCCTCATTTTGATAGCATATCTTTCCATCTTGATCTAGTAATTGGTTTATCAGTTTCTTTTCTTTTTCCTTCTTCATTTTGTATGCCAGCCATCTTCCTGGCTTATTTGCATTTTCAAAGAGGTTTTGCTTTGTTGATTTTATTTTATTTGACAGATCTTCATTTTCTATTAAATTCATTTTATGTTTTTGCAAGTCCATCAAATTTTTGATTTTTTTGTCCGGTGGATTTTTTTGTAGATCTTTCTCTAATTTCTTACACTCCTCCTCCAATTTCTTTTGAGTTTGTCTATTCTGTTTGTTCCTTTTTCCTATGTATGTCATTGCCAATCCTCTTATGTATGCCTTACTGCTGTCCCATACATTTTGCAGTGATGTATCTTCTTTTCTGTTTTCTTTAAAGAAAAAGGTCAGTTCTTTTTCCATACATTGTAAAAAATCGTTTTCATTTAATAAATTTTGATTTAATGTCTATCTCCTTCTTTTTCTCTGCCCCTTCCATGTCATCATTATTGGGCTGTGGTCTGCCCATGTATTTGTTTCTATATCAATCTTGTCTATCTTAGATATTAAATCTCTTGACATCCACATCATATCTATTCTTGAGCACAACATGTGCCTATTCGAGTAAAATGTATATTGCTTTTCCTTTAGGTTTCTTTTTCTCCATGCATCTTGTAAACTTAATTCCTCTGTCATTATATGGTTGTTGTGAAGGTTGTTGAGACTGTGGTGGTGCAACAGCTCCCACAGTTCCTGGAGGAAACGGAATACCTAGACCCGTACCAATCGGGCTTCTGACGCGGGCACAGCACGGAAACGGCATTGGTCGCTCTGGTGAATGATCTCTGGTGGGCTCGGGATGGTGGTTGTTCCTCCATCCTGATCCTACTTGACCTCTCAGCAGCTTTTGATACCATCGACCATGGTATCCTACTGCAGCGACTTGTGGGGTTGGGGGTGGGAGGCACTGTTTTACATATCTATTAACTAATATCAAAAACTATAGCTATACATAGAAACAAAATCTTGTATACAAAACAGAAACTAAACTCCAAGAAGGATTAATCAGACATTTTAAATGACAGACTGATTTTACTATTGAATTATGATATTAAAATATTTAATATTGGCTAATAAATTAAACTGAGGGGTTACATTATTTTGGATCAATACAAATTCATTAAAGGCAAACTAGGTTTATTGGAACAAAAGAGAAAAATAGTTTTATTCCTTCATAATAATGTTCAACAATTGAGGTATTTGTAAAAATAATAAAGCGGGAATACAAATAAACAAATACAATAATGACAAGGTACCTGATATTATTTCTCCTCAAGACATTGTAAAAATGTAAATTAGGAATAAATTCCTGGATGTGATCCAGAAGCAATACTTTACAAAAGCAATTGTAAATCTCATTCATAGTTTATATAAAGAGCAACAAAACAAGGTTGCCCACCCTCTTACTTAATTTCTACAGTATAATGTCACTGAAGCCTTTTTATGAAAACTACAGAACAATTCAGATATTGGAGAAATATTTGCTCCATAATTTTTTTTAAAAAGCATAATTGCAGATACACTACGTTTGATGATGACTGCTTTGATGACACTGCCTGAGCCAAACAAGGATTTGCTTTTGATTACTGAGGACATATAAAAATATTGTTAAGTGGTGGGATTTAAAATAATTTTTAAAAGACCTATGTTCTGTTCATCAATGTTGGCCCCAAATTATACAAAACAGGAAAAAAAAATAGTTTAATTAGTCATGAACACATAAACTATTATCAGTTTTTCAAATGTTGCCATTCGCCTCAATTAGGAATGATCCAGCATCATGGCAAAATATATGTATAAAATCTGCATTCAAAAGGAAAAGCCATACAAAAATAGAACAATCTATAAAAACTTGAAAAATAGATAGGGTTTTCCTAATACAAAGTTATAACATTCTCTACTGTAATGGAAGGGACAATGTTTTAAGTTTAATAGTGTGATAGCTTGGGACATCACATTTGCTGTACATAGTCAAGACCTATATATTATTTAACAAGACCTGTATTATTTAACAAGAGACCAGATTTCAACTGGCAGGATAAAAAAATCTGCAAAATGCTTTCCTGGAGTACATAACTGAAATCTGGTAGTACCAAATACCAAAATTGAGCACCCTGTCACTCCCCATTAATGCCTGTTGCAGGACATTAATCATCCTGGTAAATTTTAAGTTACACCAGATAAAAAGCAAAACAGGTAGATCTGTATAAGCTAAAAGAAAATGTCTTTATAAATACAGGAACAATATTTAAGATAAGAGCTAATACTTTATGGCTAAATTGGATACAACTTTCCCAAGGTCTATTTTCACAAAATATGGGGGGGGGAGGGAAATAATGTGATATTTTCTGTCTTTGAAATAATGGCAAGAATGGGCATTTACCAACTTCTAAAACTTTCTTTAAAATGTTAAAATTGTTTTCAAGCATATAATAATAATTTTTTAACAGTTTTGTCATATTTTTTGAGTCTCCTCTCACCGTGAATGAATTGTATGTTTAACATTTTAGAATAGTATCAGTAAAACCTTGGGCTTTACTTCCATAAATGTGACACCCAGGAGAAATATACTTGTAGAAAAATTATACTAAAAGTATATTAATAAATGCATGCTTAGATGAACAATATTTAACAGAGCAAATGGACCTTAAAAATCTCCAGAATTTTCTATTTTGTTAGCAAGCCACAAGAGCAGCTATGTTAATAAAAGTTTGTCACCATTTCTTCATTCAGCCCCCCTGATGCTCCTGTTTGGCCTTCACTGGGACTATTGCTTATTTTATTCAGTTAATTAGTTAGTTATATCCTGTCTTTATTATTATTATAAAAAACTCAAGGTGGTGAACACACAATATTTTTCCTCCTCCTATTTTTCCCACAACAGTAATCCTGTGTGGGAGGTTGGGCTGAGACAGAGTGACTGGCCAAAGTCATCCAGCTGGCTTTCATGCCAAATGCAGGGCTAGAACTCAGAGTCTTCTGATTTCTAGGACAACACCTTCACCACGATACCAAACTGTTCCTCTCCTTTTTCTCTCTGTCAGTACTGTTATAGTCAGAAGCTGCTATGTTGAGTGGAGCTGCTTTATTTTATGATGCATTGCTCATATGCCATTTCTCAAATTGGTTTATTGCACTTTAGCACTTAACAAAACAGAAAATGCATTGCTAAAAGTGAGGGGTTAAATGCCTCAAAGGCAAATCTAGAGAAAGTGGCTTACAAAGGGGAGCAAGACCATTAGTAGAGCAGCAGAATAATGGTTGAAAGCTAAGTAAAATTGTTACAAATACTGCCATCTCCTATCAGCAATTATAATGTGATTGTTTAGAATGCAGGGGGGAACCCTTCAAAATATGGAAATACCAAAAATCAGCCTTGATGGGATATAGATGGGATATACCAAGATATATGGAAAATACCAAGAATCAGCCTTGATGGGATATAGAACAAAATATTATAGTTAAAAATAATTAATGAAAGGCTCTTACATGAAGAATTCACATCATAAAAGAGAGAATCCAGCACAGAGAAGGTTAAAAAATAAATGACTATAATCCATCAGCATCTCTGCTACAGTACATAAAATATAATATATACAATTACAGGCTGCTACCTTTAATAAGTTACTTGTTGCATAAATGCTTCCTTGTGCAGATTCTAATTTAATCTAAACCAGCCTTCCCCAATTTAGTAAGCTTCCATAATTTGCAGCCAGCATAGCATTTTTTTACTAGTCATATTGATGTATTTTTTTTGTTTTCTTTTTCCTTGTTTCCTTGTTCTATTATTTTCACTTCGTTTAAACTTCCTTTCGATTTCTTTCTTTCTTTTTTTTTTTTATGGTTGTGAGCTGCCTACAATAGCCCATGGCAAGATAGGCAGCAAATAAATGTAATAATAATATAAACCACATCTACCTATCCCAGGTCCTTGAAAGGACTCAATAGGTAGAAAAATGTCAATTCCAGTGTGAATATCTCGCTGTCTGTGCAATGAACCATAATGGATATAGATGAGCATCCTCTAATTAGTGAAATAGCAAAATACTCTCTACTGTAAGTTGCCAACTCTTGAGGTACATAATTAAAGATATAAGCAGCTCAGTAGAAATATTGAATATTGAAATAATACTTAGAATAAAAGGACATGTTTATTTACTATTCCATCAAAACAAAAATGGAAAAAATTAGCACTGGAGAAAAGATTCTAACCCAAATGTTGCTTGCTAGCTGACTTTCTGCTTGGTTAAGATAACATTTAAAAATACTCCCTCACTTCACCTGTAGGTACCATCCAATGTGGCACACTTGAACAAGAAAAGAAATTAATATTTCCACAAATACAGCAGCATCTTGGATTGATCAAGTAAGAACTCATAGATACATGTATCTATAAAATATACAGTTATGATTCTTATTCTTATTGATCAGACATGAAATAGCACCATATTTGCAATCAAATTTCACTAAAGAAAATATTTTTCACACTCATCATTTTCAAAAAGTGTATTACTACCTTTCCTTAAATAATATTTTCTCTCAAATCCCCTGATGCTTAAAATTCTCTTGCTTTTTAATTTCTATACTTACCGGTTGCCTTTTGACACTCAGCCAGTTCTTCCATAGCAACACCCACAGGTGTCGGAAGAGTGAAGCCATCCTCAGAAGAGCTTCAGCAAAAGAAGAAAGTTTTTGTCTTTTCTCTGACCCAGGCTTAGGTTGCTAAAAATGTATGCTGTGATGAAGATTCGTATTGCTTTGCCTATGCACTTTTTCTATACAACCCAGATGGCCAGTTCAGCCCTTTGTCTCTGCTCTGTGCACATCATTGACTGTCCTACTGCACATGCAACAGATTGATTCATCCAATGAGAATCAAAGAGTGCTTAATTATAATATTATACTACTCTCTCAGCTTTCTTCAGTCCTGGTGTGAGAAGGCTGGTGTCATTCCAAGAAGATGCTTCTGCTGAAATTAAAGAAGTGCACCTTTTCTCCCACAAGGAACTCCCTACCACCTACACATATAGCCTACAGAAGAATTGACACAGAAGCTAGCAACCAAGCGGCTTGCCAAACCAGTAGGACCTGTTTTATTTCTTTTTCCTGATTTAATGCACACAAATTGGCTGGGAGTAATAAAAAGTAGGTACATGACAGACATTCATTGTACTCCATTTAAATAAAATTAATGTTAATGTTTGTTTAAAGGACATTATTTTCCATGAGAGCATTTAAAAAATTCTAAACCATGTATGAGTTCATGATAAATAGTTTAGATTGATGCTTAATGCATAAATTAACATTATGTCACACATAGGGTCTTTTCTCACTGTAAATTTAAATATATTCCACCCTTGAGCTGGCATAAAATTATATCAGCATGGAATTTACTGTGCCAATGGCTGATTTCTATCCTGCCTCCACTGTCTCTCTTTCAAGTCACTGAAAATATATCACTTTCTTCCAAAATGAAAGCCTAAGCGAGATTGTATTACTACTATCCTTCTCTTCTTTCCTATTACCTATTCCTATTGATATCTTACGACTACCACTTTGTTAGTTGTATCTTATGATTTATGATTATATCTTATGATTTATGATTATATCTTATGATTTATGATTTATCACTTTGTTGCTTGTATGTATACTGAGAGCTTAGACACCTGAGACAAATGCCTTGTGTGTCCAATCACACTTGGCCAACAAAGAATATCCTATCCTATCCTATCCTATCCTATCCTATCTTATTAATCTGGAGTCTGCCTTTGGATATTGTCAGAAAATATTGCACTAAGGACAAACTTAATCCAGTTTCTTTCATGAGCTGGGGATGAGATAAAGGCAGAAACAATATAGGGTTTTGTTCTGTTGTTAGATGCAACTAAGGAAAAGTATTCATTCATGATGACTTTGTTCTGTTGTTAGATGTAATTGAGGAAAGGCCTACAGTTAGGTCTTAAATCAAATGAATTGTGGTCCTGTTAGAGATAATAAATAAAGTTCTGGGGAGATAATTAACTCCCACTATAATAGAAAATTGAACATAACAACAAATGAAACCTTCCTTCAAAACTATGCCCATCAGCACACAATATTGTTATGAATTAGTTGGGACAGTTACATGAGCGCCATCTTTGTGAGAAAAAGCTAGTGGGAAACTTCAGTTTGGCAGTGAGAATCAAGTTGGTCTATGAGTTTAGTGGATGTGAGGAATGGAAGTATGTGCAAAAAAGTATAACACAAATTTATTTATTTATTTATTAGTTTGATTTATATGACACACTTCTCCAGAGACTCAGGGCGGCTTACAATGCTTTTAAGCAATAGCCTTCATACTTTTGTATATACCTCCTGAGTAGGGCTTTTGGCTCCCCCCTAAGCGGTGTTCTATTTTATACAAAGTCAGCTTATTGCCCCCACAAACCGGGTCAAATCATTTGTGGCCCCCAAAATATAACTTCCTCACCTGTTTGAACGGTTGGGAGGGTTGTATATATTAAAAAAAAATGCTGGCCACAGGGCTTCAAAAGACAAAGATTTTTGGAATATACCATATTTTTCAGAGTATAAGACGCACTTTCCCCCCCAAAAAATAGGGACCTCTGGTAGCTCAGCAGACTAATTAACATCCACTTACATCTGCTGCCTGCAATTACTGCAAGTTGAAATCTCACCAGGCTCAAGGTTGACTCAGCCTTCCATCCTTTCTAAGGTAGGTAAAATGAGGACCCAGATTATGGGGGCAATAAACTGACTTTGTATAAATATACAAAAGTATGAAGGCTATTGCTTAATGCATTGTAAGCCGCCCTGAGTCTCCGGAGAAGGGCGGCATATAAATCAATTTTTTTAAAAAAATGAGGGTGAAAATCTGGGTGTGTCTTATACTCCGAATGTAGCCCCACCCAGCTTCTCAAACGGAGGTTTCAGAGGCTGAAAAAAGCATCAGAAACAAAGCTTCAGAAAAGAAGCCCCCAAACACAGCTTCAGAGGCTTTTTTTCTGAAGCTCTTGTTTTGGAGGCTTTCAGAGGCAGAAAAGAAAGTTTTTTCTGAAACAGAGTTTCAGAAGTTTCAGAGGCAGAAAAAAAAGCAAAAAAAAAAAAAAAAAGCAAGGCACAGAGCTCACAACCAAGGAACCTGTTGCTAAAATTCACCTCTGGGAACAGCTGATTGGGGGTATTCCAGGAGGCCAATCCACCTGCCAATCAACTTTTTTCTTATTTTCTTCCCCAAAAACTAAGGTGTGTTTTATACTCCGGTGCATCTTATACTCCGAAAAATACAGTAAGTAATCCTTATCAAATGTTCCCTCTAAATAAGCAGTGTGCACTTAGCTAACCTGTGGAATTTAGAAACTATAACAAGAATTAAGACATCATTCTAACATTACAAATGACTAGGGCCTTCAACAATGATCTGCAATGCAATGAGGCCAGTTTGGCTTTTAAGCAAGAATATCACCTGACATGCATTTGCAAATGCAAAGTTCTAGTAATTTTTAAAGGAAAAAGTCAAATGATTGGCCACACCACAGCTGGGCCAAGATTTATCAGATCAAAGAAAGAATGCTCTGAAACATGTCCTGACATGGGAAGCAACTAATTCTCCATAAGGAAGATGATCAAAGAAACAGACCCAGTAGTAATAACCAGAAGCAAGACTCATAGCAAATATTTTGTACCATATATTTCAATCGGCTTTCAAGTCTCTGCAGAAGAATCTGGTTCTGAATCTTCAGAAAGATTAAAAGAGCCACTAAGAAATAAAAGACAAGACACAGCATGCAATTACCGTATTTTCCAGCGTATAAGACAACTGGGCGTATAAGACGACCCCCGAATTTTCCTGTTAAAATATAGGGTTTGGGCTATCTTCGCCGTATAAGACTACCCCTCTTCCAACGCACACCAAATAAAAATTAAAAAAACATCAACTGGCTCACCCACAATGTAAAAGCAGCTGTGCTAGATCCAAAATGGCCCCTGAAACAAGCAGGAACCTCACACAGCCACAAAAAGCCCCAAAACCCAACTTTCACACTTTACACACACAAAATTCCACATACAGCTTTGTGAGATTTTGTGTGTTTGCGTAGTTAGAGTGAAACACTACAAAAACTCACTAAATCTCAGAAAGCTGCACAAATATTATATTATTTTATTTTTATATGAAAGCTAAATTTAAAACTTCCTAAACTTTAAATGGCTAGGTCTAAAAAAGAACAACTAAAAAAAACCCAATTAACTATTTTTTTTAAAGATCCCAAGTCTACAACTCCCTGCCTGCTTGATTGCAGGCAGGGAGTTGCTTACTGATGGAATGGATTCAGGCAAGCGAAGCAAGGCAAGCGAAGCAAGGCAAGCAGCTAAGGCAGTGGTTCTCAACCTTCCTAATGCTGCAACCCTTTAATATAGTTCCTCATGTTCTGTGGTGACCCCCAACAATAAAGTTATTCCTAAAACCATCAAAAATATGTGTTTTCCGATGGTCTTAGGCCAGGGGTCCCCAACCTTTTGGACCTCAGGGACCACCAACTTCATAATTTTAAATTTCGCGGTTCAGACAATAATGATTTTACCCAGCCAACAAAGCACACTGTACTTATATCCTTCCTCATCCATTTTCTTAAAAAAGAGGGGGAAAAAACACTTTTAAGGTTTTACTAAAAACAGTTTCCAATTACATAGTATTGGCATAAAGCCTGGTTAAAGCAAACATGCTTAGTCATAAAGATTTGAGGCAAGCCATTCTGCTTAAGGTTTAAGGTTTAAATTGAACTTAAGTGCATTATCTGGTATAATGCAGATTACTTCTGGCTGAAATACATAAACCAGGGATATGAATTTTTTTTGTATGGGTGCTGAAGGCTATAGTAAGTACAACATGTTGGAGCCTGCACTGCAATAGGGGACGGAAACATATAAAAGCTTTAAAAATACAGGAAGATTAAATATTGTTACTGTTAATGTAATCATCTGGACTCCCAGTACAGGATGGGGTCCTTCAGGCACTCTCCCTCCTCTCTGTCTCTCTCTCTCTGTCTCCCACTCTTTTTCTCTCATTTTTGCTTTCTCTCTCTCTCTCCCTCGCTTTCTTTCTCTCCCACTCTTTCTCATTCTCTCTTTCTCTCTCCCCCACTCTCTCATTCTCTCTTCCACTCTTTCTCTCATTCTTTCTCCACCCTCTTTCTCTTTCTCCCACTCTCTTTCTCTCTCCCCTTCTCTCTCCCCCCACTCTCTCATTCTCTTTCTCTCTGTCCCCCTTTCTCTCTCCCCCCCACTTTCTCTCTCTCATTCTGATTCTCTTTCATTTTGTCTCTCTCTCATTCTCTGATTCTTTGATTCTTCTCTCTTTCATTCTCTGTCTCTTTCTCTGTCTCTCATTCTCTCTCTCTCACTCTCTGATTCTCTTTCTCTCTTTCTCTCATTCTCTTTCATTCTGTCTTTCTCTCTCTTTCATTCTTTGTCTCTTTCTCTCTCTGTCTCATTCTGATTCTCTCTCTTCATTCTCTCTCTCATTCTTTGTCTCTTTCTCTCTCTGTCTCATTCTGATTCTCTCTCTTTCTCTCTCTCTCTCATCTCAATGGCCAGCCAGTGTCTTGGGGCTGAGAGGAAGTCAAGCATCTCCTGAGAGACTGAGGGCCGGAAGAAGTGTGGGAGCGAAGCACTACTTGAACTTGTGCGGCATGAGCATTTGCCTTGGTATATTTGCACCAGCCAATGGCCAAGGCAGTCTTCATCTCTCTGCTGAAAGTGCAGCATCAGGATTCTGCCTTGGTATATTTGCGGTGCAAGGCAGCCTTTGTTTCCTGATGCTTGGGACTCAGAGCGGTAAATGGTGACTGGTCCGGGGAGCAGCTGGATTTTGCTCTCCATTGCAGACGCCAGATCAGCCCCCTGCAAGATCTCATCTTTCGAGGAGCGCTCCCTGAAGTGGCACTGGAAACTTTGGTCAGGCTCCTCCAGAGACGAGAGCTTGCAGGGGGCCGATCTGGTGTCTGCAATGGAAAGCAAAATCCAGCTTCTTCTCTCTGCTGTGAAACTCTGCGCAGAAACGAGCTGGTTCCAGCATTGAGCGGCATGCAGCCTTGACGAGATCGGCACAGCTTCCCGAATCTGAGTTGTTGGCGCTGACCGATGACGCTACGGGAGCGCCGACAACATTGAGGGGAAGCTGTGCCGATCTCATCAAGGCTACATGCCGCTCAATGCTGGAACCAGCTGGTTGCTATGCAGAGCTTCCCCCGCCATCCCAGGCTTCCAGGGGGATATTACCGACACTCCAACTTCCCCTCAATGTTGTCGGCGCTCCCGTAGCATCATCGCTCAGTGCCAGCAACTCAGATTCGGGAAGCTGTGCCGATCTCGTCAAGCCTGCATGCCACTCAATGCTGGAACCAGCTGGTTTCTGCGCAGAGCTTCCCCCAGGCATCCAGGGGGATATTACCGACACTCCGACTTCCCCAGACAGGTGGGGCTCGCCATCACTGGGGGTCAGCTGGGGAAGTCAGAGCGTCGGTAATATCCCCCTGGATGCCTGGGACGGCGGGGGAAGCTCCGCCTCACATTATCTTTCATATGTCTGCCTTCTATAAATCCTACTTAAACATGAATCAGTTCTTGGATAACTGGCATCAATCTGTTGGCTAATAATTTTACAAAAATTTTATAATCCATATTCAAAAGAGATATTGGTCTAAAATTTTCTAGTTTTGTGGAACCTGCTTCTTTTTTTGCCTTGTGCTGGCTTAAATCTCTGTTGTTGTTTTTCTGGAATTTGTTTGTATGCTGTTCGAGTTATATGCTGATCTTTAACTTTGTAGGACATCAGATCAAGATCCAAAGCCACTTCTCTTGTATTTTTAGGTGGTCCACCTATAACCTTTTGTCACAAGTAAATGCTTTATTCTCCATCATGTAAATAGTATCTGTACAGTATATCAAGAGTTAACTTATTTCCATTGCTTAATATATGTATGTCTAACCACTCCCATATCTAGCTCCTCCCCTTGTATATATAAGGAGCTGTATGCCATTTTTCAGTGCTTCTATTTGTGAATATTCAGTGAATATAGAATGCCATCTGTGATTAAACAGAGCTTTATTTAAACATACTATTCTTATTTTAATTATTGAGTCTGATCCTGAAAATATTGCAACATTTTGGTAGCAGAGGATGGTTAATTGACTCAATAAAAAATTCAACAATGTCTGAGAGAGAAAAATCAAAAAGCAAAAAAATAAGACCCAACACCAGGGCATATACTAAAGAAATGGAAGCAGAACAAGAAATAATTGATGAATACGCAACTGAAATATCGAGAGAATCTGAAGACTGTACTACAGACAACGAAGAAATAATAGATGAGAACAATGATCAAAAAGAAAACGAAATAGAAAATAACAAACTCAGGTCAGAAATACTAAAACTTTTAAAAGATCAAAAGAACGATGAAAACCTCATCGCGAACCTCCAAGACTTACTGAAAAAAAGCGGAGCAGCGAGAGAAAAGCACATCGTTACAGATGAAAATAAAGACTCAAAAAAGGTGAGCGATTTGTCTACAGACAAAAATGCAACGAAGGAGAAGAACAATGGTCCCGCGCAAAATTTTGAATGGCAGCCATCTTGGTTTCAACGAACCTTCAGTCTAAGCGATGAAGAGCCAATCAGAAGACAAGATTCAAAATATCTGGCGCGAAAGGACTTACTTGATGCAAAAAACAAAAGAGAAAAGATCCATACATCAGAAGAGTCTGACACAGAGACTGAAGAAGAATCAATAGAAAATCTAGTAGAATCTGCAATGAAAACGCTTTTTGCAACTTTTGGGTCAAAATTGAAAATAACTAAAGAATCAGCAAAAAACTGCAGTAAAAAAACAAAAGGAAGAACAGTGAGTAAACGAACTTCCCGAAGATCGCACGCCTCTATGCAAACAGCGAAAGCATCGACGCCTGAACCCAGAGAGCCCTGCAGATACCAACCTATGCCGCAAACAATTCCAGAGACCAGCGCTCTCAATAAAAAGACTCCCATCGCCACCAGGACTCCCAAGGCTGAACCAGAGACCGAGTCTTCCGAAGAAGAACAATGCGAGGGAGCTGCAGCGACGAGAACCTTTCACCATGACTTCAGGAGCGAAATGGACAATGCACATGTGCAAAGCTACACAGACAGCTTCGAAGCAAGAGAAAGACAGAGACTGCCATTTAAAGTCGTCGCTAGCATCCCCATGCCATTCTGCGGTTACCAACACTTAGAAGACCATGGACTTCCTCCAGTTGTAAGTAATGGAGCTAACAACATTGGGAATTTACCCAATGATTTCCCAAAACTGAGGGTAGATGGTGTTAATTTACAAGAGTGGTGCCAACAGCTCCAAGTTGTCTTTATGAAAGAAAATTTATTGTTTTTCATTACTAACCCTCCAAAAAGACCTTGGACTTTAAGATTGGACTGCCTACACCATAGAGCATTTTTCTTACTAATATCCAGTATATCTCCTGCTATGTATCATAGTATTAAGTCAAATCTAACTGTATCAGAAATTGTTCAATGCATGTTTAAGCTGTTTTACAGTGATAGTGTAGCCACTACAACAAGAAAGTCTAAGGATTTCTTTTCAGCCAGATTAAAATCTGGGGTCACCATAAGTGAACATTTAATATACTTAAACAAAGTCAGAGCAGAATTACAACTAAGAGGAGAAATAATTTCAGATCAAACAATGAAAAGTATTATTATCAATTCATTAGACCCATCTTGGAATAATTATATATCCCATTTAGATACAATCAATTTAGGGTATTTATCCATAGAAAACCTTTCTAATAGGTTGATAGCTGAAGACAATTCGAGAAGAAATAGTTATAATAATCACATAGAGCATAAGCAATATAAGAAAGTGGCATTTCAAGAAAGATACCATGAACCAATCAAATGCCATAATTGTGGGTCCAAGGAGCATAATAGAAGAGATTGTCCTAAATTCCTCAGAGATAAACATAGGACAGATCATAGAGATAGATATCACAACAGACAGTCATCCACTGACAGACATAGATATAGAAGTCCACCCATCTATAAGGAACATAGAGGGGGTAGAGATGATTCAAGAGATAGAAAATCTGGTTCATTGAATGGACTGAACAAACACAACAACAACAACATACATAGACCAGAAGATAACGATTGGCTCATTGACTCTGGTGCAACAAATCACACTACACACAACAAAAATATATTATCTTCGTTTGTTGAAGATAAATTTGTAATCAAAGTAGCTAATCAAGAGAAGGTCCAAGTCATAGGTAGAGGAAATATAATCTTACCTGGCCTAGGAAAAATAGAGGGAGTATTGTTAATACCTGAAATACCTCATAACATACTTAGTGCAATAAAACTAAGCAGAGAATCTGGCTAAACATAGTCTTTTCAAAAGGGAATGCAGCTTTAAAGAAAAATGAAACAAGCGTAGGTACTGTCATTATAAAAGGAGGCTTACCTTACTTAATAACAAATGAAAGATGTTTACACAATATTGATTCCAACATAGAGGATGACAATGACATAAATAACGAAGAAAATAGTAATAGTGATAATGAGGAACATGAGGTAGTTCATAACAACAAAAACTCATCCAATGATAAAAGAACTAATATAGGCAAACCTATTCATGATGAATGTGCTCATATCTTACATAGAAAATTAGGACATGCTAGTTTTCCTGTAGTACAAAAAATGATTGAACATGCTGATGGTGTTAAAATAAAAAACTGTAAAAACTATCTAGAATGCTCAGTGTGTAAATCCACAAAACTCAAAACTAGCCCCAGGCCCAAAAAATCAACCAGGTCAACCAAACAAATCTTTGAATTAGTACACATGGACTTAGTTGGCCCATTGACACCATCAATCACATATAAAAAACGCTATTTTCTAACCATTGTGGATGACTATAGTCGTTATGGGTTTGTCTACACATTAAGACATAAGGATGAAACATTTCAGAAATTCAAAGAATTTTACAAATGCATAGAGACACAACACAACATTAGAATAAAACAAATTATGACAGATAGAGGATGTGAGTTCATGTCAAACGAATTCTCACGATGGCTAAAAGATAAAGGGATGTTGCATTACACATCTAGTCCTTTCTCTGCATTCCAGAACGGAGTGGCAGAGAGAAAGAACTCGACACTACAAACCATGATTAGATCCACATTAGAAGATGCTGGTTTAGGTAAACAATTCTGGTCAGAAGCTTTACAATTTTCCAATTACACCCAAAATAGGACTTGGTCCAGCATAGTGAATAAAACACCATATGAAGTGATGTACGGTAGGAAACCTAAGTTAACACACATGCATATATTTGGAGTCACTGCAGACGTACATATACCTAAACAATTAAGGCGTAAAGGTGAAAACGTATCCAGAAGACTTAAATTCATGGGATACGAAACAGGCACAAAAGGATACAGATTTATTGATAACAATAACAGATTCATAATTTCAAGAACAGCAGTATTTCATGAACAGGCCAATTGGTCCAAAATACACCTTAATGAAATATTCCCAAACACCAATTCAGACACTGAACATCAAAATAAGAATATTGAAAAGAAAAACAATAACAGCACACGCAAAAACAAAGTTAGAACATGGACAAATAGTCAACACAAAATAAAAACTGATTCAGTAACAAAAAAGGAAGCAAGGTATTTACATGACAATGATAGTATACCAGTGAGAACAACCAGAAGTAACAGAAATCAGGTGCCTAATAAATACAAAGATTATGTAATGTGTATGAATGGAGAAATAGTAACACCAAACACTTATGAAGAAGTGCTGAAACTTCCCCCCAAAGAAAGAGAAAAGTGGGAATCAGCAATGACCAAGGAGATGAATAGCTTACAAGAATTGAATGTTTTTACACCCACACAAGCCCCAAGGGATAAGACTATTATTGGTACCAGGTGGATATATAAAATTAAGAATTTGGAAGGAGGTAACACACTGTATAAAGCCAGACTAGTCGCACAAGGTTATGCTCAAAAATATCCTGAGGACTATACAGACACTTACTCTCCTACTGTAAGAACTGAGAGTGTTAAAATAGCTCTAGTTATAGCATCAGCACTTAATCTCGAGGTATTTCAATATGATATACAAACTGCATATTTACATGCCAAATTAGATAAAGATATATATGTAAGAGCTCCTCATAGTCAATATACAAACAAAAATGATATATGGCTATTAAACAAAAGTCTATACGGATTGAAACAATCTGGCAAGCGATGGTATGAATGTTTAGTCAAAGTACTTAAAACTATGAACTTTGTTGCCACTACTGCTGACAATTGTTTCTTTGTTAAGAGTGAAGGTGATTCTCCAGAATTTGTATTGATTTATGTTGATGATATTCTATATATAGGCAAAGATACAAAAAGGAGAGAAACTTTTGTAACAAAACTCAATGAACACTTTTCCTTAAAATCATTAGGGAAAGTAAACAAATATCTTGGTGTTCAAATCAGCAAAACAAAGAAGGGATTCAAACTTTCCCAAAGGGATAAAATTATAGAACTCTTAAACAAATGTAACCTAAATGATGCCAAGCCATGTGATACTCCCATGCAGACTGATTTTCTAAGAAACACTGATGAGTCATCTCCAGAATTTAAAGATAACACATTGTATAGGTCTGTTATCGGCTCTCTTCTCTATATCTCTAACTGGACTAGACCTGATATTGCTTTACCCCTTAACTTATTATCCAGACATGTCAGTAAACCATTATCATACCATTGGGAAGCTGTCAAGAGGATATTAAGATACTTAAAAAATAGCTTAGACTTCTGCTTGTTATTAGAACCCAATAATACAAATGAACCCATTCTCACATGTTATGCAGATGCAGATTGGGCTGGTGATGTCACTTGTAGAAAAAGTACATCTGGCTATATATTTTTCCTTAACGGCTGCCCAGTTTACTGGTACACTGGTAAGCAAGATTTGGTAGCTACATCAACTACTGAGGCAGAATATGTTTGTCTGTCTAAAGCATCAAATAACCTAGTATGGTTTAATGATTTATTGTCTAATATTTGGAAAAAACCTTCATTGCCTTATATCATACATGAAGATAACAAAGCTGCCATCAAAATATCTAGATCTGATGCTATTGGACAGCGATCTAGACATATAGATATAAAATTCAAACATGTAAGGCAATTATCACAAGACGGATTTATTAAAGCTATTCATTGTGAAACATCAGAGCAAATAGCTGACATCTTGACAAAACCTTTACCTTCTAAACAACACAAATACTTAACTACCAAGCTACAAGTTTTATATTGTTCCGAATCTGAATGTAATTATTGTCATATGTCGAATCAGCATTTAGAGGGGGATTTGTCACAAGTAAATGCTTTATTCTCCATCATGTAAATAGTATCTGTACAGTATATCAAGAGTTAACTTATTTCCATTGCTTAATGTATGTATGTCTAACCACTCCCATATCTAGCTCCTCCCCTTGTATATATAAGGAGCTGTATGCCATTTTTCAGTGCTTCTATTTGTGAATATTCAGTGAATATAGAATGCCATCTGTGATTAAACAGAGCTTTATTTAAACATACTATTCTTATTTTAATTATTGAGTCTGATCCTGAAAATATTGCAACACCTTTAAAGGATGATCCGAAAACGGGTCATCCAGAAAGCCCCCTGTGGTTCCTTGTATTTCCATTGGCTCCACCTCCATCTGCTTCCACTGGACTTCAATCTCTTGTTCAGTTTGCTTTTCTTTATCTCCCTGCTGTATTCCTGACCCTGAAAATATACATGGAGATGTTGGGCCAATTTTAAAAACATTGCGATAAAATTCTTCTGCTTTTTCAACAGTATTTAATTGATATCTTTCTCCTTGATATGTCAATCTTATGCCAACTGGAACATCCCATCTATATGGAATTTGTTGTTTCTTTAGTTCAGTCACCAAAAATCCAAAATCTTTTCTGTCTTTTTTTTTTTTATTGCAAAAGTTTTACAATTACATTTTCACCCCTTTCTCCCCCCTCAACCCACCCCAAACTTCCCAACCTCCCTAACCCTCCCTAACCCTCCCCTCCCCCCAGACTTCCAATATACTCACATCAGGTTAAAAAAAAAACCCTTAATATAAAACTTATATATAACTTGAACCCCTTCCTCCTCCTTATAATTTTTTAACTTCATTATATTAAAATGTTTCTATCTTAATATATCATTTTCAAATAAAAGCTATTTGATACTTCCTAGTTTGATATTTGTTCTGAACATAATCTATCCACTTTTTCCATTCCCATTCATAAGTCTCTTGTGAACAGTCTTTTAAATATGCTGAAATCTTCGCCATCTCTGCAAAACTGGCCATCTTCAAAGTCCATTCCTCGATCGTGGGCAAAACTTCATTCTTCCAGTATTTACCTATCAGTAATCTCGCAGCTGTTATCATGTACAATATCAACTTTGTTTCACCCGAAGTAAAACCCTTAACTATACCCAATAAAAACAATTGTGGAGAAAATTGAATTTTTTTCTTCAAAACATTCTGCATGACCCACCAAATTTTTATCCAGAAGGCCTTAACTTTCCTACAGGTCCACCAAACATGATAATATGTAGCATCTAAACAATCACATCTCCAACATTTTGGCTGAACATTAGGGTACATACACGACAATTTTTTGGGGTCTAAATGCTATCTATAAAACATTTTATAAAAATATTCCCTCAAATTCTGTGACTGTGTAAATTTAACGTTCTGAACCCAAATTTTTTCCCAAGTTTCCAACATCACTGGCTCCTCAAAATTTTGTGCCCACTTAATCATACAATCTTTAACCAATTCAGTTTCTGAATCCCTTTCTAACAAAACATTATAAAGCCTTTTAATATGCATTGGACCTTTCTCTTTTATATGTCTAACCAATTCTTCCTCATGCAACATAATACCAATTTTTTGGTCCTCTTTCCATCTCAATTGTAGTTGATTATATTGTAACCAAGTTAAATTAATCCCTTCGTCCAACAGTGTCTGTAGTGTCTTCAACTGCCATCTGCCCGCATCTGTAAAAAGAACCTCTTTGTATAAAACCCCCCCCCCCGAGTGACATTATATTTGTATTCCACATAATATGACCAAGATCCAGCCATAGCGGTATTTTATAATCCCATTTGAGTCGGTGCTTCTTCCAAACTCTCATCAAAGAGTCTCTAAGTATATGGCTTTTAAATACTTTATCCACTTTGTTGTCATAAAATAAGTAGGCAAGCCATCCAAATTCAAGATCAAAACTTTCTATATTCATTATTCCAGTCTTTTTCCTTCCAAACCAATCACTTGCTAGAGTCAAAGCTGCTGCTTCATAATATAACTGTAGGTTTGGAAGTTTAAGGCCTCCCCTTTCTGGAACATCTTGCATAATTTTCAGTTTCACTCTCGGTTTTTTCTCGTTCCAGACAAACTTATTCACTCCAGTTTGCCACACTTTTAGTTGTTTATCACTTTTAAGCACCGGAATCATTTGAAACAAAAAAAGAAATCTTGGCAAAATGTTCATCTTAACTGCTGCTATTCTTCCAAGTAAAGACAGCTGCAGTTTTTTCCAAGTCTCCATATCTTTCTGCACCTCTCGCCACAACACCTCATAATTATTTTGAAACAATTTGATATTTGATTCTGCAACCTGAACTCCTAGATATTTTACCTTTGGTACAATCTCAAAACCTGCCCTCCTTTGAAGCTCGTGTTTACGATCTTGTTTCATATTTTTAACTATCATCTTAGTTTTTTTCTGGTTCAATCTAAAACCTGAAACTTTACCATAATCTTGTATAATGTCCTTCATCTGGATTATTGATTCCATTGGCTGTGTTAGGGTAACAATCAAATCATCTGCAAATGCCTTTATTCTGTAATCCTCTTGCCTTATCATTATACCTTTCAAGATATTAGAATCCCGTATTGTGTTTAACAAGACTTCTAATGTTAAAATAAACAACAATGGGGACAACGGACATCCCTGTCTTGTTCCTTTTTCAATTTTAAACTCTGTTGTCAAACTTCCATTAATAATAATCTGTGCCTTTTGCTCTTGGTAAATTGCTAAAACCGCCTGTATAAATTGATCCCCAAAGTCCATCTTTTTTAAAGTCTTTAGTAGAAAATTCCAATCCACTCTATCAAAGGCCTTCTCTGCATCCAAGAAGACCAGCACTTCAGGGATCTGTTTATTCTTCTCAAGATATTCCAATAAATCTATTACTTGCCTTACATTGTCCTTCATGTATCTACCCTCGATAAATCCCGCTTGATCTTCATGAATCACCTTTTGAATTACTGGCATCAACCTGTTGGCTAGTACTTTTGCATAAATTTTATAATCAGTATTCAGAAGAGATATTGGTCTATAATTCTCCGGTTTTTAAGGACCTACTTGCTCTTTTGGTATCAAAGAAATATAAGCTGTTGTCCATGATGGGGGTATTTTACCCCCTTGTTGAATATTACAAAATAGATCTCTAAGTTGTTCCACCATTTCTGCTTGCAAAGTTTTATAATACACTGCAGTCAAACCATCTGTTCCAGGAGCTTTAGCTCTTTTTAATTGTTTAATTGCTGCCATTATCTCCTCTTCTGTTATAGGATAATTCATTCTTTCCTTTTGTTGATCAGTAATTTTTGTAACTCTTTTATTATCTAAGTATTTTTCTATAAGTCCATTCTGCACATCATCTTTGCCATATAGTTTAGTATAATAGTCCACAAAAGCTTCTTTAATTAATTTTTGTTGAAAAATTTCTTTCCCTCCAATATCAATACTATCAATAGTCCGTATACTCTGCTTTTTCCTTAATGTATAGGCCAACCATCTGCCCGGTTTATTGGCATTACAAAATGTATTATGCTTCGCATATTGTAAATTTGTTGCAACTTGTTCCGCCATAAGCATTTGAAATTGGTCTTTCAAAAGTTTTATAACACCACGTATTCTCTCATCTATTGGGTTTTTAATAAGTAGCTGTTCTTTATTCTTTATTTCTACTTCCAGTTCAGATCTTTTCTTTTGTCGAATCAGTCTATGTTTAGAGTTCATATAAATAAGCACCCCTCTCATATAAGCTTTGCTCGCGTCCCATACAATTTCAATTGGGGTACCTTTATTCAGATTCATTTCAAAAAATTCTTTCAAATGCTTTTTAAGTTCTATTATATTTTTTTCATATCTGAACAAGTTTTCATTCATTCTCCAAGAGCGTCGCTCAATTTTGCCCATTTCAATTTCTATCCATACTGGGCTATGGTCAGTCAGAGTTCTTGGAAAAATCTTTGTTCTTTTTGTCTTCACAAGTAAATCATCTGACAACAAAATAAAGTCAATCCTAGAGAAAGATCTATGTCTATCGGAAAAAAAAGTATAATCCAGTTCTTTTGGATTATGTATTCTCCAAATATCTTTTAATTCAAAATCTTCTTTCATGTCAAAAAAAGTCTGTGGTAATCTGATCCTAGATTTCGCCAAACTCTTTTTATCTAATTTCGAATCAATTACTCCATTCCAATCTCCCATAATTAGAATAGATCTATAGTCCCATTGCAATATTTTAGTATGTAACATTTTATAGAAATGGTCCTGTTGTTGATTAGGAGCATAAATTCCAATCAAAAGAATTTGGCCATTTGCTGTAAGCAATTCGATGGCTACAAACCTACCATCTTCATCTGCTTCTATAATTTTAGCTGTTAATCTTTTGTTTACATAAATAACCACACCATTCTTTTTTTTTGCAAAGTTGAAGATATAAAATGTGTTCCTAATTTAGAATTTATCAAGTATTTTTGATCTTGAGTTGTAATATGCGTTTCCTGTAAACAAATTATGTCATTATTAAATTGTCTCAAATATGTAAATAATTTCTTCCTTTTCTGTGCTGAATTCAACCAATTCACATTCCAAAATAAACACTTAATTGTCATCTTTCTTTTCCTGAAGCATCGAGCAGAATAACCGAATATCTTCCCGAATCTTCGGTCTCGCCCCCCCCCCCGCCATGGCTCCAGTATCTTGTATGGCACTCATAGCTTCCTTTTCTTGTCTTTCCTGTTGTTGCTTTTCTTTAAGTTGTTTGGATTTTGCACGAGTTATACGCTGATCCTTAACTTCGGCCATCCGAACCAAATCCAGGATTGGAGAAGATTCCAGCAAAGGCTCATCCAAGAAACCTCCTTCAGCACCCTGCAATTTCTCTAGCTCCACCTGCTTAACCTGTTCTTGCAATTCTTGTTGAGATTGCTTCTTATCACTCTCCTTGATCTCCAAAACTGTGGAAGAACGTGGAGATGGTGTTCTTTCTTTAAAAATGGTAGTATAAAAATACTCCGCCTTCTCCACGGTATTCAAACGATGTCTTTCACCCTTGTATTTCAAAATTATGCCAGTTGGGGCATCCCACCGAAATGGTATTTCTTGCTTTTGCAATTCTTTTACAAGAAAGCCAAAATCTTTTCTTGCTTTCAACATTTTAGGTGGTAGTTCTTTATAAAATCCTATTTGTGAGCCCCCCACTTGCACAGAAGTAAGAAAATATTGTTGCAGGATATCATTTCTTATTGTTCTGTCCGTGAAGTATATGACCACATCTCTAGGCAGTTGTCTTTGTCTGGCCACCCAGAAATTCACTCTGTAAATTTTATCTATTTTGTGAAAAACCACATCAGGATTAATTTTTAAAAGCACTGCCAAAGCCTCAGCACAAATCTGTCTCAGGTCCTGCCTGTCACCCTCTTTAATTCCTCGAAGCCTTATGGCAAATTCCATTGACCTGAATTGCATCATAACAACTTCGTTTTCAACTCTTTGCATTTTCTCATCAACATCAGAAATTTTATAGTCATTATCTTTCATCTTAACATTGACTTCTGATTTAAGTTCATCTACTTTAGAATCAACTTTAATAATAAATTCTGCGAGGCCAGACGCCACATCTGATATTTTTTTAGTCACCTTGCCATAATCCTGTTTCACCATATCTTTAATTTCATTAATTTCCTGCATAATTTCCTGTTGAGATTTTTGAAGTTTTTCATCTATTTCCTGTTGGGATTTTTGAAATTTATCATCCAAAACTTTAGAAATAAATTCTTTTAAATTTTCAAGATCAAAATCTTTTTTCTCAGTCTGTTGAGACTGTATTTCATGTTTGTGTGTGGGGGATCCCCCCCCGCTGCCTTTCCTTCCTGCTTCTTTGAAGCCATTCTGCCACGTGATTTAGTTTTTCTGAAAAGGGAAATCCTTTTTCTTTTTCCACCTCCACAAAGGCTTCTAAAAAAGTCCCCCAAATTTAATCAGGTAGAAGCTAGGCTGAGGCCAACTCAGATTTTAATAAAAAAGTTTTTCCACTTCTCCTGTTCCTTTGTGTTACAGGCAGAGTTACTTTGTAACAGATCAAAGAAGCTTCACAGAATCACTTTCACTAGCTCATTAACTCAGTTGCTGGGCGCCATTTTTTTTTTTCAAATCAGTTTCACTCACACTTTCTCTTAGTTTAAAAAGTCACCAAAAACATCAATACTTGCGATTCTCAAGTTTGGGGGTTCAAGTTGATACTTCCGCTGCTTGTTAAGGTTGGTTTCATTCAGATAAAATGTTTGTAGCAGCCAGCTTGTTCTGCGGAGTTCAGCAGAATCGTCCCACGCCGTCCGGAGTCTGGCAAGTTGAAAGGGAGCCGCGCCTGTTTCCTCCCCAGCAATAAATCTCTGGGGGCTCACAGGGGCTCAACCGGTGCCTTGCCTTCTCTGCTCCTACAATCCTTAGGATTTTGGAGTTTTCAAGCCGCTTCTCGATGTCGAAGCGGCTCTACAAACGGCGGGGCTGGCGGTCCTCAAGAGGAGACCATCTTCGCTGGCGGCGAGACAAACCGGAAGTCAAAATCTTTTCTGTCTTTTAGCATCTTAGGCGGCAACTCCTTATAAATCCCAATCTGCCTTCCATCCACTTGTAGGGTAGAAACAAAAGACTTTTGCAAGATGTCATTTCTTATTCTTTTATCTGTAAAGTATATCACTACATCTCTAGGCAATTGCCTTTGCCTTGCCACTCAAGAATTCACTCTGTAAATCTTGTCAATTTTGGACAAAACCTCTTCAGGGCTAACCTTTAACATCACAGCCAAAGCATCAGCACAATCCTTCTCAAATCTCTGTTGTTTTCCTTTATCCCCCTCAGTCTTACAGCAAATTCCATAAATTTGAATTGCATCATTGTCACTTCATTTTCAATCCTTTGCATTTTATTATCCACATTATAGATCTTATAATCAGCTTCCTTCATTTTAGACTCTACTTCTAAACTGATTTCTTCCATTTTTTTTTTATCAATCTGGACAATTACTTCTGAGAAGCCAGTCAGGACTGTCAAAATATCTCGCTTTATCTTATCATACTTTTCTTGAACCACCTCCTTAGTTTCCTGTTGAAATTTCTCAAACTTCTGGTCCATAACCACATCTTGTCTCATCAGAGTCGCAATAATAAATTCCTTCAAGTCTTTAAAATCAATCTCCTGTCTCTGGCTCTGAGTCTGCAAGCTTAAAAACTGCTCTTGTGACTTATGAATAAGGGAACCCCCCCATACAGCTTTGTTATCTGGCTTAAAAGCCATTCTGCCACGCAGACAAACTTTTTTTAAGAAGGAAGTCTTCTCTCCCTTTTCACCAGCACAAAATCCTCTCAGAGTTAATCAAGTCTCTAAGGGAGATAGAACGTAAAGGCAGTTTGAGAAAAAAAAAACTTTTCCCTTTTCTTCTAACCAGCGCTGTTATTTTAGATACTTTGTAGCATACTGAGACAATCAGGCAAGTCCACTTTCGCTTTCAGCTTTTTTTTCTTTTCAAGCAGCTAAAGCCGGACGCCATTTTAAACTTTCACTCTTTCTTCATTCTTAAATTCAATCACAGGGCTATTATATATACTTGCAGTTTTGAGTTCCAGATCCAGATTTCACCCTGTTTATTTTAATAAATCCTTTGACTTTCGCTGGTTATGTTGGTTGCGTCGTCTGGCTCTGCTACATGCAGAGTTCCCCCAGAGTCCAGAGCCATGGCGAGCTGGATAGGGAGCCTCATCCTGTTTCCTCCCCAGAAGCAAAAAAAAAAAAAAAAAACAATCTGGGGACTTCACGGGGGGCTCTACCTGATCTTGCCGGCTCTCCTCATGTTTCCTCAAAGAAACAGAGTTTTTCAAGCCGCCTCTCAGCTGTGGAGGCGGCTCTTTACGGGCGGTAGGGCTGGCGGTCTTGAAAGATCGTCTGGCGATGACAGCCAATACGATCGGCACAGCTTCCCGAATCTGAGTTGTTGGCGCTGACTGATGATGCTATGGGAGCACTGACAACATTGAGGGGAAGCTGTGCCGATCTCGTCAAGCCTGCATGCCACTCAATGCTGGAACCAGCTGGTTGCTGAGCGGAGCTTCCCCCAGGCATCCAGGGGGATATTACTGATGCTCCGACTTCCCCAGACAGGTGGGGCTCGCCATCATTGGGGGTCAGCTGGGGAAGTCAGAGCGTCGGTAATATCCCCCTGGATGCCTGGGACGGCGGGGGAAGCTCCGCGTAGCAACCAGCTGGTTCCAGCATTGAGTGGCATGCAGGCTTGACGAGATCGGCACAGCTTCCCGAATCTGAGTTGCTGGCACTGACTGATGATGCTACGGGAGCGCCAACAACATTGAGGAGAAGCTGTGCCAATCTCGTCAAGCCTGCATGCCACTCAATGCTGGAACCAGCTGGTTGCTGAGCGGAGCTTCCCCCAGGCATCCGGGGGATATTACCGACGCTCCGACTTCCCCAGCTGACCCCTAGTGATGGCGAGCCCCACCTGTCTGGGGAAGTCGGAGCGTCGGTAATATCCCCCTGGATGCCTGGGGGAAGCTCCACTCAGCAATCTAGTGGCCCCATCACTTGTGATGGGAGGGGAGGTCCTTACTTCCTCAGAAAGAGTCTGCAATCTGGGGGTCCTCCTGGATTCATGGCTATCTTTAGAAGATCATTTGACGGCCGTGACCAGGGGGGCCTTCGCACAGGTACGCCTGGTGCACCAGTTGTGCCCTTTCCTAGATCGGGACCCAGATCACTCATGCCCTTGTTATGTCTCAGTTGGACTACTGTAACACCCTCTACATGGGGCTGCCCTTGGGATGCACCCGAAGGCTACAGTTAGTCTAGAATGCGGTCGCGTGGGGGCGCATTCTTACGGGGGCTTCTCGGTACTCCCATGTGACACCTCTCCTGCGCGAGCTGCACTGGCTACCAGTGATACTTCGGGTTCGTTTCAAGGTGCTGGTGCTCACCTATAAAGCTTTAAGATATCTCTTTAAGAAAAAGAAAAAAAAGAAAATATTATTTTGCATCCATTCAATTTTAAATTAACCATTTTAGTACTTCATTAAGTTCTTTTTTTCTTTTTTCTTTCTCTCTCAAAAAAAATAGTTCAATAAAATATTCTTCAGAATATAACCTTAAAGATACTATTAATCCATTGAGTTTAGTTATTTCTAAGTCTTAAATTCATTCTTCAAAATATCAATTTCAAAACTTTCAGAAAACTATCCATTAACTTTAAAGTTAACCATTTTAATACCACAGTCATTTTTTAAAAAAGCTATCCATTTTTAGTTAAACATTTTTACTTAAACTTAAAAAAGTGCTAATTTCAATAGACTTTTCAAATTTATTAAGATCCTCCCCAAAAGAAATTAATCTTCCTTTCTTTCTATATTTTTTCCAATCCTTCTTTTTCAATAATACTTTCTCCTTCAACATTGCTCCTCCCCCTGCTTTTATTTTCGAAAATTTTTGAATGTAGATTTGAGACTGATGCATCTTTGAAAATCGCTCTCTCCTTAAAGTTATCTCCTTCATTTTGAAAGCTCCATTTCTACTCTTCCTGCTATAATCAGTCACTTCCTCCCTTAAAAATTGATTCTGTCTATAAAACCAAGAATTGTCACAATAAAGTTTATCAGTCTGCAGGAAAGAGTCTATTTGCTGCTTTTCAGTTAACTGCATAGAAGCTTCTGCCAAAACCTCTGATTTCAATGTGGTAACTTCCATTGTGTTCCTGACAGCCTCTTTTCCCTGCTCCAAAGACAAATTAGTTTGATTTTCTTGCTCTTTTCCAGCCAGCAAATCATTTTTGTTCTCCAGATTATAATTTTGAATAGTTCTTTCAATTGATTCCAGTATAGCAGAAGTATAGAAATTTAAAAATTCTTGTAAAACCTCTACAGTCACAACTTGTGAATTTGCTGGCTCATATAGTAATGATCCTCCATCCTTGATGTCAGCCATATTTCAATTCCCAGTTTAAGTTTATTCAGCTATCAGGTCAATAAATCCATTTTTTCCACACAATTTAGAAGTATAAAATAGTTGAGGTCAATACCATAGTCTTTTTCATTTCACTAGCACTTTAAATCTTTTTCTTGCGGCGTAATCCGGTAGCTTTTACAATGTTGCAGCTTTAGCGATCACTTTCACTTGTAAGTTTCGTTTTAAATGCCCTTAAGCGCCATCTTTTTTCCTTTTTCTTTTAAACGGAGTTAAAGTTTAATACTTGCATTTTCTGTTCTCCTGATTTGCTCTGCCAGCATCCAGATTCGAATTTTCTCATAGTCCTTAAAATTGCACTGCTGGTGTGGTCGCGACCCCCTGTTCTGCATAGAGCAGAATCGTCCCGGATCCGGAGCACTGAAGGGCTTTCAGGGAGCTCTCACCCTGTAAACCCCAGGCTTTAAAAAAAAAAAGCCTGGGGGTCTAGGGGAGCTTTACCCAGACCCTTCTGCTCTTCTCTCCCCCTTTTTCCCTGGGGAAAAATCCTTTTGGATTTTTTGTAGCAATGTATCATAATTATCTTTTTTGATCGTGTATGCAATGGATATACCCCTCACATATGCTTTTAGTGTATCCCATAGGTTTTTTGTCGTCATTTGTTCATTCCAATATTCTTTTAAAAATGATTCTAATTCTTTTTTTGCATATTGCATATACTTTTTTTCTTTTCACCCTCTGGTTTATGGTCCACCTCCCTTTCTTCTTTATTTCTCCTTTCTATTTAATTGTTATCGGACTATGGTCCGCCCAGATGTTTGGTGTAATTTCTATTTCTGATATTCTTTTTGCTGTTTCTGGATCCATCCACGCCATATCTATTCTGGGCCATGATTGATGGAGATTGGAGAAGATTTCCTTTCTACTATCCAATTATTCTTCCCCTTTTAACCATTTTCTTTTGCTCTCTCCGAAATTCCATTTCTTAATATTTTCTTCCCTTTCTCCCATTCTCTTATTCTCTTATTTTCTTTTTATATTTATTGTATCTTTCCCCCTGAATCCTTTCTCTAGTTTTTAAAATTATTACCCTCTTCATTCTTCCCCTCAATCTTTTCCCATTTCCTTCTCTTCCCCTCTTTTTTGAGGAGTATTCCCCCGTTCCATTTTTATTTTGTCACTGTCAATCCCAGTGTAATTATCTATTTTTTTATCTTCAGTTGTTTTCTGTTCAACTTTATGTTCTTGCTTTTCATTTTTATTCTTTTTTTCCTTTTTTAAAATCTTCTAACCGCTTTTTTATTTCTTTATTTCCCTTAAATGCTTCTTCTTAAACATCTCCATTAGTTCCTCATACTCATACTCCCAATTTTCCATATTGTCAGTTCAAAGAACAGGGGGAAAATTTAATTTATGTATAGTTCAAATTCAAGTCCATGTAATGTTTCTTTTTTTTTTTTCTTTCCAAATAGTATCCAGATCAAACATTTATTTAGACCATTCCAGTTTGAGGCTTTATTTTTTTCCATTTCTTTTCAAAATCATGCTCCAGCTGTTTAAACAAATACTCCTTAAAGAGTTTCTCATGGTTATCTTACTCCTTTATTTCTTCAAATTTTAAAACGATTGTTGTAGTGCTTCTTTTCTGCCAGCAGGTGTCTCTCTCCGATCCACAAATCTCCAGACAGCAATGTATCACTTTTAAATCCACATAGAAAGTACTTTCACTTCAATTACTTCCTTTTATTGTTAAAGAATGCTTTCACTCAGTTTTCTTTTTCTCATATTTTAATTTCATTTTAATTTCCCCAAATCCAATTATAAATCCAGGTAGGAAGTTTTCCTTTTCGGCTTTAGTCTTTTAGGTTCCTTTTTATTTTTCTCTTCACTTTAAATTACCTAGTGCCAATTAGCTGCTTATTTCATCCTGGGACCTCTTTTAAGCTTTCAAAATTTTTCTTCTTACCTGTGAGTTGGCCAGTCACTCACCCAGTACCATTACTCCATTCAAACATCACTTCTGCACAAATCTTAGTCCAGTTGCCCCAGCTTAGAGTGGTCATTTTAATGGCCACTATCCCCGCCACCAGATCAAAGAGCTGCCTCCAATCCTTCGAGGAACTTGCCTGTTCCTCTTGGTCTTCCGAGGTGCCTCTCTTTCTCCCCCATCCCTCCAAGACAGTTCCGGTCTGAAGACTCCCTGACAGCGGTTTTTCTGGCTGGATCTTTGCGAGGCTTGTCGGAGCCCACTATTTTCCAGCCAGGAAAGCGTCATCGTGATGCTTCCGGTTCCCTTGTGAACTGCATTATTATAGGCCACTTCTGTAAAAGGCAATAACTCAATCCAACTGTCCTGCTGATAGTTAATAAAACAACACAGGTACTGTTCCAGAACTGAGTTTGTTCATTCTATGGCCCCATTCGTTTGCAGATGATGACTAGAACTAAGTCCCTGTTTGGTTCCGAGTAGGTCCAAAAAACCTTTCCAGAACTTGGATGTGAATTGGACCCCTCTGTGTGAAATAATACATCGTGGGGCCCCATGCAAGAGGTATATGTGGACCAAAAACAGCTTAACCAAGGCTTTGGCCATAGGGATCTTTTGGCATGGGATGAAGTGAACCTGCTTTGAAAAAAGGTCTGTGACAACCCAGATCACTGTGTTTCCAGAAATCTCTGGCAATTCTACAATGAAATCCATGGAGATCACATAGTGGGACCATAGACTGCAATAGACTGGAGGTTTTCCCCTACCTGCATTTAACGGCAGTGCAAATGGGACAACTCGCTACATAGCTTTCTATGTCTTTTTTTAATGAGGGCCACCAGAATTGAAAATGTAACATTTTTACAAAACCAAAGTGACCAGCTAATTTGGAGTCATGGAGTTGCATAGCTTTCAGCCTTTCCCTAACTGAGACATATAGCTTATTTCCCACCCAAGCTAACCCATCTTTTATTATGCAAGTATGTCTATGGGCACTAAACCACTCATCAGTTTCCAAGCCTTTTTGAATTCTGTGGTGGTGGAGGGCTCATTCTTTGTCAGAGAGTGTGTGGCAATTTTAGCTGCTAATTGGAAGGCTGGGTGCATGGGCTTAATAACTTCCACCTTAACATTGTTGTATTGCAGTAGTCTGGACAAAGCATCTGCCAAAAAGTTTTTTTCTCCTGGTAAATACTTCAAAATGAAAATAAAGTGTTGGAAGTTGTCAGTATATAAGGGTTCATGAATTGGAATAGACATGGTAACAGGTCAACCAATGGAGACTGTTTGGTGACCCAGACGGTTCGGAGTCTGGGCGTGACTTAGGTTCACTCATATATATATATATATAGTGCTTCTGTGATTATATTGGTTCTGTACTTCTGGATTCTGAGTTCTGGTATTGTATACATACATCATGCTTTATATTACTGTATATAAAGAAGTTTCTTTTATACATGAATCCTGCTGAATTATTTACTTGTGTGCTGGTTGAATTGCTGCAAACTCTAACAGGTTATGGGTCCAGAGCACACCAGACATAGTAAGACTGAACTGTAATTAAGCTGAAGGACTGCCTGTGTTAAAAAAAAGTAAAAAAAACAAGGCAGAGAAGGCTTGCAGGATGGCTGTTGAATTCAAGGAGAGCTCTCTGCCTCGATTGGGACAGAAGAATTATATCATTTGGGCTGCAAAATTGGAATGCTTCCTGAAGGCTAAGGAGCTCTGGGATCTAATCCACCCCAGGCACCGTTAGCAGCAGCAGATCAAAAGCAGCATGATAAAACACTGGCCAATATTATCTTAAATTTAGAAGATGAACAATTCTTGAATGTAGCTGATTTAAAAGACTGCAAAGGAGGTCTGGGTGAAATTAAGAAGAGTGCATGTGAGTGCATTAGCATGCAATATTGTGCAATTATCGAGACAATTATACAGAGCCTGGCTGTAGCCACATGAGAATGTAGAGAAGCATTTGATGCATTGAGTTTATTGAGTTGGAACAGCATGGAATGAAGATTCCTGAACCTCAGAAGGTGCTGTTGGTGTTAAATAGTCTTGATGAAATGTGGGACATTGTTTCAGCTGTTTGTTTGTTTGTTTGTTTTTTTAAATGTTTTATTTGCAGTTTTCTTTTCAAATCATACATATTTTTTGGACAGTGTATTGAACAGGTCAAGTCTTTTTTAAATAACACTAACAATAATAATACAAATAAGTATGTGTAATTCTAATCTTCCAACTTGAACAATACTATTCTCTTTTCATAATCCTTTATCATTTTTCCCATTAATTCATTTAAACATAGATAACATTTCTTTGCGCCATGTATTTGTTATCCCCTACTAAATTACTATTATTTAATATTTTAAAGGTTACTCATTATTTCACCATAGCTTCAATATTCCAAATGTGTAGGATTACTAATAACTCCAAATATTAACAATATTTAATCAATCCCGGGAGAGTATCTTAAAATCCCCACAATTTCTAATCCTTAATATTTTAAATTCACAATATACTTTAACACAATAATACAATTAAATTACCTAATCCTAAATTTCCATCTACTAGTTATAATAAGTTGTATTATCTATATCTATCTCTATCTCTCTCTCTCTCTCTCTCTCTCTCTCTCTCTCTCTCTCTCTCTATATATATATATATATATATATATATATATATATATATATATATATATACATACACACACACTACTATTTTCCCTACTTGTATTTTCCTATTTTATTAATATATTTTCTCATTATCCATCATCTCTTAACCTTTTTAAAATTCCATCATCTATAGATTTTTTAATCAGCCTTTTATCTCTCTCTCTTGGAATCTTATAGCTCTTTTTGATATTTTTATGCCTACTGAACATTCCCTTTGTCTCTTTCTGCGGTATTATTTGAATACCCATCAACAAGACTTCCCCTTTTTTAAAAAAAGAATTTTTTCTCTTTTTTCTCTAAATCTTTCTTTTTCTCTCTCTATTCTATTATATGCTTTTGAAGAGTTATCTAATTGATTCCTTTCTCTTCTATTAATTAATAGAAGATTCCTTTCTCTAATTAATTCTATTAATTAGAGTTATCTAATTAATCCTTTCTCTTCTGTATTTTTAGCTTTTTGCATCTCATTTTGATTTTTCCCTTCCACTGCTTCTTCTAATTTCTCATCTATTTCTTGAATATTGTGTTCCTCTTTCCCCCCCCTTGTTGAGTGACTTCTACATTCATTTCTGTGTCTTTAAACCATCCCCTTGTCGCCTTATTATTCTTGATAGATTCACACACACTTTTAACATCAAAAATATTTCTTCATATATCTCATATACCTCTATCATCCCCTGTAACTCCATTTTATAACAATTTAATAAAAATTACTCATTATATTTCTATTATTCCAATGTCCCAATATTTAAAAACTCTTGCTTAATAAAATTTCATCAATCCCATAATTATATTTCCAAGACCTCTAAATTTATAACCTTTAAAATGCTTTAAAAATTTACAACCTTATATTTTTCCAATTACATATCTTCCCAATTGTCCAACTTTGAAAGTCTTATTTAACTTTACTTCTTTTCTCTTTTCTTCTATCACTTCTTCTTTTGTCTCGTGGAATGTTCTGTTGAACGTTAATAGTCCAAATCCAAGTTAATCCATTAGATTCCTCCAATCTGTCAAATCCACAACCCAATAACCAATTTTAATAAAGTTTAGTTATTTGCAAGTTAATTCCTTTTAAAAATCTTTAGAAGGAAAAAAAACCTCTTTGAATATTCTCAAATTATATTCTAACATAGAGTCAAGGTCAGGCCATCTTCCAGATGTTTTAACTTCTATTCTGTGTATCAGACTTTATGTGTTTTAGGTTCACTTTCACTGTGTATGCTGCAGCTATAGTGCTGTAGTATTTCTCTTCTTCCAGTAGATGGCTCTCTTATTCCCAAATCCAATGTTAAACAATCTGTCAAAAACAGCTGATTATCTGATAAATCCAGGGGATTTAAAAATACAAATAAACAAAACAGTTTCTCCCAAAATGTGTCAAACACATTTCCAATTGTTTGAACTTTTTAAAAGCTTTTTGTGTTTTAAAGCTTTCCTTGGGCTTC
Source organism: Arizona elegans (assembly GCA_022577455.1). NCBI lineage: Eukaryota > Metazoa > Chordata > Lepidosauria > Squamata > Colubridae > Arizona > Arizona elegans. Next base: position 159,469,009 of record JAKOOJ010000001.1, read on the forward strand.
TTTCGCCTCTTAATTTTCAGTTATTTTTTTCCCCCCCATGTACTTAGTCACCGCTTTCTTAGGCTTGGAGATTATCTTTTAAGCTTCTTGTACGTGAATCAAGTTTTTAGAATAAAGGTTGGTAGTTTATCTTATCCAGTTTCAATGCTCTGTCCACAAACTGCTCCAACACAAATCTTGTGGTCCTGTTGTCCCAGCTTTGTGACTTCCAAAAAATGGCCATTGCTGCTGCCTTTCGGGAGAGCTTGCTTCGGACCTAACAAGGAATTTGTGAGTTCCTCGTGGACAACAAAGCACTTCTCCTTCCTTCACCGCACGTAAAAGGCAGCTATGACCCCATAGGGTCTCCCGACAGTGGTTACTGGCTAGATTTCGCAAGGCTCGGTGGAGCCCGCTATTTTCCAGCAGTTCTCACCGTTACGTCAACCGGAAGTTATTTCAGCAATTTTTTTAGTGCAAACCAGAACATAAGAATGGAAGCCCTTAAAGCCTGTTTGCTTTTTGAAGAAAACAAACACCATTTTAGAAAAAGCCACGAGAAGGAATTTCTGAGGTGGCGGCCCAAGGAGCAGAGTGAGAAAAGCAACAGACAAGATGTCAGCAAAGACCAGAGAGCCCATCAAAGATTTTCTATGAAGAAAGACTGTTTTCAAGGAAGAAAAACATATGGACAAACTGCTGTTGCAAAAGTTAGCTATTGTAATAGCAGAGTCAAATGGTTAATTGACAGTGGGGCTAGTCAAACAATTATTAATTCAAAACTGTTTTACAGAATGGATACCCAAACTATTATATGTTATTTTGCAAAAATGTTTTTTGAGCAGTGAAGATGAGCACAACAAGTATCACTAAGATAAGTGAGAAAGTGTCTTCAAACCCTGCATCCACGACATCATCACCTTCAAATCAGCGTTCAATAGAAATCATGTTCGGAACGGAGAAATCAAGTTCAACATTGAACATACAGAGCATGCAAGTGACATTACTCATGAAACAAGCAGCAATGACAAGGACACAGGAAACGATAGCAAAGAACATGAAGAGATAAAAAGAAATCATGAATAGATTAAGAACGACATGGGAGAAATGAAAGGAGACATTAGAAGAATGGATGATAAAATAGGAAACATACAACAAGCCATCACTAAGAATGAATAGAGAATACAAACAGTAGAGATAAAAATGGAACAAACAGGGAAAAAAATGGAAACAATGAAACAGAAATATATACTTGCCAGTAGGAGAGGAAACGACTGTCTTCTTAGAGATGGAAAAAGCATCTTTTTTTCTAAGGTTCCAGAATGTAGTGGAAGAAAAGGAGGAAGACCTAGGTGAGACCATGGCAGAAATACTTGCAGATACATTACAGAAAAGCAAACAGGATATACGGAGAGACATAGATGAAGTGTAAAGAGTACACAAAAACTACACAAGGAGACATAGATTATCAAAAGAAGTACATGTGAGGTTCACAAAAAAGGAAATAAGGGATGAAATATACAAAAAAATGAGGGAAGAACTTATAATATATAAAGGAAAAGAAATACAAATCTTGAGATAAATTTCTAGGAGAATGAGAAACCAGAGAAGACACTACCAATGTTTAACTACACAATTATTTATTTATTTATTTATTTATTTATCTATTTATTTATTTTTCATATTTGTATACCGCCCTACTCCCGAAGGACTCAGGGCGGTGAACAGCCACAATAAATTACAAATACATATAGAAGTTAAAAAAAAAAACTATTAAAAAACAGATTAAGTAATTTGGCTCAAAGATTAAAACATCCAAATTTATCTAAAAGAGGTCTAAAACCTGATTTAAAAGCCAATTTAAAAGCCAATTTAAAAGGGAAAGTTAGGCCAGACCAGCTTGTTGGAATAGAAACGTTTTCAGGGCACGGCGGAATATGCGTAAGTCTTGGATGTTTCGTAACTCCGGGGGAAGCCCGTTCCAGATGGTAGGTGCCCCCACAGAAAAGGCTCTCCCCCTGGGGGCCGTCAGTCGACATTGTTTGGCCGACGGCACCCTGAGGAGTCCCTCTCTATGGGAGCGAACTGGTCGGTGAGAGGCTATTGGTGGCAGGAGGCGGTCTCGTAAGTACCCTGGTCCTGAGCCATGGAGCGCTCTAAAGGTAGTAACCAAAACCTTGAAGCGGACCCGGAAGACCACTGGGAGCCAGTGCAGCTCGCGCAGGAGGGGGGTTACATGAGAGCTCCACATTGCTCCCATTACCACCCGCGCGGCCGCATTCTGGACCAGTTGGAGCCCTCCCTCTCAAGGGGAGCCCCATGTAGAGAGCATTACAATAATCCAGGCGTGAGGTGACAAGGGCGTGAGTGACCATGCGCAACGAGTCCCGATCCAGAAAGGGATGCAACTGGCGAATCAGGCGAACCTGATAAAAAGTCCTCCTGGCCACAGCCGTCATATGCTCTTCTAAAGACAGCCGCAAGTCCAGGAGGATGCCCAAGTTGCGAACCCCATCTGTGGGGGCCAACGACTCGCTCCCAATAGTCAGAGATGGCACCAACTGACTATATCGGGACGACGGAAACCACAGCCACTCGGTCTTGGATGGGTTGAGTCTGAGTTTGTTGCTCCCCATCCAGATCCGTGCGGCCTCCAGGCACCGGGACATCACCTTGAGGGCATCATTGGGGTGGTCTGGGGTGGAGATGTACAGCTGGGTGTCATCAGCGTACTGATGGTACTTCACCCCAAAACCACGGATGATCTCACCCAGCGGCTTCACATAAATGTTGAATAGAAGGGGCGAGAGGACCGATCCTTGTGGCACCCCACATATAAGGGGCCTCGGGGTCGACCTCTGCCCCCCTGTCAACACAGACTGCGACCGGTCAGAGAGAAAGGAGGAGAACCACTGTAAAACAGTGCCCCCCACCCCCAACCCTTCCAACCGGTGCAGCATGATATCATGATCGATGGTATCAAAAGCCGCTGAGAGGTCTAGTAGGACCAGGACAGAGGAGCAACCCCTGTCCCGAGCCCTCCAGAGATCATCAACCAATGCGACCAATGCTGTCTCTGTGCTGTACCCGGGCCTGAATCCCGACTGGAACGGATCTAGATAATTCGATTCATCCAGGTACTGAGGCAGTTGTCGTGCAACCACACTCTCAACAACCTTTGCAACAAAGCGAAGGTTGGAGACAGGACGATAATTTGCTAATACAGCTGGATCCAGGGAGGGCTTCTTGAGGAGGGGCCTCACCACCGCCTCTTTCAAGACGGTGGGAAAGACACCCCCACTCAAAGAAGCATTTATAATCTCCTGGAGCCAGCCTTGTGTCACCTCCCGGGAGGCCAGTACCAACCAGGATGGACACGGGTCCAATAAACATGTGGTCGCATTTAGTCTGTTCAGTATCCTGTCCACGCTTTCGGGAGTCACAGGATCAAACTCTTCCCAAATAATATTCTCAGGACCTGCCCCTGTCATCTCCTCTGGATCAATTCAGTCAGAGTCTAGCTGTTCACGAATCTGAGCAATTTTGTCATACAGATATTGTACAAAATCCTCAGCTCTACCCTCCAAGGGGTCTTCCCGCATCTCTTGATGGAGCAGAGAGCGGGTCACCCTAAACAGGGCGGCTGGGCGATTATCTGATGATGCAATAAGAGTAGAAAAGTAGTTACTCTTCTCTACTCTTATCGCCACTAGGTAATTCTTAATATGAGATCTTACCAGTGTTCGGTCGGATTCAGAACGACTAGCCCTCCAACTGCTCTCTAGGCATCTTTTCCAGCGCTTCATCTCCCTCAGCTCCTCAGTATACCAAGGAGCCAGGTGAGACCGGCGCCGGGTCAGAGGCCGCAAAGGCACGACTCGGTCTAAAGCATCAGCCGCCGCCCTATCCCAGGCGGCCACTAAGTCCTCAGCCGAGTCGTGTGCTAGAACCTCAGGAAATGGCCCAAGCTCCATCTGGAATCTCTCAGGATCCATCAGGCGCCTGGGGCGGAACCACCTGGTCGGTTCTGCCTCCCTGCGGCGGGGTGTGGCGGTTCGAAGGTCCAGGCGAAAGAGGGAGTGATCTGACCATGACAAGGGTTCAATCACTATATCCCCTATCTCGAGATCACTCAACCACTGTCCAGAGACAAAAACAAGGTCCAGTGTGTGTCCCCCCATGTGAGTAGAGCCATAAATTAACTGGCTCAGGTCCATAGCCGTCATGGAAGCCATGAACTCCCGAGCCACCTCAGATGTCTCGCCAACTGATGACAGGTTAAAATCCCCCATGACCATAAGCCTGGGGGTGTCAACAGCCACCGCGGCTATAACATCAAGCAGCTCAGGCAGGGCTGCTGCCACATGGCAGGGAGCCAGGTACGTGACTAGCAACCCCAACTGCACCCTATGACCCCACTTCACAAGAAGGGACTCACATCCAGCCGTCTGAGGAACAGTGGCCTCCCTTGGTCCAAGACCTTCATTAATAACAACCGCCACCCCTCCGCCCCTCCCCTGAGACCTTGGTTGATGGAAAGCACAGAAACCTGGTGGGCACATATCAACAAGGGGTCTCCCCCTTCCTGGCCCAACCAGGTCTCCGTAATACCCATCAGGTCCGCACCCCCCTCCTGAATAAGATCACAAATGAGGGGGGCTTTATTAACCACGGACCTGGCATTGCACAGCAACAGCCGAAGGCCTGGGGCCCGAGTTTCCGTACAACCTGGGGAACGAGAAGAGCTTTGAGGGTCGGAGCGCGCCACCACTTGTAAACAGCGAGGACGCACTCCTGTAGGATGATGTGGCCCCCTGCTCCCGCCATATCTGCCCCTCCCACCTACAGTATCGATGTTATGGGCATCTATATCGTAAGATCTAATCATCTCCTTGACCCCAGAGTTCACACCTCCCATGCCACGCCCTACGGCTGGCCCAGATACCCTCCCCCGCGGGTCTTCCCCCGAACCCACGTAATCTACCCCCCTCCCAGAATCCCTTAAAATCTTATTAAGAAATTTCCCTAAAAAACCCCATAACCCTCTTTTTGCTGTAGGCCATCTCTCCGGACTCCAAAGTCCGTCATCGAGATAGCTCTCGATAAAGAAGAGGGCCAGACCTGCGAGAGGGGGGCATCTCGCAGTTTGAGGAGTTCTCCCAATGAGTACATTATGTAGCTAGATAGTCTATAGCTGGTAGGCATGTCCAAGTTTTACAGGGTCCTGTGGAGAGAGTATCAATTAGGGGTATAAGTCATTTTGGTCCCGCTGAACTCTCATATCAGTGATAGAAAGAGCCATTTTGAACTCAGATGTGAACATCGATCACCCTCTCACGGCAACCAGATATAAGGGAGAAAAACAGCAGCTATAGTCCTGTTCTTTCAATGTTGTACCTAGGCATAGATGGAATAGCCAATCCTTGAGATTAGAGATACGGATAGTCTGTGGGAAATATATATAGTAGGCGAAAATCCAGGGAGACTCAGATGAAATAAAAGTAAGGAAATTCTCATCCTGATATACAGGAAACAACAAACCTGGATAGCAAATGATTCACAAAAAAGCCGAATATCCGGTCATAAAAGGGCGATAGGAGATAAAAATACAGGAGGGGAGATGGAATAAGGCAGTCACTTTGTAGAAGCAAAGCCCCCATGACAGACATAACAATCATTTCTAATCTCTTTAGCTTTCTTTAGGTCTTTTATGCATGAAGGTTTAACCGCCCCCCCCCATAGAAAGAGAGGGGGGAGGCCTCTGGGAGGTAATCCAGAGCTGGCCCAACAATGGAAGGATTGGCATCTTTCCATTGCCCAGGAGATCAGTTGAAAATAAATAAGAAAGGTCCCTATTCTCCTTTCTGAGGCCTCTTTGGTCTTTAAATTGCTTTGGTTTTTGCTGCCTGTAACTGCCAACTGTAACTGCTATTTCGGGCGCCATTTTGGAATTTTAAACTGCCACCACCATCGGCCTCCTCCGCGCTGATTTCGCCCACTGCTGGCCTCTGCAGGCAACCTCCAATCTTGCCAAGTGTCTAACTAAGTCAGCCCAGGATGCCAGACAGTCATCGCAGCCGTATATCGCCATCCATCCGGTAGCCTCTGATGAATGTAGGGCCGGCTGTCACGAAGCTATCATGCTATATATAACATGATGTTCAGATGGCTTGCTTCGGAAGAAGAAATTCAAATTGGATACAAGTTCTTCGAGTATCATTTCACAGCCGAGGAAGAACAAGAGAATAAAGAAGAGGTAGAGAGCAGGAGTCAGGAGGAACACCAAGCAGGGGACAATGAGGTAGAAAGAGAAGAAAAAAGGAAACAAGAAAAAGAACGAGTAGAACAAGAGGGTACAAGAGAAAAAATACAGAGAGAGACAAGAAATACAAGAAAATTAAGAACGGTATATAAGTAACGAAATGGAGGAAGAAATTAAGATGCTTTCAATAAACATAAATGGACTAAACTCACCTGTAAAAAGAACACAAACTCTCACAAAACTACAAAGATTGGACATGGACATTGTTTGTTTGCAGGAAGTACACATCAACAAACAATATGGCAAACTTCTAGAAAATCCAAAAAATAGGGAAACTTTATGTAACATTATCACACAAAAAAAGAGAAATTATATATAATTTCTCAATATATATTAAGGAAATCTAAACAAATATATGCAGATGAGGAAGGAAGAATTTTAATGATAGAGATAGAAACAGATCAAAAACAAATACTGCTTACCACAATATACGCACCAAACAATAATCAAAATGAATTCTACAGAAAAGTACACAATAAAATAATGGAAACAGAATATGAAAATATATGGTTAATAGCAGTGGTGGGCTTCAATTTTTTTAACAACCGGTTCTGTGGGCGTGGCTTAGTTGGCGGTGTGGCTCGCACTTATGACCATCCTCACATTTATGCCCATTGCGGCATTCTTAATAACCGTGTCACTCATTTCACAACTGCTTCTCTTCACCATGGTGACAAGATAGGGCAAAAACGTAAAATGTGAGGACAGTCGTAAGTTTGAGGACTGGTCAAAAGGGCGAGGACCAGTCAGAAATAACTTTTTCAGCCCTCTGTGTAGTCCATATGCATAAAATGATACAGCAATAGAGAGGGATGAAGGAAGGGAAGGGAAATTAGAGTAGGAGTGAGGGGAAGAGAGGGAGGAAGAGAGGAGGAGAAGGATAAAGGAAGAGGAAGTAGGGAGGAGAAGAAGAGGGGGAGGAAGAGAAAGTAAGAAGGAAAGAAAAGAGAGAGGTGGTAGGTTTGAGGAGAAAGATTGCTGTACAATAAAAAAGATGAAAGGGAAGAAAACCAACCCCAAACAAATATAAAGATATTAAGATAAAGAATGAATTGTTAAACTTTAAAGAATAAAAGAGAACAAATATGAATAAATAACAATAATTAGAAACACACATACAAACATACAATGTATTTTCTTTGAACAGAGTATTTGGCCGGTTCACAAATTTAAACAGTGTTAAACTGTTGAAGTGTTAAACATTTCAATTAAATTTACAATTTCTATATTTCCTTTTTGCCATATTTATTCCTCATCTATTTTTGTAAAAAACCAATATTACCCTTCATCCTCATCTCTAATCTTAATCAAATTCAATTTTTCCCTTCTATTCTATATTATACCCCTTCCCATTGTCATCTATTTTTATATCCATTCTCACATTGGTTAATTATGTAATATTACAGTAGTTTAATATAAATTTAACATTTTAATATAAATAAATTAGTTATATAACTACCTTTTTTGTATATTAATCAATATGAACATGAATATTCCAATTATTTCCATGCAATCCAATTTCTTACAAATCAATTAATTATATTTACCAATAATAATAAACCAAATAATTTCCCCCATATATTCCTCCAAACCACAACTTAACCATTTCTGCTTTCAACACAATATACAATTAATAGTATCTCAATTATTACAATTCCCTAGTTAAATAGAGCTTTTTTTCTTTTGTGTTTTAAAATCTTGAACTCTCCTCTTTTTCCCTAAATTTCCCATTGTTTGCACCTACCTTTTTTGGTGAGGAAAAAGAAATCTGCCTGCCAACGTTGCAGCAACAGCAAAGCCAACAGCCTGCTTTACTTTCAGTTTCATTTTTCAGCATAGCTAGGGGAAAAAAAAATCTGCTCCAGCAAGCAGCAGAGCCCTGAGCAAAACAGCTGAGAACAAATCAGCTGAGAGTTGGGAGCCGATCTAATCAAGGACTAATTAGCCTATGCTAAAGCTCCGCAGGCCAAAAAAATTACAAAGAAACACTGAACCGTTTGTTAAATTGCTGGCTCGCCCGCCCCCCGCCCACCACTATTTATTGGCAATAAATAGTGGGGTGGAGGGGCGGGGCAAGGGGTGGGGTGAGCCAGCAATTTAACAAACAGTTCGGCTGAACCCCCTAGAACCGGCAGAATCCCACCACTGGTTAATAGGTGACTTCAATGCATTAGTGGATATCAAAAAGGATTATAAAAGCAATAAAAGAAATAGAAAAAGAAAAGAATGTTACCAAATTCATCCTTTGAGATGACACAAGAATTGAATTTACAAGACACATGGAGAGAAATAAATGTTAAAAATAACCAATACACATTTTATTCAAGCCCACACCAATCATGGTCAAAGATTGATATGGTATGGTTGACCCCAGGATTAAGAAGAGAGATTGAAGAGGTAGATATAATGACCAATACTTGGGCAGATCACAACCCAATAAAAGTAACATGGAGAGGACAGAAGAAGAAACGGAGATGGACAATGAACCAAGACATACTAACAGACAACGAATACATACAAATTATGGAAAAGGAATTGAAACTCTTCTTCAAGATAAACAGAAAAGAAGAAATGTCACTACAAAACTTATATACATATATACAAAAGCATATATCCAATGATTGACAATAACATATATGGCAAAAGAAACAAGAAAAGAAAAGAAAAACAAGATATACTACAGGAAGAACTCAAAAAATTGGAATTAGGCTTGCAGAAAGAACCCCAAAACAATAAAAGAAAAGAAAAAAGAAACTTAATAAAACATAAACTCAAGTTGACCACACCAGAAGAAATGGTGCAAAAAGTCAAAATAGCAAAACAAAACTTTTTCAAACACGCAAAAAAGCCGGGGCAATGGTTAGCTTACAAATTAAAAAAAGAAAAGGAGAAAAAAATAATACATCAATTGCGAGACAAGAAGGGAGTTATACACCATAGGAGGGAAGAAAAAAAGAACATAATACAAGAATTTTCAAAAATTTATATCTTCAAGAAAATATACCAGAAGATAATATCAAACAATACCTAGATAGGATGAGTTTAATCAAAATTGCAGAGATGAAAAGGAACAATAACCATGATGGAACTATTTGAGGCAGTGAAGAAGCAAAAAAACAATAAAACACTGGGCCCAGATGGATTTCCCGCAAAGCTATACAACATTGTACAGGAACCATTAGAGGCATTAATGTTGGAATTATTCAGTGAAGTGTTTGCATGGACAATCATGGACAGAAGCATACATTACACTCATACCAAAAGAAGATGCAGACCACCAACAGGTTAAAAATTACAAACCCATCTCATTATTAAATGTAGACTACAAAATATTTGCATTCATAATATCTGAAAAAGTAAAAAAAAGTTCTAAATGAGTTTATTCACTCAGACCAAAATGGATTTCTACCGAAAAGACAAATGAAATCTAACATGAGAACAATTATAAATACCCTAGAACGGTGGCTAACCTTTTACGTCACCACATGCCGGCCTGCGTGCTGGAAATTGCATACGAAACCATCCCGCGAGGAATGCATGGCCCTGCTGGCCTTCGCGCATGGAGGAACGCTGATACCTGGAAGAGCAGCTGTTGGTCACGCATGCACGAGCTGGCATCCGAACTCTCAGTTTCCCGCATGGACATATAACTGGGGGTTTCATCATTTTACAATTTAAAAATATTTATTTATTTATTTTATTTTATTGCAATTTATATGCTGCCCTTCTCCCAAAGGACTCAGGGCTGCTTACAAGATAAAAATTCGACAATATGAATTAAATATAAGTTAAAATCCAATTAAAATTAATTAAAATTATTACAATGTGAAAACTCCCTCAACGGGTCAGTCCATTTGAGGAAAAAGCCACGTCTTCAGTTCGCAGCGGAAGGAGAGGAGGTCAGGGGCTGACCTAAACTCGGTGGGCAAACCGTTCCAGAGGGTCAGCGCTCCCACAGAGAACGCTCTCCCCCTGGGGGCCGCCAGCCAACATTGGCTGACGGCACCCTGAGGAGGCCCACTCTGTGAAAGTGCACAGGACGATGGGAGGATGGCAGAAGATGGTCCTGCAAGTACCCCGGGCCTAAGCCATGTAGGGCTTTATAGGTGAGCACCAGCACCTTGAAATGAACCTAGAGGACCACCAGCAGCCAGTACAGCTCGCGCAGGAGAGGTGTTACATGGGAGTAATGAGAGGCTCCCGTAACAACCCACACGGCCGCATTCTGGACTAGCTGAAACCTCCGGGTGCATCCCAAGGGCAGCCCCATGTAGAGAGCGTTACAGTAATCCAACCGAGAAGTAACAAGGGCATGAGTGACAGTGGCGAGGGCATCCCGGTCTAGGAAAGGGCGCAACTGGCACACCAGGCGTACCTGTGCAAAAGCCCTCCTGGTTATGGCTGTCAAGTGATCTTTTTTTTTCAAGTTTTTTTTTTATTTATAAATACAGACTGAACAAAACAGTAAAACATACCAAACATATAAACACCAATTTACATACACGTCCAGTTTATCGAAACTGTAATATATACTCTCATTCGTATTTTGACTCCTCCTTGTTTGGTCTTTCCCTTCTGTCTTTCTTTATAATTCTTGGTTGACCTATATTTGTAGTTTACTTTCCTCTTTCTATATTTGGTCATTTCATTTATTTCCTAGTCTTTTATCCCTTTCCTATCCTCCAACCAGACATACCACTTTTCCCATACTAAGTAATAGTCATGTTCCTCCCTGTTTTGTAGTTCCTTTGTGAGTCTATCTAGTTCTGCACATTCCATGATTTTGCTAATTACCCTGTCTTCTGTTGGTATATCATTGCTTTTCCAATATTGTGCGTATATTATTTGTGCTGCTGTTATCATATGTATGATTAAGTATGTTGTTTCTTTTCCATACTGTCCATTTACTATATCAAGTAGGAAGGTTTCTGGTCTTAATTCTATCTTTTGGTGTGTTATTTCCTCTATTTGTGCTTTAATCATTTGCCAATATTGTTTTGCCATTGGGCAGGTCCACCACATATGGTAATAAGTGCCTTTGTGGTGTTTGCATTTCCAACATGTTGGTGGCGTGCTGGTGAACATTCTTGCCAATCTGGTTGGTGGCAGATGCCACCTATAAAACATTTTATAGAGATTTTCTTTGTAGGATACAGACATTGTCAATTTATAGTTTATTGTCCATAATTTTTCCCATTTGTCTAGTTCGATATTATAGCCGAAATTTTTTGCCCACATTATCATATTTTCTTTCACTACCTCTTCTTCTAATTTATATCCTCTTAAGTATTTATAAATTTTTTTGATCAGTTTATCCTGTGTCCCTTGCAAAATTTTATCTAATTCAGTTTGACCTTTTTGGAATTCAAATTGAGCCGAATCTTTTTTATATCTTGATTTAATTTGTGCATAGGGCCACCAATCAATGTCTGTACCCATCTCCTTCAGTTCTTGCCTCGTTCTTAGTTCCCCCAGGTTATTTAGTAGATCTTTATAGGTTTTTGTTTTGTTATAGTCCATGGCGTTTGGGTAGATCTGGGCTTCCATTGTTGACAACCATTCCGGGATCTTGTTGTAGTGTGCCTTTTTAATACTCTGCCATGTTTGATATAGTGCATGTCTAATTGTATGTCTTTGGAAATATTTGTGTCTTTTGTCTGTACCCTCTCATAGGAAGGCATGCCATCCTCGCTGGAGATCGAATCCTTCCAAATTCAGTAATCTTTGGTTTTTGAGTTCCATCCACTCCTTGATCCAAATTAATGCTGATGCCTTATAGTATGTTTTCCAATCAGGTAGTGCCAGTCCTCCTCTTTCTCTTGTGTCCTGCAAGTGCTTTAATTTAATTCTTGCTTTCTTCCCCTGCCATATATAATCTGCTATTAATTTGTTAAAGTCCTTGAAAAAGTTCTTCCCCGGTTTTATTGGGATCACTTGAAACAAAAATAATATTCGGGGTAACACATTCATTTTAATTGAGGCAATCCTTCCCAAGAGTGATAGCTGTAATTTTTTCCAAATTTCTAAGTCTTTCTTGATTTGTTTTGTTAATTTATTGTAATTATCTTCTATAATTGATGAACTTTTATTAGTCAGCCATATTCCTAAGTATTTTACTTTTTTCGTCGTTTGTATGCCCAATTCATCTTCTAATTGCTTTTCTTGTTGATTGGTAAGGTTCTTGGTTATTATCTTTGTTTTCTGTTTATTAATTTTGAGCCCAGCTACTCTCCCGTATCTCTCTATTTTATCTAGTAACTTGGTGCCGGTTGTTATTGGTTGTTCTATAATGAATACAATGTCATCGGCGAAGGCTTGGAGTTTATATTCTTCCCGTTTAATTTTTAGGCCTTTTATTTCGTTATCTCTTCTGATTTCCTTTAAGAGGGTTTCTAAGGCTAGTATAAATAATAGGGGAGACAGGGGGCACCCCTGTCTCACCCCTTTCGATATTGGAAATTGTTCTGTTTTGGAGGGAGGTTTGCTCTTTGCTGTTAATCTCGAAAAAATCTTCATTTCTTTTTCTATCATTTGTATATCTCTTTTAGAATTTTGGTGTTCATCATCCATCTCTTTTTTTCCTGATATCCTTTCCAGGTTATTTTTAGCGGACTATGATCTGTCTATATGTTTGTCGATATTTCTATTTCTTCTAAATCTTTCCTGAGGTCTGTTGTCATCCAGGCCAGGTCTATCCTAGACCAGGATAAATGTGGATTGGAATAGAACTTATACTGTTTTTTTTTCCTTTGTTTATTTCCCTCCATGCGTCCTGTAGGCATAGTTCTTGCGCCATTTCCATAAAAGTATCTGGCAGGTTTTTTTTCCTAGTTTTATTTTTCTTAGTGCTCTTATAGTCTTTTTCTGTATCCGAAATCGCATTAAAGTCACCTACAAGGCAGATATTTTCATAATCCAAATCTTTTACTTTATTATGTATATTTTTGTAAAAGGCCCGTTGGTTTTCATTCGGTGCATAGATCGAGATCAGTAATATTGTTTTTGACTTTGTATTTCGATCATTAAGACTCTTCCCTCATCGTCCGTATATACCTGCTTTGTTTTTAGATGCTTCTTAATGTAGACTGCAATGCCTTTTTTTTTTGAGCTGATAGTGAAGTGTAAAGATTTCCTAAACTTGTGTTTTCTAATATTTTTTGATGGCAATTTTTGATATGGACTTCTTTGTCACTGCGTTTTTTTATTTACCAGCTGAGCTATTTCTGGACTATCAGACTTTCCGTAGCTTGCCAAGAATCCTTATCACTAAGCTAAACTGTGCATGTCTCTCCACCCACATTCCTTCACACACTCTTTTCTTTCTTCTCTTGCCAAGAGACATCCGGCTGCTGAGAAGTAGCCAATAAGCACTTTTGCAAAAATGTAACAATTAATTTTCTTAGTTAGTGAGATGTTTTATTTTCTTTATAACAAATAAATGAGTTTTATTAGAAGATATATCTTCGGGTTTTGTTTTCTTAAAGTATGCTTGCAAGGAAAAGCCTCAATCCACTCCTCTTAATCAAGGTGGGATTATCCCAAAGGCAGAATGGGATTAATCAGCGCACTCACACCTGGTAGCAGAGGATGGTTGAAATTATGGCTTTTTTTCCTTGCTCGTTACTTTGATAAGACCTCTAGGCTAATTAGACAGATATTTTTTTTGTGACCGAGGAACGCTAATTAATTGTCTGCTAAGATGCCAAACAAGAAGAAAAAGGGCAAAATGAAACTCAGAGCCATGGGAGCAGTGGGAGGAGAAGAAACAGATGAAATGCTCTTACAAAGGGTTCAGAAGGAAGATAAAGGCGAAACACTACAACTGAGGTCAGTAACGCCCCCTTTCAATTATGCAGTTGCCCCAGAGCCTTCTGATTTTGTAATGCTTGGTGCAGAGCCAGATTCTCCACAAATGACAAAGCCTTTTTCCTCCTACGCAGAGAGAGAACCAATTCATTATCCCTCTCAAACCTTCAGGGTCACTCCTAAAGAACAAGCTATAAGAAACAATCATGACCAGATAGAAATTTTTGAACAGAAGCTATCCCAGGCAAAAATGCATTTATTTATGCTTGAGCAAGATAAGAGAGAGTCTAGTGCTTTCAAAATCTCTAAAAGCGCCATTTTGGCTCCTTCTTCTTCGGAGCCAAAGACACTCCCCCTGGTGAATTTTGTTTCAGGCCAATCAGAACAGAGAGCTGTGCACACGTCACATGAAATTCTCACCGATCAGATTACAAATGCCACGAATGCAGAAAGAGCTGAGCTGCCCGAAACTAAAGGTGCAGCACCATCTGCTGGTGAAAGTAATTTACTAAAGAAAGCTGAAAGGCATCGCAGCCTACATGAACATTTTGAACTATTACAGAAGACTCTATTAGAGATGTCTTCAACTCACTCAGAGATTCAGGCTGCAATGCCACAAGTGTCTCCACAGGCTCAATCTCCAGCACCCCCTGGTGGTGCTGGTGTCCTTTTAGGTGCCTTTTAGGCAGCAAAGGCAAATGACTGCGTCTCCAGCAGGTCATGCTAATATTGCAGCTCAAGCACAAATGGCAGCTGGAATGCAGCAGATTCCAGTGCATCAACCACAACAAGCACAGCAAATACCTAAGGTATTTTTACCGCCACAGCCAGCACCTCAAATGCACATTCCTCAACAGGCATTTTCCGTTGCTCCATTAGCTGGTGGGTCAAAATTAAAGATGTCAGGACAGAATTAGGCCTGGGTCAGTGAGATTGGATTGTTACTTCGTAGAGAAGGTACTCACTGTATGATTTTTAATCCCCCTGCTCAGCCATGGTCTCCTGCAATAAGAGATTAAGAAACTAAAGCTTGCACAACATTATTGATGTCCATGAATACTGAACTGCAGGTTACCTTCTCACCTGATGCAACAGCCCAACAAATTTGGGCCCAATTGGAAAATTGCTAGAGGCCTGTTTCAGTTGAGTCTTCATGTTTGCTCATGTCTCAATTCCATGGTTCGAGATTGAAACCTGGTGAACAAATTGGAGGACATTCGACCAAACTGAAAGGACTGAGAAGAGAATTGAGAGAAAGAGGCTATAATATTGAAGATATTCAAATGATCAGCAGTATTATTAACTCATTGAATTATGAATGGAAAGATGCCATTGCAAAGATTAATCAAGTCCCTATTGCTCAACGCACAGTGGACAATGTATGCAGACTTTTAATTGAAGAAGAAGCACTCATGTTAGCCATGCCACACCTGAGAAGACCACCCACATCAAGAGCTCCAGCTAGGCGCCCCTTCCAAGGAAGGACCTATGCTCCAAGGATTCCAAGATGCTACGTCTGTGACTGCGTGGGACATGCCACCCCGGATTGTCCCCAACGAGTTCCAGCTCCTGTCACGTACCAGCCTAGAGGAACAGACTCCAGAGGCAGAGGCAGAGGCGGAAGACAAGGTCGTCGTGGTCCCCGTGTGATCCACAAGCTCCACTCGCCACACTGGCTTTAACCAATGATCCACAACCTCAACCAGAGTACGACAGACGACTCCTGTGGACTTTGGACAGTGGTGCAACATTGCATGTTACCTACAGAAAGGAACTTTTCACAGAGATGCATGAGCCTGAACCTGAACTACGTGAACTTTATTCTTTTTCCAATCATCCTTGTCAGGTCAAAGGAAAAGGAACTGCTTATGTTGAAGAGCTCGATGAATTCATTCCTGATGTTTATTACATACCAACAGCAACTAATAATTTGCTTAGTCAGTGTCACTTGTCTAGAATGTTAAAATTCCAGGTTTACCACCTTGAAAAAGCGAGTTACATAGTTAAAGATGGAGATATTGTTGCTGAAACCATATTAATTGGGGGTGTTTATTACTTAAAGCCAAAGCCTAAACCGCAAACACAGGCAAGTATACAAACTCCAAAAAGGGAGAGCACAGGCCCAGAGAGAGATGCTCCAGTGAGATCCTGTTGCTGCTCCAAAGGCTCCTAAAGCCAACAAAAAGAAAATTGGGAAACAGGTTGCTCAGAGCAAGCCTGAGGTTTCTCATAAAACTGTTAATGTTGAAAATTCACTAACTGGTAAACCTTTGCATTCTAGGTGTACTCATAAATGGCATAGAAGATTGGGGCATGCCAGTTTCCGTGTTCTTAGGAAGATGCCGGAGTTCGCAAAAGGTTTGGATCTAAAGGGGTGTAAGATGTTTTTGGATTATGCTGTCTGCAAAAAGGCCAAATCCAAAGCAGCAGCCATTCCCCAACGCGCTACACGCCTGTCAATATGCATTTTTGATTTGGTTCACACTGACATAGTTGGTCCTTTTCCGCCATCATTTGGTGGTAGAAAATATTTTCTAACAATTGTTGATAATTACTCTAGATATGGATATGTATATCCTATGAAAGAAAAATCTGAGACTTTTCAGATCTTTAAAGACTTTGCAGCCTTTGTTTCTACCCAACACCAAGTTCGCATCGCCAGAATCCAGAGTGATCGTGGTGCTGAATTCATGTCTCAGCGTTTCCAGGACTGGATGCATAAGAATGGAATTCTTCATCAGACGGCCGACGTCCTTACACACCGGCTCACAACAGAGGGTTACTGCAAACCATGATGCGTTGTTTCCTAGAAGACGCCAACCTTGATATGATATACTGGGGTGAAGCTATAAAATATGCAAATTACATTGTCAACCATACTTGGAGCAGTGTAATGAATCAGACTCCTTTCTTCATGTTGTATGGCTACAAGCCCGATCTTAAAAACATCCATATTTTTGGTTCATACGC
This sequence comes from Arizona elegans, assembly GCA_022577455.1. Classification (NCBI taxonomy): domain Eukaryota; kingdom Metazoa; phylum Chordata; class Lepidosauria; order Squamata; family Colubridae; genus Arizona; species Arizona elegans. The sequence continues at coordinate 159,486,086 of JAKOOJ010000001.1, forward strand.
CATGGTGAACATTCCCTTAGCTCAAGGAAGAAAAGGAGGTCCAGCAGCAAAAAGATTGAAATTTATGGGTATTGATGATAATTCAAAATGGAGCAAATTTATTGACTCTAAATATGTAATTGTGATTTCCCAATCTGCTAATTTTGAGGAAGATGTTGACTGGTCCAGGATTCATTCCAATGATCTTAGAGTTTATTTTCCTAGAGATGATACTGCTGATGCCACGCAGATTGATGATCAAGATTCCACTGGTTCTTCTCAACCTCATGTTCCGTCCTCACAAGCCGTGGATGCTGACGCTAGCGACGAATGTGAGGATGAGAACGAAGCAGAAGAAGACTGGACTGTTGTCCCGAGACGTTCCAAGAGGGCCACAAAAGGAATCCCTCCACAACGATATTCTTGGCAACTGACAAAAACACCCTTGCCTTTGATTTGCAATGTTACACTTCCACCTGATAATTTCACACAAATCAAGCAGCTTCCTGATTCAGAGCAAGACAAATGGTACGATGCAATGTAGGTTGAAATGGACAGTCTAAAGAAACTTAAGGTACCTGCAAAACCTCCAGCAAACAAAAAGGTCATTGGCACTCGATGGGTCTACAGAATCAAAAAGAAGCCAAATGGTGAGTCATTGTACAAGGCCAGACTTGTAGCTCAGGGTTTCGCTCAACGTTATCCTGAGGACTACACAAATACCTATTCACCGACAGTTCGAACTGAGAGTGTAAAAATTGCTTTAGCAACTGCAACTATCCTTGGTTTAGAAGTTTTCCAGTTCGATGTTGACACAGTTTATCTACATGCAAACCTAGATGAAGAGATCTACGTGAGAGGCCCTCCAGGATTCCGACAGCAAGAAGGGGATACCTGGTTTCTAAACAAAAGTCTTTATGGTCTGAAACAATCTGGTTTAATGTGGTATTTATGTCTTACTGACAAACTAAATTCAATGGGCTTTATTAAGTCCGAAACTGATGAGTGCGTGTTCACAAAAAGATCTAACAATGCATATGAGATAGTTCTTGTTTATGTTGATGATATTGTTTATATTGGTCCTAATAAGCAAATGAGTAAATTTTTTTCCAAAGCTTTGCAGAGATACTTCACATTGAAATCATTAGGTTATATTAGCACTTATTTAGGTATTCAGATTGAAAAAACACAGAAGGGGTTTAGTCTTTCACAAGAGAATAAAATTGAACAAATTTTGCATCATTGCAACATGAAGGATGCTAACACAACAAAGACACCCATGCAAACAGATTTTCATAACTTGACACAAGAAGCAAGTCCTGAGTTCGAGGATCAAACACTTTATCGTTCAGTTATTGGGTCACTGTTGTACATTAGTAATTGGACCAGACCCAACATTGCACTTAGTGTTAATCTCTTGTCTCGACATGTAGGTAAGGCAAAACAGTTTCATTGGTCATGTATTAAGAAATTATTGAGATACCTAAAGTACACTAAACACATGAAATTATTGTTAGAACAAACACATACTGATTATGCAGAATTATGTTGTTATGCAGATTCTGATTGGGCAAGTGATAAGAAATCACGAAAAAGTACTTCAGGTTATATGATGTTCTTAAATGGATGTTCTGTTTATTGGCAAGTACGTAAACAGAATTTTGTTTCTTGTTCATCTACTGAAGCTAAATATGCTTGTGTTTCAGATGCATGCAATTCTCTAACTTGGTTTGATGCTTTAGTCACAGATATCTGGACACACCCGATCCGACCGATCACTGTGATGGAAGACAATGAATCGGTGGTTTATATTTCTGAATCACATTTCACAGGTTCTAGGTCTAGACACATTGACATCTGTTATCAAAACATAAAACATTGAATGAAAAAAGGTTTTGTTAAAATGCAGTATGTATCTACACATGATCAAATTGCTGATATGCTCAACAAACCACTTCCAGCAGCTCAACACGAGTATCTGCGTAAGAAGATGTGCCTTATTTGATGATGTATCTGATATTCGCTCAACTGGCTAAAAGAAGGGGATTGTCACTGCGTTTTTTTATTTACCAGCTGAGCTCATTATTTCTGGACTATCAGACTTTCCGTAGCTTGCCAAGAATCCTTATCAGTAAGCTAAACTGCACATGTCTCTCCACCCACATTCCTTCACACACTCTTTTCTTTCTTCTCTTGCCAAGAGACGTCCGGCTGCTGAGAAGTAGCCGATAAGAACTTTTGCAAAAATGTAACAATTAATTTTCTTAGTGAGATGTTTTATTTTCTTTATAACAAATAAATGAGTTTTATTAGAAGATATATCTTCGGGTTTTGTTTTCTTAAAGTATGCAAGGAAAAGCCTCGATCCACTCCTCTTAATCAAGGTGCTTGTGTTCCTTGTTATTCGTTGTGTTTTTCCCCTTGCTCCTTCTCTCTCCAATTTTTCTCTTTCCAGTTTCTCCTTTTCCACTTGTTCCTCTTCCATTCCTTCTATGGATTGTTCTTCTTATTTTCCGATTCCTCTCTGATTTCTTCCTGACAAAGTATTGGTCAAAAAATTTCTGGGCTCCTTCTAAGTTATCTATCTTCACTTTCTTGTCTTGCCACAAAATCAAAATGCCGTCTGGTATTAGGCAATGGAACATCACTTTGTGTTTATTTAATTGAGATGTGAGGAAGCTGTAATTTTTCCTCTGATCTCTCACACGTCTCGGGATTTGCTTCAATGTTATTATTTCCTTTCCTTTGTGGTACATCGCTTCCTCCCTCATTTTTCTGTATATCTCCCTCTTTTATTGTTTTCTTTGTAAATCGAACATGTACCTCTTTTGGAAGCTTGTTCCTACGTGCATAATTGGTGTGCACCCTGTAGATTTCATCAATATCTCTTCTTATATCATTTTTATCCCTCTGCAGTGCTTCCGCAAAAATCTCTGTCATAATCTCTCCCAGGTCTTCCTCTTTGGTTTCCGTTATGTTCTGGAACCTTAAGTATAGTGATGCTTTTTCCATTTCCAGGAGTTTAAGTGAATCTTCCATCTCTCGATTGCTTACCAGCTGTTGATGTTCCAACATTTCTACTTTTTTCATCGTTTGTTCCATTTTAAGTTCCGTTTTTTTGGATCCTTTGTTCGTTTTTGGCAATGTTCTGTTGAATCTTTTCTATCTTATCATCCATTTTCTGTATGTTGTCGTTTATCTTTCCCACATCAGATTTCAAGTCATCATGGTTTTGTCTTGTCTCTTCATGATTGTTAGCGATCGTTTCCTGGGTTTTGCTCATCGTTTCCTGTATCATTGCCAGAGCTAGTTGAATATTTTGCATGCTGGAAATGGAGGCTGCCTTTTCTTTTTCTGTTCCTAACATCGTTTCTATAGATCTCTGTTGGGCAACGGATGCCGTAATGGAGGCCTGGCTTGGCATTATTTTTTTAGTTGTTTTAGTTATGGTGGTTATGCCGGTGCTTGTCATATTAATTCTTTTTGTAGGTTCTCCCAAAATCTCATAAAATTAAGTACACTTTTTGCTTTTCAGTTTTGTTACTTATAATGATATGTTTATCAGTAATGGTATCTAGAGCTTATGTTGTATAGATCTTCCAATATTAATTAACATGTAGTTTCTATAAGTATTTTCGACCCTTAGCACTCTAATAAGCAATTAAATATATCAATATATCAATATAACTTATGTATTCTAATGAGGAAAGGGAACTATAGAATAGAGGAGGTATGGGGAAAAACTTAGAATTCTAACACTTCATTGAATCTTAATATAAGTAGTACAGTAAAATAATCAATTTGTCAAGTTAAATCTATCAGTTCAAATGTCACTAATATAGATATGTAAATAAGGATTAAATATTATTAAATATTATTTAAACTCTATTATTGTTAATTAATTCCTAAACAATCATCCATGTAATTAGGTAAATATCAATTATTCAGAATCACACAATCACAAAGTAGTTAATCAAGCTTTGTACTTACTAGAAAAATTAATCAAATATAGATATAAGGTTATTTAACAGTTGATATACAGTTCTTTTCGGCTCTTGCATGCAAGAGCCGAAATCGTTCTTATGGCACGATTTTGTATCTTTTAGTCTTTAATGTCTCTCAGGTTTCTCGAATCACCAAAAGCTCACTGTCCAAGTTTCGTCACCTTAATACAGTCCATTCACTAATATTAGTCAGTTAATTAACGTATTAATTCCTCCGTTGTTGTCTTAAATCACTTTTCCGCTTGCCGTTCTATTGCGCCACTTTCGTTTGCTCTCGCCGCTTTAATGGCGACACCTCTCTTGCTTTCACTCTCGCTGTTTCTTTATCTTCCTGCTATTTCCTATCTGGATATTTTCATCTGTCACTCTGTGGTTCCTTATTTAAGTCCAAACACCTTCCTTCTCTATTCAGTTCAAATCCAAAGTTGGTCTCACTCGGCAGCATATAGATTTTTTGAAGTTTCTCGTTCTGAGCAGTCTCTCTCTTTTCCACGCAGTCACCGCCTGTCAGTTTCTTTCGCTCTTGTCATCTTTCATCGCCGCTCTCTGCTTCCTTTGGGTCTCAAGTTCTCTGCTTTCCATTTTCTGGTATACTTTGTTGCTGTGCTTTACTCACTCACTTTCGTCTCAATCAGCTTCCAAATTAAACTTGATACAGTTACGATTCTTTGGTTTAATCTTTGTCTCCCTAGTTTGCGGTTTCAACGCTTCAGGCCAGCCAAAATGGCTGGTTTTTTCCCCTCCAGAATTAGGGGGTTTCCCCTGAACCTTCGGGGTGGTTGCTTTCCCCCCAAGGTCCTTGGAGGTTCCTCCTCTGTCAAGTGATCTTCTAAAGACAGCCGTGAATCCAGGAGAACACCGAGATTGCGAACATCTTACAGAGGGAGTAAGTACCTCCCCTCCTATCACAAGTGACGGAACCACTAGATCCCGAGATGCCAGCATCCATAGCCACTCAGTCTTGGATGGGTTGAGTCTGAGTCTGTTTCTTCCCATCCAGGCCCGTACCGCTTCCAGGCAGCGGGACATCACGGAAAGGGCATTCCCCAGGGTGGTCAGGGGTGGAGATATAGAGCTGAGTATCATCAGCATATTGATGATACCTCACCCCAAAACCACGAATGATCTCACCCAGCGGCTTCATATAGATGTTAAAAAGCAGGGGGGAGAGAACTGACCCCTGAGGCACCCCACATGTGAGGGGCCTTGGAGAGGATCTCTGTCCCCCCACCCATACAAATTACGAGCGACCCGAGAGGTAGGAGGAGAACCACCGTAAAACAGTGCCTCCTATCCCCAGCCCCCCGAGTCGCTGCAGAAGGATACCATGGTTGATGGTATCAAAAGCTGCTGAGAGGTCAAGTAGGACCAGGATGGAGTAACAGCCCCCATCCTGGGCCTGCCAGAAATCATTCACCAGAGTGACCAATGCTGTTTCCGTGCTATGACCGCACTTGAAATCTGATTGGTACGGGTCGAGGTAGTCCGTTTCCTCCAGGAATTGAGGGAGGAATTGTGCCACCACGGACTTCGCTATAAAGCGAAGGTTGGAGACTGGACGATCGTTGTTAAGGGAGTCTGGATCCAGGGTAAGCTTTTAAAGGAGGGGTCGAACCACCGCCTCTTTAAGTGCAGCGGGAAAGACCCCTTCCTTTAAAGAAGCATTGACAACAGCCTGGATCCAGCCTCCAGTCACCTCTCTGGCTGCAGAAACAAGCCAGGAGGGACAAGGGTCCAATAAACATGTGGAGGCACCGAGCTGACCCACAATCCTGTCCACTTCATCCACCGAAACAGGCTCAAACCCAACCCAGATGTTACCTTCAAGAAGAGCCCTTGTCTCCTTGATAGACTCTGCCCAGTCAGAGTCCAACCCAGTCCAGATCTGAGTGATTTTATCTTGCAGAAACTGTACAAAATCCTCAGCTCTGCCCTGCAAGGGGTCTTCCCTCGCTCCATGATTGAAAAGAGAGCAGGTCACTCTAAACAAGGCTGCTGGGAGGTTTTCTGAAGATGCAATGAGAGCGGTGAAATAATGGCATTTCGCCGCTTCCATCACCACAAGATAAGACCTAATATGGGTTCTTAACTATGTTCGGTCAGATTCTGACCAGGAGGATCTCCAACCACCCTCCAGGTGTCTTTTCCAATGCTTCATTTCCCTAAGCTCCACGGTAAACCATGGAGCCACCCGGGATCTGCGTCGGGTCAGAGGCTGCAAAGGCACGATTCGATCCAAGGCCCCCAATGCAGCCTGTTCCCAGGCAGCCACCAGGGCCTCAGACAAATCATGGGTTAAGGAGGCGGGAAATGATCCAAGCTTCATCAGGAATCTTTCAGGGTCCATCAGGCACCGGGGCGGAACCATCTCACTGGTTCTGGCTCCCAGCGGCAGGGTCTGGCAGAGAGAAAGTTCAGCCTGAGGAGGGAATGATCAGTCCATGACAGGGGGTAGATGGATAAGTCCCCCTTACCCCGATCATTTATCCACTGTCCAGAGAGAAAAATCAGGCCGAGTGTGTGTCCTCCTTTATGAGTTGGGCCCTGTACAACCTGAGTTAGGTCCATGGCCGTCATGGAGGTCATGAACTCCCGCACTAACTCAGATGTCTCCCTGACCAATGGCAAGTTGAAATCTCCTACAACCAAAAGGCTGGGGAGTTCAACCGCCAACTCGGCCAAGACATCTAGTAGTGCAGGCAGGGTTGAGGCTATGCAGCTGGGAAATAGGTACGTAACCAACAGACCGGACTGAACTCCAGGGTCCCACTTCAAAAGGAGCGATTCACACCCGCCTATCTGAGGAACAGTGACCACCCTAGGGCTGAGACTCTCCCTAATAACTACCGCCACCGCCGCCACCGCCCCTATATGAACTTTGGGGAGAAATTTGTGAAGATTGTGGAAAAAATATAGACAACTCAAATGGCAAAAGTAATAATAAATGGAGATAGCACAGAAAAATTTAATATCTCTAAAGGGGTAAGACAAGGATGTCCGCTATCACCCTTATTATTCATTTTAACCTTAGAGGTATTATTATTAAAAATTAGACAAGAACAAGAAATAAAAGGCTTGAAAACAAAAAAAGAGGAATACAAAGTCCAAGCAGTTGCGGATGATTTGGTATTCATCCTAAAAGAACCATTAAAAACAGAACCCAAATTAGTGCAAAAATAGAAGAATTTGCCAAAGTAGCAGGACTCAAAATTAATAAGAACAAAACAAAGATAATAACAAAAAATCTTACTGAAAAACAGGAAAAAGAATTAGAGGGAAAAACAGGCATGCCAGTGACCAAGAAGGTGAAATATTTAGGAATTTGGCTAACAGCAAAATGTTCATCAATCAAAGAAGATAATTATAAAAAATAACACAACAAATAAAAAAAGATTTGGAGAACTGGAAAAAATTACAACTGTCACTTACCGGAAGGATAGCTTCCATAAAGATGTATATACCACCAAGAATTCTGTTTCTATTTCAAGTAGTATCAATAAATCTAGGGAAAAACTTTTTTGAAGAACTAAATAAACTAACAGCAAAATTCATTTGGCTGGGGAATAATCCATGTATTAAATTAAAACTACTACAGGACAGCAGAGAAAGAAGGCTTTGGGCTCCCAGATTGGGAGTTGTATTATCAGGCAGCAGCACTTACATGGATTAAAGATTGGATAGATCTAAAAAATAAAAGGATTTTGAGTTTAGAAGGACATGACTTACAAATAGGCTGGCATGCATTCATATGGGATGGGAAAAACAAAACACATAGTTACTTTCAGAGACACCAAATTAGAAAAGAACCACTACAATAAAATACCAACCTGGTTATCAACTATGGAAGCATTAATTTAGCCAAATGTATTAGTTATAGACAAAATAATAAGATATAAAGACCTGCTAAACGACCTGGGAAAACTAAAAACAAAACAAGAACTAAAAAATCAAGGAATAGACATTGATTGGTGGCCATATATGCAGATCCAGACTAGATACAAGAAAGACTCAGAACGGATTTCACCAAGAATCACAAGAATTGGATAAGATTTTACAAGGGATAGAAGAAAAACTGATTAGGAAAATATACAACTACTTATTGTGATTTAGAATGGAAGAAGAAATAGTCAAAGAAACCATGATAACCTGGGCAAAAAATTTAGAATATAGTATAGAATTAGAGAAATGGGAGAAACTCTGAGGGAAAAATTTCAAATTGACCATGTCGACAACCTATAAAGAGAACCTACATAAAATGTTTTACAGATAGCACCTACCCCCAGCAAGACTGGCAAAAATGTTCCCGAACAGATCACCGGATTGCTGGAAATGCAGACAGACCCAGGGAATGTATTATCATATATGGTGGACGTGTGCAATAGCAAAAAAATATTGGATAAGAATATGAAAATGGCTTGAAGAGATAACCAAACAAAAAATAGAATTGAAACTGGAATTATTCCTATTAGGCATACTTACAGAAAATTATGATTAAAAAATATAATACTTAATATTACATGTCATAACTGCAGCTAGAATTGTGTATGCACAAAACTGGAAGAATAATACTATACCATCATAGGAAAGTGTGATAAGAAAAGTGCTAGAGTGCGCTGAGATGGATAAACTAACTAAAAGATAAAGGAGAAACAATATTATTTGGTATGGAATGAATGATATAAATGGTTAGAGGATAGGTACAAAAGCTTAAAAAATATCAAAGAAAGAAGACTTAGGAGTTAGAAAATAGTAATAAATCTGTATAAATATATATGACAAAAATGTATATTTATAAATTAGTATATTAATATGCTAATATGTATAAAGAATAATGGAACCACATGTATAGAGCCTTGGTGGCACAGCAGACTAAATTGCTGTTAAGTAGCATCAGGTGCCTGCAATTCTGCAAGTTCAAATCTCACCAGGCTCAAGGTTGACTCAGCCTTCCATCCTTTCGAGGTAGGTAAAATGAGGACCCGAATTGTGGGGGCAATAAGCTGACTTTGTATAAAAAAGAACACTGCTTGCGGGGGGCGAAAGCCCTACTAAACAGGTATATACAAAAGTATAAAGGCTATTGTTTAACGTATTGTAAGCCGCCCTGAGTCTCCGGAGAAGGGCAGCACATAAATTGAACCAATAAACAATAAACAATAATATAGGTATATAGATGTAAGGGGGGGGGGGAATGGATATATAGCAGATGTATACCAATACAGAAATGTTGCAAAGAGGAAAACTGTTAAAAACTTTTTAAACTGTTTAATAAAAAATTATTTAAAAAAACAAAAAGGGTTTGAGACCACATTTGTAAATGGGAAGTGTCTCATAAAGAGAAATGGGAATGTAAGTGCACAGGGCATAAAGCAGATAATCTTTATGTGTTGAAGGTTCAATGTACCCAAACATTTGGAAATGCGGCACAACATGATTCATGTGTTCATCTCTTGCATAAAAAGTTTGGCCATGCCAGCTTCAGAGTTTTGCAAAAGATGCAACAGTTTGGAGAAGGGTTAAACTTAAAAGGGTGTAAGGGATACTTGGACTGTGCAGTATGTAAGTCATCAAAATCCAAGGCATTTCCAGTAAGCAAGAGTAGCACAAGGCAGACAACAAGAGCTCTAGAGCTGGTACATGCAGATTTGGTGAGGCCAATGCAAGCCAGTTTGGGAGGAGCAAAGTATCCGCTGGTCATTGTAGATGATTACAGCAGATTTGGTTTCTGCTATTTACTAAAGAGTAAAATAGAGGTGCTACAGAAATTTAAGCAATGGGTAAGCTTCGTAGAAAGGAGATATAAACAACAGGTATGTCAGCTGCAAACTGACAGAAATTCAGAATTCATGTCAGCAAGTTTTCAACAATGGTTGGGACAGTTAGGAATAAAACACAGACACACAAATCCATATACAGCAGCTGAGAATGGTGTGGTTGAGAGGTGGAATGATATCTTACAAACAATGAAGGACTCACTGCTGGAGGATTGTGGTCTGAGCAGGTCATATTGGGGTGAAGCCATGTTGGCTGCTAATTATTTAATCAATAGGCTGTGGAGTTCCTCTATTAATAATACTCCATATGCAGTGCTATATGGGAGAAAGCCACCTCTGGCACATTTAAGGGTTTTTGGAAGCAATGCATCGGTGCATATTCCAAAAGCAATCAGGAGAAATGGTCAACCAAAGGCTAGAAAGTTCAGGTTTACAGGCTATGACCCTGGCTCAAAGAGCTATTGCTTTAGTGATGGGAGCAAAAGAATAGTCATTTCCAGGTCTGCTAGCTTTGCAAATCTTTGGAATGATCCACTTAGTGATGGTAACTCACTTAGTGATTGTGTCAGCGTTCAGGGAGGAGAAACTGAAAAAGAACAAGAAAAGGAGTCAGGAGAAGATGATGACTCAGATCTGAGTCTCCAGAGAAGGGCGGCATATAAATCGAACCAATAAATAAATAAATAAATAAATAAATAAATAAATAAATAAGAAGCAAGAAAGGGTTGAAACACAAGAGCAGTCAATGCCACGCAGGTCAGAGCAATGGAATAAGGGGATTCCACCTTACAGATATTCTGCTGGTGAGGTTAAGGTGTGTAATGTGTGGTATGAGCCAAGAAACTATCAGGAAATATTGGCATTACCCAAAATTGAACAAGTAAAATGGAAAGAAGCCGAAGTTCCAGAAACACAAACAACCATCTGGCCATGACCCACACACGTTGCTTTCAGCAATGCCTCTCTCTGTCTGCCTTGCTAAATAGCCCCTCCTGGTGCAGCCCATTAAGAGAGGTGAGGCCTTTTCCCCATCAATCTGGCAGATCTCTGCTTCTCTGCTCTGTGTGCTCTAGCATCCACCAAGGCTGGCAGCTCCTCCTCCTCTTCCTCATTGGCCTGCGAGCTCTCCCCAGCCAAGGCATGTTCTGCTGACAGTTCAGGCTCAGCAATACTGGACATGCCAAGAATGCTCTCATTCTCCCCTGAGGCCTCTGAGGAAGACATGGAGGAGCCATCATCCACAGGAGACCTCACATAAATCTAGGAAGAATACAGATTGTACACAGGGACAGTTTGGACAGTCCCATCCAGCACCAGAAATGGTATAATCCTAGAACTGGAGGGTCCAAAACTCCAAAGCCACTCGATCTTGTCAGTTGAAGCCTTTCATTCCCCATACCCTCACAAACCTCCAGATAGGAGTGTCAAGCTGAGAAATGGCTGCGATGGGCCCCAATCTGTTTCGAGGTTGACAGTAAATTCATTCTTGGTTAAATGGTCAGTCCTTTAGACTGTAAACTTGGCCAATTGTTTATTCCTGAGTTGCTCAGGCTCCCTGGAGATTCTTTGGGGAAAGGTGAATGCTCTCAAAATGAATATCAGAACCACTGTACCACATTTTTCAAAAATCCTGGGGCACGGGGAACTACCAGAGGACTGGAAAAGAGCTGATGTGGTTCCCATCTTCAAAAAAGAGGAAAAAACAGATCCGGGAAACAAGATACTGGAAAAAATAATAAAGAAACAGATCTGCCAACATCTAGAAATGAGTAAAGTAATAATTAGAAGTCAGCATGGGTTTGTTAAAAATAGAGCACTCCAAACCAATCTTATTTCATTCTTCAACATAGTGACTAAATGACTAGACCAGCTAAATACTCTGGACGTAATATACTGTGTTTCCCTGAAAATATGACCTACTCTGAAAATAAGCCCTAGCCTGATTTTTGGGGATGGGCCTAATATAAATCCTACCCCACAAATAAGCCCTAGTGAAGGGAGTGGACATGGCCAACACAGGAGGCAGCCCTTCCCTTCCCCGGTCACCTCATGGAGGCTGAGTTGATATGTTTGGTGAATGCTTCTAATTCCTGTGTTTTGATCTTGACCCAAGAATTGTCCACATAGCTATACCAGTGAGTGGGTGGAATTCCTGTGAGGGCGTTTAGAGCTTTACTACATCATCTATCTCCAATCTACAACACTGTCCTTTCAGTAGTTCCAAGAAGGCTCCATACCTACTCAGATGACCATGAGGACACAGATAAACCTCCAAGTGGCCTCAATGACTCTCTAAAAGAATGCAAATGACCAGCTGTCTGCAAGGAATATAAATCCTTCCATTCCCCACCATCCAGTCAGAGCCAAAGAAGCTTCTTGGATGAGAAGCAAAACATCTTCAAAGAAAAACAAGAAAGTCCAGTTGCCTCTTGAAGAAAATACCATTGAGACAACCATGATTTGTTGTTTCTGTTATTGCTGCTATTTTTCTAGTCAGGTTGGTTTTAACTTTCTCCATCTTAAAATATCTGCCATTTTTATACTCATTATTCTTAAATAATCTTTATTGTTTTCTGTTAAATAAATTTCTGTGAACTTAATCAGTTTAAGAGCAATATTGAACTCTATTACGATTGCAGATACTGCTTTTCTTCTTCAGGTAAATTCCATGTAGTCCTGTGAGTCTTGCTGTGTACATTATGTTATTGAGTCTTTAAAAAAATCACTTGAATGAGTAACTCTATGAACAACATCATGAGCATGCATATAATTTTAATTTGTGTTCTTCATTTGCCTGTACAGTTCCTGAAAAAAATATTTTCTTGTCCTAAGTTCCTTGCAAAATGTTTTAATGCCAGTAGAAATGAGAAAAGAGGACCACCTTGCCTTATCCCCCTCATTGTAATCCATTTTTGTGGTAAAAGTCCATTAGCTTCTTATTCTTTATCAATTGTGTTTGATAAATCTTATAAATTTATATAACATTGCATTATAGTCTCTATATCCATCTAAGACTATTCAAACTGTAGTTCCTGATCTTCAACATTGTGAACAAAAAGCCATTCCAAATTATTAAAGGCTTTCTCTGTATCAAGAAAAATCATGCCACTTTCTTGTAAAAGTTTTTGTTTGTATGGCATTCAGGAGATATTTTGTATTGTTCCTCATGTCCAGTTAAATCAGTCTGATCAGAAAGTACTAATTCAATTAAAAAGTCTTGCTGTAAATAGTTATAATCCACATACAAGAGAGAGATAGATCTATATAATTTTGGATGAGCTGAGTCATTCTCTTTGTAAATCAAAGAAATAAAGGCTTTTTGCCATGAGGAAGAAAATACCTATGTTTATATCTCATTTATTACATCAAAGTTTAACTTAAACATTTTGGAAACTCGTATTATATTATGCAAAAAAAATATATCTCGAGGTTTCTTCCCTTTTGATTTCTGAATTGCTTCTTTTGCTTCTTCTTTTGTACTGGCTGGCCATGCCCCCAAACCGGTTGCCCAGTTGCCGCTTGCTCACCCCGCCCACCCAGTTACTGCTCCCTTGCTTGCTCGTCCCGCCCACCTGCTCGACGTTCGCTCACCCCACCCACCCGCATGATGCACGCTCACCCCACCCACTCGCATGATGCTCACTCAGCGCTCACTCATCCGCCCCGCCCAGTCACTCCTCACTTCTACTGTGTCGGTCCTCACTTGCGCACAGTCTTTGCTCTGCAGCTTGCCAGGTAAGCCTGCAAGTTGCAGCCTAGCTAGCTGTCCCTGCACCCCCACCATCCCAGCCTGCCTCCTCTGCTCCCTTCCCTATGACCCACAGCCCTGCCATGCGTCCCTGCCTTTCACGCAACCTTCCCGGTGGTCCCCATGGCCAGGCCCGCTTGTGAAGGCCTCCCCTACTCCCTTCCCAGCAGCCCGCAGCCAGGCAGCCCAAACATGCTTGCCTGCCTTCCACGCAGCCTTCCCAGCATCTCCATGGCCAGCTTGCGAAGGCAGGCAAGCGGGCCTGGCCACTGGGACTGCAGGAAAGGCCATGTGGAAGGCAGGCAAACATGTCAGGGCCACCCAGCTTCAGGGAAGGGAGTTAGCAGCATACTCCCTTCCACGCGGCCCTGCCATGCTTGCCTGCCTTCCATGCAGCCTTCCAGGAGGTCCCCCATGCCAGCTTGCCTTCTGAGGTCAGGTCACACATCTAGCCTGTGACAGGATATGCACTGCTTCTGGCCTGGACCGTGGTGGGTGGGGGGCCAGTCCTTGAGGGAGACACAGCCACTGCACTGGGCTGAGAGGGGCGGTAGTACTCTAGGAGGGTGGGCAGATGTCCCGAGGCTGCACATGTGGTGCACATGTGCAGCAGTCCCGGGATAGCCATCTATCCTCCCAGAGCATTGCCACCACTTGCTTTCTTCCTTCTCCTGTGTCTGCTGCCCCTGGGGCCGAGACTGCTGCTCCGCTGCAAAGTGCATCAGCAGTCCTGGGAGAGTGGGCAAATGTCCCAGGGCTGCACTGCAGTGAAGCAGCAGTCTTGGCTCCAGCGCGGCATCTCCCCCGAGGTCTGCCCGCCATCAGCCTTACCTTCATGGGCAGCCGTGCACTTGGGATCCATTGGGATCTGAAAGGCATGGTATTCAGGCCAATGGAGGCTCATGGAAGATCTAGAAGGTAAGGCCAATGCTGGTGGCAGGGGAGACCAACTGCCCTTGGCTGAAGAGCTGCCTCGGGGGGACATGGCGAGGCTTGCTCACCTCTTGGGCCTGGCATGCTTGCCTTCCACAGGGCCTTTGGACAACTGCCAACTTCTTGCCTTCCCCTCCGCCTCAGGTCCCACTGCCCGCATCCAGCCCATGACAGGGGACGTGCAGCTTCTGGGCTGGGCAGCCCTCGGGGGACATGCTGTGTGCATGGGCAGCCCCGGGATATTCGCCCGCTTACCCGGAGCCCCGCTGCCACCGCTGCTCACTTTCTTCCTTCTTACGCTGCTGCCGCTGGGGCCAACACTGCTGCTCTGCTGCGGTGCACATGGGCAGCCCCGGGACATCTGCCCGCCCTCCTGGAGTACTGCCACTGTCACTTTCTTCCTTCTCCCACCGCCGTTGCTGTTCTGGAGCTCAGAGTTTGTTGAACCCATGCTTTGCTCCCTGGGAAGAGCTCCGTCATGAAGAGCTATGTGCCCAGACCAGGGGTGTGTGTGTCTGTGAGTGAGAGAAAGAGAGAAGAAAGAAAGAAAGAAAGAAAGAAAGAAAGAAAGAAAGAAAGAAAGAAAGAAAGAAAGAAAGAAAGGGGAGGGAGGGAGGAAGGGAGAGAGAGAGAGAAAAGAGAGAGAGACAAGAAAGAAAGATAAAGAGACAAAGAAAAAGAAAGGAAGAAAGGAAGGGGAAGGAAGAGAGACAAGAAAGAGAGAGAGAGAAAGAAAGGGACAAAGAAAGAAAGAAAAAGAAAAAGAAAAAGAAAGAAAGAAAGAAAGAAGGAAGGAAAGAAAGAGAGAGAGACAAGAAAGGAAAGAAGGAAGGAAGGGGAAGGAAGAGAGACAAGAAAGAAAGAGAGAAAGGGCTTCCGGTCTGGCTTCCATCGCCGCCAGACAGTCCTTTGAGACCGCCAGCCCCGTCGCCCGTAAAGAGCCGCCTTTACATCTGAAAGGCGGCTTGAAAAACTCTGTTTCCGTAAGGAAACGTGAGACAGAGCCGGCGAGGGCAGGTAGAGTTCTTTTTTACCTCTGGGGAGGAAGCAGGATGTGGCTCCCTATTTTCCTCGCTGCTGCTCCGGGCTTCGGGCGAACTCTGCACTTTGCAGAGCCAGGCGATGGGACCAGACCAAACAATGAAAATTAACAGACTTTCTGAATAAGAAGGATGAAATCTGGACCTGGGACCCTAAATTGCAAGTACTTCTAACAACCCTAAGACTGACTTTAAAAGCAAAGAAGAGTGGAAGGGGGAAAAAAAGAAAGTTTAAAATGGCGACTGGCTGAGGCTTGAGAAGAGCTGAAAGTAAAAGTCCTTCCATTTGACTAGTTTAATATGTTACAAAGTAACTGAGATAACAGTGCTGGCTAGAAGTGAAGAGAAAAAATTTTATTTCATGCTTCTTCCTTCTTAGAGACTTGATATTGATTTTGTTTGGAGAGAAGTCTTTTTCTTTAAAGGGGAAAAAAGGAAAAAAAAATATGCTTGTGTGGCAGGATGGCGTTAAAACTCACAAAGCCAGACAACCAAGCTGTGGTGGTGGTGGGGGGCTCCCCCATTCATAAACCACATGAACAAGTTTTGAGTTTGCAGATGCAGAGGAATGGCTTTAAAGATCTAACGCAATTTGTATTGGAGGAGATGGCAAGACATGATGAGATTGTGAACCAGAACCTTGAAAAATTTAGACAGGAAATTAAAGAGTTGGTTCAACAAAAGTATGATAAATTCAAGCAACATATGATAAGTTTCTTAGACGTAATGATAAAGATGGATGAAAAGTTTAATTCAGAAATAGAGTCTAATATGAAGGAAGTTGATTACAAGATTCATAATTTGGATAATAAAATACAAAGAATTGAAAATGATTTAACAATGATTCAAGAAAATAGCTCAGTAGTAGAGCCAAAAATAAAGGAAGCTGATTACAAGACTTACAATGCAGATAATATAAAACAAAGGATTGAAAATGAAGTTATAATGATGCAATTCAGATTTATGGAATTTGCGGTCAGAATTAGGGGAATACAGGAAGATAAAAGAGAAGATCTGAGAAAGATGTCTGCTGAAGTTCTGGCTGGGATTTTAAAGGTTAGTCCTGAAGAGGTATCCTGCAAGATTGATAAGGCCTACAGAGTTAATTCTTGGGTGGCAAAGCAAAGGCAGCTGCCTAGAGATCTGGTGATCTACTTTACTGATAAAGAAACGAACGTTGCTTACCTGAACGTTCCTTCTCGGCGTGCTGATGGAGAATCCAAAGCGTGGGTAATGTTCACGTTAAGCTTGTCAGAGACTGAATGTATCACTTTAAATTTTCTGCCTTGGTTCCGCCCCTTCTCCTCGACTGATGTCAGTTTAGTTCACGAAGAACAGGTGAGAAGACGACGGTAGTCCACAATCAAAGCGCCGAACCTGAAGCCTTAAGGTAGGGAGGGTTGGATTCTCCATCAGCGCACCGAGAAGGAACGTTCAGGTAAGCAACATTCGTTCTCCAGCGCACTGCTTGGAAAATCCAAAGCGTGGGATGTACCCAAGCAAGTTCATTAGGGGGGGGGGGGGTTATCAGACAGGTCCGGGGCAAGCACTGGAGCAGTGACCGATTGTAGAACACGTCGGCCAAAGGCCACATCAGCAGCCGCAAAAGAATCATTCTTATAGTGCCTAATGAACGGGTTCAAGGTGGTCCAAGTGGCTGCTCTGCAAATTTCCGAAACTGAGGCTTGAGTCGCCCACGCAGCTGATGTGGAGGCACTCCTGGTGGAATGAGGAAGGACTTTGCCTGGAGGGGGCTTGCCTGACGTGGAGTAAGCCTTGCAGATACATGCTTTTAGCCATCGTCCAATCGTGGTAGATGAAACCTTTTGGCCCAAAGAAGGCGGAAGAAATGAAACAAAGAGGGCTTCAGAACGACGGAATGCCAAGGTCCTCTTGATGTACCAACGTAGAGCCCTCCGAACATCAAGGGTGTGCCACTGATCCTCTAACGGGTGTCTGGGATCCGGGCAAAAATCGGGAAGGATCAGCTCCTGAGTGCGGTGGAAAATCGAATTGACTTTCGGGATAAAGGAGAGATCCAATCTGAGGACAACTCAATTAGAATGGAAAATACACAAGTCCTTTTGAACTGACAGGGCGGCCAACTCAGATATCCGTCGGGCCGATGTCGCCGCAATCAGGAACACAACTTTGAGCATCAGAAAACGCAGACCAATAGATCCCAAGGGCTCAAAAGGAGGGGCCGTGAGGGCCCGAAGGACCAGTGGGAGATCCCAGGATGGATATCTATGGACACATGGAGGGCGGAGATTAGAGGCGCCCCTCAGAAAAGATCTAATTCGTCGATTGTGAGAAAGAGGAACATCCGAATCGGTGGAAAGGACGGTGTTCAGGGCAGCCACATGCCTGTGGAGCATGTTTGCCGCGAGGCCCTTGTCGAAACCGGCATGCAGAAACTCCAACACGTCGGAGACCGAAGCAGAAGTGGGGTCAGAGTGTCTGGCGGTGCACCAGGACGCGAAAGAGCGCCAAGTGGCATTGTAAATTCTGGTGGTGGAAGGTCTCCTGGAGGCCTGGATAATGGAAACCACATCCCTGGACAAGTTGTCTTTGGTCAGGAGGATCCTCTCAAGTGCCAGACGGTCAACTGCAACCATTGTGGCTCTGGATGCAGTATGACCCCCTGGCTGAGAGAGATCCTGTGGTCCGGGATTCGCCACGGAGGAGCCACCGATAGGTCCATCAGGTCGGCGAACCAGGACCTGCGCGGCCAATGGGGAGTGACAAGCAGGATGTCCGCTCATTCCAGCAGGATCTTCCGGATCATCCTCGGCAGGAGCGGGAGGACGAGGACCACTTTGACTCTAATTTCTCGGAAGATGAGGGACTCCCGCCGGATAGGCCTCCACTAACTAGGCTCTTCCGCCCGGCCTTGTTTAAGTCTCTCCTCCATAAGGCCAAGGTCTCTACTAATTTGGCGGACTCCTCCGACCAACCAGTCACGTCCTCATCTGCCCTCCCTTCAGACGGGCTTTTTAATTTGCAGGCTATGACTCAGGACACCATTCCCTGTCCTCAGTTGTTTACGGAGGTCATTCAGCGCCCATGGGGTTTACCGGCTTCTTCGCCAGCTCCAAATGGCCTAGACAAAAAGTTATACTGCTCAGCACCAAATCTGCAAGAGATGCTACAGCTGCCTTCTGTGGATGTGCCTGTGGTTCAGCTTACAACGTCGTCTGTTCTGACAAGCGACGTAGCCGACGGCTTGCGCCCCGAGGACAAGCAGGCGGAGGCTCTTCTCCACAAAAAACATCAGGCGGCTGCTTGGGCTATCAGGGCTGCTACATCCTCATCCTTCTTCAATCGCACCTCCCTCATCTGGCTCCACCAGTTACAGGATCGTCTACCTCAGGACGACAAACGCTTACACCAGGATATAAATAAACTTGTTGCGGCAGCAGAATATTCAGCAGACGCGGCCCTGGACGCGGCCAAGTTCGCTTCACGATCCCTCGCTACCACTGTCGCTTCTCGCCACCTCCTGTGGCTCCAGCAATGGAGAGCGGACAATAAATAAAAATGGCAGCTGGCTTCCGTCCCTTTCAAAGGGGCGAATCTTTTTGGTGAGGCACTTGACCCAATCCTTGTTGAGGATAAGGACAAACGAAAAGTGATGCTGACTTCCTTCAGGCGCGGAGATCGCCGTTATTCATCATACTCTCAACGGCCGCCCTTTCGGCCTGATTCCGGACCCAGCGGGTCCTACCAATACCGTCCGTCATCCCAAGGGTTCTGCATGCGTTGTCAGCCAGAATGAGTGAAGCACAGCAAAGGGCAGGAAGGCGCCAGGCAGACAGATTGCAGCTGCGAAAGGAGCCTGCACTTGCGTTATCAGCCGCTACGAACGGAGTAGGAGCAGGCAGACGACGAATGTAAATTGCGCAGCAAGAGGCTCAAAGACAACAGCAGCAGTCAAATTAAGGAAGAATCGGCTCCGAACAATTGTTTGGGAAGGTAGTAGGCGTCTGCAACGGCCGGCGGGAGAGGTTTGAAAAACAAAATGGCAGCCGGCAGGAAATTCTCTCCTCAGCGCAGCGACAGTCAATCAGGGCGGCTAAGCAGAGCGGCAAGCAGGGCGGCTAAACTGGGCGGCTAGGCAGGGCGAGCGGCAAATCTGAACGATCGGGGCGATGCCTCAATGGGTCGATCGACCTCCGAGACAACGGGCGCAATCCGGGGGTCGCACAGGCGATTGCCCCATGGAAGGCCAGGAAGCAGGAACAAAGGCAGCCACAAGACACACTAGCCAGGCACTGGGCTTCAGGCTAAGTGGTCTGAAAATATGCTTAAGAGCGCGCTCCAGATGGTAGCGGAGCTCAGAAGCTGTCAGGTCAATTAGCCGGGCAGAACCAGCAAAGATCTCGAATGGGGATTTCCGAAGCGGTGACGAGAGGGTGAATGGCCCCAAACCAGGCCGAAGCCTGAGGGAGAAACTCACCACCTCAAGCGAAGTTAGCAGTCCAAGTCAAATCAATACAGTCAGTCCAGAAATAAAATAAAAGGGCAATATAAGGAAAAAAAGGAGAATTGATCACAAAGTGTGGGTAGAATAAAGGAGAACGATGAGGATTGTCAGAGCAAGCCAAAGTTCAGTCTCTTCCACTCGACTGAGTGAACTAAACTGACATCAGTCGAGCAGAAGGGCCAGAACCGAGGCAAAAAATTTAAAGTGATACACTCAGTCTCTGACAAGCTCAACGTGAACATTACCCACGCTTTGGATTCTCCAAGCAGCGCGCTGGAGAATAAGAAATGATATTGTGCAAAAGTCTTTTAACTCCACTTTTGAAATGCATGGAAGGAAGATTTGGATATTTAAAGAGCTACCGCCCAAGATGTTAAAAGATAGAAAGGATTTTGGATTTTTGGTGACTGAGCTAAGGAAACAAAACATCCCATTTAGGTGGGATGTTCCAGTTGGTATAATATTGAGATATCAAGGAGAAAGATATCAACTAAATACTGTTGAAAAAGCGGAAGAATTTTACTATAAGGTTTTTAAAATGGGTTCAACATCTCCATGTATAACACACGAGGGGAATAAAGAAAAGCAAAATCAACAAGAGATTGAAATTCAGGCTAAGCAGATGGTGGTGGAGGTAACGGAAAAACAACAAGCTACAGAGGCCTTTGTGGACGAGCCGCTTCTGGATTCTCCTTCAGAGGTTATAGTTGGATTACCTATAAATATAAGAGAGGCGGCTTTGGATTCTAATGTGATGACTTATCAAGCTACAGACCAGCATGGAAATCAAACAGTTGATATACAACTCATAGAAAGGAAACCAGGATGGAGATCTAAGCCACAAAAAGTTAAGAAAAGAAGAAGCAGGTCCTACAAAAATAAAAACTTTTAGACCAAACAACAGTGTAATGCCAGTTACTTAAGAGACGATTGAATATATGAAAATATAGTTGAGGCAAAGTATTGGTTTATATTATCTTGAGGAGAGTGACAGATCTCTGCAGTGCTGTACGTTTGGGATGTGGAAGATGGCCTTGAGTGGATTGGAACTTTCTATTTTGAACTCTTTGACAAATGGATTACATTTATGCTGAGCTACAAGGCAAGAGAATTATGGGATCGGGGCATGCAGAAGATCTGGTTGTTACCCTAACATGGTGGTTGGAATGAATAATCTAGATGAAAGACATTACAAAAGACACTATATGGAATACAAATATAAAGTCACTCGGGTGGTTTTTTGCTATACGACAATACTTACTATTGATGGGGGCAGATGGTAATTGAAGATACTGAACATACTGTTGGAATTAGAATTTGATGTTACCCTAACATGGGTGATGAAATTAGCAATCCAGTTGAAAGACGTCACAGAAGATATTATATGGACTACAAGCTTAAAGTCATTTGAGAATTTTATTTACATATGGAAATATTTTTTAGTGGTGTGGGCAGAAGAACAAAGATATCGAAAATATTAGGTATGGTAGACCTGTAGGAAAGTGGGTGGAGATAGGTTAGCTTACTGATTGTTTAGTTTAGGTAAAGGGATGTTATGTTATATTAATATATGTAAAAGATTTGAATTAAGAGATATATGCATGGGGGAGGAGGAAATGG
Source organism: Arizona elegans (assembly GCA_022577455.1). Taxonomy (NCBI): domain Eukaryota; kingdom Metazoa; phylum Chordata; class Lepidosauria; order Squamata; family Colubridae; genus Arizona; species Arizona elegans. Next base: position 159,507,670 of record JAKOOJ010000001.1, read on the forward strand.
ATAGATTATGAGTTGAAATTGCTAAATTAGGATTTATTATATAATTTTACAGTTGAATATTGCTTTGAAATATATAGTATAAGGGGGATATAATAATATAATAATATTGTTAGAAGGGTGGAGATAGGTTAGCTTACTGATTGTTTAGTTTAGGAAAAGGGATGTTATGCTATATTAATATACATAAAAGATTTGAATTAAGAGATATATGCATGGGGGAGGAGGAAATGGATAGATTATGAGCTGAAATTGCCAAATTAGGATTTGTTATATAATTTTACAGCTGAATGTTGCTTTGAAATATATAGTATAAGGGGGATATAATAATATTGTTAGAAAGAAAGGGTCAGCATATGGGGGGTGGAGCAAAAAGGATGGTAAAGTATTATATAATCTGTTATTAATTTGGGTTTTATTCTGGAGAAGCCACAGGGGGAGGGGGGGGTTAGGGAGGAGGGGGGGGAAAAGGGGGAAAAATCTGCATTTGAAAAACCTTTTCAATAAAAAAAAGAGAGAGAGAGAAAGAAAGAGAAAGAAAGAAGAAAGAAAGAAAGAAGAGACAAAGAGAGACAAAGAAAGAGAAAGAAAAAGAAAGAAAGAGGAAGGGAAGGAGAGAGAAAGACAAGAAAGAAAGAAAGAGACAAAGAAAGAAAGAGAAAGAAAGAAAGAAAGAGGAAGGAAAAGAGAGAGAGAGAGATAAAGAAGAGGAAGGAAGCACCACAAACCCTGGCACTAGGCATGGCCTCAGAAGATGCTTTGAAACAGCATAGCAATCTAGCACTGGAAGGGATCTTGGAGGTCATCTAGTCCAACCCCCTGCTATAGCAGGAAACCGTACATCGTCTGGATAATTTTGGTGCCTTTAACAGAGAGGAAAATTGCCAGAAAGGAGAAGGAGTTTACTAGGACAAGGCTGCCATGCAGAGGAAGACAGAGATAGTCCTTGACTTATGACAACAATTGAGCCCAAAATTTTGGTTGCTAAGCAAGAGCACTGTTAAGTGAATTTCACCACATTTTACTCAATCCATGATATTCATCAAAAATAATTCATGAAATTCCGTTGACAGTTGCAAAACAAAATGGCAGCTCAGAGCTGAAACTCCGAGGCTAGGAGGGAGATGTTTCGACATTTTCAAGAGTGTGGGGGTCAATTAACCATCCACAGACCCCCCCTCCCAGCAAGCTGAGGTATTTTTGGCTCAATAGAGCTGTGGATGGAGCCCAAGGATAAAACCCGAGCCGAGCCTGAAGATCAGCTGTTTGTCAGTAAAAAGACTGAGGGCAGTGCAGAGGATGTCAACATCAAAGCCTGGCTGTCACGACCGGGTCAACCACTGAGTCTAATACAGCTGATGAAATGGTTGGCGAGACGGTGGCAACAGCGACTCCGGATAGGGTGTTGATAATGATGCCTGGGCTAATAGGCGCTGCATGTAGCAACACGGCGATGATGTCTACAGCAAGGGGGGTTACCACAATGGCGAGGGGAATGGCGCTAATGGCAGTGACGGCGACGGCAACACCAGGAGGCTGCAAGGAAGCCCTCATTGTTAATAGAGGAGAGGGCAATGCTGCAAAGGCTATAAATGTTAGGATCCCTTCAACCTCTAGGGATCTGTTGCACTCCTCTTTCTTGAAACTCTGAGGACTTATTAAACTAATTGAACTAAGTAGCCTGAGCAAGGTGATGGATAGGGACTGAGGATTACAAACTGGAGATGATGATTTACTCTCCCCCTCAACTGTCCCTCTCTGTCCCTTTATCAGATCTAGGTCTATTACGACCACTCAGCGTTAATTTGCAATCTTAGATCGATCTGCAGCTTTATTTACCACCTATTCCCCAAGATTACCCTGATTATTTAACCCTAAGTACTTTGTCCAGTGGCTCTGCCTTACTTTTTTGATCTAATCCTCGGCCATCGCTGGTATCAGGACTGGAGGAGATACAGACATTGAGAGTCTTGGATTATGGGGAGATAGACCACCTTCTCTTTGTTTGTTTCAAATGGTTTGGTCGCTGTGAGAGGACGACCCTTTGAGACCTCTACCCCCACCTCCTTTGGATGGACTTACTACAACCACAAGACTTCCCATCGTCGTGAGAGGGCGATGATGTTCCGATGTATTGACATTTGTAACATACTGGTCTTCCTTTAACATCTATTTCCTCCCTTATTTTAAATTACCTGTCTTAACCATCTCTAACACTCTTAGAAGAAAATGATCCTTCATCTCCTTCAACTCGCTCCTATCTTTGATGTATTCAATTGCGGAGCTCCTTGCACTGCGAGATTCCCCCCTCTCGCATGTCTGGCCCTCTCAGTTATCAAGGGCCGCCCTTGAGGACGGGTTTTGGAGCCCCGAGAGGTGGTTTGCAAAAAACCGATGGCTTTGGGGTTTTTTAGATAAATCTTTAAGTTCTATTTTAAGGGGTTCTGGGAGGGATTGTGGGAATGGATCTGGGGGGATCCATAAATCCACTGAAAGGGGTAATGGGTCTGATGATCACGGTGGGGAGAATGGGGACAGAAATCTGACAAGGATGCAGGGGGATGAAGCGATGGGCATTAGTATAGTAAGTGGGAGGGGCAGATATGACGGCTGCAGGGGGCCATATTATGTTTCGGGAGTGCGCACTCGATGTTTACGAGCGATTGCCCACTCCGACCCCCTGGGTCTACGGCTGATGTTATGTAATGCCAGGTCAGTGGTAAATAAAGCCCCCCTCATTCATGATCTTATTTCAGAGCGGGGTGCTGACCTGGCAGGGATTACGGAGACCTGGTTAGGCCAGGAGGGAGGAGTTCCCCTTGTGGAAATGTGCCCGCCAGGTTTCCGTGCATTCCATCAGCCAAGGACTCAGGGAAGGGGTGGGGGAGTGGCAGCAATCATTAGAGAAAGTCTTTGCCCGAGGGAGGCCACTGTTCCTCAGATAGCCGGATGTGAGTCCCTCCTTGTGAAGTGGGGTCAGGGGATTCAGATGGGCCTACTGATTGCGTACCTGGCTCCCTGCCACGTAACAGCAGTCCTGCCTGAGCTGCTCGACATTATAGCCGGGGTGGCGGTGGAAACCCCCAGACTTATTGTTATGGGGGATTTTAACCTGCCATCCGCTGGTGAGATGTCGGAGACGGCTCGGGAGTTCATGGCTTCTATGACGGCCATGGACCTGACCCAGGTAGTTCAAGGCCCCACCCACTTGGGGAATCACACTCTGGACTTGATTTTTGTCTCTGATCAGTGGCTGAATGATCTAAGAATAGGGGATATAGACATCAAGCCCTTGTCATGGTCTGATCATTCTCTCCTTCACATGGACTTTCAAGTCACTTCCACCCACCGCAGGGAGACGGAACCAACCAAATGGTTCCGTCCCAGGTGCCTGATGGACCCCGAAAGGTTCCTGATGGAGCTTGGGCCATTTCCTGAGACTCTGGCTCACGACTCGACTGAGGACCTGGTGGTCGCCTGGGACAGGGCGGCTACTGCGGCCTTGGACCGCATCGTGCCTTTGCGGCCTCTGACCCGATGCCGATCTCGTCTAGCTCCTTGGTTTTCTGAGGAGCTGAGAGAGATGAAGCGTTGGAAAAGATGCCTGGAGAGCGATTGGAGGACAAGCCGATCTGAATCTGACCGAACACAGGTGAGATCTTATATTAAGACCTACCTAGTGGCGATAAGAGCGGCGAAGTCTAGCTACTTCTCCGCTCTTATTGCATCTGCAGAGAACCGCCCAGCTGCGCTGTTTAGGGTGACCCGCTCCCTACTTCAGGTGGGGGTACAGGAAGATCCCTTAAAAGGTCGAGCTGAGGATTTTGTACAATTCCTGCATGATAAAGTCGCTCAGATTCGGGAAGGCCTGGACTCCGATCAGGTAGATCCAGGGGAGGAGACAGGGGCAGGTCTTGAGAGCGTTATCTGGGAAGAGTTTGACTCTGTGACTCCTGAGGACGTGGACAGGATTCTGGGCAAGCTTAACGCTGCCACATGTTTATTGGACCCGTGTCCCTCCTGGTTGGTACTGGCCTCCCGGGAGGTTACACGAGGCTGGCTCCAGGGGATTATAAATGCTTCTCTGAGTGAGGGTGTCTTTCCCGCTGCCTTGAAAGAGGCAGTTGTGAAGCCCCTCAAGAAGCCTTCCCTGGACCCGGCTATATTATCAAATTATCGTTCAGTCTCCAATCTTCGCTTTGTTGCAAAGGTTGTTGAGAGTGTGGTGGCGCGACAACTACCCCGATACCTGGATGAAGTTGTCTATCTGGATCCGTTCCAGTCGGGCTTCAGGTCACGATACAGCACGGAAACGGCATTGGTCGCGTTGGTGGATGATCTCTGGAGGGCTCGGGACAGAGGTTGCTCCTCTATCCTGGTCCTATTAGATCTCTCAGCGGCTTTTGATACCATCGACCATGGTATCTTACTGCGCCGGCTGGAGGGGTTAGGAATAGGGGGCACCGTGCTTCAGTGGTTTTCCTCCTTCCTCTATGACCGTTCGCAGTTTGTGTTGGCAGGGGGGCAGAGGTCGACCTCAAGGCACCTTATTTGTGGGGTGCCGCAAGGGTCAGTCCTCTCACCCCTTCTGTTCAACATTTATGTAAAACCGCTAGGCGAGATCATCCATGGTTTTGGGGTGAGTGTTCATCAGTATGCTGATGACACACAACTATACATCTCCACCCCAGACCACCCCAATGATGCCCTTGCTGTGATGTCCCGTTGCCTGGAGGCCGTGTGGATCTGGATGGGGAGAAACAAGCTCAGACTCAACCCCTCCAAGACCGAGTGGCTGTGGCTTCTGGCATCCCGGTATAGTCAGCTGGTACCATCACTGACAATAGGGGATGAGATCTTGCTCCCCACAGAGAGGGCCCGCAACTTGGGTGTCCTCCTGGATTCACGGCTATCTTTAGAAGATCATTTGACGGCCGTGGCCAGGGGTGCCTTTTATCAGGTTCGCCTGATCCGCCAGTTGTGTCCCTTTCTGGATCGGAACGCCTTGCGCACGGTCACTCATGCCCTAGTTACCTCCCGTATGGACTACTGTAATGCTCTCTACATGGGGCTCCCCTTGAAAAGCACCCGGAGGCTCCAACTGGTCCAGAATGTAGCCGCGCGGGTGATTATGGGCACAGCTCATTACGCCCATGTAACACCTCTCCTACGCGAGCTGCACTGGCTCCCGGTGGTCTTCCGGGTGCGATTCAAGGTGTTAGTTATCACCTTTAAAGCGCTCCATGGCTTAGGACCTGGGTACCTACAAGACCGTCTTTTGCCACCAATAGCCTCCCACCGACCAGTTCGTTCTCACAGGGAGGGACTACTCAGGGTGCCATCAGTCAAATTATGCCGACTGGCGACTCCCAGGGGGAGGGCCTTCTCTGTGAGGGCTCCAACCCTTTGGAATGAACTGCCCCCGGAGATACGGAATATCCCTGATCTCCGTGCTTTACGCCGTGCCCTCAAGACCCTGATGTTTCAACAGGCAGGGCTAAACATATGAACATGTGAATGATTTTTTTTTTAAAATGTTATCTAATTCTGGGTTTTATTTAATTGACCAAACTAAGTAATAATTTTAATTAGCAATTTTATGATGTTTGTGTGTCTATATTTTTCTTGACTGTACACCTCCTTGAGTCCTACGGGAGAAAGGCGGTATAGAAATATAATAAATAAATAAATAAATAAATGATATCTGGCTCTAACAGTCATGTGCAGGCTAGGGAACAACATCTGAAGGCGTGTGTAATGTTCTAATGCACAGAGGTTATAGTTAAATGTGTGGCAGAAAGGGGACTCTGGGTGTATTTTTCCAAATGAAGTAAGTGAGGTTGAATGTGTATAGTTTTAGAAGAGGTGTGTGTGTGTGTGTGTGTGTGTGTGTACAAACCCATACAGTATAAACAGTAGATAATGTATCTTTTTGTGTGCCTCTACACACTCTATACTATATAATATGTATGTACACATATGGCATATATACATAGGATTAAATAGTATATTTGAGGTGTTCAGTAGTAGTAAATAAATAGACAGGGAAATTGTATCTCATTGAGGCCTTTGAGGCGAGGCCAGGCAAGGCCCCTTGATGTGAGTGACACGCTCACCCAGTCACATGACCACAGAGCCATGCCCATCCAGTCACATGACCACCAAGTCATGCTCACCAAGCAAGCCATGCCCACAGAAAACATTTTTGAATCCCACCACTGATTTAGACATTCTATTTTCTTTGACTTTGATGTCTGCTTTCTGTATAACAGAGAGTAATATTTAAAAAATTGTTCATTGTGACTCTGGTTGAAACATGAGTCTTTTCATCCCAAATAAAAGTAATCTTTTTTCTCCTCTTTTTGCATCGTTGCTAGACCATCAGTTTTTCTGGTTTATTATTGTTTTCAAAATATTTCTGTTAGCAAAACTCATTTTGTAAATTGCTTTTGCTTCCATTAGGTCCAACAAATTACAAATCACCTTGGTGCTTATCTCTTGATTCCATTTTCTGTCAATAATACAAAGTGGATGTTTGACTAGGGGAAGGATATGTGTCAGGTCTGCCTCCATTCAAACCAGTGGTGGGTTTCAAAATTTTTTACTACCGGTTCTGTGGGTGTGGCTAGGTGGACGTGGCATGGCTTGGTGGGTGTGGCTTGATGGGCATGAGAGGGGAAGGATACTGTAAAATCTCCATTCCCCCCCACCTCCAAGGGAAGGATACTGCAAAATCCCTATTTCCTCCCGATCAGTTGGGATTTGGGAGGCAGAGAATAGATGGGGGCAGGGCCAGTCAGAATTTTTACTACCGGTTCTCAGAACTACTCAAAATTTCCACTACCGGTTCTCCAGAACTGGTCAGAACCTGCTGAAACCCACCTCTGATTCAAACCCTAAGAAAGAAAACCCCCAACTCCATTGATTAAAGAAAAGGTACTTTTACTAAGAATGAACTGATAGTAACAAAAGCAAGGCAAGATCTGAGAAAAATCTGCATGAAAGTTACACATTGGAAGTCACCCCAGATCTCTCTCCCCAGGGTCCAACCCAGACAGACCAATCACCATCCAATATGGTGTTATGAGAAAGCTTCTTCAACAGTTGTTGTGGGCCTCTGGAGGACCAGGATGGTTAGCCTTGGTAAAGTCCAAACAACTTCACTCATTTTTTTTATAAAAAGTTTTTTTTCTTCACATCATTGATCAATCAGTGCATTATCAGGGTACAAATTTTTTGTGTCATCATATTTAACGCTTATAACCATTTTCTTAATATCTTTATCTTTACTTTTACATTTCAATATATTATATCTCCTGTTAAAGCATTTTCCTTCCAAATTTATTTAATTTTATACCACTTTTTGTCCATATTCACTTTCCATCAGATGATAAAATTGCCCCCATATATTATAATACTCCGATTCTTCCTTCCCTTTAATTGCCAATGTTAATCTATTCATTTCTGCACATTCTAATATTTTCTTAAATTACCTTTCCTCCTGTAGGGATTTTTTCCGCTTTCCAATTTTGTGCAAATCTCGCTGCAGTTATTACATGAATAATCAAATATACATTTTCTTTACTAAATTTCTCAGATAAAATACCCAACAAAAACAGCTCCAGTTTTAAATCAATATGTTGTTGTGTCATCTTCTCTAACCATAATTAAATATTTGCCCAATAGTTTCTCACTTCTGCACATGTCTACCACATATGATATTATGATACCGGTGTCTGGTGGCATTTCCAACATTTAGTTGATTTATCTTTAAACATTTTTGCCAATCTTTCCAGTGATATAGGCCATCTATAAAACATTTTATACAAATTCTCTTTATAGCCTTGGTAGTACAGTGGTTTAATGCACCCTGTAATTAACACAGCTGCCTGCAATTTCTGCAGGTTCGAATCTTACCAGGCTCAAGGTTGACTCAGCCTTCCATCCTTTCTAAGGTAGGTTAAATGAGGACCCAGTTTGTGGGGGCAATAAGCTGACTTTGTATAAATATACAAAAGTATGAAGGCTATTGCTTAACGTATTGTAAGCCGCCCCGAGTCTCCGGAGAAGGGCGGCATATAAATCAAATAAAAATAAATAAATAAATAAATAAAATATGCTGTTGCCATTGTTAACTTATAGTTTCTTTCCCATAGTTGCTACCATTTTTCTAACTCTATTGCATGTCCAAAATTTTTTGCCCATGCTATCATTGTTTCTTTTACTTGTTCTTCTTCTAATTTACTTACTTACAAAGTAAGTAACTATACAATTTTTTAATCATTCTCTCATCTGTTCCTGTGAGTATTTCATCCAATTCTGTCATCTCCAAGTAGAAACCATATAACTTAGTATCTTTTTCATATTTCGATTGTATTTGCAATTGTGTGTACCAAACCATATCAATCCTTTGTTCTTCTAATTCTTGTTTCATTTTCAATTCCCCCTTTTCTGATAAAATAACTGTATATCTAGTAATATTTTCCATATTGATAATATCTGGATGTATTAACGCTTCCGTTATTAAAAGCCACATTGGTATTTTCAAATAATAATGTTTTTCTCTAACTTTCTCCCCTACTAATAATAAAGCATTTCTTACATAATGTCTTTGAAAATTACTATGTATCATATTCTTCCCATACCATAAGAAAACATGCCAACCCAGTTGTAAATCATGTCCCTCCAATGTCAATAACCTTGTATTTCTTAGTACAATCCATTCTTTCATCCATGATAATGTTGCTGCCTGGTAATATAATTCCCAGTTTGGTAGTCAAAACCCTCCTCTAAGTCTTGCATCTTGTAACATTTTTATGTTAATTCTCGCTTTTTTCCCTTGCCATATAAATTTCATTATTTTTTTATTAAGATTTTCAAAATATTTTTTTCTAATTTTATCGGTATTGTTTGAAATAAAAACAACAATCTATTCATCTTAATTATTGCTATTCTTCCCATTAATGATAATTGTAAATTCTTCCATCTCTCCAAATACATCTCAATTTGTTTTTCAATTTATAGTAATTATCTTCCTTAATTGTTATACATCTTGCTGTTAATTGAATTCCTAAATATCTTACCTGTTTAGCAATCTGAATATCTAATTTTTCCATTAACTCTCTTTTCTGCTTCTCTGTGATGGTTTTCATCAATATTTTCATTTTGTCTTTATTAATTTTCAGCCCTGCTACTTCTCCATATTCTTTTATTTGTTCTATTAAATTTTGCCCTACTTCTTGCGGGTCCTCTAAAATAAACACTAAATCGACTGCAAATGCCTGTAGTTTATATTCTTCTTTCTTAATTCTCATACTTTTTATATCTTCATTTTGTCTTATATTTCTATTTAATACCTCTAGTGTTAACACAAATAATAATGGGGATAGAGGACATCCCTGCCTTGTACCCTTCATAATGTTAACCTTCTCTGTCATATCTCCATTTACCATCACCTTTGCTGATTGCTTATAGTAAATTGTTTTGATCATATTTATAAATCTCCCTCCAAAGTTCATAGTCTGTAATTGCTTTATCATAAATTGCCAATTCACGTTGTCAAACGCCTTCTGTGCATCAAGAAACATCAACACCATTTGTTTTTCTGGATGTGCTTCATAATATTCCAAAGTATTCAAAATTATTCTCATGTTGTCTCTAATCTGTCTCTTAGGTAAAAAACCATTTTGATCTGTGTGTATAAATTCATTTAAGAGTCTCTTTAGTCTATCAGCCATTATTGATGCAAATATCTTATAATCCGTGTTTAACAGGGAAATCGGTCTATAATTTTTTATTTGTTGCAAGTCTGTATCTTCTTTCGGTATAAGAGTAATATATGCGAGTAATATATCATTGATAAGTAGCAAACCTCCCTTCCACTTCTCATGGGAACACTTCACAGCAGCTTACTTCCCCAGTTCACTCCCCCCTCCCCGTTTCCATGGCAGCCGAAGGCAAGCAAGGTGTAAAGCGCATTCTGGAGATCCTGCTGACAATATGAATCCCACAAATCCTGAACTTTCACATCTACTTTGTCAATAACTGAGAACCAGCCTTCTGGTTAGTCGGGGTAGACATATTGTGTGAACATACTGTAAATGACTTCTATTGCCCTTTTAACCAATATTAGGAAAATTTATAAATCACCATTCCCAACATAGAAGCTATTTTTGTATCGCTTAGTAAACACCCTTAAATTAATTTTTCATGCAAAGTGTGTTCACTGATGAATGAAAATGCAGACAAACCTCTTTTGAAATCAAATCTAAAAGAGCAAATACAAAAAGATTAACTGTCATCCTGACTCTCCTGAAGACAAGTCTCAGCATGCTTGGAATCCAGCTAGCAGCAGATCATACCAACTACCTACCTGCAGTGTAGTTGCAAAATTACCTAGTCTGCAAACAAGATTATTGAAGTTATATTAATGAGACAAGGGAAATGAGGATGAACACAATCAACACTTATAGAAAAATATTTTTCTATATTATTTATTTTGTTCTGTGCTGTAATATTATAGGCAACTTAGCAAAAAGCAAGCAATGGTAAGGGTGCCTGACTGATGGTAATCATGAAGATATGGCATAATAAAATGATTTTCTTCCCCTCTCCAACAGCAACAAATTCACTTGTACAGAGGAATATCATACAGTATTCTCCTTCCAGCAGAAAAAACAATAACAAAACATTAAATCAAATGTCTACAGGTGCGTCTGTGGGTCAAACAAGTACTAACTAGATTCTTGGCATGAATGAAGCATCCTCATTACTAATCAAGTTATCTTAGGATCAAACAAAGTCCACTACTGAGCTGATATGTATCAGGTTTTTATAGTCTACATCAATACCTGAACTGTATGATGGTATACAGTTATCCTACGAAGTAAAATAATGCCACAGAGCTGCCACCAAACTTCAGAATTGTAGGCAGCAAAGTCTCATGTGACTCTGAAGATCTCAGCAGCTGAAATAAAAGCACATTGGGGAACTCTCAAGAGGGCTTCTAGACAGGGGCAGTTTCAGAAGGACTTAGATTATAACAATAACAAATTTCACTACAGCCATTAAAACGTAATGAATGCCAGAGATGTCACAGAACAGCATTCAAGAGTCTGTGGTGTAGGGTTGTGACAACCCTACGTGGTTTTTCCCAAATAGCTGTTGTTTAAAAAGAAGAACCCATATAATTTAAATGCAATAATTTAGTCAACACTAAAGCCATTAGGGTTTTTTTTTTTTTTTTTTTTTGGAAAGAAGACCTTTAGTTTAGACAGTGATGGCTATTGTTTTAATATTCACTTTTGTAAAACAAATCCCTCTAATAAGTAAAACTAAGCCATTAGAGATAATTGTCCTTGCCCAATCTACAAACTTATTTTCTAATTGTACAGAACTTTTCATATTCAGGAATGCATTCAAACTATGATCCTCCCCTGCAGTTCCAAGTGATGAAATTCCTTTTGTATATATCAGAATTGTGCCATCTTGTTCCCATCTTATCCTGTTGCAGCCAGTATCCCAGCCACCCTCACCTCTTTTAATCAACAGTAGCAAGAAATGTTTCAGGAAAGGGTGGAATCAGGAGATGTTTAAACAGAGGCTGGATGGTGAGATGTTGTAATAGGGGTTTCTTCTAGGGTGGTAGGGGAGGGTTAAACTAGATGAACCACAGGATTCTTCCGATTCTTCAATTCTTTGATTCTTACAGTGCTGACTAACTGACTTCTTTTTCACCAGAGTCATATGCAAAGGGAGATAGTGACTGAGGCCAGAAGCCATCGATACCCTTGTTTTTCCTATAACTAGGCATAGTACAAAATGATGAAAAATTACACTGCATGTAATTTTTTCCATAGCCTCATTTATTTCTTTTTTTTTTATTGCAAAAGTTTTACAATTATATTTTCACCCCTTTCCCCCCCCCCCCCTCAACCCACCCCAAACTTCCCAACCTCCCTAACCCACCCTAACCCTCCCCTCCCCCCGGACTTCCGCACAGTATACTCATATCAGGTAAAAAAAACAACAACCCTCCTTTGTATAAAACTTATATAAAACTTGAACCCCTCCCTCCCCCTTATAAATTTTCATCTTCATTACATTAAAATATTTCTATCTTAATATAACATTTTCAAATAAAAGCTATTTGATACTTCCTAGTTTGATATTTATTCTGCACATAATCTATCCACTTTTTCCACTCCCAAACATAAGTCTCTTGTGTCCAATCTTTTAGATATGCTGAAATCTTCGCCATCTCTGCAAAACTGGCCATCTTCAAAGTCCATTCTTCAATAGTGGGCATGGCTTCATTTTTCCAATATTGACCTATCAGTAATCTCGCTGCTGTTACCATATACAATATCAGCTTTACTTCACCCAATGTGAAACCCTTAACTATACCCAATAAAAACAATTGTGGAGAAAATTGAATTTTTTTCTTCAAAACATTCTGCATGACCCACCAAATTTTTATCCAAAAAGCCTTAACTTTCCTACAGGTCCACCAAACATGGTAATATGTAGCATCTAAATAATCACATCTCCAACATTTTGGCTGAACATTAGGATACATACATGACAATTTTTTGGGGTCTAAATGCCATCTATAAAACATTTTATAGAAATTTTCCCTCAAATTCTGTGACTGTGTGAATTTAACATTCTGAACCCAAATTTTTTCCCATGTTTCCAACATCACTGGTTCCTCAAAATTTTGTGCCCACTTAATCATACAATCTTTAACCAGTTCAGTTTCTGAATCCCTTTCTAACAAAGCATTATAAAGCCTTTTAATATGCATTGGACCTTTCTCTTTAATGTGTCTAACCAATTCTTCCTCATGCAACATAATACCAGTTTTTTGGTCCTCTTTCCATCTCAATTGTAGTTGATTATATTGTAACCAAGTTAAATTAATCCCTTCGTCCAACAGTGTCTGTAGTGTCTTCAACTGCCATCTGCCCGCATCTGTAAAAAGAACCTCTTTGTATAAAAACCCCCCGAGTGACATATTTGTATTCCATATAATATGACCAAGATCCAGCCATAGCGGTATTTTATAATCCCATTTGAATCGGTGCTTCTTCCAAACTCTCATCAAAGAGTCTCTAAGTATATGGCTTTTAAATACTTTATCCACTTTGTTGTCATAAAATAAGTAAGCATGTCATCCAAATTCAAGATCAAAACTTTCTATATTCATTATTCCAGTCTTTTTCCTTCCAAACCAATCACTTGCTAGAGTCAAAGCTGCTGCTTCATAATATAGCTGTAGGTTTGGAAGTTTAAGGCCTCCCCTTTCTGGAACATCTTGCATAATTTTCAATTTCACTCTCGGTTTTTTCTCGTTCCAGACAAACTTATTCACTCCAGTTTGCCACACTTTTAGTTGTTTATCACTTTTAAGCACCGGAATCATTTGAAACAAAAAAAGAAATCTTGGCAAAATGTTCATCTTAACTGCTGCTATTCTTCCAAGTAAAGACAGCTGCAGTTTTTTCCAGGTCTCCATGTCTTTCTGCACCTCTCGCCACAATACCTCATAATTATTTTGAAACAGTTTCATATTTGATTCTGCAACCTGAACTCCTAGATATTTTACCTTTGGTACAATCTCAAAACCTGCCCTCCTTTCAAGCTCGTGTTTACGATCTTGTGTCATATTTTTAACTATCATCTTAGTTTTTTTCTGGTTCAGTCTAAAACCTGAAACTTTACCATAGTCTTGTATAATGTCCTTCATCTGGATTATTGATTCCATTGGCTGTGTTAGGGTAACAACCAGATCATCTGCAAATGCCTTTATTCTGTAATCCTCTTGCCTTATCATTATACCTTTCAAGATATTAGAGTCCCGTATTGTGTTTAACAAGACTTCTAGTGTTAAAATAAACAACAGTGGGGACAACGGACATCCCTGTCTTGTTCCTTTTTCAATTTTAAACTCTGTTGTCAAACTTCCATTAATAATAATCTGTGCCTTTTGCTCTTGGTAAATTGCTGAAACCGCCTGTATAAATTGATCCCCAAAGTCCATCTTTTTTAAGTAGTAGAAAATTCCAGTCCACTCTATCAAAGGCCTTCTCTGCATCCAAGAAGACCAGCACTGCAGGGATCTGTTTATTCTTCTCAAGATATTCCAATAAGTCTATTACTTGCCTTACATTGTCCTTCATGTATCTACCCTCGATAAATCCCGCTTGATCATCATGAATCACCTTTTGGATTACTGGCATCAACCTGTTGGCTAGTACTTTTGCATAAATTTTATAATCAGTATTCAGAAGAGATATTGGTCTATAATTCTCCGGTTATTTAGGACCTGCTTGCTCTTTTGGTATCAAAGAAATATAAGCTGTTGTCCATGATGGGGGTATTTTACCTCCTTGTTGAATATTACAAAATAGCTCTCTAAGTTGTTCAATCATTTCTGCTTGCAAAGTTTTATAATACACTGCAGTCAAACCATCCGTTCCAGGAGCTTTAGCTGTTTTTAATTGTTTAATTGCTGCTGTTATCTCCTCGTCTGTTATAGGATAATTCATTCTTTCCTTTTGTTGGTCAGTAATTTTTGTAACTCTTTTATTATCTAAGTATTTTTCTATAAGTCCATTCTGCACATCATCTTTAGCATATAGTTTAGTATAATAGTCCACAAAAGCTTCTTTAATTAATTTTTGTTGAAAGATTTCTTTCCCTCCAATATCAATACTATCAATAGTCCGTATACTCTGCTTTTTCCTTAATGTATAGGCCAACCATCTGCCCGGTTTATTGGCATTACAAAATGTATTATGCTTCGTATATTGTAAGTTTGTTGCAACTTGTTCCGCCATAAGCATTTGAAATTGGTCTTTCAAAAGTTTTATAACACCACATATTCTTTCATCTGTTGGGTTTTTAATAAGTAGCTGTTCTTTGTTCTTTATTTCTACTTCCAATTCAGATCTTTTCTTTTGTCGAATCAATCTATGTTTAGAGTTTATATAAATGAGCACCCCTCTCATATAAGCTTTGCTCGCATCCCACACAATTTCGATTGGGGTACCTTTATTCAAGTTTATTTCAAAAAATTCTTTCAAATGCTTTTTAAGTTCTATTATATTTTTTTCATATCTGTACAAGTTTTCATTTATTCTCCAAGAGCGTCGCTCAGTCTTGCCCATCTCGATTTCTATCCATACTGGGCTATGGTCGGTCAAAGTTCTTGGGAAAATCTTTGTTCTTTTTGTCTTAACAAATAAATCATCTGACAACAAAATAAAGTCAATCCTAGAGAAGGATCTATGTCTGTCGGAAAAAAAAGTATAGTCCAGTTCTTTTGGATTATGTATTCTCCAAATATCTTTTAATTCCAAGTCTTCTTTCATGTCAAAAAAAGTCTGTGGTAATCTGATCCTGGATTTCGTCAAACTCTTTTTATCTAATTTCGAATCAATTACTCCATTCCAATCTCCCATAATTAAAATAGATCTATAGTCCCATTGCAGTATTTTAGTATGTAACATTTTATAGAAATGATCCTGTTGTTGGTTGGGAGCATAAATTCCAATCAAAAGAATTTGACCATTTACTGTAAGCAATTCAATTGCTATAAACCTACCATCTTCATCTGCTTCTATAATTTTAGCTGTTAGTCTTTTATTTACATAAATAACCACACCATTCTTTTTTTGCGAAGTTGAAGATATAAAATGTGTTCCTAATTTAGAATTTATCAAGTATTTTTGATCTTGAGTTGTGATATGAGTTTCTTGTAAACAAATTATATCATTATTAAATTGTCTCAAGTATGCAAATAACTTCTTCCTTTTCTGTACCGAGTTCAACCCATTCACATTCCAAGATAAACACTTGTCATCTTTATCTTTCTGAAGCAACGAGCAGAATAACCGAATATCTTCCAGGATCTTCGGTCTTGCTCCCCCATGACTTCAGTCTCTTGTGTAGTACTCTTAGCTCCCTTTTTATATTGTCTTTCCTGTTGTTGTTTTTCTTTAAGTTGCTTGGATTTTGCACGAGTTATACGCTGATCCTTAACTTCAACCATTCGAGCCGGGTCTAAGATTGGAGAAGATTCTAACATGGGCTCCTCCAAGAAACCTCCTACAGCACCCTGTGTTTCCTCTAACTCCACCTGCTTAGACTGTTCTTGCAATTCTTGCTGAAATTGCTTCTTATCACTCTCCTTAATCTCCAGCACTATAGATGTACGTGGAGATGGTGTTCTTTCTTTAAAAATAGTATTATAAAAATGCTCCGCCTTCTCCACAGTATTCAAACGATATCTTTCTCCCTTGTACTTCAAAATTATGTCAGTTGGGGCATCCCACCGGAATGGTATCTCTTGTTTTTTCAATTCGTTTACTAGAAAGCCAAAATCTTTTCTGGCTTTCAGCATTTTAGGTGGTAGTTCTTTATAAACTCCAATTTATGCGCCCCCCACTTGCACAGAGGTAAGAAAAGATTTTTGCAGGATGTCATTTCTTATTGCTCTGTCTGTAAAATATATCACCACATCTCTAGACAATTGTCTTTGTCTGGCCACCCAGGAATTCACTCTATAAATTTTATCTATTTTGTAAAAAACCACATCAGGATTAATTTTTAATATCACTGCCAAAGCCTCAGCACAAGTCTGTCTCAAATCCTGTCGGTCATCCTCTCTGATTCCTCGAAGCCTTATAGCAAATTCCATTGCCCTGAATTGCATCATAACAATTTCGTTTTCGACTCCCTGCATTTTATCATCAACATCAGAAATTTTATAATCATTGTCTTTCATCTTAACATTGACTTCTGATTTAAATTCTTCCACTTTAGAGTCCACTTTAATAATAAATTCTGCAAGGCCAGACGCCACATCTGATATTTTTTTAGTCACCTTGCTATAATCCTGTTTCACCATATCTTTGATTTCATTAATTTCCTGCATAATTTCCTGTTGAGATTTTTGAAGTTTATCATCTATTTCCTGTTGAGATTTTTGAAATTTATCATCCAAAACCTGGGATATAAATTCTTTTAAATTTTCAAAGTCAAAGTCTTTTTTCTGAGTTTGTTGGACAGAAGGAGGCTGTGATTCATGTTTGTGTGTGGGGGATCCCTTCCCCTGCTGCCTTTCCTTCCTGCTTCTTTGAAGCCATCCTGCCACGTAGGTTAGTTTTTCTAAAGAGGGAAATCCTCTTTCCTTTTCCACCTCTACAAAGGCTTCTAAAAAAGTCCCCCAGGTTTAATCAGATAGAAGCTAGACTGAACAAACTCAAATTTTAAAGAAATTTTTTTTTCCTCTTCTCCTATTCCTCTGTATTACAGGCAGAGTAACTTTGTAACTGATCAAAGTAACTTCTCAGAATCACTTTCACTAGCTCGTTAGCTCAGCTGCTGGGCGCCATTTTTTTTCAAATCAGTTTCACACGATCGTACTTTCTCTTAATTTAAAAAGTCACCAAAGCATCAATACTTGCAGTTTTCAAGTTTGGGGGTTCAAGTTGATACTTCCGCTGATTATTAAGGTTGGTTTCATTCAGATAGGACGTTTGCAGCAGCCAGCTTGTTCTGCGAAGAGCAGAGTCGTCCCACGCCGTCCGGAGTCTGGCAAGTTGAAAGGGAGCCGCGCCTGTTTCCTCCCCAGCAGCGATTCTCTGGGGGCTCACAGGGGCTCAACCGGTGCCTTGCCTTCTCTCGTCCAGCAATCCTTCAGATTTTTGGAGTTTTCAAGCCGCTTCTGGGTATTGAAGCGGCTCTACAGACAGTGGGGCTGGCGGTCCTTAAAGGGAGACTGTCCTCGCTGGCGGCGAACAAACCGGAAGTCCACGCCTCATTTCTTCATTAAAAGGATGAGGGAGCAGTATTCAACCAAGGTAGTAGCAGTGAAGATGCTGTAGCAGAAATAATTCTAGTTTTCAATATTTGAATGTATGACTGAAGCCTGGAGGCAAAAGGAAAATCAAACAGTGTTTATTATTTTCTCTGGTTTCATATAATCAACTAATTACAAGCCATAGTTCTAAATTGTAATTAATATAAATAGTCTTAACCACAATTCAATTCTCTTTTAACCACAATCTTAGTGCTATAAGTGACTCAAATATTCTGCTAATCTAACTTTGGTATTCCTTAATACAACCTTATCCAAGATGGGCTCTTTTCCAATATGTGGATTTCAATTCCCAGAATTCCCCAGGGTGGCCATTTCTGAGAATTCTGGGACTTTGTCCACTCATATGGAGATGCCCAAGATAGGAAAGGCCAGTTCATCTATTGTAGGATATATGATTAAACCAGCATAGTGTAATATCATGTAAACACTTTCTCTTTGGTCTGCCATTTATTGTCCCATTACTAATATTTAGTTGCTACTTGTATATGGAAGCTTCCCCTTCTTGGTTTACTGAGTCAGAAAAAAAAACACCTCTCAAAAGCACAATAAGTGATAGTGTCATTTTGACAAGGAACAAAGAGAAATGGTCAAATTGCAGATGAGCTATTTATACTGCTGGGTAATAAATCCTTTATTGTTTGATCACGTAAAGAAGGATTCTTCCGATTGTTGCATATTGGTCACAATATTTTACTGTTTCTAGAAGCCACATTTATAAACAATCTTAAACAAATCCATTGTAAACCAAATTAAGGAGAAATTTTGTGACAGTGAAGAACAATTAATCAGAGGAATGGTTTGCCTCCAGAAATTCTATCAATGAAAGTTTTCAAGAAGAGATGGGACAACAATTTGTCCGGAATGATATAAGCTCTCCTGCTTGAGCAGGGGATTGAACTAGAAGACCGTAGTGGTGGGATTCATCCAGTTCGGATTGGTTCAGGCAAACTGGTTGTTAAATTGCTGGCCGGCCTTGCCCCACCCCACCTGGCCACTATTGGCCTCGCACGCTTTGGCTGGTGCCTTAGAGTCACATCGCAGCATAGCTGCAGCTGCTCTTTGGCTCCCTTGCCTCGACCATGTGGCCACGCAGCCCAGGCTTCTTGCCTGCCTTTGCCACAGCGTACATTGCGGCAGCCTCCCACTTGTCTTGGCCTGCTCCCAAATGCCTGCCTTGGGCTGCGACTGCTCCAGGAGCAGAACAGATAAGCACAGCCAGATGCCCCTTCAGGGAAGCAGGGCTGGGAAGGGTGGTCAACCTGCGCCTGCCCAGCCACCGGCTGCAGCCTATCCCCATCCAATCACCTCATCCTGCACCCGCCTCCTGCCTGGGCAGCAGCTGCCTACCCCCGACGGATTGCATTGCCCTGCAGCCAGCCATATCCAGGTACAACTTCATCCTGAGGGCGATCCCAGCACTAGTCCGGTGGCCACCAGTGCCTCGTGAGCCAGCCAGCCTGCCTAGCCCGAGCCCAACAGACTCTTGGCCAGTCTGCCAGGAACCGGGCGATTCTCCGCAGCTGCTGGGTCTTACCTGCCAGTGGGCTGGGGGCAACCAGGGAGCACAAGGCTATGTCACCCACATCTCTCCTCTGCCAGCCATCCCTCCCTCACCTACCGAGGTCTTCAGCCCAGCGCGGATTGCCACTGTGAGAATGGTGCAAGCCCCATGGGCCAGAAGGTAAGGGTGATAGCGGGGAAGGAACTCTGGGCTTGCTGTGCTCAGCCAAAGGGCCACCTGGAGGGGGGACACGGTGAGGCTCAGCCGCCTTTTGGGCCAAGCTTCGCTTCCATGGGGCCTCTGGGTAGGAGGCCTAAGAGACAATGCCTCCCCTGAGGGCCGCCCGCTTGCCCATCCACCAACCGAGCTGGCCTGGAAGCAGCATGTCCCCTTGTCACAGGCTGGATGTGGGACCTGAGGTGGAACGGAGGTCAAACAGGCAGCAGCCCAGAGGAGGGCCCAAAAGGGGGACGAGCCTTGTCCCCCCACCACAGAGGCAGCCCTTTGGCTGAGCACAGCAAGCCCGGAGCAGATTTTCCTTCCCACCATCAGCCTTACCTTCCAGCCCATGGGGCTTGCACCGTTTTCACAGCGATGGCCCGCGCTTGGCTGAAGCACTCAGGCCAGTGGGCAGGCAAGGGAGGGGGGGCTGGCAAAGGGGTGATGCAGATGGCATAGCCTCATGCTCCCTGTTCGCCCCCACCCTGCGCCTGCTGGCAGGCGAGGCCCAGCAGCTGTAGAGAATCTGGGCGGAGGGCAAGATATGGGCTGGTGGGGAGCCAAGCGGTGACAGCTCATCCCTGGCTCTCTTTCCCCTCTGCCACCACCTGTGGGAGGAAGGTAAGGTTGCAGCCAGCTGGGAAAGCCAAGCCACTGCCCAGCCCAGAGCAGCCGGTGGGGGTGGGCAGGCTGCAGCACACGCCTTGGTTGAAGTTCCCAGCCCTTTGTTGAAAATCTCCTGAAAAGAGGGAGGGGAGGAAGTCCTGCCCCTGGCCCCTTTTTTGGATCCGAAAGCCTTCCCTTCCAGCCTTTCCGGGCAATGTGGGGCCAGGCACGATCATCCCTTGGCACCTGGTTCCCGGGAGATTGGCTTGGAGTCTGTCAGGCTCGGGCTAGGCAGGCTGGCTCGCGAGGTGCTGGTGGCCACCGGTACGGTGCTGGGATTACCACTTGGGATGAAGCCAGGCCTGGATACGGCGGGATGCTTCCTTTTCTTGCAAGTACATTCAAACATCATTAAAAGGTGAAATGATGATGAAGAAGAAGGGAAGTTCTGTAACCAGAAAAACTGAGAATGAAAAGAATGTATTCCAGTTAAATTAGAAGTGGTTCTTTGTGAAGGATCTGTGAAAGTTTTGGAATATTGCAATAAGGCCCAAGGAAAAAAAAAATAAAGTAGAAAGATTTAATTAAAAGAGAAGAGAAAGAATGGTAAGGCATCCACTGACTACTTTGAAAATGTCTTTCACTTCCGGGTTGGCTCCGCAGCACCATTGACGGTCTTTTTAGACCGCCGCCCCCGCGATCCCGTTGAGCCGTTCTGACAGCGTTAATCAGCTGTCAAACGGCTTGAAAATCTTCCCTTCGGGAAAAGAAGGGGAGGAGAGCAGGTGGGTGAGGGTAGAGCTCCCCGAAAACCCCTGGATTAATTCCAGGGGTTAGGAGGGCGAGAGCTTCCCGTTCAGCCCACTGAAGCTCCGGATCCGGGGGGACTCTGTTTTTTTTTATAGAGCTAGGCGTTGCGTCCAATTTCTGCTGTCAAACAGAAGATTAAATGATTTCAAAAAAGCAGGCGGAACAGAAGCAGGAGGACAAGCTTTTTGCAAGTATAATACTTAACTCCGGGGATACAATGTTTCTAATTGGATTTTCTGAGCTGGAAGTAAAGATGGCGTTTCTTTGTTGCGATTTTAAAAGTGAAAGTTAGAAAGGAAAGTTTTTGCTAATAGACTCGTGCTCAGAGACTGGCTTTAAGTTGCTGGAATAGATTTTGAAGAGCTGTTTGGGAAAAGATTATTTCGTTTGGTGATTTATAAAGAAATTGCTGAAAGCTGCTCAAAAGGATGGCTCTGACTTTATGATTTTATGGTTGTGGGAAGAAAGAAAATCTTTTAAAAATAAAATGGCTTCTAAGAAAGGAGATCCTGAAAGTGCTGGAAGCTATTTGGAGGTGTCAGAAATGAAACAGTTGTCTGATTTACAGAGTTATAAGGATTTTGATGCAGAATTTACAGAATTTATAAAAGAAGCCATGAATAATCATACTGCAGCCATAAGTAATCAAATAGCAATTCTTAAAGGGATAACAACAGAAATGACTGAGGAGACAAAAGTAAGTACGGAGCATGATGACAATTCAGGAGATATTCTGATTGCAGCAGAGAAGGTGGAAGAATCTTCTCAAGAATTTTCGAGCTTATTCTCTGCTCTTTTTGGAAAAATTGATAGAATCTTTCAAAATTACGACTTGGTTTGGAAAAAAGTAGTAAATGACCAGACTTTCGAAGTTTCAGAAGATGAAGGAGATTTGCCAGTGGCATTTATACATTTAATAGAAAAGAAACAACTGAACTTTTTTTCACAAACTCTTGACAAACTTTGGTCCTACAGACGAAGGAATGAACTGATTTATATAAGCACGAAGAGGCGATTTGGGGGCTCTAAGTTAGAGGAAATTTTCTCAAAAAGGGGACAATCTTTGAAGTTACATCAACCTCAAATTAAAATGAAAAACCTCCTCAAAATAGAAGTTGGAGGGATGCAGAAAGACTGGAAAAAATATAAAAAGAAAGCAAGAATGGAAGATTAACCTTTTCTTTTGGCTTTGCAGTTGTTCTGCTTATGGTTAAAAATGATTATGTTTTAGGTGTTATAACTACTGAGGGGGAAAAAGTATAAAGTTAAATATTGATTTTTAAATATGATGCATTAATGGTTGAATGTAAGATTAATCTTTTTTGGTTTTCTAGTTTATGTATTAATGGTTAATTATGTTGATGATTATCTTTTAAAATTTTAAAAGTTGGAGGGAGGAATAATGAAGGGGGGAAATTTAGAAATTTAAAAAATGTAGAAATTTAATTAGTGAATACGTAAGGTTTATTTTTTGTTATGAGATTTCAAAATATCTGAACTTTGAGAAAAGTAGGAGGGGGAAAATGTTTTTGCAAATCAATTGAATACTTTACTGATATATTAAGATAATTTTTAAGGTTTGAATGTTTAATATTTGTTAATGGTTTTAAAACTCTTAGAGTTATTGGATTATACGCTACTTTGAGTTTATAAAAAGGGAGGTTGATAAAATTATAAAAGGGGAGTTAAGGGGTTTTGGGAGTTATTAAATCTTGCAGTTAGTTAGTTTATTTTAGCGAATGTTTGGTGAAATCTATGCCCCGTTTTTGTTCTGGGAAGTCGGGGGTGGGGGGTGGTGAGGAGGGGTTGAAGATTGAGTTTACCAAGGATTGATTTTTTTTTCTTTTTCTTGATGATAGTTTGAATGATTGTTTATATTGTATACTTGTTTGATCAGAAAATAAAAACTTTTTATTAAAAAAAAAAGAAAAAAAAAGAAAATGTCTTTCAAATTTGTTTTCATTTACAATGGATTGGAAATATTTGCTTTAATGTTCAAAAAGAATAATCTTTATCAGTATAAGCAGAGATGTATTCTTCAAGCTTTAGTGCATTTTGCAAAAATCATTGTAGTAAACTGAATGCCATTTGGTCGTTTCTCACAAAAAAACAAAACAAAAAAACAATTTAATGGCGAGTATAGTAAGATTTTACACTTAGGCAAGAAAAAAACCAAATGCACAGGTATAGAATAGGTGGTGCCTGGCTCAACTGGAAGTAACTGTGAGATGGATCTGTGAGATGGAAACGTATCAAACAGATCCAACATAGAAATAAGAAGAAATTTCCTGACAGTGAGAGGAATGGGATGCCTTCAGAAGTTGTGGGTGTTCCATCACTGGAGGTTTTTAAGAAGAAATTTGTCCATAATAGGGTCTCATGCTTGAGCAGTGGTTGGATTAGAAAACCTCCAAGGTCCCTTCTAACTCTGTTATTCTTTATAAATCTCTCCATTCAATCTTACTAAGAGAATGGTGATAAGCAATACTTGGAAATGTACATCAGGTCTTCAGATAGCAAGATGTCATCTTATTGGCTACTATCTAGGGCAGTGGTTCTCAACCTGGGGGTCGCGACCCCTTTGGGGGTCGAACGGCCATTTCACAGGGGTCGCCAAAGCCCTCTCTCCCCCCCCACGCCTTCACTCACCCTCACTCCTCTGTTGGATCGCCGGCCGTTCGCTTACCCCGCCCACTCCCCATCTATTGCTGCCTCCGATGGCTAGAGGAAAAAAAACTGTTTAAATTCTTGCCGCGGGGCTTCAAAGGGCCGCCCTAGAGCCAGTGCTGCAGCCGAACCCTTTGTTAAATTGCTGGCTTGCCCCGCCCCTCCGCACCATTATTTATTGCCAATCAATAGTGGTGGGCGAGGGGCGGGGGAGCCAGCAATTTAACAAAGGGTTCGGTGTTTTTTTTGTAATTTTATTGGCCCCCGGAGCTTCAGCAGAGGCTAATTAGCCCTTGCTTGGATCAGCTCCCGACCCCCAGCTGATTTGCTCTCGGCTTTTTTGCTTGCTTGGAAAGAGTGCAGATTTTTTTCCCCTACCTAAACTGAAAAACGAAAGAGAAAGTAAAGCAGGCTGTTGGCTTTGCACGTTGGAAAATTAGGCAGGCAGATTTCTTTTCTTTTTCCTCACCAAAAAAGGTAGGTGCAAACAATGGGAAATTTAGGGAGAAAGAGGAGATTTTAAAACACAAAAGAATAAAAGCTTTATTTAACTAGGGAATTGTAATAATTGAGATACTATTAATTGTATATTGTGTTGAAAGCAGAAATGGTTAAGTTGTGGTTTGGAGGAATATATGGGGGAAATTATTTGGTTTATTATTATTGGTAAATATAATTAATTGATTTGTAAGAAATTGGATTGCATGGAAATAATTGGAATAATATACAAAAAGGTAGTTATATAACTAATTGATTTATATTAAAATGTTGAATTCATATTAAACAACTGTAATATTACATAATTAACCAATGTGAGGATGGATATAAAAATAGATGACAATGGGAAGGGGTATAATATAGAATAGAAGGGAAAAATTGAATTTGATTAAGATTAGAGATGAGGATGAAGGGTAATATTGGTTTTTTACAAAAATAGATGAGGAATAAATATGGCAAAAAGGAAATATAGAAATTGTAAATTTAATTGAAATGACTAAACACTGTTTAAATTTATGAACCGGCCAAATACTCTGTTCAAAGAAAATACATTGTATGTTTGTATGTGTGTTTCTAATTATTGTTATTTATTCATATTTGTTCTCTTTTATTCTTTAAAGTTTAACAATTCATTCTTTATCTTAATATCTTTATATTTGTTTGGGGTTGCCTTTCTTCCCTTTCATCTTTTTTATTGTACAGCAATCTTTCTCCTCAAACCTACCACCTCTCTCTTTTCTTTCATTCTTACTTTCTCTTCCTCACCCTCTTCTTCTCCTCCCTACTTCCTCTTCTTTTCTCCTTCTCCTCCTCTCTTCCTCCCTCTCTTATCCTCACTCCTACTCTAATTTCCCTACTCTTCCTTCATCCCTCTCTATTGCTGTATCCTTTTGTGCATATGGACTACTCAGAGGGCTGAAAAAGTTATTTCTGACTGGTCCTCGCACTTTTGACCAGTCCTCGAACTTACGACTGTCCTCACATTTTACGTTTTTGCCCTATCTTGTCACCATGGTGAAGAGAAGCAGTTGTGAAATGAGTGACATGGTTGTTAAGAATGCTGCACGGGCATAAATGTGAGGATGGTCATAAGTGTGAGGACCAGTCAAAAGTGTCAGAAATGACTTTTTTCAGCCCTCTGAGTAGTCCCTATACACATAGCCATGGCCACCCGGTCACATGACAGGCTAGCCACACCCACCCAGTCACATGACCTCCAAGCCACGCCCACAAAATAAGCCACGCCCACAGAACCGGTAGTAAAAAAAATTTAGAACCCACCCCTGGTTGGGGGTCACCACAACATGAGGAACTGTATTAAAGGGTCACGGCATTAGGAAGGTTGAGAACCACTGATCTAGGGGAAGATGACTTTGAAAAAGCTTCTTCTCTCACCATAACATGCAAGATAAGGCGAGGACTGGCTGGGAAGGGAGGGGCGAGGAGACGAGAGGAGAGGAGAAGAGAGGCCAGGTGAGGTGCCCCTCGATGTGAATGACATCGAGTTGGCCATGCCCATCTAGTCACATGCCCACCCAGTCATGCCCACCCAGCCACACCCACCCAGTTACATGACCACCCAGCCACACCCACCTAGCCATGCCCACCTAGCCACACCCACAGAACCTGTTGTTAAATTATTTGAATCCCACCACTGGAAGACTTCCAAGATCCCATCCAACTCTGTTATTCTATGTTATATGTTCCACTCCAATAATAATTTTTCAAATGCATTTATACAAAAATAAATACAAAAATGAAATATCAACAATTTTGTTCATTCAACAAAAAAAGTAAGTCAATAGGCAGTCTAAAATGCCTGGTTCTAAATACAGTGAAACTGAAGCAGATTCAGAGAGGACCTATCAGGATATAAGAAGTTTGGAAACTACAGTAAGTCCTACAAGCAACAATTAAAAGATGTAGGCAAGTTTAACTTGTAAAAGAGAATAGTGAGGGAGCTATGATTGCTGTCTACAAATACTCAAAAAGTTGTCATGTGCAAGTGAGACAAACCTGTTCTGCACTAAAACTGAAGACAACAAAGAGACTAACATTTTGAAATGAAAAAAAAAGATTCAAAAAATTCAGTTACTTCAGACAGTAAAATCTGTTTAATCTGTTGAATAGTTTTATATTTTAGAATAGGATAGATTCCCTCTTGCTGGTGGGGTCCAAACAGGAATGGATGGCCACTTGGTTTAGATCTTCCCTTCCAATTCTTACATTATATGGATTTCTAAATAATTTTTATTACAAGATCCCAAGAAGATATTGTGTTCTATAGATATTGCCTCAGAACAGGACTCAATTATATAAGCCTTGCTACAGAACCAGTTTTCTAAGTAATGGTACACTGTATACATGTCCCCTAAATCTCCTATGCCCCCAAGTCTTGTCTTTTATTACTTTCTTGTTAAACTAACAAGAGGACATGAGAAAGGGACAGAATTTCATGAGGACCACACATGTAATACATGTAAGATCCCTTTGTCTGGCTGCATTACTCACATGAAATAAGACACATCTGAGTTCCCTTTGTAAGTGAATTAGTGGCAGTTTATTGTGCCACCAAAAGTAACCAAGCTTCCAGCTGAATTTGTCTTTATGAAAGCAGTTGGATATCTCTCATTTTTGTCCAACAGAGTTAATACAATTAGACAAAAATATATTAATAACAGAATAACAGAGTTTTATTTATTTATTTTCAATTTATATACCGCCCTTCTCTCTGAGGACTCAGGGCGGTGCACAGCCAGAATTAAAAACATGAAATACAAATATTAAAAACAATTAAAATCTATATAAATTTGGGCCAAACATTTAAAAAACCACAAACCAATTAAACATTTAAAAAAATTAAAAAATTTCTTCCTAAGCCAGCCCGACTTGCTGGAAAAAGTGGGTTTTAAGGGCACGGCGGAAGGCACTGAGGTCTTGGATTCTCCTTATCTCTGGGGGCAATTGATTCCAGAGGGTAGGAGCCCCCACAGAGAAGGCTCTCCCCCTGGGGGTCACCAGCCTACATTGTTTGGCTGATGGCACCCTGAAGAGGCCTTCTCTGTGGGAGCGCACGGGTCGCTGGGAGGTCGTCGGTAGCAGCAGGCGGTCTCGAAGATAGCTAGGCCCTATGCCATGGAGCGCTTTAAAGGTGATAACCAGCACCTTGAAGCGCACCCGGAAGACCACTGGGAGCCAGTGCAGCTCGCGCAGGACCGGTGTTACATGGGAGCGCTATGCTGCTCCCATCACTACCCGCGCTGCTGCGTTCTGGACCAGCTGGAGCCTCCGGGTGCCCCTCAAGGGGAGCCCCATGTAGAGAGCATTGCAGTAGTCAAGGCAAGAGGTGACGAGGGCTTGAGTGACTGTGCACAGGGAATCCCGATCCAGAAAGGGCCGCAACTGGCGAATCAGGCGAACCTGATAAAAGGTCCCCCTGGTTACAGCTGTCAGATGTTCCTCCAAGGACAACTGCCTATCCAGGAGGACTCCCAGATTGCGAGCCCTTTCTGTGGGGGCCAAGGACTCGTCCCCAATAGTCAGTGATGGAGTCAACTGACTATATCGGGATGCCGGGAGCCACAGCCACTCAGTCTTGGAAGGGTTGAGCTTGAGCCTGTTCCTCCCCATCCAGATCCGCACAGCCTCCAGGCACTGAGACATCACTTCAAGGGCATTGTTGGGGTGGTACAGCTGGGTGTCATCAGCGTACTGGTGGTATCTCACCCCGAAGCCACGGATGATCTCGCCCAGCGGCTTCACATAAATGTTGAACAGAAGGGGCGAGAGGACCAATCCCTGTGGCACTCCACAGACGAGAGGCCTCGAGGTCGACCTCTGCCCCCCTGCCAACACGAACTGCGACCGGTCGGAGAGAAAGGAGAACCATCGCAATATGGTGCCTCCCACCCCCAACTCTTCCAGCCGGTGCAGCATGATACCATGGTCGATGGTATCAAAAGCCGCTGAGAGGTCTAACAGGACCAGAACAGAGGAGCAAGCCCTGTCCCGAGCCCTCCAGAGATCATCAACCAACGCAACCAATGCCGTTTCCATGCTGTGCCCAGACCTGAAACCCGACTGGAACGGATCTACATAAGATGTTTCCTCCAGGAATTGTGGAAACTGTTGCGTGACCACACTCTCAACAACCTTCGCCATAAAGCGAAGGTTGGAGACAGGATGATAGTTGGCCAATATTGCCGGATCCAGGGACGGCTTCTTGAGGAGAGGCCTCAAGGGATCTTGAAGGTCTTCTAATCCAACCTCCTGTTCAAGCAAGAAACCCTATACCAGTGATGGCTAACCTTTTTGCCAACGCATGCCAGTTGGGGGGGGTGCCAACACCCATAATTGTATGCACCCTGCACATGCATGTGCAACACCCCCCCGCTCCCCCCACTCCTGGCACACGATGGCCCGGTAGGCCTGCTCCAGAGCCTTTCTAGGAGTCTGGGGAGGGTGAAAATTGCCCATTTGCAAACTTCTGGTGGGACCGGAAGACCTATTTTTTGCTGTCCCCAGCCTCCAGAGCCTCTCTAGGAGTCTGGGGAGGGCAAAAACAGCCTCCCCACCTGAGGTCCTCCGGCGGCTGAAAATGGCCAGTTTAACCGGAAGTTGGCAAATGGGCCATTTTTGGCCTCCGGAGGACCTCCAGGGATTGGGGAAGGCCGTTTTCCCCCCTCCCCAGCTCCTAGAGAGGCTCTGGAGCCAGGTGAGAGAGAAAAACAGGCATTCCACACCACCCCCCAAGGCCCTCCGGAGGCAGGAAACAGCCTGTTTCCCTACTTCTGGTGGGCCCAGAAGGCCTGAAAATCAGTTGGCTGGCACGCGCATCACAGCCATGCCAGACAAATGGCTGTCCAATCACTTCTTAAAAACCTCCAGTGTTTGAGCACCTACAATGTCTGTTGCATTGGTTCATAGATTTCACTGTCATGAAATTTCTCCTCAGTTCTAGATTGGTTCTCTCCTTGATTAGTTTCCATCCATGGCTTCTTGTCCTGCTTTCAGGTGCTTTGGAAAATAGGTTGACCTCCTTTATTGTTGCAGCCCCTCAAATATCTGCTATCATATCATAAATCGGACGTTGACTTACCTGAACGTCCCTTCTCGGTGCGCTGGTGGAGAATCCAAATGTTGGGTTATTCCTCAGCTTGATAGCCAGACTGGGTGAATGTTTCTTTAAGAGTCCTTTGGAGGACTAGTCAATCCAATTCCGACCGGACACTCATGAGGTCTTATATCAAGACTTACCTAGTGGCGATAAAAGCGGCAAAATCTAACTATTTTTCCACTCTTATCGCATCTGCAGAGAACCGCCCAGCCGCTCTGTTTAGGGTGACCTTCTTCGGGGGGGGAGTGCGGGAAGATCCCTAGCAGGGTCGAGCTGAGGATTTTGTGCAATTCCTGCACGATAAAGTCGCTCGGATTTGGGAAGGCTTGGACTCTGATTGGGTGAGTCCGGGGGAGGAGATGAGGGCAGGTCTTGAGAACACTATCTGGGAGGAGTTTGATCCTGTGGCTGCTGAGGATGTGGACAGGGTTCTGGGTAGGATTAGTGCCGCCACATGTTTATTGGACCCGTGTCCCTCCTGGTTGGTACTGGCCAACTGGGAGGTTACACAAGGCTGGCTCCAGGGATTATAAGTGCTTCTCTGAGTGAGGGTGCCTTTCCCGCTGCCTTGAAAGAGGCGGTGGTGAGGCCCCTCCTCAAGAAGCCTTCCCTGGACCTGGCTGAATTAGCGAACTACCATTCGGTCTCCAACCTTTGTTTTGTGGCGAAGGTTGTTGAGAGTGTGGTGGCACGACAACTGCCTGGGCACCTGGATGAAGCTATCTGGACCCGTACCAGTCGGGCTTCAGGCAGGGGTACAGCACTGAAACGGCATTGGTCACGTTGGTGGATGATCTCTGGAGGGCTCAGGACAGGGGTTGCTCCTCTGTCCTGGTCCTGTTAAATCTCTCAGCGGCTTTTGATACCATCGACCATGGTATCATGCTGCAGCGGTTGAGGTTGTTAGGAATAGGGGGCACCGTTTTGCGGTGGTTCTCCTCCTTCCTCTCCGACCGCTCGCAGTTTGTGTTGACAGGGGGACAGAGGTCGACTTCGAGGCGCCTTGCATGGGGAGTGCCACAGGGGTCGGTCCTCTCGCCCCTTCTGTTCAACATTTATGTGAAGCCGCTGGGTGAGATCATCCGTGGTTTTGGGGTGAGAATCCATCTGTACGCTGATGATACTCAGCTGTACATCTCCACCCCAGACCACCCCAACGATGCCCTTGATGTGATGTCCCGCTGTCTGGAGGCCGTGCGGGTCTGGATGGGGAGAAATAGCCGCTCCAAGACTGAGTGGCTGTGGTTCCCGGCGTCGCGATATAGTCAGCTAGCGCCATTGCTGACTATTGGGGGTGAGTCTTTACCCCCCACAGAGAGGGCTCGCGATCTGGGTGTCCTCCTGGACGCACAGCTGTCTTTAGAAGAACATGAAGTGATGTCCCAGTGCCTGGAGGCCGTACGGATCTGGATGGGGAGAAACAGGCTCAGGCTCAACCCTCAACCTCAAGACCGAGTGGCTGTGGTTTCCGACGTCCCGATATAGTCAGCTGATGCCATCGCTGACTATTGGGGGCGAAGCATTGGCCCCCACGGAGAGGGTTCGCAACTTGGGTGTCCTCCTGGATTCACGGCTGTCTTTAGAAGAGCACTTGACAGCTGTGACCGGGAGGATTTTTCATCAGGTCCGTCTGATTCGCCAGTTGCGTCCCTTTCTGGATCGGGACTCGTTACGCACGGTCACTCATGCCCTCGTCACCTCCCGTCTGGACTATTGTAACACTCTCTACATGGGGCTCCCCTTGAGGAGCACTCGGAGGCTCCAATTGGCGCAGAGTGCGGCCGCGTGGGTGGTGATGGGAGCGACATGGCGCTCCCATGTAACGCCTCTCCTGCGCGAGCTGCACTGGCTCCCGGTGGTCTTCCGAGTGCACTTCAAGGTTTTGGTTATCACCTTCAGAGCACTCCATGGCTTAGGACCTGGCTATTTACGGGACCGCCTGCTGCCACCAATAGCCTCCCACCGACCAGTACGCTCCCATAGAGAGGGATTCCTCCGGGTGCCGTCGGCCAAACAATGTCGACTGGCGGCCCCCAGAGGGAGAGCCTTCTCTGTGGGGGCACCTACGATCTGGAACGAGCTCCCCCCGGAGATACGGAGGATTCCGGATCTGCGTACCTTCCGTCGCACGCTTAAGACGTTCTTATTCCATCAAGCTGGCCTGACCTAAACTTTTCCTCTTTTTAAATGGAATTTTAAATTTGGTTTTAATTTATTGGGGTTTTAAAATGGTTCAGCCAAATTTATTTAATTAGTTTTATCTCTATTTTAAATTCTGTATCTATATGTTTTATTTTATGGCTGTTCACCGCCCTGAGTCCTTCGGGAGTATGGCGGTATACAAATTTAATTAATTAATTAAATAAATAAATAAATAAATAAATAAATAAATAAATAAATAAATAAATAAATAAATATGACGGCTGTGGCCAGGGGGGCTTTTTATCAGGTTCGCCTGATCCACCAGTTGCAGCCCTTTCTGGATCGTGACACCTTGCGCACAGTCACTCACGCTCTTGTCACCTCCCGACTGGACTACTGCAATGCTCTCTACATGGGGCTCCCCTTGAAAAGCACCCGGAGGCTCCAACTGGTCTAGAATGCAGCCGCGCGGGTGGTTATGGGCGCAACTCGTTGTGCCCATGTGACACCCCTCCTGCGCGAGCTGCACTGGCTCCCAGTGGTCTTCCAGGTGTGATTCAAGGTGTTGGTCACCACCTTTAAAGCACTCCATGGCATTGGACCTGGATACCTTCAAGACCGTCTTCTGCCACCAGTAGCCTCTCACCGGCCAGTCCGCTCCCACAGAGAGGGTCTCCTCAGGGTGCCATCGGCCAAATTATGTCAGCTGGCGACACCCAGGGGGAGGGCCTTCTCTGTGGGAGCCCCTGCCCTTTGGAATGAGCTGCCCCAGAAATTCGTAAAATCTCTGATCTCCGTGTATTTTGCTGTGCCCTCAAAACCTTGTTATTCCGCCAGGCTGGGCTATCAAGGTAAAGATTTTAATTGGCTTTTAAAAATGGGATTTTAAATTTGGGGTTTTAAATTGAGCCTATCATTTAATAATTTTAATAATTTTAAATTTTGTCTGTCTTTGTGCTTTTAATCAGGCTGTACACCGCCCTGAGTCCTCCGGGAGAAGGGCGGTATAGAAATAAAATTAATAAAGAAAGAAAGAAAGAAACGTCCTTGGCCACTCCTCCCTCGCTTGGCTGAGCTCCAGTTCATTCACGAAGGCAAAAGAAGGATGATGCTGCCAAAACAAACAAAGGTGTGAAACAACCACCTGGTCCCACAGAACGCAGCCAAAGGGCGGGTTGGATTCTCCAGCAGTGCACCGAGAAGGGACGTTCAGGTAAATCAACGTCTGTTCTCCAGCGCGCTGCTTGGAGAATCCAAATGTTGGGATATACCCAAGCTAGTCAGAAGACGGGAGGGCAGCTGCATGATCCTGGGTGGATTAACAAAGAACAGACTGCAGCACATGCCGACCAAAGGATGCCTCAGCCGAGGCAAAGGAGTCTATTTTGCAGTGTCTAATAAATGGTGTTAAGGAAGTCCACGTCGCAGCTCTACAAATTTCTGAGATGGATACCTGGGTAGCCCAAGCCACTGATGTAGCCGCACTTCTGGTGGAATGAGGCAAGGTTCTCCCCGGAAGGGGTTTCTTTTGGGCGCTATACGCCATTGCGATGCAAGCCTTAAGCCAACGACCAATCATGGACGACGAAACCTTCATGCCCAACGTAGATGGATTGAAGGACAGGAACAAGGCTTCAGACTTCCGCACGGAAGAAGTCCGCTTGATGTAATGACGTAAGGCCCTCCTAACGTCTAAGATATGCCATTGTTGTTCGATCTGGTGGCTAGGTTCTGGGCAAAAGTCAGGCAACACTAACTCCTGGGCACGGTGATACTGAGAATTTACCTTGGGCATAAAGGAGGGATCTGTTCGGAGAACCACCTTGTTGGGGTGGAAGATGCAAAGGTCTGCCCACACTGACAATGCTGCAAGTTCCGAGACCCTCCTCACTGAGGTAATTGCCACAAGAAAGGCGACCTTGAGCGTCAGGAACCGAAGAGAAATCGACGCCAGAGGTTCAAATGGAGGTGACATTAGGGCGATAAGGACCAACGAAAGATCCCACATTGGATATCGGTGAATTATAGCGGGCCGAAGGTTGGACGCCCCTCTCAAGAAGGTCCGAATGCGGGGGTGTTGAGTCAAAGGCCGGTCGTCGTCCAGAGACAAGACCATGTTCAAGGCTGCCACCTGTCGCCGCAGGGTGTTAGGGGCGAGTCCCCTGTCCAAACCATCCTGCAAAAACATGAGGACATTAGAGGCAGACGCTGTCGTAGGGTCCCGATGAGTCCTGGAGCACCAGGAACAGAAAGAGCGCCAGGTGGCATCATAGACATGATTTGTAGAAGGGCATCTGGCGGATTGCATAGTGTGAATCACACGAGCTGGGATGTCGTCCTTTCTGAGATGGATCCTCTCAAATGCCAGATGGTCATCTGCAACCATTGCAGATCTGGGTTCAGTATGACCCCCTGACTGAGAGATATCTTGTTGTTGGGAATGTGCCAGGGACGTTCCACCGACAAGTTCAAGAGATCCGCGTACCAGGGATGACGCGGCCAATTGGGAGTGACGAGGACGAGATC
Source organism: Arizona elegans (assembly GCA_022577455.1). Lineage (NCBI taxonomy): Eukaryota > Metazoa > Chordata > Lepidosauria > Squamata > Colubridae > Arizona > Arizona elegans. The sequence goes on from JAKOOJ010000001.1 coordinate 159,541,639, forward strand.
TGCTTCCTCCGCCAATAGTTTGTGAATTACTCGCGGAATGAGCAGTAGAGGGGGAAATGCATAAAGGAGTCCCGGTGGCCACATGCTTCTAAGCGCGTTGCAACTTTCTGCTCCGGGGCAAGGAAATCAGGAGAAGAACCGGGGCAGTTGTGCATTTGTCGGGTGTGCAAAGTTGTCAACAGTCGGGAGACCGAATCTCATTGACAGTTCCTGGAACAGCGACGGATGAAGGCGCCACTCCGCCTGATCTATTTGGGTCCGGCTGAGCCAGTCCGCCCGGAGATTGTCCACGCCAGATATGTGTTCCGCTGTCAGTGACAGAACATGTTTCTCCACCCAAGTCAACATTCTTGTCACCTCGTCCATTCGGAGCCTGGAATGGGTCCCGCCTTCCCTGTTCACGTGTGCTTTCACTGTGATATTGTCCGTGAGGACTAGCACATGACGATCTGACACCGAGGCCTGGAAGCGGCAAAGGGTGAGGTGGATAGCCCGGAGCTCCAACCAATTTATGTCGTGTTGTAACTCCTGAGCTGACCAGTGACCCTGGGCGATGACCGATCCCAGGTGAGCGCCCCAGCCGAACATGCTCGCATCCATCATGATGGAGATCTGAACTGGTTCCTGAAAGTAACACCCCTTCTTTATGGCTGGCGAGAGCCACCACCTCAGGGACAAGCGGACAGCAGCCGGGAGGATCACCCTGGCATTCGAACTGGCCCAGCGGGATCTCTGGAAAGGCAGAAGGAACCCCTGAAGAGGGCGGCTGAATAGATGGGACCACGGAACAATTGCGATGCAAGGTATTAGTTTGCCAAGCAATTGAGACCACGTGATCAGGGGAACAGACCTGAGTGACAACACCTGAAGCACCAATGATTGTATACTGTGAATCCTGTCGGGAGACAGGAACACATGCCCACTGACGGAGTCTATGATGGCTCCAAGGTGAAGAATGCGGGTGGTGGGCAGGAGCTGGCTCTTGTCCAGATTGAGGGAAAAACCGTGCTGTTGCAAGAGACGGGACACGGTTCGCAGCTCGACCTTCACCAGACTCCATGTGGATGATAGTATGATGATGTCGTCCAAGTAGCACATCACTCTGATCGGAATCTGCCGTAGGGAGGCCGCCACTGTCGCTAAGAGTTTCGTGAAGATCCGAGGGGTGGACGATAGGCCAAACGGCATGGCCCGATATTGGAAGTGCCGGTTTGAATAAGCGAACCTCAGGAACCGGTGATGAGAGGGGGGAATGGGGACATGCAGGTACGCCTCTTTGAGGTCGATGGATGTCATAAAGTCCCCCCGACGGATGCCCTGTAGAATTGACTTGAGGGACTGCATTTTGAAATGGCGATGCCTGATGAATTTGTTTAAGGCCTTTAGATCTAAGATCCCCCTCCAGCCCCCGAAAGACTTTGGCACGAGAAAAAGGCGCAAGTAGAACCTGGAGCCCCATTGTTCGATAGCACAGATGTCGAGGAGATGTTGAACCTCTGTGTCCATGAGACGTCTCTTCTCTGGGTTGACTGACCCCGGGCAGGGAATAAAGCGGTTCGGAGGGCTGGAGAAGAATTCCAACGTGAGGCCAAACCTCACCATTTGGAGCACCCAAGCGTTGGTCATGGAGAAGTCCCATTGGGGCAGGAAATGGATGAGATGACCACCGATGGGAAGATTCCTGTGGTAGTCACTTGCTCCTTCTGAAGGATCGGCCGGCAGTTCCACGAAACTGACGCCTGGCGTTATGCTGACCTCTGCCTCGATCCCGGTAGACAGGTCTATCAGCTGACCAGTCGAAACCTTGGGAGTATTGCCTAGGAAAATAGGACCCGCTGGGTCCAGACTCAGTCCGAAAGGGCCGTCTCTGGGAATAAGGTGCAAACCTCCGCTCCTGTTACCTGAAAGAGGAAGGCATCACCTTACACTTAACCTTGTCCTCTACTAATATCGGGTCCAGAGCATCTCCAAAGAGAAAGGAACCCTTGTAGGGAGCAGATGCCAGCTTCCACTTTGATTTGAAATTGGTCCTCCAATGTCAAAGCCAAAGGAGGCGCCGAGAAGTGACGGTAGAGACAAGAGCTCTTGACACAAATTTGGCCGCATTCAAGGATGCATCTGCCGAATATTCGGTGGCTGCCACTATTTTATTTATATCCTGGTAGAGCCTACTGTAGTCGGGTGGCAATCGCTCTTGCAGTTAGCACAACCAAATAAGAGATGCGCAAGCAAAGAAGGACGTAGAGGTAGCCGCTCTGATTGCCCAGGCTGCCGCCTGATGTGTCTTACAGAACGACATTTCAGCCTTCCTGTCTTCTGTTCTGAAACCGTCTAAGACATCATTGGAGATGACTGAAGAGGACGTCAGTTGAGCTACAGGACCATCCACTGTAGGCAGTTGGACCAGATTTTGCAAGGCAGGGTCCGAACAATACAACTTTTTATCCAAGCCAGTCGGAGGGGAGATGTAAGCTGGTTGGGTCCAAGACCTTTGAACCACCTCCAAGAACAATTCAGGACACGGGATAAAGTCCTGTTCAGGCTTGGGTACTTGAAACAAGTCGCCATGGGGCTGAGAGTCCCCTTGTTGTGATGTCTGTGTGCTCAAAAGGTCAATATTCATGGTAAGTTTAGCCTTGTGGAGCAAGGATTTGAATATGGAGGGCCGGAAAAGGCCCATGAAGGCGGGTCTATCAGGGGCAAGGTCCTCGTCCGCAGACAGTTCCATCTCGCCAGGATCCTCCTCATCCCACACAGAGTCTTCGGTGTGAAGAGAGTCTGCCTGGTATAAATAACCACGATGCGGGTTGCAGTATGCTTGAGATAACGAAGAATGCATAGCTGACATAGGAGCAGCATGGAGACCCTGTTGAGGACCTGAAATCAAGATCCTGGAGATTGTCTGAGATACTAAGTCTTGGATATCTCGAGATAGCGCTGGTTGTAGGCCTTCAACTGGACGAAGGCCAGCCACGGTCGGAGTGAAGGTAGCCTCAGGAGCGAGACGACCCTGATGATGAGCAGTCGGAGCACTGGGAGTAGAGGAAGCATGTGGAAAGGCACACTCCCAAAGAGCATCAACGTCAGAGGAAGTATGGGTGGCAACAGGAGGGGGCTCCTGTGACTCCTGCGAAGCTTGTCTGGAGACATCTGACGGTTGAAGGAATGAGCCCTCTGCTGGGCGAGAATGTACTGTTTTTCGAATGCTTTATGCCTTCTCTCTTCAGCCCTGTCAGCTGCAGCCGATCGTTTGATAGGATGAGGGCTGGTAACACGATGCTTGGAGCCCTTGGCAGGAGGCTTGGCACGAGACTTAGCCTCAGGTGGGCTGTAGGCCTGCTCCAGGTCGGAGGATAGATCAGACTCTGCCATTGGAATGAGGAAGTCAAAGGTAAGTCTATAATGAAGAATTGATTTCAACAGTAGAGAAAACAGCAATTATTAACTGAGGTTTTTTTTGTTTTTGTTTTTTTGTTTTTAACAGAGCAAACAGTCAAAAATGGCAGACAGCAACCAGCAAGTCTGTTGAAGTAAGTCAGAAGCCAGTACAAAACAAGGTAAGTGATGCAGCAATAAAGGCTGAGCAGATGTGGAAACACCTCCAAAAGCCACTTCGCAGGGCTCCTCAACAAGGTAGTGAAGGGTCTGAGCCTCACTTATGCAAATCCACAGGAGTACAAAGGAGCAAGACGATCTAAGGGTGCGCCCTGTCAGCCGCGGCCAGCAGTGACAGTTCAAAATGGCGGGCAGCTGTCTTTTTTTTTTCCTCAGAAATTGGTGCGTGGCTCGAGTTTAGCCGCCTAGCACCTCCGTGGCAAGAAGAGCCCAAGAAAGGAAGCACGAGGTTACAAAAAACAAACCTCTGAGCGCAGCGAAGTTTATAATAGGAGTTCGCCGCTCTTGACAGGCAGGGACTCCTGGCCGCCTCGACTTCGTAGGAGTGGTGTGGATGGCGGGGGAGTCTTAACCGGCAATCTGGGAGCCAGCGCACCCGCCGGCGGCTGTAATCAACACTCGGAGATGCCTCAACAGGTATCGCTCCGAGGAAAAGCTGCAATTGAAAGGGGAAGGCGGGGAGCCCGCCTGGAGGCTCAGGAAGACTTACCCACCGCCCGCAGCTGAGATAATAACAGCTGATAGCTCTTTGAAAGCAATCCACACCGCTCATAAAAAAGAAATAGCTTGGAAAATCCAAAAAAAGGTTAATCTTCAGCCTGATAGCTAGAGCCAAGGAAAAAAACCAGTCTCTCACTCGACTGAGTGAATGAACTGGAGCTCAGCTGAGTGAGGGAGGAGTGGCCGAGGACATTTCTTAAAGAAACATTCACCCAGTCTGGCTATCAAGCTGAGGAACAACCCAACCTTTGGATTCTCCAAGCAGCGCGCTGGAGAATAAGAAAAAGTCTTAGGATTTGGAAACAAATAAGGCATTAGAAACACAAAGGAGCATGGGAAATTTACAAGTAGTTGCAAAAAAACATTGTCCATCATTCTGTATATATCAAGGGGGTGGGTTGTGAGATATAATCCTTGTCTCCTGATGATTTCATGGATGTGTTTCGTTTGTTTTCTTGGCCAAAAGCAGAAGCAGTTTGCCACTTTTAACTTTACATATTTGTCTGATTCTCTGATGTGACACCATTTAGTTTCCAGAGGTTGGCAGAGGTCAATTCTATGTTGCCATCTGTGATAGGCTAGCTCAACCTTGACTAGTGGCTTAGTGGCTAAGACACTGAGCTTGTGCCGAAAGTTTGGCAGTTCGAATCCCTAGTACAGGTCTCCTGCGTGAGCAGGGGATTGGACTAGATGACCTCCAAGGTCTCTTTCAACTCTGTTACTGTTATTTATTTATTTATCAACCCTGTCAATACACCATGAGGGAATTATCCAGATCTTGTATATGGCATTATTTATTGATTTGATTTTGATTTGATTTGATTTTTATTTCACCTCAATCTCAGGGAGTTACATCACAGTAAAAACGTCTATGGAATTAAGACAACATACAACCCAAATTATAGACAGAACCAAAGTTGGAAGGAAAAATGACAATAAGAGAGCAGAAGATGTGACTAGAAGTCCTCATTATTGAATTTAGTTTATTGAGAATATTTTATATTCTAAAATAACTATTTTAATTTTAATATTTTATTAAAATTAAAATAAATTTTAATATTTTAATAATTAAGAATATTGCCTGTTTCATCACAGCTGATTGCCTAAATCAGCTGTATATTCATCATGACTGATGGTTGTCAGCACACAGCTGCTTGTGTAATATGACTGGGTGGGAAGGCTTCCCTGACAGATCTGTTGACGCTGTTTCCCTGCCAGCTTATTTTATTGCAAAACAACCATGTTTGTTGAGTAACAGGAGATAGGAAATGCAATCTTCCTGTCAAAGCAAAGGGAGAGAGTTGAAAGCATTGTATAATTGATACTGCATCTAATTTACATTCTTAAACGCTGTATTCCAAGCTTCCTCTTTTGGAGTTTTAATAGTGGGAATGAAATACATTGTACTGTAAGAGGAGATCCATATGGGATAAAAATTAGGAGTCCAGCAACAGCCTTTCCAACATTTAATTAACAGTAATATATTTTTGTGAACTGAAGTAAGCTGCAGCTTAGAAAGGTTTATACCTTTTAATAAAATAAGTTGTTGTTTTTTATTATGAAAGAACAAACTTAACATTTCAGCGTATCTACATCTGTCAAGTGTGTCTCAAATGGCTCAACTAGGCAAATTTCGAAGTGTGAAAAATGTGAAGCACTCTTGTTAAATAGCAATTGTTTTTCCAATAAAGTGTGAGAAATGAGATCTGAATGAATCCCTGAAGATTTGCTTGGAGCCTGAATGATATTAGGAATACACAAGGATTGCCTAACCTGCTTTGTGGCTGAATTCTGGCTCTGAAAGGAGTTAAACTGGCTTTGTATCATCTGAGGAGCAGAGCCCAGCCCAGCTCCAAATTCTAGAACATGAATGGGAAGAAAAACTACCCTGCTCTCTTATTATCAAGCCTGGGAAACATGGCAAAGAAAATAATATTACAGAGTGAAATTGTAATAATAGAGAAATGTAACAATGCTGGTTGATTTTTTTTAAAAAGTTAACACACTCCAAGTAGATAAAGTGCCCCAAATTACATATACTTTTTTTATAAAAGTTTTTTATTTTTTTCAAACACCCATACAAACAAACAAACAATGCATTTTTTCTAAACAGAGTATTGGCAGAGTCAAAATTTGTACCGCTTTTAGTTTCTCGAACACCATTTATATATTTCACTTTTCGCTATAAAATTCTAATATTTTGTTTAATTTACATTCTATTTCTTCTAATATATAAACAATATTACCATTCGCCCTGATCTCTAATCTTAATCTATTTTTCTTTTTCCCCTCCTCTCTTTACTTTTTTCAAATTGAAACCCTTTAAATTGAAATCAATCATTTTTCTAAAATCTAAACCTAACTCTAAATTATCAAATATTCTCTCATTACTTCCTTTTCACAATATAATATAATTTCAAATATTTTCCCTATATTCCATCATTCCAATCATATTTAGTGTTTACACTATATATATATGTGTGTGTGTGTGTGTGTGTGTGTGTGTGTGTGAGTGATATTTTTGTAACCAGGGTTTTTTCCTATGTAGATAAAGTTGTTAAATGGCCATGGTGGGATGAAATCTCCAATCATCACTTTAGGCCTGTCAGACATTTTGTGTTGTTTATTCTGAGACTTATGGGAGACTGGGATAGCGCTATTTCGGTCTCCTTGGACCTCTTCAACCAGCCACACCCATATTTTATGACTCCTCCCTGTAAAGGTCAAATATTTATTCTTTTTAATTCTTTAATTCTTTTTAATTAATAGCTATTTCTGCCCTGTAAGAATTTGTAATAGAATTTCTTCTATTTGAGTCTCCCAAATTGCAGCACAGAGTTGTTGCTTTTCAGCAAGATACAAAAAGCCCAGAAGCTTGTGAATGAGATTACACAGAACTAGGGCTGAAGAACATCTTAGCTTACGTAGGTAAAGCCTGGCTAGAAAGAATATGCATATATATATATATATATACACATATATACATATATATATATATACATACATACATACATACATACATACATACATACATACATACATATATATATATATATATATATATATATATATATATATATGACATCTCAAATCACCACTTTCAGGCTTTTTTAGACATTTTGTGTTGTCTGCTGTGAGACTTAAGGGAGACTGCGATAGATTTATTTCGGCCTTATAAGGCCTCTTCAGCCAGCCACACCCTTATTTTATGACTTCTCCCTGTAAAGGTCAAATATTTATTTTGTTCTTTTATTCGTAGGATTATATGTGCAATACTTTTCTAGTCAGGGTTTTTCCTATGTAAATCAAGATGTTTGTATTGCCATAGTTGGGTGACATCTCAGATCACCACTTTCAGGCTTTATCAGACATTTTGTGTTGTCTGCTGTGAGACTTAAGGGAGACTGGGATAGATCTATTTCGGCCTTATAAGGCCTCTTCAGCCAGCCACACCCTTATTTTATGACTCCTCCCTGTAAAGGTCAAATATTTATTATATATATGTGTGTATGTGTGTGTGTGTGTGTGCAAAAAATTAATATCTCAGGTGTTTTCCCACGTCATTATAAATAAGTTGGTTAAAATATTTAAAATTCTGGTTAAAATCCCAGTTTAAAATCTTCTAAAATCCTTACAGAGCACTCTGCAAGGTCTTTAAAACCTCAGCTAAAATCCTACCAGTGACTTTAAAAGTTTTTCTTATAGCAACGTTTCAACAGGCTCACAACCCTGTCATCTTCAGGCTCTTGTTTCATTTAGAAGCGATGGGATCTCTGTTGCGAGGTCGGAGCTGTCACTTATCTATATTTGCTGCTGCTGACGTATGCTGGTTAGCCTGTAACTCTGTGTTGTGATTGGAGGACAGCAGTTTTTCTTCCTGCTTCCTCATCCTAGCTGTTTGGCTGCGTGTTACAGGCCCAGCTTTCTCAGATTCTCTATTATTATCTGTCTGCTGTAGAGGGGAAAGGATTCTGGTAGGCATCACAGCACCCTTGATTGTTAGTTGAGATCTCAGCCTGTCTTCTGGCTCGATCCTCTCTCTCTTCTTATTGCTAGCCACCCTCTGCAGAGCGGGAAGAATTCTGGCAGGCCTTGCAACAACACTGGTTGCTTGTTGGAATCTCTGCCTCTCTTCTGATGTTAACACTCGAGTTTCTCTCAGTGCAGGTCCCCAAATACTTGATAACCTAGAGGTGTCGTCCCGTCTGTTCATATTCTGCGGCCTCTTTTCAATTTCTTTCTTTTTTTTTATTGAAAAAGTTTTACAAATACATTTTCTCCCCAGTTTCCCCCCCCCCCATCCCCCCCTAACCTTCTCCTCCCCCCAGGACTTCCACAAAATATAATCCAAATCAAAATCACATTTTATAAAATTGAACCTCTCCACCCCCTGTATATTATTTAAATCTTCACAAAATTCAACTATTCTATCCCTATATAATACATTCAGTTAAAAGCTATCTGATATTTCCTAGTTTGATATTTATTCTGCACATAATCTATCCACTTTTTCCACTCCCAAACATAAGTCTCTTGTGTCCAATCTTTTAGATATGCTGAAATCTTCGCCATCTCTGCAAAACTGGCCATCTTCAAAGTCCATTCTTCAATAGTGGGCATGGCTTCATTTTTCCAATATTGACCTATCAGTAATCTCGCTGCTGTTATCATATACAATATCAGCTTTACTTCACCCAATGTGAAACCCTTAACTATACCCAATAAAAACAATTGTGGAGAAAACTGATTTTTTTTCTTCAAAACATTTTGCATAACCCACCAAATTTTTATCCAAAAAGCCTTCACTTTCTTACAAGTCCACCACATATAATAATATGTGGCATCTAAGCAATCACATCTCCAGCATTTTGGCTGAACATTAGGATACATACACGATAGTTTCTTAGGATCTAAATACCACCTATAAAACATTTTATAAAAGTTTTCCCTCAAGTTCTGCGACTATGTAAATTTAACATTCTGAACCCAAATTTTTTCCCATGTTTCCAACATCACTGGTTCTGCAAAATTTTGTGCCCACTTTATCATACAATCTTTAACCAGTTCAGTTTCTGAGTTCCTTTCTATCAAAACATTATAAACCCTTTCAATATGCATTGGACCTTTCTCTTTTATATGTCTAACCAATTCTTCATGCATCATTATACCAATTTTTTGGTCCTCTTTCCATCTCAATTGAAGTTGATTATACTGTAGCCAAGTTAAATTAATTATTTCTGCCAACAGCGTTTCTAATGTCTTGAGTTGCCATCTGCCCGCATCTGTAAAAAGAACTTCTTTATATAAAAACCCCCCGAGTGACATTATATTTGTATTCCACATGATATGACCAAGATCCAGCTATAACGGTATTTTATAATCCCATTTGAGTCAGTGCTTCCTCCAAACTCTCATCAAAGAGTTTCTAAGTATGTGGCTTTTAAATACTTTATCCACTTTGTTCTCATAAAATAAGTATGCATGCCAACCAAGTTCAAGATCATGGCTTTCCATATTCAATATTCCAGTCTTTTTCCTTCCAAACCAATCACTTGCTTGCGTCAAGGCTGCTGCTTCATAATATAATTGTAGGTTTGGAATTTTAAAGCCTCCCTTTCTGGAACATCTTGCATAATTTTCAGCTTAACTCTCGGCTTTTTCTCATTCCATACAAACTTATTCACTCCACTTTGCCATTCCTTCAGTTGTTTATCACTTTTAAGCACTGGAATCATTTGAAACAAAAAAAGAAATCTTGGCAAAACGTTCATCTTAACTGCTGCTATTCTTCCAAGTAAAGACAGCTGCAGTTTTTTCCAAGTCTCCATGTCTTTTTGTACCTCTCGCCACAACACCTCATAATTATTTTGAAACAATTTTATATTTGATTCTGCAACCTGAACTCCTAGATATTTAACCTTTGGTACTATTTCAAAACCTGCCTTGCTTTCAAGTTCCTGTTTTCGATCTTGTGTCATATTTTTAACTATCATCTTAGTTTTTTTCTGGTTCAATCTAAATCCTGATACCATACCATATTCTTCTATAATGTCTTTCATCTGGATTATTGATTCTATCGGCTGTGTTAGGGTAACAACCAGATCATCTGCAAATGCCCTTATTCTGTAATCCTCTTGCCTTATCACTATTCCCTTCAAAGTACTCGAGTCCCGTATTGTGTTCAACAAGACTTCTAATGTTAAAATAAATAACAATGGGGATAGCGGACAACCTTGTCTTGTTCCTTTTTCAATACTAAAATTTGTTGTCAAACTGCCATTAATAATAATTTGTGCCATTTGTTCTTGATAAATTGCTGAAACCGCCTGTATAAACTGATCCCCAAAGTCCATCTTTTTTAAAGTCTTTAATAGAAAGTTCCGATCCACTCTATCAAAGGCCTTCTCCGCATCCAAGAAAACCAGCACTGCAGGGATCTGTTTTTTCTTCTCAAGATATTCCAGCAAATCTATAATTTGCCTTACATTATCCTTCATATATCTGCCTTCTATAAATCCTGCTTGATCATAATGAATCACCTCTTGAATAATTGGCATCAACCTGTTGGCTAATACTTTTGCAAATATTTTATAATCATTATTCAGAAGAGATATTGGTCTAAAATTCTCAGGTTTTTTAGGACCTATTTGCTCTTTCGGTATCAATGAAATATAAGCTGTTTTCCATGATAGGGGTATTTTACCCCCTTGTTGTATACTACAGAATAGATCTTTAAGATGTTCAATCATTTCTGCTTGTAAAGTTTTATAATATACCGCAGTTAAACAATCCATCCCTGGTGCTTTAGCTGTTTTCAATTGTTTAATTGCGGCAATAATCTCCTCGGCTGTTATAGGATAATTCATTCTCTCCTTTTGTTGACTAGATATTTTTGTAACTCTTCTTTTTTCTAAATATTTCTCTATAAGTCCATTCTGTATATCATCTTTGGCATATAATTTGATATAATAGTCCAAAAAAGCTTCTTTAATTAATTTTTGTTGAGAATTTCCTTTCCTCCACTATCAATACTATCTTTTTTTTAATTTTTTAATTTTATTTTTTATTTATTTATTTAAAACAGTACATCAAACAAAAAAGGAATAGTCAAACAAACGATCGCGACAGAAACTTTACATAATATTTACACTTTCTACGGTATGTAGGCTTCAGTCAAATTTAACAAAAGTTAAACATAGTCCTGGTTATACTTGACTTTTTGGGTGTCTGTTGTTCAACCAAACATACCATTTGTCCCAACATTGGAAATATACGGAGTCCTTTTGATCTCGCAATGCTTTAGTCAGTCTGTCGGCTTCCGCATAATCCAAAATTTTCTCCAGAATCAAATCTTCAGCCGGCAGGTCTTTCCCCTTCCAATGTTGGGCGAAACATATTCTTGCTGACGTGGTGATAAATACACACAGACACCATATATTTGTGCCTATATTATCTGGCCTAATGTTCAGTAGATAGTACTCTGGTTTCAGAATTAGGTTATAACCTGTGATTTCCATAATCCATACCTGTATGGTTTTCCAGAATTCCCTCGTCCTGGAACAGGTCCACCACATGTGGAAATAGGTGCCGATCTCCCCGCACTTCCAACAGTTTGGTGAGCGATTTGAATACATTTTAGAAAGACGAGCAGGTGGAAGGTGCCATCTATACAGCATCAATCTATCAATACTATCAATAACCCGTGCACTCTGCCTCTTCCTTAGTGTATAAGCCAACCATCTGCCCGGTTTGTTAGCGTTACAAAATGTATTATGTTTCGCAAATTGTAAATTTGTTGCTGTTTGTTCCGCCATAAGCATTTGAAATTGATCTTTCAACAGTTTTATGGCTTCTCGTATTCTTTCATCTGTTGGATTTTTTATAAGTAACTGTTCTTTGTTCTTTATTTCTGCTTCCATTTCAGATCTTTTCTTTTGTCGATTTAATTTATGTTTAGAGTTCATAGAAATGAGTACCCCTCTCATGTATGCTTTCAATAAGGGTACCCTTGTTCAAATTCATTTTAAAAAATTCTTTCATCTGCTTTTTGAATTCTGTTATGTTCTTTTCATATCTAAACAAATTTTCATTTACTCTCCATGATCTTCTCTCACTTTTTCCCATCTCAATTTCTATCCATACCGGGCTATGGTCAGTTAAAGTCCTTGGAAAAATCTTTGTTCTTTTTGTTTTTACAAGTAAATCAGATGATAATAAGATAAAGTCAATCCTAGAGAAGGATCTATGTCTATCTGAAAAGAAAATAAAGTCCAAATCTTTTGGACTATGTATTCTCCAAATATCTTTTAATTCCAAGTCTTCTTTCATATCAAAGAAAGTCTGTGGTAATCTAATCCTTGACTTTGCCAAACTCTTCTTATCTATTTTAGAATCAATTACTCCATTCCAGTCTACCATAATAGATCTATAATCCCATTGCAATATTTTAGAATTTTGTAGAAATTTTCCTGTTGTTGATTAGGAGCATAAATTCCAATCACCAGAATTGGGCCATTTGCTATATAAAGTTCAATTGCTATAAACCTGCCACAGTCATCTGCTTCTATAATTTTAGCTGACAGTCTTTTATTTATATAAATCACTACGCCATTCTTTTTTTCCAAATTCGAGGCTATAAATTGTGCTCCTAATCTTGAATTTATCAAGTATTTTTGATCTTGTGTTCGAATATGAGTTTCTTGTAAACAAATAATATCATTATTAAATTGTCTCAAATAATTAAATAATTTCTTCCTTTTCTGTGGTGAGTTTAATCCATTCACATTCCAAGATAAAAACTTAATTGTCATCTGTATCTTCACGAAGCGACAAGAACATATGCTGGAGACTTTCCAAATTGGTAGTCTTCGGCTTTGCTCCTCCCATGGCTTCACATTCTTGTGTATCGCCCTTGGCTCCTTTCTTGTATTGCTGTGGCTTGGTCCTTTCCTGTTGTTGTTTTTCTCTAATTTGCTTAGAAACTGCTCGAGTTATACGCTGATCTTTGGCTTCACACATCCGGGCTAGGTCCAAAGCCACATCTCTTGTAGTCTTAGATGGTTCATTTACAATTTCCGAAGGAAGATCTATCAAGGGCGTGTCCAGAAATCCTCCTGTAGCTCCCTGCATTTCCATTGCCTCCAATTCCAACTGTTTAGACTGCTCTTCAATCTCTTGCTGAAATTGCTTCTCCTTATCACTCTCCTTTGTCTCCAGCACAGAAGATGTACGTGGGGATGGTGAACTCACTTTAAAAAAATTAGAATAAAATTCTTCCGTCTTCTCAACAGTATTTAATCGATATCTTTCTCCTTTAAACCTCAAAATTATGCCAGTTGGAGCATCCCACCTAAATGGGATTTGTTGTTTTTTTAACTCATTCACTAGAAATCCAAAATCCTTCCTGTCTTTTAACATCTTAGGTGGCAGCTCTTTATAAACTCCAATTTCCTTCCCATCCACTTGCACAGCAGAGACAAAGGACTTTTGCAGAATATCATTTCTTATTTTTCTATCTGTAAAATATATCACCACATCTCTAGGCAGTTGTCTTTGTCTGGCCACCCAAGAATTCACTCTGTACACTTTGTCCATTTTGCAAAAAATCTCTTCAGAGCTAATCTTTAACATCACAGCTAATGCATCAGCACAGATCTTTCTCAGATCTTCCCTATCATTCTCTTTTAAACCTCGCAGCCTTATAGCAAACTCCATGGACCTAAATTGCATCATCATCTCATTTTCAAGTCTTTGCATCTTGTCAACATTAAAAATTTTATTATCAGCCTCCTTGATTTTGACATCCACCTCTGATCTATATTCCTCCACTTTTTTATCAGTTTTAATGACTGCTTCTGACAATCCAGTCACCACTGTCATTAATTTTTTAGTCACCTTGTCATATTTTTCTTGAACCACCTCTTTAATTTCTTTTATCTCCTGCTTAATTTCCTGTTGTGACTTTTTAAACTTCTCATCCAAGTATTCCTCTTCCCTCATCAAAGCCTGAGCAATAAAATCCTTTAAGTTTTCAAGTTCAGTCTCTTTTTTCTGGCTCTGCTGGCTGGGAGGCTGTTGTTAAGGCTTGTGTGTGGGGGATCCCCCACCTGCCACCTTCACATCCTGTTTAGTCTGCTTAAAAGCCATCCTGCCACGTAGTCTAGCTTTTTCAAAAAAGGAGATCTTTTTTCCCTTTCCTCCTCCACAAAGTCCTCTGAAAAATTCCCCCAGGTTTAGTCAAATTGAAGATAAAATTAGATTAGAATCAGGCTTCTTTTAAAAGAGATTCCCTTTTCCTTCACTTGTTACAGGCAATGCTACTTTGTAACTTGTTGAAATAGCTATGCAAATCCACTCTCGCTTTCAGCTCTCGTTAACGCTGAAGCCGGGCGCCATTTTCAAGAGACTTTCAGTCTTTTGTTTTAAAGTTAGTCACAGGGCTAGTATAATACTTCCAATTTCGTGGTTCAAGTTCTGATTCCACCCTGTTTGTTTGGAGAATTCGCTTTGTTTTCAATAGAAAGGTTGATCCTACTGCCTTGTTCTACAATATGTAGAATTGTCCACGCTGTCCGGAGCCTCGGTGAGCTGGATAGGAAGCCGCGCCTGTTTCCTCCCCAGAAGCAAAGGGGTGCTATTTGGGGGCTACACAGGGGCTCTACCTGACTCTCGCCGGCTCTATTCACGATTCCAAGAGGATTCGGAATTTTCCGAGCCGCTTCTCCTTGTTCGAAGCGGCTCTAACAGGCAACGGGACTGGCGGTCCGAAGAGAGACCGTCTGTCGGCGACGGGAAGCAAACCGGAAGTCTCCGGCCTCTTTTCAATTTCGATGGCCTCCCTGATTATTCTTTTGTTGAGATGTTCCTCTTTCACCACTGTTCTGGTTTTATTAAAATCAATATTGTGTCCCGTGGCCTTCATGTGTTGGATTTTAGCTGAGGTTTTAAAGACCTTGCAGAGTGCTCTGTAAGGATTTTAGAAGATTTTAAGCTGGGATTTTAACCAGAATTTTAAATATTTTAACCAACTTATTTACAATGATGCGGGAAAAGGGTAGAAGCGACGTTTCGACAGAATCCCATCTGCCATCATCAGGCTTATGTCAGTAGTCTTTTGCACTAACTGCCGTTGGTATTTCAAATCTGGTGCTGGTATTCTGGGATGGCTCCACCTTTTCATTCTGATTGGTTGGGAGTCCCAGTATGTGTTTATTGGCTTGGCTTCGGGTGTATGGTCGGTTTTTCTCCACTAGGTGGCAGGGCTTCATCTTTGTGGCTGGTTTGAATATGATTTGGTTGGGATTTTTTTGATTAATGTTTGGTCTATGTTTTATATATGGTCTTAAGATTCGTCTATCTATGAGAGCAGGTTTCCAAATAGTAGGCAGACATGAAGTGTCATCCCGTTTATTCATGCAATATGGTCTTTTTTCTATTTCAACTGCTTCTCTGATTATCCTGCCATTGAGATGTTCTATTTTTGCAACTATTTTTGTTTTATTAAAATTAATATTGTGTCCTGTTGTATTTATGTGTTGAACTAATGATGATGTGTGTTCTTGCTTTTGTATTGAGTTTTTGTGTTCCTCGATGCGCACACTCATTCTTCTGTTGGTCTGTCCAATGTATGTTGATGGGCGGGAAGCACACGGGATTTCGTATATGCCTTGATCTTCTAATAATATATATATAATAATAATACATATACATACATACATACCATGAACGCGAAGCCAAACAACAGCAATGCAGCTCACCAGCTCAAATCCCCCTGCAACTCAGACTAACCCGAGCACAACCAAGCCCCCACCCAAACAGAACACACCTCCATCCAATCAGACCATAGCCAACCCCCCATCCAATCAGACCACAGCCAAGCCCCCAACCAATCAGAACACACCTCCACCCAATCAGAACACAGCCAAGCTCCCACCCAATCAGTTCGCACCCCCACTGGCAGTTAAAAGGAAGAAACAGCTGCGATCACACATTGCTCCTAGAAGCACGAAGCTGAAAACACCAGCCTGAAGATGACGAATGAGATTTCGTCGAAACATCGCCAAGACACTTCCAATTTTACGCAGGAGAAAACCCGAATAACCAAAGACATACATACATACATACATACATACATACATATGCAAGTCTTGGTGTATTCGGGTCTTCTCCCGTGTAAGATTGAGAGCATTTAGGCAACGTTCCGGCAGAATCTCATCTGCCATCATCAGGCTTATGCAAGGTGTCTTCTGCAGCAACTGCCATTACATATATAAGGAATATATATGTTCCATATATATATATATATATATATATATATATATATATATATATATGGAATGGAAAATTGATTTATATACTTAAGTATATACACTATTTCAAATCATTTGAAATAGTAATGGCAGTTGCTGCAGAAGACCCATTGCATAAGCCTGATGATGGCAGATGAGATTCTTAATAAAATGAAAGATTTCTTCAAAGACTATTTGTTTGGAAATGCAATTTATTTTATTTGAGATGACATCGAAACCTGACAGATAGCCAATACTCCTTTCCAAGCCAAGCTGGCTGACCTCCAAACCTCCAGTTCCCTTCCAGATGTATGGAGTGAATGGAGACGCAGCCCGGACGTCATGGCAGAAAGTAAGCTGTCCGAAGAAAGCTTAATTCAGGGAACTGGAAAAGAGCCAGTTCTGATCCCAGCCAGCTTGGATGCTACGGGGCTTCAGGATATTACGGAGCCTCAACCCCCCCGCCTCCTTCATCGAAGCTGCCAGACAGCCAAGATCAGACCATCATGCCACAATCCAAGAAGAGAAAAGATGAGTATTCGGGGGTTTTGCCAAAAGCCGCAGAGGCTGAGTTTCCCTTCCCGAGCATTCAGGGGAAGGGGAAACTCCTAAGTGAATTGGGGAGGGGAGACTGGCTATGGGACTGGCCACAGGCCAGGCACCAAAAAGCTTCAGGGAAGCCACTCAAGAGCCCCATAGATGAATTGAAAGAGTAATTTGACCATGCCATCCTTGGGGAGGAGGGGCCATCATGCAGGCCAAAGGAGAAGAGGGAACCAGAGGCCGTAGACTGAAACACATCCCTTCCCTCCTCCCCCAGCAGAAGGAGAAGAAGCCCAAAGATGCATCCATGCCATTACACAGCAAGCAGAGCAGTCTGGATAGGACATCACCTCCCCACCCTAGAATGAGAGATGAGGAAGAGGACCAGTGGCACCGAGGCCAGGCTTACAGAGCCCCGTGCTGGGAGGAGAGGGCAGCGAGGGACGACCCATCCTGTTTCAGAGGGAAGTTCGATGGCGATCCAGACCAGCTAGCCCAATTCCTCGACACAGCTGAGATCTACATCAAGCGCTATGGACACCTCTACCCATTTCCCAGAGCCCTAGTGAGTGCCATTTCAGAAGGGTTGGAGGGAGAAGCAAGGAGGTGGTCAGCAGCCCTCTACAAGAACAGGCCCCCCCAACTGCAAAATGCAGATGGGTTCTTACAACTACTACGAGCCCAGTTCAAGGAGGCAGAGGAGGACCCCTATGTGGAGGTGAGCTCAGGAACTTAATGGAGAAGGGGAGGCCCATCAGAGACCATATCCGTGAATTCAGGAGAGTCATTGGGACCTTACCTCCCTTACCAGAGCGACTACTGGTGTATTTCTTTAGAACGAGCCTAGACAAGCGAATCGCCCAAGTGACTGTTTATCGGGACATCCCAAACCAACTCTCCGAATGGTTCTGAGTAGCGATAAAAGTCGACAGAGGGTTGCAAGCCAACGACATGTCAAAGCAACCAGATGGCAAGCAAAGGGGCCAACCGGATCAGGGACCACCCATTAGACGAGAAACCACACCACCACAGCCCACCCAGAGGCCTGTCGTCCCGCAGAGCCCACTGAGGTGCTACAGGTGTGGGGGGATTGGTCACCTGGCCGCAGCGTGTGGAACCCCAAGGCCGAGATCAGACCCACCGCCCAAGGCACGACTGGAACGGGGGCCCAAGCACACCACCAACGCGCCACGGAAAATCCCCCAGAGTCCAGAGGTCTTCACCCACCTAACCGAAATAAGGGGGATCCCAGATGATGGAAATCAATCCCCCAAATCGTATGACAGCGAGGACGAGGGTGAAGATGACCCAATGGTGAGTGGACCCATCCATCCTTTTCTTTTCCCTATATGCCTAACGGACCCCAAAACAGGGGGACTTTCCAAGCCCTAATAGATTCGGGCTGCACGAGGTGCCTGATTAACCTACCCACAGTCCTAAAATTAGGAATCCGAGTCAAAAAGCTCAACCACCCAATTCAATTTGAACAAGTTGATGGGTCTCTAGTGGGGGGAACTTACACCACACACCTGACCGAAACAGTGAAGCTGGAGCTAGCAGATCACTGGGAAATGATTTGGTTCATAATAGCCCCCAAAATGATAGATCCAGTCATACTGGAACTCTCTTGGCTAGACAAATGGGGCCCCATCATCTGGTGGCAAGAGGGAACCCGCAGACTGAGGATAGCAAAGGGCCCCCAAACCCTGCCGCTCCAACCAGGCGAAACGCCCCCCATGCAGGGGCCCCAATTCCTCCCGCCACAACAAGAGTCCCTCCCTAAGGGTACACCAGAGCACCTGGCGGCCGCATCCGACAGCTCCCATGAGACAGAACAAATCCAAGAGGAGTACCAAGACCTTGCAGAGGTGTTTAGCGAGGCCAAGTGTGATGTTCTGCCCCCCCCAACTATGAGGCCAATTGCGCCATCGAGATCATCCCTGGGGCGAAACTACCTAAACCCAAATTGTATGCCATGACGCCCCGTGAAATGCAAGAAATGCGGAACTACATAGACAAGAACCTACAAAGGGGTTTCATTGAGTCAGCCAAACCACGGGTCGCAGCACTGGTCCTCTTCAAAGAGAAGAAAGACAGCTCTATGCGCCTGGTGGTTGATTTTACAGTTATCAACACTGTCTGCGTACACAACTTATATCCCCTTCCCCTCATGAAAGACATGCTAGCTCACCTGGCCAAAGGGAAAGTTTTCACCAAACTAGACCTCCGCGAAGCCTACTACCAGGTACACATCAGGGAAGGAGATGAGTGGAAGAGACCATTCAACTGCCCCCTAGGGAGTTTCCAATTTAAGGTGATGCCATTTGGACTGCAGGGAGCCCCGGCGGTGTTCATGCAATTGATAAATGAGGTTCTACATGAGCACCTCTATAAGGGGGTCCTTGTCTACCTAGATAACAGTTTCATTTACACGGAAACCATAGACGAACAAATACCCCTTGTCCGCCAAGTTCTGGAAAAACTGCTGGGGGCGAACCTATATGTCAAGCTATCAAAATACGAGTTCCACCAGTCATGGCTAGACTACTTAGGCTACCGAGTGTCAAACGAGGGGATAGAAATGGACCCAGCCAAAGTACAATCAGTTTTAAACTGGCAACCCCCTCGCACCCGCAGACAACTGCAAAGCTTCCTGGAGTTCGCGAACTTCTACAGACAATTCATCCCCTCTTTTGCAGGAATTGCCAAACCTCTGATGGACCTCCTAAAAACAGGGAGTCCAGCAAAAAAACCCCGCCCAGGACAACCTCTACAGTGGGACCTAACCTGCCAACAAGCATTTGAAACACTAAAAGAAATGTTTGCAAAAGAACCGGTCTTAAAGCATCCTGACCCTGAACAACTCTTCCATCATCCAAGCAGATGCCAGTGATGTGGCAGTGGGAGCTGTGCTACTCCAGAAGAACAGCCAAGGGAATCTACAACCTTGTGCCTACACATCCCGCAAACTCACCAACACAGAAAGACAATGGGCAGCGTGGGAAAAGGAAGTGTTCGCAGTGAGATGGGGGCTGTTGACCTGGCAACACCTGCTAGAAGGAGGTCAGAGACTGTTCAAAGTTTGGACTGACCATAAGAATCTGGAGGCCCTCAGGACCCCATGGAAGTTGTCGCCCAGGCAAGTCCGGTGGGCCCAATACTTCAATTGTTTCAACTTCGAGCTGAAACACATCCGAGGGGGAAAAACTTTCTGGCCAATGCCCTCTCCCGAATGCCTCAATACAACAGCGACCGGGAGCAGGTAGTGAATGCCATCATCCCCTCTGCCCAAGGAGTAGGTCAAGTAATCACCAGACGGCAACATCGCGACCAACAAGGCCAACCTGCAAGTGACTTAATGACAAGACTTGAAACTGAAATATCGGCGGACCCCTGGTTCTGAGACAACCAACATCTCTTGACAAAAAGGGATGACCTAGCATGGAAGGGAACAAAACTCTATGTCCCAGAGACTCTACGCACCCTGATTCTCAAGAGAAGCCCCAACGTTAAACCAGCGGGACATTTTGGCTTCCTAAAGACTCTGCACTTAGTACAAAGACAGTTTTGGTGGCCCCACATGAGAAAAGATGTAGACAGTTATGTGAAAAGTTGTACCATCTGTGCCACGATGAAAAAATGACCAGGAAGACCTCCCGGGCTTCTGCAGCCAGTAGCTGAACCAACAAGGCCATGGGAGGAGATTGCAATGGACTTTATAGTAGAACTACCGAAGAGTGGTGGAAACACAGTGATCTGGACTGTAATAGACTTATTCTCCAAACAGGCACATTTCATACCCTGCAGCAGGCTACCCTCAGCCCACCAGTTGTCCAAACTGTTCCTGAAACACATCTATTGCCTGCATGGAGTACCCAGAAGAATCATCTCCGATTGAGGTGTCCAGTTCACAGCAAAATTCTGGAGAGAATTCCTACGGTCCATAGAGTCAACCTCAGCACAGCATTTCACCCGAGCACCAATGGGGGGGGGGCGAGGAGACTGAATGCCATGATAGAACAATACCTGGGTGCTACGTCGACTACCAACAGTCTAATTGGGCGGACCTCCTATCTTTTGTGGAGGTCGCGTATAATAGTGCTGTCCACAGTAGCACAGGACTAACCCCATTTAAGGTAGAGAGTGGTATGGATTTCGTCCCCATGCCAGAGTACCCAAGGGAGCCCCCTTCCTCAGTCAGTTTGACCGATTAGATGGAAATGTTGAAAGAAACCTGGGAGAACGTCAAGAAGGCATTAGCCAAGGCGACACAATCCTATAAGAAACAAGCAGATAAGCACCGAACTCCCCAAAGACCATTCCGAGTGAGAGAGAAGGTCTATCTCTCCACCAAGTATTTGAGACTCAGACTCCCGAGTAGGAAACTGGGCCTGAAATTTATAGGACCATTCCCTATAGTAAAAGTAATCAACCCGGTTACGGTACAACTGCAGCTGCCCCGACTACTAGGGAGGATATACCCCATTTTCCACAGTAGCTTCCTGAAACCTGTGGTGGGGTCAACTTTAAGGCTGGTGCCACGTGACCCCCCCTGGGCCCCTGGTCATTGGGGGCCATACTCACTATGAGGTACAGCAAATTCTCGATTCAAGGTGGCACAGGGGTCACCTCCAATACTTAATCAAGTGGAAGGGTTACCCCTTATCAGAGGCTTCCTGGGTGAAAAGCAGAAACATCCAAGCTGACCGCCTTATAGCCAAGTTCCATGCAGATCACCCGGGCAAGGCGGGAGAGGGCGGGACACATACCCCCGGACGGGGTAACGGTACTTAACTTGTTGTTTGTCTTACACAGGCCACCCTGGAAAAATGAAGGGGGAGGGGCCGGATGTCAGCACTTCAACCTGCATTTACTATAGTGCTGACATAAGAAGGAGAAGAGGGGGCAGTCGGCAAGAGGACCCTTGACCTACTTATTTTCCCTGAAGATAATATCCCCTAGGAGATGAGATGGGGGGGGGGGACATTCCTGGGAGCTGAAGTAGTAGATATGGGGAGAGTGATTTGGAAGAGGGCCAATGAGACGCAGAGAACTGGGGAACAGAAAGGGAAGGTTTGGGTCAGGAAGTCAGTATTGGCTGCGCCACAATCAGGGGATAGGTTATCGTGCTTAATAAAATGAAAGATTTCTAAAAAGACTATTTGTTTGGAAATGCAATTTATTTTATTTGAGATGACATCAAAACCTGACAACCCATTTCCTTCCCTCTTCTCCATTTCTCCCCCACCCCCATTTATCCAAATACTGAATTTAACAATTCACTTTAAAATCATTCATTTCTACATCAATATGATATAATTTCAAATGCTTTAGCTGAATTCCATTATTACCATTAAAAGCATTCCAAATATTATAATCACTTCTATTAAACTTACTACCATCCATTTATAGTTATAAATCTTACTATCCTTTATCCCATCCTCTTATTTTCTTCTTTTTCCCTTTCCCCCCTAATTTTAAAGCCCCTTGCTCTCCTAGTTTGCCCTATATTTCCAACTGTTCTCCTCCCTTTCCCCCTATTCACCTTTCTTGCTTTACCACTGTTAATCCCAGTGTAATAATTTGATTTTTTTATATTTTGTCTCTTCCCCTCTTCTTTCTCTCCTTGTCTCTTTCTAACCCCTCTATTTTTATCATTGTTAATCCCAATGTAATCTTTAAAGTTCATCTTCATTTCTAACCTTTTCTCTATTCCTTTTCTTCCCTTTGTTTGTTTTCTTTTTCCCATTAATTTTCTCCTAAATCTTCTCTTTTTTTCATTGTTACTCCCACTGTAATCATTTAATTTTCCATAATCAATATCTTTATTTTTAATACTACTTTCTTGCTTATCGTTCTTGGTTTCTTCCACTTGGGTATGTTCCAGCACAGTCTCTAGTTCATCCTGTTTAGGTTTTCCATGCATCATTGTAAGCATTTCATTTATTTCCAATTTGAATGATATGTGCATCGTTTTAATCATTTCGATTAGTTCCTGCATCATTTTGTTGTTTCTAAGTTCTCTTGATTCCAATTTTAAGTTTTGTTATGTTCCACTTTCTTTGAATATTGAGATCAAACAGCTTAAACAAAAACAAATCCTCCTCAAAAGTTCCCACCGCTCTTATCACTTAATTTTTTTTTCCAAAATACAAGTTAACCGTTGTAATGTATCATTCCGCCTGTAGATGTCTCTCTCCAATCCACACTTCCAGTCAACATGTTTTAAAAAAATCCAATTTATTAAATCCATGTTGCCAATATTTGCCAATTTCAATCTTATTATTATTTTAATGTTCCCCAAGTTCTAATTTTAAAATCCAAATCCAGTTTAAAAAAAAACCTCTGTTGCAGGGCTTTAATTTTAAACTTTTCTTTGTTCTTCCTTCAATGTTCAAAAGTTTTAAAATTATTTCCAATCCTCTTTACTGCTATTTCAGGTTTCTTCTTCTAATAATTTAGATATCTCCAGACAAATTCTAAACCAAAACTCAAATTCCGTTTTGGGCTTTGACACTTTAAACTTCTGCTTTGTTCTTCTCTCTCCATTAACATTCCCCACCACCCATTAGCTGCTGTTTCTTCACTGGGGCATCTTTTAGCAATTTAAAAATATTTCTTTTTTACCTGTGAGCTGGCCAATCACTCATCCGATATCAGTACGCTGTCCAAATCACCGCTCCTGCTCAAAACTTTAGTCCGGTTGCCCCACCTTAGTGACGGCAGCAATGGCCGCCGCCCCCACCGCTGAGTCAGAGTTTCCTCCGACCTCTGAGGAACTTGCCTGTTCCTCTTGGTCTTCTGAGGTGCCTCTCCTTCTTCTCTGTCCCTACAGGACAGACAGATCTGGTCTGAAGACCTCCCTACAGCGGTTTGTCAGCCCGGGTTTTCGCAAGGCTCATCAGAGTTAGCTATTCCCCAACTGTATTGCTGCAACACTTCCGGTCGAATCCCCCAAATTACATATACCATAGATCATACAGCATAGCCCCTGTATGATCTACAGTATATGTAGATCTTTTTAAAATGCCTATAGTCATTGTTTAATAGCAAAATAGAAAAAAGTAGGATTCCATTTAAAACAATAAAATAAAATAAAAAACTGTACAAAAGAGACGGTTTGCATCCATCCAAGAAAGGGACTGAGTTACTTGGCATTAAATTTACAGATTTTCTGAATAAACATTTAAACTGAACGGACGGGACAGAGAATTAATTGATACAGAACATTTCTGTTCCCAGCAATCTAAAATTAATAGGATTAAAAGTGCATGTAACAAAGATGTTTGTGCAGGTAAGATAATTAATTTTGCTGTCAAGCAAAACCAAGCATTTAATAGTGAGTGCCATACCATGTGCACTAATCAAACAGGTGGTAAGAAAGTAGGGGAGGTCAGGCACAACACAGGTTATGTAGACAGTAAATACAGGGTCAGTCAAACTGGACTCAAATGTCTAAACACCAATGCCCAGAGTATGAGGAATAAACAGGGTAAGTTATAAATTCAAGTAAATGAGGACAAATATGATATTGTTGCTATTACAGAAACTTGGTGCGATGAAACCCACTAATGGAACATACAGCTAGGGGGATTTAAATTATTTAAAAGAAATAGACCAAATAAAAGAGGAGGTGGAGTTGCATTACATGGGTCTCCCCTTGAAGAGCACTTGGAGACTCCAACTGGTCCAGAATGCGGCCGCGCGGGTGGTTATGGGCGCAACTCATTGTGCCCATGTGACACCCCTCCTGCGTGAGCTGCACTGGCTCCCAGAGGTCTTCTGGGTGCGATTCAAGGTGCTGGTTACCACCTTTAAAGCGCTCCATGGCAGAGGACCCGGGTACCTTCAAGACCGACTTCTGCCACCAATAGCCTCCCACCGGCCAGTTCGCTCCCACAGAGAGGGTCTCCTCAGGGTGCCATCGGCCAAGTTATGTCGACTGGCGACACCCAAGGGGAGGGCCTTCTCTGTGGGAGCCCCAGCCCTGTGGAATGAACTGCCCCCGGAAATACGTAAGATCCCCGACCTCCGGGTATTTCGCTGTGCACTGAAGACCCTGTTGTTCCGCCAGGCCGGGCTATCGACATGATAATTTTAAATTGGGGTATTTTAAATTTCTGGGGTTTTAAATGGAGCCAAATTTATTTAATAATTTTAAATTTTAAATTGATGTTTGTCTTGTGTTTTTAAATAGGCTGTACACCACCCTGAGTCCTTCGGGAGAAGGGCGGTATAGAAATATTATTATTATTATTATTATTATTATTATTATTATTATTATTATTATTATTATTATTATTATTATTATTATTATTATTATTATTATATAAATAACTACATCTCTACAGAAATAGAGCACAACAATGATGAAAATCATCTTGAAGCATTTGGGTCAATATTAAAGGGGGGGAATGACATCACCATAAGTGTATACTATAGGGCACCCAACCAAATAAAGGAAATAGATGAACTTTTTGCTAGTCGGTTAAGTAAGGTATGTAGGAAGCACATCACAATAGTAATGGGGAATTTTAATTATCCTGACATCAACTGGGAGACAAACTCTGCACCAAGTGGAAGATCCAACAGGTTCCTGACAAACCTAGCAGACAACTTTGTTTCCCAAAAAGTAGAGAAGGGAACAAGGGGATCAGCCATATTGGACTTAATTCTCACTAACAGAGATGAAATGATAGAAGGTGTTGAAGCTACAGGAACCTTGGGGCGAGTGATCATGCAATATTGGTATTCAACATTTTGCAAGTACAAGCAATAGAACAAAGTCAAACTAGGGTCTTGGACTTTAAGAGAGCTAATTTCACTAAACTTAGAGAGAGCTTGGGAAGGATTCCATGAATGAGAATCCTCAAGGGGAAAACAACTCAAGAAGCTTGGGAAATTTTGAAAAGTGAGATTATAAAAGCCCAATTTAGCACAATACCAATGAAGAAGAAAAATAACAGCTCTCAAAAGAAACCAGCATGGCTGCATAAAGAACTCTCTGATAAATTGAAAGACAAAAAGGACAAATATAAAAAGTAGAAAGAGGGGCAAATAACTAAGGCAGAATATCAGCAAATAGCCCAAGCCTGAAAAGATGAAGTGAGGAAAACTAAGGTTCACAATGAACAAAGGCTTGAGACAAAAGTAAAAAATAACAAAAAAACCTTATTCCAATATGTTAAAAACAAGAAAAAAGTCAAGGAAACAATTGGTCCATTGCTGGGAGAAAGTGGCAAGAAGATGACAAGCAACAGGGAGAAAGCAGAACTACTTAACTCATTTTTTGCATCTGTCTTTACACAAAGGGAAAAAACAGTTCAACCTATCAAAAACAGCACCACAAAAAACAGATTAGGAATACAAGTTAAAATAAGGAAGAAAATGGTAAGTGAGCACCTGTCTACCCTACATGAGTTCAAATCACCAGGACCAGATGGATTACACCCCAAGGTTCTGAAGGAACTGGCAGACGAGATCTCAGAACTACTGAACTATATCTTTCAAAGAGCCTGGAGCACCAGGGAACTGCCAGAGGACTGGAAAAGAGCTGATGTAGTTCCCATATTCAAAAAAGGAAAAAAAAATAGATCCAGAAAACTACAGACCTATCAGTCCTGACCTCAATACCAGGAAAGATTCTGTAAAAGATAATCAAGAAACGAATCAGTGAAAACCTAGAAGCAAACAAGGTAATAACCAAAAATCAATATGGGTTTGTCAAAAACAGATCATGCCAGACTAATCTTATTGCATTCTTTGACAAAGTGACAAAATTAGTGGACCAGAGGAATGCTGTCAATATAATTTACTTGTATTTCACTAAGGCATTTGATAAAGTGGACCATAACCTATTACTTGATATAATAGAAAAATGTGGGTTAGACATTATCACCACCAGATGTATTCATAACTGCTGACCAACATACTCAACGTATAGTCCTCAATGAAACTGCATCTACATGGAGGGAAGTATGCAGTGGGGTACCCCAGGGGTGAAATCTAAAATTTGTTACTACCAGTTCTGTGGGCGTGGCTTGGTGGGGGAGGGTAATGTGACTGGGTGGGCGTGGCCAATTTTTTTGTTTTTACTTTTAAAAGCATTTTTTCTACATCCTCTTTGGCCAAAGAGGTTGCAGAAAAAAAATGCTTTAGAAGCCTCTGACGATCAGGCAACTCAGCTGGGATCGCCAGAGGCTTTTAAAGGCATTTTTTTCCCTACAACCTCTTCGGCCAAAGAGGTTGCAGAAAAAAATGCTTTTGGAAGCCTCTGATGATCAGGCAACTCAGCTGGGATCGCCAGAGGCTTTTTTTTTAATAAACACTTTATTAAACTTTTATTACATTAAAAACATAAAAACTTATTTCACTCAACAACAGCTAATTGTGGTGTTTTTCTTGTGACAATAATTCGTGCATTATTTACAAAAAATAAATTGTGCATAATTACATTCTTATTTTATCTATTACTTGTACTTAATAACTATCTATCTTCATTCTATCTCCGTTCTATCCAGTTATACCACTGTTCCCACATATTGTAAAATATCAATGTCTCTTTATCTTTTAAACTCAGCATTAATTTGTCCATTTCTGAGCAATTCATGACCTTTTGTATGACCAGTTTCTCTGCGGGTGTACATGGCTGTTTCCAACATTGAGCGTAAGCAATCCTGGCAGTGGTTAATATGTGTTGTACTAGATATTTTGTGCCCTTCACATATTATTATTTTTTTTTGAAGATCCCCAATAGGAAGAGTTCCGGTTCTAAGTCTAATTGTTCATTAGTAATTTCCTGTAGCCAATCTTTAATTTTTAGCCAATATTTTCGAGCCTCAGGGCAGGACTACCACATATGGTAGTATGTTCCCTCTTTCTTTTTACCTTTCCAACATATGGGGCTCATTTTAGTGTACATTTTCGCTAATCTCGAAGGGGGTAAGTGCCACCTGTAGAACATTTTATATGCGTTTTCTTTATATGCTGCTGATTTTGTTAGTTTATGGTTTCTGTTCCATATGTTCTCCCAATCTGATAGTTTTATGTTGTGTCCAATATTTTGACCCCATGCAATCATGCATCCTTTCACTACTTCTTCCTCCAGTTCTACTTCCAAAAGGTATTTGTAAATTTTAGTAATATTTTTTGTGTCTAGTCGTAATGAAATTTTGTCTAGTTGTTGTGGTTTAGGGTATATTCCATAATCTTTTATATCTTGTTTATATTGGTTTTGTAATTGGAGATAAGCCCACCAGTCAACTTGTAGCCCTTGTTCTTGGAGGTCCTGTAATGTTTTTAACTTTCCATGATTATCTAATAGGTCTTTATATTTTAACATTTTATTCAAAACTAAATTGTTTGGATGGATCATCGTTTCCATTGTGGATAGCCAAGTTGGGATTTTTATGTAGTGTTTCTATTTAACTTTAATCCAATTATTTGTTAGCGAATCTCTAATCAGGTGTCTGTGGAAGTATTGTTGTTTTATAAGTCCTATTTTCCACAGAAAGGCATGCCATCCTCTCTGCAGGTCATGTCCTTCTATAGCTAGTACTCTTTTATTCTTCAAATTGATCCAATCTTTTAACCAAACTAATGTTGCTGCACTATAGTATAATTCCCAGTTTGGCAATCCAAATCCTCCTCTGCTCTTCATATCTTGTAGTAATTTCATTTTTATTCTGGTCTTTTCCCCCTGCCAGATAAATTTTGCTATTGTTTTATTGAGGTCATTAAAAAAGGTATTTTCTAATTTAACTGGGACGGTCTGGAACAAGTATAGAAATTTTGGTAATATAGACATTTTTATGGCTGGTATTCTTCCTAAAAGTGACAGTTGCATGTTAGTCCATAGTTCTAAATATTTTTTGTTTGTTTGTTGTAATAGTTTGTTATAGTTATTCTCCTTTATCAATTTGCAATGTGCTGTCAACCATATACCTAAGTATTTGATTTTTCTTGTTGTTTGGAGTCCAAGTGTTCTTTCCAATTCTGTTATTTGTAGTTCTGTTAAATTTTTTGCTAGAAGTTTCATTTTCTGTCTATTGATTTTCAGTCCTGCTACAGCTCCATCTTTCTAATTCCTTAATTAGTATTTGTCCTTTCTCTATTGGTTTTTCGATAATAAAAGCCAAATCGTCTGCAAATGCTTTCAATTTATATTCTTCATTTCCGGTTTTCAATCCTTTTATTTCTGAATTTTGTCTCATTCGTTCTAGTAATACTTCTAGTGACAGTATGAAGAGCAGAGGAGATAGAGGACAACCTTGTTGAACTCCTTTCTCTATATTTGGGTGTTTTGATTTGGGTGTTTTCTCCATTAATTATAATTTTTGCTTTTTGTATCGAATATATTGCAGTTATAAAATTCTCAAATTTAGTGCCCAAATTCATATCATAAACTTCTTGAATCATAAATTGCCAATTGAGGTTATCAAATGCCTTTTGGGCGTCCAAGAAGATGAAGGCTACTTGTTTCTCCATGTGGACTTCGTAATATTCTAAACTGTCCATTATTATTCTTAAATTATTCCTGATTTGTCTATTTGGAAGAAATCCATTTTGATCTAAGTGTATATAGTCGTTCAAAATTTTCTTTAATCTGTTGGCAATAATAGTAGCAAATATTTTATAATCTACGTTTAACAAAGAGATTGGTCTATTGTTCTATTGTATCAGTCTGGCATTTGTATCCACCTTCAGGATTAGCAAAATTAATGCTTCCCTCCATGTATCCTGTTATGTCCTTATAAGGACATCCGCCGGGGGATTGGTTGGTCCACCGGCGGGAGATTTAAACAGCTGTCATTGGGCGGCTGAGCCTGAGCGTATAAAAAGAGCCCCGGCAGCACAGCTGCTTGTTCTATTTCTGAGCTGAATAAAAGGTTCTGAAGGAACCACTGCTGGTCACGTCTTTCTTTCCCTGCGCTGATCTAACATATCCGGCATTTTAGCTGATGTTAATACCTCATTAACCATTATTGGTCCTACTTGTTCTTCTATTATCTTATAAAATTCTGATGGAAAACCATCGGGACCTGATGTTTTGTTACTTTTCTGGGATCTAATTGCTTGATTTAATTCCATCATAATTATATCCTTAGTCAAAGTTTCTTTCAGTTCGTCTTTTATTTCTCGGGTTCTTTTTTCTCTTAGATACTCCCTAATCTGATTCTCATCTACTCTTTCTTTCTTAAAGAGATTCTCAAAATATTTATGTGCAATCTCTTTTTTCTTTTCTATTGTGTGTTGGTAATCTCCATTTTCATCTTGTAGTTGGTAGATGGTTCTTTTCTCTCTCTCTTTTTTAAGTTTATGAGATAGCCATCTTCCTGGTTTATTTGCTTGTTCGAAGTATACTTGTTTGGTTGCCTTCAAGTTTCTAACCAATTCTTCCTGATCAACTAAATTGAGTTTGTGTTTATGAAAAATCAATTGTTCTTGTAATTGAGAATTTTGTGGGCTGTTCTGTAATTTAGTCTCTAATTTTTTGATTGCTTGAAGTAGATTGTTTTGTTGGGCATATTTTTCTTTGTTCTTTTTTGCAACATAGGATATTATAATTCCCCGTATAACAGCTTTCATAGTATCCCATAAGTTTTGGGTCATTGTATATTGGTTATTATTTTCTTTAAAATAAAAATTTAGTTCTTCCTTAATTTTCTTAATCAATTCCTCTTCTTTCAATAATTGAGAATCTGGCATCCATCTTCTCCTTGGTTTTTTTTTTTACCCTTCCAATTGATTCTGAGTGGGTTGTGATCTGCCCACAAGTTCGGTAAAATTTCTACTTCTGTCACTTCTTCTGCTAATTCTCCACTTATCCACGCCATGTTGATGTGTGATCATGACTGATGGGGGTTCGAATAGAAAGTAAATTGTCTCTTTTCTGGATTTAGTGTTCTCCATATATCTATTAAATTTAATTCTTTGGTCATTTCTACATATATTTTGGGTAGTTCTCTTCCCCCCCCCCCTTTACTCTTTTTGATAATCTGTTATCGCATTATAATCTACTATGATGCAAATATTTTTTCTTTCTAATTCATTAATTTTATCATATAAGGTTTTGTAAAATTCTTTTTGATTGTCATTGGGGGCATAAATTACCACTAATAAAATGTTTTTAAAATTTATCTGTATTTTAAGAGATGTATTTTAAGTGTTATGTTGGAAAAAATAAAAAATATTTTGAAAAAAAAAATTATCTGTATTTCTATTGCCAGAATTCTTCCTTTGGGGTCTGCAAATATTAAGTTTGCCTTTATCTCTTCTTTAATGTAGACAGCTATTCCTTTCTTTTTCTCCTGATCTGCAGAAGCCGTAAACAGAGTCCCTAATTTGGGGCAATCTAAATATTTTTTGTCTGTTTTTAAGATGTGTGTTTCCTGTAAACATATAATATCTGCATTTTGTTTTATTAAGTTTGCCAAAATCCTTTTCTTTTTGTCGTTGAGTTTAGGCCATTTATGTTAATAGATAAGAGTTTCACCTCTTTTTCCATAGCCCTAATTGTAACTCTTTTTTTGTCTTCTGTTTGCTCTTATTTCCCTTTCTGTTCTGATCACTGTCTTAGGCTCTTCTCTTTCTTGTTGTTGTTGATTGGTATCTTTTACTTTCTGTTCTTCGTCTTTATTTTTTGGTTGGTCTTGTTCTTCTTGACAGTTTGAATCTAGATCTTCTCTGCTGCTTTGGTCTTCCGATCCTGCCAGTTGCTCATAAAGTTCCTGTACTCCTCGGCCGAAGAGGTTGTAGAAAAAAATGCTTTTAAAAGCCTCTGATGATCGAAAAAATGCTTTTAAAAGTAAAAAAAAAACAGCCTCTGATGATCGCACGGCTCAGCTGGGCTTGGTGGGGGGGGGGCACACGGGTTTTTGCTATCAGTTTTCCGAACCACCCGCCGCCATCGCTACCGATCAGGTGATCCAGTCTGAACCAGGAGCATTTCACCCCTGGGTACCCCAAGGCTCTGTTTTAAGCCCTTCATCTTCATCAATGATTTGGACAAGGGGATAGATGGGGAATTCATAAAATTTGCAGATGACACCAAGCTAGCAGGAATAGCCACCACTCCAGAAGATAGACTTAAGATACAGAAGGATCATGACAGACTTGAACATTGGGCGCTATCTAACAAAATAAAATTCAATGGTGAAAAAAGTAAAGTTCTACATTTAGGGAAGAAAAACAAAATGCACAGGTACAGTATATGTGGTACCTCACTCAATAGTAGTAATTGTGAGAGGGCCTTGAAATCCTAGTGGACAGTCATTTAAATATGAGCCAGCAGTGTGCTGCACCTGCCAAAAAAGCTAACACAGTTCTAGGCTGCATAAACAGAGGGATAGAATCAAGATTACGTGAAATGTTAATAACACTTATAATGCCTTGGTAAGTCTACACTTGGAATACTGCATCCAGTTTTGGTCGCCACAATGTACAAAAGATGTTGAGACTCTAGAAAGAGTGCAGAGAAGAGCAACAAAGATTATTAGGGAATTGGAGGCTAAAACATATAAAGAACGGTTGCTGCAACTGAGTATGACTTGTCTGATGAAAAGAAGGACTAGGGGTGACACGATAGCAGTGTTCCAATATCTCAGGGCTGCTACAAAGAAGAGGGAGTCAAGCTATTCTCCAATGCACCTGAGGGCAGGACAAGAAGCAATGGGTAGAAACTAATCAAGGAGAGAACCAATTTAGAACTAAGGAGAAATTTCCTGACAGTTAGAACAATTAATCAGTGGAACAACGTGCCTCCAGAGATTGTGAATGCTCCAACACTGGAAGTTTTTAAGAAAAGATTGAATAACCATTTGTCTGAAGTGATATAGAGTTTCCTGCTTAAGCAGGGGGTTGGACTAGAAGACCTCCAGGTCCCTTCCAACTCTGTTATTCTATTTTCTATTCTAAAATAGCAGTGGACATTAAGGAGTGTCTCATTATAAATGTCACACAAATCAAATCAATCAGTTTTTAAAATCTGAGACTTTCTGTATAAGTTAGGAAAGAATTCACTGCTTTGGTAGAGGAATAGAAGAATTTATTTATTTATCTATCTATTAAATTTATAGTCCACCCATCTTGCTGTCAAGTAGTTTCTTATATAAATTATAACATGATTGTAATGTAATAAATTACTCTAACTTTATAGGTGGCTTTCCTAATAAGTTCTTAGACTTTATGTTGATTCTTATTTAATAATTTTAATTCTTGGGAATATAGGGCAAAATAAAAAATTGTTTAACATGTAACAAGAAAAAAATCCTAATCCAAACCAATGTACAGGGATCTATAACAAGCTGCACATACAGTAGCTCTTCTCTCCAAAGGTGCCCACCATATACCTGCAGCAATTAAAGTCTTCTTAGGTAAGACTTGAGCCCAGCTCCCAGCTCAGTTGGGCCCTTGTAGGTCATTCATTCCCTTGGAAAGAGTTCAGTTTAAATTTCTCAGAACCAGTTTTCAAGTACTTCTCTGTGTTTCAAATATGGTCTTTCACCATGAACCTGGCCTTCTCAAAATTGAAACATCTGCCTGGATTTACATCTACTTTCACCAGGTTAAGACCCTCTTTTTTCCAGTCAATCTGACTCCTCTAATAATGGAAGAGCCAGGCAATACAAGTCAAATTACAACTCTATGGCTATTCATGGCCAACTAACACCGCAACTGACTATGAACATGCTCTAACTGATCTTAGACAGCAGGTCATTGATTTAGAGCTGCAAACTGACTTTTCAGCCCTACCCTGAAATATCTTCTTGAGCCACCCTGCACACCCTCTCTAACCAGCCAGATATTTTAGTTGCATAACTATCCCAAAATTCTGAAAAGCCCTTTCTTCAGCCAAATTCAATGTCCTTCCAAGAGCCATTACTTAAGGAAAATACAAAAAAATTCTCTTTGAACAAAAACTGCCTGTGCAGCAGTGGAATAACTGAATTGATGGAACACACTATGCTCTATTGTCCCCTTTATGCAGGAGCACACCAAAAGTTATTATTTCCACTGTTTATTGAATAACCTGGTTATTCCCATCCCATCCCCACCACCCACCCCCATGTATCTGAGTGTCCCAAATGTCTTTGACTTCTCTTGATCATAATGGGGGTCGGGAGGGTGGTTGAGATTTGGGACTCAGGGAAGGTGTGATTTCTGGTTTCAGTAGGCTATAATAAAATACACGCCTGAGCATTTTATGCAGCTCAAATTCTATAGTTACTGAGTTAATAATCTTCTTGATATTTTGGCTCCATTGGCCCATCCACACACCCCCACTAATAACTGGATGATATGAGAAGCTAAGGTGCTGAGTGGTCCCGAAAAGTTCCTTAATGTATTAGATTTGACTCCAAATATTCATGGTTTAAATCTGGCTAGGCAAAACAATTACATGCAGGCTGAAAAAAAACTTGAGATACTCCAAAGACCATGTGGCAGAGTTGCCCATTCCACCATGTACCAAGCTGATTCCAGATGTGCTGGAATCGAACCAGTTAAATAAGTCTTGTAAGAGGAAGTCCTCAATCTATGACTCCTCACTTAGTGACCATTCCAAGTTATAACCTACATGCGGAGGTGGGCTTCAGCTGGTTTGGACGGGTTCAGGCAAACCGGTTTTTCAGATCCTGCGCTGTTCTGCAAACCAACAAATCCCACCACTGGGTGGCCACATCCGCCCTGCCCCCCACCTATCTTGCCTCACCCGCCTTGGCCGGTGACTAGAGTCACACCCATGCCCAGCTACTCTCTCGCTAGAGCAGGGGTCTGCAACCTTAAACACTCAAAGAGCCATTTGGACCCCGTTTCCCACAGGAAAAAAAACCACTGGGGAGCCACAAAAAACTGAGTGGGTGTGGCCACTCCACATCACTCACTACCATCCAGTCACATGACCCCCCCTCCAGCCACGCCTACCCAGCAGATCATTAGGGCAGAAAACCGGTTATTAAAAAAACACACCGGCAACCACAACACCCTTCTCTCTCTCTCTTTTTTCCCTCTCTTTCCTTCCTCTCCCTCCCTCTCTCCCCCCTCTATTCTCCCCCCCTCTCCCCCCTCTCTCTGTATCTCTCTGTGTCCATGTCTCCCTCTCTCCTCTCTATCTCCCTCTCCCTCTCAATCTGTCTTTCCCACTCTCTCCCCCCTCTATGTATCTCCCCATAGCTCTCTCCCCCTCCCTCTCTCCCCCCATCTCTCTCCCCTCAGTATCTTTCTGTCTCTCTCCCTCCCTCTCCCTATCTTCCCCTCACCTGCCTCTGTATCTCTGTCTCTATGTCTCTCTCTCCCTCCTTTATGTGTGTGTCTCTGTCTCTGTTTGTGTGTGTATCTCTCTCTCTGTGTGTGTGTGTGTGTGTGTGTGTGTGTGTGTGTGTGAGAGAGAGAGAGAGAGAGAGAGAGAGAGAGAGAGAGAGAGAGAGAGAGAGAGAGAGAGAGAGAGAGAGAGAGAGTGAGAGAGAGAGAGAGAGAGAGAGAGAGAGAGAGAGAGAGAGAGAGAGAGAGAGAGATAGAGAGAGAGAGAGAGAGAGAAGGAGTAGCGAACAGCCCCAAAGAGAGCTTGCTGGGCTTTCCGAGAGTGAGAAGCTCCTTTTCTTTCTTCTTGGCACCTTTTTGGAAATCCGGACTGGAGGCATCCCTCCTCTTCCCCCTCCTTCTCCTCTTGCAACTCCCTGGCTGGCTGTGGTGAGGCCAGGAGCGTGTGCATGAATGGGGAGGCCCTCCTCAAGTGAGCGGCCCGCCTGCTTTGGTCAAGCCTGGCCGCTCACTTGAGGAGGGTTTTCCCCGCTCATGTTCATGCTCCCAGCCCCACCACAGCCCCATGGCTGGTCGTGGGAGGAGGAGGAGGAGGGGAAGCCCTCTGCCACGGCCTTGCGCTTGTTCCTCAGCCAGCCCAGATTTCCAAAAAGTTGCCAAGAAGAAAGAAAAGGAGTAGTGAAGAGCCCCAAGAAGAGCTCACTTGGGCCTTTCCAAGTGAGAGAGAACAGACACACAGGGAGAGAGACAGGGAGGGAGGGGGGGAGAGGGACAGAGAGAGAGAGAGGGGGGGGGAGGGGAGAGAGGGAGAGAGGCAGAGAGATACACAGAGAGGGGGAGACTGGCTGATGGGGTAAGCATCTTTGGTGAGGGCACTCCCCGGCTTTCCTCTCTCCGAGCCTGACCCCTGGGGTGGGTGTGCGAGGTTCAGCAGGGCCAAGCCCCCTTTTCCCAACAAAGAGCGGTGGTTGCAGGCTTCTTGCACCGAAAAAACACCGGCAGCTGGAGGCTTCTCGTGCCAGAAAGAATGCTGGCTGCAGGCTTCTTCTCGCCGCTGGAAAAAGAACCAGCGGCTGCAGGCTTCTCACACTGAGAAAGAGGCGGTGGCGGCAGGCCAGTGTCTTGGGGTGGGGTCGTGTGCCCCAACAAAGGCCAAAAGTAGCCGCCTGCCATTTCCTGCTGTAAAAATCTTTTTTAAAAACCCTGACTGTCAGGCAGCGAGATCCAGCAAGAGATGAGGCGTTGGAGAATCACCATTGCTGTTGCTGTACAAAGGTAAAACTAAGTCTCTGGCCACCACCACTTTGGCTTGCCTGTGCGAGCACAATTGAGCCCCTGTGTGAGACATTGCTTAAGTGAGTTTTTTCTTCTTTGATGAGCTTTCCTACCACCATTGTTAAGCAAATCAATGTAATTGTTAAATTAGAGCAATGTTGTTAAGCGAATCCAGATTCCCCGTTGACTTGGCAGAAGGTCACAAAAGGGGATCCCATGACCCTGGAACGCTGCAGCCGTTATAAATATGAATTGGTTGTTAAACATCTGAATTGTGATCACGTGACCACAGAAAACTGATTTTAGGTCACTTTCTTTGTTGTACCTTTCAATGGTCACTAAATGAACTGAATGGATAGTCCTCAATTTACAACCATTTCCTTAGTGACCATTGGAACTTAAAACAATACCAAAAAAAGGGACAGGACCCTATTTCACACTTATGACCGTTGCAGCAAAATCAGACACTTGGCACCTGACTCATATTTTATGATAGTCACTGTGTCCCAAGGTCATGGGATCCCCTTTTGCGACCTTCCAATAAGCAGGAAGCCAGGGTTCACTTAACAACCATGTGACTAAGTTAACACTGGCAGGGATTCGCTTAACAACTGCGGCAAGAAAGATCACAACATGGGGCCAAACTCATTTAATAAGTGTCTTGCTTAGAGACAGAAATGTTGGGCTCAATTGTGGTTGTAAGTCAAGGAGTAGCTGAAAAAGAAATAAATTTTCTGCCTGATAGAACCTTTAGCAACATAAATTTGGGGTTCTGTTGCAGTTGTAAATTGAGGACTAGCTGAAATTTCTTCCAAGCAGGTATCCTGCACTTCAAGGTTTTGGTTACCACCTTTAGAGCGCTCCATGGCATCGGACCGGGGTATTTACAAGACCGCCTTCTGCTACCAATAGCCTGTCACCGACCAGTACGCTCCCATAGAGAGGGGCTTCTCAGGGTGCCGTTGGCCAAACAGTGTCGACTGGCGGCCCCCAGGGGGAGAGCCTTGTCTGTGGGGGCATCTACTATCTGGAACGAGCTCCCCCCAGAAATACGGAGGATCCCGGACCTGCGCACGTTTCGTCGTGCTCTCAAAACTTTTTTATTTCAGCAGGCTGGCCTGGCCTAACTCTCCTCTTTTAAATGTTTAATTCATTTGATTGTATAAATTGGATGTTTTAATCTGTGTTTCGGCCAAAATATTTAATAATTTTAAGAGACTTTTAATATTTGTATTATCTGTATTTTATCTTGGCTGTTCACCGCCCTGAGCCCTCCGGGAGTAGAGCGGTATAGAAATTTGATTAATAAATAAATAAATAAATAAATAAATAAATCCTTGGATCCTACATAAATCGTCATTTTCATCCCAATTTAGCACAGGTTAATCCAGGTGGCTCCCTCCTCCCCTTCCCTTTCCCCTCCGACTACATTCCACAGCCCGGATGAGCCTAGCATTCTTTCCAAATGCATGCCCCAAATTCGAAAGGCAACTTTGTGCCAGATTCCACGTCAGTTGCAAACAAGCTTTCAACTGAACCCAGAGCCAAAGAAAGGGGGAGGGGGGGTAGCACCCTCCAAGCAAATCAGGGTTTGCATTTAAACAATTAATCTTGGCCTGTTACAAACTTTTGGATCAGGAAGTTTGGAATTCCTGCAGATTTCACAGGGAACAGGGAAGTCACTGCAGTTGTGAATATTGTTCTTGGTTAAATGAGTTTGGCTCCATTGACCTTTCTGGCCCCTGTTGTTAAGTGAATCAGTGCAGTTGTTAAGGTTGTTGGTTGTTAAATCAGTTTTGCCCTATTCTACGATTGCCCTTACAGTCACCGTTAAGTGAATCGCTGGACTTGTAAAGGTTGCTGGTTGTTAAGTGAGTTTTGCTCCATTGAACAACCTTTCTGGCCACCGTTGTTAAGTGAATCAATGCAGTTGTGAAGGTTATTGGATGTTAAGTGAGTTTTGCCCCATTTTATGACCTTTCTGGCCACCATCATTAAGTGAATCACTGCAACTGTTCAGTGGAATCACTGAATCTGGCTTCCCCATTGATTTTGTTCATCAGAAGGTTGTAAAAGGGGATCCTGGGACACTGCAACCGTCATAAATACAAGTCAGCTGCCAAGCATCCAAATTTTGATCATGTGACTGTGGGGATGCTGCAATGGTCATAAGTGTGAAAAACAGTCCTAAGTCCCTTTTGTCAGTGTCATTGTAACTTTGAACAGTCACTAAATGTATGGTTGTAAATCAAGGACTACATGTATCCCAAGACCAGCCATGTCAGATGTCTCCCCAAGGATCAGAAGTAAGAAAGAATGATGCTAGTCCCTAAGAATTAGAAGACATCTTTAAAAAAAAAATTATGCCTCAGGACTCACACATCAAGTCAAACTATTTATGGCTTCACCACAGTTACTGAAGTTACCACAATGATTGCGTTCAGACAGCAGGCTAAGCCATAATTAAACAAACCACTTCTATTTTTTTAGAAAACATTCTTAGGTTTGAACAGAACAGAATCTTTGTAGGAAGGGTTGAACTGTGGTGCTCCTTGGTGCTCTGAACTGTGGGATCCTTGGAGCTGGGTGGGTTTTTTTGCAGTCACTTTCCCCCGCACCTGAGGCCATGAGCCTCTGCTGTTCGGCTGCCATGCCCCCACCCCCATCAATGCCAGAAGCTGCTTTCTTCTGTGCCTGAGGCTGTGAACCTCTGCCCCTGCCTATTGCTAGTGGTGGGTTTCTACTGGTTCACACCAGTTCGGGAGAACTGGTAGCGGTAATTTGGCCTGGGTTGCCGAACCGGTAGTGACAGCTGGCTGAAAGTACCGTACTTTAACCTGTTTCTCTGTGCCTGGCTTTCCAAATGGGTCCCCAAAGTGCGATGCTGTGAAAGACGCTCCCCCAGCAAGAGAGTGGTGGAGAGAAGAAGCAACTGCTGATCAAATGGAGCGTTTTACTCCGGTGACCTGTTTTATCTCCCCCGCTCTCTTGCTGGGGGAGCGTCTTTCATAGCACAGTGCTTTGGGTCCTGTAAGTGTAAGTCCCATCAGGATTTGAATCCTGTTTCTGGTGCAGTGCTTTCCAGACTTTCCAGGACCCAAAGTGCAGTGCTGCAAAAAACTCTCTCTCTCCCAGCAAGAGAGTGGGAGAGAGAAAACAGGTCACCAGAGAACACGTGGAGGGCTCCATCATGTGCTCTTCAGGTCAGCAGCTGCTGCTTCTCCCCCCTGCTACTCTTGTCTGGGAGAGAGTTTCACATCACTGCACTTTGGGAGTCAGACTCCTGTAAGTCCCATCCAGAAAGTCTGCACTTTTCCAAGGCCCCATGGGGAGTCATCTCCTTCTCGGCCTCGTATCACAGAGCAAACATGCACATACACCTCATAGCGCACACACCTTATGGTGTGCGTGTTTGTTCACACACGTTAAGGTCGAGAAGAAGACTTGGCCGAACATTGAAGAACTTTGCCCAAGACATCTCATATATTCAGGGGCTAGCCTACACCTCTCCCAACAATGGGTTTGGTGGCAATCTAAGGAAATGTCTTCCAGTTCTTCAAGATCAACTTGAAGAGCGCTGAGAAGCTGAGAACAAAGGTAGTGGCAGCAGGGGCGACAGGGGCATGTGTGTGTGTGTGTCCCTCCACAAGGAGTGTGAAGGCAGGCAGACACCGCACCTATGAAGAAAAGAGGCACTGGCAATCGATTTTAAGAGCACCGAGAAGCCAAGAGCAAAAGTAGCGGCAGCAAGGGTGACAGGGGCGTGTGTGTGTGTGTCCCCGCAGTCCCCTCTGAGGTGACAGCCAGGACATTGCCACCTCCTCTTTTCCTCAGAGATGTGGTGTTTGCCTCCAAGTCCTTGTGAAGGGGGACACACACACACATGCCTCTGCCGCCCCCGCTGCTGCTACTTTTGCTCTCGGCTTCTCGGTGCTCTTAAAGTTGATCACCAGCACCTCCTCTTTTCCTCAGAGGTGCAGGGTCTGCCTCCCTTCACATGTGGTGCACATGTGCAGCAGCCCAAGACATCCACCTGCCCTCCCAAAGCACTGTCACCGCTGCCCCACTCAATCCCAGTGCAGTGGCTGCGTTACCCCAAAGGGTTGCTCGCCTACCCACTGGCTGGGCCAGGCCAGAAGCATGGCGTCTCCCATCATGGACTGGATGTGTGACCTGACCTCGGAAGGCAAGGGTGTGGGGAGCTGCCGGGAACGCCACATGGAAGGCAGGCAAGCATGGCAGGGCCATGGGAAAGGGAGTAGGCTGATAGCTCCCTTCCCCATGGCCGGGTGGCCCCGACATGCTTGCCTGCCTTCCACGCAGCCTTCCCAGCAGTCCCCGTGGCCAGGCCCACTTGCCTGCCTCCACAAGCTGGCCATGGAGACACCAGGAAGGCTGTGTAAAAAGCATGTCGGGACTGCCGGGCTGCGGGCCATGGGGAAAGGAGTAAGGGAAGCCTTTGCAAGCGGACCTGTCCATGGGGACCGCCGTGTGGAAAGCAGGGAAGCATGGCAGGGCCACAGGGGAGGCCAGCTGGGATGGTGGGGGAGGCAGGGGCAGCTAGCTAGACCGCAACTCGCAGGCTTACCTGGCAGGCAGATCAGGGCCGCTCAGCTGGGGCACAGCGCTTCAGGCAGGCAAGCTGCAAGTGAGGACCGACACAGTAGAAGTGAGGAGTGACTGGGCGGGGTGAGCGGGGGACAGGGCAAGTGAGCTTCGGGCGGGCAGGGTGAGTGAGAGCAACTGGCCAACCAGTTTGGGGTCACGGCCAGCCAGCGGTCGCTACCGGTTCAGTGATCCAGGCCAAATTACCACTACTGATTCTTGTGAACCGGTGTGAACCGGTCGAAACCCACCACTGATCTGAAGCAGGGATGAAATGCTCCCGGTTCAGACCGGATCTCCCAATCTGGTAACAATGGCGGGTGGTGGTTTGGAGAACCAGTAGCAAACATCCCTGCCCCACCCCCCATGCCCAGCTGAGCCACACAGTCATCAGAGGCTTTTTTTTATTTTTAAAAGCATTTTTTCTACAACCTCTTTGGCCGAAAAAATGCTTTTAAAAGTAAAAAAAAAAAAAAACCCTCTGACGATCCCGCGGCTCATCAAGAAAATAACAGAAAACAACTATTTGGGGCAGTGGTGAAATGTAAAATTTGTTACTACCGGTTCTATGGGTGTGGCTTGCTGGGGGGTAATGTGACTGGATGGGCGTGGCCAACTTTTTTTTTTTTTTACTTTTAAAAGCATTTTTTCTACAACCTCTGCAGCCGAAAAAAATGCTTTAAAAAATGCTTTTAAAAGGCTCTGACAATCCCAGCTGAGCCGCACAATCATCAGAGGCGCTTTTTTTTTTTTTTTTACTTTAAAAGCATTTTTTCTACAACCTCTTCGGCTGAAGAGGTTTTAGAAAAAATGCTTTTAAAAGTAAAAAAGAAAGCCTCTGATGATCATGCGGTTATGCTGGGCATGGGGGGGGGGGGATTTTTGCTACTGGTTCTCTCAACCACCTGCCGCCATCGCTACCAGATCTGATAATCTGGTCCGAACTGGGAGCATTTCATCCTTGATCTGGGGTCAAGCAGCTTTTATATTAATTCAATCAATCAATCTAAAAACAATTTAACTCTTCAGCTAAAGCAAATCATGAGCAACTCTGAATGCACAAACATGAATCAGAATTAGAATAGAACTGGAAGGGACCTTGGAGGTCTTCTAGTCCAGCCACTGCTCAAGCAGGATGGAGACCCTAGACTTTCCAGTCTCTTCTTAAAAACCTCCAGTAATGAATCACCTACAACTTCTGAAGGCAAGCTGTTCCATTGGTTAATTGTTCTCACTGTTAGGAAGTTTTTCTTTAATTCCAGATTGCTTCTCTCCTTGATTAGTTTCCAGCCATTGTTTCTTGTCCTACCCTTTAGTGCTTTCAAAAATGAATTGATCCCCTCCTCTTTGTAGCAGCCTCTCAAATGCTGGAATACTGCTATCATGTCCCCCTGGTATCTTGTGAGAAAGAGATACTCCTTTTTAATATTGTTTAATTGGCTGTTGTGAGCCACCAAGAATCAGTGTGCAAGTTACATAGGCATATAAATTCTTTAAATGAATAAATAAAATATCTCCTGGTTTTGTGCCATCCATATATTAAAAGGTATTGACCAGATACTTCTTGGGTCATATAAAATTTACAAGTAGAAAAGAACTACAACCATCATTTCAATATAATACATCAAAATGATTTTGCTTATTTGTTTATTTATATTCCACTTATATTAATTTTACAAATAATTTAAGGCAGTGAACATATTCAACACACCTTGAAGAACAACAATAGGAAGTGACAGCTGAGAAGTTCTCCACAACTTTACTTTAATCTCATCCATAACCTGCAACTGAAACTGGTTAAAGCTAACTTTAGTGGTTACAGTTTTATAGTACAGGTAGTCCTTGAGTTATGAATGAAATGGGCAGGCTTCATTCCATTTGTAACCTGGGGATTCATGGGAGTAATCTTGTACCTTGAACAAGATCACTCCTTCCTTTTACCCATGCATTTGCTAATCGAATACAAGGCTCATTAAGTGCACATGAGGTATTTCAGGGTGGGGAAGGCCATGTGGGGGGACCTACTGATGGAACAGGCCACCTGCCTAACACCACCCGAGGCCAGACCCACTGAAATATCTCATCCCGGTCCAAATTGCTCCCCCCCCCCAATCTGCCACACCGGGTAACTTACCTTGTGAAGATCTAGAAATCAGTCTCTTCTCCAGCCTTATGCACCCCGTTCAGGCCTCCAGAGACCTCCCCAAGCCTGTTGTAGACTGAAATGGAGTCTCTGGGACCTGGATCTGGCCCGCCGGGGCGCCATTTGGCCCTCCGCGGGCCTCCCCTGACTCATTACAATCTGAAATGGAGCCTCTGGGGGCTGGATCTGAGTCTCTGGGGGTCGGATCCAGCCCTCTGAGGCTCTGTTCGGCCCTCCATGGGCCTCCCCCAGAAGCTTCATTTCAGCCTGTAACATAAGGTGACCAGATTTTAACATTGGTAAAGTGGGACACCCACCATTTTGTGGGCGTGGCTTGGTGGTCATGTGTCTGGGTGGGCATGGCTAGCTGGTCATGTGACCGGGTGACCATGGCTATGTGTATAGAAAAAAGTCATTTCTGACAGGTCCTCACACTTTTGACTGGTCCTCACACTTATGACCATCCTCACATTTATGCCCGTGCAGCATTCTTAACAACCATGTCACTCATTTCACAACTGCTTCTCTTCACCATGATGACAAGATAGGGCAAAAATGTAAAATGTGAGGACAGTCGTAAGTTCGAGGACTGGTCAAAAGTGTGAGGACCAGACCAGTCAAAAATAACTCCGAGTAGTCCATATGCACAAAAGGATACAGCAATAGAGAGGGATGAAAGAAGGGAAGGGAAATTAGAGTAGGAGTGAGGGTAAGAGAGGGAGGAAGAGAGGAGGAGAAGGATAAAGGAAGAGGAAGTAGGGAGGAGAAGAAGAGGGGGGGAAGAGAAAGTAAGAAGGAAAGAAAAGAGAGAGGTGGTAGGTTTGAGGAGAAAGATTGCTATACAAAAAAAAAAAGATGAAAGGGAAGAAAACCAACCCCAAACAAATATAAAGATATTAAGATAAAGAATGAATTGTTAAACTTTAAAGAATAAAAGAGAACAAATATGAATAAATAGCAATAATTAGAAACACACATACAAACATACAATGTATTTTCTTTGAACAGAATATTTGGCTGGTTCACAAATTTAAACAGTGTTTAGTCATTTCAATTAAATTTACAATTTCTATATTTCCTTTTTGCCATATTTATTCCTCATCTATTTTTGTAAAAAACCAATATTACCCTTCATCCTCATCTCTAATCTTAATCAAATTCAATTTTTCCCTTCTATTCTATATTATACCCCTTCGCATTGTCCTCTATTTTTATATCCATCCTCACATTGGTTAATTATGTATTACAGTTGTTTAATACAAATTCAACATTTTAATATAAATCAATTAGTTATATAACTATCTTTTTTGTATATAAATCAATATGAACATGAATATTCCAATTATTTCCATGCAATCCAATTTCTTACAAATCAATTAATTATATTTACCAATAATAATAAACCAAATAATTTCCTCCATATATTCCTCCAAACCACAACTTAACCATTTCTGCTTTCAACACAATATACAATATACAGTATCTCAATTATTACAATTCCCTTGAACTCCTCTTTTGCCTTAAATTTCCCATTGTTTGCAGTTTTGCACCTACCTTT
The DNA here is from genome assembly GCA_022577455.1 of Arizona elegans. Taxonomy (NCBI): domain Eukaryota; kingdom Metazoa; phylum Chordata; class Lepidosauria; order Squamata; family Colubridae; genus Arizona; species Arizona elegans. The sequence continues at coordinate 159,586,424 of JAKOOJ010000001.1, forward strand.
TTTGGTGAGGAAAAAGAAATCTCTCTGCCTCATTTTGTCACGTTGCAGCCTGCTTACTTTCAATTTCGCTTTTTCAGCATAGCTAGAAGGAAAAAAATCTGCTCCAGGAATTTACCTCTTTGCAGCTTGCTCTTTGAAGCCCCGCGGCAAGAATTTAAAGTTTTTTTTCCCTCTAGCCATCAGCTAGGACTCCGGAGGCAGCAATAGATTGGGAGTGGGCGGGGTAAGCGAACGGCGACCGGGCGATCCAACAGAGGCAGAGGGTGAGGATGAGTGAAGGCGTGGGGGGGGAGGCGAGAGAGAGCTTTGGCGACCCCTGTGAAATGGCCGTTCGACCCCCAAAGGGGTCACGACCCCCAGGTTGAGAACCGCTGGACTAGAACAACAAATCCTATTTACAAATAACTATGGAAGAAGAATTCAAATTAATTTCAATCAATATAAATGGACTGAATTTGGTAATAAAAAGGAAAAAGATTTTTCATAGATAGAAAAAAAAATGGAAATAATTTGTTTGCAAGAAGTACACACACACAAAAACAACATAAGAAAGTATTGGAATACCCTAAAATTGGGAAGTTATATATCGCTTTATCACTACAAAAGAAAAGAGAATAGCCTTATATATATAAAAGAAACAATAAATGCTAAACAAGTTTTTTACAGATGAGGAAGGCAGAATTTTGATGGTGGAATTAATAATGAATAACAAATTGATGCTTTTGGTAGCAATATACGCACCAAATGCCAACCAAGAGGATTTTTATAGAAAACTTCATAATAAAATAGCAGAACTTGATTATGATAACATTTGTGTTCTGGGAGACTTTAATGCAATCATGCATGTAGAAAAGGACTATAAAATAGAAAAGTGAATAAAAAGGCAAGAAAAACACTTCCTAAAGCCTTTTCAAGAATGGCGGAAGAAATAGTTATTCAAGATGTTTGGTGAGAAATGCATCCCAAAGAAAATCAATATTTATTCTACTCAAACAGACATGTGTCTTGGTCAAGGATAGATATGATATGGATGACAGCAGAACTGAAAGCTAATGTACAAGAAATACAGTATTGAATTAAGCACTTGGGCAGACCACAACCCAATAAAAGTTATATGGAAAAGACAAAAAAGAATATCGAGATGGACACTGAACCAAGAAATATTAAAAGAAAAGGAATGTATTCAAATTATGGGAAGAGAACTAGACTTTTTTTTCAAAGAGAATAGAAAAGAAGAAACATCATTACAAAATATATTAGAGCTATAGTTATAACATATAGAGGGAAGCAAAGCAGAAAGAAGAAACAAAATCAAAGAATATTATCAAAGAAGAATATAAGATACTTGAGTTAGAATTACAACAAGATCCACAAAAAAAGAAATAAAGAATCAAATGGCCTTAATGAAACATAAAATGAGTTTAATGGAAAAAGAACAATTAGCACGGAAAATTAAAAGTGCTAAACAAAACATTTTTGGAAAATGCTAACAAACCAGGAAGATGTCTGGCGTACAAGTAAAAAAGAGAGAGAGAAAAAGAAATTGATAGACAAATTAATGGACAACGAAGGAGAAATTCAATACCAAAATGAAGAGAAAAAGCAAGTGATCCAAAATTATAAGAAGCTTAATGAGAAAGAGTCAATATCAGAAGAGAAAATAAAATAATATTTGGAAAAAGCTAAAATACCTAAAATACCTGAAGCAGTCAAAATAGCACTAGATGAATATATAACTATGATGGAGTTAACAGAAGCAATTAAGAGGCAAAAAAAATGGGAAGACACCTCGACCGGATGGTCTATCAGCTGAACTATATAAAGAATTGCAATTGAGGAACCAGTGATGTTGGAAACATGGGAAAAAATCTGGGTTCAGAATGTTAAATTTACACAGTCGCAGAATTTGAGGGAAAATTTTTATAAAATGTTTTACAGATGGCATTTAGACCCCAAAAAATTGTCGTGTATGTACCCTAATGTGCAGCCTAAATGTTGGAGATGTGACTGTCTAGATGCTACATATTATCACGTTTGGTGGACCTGTAAGAAAGTTAAGGCCTTTTGGATAAAAATTTGGTGGGTCATGCAGAATGTCTTGAAGAAAAAAATTCAATTTTCTCCACAATTGTTTTTACTGGGCATAGCTAAGGGTTTTACATTGGGTGAAACAAAACTGATATTGCATATGATAACAGCAGCAAGATTGTTGATAGGTAAATACTGGAAAAATGAAGCGCTGCCCACGATTGAGGAATGGACTTTGAAGATGGCCAGTTTTGCAGAGATGGCGAAGATTTCAGCATATCTAAAAGATTGTTCACAAGAGACTTATGAATGGGAATGGAAGAGGTGGATAGATTACGTTCAGAACAAATATCAAACTAGAAAGTATCAAATAGCTTTTATTTGAAAATGTTATATTAAGATATAAATATTTTAAGGTAATGAGGATGAAAAATTTATTAGAAAATGTTATATTAGGATAGAAATAGGTTAATGTAATGAAGATGAAAAATTTTTAGGGGGAGGGAGGGGCTCAAGTTTTATAAGGGGTTTTCCTTTTATTTGATATGAGTATACTGTGTGGAAGTCTGGGGGAGAGGGGAGGGTTAGGGTGGGTTAGGGAGGTTGGGAAGTTTGGGGTGGGATGAGGGGGGAAAAAGGAGGTGAAAATGTAATTGTAAAACTTTTGCAATAAAAAAAAAAAAGAATTGCAAGAAATTTTAAGCAAACCAATGTTGGAAATATTCAATAAACTTTTGTTAGAAGCAAAGGTACCGAATTCATGAATGGAAGCATATATTACCCTTATACCGAAAGAAGAAGCGGAGGTACAACAAATAAAAAACTACAGACTAATATCCTTGTTAAATGTGGATTATAAAATATTTGCGTCAATAATTGCAGAAAGACTGAAACAGTTTTTAAACCAATTCATACATCCAGATCAAAAAAGTTTTTTACCTAAATTAAAGATAATATGAGAATAATTCTGAACATCTTGGAGTATTATGAAACAAGGGTGAAATGATCCCGGTTTGGATCGGATCAAGCGATCCGGTAGCGATTGTGGCAGGTGGTTCGGAGAAACTGTAGTGATGGTGGCGCGAGGCTCTGCCCACCCACCCCGGTGACATTACTTTCTGCTTTTAAAAGGTTAAAAAAAGGCTCTGATGATTGCGCGCCACAGCTGTGATCATCAGAACCTTTTTTTTACTTTTAAAAGCATTTTTTACAACCTATGAGCCAGTAGTAAAAAAATGCTTTTAAAAGGTTAAAAAAAGGCTCTGACAATCGCGCGCCACAGCTCTGATCGTCAGAGCCTTTTTTTTACTTTTAAAAGCATTTTTTTACTACCTATTCACCCGAGCCGGTACTAAAAAAAATGCTTTTAAAAGGTAAAAAAAAAGGCTCCGATGATCATAGTTGTGGCACACGATCATCGGAACCTTTTTTTTTACGGGGTGCAGCATGGAGGAGGTCTGTTTTTCCTCCCAGCAGGCTTCCCTGAAGCCTGCTAGGCCAAAAAAAGGGGTTGTAGGCCAAAAATGGGGAGGGGGGTTGTAGGCCAAAAATGGGGGGGGGGTCCTTTTTTGTTCAGAGCAGGCTTCCCTCAAGAGATTCCGAGAGAGAGAGAGAGGGGGGGGGGAGGGAGGAAGGAAGGAAGGAAGGAAGGAAAAAGGAGAGGACGGAAGGACTACAAACCTGGCATGAGATGCAGCTTTAGGGGATAATCCAGGGCTGCAAGGGACCTGGAGGTCATCTAGTCAAACCCTGCTCCAGCAGGACATTGTTAGTGAGTTTCTGTCTTTTGATTCCCCAATCACATGGTTACATAGCCATGCCCACCCAGTCACATGACCCCCACCAAGCCACGCCCACAGAACCAGTAGGAAAGAAATTTAGATTTCACCACTGTTATGAAACATATTGAGAGAAGCAAATGGTGTTGATCTTCTTAGATGCACAAAAAGCATTTGACAACATGAATTGGCAATTTATGCTAGCACAGTTAGAAAAGATGGACTTTGGAGAGATATTTGTTAAAATGATTTAATGTGAGCAAACCGCAAAAGTTATAGTAAATGGAGACATGACGGAGAAAGTAAGGATTATGAAAGGCACAAGACAAGGATGTCCACTATCTCTATTACTATTTATATTGACGTTGGAAGTATTAAATAGAAATATTAGACAAGATACAGAGATAAAACGCATGGAGATTAAAAAGGAACAATATAAACTATAGGCGTTTGCAGATGATTTAGCCTTTATTTTGGAAGATCTATTCAAAACAGGGCCCAAATTAATAAAAAAAATAGAAGAATATGGAGAAGTGGCAGAGCTAAAAATAAATAAAGAGAAAACTAAGATTCTAGTTAAAAATCTCACAAAAAACAAAAAAAATGAATTAGTAAAGTGTAGATATTCAGATAGTGAAGAAAGTCAAATACTTAGGGATACAGCTGAAAGCAAGATGTGCAACAATTAAGGAAGATAACTACCATAAACTGTTGAAGCAAATCCAAGTAGTTCTGGAAAAGTGGAAGAATTTGCAATTATCTTTGGTAGGAAGAATAGCAACAATTAAAATGAACATATTGCCAAGATTATTATATCTATTTCAGACAATTCCGATAAAATTGGAAAAGAAATACTTTGAGGAACTTAATAAAATAATGCATATGTACATTTGGCAAGGAAAAAAAGCAAGAATTGGTTTGAAAATGATGCAGGATATACAGTGGGACAAAAAAGTATTTAGTCAGCCACCAATTGTGCAAGTTCTCCCACTTAAAAAGATGAGAGAGGCCTGTAATTGTCATCATAGGTAGACCTCAACTATGAGAGACAAAATGAGAAAACAAATCCAGACAATCACATTGTCTGATTTGGAAAGAATTTATTTGCAAATTATGGTAGAAAATAAGTATTTGGTCACCTACAAACAAGCAAGATTTCTGGCTCTCACAGACCTGTAACTTCTTCTTTAAGAGGCTCCTCTGTCCTCCACTCATTACCTGTATTAATGGCACCTGTTTGAACTTGTTATCAGTATAAAAGACACCTGTCCACAACCTCAAACAGTCACACTCCAAACTCCACTATGGTGAAGACCAAAGAGCTGTCGAAGGATACCAGAAACAAAATTGAAGACCTGCACCAGGCTGGGAAGACTGAATCTGCAATAGGCAAGCAGCTTGGTGTGAAGAAATCAACTGTGGGAGCAATAATTAGAAAATGGAAGACATACAAGACCACTGATAATCTCCCTCGATCTGGGGCTCCACGCAAGATCTCACCCCGTGGGGTCAAAATGATCACAAGAACAGTGAGCAAAAATCCCAGAACCACACGGGGGGACCTAGTGAATGACCTGCAGGGAGCTGGGACCAATGTAACAAAGGCTACCATTAGTAACACACTACGCCGCCAGGGACTCAGATCCTGCAGTGCCAGACGTGTCCCCCTGCTTCAGCCAGTACATGTCCGGGCCCGTCTGAAGTTTGCTAGAGAGCATTTGGATGATCCAGAAGAGGATTGGGAGAATGTCATATGGTCAGATGAAACCAAAGTAGAACTGTTTGGTAGAAACACAACTCGTCGCGTTTGGAGGAGAGAGAATGCTGAGTTGCATCCAAAGAACACCATACTTACAGTGAAGCATGGGGGTGGACAACATCATGCTTTGGGGCTGTTTCTCTGCAAAGGGACCAGGACGACAGGAAGGAATGAATGGGATCATGTATCGTGTGATTTTGAGTGCAAACCTCCTTCCATCAGCAAGGGCATTTAAGATGAAACGTGGCTGGGTTTTTCAGCATGACAATGATCCCAAATACACTGCCCGGGCAATGAAGGAGTGGCTTCGTAAGAAGCATTTCAAGGTCCTGGAGGGGCCTAGCCAGTCTCCAGATCTCAACCCCAAAGAAAACCTTTGGAGGGAGTTGAAAGTCCGTGTTGCCCAGCGACATCCCCAAAACATCACTGCTCTAGAGGAGATCTGCACGGAGGAATGGGCCAACATATCAGCAACAGTGTGTGCCAACCTTGTGAAGACTTACAGAAAACATTTGACATCTGTCATTGCCAACAAAGGATATATAACAAAGTATTGAGATGAACTTTTGATATTGACCAAATACTTATTTTCCACCATAATTTGCAAATAAATTCTTTCCAAATCAGACAATGTGATTGTCTGGATTTGTTTTCTCATTTTGTCTCTCATAGTCTACCTATGACAATTACAAGCCTCTCTCATCTTTTTAAGTGGGAGAACTTGCACAATTGGTGCCTGACTAAATACTTTTTTGCCCCACTGTAAGAAGTAGAGGAGGTTTTGGACTACCAAATTGGGAACTGTACTATCAGGCAGCAACCTTGTCATGGATGAAAGAGTGGATTGTATTGCAGAATACAAGACTATTGACCTTGGAAGGACATGATTTACAACTGGGATGGCTTGCATTTTTATGGTATGGGAAAAAATAAGATACATGGATATTTTCAAAGACACTATATAAGGAATGCATTATTATTAGTGTGGGAGAAAATTAAAGAACAACATTATTTGAGGATACCAGTTTGGCTTTCAAAAATGGAAGCACTGATTCACCCAAATATTATTAATATTTGAAATATTGTAAGATATAAAAATATCTTAAACGAAGATGGGGGACTTAAAACAAAAGAAGAAATGAGCGAACAAGGGATCAATATAACATGGTATTTATATGTGCAGATACAGTCTAGATATGAGAAAGGTGTTAAATTACATGACTTTTATAAAGAATTAACAGAGTTAGATAAAATCCTAACAGGAACAGAAAAGAGGGCAATAAAGAAATCATATAATTACGTATGAAATTGGAGGAGGAACAAGTAAAACAGACAATGATAGCATGGGCGAAAAACTTTGGTTATACGATAGAACTGGATAAATGGCAGAAATTGAGGGATAGGAATTATAAATTAACCATGTCAACCGCATATAAAGAGAATTTGTATAAGATGTTTTACAGATGGCATTTACCACCCGTGAGGTTGGCAAAGATGTTTAAAGATAAATCAGCTAAATGTTGGAAGTGTCACCAACTACCTGGATCTTACTATCATACGTGGTGGACACATGAAGAAGCAAAGAAGTACTGAAAAAAGACATGGTTGCAAGAGATAATACAACAACATATTGAGTTGAAACCAGAAATATTTCTGTTAGGACTTTTACTGGAAACCTATAACGAAGATAATGTATATTTAATTATTCGTGTATTAATTGCAGTTAGAATTGTATTTGCACAACATTGGAAAAGTGGAGAGATTCCTATTGAAGAGAAGGTGATAAGGAAAATATTAGAATGTGCAGAAATGAAGATTAACGTTAGCAATTAAAGAAAAAGAACAAACTGAATATTATATGATATGGGAAGCATTTTATCAATAGTTGGAGAATAAAAATGGAGCTTGGAAATGAAGGAGATTAAAAATAAGTAGAAAATATATTAAGAAAATTATAAATAAGATGAAAATTGTTAGTAAATGTATGAAGAGAATAATGATATTTGATGTTAATAGGGTATTATTACTGAAAGATGCCAAGAAGAAAATGGGAAATTTTTACAATATTTAAATGTGTAATGTACTTAACATATTATAAAATTAATGTTAATGTGAATGTGAAAGATGTGATAAATGAGGAACGATGTTGCACAGAGATGTATGTACCCAGACTACACACTGCATAAGGAAAGATGGAATGTTTTATATTTGTTTTGTTTAAAAAAAAATAAAAAATTATTTTAAAAAAAATTAGGGCCTTCTAACCCTGATCTCCCCTGGTCCTTCTCTTCACTAGACTAGCCATGCCCAGTTCCTGTAACCATTCTTCATATGTTTTAGTCTCCAGTCCCCATCATCCTGGTTGCTCTTCTGTGCACTTCTTCTAGAGTCTCAACACCTTTTATATAGTCTGGTGACCAAAACTGGATGCAGTATTCTAGGTGTAGTCTTACTAAGGCTTTAGAGAGTGGTATTAGTACCTCACTTGATCTTGATTGTATCCCTCTGTTAATGCAATTTAGGATTGCACTGGCTTTTTTGGCTGCCACTGCACATTGCTGGTCATATTTAACTGTTTGTCCACTAAGACTCCAAGATCCCTCTCAGTTACTGCTATTAAGCCTGGTTTCACCCAGTCTATATGCGTACTTTTGGTTTTTCTTGCCTAAGTGTAAGTCTTTACTTTTCTCTACATTGAATTTCATTTTGTTGGATAGGGCCCAGTGTTCAAGTCTGTCAAGATCCAGATTGATCTTGAGCCTATCTTCTAGGGTCTTAGCTATTCCTGCCAGTTCCCCTTCTATTCCCTCATCTAAGTCGTTTATGAAGATAAAACAGTAGAAGAGATATGTGGTTATGTGAATGTTTTAAAGAAGATTAAAAAGCATACAAACCCCATGTGCCCCCATCCCAAGCCCACCTAGTTCACATTTTTTAAAAGACAAAGATGTGTATATGTTTCCATCTGTTTTAAAGGGCTACATTTGTCAAAAATTAAAATAAAATACAAATCAAACTCTTAATTGAAAAAGCTTTAAGATACTCAGTCCTATCAATTGGTGATGTCATCACCCCCTCCCCCCAAGACCAACAAGACGCCGCTATCCAGGGCCACCAGCTGCTACCTAGATGCAGAGATGGTAACAGCATGCAAGTAGAGGAGAAGTGGGAAGTGCTTTTCTCGCCCCGAGCTCATTCGCTGCAGGAAAGAGCAGGCACTCGGAAAAGCGGGCTCCGTTTGGGTGGGCAATCACTCGGGTTGCATAGTTCAGCAGGGAGGCTACCAAAGGGAGCTCCGTGGGGCGTGTCCCGCCTAATTCAGCTGCGTTTTTTTCCCTTTCCAGACCACTTCAAAGCAAGCGGTGCACAAACTTCAGCAGTTCTTGTGTTGCTGCCTGTACCACTTGCTTGGAGCTGGTCTGGAAAGGAAAAACGGCAGCCGAATTAGGCAGGACACGCCCCACTCAGATCCCTCCAAATGGGTCTCTGTATGGTAGTCTCCCTGATGAAAAGCTTTCCTGCTTCTCCTCTATGCCGATGCCAGACATGCCAGACAACATGGCTCCACATGCCACCTGTGGCACGCCTAGTTTACCTTTTGCCAAATCACATCTGCGAATTCTCCTATAATAGCATTATTTCTACAAAGACCCAAAGAGAACACATTAAGATGAAGAAATGAAGGACTTCCTGTTGGCTCCGCGAGCTTTGAAGACGCTCTTTTATGAGCGCCCAATCCCCGGTTCCGTAAAAGCCCCAGAACAGCCGAAAAAGAGCTCTCTGGAGGCTTGGAACCCTCTCCCCGGGCAAAGGGGAGAGAGAAGAGCTGACAGGCATAGGTAGAGCCCCCCAAGCGCGCTAGGAGAAATCCTGGGGCGCAAAGGGTGTGGGCTCCCTATTGAAGCCTGTCAAGCTGCTCCGGACCAGAGACGACTCCGCAAAAGCGGAGCTAGAAGCCGCGACCAAAATCTGCTGGGAAAAAAAATGAGGGGACTTTTAACATCTTTACCTTGATTGCAGACAGAGCAAACCAGGAGAAAAAAGAGAAAAAATTGCAAGCAACACTTTAACTCCGTTTTAAAATGCAGAAAATGGCTCCTGAGGGCAGGAGGAAGAAGCTACTAGGGAAAATGCTTGTTATGCTTGTTAACGTTTGCAACATTGATACAGCTACTGGATTACACCTTAAGAGAAAGTTTTAAAGTGGAAGCACCTAGGAAAAGAATTTGGTACTGAGGAAAAGAATTTGGTATTGACTTTAACTAAAATTTTGCTCTTATACTGTGTGGAAAATAGTTGGAATTGTCGACCTAACAGCTGGATAAATACAAAGTGGCTGAAATATGGCTGACAGCAGGGCTGGTGAATCAGCAAATTCTCAAGCCGTAACTGTTGAAGCTTTTCAAGAACTTCTAGACTCCTTTAATTCTGCGCTTTTGGATATAATTGAAAGAGCTTTTTAAAAAAACAGCTTGGAAAATTATAAGGAGTCATTAGATGGGCAGCAGGGAATTTTTCAGAAGAGTCTGCCCTTGGAAGATTGAGAGGCTGTTAGGACTGAAAGGCAGGCTGGCACAGCTGAAACAAAGAACTGGGTAGACGCTTCCATTCAACTGATAGAAAAGCAACAAATAGACTCCTTATTGCAAGCTGACAAACTCTATGGCAACAAATTTTGGCTATATGAACAAAGGAATGGATTGAAGGACTATACAAGCAAGAAGAGTCGAAATGGAGATCTCAAACTAAAAAAAGTGATTTCAAGAAGAGAGCAAGTATTTCAGAAACATCAACCTCAAATCAACATTTTAAAACTTTCAAAAATAAAATTGGGGGGAATGTTGAAAGAATTAATAAAAAAAGGACTGGAAAATATATAGAAAGAAGAGAAGAATAGAAGATTAAATATTTGCTTTTTTTTTCTCTTTGGGGAAGGAAGATTCTAGTAATAAATTGAGAAGTTTAATTACATTGGTATTAAAGGTTATTTTAGGAATTGAAAATTTGAAAGATATCTTCCTGTAGATTTTGAAATCTGCATTTGGCAAATATGTGTTTCAATGGTATTAAGAGATTTTTAAAATGTTTTAACATAAGATTATATTATTTTAAAAGATATATGAGATAAATTGTGTAAGCTTTCAGGATGCCCAACTTTTTGAAGCAAAGAGGATTAATGTTAAATTCAGAATTCTATTACAAAACGATAATTAGTTTTGGATAGTAAAAGGGCTGCTTTCTAAAAAGTTAGAGGTATTAACATTGGTTAATTGAAAACTTGAAAGATATCCTCTGGTAGATTTTGAAATTTATATTTGGTAAATAAGTGTTTAAAGGTATTAAGAGATTTTTAAAATGTTCAACGTAAGATTATATTATTTTAACAGGTATATGAGACAAAATGTATAAGATCTCAAGATAACCAATTTTTTTAATGAAGAGGATTAATGTTAAATTCATAATTTTATTAGGGAGTAATGTTCAAAAAGAATGATGTTCGAGGGTATGGAGAGGGGGAAAGGGTGGGGGGAGAAAATTATTTGTATTTCTTATAAAACTTTTCAATAAAAAAAAAAGATGAAAAAATGAAAATGCTTGAATGAGTTTTTGAAAGTCAAGTTTTATTAAACCTCATGAAGAACATGAGCTTGAAAGCTTCCGGTAGTACCGCAGGCGCTGACAGACGCTCCTTTTGGATCGTCAGCCCTGCGATTTCGTTAAAACCGCTAAGACAGTGCAAATCAGCTGTCTGGCGGTTTGGAAACCTTCCCCTCGGGAGAAGAGAGGAAGGCGAGCAGCCGGACAAAGGTAGAGCCCCCCAAAAGCCCTAGGAGTAATTCTGGGGATTGGGGTGAGAGCTACCTGGTAGTCTGACTGAGCTCCGAATCCGGGACTTCTCTGCTTTAAGCAGAACAAGACGCCGCAACCACTCCTGCAATCAACATTGAGATTCAAAATAATCTCAAAGCAGGCAGAACAAAAACAGGAGTCCTAGCAACTGCAAGATTTAACATTCTGGACCCATATTTTTTTTTCCATGTTTCCAACATCACTGGTTCTGCAAAATTTTGTGCCCACTTTATCATACAATCTTTAACCAGTTCAGTTTCCGAATCTCTTTCTAACAAAACATTATAAACCCTCTTAATATGCATTGGACCTTTCTCTTTTATATGTCTAACCAATTCTTCTTCATACATCATTATACCAGTTTTTTGATCTTCTTTCCATTTCAGTTGAAGTTGATTATACTGTAGCCAAGTTAAATTAATCCCTTCTTCCAACAGTGTTTCTAATGTCTTTAATTGGTATCTGCCCCATCCATAAAAAGAACTTCTTTGTATAACCCCCCCCCCGAGTGACATTATATTTGTATTCCACATGGTATGACCAAGATCAAGCCATAACGGTATTTTGTAATCCCATTTGAATTGATGCTTCTTCCAAACTCTCATCAAAGAATTCGTAAGTATGTGGCTTTTGAATACTTTATCCACTTTGTTCTCATAGAATAAATATGCATGCCAACCAAATTCAAGATCATGACTTTCTATATTCAATATTCCAGTCTTTTTCCTTCCAAACCAGTCACTTGCTTGCGTCAAAGCTGCTGCTTCATAATACAATTGTAGGTTTGGGAGTTTAAGGCCTCCCCTTTCTGGGACATCTTGCATAATTTTCAGTTTAACTCTCGGCTTTTTCTCATTCCAGACAAACTTATTCAGTCCTTTTTGCCATTCTCTCAGTTGCTTATCACTTGTGAGCACCGGAATCATTTGGAACAAAAAGAGAAATCTAGGCAAAACGTTCATCTTAACTGCTGCTATTCTTCCAAGCAACGACAGCTGCAGTTTTTTCCAAGTCTCCATCTCCTTTTGTATCTCTCGCCAAAACACCTCATAATTATTTTGAAATAATTTTATATTTGAGTCTGCAACTTGAACTCCTAAATATTTAACTTTTGATACAATTTCAAAGCCTGCCTTGCTTTCAAGTTCCTGCTTACGATCTTGTGTCATGTTTTTAACAATCATCTTAGTCTTTTTCTGGTTCAGTCTAAATCCTGATATCATACTATATTCTTTTATAATGTCTTTCATCTGGATTATTGATTCCATCGGCTGTGTTAGGGGTAACAACCAGATCATCTGCAAATGCCCTGGTGCTATAATCCTCATGCCTAATAGCTATGCCATATAATGAGTTTGAGTCCCGTATTGTATTCAACAAGACTTCTAATGTTAGAATAAATAACAATGGGGATAGCGGACATCCTTGTCTTGTTCCTTTTTCAATACTAAAATTTGTAGTCAAACTTCCATTAACTTCCATTTGTGCCATTTGTTGTTGATAAATTGCTGAAACCGCCTGTATAAACTGATCCCCAAAGTCCATTTTTCTCAAAGTCTTTAGCAGAAAATTCCAATCCACTCTATCAAAGGCCTTCTCCGCATCCAGAAACACCAGCACTGCAGATATCTGTTTATCCTTCTCAAGATAGTCCAATAAGTTTATTATTTGCCTCACATTATCCTTCATATATCTGCCTTCTATAAAACCTGCTTGGTCATGATGAATCACCTCTTGAATAACTGGCATTAATCTGTTGGCTAATACTTTTGCAAAAATTTTATAATCATTGTTCAGAAGAGATATTGGTCTACAATTCTGTTTTTTTAGGACCTGCTTGCTCTTTCGGTATCAATGAAATATAAGCTGCTTTCCATGAAGGAGGTATTTTACCCCCTTGTTGTATACTGCAAAATAAATCTTTGAGATGTTCAATCATTTCTGCTTGTAAAGTTTTATAATACACCGCTGTTAAACCGCCCGTCCCTGGTGCTTTAGCTGTTTTCAATTTTCTCTCTTATACCTCTAAGTCTTATAGCAAATTCCATAAATCTGAATTGCATCATTGTCACCTCATTTTCAATCCTTTGCATTTTATTGTCAACATTAAAGATTTTATGATCAGCCTCCTTCATTTTAGCATCCACTTCAGTTTTATATTCCTCCACCTTTTTATCAGTTTGCACAACTGCAGCTGAGAGACCAGTCACCACAGTCATTAACTTTTTAGTCACCTTGTCATATTTTTCTTGAACCACCTCTTTGATTTCTTTAATCTCCTGCTTAATTTCCTGTTGAGATTTTTTAAACTTCTCATCTATATTTTCATCTTGCCTCATCAAAGCCTGAGCAATAAATTCTTTCAAGCTTTCAAGATCAATCGCCTTTCTTTAGCTCTGCTGGCTAGAAGGCTATTGTTGCGGCTTATGCGTGGGGGATCCCCCCCCCGCCGCCTTCGTACCTTGCTTAGGCTGCTTAGACGCTATTCTGCCACGTAGTCTAACTTTTTCAAAAAAGGAGATCTTTTTTCCCTTTCTTCCTCTACAGAATCCTCTAAAAAATTCCCCCAGGTTTAGTCAGATTAGAGATAAAATTAAATCAGAATCAAAAGAATTTCCCTTTTCTCTTCACTTGTTACAAGCAGTGATACTTTGTAGCATGTTAAAATAACTATGCAAATCCACTTTCGCTTTCAGCTCTCCCTAGCGCGGAAGCTGGGCGCCATTTTCAAAGAGCTTTCAATCTCCCACTTAAATTTAGTCGCAGGGCTAGCTCAGCACAGCAGAAATACTTGCGATTTTGAGGTTCAAGTCCCAATTTCACCCTGCTCGATTAGGAGATTCTCTTTATTTTCGCTTGTAAGGATGGTCACGCCGTCTTGTTCTATTAAGTAGAATCGTCTCTGAAGTCCGGAGCTTCGGCGAGCTGGAGAGGGAGCCTCGCCTGTTTCCTCCCCCAGAAGCAAAAAAAAAAAAAAAAAAAAGCAATCTGGGGGCTTCACGGGGGCTCAACCTAATCTCGCCGGCTCTCCTCGCAATTCCTTTCAGATTTGGAGTTTTCCAAGCCGCTTCTCCTTTCTCGAAGCAGCTCTTTACAGACGATGGGGCTGGCGGTCTAAAAAAAGACCGTCTGGAGACGACGAAGACCAAACCGGAAGTCGTCAGCCCTGCAATTTCGTTAAAACCGCTAAGACAGTGCAAATCAGCTGTCTGGCGGTTTGGAAACCTTCCCCTCGGGAGAAGAGAGGAAGGCGAGCAGCCGGACAAAGGTAGAGCCCCCCAAAAGCCCTAGGAGTAATTCTGGGGATTGGGGTGAGAGCTACCTGGTAGTCTGACTGAGCTCCGAATCCGGGACTTCTCTGCTTTAAGCAGAACAAGACGCCGCGACCACTCCTGCAATCAACATTGAGATTCAAAATAATCTCAAAGCAGGCAGAACAAAAACAGGTGTTCTAGCAACTGCAAGTACTGAACTTTAACTCTGTATCTATATTTCTTCCTTTTAAGACTTCTAAAAATGAAAGGAAAAATGGCGCCTGAACTGTAACAGGGCGTGAAAGTGAAAGTTATAGTGAAAGTGATTGTTAACATCGTTAGCACTTCTAAGGCTGTTTTAAGATTATTGGATTCTACACCAAAGAAAGAAAGATTTAAAGTGGAAAGATTACAGTTTGGACTTTAAATAAACTATAATACTTACAAAAGATTTAAAAATATTTGGATTTACTGATTTTGTTGCTGTAAGAAGTATAAATTGAAAGCTAAAAATGCCTTCTAAGCAAATAAAATCTGGCTTTAAAAGTGCTGGAGGATCGCCAGCATAACCATCAAAATTACAATCTCTGTCTACTTCAAACCCACAAATATTGACTTTGGAAGTTTTACAGGAATCTCTGCAGGAGGCTTTGAAGCAACAAACTTCTTTTTTAGACGGGAAAATTAAGGGACAGTTTGAAGAGATGGCTGAAATTAAAGAGGTCATTCAAACTCGGAATAAGGAAATAAGAGAAGATATAGTAATGGCATTTCAGGGTCTGGCAAAACACATTGAATTGTTGGATGAAAGAGTAGAAGAAATTAATCAGTCTAATTTGAATTTGGAAAATAAAACGGATTAAGTTCAGACCAAGGTGGATAGGGCAGACGATGAAGTGGTGATGTTACAATATAGAGCGATGGAGTTTGCCCTGAGAGTAAGAGGTCTGAGAGAACACAATCGAGAGAACTTGAGAGAGATCTTTGCATAGGCTCTTGCAAAGATAACTGGGGAGCAACAAGCAGATCTCTCATTGCAAATTGACAAAATATATCGTGTTAATTCCTGGTTTGCTAGACAGAATCAATTGCCAAGAGACATTGTGATTTACTTTACAACAAGGAGGACCCAAAATGAAATTTTACAAGCTTTCTATAAAAATAAACTTCAAATGGCAGGACAAGAGGTTCTAGGGCTGAAAGAAATCCCCCCCCCAAATGTTGAGAAGCAGAAAGGAGTTTGCTTTTTTGGTGGATGAACTTAGAAATCGACAGATTCAGTTTAGATGGGATGTTCCAGCTGGACTGGAACATCCCATCCCATACAACCTCCCAATTATATGGGAGAAAGGCATCGTCTTAACACAATTTGGAAGGCAAGAGATTTTTATACTAATGTATTAAAGGCTGGATGCCCACGATCTCAGGAAATGAGGAGAAGAAAAGAAGAGCTGGCAATACAGGGACAGAAGGAAAGTAAACAGCCACAAGCTGCAGGAGAGACCTCAGTTATTGAAGAAGATTTATTGTAACTTTTTGGTACTGTTCAACCTTTGGAAGTAGCAGAAAAAAGAGAAGAACCAAAATATCAAAGGCAGACCCGTCTGCCGCAAAGCAAAAAGAACAAGATTTAAAGATACAGCAAACCCAAATGAAAACTCAAGAAAAACAGAAGCAGTGGGAGGAGCAAGGCTGAAGAGAAAGGTGCAGGAAGATCTTCAGCTGGCGCTCTTAAAGCTTCAAGGTGCCAAGAATGGTAACTAAATTTTTGACTTGGAATGTCAATGGTTTAAATTCACCACAAAAGAGAAAGAAGGTATTTCATTATTTGAAACAGTTGAAAAATGATGTAATTTGTCTACAAGAAATACATATTAGAGTGACAGATTAAAATGTTTGATAAATTCAAGATTGGGAACACATTTTGTTGCATCTGCTCCAGAGAAGAAAAATGGCATAGTTATATACCTAAAGACAGATTTAATTAATCTGCCAAATTAAAATGACAAATTAATTGAGGCAGATGCTCAAGGAAGATATATTGCAATTGAACTTCTAATAGAAGGGAAGAAAACACTTTTCATTGGAGTATATGCTGCCAATCAACAGCAAGAAAAATTTTATAAGATTTTGCATGCCAAAATAATGGGATTATAAATCGTGTATATTAATGGATGATTGGAATGGAGTATTGGATACCCAAAAGGGCAAAAAAGGATTACTTCAAAATACCCAAAATCGTGTAAGATTGCCCAAATCTTTTTTTGATATGAAGGATGATATGGAGTTGAGAGATATCTGGCGGGAACGAAATGTGGAAGAAAAGGATTTTACTTTTTTTTCTGATAGACATCAATCCTTTTCTAGGATTGATTTTATATTAATCACTAATGATTTCTTTTCTAGGGTAAAGAAGACAAAGATATGTTCAAGAATTTTATCTGATCATAGCCCGGTGTGGATGGAATTAGAGCAGTAAAAGGGAGCTAGAAGGTCTTGCAGGATAAATGAAAATTTGTTTAGATATGAGGAAAATGTGAAAGAATGTAAAAAACAAATGAAAGAATTTTTTGTTATGAATATGCACAAGAGTACACCTATGGAAATGGTTTGGGATGCAAGTAAAGCATATATGAGAGGAACCTTAATACGTTTGAATAATAAATATAGACGTAGACAAGAAAAGAAATGGAGGGATTTAGAAGAGGAAATAAAAAAGAAAGAGCAGGGACTTATATTGAATCCAACAGATAAGAAAATAAAGGAAACAATAAATTTGTTACGAGGGCAGTTTAATATGTTGATGGCAGACCAAGTGGCAACTAACTTACAATATGCTAAACATAATACTTTTTGTAATGCAAATAAACCAGGTAGATGGTTAGCCTACTTGTTAAGGAAAAAACAAAAGCTACGTACTATAGAAAAAATAGAATACAAAGGTAAAGAAGTATATCAACAAAATATGATTAAAAAAGCTTTTTTAGAATTCTATACAAAGTTATATGCTAGTGATACAATTCAAGGCAAAGACAGATATTTACAGGAGGAGAATATTCCCGTAATTACACCAGAGCAAAGGGAAGGACTGAACCAACCAATAACTTCGGAGGAAATTATTTTAGCAATTAAACAGTTAAAGGGGGGTAAAGCTCCAGGCATAGATGGACTGACAGCTGTTTATTATAAAAATTTGCAGTTAGAAATGGTAGAACCGCTTAAGAAACTATTTTGCAAGATTCAAGCCGGAGGAGATGTACCCCCTTCCTGGAGAACAGCTTTTATTTCACTGATTCCAAAGGAGGACCAAGATCGTAGTCAACCTAAGAATTATAGGCCAATATCACTTTTAAATACTGATTGTAAGATTTTTGCTAAAATATTAGCAAATAGTAATTGGTATTAATGGTAATCATGCAACAAATGATTCATAATGATCAATCTGGATTTATAAGTGGGAGACAAATGAAATGTAATGTAAGACAAATTGTAAACTTATTGGAATATTTGGAAAGGAACAACCAAGTCCTGCAGCGCTTATCTTTTTGGATGCGGAGAAGGCATTTGATCGATTGAATTGGCAATTTTTATTGAAAATAATAGAAAAGATGCAGTTTGGAGAATACTTTACACAATCTATTAGAGCAATAAATCAGAGACAAACAGCACAAATAATAATTAATGGTGGTTTAACAGAAACCTTTAAAATTGGAAAAAGGAACAAGACAGGGATGCCCTTTATCACCATTATTGTTTATTTTAACTTTGGAACCTTTATTGAATAAAATACGAGGGTCAAATAAAATAAAGGGAATTAAAATTAGACATCATGATTATAGATTAAGAGCATTCGCAGATGACTTGGTTGTTACTTTAACTCAACCAGCACAATCATTTACAGGTTTAATGGATATAATTAGCCTATATGGACAAATGTCTGGATTTAAAATAAATAAACAAAAAACAAAGATAATAACTAAAAATATGATGGTAAAGCAAAAAGAAGAACTAGAAAGATTAACAGGATTTGAAATAGTAAAAAAGGTTAAATATTTAGGGGTATATATTACAGCTTCAAATGTAAAATTATATAAAAATAATTATGGATTGTTATGGCAAAAAATACAGAAAGAGATGGAGAATTGGGGAAAACTACAATTATCTCTGTTGGGAAGAACAGCAGCAATAAAAATGAATGTTTTACCTAGTTTTTTATTTTTGTTTCAAATACCAATACTCAAGAAAGATGAAAATTTGAGGGAATGGCAGAAGGGTATTAATAATTTTGTTTGGACAGGGAAAAGACCAAGAATAAAGTTAAAAATAATGCAAGATATACGTGAAAGAGGAGGTCTTAAAACGCCTAATCTAAGATTATACTATGAAGCAGCTGTCCTAACAATAATTAGTGACTGGATTAATTCAACAGAAGAAAGAATATTGAATATTGAAGGATATGATTTGTTATATGGCTGGCAGTTATAAGATATCTATATGGGCAATACCCAGACATGCGATAGAGAATATAAGTGTAGAATAAAAGCAAGAGGTGATTACCTATAAAGAGCTTCTTAAAATGGAAGGGGGTATATTGCAGTTAAAATCTTTAAACACATTAAAAGAAGAAAGAATAGTTCAAACTTGGTTTCAGTATGGACAGTTGCTAGCTAGATGGAAAGAAGATCAGAGAATTGGTATCATGCAGAAGGAGGAAAACTTGGTAAAACAAATTAGAGATCAAGGTCAAATGCATATAAAAAGATTATATAATATATTGATAGAAATAGATTCAGAAACGGAATTAGTTAAGGATTGTATGATAATATGGGCACAAAACATTCAGGAACCAATAATGATGGAAACTTGGGAAAAAATATGGGTTAGAAATGTAAAATTTACGCAAGCAGAAAATTTAAGAAAAATTTTTTATAAAATGTTCTATAGATGGCATTTAGATCCTAAAAAGTTGGCTTGTTTTGTATGTATCCAAATTTGCAATCTAAGTGTTGGAGATGTGATTGTGATGATGCCACTTATTATCATATATGGTGGACTTGTAAAAAAGTTAAAGCATTTTGGATTAAAATATGGTGGATTATCCAAAATATTCTTAAAAAGAGGACAAAGTTTACTCCACAATTGTTTTTGCTGGGCATAATCACAGATTGTACGGTTATAGAGACTAAATTGATTTTAAATTTAATAACTGCAGCTAGACTTTTGGTGGCTCAATATTGGAAGAAGGAAGATTTGCCTACTATTGAAGAATGGACATTAAAAGTAGCGAATTTGGCAGAAATGGCGAAAATTTCAGCATATTTGAAAGATCATTCACAAAAAAGATATATATCAGAATGGAGAAGATGGATTGATTATATTCAAAACAAATATCGGACTAAAAAGTATCAAAGAGCTTATGAGTGAATATAAAAATTAAGAGTACTTATATTTAGTCAAGTAAAAGGGGAGTTAAAGTGTGAAGGGGGGGATCGGAATCCATAGTTAGTTAGCCTAGTTTAGCACATGATTATTAATTGTTATACCCTGTATCTTGTTCTGGGAAGTTCGGGGTGGGGGGGTGGGGGGGTAAGGAAGTGGGGGGATGGGGAAATATTTGTAAAAAAAAATTTCTTTTTTGTAAAACTTTTTAATTAAAAAAAAAAAGAACATGAGCTTGGCATGACAAAGAGAGATTAAGAGCTACCCACATGGCTTCTTTAAAAATAAATAAAAACAGTAAGATGCCATTTGATGCCTTCATTTGAAAGAAGGTCTCATCATGCAACCCTGCCATGTATATCTAAGTAAACACAAAAAGGACCAAACTTTAGTTATGAAAGCTTGCTGTTCTACTTCCTTTTAAAATATTTGGAATCCTTCAACGTTCCTTTATTTCTTCAGGTGGAAAGAGCGATTTATCCCATTCAGTCCAAACTATTAAATATCTAAATTATTCCAAATTAAACAACCCTGACAGATGACTGTTTTCTGCTGATTGAATACATCTGGCATAGAGAAGAATCACTACCTTTCTAAGTAGTTGACTCCATGGTCAAACTGCTCATATTGTATTGTTAAGAAATATTTCCTTTCAATCAAGATCTAACCTTCCCACAAACTGGACTCATTACTCAAGCTGGGGTTTGATCAAGCAGAATAAACTGAACTAATTACGTTCTATACACTATTTCTGTTAATGCACTTTAAAATTGCATTTGTGTTGTTTTTCCAGACATGTACACTATTATAATTCAATATGCAATTAGCTAGTATTTTAAGAACTTTTTCACAAATATGATTGTCAAGCACAATATTCCACATTACATACTTTATTTTTGGACCTAATGTCAGCCACCTAACATTTTTCTCTAACTTGAAAGGCATATTTTTTGTATATGAATATTATTTTCAAGCCAATTATGTATCTTTTTGACTGACATCCATTCAATTCAGTGCTCAATTAGCTTGCTAATTAAAGAACTGTGGGTTCTTTGTGAATCATTTTTGCTGACATCAAGATACAGTATACCCACTATTTATTAAATAAGTTTTCATATTAAAAATTACAGTTCTAAACTAAATTTTATTCTTGACCCATCTTTGCTGCCTAGTAGTAATTACTGTATTCAAGGGGCTTGTACATCATTAAACACACAATCTGACACAGAATCTTCCTAGGCAAGCCAGAAATCTGTAGTTCCTCAGGTCCTC
The DNA here is from genome assembly GCA_022577455.1 of Arizona elegans. Classification (NCBI taxonomy): domain Eukaryota; kingdom Metazoa; phylum Chordata; class Lepidosauria; order Squamata; family Colubridae; genus Arizona; species Arizona elegans. The sequence continues at coordinate 159,607,804 of JAKOOJ010000001.1, forward strand.
CTTTTCCCTGGCTTTGCAATTTGGCACTTCAGCCTTTCTTCAGAATAATTTTATTTTCATTTCAATAAATGAGGCAAGCCAATTATCAACCCAATTATTTGGATACATTCATGAAATTACGCTTTAAACCAAAAATGGCTTAACTTCACATAATCTTCCATGAAGTAAACACCTTTAACTTTCGGGACAAATAGAACTAAACTTCTGTCTTTCGCCTAGTTAATGTCCCAGGATCACTATATAAAGATGGTGAGAAGACTAAGATTAATGAGTGCAGATAGATTTGAGCTACTGAAAGCCAGGAAGTCCACAACATCAGAATGTATAGGCTGGGTAGGATCTGATGATTCAGTAGTTCAAAATATAGACAAAGCCTTATAACAGAAAGACAGCATTGTACTTTTGTACAATATTTAACAATGTCTGTAAAAAATGTTTATATCAGATCTGAGAATCTGATGTTGGTGAGATGTTGAACACTCAACAACTGACCATAGATCATGCTAGTTAGAACCTGCATGGATTACATTTTCTTAAATTATGAGCTTTCATAAAATCTGCAAATGCTCTTATCACTGCTTGATATCATAGCACTCTTCATATTCTTGAAGACCATCTCACACAAGATGAAAACTATTGTTGTCCAGGATAAAAAAAATTATGTTAGAAATGTTAGGAACAATTTTGTAATAGTAAGATCTGTTTTGATAGCAATCACTTTTAAAATTGAATATTAAATCAGGAAGAATAAAACACTCCTCTAAATGTCCCAATGAACATACCTGTCCATTCTTGGCATAACAAACAGAATTAGACTGAGTATATTTAACAGCAATGGTGGCAACAATGAGATCTCTGATAGCTGAATCAGGCAACTGAAACAAAGAAAAATTATTACAAAGGCATCTTGGATCTTTAAAGGGAAATGAAAATATCACCTGGTTACAGATAGTCCTTGACTTATGATTAGTCAGTTAACAATTTTTCAAAGTTACAATGATCTTGGAAAAGTGGTCTATTACGGCCATGAAGCACTTCTAGCCATCACAAGATGTTGCCCCCCCTCCCCCAAATGTAACTGTATTTCAGGTGCTTGGCAATCAACTCCCATTTACAACTAGTTGCCATGCCAAGCACCCTATGATCATGTGATTACCCGATTTAATCTTCTCTGCCAGTTTCCTCAGGAAGTCAAAAGGAAGCTGGAGGGAAGGTTGCAAAGGGGAAGGGAGCTGAAATTCTTTGGCAGGTTGCAGAAACAGAGCCAAAATCCTTCAGCAGGCAACTTTCACTCTGTCCACTTAATGATCCAGGAGATCACTTAACAACTAGGAGCACCAAGATTGCAGTCATTTGAGGCAACAGTCACATGAGTATGTTGCTTAATGACTGCTTCACTAAACCACCAGGATTCCGGTCCCAATTTTGGTTGTAAGTCAAAAACTCTCAAACTCAGGAATTCATGCTGGTCTGGTTTCTAGAATTCTTTCCAACTCCTTAATAATAGCTCTTCTCTGGTCACTTGACTAGGAAGGGGAAGGTTTAGAATGGAAGACTCAGCACTATTATAAATATCAGCAACATTTTATGTCATTTAGGATTACACTAGATAGTAATCCTAAATAATCCCCCCCCCATTTTTTTTGTCTTCAGTCCCAGCTGGATCTACACCATTTTCCAATTTGACCTTTTCTTTTGTTGATTCCTCTGAACACCAAATGTGTCCCATTTGTGGTCCCATGCTCCCCACAATTGCTTCCCTTCCCCAACCTATTGCACTGGGTCACTTACCATGTGAAGATCTAGCAACCTGTCTCCTCTCCAGCCTCTCAGCCATGCATGCCACTCCACAGCTGTTTTGGCCTGCGCAGGCCTCGCTTGGCACAGAGCTTCGGAGGGGCAGGCCTGGTAGCTAAGAGGCTGGAGAGGAAATGGAGGTTTGGAGGTGCAGTCCAAAATGTGCAGGCCCGCCCCTCCGAATCTCTATTTTGGCCGGCAAAGTGCGGAGGGGAGGGGAATAGATAGAACGAATGTTGCAGAGCTTCTGTTCGTAAAGGCAAACAACTGCCATGGTGCTGCAACATTCATAGTTTCAGGACTTGTTCATAAACACTAAGGGGCGCTTATCGTGTAACTTCAAACGTTCACTAAGTGAACACTCGTAACCCAGGGATTACATGTAGAAAAGGATGGTTGAATTAAAATAAATATTTTTTTTAATGGGAGGCAATTTCTTAAAATGTCAGAGATGAATTCCAGTTTAAAAAGCTTACCAGTATCTCTTTGTTTGATGTCTATCCAGGTCATGGTTGTCCCAAACTGCTTTTTCCAATAGGCAACTGGACTTGGTTTTTTCCTTGAAAACATTTTGCGCCTCATCCAAGGTTTTCCAGAACCAATGAGAGGTGAAACGTTTTCAAGGGAAAAAAACCAAGAAAGTTCAATTGCCTTTTGGAAAATTACTTTTGGGGTTCTTTGCTGTATGTTTCACCAACACACTTTTCATCTCCTGTTTCCTAATATTCATTGTCTGCAGGCCATGTATTTTAGTCAGGTGGAACTGCAAAGGTGTAACTAGGTGATTCTGTTGAATGACAACTGGGTTTAAACATCTGATGTAGTTCCACAAGTGACTAGACTCTGTTTGCAGAGAAATCCTAAAAAGATCTTTTGAATAAAATTTGCCACTATTGAGCTGATCAGGAAGGTTGCTTCCTAGCCGTAATCAGTGTTAAAAGTTTTTGCAGTTCTTTAAGCCATCTTGCCTTACCTAGCCAACCCAAAGTTGCTGTTGTTGCAACTGGACCTTGATCACCAGAGAAGTCAAAATTTGAGATTCAAAGGGCAAAATAAGGAGTGTTGACTTTTAGACATCTGGCTTGGGTCAGAAAGAGTAAACTGCTTCACAAATCATTCTCATAGCTAATGGTCTAGGATTCTCCACCTATGATCACTGTGTCAGGAAATCAGTAGGATAGTTTTTCATGAATGAAGGCAAATATATGTGTCCCAGGATAATGATGTGAAATCAAATTTGGATCGGTCACTGGTACCAGAGATTTACTCTTCTGAGCTTTCAGACTCATGATGGAGTCAATCTTCAAGAATAGAATATGCGCTTTGGCCAATTCTCGGGAGTTGTTTATTTATGTGGTGCCTTCCTTGTCAGCACCAGGAAAAGACAGCCAATTGCCAGCCATCAACACGCCCATCAGCCAATAGAAAGCCACCACATAAACACGGCTCAGAGAACAGCCCAAAGCATGCATTCCAGTAGAGAAATTCTCTGAAGATGGGCTCCAACATGAGTTCAAAAGCTCAGAACAGTAAATCTCTGGTCCTGATGACTGACCCAAATTTGATTTCGCAGTATAGTTTTTGGCTATTCTGAAGCAAGAAGAAAGTGCCCCAAAACAGCGGCATAAAGACTAAATCAAATTTACCACAAACCCTTTCCCCTTTCCTAATCCAGATTAATAAAGCAGAAAATCCAAAACTTTTTTTAGTAACTCCTTTTTCTTGAACCTGCCACATCTGTAGTAGCAATAGATTTGTCAGTGTGTGTTCTAAAGAGACATTAGAGAAAAGTCTGCTAGACTTCTGGGGCTGCTTCTTTAAAGAAAGAACTCCACTTCCTCACTTGTAATTGCAGTCTAGTTCAGATACAAAGTGAATTTAGCATTTAATATTTCCAATCTTCTGTTCTTCTCCGCATTTTCTGTCTATACAGAACTTGCACAAACAGCAGTTTCCAGCATCTGGTTCATAAGCAATCTTACCCAGTTTTCAAAAGTGATTGTTAACAATCCTGTTGATAGAGATCCTTTTAATAGCATATGCAATAGGACTAACCTTTCCTATTGGAACTAATCCCATTTTCATTCAAGATGACATACCTATTAGATACCTAACTTGCAGATACCCGATATCAAAACATGTTTTTTTCCTACTTACATTTTTATTTTTAGTAACAATGTTTTTGAATAGTGATCGATCAATCACACCATCATTCCTTTTCTGCGTTAGATGCAATCCAAAGAGAGTACGGATTTCATTTTCCTCTGGCTCAAAAGTTGGATCCATCTAAAATCAGAAAAAGATTGCACATCCTTGACTCATTAATTGGTATCAATTATTTGTTATTTATTTATTGTCTGGCAAAATAAAGTGTCAGCAAATATATATATAAGTTATGTGGACAATACAATATATGAGAAGGTAAAACCATAATAAAATCACCATAATATGGAGCTATAGAATTGCAATGGGGTGGATGTTATGATTCGATATCCACACCAACTGCTTCTGGTGTGGCTGCAGTGAGATCATCCCAGGTGCCTTGAAATTTCCTGAGAGTACATTGTTGAACTATATGTGTTATAGTTTGTTCGGGTATATCACAGTTGCATTCATGGCTCTTGGGCATTCCATTTAAAGAATTTTGCCTTAGTTCTGGCATGTCCTGTCCTGCTTCTATTCAGGTGGCTCCATATTTTTCAGCGCAACTGCATTCCTGGAAGTGGTTTTGTTGGATCTGTGTGATCTGTTCGGTTGTGGTTATTAAAAGTTGCCCATCTTAATTGCCATTCTTCATCTAGATTGTAGGACTGTGGTATGTTATTTCAAATTGGTTTCCTATACTTCAGCATAGTGAGAAGTAGAGAGAGACTAATATTTTATGTATTGGAATGTCTTTGTGCAGTAGCAATATCATAGCCCATGAGTTTAGTATCAGTGAGAGAGTCACTGAAATACCTACCATATTTTTTGGAGTATAAGACGCACCGGAGTATAAGACACAGCTTAGTTTTTGGGGAGGAAAATAGGGGAAAAAAAATCTGCCTACCAGGTATTCATCTGGCTAGCGTCCTTAGTCTGGTCAGCTTCAGCACATTAGTTTGCTGATTTTTTTATCCCCTGCTTGGGGATAAAATAGCTTCTAAGGCACAGCTGAGAGGAAACAGCATTGAGAAAAGCAGGCAAAGCATGGAGAGATCGCTTCACTCGGCTAGCGCCTAGTCAGGGCTGAAAAAAAGCTTCTAAAGAACAGCTGAGAGTCAGATCAAAGCATGGAGATTGCTTCACTCACTAGCACCTTGTTAAAGCACAGCGGAGAATCGAGGAACAGGCAAAGCTGGGAAGATCGCTTCACTTGCTAGTTCGTTAGGGCTGAAAAAAAGCTTCGAAAAAGCTACATTCAGAGTATAAGACGCACCCAAATTTTCAGCCTCTTTTGGGTGGGGGGAAGGTGTGTCTTATACTCTGAAAAATACGGTAACTACCATTATTTCAAATAGTTAAAAGATTGCCAAGAAATGGTGGTCCTACAAGCTACATTCAAAATACTGAAGGGGCATATGTTTGGTGTTCAGGATGTTCAGAATTGCAACCTTCTGTTCATGAATATTTGCTTGTAACTCTAACTTCTTTAACTGGAGAAAAAACCACATGAACGCACAAGGAATCCTTTTGAGTAAAGGGGAGTTGGACTGCTCTGCTCAGAATTTGCAATATTGGGAAGATGTATATATGTAACAACTATAGCTATACTTTATTCTTTTGAGAGCAATTGGAAACCAAACTCACTTGGTCAACTCAAATTGTTAAATTTCTAATCACCAGGATTAACCTTTTACTATTGTTTCATTCAAAAACTTCAATAATAATATTTATTTATTACACAAGTATTCTTATTTCATTATTAAATGTTGTATAATAATAATAAATCTATATATAAAAAAGGATGTATGTATGTATGTATGTATGTATGTATGTATGTATGTAGGGTGTGCGTGTGTTTGTGTGTGATCCAGCATAAATTTGGAACAGCTCAAGCAATTTCAACCAAACTTGGTACACAGATGACTTATTCTCTGGAAAAAAATACTGTTGGGATAACACACTCCTAACACCCCTCGGTGAGTGTGGGTGTGGGTGTCTGTTGTGTGTTCCAGCATAACTCTGGAACGTCTCGAGCAATTTTAACCAAACTTGCTACACAGATGACTTACTCTCTGGAGAAAAATACTGTGGGAATAAGACACCCCTAACAGCACTTGGTGTGTGTGTGTTCCAGCATAACTCTGGAACGGCTCAAGCAATTTCAACCCAACTTGGTACACAGATAACTTACTCTCTGAAAAAAAAATACTGTGGGGATAACACACCCCTAACACCCCTCGTGTGTATGTGTGTGTGTGTGTGTGTTCTAGCATAACTCTGGAACGGCTCAAGCAATTTCAACCAAATGCGCTACACAGATGGATTTACTCTCTGGGGAAAAATACTGTGGGGTTAACACCCCCCAGATGTGTGTGTGTTCTGCCATAACAAGGGTCAGTCCTCTCACCCCTTCTGTTCAACATTTATGTAAAACCGCTAGGCGAGATCATCCGTGGTTTTGGGGTGAGTATTCATCAGTATGCTGATGACACACAGCTATACATCTCCACCCCAGACCACCTCAATGATGCCCTTGCTGTGATGTCCCGTTGCTTGGAGGCCGTGCGGATCTGGATGGGGAGAAACAAGCTCAGACTCAACCCCTCCAAGACCGAGTGGCTGTGGCTTCTGGCGTCCCGGTATAGTCAGCTGGTACCATCACTGACAATAGGGGATGAGATCTTGCTCCCCACAGAAAGGGCCCACAACTTGGGTGTCCTCCTGGATTCACGATTATCTTTAGAAGATCATTTGACGGCCGTGGCCAGGGGTGCCTTTTATCAGGTTTGCCTGATCCGCCAGTTGCGTCCCTTTCTGGATCGGGACGCCTTGCGCACGGTCACTCATGCCCTAGTTACCTCCCGTATGGGGTACTGTAATGCTCTCTACATGGGGCTCCCCTTGAAAAGCACCCGGAGGCTCCAACTGGTCCAGAATGTAGCCGTGCGGGTGGTTATGGGCGCAGCTCGTTACGCCCATGTAACACCTCTCCTATGCGAGCTGCACTGGCTCCCAGTGGTCTTCTGGGTGCGATTCAAGGTGTTAGTTATCACCTTTAAAGCGCTCCATGGCTTAGGACCTGGGTACCTACGAGACCGTCTTTTGCCACCAATAGCCTCCCACCGACCAGTTCGTTCTCACAGGGAGGGACTACTCAGGGTACCGTCAGTCAAATTATGTCGACTGGTGACTCCCAGGGGGAGGGCCTTCTCTGTGGGGGCTCCAACTCTTTGGAATGAACTGCCCCCGGAGATACGGAATATCCCTGATCTCCATGCTTTCCGCCGTGCCCTCAAGACCCTGATGTTCCAACAGGCGGGGCTAAACATACGAACATGTGATTGATTTTTTAAATGTTATCTAATTCTGGGTTTTATTTAATTGACCAAACTAAGTAATAATTTTAATTAGCAATTTTATGATGTTTGTGTGTCTATATTTTTCTTGACTGTACACCGCCTTGAGTCCTACGGGAAAAAGGCGGTATAGAAATATAATAAATAAATAAATAATAAATAACTCTGGAACACCTGGGCTGCTGAAATGAAAAGGAATGAATTATATCTTTAGTGTCAAATCACAATACTTTTGACAGTGATAGTATGCATTTTGTATTCAAGTTTTATTAAGATACAGCCTGTTGTGCCTTAAAATGGCTTCTGGAGCCATTGGAGTTACCATGGTAACGGCTTCACAGTACTCCACAAGGGGGCTCCCTCTGGTAAGGGGAATTGGTTCTTAAACAAACAAACAAACAAAAACAAACAAACAATAACCCCCTAGGCTCTCAGCTTCAAGCAAAGAGGACAAGTTGTCGGGGGAGGTGCCTACTAATGCATATAATCACCTGTAGAATTTTTCCCAGGCTGTTGGACAGGGCAATTAGGTCTCTAATTCTCACCACAGTGAGCGATGGCTTTTCATGTCTAATACAGGATTGGGATAAATAAATACCCGGGCAACGCTGGGTTATCAGCTAGTAATAAATAAAAAACCCAAAACCCAAAACAACCTCTGCCTATTTCCAAGTCCTTGGGAAGAACTCCATAGGTAGATAAAAATGTCAAATGCAGTCTAAACATTTGACTGTGTGACCAACCATAACTTTTAAAAGCTGCATGCTACCTAACTTCTAATGACTTTGGTAGCTCACAACAAACAAAGAAATTATAATAAAATAGAGTTAAAGGTTTTTTAAAATGGCAAAATCCATTGACAATCAGACAGGATCTCACTCTCTGGGTCTGGGTGACGAGTCAGGTTTCTACAGCTGTGGGATTCATCTGGATCTTAGCAGTGTACCTTATTCCAGAGAGCAGGTACTCATAAAAGTTTCATGCTGATCTGCAAGAGTGATAGGCAGCTTTTTTTGTTTTTGGGCTCCACCTGGACCTCAGAATGGATGATACCGAAATTTCCAGCCCCAATTTTTTGTTTATACAGAACCCTAAAGCACCTATTTTTCCCTTTAAAGCCCCCTTCCCCCCCCAAAAAAAGGGAAAAATAAAAAGGAAAAAACTGCCAGCTTGAGGTCAGAGGAGAGGTAATTCAGATTTGCCAAAAGGCATGAAACTCAACTATGTGGATGGGGAGGAGGCTAGAGAGGTGGGGTTTTAGGGAGCTTATGTGAGGTATTGGGGGAGGGAACATGAAGCCAAGAGATGATCAATCAGGACTGATCAGACATTCAAATGTACTACACTAACAGTAAAAAACATTTGATGCTCTAGTATAAAACCCCTTGCAAGCAATTTAAAGAGGTTTAAGAATAAGAGTTCATATCTTTTTTAGCTTAGTTTATATGAACACATTTGGAACAGGCAAATCAAGAAATCAGATTTTAGACTGAGAGGCACAATGGAAATAAGACGCATATTTAAATCAATTAACCTCAAGAATAAAACACTGACCCGGAGTACACAGTAGCTGCCATTTTTCTTTTTGGATAGAATTTTGAGGGCTTCTTCATCAAAGCCTGGAGCCACAATCCCATCAGACACCTACACAAATAAAGGTTAAACCATCAAGTGGAACAAGACAAAATTTGAGTACTGATTTTTACATAGCAGAAACAGCAATATTTATGTACAGTACAAAGGAACAGCCAGAATTATACTACCAGTAATAAGGAGGAACTCAAAAGAATCAGTAAGGACTGAGTTTGGAAAGTGAGGGAGAGAAAAATTAGAGGACAGGAAATGGAATGAAGAATTTGGAAGTTTGACTGACTGGTACTCTGAACATCTTGTCAGGCAACATTTTGCTTAAATGTATGGCACAGATTCACTTCATCACAGTAGTTTGAACAGTGGAGGCAACTAGATTTCCAAAATAGAGATGTTACCCAATTTGCTTCAACAAAAGGTGTGGTGGGGGGGGAGAGAAATGTTCTGTGGCTCAGTAACTATATTCCATGCAAAGTCATGCCTCTGTTGTTGGCTGTGGATCCAAAGTACCATCTTGGCATACACTTGTGGGATTCCTCACAACCTACACTGGAACTGTCCAGTCTAGAAATTCTGTGAACTCTGGCTATAGATTTCTTGTCTTCTGAGAAATTTTCTGACAGTGAGAGCAATCAACCAATGAAACAGCTTGTCTTCAGAAGTTGTGGGAGCTTCATCACTGGAAGCTTTCAAGAAGAGACTGAATGGCCATCTGTCAGAAATGGTGTAGGGTCTCCTAATTGGGCAGGGGGTTGGACTAGATGACCTTCAAGGTCCCTTCCAACTCTATTAATCTGTTCATTTGTAAGTATGCTATGCAATTCCCTGCAATTTGTACTGGAGTCATCCAACCAGAAAGAGCTTAAATGCTCCTTCAACCCATACTGGAGTTGCCTATTCAGGGAGCAGTTAAACCAGCATTGCAGAATTAAACTCTTCTCAGCATCCGTTTCCTTTTCATAAAGTCCTTTTACAATTCCATATTTGACAGCACTACTTATAAACACTAGAAGCAGGATAAGATCAATCCTCTAGTGCAGGAGCACATAATTACTATGTCTATAATCATTATTAGAGCCACAGGGTATGTAACCATGATGTTCTGATCTCCTGTAAATTTACAGATTGTGTTTTGGTTGTTGGGAGTATGGACAAAAACTAGCTTTATTTGAGGGACTGGGGGTGGGGGTGGGGGAGGAAATTGTCAAGTATTTGCAAGCCACTGGCACATATATCATACAGACACTAGTGGAGGCAGAAAGTGCCCCCACCCCTATGTGGAGAGGAGGGGCTCACACTGAGTATAAAACCCCCTCTAACCTTTCCATCATGCTCTCTTTTACGTTTGTTCTCCATGAGACATGATCTTTGATAGGGGTAGTCACACACGCTGTGTGCCCCCTATCCTAATGGATATTAAGACAGCCTTTGTATATAGTTAATATGTTTTGTTATATGAATAAATACATTTATCACATTTATTCATGCATCTGCCTTTGGACTCTTCTATGCTCCTGGGTGTTTCTATGATCCCAATTTCCACAGAATGGTAGCAGAGGCAATGGTAGCAGAACTCCACTCCAGGAGCTGTTGAAAAGGCGAGATGCCCTCCAAAATAACCTGTGAGAGAAGCTCCCCTGTTGTGACCAGAGGCCTTCAACGGAGGAGAACTTCACAGCAGCCCCAGACTGAATCAACGATGGAAAACATTGAAGGGGGTTTCCATCCAGCTACACCCTGGCAGCCAGAGGCCACCCAGATGCAGCAAGAGATCCCAGGGGCCGAGCCAAGCGATGTTGGAGAAGGCTTCTTCAGCACTGACGACGAGGGGGCAGAAGGACCAGATGAAAGCCTGGACAGGCAAGTGGCTGAGATGTCAGAAGAGGAGTGCCGAGCAGCGCTCGCCTTCCTCCTGAAGACAAGGGCAGCAGCCAGAGAGAGGCCTGAGGAGGCAGCACCAGAGATGCCTGCCATCCCGGTAAGGACTCCCCTGCCTGATCTCTCCAAGATGGCGCCTGCCGCCAGAGAATCTCCCCCACCCACCCAGTTTCCCGCCAAACAAAATGGCCGCCAGGCCACTTCCGGAGGCAACTTCCTCCAAGATGGCTGCTCCCCTGGGCACTTTGCCAGAACCACGAGCCAGGCCATCCCCAGCTCCACAGCCCAGGCCTACAATGCCAGCCAGTCAGTTCAGCATTCCAGCGGCCCAGAGGACCACTCCGAACCCACAAGCCCCTTGCCAGGCCCCGCCTGCCAGGGCAAACATCAAAGAGGCCATAGAGGCCCTGGTCGCTGCCCTGGAACTTAGGGAGCAACCACCCACTGGCCGCCCCGAGGTCCCAGACCCAGCTGCCCACTTAAGGAGGGCCCCAAATCAAACCTCCCACCCCCGGAGGAACCCAGATGGACCTGCAGCCTCCCACCCCCCACTGCAGAGGCGCTCACCATTCACTGAATGCTCCACGGAGGCCCAGGCTGAGGCCTCCGCACCTTTCCGGTCCTGCTGGGATGATCCGGAGCTGCAATCCTGCTCCTCTGATGGAGAAGAGGAGATCCAGAGACATTTCCAGGCCTACCCAGCCCATGGACCTCATCTGATGGGCCTCCAGCCTCCAGAAAGATCTCCAGGCCTTCTTCCCACTCCTCCAAGGCTTCCCCACCACATCGCTGATGTCCAGGCCTATTCTGAGGCTCCAGCCAGACCTGACTTCAGAGCTCAGAGAGGAAGATCGGAGCTCCAACAAGAAAAGGCTTTGGAGCATGCTCCATTTCCTGCACGTGCCCAGTTGCTTCAAACTACAGAAGGACTACAAAAAGGAGCCAGACCTAAGCAATCGATCCCAGGCTTAGGGATCCCAATGCCATTCACAACAGGCTCGGCCATGCCAGCTTCCCGGTTATTAAGAAAATGCAAGATTTTTCTGATGGGCTTAAGATAAAGAATTGTAATACCTATTTGGAATGTGCCATCTGTAAGGCAGCAAAATCTAAAACTGCTGCTATACCCAAGGTCTCTTCCCGTCGTGCAAGGTACCCTTATCAGCTGGTACACATGGATTTGGTTGGTCCTTTTAGACCCTCCCTTGTTAGGGGGCGTTATTTTTTAACGGTAGTAGATGATTACTCTCGTTATGGCCATGTATTTATTTTAAAGGACAAAACTGAAGTCTTTACCAACTTCAAATATCTTTACAACCAGATCCAAACGCAACACAAGGTGTGCATCGCTCAGGTGCAGAGTGATAGGGGGACTGAGTTTACATCCAAGATTTTTGAAAAGTGGATGAAGGAGAGAGGTATCCTCCATTTTAAATCATCCCCTCGAACTCCGTCCGAGAATGGTATTGTAGAAAGGAGAAATGGCGTGCTGCAGAATGTCATGAACTGCCTACTTGCAGATGCTGACATGAGCCAAGTTTTTTGGGCAGAAGCGGTCAAAATGGCTAATTATCTAGTCAACAGGACGTGGAGTAGTGCCATTAACGAAACCCCATACTTCCTGGTCCATGGAAGGAAACCTAGCCTCTCACACCTGAGAATTTTTGGTTCCTATGCCTGGGTCCATATTCCCAAGCACCTCAGAAGAAAGGGGGGCAAGGCATCAAGGAGGCTCAGATTTATAGGTTATGCAACCGGCAGCAAGGCCTCTAGGTTTGTAGACAAAAATAACCTTGTCATTGTCTCTAGATCAGCTTCCTTTGAGGAGGGGTCAAATTGGTCAAAAACTCATTCCAATGAACCCGGTTATTCCCCTATTAGAAGCGACACTGAACAAGCAGCACCACCTGAAGAGGATAAACCAACAAACTCCAAACAACTGACCAGCGAAGATCTGGATGGTGATGAATCCCTACCTGACTCTGACGATTCAGACAAGGAATCCCTGGGTGACTTCACACCTCCTGCCTCACCTAAACGACCATATCTTCGCAGCGCCTGGGACAGAGGCCCGCCCCATTTTGATTGGAAAGATACCTCCGGCAGCTCCAATTCTGACACTGATGCTCCGGATGACAATGATGATGGTGAGTGGCAATTTCCCAGACGGTCAAAACGCTCCAATAAAGGGGTGCCACCCAAAAGGTTGGACATTGGCTGTGTTGCCTCGGTCAACAGCGTTACCATGGCCCCTAAAACGTACTCAGATGTCCTCCAGCTTCCCGAGGAAGAACAGCGCAGGTGCAGGGTGGCAATGGAGCGGGAAATGGACAGTCTCAAAAAATTGAAAGTCTTCATCCCCATGGAAGTCCCCAAAAAGAGGAAAGCAATTGGCACCCGTTGGGTCTACAAGGTCAAGCCAATGCCCAACAACAAACTCCTCTATAAGGCCCGACTGGTAGCACAAGGCTACGCACAGCGCTACTTGCAGGACTTTGATGAAACATACTCCCCCACCGTGAGAGCGGAAAGTGTGAGGGCCGCTTTGGTCACCGCAGCAGCACATGGGGAACACATTTTTCAATTTGATGTGCAAACTGCTTATTTACACGCACATCTAAAACAAGAAATTTACGTCAGAGGTGCCCCTGGATTTCAACGGCAGGAAGGCCACACCTGGCTTCTGAAGAAAAGTTTGTACGGCCTCAAGCAATCAGGCAGACTGTGGTACAAATGCCTGACCAAAACTCTCAAATCACTGGGTTTCCATCCATCTCCAGCTGATAAATGTACCTTCACAAGGGATACCAAAGGGGGGCTGGAGAAAGTCCTAGTGTATGTCGATGATCTTTTATATATAGGGCCTGACAAGGGGGGAAGTATTATATTTGCCAGGACCCTACAAAAAAAGTTCACTCTAAAGTCTTTAGGATATGTGGACAAGTACCTAGGCGTACAAATCATCACTACACCAAAAGGTTTTGCTCTCTCCCAAAAGGAAAAGATAGAGGAACTCTTGGTGAAATGTAAAATGGAAGATAGCAAGCCAACGGCTATCCCAATGCAGACCGACTATTATGGATTGGCACACAAGGATAGCCCAGAGTTCCAAAATAATACTCTATTTAGGTCAGTGATCGGCTCATTACTATATATAAGTAATTGGAGCCGTCCAGATATTGCCCTGACTGTAAACCTGCTATCTAGACAAGTGGAACATCCTACCCAGTTCCACTGGTTGGCCATTAAAAAGCTATTAAGGTATCTCAAGACCACAGCAGATTACGTGCTTCGCTTGGAACCTGAGGATAGAGACAAGGCCCAATTAAAATGTTTCGCGGATGCGGACTGGGCCGGAGATACCAAGACACGTAGGAGTACTTCGGGCTTCTTGGTACTATTAAATGAGGCACCCATCCATTGGCATGTGGGGCAACAGAAATTTGTTTCGTGCTCCACCGCTGAGGCCGAATATGCATGCTTATCAGAGGCAGGAAACGATCTGATATGGTTTGATGCCTTAATTTCTAGCATCTGGACACCACCGACTTTGCCCATCCAAATTATAGAAGACAACACCGGGGCCATAGGCATTGCCAAAGCCTATGCGGTGGGAAAAAGGTCCAGACATATTGATATCCGCTATCAAAATGTTAGGCAACTAGTAGAGATGGGGTTTATATCTTTATCACATTGTCAGACCAAATATCAAACAGCTGATATTTTCACAAAACCTCTACCAGCAGATAGGCACAAAGATCTGTGTAAAAAGTTATGTCTCACAGGGTAAAATTTGTTGTGCATTGCATTTGTATGTTTGCATGCCATTGGCTCGCAAGGAGGGGAACTGTCAAGTATTTGCAAGCCATTGGCACATATATCATACAGACACTAGTGGAGGCAGAAAGTGCCCCCACCCCTATGTGGAGAGGAGGGGCTTACACTGAGTATAAAACCCCCTCTAACCTTTCCGTCATGCTCTCTTTTACGTTTGTTCTCCATGAGACATGATCTTTGATAGGGGTAGTCACACACGCTGTGTGCCCCCTATCCTAATGGATATTAAAACAGCCTTTGTATATAGTTAATATGTTTTGTTATATGAATAAATACATTTATCACATTTATTCATGCATCTGCCTTTGGACTCTTCTATGCTCCTGGGTGTTTCTACGATCCCAATTTCCACAGAAATCCATCTCTTAATGTTTCACAAAGTTTAAGATTTTTGACCCATGAAGTCTCCCAACTATCCCCGACTGCATTCTTATTATTTATTTACTTTATTAATATTTTACAAGGTGACTCCGGGCAGTCGTACATTGATATAGTATATCAATGTACAGACAGACAGACAGACAGACAGATAGATATAGTCGAACAATTTCAACTGCAATTATGACTATAGGAGAAAATGCTAGTTACTGACCTCCCTTGAAATGATCTTAGCTGTAGGAACATCACAGATATCAGATAAAGCAATGAAATCCCCAAAACATGACATCCTATCAGCACCTGGAAAAAAGTAATGTTTTCAAACTAAGAAACTCTCATTGAGTAAGAGCCATGTTATATATAGAAGAAAGAACACAGCAACTGGATGGAACCTGCCCCAGAAAATGCCTTAAACAGTTTTGCCAGTGCCATTGTTCACCATCATTATACAGAAAGGAAGAGCAGTAATTCTAACCAGAACGTTAAATGAAAATATGGTCTTCTTTTGAGACCCCTCTCACCTCTTGCTCTGGCATATGCAGTTGCCAGAGGTGTTAGAGTAGGGTACAAGTCACACACCATGCAGACCTGAGCTTCTTCCTCACTGAGGGGCACACCAACAGCAGCACCTAGTAAGTGAAAGACAGTAAGAGCTGCTTTTCAGAGGTCTGAAGGTGACTTCTCAAGTTACAAAAGTGTAACATTACTTCACATGTTGTCCTGAGACCCACAATTGTTTCTATTCCATTTAAATAATGCACATCATTATTTTTCATTACTTTATACACAACTTTGTTAGAAAGTCAATTTCTTTAGCTAAAACCCTGACATGTTTTTTTACAAGACCATCTCAGAAACCGGTAAGTAAGAACTTGGAAGTCCTGTATTACCTGCTGGACTGACGTGCTTGAATGAAGAGGCAGCAGAAATGCCCAATGCTTGCTTCAGTTCCCTGACTAACTGCCAGGCATTCAGAGCATCACATAGATTTATAAACCCTGGAGAACCATTCAGAACTGTGAAGAGATGAAAAGGTTCACTCAGCTATAAAAGCCATTCTGCAAGACAGCACCACAAGCACGCATAGTCTACACTTGTCATCAATTCAGAATACCAGTTGTGAATAGCTATAAACTGTGCCTGAAAACCCTTTTATGGATCTCAGCTCAAGAAGCATATTGTAAAAGAGAAGTGCCAATAAAGATAAATGGTTGACATATGGGAAAATTATCAAGGGGAATTTACAATCCAATCAAAAGAACAACTATAGCAGAAGAATATAGACGTAGTCCTTGACTTATGACCACAATTGAGCCCAGAATTTATGTTGCTAAGTAAGAAATTTGTTAAGTGAGTTCTGTCCCATTTAAAACTTTTCTTGCCACATTTGTTAAATGAATAACATTATGAAGTGTGAATTAGTGAATTAACACTAATTTAACAGTTGTTAAATTAGTAACATGGTTGTTAAATGAATCTGGCTTTCCCACTGACTTTGCTTGTCAGAAGGTTGCAAAAAGTGATCCCATGATCTTGGTGTCAACTCGCAAAGCATTTCTAATTAGGGCATTCGCCGAAGCCCTGACACTTGGGACACAGCAACAGTCATTATTATGAAGCACTTGTCAAGCATCCAAATGTTAATCACATGATCATGCGGATAGGTCAGGGGTGAAATCTAAAATTTGTTATTACTGGTTCTGTGGGTATGGCTTGTGAAAAATGGTCATATGTCACTTTTTTCAGTGCAGTTGTTAACTTCGAGAGCTCACTAAACAAACTGTTTATGTAATTGTCAATGGTTCTCCCATGTAGAGTTATCTGAAAGATTTAAAATGAATAGAACTTAAGCAAAGTAAATCAGAATTTGAAATACAATTGTGTACTGTTGATGAACATGTAATTGCTAAAATGTAAACATTTGTAAAAACCTGAAGCAGAGAAAGAACAAGATGGTACAGAATGTATGATAAAGTGGGCTACCAATTTTGATAATAATATATAGATGGATCAATAGGAAAGCATGTGATTAAAAGATATTTTTTAATAAAATTATGCATCATTGGCACATGATGCCAGAGAAATTTTCTAGAATATATATTTATTTTATTTATTTATTTATTTATTATTCAAACTTCTATACCGCCCTTCTCCTTTCGGACTCAGGGCGGTGAACAGCCAAAATAAAAGCATTTATACATAAGTTACAGTTAAAAAATAGATTTAAAATAATTAAATAAATTTGGCCCGTAATTTAAAACTTATCAATTTAAAATCCATATCAAATTTTAAAACCAACCATAAAATCAAGACAGACTGGCTAACTGAAAAAAATAAGTTTTTAGGGCCCAACGAAAAGTTCGGAGATCGGAGATCACTCGTATCTCTGGGGGTAGATTGTTCCAATCTTTATTGTTCCATATAAAGATCCTGTCAGGCTTGGAAGCCATCTTTTTCGCTGGATCTTCAGGCCTGCCACATTTACTACTGTGGGAAACTGGGAGGGGGGATTGTATGGAGCCAGGGTGGTATATAGTCATAATATTCCTTTCTCAGAAAGTCAAGGACATCTTGTCCTGCACCTGGACGGCTGGAACTGGGAGGCATCTCCAGTTGGGACGGTGCTTGGATTGGGCTATGTGATGGACATGTGGTGCTGGGCAAGGACTTGGATGTAGAGGACTACATGAAAAGCTATGCCACCTGTGCTGCCATGAAAATGAGACCAGGGAAACCTCCTGGGCTCCTCCAGCAAGTGGCAAGCCATAGCAGACTTTGGGAAGAAAAGTCACAGAGGGAACCATTGGGACTAGCTCGATGACTCCTGTCGAGACCATCTACTCCCCCTCCCAAGCTGTGGTGGAAGTGGAAGAAGCCACAGAAAGAGAATGCCAGTTGGGTGCCCAGCCCAAAGAGCCGGCCCCTGAGCGAGCCGGGCAGCCGGATCTAACCCTGTGGGGTGAAGCTGCAGGAGTCGCGCCACTCCAAGAAGCGGCCACAAGAGCAGCGCTGTCAGAACCACAAATGGGTAGAAGCCGAACAGGACAGAACCAACCTTCAAATGGAGAACACCGGGCCAGTTGTGCCACAAACATTCCAGAAAATGGGGATTCCTGCCACCGTCGCACAGCCAGTCGCTGGCCGGTCTTCCGGAGCAGTTTGGCCAACTCAGTATTGTTATGTCTGCGCAGGCGTGAGCAGAAGCTTTCTGTTGTGACTCCGACCCCCGAGGCCGATTTATCGGAGGGAGAAGGCTCTGAACATGAAGGAGAGGAGTTGGCCAGGCTTCCCTCTCCAGGACCCTCCTCTCTGGCAATGCCTCAGGTGTCTCCCGAGGGAGAAGAGATTGGCCAGGAGCCAGGTATCTCCTCACAGTCGGACAGTGATGGAGATAAGTCTTGGCTGGATCCACGCCAGTGTCAGAGAGACAAGCGCACACAGCAGAAAAGGAGGCGTGCCAGAGAATAAGCTGAGTCACTGGACCACACCCCACAGGGAATATAAGAGGGTGAGGTGGCCATTCAGACTCGGTGACGGACAAAACTAACTACTAGCGAGTCACATTGTATCTTTGCAACAACAATATCTGCCTTGGATTTAATACGGACTGGACTTGACAATTCTTGAACTGTGTGTATCTTGTTTGGCTTTATCTGTCGGAGGAACAACCCCTCCCTTTATGGGTAAAGTTCTTGGCAAGCAGCTATTGGGTTGCTGCCAATCCTCTTATCGAAAGAATTTGTTGTCTGCCAGTTTTATTTAACCCCTGGATATCTGTTTGTGTGCATGTGTGAGACAGGGACAGAACACTTTCCTTCTGCCATGCAAGTGTGGGACGTATTTTAAAATTATTGGTTAAAGGCTGACAGTTTTCCTTTAAAAGGGTCTGTCAGCTGGAAATTGCATGTTGGTTTTACTGAGTCATTATCTGCAATAAACATTGCTGCTGGAAGTTTGGCTTCTCATCTGAGTTCCTACACCCACACATTCCAAGTATGATCAGCCCTGCTCAAGCCATTGGAGCCGAGCAGCCCCAACTGGAACCTGGAAGTACTGCAGCGCAGCCATGACTCCAGGCTGGCCAGCCATTTCTGATTCTTGAAAACCCTGCATTTGGCCAGGAGGCAGTTTTGGTGGCCAAAAATGAAATCTGATGTAGAGGACTACATGAAAAGTTGTGCCACCTGTGCTGCCATGAAAATGAGACCAGGGAAACCTCCTGGGCTCCTCCAGCAAGTGGCAAGCCACAGCAGATTTTGGGAAGAAATTGCAATGGACTTTATATTTGAGCTTCCAGAGTGTGGAGGAAATATGGTAATTTGGACAATAATCGACTTGTTTTCAAAATAAGCCCACTTCACAGCTTGTTCGGGATTACCATCCACAAAAAAATTGGCAAAGATGTTCATCAAACAGATCTACCGACTACACGGAATAACGCATTGAGTCATCTCGGATCGAGTGGTCCAATTTACAGCAAAGTTTTGGAGAGAGTTCCTGAAATTGGTCGGGTCCACACAAGGACTTAGCTCGGCTTTTCATCCAAATACAAACAGAGCGGCGGAACGAGCGAACACAATGGTGGAACATGTTATATTTAAGATGCTATGTTGATTTCCAGTAGGAAAACTAGGTGGACCTACTACCTTTTGCAGGAGTGGCTTAGAACGCTGTGCACAGTAGCACCGGATTGACCCCCTTCCAAGTCACCAGCGGCATGGATTTTGTACCCATGCCTGAACTGCCCGGAGAGCCTCCCTCCTCTATGACCCTGAACAAGTGGATGGAGTCACTGAAGGAAAGGCTGGGAGAATACCAAAAAGGCAATAGCGGAGGCTGCTGAGGCATGCAAAAAGCAAGCAGATAAACACCGATTTCAACCCCCGTTCCGTGTGGGAGATTGGGTTTATCTGTCAACCAAATACATAAGACTGAGGCTGCCTAGGAAGAAACTAGGACCTAATTTTTTAGGTCCATTCCCAATAGTGAAAGTAATTAACCCATTGACAGTTCAAATTAACCTCCCCCGCATTCTAAGGAAAATACATCCTGTTTTCCACTGCTTGCTGAAGCCAGCCGTAAGTTCCAGGTTAAGACCACAAGCTCAATCATCCCCCAAGCCTATTGTAGTGCAAGGGGAAACTCATTACGAAGTAAAAAAGATCTTAGACTCTAAGTTGTATAAAGGTAGATTGCAATATTTAGTACATTGGAAAGGGTACCCTTTGTCTGAAGCCACTTGGGTAAAAAGCTGGAATGTTAAAGCAGACAGACTAGTAAGACAATTCCATGATAAATTCCCTGACAAGTCAAATGTCCCCCTGGGGGAGGGAGAGGTGATTAGTATGCTGAATTAACCACTATGCTATTCTCATTTCAGGACACGCTTTTCTGATCGGGGGTGGGGGCTGTCAGGTCTGGAAGCCATCTTTTTCGCTGGATCTTCAGCCCTGTCACATTACTAATGTGGGAAACTGGGAGGGGGGATTGTATGGAGCCAGGGTGGTATATAGTCATAATAACATTCCTTTCTCAGAAAGTCAAAGACATCTTGCCCTGCACCTGGACGGCTGGAACTGGGAGGCATCTCCAGTTGGGACAGTGCTTGACTGTGGACATGTGGGCGTTGGAAAGGGACTTGAACTTTCCTTTGGGTAGGGAAAACCTGGAAATTTTCAGTTTCAGGTTTTCCCAGATGTTCCAATATGACATCTCTAATAAAATGTAACTTTGAGGAAACTCAAGCCTTGGAGTTTTCTTTCGTTGGGGGTGTTACTTGGAACCCTGACAGATATTTCAAATGTATTTTGAAATGTGAACAACATGACAGAACATTTTATCACTCCTAGTGTAAAAAAGCTAAAAAAAAAATCCAAATACATGCTTTGATACAGAGAATTAAAAAAAATTAATATTGAAGCCAGAACTATTCTTTTAGGATTAATAGATAGCCATATATTGGAAGATTATTTCGATATCTAATCACAGCAGTGAGAGTACTGTATACACAGAGATGGAAAGATTCCACATTATCCACTATGGAGGAATGATTAATGAAATTGACAGATTTTGCTGAAATGGATAAATTAACTTCTTTGATTAAAGAAAATACATTATCTGCATTTATTGCTGACTGAAAGCCTCTTATGCAGTGGTGGGATTCAACCCATTTAACAACTGGTCCGCCAAAAATGTGAGCGCGCTTGCACGCGTGTTCATACAAGGCTTCTGCACATGCATGCATAGCTTCCGCGCCTGTGCGCACGGCTTCCGTGCATGCATGGCTTCTGCCATGCGGCAAAGGTTGACCAAGCAACCTTTCGGGGCCTGCTCCGCTCCATCTCTGCTCTCCAGGGCAGCGGCTGCTTCTGTCCGCTGCTGCTCTTGCTGGGAGGGAGTGTCTCTTGTGCAATTTAGCAGCTGTCTGCTGCCGCTTTCCACTAAGTCCCATCCGGAAAGCGCACAGCAGAGAAGCAGCAACCATGTCGACTTACAATAGTTAGTTTAGTGAACGTTCAAAGTTACAACGGCAGTGAAAAAAGTGATTTATGACAGTTTTTCACACTTACAACCTTTCCAGCATCCCCATGATCATGTGATCAAAATTCAGATGCTTGACAACAGATTCATACTTATGCCTGTTGCTTTGTCACAAGATCATTTGATCCCCTTTTGCGACCTTCTGACAAGCAAAGTCAATGGGGAAGCCAGATTCACTTAACTTATCCAACCAGATTACTAATTTATCAACTACAGTGATTCACTTAACAACTGAAGAAAGAAAGGTCATAAAATTGGGCAAAATTCACTTAACAAATGTCTCACTTAGCAACACAAATTTTGGGCTCCATTGTGGTCGTACGTCGAGCATTACCTGTATTGGAAGCCATTTTATATTTTTCTTTCAACTTTTTTTCTCCTCTTTTTGCTTTCTCTTTGCTGTTTTTTTTCTATTCTAATTGATGTTACGTTTTACTTTCTTCTTTTAAAATTATAATAAAAATTAAAATTAAAACAACTATTTAAGGGCAAGGAGATAAGTGCACAATTGGAATAGAAGAATTATAAGGGAAAAAATGGTCTCCAGGGATGGGGCTGCACTGTAATATTTGTATTTTTTCCCCTTTTTTTGTATTTAGATGTATATGTACCACCATGTTTTCCCGAAAATAAGACCCTGTCTTACACTTTTTTGAACCCTGAAATAAGTGCTTGGCCTTATTTTCAGGAAGGTCTTATTATTTTAGGGCACGTGGAGTAAGACGGGGCTCCTCTTGCCATCTTACCAGATTTCCAGCTCTCTCCCTAACCCTAGCCAGAGGAAATGGCAGGGACCGGCTGCGCATACATTTAAATATTTTCGGGGAAGGCTTATTTTTGGGAGGGGGGGGGCTTAAGCCCGATTGGACTTATTATCAGGGGATGTCTTATTTTCAGAGAC
This sequence comes from Arizona elegans, assembly GCA_022577455.1. Classification (NCBI taxonomy): domain Eukaryota; kingdom Metazoa; phylum Chordata; class Lepidosauria; order Squamata; family Colubridae; genus Arizona; species Arizona elegans. The sequence goes on from JAKOOJ010000001.1 coordinate 159,630,226, forward strand.
ACACAGTATGTGTCAGATCCGTGTATCTGCCATTCTTCGTGGAAGAAGGGGGGAATCTGGAGTGTCACATTTCTTGCCTGATCCTCTTTGTATAAACGTTATCCTGATTTATAACTGTTGCCTGGCACCAGGAATCCCTGAAGAAATCTCACACCTCGGAAAAAGGGGGGAACGAGTAGATTGTAAAATGATCCTGAGAAACTCTTCGGATCTGTTTCTCAGAGAGGCTGATGCAATTCGTATTCACACCTGCGGACTGGTTGGAATCCATATCTGAAGGTGAGCATGGGTTCCTAATTTCCTTTATCCTGAACTGCGTGCCCTGAGGGGCCCCAGAGCCTGTTTTGAGTTTTGACTTGCTTTCATCCCTTTCAATAAAAGATTCCTTTTGAAATACAAAGTGCTCAAGAGTTCGTACTTTCTTGGAAGGGGGGGGGGGAGCTGATCCTTACAGTATGTTTGTATTATTTGTATTTAAAATGAAAAAATATTTTTAAAAATTACAATTAAAAAAAGAAAACAGGTTCTCCATATTTTTATCCTACTGGCTGTAAGTTACTAAAAGTTCTTCTCTTAGCTAAATTATGTCAGTTTACTGATTAAGCTCATTTTTTTAATCTTTATAGAAAGTATCCAACATAAAAAATAGCCAGCAGAAATATGGAGAACTGTTTCTACCCCTTGAGACAGTCTACAACAGGGGTGTCAAACTCACTTCATCACAGCAGCATCACGTGACATATCTGGGCTTTTTCCCCCTTCGCTAAACCAGGCATGGGCCTGGCCCCTGGGCCAGGAGTTTGACAGCCCTGCTCTACAACATCCTCTAGGTGCCTGAAGGAAACTACTCTCATCCCTGTAGTTTTCTAAAGAGGGATAGGAATTGTGTCTAGCTTGCTTCAGGTTAAGGCTTGGGGCTATTACCAACATAAGTAGAACAAGGTTCCCTAGTTATGTTCCCATAGCCTCTTTATTCATTCAGTAATAAACCTCAGAACAGGATTATTTAACTAACAAACATATAGTATAAATCAAATGCAGATACCTCTGTTAGGATTCCTATCGAGGTTGAAGCCTGAAAGTTACTATCTGAGGAGATGGTGAAAAGGGGCGTTGGTCTTACCTGATACGCTCCTTCTCGTTGGGGGGAGATAGCATCCAGGAATGGGTTAACTTCGCCTCCTCACTGATTGGATCGAGTCTGTTTTGAGCTGTGAGGATACACCTCCTCTACAGACGGTCCTCAGCTTTTGGCAAAGGTGAAGCAACAGACTTGACATATCTTAACAATGGATCATCCCAGGGGTGAAATGCTCCGGGTTCGGACCGGATCGCCTGATCCGGTAGCGATGGCGGTGGATGGTTCAAAGAACTAGTAGCAAAAATCCCTGCACCCCCCTCCCCCATGCCCAGTTGAGCTGTGCGATCAGAGGCTGTTTTTTTACTTTTAAAAGCATTTTTTCTACAACCTCTTCAGCCAAAGAGGTTGTAGGAAAAAAATGCCTTTAAAAGCCTCTGGCGATCCCAGCTGACTTGCCTGATTGTCGGAAGCTTCTAAAAGCATTTTTTTCTGCAACCTCTTCAGCCAAAGAGGTTGTAGGGAAAAAAGGCCTTTAAAAGCCTCTGGCGATCCCAGCTGACTTGCCTGATCGTCAGAGGCTTCTAAAAGCATGTTTTTCTGCAATCTCTTAAGGTTGCAGAAAAAATGCTTTCAAAAGAAAAAAATAAGTTGGCCACGCCCACCCAATCACATTACCCCCCACCGAGCCACGCCCATAGAACCGGTAGTAACAAATTTTAGATTTCACCCCTGGATCATCCCCTTGGACCAGGGACCAGACGGTCTTCAGGGTAGGGCTGGATGCTATCTCCACACAACGAGAAGAAGCCTATCAGGTAAGACCAACATCCCTTGTCCATTTTAGGTGGAGATAGCATCCAGGAATGGGATATACCAAACCTGGCTGCCTTATGGGTGGGCTGCAGTCTGGTCCTGAGTCCCGGCTCCACATGCACTCTCTGGAGGACATATCTGCCGAAAGCCGCCTCGTCCAAAGTGAAGGTTAGCCATTGCTAGCCAATGCTTAGAGCATTGTAAGCCGCCCTGAGTCTCCGGAGAAGGGCAGCATATAAATCAAATTAAATTAAAAAAAAAAGGCGTCTATCCTGAAGTGCCTGATGAATGGGGACGGGGAGAACCACGTTGCTGCTTGACAGACCTCTTCGATTGAAGCCTGCATCGACCACGCCATTGTGGTGGCTGCACTCCTGGTGGAATGGTCCGTGACCTGAGAAGGTAATGGAAGAGCCTGAACCTCGTAGGCCTTGGCGATACATGCCTGAATCCACTGACCTACTGTTGACGACGTGACCTTCCTGCCAAGTGTAGAAGGCTGGAAGGACACAAATAATGATTCTGATCTCCGAAAAGAGGAAGTCCTTTTAAGATAAATGCGGAGAGCCCTCCTTACATCTAAGGTGTGCCACTTCTTCTCTCGTGCGTGGACAGGTTCCGGACAGAAGTTTGGTAGCACCAATTCCTGGGCCCTATGGAATCAGGAATTCACTTTGGGGAAGAAGGAAAGGTCTAACCGCAAAACCACTCTGTCAGGATGAAAAGTACAGAGGTCCTTCCTCATAGAGAGTGCCGCTAGTTCCGAGATTCGTCTGGCCGATGTAATGGCCACCGGGAATGCCACCTTAAAGATAAGAAAATGCAGACTAGCCAATCTTAATGGCTTGAAGGGGGCCCCGGTGAGAGAGTGCAAGACCTTGGTCCCAGGTAGGGTATCTGTGCACCACTGGAGGTTTTAAATTGGTTGCGCCCCTTATGAACCTGCACACATTAGGATGTTGCATTAGAGACTGCAGCTCCCCACATGTCAATACCGAGGAAAGTGCTGCTACGTGTCTTCTGATGGTATGGGGAGAGACCTTTATCCAGCCCATCCTGGAGGAACTCCAGGATCTGGACTATCGATACATCCATGGGGTCTGCCCCTGCCTTGTCAAACCAGCCACAAAAAGCCTTCCATGTGGCATTGTAGATGCAATTGGTAGAGGGCCTCCTAGAGGCCTGTATTGTTTGAATGACCCTGGAAGAAAACTTGTCCCTTCTCAGAATGCTCCGCTCAAGCGTCAGGCAGTCAAATGTAGCCATTGAGAGTCTGGATGGATTAAGGCTCCCTGGCTGAGGGAGATCTAGTTCTGAGGGAACCTCCGTGGCCGGACTACTAACAGGTTGACTAGGTCGGCAAACCATGATCTTCTGGGCCAGTGAGGTGCTAGAAGAAGGACCTCCACCCTCTCTGTCAACATCTTATGACCACCTTTGGAATAAGTTGAAGAGGAGGGAAGGCATACAGCAATCCTGGAAGCCACTAACCCCCTCCACCACTGGAGTCGCAAAACTTGCGAAAAACCTGGGCACCTGGCTGTTGGCTGGAGTGGCAAACAAGTCCATGACCAGGAGGCCAAATCGTTCCGCAATCTCCCAGAACAGAGAGGTGTGTAGGCACCACTCCTTTTGGTCGATGGAGGCTCTGCTGAGTCAGTCCACCTGCACGTTGGCAACTCCAGAGCTATGTTTTGCTTTGGTGGAGAGAAGGAGACTCTCCGCCCAAAGGCCCAGCTGCTCGGCTACCAAGGACCTGGACCGGGACCTGGACTGAGGACCTGGACCAGGACCTGGACCGGGTGTCCCCCTGGCGGTTGATGCGGGCCTTGGTGGCCACATTGTCTGTCAAAACCAGAATATGCTTGCCCGAAACCGTCTCGCGTAACTGCCTGAGGGCGAGATGGACTGCCCTCAGTTCCAGCCAGTTTATGTTGTGTCTCCAATCCAGTCCACTGCCCTTGAGCCATCAAGGACTGTAGGTGAGCCCCCCCATTCAAAGAGACTGGCGTCTGTTGTGATGGTTAGGCGGAAGGGTTCTTTGAAGCGACAGCCCCTGGTGATGGCTAGGGGCCTGAAGGACTGGATCACCTTTGGGGGGGGACACGAACCTTGGCCGGTGAGTTGCTCCTGCCAGACCTCTGATAAGGCAGGAGAAACTGCTGCAAGCTCCTGGTGTGCATTCGTACCAATGGGACAATGGAAATACAGGACACCATCTTGCCCAGGAGCTGTGATAAAAGGAACAGTGGCACAGTCCATTCTCTCTGGACTCGAGCTATCAACTCCCTGAGACTGGCCTGCCTCTCCTGGAACAGATATACCCTGCACCCCACCATGTGTATGATGGCTCCCGAATGGAGCAGACGGTTTGTCGGGAACAGGTGGCTCTTGTCCCAATTTATGGAGAACCCGTGGTGCTGGAGACCTTAGATCCTCTCTTGCCTGGCGGCCAGAGGAGAACTGGATCAGTATGTTGTCCAGGTAACACTCTATCCACACAGGAAGAGTCCGAAGTTGTGCTGCCATTGCCAACAGTTTCGTAAACATCCTTGGTGTCGATGACAGGCCGATACGCAGGGCCCTGTACTGAAAGTGGCAGTCAGCATAATGGAATTGGAGATACTGATGATGGGACAACAAGATGGGAATGTGTAGATTACGCCTCCATCAGATCTATGGATGTGAGGAAGTCGCCCTCTTGAATGCCCCCTAGGATGGATTGGAGGGACTGGATATTGAACCGCCTGTATCTTAAGCAGCAGTCCATCCCTTTCAAGTCAAGAATCGCCCTCCACACACACACACCCCAAGGTCTTGGGGATTACAAAAAGAATAGAATAGAATCCCCGCCCCCTTTGGTCCTCTGGAACCTGTTGGATCGCCTGAATGTCCAACAGGTGCTGTATTGCTGTCTCCATGAAGACCCTCTTTAATTTATCTCTCGAGATGGGGCAACGAATGAAAAACCTTGGAGCATGGAGAGGAACTCGAGAGAGAGGCCCAACCTCACCATCTTTAGCACCCATGAATCCATCGATCTCCAAAGAGGGCTGGGCGCCCCCCGATGAGAGGGTTGGATTGGCAGTCACTTTGGGTGTCGGAAGGACCTACTTCCGCCGCCACGAAATGGCTGCTTGGTCTGAAATTGCCTGTTCCTGGCCGACCTGTTGCTGCCTCAGAAAATACTGTCTCTGGGTTCTCTGGAACCCCGAGCTGGAGTCCGCTGAACAAAAGGTGGGGCAGCGAAAATAAGGTGAGGAGTGAACTTCGCCTCGCCTGGAAAGGGATGGTAGAACCTTCCTTTTGTCCTTGGACTCCACTACGACGGGGTAGAATGGGGCCGCGGCTAGCTTCTATTTATGGCATGCGCCTGCCATTGGCGGAGCCAAAGCAGGCATCTGGTAGCCACTGATGATGCCATGGCATTAGATGCGTACTTGGCTGCATTGAGAGTAGCGTCAGAGGCTTCCAAACTGGAGAGCAAAGCTCTGACGGTCTCCTGGGTAGCCGCGTGGAACCACCATGTATCCCCTACCCCGCGATCGCCTTGTTACCTGGGAGCCCACCGAATAGCTGCAGCCTGAGCCGAAGCTCCAGCCACCGAAATAAGCCTGGCGGCTCTACCAGCAATCGGAAGCCAGCCAAGCAATTTGTTTTTCTCCAATTCGTTGATTTAATCCGGAATAATTTAAAGCTGTAGAGGAATCTTATAACATCTGTTTACAAGTGGGCCAGATGCGTCATGCGCTGGCCATGCCCAGTTTAGGGAAGGGGAAAAAAGTCCCAATATGTCACGTGACACCGTCGTGACGTGAGTTTGATAGCCCAGCTTTAGAGAATAGGTTGACCCCCTATTTTTTGTGGCAGTCCTTATATATTGGAACACTGCTCTCATATCACCCGTAGTCATTAGACATTTTCATTAGACATACCCAATTCCTGGAACTGTTCTTTGTATGTTTTAGCTTCCAGTCCCTTAATCATAGAGCTGGAAGGAACCCACTTAGGTCACTGAGCCCGATCTTTGGATCAGTGCAGGAATTCAGGTCCAAAGATCCCTGAGAGATGGCTATCTAGCCATAGCTTCAACACACTCACTGAACAGAAGCCCACCGACTCTCTCGGTAATTTAGTACTAATGTAAAATTGATCTTACATTAGGACATTTTTTGCTAACATTCAATTAGAATCTACTTTGCAAAAACTTAACTCCATTTTTCTGTATCCTGCACTATGGAATGACACAGAATTGACCTTGGTTTTTTTTGTGATATTCTTTCAGTGATATCATAAACCTTAGGCTTGTCGTCTCTGGACTGTTTCTAGTTGCTTCAATCTCTTTTCTTGGTCTCTAGTCTACTGAGCAGCTTCACAGTTTCTGTTGTCTATTTTATTTTGCCTCAATTCTTTTTAACTGTGTCACCCAAATTTGAATACAATTATTTGAGGTGGGTCTGACCAACACAGGAAAAAAAAAGTAATGATTACTCCTTATAATTTGTTTTGTTGATATAGCATCAAATTAATTTGCTTCTTTTGCATAACAATATACTGCTCATTCAAATATGATTCACAAATACAACCAAGGCCAACTATCACCTATTCCAGGGATGGCAAACTTTTTTTCCCTCGGGTGCCAAAATTGCGCACACTTGCACGATAGCACACTCGCATGCCCCCCCCATAATGCAATGCCCCCCCATGCACACCCCAACGCATGCACATGCAATCCCTCCCCACGCTGTCCCGCCCCCCCGCGCAGGTGCATGCTCCCCCCATGCATGCACCCGTGGACCCCCCCACACACCCCATTTTGGGCCTAGCAGGCCTCCCTGAAGCTTCTGGAGGCTGGAAACAGCCCATTTCCGGACTTCCAGTAGGCCCATTTTTCACTCTCCCAGAGGCTCTGTGCAAGCCATATACATACCTGGCATCCAAAACAGGGCGCATGGAGACTCCTGGAAGGGGCAGGGTGGCATGGGCATCCGTGCGCGTCTCCTGCATGCGTGGCAGAGACCTGAAAATCAGCTGGCAGGTGGGAGGCGTGCATGCATGTGCAGTGGAGCTGATCTAGGGCAACAGCTCGCGTGCCTGCAGAAATGGCTCCGCGTGCCACCTGTGGCATCCGTGCCATAGGTTCGCCATCACGGCCCTATTCTATGCCAGTGCATCTGATTTCTTTTTCCTAAGTGAAAACCTCTGTGTTTGCCTCTTAAATTTCATTTTCTTACTTTATTTTTCTAACATCTCAAGATTACTTGAATTTTTTTTAGGGCACTAGTTATCCCAATTAATTTGGGGTCATCTGCAAATCTGATAAAACTTCTCTTGATGTCCTCATCCATGTTGTTAATAATTATCAAAGGGCACAGCGTCCAAGACTGAACTTTGTAGCTCTGCATTTGATATTTCACATTAGCTTGACAAATAAGCATTTCTTGAATACAATTTTCTACTCAGGTATGTACACATCTACAATCCATCATACATTTCACTAACTTGCTCAACAGAATATCATGGAGCATTCTGTCAGATGCTTTGCTTTCATAATCTCATTGTTTTGAAGGTGCTTACTGCTGAGCGCTTTATGATCTGCTCTAAAATCCTCCCAGTTACTGAAGTCAGACTGGCCTTTAGCTCCTGGAATTCTTCTTTCCCCTGCCCTTTTGAAAATGGGGGTCCTCTGGGCACTTGTTTTGTTCTTCACATACCAAAACTTTAGCCAAACTATCAATGTGCTATAGCACTTACTCATCTGGTGCTGGAGATTTAAACTCAGAAACATAGGCAGTTTTAAGCTTAAGCTATTAGGAAAATGAAAATAATGGGTTTGACCTACCTGATAAAATTACTATTAGGACTACAGCAGCATAATATTTTAAACAATATTGCTGTTTATTAATGATGCTGCTGGAGTGCCTTCAAAGTGGATTCTGAGTGCCTCCTACCTGAGAGAGGAAGTTGAAGCCTTGAAATATAGAGTTGAGCAGGAGTTTGATGGGGATTCATGCCATATCTCAGTGGAAGTTGAGATACTCCTTTGCTGTACTCTTTCCTAAAATAGTCAGAAATTGCTGTATCATATTGAGCAGTGTGAGTAAAGGCCTACAAGAAGTGTGAGAAAGATGCAGCTGTCATCAAAGTAATGAAAATATGAAACTTCTCTGTGTAACAGGCACATTATATAGGTTGTCATAAGTACACTTTACCTTTAAAGCCAACTGACGCCGAATTTCCAAACTGGTATCATTATCAGAAACGTTTTTCATTTCTTTTGCTATATTAGTATAATCTCCAGGATCACAAAAAACTGTCACCCGGGCATGATTCTTTGCTGCAGCTCTCAGTAAAGCAACACCTCCTGTGGTAAAAATGGAAGCACAGAAAACATCATATTCAGCATTTATAGCTCACTACCTTTCACACCTACAATTTATAGATCAAGTACAGCTAGTCCTCAACTTCCGTCTACAACAGGATCAGAATTTCAGACATTGTAGGAAGCAATTAAGTGAAATGACACATGACCGCTTCACTCAACAGCTGCAATCCCCGTTCTCCCAGTTGCAGTATTAAGCAATTGCTCAGGTTGCTAAGCTGAGCACTAGGAAGAGGGCTCTCTTCCTGCTCTATCATGTCTGGGAGGGCCGGATCCACTCCCCATCCAACATGCTAAGACCGCTTACCTTTGCTTTTTCTGCAGCCAAGCCCCATTCTCGCAATCTTGGAAGGCTCCTTTTACGAATGTGTGATTTGGAGAAGGGGCCTTCCAAACTATCAGGAGAATGATCACATTTGCTAGTCTTCCCAGCCTAGGAAGATTTGCAAAGACGATCATTTTAAAGGCTAGTAATCCTAGCTGTTTAGTCTTCGCAACAAAGCTAGAGAATGTCATCTTTCTGAAATCTACAAATCTTTGTAGCTATTAGAACAGTGGTGTTCACTGGAAAGAAGGCTAGTGTCAGCCCTGGAAGCCTTCTTTTCTTTGGATCTTCAGGGCTGCCACATTTAGTGCTGTGGGAAACTGGGAGGAGAGATTGTATGGAGTTGGGGAGGTATCTAGCCATAATAACGTTCTTTTCTCTGAGAGTCAAGGACATTCAGCCCTGCACTTGGAGTGGTGTGACTGGGAGGCATCTCCAGTTGGAATGGTGCATTGATTGGACCATGTGATGGACATGGGGGTGCAGGAGAAGGGACTTGGACTTTCTTTTGGGTGGGGAAAAGTTGGAAGCTTTCAGATTCAGGTTTTCCCAGATGTGCCAATATGACATCTCTAATAAAATGGAACTTTGAGGAACTTCTAGCCTTGGAGTTTTCTTTCATTGGGGGTGTTACTTGGAACCCTGACAGCTAGAAAGCTTCAGAGGGGCTGAACACTGTGTATGGAAGAGAATGCATCTCCTGTGATGCAAAAAAGGGGCTCAGATTTTCAGGATTCAAGCCTCTTTTCTGCAGCTCAATGGAGGGGTCCGAGTAGTTCTCTTGGCAAGTGGCAGTGGCTTGCAACCTTCTCTGCCAGTTTCCTCACTGATTTTCTAGTGAAGCTTGAAAATGGTAATTACATGATAATGGAGCACTTGACAACCAGTCATAAGTGAAAAAAGGTTGTCAAACACCAAAAATGTGGCCATGTAATTGTGAAGTGGCTGATATGACATTTTAAGATGGCCAGAAATGTCTACAGGCCATAAAGCACCCTCTCTTGAGACTGTTGTAATTTTGAACAGTCATTAAACACAAAACTAGGACTACCTGTATCGCAGTCAGCCTCCCAATAATTCAGAAGAATGCATTACTAGTAGAACCCACACAATATATCTGTAACTATTTCTGAATTGTCTTTTCAAAATAAGGCTAATAACTTTTGTAAAAAGTCTACCGTGAATATTTGTTTCATGGTTTCCAGAGGAATCATTTTGTCCGCGTTATACTTTTATTCATAGGGATCAAGGAATTCTGCCTTCTCCTCATAAGAGCGGGCTGCATTTCGAAAGTAAACCATGTCAATGCCAAACCATCCTGACAAAGATGCAGCTATGGTCATCACAGATGTCCTAAGAAGAGTGACAGAAGAGAAAGAAAGCCAACAGCTAAGCTGCTAGACTGGAACTGTGTCAAGCCATTAGAGACCTGGTCCATAAGATTTCAGCATTTTATAGAAGGTTGAAAAAGAATACAAACCTGGCAGGATCGATTGATCCATGGCTGAGTGGAGGAAACAGGACAAAGAACTATAAAGATGTGTTTGAATCCCTTTCTGTCAAACTGAAGCACAAGGAAAGAAAGTTGTGACTGCCTCCTTTCTCTAACCAAGGAAAAAATGTGGTAAAGTTTTCTCCTGCCTCCCACTAAAATCAATGTTTGTGCAATACTATGAAGTCATGCTTAAATGTTCTTTCATTAAATTTCTGATTTGCAAAAAATGTGACCATATAATTTGGAGGGGGGGTGTTACTTTCACATTAACTTCCGCTTGTAGTCTATGCACATATACCAATCACAAGTTGACCATCTCAGTGGAACTGAGGCCTAAACACATCAATAAGAAGATGAAGAGAGGAAAGAATACTATTGGAACACAAATATCACTCATTGATTGATTGATATCTGAACCATGTTATTATGGGAACTGTGTTATTATACAGAAAACAAACAAATTAATACTTAGACTCAGAAAACTCAAAACTTTGGAAAGACTTCAGACAAACCCAATTCTGTCAACATAAGCAACTATGTCAAAAGTACCCTTTTAAAAACAAATCAATCTCACAAAATCTGATCCAGTGAAAACAGTGATTCAATACATTTCATACCAAGTAATCTGCCACAATCAAAAGTCTTCACAGACATTTTAATGCTATTAAATCCAAATCAGATCAATGTATATATTTATTTCTCTATCTAATATATCTCCATACTACAATAACTTACCAAGCAAACGGGGGTGTACTAACTGCAGTTTGCCAAAATTCCTGAAAGGTATTTTCCTCTAATTTAACTGTATGCACTTGGCTAGCCTGATAGGGGAACAAGAACAAACAAAATCTTTCTACTAGTGGAATCTGAAATAACAACTGTGAAGATATGGGAATCTGTCATCATGCCTACAATGCTTGTAGGACAAATCAGTTCCTGCATGAAACAACGTGGCATACATTTGTAGCATGTGCAAGCTTGTAGAAGTTATTGAAAAAGTCAAAGGAATGGTCACACTTCAGCTAATGAGAGGATTTATCAGATCAAAGAAAGAAGAAAACAACTCTCTATGATACCCAAGCAAATGATTAAAAATAAAAACCAAAATTGAGATACAAAAGGTATTTTGCACCATTGGAGTTCCTATTGTTGTTGCAATACTTTACTATCAGCATATATTTGAAAAAGGTTCAAATTAGTAATGATTTTAATTTCCGCATCATATTTTGGAAGACATCCTGCAATGTGTTTCTTTCAGGAAAGTTGCTGATAACTTTATCTTTCTTAAAATGGAAGAAGGCACAAGAGGTTTTGCTACCCTTCAGTTCTTACCATTAGGAAAGTACCAGGAGGAAAAATATTGGAGAAAGATATCATGTAATGCTTAGTTTTTGAATGAAATCTTCTTCATTCAGATTTCAAGCAACTGAATGTAAACAGGTATCTTGGATATTAAGAAAGTGAATTTCAAGAATAAGTAGGCAGAAATTAATGAGGAAAGGAGCTGAATATGGCAAAATGCTTCAGGTAATGAAGAAAAGTTAGCACTTTAACTTTATTTTTGTTCACTTCTATCCATTTCACCAGGAAAAGAGAAAGGTGCAATAGCAGGATTGACATATGACCACTGACTATCTCTTGACTCTGAATTTAAATCTCCTATCATCAAATCAAGAAAAAGAGACTTAAGAGAGCTAATGAGGGCAGACTGGAGGAACCAGGAATGTTTAGCCTTGAGAAGAGAAGGCCGAGGAGGGACATGACAGTGCTCTTCAAATACTTGGGTACTACCAAAATTCTGCTCCACAGTACAGGATGCAAAATTATGGATTTAAGTTCCAAGAAGGCAGATGCCAATTAAATGCTAGAAAACAATTCTAACAGCAAAAGTAGTTCAATAGCAGAACCATTCTACCTTAATGAAGCCATGTATTGGGGATGCTATGATTTGAGCAGAGCATCAATGAACAGAAGCTAGACTCAGTGGCCTACATAGCCCCTTCCAACTTAATAATTCCAAATCTTTCCTTAGCAGAGCATGAAACAAAATGGGAAGGTCAATGGAAGAAAGTATATATGAAGACGATATGTGAAGATTGCTTTCATTTAAAAGGTGATAGTATCCACAAAGTACTCAAAGCAATGTGTTTGCAATATATAGTCCATACTGACTTACCAATATCAATCTGTTCAAGTTTCTTGTATAGTGACATTTGGGGAGGCCACCGTTTTGACAAATGGGTAGAGATTGCAAACTACAATTCTAGAAAAAGAAGCATGGAGTAACTTTAAATTAAATTCAAAAGTGTATCATTTGCATGACACTCTGCCAACACAAGATTTTTTTATCAATGTTTCAATGTAATACAACTGTTATTTTATCCCTGCTTTGGCCAATGAAGTGTCTTATGCTAGTTAGACTTTCCTGAATCATCACATAAGAATTATTTTAAGACAGTTCAAGACATTGGTGCTCTGGTGATCTTCCTATAGTTTATATCAAGTATGGCTAAAGGAAAAGCACTACAATAAAGTAAGATAAGCACACTTCTGTGATCCTACATCATACCAGACTGCCTCCATTATATGCTGCTTCTAGAATGTTTGTGAACTAAGGAAAATAAATATAGAGGGAATAGTCTCAGTAATGATAATTTCTCAGATACAGTGCACTTCCAAATAGGATCCTATTCATCCACCAGCATTAAGGGGATTAATCCTATTGAAAAGCCTTTTGAACCTTTTGGCTGCAAATGAATTTGACTTTGAATACTGAAAAACGTTTTTCAAAATATTGAAAGGTTAGAAAAGTCATACTCTAACTTTTACTTTCACCATGACTGCCTCGAGTTATAAATAGCCAAACTCCTGGTCTTCTGGAAGGGCCTGAAAGCTAGGCTCAGCGTACTATGTTACGGTAGCTAACAAGATAAAGAAAATCCCTGGCCTGAGACTACCCATCATCTTGGTTATTTAGTTTTTCTATTTAACTCTCCTAATTTTAATTGCATTCTTTACCTTTTTTACTTTTCATTATACTGAAAACCAGCCAGAGTTTCTGTATTAGTAGATGGGTACATAAACATTTAATAAATAAAACCAAAGATTTTATTTGCATATCTTTCTTGGAATACTTGTGACTCCAACACTGAATCCACCAAGTATAATTTGTTCTTTCAATATTTGATTAAAGAAAGGGGTAAAAGTTATGTAGTGGCAGACTAAAATCTCAGCATCGAAGATTGGCTCTGACACTTTGTCCTCTTACGTCTGAAGTTGATTTACATGTTGAAATTCAAATAAAGCTAGGTAAATCTCAAAAGGGTATATTTGCCAATGCTTTAAAGTAAATGATGAGAAGTCAAGATTTGACAATCTCTTGCACAATTACAAATCCGTACTCCGTACCTTTACAAAAAAACCCATCAATTCTGAAAATGTGCATTCACTAAGGGAGAAGAGAGGTACTTTATAATGAAAAACCTTTAATCTCTATGCAAGATAACTTCCATCAATTGATATCAAAGGTTGACTTCATAATTATTTATTAACCCCCAACTACCCTTTTTACCTTACAAGGCTGAAATCCAATTTTTCCATGTCAGCTTTATCTTGTGGAATATCACGAACCAGGATGCCTAGTTTTTGTGTGAGGAAAAGAAAAAGAGGCTCAGAAAATGTAACAGTCCAATCCCTTCAAGTCCTTGCTAAAGATGGCCAAAGGGGAATAGCAGTAGGACCTATACTAAGAAAATAATATAAAACAGTTGGTGTATGAAAAAAAAGAGTACCATCACATTCTCTTGTAAAGATTTTACTCTTGAAGGCAAGCTAGCTTTTAACCCTAGCCATCCCAATAATTGCTTGAAACACACCAAGAATGTATATTAAAATGTTACCTGAGAAACAATGCAATGCACACTATTTTAAGTCAGTCTATAGATTATTCTTCAGCCTTTGATGTGTGAAGCAAGGTATCAGAGATGCCTTTTCCTGTCAGGCATATCTATCGTGCTGAAAAATGCTTTCATATGGAATAATCCTTTATGACAACTTTCCAGCTTCCAGTCTGAATGGATGCAGCTGCGACACAAATTAGCTGTCTGAATAACAGCAGTTTTAATCAACCTTCTCCAGTTGGCTATTCTTGAAATGCATTTTATAAAATTACATTTTATGTAAGAGAATCTGTTTTTTATTATTATCTGTTCAAGGACCATAATAAAGTGTTAATTCATTCCCAACAGAGTAACATACCTGCATGTACTGCAGGATGAAGAGTTTTCACACGTCCTCCAAGCATTTCTGGAAAGCCAGTAAGATCAGAAACATCTCTGTTCCAAAAGGGAAGGAGGCAAAAGCATTATGTAGTACCTACAGCATTCATATAACACAAGGGTTAGCATCTTGGCTCCAATTTTGCTGCCTCTAGATTGTTTTCTTATTTACAAGATTACCATATTTTTCGGAGTATAAGATGCATCCCCGCCCCCTAAAAGAGGGTGAAAATTTGGGTGCGTCTTATACACTGAATGTAGTCCTGCCTACCTGCCGGCCTCCACCCTTCGGAGGCTGTCGGCCTCTACGTGTCGCATTTTCTGACGGTTCCAGGTGGCGGGGATTCTCACTTCCACTCGGATTTTGATAACGAGCAGCACAGGTCTTTTTATCCATTTAAAACAAACCCTATCACCCGACACACATTTAACTGGAGTGGGTGGGGTGGGGTATGATTTTCATGGGAGCAGAAGAGAGACTTAGCACCGAAGGCTCAACTCCCGAGATGCCTATCTTCCTACTTATAGCCGTAGGCGTTGAAAATCTGACTTTCTCGCAGCAAGGCCTGATAGAGATGCAGCACTTCAGTCCTTCTGGACACTGCCATCTCGTAAACACAGAGCCGCGCTTCCCGGCAAGCCCCCTGTGCCTTTGCTGCCTCGGTTGGAGCCTAATTCTAGAAGCGGCCCAGGGAAGCGCAGAGGTCAGGACTCAGTTGGCAAAGCGGGCGCTACGCAGGAGGCGCAAGGCAAGGCGCTGCCACCCGAAAACACTGTTGCTGTGATCTCTGCCGCCTGGAACCGCCTAAAAATGCAATGCTCTTTTTTTGCCTCCGCATGCCCCAATTTTGGAATTGGGGAGGAAAGTGTTTTCGGGCGGCATTGCTGGCTGGAACCGCCCACCGCCTGAAACGCGATGCTTTTTTTTGGCCTCCACATGCCCTGTTTTTGGAATTGGGGAGGAAAGTGTTTTTGGGCGGCAGTGCAGAGAGCGTAAGGCAAAGCGCTGCCACCCGAAAATACTTTCCTCCCCGATTCAAAACAGGCAGAGGCGAAAAAAGAGCATCACGTTTTCAGGCGGTTCTTGGCAGCGGAGATTGCGGCAACAGTGTTTTTGGATGGCAGTGCCTTGCCTTACACCTCCTGTGCAGCTCCTGAAAACGTGATGCTCTTTTTCCTCCCGGATTCGAAAATCGGGGTGTGCAAAGGGGAAAAAAGAGCATTGCATTACAGGCGGCGGGCGGTTCCGGCCAGTGCTACTGCCCGAAAACTCTTTCCTCTCCGATTCCAAAAGTGGGGCTTGCGGAGGCAAAAAAAGAGCATTACATTTTCATGAGGTTCCTGGTAGTGGAAATCATGGCAACAGTGTTTTTGGGTGGCAGCGCCTTGCCTTACGCCTCCCTGCGCAGTGCCTGTTTTGCCAACTGAGTCCCGAGCTCCGCGCTTCCCCGGGCCGCTTCCGGAATCAGGCTCCGGCCGAGGCAGCAAAGGCACAGGGGCTTGCCGGAAGCCCGGCACCATGTTTATGAGATGGCAGTGACCAGGAGGACTGAAGTACTGCATCTCTATCAGGCCTTGCTGTGAGAAAGCTAGGCTTTCAATGCCTATGGCTATAGGTAGGAAGACAGGGGTGTCTCGGGAGTGGAGCCTTCAGTGCCAAGTCCCTCTCTGCCCCGTGAAAATCATCCCCCCCACCCCATCCCCCCCACTCCAGTTAAATGTGCGTAGGGTGATAGGGTTTGTTTTAAATGGATAAAAAGATCTGTGCTACTCGTTATCAAAATCCAAGTGAAGTGAGGACACTGCTGATACTGCTGGTAGGCAGAGGCAGATTTTTATTTCTTGATTTCCTCCCCAAAAATTAAGGTGCATCGTATAGTCCAAAAAATACGGTAAATTGTGCATCAAAAGCAAAGTGTCTTACTCTAGGAAATAAAAAATGGTGGATAACCATTTACTTGTGTCAACTTATTTCATGTCAAATTGGGATTCTTGTGAGAAAGTGGAGGGGTCAATACTTTTGGCCATGTTGGTACCACCTATAGGACATTTTGTACCAGTTTTCCTTCAGATTGTAGCTTGGTGCAATTTTTATTGATTTGCTCCACAGGTTGTTCCACTGGTTTTTTTCTTTGAAATTTTGCATCTATTTTATCAATTTTTATTTGTTGCCTCCATGTTGTATTTAAATAACAATCTGTAAATGCAGCCTAATAAATTATTTTAATTATGTATTAATATTTCAAATTCTGCCATTTTTCTTAGGGTTTCTCCTCCTTCTCCAAGATTTTCTAAGATTTTTTAGCCATTTGGAAATACCTTAACCATGATACAGTAGATTCCTTTCTTTACTAAGCAATAATTGATGTATCTTTTGTCTATTTCATGGGTCTAGATGTAGCATATTGGCATATGTAATCAGATTTTTTTTACTGTAATGTTCTTAACTAACAAAAATTGATGAAATATTCATATTCATATTCTCCCCCAGGAAAGAAACATGCAGGCACCTGACTTTGCCAAATGTACAAGCAACAAGACGTAAAGTAGCTCAGATTTTCCCAAAGAAAAAAAAGGCATGTGTTGGTGATGAGAGATTTAAAGGACAGAGACAATAATCTGTAGACTAGACAAATTCTTAAGGGAAATGTGTTGTGTTCCAAGTGCAAAGATTAAAGATGCGATGGAGAGGCTCGCCAAAATAATTCAGCCCTTTCTCCCATTTCATATTGGGACATAATAAGACCCTGGAAGCAATTTCAATGGACTATGAGCAACCAGGCAGGGTAGCCAAACAATTAGGAGCCCACAGGTGGTCATCTCATCTATACTTCAAACTGAAGGTCAATATACCTCCGAGTCTCTTCCAGCATTATGATTCTATTGATTTATTGTTTAGTGTATGGAATTTACAGGTCATTCAATCACAGATATACAAATTATATAACACTAACATACAGTATTTGGGGGTGGGGGACTAATATAAATCCTACCCCAAAAATAAGTCTGAGGGGATGGCATGGCTAGCACAAGAGGTGGCGAACATGCGGAGGCCGACCATGGCCAGCAGCAGCCACAGCCTGCCGGCTCTTTGGCAGAGAGAAGTCAGAGCCTGGAGGCAGAAGCAGGGGGGAGACAGGTAATCCTTATTTGCTGCGTGGCTGCCTGGCTCACTGGAGGCTTGTGCAGCAGAACTGGCAACAGGCAGAGGCACAGGGGGTTGAGGCAAGCAATCCTGACACCCCATGCAGGTGTCTGCCCCAGTGCAGCTGCAGACAAGCCGAGAGACAGAGGGACAGAGTGGGCGGTGCATTGGGATCACCTGCCCCCCCCCCCCCCCCGCATGCCTCTGCCTGCCTCAAGCACACACTTTTTGCCCAGAGGGAGACTGGAAGCTTTGCCTGCTTGCAAATGGGGTGCTTTGAAACAGAGCTAATTGCTCTGTTTCAAAGCGACCCAATTGCAAGCAGATGAAGCTTCCAGTCTCCATTATTTCTCCATCTGGGCAAAAAGTGTGTCTGCCTTGGAAAGCCCTGTAAACCACTGCAGTCGTGGGCAAGCAGATGATGGGAGGGAGCAGCCAGCCGGCTGCAAAATAAGACATCCCCCCCCAAAATAAGACCTAATGGGTCTTATCAAACCCTCCCCAAAAAAGACCCAGTCTTATTTTTGGGGAAACATGGTGTGTGTGTGTGTGTATGTATATGTATATGTATGTATCTTCTGTCAACTTAGCAGTTCGAAAGCATGTACAAAATGCAAGTAGAAAAATAGGGACCACCTTTGGTGCAAAGGTTAGTGTTCCGTGCACCTTTGGAGTTTAGTCATAACAGCCACATGACCACGGACATGTCTTCGGATAGTGCTAACATTTCGGCTTTGAAACAGAGATGAGCACCGCCCCCTAGTCGGGAACGACTAGCACATATGTGCGAGGGGAACCTTTACCTTTACTTATATGCATGTATATATCATATACCGTTTCCCCAAAAATAAGACCTATCCCTAAAATAAGTCCTATCGTGATTTTTTTACGCATGCGTCTAATATAAGCCCTACCTCCAAATTAAGCCCTACTTAAAAGCCTGCGCAGCCAGCCACCCACCCATTCTGTCTGGTTTCTCATAGTGCTGCGGCCATGAGCTGAGGCGGGTTACTCAGGGCCCACACAGCCAGACCATCCATACATCAATATGTGCCTCATGGTGGCAGCACCAGCACTCATGTGCAGCAGGAGCCCACATGCCACCAGCCCACTTCTTCTGGTTGCTTGCAGCTGCAACAGTGCCGGTGCAATGAGTCGAGGCAGGGGTCAGAGCATGGATGGCCTAGGTGCGGGGGCCCTGAGGTAAGCCAGTGTGGGGCGCGTGGAGAAGCTCCACCCCGCCTCACGGCCATGACACCAGCTAGATGCAGTGAGGAATTCCTATTTGGCTTTTCAAGTGAAAGACAAAAGTTAAGAGAGAATTATTTATTCTAAGCTAGCCTTATAATTCAATGGGTAAGAATTTGAATGCAAGTAGTAAAGTCCAGTCTTATAGAAATTGGCTTGGATATAGAAATACGTACCTTTTAAGAAATAATTAAAGGTACAATGTCTGATCTTGAAGAACTAAAGTTGCTCCTAACATATATCCCAAAGTAGATGCCATTATTGATACCTATACTTCTTTTGCGCTTTCCAGAACATTGTAATTTTCCTTTTTTTTTCTTTTCTGATATATTTGCCACTTTTTAAACTGGTATATACATTACATAATATTACTAGGGCATAGAATTAAAGCCTTGAATTGTGTAGCAAACCCCAAATTTGAAGGAAACAAGTACTCATGGGAGATATATAATACTTACTCTTAGAGTAATATTTAATACAGGTAGTCCTCAACGTACGACCACAATTGAGCCCAAAATTTCTGTTGTTAAGTGAAACATTTGTTAAGTAAGTTTTGCTCCATTTTACATTTCCTGCCACAGTTGTTAAGTGAATCACTGCAATTGATAAGTTAGTAACCTGGTTGTTAAATGAACTTGGCTCCCCCATTGACTTTGCTTGTGAGGTCGCAAAAGGTGACCTGGGGACACAGCAATAGTCATAAATATGAATCTGTTGCCAAGTATCTGAATTTTGATCACATAAACATGAGGATGCTACAACGGTTATAACTGAAAAACGGTCATAAATCACATTTTTCAGTGCCACTGTAACTTGGAATGGTCATTAAATGAACTGAGGACTACCTTACAATAAAATGTTGATTTAATGGACCACTTTGGAGAGAAAGGGTATCTCTATGTCACTGATGTAATTTTTAGCACGTGTAATAAATACTGTTATCTGCATCAATTTACCTCATTTATGTACAGGTAGTCCTATTTAATATTACCATTTATTTAGTAACTGTTCAAAGTTACAATGGTGCTGAAAAAAGAGACTTATGACTGTTTCACAGTACCATCACTGCAGCATTCCAGGGTCATGCAATCAAAATTCTGACACTTGGCAACTGGCATGCATTTATGTTGGTTGCATGTCCCAGGATCATGTGATCACCGTTTGCAACCTTCTGACAAGCAGACTCAATGGGGAAGCCATTCACTTAACAACCATATTGCTAACCTACTGCATTTTTGAAGTATAATTTGTCTTTGCATAGGATCACAGGAAAGTACAGTATACTGTAACTGTCATGGGACTTGAAAAATACTGAAAATTCCTGTCAGATTCGTCTTCTAAATCCCTAGTTCATAAACATATGTAGTAGCCAACAACTTCTTTCCATCTCCCTAGTAGTAGACTGCCAACAACTATAAGTCTTTCTGTCCTCTTGCTAGACGCAGCTGCTTCTCTTTATTTTTCAGGGGTCAATCATCCTACCTCTTGTTCAACAGAATCCCTTTTCTGCCCCTAAAAATTCAGAACCCACTTCTTTTGCAAACCTCTACAAGCAATTTCTGAATTCCAGTGGTACAAAGTATCTTTTTTACTACTTCCTTCTGGTTCTCTCCCATCCATTGTTTTTGCATCCTTTGATTTTCTTCTTAACAGAGGATCTCCGTTCTTTAACTTGATCACATCAGTTTAAGTATGGCCACTCATGGCTTCCATTTTTTTGGACTTTTTGTACAAGCACTACTATGAGCTTGGATTTGCTGCTAATATATGCTGAACTGTTTTCAGACAGGAAATACAAACATTACATGTCATAACCAAGTACTATGTCCTGGTTTATTGGTTTATTTTAGTCAATTTATTTTTTATTGGTTGTAAGGGCATCTGTAAGACAAACAAAATCTCTAAGCTGTGGGGCAATATCAGAGCTTTCCTTGCAGACTGCAATTGACCACCGGGTTAAAACAAATGAAGACATACTTTGATGTGAGCTGATATTGGATTGCTCACAGTTTTCTTATTTAATATGAACAGCCAGGTTTGATGGCATTCTAAGAACTTTTAGCACATGGAAGCTACAATAATCCATATAGTATTTCAATTAATAGCTAGTTTTTGCTTTAGTTGGGTCTTAGAAGCAGTTACAGTTGATATAAGCATTCCTAAACACACTTGTCACAGTAAGATAATACTCAATATCATCAACATACTGCTGGTATCTTGCTCAAGTCCTGTAATGACTGTATCCAAGACTTTATTATGGTTTTCCAATAAGAGTCAGCCATTAAGATGACTCCAGTCAATTCCAACCCATTATTAATCTAAAACATGAAATAAATCTAGATTTTAAAATATTGCTGAAAGACATCAGTGAGGATACCATTATTTATTTTCTGGATTTACGTTCTCACCTATCTCACATGATTCTAGGCAGCTCACAACAACTGATAAAAATAAGGGGAAAAAACTAAATGACATTTCCATCAGAAGACATAAGTACAAGAGGAACCTCAAACTGCATACCAGATCAGTCAGGGGCAGTGTTACAGAGAGACAGAGATGTCAACTCTTCTATCTCCAGGGGGAAAAATCCATAACCACTTTTGCTAAGGTTGAGTTTCTCTCTCTCAGGTCCTTTCAGTCTTTCAGTCTCCAGGCAATGAGTTAGTACCTGAATAGCATAATTTGTCCAGCACTGGTAGAGATGTTTAATGGGATATATATAATGGGATACCGATGATGATCAACTCTCCCAGAGGTTTCATATAGATGTTAAAGAGGAGAGGGGAGAGAGACATGAGCTGAGTAACCCAACATAACCGGGCCTAGGGCTGGACTTCTTTTCCACTATAACTTATTGGTTAGTGTTATCAGCCACAAGGGGGGAAAAGGTAAACTATTGCAAAATAACACCTCCCACTCTCAATCCCTGGAGCTGGTCCAGCAAAATATCAAGCAATAGTATCAAAAACCACTAAAAGATCTAGGAAGGCCAGAAAAGACTAGTCACCCCATCCTAAACTCTCCAAAGGTCAATGACCAGCATTATTAATGTTGTCTCAGTATTATGTAGCCTAGCCTGACTGAAAAGGGTCTAGATAATCTGCTTCATCCAAGCCTTGCACAGCTGGGAACCTACCACTATTAGGACTTCATTACCTTTCAAAGTAAATATTCCACTGGATAAAAATTAAACAATTAACAATGCAAGCATTATGAGCAATTTTATCAGAACACCTTGCAAATTTTAACACAACAGAATTCTGAGTTATAGAATAACATTTCCTAGAACTGATGTCAGAAAGCTCTATTTGTGATGTAATGGAAGAAGCAAAGTGAGGCCTTGTCACCCCAGTTGTCAGGTCAAGCCTAAAGATAACACACAGTAAGATCTAATCAAGTCCAATCTTTTATTTTACCTGACATTCAAACCTGCATCCCGAAGAACTTTTGCTGTTCCTCCTGAGGCAACCAAAGTCAAACCCAAAGAAGTCAGACATTTTGCAAATTCCACCAGACCAGTTTTATCTGAGACACTAAATAAAGCTGAAAGAAAAACAATTTTTTTAATGAGAATATTGATATATAGCAAAACCCCATATTCATACAGGACCAGCTAAATTCACTACAGTTCTATTTTAAGCACTGGTAATCATCAATGAAAAAGGTGATTGTTTTTAAAATCTGATCTACCAAGTAGGTTTCAGTCATACATTGTGTTTCCTGCTACCACTACATGGAAACACTGCCACTTCTTCTCAGCATAATTCAGCAATAATCTTCTATAATTCAGCATTACAGTATCAATCATCTTTAGTGTTGCTGGCATTGTAATTCACATCAGGAAGGCACTACTGGTGGAGGGAGCTAGTCCAGAATAAATTTTGTTCATCCGAATGAACAGGACTTGTATAACAACCTTGCAGCTTTTACAAGATGTCTTTTAGAAAAACATTTTCAAATTTTCTTCTGCCTTCCAACTGATGTAATGCTTGGGATAACTGAGAATAATGGGGCAGTTGCTGTAGCTGTTTCTTTTGTTAATTTACTTCTACTCAAATTATTTCATATTAAATTAATTTTCCCAGTAATTCCACAAGAGAAAAATGTATTGGCCACAAATAAGAGGGCAAGGTGTACTGTAAATGTAACAGTCAGGATCAAAAATGTAAACTTAAATGTAACATGGGATTTTCAATATTATTTTATTCTCTCAGGATGATAAAAGCTAACTCTTTCCATCTTTTTTTCTTGATTTAAAGTGTGTCTACAAAAATAAGTCCGTATATTCATATTTCTATTATCTGAATCAATCCCCTTCAGGATGAAGACCTTTTCATCAAACATGGACAGAAATATAATTAGGCAGGACTGTCTGCTTTATTTCTCACTTTCATGCCATTATAAGCAGTTATCCTAGATGCCTTTCAATAGGATAAGAGCTCCTCTATTCTTAAAAATATGGTTTTGTACTCTGTCCTTCAATAGGATTCGAAGGATTCTATTTCATTCGAAGTTTGCGACTTTGCACCGCAGTCATGAGAATCAAATAGTGAAGATCGCATTGCACTTTACGTTTTACACTGCAAATTGTCCCTGCATATTTGCTAACTCCTCTTGAAAAAATATGCACAAAAGAAACCAGCAAACCAGGGAGAAAAGTTGCGGATTACATTCATCGGGAGCTAAAGAAGATGCAGAAAAAGGCAATCCTCTACCAATAGTTGAAAGGGATCATTCAACCCAAGAACGAAACTCCGCTCACTTCTGCTGATCTTCGTGGGCCTTAACTTGCATCTTGGACGGGGTGAGGTTAAAACTTTTAACCTATCAGGACAGATTAAAACTATGCACATTGATTTTAACACGCAATCGCCTTGTAGTCCACGCAGATACTCTGTTTTTTAGCCTTTGTAGCTTTAGTGTAACGGTTTCCCTTCAATTTAGTCATATGGGGAAAAGAGCCAATACTGGTCACGAGGCTTGTTTCTGAATAACACGGGTAAGATCGGACAGAACTTCAGCACACAGCGTACACCACGCTGAAGAGGAGCCCTCCTGTTAAGTCAATCACCAAACCGGGCGGAACCCTCCAGTAAGCCAAAAACCAACAGGCGGTGCTCCCTTCTAATTTCAGAGGGGGGTATTTTGCTGCTGAGAAAGTCAAAACTTTTGCAGAGTAGTGAACCTGCAGGGTCGAGATGCCAGGCATAGCAATCGAAACTCACCCAGCTGCTGCCTCAAAGCCATGTTTGTAGACCCTCTGCAAGAAAACACTCCCAGAGAAGAACAGGCGGCAAGAAAGAAAGCCTGCTCCTCGCGGGTGGATATAAATAAATGAGAAGGTGGTAGCCGAAGGAAGGGGGTGGGGTTACGATTGCATGCCGGGAAGGCGGGGAGAGAACTGAATCGCTGAGGCTTTGATTCAGCGCTAGAAAGAAGTTCGGGGAATTTTGGCCTTGCTGAAAGAAAGGAGCGATCCCTGAATTAGACCCGCTATATTCTAGTCAAGGGGCAGTGTAAAAACTGAATCCGTATTTACTAGTCACCTCGGACTAAATGGCTGTGATGCGGTAACAATATTTTTTACCTCGTTTGTACCATGCAAAACTCCGTAGATCCACGCAATCTTGGTATACGATTGTTCTTTGCATTGCTTTCTTTACGCAAAGCTAATCATGTAGCTAGATTTGCATGTTTCAGCAATGTGGGTGATATCAGTGCAGTTAAGTTAGTAACCCCGATTTGTTAAATGAATTTGGTTTCCCTATTGACTTTGCTTGTCCGGTCAAAAAGATGATCATGTGACCATGGAGATGCTGCAATGGTGTACCTTTTGCACCCAATCTCTCTCTCCTATTTGACAAAAAACCATTAATGGTATTTCATTATGGTTAGTACTGTTATAACAAACACCTCTAGATATGAAAGTGTTGCATTATTCCAGTTTACCCTAATTACGCAGGATTGCAGAAACGCTTTAGTTACTCTCAAGTCTAGTCTTAAGACTTGTTCTTGACAAATTTATGTGGATTTTGAGTTACTATGATACGGTTTTTTGAGGGGAATCTGAAAATCTGTTCTAGTCTTTCCAGGTGTTGATCCAGATTAGTTGGCCCTCCAATCACCTGCACTAATTCTCTGGAATTTCTTAAATATAAAGCTTCAGCCAATCAGTTAATTACTTCAAATGTAATGCGGATGGTACCTCCATTCGTCTTGAGCTCCTTTTCCTATTTCCACCTCCTTTATGAAAATCCAGAATCCAAAATATATAGAATTATGTAATAAGCAGGGTTGGAAGAGACCTTGGAGGTCATCTAACTCAACCTCAAGTTCAAGTAGGAAACCCTATATCATTCTGGACAAATGACTGTCCAATCTTTTCTTTAAAACTTCCAGTGATAGAGCACCCACTTCTGGAAGCAAGCCATTCTACTGACTAATTTTCTACTAATAAGAAATTGTTCCTTAATTCTAAGTTGGATTTCTCCAATAAGCTTCTACCCGTTATTTGTTGTCCTGTCCACAAGTGCTTTGGAGAATAGGTTGGCCTCTTCTTTCCTGTCCAAACCCTCAAATATTGGAAGACTATCATACCACCTTTAATCCCTCTCTTTAATAGGCTAGGCTGGGTGTCAGCAACCCACAGCTCCAGAGCTGCATGTGGCTCTTTGACCCATCTCCTGCCGCTCCCTGCTGACCCAGTCGTGCAACCTGCTCTCCACCCTGAGAAGGTGCGAGCCTCTCTGCAAAGCTGCACAGCTGAAGCACTCCTAGCATTTTCTCTGCTCTGCCTGCGATTGGCTGCTTTTTGCAATTCTACGTCCTTCGTAGGCAGCTCAGAACCAGCCACGGTCCCCTTTGTGTTGACTCAGGAAGGAAGGGAATGGGGAGGAGCAGCCACTGCCAGATGCAGGGAAGGAAGAGCTCTGGCTTTCCTGCGCAGCGCGGCCAGCTTCTCACCTGAGTGTGCAATGGCGGCAGTGGGAGGAGCCGTCGCCGCCGCGATCCTGGCCCAGGGGGTATCTTGGTTGGGCATGAGAGAGAGAGAGAGAAATGGGAGAGAGAAAAGAGGAGAGAAAGAGAGAGAGAAATGAGAAAATGATGGATGGAGAGAATGAGAGAGAGGAAACAGAAACAAATGAGAGAGAAGGAGAGGGAGAGAGAAATGAGAGAGCTGGAGGGAGAGAAAGAGAGGGGGAAAAGAGGGAAACTAATGAGAGAAGGAGAGAGGAAAAAAATAGGGAGAGAGAAATGAGAGAAAGAGAAATGAGAAAATGATGGAGAGAATGAGAGAGGAAAAAGAAACATGAGAGAGAGAAGGGGAGAGGGAGAGAGAAATGAGAGAGAGGGAAACAAATGAGAGAGAGGAGCGAAAAAGAAAGAAGAGAGGGAGAGGAAAAAGAGAAATGAGAGAGAGAAGACAGACAGACAGACCCATTTCCCACACAAAACACCGGGAGCCACAAAACCTGGGTAGGCATGGCTGGCGGGGGGGGGGGGGGTGTCATGTGACTGGGTGGGATGATATTGAGTTGGTCACGCCCACCCAGATTTTGTGACTCCCGGTGTTTTCTATGGTAAACAGGTCCAAATGGCTCTCTTGAGTGTTTAAGGTTACAGACCCCTGGGCTAGGCATACCCAGTTCCTGCAACTATTCATTGTATTCTTTAGCCTCTAGTCTCCTAATTATCTTTGTTGCTCTCTGTCTCAACATATAAGCATATGCTGAGCAACACTCAGCTTTAATTCGTTCATTAGATACCATTAAGTTAGCCTTCAAACTTTTAGTGACTGCACAAACACCATCTTGATAGTTTTCAGCAATAATTCCTAATTTTTCCAAGGACATTTGAACAATGTCTTTGATTATTCTCTCTTGCCAAGCATAATCGCTTTTTCTAGTCCATTATCAACTCACATAACATGCTCTAAATTTTTGAGTTTTTCTTGCTGAATATACTTCAAAGCAATAGTCAGCCTTTATTAGCAATGACTGAAGACTGTGAAACTGTTACCAGCATTTCCAGATATGCAATTCAAAAATTTCTATTCTTTTTCTCCCTGTTTCTCATTGCCCTATTTTCACAGCCTTATATTTAATTTAATTTAATTTAATTTAATTTCCAATTTATATACCGCCCTTCTCCCTGAGGACTCAGGGCGGTGTACAGCCAAGATAAAAAACATAGAATACAAATATTAAAACATTTAAAAATATATATAAATGTTGGCCCGAAAGTTAAGAATCACAGACTAATTAAAAGAATTTAAAAATTTCTTCTTAAGACAACCCGGCTTGCTGAAAAAGATGGGTTTTCAGGGAACGACGGAAGGCATTGAGGTCATGGATTCTCCTTATCTCCGGGGGCAACTGATTCCAGAGGGTGGGAGCCCCCACAGAGAAGGCCCTCCCCCTGGGGGCCACCAGCCTACACTGTTTGGCTGATGGCACCCAAAGGAGGCCTCCTCTGTGGGAGCGCACGGGTCAATGGGAGGTCGTTGGTAGCAGCAGGCGGTCTTGGAGATAGCTAGGCCCTATGCCATGGAGCGCTTTAAAGGTGATAACCAACACCTTGAAGCGCACCCGGAAGACCACTGGGAGCCAGTGCAGCTCGCACAGGAGCGGTGTTACATGGGAGCGCCATGTTGCTCCCATCACTACCCGCGCTGCTGCATTCTGGACCAGCTGGAGCCTCCGGGTGTTCTTCAAGGGGAGCCCCATGTAGAGAGCGTTGCAGTAGTCAAGGCGAGAGGTGACGAGGGCGTGAGTGACTGTGCACAAGGAATCCCGATCAAGAAAGGGCCGCAACTGGCAAATCAGGCGAACCTGATAAAAGGTCCCCCTGGTAACAGCCGTCAGATGTTCCTCCAAAGACAGCTGCCTATCCAGGAGGACTCCCAGATTGCGAGCCCTTTCAGTGGGGGCCAAAGACTCGCCCCCAAATAGTCAGTGATGAAGTCAACTGACTATATCGGGATGCCGGGAGCCACAGCCACTCAGACTTGGAAGGGTTGAGCTTGAGCCTGTTCCTCCCCATCCAGATCCGCACAGCCTCCAGGCACTGGGACATCACTTCAAGGGCATCTGGAAGTGATGGAAAAACTATTGCTGTAGCTATTAAACTTTTTATGCTGAATTCTTTGTTTTACCAGTATACTGCCCATTCCAATAACATGAGATAACCTTTATTGTCACTTTTTTCTGTGAACACACTGGCACACATTAAAAAATGAAATTCTGATGCCCCCCCACTCCCTCACTCCCTCTATCTATCTATACACACACACGCACACATGCACATACATATCCATATCCATATCCATATGCTATATATATATATATAAGCCTGATGATGGCAGATGGGATTCTGTCGAAACGTCGCTTCTACCCTTTTAGGGATATATCCACGATTACACGGGAAGAAACCCGAAATATTAACTATACACATATATAAATATAAATATAAATATAAATAAATAAATGTGTGTGTGTGTGTGTGTGTGTGTGTGTGTGTGTGTGTGTTCTAGCCAGGTTTTCCCTACGTAGCCAAGGTTTTTTTGTAGCTCCAGCTCAGTAGAATCTCATCTACTCGGTTCTGGGCTTTTTTCCTTTCTAACACCTATCAAGCTCTAACTGCTAGGTGGGAGACCTAAATAGATCCATTTCTAGCTCGTTAGCTGTCATCAGTAGGCCACACCCATATCCTCCCTGTAAAGGCACAGTATCAATTTTCTTACTTCTTCGTAGGGTTTATGTGTGTTTTTCTTCTAGCCAGGTTTTCTCTACGTAGCCAAGGTTTTTTTGTAGCTCTATACACACACACACACTCACACATGTACAGTGCATTCAGAAAGTATTCAGGCTCCCTTCACTTTTGTCAATTTTGTTATGCAGCAGCCTGATTCTACAGTTGTTAAAAAAATTTTTCTCGTTAATCTACACTCAGTACACCATAATGACAAAGTGAAAACACAATTTTAGAAATGTCTGTAAATTTATTAAAAAGAAAAAAAATTGAAATATCACATTGGCATAAGTATTCAGACCCTTCATTCAATACTTTGTTGAAGCATCTTTGTCAGCAATTACAGCATTGGTCTTTTGGGGTATGACACAACAAGCTTTGTGCACCTGGATTGAGGGATTTTCTACTATTCTTCCTTGCAAATCCTCTCAAGCTCAGTCAGTTTGCGTGGTCACCATCAGTGGACAGCCATTTTCATTTTTTTAAAAAAATAATCTTTATTTACATTTTCCGTTAAAAACAAACAAAAAATAACAACACACCATATAAATATAGATAAATATAAATAAATATAAAGATAAATAAATATAAATACAGCACAAAAAACATCACAAATAACAAACAAGTAATAGGTGCAGCTAGCACCTTAACAACTAACTATTCAATATAGTATTACAATCTAGGGGAGATAGAACAACTTATATATCTTTATATATCAATTAGGTCTAACCGAGCTCACTTTCCTTGTATAATATAGTTTTCTCCATAACTACTTTTTCTCTTCTGGATTGGATTATGATTTTCTTTTCTCTAGCCAAGTATATAATTTTTCCCAGGATAAACATGTTTGTGTTTAGTCTCTATCTTTTAACTTCTTGGTTAATTTATCTGCTTCCGCACAGTCTAAAATCTTTTTTATAATTGCTTCCTCTGATGGGATATTTTGATTTTTCCAAAATTGCGCATATGTCAATCTCGCCACCGTGATAATGTGAAGAGCTAAATACCATAGATCTTTCTTAATCTTATCTGGTTTGGAGCCGAGCAGGCATGTCTCTGGTGACCATTCGATTTTTTGATTTAAAATCTCATTCAGCCATTTTTTTTATTTTTCCCCAAAATTTTTGTACTTCCGGGCATGTCCACCATTGATGATAGTAAGTGCCTCTTTCTAGCCCACATTTCCAACAATCAGCCAATTGCCTAGTAAACATTTTGGCCAGTCTATCAGGGGAAAGGTGCCACCTATATATCATCTTGTAAATGTTTTCTTTATATGCCGTGGAAACTACTAATTTCATATTCTCCCCCCATATCCCTTGCCATTTGTCTAGGTGGATTGAGTACCCAAAATTTTTCCCCCAGGCGATCATTGTGTCTTTATCTCGTCACCTATCTCTAATCTCATTAATAATTTGTAGCTTTTAGAAATCATGCCTTTTTCTTGACCCATCATGATTTTATCTAATTCTTATAGATCCACATATATGCCTTTCCCATCTCTGTCTTTTTTAAATTTAGATTGGATCTGTAAATAAATCCACCAGTCTACTTGTATTCCTAATGAATTCAATTCCTGTTTAGATTTTAATTTTCCCTGTACATTCAGTAGGTCTTTGTATGTTACTTTCTTTGTTGGGTTATAAAGTTTTGGATATGTCAATGCTTCCACAAGTGATATCCAACACGGTGTTTTAATGTAGTATTTTTTGCTGACCTTTTCCCAGTTTTGATTAAAATGTTTCTTATGTAGTGTCTAGTAAACCATTTGCTTTGTGGGGTGCCATTTTGCCACAGTGCCATATGCCAGCCCTGTTGTAGATCGTAACCTTCTAATTTAAGGAGACGGTTGTTACCCAAGATAATCCATTCTTTTATCCACACTAACAAAGCTGCTGAATAATAGTTCTCCCAGCATGGCAGTCCTAGGCCTCCTCTTTCTTTTATCTCTTGCATCATCCTTTTCTTAATCCGTGGCTTTTTCCCCTGCCAAACAAACTTAGTTATTATTTGATTTAATTCCCTAAAAAAATTTTTGGGTAGATTCGTTGGGGCAGTTTGAAATAGGAAATTAAATTTTGGTAAGATGTAGGATTTGACTGTTGTTACTCGTCCCAGAAGTGAGAGTTGTATTTTACTCCCTTTATCTAAATCTTTCCTTGTTTGAGTTAATAATTTGTTATAATTATCTTCTTGTATACTCAAACATCTACCAGATAAACAAATTCCCAAGTATTTAATTTTTTTTAACTATTTTCAACCCAGTCACTTCCTGTAAATCTTTTTTTTCTTCTTCTGAAATATTCCTTGTTAACAAATTTGTTTTCTTTTTATTAATCAATAATCCTGCTATTGCCCCAAATTCCTCAATCATCTCTAATAGGTATGTGCATGATTTTATCGGCTCTTCCAAGATGAAAACCATGTCATCTGCAAAAGCCTGGGTTTTATATACCTGTTGTCCTATTCTAAGGCCTTTTATTTTTCCCTCATTCCTTACTTTTCGTAGCAAAGTTTCTAATGATAAAATAAAGAGTAAGGGGGAGAGGGGACAACTCTGTCTTGTGCCTTTATTGATAAAAAACTCTTCTGTTAAATCCCCATTCATCAGTAATCTGGCTGTTTGTTTAGAATAAATAGCTTTAATTGCATTTATAAATCTCTGTCCAAAACCCATGTGTTCTAGCTGTACTAATATAAACTCCCAGTTAACCCTATCAAAAGCCTTCTGGGCATCTATAAAAACTAAAGCAACTTGTTTGCCTGGGTGCTCTTCATAATATTCCAATACGTTTAACATGACTCTCAAATTATCTCATTTGACGTGATGGTAAAAATCCATTCTGGTCAGTGTGCATAAAATCATTCAGGAAGATTTTTAATCTATTTGCCAAAATTGTTGTGAAAATTTTATAATCAGAATTCAGAAGAGATGTTGGTCTGTAGTTTTTTATATCTGTCGAGGCGGGGTCTTCTTTTGGAATTAAACTAATATTGGCCTCCCTCCATGAATGGGGAATTTCTGCTTTCCCCAAAACTTCATTAAATAGATCTTTCATGTGTTCTCCCATTACCTCAAACATTGTCTTATATAGCTCCGCCGTGAGCCCATCTGTGCCAGGTGTTTTCAGATTCCCTTGTTTCTTCACTGCTCTTTCAATTTCTGTTAAGGTAATTTCCTCTTCTAATATTTCTTTTGTTAAATTAGATATTTTAGGTAAATCCGAATTCTCTATATAATTTTTTATCGCACCTGCTAAGGTCTCTTCTTCTCTTTTTTTTTTTATTCTTTATAAAAGTCCACTGCAATTTTTTCCTTTCCTCCTTTATCTTTTATTAAATTTCCTTCCTTATCTTCTAACTGATCAATTCGTCTATTTTGTTTTTCTTTTTTGAGTCTATAGGTGAGCCATCTTCCTAATTTATTAGCTGATTCAAAGTGTTTTTGCTTTGTTATTTTTATCTTATCTTTCAATTTGTCCAGCTCTAAAAGATTAAGACGATATTTTAGTAATATTATCTGTTCTTTCGCTTCCATGGATAGTGGATTATCTTGTAGCTGTTCCTCAGCTTTTATTATTTTATTTAATATTTCACCCCTTTCTTGCTCTTCTTTTTTATGTTTGATGGCCATATGTTTTATAATGAGACCTCTTATGAAAGCCTTAGCAGTATCCCAAATTATTTGTAGTGGCATTCCTGGAGTCTTATTTTCTTGAAAGAAACGGGTTATTTCTATCTTCAGTTTTTGTGTAAGTTCACTTTCATTTAGGATCTCTGTTCTCATCATCCATCTCCTTCTATTTTTCCCCTCTTCCTTTAACACTGCCAAAACCGGATTATGATCCGCCCAATCATTAGGTAAAATTCTAATTTCTGCTATTTGGGAGTTGAGTTCCTGTGACATCCAAATCATGTCCAATCTGGACCACGATTTATGACTAGAAGAGTAATAAGTAAATTGCTCCACAGTCCGATTGTAATCCCACCAGGTGTCTTTCAGTCCTAATTCCTCTCTCATTTCCTTGCAAATGGCTAGTAAAATCCTCTTATCTTCTCCTTTATTTCCTTTTTTAGTATTTTCCTCTGTTTTATAATCTTGTGTCCTGTTAATAATTGCATTAAGTCACCCATAAGGCATACCTGCTCGTATTCCATTTCTCGAATTTCTTTTCGTATTCTTCGGAAGAATGAAGTTTGTTTGGTGTTAGGGGCGTAAATTCCAATCAATAGTACCTTTTTTGTAGTAGTTCCACCTCTAATATTAGTATTCTTCTCTCTTCGTCCACAAACAATTGTTTCGGCAAGAGATGTTCTTTTACAAATATAGCTACTCCTCTTTTCCTCTCCTCTGAAGCCGCTACAAATAGTTTCCCTGCCTTGGGACATTTCAGCAATTTTGTTTGTGACAATTTAATGTGAGTCTCTTGTAAACATGTTATATCTGTTTGGGCTTTGGCTATTTTGGATAGAATACATCTTCTTTTTGTCGAGGCATTGAGACCGTTAACATTTACCATCAGTAACCTCACTCCTTGATTCATTTCTAACTATTAGCCCCTTTAGTCTTAGCTGCTAGATGAGTCTCTACCCCATATTCTTCTACTCCTCCTTCTTCCCCCCTCCTCCCATTTCTTTTCCCCTTTCCATAATCTCGCGCTCCTCTCTTCTCCATTCCTCTTTCTGATCTCTCTGGCTCTCTTTGACTACCTCTTTGTCTCTTTCACTTTCGCCATGTCCAAAGTAATTCTCACAAAAGTCTTGTGCGTCATATATGCTCTCAAGTTTAATTTTCCGCTCTTGCCATGTCACTAAGAGTCCTTCAGGTAGTAACCATCGATACAGCGCATTGTGTTTTCTCAATTGTGAGGTTATGAATTGATAGTTATGTCTCTGCTCTCTCACTCTTCTAGGGATCTGTTTTAGTATTGTAATCTACCGTCCTTTATATGTAACGCTCTGATCCCTGGCTTTGTGGAGAGTTTCGTCTCTTAACGCCTTTTTGGTTACCCTCATGTGTATTTCTCTAGGCAGATTGTGACATCTCACATAATTAGTGTAAACACGATATGCTTCATCAATCTCGCCACATATTTCCTCTTTTTTCCTCCCCACTACTTCTGCAATTATTTCTCCTACTATTTCATCCAGCTGTTCTTCTTTGTCCTCAACCACATTTTGGAGATGAAGGGAAAAGGCGGATTTTTCCATCTCTAAGAAAACTATTTCATCCTCAAGCTTCCCCACCGCTTGCACACATTTCTTTTCACATTTATCAATCTGAATTTCAACTCTTTCAGAAGTTTTTTCCACCTCTATCAATCGCTCTTCGTGGTCCAGGATGGTTGTTTTCATTTCTCCCAGAGTCTCTTTTATTTGTATAATTTCACCTCTTAACCCACTCATCTCAGTTTTCAGTTCATCAAAACTTTTGGCAATTGATTCTTGGTCTTTTTCCATAATTTCTTGAATATTTTGGAACATCGCCTGCATACCTTGCATCGTAATTGGCTTTTCTGTTGTTGGTAAGTTTTCAGATGATTTTCTTAACCCTGGAGGAGTAGTTATTGGGGAGGATGCCACTGTAGAAGCTATATGTTTCTTTGTTACTTTTGTAGACGTGACTGTAGTGGACATATTGGCTAAGCAAAAGAGATTTTCCCAACTTATCATACACAAATATTATTTCATCTATTTAACTTAATACCCCCCTTTGATTAAGCTCTTATTATTATTCAATCTCAATCCTATATAATTATCAATCAAATTATCAATCAAATCTAGTTTATCTTATCTATACAAAAATACAATCTAAGCATATATGTATGTATGTATGTATGTATATATATATATATTAATACGCTAAATTATGCTAAGTAGTAATTTAAAAAAAGAAAAGGGAAGAGTAAGTAATTATATAGTCACTCAATTAATCCACAATCATCATAAACAGTTAATAAATATTAGAGATATTAAACAAGCATATATAAATTGTCAATTGATCCTTCAGGAGAGTATTAATCGCCAGTATCAAATTAATTAATACAGTTCATCAGGATAATTAAATTAAATAGGAAAGGGCTCACTGTTAAAGCTTCTGGGAGGAGGGGGGATCGGGAGGAACCTTACCCCCTAATCATTCCCCACTTCTTATAGTTAGTAGATCCAAGCTTATTGCTCCTTTGCCCTCTGTATTTCAGTAATCCAATTAGTCTTACTTCCGTTTCTTTCTGGTTCCACAGCAGCAAGATGATCACAAAATTAGTAAATGGACGCTTCTTTCACTTGTAGTTTGGGCTGCCGCTATTTTCTCCAGTCGCTACATAGTCCCTTTGCTCTTCAAATCCCTCTCCTTCTTTCTCTGTTCCGTTCTGTCTTGTCTTGTATGGTCTCCCCGAGCCGGTCAAAACCGCAGCGTCATTGGCTTCTGGGCCGCTATTTCGCGGCCTTCCTGTCCTCTGGATCCTCGGAGCTCACGCTTCATTGCAGTGAGGTGGGGGTCGCACTCCCCGTCCTCGCCTCCGAAGAAAGCCCCTCTACTCTCCCAACCTCTCCGAGGCTGAGAACGGCAAAAAAAAAACGTCACAGAGGTCTGGAAAATAGCTTGGTCCTGCGGAGCTAACACAGTGCCGATCCTTTCGCCCTGACTGCTGCACCAAAAGTTCTGGACAGCCATTTTCAGGTCCCTCCAGAGATATTCAATAGAGTTCAAGTCAGGGCTCTGGCTGGGCCACTCTAGCACATTCACAAAGTTGTCCCTAAGCCATTCCGGTGTTGTCTTGGCTGTGTGTTTAGGATTGTTGTCATGTTGGAAAGTGTTTGGCCAGTCTGAGGTCCTGAGCACTGTGGAACAAGTTTTCATTGAGGATATCCCTGTACTTTGTTCCATTCAGCTTTCCCTCAATTCTGACCAGTCTCCCAGTCCTTGCTGCTGAAAAACACTCCCATAGCATGAGGTTACCACCACCATGCTTCACTCTTGGGATGGTATTGGGCAGGCGATGAGCGGTGTCTGGTTTCCTCCAGACATCATTTAGAATTGAGGCTAAACAGTTCAATCTTAGTTTCATCAGACCAGAAAAACTTGTTCCTCATAGTCTGAGAGTCCTTCAGGTGCTTTTTTACAAACTCCAAGTGAGCTTTCATGTGTTTTGCACTGAGGAGAGGCTTCCATCTAGCCACTCTGTCATAAAACCCAGATCGGTGGAGGGTTGCAGTATAGAATATATAGAATAACAGAGTTGGAAGAGACCTTGGAGGTCTTCTAGTCC
Source organism: Arizona elegans (assembly GCA_022577455.1). Taxonomy (NCBI): domain Eukaryota; kingdom Metazoa; phylum Chordata; class Lepidosauria; order Squamata; family Colubridae; genus Arizona; species Arizona elegans. The sequence goes on from JAKOOJ010000001.1 coordinate 159,666,013, forward strand.
AACCCCCTGCCCAGGCAGGAAACCCTACACCACTTCAGACAAATGGTTATCCAACATCTTCTTAAAAATGTCCAGTGTTGGAGCATTCACAACTTCTGCAGGCAAGTTGTTCTTATTAATTGTTCTAACTGTCAGGAAATTTCTCCTTAGTTCTAAGTTGCTTCTCTCCTTGATTAGTTTCCACCCATTGCTTCTTGTTCTACCCTCAAGTGCTTTGGAGTATAGTTTGACTCCCTCTTCTTTGTGGCAACCCCTGAGATATTGGAACACTGCTATCATGTCTCCCCTAGTCCTTCTTTTCATTAAACTAGACATGCCCAGTTCCTGCAACGGTTCTTCATATGTTTTAGCCTCCAGTCCCCTAATCATTTTTGTTGCTCTTCTCTGCACTTTTTCTAGAGTCTCAACATCTTTTTTACATCATGGCAACCAAAACTGAATGCAATATTCCAAGTGTGGCCTTACCAAGGCATTATAAAGTGGTATTAACACTTCACGTGATCTTGATTCTATCCCTCTGTTTATGCAGCCCAGAACTGTGTTGGCTTTTTTGGCAGCTGCTGCACACTGCTGGCTCATATTTAAATGGTTGTCCACTAGGACTCCAAGATCCCTCTCATAGTTACTATTGAGCAAAGTACCATATATACGGTACTTATGCATTTTGTTTTTCTTGCCTAAATGTAGAACCTTACTTTTTTCACCATTGAATTTCATTTTGTTAGATAGCGCCCAATGTTCAAGTCTGTCATGATCCTTCTGTATCTTAAGTCTACCTTCTGGAGTGTTGGCTATTCCTGCCAGTTTGGTGTCATCTGCAAAGATGAGTTCCCAGTGATGGTTGTCTTTCTGGAACTCTGTCCCATCTCCACACAGGATCGCTGGAGCTCAGTCAGAGTGTTAGCTAGCCTGCTGCTTGCTGCCATGGAAAAGTGGGGAGGGGCAGTGGAGAATTGTTCATTGTGACATTGCAACCACGGTCTGGGCTTTGCTTATCTCTACTAAGTGTAGATTAATGAGAAATAAAGTGAATTTCAATAACTGTAGAATCAGGCTGCACCATAACTAAATTGACAAAAGTGAAGTGGGTCTGAATACTCTCTGAATGCATATATTAATTAGGGTCCATTTTGAATATATATCAGAAAAAGAACTCCTGAGAGGTAAGAAGATTGATATATAACATAAAGCTATTATAGAATCTAGATGTTCTGCTTCGAATACTACAAAGCCTCCTCCCAGAAAGTAACACAGTCATGGAGAAATTGTGTAGTTTCCCTTAAAGAAGAATAAAGGAGAATATTTGTACTCAGGGTTAGTATGTAGGGTCCTTGGTGCTCTCTGAGTTTGGATGTTTTCTTGTAGACGTTCCATTACCCAAACTAGGAAACATCATCAGTACCAAGTTCATGAATGTCAGCCAAGCTCAGAGAGCACTAAGGACCTCTCATGCTGTCTGTTTTTATTCCTGAATCCCAGTGAGATGGGTGTTGGGGGCACTGGAACGCTGACAATGAGTGTTACTCACATGGAGACATTTCCTGGAAGGCAATAAAGGGCCTTTTGAGGTATGCACTGATCATAAGAACCTTGATGCGCTAAAAACTCCCCAGAAACTTTCACCCAACAGGTGAGATGGACGCAGTACAGCCATAGGATTCAAATAATTTAACAACCAGTTCTCTGCCCTAATGACTGGCTGGGTAGGCGTGGCCGGGTGGGCATGTGACTGGGTGGGCATGGCCAACTCAATGTCACTCATCACACCCAGCCCTGCCTCCCAGCCACTCACCTCAAAGACAGAGGTTGGATTCAGCTGGTTCAGACCGGTTCAGGCTAATCCCACTACTGGGAACTGTTTGGTGACTGAGAGCCATTGAGACCTAACTGTTGGAACAGTTAGGAATAAAACACAGACGCACAAATCCGTACACAGCAGCTGAGAATGGTATAATTGAGAGGTGGAATGATATCTTACAAACAATGAAGGACTCACTGCTGGAGGAATCTGGTCTGAGCAGGTCATATTGGGGTGAAGCCATGTTGAATGCTAATTAATTAATCAATAGGCTGTGGAGTTCCTCTATTAATAATACTCAGTATGCAGTGCTATATGGGAGAAAACACTTCTGGCACATTTAAGGGTTTTTAGAAGCAATGCATGGGTGGTATTCCAAAAGCAATTAGGAGAAAAGGTCAACCAAAGGCTACAAGTTTACAGGCTGTGAGCCTGGCTCAAAGAGCTATCACTTTAGCAATGGGAGCAAAGAGTAATCATTTCCATAATCAGCCATTCTCAAGACTTGCTCCAGCCAGCATAGACGTCGCTGTTTCAATAGTGTATATATGCTAGAAATTCCAGCACGTTCCAAGACTGCGCTATTTGGAACTTCGTCCTGCCAGGTGATGCCAAGGATTCGTCGGAGACAACACATATGAAAGGTGTTCAACTTTCTCTCTTGCCATGCGTAAAGGGTCCAAGACTCACTATAGTACAAGAGTGTGCTTAGGCAGTTGTATTAACCTCTGAGCCACAAGTTCTCCCTTTATCAGCTTGAGCCAGGGGAGAGATTAAGTATTTCTTTATCAGCAAATGGAGCTGAAAGGCGAAAGGGAAACAATATGCTCCCTCCCATATTGGAGTAGACCAGATGCTTTGATAGAAAAACACAATCTCTCCCCTGGCTCAAGCTGATAAAGGGAGGAGGTTAATACAACTGCCTAATATGCAGGCAGCCCAAGTTCAAATCCAAGTAAGGGTATGGCTAGCTGATGAGAGCTAAATAGCTTGAAATAGATCTATACTAGTCTCCCTTTATTTCTTTATCAGCAAATATAAATTTTGTGTGTGTGTATATGTGTGTATGGTGTGTATCTCTATCTATCTATCTGTCTGTTTGTCTATCATTTTTTCTCTTCACATTCAGAACTACTGTTACTCTCAATTCAATTCCAACAGAAGCTTCTTTCTATTTTGAGGAATTTTTACAATAAACAAATGGATTGGCACATTCATTGACCTTACATTTTGGCATGAGCTAATAAAAAGCCTTGTTATCACTAACAAGACAAACCTCTTTCTTGTATCTTCTTGGGATGCGCAGTACGTGCCAAAAGGAGGCTTGGGAAGGTAAGTAGAACAGCGACGGGGGATCAGCTTGGCGTGCAGTTTAGCTTTGCTAGAAAGCAGGAAATCCTACTTTCTAGCAAAGCTAAACCGCGCGACACAGGTGATCGTCGGATTGTAGCTTTTTTTAACTACTGATTAAAGTAGCTAACTAGCTTTTTAAACATGCAGTGCGTGTTTGGTGCGCACTCCGCATGCGCACACAACATGCATTTGGTATGCATTGCGCATGCGCACACAGCGTGAGTTTGGTGCGCATGCGCGGCTGGTGAACTGGTAGCAAACAGGTTCAGGTTTCACCCCTGCCTAGTTCCTATAGCTGAAGGTGTGTCCCTTCTCAGTCTGGTCACTGGATTTTATTGGCATTGCCTTCTATGCACTGCAAGAGAGACTGGGCATCTGGTTTGTACAGCCTTGTTATTGTTTTTGACATGGAAATACCTCCCTCCTGGCGCTTTGCAAATGAATATCAGTCTTTCATTAGATCCAATGATTGGCTGGTGGCTCAGCAGACTAAAAATATTGTGATTAACACCAGCTGTCTGCAATTACTGTAAATTCGAATCTCACCAGGCTCAAGGTTGACTCAGCCTTCCATCCTTTCTAAGGTAGGTAAAATGAGGACCCAGTTTGTGGGGGCAATAAGCTGACTTTGTATAAATATACAAAAGTATGAAGGCTATTGCTTAACGCATTGTAAGCTGACCTGAGTCTCTGGAGAAGGGCGGCATATAATCAATTTTTTTTAAAAAAATGATTGACAAGTAAAGATTTAAAAACAACAAGAAAACATTTTCTGTTGATTTCATGGAAAACTGACATTTTAATTTTTCTTTTTTAGCATTAACATTGAGCACCTAGCATTGTCCTCAAAGTTATTTTGACTTGGTCTGAAAGAGAAATTGGACAGCTGGCTTGTACAGAATAGATTTGTCAGTCGGTATGATGATAATTTGTATTGCTATACCTCAGATTAATATAATGGAAAAAAAATTATTGACTAATTGGTGGGGCATATGCCGAGGACCAGAATAAAGCAGGAAGGAACTGTTGATCAGCATGTCAACTCCATTCCAATTGATAGATCAGATTTTTAAAAATCTTTTGCTATTGACACAGGTCTATTGATTTCCAGGAAGGAGTGCCTAGAGCAGTGATGGCTAGCCTATTCGGCACCTAATGCCGAAACTGGAGCGCGCCCAAAGCTGTGAGGGCACACGTGCCGTTGCTCTTCTGGGTTCCGGTGCACACATGCACGGCAGCCAGCTGCTCTTCTGGGTTCCAGCACGCATGCCCACTGGCCAGCTGCTCTCTTCCGGGTTCCGGTGTGTGCATGTGCACCGACCAGCTAGTCTTCACGCAAAGAGCAGCCAGCCGCTGTGCATGCGCACACAGGAATCCAGAAGAGCAGCTATATCTCCCTTCAAACGTCTTTAGCACAGTGTCTCTTTACATAACTGTTCACATAGAGCTCTTAGAACCTGAACTGCCTCATCTGCAGCTTTAAATAATTCTGTGGTCTTTTCATCTCTGTGTGTTTTCCTATTTGATCGTCTGTTGCCTGATGTATCTTACTTTTCTAATCGCATTAGTTCCTGAATATATTAATTCTCAACAAATGCTTCTTTTATTCTATAAGGCCATTTTAAAGGTTTTTGGCATAGCCTTTCCATCTTTAATTTCATGTGTCTCTATCAGATCTCTTCTGTAATAATTGTTGAGTAATTCTGCCCTAGCTAGAAATCTTCCCATGATCTGTTTGATCTTAAAATATTTCTCATTTTTCTTTCCTTTGTTTTTGTTGACATGCTTGGTCCAGCTATCTTTTCTTCCTTGGAAGTCTGTTCAGTCATTGTAGATCTGTGTAGTGGCCCACCATTTTCTCTTTGCTTTTCATGATTTTGGACCAGTGGTGAAATGTAAAATTTGTTACCACTGGTTCTGTGGGCGTAGCTTGGTTGGGGGGGCGGTAATATGACTGAGTGGGTGTGGCCATTTTTTTTTTTTTACTTTTAAAACCATTTTTTCTACAACCTCTTCGGCTGAAGAGGTTGTTTAAAAAATGCTTTTAAAGCCTCTGACGATCCCAGCTGACTTGCCTGATCGGCAGAGGCTTTTTTTCCTTTTAAAAACATTTTTTCTATAACCTCTTAGGCCGAAGAGGTTGTAGAAAAAATGCTTTTAAAAGCCTCTGATGATCCCAGCTGAGCCGCGCGATCATCAGAGGCTTTTTTTTTCTTTTAAAAGCATTTTTTCAGCCAAAGAGGTTGTAGAAAAAATGCTTTTAAAAATTAAAGCCTCTGATGATTGTGCAGCTCAGCTGGGCAATGTGGGGGGGAGAGATTTTTGCTACCGGATCAGGCGATCCGGTCCGAACCGGGAGCATTTCACCCTTGTTTTGGATCTTTATGAACCCAATCCTATTTGGATCTTCTGTGTTTTGAAATTTGAGGGTGTTTTTAACTTTAGTTTTCACAGTGTCTCTTCCTGAGTCTCTTCAAGTTCGCTTTTATAAAAGTTAATATCTACTGAATATGTTGTTATGTTGTCATATTTTACAATTCTATATTCTCTAAGTCAAATTTATTTTAATAATTCAGGATCTTTTCATAGTCTGCATTCTAGTTGATTTGATTACACATCTTCACTTTATTATATATTTAATTTAGATAACTAATTGGTAACATCCTTGTAGTAAAATTGTGCTTATGTTTCTTAAACCAATTGTTGGCTTTGGACAAAGAATTCTATTCACAAGCTGTATTAACTTATATACTGCAACCTTGAAGCTAGTAAATCTAGATCTTTCTGTAATTCTAGGCCAGGGCTGTCAAACTCCCTGTCAACCCTGAAGCTGACCTGGCCGAAGCCATCTTGGAGCTTCAGTGTTGCCACACTGGAGCAAGGGATAGGGAGGGGGGATTAGAGATACATGGGACTGTGTAGTCAAAATAAAATACTTTCCCCTGGGAACCAAGGACGTTCTCACACCTGGCTAGAGGAAGGAGGAGTGATGTCACCAGACGTGCAGACGCTGCCATGATTGGGCCATGTGACTGATTGTTTGGGTTTGAGGGGAAAACATTTACTTTTAATTAGGTGAAAACCAAGGGGCCTTTCAGAGTTGGTTTTCACCAGATATGTGCTAATTTGATATTTCCAATAAAGCTATTCTTTGAGGAACCTACCTGCCTCAGAGTTCTTGCTTGCAATGGATCTATTACTTGGAATCCTGACACTCCCGACACATGGGTGCACTCCCGGCCCGGATGCAGGGGTGAAATGCTACCAGTTTGCTCCGGTTTGGGCGAACCGATAGTGATAAAAACTACCAGTTCGGACGAACCACTAGTAATACTTTTAAAAAAAGGTTTCGACGATCACAGCTGTGCCTTGCAATCGTCAGAACCTTTTTTTTTTACTTTTTTAAAGTATTTGTTTTTACTACCTATTTGCCCGAACCAGTAGTCAAAAAAATGCTTTAAAAAAGTAACAAAAAAATGTTCTGATGATCGCGCGGCACAACTGATTGTCAATAGTAAAAAATGCTTTAAAAAGTAAAAAAAAAAGTTGGCCATGCCCACCCAGTCACATGACCCCACCACCACCACCAAGCCACACTCACCAAGCCACACCCACAGAACTGGTAGCAAAAAATTTTGCATTCCACCCCTGGCCGGATGTGTCATGTGCTACCCATGCCCGGTTTAGCAAAGGGGGAAAAAGTCCTGATACATCATGTGATGCCGCCATGATGACATGAGTTTGACACCCCTGTTGTAGTCGCTTAAATTTCTCTTAATGGTTTGCACTCCAGTCACCAATGAATACTATTATGTCCATGATGCAGCTAACACAACTTGCAAATTGTCATAAAAATTGTTAGCATCTTCCTCCATGGTTTCTTGCAATAGTGTGTATCTGTATATGCTTACATAATACAGATGTTTACTAGATATCCATTAATTCTAATAGGTATAATTTCTGCTTATTGGATTATAGCTGAACACATATATAAGGGAGTCCTAGTGTACCTGGATGACATTCTCACTTTTACTGGAACAACAAGAGCACATGAAATTGGTGCAACAGGTGCTCAAAAAACTTTTGGCGGCCAATCTGTATGCCTAACTATTCAAGTGTGAATTCCACAAGTCTCGCTTGGACTATCTGGGCTACCGAGCATCAAGCGATTGGGTAGAAATGGACCCAGAGAAGATGACCATACGAGCTACCCAGACCCGAAAGCATCTGCAGAGCTATCTGGAGTTTGCTAACTTGTATTGGCAGGTCATCAACCCTCTTTTGCCAAGATTGTCCTGCCAATCACCAGACTGCAAAAAACAGGGAAAAGGGAAACCTCGGCCAAGCCAACCCTTGAATTGCACGATGGAGTACCAGAAAGCTTTTGAGGAGCTGAAGCGGTTGTTTGCCAAGGAGCCGGTTCTGAAACACCCCAACCCCAAGAACACCTTTGTCATCCAGGCAGGTGCCAGAGATATAGCGGTGGGGGCTACTCCAGGAAATAGGGATGGGAAGCTGCAGCCATGTGCTTACACCTTCTAAAAGCTGACTGAGATGGAAAGACGGGCAGTGTGGGAGAAGGAAGCATGTGCTCCAAGATGGCCCCTACTGACATGGTGTCAGTTCCTTGAGGGTAGTAAAATTTCGTATTTTGAAATACGAACTGACTATAAGAATCAGGAGGCACTTAGGCCCCCTCAGAAGCTCTAACCGAAGCAGGTTCGATGGGTGCAGTACTTTGAACAATTTAACTTTGAGTTAAAGTACATCCTGGGCAGAAGAATTTCATAGCTGATGCCCTGTCCCCCATGCTGCAGTACAATAGCAGTCGGGAGGAGGTACTAAATGCCATTATTCCCCTGACAAAGAAGGCGGCACAAGTGACTACGAGGCAAAAGGCCAGGAGGAAGTCATCGGATCTGGGGCCCGAGCTAACCCAGCAGCTAGAGGGACATGCAATTAGATCTGTGGTTCAAAGACCATGGAGGTGGAAGCTGATGTCAAGAGAGGGACTAGTCTGGAAAGAGGACAAATTGTACGTCCTTAAAACCCTGTGGGTCCAAGTCCTACAGCAGAGCCACGATGCCAAGCAAGCCAGCCACTTTGGGTTTTAAAGACCCTGCACTTAGTGAAGCGCCAATTCTGGTGGTCAGGGATGAAAAAGGACATAGATAACTATGTAAAAAGCTGCACCGTGTGTGCAGCCATGAAGAAAAGGCCAGGGAAGAGCCCAGGGTTGTTGCAGCAAGTGACAGATCCAACCCGACCCTGGGAGGAAATAGCAATGGAGTTTATAATTGATCTCTCTGAAAGCAGGAAGAACATGGTCATCTGGATAGTGATAGATCTGTTTTCCAAGCAGGCTCACTTCGTAGCCTGCTTGAGCTTCCTGTCTGCCCAGAAACTGGCCAAATTGTTTTGCAGCACATTTATAGGCTGCATGGAGTTCCAAAAAGGACCATCTCAGATCGGGGGGTCCAGTTCATGGCAAAATTTTGGGGAGAGTTGTGAAAATCATAGGGTCCTCCCAGGGGCTTAGTTCTGCGTTTCATCTGACCACAAATGGGGCCATGGAATGAGCTAATGCAATGATAGAGCAATATTTGAGGTGGTACATCAACTATCAACAATCTAGTTGGGCAGACCTTCTGCTTTTCGCTGAAGTTGCCTATAATAATGTGGTCCATAGTAGCATAGTAGCCCTGTTCAAGATAGCCACAGGTGTAGAATTTGTCCCCATGCCTGAGTACCCTCGGGAACCCCACTCCTCAGTGAGTTTGACAGAGTAGGTGGACTCCTTGCAGAACGCATGAGGAAGTGTAAAGCGAGCATTAGCTAAGGCTGCTGAAACACAGAAAGTGCAAGCAGACAAGAGGCAATCACCCCAGTAGTACCAGGCAGCAACTTTGTCCTGGATGAAAGAGTGGATTGTATTGCAGAATATAAGACTATTGATCTTGGAAGGACATGATTTACAACTGGGGTGGCATGCATTTTTATGGTATGGGGAAAGTAAGATACATGGATATTTTCAAAGACACTATATAAGGAATGCATTACTATTAGTGTGGGAGAAAATTAAAGAACAACATTATTTGAGGATACCAGTTTGGCTTTCAAAAATGGAAGCACTGATTCACCCAAATATTATTAATATGGGAAATATTGTAAGATATAAAGATATCTTAAATGAAGATGGAGGACTTAAAAGAAGAAATGAGCGAACAAGGGATCAATATAACATGGTATTTATATGTGCAGATACAGTCTAGATATGAGAAAGATGTTAAATTACATGGCTTTTATAAAGAATTAACAGAGTTAGATAAAATCCTAACAGGAACAGAAGAGAGGGCAATAAAGAAATTGTATAATTATCTATTGGGTATGAAATAGGAGGAGGAACAAGTAAAAAAGACAATGATAGCATGGGCGAAAAACTTTGGTTATAGAATTGGTATATAAAATTTGGCAATAGAATTGGATAAATGGCAGAAATTGTGGGATAGGAATTATAAATTAACGATGTCAACCACATATAAAGAGAATTTGTATAGGATGTTTTATAGATGACATTTACCACTGGCAAGGTTGGCAAAGATGTTTAAAGATAAATCAGCTAAATGTTGGAAGTGTCACCAACTACCTGGATCTTACTATCATATGTGGTGGATTTGAAGAAGCAAAGAAGTACTGGGGAAAAGACATGGTTGCAAGAGATGATACAACAACATATTGAGTTGAAACCAGAAATATTTCTATTAGGACTTTTACCGGAAACCTATAATAAAGAGAATGTTTACTTAATTATTCATGTATTAACTGCAGCTAGAATTGTATTTGCACAACATTGGTGTCAGGTGTGTTTCCTTCAAAGTCCAGGAAAGAATGAGCCAAACTCCATTGTTTATAGAGAAAGGTACTTTTACTAGAAAATGAAGTGAACACAACCAAAGGAAAGCAGAATCTAAGGCAATAAGCGCGAAAATTGCATATAGAAAGCATCCCCTCCCACTGTCCACCATAAATCATCCAATCCAAAGGTCTCCAAACCCATTAAAATGCAATTGGGGGATCACGTAGAGAACCTCAGGTTTATTGTGCCCCCTGGCATGGAACGACCCCTCATACTTTGACTGCCCTGGCCCCGTAGATGGAACCCACGGGTTAACTGGAAAACGGGGTTTTTGCGCATTTGCACCGGAAAACCGAGACTAGAGAGGGAAGAAAACCCCCTGGAGGACGGAGTAGAAAACAAAAGGGCGGAAGTGGCAATAGGCCACATCGAAGGGGAGGAAAAGTTTCCAAAGGAGTATTGGGATCTCCGAGAAGTTTTTAGTGAAAAGGCCTTGGATGTGCTACCCCCCCCCCCCCACAGAGCTATGGACTGTACCACTGAAATACTCCCCTGGGTGAAGCTCCCTAAGCCAAAGATCTACCCCATGACCCCTCGAGAACTAGGGGAATTGCGAAACTTCATTGATAATAGAACAGGGTTTTATCCAACCAACCAGACCAAGGGTGGTGGCGCATGTAATGTTCCGAGAAAAGAAAGATGGCTCCTTCCGTTTGGTAGTTGATTATAGGAATATCAATGCTATTTGCGTGGAAAATGTTTACCCCCTGCCACTCATGAAGGACACGCTAGTACACTTAGGAAAGGGGAAACTTTTCACCAAACTGGATTTACGAGAGGAATACTACAGAGTGAGAATTAAGGAGGGGGATGAATGGAAAACCATGTTTAACTGCCCACTGGGATGTTTCCAGTTTCGAGTGCTCCCTTTTGGACTACAAGGAACCCCTGCTGTGTTCATGCAATTGATTAACGAAGTACTGCATGAGCACCTGTATAAGGGGGTGCTGGTTTACTTTGATGGCATTCTTATCTACTCTGAGAGCATGGATGACCATGTGAAATTGGTGCGAAATGTCCTGAAAAAACTCAGGGCTGCTGAACTATATGCCAAACTCTCTAAATGCGAGTTCCACCAAAGCAAAATTGACTATCTTGGATATCGCATATCGCATGAGGGAATAGAGATGGACCCTGGAAAAGTTTGGGCAGTATTGGAATGGGCCGCGCCGTGCACCCGCAAACAACTACAAAGTTTCCTCTGATTTGCTAACTTCTATAGACAATTTATCCCCTCGTTTGCCAAAATCGCGCTGCCAAGAACAAATCTTCTGAAAACAAAAGGTGAAGTAAGACCAAAGCCCTCACGAGCCCTTGAATGGACTATGGACTGTCAGGCGGCATTCGAAAAGTTGAAAGGTTGTTTGCTGCTGAACAATTCCTCAAACATCTGGACATGGAAGAGCCTTTTGTAGTACAGGCTGATGCGAGCAACGTGGCAGTAGGAGCAGTACTTCTACAGAAAAACGCAGAAGGGAAATTACAACCCTGTGCCAATACGTCCCGCAAATTGTCAGAGATCGAAAGGAGATGGGTCATATGGGAGAAGGAAACTTTTGCAGCGCGATGGGCATTGTTAACATGGAGACAAAGCTGTCACCAAAGCAAGCTCGCTGGGCTCAACACTTCAACCATTTTAATTTCACTTTACGCTACCTTCCTGGTGGAAAGAACTTCATGGCGGATGCACTTTCCAGATTGCCTCAATACAACAGTACCAAGGAGGAAGTGGTTCGGCCTATCATACCTGTGACACAACTAGCAGCGCCAGTAACTACCAGACCACAGACGAGGACCGAGCCAGCCCTCTCGGGCGATTTGCTTCAGAAACTACAAGAAGCTTTAAAGACTGACGAGTGGTTTCGAACCCACTCGAATGAATGTACACTCCGTGATGGACTAGCTTGGATTGGGGCCAAATTGTATGTTCCGGCCAGTTTAAAAGTAGCGGTGTTGCAGCACGCTCATGACGCCAAGACAGCGGGACACTTTGGATTTGTTAAAACTCTATATCTCGTTAAAAGATCATTCTGGTGGCCTGCATTCAAAAAGGACATAGAGGCATATGTAGCTAGCTGTCCGGTGTGCGCCTCAGCCAAGAGACCTCCGGGGAAGCCACCTGGTTTACTTCAGAGTGTGGCAAGGCCAAATGCTCCTTGGAAAGAGATATCCATGGATTTTATTGTAGACCTGCCGGAGAGTGGGGGATGCACAGTCATTTGGGCAGTAACAGATTTGTTTTCCAAACAAGTGCATTTCATCCCTTGTTCTAAAATCCCTTCAGATAAAACCCTTGCAAAATTGTTTATTCAACATGTTTATCGATTACATGGGGCTCCAAATCATAATCTCAGACAGGAGTGTGCAATTTAGCTCCAACTTTTGGAAGGAGTTTTTAAGGTTAATAGGCTCCGCCCAGAGGTTAATCTCCGCCCACTACCCCCAGACAAATGGGGCTTGTGAGAGAACCAATGCCATGTTAGAACAATACCTAAGATGTTACATAAATTACCAGCAATTTAACTGGGTGGACTTAGAGACTTCGTGAGCGGGGTGAGGAACGGCAGCTGCCGTCTCTGGAACCCCAATATTCCTTGATAGAAGCCTTTTAAGGGCTTTTCCGATCCCATAGAGATCGGAAAATAAGAGGGGAAGTTCTAAAGCCTCTAGACGCAGCGCTAGCGTCAAAGGGGAAACGGGACACTACTTGATGGAAAAATGGCAGAAATAATAGCAGAAATAACAGAAAAAGATAAACAGGATATACAGGAACAATTAGAGGAAATCTACCGCGTTCAGACAAACTACATAAGAAAGCATAGGCTGGCAAGAGAAGTACACGTGAAATTTTCTAAAAGATCAATTAGGGATGAGGTCTACATGAAATCCAGAGGAGGGACGTTGACATATAAAGGCAAGGAAATTATTATTTTAAAACAAGTACCCTGAAGAATCAGGAGTCAGAGACAACAATACCAATTCCTAACAAACCAGTTGAATAGACACCAAATAGCCTTCAGATGGCTAATACCAGAAGGGATTCTGGTTACATGGGAAGAAAAAAAATACAAACTGGATACACTAGAGAAAGCAAGAGAGTTTCATGATGCACACTTTAATCAGGAAGACAACCAAGACAGTAAAGATGAGCTAGAAAGTAGAAGTCAAGAAGAAACTCTATCAGAGACATCTCAGGAGAAAGAAGTAAGAACAAGACAGGAGAAAGAGGGGAGAAAGAAGGTGCAAGGACGAAAAGATGGATGGAGACAAGGAATACAAAAAAACAGCTACACTAGACAATGGAAGAGGCCTTGAACCTTTTTTCGGTAAATATAAATGGCTTGAATGCGCCCAAAAAAAATCTCAAACTTTCACTAAATTACGAAAAATAGACGTGACGTGTCTCCAGGAAGTACATATAAAAAGAAGACACCAAAAGATTTTAGAAAATTCCAAATTAGAGAAATTATACACATCGCTGACTTCAAAAAAGAATAGAGGAGTGGCGGTATATGTTAAAGACTGGATCCTCTCGAAATTAAAATATGCAGATGAAAATGGTAGAACAGTCATGATTGAATTAGTATTGGAAAATAGGAAAATATTGCTAGTAGTAATATATGCTCCGAATCAAAATGAACAGGACTTTTTCAAGGGAATAGACAATAAAATAGTTGAGCTGGAATACAAAGATATTTGTTTAATTGGCGATTATAACGCGATAGTAGATGTGAAAAAAGATTACAAAATGGGGAAAAAGAACAAGAAAAAAAAAAGAGACTCTTCCTAAAGAATTCTTTGATATGACTAAGGAACTAAACTTGAGGGATGTCTGGAGGGAAACCCATGAAGACCAGAACCAATTTACTTTTTATTCTCATCCCCACCAATCCTGGTCTAGGATTGACATGGCGTGGATGACCTCAAACATCAGAAATGAGGTGGATAAAATAGATATAGAAGTGAATCATTGGGCAGATCATAACCCAATACTGGTAAATTGGAAAGGAGTGAAAAGATTTAAACGATGGACAATGAATCAAAGAATTTGCAAACAATTAGAATTTAAAGAAATGCTAGAAAAAGAATTAGGTTGGTTCTTTAAAATAAATAAGAAAGAGGATATCTCCGTTCAGAACACATGGGATACTGCAAAAGCGTTTATAAGAGGTCTGACTATAGCCTACACAGGGAGAAAGAATAAAGAAAGAAAACAACAACTAAATAAGCTCCAGGAAGACTTAAAAAATATAGAACTCGAACTCCAACAACATCCTCACAATAAAAAGATAAAAGAAAAATGGAAAGAAATAAAACATAATTTAAATTTGATGAATCAAAAAGAATTAGCACAGAAAATAAAAATGGCCAAGCAGAACTATTTTGAATTTGCAAACAAAGCGGGAAGATGGCTGGCCTATAAATTGAAAAAGAACAGAGATAAAAGAATGATATACCAACTCAAAGACTTAAAAGGGGAAATTCACTATAGTAGGAAAGAGAAGAAAGAAATTGTCGAGACATTTTATACTGAACTATATAAACAAGAAGAGGTAGATGCAGAAAAGATAAAACATTATATACAAGGATCGGATATGCCTTCAATCACAGATGAACAAAGAGAAGTAATAAATAAACCGATAACTATGTTGGAATTGGATACTGCACTGAAAAAACTTAAAAACAATAAAACCCCGGGACTGGATGGACTTCCGGAGGAATTATATAAGTCAATGCAGGGAATAATAGGAGAAAACATGTTGGAGGTATACAATGAGGCCTTAGAGAAGGCAAAAATTCCACAGACCTGGACAGAGGCAATAATCACCATCATTCATAAGGAAGACACTGACCCTCAATTAATTCAGAACTATAGACCGATATCTCTACTAAACACAGACTTCAAAGTGTTCGCCATAATTATAGCAGAAAGACTTTAAAAAGTATTGAACAACTACATACATTCGGACCAGAATGGATTTCTACCGGGCTGCCAAATTAGAAATAATATGAGAGTGATACTAAACGTGCTTGAATACTATGAAGCCCACCCGGAGTAACAATCTGCGCTGATTTTCCTTGATGCCCAAAAAGCATTTGATAATTTAAATTGGACATTCTTAAAAGAACAGTTAAAAAATATGCAATTGGGACCAAATTTGGAAAATATTATAGGGAAACTATATACAAAACAAACAGCAAAGGTAATTGTGAATGATGACATGACTGACCAATTCAACGTAACAAAAGGGGTCAGACAAGGTTGTCCACTTTCCCCTCTACTGTATATCTTATCTTTGGAGATTCTGTTAAAAAAAATTAGGGAGGACCAAGAGATTAAAGGACTAAAAGTGAGACAAGAAGAGTACAAGACCCAGGCTTTTGCCAATGATCTAGTACTTATAGCAGAAGAACTCCTAGAAACAATACCAAAACTCCTTAAAAAAATAGAAGGCTACGGAGAGGTGACTGGGTTAAAGATAAATAGAAATAAATCCAAATTACTAGTTAAAAATTTGACAAAAACTCAGGAGACAGAGCTGGAAAAAAACGTACAAATTCAACTGACTAATAAAATTAAATATCTAGGTATATGGCTGTCACCAAGAACATCTTCCATAAAAGAAAATAATTATGATAAACTAATAACACAGTTTAAAAAAAGACTTGGATAATTGGAAGGGTTTACAAATTTCATTTATGGGAAGAATCTCCACTATCAAAATGAATGTATTACCAAAATTGTATTTATTTCAGGTGGCTCCAATTAATTTAGGGGAAAAAATTTTTGTGGGCTTAAACAAGATTATTTCTAAATTCATTTGGCAGGGAAAACGACCACGAATAAAATTAAAACTACTCCCAAGATTCCAAGGAAAGAGTAGGAACAGCACTCCCAGATTGGGAACTTTACCACCAAGCAGCAGGACTAGTATGGATTAAAGAATGGATGGAACTGAGTAATAACAGAATACTTTCCATTGAAGGTCATGAACTGCAAGCGGGCTGGCATTCCTTTTTATGGGATGAAAAATATAAATCCCACACCTATTTCAAAAGGCATACACTTAGACATGCATTATTATTATTTTGGTTAAAAACTAAAAAACAATACACAAAAATCCCGTTATGGTTCTCACCTTCAGAAGCCTTAAAACACCCAAATTTATCAGAATCCAAAAAATATAATGAGATACAAAGATTTAATTGATCACCAAGGAAAGTTAAAACCCAAACAGCAACTGGAAGCAGAGATAAATAAGGAAATTGATTGGTGGACCTTTTCACAGATACAATCCAAACACAAGGAATATATAAAAAAGTATCAAATATGTAAGGAGAAACAGGAATTAGATATCATCATATTAGACTCTGGAGAGAAACTAATCAGTAAAATTTACAAACTTCTGTTAAGGTATAAGATGGAGGAGGAAATAGTCAAACACACAATGATTAAATGGATGCAGAATTTCAAATACTCAATAGAATTGGATAAATGGGAAGAATTCTGGCAAATTAATACAAAAACAATTCTGGTGGTGGCATACAAGGAAAACCAGCTAAAGATGTTTTATAGGTGGCACATGTCACCAACAAGATTGGCTAAAATAAACCCGAAAAACAGTTCGGCGTGTTGGAAATGCAAGAATCCACAAGGCACTTTCTATCACCTATGGTGGATGTGCCCAGCGGCAAAGAAATTCTGGTCCATCATCAAGAAATGGTTAGAACAAATTACTAAATTACAAATAGATAAGAAACCCAAAACTTTTCTATTAGGAATCTTTACAAAGTCTTACCCCAAAGAAATAAAATATCTGCTAATACATATCTTAACGGCGGCAAAGATAATATATGCTAGCAATTGGAAATCGGAAAAAATCCCATCGGAAGAAGATATAATAGATAAGATAACACAATGTGCGGAAATGGATAGGTTGACAAAAGAATTAACGGAAAAAGAAGACACTGAATTTTATAAAGTTTGGAATAAATGGTATCATTGGCATAGGGTAGCTACGGAAGAAATATAATTAGAAACCAAATAGAATAAAAGTATAGTTGTGCATATAACCACCTCCTTATAGGGGGTAAAATCTTTAGAGAGAAACTCAGAAAGTGAAGGTAATATACAGAACAAAAAAAAAAGTCTTAGAGAGCACTTAGAGAGGAGAGGGTAAAGAGGCAAAGAGGAATCAGTGAGTTAAGATTTATGGGAATATGTATAATTGTGTAATTGGATACATCACTATGAAACATGCTTCAAATGATGGAATATATATAATTGTTTTATTGTATAATGTACTTTTTTTGTTGTGCTTTGTTATATATGTTTTGTGTGTGTTTTATTTATTTGTTAATAAAGTTTATAAATTTTTTATAAAAAAAAAAGATAACTGGGTGGACTTATTGCCATTTGTGCAGGTGGCGTATAATAACTCCATACATAGCAGCACCGGTTTCACTCCATTTAAGGTGGCCTCTGGCCAAGAGTTTGTGCCAATCCCAGAGCCACCACAGGATAACCCACAGAACCCCTCTTTAATTGAGTGGATCGAACAACTACAGGGTACTTGGGCAGTAACTCGAAAAGCTTTAGATGACACACACCAAGCACATAAAGCCCAAGCTGACAAAAAGAGGTGCCAAGCACACGTTTACAAAGTGGGTGATATGGTTTATCTTTCCACCAAATATTTACAGATCTCCCAGAAATCAAAAAAGCTCAGACCAAAGTATGTGGGGCCTTTCCCAATCACTAGACTCATCAACCCAGTCACAGTTGAATTGGAATTGCCAAAAAATTTGGGACGAAACCACCCTGTGTTTCATGTTACCTTACTGAAATCAGAACATTTGTCCCCTTTGCGTCCGAACCAGGACTCTCCTCCGGTCCCCATACTGATAGAAGGGGAACAACATTTGAAGTTAAGGAAATCTTGGATTCTAGGAAGCATCACGGTAAAGTGCAGTATTTGGTGGCTTGGAAGCATTTCCCATTATCTCAAGCTGAATGTGATGTCCGGGCGCCAAAGAAAGTTCAGTTGTTTCACACCAAATATCCTGATAAACCCTAACTTCTGTGTTGTGTTGTTTTCTCTTTCCCTATTTAGGACTAATATCTCTTCTGCAGAGGGGCCGAATGTCAGCCTCCGCCTTTTCTGCTTTGGCTGCCATAGTAACGGGAAGGGGGAGAGCTAGGTAACATGGGGGGGGAAGCGTGCTGGAGGAAAATGAAACTGATAATTAAGCCACCGGACTGTATCTTTGAAGCTGCCGTCGGGCTAACGGTCGTGGCATTCCTGATTGATGACGCTGCCAGACGTGTGCTTTCACCTGACCCCTGGGAGACCTTTGGATTGGATGATTTACGGTGGACAGTGGGAGGGGATGCTTTCTATATGCAATTTTTGTGCATATTGCCTTAGATTCTGCTTTCCTTTGGTTGCATTCACTTTATCTTCTAGTAAAAGTACCTTTCTCTATAACAGCAGCTTCAAAGATACAGTCCAGTGGCTTAACTATCGCTTTCGATTCCTCCAGATTCCTCCAGCACACTTCCCCCCCCCCATGCTACCTAGCTCTCCCCCCTCCCGTTACTATGGCAGCCAAAGCAGTAAAGGATAAGTGGAGAGATTCCTATTGAAGAGAAGGTGATAAGGAAAATATTAGACTGTGCAGAAATGAATAGATTAACGTTAGCAATTAAAGAGAAAGAGCAAACTGAATATTATATGATATGGGAAGTATTTTTTCAATGGTTGAAGAATAAAAATGGAATTTGGAAATGAAGGAGACCAAAAATAAGTAGAAAATATATTAAGAGTTATAAATAAGATTAAAATTGTTAGTATATGTATGAAGAGAATAATGATATTTGATGTTAATATGGTATTATTACTGAAAGATGTTAAAAAGAAAATGGGGAATTTTACAATATTTAAATGTGTAATGTACTTATCATATTATAAAATTAATGTTAATGTGAACATGAAAGATGTGATCAATGAGGAACGATGTAGCACAGAGATATATATACCCAGACGACACACTGCATAAGGAAAGATGGAATGTTTTATCTTCGTTTTTTTAAAAAATAAAATAAAAATAAATATTAAAAAAAGAGAGAGAGAGAGAGAATCACCCCAGAAGCCTTTCCATTTGGGGGGAAAATATTCACAAAGATACTTGAAGCTAAAACTGCCTTGTCAGAAATTGGGTCTGAAGTTCACAGGACCTTTCCCGATAGTGAAAATAATAAATCCAGTGACTGTGGAGTTAAAACTTCCACAGGTACTGGGGAAAGTACACCTGGTGTTTCATAGTAATTTGCTCAAGCTGGTAGTGGGATCAGAATTGAGACCAATAGCCTGAATAGCGCCCAAGCCAATAGTGATATCCGGGGAGACACATTATGAGATTAAAAGGATTCTGGATTCCAGGTTGTACAAGGGCAAACTGCAGTACCTAGTCTAATGTCAGAAGCTAGGTGGGTGAAAGCGCAAGAAATGAAGGCAGACCGGTTGATTAGGAAATTCCATGAGAAATACCCAAAAAAAACCTAAGGGGCCTTCCCAGGGGTAAGGGAGGATTCTGGTCCTTATTAATGATTTGTGTGTTTGATGTTTTTCAGGTGCTTCTCACTTTTTAGGGGGATCCGACTGTCAACTTTGAAACGGATTGGGCCTATTGCAGCCATTTTTTATGTTTCTCAGCTTGACACACTTTAAAATGTGGAGGAGGGAGCTTTGAAATGTCAGACCAGATATCAGCAACTTACTAGCTTGTGGGAATCAAGATCATCCTAACAGGTGCTGGCCAGAGACTGGAAGAGGTTACCAAAGTGACACCTAATTGGACAACATGATCTGTGACAAGGAGGGAGGGAGCTGTCTAATCTTTATACTGAAAGTGTGGGAATAGCCAGAGCTGGTTTGTAACTGTGCTGAAATGATGTACTCAATATAGCAGTTCTTTAAGAAAGCTAAAAGTCTCGGAGTTGCTGAATTGGTTGGGTTCATTACTTGGAACCTTGACACAAGAGTTAAGCCATTCTACTGATTAACTGACAATGAGAACTGGAAGTTGGTGGAGCATACAATATGATATCACAGGAGATTTTCAAGAAGAGATTGGACAGTAGGGCATGTCATTTAATAGAGAAATTTAATAGGAAAATTAATTTTTGCAATTTTTTTTTCAGTGAGGGATTCTAAAAATGTGTTTTACACCAAACATTCAAGTCTGCTGTTATTTTTGCAATTGCACAAAGTGTGGTAAATCCACATCTGATTATATACTCCACAAAAGTCTCTTGAAACCCAAATACTGTTAACTTTATCTTTTAACATTTAAAAAATTAACGTTTTTTCTGTATCTTATCTACCTAAACAAAAAATAATCCATGCAATCATAAACTAACATCAGAAAGCAATTATCTGAGTTTCAAAAATGTTTAAGTGAGTTTCATCTTGTTTTGATTCATTCTTCAATATCAGCCACCTAACTTGCTTCTTGGCCTCTGATATAACCCTCACATTTCTCATGTGCATACACTGCTTGTTGCCTCTGTGACCTGTTTCACACATCTCTCTGTCACAGGGTCACTGTGGTACTTGCATTGATTAGTCAATGAACTTCTTTATTTCCACTGTACTCAGTTTGCATGTCAAAGGTGGCTAATATACACCTTCAGACCAGTCGTTCAGTTCCAGCAGAGAGAATGCTCTGGCATTGATTAAAGGTGTTTTTCTTGTATGTACAGAAAAATCTCCTAGCGTGTCATCGTCTGCACCCCGCAAGTCAATGATCTTTTGCACACCAGCTGTCCTCTCTTGAATGTCATCTGAATACAAGAATATCTGGATTATCATTTCACTGAAAGCATACCATGCTGAGCGCTGAATGGTTGGCAAATTAGCATCTACTACAGCCTTCTTGCAGTCTGACTTGCTTCAGCTGTAACAACATATGATGCAGGCCTTCAATCCAGGAATGTTCTACTTTGATGTTGAACCAGCAAGGGTAGTATACATCAACGATGTATTCTACTATCATTCTTAAGTTTTGGAGAGTTTTGCCTTGAAAGACATGTTTTGAAACTCATATTCGACAAAGCCTATTTGCAGTTGTCATCAGCATGAATGGCCAATTTCCAGAAGAGTCAGATCTGTGGGAAGTTCTCCTGTCCTTATTGCCTGTGTGATCCTATATCCATATGTTTGATCATTAGAGAGATCCTTTACCACACTGTTGCTCAGTGAAATGAGAGGCTCACCAATTGAAACTGGTGAACGAAGGATCAATGTCAAGTTCTGTTGCAGTGTCTAGCATGTTGCCAATTTTACCTGCCCATTTGTTGTTAGACAAGGTCTTCCCATCCAATTTTGTGATTAAGTGTCATGGGGTAACTCATTCATGTGAAGTGCACACACCAACCAGATCAACTTCTGGTCAAGCTTGACCTTTACCTCATCATGGCACCACCTTCACAGCCAGTATTAACATTTGTAGAATCTCCTCCAATGGTCTTCAAGCTTTTGTCAATGCCTTTCTTCATGAAATACGCCAGATTATCTGCATCACTTGAGCCGTTTTTCCTGTTTTTGATCCTTTCTCTGGATTGAAATGATAAAGATATGTTCCACCCATCTCACTGCACACAGAATAATGTTCTTCTTTGATGGTACTGGGGAATTGCTGGTCTGACTTGTTTACTGGGGAATTGCTGGTCTGAAAAGTTATGTTATTTATATAGTTATCTACCAAGCACATCTAAATTATATTAAAATAACCAAAATATCTTTACAATCCCCAAGGCATATCACAACTTTAGCGCACCCCTAATGTTTGGACATTGAAAGCTGAAAATTTTGACACGCCCTATTGAATTGAATGGTATAGCATCTGCTCAAGCAAGGAGTTGGACTAGAACAGTGAACAGTGATGGGGAACCTTTTAGAGACTGAGTGCCCAAACTGCAACCCAAAACCCACTTATTTATCACAAAGTGCCAACACGGCAATTTAACCTGAATACTGAGGTTTTACTACCTAAAATAATAATAATAATAATAATAATAATAATAATAATAGTAATAATAGTAATAATTTTATTTCTATACCGCCCTTCTCCTGAAGGATTCAGGGCAGTGTACAGCCTATTTAAAAACACAAAACAAAACAACGATTAAAATTTAAAATCATTAAATAATTAGGCTCCAATTAAAATCCCAGAAATTTAAAATACCCCAAATTAAAATTATTATGTTGATAGCCCGGCCTGGTGGAACAACAGGGTCTTCAGTGCGCAGCGAAACACCCGGAGGTCGGAGATCTTACATATTTCCGGGGGCAGTTCATTCCACAGGGCTGGGGCTCCCACAGAGAAGGCCCTCCCCCTGGGTATCGCCAGCCGACATAACTTGGCCGATGGCACCCTGAGGAGACCCTCTCTGTGGGAGGGGACTGGTCGGTGGGAGGCTGTTGGTGGCAGAAGTCGGTCTCGAAGGTACCCGGGTCCTATGCCATGGAGCGCTTTAAAGGTGGTAACCAATACCTTGAATCGCACCTGGAAGACCATTGGGAGCCAGTGCAGCTTGCGCAGGAGGGGTGTCACGTGGACGCAATGAGTTGCACCCATAACCACCTGCGCGGCCGCATTCTGGACCAGTTGGAGCCTCCGAGTGGTCTTCAAGGGGAGCCCCATGTAGAGAGCATTACAATAGTCCAACCAGGAGGTAACAAGGGCATGAGTGACCGTGCGCAGGGCATCCCGGTCCAGAAAGGGCTTCAACTGGTGAATCAGGCGAATCTGATAAAAGGCCCCCCTGGCCACGGCCGTCATATGCCCTTCTAAAGACAGCCGTGCATCCAGGAGGACACCCAGATTGCGATCCCTCTCTGTGGGGGGCAAAGATTCACCCCCAATAGTCAGCGATGGCACCTGCTGACTATATCGGGGCGCCGGAAGCCACAGCCACTCGGTCTTGGAGGGGTTGAGTCTGAGCCTGTTCCTCCCCATCCAGACCCGCACGGCCTCCAGGCAGTGGGACATCACATCAAGGGCATCGTTGGGGTGGTCTGGGTGGAGATGTACAGCTGAGTATTATCAGCGTACAGATGACACTTCACCCCAAAACCACGGATGATCTCACCCAGTGGCTTCACATAAATGTTGAACAGGAGGGGCGAGAGGACCAACCCTTGCGGCACTCCCCATGCGAGATGCCTCGAGGTCGACCTCTGTCCCTCTGCCAACACAAACTGCGAGTGGTCGGAGAGGAAGGAGGAGAACCACCGCAGAACGGTGCCCCCTATTCCTAACCCCCTCAACCGCTGCAGCATGATACCATGGTCGATCATATCAAAAGTCGCTGAGAGGTCTAATAGGACTAGGACAGAGGAGCAACCCCTGTCCCGAGCCCTCCAGAGATCATCCACCAGCGCGACCAATGCCGTTTCTGTGCTGTAGCCCCACCTGAAGCCCGACTGGTACGGGTCTAGATAGATAGCTTCATCCAGGTGCCGGGGAAGCTGTCGTGCCACCACGCTCTCAACAACCTCAACAAGGCAGAGTTCAGCTAATTGCTCTAAGAAAAACGTGATAAATGCACCTTTATGCACCTTCATTTTTTCCTGCTTTTGAAATATTACATTTAGCAACAATAAAAAAGAAAAACATTTGTAATATCATTTCTCTTTCCCTCTCTCTCTCTTTTCCTCCCCCTCTCTCTCTTTCCCCATCTCTCTCCCTCTGTTTCTCTTTCCTTTCCTCTCTATCTCTTTCCCCCTCTCTCCCTGTTTCTCTCTCTCTTTCCCCCCTCTTTCTTTTTCCCTCCCTCACTCTTTCTCTCTCTCTCTTTCCCTTCCTCTCTGTCTCTGTTTTTCTTTCTGTCACTCCCACCTGTCTCTCTCTTCCACCTTTTCCCTCCCTCCCTCTTTCCCTCCCTCTCTTTCTCTCTCTTCCCCTCTTTCCCCCACTCTTCCCCCTCTTTCTCTCCCTCTCCCTCTGTTTCTCATTTTCCCTCCCCCTCTCTCTTTCTCACTCCCCCATTCTCTCTTTTTCTCTCTTCTCCCTCTCTTTCTTTCCTTCCCCATTTCTCTTTCCCTCTGTTAGATCGGCGCAGGAATGGAAGACGCGACCAGCTCGTTACATTAGTAACTTTATTCAGAACAAGAAACAGTAGCAAGACTGGCTGCGCGCTGCCGGAGCTCTCCTTATATTCGCTCCGGCAGTCGCACCGCCTCCTGACAGTTATTCAAACTTTCCCGCCCGATGGGACATAACACCCTCCTTCTGTTTATGTCTCTCTTTCCCTCCTTTCTCTCCCACTCCCTCCCTCCCTTTTTCCCCTCTCTGTTTCTCTTCCTCCCTCTTTCTTTCTCTTTCCCTCCCCCTCTCTTTCCCTCACTCTCATTCCCTACCCCTTTCTCTCTCTTTCCCTCTCTCTCTTCCCACCTCTCTTTCCCCATTTCTCTCTGTTTCTCTCTTCCCTCCTTCTATTTGTGTCTCTTTCTCTCCCACTCCCTCTCTCCCACTCCCTCCCTCCCCCTCTCTTTCCCTCCCCCTTTCTCTCTTATTCTCTCCCTCTCTCCCTCTCTCCCTCTGTCTCTTTCTCCCTCTCTTTCCTTCCCTCTCTTCCCTTCCCTCTCTTTCCCTCCCTCCCTCTCCCTTTCTTTCCCTCCCCCTCTCCCTCCCCTTCTCTCCTATTCTCGCCCTCTTTCCCTCCCTGTCTCTCTTTCTCTTTCCCTCCCCCTCTCTCCCTCCCTCTCTCTTTCTCTCCCTCCCCCTTTCTCTTATTCTCTCCCTTTCCCTCCTTGTTTGTCTCTCTCTTTCTCTCCCCCTCCCTCTTTCCCTCCCTCCCTCTCCTTTTCTCTCTCTTTCCCTCCCCCTCTCTTCCTCCCCCTTTGTTGCTTTCTGTATCTCTCTCCCTCCCTCTTTCTCTGTTTCTCTTTCTCTCCCTCTCTCTTTCTCTCTTTCCCTACCCTTTCTGTGTTTGTCTCCCTCCCTCCCTCTCTCTGCCTCTGTTTCTCTTTCTTTCCCTCCCCCTCTCTCTTTCACACTTTCTCTTTACCTCCCACTTCTCTCTCTTTCATTCTCTCTCCCTCTCTCTCTTTTTCTCTTTTCTCTCTCTCTTTCCCTCTCTCTGTTTCTTTCCCTCAACCCTCTCTCTTTCTCTCTCCCTCCCTCTTTCTCTGTTTCTCTTTCCCTCCCTCCCTCTTTCTCTCCCTCTTTCCCCCCCTTACCCCCTCTTTCCCTCTCTTTTTCCCTCTCTTTTTCCTGGAGGACTCAGGGCGGTGTACAGCCAGAGATAAAACCCACAACAATATAAAAGTTAAAAGACGAATTAAAAATATTAAATAATTTGGCTGAAAAAGCTAAAATAAAGGCAACCCATTAAAATAGCATTAGGCCAGCCCTGCTTGGTGAAACAATAGGGTTTTGAGGGCACGGTGAAAGGTGCGAAGGTCGGGAATCCTACAAATCTCCGGGGGCAGCTCATTCCAGAGGGCAGGTGCCCCCACAGAGAAGCCTCTCCCCCTGGGGGTCGCCAGTCAACATTGTTTGATCGACAGCACCCTGAGAAGTCCCTCTCTGTAGGAGCGTACTGGTCGATGGGAGGCTATCGGTGGCAGAAGGCGGTCTTGTAAGTACCCGGGTCCTAAGCCATGGAGCACTTTAAAGGTGGTGACCAATACCTTGAATCGCACCCGGAAGACCACTGGGAGCCAGTGCAGCTCGCGCAGGAGCGGTGTTACATGGGAGCATCGAGTTGTTCCCATAATCACCCACATGGCTGCATTCTGGACCAGTTGGAGCCTCCGGGTGCTCTTCAAGGGGAGCCCCCTCTTTTTCTCTTTCCCTCCCTCCCTCTTTTTCTCTTTTCCCCTCCCTCTCTCTTTCCCTCCCCTTTTTTCCTTCTCTTTCCCTCCCCCTTTCTCCCTCTCTGTTTCTCTTACCCTCCCCCTCTCTCCCCCTTCTTCTTTCTCTTTCCCTCCCCTTTCTCTGTTTCTGTCTCCCTCTTTCTCTACCTTTCTCTTTCTTTCCCTCCCCCTTTCTCTTCTCTCTCTCTTCCCCCTCTCTTTCTCTCTCTTTCTCTCTCTTTCCCTCCCTCCCTTTTTTCTCCCTCTTTCCCTCCCCTTTCCCTCTCTCTGTTTCTCTCTGTGTTTCTCTCTTTCCCCCTCTTTCTTTCTCTCTCTTTCCCTCCCCTTTCTCTCTCTCCCTTTCTCTCCCCTTTCTCATTGCCTCACCCCTCTCTTCCCCCTCTCTCGTTCCCTCCCCTTTCTCTCTCTGTTTCTCTCTTTCCCTCCCTCTTTCTGTTTCTCTCCCTCCCTCTTTCCCTCTGTCTTCCCCCTCTCTCTTTTTCCTTCCCTCTTTCTTTCCCCTCTCTCTTTCTCTTTCCTTCCCCTTTCTTTTTCCTGACCTCCCTCTTTTTCTCTCTCTTTCCCTCATCTCTGTTTCTCTCTTTCCCTCCCCATTTATCTCTCTTTCCCTCTCTCTCTGCCTTTGTTTCTCTTTCCCTCCCCTCTCTCATGCTCTTTTCCCTCCATCTCTTTTTCCCTCTCTCTGTTTCTTTTTCCCTCCCTCCCTCTCTCTTCCCCCTCCCTCTTTCTCTCCCTCTTTCCATCTCCTTTCTCTCTTTCCCTCCCTCTTTCTCTGTTTCTCTCTCTTTCCCCGTCTCTCCCTCCCTCTTTCTCCCTCTCTCTCTTTCTCTCTTTCTCCCGCTCCCTCTCTTTCCCTCCCTCTTTCCCTCCTTTCTCTGTTTCTCTTTCCCACTCTCTCTTTCTCTTTCTTTCTTTCCCTCCCTCCCTCTCTCCCTTTCTCTCCTTGTTCCTCTCTTTTTCCCTTTCTCTTTTTCTCTTTTTCTCTCTCTTTCCCCCCTCTCTTTCCCTCCCTCTTTCTTTTCCTCTCTCCCTCTCTCTCTTTCCCTCCCTCTCTCTTTTTCCCTCCCTCTCTTTCATTCCCTCTCTATCTCCTTATCTTTCTCTTCTGCCTCCCTCTGTTTCTCCCTCTCTTTCTCTCTCCCTCTCACGGGGTGGGGGAGGAACCCCTGAACTGGTGCTGGGTGGTGGGAATCTGATGTCCATAGGTCGATGAGCCCAGGGGCAGCATGCTGAAGCTCAACTAGCTGGCGGGGAGGCGGGGCATCCCATCACAGGCAGCTCTTCAGGAAAAGCAACTTACATCTGGGAGGCCAGAACGAGCTGAGACGATGCAGGGTCACATTGTGGCTCTATGTCCTAATGGGCTTCATAAGGAGGAGACCCCATCTCCCCCATTGTGAAGTGTGCAAATGAAAAAGTTCACTCAATCAATTCCAACATTGTAAGAACTTTTTCTTTTGCAAGAAGTTGGAATTGATTGACCTTTTTGTTGTAATCCCACAAACTTTTGTTTCCCTGCAAAGAGGGTGGGAAATGCGACAGAGAAACATAGTGGAGCTGGGCTGGGGTGACAGCGTACAGAGAGGGCTCTGCATGCCGCATCTGGCACACATGCCACAGATTTGCCACCATGGGACTCGAGGATCTCCAATGTCCCTTCCAACTTTGTTATTCTATTACTTCTATGTTCTAAATCTGATGGTTGTTGTTTGGTTCTTTGATAAACTGTGACCTATAGCTCTAGGGATCCAGGCAAGCATCACAGGGTGGCAGAGTCTTATCTGCCAAAGGATAGCTGAGGGGCCCCCTAGGAAGGAAGCAGTAGGATGAAGCTAGTGAAGCAGACAGCAGCCCTTCGGGGGAAGGTGGCAGCTGTTGGCATTGTGCAAAGTCAGCAGGTGGGGCAGCAGCGGTAGGCAGTGGCAACAGCAGAACACATGATAGATGAAAGGGCAGAGATGGGAGTATATATGTAGGGAGGAGTGAAGCAGATGTGAGTATGACAGGGTGATGAACTTTTGTTTAGCAAAGGGAGAGCACATCAGCCTGGGTAGGGAAGAGGCCAGGAGATGGAGCCAGAGGCAGCAGTTTGTGCAGGGCAATGCATGAGGTCCTTGCCCAAAGGGCTGCACAGTCAACTGCAACCAGGATACCAGAACTGCTATTCAACTGCCAAGTGGTACATTGATATGATGTTTTGCCTAGCAACTTGCTTTACTTTGCAATAGAAATAATTATTCCAATTAGAATTGTTAAGTGAGGGCTTATGTAAATGTAAAAGTCATTCCCTTCTATTAAATAATCAAAAAATGCAAACACATAGCTAGTCGACATTTTAAACTCTGACCAATTATTCCAGGCCTGTTGAAAAAATATTACAAAACATCAAAATTAAAAGAAATGCACGCATTATTAAACACATTGGCACCTTTAAACCTCATTCTGCTTTCTAAGACAATATTAACAAATTTATGGATATTAAATCAAAATGTTTTTACAACAGGATAAGCACATATAAGAGCTGTGGTGTTGCAGTGGTTAGAATTCAGTACTGCAGGCTACTTCTGCTGATTGCCAGCTGCCAGCAGTTCGCCAGTTCAATTCTCACTGGCTCAAGATTGACTCAGCCTTCCATCCTTCGAAGGTCAGACTAATGAGAACCCAGATTATTGGGAACAATATGCTGATTTTCAACAATCTAACTAGCAAACCCCAAAAAAGTAGGCACTCTCAGGAACTTTGTAATCCCAAAAGCAAAACTTTATTGGACATACCATTTCATGGTTAAACAATAACTTCGCCTTCTCCCCACCCATGGAGGTTCACAGTGTCCAATTATGAATCATCCTTTTGTTTTGAGAACAGTTCACTTCTTTGTTGGACACCTTGGTGGGTTCTTGGTTCTCATGGTCTATCCTTGGAGTGTCTGCATTCTTTCTCACCCTTCCCTACCCCCAGTTGTTTGGCAAATTGAACAGCGATAAGACTTGAAAGTGTCAAAATTGGTTCAATCTTGATACTGACTCTATAAACCATTTAGAGAGGGCTGCAAAGCTGTTGCTATTGCTATATATGTTTTAGTATTTCTTCTAGTATTTCATACATGTAGAATAATGAAACTGACAGCCAGTATTTCCTAAATATTCTCAGAGGTATTCAATGCACATGAATAAAAATAATTTTGGATTTATATAAAAACATTAATATTTTTAAGAGTCTTAACCATTGACTTGCTAATACAAGTTATTCTAACTCTTTGGAATAAGTTCATGCAAATAATAAATATTTTCCTTAGTAATATTTCTGATTTGTTCTCATCCAATGTATTTGTTTGCTAACAATACTTCAAAGTTTTAGACATTGCTGATGCATCCAGACCAAACAGCAAAGTAGAGCATTTGGTGAGTCTAGGAAAAACAAAGGGAAGTTATATACATCCCACATAACATGTTCTCAAGGCAGTGGTGAAATTCACTTACCTTCCCTACCAGTTCGCCAATGTGTGCACACCGTGCGCTTGCTCTGCTTGCTCATGCCATCTTCTGTGCATGCGCAAAGCCTTCTGTGCATACTCAGAGGCTTAAAATGTTGCAAAAAGTGATATCATGACATCTGCATGGGGAGTGGAGCCTTGGGTTCACCCAAACCAGATAGAACCAGCCGGATTTCACCTCGTCTCAAGGTTGAATACAACATTTTATTTTTCTTTGTTGGTCTTAGTTTCTAAACTTCTGGTCATCTTTAATGTCCTTTCTTGAACATGTTCCAATTTTTCTCTGTACTTCTTAAAATGTAATATCCAAAACTTTATATTATTCCAGTTGTGGTCTATGTCTTTTTTGCATGCATATCATTTATTTTGCATATTTGGTATATCGGTTTCCTTTTCTTCTGGAACTTTATACATTCCCAGCATAACGATGTTCCAAAAATCTTTGAAAACATAGCTGTTCTTCAAAGCCTTGAGGTTGGGTAGCTTACATTTTAAAAGCAAATAAAAATAAGGAAAAGAGCATAGATGTCCAGAAGAGGACAAAAACCAAAGAAAACAACAGAAAACAACTATTTGGGGCAGTGGTGAAATGTAAAATTTGTTACTACTGGTTCTGTGGGCATGGCTTGCTGGGGGGTAATGTGACTGGGTGGGCGTGGCTAACTTTTTTTTTTTACTTTTAAAAGCATTTTTTCTACAACCTCTACGGCTGAAAAAAATGCTTTAAAAATGCTTTTAAAAGGCTCTGATCCCAGCTGAGCTGCACTATCATCAGAGGCTTTTTTTTTTGTTACATTAAAGGCATTTTTTCTACAACCTCTTCGGACAAAGAGATTGTAGAAAAAATGCTTTTAAAAGCCTCTGATGATCCCAGCTGAGTTGCCTGATTGTCAGAGGCTTTTAAAATCATTTTTTTACAGCCTCTTTGGCCGAAGAGGTTGTAGAAAAAATGGTTTTAAAAGTTAAAAAAAAAAAGTTGGCCACACCCACCCAGTCACATTACCCCCACCCCCACCAAGCCATGCCCACAGAACTGGTAGTAACAAATTTTACCTTTCGCCACTGATCTGAAGGCGTGTGTAATGTTCTAATGTACAGAAGTTATAGTTAAATGTGTGGCAGAAAGTGGACTCTGGGTGTGTTTTTCCAAATGTAGTAAGTGAGGTTGAATTTGTATAGTTTTAGAAGAGCTCTCTGTGTGTGTGTGTGTGTATACATACACATACACCATATATAGTAGTTAATGTATCTTTTTGTATGCCTATACACACTCTATACTATGTAATATGTATGTACACATATGGCATATATACATAGGATTAAATAGTATATTTTGGATGTTCAGTAGTAGTATATAAATAGACAGGGAAATTGTATCTCTTTGAGCGAGGAAAGGCCAGGCACCCTAACCCTAACCCTTGACATGAGTGATGTCAAGTTGGCCATGCCCACCCAGTCACATGACAACCAAGCCACGCCCACCAAGCAAGCCACACCCACAGAACTGGTAGTAAATTTTTTTGAAACCCACTACTGCCTATTACCCATCGCACACTGGCAGGCAAAGCACCATGGCTTCTACCTGCCACCCGATTGGGTGGCGGCTTATTGTCTCATGCAGCCAAAATTCTGGAACAAACAATGTCTCGGATGAATGGACCAGGCTGAAGGGCGCAGGGTAGAAGGCCAGTGGCCCATTGGCAGTGGTGGGTTATTACCGGTTCTCCCCAGTTCAGGTGAGCCAGCAGTGGAGATGGTGAGGTGGGAGCGAATTGGTTCGCTCTGACTGTCAGTTGAGCCCTCCTGTGCTATACCTACCTATATTCATTCAGTTTTAGTCCAGCTGATAGGTGCGGCAGAGCGGATTGCCATGCTTCAGCTGTTATGAAATTCAACGCACTTGCGTGAAGTGATAACACCAGTTGAAACCCACCACTGCCCATTGGTCAGGGCGAATGACCACAGGAGGGCCAGTGGAGCCAGGAAAACTGGCTGTAAAAGGGCTGAGATGGGAGGCTGGAGTCAAAGGAGGTGCAGCCAAAGGTGGAAGCCTGAAGGTCCCATTCCCCAAAGAAAAGGGGGATCAACTTATTTTCCAAAGCACCAGAAGGCAAGACAAGAAAGAATGGATGTAAACTAATCAAGAAGAGAAGCAACCTGGAATTAGGAGAAACTTCTTAATAGTAAGAACAATTAACCAGTGGAACAGCTTGCCTTTAGAAATTGTAGGTGCTTCATCACTGGAGGTTTTTAAGAAAAAACTGGACAGCCAGCTGTCTGACATGGTATAGGACAGTGATGGCGAACCTTTTTGGCATTGCGTGCCAAAAGTCTGAGCGGGCGAGCGCTGTTGCACTCCCGCATGCCGGAACCCATAATGCATTGCACGCTCCCATTTACGCATGCGTGCATGATGACACCCCCCATGCTCCCTCTACACATGCGCCCACACTGAGCATGCGTGCCCCCCCAATGCGCCCCCCCACTTTTTCCAAGTGGGCCGGCATACCTCTTACCAGAGGACAACTAGGTACCAGCCCGTTCCCTGGTGAGACAGCTGTTCCCCACCTGGGCATAGCACTGCCAAGATGGCGGGGCCGAGACTGCCCCCAGGAAGCTCCGAACATGAGGCTTCATGGGCTCCTTCCCACTGGGAGTTGCAGGTCGAGCAGGTGGTGGACGGGGACAGGCTGCATCTATCGCCACCTAAGTGGAAAGCCCAAAGATGCATATGCTGCCCTCAGCGCTTCCACGCCTTGCCTGTTTCCTCAGCTCCTCTTCTCTAAATGAGCACTCGGCAGCTGGGGAAAACAGGAGCCGCCACATTCACTCTACCCCACAATTCTGCTCAGCTCAAGTTCATGGAAATCATGTGGTGGCCCTTGAAACTTTAGGAGGGAACTGGCTCCGAGATTGGGAGGCGGCCTTTCCCAGACCCCATTTCGACATATGTGTCTGTTTCATAAACTTTTTCTTCAAGAAAGCGCTCTGTCAAAATGAATGCCTTCTCATTCTGTATCTCTTTCACTGCTCTGATAGATAACTGTTTCAGCACAGGGATTGCACAAGGAATAAAAGCACATATCAACAAGAATAACATTTGTTTAATCCAGCTGGATCCAGGCAACCAAGAAAACCACCTGTCAGTTGTTTGTAACCTCTGACTTATCTTGGATGCCCTATCCTGCAATTCCTTGGCAATTTCTCTGACCACACCTGATTTATTCATATAGAAACAACAGTCTTCACATACCTCCTCTCTGCGGTTAGGAGGTCTAAGGCACGTTGATTTTGTAGGACCACTGCTGCCAATGAATCTATCTGGTCTTGGACTTCCACCAGGGTTCCAGCAATTTGGTTCAGGCTTTCTTGGAGCTCCTCTGATAATTGCTGAAATTGTATTACTGAGTGTGTCACTCTACCTACACCTGTTCCACTGCAGTTCCTATCCCCATGATTACTAATAGTGGGACTAGGATTGGTGCCCGTTTCTGAACATGCCCCATGAGAGGAACAGGTATGGTATGTTCTCCATGGACAACACCTATTTTAGGAAAAAGGTGTACTAGTGTGCATGTTCCAGTCCAATTTGTTGGCAAACATAAATATACATCCTTCCCTCAGAAGAAGAAAACTCCTCTTTCCTTTACACATACGCCTATATTCATGGAGAAAGCATGGGTCCGATGGTTCTTTTCATTAGTCCAGACCCCCAAAGTCCCCACCACAAACATTCCAGCAAGCGGCCGTAATGGGACTTCTAGTGAATGGTTCTTTTACTTATCTCTGAGGATTGGACCTTCAAAAAGATACCAGGGATTTTCCAGGGGGAAAGAAGACACATAAACCTGTGTTGGACCTAATGGAGAGCCAGATAGTGAAGCGAGGGGGCTGGAACAGACTGGGGCACCTTTCCTTGGATACATTCCAGGACCTCTTCCATCCTCCCCATCTTGTGATGATGGCAGTTGGTGGTGATGAAAAAGTGAGTGGTGTGCATAAGGAAAAAGATCTTTGGTTAGTTTTACATCCCTAAGGTTCATTCTAGGACCAAGGTACATTTCTGATGGACATTGTTCTTTTGTCAGGGATCCTATAGGCCTACCAGGTTTCTGATGTCTCTTTATACACAGGGAAGGTGACTGTATGATTTAACAAGGTTTCGACCCAATTCCAGTATCCCTGATATGCAATCTCCTCTTTTCAATTGTAGGGGCCCGTTCTCCTTTTCTATTCCCCCCTGTAGCGGGATTGTTAAACTCTTGACCCCAGGTCTAGGAGTTGGTTTAGGTCTAAGGCTTCCCCCCACCTTCTGGTACCACATTGTTGGTGGGAGTGGACTTGACCCAAAGTGTCTCCATTCAGTGTCCTGATACTGCTAGGTCCCCTGGGATTCTTGACATCTTCAAATCCTTCCGCAGAGACAAGGGGGATTTCTTGAACACCCACGAGGCCTTAAGAGTGCAAGACCCATAGTTTACAAATTCACCACGTCAAGAAGAGGGTTAGGGATATGCGTAACTTGGGATAGGGCAATATCAATCGTATTAAAACAATACCAACAGAAGGGCTAAAGTAGCTGTTGCCCAGAGTCCCCCCACCCAATCTTCCTCTAGCATGAGTGTCTTTAAGTAGTGCACACTGGATTCTATTACAGTTAATGGATTTTATATTACAAACTACAGTCATGGAATGTTGTCTTCCTCTGTTCCAAGCTTCGGCCGTGCGCTGGGAACCAGCTTCCGGGGTGGTTCAGCAAGGCTGACGATCACCACCGTGCATTGAGAGTCCGTTGCCGGTGGGACTCAGCAGGGTGTATTCTTCTTGAACTTCAGCACCAATGGCCTGTCAGTTTTTGTTACCTGGTATGTGACCGGATCACTCTGGTCTGCAGGCTTCAATCTCATTCTCGGCTTGTCGTTTGTTCAGAACCACGATAGTAAATAATCACCAGTAACGCACAGAGAATCAGGGTTTACTTTGGCAATGGTAAGCTCGCAGTCAAAAGTAAAGTACAAGTCGGTGTTTTGGTTCAAAGTCAGCGCTGGGTGTAACCACACCACAGCGCTATTTAACAAAACTCAGCCCCTTAAACATACATCCGGTGATTATCAATCAAGTACCCTCCACTCCCTTAACAGTAACAGCTGCAGTGATTATCAATCAAGCAACCCCCATTCCCTTAACAGTAACAGCTGTGAGTGCCAGAGCAGCGGGGACAGCAGAATCGGAGAGCCCAGCAACGTCATCAATCATCACCATGAAAGCCGCTATCCAGGAACTGATTGTGTGTTCGCTGTGGCTTCTTATCTCCTCTCCTTCGTCTCCCATACCCCCCATCGATGGCGAGCTCTGGTAGGACTCGACAGGTGCCCCCCCCCACCAGGAGCTCACCTATAAATAGAAAGCATACAAATGTTAGTTACTGTTACGATCCTGCATTAGGTTTGTCTGGGTATTTCCGATGGAACTGTTGTATCAATCGGGCAGCATGAATGTCGGGTGCTGCCACCCACGAGGCCTGTGTTACGGGGTATCCTTTCCACCGCACAAGATATTGCAACATCCCCCTACGAACCCTGGAGTCCAATATTCAGTCTATCTCATATTGATTGGTATGCACGGGACCCGGTGGAGTAGTCGAGGTACCTGGCCTTTCTATCGTCACTGGTTTCACCAAACTGCTATGGAATATGGGATGTATCCTACTGAACAGAGGGGGAAGTTTAAGAGCTACGGTTACAGGATTGATGACTTGTGTTATAGGAAATGGTCCTATATATTTAGGTCCTAATTTTCTACTGGGTAGTTGGAGTTTAAGGTATTTCCTAGACAAGTATACTTTGTCTCCTATCCGGAATGGTTTTGGATCAGCCCTTTTCTTGTCTGCATATTTTTTGTACTCATTCGCTGCCTTTTGTAATGCCGCTTTTACACTTGGCCATACATGACTAATTTTATCGGCCCAACCGCGTGGCGTGTCACCGTCTCTCATAGGGGGATCTAACTCTGGAATGGCTGAAAACTCTCGGCCGTATATTACTTGGAAAGGGGAGAACCCAGTACTGCGGTGTGGTATGTTGTTATATGCGACTTCGGCAAAAGGCAGGAGTCCTGACCAATTTGTCTGCTGGTAGGAAACATAGCATCTGATATATCTTCCGACCATGGCATTGGCCCGTTCAGCCGCTCCGTTAGTGCTCGGGTGAAATGCTGAACTTAACCCTTGAGAGAACCCAATTAAACGGACAAATCGTCTCCAAAACTTAGAGGTGAATTGAACACCGCGGTCGGATATAATCCTCTTAGGTGCTCCATGGAGACGATAGATACGTTGCAAAAAGAGTTCGGTTAATTGTGCCACGGATGGTATGCTTTTACATGGCACAAAGTGGGCCTGTTTCGAAAACAGATCTACCACCATCCAAATTACAGTGTGGCCATGGCTAGGGGGGAGATCGACTATGAAATCCATAGCGATCTCTTCCCAAGGCCTGCTAGGATTCGCGACTGTTTGTAATAATCCTAACGGTCGTACAGACCAGGGTTTGGCAGTTGCACAGGTTGTGCAACCCTTTACGTATGTTTCTATGTCCTTACGCATTCGTGGCCACCAGAATTGCCTCCTCACAAGGTGTAGAGTTTTTAAGTACCCAAAATGGCCTGCTGATTTGGCATCATGGCACCTGCATAACACCACGTTCGGTAAACATTCCGGAACATATATTCTATTCTCCCTCCACGCTATCCCATCATTATAGCTAACCATAGAGGGGTTTTGGATTACCCATTGATCCTGTTGTAAAGCTGTTTTAAACTCAGTACGTAAGTGACCATCTACTTCCGTAAGTCTTAATAGGGTTTGGGAAGGTGCAATTAGAGGTTCTATCACTTCCTCTCACTTGCTATTATACTGTGGCATCCGGGACAGCGCATCAGCCAGGAAGTTTTTCCCAGCAGGAACATACCGCAACTGGAAAGAGAAACGCTGGAAATATTGTGCTCACCTTATCTGTTTGGGAGATAATCGCCTGGGCGTTTGTAAGGCTTCTAAGTTTTTATGGTCCGTCCATACCTCAAAAGGATGAGACGCCCCCTCCAAGAGATGTCGCCATGTCATCAACGCCCAACGGACCGTGAATGCCTCTTTTTCCCAGATTGCCCATGCCCGCTCTGTCGTGGTTAACTTTTTAGATGTATAGGCACAAGGTTGTAACCCTCCCTGCTGTGTTCTTTGTAGGAGTACTGCTCCTACAGCCACATCACTAGCATCTGCCTGGACTACGAATGCCTGCGTTGGGTCTGGATGTTTGAGTACTGGTTCTTGAGCAAAGAGTGTTTTTAACTGCTCGAAAGCTGTTTGACATGCTGACGACCACGTCAACGCTTGTCCCGGCTTTGGTTTAGCCGTGGCCGGTTTGGTCCGTAACAAATCCGTTAGTGGTAGGGCTATTTCAGCAAATCTGGGAATGAACTGCCGATAGAAGTTGGCAAAGCCAATAAAGCTCTGTAATTGCTTTCTAGTTCTAGGGGCCTGCCATTCAAGCACTGCCTGGACTTTTCTGGGATCCATCTCTACCCCGCTCTTTGATATTCTATAGCCTAGATATATCCTCTTTTTGTGAAACTCACATTTGGATAGTTTCACGTACAGCCTAGCAGCTAATAACTTGTCTAAGACCTGTCGGACCAGAGATATATGTTCCTCTTCAGTTTGCGTGTAAATCAAGATGTCATCTAAATATACAAGGACACCCCTGTACAGATGTTCATGCAGCACTTCATTGATGAACTGCATGAACACCACAGGAGCGCCCTGTAGTCCAAACGGCATGACCTGGAACTGATAGCTTCCTAAGGGACAATTGAATGTTGTTTTCCACTCATCCCCTGGTTTGATTCGTATCCTATAATACGCTTCGCGTAGGTCGAGTTTCATAAAGATACGACCGGTGGCTAGGGCAGCTAACAGGTCCTTCATTAAGGGAAGTGGATAGAGGGGCTCCACACACACTGCATTGAGACCCCTGAAGTCAACGCATAAGCG
Source organism: Arizona elegans (assembly GCA_022577455.1). NCBI lineage: Eukaryota > Metazoa > Chordata > Lepidosauria > Squamata > Colubridae > Arizona > Arizona elegans. The sequence continues at coordinate 159,703,507 of JAKOOJ010000001.1, forward strand.
TAAACCCCCGTCTTTCTTCCCCCGAAACAGGACAGGGGCAGCCATCTTTGATCGACTAGGTGTGATAAAACCCCGGGCCAAATTCTTGTCTATATATTTTCTTAATTCTTTTAGTTCGGGTTGTGTCATTGAATACATCCGGGGCTTGGGTAGCTTCGCCCCGGGTATTAACTCAATACTGCAATCCGTAGGCCGGTGAGGGGGCAGGGTCTCACATTCCTCCTCACTAAAGACCCTGGAGAGATCCCTATACACATTAGGATACGTCATGTCTGATGGTGGGCTCTCTGCTTCTATTCCCCCTGCTGGCTCCTTTTCCTCATTGGTAGGGGGAGGTCCCAACAGTAACCGGAGTTTGCAAAAAAACCCTTCCCACCATATCGTAGGAGCCCACTTGTCCAATCATGCCAATCCTAAAATGTTCTAACATTTTCTTCACTATAATAAACTGAATAGTTTCGGTGTGCTCCCCAATATCGAGGTGCACCTTTTCTGTTATATGAGTCACTGGTGCCCCTCCCAGCAATGAACCATCCATTTGTTCAAAGGTAATAGGGGTTCTCAACCACACAACCCGCAGCCCAAGTTCGTCAACTATTGCCCTCCGAATTAAACAACGAGTACACCCTGAATCAATCAATGCCTCATATCGGCGTCCAGTGGTTGCCCATGGGTTTTGGAGTATGACTGGTACCACGAAAGGTCGGATGGGGTCGCTCACCATCTGGTCGTGTGGGTCCTCATCATCGTCATCACTATCCCCAGCCACAATCGGGAATTTTTCCGCCACCACTTTCTTAGTATCTGTAGCTATTGGATCCCTCTCTGTACAGGATGTTCGAGTCATTTGGGACCGTTTGGATGTTGGTCGGCCTCTGCCTCTCAATGCAGTTCTAGGAGGGGGGTTCTGGTCTGAGCTGCGGGGCATGGGATGAGGACAGTCGGCTGCTTGGTGACCAAGGCAATTACATCTGAAACAACGAAACGCAGGCCGCTGGATCCTTTCTCCAAGCCGGAACCAGCATTCGGTTTAGTCTCCTTGGGTGTTTGTGTGCGTTCGGCTGGTCATTTTCCTTGACTTGCAACCCCTTCACCCCGTATATGGAATTCTCGGAGACCAATGTCCAATTCGATGGCTGCCTTGTACCACACACTCAACTTGGGGGGCAAGCCCCGGTACACACAGGCTTGCCATAAATCGCGGTCTAGTCCTTTATGGAATTGGTGCACCAGAAGACGTTCTGGCCACCCCACCAACCGAGCCGCAATCTTTCGGAACTCCTGTACATATTCCTTTGCTGGTACGCCCCGTTGCTTAAGTGCAAACAAATCCCCCTCTGCAACCTGGGTGCTTGTTTCGTCTTCAAATCTGGCATGAAGAGCCTCCAGAAATCGTCCCATGTCCATCAGTTCTCTTGCATGTTTAGCATGGAGGCCTGCCACCCACTCAGCCGCTTCTCCCGTCAGGACCCCCATAACAGCAACCACCATAGCCCACTGGGAGGGATACCACTGTCCATATTGGTCCATATGGCTTATCACCTGGCTTAAGAAAAGAGCCACTTGTTCAGAGCTTCTGTCAAAGGAAGTCTGCAGGGCAGGCAGTCCCCAAATGGCCTGAGGGACCCACAACCCCGGTGGGGGCCCCGGAGGCCAAGGCATGGGGCCTGGGGTCCTCGCTGTGCCAGTCGCTCTCCTGTCCTGCCTAGGTCGGTCCCTCACCGCCCCGCGACCCCCAACAGGTAAGCCCTCTGCCATTTGCGTTGGTTGGGGCTCAGGACTGGCTCCAAGGTCTCCCGATGAAGCACCTTTGTCTTGTTCTGGAGGGGGTTGGTCCATGGATCGTATAGAGGTCTGCTCCATCCTCAATTTAGGACTTGTGAGCCGGAATTGGGTCTCCGAAGCAGTCACCCCTGTATCCTGCCAAGAAGAACCTGGAGGCTCCAGCCCTGCAACCAAGGGCTGCCAGGATGGGGCGTCATGAAATCCAGATTCCCCAAAACGCTCACGCAGCATATCCATAGTACTGGGACTGGATGAGGCAGGATACCCCCAATCCCCTTCATCCTCATCAGTCCATCGTCTTTCCCTCCAGCCCTGGAAAGACGCTCCCAAGCGAGGGGGTGTTGGCATCCGCGGCCCGAGGAGAACAGAGCTGTGCCACCAATCCCCCGTCCGATCCCGTTGTCCTGGAAGACTCTCCTCCTCCGTTTGGGGCGGGGCGCTCTTGGGTTGCTTGACCTTTGGTTTCACTGCCAACTGTTCCACACTCTCCTTCGCCTCCTCTATCAGCAGGTCCTCCCCCTCCACATCTCCACCGCACTCCTGCTCTTCCAAGGCCGTCCCTTCTGCCATATCCCCCTTTGCTGCAAAGCCGCAAGGAATCCTCACCTCTTGCGAAAAGGAACCAAGCGCTGACTTTCTCTCGGCTTGTCGTTCGTTCAGAACCGTGATAGTAAATAATCACCAGTAACGCACAGAGAATCAGGGTTTACTTTGGCAATGGTAAGCTCGCAGTCAAAAGTAAAGTACAAGTTGGTGTTTTGGTTCAAAGTCAGCGCTGGGTGTAACCACACCACAGCGCTATTTAACAAAACTCAGCCCCTTAAACATACATCCGGTGATTATCAATCAAGCACCCCCCACTCCCTTAACAGTAACAGCTGCGGTGATTATCAATCAAGCAACCCACACTCCCTTAACAGTAACAGCTGCGAGCGCCAGAGCAGCGGGGACAGCAGAATCGGAGAGCCCGGCAACGTCATCAATCATCACCATGAACGCCGCTATCCAGGAACTGATTGTGTGTTCGCTGCAGCTTCTTATCTCCGCTCCTTTGTCTCCCATACCCCCCATCGATGGCGAGCTCCGGTAGGACTCGACACTCATCCAGTGGATCCAGGATCTTCCTTCTAAGGTCTTAAAAGCACAATTACAAAACCAATACATCTGGGAGAGTGTGCAAAGGAATCTGATCAGTTGTAGTCCTCTTCAGTTGGGAAACAGCATAGGCAACCACTCAATCCTAAGAAAGAAAAAAATACAAAAATAGTCCAGATGATGAAGAATGCTATTCCCACTGGTTACTGCCCACCAGTCCATTGGGTTCTTTGGATTGTCAACTTCAATGGATCTCCTTGGTGAGATTCCACCTTCCACTCCTTTGGGGCTGGCACGGGCCCTTTCACTTGGGGTTTAACTTCCTTCCAGCTCTGGATCAATATCCAATCATTGTGGTGGAATTTGTGGACTGGAAACTTCAAAGGTGGTGTTTAGGCTAATAATCCTTGTTTCCTAAAAACTTTAAAATATCTGGACAGTTTATACACATATTGTTTCAATACTTTGTCTCTGGTTTCCAGGGAATCAATGCATATGCTTCCTGAAGTGAAAACTACTCCAAACAACAGTTCATATGATGATAATCTTTCTAGGTTGGGTATAATAAAACTCTTGACACCACTGTTGCTGTAGCATTACTGCAGGGAAAAGCTTCAACCCACCCTGTGAGGTGGTCCACTATGACCAATAAATATTTTACTCTCCCCACTTTTGGTAATTCTGTAAAATCGACTTGAATACATTGAAATGGTCTTAAAGCTGGTGGTCTCCCACCCATCTGTTGTTTCCTGACAGCTTGTTCATTCACTTTTTTACAAATCAAACATTTGTTTATAATTGATGTTACTAAAGGATATATCCCAATACAACCATAGCTTTTTAAAAGTTCATCTACAATAGCTTGAATTCCCCAATGACTCCACCCATATTTTGCCAAATGAATGCACTATCCCAAATGCATGTGAAATCTGCCTATTTTTCCTTCTAAGATGCATAGAGCACACACACACCCCTTTTTGCCGCCCTTCTCCGGAGACTCAGGGTTACAATGCGTTAAGCAATAGCTTTCATACTGTTGTATATTTTACAAAGTCATCTTATTGCCCCCACAAACTGGGTCCTCAATTAACCTACCTTAGAAAGGATGGAAGGCTGAGTCGATCTTGAGCCTGGTGAGATTCGAAGTTACTAATTACAGACAGCTGGAGTTAAATTACAATGCATTTGTCTACTGAGCTATCCAGACTCCCTATCCATAGAGCTTAATTTAATGAATACAATTCAAAGGTTTGAGCAGACCAATTTCGAGGCAAACCCCTTGTTTCCAGGATCTCTTTAGGGTGTCCTTTTATAATAGCATATCCATTTTTCCGTACTCCCTCCTCCACCCTAGAGGAACCATTTATACAAATTGCTTCTCCTTTCTCCAGGGGATGTTCCTCCAAATCAGATCTTATTTTGGTATGTAAATCAATTACTTCAGTACAATAATGTTCAAATCCAAACTGATCCATTGATCTGGTGTTGGCTAAGAACTGTGCTTGATTCAAATTGTGATCTGTAGTTAAAATCACGTCTGTCTGCTGCATTAAAATTGTTTCATTTTTGTTTAGAATTCTGGAATCAGTTAACCACCGCCCCGCTTTTTGCTGAAGGATGGTTCTGACTTGATGTGGGGTGCTTACAATAAGGGCTCCCCCCAAAGGTCAATTTCCTACTTTCTGAGCCAACACCCCTTGTGCAATTCAATTTTCTGTGTTTACAAAGAGATTGAATGGCTTTTCCAAATTTGGTAAACTTAATACAGGAGCCTCGGTTAAAGCTTGTTTCAAATTTTCAAGGCTTCCTCTTTCGTGTCCCTCCCATTTCAAACTCCAAGGTCCAGATTCAATTAATTTTGCATAGAATTACCTTAATTCTTGTTTGTTTATAGATAGAGGCTGAGACGCCACCCCTTCTATTCTATCAGGAGTGATTTTCCTACTCCTGTTGGAAGGAAAAAGAAGCCTTTCCCTTTAAGGATTGTTGAAAGGCTGAGCTTCCCCTTCCTGAATTCAAAACTCCAGGCTGGGAGATTACTTTGAAATGATTGGAGGTCAGCTGTTTGAGAGTAGAATCAGTTTATTGTTTCTAGGAAGGCAGTCAAGAAACTGCCTCGGCTTCGGAGGCTAGCCTGTCTTAACTGTAAGAGTAACCCTTTTTTTTTTATCCTAAAACATCTTTTGATTTTCTATGTGACCCTTTAAAGTCTTTTGATTTGGCGTGTGAATTCTTTGATTTGTGTGTGTGATTGTTTTATGGTATTTAAATCCTGTTTTTGTTTGTGATTAGGTCCTTCTGTCCCGGATCTGGCAAATAAGTAATTGTTTTATAGTCCATTCTCTGTTTTTCCTAGCCCTTTGTAGTTGTTCATTCCCTATAATTATTCAGTTTGCTATTTCTGTGTTTTAGTGAATCTCTCTTTTTTTTTTTCTCCTCATGTGTTTAAATTACTTTGGCTTGATTGTTGGCTTGATTTCTTTTCCTTTTTGGGTGTTTGTTTTTCTTTCCTGTGTCCCGCATCTGTTTGGATGTTGGAGGCCCCTATAATTCTCTTTCTTCCTTTGTTGTGGAAAATAAGGTGGCTTCAGCTTCTTAATGGCCCATTGGTAAAGGTGGGGGCTGAAACTCTGCCTGAGTTTCTGCTTATTTTCTTTAGGGAAATTTCCCTGCTCTTTTAATATTGAGCTTCTCATATCTTCCAACACTCCCTTCACTAATTCAGTGTATTCTAATGCTTTGTCCACTTAATCTGATCTCTGTCAATTAAAAACACCACTTCCTCTTCTTTGGATCGGGCAATCTTTAACGTTGTCTTCCCTGCCCATATCACTATTTCTTCCCATTATCACTGGGTTCCACTCTCACATTCCTTTCTTCCTTCCCTGTCCAAAGGTTATACAACATCCATAACCTTCCCAAAACACATCACATACCTTCTCCCTTCCATCAATTCTACTTTCTCTAACTCCTTCTTCTTATAAAACATTCAATTCCTCCTATCACTGCCCTCCTGATTTCCAAGTCAGCACAAGACTGTGCAGACCCACTTAAAGGCAACTTCCTGGTTTTCACTAAAACTTCCTCTCACCCTTCTACTATTGTAACCCATCTCTGTAACAAATTCTTAAAGGGCAACCACTTATGCTGCTAACAAACAAACAAGCAAACAAACAAATCTGAAATATATTTGGATCAAACTTTAGCATCAATTCTCTGCCTTTAGTAAAATGCAAGTCAGATTCAAAAAAATCTTACAAAATCATTTCTTTTATATAGGTTTAATTAAGCGTTTTAAACCTCAAAAATTTACACAGTCGCAGAATCTGAGGGAAAATTTCTATAAAATGTTTTATAGATGGCATTTAGACCCCAAAAAATTGTCATGTATGTACCCTAATGTGCAGCCTAAATGTTGGAGATGTGATTGTTTAGACGCTACATATTATCATGTTTGGTGGACCTGTAAGAAAGTTAAGGCTTTTTGGATAAAAATTTGGTGGGTCATGCAGAATGTTTTGAAGAAAAAAATTCAATTTTCTCCACAACTGTTTTTATTGGGTATAGTTAAGGGTTTTACATCGGGTGAAACAAAATTGATATTGTATATGATAACAGCAGCAAGATTGTTGATAGGTAAATATTGGAAAAATGAAGCGCTGCCTACGATTGAGGAATGGACTTTGAAGATGGCCAGTTTTGCAGAGATGGCGAAGATTTCAGCATATCTAAAAGATTGTTCTCAAGAGACTTATGAATGGGAATGGAAGAAGTGGATAGATTATGTTCAGAACAAATATCAAACTAGGAAGTATCAAATAGCCTTTATTTGAAAATGTTATATTAAGATAGAAATTTTTTAAGGTTAAGGATGAAAATTTATTAGAAAACGTTATATTAAGATAGAAATATTTTTAAGGCAATCAGGATGAAAATCTATTTGAAAATGTTATATTAAGATAGAAATAGGTTAATGTAATGAAGATGAAAACTTGTAAGGGGGAGGGAGGGGTTCAAGTTTTATATATAAAGGAGGGTTTTTCCTCTTATTTGACATGAGTATACTGTGAGGAAGTCCGGGGGGAGGGGAGGGTTAGGGTGGGTTAGGGAGGTTGGGAAGTTTGGGGTGGTTTGAGGGGGGGGAAAAGGGATGAAAATGTAATTGTAAAACTTTTGCAATAAAAAAAAAAAAAACCTCAAAAATTTCCAGAAAAAATAAAATCAAAATTGTATTCAGAGCAGAAAAGCTTTCATATGCAAATTAAAGGGACCAAAACAGCTGCATGAGCCGATCACCCATTCCCCCTCCTTTCTCGGGCTTATTCAGCAGAGAGAGAGAGAGATGATGAAAAGCCCAGCAGCCCACCCTTTTCCTGCTTCTCTCCTCCAAAGGAAGGGGGGGGAGGGAGAGAAAAAAATGTTTTACAGCAAGCAGACAAGCCTCACTCCCCTTCACTCAGCATTCTTTCAACAAAGCAACATTTTTTGCATTTCTCTAGTCTCCCACATCCTCACAGTCATTTTCCACAAATTTCTACTTACTTCACAATAGCAACAACAAAACCTTGCAACTTACAGTTTCTTTATATGAAAGGGAATCAAAGTACATTCACACCAACTTTTACTCTCAACACACTCACATTCGCGCTGCAATCAAACTGCTTGCGTACACCAATCTCACATGCAAAAATCCCACTTCATGCAAACCAATTACAATTATTTCAGTGAGCTTTTTCACAAGCCACTATTATTAGAGGATTTCATCTTCCCTGCAGGTTTGGAAATGATTACATACATACACATGCACACATATCATCAAACATTTCCAGACCTGTGGAGGTTGTTTTCTTTGTTTTAATTTTAACAGAAATCACACCAAATTGATCAAGTCAAATTATCTGAGTCTTCCCATTTAGACAGGCTTTACCTTTTTACTGCCTGCTAAACCCCGGGTGGGAAGAACAGTAAACAATTTCTTCTTAATTCTTAGTTCTTTCAGAGTTCTCTGGCTTTTTAAGAATGGTCACACACATTTTTTAAAAAAACTTTTATTGCATAAGGTTTTTTTCTCCCCTTTCTTTAGTACCACCCATCCTAACAACACTACCCCTGGCTCACGATGCTGGACATTCCGACAGTCGTCAATGAGAACCGCAAGGGTTTAACCACCCACACAAAACTTAATTCCACAATACTTAATTCCTTAATTCCAATACTTAAATACTTAATTCCAGAGACTTTAGGACGACGCCTTGTCTCCTAGGGGGGTGATCAGGCCCCCTCTTCCACCACTAAATTGGTGGGTACTTCTTAACAGAGAGACTTGAACTCCCTGACTTATACTTACCTGTTTTCCTTCTTTTTCTTTTTCTTTTTCTTTTTCTTTTTCTTTCTTTCTTTCTTTTTTTTTTGTTGAGGTCTCTGTGTCTGGCTAACCTTTGAGGATCCTTGACTAGTCTGTTTGCCAACGATTTCACGGCACCCCCCCCCCACCGAAAGATTCCGTGGACTTCAAAGGAGTCTTAATGGCCGGCCAGTGGATTTTCCTTGGGGCGGCGTCGGTTCCCGCTGGGGCAGGCTGTCTGGCAGAACAAAAGTTCTTTGTTCCTTAGTCCCATCTGGGGTGCCATAAATGTTGTGGAAAGGAAGGACCAAGCAACCTTCCTAGGTCAGCCAGAGACAGTTTTATTGCGCAAGGTTCAGAGCCAGTTTTGTGCCTGGAGCTTTTAACAAGGGAAGAACCCTGATACAACTGGTTTTATACATTTCTAAGACAAAGGATTCAGTGAGATCATACATTTTCCATATATGGTTAATCATGAGATCGTACATCCGATTTTCACTATATGGTTACATACATTGGATAATAAGTTCATCTAATTACTTAAAGCATTAATTTTAGTTTACAAAATTATCTTAGCCACACAACTTTTCCTTAAGTGCTCGGAGTTGCTAATGGGAGAGTTACTACTGTCCTTGGGTAAGTTTATTGGATTAAGTAATTCTTTGTAACATATAGGTCTTTGTGTCATTCATAGTGAAGTCACTCAGATGTTTTCCATATGGCAGTCCTTTCATGACATCTAGGTCTCAGAAGATATATTACCACTTAATGGGGTTTAACTGTTTGTTAATGTAATTTCCAACAAGCACTTTCCTCTCTTATAATAATGTGAATAGAGAGGTTCTCTCAGAGTTCATGGATTTGATTTTATGTATCTGACTTTGGTATGATTATTTCTTTTATTCACATTATTTCTTATTTGCTATATTTACCTCACCCTCACACAGCCCCCTGCATGCACTCCAGCCCCCCGCACATGCACGCATGCCCCTACACATGCTCTGGCCCCCATGCATGCGCCCACACCCTGCACATGTGCACATGGGGCCCTGCACATGCCCTGCCCACCATGCATGTGCAAGTGGGCCCCCCACATGGATCCTACCCCCATATGTGCGTGGCAGAGACCTGACCACCAGCTGGCTGGCGGGAGGTGTATGTGTATGTGCCGGCTGAGCTGAACTAGGGCGACGGCTCGCATGACCACAGAGAGGACGCTGCATGCCACCTCTGCCATGCGTCCCATAGATTCACTATCACGGGTATACGGTCTCCTGCTTGACCAAGGGGTTGAACTAGAAGACCTCCAAGGTTCCTTCCAGCTCTATTCTGATTGATCCCTACAGTAGCCCAAAGTGGCAAATAGGAGCTAGGGGCCTCCCAGTTCTGACTCTGTAATCAGTTCCAAGGTCAGTTAACCAGGGTGAAATATATTCAGGACAAAATATATGTGGGGAGAAGAAAGAATACACTACAGGTAATCCCCAGGTTATGAGCGATCCCTTAGCAAATGTTCGAAGTTACGCCCCCTAGCATTTCCGAACAAGGCCCAAAACCATGAATTTTGCAGCACAATCTTGCCCTTATGAACAACCGCAGATGCTCTGCAACATTCGCTTGGCCCATTGCTGGCCAAAATGGAGCTTCTGAGGGGAGGAACCACCTCTCAGAAGCCCCATTCAGTGGTCTGGGGCCTCCCGAGACCCATTGCAGGCCCAAATGAGACCCCCAGCCTGTTACAGTAAGGTGACTAGATGTCCCGCTTTTGGCGGGACAGTCCCGCTTTTGAACAATTTGTCCCGCGTCCCGCGGCGTTGTAAAACAGTTCCGATTTTTGGAAAGAATGCACGGCGCAGTGGTGGGCTGCTCCTGGCTGCCTCCTGAGTCCCTACAGCTGATCAGTGTTAAAAGAAAACAAATGCCTGCACAAATAGAAAAAAACAGCTCCTTAAAGCTTCAGCATAGGTTAATTAGCACAAGTTGATTACATCGGCTTCCCGACTCTCAGCTGATTTGCACTCAGCTGTTTTGCTCAGGGCTCTTTAGTTGCTAGCTGCAGAATGCTGGAGATTTTTTTCCCCTAATTATGCTTTAAAAGCAAAACTGAAAGTAAAGCAGGGTCTCTGCTCCAACGTGGCAAAATGAGGCAGAGAGAGATTTCTTTTTCTTTTTCCTCACCAAAAAAGGTAGGTGCAAAACTGCAAACAATGGGAAATTTAGGGCAAAAGAGGAGGGTTCAAGATTTTAAAACACAAAAGAAAAAAAGCTCTATTTAACTAGGGAATTGTAATAATTGAGATACTATTAATTGTATATTGTGTTGAAAGCAGAAATGGTTAAGTTGTGGTTTGGAGGAATATATGGGGGAAATTATTTGGTTTATTATTATTGGTAAATATAATTAATTGATTTGTAAGATTGGATTGTATGGAAATAATTTGAATATTCATGTTCATATTGATTAATATACAAAAAAGATAGTTATATAACTAATTGATTTATATTAAAATGTTGAATTTGTATTAAACAACTGTATTACATAATTAACCAATGTGAGGATGGATATAAAAATAGATGACAATGGGAAGGGGGTATAATATAGAATAGAAGGGAAAAATTGAATTTGATTAAGATTAGAGATGAGGATGAAGGGTAATATTGGTTTTTTAAAAAAATAGATGAGGAATAAATATGGCAAAAAGGAAATATAGAAATTGTAAATTTAATTGGAATGACTAAAAACTCTTTAAATTTGTGAACCAGCCAAATATTCTGTTCAAAGAAAATACATTGTATGTTTGTATGTGTGTTTCTAATTATTGCTATTTATTCATATTTGTTCTCTTTTATTCTTTAAAGTTTAACAATTCATTCTTTATCTTAATATCTTTATATTTGTTTGGGGTTGGCTTTCTTCCCTTTCATCTTTTTTTTTGTATAGCAATCTTTCTCCTCAAACCTACCACCTCTCTCTTTTCTTTCCTTCTTACTTTCTCTTCCCCCCCTCTTCTTCTCCTCCCTACTTCCTCTTCCTTTATCCTTCTCCTCCTCTCTTCCTCCCTCTCTTACCCTCACTCCTACTCTAATTTCCCTTCCCTTCTTTCATCCCTCTCTATTGCTGTATCCTTTTGTGCATATGGACTACTCGGAGTTATTTTTGACTGGTCTGGTCCTCACACTTTTGACCAGTCCTCGAACTTACGACTGTCCTCACATTTTACATTTTTGCCCTATCTTGTCATCATGGTGAAGAGAAGCAGTTGTGAAATGAGTGACATGGTTGTTAAGAATGCTGCACGGGCATAAATGTGAGGATGGTCATAAGTGTGAGGACCAGTCAAAAGTGCGAGGACCTGTCAGAAATGACTTTTTTCTATACACATAGCCATGGTCACCCGGTCACATGACCAGCTAGCCATGCCCACCCAGACACATGACCACCAAGCCACGCCCACAAAATGGTGGGTGTCCCACTTTACCAATGTTAAAATCTGGTCACCTTATGTTACAGGCTGAAATGAAGCTTCTGGGGGAGGCCCATGGAGGGCCGAACAGAGCCTCAGAGGGCTGGATCCGACCCCCAGAGACTCAGATCCAGCCCCCAGAGGCTCCATTTCAGATTGTAATGAGTCAGGGGAGGCCCGCGGAGGGCCAAATGGAGCCCCGGCGGGCCAGATCCAGGTCCCAGAGACTCCATTTCAGTCTACAACAGGCTTGGGGAGGTCTCTGGAGGTCTGAATGGGGTGCATAAGGCTGGAGAAGAGACTGATTTCTAGATCTTCACAAGGTAAGTTACCCGGTGTGGCAGATTGGGGGGGGAGAGCAATTTGGACCGGGATGAGATATTTCAGTGGGTCTGGCCTTGGGTGGTGTTAGGCAGGTGGCCTGTTCCATCAGTAGGTCCCCCCACATGGCCTTCCCCACCCTGAAATACCTCATGTGCACTTAATGAGCCTTGTATTCGATTAGCAAATGCATGGGTAAAAGGAAGGAGTGATCTTGTTCAAGGTACAAGATTACTCCCATGAATCCCCAGGTTACAAATGGAATGAAGCCTGCCCATTCCATTCATAACTCAAGGACTACCTGTACTATAAAACTGTAACCACTAAAGATAGCTTTAACCAGTTTCAGTTGCAGGTTATGGATGAGATTAAAGTAAAGTTGTGGAGAACTTCTCAGCTGTCAGTTCCTATTGTTGTTCTTCAAGGTGTGTTGAATATTTTCACTGCCTTAAATTATTTGTAAAATTAATATAAGTGGAATATAAATAAACAAATAAGCAAAATCATTTTGATGTATTATATTGAAATGATGGTTGTAGTTCTTTTCTACTTGTAAATTTTATATGACCCAAGAAGTATCTGGTCAATACCTTTTAATATATGGATGGCACAGAACCAGGAGATATTTTATTTATTCATTTAAAGAATTTATATGCCTATGTATCTTGCACACTGATTCTTGGTGGCTCACAACAGCCAATTAAACAATATTAAAAAGGAGTATCTCCTTCTCACAAGATACCAGGGGGACATGATAGCAGTATTCCAGCATTTGAGAGGCTGCTACAAAGAGCAGGGGATCAATTCATTTTTGAAAGCACTAAAGGGTAGGACAAGAAACAATGGCTGGAAACTAATCAAGGAGAGAAGCAATCTGGAATTAAAGAAAAACTTCCTAACAGTGAGAACAATTAACCAATGGAACAGCTTGCCTTCAGAAGTTGTAGGTGATTCATTACTAGAGGTTTTTAAGAAGAGACTGGAAAGTCTAGGGTCTCCATCCTGCTTGAGCAGATGGCTGGACTAGAAGACCTCCAAGGTCCCTTCCAGTTCTATTCTAATTCTGATTCATGTTTGTGCATTCAGAGTTGCTCATGATTTGCTTTAGCTGAAGAGTTAAATTGTTTTTAGATTGATTGATTGAATTAATATAAAAGCTGCTTGACCCCAGATCAAGGATGAAATGCTCCCAGTTCGGACCAGATTATCAGATCTGGTAGCGATGGCGGCAGGTGGTTGAGAGAACCAGTAACAAAAATCCCGCCCCCACCATGCCCAGCTGACAATCCCAGCTGAGCCGCACGATCATCAGAGGCTTTCTTTTTTACTTTTAAAAGCATTTTTTCTAAAACCTCTTCAGCCGAAGAGGTTGTAGAAAAAATGCTTTTAAAGTAAAAAAAAAGCGCCTCTGATGATCGTGCGGCTCAGCTGGGATTGTCAGAGCCTTTTAAAAGCATTTTTTTTTAAGCATTTTTTTCGGCTGCAGAGGTTGTAGAAAAAATGCTTTTAAAAGTAAAAAAAAAAATGTTGGCCACGCCCATCCAGTCACATTACCCCCCAGCAAGCCACACCCACAGAACCGGTAGTAACAAATTTTAATTTCACCACTGTCCCAAATAGTTGTTTTCTGTTATTTCTTGATGAGCCGCGGGATCGTCAGAGGGTTTTTTTTTTTACTTTTAAAAGCATTTTTTCGGCCAAAGAGGTTGTAGAAAAAATGCTTTTAAAAATAAAAAAAAGCCTCTGATGATTGTGTGGCTCAGCTGGGCATGGGGGGTGGGGCAGGGATGTTTGCTACTGGTTCTCCAAACCACCACCCGCCATTGTTACCAGATTGGGAGATCCGGTCTGAACCGGGAGCATTTCATCCCTGCTTCAGATCAGTGGTGGGTTTTGACCGGTTCACACCGGTTCACAAGAATCAATAGTGGTAATTTGGCCTGGATCACTGAACCGGTAGCGACCGCTGGCTGGCCGTGATCCCAAACTGGTTGGCCAGTTGCTCTCACTCACCCTGCCCGCCCGAAGCTTACTTGCCCTCCTCACTTCTACTGTGTTGGTCCTCACTTGCAGCTTACCTGCCTGAAGCGCTGTGCCCCAGCTGAGTGGCCCTGATCTGCCTGCCAGGTAAGCCTGCGAGTTGTGGTCTAGCTAGCTGCCCCTGCCTCCCCCACCATCCCAGCTGGCCTCCCCTGTGGCCCTGCCATGCTTCCCTGCTTTCCACACGGCGGTCCCCATGGACAGGTCCGCTTGCAAAGGCTTCCCTTACTCCTTTCCCCATGGCCCGCAGCCCGGCAGCCCCGACATGCTTTTTACACAGACTTCCTGGTGTCTCCATGGCCAGCTTGTGGAGGCAGGCAAGTGGGCCTGGCCACGGGGACTGCTGGGAAGGCTGCGTGGAAGGCAGGCAAGCATGTCGGGGCCACCCGGCCATGGGGAAGGGAGCTATCAGCCTACTCCCTTTCCCATGGCCCTGCCATGCTTGCCTGCCTTCCATGTGGCGTTCCCGGCAGCTCCCCACACCCTTGCCTTCCGAGGTCAGGTCACACATCCAGTCCATGATGGGAGACGCCATGCTTCTGGCCTGGCCCAGCCAGTGGGTAGGCGAGCAACCCTTTGGGGTAACGCAGCCACTGCACTGGGATTGAGTGGGGCAGCGATGACAGTGCTTTGGGAGGGCAGGTGGATGTCTTGGGCTGCTGCACATGTGCACCACATGTGAAGGGAGGCAGACCCTGCACCTCTGAGGAAAAGAGGAGGTGCTGGTGATCAACTTTAAGAGCATCGAAAAGCCGAGAGCAAAAGTAGCAGCAGCGGAGGCGGCAGAGGCATGTGTGTGTGTGTCCCCCTTCACAAGGACTTGGAGGCAAACACCACACCTCTGAGGAAAAGAGGAGGTGGCAAAGTCCTGGCTGTCACCTCAGAGGGGACTGCGGGGACACACACACACACACACGCCCGTCACCCTTGCTGCTGCTACTTTTGCTCTTGGCTTCTCGGTGCTCTTAAAATCGATTGCCAGTGCCTCTTTTCTTCATAGGTGCGGTGTCTGCCTGCCTTCACACTCCTTGTGGAGGGACACACACACACACATGCCCCTGTCGCCCCGGCTGCCACTACTTTTGTTCTCAGCTTCTCAGCGCTCTTCACGTTGATCTTGAAGAACTGGAAGACATTTCCTTAGATTGCCACCAAACCCATTGTTGGGAGAGGTGTAGGCTAGCCCCTGAATATATGAGATGTCTTGGGCAAAGTTCTTCAATGTTCGGCCAAGTCTTCTTCTCAACCTTAATGTGTATGAACAAACACGCACACCATAAGGTGTGTGCGCTATGAGGTGTGTGTGCATGTTTGCTCTGTGATACGAGGCCGAGAAGGAGATGACTCCCCATGGGGCCTTGGAAAAGTGCAGACTTTCTGGATGGGACTTACAGGAGTCTGACTCCCAAAGTGCAGTGATGTGAAACTCTCTCCCAGACAAGAGTAGCAGCGGGGAGAAGCAGCAGCTGCTGACCTGAAGAGCACATGATGGAGCCCTCCACGTGTTCTCTGGTGACCTGTTTTCTCTCTCCCACTCTCTTGCTGGGAGAGAGAGAGAGTTTTTTGCAGCACTGCACTTTGGGTCCTGGAAAGTCTGGAAAGCACTGCACCAGAAACAAGATTCAAATCCTGATGGGACTTACACTTACAGGACCCAAAGCACTGTGCTATGAAAGACGCTCCCCCAGCAAGAGAGCGGGGGAGATAAAACAGGTCACCGGAGTAAAACGCTCCATTTGATCAGCAGTTGCTTCTTCTTTCCACCACTCTCTTGCTGGGGGAGCGTCTTTCACAGCATCGCACTTTGGGGACCCATTTGGAAAGCCAGGCACAGAGAAACAGACAGGTTAAAGTACGGTACTTTCAGCCAGCTGTCACTACCGGTTCGGCAACCCAGGCCAAATTACCGCTACCAGTTCTCCCGAACTGGTGTGAACCAGTAGAAACCCATCACTGGCAATAGGCAGGGGCAGAGCTTCACAGCCTCAGGCACAGAAAAAAGCAGCTTCTGGCATTGATGGGGGTGGGGGCATGGCAGCCGAACAGCAGAGGCTCATGGCCTCAGGTGTGGGGGAAAGTGACTGCAAAAAAACCCACCCAGCTCCAAGGATCCCACAGTTCAGAGCACCAAGGAGCACCACAGTTCAACCCTTCCTACAAAGATTCTGTTCTGTTCAAACCTAAGAATGTTTTCTAAAAAAATAGAAGTGGTTTGTTTAATTATGGCTTAGCCTGCTGTCTGAACGCAATCATTGTGGTAACTTCAGTAACCGTGGTGAAGCCAAAAATAGTTTGACTTGATGTGTGAGTCCTGAGGCATAATTTTTTTTTTTTAAGATGTCTTCTAATTCTTAGGGACTAGCATCATTCTTTCTTACTTCTGATCCTTGGGGAGACATCGGACATGGCTGGTCTTGGGATACATGTAGTCCTTGATTTACAACCATACATTTAGTGACTGTTCAAAGTTACAATGACACTGACAAAAGGGACTTAGGACTGTTTTTCACACTTACGACCATTGCAGCATCCCCACAGTCACATGATCAAAATTTGGATGCTTGGCAGCTGACTTGTATTTATGACGGTTGCAGTGTCCCAGGATCCCCTTTTACAACCTTCTGATGAACAAAATCAATGGGGAAGCCAGATTCAGTGATTCCACTGAACAGTTGCAGTGATTCACTTAATGATGGTGGCCAGAAAGGTCATAAAATGGGGCAAAACTCACTTAACATCCAATAACCTTCACAACTGCATTGATTCACTTAACAACAGTGGCCAGAAAGATTGTACAATGGAGCAAAACTCACTTAACAACCAGCAACCTTTACGAGTCCAGCGATTCACTTAACGGTGACTGTAAGGGCAATCGTAGAATAGGGCAAAACTGATTTAACAACCAACAACCTTAACAACTGCACTGATTCACTTAACAACAGGGGCCAGAAAGGTCAATGGAGCCAAACTCATTTAACCAAGAACAATATTCACAACTGCAGTGACTTCCCTGTTCCCTGTGAAATCTGCAGGAATTCCAAACTTCCTGATCCAAAAGTTTGTAACAGGCCAAGATTAATTGTTTAAATGCAAACCCTGATTTGCTTGGAGGGTGCTACCCCCCCTTTTTTTGGCCCCGGGTTCAGTTGAAAGCTTGTTTGCAACTGACGTGGAATCTGGCACAAAGTTGCCTTTCGAATTTGAGGCATGCATTTGGAAAGAATGCTAGGCTCATCCGGGCTGTGGAATGTAGTCGGAGGGGAAAGGGAAGGGGAGGAGGGAGCCACCTGGATTAACCTGTGCTAACCTGGGATGAAAATGACGATTTATGTAGGATCCAAGGATTGATTGATTGATTGATTGATTGATTGATTGATTGATTAATCAAATTTCTATACTGCTCTACTCCCGGAGGGCTCAGGGCGGTGAACAGCCAAGATAAAATACAGATAATACAAATATTAAAAGTCTCTTAAAATTATTAAATATTTTGGCCGAAACACAGATTAAAACATCCAATTTATACAATCAAATGAATTAAACATTTAAAAGAGGAGAGTTAGGCCAGGCCAGCCTGCTGAAATAAAAAAGTTTTGAGAGCACGACGAAACGTGCACAGGTCCGGGATCCTCCGTATTTCTGGGGGGAGCTCGTTCCAGATCGTAGGTGCCCCCACAGACAAGGCTCTCCCCCTGGGGGCCGCCAGTCGACACTGTTTGGCCAACGGCACCCTGAGAAGCCCCTCTCTATGGGAGCGTACTGGTCGGTGACAGGCTATTGGTAGCAGATGCCATGGAGCGCTCTAAAGGTGGTAACCAAAACCTTGAAGTGCAGGATACCTGCTTGGAAGAAATTTCAGCTAGTCCTCAACTTACAACTGCAATAGAACCCCAAATTTATGTTGCTAAAGGTTCTATCAGGCAGAAAATTTATTTCTTTTTCAGCTACTCCTTGACTTACAATCACAATTGAGCCCAACATTTCTGTCTCTAAGCAAGACACTTATTAAATGAGTTTGGCCCCATGTTATGATCTTTCTTGCCGCAGTTGTTAAGCGAATCCCTGCCAGTGTTAACTTAGTCACCTGGTTGTTAAGTGAACCCTGGCTTCCTGCTTATTGGAAGGTCGCAAAAGGGGATCCCATGACCTTGGGACACAGTGACTATCATAAAATATGAGTCAGGTGCCAAGTGTCTGATTTTGCTGCAATGGTCATAAGTGTGAAATAGGGTCCTGTCCCTTTTTTTGGTATTGTTTTAAGTTCCAATGGTCACTAAGGAAATGGTTGTAAATTGAGGACTATCCATTCAGTTCATTTAGTGACCATTGAAAGGTACAACAAAGAAAGTGACCTAAAATCAGTTTTCTGTGGTCACGTGATCACAATTCAGATGTTTAACAACCAATTCATATTTATAACGGCTGCAGCGTTCCAGGGTCATGGGATCCCCTTTTGTGACCTTCTGCCAAGTCAACGGGGAATCTGGATTCGCTTAACAACATTGCTCTAATTTAACAATTACATTGATTTGCTTAACAATGGTGGTAGGAAAGCTCATCAAAGAAGAAAAAACTCACTTAAGCAATGTCTCACAGGGGCTCAATTGTGCTCGCACAGGCAAGCCAAAGTGGTGGTGGCCAGAGACTTAGTTTTACCTTTGTACAGCAACAGCAACGGTGATTCTCCAACGCCTCATCTCTTGCTGGATCTCGCTGCCTGACAGTCAGGGTTTTAAAAAAGATTTTTGCAGCAGGAAATGGCAGGCAGCTACTTTTGGCCTTTGTTGGGCACACGACCCCACCCCAAGACACTGGCCTGCCGCCACCGCCTCTTTCTCAGTGTGAGAAGCCTGCAGCCGCTGGCTCTTTTTCAGCGCGAGAAGCCTGCAGCCAGCATTCTTTCTGGCACGAGAAGCCTCCAGCTGCCGGTGTTTTTCAGTGCAAGAAGCCTGCAACCACCGCTCTTTGTTGGGAAAAGGGGGCTTGGCCCTGCTGAACCTCGCACACCCACCCCAGGGGTCAGGCTCGGAGAAAGCCGGAGTGCCCTCACCAAAGATGCTCACCCATCAGCCAGTCTCCCCCTCTCTCTGTATCTCTCTCTGTGTATCTCTCTCTGCCTCTCTCTCTCTCTCTCTCTCTCTGTCCCTCTCCCCCTCCCTCCCTGTCTCTCTCCCTGTGTGTCTGTTCTCTCTCACTTGGAAAGCCCAGTGAGCTCTCCTTGGGGCTCTTCACTACTCCTTTTCTTTCTTCTTGGCAACTTTTTGGAAATCTGGGCTGGCTGAGGAACAAGCGCAAGCCGTGGCAGAGGCTTCCCTCCTCCTCCTCCTCCCACGACCAGCCATGGGGCTGTGGTGGGGCTGGGAGCATGAACATGAGCGGGAAAACCCTCCTCAAGTGAGTGGCCAGGCTTGACCAAAGCAGGCGGCCGCTCACTTGAGGAGGGCCTCCCCATTCATGCACACGCTCCTGGCCTCACCACAGCCAGCCAGGGAGTTGCAAGAGGAGAAGGAGGGGGAAGAGGAGGGATGCCTCCAGTCCAGATTTCCAAAAAGTTGCCAAGAAGAAAGAAAAGGAGCTTCTGACTCTCTCGGAAAGCCCAGCAAGCTCTCCTTGGGGCTGTTCGCTACTCCTTCTCTCTCTCTCTCTCTCTCTCTCTCTCTCTCTCTCTCTCTCTCTCTCTCTCTCTCTCTCTCTCTCACACACACACACACACACACACACACACACACACACACACAGAGAGAGAGAGAGAGAGAGAGAGGGAGAGATACACACACACATAAAGGGGGGAGAGAAAGACATAGAGAGAGACACAGAGAGATACAGAGGCAGGTGAGGGGAAGATAGGGAGAGGGGGAGTGAGAGATACAGAGAGAGAGAGGGGGAGAGAGACAGAGAGAAAGAGATACTGAGGGGGGAGAGAGAGAGACAGAGGGGGGAGAGAAGAAGAGGGGGAGAGAGACAGAGAGAGACAGAGAGAGACAGAGAGAGAGACAGAGAGAGAGAGCTATAGAGAGATACAGAGGGGAGATATATAGAGAGAGTGGGGAGGAGAGAGTGGGAAAGAGAGACATAGATTGAGAGGGAGAGAGAGGGGGGAGATAGAGAGGAGAGAGGGAGACATGGACACACACACAGAGATACAGAGAGAGGGGGAAGAGGGGGAAGAGGGGGGAGATAGAGAGGGGGAGAGAGGGGGGAGAGGGAGGGAGAGTAAGGAAGAGAGAGGGAAAAAGAGAGAGAGAGAGAGAAGGGTGTTGTGGTTGCCGGTGTGGTGTTTTTTAATAACCGGTTTTCTGCCCTAATGATCTGCTGGGTAGGCGTGGCTGGAGGGGGTCATGTGACTGGATGATAGTGAGTGATGTGGAGTGGCCACACCCACTCAGTTTTTGTGGCTCCCAGTGGGTTTTTTCCTGTGGGAAACGGGTCCAAATGGCTCTTTGAGTGTTTAAGGTTGCAGACCCCTGCTCTAGCGAGAGAGTAGCTGGGCATGGGTGTGACTCTAGTCACCGGCCAAGGCGGGTGAGGCAAGATAGGGTGGGGCTGGGCGGATGGGGCCACCCAGTGGTGGGATTTGTTGGTTTACAGAACAGCGCAGGATCTGAAAAACCAGTTTGCCTGAACCCGTCCAAACCAGCTGAAGCCCACCTCCGCATGTAGGTTATAACTTGAAATGGTCACTAAGCGAGGAGTCATAGATTGAGGACTTCCTCTTACAAGACTTATTTAACTGGTTCGATTCCAGCACATCTGGAATCAGCTTGGTACATGGTGGATGGGCAACTCTGCCACATGGTCTTTGGAGTATCTCAAGTTTTTTTCAGCCTGCATGTAATTGTTTTGCCTAGCCAGATTTAAACCATGAATATTTGGAGTCAAATCTATACATTAAGGAACTTTTCGGGAACACTCAGCACCTTAGCTTCTCATATCATCCAGTTATTAGTGGGGTGTGTGGATGGGCCAATGGAGCCAAAATATCAAGAAGATTATTAACTCAGTAACTATAGAATTTGAGCTGCATAAAATGCTCAGGCGTGTATTTTATTATAGCCTACTGAAACCAGAAATCACACCTTCCCTGAGTCCCAAATCTCAACCACCTCCCGACCCCATTATGATCAAGAGAAGTCAAAGACATTTGGGACAGTCAGATACATGGGGTGGGGTGGGGATGGGATGGGAATAACCAGGTTATTCAATAAACAGTGGAAATAATAACTTTTGGTGTGCTCCTGCATAAAGGGGACAATAGAGCATAGTGTGTTCCATCAATTCAATTATTCCACTGCTGCACAGGCACAGTTTTTGTTCAAAGAGAATTTTTTTGTATTTTCCTTAAGTAATGGCTCTTGGAAGGACATTGAATTTGGCTGAAGAAAGGGCTTTTCAGAATTTTGGGATAGTTATGCAACTAAAATATCTGGCTGGTTAGAGAGGGTGTGCGGAGTGGCTCAAGAAGATATTTCAGGGTAGGGCTGAAAAGTCAGTTTGCAGCTCTAAATCAATGACCTGCTGTCTAAGATCAGTTAGAGCATGTTCATAGTCAGTTGCGGTGTTAGTTGGCCATGAATAGCCATAGAGTTGTAATTTGACTTGTATTGCCTGGCTCTTCCATTATTAGAGGAGTCAGATTGACTGGAAAAAAGAGGGTCTTAACCTGGTGAAAGTAGATGTAAATCCAGGCAGATGTTTCAATTTTGAGAAGGCCAGGTTCATGGTGAAAGACCATATTTGAAACACAGAGAAGTACTTGAAAACTGGTTCTGAGAAATTTAAACTGAACTCTTTCCAAGGGAATGAATGACCTACAAGGGCCCAACTGAGCTGGGAGCTGGGCTCAAGTCTTACCTAAGAAGACTTTAATTGCTGCAGGTATATGGTGGGCACCTTTGGAGAGAAGAGCTACTGTATGTGCAGCTTGTTATAGATCCCTGTACATTGGTTTGGATTAGGATTTTTTTCTTGTTACATGTTAAACAAATTTTTATTTTGCCCTATATTCCCAAGAATTAAAATTATTAAATAAGAATCAACATAAAGTCTAAGAACTTATTAGGAAAGCCACCTATAAAGTTAGAGTAATTTATTACATTACAATCATGTTATAATTTATATAAGAAACTACTTGACAGCAAGATGGGTGGACTATAAATTTAATAGATAGATAAATAAATAAATTCTTCTATTCCTCTACCAAAGCAGTGAATTCTTTCCTAACTTATACAGAAAGTCTCAGATTTTAAAAACTGATTGATTTGATTTGTGTGACATTTATAATGAGACACTCCTTAATGTCCACTGCTATTTTAGAATAGAAAATAGAATAACAGAGTTGGAAGGGACCTGGAGGTCTTCTAGTCCATCCCCCTGCTTAAGCAGGAAACTCTATATCACTTCAGACAAATGGTTATCCAATCTTTTCTTAAAAACTTCCAGTGTTGGAGCATTCACAATCTCTGGAGGCACGTTGTTCCACTGATTAATTGTTCTAACTGTCAGGAAATTTCTCCTTAGTTCTAAATTGGTTCTCTCCTTGATTAGTTTCTACCCATTGCTTCTTGTCCTGCCCTCAGGTGCATTGGAGAATAGCTTGACTCCCTCTTCTTTGTAGCAGCCCTGAGATATTGGAACACTGCTATCGTGTCACCCCTAGTCCTTCTTTTCATCAGACAAGTCATACTCAGTTGCAGCAACCGTTCTTTATATGTTTTAGCCTCCAATTCCCTAATAATCTTTGTTGCTCTTCTCTGCACTCTTTCTAGAGTCTCAACATCTTTTGTACATTGTGGCGACCAAAACTGGATGCAGTATTCCAAGTGTAGACTTACCAAGGCATTATAAGTGTTATTAACATTTCACGTAATCTTGATTCTATCCCTCTGTTTATGCAGCCTAGAACTGTGTTAGCTTTTTTGGCAGGTGCAGCACACTGCTGGCTCATATTTAAATGACTGTCCACTAGGATTTCAAGGCCCTCTCACAATTACTACTATTGAGTGAGGTACCACATATACTGTACCTGTGCATTTTGTTTTTCTTCCCTAAATGTAGAACTTTACTTTTTTCACCATTGAATTTTATTTTGTTAGATAGCGCCCAATGTTCAAGTCTGTCATGATCCTTCTGTATCTTAAGTCTATCTTCTGGAGTGGTGGCTATTCCTGCTAGCTTGGTGTCATCTGCAAATTTTATGAATTCCCCATCTATCCCCTTGTCCAAATCATTGATGAAGATGAAGGGCTTAAAACAGAGCCTTGGGGTACCCAGGGGTGAAATGCTCCTGGTTCAGACTGGATCACCTGATCGGTAGCGATGGCGGCGGGTGGTTCGGAAAACTGATAGCAAAAACCCGTGTGCCCCCCCACCAAGCCCAGCTGAGCCGTGTGATCATCAGAGGCTGTTTTTTTTTTACTTTTAAAAGCATTTTTTCACACAGCTCAGCTGGGATCATCAGAGGCTTTTAAAAGCATTTTTTCTACAACCTCTTCGGCCGAGGAGTACAGGAACTTTATGAGCAACTGGCAGGATCGGAAGACCAAAGCAGTAGAGAAGATCTAGATTCAAACTGTCAAGAAGAACAAGACCAACCAAAAAATAAAGACAAAGAACAGGAAGTAAAAGATACCAATCAACAACAACAAGAAAGAGAAGAGCCTAAGACAGTGATCAGAACAGAAAGGGAAATAAGAGCAAACAGAAGACAAAAAAAGAGTTACAATTAGGGCTATGGAAAAAGAGGTGAAACTCTTATCTATTAACATAAATGGACTAAACTCAACGACAAAAAGAAAAGGATTTTGGCAAACTTAATAAAACAAAATGCAGATATTATATGTTTACAGGAAACACGCATCTTAAAAACAGACAAAAAATATTTAGATTGCCCCAAATTAGGGACTCTGTTTACGGCTTCTGCAGATCAGGAGAAAAAGAAAGGAATAGCTGTCTACATTAAAGAAAAGATAAAGGCAAACTTAATATTTGCAGACCCCAAAGGAAGAATTCTGGCAATAGAAATACAGATAATTTTTTTTTTCAAAATATTTTTTATTTTTTCCAACATAACACTTAAAATACATCTCTTAAAATACAGATAAATTTTAAAAACATTTTATTAGTGGTAATTTATGCCCCCAATGACAATCAAAAAGAATTTTACAAAACCTTATATGATAAAATTATTGAATTAGAAAGAAAAAATATTTGCATCATAGTAGATTATAATGCGATAACAGATTATCAAAAAGAGTAAAATGGGGGAAAGAAGAAAGGGGGGGGGGGAAGAGAACTACCCAAAATATATGTAGAAATGACCAAAGAATTAAATTTAATAGATATATGGAGAACACTAAATCCAGAAAAGAGACAATTTACTTTCTATTCGAACCCCCATCAGTCATGATCACACATCAACATGGCGTGGATAAGTGGAGAATTAGCAGAAGAAGTGACAGAAGTAGAAATTTTACCGAACTCGTGGGCAGATCACAACCCACTCAGAATCAATTGGAAGGGTAAAAAAAAACCAAGGAGAAGATGGATGCCAGATTCTCAATTATTGAAAGAAGAGGAATTGATTAAGAAAATTAAGGAAGAACTAAATTTTTATTTTAAAGAAAATAATAACCAATATACAATGACCCAAAACTTATGGGATACTATGAAAGCTGTTATACGGGGAATTATAATATCCTATGTTGCAAAAAAGAACAAAGAAAAATATGCCCAACAAAACAATCTACTTCAAGCAATCAAAAAATTAGAGACTAAATTACAGAACAGCCCACAAAATTCCCAATTACCAGAACAATTGATTTTTCATAAACACAAACTCAATTTAGTTGATCAGGAAGAATTGGTTAGAAACTTGAAGGCAACCAAACAAGTATACTTCGAACAAGCAAATAAACCAGGAAGATGGCTATCTCATAAACTTAAAAAGAGAGAGAGAAAAGAACCATCTACCAACTACAAGATGAAAATGGAGATTACCAACACACAATAGAAAAGAAAAAAGAGATTGCACATAAGTATTTTGAGGATCTCTATAAGAAAGAAAGAGTAGATGAGAATCAGATTAGGGAGTATCTAAGAGAAAAAAGAACCCGAGAAATAAAAGACGAACTGAAAGAAACTCTGACTAAGGATATAACTATGATGGAATTAAATCAAGCAATTAGATCCCAGAAAAGTAACAAAACACCAGGTCCCGATGGTTTTCCATCAGAATTTTATAAGATAATAGAAGAACAAGTAGGACCAATAATGGTTAATGAGGTATTAACATCAGCTAAAATGCCGGATATGTTAGATCGGCGCAGGGAAAGAAAGACGTGACCAGCAGTGGTTCCTTCAGAACCTTTTATTCAGCTCAGAAATAGAACAAGCGGCTGTGCTGCCGGGGCTCTTTTTATACGCTCAGGCTCAGCCGCCCAATGACAGCTGTTTAAATCTCCCACCGGTGGACCAGCCAATCCCCCGGCGGATGTCCTTATAAGGACATAACAGGATACATGGAGGGAAGCATTAATTTCGCTAATCCTGAAGGGGGATACAAATGCCAGACTGATACAATAGAACAATAGACCAATCTCTTTGTTAAACGTAGATTATAAAATATTTGCTACTATTATTGCCAACAGATTAAAGAAAATTTTGAACGACTATATACACTTAGATCAAAATGGATTTCTTCCAAATAGACAAATCAGGAATAATTTAAGAATAATAATGGACAGTTTAGAATATTACGAAGTCCACATGGAGAAACAAGTAGCCTTCATCTTCTTGGACGCCCAAAAGGCATTTGATAACCTCAATTGGCAATTTATGATTCAAGAAGTTTATGATATGAATTTGGGCACTAAATTTGAGAATTTTATAACGGCAATATATTCGATACAAAAAGCAAAAATTATAATTAATGGAGAAAACACCCAAATCAAAACACCCAAATATAGAGAAAGGAGTTCAACAAGGTTGTCCTCTATCTCCTCTGCTCTTCATACTGTCACTAGAAGTATTACTAGAATGAATGAGACAAAATTCAGAAATAAAAGGATTGAAAACCGGAAATGAAGAATATAAATTGAAAGCATTTGCAGACGATTTGGCTTTTATTATCGAAAAACCAATAGAGAAAGGACAAATACTAATTAAGGAATTAGAAAGATGGAGCTGTAGCAGGACTGAAAATCAATAGACAGAAAATGAAACTTCTAGCGAAAAATTTAACAGAACTACAAATAACAGAATTGGAAAGAACACTTGGACTCCAAACAACAAGAAAAATCAAATACTTAGGTATATGGTTGACAGCACATTGCAAATTGATAAAGGAGAATAACTATAACAAACTATTACAACAAACAAAAAAAAAATATTTAGAACTATGGACTAACATGCAACTGTCACTTTTAGGAAGAATACCAGCCATAAAAATGTCTATATTACCAAAATTTCTATACTTGTTCCAGACCGTCCCAGTTAAATTAGAAAATACCTTTTTTAATGACCTCAATAAAACAATAGCAAAATTTATCTGGCAGGGGAAAAAAACCAGAATAAAAATGAAATTACTACAAGATATGAAGAGCAGAGGAGGATTTGGATTGCCAAACTGGGAATTATACTATAGTGCAGCAACATTAGTTTGGTTAAAAGACTGGATCAATTTGAAGAATAAAAGAGTACTAGCTATAGAAGGACATGACCTGCAGAGAGGATGGCATGCCTTTCTGTGGAAAATAGGACTTATAAAACAACAATACTTCCACAGACACCTGATTAGAGATTCGCTAACAAATAATTGGATTAAAGTTAAATAGAAACACTACATAAAAATCCCAACTTGGCTATCCACAATGGAAACGATGATCCATCCAAACAATTTAGTTTTGAATAAAATGTTAA
The DNA here is from genome assembly GCA_022577455.1 of Arizona elegans. NCBI lineage: Eukaryota > Metazoa > Chordata > Lepidosauria > Squamata > Colubridae > Arizona > Arizona elegans. The sequence continues at coordinate 159,730,471 of JAKOOJ010000001.1, forward strand.
AATATAAAGACCTATTAGATAATCATGGAAAGTTAAAAACATTACAGGACCTCCAAGAACAAGGGCTACAAGTTGACTTATCTCCAATTACAAAACCAATATAAACAAGATATAAAAGATTATGGAATATACCCTAAACCACAACAACTAGACAAAATTTCATTAGGACTAGACAAAAAAAATATTACTAAAATTTACAAATACCTTTTGGAAGTAGAACTGGAGGAAGAAGTAGTGAAAGGATGCATGATTGTATGGGGTCAAAATATTGGACACAACATAAAACTATCAGATTGGGAGAACATATGGAACAGAAACCATAAACTAACAAAATCAGCAGCATATAAAGAAAACGCATATAAAATGTTCTACAGGTGGCACTTACCCCCTTCGAGATTAGAGAAAATGTACACTAAAATGAGCCCCATATGTTGGAAAGGTAAAAAGAAAGAGGGAACATACTACCATATATGGTAGTCCTGCCCTGAGGCTTGAAAATATTGGCTAAAAATTAAAGATTGGCTACAGGAAATTACTAATGAACAATTAGACTTAGAACCGGAACTCTTCCTATTGGGGATCTTCAAAAAAAATAATAATATGTGAAGGGCACAAAATATCTAGTACTACACATATTAACCACTGCCAGGATTGCTTACGCTCAATGTTGGAAACAGCCATGTACACCCGCAGAGAAACTGGTCATACAAAAGGTCATGAATTGCGCAGAAATGGACAAATTAATGCTGAGTTTAAAAGATAAAGAGACATTGATATTTTACAATGTGTGGGAACAGTGGTATAACTGGATAGAATGGAGATAGAATGAAGATAGATAGTTATTAAGTACAAGTAATAGATAAAATAAGAATGTAATTATGCACAATTTAATTTTTGTAAATAATGCACGAAGTATTGTCACAAGAAAAACACCACAATTAGCTGTTGTTGAGTGAAATAAGTTTTTATGTTTTTAATGTAATAAAAGTTTAATAAAGTGTTTATTTAAAAAAAAAGCCTCTGGCGATCCCAGCTGAGTTACCTGATCATCAGAGGCTTCCAAAAGCATTTTTTTCTGCAACCTCTTTGGCCGAAGAGGTTGTAGGAAAAAAAAATGCCTTTAAAAGCCTCTGGCGATCCCAGCTGAGTTGCCTGATAGTCAGAGGCTTCTAAAAGCATTTTTTTCTGCAACCTCTTTGGCCAAAGAGGATGTAGAAAAAATGCTTTTAAAAGTAAAAACAAAAAATTGGCCACGCCCACCCAGTCACATTACCCTCCCCCACCAAGCCACGCCCACAGATCTGGTAGTAACAAATTTTAGATTTCACCCCTGGGGTACCCCACTGCATACTTCCCTCCATGTAGATGCAGTTTCATTGAGGACTATACGTTGAGTATGTTGGTCAGCAGTTATGAATACATCTGGTGGTGATAATGTCTAACCCACATTTTTCTATTATATCAAGTAATAGGTTATGGTCCACTTTATCAAATGCCTTAGTGAAATACAAGTAAATTATATTGACAGCATTCCTCTGGTCCACTAATTTTGTCACTTTGTCAAAGAATGCAATAAGATTAGTCTGGCATGATCTGTTTTTGACAAACCCATATTGATTTTTGGTTATTACTTTGTTTCCTTCTAGGTTTTCACTGATTCGTTTCTTGATTATCTTTTACAGAATCTTTCCTGGTATTGAGGTCAGGACTGATAGGTCTGTAGTTTTCTGGATCTATTTTTTTTTCCTTTTTTGAATATGGGAACTACATCAGCTCTTTTCCAGTCCTCTGGCAGTTCCCTGGTGCTCCAGGCTCTTTGAAAGATATAGTTCAGTGGTTCTGAGATCTCGTCTGCCAGTTCCTTCAGAACCTTGGGGTGTAATCCATCTGGTTCTGGTGATTTGAACTCACAGGTGCTCACTTACCATTTTCTTCCCTACTTTAACTTGTATTCCTAATCTGTTTTTTGTGGTGCTGTTTTTGATAGATTAGACTGTTTTTTCCCTTTGTGTAAAGACAGATGCAAAAAATGAGTTAAGTAGTTCTGCTTTCTCCCTGTTGCTTGTCATCTTCTTGCCACTTTCTCCCAGCAATGGACCAATTGTTTCCTTGACTTTTTTCTTGTTTTTAACATATTGGAATAAGGTTTTTTTGTTATTTTTTACTTTTGTCTCAAGCCTTTGTTCTTTGTGAACCTTAGTTTTCCTCACTTCATCTTTTCAGCCTTGGGCTATTTGCTGATATTCTGCCTTAGTTATTTGCCCCTCTTTCTACTTTTTATATTTGTCCTTTTTGTCTTTCAATTTGTCAGAGAGTTATTTATGCAGCCATGCTGGTTTCTTTTGAGAGCTGTTATTTTTCTTCTTCATTGGTATTGTGCTAAATTGGGCTTTTATAATCTCACTTTTCAAAATTTCCCAAGCTTCTTGAGTTGTTTTCCCCTTGAGGATTCTCATTCATGGAATCCTTCCCAAGCTCTCTCTAAGTTTAGTGAAATTAGCTCTCTTAAAGTCCAAGACTCTAGTTTGACTTTGTTCTATTGCTTGTACTTGCAAAATGTTGAATACCAATACTGCATGATCACTCGCCCCCAAGGTTCCTGTAGCTTCAACACCTTCTATCATTTCATCTCTGTTAGTGAGAATTAAGTCCAATATGGCTGATCCCCTTGTTCCCTTCTCTACTTTTTGGGAAACAAAGTTGTCTGCTAGGTTTGTCAGGAACCTGTTGGATCTTCCACTTGGTGCAGAGTTTGTCTCCCAGTTGATGTCAGGATAATTAAAATTCCCCATTACTATTGTGATGTGCTTCCTACATACCTTACTTAACCGACTAGCAAAAAGTTCATCTATTTCCTTTATTTGGTTGGGTGCCCTATAGTATACACCTATGGTGATGTCATTCCCCCCCTTTAATATTGACCCAAATGCTTCAAGATAATTTTCATCATTGTTGTGCTTTATTTCTGTAGAGATGTAGTTATTATATAATAATAATAATAATAATAATAATAATAATAATAATAATAATAATAATAATAATAATAATAATAATAATTCTATACCGCCCTTCTCCCGAAGGACTCAGGGAGGTGTACAGCCTATTTAAAAACACAAGACAAACATCAATTTAAAATTTAAAATTATTAAATAAATTTGGCTCCATTTAAAACCCCAGAAATTTAAAATACCCCAATTTAAAATTATCATGTCGATAGCCCAGCCTGGCAGAACAACAGGGTCTTCAGTGCACAGCGAAATACCCGGAGGTCGGGGATCTTACGTATTTCCGGGGGCAGTTCATTCCACAGGGCTGGGGCTCCCACAGAGAAGGCCCTCCCCTTGGGTGTCGCCAGCCGACATAACTTGGCCGATGGCACCCTGAGGAGACCCTCTCTGTGGGAGCGAACTGGCCGGTGGGAGGCTATTGGTGGCAGAAGTCGGTCTCGAAGGTACCCGGGTCCTATGCCATGGAGCGCTTTATAGGTGGTAACCAGCACCTTGAATCGCACCCAGAAGACCACTGGGAGCCAGTGCAGCTCACGCAGGAGGGGTGTCACATGGGCACAATGAGTTGCACCCATAACCACCCACGCGGCCGCATTCTGGACCAGTTGGAGCCTCCGAGTGCTCTTCAAGGGGAGACCCATGTAGTGCAACTCCACCTCCTCTTTTATTTGGTCTATTTCTTTTAAATAATTTAAATCCCCCTAGCTGTATGTTCCATTAGTGGGTTTCATCGCACCAAGTTTCTGTAATAGCAACAATATCATATTTGTCCTCATTTACTTGAATTTATAACTCACCCTGTTTATTCCTCATACTCTGGGCATTGGTGTTTAGACATTTGAGTCCAGTTTGACTGACCCTGTATTTACTGTCTACATAACCTGTGTTGTGCCTGACCTCCCCTACTTTCTTACCACCTGTTTGATTAGTGCACATGGTATGGCACTCACTATTAAATGCTTGGTTTTGCTTGACAGCAAGATTAATTATCTTACCTGCACAAACATCTTTGTTACATGCACTGATAATCCTATTAATTTTAGATTGCTGGGAACAGAAATGTTCTGTATCAATTAATTCTCTGTCCCGTCTGTTCAGTTTAAATGTTTATTCAGAAAATCTGTAAATTTAATGCCAAGTAACTCAGTCCCTTTCTTGGATGGATGCAAACCGTCTCTTTTGTACAGTTTTTTATTTTATTTTATTGTTTTAAATGGAATCCTACTTCTTTCTATTTTGCTATTAAACAATGACTATAGGCATTTTAAAAAGATCTACATATACTGTAGATCATACAGGGGCTATGCTGTATGATCTATGGTATATGTAATTTGGGGGATTCGACCGTATTGTTGCAGCAATACAGTTGGGGAATAGCTGACTCTGATGAGCCTTGCGAAAACCCGGGCTGACAAACTGCTGTAGGGAGGTCTTCAGACCAGATCTGTCTGTCCTGTAGGGACAGAGAAGAAGGAGAGGCACCTCAGAAGACCAAGAGGAACAGGCAAGTTCCTCAGAGGTCGGAGGAAACTCTTTGACTCAGCGGTGGGGGCGGCGGCCATTGCTGCCGTCACTAAGGTGGGGCAACCGGACTAAAGTTTTGAGCAGGAGCGGTGATTTGGACAGCGTACTGATATCGGAGGAGTGATTGGCCAGCTCACAGGTAAAAAAGAAATATTTTTAAATTGCTAAAAGATGCCCCAGTGAAGAAACAGCAGCTAATGGGTGGTGGGGAATGTTAATGGAGAGAGAAGAACAAAGCGGAAGTTTAAAGTGTCAAAGCCCAAAACGGAATTTGAGTTTTGGTTTAGAATTTGTCTGGAGATATCTAAATTATTAGAAGAAGAAACCTGAAATAGCAGTGAAGAGGATTGGAAATAATTTTAAAACTTTTGAACATTGAAGGAAGAACAAAGAAAAGTTTAAAATTAAAGCCCTGCAATAGAGTTTTTTTTTTAAACTGGATTTGGATTTTAAAATTAGAACTTGGGGAACATTAAAATAATAATAAGATTGAAATTGGCAAATATTGGCAACATGGATTTAATAAATTGGATTTTTTTAAAACATGTTGATTGGAAGTGTGGATTGGAGAGAGACATCTACAGGCGGAATGATACATTACAACGGTTAACTTGTATTTTGGAAAAAAAAATTAAGTGATAAGAGCGGTGGGAACTTTTGAGGAGGATTTGTTTTTGTTTAAGCTATTTGATCTCAATATTCAAAGAAAGTGGAACATAACAAAACTTAAAATTGGAATCAAGAGAACTTAGAAACAACAAAATGATGCAGGAACTAATCGAAATGATTAAAACGATGCACATATCATTCAAATTGGAAATAAATGAAATGCTTACAATGATGCATGGAAAACCTAAACAGGATGAACTAGAGACTGTGCTGGAACATACCCAAGTGGAAGAAACCAAGAACGATAAGCAAGAAAGTAGTATTAAAAATAAAGATATTGATTATGGAAAATTAAATGATTACAGTGGGAGTAACAATGAAAAAAAGAGAAGATTTAGGAGAAAATTAATGGGAAAAAGAAAACAAACAAAGGGAAGAAAAGGAATAGAGAAAAGGTTAGAAATGAAGATGAACTTTAAAGATTACATTGGGATTAACAATGATAAAAATAGAGGGGTTAGAAAGAGACAAGGAGAGAAAGAAGAGGGGAAGAGACAAAATATAAAAAAATCAAATTATTACACTGGGATTAACAGTGGTAAAGCAAGAAAGGTGAATAGGGGGAAAGGGAGGAGAACAGTTGGAAATATAGGGCAAACTAGGAGAGCAAGGGGCTTTAAAATTAGGGGGGAAAGGGAAAAAGAAGAAAATAAGAGGATGGGATAAAGGATAGTAAGATTTATAACTATAAATGGATGGTAGTAAGTTTAATAGAAGTGATTATAATATTTGGAATGTTTTTAATGGTAATAATGGAATTCAGCTAAAGCATTTGAAATTATATCATATTGATGTAGAAATGAATGATTTTAAAGTGAATTGTTAAATTCAGTATTTGGATAAATGGGGGTGGGGGAGAAATGGAGAAGAGGGAAGGAAATGGGTTGTCAGGTTTTGATGTCATCTCAAATAAAATAAATTGCATTTCCAAACAAATAGTCTTTTTAGAAATCTTTCATTTTATTAAGCACGATAACCTATCCCCTGATTGTGGCGCACCAATACTGACTTCCTGACCCAAACCTTCCCTTTCTGTTCCCCAGTTCTCTGCGTCTCATTGGCCCTCTTCCAAATCATTCTCCCCATATCTACTACTTCAGCTCCCAGGAATGTCACCCCCCCCCCCGATATCATCTCCTAGGGGATATTATCTTCAGGGAAAATAAGTAGGTCAAGGGTCCTCTTGCCGGCTGCCCCCTCTTCTCCTTCTTATGTCAGCACTATAGTAAATGCAGGTTGAAGTGCTGACATCCGCCCCCCCCCCCTTCATTTTTCCAGGGTGGCCTGTGTAAGACAAACAACAAGTTAAGTACCGTTACCCCGTCCGGGGGTATGTGTCTCCCCAGCTCCATACAATCCTCCCTCCCAGTTTCCCACAGCACTAAATGTGGCAGCCCTGAAGATCCAAAGAAAAAGATAGCTTCCAGGGCTGACAATTAACCTTTTTGTTAGACTTTGAAAGCCTAATATTTCAGACATGCTAGGGTATATCAACCCCCCCCCCCGAAAAAAAGCTTGTGTATATGTGTGTGTGTGTGTGTGTGTATTATATATGTTCTATCTATCTATCTATCTATCTATCTATCTATCTATCTATCTACACACACACATACATATATACACACAAACATACACGCACACATATGTTAAGGTAAGGGTAAAGGTTCCCCTCGCACAAATGCACTAGTCGTTCCTGACTCTAGAGGGCGGTGCTCATCTCCGTTTCAAAGCCAAAGAGCCAGCGCTGTCCGAAGACATCTCCGTGGTCATGTGGCTGGCATGACTAAATGCCAAAGGCGCACAGAACACTGTTACCTTCCCACCAAAGGTGGTCCCTATTTTTCTACTTGCATTTTTTACATGCTTTTGAACTGTTGATTGGCAGAAGCTGGGACAAGTAACGGGAGCTCACCCCATTACGCAGCACTAGGGATTCGAACCGCTGAATTGTGGACCTTATGATCGACAAGCTCAATGTCTTAGCCACTGAGCCACCAGGTCCCTTATATATATGTTAGTGCATATATGATATGTACATACACATATGTATATGTATATCTATAAATATATAATATATATATAAAATAACAGTACATATACAAACAAACAGATGATACAGAGATAAATATATTATATAGAGGACATTAGTCCAACTTTATGCAAGATTTAGTTTCTTTGAGTCTGTCTAGCTCCTTTGGCAAGTTCAATTAACCTTGTTTTGAAGTTCCTAGCACAATTATCTCCCCTATACTGATCCAATTAAGACTGCTGTGACAACAAGGAATGAAATTCATTTTCTTAATATGAATACTTTCTGTTTATATATATGTTTTATTTGTAATTTTCCTTTAACAGCCATACATATTTTGTGAACAGTATAATGACTGGGTCAATATACGTTTTACACAGGGGTGAAATGCTCCCGGTTCGGACCGGCTCGGGTGAGTAGGTAGTGATGGCAGCGGGCAGTTTGGAGAACCGGTAGCAAAAATCCCTGCCCCCACCCCCCCATGCCCAGCTGAGCCCTGCGATCATCAGAGCCTTTTTTTAAAATTTGATTTATATGCTGCCCTTCTCCGGAGACTCAGGGCAGCTTACAATGCGCTAAGCAATAGCCTTCATTCTTTTGTATATTTATACAAAGTCAGCTTATTACCCCCACAACTGGGTCCTCAATTTACCTACCTTAGAAAGGATGAAAGGCTGAGTCAACCTTGAGCCTTGGCGAGATTCGAACCTGCAGTAATTGCAGGCAGCTGTTCTTAATAACAGGGTGCTTTAGACCACTGTATTACCAAGGCTTTTTCCTTTTAAATGGCTCTGACCAGCCAAGCTCTGACATCCCAGCTGAGTTGCCTGCTAATCAGGCAACTCATCTTGGATCGCCAGAGGCATGTAAAAGAAAAAAAGTTTCTTTTTTTCTCCCCCCACCAGCCTCCAGCTTGCTTACCTTAGATGTTGATTGCATGATGATCACAATCCATGCATCAGCAAGCAACTGAATCTCCTTGCTTGCAATCAAGCTCATCGGTGAGCAGCTCTTTCTGCCTTCCTGCCTAGACTTGTGGACTTCAACTCCCAGCAAAGCTGGCTGAGGAATTCTGGGAGTTGAAGTCCACAAGTCTGAAAGTTGCCAAGATTGGAAACCCCTGTTCTATTGGGTAAGTTTTTTTCCCCTTTGGGAGCTTTAAAAAAAATAGTTAATTGGGGGTTTTTTTTAGTTGTTCTTTTTTTAGACCTAGCCATTTAAAGTTTAGGAAGTTTTAAATTTAGCTGCTTTTATATAAAAATAAAATAAAATAAAATAATATTTGTGCAGCTTTCTGAGATTTAGTGTGTTTCTGTAGTGTTTCACTCTAACTACACAAACACACAAAATCTCACAAAGCTGTATGTGGAATTTTGTGTGTATAAAGTGTGAAAGTTGGTTTTTGGGCTTTTTGTGGCTGTGTGAGGTTCCTTCTTGTTGTGGGGCCATTTTGAGTCTAGCACAGCTGCTTTTACATTGTGGGTGAGCCAGTTGTGTTGTGTTGTGTTTTGTAGGTTAAAAAAGGGCAAAGAAGTGACATTGATTTGGCCACACCCATCCAGTCACCTTACCACCAAGCCCCACCCACTAATTAAGCCCCACCCACAGAACCAGTAGCAAAAATTTTTAGATTTCACCCCTGGTTTTACACAATGCTAACAATAATAATACAATTAAATATACATAATCATAGTCTTTCAACTTAATTTACTTTCTGAAATTTGAAAAAGTGGTAGTTCACAATATATGTCCAGGTCATCCCATTTTACCTTTGAAAAATATGACTTTTCCAGAAAGAACTCATGAGAGATTGCAATTTAATTAGGGTAGAAAAGATAAGGTGAAAGGGAGTCAGCTTCAGTGAATATGCCACATGAATGACCTGAGTATACGTTTGTCCTCTTTGATTTAAGAGAAGAAAAATACAGCTGCATTTCTTCATAAATGAAACCTCTTGTTTGACATTATTTAATATTGACTAGACAGCAGACCTAGGCCCTCTTTCCAATCACATAATCCTTTGTCCATTTCTTCATCTTAAGAGGACATTTTCTAAGATTTGGTAGAAACTGGTAAGTGAGCCTCTATAAGGCCTGGATTTTTCTTCTGCTGTGAAAAAACAAAATGGCTCAGAGTGACGATAGATATGTTTTAAATATATGGTGGAAAATATTTTAGAATAATACCTTCAGTACTTCTGTAGCATTTCTCTTCAACAAATTTTCCTCTAATTTAAAATCTGCCTTATTCTTGGATTTACGGCCCTTCTCTATTTGTATTTAATCTTGGCACAAATATGCTCTGGCAACCTTATTTTTCTGCCATCTCCCCATCATGTTGCCTTCAACTACAGCCTTGGTAGCACAGTGGTTAATGCACCCTGTTATTAACACAGCTGCCTGCAATTTCTGCAGGTTCGAATCTTACCAGGCTCAAGGTTGACTCAGCCTTCCATCCTTTCTAAGGTAGGTTAAATGAGGACCCAGTTTGTGGGGGCAATAAGCTGACTTTGTATAAATATACAAAAGTATGAAGGCTATTGCTTAAAATATTGTAAGCCGCCCTGAGTCTCCGGAGAAGGGCGGCATATAAATCAAATTAAAAAAAAAAAACAAAACTCATCTACAACTGAAGCCTCTGTAAGGCCTGGCCTCTCCCCCTTATTCAAAAAAGTAAAGACTCTTGAAACTTGGAATTTCAAAAGGAACCTTTTATTGAAAAGGGGTGATACCAAGCAGGGGTGATACCAAAGCAGGCTCTGAGGTCCCTCAGGGCATGCAACTAGAATAAAAGAAAGTAGAGACCCCTCCCAACAATCCAATGTGGATTCAGCCAGTCCACAGATGTGAAGATGTTATTGTACTGACCGCTCTGAAAAAGAGATAAGAGAACTTTCTCAGGGCCATCTTCTGCCAATGCAGTCCACATGGCCCACCCTCCCCTTATATTCCCCAAGAGGTGAGAAACTGACAGGCAGTTATGGAGCCAGACAACAATTATGAATCAGATTAAAAGTTATACAAGAATGCAAGGCAGGATATGGGATACATAGAAAGGAAAAGAAAGTAAATGTAGCAAGTATAAGATTCTGTCCACCACCATCCCCTTCCTCAGAAGAATGGCAGATACACGGATCTGACAGAATCTTTCAGGCTGTTCTGCTACAAACAGGATTTCTCCCCTTTATGAATTGAAGCTTCCCACACTGTCAGTTTTGTCTGGATTATAATGCAATGTGTTGTTTAACAGATTCCTGCATTACAGAAATGCAGATTATTTCTGTAATCTGATTATAGATTATAATTAATCAATCAGTATAATTGATTAAATAATATTTAAGATGAATAGTGGGCCGGGAAATCTAATAATAATCTTCTGATAATTTATGGGGAATTCAACACAATAATTGTTTGAAGCTAATGTGCAAAGTAATCAAATATGTAGTTATGAATAATAATTCATTTCAATAACAGAAGAATAGAAATGAAATTGGAAAGCAAGGAAATTTGAAAAGTTATTTGCTTCAATGGAACATACACAAACTTCTACTGTAGTTGAACAGAGCAGAAAAACTAAAGTTTGCCGTAACTTTAAGATAAAGAAACATTTGTTTTAACAATATGAAAGGAAAATGTTCATGCTAGGAGGAAGATGTTAGTACTGATAGAGCAAGAAAAAAATATTTTAATAAGATGACATTTTATTCTAGTAATAATGATTAGGTAAATTTTAAACTAAAGGACCTATAAAAAAGGATAGAAAGGCAGCCCCAGTGCAACCATCCATCCAAAGCAATTTGCCAACTTCAGGTGAATAAACATATTTTGAATCTCCACTGATTATCTGGTGATTTCTGTTAATTTTTTTGGGTTGAGAATGAACAGAGAAAAGGAGAGAGTCTCATCCTTCTGGATGAGCTGGAAATAGCTTTAGATAAAACCAGGCTATAGCCAAAATGTATATTTCATCAAAAAGGATCGAGTAGCTATTTCTGCTTAAGTTGATATAGGTTTTAATAGTGCCTCAATTCCTAATTTATAACATTTCAACATTTACATTTCAGTAACTTGTTGTAAGGTAGAATGAGAAGGAAGGTTTTTAAGAGAAGCTATGGAATGATCCCAAAAACATCAAATAGGGAGCTAGAGAAGAACCCTAAACCTGCCATCTAGCCCTCTGTTAAAATTTACTTCCTTATCTTCAATCCTTGTTCCTGTTCCATATAAATGGGAGAGAATGATGGATGGGTTTCTGTTTCTCTTGGCTAGCAGGAGGAAAGAGACTTGAAGAGAAAGGAATATACCAGTCCCTTATCTTAAACAGCCCTGCACAATATAAATATTTAAATATTGTTTTAAATGTAAGCCAGAAATCTCAAATATTCAAAGACACTGCTCAACAGAAAAATTGCATGTGAGTTTTGTTTTGGAAGGAAAATCTCTACAATTTTATTCTGCAGAAAAGCTATGACTGTTAGATGTGGGACAAAAAGTGAGTAGAGCTAAGCTCTGATAGAATGAATTTCCTCTCTGTACCCAAGTATTCCCATTCTGTGAGGACTTCAGCCTTCACAGAAGGACCTATCTTTCACACACAATTTCAAGCACTGATTGACGATTACATTATATGAGAGATAATCCAAAGTATCCTTTGTTATCATCTGAGTCTTAGGTTAGATACCAGTAACAGATTCTTTTTCATGTTCCTGGATAATTAAATCTCCCCAGGGTGAAAGAGTGCTTCATTAACAGGCTTTAGCTATCAGTGACTCCAATGGCAACCAGTTTCACTGAGACTTCTGTGAAGGAGTTCTCAAAGGGAAAGGATGGTAGTGCAGAGGAAGAGTTCCTGCTCTTCCTCTGCAACTTCAGAGAAAACTCTTCTAATATCTTTTTAGAAATCTACAGCTGCTATCTTACCAGAACATTCCTAGTAGCTAGGAGAACTAACATTTATCCCAAAGCAACCTTCAATTCTGTTAAATCTACTGCATTGCATATCTCAAGACTTATATAACTTGCAATGCATTGTTGATCCCATGCTCATTTATATTTATTCTTAAACAATAGTTACCTGAACCACTTTCCTTTAATTACAAAGTATAAGGTAAAGGTAAAGTTTCCCCTCGCACATATGCACTAGTTGTTCCCGACTCAAGAGGGTGGAGCTCATCTCCATTTCAAAGCCAAAGAGCCAGTGCTATCCGAACACGTCTCCGTGGTCATGTGGTCATGACTAAATGCCAAAGACACATGGAACACTGTTACCTTCCCACCAAAGGTGGTCCCTATTTTTCTACTTGCATTTTTTATGTGCTTTTGAACTGCTAGGTTGGCAGAAGCTGGGACAAGTAATGGAGCTCATTCCGTTACATGGCACCAGGGATTCGAACCACTGAACTGCTGACCTTTCGATCGACAAGCTCAGTGTCTTAGCCACTGAGCCACTGCATCCCTTTATATAGTAAATATATATTTTATATATATTTACCTTTATATTTACCTTTATATAGTAATTTCTTAATTATATTATGCTATTGGTTAATTCAAACCTGGTTAATCTAATTGTAGAATGGCAGACTAGAAGAAATGGGGTAAAACTTGTCTTCTCAAATTAACAGTTATACAGGTAGTCCTTTACTTATGACCACAACTGAGTCCAAAATTTCTGTTGTTAAGTGAGACATTTGTTAAGTGATTTTTGCCCCATTTTATGACTTTTCTTGCCACAGTTGTTAAGTGAATCACTGCAGTTGATAAGTTAATAACCTGGTTAAGTGAATATGGCTTTCCCTTTGATTTTGCTTGTCAGAAGATTGCAACAGGTGATTACATGATCCTGGGACACAGCAAAGGTCATAAATATGAACCAGTTGCAAAGCATCTGAATTTTAATCACATGATCATGGGGATGCTGCAAAGGTCATAACTATGAAAAATGGTAATAAGTCACATTTTTCAGTGCCATTGTAAATTTGAGTGGTCGCTAAATGAATTGTTGTAAGTTGAGGACTACCTGTAGTCAGCTAGACAATTAGATGTCATCAGATTTGCTATCATAATATAAATAACACCAGTTAGATAAATGTTTAACCATAATACAATATTATAGTTAAGATATGGACAATAAACGTGTATGGGAAATGTCAATTGGGAATTGGGAGAGATGAAATCTAGCACTCTGAGGAGTGGCAAGAAGTTTTGAAAAAGGTACTGGTAGCATCTGCTTTCATATTATCCCAGTACTGTGTTTAATAGTCAGTTGCAGTTGGGAGATACTTTTGTCTGCACTTTCATAGCAGAGGCAAGTGTAATACAAGGCCAGAAGATCAAGCAAACTTCTTAGGAGGAAACTCCTGTGCAGTCTGTGCACCATGTATTTCAAGATAGAAACACGAAAAATTTCAGAGATTACCTGAATCTTTATTTTACCTTATCTTTTCAAAATGAATAGTTTGTAAAATGTATCCCAGTGATGTATCTTTTTCATCAGCATATTCATACTTTCTGAGCAGCTCCATTGTCAGAAAATAAGCATTTGCAGAAAGCAGCAGCTTGTCAGACCTCTGAACTTTCACATTCATAACATAACATTTTTTCGTATTTCTGGTTATGGAATTAGTTCCTACTATTTAAAATCAGTTCCTTACTGCCTTAGTTGTTTGGCAACCAGACCATTTGACTTGAAATACTGAGCCAGAAGTAGTAGTTTCTTCTATTTATCTTTCTGAGAAGCTAACTACAAAGCCACGTTTTGTCTATTTCAATAATATTTTTCATATAGTCTTTTAACTAAGCAGGAATCCTTTGGTTGCTGACTTGAAAAGTTTTAAATTTTTGAGTAAATCTACAACATGAACAAACTGATAAAAGCACGGTTCTATTCATCATCATCAGAGTGCATCTTCATAAGACTGCAGACCATAGATCTTGCAATCTTCTGTGAATGTGAAATGGCACATTTAAAATACAAATTACATCTTCTGTTTATTGAAGTAAAAGCATCATATTGCATGGAAACTTGTTGTTTAACACATGATAGTATGCATTGGGCAACATTTTCTGAACACAGGCTGTGCTTCATTATTTTTCTTTCTTTTTTCCTGTGCCTCTCCAAATTGTAAGGGGTGTTATTAACAAATAGACCCAAATATGTTTGCACATTGACAGCATCTTCTTTGAGAGACAGAATTTAAAGTGAAAAATTGATCTGCTTAGTGCCATGGAAATTTAATTTACTGTACCTAATTTGAACCATTTAGGAACATCTTCTCCTCCCTCCAAAAACCTACAGAAAATCAGATATTTCTGTTCTAGGGAGCCACAAAATGGAAACTGGGAAGCTACTTTTATGCCATGGGCTGCAGGTTGCCTATTATGTGCACTTTCTTTTTAGCAATAACAGAGGTTGAGAAACAGTTATTTTTCAGTGTATAGATTTCAGACACAAAGAGAATGGTATGGACAGTTTTAATTTGCACAGTTTCAAGTTTAACACAACAAACCCCCCACCCCCACCCAAAGCTCTATCTCTGGTAAGAACTTTTGCCAAATACACAAAAGGAGCTTCCTTCCTTCCAAACTCTTGAAGATGCTTGTCCTCATCAGTCATCGTAGAGTTGGGTGGAGTGGTAAGAGTGAGTGAGAAAAAAACATAGTTTAATCACTACTTCTCATCTCTGAAGGAAGTAGAAGTTTTATCTACTTATCTATTTTTTCTTCTAGTAATACATAAAACTATCAATATGCAAAGTATACAAATTTCCCACTTATGCAAGTGGGAAAACATCAATTCCAAATTCTCCTTCTCACTTAAAAAAGAAGATGAAAGGGGCAGACTCCCCTGATTCTCTGTGGTTTTGCTTGCAGGGGGTTTTGTCAGTGAATCATGAATCAATGATTATTGAATAATCATGAATCAGTTATTATTACAGTGGAGACTAACTTAATTCAAACATCACAAGACTCTTAATAAGAGGTAAGAAAAAGGGCAGAATGGTATCAAGGGTGTCATGACTGCATCCCTGTTCTCCAGGAAATCCCCTGGTATTAATAGAGCATACTCCCAGGGAACATGCATGTCTACAAAGACAATACAGGTAGCATTGACATACAATTATTTGTTTAGCAATCGTTCCAAGTTATGACAGTCATCACCCCCATTTTCATATGATTCCAATTAGTGCTTGGCAACCAGCTCACATTTACAACCAATTGCAGCATCCTGCAGCTTTGTGATCATGATTTGCAATCTTTTTTGTCAGTTTCAAGAAGAATGGGTTCACATAACCATGATGATTTGCTTAATGACAATCGTAAAAATTGTCATAAAATAAGATCTGACTCAACTTATGACTATAACAACTTGAAAATTTCTGACCCAATTGTGGTTGTAAATTGAGGACTATTTCTATGTATGTTACTGTATATGGCTGCAATTACCAGAGATGTACATGAGCCAAAACGCTTGTTATTTCTTAACAGCACACTGCTAGCTGGGAAAAAAAAAACATAACAGCATCCTGTTTATTCATTGCTTCATTAGCACATGTTTAAGTCTGCATTCTATCTCATATACAAACATACATAAACTTTCAACTTTCCCTGCTATCTAATAATAATGAGTTTCCTTCCTTGCAAGAGGCTTCCACCATTTCTCTTTTCAGAAACTGATTTTATTAAGGCTGCCAAGTAGTACTTCTTCAAGCCTTTGAGAACTGAAGGCTGCAACAATTGTTTATAGAAAAATAATCTTTTCATTTACACATCAATCAATCACTATGGTTTTCCTTTTTTTGTAATGGTGTTATCCTACAATCAAATTGCTATCAGTTTGACAGGAATTATAAACATTCCTCATATTTTCACTACAAGTATCCTATGTGCACAGAAAACAATCTGGTTATATATCACCATGTGTGGTTAAATTGTTGTGATATATTCAGAAATGAATTTTAGTTGGTAAACTTTATGTAAAGAATTAAGGTCAAGGAGATTCTTTTTTCATAGCTGTTACTTTAAAAAAATAAGCTTTTCTTACACGAGCAAAACATTCCAAATTCTTACACTCATACTCCTCTTAGGTCATTCACAGGACAATCTTTTCTCTATGGAATCAGAAGTCTAAAGAATCTTGGCTGTGGCATGAACTCACCAGCAGCCTTAAGAAAGTCACGTCCTCTCAGTTCTAGGGCCTCTTTGGAATATTACTCCCCTGTCTTAGGAGGAAAAAGGTTATCAACTTTTTGGGTGGCTCCAACCCTTAATTGTGTGTAAGGTGAACCACAACTCCAGTAGTACCTTCAAACTAGCATGTTGTTGACTGGGACTCCTTCTGCTTCATCATCAGCACTTCTAGATTAGGAGGGTAAATTCCTCCTTACTTTACTGCATGAGAGTAACCATTGCTTTCTTTTTTTCTTGCTTTCACACCATCTCTTTACAGTTTTGCCCAAGAAACGGTATGAAACATGCCTTAATACAAAGCTGAGATTGACTTATTTATGACAACTTTTGACAATGAAGTCTGCAGTATCAAGTTTTTCCTGTATTTGTAACTTTGGGTAAAATATATGAAATATATGTACATTGTTAAAGAAAACCATATTTTTTGTTTTCCTCCAAACAATGTCTTCCCAATTCTCCAAAAAGGCAAACACATTAGCAAATGGAAAGTAATACAGAGTCAAGTTGCATGTGTGATTAAGTGCAGAAGCTTTCATCTTCTGAAAATGAAATGTTTGGGTATATTGCCTTAGTCATTTGACCCCATTATTTGAGAGATAAAATTGTAGTGGGAACAGTGGTTACTTGGAAGCCCATACTTAGTGGAATGGGGTATTAATAGGGGCCATAAGAAAGTGTCACTCAACCACGGATGGGAGAGAATAATAGGTGATGATTTGCTTATGATAATAAAGTGATCATACCTCCCTTGTTTTTTGAATTGAAAATACACCTCTTCCTTCTTGGTTTTTTCCTGGGAAGGCGAACAGTATGTATTGAACTCTGGCTCCATCCTATCTGGGCTCAAGCAAACTGTTGCCTATTCTCCATCTTCCCTCATAGAAGCTCTGATTTATAGAGTGCAATGTGGTGACAGCTTTAGTAAAAAGCTGTTGGTTTCCAAAGACCTTCTAATACCCAAGCTGATTGGGCTTTTCTACATCACAGCTTTTCTTCCTGACACCCAACATGTATTGAATGCATACAACATGTATTGAAAAATCTGAATATTTGGTGGGTTTATGCATGCCAACAATTAATTTTCTTTGTCTTCTGCACATTTGGAGTGCAGGTTAGAGGATTTTTTCCCTCCAGAATCTGAGGCAGCTCAGGAACAGGATCCTTTTTGAGGTCAGATTCTCCTGCTGATCAGCAGAACCAACTAAATAGTCCTGCCTATCAAACATGCTGAAGCTGGAAGGAATGAAAACAAGTGTCAAGAAAAACTGTGCCATTGGGAAGGATTCTAAGTCTAAGGAATTTATCTATCTTCTGATGAAAAAGGTTCTAGCGTGTGAAATTAGACTGAGGCCACTCAACTGTCTACAGAATGCCTTTTTTGATGCCAGCCCTAACTCAACAGTCTAAGCAAGCACAACTGACAGATCATGTCTTATTTTCCCATTTCCCCCATCCCATTCCCCCTCTCTCCCAGCCATCATTGAAAGGAAAGAATACAAATAAATCATACTCCACCACTTGGTGTGCTCTCCATCAAAGGATTTGCTGCTTGGCTTCAGCATGGGATACATCGTTAACCACCACATAAATGGTGCTACATTTTTAATCATTGCCTGGCTTAATGTCAATATAATGTGTCCTATGTACAATCCCAGGTTCCCCTCTTTATCTTTTTCCTTTTTCTTTTCTTTTTTTTTATACAAGTTATATTTTGGCTGGAACAAAAAAAGTATTGCTTCACTGAAAGGATTTAGAGAAACCTGCAGGAGAGTATTTGTTAAAGAAGAAAATGCCTATTGGATATTAGACTCTAATGAAATTTGTCTTTGTTGCATTTGGCCCGTTTCTTTTTTACTTTTTGTACAAAGTCAGGCTTATTAAAATTCACAGTGAGCACAATACAAAAGCTCTATCTTAGGATCTATAGGCCTGCTTATTAATGCAGAATGTTTGATTTAAAATTGTCCAGGGCAGGAGAATTTTAGAAGACTTTCCTTTTTGTTTGGGGTAAAAAAAGAAAACATGCTGATCATTATCTTTTTCAGTTGTTTAAGCAGCAATTGAAACAAGTATATTTGGTGACTCAGCAGAGGCTGGGCTAGAAGAGACTCTGACCGGGAAGAAGTACCACAAGCAAGAAGTCACTAGCATTGCCCTGCAGTGCTCTGTCTGAGGCTACCTCAAGGCAATGGAAGCCCAGGGTCCATGGTTAAGAAGCTCCAGCATCTGGAACCTGTCAGTGTTCTCAAAGTTCAACTCTGTAGGGGAAAGTCTTTTATCGTGCACACTTTTTCTGTGTCAGCATTCCAGAAAAACCCCAACTCCAAGTAAAGACGCTGAAGCAAGCATTTTCCAAAGTTTTCTTTCCTAGAATAGGCAAACTGGCACATCTGGGAAAATCCAAATCTGAAAAGCCCGGGTTTTCCTTCAGTAAGTCAAAGCTCCCAAAACCATCCCCTTTTCCCCCCAGTCAGTCACATGCTCCAATCAATGTCCGCTCCATCTCAATCCAGCCCACTGACCACTCCTTCTCCAGATGCTGGATCGCCCTGACCTTGACTGACAGGAAGAATGCCATATATGTCTACTAACAACCCCTCTCCTTAATCCCCCCTCCTACTTTCCCACACACGAGAAGGTGGCAGCATTGGAGCTTCTGGCCTAATATAGCTTCCAAAGCTGGCAGGCGTCCCCTCCCTGCAAAAAGAACCACCTCCTGAAAAATAAAGCAGACAAAATACAAACCAGACCCCTTAACCCCCTGTCTCCCCTCCCCTCAGGGGACCTTTTGGTTTCTCAGGAAATTTTTCATGAAATTGTTTCACTAGAGCATCAGCCTTCATATCCCAACTCTTCACCCAAGTAGCTTCAGCCAAAGGGTAACCTTTCCAATGTACTAAATATTGTAAGTGACCCCTGTAGAGTCTAGAGTCCAGGATTTTCTTCACCTCATAATGAGTCTCCTCTTGCAAAACCAAAGGAGGGGGTGGAGCCGCTGGCAAGGGTCTTAGGTTAGATTCTCTGACTGGTTTCAATAAGCTACTGTGGAAAACGGGGTGTACTTTCCCTAATATGCGAGGGGGTCTAAGTTGGACAGTCACTGGATTAATAATTTTCACTATAGGGAAGGGACCTATGAATTTGGGTTCAAACTTCTTGCTGGGTAACCTTAATCTTAGGTACTTGGTTGACAAACACCTTGTCGCCTATTCGGAAAGGTGGTTGGACGGATCGGCGTTTGTTGGCCTGGGTGTTATATCTTTCCACTGACTCAGCTAAAGCTTTCTTAGTATTCTCCCAACCCTTTTTCAATGAGGTCATCCATTCCGTTAGGGACATAGAAGTGGGTGGCTCTCTAGGCAACTCAGGTATTGGCACAAAATCCATGCCCGTAGTTATCTGAAAAGGAGTCAACCCAGTACTGTTGTGTACTGCATTATTATAAGCCACTTCTGCGAACCGTAGCAAGTCCGCCCAGTTTTCCTGTTGATAATTGACATAACATCTAATGTATTGCTCCACCATTGAGTTCAATTTTTCAGCAGATCTGTTAGTCAATGGGTGAAAAGCTGAGCTAAGCCCCTGGGATGACCCAATGGATCATAAAAAGTCTCTCCAGAACTTAGCGGTAAACTGGACCCTGCGGTCCGATATTATTCTCCTTGGGATTCCATGTAGCCTGTAGATGTGTTTCACAAACAGCTTTGCCAGCTTCTTGGCTGAGGGTAGTCCGTTGCAGGCAGTGAAGTATGCTTGCTTGGAGAATAAATCAATATTTATTGATTTATAGGGTCCAAATACCCCCAGTGGGGGTAACAGGGTCCAAATAACCTGTTACCCCCACTGTCAGGGAGCTCAACTATGAATTCCATTGCAATCTCCCCCAGGGCTTGGTGGTTTCGGTCACAGCCTGGAGAAGTCCAGGGGGCTTCCCTGGTCTGGATTTCATGGTGGCACAGGTGGCACAGCTCCTTACATAGTCTTCCACACCAACTTTCATCTTTGGCGACCAGAATTGTCTCCTAGTCAAATGGAGGGTTTTTAAAAATCCAAAGTGGCCACCTAGTCAAGAATCATGACTCCTCTTTAGCACCAGGAGTCGCAGGCTGCAGGGCACGTAAAGTTTACTCCCCTTACTCCCCTTCCCCGTCTCTTAGGGTTAGGTCTGCCTGGTTTTCCTTGAATCAGGAATCAGTCGAAAGCACCGCTTTTAGCTCTGCTGTCAACTTGCCTTTGGGTAGGTTGGAACCCTGGCACATTTGTGCTCTGGTGTGGGCTTGGGCGGCTGGCTGAGTCTCCAAGATCATGGCATGAACTATTTCTTCCCATCGGCTGTCAAACTGGGGCTTACAGGAGAGAACGTCAGCTAAAAGGTTTTTACCCCCCGGGATGTATTTCAGGTTAAAGTTAAAGCATTTGAAATATTGAGTCCAACGAACCTGCTTGGGAGAAAGTTTCCTCTGGATCTTCAGCACCTCGCGATTCTTGTGGTCAGTCCACACCTCAAAAGACACATTAACCCCCTCTAGGAAGTGTCTCCAGGATAGGCGAGCCCATCACACCACAAATGCCTCTTCCTCCCATACCGCCCATCTGCGCTCAGTGTCCGTTAATTTTCTCAATACATAAGCACACAGCATTAGATTGTTTTGGGCGTCCCTTTGCAGTAGAAGAGCAGCCACCACCACGTCACTTGCATCTGCCTGAACCACGAAGGGCTTATTTGGATCAGGATGCTGTAGGATCGGCTCCACTGCAAATAGGCGTTTCAACCATTCAAAGGATTTTTGACAGTCCATTGTCCAAGCTAGGGGTTGGCTAAGTTTTGGCTTGGTGGGAGACGGTCCGGTTTTTAGCAATTCTGTCAAAGGGAATGCGACCTCAGTGAAGGAAGGGATGAATTGTCCGTAAAAGTTTGCAAACCCCAGGAAGCTTTGGAGTTGCTTACAGGTACGTGGGGGCTGCCAGTCCAGCACTGCCCTCACCTTCCCTGGGTCCATTTCAATTTCCTGACTCAACACCCTGTATCCCAGGTAGTCCAAGGACTCCTTATAGAACTCACATTTGGACAACTTTGCATAAAGTTTGGCCACTAGGAGCTTTTTCAGCACTTGTCTGACCAATTTGACATGTTCTTCTATACTTTCGCTGAATATAAGAATGTCATCCAGATAAACAAGAACCCCCTGATATAGGTGCTCATGCAAAATTTCATTGATCAGTTGCATGAAGACTGCGGGGGCCCCTTGGAGTCCAAAAGGCATGACCCGGAATTGGAAGCTGCCCAAGGGGCAGTTAAAAGCAGTCTTCCATTTGTCTCCCTCCTTTATGCAAACTCAGTAGTTGGCTTCTCTTAGATCTAGCTTGGTGAAAATCTTGCCTTTTGATAGTTGGTTCAGCAAGTCCTTCATCAGTGGGAGGGGATAAGTATTTTGTACGCAAATGCTGTTCACACCTCTAAAATCAATGCACAATCTCAATGTACCATCTTTTTTTTCTTTAAACAGTACTGGAGCGGCCATCCTGGATTTTGCAGGCTTGATGAACCCTCTGGCTAGGTTGTTCTCAGTGTACTTCCTCAACTTGGTCATTTCAGCAGGTGTCATGGAGTACATTCTGGGTTTTGGCAATTTGGCTCCCAGTTGTAATTCAATAGCGCAGTCCATGGGCTGATGAGGGGGGAGGAGGTTACATTCTTCCTCACTGAAAGCTTCAGCTAAATCTGCATACACCTTAGGAATCTGGTGTTCGCCTGGAGGCCCATCTGAACAAACCGCTGCTGTTTCTGGTCACTGGCCATTATGGGTAAGTTGCTCTTTGGGGGAAGGGGCAGGGGGTAATGGGCCAACCCCTCTTCTGATTTTTCAGTATCCATCTTCCCATTTGATGGTGGGGCCCATTTGTCCAGCCAAACAAGGTCTAGTATGATAGATTCTGACACCTTTGGGGTTACTATAAATTGTATAAGTTCATGATGTTTCCCCATCTCTAATTTAATCAGTTTAGTAATATGGGGACCCCCCAATTAACATTCCATCCACCTGGTGGAATTTAATTGGGTGTTTTAAGGGTGTTGTCCTGATCCCCAATTGTTCTACAACTTTAAGCCCGATTAGACATCTGGTGCAGCCGGTAACTATTGTGGCTGGCAGTTCTGCTTGTTTCCCTGTCTCTGGTAGGACCAGTTTTATTTTAATTGAGAAGGGGGGATGGGTGCACTCACCATCAGGTCTTCATCTTCGCTAGCCATGCTGGGAGGGACTTCTTTAGCTGGAGGGTCCTCGCTCTCTTCAATGGGGAGGGGAATTTCCATAGCTTGTCTGGCAAATTGGCTGGTGTCTGGGGTTTTCCTCGGAGCCCTCCTGCCTCGTGTAGCTGTGGCAGAATGTTGTTGTGGAACTGGGGCAGGGGCCAGGCACTCAGAAGCTCAATGTCCTGTTTGTCCACACCGATAGCACTTAATTGCCCCTCCCCCAGTTGAGGGGGGGTGACATTTGTAGTCTTTGAAATGGGCCTTCTGGATAACACTCTCTGAGGTGGCTGCTCTGCTGGGGTTTTACTGTGTCTCTAGCTCTGTCTAGAGCTATGGACATGGTATACCATTTGTGGAGACGCTCAGCCCCACCCCGGATCCCACAGACTTTTCTGACTTCTGGGTCAATAGCTTCTTTAAAGTAGTGTAGGAGTATGTGGTCAGGCCAATGCCCTAGATTCCCTGCAACTCATCTAAAGTCCCATACAAAGTCTTTTATAGGTTGATTACCTTGCTTCATGACCTTTAGCATGGCTTCACTTTCATTTATGTGGTCTGGGTCTTCAAATCAGGAACGGAGCAGTGTAATAAACCCATCAGCATCATTTAGTTCTGCAGTCTCCTCATTGTGCAGCTGGGCTATCCATTCAGAAACCTCTCCCTCATTCATCCCATCTGAGATTGCCGACACCAAGTCCCGTTCTGATTCGTTTTGGTCCCCATATTGATCTACGTGAGCCCAGACCCTGGTGAGGAAATAAGCTAGTTTGGTCGGCGTCCCGTCAAAGGTTGCTCTGAAGCGGGGTGGTGTTGGCCTCGCAGGTGAAGGGGCTCTGGAAGTGGCTGGCTGGGATAGAACTTGCTGCAGGACTGCTCCTGGTTGCTGCATTCCAGCCGGCTGCTGGGGGACTTGCTGGGCTGGAGAGGGGGGGGGGCAACATCATCGGCTGCTGGGGCAGGGGCCCGGCTGTTGAGCTGCTTGCTGTGCTGGAGGGGGGGCATTCCAGCCAGCTGCTGGATTAGTCCCCCCTGTGGTGCCAGGATCGTTGGGCCATAGGTGGGGGGCCATGGGGATTCCTAGAAGCTTGGAACAGATGGTGCGGGATACCACTGGCACTGGACCCATCCCTGACTGGGATAAAACCCCTTCCGGGCGGTATATTCTCAGCAGGAGGTAGTGTGAAGGCAGGCTGGCAAGAGCCCCCGAAAGGGTTTTTTTGCAATCCGTATGCCTGCTGCGCCTGGTGCTCCACTGCTGCAGGATGGCCATGCTGCGCTAATCCTCTTGTTTCACCCCTGGCCGGGTAAGGGCGGGTCTGCACCCTACTAATCCCCCCTCCATGTCCTGGATCAGGGAAGGTGAATGTAGGTTGCGCTAGCCTCCATCTCACCTCAAGGGGTTGGGAAGAGGGTGCGTAACTCCCCAATTCCATCCACTCAAAACACTCAGGGAGCCCAGTTAAGGACTGGCTTCGCATTGGGTGCAGCCGGTCCCAGTCCTGGGAGTTTTCAGATCCCACAGCAGTCCCCATCCTCCAGTCTGGCTCACGGGGCGACTTCATTTCCCCTCCTGGAGCTGGGTCAGACTGGCAACTCTTCCAGAAATCTGACACCTTGGGCCGAGCTCCCAGCCGAAGGGCTTCCTCTGCAGCCTCCATGGCTCACCCCATTTCTTCAGAAGGAGAAAGCAAGGGGTTGGCAATTCCTTGAGCATCCGCCCCCCCGGCGGTCCCCTCTCCGATTTCTCCTTTCTCCTCCATCTTCACTGAGTCTTTGCACCACCCAGGGTTTAGGTAAATGCTGGGGCTCAGCACCTTCGACAGCCCCCTTATGGGGTGCTGTTAGATTTTTAAAAGTGATTCGGGTTAATGTCAGCGTTCCAGAAAAACCCCAACTCCAAGTAAAGTTGCGGAAGCAAGCATTTTCCAAAGTTCTCTTTACTAGAATAGGCAAACTGTCACATCTGAGAAAACCCAAATTTGAAAAGCCCAGGTTTTCCTTCAGTAAGTCAAAGCTCCCAAAACCATCCCCTTTTCCCCTCAGTTGGTCACATGCTCTAATCAACGTCTGGTCCATCTCGATCCAGCCCCCTGATCACTCCTTCTCCAGATGCTGGATCACCCTGACCTTGACCGACAGGAAGAATACCATTATGTCTACTAATAATCCCTCCCCTTAATCCCCCCTCCTACTTTCCCACACACGAGAAGGTGGCAGCATTGGAGCTTCTGGCCTAATATAGCTTCCAAAGCTGGCAGGCGTCCCCTCCCTGCAAAAAGAACCACCTCCTGAAAAATAAAGCAGACAAAATACAAACCAGACCCCTATTACAAAGAAGCAGCAGTTTATAAAACATAAATCAAATTTTGCAAAAAAATTAATTATTTAGTGCATTTAGTTAATTATTTAGAATTTTAATGCAAATTCTAGATGGGCTAAAGTGAACATGCTTGACCATCAATAGCAGGCATCTAGCAGATTGCAATAATCCATTCTTCTCCTTGTATGTAACAAAATAGCCTCATATAGTCTTTAACATAAATTATATCCACCTATGATGAATCTGCTGTATTCTAGAACTGTTGCTGCATATGAAATCTGAACCTTCAGTTATTGGCTCAAGACTCAGTTTCAAACTGTAGTAAAAGCTACAGGTATCAACTCTTCCCTGGTCTAATTGGAGCAGATCAGACAATTCCATTGGGTTCCAAATTGTAACAGACGTCATCAGAGCATAGGTGCTTAAGAGCAATGTGGAATGTGGAACTGAAGAAGCATCTTGGATGAGAAGCGACACGTTTTCAGGGCGGGGGGACCCCTAAGAAAGTCCATTGCCTTTTGAAAAACACCTTTGAGACAACTATGACCTGGATTATTGAGATTCTCCATAGACAATATGGAATTAACAATTCTACTCTGAAGCACTGTGGAGATAAAAATAGAAAAGATATATTTTAACTACGGAAGACAGATTTAAATAATACACATTTTTATTATTCCAGTAGATGGTGCTCTCTGTATTAGCTATGGAGATTAGGTTGAAACAAAAGGGAATTTATGACTATATGGAAATAACAGGATTTGAGGAAAGTGCATGTCAGGAGGACACACAAATGGAGCATAGTTTCTTTGCTTCCATTAAGAGTCTCAGGTTAATTGTTGCTTGGCTTAATTTACTCATGATCCAAAAATGATTTTGTCAATTGTTACTGAATTATGTATTTAGAAAATTGCATTTTCAAAATGTCAAAATTTTAATTTATTGGTTTTGTTTAGTGTGGATCAAAGTAATATTGCTAAAGTATTGTCTTAATCAAATATTGGTAATAATAAAAATGAACTTTCTTGTTTCCCTTTTTTGTATTTTGGGAGGGGAGTATTCTGTTATTGCAATGCTATGACAGTGCACCAGCAGGAATTTCACACTCAGTTCAGTTATTCCAAAACAGGGAGAATTTATTGTGTATAAAAATTAATAAATTAATATAATGAACAGGTTCAGTAAAATGATAAACCACTCATTCAGTATTTTTTTTCCTCATCCATAACCTTTTCCGGAAATGTGATCTTAAGAAAATATCTGCAAAAAAATAAAATGCTTTTCCTAAAGACTTTAATTTTAGAAAACTCAGCACAGAAGATATCTTTATTTACAGTGCTTTCAGAAATTATTCAGACCCTCTTCACTTTTGTCAATTTTGTTATGCTGCAGCCTGATTCTACAGTTGTTGAAAATCATTTTTTTTCTCATTAATCTACGCTTATAAATGACAATGCGAAAGCAGAATTTTAAAATGTTGTTAGGTCTGTTTCTTTTGAATAGTTTGTATCATTCCATCAGTACATTCCAGTCATAAATTTCATCCCACAAAGTTTTGGTTATGGCAACTATCTAGAATATAGAATAACAGAGTTGGAAGAGACCTTGGAGGTCTTCTAGTCCAACCCCCTGCTCAGGCAGGAAACCCTATAGCACTTCAGACAAATAGTTGTCCAATTTCTTCTTAAAACATAAAAAAGTGTTGGAACATTCATAACTTCTGGAAGCAAGTTGTTCCACTGATTAATTGTTCTGTCAGGAAATTTCTTCTTAGTTCTAGGTTGCTTCTCTCCTTGATTTCCACCCATTGCTTCTTGTCCCGCCCTCAGGTGCTTTGGAGAATAGCTTGACTCCCTCTTCTTTGTGGCAACCCCCCAGATAGCAACCCACTGCTATTATGTCACCCCATTCCTTCTTTTCATTAAACTAGACATACACCAATTCCAGCAACTGTTCTTTGTTTTAGCCTCCAGTCCCCTAATCATCTTTGTTACTCTTCTTTGCACTCTTTCTAGAGTCTCAAATTCTTTTTTACATTTACATTTTTTTTACATAATATTGGATGCAGTATTCCAAGTGTGGTCTTATCAAGGCATTATAGAGTGGTAGTAACACTTCATGTGATCTTATTTCTTTTTTTAAAAAAGTTTTTTATTTTTCATAAACACATTTACACGTACAGTCATTTCCATCATTTTTCATTCATCTTTTCTTTTAACTTTCATTTTTCATTTTTACTTTTTTGGGGCTGCTCTTTTACCCTTTACCTTTACTCCAACCTTTCTTCTTCTCCTCCCCTTCTCTTCCCCTGTTTCTCCTCCTACTTCCTTCATTCTTCCTCTCCTTCTTTTTCCTACTTCCCCTTCTCTTCCCCCACTCCTCTCTTCTTCCCCCTTTCTAACCTTCTCCTCTACTCCTCTTTTCCCTCCCTCTTCTTCCTCTCCTTTTCCATTTCTTATTTCTCCTCTTCTCTCCTCTCCTCTTTTTTGCCTTCCTCTCTCTCTACTCCTTCCTCTCTTTCCTGTTGTTTCCCTTTTCAGTTCAATCTAAAGTGGTATTCGAGCAGCCCCAATTTCCTAATTCTTTATTCTCATTTCAATTTCTTATTCAATTAATATTTATTTTTATTTCCTTATTTGCGTACATTTTTATAATATCTCACTTTTTTCCCTTTTACCCACCCCCCACCCCCTTTCTCCTTTTACTTGACATCATCTGGGTATCTATTTTTCCAATTGTTTTCTCCCATCTATTCTCTATCTATTTTATCTTTATGTCCTTATTCATATTTCTTTTCTAACCAATCATAAAATTTATCCAATGTCTTGAAATACATTGACTCCTCTTTATCTTTTATTCTCAATGTTAATCTATTCATTTCTGCACATTCTAAAATTTTCTTTATAATATCTCCTTCCAATGGAATTTTATCCACTTTCCAGTTTTGTGCAAATACAATTCTAGCCGCTGTTATTATATGAATAATAAAATATGTATCTTCTTTGCTATAATTCTCTGGTAAAATTCCCAATAAGAATATCTCTGGTTTTAACTCTATATGTTGCTGTAACATTCCCTCTAACCATGTTTGTATTTTCACCCAATATTGTTTTGCTTCTTTACATGATAGTATGATCCTGGCAACTGGTGACATTTATTTATTTATTATTTATTTATTTATTTATTATTCGAATTTCTATACCGCCCTTCTCCTTTCGGACTCAGGGCGGTGAACAGCCAAAAATAAAACATTTATACATAAAATACGATTAAAAATAGATTGAAAATAATTAAATTTGGCCCATAGTTTAAAATTTATCAATTTAAAATCCATATCAAAATTTAAAACCAACCATAAAATCATAAAATCAAGAGAGACCAGCTAACTGAAAGAGATGGGTTTTTAGGGCACTTAGCTGATTTATCTTTAAACATCTTAGCTAATCTTTCTGGTGGCATATGCCATCTATAAAACATTTTATACAGGTTTTCTTTATAGGCTGTTGCCATTGTTAATTTATAATTTCTTTCCCAAAGTTGTTGCCATTTGTCCAATTCTATAGTGTATCCAAAATTCTTTGCCCATGCTATCATTGTT
This sequence comes from Arizona elegans, assembly GCA_022577455.1. Classification (NCBI taxonomy): domain Eukaryota; kingdom Metazoa; phylum Chordata; class Lepidosauria; order Squamata; family Colubridae; genus Arizona; species Arizona elegans. The sequence goes on from JAKOOJ010000001.1 coordinate 159,759,057, forward strand.
TTTTTTTTACTTCTTCATCTTCTAGTCTAATACGCAATAAATAATTATATAATTTCTTAATCATTTTCTCATCTGTTCCTGTCAATATTTCATCCAGTTCTGATTTCCCCAAGTTAAAGCCATATTGTCTACGATCTGCTTCATATCTTGATTGTATTTGCAGTCTTCTATACCAATCTATCTGAATTCCTTGACTCTCTAGTTCTTGTTTTTGTTTCAGTTCTCCCCAATCTGTCAAAATGTCTTTATATCTAACAATATTCCCCATGTTCACCATATTTAGGTATGTCACCGTTTCTATTGTAGAAAGCCACATTGGAATATTCAAATAATGTTTTTCTTTCACTCTCTCCCACACTGATAACAAACCATTTCTTACATAATGTCTTTGGAAATATCCATGTATCCTTTGTTTCCCGTACCATAAAAAGGCATGCCAACCCAGTTGTAAATCATAACCCACCAATGTCAATAGTCTTGTATTCTTTAATAAAATCCATTCTTTAATCCATGTTAATGCTGCTGCTTGATAATACAATTCCCAATTCGGAAGGCCAAACCCACCTCTAATTCTTGCATCTTGTAGTATTTTTATGTTGATCCTTGCTCTCTTTCCTTGCCGCACATATTTCCACGTTATTTTCTTTAACTCTTCAAAATATTTTTTCTCCAGTTTTATTGGTATAGTTTGAAATAAAAATAATATTTTTGGTAATACATTCATTTTTATTAATGCTATTCTTCCCATTAGTGATAATTGCAAGTTTCTCCATTTCTCCAAGTCTATTTCAATTTGTTTTTTCAGTTTGTGATAATTGTCTTCCTTGAGTGTTGCACATCTTGATGTCAGATAGATTCCCAAATATTTCACTTTCTTCACAATTTGAATGTCCAGTTTCTCCATCATCTCCTTCTTTTGCTTTTCTCTCATATTTTAACTAATATTTTTGTCTTATCTTTATTGATTTTCAGACCTGCTATTTTCCCGTATTCTTCTATTTGTTCTAATAGTGTTGGTGCTGTCTCTATTGGGTCTTCCATGATAAACACCAAATCATCCACAAATGCTTGTAGTTTGTATTCTTCTTTTTAAATTCTCATTCCTTTTATTTCCTTTTCCTGCCTCACTTTTCTATTTAAAATCTCTAATGTTAATATAAATAATAATGGAGATAAAGGGCATCCTTCTCTTGTTCCTTTTCTAATACATATTTTCTCTGTCATTTCACCATTTACCATCAGCTTTGCCACTTGGTCTCTATATATAGTTTGGATCATATTTTAAAATCTATCTCCAAAATCCATAATTTTCAACTGTTTTATCATAAATTGCCAATTCACATTGTCAAACACCTTTTGTGGATCTAAAAATAACAACGCTATTTGTTTCTCTGAGTGTAGTTCATAATATTCTAATGTGTTTAATATAGTTCACATATTGTCTCTAATTTGTCTTTTTGGTAAGAAGCCATTTTGATCCAAATGTATAAACTCATTTAGTAATTTTTTAAATATTTCAGCCATGATTGATGCAAAAATCTTATAATCCGCATTTAATAAAGATATCGGTCTATAATTCTTTATCTGTTGCAGATCTGCCTCTTCTTTTGGTATTAAAGTTATATATGCCTCCATCCATGAGTCAGGAATTTTAGCTTTAAGTAATAGTTCATTGAATACTTGCAGCATCACATTGCTTAGTACATCTTGTAGGGTTTTATATACCTCTATTGGTAATCCATCTGGGCCTGTTGCCTTCCCATTTTTCTGTCTTTTAATTCCCTCCATTAATTCCATCATAGATATTCTTTCTTCTAATAATTTTTTGAACTTTTCTGGGATTCTAGGCAATTCCATTTTCTTCAAATATTGTTCTATCTTATCTTCTTCTACTGTTTCTTGTTGATACAATCCATTACGTGTGGGATACCAGTAAAGCATATATTAGAGGATTGGCAATAACATATTTAGGAAAACGAAATAAACAAAATAGACAAATGCATGTGATCTTGTTTCTATCCCTCTGTTAATGTAGCCTAGAACTATGTTTGCTTTTTGGCAACTGCAGCACACTGCTGACTCACCTTTAAGTGATTGTCCACTAGGACTCCAAGATCCCTCTCACAGTTACTATTATTGAGCCAGGTACCACCTATACTATATCTGTGTATTTGGTTTTTCTTGCCTAAATGTAGAACCTTTTTTTCACTACTGAATTTTATTTTGTTAAATAGCGCCCAATGTTCAAATCTGTCAAGATCCTTCTGTATCTTAAGCCTATCTTCTGGAGTGTTGGCTATTCCTGCCAGCTTGGTGTTCTTTGTAAATTTGATGAGTTCCCCATCTATCCTCTCAACCATATCATTGATGAAGATGTTGAAGAGTACTGGGTGTGAAGTTTCCGAAAGATGCCCTAATTAATTCATGAGCTATGAGCCAAACTTCAAAAGAAATACTGTAAGGATCGCCTCTCCTTCTAACTTAAGAAAGTGAGAACGCTTGAAACGTGGTTGTTCAAAAGGATTTCTTTTATTAAGCAGAAGTGACAGCCATCCAGTTAAAGCAAAGTCTGAATACCCTTAGTCAAGATAGTAGGATTAAAGTGGACCCCTCCCTTTACTTCTTTACTTGGTTCTCTGAGAACCCAAACAAACATGCATTCCCACCATTATCCTTTAAAGTGAAACAACCCACATGGCTATCATAAAAATTCCTGCAGGTAAAGGGAATCTCAGGGCTCTTTGACGCCAGGATATAGGTTGTAAAATATCTGTTGACACAGGCAGTGCTAGTAAATTGAATCCAAATGTCCCCCCCTCCTCTGATTGAATGGCAGTATCACTTTTAGGGATCTGATATGCTACCCTCCTTAGAAAGCGAAAGGGTCCACCTGAAAAAAAAAACAAATATACACAAGATTTCATGATAGTATATTAACAAGGTTTGTTACAGTATTGGGAGTGAAATTTTCTCAGTAAGATTGGAGCCCTAATGTGGTTGTTAGCGACCCATTCATTGTGTGCTGATGGTAAATGTTTCCAAGCAACTAAGTATTGGATTTTCCCTCTGTGGATCCTAGAATCAAGGATTTCCTTGATTTCAAAGTGTTGTTCACCTTCAATCATGATGGGCACAGATGGTGTAGATGCAGGTGGTCTGAGGGATGAGATTACTTCTCACTTGAGTAAACTAATATGTAATACTGGGTGGACTTGCCTGAGTGTCTTTGGAAGGAGTAGTTCAACTGCTACTGGATTGATGATTCTAGTGATGGGGAAAGGTCCAATGAACTTTGGCCCTAGTTTTTTCGATGGTTGTAATGATTTCAGGAATTTTGTAGATAAGTATACTCTGTCTCCAATATGAAAAGGTTTGGGTTCCATCCTTTTCTTGTCAGCTTGAATTTTAAAAGCTTCTCTAGCTTCCTTTAAAGCTAGTCTAACCACTGGCCACGTGTTTTGAAAATTATCCATCCACTCCTTAAGTGAGGGGATGGTGGGTTCTTCTGTGAGTAGTTCAGGCATGGGGCTGAAATCCTGGCCTGTCGCTACTCTAAAAGGGGTAAAACCAGTGCTTGAATGGACAGCATTATTAAATGCAACTTCAGCAAAAGGCAAAAGTTCGGTCCAGTTATCCTGTCGAAAATTAATGAAACATCCTAAATATTGTTCTAATACCGAGTTCAAAATTTCAGAATTTCCATTAGTAGCCAGATGATATGCCGAGCTCAACCCCTGGCCACTACCAAGTAAGTCCAAAAATGCCCTCCAAAAGTTGGAGGTGAATTGAGCCCCTCTGTCGGAGATGATCCTTTGTGGAGCACCATGAAGTCGATAAATGTGTATTAGGAATAATTTGGCTAAACTTTTAGCAGTTGGGATCTTTTGGCAGGGTATAAAATGTGCCTGTTTTGAAAACAGGTCTGTCACCACCCAAATAACAAAAATTTCCCTCACTGTTTGGCAATTCTACAATGAAATCCATAGCAATCTCTCTCCAAGGCACTGAAGGTTCAGCTACCTTCTGCAATAGATCTGGGGATTTCCCCTGACATCTTTTTGCTGCTGCACAAATGGGGCAGCTAGCTACATAGCTTTCTATGTCCTTTTTTAGTGATGGCCACCAAAATTGTCTTTTAATCAGGTGTAAAATTTTCACAAACCCAAAATGACCAGCTAATTTGGAGTCATGGCACCATACCATTAAGCATAATCTTTGGCTTGCAAGGACATACAACTTCCCCCCCACCCAAGCCAAGTCTTCTTTCATCAGACAGCTGGATTTGTTGTTCAAAAACCATTCATCAGTGGCCAATGCTTGTTTAAAATTTTGGGTAGTGTCATTGCCCGTCAATGTCTCTTGTTTTGCCTGGGATCTGGTGACTACTTTAGCAGCTAGTTGATTGTTTTGTACTATGGGTTTGATTACGTCTGGCTTTGCAGTATTATATTGCGGTTTTCTGGATAGCGCATCCGCCAGAAAGTCCGTCCCCCCCGGAAGATATTTTAGAGTAAAATCAAACTGTTTAAAGTACTGAGCCCATCATACTTGTTTTGGGGAGAGTTGCCTTGGGTCTTTAGGGCTTCTAGATTTTTATGATCAGTCCAGACTTCAAAAGGAGTCTTACTACCTTCTAGGAAGTGCCTCCAGGTTAACAATGCCCAACAAACTGCATAAGTCTCTATCTCCCAAATGGTCCACCTTTGCTCAGTCTCATTCAACTTTTTGGATGTATAAGCACATGGTTGTAGTTGATCTTTATTTATTTATTTATTTATTTTATTAAATTTGTATACCGCCCTACTCCCGAAGGACTCAGAGCAGTGAACAGCCATAAAATAAAACATATAGATACAAAATTTAAAGTAGAGATAAAACAAATTAAATAAATTTGGCTGAACCATTTTAAAACCCCAATAATTTAACCAAATTTAAAATTCCCATTTAAAAAGAGGAAAAGTTTAGGTCAGGCCAGCTTGATGAAATAGGAACGTCTTAAGCGCGCGATGGAAGGTACGCAGATCCGGAATCCTCCGTATCTCCGGGGGGAGCTCGTTCCAGATAGTAGGTGCCCCCACAGAGAAGGCTCTCCCCCTGGGGGCCGCCAGTCGACATTGTTTGGCTGACGGCACCCGGAGGAGCCCCTCTCTATGGGAGCGTACTGGTCGGTGGGAGGCTATTGGTGGTAGCAGGCAGTCCCGCAAATAGCCAGGTCCTAAGCCATGGAGCGCTTTGAAAGTGATAACCAAGACCTTGAAGCGCACTCGGAAGACCATCGTGAGCCAGTGCAGCTCACGCAGGAGAGGCGTTACATGGGAGCGCCACGTCGCTCCCATCACCACCCGCATGGCCGCACTCTGCGCCAGTTGGAGCCTCCGAGTGCTCCTCAAGGGGAGCCCCATGTAGAGAGCATTACAATAGTCCAGACGGGACGTGACGAGGGCATGAGTGACCGTGCGTAAGGAGTCCCGATCCAGAAAGGGACGCAACTGGCGGATCAGGCGAACCTGATGAAAAATCCTCCCGGTCACGGCCGTCAAGTGCTCTTCTAAAGACAGCCGTGAATCCAGGAGGACACCCAAGTTGCGAGCCCCTTCCGTGGGGGCCAATGCTTTGCCCCCAATAGTCAGCGATGGCACCAGCTGACTATATTGGGACATCGGAAACCACAGCCACTCGGTCTTGGATGGGTTGAGCCTGAGCCTGTTTCTCCCCATCCAGATCCGTACGGCCTCCAGGCACCGGGACATCACTTCAAGGGCATCGTTGGGGTGGTCTGGGGTGGAGATGTACAGCTGGGTGTTGTCAGCGTACTGATGGTACTCCACCCCGAAACCACGGATGACCTTGCCCAGCGGCTTCACATAAATGTTGAACAAAAGGGGCGAGAGGACCGATCCTTGTGGCACCCCACATATAAGGGGCCTCGGGGTCGACCTCTGCCCCCCTGTCAACACAGACTGCAACCGGTCGGAGAGAAAGGAGGAGAACCACCGTAATACGGTGCCTCCCACCCCCAACTCTTCCAACCGGTGCAGCATGATACCATGGTCGATGGTATCAAAAGCTGCTTAGAGATCTAATAGGACCAGGACAGAGGAACAACTTCTGTCCCGAGCCCTCCAGAGATCATCCACCAACGCGACCAATGCTGTTTCCGTGCTGTACCCAGGCCTGAAACCTGACTGGAACGGATCTAGATACGTCGTTTCATCCAGGTACTGGGGAAACTGTCATGCAACCACACTCTCAACAACCTTCGCCACAAAGCGAAGGTTGGAGACTGGACGATAGTTAGCCAATATTGCCGGGTCCAGGGAAGGCTTCTTGAGGAGAGGTCTCACCTCATTCTTCTAAAGCAGGACTGCTCCTATTGCCACATCACTGGCATCTGCTTGTATGACAAATGGTTTCTCCATGTCTGAGTGTTTTAGAATTGGTTCTGCCGAGAACAGCTGTTTTAAGTTTTTCAAATGCCGCCTGGCATTCCATAGTCCAGTTCAATGGCTGCTTTGGTTTAGGGTTGTCCTCCCCCTTCGTTTTTAAGAGCTTGGTGATGGGGAGGGCAATCTGAGCGAAAGCAGGGATAAACTGGTGGTAAAAGTTGGCAAAACCCAGGAAGCTCTGTAACTGTTTACGGATGCATGGAGGGTTCCAATCAAGTACAGCCTGCACTTTTAGAGGATCCATCTCAACCCCCTGGTGTGAAATGCGGTACCCCAAATAGTTAATTTTCTCTTGGTGGAACTCACATTTGGAAAGTTTCGCTTAAGGTTTGGCAGAGCGGAGTTTGTTTAAAACCGCCCTGACTAGTTTTACATGTTCTGCTTTGGTTTTGGTATAGATTAGAATGTCATCCAAATAGACCAGGACCCCCTTATATAAATGCTGATGCAGACTTCCAGCGGCAACGACATCATGAGCTGGATGAGGAAACGGCAGCTGCCATCTCTGGAACCCAAATATTCTTTAATAGAAGCTCTTTATGAGCTTTTCCGATCCCGTAGAGATAGGGAAACAAGAGGGGAAGTCTTAAAGCCCCTGGACACAGTGCTAGCATCAGAGGGGAAACAAGACAAACTCCTTAAATCTATTGGAGAAGAAGTCCGCCCCTTGGGCAGAGAGGAGCAACGGTGGCCGTCTAGAGCGAAACCAAGAGTGGAAAGCGGTTTTGAGTGGCAGAGCGGAGCGGAGAATCCCCAGAAGTGGCGAGATGAGGAGAAACGTGGAGGAGAAGGGGCGCGATCTGACAATTCAACCCGTGGCAGCGATTTACAAGAGGAGCGCATAAACCAGGACAGAGCAGCAGCGAGAGGAAGTATAACCTAGTAGAGTGACTAAGCTGTATTGAAATGAGGGACTCTAAGACTCTGAAAAGCAGCCGAGTGGTGGAGGAATAAGTACAAAAGAAGAAGACAAATAAATAAGCAACAGAACTCTGAGATTTAAGGCAAATTGAAAGAACGCTAAGTTGCTTATTGGTGCCATTGGTGACTGCAGTGATAAGACTAAGATGGAAGGGGAGAAACGTGGATTTGAACAGAAAGCAGGAGTAGCCATATCTAAGTCACTGAAGAGTTTGGACTAAAAACGCTAAGTACGACTAAAAAAGGGGGGGCAATTTTTCTTTAGTCTCTATCTGCCAATAGCTTGGGCACGCTGTATATATTGTATATATTGTATAGATAGCAAGTAAACAGAAATTCTAAAGTGATAGAAGAAGTACTCATTACAATTTATAATCTGTATAACTTACATTTCACAATTCATTTATTTATCAATTTACTTTAATTTACTTAATTTATAAGCTTTAAATATAGAGTGTGTTGTGATTTTATAGAATCTGGAAAAATAGGAAGGGGATTGAATGAAATATATCTAAGACTCTTTGATTGACATTGCAAAATAAGAGGTGATAATTGATTGAATATTAATTAATTATTGATTTAGTAAAGCTGGCTGTTTAGTAAATAATCATTACAGGATTAAAGTGTGATTAAAGTGTGATAGTATATAAGAATAGAAGTAAACCTAGCTGAAGAATTTAAAGAAACAGAGGATAGAAAATCAATGTCTAAGAATTATATGTTAGCCTGGGAAAACTTCTCTCGAGCATTAAAGATGTCAACAACAGCTACTATAACGAAAACAGGGAAAAAACCAGTGGTAAATACTACAATAGTGGTGGCATCACCACTACAACAAAAAACACTAGATAGTATGATAGGAAAAGAAAAGGAGAAAGAAAAAACGGAAATGACTTTAAATGCTATGCAAAGTATGTTTTCGATGATACAGGAAACGTTATTAAAAACACAAGAAAAGATGGCAGAGAACCAGGAAGAAGTGAGATCACTCCACACAGAAATTAAAAATGAAATTGGAGAAGTTAGGGGGGATATTAAAAATATGAATGATAGAATTGGAGACATACAACAATCAATAATCTAAAATGAACAAAGAATTAGGAAAGCAGAAGCTAAAATAGATTCAGTAGAGACGAAAGTAGAGGCAATGGAACAGAAAACTGCTCAAATAAATAAGGAACTGTCCGACTCCTTAGCAATTCTCGAGATGGAAAAAGCTTCATATTTTCTGCGGTTCCAAAATATATCAGAAGAGAAAGATGAAGACTTTGGTGGGAAAATGGCAGAGATAATAGCAGAAATAACAGAAAAAGATAAGCTGGATATAAAGGGACAAATAGACGAAACCTATCGTGTCCATACAAATTACATAAGAAGGCACCGTCTGGCAAGAGAAGTACATGTTAAATTCTCAAAAAGATAAATTAGGGATGAGGTATATATGAAATCCAGAGAAGGGACATTGACATATAAAGGCAAAGAAATTATAGTCCTAAAACAAATACCCCGAATAATTAGGAATCAGAGACAACAATACCAATTCCTAACAAACCAGCTGAATAGACACAAAATAGCCTTTAGATGGCTAACACCGGAAGGGATCCTGGCTACCTTGGAAGATAAAAAATACAAAACAGATACACTAGAGAAAGCAAGAGAGTTTTATGATTCACACTTCAATCAGGAAGTTGACCAAGAAAGTAAAGGAGAAATAGAAATCAGAAGTCAAGAAGAAGTTCAAATAGAGGCAATACAAGAGAAGTAAGTAAGGACAAGCCAAGAAAAAGAAAGAGAGGAGAGAGAAGGTGCGAGGACGAAAACGCGGATGGAAACAAGACATACAAAAAAACAGCTACATTAGACAATGGAAGAGGCCTTGAAACTTTTTTCTGTAAATATTAACAGCTTGAATGCACCAAAAAAAAAGATCCCAAATTTTTACAAAACTACGAAAAATAGGAGCGGATGTGACCTGTCTTCAGGAAGTACATGTAAAAAAAAGACACCAAAAAATCTTAGAAAATTCCAAACTAGGGAAATTATATACATCTTTGACTTCAAAAAAGAATAGGGGAGTGGCGGTTTATGTTAAAGATTGGATCCTTTCAAAATTAATATATGCAGACGAAGATGGCAGAACAGTCATGACTGAATTAATATTGAAAAATAGGAAAATACTGCTAGTAGTAATATATGCACCGAACCAAAATCAACATGAATTTATTAAGGGCATACATAATAAAATAGTTGAGCTGGAATACGAAGATATCTGCTTAATTGGTGACTATAATGCGATAGTAGATGTGAAAAAGGACTATAAAGCAAGTAAAAAGAACAAGAGAAAAAAAGAGACTCTTCCTAAAGAATTTTTCGACATGGCCATGGAACTAAATTTGAGAGATGTTTGGAGGGAAACTCATGAAGATCAGAACCAATTCACTTTTTATTCTCACCCTCACCAATCCTGGTCCAGGATTAACATGGCTTGGATGACCACGAATATCAGAAATGAGGTGGATAAAATAGAGATAGAAGTGAATCAATGGGCAGACCACAACCCAATACTGGTAAATTGGAAAGGAGTTAAAAGGTTCAGAAGATGGACAATGAATCAAAGAATTTGCAAACAAAAAGAATTTAAAGAAATGTTAGAAAACGAATTAGATTTGTTCTTTAAAACAAACAAGAAAGAGGATACCTCTATTCAGAATACCTGGGACACGGCAAAAGCATATATAAGGGGCTTGACTATAGCATATACAGGAAAAAAGAACAAAGAAAGAAAACAACAGCTAAATAAATTCCAGGAAAAATTTAAAAATATAGAACATAAACTCCAACAATACCCCCAGAATAAAAAGATAAAGGAAGAGTGGAAAGCAATAAAACATAATTTAAATTTGGTGAACCAAAAAGAACTAGCACAGAAAATAAAAATGGCCAAGCAGAATTATTTCGAATTTGCGAATAAAACAGGAAGATGGCTGGCCTATAGATTGAAAAAAGACAGAGATAAAAGAATGATATACCAACTTAGAGATTCAAATAGGGAAATCCATTATAGCAGGAAAGAGAAAAAAGAAATCATTCAGACATTCTATGCCAACTTATACAAACAAGAAGAAGTAGAAGTAGAAAAGATAAAACAATACATACAAAGATTGGATATGCCCCACATCACAGACGAACAAAGAGAAATGTTAAATAGACCAATAACTATGTTGGAATTGGATACAGCACTGAAAAAACTAAAAAATTACAAAACTCCAGGACCTGATGGACTACCGGGGGAATTATATAAGACAGTGCAAGAAACAATAGGAGAGATCATGCTGGAGGTATATAACGAGGCCTTAGAGAAGGCAAAAATCCCACGGACCTGGACGGAAGCAATAATTACCATCATACCTAAAAAGGACACTGACCTCCAATTAATCCAGAATTACAGACCAATATCTTTACTAAACATAGATTACAAAGTGTTCGCCATAATTATAGCGGAAAGACTTAAAAAAGTATTGAACAACTACATTCATTTGGACCAAAATGGATTCCTACTGGGCCGCCAAATTAAGAACAATATGAGAGTGATAATAAATGCACTTGAATATTATGAAGCCCACCCAGAGAAACAATCTGCGCTGGTTTTCCTTGACACCCAAAAAGCGTTCAATAATTTAAATTGGAAATTCCTAAAAGAACAGTTAAAGAGTATGCAATTTGGACCAAATCTGGAAAATATTATAGAAGAAATATACACGAAACAAACAGTGAAGGTAATTTTGAATGATGATATGACAGACCAATTTAACATAACAAAAGGTGTCAGACAAGGCTGTCCACTTTCCCCTCTACTGTATATCCTATCCTTGGAGATCTTGTTAAAAAAAATTAGGGAGGACCAAGAAATTAAAGGATTAAAAGTGAGACGAGAAGAATACAAGACCCAGGCTTTTGCCGATGATCTTGTACTCATAGCAGAAGAACCACTAGAAGTAGTACCAAAACTTCTTAAGAAAATAGAAGATTATGGAGAGGTGGCTGGTTTAAAGATAAATAGAAATAAATCAAAATTACTAGTTAAAAATCTGACGACAACTCAGGAGATAGAATTGGAGAATAGTATACAAATTCAAGTGACTAATAAAATTAAATATTTAGGTATTTGGCTGTCACCAAGAACCTCCTCTATAAAAAAAAATTATGATAAACTAATAATACAGATTAAAAAAAACTTGGACAATTGGAAAAACCTACAAATCTCATTTATGGGAAGAATCTCCACTATCAAAATGAATACACTACCAAGACTGTTGTATTTGTTCCAGGTTGCACCAATTAAATTAGAAAAAAACTTTTTGTGAGCTTAAACAAGATCATTTCTAAATTTATATGGTCCACGAATAAAATTAAAATTACTCCAGGACTCCAAGGAAAAAGGAGGAACAGCACTCCCGGATTGGGATTGGGAACTTTATTACCAAGTGGCAGGACTAGTATGGGTTAAAGATTGGATGGAGTTGAATAACAGTAGAATATTAACTACTGAAGGCCATGACTTACAAACGGGTTGGCATTCCTTTTTATGGGATGAAAAGTACAAGTCACATACCTACTTTAAAAGACATACACTCAGAAATGCTCTATTACTAACTTGGTTAAAAATTAAAAAACAACAATATACAAAAATCCCGATTTGGTTTTCACCTTCAGAAGCGCTAAAACACCCAATCAGTAAAATTTACAAATTTCTGTTGAGATATAAGATGGAGGAGGAAATAGTTAAAAATACGATGATCAAATGGATGCAAAACTTTAAATACTCAATAGAATTGGAGAGATGGGAAGAATTCTGGCAAATGAATACAAAAACAACATTGGCGGTGGCATACAAGGAGAACCAGCTAAAGATGTTTTACAGGTGGCATATGTCACCTACAAGATTGGCCAAAATAAACCCGAAAAACAGTTCAGCATGTTGGAAATGCAAGAATCCACAAGGCACCTTTTATCACCTATGGTGGACATGCCCGGCGGCAAAGAAATTTTGGTCCAATATTAAGAAATGGCTAGAACAAATCACCAAACTACAAATAGATAAGAAACCCGAAACTTTTCTGTTAGGAATTTTCGCAAAATTCTACCCCAAAGAAATAAAATACTTGTTAATACATATTTTAACAGCAGCAAGGATAATATATGCCAAAAACTGGAAATTGGAAAAAACCCCAACGGAAGGAGAAATAATAGATAAAATCACACAATGTGCCGAAATGGACAGGCTGACAAAAGAGCTAAAGGAAAAAGAAGACATTGAATTTTATAAAGTCTGGAATAAATGGTATCAATGGCATAGGGCTACTATGGAAGAAATATAACTAGAAGTCAGATAGAATAGAAGTACAAGTGTGCATATAATTACTTCCTTATGGGCAAATAAACCTACAGAGAGAAACTCAGAAAGCGAAGGTATAATCTAAACATATAATATACAGATTATTAAAGCAGAAGTCTTAGAGAGCAGAAGAGAGGAGAGGGAAAAAAGGCAATAAGAAACTATTAAGTTAAGATTTAAGGGAATAAGTATAACTGTATTACTTGAAAGACCATTACGAAACAAACGCTTCAAATGATTGATTATTTATAATGTATTTTTATATTTTTGTCATATGTGTTTTATATCTGTTTTAATAAAGTTTATAATTTTTTAAAAAAATAAATAAATGGTGATGCAGCACTTCATTTATTAACTGCATAAACACCACAGGGGCTCCTTGCAACCCAAAGGGGAGCACCTTGAATTGGTAGCAGCCAAGTGGGGTGTTAAATGCCATTTTCCATTCATCCCCCTCCTTAATTCTGACATGTAGTAAGCCTCCCTTAAATCCAGCTTTGAAATTTTTTTCCCTTTAACGAGGTGTGCTAGCATATATTTCATAAGGGGGAGGGGATACATGTTCTCCACACTGATTGAATTCAGGGTACGAAAATCAATGCAAAGACGTTTTGAGCCATCTTCTTTCCCTCTAAATAGTACTGGGGCTGCGATTTTTGGGCGGGCTGGCTCGATGAAACCCCTTGCTAGGTTTTTCTCAATAAATGTTCTCAGCTCTTCCAACTCCCTTGGTGACATGCTGTACATCTTGGGTTTAGGGAGTTTCGCGCCGGGTAAGATTTCTATCGCACAGTCAGTGGCACGGTGGGGGGGAGCTCATCTGAGGCTTTTTCGCTAAAAACCTCAGCCAAATTCTTGTATTCTATGGGTATGCCTTCAGTTGATATGGCGTGACCAGGCATGGCTGTTTCTCGATTCTCTGACCCTTCCGTTCCTTTATATGGATTCTCAGCAAAAGTCACATTCATCTGAAATTTTATGATGCCTTGTTTCCAATTGATTTTGGGGTTCCATTTTTTCAGCCATGTAAGGCCCAGAACCAGCAGCCATTCCATGCCAGGAGCCACTATAAATGTAAGCATTTCCTTGTGGCTTCTGATGCCTATATGTAGAGGCTCAGTAGCAAAAGAAACTGGCTCCCCTCCTGCTATGGACCCATCTAGTTGGCAGAAAGCAATGGGGTTTTTCAGCTTTCTTACGTTAATCCCTAACTTCCATATTAGGGTTGGGCTTATCAAACAACGGGTGCACCCTGAATCCACTAGAGTGGAGATATTTATCTCCCTGTCCTGGTTTGGGATAAATAGTCTTAAGGGGAGGGTAAGCAGTTTAATTGGTTTGCTTACCAGTGGTTCATCATCTGGATTGCTTCCGAATGAGTGTGATTCCTACTGTTCAGATGTCAGGGTTTCCTTCCCAAAAGGGGGAGGAGATGGGACTTCTGCTCCTCAGGGCAGTCTCCTTCCCACGCCGGCCCAGTTTTGCAGGGTTCTCCCCCGGTGGTTGATTACAGGCGGGTGTTTGCGAATGACACTCTGCAGCTCGGGGGCCCTTTTTTCCACACTTGAAACAGGTTGAACATCTCGGAAAGAATGCGGTTTGTGGTTTGAGTGGCTCTTGCTTCTATTGGGATAGGGATTTCTTCCATGCTCGCCCCGCTCAATACTGGTTTCTGGCCATATCGATCTCAGCTTCTTTGGCGGTGACGTACCATTCATGTAGGTGATTCAGTGCACCTCGGGCCATGCAGGCATTGTATAGATCATCACTCAGCCCGTCTTTGAAACAGCTCACCAAAATATCTTCTGGCCAGTGCACACGACACGCGAGGTCCTGGAATTCTTCAGTATACTCTGCTAGTGGCCATCTCCCCTGTCTCACCACCTTAATGCGGTTGCGTGGTTTGCAATCCGCTAGTGGGTCCTCAAACCGACGTCACAGGGCCATCATGAAAAGGTCAAAATCCTGCAGTTCTGGTGCATTGGCGTTATGCAGGGTCACCATCCATCTGGCAGCGGCACCCTCTAGGGTCAGGAGCCTTGGGTTTGAAAATCACGCCTGTACTCTTGCATGTAGGTGAGCACGTGTGCCACAAAGAATCCTAATTGCTGCGGATTCCCATCAAACTTCACCCCAAGGGGGGGAATTTCTCTTTCCAGTTGCGGGCCTTGAGGCTGGCTGGGAATGGGCACCGGTGTGTGTGCAGCCTGGGGGGGAGGGTTTACTGGGTCTTCTCCCACTGCTGCTGCACCATCTGCTCGATAGGCAGGCTCCAGGAGGGGGGTGCCTCCCGTGGCATCATCCGTGACTGCTGCCCTTTCCATGCCCTTTGGTTGTTGTCCTGGCTCCCTTCAGATGTTGAGGTTTTCCAAAGTTTCCATCACCAATTGGGTTATATGCCTCTTCAGATAATCCTCCCCCAGTGGTGCTTCGGTCAGTCCCCCCTGGTCAGCAAGGGCTTCTAGTTCCAGTTTCCACCCTGGTGTTCACGGCTGAGGGTGACTCCTCTGGATCTCTCATCCCAGCTATCTTTCTTCCTGATTGACCAGCGGGGCTTTTCAGGATTCTCCAGGGTTACCTCATCCTCTCCGATGGGGTGTACAAAACAGGCATCCGACTGGATGGCAGTTAATGTCTCCCCCCAGCAATCAGTTTCTCCCATTTCTCTGCTTCGTTCCGACATGGTTTGCAAGGCCCCCTCAGTAGAGCGAAGATTGCTTCTCTGGGTTGACCGTTTTGCAGCTCTTGCTTTCTGTAAGGATCACCTCTCCTTCTAACTTAAGAAAGTGAGAACTCTTGAAATGTGGTTGTTCAAAAGGATTTCTTTTATTAAGCAGAAGTGACAGCCATCCAGTTAAAACAAGATCTGAATACCCTTAGGCAAGACAGTAGGATTAAAGTGGTAGAGGCCCCTTCCTTTAAGTCAGAATGCAGATTTTAGCCAATACACAAGTGTGAAGATGTTTTCTTTAGTAGTTTCTCTGAGAACCCGAACAAACATGCATTCCTACCATTATCCTTTAAAGTGAAACAACCCACTTGGCTATCATAAAAATTCCTCCAGGTAAAGGGGATCTCAGGGCTCTTTGGTGCCAGGATATAGGTTGTAAAGTATCTGTTGACTCAGGCAATGCTAGTAAATCGAATCCAAGTGTCCCCCCCTCCTCCGATTGAATGGCAGTATCACTTTTCGGGATCTGACAAATACAGTCATTTATTAGGAGTACCATTTCGACAATATTCGGATGCAGTTAGAACTAATCCCACATAGATTTATGTTCCCCTATGACCCTGTCTCTCCCCTCCTCCCTGGCCATGTCATAAATCACCTTCTCCAATTAACGACTTTGGCTGGCTGTGAAATCCAACACCCTTCTTCTGATTGCGAAAGAAAGCATGTATGGAATGTAGCTTCAGTTAGGGAAATCAATCAGCTCTATCAGTTCTCCCTCCCTCCTGCTCATGACAACTTGAAAGCTTTGCAAGTTGACATTTGTCTCCCCACACTTCCCGAGGGTGATCTGCGCAAAGCAAAACAATTTGATCATGCAACACCTCATTTATTAATTGCATGAACACCACTGGGGCTCCCTGCAGTCCAAAAGGCATCACTTTGAATTGGAAGCTCCCTAGGGGGCAGTTGAACGCTGTTTTCCACTCATCTCCCTCCCTGATGCGTACTCGGTAGTATGCTTCTCTGAAGTTTAGTTTGGTAAAGACTTTTCCTTTGGCCAGGTGAGATAGCATGTCCTTCATGAGGGGGAGGGGATATAGGTTGTGTACACACATGGCATTGATTTCTCAAAAGTCCACATACAATCTCATAGTTCCATCTTTTTTTTTCTTTGAAGAGGACTGGCGCCGCGACTTGTGGTTTGGCTGGCTTGATGAACCCTCTTTCTAGGTTTTTGTCTATGTAATTGCGCATTTCTTGCATTTCCCGGGATGTCATGGCATACAGTTTGGGCTTGGGTAGTTTTGCCCCGGGGATGATTTTGATGACACAATCTGCCTCGCGGTGGGGAGGCAGGACATTGCACTCGGCCTCGCTGAATACTTCTGCAAGGTCCTGATATTCCCTCAGGATCTGTTCAGTCTCTGGGTTTTGTCGGATGTGGCTGCCAGTTGTTCTGGTGTGCTCTTTTGGAGGCAGTGTTTCTGCTTGCTGGTGTGGGAGGGGTTGGGGCCCCTTTGCTATTCTCAGTCTGCGGGTACCCCCTTGCCACCAGATGGTCGGTCCCCACTTGTCTAGCCAGGGGAGTCCCAGTATGATCTGTCATTTTGGGGGCTATTACGAATTGAATTACTTCCCAGTGATCCGCTAGCTGTAGCCTCACTGGTTCGGTCAGGTGAGTGACATAGGTTCCTCCATTAGGGATCCATCAACCTGTTCGAACCGGATTGGGTGGGTCAGTCTTTTTGCTCTGATCCCCAGTTTCAGGACTGTGGTTAGGTTGATCAAGCATCTAGTGCAACCTGAGTCTATCAGGGCTTGAAAGGCCCCCTGGGTCCCCGTTTTTGGGGCTGTGAGGGTATTGGGAAAATGAAAGAGTGGACTGGTCCCCTCACCATTGGGTCATTTTTGCCCTTGTCCTTGCTATCATAGGATTCTGGCAACTGGTCATCATTGCCTAATGTTCCCCCCCCACTTCGGCTGGGTGGGGAGGGACCTCTTCAGTCTGGAGGACCCTCCGGGACGTGTTGGTGGCTAGTTTGGGGCCTCGTTCCAGCTGTATCCTGGGTGGTGGCTCTGGCCTAGGCTTTGGGGCTGGAGTTGTGCACACAGATGCCGTGTGGCCCTTCCCTCCACATCTGTAGCACTTCAGCAGGCTTTGGGGGAGGGCTGGTTTTGGGGGTCTGCCGTGGTGCTGTGGTTCCCCATTGGCTGGGCGGTTTCAGGTTGGGTTGCCCCCTCTCTTTCGTGCCTGGTTGCTCTCTCATGTTGTTGGCGCGCAATCCACTGTCGACTTTTCTTGCTACTTGGAACCACCTATCAAACCACCTGGTTTGATTATCCAGGCTTGTTCTGAAAAAGTGCACTAGCAACCGCTCTGGCAAAGTGGATAGCCTCCCAATGACTCTCCTAAATTCACGGATGTGCTCTTTAATGGAATGGCCCCTCTGCTTTAGATAGCTGAGCTCATCCTCTGCATACAGGTCTTCCTCTGCCTCCTCAAATCTGGCCTCTAGCAGTCGTAGAAAGTCGTCTACGTCTTGCAGTTGGGGGGCTCTCCTCTTGTGGAGGGCTGCTAGCCATTCCCTTGCTTCCCCCTCTAGCCCCTCTGCGATGGTATTCACCATGGCTCTGGGGGATGGGTATAAGTGTCCATAACATTCTAGGTGGATCTCAGCTGAGTCAAGTAATAGAGCTAGCTGGTCTGAGTCCCCATCAAACTTTCCTCTGAAGTGGGGCAGTTCATTCAGCATTGCTCCTCTCTCCCCCTGTTGGACTCTGTATGCTTGCATTTGATGTAGCTGGCCCTCTTCCTCAGCTCTAGTTTGGAGGGAGAGAGGGGTTTGTCTGCCCTGGGCAGCCTGCCTGCTGCATGGAAAAGACACTGGTTGCAGCCTCCTTCTGATGGGTGGAGAAGGAGGGCTGTGTTCCTGTCTGCTTCTCCTCACTTCAAAGGGATCCAGTGCTCCTTCCCTCTCCTTTGGCCTGCACGACGGTCCCTCATCAGGAAGGGTGGCCTGGTCAAATTCCTCCCTTGGCTGCTCTCTGGAACTCCCCAGGGGCTTTGGGAGCCTGGCTTGTTTCCAGTCCAACCTCCACTCCACTCCTTCCAGCTCGCTCAGAGGCTTCCCCTTTTCCCGGGCATTGGGGTGGGAGAACTCAACCTCAGCTGCTTTAGGGATTAACTCCTACCAATACTCATCTTTTTTTGCTTCCACCACTGGAGCAGGCACCTCAGCTTTGATGTCTGAGGGAGGCTGCACTCTGGCTGCAATTAGGCTCTCTTCAAATAGCCCATCTTTGGCCATGGTTGCCTGATTTTCCCTCCCAGCACCCCAGATATTGGGGAGCAATTGGAGAGTCCAGGATTCAGGAAACCTGGTAATCTTGATAGATTTTAAAATTAATTCTAACTGTCTGTGAAGTTTCCGAAAGATGCCCTAATTAATTCATGAGCCATGAGCCAAACTTCAAAAGAAATACAGTCATTTATTAGGAGGACCATTTCGGCAATATTCGGATGCAGTTAGAAATAATCCCATGTAGATTTATGTTCCCCTATGACCCTGTCTCTCCCCTCCTCCCTGGCCATGTCATAAATCACATTCTCCAATTAACCACTTTGGCTGGCTGTGAAATCCAACACTCTACTTCTGATTGTGGAACGAAAGCATATATGGAATGTAGCTTCAGTTAGGGAAATCAATCAGCTCTATCAGTTCTCCCTCCCTCCTGCTCATGGCAACTTGAAAGCTTTGCAAGTTGACATTGGGCCTAAAACAGAGCCTTGGAGTGCCCCAATGCATACTCCCTCCCTAGAGATGCAGTTTCATTGAGGACTACAGGTTGAGTGCAGTTGATCAGCCAGTTACAAATCCATCTGGTGGTGATGCTCTCTAACCCACATTTTCCTATTTTATCAAGTAGTAGGTTGTGCTCTACTTTATCAAATGCCTTATTGAAGTCCAAGTAAATTATATCCACAGCATTCCTATGGTCCACTAATTTTGTCACTTTGTCAAACAATGCAATAAGCTTTTTCTGGTGTGATCTAATTTTGACACACCCACGTTGGCTTTTGGTTATGACTTTTTTGCCTCTAGGTGTTCGCTGATTCATTGTTTGATTATCTTTTCCAGAATCTTCCCAGGTATTGAGGTCATGCTTCTAGGTCTGTACTTTCCTCGATCTATTTTTCCCCCTTTTTTTGAAGATGGGAACTACATCAGCTCTTTTCCAGTCCTCTGGTAGTTCCCCAGTGCTCCAGGATCTTTGAAAGATATAGTTCAGTAGTTCTGAGATCACATCTGCCAGTTCCATCTGGATAACTGCTTTCATGTACTAGTACTTGAAGGTCATGTCAAGCCTGCCCCAGCCAGGTCTCCCCTTTAGGAAAGAAAGACCCTTGACTCAATGTGATTTGAAGTGATTGGTTCTTTTACTAAAGGGTGCTGGATACTGTAAAGTCAGGCTAGAACTAAATTTCCCACACAAAAGCATACAGACTTCCCCCCCAACCCTTCAACCATCTCCAACCAAAGGGCGGTGTCAGCCCTGGAGCCAATTTCTTTGGTGTCTTCAGCAGTGGCTGGACAAGCTGTGAGAACAGGAGGGGGAAGGTAGAGATAGCAAAAGGATTGTAACCAATATAAAATTCTTTCCTCTGAGAACCAAGGACATTCCCATCAAGTGCAAGAAGGCAGGATGTGAGGCCAGATGAACTTTGGATGGTGATCTGATTGGCCCATGTGATGGACTGCATGGGAAGGGGGAGGAAAAATATACTTTTAACTAAGGGGAAACCTGAGTAGGCTTTAGAGTCAGGTTTCCCTAGATGTGCCAATGTGACATGCCTAATAAATCTATACTTTGACGAATATGCTTGCCTCGGAGTTTTGATTCTATTGGGATCAAAATCATTAACTTGACTCTCTCATTAAAATGATCAAGGAGCTCGAACTTCCGGTGGCTCCGTGGACGTCGAGGACGGTCTCCATTGACCGCCAGCCACCCGATCTGTAAAAACCGCCCTGACAGCGCTAAACTGCTGTCCGGTGGTTTGAAAAAACTCTCCTTCGGGCAAAGAAGGAGAGGAGAGTCGGAGGAGGTGGGTAGAGCTCCCCGAAAGTCCCTGGATTAATTCCAGGGACTCGGAGGGTGAGAGCTCCCCAGTTCAGCCCTCCCATTGCTCCGGATCGCTGGTGCCTCTGCTAGCCAGAGCCAGACGTCGCGTCCAATTCTGCCGGCAAACAGTGAGTTTTAATGATTTCCAACAAGGCAGACAGAGCGGAAGCAAGAGTCCAAGCTTTTTAAAAGAAACAGAGCTTAATTCCGTGAATACATTGTTGCAAACGGAACTTTCCTGAGTTGGAGGCTGGAGAGGAAGCCTTTGTTATGGGCGGAAGGGAAAGTGAAATTTAAAGGGAAATTGCTTGTTAAGAGTCTTCTGCTTGAAGAGAAAATTGCTGGGGACTGAGAACAGACTGGAGAGAGGATTGTTTATTCTGAAAAAACTCTGAAATAAACATTGTAAGACTGGTTATAAGACTTTGTGGCTGTAAAAGGAAAAAACTCATTTTAAAATAAAATGGCTGCTAAACAACTAAAGCCACCAACTTCTAAAGGGGGAGGAGGGTCCCCTGTAGTGATTCAAAAGCAACAACGTCCGGCTGATACACAGTCACAAGATCTTAAAGAATTTATAATGGGTGCCCTGAACAATCAGGCAGAAATGATGAAAGAATTTTCAGAGGAGTTAAAGGAAATTAAAGATGTGGTGGAGGAAAAACATGATGCAATAAGAGATGACATTGTTTTTGCAGTTTCAGGACTGGCTAATCATATGTTAAAGATTGAGAAGAGAGTATGGGAAGTTGATGAAGCTAATTTGGAGCTAGCAACTAAATTAGGAGAGGTTATGATACAAACAGAGAAAGTAGATGATGAAATGGTTATGTTGCAATACAGATCAATGGAATTTGCCCTGAGACTGAGAGGTTTGAAAGAAAAGAGTGGTGAAAATTTAAAAGATATTTGCTCCAATGCTTTAGCAGAGCTGATTTCAGAAAGGCCAGAAGATGTGGCAATTCAAATGGACAAAATCTATAGGGTTAACTCCTGGCTGGCAAAACAAAAGCAGCTACCAAGAGATGTG
Organism: Arizona elegans; assembly: GCA_022577455.1. Classification (NCBI taxonomy): domain Eukaryota; kingdom Metazoa; phylum Chordata; class Lepidosauria; order Squamata; family Colubridae; genus Arizona; species Arizona elegans. The sequence continues at coordinate 159,780,647 of JAKOOJ010000001.1, forward strand.
GTGATCTATTTCACAACAAGGAGAATTAGAAATGACATTCTGCAAGCTTCTTACAGAAACAAGATTAAAGTGGATGGACAAAAGCTGGTGGTCTTGAAGGAGCTTCCTCCTAAAATGTTAAGAGATAGAAAGCAGTTTGGCTTTTTGGTGAATGAATTAAGAAACCAACAGCTCCAGTACAGATGGGATGTCCCATTTGGGATAATAGTGACATACGCTGGGCAAAGACATCGCTTAAACACAGTTGGAAAGGCAAAAGATTTTTACGCCAATGTTTTAAAGGCTGGACGGCCACCCTCACCAGGGGGTGCTAGAAAGCAATTGGAAATGATACAACAGGAGAAAGATGGAGGGCAAGCACAAACCTATGCTCAAGCTTTAGCTGGAGGAGCTAATTTGGAAGAAGATTTATTGTTAAGTGGGGGTCCACCATCAACCCTTGAGCCATTAAAGATGATAGAGATGCCAAAAGATCAACGATTGACAAGAGCCACTTATAAACAGCATCTGGCACGACAGCCTCAAGATTCAACCCAACAAGTCCAAAAAACACAAGCAGTGGGAGGAGCTAGGCCGAAGACCAAAATGGCGGAGGAGGTTCAGCTGATGCTTTCAAAGCTTGGAGGGCCTAGAGATGGCAAATAAATTTTTATCTTGGAATGTCAATGGTTTAAATTCCCCACAAAAAAGAAAGAAAATATTTCACTACTTGAAGCAATTTCAGAATGATGTTATTTGTTTGCAAGAAACACATATTAAATCCTCAGATCAAAAGTACTTGATAAATTTGAAATTAGGTACACATTTTGTGGCATCACCACCAGAGAAGAAAAATGGCCTAGTTATATATGTTAAAAGAGGCTTATCGGCCAATTTAATTGAGGCTGACACTCAAGGTAGATATATTGCAATTGAATTAACAACACAGAACGGGAAGCTGCTTGTAATTGGAGTATATGCACCTAATCAACAGCAAGACAAATTTTATAAATTTTTACATACTAAAATACTACAATGGGATTATAGATCTTTACTTTTAATGGGTGATTGGAATGGGGTAATAAATACCCAGAAAGATAAAAAAAGTCTTTCCAAGATACCCATGCGTGCTAAGCTGCCTACATCTTTTTTCGATATTTTGGAGGATATGGAGCTGAGAGACATTTGGAGAGAAAGGAACGTATTGGAAAGTGATTTTACTTTTTTTTCAGATAGGCATCAATCTTTTTCTAGGATTGATTTTATATTAACCACAAATGATCTTTTTTCTAGGGTGAAGAAGACGAAGATATGTCCAAGAACTTTAACTGATCATAGCCCGGTTTGGGTGGAACTAGAACAGGAAAGAGGGGAAAGGAGGTCTTGGAGGTTAAATGAGAATTTATTTAGATATGAAGATAACTTGAATGAACTTAAAAAACAAATGAAAGAATTTTTTGTCAACAATATGAATAAAGGTACCTCGGTGGAAATGGTATGGGATGCTAGTAAGGCATATATGAGGGGAACATTAATTTTTCTGAACAATAAATATAGATTAAAACAACAAAACAGACGGAAAGAGATAGAGGAGGGAATTAAAAAGAAAGAACAATTGCTTATAATTAATCCGGGAGACAAAAAGGCAAAAGATATGATAAATATTTTAAGAGAGCAATTTAATATGTTAATGGCTGGGCAAGTAGCAACCAGCATACAATATGCCAGACATAATACATTCTGTAATGCCAATAAACCTGGGAGATGGTTGGTTTACTCGATGAGAAAAAAACGAAAATCACGTGTTATAGATAAGATAGAATTTAGAGGTAAGGAGATTTACCAACAGAACTTAATAAAAAAGGCTTTTTTGGAGTTCTATACAAAGCTATATGCTAAAGATTCAATTCAAGATGTTGATATTGATAGATATTTAAAAATAGATATTCCCGAACTAACGCTGGAACAGAGAGAAAGATTGAATCAGCCAATAACTTCTGAGGAAATTGTTGGGGTAATTAAACAATTAAAAATAGGTAAGGCTCCGGGAACAGATGGACTAACAGCTGCTTATTATAAACATTTACAATTTGAAATGCTAGAACCACTTAAAATTTTATTTAATAAAATACAGGTAGGAGGAGGAGTACCACCTTCTTGGAAAACAGCTTTTGTCTCACTAATTCCAAAGGAGGATCAAAATTCCATTAAACCTGAGAATTTTAGGCCAATTTCACTTTTGAATACCGATTATAAGATTTTTGCTAAGATACTAGCTAATAGATTAATGCCAGTTATGCAACAAATAATTCATAATAACCAATCAGGGTTCATAAAAGGGAGACAAATGAATTATAATGTTAGACAAATTGTAAACCTGCTGGAATATTTGGAAAAAAATAACCAAGTCCCTGCAGCGTTTATATTTTTGGATGCAGAGAAGGCATTTGATCGTTTGAACTGGCAATTTTTGTTTAAAATAATAGAGAAAATGCATTTTGGGGAATATTTTACACAATCAATTAGAGCAATATACCAGCAGCAAACAGCACAAATAATAGTTAATGGAGGTTTAACAGAGGTTTTTAGAATTGAGAAAGAAACAAGGCAGGGGTGTCCTCTGTCCCCATTGTTGTTTATCTTGACTTTGGAAGTGCTATTGAATAAGATATGTGACTCAGAAAAATTGAAGGGTATTGTAATTAGACATCAAGATTATAGATTAAGAGCATTTGCAGATGATTTGGTTGTTACCTTATCCCAACCTATAGAGTTGGCTCCATATATATTGGATATAATTGATCAATATGGGAAAGTATCAGGATTTAAAGTTAACTCACATAAGACAAAGATGATAATTAAAAATATGTCTATATTTGAAAGAGATGAACTAGTAAGAATAACAGGGTTTGAAATAGCGAAAAAGGTTAAATATCTAGGAGTGTATATAGCAGCTTCAAATACAAAATTATACAAAAATAACTATGAGGACCTCTGGCAGAAGGTACAGAAGGATATGGAGAATTGGAAAAAATTACAGTTGTCTTTATTGGGAAGAATTGCAGCAATTAAAATGAATGTGTTACCTAGATTCTTATTCTTGTTCCAAATGATACCTGTGCTTAAGAAAGATGAAAATTTGAGAGAATGGCAGAAAGGTGTTAATACCTTTATCTGGGCTGGGAAAAAAACCAGAATAAAGATGAAAATTATACAAGATACACGTGAAAGAGGGGGTCTCAAAATGCCTAATTTAAGATTATATTACAAAGCAGCGGTCTTATCACAAATTAGTGATTGGTTTAACTTAACTGAGGGGAGAATTTTGAATCTAGAAGGTTATGACTTATTATATGGATGGCATGCCTATTTGTTATATGACAAAAAAGTGGATAAAGTATTTAAGGCCCATATACTTAGAAATGCTTTGTTGAAGGTTTGGAAAAAATATCAATATAAGTTAAATTATAAGATACCTGTATGGGCAAATCATTTAGCTGAAATGGCTAAAATTTCAACATATTTGAAGGATCACACACAAGAAAGGTATATACAGGACTGGAGAAGATGGATTGATTACATTCAAAATAAGTACCAGACTAAAAAATATCAAATAGCTTATGAATGATTTTTTTAAAAAACTGTATAAGCGCTATATAAGTGATATTAGAAGGATTATGTTTAAGAAGTAGGATTTTATCTATGGGGGGTTAAAAAATTTTTTAGGGGGTGTTAGTTTAATGGTTGGTTAAGCAATTTAGTTTATTGTTAAAAGTTAATAGAAATAATTTTGTGTTCTGCTCTGGGAAGTCGGGGAGTGGGAGGGGGGGTTGGGTGGGAGGGTTGTGGGGAAACTGTGTTTGTTTCACCAATAAAACTTTTTCAATTAAAAAAAATGATCAAGCAGCTCTTTGTGCTTGCAGGGCCATTTTCCGGGGTCCTGAGCTCCAGTCGCATTCTCAAGCTACTGGGTAGCCCAAAGATTCAGGAAAGATGGAGAGAAGGCCAGAGGAGAAGTCCTCTGATACTGGTGGGACCGCAACCACTGGAGGAGCAACAGGAGACAGTTCAGGGACCATTTGCAGGAGCATCTGCTACCCCTCAGTAGCCACGGTGGCTAAAGTGGCGGCAGCAGAGACCGAGCTCCGGCAGGGCACTTGACCCAAAGAACAAGCATCCTGGCTGCTAACTCAAGTGGAGCCTTCCCAGTGGGGTGACGGAGTGGGACTGTCAGCCCCCCAAAGTTGGTTAGGGGCTTGACACACCCAGCGCCATACAGAGCCAAGTTGAACATAGTGAGTGGGTCAGCATTCCAAGAGCCCCGATCACCTCGGCCCAGGCAGAACACACCATGGTCTTCGAGTGGAGAGTTATGAGGCCCTTTGAGCTCAGTGAATCCAGGGAGTGGGGCCTCCCACCACCTTCAAAAAGCTGGCCTGAGAGATTTGGTCATCTTAGCATCCAAGTAGCCAGCTTGGCTGTGTGCTAGCCCAACCAAAGTTCACCTTCCCCGGCATGGAGAACGTGACAGTCCCGAGCGGCATTTCCACCTCTTTTCACTCAGTGCAAAGGCCTCGATCACACCTAGGCCTTCTTCGCCAGGATGAAGTCTACCAGGATGACAGCTCAGCTGGGAGCCATCACCAGCCAGCAGCCAGGGCCACAGGAGTTCAGAGGTAAGCCACAGATCTCCCAAGGACAGGTAGCCCTCCTCGCCAACCACCCCTTCAGCTGCCTCCTGTGGACCAGTTCCCCCCTGAATGGGCATTCTATCCCAGTCACTGCCAACGGATACCACTGCCCACTCCTCAGCCAGCTCCAGCACCACCGCCTGCACCTCTAGTCACCCCTCCCCATCCTTCAGAGCCACCTTTGATGGGACTCCTGGAAAACTGGCATATTTCCTGAACCGGATCTGGTCCCAACTCAACCTACAGGGTACCAGTCTGACCAGGAGATGATTTTGGCCATTGCCAACAACATGGATGGGGAAGCAGCCAAATGGATAGCCCAACTGCATGATGAGGGAGCCCCTGAGCTGGACGACACTGATGAATTCCTGCAGCTGCTAAGGACCTGATTCAAAGACACTGCCCAGGGACAAGAGGCAGAGGCTGAAATCAAAGACCTAAAACAGAGAGGCAGGCCCACAAAGGAACTTATATGGGAATTCCGAAGAGTGGCAAGAAAGCTAAGGGACTGACCAGAGTGCTTCTTTGTCCACCACTTCAAGGAGGCTCTGGACCAGAACCTTCAGCAAGCCTGTGCCTTCTGAGGTGTCCCCAAGCACATACAGGAGTGGTATCAAATGGCAGTGGCTATGGACCAAGAAGTCCACCCGCACTGGAAACCCACACCAGAGAAAAAAACTGGGCTGCCCCCACGTGCCCAAGGAGTATAGGGATCTGGTGGACGCAGCAAGCACAAAGGCAATGCCCCCCCCCCGCCAACTGGATGATAGAATTCATGCCAGGAACTAAGCTGTCTAAACTGAAGATGTATACCATGACTCCCAGAGAGATGGATGAGTTGAGAAAGTATATCAACACCAACCTGGGAAGGGGCTTTATCTAGCCAGCCAAATCTAGGGTGGACTTACTTTTTAAAGAAAAGAAAGATGGGGGGATTAGGGTCTGCATGGATTTTTGTGAAATCAACACCATGTGGCTGGAAAACACATACCCCCTACCCCTTATGAAGGACATGCTAAGCCACCTGGCAAAGGATAAGGTGTTCACCAAGCTATACTTAAGGGAGGCATACTACTGAGTGCAGATCAAAGAGGGAGATGAATGCCTTCAACTGCCCGCTAGTCAGCTTCTAATTTAAAGTCATGCCATTCAGACTACAGGGAGCTCCCACCGTCTTCATGCAGTTGATCAACGAGGTGCTGCATGAGCACCTCTACATGGGGAGTCTTAGTCTATCTGAATGACATTCTCACATTCAGCGAGATGGTGGAGGAGCACATCAAGTTAGTGTGCCAAGTCTTGAAAAAACTCCTAGCAGTTTTTATACAGTATATGAAGCTGTCAAAATGCAAATTCCACCAGACCTCCCTAGACTACCTGGGCTACTGAGTGTCAAACAAGGGAATTGAGATGGACCTGGGAAAAGTGAAAGTGGTACTGGACTGGCTGCCCCTGCGTACCCGCAAGCAGTTCATTCCAGCCTTTGGTGAGGTTGCCTTGTCCCTCACAAAGCTACTGAAAATGGGGGGGAGGCACCCCAAAACTGCAGCTGAGCCAATCATTGGTTGGATCCCTGGACTGCCAGCGAGCATTCAAAAAACTGAAAAGGCTCTTCACGGAGGAACCCATCCTTCAGCACCCTGACCCAAGCGGCCATTTGTTGTCCCAGCTGATGCCAGCAACGTGGATGTGGTGATGGTGCTCTTGCAGCAAAACCCTCTGCCAGCTGCAACCCTGTGCATATGTGTCCAAAAAACTCACAGACACCGAGAGGCAGTGGGCAGTGTGGGAGAAGGAAGCCTACGCAGTCAGATATGCTCTCCTGGTGACACTTTCTGGAGGGAAGTAAGGTGCCATTTGAAGTTTGGACTGATCACAAGAACCTCAAGGCCCTAACGATCCCCTGAAAGCTCTCTCCCAAACAAGTCTTCTGGGTGCAGTACTTCAAGTGATTCAATTTTGAGCTGAAGTACACCCCAGGGGGAAGAACCTGCTCGTGGATGCCTTGTCAAGAAAACCACAATTTAACAGCTGCCTGGAGGAGGTCATTCATGCCATCATTCCCTCTTCCCAGCCAGCAGCCCAAGTCACCACTAGAGGCCAAGCGAGAAGCCGGGACGACCCCAGGGGAGACCAAATGACGACAGCACTGAAGTCTGCGCTTCCAGCCGATCCGTGATTTGGTGATAATAGGGACACCTTGACAGTAAGGGATGGACTGGCCTGGAAAGGGTCCAAGCTATATGTCCCCACCAGCCTGAGGCTCTAAATCTTACAGCGCAGCCACGACTCCAAGCTAGTAGGCCATTTTGGATTCCTCAAGACCCTGCTTCTTACCAGGAGATAGTTTTGGTGGCTAAGGATGAAGGCAGATGTGGAGGATTATGTCAAGAGCTGTGCCACATATGCAACCAGGAACATGAGACCGGGAAGACCCCCCAGGCTCCTTCAGCAAGTGACAGACCCATGCCATCCCTGGGAGGACATAGCCATGGACTTTATAGTTGAACTCCCAGAGAGCAGAAGGAACACAGTCATTTGGATCGTGATTGACCTATTCTCAAAGCCAGCCCACTTCACTGCCTGCTCAGGGTTGCCCTCAACTAGAAAGCTAGCCAAGATGTTTATAAAGCAAGTGTACCAGCTGCACGGAGTGCCCCGCTGAATCATCTCTGACCACAGGGTCCAATTCACTGTAAAGTTCTGGAGAGAGTTTTTGAGGTTGATAGGATTGACCCAGGGGCTTAGTTCAGCTTTTCATCCTAGTACGAATGGGGTGGCTAAATATACAAACGCCATTGTGGAGCAGTACTTAAGATGCTATGTGGACGATCAGCAATCCAGCTGGGCAGACTTGCTGTCCTTCACAGAAGTGGCTTACAACAACACAATGCACAGTAGCACTGGACTGACCCCTTTCCAGGTCACCAGCAGTATGGAGTTTGTCCTCATTCCCAAGCTGCCCCAAGAGCTGCCTTCATCTATGACCCTGACAGAATGAATGGATTTGCTGAAGCAGCAATGGGAAGCTACAAAGAAGGCACTAGTGGAAGTGGAAAAGTCATACAAAAAGCAGGCAGAGAAGCACCACTCCCCAAAGCCTCCCTTCAGAGTGGGAGACAGCGTATACATGTCAACAAAGTATCTCAAGCTAAGATTGCTGTGTAAATACTTGGACCTAAGTTCTTAGGGCCGTTCCCAATAGTGAAAGTAATTAACCCAGTGATGGTACAACTTAGACTCCTGCGCCTGTTAGGAAAAGTGCACCCGGTTTCATAGCAGCTTGTTAAAATCAACAGTTGGCTCTCAATTGAGGCCGTGGGATACAGCAGACCCGAAGCCTGTTGTGGTGTAGGGAGAAACTCACTATGAGGTTAAGAAGATACTGAACTCCAGGTTGCACTGTGGGCGCTTACAGTACCTGGTCCATTGGAAGGGGTACCCTTTGTCTGATGCCACCTGGGTTAAGAGCTGAAATATGAAAACTGACAGATTGGTGAAACAGTTCCATGAGAAGTACCCCAAAAAGCCAAAAGGACTTGTGGGGGAGGTGGTTGAGGGTATTGTCACTAACCCCCTCTCACTTCTCTCATTGCAGGATGTCCTCTTCTGCTGAGTGGGGGGGGCAGCCTGTCAGCCATGGAGACAATTTCTTTGGCATCTTCAGGGCTGTCACAGTGGTGGCTGGACAAGCTGTGGGAATGGGAGGTGGGAGGTAGAGATATCAAAGGGATTGTAACCAAAATAAAATTCTTTCCTCTGAGAACCAAGGATGTTCCCATCAAGTGCAAGAAGGCAGGATGTGAGGCCAGATGAACTTTGGACAGTGACCTGATTGGCCTATGTGATGGACTGCATGGGAAAGGGGAGGAAAAAATACACTTTTAACTAAGGGGAAACCTGAGAGGGCTTTAGTGTCAGGTTTCCCCAGATGTGCCAATATGACATGCCTAATAAATCTATACTTTGAGGAATATGCTTGCCTCAGAGTTATGATTCCGTTGGGGTTGTTACTTGGAACCCTGACAGGCAGACCTCTAGGTGTTTTGAGAATGTGTGGTGTTTGCAGCAAATGACATTTCACTCCAATGTCTCCATCTTCTCGGTGTCCTTGAAGACTGGCATGAACTGGTTCAAACATCCCTGGTCTTCCTCAATTGTAATTCCCCCTTCCCGGTTTCCCAGCACTAAGCTAATACATGTTTTTTGCCCATTTGGTCCCTTGTTTTCTCCCCCACCCCCAGCTATTGATGGCAGGATGCTGATGAGGCTTGGAGATGAAGATGGCAGAACTGACAGTTTACCCTGTTTTTTCCCTAAACTTTGAGTGTTAGTGTATAGGCATGTGAGTCCATTATGGGTCTTGGACAGGGGTGAAATGTTCCCGGTTCCGACAGGCTCGGGCGGGTAGGTAGCGATGGCAGCGGGCAATTCGGAGAACTGGTAGCAAAATCCCTGCCCCTGCCCCCCCCCATGCCCAGCTGAGCCGCGCAATCATCAGAGGCTTTTTTCCTTTTAAATACCTCTGACAAGCCAAGCTCTGACGACCCAAGCTCTGACGATCCCAGCTGAGTTGCCTGCCAATCAGGCAACTCAACTTGGATCATCAGAGCCATTTAAAAGAAAAAAACTTTTTCAATCCAAGCTCTGACGATCCCAGCTGAGTTGCCTGATGGCAGAGGGTTTTTTAAAAACCCTCTGACGATCAGGCAACTCAGCTGGGATCGTCAGAGCCTTTTGAAAGCATTTTTTACATGGTTTTACATGTAAAAAATGGTTTTAAAAGTAAAAAAAATGGCCATGCCCACCCAGTCACATTACCCCCACCACCCAGCCACGCCCACAGAACCGGTAGTAACAAATTTTAGATTTCACCACTGGTCTTGGGTATGTTTTTGCAGCATGATGTGGTTACATGACAGTGATTTCTGATGTCCTTTGCTATCTTTCTGGCAAAAAATGCTCAGTCAAATGAATGGTTTCACTTAAGAATTGCTGCAAAAAAAAAAATATCTGGGAAATTACTTTTGGTCACATGAATTTACAACTGTAATGATTTATGACCATAATTTCAGGCTCAATTCAGTCATTAGTCGAGGACTACCTTTATTCCCTTTGGGATAGCTTTGGGTGCAAAATCAGAACTGGATTGATCTGTTTGAAAATGGCATAAATGGTAGTTTTTGTAGGAGACTTTATTCTGAAATGCATTCCAGATTATGAGTTTCTGGATGGTAGAAGCCAACTCTTCTCGAGTCACACATTCTTATTATGGTAGGATTTGCTTTATTTCCATTTTTTGTAGCACTTAATGTTTTTCTCAGCTTCAAAGATGACATAATAGAAATGGAAATAATTGCTTTGAGAAGCATACTGAACACATAAATGTTTATAAACTTATATCTGTTTTCCATTTTAGCATTGTAATTGTTGCAGGGGGAAAAAACTGGAAATACTCCAAAGTGAAAACTTTTATAAAGTACACATGGACCAAACCTTTTCAATTTTGAGTAATAACTTTGCTTTAGATAGCATGGATCCAGGGGTGAAATGCTCCCGATTCGGACTGGCTCGGGCAAGTAGGTAGCAGAGATTGAGGCTAGTTCGCCAAACCAGGAGGAATGGCTGGCTGGCTGGCCATGCCCCCAAACCAGTCCACAGCCTGCACTCCTGCCATGCTTGCTTGCCTTCCATGCTGGCTTTCTGGCGTCCCAGTGGCCACCTTGCGAAGGCAGGCAAGCAGAAGCCCACGTGGAAGGCAGGCAAGATGGCAGGGCTGCGGGGAAGGAGCTAGCACCTTATTGCCCCTCCCCCCCCGAAGTACCATCGCAGAGAACAAAACAACTGCACTGTGCCTCCTTCTGCAGCCAAATGCGCCCAGCCATGCGTGCCCTTTCCTCAAATGGGCTGTGCATGGGGCGTTTGGAGAGCGAGCGAGCAAGAGATCTCTCCAACCTCTGTTTGTGTGTGTATGTGAGGGAGGGAGGGAGCGATCTGAAGCCGAGGCACCTAAATGTCTGGCAGCGGTGGGGGCGGCTTCTGAGCAGCACTGAGTCAGCCAGCTCCACCTGACCTACTCGCTGAGACTCGCCATTCTCCTCGGCCCCACCCCCCACCCCACTCAAGCAGCGGCAGGCTATGCGGGACAACAGGACCTCTCATTTTTCCCACAACATGGCATACACTTGCTACCTCTGCTTGTCTACTTGCAAACGATAATCTTCTCTGCTTCTCTCGGGATGCTGGTGCGGGCACCATGGATGCATAGCTTGTTGGGGCTGAGCAGGGAAGCTGCTGCTTCAGTGGGGTGGGGATGGGGGCGAGGAGAACAGCAAGACTCAGTGAGTAGGTCAGGTGGATCTGGCTGACTCAGGGCTGCTCAGAAGCCGCCCCTGCTGCTGCCAGAAGTTTGGGTGCCTTGGCTTCAGATCATTCCCTCCCTCCCTCCCAAACATACACACACACACACACACACACACACAAACAGAGGTTGGAGAGCTGTTTTGCTCGCTCTCTCTCCAAGCGCCCCATGCACAGCCCATTTGAGGAAAGGGAAAGCAAGGCTGGGCACGTTTGGCTGTAGGAGGAGGCCCAGGTGGAAGGCTGCTTTTTCAGCACCATCCCCCTCCCTCTTTGGATCGCCCTGAAAGGGGGAGGTTCTGCCTTTGCAGAAACGGGATGGACGGTTTGTATGGAGGATTGGTGGGGGAGGGGGGATGCGCGGCCCTCTGGGATGAAAAGCAGGGCAAGAGAAGGCTCCGAGGTTCGCCTGGGCAGTCAAGCCAGAGGGAAACTCAAAGCATTGGGGGCTTCAGAAAGGCAGAATGTGCTTCTGTGCAGCTCCTGGCTTCTGTGACATTCTGTGAAAGACAGAATGTGCTTCTGTGTCAGAATGTGGAGCTCCTGGCTCTAATGGCGGGTGACGTGAATGACGTCAAACTGGCCATGACCACCCAGTCACATGACCACCAAGCCACTCCGACCAAGCCATGCCCACAGAACCGGTAGCAAAAAAATTTAGATTTCACCCCTGGCTGGATCCCCATTAGTTTTAAATATTTATTACTATGCTGGATCCCAGTCATACCTCCTTACTGTGATTGACAGTGGGATTGGTATTTCATCTAATAACATCCAACTTTTCTTCCTTTTCAGATGATAAACTGAGTTGCAGAATGGGTTTTAATAAAAGCCAGTGGCTGATGATTTCCAAAGCAGTTCTGCATAGATAGAAAGGACCTTGATGGAGCTCTTGATAATTTACAGGAATAATGCTATACTGATCACATATCAAATGATAATAACCAAGCTCAGGCAAAGAATATACCAGCACACTGGAAAAAAATACATAATTCAAGATAAAACATAAGCAAAATAACCTCACATCTCTTAGTATTTATGAAGGCCCCAGATAAATCCCATCTCTAGCTGTATTTCTTTTCTTGCCCAAATTACCTTTTCTTCTGATCAACTGCTCCATTCAAACAAACAGCAAAGAAACCTACGACTCCTTCTATTTTCCAAGCATGTTTCCAGCTTAGATAAGACACAATGTCAGGTCCACTATCTTGGCATCACGCTGGCATCATGCCATTAAAAGTCTAGGGAAGGGATGGGTGGGGGACAAATGGGCTGTAAAATTCTATGCATTTTTGAGTGGGAATTCAGGAGGAGGGATGACAGCTGACAGCAGATCAATGTGGAAACAGTTCGTCTTAAGGCATCCTCAAGGCCACTTTACTGCAACCAGCATCTCTTAGTAAGATTACCATTCACTTCAATCAAATGGAGTGGAGAGCTTTTCTTCCCTAAGGGATCAGACTGGGGCTTGTCTGACATTAGACAGAATCTGCAATTGTGGTCAACCCAGAGAGGACATCACCTCTATTGTGGAGACAGTGCACACAATGTTGGCTCATCAGAAAGAGATTGAATGCTGGGGAGGATACTTCATCCAGACCTCCTCTGGGACTGGATCTCTCCAAGTTGACAGGAGAGGCGGAAAGCTACGATGATCGACTGAGACCCAGGTGGCCCCTAGGTAACAGGAGAAAGGAAGATTGGGAAGAGAGATCCATGGGATGACTTTCAGTTATGGAAGCTGCGGCAGCCACTGACGGGAATGAGTGGAGCTAGGAGAACTGAAGAAAGAAGAGGAGATGAGCGGAGAGCATAGCCAAGCCAACTGGATGATGGAGCAAGCCATAAAGTTCATGTGAGAGGCTTTCTAAAACCTCAAGGCCCTTGCCTGAGCAGCACAACCCGATGGCCAGCGACCTCCAGCCACAGCAACCACATTTGACACTGCTGACAGCACTGGAGCCAGCTCCACAGCAGTGATAACCCTCATGGCCCCAGCACCTGGGGTGGGCAGATCAACTCACCCCCTCATAGGATTAGCACCGGTGAGAAAGAGGAGCCATAAGACTCCACCACTGGCATGAAATTTAACAGGGATCCCTAGCAACTGGGGTTCTTCTTATCCCAGGTTTGGATCTACATGCAGGATATGGTCCAGAGATAATTATGGAAGGCAGCAAAGTGAGATGTGTCACCATGCCCTAGAAGGGACCACAGCACAATGGATGATCACCCTTCACAATAATGATGTTCCAGAGCTGAGAAACTTCAACTGATTCATGACAGAACTTGCAAGTGATTTAAGGACACCCTGGACAACTGCAAAGCTAGAGATCACATCAAGACCATCAGCCAGGGACAGAGAAGGGTGGCTGAGTACCCTCAGGAGATTCACAACCTGGCTTCCAGGCTCACTGACTGGCTGCAAGACAACCTGATTGGCTGCTTCAAAGGACACTATGATTGCCTGGGGGAAGAACCTCGGATTTTCTCCAAATCTGGATAAATGGGAGAAGATATGGAATAGGAATATGAAACTTACTTTGTCAACCCCCTACAAGGAAAATATTTATAAAGTGGTCTATCGTTGGCATATCCCCCCAGCAAGAATTGCAAGAATGTTCCCGGGAGTTTCTCCAGCATGCTGGAAGTGTGGGAATGGTTATGGGACATACTACCACCAATGGTAGTATGGCAAATATTGGTCCAAGGTTCGGAACTGGATAGTGGAAATTACAGGATATAATATAGAACTGAAACTGGAAACTTTTTTATTAGGAATGAAACCAGACAAAATAACTAAGGAAAAATGGTACTTTATCCTCCACATCACTACTGCAGCTAGGATACTATACGCGCAAGAATGGAAAAATGAATTAATACCCACAGAAAATAAATTGATTTGGAAAATTACAGAATGCGCAGAGGCAGACCGGTTAACGAAATTACTTAGGAACCAAAAAGATTCTGATTATTTCAAATGTTGGAATTTATGGTATAATTGGGTGAAAGAAAAGAGTGGGAAATGAAATGGATTGCATTAGTGGTATAGGCGCAGATTTGTGTACGTTAGTTGCAATAATCTTGTATGTATATATGTAAAGTATTGTATTTTTAAAAATGAAAATAAACTTTATTTAAAAAAAAAAGAAATGGAACCCTTATGTGAACTGGAGGAGGGAGCTGCTTAAAATCCAGCAGGCCAAACCAAAAGGAAAGTCAGGAGGGGATTGTAAGACAGGAGGTGGGGATGTAATGCAGGAGAGAAAGAAGAACAACCCTCAAATTCCCCAGGAGTACTGGGAGTTGTGGGATGTGTTTAGTGAAAAGGGCTCAGATGAGCTCCTACACCACTGGCCAACTGACTGCTGCATAGAAATCCTGCCCAGAGCTAAACTGCCTAAGCTCAAGCTATATTCAATGACTCCAAGGGAACTGGAGACTTTAAAATAGGAGGTCGTGTTTACCTAGCCACTAAATACTTGCAGTCCAGACAACCCTCCAAAAAGTTGCAACCCAAATATGTTGGTCCCTTCCCTATTATTAACCCAGTGACTGTTGAACTGGAACTATCGAAATCCCTTTGACAGATTCATCCAATCTTTCATTGAAGCCTCCTTAAACCTGAAATCCTCTCCCCATTACAGTCAACACTACCACCACACCACCTGAACCTCTCATGATTGAGGTTTAACAGCATTTTGAAGTTAAAGACATATAAGACTCCTATAGAGGAGGAAAATTCCAGTACTTGGTTGCATGGAAACCTTCCCCTCCTCCGAAACCGAATGGGTGGACACCAAGCATATTAAAGCAGCCAAAGTCATAAAATATTTCCATAATCAATATCCTTACAGTCATTTCTTAATTGTGTATATTTTCCTGTTTTCTTCCCTCCTTTTTTCTCTCCTTTGCAGACTAATGTCCTTGTTAAGGTGGTGTGTATGTAACATGTCAGGTCCACCATCTTCATCTTAGCGTCATGCTGCATCCTGCCATCAAAGGACTTGGGGGGGAGAGATAGGGGGCAACAAATGGGCTGTAAAATTGTATGCATTTTTGGGTGGTGTCAAGATTCACACTTTCATCTACATTTTTCCTTCACTCGCAGCTTGACAATAACAGGGAGAGGGGTGGATGGAATGCAAGGGAGGGAGAATGGTATTCAAGCATCCATCTGTACCATGGGGCATGGATGACATCACAAGGGCACATCAAGCAGGTGTCTTGGCGTGGCTAGCTGATTGCCCATAACAAAATGAACAGGAGTGATTGGTGGACTTTTTGGATTATGGGTGGCCCTTTTGAAAAAAGGGCAATTAACTATGCTTGCTTTTGCATGGCAATCCCATGGTTGGTTTCGCTTCTTCTGTGCTGATGTAGTTTGTTCAAGTAAAGTTTTATACTCTTGGTAAAATGATGTTCGAGGAATTCCTTTTTCTGGATTCGTGAACTGGACAGTTGACAGGTGGGAATTCAGGAGGGGGAATGACAGCTGAAGAAAAGCAGATCAACATGGAACCAGTTAGTGCCAAGCATCCTCAAGGCCATTTGCCCTGAGTGTGGAAAATTATCAATTCAAACACCTCAGTGTTCCCAAAACATCTCAACAGCATTGCATTGGCTTGATTCGGATTAATCATGGAGGTGAGAGACAGGACTGAAGGAAATAGTTTTGTGTTGATATGCAGGAAACTCAGATTCTGCCTGATTTTACTGCAACCAGGTACTCTGATGTACCTTTCAGTTCAACCAAATGGAATCAAGGGTTTTTCTTTTCTAAGGGGCAGGTCTGACACACAAAGGCATTCTCAGAAACAAAGAAGATGCTGAAATTTGTCTTTTTGCACCATGTCTATTTTAAAATGTCAAATGTTCCCAGGAGGTTCATTTTGGATCATGTTAAAGAAGACTTTTCATTTCTCCAAACATCAAAATGTCTTCTCCCATTATTCTTTTAATTGCTGTTGCTGATTAAAGATTTGATGAAACAGCCTTTCTCCATTCATGTTCTGAAACTCTGAATCCATCCCAGAAACCATTCACTATTCTAGATTATTCAATAATAGATTGATTTGCTCAACACAGTCTGGATGAAGCAAGATTTTCTCATTGCTTTTTAAAGAATATCTCTTAAAAGACATGAGGGCACACATATAAATCATACACAAGTATATACAAAAGCATATGAGATATGACCATAATGGACCATTACTGTTGCATGTCGCAACAGTTGTTAAGTGAAGCATCTCAACTAATGACACCCCCGCTCTGTTACATCCGGACGGCAAGCACGGGCAGCCAATAGAGCAGCCGATTGGTCCGTGTGCCGGCAAGCAGCCGGCGGGAAATTGGTGGCTCCTGATTGGCCCAGCTACTGACAGCTGAGTATAAAAGAGCTGTCAGAGCAAATGACTACAAAAGTCTGCCAGGGGATGGGAAGTTAGCTGTTTTCCTCAGTGTCTGTGGACATGATATGTTTGAGACAGCTAGGACACTATTGGCACCTCAGACACTCCATGATGTGCCCTGGGAGACATTGTTAGCCATTTTAAAGGGCCACTATGCACCTTTACCCTCAAGAGTTGCTAGAAGCTTTGCATTTCGGCACCACCTTCAGGCAGAAAGGGAAACTATTAGTCAATACGTGGCAGCATTAAGGGCAGCTGCCTTGTATTGTGACTTTAGGGACTACCTAGAAGATATCCTTTTGGACCAGCTAATATGTGGGGTCAAGGATATCCGATTACAGCGTCGCCTATTAGCTAGAACGATTATTACGTTGCAAACTGCAATAGATGAGGCTAGAGCCTCCAAATTATCTGTTAAATCAGCCACGGAGATAAGGAAGAACCTCAGCCCACAAGTTGCCCAGAAAACTACCATGGTTCACTATGATGAGGCTGAGGTTGAGTCTGACCAGCTGTCAGAGGACGAGGAGGACGTAAGTCACCTCAAAACGACTCGAAAGAAAGGTGGGAATTTTGAAGGGAATAGGACTCAAGCCCCATGTGCAGGGTGCGGAGAGAATCATTCCTGTTCCGCATGTAGGTTCAAGAATGCTGACTGCAGGTGATGTGGGAAAAAAGGCCACCTTGCCAGGGTCTGTAAGGCTAGCCAGCCGGCTAATAATAACAATAACAATAATAATAGTTTTTCAAGACCCAGTCGGAATTACCAACCCCGGAATAGGCAGGGTAGGCTTGAGGAAGAATGTTTTACTATTTATAGGGGTGCCTGCCACCCTGAGACAATTATAGGTCAGGCAAAGTCAGACTTGAGGAAAAAAAATTTCCTTACAGTTCTCATAGAGGGTAAACCTTGTAAAATGGAATTGGACACTGGCTCTTCCGTGTCAATAATTTCTTGGAGCACTCTTAAACGACTAGTGCCCTCGATGGCAAAGAGGCGTTTAGCCTCTTGTACATTCTGGCTTCGTGATTACCAAGGTAATCACATTCCAGTTTTAGGATCAGGGAGATTTAGGATCAAATACAAGAGTTTCAGTGGCTGCCTTAAATTAATTGTTGTTGATGGTGCGCTACCCAGTTTATTGGGATTAGAATGATTTGACGCTTTAGGATTGGCTATTACCGGTATTCATGCAACTACATCTGATGTATTCTCTGACTTGTTCAGAGAATTCTCGGATATATTTAGTGAGGGTCTTGGCAAATATACCGGTACACCCATCTCCTTTAATTTGGATCCCAAAATCGCCCCTATACGGCTTAAGCCACGTAGAGTGCCTTTTGCATTCCGTGCACAAGTCGATAAAGAGATTGATAAATTGTTAGCGCAGGGCATCTTGGAACAGGTGGATCATGCCCGATGGGAGATGCCAATTGTCATTCCAATCAAATCTGATGGCTCTATCCGCATCTGCGCGGATTACAAAGCAACCATCAATAAGGCACTACAAGCTCACCCCTACCCTGTTCCGGTGGTACAGCACCTGCTCCATTCATTGGGCCGTGGCTCAATTTTTGCAAAGTTAGATATGGTGCAAGCCTATCAGCAATTGGAGGTGGACACCGCCACCGCAGAGGCACAGACAATTGTCACCCACCGAGGTGCATTCCGTTGTAGACGATTGCAATTTGGGGTCTGTGTCGCCCCTGGCATTTTTCAATGCCTCATGGAAAGGCTACTGCATGGATTGCCAGGAGTAATTCCTTACTTCAACGACGTTTTCATCTCTGCCATGACAGAAGCTGACCTAGCCAGCCATCTTCGTGCCGTGTTATCCCGTTTCCGGCAAGCAGGACTCAAACTCAAGCCCAACAAATGCAAATTGAGAATGTCTCAGGTGGAGTTTTTGGGCTACCTCGTTGATGCTGCCAGCCTGCACCCAACACCTGCGAAGGTACAAGCAATCCAAAATGCCCCACCGCCTACCAGCCAATCCGAACTACAAGCCTTCCTGGGGCTTTTGAACTTTTATAACATGTTCTTGCATCACAAGGCAACGGTCGCCGTGTCACTCCACCGCCTTCTTGATAAAGCGACACCTTGGACCTGGGGATGCAAGGAGGCCGATGCTTTCCGAGCTGTAAAAAGCTACTCACATCGGACTCTGTTTTAGTACAGAATGACAGCTCTTTTATACTCAGCTGTCAGTAGCTGGGCCAATCAGGAGCCGCCAATTTCCCGCCGGCAGCTTGCTGGCACACGGACCAATTGGCTGCTCTATTGGCCGCCCGTGCTTGCCATCCGGACGTAACACCATCCCTGCTTTCTCCAATCATGAAATAAATGCTTGGGGTGTTGTGGAGAATGGGGACCTCTGGGAAGGAGGCACTTGAAGGTCTAACATAGGACCAGGTCTACCTGCCCTGGTCCTCCCAAGGCCTCCCCCAGCCAAGACATCATGTGCAATGCTTCCCCCCTTCAGTCCCCACAGGCCTTTTCCCACTCCTTCCAGTCCCTCCAGGCCTTAGGCCTGATTCCCACCCTACTAGGCCAAATCCTCTTCTCATTTACCTTTTGAAGATCGCCAAGACCTTCCAGAGCACTGGAATGGATTACTTTTTTGTAACTGCATAGTGCAGTTCTAGAAATGGATGCCATTTTGTCCTACCCATAAAATGGAAGCCACTTTCAGGTCGCTGCTGTGTGGTCAGAGACAAACTGCTTCATTTTGCTGCCTTAACAATGTCTCCACAGCACTACTGAAACTTTCAGCAGAGTTCAGAAACTTCTGCATCACTGTGTAGTACTCATTAAGGCAACAAAATGAATGAGTTTTTCTAGCGGCTCCATTTTGTGCTGCCCACAAGTGAAAGGCACAAAAAGGCAGCCATGTTAGGGTTGCTGCTGCATGGTCAGCAGACAATCTGCCTTGTTTTGCTACCTTAACAAGGTCTGCACAGCACTGCAAAAGCTTTCTGCAACATTCAGAAGCTTCTGCAGCAATATGCAGATCTTGTTAAAGCAGCAAAACAAAGCAATTTGTCTGACAGCTGCCATTTTATCCCTGCCCATAAACAGGTAGGGCAAAATGGCAGTCACTTCCATGCAGCCCTGAGACACATGACCTGCTCTTCTTCCTCAACATGCGGTCCAGAGAGTTTCACAAGGTAAGTGTGATGGTGGTGATGGGCATGTGAGGAGCAGACGCAAACATTGTGCAGTCACTTCAGGATGGGATGGGATGAGAGGTTCAGGTGCTGCAGCATCCCTGTGCTCAGTCATAAGGGCAAATGAGTGCAGGGGGGCTGCAGCCATTGTAACTTTGAGACAGGGCCATATGTAATTTTGGGGTGTCTTGGGGTTACCTTGTTCCTAAACTTTTACATGGCATTTTGAATTGAATTTTCATTATGTATTTTGGACATTCTAGTGAAATTCTAATGAGCCATAGAGAAAAACATATCTGCAACAATATTTGCCTTGGGTAAAAAAATACATTTCTTTAGAAGAGGGGGCTTTTCTGTGAATTATTACAAAATGGAATGAATTGTCCAACTGAAATATTTCATATCTGAAATAAGCAGAATTTCACACGGTTTGGTCAGTCAATGAAAAAGGTGAATCTATCACTGCCATGCACAATGCAAACCTTTCACAGGCATTTAGGTTGGGATTTGATTATATCTCTCAAATGATGTTTGATTAATTTCACACCCTTTTTTCTATTACTTTAAATTGATGACTGGTCCTTTCTGATAAAGTACAAGCCCATTATTAAGTAATGGGTTAACAACAATTTGCTAATGGATAGAGATAAGTCTGCAAAAATGGAATGATTTTCTTTCTGTAACAGATTAACTAGTTATTTGAAAGATGGATCCCCTGAATTACTGCATGATGTATCATCTCTACAATATAATACAATAACTGTATCATATAGCAATATTATGCCAGATGAATACGAAAACCCCCATCTTTCACTAAATAAAATAATTGCTGTAAATAATGCACACAAAGCCAAATTCAGTAGTAATGCAAATTAACAAAAAAGATATATACAGTACGTAAGGGTGATTGCTTGATATTGATAGATTTTCACTTTTGTATTTACTACTCATGTTTGTATTTGTGAAGGATTCTGCATTTTTGCAAGAAACAAAAGATTTATAAAAGGTATTTAAAAGATTTCATGCACCCCACCCATCCCAAAAAATAATTTTTAGCGCTGTACAGATGCTGATTAAGTTTCTCCTCCAGGATCTGTGAGAACAAGATCAAAACATCCATACACACATATACAAAAGTGGTGGGGCTTGTATAGTAATGCTATGACTGGCATCTCATCTGTTTCAACCCTCACCTGCAAATGCCATCAACTGGACTCAACAGTCTGAATGGTCCCTTCACACTCTAGGATTCAACGTTTTTCCACTTGTGTGAAGAAAGCAAGAAGAAAGAGGCATCACATATTTTTACTTTGTAGGTAAAAAAGCAACTTGATGTCACCTACACAAAGACACAGACAAACATATTTACTATACAAGTAGTCCTTGACTTATGACCATTTTTTTAACAACTATTCACATTTACAACAGCTATAGAACAGGAGCATTACTGCTTATAAAGCACTCTCCTACCATTGTGATGTTCTTCCATCATGTTCAAAGAGGACCTTGACATCTAACAGGTTGTGGGCTGTCCACGATGTGTCCGCATGTGGTTGATAAGGCCTATATGGGCACTAAATATTCTGCCACATGTCAGGCAGACATGTGTGGACACCATTGTTGCAACATTTGCAGCTCTGGCTTTGTGGAGTACTTGCTTCTCTTGTGCTATGGTTGTTCTTCTGTCGTCAGATGTCTGGCAGCTTTGGTGGATCAGCATGTGCCATGTCGACTGATCTTCTGCCAGGGTTTCCCAGGAGGTGGTGTCAATATCCAGGGACTTGAAGGAGGCTTTCAACATGTCTTTCTATCGCTTCCTTTATCCTCCATGCAATCGCTTTCCTTGAGACAGCGCACCATAGAGGAGCTATTTAGGGATGTGATGGCCTAGCATCCTTGCAACATGGCCTGCCGAGCGTGTCTGGGCTTTCATCAGCAGGGTGTGAACTGATGGCAGGCCTGCTCTGGAGAGGACTTCTGTAGCTGGCACCTTGTCCTGCCACTGGATCCTCAGAATTCTATGGAGGCAGGTCATGTGGAAGTGGTTCAATTGCCTAGCGTGCCTCCTGTATATAGTCCAAATCTCATTGGCATACATCAGGATAGTTAGCACTACTCCTTGGTAGATTTTGAGCTTTGTAGCAAGGCTTATTCCATGGCGGTCCCACACGTTGGTCAGTAGTCTGCCAAATGCAGAGCTTGCCTTGGCGATTCTGCAGTTAACCTCAATGTCACTGCATGGGAGAGGGTGCTGCCAAGGTATGTAAATTGGTCCACTACTTGCAGCTTTTGTCCCTTCACTGTGATGGTGTTGGGCTTTTGGAGCTGGCTGATGCATCACTTTGGTCTTCTTTATGTTGATGAGGAAGCTGAAGTTGCCGCATGCTGCTGCATATTTGTCCATACTGGCTTGCATTTCCTGCTCTGATCCAGCATTCAGGGCACAGTTGTCAGCAAAGAGGAGGTCACGTAGCACAGTCTCCTTTATCTTGGTAATGGCCTAGAGTCTTCGCAGGTTAAACAGTTTTCCATTGGTTCTGTATCTCAGGCTAACTCCCAAGGAACTGTTCTGGAAGGTGCCAGACAGCATGGCTGAAAACATTATGCTGAACAATATTGGTGCCAACATGCACCATTGCTTGACACTGTTTATAACAGGAAAGGCCCATGAAGCTTCTCTGTCGTCCAGAACATGAGCTGTCCTACCATCATGGAATTGACATACCATCAGGATGAATCTATCAGGGCACTCAAACTTCAACATGATGTGCCACAGACCTTCATGACTGACAGTGTCAAAAGCCTTAGTGAGATCCACAAAGGTGGTGTACAATTCATGATTTTGCTCTTGACACTTCTCTTGGAGCTGTCGGGCTGTGAAGATCATGTCCACAGTGCCACGCTCTGTGTCTCGGGTAATAAATCCTGTTCCAGGTGGTCAATCAGGCAGTTCAGCAACACTCGTGCAAGGATCTTGCCAGCAATCAAAAGCAGTAATATTCCTCTATGATTATCGCAAACTTGTGGATTCCCTTTCCTCTTGCAGAGGTGTACAGTGGATGCATCTTTTAGTTCCTGAGGAATGGATCATTGATTCCAGAAAAACTGGAACTGCTAAGTGAGTTTGTTGACAAGCACTACACCGCCATCCTTATAGACTTCCGCTGGGATTGCATCAGATCCTGGCGCTTTGCCACTGGACAGCTGGCTGTTGGGCTGTAAGGTTTCAGTCTTTGATGGTGGAGTGTCCAGGCTGTGGTTGATATCCACCTGGGGCATTCTGTCGATCGCCTCGTTGTTAATGGAAGATTGGTGGTTCAATATGGATTGGAACTGCTCATCCCATCGCTGTAGAATCAGAGTCTTCTCAGTGATGAGAGTTGTGCCATCTGAGTCCAGTAGGGGGAGCTCCCTGAGGTTGAGGTTCATACAAGGATCTGAGTGCTTTGTTTAGCATCGTTTCTATCAGCAAACATCTGAATTCTCCAGCGTGCTGCTTGGAGAATCCAAACCTGTGGCTCAGTTTATTCATTCAGTCAAGCTGAAGAGACTACTTTTAGGTTTGCTCTAGCAAATAGACAACTTTTCCACGCTTTGGATTCTTCAATCTACATTTTCTGAGGAGCTATCAGTTCTGTTGCAATTGAGGAGGTGTTTTTTTTCCTTGTGTATTGTGGACTTTGATCGGTATCTCCAGTGAGTGATCACTTCCTCCTCAGCTTCCGGTGGTGGGTGAGTCGCCTCTGGGGCTCCAGGCTGACTCCCCCTGCCTAGGATTGTTTAAGGCAGCGTTTTCAGAGCTCTGTCCCTTCCAGGACATCTCTGTATCTCTGATATTGTTGCCGGTGTGTGTGCTGGTTCTCCGGCTTGCCGGCACAACCGCCATCACCATCTAGTTCCTCTCTCACCTTGGGCGGCTCCAGAGTCACTGCCAGCATACAGGGCATACTCTGTGATATTTATTGCCGGTTTCGCTGCGCTGGGAGTACTTCTTAGTGTTTGCATGCTTTGGCTCAACCGCGGAGGAGCTAGAGAATGGTTTTCCCACTCTCGCACCATTTTGAACACCAATGGCCGACCGCGGAGGTGCTGAGGGACTTTTGCCTTTCCTGCACCTAATTTCAAAGGACTCATCAAGCTGCATTGACACAGAGGAACGGACTGAGTTCCTGTGCCATTTTCTTGGGGGCAATTAGTGAAGTGGGTAATCTTTTTGTTTGTTTGTTTGTTTTTTAAAATTTTTTTACATATATAAACACACAAAAAACACATACACATACAAATGCGACAAATACGACATTAATAACATAAATGACATCTAAACGTAGTGTCTGATTTTATCCGACATCAATAACCTAAATTCCTCAATATATATTCCTTCCTCTCTCCTTATATAACGATATTGTTTTTTAATCTTTAATTATGCGTTGTTATATCTTATTTGGTACAGAATTTTGTTTTACTCTTTTAGGATCCTCTTTTGGTTTTGTTTTTCCCCTCTAACCATTGATACCACCTTTGCCAAACCAGGTAGTAGTCAGATTCTTCCTTTCCTTGAATTTCCTTGGTGAGTCTGTCCATCTCAGCACATTCCACAACTTTAGATATTATTCTATCTTGTGTTGGGACTTCTTCCAATTTCCAATTTTGTGCATAAGTGATCCTTGAGGCAGTCAAAATATATGTGATCAAGTATATTGTTTCTCTGTCATGATTACTTGTAAATATGCCTAATAAATATGTTCCTGGCCTTAGTGGTACTTTTTGGGCTGTTATTTGTTCCAATTGGGTTTTGATATTATTCCAGAATTGTTTGGCTTTGGGACACGACCACCACATGTGGTAGTATGTCCCTTTTTTTGCTTTGCATTTCCAGCAGAGTGAAGATGTATTGGGGAACATTTTGGAGATTCGTGCCGGTGGGAGATGCCATCTATAAAAGATCTTGTAAATATTTTCTTTGTACGGTACTGATAAGGTTAATTTACTGTTAATTTTCCATAATTTTTCCCATTTGTTTAATTCTATAGGGTATCCAAAGTTCATCGCCCACGTAATCATATTTTCCTTGACTATCTCCTCCTCTAATTTATATGCCAGTAAAAAATTATAGATTTTTGTTATTAATTTCTCATTGGGGCCTAATAAGATTTTGTCCAGTTGGTTTAGTTCTTTTTGGATTCCAAATTTCTCCATATCTGTTTTGTGTCTGGATTGTAATTGTAAGTATGGCCACCAATCCATTTCAAGACCTTGAGTTCTTAGTTGTTCTATTGTTTTTAGTTTTCCTTCTTCTTCTCCTGATATATATTTGGGTCCATTGTATTTGGGTAGATTTGTGCTTCCATTGTAGAGATCCAACGTGGTATTTTATCATAGTGAATCTTTCTGATTTCGTTCCAGGTTTTGATCAGGGTATTTCTCACAATGTGTCTACAGAATTGTTCTTGTTTTGTGGCTTTGTCTTCCCATAAGTATGCATGCTATCCCTTTGTCAAGTCGAAACGTTCCAATGTTAATGTTCGTCTATTTTTCAATTCAATCCAATCCTTTACCCATGTTAATACTGACGCTTTGTAATAAATCTGCCAATCGGGAAGTTCCAGTCCTCCTCTATCTCGTTTATCCTGTAAATGCTTTAATTTGATTCTTGCCTTTTTTTTCTGCCATATGTATTTTAGTATCATCCTGTCCAAATCTTTAAAGTATGTTCTGCCCGGGTTTACTGGAATCACCCTGAATAGGTACAGCACTCTTGGTAGAATATTCATTTTGATAGTGGCAATTTTACCTTAAAAAGATAACTGGAGTTTTGTCCACTTTTCCAAGTCTTTTTCTACTTGTTTAGCCAGTTTAGTATAATTATCTTCCTTCAGCGTCTATATTTTGTTGGTAAGCCATACCCCTAGATATTTGACCTTTTTTGTTGTTTGCATTCCTAGCATATTTTCCAACTCTTTTTCTTGGTATTTGGTGAGATTCTTTGTTAAAATTTTGGTTTTTTGTTTGTTGATTTTCAAGCCCGCCACTTCTCCATATTGCTGTATTTTAGTCAGTAGACTTAATCCCGATTGTAGTGGTTTTTCTAATATAAGTACTATGTCATCGGCGAAGGCTTGCAATT
Source organism: Arizona elegans (assembly GCA_022577455.1). NCBI lineage: Eukaryota > Metazoa > Chordata > Lepidosauria > Squamata > Colubridae > Arizona > Arizona elegans. The sequence goes on from JAKOOJ010000001.1 coordinate 159,806,380, forward strand.
TGTATTCCTGATTTTTTATTTTTAATCCCGTTATTTCTGTATCCTTTCTGATTTCTTCTAATAGTCTTTCCAAAGTTAATATAAACAATATGGGGGATAGGGGGCATCCTTGTCTTACCCCTCTTTTTATATCAAATTGTCCTGTTGTCTCACCATTAATTAATATTTTTGCAGTTTGGGTACTGTATATCCTTTTAATCATCTTTACAAATCTTTCTCCAAATTTAATCTTTTCCAGTTGTGCAATGAGAAATGTCCAATTAAGGTTATCAAACGCTTTTTGAGCATCCAGGAAGATTAAGGCTAGCTGTTTGTCCGGTCTTTGCTCGTAAAATTCAAGGGTGTCCATAATTGTTTTTGTGTTATTTTGGATTTGTCGTCCGGGGATGAAGCCATTTTGGTCGGGATGTATATAATGTTTGATAAAGGTTTTCAGTCTCTGTGTTATGATGGATGTATATAGTTTGTAATCTATGTTGAGGAGGGAGATTGGTCTGTAATTTTTGATTTCAGTGGGATCCGAATCTTGTTTTGGGATTAATGTAATTATTGCCTCGTTCCATGAATGTGGGGTTTCAGCTTCCAAAAGTGCGTCATTGAATACTTGTAGTAGGATACCATCTAGCGATCGTTGGAAAGTCTTATAGAATTCCACTGGTATGCCGACTGTTCCCGGTGTCTTATTGTTTTTTTTGTTTCTTCCTTGTTTCTATTAATTCTAATATAGAAATCGGTCTGTTCGGTAATTCGATGTGATCTTGTTTTAATTCCTGTATTTTTCGTTTATTTAGGTATTCTCTTGTATCCTTCTCTCAAATTTCTTCTTCTACGTATAAGTTTTGGAAGAATTCCTTTGCAATTCGTTTTTTATCTTCATTATTCTGGTATAAACATCCATCCTTGTCTTTTAATTGCATTATTATCTTCTTTTCTTTTTTCAGTCTTCAATTTATAAGCTAACCACTGTCCAGTTTTATTTGCATGCTCAAATTGATTTTGTTTGGTCATTTTTATTTTCCTTGCTATCTCTGCTGTTGTGCTCAAATTCAATTGGTGTCTTATAAGGTTTATTTTCTCTTTGGTTTCTTGGTTATGGGGGTGTTCCTGTAGATCTAATTCATATTGTTGTAATGTTGTCAATAAGCTTTGTTTTATTCGTTGTTTATCTTTGTTCTTTTGTGTGGTATAGGCAATTGTTAGGCCTCTGATGTATGCCTTAGTTGTGTCCCATAAGTTTTGCAGACTGGTGTGTTCTTTAACGTTTATTTGGAAAAATAATTTCAGTTCCTTTTGGATCATTTCCACATATTGCTTATCATTCATAAGGTCTCTATCCATCACCCATCTTCTCCTCGGTTGGTGGCCCTTCCATATTATTTCAATCGGGCTGTGGTCTGCCCATGTATTAGTTGCTATTTCTATTTTTTTGATGTCTGCTCTAAGTTCTGCTGTCATCCAGGCCATGTCAATTCTGGACCACGATTGGTGCGGGTTTGAGTAGAATGTAAATTGTAGTTTATCATAGTTAATTTCCCTCCAGGCGTCCTTTAATTGAAACTCTTGTGCCATATCATAGAATGTCTCCGGGAGTACTTTCTTCCTAGATTTATTTCGTTTGCTGGTCCAATAGTCTTTCTCTGTATTTACAATTGCATTGTAGTCTCCAATGAGACATATGTTTGATTAGTCCAGTTCTTTGATTCTATTGTGGATCCTTTTGAAGTAATCACTTTGCGTTCCATTCGGTGCATAGAGTGACACTAGTAAAAAAAAAATTGTTCCTGTTTCGATTTCAACCATCAGCGTCCTGCCCTCTTCATCAGCGTATATTTGCTTTGCTTGTATATAGTTTTGAATATACATTGCTATACCTTTCTTTTTTTGTTCAGATAATGCTGTATAAAGTGTTCCTAGACGTTTATTTTCTAATAATCTACATTGTTGATTCTTGATATGAACTTCTTGTAGTGTGATAATGTCCATATTCAATTTTTGTAAATTCCTGAATGTGTGTGATCTCTTAGATGGAGTGTTGAGGCCATTTATGTTTATTGATCTTATTTCTTTCTCCATACCAATCTTCTATGTCCTTGTTGTCCTGAGTTTCCTAGTGTTTTTTCCAGTAGTTCGTATTTTTTCCCTTGCCCCCTCTCTTTCCATCCTTTCTTTCTCTCCCCTTGTTCTTCCTTCCCGCTGAACTTCTTCCAAATGGTCCTCCTGATTTACAGATTCTCACTGTGTTTCGGATTCTTGTTCCTCTTCTAAGAAGAAATTGCTGTCAAAAAACTGTTGTGCCTTCTGTAGCGTGTCAAGTCTATGTTTTTTGTCTTGCCAAGATACAAGAATTCCCAGTGGAACATTATTTTGTGGTTATTTAATTCTGTTGTCAAAAAGCTGTAATTTTTTCTTGTTTCTCTTATTCTTCTTGGTATTTGTTTTAGTGTAATTATTTCTTTGCCCTTATAGGTGATTGGTTCCTCTCTCATTATTTTGTATATTTCCTCTTTCACAGATTTTCTTGCAAACCGAATGTGGATCTCTTTAGGTAACTTATTCCTTTGGGCATGAAGTGGGTAATCTTTTACTCCCACACCTTGTATGCTGGTGATTCATCCACAACCATTTGGTGACTGGAATTTCTGCTGTCATTCAGCAATTTGACAACTGCCTGGCATATCTGCCGTAGTATACAGCCATTGTCTGTTGGGGGTATTAATTGAGGGTTGCGCTGAGGACATCTTTGATTCGCACCCTCCCCACCCATCTCCTTTAAAATAATAATAATAATAATAATAATAATAATAATAATAATAATAATAATAATAATAATAATATAATAATACTCTGGCCATTTGGATTGCCTTTCCAGCATCATTCAAATTACCTTGCTGGACTTTACCATCTGACCAATCAGCTTCATAACATGGCTGAGTCGGATCTGTCATCAGACCTTGAACAGGCCTATGCCCCCCCAAGGCCCATACGCATGAGAAGCATGCATCCAAAGGGACCAAAAAAAACACAACAAACATGCCTCTAGCATGTCTAGGCCTTCAAGTTCCCAGGCCTCAAAGCAGTTGTCTGCCAACGATAAGGATGCACAAAGGAGGCATCAGGCCTTAGAAAGGCAATTCGCCTTGGCCCAGCAGAAGGCCCAGACCTCTGGCCATCAGTGGTTGGCCACATCTGATGCATCAGCCCCTGCATCTACTACGGGCTCTCAGACCTTGCCAGAAGGGTCCCAGAGTCAGGATTCAGGAGCGGTCATCCCTCAGCGAGCAGAAATTGCATGCTCTCACAAGGAACCAGTTTCTCTGCCGGTTCGCTTGGGGGTGGAAACCATCTGCAAGGCATTCCACACTGGAAGCAACATTTACCCCCACCGCTTCAGGGGAAGGGCTACAGCCGGGTCTGCCATTCAACATCCAGACCCTGGTTATCGAGACAATCTCCAGATTTATAGCAGCTGGAGCTCATCAGGGCGCTCCCTTGTCTGGTTTACAGGCAGATGCTCATTCGCATGCCTCAGTGCATGTGGATCATGATCCAGACTACCCATACCAACAGGATTCCATCCATAGCGAGGTGATCTGTCCCCGTACCCACACACACACAAACACAGCCAGCCGAGGGTTAAGGAAACACTTTGGAATGCACCCAGTTTCTTTATCTCCCACTTGGCAGCGATAGACACACCGTCTGCCAAGTGCCTTTATTTTCACAGTAAAACAGAAAGATAAATACTCAAGAGTCCAAATGTCCGACAACAAGAAATCTTTCGCTCAGCAATTCCGGACGAGGCTTTAGTGACTATCCAAGGTTTGCTTTGTTCGTCACAAGGATCACTGACCACCACCCTCTATTATATAGTCTCTGGGGTGTGGTCTAGTGACTCAGTTCTAATCCCTAGCACGCCTCCTAAACTGCTACAATCATTTATCACGCCTTCGGAGGCGTGCGTCCAGGAATGATGTTTCTTCATCACTCTGATCCGAGCCACCTGTCTCCCTACTGATCTCCTCTCCCTCGGCCGGCACCTGAGACAATGCCAGAGGGGAGGGGCCTGGAGAGGGAGGCCTGGCTGACTCCTCTTCCTCATGCTTGGAGCTTTCTTCCTCCGATGGGACAGGCTCAGAGGGCAGGGCCACAACAGCGAGGATTCCTTGTTAGATGATGAAGACCACAGGGAAATGGAGTTTTCCGATGACGAAGGAATCTTACCAGACAGACCACCTGTTACAAGACTCTTCTGACCATCCCTCTTTAAGTCCTTATTGCATAAGGCCAAGGTAACAACTAATCTGGTGTCATCGGAGGGCCAATCTGACCCACAAGATACTTCTCACCCGCATGACGAGCTGTTCACAGTTCCAAAAGTGGAACAGGAGTTTATACCCTGTCCACAACTTTTCTCTGAAGTTGTTCAATGTCCATGGGGCAAACCAGGTTCCCTAGCCACACTGAACGGTCACGACAAAAAGATTTATTGCTCAGCTCTAAATCTCCAGGAGTTGCTTCAACTGCCTTGAGTGGATACCCCTGTAGTCCATTTGACCTCCTCCACTGTGTTATCCAATGACATCGCTGATGGACTATGGACTGAGGACAGAAAGGCGGAACTCCTGGATTCACGGTTGACTTTTGAAGATCATGTTACCAGGGGGGCATTTGCCCGGATTCGTCTGGTGCGCCAGTTGCGCCCCTACCTGGACCGTGATGCCCTACACACAGTCACCATGCGCTCGTTACCACCCAGATCGACTACTGCAATGCTCTCTACATGGGGCTGCCCATGAAGACCATTCAGAGGCTTCAGCTGATGCAGAATGCGGCCGCATGGGTAGTAATGGGAGTGTCCCGACACTCTCATGTTACACCTCTCCTGCGGGACCTGCATTGGCTACCGGTTGCCCCCCGGGTGAGATTCAAGGTGCTGGTAATTACCTATAAAACCCTACATGGCTTAGGCCCGGGGTATCTGGCGGACCATCTGTGGCCAGCGATAGCTCCCCATCGCCCAGTGAGTTCCCACATGGAGGGCCTCCTTGGGGTGCCATCAGCCAGACAATGTCAGCTGGTGACCCCTAGGGAACGGGCCTTCTCTGTGGGCACACCTACCCTGTGGAATCAGCTCCCCCTGGAGCTCCGGGTGGCCCCTAACCTTCCCTCTTTCCGCCATGACCTTAAAACATGGTTATTTCACCTGGCTGGTTTGGACTGAGGGGGTTTTAAAGGGGATTTTAATGGTCTTTTTATAATCTTATTGGGTATTTTTAACATTGATTTTGCTTGTTTTATTGTTGTAAGCCGCCCTGAGTCCTTTTGGAGATAGGGCGGCATACAAGTTTAAATAATAAATAAATAAATAAATGAGAGCTTCCACTACCTCCTCCCATTTGCTGTTATATTGGGGCATCCGGGATAAGGCATCGGCTAGGAAGTTTTTCCCAGCCGGAACATACTTTAGATGAAATGAGAATTGCTGGAAGTACTGCACCCACCTTACCTGTTTTGGGGACAACCTTCCTGGTGTTTGGAGGGCTTCCAGATTCTTATGATCTGTCCATACCTCAAATGGATGTGGAGCACCCTCAAGAAGATGTCGCCAGGTCAGGAGCGCCCACCGTATGGCAAACGCTTCTTTCTCCCAGATTGCTCACCTTTGTTCTGTTGGTGTCAGTTTCTGGGAGGTATATGCACAAGGCTGCAATTGGCCTTGGGTGTTTTTTTGTAAGAGAACAGTCCCTACAGTTATGTAGGCATCTACCTGCACTAAAAAGGCTTGTCTGGGATCGGGGTGTTTGAGGACTGGTTCACGGGCAAAAAGGCCCTTCAGTTCCTCAAAAGCCCATTGACATTCAGTAGTCCTGGTCTTGGTCTTGCTATCACGGGTTTGGTCCGCAGGGGCAAATCCACCTTAGCAAAGGAGAGAACGAACTGCTGATAGAAATTGGCAAACCAGAGGAAGCTCTGTAACTGTTTTCAAGTCCTCGGGGCTTGACATTCTAACACTGCCTGGATTTTCCTGGGATCCATTTCAACTCCTTTCCCCAATATTCAGCAACTGACCCATAGCAATGCTCCTTGCTATGATGCTGGAAATTCCAACCCTGTGGCCCAAGGTTGCCAAGACGGAGCATCATGGAAACTGGCTTCCCCAAACCATTCCCGCAGAATGTCCATGGTGTTGGGGCCGGGGACAATGGAATAGCTCCACTCTCCCTCCTCATCTTCCATCCAATGTCTCTCCCTCCACCCCTGGAAAGAAGGTCCTGCATGAGGGGGCATTGGCATCCTAGACCCTGCAATGCCTGTGAGAGCAGAACTATGCCACCATTCTCCTGTGGCTGTCTGTCCAGGCTTAGCTCTCTGGCCTGGTTAGCTTTCCTCTGGGCACTCAGCACTCCTTCAGCCTCACAACCGGTTGGTCAGAGCCCTCCTGCACTGCCTCTTCCACTGGCCCTTCCTCTGCCACCTCCTCCACCACTGCAGTCTCTATCTCCGTCCCTTCCGGGGACGTCCCCTCTGCCATGCTCCAAGCCTTGATGTAGATATATGAAGATGAAGAAAGTGCTGACTTTCTCTCAGCTTTCTGCTCTGGGTCTGTGCGATTCAGATAAAAGACCAGCAGATGGCGATAGTTGCAAAGCTTTAATTTTTTTTTTAAAAAAAATTGATTTATATGCCGAACTTACAGTAATTGCAGACAGCTGGTGTTAATCACAATGCTTTTAGTCTGCTGAGCCACCAGGCCCTTGCAATTGCCGAACACAGCCAACAGGCAGGACAAGGCGAGTAATCAGGTCAAAGTCAGGTCAGGTCAAAGTCAGGTCAAAGTCAGGTCAAAGTCAGCGCTGAGAGCAACCGCCTCTCAGCGCTATTTATTCACTTAGGTCTGGTTAGCCAGTGTCCGGTGTTCGAAGCCACCCCCCCATCAGCTGTCCATCGGGTCTTTTGTAATTCCCGCCCTTCTGCAGCTCTCCAGTGCTTTGAAACGTCATCAGAAGCTGCCAATCCATGCTGGGAGCTGGGGACCTCTCCACAGTTGTTGGTGGCCTCTTGCTGCTTTGCTGATAGCCTCTCAATGCCGGTCATCCTTTCGCCTCCTTGATTGGCCTCCCACCACTGTCCCAGCCTCTTTACAGGTAGCTGTAGCAGCATCTCCCACTCTCCTCCCCCCAAGTGTGCCAAGTCCTGGCCAGGGCTCGACACCCAAATTAGTAAAAAAAATAGAAGTTTGGTTAGGACTTAAAACAAACAAGGAAAAGACCAAGATATTGACAAAGAACTTTACAAATAAACAGAAAAACAAATTGATGGAAAAGATGAGCATGCAGATAACTAAAAAAAGTTAATTTTCTATCTATAAAAGAAGATAACTATACTAAATTAATGAAGCAAATAAAGATGGATTTGGACAAATGTAAAAATTTACAACTCTCCCTGATCAGAAGAATAGCCACAATTAAAATTAATATTCTACCAAAAAATTATTCTTATTTCAAGTAATTCTGATGAAGTTAGGGAAAAACCTTTTTGACGATCTAAATAGATTGATAACAAAACTGATCTGGCAAAGGAAAAAAGCAAGAATCAAATTAAAATTGCTACAGGACACTAAAAATATGGGAGGATTTGGGTTACCAGACTGGGAGTTGTACTATCAAGCTTTAGTGCTTACATGGCTAAAGGAGTAGATAAACCTAAAGAATAAAAGGATGTTGACGATAGAAGGACATAACTCACAATTGGGATGGCACACATTTATATGGGATGGGAAAAGCAAAACACATAGCTACTTCCAAAGATACCAGGTTAGAAATGCTCTGTTGCTAGTATGGGAAAAAATTAAACAGAATCACTACATGAAAATACCGGTCTGGCTATCCACAATAGAAGCACTAATATACCATAATGTATATAGGGTATATACGTCTGGATAAAATAGTAAGATATAAAGATATATTAAATGAACAAGGGAAATTAAAAATGAAACAGGAACTAAAAAATCAGGGAATCGACTTGGATTTTACATGCCAATACAAATTGCCTTATATGCAAATATAGATGAGATGTAAGAAGGATACAGATAAATATGGATATTACAGTGAACCACAACAATTGGATAAGATACTGCAGGGAACAGATGAAAAACTGATGAAGTTTTATAATTACCTATTGAGCTTTAAAATGGAAGAAGAATCAGTAAAGGAAACTATGATAACATGGGCAAAAAACTTAGGGTACACTATAGAACTAGATAATTGGCAAAAACTGTGGTAAAGAAACTATAGATTAACAATGTCAACATCATATAAAGAAAATCTGTACAAACTGTTTTGTAGATGGCATCTGCCACCAGCAAGATTGGCAAAAATGTTTCCAAACAGGTTACCAGAGTGTTGGAAATGCAAACAGGCACAGGGATCTTATTATCACATGTGATGGACCTGTCCATTGGCGGAAAAATATTGGGCAAATATAAAAGAGTGGTTAGAGGAGATGGTAACATAACAAATAGACCTAAAACCAGAACTATTTTTATTAGGCATACTAACAGGGAAATACAATAAAAGAATTCAATATTTAATGTTACATGTAATAACAGCAGCTAGAATTATGTATGTACAAAATTGGAAAAATGGAAGTATACCTACAGAGGAAATGGTAATAAAGAAAATATTAGAATATGCCGAGAAGGACAGGTTAATGATGGAAATTAAAGACAAAGGAGAAACAGAGTATTACTTAATACGGATGTCAGCGTTCCAAATTAGGCTCTCTTCCAGCGCTGACATAGAAAGAACAGTAGCTTGATTTATTGCTGAGATGAACTTTTACCTAGTCTTTGTATATTACAGATAGGGTTTCCTGGGAGACGAGGGGGGGGGCACATTCCTGTGAAAAGAATGTACTGGGATGTAGAGATGGATTTGCATGATGGCCAATGAGACATTGGGGTTGGAGTGCGGAAGAGGAGGGGGTTGGAAGGAGGGGCGAGTTTGGCTGCAAAATGAATCAGAAATGTCGGACTTTGCTATTCTTAAAATAAAAGTGATTCATTAGAGAGCTTGCGCTTGAGAATGAAGTTTTTTCAAGATAGCACCGAAACCTGACAGACAGCCAAACTCTCCCCCAAATCCAGGCTGGCTGAGTTTAAATCATCCCGTTCCCTCCCAGACATCTGGTCGGACGGACTATGGCTGAAGCCAAGCTCTTGGAGGAAAGCCTGCTTCAAGAGACTGGAGGAGCAGAAGCGGTCGTGATTCCAGCCAACTTGGAAAATACAAAGGTTCAACTTTCTCCGCCTTCCCTCCCCGCAGAACTTCAAGCAAAGAAACGTGAGGCAGATAAGTACCTGGGGACTGTGCCAAAAGCTTTAGAGGCGGAATTTTCTTTTGCAAATGTAAAAGATAAGGAAAAACCCCTAAGTGAATTGAGAAGGGCGAGCTGGGGATGGGAATGGCAGCGAAGCCCAGACAAGGCAGCACCTCCCCACCCCAGGATGAGAGACGAGGCAGAGGACTATCAACACCAAGGCTGGCCCTCCAGACCTCAGCATAGAGAGGAGAGGGCAGAGAGGGAGGAGCCACCCCAGTTCAGAGGGAAGTTCGATGGTGACCCAGACAACCTCGCCCAATTCCTCGATTCAGCTGAAATATACATAGAGCGGTTCGGACACCTCTACCCTTTCCCCAGAGCCCTAGTGAATGCTATCTCGGAAGGGCTGGAGGGAGAAGCAAAGAGGTGGTCAGCATCACTCTACAAATACAGGGCCCCCCAGCTACGAGATGCAGATGGGTTCTTGCAACTATTGAGAGCACGTTATGAGGAGGAGGAGGAGGACCCCTATGTGGAAGACGAGCTCAGAAACCTAATGCAGAGGGGGAAGCCTACCAGAGAGCATATCCGTGAATTCAGGAGAGTTCATTGGGACACTGCCTCCCCTACCAGAGCGATTGCTGGTGTATTTTTTTAGAACAAGCCTAGATAAAAGAATTTCCCAAGTGACTGCCTATCGTGACATCCCAAACCGACTCGCTGAATGGTTCCGGGTAGCGATAAAAGTCGACAGAGGGCTGCGGGCGAGTGACACGTCAGAACCACCAGAGGGAAAGGAGAGAGGCCGACCAGACCAGGGGCCACTCAACAGACGAGAAACCCCAACATCACAGCCCTCCTACAGACCAACTGCCCCACGGAGCCCACTGAAATGCTACAGATGTGGAGGAAGCGGCCACATAGCAGCAAGATGTGGAACGCCTAGACCGGGACCAGCTCCACCACCCAAAGCACGACCGGAACGAGGGCCCAAGCGCATCACCCACGTACCGCGGGAAGCTCCCCAAATCCCGGAGTTTTTCGTTCATCTGACCGAAACCAGAGGAATCCCAGATGAGGGAGATCAGTCCCCCGAACCCTATGACACAGAGGACGAAGGCGAGGATGACCCGATGGTGAGTGGACCCGTCCATCCTTTTCTTTTCCCCATACGCCTAACAGCCCCCAAAACAGGGGCCCAAGAGACTTTCCAAGCCCTAATAGACTCGGGTAGCACACGGTGCCTAATCAACCTACCCACAGTTCTAAAATTGGGAATCCGAGCTAAACAGCTCAAACAACCAATTCGCTTCGAGCAAGTTGATGGGTCCCTAGTGGGAGGAGCGTATGCCACACACTTGACTGAACCCGTGAGACTAGAACTCGCAGATCACTGGGAGACGATCCACTTCATAATAGCCCCCAAGATGACAGAACCAGTCATATTGGGGCTCTCGTGGCTCGACAAATGGGGCCCAATCATTTGGTGGCAAGAGGGAACCCGCAGGCTGAGAATAGCAAAGGGGCCCCAACCCCTGCCGCCCCGACCAGAAGAATTCCCTCCCACGCTGAAACCCCAAAGCAGCCCTCCACTACAGAAGAAAACACCACAAACACAAGGGTCCCTCCCAGAAGGTGCAGCAAAGCAATTGGCACCCGTACCCACCACCGCTTGTAACGCAAACCAGATCCCAAGGGAGTACCAAGACCTGGCAGGGGTATTCAGCAAGGCCGAGTGTGACATTCTGCCCCCCCACCGCGAGACTGATTGTGCCATCGAAATTATCCCCGGAGCGAAACTACCCAAACCCAAAATGTATGCCATGACGCCCCGAGAAATGCAGGAAATGCGAGACTACATAGACAAAAACTTACAAAGGGGATTTATTGAGCCAGTAAAACCAAGGGTAGCGGCGCCGGTCATGTTTAAAGAGAAAAAGGACGGCTCCATGAGACTGGTGGTCGATTTTCGAAGTATCAACGCTGTTTGCGTACACAACTTGTACCCCCTCCCCCTCATGAAAGACATGTTAGCCCACCTAGCTAAAGGGAAGGTTTTCACCAAATTAGACCTTCGAGAAGCTTATTACCGAGTACGCATAAAGGCAGGAGATGAATGGAAAACAGCATTCAACTGCCCCCTGGGTAGTTTCCAGTTTAAAGTAATGCCTTTTGGATTGCAAGGAGCCCCGGCAGTATTCATGCAGTTAATAAACGAAGTCTTACATGAACACCTTTACAAAGGGGTCCTCGTCTACCTGGACGATATTCTTATCTACACGGAGACCATAGACGAACATATACCCCTCGTCCGCCAAGTACTGGAAAAACTGCTACGGGCAAACCTATATGTCAAACTGCCAAAATGCGATTTCCACCAATCACGGCTAGACTACCTGGGCTACCGAGTATCAAATGAGGGGATAGAGATGGACCCAGCCAAGGTCCAATCAGTTCTACAATGGCAGCCCCCTCACACCCGCAGACAACTGCAAAGTTTTCTAGGCTTTGCGAATTTCTACAGACAATTCATCCCCTCGTTCGCGAAGATTGCCAAACCTTTGACGGACCTCCTAAAGACAGGAAGCCCAGCGATGAAACCTCGCCCGGGACAACCCCTACAGTGGGACCTGACCTGCCAACAGGCATTTGAGACACTAAAAGGACTGTTCGCGAAAGAACCTGTCTTAAAACACCCGGATCCGGAACAGCCTTTTGTCATCCAAGCAGACGCAAGTGATGTGGCAGTAGGAGCCGTGTTACTCCAAAAGAACAACCAAGGTGATCTACAACCCTGCGCCTACACCTCCCGCAAACTCACCGATACGGAGAGACGATGGGCGGCGTGGGAGAAGGAAGCGTTTGCAGTAAGGTGGGCCTTGTTGACCTGGCGGCACCTTCTAGAGGGAGGCCAGAAACCATTTGAAGTCTGGACTGATCATAAAAACCTAGAGGCCCTAAAAACCCCACGAAAACTGTCGCCCAGGCAAGTGCGGTGGGCACAATACTTCAATCGTTTCAATTTCGAGCTTAAGCACATCCCAGGAGGGAGAAATTTCCTGGCTGATGCCCTCTCCCGGATGCCCCAATACAATAGTGAGCAGGAGCAGGTAGTGAATGCCATCATCCCCTCCACCCAAGCTGCGGCCCAAGTGATCACCAGACGGCAACGACGTGATCAGCAAGGCCAACTTGCAAGTGACTTAACTGCAAAATTAAAAAATGAAACCCTGACAGACCCCTGGTATCGGGACAATCAACATCTCTTGACAAAAAGAGATGAACTAGCATGGAGGGGGACAAAGCTCTATGTCCCACAGAGTTTACGCATCCTGATTCTCAAGAGGAGCCACGACGTTAAACCAGCAGGACACTTGGGATTCCTAAAGACTCTGCACCTAGTACGAAGGCAGTTCTGGTGGCCACACATGAGAAAGGATGTAGACAGTTATGTAAAAAGCTGCACCATTTGTGCCACGATGAAGACAAGGCCAGGGTGCCCGCCTGGATTGTTGCAACCAGTAGCTGAACCAACAAGACCATGGGAGGAGATTGCAATGGACTTTATAGTAGACCTACCGAGGAGCAGTGGAAATACAGTGATCTGGACTGTAATAGACTTATTCTCCAAACAGGCACACTTCATTCCTTGTAGTGGACTGCCTTCAGCTCGTCAGTTATCCAAACTGTTCCTGAAACACATTTACCGCCTACATGGAGTCCCCAGGAGAATCATTTCCGACAGAGGGGTCCAGTTCACAGCAAAGTTCTGGAGGGAGTTTCTACGATCCATAGGTTCATCCCAAGGGCTCAGCTCAGCATTTCACCCGAGCACCAATGGGGGGGCAGAAAGACTGAACGCTATGATAGAACAGTATTTAAGATGCTACGTCGACTACCAGCAGTCCAATTGGGCAGACCTCCTATCTTTTGCGGAGGTTGCATATAACAATGCTGTCCACAGCACCACGGGGCTAACCCCGTTCAAAATAGTGAGTGGCATGGATTTTGTTCCCATGCCAGAATACCCGAGAGAGCCCCCTTCCTCAGTCAGTTTGACCGACTGGATGGCAATGTTGAGACAAACTTGGGAAAATGTTAAGAGGGCGCTGGCAAAGGCAGCTCAATCTTATAAGGAACAAGCAGACAAGCACCGAACTCCCCAAAGACCATTTCAACTGGGAGAGAAAGTTTACCTCTCCACCAAGTACTTGAGACTTAGACTCCCGAGCAGGAAATTGGGTCCAAAATTTATAGGACCATTTCCTATAATAAAAATAATCAACCCCGTTACAGTTCAATTGCAGTTGCCACGGCTTTTGGGGAAAATTCACCCCGTTTTTCACAGTAGCCTTCTAAAACCTGTAGTGGGGTCTACTTTAAGGCCAACGCCACGTGAACCCCCTGGGCCCCTGGTTGTTGGGGGCCAAACGCACTACGAAGTGCAGCGGATTCTTGATTCAAGATGGCACAGGGAGCGCCTCCAGTACTTAATTAAATGGAAGGGTTACCCAGTGTCAGAGGCTTCCTGGGTGAACAGCGCAAACATTCAAGCTGGTCGCCTTATAGCAAAATTCCATGCAGACCACCCGGGAAAGCCGGGCGGCGGGGTGCACAGCCAGGGAGGGGCTGATGAGACTAATCTTGTTGTGTTTTCCCTATGGGATAGGTGATGTCGCATAAGTGAAGGGAGAGGGGCCGGATGTCAGCGTTCCAAATTAGGCTCTCTTCCAGCGCTGACATAGAAAGAACAGTAGCTTGATTTATTGCTGAGATGAACTTTTACCTAGTCTTTGTATATTACAGATAGGGTTTCCTGGGAGACGAGGGGGGGGCACATTCCTGTGAAAAGAATGTACTGGGATGTAGAGATGGATTTGCATGATGGCCAATGAGACATTGGGGTTGGAGTGCGGAAGAGGAGGGGGTTGGAAGGAGGGGCCAGTTTGGCTGCAAAATGAATCAGAAATGTCGGACTTTGCTATTCTTAAAATAAAAGTGATTCATTAGAGAGCTTGCGCTTGAGAATGAAGTTTTTTCAAGATAGCACCGAAACCTGACAACGGGATCTATGGTACAATTGGTTAGATAATAGATGCAAAGTTTAGAAAATTAATGATGAAAGATGATCAACACACTAGAAATAAATAGGAGCTTCCGGTTGGCACCGCAGGGACACAGACAGGGAAATGGCGAGCTCTGCAGAGCTTCGCCAAAACCCCGTCTGCTAAGCTGCCACCGACAGGTCTGCGGACCTCTGTCTTGCAGGGACAGGGCAACAAGAAGGGACCCCTTGGGTGGCCGAGAGGAACAGGCAGGTTCCTCGGGGCCAGAGGCTTTCCCTTCATGCTGGCGGCAGTGGAATGACAGCCATGGCGGCTGTCCCGAAACTGCGGCAACTGGGAACAAAGATCGTGCTGGAGGAGAGGAGGAGAAGAATAGAGAGTGAGTATCTCGAAGCCGGGTGAGTGACACCAACCCAGGCAAAACAACACATATATTTGGATTTTTAAAAAAAGACCCCAAACTTCAAATAGTGGCTACAGAGCCATGGGACTTGAAGATTGAAAAGAAAAGAAAAAAAATGGAAATGAAGACCCAAAATAGACTTTGTTTTATTAAATTTGGCTTGGAAGAATTGGTTTTTAACAACTCAGTAAATTGACTTTGCTTTTATTTGGAACGGACTGGAGAAATGTCTCTTTGGGAGTTTACACATTTGAAAGTTAATGAAGCTAATGAAGACAGACAGATGGATGGCTACAAAATTGCCATGGAGTCTGCGGTGACTAAGCAGGAAAGTGGATTGAAGATATTTTTCTTTCCGTTTGAAAAAGAAACATTTTAAATGGCTTTTTACTTTGGATTACCTTGAAATTAACATTAGATCTATGGACTTTGGAGATTTCTGTTCTGTCCCAGATGATTTTAAGAAGAAAGAAGGAATATTTTGGACATTTGACAATGGAAATTAACAAGCTTAGCAAAAAAAATTAGGTGTGGCGCAGGAAAAAAAAGACAGGAAGTTGATGCACCACACATGGAACAGACATTATAAAAGCATTAAAGGCACATACAGAATTTTTTAATTCGAACAGATGAACTTTGAAATGGAACATTTATGAACAGATAGAAAAAGGAAGAAAAGGAGGAAATAAAGTAATAAATTTTAAATGTAACTAAACTGAAATGTAAAGATCAAAAACCTAAAGGTATATATGATTTTTGGATAAAAATAGAAAGGCTTCTGGAGTAATAAAAATAGAAAATAAGAGATGGCAATTAAAATAGAGGATGATGTACAGGTGGTTAAAAACAATAAAGAAGAGTATATATTACTGTGAGACAAATTTACTGCTTGATGTAATATGTTTTAATTTTAATTTGTAAACAAATATTAGATTGATGATTATGCTTGATTAAGGCTTTATTGAACAAACTATCAGACACACAGATATTAGCAACAAATTGTGATTTAATTTAATATATGCTGGAAATGATGATTATTATGAAATATATTGAGAATTAATTTTAAAGACTGTGCTGGAAACTGATATAAAATAGATAATTATATGTTAAGGGGAAGTTAAAATAAGAGGGATGGATACCAACTAGATAAGAGTTTGAGACTCAGAGGAAATATGTTAGAAAGTAGTTAAAATGCTGGAAATCAGCCAAATAATTATAGGAGAGTTGGAGGAGACTATGCTGGAAATCAGCCAAACAAGAGTGGGAGTCCTGGAAGAGACTATGCTAGAAATCAGCCAAACAATGGAGGGAGTATAGGAGGAGACTGTGCTGGAAATCAGCCAAACATAATATGCTGGAAATCAGCCAATAACGGTGGTAGGCTTGGAGGAGACTATATTGAAATTAGCCAAAATAGTTGTTGCTCTGAAGAAAAATATGCTGGGAATCAGCCAAACAGAATACATTGGATAATAGCCAAATAATAGAGGGAGGTATGGAAGAAAATATGCTGGAAATTAGACTAAATAAAACATGTTTTTGTGATAAATATGTGTAACATGAAAAGTGAAAAGTGATGAAATAGATGATAAGTGGGATAAAATCAAAGATAAATTGATAAAGTTTAAGATATTAAGAATCAAGGAAAGGGTCAAGAGATTAAGAATTAGATAGAACTTTTGTCTTAGAAAGTGTAATAAAAATGGAGTGGTATGGAATTTGAAATTAAGATTTGTGGTGATAAAATTGTAAGGTAAATAATTAGAATAAGAGGTTAGAATATTGTTAAAAAGTTTTTATGCTGATGGTAAAAGATATAAGGTGAAGAAGAACAAGATATAATTAAGATTGACATATAGATATAAAAATGAGTGAAAGTTAATTTGAAATTAAAATTGTATTGATATAATGGATTGGTTTAGATGAAGATGTTAAAATTTATGTTAAAACTTGTTTTTTTATGTTTTGAATTTTTATTTGTAAAAGATGTAATGGGAAATTGTGAATGGAGCTTGTTAAAGAAATATAAGCGTGGTAACCATCTATGACTGGATCGAGACTCTGCTCTTGAAAGTTATATTTTATGTTTAAGTTTGAAAAAAAAATTTACAAAAAAAACAAAAACAAACTAGAAATAAATACAGGTACTGTATAAAGCTATATAGAAGAATATGTATTGTAAGCAATATTACTACCACACTGTACAAAATTGTAAAGTGAAATATATAGAATGATAAATGTATACACAATTATGTTAGAACCATGGAAACAATAGACATAAGTATATTGTATAATATCAAGTTTCTTTTTTTCCCCTATGGACTATACGATATGAATAAGAGGAAAAATGGTTGTAATTAGAATGTATAACATAATGTATATTTAAAAAGGTGTTGATATAACCTGTATATCGCTATTGCAAAATTGAAATTGTGATATAAAATGAAGAAAAATGTCAATAAATTTTTTTTAAAAAAACTGATCAGATTAAACATTATTATTACATTCAATCAATTTATGAAATTCCCAAAACAATACACATCTATATTAGGTTACAGTATATCATTATTCAATTATTCCACCTATTTCTCATTATTACTTTCATTTTATCAAATAAAAATGTAATACATTAATATTCCCTTTATTTCTATCACTTATTCTAGCCTTTAATCTTACCACCCTATATTAAAAAGCTTTTTCTTTCTTTCCTGTCTAACTTCTAATCATGTCATCTGCCTACAAAAAGAGAAAAAAAAAGAAAAAGAATAGAGAGGGAGAGATAGGGAAAGACAATTCAGAACAAGAATCATCCATCCATCATCTCTTGCCTGCTTTGTCCTTTAATTGCTATACTTTAAAAGAAAGAGGGGTAGAAGGCAAAGCAAGTCAAAACAACAATAAAGAAAGAAAAAAAATCATCTATCCATCGTCTTTTGCCCGCTTCGATACTTCAATTGCTGTTTTTTACTTGCTTCCCCATTCCTCTCTTAAGTCTCCATCTATATCTATTTCTTGGATGTCCAATTTAAGTGTTCCTCCCACCTCTACCCATTTATTTATTTATTTATTTATTTATTTATTTATTTATTTATTTATTTATTTATTTATTTATCAAATTTCTATACTGCCCTACTCCCGAAGGACTCAGGGCGGTGAACAGCCAAGATAAAATACAGATAATACAAATATGAAAAATCCCTTAAAATTATTAAATATTTTGGCTGAAACACAGATTAAAACACCCAATTTATAAAATCACGAATTAAAAATTTAAAAGAGGAGAGTTAGGCCAGGCCAGCCTGCTGAAATAAAAAAGTTTTGAGAGCACGACGAAACGTGCGCAGGACCGGGATCCTCCGTATCTCTGGGGGGAGCTCGTTCCAGATGGTAGGTGCCCCCACAGAGAAGGCTCTCCCCTGGGGGCCGCCAGTCGACACTGTTTGGCTGACGGCACCTTGAGGAGTCCCTCTCTATGGGAGCGTACTGGTCGGTGAGAGGCTATTGGTAGCAGAAGGTAGTCTCGTAAATACCCTGGTCCGATGCCATGGAGCGCTCTAAAGGTGGTAACCAAAACCTTGAAGCGCACCCGGAAGACCACTGGGAGCCAGTGCAGCTCACGCAGGAGGGGCATAACCACCCACGCAGCTGCATTCTGGACCAGCTGGAGCCTCCGGGTGCTCCTCAAGGGGAGCCCCATGTAGAGAGCATTGCAGTAGTCCAGGCGGGAAGTAACGAGAGCATGAGTGACTTTATTTAACGAGTCCCGATCTAGAAAGGGACGCAACTGGCGAATCAGGCAGACCTGATAAAAAGTCCCCCTGGCCACAGCCATCATGTGCTCTTCTAAAGACAGCCGTGGGTCCAGGAGGACACCCAAGTTGCGAACCCTCTCCGTAGGGGCCAATGACTCGCCCCCAATAGTCAGTGATGGCACCAACTGACTATATCGGGATGTCGGAAACCACAGCCACTCGGTCTTGGATGGGTTGAGCCTGAGTCTGTTTCTCCCCATCCAGATCTGCACAGCCTCCAGGCACTGGGACATCACTTCAAGGGCATCATTGGGGTGGTCCGGTCTTCCACTGCCTATTTTCTAAAATTTTTACCGAGGCCCCTGCCTCCATTTCAAACATATTGTCAGCCTCTATGATGCTTGCTTGCTATCAGCTGCCATAGTAATGGGGGTGGGGGAGAAATATAGTATTTGGGTGGGGAAGCGAGCTGGTGGAGGTGTCTTGTGATGTGACCGAAAAGGGAGGAAAAGGGAGGGATGCTCTCATCGTCTTCTGTGCAGCTAAATGGACTTGTTGATAGCCAGTCAAGATCAACCATTCTGGCATAGCAGATGGATGGGGCCATCTGAAGATGCACCTCACATGACACCATGGGGGGCTGGGGATTGGACATTCAGTCAGGGAGCTTGGGGGAGGGATTTGAGAATACGTTCAATATGTAATTTTCATGCCTTTAGCCTCAAATCTTGCTTTTCTTTCATTGCTATCAGTTCATATTCAGTAAAAGTACCTTTTTCTACAAACATGGAGTTGGGTTTTTCTTTCTTGAGTTTTGAATGGAGGCACATCTGACACATATCTTCCAACTCTCTTAATATGTTTTCCCCCTGGTTTAATTCATCAATCATTATTATTTTTGTTATAATCTCCTCCTTGTCTTCTTCCTTCTTTATTTCTTCTTTTGACTCTTCCCTTTCCTGGGCATCTCGGTCTGTAGTCATCATCCCTTGTATAGTGTTTTCCATTTTTTCCATAATATCCTTAAATCCTTTGTCCATAATATCTTTTACATTTTGATAAAGTAAATCCATCTCCTGGACAATTCCACTCGTAGCCAGGGAGGCTTTTCATCAGGTTCGCCTGATTCGCCAGTTGCGTCCCTTTCTGGATCGGGACTCCTTACGCACAGTCACTCAGGCACTCGTCATTTCCCTCCTGGACTACTGCAATGCTCTCTACATGGGGCTCCCCTTGAGGTGCACCCGGAGGCTCCAGCTGGTGCAGAATGCGGCTGCGCAGGGGATTATGGGAGCGAGAGGGTGCTCCCATGTGACACCTCTCCTGCACGAGCTGCACTGGCTCCCGGTGGACTTCCAGGTGCGCTTCAAGGTACTGGTTACCACCTTTAAAGCGCTCCATGGCATCGGACCTGGGTATTTGCGGGACCACCTTCTGCCGCCAATAGCCTCCCACCGGCCAGTACGCTCCCACAGAGAGGGACTCCTCAGGGTGCTGTCAGCTAGGCAGTGTCGGCTGGCGACCCCCAGGGGGAGGGCCTTCTCTGTGGCAGCACCTGCCCTCTGGAATGATTTGCCCCCGGAGATACGGAGGATATCAGATCTCCGGGCTTTTCGCCGTGCCCTAAAAACTTTTTTCTTCCATCAAGCGGGGCTGGCGTGCAAACCCCCACCCCCCATTTTTGAGATATTAGATTTTTTTAATTGTTTAATGGGTTTTAGTTGTAAGGTTCTTAATGTTTGGCCAAAGGGTATAATTCTTTTAAATTTTTAAATTTTGCATTGGATGTTTTTTACTTGGCTGTGCACCGCCCTGAGTCCAGTAGGAGAAGGGCGGTATACAAATTTAAATAAAATAAAATAAATAAATAAATAAATTTCTCCTTCTTCAAAATCTTATTTTATTTTTTAAGAAAGTTGATTTTTGTCCAACAGTCCAAGAATTATTTATTTAAACTATCTTTCAAGGAGTACACTAGTCCCAATTCTTTATATCTCATAAGTTAACACTCGGTTCCATTCAAGTAGTCCCAGAGGTTATCAAGAAACCTTTTATATCGACTTCCGGTTTGCTGCTGGCCGCCGCCAGATGTTCCTTTGAGATCGTCAGCTTCCATTGCCTGTCAGAGCCGCCTTCACAGCGGAATGGCGGCTCGAAAAAACTCCGTTTCCAAGAGGAAACGGAGATAGAGCCGGCAGGGGTGGGTAGAACTCTCTGCAGAGTCCCAAAAGTTTTTTTTTTACTTTTGGGACGGAGCGGATGAGAAGCCCCATATCCCCTGCCGCTGCTCCGGGCTTTGGGAGACCTCTGCTTATGCAGAGCCAGGCGTCAAGAGCAAGCCTGCGAATTTAACAGAATAATCAAAGAAAAGGCAAGCTGGACCCTTAATACTGAATCGCAAGTATTTTACCCTTTAAAAAACTATTTAAGAGAAAAGATGAGAGGAAAGGGGGAAAAAGAGTCTTTTAAAATGGCGTCTGCCATGGCTGGAGAAGGGCTGAAAGCTGCGGCTTGAAGAGAGGCTGAAAGGGAAAGTCCTTCCATTTTCTATTACAAAGTAGCGGAATGAATACTTTTGGCCATAATTGAGGCAAAACCTCACTCTCACTCTTGCTTTTTTTTTTCTTTTTTTTTTCTTGGGGATCTGATATTGATCTTGGTTGGAAACAAGCTTTTTTTTTCTCTCTCTCTTTTCCACTAAATCTTGTCTGTGTGGGAAATGGCACCGGGACTCACACAGCTAGACAAACGGGGGGGGGGGGAATCTCCCCCATTAATAAATTACACCAACAAGTTTTAACTCTCCAGTGTCAGAAACCTGTTTTTAATATAATAGAATTTCTTCTTGAAGAGATTGTAAGAAGGGATGAGATTGTGAACCAGCAACTCGAAAAATTTAAGCAGGAAATTAAAGAAATTGGTGAACTGGTGAAATCAAAGTTTGACTTTTTGAATCGAAAGATTTTAAAAACAGCTAATGGTTTATCAGACTTTCTGATTCGGGTGGATGCAAAGACTAAATTATTAGAGTCTAAAATGAAGGAAACTGAGGAGAATTTGGATGACATGATTCAAAAAATTAAAAAGGATTTGGTAAACATTCAGGATAATAGCTCAGAAGACAAACCTAAAATGGAAGTTGACCAAAAGACTGGTAATGAAGAAAATGTGCAACAGAGGATTGAAAGAGAAGTTTTAATGATTCAATATAATTTTACAGAATATGCAATTAGACTGAGAGGTTTGCAGGAAAATAATAGAGATGACTTAAGGAAAATATCTTCTGAAATTCTGGCTGGGATTTTAAAGGTTCAACCTGATGAAGTGTATTGCAGGATTGATAGAATTTACAGAATAAACTCCTGGTTGGCAAATCAAAGGCAATTGCCTAGAGATGTGGTGATCTATTTTACAGATAAAGAAATTAGGAATAATATTGTGCAGAACTCTTTTAATTCTACTTTGCAATTTCATGGAAGAAAGATTTGGATTTTTAAGGAGCTCCCGACTAAGATGTTAATGGAGAGGAAGAAATTTGGCTTTCTAGTGACTGAGTTAAAAAAAAGAAATATCCTATTTAGGTGGAATGCCCCAGTTGGTTTAATATTGAGACACCAAGGAGTAAGATATCAACTGAACACTGTTGAAAAAGCGGAAGAATTTTATCAAAAAATTTTAAAAATGAATTTAACATCTTTAGGCATAATACAGGATAAGCAAAAGGAGTTGGAAACAAAAAGAAAATACCAAATTACAGAGGCTGTGGTGGATAAGTTGTCTTTGGACTCTCTGGATACCCCAGCTGGACTGTCTATAAATAAGAGAGCAGTGTCATCCGACTCCAATGTGATGAACCATCAAGTCACAGACAAGTGCGCAAATCAACCAGTTGATATACAAGTGATGGAGAAGAAAGATGAGATGATAAAACTAACCCAACAAGATCAACTCACAAAGCAGAATGAAAATCGATCAGCCGATACACAATTGGTAGGCACGAAACGAGGATGGAAATTCAACCCGCAAAAGAAAAAGAAAAGAAATAGATCTCATAGAAACAGCAATTTCTAAACCAAGCAACAGTGAAGCCAGGGACTTTAAAAAATGAATGAACATCTGAAAAGATAGTGGAGGCGAACAATTGTTTAATACTATCCTGAGGATTGTGGCAGATCTCTGTAATGCCGTGATTTTGGGATGTGAAAAGAGCCTTACCTTGTTGGATTTGAATTATCTACTTTGGATTTCTTTTACTGGTGAATATATTATGATTATTTTGAGTTACAAGGCAAGAGAGTCACGCTGGGGCATGCAGAAGATCTGGTTGTTACCCATTAGGATGATGGGAATCAACAATCCTGATGAATACCACAACTATAACTATATGGATATAATTATAATGTCACTCGGGTGGTTGTTTTTACTTTTATATATATACGAGGATATCTACTACTGATGGGGGCAGAAGATGATTGAAGATTTTGAACAAACTGTTGCACCAGCATGTTATTTTACCCTATTATGGGTGATGGATTTAACGATCCAGTGGAAAGACATCAAAGAAGATATTATATGGATTATAAATTTAAAGTTATTGTCTTTTTTTTTTTAAAATGGAATGCATATATAGATATGTGTATATTTTAGTAAAGTGGGCAGTGGGTTATATTTAGAATTGTATTGCATGATTTTGTAGGAATTGAAGGGTTGAAATAGGTTAGTTTACTGATTGATTAGTCTAAGAAAAAGGATCTTTAAGTCATATACATAGGGGAGTGGAGGAATTGGATAGAACTGAATAAACGTTAAATTTGGATGTAGGGAGAAGGCTGCTTTAAAATGTTATATTAATATATATAAAAGATTAAATGTTAAATTGTAATAATACACTATAAGTTTAGGGGAGGAGAAAAAGGGCAGATTATCATAAAAATGGGAGTTATAAGAATAATATGCTAAGGGTCAGTATTCCGAGGAGGGAGTAAGGGAAAGGAAAGATATTATGTATGTAACTAGTTATGAAATAGCCTATTGTTGTGAAGAAGTCACGGGGGGGGGGGATGGGTGGTGAGGGGGGGTTAGGGAAGAGGGGGGAAAGGGGGAAAAACTTGTATTTGAAAACTTTTTCAATAAAAAAAAAAGAAACCTTTTATATCCTCTTTGCAAATTCAATCCTCTAATATAGTGTTCAAGTGTCTCTTTACTTAAATCTCTTCCTTGTAGTTTCCTCTTTTGTCAGCAGGTGGCATTCTCTGTTTAAATTTCAGTTTACTAGTCCATTGTCATTTGGGTTGTACAACAAATATAAAAGCAGAGTACGTTTTTGATATAGATAATTCAAATGTTTAAAAATACCTTACCAGTAGCGCTTCTTCCCAGTTTATTTATTTCATAATCTGTTGTTTATTCTCCAACAGCTTTCTTTTCTGGTTAGGTATTTTTTTTCAAAATGTCCCAAAATGCTTAGGTGCTGCTTTAACACTCAATTCTGGGCAAATAGTTCTGAGCTATTTCTTGGGGTTCAATTTAAGACAAAAGATAAATCCTCTCCCCCAGTTCCACCACGGCTCACCTTCTCTCCAGCACCAATCTTAACAGTTATTCTTCAGTTGTCCCAGCTTTGTAGTGGCCGTTTTTGGGCTTCTTCTTCCTCGTCTGGCTGTGGCTGAGAGGGAAAAAAAATCCGGGCCAGACAGGATAGCTGTGACTCTCCCCAACCTCACAGAGTGCTCCTCTTTCACCACCCTTCAGGGCGGCTTAGGCTCCCTCCAGAGCCCACAAACATGAAGAATTCAGAACAGGGAAAGGAAACCTATTCCTCTATGTCTGTATCGCTATGACATCAACTGGAAGTCTTGAAGACATTTTGCTTCTCATCCAAGAAGCTTCTTCAGTTCTGACTAAATGGTGGAGAATGGAATGGTTTCTATTCCTTGCAGTCATCTGGTCCATTAGCACTTTTTCTGAGTCATTGGGGCCACTTGGAGATTTATCTGTGATCTCAAGGACATCTGAATAG
The DNA here is from genome assembly GCA_022577455.1 of Arizona elegans. Classification (NCBI taxonomy): domain Eukaryota; kingdom Metazoa; phylum Chordata; class Lepidosauria; order Squamata; family Colubridae; genus Arizona; species Arizona elegans. The sequence goes on from JAKOOJ010000001.1 coordinate 159,830,941, forward strand.
TGCAAATGGGTATGGAACTTTCTTGGAACTGCTAAAAGGACTTTATTGTAAACAGGAGATAAGTGGTGTCATGTTGTGGCCTGCCGGTGGCCAGCAGAGCTGGCAGCAGAATCGGACAGTGAGGAGGTTGGAGAGGAACTTGGGCCAGTCCTGGGGGCTGGGGAAAGCTTGGACAAGAGCCCTGCATCGGAAGCAGAGAGGGAGAGACAGCAGCGAGGCAGAGTAATAGCTGGAGCCTGTTCCCAGTGTGCGCATAAGCAGAGTTGCCAGAAGACAAGAACAATTAAGAAAGCAGGGTAGACTCGGGAGTAAGGCCGCACCTTACTCCCATAGGACATAAAAGAGGAGCGAACGGGATATGGGCTTTTGCAGGAAGTAATTAGTTCATCTCGTTTCAAGATTGGAAAGTTCTGTTCGTGACTCTAATAGACTCGGTGCCAAATTTGGCCTTGCTCTGCATTTGGAAATAGGTTCTCTGGCAGTGTTCCAAGTGAGATAAGGTGGGGGGGATTGATAAACATTCCTCTGAAAGACTGTTTGCCAAAGCCTTGTTGACTATGAATGAATGAAATTCACAGTCGTGTTAACAAAAGAGGTTTTACCAGGATTAAGACTTTGCTTCATGCTTTCTAAGGAAGCCTAGGTCAGAACATGTCATATCCCTTCACCTCTGTTGAGAGGGGGCTGTTCAATTTTAATGTAGATGGCCCCTTTGTAGATGGTCTCTTAATGTAGATGGTCTCTTTCAAACCAGCAGTTATTTGCAATGAGTTTTCAGAGCATCTACTATTTAATCTCTCTATAGATCACCTTCAGAAGTTCCTATATAGTTCACTTTCAGAAGTTCCTCAACTGATAAATGTTCTATATATGCAGCAGTAACATAGAAGCGAGATTCTGGTGCTGTCATCATATTGGAACAAACATTATGGTGCTTCTTTAGAAGCCCTATAACCAGTATAGGTTTTGAACAGAAAATAGGGTTGCCCTGGGTGAATTGTTTGTCAGGGTTCCAAGTAACATATCCACAGCAAACAAAACTCTGATTCAAGGTTAAATATACAAAAATATTTAAGCTACTGCTTGTTACATTTCCTATTACTAGCAGAAGACTACAAGACTATTTCAGCAGTGAAAAACTGAATGTTAATTCCAAATAGCATTGTAGCTAATGATAGTTGAAACATTTATTGCTACAGCGCCCTATTTCAATGAATTTTTTGACATCTGGTAAGAATTTCTATCTGTGTCTTCACAGGAGCTACATGATTTGTAGTACATTTCTATACTAGCAACTTTTATCTCATATTTTATATCCTTACATGGACTCTTTCAATATTCTCCATTCTCAATGGAGTTCCATGTTTATGTAAATGTTCCTTACCTATAATATGCACACACTCACATTCTCTCTCATACACACACAGGGGCCAAATCCAGCCTACCATGTATTTTTATATTGCCCACATACTAAGAATAGACTGGGAGGTGGCAGAGCCTCAGTCAAATTCCCAGGGCAAGGATGTGGCTAATGGTCAAAAGCAGGGTTTCCTGGGTGATCAATGATAGCAGCCTTGCTGGAAGACAGCAATGGCTATCATATTCCTTTGGTTGCAGACCTGGCAGTTAGCCTGGTGAGTTACAGAAAACATTTGCCATCCCTCTGCCAGATAAACATGGGTATCACTTGGGAACTCTTAAAGATATTAGAGTAGAATTCTAGAGTGGCAAGAAAATGTAAGAGTAGCAGGGGAGCTAAACTATTACTTTTGTAAGAGTTAACACTGGTAGAAATTTATTATCATCTGTAATATGTTTTGTGATTCATATCAGAATTTGCAGAGAGAGAACAAGATAGCCTGAAACAGCATGACATGCTTTGGCAGCACATTAGCCTGCAGGCAGTTTCCTAATCACAGTAACCATTTGCATAATATAGCTGCACTTAATCCAGTACTGAGTAATTGTAACCATAGATCATGGAACTCATTCCACTGGCACAGCTTGAGAAGAAATAAAGAAATCATTTTAGGTTTGCAAATTGAAACTTCCCATATTGATATTGAATGTAATGGTGGTGAAAAATATGTTTATGAACATCCAAATGTACTGGAGATAGATGCAGTGGGAGCATAATTTCACCACAGTATATTATAAGAAATGGAAGATGGAAAATACCTTTTTGCAATTGGGAATATTTTAATGTTGCTGCTTTGGATAATTCTGTGAAATAAGATCTATACCCTGGTTCCTGTGGCTGAATCAATAACAAATATTATATATATATTTATTTATTTATTATATATTTATTCATTCAGATTAATCTAGTTCTGAAGTTAATTTAATTTAATTTCCTGTATTAAATAATTGGATTGATCATACACAACAGGCAAACTTGGCAAAGTAAATCAGAGAAGAAGATAACTGCTGCTTTAAAACAGCAAGCCCCCGCCAGTAAATGAATCTTTGCTTGAGCATGTATTTCCCCTTCTGATAGCAAATAAAGGAAAACATTCTGTCCTCCCACTCACAGAGGTCAGCTATGTATACAAATGTGTATCTTTATATATGATGACCCACATTCTTGCTGGGGAAAAACCAGTGCAGTGGATACAACTTTAGAATGTTGCCAGCCAGGCTCCAGACTGAACAGATTGTACCATAATTCTTTTATCCAGTCTGAACCAATGTTGTTGTTTTGCCAAGAGCTAGTGTGGGTAGCGAGCCTTCATTCCTCAGCTTTCTTTTGGGAAGGTGGATCACAGCACTGAGTGGGGATGGCAAACCCAAGGAGACTTCTTTCCCCATAGAGTCATCAGTATATACGATGGAAGTGTAATATTTACAAACTAATTAGATTTGGCTGGGTTATCATTGCACTGAAAGATGATAAGTGCAAATAAATTAAGGTGGTTAAAATTATGAGTTTCTAAATAATTTTGATTAAGTAATTTTGATTAAATTAAGTAATTTTGATATTGAACTTCACGGGAAAAAAGAGGCAGTTTCCAGGACAAACTCTTCAAATGGTTCTGTTTCAGAACAAAATCCCAAGTGGAGACTAGTTATTTTGGGTGTAATATTAGAGTTATACCATATTCCTTACCCACAATATTGTACAAAATGAAAAATGAATACCAACAATGGTAAACTGAGGTAAGGAAAATCACAGTGAATAGTTCACATATCCACCAGGATTAAATTATCTTTCTTATGAGTTTAAATTTTTATAGATTGGAGACTAAAAGAACTTCAAATTTTAATTCCATGGCTTAATTTTTAAAAAAATTACATTCACCTGTGGGAAGCTAGCCTGCTCCTAGAATGAAATATTTTGAGAAATATTAAAAATGGCAGGATAAAATATTTCCCATAAAAGAGAAATAAAAATCTTTTTTTTCCAAATGTTTTATTTTTTATAAAAATATCAAATCAATGCGTGAACAGTGTGGCATCTGGGTGTCATACATTCTGATACAAATAAAACTAATCAGGTTAATCATAATTATTACATTCAATCAGCTTATGTATTTCGAATAATAATACACATTCGTATTAGGGTACAGTCTATCATTATTCAATTATCCCACATTTTCTCTTGTTATTACTTTCATTATATGATTATAAAAATGTATACACTAATATTCCCCTTTCTCTTATTTCTATCACTTATTCTAGCTTTTAACCATTTTATGAAAAGACTTTTTCTTTCTCTCCTATCTAACTTCTTTTTTTATTGAAAAGTTTTAGAATGTTTTACAAACAGATTTTCCCCCCTCCTCCCCCCACCCATTCCCTTCTCCCTCCCACCCGCCGACTTCCCAGAGCAAAATACAGGGTATTGCATTTAACAAACATAATCTAACATAAACAAACTAACCAGAAGCTCCTAACTCCCCCTTACTCTTTAACTCCCCCATAGGTACCAAAATGTCAGAATAAGAAGAAAAATCATCTAAATATTTCATTCATAAGCTATTTGCTACTTTTTAGTCCCATATTTGTTTTGTGTATAGTCAATCCATCTTCTCCATTCCAGTACATATCTTTCATTCGAATGATCCCTCAAATATGCAGAGATTTTAGCCATCTCCGCCAAGTTAGCTACTTTTAATGTCCATTCTTCAATAGTAGGTAATTCTTCCTTCTTCCAATATTGCGCCACCAAAAACCTAGCTGCAGTTATTAAATTCAAAATCAGATTAGTCTCTATAACTGTACAATCTACAGTTATGCCCAATAAAAACAACTGTGGAGTAAATTTTATCTTCCTTTTAAGAATATTTTGTATAATCCACCATATCTTAATCCTAAAGTGACCAGACGTTCCGCTTTGGCGGGACAATCCCAATTTTTAGCAATTTGTCCCGCATCCCGCAGCGTTTTTAAAAAGTCCCGATTTTTCATTCTGCCTCCTGAGTCCTGGCTGCCTCCTGAGTCCCAGCTGATGACTAGAAGGAAAAAAAACTGTTTAAACTCTTGCCGCGGAGCTTCAAAGGGCCAACCTACAGCTGATCAGTGTTAAAAGAAAACAAATGAGTAGACCCATGCCTGCAAAAATAGAAAAAACAGCCCCTTACAGCTTCCGCATAGGTTAATTGGCTGCAAAGAGTTCCTGGAAAAGTTTTTTTTCCCCTAGCTATGCTGAAAAAGCGAAAGCGAAAGTAAAGCTGCAACATGACAAAATCAGGCAGAGAGAGATTTCTTTTTCTTTTTCCTCACCAAAAAAGGTAGGTGCAAAACTGCAAAAAATGGGAAATTTAGGGCAAAAGAGGAGAGTTCAAGATTTTAAAACACAAAAGAAAAAAAGCTCTATTTAATTAGGGAATTGTAATAATTGAGATACTATTAATAATTGTATATTGTGTTGAAAGCAGAAATGGTTAAGTTGTGGTTGGAGGAATATATGGGGGAAATTACTTGGTTTATTATTATTGGTAAATATAATTAATTGATTTGTAAGAAATTGGATTGCATGGAAATAATTGGAATATTCATGTTCATATTGATTAATATACAAAAAAGATAGTTATATAACTAATTGATTTATATTAAAATGTTGAATTTGTATTAAACAACTGTATTACATAATTATATAATTAACCAATGTGAGGATGGATATAAAAATAGATGACAATGGGAAGGGGTATAATATAGAATAGAAGGGAAAAATTGAATTTGATTAAGATTAGAGATGAGGATGAAGGGTAATATTGGTTTTTTTAAAAAAATAGATGAGGAATAAATACGGCAAAAAGGAAATATAGAAATTGTAAATTTAATTGAAATGACTAAACACTGTTTAAATTTGTGAACCAGCCAAATATTCTGTTCAAAGAAAATACATTGTATGTTTGTATGTGTGTTTCTAATTATTGCTATTTATTCATATTTGTTCTCTTTTATTCTTTAAAGTTTAACAATTCATTCTTTATCTTAATATCTTTATATTTGTTTGGGGTTGGCTTTCTTCCCTTTCATCTTTTTTATGGTACAGCAATCTTTCTCCTCAAACCTACCACCTCTCTCTTTTCTTTCCTTCTTACTTTCTCTTCCCCCCACCCTCTTTTTCTCCTCCCTACTTCATCTTCCTTTCTCCTTCTCCTCCTCTCTTCCTCCCTCTCTTACCCTCACTCCTACTCTAATTTCCCTTCCCTTCCTTCATCCCTCTCTATTGCTGTATCCTTTAATGCATATGGACTACTCAGATGGCTGAAAAAGTTATTTTTGACTGGTCCTCGCACTTTTGACCAGTCCTCAAACTTACGACTGTCCTCACATTTTACGTTTTTTGCCCTATCTTATCACCATGGTGAAGAGAAGCAGTTGTGAAATGAGTAACATGGTTGTTAAGAATGCTGCATGGGCATAAATGTGAGGATGGTCATAAGTGTGAGGACCAGTCAAAAGTGCGAGGACCTGTCAGAAATGACTTTTTTCAGCCCTCTGAGTAGTCCCTATACACATAGCCATGGCCACCCAGTCACATGACCAGCTAGCCACGCCCACCAGTCACATGACCTCCAAGCCATGCCCACAAAATAAGCCACGCCCACAATAGTGTCCCTCTTTACCAATGTTAAAATCTGGTCACCTTACTTAATCCAAAATGCCTTAATTTTCTTACATGTCCACCAGATATGAAAATACGTTGCATCATCACATTTACATCTCCAACACGTAGATTGTAAACTCGGGTACATACAAGCTAACTTTTTGTGATCTAAATGCCATCTATAAAACATTTTGTAAAAATTTTCTCTCAGGTTTTGGGCTTGAGTAAATTTTACATTTCTAACCCATATTTTCTCCCATACATCCATGGTTATTGATTCCCCAAAGTTTTGTGCCCATTTTATCATACATTCCTTCACTAACTCAGTTTCTGAATCTATTTCTATCAGTACATTATACAGCCTTTTAATATGCATTGGACTTTGATCCCTGATTTGTTTTATTAAATTTTCTTCATTTTGCAAAATACCAATTTTCTGATCTTCTTTCCATCTAGTATACAACTGTCCATACTGAAACCAAGTTTGAATTTTCCTTTCTTCCTTTAATACCTCTAAAGACTTTAATTGCAATGTGCCTCTTTCCAAGATAAGAAGCTCTTATATAAGTAATCACATCTTGTTTCTGTTCCACACTTATATTCTCTATCATATGTCTAGGTATTGTCCATATAGGTAATTATATTGATACTTTTTCCATACACGTAATAATGCATTTCTTAATATATGACTTTTAAAATTCTTATTCACCTTTTTATCATATAGTAAATATGCATGCCATCCATATAACAAATCATACCCTTCAATATTCAATATTCTCTCTTCTGTTGAGTTAATCCAATCACTAATTACTGAGAGCACAGCTGCCTCGTAATACGATCTTAAATTAGGCATTTTGAGACCTCCTCTTTCACGTGTATCTTGCATTATTTGTTGTTTTATTCTCGGTCTCTTCCCTGCCCACACAAAATTAGTAATACCCTTCTGCCATTCATTCAAGTTTCCATCTTTTTTCAGTATTGGTATCATTTAGAAAAGAAATAAGAACTTTGGTAAAATATGCATCTTCACTGCAGCTATCCTTCCCAGCAGTGATAATTACATTTTTTTCCAATTTTCCATATCTTTCTGTATTTTTTGCCACAACAATTCATAGTTATACTTATATCGTTTCGCATTGGATGTCATAATATACACCCCTAAATACTTAACCTTCTTTACTGATTCAAATCCTGTTATTCTTTTTATTTCTTCTTTTTGACTTGTAACCATATTTTAAATTATTATCTTCGTTTTCCCTGCATTAATTTTAAATCTAGATACTTGTCCATATTGATTAATTATATCCATTAAACCTGTAACCGATTTTATTGGTTGGGTCAAAGTCACAATCAGGTCGTCTGCGAATGCTCGTACCCTGTAATCCTCATGCCTAATTTTAATTCCCCTTATTTTATCTGAGCCACGTATTTTATTCAACAAAACTTCCAAAGTCAGAATAAACAATAATGGAGATAAAAGACATCCTTGTCTTGTTCCGTTTTCTATATTGAAAGTTTCCGTTAAACTACCATTAATTATTACTTGTGCCATTTGTTGCTGGTATATTGCCTTAATAGATTGTATAAAATACTCTCCAAACTGCATCTTTTCAATTATTTTCAATAAAAAATTCCAATTCAATCGATCAAACGCTTTCTCCGCATCTAAGAATATAAGCACCGCAGGGACCTGGTTGTTTTTTCCCAAATTTGTCTTACATTACTCTTCATATATCACCTATTAATGAAACCGGTTTGATCATTGTGAATCATTTGTTGCATAACTGGCATCAACCTATTTGCCAATATTTTAGTAAAGATTTTATAATCTGTATTTAACAGTGACATAGGCCTATAGTTTTTTGGTTGAGTGTGATCTTGATCCTCCTTTGGGATCAAGGAAATAAATGCAGTTCTCCAAGAAGGAGGCACTTGTCCTCCAGTGTGTATTTTATTAAATAGTTCTTTAAGTGGTTCCACCATTTCTGCCTGCAAATTTTTATAATAAACCGCTGTCAGTCCATCCGTCCCAGGGGCTTTTCCCACCTTCAGTTGCTTAATTGCTAAAACAATTTCTTCAACAGTTATCAATTGATTCAAACCTTCCCTTTGCTCTTCTGAAATTATAGAAATATTCTCTCTCTGTAAATATTTGTCTATATCTGTACCTTGAATCTTATCACTAGTATACAACTTTGTATAGAATTCTGAAAATGTTTTTTTAAACATATTTTGCTGATACACCTCTTTACCCTTATATTCTATTTTCTCTATCGTACGTAGCTTTTGTTATTTCCTAAGTAAATATGCCAACCATCTGCCTGATTTGTTCGCATTACAAAAATAATTATGTTTGGCATATTGCAAATTAGTTGCCACCTGATCTGCCATCAACATATTAAATTGCCCTCGCAATTAATTAATTGCTTCATTTGTTTTCTTGTCAGTTGGATTTAAAATGAATACTTGCTCTTTATTTTTTATTTCTTCTTCTAGCTCCTTCCGTTTCCTTTCCTGTTTACATCTATATTTATTATTCATGTATATTAGAATACCTGTCATATATGCTTTACTTGCATCCCAAACCGTCTCCATATATGTTATGCATATTCATAACAAAAAATTCTTTCATAAATTGTTTGCATTCTTTCACATTTCCTTCATATCTAAACAAATTTTCATTCAGCCTCCAGGACTTCCTGGGTCCTTTTTCATATTCTAATTCCATCCAAACCAGACTATGATCTGTTAATGTTCTTGGACATATTTTTGTTTTCTTCACCCTAGAAAGAAAATCATTAGAAATTAATATAAAGTCAATCCTAGAAAATGACTGATGTCTATCAGAAAAAAAGGTAAAATCTTTCTCTTCTCCATTCCTCTCACGCCAAATATCTCTCAGCTCCATATCTTCCATCATATCAAAAAAGGATTTAGGCAATCTGGCACGTGTTTGGATATTTTGCAAAGATCTTTTTTGTCCTTTTTAATATCCATAACTCCATTCCAATCTCCCATCATTATATGTGTTTTGTAATCCAAATGTGTTAATTTAGCATGTAAAGTCTTATAGAAACTTTCTTGTTGCTGATTTGGTGCATATATTCCAATTAATAATGTTTTTTCCCTTCTATTAAAATTTCAATTGCAATATATCTTCCTTGCACATCTGCTTCAATTAATTTAGCTGTTAAACCTTTTTTTAGGTATATAACTATACCATTTTTCTTTTCCGGTGCAGATGCTACAAAATATGTCCCCAACCTTGCATTTATTAAATATTTTTGATCTTGCATTCTAATATGTGTCTCTTGTAAGCATATAATGTCATTTTTATACTGCTTCAGGTAATGAAATATTTTCCTCCTCTTTTGCGGTGAATTTAATCCATTGACGTTCCAAGTTAAAAATTTACTTGCCATCTTTGGCAATTTGAAGTTTTTCAAGCATTAGCTGAAGGTCATCTTTCACTTTGATCTTCGGCCTTGCCCCTCCCCCTGCTTCTGATTTTATAGTTTCTTGTGCTTTCATCTGGACTTGCTGCACCTTTAATTCCTCTTGGCGTTTCGTTGCTATTTTGCCAAATAATTCCATGTCTTGGGCAGAGCTCGTAAATTGTAATAAATCTTCTTCAACAATCGAGGCCCCTCCTTGAGCCTGTATCTGAGCCTGCATAATTTCTTTCGCTCCCTTTCTTGCTTCCTCTGTTTCCTTTCTTCTTCTGATTTCTTGAGAAGATGAACCTCCAGCCTTGAATACATTAAAATGAAAATCTCTTGCCTTCCATACTGTATTAAGATGAAATCTCTGTCCTGAGTAATCCACCACCAATCCAGTTGGAATCTCCCATCTGTACTGTATCTGATGCTTTCTAAGTTCATCCACCAAAAAAGCATAGTCCTTCCTTGCTCTCAACATTTTGGGAGGGATTTCTTTCAATGTTAAAACCTCCTGTCCTCCCACTTGAAGTTTATTTTATAAGAATCCTGCAATATCATATTTCTTAGCCTCTTTGTTGTAAAGTAAATTACAATGTCTCTTGGTAAATTTCTCTGCCTGGCCATCCATGAGTTAACACAATAAATTTTATCAATTTGCCAATCCAAATCCTCCTTTCTTTCTTCAGTTATCTGTACAAAGGCTTCTGCAAAGATCTCTCTCAAATTCTCTTATTTGTATTTTCTTTCAGACCTCTTTCAATCTATATTGAATCATCATCACCTCTGTGTCTGCTTTTTCTATCTGTGTCTGAACCTCTCCCATTTTATTCTCCAAATTCACGTTTGATTGATTAATTTCCTCTAATCTTTCATCTAACCCTTCAATGTGGCTTGCCAAACCTTTAAATGCAAAAATAATGTCTCTTTTAATTTCCTTATTTTGAGCTTGAATTACATCTTTAATTTCTGTCATTTCTCCAGTTACTTCATTCATTTTATCAGTCACCTCTTTCATTTTTTTCATCAAAAGCAGAAGTAATTTTTCCTTCTAAAGTGAAGGCTTGCAACTTTAAGGCTTGCTGCAAGGCTTCCAGGGTTAAAACTTGTGGTTCTACTGGAACTGTCAGAGATTGCGGTTTGGGTGGTGGAACAGGAGAACTCACAGTAATTTTGGCCTCAGCAGTCTTTATTTGTTTGAAAGCCATTTTCCAATTTTCAGTTCCAAATTAAAACTTTTACAACAGCCAGAACAAAGTCCCAGAAATTAGCTCAATTTCCAATTAGTTTCCAGTCCTCAGTAAGTTTGAATTTATCTAAAGTCCAATTTAATTTTTCTTTCTTTTAAAACAAATTCCGTTTATTGTCAGCAAAGACTGTCAGTGCAGATGAATACTTTACGTTAACTTTCATTACCACGCCCAATTAAGACTCGGCGCCATTTCCTTTCACTTTCTTCCCACAGCAATCAAGAAGGAAGTGTTCAATACACAGGAGTTAAAGTTAAATACTTGCAGTTAGAGTCGCTCCTGACTTCACTCTGCCTGCTTTTGTATCCAGAATATTGTTAAATTGTTGCAGGGATGGTTCTGGCATCTTGTTCTGCTAAAAGCAGAAGCGTCCCGGGTCCAGAGCTTTTGTCAGGCTTCCAGGGAGCTCTCACCCTTCACGCCCCAAGAATTGTTCCTGGGGCTCTTGGGGAGCTCTACCCAAGCCTGGCTGCTCTCGTTCCCCTCTTTTCCCGAGGGGAAAATTTCCAAGCCGCTAGACAGCTGATTTTCACGGTTCTAGCGGCTTCGATGAGATCGCGGGGCTAGCGTTCTGAAGGGAGCTGCCATCGACGAAGCAGTGCCACCGGAAGTCTCTCCTAACTTCTAATGTCACTATCTAAAAAAAGGAAAAGAAAGAGAGGGAAAAGGAAAAACAACTCAGAACAAGAACAAAAACAAGAAATCATCCATCCATCATGACGAGCCCTCTCTCGCCCCCCCCACGCCTTCACTCACCCTCACCCTCTGCCTCTGTTGAAGGGTTGCGTATCCCAGTGTGCAACGCGGTGCCCCACGCTTTAGCAAAGAGAGCAGAGAGAGGTTGCGTGTGGGTGTGTGGGTGTGCGTGCACATGACTATAAAACATTCTAGTGCAGGAAAAGTCCTGGGGAGTTCAGGGACTTCCTGCTGCTGCTGCCGCCGTCGCCACCGATACCTGCAGCTGCAAGAGCCCAACAGAAAAAGTTTGGGTAAGTTCAGGGATTCCCTGCTGCCACCGCGCCGCCTATGCCTCAGTGGTGGGTTGCTCCCGGTTCGCACCGGTTCCGGTAATAAAAAAAATTAATAGTTTGGAGAACTGTTAATAAGATTGTCTGGCCACGCCCCTGAACCGGTTCCCGGCCTGGTCGCAGGTCACTTACCCCGCCCACTCCCAATCTATTGCTGCCTCCTGAGTCCCAGCTGATGGCTAGAGGGAAAAAAATTGTTTAAATTCTTGCCACGGGGCTTCAAAAGGCTGCCCTATAGCTGATCAGTGTTAAAAGAAAACAAATGAGTAGACCAGTGCCTGCAAAAATAGAAAAAACAGCCCTTTCAGCTTCAGTATAGGTTAATTAGCACAAGTTGATTAGATCGGCCTCCCAACTCTCAGCTGATTTGCTCTCAGTTGTTTTGCGCAGGGCTCTGTTCTGTTGCTAGCTGCAAAGAGGTAAATTGGTGGAGCAGATTTTTTTCCCCCTAGCTATGCTGAAAAAGCGAAACTGAAAGTAAAGCAGGATCTTTGCTGCAACATGACAAAATGAGGCAGAGAGAGATTTCTTTTTCTTTTTTCTCACCAAAAAAGGTAGGTGCAAAACTGCAAACAATGGGAAATTTAGGGCAAAAGAGGAGGTTCAAGATTTTAAAACACAAAAGAAAAAAAGCTCTATTTAACTAGGGAATTGTAATAATTGAGATACTATTAATTATATATTGTGTTGAAAGCAGAAATGGTTAAGTTGTGGTTTGGAGGAATATATGGGGGAAATTACTTGGTTTATTACTATTGGTAAATATAATTAATTGATTTGTAAGAAATTGGATTGCATGGAAATAATTGGAATATTCATGTTCATATTGATTAATATACAAAAAAGATAGTTATATAACTAATTGATTTATATTAAAATGTTGAATTTGTATTAAACAACTGTATTACATAATTACATAATTAACCAATGTGAGGATGGATATAAAAATAATGACAATGTGAAGGGGTATAATGTAGAATAGAAGGGAAAAATTGAATTTGATTAAGATTAGAGAGGAGGATGAAGGGTAATATTGGTTTTTTTAAAAAAATAGATGAGGAATAAATATGGCAAAAAGGAAATATAGAAATTGTAAATTTAATTGAAATGACTAAACACTGTTTAAATTTGTGAACCGGCCAAAAACTCTGTACAAAGAAAATACATTGCATGTTTGTATGTGTGTTTCTAATTATTGCTATTTATTCAGATTTGTTCTCTTTTATTCTTTAAAGTTTAACAATTCATTCTTTATCTTAATATCTTTATATTTGTTTGGGGTTGGTTTTCTTCCCTTTCATCTTTTTTATTGTACAGCAATTTTTCTCCTCAAACCTACCACCTCTTTCTTTTCTTTCCTTCTTATTTTCTCTTCCCCCCTTCTTCTTCTCCTCCCTACTTCCTCTTCCTTTCTCTTTTCCTCCTCTCTTCCTCCCTCTTTTACCCTCACTCTTACTCTAATTTTCCTTCCCTTCCTTCCTCCCTTCTCTTCCTTCCCTCTTCCATCTCTCTTCTCCGTCCTTCATCCCTCTCTATTGCTGTACTCATTTTCAATTTTATATTTTCCACTATGGAGTCCAGGCAACCCTGGTCTTCCTTTCATTTATCAAGTATATTTCTCAAAATTTCCCCTCATCTTTTTAATTATTAGCAGTATATTTCATCTTATTTCATTTTTTCCTATTGAACCCAGTATTTTCAATTTTAAAAGGCTAGGATTTTTAAGCTTATTCTTTTCATTTACATATGGGGGGGGGATGCTTTTCAAGGAGCTACAAGGGGGGCTGAGAGCAGAGTCATTCTGACAGTGTCTTTTAAAATTGCTTGGAAGACCCATTTTTTCCCTAACAATAATGGTTTGTATACTTTGGAATAAAACATATACCTGGAAAAAGTACTTGCAAAACTTGGACAGAAGGAAAAGAAAGGCAGGACTGGACTCATTATCAGTAGCTAGTTAGTTCATTGTTATCAGTGACTCCCACTGATTCTAAACTCATTTTAAGACTGGGATTGGTGACTACTGAAATTTAAGTATTCACCATTGGTCTCAGAAATCTTTGATTTGCGAGGACCTGTCAGAAATCACTTTCTTCTGGTGGCACTGCAGGCGTCGGCAGCAGCTCCTTTGGGAGCACTAACCCCCGCGATTTTGTAAAGCCACTAGAGCAGCGAAAATCAGCTGTTCTAGCGGCTCGGAACTTTCCCCTCGGGAGAAGAGGGGAAGGCGAGCAGACAGGTGTGGGTAGAGCTCCCCAGGATCCCAAGATTAATCCTGGGGCGCAGAGGGTGAGAGCTCCCCAAGCACCTGAAGGAGCTCCGGATCCGGGACGTGTCTGTTTTTTTAACAGAACAAGGCACCGCGACCACCCCTACGAACTAAATGATTTTTCAGCGATTGGCTTTAAAGCAGGCAGAGCAAGACAGGAGAAATCACAACTGCAAGTACTAAACTTTAACTCTAATAAATTACCACTTCTTTCGGAGCTTGAGATGGGAGAAAGTAAAAAAAAGATGGCACTGAGTTGCTTAAGGGCGTGAAATCGAAAGTCAAAAGAGAAAGTGCTTGTTAACGCTCATTAACGCTCATTAATGCTGTCAGTACCTTTTAAAAGACTTTGTTGGGGAATTTTGAGGATTGGAAATTAAAGAATACAATATTGACTTATCAATAAGCCATAATAATTATTAAGGACTGAGATTAAGAAGACCTGTTGGTTCTGCTGAGTGGTTGGTGGGAAAGTGTTGGAGATGGCTGCGAAGCAAATAAAAACTGTTGTGACTAAAAGTGTGGGGACTTCTCCAGCTCAAACATCAAAAATGCAGTCTTCATTAGCCCCACCAGATACACAAACACTGACATTAGAAGTTCTTCAGGGAGCTTTAAAGAAATTGTCTACTGAATTGTCTAATGATTTGGAAGAAAAAATCACACTCCGTTTTGAGGAAAAAATTAAAGGAATGTCTGAGGAACTGCTTGAAATTAAAGAAACAATTAAAACCCAAAATGCTGCATTAAGAGAAGATATTGTGGATGCATTTAAGGGACTGGTGGGTCATGTTACATCATTGGAAGAAAGGGTGGATGAAATTGATCAGTTTAATTTGAATGTGGAAGCTAAATTGGGAGAGGTTCAAAATAAGATGGAAAAGGCGGAAGCAGAACTTATAATGACACAATACAGAGCGATGGAATGGGCAGTGAGGGTCAGAGGCTTGAAAGAAAATAACCAGGAAAATCTCAGAGAGATCTTTGCAGAAGCCCTTGCTCAGTTTACTGGAGAGTCTAAAGCAGAGTGTGACTGGCAAATAGACAAAATTTATCGTGTTAATTCATGGATTGCCAGACAGAGACAATTACCAAGAGATATTGTGATCTACTTTGTCACAAGGAGAACAAGAAATGGAGTTTTACAAGTCTCTTATAAGAAGAAACTTCAAGTGGCAGGACAAGAGGTTTCAGTAATGAAGGAGATTCCCCCAAAAATGTTGAGATCTTGAAAGGACTATGCATTCTTAATTGATGAACTTAGAAGGCGTCAGTTACAGTACAGATGGGAAGCTCCAGCCGGATTAGTGGTGAATTATTTGGATGAGAAACATCGTCTCAACTCAGTTTGGAAGGCAAGAGATTTTTACACTACCATACTAAAGGCTGGAAACCCACCATCTCCAGAGGCCAGAAGAAGGAAAGAACCAGGAGAGGTCAGAAAGGGGGAAAAGGAAATTATGCTGGCATAAGCTCAAGGAGGTGTTTTGACTACTCAACAAGAATTATTGCAACTCTCAGAGAATGTTCAACTTCTGGATTTATTTGAAAAAACGGAAGATCCCAAGGATCAAAGACAAACCCGAGCAGCAACCAGACATAAAGAACAAGAACTAAAGAAGCAACAAAGCCAGATAACAACCCAAGAAATTGTAACTACAAATATGGAGGAGCTATGTGGGAGGAGCTAGACGAAAGAGGAAATTCCAGGAGGACTTCCAGTCAGTGCTCTATAAGCTTTCAGGGGCCAAGGATGGCAAATAAATTTTTGACATGGAATGTTAATGGCCTAAATTCACCACAAAAGAGAAAGAAAATATTTCACTATTTGAAACAGTTTAAAAATGATGTAATCTGCTTGCAAGAAACACACTGTGCCTCAGATTGCCGGATGTGAGTCCCTCTTCGTGAGATGGGGTCATTGGGTTCAGATGGGCTTGCTGCTTGCGTACCTGGCTCCCTGCCGCGTGGCAGCAGCACTGCCTGAGCTACTCGACGTGATAGCCACGGTGGCAGTTGATACACCCAGGCTTATGGTCATGGGTGATTTCAACTTGCTATCCGTTGGTGAAACGTCTGGGATGGCTCGGGAGTTCATGGCTTCCACAACGGCCATGGATCTGACCCAGTTAGTTCATGGCCCCACTCACGGGGGGGGGGGGACACACTCTAGACTTGATTTTTGTCTCTGGCCAGTGGTTGAGTGATCTTGTTATAGGGGATATAGACATGGAACCCTTGTCATGGTCAGATCACTCACTCCTTCGTCTGGACCTTCGTACCGCTACACCCCGCCGCAGGGAGGGGGACCCAATTAGATGGGTCCGCCCCAGGCGCCTGATGGATCCCGATAGGTTCCAGACGGAGCTTGGGCCAATTCCTGATGATCTGGCACACGACTCGGCCGAGGACCTGGTAGCTGCCTGGGATCGGGCGGCTGGTGGGGCCTTGGATCGAGTCGTGCCTTTGCGGCCTCTGACCCGGTGTCGATCCCTCGCGGCTCCTTGGTTCACCGAGGAGCTGAGGGAGATGAAACGCCGGAAAAGACGCCTAGAGAGCGGTTGGAGGGCCAGTCTCACTGAATCTGACCGAACACTGGTAAGGTTGCATATTAAGACCTACTTAGTGGCGATAAAGATGGCAAAGTTTAATTACTTTTCCGCCTCTATTGCGTCATCAGGAAATCGTCCGGCTGCCCTGTTCAGGGTAACCCGCTCCCTGCTTCACCTGGGAGCGCGGGAGGATCCCTTGGAAGGCAGGGCGGAGGATTTCGGACAATACCTGCATGACAAAATCGCTCAGATCTGGGGGGACTTGGACTCTGACTGGGTAGATCAGGGCAGGGTGACGAGGAATAGTCTTGAGAATGTTATCTGGGAGGAGTTTGATGCTGTGACTCCCGATGATGTGGACAGGATTTTGGGGAGACTTAGTCCGGCCACATGTTTACTGGACCCGTGTCCCTCCTGGTTGGTACTGGCCTCCCGGGAGGTTACACGAGGCTGGCTCCAGGGTGTTATCAACGCTTCATTGAGTGAGGGTCACTTCCCTGCGGCCTTGAAAGAGGCGGTGGTAAGGCCTCTCCTCAAGAAGCCGTCCCTGGATCCGGCAATATTGGCCAACTTCCGTCCTGTCTCCAACCTTTGCTTTTTGGTGAAGGTTGTTGAGAGTGTGGTCACGCGACAGTTTCCACAATTCCTGGAGGAAACATCCTATCTGGATCCATTCCAGTCTGGTTTCAGGCCTGGACACAGCACGGAAACGGCATTGGTCGCGTTGGTTGATGATCTCTGGAGGGCTCGGGACAGGGGTTGTTCCTCTGTTCTGGTCCTGTTAGACCTCTCAGCGGCTTTTGATACCATCGACCATGGTATCATGCTGCACCGGTTGGAAGAGTTGGGGATGGGGGGCACCGTGTTACGATGGTTCTCCTCCTTTCTCTCCAACCGGTCGCAGTTCGTGTTGGCAGGGGGGCAGAGGTCGACCTCGAGGCCTCTCATATGTGGAGTGCCTCAGGGGTCGGTCCTCTCGCCCCTCCTGTTCAACATTTATGTGAAGCCGCTGGGTGAGATCATCCGTGGCTTTGGGGTGAGATACCATCAGTACGCTGATGACACTCAGCTGTACATCTCCACCCCAGGCCACCCCAACGATGCCCTTGAAGTGATGTCCCAGTGCCTGGAGGCTGTACGGATCTGGATGGGGAGGAACAGGCTCAAGCTCAACCCTTCCAAGACTGAGTGGCTGTGGTTCCCGGCATCCCAATATAGTCAGTTGACTCCATCACTGACTATTGGGGGCGAGTCGTTGGCCCCCACAGAGAGGGCTCGCAATCTGGGAGTCCTCCTGGATACACAGCTGTCCTTGGAGGAACATCTGACGGCTGTAACTAGGGGGACCTTTTATCAGGTTCGCCTGATCCGCCAGTTGCGGCCCTTTCTTGATCGGGATTCCCTGTGCACAGTCACTCATGCCCTCGTAACCTCTCGCCTTGATTACTGCAACGCTCTCTACATGGGGCTCCCCTTGAAGAGCACCCGGAGGCTCCAACTGGTCCAGAACACAGCAGCGCGGGTAGTGACGGGAGCAGCGTGGCGCTCCCATGTAACACCGCTCCTGCGTAAACTGCATTGGCTCCCGGTGGTCTTCCGGGTGCGCTTCAAGGTGTTGGTTATCACCTTTAAAGCGCTCCATGGCATAGGGCCTAGCTATCTTCGAGACCGCCTACTGCCACCGACGACCTCCCATCGACCTGTGCGCTCCCACAGAGAGGGCCTCCTCGGGGTGCCATCAGCCAAACAATGCAGGCTGGTGACCCCCAGGGGGAGGGCCTTCTCTGTGGGGGCACCTACCCTCTGGAATCAGTTGCCCCCAGAGATAAGGAGAATCCATGACCTCAGTGCCTTCCGCCGAGCCCTTAAAACCTTCTTTTTCCAACAAGCCGGGCTGGCCTAATTCTTTTTAAGTGTTTTTAATTGTTTTGTTTATCGTTTTAATTAATGGGGCCAAATTTATATATACTTTTAACTGTATTTTAATATTTGTATTTGATGTTTTTATGTGGCTGTTCACCACCCTGAGTCCTCAGGGAGAAGGGCGGTATACAAATTCAAAATAAAATAAAAATAAAAAATAAACATATTAGAACAAGTGATCAGAAATACCTAATAAATGCTAGATTGCGCAAACACTTTGTTGCATCAGCTCCTGAGGAAAATAAATGGCATAGTTATATACCTAAGAACAGATTTAAAGGCTAAATTAATTGAAGCAGATTCACAAGGAAGATATATAATGATTGAACTATTAATAGAAGGGAAGAAAATACTTTTAGTGGGAGTATATGCACCTAATCAGCAACAAGAGAAATTTTATAAACTTTTGCATAAAAAATTAATACAAATGGATTACAAATCATGCATAATGATGGGTGATTGGAATGGTGTATTGGACAAAAAAGACAAAAAGACTCTTTTGCCAAATGTTCAAACACGGGCTAAATTGCCTAAATCTTTTTTTGACATGATGGATGATATGGAGTTGAGAGATATATGGTGTGAATGAAATTTTAAAGAACAGGGTTTTACTTTTTTTTCTGATAGGCACCAATCTTTTTCTAGAATTGATTTTATACTAATTACAATTGATTTTCTTTCCAGGGTAAAGAAGACGAAGTTTTGTCCAAGAACCTTAACAGACCATAATCCGGTGTGGATGAAACTAGAGTCTGGGGAGGGGTCCAGGAGATCCTGGAGATTGAATGAAAACTTGTTTCGATATGAGGCAAATGTGATAGAATGTAAAAAGTTAATGAAAGAATTTTTTGTTTTCAATATGCATAAGGGTACACCTGTGGAAATGGTATGGGATGCAAGTAAAGCATATATGAGAGGAGTTTTAATAAATTTGAATAATTCTTACAGATGTAGACAGGGGAAAAAATGGAGGGAATTGGAAGAGGAAATAAAAAAGAAAGAACAGGCGTTAGTGGATAAACCAGATGACAAAAATATAAAAGAAGCCATTACAATATTGCGAGGACAGTTTAATATGTTGATGTCAGATCAAATTGCAACGAACTTGCAATATGCTAAACATAATACTTTTTGTAATGCAAATAAACCAGGCAGGTGGTTAGCATATATGTTAAGGAAAAAACAAAAATCTTGTACAATAGAAAAAATAGAGTATAAAGGTAAAGAGGTATATCAACAGAATATGATTAAGAAAGCATTTTTATATTTTTATACGAGGTTATATGCTGGTGATAATATACAAGGTAATGATATAGAGAGATATTTACAGAAGGAAAATATTCTTGCAATTACTGAGGAACAAAGGGAAAGATTGAATGTATTAATAACCACTGAGGAAATTCTTTTGGCAATTAAACAGTTAAAAAGTGGAAAGGCTCCTGGTACAGATGGTTTGACAGCAGTGTACTATAAAAATTTTCAATTAGAAATATTAGAACCTCTTAAGGAGTTATTTGTTAAAATACAACAGGGAGGAGAAGTGCCTCCATCCTGGAGAACAGCTTTTATTTCCCTGATTCTGAAAGAAGATCAAGATCATAGTCAACCCAAAAATTACAGATCCATATCATTGCTTAATATAGATTATAAGATCTTTGCAAAAATTTTGGCAAATAGACTAATGTTAGTTATGCAACAAGTGATTCATAAAGATCAAACTGGATTTATACAAGGGAGACAAATGAAAAGCAATGTAAGACAAATAGTTAATATACTGGAGTATTTGGGGAAGAACAACCAAGTCCCTGCAGTGCTTATGTTTTTGGATGCAGAGAAAACGTTTGATCGATTGAATTGGCAGTTTTTATTGAAAGTAGCACAAAAGGTGCAGTTGGGAGAGCATTTCATACAGTCTATTAAGGCAATATATCAGAAACAGACAGCACAAATAATAGTTAATGGTAGTCTCACAGAAATGTTTCAAATTGAGAAAGTAACAAGACAGGGATGTCCCTTGTCTCCTCTATTGTTTATTCTAACTTTGGAAGTATTGCTGAACAAAACGGAACTCAGATAATATACAGGATATTAAAATCAGGCAACATGATTATACATTACGAGCATTTGCAGATGATCTGGTTGTAACTTTAACCCAACCAATAAGTTCAGTTACAGGTTTGATGGAGATAATTAGGTAATATGGTCAAGTGTCAGGGTTTAAAATAAATATAGGGAAAACAAAGATGATAGCTAAGAATATGAATACAAATCAAAAAGAAGAAATGGAAAGAGTAACAGGATGCGAGATAGTGAAAAAGGTTAAATACTTAGGAATTGTTATCACAACGTCAAATGGGAAATTATACAAACATAATTATGAATTGTATGGGATAAAATACAGACAGAGATGGATAAATGGAAAAAATCACAACTGTCTTTGTTGGGAAGAATAGCAGTAGTTAAAATGAATGTTCTGCCCAAGTTTCTATTTCTTTTTCAAATGATACCAATACTTAAAAAGGATGCAAATTTGGAGGAATGGCAGAGAGGCATTAACAACTTTGTTTGGGTAGGGAAGAGACCGAGAGTTAAATTAAAAATAATGCAGATATACGTGAAAGAGGAGGTTTGAAATTGCCCAATCTAAAATTGTATTATGAAGCGGCTGTTTTGTCAGCAATTAGTGATTGGATTAATTTAACAGATGAAAGAATACTGAACATTGAAGGGTATGATTTGTTATATGGTTGGCATGCCTACTTAGTTTATGAGAAGAAGGTGGATAGGACTTTTAAAAGTCATATATTAAGGAATGCCCTCCTGCGTGTTTGGAAAAAATACCAATATAATTTGAACGGCAAGATACCCATGTGGGCAGTACCTAGACATGCGATAGAAAATATAAGTATAGAACAAAGACAGGATGTAATTACTTATAAAGAACTTTTGTTTACAGAAAGAAATGTACTACAGTTAAAGCCTCTGAATGTACTAAGAGAGGAAAGGGCAATTCAAACCTGGTTTCAGTATGTACAGCTGCAGAATAGATGGAAAAAAGATCAGAAAATTGGTATTGTACAAAGTGAAGAAAATTTGATAAAACAAATTAGGGATCAGAGTAGAATGCATATAAAAAGATTGTATAATATTTTGATAGAAATAGATTCGGAGACAGAGTTAGTTAAAGATTGTATGATAAAATGGGCACAAAATTTTGAGGAACCAATAATGATGGAAACATGGGAAAGGATCTGGGTAAGAAATGTAAAATTTACACAAGCTCAAAACTTAAGAGAAAATTTTTATAAAATGTTTTATAGATGGCACTTGGATCCTAAAAAGCTAGCTTGTATGTACCCAAACCTACAACCTAAAGGTTGGAGATGTGATTGTGTTGATGCTACCTATTTTCATGTTTGGTGGACTTGTAAAAAAGCTAAAGCATTTTGGATAAAAAAATATAGTGGATTATTCAAAATATTCTAAAAAAAGGATAAAGTTTACTCCACAGTTGTTTTTGTTAGGTATAATTACAGATTGTACGGCTATAGAGACTAATTTGATTTTGAACTTAATAACTGCAGCAAGACTCTTGGTGTCGCAGTAATGGAAGAAGGAAGATTTACCTACTATTCAAGAATGGACATTAAAAGTAGTAAATTTAGCAGAAATGGCGAAAATTTCAGCATATCTAAAGGACCACTCAAATGAGAAATATATGTTAGAATGGAAAAAATGGATTGATTATATTCAAGGCAAATATCGGGCTAAAAAATTTCAAATAGCTTATGAATGATTAGACAGATTTTATAAAGTACTTAAATTTAATTTAATAAAAGGGGAGTTAAAAGTTCAAGAGGGGGACAGGAGGCTATAGATAATTAGTTTATGTTAGCTTATGATTGTCAAATGTTATACCCTGTATTTTGCTCTGGGAAGTGGTGGGGGGAGGGAGGAAAGGGGGGTTGGAAGGGGAGGAGGGAGGGGGAAGGGGAAATGTCTGTAAAATTTTTAAAAACTTTTCAATAAAAAAAAAGGAAATCACTTTTTTCAGCCCTCTGGGTAGTCCTTTTGTGCATATGGACTACTCAGAGGGCTGAAAAAGTTATTTTTGACTGGCCCTCGCACTTTTGACCAGTCCTCGAACTTACAACTGTCCTCACATTTTACGTTTTTCTTCCTATCTTGTCACCATGGCGAAGAGAAGCAATTGTGAAATGAGTGACACGGTTGTTAAGAAGGCTACAATGGGCATAAATGATAACCAGTCATAAGTACGAGGACCGGTCAAAAGTGCAAGGACCTGTCAGAAATCACTTTTTTCAGTCCTCTGGGTAGTCCTTTTGTGCATATGGACTACTCAGAGGGCTGAAAAAGTTATTTTTGACTGGTCCTCGCACTTTTGACCAGTCCTCGAACTCATGACTGTCCTCACATTTTACGTTTTTCTCCCTATCTTGTCACCATGGTGAAGAGAAGCAATTGTGAAATGAGTGACATGGTTGTTAAGAATGCTGCACGGGCATAAATGATAACCAGTCATAAGTACGAGGACCAGGCAAAAGTGTGAGGACCTGTCAGAAATGACTTTTTTTAGCCCTCTGAGTAGTCCCTATATACATAATCATGGCCACCCGGTCACATGACCAGCTAGCCATGCCCACCCAGTCACATGACATCCAAGCCACACCCACAGAACCAGTAGTAAAAAATTTTAGAACCCACCCCTGGTTGGGGGTCACCACAACATGAGGAACTGTATTAAAGGGTCACGGCATTAGGAAGGTTGAGAACCACTGTTATAGAAGATCAACAGGGTAGGCATAGATCTCACATCATGGGGTTAGGTGGGTACAGCAGAGCTGTGGCAGAAAAGGTTCTTCTCCTGAGTCTCATCAGCCAAAATTCCTTGACCAATATGGTCTGCAGCATATCCTTTTGCAAGAATGGGAGGGGTGGGATACTCTCATTAGGGTGAGGCAATTCTTCAGATAGCCTGTCCCCATGCCATGAAGGGCCTTAAAGGTAATAGCCAACACCTTGGGTTGCACTCCAAAGCAAACCCACAGTCAATGCAGCTTGCGGAATGGTAGTATAACATGGGCCACCTTAGAGGATCCAAGAACTGCCCACGCTGCTGCATTCTGCACCATTTGTAGCTTCCAAATACTCTACAAGAGTAGCTCCATGTAGCACACATTTGCATAGTCCAGGTGTGAGATAACCAGGGCTTAAAGGAGTGAGCTCAGGGACTTCCAATCCAAGAAAGGAATCCATATTTATTTGGAAATATTTCACTGCCTGATCCACTAATTGGTAGTTTTTATTAATTTATTACAATAGTGCTAATTAATTAGTGAGAAAACATTTCTCAGCTGGAATTAAGGATACAGTTTCCTAGAATTGCTTATTAAAGAGGTGCCTCAATTGGAAAGGGTTACTATTGGAACAGAGAGCCTTTCCCCCATCACCACCATTCATAGAAAGAAACCTGTGGAATGGGGGGATAGTAATGAATGCAACTCGATGGCAATTTGTTATTCCTTACAATTATAAATCCAACATTCCTCTACTTCATGCCAACATTCTCTCTAATGTAACACAAGATTAAGGTTCTCTAGTCAAAACCAGACTCTGTGTCTGTGTGTGCACGTGCATGCATACACATATGTAAGTGTGTGCAATAGTATTTCTTAACATGGTATAATTGGTTGAGATTAGAAAAGAGAAGAAATATAGAATATTATATGAGAAAATTAAAACAGGTATTATAGGTAGTCATCAACATACTTACAACCTCTCATTTAGCAACCATTCAACGTTATAACACCATTGAAAAAAGTGACTTATGTCAAGTCCTCAAACTTAGGACCCTCACAGCAGAGGTGAAATGCTCCCGGTTCGGGCCGGCTCGGGCGAGTAGGTAGCGATGGCGGCGGGCAGTTTGGAGAACCGGTAGCAAAAATCCCTGCCCCTGCCCCCATGCTCATCTGAGCCACGTGATCATCAGAGCCTTTTTTTTCTTTTAAATTGCTCTGAGAGCCCAGCTCTGACTATCTCAGCTCTGACGATCTCAGCTGTTGCCTGCTAATTGGTAGCAAAAATCCCTCCCCCTCCCCCCCCTCAGCTTGCTTACCTTAGCTGCTGGTCGCAACGCCTTGCTGTAATCCCTGCAACCCATTGCATCAGCAAGCAACTGAATCTCCCTGCCTGCAATCAAGCAGGCAGAGAGTTGTGGACTTCAACTCCCAGAATTCCTCAGCCAGCAAAGCAAAGCTGGCTGAGGAATTCTGGGAGTTGAAGTCTACAAGTCTTAAAGTTGCCAAGGTTGGAGACCCCTGTACTATTGGGTAAGTTTTGTTCCCCTTTGGGAGCTTTAAAAAAAAATAGTTAATTGGGGTTTTTTTTAGTTGTTCTTTTTTTAGACCTAGCCATTTAAAGTTTAGGAAGTTTTAAATTTAGTTGCTTTTATATAAAAATAAAATAAAATAATATTTGTGCAGCTTTCTGAGATTTAGTGTGTTTCTGTAGTGTTTCACTCTAACTACACAAACACACAAAATCTCACAAAGCTGTATGTGGAATTTTGTGTGTGTAAAGTGTGACAGTTGATTTTTTGGGCTTTTTGTGGCTGTGTGAGGTTCCTGCTTGTTTCAGGGGCCATTTTGGGTCTAGCACAGCTGCTTTTACATTGTGGGTGAGCCAGTTGTGTTGTGTTGTGTTGTGTTTTGTAGGTTAAAAAAGGGCAAAGAAGTGACATTGATTTGGACACGCCCACCTGACCAACAAGCCACGCCCTCCCAGTCACCTTACCACCAAGCCACGTCCACTAATTAAGCCATGGCCACAGAACCGGTAGCAAAAACTTTTAGATTTCACCCCTGCCTCACAGCATCCTCACAGTCACATGATCAAAAATCAGGTGCTGGCAACTAGCATGTATGTATGAAAGTGGTGACATTTTAGAGTCATGTGATCATCACGTGTGACCTTCCCAGCCAAGTTCCAACAAGCAAAGTCAATGGGGAACCTGAATTTGCTTAATGATCATGTGATTCACTTAACAACTGCAGTGATTCATTTAACAAACATGGCAAAAAAGGTTATAAAATCAGGTGCAACTCACTTAACAACCACCTTGCTTAGCAATGGAAATTCTGATCTCAATTGTGGTGGTAAGTTGAGAACTACCTTAATAAAGATAAAATATCTGTGAAAAAAATAAAAGTTTACTTAATAAACAAGAAAAAGTCCATTTGGAAGAGAAATGAAGGCAGAGCACGGTCACTATGGCATGGGCAACAATATATGTTCAGCTCTGGGAAGTGAGACTGAAATGGAACAGATTCAAATGGTGAAAATAAGAATATAAAGCTAAGGGGACCATTTTTCCTCAATCAGGATTTCATTAGGCTTCATTTGTGTTTTACATTTTCTACCCAACAGAGATGTTACTGTCAGTAACTTCCCATATATTTACTTGGTTTTACTGTTACCCATCAAGATAATTAAGATGACCAGGCCAAAACGGAAGAGGATTCTTGTAAATGTAATGGATGTCAAAAGGAATTTTTAGCAAGTATTACTTGAAAGGCAAAGTAAAAATAAATTCTACTGGATGGAGCTGAATTTCCTTCTCTTTCAAAAGTGAGGGTGATCGTTTTTTGCATCACCACAATGCTGCTACTGCTATTATTATTATTATTATTATTATTATTATTATTATTTACTCTTTAGTGAGATTCACAGCCTTTGAGGCTGGTTAATAGCTCAGCAGCTCGAGTCCTAACCAAGGACCTAGGAACTGTTAAGGTATCGTCGGAGGATGTAAGCTGTTCCGAGTAAGGTGGTTTTTTGTAGAGTCAAAATGTTCAAGTCCGGCAAATTTAGAATTTCTAAATAGCGGGGTAGCCCTTTGGGTATTGCTCCAAGGGCTCCAATTACAATCGGGACAACACACGATTTCTTTTTCCACAGTCGCTCAACTTCAATTAGCAAATCCCGGTACTTTGTGATTTTTTCTTGCTGCTTATCTTCAATCCGTGCATCACCAGGTATTGCAATGTCAATGAACCATACTTTTTTCTTTTCAACTATTGTTATGTCAGGTGTGTTGTGGACCAAGTGCCTGTCAGTCTGAATCCTAAAGTCCCATAAGATCTTGAGTTTCTCATTTTCTAAAACTTTCTCAACCTGATGTTCCCAGTGGTTTTTGCTGTACTCAAATCCAAACTTCTGGCACAATTTCCAGTGAATGATCTTAGCAACCCGGTCATGGTGTTGTAGGTAGTCAGTTTGTGAAATTTTGCTGCACCCACTGATCAGGTGGTCGACTGTCTCATCTTTCTCATTGCAGAGGCGGCATTTGCTGTTGGTGGTGACATGTTGAATTTTTGCCTTCATGCAGTTTGTGGCTAGGGCTTGTTCTTGAGCTGCCAAAATAAAGCTTTCTGTTTCTTTTTTCAGTACTCCTGATCTTAACCAGTTCCAAGTTAGTTTCTGGTCAGCTTTGCCTTCAATACTTTTCAAGTATTGGCCATGCAGAGCTTTGTGTTTCCAATTTTCAGCTCGCTGCTCAGTTACTTCTTTCTTATATTCTGCTTTTGTTTTAGTTGTCTTTAAAAGGCCTCCTTTATTTACTTCCTTAATCATTGGTTCTTAATATATTATTATTATTATTATTATTATTATTATTATTATTATTATATCCTAATTTTTACATATTTGAACATGTCTCTAGTTCATACTGACAATCTTATGGACACAACATAAGATTAAGGTTCTCCAGTCAATTAAAGATATCTTGTCATTTTGTACTTTGAGGAAAGCTGGCATCAGCCCAAATTCACTCACATTTTATTATTTTACAAGTACCCTATTATTTGATGACCTCATTTTTCACTAGTAGGGCTCCACTTCTCTTTCAGTGTGCAGTAGCATGTGATATTAGGAAACATTTTATTTTTCTAATCATCTGGTATTTTTAAACCTATTCTTTCCCTCAGATTTCTCTGTGAACATGCAGTTAGCATAATGGAGTAAATACTGGGCTGGACTTATGTCTGAATGGGCATTCTTGTGAGATGAAATATCTAAAGGACACAAATTTCATCATATGTAAACTCTGCAAATCTCAGATCTAGTTGCTTGCACTTATAGCATAGTTATATGACATATATAGTATGAATCCAGTTGGGAGGTCTGCCTGATGACAGAAAAGTAGCAAGCATTAGAGGAGGTCAGTGTTGAGAAGATGTCCAAGCCTCTGAGTCCCACAGAAGCCCTTTCTCTTCTGCAAATACTTTTTCCTGCATCACTTCTCAGTTGACCTGCCAAGTGTGGGAGCAAGGGAACTGTGCCAAGTGACCTCTCCGTAGAACTGCCACTTGGGTTAAAAAATTAAAAGGGTTAGGAAAATTATAAAGAGAGAGATTTGCTAAAGTTTGGGGGTGGGACAAAAGCATTGCAGTGCAGAGTTTCCTTGAGAACCTGGCAGGTCTCTAGCCTTATGGTATGCTCCTAGGCCATTTCAGAGCAGAAATCCATTTGCTTATTGGATTATTATATTTCTGCAATAGCCTGACTCTGTTACAGCATATTAAAAGAAATTGTTTGTGTCATTTATTTAATTGGGGAAGGAAGCTTTTAAAAGTGATTTTCTAACAAGTATTCAAATAAGCTTCTAGGGTTTTTTGCATTTCATTGAATTTGATGTCAATGGAGTCAATCTCTTGAAGTTAATTTGAATAATGCCATGAAGCAGATGTGTTCTGTGGTGCGCAGACAACTTTTAATTTCAATTCCAAAGCTACTGATGCTGCAACAGATCAGATCTTATTAATTACAGAGTAAGAGCTGACATGGCAGAACAAGGCATAACACAATCATACATCATGAGAACTATAGTAAAGATTTGTATCATGTGAAGAAGGGCAAGAGTGCCATGATCATATTGGATCCAATTTGATAGGGAATGTAAGCAATTGTCTTGGTAATATTAAGTATTTTTGAGAAACATAAGAGAACATTATAGCACAGTGAAGAAAGTTAGCACCCACCCCTCTTAGAAGAATGAAATATTCTAGGAAATATTAAAAAGGCAGAGTATTATATTTCCCTGGATAAGAAAAGGAGAAACATGTTTTTAAAGACAAAGCAGCTCCCTGCTTCCCACTTCAGCTCCAGGGTGATGGGATTAAGACATGGCCCTCAGGACATGATAGAATTAGCCCTCTACCCATCTAACAGCACGGTTCACTGCATTGCGAAATTACCTAGAGACATTACATCAACCCACAGTTCAACCAGACTTATCTCAGACAAACTCCTAGGATTTGCACATGACCCCTACAGCAACCAATGGGATACCTGCCCTTACACAGGAAAGAAAGCTCCAAGGTAGGGCCCAAGAGAGGGTATAAATCTCAATCTCTCTATACTGTATATCTCTCTCTCCCCTGCCCTCTCTCTTCCATGTGCTCAACTGCCCAGGACCTCAAACCATGTAGTCCTGTTCACCATTAAACCATCTTTCCAAACAGCCTCCATGTTTCCAGTGTCTTCCTCCCCACTTGGAACTGAACCCAGATGGACATTTTTTCCAACAACAGAAAACTACCCAGCAAAGATGGGAAAGAAAAAGAACATAAACACATCAAGGAAGCCCTCAGAATATGTGGCTATCTCAAGTGGGCCTTCATCAAATCTCAAAAAAGACCCTATAGGGGTTCCTCTGTAATAGAGAATGATGAGAACAAATCAAGCAACATTGTCAATCCATACATTGAAGGCATATCAGTAAAGATCAGG
Organism: Arizona elegans; assembly: GCA_022577455.1. Lineage (NCBI taxonomy): Eukaryota > Metazoa > Chordata > Lepidosauria > Squamata > Colubridae > Arizona > Arizona elegans. Next base: position 159,860,264 of record JAKOOJ010000001.1, read on the forward strand.
AGGATCTTCAGCCAACATAACATATGTGCCCACTTCAAACCCAAGAATACACTAAGGCAGAAGCTTGTCCACCCCAAGAATAAAACACCCAGATAGAAACTGAGTAATGTGGTATATGCAGTATAATGCAGTGAGGCATGTGCAGATCTGTACATTGGAGAAACAAAACAACTACTTCATAAACACATGGCATAACATAGAACAAGTATATTAGGACTAGATTCAACAGTCCATCTGCATTTAAACGACACAAGCCATTCTTTTGAGGACAACAAAATCCATATTTGGGATAGAGAGGATCGCTGGTTTGAAAGAGGGGATAAAGAGGCCATTTATGTCAAAATTGAACAACCCTCTCTCAACGGGGGTGGGTGGGAGTAGGGATACGACATCATTTATCTCCAATCTACATCACAGTCCTTTTGACAGTTCCAAGAAGGCGCCACACCAATTTGCACAACTCAGGTGATCCTGATGACACAGATAAATCTCCAGGTGACCTTAACAACCTGCTAAAAGAATGTAAATGATCAATTGTCTGCAAGGATTATACATTCTTCCATTCCCCACCAGCCAGCCAGAGCTGAAGAAGCTTCTTGGATGAGAAGCAAAACATCTTCAAAGAAAAACCAGAAAATTCAGTTGCCTCTAGGGAAAAAAAAGCACCTTTGGGACAACCATGACCTGGATGACTGAGAATCTCCATAGACACAGAAAATTACGTTAAAACCGCCAGATCTGTGCTACAAAAATCCAGGTAACAACCAATTGGCAAGAGAATTTTCTTTGTCTTATTCACCTACTATCTAGTGCACACTAAGATTTTACAATCCACATCTGCTGGTCCTAGCCTACCTATGTACCCTTAGAAGCAATTAAAATAGCTGCTTTTCCATAGACTGATATAGAAACTAATACCAATTACAAGATTTTCAACAGTAGCAAGCTGATAGTTAATCTGGGGTGCAGAGGTAGATCTGCCTCTCCCAATATAGAAGCTGTATAGTCACAGAAAACCCTGGCATTTCAGATTGACTCTCTATATAGCCTAACTTTCTAAGGATTTGTTCACAGTCCTTAATAGTATTTATAGACTGCTCTTTAATGAAAATTTAAAAATATCTTACAAAACTAAATTTCAAGAAAGATATCCACAGTAAAGCTATAAAGATTCTTATGATACCTGAAAATTATTAAATGTAAGTTTTCATGGGCTAGAGTTCATGATGTTTGACCTACTGCTCATGCAAATTAATTGTTGACTGGTCATAGGTCACTTTTTTCAGTGCCATTGTAAATCTGAATGGCCCTAAATGAAAGGCTGTAAATTGAGGACCACCTTTATGTATGATTGTGATTATCCTTGGCTAATCATTATTGCTAAGTTTCATTTTTCACATTGGAATACTAAAACTATCAATAACACCAGAAAAACAGATGTATTCTCTCCCATTTCTTGCTGTCTTTTCTTCAAATTTCTTTTTTTCTAAAGTAATTTAAAAGTAAAGGCAAAGACTTCTTGAACTGAACTTGATTTCAGAAGATTTCATGAATATTCCCAAATAGTTGGCTCGCCTTGGGACAATTCAGCAAATATAAAAGTTAAATTAATTTTGACAGAACCGTGGCCAATAATAATAAAATAAAGAAAGCCAATCCAGAAATACAAGTTACAATAATTCCTAGACCCATTGGACATTGCTCTCTTCCATGATGTCTTTTTGACTTCCTAATTGGTTTACAATTCTGAGATCCAAGAATTAACTGTTAACTCGATGTCACTCATGGTAAGGTGGGGCAGCGCAGGTGGGCTGAAGCGGCAGTGGCGATGGCTGGAGCCTTAGACTTAACTTTGTGCAGCAACAGCAATGGTGATTCTCCGACGCCTCATCTCTTGCTGGGTCTCACTGCCCAACAGTCAGGAATTTTTAAAAAGATTTTTGCAGCAGGAAACAGTGGGTGGCTACTTCTGGCCTTTCTTGATGCAGCTGGGCATGACTCCACCTTGAGACACTGGCCTGCCACCACTGCCTCTTTGCCAGTGTGAATGGGAGGTGCCACTTCTTTGCTGGCACGAATGGCCTACAGCCGCCACCTCTTTGCCAGCCAAAACTGCCGCCCCTGCCACCTTGGTTTGGCCTGGCAAAGAGGCGGTGGTAGCAGGCTGTTCACGCCAGCCAAGAGGTGAGGGAAGACTCACCAGGCAGACAGGGAGCTGGGCCACATGGGAGGTAGCAGAGAATGGGAAAGGAAGGCTAATCAGGGAGCTGGGCTGGGGCACAGGAGCCGCATGGTCAAGGCAAGCAAGGTAGTGAGTGAAGGAGCCAGAGAGCAGCAGCAGCTATGCCGCAGCCAAGGCGGGTGAGGTGAGATAAGGAGTGGCTGGGACTCCTGGGAGGGGCAGGGCTGGGCCAGCCAGTGGTGGGATTAGCTGGTTTATTTTATTTATTTATTTATTTATTTATTTATTGTGATTTATATGCCGCCTTTCTCCCTAGGGACTCAAGGCGGCTTACAAAATGACAACTTCAATACAAATCACAATACAATACCAAATTAAAATCAGTAACCCAATTAAAAAACAATTTAAAATTATCCCAGTGTACCCCAAACGGATCAGTTTAATTGGCGGAAGAGCCACGTCTTCAGCTCACGACGGAAGGAAAGAAGGTCGGGGGCTGTCCTGAGCTCAGTGGGCAATCCATTCCAGAGGGTCGGGGCTCCCACAGAGAACGCCGTCCCCCTGGGGTCGTCAGCCGACATTGTTTGGCCGACGGCACCCTGAGGAGGCCGACTCTGTGAGAGCGCACAGGACGATGGGAGAACGGCTGGAGATGGTCCTGCAAGTACCCTGGGCCTAAGCCATGAAGGGCTTTATAGGTGAGCACCAGCACCTTGAAACGTATCCGCAGTGCCACCGGTAGCCAATGCAGCTCACGCAGGAGAGGTGTTACACGGGAGTATCTAGACGCCCCCATAACTACCCGTGCAGCTGCATTTTGGACTAGCTGAAGCCTCCGGACACATCCCAAGGGCAGCCCCATGTAGAGGGTGTTACAGTAGTCCAACCTAGAGGTAACAAGGGCGTGAGTGACCGTGGCGAGGGCATCCTGGTCTAGGAACGGGCGCAACTGGCACACAAGACGGACCTGTGCGAAGGCCCCCCTGGTTACGGCTGTCAGATGGTCATCTAAAGACAGCCGAGAATCCAGGAGGACACCCAAGTTGCAGACCCTATCGGAGGGAGCAAGGGTTTCACCTCCGATCATTAAGGATGGAACCTCCAGATCCCGGGATGCTGGCATCCACAGCCACTCAGTCTTGGAAGGGTTGAGTCTAAGCCTGTTCCTCTCCATCCAAACCCGCACCGCTTCCAGGCAGTGGGACATCACGGAAAGGGCATCCCTAGGGTGGTCAGGGGTGGAGATGTAGAGCTGGGTATCATCAGCATATTGATGATACCTCACCCCAAAACCATGGATGATCTCACCCAGCGGTTTCATATAGATGTTAAAGAGCAGAGGAGAGAGAACCGAGCCCTGAGGCACCCCACAAGTGAGAGGCCCCCGGGAGGATCCCTGACCCCCTGCCCAAACAGACTGCAGACGGCCCGAGAGATAGGAGGAGAACCACCGTAAAACGGTGCCTCCTAACCCCATCCCCCTGAGCCGCTGCAGCAGGATACCATGGTCGATGGTATCGAACGCCGCTGAGAGGTCAAGAAGGACCAGGATGGAGGAGCAACCCCCATCCCTGGCCCGCCAGAGATCATTTACTAGGGCGACCAATGCCGTTTCCGTGCTGTGGCCACGCCTGAAACCAGATTGGTAAGGATCCAGGTAGTCAGTTTCCTCCAGGAATTGAGGGAATTGCTGTGCCACCACGGACTCAACAACCTTCGCTAAAAAGCGAAGGTTGGAGACTGGACGGTAGTTGTTAAGTACGTCAGGATCCAGGTTAGGCTTCTTAAGGAGGGGTCGAACCACTGCCTCTTTAAGCACAGCGGGAAAGACCCCTTCCTTTAATGAAGCGTTGACAATAGCCTGGATCCAGTCTCCAGTCACCTCCCTGGCTGCCAAAACAAGCCAGGAGGGACAAGGGTCCAGTAAACATGTGGAAGACCCCAGCCTACCCATAATCCTGTCCACGTCATCCAATGAAACAGGCTCAAACTCAACCCAGATGTCTCCACCGAGACTAGGCCCTGTCACCTCAACGGACTCTGTCCAGTCGGAGTCCAACCCGGTCCGAATCTGAGTGATTTTATCTTGCAGAAACTGTGCAAAGTCCTCAGCACGGCCCTGTAAGGGGTCCTCCCTCACTCCCTGATTAAGGAGGGAGCGGGTCACTCTAAACAGGGCTGCTGGGCGATTTTCTGCAGATGCAATGAGAGTGGCGAAATAGTTACGTTTCGCCACTTCCATCGCCACAAGATAAGACCTAATATGGGTTCTTAGTTGTGTTCGGTCGGACTCGGATCGGGAGAATCTCCAATCACCCTCCAGGCGTCTTTTCCAACGCTTCATTTCCCTGAGCTCTGCGGTAAACCAAGGAGCCGCCCGGGATCTGCGTCGGATCAGAGGCTGCAAAGGCGCGATTCGATCCAAGGCCCCCACCGCAGCCTGTTCCCAGGCCGTGACAAGGGTCTCAGATGAATCGTGGGCTAAGGAGGCGGGAAATGACCCAAGCTCCATCAGGAAACTTTCGGGTTCCATCAGGCGCCTGGGGCGGAACCATCTTACTGGTTCCGCACCCCTGCGATGGGGGATGGCGGAGGAAAAATCGAGTCTAAGGAGGGAATGATCAGTCCATGACAGAGGGTCAATAGATAGAGTCCCCTCCCCACGATCATTTATCCACTGTCCAGAGAGAAAAATAAGGTCGAGTGTGTGTCCTCCAATATGAGTTGGGCCCTGTACAATCTGAGTCAGGTCCATGGCCGTCATGGAGGTCATGAACTCCCGCACCAACTCAGATGACTCACCAGCCGATGGCAAATTGAAATCTCCCACCACCAAAAGGTTGGGGAGTTCCACCATCAATTCGGCTAAGACATTTAGTAGTGCGGGCAGGGCTGAGGCCACGCAGCTGGGGGAGAGGTACGTGATCAACAGCCCAGACTGAACTCCAGGGTCCCATTTCAAAAGGAGGGATTCACACCCACCAACCTGAGGAACAGTGACCTCCCTAGGCCTAAGACTTTCCTTAATAACTACCGCCACTCCTCCGCCCCTCCCCTGGAGTCGTGGCTGGTGTAGTATCCGGAAACCTGGGGGACACAAATCCACAAGAGGGACACCGCCCTCCGGCCCCAGCCAGGTCTCAGTGATACAAGCCAGGTCCGCGTCCTCCTCGTCTATAAGATCTCGGACGAGGAATGTCTTGTTCACCACGGACCTGGCATTTAAGTACACCAGTCGGAGTCCAGGGCTCCGCACTCTGTCGCCATCAGGGGAGCAGGATGAGCTGAGGGGGCAGGAGGGGGCCACCGCTTGAACGAAACATTAATTAAAAAACCCCTCAAACCACGCTTAGAAGCATGCCACCACTCGGGGTTCCAAAACCCGTCCTTGAGGTAGGCCTTTGATAAATTCGAAGGCCATGTCTGCGAGAGGGGGGCATCTCGCAGAGCAAGGAGGGTCGCCGAAGTGTAAGCCATAATAAATATGAGAAGTGGATGGAAAATAGCAACAAGAAACCGAGATGATAAACAAGAGGGATAATGATGGTAAAATAGGAGTCAACCCAGGCTGGCATAACCACCGCTCTCTCACAACGGTGGAGAATCCAAGGCTGCAACGAATGAGTCCCGCGGAATCAGCCGCAGCCACCCTCTCACGGTGACTAGGTGGGGAACATCCACCGGCGGAGTCATAGAGCAGTTCCTAGGAACATGATGCAGCAGCAGTCCACCAGGATTCATAGTTCATCAGTCTGTAACTCCATAACTCTGTCCAATACAACGAGACCAATAAGGCAGTAATAGGGGTGAAAAGATAAGATGTAACACTTTATGGTATGAGAGGAGCCAGGAGTCAAATAGCATTTCAAATAGGGGAGATGACAAAAGAACCAACAGACAACTGAAGATGAGTAAAACAAACAGGCCGAACCAGGCAGGCAACAGTCTGGGGGAGGGGGGCGACAACAAATGGGGGAGGGAGAGACCCCAGGGAAGAGCAAGATGGATAATTATCACTTCCCCTCTGGCCAACTCCCCGCCCCCCAGATCTTCTTCAGGACCACCCGCCCCGCAGTCATAGCCTGTCCTCGCTGGGCAGTTACAGCCCAGATCTTCCCGGCCTCTCATCTCCAGTGTGACATTCACCGCCATCAACAAGGTTGCCACAGTACCCGCTGCCTTAATCTCAGCGGATTCATCGGGGGGGGCTGACGATCTTACAGCAGCCATAGCGCCTGTAGCCTCCCCCGATTAGATGTAAAATTGCCGAGTGTCTGCAGCGTTTAATAGCGCCGATCCAACCGGTAAAACTCCAATGGCCTCAGTGCGATTGCAGGGCTGACGCCGCCCTCCCAGCGGCGCCCTCCCAGCGGCGCCCAGCTGATGCAATCCTCTCATCGCTGTCCCTGGGTCATCCGAGAGCCGTCTTCTGTCAGAGACGGCTCATTTGAACTGTCAAAGGCTCAGCATATCGGACAGGGGGCCGATGAGTGGAGAAACAGCCTTCCCCCGGTTTCCTGTCGCAACTCCTTCATCCCGATCTCAGCCGGCACTTCGGGGAACCGCCATCTCGCACTCTGAACTGTGCAAAAAGTTAACAACCGGTTCGCCTGAACCAGAGCAAACCGTCTGAATTCCACCTCTGAACTGGGGGAAGGGAAAGGTGGAATGGAATGCTGAGGTTTTGTGCATGAATCATGAGAGCCTGGAAACCATCAAGGTCATGATTGCAGATGCCTGAGAGGGAAGTGGATTATTCCCATAACAAAAGGACATCTCATAATTGGACAATGTGAACATTCAGGGGAGGGGAGAAAGGGAAGTTATTGATTAACTAAGCAAGTCTTTGCAAGGGGAAAACCAGAGCTGGTTTTGATTCTTCAGTGCCAAAATGGTGTATCCAATAAAGTTTTACTTTTGGGAATTCAAAGATCCTGAGAGTGTGTACTTATTTTAGGTCTGCTAGTCAGATGGTTGACAGAACCTACTTTCTGTCAATATCTGTTCATGTCCCAGGCCTATGGGGTCAATTGGGCAGGGACTTTCAAGCTATGTTTTCCATAATACATGGCCTTCAGATTACAAAATGCCTTCCCTCTAAAAGTAAGGTAAATTGACAGGGTTGGCCTTCTGGAAGCTAGTTGAAATTGAGCTGTTTTGGAGGGCAGTTTGGGAATAAATGTTTGCTATTGCACTTTAGGACCTAAGCATTATTGTATGATGGTATCTTCCTTTGGTTATTTCGTTAATATTTTTATTTTGTTTGGGTACTTTGATACTAAATGCCAAGAATCTTGCTTTAATTCCCTAATGTAGAAATAAAATTCCCACCCGTATAGAAAGTTGAGATGGAGAACTCTTCATCGGCTACATTAAAAACAAGAGGCTCCCTGTTTTGGGCATCAGAGCATGGATGAAGGGATTCTATTTTTTTAAAAAAAATTTATTATATTTTTATTGTTAAAGAATAACAGAAAGGAAAAAAAATCAATACAAAAAATCAATAGTAAGAAAAGAAATTTTTCCCCCCCAATGTGCTATACAAACGGAAAGGAAGTTTTAGGAAGTTGAAGTCTTCAATTCTTCCAGAAATCTCTTTGATAAGGTACTGGTGCCGATTCATCCAATCTCCCAAGTGCAAAGTCCACAAATGGTTGCCAAGTGTTCCAAAAAACATTTTCTTTATATATACCACTTCTAATTTTAATACCACAAGTCAATTTATCATTTAATGCAAATTTCCATGTTTCATTGTGCCATTCTTATAATTTTAAGTCAACATTTAATTTCCAATATCTAGCAATTATAATTCTCCCCATTATAACCAAAATCCTCACCAATTCTCTTTCTCCATTCATCGCCGCGGTGGCGGTTGATACCCCCAGACTTATGGTCATGGGGGATTTCAACCTGCCGTCCGTGGGTGAGGCATCTGAGGTGGCTCGGGAGTTCATGGCTTCCATGACGGCTATGGACCTAACCCAGTTAATTCATGGCCCTACACACGCGGGGGAAAACACGCTGGATCTGGTTTTTGTCTCTGGACAGTGGCTGAGTAATCTCGAGATAGGGGATATAGTCATCGAGCCCTTGTCATGGTCGGATCACTCTCTCCTTCGCCTTGACCTTCGAACCGCTGCACCCCGCCGCAGCGAGGCGGAACCGACAAGATGGTACCGCCCCAGGCGCCTGATGGAACCTGACAGGTTCCAGATGGAGCTTGGGCCAATCCCTGAGGTTCTGGCTCATGCCTCGACTGGAGACCTAGTGGCCGCCTGGGATAGGGCGGCTGCTGGAGCTCTGGATCGAGTCACGACTTTGCGGCCTCTGATCCGGTGCCGATCTCACCTGGCTCCTTGGTTCATTGAGGAGCTAAGGGAGATGAAGCGCCGGAAAAGACGCCTAGAGAGTAGTTGGAGGGCCAGTCGTGCTGAATCTGACCGGACACTGGTAAGATCTCATATTAAGAATTACCTAGTGGCGATAAAAGCAGCAAAATGTACCCATTGCTGCTCTTATTGCATCATCAGATAATCGCCCGGCCGCCCTGTTTAGGGTGACCCGCTCCCTGCTCCACCAGGAAGCGCGGGAGGACCCCTTGGAGGGAAGAGCTGAGGATTTTGTTCAGTATCTGCATGACAAAATCACTCAGATTCGGGAAGATCTGGACTCTGACTGGGTAGATACAGCGGGGATGACGGAGGCAGGTCCTGAGAATGTTATCTGGGATGAGTTTGATCCTGTGACCCCTGAGGACGTGGACAGGATTCTGGGTAGACTGAATGCGACCACATGTTTGTTGGACCCGTGCCCGTCCTGGTTAGTGCTGGCTTCCCGGGAGGTGACACGAGGCTGGCTCCAGGGGATTATAAATGCTTCATTGGGTGAGGGTGTCTTTCCCGCCGCCTTGAAAGAGGCGGTGGTGAGACCTCTCCTCAAGAAGCCTTCCCTGGACCCGGCAGTATTGGCTAACTATCGTCCAGTCTCCAACCTTCGCTTTGTGGCGAAGGTTGTTGAGAGTGTGGTTACACAACAGCTCCTCCAGTACCTGGATGAAACGACGTATCTAGATCCGTTCCAGTCGGGCTTCAGGCCTGGGTACAGTACGGAAACGGCATTGGTCGCGTTGGTGGATGATCTCTGGAGGGCTCGGGAAACGGGGTGCTCCTCTGTCCTGATCCTGTTAGACCTCTCAGCGGCTTTTGATACCATCGACCATGGTATCATGCTGCACCGGTTGGAAGAGTTGTGGGTGGGAGGCACTGTACTACAGTGGTTCTCCTCCTTTCTCTCCGACCGGTCGCAGTCTGTGTTGACAGGGGGGGCAGAGGTCGACCCCGAAGCCCCTTATATGTGGGGTGCCACAAGGATCGGTCCTCTCGCCCCTTCTGTTCAACATTTATGTGAAGCCGCTGGGTGAGATCATCCGTGGTTTCGGGGTGGAGTACCATCAGTACGCTGACGACACCCAGCTGTACATCTCCACCCCAGACCACCCCAACGATGCCCTTGAAGTGATGTCCCGGTGCCTGGAGGCTGTACGGATCTGGATGGGGAGAAACAGGCTCAGGCTCAACCCATCCAAGACCGAGTGGCTGTGGTTTCCAACGCCCCAATATAGTCAGCTGGTGCCATCGCTGACTATTGGGGGCAAATCATTGGCCCCCACGGAAAGGGCTCGCAACTTGGGTGTCCTCCTGGACTCACGGCTGTCTTTAGAAGAGCACTTGACGGCCGTGACCGGGAGGATTTTTCATCAGGTTCGCCTGATCCGCCAGTTGCGTCCCTTTCTGGATCAGGACTCGTTACGCACAGTCACTCATGCCCTCGTCACCTCCCGTCTGGACTATTGTAACACTCTCTACATGGGGCTCCCCTTGAGGTGCACTCAGAGGCTCCAACTGGCGCAGAGTGCGGCCGCGCGGGTGGTGACGGGAGCGACGTGGCGCTCCCATGTAACACCTCTCCTGTGCGAGCTGCACTGGCTCCCGGTGGTCTTCCGAGTGCACTTCAAGGTTTTGGTTATCACCTTTAGAGCGCTCCATGGCTTAGGACCTGGTTATTTACGGGACCGCCTGCTACCACCAATAGCCTCCCACCGACCAGTACGCTCCCATAGAGAGGGGCTCCTCCGGGTGCCGTTGGCCAAACAATGTCGACTGGCGGCCCCCAGGGGGAGAGCCTTCTCTGTGGGGGCACCTACTATCTGGAACGAGCTCCCCCCGGAGATACGGAGGATCCTGGATCTGCGTACCTTCCGTCGCGCGCTTAAGACCTTTCTATTTCACCAAGCCGGCCTGACCTAAGTCTTTCCCCTTTTTAAATGGAAATTTTAAATTTGGTTTTAAATTATTGGGGTTTTAAATTTGTTCAGCCAAATTATTTAATTTCGTTTTAATCTATTTTAAATTTTGTATTTATATGTTTTATTCCATGGCTGTTCACCGCCCTGAGTCCTTCGGGAGTAGGGCGGTATATAAATTCAATAAAATAAATAAATAAATAAATAAATAAATAAATAAATAATGTTGTTTCATTCAATATTAATAACAATATGGTTTCCAATTTCAATTTGACCCTCTTCTTAATTATTTCAAATATTTCATTTTCTATCCTAGACCAAAAAAGTTCAACCCCATTACATTTACACCACATATGAGCATATGTCCCGAGTTCCACTTTACATCTCCAACACATTTTATTCACTTGAAAAAGTCTTATTGGGATCAAATACCACTTCCAAATGACTTTATAGTTATGTTCTTTAATCCTTATTGATAATCTCCTCATTATTCTACTAACCCAGTTCATATTCCAATTTTGATCAGAAATTTCAATACCCGGTTCTTTTACCCAATTCTCTTTCATTACCCTTTGTGAATTATTATCAAAGTTAATAATTTTATAAATTTTACTAATTCTCAGCAATATCAATAACATTTAATACTCTTCTAACTAAATCACACATATAACGCCCTTTAACAAAACCTATTTGATTATGGTTTATATATTTATCTATAAAATTATTCAATCTATTTGCTATAATTGCAGTAAATATCTTAGCATCTTGGTTAATCAAGGAAATGGGCCGATAGGATTCAATCTTTTCTAAATCTTTACCTGGTTTCGGGATTAAGGATATAATTGTTCTATTCCAGGACATGGGAATATCATCTCCATGTAATATCTTATTATATAATTTCTGTAATTTTGGGATCAAAGTTTCTTTAAACTCTTTATAAAATTCTGCTGGTAACCCATCGTCTCCTGGAGATTTTCCAAGTTTTAGCTTCTGAATCACATCTTTAATTTCCTCAGAGGTAATGTCCTTTTCCATTTTTTTTTTATATTTATTATCAATTTTCTTCTGACCATATTTTTCTAAGAAATTTTTTAACTTACCATTATCAATTTCTTTTTTAAGATATAATTCTTGAAAAAACTTTTTAACAATTTCACATTTCTCTAATTTTTTATAACATCTCTTACCTTTTTCATCTATTAGGACACCTATTTCTCTTTTTTCTTTTTTATCTTTCGCCATTCTTGCTAATAATTTTGAATTTTTATTACCATATTCAAAAAATTCTCTTTTTAAATAGCTTAATTTTTTTAAACTATTTCTGTATCTTCCGCTATTTGTTTATTTTTCAATTTTTTAAGTTCCTCCCATAATTTCCTATCTTTAGTCTCTAGAAATCTATTTTCCAGTTCTTTTATCAATTTCTTCTTTTCCTCTATTTTTACTTATAATTCTTATACTTCCTACTTGATAATTTAATACTTTCTCCTCTAAAAATTGCTTTCATTGTGTCCCAAACTGTTCCATAATTGACTTCCCCATTATCATTCCAATCCCAATTTTCTTCCCATTTCTTAAGAATACGATTCTTATCTTCCTCGTTTTTATACAATTTTTCATCATATCTCCAACAATTTTCTTTTTTCTCCAAAAACATATCTAATTCTAGTAACAATTCTGCGTGGTCAGTCTTTAAATATTCCAACATCCATATTATCCACGTTATCCATCAGATTCTTGGATACAAAAATATAGTCAATTCTTGAATATGAATTAAATACCTTTGAGTGAAAAGTATACATTCTTTCATTACCTTTAATCTCCCTCCAAACATCTACTATACCATTTTGCAACATCCAATTATCAAGTATCCCCATTTTTCTTAGTCCACCATATCGGGTAGGATTGGTACTATCCATCTGGTTTCTAATTAAATTAAAGTAACCAGCAATAATTACCTTCCCTACCCTTTCAGTTTGCAACAAATCGGTAATCTTATTCAAAAAATCTTTTTGATTCACATTTGGTACGTATAAATTAACTAATGTTATTTTTTCCTCGTTAATACATCCTGTTATTATCAAATATCGTCCATCGATATCTGCTATTACTTTGTTTTTTTTCAAATTGGACTCTATTTGATATTAATGTTGCAACACCTCTAGATTTTGAGGACCCAAAAGCTTTTTCATAAACTTGCATCCCTTTTAAATACATCCTGTTTATATCCTCAGATTTCTGATGAGTTTCTTGCATAAAAAGTATGTCAGGAGAATCTCTTTTAATCTTAAATTCTAAACGTCTTCTCTTAATCTGATTCCCAACACCTTTAACATTACCTTAATTACCCCCATTAATATTTTTATTTTTAACTATTCTCTCTTTTTCCTTTCCGTGACCCAAAACCCAAACAAATATATATATAGACAACACATAACATAAAAATAATAATAATAAAATAATAATAATATAAAACATGCAAACAACATAAAACAAAAACTAACATAACACACGACCACATAAAATCTTCATCTCCCACCGTCTTCATTAAGACACGCCTCGTTTCCAAGAGTGGGGGAGAGGGGACCCCGTCCATCAGCTGGGTCGTCTCTTCATTGGCATAATTCTGGTTTCAATTGAACAACTACAGGTTCTTCGTCCCCGCACTCGGGCTCATCTTCCCTTTTATGTTCAGAGTCCAATGTAATCATCCTTTCCACTCCTTCACCAGTAAGATCTCGACTTTTCTTCTGTACCTCCGCCAAGGACGGAGAAATATCTTTCGTTGGTTTTCTTTCCCTCTTTGGTTTTGGACCTAAACCTCCGACCGCCCCTCCTTCTTCCTCTGGTGTTGATGTATATATTTCAATTCCACCCATTTTGAGTAATTGTGATCTTAATTCACTTTGTTCTTCCTCTTTTTCCAAAAAGCCAAGCTCATGAAGGTATTGGACCACATCCGTTTCTATTGTAAATATATGCATTCTATTTTTATAGAAAAATTTCATTCACTGTGGTGGTCTCCAATTATACTTAATACCTCTATCTCTTAATATTTTAGTAATTGGCTTCAGATAATATCTCTACGATCTTTCCTCTCTTGAGATATCTTGAAAGACTTGGACTTGTTTTCCCTCAAGCTTCAGCACAGCATCACCATTTTCTCTAATTTTTGCCATTACTTGTAATTTATCATTAACACTTGCAAATCTCACCAAAACATTTCTTATTATTTCACGTTATCTTCTAAATCCAATTCGATAGACACTTATCAAATCTGTAGTTGTAAAATTTTTATCCAATCCAAGTTCATTAAGCCATTTTAAAACACGTTGTTTAACATTGTCCACTTTTTCTTCCACTATGCCTCTTATAACAATGTTGGACTTCCTAGCTTCTTCTTCCAGAATACATATTCTTCTATCCTGTTTTTCATTTTTAAAAAAGATTTCAGTTATTTGCTTATCAATTTTTTTTGTTTGCACTTGTGGTTGATCTACATTATCTTTTATCACTGTTACTTCTGCTGTGTATTTAGCAAAATTAACATTAATTTCTTGAACAATTTGTTCCATCTGATTGGATCATTCCTTCTTTTCTTCATCCATTTTTAAATGTATTTTTTGAAATTCTGTATCCATTATTTCAATTTTATCACTTAATTTGTTTAATGCCAACACAATTTGAGCTGAGTCAATACTAGCTTGAGAAATCTGTTTGACCTTAGATCGCACCGATTCATCTTTAGATGGATCCATCTTAATAACTCCTATAATTTTTGACCAAATATTTCTATAACCTTATTCACAGTTCAAAATCAATGAGTCATCAACTTGTATTTAAGATGTTGAATTATTGTAGAGGAAAGTCTTTAATCATCAATTCTGTACCACAGATACTCAGAAGGGTCTTTTCAGAAGGACTTGGGCATATTTTACTTTCACTTTAAGGAGCCAGAGACGACAAATAAAGCATTAAAGAGTCCCAAATTTAAAAAAGTTGAAAGTCCAAGTTATTGAAGACTTGCTTACAATTGCTTACAAAGGCAGTGTAAAATACAAACAGTGAAATTCCTGTAGTCACATTAATCAAGATCAGTTACACTCCTCAGCGCCATTTTGCCCGCTGCGAACTTCAAACAGCAAACATGCTTTAGATTATTTTAAAACTTTTAACTTTTAGTCCACAATTTTCACAGCGTCTTCAAAGAAAAGGATAATTGCTTTCAAATTTTCAGACGATCCCACAAACAAGCCATTTAAATATTCGGCTATTCAAAAAAAAAAAAGGTTCCTGTTCTCCACATTTATATCGACTCCAACATTCAGGCAGCTCTCATATACCTTATTTTTATCTTATTCAAACATAGCCATAAAACTTAATTTGCTGCCCTTCGCCCTGCGGACGTTTTTTGCAGATCCAGCTCACAATTAAATTCTAATTTATTGTTTTTCAGACCTCTTTAAATCATCGTTTTGCCGTTTCATCACTCCCTCTGCTCACTTTTATTCCCCGAAGGGAAAGCACTTTTTAAAAAAGCCTCAATTAAAAGCAGTTCAGGGTGACTTACCACATCAATCTTAATCCAACCAAAACAGGAACTCTTCAATAACACATTTAGTTGTTATCGGATTTTAAAAATGCTGTTTATTTTATTTTCATCCGCTTTCAATTTTCCATATGCCGCAGAGAGACGAAGACAATGTCTTCTAAGCCACAGCCATGGATACGCCCCTGATGAAGGGATTCTATTAAAGACATCACTGTTTCTCACTTTTGCCCTCAGATTCCTCACAATTTCTGGGAGTGGAAATCTCTAACACTTGATTAACGCCCTTTAGTTCCATTGACCAGAGTAGAATATATTATTAGAAATTGAACTATCTTGTCAATCTTTAAAGAGTTTTAATTTATTCAGCAGATGCAAAAGACATTTCTCTGGTCATAAGAGAACAGATAGTAAGTTCTAAGGTTCAAAGATTACAAACTATTGTTTATTCTACTTAAATTTATTTTCAAAACAGGATAACTCCCATAGGATTGTTTATCTAGAAAGTAAATGCTCTCATTGTCTCTTTAATTTTTCCCCACTATATAGGATGAATAATAACATACACACACAAAAAGAATATTGCACCATTCATTCCTTGTTGCACAGAGAAAATAAAGCTGAGCATTAATTTGAATTCAAGATTCCTTGAAAATCACAAAACTTGTTTTCAAGTAAAAGAATGAGATGTTAAGTCAATTCATGACTTGGTTCCTGAGAATTTGCACTACAAATAAACATTATTCATGTTTCCAGTAATCTACTCTAATGTATATGACTTGCTAAGGACTTTCATAGATGTCATTAATTAAAACCACAAATCATAAATCATAAATAATGATAAAGAAGATAAAGAAAATTAATATAGCTTGAGTTCAATGTTTACTTCAGGCATGATAGTAATCTTGTTGAACCAATGGGAGAGGAGAATAAAATATCTAGTTAGCCTCCTTACTAAAAGTCTAAATTGTGCCAATGAGACAAGGATTACTAAAGGAAATAATGTAATAAAATTATTCTAAAAAGTAACCAATAAGAAAGTTTAACATTTTAAAACATATAGTGTGGTTAGTCATTATTTAATTTAAGTATAATGCAGAAGTTATGATCAGTTATTGGACCCTGAGCATTTTTCAGGATAGGTGAAACTGGATAGGAAAAAGAACAGGGGAGAAAATGTTCTTTAAGAATAAGCTATATGCAGTCCAAGTAGATAATCTTTGTTAATAGCCAGAATCCAGAAATGTTGACTATACATAAGGTGACCAGACGTCCCGTTTTTGGCGGGACAGTCCCGCTTTTGAGCAATTTGTCCCGCGTCCCGCGGCGTTTTAAAAAAGTCCCGATTTTTCATTCTGCCTCCTGAATCCCCACTGATGGCTAGAGGGAAAAAAAACTCTTTAAACTCTTGCCGCGGAGCTTCAAAGGGCCGACCTACAGCTGATCAGTGTTAAAAAAAAAATGAATAGACCCATGCCTGCAAAAATAGAAAAAACAGCCCCTGTTAACAGCTTCCGCTAGGTTAATTAGCTGCAAAAAGCTGCAAAAAGTTCCTGGAGCAGATTTCCGCCCCCCCAGCTATACTGAAAACAAAGGCGAAAGCGAAACTAAACCTGCAACATGACAAAATGAGGCAGAGAGAGATTTCTTTCTTTTTCTTTTTCTTTTTCCTCACCAAAAAAGGTAGGTACAAAACTGCAAACAATGGGAAATTTTGGGCAAAAGAGGAGAGTTCAAGATTTTAAAACACAAAAGAAAAAAAGCTCTATTTAACTAGGGAATTGTAATAATTGAGATACTATTAATAATTGTATATTGTGTTGAAAGCAGAAATGGTTAAGTTGTGGTTTGGAGGAATATATGGGGGAAATTATTTGGTTTATTATTATTAGTAAATATAATTAATTGATTTGTAAGAAATTGGATTGCATGGAAATAATTGGAATATTCATGTTCATATTGATTAATATACAAAAAAGATAGTTATATAACTAATTGATTTATATTAAAATGTTGAATTTGTATTAAACAACTGTATTACATAATTACATAATTAACCAATGTGAGGATGGATATAAAAATAGATGACAATGGGAAGGGGTATAATATAGAATAGAAGGGAAAAATTGAATTTGATTAAGATTAGAGATGAGGATGAAGGGTAGTATTGTTTTTTTAAAAAAATAGATGAGGAATAAATATGGCAAAAAGGAAATATAGAAATTGTAAATTTAATTGAAATGACTAAACGCTGTTTAAATTTGTGAACCAGCCAAATATTCTGTTCAAAGAAAATACATTGCATGTTTGTATGTGTGTTTCTAATTATTGCTATTTATTCATATTTGTTCTCTTTTATTCTTTAAAGTTTAACAATTCATTCTTAATCTTAATATCTTTATATTTGCTTGGGGTTGGCTTTCTTCCCTTTCATCTTTTTTATTGTACAGCAATCTTTCTCCTCAAACCTACCACCACTCTCTTTTCTTTCCTTCTTACTTTCTCTTCCCCCCACCCTCTTTTTCTCCTCCCTACTTCCTCTTCCTTTCTCCTTCTCCTCCTCTCTTCCTCCCTCTCTTACCCTCACTCCTACTCTAATTTCCATTCCTTCATCCCTCTCTATTGCTGTATCCTTTAATGCATATGGACTACTCAGAGGGCTGAAAAAGTTATTTTTGACTGGTCCTCACACTTTTGACCAGTCCTCGAACTTACGACTGTCCTCACATTTTACGTTTTTGCCCTATCTTGTCACCATGGTGAAGAGAAGCAGTTGTGAAATGAGTGACATGGTTGTTAAGAATGCTGCACGGGCATAAATGTGAGGATGGTCATAAGTGTGAGGACCAGTCAAAAGTGTGAGGACCTGTCAGAAATGACTTTTCAGCCCTCTGAGTAGTCCCTATACACATAGCCATGGCCACCCGGTCACATGACCAGCTAGCCACGCCCACCCAGTCACATGGCCTCCAAGCCACGCCCACACAATAAGTCACGCCCACAATGGTGTCCTTACCAATGTTAAAATCTGTTCACCTTACCCTATACGCATAGCCATGGCCACCCGGTCACATGACCAGCTAGCCACACCCACCCAGTCACATGACCTGCTAGCCACGCCCACCCAGTCACATGACCAGCTAGCCACGCCCACAAAATAAGCCACGCCCACAATGTCCCTCTTTACCAATGTTAAAATCTGGTCACCTTAACTATACATAAACCCATTCTAATTGATGACCTATCTCTGGAGATCCTGACTAGAAACATTTCCCCCATGACATTCTTCTACTACCAGAAAGAAAAGGAGATTTCTTTGTACCTATTTATTTCCCATTGTCTCCCAAAATCTGCTCTGGACAATAAGGACTCTATGGAACAGATGGCCTTCAGGGAGAAGAGACAGTGCATAAAATTTGCCTCCTTCATTCTAACCAGTAGGGAATCATACGTCAGCAAACAGTAATTAAGAATCCTATGGTTTGAGTATTCTTAACTTTTTTGTAGACTTTGTGGCCATCCAGCAAAAGTGATCAGTTTAATTCTTGCAAAAAGCCTTATGGCTATAATTTATTTGAATACGTTACAGTTAACTTTAAATTTTTATTTTATAGAAACATCTGGGTACTTCAATGTCATGTAGTTCAATCCCTGCTCAGTGTAAGAACTTCTAAGGCTTCTCTGAAAAAAGGCCCTCCAGCCTCTCGCTAAAGACCTCTAGCAAAGTAGAACTCACTGCTTTATGTGGCAGCCTGTTCTACTGGCTGACAAATCATACAATCAAGAAGTTTTTCCTGATGTCTAACCAGAACACATTTTTGTTGTCTTTTAACTTTCCATTATTATAATTTATTTATGTATTGTTATTTATTAAATTTATTAGCCATCCATCTTAACACAGAGCAACTTCTATTCTGGTTCTGGCTTCTGAGTGAATAAAGAATGAACCCCATGTTACCTCTTCTGTATGATAACCTTTCAAGGAGAACTTCTCTGTAGACCAATGAACTTCTCTTTGTACTTTCAACTCACTAGTTCTGGTGTTGCCCTCTGAGATAATATTTTTCATAAATGGGGGTGAGAGCAGTGGTGGGATTCAAGTAATTTAACAACCGGTTCTTCCTAATGTGGCTGGGTGGGTGTGGCTGGGTGGCCATGCCTGGGTGGGGGTCATGTGACTGAGTGGGCATGGCCAACTCGACGTCACTCATGGCAAGGTGGGGTGGTGCAGGTGGGCTGAAGTGGCGGTGGTGGTGATGGCTGGAGCAGTGCGGGAACAAAGCACCCTTGTACTTGCCTTTATGTAGCAACAGCATTCCACCTTCGTCGTGGTACATTTGCGCTCAAGGCAGCCCTCATCTGCCACCACTTCAGGCTCAGAGCTTTAAGCCGCATCTGGGAAGCTGAGAGAAGCCGCATCTGGGAAGCTGAGAGAAGCGGCCAGGTGTGATTTCCCAGTGTCTCATCTCTTGCTGGGTCTTGCTGCCCAACAGTCAGATGTTTTTAAAAGAGTTTTGCAGCAGGAAATGGCAGGGGGCTACTTCCGGCCTTTGTTGGTGCCTCGGTTGCTCAGGGAGACATGCAACCTGGTCTCTTCCCCAAGACACTGGCCTCCTGCAGCCACCACAGCAGCCGCATTGCCTGCCCACTGGTCTGAACTGCATTGCGGCTGACGCTTCTGCTGTTGCTAGGGGCGAGCCCACATTGTGGCTCCGCATCATAATGGGCTCCAGGAGGAGGAGGGGACCTCATCTCCCCCATTGTGAAGCACACTAAATTTCATTGTGCTGTGCAAGGCACTGAGCAGGCCCCTTCAGCCATGAGGCAACAACAGCAGTGGCCATGGGCAATTCTGGCCAGTGGGCCGGCAATGAGGTGGCAGCAATGGCGACATGCCATTCAGGCCGGCAATGAAGTAGTGGTGGTGGCAGCATGAATGATGTTCAGAATGGCAATGAGGTGGTGACGGCAGGCAGTTCGGGTCAGTGGACAGGCAATGAGGTGGCAGTGGTGGCAGCGGGCAGTTCAGGCCAGTGGGCAGGCAAGGAGGAGGAGGAGGCAGTGGCGATCACAGCAGGCCAGTGTCTCGGGGTGGAGATTAGGTTGCTTTCCGAGTGATCGAGTCATGCCCAGCTGCACCAACAAAAATCGGAACTAGCCAACCACAGATTCCTGCTGCAAAAATCTTAAAAATCTGGGCTTTGTTGGAGCAGCGGAGATCCACAAAGGAAGGCCCAACAGGTAGGGAGCTAAGCCATGTGGGAGGCAGTGGAGATTGGCGAAGAAAGGCTCACCAGGCAGGGAAATGTTTTCTAAATCAAAGTTCCTATCACCATCCTTCAATAATACAGCAACAATGGAGAGGACCTATACAATACCAAACAAAATGTAGAATGATTATTGCTTTCAGTTCTCCATATAAGCAACTTCTCCTCTGCTAACTGTTGGAAAGCCTTTCATGTGCTCACTTTAATCAAGTCATGTAGTCAAGAACTGATCCAAGTTAGAAGAGTTAAGACGTTTAAAGCGAGCAAGTTATAGAAAAGGAATATCATGTTCTATCTATCTGTTATTTCTCTATGTTAGTTTATCCGGCGCAAATACTATTGAATGGAACAACAATCAAAGCAAATCGGACTGAACCCACAATCTCTAGTAATGTAGCTGAGGTCTAACAATGTTTATTATGTTCCCTATATGGTTGAGTTATAATAATGGAAAGTAATCTTATATCTTTTATTACTAATTGTGTAAACACAACTAATTTTGAAGTTCAAAATAGAATTGTTAAAGGATATATAAGTAAAAAAAAAATATAGCAGAGTATGAATTAAACCTAGAGGCAAAATAATGTGTGCATATATACACTGATTGGGATCACAAAAATAGAACCTAAAGTCAAGCATTTACAAGCATGAGTATCATTCATACAAAAATATTTTTAAAACTTCAACAAAGAAATCATGGTTTTAATTAAAATTGATTTCCCCATTTTCTTTATTCCTTCTGGATTAAAATAATTTCTCTTCATCTATAAAAATTAAGTGCCAAGGACATAGCTATCACTTTTATATGCATACACCTTTAGATTGGAATGATTGAAAAAAATGTGGACAAACAGAAATTAGCACAAGCACCTGGCAAACAGCTAATGCTCCAGTTTTTGTTACATAATATGAAAAGTTTTTAAATTCCTGTTGCACAGACATTCTTGACAAGAATTGAGTTGAACAATTTACATTTGTAGAGTACTGCGGGAATGGTATACTGTGCCATCTTGTTTCTGTCCTATGGTTTTGCCTTTAGCTCAGTATTTGTTTACATATGTTTGTTTACATAAACATAAAGTCTCAGTCAACCAGGCAAAAGTGTCTGAAGGTTGAATTATGGCAGGCAAAGGTGTCTGAAGGTTGAATTACAGCAACTAGACAAATTTAGTTAGTGTTAGCTTTAATATAAATCATTGTGAAATGGAAAAAGATCCAAGAGTACTGCTGGTTTCACTGTATGTTTGCTGTGTTCTGAAGGCTGTATCCTTCAGAAAACCTCAAGTCTACAGAAAACTACCTAAAAACCATTGCCACATAGTATTTACCAAATTTCATGCTTGACATCTAGCAATATTTAACGTATCAAACCCTTCAGTAAATAAATTCTTTGGCAACTGTATTTCATGTTTCCTTGTTTATCTTTGTAACCTGCCAAAATCAAAACAAGATGCAAAAAACCCAAATTAAATAAAAGCTTCATTGATGCTTCAAGTGAACACAAAGTTCTAAGCAATGCCGCCCTTCTGCTTCTAAAAAGTAACTGCTAGAAAGTTTAGGGGACAGGCTCCAAGCTGTGAAAAAAAGAATTTCATTGCTTCTTATGGCTCACTCATTTGAAGGGCATCACCTCTGCAACAAGAAACACCTGATGAAAGCAGAGTGTGGTCAAGTTGAATTGGCACCTAAGTTCTGGAGGCTTAAAACATTTTTTTTAACACTGAATTTTAGTTTCCTCATTTAAGTGTATTAAATGTATTAAAATACTCTTTGCTATTGGATGTAGCTCTAATTTATTCATTTTAAATGTAATTATCCATTTAACAAAACTGGTAAGAATGGTGTGGTGATTTTCTTAATTTATATAAACTAGCCCTTGCTGTTAGAGATCCTTTTATTACTGGCCAGGTAGGAAACCATAAAGTGCTTCTAATGTAAAGTATGTTATATAGCTTTCTCAGATTAGTTGATGTTTACATTTAATTTCTTCAGCATTGTTTAAAAGGTTTACATTTCTATTTTTTATGCCAGACAAATTCAGTTCTCACAGATATATTTCATAATAAAAAGACATGAGAAAGCAGAGTTAGAAAAACCTGTGGCTTACATTGTTCTCTAAATCACCAGGCTGCTACATATCTCTTGAGTAAATTAACAGAATAACAGTTGGAAGGGACCTTGTAGGTCATCTAGTCATCTAGTCATGTATTTATTAGATTATCCTCCCTCTCTTTCTCCCTCCCTCCCCTCTCTTAGATTGAATGCTTAGATTGAAAGCTCCATAATACATCAATCAATAAGATGTTTTCCCCTCAATCCCAGGAAACCCATTTTTTACAACTTCATTCCTTTAATTTACCATTTGTCCCAATATATGTTGTGACATCGGCCTATCCCTCAGTGAAGTCCTATCCCTGCATATGGGGCAGACATGGAGCAAAGGATTCCAAGAGCTTCTGTGCGGGCACCTATGCCTTCTTTAGTATTATTGAGGAGGACCCATTTGGATGGCTGGGAGAAGCATCTGTCCTTGGTTAAATAGCTTCTATGCCCTCTCGAATCTGCCCTGCACTCAGGACCACCTGCTGTTTCAAATAATTAGCTCCCAATGGATCAAAAGAGCTTGTGGGGTGTTCATAGAAAATATTTACCTTGAGAGGAGGGGGATTTCTAGCAAGGATTTAAATTTTCTTCAGTGAAAGGAATTTAAAAGATTGTGATAATTTGAAAAGTGTGCCTAGTCAGAATCAGTGGGGAGATGGATGATATAGGGGAAACAAGAACTGTAATTTAGTGGCCAGTGTGAGGACAGCAAAGGCAGCCTTCAAGTGTTCACACTGTTTAATTTTCTCTCCCGCCACCCCTGGCAAAACACTATGAAATGCAAAGGTGTAAACTATTTTCAATGCTTTTAACCAGCGGTGGTATTCACTTACCTTCGCTACAGGTTCGCAAACGGGAGCACACATGCCACCTCCATAGGATCATCTGCATATGCGCAGAACATCAGAAATGGAACGTGATTATGTCCGGGTGGGTGGGCGGAGCGTCCCGCAGCACAGCTACCAGTTCGCCCAACCAGATAGAACCGGCTGAATAGCACCACTGATCTTAACCCCAAATTTCCAAGAGTTGGGAAAATGAAAGGACTACAGTAGATATTAGGAAAGCCTCTATATACACCACTAAATAAATGCACAATAGATGTTATGATGATCCACCCAATTCACTGCAATGACCCTTTGTAGAATAAGACTGTACTGGTGCAAAGATGTTAACAGAATCATAGAATTGGAAGGGACCTGGAGGTCTTCTAGTCCAATCCACTGCTAAAGCAGGAAACCCTATTCCATTTCAGACAAATGGCTGCCCAATCTCTTCTTAAAATCCTCCAGTGATGGACCACCCACAACTTTTAGAGACAAGCCATTTCACTGATTGATTGTTCTGTCAGTACATTTCTTATTAATTAATTAACATTAATTGACCATACAGCAAATTTAGCTCAACAGTTTTGCTATTATACACAAGGCTGCTCTTCTGGTTAATTTTTTTTAACCAAAAAAAACATAGGAATTATACTTTTGAAATATGGTAAAGCCGAGTAGGATTGTGTGATAGTGCTTGTCTATCCTGAGCAAGTGAAGACAGATTCCGGGGGATTGAGCAGATGAAACCTACTAGAATAGGACAACAGTCATGAAGGTGGTCTCTGCAAGGTGGTACACTAAGAGCATGGCAAGACATAAAAGACGCCCTGGTCAACCACTGTACCCAGCCCATCTCCAACTGTCTCTACTCTTATCCTGCTATTGGAGCAAGATGGAAACTGGGAAGAGAGAGTGAGGCTGACTATGCGCACTTCTCCCTCACTTTTAATCCAATTCACGCACAAGTCTTGACATCCCCCAATTCCCATGAACCTTCAAAGTCCTGTGGCGATGGGCGAGCAATGAAACAGCAGGTGTGGATACACTGGGAGCTGTAGCCACAGACCTGCACAGAGGCGACTCAGGTCTAATGGTCATCTTCTTGCTGACCAAAGCAACAGCTGGATTTGGCATCTACCTGAGTGACTGAGCAGCCCTCTTTAGGACCACACTGCTCACCGCCGTAGTAAGAGGAAGGGGCTAGAAAAGGTGCCCTAAACATTGTTGCTTCATAGAACCCTGGCCAGCTTGCCATGGCTTGGGGGGATCCCATTTCATGCAATTGAATAACATAACTTCAAAAAAAAAAAGTAAGATGACACCACTCACCATAGGCACATGGAACATGCGTACACTTCAAGACAACCCCTTAGCAAATCAACCAGAAAGAAGAACAGCCCTGGTCTCCAGAGAGCTCGCAAGATTTAACATTGATATTGCGGCCCTGTGTGAAACTCATCTAGCCAACGAAGGTCAGTTCACAGAAACATTTTTCTGGTGTGCACGCAGCAGTAACAAACACCGTGAATCTGGAGTTGGCTTTTTGGTTAAAAATCATCTTGTCTGCAAACTTGCCAGTCTTTCCAAAGAGGCATGAATAAGCAACTCATGACACTGCATCTCCCACTACCAAGAGGAAAACAAGCCACATTGATCAGCGCCTACACACCCACAATGACAAATCCGGATGAAGTAAGGGGTAAGTTTTATGAAGATCTGGATGCTCTACTTTCATCTGTGAAGCACACCAACAGACTGATTCTACTTGGCGATTTCAATGCAAGAGTAGGATCTGATCACTCTGTCTGGGATGGCATCATTGGAAAAAAATGGACTCGGCAAATGTAACAACAATGATCTATTACTACTGAAAACATGTGCAGCTCACAGTCTGATCATCACCAATACCATATTTTGCCTGCCCACTCACAAAAGGCTGTCCTGGATGTACCCATGCTCCAAGCACTGGCATCTTATTGATGATGTCATTGTGTGGAGGAAAGACAGACAGGATGTAAGGGTAACCAAGGCCATGCTGAGCACTGGCTGTTGGATTGACTTAGACTCATCATCTCCAAATTAAGCTTTCACATCAAGCCAAAGAGACATCCACAGGGAAACAAAGCTGTGATGAAATGAATCAACATCAGCAAACTGAGGAACCCCAATACAGCAGCTTCACTAGCAGAAGATTTTGACAACCAATTCTCAGAGCTGCAATTAGAGGGAAATGCTGAGAAGGACTGGGAACACTTTCAGGATATTGTGCACTCTTCAGCACTAAAGGTTCTTGGACCCTCACACAGGAAACAGCAGGACTGGTTTGACAAAAACGACGAAGAGATGAAGGCCCTATTTGCTGAAAAGCACCGTCTTCACCATGCTTATCAGAATGACCTGTCATCAACAGCTAAGAAAAATGCCTTCAACAACACTTGCAGGACCGTACAGAGCAAGCTTCGTAACATGCAGGTACTCCTGGTTGAGTACCAAAGCAGATGAAATTCAGATGTCTGCTGATAGAAACGATGCTAAATGGTTCTACGAAGCCCTCAGATCCTTGTACAGCCCTCAGGGAGCTCCCCACTATTGGACTCAGATGGTACAATTCTCATCACTGAGAAGATTGATTCTACAGCGATGGGCTGAGCACTTCCAATCTGAGGTGATCGACAGAATGCCCCAGGTGGATATCAATCACAGCCTGGATGCCCCACCATCAAATACTGAAATCCTACAGACCATCAGCCAACTGTCCAGTGGCAAGGCCCCATGATCTGACACGATCCCAGTGAAGGTCTATAAGGATGGCAGTGTAGTGCTTGTCAACAAACTCACTCAGCAGTTCCAGTCTTTCTGGAATCAATGATCCATTCCTCAGGAACTGAAAGATGTGTCCATTGTACACCTCTGCAAGAGGAAAGGGAATCAAGTCTGCGATAAACATAGAGGAATATCACTGCTTTCCATTGCAGGCAAGATTCTTGCACAAGTGTTGTTGAACTGCCTGACTGACCACCTGGAACAGGGTTTATTACCTGAGACACAGTGCGGTTTCCACAAAGAGCGTGGCAAGTGGACATGATCTTCGCAGCCCGACAGCTCCAAGACAAGTGTCAAGAGCAGAATTGTGAATTGTACACTACCATTGTAGATCTCACTTAATGTGGAATTGGGATCGTAGAAACACCCAGGAGCATAGAAGAGTCCAGAGGCAGATGCATGAATAAATGTCTTAAATGTATTTATTCATATAATAAAGCATATTAACTACGTACAAAGGCTGTCTTGGTATTCATTATAGGATAGGGGGCACACAGTGTGTGTGACTACCCTGATCAGAGATCAAGTCTCATGGGGAACAAATGCGAAAAGAGAGAGCAAGGTAGAGAAGGTCGGAGGGGGTTTTATACTCAGGGTAAGCCCCTTCTTTCCACATAGGGGTGGAGGCACTCTCTGCCTCCACTGGTGTCTATATGACACATGTGCCAATGGATTGCAAATACTTGACAGTTCCCCTCCTTGCGAGCCAATGGCATGCAAACACACTAATGCAATGCACAACAGATTTTACCCTGTGAGACATAACTTTTTACACAGATCTTTGTGCCTATCCGCTGATAGAGGTTTTGTGAAAATGTCAGCTGTTTGATGTTTGGTCTGACAGTGCATTAAAGATATAAACCCCATCTCTACTAGTTGTCTAACATTTTGATAACGGATATCAATATGTCTGGACCTTTTCCCCACTGCATAGGCTTTGGCAATGCCTATGGCCCCAGTGTTGTCTTCTATAATTTGGATGGGCAAAGTCGGTGGTGTCCAGATGCTAGAGATTAAGGCATCAAATCATATCAGATCGTTCCCTGCCTCTGATAGGCATGCAAATTCAGCACCAGCGGTGGAGCATGAAACAAATTTCTGTTGCCCCACATGCCAATGGATGGGTGCCCCATTTAACAGTACCAAGAAGCCTGAAGTATTCCTACGTGTCTTGGTAGCTCCGGCCCAGTCCACATCTGCAAAGCATTCTAATTGGGCCTTGTCTCTATCCTCAGGTTCCAAGTGAAGCACGTAATCTGCTGTGGTCTTGAGATACCTTAATAGCGTTTTAATGGTCAACCAGTGGAACTGGGTAGGATGTTCCACTTGTCTAGATAGCAGGTTCATGGCCAGGGCAATGTCTGGACGGCTCCAATTACTTATATATAATAATGAGCCAACCACTGACCTAAATAGAGTATTATTTTGGAACTCTGGACTATCCTTGTGTGCCAATCCATAATAGTCGGTCTGCATTGGGATAGCAGTTGGCTTGCTATCTTCCATTTTACATTTCACCAAAAGTTCCTCTAGCTTCTCCTTTTGGGAGAGAGCAAAACCTTTTGGTGTAGTGATGATTTGTACCCCTAGGTACTTGTCCACATATCCTAAAGACTTTAGAGTGAACCTTTTTTGTAGGGTCCTGGCAAATATATTACATCCCCCCTTGTCAGGCCCTATATATAAAAGGTCATCGACATACACCAGAACTTTCTCCAGCCCCCCCTTTGGTATTCCTTGTGAAAGTACATTTATCAGCTGGAGATGGATGGAAACCCAGTGATTTGAGTGTTGTAGTCAGGCATTTTTACCACATTCTGCCTGATTGTTTGAGGCCATATAAACTTTTCTTCAGAAGCCAGGTGTGGCCTTCCTGCTGCTGGAATCCAGGGGCACCTCTGATGTAATTTTTTTGTTTTAGATGTGTGTGTAAATAAGCAGTTTGCACGTCGAATTGAAAAATGTGTTCCCCATGTGCTGCTGCGGTGACCAAAGCAGCCCTCACACGTTCCGCTCTCACGGTGGGGGAATATGTTTCATCAAAGTCCTGTAAGTAGCGCTGTGCGTAGCCTTGTACTACTAGCTGGGCCTTATAAAGGAGTTTGTTGTTGGGCATTGGCTTGACCTTGTAGACTCAATGGGTGCCAATTGCCTTCCTCTGTTTGGGGACTTCCATGGGAATGAAGACTTTCAATTTTTTGAGACTGTCCATTTTCCACTCCATTGCCACCCTCCACCTGCGCTGTTCTTCCTTGGGAAGCCGAAGGACATCTGTGTATGTTTTAGGGGCCATGGTAATGCTGTTGACCGAGGCAACACAGCCAATGTCCAACCTTTTGGGTGGCACCCCTTTATTGGAGTGTTTTGACCATCTGGGGAATTGCCACTCACCATCATCACTGTCATCCGGAGCATCGGTGTCAGAATTGGAGCTGCCGGATGCATCTTTCCAGTCGAAATGAGGCAGACCTCTGTCCCAGGCACTGCAAAGATATGGATGTTTTGGTGAGACAGGAGGTGTGAAGTCATCCAGGGATTGCTTGTCCGAATCATCAGAGTCAGGTAGGGATTCATCACCATCCGGATCTTCGCTAGTCTGTCATTTGGAGTATGTTGGTTCATCCTCTTTAGGTGGTGCTGGTAGTTCAGTGTCATTTTTAATAGGGGAATAACTGGGTTCATTGGAATGAATTTTTGACCAATTTGACCCCTCCTCAAAGGAAGCTGATCTTGAGACAATGACAAGGTTATTTTTGTCTACAAATCTAGAGGCCTTGCTGCCGGTTGCATAACCTATAAATCTGAGCCTCCTCGATGCCTTGCTCCCCTTTCTTCTGAGGTGCTTGGGAATATGGACCCAGGCATAGGAACCAAAAATTCTCAGGTGTGAGAGGCTAGGTTGCCTTCCATGGACCAGGAAGTATGGGGTTTGGTCAATGGCACTACTCCATGTCCTGTTGACTAGATAATTAGCCATTTTGACCGCTTCTGCCCAAAAAACTTGGCTCATGTCGGCATCGGCAAGTAAGCAGTTCATGCCATTTCTCCTTTCTACAATGCCATTTCCCGAAGGAGTTTGAGGCGATGATTTAAAATGGATGATATCTCTCTCCTTCATCCAGTTTTCAAAATTCCTGGATGTAAACTCAGTCCCCCTATCGCTCTGCACCTGAGCGATGCACACCTTGTGTTGTGTTTGGATCTGGTTGTAAAGATATTTGAAGTTGGTAAAGACTTCAGTTTTGTCCTTTAAAATAAATACATGGCCATAACGAGAGTAATCATTGACTACCATTAAAAAATAATGCCCCTCGCCAAGGGAGGGTCTAAAAGGACCAACCAAATCCATGTGTACCAGCTGATAAGGGTACCTTGCACATTGGGAAGAGAACTTAGGTATAGCAGCAGTTTTTGATTTTGCTGCCTTACAGATGGCACATTCCAAATAGGTATTATAATTCTTTATCTTAAGCCCATTGGAAAAATCTTGCATTTTCCTAATAACCAAGAAGCTGGCATGGCCAAGCCTGCGGTGTAATATATGTGCACAATCTGAATGTGAAGGTTTACCCATGCACACTTTGTCAACCTTATGTATCTTATCATTGCAAGTCTCTGCAACCCCCCCGAACCCCTTAAAATTTTTGTTAAAAACCCGCTAAAAAACCCACTTAAAAAACCCCTCAAACTCTTCTTTGCTGCATGCCATCTCTCGGGGCTCCAACGCCCGTCATCAAGATAGGTCTGGCTCCTTCTTGTAGTCTTTCTGTAGTTTGAAGCAACTGGGCACGTGCAGGAAATGGAGCATGCTCCAAAGCCTTTTCTTGTTGGAGCTCTGATCTCCCTCTCTGGGTTCTGAAGTCAAGTCTGGCTGAAGCCTCAGCATAGGCCCGAAAATCAGCTGTGTGGCGGGGAAACCTTGGAGTAGCTGGAAGAAGGCCTGGAGATCTTTCAGGAGACTGGAGGCCCATCAGATAAGGTCTATGGGCTGGATTGGCATGAAAATGTCTCTGGATCTCCTCTTCTTCATCAGAGGAGCAGGATTGCAGCTCCGGATCATCCCAGCAGCACTGGAAAGGTGCGGAGGCCTCAGTGTGGGCCTCTGTGAAGCATTCAGCGAATGGTAAGTGCCTCTGCAGTGGGGGGTGGAAGGCTGCAGGCCCATCTGGGTTCCTCCGGGGGTGGGAAGCTGGGTTTGGGATCCTTCTTAAGTGGGCAGCTGGGGTGGCTGGTGGGTGA
Organism: Arizona elegans; assembly: GCA_022577455.1. Taxonomy (NCBI): domain Eukaryota; kingdom Metazoa; phylum Chordata; class Lepidosauria; order Squamata; family Colubridae; genus Arizona; species Arizona elegans. Next base: position 159,890,556 of record JAKOOJ010000001.1, read on the forward strand.
CACTTAGGCTTTTGACAAACTTCATGTTGAAGTTTGGGTGCCCTAATAGATTCATTCTGATGGTATGTCACTTCCATGAAGGTATGACGGCTCATGTTCTGCATGATGGAGCAGCTTCAGAGGCCTTTCCTGTTACAAACGGCATTAAGCAAGGGTGCATGTTGGCAGATGATTTCTATGCCCCCACAGGACTCAGCGGAACGCAAGGGACCCCTTCGCACGCTTCCCTGCAACTGCAAGCCACAGTGGAAGGCCAGCAGTCCGCCGAGGACTGCCAGGATACTGGGGAGGTGGCCAGGGACCAGGCCACCCCCAGCGTAGACCAGCTCACTGGCGAAGAATGCAGAGAGAGGCTATGAACGCTCCTAGCAACCCAAGGGACACCAGGAGCCCAGCCACGTGGGACACCAGTGCAGGGGGCCTCTGGACACTGGGTAAGTCTTTCCCCAGTGCCCAGGAGGCCCCCTAACATGGCGCCAGCCACCCTGGGGGCCCCCGGGGCCCCAGAACTTTTGGCGGGAAAATTCCCCCCAAATCATGACGTGCAGCTTCCGGGGCCAACCAGAAGCAACATGGCGGCCCCCAGGCTACCTACTCCAGCGAGGCTTGGTGGGCCTCAGCTAGGCCATGAGGCCCAGCAACCGATGGCAGCCAGCCAAAGCAGCATGCAAACTGCTTGCCCCCCCACCACAGGCAAGCCTCGAAGTCTGCCCAGCCACACCTGCTGCAACGGGCATCAGGGCTGCAATCCAAGTCCTGGTCGTGGCCCTGGAGGCCACGATGACCGTGACTTCAACCTCGGGGGCAGCCAGCCTCCCTCACTACCCCCAGGAGACCAATGAGGGGGGCATCCATTCCGGAGCCCCCCAGCCACGACCCAGGCCTTCAGAGAGTCCCAAAAGAACCCCTGGGGGCCCCAGCCTTCCCAACACCCCCACCGAGGCAACGGAGGACTCACCTCAATGACTTCATGGGGCCTCCAGCCGAGCCTCTCACCTCCCAAGATGGCTGCCTCCTCCGGAGTCTTCAGGACCAGCTGTGGGCTCCTCCAGTCGATCCTCAGCAGTTTCGGGCTTTTCCGGCCCCATCCTGCAGCCTTCATCCCCTGGTAAGTGTTCCAGTACCAGGGGGGCTTCCAGGAGACTCTTCAGAGGGAGAGGTCCGTTCCTGTCGGCTCCTGGGCTGGAATGAGTTCTGAGCATGCTCAGTTCACTCCAGCTGAAAAAGAGAAAAATAATCAGAGAAAAATACCTACACTCGCCAGCAAAGGGATCCCTCTCCCATTTACTTCAATGGAACCAAAGCAGATATACCAAGGACAGTAGAACGGACAGGTATTTTCTGCTCCTGCTTATTCCTTTTCTTCAGTACTCCTGAATAGCTTTGAGAAACTACATCTGGGGGGGGTGACAATTTTAACATGGAATAAAGAGATACAAGTATGTCTCTTAAAAGAGGGGACCCTAGAAATGGTTCTAGACCCCCCACCTTTCCCTTGGGGGCCTCAAGAAGAGTGGTACCACAGGAAAGCCTATACCACTCTACTGAGCTCACTGGATGCTAAATTGTACCCTAGCATTCCAGATGGGCTCACAGCTGGTGAGATTTGGGGGTTGTTATATAGCCTATACAATAGTGATAGCTTAGGCTCCACCACAAGACTCACAACAGAATTCTATAACACCAAGCTGAAATTTGGGGATAGCATGGCTGAGCACCTGGGAAAGTTGAAGACACTCAGGGCAGAACTGGTGCTCAGGGACTACCCCATGACTGAGGCCAACATGATCGCTGTCATTCTGGCATCCCTGGACAAAAGTTGGGGCAATTTTATTGTCTCCCTAGAGGGAACTAGAAAGGAAGCCATGACTCTGTCCTACCTCACAGGGAGGCTCAATGAGGAAGACAGGAGGTGTAGAGATGCAGGAGAGTACACCAGGGCCACAACTCATTGCATCAACAGAGGGCACCAGATTTCAGAGCAGGTTAACGCTCTACCCAAGTGTTTCATCTGTGGCTCTGAGGAGCATCTGAAGAAGGACTGCCCCCATTACCAGCAAAGACCTAAACTTGGTTCCAATCAAGGAAGGGGCAGGGGGCAGAGAAGGGGGCCTGGCAGGGGCAAAGGTGGTGCTAAGGGCAATTTTGTGTGTACTACTTACCTCACCCCCACCACACGGGCTGATGGACCTACTGGCTTCTGGTTACTGGACTCTGGGGCTTCATCTCACACTGCTAACATGAAGCAAGGTTTTAAGAGGTTAAGGAGAATTAACTTCTCTGTCAAGGTTGCCAATGGTAACAATGCTTTGGTTGTTGGGGAGGGCACTGTCTCTGTACCAGGACTGGGCAATGTTGAAGGTGTGTTACATGCTCCCTCTATCGCCAATAACCTGTTGAGTATAACCAAGTTATGTGATGATGGCAGGGTGAAGGTATTGTTTCGCAAAGGGGGAGGTCATGTCACTCGAGACAAAAGGGTCATTGGGAGTGTTACCATTATAAATGGTTTGCCATATTTCTCCCCCGAGTACCCAGCCACAGGAGACAGCTCACAGGGTGCCACCTCAGAAGGGGCCTGCACGCAGAGAGAGAGAAAGGCTCCACAGCCAGCCTCACGGCCTTCCAAGGCCAATGCAGGCAAGAAACCCGATCCTCAGCAGGCACCTAAGGCAGATAAGACTAAAAAACAGCCTAAGGTGCCAGCACCACCCAAGGCAACCAGAGCCAAGGGGGTGTCAGTGGGAAAACCGCTCCATACTAAATGTGCCCACCTCTTACATCGGAGGTTAGGCCATGCGAGCTTCCCAGTGGTTAAAAAGATGGGGGAATTCGCAGAGGGGATTCACCTCCAGGATTTTGAGGTGTTTCTGGACTGTGCCGTCTGTCCAGGGCAAAGAAGAAGGCCGCTCCAATACCTAAGATGTCACTGCGTAAAACCCAATACCCATATCAATTAATACATGTTGATTTGGTTGGGCCATTTACACCGTCCCTAGGAAAGAGGCAGTGTTTCCTCACTGCCGATGATGATTTCTTGAGGTACGGCCATGTGTATACCCTCACAGAAAAGTCTGAAGCCTTTGATGCCATAAAATCACTGTACAACTACGTGGAAACTCAGTACAAGACAAAGATCACACAGCTGCAGAGCGAATGTAGGGCCGAGTTCATGTCCCGAAAATTCCAGGACTGGATAAGGCATAAGGACATACACCATTTTCGTACAGCACCTTTTTCTCCTGCGCAGAACGGCATTGTAGAAAAACAAAATGGCATTCTGCAGACTATGGTGCGCAGCCTGATTGCGGATGCTGGGGTTGCAGAATCGTACTGGGTGGAGGCAGTACACTACGCCAACTACACCCTGAACCGCATCTGAAGCAGCGTTGTGAACCAGACCCCATATTTTCTGGTCCACGGTAGGAAGCCAAGTTTGGGACACTTGTGTGTGTTTGGCTCCTACGGTTGGGTGCACATCCCCAAGCAGCTGCGGAAGAAGGGGAGATCCGTCTCCCAGAGACTGAGGTTCTTGGGCTATGCCCCTGGCTCCAAGGCCTACAGGTTCCTGGGAGAAGGGGGCAGGACTGTGACTTTCCAATCTGCCTCCTTCGAAGACGACTCCAATTGGACCCAGATCCACTCAAATGATCTGGGTTCATACATCAACCGGCCCAGCAAAGCCACACCAACCACGACACCGCCTGAGACAACCACAGACTCTGCCACCGACGAGAGCGAGGAACAGGACGAAGAGGTCAGCCTATCTGGTCCAGATGGGGAGGATGAGCCATCTAGTCCTGAGGGAGAAGACATGCCATCTTCACCTGACTCTTCACTTCTGGCGATGCTTCAGAAGCCCATGATGCCCAACGCCTGGGACCAAGGGCCTCCACATCCCGGTCATGAACAGTTAGTTGGCAAGGAACCTGCGGAAGAAAAGAGCAGTGAGTGGCAGGAGGTCAGAAGGTCAAAGCAGTCCAACAAGGGCGTCCCACCAAAGAGGATTGACATTGGGCATGTCACATCTGTCAACAGCATTGTGGTCACCCCAAAGACTTTCTCTGACATCCAGGAGCTGCCTATTGAAGAACAGGAAAAGTGGCAACTCGCGATGGAACAGGAAATGGAGAGCCTGAGAAAGCTCAAGTTCTTCACCCCCGGGCAACCACCAAAGGAGAAGAAGGTCATTGGCACAAGGTGGGTTTTCAAGGCCAAACCACTTGCCAATGGCCGCTACCTGTACAAGGCCCGCTTGGTGGCACAGGGGTTCGCCCAACGCGACATGGAGGACTACACAGAGACCTCCTCTCCAACTGTGCAGGCAGAAAGTGTCAAGGCCGCCCTTGTAACTGCAGCCGCTCTGGGAAAGGAAGTCTACCAATTTGACATCCAGACGGCCTACCTCCATGCTAACTTGGACCGGCAGATCTACGTGAGGGCCCCTCCTGGTTACCAGCAGGAGCGGGGAAACACATGGTCACTCCAAAAAGGATTATATGGCCTCAAGCAGTCAGGGAAACTCTGGTACGACTGCCTCAAAAAGGGTTTAGAGAGAATTGGCTTCAGGGCATCTCATGCAGATGAGTGTGTTTTTACACGTGACACCAAAGGTAATACAGAACGGGTTTTAGTCTACATGGCTGTCCTCCTATATGTAGGGCCTGGCAAGGATAGGTGTGATGAATTTGCCAAGGCCCTGGGGGAAAAGTTTACCCTGAAGTCCTTGGGGCGGGTTGACAGGTATCTGGGTGTACATATCTTGGCCACTAAAAAAGGATTTGCATTATCCCAGAAAGAAAAAATTGAGGAGTTGTTGGTCAAATGCAAAATAGCAGAATCTAACCCAACCCATAGCCCCATACAAAGTGATTACTATGGCCACGATCACAAAGACAGTCCTGACTTCACAGACAACAAATTATATAGATCTGTGATTGGCTCCTTGCTATACATTAGCAATTGGAGAGGCCTGACATAGCTTTAGCTGTAATTCTATTGTCCAGGCACGTGGAAAACCCAAAGGACTTTCACTGGAATACTGTCAAGAGAGTACTCAGGTACCTCAGGGACACGGCCGATGCCCTCCTTATGCTGGAGCCAGAGAAGGGGAAACCAGCCCAGTTCTCTGCTTATTCGGACGCAGATTGGGCTGGTGACACCAAGAGTAGACGGAGCACCTCTGGTTTCCTCATGCTGCTAAATGGCTGTCCTATCCATTGGCATGTTAGGCAGCAAAAATTTGTTTCTTGCTCCACGGCCGAGGCAGAATATGCCAGCCTATCAGACACTGCAAATGACTTGATTTGGTTCAATGCCCTGATAATGAGCATCTGGGCACCTCCTACTCTGCCCATCCAAATTCAGAAGATAACACGGTTGCAATTGGAATCTCTGGGGCATATGCGGTGGGCTCTAGATCCCGCCACATAGACATTCACTACAAGAATGTCAGGCAGCTTGTCAGAATGGGGTTTATACATATCAAACACTGTAATACAACCGACCAGTTAGCTGACCTGTTTACAAAACCTGTGCCCATTGACCGACACAACCTTCTGTGTAAACATTTATATTTGGTCCTGTAAACAACATATCTGCATGTCTATGACACCTGCTCGCCCTCTCACTCATATTCACCGTCACCTGTCATTGGCTGGCAAGAAGGGGAATTGTTAGGTGTTTTGTGCCAGCCATGGCAGTTCCTTAAAAGGCCACCAGATGGGAGCAAAGAGGAACTTTTGATCCCACTGGTGGGTCAAGGGGCTCCAGCTCCTGCAGCCTCATTGGTAAGGGAGGAGCCATGGGCCCCTATAAGAACCCCTGCACAGGGACTGTTTTTTTCTCTTGTTCTAACTTCTTACAGGAATGATCCATGGGCTCAACCCAGGCATGGATGCTTCCATGCCAGGGAACCCATTTTACTCTACTTCTAAATAAAGACTTAATTTGATTACATCCTTGCATGCTGCCTTTTCTTGAAAGCACCCTCAACGAACCATCGATCTTCGTGAGATTCCTCACACAAAATTTTTAGCCCATACTATCCCTGTCTCCAGGGGTCAAATGCTCCCGGTTCGGACCGGATCGTCCGATCCAGTAGTGATGGCAGCAGGTGGTTCAGAGAACCGATAGCAAAAATCCCTGTGCCCTCCCCCACCATGCCCAGCTGAGCCGCACGATCATCAGAGGCTTTTTTTTTTTTTACTTTTAAAAGCATTTTGTCTACAACCTCTTCCAATGAAAAAATGCTTTTAAAAGTAAAAAAAAAGCCTCTGATGATCGCGCAGCTCAGCTGGGATCGTCAAAGGCTTTTCAAAGCATTTTTGTCTGCAACCTCTTGGCCAAAGAGATGGTAAAAAAAATGCTTTGAAAAGTCTCTAACGATCCCAGCTGAGTTGCCTGATTGGCAGAGAGGCTTTTCAAAGCATTTTTTAGAAAGCCTCTCTGACGATCCCAGCTGAGTTGCCTGATTGGCAGAGAGGCTTTTCAAAGCATTTTTTAGAAAGCCTCTCTGACGATCCCAGCTGAGTTGCCTAATTGGCAGAGGCTTTTCAAAGAATTAGAAAAAGTGCTTTGAAAAGTTAAAAAAAAAAAAAAGTTGGTCATGCCCACCCAGTCACATTACCCACCACCACCACCAAGCCACGCCCACAGAACCGGTAGTAACAGATTTTACATTTCACCCCTGCTTGTCTCCTTTATTTGCTCGTCTTCCATCTTAATACTTAATAAGTAGCTATATATTTTCTTTATTAACTTTTCATCTGTCCCTGTTAGTATTTGATCTAATTCTGTTAATTCTTTATAAACACCATACATTTTAGCATCCTCCTCATATCGAGATTGTATCTGCACTCATGGCCACCATGCTATGTAAATCCCTTGACTACTCAGTTATTCCTTAGTTTTGAGTTCCCCCTTTTCATTCAAGGTATCTTTGTATCTGGTAATGTTTTCCATATTGAAAACATTTGGGTGGATCAATGCCTCCATTGTGGAAAGCCAGACTGATATTTTCAAATAGTGTTGTTCTTTAATTTTTAACCATACTGATAATAATGCATTTCAGATATAATGTCTTTGGAAATAACTATGTAGTTTATTTTTCCCATACCATAAAAAGGCATGCCAACACAGTTGGAGGTCATGTCCCTCCAAAGTCAATAATCTTTTGTGTCTCAAACCAATCCATTCTTTCACCCATCTAAGTATAGAGGTCTGATAATACAACTCCCAATCTGGCAGCCCAAAGCCCCCTCTGTTTTTAGAATCTTGCAGCATTTTCAAACTTATCATTGATTTTTTCCTTTTCCAAATATAGTATATCTTAATATTGCTTTATTTAATTCTTCAAAATATTTTTTCCAGCTTTATTGGTATTGTTTGAAATAGATATAATAGTCTCAGTAAGATATTCATTTTTATAGTACCTATTCAGGGGTGGGTTTCAAAACCTATCACTACCGGTTCGCTCATGGGTGCATGCACACTCATGCTCGCGTGTGACACTTCTGCGCATGTGCAGAAGCGTCCAAGCGGTTGGGCAGAGCCTCCTGCCGCTACTGGTTCGCCCGATCCGGGGCAAACCGATAACAACACCCACCACTGTACCTATTCTTCCTGTCAATCACAGTTGCAAGGTTTTCCACTTCTCCAAGTCTGTTTTAATTTGTTGAGTCAGTTTATAGTAATTATCTTCTTTAATGGTTGCACATCTGCTATTAATTGGATTCCTAGTTATTTAACTTTCTTGACTATCTGAATATCTATCCTCTTCATTAACTCTTTTTTCTGTGTATCTGTAAGATTTTTGACTAAAATTTTAGTTTGTTCTTTATTTATTTTCAGTCCTGCAACTTCACTGTATTCTTCTATTTTTTAAATTAATTTGGGTCACATTTCTTGTGGATCTTCCAGGATGAAAACCAAATAATCTGCAAATGCCTGTAGCTTGTATTTTTCCTTTTTTATTTCTATATCTTTAATTTCTTTGTCTTGTCTAATATTTCTATTTAACACTTCCAGTGTCAATATGAATAGTAAAGGGGATAGTGGACATCCTTGTCTTGTGCCTTTTTTTATATTAAAGTTCTCTGTTATATCTCCATTTACCATCACCTTTGCTGTTTGCTTATGATATATTGCCTTAATCATGTTGATGAATCTCTCACCAAAGTCCATAAATTTTAGTTGTAGTAACATAAATTGCCAATTTATGTTATCAAATGTTTTCTGTGCATCTAAGAAAATCAACGTCATTTGTTTTCCAGGCTGTGCTTCATAGTATTCCAGTGTGTTTAAGATTATTATTATTATTTATTATTATTAATCATATTTCTATGCTGCCCACTCTCCGAGGACTCTGGGCGGTTTACAACAATCGACAGTATACTAAATAGCATATTGCCCCCAACAATCTGGGTCCTCATTTTACCCACCTTGGAAGGCTGAGTCAACCTTGAGCCGGTGAGATTTGATCTGCTGATCTGCTGAACTAGCAGTCAGCTGAAGTAGCTGCAGTACAGCACTCTAACCACTGCAGCACCTCATATTATTAAGATATCGTAATATCATTCTCATATTACTTTTAATCTGTCTCTTAGGTAAAAAACCATTCTGCTCTGAATGTATAAATTCATTCAAAACCTTTTAATCTCTCTGCTATTATTGAAGCATATATTTTATAATTAACATTCAATAAAGTTATATGTCTATAGTTTTTTATCTACATTAAATCTGAATCTTCTTTTGATATAGGGTAATATTTGCTTTCATCCACAAATTTGGTACCTTCGCTTCTAACAATACTTCATTATAGACTTCCAACATTAATGAGCCTAAAGTATCTTGCAAATATTTAAAAAGTTCTGCTGGTATCCCATCTGGTCCTGGTGTTTTATTATTCTTTTGCCTCTTAATCATTTCTGTTAATTCCATCGATATTTGCTTTTTTAACATGGCTTTCACTGTTTCTGGTACTTTAGGTAGTTCAGCTTTTTCCAAATATTATTTTATTCTCTCTTCTGGAATTTTCTCCTGGTCATGCAGCTTTTCATAATAATCTTGAATTATTATTATTATTATTATTATTATTATTATTATTATTATTATTATTATTATTATTATTATTATTTTGTTATCATTTTGGCAGTGGAGAGCTCCTTTCTCATCTGCCAATCAATGTATCAGTTTCTTCTCTTTCTCTTTTTTCAATTTATATGCCAACCATTTTCCTGATTTAATCACATTTTCAAAGAAATTCTGTTTAGCACTTTTATTTTTTTGTGCCAATTCTTCTTTATCAAGTAGATTCAGAGTAGGTTTTATTAATTCCATTTGATTTTTTAAAATTCTTTTTTGTGGTTCTTTCTATAGTTCTAATTCTAGTCTTTTGTGTTCCAGAAGAAGACATTTTGCTTTTAAATTTTAAATTATAGCTAATCCCCAGATATACGCCTTATTAGTATCTGATACATTTTGCAATGAAGTCTCATCTTTCCTATTCTCTTTAAAAAAGAAGTCCAATTCTTTTTCCATAGTTTGAATAAATTCCTTATCCTTTAGTATTGATTGATTCAATGCCCATCTCGATTTTCTCTTTGTCCTTTCCACTTAACTTTTATTGATTGTGGTCTGCCCAAACACTTGTTTCTATTTCTATTTCTTGCACATTGGATTTTAACTCTAGCGACATCCATATCATATCTGTATCTAGTCCATAATTTTTATTTTGAATGAATAGCTTTCCTTGCAAGTCAATTGGTTTGGACAAAACTCAGCAGCACTTTTTCATGTGGCTGTTGATAAAAATAGGATCGCCAATATGATCGCCAATGTCCAATGATGGATATGGCACAAGAAGTTTTCCTTGCAAGTGAACATTCATGGATCTCTTTGAGTTGAAATTATTTTCTCGTATCATCATGAAATAAAATTAATCTGCTATGTATTTCAACATAGTGATTGAACCCTTGTCATGGTCAGATCACTCCCTCCTTCGCCTGGACCTTCGAACTGCCACACCCCACCGCAGGGAGGCGGAACCGACCAGGTGGTTCCGCCCCAGGCACCTGATGGATCTTGAGAGATTCCAGATGGAGCTTGGGCCATTTCCTGAGGTTCTAGCACACGACTCGGCTGAGGACTTAGTGGCCGCCTGGGATAGGGCGGCGGCTGATGCTTTAGACCGAGTCGTGCCTTTGCGGCCTCTGACCCGGCGCCGGTCTCACCTGGCTCCTTGGTATACTGAGGAGCTGAGGGAGATGAAGCGCCGGAAAAGACGCCTAGAGAGCAGTTGGAGGGCTAGTCGTTCTGAATCCGACCGAACACTGGTAAGATCTCATATTAAGAATTACCTAGTGGCGATAAGAGTAGAGAAGAGTTTGATATGTGTATACTGTGGGGAAGTCAGGGGGGAAGGGGAGGGTTAGGGTGGGTTAGGGAGGTTGAGAAGTTTGGGGTGGGATGAGGGGGGAAAAAGGGGTGAAAATGTAACTGTAAAACTTTTGCAATAAAAAAAAAAAGAGTAGAGAAGAGTAACTACTTTTCTATTCTTATTGCGTCATCAGATAATCGCCCAGCCGCCCTGTTTAGGGTGACCCGCTCTCTGCTCCATCAAGAGACGCGGGAAGACCCCTTGGAGGGTAGAGCTGAGGATTTTGTACAATATCTGTATGACAAAATTGCTCAGATTCGTGAACAGCTAGACTCTGACTGGATTGATCCAGAGGAGATGACAGGGGCAGGTCCTGAGAATATTATTTGGGAAGAGTTTGATCCTGTGACTCCTGAAAGCGTGGACAGGATACTGAACAGACTAAATGCGACCACATGTTTATTGGACCGTGTCCATCTTGGTTGGTACTGGCCTCCCGGGAGGTGACGCGAGGCTGGCTCCAGGAGATTATAAATGCTTCTTTGAGTGGGGGTGTCTTTCCCACCGTCTTGAAAGAGGCGGTGGTGAGGCCCCTCCTCAAGAAGCCCTCCCTGGATCCAGCTGTATTAGCAAATTATCGTCCTGTCTCCAACCTTCGCTTTGTTGCAAAGGTTGTTGAGAGTGTGGTTGCACGACAACTGCCTCAGTACCTGGATGAATCGAATTATCTAGATCCGTTCCAGTCGGGATTCAGGCCCGGGTACAGCACAGAGACAGCATTGGTCGCATTGGTTGATGATCTCTGGAGGGCTCAGGACAGGTGTTGCTCCTCTGTCCTGGTCCTACTAGACCTCTCAGCGGCTTTTGATACCATCGATCATGATATCATGCTGCACCGGTTGGAAGGGTTGGGGGTGGGGGGCACTGTTCTACAGTGGTTCTCCTCCTTTCTCTCTGACCGGTCGCAGTCTGTGTTGACAGGGGGGCAGAGGTCGACCCCGAGGCCCCTTATATGTGGGGTGCCACAAGGATCGGTCCCCTCATCCCTTCTATTCAACATTTATGTGAAGCCGCTAGGTGAGATCATCCGTGGTTTTGGGGTGAAGTACCATCAGTACGCTGATGACACCCAGCTGTACATCTCCACCCCAGACCACCCCAATGATGCCCTTGAGGTGATGTCCAGGTGCCTGGAGGCCGTACGGATCTGGAAGGGGAGGAACAAACTCAGACTCAACCCATCCAAGACCGAGTGGCTGTGGTTTCCGTCGTCCCGATATAGTCAGTTGGCACCATCTCTGACTATTGGGGGTGAGTCGTTGGCCCCCACAGATGGGGTTCGCAACTTGGGCATCCTCCTGGACTCACGGCTGTCTTTTGAAGAGCATATGATGGCCGTAGCCAGGAGGACTTTTTATCAGGTTCGTCTGATTCGCCAGTTGCATCCCTTTCTGGATCGGGACTCGTTACGCACGGTCACTCACGCCCTTGTCACCTCACGCCTTGATTATTGTAATGCTCTCTACATGGGGCTCCCCTTGAGAAGCACCCGAAGGCTCCAATTGGTCCAGAATGCGGCCGCGCGGGTGGTAATGGGAGCAATGTGGCTCTCTCATGTAACCCCCCTCCTGCGCGAGCTGCACTGGCTCCCAGTAGTCTTCCGGGTGCGCTTCAAGGTTTTGGTTACTATCTTTAGAGCGCTCCATGGCTTAGGACCAGGGTACTTACGAGACCGCCTCCTGCCACCAATAGCCTCTCACCGACCAGTTCGCTCCCATAGAGAGGGACTCCTCAGGGTGCCGTCAGCCAAACAATGTCGACTGACGGCCCCCAGGGGGAGAGCCTTTTCTGTGGGGGCATCTACCATCTGGAACGGGCTTCCCCCGGAGTTACGAAACATCCAAGACTTACGCATATTCCGCCGTGCCCTGAAAACATTTCTATTCCAACAAGCTGGTCTGGCCTAACTCTCCCTTTTTAATTTGGCTTTTAAACTGGCTTTTAAATTGGGTTTTAAACCTCTTTAGATAAATTTGGATGTTTTTAATCTTTGAGCCTAAATTACTTAATCTGTTTCTTAATAGTTTTTAACTTCTATATGTATTTGTATTTATTATGGCTGTTTACCGCCCTGAGTCCTTCGGGAGTAGGGCGGTATACAAATATGAAAAATAAATAAATAAATAAATAAACATAGAATTACAGAGTTGAAAGGGGCCACTTTGGCCATCAAGCTCAACCTACTGTATTGTTCAAACAGGAACCCATGGCAAAGGCTTTTTAGTTTCCATCTAAAGGGGGAACCCACTATGTGGTGGATAATTGTGCCACAGTGCACTTGCTGCCGATATTTTTTTTTTCTAACATTCAATTGGGACTTGCCTTCTTGTAACTTGCAACCTAAATTATGTGTCCTGCTTTCAGGGATGATGCAAAGCCAATCTTGGCTTTCTTGTCAACTGTTATTTCAAGTACTTATGTAATGGTATCATAACTCCCTCCTTTCCGAGGCTCAACATTCCTAATCCTTTGCTACTCTTTTCCAAATCTCTTCTAAGTTTCAGCAGTCCTTCTTAAAATATGATGTCCATTATGAGCACAGTACTTGAGATGGAGCTTGATCAATGTAGAATGAAATGACACTACACTTTTTCATTATTTAAAAAATGTACTAGGTCTGCCTAAATTGCATTTTATTTTTAACAGTCTTGTTAAATTCATGACAAATATTAAGTTTGTAATCAATGATTTTTCCAGGTTCTGTCATTGACCCATTGTATATGTGATTTCTGTTTCCTAATTTGTCCCTATTAAATTTCATTGTATTATTTTCAGCTCATTTCTCTCACTTATCAAGATAATTTTGCATTTTATTTCTAACTTCTAAAATATTAATCAAACAGTACTGAAAATTTCACAAGCATTCTCCCAATCTCTTCATCAAACTCATTAGTAAAAATGCTGAGGACTATAGAGCTCAGGACTGTGGCAATTCATACAACTCCTCTCTTCAGTTTGATGAGAAATTGTTGATTAACATGGTATTATTTCTGAGCCAGTTAATTATTTACTTGGTTGCCATTCAATCTAGCTTCTACTTTAACTGCTTGCTAATCAGAATATATGGTACTTTATCAGATGATTTTGTGGAAATTAAAACATTGTACATACAGTATTCCCACCTCTTAACAAATCAAAGAATAAGATCTAAGTAATTTGGTAATCACTGCATTGTTTTCATGATGCTCACAAATCAGTCACTTTGTTCCTGTCAAATGGTTTTTCAGCCATTTTTTAATTAAGCAAAAATCAAGATGGAAGAAAGTATGAGGACAGTATCACATGCTTATTCCAAAATTTGGTGATTTAGTTCAAGACATATTTCAACTTCCTAAATAACATTTTTCAAGCTCTTCTTTTATCTTACTTGTCTGTTCATAACTAATCAGAGAGTGATTTTAAAAATTATAGTTTATATAAGTAGTAGAAATGCTATACTATGAATTTGGAATAGATACAAACCAAGGCTATGCCTGAAAATATTTTTGTTGACCTTAGCTCTAGAACCATTTTACAAAAAAGAAAAAGTGGGTGATGATTAACATATCAAGATTTGCTAGTACATGAAAATGGGAAACTTAAGAAATCAAGAGACAACTGACACAGACGGGTTTAGTTTTCAATGGTTGCCATATGTACAAGTAAGACAAATAATGAATATAGATTTAAAAAGTGTCAGCAATAGAATGTGATAAAATGGACTTTGAAAATGAATGACATGTAGTCCTCAACCTAGGATTGCAGTGGAGCTTGCTGATTATGGTTGCAAGTGATGCCAACTGTTAAGTGAGACATCCTTGCTTATGACCCCCATTCCCTGCTCTCCTTGATGCCACCATTAAATGAACATGTAGGCTGTTAAATGGGCACAAGGTACCTCATGAGAGGGAGAGGCCCTGGGAGGTCTGCCACCCAGCTGCATCCATTAAAGAGGCAGGCAAGCAGCAAAAAGTTTACAAAGTCAAAAACAGCCCAGCATGGGGGAAGAGCCCAGCAAGATTAGGGCCCAGCACGATGTTTCAATGCCAGAGGGACTTCCAAACAAGCCTCTGAGTTTCGTTGGTGAAGCCGTGTTTGTGGGCTGGGCCTCTGTCCTGATCAGCTGGCCATCAGGAGACTGCAAACTTCTAGACTTTGGGAAAATCAACTGCCTACATGCAAAGGCAGAAGCTTCAAGAGGAGCTTCTCAAAACTTTTTCCTTGCTTAACCCCCCCCCCAAGAAACTCCCATTTATTCAATAAAGAAAAAAGAAAAAAAGCTAGAGGGGGGAAAGACTTTTGATCTTTCTCCCCCCACCGTCACCCAATGAAATGCTGAGACTAAACTTTCCACTTCTGTCTTCAGAACTTTCTGAGCTGAATTTTTTCTTCAGTTCCTCAATGCAAAAAGTGAATGTTGTTAAAAGGTCTGAAGTTCACATTGTCTTACAATTTAAAAGATTTTTTAAAGACAATGTTATATCATTAGTATTTGACATCAGAAAAATTGTCTAAGGCAGGGGTGTCAAACTCAAGACCAGTGGGCCAGATGTGGCCCGCGGGGGGTGCTTAGATATGGCCTGTGGGGCTGGCATGGAAATATCAAAGGACCAGCCCACAATGCCTCTGCCGATCAAAACGGGCCACGTGCTTACCCCCCGACACACATGGCCCATATTTGGTCTCCCTGGTCTCCAACAGCACTCTGCTGGCTGAAAACGGACCATGCAGAGGCCCCATGTGCCCCCCGTGCAGCTCATTTTCGGCCAGGAAAGTGCTGCAGAAGGACTGGATTGGACTGGATTACAATTATGTGGCCTCAAGTAAGTGCCTGATCTGGATAGAAACAAGCAACAACTATGTTAACATTACAGTTAATGCCAGATTTTACATACTGTAGGTCCATTTAATCTACAATCAACAATCTATAATTGACAGCCATTTCTATTTACTATCCTGGAAATTTACCTCTACTATTGTAACATGTATTGTCATTTTATTTATGCTATTGTATTTTTCTTATTAGTTGAACAATAAAAATAAATAGTATATATAACTTTTCTGCCTGGAAAAGCAATTTATTATTAAACAATGGGGTATAAATTTAGAAATAAAAACTTTAGCAGAGTATGAAGAATAAGTAATAAATGTTTGCCAGTAATATCTGGTAGAAGAGATAGAAAAATGGTTATAGTAAAGGACTGTAGAAAGAAAGAAGGGAAAAAATGCATCTTGAGCCTGTGTCAAACACCCACACTGGCCACACCCACCATGACCACACCCACCCCTGGCTACAAATGAGGGGATAAACCGCTAGTAGAAATTGGCAAAACCAGGAAGCTTTGCAATTGCCTCCTAGTGCTGGGAGGGGCCCTGTCAGGACAGCCTCCTTTCATTATCCAAGAAAGGAAAACCCCGACTCCATTTTCATAGAGAAAGGTAACTTTTACTGGATAAGAACTGAATGCAGTCAAAGAAAAGCAAGGTCTGAAGCAAAAGCACGAAAATCACATATAGAAAGCATCCCCCCCAACTGTCCAGCATAAATCATCCAATCCGTAGGTTTTCCAGAGGTCAGCCTCCACTCTTTCATTGCTTACTTGCTCGGCTGCCATGAAACGGGGGAAGGGGGGAGCTATTGGAATTCTTGGGAGAGGGAAGCAAGCTGGAGGAAAGGAAAGTAATTCTTTGCTGCAGCATTTTCTTTGAAGCTGATAACGTCTCAAGGTCAATGGTCGTGGCATAGCAAGAGGATGACACTGCCAGACGTTTGATATGTGGTAATCCAGGTAATCAATTTTATCTTGGTGAAATTCACACTTGGAAAGCTTTGCATACAGTTCAGCAGCTCAGAGCCTTTTATGGACCACCCACACCAATTTCACCTGTTCCTCCATAGTTTCAGTATATATTAAAATGTCAACTAAATACACCAACATACCTTTGTACAAGTAGTTAGGCAGCACATTGATCAGTTGCATGAACACCATGGGGGCTCCTTGTAGACCAAATGGGAGTACCTGGAATTGGAAACACCCCAGAAGGCAATTAAATGCAGTTTTCCATTTGTTGCCCTCCTTGATCTGAACCCGGAATTAAGCTTCCCACAAGTCTAACTTAGTGAAGATTTTTCTTTTGGCTAAATGCACTAACATGTCCTTCATCAGTGGCAGTGGATAGACATTTTCTATGCATACTGCGTTTATTCCTCTATAGTCAATGCATAGACATAGAGTCCCATCTTTCTTCTCCCAGAAGAAAACAGGGGCTGCCACTCTTGACCTTGCTGGTTGAATAAATCCATGTTTAAGTGTATTGTTGTTGTTTTTTTTTTTATTGAAAAAGTTTTCAAATACAAGTTTTTCCCCCTTTCCCCCCCTCTTCCCTAACCCCCCCTCACCACCCATTCCCCACTGTGACTTCTTCACAACCATAAGCTATTTCATAACTAATTACATAATATTTTACCTTTCCCTTACTCCCTCCTCAAAATACTGACCCTCAGCGTAATATTCTTATAACTCCCATTTTTGCGATAATCTGCCCTTTTTCTCCTCCCCTAAATTTATAGTGTATTATTACAACAATTTAACATTTAATCTTTTATATATATTAATATAACATTTTAAAGTGGCCTTCTCCCTACATCCAAATTTAACATTTATTCAGTTCTATCCAATTCCTCCACTCCCCTAAATATATGACTTAAAGATCCTTTTTCTTAAACTAATCAATCAGTAAACTAACCTATTTCAACCCAAATTCCTACAAAATCATGCATTACAATTCTAAATATAATCCACTGCCCACTCTACTAAAGTATACACATATCTATATATGCATTCCATTTTGTAAAAAGAAAAAAGGCAATAACTTTAAATTTATAATCCATATAATATCTTCTTTGATATCTTTCCACTGGACTGTTAAATCCATCATCCATAATAGGGTAAAATAACATGCTGGTGCAACAGTTTGTTGAAAATCTTCAATCATCTTCTGCCCCCATCAGTAGTAGATATCCTCATATATATATAAAAGTAAAAACAACCACCCGAGTGACATTATAATTATATCCATATAGTTGTAATTGTGGTTTTCATCAGGATTGTTAATTCCCATCATCCTAATGGGTAACATCCAGATCTTCTGCATGCCCCAGCGTGACTCTCTTGCCTTGTAACTCAAAATAATTATAATATATTTACCAATAAAAGAAATCCAAAGTAGATAATTCAAATCCAACAATGTAAGGCTCTTTTCACATCCCAAAATCACGGCATTGCAGAGATCTGCCACTATCCTCAAGATAGTATTAAACAATTGTTCGCCTCCACTATCTTTTCACATATTCATTCATTTTTTAAAGTCCCTGGCTTCACTGTTGCTTGGTTTAGAAACTGCTATTTCTATGAAATCTATTTCTTTTCTTTTTCTTTTGCGGGTTGAATTTCCATCCTCGTTTCCTTCCTACCAATTGTGTGTCAGCTAATCGATTTTCATTCTGCTTTATGAGTTGATCTTGTTTCATCTCGTCTTTCTTCTCCATCACTTGTATATCAACTGGTTGATTTATGCACTTGTCTGTAACTTGATGGTTCATCACATTGGAGTTGGATGACACTGCTCTCATATTTATAGACAGTCCAGCTGGGGTATCCAGGGAGTCCAAAGACAATTTATCTACCACAGCCTCTGTAATTTGATATTTTCCTTTTGTTTCCAACTCCTTTTGCTTATCCTGTATTGTGCCTGTATTGTTTATGAAGGTGTGAAGCTCTCCTATGGGAAGCTATTTGAGTCTCAGTCCCAGCTTTCCAATGACTTCAGGGCTAACCACACACCTAGTGCAGCCCGAGTCCAATAAAGCCAACATCTTCCCTGGATCCCTGAGGAGGGCACCACTAATTCCACAGGAATGGTTATAGGGGCCACATGTTGACTTACCAGTGGGTCATCATTGCTGTTGCTTTTAGTCTCACCCAAGTTGGTCAGAGCTCCCATCCCTTCAGATCCAGGAGGGGTG
The DNA here is from genome assembly GCA_022577455.1 of Arizona elegans. Lineage (NCBI taxonomy): Eukaryota > Metazoa > Chordata > Lepidosauria > Squamata > Colubridae > Arizona > Arizona elegans. The sequence goes on from JAKOOJ010000001.1 coordinate 159,908,999, forward strand.
AACTCTACAACCTCCACACCTTTCAGTGCTGTCTCCTGGGTCCTTGGAGCTGGCTTCATTGCCTTCTTCCCTGCAGTTGTTGTGGTACTGAGGTTGGGCTTGTTGGTTCAGCATGCTGCTTGGTGCCTCTTCTTCCCACATCTGAAACACATCATGGACCTCAGTTTAGGTTTGGCATCACTTTTTGTGGTCCTGGGGTACTCTTTACATGTGGAAGAGAAGGACTTGCCCCATCCACCAATTCCCAACATTGGTCCTAGGCAAAGTCGATATCCACTTCATTCACCTACACATACCAGTGTTGTAGAGTGCATAGGGCCCCACATGAGATTCAGGTGTGGTAGACATTGTCATTGAAGTCATCTTTGAAGCAGTCAATGAGGATGTCTTTGGGCCATGTGGCTAGCCAGCATGCTGACTCTCAGAACTCCTGTGGGTATGCAGCCACTGACCATTGTCTTTGGATGATGGTCTTCATCTGGGTCTGAGCCTTGTGCTCTACCAGTGGGTTCTCAGACCATTGGTGAAGGGCTGCCATAAAGTGGTCATAGTTCTGCAGTGGGGGAGTGTTATCATTGTGGGGAGAGAGCATCCACTCAGCAGCTGCACCTTCCAGAGCCATGATCACCCATCTTATTCAGGCTTCTGACATCCCCAGTTTGTCCCCATACACCTGCATGTAGTTTCAAACTTGCACCAGGAAGAACCCCAGTTGCTCAGGTTTCCCCCAAACTTTACCCCCAAGGCTGGGACCTTTGGGTTCCAGTGCCTTTGAGGAGCAGCCCCTGCAGGTGGAGTGGCTTGTGCAGCACTCTAACACAACCAGTTCAGGTGGTTTGGTGGTTTGACTCCCACCATAGTAGCTCCATCCATGGCCTGGCCTGGGGTGACCCAGGAACCTTGGGTAGCCATATGTGTGAGGGTTTCCCAGGCTCTTTGATGCCCCCTAACCTGTAGTATCAGGAACAGACCCTGGTTCAGCATGGCTTCCTCTGAGCTTCCTTCTTGGGGGGTCTTCCCTCTGCCTCATGCCCCTTGTCCATCTGAGCCTTATAGCTTCTCATTGAGGTTCAGCTCCTCTTGCCATCCTGACTGGTCTCGAGCATGGTCTGGTCTAGCGGGGAGTGGGCCATAGTTCTAGTTTCCTCCAGCTCACTCTCATGCTTGGACATTGGATGCTCAGTCCCCACGCTAGACTACTGTCTCCGGATTGACCATTAAAGCAGATCTTGCCTAATGTCAGGGCTGACTCCATCCAATTCCTAGGAAAGAAAAACCCTTGGCTACATAGATTCACAGAAAATGTACTTTTACTAGGAGAAAACTGAATGTAACAAGTTTCAGGCAAGATCTGAGGCAAAAGCATGCGTAGCAGAAAATTGAAATAAACCATAGAGCCCAAGCCCCCACTGGTAGCTAGGCAACCAGAGGGCAAACACCAGTCAGGAAATGTGTGGAGAAAGTCTTTGATTCAAGTGTATCATCACTGGCTGTTGCATACCAAAGCTAGAAGAAATGACCTTGGAGAGATAAGCAAAGCCCATACTGTAGTTGCAAAGCTGCACTGACCCCTCCCCCCATTTCCATGGCAGCAAGCAGCAGGATGGCTGACAGGCAATGGTGTTCTCCAAGTACTACTATGGCCACTATCAAGCCTTTTTTTTTTTGTCTTTTTATTGACAATTATTAAGTCTGGTGTGTTATGCAGCAGGTGCCTGTCTGTTTGAATTCTAAAGTGCCAGATCACTTTAGCTTCTTTATTTTCTATTACATTCTCCATTTTATTTAGTATTAAAATTTATTGTTTTAAATTTTATTTCCTGCCCATCTCATTTCAAAGCAACTCTTACAGTATTACCTAGGTGTTAATCTATCTGATTTGGGCTGACCTTTCAAAAAGTTTCAGAAATTAGATTCTGAATCTTGAAAAAAATCAGGATTCTTTACTTATACAATAATAAGCCATAATAAAGCTAAACCATAATTTAGACTAAAAGAATAAGGATGATACCCTTTGAGATAAAGTCAAGATGGTTTACCTTTGAATGCAGCCATGGTCAAAATCAAAATTAGCCATGAGGTGACATGGCAGAAACACTGCTCACATGCAATTTCTCAAAGGGTAGTTAGTCAATTATTTCCATTGAAGAAGGTCTCATTCTTTTAGACTTAAATGCTTGATTTTTATACCTTCTTAAATCCCAATGAATTGTTTTCCTTCCATGGACGAATTTTTCAAGGACTAAACAGGTAAGGTAAACATTAGTTAATAGGTCACTTTAGGCAGGAAAGGTGCTCAGGGGAATATTACCCAAATCCTTTGATCCTAAGAAGAGCACCATTAAATGAAATGTATGATATCAGGTAGTTTTTTTTTAAACTGCAATCGTGCATAAAGTACATATATATTTATTAAAAGCATAACTTATACACTAAAATGCATACCATTAAATTCAGTTAACTCGTATCTCTATATCATATTGATTTGACTAAAAGGGACACCATTAAGAATTACCAAATAAGTAAGCTTAGACTGGGAAATCAAAAACCATCTTGGAAAAGAGCAGGGTCTGTGTATCTGCCATTCTTTGTGGAAGAAGGGGGGATTTGGATTTGTCACATTTAGTTCTCTTTCCTATCTATCCTAAGTATCCTATTTCCTGTCTGTTTCTCTTTGTATAAACTTTAACCTGATTTATAACCATTGCCTTGTGCCAGAAATGCCTGGAGAATTCTCACCTCTTAGGAAATGAGAGGGGAGGGGGGGCAGTGGTGGGTTGCTACAAATTCGCCCCTGTTCAGGCGAACCACTAGCGGCAGCAGTGGGGGGCTCTGCCCAGACATCATCAAAAACACTCTGCGCATGTGCAGAAGTGCCACACGCTTGCAAAGTGCGCCTGCGCGCCCACACGCCCCCAATAGCAAACTGGTAGTGAAGAAAATTGAAACCAACTCCTTGGGGTGGGGAGGCGTGTGGATTGCAAGATGGCCCTGAGAAGCTATTCTTATCTGCTTCTCAGAGAGGCCAGTACAATATCATCTTCACACCGACGGAATGGTGGGAATCCACATTGGATGGTGGGGAGGGGTTCTTAATTCCCTTTATCCTGGACTGTATGCCCTGAGGGACCTCAGAGCCTGCTTTAAATTTTGACTTGTTTTCATCTCTTTTCAATAAAAGGTTTCTTTTGAAATACAAAGTTTTCAAGAGTTCGTACTTTCTTGGAAGTGGGGAGAGGCTGGTCCTTACATAAAGCAGGCTCTGCAATAGTGGTCAACCCAGAGAGGAAATCCCCCCCTTAATTTCCACTCTACTGAGCGGGCCCTACAACAATGTCCAAATGAAGCAGTGAGCAAGGGGAAACCGAGTGCTGGAGAGAAACCTCAACAACTACGCAGCCAGATACCAGTTCCATATGTTCCATCGAGGACATCAAAGTTGTCCTTGCAAGCTCCATGAAACCCTGATGGTCAATCAGTGTAGGAAAGAGAGTTAGCTGGGATGGAAGAGCCAAGGGGTGACCCTCACCCATGGCAGCCATAAGCCCGGGTGAAAAATGGAGATGGAGGCCCTTTCAGTTCAGGAAGAGCTGACTGAGGAACCACTGGTGGATGATCGACTGAAGCTGTACATCAACCATATCATGATGGAAACCCTGGAAAATCTCAACATTCGAGGCGAACAGGTTCACCAACAAAAGAGAGTGGGCGGACCAGCAGCCAAGGAAGTTTAGCCATCACACCTGACCCAGCCGTGGCTGACCAAGCAGATGATCAAGCCGGCAGAGCAGCAGCCGCAACAGATATCCAACTTCCTGCCATCCCAGCCCAGGCAATCATCCTCAGCTAACCCAGGGGGCCACAGCTAGAGAGAAAAGCTCCCCTTGGGGGTAAGATTTGACGGAGACCTGGCCAGCTGAGCCGACTGACCAGAAGATATCCTAGTCCCGAGATGGCGAACCTATGGTGGCACGCGGAGCTATATCTGTGGGCACGCGAATGTTGCCCTAGCTCAGTTCCAGTGTGCATGCACAGGCCAGGCAGCTGATTTTCGGGCCTTCTGGGCCCACTGGAAATTTGGAAACAGGTCATTTCTGGCCTCCGAAGGGCCTCCGGGGGTGTGGGGAAGGCCGTTTTTGCCCTCCCTAGGCTCCAAGAAACCCTACGGAGCCTGGGGAAGATGAAAAACGGGCCTACCGGGCCCACCAGGCCATCACATGTCAAAAGCGGGGGGAGCGCCAGGTGGTCATGTGTGCATGTATGGAGGGTGGGACGCATTGAATTATAGGTGTGGGCATGCACATGCACAACAACCCCATGCTCCCCCTGCTTTTGGCACGTAACGGCAAAAAGGTTCGCCATCACTGTCCTAGTCTGCTGGTTCAAAGATGGACTCAACGATGACCTGTACACTGCTTGCCTTGCCCATGGCACCCCTAACCACCTGCATGAACAGGCCTTCTGCCTCATGGCAGAAGAGGCAGAGATTGACATGACCCGAAACCAGTACTGCACTGGCAGGGCTTGGAGAAGATTCCCCACCTCAGGGGAAGCGAGAGCCATTCAAACCCCAAACCGCCATGGCACTGAGGCCATCAGGTTGCTTTAAGTATGGGAAGGAGGGGCACCGTGCAGCGGAATGTTGGTCAAAAACCCCGCCAGAAAGCCTGATCACCCATCAGGGGAGAAGCCTGCAAAAACCATTCCCCACCCAAGGAAAAGAAACCACGCTGAGAAGCCAAGAGGCCGTGGAGTTCCATTCCCCTCCAAAATCAGAGGGAGGAACTCCAGCACCCCAAGAGGACCTGAGCCAGTCCAAAAGTGATCCGGAAGATGATCTGCTGGTAAGCAACCCAATCAAACTGCTCACCCTACCCTTAAGACTTTTTATCCCCAGCTGAGGAAAAGGGAAGGAAGTAGCAGCATTGCTGGACTCGGGGTGCACCCAATGCCTAATTAACCCAACCCTGGCAGGGAGACTGGGAATTCACCTAAGGAAAATGAAAACCCCCATTGCTTTTTGACAGGTAGATGGAACTGTAACAGGGGGGGAGGGTGGGGAGCCAGCCATTTTTGCCACAGAACCATTGCAAATGAAGTGGTACATCAACTGGATCATGATGGAAGCCCAGGAAAATCTCAACATTCGAGGCAAACAGGATCACCAACAAAGGAGAGTGGGCGGACCAGCAGCCAAGGAAGCTCAAGCCATCATCCCTGACCCAGCCGTGGCTTACCAAGCAGACGACCAAGCCGGCAGAGTAACAGGTATCCAAAAAACATGTAAAAGCCCTCCCCCACTGTTAAGGAAATTCCACCTGAAATACCCCCACAAACCATCCTAAATTTTAATGTATTATATGTTTTATGTCTTTCTAGGTGGATTTTCCATTTTTCTGAGGAGGGCAATATGTCAGATCCGTGTTATCTGGCATTCTTCGTGGAAGAAGGGGGGGATTTGGATTTGTCACATTTAGTTCTCTTTCCTATGTATCCTAAGTATCCTATTTCCTGCCTGGTTCTCTTTGTATAAACTTTAACCTGATTTATAACAGTTGCTCGGCGCCAGAAATGCCTGGAGAATTCTCAGCTCTTGGGAAATGAGAGGGGAGGGAGGGACGTGTGGATTGCAAGATGGTCCTGAGAAGCTCTTCTTATCTGCTTCTCAGAGAGGTCAGTACAACCAATCCACCTTCACACCAGTGGATTGGTGGGAATCTACATCGGACGGTGGGGAGTGGTTCCTAATTCCCTTTATCCTGGATTGTATGCCCTGAGGGACCTCAGAGCCTGCTTTGAATTTTAACTTGTTTTCATCTCTTTTCAATAGAAGGTTTCTTTTGAAATACAAAATTTTCAAGAGTTCGTACTTTCTTGGAAGTGGGGAGAGGCTGGTCTTTACAAGCAGTGACAAATGACCTCTGTCTTGTTGACACACGTGCAAAAGAAATTACTATATGAAGTCACCTTGACTTTAAATAGATTTTCCATTTTTTGTTACTCTTCATTTTCTCATCATTTCTGCTGCTTCCCACAAAACTCTCATATACCATTCACATTCAACTAATCTAAATCTTTTTGTGAGTGTGGTTATGCCCTAATAGAAATAATAGAAGTCATTTGGTGTCCTCTTTTGTAGCACATAATTATATCAGCACAGAAAAGAGCCAAGTAATTTGGGAATACCTATTTTATTCTGATTCCAATATCAACCTGGGAGCATAACAAATAATAAAGACAGTATCACCTCTGAGGGTATGCTTTCAGCCCCAGTGAATAACCATAGCCACCTTCCACATATCTGGGATACAGCACAAGGCAAGGTTCCGGATTCCATTTTTCTTTTCTACCACTCCTACATTCCTCTGTGTCTGCCTTTCACCTAGTCTGTCTGTACCTTTGCTTCCCAACCATTTTGCCCTCTTTTCATTCCTGATTCATAAACATATTACAATCCTTCCTGCAAATTTTTGACATTCCTAAAGAATTGTATATACTGTTTCTAATTGCTGATTGTATCTGGAAGAGAATCAAAACTGTTTTATACTCTACTGGACCCCTTCAATCATTCAGAGGACAGTGAGGTGATTGTTTTAAGTGAGTATGTGTGTGGGAGAGGGAGGGAGGGACGGAGGGAGGGAGGGAGGGAGGGAGAGAGAGAGAGAGAGAGAGAGAGAGAGAGAGAGAGATTCTACTACTGGTATAAAACTGACAGACATGAGATCTTGGGGTGGGGTGGGGACAAAGAACAAGTGATAGGTCAGAAAGAAAGCCATTAGACTGTACAAAAAGGGTGGGATGGGATGGGATGGAAGCATGGATTTCACAAACTTTTTAGGTGAGAAATGGGAGTGGCAAGCAATATGCAAGACAGCTTGGCAAGTTTGTTGAGTTTTTGAGGCCACCTATTACTGGGCTAATAGTGAAATTTATTGGTTCAAGAAATGCATAATATTGTTTGAAATATTAGTCAAACATTTGTCATTCCATGAAATGCATTGTTGTATATATTGTTGTTGAATTGGTTGTTGCTTTTATTGTGTTTTAGCTTGGAAGCCTTTGGTGGAAAGGAAGTGCTGAAATTAAATTTCATGTCACTTGAAATCTAACTTTATTTCCATTAAACATAAATGTGTGAGGGTCTTTGTGTTTTGTCAGTGATGTTCTGGTGTCTTCCCTTTCATCTGAAGCTCCTGGATAAGTCACAATCATTCTACTAGATAGTTATTTCAAATGATAATTTTAAAGCCTGCCTTGAGGGACTGTCTGTCTTGAAGCAGGAAAAAAATTATAGCATGCTATCTGTTTCCTCTTTCCCTTATTTTTCACAGAGAATCATTACTTTGTAGCCAAATAGGAACTGGCATCCTCTTCAAGACACATCCTCTCCAGATCTGTCTTTGAGTTCATTTAAAAAAGAAAAGAATGGTAATCTGCCAACCAACCACCCCCACTTCTGACCACATGATTTTTGAACATCTGATTTCAGGCAAATTGAGCGAAAGGACAGTAGCTGGTCATAAAATAGGTAATCTGTCAACGTAAGTCAGAGTGGATTCTGCTGGCATTAAATGCACAATATAAAGAAAGCCACACTGAGTCCGACATATATTGTATAACAAATATGGAAGAAAAATTAAAAAATTCCATCATCTTGCTTCATTGTTTATGAAAAGATGATTCCCAATGTGTTTAAATATCAGTGCCCTAAAGAACAGTGCCATCCACCCATAGCTTCAGATCATAAATTAACAACTGAATCATTTGTTTGCTATTCAATAGATCTCAGAAATTCTTCCTATTCTCTTCTCTTCTACCCTGTCATCCTTGTATTAGAAATAAAAAATGGAGGAGCCACGGAGGATAAAATTTCAGATTAGGTTTTATTATCCAAGGCATACATTCTTTTTTCTAGCAAGATTGGAACAATTAGCACTGATATTGCTATACTTTATCTCAGTGGTATTCTTAGGTGACCTAACAGTAACTTGTAACCTAGATATTTCCATCTACTATTATGCTGAACTATATTTTTAAGGGAGGGAGGGAGGGAGGGAAAGAGGGAGAGATCAAACTATTTTCCTACTATAGAGGAAAGTAAAAAAGTTATGACCCAAGATTAATCTGTATAAGGACTTCATAAGGACTCAAAATAATGTGCAAATTTTCTCACTGTACATAAAGAATCTGACAATATTCTTTCCAAACCATTTACTTTGTATTTCTGGGGGAAAGGGCATTCTTCACGAGTTAAAATCAATAGCGATCACTAGACTAAATTCACTGAGATTTTATGCACTTGCTTATTTCTGAAAGATTAATCATGGATCCAGTTTAAAAAATGATCACTCAGGTGCTTTCTGTCAGCTGTCAAAAGAGCCCCAGGCTCTCATAATGCCAGACATTCTTACAATGAGCAATGAAATGATTTTGAAGCATGAATGAAGGTATATAATCAAAAGCTGGAAAGATTAGAGGTGCATGTGAAGAAACACCAAATCTCCATACCAATGGTGCATGAACAGAATAGTAAGAGAAGAAAAATTACCAGAAGGAAGATAAATCATCATGTATTGCTGGATTTTAAAAAGTAAAAATTAACCTGCCGCAAGTATGCTTCAGCCTCTGACTTTTGTGCAGGATGAGGTGCTAGAGGAACACTGTACAAAGGTTCATATTTCAGAGCATCCTGCTTTAACAGAATGCTAGAAGTTAAGGAACATTTTTTCAAACATTAGAAAAGATGGCAGGACTCAAAAGATTAATAATACTCTAGAAAGGTTGTTGGCAGTAGATTTTTACTTGCTTTCACCTAGAGCCCCATCCTGTTTGGGTGCAGGTTAATGCAGCCAACAATACAAGTAGTCTTTGACTTATGACCACAATTGAGCCAAAACTTTCTGTTGTTAAATGAGACATTTATGAAGTGAGTTTTGCCCCATTTTAGCAGTTTTCTTGCCTCAGTTGTTAAGTGAATCATAGCAGTTGATAAATTAGTAACACGGTTGTTAATCTGGCTTCCGCATTGATTTTGCTTGTTAGAAGGTCGCAAAAAGTGATCACATGCAAAAGGTAATCACATCATATTTAAGCAATGATCTTAAATATGAGCCAGTTCCCAAGCATCTGAATTTTGATCACATGATCATGATGCTGGAAAGGTCGTTTAGTGTGAAAAATAGTCATAAGTCACTTTTTTCACTGCCTTTGCAACTTTGAACAGTCACTAAACGAACTGTTGTAAATCAAGAACTATCTGTATACTATATATTATGTGAAATGCTAAGAGTCTTTTATAAGCAGCTCCTCATTCATCTGTGTGCGCCCCTCAAGGTTAATTCAGGGCAAGCCAGCTAGCTGAGTGATCCAGTGGCAAATGCATCTCACAAAGACTGGGAAGAATGTTTTTGGAAAACGACTGCCTCAATTTATCAGGATGACTTTAAACTAAAATTGAGGGGAGAGGATGACCAATCTTTAGGATCTCCAGGCAAAAATCCCTAGAAAACAAGTCAAATAATGAAGTAAGGAGGGATGGGAAGGAAGACAAACTCAAAAACCAAATAGGAGACATAGGAAGCATACAGAGAGTCAGACATAAAGATCTCAAGTTCCTATATACAAATGCACAAAGTTTGGAGAACAAACAGGGTGAACTTGAACTATTAATATATGAAGGTAGAAATGATATAGTTGGAATTACAGAAACTTGGTGGCATGAAACCCACGATTGGAACATACTGATAAAAGGATACAAACTATTCAAAAAAAAAGTTTTATAAGATGATATATCATTAGTATTTAACACAAGATAAGTTATCTAAGATTTATAAAGGTGTGTCAAATTGAATGCTGGAAGTGTAAAAATAAAGAAGAGGCCTTTTATTATCTATGGTGGACATGTGATAAAGCAAAAAAAAATTGGAGTATGATTCATATTTTAATTTAAAAAATTGAACATGGAGATAAAAATGAAATCACAACTTTTCTTTTTGGGTTTAATGGAAAAAGAACTAAAGAAAAAAATTGGAACTTTCTTATTATATATGTTGACAGCAGCAAGACTATTTTATGCACAAAAATGGAAGGACACTTTGATTCCTATTATGGATGAATGGTTGAAGAATTTGATAGAATTGGCTGAAAAGGCAAATTGACCACTTTGATTAAAGAAAAGAACATAAGTACTTTTGTTTCCACATGGAGACTGCTTCTGAACTTCGTGCTTGAGGTGGAGAAGAATGAAACTCTGACTTTGGGTTTTATGGATTAGACTGACAGATCTTTATAGAAATGGCTTGTTCATATTATTATGAAAAAGCAAAGAGTTGTGATTTGATGTTAATGCCTTATTTTACTGTAACAGAGAGAGTTGGAAGTCAATTATTCTTTTTTCCCCCTTATCTTTCCTCACTTCTCCGTCCTCTTTCCCTCCCCACTGCTTTCCTATTTACTTTGTATTGTGTATTTTACATTACTTTATAACTCAATAAAAATGTTAATGGTTACAAAAAAAACAGACCCCATAAAAGAGGAGGTGGAGTTGCACTGTATGTAAAGGACCACTATATTGCTACAGAAATGCATGAAACCAAAGACAAAAACTTCCTATATGGGTCAATATAAAAAAAAAAAAGAATGACATTGCCATAGGTGTATACTTTTTTATAAAATGTTTTTTTTATTTTATAGACAAACATACAATACATAATCAATCATTCAGTGTATCATCTGAGTACATCTTTTGTGTCTTCTTCTTACTCCTCCAATCTTTATCGTATCTTGATATTATCATTTCATTTCTCCCCCATTTAATACATATTATCTATCCTATATATATCTCTTCTCTAATCAATGGTAAAATTGCCCCCATATCTTAAAATATTCTGATTCCTCTCTTTCTTTAACAACGTCAATCTACTCATTTCTGCACAATCCAATATTTTCTTAATTACTTCTCCCTCTGTAGGGATTATCTCTGCTTTCCATCTTTGTCCAAATGCTATCCTCGATGCAGTTATAACATGTATAATCAAATATATATTTTCTTTACTAAATTTTTCTGGTAAGATACCCAGTAGGAACAGTTCAGGTTTTAAATTTTAATTACATTTGGGGTTGCTCTTCTACCCTCTCTTTTCCCTCTTTTCACAAACAAGCCTTGTTCTCCTTCTTCTTTCCCCTCCCTCCTCCTCTCCTTTCTTCCTCTTCCTCCCCTACTTCCCCTTCCTCTCCCTCACTACTCCCCTCTTTTCTCCCTTTCTCACCTTCTCTCCTGCTCTTGTCCCCTATCCTTTCTTCCTCTCCTTCCCCTTTCTTCCATTCCTCTCTCTCCCTCTCCTCCTCTCTCCCTCTCCTCTTTCCTTTCTTTCTCCTTTGTTGTGCAATATTCCCCTTATTTGGTATCCAAGCAACTCCAATTTTCTAATAATATATACTTTCTTTTCAATTTCTTTCCCATTTTACCCAATCTATCGTCATAATTGTACATTTATATTTATAACTTTCTTTCTCCTCCCCATCCCTTTTCCATTTACTCTGGTGTCATCTGAGTTTTTATTTCTTTTTGATCTTATCCCTCATTTAACTTTCTATTATCTATATCATTTATCTATCAAATTTTATTCATATTTCTTTTCTATCCATACGTAGAATCTTTCCCATGTCTTGAAATATACCGATTCCTCTTTTATCTTCATCTTTTATTCTTAGAGTCAATCTGTTCATTTCCGCACAGTCTAAAATCTTTTTTATTACTTCAGCTTTTGACGGAATTTTCCAATTTTGTGCAAATACAATTCTTGCTGCTATTATTATGTGTATAATTAAGTATACTTCTTTGCTATATTTTTCTGGCAGAATACCCAATAGAAAAATCTCTGGTTTTAATTCTATAGGTTTATGTAACATTTCCTCTAACCATATCTGTATTCTAGACCAATAGTTTTTTGCTTCCGTACATGACATATGATAATATGATCCCGGCAAATGTAAACGTTTCCAGCATTTAGCTGATTTATCTTTAAACATTTTTGCTAGTCATTCTGGTGGCATATGCCATCTATAAAACATTTTATATAATTTTTCTTTATATGCAGTTGCGATAGTCAATTTATAATATGATCCCGGCAACTATCCTTTCCCATAGTTGTTGCTATTTCTCTGATTTTATTGCATAACCAAAGTTGTTTGCCCATGTTATCATTGTCTCTTTTACTTCTTCATTTTCTAATCTAATCTGCAGTAGATAATTATTCAATCTTTTAATCATTTTTCATCCTTTCGAGTCATTATTTGATCCAACTCTGATTCCCCCAAATTAAAACCATAATGTTTCAAATCTTTATCATATCTTGATTGTATCTGCACTCATGTATATCAATCAATCTCAATCCCTTGTTTTTCTAAATCTTGTTTCTGTTTTAGTTCTCCTTTCTCTGTTAAAATGTCCTTATATCTAACAATATTGTCCATGTTTACCCTATCTGGATGTGTCAATGCTTCTATTGTTGAAAGCCACATTGGTATTTCCATATAATGTTTCTCTTTAACTCTCTCCCATATTGTTAACAAGCTGTTTCTTACACAGTGTCTCTGGAAGTATCCATGTATCCTATTTTTTCTTTTCCATAAGAAAGTATGCCAGACTAGTTGCAAATCATGTCCTTCCAAAGTCAATAGTCTTGTATTTCTCAATAGAATCCATTCTTTAACCCAAGTTAACATCGCCGCTTGATGATAAAGTTCCCAATTTGGTAGATCAAAACTTCCTCTAGTCCAGTGGTTCTCAACCTTCCTAATGCCGCGACCCTTTAATACAGTTCCTCATGTTGTGGTGACCCCCAACCAGGGGTGGGTTCTAAATTTTTTTACTACCGGTTCTGTGGGCGTGGCTTATTTTGTGGGCATGGCTTGGAGGTTATGTGACTGGGTGGGTGTGGCAAGCTAGTCATGTGACCGGGTGGCCATGGCTATGTGTATAGGGACTACTCAGAGGGCTGAAAAAAGTCATTTCTGACAGGTCCTCGCACTTTTGACTGGTCCTCACACTTATGACCATCCTCACATTTATGCCCATGCAGCATTCTTAACAACCATGTCACTCATTTCACAACTGCTTCTCTTCACCATGGTGACAAGATAGGGCAAAAAGGTAAAATGTGAGGACAGTCGTAAGTTCGAGGACTGGTCAAAAGTGCGAGGACCAGTCAAAAATAACTTTTTCAGCCCTCTGAGTAGTCCATATGCACAAAAGGACTACCCAGAGGGCTGAAAAAAGTGATTTCTGACAGGTCCTTGCACTTTTGACTGGTCTTCGCACTTATGACTGGTCATCATTTATGCCCATTGTAGCATTCTTAACAATGTGTCACTCATTTCACAACTGCTTCTCTTCACCATGGTGACAAGATAGGGCAAAAACGTAAAATGTGAGGACAGTCGTAAGTTCGAAGTCTAGTCAAAAGTGCGAGGACCAGTCAGAAATAACTTTTTCAGCCCTCTGAGTAGTCCATATGCACAAAAGGATATAGCAATAGAGAGGGATGAAGGAAGGGAAGGGAAATTAGAGTAGGAGGGAGGATAAGAGAGGGAGGAAGAGAGGAGGAGAAAGAGAAAGGAAGAGGAAGTAGGGAGGAGAAGAAGAGGGGGAGGAAGAGAAAGTAAGAAGGAAAGAAGAGAGAGAGGTGGTAGGTTTGAGGAGAAAGATTGCTGTACAATAAAAAAGATGAAAGGGAAGAAAGGCAACCCCAAACAAATATAAAGATATTAAGATTAAGAATGAATTGTTAAACTTTAAAGAATAAAAGAGAACAAATATGAATAAATAACAATAATTAGAAACACACATACAAACATACAATGTATTTTCTTTGAACAGAGTATTTGGCCGGTTCAAAAATTTAAACAGTGTTTAGTCATTTCAATTAAATTTACAATTTCTATATTTTCTTTTTGCCATATTTATTCCTCATCTATTTTTGTAAAAAACCAATATTACCCTTCATCCTCATCTCTAATCTTAATCAAATTCAATTTTTCCCTTCTATTCTATATTATACCCCTTCCCATTGTCATCTATTTTTATATCCATCCTCACATTGGTTAATTATGTAATATTACAGTTGTTTAATATGAATTCAACATTTTAATATAAATCAATTAGTTATATAACTACCTTTTATGTATATTAATCAATATGAACATGAATATTCCAATTATTTCCATGCAATCCAATTTCTTACAAATCAATTAATTATATTTACCAATAATAATAAACCAAATAATTTCCCCTATATATTCCTCCAAGCCACAACTTAACCATTTCTGCTTTCAACACAATATACAATTAATAGTATCTCAATTATTATAATTCCCTAGTTAAATAGAGCTTTTTTTCTTCTGTGTTTTAAAATCTTCTCTTTTTCCCCAAATTTCCCGTTGTTTGCACCTACCTTTTTTGGTGAGGAAAAAGAAATCTGCCTGCCTAATTTTCCAACGTGCAAAGCCAACAGCCTGCTTTACTTTCTCTTTCGTTTTCCAGTATAGGTAGGGGGAAAAAATCTGCACTCTTTCCAAGCAAGCAAAAGAGCTCTGAGCAAAACAGCTGAGAGCAAATCAGCTGGGGGTCGGGAGCCGATCTAAGCAAGGGCTAATTAGCCTCTGCTGAAGCTCCGGGGGCCAATAAAATTACAAAAAAAACACCGAACCCCTTGTTAAATTGCTGGCTCCCCCGCCCCTCGCCCACCACTATTTATTGGCAATAAATAGTGGTGCGGAGGGGCGGGGCAAGCCAGCAATTTAACAAAGGGTTCGGCTGCACCACTGGCTCTAGGGCGGCCCTTTGAAGCCCCGCGGCAAGAATTTAAACAGTTTTTTTTCTCTAGCCATCGGAGGCAGCAATAGATTGGGAGTGGGCGGGGTAAGCAAACGGCCGGTAATCCAACAGAGCAGAGAGTGAGGGGGAGTGAAGGTGTGGGGGGGGCGAGGGAGGGCTTTGGCGACCCCTGTGAAATGGCCGTTCGACCCCCAAAGGGGTCGCGACCCCCAGGTTGAGAACCGCTGCTCTAGTCCTAGCGTCTTGAAGCAGTTTAATATTAATATTTTATTCAAACTTTCAAAATATTTTTTCTCCAGCTTTATCAGAATTGTTTGAAAAAAGAACAAAATTCTTGGTAATACATTCACTTTGATTAGCACTATTCTTCCCATTCACAATAGTTGTAGATTTTTCCATTTTTCCAAGTCTATTTCAATTTGATTTCTCAGTTTATAGTAGTTATCTTTCTTCATTGTGATACTTCTTGAGGTTAATTGGATGCCCAAGTATTTCACTTTCTTCACTTTGAATATCTAATTTCTCCATTAATTGCTTTTTTGTTTTTCTCTCTTATTTTTAACTATAATTTTTGTTTTATCTTTATTTATTTTCAATCCAGCTACTTCTCCATACTCCTCTATTTGCTTCATTAGCTTTGGGCCCATTTCTATCGGTTCCTCCATAATAAATACTAAGTCATCCGCAAATGCTTGTAGCTTGTATTCTTCTCTTTTAATTTTCATTCCTTTTATTTCTTTATCTTGCCTTATTTTTCTGTTTAAAATTTCTAGCATCAAGATAAATAACAATGGAGATAACGGACATCCTTGTCTAACTCCTTTTCTGATATCTACTTTCTCTGTCATTTCACCATTTTGCCGATTGGTCTTTATATATAGTCTTAACCATATTAATGAATCTATCACCAAAGTCCATCTTTTGTAATTGTATAGTCATAAATTGCCAATTCACATTGTCAAGTGCTTTCTGCGCATCTAAAAATAACAATGCCATTTGTTTCTCTGAATGTACCTCATAATATTCCAATGTATCCAATATAATTCGTATATTGTCTCTAATTTGCCTTTTAGGCAAAAAACCATTTTGATCTGAATGTATGAGTTCATTTAGTAACCTTTTCAATCTTTCCACCATAATTGATGCAAATATTTTGTAATCTGCATTTAATAGTGAAATTGGTCTATAATTCTTTATTTGTTGTAAATCTGTTTCTTCTTTTGGTATAAGAGTTATATATGCCTCCATCCATGAGTTCGGCATCTTGCCTTCTATTAATAAGACATTAAATACTTGTAACATTGTATCACTTAGTACTCCTTGCAATTTTTTTTATTGCAAAAGTTTTACAATTACATTTTCCCCCCATTTTTCCCCCAACCCACCCCATACTCCCCACCCTAACCCTCCCAAACCCCTCCTAACCCTCCCCCCTGACTTCCACAGAATATAATCCCATCAAAATCCCCTTTTTATAACACTTGAACCCCTCAAACCCCCTTATAATTTTTCATCTTCACAAAACATATACATTTCTATTTTCATATAATACTTTCAATGAAAAGCTATTTGATACTTCCTAGTTTGATATTTGTTCTGCACATAATCTATCCATTTTTTCCATTCCCATTCATAAGTCTCTTGTGAGCGATCTTTTAGATATGCTGAAATCTTCGCCATCTCTGCAAAGCTAGCCATCTTCAAAGTCCATTCTTCAATAGTGGGCAAAGCTTCATTTTTCCAGTATTTACCTATCAATAATCTCGCTGCTGTTATCATATACAATATCAACTTAGTTTCATCCAATGTAAAACCCTTTACTATACCCAGTAAGAACAATTGTGGAGAAAATTGAATTTTTTTCTTCAAAACATTCTGCATAACCCACCATATTTTTATCCAAAAAGCCTTAACTTTCTTACAGGTCCACCAAACATGATAATATGTGGCATCTAAACAATCACATCTCCAACATTTTGGCTGAACATACACGACAATTTCTTGGGATCTAAATGCCATCTATAAAACATTTTATAAAAATTTTCCCTCAAATTCTGCAATTGTGTAAATTTAACATTCTGAACCCATATTTTTCCCATGTTTCCAACATCACTGGTTCTGCAAAATTGTGTGCCCACTTAATCATACAATCTTTGACCAATTCAGTTTCTGAATCCCTTTCTAACAAAACATTGTGTAGCCTTTTAATATGCATTGGACCTTTCTCTTTTATATGTCTAACCAATTCTTCCTCATGCAACATAATACCAGTTTTTTGGTCCTCTTTCCATCTCAGTTGAAGTTGATTATACTGTAACCAAGTTAGATTAATCCCTTCGTCCAACAGTGTTTCTAATGTCTTCAGTTGCCATCTGCCCGCATCTGTAAAAAGAACTTCTTTATATAAAACCCCCCCGAGTGGCATTATATTTGTATTCCACATAATATGGCCAAGATCCAGCCATAACGGTATTTTATAATCCCATTTAAATCGGTGCTTCTTCCAAACTCTCATCAAGGAATCTCTAAGTATATGGCTTTTAAATACTTTATCCACTTTATCTTCATAAAATAAGTAAGCATGCCATCCAAATTCAAGGTCAAAACTTTCTATATTCAATATTCCAGTCTTTTTCCTTCCAAACCAATCGCTTGCTTGAGTCAAAGCTGCTGCTTTATAATATAACTGTAGGTTTGGAAGTTTAAGACCTCCCCTTTCTGGAACATCTTGCATAATTTTCAGTTTCACTCTCGGTTTTTTCTCATTCCAGACAAACTTATTCACTCCACTTTGCCATTCTTTCAGTTGTTTATCACTTTTAAGCACCAGAATCATTTGAAACAAAAAAAGAAATCTTGGCAAAATGTTCATCTTAACTGCTGCTATTCTTCCAAGTAGAGACAGCTGCAGTTTTTTCCAAGTCTCCATATCTTTCTGTACATCTCGCCACAACACCTCATAATTATTTTGAAACAGTTTCATATTTGATTCTGCAACCTGAACTCCTAGATATTTAACCTTTGGTACAATCTCAAAACCTGCCCTCCTTTCAAGTTCGTGTTTGCGATCTTTTGTCATATTTTTAACTATCATCAATGTCTTTCTTCTGGTTCAATCTAAATCCTGATACTATACCATAATCTTTTATAATGTCTTTCATCTGGATTATTGATTCCATCGGCTGTGTTAGGGTAACAACCAGATCATCTGCAAATGCCTTTATTCTGTAATCCCCTTGCCTTATCACTATTCCTTTCAAGATATTCGAATCCCGTATTGTATTCAGTAAGACTTCTAGTGTTAAAATAAATAACAATGGGGATAACGGACAACCTTGTCTTGTTCCTTTTTCAATATTGAAGTCTGTTGTCAAACATCCATTAATAATAATCTGTGCCTTTTGCTCTTGGTAAATTGCTGAAACCGCCTGTAGAAATTGATCCCCAAAGTCCATCTTTTTAAAAGTCTTTAATAGAAAATTCCAATCCACTCTATCAAAGGCCTTCTCCGCATCCAGGAAAACCAGCACTGCAGGGATCTGTTTATTCTTCTCAAGATATTCCACTAAATCTATAACTTGCCTTACATTGTCCTTCATATATCTGCCCTCTATAAATCCCGCTTGATCATCATGAATCACCTCTTGAATTACTGGCATCAACCTGTTGGCTAGTACTTTTGCATAAATTTTATAGTCATTATTCAGAAGAGATATTGGTCTATAATTCTCCGGTTTTTTAGGACCTGCTTGCTCTTTTGGTATCAAAGAAATATAAGCTGTTTTTCATGATGGGGGTATTTTACCCCCTTGTTGTATATTACAAAATAAGTCTCTGAGTTGTTCCACCATTTCTACTTGCAAAGTTTTATAATACACTGCAGCCAAGCAATCCGTTCCAGGAGCTTTGGCTGTTTTCAGTTGTTTAATTGCTACAATTATCTCCTCAACTGTTATGGGATGATTCATTCTTTCCTTTTGCTGGTTGGTAATTTTTGTAACTCTTTTATTTTCTAAATATTTTTCTATAAGTCCATTCTGTATATCATCTTTAGCATATAATTTAGTATAGTAATCTACAAAGACTTCTTTAATTAACTTTTGTTGAAAAATTTCTTTCCCTCCAATATCAATACTATCAATAGTCCGCATACTCTGCTTCTTCCTTAATGTATAGGCCAACCATCTGCCCGGTTTATTGGCATTACAAAATGTATTATGCTTTGCATATTGTAAATTTGTTGCAGCTTGTTCCGCCATAAGCATTTGGAATTGATCTTTCAAAAGTTTTATAGCATCACGTATTCTTTCATCTTTTGGATTTTTAATAAGTAACTGTTCTTTTTTCTTTATTTCTGCTTCGATTTCAAATCTTTTCTTTTGTCTGTTCAGTTTATGTTTAGAGTTCATATGGATGAGTACCCCTCTCATATACACTTTACTCGCGTCCCACACAATTTCAATAGGGGTACCCTTATTCAAATTTATTTCAAAAAATTCTTTCATCTGCTTTTTAAGTTCTATTATATTTTTTTCATATCTAAACAAATTTTCATTTAATCTCCATGATCTTCTCTCAATCTTTCCAGTCTCAATTTCTATCCATACTGGACTATGATCAGATAGAGTTCTTGGAAAAATCTTAGTTCTTTTTGTTTTGACAAGTAAATCATTTGATAATAAAATAAAATCAATCCTAGAAAAAGATCTATGTCTATCAGAGAAAAAAGTATAGTCCAAGTCTTTTGAGTTATGTATTCTCCACACATCTTTTAATTCCAAATCTTCTTTCATATCAAAAAAGGTTTGTGGTAGTCTGATCCTTGACTTCGCCAAACTCTTTTTATCTAGTTTGGAATCAATTACTCCATTCCAATCTCCCATAATCAAGATAGATCTATAATCCCATTGCAATATTCTGGCATGCAAAATTTTATAAAAATGATCCTGTTGTTGGTTAGGAGCATAAATTCCAATCACAAGAATTTGGCCATATACAGTGTGCAATTCAATTGCTACAAACCTACCATCTTCATCTACTTCTATAATTTTAGCTGATAGTCTTTTATTTATGTAAATAACCACACCGTTCTTTTTTTCCAAATTTGAAGCTATAAAATGTGTTCCTAATTTTGAATTTATCAAATATTTTTGATCTTGTGCTCTAATTTGAGTTTCTTGTAAACAAATTATATCATTATTAAATTGTCTCAAATATGTAAATATCTTCTTCCTTTTCTGTGGTGAATTCAATCCATTCACATTCCAAGATAAAAAATTAACCGTCATGTATACCTTTTTGAAGCGACGAGCAGAATTGCTGGATATCCTCCGAGGCCTTCGGCTTTGCTCCCCACATGGCTTCACTTTGTTGTGTAGTACTCTTAACTCCTTTTTTGTATTGTTGTGCCTTAGCTCTTTCTTGTAATTGTTTTTCTTTAAGTTGTTTAGAAACTGCACGAGTTATGCGCTGGTCTTTGGCTTCAGCCATACGAGCTAGGTCCAAGGCCACATCTCTTGTAGTCAAAATTGGAGAGGGTTCTGACAGGGGTTCCTCCAGAAAACCTCCTGCAGCACCCTGCACTTCCACTTGCTCTGATTCAACCTGCTTAGGCTGCTCTTCCAACTCTTGCTGAGGTTGCGTTTCCTTATCACTCTCCTTTATCTCCAACACAGTAGATGTACGTGGGGATAATGATCTTTCCTTAAAAACAGTATAATAAAAATGTTCCGCCTTTTCAACAGTATTCAATCAATGTCTTTCTCCATTGTACTTCAGAATTATACCTATTGGAGCATCCCACCGAAATGGAATCTCTAATTTTTTTAATTCATTTACTAAAAAACCAAAATCTTTTCTATCTTTCAACATTTTTGGTGGTAGTTCTTTATAAATTCCAATTTGGGTTCCCCCCACTTGCACATAGGTAAAAAAAGATTTTTGCAAGATGTCATTTCTCATTCTTCTATCTGTAAAATATATCACATCTCTAGGCAGTTGTCTTTGTCTGGCCACCCACGAATTCACTCTGTAAATTTTATCTATTTGTAAAAAATCTCTTCAGGATCAATTTTTAACAACACAGCCAAAGCATCAGCACAAACCTGTCTCAAGTCCTGTCGGTCATCTTCCTTAATACCTCTAAGTCTTATAGCAAATTCCATAGACCGGAATTGTATCATCGTAATTTCATTCTCAACTCTCTGCATTTTATTATCCACATCAGAAATTTTGAAATCAGTATCCTTTATTTTGACATTCACTTCTGATTTAAATTCTTCCAATTTAGAGTCCACTTTAATAATAATTTCTGACAAGCCAGACACCACATTTGATAATTTGTCAGTCACCTTGCCATAATTCTCTTTCACCAACTTTTTCATTTCAATAATTTCCTGCTTGATTTCCTGTTGAGATTTTTGGAATTTATCATCCATTTCCTGTTGAGATTTTTGAGAATTATCATTCAGAGCCTGAGTAATAAATTCTTTTAAACTTTCAAAATCAAAATCTTTTTTCTGACTCTGCTGAGCAGAAGAATCAGGCTTGTGTGTAGGGGATCCCCCCCCTGCTGCGTTGCCTTCCTGTTTTTTAGAAGCCATTCTGCCACGTAGATTAGATTTTTTGAAAAAGGAAATCCTTTTCCCTTTTCCAGCACCACAAAGTCCTCTAAAAAAGTCCCCCAGTTTCACTCAGAGTGATGATAGAGTTAAGCTGAAGCGAGCTCAGACTTATTTTAAAAGAGGATTTTTCCCCCTCTTCTCTTGTTTCCTTGCTACAAGCAGCGCAACAATGTAGCTTGTTAGAATAGCTTTGCACTTTCGCTCTCAGCTTGTTAACGCTGGAGTGGTGCCATCTTTTCAAGCCGCTTCCGCTCGCTTTGAATTTTGCTTAGATCGAGAAGTCACAGAAAAAGAAATAATACTTGCAGTTTCTTGGTTTAGCGGTTCAGGTTGTTTTATGCGCTAATTAGTGAAGTTGATTTGAATCAATTTAGATGTTTGCTGCAGCCAGCTTGCTCTGCAACAAGCAGAGTCGTCCCACGCCGTCCGGAGTCTTCGCAAGTTGAAAGGGAGCCGCACCTGTTTCCTCCCCAGTAGCCAACTTCTGGGGGCTCACAGGGGCTCGACCTGCACCTTGCTTACTCTCCTCCTTCAAATCCTTCAGATTCTGGAGTTTTCAAGCCACTTCTCAAAGTCAAAGCGGCTCTACAAACGGTGGGGCTGGCGGTCCTTTGAGAGGGACCGTCATTCACCGGAGGCAAGCAAAACCGGAAGTCACTCCTTGTAATTTTTTTATATAACTCTGCTGGTAGTCTATCTGGTCCCGGAGTTTTTCCATTTTTCTGCCTTTTAATTCCTTCCACCAATTCCATTATTGATATTCTTTCTTCTAATGCTTTTTTGAATTTTTCTGGTATTTTGGGAGTCATTGCTTTTTCCACATATTGTTCTATTTTCTCTTCTGATATCTGTTCTTGTTGATATAATTTCTTATAATATTCCTCAATTATTTTTTTCTTTTCCTCATTTTGATGACATAACTTCCCATTTGATCTAGTAATTGAGTTACCAGTTTCCTTTCTTTTTCCTTTTATATGCCAGCCATCTTCCTGGTTTATTTGCATTTTCAAAAAAAAATTGCTTTGTTGATTTTATTTTCCTTGCCAAGTCTTCATTCTCAATTAAGTTCAGTTTATGTTTTTCCAAGTCCATTAAATTTTCAATTTTTTTGTCTTGTGGGGTTTTTTTGCAATTCTTTCTCTAATTTCTTATACTCCTCTTCCAATTTCTTTTGAGTTTGTCTATTTTGTTTATTCCCCTCCCTGTATAAGTCATTATCAAGCCCCTTATATATGCTTTACTAGTATCCCATATGTTTTGTATGGGATACTAGTAAATTTGTTCTTTTCTGTTTTCTTTAAAGAAAAAAGTCAATTCTTTTTCTCATTTAATAAGCTTAATGTCCATCTCATTCTTTTTCTTTGTCCTTTCTATATCATCATTATTGGATTGTGATCTGCCCATACATTTGCTTCTATATCAATCTTGTCTATCTTGGATATTAAATCTGTGGACATCCACATCTTATCTATTTTTGATCATGACATATGTCTATTTGAATAAAATGTGTACTGTTTTTCCTTTACGTTTCTTTTTCTCCAAGCATCTTGCAGGCTTAGTTCATCTACCATTGTATAGAATGCTTTTGGAAGTGTTTTCCTTGGTTTTTTTATTCACTTTTGTAGATTTATAGTCTAACTCATTATCAACAATCACATTAAAATATCCTATTATGCAAATATCCTCATATTCATGTTCTAGTATTTTCCTATGTAGTTTCACATAAAATTCTTCTTGATTTTCATTCGGAGCATATATACCCACAAGTAATATTTTTTGGTAGTTCATTACAATTTCTACCATTAATACTCTTCCTTCCTCATCCTCAAATATTTGTTTGGATTGGATTGTCTGTTTAATGTAATATACTACTCCTCTTTTGCTTTGAGAAGCCAATGTTGTGTACAATGTCCCCAATTTTATTCGCTCCAAAAGCTTTTTATGTTGTTTTCTAATATGTAATTCTTGTAAGCATATAATTTCTAATTTTAACTTCTCTAATTTGTTGAATATTTTTCTTCTTTTTATTGCCAAGTTTAGTCCATTTATATTCAAAGATATTATTTTAATTTCTTCTTCCATTTCTTATTTATTTACTTGTTTTGTCGATCTAGTCGTTCTTATCTCTCGTTGTTCTTTAACTTCTTTTGCCCTTGCTCCTTCTCTTAACACTCTCTCACTTTGTTCTCTCATTGTCTCTCCTGGCTGTTCTTTCTTCTCCTCCTGTTGTCCATCCCCCTTTTCATCTCTCAATCTTTCTTCCTCTTGAACATCTATGTGTTGTTTATAAAATAACTCTGCTTTCTCTATTGAGTCTAATCTGTATCTTTGTTCTTGCCAATTCACCAATATTCCTTCTGGAATCAACCATCTAAAATTTATTCCTCTCTTTATCAAACATTTCATAAGAAATTGATATTCTTTTCTCAGGTCTCTTACTCTTCTTGGAATTTGTTTCAGTGCCACTGCTTCTCTCTCTTTGTGCTTTATCGTCGTGTTAATCATTTGTAATATCTCTGTTTTCAATGTTTTCTTAGTAAATCTGACGTGAATTTCTATAGGCAAATTATTTCTCATCGCATATCTTGTGTGCATTCTATATATCTCGTCGATTCCATTTAATATACTTTCCTTACTTTCTCCCATTGCTTCTGCTAATATCTCTGCAATTTTCTCTGCTAAATTTTCTCCCTTTTCTTCTTCAATATTTTGGAATCTTAAGTAATAATCAGCTTTATCCATTTCCAGAATTATAATTGTTTTTTCCTGATTTTTATCAGTAATTGTAAGTCTATAGTTCATCTCTTCAACTTTTTTCTCCGTTGCTTCTGCTTTTTCTTCCATTTGCTGCAATCGTTCATTTTTTCCTATCATCTCTTTAACTTCTTTCAATTCTCCTTCCATTTTTCCCATGTTTCCTTCCATTTTTCCCATTCTCCCATCTACCTTGTCTAATCTTGTCTTGAGATCTTCATATATAGTCTGTAGCATATTTTTTAATTCTGTGTTATTTTTCTCTTGCTGTGATGCAGCTTCTGTTGTCTTTTGCCCTGTGGTGCCCAAATTCAAATTCCAGATCTGCTCCCAAATCAATCAGATTCTTCAGGCTCTTGATACCCTAATCCACATAGTCTTAATCCATATAAAAAGAAAAGGTAGAAAGACTATGAAAAACTATCAAAAAAGCCAAAAAAGAAAAAAGAAAAAAAGAAAAAAGGAGAAAAGGAGAAGGCAAGTCAGAACAAAAATAAAAAATCCACCAATAAAAAATTCAAAACCAAGATATTTGCTCAAAATGTCCAACCAAACAATAAAAAAATAGAAAAAGTATAAGATATAGTCTTAAAAAAAATGAAAAGAAAATGGAAAAAGCAACAACCCTTCCAATCACAAAATAATAATAAATTAAATCCAGGAAACAAAGACCTCTACAAAAGAAAAATAAATTGGTACACAACAAAAGAAAAGAAAAAAGGGCAAGTCGGAGAAGACAAAATAATATTCCAAATGTTCCAAATAGTTCCAACTATTGCAAAGTCTTCCAAAATTTAAATCCAGTAGGCAAGAGGGGGAAAAAAGGAAAAAAAGAAAAGAAAACAGAAAACAGAAAACAGACAGCCCAGCCTTTCCCTCTTCTGTTATAAAATCACAAGACCACTTCTTATCAAAAACTTCTTGCCAGTTTCCAAAATATTTTCCAAGGTCATTCCACTCTCATCTTCTCCTTCATTCAATACATCTATTTAGTTTTTTCTGTCATCACTAGATGGCATTGCCGTTCACTTAAAATAGTCTTTAAAAATCTTAAAAATATTCGTTTACTTTCCTTCTTTCCATTTTGGACTCCCAGTCACAAAACTCAAATCTTTAAAGTACAGTTCATTCACCTCTTTGTCCAATCCGCTTTCAATTCATTTAATTTAATTTTTCAGCTTTCATTAATCAGTCCATATTAATGGCTTCTGCCCCTTCGCTGCTATTCTGGAAGTGGGTAGGTAACCTTATTCCACTCCCTCCCCTCTCCTCTTTGCCAAGTCTCTCAAGTAAAATAGTTTTAAAAGTTCAGGAGTTAAATATATAAGGGAATCTTGTTTCCAAAACAACAGTTTCTCACCCAGATGATCCCCTCATTCTTTTTTCTTTCTCTTCTTGTGTGTGGCCGCCCTGGCTTTTGACAGCTCCTAATGGCTGTCTTCCCTTGCTGTTGGGTCGGAGGCTAATGCCGGCACTTCAGGGAACTTGTGACTTCCCTGTTCGTACCAGCCTGTGCAGGGGTGGGTTCTAAATTTTTTTACTACTGGTTCTGTGGGCGTGGCTTATTTTGTGGGCATGGCTTGATGGTCATGTGACAATTATTTAGGATTTAGCAGAGGTACTGGTCTACCAGGCTTTTTACTGCTTGCAGAGTTGTACCGATTTACCCATTTATTTTTTGCAGGCAGTGGTCTACTCATGTATTTTTGCAGGCACTGATCTACTCATGTATTTCTGCAGGCACTGATCTACTCATGTATTTCTGCAGGCACTGGTCTACTCATTTGTTTTCTTTTTACACTGATCAGCTGTAGGGCAGCCCTTTGAAGCCCAGCGGCAAGAGTTTAAACAGTTTTTTTCCCTCTAGCCATCAGCTGGGACTCAAGAGGCAGCAATAGATTGGGGGTGGGGCCAAATAAAAGGTAAGAATAATGCGGGGGGTGGGTGGGGGGTGCGGGGGTGAGTGGGGGGCTGTGGGGGGGCAGAACCGGTTTGGTGATGTCATCGTCACCGCTACTGGCTCGGGAGAACCGGGCCGAACTGAGAGGAACCCACCACTGAGCCTGTCCCTCCATTCTTCACTGTCCCTACAGGACAGCTATGATCCCTGGGGATCCCCTGAAGCGGCTGAGATATCAGTGGTTTCCCGGGCCCCTGAATTTGCCATATCACTGCGGTGCTGGCCACACACCCTCTTCTAAAGAGTCTCTTTTCCAGGGTTTATTTTCCTTGGGGTTAGGTTCTAGGTAAAAAGAGAATCACCTCATCCAGTTCCAATCACCATTCGTTTACACTGCTCCAGCACATTCTTTGTTTCTTTGGTTGCCCCAGCTTCATGGCAGCCATAATTGGCACTTTAACATATCCAATGGTACATCTGCCTTTCCATGTAAAAGGGAGTTTAGTCAGTGCTATACTCCCACAAAAAAACATAAACTTTGAGGTGGTTCCTTTTAATTCATTATAGGGTAACAATAGTCCTTCTTCCAGCATTCTAAATTTCATGTAGGACGGTGAATAGTTTCCATAAATCTCAACACACTGATTATACAAAAAATCCATTGTACTTGTTATGGCCTTTTGATTATAACTATATCAAAGGTACAATTACACCTTAGGTATTTACCTAAGGGTATTCCATCATCCAAGGTGGATCTAATACAAATTTCAACATCTACTGTAGTGTCAATCAGTGTTAGTGGTGTCTGCACCTGTGAATACTCATGGTCAGGTCCAGTATGGAAACATAGCTGCTGCCATATTAGATAATTAGGCAATGCATCAAAAATCTCCATCCCTACCTTCCCCCATAGAGTAACAACCACTATTATCATTATTAGCTTCATATTTTTAATGGACTAGTCTCCCTATCCAGGGCATATATCTTGTATCTTACCCTTAGACTTCAGTATTTTCAACCGATAGTTGGGAACTTACATCCACTCTGTCGTCTTCCGTTCGTCTACAACACCACAGCATAAATTTACACCATTCCACTATTTCTTTTTTCAATATAATCAACAACACAATATAAAAGTTTATTACCTCCAGCCAAATGAGTAACTCAACCTACCAATGTTCCATTAACTAAATGTTTTTAAAGGTTAATTTAAGAGGATTTGATGGGTCAAATTGCACTGTCCATTCAGAAGGTGAGTCCACTGGTCCCTTTAACTCTGGAACAGTGTGTCCAATCTATTTCCTTTGTTCTCATAGCCGATTCAGTGGTCATAGCACCTGGTATGGCCCTTCCCAGACAGGCTGCAACTTCTCCTTCCACAACTTTATTAGGACCCAATCACCACTCTTATAGTCATGTACTTGAAAGTCAAGAGGTGGTGTTTGTGCCGACAATCCTTTAGACCTTAACAGAGAAAAACACTGGGACAGTCCTTCTATATATTTTTTAAGAAAAACATCTTTCAATTCTATCCTAGGCATTCCCACACTCCCAGTATAAGGTAATCTGAGCATCATCTCATATGCTGAAATAGACATCTTTCCTAGGGGGTCATTCTAATCTGTAAAAGAGCTAAAGGCAAACATTTCATCCAGGGTACCTGGAGTTCCAACATTAATTTTTTAAATGAATTTTTTAGGGTTTGGTTCATTTGTTCCACCTTACCACTCGATTTTGTATATCGAGCTATGTGATACTGCCAATCAATTCCCAATTGTTCCATTACATTTTTCAACACTTGGCAGTAAAGTGTGCGTCTCTATCACTATCAATAGTCTCGACCACACTATACCTAGGTATTATCTGCTCCAATATTATTTCCACAGTTATTTGAGCATTTGTCCTTGCACATGGAAAAGCTTCAACCCATCCAGTCAAGTGGTCTACTATTACCAACAAGAACTTCATGTTCCCACTGCTGGCATCTCACAAAATTGCTTCATTGGGAAATGTGACTGATGACACACCTTGGGGGGAGGGGGAAGCAGGGTCAGAGCCAAAATGCAAATTAAGTGAGGTCAGAGTCGGCTTCACTTGGATTGTGCTGACATGAAGCTCCTAATAAATAACTGGATTTCTTTGGAAGCTTGGCTTGAGGCCAAGATTTGATTAGGGCATCAGTCGGAATCCTGACAGTGAGATTGCTGATGAATCTATAGTTGCATAAGGAACTCTCTGACAAACTGAAAGGCAAAAGGATAAGTATTTAAAAAATGGAAAGAGGGACACATAACTAAGGCAGAATATCATCATATAGCCCAAATCTGCAAAGATGAAGTCAGGAAATCTTAGGCTCAGAACAAACTAAGACTTGCAACAAATGTGAAAAATAATTTTAAAAAAGTTTCTTTCAACATGTAAAAAATAAGAAAAAAGTCAAGGAAACAGTTGGTACATTAAAGGGAGAAGATGGTAAAGAGATAATGAGCAGCAGGGAGAAACTGGAATGGCTTAATTCATTCATTGCACCTGTCTTTACTCAGAAGGGGAAAAACAGTCCAAACTATCAAAAGCAGTACCGCAAAAGACAGATTAGGAACACAAGTCAAAATAGGGAGAAAAACCACCTGTTTACTCTATATGAGTTCAAATCCCCAGGACTAGATGGATTATATCCCAGGGTTCTGAAAAATCTGGCTGACATGATCTCAGAATCACTGAACCATGTATTTCAAAGATCCTGGAATATCAGGTACCGACCAGAAGACTGCTGATGAGGTTCCCACCTTCAAAAAAGTGGAAAAAATACATTCAGGAAACTACAGACTAATCAGCCTGTTATCAATACCTTGGAAGATCCTGAAAAGATAATCAAGCAATGGATTTGTGAACATCTAGAAACAAGCAATGTTATAATGAGAAGCCAACATGGGTTTGTCAAAAATAGATCACGCCAAACAAATCTTATTTCATTCTTTGACAAAATGACTAAATTAGTGAACTGGTGAAATACTGTGAACATTGGACTTCAGTAAGGCATTTGACAAAGTAGACCACAACCAATTGGAAAAGATAATAATAAAAAAAAAACAGATCTGCCAACACCTAGAAATGAGTAAAGTAATAACTAGCAGTCAGCACGGGTTTGTTAAAAACAGATCATGCCAAACCAATCTTATTTCATTCTTCAACATAGTGACTAAATTAGTAGACCAGCAAAATACTGTCAAATATTCTTAGACTTCAGCAAGACATTTGACAAAGTAGACCACAACCTACTTCTTCGTAAGCTAGAAAAAAGTGGGATAGATAGCTTCACCACCAGATGGATTCACAACTGGCTGAAAAACCATATTCAACGAGTAGTCCTTAATGGGTCTAAGTCTATATGGAGAGAAGTAAGCAGTGGGGTGCCACAAGGTTCTATTTTAGGCCCAGTACTCTTCAATATCATCATAAACAATTATTCTCGTCGGGGGTAAATGCCACCTGTAAAACATCTTATACAGATTCTCCTTATATGCTGTAGACATTTCATTTAATAATTCTGCAACCACAATTTTTGCCACTTCTCTAAATCAATCCCATGGCCAAAATCCCCCCCCCCCCATGCTATCATTGTTTCTTTAACTTGTTCCTCTTCCAATTTTACGTCTAATAAATAACCATACAATTTTTAAATTACATAATCATCAGAACCCATTAAAATCTTGTCTAGATTATTCAAGACATTATAGAAACCTTCTTGTTTAGAACCTTCTAAATTCAATAATCTATTATTTCTTAATGTTACCCATTCTTTAATCCACATCAAACTTGTCGCTTGGTAATAAAGTTCCCAATTAGGTAAACCAAAACCCCCTCTCATTCTAGCATCTTGTAACAACTTTAATTTTATCCTCGCCTTCTTTCCCTGCCAAATATATTTTAACACCATTTTATTCAATTCTTCAAAGAAGTCTTTCCCCAATCTAATTGGAATTGTCTGAAACATATATAAAATTCTAGGCAAAATATTCATCTTAATAGTTGATAACCTTCCAATCAAAGAAAGCTGTAAATTTTCCCATTTCGCCAAATCTGTCCCTATCTGTTGTTTAAGTTTATTATAACTATTTTCTTTAAGCATGCTGCATCTTGCTGTTAAATATATCCCCAAATATTTGACTTTGTGACCTGCATTTTTGATATATCCGCCAATTCTTCTTTTTGCTTTACCAACATATTTTTGGTCAGAATCTTCATTTTATCTTTGTTGATTTTCAGACCAGCTACTTTCCCAAACTCTCCAATTTTGTCTATCAGTGTAATTATTGATGTTCATGGATCTTCAAGTATAAAGACCAGGTCATCTGTGAATGCTTGCAATTTGTATTCTTCTTTTCGAATTTTCATTCCTTTTATGTCTTTTTCTTCTCTTATACTTCTATTTAGCACTTCTAAGGTTAATATAAACAACAGAGGGGACAGTGGACAACCTTGTCTAGTACCTTTTTTATCTCAATAGAGTCCGTCAATTCTCCATTTATCATTACTTTTGCCGTTTGTTTATGATATATAGCTTCTATTGCTTGAATAAATTTTCTGCCAAAGCCCATCTGTTCTATTTGCAGCAACATAAAACGCCAATTTACATTATCAAAAGCTTTCTGTGCATCTAAAAATATCAAAGCCATTTGTTTTTCAGGATGGGCTTCATAGTATTCCAAAGTGTCCAGAATTATTCTCATATTGTCTTTAATTTGTCTTTTTGGCAGAAACCCATTTTGGCCTGAATGTATAAAGTTATTTAAATATCTTTTGAGTCTTTCTTCCAGTATTGAAGCAAAAATTTTATAATCTGAATTTAGCAGGGATATAGGTCTATAATTTTTGATTTGTTGTGTGTCTGTATCCTCCTTTGGAATCAATGTAATATATGCCTCAGACCATGATTTGGGTATTTCCTTTTTTGTCATCACTTCATTCATAACTTCTAGAAGTGGGAGACTCAAAGATTCCTGCAATGTCTTATAATATTCCGCTGGCAAACCACCTGGCCCTGGTGCCGTTCCATTCTTTTGTTTCTTAATTGCTTCAGTTAGTTCCATCATTGTTATGTTTCCCTCTAGCATCTCCTCAATATCTTTAGGAATCCTAGGTAAATTTGCATTTTGAAGATATCGTGTCACATTTCCCTCCTCTATCTTTTCTTTCTCATACAATTGTCTATAGTAGTCCTGTATAATTTTTTTTCTTCTCTTTATTTCCAAATTTACTTTGTCCTTGGTCATCGATTAATTGTATTATTTTTCTTGATTCTCACTCTTTTTTCAACTTATATGCTAACCATCTTCCTGGTTTATTAGCATTCTCAAAGTAGTTCTGTTTGGTGCTTCTAATTTTTTGAGCTAGTTCTTCTTTCTCCAAAAAGTCCATTTTATGGTTTATTGTATCCATTTTCACCTTAATGTCTTTTTATGTGAATATTTCTGAAGCTCTTTTTCAAATCTCTTATAATCCCCTTCCAATATTTTGTATGCTTGTCTTTTCTTCGCATTTCTCTTCCTTGTATAGTCCGTTATCAAACCTCTAGCATAGGCCTTCATCGTAAACCAAAGATTTTGCGTAGAAGTATCTTCTTTCCTATTCTCCTTAAAAAATTACGCCAATTCTTTCTCCATTTTCTGTACAAAGTCCTTTTTTTTTAATATAGTATTATTTAAAGTCCATCTAAATCTTCTCCTTTGTCCTTTTCATTTCACTGTCACTGGACTATGATCTGCCCAGGTATTTGCTTCTATCTCAATTTGTTCTATGTTTAAGGTCAATTCCATTGTTGTCCATATCATATCTAATCTAGACCAAGATGAATGTCTGTCAGAATAAAAAGTATATTGTCTATTTTTTCCATTTCTATCTCTCCATGCATCTTTTAAGTTTATTTCCTCAGTCATCTTAAAAAAAGATTTCAGTAGTATCTTTCTACTATGTCTTATTGTTTTATGTGTTTTATAGTCCAAGACTCCATCCACCATACCATTAAAATCTCCCATCATACAAATATTATCATATTCCAATTCAATTATTTTCATGTGCAATTTTCTATAAAAGTCACTTTGATTATTATTTGGAGCATATATTGCTACTAAAAGAATTTTCATATTGTTATCCATTATCTCCACCATCAGAATTCTTCCTTCTTTGTCTGCGTCTATTTGCTCAGCTGGTATTGTGTTTCTAATATATAAAACCACTCCTCATTTTTTACATTCTTGCAATGATGTGAAGATTTTCCCTATTTTTGTTTTTTGTTTTTATTAAAAAGTTTTACAAGACAGAAAACATTTTTACAAATTCCCCCCCTCCCTCTACCCCCTACCCCCTACCTCCCCTACCCCCAAACTTCCCAGAGCAAAATACAGGGTATAGCATTTATCAATCATAAACTAAACTAAACTAACAATCTTTAAGTTCCCAGTTCCCTAGAACCTTGACTCCCCTTGTACAATTCAGATACATTTCTGACATTCTAGTCAATCATAAGCTATTTGGTATTTCCTAGTCTGATATTTATTTTGAATATAATCAATCCATCTTCTCCACTCCAGTATATATCTTTCTTGTGTATGATCCTTCAAGTACGCTGAAATTTTCGCCATCTCTGAAAAATTTGCCACTTTTAATGTCCATTCTTCAATAGTAGGTAAACATTTCTTCTTCCAATATTGTGCTACCAAAAGCCTAGCTGCTGTTATCAAGTTTAAAATCAATTTAGTCTCTATAGCTGTACAATCTGTAATTATGCCCAGCAAAAACAATTGTGGAGTAAATTTTAACCTTTTTTTCATAATATTTTGCATAATCCACCAAATTTTTATCCAAAATGCCTTAACTTTTTTACAAGTCCACCATATATGAAAATATGTTGCATCCTCTGACTCACATCTCCAACATTGAGCTTGCATATCTGGGTACATACTCACTAATTTTTTTGGGTCTAAGTGCCATCTATAAAACATTTTGTAAAAATTGTCTCTTAAGTTTTGTGCTTGTGTAAATTTAACATTTCTAACCCATATTTTTTCCCAAGTTTCCAACATTATAGGTTCCTGAATATTCTGTGCCCATTTAATCATACAGTTTTTAACCAATTCCGTTTCCAAATCTATTTCTATCAAGACATTATATAACCTTTTAATATACGAGTGCCCTTGGTCTCTGATTTGTTTTACCAAGTTTTCTTCATTTTGCATGATTCCAAATTTCTGGTCTTCCTTCCATCTAGCTTGCAGTTGCCCATACTGAAACCATGTAAAGGTTCTCCCTTCTTCTCTCAATATATTTAATGATTTCAATTGTAATTTTCCCCTCTCCATAAAAAGAAGTTCTTTATAAGTAATCACCTCTTGTTTTTGTTCTATGCTTATATTCTCTATCGCGTGTCTAGGAATTGCCCATACAGGTATTTTATAATTCAACTTATACTGATACTTTTTCCAGACACACAACAAAGCATTTCTAACTATATGACTTTTAAATGTCTTGTCCACTTTCTTATCATACAATAAATAAGCATGCCATCCATATAACAAGTCGTACCATTCTATATTCAGTATTCTTTCTTCACTTAAATTAAACCAATCACTAATTGTTGAAAGAACAGCTGCCTCATAATATAATCTTAAATTAGGCATTTTAAGACCCCCTCTTTCACGTATATCTTGTATTACTTTTAACTTTACCCTGGGTCTTTTACCCGCCCATACAAAATTATTAATACCTTTCTGCCATTCCTTGAAATTTACATATTTTTAAAGTATTGGTATCATTTGAAACAAAAATAAAAATCTTGGCAAAACATTCATCTTTATTGCTGCTATTCTTCCCAATAAAGATAATTGTAACTTTTTCCAATTTTCCATTTCTTTCTGTACTTTATGCCATAACACTTCATAATTATTTTTATATAGTTTCACATTTGTAGCTGTAATGGACACTCCCAAATATCTCACCTTTTTTACTATTTCAAAGCCCGTTATTCTTTCTAACTCTTCTTTTTGTTGTATAGTCATATTTTTTGTTATTATCTTTGTCTTTCGTTGATTTACTTTAAATCCTGATACTTTTCCGTATTGATCAAGTATATCCTTCAAATATATCACTGAATGTGTTGGTTGTGATAGAGTAACAACCAGGTCATCTGCAAATGCTCTTAATCTATAATCTTGCTGTCTTATTTTAATTCCCTTGATTTCACTTAAACTACGTATTTTATTCAATAATAGTTCTAAAGGTAAAATAAACAATAGTGGAGATAATGGACACCCCTGCCTTGTCCCTTTTTCAATTTTAAAAATTTCTGTTAAACTACCATTAACTATTATTTGCTGTTTGTTGTTGATATATTGCTTTAATTGATTGTAAAATATTCCCCAAATTGCATCCTTTCTATTATTTTAAGTAGAAATTTCCAATTCAATCGATCAAATGCTTTCTCAGCATCCAAGAAAAAAAGTGCTGCAGGGACCTGGTTATTTCTCTCCAGATATTCCAATAAATCAACAATTTGTCTAACGTTACATTTCATTTGTCTCCCTTTTATAAATCCTGACTGGTCATTATGAATCATTTGCTGCATAACTATCATTAATCTATTTGCTAATATTTTAGCAAAAATCTTATAATCAATGTTTAAAAGCGATATTGGCCTATAATTTTCTGGTTTGTTACAATCTTGATCTTCCTTTGGTATCAATGAAATAAAAGCTGTTCTCCATGAGGGAGGCACTTCCCCTCCAGACAAAATTTTATTAAATAAATCTCTAAGTAGTTCCACCATTTTTACTTGTAAATTTTTATAATAAACAGCTGTCAAACCATCTGTCCCTGGGGCTTTACCAGTTTTTAACTCTTTGATTACTGAAGAAATTTCCTCATAAATTGATTCAATCCTTCCCGTTGCTCCAATGTAAGTGCAACAATATTCTGCTCCTGTATGTATCTCTCTATACCTATATCTTGAATTGAGTCACTAGTATATAACTTTGTATAAAACTCTAAAATAGCTTTCTTAATCAAATTCTGTTGATATACATCTTTACCTCTATATTCAATCTTAGCAATTAATCGTGATTTCTGTTTTTTCCTTATTAGATAAGCCAACCATCTACCTGGCTTATTAGCATTGCAAAACGTATTATGCTTAGCATATTGTAAGTTAGTAGTCACATGGTCTGCTACCAACATTTTAAACTGCCCTTGTAATATATTTATTGCTTCTTTTATTCTCTTGTCTTGTGGATTTAGTATAAGTAGTTGCTCTTTCTTTTTTATTTCTTCCTCTAAATCTTTCTGCTTTTTCTGCTGTCTAAGTCTGTGTCTAGTATTCATATCTATTAAAATTCCCCTCATATATGCTTTACTTGCATCCCATCCCATCCCCATAGATATACCCTTATGCATATTCATAACAAAAAATTCTTTCATATATCTTTTGCACTCCTTCACATTTTCTTCATATCTAAACAAATTCTCATTTAACCTCCATGACTGCCTATCTCTCTTTTCCTAATCTAATTCCACCCAAACTGGGCTATGATCAGACAATATTCTTGAACATGTCTTGGTCTTCTTTACCCTAGAAAGAAAATCATTAGTAATTAATATAAAGTCAATCCTAGAGAAGGATTGATGTCTATCAGAGAAAAAAGTAAAATCTTTTTCTTCATTATTCCGCTCACGCCAAATGTCTTTCAACTCCAAATCTTCCATCATATCAAAAAAAGCTTTAGGGAGTTTCGCACGACTTGAAATATTTTGAGAAAGGCTTTTCTTGTCTTTTTGAGTGTCCAATACTCCATTCCAATCTCCCATTAATATAGACGATTTATAATCCCATTGTATCATTTTGGCATGTAAGAGTTTATAAAATTTTTCTTGTTGCTGGTTAGGAGCATATATTCCAACCACAAGTGTTTTCTTTCCTTCTACTAAAAGGTCAATTGCTATATATCTTCCTTGATCATCTGCTTCAATTAATTTAGCAGATAGATCTTTCTTTAAGTAGATGACTATACCATTTTTCTTTTCCAGAGCCGATGCAACAAAATGTATACCTAGTCCTGAATTTGTCAAATATTTTTGATCTGATATTCTAATATGTGTTTCCTGCAAGCATATTACATCATTTTTAAATTGTTTGAGATAATGAAATATCTTCTTTCTTTTTTGTGGTGAATTTAATCCATTTACATTCCAGGTCAGAAATCTAGTCGCCATTCTTAGCTCCTTGAAGCTTTTAGAGCATCAGCTGGAGGTCTTCCTTCATCTGCCTCTTTGGCCTAGCTCCTCCCCCAGCTTCTGTTTTAGTAATTTCTTGAGTTGTCACCTGAATTTGTTGCCTTTTTTATTCCAATTCTTTACGTTTCGTGACTGCTCGGGTCTGTCTTTGCTCCTTTACTTCCTCCAAATTTATCAGAGGTTCCCAAACCTGAACAGCATCTAAAGATTGCCCATCCTTAATTGCTGCGCCAGCTTCAGCTTGCAAATGTTTCTCTTCTGTCTCCCGTTTCTTGGCCATCTCTACCTCCTTTCTCCTCATTTCTGGCGATGGTGGACATCCCGTCTTCAATACATTAATATAGAAATCTTTCGCCTTCCAAACTGTATTAAGACAGTATCTTTGTCCTGGACTTCCGGCGGTGACGTCAGCGTGTAAGGAACGAGGGGAACGAGGCTCCGTCCCCGAAGTTCCAAATTTCTTGATTGGAAGCCGTTTTTGGCACTTTCGACCATGGAGAGGTCGATAGAAAAAGGAGGACTCTCTAGGACCTCGGGGTGACAGCAATCACCCCGAAGGTTCAGAGGAAAACCCCCTAATTCCAGCCGGGGAAAAACCAGCCATCTTGGCTGGCCGGAGCACTGTCAACCGACAAGTGTGGAAGCGAAGATTGTACAGAGAAACATTGGTAATGGACTAAGCTATTTGAATACGAAGGTATAATCATAAGGATTTAAGGATCTAAGACATTGGCAAGAATAGGACTCCAAAAAGCGGCGGTAAGATCGTCAGGCAAGCGGCGAGAGACAGTGACTGGAGCGAAGTCTAACACTCACAGTGATAACGCAGATTTGATTGGCGAAAGGAACGAGAGAAAGAAGGAAAGGACTATAAGCAAGCGGTGGATTACAATTTTACAATAATACATCTTGATTTAACAAGGAACAAAGACTAATTAAGAGAGTGACTGTAGAAAGTGAAACTTAAAGAACTAAGACTATTTAAGACGGTTGTGGACGGAAGGGAATCAGCTGAACGGTAGCGAATGGCGGATTGAGGATTGAGGATTCGGAGAAGGAACTTTTACTTTGTATCCAGCAGTAATAATAAACTCAAACCACAGACACGGGATTTGTAATGAGACATTGGACACATTGACGCTGTTGGTAAAGGAGATATAACTTGCTACACAGGAAAATCGGAACAATTAACTCACTGATTCAACGGAAGCTATTGCAATAGAACTGTGAAAACTGGGTGAGAAGAAGGCGAACTGAAGAATGAAGGAAGAAGGAGAAGGAAGTAATTCCAATTGGTCTGAAAGTGATATAGTGGAGAACTTTAAATATTAAATTATTAAAATATAGTTATTTCATTTACTTTACAAAATCCAAATTTAAAACTTATTTAATTTTGCTTAAAGAATACTAATATTAAATTTTGAAGTTATTATAATATATACCAAAGAATTGATTTAAGACTATCTTTCTCTTTATTGTTTTATGGTTTCCCACCCCATTGAAATAAGTTAATAGACTTTATAGTAATATATTGATTAAGGGGAATTATATTGTATATTATATTATACTGAGTATTGATTAGAAACTTAGATATTAACATAGACATTGGAAAGAGACTGTTAAAGATATTATTAAGGAATAATAAGGAACAATAACTGTGATAATCAATATAAGTAGTATATACTGGCAATTGTGATATAACTTAATAGAGTATCTTATATAATTTATAGAGAATCTTAGATTCCATAGGTTTATTACATAAAGGTTACATAGGAATTGTTTAGTGTTAAAGTGAACTTAAGTATTGTGAAACCAGAAACCAGAAAGTATGAACATAAACGTGATTTAGCATTAATATAACTTGGTATTTAAATATTAATTGTATTATATTGTATAGGAACAAGAATAGAAGAATGAATTGCTAAAACACTGTATTTCCCCCTAACCCCTCTGAATTAATTAATCTGACTCTTATATAACGATATTTCACCTTCCCCCAACCAAATCAGTGTATGAAAATTTGGGGAAAAATAATACAAAAAACGATGGCAACATCCTCAATAACAATAACTAAAACAGGGAAAAAACTAACACCCACACAATCTTCACCTGCACAACAAAAAACCATAGACACAATGCTAACTACAGATAAGGAAAAAGCTGCCACTGCACACAACATACAGATTATACAGTCTATATTAGCTATGATTCAGGAGGGGATGAACAAGACCCAAGAAACAATAGCGAATAACCATGAAGAAACAAAAAAGAACCATGAGGAACTGAAATTAGAAGTAGGACGAATAAATGATAATATAAAAAAAATGGACGACAAGATTGAGAGAATACAACAAAACATAGTTAAAAACGAAGAACGAATCCAAAACATGGAAGCTAAAATGGTGCTAACGGAAGGAAAGATGGATAACATCGAACAAAACCAAATGGAGTTAAATAGAGAACTTGAAGAGTCAATTACCCACTTAGAATTAGAAAAGGCATCATTCTTTTTACGGTTTCAAAATATTGCAGAAACAAAAGGAGAAGATCTAAGAGACCTGATGACAGATATATTAGTTGAGGCTACCCAGAAGGAAAAAAACGATATTAATAGGGAAATTGACGAAATCTATAGAGTTCACATGAACTATGCCCGTAGGCACAAACTACCTAAAGAAATACATGTTAGATTTGCACGTAAAACTGTAAAAGAAGAGATCTACACATTAATGAGAGAGGGAAAACCCTGCTACAAAGGGAAAGAAATAATAACCCTAAAACAAGTTCCAAGAAGAATAAGAGAATACAGGAAAAACTACAATTTCTTGACAACCCTACTGAATCAACATAAAATAATGTTCCGCTGGCTGGTGCCAGAGGGAATTCTAATATCATGGGACGACAAAAAATATAGAATCGACATGATAGAGAAGGCACAAGAATTTTTTGACACACATTTTATAATAGAAGAAGAACAGGAAACTAGGCATGACTCAGAAAATACAAACCAGGAACACTCCACGGGGGAATCAAAAAAAGAAAAGGAAGAAAAGGAGTCTAGGGAAAGGGAGAAGATGGAAAGAGAAGGGGCTAGGGGGAAAACACAAATGGTAACAAGAAACACAAGTAGACTTAGACTAACAAAGAAAAACTAAGGGAAATGGGACGAGAGTTGAAATTAATCTCAATTAATATAAACGGCCTTAATCTACCAACCAAAAGAACACATACTTTCAAAAAACTTCAAAAATTAGACATAGACATTATCAATTTACAAGAAGTACATATTAAAAAACAATATAAACAATTATTAGAAAACAGAAAACTTAGATCACTATTCACCTCACTATCAGATCAAAAAAAAAAGAGGCATCGCAATATACATTAAAAGCCATATTCAGGCAAAACCAATTTACACAGATGGAGATGGCAGGATACTAATGATAGACATTAAGATGGAGGCCCGAAATATGTTACTGGTATCAATATATGCCCCGAACGGGAACCAAAAAGAATATTTTAAAAAGATACATGATAAAATTAAAGAATTAGACTACGAACATATATGTATAATAGGGGACTATAATGCAATCGTAGATATGGACTATGACTACCAGAGTAACAAAAATAAACAAATCTAGGAAAAAGACACTACCCGACACTTTTAAGGATATGATTCAAGAGTTACAACTGAAAGATGCTTGGAGAGAACTGAATAAAACCAAAAAACAGTATACATATTACTCAAATCCTCATCAGTCCTGGTCCAGATTAGATATGGCCTGGATGACTGCAGAACTAAGAGAAAACATAAAAGAAATTGAAATTACACCGAATGTATGGGCAGACCACAGTCCTATAACAATAATCTGGAAAGGCCAGCAAAAAAGAGGAAGATGGATGATGGATAGAGAGATCATCAAAGATAAAGAATACATAGAGATGATAAAGAAAGAGATGGAGATATTCTTTCAAATAAACAAAAGGGAACATACATCATTGCAAATCCTATGGGACGCTACAAAAGCATATATAAGAGGACTAACAATTTCATTCAAGGCGAAGAAAAACAGAGAGAAACAGCAAAGAAGAAACAATTTATTGATTGAACTCGGAAAACAGGAAGCAGAATTACAGAACAGACCCAATAGGAAAGAGATCAAGGAAAAAATAAACTTTATCAAACATGAAATAAACCTAACAACAACAACAGAAATAGCTAGGAAAATCAAAATTGCAAAACAAAACCAATTTGAATTCGCAAACAAAACAGGACATTGGTTGGCCTACAAACTAAAGAAAGAAAAGGAAAAAAGACTAATACACCAACTACAAGATGAACAAGGGCAACTGCAGCATATGAATGAGGAAAAAAAGCGAATCGTAAGAAATTTCTATCAGGAACTATATGCACAAGAAGAAATCCAATTGGAAAAAGTCAAAGAGTATATAAATAAAACCAACATTCAAGAAATAAAGGAAATTCAAAGAGAACTCTTGAACAGACCAATATCGATGTTAGAATTAATTGAAGCGAAGAAGAAGCAGAACAACAATAAAACACCAGGTCCAGACGGTATCCCGGCGGAATTTTACAAAATTGAACACCAGCCAATTGATGACATTCTATTACAAGTCCTGAATGAAGCAATCTTAGAAGCCAAAATTCCTAAATCATGGATAGAGACAATCATCACATTGATACCTAAAGAAGACTCAGATCTCACTCAAACCAAAAACTACAGACCCATATCACTTCTAAACGCAGACTATAAACTATTCACATCAATCATGGCCCAGAGAATGAAGAGAATTATTGTGACTTATATCCATCCAGACCAAAATGGATTTATTCCAAATAGGCAAATCAATAAGAACACAAGAACAATAATTAATATCCTGGAATATTATGAGCAAAAATCGAACGAAAAGATGGCCTTACTCTTCCTTGACGCACAGAAAGCGTTTGACAATCTTAACTGGGGATTCCTAACATTGCAACTAGAAAAAATGGGAACTGGCGAGAAATTTCTAAATATAATTAAAACAATATATTCAGACCAAATCGCAAAAATATGGGTAAACGGAGAGACAACAGACCAATTTAAAATATCCAAGGGAGTGAGACAAGGATGTCCCCTCTCTCCTATATTATATATACTAGCATTGGAACCCCTGTTGAATGAGATTAGGAATGACAATGAAATAAAAGGACTAAGAACAAAAAACCAGGAGTATAAGTTACAAGCATTCGCGGACGACGTAGTATTTATTTTAGAGCGACCAAAACAATCAGGACTGAATTTATTAAGGAGAATAGAACAATATGGCGAAGTGGTAGGTTTGAAAATTAATAGACAAAAAACAAAACTACTAACTAAAAATTTGACACAAACCCAGGAGAAAGAATTGGAAGAGGCATTAGGAATACAAACAACAACAAAAATAAAATACCTAGGAATTTGGCTCACCAATAAAGCATCATCCCTTAAAGAAGACAACTATATTAAATTGGCCAAACAAATTCAGAAGGACTTAGAGGAGTAAATCACATGGAGTAAATTGAAACTATCACTATTAGGCAAAATTGCTTCAATTAAAATGACTATTCTACCAAAAATGTTATACCTATTTAGAACAATACCGATAAATCCAGGAAAATCATATTTCAAAGACCTTGATAAAATGACATCAAAGTATATATGGCAGGGAAAAAGAGGATTAAACTGAAACACCTGCAAGACACCAAAGAAAGGGGTGGCCTGGGATTACCAGACTGGCAAACGTATTACACAGCAACAGCTTTAACTTGGATTAAAGATTGGATGACACTCGAAGATAAACGAACATTAGCACTAGAAGGATTCGACCTGTCCAAAGGCTGGCACACATTCTTATGGGAGGAAAAGCCCAGACAACATGAACATTTCAGGAGACATTATATCAGAGGAGCATTGGCAAAAATTTGGATTGAAATAAGGAGAAAACACTACGACAAAATCCCAAGATGGCTATCAACCATGGAGGCCCAAATTTACCCGAACACAATGGATATAGGCAAGATGAAAACCTACGACGATTTGTTGAACATAGAGGGAGATATAAAAACAACAGAGGAATTGAGACAACAGGGCACGGACATTGATTGGTGGACGTATTTACAGATAAAATCAAGATATAAAAGTGATATGAAAAAATTTGGAATCCAAAAAGAAAGAAATGAATTAGATAAAATTATAATGCAATCAGATGACAAATTGATAACTAAAATATATAATTATTTGCTTAAATACAAATTGGAAGAAGAAGTGGTGAAGGAAAACATGATTATTTGGCCTAAAAATTTTGGATATAATATTAACTTAGAAAAGTGGGAAAAAATGTGGAAAGTAAATACTAAACTGACAATGTCCGTGCCCTACAAAGAAAATACATACAAGATGTTTTATAGGTGGCATCTCCCCCCTGCACGGTTGGCAAGGATGTTTCCCAATACCAATCAGAATTGCTAGAAATGTAAAATACAGAAGGGGACCTACTACCACATGTGGTGGCTATGCCCAAAAGTCAAAAAAATTTGGAAAACAATTCAAAGTCAGCTGGAAGAAATCACCACCCAAAAAGTGCCCCTCAGACCGGAAACATACCTATTAGGAATACTGACAAAGGACTATAAAAAAGAGACACAATACTTAATAATACACATCCTAACCGCTGCTAGAATCGTTTTCGCACAAATGTGGAAATTGGAAGATACGCCACCAGAAGAAAAAATAATACAAAAAATAATGGAATGTGCGGAAATGGATAAACTGACCAAAGAAATACAGGGAAAAGAAGACTCAGACTATTACTTAACTTGGCAAAAATGGTACAACTGGTTAGATAAAAAGAACACGAAATAAAGGAATACCACCCAATGATACCAAAACAAGGAAATAAAATGAAATATCGTTATATAAACATTGATACATGATGAAGGATAATATGTACAGATATATTGATATATAATTACCGAAGTAGCTCTATTTTCAAAGCTCAAGCTTTATGACTTGATTTCATTGTATAGTTAGTTTATGTATAGTTTGTTTAAACGTCTATATTTGTATGTGTATGTTTGTCTATAATAAAAAAATTTTTTTTAAAAAAAAGACGGTATCTTTGTCCTGAAAGACAATTAATCCTGTTGGAACATCCCATCTGAACTGCATCTGCCGATTTTTTAATTCATCCACCAAAAAAGCAAAATCCTTTCTATTTCTTAACATTTTGGGAGGAATTTCTTTCAGTATTATAAGCTCTTGGCCTGCAAATTCCACTTTGTTCTTGTAAACTGCTTGTAAGATTGCATTTCTGACACTTCTAGTTGTAAAGTAAATCACCACATCTCTTGGCAACTGTTTCTGTCTAGCAATCCAGGAATTAACCCGATACATTTTATCAATCTGAAGTGCAAGATCTTCTGGCTGGTCTCCAAACAAGGGTGCCAAGGCTTCTGGAATAATCTCTCTTAAATTCTCTAAGTTACTTTCCTTCAATCCTCTCACTCTCATTGCAAAT
This sequence comes from Arizona elegans, assembly GCA_022577455.1. NCBI lineage: Eukaryota > Metazoa > Chordata > Lepidosauria > Squamata > Colubridae > Arizona > Arizona elegans. Next base: position 159,952,953 of record JAKOOJ010000001.1, read on the forward strand.
TCCATCATTCTGTATTGTAAGAGAGTCATTTCTTCAGCTGCCCTTTCTGATTTATTCTGAATTTCTTCCACTTTATTTTCCAAGTTCAAATTAGCTTGACTTATTTCCTCAACCTTCTCATCCAGCTGAACCATATTTTTTGCTAAACCTTGAAATGCAAACACAATATCATCTCTTATCTCCTTGTTGCGAACCTAAATAACTTCTGTAACTTCCTTAAATTTATCTTCCATAACAAAGGTCTGCTCCTTTAAGGATTCTTTCAAAGTTTCTGTGATAGATTCCTTCAATGATTTTTGCAGCATTTCCAAATTAAATGTTTGCGCTTGTGTTTGTATTTGTGGCTCAGCCAGAAGTTGAAGTTTCTTAGAAGCCATTTCTTTCTTTCTTTCTTTCTTTCTTTCTTTCTTTCTTTCTTTCTTTCTTTCTTTCTTTCTTTCTTTCTTTCTTCAGCAGAGAAGAAAGCTCAGCAATTTTAATTTATGTAGTTTAATTTGGCAAATCAATTCTTTATCTTGCCCAGTTAACAATAAAGTCTTTAGAATCCAGCCACCTTGAACAATGCTGGATGTTAACAGCTTTAACGAGAGTTAACTTTCACTTTCACACCCTATTAAGCACAAGCGCCATTTTCTTCACTCCTTTAGTCAACTTCAAAAAGTGGCAATTAAGCATGGAATTAAGGATTTGTTACAGTTTGTTACTTGCAATTGTCTGCTCTCCTGTCTTCACTCCGTTTGCATAGATAGTCAACTTAAATCTCTGTGAAGATTGCAGAAGTGGTCGCGACATTTTTTTCTGCTCAAAGCAGAAGCGTCCTGGATCTCGGAGTATTCACTGGATTTCCTGGGGAGGTCTCACCCTCCTAGCCCCCAAAACTATTTCAGGGGCTTTTGGGGAGCTCTACCCCCATCCGATTACTCTCCTTTCCCTCTTCTCCCGGGGGAAAGGTTTTCCAGCCTCCAGACACTGATTTGCACTGTCAAGGTGGCTTTACAAGATTGCAGGGCTGGCGCTCCGAGAGAGAGCATCCAGCAACGTCGGCGGTGCCACCGGAAGCCAAGATTTTCCCTAATTTTGAATGTACCAATAACTGTTCATGTTGCTTTTTAATATATACTTCTTGTAGGCAAATTATATCAAATTTTAATTTTCCTAATTTGTGAAATATCTTTCTTCTTTTAACAACTGAATTAAGTCCATTTATGTTTATTGAAATCAATTTTCTCTCTTCCATATTCATACTTTATATGCGGGCTTTACTGCTCCAGTTGATCTTAATTCATGCTGTTCTTTGTGTTTCACAATCCCTCCTACTGCGCCTTCTGCTTTTTCAATCATTGCTAGTTCCTCTTCTTGGAATTCTACTGGCACTACTGTCGTTTGAAATTCCATTTCCATTTCCATTTCCTTCTCTTTTAAAAAATTCTGCATGAAATGCTCTCGCTTTGTCTATTGTATCTATTCTGTATCTTTGAAGTTGCCATGTTAAAACTAATCCCTCTGGTACCAGCCATCTGTAGCTCACTACTTTTTGAAGTAATTTTAGTCAAAAATTGATATTCTCTCATCTCTCTCACTTTTCTTGGTATTTGCTTCAAAACCACTATTTCTTTCTCCTTATACTTCAATGTTTTTTCTCTGGCAATCTGCAGTGCTTTGATTGATTTCTTACTAAATCTTATATGCACCTCTCGTGGTAACTTATTACGCATTGCATATCTAGTATAGACTCGATATATCTCATCCACACCATCCATCATCTTCTCCTTAGTAATTTCTAATGCTTCAGCCAACATTCCTATCATTATTTCTGCCAAATTATCTCCTTTCTTTTCTTCCACATTTTGAAATCTGAGATAAAATTCTGATTTGTCCATCTCCCAACCAATTAGTCCACTCCTGTCATGTTCAACTTATTCCAAACTGTTGTCTATATCTTTAATTTTTTCCTCCTTTTGCTCCTCATTTTTCTCAAGCTTTTGCAGCCTCTCTTCATATTTCAACATCATTTGCTGTATACTCGCAACTTTTTCATCTGTCTTGAGTTGTTGTTGTTCCATCCTCTGGACTGTTTGAAAAATCATCTGTAATGTCATATCTTTCTCCCTCTCTTTTTTTTATCCTTCTCCTGCTGAAGCTTCGTCTGAATTGATCACTGTCCTCTAGATGGCGACAAGGAGGGTGTAGTTGAAGTAGATCCAACTGTCGCTACTTTTCTACTCATTCTGTCCAGTAGTCACGAAAGGCCAAGAACAAAAAAGAAAAAGTCCAAAAAAGTAAAGAATGTAAAAGAAAAGAGGGAAAAAGAAAAAAATAAACAATTTTCAGGTTCTTCAAAACCTTAATTGACAACTTCTACCGGCACCGCCGACATTGCTGGACGCTCTTTCTTGGAGTGCCAGCCCTGTGATCTTGTTAGCCGTTCTGACAGCGTAAATCAGCTGTCCGACAGCTGGAAAACCTTTCCCTCGGGAGAAGAGGGAAAGGAGAGCAATCGGATGGGGCAGAGCTCCCCGAAAGCCCCTGAAATAGCTTTGGGGGCTAGGAGGGTGAGAGCTCCCCAGGAAATCCGGTGAAACTCCGAGATCCAGGGTGCTTCTGTTTTAAGCAGAAAAAAATGTTGCAACTGTCTCTGCGATCTTTATTGAGATCTAAGTTGTTTATTCACACAGACGGAGTGAAGACATGAGAGCAGATAATTGCAAGTAACAAGCTCTTAATTCCATGCTTAAATTCTAACTTTGAAGTTGATTGAAGCAAGGAAGAAGATGGCGCTTAATAGGGCGTGAAAGTGAAACTTAACTCTCTTTGAAGTTGTTAACATCCAGCATTGTTCAAGGTGGTTGGAGAAAAAGAAAAGAGAAATGGCTGGTTTTGTTGAAAATCTTGAAGATTCACTATCACAAATATCACTAAAGACACAAATACTGATTGGGGATCTTTTTAAAGAAATATTAGAATCATTTACCTCTGATAGTGGAGAGAATTGAAGGACTTTTTTATTTTATTCAAATAAAATTTTATTCAAGTTCGAGACAAAGAGACAAGCGAAGACATTATATCAGAATTGCAGATGTCAAATAACAGCGAATTGCAGAACGAAGAGGTGAAGGAAATTCAGTTCAATATGCCTCTGGGAAATGGAATGGGTGTTTTTCAAACTAAGAAGGAAAGGTTGAGGGGTTTGAAGGAGCGTAATCAGGAAATACTGTCTGAGATTTCCCCAAAGGCTTTGTTTTAGTCAATTGGAAAATTGTCAGGAGGTGTTGGGATTCTTAATATAAGAAAAAAGATTCAAAGTGGAACTTTACAATTTTTATACAAAAATGGATTCTTAATCGCAGTTAAGGAGATGTGTTCACTGAGAGGAACTATTTTGCGAAGAGAACAAGATGAAGGTGGAGGAATAAGACTGAAAAAGAGAGTTCGCAAAAAAGTTAGGAAAAAATGGAGATGGAAAAATTACAAACTTTTTGTTGGGGGAGGATAGTAACAGAAATGAATGATTATATCTGCATTTAGGGATATGATTTGTTTTGAAAAGTTATACTATACTGAAAATGAATGATTTACTTATATTTAGGGATATGATTTGTCTAGAAAAGTTACATTAAATAATGTTATGTTTATAATGTTATGGATTACTGACCAAACTTTTATCATTGTCTTGAAGTATATTAATACTAAAGTTATATGTCAAGGAATGTTTTGTTGAAGAATCTATATATGCTTTTGGATTAAAAATGGTGCAAGGGTTGAGGGAAGGTTTTTATAATATTTTTTAAAGATTCAAATAGTGAAGATGTTATTTGATTATACATAATGGATTTGTAGAGAACAAGATGAATAAGTTTGTACAAAGTTATTAAGCAAGGAATGTTTCCAGGCAGAATTAATATAAGTTTGTGGGGCAAAAAGTAAAAATAAGATTTTCTACAATACATCTTATTCAAGATTGGTTAAAATATTTTGCTAATGTGTTAAAATATGAAAGGGTTGGAGATGGGATGGTTAATTGTATCTGAGTTTTGATTGTGTAATGCTGAAAGAAAGAAGACTCGCTTATTATTGAAGAACAGATAAGATGCTATATCCTGTATTTGCTCTGGGAAGTCCGGGGGTGGGGGGAGGTTGGGGTAGGAGGAGGGAGGAGTGAAGGGAAAACATGAGTAAAGAATCTGGAGAGATTCTTGGAGTTTATGTAAATGTTTTTTTTTAAAAAAAGAGGTTGTTAATTTGTAAATGTGATTGTACAATCCATATATGGAAAGATGGCAAATGGTCTACGTTTTTCTTGTAAAAATGTTTTTTGTTTTGTAAAACTCTTTAATAAAAAAAATCCTTAATCCACTTTGAGAGAGAAACAAAGGAAAAAAAAGAAAAAAAATTGAGTAATCCCACTGACAATAAAAATACACTAAAGGAAGGTCAAATTCAAAAAAGGAGAAATAGAAATAAAACAGAGGAAGACCAAATAGCCAACTAGTGAGGAAAATAAAAATCAAGAATCAATCTTCAGGCTCTTGTACACCTTAATCCAACTCGATTATATAAGAACAAAGAAAAGAAAGTCCATCAGAAATATTTAAGCAGGGGAAGTGTACAGAGAGTTATCATTTAACAGGAACAAAAAGAAAAACAAAATAATAAAAAGTAAAAGAGAATTTCAGTTTCTTCTGCAGTACTTCTGCCCAAGCATTAACAAATCTCTCTCCTTTGCCTCAGACTCCTACTTCTGATAGTTCCCCGAAGAGCACCTGAATAAACAAAGCAGATAGTTCCAAACTCTCTCAGATATCTTCCAACAATCTTATTAGCAAGAAAGTTCAGAGTCCTTGGGTCATAGCAACAATGTTATACAATTGTTTCAACTTGCTGCTTTAATAGAAGAGAATAACAAAATTTCCAATCCAGTAGATGGCAATATTACACACTCTCCTATTTTCCCCGCTATTATAGTCCAAAAGTTCTTTGTCAGTAAAAAAGAAAATGAAAAATTAGAACAATTTTCAGAAAAGAAAGAAGAAAAATTAAATCCAAAAGGAAAATATTTCAAATATAAGGCACAAAGGCTTACAGATATTAAACTCTCAGTTCTATCAATCCTTTTCAATCCAGTCCCGGTCAAAAGCAAAACAAAAATTTAAAGTTCCACCAATGTAAATAATTTGAGAATAAAAAATGACTCCTGCTTAATTTCGCCGCTTGATTTCCTTTTAACTCCAATTTAATTCCAACTTCAATCTCAGGGTGTTCTTTGCATTTATTTAAATTGAAAGTCTCCCACCGCATTGACTCACTGTACTTCTATTCTTCTTCCGGAGCTGTCCCAACTTCAGCAGCTCTATGGCTGCCACCCCCGCTGCTTGAAAAAGGGCTTCTCCTGGATCGACCAGGGACTTTGCGGTGTCCCTGGGATTGTCAGGATATGTCCTCCACTATCACAGTCAAAACAAGACTGTGAAGTCCAAGAAGGACTGTCCAGCAGCGGGGCTTTCAGCGGCGATCCTGGAGCCCAGGAATCCTCTGTCCATTCCATCGCGACGTCAGCTCTCCCCCTCTCCACACACACAGAGGGGTGCCACAAGGTTCTATCTTAGGCCCAGTACTCTTCAATATCGTCATAAACAACATAGATGAGGTAATAGAAGGGGAATTCATCAAATTTTGCAGATGATACTAAGCTGGCAGGAATAGCTAACACTCAAGAAGAAAGGCTCAAGATCCAGATGGATCTTGACAGACTTGAATACTGGGCCCTATCTAACAAAATGAAATTCAATGTAGAGAAAAATAAAGTCTTATACTTAGGTAAGAAAAACCAAAAGCACACATATAAACTGGGGGAAATCGGGCTTAATAGCAGTGACTGTGAGAGGGATCTTGGAATCTTTGTGGACAATCAGCTAAATATGAGCCAGTAGTGTGCAGCGGCAGCTAAAAAAGCCAATGCAATCCTAAACTGCATTAACAATTTAATTTAATTAACAGTTAAAAACCCCAGGGGGGCTTTTTATCAGGTTTGCCTGATACGCCAGTTGCACCCCTTTCTAGATCGGGACTCCCTACGCACGGTCACTCAAGCACTCGTCATTTCCCACCTGGACTACTGCAATGCTCTCTATATGGGGCTCCCCTTGGGGTGCACCCGGAGGCTGCAGTCAGTCCAGAATGCGGCTGCGTGGGGGATTATGGGAGCGATGGGGCGCTCACATATGGCACCTCTCCTGCGCGAGCTGCACTGGCTTCCTGTGGTCTTCCGGGTGCGCTTCAAGGTGTTGGTGACCACCTTTAAAGCGCTCCATGGCTTAGGGCCGGGGTATCTGCGAGACTGCCTTCTGCCGCCAATAGCCTCCCACCGACTGGTTCGCTCGCACAGAGAGGGCCTCCTCAGGGTGCCGTCGGCCAGACAGTGCCGGCTGGTGACCCCCAGGGGGAGAGCCTTCTCTATGGCAGCACCTGCCCTCTGGAATGACCTACTCCCTGAGATACGCACGATATCAGACCTCTGGACTTTTCATCGGGCCCTGAAAACATACTTATTCCATCTAGCCAGGCTGGCTTGATCCCATCCTCTCAGTTTTAATTGAATTCGGTTTTAATTGGGTTGTTTTAAATTTTTGGGCCGAAATTATTTAATTGTTTTTTAAACTGTTTTTAAATTTTATATGCTATGTTTTATCTTGGCTGTACACCGCCCTGAATCCCACAGGAGAAGAGCGGTATAAAAATAAAATAAAATAAATAAATAAATAAAATAAAAATACAATCAAGATTAAGTGAGGTACTAATACCACTCTATAAAGCCCTAGTAAGACCACACCTAGAGCACTACATCCAGTTTTGGTCACCACACTATAAAAAAGATGTTGAGACTCTAGAAAAAGTGCAGAGGAGAGCAACCAAGATGATTAGGGGACTGGAGACTAAAATATATGAAGAATGGTTACATGAACTGGGCATGGCTAGTCTAGTGAAGTGAAGTATATACTTTTGTATATACAAAAGTATGAAGGCTATTGCTTTATGCATTGTCATCCGCCCTGAGTCTCCAGAGAAGGGCGGCATATAAATCAAACCAATAAAATAAGGCTTCCGGTTTGGTTTCTGCCGCCGCCGGACGGTCTTTTGGGACCGCCAGCCTCGCCGCCCGTAAAGAGCCGTCTCTACAGCTGAGAGATGGCTCAAAAAACTCCATCTCCTTGAGGAGACGTGAGATAGAGCTGGCGAGAACAGGTAGAGCCCTCTGCGAACTCCCCAGAGTTTTTTTTTACTCTTGGGGAGGAAGCAGAATGTGGCTCCCTATTCAGCTCACCGCTGCTCCAGGCGTCGGGGGAACTCTGCTTCTTGTGGAGCCAGGCGATGAGACCAATCCAATCAACAAAATCTAACAGATTGTCTGAACAAATAGGATGAAATCCGGACTTGGGACCCTAAATCGCAAGTATTTCTAACAATCCTATGAGTGATTTTAAAAGTGAAGAAAGAAAGTTTTTAAAATGGCAATTGGCTGAGGCTTGAGAAGAAGAAAGCTGAAAGCGAAAGTCCTTCCGTTTGAATAGCTTAATACGCTACAAAGTATCTGAAACAATAGCGCTGGCTAGAATTGAAGAGAAAAATTTCTATTTTAAGTTTCTTCCTTCTTAGAGACTTGATATTGATATTGTTTGGAGAAAAGTCCTTTTTTTTTTAAAAAAAAAGAGTTTGTTTGTGTGGCAGGATGGCGTTAAAACAGACAAAGCCAGACAACCAAGCTGTGTGTGTGGTGGGGGGAGGTTCCCCCATTTACAAATCATATGAGCAAGTTTTGAGCTTGCAGATTCAGAAGAATGGCTCTAAAGACCTAAAGGAATTTGTTTTGGAGGAGATGGCAAGACATGATGAGATTGTGAACCAGAATCTTGAAAAATTCAGGCAGGAAATTAAAGAGTTGGTACAACAAAAGTATGATAATCTGAAACAACAGATTGTAACAGCTTTGAAAAATTTTTCAGAAATAGTTATAAAGATGGATAAAGATACCAATTTATTAGAGTCTAAAATGAAGGAAGCTGATGATAAGATTTATAATTTGGACAATAAAATACAAAGAATTGAAAATGATTTGATAAATATTCAAGAAAATAGCTCAGAAGTAAAGCCTAAAATAAAGAAAGCTGACCACAAGACTTACAATGCAGATAATATAAAACAAAGGATTGAAAGAGAAGTCACAATGATGCAATATAGGTCCATGGAATTTGCGGTCAGAATGAGGGGAATACAGGAAAATAACAGAGAGGACTTGAGAAAGATGTCTGCTGAAGTTCTGGCTGCGATTTTAAATGTTAGTTCTGAAGAGGTATCCTATAAGATTGATAAGGCCTACAGAATAAATTCTTGGGTTGCAAAGCAAAGGCAGTTGCCTAGAGATGTGGTGATTTACTTTACTGATAAAGGAATAAGAAATGATATTGTGCAAAAGTCTTTTAACTCCACTCTAGAAATGAATGGAAGGAAGATTTGGATATATAAAGAGCTGCCGTCCAAGATGTTAAAAGATAGAAAGGAATTTGGATTTTTGGTGACTGAGCTAAAAAAAACAAAACATCCCATTTAGGTGGGATGCTCCAGTTGGTATAATATTGAGATACCAAGGAGAAAGATATCAATTAAATACTGTTGAAAAAGCGGAAGAATTTTACTACAAGGTTTTTAAAATGGATCCAACATCTCCACGTATGCCATCAGTGTCAGGAACACAGGAGGGGAATAAAGAAAAGCAAAATGAACAAGAGATTGAAACTAAGCAGATGGAGATGGAGGTTATAGAAAAACAACGTTACAGAGGCCCTTTTGGACGAGCCGCTTTTGGATTCTCCTTCAGAGGTTATAGCTGGATTACCTATAAATATAAGAGAGGCGGCTTTGGATTCTAATGAGATATCTTATCAAGTTACAGACCAGCATGGAACTCAATCAGCTGATATACAAGTCCTAGAAAGGCAACTAGGATGGAGATCTAAACCACAAAAAGTTAAGAAAAGAAGAAGCAGGTTCTACAAAACTAAAAAAAATTAAACTAAACAACAGTCTAATGTCAGTTACTGAAGAGACGATTAAATATAATAAGCAGGATTTATAGATGGCTGATATATGAAAATATAATTGAGGCAAATTATTGACTTATACTATTTTGAGAAGAATAACAGATCTCTGCAGTGCTGGTGCTTTTGGGATGTGGAAGATGGCTTCTGATTGAGTGGATTGGAACTTTCTATTTTGGACTCTTTGAAAAATGGATTACGTATATGCTGAGTTATAAGGCAAGAGACCTATGGGATTGGGGCATGCAGAAGATCTGGTTGTTACCCCAATGTGGTGGTTGGAATTAATAATCTAGATAAAAGACACTACAGAAGATACCATATGGAATATAAATATAAAGTCACTCGGGTGGTTTTTTTATATACGAAAATACTTACTATTGATGGGGGCAGATGGTAATGGAAGATACTGAATATAGTGTTGGAAGCTGAACCTGATGTTACCCTAACATGGGCGATGGAATTAATAATCTAGTTGAAAGACGTTACAGAAGACACTATATGGATTATAAATTTAAAGTCATTTGAGGATTTTATTCATATATGGAAATATTTTTTAGTTGTGTGGTGTGGGCTGAAGAACAAAGATATTAAAAATATTATGTATGGTAGACCTGTAGGAAAATGGGTGGAGATAGGTTAGGTTACTGATTGTTTAGTTTAGGAAAAGGGATGTTATGTTTAGATATAAATATACGTAAAAGATTTGAATTAGGAGATATATGTATGGGGGAGGAAATGGGTAGATTATGAGTTGAATAAATGTCAAATTAGGATTTATTATATAGTTTTATAGCTGAAGGTTGCTTTGAAATGTATAGTATGGGGGGATATAATAACAATGTTAGAAAGAAATGGTTAGCATGTGGGGGGTGGTGTAAAAGGATGGTAAAGTATTATATAATTTGATATCAATCTGGATTTTATTTTTGGAGAAGACATGGGGGGTGGGGAGGGTGAGGGGGGGTTAGGGAGGAGGAGGGGAAAAGGGGGGGGAAATCTGTATTTGAAAAACTTTTTCAATAAAAAAAAAAACAATAAAATAAAATAAAATAAGGACCAGGGGAGACATGATAGCAGTGTTCCAATATTTGAGGGGCTACCATAGAGAGGAGGAGATCAAGCTGTTTTCCAAAGCACCTGAAGGCGAGACAAGGAATAATGGATTGAAACTGACCAAGGAGAGATTCAACCTAGAAATGAGGAGGAACTTTCTGACATTGGTTGATTGAGAACAATCAACAAATGGAACAGCTTGCCTTCGGAAGTTGTGGGAGCTTCATCACTTGAGACTTTCAAGAAAAGATTGCACTGCCATTTGTCAGAAATGGTATAGGGTCTCCTACTTGAACGGGGGGTTGGACTAGATGACCTAAAAGGCAGGGGTGAAATCCAGCAGGTTCTGACAGGTTCTGGAGAACCGGTAGCGGAAATTTTGAGTTCGGAGAACTGGTCGTGGAAATTTTGAGTAGTTCGGAGAACCAACAAATACCACCTCTGGCTGGCCCCAGAGTGGGATGGGAATGGAGATTTTACAATATCCTTCCCCCAGGAGTGGAGAGAGAATGGGGATTTTGCAGTATCCTTCCCCTGGAGTGGGGTGGGAATGGAGATTTTGTAGTATCCTTCCCCTGCCACGCCCACCAAGCCATGCCCACCAAGCCAAACCACACCCACCAAGCCACGCCCACAGAACCGGTAGTAAAAAAAAATGGATTTCATCACTGCTATAAGGTCCTTTCCAACTCTGTTAATCTGTTAAAACTTCTTGGTAAGATAGGGTGGGATAGATAGCATCAGCACCAGATGGATTTGTAACTGCCTGACAAACGTAAATGAGTAGTTCTTAATGGTACTATGTCTACATAGAGGGAAGTAAGCGGGGGTATCACAAGGTTCTGCTTAGGCCCAGTACTCTTCAATATCTTCATAAACAATTTAGATGAGGGAATAGAAGGGGAATTTAGCAAATTTGTGGATGATACTAAGCTGGCAGGAATAACCAACCCCTAGATGATAGGCTCAAGATCCAGATGGATCTTGACAGACTTGAACACTGGGCCCTATCTAACCATACTCAATGAATAGTCCTCAATGGAACTACATCTACCGTATATGAAAGGAAGCATACAGGGGTATTCCAAGGTTCTGTCTTAGCCAAAAAAGCCAATGCAGTGCTAGGCTGCATCAACAGAGGATAGTATCAGGGTCACATTAAGTGCTATTACCACTTTATACTGCTTTGGTAAGACCACACTTGAATATTATATCCAGTTTTGGTCATATACAAAATGATATTGAGATTCTAGAAAGAGTACAGAGAAGAGCAACAAAAATAATTAGGGACCTAGAGGCTAAACCATATGAAGAACGCTTGCAGGAATTGTGTATGTCTAGTCTAGTGAAACAAAGGGGTGATATGATAGTAAATGTTCCAATATTTGAGGATGTGACAGGGAAGAGGGGGTCAACTTATTCCCCAAAGCACCTGAAGGCAGAACAAGAAGCAATGGATGGAAACTAATGAAAGAGAGAAGTAACCTAGAACTAAGGAGAAATTTGCTGACAGAGAGAACAATTAACCAGTGGAAAGGCTTACCTCAAGAAGTTGTGGGTGCTCTATCACAAGAGGTTTTTTTAAGAAGAGTTTGGTCAGCCATTTGTCCAGAATGGCATAAGTTCTCCTAGTTGGGCCAGAAGTTGGACTAAAAGACCTCCAATGTCCCTTTCAACTATCTTATTCTGAATTTTGTTATTCTGTTATCCATCTTTGTATATTATCAGTCTGTATTACTTTGGAGGAACTGTTTAATATTGTCAAATCTGCTCAAAAATACTTATAAGATTGATGCCATTTATGTTGTAACTGAAGAAATATTTTTCCATTATTTCATGGGAAGACAAAATACAGCCTACAAGAACTTTTTTTTTTTAATTTGATTTATATGTCGCCCTTCTCCGGAGATTCAGGGCGGCTTACAATGCGTTAAGCAATAGCCTTCATACTTTTGTATATTTTATACAAAGTCAGCTTATTGCCCCCACAAACTGGGTCCTCATTTCACCTACCTTAGAAAGGATGGAAGGCTGAGTCAACCTTGAGCCTTGGAGAGATTCGAACCAGCAGAAATTGCAGGCAGCTGTGTTAATAACAGGGTGCTTATACCACTGTACTATCAAGGCTCTTACTATCAAGGCTCTTATTATTTAACTTTTAAATAATATTCAAAGTTTGCATTACTTAAATAGAACAAAAACTCAGTAATATGCTACCAGATAATTTTAAGGTTGCTACACCATCAAAGCTTCCACTCTTCAATCCCACACAAGCAATCAAAGTTGATCTGAATTTATCCTCATTTCTCCCAACCTCAACATACAAAGCATATGCATCAGGTATCTCACTGACTAACTGGAGAATGCAAAAAAACCCCAAACCCCATTTTTCTGTTCCATCAGCTATCACATAAAGATAAAGGTTTCCCCTGTCCAGTCAGGTCCAATGATAGGGGGCAGTGCTCATCTCCGTTTTAGCCGAGGGAACCAGTGTTGTCTAAAGACAATTTCATGGGCATATGACTAGCATGACTATAGGCTGAAGCACACAGAATGTTGTTACCTTTCCATCAAAGTGATACCTATATTTCTACTCACATTTGCATACTTTTGAACTGCTAGGAGGGGAGGAGCTGGAGCAAGTAGCAGGAGCTCATCTGTCATGCAATATTTGGGGCTTGAACCATGGCTGTCCACTTTCCAGCATCTTTCCAGCATCTTTAATCTAGTGAGCCATCACACCCTCAAGTTATCATATCCTGGAGCAATTAAAATTACTTCCATTCCTTACAAATGGGAAATAAAATTGCTAGAATCCTTCCACATTTTTAATATATATTTTCTGCATTTATATAGTATAGGTAGTCCTCGAGTTACAAATGCAATGGAGCCTGCCCATTCCATTCATAACCCAAGAATTAATAGGAATGAATTGCATAACTTGAATGTGATCACTCCCCGCTTTTGCCCACACATTTGCTAATCGAATGTGTGGCTTGTTAAGTGCACTTGAGGTATCGGGGGGGGGGAGGCCATGGGGGGGCTAGCAATAGAATAGGCCACCTGCTTCAGACTACCCAAGGCCTCCCCTGACCCACTGAGATACTTCATTCTCCCACCCTGGGGACCCCACAATTTTTCTCCCCACCCTCCATCCTGCCACACTGGGTAACTTACTGTATGAAGATCTGTCTCCTCTCCAGCCTCTCTGTTTCTTTGCCTGGTCCCTCCTTTCTCATCAGCAAAGCACTAGATGAAGGCTTCAGCAATAAAAAATGAGGCTTGGAGGACCGCATGCACCCTTCCGGACCTTTCTTGCCACTAAACTGCTTGAGGATTGCGTCCCTGTAGGCTTTGGCAGCCCTTTGCAAAAAGTATTTGCCAGTAGGAACAGAGCTTCAGAAGGACATGCATGCCCTTCCGGACTTCCTTTCTCACCACTGAAGCACTTCATGAAGCCTTTGGTGCTGAAAAAATGAGGCATGGAGGGCCGCACACACCCTTCCGGGCCTCCTTTCTCACTGCCAAACTGCTTGATGAAGACTTTGGTGATGAAAAATGAGGCACAAAGTACCGCATGTGCCCTTCTGACCCTCCTTTCTGCCTCAAACTGCTTGAGGATTGCGTCCCTGTAGGCTTTGGCAGCCCTTTGCAAAAAGCCTTTGCTGGAAGGAACAGAGCTTCAGAGGGATGAACCCACCCATCCCAAACTTCACTGGTGCTGACAAAGGCTTGTTGCAAAGGGCTGCCAAAGCCTACAGAGATGCAATTTCCCTGGAGACTTCAGCAAGGAAATGGCAAACAGAGGGAAGGACTGAAGAACTGAAGCCTTCCCTCCATTTGCAAATGCCCAGGCCTCAATTCACAGAGAATAGAGGCCTAAAGTGTGAGATCACATGAGATCAGTAGCATGTGATCTTGTGCTACTGATCTCGCATGTTCTCGCGGTACGTTAGACCTCTGTTCTTTGCGAATGCATTGAAAGCGTGAAGCAACTAAGCAGGCAAAGAAATTGTGACAGAAGAGGAGATATTCGCAAAGTGAGTCTCCACAAGCTCAATGCCTGTGAAGACCTGGAGGGGATGGGGAGAGGGAATAGGCAGGACAAATGTTGCAGACATCTGTAAAAGATCATTTTTGTACTGGTTTTGAATAAGTTGGCATAGAACCAGGAAAAAAAACCCGTATTATTAATACTTAATAATTAAGTATTGTTTGAAAATGCTATAGTTTGTTTCTCAACCTTGGCAAATTTAAGACATTGAAATGTGTTTGAATATTAGTAGCTTGGATTGATAGACTGTTGGTTTGAGCTCCGAGATGGTAATTTGGTTGCAAAAGTTTCATCACTATTCAAGGAAACATCATCAGTGCGTTTTGAATTGTCAGTCCAGTGTTGCAAAAGAAAAGATTGTTTTTGTACTTGACTTTAATTCAAGTCAATTCAAAATGCATCAACAATGTCTCCTCAAATGGTGATGAAACATTTGCAACCAAATTGCCAAGAGTGGAGCTCAAACCAACAACCTAAATTTAAGACATGCAATTTCAGCTCCCAGAATTCGCCAGCAATCTTGCTGAGGGTTGAAGTCCACATATCTTAAAGTTGCCAAGGTTGAGAAACACTGTCCTAAAGGCTTCCTCAGGATATCATCAGAGCAAAATGGCAGGGCATGTAATCAAAGGAGCAGGAGTTGCATTTTTCCTCTCTGCTCAAATATCAAATGCTGCTGGACTGCCTGAGTATAGATTGTGTGTTTATATGGCTTTGTGTACTTCTATGTTTTAATGTAATCGGCACTTGAGCCAATGTTAGGATGTACAGCTTCCAAACATATACACAATAAATGCAGCTAAATAATTGAAGTCAGTCAAGAAGAAATTCCCAAAACTTTCTGACAGAGTTTGATGCTGAAGGACTTCCAGGGAAGTTTGTGATTCTGATGCTATTATTTTAAAAAAATCTGTTTGCTACATAAACAATATTATTAAACATGCAGCCTGATCCCATAACCTATCACCATTTTCACATTTTTCCCAAATAAACTAATATGACTACATATTAGTTAATGGAATACATTAGCCTTCATCTTTCAATGAATTACAGTTCTTTACATTGATTTTTTTTCCCCAGGTAAAAAAATGGTGTTAGACTAGATCAAAGGAGAAAACGAGGAAAATATTGCAACTTTTGTACTGCAGCTTTAAAGGGTTTCACACAATAATAATTACAATGCCATTGGGGGAAAACAGGATGCAGCTGGGGTAATGGCAGCAGGAAACTTAAAGAGAAACCCATAAGCTTGAAAAATATGCACTACTGCATGAGTTTGCAGTGCAAACTCCTTTTTTAAATCTAAGTTTGACTGATGAACTTCACATGCTTCCAGAGCTGAGAAATGCAGATTAAGCAGCTGACTTTTGCATAATGGAGATAACCAAAACTTGATAGCTTTACCCATGGCTAGAGTGGGGCACCAGCCAGGAAATCCCCCTGTTGAGACAAAGGGCCAATGGGTTGCCTAAGAGGAGGCAGCAACTACTCCTTATAAACATAATGTTGCCTCCACACAATTGGCTGGGCATTTCTTTCTCCTCCAGGAAACATGTCGGAGAGGGTGGAGTTCCTTTAGTTTTTCTTCAGCATCTTTTTCAATTAAGAAAAAGGAGGGGGAATGTTGCTTCTGTCTAACAAGGGGAAAGTATTTGTTGGATGTTTTAACATAAAAGCTCTTATCCACAGGAAGATGATCATGTAGAGATGAAGCAAATAGTATTTACTCTCCAGATGGAAACTACTCCAAACTGTTTGGAAAGATCTAGGTGTAAATAGGAAAGAAGGAAACAGTTACCAAACATTTTCCATAATGCTACTTTCTGCATTACACAATCTATGAGTGCAATTTTCTCACATTCATATAAATGTTAGCATTTATACTACTAAGACAAGGTCTATGTTATTTCTGGGTCCCAATTATTGATCAATTCTTGCTCCACACAGGAATAGATACTGAAGGAAAAACAAGTCTGGAGATGAGCTTGCACATGGTGACTATCTTTAGCAGATAGTATCCTGAAGAGCTGCCTTACAGCAGCTGAATTCATTTAGCACAGCCCATTTTGAGAAGTAGAGGACATGCAAGGGGCTTTCTTTGACCTACTGGGGACAAAGCATAGAGCCTCCTCAAGGAGCTGGCCACTTTACAGCAATTCCTTTCTTCCCCTATAGCTCAAGTTCAATTTCAATTGCCTTACAGTATCACCTAGACATTTTTTTTTCTTTGCACTCACAGGGGGACCTTGCAAACCATGTCTGAATGAAGCAGAGAACTGGGAGAAGCCGATTACTGGGGTGAGACATCAACCGCCACCCAGTCAGATGCCTCTTTTGTACACCTCATCGGAGAGGATGAGGTAACCCTGGAGAATCCTGAAAAGCCCCGCTGGTCAGTTGGCATCGGGAAGAAAGAACCAGAGGAGTCACCCTCAACCGTGGCAACCGAAAACCAGGGTGAAAACTGGAACTAGAAGCCCTTGCTGACTAGGGGGACTGATCGAAGCATCACTGAGGGAGGATTATCTGAAGAGGCATATAACCCAATTGGTGATGGAAACTTTGGAAAATCTCATCTGAAGGGAGCCAGGACAACAACCAAAGGGCACGGAAAAGACAGCAGTTGTGGATAATGCCACGGGAGGCACCCACCTTCTGCCTATCAAGTGGATGGCACAGCAGCAGCAGGAGAAGACCCAGCAAACCCTCCCCCCTAGGCAGCACGCACACCGGCGCCCATTCCCAACCAGCCCCGAGTCACACAATTGGAAAGAGAAACTCCCTCCCTTGGGGTGAAGTTTGATGGGAATCTGCAACAATTAGGATTCTTTGTGACACATGTGCTAACCTACATGCAAGAGTACGGGCGTGATTTCCAAACCCAAGGATCCCGAGTGCGAGTTGTGACCCTAGTCCTAGAGTGTGCCACTGCCAGATGGATGGTGACCCTGCATAATGCCAACACACCAGAATTGTGGGATTTCGACCGTTTCATGATGGCCCTGCGACGCCAGTTTGAGGACCCACTAGCAGATCACAAAGCACGCAACCACATTAAGGTGGTGAGATGGGGCGACGGCCAGTAGCAGAGTATACTGAAGAATTCCAGGACCTCGCATGTCGTCTGCACTGGCCAGAAGATATTTTGGTGAGCTGTTTCAAGGACGGGCTGAGTGATGATCTATACAATGCCTGCGTGGCCCGAGGTGCACTGAATCACCTACATGAATGGTACGTCACCGCTGAAGAAGCTGAGATCGATATGGCCAGAAACCAGTATTGAGCGGGGCAAGCATGGAAGAAATCCCCACCCCAATGGAAAGAGTTACTCAAACCACAAACCGCATTCTCTCTGAGAGCTTCAGCCTGTTTCAAGTGTGGAAAAGAGGGGCATCGAGCTGCAGAGTGTCGTTCACAAACACTCGCCTGTAACCACCCACCGGGGGAGAATCCTGCAAAACTGGGCCGGCGTGGGAAGGAGAGTGCCCTGAGGAGCAGAAGTCCCATCTCCTCCCCCTTTTGGGGAGGAAACCCTGGCATCCGAACAGTAGGAATCACACTCATTCGGAAGCGATCCAGATGATGAACCACTGGTAAGCAAACCAATTAAACTGCTTACCCTCCCCTTCAGACTATTTATCCCAAACCAAGACAGGGAGATAAATATCTCCACTCTAGTGGATTCAGGGTGCACCCGTTGTTTGATAAACCCAACCCTAATAGGAAAGTTAGGGATTAACGTAAGAAAGCTGAAAAACCCCATTGCTTTCTGCCAAATAGATGGGTCCATAGCAGGAGGGGAGCCAGCTTCTTTTGCTACCGAGCCTCTACATATAGGCATCGGAAGCCACGAGGAAATGCTTACATTAATAGTGGCACCTGGCATGGAATGGCCGTTGGTCCTGGGCCTTGCATGGCTGAAAAAATGGAACCCCAAAATCAATTGGAAACAAGGCATCATAAAATTTCAGATGAATGTGACTTTTGCTGAGAATCCACATAAAGGAACTGAGGGGCAGGGAATCAAGAAACAGCCATGCCTGGTCATGCTATACCAACTGAGGGCATACCCATAGAATACAAGGATTTGGCTGAGGCTTTTAGCGAAAATGCCTCAGACGAGCTCCCCCACTACCGCGGCACCGACTGTGTGATAGAAACCTTACCCGGTGCTAAACTCCCTAAAGCCAAGATGTACAGCATGTCACCGAGGGAGTTGGAAGAGCTGAGAACATTTATTGAGAAGAACCTAGCAAGGGGTTTCATCGAGCCAGCCTGACCAAAAATTGCAGCTCCAGTGTTGTTTAGAGAAAAGAAAGATGGCTCAAAACGTCTCTGTGTTGATTTTAGAAATCTAAATACGATCAGTGTGGAGAACATGTATCCCCTCCCCCTTATGAAAGATATGCTAGCACACCTCACTAAAGGGAAACATTTTTCAAAGCTAGACTTAAGGGAGGCTTACTACCATGTCAGAATTAAGGAGGGGGAAGAGTGGAAAATGGCATTTAACACCTCCCTCGGGTGCTACCAATTCAAGGTGCTCCCCTTTGAGTTACAAGGAGCTCCTGCAGTCTTTATGCAGTTAATAAACGAAGTGCTACATCAGCATTTGTATAAGGGGTCCTGGTCTACTTGGAGGACATTTTAATATATACCGAGACCAAAGCAGAACATGTAAAACTAGTTAAAAACTAGCGGTTTTAAACAAACTCCTCTCTGCCAAACTTTATGCTAAACTTTCTAAATGTGAATTCCACCAAGAGAAGATTGACTATTTGGGGTACCGCATTTCACACCAGAGCGTAGAAATGGATCCTCTAAAAAGTGCAGGCTGTACTTGATTGGGAACCTCCACGCACGCCTAAACAGTTGCAAAGCTTCCTGGGTGTCAGCTTTGGAAGCCATATTAAGCCGGAATCTTCAATGCTGCCACCTCCTCATGTGTGGGAAAGTAGGAGGGGGTATTTAGGAGAGGGAGTTAGTAGATATAATAGCATTCTTCCTGTCGGTCATGGTCAGGGCGATCCAGAATCTGGAGAAGGAGTGGTCAGGGGGCTGGGTCGAGATGGAATGGACGTTGATTGGAGCACATGATCGACTGGGGAGAAAGGGGATGGTTTTGGGAGCTTTGACTTACTGAAGGAAAACCTGAGCTTTTCAGATTTGGGATTTCCCAGACGTGCAGGTTACCTATTCTAGTAAAGAGAATTTTGGAAAATGCTTGCTTCCGTGTTGGGGTTTTCCTGGAACATTGACATTATCCCGAATCTCCCTTAAACCCTAGCAGCACCCCGAAAGGGGGCTGTCGGGGGTGCTGACCCCCAGCATCTACCTAAACCCTGGGTGTTGCAAAGACTCAGTGAAGATGGAGGAGAAAGGAGAGAGCGGAGAAGGGATTGCCGGGGGATCGGGTGCTCAAGGAATTACTGACTCCTTGCTTTCTCCCTCTGAAGAAATGGGACGGGCCATGGAGGCTGCAGAGGAAGCCTTTCGGCTCGGGGCTCAGCCCAAGGTGTCAGAGTCCTGGAAGAGTTGCCAGTCCGAACCAGCTACAGGAATGGATTGAAGTCGCCCAGAGAGCAAGACTAGAGAATGGGGATGGCTGTGGGATCCGGCGACTCCCGAGATGGGGACCGGCCGCACCTAATGCAGAGCCAGTCCTTAACTGGACTCCCTGAGTGGTTTGAGTGGATGGAAGTGGGGAGTTATGCACCCTCTTCCCAACCCTTTGAGGTGAGATGGCGGCTAGCACAACCTACATTCACTTTCCCCAGTCTGGGACATGGAGGGGGGGTTAGTAGGGCACAGCCGCCCCCTGGGCCAGGACCGCAACGGGAGGATTGGTGCATGGCCATCCTGCAGCAGTGGAACACCAGGCATAGCCGGCTTACGGTATGCAAAACCCCCTGTTTGGTGCCCCTTGTCAGCCTGCCTTCTTGTTACCTCCTGCGGAGAGCATACTGGCTGGATGGGGGTTTTATCCTGGCCAGGGATGGGTCCAGTGCCAGTGGTATTCCGCGCCATCTGTTCCAAGCTTCCAGGGATCCCCCTGGCCTCCTTCCTATGCCTCAACAATCCTGGCGTTGAGGGGGGGCTAATCCAGCAGCCGATTGGACTGCTGCCCCTCCAGCGTAACAAACATTTCAGCAGCCAGGTCCCCTCCCCCAGCAGCTGACGATGCAAAACACCCCCCCTTTCCTGCCCCGCAGCAAATTCTAGCCCAACCAGCTGCAGCCGGGGCCCCTCCACCCGCGAGGCCAATGCCACCCCATTTCAGAGCAACCTTTGACGGGACGCCAGCCAAGTTAGCTTACTTCCTCAGCAGGGTCTGGGCTCACGTGGATCAGTATGGGTACCTATACGAATCAGAACGGGACATAGTTTCGGCAATCTCAGATGGGATGAATGAGGGGGAGGCCTCTGAATGGATAGCCCAGCTGCACAATGAGGGTGCTGCAGAACTGAATGATGCCGATTGATTTATCACACTACTCCGTTCCCGATTTGATGAGCCAGACTGCGTAAATGAAAGTGAAACCATGCTAAAGATCACGAAGCAAGGTAATCGACCTATAAAAGACTCGTATGGGACTTTAGACGAGTTGCAGTGAATCTGGGCTATTGGCCTGACTGCATACTCCTACATTACTTTAAAGAAGCTATTGATCCAGAAGTCAGAAAAGCCTGTGGGATCCAGGGGTTGCCTGAGCATCTCCATGACTGGTATACCATGTCTATTGCTATAGATAGAGAAATCCACCCCCCCAGCAAAATCCCAGCAGAGCAGCCGCCTCGCAGAGCGTTATCTAGGAAGCCCATTTCAAAGGCTACTAATTTCACCCCCACTCAGCTGGGGGGGGCGATTAAGTGCTATCACTGTGGACAAACAGGACATCGAGCTTCTCAGTGCCTGGCCCCTGCCCCAGTTCCACAACAACGCCCCGCCACAGCTGCACAAGGCAGGAGGGCTGCAAGGAAGGCACCAGACACCAGCTGCTTTGCCAGACAAGCTGTTGAAATTCCCCTCCCCACTGAAGAGAGCGAGAACTCTCTGGAAAAGGAAGCCCCTCTCGGCATGGCTAGCAGTGACGAAGACCCGATGGTGAGTGCACCCATCCCCCCATTCTCAATTAAAGTAAAACTGGTGCTGCCAGAAACAGGGAAACAAGCAGAACTCCCAGCAATAATAGACACTGGCTGTACCAGATGTCTAATTGGCCTTAAAATTGTAGAACAATTGGGGATCAAGACAATAACCTTAAAGCACCCAATTAAATTTCACCAGGTGGATGGAACATTAATTGGGGGAGTCCCTGCCACCCATATTACTGAGCTGATTAAACTAGAGATGGGGAAACATCATGAACTCATACAGTTTATAGTAACCCCCAAAATGTCAGAATCTATCATACTAGGCTTGGCTGGACAAATGGGGCCCCACCATCACATGGATGATGGACACCGAAAAATCAGAATAGCAGCTGGCCCATCACCCCCTACCGCTCACCCCAAACAGCAACCTACCCATAACGGCCAGGGGCCAGAGACAGCAGCAGCTTGTTCAGACATGCCTCCAGGCGAACACCAGATCCCTAAAGTATATGCAGACTTAGCTGAAGCTTTCAGTGAAGAAGAATGTAACCTCCTCCCACCTCATTGGCCCACAGAAAGTGCCATCGAATTACAACCGGGGGCTAAATTGCCAAAACCTAGAATGTACTCCATGACACCTGCTGAGATGACCGAGTTGAGGAAGTACATTGACACCAACCTAGCCAGAGGGTTCATTGAGCCTGTGAAATCCAGGATGGCCACCCAGTACTGTTTAAAGAAAAAAAAAAGATGGTACATTGAGATTGTGCATTGATTTTAGAGGTGTGAACAGCATTTGCATACAAAATACCTACCCCCTCCCACTGATGAAGGACTTGCTGAACCACCTATCAAAAGGCAAGATTTTCACCAAGCTAGATCTAAGAGAAGCCTACTACCGAGTTTGCATAAAGGAGGGAGACAAATGGAAGACTGCTTTTAACTGCCCCTTGGGCAGCTTCCAATTCCGGGTCATGCCTTTTGGACTCCAGGGGGCCCCCGTGGTCTTTATGCAACTGATCAACAAAATTTTGCATGAGCATTTATATCAGGGGGTTCTTGTTTAACTCGATGACATTCTTATATTCAGTGAAAATATGGAAGATCACGTCAAATTGGTCAGAGAAGTGCTGAAAAAACTCCTAGCAGCCAAATTTTATGCAAAATTGTCCAAATGCGAGTTCCATAAGGAGGCCTTGGACTACCTGGGATACAGGGTGTTGAGTCAGGGGATCGAAATGGACCCAGAGAAAGTGAGGGCAGTGCTGGACTGGCAGCCCCCACGTACCCGTAAGCAACTCCAGAGCTTCCTGGGGTTTGCAAACTTTTAGACAATTCATCCCTTCCTTCGTTGAGGTCACACTCCCTTTGATAGAATTGCTTCCTGGGGTTTGCAAACTTCTAGACAATTCATCCCTTCCTTCGTTGAGGTCGCACTCCCTTTGATAGAATTGCTAAAAACCGGCCTGTCTCCCACCAGGCCAAAACCTAGCCAACCCCTAGCTTGGACAATGGACTGCCAAAAATCCTTTGAATGGTTAAAACGCCTATTTGTGGTGGAGCCAATCCTACAGCATCCTGACCCAAATAAGCCCTTCGTGGTTTAGGCGGATGCAAGTGACGTTGCGGTGGCTGCTGTTCTACTGCAAAGGGACTCCCGAAACAATCTAATGCCATGCGCTTACGTATTGCTTAGCACATTGTAAGCCACCCTGAATCTCCGGAGAAGGACGGCATATAAATCAAATTAAAAAAAAAAAGTTAACGGACACTGAGCGCAGATGGGCGATATGGGAGAAAGAGGCATTTGCGGTTTGGTGGGCTCTCCTGTCCTGGAGACAGTTCCTGGAGGGGGTTGAGGAACATTTTGAGGTTTGGACTGACAAGAATCTCGAAGCACTGAAGACCCCGAGGAAACTTTCTCCCAAGCAGGTTCGTTGGGCTCAATATTTCAAACGCTTTAACTTTAACGGGAAATACATCCCGGGGGAAAAAAACCTTTTGGCTGATGCTCTCTCCCGTAAGCCCCCGTTTGACAGCCGATGGGAAGAGATAGTTCATGCTATGACCTCAGAGACTCAGCCAGCCGCCCAAACCCGCACTAGAGTGCAAACACACCAAGGTTCCAACCCCCCCAAAGACAAGTTGACAACGGAGCTAAAAGTGGTGCTCTCCACTGATTCCTGGTTCAAGGAAAACCACCAATTTCACCAAGATAAAATTGACTATTTGGGGTACTGCATTTCACACCAGGAGGTTGAGATGGATCCTCTAAAAGTGCAGGCTGTACTTGATTGGGACCCTCCACTCACACGTAAACAGTTACAAAGCTTCCTGGGTTTTGCCAACTTTTACTGCCAATTTATCCCCGCTTTCACTCAGATTGCCCTCTCCATCACCAATCTCTTAAAAACGAAGGAGGAGGACAACCCTCAACCAAAGCAGCTGTTGAACTGGACTATGGAATGCCAGGTGGCATTTGAAAAACTTAAACGGCTGTTCTCGGCAGAACCAATTCTAAAACACCCGGACATGGAGAAACCATTTGTCATACAAGTAGATGCCAGTGATGTGGCAATAGGAGCAGTCCTGCTTCAGAAGAATGAGCAAGACCAACTACAACCATGTGCTTACACATCCAAAAAGTTGAATGAGACTGAGAAAAGGTGGGTCATTTGAGAGAAAGAGGCTTATGCAGTTTGTTGGGCATTGTTAACTGGAGGCACTTCCTAGAAGGCAGTAAGACCCCTTTTGAAGTCTGGACTGATCATAAAAATCTAGAAGCCCTAAAAACCCAAGGAAACTCTCCCCTAAACAAGTATGGTGGGCTCAGTACTTTAAACGGTTTGATTTTTCTCTAAAATACCTCCGGGGGGGGGGACTTTCTGGCGGATGTGCTAGCCAGAAAACCGCAATACAATAGTGCAAAGTCAGACGTAATCAAACCCATAGTACAAAACAATCAACTAGCCGCTAAAGTAGTCACCAGATCCCAGGCAAAACAAGAAACATTGATGGGCAATGACATCACCCAAACTTTTAAACAAGCATTGGCCACTGATGAATGGTTTTTGAACAACAAATCCAGCTGTCTGATGAAAGATGAAAGAAGACTTGGCTTGGATGAGAGGGAAGTTGTATATTCCTGCCAGCCAAAGACTATGCTTAATGGTAAGGTGCCACGACTCCAAATTAGCTGGACATTTTGGGTTTGTGAAAACTTTACACCTGATTAAAAGACAATTTTGGTGGCCATCACTATAAAAGGACATAGAAAGCTATGTACCTAGCTGCCCCATTTGTGCAGCAGCAAAAAGACACCAGGGGAAATCCCCGGGTCTATTGCAGAAGGTAGCTGAACCTTCAGCACCTTGGAGAGAGATTGCTATGGATTTCATTGTGGAATTGCCAAACAGTGAGGGAAATACTGTTATTTGGGTCCTGACAGACCTGTTTTCAAAACAGGCACATTTTATACCCTGCCAAAAGATCCCAACTGCTAAAAGTTTGGCCAAATTATTCCTAATACACATTTATCGACTTCATGGAGCTCCACAAAGGATAATCTCCGACAGAGGGGTTCAATTCACCTCCAAATTTTGGAGGGCATTTTTGGACCTACTTGGCCAGGGGTTGAGCTCTTCCCATCATCCAGCTACTAACAGCAATTCTGAAATTTTGAACTCGGTATTAGAACAATATTTAAGATGTTTCATTAATTTTCAACAGGATAACTGGACCGAACTTTTGCCTTTTGCTGAAGTTGCGTTTAATAATGCTGTACATTCAAGCACTGGTTTTACCCCTTTTAGAATAGCGACAGGCCAAGATTTCAGCCCCATGCCTGAACTACCCACGGAAGAACCCACCATCCCCTCACTTAAGGAGTGGATGGATAATTTGCAAAACACGTGGCCAGTGGTTAGATTAGCTTTACAGGAAGCTAGAGAAGCTTTTAAGATTCAAGCTGACAAGAAAAGGATGGAACCCAAACCTTTTCATGTTGGAGACAGAGTATATCTACAAAATTCCTGACATCATTACAACCATCGAAGAAACTAGGGCCAAAGTTCATTGGACCTTTCCCCATCACTAGAATCATCAATCCAGTAGCAGTTGAACTACTCCTTCCAAAGACACTCAGACAAGTCCACCCAGTATTCCATATCAGTTTACTCAAGCGAGAAGTAATCTCATCCCTCAGACCCTGCAGATCTACACCACCTGTTCCCATCATGATTGAAGGTGAACAACACTTTGAAATCAAGGAAATCCTTGGTTCTAGAATCCACAGAGGGAAAATCCAATACTTAGTTGCTTGGAAACATTTACCATCAGCACACCATTGCTAAACACCATGTTAAGGCTCCAATCTTATTGAGAAAATTTCACTCCCAATACCCTAACAAACCTTGTTAATATACTATCATGAAATCTTGTGTATATTTGTTTTTTTTTTACAGGTGGACCCTTTTGTTTTCTAAGGAGGGTAGCATGTCAGATCCCTAAAAGTGATACTGCCATTCATTTGGAGGAAGGGAGAGACTTGGACTCGATTTATTAGCATTGCCTATGTCAACAGATATTTTACAACCTATATCCTGGCGCCAAAGAGCCCTGAGATCCTCTTTACCTGGAGGAATTTTTATGATAGCCATGTGGGTTGTTTCACTTTAAAGGATAACAGTGTGAATCATGGTTGTTCGGGTTCTCAGGGAACCTGGGAAAGAAAGCATCTTTACACTTGTGTATTGGCTAAAATCTGCATTCTGACTTAAAGGGATGGGTCTCTACTGCTTTAATCCTACTTGTCTTGCCTAAGGGTATTCAGATCTTGCTTTAAGTGAGTGGCTATCATTTCTGCTTAATAAAAGAATCCTTTTGAACAACCACGTTTCAAGAGTTCTTCCTTTCTTAAGTTGGAAGGAGAGGCAATCCTTTTCTATCACCCAAATACACTGTGAATGAAAAGTTCTCTCTTCTGCAACAAAGAATGGGGTTAATCTTTATAACCAATTTTCAAATGGAAAAAATGGAAAAAAAAATATAAATCCTAAGGTTTCAACCAACCAACTTATTGAAGCAAAGATGCTGGACTCTCAATGGAGTTATTAGTGATTCTTAAGGGCAATGATAGTCCATGATCCTGAAAATTTGCAGAATTGTAGTTTGCAAATGACTACCTTCTCAAATTTACAATTTTGCAGCTGAAAAAGAAATGTTTCACCAGACCCAAAGTCCAAAATGTCAGACAATAGATAATAGGGTAATCCATCCGTGGCTTTGGGGTGAAGTACCATCAGTACGCTGATGACATCCAACTGTACATCTCCATCCCAGGCCATCCCAACGATGCCCTTGAAGTGAGGTCGCAGTGCCTGGAGGCTGTGCGGATCTGGATGGGGAGGAACAGGCTCAAGCTCAACCCTTCCAAGACTGAGTGGCTGTGGTTCCCGGCATCCCGATATAGTCAGTTGACTCCATCACTGACTATCGGGGGCGAGTCTTTGGTCCCCGCGGAGAGGGCGCGCAATCTGGGAGTCCTCCTGGATATGCAGCTGTCCTTGGAGGAACATCTGACGTCTGTAGCCAGGGGGACCTTCTGTCAGGTTCACCTGATTCGCCAGTTGCGGCCCTTTCTTGATCAGGATTCCCTGTGCACAGTCACCCACGCCCTCGTCACCTCGCGCCTGGACTACTGCAACGCTCTCTACATGGGGCTCCCTTTGAGGAGCACCCGGAGGCTCCAACTGGCCCAGAATGCGGCCGCGCGGGTAATCACGGGAGCCACCTGGCGCTCCTACATAACACCGCTCCTGCGTGAGCTGCACTGGCTCCCAGTGGTCTTGGTGTTGGTTACCACCTTTAAAGCACTCCATGGCATAGGACCTAGTTATCTTCGAGACCGCCTGCTGCTATTGATAACCTCCCACCGACCTGTGTGCTCCCACAGAGAGGGCCTCCTCAGGGTGCCATCAGCCAAACAATGTAGGCTGGTGACCCCCAGGGGGAGGGCCTTCTCTGTAGGGGCACCTACCCTCTGGAATCAGCTGCCCCCAGAGCTAAGGAGAATCCAAGACCTCGGTGCCTTCCGCCGTGCCCTTAAAACTTTCTTTTTTCAGCAAGTCTGGCTGGCTTAACATATTTTTTAACATATTTTTAATTTTTTAATTGGTTTGTTATCTTAAATTGGGGCCAAATTAATATATATCCTTTGAATTGTTTTTAATGTTTGTATTGTATGTTTTTATTTGGCTGTAAACCGCCCTGAGTCCCTCGGGAGAAGGTGCGGTATATAAATTCGAAATAAAATAAAATAAAATAAAATAAAATAAAATAAAATAAAATAAATAAATAGAGCTCTGTGTAATATTCTTGGGCTATTTTCATTTTATCCTCTTCTTTGTTCTGTAGGTTTCCCTTTGTGTCTTCCAATTGTTGAATGATCCGCATTTCATGTTCTTTCTTTAATTTATAGGCCAACAATCTGCCCGTCTTGTTTGCATTCTCAAAATAATATTGTTTAGATTATCTAAGTTTATTTGCCGTTTCCTCCTGGTCTAATATATTCATTTTATGCTTCAGTACTGTCAATTTCTCTTTAACCATTTTGTTTTCTGGGCTTAGTTGGAGTTTCTTTTCTGTGTTTCCAATTTGTTCCTGGAAAATGTTATGTGCCTTCCATTTTTCTTTGTTTTTACGTGCATTGTATGTTATTGTTATCCCCCTTAAGTAAGCTTTTATCGTATCCCATAGATTAGTTAGGGAGGTATGTTGCTTTTTGTTTTCTTTAAAAAATAATCTCAGTTCTCCCGTTATCTTTTCTATATATTCCTTCTCTCTTAAAACTTGAAGATTTAGTCTCCATCTCCTGTCTTCTTTCTTTTTGGGACCCTCCATTTTACTTCCAGGGGATTATGATCTGCCCATATGTTAGGATTAATTTCTACTGTTTCGATTTCCAATCCCAATTCTTTGTTTGCCCATAACATATCTATTCTGGACCATGATGTTTGGGGGTTAGAATAGAAAGTCTACTTTCTCTCATTTGGGTGTAAAGTCCTCCAGATACCTGTTAAATTTAGTCCTATCATATTGAAATTTTTTTTAGGTAATATGTTCCTTTTTTTTCTATTGTCTTTGCCACATTTATAATCTTTTTCTGTGTCTATTATCCCATTAAAGTCCCCGACTATGCAAATATTTCTGTATTCCCTTTTAATTATCTGTTCATATAATTTTTTATAATATTGTAATATTATTATATAATATATAATATTATATAATATTTTTATAATAATGTCACTCGGGTGGTTGTTTTTACTTATATATATATGAGGATATCTACTACTGATGGGGGCAGAAGATGATTGAAGATTTTGAACAAACTGTTGCACCAGCATGTTATTTTACCCTATTATGGATGATGGATTTAACAATCCAGTGGAAAGACACCAAAGAAGATATTATATGGATTATAAATTTAAAGTTATTGTCTTTTTTCTTTTTACAAAATGGAATGCATATATAGATATCTGTATATTTTAGTAGAGTGGGCAGTGGATTATATTTAGAATTGTATTGCATGATTTTGTAGGAATTTGGGTTGAAATAGGTTAGTTTACTGATTGATTAGTTTAAGAAAAAGGATCTTTAAGTCATATATTTAGGGGAGTGGAGGAATTGGATAGAACTGAATAAATGTTAAGTTTGGATGTAGGGAGAAGGCCGCTTTAAAATGTTATATTAATATATATAAAAGACTAAATGTTAAATTGTTGTAATAATACACTATAAGTTTAGGGGAGGAGAAAAAGGGCAGATTATTGCAAAAATGGGAGTTATAAGAATATTATGCTAAGGGTCAGTATTTTGAGGAGGGAGTAAGGGAAAGGTAAGATATTATGTAATTAGTTATGAAATAGCCTATTGTTGTGAAGAAGTCACAGGGGGGGATGGGTGGTGAGGGGGGGTTAGGGAAGAGGGGGGAAAGGGGGAAAAACTTGTATTTGAAAACTTTTTCAATAATAAATAGGATATTTCTTTTATTTAATTGCATAGCAAAGAAGCGGTAGTCTCTTCGTAGCTCCCTTACTCTCCTGGGGACTTGTTTCAATGTTTTGACCTCTTTCCCTTTGTACATCATTGGTTCTTCTCTGGTTATATTGTATAGGATATCACGGACTTTTTTCCTGGTAAATCTAATGTGGATCTCTCTTGGTAACTTATGTCTTCTGGCATGATTTGTCTGGACTTGGTATACCTCGTCCAATTCTGTTATTATTTTTTGCTTGTCCCTCTGTAGTGCTTCTGCAATCATTGGCATGCGGCGAAGAGCAGGTTGAGGGTTTTTTTTTTGGTTAAATTGTCTGTTAAAATTTTAAGGGGTTCTGAGAGGGAGGGGGTGACCATGTGAATGGACCTAGGGGGGTCCTTACAAATCAGCAAGTCAGTCTGTTGGAAGGTCATGGCGGGGGGGACGGGGAGGGGGAATGGATGGTACAAGGGTACACGGGGGCAAGGGTCATCTTGTCACCGTGGTAGTTGGGAGGGTGCAGAGGGCCTTATGGGATCAGAGGGACGCACTCCCACTATTTACAGGCAGTGGCGCGCTCCGGCCCTTTTAGCTCTTCCTGCTCCCGGGGGGGGGGGGTGGTTGGATGTGTGGAATCCGGGACTCCGACTGGTGTATGTTAATGCCAGATCCGTTGTGAACAAGGCCCCCCTCGTGCAAGATCTTATTGACGAGGGGGGCGCAGACCTGGCTTGCATCACGGAAACCTGGTTGGGACCGGAGGCAGGGGTTCCTCTCTCCGATTTACACCCGCCAGGTTTCCATGTGCTACACCAGCTGCAACTCCACGGAAGTGGTGGGGGAGTGGCGGTTGTTATTAGGGAAAGTCTTAGTCCTAAGGAGGTCACTGTCCCTCAGATAGGCAGATGTGAATCCCTATTGTTGAAATGGAACCCTGGAGTACAGTCGGGTTTGTTGATTACGTACCTGTCTCCCAGCTGCAGCCCTGCCTGCACTGCTCGAAGTCATTGCCGAACTGACGGTTGAGCTCCCCAACCTGATAGTTGTGGGAGATTTTAATCTTCCGTCAGCCGGCGAGACATCTGAGCTGGTTTGGAAGTTCATGGCCTCCATGACGACCATGGACCTGACTCAACTTGTACAGGGCCCAACTCACAATGGTGGACATACACTTGACCTGATTTTTATCTCTGGGCAGTGGATTAATGCTCGAGATAAGGGGGTACTATCTATTCAACCCCTGTCATGGACCGATCATTCCCTTCTTAAACTAGACTTTCCATCCGCCAACACTCACCACAGGGAGGCAGAACCGACTTGTTGGTTCTGTCCCAGGTACCTGATGGACCCTGATAGGTTCCTGATGGAGCTTGGGACATGTCCCATGTCCCTATCCCGCGATTCGCCAGAGGCCCTGGTTGACGCCTGGGAATGGGCTACCGCCAGGGCACTGGATCGAATCGCCCCTTTGCGGCCTCTCCTCCAACAGGGATTCCGGGTAGCTCCATGGTTTACTGAGGAGCTCAGGGAGATGAACAGTCGGAAGAGATGCCTAGAGGGCTGTTGGAGATCTTCCCATTCTGAAACTGATCAAACACAGTTAAGAACCTATATTAGGTCTTATCTTGTGGCAATGGAACTGGCGAAATGTGATTATTTTGCCGCTCTCATTGCATCTGCAGAGAATCGCCCAGCAGCCTTGTTCCGAGTGACCCGCTCTCTCCTTAATCAGGGAGCGAAGGAGGATCCCTTGCAGGGCAGTGCTGAGGATTTTGTTCAATTCCTGCAAGACAAAATCGCTCAGATCCGGACGGGTTTAGACTCTGACTGGACAGGGTCTGACGAAGAGATGGGAGCAAGTCTTGAAGGTAATATCTGGGTTGACTTTGACTCTGTATCCTTAGATGAAGTGGACAGGATTGTTGGAAGATTGGGGGCCTCAACGTGTTTCCTGGACCTGTGTCCCCCCTGGCTTGTTGCGGCAACCAGAGAGATGACTGGAGACTGGACCCAGGCAATTGTCAATGCTTCGTTGAGGGATGGGGCCTTCCCCGCCACCCTTAAGGAGGCGGTGGTTCGACCCCTCCTCAAGAAGCCTGCCCTGGATCCGGCCTCCCTAAACAACTTTCGTCCCATCTCCAACCTTCACTTTATAGCGAAGGTTGTTGAGTCCGTGGTGGCACACCAACTCCCACAATTCCTGGAGGAAACGGATTACCTAGACCCATACCAATCGGGCTTTAGGTGCGGACACAGCACGGAAACGGCATTGGTCGCCCTGGTGAATGATCTCTGGCGGGCCCAGGACAGGGGTTATTCCTCTGTCCTGGTCCTACTTGACCTCTCAGCGGCTTTTGATACCATCGACCATGGTATCCTACTGCGACGACTCGGGGGTTGGGGGTGGGGGGCACTGTTTTACAGTGGTTCTCCTCCTACCTCTCGGGTCGTACGCAGTTTGTCTGGGTAGGGGGTCAGAGATCCTCCTCGAGGCCCCTCATTTGTGGGGCACCTCAGGGTTCGGTTCTCTCCCCTTGCTCTTCAACATCTATATGAAGCCACTGGGTGAGATCATTCGCAGTTTCGGGGTGAGTTATCATCAGTATGCTGATGATACTCAGCTTTACATCTCCATCCCGGACAACCCAGGGATGCCCTTTCCATGATGTCTAAGTGCCTGGAGGCGGTGTGGGTCTGGATGGGTAGGAACAGGCTCAAACTCAACTCCTCCAAGACAGAGTGGCTGTGGATGCCGGCATCCCATGATCTAGAGGCCCCATCACTTTTGATGGGAGGGGAGTTACTTACTCCCTGTGAAAGGGTTAGCAATCTTGGCATCCTCCTGGATTCGCGGCTGTCTTTAGTTGACCATCTGACGGCCATGACCAGGAAGGCTTTTGCATGTTCACCTGGTGCGTCAGTTGCGATCTTTCCTAGATAGGGATGCCCTCCGTACAGTCACTCATGCTCTCGTTATCTCTCGTCTGGACTACTGCAATGCCCTCTACATGGGGCTGCCCTTGGGGTGCACCCGGAGGCTCCAACTGGTCCAGAATGCAGCCGCGCGGGTTGTTACGGGAGCTTCCCATTACTCCTGTGTTACACCTCTCCTGCGCGAGCTGCACTGGCTGCTGCTGGTCCTTTGGATCCGCTTCAAGGTGCTGGTGCTTATGTATAAAGCCCTTCATGGCATGGGCCCAGGGTACTTGCAGGACCACTTCCTACCGGCCTCCCACTGCCCAGTGCGCTTATATAGGACTGCCCTCCTCCGGGTGCCATCAGCCAGACAATGTCGGCTGGGGGCACCCAGGATGAGGGCGTTCTCTGTGGCCGCACTGACCCTCTGGAACGAGTTACCCACTGGGCTCTGGATGGCCCCTGACCTCCGCTCTTTCCGCAGTGACCTGAAGACATGGCTTTTTCAGCAAATCTTCTGATCTGTTTGGGAGCTATAGTTTTAATTTGGGGATTTTAATTGGATTTTTAGCATTGTTTTGTTTTATTGCTGTGAGCCGCCCCGAGTCCTTCAGGAGAAGGGCGGCATATAAATATTATCAAATAAATAAATAAATAAATAAATAAATAAATAAATAAATAAATAAATTTCCACCATTAACTGTCCCAGATCTTCCTCTTTCCCTTCGCTTACATTCTGAAATATCAGGTAAAATGCCGCCCGATCCATTTCCAATTGTATGATGGAATCTTCAAGTTCTCTGTGTTGGGCCATCAGTTTTTGGCCTACCTATTCCAGTTTCCTTTCATTTTGTTCCACTTTGGTTTCTACATTCTTTATTTTTTGTTCATTTTTGTGGATTGAATCTTGGATGTCGTTCATTTTGCCGTCCAAAATCTGGATATCTGTTTTCAGTTCATTATGATTACTGGACAGTTTCTCCTGCATCTTCACCATCATCTCCTGTATTAATATTAAGGTGGTTTGCATGGCCTGCATCGTTGGAATTACAATAGATTTTTCCATCTTTGTCTGTCCTTCTGTTGACCGTTGAGTTGAGGGGGATGCCATGGTAATTGTTGGATTTGATTTAGTTTTCTTTCCCGTAAACGTCTTTAACGTTGTTGTGGAAAATCTTGTCATTTCTTTCAGTATTCTTCTCTGATCTCCCACAATCCTATCTATATTTTTTCAAATTATTATCCACTGTTATTACCTGTTTGTCTTATTCTTGTTTTGCTTATCTTTACTTGTGTGCTGGACCCGTGCCCCTCCTGGCTGGTTTACTCAGCTCAGGAGGTGACACGAGGTTGGATCCAGGCGGTGATAATGGCTTCCTTGGGGTAGGGAAACTTTCCCGCCGCCTTGAATGAGGCGGTGGTGAGGCCCCTCCTCAAGAAGCCGGCCTTGGATCCAACTGTTTTGAGTCATTTTCATCCAGTCTCCAACCTCCGCTTTCTAGCGAAGGTTGTTGAGAGTGTGGTGGCACGTCACCTCCCGCTGGCCCTGTATGGAGCAGATTACCTCGACCCATACCAATCAGGTTTCAGGCCTAGGTACAGCACGGAGACGGCATTGGTCGCACTGGTGGATGATCTCTGGAGGGCTCGAGAGAGAGATTATTCCTCTGTTCTGGTCCTATTAGATCTTTCGGCGGTTTTCGATACTGTCGACCACGGTATCTTGTTGCGGCGCCTTGAGGGGCTGGGAGACACTATTTTATGGTGGTTCTCCTCCTACCTCTCGGGTCGAATGCAAGCGGTGTTGGCAGAGGGGCAGAGATCGAACTTGAGGTCCCTCACTTGTGGGGTGCCCCAGGGGTCAGTTCTCTCGCCCTTTCTGTTCAACATCTATATGAAACCGCTGGGGGAGATCATCCGTGGTTTCGGGGTGAGGTACCACCAGTACGCTGGCGATACTCAGCTCTTTATATCCACCCCGAACCAACCAAGTGATGCCCTCGGCATGATGGCCGATGCCTGGAAGCGGTACGGTTCTGGATGGGAAGGAACAGGCTTCGGCTCAACCCTGCCAAGACCGAGTGGCTGTCGGTACCGGCATCTTGGTCCAAAGGAGAGGTTCCATCGTTGGCTATAGGGGGTGAAGTGTTACCCCCTGTAGACAGGGCACGCAACTTTGGTGTCCTCCTGGACTCACAGTTGAGTTTAGAAGACTATATAATGACCGTGACCAGGGGGGCATACGCCCAGATCCATCTGGTGCACCACTTGCGCCCCTACTTGGACCGAGATGCCCTACACACAGTTACTCATGCGCTAGTCACCTCCCGTATTGACTACTGTAATGCTCTCTACATGGGGCTGCCCTTGAGGACCACTCGGAGGCTTCAGCTGGTACAAAATGCAGCCACACGGGTTGTGATGGGAGAATCCTGATACTCCCATGTAACACCTCTCCTGCACAACTTGCATTGGTTGCCTGTTGCCCTCCGGGTGAGATTCAAGGTGCTGGTGATGATCTATAAAGCCCTACATGGCTTAGGCCCAGGATATTTGGCAGACCACCTGCAGCCAGCAACAACTTCCCATCGCCCAGTTCGCGCCCATAGGGAGGGCCTGCTCAGGGTGCTGTCGGCTAGACAATGTTGGCTGGTGGCCCCCAGGGGTAGAGCCTTCTCTGTGGGCGCGCCCACCCTCTGGAATCAACTCCCCTTGGGGCTCTGGCTGGCCCCTGACCTTTGCACTTTCCGCTGCGAATTAAAAACTTGGTTATTCAAGTCCCCTGGCCTGGACTGATGGGGTTTTATATGGGTTTTTAACTTTTATCTGGTTTAATTAGGTATTTTAACTTTGTACTGTGGTTATTGTGGATTTTATTGTTATGAGCCACCCTGAGTCCGTTGGAGATAGGGCGGCATATAAATAAAATAAAATAAATAAATAAATAAATGAATGAATACTTATGTTAGTCTATAATGTCCGACTAATGATCTTCCAGTATTTTAATCAATAGAGACTGGTATCTATTAACTTATGCCTTATATTTTCTTATCTCTTCTATTCTTATATTTTATATATTCTGAAATGACGTATATTCACTAATTAAGTTAGTCAGAGTAGTCTTAAAGGTAATCTTAAATTTCTATGCAATAACATCTATATTTAAACATATAAAGAATAGATTGAATCAATATCAGAATCTATGTTTCAATTGATATTCAATTAATATTCTAATAGATTATAGAGTTTATATTTAGTAGATTATACTTAATTAATAATTAACAATTATCTTACTTCTCAAGTATTCACAAATTAATTAATTAATCACTCAACAAGTAGTATAGGAAAGGGGGAGGGGGGTTAGGAGAATATAAAAAAAAGAGTAATTTATCTTAAGTATATTACAAGACACTATTCAGAGGTTATTCCACACTCTTATATTAAAGTTCTTTTCAAGATTCATACAACAACGACTTCCGGTTTGGTTCCCATTGTCGCCAGACGGTCTTTTTTCGGACCGCCAGCCCTGTTGCCTGTAAAGAGCCGCTTCGAGAAAGGAGAAGCGGCTCGGAAAACTCCGAATTCCAAAGGAATCGAGAGGAGAGCCGGCGAGGACAGGTAGAGCCCCTGTGAAGCCCCCTGATTGCTTTTTTCCGCTTCTGGGGAGGAAACAGGCGAGGCTCCCTATCCAGCTCGCTGAGGCTCCGGACCTCGGGGACAATTCTACACTTTGTAGAACTAGATGGCGTGACCAACCTTATTAGCGAAAACAAAGAGAATTTTCTAAACGAACAGAGTGAAATCAGGACTTGAACTTCAAAACAGCAAGTATTTCTGCTAGCCCTGTGATTAAATTTAAGTGAAAGATTGAAAGTCTCCTGAAAATGGCGCCCGGCTTCAGCGCTAGGGAAAGCTGAAAGTGAAAGTGGATTTGCATAGTTATTTCAATACGCTACAAAGTAACATTGTTTGCAACAAGCTAAGAGAAAGGGAAATTCTTTTAAAGTAAGCCTGATTCTGACTTAATTTTATCTTTAACTTGACCAAACCTGGGGGAATTTTTTAGAGGATTTTGTGGAGGAAGAAAGGGAAAAAAGACTTCCTTCTTTGAAAAAGTTAGATTACGTGGCAGAATGGCCTCAAAACAGACCAAGCAAGGAGCGAAGGCGGCAGGGGGGGGGGATCCCCCACGCACAAGCCGCAACAACAGCCTCCTAGCCAGGAGAGCCAGAAAAAGGAGATTGATCTTGAAAACTTAAAAGAATTTATTGCTCAGGCTTTGATGAGGCAAGATGAAAACATGGATGAGAGGTTTAAAAAAATCTCAACAGGAAATTAAGCAGGAGATTAAAAAAATCAAAAAGGTGGTTCAAGAAAAATATGATAAGGTGACCAAAAAGTTAATGACAGTGGTGACTGGTCTGTCAGATGCAGTTGTGCAAACTGATAAAAAAGTGGAGGAATTCAAATTAGAAGTAGATGTTAAAATGAAGGAGGCTGACCATAAAATCTTTAATGTTGACAATAAAATGCAAAGGATTGAAAATGAGATGACAATGATGCAATTCAGGTCTATGGAATTTGCTATAAGATTTAGAGGTATAAAAGAGAATACCAGAGAAGACCTGAGAAGGATCTGTGCTGATGCTTTAGCTGTGATGTTAAAGATTAGCCCTGAAGAGATTTTTTGTAAGATGGATAAAGTTTACAGAGTGAATTCTTGGGTGGCTAAACAAAGACAATTGCCTAGAGATGTGGTGATATATTTTACAGATAGAAGAATAAGAAATGATATTCTGCAAAGGTCCTTTGTCTCCACTGTGCAAGTGGATGGAAGGGAAATTGAAGTTTATAAAGAGCTGCCGCTCAAGATGTTAAAAGACAGAAAGGACTTTGGATTTTTAGTGACTGAATTAAAGAAACAGCAAATTCCATTCAGGTGGGATGCTCCAACTGGCATAATATTGAGGTTTCAAGGAGAAAGATATCAAATAAATACTGTTGAGAAAGCAGAAGAATTTTATTCTACAGTTTTTAAAACAGGTTCAATTTCCCCACGTACATCTTCAGTGTTGGAGATAAAGGAGAGTGATAAGGAGAAGCAGTTTGAACAAGAGACTGAAGAGCAGTGTAAATAGATGGAGTGGGAGGCAATGGAAATGCAGGGAGCTACAGGGGGATTTCTGGATGAGCCCCTGTTAGATCTCCCTCTGGAAACTGTAACTGGATCACCTAAAAATACAAGAGAAGTGGCTTTGGAGCTAGTCCGGATGTGTGAAGCTAAAGATCAGCGTATAACTCGAGCAGCTTATAAGCAAATCAAAGTAAAACAACAACAGGAAAGGTCCAAGCCCACAGCAAGACAAGAAGGGAGCTAAGGGCAATATACAAGCATGTGAA
Source organism: Arizona elegans (assembly GCA_022577455.1). NCBI lineage: Eukaryota > Metazoa > Chordata > Lepidosauria > Squamata > Colubridae > Arizona > Arizona elegans. The sequence goes on from JAKOOJ010000001.1 coordinate 159,990,598, forward strand.
GCCATGGGAGGAGCTAAGCCGAAGACTATCAATTTGGAAGAAAGCCTTCAGCAAATGTTCTTATCGCTTCAAGAGGCTCCAGATGACAATTAAGTTTTTATCTTGGAATGTGAATGGATTAAACTCACCACAGAAAAGGAAGAAATTATTTAATTATGTGAGACACTTTAACAACGATATTATTTGCCTACAAGAAACTCATATTCGAATACAAGATCAAAAATACTTAATAAATTCTAGATTAGGAACACAATTTATAGCTTCGAATTTGGAAAAAAAGAATGGCGTAGTGATTTACATAAATAAAAGATTGTCAGCTAAAATTATAGAAGCAGATGACTGTGGGAGGTTTATAGCAATTGAACTTTATACAGAAAATGGTCCAATTTTGGTGATTGGAATTTATGCTCCTAATCAACAGCAATAACATTTTTATAAAACATTGTATTCTAAAATATTGCAATGGGATTACAGATCTATTTTAATTATGGAAGATTGGAATGGAGTAATTGATACGAAAATAGATAAAAAGAGTTTGGCAAAGTAAAGGATTAGACCACCACAGACTTTTTTTGATATGAAAGAAGATTTGGAACTAAAAGATATTTGGAGAATACATAATCCAAAAGATTTGGATTTTACTTTCTTTTCAGATAGGCACAGATCCTTCTCTAGGATTGATTTTATTTTATTATCATCTGATTTACTTGTAAAAACAAACAAAAAAAACCCAAAGATTTTTCCAAGGACTCTAACTGACCATAGCCCAGTATGGATAGAAATTGAAATGGGAAAGATTGAGAGAAGATCATGGAGAGTAAATGAAAACTTGTTTAGATATGAAAAGAATGTAAATGAACTCAAAAAGCAAATGAAAGAATTTTTTGAAATGAATTTGAATAAGGGTACCCCCATTGAGATTGTGTGGGATGCGAGCAAGGCATATATGAGAGGGGTACTCATTTATATGAATTCTAAACATAAATTAAACCGACAAAAGAAAAGACTTGAAATGGAAGCAGAGATAAAGAAAAAAGAACAGTTACTTATAAAAAATCCAACAGATGAAAGAATACGAGGAGCCATAAAACTTTTGAAAGATCAATTTCATATGCTTATGGTGGAACAAACAGCAGTTAACTTACAATTTGCGAAACATAATACATTTTGTAACGCTAATAAACCAGGCAGATGGCTGGCTTACACATTGAGGAAGCGACAGAGCACACAGGTTATTGGCAGCATTGAGAGTGGAGGGAAGGAAATTTTTCAACAAAAACTAATTAAAGAAGCTTTCTTAGATTATTATATTAAATTATATGCTAAAGATGATATAAAGACTGGACTTATAGATAAATAACTAGAAGAAAGAAGAGTTATGAAAATTTCTAGTGATCAAAAGGAAAGAATGAGTCAACCTATAACTGTGGAGGAGATTACTGCCGCAATTAAACAATTGAAAACAGCTAAAGCACCAGGAATGGACAGTTTAACTGCGGTGTATTATAAAACTTTACAAACAGAAATGATTGAACATCTCAAATATTTATTTTGTAGTATACAACAAGGGGGTAAAATACCTCCTTCATGGAAAGCAGCTTATATTTCATTGATACCGAAAGAGCAAGCAGGTCCTAAAAAACCTGAGAATTTTAGACCAATATCTCTTCTGAATAATGATTATAAAATTTTTGCAAAAGTATTAGCCAACAGGTTAATGCCAGTTATTCAAGAGGTGATTCGCCATGATCAAGCAGGATTTATAGAAGGCAGATACATGAAGGATAATGTAAGGCAAATAATAGACTTATTGGAATATCTTGAGAAGAATAAACAGATCTCTGCAGTGCTGGTGTTTTTGGATGCGGAGAAGGCCTTCGATAGAGTGGATTGGAACTTTCTATTAAAGACTTTAAGAAAAATGGACTTTGGGGATCAGTTTATACAGGCGGTTTCAGCAATTTATCAACAACAAATGGCACAAATTATTATTAATGGAAGTTTGACTACAAATTTTAGTATTGAAAAAGGAACAAGACAAGGTTGTCCGCTATCCCCATTGTTATTTATTTTAAGATTAGAAGTCTTGTTGAATACAATACGGGATTCAAATTCTTTACATGGCATAGTTATTAGGCAAGAAGATTATAGGACTAAGGCATTTGCAGATGATCTGGTTGTTACCGTAACATAGCCGATGGAATCAATAATCCAGATGAAAGACATTATAGAAGAATATGGTATGATATCAGGATTTAGACTGAACCAGAAAAAACTAAGATGATAATTAAAAATATGACACAAGATCGAAAGCAGGAACTTGAAAGCAAGGCAGGCTTTGAAATAGTATCAAAGGTTAAATATTTAGGAGTTCAAGTTGCAGATTCAAATATAAAATTATTTCGGGGACTTCCGCTTTGCTGGCCGCCGGCGAAGACGGTCTCTTCTTTAGGACCGCCAGCCCCGCCGTCTGTAGAGCCACTTCGACATCGCGGAGCGGCTTGAAAACTCCAAAATCCGAAGGATTGTAGGAGGAGAGAAGGCAAGGCACTGGTTGAGCCCCTGTGAGCCCCCAGAGAATCGCTGCTGGGGAGGAAACAGGTGCGGCTCCCCTTCAACTTGCCAGACTCCGGACGGCGTGGGACGATTCTGCTTCCTGCAGAACAAGCCGGCTGCTGCAAATGTTCTAACTGAATGAAACCAACCTTAACAAACAGTGGAAATATCAACTTGAACCCCCAAACTTGGAAATCACAAGTATTAATGCTTTGTTGACTTTTTAACCTAAGAGAAAATACGATCGAGTGAAACTGACTGGGGAAAAAAATGGCGCCCAGCAGCAGAGTTAACAAGCTAGTGAAAGTGATTCTGTGAAGCTACTTTGATCTGTTACAAAGTTGCTGTGCCTGTAATACAGAGGAACAGGAGAAGAGGAAAAAACTCTTTAAAATCTGAGTCTGCTTCAGTCTAGCTTCTATTTGATTAAACCTGGGGGACTTTTTTAGAAGTCTTTGTGGAGGTGGAAAAGGAAAAAGGATTTCCCTTTCCAGAAAAACTAACTTACGTGGCAGGATGGCCTCAAAGAAGCAGGAAGGAAAGGCAGCAGAGGGGGGATCCCACACACACAAACATGAATTACAACCTCCTTCTGCCCAACAGACTCAGAAAAAAGATTTTGATTTTGAAAATTTAAAAGAATTTATCTCTCAGGCTTTGGATGATAAATTTCAAAAATCTCAACAGGAAATAGATGACAAACTTCAAAAATCTCAACAGGAAATTATGCAGGAAATTAATGAAATCAAAGATATGGTGAAACAGGATTATGGCAAGGTGACTAAAAAAATATCGGATGTGGCATCTGGCCTTGCAGAATTTATTATTAAAGTGGACTCCAAAGTGGAAGAATTCAAATCAGAAGTCAATGTTAAGATTAAGGACAATGATTATAAAATTTCTGATGTTGATGATAAAATGCAGAGAGTTGAAAATGAAATTGTAATGATGCAATTCAGGGCCATGGAATTTGCTATAAGGCTCTGAGGAATTAGAGAAGATGACAGACAGGATTTGAGACAGATTTGTGCTGAGGCTTTGGCAGTGTTATTAAAAATTAATCCTGATGTGGTTTTTTATAAAATAGACAAAATTTACAGAGTGAACTCTTGGGTGGCCAGACAAAGACAATTGCCTAGAGATGTGGTGATATATTTTACAGACAGAACAATAAGAAATAATATCCTGCAAAAATCTTTTCTCTCCTCTGTGCAAGTGGGGGGGGCTCAAATTGGAGTTTACAAAGAGCTGCCACCTAAAATGCTGAAAGCTAGAAAAGATTTTGGCTTTCTAGTAAATGAACTGAAAAAACAAGAGATACCATTCCGGTGGGATGTCCCAACTGGTATAATTTTGAAATATAATGGAGAAAGATATCGCTTGAATACTGTTGAGAAGGCGGAGCATTTTTATTCTACTATTCTTAAAGAAAGAACACCATCTCCACATACGTCTACAGTGCTGGAGATTAAGGAGAATGATAAGAAGCAACTCGAGCAAGAGTTGCAAGAACAGTCTAAGCAGGTGGAGCCAGAGGAAATGCAGAGTGCTGTAGGAGGCTGTCTGGAGGAGCACCTGATAGAATCTTCTCCAATTTTGGACCCGGCTCGGATGGTTGAAGTCAAAGACCAGCGTATAACTCGTGCAAAATCTAAGCAACTTAAAGAAAAGGAAAGACAATACAAAAAGGGAGCTAAGAGTACTACACAAGAGTCTGAAGCCATGGGGGGAGCAAAACCGAAGATTTTGGAGGGTCTTCGGCTATTCTGCTCGTTGCTTCAAAAAGATAAAGATGACAATTAAGTGCTTATCTTGGAATGTGAATGGGTTGAATTCATTACAGAAAAGGAAGAAGTTATTTGCGTATTTGAGACAATTTAATAATGATATAATTTGTCTACAAGAAACTCATATTAGAACTCAAGATCAAAAATACTTGATAAATTCTAAATTAGGAACACATTTCATAGCTTCAACTTTGCAAAAAAAGAATGGTGTGGTTATTTATGTAAACAAAAGATTGACAGCTAAAATTATAGAAGCAGATAAAGATGGTAGGTTTATAACAATTGAATTGCTTACAGTAAATGGCCAAATTCTTTTGATTGGAAGTTATGCTCCCAACCAACAACAGGATCATTTCTATAAAATGCTACACACTAAAATACTGCAATGGGATTATAGATCTATTTTAATTATGGGAGATTGGAATGGTGTAATTGATTCTAAATTAGATAAAAAGAGTTTGACGAAATCTAGGATTAGACTACCACAGACTTTTTTTGATATGAAAGAAGATTTGGAATTAAAAGATATTTGGAGAATACACAACCCAAAAGAATTGGACTATACTTTTTTTTCCGATAGACATAGATCCTTCTCCAGGATTGACTTTATTTTGTTGTCAGATGATCTACTTGTTAAGACAAAAAGAACAAAGATTTTTCCAAGAACTTTGACCGACCATAGCCCAGTATGGATAGAAATTGAGATGGGTAAAATCGAGAGACGATCATGGAAATTAAATGAAAACTTGTTTAGATATGAAAAAAATATAACAGAATTTAAGAAGCAGTTGAAAGAATTTTTTGAAATGAACTTGAATAAGGGTACCCCAGTTGAAATTGTGTGGGATGCGAGCAAAGCCTATATGAGAGGGGTACTCATTTATATGAATTCTAAAAACAGACTGAATTGACAAAAGAAAAGATCTGAACTGGAAGCAGAAAGAAAGAATAAAGAACAGCTACTTATTAAAAACCCAACAGATGAAAGAACACGTGGTGTTATAAAACTTCTGAAAGATCAATTTCAAATGCTTATGGCGGAACAAGTTGCAACAAATCTACAATATGCGAGGCACAATACATTTTGTAACGCCAATAAACCGGGCAGATGGTTGGCCTATACATTAAGGAAGAAGCAGAGTATACGGACTATTGATAGTATTGATATTGGAGGAAAAGAATTTTTTCAACAAAAATTAATTAAAGAAGCTTTTGTGGACTATTATACTAAACTATATGCTAAAGATGATATGCAGAATGGACTTATATAAAAATACTTAGAGAATAGAAGAGTTACAAAAATTACTAATCAACAAAAGGAAAGAATGAATTATCCTATAACAGAGGAGGAGATAATAGTAGCAATTAAACAATTAAAAACAGCTAAAGCTCCTGGAACGGATGGTTTGACTGCAGTGTATTATAAAACTTTGCAAGCAGAAATGGTGCAACAACTCAGAGATCTATTTTGTAATATACAACAAGGGGGTAAAATACCCCCATCATGGACAACAGCTTATATTTCTTTGATACCAAAAGAGCAAGTAGGTCCTAAAAAACCGGAGAATTATCGACCAATATCTCTTCTGAATACTGATTATAAAATTTATGCAAAAGTACTAGCCAACAGGTTGATGCCAGTAATTCAAAAGGTGATTCATGATGATCAAGCAGGATTTATCGAGGGTAGATACATGAAGGATAATGTAAGGCAAGTAATAAACTTATTGGAATATCTTGAGAGGAATAAACAGGTACCTGCAGTGCTGGTCTTTCTGGATGCGGAAAAGGCCTTTGATAGAGTGGATTGGAATTTTCTATTAAAGACTTTAAAAAAGATGGACTTTAGGGATCAATTTATACAGGCGGTTTCAGCAATTTACCAAGAGCAAAAGGCACAGATTATCATTAATGGAAGCTTGACAACAGAGTTTAAAATTGAAAAAGGAACAAGACAGGGATGTCCGTTATCCCCATTGTTATTTATTTTAACATTAGAAGTCTTGCTAAACACAATTCGGGACTCTAATATCTTGAAAGGTATAATGATTAGGCAAGAGGACTATAGAATAAAGGCATTTGCAGATGATCTGGTTGTTACCCTAACACAGCCAATGGAATCAATAATCCAGATGAAAGATATTATACAAGACTATGGTAAAGTTTCAGGTTTTAGACTGAACCAGAAAAAAACCAAGATGATAGTTAAAAATATGACACAAGATCATAAATACGAGCTTGAAAGGAGGGCAGGTTTTGAGATTGTACCAAAGGTAAAATATCTAGGTGTTCAGGTTGCAGAATCAAATATGAAACTGTTTCAAAATAATTATGAGGTGTTGTGGCGAGAGGTTCAGAAAGATATGGAGATTTGGAAAAAACTGCAGCTGTCTTTACTTGGAAGAATAGCAGCAGTTAAGATGAACATTTTGCCAAGATTTCTTTTCTTGTTCCAAAAGATTCCGGTGCTTAAAAGTGATAAACAACTGAAAGTGTGGCAAAGTGGAGTGAATAGATTTGTCTGGAATGAGAAAAAACCGAGAGTGAAATTGAAAATTATGCAAGATGTTCCAGAAAGGGGAGGTCTTAAACTTCCAAACCTACAATTATATTATGAAGCAGCAGCTTTGACTCAAGCAAGTGACTGGTTTGGAAGGAAAAAGACTAGAATATTGAATATAGAAAGTTTTCATCTTGAATTTGGATGGCATGCTTACTTATTCTATGAGAACAAAGTGGATAAAGTATTTAAAAGCCATATACTTAGAGACTCTTTGATGAGGGTTTGGAAGAAGCACCGACTCAAATGGGATTACAAAATACCGTTATGGTTGGATCTTGGTCATATTATGTTGAATATAAATATAATGTCACTCGGGGGGGTTTTATATAAAGAGGTTCTTTTTACAGATGCGGGCAGATGGCAGCTGAAGACATTCGAGACACTGTTGGACGAAGGGATTAACTTAACTTGGTTACAATATAATCAACTTCAACTGAGATGGAAAGAGGACCAAAAAACTGGTATTATGTTGCATGAGGAAGAACTGGTTAGACATATAAAAGAGAAAGGTCCAATGCATTTTTTTTTTATTGAAAAAGTTTTCAAATACAAGTTTTTCCCCCTTTCCCCCCCCCTCTTCCCTAACCCCCCCTCACCACCCATCCCCCCGTGACTTCTTCACAACAATAGGCTATTTCATAACTAATTACATAATATCTTACCTTTCCCTTACTCCCTCCTCAAAATACTGACCCTTAGCATAATATTCTTATAACTCCCATTTTTGCAATAATCTGCCCTTTTTCTCCTCCCCTAAACTTATAGTGTATTATTACAACAATTTAACATTTAGTCTTTTATATATATTAATATAACATTTTAAAGCGGCCTTCTCCCTACATCCAAATTTAACATTTATTCAGTTCTATCCAATTCCTCCACTCCCCTAAATATATGACTTAAAGATCCTTTTTCTTAAACTAATCAATCAGTAAACTAACCTATTTCAACCCAAATTCCTACAAAATCATGCAATACAATTCTAAATATAATCCACTGCCCACTCTACTAAAATATACACATATCTATATATGCATTCCATTTTGTAAAAAGAAAAAAGACAATAACTTTAAATTTATAATCCATATAATATCTTCTTTGGTGTCTTTCCACTGGATTGTTAAATCCATCACCCATAATAGGGTAAAATAACATGCTGGTGCAACAGTTTGTTCAAAATCTTCAATCATCTTCTGCCCCCATCAGTAGTAGGTATTCTCATATATATATAAAAGTAAAAACAACCACCCGAGTGACATTATAATTATATCCATATAGTTATAGTTGTGGTATTCATCAGGATTGTTGATTCCCATCATCCTAATGGGTAACATCCAGATCTTCTGCATGCCCCAGCGTGACTCTCTTGCCTTGTAACTCAAACTAATTATAATATATTTACCAGTAAAAGAAATCCAGAGTAGATAATTCAAATCCAACAAGGTAAGGCTCTTTTCACATCCCAAAATCACGGCATTGCAGAGATCTGCCACTATCCTCAAGATAGTATTAAACAATTGTTCGCCTCCACTATCTTTTCACATATTCATTCATTTTTTAAAGTCCCTGGCTTCACTGTTGCTTGGTTTAGAAACTGCTGTTTCTATGAGATCTATTTCTTTTCTTTTTCTTTTGCGGGTTGAATTTCCATCCTCGTTTCCTTCCTACCAGTTGTGTGTCGGCTGATCGATTTTCATTCTGCTTTATGAGTTGATCTTGTTGGTTTTGTTTTGTCATCTCATCTTTCTTCTCCATCACTTGTATATCAACTGGTTGATTTGCGCACTTGTCTGTAACTTGATGGTTCATCACATTGGAGTCGGATGACACTGCTCTCATATTTATAGACAGTCCAGCTGGGGTATCCAGGGAGTCCAAAGACAATTTATCCACCACAGCCTCTGTAATTTGATATTTTCCTTTTGTTTCCAACTCCTTTTGCTTATCCTGTATTGTGCCTAAAGATATTAAGTTCATTTTTAAAAATTTTTGATAGAATTCTTCCGCTTTTTCAACAGTGTTCAGTTGATATCTTACTCCTTGGTGTCTCAATATTAAACCAACTGGGGCATCCCACCTAAATAGGATATTTCTTTTTTTTAACTCAGTCACTAGAAAGCCAAATTTCTTCCTCTCTGTTAGCATCTTAGTCGGGAGCTCCTTAAAAATCCAAATCTTTCTTCCATGAAATTGCAAAGTAGAATTAAAAGAGTTCTGCACAATATTATTCCTAATTTCTTTATCTGTAAAATAAATCACCACATCTCTAGGCAATTGCCTTTGCTTTGCCAACCAGGAGTTTATTCTATAAATTCTATCAATCCTGCAAAACACTTCATCAGGTTGAACCTTTAAAATCCCAGCCAGAATTTCAGAAGATATTTTCCTTAAATCATCTCTATTATTTTCCTGCAGACCTCTCAGCCTAATTGCATATTCTGTAAAATTATATTGAATCATTAAAACTTCTCTTTCAATCCTCTGTTGCACATTTTCTTCATTACCAGTCTTTTGGTCAACCTCCATTTTAGGTTTATCTTCTGAGCTATTATCCTGAATGTTTACCAAATCCTTTTTAATTTTTTGAATCTTGTCATCCAAATTCTCCTCAGTTTCTTTCATTTTAGACTCTAATAGTTTAGTCTTTGCATCCACCTGAATCAGAAAGTCTGATAAACCATTAGCTGTTTTTAAAATCTTTCGATTCAAAAAGTCAAACTTTGATTTCACCAATTCACCAATTTCTTTAATTTCCTGCTTAAATTTTTCAAGTTGCTGGTTCACAATCTCATCCCTTCTTACAATCTCTTCAAGAAGAAATTCTATTATATTAAAGTCAGGTTTCTGACACTGGAGAGTTAGAACTTGTTGATGTAATTTGTTAATGGGGGAATTTCCCCCCCGCTGCCTGTTTGTCTAACTGTATAAGTCCCGGTGCCATTTCCCACACAGACAAGATTTAGTGGAAAAGAGAAAAAAAAAAAAAAGGCTTGTTTCCAACCAAGATCAATATCAGATCCCCAGGAAAAAAAAAGAAAAAAAAAACAAGAGTGAGAGTGAGGTTTTGCCTCAATTACAGCCAGAAGTATTCATTCCGCTACTTTGTAATAGAAAACGGAAGGACTTTCCCTTTTCAGCCTCTCTTCAAGCCTCAGCAATCGCCATTTTAAAAATCTTTTTTCCTTTCACTTCTTAAACAACTTCAGTAACTTTTCTAAAATAAAAAAAAAAATACTTGCGCTTCAGGGTCAGCGGTCCAGCTCACGTCTTCTTTAATTAGTTTAACAAGTTTACAGGCTTGCTTTTGCCACCTAGCTCTGCGTGTAGCAGAGATCTCCCAGAGCCCGGAGCATCGGCTGGGGATATGGGGAGTCTCTTCCGCTCCGTCCCAAAAGTAAATAAAAAACTTTTGGGATTAGGCAGAGGACTCTACCCACCCCAGCCGGCTCTATCTTCGTTTTCTCATGGAAACGGAGTTTTTTCGAGCCGCCATTCCGCTATAAAGGCGGCTCTTTACAGGCAGTGGGTACGACGATCCCGAAGGAGTGTCCAGCGGGGACAAACAGCAAACTGGAAGGTCCAATGCATATTAAAAGGCTTTATAATGTTTTGTTAGAAAGGGATTCAGAAACTGAATTGGTTAAAGATTGTATGATTAAGTGGGCACAAAATTTTGAAGAACCAGTGATGTTGGAAACATGGGAAAAAATTTGGGTTCAGAACGTTAAATTTACACAGTCGCAGAACTTAAGGGAAAATTTCTATAAAATGTTTTACAGATGGCATTTAGACCCCTAAAAATTGTCATGTATGTATCCTAATGTTCAGCCAAAATGTTGGAGATGTGATTGTTTAGATGCTACATATTATCATGTTTGGTGGACTTGTAAGAAAGTTAAGGCTTTTTGGATAAAAATTTGGTGGGTTATGCAGAATGTTTTGAAGAAAAAAGTTCAATTTTCTCCACAACTGTTTTAATTGGGTATAGTTAAGGGTTTTACTTCGGGTGAAACAAAGTTGATATTGTACATGATAACAGCTGCGAGATTATTGATAGGTAAATACTGGAAAAATGAAGCTTTGCCCACGATCGAGGAATGGACTTTGAAGATGGCCAGTTTTGCAGAGATGGCGAAGATTTCAGCATATTTAAAAGATTGTTCACAAAAGACTTATGAATGGGAATGGAAAAAGTGGATAGATTATGTTCAGAACAAATATCAAACCAGGAAGTATCAAATAGTTTTTATTTGAAAATGTTATATTAAGATAGAAATATTTTAATGTAATGAAGATGAAAAACTATAAGGGGGAGGGTGGGGTTCAAGTTCTATAAAAAGGGGGGGTTTTCTTTTGATCTGAGTATATTGTATGGAAGTCCAGGGGGAGGGGAGGGTTAGGGAGGGTTAGGGAGGATGAGGTTGGGAGGTTTGGGTGGGTTGAGGGGGGGGGAAACGGGGTGAAAATGTAATTGTAAAACTTTTGCAATAAAAAAAAACAAATATAAAATTATTTCAAAATAATTATGAGGTGTTGTGGTGAGAGGTACAAAACGATATGGAGACTTGGAAAAAACTGCAGCTGTCGTTACTTGGAAGAATAGCAGCAGTTAAGATGAACGTTTTGCCTAGATTTCTCTTTTTGTTTCAAATGATTCCGGTGCTTAAAAGTGATAAACAATTGAGAGAATGGCAAAGAGGAGTGAATAAGTTTGTCTGGAATGAGAAAAAGCCGAGAGTTAAATTGAAAATTATGCAAGATGTTCCAGAATGGGGAGGCTTTAAACTTCCAAACCTACAATTGTATTATGAAGCAGCAGCTTTGACGCAAGCGATTGGTTTGGAAGGATAAAGACTGGAATATTGAATATAGAAAGTCATGATCTTGAATTTGGTTGGCATGCATATCTATTCTACGAGAACAAAGTGGATAAAGTATTCAAAAGCCACATACTTAGGAACTCTTTGATGAGAGTCTGGAAGAAGCACCGATTCAAATGGGATTACAAAATACCATTATGGCTGGATCTTGATCATATTATGTGGAATACAAATATAATGTCACTCGGAGGGTGGGTTATACAAAGAAATTCTTTTTATGGATGGGGGCAGATGGCAACTAAAGACATTAGAAATACTGTTGGAAGAAGGGATTAATTTAACTTGGCTACAGTATAATCAACTTCAACTGAGATGGAAAGAAGATCAAAAACTTGGTATAATGATGCATGAAGAAGAATTGGTTAGACATATAAAAGAGAAAGGTCCAATGCATATTAAGAGGGTTTATAATCTTTTGTTAGAAAGAGACTCAGAAAATGAATTGGTTAAAGATTGTATGATAAAGTTGGCACAGAATTTTGCAGAACCAGTGATGTTGGAAACATGGGAAAAAATATGGGTCCAGATTTACACAGTCGCAGAATTTGAGGGAAAATTTTTATAAAATGTTTTATAGGTGGCATTTAGATCCTAAGAAACTGTCGTGTATGTATCCTAATGTTCAACCAAAATGTTGGAGATGTGATTGCTTAGATGCCACATATTATCATATATGGTGGACTGGCAAGAAAGTGAAGGCTTTTTGGATAAAAATTTGGTGGGTTATGCAAAATGTTTTGAAGAAAAAAACTTCAGTTTTCTCCACAATTGTTTTTATTGGGTATAGTTAAGGGTTTTACATTGGGTGAAACAAAGCTGATATTGTATATGGTGACAGCAGCGAGATTATTGATAGGTCAATATTGGAAAAATGATGTTATGCCCACTATTGAAGAATGGACTTTGAAGATGGCCAGTTTTGCAGAGATGGCGAAGATCTCAGCATATTTAAAAGATCGGACTCAAGAGACTTATATATGGGAGTGGAAGAAGTGGATAGAATATGTGCAGAATAAATATCAAACTAGGAAATATCAGATAGCTTTTAGCTGAATGTATTATGTAGGGATAGATTAATTAAATTCTATGAAGATATAAACAGTACACATTGGGTGGAGGGGTTCAAGTTTCATAAAATGTGATTTTGATTTTGATTTCATTCTGAGGAAATCCTGGGGGGGGGAAATTGGGGAGAAAATGTATTTGTAAAACTTTTTAAATAAAAAAAAAATTCATACAACAACCTTTTCATAAGTCTTCGGGTCCTTGGGCTGTTGCAGCTACAGTTCTTAGATTTCTAATGTCTTTATAAATTATTTTCGATGTTCTTCTGTCACCACTCTGTCCTCTTGGTTTCTGTTCGAATATTAGTTCAAGTATAAGTCCAGCTGTCTTATAATAGTCCTTTCTTTCTTTCACAGTTCTTTCATAGTTCTAATATTCAATTCTCTTTATTTATATTCTACAATGGCAGCTCTTTCTGGTTCTTTTCTTTTTGATCCCAGTCTTATCTCCTTCTATCTCTCTGCAACGCCAGCACTCCCTCCTGTTTGCTATTCACTCACAGATTTCACCAACTTTTCCTCTCCGTGCCTCTGCTGTACCAAAAGTGTTGTTTCTCTTCAATGTCGTCTTGTCAGTTGAAATTATTCTGTTGATTCAAACTAATTAAAAATTATAGACTGATTTCCCTCTTAAACACAGATTATAAAATTTTCATGAACATAATTGCAGAAAGACTGAAAAGGATACTAACTTTCATTATATACCCGGATCAGAATGGCTTCCTACCAGATAGACAAATAAGGAATAACATAAGAATAGTTGTGGATACCCTTGAATATTATGAAGCCCATCTGGAAAAACAAATGGCCCTTGTATTCCTAGACACGCAAAAAGCTTTCGACAATCTTAATTGGCAATTTATGATTGAGCAAATTAAAATAATGAAATTCGGAACTAATTTTGAGAAAATGATAGTAACAATTTACAAAATACAAAGGGCAAAAATAATAATAAATGGGGATATGATGAATACATTTCAAATTAAGAAAAGTATAAGACAAGGGTGCCCACTGTCACCATTGTTATTCATTTTGATGTTAGAAACCTTATTAAATAGAATTAGAAAAAACAGTGAAATAAAAGGCTTAAAGATTAGGAAAGAGGAATACAAGGCACAGGCTTTAGCGGATGATGTAGTACTCATTATAGAGGAACCCTTAGAAACAGGCCTAAGATTATTGGGGGAAATAGGAAGGTATGGGGAGGTAGCTGGATTTAAATTGAATAAAGGGAAAAATGTTGGTGAAAAATTTAACAGAAATTCAGAAGAATGAATTAGAAAAGGAATTAGACTTACAAATAGTAAAAAAAAATTAAATATTTAGGGATATTGATATCAGCGAGATGCTCAGCTTTAAAAGAAGACAACTATATATTTCTGGTTCAAAAAATAAAACAGGACATGGAAAAATGGGGGAAACTGCAATTATCACTTTTGGGCAGGATAGTATCGATAAAGATGAATATCCTGCCCAAAATATTATATCTATTCCAAACGATACCCGTTATCTTGGACATTTTTTTTTACAGAAATTAATAAAATTATTAGGAAATTTATTTGGGCCAGAAAAAAAGCAAGAATTAAATTACAATCATTACAAGATAATAGAAGCAGGGGAGGCTTTGGACTCCCAATGTGGGAAATATATTACAAAGCGGTCACCCTAGTATGGATAAGGGAATGGGTTAACTTAAGAAATAAAAGAATCTTAATTCTGGAAGGACACGACCTACAAAAAGGGTGGCACGCCTTCCTGTGGGATAAAAAGAAAAAGATTAAAACGTATTTCCATAGACATAAGATAAGAGAAGCACTAATACAAGTATGGGAGGAAATTAGAAGAAAACAATATATGAAAATCCCGAACTGGCTATCGATGATGGAAGCCATGATATACCCAAATACATTAGAAATCAATAAAATGATTAGCTATAAAGAGCTTTTAGACAACCAAGGAAACCTCAAAAGTAACCAATACCTAGGTGAGCAGGGAATACATATTGACTGGTGGCCATATTTGCAGATCCAATCTAGATACAAAAAGGATATAGAAGAATTTGGTATTGAGATAGAAACAAATAGATTAGACAAATTATTGATAGGCCTAGGGGGAAAAAAATTATCCAGACTATATAATTATTTATTAGAGTTTGACAGGGCGGAAGAGGTAGTAAAAGAGCCAATGATAGCATGGGCCAAAAATATTGGACATAATATAAATTTGGATGAATGGGAAACGATTTAGAATAGAAACTATAAATTAACAAAAGCGGCAACATACAAAGAAAACCAATATAAAATGTTAGACAGATGGCACCTAGCACCCACGAGATTAGCAAAAATTCATCCAAATGTAAGCCCCAAATGTTGGAAGTGTGGATATCACCAATTCATTTCATATGTGGTTGTCCTGTCCCGAAGCCAAGAAGTATTGGAGAAAAATACAAAATTGGCTACAAGAATCAACTAATGAAAAAATTGAATTGATACCTGAAACATTTCTCCTGGGAATACTAAAAACTAAATATGGAAAAAAAATAAGATATTTAATTATACATATACTCACTGCAGCGAGAATAGCATATGCCCAATATTGGAAAGGAAAGGATACACCACCAGAGGAACTCATTATTCAAAGAGTTTTAGAATGTGCCGAAATGAACAAATTAACATTAGAACTAAAAGAAAAAGAGGATACAGAATACTATACGGTGTGGGATGATTGGTACAGGTGGATTGATAATCGAATAAAAAATAGATGCAAGTTAATACAAATTTTAAGATACATTTGGAACTATGAAACATAAAAGAAGAATTGATCTACTCTGTGTAGAAAAGTAACACTGTCCGACTGTATTGTATTGTATTATAATAAATTTCAATAAAAATATTATTAAAAAAACAGCATTCATGGGCTTCAATTGCTAGCATGAAACTTCTGTGTCTTTCTCTGAGGTGAGCTTCCAATGGCTTCCGATGGGGCCTGCTCTGGATGCGAAGGTTCATGGGAAATAACATATGATTTCTCTCTCTTTATCTGTGACATACTGAATATAAGTCTCACTTTCTGTTAGAATAAAATATCGTTTTCTATGAAGGCAAATTGGCATCACACTGACAATCTTGTTCTAGAAATGCAGAGGGCAATTATATCTATATTTACATCGCCAAAGTCTTTGCCCAAGTCCCTAGCCTCCAGTGGCAGAGAGAGCATTTGGACTCAAGGGACATGAATTCATGATTCAATAACCCATGAGAAGTTGATTTGGATAAGGATGGAGAAACATTTTATTTAGTTTATATTTTTAAGCAAGTGCTGAAGTTGCAAAGGGGAAGAGGCTAGTCTAGCACCTCTCTCCATCTGTTGGCTATGAAGACTCACAAGCATATCTATAGATTAAAAAAGAACAAATTGCTTCTTAATAATCATTTTTGATTAAGTTCATTTCCTAGATAGGCATGAACTCTTCTTTATCAATTAAGGAAATCAAAAACAAAAGCAAAAAACAAGAGGAAAAGGAAAGAGATGTCATCTATGCACATTTGTTTGAGGATCAGAATATGAATGGACAAGGCTTGGTTTGAACAATAAACCTGTTATGTCAGTAGCTCTGTTAAGGTATGAAAGAAAGGTTTCAATATATTACACCAATTTTACTTCTTTTCAGCCTTTCATGGTCAACTATTTGATCTTCTTCCTTTCAGTGCTGCCATTGATACAGTGAAATGCTGTGGACATAGTACCGTATTTTTTGGAGTATAAGACATACTGGAGTATAAGACGCAGCTTAGTTTTTGGGGAGGAAAATAGGAAAAAAATTCTGCCTACCAGATATTCATCTGGCTAGTGTCCTTAGCCTGGTCAGCTTCAGCACATTAGTTTGCTTGGTTTTTATCCCATTTGGGGATAAAAAACAGCTTCTAAGGCACAGCTGAGAGGAAGCAGCAATGAGAAAAGTAGGCAAAGCGGGGGGAGAGGGGGGGAGATCGCTTCACTCAGCTAGCACCTAGTTAGGGCTGAAAAAAAGCTTCTAAAGAACAGCTGAGAGTTGGAGCAAAGCATGGCGATCGCTTCATTCACTAGCGCCTCTTTAAAGCAGAGAGTCAAGAGAGTAGGCAAAGCTGGGAAGATTGCTTGCTAGTGCCTTGTTAGCACCTCATTAGGGCTGAAAAAAAGCTTCGAAAAAGCTACATTAGGAGTATAAGATGCACCCAAATTTTCAGCCTCTTTTAGGGGGGAAAAAGGTGTGTCTTATATTCTGAAAAATACAGTATATTTAGACCAGCAAGGAATTTGACAAAGCAGACCTGTCAACAGTCCAACTAGCAAACAAAAAAAATAGAGACTATCAGGTACTTTTAAATCCCAAAAGCAAAACTTTATTGGATACACCATTTTGGTGCTGAAGAATCAGAATCAACTCTGTTTTTTTCCAGTGCAATGCTTGTATAGTTAAACAATAGCTTCTCCTTCTCCCCACCCCTATTTGGTCACACTGTCCAATTATGAATTGTCTGTTTGTTTTGAGAACAGTTCATTTCCCTGTCAGACATCTGCATCAATGTCCTTGGTGGGACCTTAGCTCTCATGGTCCATCTCTGGAGCTTCTGCATTCTTTCACACTTCCCTCACCACAGTTTCTTTGGCAAGTTGAATAGCGATAAGACCTAAATGTTTCAAAATCGGTTCAATCATGACAAGACCACAACCTACTTCTTGGTAAGCTAGAAAAATGTGGGATAGATAACACCACCACCAAATGGATTTGTAACTGGCTGATAAACAATAGTCAACAAGTAGTCCTTAATGGCACTACATTAAGGTGACCAGATTTTAACATTGGTAAAGAGGGACATTGTGGGCGTGGCTTATTTTGTGGGCGTGGCTAGCTGGTCATGTGACTGGGTGGGCATGGCTAGCTGGTCATGTGACTGGGTGGGTGTGGCTAGCTGGTCATGTGACCGGGTGGCCATGGCTATGCGTATAGGGTAAGGTGAACAGATTTTAACATTGGTAAGAAGGACACCATTGTGGGCGTGACTTATTGTGTGGGCGTGGCTTGGAGGCCATGTGACTGGGTGGGCGTGGCTAGCTGGTCATGTGACCGGGTGGCCATGGCTATGTGTATAGGGACTACTCAGAGGGCTGAAAAGTCATTTCTGACAGGTCCTCACACTTTTGACTGGTCCTCACACTTATGACCATCCTCACATTTATGCCCGTGCAGTATTCTTAACAACCATGTCACTCATTTCACAACTGCTTCTCTTCACCATGGTGACAAGATAGGGCAAAAACGTAAAATGTGAGGACAGTCGTAAGTTCGAGGACTGGTCAAAAGTGTGAGCACCAGTCAAAAATAACTTTTTAAGCCCTCTGAGTAGTCCATATGCACAAAAGGACTAACCAGAGGGCTGAAAAAAGTCATTTCTGACAGGTCCTCGCACTTTTGACTGGTCCTCACACTTATGACCATCCTCACATTTATGCCCGTGCAGCATTCTTAGCAACCATGTCACTCATTTCACAACTGCTTCTCTTCACCATGATGACAAGATAGGGCAAAAATGTAAAATGTGAGGACAGTCATAAATTCGAGGACTGGTCAAAAGTGTGAGGACCAGTCAAAAATAACTTTTTCAGCCCTCTGAGTAGTCCATATGCATTAAAGGATACAGCAATAGAGAGGGATGAAGGAATGGAAATTAGAGTAGGAGTGAGGGTAAGAGAGGGAGGAAGAGAGGAGGAGAAGGAGAAAGGAAGAGGAAGTAGGGAGGAGAAAAAGAGGGTGGGGGGGAAGAGAAAGTAAGAAGGAAAGAAAAGAGAGTGGTGGTAGGTTTGAGGAGAAAGATTGCTGTACAATAAAAAAGATGAAAGGGAAGAAAGCCAACCCCAAGCAAATATAAAGATATTAAGATTAAGAATGAATTGTTAAACTTTAAAGAATAAAAGAGAACAAATATGAATAAATAGCAATAATTAGAAACACACATACAAACATGCAATGTATTTTCTTTGAACAGAATATTTGGCTGGTTCACAAATTTAAACAGCGTTTAGTCATTTCAATTAAATTTACAATTTCTATATTTCCTTTTTGCCATATTTATTCCTCATCTATTTTTTTAAAAAAACAATATTACCCTTCATCCTCATCTCTAATCTTAATCAAATTCCATTTTTCCCTTCTATTCTATATTATACCCGTTCCCATTGTCATCTATTTTTATATCCATCCTCACATTGGTTAATTATGTAATTATGTAATACAGTTGTTTAATACAAATTCAACATTTTAATATAAATCAATTAGTTATATAACTATCTTTTTTGTATATTAATCAATATGAACATGAATATTCCAATTATTTCCATGCAATCCAATTTCTTACAAATCAATTAATTATATTTACCAATAATAATAAACCAAATAATTTCCCCCATATATTCCTCCAAACCACAACTTAACCATTTCTGCTTTCAACACAATATACAATTATTAATAGTATCTCAATTATTACAATTCCCTAGTTAAATAGAGCTTTTTTTCTTTTGTGTTTTAAAATCTTGAACTCTCCTCTTTTGCCCAAAATTTCCCATTGTTTGCAGTTTTGTACCTACCTTTTTTGGTGAGGAAAAAGAAAAAGAAAAAGAAAGAAATCTCTCTCTGCCTCATTTTGTCATGTTGCAGGTTTAGTTTTGCTTTCGCCTTTGTTTTCAGTATAGCTAGGGGGGGGGAAATCTGCTCCAGGAACTTTTTGCAGCTTTTTGCAGCTAATTAACCTAGCGGAAGCTGTTAACAGGGGCTGTTTTTTCTATTTTTGCAGGCATGGGTCTATTCATTTTTTTTTTAACACTGATCAGCTGTAGGTCGGCCCTTTGAAGCCCCGCGGCAAGAGTTTAAAGAGTTTTTTTTCCCTCTAGCCATCAGCGGGGATTCAGGAGGCAGAATGAAAAATTGGGACTTTTTTAAAACGCCACGGGACGCGGGACAAATTGCTCAAAAGCGGGACTGTCCCGCCAAAAGCGGGACGTCTGGTCACCTTACACTACATCTACCATGTAGTACTCTTCAATATCTTCATAAATGACTTAGATGAGGGAATAGAAGGGGAACTCATCAAATTTGCAGAGCTGGCAAGCTGGCAAGAATAGCTAAAGCCCCAGAAGACAAGCTCAGGATCCAAAAAGATCTTGACAGACTTAAACAATGGGCCCTATCCAACAACATTAAATTTAATGTGGAGAAAAGCAAGATTTTACACCTGGGCAGGAAAAACCAAGGGTATAAGTGCAGATTAGGCAAAACCTGGCTCAAAATAGCAACTGTCAGAGAGGCCCTGGAGTCTTAGTGGACAATCATTTCAACATGAGTTAGCAGTGTGCGGCAGCATCCAAAAAAGCTAATACAATCCTTGGTTGTATAAACAGAGAAATAGAATCTAAATCACATGAAGTATTAGTACCACTTTATAAAGCCTTAGTAAGGCTACACCTGGAATACTGTATCCAGTTTTTATCACCACATTACAAAAAAGATGTTGAGAGTTTGGAAAAAGTGCAAAGAAGAGCAACTAATATGATTAAAGGCCTTGAGATTAAAACATATGAAGAACACTTGCAGTATTTGGGTTTGGCTAGTCTAGAGAAAAGCAGAAGTAGGGGGGACATGATAGTAGTATTCCAGTATTTGAGAGGCTGCCACAAAGAGGAGCGGGTAGAGGTGGGTATTGCATAAGGTAACAACTGGTTCACCCAGAACCAAAAATGTGAACATACACAGCATCCAACACATGGCGATTATATAGGATGGGATAGTGCTGGGGCAGGTGACCAGATGCTAGTCGGAACTACCGGTTCACCTGAACCAGTCCGAACCGGCAGCAGCCCACCTCTGAGAGGGGGTCAATTTATTTTCCAAAGCACCAGAGGGCAGGAAACAATGGTTGGAAACTAATCAAAAAGAGAAGCAACCTGGAATTAAGGAAAAATTTAGTAACAGTGAGGACAATTAATCTGTGGAACAGCTTGCCTTCAGACATTGTGGGTGCTTCATCACTGGAGGTTTTGGACTGGAGGTCACTTGTCTGAAATGGTATAGGATCTCATGCTTGAGCAGGTGGCTGGACTAGAAGACCTCCAACGTTCCTTCCAGCTCTCTTCTGATTCCGATACTTTTAAATCAGTGTACTTTTAATCCATTGTTTTAAATACTGTTCCCCTGCTGCTTTATCAGAAGCCTCAATACCTGAAAAAATAGCAATATATATATAGCAATAGCACTTACTTATATACTGCTTTACAGCCCTCTCTAAGCAGTTTACAGAGTCAGCATATTGCCCCCAACAATTTGTGTCCATTTTACCCACCTGGGAAGGATGGAAGGCTGAGTCAACCTTGAGCCTGGTGGGATCTGAACTGCCAAATTGAAAGCAGCCGACAATCAGCAGAAGTAGCCTGCAGTACTGCACTCTAA
The DNA here is from genome assembly GCA_022577455.1 of Arizona elegans. Taxonomy (NCBI): domain Eukaryota; kingdom Metazoa; phylum Chordata; class Lepidosauria; order Squamata; family Colubridae; genus Arizona; species Arizona elegans. The sequence goes on from JAKOOJ010000001.1 coordinate 160,011,927, forward strand.
CCACTGCACCACCACTGCACCACCAAAAAGCTGGAAAAGAGTTCAGAACATGGGAAGAAGGATGAGATATCTGCCACAACACAAGCCAGTTCCAAGCCCACAAAACAGTTGAAAATCAACAAGTTACCTAATGAGCAGACAGCCAACTCCTGTAAGTCTCTCTCTCAGCCTTAACTATGTCATGTTACTGAAATGTAATTTAATTGTTTTTCTTTGTTCAAAAACAGAATACAGAATAGAGATAGGGGCTTCCTGCTGTGACATCATTGAGGAGAGTGTGAGGAAACAGGGCGTCATTTCTGGAACCCAAAAAACTCTCTGTTAGAAGCTCTTTTAGGGCATTCTCGATCCTGTAGGGATCGGGAAATAAAAGGGGAAGTTCCGAAGCCCCCGGGCGACACACTATCACCAGGGAGGGCGAAGGACAAATCCCTTTAAAACTGGTGGAGAGGAAGTCGGCCTTTAAGGCGGATAGGAGCGATGGCGGCCGTCTAGAGGGAAGCAAAGAGTGAAGATAGCAGTTTCGAGTAGCAGATCAAAATAGACCCAGAAGGAGGAATCGGAAAATACAGAGAAGCACGTAGTGAGGTGGGTGCAAAAAGGACGGACTAACAAGCAGCGGCGGATTAAAGGGGAAGCGCCGCAGGAGAGAAAAGAGAACAGAACGAGGGAAGGAGGAACCCAGGCAGTGAGTCAGCAGAATTAGAGGACGGAGACGGAGACGGAGACGGAGAGAATTGGAGAAGGCGAAAAACCGGAGAAATTAAATAATTCTAAAAGGTAAAGAAGAAATTAAGGAACTTTTGAAAAATTTGTGGGACTTAAAGTGTGATTGGTGACTGTAACGGACTTAAGGAGAGAGACTGAGACTGGAAAGAGGACTGACGTTATTGCACAATAGAAAATAACTACAATTACAACTAGAAGCAAGATTGGAGAAGGGAAGGAGCATCAAATAACAGCAAGGAAAGAATAAAACATATATTCTTATTCCTATATACAAAAATATATACATAAACAGTAAAGTAAGGGGAAAAAAAGAATTGTATTACAGTTATAATTATTTATTACATTGTGAATTTATAAAGTTTGAAAAGGCGGAACATTAAAGAGGATAAGGAATTAAAGAAGAAAAGATAATTATTAATTTTATAATTATGATAATAAAAGAAAAGAAAATTAACTATAATTACATTGATTGAAAATATTGTAAAGTAACAACTGAGAATTTGCAAGATAATAATTAATTATATTGTGATATTGTTAGAGTGTCATAGTGCTATGCTATAGTATATATTTACATAAAATAACTGAAAACATATATAAGATAAAGATAAAGGTGTGTGTATCTAAAATTGTGTTGAATAAGCAAAAGAGAGAAAAAAGTATAAGTACATCCCCCAAAAAATAAAAGGGGGAGAAAGATCAACGATTAATATTTATATGTTAGTGTGGGAAAACTTCACACGAGCATTAAAAATGTCAACTATAACCACTATAGTGAAAACAGGAAAAAACCAACTGTAAATCCTACAACAACAGTGGTATCACCACTACAGCAAAGAACAATAGACAACATGATAGGAAAAGAAAAAGAAAAGCCGGAAATGACACTAAATGCTATGCAGAATATGTTTCAAATGATTCAAGAAATGCTATTAAAAACACAAGAAAAAGTGGCGGATAATCACGAAGAAATGAGAATGTTTTATGCAGAAATCAAAAATGAAATAGGAGAAGTAAAAGAGGACATTAAAAATATGAATGATAAAATTGGGGATATCTAACAAGTAGAGACAAAAGTGGAGGCAATGGAACAAAAAGCTTTTCAGCTAAATAAGAAATTGTCTGAATCAATAGTGATGCTTGAGATGGAGAAAGCTTCATACTTCTTGCGCTTTCAAAATATAATAGAAGAAAAAGATGAAGATTTGGGAGAAAAAATTACGGAGATAATGTCAAAAATAATACAAAGAGACAAGTCAGAAATAAAAGGACAATTGGATGAAATATACCAGGTACATACTAATTACTTAAGAAGACATCAATTGGCGAGGGAAGTGCATGTTAGATTCTCAAAACGAACAATTAGAGATGAAGTATACAGAATACCGAAAATCAAGAGAAGAAACTTTGACATATAAGGGTAAGGAAATCATAATTTTAAAACAAATACCTTGAAGAATTAGAAACCAACACCAAAAATACCAGTTCTTAACAACCCAACTGATCAGATATAAAATAATGTTTAGATGGCTAACACCGGATGGGATTTTAATCACATGGGAAGACCAAAAGTATAAAGTAGACATACTAGAGAAAGCAAGAGAATTCTATAACTTGCACTTTACACAGAAAGAGGAACAGGAAAGTAAAGAAGAAACAGAAAGTAGAAGCCAGGAGGAAGAGCAAATAGAAGAAGCGGAGCGAGAGAAAGAAGTAAGAAAGAAAAAGAATGAGTGGAAAGAGAAGGTGCGAAAGCAAAAAGACGGATGGAGACAAGACACACCAAAAAACAGCTACACTAGGCAATGGAAGAGGCACTCAAACTTCTCTCGGTAAACATAAATGGATTAAACGCACCGAAGAAAAGAACGCAAACATTTACAAAACTACGAAAATTAGAAGCAGATGTGATATGCCTCCAGGAGGTACATATCAAAAAAGGATACCAAAAAATATTAGAAAACCCAAAATTAGGAAAACTATATACATCTCTGATGCAAAAAAAAAAAAAAAAGAGAGAGAGAGAGAGAGTGAGAGTGAGAGAGAGGAGTAGCGGTTTATGTAAAAGAAAGGATAGAATCGAAATTAATATATGCGGACGAGGAAGGAAGAACTGTGATGGTCGAGTTAGAAGTAGAAAAGAAAAAATCACTATTAGTAGTAATATATGCCCCTAACCAAAATTAACAGGAATTTTTTAAAGGAATACACAAAAAAATATTAGAATTAGAATATGAAAATATCTGCCTAATTGGAGATTATAACGCTATAGTAGATGCCAAAAAAGATTACAAAAGTGGTAAGAAAAATAAGAAAAAGAAAGAAACACTTCCAAAAGAATTTTTCAATATGGCCGCGGAAATAAATCTGAGAGCTGCTGATAATTTCAACATCAGACAAAGAAATATGTATAAAACATACCTGGATAATTACATAAACATTAAATAATATGAATATAACATTGGGGATTGATCATCAAGTGATAATTTGAGAATGATGCCCACAGAGTTTCTGAATTAGATCCATTAAACATTAAACCACAGTAATGCATTATAGCAAAATAGCAAACTATTGCATTTAGACTGATTACCTGAAAAACCACAAGTTGCTCCTGGATATGAAGTAGTAGATAATTGTATTAAATAAGGGCCATCCACAGGACTCAGTTTCAGTTTGTTTCAACTACAAATATGAATGGATAATTCTATGGGATTTGGCTATTCAGTCATAATGAAGGACATTGTTTTACAGGGATATTACTCCCAACAAGGAAGCACAAACAGTTGACATGTATGCAGAGAATAGAAGTAAACATAATTCCCATTTTTCCACTTAGGTGTTCTATAAACATTTGAAAACAGGGATAGCAATAAAAGCAGCCAATCATCACCCACAAAACAGAGGCGAATGAATCATGTGTGGTCAATATTTGAAGACAGGCAGCTGAAGAAGTAGAGCACTGAAAAAGAACAAGGTTACAGAGAGCTAAATGCTTTTTGTATGATGTTCGATCTTTGGTGACCCCATTTCACTATTTAAATTTTCTGTTCGTGTAGTAAAATAAGAAAAAACCCTTTGTCAAAAGGACCACACCCCATAATTAAGTGGGACAAATGCTAAGAATAATATTTGGGTCATAATCCTGAAATAATAAATAAGCATATATGTACTTAGTAAAGTACATATGGTAAGAGACCCAGTTTGGTATAGTAGTGAAGGCATCAGACTAGAAATTAGGAGGCTCTGAGTTCTAGTTCTGCCTTGGGCACAAAACCAGCTAGGTGACCCTGGGCCAGTCATGTTTTCTTAGCTAGGAAGGAGGCAATAGCAAAGCTCTTCTAAAAAATCTTGCTAAGAAAAATGCAGGGATTTGTCTAAGAAGTCTCTGAGTATCAGACATGATTAAATGAACACCGGGCACATGAACACTGGGGAATTACCTGAGAATTGGAAAAGAGCTGATGTGGTTCTCATCTTCAAGAGAGAGGAAAAAACAGATCCAGGAAACTATACACCAATCTCACTGTCAGAAAATGTCTCCTTATTTCCAGGTTAAATCTCTCCTTGTTAGTTTCCATTCATTATTCCTTGTCTGGCCTACAGGTGCTTTGGAATATAGCTTGACCCCTTCCTCTCTGTGGCAGCCCCTCAGATATTGGAAGACTGCTATCGTGTCTCCCCTGGTCATTCTCTTTACTAGACTAGCCATGCCCATGGACAAAAATACATGCATGGTTGGAAAAAATGATAAAGCAACATATTGATTTAAAGCCAGAAATATTTTTGTTGGGAATTCTACTGGATACAGTAAATATAATAAGGGGAATACATATTTGATCTTGCATGTATTAACTGCAGCCAGAATTGTATTTGCACAACAATGGAAAAGTAAAAGAGACCCTTCAGATGAAAATGTGATTTAAAAAATATTAGAATGTACATAAATGAATAGATTAACACTTGCAATTAAGGAAAAGGAACAAACTGAATATTTTATGATATGGGACTTATTTTATCAATGATTAGATAACACAAACAGAAATTAGAAACATGGAAATATAAAAAAAAGATTAATGAAATAAAGAGAGATTTAGCATACAGGGGGGAGGTTCAAAAACTTTCCACACGGTTTTTAAAAAACAACCTGCACCTGAACATCAGCAAGACCAAGGAGATGGTGTTGGACTTCCGGAGGAAGAGAGAGGAACCTGCCCCAATTTATATTGAGGGGGGCTGTGTTGACAGAGTTTCCTCCTTTAAATTCCTGGGAGTCCATCTTAGTGAAGACCTCACCTGGAAATCTAACACGATCCAGGTGGCCAGGAAGGCCCAACAGAGACTCCATTTCCTTAGGGTCTTGTGTAAAAACAGGGTGGAACAACCACTGATGACCTCCTTTTACTGCAATAGAAAGCTTCCTCACTTATTGCAGCACAGTATGGCATGCTGATCTGACAGCCGCAAATAGAAAAACATTACAGAGAGTGGTGAGCACAGCACAAAACATCATGGGCTGTCCCCTGATACCACTAGATGAGATTGCTAGGGCTCGTTGCCTTAGAAAGAATTAGGAAAATTCTCAGGGACGACTCTCACCCTGGTCATCACTTCTTTACCCTCCTACCATTGGGAAGGAGATATAGCAGTATAGCCAGCCACACAAACAGGCTGAAGAACAGTTTTTATGCGTGGGCTGTCAGACTCCTGAATGAGAAATAATATCATAACTATGTAGTATGATGGACTGCAGGACCAGCGCAATATGTAACATGTTCACACTGGTGCAATAGGACTGGGTGTTTTGTTAATATGATTTATTGGGTTAGGGATTTTATGTCGTCACTGTGAGTTGTATTGTGTTGAGGGGGGTGCACTGAGGGAGCTCAACCAATCTCATTGTACATATGTTGTGCACTGACAATAAAGATTTGAATTTGAATTGGGCCTTTCCACCATAGTTTGTATTATTAACCCTGTCATGGTGGAATTGCAACTCCCTAAGTCATTATGGCAAGTCCACCCCATTTTCCATTGTAGTTTACTGAAGCCTGAAGTCACCTTTGACCTTTGTCCGGCTACTACCCCTGTTCCGCCCCCTATTATGGTAGAGGGCGAACAACATTTCGAAGTTCAAGAAATTCTAGATTTCAGGAAATATCAGGGAGCCACTTAGTACCTGGTGGCTTGGAAACACCTCCCCTTCTCACACAATGAATGGGTTCACAAAAAATATGTGCATGCCCCTAAATTAGTATGTACTGTATATTTCATCAATTGTACCCTGAAAAACCTCACTGATTTTATGCTTTGTCTCCCTTTCCCTCTTTTTGTTTTCTTTCAGGTGGACTTCCATTTTTCTAGGAGGGCAGCATGAGAGGTCCCAGATATTTCTATTGGGACACTGGCATTCTGGTGGGAGGGAGGGGGGAGGATTGGAGATATCTCTATATGAAGTTTCTGTTTCTGTTTCCTGCATTACTGTGCTGATCTCTATATGAAGTTTCTGTTTCTGTTTCCTGCATTACTGTACTGTGAGAGGAGTTTGGTTAGCACTGCTTTAAATTGCTGTTTTTAAGTGGGAAGCTTTCGTTCCTGCCTACATCTCTTGCTTTCACAAACCTTTCAATAAAAACTCCTTTTGGAACGACTTCAGTTTCAAGAGTCCTGCTTTCTTGGGAAGATTGAAGAGGCAAGGCCTTACAGTACTAACTCTTCATGTGATCTTGGTACTATCCCTGTGTTGATGCAGCCTAGCTGCATTGGCTTTTTTGGCAGTTTCAAAACACTGCTGGCTCATATTGAATTGCATTTTATTGGAAAGAGTCCAATGTTCAAGTCTGTCAAGATCCTTCTGCATCTTGAGCCTAACTTCTAAAGTATTTTCTATTCCAGCCAGGTTGGTGTCGTCTGCAAATCTGATGAGTTCCCTTCTATTCTTTCATCTAAATTGTTTATGAATATGTGCAAGAGTACTGGGCCTAAGACTGAACTTTAGGGTACCCACTACATGCCAAAATTCCATGGGGTTCCTTCAGAAAATAAATTCTAATTTATGAAACGGGGAATATATATTTGTTAATGAATAAAGTAGAAGTGTACCTGCCTACAGTACTGTTGAAAAGGCAGATGGATTTTCCATGAGCTAACAGCTCCTTATATAAACTGTGTGATACTGTATTTAGATGCTGTAGAATTCTTCTGCAATAAAACATTTGAGGAAAAGTACTTTAATAATACTTCATACGTTTCAATACTGTTGTTGACTGATGAGATTTGTTTTTATTTGATTTTCATGTAATCTAAATTGTAGAATAATAGATTATAACATTCATTATAACCATCTTTCAACTCTGTTGTTTTGTTTATTATTATTTTTTTCTCTAGGTATAATTTCTGTTTAGATATTCAGCTATATCAAATTAGTGTATGCAACATTTACAGGGACTGTTTTTATCGATAAGGTTGACTCAGCCTTCCATCCTTCCGAGGTAGGTAAATTGTGGACCCGGATTGTGGGGGCAATAAACTGACTTTGTAGAAACACCGCTTATGGAGGGCCAAAAGCCCTAATAAGCAGGTATATACAAAAGAATGAAGGCTATTGCTATAAGTGCATTGTAAACTGCCCTGAGTCTTCGGAGGAGGGCGGCATATAAATTGAACTAAGAAAGAAAGAAAGAAAGAAAGAAAGAAAGAAAGAAAGAAAGAAAGAAAGAAAGAAAGGAAGGAAGGAAGGAAGGAAGAAAGAAAGAAAGAAAGAAAGAAAGAAAATCTGCAGCTAATGCTAACATTTACAGTATAATCGTTTCCCAGAATGGTTATTTAAATGCCACTGCAATCTAACTATGAAGAAGATTATAGCCCAATATAAGTAACATTATTTCTAACAATATGAGCCATCCAACAATGGAACTAACTTCTTAGAGGAACAATGGATTTAAGCAGTCTCTGCAAAGCTATCTGTCAGCATTCATTTGAATGAATTCTTATCCTGAGCTTCCTATATAATTACACTCAACCTATGATTTTGTAAATCTTTTTTTCAAGTTCATTTCAGTGAGATAGAGCTTCTTCTTAAAAATATATAGTTCAAAATATTATTACATTTTGACTCTTGGAAACCCACGTGTGTCAATGTAATAGTTGAATGACTTTCTAGGATGAAGAATTTATCTTTGGAATAAGGAAGGGATACAAGGTTGTTATGCACAGAGATGTTGGGATTGTGAGGGAGAGCTGGATATTTTTCTCTGACCTTCCCAAATATTCTGGGCAGCCAAATGTGATGACCTTCAATTTTCTCAAACAAGAACAAAAGAAGGCCAGTACTCTTCAACATCTTCATTTATGAAGATGAAGGGACCTTAGATGAGGGGATATAAGGAGAACTCATCAAATTTGCAGATGACACTAAGCAGGGTGGAATAGCCTACACTTTAGAAGATAGACCTGAGGTACATATTTGAACACTGGGCCCTGTACAACAAAAATGCAATTCAGTGGTGAGCAAAGTAAGGTCTCACACTTAGGTAGGAAAAACCAAAGGCACAGGTATAGAATAGGTGGTACCTGGCTCAATAATAGTGACCATGAAAAGGGTCTAATTGTACTAGTAGACAATCAAGTATGAGCCAGTGCTGTGCTGCAACTGCCCAAAAAGCCAATGCAGTGCTAGGCTGCATCCACAGAGGGATAGTATCAAGATCACATGAAGTGACAGTACCACTTTATATTGCACTGGTAAGACCACACTCCAAATACTGCATCCAGTTCTAGTCACCATGATACAAAAACATGTTGAAACTTTACAAAAAGTTCAGAGAAGAGCAACAAAGATGATAAGAGATCTAGAGGCTAAACTGTACAATGAATAATTGTGGAAACTAGGTATAGCTAGCCTATTGAAGAGAAGGATTAGTGATGATATGATAGTTGTTTTCCAGTACTTGAAGGGCTGTCATAAAGAAGAGGGTGTTTGAGTGCTCCTTCAATGGAGGTTTTCAAGAAGACACTAGACAGCCATTTCTATGGCTTGATATAGGGTCTCCTACTTTAGCAGGGGGTTAGAATAGAAGACCTCCAAGATTCCTTCCAACCCTGTTATTCTGTTTTATGTTTAAATTGTCCTCCCTCAGTGTCAGATCCCCAGAGTTTCTGGATGCTCATTGCTCTACATCAGACATGTCAAACACAAGGCCGGCAGGCCAGATCTAGCCCACAATGTGGTTAGATATGGCCCACAGGATCATCCTGGAGAGAGCGAGGGGCTGGCTTCTGCTGCCTCAGCCCTGGCCAACCCCACTGTGGGCATGCGCACAGGAGATGGGGCCGAGGTGGTGGTAACAGCCCCTTCCTATCTCCAGGATGGCCCTGTGGGCCACATCTAAGACTGACTACCTTCTGGGTCAGATGGCCACCATGAAGTTGTAGATCAGCACTGCATCTGTCACCAGCACTACCATGGCCCACGCACTAGCCCTGCCTCACAGCCCAGAGCACTTCCCTTTCATCGAGACCACCCCACCCCTATGTGGAAAAGCTATGGCCAGCAGCGGCATGGCCATCGGCAGCACTGCCAAATTCTCCCCCTCCCCTCATCCCTTCCTTGGTGTGGAGGGACGGAGGGAGAAAGATGAGAATGAGAAGAAGGCAGGAAGAAAGGAGGGAGGGAAAGAAGAAGAAAGGAAGGAAGGAAGGAAGGAAGGAAGGAAGGAAGGAAGGAAGGAAGGAAGGAAGGAAATTGGACTGAGAAGGAGGATCTGAGGGAAGCACTTCGCCACCCTGCAGCCTTTTCATCATCCCCTTGCCCCCTCCTTGTGGCCTCGGTGGCCTCCCATCTATTGCTTTGCTTACAAATCTGGGTCTCCTTGCATGGAGAGGGAGTGGGCCTCCCTCTGACCCACGCACTTTGCTCTCTCACACCCACTATGAGCAACCTGGCTAAGGAGAGTAAGCACAGTAGCAGCAGCCTCGAAGAGGAGGTAAGTGCAGCTGGGTGCCCCCTCTGGGAAGTGAGGCTGTGCTGTGGGGTCCCGATGCCCCAGGAGCTTGAGAGTTGGGCTAGGCACCATCTGGGGGTCCTCATGGCCTGAGAGGGACAGCAAGGCTCCTCTGGTGGACTAAGCTTGCCCTCTTTTCACCTTCCTCTGCTGGAGACCTCCAGAACTCTGAGGCAGGTAGTTTCCTCAAAGAATAGCTTTATTGGAAATATCAAATTGGCACATATCTGATGAAAACCAACACTGAGGGCCCCTTGGTTTTCATCTAATTAAAAGTAAGTGTTTTTCCCCCAATCCCAATCAATCAATCACATGGCCCAATCAATGCAGCGTCCACTGGTCTGGTGACATCACTCCTTCCTCCGCCCAGGTGTGAGAACGTCCTTGGTTCCCAGGAGAAAGTATTTTGACTACACATCCCCAATTATCTCTAATCCCCCCGCCCTATCCCTCGCTTCAGCCAGGTCAGCTTCAGGGTTGACAGTCATTGTGACCTCTTTTTGCACTCTGTTCTGTCCCAGCTCCGGATTTCCGAGGATATTGACACACACCAATGGTCCTTATCAAATTTATCAGCAAGAATAAACAAGACCGGCAAAGGTTGGCAACCAGCCCAGAAAACAAGATATGATAAACCAAAATACTCTGATCATAAACACGAGTTGTTTCCAGCAAGAAAGCACTAGCTGCGTGCGACTTAAATAGGCTAAGGGAGTGGCCAATTATCCTCAAGCCCTATTCTCGAGTAGAGCTCCTCCTCCTGAGTAGCCACTCCTGCCTTTTGGCAGCCCTGCATGCTCGAGCATTGAGAGGCTCCTCCACTTCGCTCTCTCCACTTGAAGGAACCTCTGGAGGTTCTGAAGGCCCTGGCTGAGTCTCTGCCTCTGGCACCACAACCTCTTCAGCCTCCTTGCTGTCCAATGTGAGTGCTGGCTGCGCAGGCTGCTGGCACAACACCACACCACCCTCCTCTTCGTCGGGATCAGCCATGATCCACGCAGGCTGCTGGCGGGCCACAACATACTCCTAAACCATGCAGTTGTATCTGCTCCATAAACCATGACAGGAGATTACTTTAATAAAAAATCATTGTACTTTCTGCAAATAGCTCGTACTGTATATGTATTGAAACATGCATCATCTAATTTGTATTTTTTGAGCTGCAGTAGCTTTTATTTTAATGTAATTTTCATGTAGATGAACTAACCTGCAGCATAGTAGTGCCTTTTAGTGATAATTACTTCTGGAATTTTCTCCAGGTCTATATCACAAAAATAGGATAAACAGATTATATATTTATAAATGTTAAGAAGGCAAGAAGTTTATGTGACAGCTGAATAAAACGGATCTTTTTCACAATCCTCAAATGTGACTTGAGATGTTCACAATCTGCAGTGTTTCACATAATCTAGTATACCCCAGGAGTTCAAATGCATTTGTGAAATTCCTGCTTTGAACTGTTAGCATCAAATGTTGAGTCCTAGCATGGTCTAAGTGGCCACAGGAAACCCATACATTCCATGTAGAGCAGAGATGTCAAACTCAATTTCATTGAGGGCTGCATCAGCATTATGGTTGCCCTCAAAGAACCAGTAGTTGAGTTGGCACAACTAGGTGGGAGTGGCTGAGTGGACGTGGGTGGCTCAATGCCGCTCACTGGGCGCAGCTGACTCAGGACAGCTGGGTCAGGATGGAACAAGTCACACTGGCTAAATTGACTTGGGGACAATTCAGTGCCCCACAAGCTCCTTGCCTCCCCAAACTGCTGGCAGCCAAGCACATGCATGCACACACACACACACACACACACCACATTCCAACTTTGGGGACTTTTATCCACAGAGGAAGGAGAGGGCCTTCTCCCCAAGCCCAGGCATGATTGGCAGTTTGTAAGCTCGGATATGGATAAAAGTCTCCAAGCTTGGAATGGGGTATGTGTATGTGCATGTGCATGTGCACAGCATGCCAAAGGACATTCTTCTCCCAATCTCAGACATTGTTGGCATTTCCCTGTCTGGTGCCCCCTCCCAGAAAAGCAGGAGATGGAGGCTGATGCTGCTGTGTGTGGAAGCGCAAAAGTATGCAGGAAGCACTTTCCTCCGAGTCCAACTTCTGCCTTGAGAGTTCTCTGGAGAGCAAGAAGAGGTGGCAGGGGAGCAGCTTTCCCTGATCTTGCATGAGGGAGGCTTGCCCTTCTCGAAAGGGAAGAACCCATTATCTTGGCAGTGGTTGTGATGAGTAAAAACTTTCCTAAAGTCAGACTCACAATTAGGAAGTGATCAAAAAGTCAAACTTCTCTGGCAGGGCATGGACAGGTGGCATGTAAACAAGGAGGCTTGTAAAGAACTCATCTGAGCAAACCTAATTTCTTGGTTACTTTGTTTGTTACATTTACTTTAAATAGTTGCTGCATGGTTTGTGGTTCCTTCTTAGACAAATGTTTGATTATTGTTATTGAGAGGGAAAATCACTGACTTTTCCATGCATACATTCTAGGGCTTACTGGATACCACTGCATGCTTAGCAATAAGATTAAAAAGGAATAGGTCAAATGTAATGCAATTGCAGTATCAGCCTATAGCATGAAAAACAAGAACCTGTTATCTGAGCTTCAGTAAGCCAGCTCCTTACAGTATACTATTTGGGATATAAAGATAGGATCTTTAACTGACATTTTTGCCCAATACCATGCTAACTAGAAGTGCTTGGGCATTTTCAGGAAGCAAATGGCAAAATGTCCATCCCATTAGGGTGCAAATTCCTTGCCTTTTGTATGTGCACCAGTGGTGGGTTGCTCCCAGTTCACCCCAGTTCGGGCAGCAGCGGCGGGAGGCTCTGCCCACCCGCCCAGACGTCATCAAAAATACTGTGTGCATGAGCAGAAGTGCCACATGCTACTTATAGCGAACTGATAGCGCTGGGATTTGAAACCCACTATTGATGTGCACCATTTGTACTTTTAATGAAAACTCTAGATTCTGCAGATGCCACTATGCTGGTGAAAGAAGTTGTACTTTTAATGCGTTAGAATACTCTCTTCTGGAAATCTGTGTTATGGGATATATAATACTGAATCCTAATGACTGAAAATGAGGGGACAAGGGGATAGATGGAGAACTCATTAAATGTGCAGATGACACCAAGCTAGCAGGAATAGCCAACACTCCGAAGATAGTTTTAAGATACAGGATCTTGACAAGACTTGAACATTGAGCACTATCTAACAAAATGAAATTCAATGGTGAAAAAAGTAAAATTCTACATTTAGGCAAGAAAAACAAAATGCACAGGTACAGTATATGTGGTACCTTGCTCAATAGTAGTAACTGTGAGAGGGATTTTAGAGTCCTAGTGGACAACCATTTAAATATGAACCATTTGGCAGTTGCAGTGTGCAGCAACTGCCAAAAAAGCCAACACAGTTCTTGGCTGCATAAATAGAGGGATAGAATCAAGATTATGTGAAGTGTTAATACCACTTTATAATGCCTTGGTAAGGCCACACTTGGAATACCACATCCAGTTTTGGTCACCATGATGTAAAAAAGATGTGGAGACTCTAGAAAGAGTGCAGAGAAGAGCAATGAAGATGATTACAGGACAGGAGGCTAAAACATATAAAGAATGGTTGCTGGAATTGGGTATGTCTAGTTTGATGAAAAGAAGAACTAGGGGTGACATGATAGCAGTGTTCTGATATCTCAGAGGTTGCCACAAAGAGGGGGTCAAACTATTCTCCAAAGCACCTGAGAGCAGGACAAGAAGCAATGGGTGGAAATTAATCAGGGAGAGAAGCAACCTAGAATTAAGGAGAAATTTCCTGACAGTTAGAGCAATTAATCAGTGGAACAACGTTCACAGTGGAACAACGTTCCAGAAGTTGTGAGTGCTCTAACACTGGAAGTTTTTAAGAATATATTAGATAACCATTTGTTTGAAGTGGTGTAGGGTTTCCTGCCTAAGCAGGGGGTTGGACTAGAAGACCTCCAAGGTCCCTTCCAACTCTGTTATTTTGTTTTCCCAAAAAACTTAACTTAACCAAATAGAACATTATAAAATACCAAAGGAATAATCTTTTGTTATCAATTGCAGCAAAAAGAGTAAGATATACTTCGTGTATTTATGTACTGTATATTTAGTGGCAGATCAAGAAACAGAAAGCTGTAAACTTTCAGAATGCATTGCAACCATGGAAAGAGAACAGGGTGGCCTGTGGCCAATTTTTGTTATGATAGCTCTGCCGATGAAATAAATGACTTTTTCCTGCTGTGGAGCAAAACAAGTCCCATGAAAGGAAACCTCAGCAGGATTTTCCTTTCTTCCACAGTCATAACTTGGAGGGATCACTTGGAGGTAGGCTACTCAGCACTTGACATCTGTCCATTGTGCCCACAGAAGCAGCCCCAGCCCCAGCAAGTGGAATCCATGGCTTGGGCCATTGGTCAGTTTTCAATGGTAGAGTATGGTTGAAAGGGAAGAGAGCTTGTGCAAACTGAAGGGTCAGTCCAGGACATCCCCTCAGCAATAAAAGTCTACAGGGCAAAGGTGATAGCTATCACCTATGGCACCCCCCTCTGGGTCCAATCCAACATCTCCTCTCGAGTCTGTCCACAGCCAGTTCCTACGCTGTTTGATTGGAGTCCCTCCCTGCGTAAGTAATGCCGCAATCTGTTTGGAACTGGGCATATCCTCACTTGCTACAATCTTGTGGAAACGTGCAATTGGCTATTGATTGTCCCTGTGGAATAGACCCCCAGGCTATTACCTGGGCCCATAATATCCATACAAACCTTTTGAAGATCGGGATTCCCCCCATTGAAGCTTTTACTTTAGGCCCTGATGTTGTCAAATTGGACGTTGGTCTTACCTGATACGTCCGTTCTCGAGTAGATAGAAACGCCAGTCAGGCTGGGTAATCGGCTCCTTTATCCAGCGTGGACCGGGTCTGCACTAATTTAAATAACTCCACCCTCTTCTCCAGTGTTTCGGCGAGGGCCGTAGTGCAGACCGTCGTCGTGTCTTCCTGAAATGAGAGAGAATTAATATCCAAACCCCCCCTCCCATCCAACCCAGAGGGCCGGACCAGGGTGGGGCTGACTGGCGTTTCTATCTACTCGAGAACGGACGTATCAGGTAAGACCAACGTCCATTCTCCGAGGTGAAGAAACGCCAGTCAGGCTGGGGACATACCAAAGCCAGTCGTCACCAGGGTGGGAAAAACTCCGGACCTCCGCTCTAAGATCGCAGCACCTCCTGCAGGACCCGGCGACCAAAGGCAGCGTCCGCGGAAGCGAAGGAATCCACCCGGTAATGGCGAATGAACGGGGAGATCGACGTCCACGTTGCTGCCCGGCAAACCTCTTCTAGAGTGGCCTGGGTGGCCCAAGCCGCTGAAGTGGCAGCGCTCCTTGTCGAGTGCGCCGTGATGCGAGGTGGAACTGGAAGGTGCTGTTGCTGATAGGCTGTGGCGATCGTGGCCCTGATCCAGCGACCTAGGGAGGTACTGGAGACTCTGGCCCCGATGGAAGCAGGCTGGAAGGAAATGAACAGAGCCTCCGTCTTACGAAGCGGGGCTGTCCGAGAGATGTAAATTTTAAGCGCCCGACGAACGTCGAGGAGATGCCAGGACTTTTCCAGCCGGTGAACAGGCCGAGGACAAAAATCCGGAAGTACGAGCTCTTGAGCTCGGTGAAATCTAGAGTTGATCTTGGGTAGGAAAGCCGGGTCAAGGCGGAGGACCACCCTGTCTGTATGAAAAATGCAGAGATCACTGCGAACAGATAGAGAGGCCAGTTTAGAGATTCGTCGTGCTGAGGTTATGGCAATCAGGAATGCCACCTTGAAAGATAAAAAACGGAGGGACACCTGACGAAGGGGTTCAAACGGAGACAGAGTTAAGGCGTTCAGGACCTTGTTGAGGTTCCATGTAGGAAAGCGATGAATCGGGGGAGGACGGAGGTTGACCGCCCCCCGAAGAAAGATGCGAATATGAGGGTGACGAGCAATAGAGTCCTGAGAATTGCAGGAGAGAATGGAGGCGATAGCAGCCACCTGTCGCCGTAGGGTATTTGGAGTCAAGCCGGAATCAAACCCGTCTTGAAGAAAGGAAAGGACTTGAAGAACTGAAGCTGATAGAGGGTCGATGGAGAATCTCCGACACCATTTTGAAAAGGATTGCCACGTAGCTTCATAAATCCGTGAAGTAGAAGGGCGGCGAGCTGCTTGCATCGTGGAAATTACCCTGGCAGGGATCCTGGCCTCCCTTAAAAGGAACCGCTCAGCCTCCAGGCGGTTAGATGGAGCCAAGCGGGGTCCGGATGATGAAGAGATCCTTGCGTGAGTACTATCCTGGATTCCGGAATGCGCCAATGCGGAGCCACCGACAGAGAGAGAAGGTCCGCATACCAAGGCCTGCGTGGCCAATGAGGGGCGATGAGGATGAGTTCCGCCTTCAGTTCCAACATCTTTCTGAGTACTCGAGGGATGAGGGGAAGAGGGGGAAAGGCATACAGGAGGCCCGGTGGCCATGGGCTGCGGAGGGCATCGGTGGCTTCGGCTCGAGGGTCCGGAAAGCGGGAGAAGTACCTGGGGAGCTTGTTGTTTAAGTTCGAGGCAAAAAGGTCGACCACTGGGAGGCCGAAATGGTTCGTGATCTCGTGGAAGAGAGGGAGGGAAAGGCTCCATTCCCCGTGGTCCAGCCGAGACCGGCTGAGGGCGTCCGCTTGCGTGTTGCTTGTCCCCGATATGTGGTCCGCCCTTATAGAGGCGAGATGTGCCTCGGCCCACTGACCAAGGAGGACCGTTTCCGCCAGCAGTGCTCTGGAATGAGTGCCCCCCATCTTGTTTATATGAGCCTTTGTGGCCATATTGTCGGTGAGAACTAGAATGTCTTTGCCCTCTACCAAGGGTTGGAAGCGGAGAAGAGCTAACCGAACTGCGCGTAGCTCCAGATAATTGATGTTGTGGAGGAGATCCCTCTGGGACCACTGACCCTGAGCCATGTGTTGAAGAACGTGGGCCCCCCAACCTGTTAAGCTGGCGTCCGTCGTGAGGACCAGTCGAGAAGGTTCCCTGAAACATGAGCCTTTGGAGATAGCGTCCGAAATCCACCATCTGAGGGAAGAGATGACCAATCGAGGCAGACTGACACTGGACAGGGAAGAACTTTGACCCGATCTCTGATAGGGAAGGAGGAACCACTGGAGCTCTCTACAATGCAACCGGGCCCATGGGACAATCCCAAACGTGGAGACCATTTTGCCAAGAAGGCAAGATAACGTCAACAGGGAAGCTGACCGTCGCGCAATGCACTGATTGGCCAAGGCTTTCAGACTGACTTGGCGATCGGGAGAAAGAAATACCTGGGAAGAAAGTGTATCAATGGACGCCCCAAGGTGGACAATGCGGGTGGAAGGTGAGAGATGGCTTTTAGCCCAATTTATGGAGAAACCATGGCCCTGTAGAAGGGTCAGTACCGTAGAAAGGTCAGAAAGTGCCGCAGACACAGAAGGAGACATAACTAAAATGTCGTCTAAATAAAATTGTAAGCGAATGGGAAGGGAACGAATATGTCCAATTAAGGAGGCCATAATTTTAGTAAAAACCCTAGGGGCTGAAGACAGACCGAAGGGTAAGGCACGGTACTGGAAATGGGAACCCTTGTAGTGGAAACGAAGAAATTGGCGGTGGGAGGGGTGAATCAGGATATGGAGGTAAGCCTCCGTTAGGTCAATAGAAGCCAGGAAATCCCCAGGCCTAAGACACTCCAAAATAGAAAACAATGTGTGCATCTTGAACCGGCGGTAGGTTACGTACCGGTTCAAGGCCTTGAGATCTAAAATGGGCCGCCAGCCTCCCGAGGATTTCTTTACAATGAAGAGGCGGGAATAGAAACCCCGGCCCCGTTGTTCAGGAGGGACGGGCTGAACGGCTCTGATAGCCAAGAGATGGGTTATGGCCGAGGCAACAAGGGCTTGTTTAACGGGGTCCTTGG
Organism: Arizona elegans; assembly: GCA_022577455.1. Taxonomy (NCBI): domain Eukaryota; kingdom Metazoa; phylum Chordata; class Lepidosauria; order Squamata; family Colubridae; genus Arizona; species Arizona elegans. The sequence continues at coordinate 160,029,645 of JAKOOJ010000001.1, forward strand.
AGAGAGGACAGGAGAGAAAAACTGAGGGAGGGGGAGAAGAAAATTCCAACAAAAGACCTGTTTCTATGGTTGTCAAAACCCAAGCGTCAGAAATAGAAGACTGCCATTGGTCATAAAAAAGAGAAAGGCGACCCCCAATGGGAGGGTCCCCGTTTTGCTCATCTACCTCTGCGTGGAAAACGGCCCCTTCCCCCCCGAAAGGACCGCCTGGGTGGGAAACGACTCCCCGATCTGACCTGAGCGTCGGGTTGGGACGATCTCGGCTGAGACGTGCGTTGGAAACGGGACTGGAAGGAGGAATCAGATGTCCGAAAGGACTGGAGTCGAGGATAAGGTGAGTAGCGGGAGTCAGAACGCCGGTGTTGTGATGGGAGAATCTTGCGTCGATCCCTTGTCTCGACCAGAAGAGGTTCCAGAGGTGGACCAAAGAGATTGCCGGGAGTGTAAGGAGAGGAAGCCAACTGCCACTTGCTGCGCATGTCCGCCTGCCAACTCCTGAGCCATAAAAGGCGGCGTGAAGTAACTGAAGAACCCAGGGCTTTTGCTGCAAACCGGGTAGCGTTCAGAGTAGCGTCCGCCGAATATTCCAGGGCAGCCAGGATTTTGTTGATGTCCTGCTGAACCCTGGATTCCGAGTGAGGCAAGTGGTCTCGAAGCTGTTTGATCCACAGGATGGCGGCCCTGTTAAAGAAAGAGGCCGCCGAGGACGATTTGATAGACCAGGCAGCAGCAAGGTGACCCTTGATTAGTGTCTTTTCGGCGCGCTTGTCCTCAGGGCGTAGAGAATCCTCTGGCGGACCCGTGGGATGAGAGGGGTTGGACAAAGCCACGATAGGAGCATCCACAGTGGGAGGCTGAAGTAGGTCAGACATAGTAGAAGCGGTATTGTAGAGACGTTTGTCCAGGTTATTTGGACTTGGCCCAGCCCCTGGCAGAGACCATTGACGACGAATAACATCCAGGAACAGTTTAGGCGCCGGGATGGTTTCAGGTGCCACAGTTGGTTCCGCGAATAAGGCTGAAGCTGGGTCAGCAGAGGATGAAGATACCTCCGAAGATGGAACTTCGCCTAAACGGGTGGTAGCAATAGCTTTAAAGAGGAGAGAACGGAACATTTGAGGACGGAAGAGTCCTATAAAGGGGGACTGGTCTGGGCTCAGACCCTCATCCTCAGAAAGAGCAGAGTCAGGGGCCTCATCAAGTTCAGAGACGGCTGCTTCCTCTGCAGCCAATTCCAAGTCGTCTTGATCCATCTCTGAGGAATGATCGGTAGCAGAAGAATGATGACCCTCCCTGTCAGAGGATTGAGCTGGGGCAGGAGCCGGAGGGTGTAGCCCAGCCTGTTGAAGACATTGAGCAAAGCTCTGGCGGAGAGCCCTGGTGAGGAGGGCCTCAAATGCCTCAGGAAGGGGAGGAACAGGCTCCTGGAGAGGAGGTTCCATTCCCCGTGAAGAAGGAACCGGAGCAGGAGGCTGGGCAGTCTGACCGGAGTTGGGAGAAGGAACTGATTCAGCCTCGGTCTGGAAGAGAGGCTCCTTGCCCGGGGGAAGAACAGGCCCCAAGGGAACCGGGCGGTCAGGGGACAGGCTCCTTATACTGCGGGTCTCCTCTTGAATAACTGGCCCTGAAGTGGTAACGGATGGAGAAGGGCGCTCAGGAGACATAGGCCTTACTCTGGAGGAAGCCTTGTTAAAAGCCTTTTCCATGGCCTTGTGGCGCCTCTGTTCCTCCTTGGAAGGCGCTGCAGAGGTCTTATTGGGCTTGTGAGATTTTGCAGGCTTAGCCAGGCCGGACGGACCCTCCAAAGGGTCAGAGGAATGATCGTGGCCAGAGTGAGAGGGCTTACTAGCGTGCTTGCGGCCCCTATTCTTGTCTGCCATAGCCCAGGAAACTGTTTTTCGTCCTTTTAAAATGGCCGCTGTCCCAAGCGCGCCAAAATAAACCGCCCCTGCGACTGTAGAATCGAACGATCCGCTCTGAAGCTCCTGAAAATGGCCGTCGCCCCAAGCGCGCCAAATAAAAACGCCCAGAGACTTACTGAAATGGGCGCTCCGCTCCGAAGAATCCTCAGCGCTCACAGCAGGGAGACAAACAACGTGGCGGGATCGCTAGCTCTAGGCTATTAATGCGATCAGATAACGAGAGGGCTAGGCGAGCGTAGGAGAGCCGCTGCTTGGCTTATCGCCTTTAAAACGCAGCGCTGAGAGGAGAACGAAGGAAATCGCCGTTTGCGAAGGAATCTGTCAGCCGACAGATTCCAAGCTGGAGCCCCGGCTGGAGGCAATCCAACCAGCCTCCAACAATAATCAGGGAATTAAATAAGTCCAATTAGCTGAAATCCTTAAAATTTCGTAGAAATTAGAGCTGAAAGGCTAGCCAAAGGGAAAGACACGACCATCCAGCGAGGACCGAGTCGAAACACTGGAGAAGAGGGTGGAGTTATTTAAATTAGTGCAGACCCGGTCCACGCTGGATAAAGGAGCCGATTACCCAGCCTGACTGGCGTTTCTTCACCTCGGAGAACATTGATTTTTCAATGGCTGGACGACATTGATAGACAATTAAATCTGGCAAACGGATCGGGAACATGCTCACCATTTTCCCTTGGTATTGTTCCCTTGCCTCACCCTCCGCCTTATCTCTCCGTGTTACACTCTATCAAACATAGGCTCGCATTTATGAAGGCACAATTTAATGTGATCCCCTCGAGTGTCCTCGACAGTAGGCTCTCGGGGGGAGTAAAATCCATCTATTGTAGATGTGATGGCCGATCCCCGGAATCTCTGTTCCACATTACATTCGTATGTCCCCACTACCGAGACATAAGATCAAGATTCATTTCTCCTATTTCCCAGAGATTCCCTGGTTCACCTGATCTGTTCAGCCTTTATCTCCTACTCCAGGACACAGACCCCAATATAACTCCAAAGGTGGCAAAAATTTTTGCTGCAGTCGTGGCTGAAAAAAAAAAACGGGGGAAGAGACGGGCAACCCCTATGGCAGAGGATCACTAGTATTGTTAGTACAGATTGTATCTAAGGCAGTAGATGGTGTACTGTCACATGATCTATCTATATTTGTAAAATATACTCCCCTTCTATGTGTATTTTAAATTTGATCTCTGACCGCAATAAAAAGCTTACTTACTATCATGGGTCAGTCCAGGGGCTGAGGCTTAGCAGAACCAGTTCATAGAAGATTCAGGAGAAAGATACAATCAGCTCCATTTATTGCCCTCAAAGCTTCCTAATCCAGCAGCGCACAAAATATACAACAAGAGATCATACCTAGAGAAAAGTTCACATTTTTTGTGACAATTGCTGCTACTTTTCAAAGTAGTTTTTAATGTAAACAAATATACTGTGACACTCCTGAATTGTCCAAAGAGTAAAGGCTTCCAAAAATTCTGAATTCCTTGGTGAAATCTGGATTCTGATATCAAGGCACTCTTCAGTCACCACTCTCATATTTTGCTGTAAGTCTATGTGTAATTCAATATTATTTGCTGTTCACTTACATTTCTTTATGTAAAAAATCTTTTTAAAACATATATACCATCTTCCAAACCCAGGTTATCCCAGAGTAGCTTACAACATAATGATAACAAAAAAGTATCTTACACGAGGAGACAAAACTTTCTTAACATGTTGTCTGTTTATTAAATATTTTTAGGATCAGAAAAAGAACATAAATGGATTACAGAGACCAATTATATTCGAAAGCATATGCATGCGTACGCACTCATGCCCATGCACAATAAGTCTATGTGATTGTGACAAGAAAATTGCTGGTAAAAACCCTGTTCATCAATATTTTGAATTCGTAAACCAGTTGATCAGGTGCGCCACAAGCAGGCTACTGTAAGCCAGCAGTCCCCAACCTTTCTGGCTCGGCAGACTGGTTAAGAGGATGGTTTCGTGTGCACAATGTGCCACTTTCACAAATGCATCTTTGCACATGCATGCCCACCACTTCCATGCCCAGTTCCCAATGGGTTGCAGTCCACCACTGGGCTGAGGAACTAGTGGTTGGGGACCCCTGCTATAACCCTTCTGTAGTGTTCTCTATGAAACTATAGTGGAATCACCAGGAATACTTCCTATTGACTCAAAAAAGAATTTAAAATTAAATATTAGATGAATCTGTCCCCCTGCCCCCACTCCCCACAAATAGCATACTGTATTGTTTGCATCTTATTTTCCAAGATAGCATTTGAAAAATAACTTACAAATAGGAGGATGAGGCACTGAAAGAAACAAACAGACAAAGGTCATGAAACATAATAACATGCAATAATGAATATTTAAAAATATATATTACAACTATGTTGTCACAAAATTTGAAGACCAACTTAAAATACATATAATTTTCATTTGTTATGCAATCTACTTTCAGTAAACTGAATAGAAAACGGAATGAATCTAATATTAAAACTACAGTATTTTATACTCTCACAATCTTAACCAAATTCATAGTTAAATATATTTATCTGCCAGTATAACTGCAAAATATCTGTTTATATATATATATGTATGTATGTATGTATGTATGTATGTACTGTAAAATGCATATCGTGTAGTCAAGGTTCAGTAACTAGGGAAGAAGTAATCTGCTTCCCCAGCAATGTCTTTTGCAAAGCAATGATCACTTAGCATTTTGCTCCAAAGCAGAGTACTCAGTTTCTGAAACCTTGGAAGTATCAATCAGCTTTGTAAGGCCAGTTTTAGCTGAGTATTTAAAGATAAATGCCTTCATGAGTTCATATTTGTAGTTTTGATTGATAAAGCTATAGAGGATGGGATTGATGCAACAATGAACCAGAGAGAAGCACTGAGTAACGTGAAGAGCTGCATAAAGGAAGTTCTCCATTTGGCAACTGAAGGGTATAAAATGGAAGGCCAACAAGAAGTCAAGCAAGACAACTATGTGGTATGGCAGCCAACAGACAAGAAATACAAGGACATAGGTAAAAATAATTTTCACATTACTCTTCCTCTCTTGATCATTAGAGGCCAATACAGCTGCGGCTAAAAGACAATTGGAAATAGCAATGAGAGGAAAAGGAATGACAAAACCTAAAATAACAGAGGTTAGCTCTATGCCAGCTAGCCACTCCTTCGCAGTCTCCTCTGGATAGACAGGACGACAATAGGTTTCATTGTTGGAGGAAACCATCTTAAGGTAATATGTATCAGGAAGGGCTGCAAAGAAGGCAAAGAGCCATACCAAGATGCAAATGCAACAACGGAGTCTCTTCTTTTTAACACTGCTGGCAGGTTGGAAGTATGCAACTGAGAAGTACCGATCCACACTCATACATGTCAGGAAGAAGATGCTGCCATATAGATTGATGGAGAACACAAGATGAGCTATCTTGCATGAGATTTCCCCCATGTTCCACTGGCTGTGTTGAACAAAGGAGACTGCCCAGATGGGAAGAGTGATGATCACACAAAGGTCAGCAACAGCAAGGTTGAAGATGTATAAGTGAGTTTCATAGCCAGTAATTTTTGTTTGAAAATTCATCCAGACAACCACAAAATTGGCTACTAAGCCAATCATAAAAATAAAGATATACAAAAAGGAGAGGGTATAGAGCAGAGCACTTTTGTTAAGCACATTTGGGCACAACAAGGAGTCCACAGTGATACACTCTCCATTGTTGCAGGTTACATTGGTTTCATTGAGAGTCTCCACTTCCAGAAGGTTGAATATTGGAGGCATGTCAATAGTATTCATTGCAGGTGATTTTTGATGAAATGAGTCTGAAAAAAAGAGCAAAAAAGACAACAGGAGCAATTTAGTTGAATAGACATTACTTGCAGTTGCCTTTATATCAAATAACTTATGAATTCCACAAAGTACTGCAAGTTTTGGCTAAGCAGAATTTTATACATACCATTGTGTAAATAATTTTAATTTCAACAAACTGCAGATATGGAATAAGGAAGACCCAAAACTGTAAGCTGTACAAAAAGGAAACAACACTAATAGTCCTATTCTTATCAGGAAAAGTAAGGTTAAAAGACATTCTGGAAAGGTTTGTTTTGTTTTGTTTTCAAATTCCCAGCCTCGTCTACAGCCTTTCGACTTTCTTGTTTGGATTTTTCATTTTTGAATTTTGAGCAAGAAAATCATAAACTTCTTTTCTGTTGTGCCTCCTTAGGCATCACTCTTATGTATACCTGATTTCACTCCAAAACCTCTTGTAAGCATTTACCCATAAGTTTTAGTATTCAAACAATAGAAATATATGAGTCTTCTTTTTTGTTTTGTTTTGAATTAGTTGGAGGAGAGCAAAGACAACAGACATGCAGAAGTGGCGGTCTCCTGAATAATCTAATTAAAAAACCCTAAACATGCAGAGAATAGCAACCAGAGGGGAAAAAAAGCAAATGGGGGAAAAGGCTGAACTTGGAGAAGAGAAATATTGGAAATCAAACATTTATTTGGAGAACAGCACAGATGACCGCCTGAGCAGCGGCACCCGCAGCAGCAGCTGAGAGCAGCATGACATCCCAGCTAAACAGAGCAGAGTGCGCACCAGTGGTGGGTTCCTCCTGATTCAGCCCGGTTCTGCCGATATGTCACGGAACTGGTTCTGCCCCCCCGCCTCCCCCACGTTATTCTTACCTTTTATTTGGCCCTACCCCCAAACTATTGCTGCCTCCTGAGTCCCAGCTGATCAGCTAGAAGGAAAAAAAACTGTTTAAACTCTTGCCGCAGGGCTTCAAACGGCCGCCCTAAAGGTGATCAGTGTAAAAGGCAGTGTGGTGGTAGACCGGTGCCTCCAAAAACAAATGAGCAGACCGAAGAAGGGCGGCATATAAATAAAATAAAAAAAAAAACGGGTAGACCAGTGCCTCTAAAAACAAATGAGTAGACCGGTGCCTGCAAAAACAAATAGGTAGACCGGTGCCTCCAAAAACAAATGAGTAGACTGGTACAACTCTGCAAGCAGTTAAAAACCTGGTAGACCAGTACTTCTGCTAAATCCTAAATAATTGTCACATGACCATCAAGCCACGCCCACAAAATAAGCCATGCCCACAGAACCGGTAGTAAAAAAATTTAGAACCCACTCCTGGTGTGTACATCAGCATATTGTATCTGAAAACTCTGGCAGTGGCCAGGCAACCAAAAGGGCAAGAAAGCAGGGAGGAAAAGGATAAGTACAAAACACCTGGGGATAGGGAGGAAAGGGATAAACTTTCAAGGCAGGATTTGTTGACCCTGAAATTTTCATATCTGTAGCCATATTTTATTGTAGCCTTTGTCTATTTCTTCTTAGTTTTTTTAGGTTTGCAAGTAAAGGAACTTAATGATATTTCAGGCTCACCACTCTTTAACTGTTGAAAGGGGGTTACTTAGATAAATGGGGAATGTTATGTCTAGGTGGCATTCCTTCCCATGGGAACAGAGAAGATGCCTGCAGCTGGAGGAAGGTGGAGTTTGGAGTCACCAGACTGATGGACTGAGAATTGATTGGAGATTGTGACTCAGGGTGGAAGTTTCAAACTTTTGCTTTTTATTGGGTGTAATTCTGGATCCTGGCCAAAGTCAGAATTACACCAAGTCCTTGCCAATTTGTTATGTTCCTAATAAACAGATTTTGATGGAAAATGGATGCCTTGGACTTTATTTCATGGGACATGTTACTTGGAAGTTTGACAGGGTTAAGAGCAAAGCATCTAGAAACAGCCTGAGATTTCCAACAAAAAAAAAGTGCATATTACTTCATAAAAGGCCAAGAACTCTTGTAAATTAATTTTTTTAAATCTCTGAATTTTTTTTTCAAAATTTTTTTTCAAATTCTTTTTTCAACTGTTCAATTTTTTTCAAATTTTAATATTTTTTCAATTCTTAAATATTGTTTTAATCGTAATTTTTTTCCATTTTAATTTTTTTCAATTTTCAAATTCTTTTTCAATTTTAAAAAATATTTTTAAAAAATTTGATTTCTTTTTTCAAATACAAATTGAAAAAGGTTACTTATTTTAATTCTTTATAATTTTTTTAATTCTTAACCATCTAAGAGAAAAAAATAATAAACTACAGAAAAAGAGACAGACACTTCAAGTCTCTTTGACTTGAAGGAATTCTTGACAAGGAATTCTTGTAAACCCAAACTAAACAAGACTACACCAAAATAAAACACAATAGGGAGCAAACAGCTTCTAAAACAAATGACCTCATATATGAATGTAAAGAAGAAAACTGATACAACCAAATTGAACACAATATGAAACAGCTTTTGTAAAAAATGACCCCGCATATGTACTTAAAGAGCAAGAGCAATGGAAACATGTCACTTTTAGAAGAAAACAACAACCAAGAGCAAAGCCCCCTAGCCCACTCCAATGAAGCCTTCTGAAACTGAAACTTTCATACCTCCCCCGGAAGAAAATATGCAGACACCCACCAAAGAGCATTCATCAATAGTAGAGGCACAACCCAGCATTCCTGTAACAGGAAGAAAAGTATTGCAGACTTCCCTAAGAAAAAAAAAGGCAAATATTGATGATAGGAGATTCAGTTCTTAGGGGAACAGAAATTATAGTTTTCAGACCAGGCAGCTAATCCGGTGAGGTATATTGTCTCCCTGGAGCAAAAGTGAAAGATATAACTGAGTGCCTTACTAAAATAATCAACCCCACGGATTATTACCCCTTTCTTCTCCTATACATGGGGACCAATGACACAACAATGAATCTGAAAAGAATAACAAGAGATTATGAACAGCTAGAGAATAAAGTTAAAGAATGAGGAACATAAATAGTGTTCCCATCTATACAGTACTTCCAACAAAAGGCCAACTTCCAATGAGGGAGCAAAAGGTTTTAGAAATGAACCACTGGCTTAAAAAATGATGTTATCAACAGAATTTCGCTTCCTAGACCATGGTCTGCATAACCTACATGAAAGGCTACTGGCAAAGAATGGACTGCACCTCACAAGAACTGGAAAGAATATATTCAGAAAGTGACTGATCTTATCAAAAGGGCTTTAGACTAAAATTGAGGGGGGGGGGCAACCTTCACAATCTTTAAAACCTATTTCCAAGCAAAAACCACTAGATAACCAATCATATAAGGAGGTAGGGGAGTAAAGGGAAGAATTTTTAAAAATGAAGTAGATAGGAAAGGACAGAAATCCCAGTTACAAAGTAGGAGATATAAGAAACATACAAAAGACCAGTAAAGGACTCAAATGCCTATATTCTAAGGCTCAAAGTTTAAGGGAAAAAAAACAGGGTGAACTTGAAGTATTGGTACATGAAGGCAGATATTATATAGTTGCCATTACTAAAATTTGGTGGGATGAAACTCATGACTGGAATGTAATGATTGAAGGATACAAACTACTGTGTTTCAATTGGATTGATCCAGAGCTTTTTTATTGGCTACAGAGGCCTTTCTTGAAGGCCTCTGATGGCTAAACAAGGTCGGTGTGTGTGTGTGTGTGTGTGTGTACCACATGCATCAATCCTGAGCCCGTTTCTTGGCTGCAGAGGCTTTTCCTGAAGACAGAGGCTGGGGCTAGTGTGTGCGAGCGGCGGCAAGTGGCTGCAGAAGTGGGCCGACAAAGCAAGGAAGGTGTATGGGTGTATGAGGCTTGGCTGCAACTGTCTGAAGGTAAGAAGCTCAACTCCCCCATCCCCACCCTCACTTGATTTTTACCTGTGCACCTTGCCCGTGCAACCAGGTACAATGGATTGGGCAGGATCATAACTAGGGATTATTTTGGGGGGTAGGGCTTATATTGGGTACACATGTAAAAATCAAGTTAGGGCTTATTTTTGGGATGTCTTATTTTCAGAGAAACAAAGTATTCAAAAGAAATGGACCTAACAAAAGAGGAGGTGGAGTTGCATGATATATAAAAGATCACTACACTTCTACAGAAATACACAAAACCAAGGATGAAGACTTCCTAGAATCCATATGGAATATATAAAATGGAAGAAATGACATTGTCACCCAACCAAGCAGAAGAAATAGATGAACTTTTTGCTAATCAATTAACAAATGTATGTAGGAAACATACCACAGTAGTAATGGGAAGCTTTAACTACCCTGATATCAACTGGGAGACAAACTCTGCAGCGAGTGAGCAATTGAATAGATTCCTAACCAATTTAGCTGACAACTTTGTCATCCAAAAGGTAGAGGAGGAAACTAGAGGAAAAGCTATACTGGACCTATAGTAATTCTTATTAACAGAGAAGAAATGATAGAGGAAGTTGAACTTCACAGAACCTTGGGTGAAAGTGATCACGTCATACTGAAATTCAATATAAGGCAAACACAAGCAATGGAATATAGTCCAACGAGTGTCTTAAATTTTAAAAGAGCTGATTTTAACAAACTCAAATAGACCCTAAGAAAAATTCCATGGATAAAAATCCTAAAGGGGAAAACAACTCAAGAAGCATGGGAAAAATATGATCATAAAAGCCCAGTCCAACACTATGCCACTGAAAAAGAAAACAAGAAATCCAAGAAGAAACCAGCATGGTTGCACAAAGATCTCTCTGACAAAAACGGAAGACACTGCTGCCATTCTTTTTTTTTTTTTGAATTTTTTTTATTTTAGATTAAAAAAAAAACAAACCCCACAATAATAACATAAAAATATCATCCTTACAAACAATTATAGATAGCATCTCAATCGGTTAAAATCATTTCGTGCTTACAATTCTCCAAATCTCCTCATATAGCAATTATTTTTTACTTAAACTAAAGATAAATATTTAAACATTTCATATATGCTATCTCATCTCCATACTTTTTTATCAAACCATTGATAAAATATCTCCCATATAAAACAGTATTGTATCTTCCTGTTCTCTTATTTCAAATGTCAATCTACTCATTTCAGCACAATCCAACATTTTCATAATAATTTCTTCATTGGTAATTATCTTCTCTCCTTTCCAGTTTTTGGCAAATACAATTCTGGCCGCTGTTAAAATGTTCACAATTAAGTATTGTAATTCTTTATTAAATGTCTCTGGTAAAATTCCTAATAAAAATATTTCTGGTTTAAAGTCAATATGTCTCTTTGTCATTTTTTCTAACCACGTATGTATTTTAGTCCAAAATCTCCTTGCTTCCACGCATGTCCATCACATATGGTAATACGATCCTGGAGTTTGATGATACTTCCAACATTTCTCCAATTTATTCTTAAACATCCTGGCTATTCTTGTTGGGGGTAGATGCCACCTGTAAAACATCTTATACAAATTCTCTTTATATGCTGTTGACATTGTCATTTTATAATTATGTGATCACAATTTTTGTCATTTCTCTAAATCAATACTATAACCAATTTTTTTCCCCATGCTATCATTGATTCTTTAACTTGTTCTTCTTCCAGTTTTGTTTCAAGTAAATATCCATATAGCTTTTTAATTATATGGTCATCTGAACCCATTAATATCTTGTCTAAACCAGTCGAAACACTATAAATACCTTCTTGTTTAAAGTCTTCTCGATATCTGGAAAGTCTTCTCGATATTTGGAAAGTATTTGCATGTATGAAAACCAATCTATCTTAATTCCCTGATCTTCTAAGTTTTGTTTCAATTTAAGTTCACCATTTTCATCCAATAATTCATTATATCTAATAATTTGTTCCCCTTCAAATACCACTGGATAAGAAAAAGCTTCAATTGTAGATACCCAGACTGGAATCTTCAGATAATGGTATTTTTTGATCTTCTCCCACAATGGATCAATCACAATTCAGACAAAATTCTTTCTTTTCCTTTTTTAAACAAAACACAGTCCCAAAAATCAATGCTCTTCTCTTCTCATTCAGTCCAGCCTCAGTCTTAAAAAAAACAATTAGTTTAAAAAGTTCCAATCAGCAATTGGGTTTCAAATAGTCTATTTCAAAATAAATTCGCCGCTTAACTTCCTTTAGATAATCATCCACTCACTCATCCCTTAAGATGAACTTGTCAGTCAAAATAAAGCTCTCTCACCAGATCGGATAGCTGTCGTTCCTCTTTCTTCCTCCGAAGCTGCCCCAGCCTTGGCAGCCGCAAAGGCTGTTTCCCCGCAGCCGGAAAAAGGGCCTTCCTGGATCAATCAGGGACTTTGTGACGTCCCTGAGATTGACAGGAGGTGCCCTCCACTACCACAGTCAAACCTAGACTGTGGGGTCCTAACTGGACCGTCTGGCAGCGGGGCTATCGGTGGCGATTCCGGAGCCCCAAAATCGCGCCTCCGTTTCGCTGCGGCATCAACTTCCGGTCCTCGACACTGCTGCCATTCTGAGTGGTCCACTGTCACCCTGCTGAGGCAGTCTGTCTGCACATTCTGTGTCCCAGAAATGTGCTCTGCCCTCAAAGACTGAAGGTGCGTCTCTGCCCAGAGGCCCAGATGTTCTGCCTCTGTTAAGAGGGATCTGGAATGAGTCCCCCTCTTATTGATTGATGTGGGCTTTGGCTGTCATGTTGTCTGTTAATACCAGAACATGTCGCCCGACTTTGGTGTCCTTGAAGCTTCTGAGGGCCAGATGTACTGCCCTGAGCTCCAGCCAATTGATCTTGTGGGTCAAGTCAACCTGGTTCCACTGGCCCTGGGCTATCAGTGACTGGCAGTGGGCTCCCCAGCAGTAGAGGCTGGCATCCGTCATGATGGTCAGACGGTGGGGCTCCTTGAACAGGCATCCCTTGGTGATAGCCTGGGTGTTCTGTCCCCTCCCACGAGTAGCCTTGCAGAAGCTCAAATAGCCCGGCAGTAACAAACACAGGCTAAAGAGATTGAAGCTGGCCCTTTAATAAACAGTTCAGTAGTTACCGGCAATGTTCCAAAGGTATATCAGTTCAGGAATTACCGGGCAATGTTCCAGAGGTCTTGGCAGACAGCCAGCAGGCTAATACAGACTCCTTTTCAAAACTCAAAACTAGCAGTTCTAAACTCCAAAACACCAACAAATTGTTCACCATGCCTTTCCGGCCCAGCCACACCCTTTTTATACTTTGTAGGGTGTGGCCCTATGCCTCCTGACCACACCTCTTGGGACGTGGCAATAGCTGTTCTCTACAACATCTCCTACGTCTCTCTCTTGCATCCAATAGGGGCTCCCTCTCCTTGTTACCGGCCTCTGTTTCCTCAATTTGGCTGGGGTCCAGAGGCATGTCAGCAACTGTCAGTTCTTGCTGACTCACCAGTGAAGACGGCCCCTCCGTCACATAGCTCGTGCCAACTTCTTCCACCTCATTCTCCGAATCAGCATGCAAAGATAAATCAATCTCCGGGGCCGGAGTCACAACACTGGGACATCCACCACCGAAAAGACTACAGCACCCTTTGAGCCTGACCTGTGAGTTGCTCCTGCCGGATCTTTCATAGGGCAGGAGGAACCTTTGGAGCGCTCTGGCGTGTAGCCGTGCCCACAAGATGATGGAAATGAAGGACATCATTTTGCCCAGGAGCTGAGACAAGAGTGCCATAGGTACTGTGCCCTTGGACCTGATGCGCCTTGCCAATTGTTGCAAGCTGTCTTGCCTCTCTGGTGAAAGAGAGAGACCATACATACGGATGTGTCTATTATGGCTCCCAAATGGAGCAATCTGGTGGTTGGAGAAAAATTACTTTTCTTGGTGTCGATCGAAAAGCCATGATGCTGTAGTACCTGTATCCTGGTCTGTAGGTCTGCCTCTGCTTGATGAGGACTGGTTCAGAATGTCATCCAGATAACACTGGACTCTGATTGGTATCGATCGAAGATAGGCCGCCAAAGCTGCTAGTAGCTTTGTGAAGGCCCTTGATGCTGATGACAGGCCAAATGGCATGGCTTTGTACTGGTAGTGCCTAAGAAAAATGAAGGAACTGCCTGTGGGCGGCCCTGATTGGTATATGGAGATATGCCTCTGTCAAGTGTATGGAAGTCGCCCTCACGTATACTCCCCAGTATCGACTGGAGAGACTGCATCTTGAAGTGCTTCAGATCTAAAATTGCTCTCCACCCCCCGGAGCTCTTCTGGATTACAAATAATATTGAATAAAATCCCTGTCCCTGCTGTTCCTGAGGGATAGGCTGAATCACCTGGATGTCCAGCAGATGCTGAATTGCTGTTTCCATCAGGTCTCTTTTGGATGCATCCCTGGAGACGAGGCATCCAATAAAAAGTTTTGGGGTGGTGGTGGTGAGAAATTCCAGAGTCAAACCTGAACTCACCGTGCTGAGGACCCACTTGTCTGATGATGTAGCCTCCCACTGATGGACATGGAGGCTGAGTCGGCCGCTGATTGGTGGGATGGCCCTGCAGTCATTTCAAGTGACGATAGGGGCGACTTCCTACCCCACAGAAGGGCTGCTTCCCCTGAAACAGTTGGCGATTCTGAAACTCTGACCTATCTGGTTGTCTGTCCTGCTTACCAGTCTCTGAAACTGGTGGTAATCGAGTCCCATGTCTGGGGCTCAAAAGGTCTGCCTCCTAAAATATGGTGAGGGGCGCTGGTCGCCCCGCCTGTAAAGGTAAGGCATGGTCTTGCCCTTGCCCTTGGTCTCTACAAGGATGGGTTCCAGGGCATCCCCAAACAATTTGTTGTGAAAGGGGCTGAAGCCAACTTCCATTTATTCTTATTGTCAGATCATCAATACCTAAACCATAGCAAGTGCCGGGCTGTAACCGAGGATGCAAACTTTGCCGCATTCAGAGTGGCATCAGCTGAAAACTCAGCTGCAACTACCAACTTGTTGATATCTTGATGTATCCTAACATCTTCTGGGGGGAATCCTTTCCTGCATCTGGCAAAGCCAGAGCAAGGAAGCCCTATTAAAAAATGAAGTTGACGTGGTGGCCTTAACTGCCCAGGCAGCCGCCTGGTGGGCCTTGTGCAAGGTCAATTCCGTTTTCTTATCATCTGCCTTTAAACAATCAATTGCATCCGCTGGTACGAGTGCAACAGATGTCAAGGCAGCCACCGGTTTATCCACTGTAGGAATCTGCAAGGCTTCAGAGAGGTCTGCAGCAACATTGTAGAGCTTCCTCTCTGACCTTGACGGAGGAAGATCCGCTCCTGGATTCCACTGCCTCTGGACTATGTCCAGAAAGAGCTTGGGTGATGGGATTACCTCTGCCTCAACAGTTGGCTCTGAAAAGAGCAAATGACCGGAATCCCCAGGATTCGGGGTTGAGTCTAGAACTGGATCAGACTCCAAATTTGTTATGGCTTTGGCCTTACGTAGCAAGGACTTGAGCAAGTCCGGTTTAAAGAGACCTGTGAAAGGTGATGGATCCAGGTTCATCCCCTCATCCTCCGAATAGACCATAAACTCTTCCTCCTCAGCTGAGGAGTCACCACTCCTAATGGAAACAGCTAGAGAGTGAAGACTCTGAGGAGCCAACCAGGCGTCTTGAGGCATGGTTTGCAGTTGTTGGGGGTGGTAACAGGAAACTCTCTGGGGAGGATGATTCCTTTGCTGCAAGCCTACAGCTATTCCCTGCGTAATAGCTTGGGAAATAATCAATTTCAAATGTTCAGGTAATTCAGAACCAGTTTGGTCCTCTGGGCGGATCCTCGCCGTAGTAGGAATAAATGTAGCCTCAGGCATAGCTCTGGGAAGAGGGAGTAGGTCCTCTGTTCCTGCTAGGGCAAACTGGGATTTGCAAGAAAAAAGGCTTCAGCCCTATCCATTACTTCTCCTAAAGTTGGAGAACACGACTCTCTGGTGCCATCTGGTGACCAGGTGCAATAAGAAACTGGCTCCAAAAGACCTGAATCATTAGTAGGATCCAATGGCCGTCCTTCCTGAGGGCGGAAAAATTCTGCTCCTCCCTTGGGGGAACCTCCCCGATCCAGACTTTTCTTAGCCTTGTGGATCTTGGCCATTTCTTTTTCAATGGCCTTTTGGCGCCATTTGGCGTCCTTTTCAGCCATTTTGGAGCCTCTGCCACTCAAAGTGGCTGCTGTATGGCTCCACCGATCTCTGGCTTGAGGCACCCTGCCTCTGGGTCCGGGAAGCTCTAGGGCAAGCCCTACTGTCCTCTATCTGAGGCTGACAGCTGGTGGAAGGTGCCCGAGATGCCATTTTCCACCATGTTGATAGGCAGACTGGCCCGCAATGGGCTGCTACTGCCATGGCTCAAATCTGTGCTCTCATGTGCTCCCACCACTTCACAGTGTGCCCAGATGAAACTGGGTAGTGACTGAGTCCCTCTCCGCCTTCCCGGCGGGAATGCCTGGCCTCGGCTTGGAATTGAGCCCAATTTAAAAAGCCTCTTACTGCTGATCACGACTGGCAGGGACCTCGGCTGAATGGAAGCTGGGAAAAAAGGCAGCTAATCAGCGGACTGGTTAGCTGCCTGATCGCTGAGAGCGATCTGCCAATAATCAAAGATTTCTTCCCTTTATTTTGCTTACAATTGGGAGAATCCGGAATCAAAGGCAAAGCTCGCTCGTTCCACATGTCTCTTCTGCGCTGAAGACTGAGCCGAACTGGGGAATCACCAGACGAGGGAGGAGTGACCATAAAAGGAAATAAAGATCACATGCTCAGTCTCCAGGCAGAAGAAGAACAGAGCAATACCCATTCCTGGATTCTCTCGATCCAGCTCAAGGGAGAAAAAGGATAAATCCAAAAAATGAAAAGAGGGACACTTAACTAAGGCAAAATATCAGCAGATAGCCCGAATCTGGCCAAGATGAAATCAGGAAAACAAATGCTCAGAATAAACAAAGATTTGCAACAAAAATCAAAGATAATTTTTAAAAGTTTCTTTCAACATAGAAATAATAAGAAAAAAGTCAAGGAAACAGTTGGTTTCCTTGAGCGAGAGAAAATGGCAAGGAAGTAACAGAAAGCAAAGCTGCTTAATTCATTCTTTGCATCAGTCTTCACGCAAAAAAAAAAACCCCAACAACAAAAAAATTATAGCCCAACATACCAAAAACGTAACTGTAAAACAGACTAGAAATAAAAATTAAAATAAGCAAAAAAATAGTAAGAGCACAGCTGTCTGATTATTTTTCTTCTTCTCCTTCTAAGTTTTTTATTTTAATATTTTTTATAAAAATGTCAAATCAGTGTGTGAACAGTGTGGCACCTGGGTGCCATACATTCCAATACAAATGAAACTGATCAAACATTATTATTACATTCAATCAACTTATGTATTTCTAATAACAATACACATCTATGTTAGGTTACAGTCTATCGTTAGTCCATTGAGTGGTGGCTCAAGTCAATGAGCCCCCCACCAAACTAGTTAGCATGTTTGGAAATGTCCGCCTTGGAGGATGACTGGAAATTACTAACATTCATCTACTGGCGGTTTAGTGACCTGCTTACTTACATAAATAGGGAGGTTGCCATCAACCATTTGGGCATTGTGGGTGCTGACAAGAGGCCGAATAGCATAGCGTCGGAGTAAAGTAATGGCAGCCATAGTAGCATACCCCTGGTCGAACATGAGAGGAAGGCCGAGACCCCCCACATCCAAAGTGACCACCTACCATGTGACCCTTGGGATTCCAATCATCTTTCCTGACAGAAAGTTAGGCTGAAATCAAACACCAGCTCAAGTCCGGAAGAACCCTCTTCGAGAAGAAGGTGAGAGGTGATGGGAGAGTAGTCTGAATTTGATCAGCTGCTCTCACCTCTATCGTCGATGACAGTCAGCACCAGGTAAGCACTTCCCTAACAAGGTAGAACCCTGAAGGGGTCCCCAGGCCAACTGCCACTTACCTGTAATCGTCGGCAGCCAATGGCAAGTGAGGACCAAGGATAGGTTGTCAATGAGGAAGTGGTAGATGAGGCCACAAACATGTGTCACACTGAGAGTGGCCTCAGCCTAGCCCCAGCAGTGTACCTAAGATCGCCAACTCCCTGATGTGAAGCCTACTTAAATTAAGGCGTAGCCCTCAAGAGGGATCTCAGTAAGGGGGGGAAGGGGGGCTGGCAGTGAGGGTGTAACAGGCCAAGTGGCTGACCGTGTGCCCTGATGAGTTAGCTACTGCCCTCCTGTCTACATGGCCGTCCAGTGTTTGTAGGATGGCAGCGGGGTCCCTGGCTTCCGTATGTAGCCCTATTCCCTTCCAGGGAACGGTGGTGCCACCCCCGAATGGGCTCCAACTCTGGAGAATGGCCAGGAAGCGAATGGTCGATGGGGAATCTGCCGTCAGTTCCAAAACTGTCTATATGCAGAATGTGTTGCCTTCTGGGAAGTGCCTGGAGGTTGTGTTTGATCGCAGGCAGGCTGTGGTCCAGGCCCTGTAGAGAGTGGACTTAACCAGGACAAGACAAAGGGCCCGGAGGTTGATGGGACAGAGGCCCTGACAGTATTCACAAACCATGGGAAACTGTATTGTTTCCGAAGTGGGAGATCCACAGACTGGAGGAAACCTGTGGCGGAAGACTATGAAAGTCTCCACCTGAGCCTTGTGGTGTGGTTGCCAAGTGTGGCTTGTGACACTGTGTCTAGCTGTCAGATCTACTATGTTGTAGCCCTGTAGGAGTACTATGAGCAATCGATTAAGGAATTAAGCTTCAGGAGACCAGCTAAACCTGGCTCTGCTCCTCCCCTGGGCCAGGCCCCACTACTGTGGGGGAAAAGTTGTGGCAGGAGTGACTAGATCTCCCTGAAAGATCAGATACACTGCTTTATCTGTTGGTTAAAGGAGACCAGATCTGCCAAGGCAGAATTTGTATGTGAAAGCCTTGCTGCCTATCGCTACCTAGTGGCCCTGAGCCATGTTGATGAAGGGGGACACCGGGGTCCTGAAGGGGATGTGACCCCTCCCATGGTCTTGTCACCTCAGCTGCTGTTTTAGGTGGGAATAGAACTCACAGTCTTAACTAGTCAGCCCTGCAGCTCGAGGATGCCATGCCAGCCGAGGGAACAGCTGCATGAAAAAAGCTTGAGGAAGAGCGGAGCGCTGATGGCTGGTAGAGGGCTACGCTCAATACTAGACTAACTTGCGCCTATGAACTACTCTCGCTCATGTCCTATCCCCAGCGCTGTAAGTGCAGTAAACACCCCTCTCAAGGCAGACTGGCTCGTAACGAGCAACCACCGCTTGCTTCCAATGGCGCCAGGACCGCCCCAGTGTTATCACCAGGAAGACTAGTTGACAAGATGCAGCCGACGTAGCGGCTAAAAAAGGCACAAATATTCCTGTTTTACTTTTGAATTTATGTAGGCTGGCGAGCTCTGTGCATTCTCAGTTCGGCTCTAATGGTGCAAATTGCCTCCATCATGTTACACCTGAGGAAACCGGCAACCTAGCTCAAAAAGAGTTCTCCTGCCACAGTTACCATAGCACTGGGCGCAGCAGGCACTTACCTCCTGTTACAAAGTGGACTGGCTCTGAGGGAGCTCTCCCGCTGCGACTGTAATGGGCACGGCGCTTTCGCCACGTTGTGCTCCAGTAAAATGCAGCTTTGCTCGCAAGGAGCTCTCCCACACAGTTGTCATAGTGCTGGGCACATCAGCCACTCACTTTCTGTTACAAGGCGGACTGGCTCTAAGGGAGTTCTCCCGCCATGGCTGTAATGGTGCAGGGTGCTTACGCCACGTTGCGCTCCAACTGCCTTCTACTCTCCTGCCACAGTTGTCATAGCGCTGGGTGCGTCAGCTGCTTACTTTCAGTGACAAGGTGGACTGGCTCGAAAAGAGCTCTCCCGCCATGGCTGTAATGGCACAGGGCGCTTCTGCCACATTGCGCTCCAGTAGAAGGCAGCCTGGCTCGCAAGGAGCTCTCCTGCTGCCGCTCCAATGCCGCTGGGCATATCTGCCACATTACCTCATGAGATGGGCAGACTGGCTCATCAGAGCTCTTCTGCCTCGGTCACTATAGCGCTGAGCACTATTGCCACTGCATCTTTGGCGAGTGAGGCAGATTGGCTCAAAAAACGCTCCTGCGGCAGCAATGACTGTGCTGAGCTCTCCCATGCTCGATGAGCTGTAAGGGAAGGTTCCTGTCATGGATGTAATGTAGCCGAGCACTGTTGCCGCTGTCCTCCTGTAGAAGTAGGCAGCCCGGCTCTCCAAGAGCTCTCCTGCTGTGGCTAAGATGATGCTGAACTCAGCAGCCACTTTCCACATGAAAATCAGGCAGACTGGCTTGTCATTAGCGCTCCTGCTGCAGCTCTTCTGGCACAATAAGCTCTCACCGCAATCAGTGTGTCTGGACGAACCAGACAGTGACTGAGCCCTTTCTACCTTCGCAGACAATTGCCAGGGGTTGCCCATAACAGGCAAGACCCCCTCCACTAAGCGCAGGACTGGCAGGGGCCTTGGCTGCTCGTTAAGCCGGCACGAAGGAGTACCAGCGGACTGGTAACCTCCCGGATCGCTCCCTAGCGATCACCGAGCCTTGCTCGGTAAGAAGAATAAGGACTTTCCGTTGTTCGGTGTGAAGGAATTCCAGGAATGGGTGAGCCTCTTTTTCTCAGTCTCAACTCGCTGGAAGACCGAGTCGAACTGGGGAGCACCCAGGCAGGGGAGGAGTGGCCACAAAACATTGACTTGGTCTCCAAGCAGAGAAGCAGAGTATTATCCATTCCTGGATGATCTTCCCCGCCACAATGGAGAAGCTCCTTTATATCCTCTTTGCAAATTCAATCCTCTAATATAATATTCAAATGTTTCTTTGGTTGAATCACTTTCTTGTAGTTTCCCTTTTTGTCAGCAGGTGGCACTCTCCATTTAAAATTTCAGTTTAGTAGTCCATCATTGTTTTGATTATACAACAAATGTAAAAGCAGAATAAGTTATGTATGTATGTATGTATGTATGTATGTATGTATGTATATAATTACAATATTTAAAAATACCTTCCCAGTACTGCTTCTTCCCAGTTTAGGAGTCAATTTTATGTTTATATTAAAACTGTCATTTATTCTCCTGCATCTTTCATTTCCAGTTAGGCATTTCTTCAGAGCGCTCCAAAATGCTTAGGTGCCGCTTTAATAAATAGTTCCTGGCAAATGGTTTTGAATTATTTCTTGAGGTTAAATTTAAAACAAAAGAAAAATCCTCTCCCCCAGTTCCACCACAGCTCACCATGTGCCATAGGTTCGCCATCACAGATATAGGATCTCTTGCTTGAGCAGGAGGCTGGACTAGAAGACCTCCAAGATCCCTTCCAGCTATATTCCAATTCTTTATTGGCAAAGTGTGATTGGACACAAAAGGAATTTGTCTTGGTGCATATGCTCTCGGTATACATAAAATAAAAGATACATTCGTCAAGAATCATAAGGTACAACACTTAATGATAGTCATATGGAAACAGTCAATATAAATCTTAAGGATACCAGCAACAAGGTTAAAGTCATACAGTCATAAGTGGGAGGAGATGGGTGATAGGAACGATGAGAAGATTAATAGTAATGCAGACTTAGTAACGGGTTTGAAAGTGTTGAGGGAATTATTTGTTCAGCAGAGTGATGGTGTTTGGGAAAAAACTGTTCTTGTGTCTAATTGTTCTGGTGTGCAGTGCTCTATAGCGTCATTTTGATGCGAGGGGTCTGTAAATATTTTCACAGCCCTCTTTTTGACTCGTGCAGTATACAGGTCCTTGGTTTGTTAAAAACAGGTCATGCCAAACCAATCTTATTTCATTCTTTGACAATGTTGACTAAATTAGTAGACCAGTGAAATGTTGTGGTCATAATGTACTTAAGACTTCAGCAAAGCATTCAACAAAGTAGACCACAACCTACTTCTTGATAAACTAGAAAAATGTGGGATAGACAGCATCAGCACTAGATGGATTTGTAATTGGCTGACAAACCATACTCAACAAGTGGACCTTAATGGTACTACATCCACATGGAGGGAAGTAAGCAGTGGAGTACTACAATTCTGTCTTAGGCCCAATACGCTTCAATATATTCGTAAATGAATTAGATGAGGGAATAGAAGGAGATCATCAAATTTGCAGATGACACTAAGCTGGCAGGAATAACCAACAGCCCAGAAGACAAGCTCAGGATCCAAAAAGATCTTGAAAGACTTGAATACTGGGCCCTATCCAACAACAGGAAACTTAATGTGGAGAAAAATCAAGGTTTTACACCTAGGCAGGAAAAACGAAAGGTACAAATTTATTTATTTTTATTTTATTAGATTTTTATATCGCCCTTCTCCCACTGGACTCAGGGCGGTGAACAACCAAGAATAAAAACATCACATACAAAATTTAATTTTTTTAAAAAAGAATTAAACAAATTTCCGGCGTGTCCCAAGATGGCAGCGGTCGGCTGAGCTCCGCTGAGGAGATGGAGAGGTCGCTGGTGTCAGGGGTCTTCAGGAGCCGTTTAACTATCTCCGGCTCCAGTCCCAATGAGGGGAATGCCCGCCCTGCCTGCTGAGGGCTTTTTCGCCCTCCGGAATATCAGGGCAGGGCGGGACGCGCTGTTTGAAGCCGCCGCGGGAGATGGGGCGGCGGCCTGCTAAAAACAGCTGTTTCCGGCTTGTCAGCGCCGGGAGGAGTGGAAGCCGGAGCGTTCGGCAGCGTTCGGCGTTGCTATGCGGCGGCGGTGGCTTGGAGGTGCCCTTCATCCCCTCACCCCTCAGGGATCTCTGGGACGCTCTCCGGACGTTTTTCGGGGGTCCTGGAGAGCCCAGGGTGCTGGTTGCGAGCCGGCGACGGCGGTGGCGGCAGCGGCAGCAGGCAATGGCAGTCACGGATCATCCGGCTGAGGAAAGAGCTTGCAGCAGGTGGATGGGGGAATACGGACAGCCTTGCCCTCAGGATTACCATCTGCTCTTTTTTGAGCCTTGACCCCTGTTATCCGGGGTTTGTTTGTCATCAGAGCTGAGACTGGGGATTTGGGGAGTTTTTGGACAGGAGAGGTGGGAGGCTGACCAGGGCTCTATTGGTCGCCTCGGGTGGCTTCTCCCCCCACTTCTTCCCCCAGGTATGGGTGGGTGTTGGCCTTTGATGGCCACCCACCCTTGGACTTGGACTGGGTTCTTTGTCTGCTATCCCTACTCTCGCCCCAGGGAAGAACTTGTGCCTGTGGGATTATCATCATTGTCTTTAATAACTTTACAAATTGCTGGCTTCTTGTGCGACCCCAAACTGGAGGAGAACTGGGCAAAATGGTGTGCAGGTGCTGAGGGTTCTGTTTGTCATCCGCCAGATGAAAGGATGGACTATTGTGACTTTATTGTCAATGTCATCTGCTCCAGTCACTGTGAGAGGGTGACTGGGATAATTATCCTCCAGACGTGGGGGGATGTCACTGGCCCCTTTCACTGTCATGAGAGGGCAGTGAACCAGCTCCTGATATGAAGATCTACTTTGACCCAGTATTATTGGACGATCTGGTGAAGCCCTGACCAGTTGACTCTCCATCTCTGTTTTGTGCAAAGTTTACGGCTGCTGACCTGCTTGCGCTGCGAGACTCCCCCCTCTCGCAGGTTTGGCCCTCCACACTATCGAGGGCCTACCTTGATGACGGATTTTGGAATCCCGAGAGGTGGCATGCGGCGAGGAGGGGGTTGTGGGGTTTTTTGGGGAAATTTTTAGATAAGGTTTTAAAGGTTTCTGGGAGGGGGGTGGGCTCTGTGGGTTTGGGGGAGAACCTGTCGGGGAGGAGGCCAGAGCTGGCTGAAGAGCACGGCACTAGAGATGCGGGAACCGGGGTCAAAGAGGGGGTTAGAGCTTGTGTTGTGGATGGACATTACATCAGTACTGTGAGTGGGAGGGGCAGATATGGCGGGAGCAGGGGGCCACATCAGGTTGTGGGAGCGCGCGCCTGCTGGCTCCTAGCGGTGGCGCGCTCCGGCCTCCAATGCTCCCCTCATTCCCCAGGTTGCACAGACCCTCAGGCCCTGGGCCTTCGGCTGATGCTG
Source organism: Arizona elegans (assembly GCA_022577455.1). Taxonomy (NCBI): domain Eukaryota; kingdom Metazoa; phylum Chordata; class Lepidosauria; order Squamata; family Colubridae; genus Arizona; species Arizona elegans. Next base: position 160,053,475 of record JAKOOJ010000001.1, read on the forward strand.
TACAACGCCCGGTCCGTGGTAAATAAAGCTCCCCTCATTTGTGATCTTGTTCAGGAGGGGGGAGTGGACCTGGCGGGTATTACGGAGACCTGGTTGGGCCAGGAGGGGGGGTCCCCCTCATTGAGATGTGCCCACCCGGTTTCCGCGCATTCCATCAGCCGAGGACACGGGAGGGGCGGGGGGGTGGCGGTTGTCATTAGAGAAGGTCTTGGCCCGAGGGAGGTCACTGTTCCTCAGACGGCTGGTTGTGAGTCCCTCCTTGTGAAGTGGGGTCATGGGGTGCAGATGGGTGTGCTGGTTACGTACCTGGCTCCCTGCCACGTGACGGCAGCCCTGCCCGAGCTGCTCAACGTAATAGCCGCAGTGGCAGTTGACACCCCCAGGCTTATGGTCATGGGGGATTTTAACCTGCCATCCGTCGGTGAGGTGTCTGAGGTGGCTCGGGAGTTCATGGCTTCCATGATGGCCATGGACCTGAGCCAGTTAGTTCATGGCCCTACTCACACGGGGGGAAACACGCTAGACCTGGTTTTTGTCTCTGGTCAGTGGTTGAGTGATCTTGAGATAGGGGATATAGTGATCGAGCCCTTTTCATGGTCAGATCACTCCCTCCTTCGCTTTGACCTTCGAACTGCCGCACCCCACCGCAGGGAGGCGGAACCATTGAGGTGGTACCACCCCAGGCGCCTGATGGATCCTGATACGTTCCAGACGGAGCTTGGGCCATTTCCTGAGGCTCTGGCACACGGCTTGACTGAGGAGCTGGTGGCCGCCTGGGATAGGGCGGCCGCTGGAGCTTTGGATTGGGTCGTGCCTTTGCGGCCTCTGACCCGGCGTCGATCTCGCCTGGCTCCTTGGTTCACCGAGGAGCTGAGGGAGATGAAGCGCCGGAAAAGACGCCTGGAGAGTGGTTGGAGGGCCAGCCATTCTGAATCTGACCGAACACTGGTAAGATCTTATATTAAGACCTACCTGGTGGTGATAAAAGTGGCGAAGTATAACTATTTTGCCACTCTTATTGCGTCATCAGATAATTGCCCGGCCGCCCTGTTTAGGGTGACCCGCTCCCTGCTCCACCAGGAAGCGCGGGAGGACCCCTTGGAGGGTAGAGCCAAGGATTTTGTACAGTATCTGTATGACAAAATCGCTCAGATTCGGGAACACCTGGACTCTGACTGGGTAGATTCAGCGGGGAGGACAGAGGCAGGTCTTGTGAGTATTATCTGGGAAGAGTCTGATTCTGTGACGCCCGAAGACGTGGACAGGATACTGGGCAGACTGAGCGCAGCCACGTTTACTGGACCCGTGTCCCTCCTGGTTGGTGCTGGCCTCTTGGAAGGTTACACGAGGCTGGCTCCAGGGGATTATAAATGCTTCCTTGAGTGAGGGTGTCTTCCCTGCCGCCTTGAAAGAGGTGGTGGTGAGGCCTCTCCTCAAGAAGCCTTCCCTGGACCCAGCAGTGTTGGCAAATTATTGTCCAGTCTCCAATCTTCACTTCGTTGCGAAGGTTGTTGAGAGTGTGGTAGCGCGACAGCTCCCCCAGTACCTGGATGAATCGTCGTATCTGGATCCGTTCCAGTCGGGCTTCAGGCCTGGGTACAGCACGGAAACGGCATTGGTCGCGTTGGTTGATGATCTCTGGAGGGCTCGGGACAGGGGTTGTTCCTCTGTCCTGGTCCTATTAGACCTCTCAGCGGCTTTTGATACCATTGACCATGGTATCATGCTGCACCGGCTAGAGGAGTTAGGGGTGGGGGGCACCGTCCTACGGTGGTTCTCCTCCTTTCTCTCTGACCGGTCGCAGTCTGTGTTGACAGTGGGGCAGAGGTTGACCCCGGGGCCCCTTGTATGTGGGGTGCCACAAGGGTCGGTCCTCTCTCCCCTTCTGTTCAACATTTATGTGAAGCCGCTGGGTGAGATCATCCGTGGTTTCGGGGTGAAGTACCATCAGTACGCTGATGATACTCAGCTGTACATCTCCACCCTGGACCACCCCAATGATGCCCTTGAAGTGATGTTCCGGTGCCTGGAGGCTGTGTGGATCTGGATGGGGAGAAACAGACTCAGGCTCAACCCATCCAAGACCGAGTGGCTGTGGTTTCCGACATCCCGATATAGTCAGTTGGTGCCATCACTGACTATTGGGGGCGAGTCATTGGCCCCCACGGAGAGGGTTCGCAACTTGGGTGTCCTCCTGGACTCATGGCTGTCTTTAGAAGAGCACATGACGGCCGTGGCCCGGGGGACTTTTTATCAGGTCCGCCTGATTCGCCAGTTGCGTCCCTTTCTGGATCGGGACTCGTTAAATACAGTCAATCATGCTCTCGTTACTTCCCGCTTGGACTACTGCAATGCTCTCTACATGGGGCTCCCCTTGAGGAGCACCCGGAGGCTCCAACTGGTCCGGAATGCGGCCGCGCGGGTGGTTATGGGAGCGACGTGGCGCTCCCATGTGACCCCCCTCCTGCGCGAGCTGCACTGGCTCCCGGTGGTCTTCCGAGTGCGCTTCAAGGTTTTGGTTACCACCTTTAGAGCGCTCCATGGCATCGGACCGGGGTATCTACGAGACCGCCTTTTGCTACCAATAGCCTCTCACTGACCTGTACGCTCCCATAGAGAGGGGCTCCTCCGGGTGCCGTCGGCCAAACAGTGTCGACTGGCGGCCCCCAGGGGGAAAGCCTTCTCTGTGGGGGCACCTACCATCTGGAACGAGCTCCCCCCAGAGATGCGGAAGATCCCGGACCTGCGCACGTTTCGCCGTGCTCTCAAAACTTTTCTATTTCAGCAAGCTGGCCTGGCCTAACTCCCCTCTTTTAAATTTTTTTAAATTTTAAATTTTTTAATTCGTGATTTTATAAATTGGGTGTTTTAATCTGTGTTTCGGCCAAAATATTTAATAATTTTAAGGGATTTTTAATATTTGTATTATCTGTATTTTATCTTCGCTGTTCACCGCCCTGAGTCCTTCGGGAGTAGGGCGGTAGAGAAATTTGATTAAATAAATAAATAAATAAAATAAATAAATTTTGGCCCAATAAATTTAAAACACCCCAACTAAAATCAATTAACAATTAAAAATATCTAAGGCAGGGAGGTTAAGCCAGCCCGGCTTGATGAAATAAAAAAGTTTTAAGGCAAAAAGCACGGAGATCTGGGATCCTATGTATCTCCGGGGCAGGTCGTTCCAAAGGACAGGTGCTGCCACAGAGAAGGCCCTTCTCCTGGGGGTCGCCAGCCGACATTGTCTGGCCGACGACACCCTGAGGAGTCCCTCTCTGGGGGAACATACTGGCCGGTGGGAGGCTATCGGTGGCAGAAGGCGGTCCCGTAAGTACCCAGGCCCTAAGCCAAATACAGATTAGATAAAACCTGGCTCAAAAACAACTGTCAGAGGGACCTTGGAATCCTAGTGGATGATCATGTAGATGAGGTAGCAGTGTGTGGTGGCAGCAGCCAAAAAAGCTAATGTAATCCTTGGTTGTATAAACAGAGGCATACAACCAAAACCATGTGAAGTATTCAATTCAATTTATTTATTGATTAGCCCTTTGGGCCATATCAAGTGCAGAATTACAAAGACAAATCATTACAAAGGTTTGGTAAAACAAATTAAGTAAGATTGGAATAACTCGCAATTAAAATACAATTAGAATAAAATACGATCTAAAATAAAATCGGGATAAAATACAATAATTTAAAATACCATTTAAATATAATTAAATTTATATTATAATGTCGCCCCTGCATCTACCCAATCAGTGTTAACTGCTATTAAAATTACATTGTTAGATCAAGTGATCATTCTTACAATCTACCGCATTTTGCTGCACCAACTCTGTCCTCCTTCCCATCAACTTTACCACAAATTTAGCAATCCATTTTACCAATTGCAAGTTGGAACCTAACAAACAATATCGCAAAAAGTGCTCTTTAGGCTTAGGAGTGCTGGTATAAAAGATCCTGCCCAGTTGATGTTCCCTCAGGTCTGAATATAGGGGGCAATCAAAAATTACGTGGGACGTTGTTTCGACTTCCCCCATCCCACATAGACAGATCCTTTCCCTTACAGGAATACCCTTATATCTACCCCAGAGCATATTTGTTCCAAGTTGGTCCAACCTCAGTTTTGTAAAGAATCTTCTCAGGACGGGAAACAAAGGCACAGCTAAATATTTTTCTATTTTGAAAATTTGTTTATTGGCTGATAACCAGGGGCAAACTTTTACTGCTGTCACCTGTGCAATATCCGATTGGGCACTTATGTCCTTAAATCTCTGTGCAATCCAATTTCGGATCTGCCTATAGTTGTACTGCTGCCAATTTAAAGGGATACCAGAGCTAGATACCTGCTTCAGAACTCTTGATAACCAGTTATTTTTATTACTTGAGATAATCTGCTCCATTAGCACTAATTTTGGTAACCTCCCTTCCTCCCTCTCGATTATTCTCAACCAATAATAAACAGTCTTCAACAAGGCCCTAGTGCCAGTCGCATGGACTCCTGTTTCTGCCCTTACTACAAATGCTGGGGTTCCGGGGTACACTGCCAAAATTCTCCTCAGGAACTTATTTTGAGGGGTTTCCAGCCCAGGCAGCTTAACTGACCCCCATATTTCTGCCCCATAGGTAAGTACTGGTTCGATTTTCGCCTGGAAGACCTTTAGCACTGGGATTAATGAAGATGGAGTTTTCTCTAAGATAAGTTTGTTTAATTGAGCCATCCAAGCCATGGCCTTCCGAGCTCCGGCTTTTACCTGCTTATTCCATTTGCCATTTGTCTGAAATACTAGCCCTAAATAGGTAAATGACTGAACTTGTTCTATTCTTCTGTCATTTAAAACCCATCTTCTTATATTTTGTTGACTGCTAAATATCATTACCTTTGATTTCTCTATATTAATTGTCAGGCGATTTTTTATACAATATGCTGCCAACCTCCCAAGTGACCTTCGTAGCCCCACCTGTGAGGCTGACAACAAAATTATATCATTGGCATATAACAAGCAATTGACCTGTCTTGTTCCTATACTAGGCCCATGGAGTGATGTATCTTCCAGACATTTTGGGAGGTCATTTAAATATAAGTTAAAAAGTGTTGGGGCTAAAATGCAACCTTGTGTGATGCCCTTTTTTAATGGGATTGCATTTGTTACCGATCCTGACCTATTCACTCGAACTCTTACTTGGGTTTCCGTGTATAACAGTCGAATTAAATATAACAATTTCTTTTCTATTCCCATAGCCTCTAATTTATCCCATAAAATTTTTCTATCAATTGTATCAAAGGCTGCCTTCAAATCTATGAATGCCACATACAGAGGTTTTTTCCAAGACTTAAACTTTGTTATTAGATGGTCCAGCACAAAACAATTATCCATAGTAGATCTTCCGCTCCTGAAACCTGACTGCTCTTCAGCTAAGATGTTATTTCTCATTATCCAGTCCTCTAATTTATGAAGCAAGTGCTTAGCATAAATTTTTGCTGAAATATCGATTAGACTAATTAATCGAAAATTATCAGGATTATCTCTAGAACCTTTTTTATGTAAGGGGATAATTATTGATGAACGCCAACTAGCAGGAATTTGCCCTGTTCTATTGATAAAAGTAAAGAGACCCGCCAGGACGGGCGCCCACCAGGCTATGTTATCTTTAAATAACAATGCCGGGAGCACATCCTGTCCTGGAGTTTTGTTTGTCTTCAGGGAGGAGATTAAACTCCTCACCTCTGTGATTGACACTTCTTCCCACTGCGGTAAGGCTTCATATTCCTGTACCAAGCTCAGAGAGGATATAATCTCATCAGAGCTTTCCACTGCTGCTGGCGTGGCCAAATGCTTCTCCCATCTTTCTGCACTAATGTTTGGGTCACTTATTGGTTTTCTATCTCTAATAATTTTTGAGACGTCCAACCAGAATAGTGTGGGTGAGGCCAGCTTTGCTGCCTGTTCTAGACCAGCCCATAGGTTGTCGATATAGGAGGCCTTTTTTCTCTTCAGTAACTGCTTATATTTCTGCCTTATGGTAATATACTCCTTCTGTAGTTCCATGTTTGGGCTGCTTAAGTATCTCCTAAGTGATTTTCTAAGCTGTTTTTTCTTTTCCTTACAGTCACTGTCAAACCATGATGAGTTACTAGAATCAGACTGGCCCATTGGCTTGGTAGTCATGGAAAAATGCTTCAATTTATGGCATATTTCCGCAAAACAAACTATAGGCTCTTGTTCACTCGTACTGTTTGCGCATATATGCGCTAAGGCTTCCATACATGGTGAATTCATGAATTCAGTCACTGCTTTGCTATCAACCCTCTTCCATGTTAATGTTTTCTCTTGGGCTATTTCTAAGTTGAGGCCTATTTGTTGGATTGATTGATTCCTTTTCCTTAAATCTGAAGGGATTGCCAGGGACGTTGCAATAGGAAGGTGATCACTTTCTGACCTTGGTAACGTCAAGACCGAAGTTGCCCCTGCTACTAGGCTGTGAGAGACACAAAAATAATCAATAGAACTACATGCCTTGGGGCCAAAAAAAGTTATGGGGTACCTTCTGAGCTCCGAGTACTGGCCTACAATTTGGAGGTTACAGTTATATACCATAGTTAGAAATTTCCCCCCATCTTTGTTCTTTTTCCTGTCTTGGGAGACCCATGATTGTTGGTTATATAAATATCCCTCAGGAATTGTACCGTTTTCAATAAAAGGTTCCAACGGGGACCCACATGCGCATTAAAGTCTCCTGCCAAAATTATAGGTGTTTTTGTGAATTTTTTCCGTATTTCTAATATTTTTACCTCTAGAGCCTCCCACAAATCCCCCATTGCTGGGTTGACGTACACATTTGCAAATATCATTGACTTCCCTTCATATTCCAAATGGATTGCTTGAAAAAATAGAGGGCCATCCTCCAAGCATATCTCATTTCCCTTCCATCCTAGTTCGACTTTCACCAAAATGCCCAATCCTCCAGAGGCTCTTCCTTTTTTAGCTACTCTCTTTGCTGGCAGCTGCCAAATATTAAACCCGGGGAGCTCAATTGGGGTCTCATCGCTGCTAACCCATGTCTCCTGCAAGGTAATTACATGGTACCTATTTAAAAATTTAATATAACCATCTGTGCACCAACTTCCTCTCCATCCTGTCACATTCCAAGAGAGGGAGTGCACTCTTGAAGGACGTGGTTGCTCGCTATTTCCTAGTCAGGCTTCTTGGATAATCTCTCCTACCCCTTCTCCCTCGTTTACACACACACACCCATTTAATCGCCTGAGTTCAATAGAAGTCTGTTTGGGCAACATTGCACTGCCTGTTACTTTCGGACTTGCAGGTCCATGGGCTCTATTAATCTCTGCCTTCACAGTAAATGATTTTGCATGAGGCACCGCGTTTGTGTCATTTCTTGGTATCATCTTTGCCACTAAGGGGGATTGGTGGATTCCTTCCTGGGTGCCTTCCATCTCCGATGTTTGTCCCACAACACTTTGTGTTATCAAATCTACTGTCTCTGGTACCTTGTGCTGTATAAACATGGGCATCAGGCTTCCTGGGTTTATAGGCCGCTGACTCTCCGGAGCTGCCTCGTGCCTTGAAGGGGGTAGAACTATCGACGCTAAAGGAGCGGCAGAAGAAATAGTCTGCTTCAGCAGTTTCCTCATCTCTTTAAGTTTTTTAAGTACTTCTTGCTGCTCCATTTGTGAAAGTGAGGAAAAAGTTTCCAAACAGACAGAATCTAATGTCTCATCTTGTACCAAGCCAATTGAAGGAAGTTTCACTTCAGCTGGGTCCAAAACCCTAACTGACATTTCCTCTGTAACGCTAAATCTCCTCCCTACCTTGGCCAGCCTGCTTTCCCTATTCAGTCCACTTTCCCAAACAGCTGTCCCATGCACTGCCACTCTCTCCCTAGGGGCTCTCTGAATTAGCGGGATGGCCTCACCACTAGAAAAAACTCGGGTAGGTAAAATTTGATAATAAGCCAAGAATCTTCTCATTCGCATAAGCAGGCTTGGGAAGAGCTGTTGTTTGAACTTAAAAAGAATTCTGAAATAATTATCACGTTGTGGAAGATGTTCATATGCTGCCAAATCTACTGCCTCCTTGTCACACCGAGTAAGCTGTGACAAAGAGGTCACTATCTGTCTTTTTGAAACCATCTACCCACATTTATCTCAGAATTATATATATTCAATACAATCTGCTCCTTCAATAATCGCCTGTTTCCCACCCCACTGTTGTACCGTGGGATTTCAGGTCCAACCAGCTCACCATCTCTTGCTTTTTTTCCATGCTTACAGTCAATATATTGTCCGCTTGTTCTTTCCCTCGGTTGCACCATCTGGCCGGGTCGTTCTGTCTGACAGCCAGTTGAACATACCTGCGGCTTTTTTGTCTGTGCCGCAGCAATAAGATTGATCACAGAGTCCAACTTTAAACGCACCTCTGCAAATTGGTCAAAAATGGCCAAGACTGTCTGAGAAGTGAGCATACTGTGTCGGCTAATGAAATCCCTTGTACTAACATTTAGCTGGTTTTCAAGTCCTAAAGCTAATTCACTATGGTTGTAAAACTCCGACTCTAAGCCCTTGTCCCAGCCTGGAGCCGATTCACCCAAAGTTGCTGAGTCATTTGTCATCAAATTACGCAGAGGGGTTCGCAAGCTTCCCAGCTGACTTCCTGATTGATTCTCCTCTGCCTGCAATTCCCACTCCAGGGGGGAATCCCCAAACAATGCCAAAACATCATGGCTAACCGGCAGGGAAAGGGGGGAGGATGCACGACCCACTGTTGAGTGCAAAGGCTGGCAAAATCTGTCAATCTTCTGTTGCTTTTGAGGATTGGTTCCAACTTCCTTACTGTTTGGAGAGCAATATGCCATCTTTCTTTTCTTCCCCTTGGGAGAGGCCATCCGGACTCCAGTCAAACACGGCTGCAAAGGTTCTTCCCTGGGGCAAATCAGTCGCTATATGAATAAGCCACAATCAGGATCTTAGGTTGTCTGAGCACTGGATGGCTGCCATGGATAGCTGGTTTGCTTAGTAGGGAAGACTTACTTCCTCTCATTCACTAAATGCTTCACCAGCTGGAGTAAAAGCTAAGGTAAAAAGCCGGGATAAAAAGTGAACCTTTCGAATAGTAAAATTGATAGCTAAAAGTTAAAAAGTTAAAAATTAAAATTAAAATTGAGAGTTAAAAATTAAAAATAAAAATTGAGAATAAAAAGTAAAAAGGGGAAATAAAGGTTAAAATTGATTTAAAAGTTAAAAGAGTATTTTAAAAAGATTTAAAAGGGATAAAAATAGAGAGTAAAAAGGAGAGCAGGCACAAAGCTGCTACTCACTCTCCTCCCCCTCCAAAATGCAGTTTGTCTTTTGTATATACCTGCTGAAGTATTAGTATTAGTACCGTTTTATAAACGCTTAGTAAGTCCACACTTGGAATACTATATCCAGTTTTTATCACCACATCACAAAAAAGATGTTGGGACTTTGGAAAAAGTGCAAAGTACAGAAACTAAGATAAGGGCCTGGAGACTAAAACATATGAAGAACGATTGCAGGAATAGAAGGACCGGGGGTGACATTATAACAGTGTTCTAGTATTTGAGGGGCTGCGACAAAGAAGATGGATCAACTTATCTTCCAAAGCAACAGACGGCAAGACAAGAAACAATGGATGGAAACTAATCAAGGAGTGAATCAACTAGGAATTAAGGAGAAACTTCCTAACAGTGGAGACAATTAACCAGTGGAACAACTTGCCTTCAGAAGTTGTGAGTTCTCTATACTGGATGCTTTTAAGAAATGATTGGACAGACCCCTATCTGAAATAGTACAGGGCTCCTGCTTGAGCAGGGGGTGAACTAGAAGACCTCCAAGGTCTCTTCCAATTATATTCTGATTCAATTTCTGGATTCTCCCATTCCAAGTACTTAGCTTTTTGAAATAGTCAGGATTAGTTTAAGTTCAAAGTAACTTTGAACTTAATCATCTATGTAGATTGACCTAATCCTCCTTGACAAGTTGCTTTGCTTTCCATGCCACTGTAATACGTCAATACGTCAACTAAAGCTCTAACAATATGAGGTGACTGTTTGATATGGCCATTCACCAGCAGCAATCTAGAAACAAGCAAAGCTAGAAGCCAGGATAGGTTTATTAAAAACAGATCATATCAGACAAACATTATTGCGTTATTTGACAATGTGACTAGATTAGTGGATCAGGGAAATATAGTTTACTTAGACTTCAGTAAGGTATTTGGCAAAGTAGAGTATGGTATTTGACAAAGTAGGCTACAACCTACTTCTTGGTAAAATAGAAAAATGTGGGATACACAGCATCACCACCAGATGGATTAGCAACTGTCTAACCAACCACACTCAGCATGTAGTCCTCAATAAAACCACATTGACATGGAGGGAAGCATGCAGCAGAGTACCTCAGGATTCTGTCTTAGACCCAGTGCTCTTCAATAACTTCATAAATGATTTAGACAAGGGGATAAATGGGGAACTCATCAAATTTCCAGATGACACCAAGCTGGGGGGAATTGCCAACATTTTGGAAGATAGACTCAAGATTTAGAAAGATCTTAACAGACTAGACATTGGACTCTAACTAACAAGATGCAGTTCAGTGATGAGAAAAGGTAGGTCCTGCACCTAGGCAGGAAAAATCAAATACACAGATATAGAATAGATGGTACCTGACTCAATATTAGTAACTGTGAGAGGGATCTGGGTAACCTAGAGATGACCACTTGAGTATGAGCCAGTGGTGTGCTGCAGCTGCCAAAAAAGCCAATGCAGTTCTAGACTGCATCAACAGGGGAATAGCACCAAGATCACAAGAAGTAATTAATACCACTTTATACTGCGCTAGGGAGACCAAACATGGAATACTGCATCCAAATTCTGGTCATCACAATACAAAAAAATGCTGAGGTCCTAGAAAGAGTGCAGAAAAGAGCAATGAAGATGATGAAGGGTATGATGATAAAGATGATAAAGAGAGTAAACCATATGATGAATGGTTAAGGCAACTAGGTATGTCTAGCCTAATAAAGAGAAGGATTGGGGTCACATGATAGCTGCCTTCTAGTACTTGAAGGGTTATCACAAAGAGTGTGGTCGACTTATTTTTCAAAGAACCCAAGAGCAGGACAAGAAGTAACAGGTAGAAGATCATCAAAGAGAGATCCAACCTAAAATGAAGGAGAAATTTTCTTTTTTTCTCTCTTAATATTTTTATTAGTTTATCAAAATATAAAAGTACAAAAAAATGAAAATAAGGGGAAAATAAGGGAGGAAAAGGGGAAGAGAAAAAAAATGTAAGGTAAAGGGGAAAAGAAAAGCATTGGCTTCCGACTCCTTTTGGTGCAGTAGAATAAAGTAGTAACATAAAACCTCACCTATTTAGTTTTATATGGCAATATATACTAGCCATTTCTAGAATAACGAATCTATCTAATCAGCAAAAGCCAAAATTAAAGTTTCATTTTTTCCACTTCAAGCATGAAGTCCAAAAGCAGTTTCCAAGTACTGTAGATACCGCTTTGTGTTGTTTTCTAATCAAACCTGTCAATTTAGCCATCTTTGCTAACTCCATCAACTTTTGCAGCCATTCATCCTTTGTGGAAATCAACGTCTAAAAGAAAAGTCTCTGGTTTTATCTTTATGTTCACATTAAAAATCTTCTGTATTAAGATGTGAATCCTACTCCTATATGTATTTGCTTTCTCACATGTCCACCATAAATGATAAAAAGTTTCTTTATATTTATATTTCCAACATTCATTTGAGGTGCCTTTATACATTGTTGATAATTTGTCCGGTGTTATATACCAATGATACATCATCTTATAAACATTTTTTAAAATTATAATTCAATGTGAACTTTAAACCTTTCATCCACATATTTTTTCCATTGTTTCAAGCATCATATTATATTCAAGTTCTTTGCCCACTGAATCATAGAATTCTTCTATTCATTCACCAAATTCTATTTCAATAACTTTACTTTATTGATTAGCCCATGGGTCATATCAAAGTGCTACATCTTCTATCTCTGCGGAGACATCCAATATAGGGTATATAATGGAACGGACATTGTCTTACCTGAACGTCCCTTCTATGCGTGCTGCTGGAGAACCCAAAGAGTGGGTTATTCTTTGTCTATTAGCCAGAGACTGAGTGTGTATTTCTTTAAATTTCCTCGGTCACGCCTCCTCTGCTAGGCTGAGCCTCAGTTTGTTCACGAAGGTGGAGATGGTGAGAGCAGCGAAAGAGAGCCATCTGGTTCCACAAGCAGAAGCCTAACAGGGTGGGTTGGATTCTCCAGCAGCGTGCATAGAAGGGACGTTTAGGTAAGACAACGTCCGTTCTCCAGCGCGCTGCTTGGAGAATCCAAAGCTTGGATATACCCAAGCTAGTACTATGAAGGGAGGGAGGCTGACTGCTGCCGGGTGGCCGAAGTTGAACGGACCGTTTGCAGTACACGCTGTCCAAAGGACACCTCAGCTGAGAAAAAGGAGTTGACCTTATAATGGCGGATGAATGGTGTTAATGTAGTCCAGGTGGCCACCCTGCAAATTTCATTAACAAAAACTTGTGTGGCCCATGCCATGGTGGTAGAGGCGCTTTTCGTTGAGTGGGCCAAAATTCTGCCCGGTAGAGGTTTGTTTTTGAGTGCATATGCTTTAGAAATGCACGCCTTTGACCAGTGCCCAATTGTAGAGGAAGAGATTTTCGTGCCCATTGATGCCAGGAGGAAAGTGACAAATAGAGCTTCTGATCTTCGAAAAGGTGCAGTCCCTTTAATGTACCTGCGGAGGGCCCTCCTAACGTCCAAGGTATGCCATTGTTCTTCCAAATGATGCCTCGGGTCTGGGCAGAGATCTGGTAGCACCAGTTCCTGGGTGTGATGATATAAATTTACCATGGGCAGAAAAGAGGGATCCATCTACAGGATCACTTTGTTGGAATGGAAGATATAGAGATCTTCCTTCACAGACAGGGCAGCTATTTCTGAAACATGTCTTGCAGAGGTTATCGCCACCAGGAAGGCGCCTTTGAGAGTCAGAAGACTAAGACTAATGGAACCTAATAGTTTGAAGAGGGAGAACATAAGTGTTTGAAGAACCAGGGAAAGGTCCCATGTTGGATACCGATGGACAACTGGGGGTTGGAGGTTGGCTGCCCCTTTCAGAAAACTTTGAATCCTTGAGTTCTGGGTAAGAGGGCAGTCATCGTCACCGGACAGGACTGTGTGTAAGGCGACCTGCCTGCAAAGTGTGTTTGGGGCAAGACCTTTGTCAAAGCTGTCTTGTAAAAATTCAAGAATTTCAGACACCGATGCCGTAATTGGGTCGATGTGTGTCCTGGAACACCACGAACAGAATGACCTCCAGGTGGTATTGTAGATCCGGTTCATTGATGTGCGTCTAGAAGCCTGAATAGTGTTTATCACTTGCCCCGAGAGATTGTCCTTCCTTAGGAGGATCCTCTCAAGTGTCAGATGGTCAACTGGAGCCACTGAGGCTCTGGGTGCAGAATGACCCCCTAGCTGAGAGAGATCTGGTCCCAGGAAATCTCCAGGGACGATCTACAGACAGGCTGACTAGGTCCACGTACCAAGGATGCCGCAGCCAATGTGGGCGACTAGCAGGACATCTGCTATCTCTGCTAACACCTTGCGAATCACTCTTGGGATAAGCGGAAGGGGTGGGAAGGCATAGAGAAGGCCTGGAGGCCAGGGCCAGCAGAGAGCGTTGCACCCTTCGGCCCCGGGACACGGGAACCAGGCAAAGAAGCGTGGTAATTGAGTGTTGTTCAGGTGCACAAATAGGTCAAGAATCAGACGTCCGCACCTGTGCAACAACTCGCAGAAGAGAGAGGGATGGAGGCGCCACTCCAATTGATCTGAGTCCTGCTCAATCTGCTTGGATATTGGTTGATCCGGAGATGTGCTCCGCCTTGAGAGAGATCGTGTGTCTCTCCGCCCAGGATAGTAACTTTGCTGACTTGTCCATGAGTGGCTTGGATCGAGTTCCCCCCTCGCGGTTCACATTCGCTTTTGTGGTGACATTGTCCGTTAAGACTAGCACATGGTGGCCTGCAACCATGGTGGATTGGAAGTGGCATAGGGCAAGGTGTACTGCCCGCAGCTCCAACCAGTTGATATTATTTTGTAAATGCGCCAGAGACCAACATCCTTGGGCTACTCTGGAGAGGAGATGAGTGCCCCAGCCAAGCAGGCTTGCATCTGTTGTGACAGTGATGTACTGGGGCTCTTGGAAAATGCATCCTTTCTTGACGGCTGTCAAGGTCCACCAGCGGAAGGACAGGCAGTCTGTCGCTGGGAGCAGTACCTATGCCCTGGAGTTGCTGCGACATGACTTCTGGTATGGTAGAAAATACCACTGTAATGGCTGGGCATGGAACCGTGCCCACGGGATGATTGCAATGCACAAGATCATTTTTCCGAGCAATTGAGACAGGAGGATCAGAGGCACCAACCAGAGAGAAAGAATCTGTGTTACTTGGGTGCGTATGATGAGACATCAATCCAGAGATAACAGGACTTGACGTCTGAAGGAGTCTATTACTGCTCCTAGATGGAGAGGCTGTAACTGGGTTTTCTCCAGGTTCAGGGAAAACCCGTGTTACTGTAATGTTTGAGTCACTGTAGCCAGATCCTCCATAGCTTGTGTCCGAGGACGACAGAATGTCGTCCAAGTAGCAAAGCACTCTGACAGGTATCTGCCTGAGAGAGGCGGCTACCATTGCTAATGATTTTGTGAAGGTCCTGGGGGCCAATTGTTAAGGATATTGTTGTTGCGTTACCAACCAGCAGAGTGTAGAGCACAGAGAAACGTTGCTGAGAGCAATGAATAACAGATGTGCAAACTGGTTTATCAAAAGTTTTCTTTATAGTGAAAAAACAATCTCAGTGTCTTTAAATCAATCCAAGTCTTTGCCAGTTAAATCAGTCCAGTGATACAAAAATCTTCTTACCACACAAACAGTAGTTGGTTAGAATGACAAACTCACTCTGGTTCACAAACCATGATAGCAGATCCATCCAACGATGATAGCACAATGATAGCAACTCCACACACTATGGTAGCATATCATCAACTGAATACGTTACAGTACCTTTCTTTTTTTTATTGAAAAGTTTTTATTTTATAAACAAGCATACATACAATATATAATCAATCAATCAGTGTATCATCTGAATACATCTTTTTTCCTCTTACTCCTCCAATATTTATCATATCTTGATATTATCATTTCATTTGTTGTAACATTTCCCCCACATTTACTTTTATATTTGTACCTTTGTTTCAACAATTTTATCCCAACCTAACCCTCCCCCCTCCGACTTCCCAGAGCAAAAACAGGGTATAACATTTAACAAGCAAAAGCTAAAATATACTAACCTACTACAAAGTTTAAAACTCCCTCACACTCTTTAACTCCTCTTTTACAAGTTCGTCAACCTCCCTTTTGTAAATTCTCAAGATCAATTGGGTTAAATTCTTTCTTCCTGAATATAAAAGCTTTTTCTTGGTATGTAATCCAATAACTTTAACAATATTACAAGCATTAGCAAACACTGATAAGTTTCATTTTCATCCCTCAAACACCTTTCTTTTTCAACATTGCTCCCTAGTAAGATTCTAAATTAGACATTTATCCTCTTTAATTCTTCATAAAATTAAACATTTTAAAACTTTAAACATTTTATCTCATATACCTTCATAAAACACTATAATCTTATGTTAAACATTTTAAAAATTTCTTAATACATCAATAAGACATTAAGTCATTTCTCAAAATATAAATTTCAAGCCCTTCAGAAAGATATCCCTCAAATTTTTAATTAGCTATTTTAATACCTCGATAACTCTTAAAAAGCTATCATTTTTATATCCAAAACCAATTGTAATAACACACTTCCTTTATATTATCTTAGAATAAATTTAATTAAGCTTCTCAACCTATTGCCAAAATCCTCCCCAAAAAAGATTAATCTTCAGTTCTTTCCTTCTTTCTGTATTGTTACAGTACCTTTCTTAAATACGTTTACAACTAGTGATTATCTAATTACAGCATGACTCAGCATTACAATGAATCAGCAGTAAAACTTTAAAGTCACACAATACATGTCCATGTTAAAGTCACAGAACACATATATTGCCTGGACAACTTGTTAGGCTCAAACCATATCTAACACCGATGACAGGCTGAATGGCATGGCCCAATATTGGACATGCCGATTGGCATACTTGAAACACAGAAACCTTCGATGGGATGTCTGAATTGGAATATGAAGGTAGGCCTCCTTGAGGCCTATTGAGGTCATCAAATCCCCTTGTCGGATGCAACCCAAGGTGACTTGAGGGATTGCATTTTGAATTGGTGGTACACTATAAGTTTGTTCATTTCCTTGAGGTCCAAAATCCCCCTCCAACCCCCAGAACTTTTTGGAACCAGGAAAAGATGGAGTAAAAGCCGGTCCCTTGTTCTGTGGGAACCGGCTCGATTGCGGAGATTTCCAGCAAGTATTGGATCTCTGCATTCATTAACCTCCTTTTGTCCGGGTTGGCAAAAACCGGAGATTGAATGAAGTGGTTGGGAGGGCTGGAGCAGAATTCCAAGTTGAGGCCCAGCCTGTTTGAAGGACCCAAGCGTCTGTCATGGACAGTTCTCATTGGCGCTGAAAGTGATGGAACCGGCCGCCGATGGGGTAGGCAGATTGGTAGTCACTTGCCTCTTCTGAAGGGCCTGTTGCCTGTCCCTCTAAATGGGCGCTTGGCCGAAGGTTGGCGTCTACCTCGATTTGTGAATGTAGACCTGTCAGAAGGCTGGTCAAACCCTTGGGAGTAGGGTCTGTGAGGATAGGACCCGCTAGGTCCATTCTCAGTCCGAAAGTTTGAGTATAAGGTAAATACCTGCGATCAGGCCATCTGTAAGAGGAAGGCATAATCTTGCGCTTATCCTTGTCTTCCACCAATATCTGTTCCAGTGCCTCTCCAAAAAGGCTGGATCCTTTGTATGGCGCCAACGCAAGCTTCCACTTGGATTTCATATCTGCCCTCCAATGACATAACCAGAGGCGGCGGCGAGAGGTTACGGTGGACGCCAGGGCACACGAAGCAAATTTCGCTGCATCCAAAGATGCGTCTGTGGAATACTCTGTGGCTGCCACCAATTTATTGACGTCCTGGTGGAGCCTGATGTCATCAAGTGGAATAAGTTCTTGAAGTTAACACAGCCAGATCAATAATGCCCGATTAAAAAAGGAAGCCAACGTAGCGGCTTTAATGGCCCAAGCGGCTGCTTAGTGGGTCTTACGGAAGGCGAGCTCCGCCTTTCTGTCCTCAGTCCTCAAGCCATCCGCTACTTCATTTGAGAGGACAGTAGAGGAAGTCAAGCTAGCCACTGGGGCATCTACAGAAGGCAGGTGAAGCAAACCTTGGAAATTTGGGGCTGAACAATAAAGCTTATTGTTGTGACCATTTGGTGCCAGTAGGGAACTGGGTTATACCCATGGTCTTTGAACCACTTCCATGAAAAATTGTGGGCAAGGAATAAACTCCTGCTCGGCTTTAGGAACTGTGAACAGTTCATCATGCGGATGAGACACCCTTTGTTGGATAGACTGGTCGTCTGATACAACAATATTAGTTGTGACTTTGGCCTTATGTAGTAAGGACTTAAAAGATAGACCGGCGGAAGAGACCCGTAACCATGGGTCTGTTTGGTAACATTCCTTTGTCATCAGAAAATTCCATATCACAGTGATGATCATCATCAAACAAGGAACTCTCACTATGGATGGAGTCCTGTTGGCAGGAGTAATCATTATCATGCTTCCCATATGCTGGGCCATGCGACATGAAGAAAGCTGAGCTCCATGGTGAGCTCCAGTTGCCATAATCCTAGATATTGTCTCCGAAACGAGGGTCTGGATGTCCAATGTCAGGGCCGGCTGCAGACCCTCCCCAGTGTGGAGCTCTGCAGCAGTGGGAATAAAGGTCGCCTCAGGGGCAGATCATTTCACAGATGGGTGGGTGGAAGTCTCAAACCAACTGTGCGGGCAAAATGGTAGAACCTCCTATAGAAATCCCAGGCTTGGCCTGTTGCGGGGTGACAACTCCTGAGGAACGCCCTTGAAAGCCCTCTGATGAAGACTGGAGGCTCTTGGTAGGGGCCAGGACCGATGGTTCTGATGTAGATGCCACCTGAGTGCCGGAAGACTGGGCTTTCTGTTGGACCAAGGCAAATTGCCTCTCTAAGGCATTGTGCTGCCTCTTAGCGTCCTTGTCATCAGCCGATGACCGTTTCGAGGGCCGGGAAGTAGGAGGCCTGGTTATGGCTGCAGTAAGTTTGGTGGGTTTTCTGGCACTTTTAGAAGCCGGCTTTGAATGCTTATGAATGCTTTTTTTTGCTTATGAATGCTTTTTTTTGGGGGGGTGGGGGCTGTAGGTCTCCTCAATGTCAGAGGAGATATCAGAATCTGTCATAATACTGCTTGATCGATGAGGATGACCAGAGGATGGCCAGACGTGGTAGAGGTAAGGCAATCCGATAAGCAGAAGAAGCAAGTGTTTTTTTTAAAAGAGGTCTGGGTCCGAGTTAAATGATCAGGTTGCGCTCTCAGCGCAGCCCCCGTTGACCCGCAGCAAACCTGAGCAAGATATCCGGTGCTCCAAGCAGAAAAAGTCTCCAAGCAGAAAAGCCTCAGTCAGCCCCCAGCCGCTGTTTGCTGGTGTCAGAGAAAGTGCCCAATACGGCTTTTCCAGCTAGATAATAGAGTCCTTGAAGTGCGGGAGTAAATTTACCCTCTAAGCGCCGCTTTGCAGTAGCCCCCAATTCCAAGCACAAGAACAGACTGTTCCTCTGGGCCACTTCGGCTCGGTAATTGCTGCAATTGAGGCGCGAGAGTTAAATTGTCCCTCAGCACTTCCGCGGTTCAGCCATTTGACAGGAAAAAAATGGAGCGAGCGTGGGAAATCACTCTCCAGCGCCTCCGCGGTCTTCGAGCCAGTTGAAAAGCATGCAAGTATTAAAGAGAACTCCCAGTGCAGCGAAGCCCGAAATTATGACACAGAGTGTGCCATAGCTTACCAGGCAGTGACTCCGGAGCTGCCTGAAGAATTGAGGAGCTTCAATGATGGTGGTGGCAGTCGTGTTGGCAAGCCGGGGAACCAGCTCACCCACCGGCGGCAACTTTAAACTGAAATGGACAGAGCTCTGAGATGCTGCCCACTAATTCAGGGCAGTAGTGGCCGACCTGGAGCCCCAGGAACGACTCACCCACCGCCGGCAGCTGAGAAGCGAACTTTGCCTTGCAGAATACACTGCTGCAGCCTCCTCAATCCACAAAAATTATTCAGCTCCTTAGACAAAGGGAAAGTATTGAAGAATCCAAAGTGTGACTTCTGGTGGCACCGTAGGCCCCGAAGACGCTCCTTTTTGAGTGCCAGCCCCGCGATCTTGTAAAGCCGCTAGAACAGCGCAAATCAGCTGTCTAGCGGCTTGAAAACTTTCTCCCCGGGAAAAGGGGAGGAAGAGAGCAGACAGGCATAGGTAGAGCTCCCCAAGGAGCCCCAGGAACAATTCTGGGGCTCGAAGGGTGAGAGCTCCCTGGAAGCCCGACAGAGCTCTGGATCCGGGATGTTTCTGCTTTAAGCAGAAGACGCCGCGACCACCCCTGCAAACAAGGCTTGGAATAAACATCATTCGGAAGCAGGCTGAGCAAACTCAGGAGAGATCAGATTTTCAAGTACTGAACTTTAACTCCAAATGTGTATTACTTCCTTCTGACTCATTAAGGGGAGAAAGTGAAACCAAGATGGCGATTGAGTTTTAATGGGGCGTGAAAGCAAAAGTTAAAAAGGAAAGCTTCGTTTAGCGCTGGTAGCCCCTGTTCAAAATTAGAGATTTTTGCTTTAAAAAAAAAAAGAGGATTAAAGGCTAAAAAGACTACAGCAGTGATTTTTTTTTTTTAAAAAAGGATTGATATTATTTAAAGACTGGGAATTTTTGGATTTGGTGGATTTGTTGTTCTGGCTGCTGAATAAACTCAAATTGGAAACTAAAAATGGCTTCAAAACAAATAAAGACTATTGTCCCCAAAAGTGCTGGGAGCTTGCCAGCTCAAACGTCTAAATTGCAATCTCTCTCTGTTCCAACGGAACCACCAATATTAACACTTGAAATGTTGCAGGAAGCCCCTAAAACACAAGCCTCTGTTATAGAAAAAAAAAAATACTTCGGTGTTTGAAGATAAAATTCGAGATGTTGCTGAGGAGATAGTTCAAATTAAAGAGATTATTCAAAAACGAAATCAAGAAATTAGAGAAGATATTATCATGGCAGTTCAAGGTCTGGCAGGCCATATTGAAGCAACAGATGAAAAAGTGGAAGAAATTAAGCAGTCTAATGAGAACTTGGAAAATAAAATGGGAGAGGTCCAGAATAAGATGGAAAGAGCAGAGGCCGATGTGATAATGATACAATATAGAGATATGGAATTTGCTTTGAGAATAGGAGGCCTTAAAGAAAATAAGCAAGAGAATTTGAGAGAGATCTTTTCAGAAGCATTTGCACAGATAATGGGAGATCAAAAAGCAAATCTTGAATGGCAAATTGACAAAATTTACTGTGTCAATTCATGGGTTGCCAGACAGAAACATCTACCAAGAGACATTGTAGTCTGTTTTACAAGAAGGAGAATACGCAATGAAATTTTACAAGTCACTTTTAAAAATAAACTTCAAGTGCAGGGGCAGGAGGTTTTAATACTGAAAGAAATCCCCCCCAAAATGTTGAGAGCCAGAAGGGATTATGCCTTTCTGGTGGAAGAACTGAGAAACCGTCAGATACAGTACAGATGGGAGGTTCCAGCTGGTCTAGTGGTGAACTATTCAGGAGAGAGATAGCGTCTTAACTCAGTGTGCAAGGCAAGAGATTTTTATACCAATGTACTAAAGGCTGGATGCCCACAGTCCCCAGAAGCTAGAAGGAAGACGGAAACAGAGGGGGCAAGAAAGGGGGAGAAGGAAGAATCACTGGCACAGGCCCAAAGGGGAGCTTTGATTACTCAAGAAGATTTAATACAACTTTCAACTACTGCTCAAGCTTTGGAGGTATTTGACAAAATAGAAGAACCTAAGGATCAAAGACAGACCTGAGCAGCAGCCAAGCGTCAAGAAGAATTAAGATTGCAGCAACTACAGATGATTCAAGAAACTACAAAAACAGAAGCAGTGGGAGGAGCAAGGCCAAAAAGTAAAATGCATGGAGATTTCCAGCACATGCTCCAAAAGCTTCAGGCAGCCAAGAATGGAAACTAGATTTCTGACTTGCAATGTTAATGGCTTAAATTCACTACAAAAGAGGAAAAAAATATTTCATTATTTGAAACAGTTTAAAAATGATGTAATCTGTTTACAAGAGACTCATATGAGAAGTAAAGATCAAAAATATTTAATAAATGCAAGGTTAGGTATACATTTTGTTGCATCTGCTCCCGAGAAGAAGAATGGTATAGTTATATACCTAAAAAAAGACTTAATTGCCAAATTAATTGAAGCAGATGATCAAGGAAGATTTATAGCAATTGAACTTTTAATAAAAGGAGAAAAAATACTTTTAATTGGAGTATATGCACCGAACCAACAACAGGAAAATTTTTATAAACTTTTACATTCCAAGTTACTACAATGGGATTACAAATCATGCATTTTATTGGGCGATTGGAATGGAGTTTTGGACACTAAAAAAGATAAGAAGGGGCTTTTGCAAAATATCTCAACGTGTGCTAGATTGCCAAAATTGTTTTTTGAAATGATGATGATAATAATAATAATAATAATAATAATAATAATAATAATAATAATTTTATTTCTATACCGCCCTTCTCCCGAAGGACTCAGGGCGGTGTACAGCCTATTTAAAAACAGAATAGACATCGAATTAAAATAATTAAAAAATATTAAATAATTGGCTTAATTTAAAACCCCAAAAATTTAAAACATCCAATTAAAAATTATGTTGCTAACCCAGCCTGGCGGAACAATAGGGTCTTGAGTGCGCAGCGAAATACCCGGAGGTCAGAAATCTTACGAATTTCTGGGGGCAGTTCATTCCACAGGGCTGGGGCTCCCACAGAGAAGGCCCTCCCCCTGGGTGTCGCCAGCCGACATGACTTGGCCGATGGCACCCTGAGGAGACCCTCTCTGTGGGAGCGGACTGGCCTGTGGGAGGCTATTGGTGGCAGAAGAAGGTCTCGAAGGTACCCAGGTCCTATGCCATGGAGCGCTTTAAAGGTGGTGACCAACACCTTGAATCGCACCCGGAAGACCACTGGGAGCCAGTGCAGCTCGCGCAGGAGGGGTGTCACATGGGCGCAACGGGTTGCACCCATAACCACCCGCGCGGCCGCATTCTGGACCAGTTGGAGCCTCCGAGTGCTCTTCAAGGGGAGCCCCATGTAGAGAGCATTGCAATAGTCCAACCGGGAAGTGACAAGGGCGTGAGTGACTGTGCGCAGGGCGTCCCGATCCAGAAAGGGCTGCAACTGGCGAATCAGGCGGACCTGATAAAAGGCCCCCCTGGCCACGGCCGTCATATGTTCTTCTAAAGACAGCCGTGCGACCAGGAGGACACCCAGATTGCGAGCCCTCTCTGTGGGGGGCAAAGATTCACCCCCAATAGTCAGTGATGGCACCTGCTGACTATATCGGGACGTCGGGAGCCACAGCCACTCGGTCTTGGAAGGGTTGAGTCTGAGCCTGTTCCTCCCCATCCAGACCCGCACGGCCTCCAGGCAGCGAGACATCACATCAAGGGCATTGTTGGGGTGGTCTGGGGTGGAGATGTACAGCTGAGTGTCGTCAGCGTACAGGTGACACTTCACCCCAAAACCACGGATGATCTCACCCAGCGGCTTCACATAAATGATGAACAGGAGGGGCAAGAGGACCGACCCTTGCGGCACTCCCCATGCGAGATGCCTCGAGGTCGACCTCTGTCCCCCTGCCAACACAAACTGCGAGCGGTCGGAGAGGAAGGAGAAAAACCACCGCAGAATGGTGCCCCCTATTCCTAACCCCCTCAACCGCTGCAGCATGATACCATGGTCGATGGTATCAAAAGCCGCTGAGAGATCTAATAGGACTAGGACAGAGGAACAACCCCTGTCCCGAGCCCTCCAGAGATCATCCACCAACGCGACCAATGCCGTTTCTGTGCTGTGCCCCTGCCTGAAGCCCGACTGGCACGGGTCCAGATAGATAGCTTCATCCAGGTGTCGGGGAAGCTGTCGTGCCACCACGCTCTCAACAACCTTCGCCACAAAACGAAGGTTGGAGACCGGACGATAGTTGGCTAATTCAGCCGGGTCCAGGGAAGGCTTCTTGAGGAGGGGCCTCACTACCGCCTCTTTCAAGGCGGCAGGAAAGGCACCCTCGCTCAAAGAAGCAGTTATAATCCCCTGGAGCCAGCCTCGTGTAACCTCCCGGGAGGCCAGTACCAACCAGGAGGGACACGGGTCCAATAAACACGTGGCGGCACTAATCTTACCCAGAACCCTGTCCACATCCTCGGGAGCCATAGGATCAAACTCCTCCCAGATAACATTCTCAAGACCTGCCCTCGTCTCCTCCCGTGGACTCATCCAATCGGAGTCCAAGCCATCCCGAATCCGAGCGACTTTATCGTGCAGGAATTGCACAAAATCCTCAGCACGACCCTGCAAGGGATCTTCCCGCACTCCCCCCCCGAAGGGAGTGGGTCACCCTAAACAGGGCGGCTGGGCGGTTCTCTGCAGATGCGATAAGAGCGGAAAAATGGTTAGATTTTGCCGCTTTTATCGCCACTAGTTAGGTCTTGATATAAGACCTCACCTGTGTCCTGTCGGAATCGGATTGACTAGTCCTCCAAATGCTCTCTAGGCGTCTTTTCCGACGCTTCATCTCTCTCAGCTCCTCGGAGAACCAAGGAGCCAACTGAGATCGGCATCGGGTCAGAGGCCGCAAAGGCACGACGCGGTCCAAAGCTCCAGCGGCCGCCCTTTCCCAGGCGGCCACCAGCTCTTCAGTCGAGTCGTGTGTCAGAGTCTCAGGAAACGGCCCAAGCTCCGTCAGGAACCTTTCGGGGTCCATCAGGCGCCTGGGACGGAACCATCTGGTCGGTTCCGTCTCCCTGCGGTGGGGGGAAGCGGTAGGAAAGTCCAGGTGAAGGTGCGAATGATCTGTCCATGACAAGGGTTTAATGTCTAGATCCCCTCTACCAAGATCATTCAACCACTGACCAGAGATAAAAATCAAGTCCAGAGTGTGTCCCCCTATGTGAGTGGGGCCTTGAACTACCTGGGTCAGGTCCATGGCCGTCATGGAAGCCATGAACTCCCGAGCCACCTCTGACGTCTCACCCGCAGATGGAAGGTTGAAATCCCCCATGACAATAAGTCTGGGGGTATCAACCGCCACCCCGGCAGTGACGTCGAGTAGCTCGGGCAGGGTCGCTGCCACGTGGCAGGGAGCCAGGTACGTGGCCAGCAAACCCATCTGCACCCCACGGCCCCACTTCACACAAAGGGACTCACATCCGGCTATCTGAGGAACAGTGGTCTCCCTTGGACAAAGACTTTCCCTAATAATCACTGCCACTCCCCCACCCCTCCCCTGGGCCCTTGGCTGATGAAATGCACTGAAACCTGGCGGGCACATTTCGACGAGGGGGACCCCCCCATCTTGGCCCAACCAGGTCTCCGTAATACCTGCCAGGTCCGCACCCCCCTCCGAAATAAGATCACAAATGAGGGGGGCTTTATTAACCACCGACCTGGCATTACATAACATCAGCCGCAGACCCTGGGCCTGAAACTCTGCGCAACCCAGGACACGAGTTGCGCATTGGGGGCCGGAGTGTGCAATCGCTCGGAGACAGCACATGCGCACCCTCGACACTTGATGTGACCCCCTGCGTCCGCCACACCTGCCCCTCCCACTTATCACATTGATGGAATTGCCCTTTTTTTCGCCACCCGGAGCCCCGGTTAGGTTACCCTTCTCGTCTCCTCCGCTGCGCCCAACCAACCCACCACCCCGCCCAGTAGCTATATGGACCCCCCCGGTCCATCTCTACAACCCCCTCCCCCCCTTCCCGGGTCCCCTTAAAAACCCCTCCCCCCTCCCAGACCCTTTTAAA
This sequence comes from Arizona elegans, assembly GCA_022577455.1. Classification (NCBI taxonomy): domain Eukaryota; kingdom Metazoa; phylum Chordata; class Lepidosauria; order Squamata; family Colubridae; genus Arizona; species Arizona elegans. The sequence goes on from JAKOOJ010000001.1 coordinate 160,078,699, forward strand.
ATACAAAATGAAAATTTGACTAAGAAACCCCACAACCTCCTCCTCGCTACATGCCACCTCTCAGGGTTCCAAGACCCTTCATCGAGGTAGGCCCTCGATAGCGTAGAGGGCCAAATCTGCGAGAGGGGGGAATCTCGCAGACCAAGAAGTTCAGTCCTAGAATACATCTGGGGGACTGTAATGATGATAAATAGGCTGACATAGTCCGGGGGCTTCAAAAGAGGAAACTTCATCGGCTGATGACAAAGTCCAGGGAGAGGCGTAACAAGCGATGGAACAAAAGCCCTCCCCATTGCCCTCTCACTGCAATGGGGGAATCCGACAAATCAAGGACCACATGAGCCGCTCTCTCACACCGGTCATGTTGGGAGAACTAAAACCCCAGTCTTGTTGCCAGCAGGCAAGATCCATCAGTCTGGTACATCATCCCTGGTACCTCCTGGAGGGGGGGCAGAGCGGAACATCCAAAGGCAGGATAGACAGTTCCATGTCAAAGACATGTCCAGATGGAACAAATGACAAAGACCGGCCTTTCACACCCCCACCAACCGCATCCCCAAAGTACAACCTGGGGAGGGGCGGTGGGAGGAGACTTGGGGAAACCCCCATCTGCCATGTTGACCCACTGTCTGGCGGCCCCAACTCCTCCGACCACCAGAGGGCCATACACAGCATTGATGGTATGGCACGGTCCAAGGGCGAGAAGAAAGCCAGGGGCACTCGGGGCGGAGTCTAGCGGGAATCTAGTGAGTCCAACGGCCTCCGCAGCAACGCAAAGATGAAATAGCCGCCGTAGCAACCTCGGCCGCCTCGGGGGCGCCCAGCAACACTGCAAAAGCCTGGGGCAACCCCCCCCATTCGTCCCCCGAGGCCATGGCCTCCTCGGCGCATCCCAAGCGCCGGCTCTCTCAGCGTTCTCCCGGCCGCCCAATTGCGCCGACCGCAGCTGCAGTCTCTCAGCTGATTATCTCAAATTCCACGCTGTTGCTGTTTCCCTCCGACGCTGGTAGTGCTGGTGGCGCTCCCCGACATCCTCACTAAGCCTGAAAATCATCGGGTCCGAGCCCCTAGATGTTCCGACAGCCAGGCGGGCCCTCAAACAGACGCCAGGACCCCCGAATCCCCTCCAGGGAAGCCAGAAGCCTCCCCTCAAGGTAAGCTCACCGGCGTTTCACAGCCATCTTGGGGCATGTGCAGAAGAAGAACATGATGAATGATATGGGGTTGAGAGATATCTGGAGAGAGAGGAACTCTGAAGAAAAAGACTTTACTTTTTTCTCTGATAGACATCAATCTTTCTCTAGGATTGATTTCATATTAATTACTAATGATCTTTTTTCCACGGTGAAGACGATGAAGATCTGCCCAAGAGTTTTAATGGATCATAGTCCAGTTTGGATGGAATTAGAGTATGGAATGGGATTTAAGAGGTCTTGGAGGTTAAATGAAAATCTGTTTAGATATGAGGAAAATGTAAAAGAATGTAAAAAATTTATGAAAGAATTTTTTATTATAAATATGCATAAGGGTACATCTATGGAAATGGTTTGGGATGCAAGTAAAGCATATATGAGAGGTATTTTGATATATTTGAATAATAAACATAGACGTAAACAGGAAAAAAAAGGAAGGACTTAGAAGAGGAAATTAAAAAAAAAGAACAAGCTTTGATATTGAACCCAGAAGACAAGAAAATAAAAGAGGCAATTAACTTACTGTGAGGGCAATGTAATATGCTAATGGCAGATCAGGTCGCAACTAATTTGCAATATGCTAAACATAATACTTTTTGCAATGATAATAACCCAGGGAGGTGGTTAGCATATCTGTTAAGGAAAAAACAAAAGTCACGGACCATAGAGAAAATAGAATATAAAGGTAAAGAGGTTTATCAGCAAAACATGATTAAAAAAGCATTTTTAGAATTTTATACGAGGTTGTATGCTAGTGATAAAATTCAAAGTATAGATGTAGATACTTACAGAAAGAGAATATTTCTATAATTACAAGAGAGCAAAGGGAGGGTTTAAATCAACCAATAACTTCTGAAGAGATCATGCTTGCAATTAAGCAGTTGAAAGTGGGTAAAGCCTCTGGGACGGATGGTTTGATAGCTGCTTATTATAAACACTTGCAGTTAGAAATGGTGGGACCACTCAAAGAGTTATTTAACAACATACAATCTGGAGGAGATGTACCCCCATCCTAGAGGACAGCTTTTATTTCTCTGATTCCAAAGGAGGAGCAAGACCACACTCAGCCAAAAAATTATAGGCCTATATCACTTTTAAATACAGATTACAAGATTTTTGCTAAAATACTAGCAAATAGGTGACAGTTATGCAACAAATGATTCATAATGATCAAACTGGTTTTATAAATGGTAGACAAATGAAGAGTAATGTAAGGCAAGTGGTTAACCTATTAGAGTATTTGGGGAAGAACAACCAAATCCCTGCGGTGCTAATATTTCTTGATGCGGAGAAAGCATTTGATCGATTGAATTGGCATTTCTTATTGAAAATAATAGAAAAGATGCAGTTCGGGGAATATTTTACACAATCTATTAAGGCAATATATCAGAAACAAACAGCGCAAATAATAATTAATGGTAGTTTAACAGATACTTTTAATATAGAAAAGGGAACAAGACAAGGATGTCCTTTGTCTCCATTATTGTTCATCTTGACTTTGGAATTTTTGTTGAGTAAGATACGTGGGTCGGACAAAATAAATGGAATTAAAATTAGGCAGTATGATTACAGAGTACGAGCATTCGCAGATGATTTGGTTGTTACTTTAACCCAACCATTACAGTCTGTTGTAGGTTTAATGTATATAATTAAGCAATATGGGCAAGTATCTGGATTTAAAATAAATGCAGGGAAAACGATGATAATAACTAAAACATGACTACAAATCAAAAGGATGAATTAGAAAGATTAACAGGATTTTAAATAGTAAAAAAAGTTAAGTATTTGGGGGTTTATATTATGACATCAAATGCGAAACTATTCATGCATAATTATGATCCATTGTGGCAAAAAATACACAGAGAGATGGAAAACTGGAAAAAATTACAATTATCCTTGTTAGGAAGAATAGCAGCAGTAAAAATGAATGTTTTGCCTAGGTTTTTGTTTTTTTTTTCAAATGATACCAATACTTAAAAAACATGAGAATTTGAAGATATGGCAGAAGGGTATTAATAATTTTGTCTGGACAGGGAAGAGACTGAGAATAAAACAAAAAATAATGCAGGATATACGTGAAAGAGGAGGTCTCAAAATGCCCAACCTAAGACTATATTATGAGGCAGCTGCTCTGTCAGCAATTAGTGACTGGATGAATTTAACAGAAGAAAGAATATTGAATATTGAGGGATATGATTTGGTATACGGTTGGCATGCTTATTTATTATATGATAAGAAAGTGGATAAGGCTTTTAAAAGTCACATATTAAGGAATGCTTTATTGCGTGTCTGGAAAAAGTATCAGTATAAATTAAACTATAAGTTATCAATGTGGGCAATACCCAGACACGCGATAGAGAATATAAGAGTAAAGCAAAAACAAGATATAATTACTTATAAAGAGCTTCTTAATAAGGAAGGAGGTATACTACAATTAAAATCTTTGAATCAACTAAGAGAAGAAAAGATAATTCAAACATGGTTTCAATATGTACAGTTGCAAGCTAGATGGAGAGAAGATCAGAAAACTGGGACGGGGAAAAATTGTTGTAATATTTGATAAAACTTTTTAATAATAAAAAAAAAAGAATCCAAAGTGTGAGAAATTCGCTATTGCCAGAACAATAAAAAGCAGTCTCTTCAGCTTGACTGAGTGAATAAACTGAGGCTCAGCTGAGCTGAGGAGGTGTGACCGAGGAAATTTAAAGAAATACACACTCAGTCTCTGGCTAATAGATGAAGAATAACCCACGCTTTGGATTCTCCAAGCAGCGCGCTGGAGAATCTTCCATATCTGACCATTGTGTCAAGCTGTTCAAATCTTGCTCACGTAAATATCTCCCTACGATGTTTTGGCAGTTGTAACTTTAAATAACCGTCTATTTGAAAACTATGTTTGTATTTGTTCAACCGTTTCAAGCTACCAACCTTACTAAGGATAGTTATATCATTTTGCGCTTGATTCTTTGGGCAGCTCTTTTTTTAGCTTGTTCCTGTTATGCAAGATCACAGCTACTTACAAAATTAATCAGTTTAGTGATTCAAGAGATTTGTGATTGCAATTTTATCTGCTCTAGTAAGCATAACTTGGGGGAGTCTATCAGTCTCCATTTCATTAATTTTGTGCCAGTAATTATATGCTGATTTTGGATAGTGCATGAATTGTATAAATTCCCAATTCAGCTCTAACTGCTGCAGTAGATGTCCTTAGATCTACACCCAAAATACATCTCAAGTGCTAGGACTGTGTTTGTTCTAATACTGTGGTCAAGTATAGACCCCAAACATTTGCTCCATACAAAAGAATAGGGGTAACCTTAGCTTTATATACTTTAATTAATGGGGCTAGAGACCCTGGGTAGCTGTGATTTTTTAATTTAAGAAATAAATTCAAACAAGTATTTGCTCTAAGTGTACTCCGTTGATGATAGTAAACCAAAGATCCAGTTTTGGAAAAACTTACGCCTAAATATACAAAGGTGTTAACCTGTTCAATTGGTTCACCATCTATTTGCTATCTATGTCTCTGATGATGTTTTTCAAACACCATGATTTTTTATTTAGATTTACTAATGGTTAGGGAGTTATCCTTGCAATAGGAGCTAAATCTTCTTAATAGCCTATGTAATCCTATTTGTGAATACGATAATAAAATCATATCAGCATATAGCAAGACGTTATAGTATGTATTTAGGATATTTGGCATATGTACTATGGGATCCTTCGTTAACTCTGCTAAATCACTGATGTATAAATTAAATAATAATGGACCCAAGATATACCCTTGTCTTATCCCTTTTATTTGTGTGAATCCTATTAGTCAGAGTCTTATTCTTCTGCAAAGATATGATTTTCCTCTACCCAGATTTCAATTCTATTCAAAAGGAATCTAGCATATATTTTTGCTACAATGTCAATCAGACTGATGGGCCTATAATTACTAGAATCCTTTTTATTCCTCTACAGGTTCCGTGGAAGCAAACAAACATTGATAATGATTCTCCCAGTCCTCAGCAGAGATTGGTATATCAAATGCAAATCTCCATTTCTTTAGGACTCCTGCTACAGAGTGCCAAAATATTACTGAGTTATGACTTTTAGCAGCCAACTCAAGTTCTGATGAATTTGAAATGGCAACACTTTTTTAATTTTATTAATTTTTGCTATTCTCTTCTTATATGCAGCATCTCATCTTGTATATGAGTGGTAGGACTCCTCTGAGTGAGTCTCATGGCTGCCTTCAATTTCTTTTTCAACAACTGGCATTCAAAATCAAACCAACGAGATCTACCCGCTCGAAAACTTTTGGCATGGAGTTTAGTTATTAGATGTTTCTTTAGCATATTGCAGAGATTAAAAAGAAATATCAGCAACTTGGAGTAAGATCCTATGTCTTTGTAGAATTAACCTCTCCTCTGTGTCTTCATCTTGGAGCCCCTGATCCCTGTGGGCTATCAGTGAATTAAGAGTACATTTTGAATCATGGGCTTTGCTATTTGCTTCCTTGTCTAATTTAGAGATGTAATTTCCCATTAGAGACTTTAATTCTTCAATCTTTTTGTTTGCTTCCAAGAGCTGGTCAAATACGGCAATAACTGTTTGTGCTGTCAGGAGGCAATTCTTGGCAACCAAATCCAAGTCTCCTTTAAAATTGTTCTTAGTATTGTTCTCCCCTCTGTCTCCTAATGGAGCCTCATTTTCCAGAGAAAGATAATCATCATCATCCCACTCCAGCAAGGAATAGGGCTTATTTACTGAGGTTATGAGGGAGGAAGAACAAAAAAAAAAGATGACGACTTACTTGCAGAGTCCATTATTTGAAATAAGTCCTTTATCTTTGGTTGTCTGGTTGTCATTACTGCCATGTTGTGTTTGGAGTTTCCTCCCAACTGTATTTCCAATTTATGTCTCCTTTTAAGTTTTCTTTTCAAGACCCGTTTTGCTTTTGCTGGTGGCCTTTGTTTCTGCATCCTTGGGTGGTTTAATTTTAAAAAAAAAAACATACTCCCACAGCATCAGCAAATGCTGATAAATTCTGTAACTTGTAATCTAAAACCTAAATGCTATATAATCCTAAATCTAAAAACATAAAATTATTACACCTAATAAAATAAAACTAACTTAACTAATTTATAGATAACATTAAATAAAAAATAAACTATTTTACATCAATATAAAAGAAGCTATAATAAGAGGATAAGGAGCTCACTAAAAAGGCTGTCACACAGCAGCCATCTTGCCTCTATATATCTCTTTAGAAGCAAAGGAATTCACCTTTTTGACCCAATATAGTTTCATGGTATTGTTACATTAAAGAGTCTTGCCTTAGCTTTTCCTGCTCATTTTAGCAGAAAAGGCAAAATAGCAGCAATCAATCAAATACTAGACCCGTGATGGCGAACCTATGGCACGCGTACCACAGGTGGCACGCGGAGCCATATTAGTGGGCACACCAGCTCAGCTCTGGGGCGCATGCGCGCGCCGGCCAGCTGATTTTCGGGCCTTCTGGGCCCACCAGAAGTAGGGAAACAGGTTGTTTCCTGCCTCTGGAGGGCCTGGGATTGGGTGGGGAAGGCCCATTTTTTTTTCCTACCTAGCTCCAGATCCTCTCTGTGTATCTGGGAACGGCGAAAACAGCCTTTCCCACTTCCTTGGAGGACCTACGGAGGCTCAAAGCGCCCATTTCCCCACTCCCGGTGGGACAGGAAGTGACGTTTTTTCCTGTCCCCAGCCTCCAGAGACACCTAGAGAGGCTCCTACAGACTCCTAGAGAGGCTCCTAGAGGCTGGGGACAGCAAAAAATGTCACTTCCTGTCCCACCGGGAGTTGGGAAATGGGCTTTTTCAGCCTCCTTAGGGCCTCCAAGGGAGTTTTCGCTGTTCTCAGATATACATAGAGGATCTGGAACGAGGTAAGAAAGAAAAACGGGCCTACCAGGCCATCATGTGCCAGGAGCGGGAGGGGTTGCGCACACATGCGCATGGGCACGTGCGCGCGGGACCCGCCCCCCCCTCTCCTGGCATGCGATGGCAAAAAGGTTAACCATCACTGTACTAGACTCTTCTTAAAACATCCAGTGATGGAGTGCCTATAATTTCTGGAGGCAAACTGTTCCACTGTAACTGTGGAGAGGGACCTTGAAGTCTTAGTGGACAATCACTTAAATATGAGCCAGCAGTGTGCAGCAGCAGCCAAAACAAAAACAAAACAAAAAAACAACAACAACCCTAATACAATCCTTGGTTGTATAAACAGAGGCATAGAATCAAAATGACATGAAGTATTAGTACAACTTAACAAAGCTTTAGTAAGGCTACACCTGGAATACTGCATCCAATTTTGATCACATCATTACAAAAAAGATGTTGAGAATTTGGAAAAAGTGCAAAGAAGAGCACCTAAGATGATTAAAGGCTTGGAGACTAAAACATATGAAGAACGGCTGCAGGATTTGGGTTTGGCTGGTCAAGATAAAAAAAGGATTTGGTGGGTCATGATAACATTAGTGTTGATAAATTAGTAACATGGTTATTAAGTGAATCTGCCTTCCCCATTGATTTTGCTTGTCGTAAGGTTGCAAAATGTGATCACATGACCTTGGGACAGAGCAATAGCTGTAAGTATGAGTAGGTTGCCAAGCATCTGAATTTTAATCACATAATCATAGAGATGCTACAAAGGTATGAAAAATGGTCATGTCACTTTTTTCAGTGCCATTGTAACTTTGAACGGTCACTAAATGAACTCTTGTAAGTCGAGGACTACTTGTATTTGCAGCCCAAGTTTTATATCCCCACCCTCAATAAAAAGTAAAGAATTCCTGAAATTAAGCAGCATGGCAGGCAATTTTCTTGACTATGTGGCACTTTTTATTTCCCTGTTTGCACTACAGCCTGGGATTTCCACTGTTCTTCAAAAAAACAGACATCACCTTTATATCTTTTAATTACGAACGATTCCTGTTACAGACAGCTTAGGTGTGACAATCTTATAGACCAAACCAGGCAATTTAGTACCTTCCAGATATTTATAGCACATTGTCCCTTACCATTTATCCACTCTCAACAATCCTTGCAAGCATGAATTTCAAATCATCTGAAGAGCCCCAAATTGCCTTCCTTGGCATATAGAAAACAGTTCATTGTATTCACTGGAATACTAGCAATTATTTTTTCTCTTTAAATACTTAAATACTTTAAATAAGCCAATGATGTTCAAACACAATGCCCAGATGTTTGCATCTACAATGAGGCAAGCCCTGAGTAAACACACATTTCTAGCCCCAAAATTAATAATTTCTCAAGTCCTACATAAATATCGGTCTGTCATAATAGAAATTCAGCTTTGATTATTATGTTTCTAGTAAAAATCTAGAAAACGAAGAAAATTACTTTCACTAACTCCAACACTCCATTTATACTGTCAGTATCAAAGTGTTACAATTATGTGAATGCAAATCAGCATTATATATTGATAAACCTAAAGGCCTAATAGTGATTTTAAATATCCTATAGTTCTATAAAGACACTGTTGTCTTCCAATAAAAAGTAGCATTGTGATTCAGGTTGCAAGCAGCAGCTAGAACATAGATAACTCTATGTTCTGAATGTAGAATGGGTCTGTGACTCAGGACCCCTGCTCAAAAGCCCAGGAGGAAATGAACCAGAATAGGAAAAACTGGCAGACAAAGCACAAGCAGAACATAAAAGGAGAGGGTTTTTCTTTTCAGAGGTGTTCTGCAGTTGTGTAAGAACCTACCTCTCCTCCTTTCCCAAGAAAATATAGACTCCTGAAATGTGGTATTTCAAAAGGAACCTTTTATTGAGAAGTAGTGATAACAGAACAGGTGAAGCAGACTCTAAATTCCCTCCCAAACTATACAGTTAGAAATAGGGCTTTAGAATCCCTACCGTCCAAATGTGGATTTAGCCAATCCACAGGTGTGAAGATGTTTATTGCAACGGCCATCCTGAGAACCAGATAAGGATCCGTTCCATGGACCTCTTCCACTTTCAACCAATTGACACAATCCACATGGCTCTCCCTCATTTCTTTTTTTTTTATTGAAAAAAGTTTTCAAATACAAGTTTTTCCCCCTTTCCCCCCCTCTTCCCTAACCCCCCCTCACCACCCATCCCCCCCTGTGACTTCTTCACAACAATAGGCTATTTCATAACTAATTACATACATAATATCTTTCCTTTCCCTTACTCCCTCCTCAGAATACTGACCCTTAGCATATTATTCTTATAACTCCCATTTTTACGATAATCTGCCCTTTTTCTCCTCCCCTAAACTTATAGTGTATTATTACAATTTAACATTTAATCTTTTATATATATTAATATAACATTTTAAAGTGGCCTTCTCCCTACATCCAAATTTAACATTTATTCAGTTCTATCCAATTCCTCCACTCCCCTAAATATATGACTTAAAGATCCTTTTTCTTAAACTAATCAATCAGTAAACTAACCTATTTCAACCCTTCAATTCCTACAAAATCATGCAATACAATTCTAAATATAATCCACTGCCCACTTTACTAAGATATACAATATCTATATATGCATTCCATTTTGTAAAAAGAAAAAAGACAATAACTTTAAATTTATAATCCATATAATATCTTCTTTGGTGTCTTTCCACTGGATTGTTAAATCCATCATCCATAATAGGGTAAAATAACATGCTGGTGCAACATTTTGTTCAAAATCTTCAATCATCTTCTGCCCCCATCAGTAGTAGATATCCTCGTATATATATAAAAGTAAAAACAACCACCCGAGTGACATTATAATTATATCCATATAGTTATAGTTGTGGTGTTCATCAGGATTGTTGATTCCCATCCTCCTAATGGGTAACATCCAGATCTTCTGCATGCCCCAGTGTAACTCTCCTGCCTTGTAACTCAAACTAATTATAATATATTTACCAGTAAAAGAAATCCAGAGTAGATAATTCAAATCCAACAAGGTAAGGCTCTTTTCACATCCCAAAATCACGGCATTACAGAGATCTGCCACAATCCTCAGGATAGTATTAAACAATTGTTCGCCTCCACTATCTTTTCAGATATTCATTCATTTTTTAAAGTCCCTGGCTTCACTGTTGCTTGGTTTAGAAACTGCTGTTTCTATGAGATCTATTTCTTTTCTTTTTCTTTTGCGGGTTGAATTTCCATCCTCGTTTCGTGCCTACCAATTGTGTGTCGGCTGATTGATTTTCATTCTGCTTTATGAGTTGATCTTGTTGGGTTAGTTTTGTCATCTCATCTTTCTTCTCCATCACTTGTATATCAACTGGTTGATTTGCGCACTTGTCTGTGACTTGGTGGTTCATCACATTGGAGTCGGATGACACTGCTCTCTTATTTATAGACAGTCCAGCTGGGGTATCCAGGGAGTCCAAAGACAATTTATCCACCACAGCCTCTGTAATTTGATATTTTCCTTTTGTTTCCAACTCCTTTTGCTTATCCTGTATTGTGCCTAAAGATGTTAAGTTCATTTTTAAAATTTTTTGATAAAATTCTTCCGCTTTTTCAACAGTGTTCAGTTGATATCTTACTCCTTGGTGTCTCAATATTAAACCAACTGGGGCATCCCACCTAAATAGGATATTTCTTTTTTTTAACTCAGTCACTAGAAAGCCAAATTTCTTCCTCTCCATTAGCATCTTAGTCGGGAGCTCCTTAAAAATCCAAATCTTTCTTCCATGAAATTGCAAAGTAGAATTAAAAGAGTTCTGCACAATATTATTCCTAATTTCTTTATCTGTAAAATAGATCACCACATCTCTAGGCAATTGCCTTTGCTTTGCCAACCAGGAGTTTATTCTATAAATTCTATCAATCCTGCAAAACACTTCATCAGGTTGAACCTTTAAAATCCCAGCCAGAATTTCAGAAGATATTTTCCTTAAGTCATCTCTATTATTTTCCTGCAGACCTCTCAGTCTAATTGCATATTCTGTAAAATTATATTGAATCATTAAAACTTCTCTTTCAATCCTCTGTTGCACATTTTCTTCATTACCAGTCTTTTGGTCAACCTCCATTTTAGATTTGTCTTCTGAGCTATTATCCTGAATGTTTACCAAATCCTTTTTAATTTTTTGAATCTTGTCATCCAAATTCTCCTCAGTTTCCTTCATTTTAGACTCTAATAATTTAGTCTTTGCATCCAACCGAATCAGAAAGTCTGATAAACCATTAGCTGTATTTAAAATCTTTCGATTCAAAAAGTCAAACTTTGATTTCACCAATTCACCAATTTCTTTAATTTCCTGCTTAAATTTTTCGAGTTGCTGGTTCACAATCTCATCCCTTCTTACAATCTCTTCAAGAAGAAATTCTATTATATTAAAATCAGGTTTCTGACACTGGAGAGTTACAACTTGTTGATGTAATTTATTAATGGGGGAAATTCCCCCCCCCCCGTTTGTCTAGCTGTGTAAGTCCCGATGCCATTTCCCACACAGAGAAGATTTAGTGGAAAAGAGAGAAAAAAAAAAGGCTTGTTTCCAACCAAGATCAATATCAGATCCCCAGGAAAAAAGAAAAAGAAAAAAAAAGCAAGAGTGAGAGTGAGGTTTTGCCTCAATTACGGCCAGAAGTATTCATTCCGCTACTTTGTAATAGAAAACGGAAGGACTTTCCCTTTTCAGCCTCTCTTCAAGCCTCAGCAATCGCCATTTTAAAAAATCTTTTTTCCTTTCACTTCTTAAACAACTTCAGTAACTTTTCTAAAATAAGAAAAAAAAAATACTTGCGCCTCAGGGTCAGCGGTCCAGCTCACGTCTTCTTTAATTAGTTTTACAAGTTTACAGGCTTGCTTTTGCCACCTAGCTCTGCGTGTAGCAGAGATCTCCCAGAGCCCGGAGCATCGGCTGGGGATACGGGGAGTCTCTTCCGCTCCGTCCCAAAAGTAAAAAAAAGACTTTTGGGATTAGGCAGAGGACTCAACCCACCCCAGCCTGCTCTATCTCCGTTTCCTCATGGAAACGGAGTTTTTTCGAGCCACCATTCTGCTATAAAGGCGGCTCTTTACAGGCAGTGGGTGCGACGATCCCAAAGGAGCGTCCAGCGGGGACAAACAGCAAACCGGAAGTCGGCTCTCCCTCATTTCATTCCCAAACGGTGAGAATATTGCAGGGCGCTTAGGCTCCAGGAAAAAGATGATAAAATACAGCTTATCCTCATGCTCCCCTCCTCCCTCCATTTGAATGGCAGTATCATGTTAGGGATCTGGCAAGTTGTGTGCTTTCACTTTTGATCACATTTTTGTCCTCTATTTCCTTGTTTATAAATTTATGGTTGCTATACCACACATACTGTACACAATAATTTGATTCTGGTATTTTATTTTCCAAATACAATCTTCATTGTAGTTATTCAAATAAAAAAAACATCTATTATTACTTCAGTGTTAGGTTTGTACTAACACCACAAATTCTAAAATAGCTTCCCCTTGTCACTTGATGAAAAGCGAAACTGGAACCATTTTAAAAGCCTTAGGCAAGAAGTGGCTAGGAGATTCCAGAGAGAGTTCTGAATGTTATGTGTTTGTAATATACAACCCTGCTACAAATGCATATGTTCTGAGTGGGTGAATGGGGTGGGAGGGGGTGGGATGGGGTGTGTCTAAGCAATATTTAAACCAAGTAAGAATATTTTGATCCAAAGGGGAAAAGTATAAACAAGTTGATGGATAGTTAGTTGGAGGTAGGTAGTTAGGAGGAATAAACTTCAAACAACACCAGCCATTTTCTTTTGCTTCCTATTATAATTCATAGAGTTACAGAATCAACCTTCTTATCTTCAAGTTAATTGAATCTTGTGAAATTCTATCCTCCTCTGACATCCTGCTAAAAAGGCAAGGAAATAATTATCCTTGTCTTAGTTCAAGCTGGAGCACCGTGATGGTCTTGGATGCTGATCAGCCGTCCAACAAATTGAGAAAGTGCCAATAATCCAAATGACAAGGACTTAATTAGTGTTTTTGCAGTATCAATATTTAAAGCAGTACTTTGGCAATGAAGGAAGACTTAAGCTAAATGTGAAGTGATGGCTTTAATTGTTAAAGGTCTTATGTAGTCAGGAAGGAGCTCCTTCTTATCAGGGAATTGTCCTACTAAGAATGTTGCCTGGTAAAAAGGTTGCCAACCCAAGACTTCCTTAGTGACAGTTCCGTTTCCTAACTAAAGGAGATACATCCAGCCAGTTTCCTTTCTTCTACCAAGGAGTCTATCAAAAAAACTCTTCTATAAAGCTTTGGATTGCTGAATTGATTGCTGATTGAATCGTTCTGTGAAGTAGGATTAATTGCAGATTGTATTTGTTGGACATAAATATATGTTTGTTTATTTATTCAATTTCTATAGCTGCCCATCTCGACCTAATTTACCCTACTTCAACTTTACAATGTATTTATATTGTGTTTTAAACTGATCAATTTAGTCAGTGAATATATTTTAAAATATACTTCCACCCAATTCAAACTTGAGTATCTTGTAATAAAATCTTGTAATTTTTAAAACCAGCACCCAACTCTAACTCATCTATTTTGTAAGGTGAGTAGAATTGCACACAATTCCCAAGTTTTCAGCACAGCTCTTCAAATAAATAAGTAAATAAAGTGTGGTGACTTCAAATGTGCTTTTTGGTATTATTGGTTCTTTCCAAGGAGCAAAAGTAGAAATAGGAGAAGGCTGTGTTTGGACCAAACCCTGCCACAATCTAGTAGAAACTGTACATTTGCACAGCTTAGCAATTGGACTGTTCACTTATTTCATGAGGTTCAATTATCCTCAGATGTAAGTGTACTCAGGAGAAAACCGAGAGTAGGAGCAATAAGAAAATAAGTGACTTGTGAGGAGAAGGATCCACAGTCTTGTCCTCATGCTTTTTTTGTCCTTAAATTTGGAGAAGGGGTTGCTTGCTTTCATATGAATTTGGCCCTGAAACAATTCACTTGGTTTTCTGCCCTCTAGCCTTCTTTTTTGGGTTATACATCAGGCTCAGGACCTTGGACAGAAGCCATAGTGAATATTCAACATGAATAACTGTACCAAATCAATCTATCTATCTAGATCGACCTATCTAGAGCAACCTAAAATTTCTTTAGATAAAAAGGCTGCTGCTGTCCCTGGAGTTCTACTTTGAGTAGTCTATCTCTTTCTCTAGTAAAAAAAGAACTAATAATTGTATAAATCTGAAGGTTCCAGGAGAAACAATGCTTTTTTAAAGGAAAACTTGAAGAACACATATGTCTAAAAAAGTGTTATTTTTCTGTTCAAATAGAAAATGATCTAACTTAATGCTGTAATTATTAGAGGTTGGAATGGATTTCTCAAGAAAGGCTTATCAGACTAAATTTACCTCTTTACTAAAAAGCAAGAAACTGATTTGATAGATTATAGGAATGCTGCTGACATAATACACATTTCATAAAGGATCCCATGACATTCCTATCAACAATCTAATTATCTATGCATTGAATGGCATAAAAACAAAGTAAATATATTACTGGCTCAAAAATCATATCCAAAGAATGCTCATCAATAGTTCCTCATCACACTAAAAGAAGGCATTGATCAGGGTACCACACTCTGGAGCCTCTACTTATCAAATAATTTTATTAATGGCTTAGGTTAGAAGAATATTTATCAATCTTACACATAGACAGTCCATATCCTAGATAAAAGAAGTAAAATATAAAACTATCTTGATAGGGTAGAGCAATAGCTTGAGAACACCAAAATGAAATTTAACAAAGATGAATATAGGGTTGTTCATTTAAGAAATAAATAAAACATACATGTATAGTGAATAGGAGATATCTAGCTTTACAATAGTAATTGTAAAAAAAAAAAAAAGACCAACTAAAGATTATCAAGTGATTAGAAATTACACAAATACAGATTGAAGGAGTTGGGCATATTTAGCCTTGAAAAGACATGTTATAATCTATAAAAGATTATAGACATATTATAAACACAAGAAAGAAATGGCCAAGGTCTGTTCTCTATCATCTCAAAGGGCAGGACACACAATAGAGTTCAGCACATTCCAGTTGAATGTTAAGAAAAACATTAATTCCTGCATTGAACAGGTAGTAAATTTAGTTGACCTAAATTGACCCTTACAATTCTATTATTCTACTTGCTTGTATACAGCTTTAACATCTGGGGAAATGAAAGGCATAGAGGGGGGAATTCAGTTAATTTTATTACACTAGACAAAAAATATTCTACATAGATGTTAATATTTTTGGTTATCTTAAAAGTTACATCCCAAGGTTTGATTTCCTCATATTCTTTGCTTTTAGTATTTGTAAGTATTCTTTTTTCCCTTTGATATTCTATTTATTTTAAATCTAATTTAATATTTAAATATTTATTTTAAATCTAATTTAATATTTAAAATGGAATATGGATGCATATTCGTTTGATTTATCATTTTTCCTTTGTTTTGCACAAACTGATTTAGTGCAACTGGCAGTACTAGGTTGTTATCACAATTGAAATAGAAACTGAAAAGAAATCATCCAATTTAATCAAGTACATTAACACTTAACTTGGTTTAATGTGGAATCAACAGATTATTATACTTGAAGTGTTCTTTAAAAGCATCTCATTCCTCCTAATGTAAGAGAACTGCAGAATGAATGTTCTTCAGAATGTTTTTCTGAACAAATGTGTTCAGAAAAGACCTCAGGCTGATCAACAGTGCCAGCAGGAGCAACACTCAGTGAAATCAATAATTCAATGAATTTCTATGTTTTAGTAAACTACGTGCCTCTCTTCTCATCACTGGAGAAGAGAAACCTTTGAAAGATGGGAATATAAACTGGTTTGGGCTCATCTCAAAAACAGCAAAAAAAACAAAAAAAAAAAAGAAGAAGAAGAAGAAGAAAAAAAAAAAGAAAAAGTCAGTGATCCAGCTAAACAGAATGCAATGCAACTCCTGGGGGACTGGGAGGTTCACATTACCACTACATCTCCCTGTGTTGCCTAGCCTGCTTTAATTTTAGACATACTTGAACATTTAAATCTACAAATCTGGTTTGCATGCCAGTGAAAAATGTCCACAGCCAGAAAAATGATATTGTGATTATCAGGGGGATTAGCTATCAACATGAGAGATCAGGGACAGTCATTACGGAAGCAGAATTCTAGTCTGGTTATTGTCCGGGATTGTTCAAGTAATCAGAGCTTGGTATTTGGCTGGGGCAGTGAGGCCTGATCTATTTTCTTTTCTGTGTCCAAGTTCCTTTTTAAAAAGAAAGTTGGGAGAAAATGATAGAAGGTGCTGGTATATGGTTGCTTTTAAAGGAACGAAAGAGCTGAATAGCCGAAAAGTCAGGTTGCTGAATTATCATGTCGGGATCTCTAAACAAAGTTAGGTAAAGGTAAAGGTCCCCTGCACATGCGTGCTAGTTGTTTCCGGCTCTAGGGGCGGTGCTCATCTCTGTTTCTAAGCCAAAGAGCCAGCACTGTCAGAAGATGTCTCTGTGGTCATGTGAAGCATGACTAAACACTGAAGGTGCACGGAGTGCTGTTATCTTCCCACCAAAGTGGTCCTTATTTTTTAACTTGCATTTTTTACGTGCTTTCAAACTGCTAGATTGGCAGAACCTGGGACAAGTAACGGGAGCTCACTCAGTTACATGGCGCTAGGGATTCGAATCTTTGAACTGCTGACCTTCTGATCAACAAGCTCAGTGTCTTATCCACTGTGTCCCTTAAAGAAAGTTACATACCTATTTTTTTCATCTTCCTTGATTCTCTTCTCTTCACACATCAATCCTTGCTGGCTCATAATGTTATTTTCTACCTTACCTGTTTCTTTCCCTCTTCTTTTTCTATAGAGATAGATTATACTACTGATTTTGGCAGTATTCTCCTTAATTTATTCTATTCTCCTTAATTTATAAATGTCTTGTGTGCCAGTGTGGTCAGTTGGTCATTTGATTGTTTGGAGTGATATTTAAATTCTGAGCAGCTAACTGGTTCTCTTGTTGATTGGTTGTTCGAATGGTCTGGTTTCTTATACATTCATCTGTTGATCTAGATCAATATGCTTGTTAATTGCTCCTTTGGTAGAATACCAGGTTTCAATAAATTCATGTGTGTGGCAGGTGTTAGCATGGTCAATTATTTTTGTTCCTTCCCACTAGTATCTTTTCTATCAATTAAACTAGTGTCTTTATTATCAATATTATTTGAGATCAGAGATTTTTGGTCATGCCGTTTAACTGCTAATTGATGTTCATGAACCCTTGTTTTCAACTGCCTTCCTGCTTGTCCCATATAGAATTGCTTGCAATCGTTGCAATTGGTTTTGTATACTATGTTGCTGTTGTCTTCCTTCTGTATTTTGTCTTTGATTTTAGATAGCTCTTTTCTGAGTGTAAATGTGGGTTTCTGAGCTATCATTATTCCCAGGGGTTACAGTATTCTGGCAGCCATTATACTACTGAGCAGGGCCAGGTTTCAAAACCCATCGCTACTGGTTTGCTCATGGGCGCGCGTTTGTGTGTGATGCTTCTGCATATGTGCAGCATCCAGGGGGGTGGGCAGATCTTCCCGCCACCGGTTCGCCCTATCTTTCAATCCCTCTTCTGCGGCTCCCTGTCACCAGTCGGCTCCACAATTGATAAGACTTTCGGTTAGGACAGGTAGAGGAAAAAGAATGCCGCACTAGGAGGAGACTCTATGGTGGGGGGAACCAGACTTCCGGTAGGCTCCAGAATTGAATGGGAGGCTTCTGGTTAGAACCTTTGTGACTCTGAGTGTTTAAGGTTGCCGACCTCTGGCCTAGAGGCTACTGCCCTCACCAAATTGTATACATAACTCACCTTGTCATCTTAACATGTTATTAAAGGGTAGGGATGGCCTGATCTGATAATATCTAACTAACAAATTTAAAATACTTCTGGAATATTTTTTTTAGATTACAGAACTTTATCCTGACAACTTCAAACTTCATTCTAAACATTATTCATTTTCAATGTTATGCAAAATATGCTGCATTTCAGAAAGGAATATACATACCATTATTTCTGCATTCTGTACTAAATGCAGAGATATATCTAACTCAATTGACTGCACACACAAATATTTCATATGGGACATGCTTGACAAATGCCTCACAAAATATTTGTTGATGCAATAACAGTAATTAGATAGTCCAGTATTTGGCACATAAAAAGAATCTTTCAAAATGGTATTGGGACAGCTCCTAACTCAAAATGCAATTGGGATAGCTTTTGTTATTATAGGAATACAGAAGCTTTTAAATTGCTCCAAATTCTTAACTGATGGAAGAAGAAAGATATAATGAGAAAAGCAGGACAAAAATATTGGTCAAGAGGTGATGTAAATGATATGAGTTCTGTCAAAGTAAACATTAAGTATCACTGGTTTTAAATATGCAGAGTTGGGCACACTTTGTTCAATCAATGATAAATGAATTTTAACTGCCATTTAATTTTGACTGGTTTTCAGTAATATTTTTAATATTTGAAATTTCAGAATATATCATAAACAGAGTGGATCTGTTCAATTCACTATCACAAAATCATTTTTTTAAAACATAAGATAATAATTTTGAAATATCCTGGTTTATCTGCTCTTTTTGTACCTTTGAATTAAAAGCAATCATATTTTAGCAGAGAAGCAGCACTGGGTTTATTGTATGATAATTGTGGAGAAATCAAAAGTAATCATAGCATCATTTGCTTTTGCACCCAGAGGTTGCACTAATGAATCATCTTGGAAAAAAGTCTCACAAAGGAGATTACAAAATATAGTCCAGCACACCCTGCATCATATTAAGTCTCTTTGAGAATTCTACCATGCTGCAAACACAAACAACTTCGCTAAACAGCAAGCCAGAGAACTGCTCAGTATCTTCTAAATAAACAAGCATGCACAAAGCCAAAGTATTAACTATGAACCTCTGAAGTTAGTTTCTTCAACACTTTTTGCTCTTAAAGCAATCAAACTAACTGCATCCAGATTTTGGTTCTGCAAATGAAAATAACAAGAGAGCTGAGTCCCAAATGATACCATTAAGACAATATTATAAAATATTTATAGGCAGTGCTTCCTGCTATTAATAAATGGCATTAGATGTTTTAAAATAGTGGTGCTCCTCCATTCTTTGTCATTAACTATAATTAATATCCTGATGGTTTAAAACTATATATTAGCTTGTAGAACAAAAACTATTATGAAAATCATGTGACATTTTTAATGCATTTCATTTTTATATAGCTTATTAATTGTAGCTCAGAAGGCTAACAGAATCATTTGAAGTATGCTGTGTATGAATGAACCCCCTCTTTTTCCACAGAAAAAAAGGCTGTTCCAGAGATCAGTAACTCAGAATATCTGCTGATAGCAAGTTCAGCAGAGAGGAACATTGCTCTGGATAACTTTCTTCTTGCACAAATCACTTGTTCTACAAACTTAGCAACTGCATCCATAATATTAAAGAAACCCAACATTCCCATAACTAACCCTTGTAATTTTGTAGAATAAAATATTTTGGGGAACATCCGCAAATAGTTTCAACATACCATAAACCCTTTAATGAGCTGCTCTATTCCCTTTAAAAATTGTCATTATTCTGCTTTTAACAACTAACAGAATAACTTAACAATTCAAATTACTGCTCCAGATTGCATGGGAAACTGTTTATTGCTCTTTCTACTCCTGATATGATTGAATGCTTTGTCAGCAAGGAGTACCTGTCCCAACAGATGACCATGCAAACCTGGATCTTCTTTTTTGGTAGATAGATATTGGGGGTTCTCTTAGGCAATATTGAAAGGCATAGGCGGCTCCTCACTTGTCAAGTTTAAATGTATGTTTGGTTTGACATCAACTCCACCATCTTCAGTAGTACCGTACTTCTTGGCAGTACTGCCTGGGATTTCAGGATTGGTGGAGCTGATTTCCTGCAATTTGACTAAACTATTGATCACTGACATAACTGCTGTTAAGAAGGTGCCTGGAACCGGCCAAATTTGCACAAAGAATCGACAGGTATTTGTTATGGCTGCCTTCTCTATCAGATTCCTTTATTTAAACACCCAGTGACAATTCAAGAAAGCTTGGTCAAAAAAGTTTGGTCAAAAGTTTTAGTGTATTTAATGTGCACGATTCCTCAATATGTGGGCTTAACAATGAAGCTGGGAAACCTGGCCAAATGCAATGGTACTTAAGTAAATCCTATTCTAACAAGAGTTATAGAATCATTCATTTAACAGTGCACCCTGCTGAAATCGTAACTCCAAAAGCATGCTTGCATTCCACTGCACTATAAAGTCTGAATTAACGCAAGTGCTGTAATTTACATGGGATCAGGCTGCAGAATTGCGGTTGGTCTGAGTAAGGAATAGGTGGTTTAAGATACTGAAAGACGACAGAAAGAACTTGAAAAGCAATAAATGTGCCCATAAGTTGTTTGTAGAGCTAAATGAAGAGTATTGCAAAAAATGGAATAGTAAATAAATTAATAAGATCTCTTGAAAAGGACGATTCAGACAAGTCTGGCCATATTTGAGCAAGTCATGGCATTCGCCCAGGGACAAGCAAAGGCGCCGCTTCTACTGTCACGGGAACCTAATGGAAGAATGGGGGCTTAAGGGCTAAGGGGGGAGGGGGTCTCTTTCCGGAAACGGGATTTCTTCCTCCCGACAGTGGAGACCAAGACTGGACTTTGAAATGGGTCGCGTCCAACACTGACAAAAGACCACGAAAGTGGATCCGGCGAAAAGTTGACCTCTCCTCCCCAGATACAAAAACAGCCAGGAAAGGTGGCCTCCTGGGAGGCTTTTGTTCGCTCGCCCGCCCGCCCAAAGCCTTGAGCCTCTGCCCCCCTCCGCCGAGACGGTTGGCGCACCTTCGCCCTACTTCGCCGCCCGGCCCTTTGACTGAGCCAGCACGCTTCTTGCCCTGGAAAGCCGAACAATTGTCTTACCGCGAGGTCGCTTTTTCCCTTCCTTTCGAGCGCAGAGAGTTGCTTCTCCTCTCGCGGGCGGTTTGGCAAGCGACTGCCTCCTTTGACCCGCTCCCCCCGCCAGTTATATAGGACTCGTTTCAAAGAGGCGCCTGTAGATGGCAGCTCAGATAATCAGTTCCTCCTGCTGCCGCCGCCCAGGAGTTTGAACTGAACAGCGCCGAAGCGGCGAATTGCGTTTTCCCCTGATATCTACGTGCGGGCCACGATCATCTACATCCTGTCCCCTGGATGGGAAAATCCCAGCTAAACTTTCCCAAAGCTTCCAAGGATCACGGATCACCTCTCCGCAGGGCTCTTCCATGCGCCGGCCTGCCCGCTCTGAAGTGCGCGGTTGCAGAGCCTCACTGTGCTCCGGGACGTTGCGCCTCTAGGCCCGGGTGCAACTCACTAGGGACTACCGAGGCTTGCACCCTGCTTCGGTTATCCTCGCAGAGGCAGCCATCACTGGAGTCTACAGAAAAGCAGGTCAGCATCAGATTAACAGAGTTGGAAGGGACAAGTTTGCAGTCCCTGTTACTGGGTCCTTTCCTGCCACAGAATTGAGGCTGGTGACTGATGTCTTACTGACTGTTTTAATACGGATCATTTAAGGAAAGCTATTGTGCATTTCTTCGGTTTATTTTTCCCCCTCCCATCAAAGGCTTTTCTGGGTTGGAATCTTAAAGCAGTTGACTTCCATTATAAATCGCCAGGAAACAATTTACCACTTTAGAAACCCTATTTTGGATTTTAGGCCTTCCTCCAACTTGGTCCCACTTTAGTTCGGTGTTTTGTCCAAACTGATCTTATCAGAGGTCCTGATCAGGCCGCTGCTTCCACTCAATCTTTCCATGAGCCGGTCTTGGAGAACTTGGTTTTCCCTGATGACCTCCCTGTTCCTGCTTGCTCTTCACACCTTCCTGGCTGGTGGATCCACCTATGGATAGTAATGAGCAGAAAGAACACTGCCCATCCAGTTTTGCCATTCCTTTCCAACTGGTTCAAAAAAGGAAGAAAAAGCTAACAAAAAATTCCTGCAGGATACATGTTTTAGAAAGATACTAAGAACATAGAGTGAGAACAGGCAGAAGGAGTTCTCTCCTTGTGACTCAAACACTTTAATCATTCTGTGCTTCACATAATGCTTTGCCTTACAAATAATTAACTAATTCATTCTTAATCTTGCATGTCCTCTCTCAGTTTGGTTATCCAACTTTCTATCCCTCTCATTTCCCATTTTTCTCCTCCTTTTCAAAGCATGCATTTTGTATTCCAATGTTTTGTTTTATTAACAGACAAAAAGCTTTAGTTAGCCCTTCTCCAGTAGCTTTTCCCTGATACAAATCACTAAGTAGATTTTTACTGTGTCAAATTATAAATAACACAGTTGGATGATTATATACCGTCAAGTTAGTGTCAACTCTTAGCACTACAGGTAGTCCTTGATTTACAACAGTTCATTTAGTGACCTTTCAAAATTACAATGGCACTGAAAAAAGTGTCATGACTATTTTTCACACTCATGACCATTGCAGCATCTCCATGATCATGTGATTTACATTCAGATGCTTGACAACTGGTTCATATTTATGACAGATGAGGTGTCCTGGGGTCATGTGATCACATTTTACAACTTTATGACAAGCACAGTCAATGGGGAAGTCAGATTCACTTATCAACCATGTTACTAACTTAATAACTGCAGTGATTCACTTAACAAATGTAGCAAGAAAAGTCATAAAATGGGGCAAAACTCACTTAACAAATTTCTCAGCAATATAAATAATGCACTCAGTTGTGGGCATAAGTCAAGGACTACCTGTATCTAGATCTTCTCCATGATTATTTGTCCACAAGCTTGCCTTCAAGTGCCCCAGTAATGTACCAATGATATATCTTTACTGCTATAATTAAATCTATCTACCTTACTACAGGTTGTCCTCTTCTGTTTCCTTTCACTTTTCAACCAGTAAGATTTCTCTAGAGAACTAGGTGTCTACATAATATGATATTTGAGCCTGGTCATTTGTGCTTGAAAAGAGAACTCTAGATTTATTTTTTAGATACTTATCTTCTTCCTATACTTTGACTTTGTAATTAGTAACCTTCATTATGTTCTGTTTTGGCCTATTAACGGTGTATGTGAGTGCGAAAGAAAAAAAAATTGTGAATGAAACAGCTGGGTGGAATGGGCATGGCTCAAATTGCTTTGGCAAAGAATTACTGGAACCTTTGAGAATGTTATGGCAGCAATGCAAGAAAACAAAATGTTACTATGATCCAAAACTGTAAAGAAAAAAAAATTACCCTGTACTAAATTTGGAATACTTCATCCCCTCAAAATGATCTGCAAGTTGAAAGGTAGTTTCATTTTCCTAAATGTTTGATCTAGAGTTGGGAACACGTTAGGAACAACAACAGTTAGGACTGCTGTTCCATCTGCAGGGAGAGAGTGACTATTGTTGGCCTTTGACATCCAGCCGCTGTGAGAAAACGGCTGTGGCCATCCGCCTGCACTGCAACTATCTGATCTGGTCGCCCCATCACTGTGAGAGAGTGAAGGGGCCCCAGCTTCATCCTGGCCAGCCTTTTTTACCATCTCTCACCTCAATGACTATCCTTAAATATCGCTGACATCCAGGGTTCCCCTTTTCCATCTCATCATATTTGTATGGCTTATACCTCGGCAGATTTGCTCGCGCTGCAAGATGCCCCCCTCTCGCGGCGATGGCCTTCCACTTTATCGAAGGCCTACCTTAAGGACGGGCTTTGGAACCCCGAGAGGTGGCATGTTTTAAAGCGGGGATTGAGGGGTTTTTTAATTAGGGTTTTTAATAATTTTTTAAGGGGAACTGGGAGGGTGACCAAAGGGGATGGGGGGGTAATCCACCTAGGTCAGGGCCCAGCCCGGCACAGGATAACGGTCTGGAGGGTGCAGGACGAGGGATTGGGGATATCATCAGCACAGTGGATGGGAGGGGCAGATATGGCGGGAGCAGAGGACCTTGTGTCGGGGGTGCGCACTCGCTACTTGAGAGCGAATGCGCGCCCCGGTCCTCAAGGCTCCTCTCGGATACTAGGTGGCACAGTTATTCAGGACCTGGGCCTCCGGCTGATGCTGTGCAACGCCAGGTCTGTGGTAAATAAGGCCCCCCTTATTTACGATCTTATTCAAGAGGGGGCAGCGGACCTGGCGGGTATTACGGAGACCTGGTTGGGCCCGGAGGGAGGGGTCCCTCTGGTTGAGATGTGCCCACCAGGCTTCAGAGCATTCCATCAGCCGAGGGCCCAGGGGAGGGGCGGGGGGGGTGGCGATTATTATTAAAGAAGGTCTTGGTCCGAGGGAGACCACTGTGCCACAGATTGCCGGATGTGTGTCCCTCTTTGTGAGATAGGGTCATGGGGTTCAGATGGGCTTGCTGCTTACGTACCTGGCTCCCTGCCGCATGGCAACGGCCCTGCCCGAGCTACTCAACGTGATAGCCACGGTGGCAGTTGATACACCTAGGCTTATGGTCATGGGTGATTTCAACTTGCCGTCCGTTGGTGAAACGTCGGAGATGGCTTGGGAGTTCATGGCTTCCATGACGGCCATGGACCTGACCCAGTTAGTTCATGGCCCCACTCACAGGGGGGGACACACACTGGACCTGATTTTTGTCTCTGGCCAGTGGTTGAGTGGTCTTACTATAGGGGATATAGACATGAAACCCTTTTCATGGTCAGATCACTCACTCCTTCGTCTGGACCTTCAAACCGCTACACCCCGCCGCAGGGAGGCGGAGCCAATTAGATGGGTCTGCCCCAGGCACCTGATGGATCCTGATAGGTTCCAGATGGAGCTTGGGCCAATTCCTGAAGATCTGGCACATGACTCGGCCGAGGACCTGGTAGCTGCCTGGGATCGGGTGGCTGGTGGGGCCTTGGATCGAGTCATGCCTTTGCCTGGTGTCTGACCTGGTGTCAATCCCTCGTGGCCCCTTGGTTTACCGAGGAGCTGAGGGATATGAAACGCCGGAAAAGACGCCTAGAGAGTGGTTGGAGGGCCAGTCGCTCTGAATCTGACCGAACACTGGTAAGGTCGCATATTAAGACCTACCTAGTGGCGAAGAAGACGGCAAAGTTTAATTACTTTTCCGCCTCTATTGCGTCATCAGGGAATCGTCCGGCCACCCTGTTCAGGGTAACCCGCTCCCTGCTCCATCTGGGAGCGCGGGAGGATCCCTTGGAAGGCAGGGTGGAGGATTTCGGACAATACCTGTATGACAAAATCGCTCAGATCCGGGGGGATTTGGACTCTGACTGGGTAGATCAGGGCAGGGTGATGAGGAATAGTCTTGAGAATGTTATCTGGGAGGAGTTTGATGCTGTGACTCCCGATGATGTGGACAGGATTTTGGGGAGACTTAGTGCGGCCACATGTTTACTGGACCCGTGTCCCTCCTGGTTGGTACTGGCCTCCCGGGAGGTTACACGAGGCTGGCTCCAGTTGTTATCAACGCTTCATTAAGTGAGGGACACTTCCCCGCCGCCTTGAAAGAGGCGGTGGTGAGGCCTCTCCTCAAGAAGCCGTCCCTGGATCCGGCAATATTGGCCAACTTCCGTCCTGTCTCCAACCTTCACTTCATGGCGAAGGTTGTTGAGAGTGTGGTCGCGCGACAGTTTCCGCAATTCCTGGAGGAAACATCCTATCTAGATCCGTTCCAGTCGGGTTTCAGGGGGAGGGCCTTCTCTGTGGGGACACCTACCCTCTGGAATCAGTTGCCCCCAGAGATAAGGAGAATCCAAGACCTCAGTGCCTTCCGCCGTGCTCTTAAAACCTTCTTTTTCCAGCAAGCCGGGCTGGCCTAATTTTTTTAAGTGTTTTTAATTGTTTTGTTTATCATTTTTAATTAATGGGGCCAAATTTATATATATATTTTAATTGTCTTTTAATATTTCTATTTGATGTTTTTACTTGGCTGTTCACCGCCCTGAGTCCTCAGGGAGAAGGGCGGTATACAAATTGAAAAATAATAATAATAATAATAATAATAATAATAATAATAATAATAATAATAATAATAACAACAACAACAACAACAACAACAACAACAACAACAACAACAACAACAACAACAACTCCAGGCAGTTAGGAGTTTAGGATCTAGACACAGATCAAGTCAGATTCATATTGTCCTTACACAATAATAGTATAATTGTAATATTTGAAAATAGAAGCCTTATCTCCAAATCTATAAAATTTTCAGCATGTTAAATAAGTTGAAGCTACACTTGGAGTTTTTTATTGTTTTATTGTCATTTACAATAAAATGAAGTTTATTCCTTCTGGCGGATTTGAGCTGAGACGCTCCCAGGAGAAAGGGGCGATTCCTGGCATTTTGGGGACCGCGGGGGCAAATTCGATCATCCTGACCCCCAGTCCTAGCGAAAGGGGCTTCCTCCCAGCATGTAGAGGGATTTCTCGACCTCCGGGACACCAGGACTGAGGAGATACGGCCGTCAGAAGGCGCCGTGGGTGGCGGCAGTAACAGCTGTTCGGCGGTTCCCCCCCCATGGTCGGCGGTGGTTGGGACGGCGGCGGCAGCTTTGCAGTAGCCGCGGCGGCGAAACGGGGGTCTCCCCGGCTCTCCGGTCTCTCTGGGGTCTTCCTTAAGGCCCCTGGCATTTCTGGAGCATGGTGGGAGCCCTGGTGGAGACGGCGGCGGCTGCTGCACTGGTGCCTACGAGGCTTGGACTGCTTTGGACGTTGGTGGAGGCGAGGGGGCAGCAGCCGAATGTGGGGAGAGGCAAATTGCCAACAGCCCGGACCTGTCAGGGGTTGGCTCTATGGACCCATTTCCTGGCCGAATCCGGAGGCCCCTCTGAATTGGGGCTGCAGACTGGGGATAAAAATGCCTAAAGACCAGGGAGTGGGAGAGGCTGGAGGATGGCTGAGGGCTGGCCGTGGGCTGCCTCGGGCCATACCCTCCCCCCCTTTTTTGGCTTGTGTAGGCCTCATTATAGTCATTACCCCAGCTGCCTTTTGCCTCGTAAGCCACTTTTTCCATCTTTCTGGGTGTCATCGAACTCTGCCCCCGGGTTTACTATCTACTTCTGCCTTCCAGACTGGCTTATTCCATCTGCCCTGGACTATATGACAAACAGACAGCTTGAAGTGGGTTCCCAGGGAGTCCGGGTTACTACTACTGTCCCTATTAGAAGGGACAGCTTTTGAACTTCTCCATAACATATTCCATCTGGCCAGACATCATGAGAGGATATCTGGGAGGAACATCCCCTAGATGGATCGAAATGGCATGGGACTCCTCCCACTGTCGTGAGAGGACAGTGGAGTCTAGTTACCCAGGCTTTTGTTGCTGCCTTTTGTTCTCAGACTTTATGGAACCCTGGCCAGACACCATCCTCACCCTTTCCCATTTTGTGGATGTATTCAACCATTGAGCTTCTTGCGCTGCGAGACTCCCCCCTCTCGCAGGTCTGGCCCTCCACATTATCGAGGGCCTACCTCGATGACGGGCTTTGGAACCCAGAGAGGTGGCATGCTGCGAAGAGGGGGTTGAGGGGTTTTTTAAGTAAATTGGGTAAATTTTTAAGGAGTCCCGGGGGGGGGAGGGAAAAATTGGAACTAGGGTTGTGGGTTTGGGGGAAGACCCACCAAGGGGAGGGTCAGGCCTGGCCACTATGCGCAGCGGAGGGGATGGGGGATCCGGAGGTAATGGGGGGGGTCGAGCTTGTCCAGATTGTGTTTCTACCATCGGTACTGTGAGTGGGAGGGGTAGATATGGTGGGAGCAGGGGGCCATATCATGTTAAGGGAGCGCGCACCCTCTGTCTTCGAGCGGTAGCGTGCTCCGGCCCCCAAGGCTCCACTTGTTCTCCAGGTTGCACAGACCCTCAGGGCCCGGGCCTTTGACTGATGTTGTGCAACGCCAGGTCCGTAATAAATAAAGCCCCCCTCATTTGTGATCTGGTTCAGGAGGGGGGAGCGGACCTGACAGGGGTTACGGAGACCTGGTTTGGCCCGGAGGGAGGGGTCCCTCTGGTAGAAATGTGCCCACCAGGCTTCCTGGCATTCCATCAGGCGAGGTCACAGGGGAGGGGCGGGGGAGTAGCGGTTATTATTAGAGAAGGCCTTAGGCCGAGGGAGGCCACTGTTCCTCAGACGGCCAGTTGTGAGACCCTCCTTGTGAAGTGGGGTCATGGGGTCCAGAGGGGTTTGCTGATCACGTACCTGGCTCCCTGCCACGTGGCAGCAGCCCTGCCCGAGCTACTCAACGTTATCGCCGCGGTGGCGGTTGATACCCCCAGACTTATGGTCATGGGGGATTTCAACCTGCCGTCCGTGGGTGAGACGTCTGAGGTGGCTCGGGAGTTCATGGCTTCCATGACGGCTATGGATCTGACCCAGTTAATTCATGGCCCTACGCACATGGGGGGAAACACACTGGACTTGATTTTTGTCTCTGGACAGTGGCTGAGTGATCTCGAGATAGGGGACATAATCATCGAGCCCTTGTCATGGTCAGATTACTCTCTCCTTTGCCTTGACCTTCGAACCGCTGCACCCTGCTGCAGGGAGGCGGAACCGATGAGATGGTACCGCCCCAGGCGCCTGATGGAACCTGATAGGTTCCAGATGGAACTTGGGCCAATTCCTGAGGTTCTGGCTCACGCCTTGACTGGAGACCTAGTGGCCGCCTGGGATAGGGTGGCCGCTGGAGCTCTGGATCGAGTCGTGCCTTTGCGGCCTCTGACCCGGCGCCGATCTCACCTGGCTCCTTGGTTTACTGAGTAGCTGAGGGAGATGAAGCGCCGGAAAAGACGCCTAAAGAGTAGTTGGAGGGCCAGTCGTAGTGAATCTGACCGGACACTGGTAAGATCTCATATTAAGAATTACCTAGTGGCAATAAAAGCAGCGAAATGCACTTATCTTGCTGCTCTTATTGCGTCATCAGATAACCGCCCGGCCGCCCTGTTTAGGGTGACCCGCTCCCTGCTCCACCAGGAAGCGAGGGAGGACCCCTTGAAGGGAAGAGCCGAGGATTTTGTTCAGTATCTGTATGACAAAATCACTCAGATTCGGGAAGATCTGGACTCCGACTGGGTAGACCCAGCGGGGATGACGGAGGCAGGTCCTGAGAATGTTATCTGGGATGAGTTTGATTCTGTGACCCCTGAGGATGTGGACAGGATTCTGGGTAGACTGAATGCGACCACATGTTTGTTGGACCCGTGCCCCTCCTGGTTAGTGCTGGCTTCCCGGGAGGTGACGCGACAGAGGATTATAAATGTTTCATTGGGTGAGGGTGTCTTTCCCGCCGCCTTGAAAGAGGCGGTGGTGAGACCTCTCCTCAAGAAGCCTTCCCTGGACCCGGCAATATTGGCTAACTATTGTCCAGTCTCCAACCTTCGCTTTGTGGTGAAGGTTGTTGAGAGTATGGTTGCACAACAACTTCTCCGGTACCTGGATGAAATGATGTATCTAGATCCGTTCCAGTCGGGTTTCAGGCCTGGGTACAGCACGGAAACGGCATTGGTTGCATTGGTAAATGATCTCTAGAGGGCTCGGGACAGAGGCTGTTCCTCTGTCCTGGTCCTATTAGATCTCTCAGCGGCTTTTGATACCATCAACCATGGTATCATGCTGCACCGGTTGGAAGAGTTGGGGGTGGGAGGCACCGTATTACGGTGGTTCTCCTCCTTTCTCTCCGACTGGTCGCAGTCTGTGTTGACAGTGGGGCAGAGGTCGACCCCGAGGCCCCTTATATTTGGGGTGCCACAAGGATCGGTCCTCTCGCCCCTTTTGTTCAACATTTATGTGAAGCCGCTGGGCGAGATCATCCGTGGTTTCAGGGTGGAGTACCATCAGTACGCTGACGACACCCAGCTGTACATCTCCACCCCAGACCACCCCAACGATGCCCTTGAAGTGATATCCCAGTGCCTGGAGGCCGTACGGATCTGGATGGGGAGAAACAGACTCAGACTCAACCCATCCAAGACCGAGTGGCTGTGGTTTCCGACGTCCCGATATAGTCAGCTGGTGCCATCGCTGACTATTGGGGGCGAATCATTGGCCCCCACGGAAAGGGCTCGCAACTTGGGTGTCCTCCTGGATTCACGGCTGTCTTTAGAAGAACACTTGACGGCCGTGACCGGGAGGATTTTTCATCAGGTCCGCCTGATCCGCCAGTTGCGTCCCTTTCTGGATCAGGACTCGTTACGCACGGTCACTCATGCCCTCGTCACCTCCCGTTTGGACTATTGTAATGCTCTCTACATGGGGCTCCCCTTGAGGAGCACTCGGAGGCTCCAACTGGTGCAGAGTGCGGCTGCGCGGGTGGTGATGGGAGCGACGTGGCGCTCCCATGTAATGCCTCTCCTGCGCGAGCTGCACTGGCTCCCGGTGGTCTTCCGAGTGCGCTTCAAGATTTTGGTTATCATCTTCAGAGCGCTCCATGGCTTAGGACCTGGCTATTTACGGGACCGCCTGCTGCCACCAATAGCCTCTCACCGACCAGTACGCTCCCATAGAGAGGGGCTCCTCCGGGTGTCGTCGGCCAAACAATGTCGACTGGCGGCCCCCAGGGGGAGAGCCTTCTCTGTGGGGGCACCTACGATCTGGAATGAGCTCCCCCCGGAGATACGGAGGATTCCGGATCTGCGTACCTTCTGTCACGCGCTTAAGACGTTTCTATTTCATCAAGCTGGCCTGACCTAATTTTTTCCTCTTTTTAAATGGAAATTTTAAATTTGGTTTTAATTTATTGGGGTTTTAAAATGGTCCAGCCAAATTTATTTAATTATTTTTATCTCTATTTTAAATTTTGTATCTCTATTTTTTATTTTATGGCTGTTCACCGCCCTGAGTCCTTTGGGAGTAGGGCAGTATACAAATTTAATAAAAATGAAAAAAAAATGAAGTAAGGAGAAGGTCAGGAAAGCATTTTTTTTAAAAAATGTATGTATTACTTTTTCTCAAGCATTTACTTAAATATTTCCCACTCTTCTTATTTTTATAAATAATTCAAGGTTTAACATGTCCGTGGTTATGACAAAAACATTGGCAAATTTATGGTCAGGAGGGAGCTGAAAACACTACTCAGATTTCCAAAAGTGCAGTCCTGTTAGTCTGATCCTGGGACAATGTTTTTTAAGGCAGAATGCAGAATAACAAGAGTTGGAAGGGATCTTGGAGGTCTTCTAGTGCAACCCCCTGCTCGAGCAGAAGACCCTATACCTATACCATTCTGAAAAAAATGGCTGTCCAATATCTTCTTTAAAAATTCTGGTGATGACTTACGGTTGGCGCCGTGGAGATTCAGACGTGGAAATGGGGCTCTTTGGAGCCCCACGAAAATCCCGTCCGTCAAGCCCCCGCCGATAGGTCTGCAGACCTCCCCTGTCCTGTAGGGACAGGGGGATAAAGAGGGACCTCCTCGGACGGCCAAGAGGAACAAGCAGGTTCCTTGAGGCCGGAGGATAACCCTCTATGCCGGTGACGGTGGGAGAGGCAGTCATGGCGGCTGCCCCAAAGCCGCAGCAGCCAGGACAGGCGAAGTGCAGGAGGAGACGCAGGAGCAAGCTGTTTGAATCCCGGGTGAGTAGGATTAGCCCAGGCGGGAACAGCTTTCAAATATTTGGGACTAACAATGCCCTGGCCCTAACAGCGGCTACGGATTATTTGGGCGAAAAATTTAAAATAATTAACAAGAAGAAGAGAAGACCCGTTAAAGGATGATAATACCTACTATCTGCTTTTGGAATTAAATTTCTGAGTATTAATAAGAATTGTTGATAGATTTAATAATTATAGAAAACTTTTTTTCCCCAAAATGGCTAAAAATATTGTTGTTTTATAGAAAGTAAGGAAATGTAGGTATCTGAATATTACAAAGAACTATTTATAGATGATGATTTCTAAAGCGAGGAATATTATTATAGAAAAATGTGGATACTTTGAAAGAAATTTCTTAATTTTTTTTTTATTAATAAACGTGGTTTAAAATGCTGTAAGCTATAAGAAATATGAAGAGCCACTTACAAACAGCAATTGACACAACAGCCTCAAGATTTAACCCAACAAGTCCAAAAAACACAAGCAGTGGGAGGAGCTAGGCCGAAGACCAAAATGGCGGAGAAGGTTCAGCTGATGCTTTCAAAGCTTGGAGGGCCTAGAGATGGCAAATAAATTTTTATCTTGGAATGTCAATGGTTTAAATTCTCCACAAAAAAGAAAGAAAATATTTCACTACTTGAAGCAATTTCAGACCGATGTTATTTGTTTGCAAGAAACGCATATTAAATCTTCAGATCAAAAGTACTTGATAAATTCGAAATTAGGTACACATTTTGTGGCATCAGCACCAGAGAAGAAAAATGGCCTAGTTATATATGTTAAAAGAGGCCTATCGGCCAATTTAATTGAGGCTGACGCTCAAGGTAGATATATTGCAATTGAATTAACAACACAGAATGGGAAGTTGCTTGTAATTGGAATATATGCACCTAACCAACAGCAAGATAATTTTTTTAAATTTTTACATACTAAAATACTACAATGGGATTACAGATCTCTACTTTTAATGGGTGATTGGAATGGGGTAATAAATACCCAGAAAGATAAAAAAAGTTTATCCAAGATATCTATGCGTGCTAAGCGGCCTAAATATTTTTTTGATATTTTGGAGGATATGGAGCTGAGAGACATTTGGCAAGAAAGGAACGTATTGGAAAGTGATTTTACCTTTTTTTCAGATAGACATCAATCCTTTTCTAGGATTGACTTTATATTAACCACAAATGATCTTTTTTCTAGGGTGAAGAAGACGAAGATATGTCCAAGAACGTTAACTGATCATAGACCGGTTTGAGTGGAATTAGAACAGGAAAGAGGGGAAAGGAGGTCTTGGAGGTTAAATGAAAATTTATTTAGATATGAAGATAATTTGAATGAACTTAAAAAACAAATGAAAGAATTTTTTGTTAACAATATGAACAAAGGTACCTCTATGGAAATGGTATGGGATGCAAGTAAGGCATATATGAGGGGAACATTAATTTTTCTGAACAATAAATATAGATTAAAACAACAAAACAGACGGAAGGAGATAGAGGAGGAAATTAAAAATAAAGAACAATTGCTTATAATTAATCCGGGAGATAAAAAGGCAAAAGATATGATAAACATTTTAAGAGAGCAATTTAATATGTTAATGGCTGGGCAAGTAGCAACCAGCATACAATATGCCAGACATAATACATTCTGTAAGGCCAATAAACCTGGGAGATGGCTGGCTTACATGATGAGGAAAAAGCAAAAATCACGTACTATAGACAAGATAGAATTTAGAGGTAAGGAGATTTACCAACAGAATTTAATAAAAAAGGCCTTTTTGGATTTCTATACGAAGTTATATGCTAAAGACTCAATTCAAGATGTTGATATTGATAGATATTTAAAGATAGATATTCCTGAACTAACGCTGGAACAGAGAGAAAGATTGAACCAGCCAATAACTTCTGAGGAAATTGCTGGGGTAATTAAACAATTAAAAATAGGTAAGGCTCCGGGAACAGACGGACTAACAGCTGTTTATTACAAACATTTACAATCTGAAATGCTAGAACCACTTAAAATCTTATTTAATAAAATACAGGTAGGGGAAGGAGTACCATCTTCTTGGAAAACAGCTTTTGTCTCACTAATTCCAAAGGAAGATCAAAACTCTATCAAACCTGAGAATTTTAGGCCAATTTCACTTTTGAATACCGACTATAAGATTTTTGCTAAGATATTAGCTAATAGATTAATGCCAGTTATGCAATAAATAATTCATAATGACCAATCAGGGTTTATAAAAGGGAGACAAATGAAATATAATGTTAGACAAATTGTAAATCTACTGGAATATTTGGAAAAAAATAACCAAGTCCCTGCAGCGTTTATATTTCTGGATGCAGAGAAGGCATTTGATCGCTTGAACTGGCAATTTTTGTTTAAAATAATAGAGAAAATGCACTTTGGGGAGTATTTTACACAATCAATTAGAGCGATATACCAGCAGCAAACAGCACAAATAATAGTTA
Source organism: Arizona elegans (assembly GCA_022577455.1). NCBI lineage: Eukaryota > Metazoa > Chordata > Lepidosauria > Squamata > Colubridae > Arizona > Arizona elegans. The sequence goes on from JAKOOJ010000001.1 coordinate 160,113,000, forward strand.
ATGGAGGTTTAACAGAGGATTTTAGAATTGAGAAAGGAACAAGGCAGGGGTGTCCTCTGTCCCCATTGTTGTTTATCTTGACTTTGGAAGTGCTACTGAATAAGATACGTGACTCAGAAAAATTGAAGGGTATTGTAATCAGACATCAATATTATAGATTAAGAGCATTTGCAGATGACTTGGTTGTTACCTTATCTCAACCCATAGAGTCGACTCCATATATACTGGATTTAATTGATCAATATGGGAAAGTATCAGGATTTAAAGTCAATTCATATAAGACAAAGATGATAACCAAAAACATGTCTGTACTTGAAAGAGACGAACTAGGAAGAATAACGGGGTTTGAAATAGTTAAAAAGGTTAAATATTTAGGAGTGTATATAGCAGCTTCAAATACAAAATTATACAAAAATAACTATGAAGACCTCTCGCACAAGCTACAGAAGGATATGGAGAATTGGAAAAAAATACAGCTGTCTTTATTGGGAAGAATTGCAGCAATTAAAATGAATGTGTTACCCAGATTTTTATTCTTGTTCCAAATGATACCTGTGCTTAAGAAAGATGAAAAATTTGAGAGAATGGCAGAAAGGTGTTAACACCTTTATTTGGGCTGGGAAAAACCCCAGAATAAAGATGAAAATTATACAAGATACACGTGAAAGGGGGGGTCTTAAAATGCCTAATTTAAGATTATATTATGAAGCAGCGGTCTTATCACAAATTAGTGATTGGTTTAACTTAACTGAGGGGATAATGTTGAATCTGGAAGGTTATGATTTGTTATATGGATGGCATGCCTATTTGTTATATGACAAAAAAGTGGATAAAGTATTTAAGGCTCATATACTTAGAAATGCTTTGTTGAGGGTTTGGAAAAAATATCAATATAAGTTAAATTATAAGATACCTGTATGGGCAAATCCTAGACATGCAATAGAAAATATAAGTATAGAACAAAAACAGGAGGTGATTACTTATAAAGAGCTTCTTATTATGGAAAGGGGGGTATTATATTTGAAATCTTTAGATATATTGAGAGAAGAAGGTATAATTTACACATGGTTTCAGTATGGTCAGCTTCAAGCTAGATGGAAGGAAGATAAAAAAACTGGCTTTGTGCAAAATGAGGAAAATTTGGTAAAACAAATTAGAGATCAAAAACAAATGCATATCAAAAGGTTGTATAATGCCTTATTAGAAATAGACTCTGAGACGGAACTGGTTAAAGATTGCATGATTAAATCGGCACAAAATTTTCAAGAGCCAGTGATGATGGAGACTTGGGAAAAGATTTGGACTAGAAATGTGAAATTTACACAAGCACAAAATTTAAGAGAAAACTTTTATAAAATGTTTTATAGATGGCACTTAGATCCCAAAAAATTATCATGTATGTATCCTAATGTGCAAGCTAAATGTTGGAGATGTGACTGTGATGATGCAACTTATTATCATATATGGTGGACTTGTAAAAAAATCAAAGCATTTTGGATAAAGATTTGGTGGGTGATGCAGAATATTTTTTAAAAAAGATTGAAATTTACTCCGCACTTGTTTCTACTGGGTATAACTACGGACTGTACAGTTGTAGAGACTAATAAGAATAACTGATAGATTTAACAATTACAGAAAACTCTTTAAAACGGTTAAAAATATTATTCTTTATAGAAAATAAGAAAATGTGAATGAAGCTTTGAATATTAGTAGTTCTTTGAAGAACTACTAATACACGCTCATTTTTAAAGTGAGAAACGTTATTAATAGAAAAAATGTGAATACTTTGAAAGAATTCTTTAAAAAATACTAAGTGTTTTTTTTTAATTGAAAAAGTTTTCAAATACAAGTTTTTCCCCCTTTTCCCCCCCCTCTTCCCTAACCCCCCCTCACCACCCATCCCCCCCTGTGACTTCTTCACAACAATAGGCTATTTCATAACTAATTACATACATAATATCTTTCCTTTCCCTTACTCCCTCCTCAGAATACTGACCCTTAGCATATTATTCTTATAACTCCCATTTTTACGATAATCTGCCCTTTTTCTCCTCCCCTAAACTTATAATGTATTATTACAATTTAACATTTAATCTTTTATATATATTAACATAACATTTTAAAGCGGCCTTCTCCCTACATCCAAATTTAACATTTATTCAGTTCTATCCAATTCCTCCACTCCCCTAAATATATGACTTAAAGATCCTTTTTCTTAGACTAATCAATCAGTAAACTAACCTATTTCAACCCTTCAATTCCTACAAAATCATGCAATACAATTCTAAGTATAATCCACTGCCCACTTTACTAAGATATACACATATCTATATATGCATTCCATTTTATAAAAAGAAAAAAGACAATAACTTTAAATTTATAATCCATATAATATCTTCTTTGGTGTCTTTCCACTGGATTGTTAAATCCATCACCCATAATAGGGTAAAATAACATGCTGGTGCAACAGTTTGTTCAAAATCTTCAATCATCTTCTGCCCCCATCAGTAGTAGATATCCTCGTATATATATAAAAGTAAAAACAACCACCCGAGTGACATTGTAATTATATCCATATAGTTATAGTTGTGGTATTCATCAGGATTGTTGATTCCCATCATCCTAATGGGAAACATCCAGATCTTCTGCATGCCCCAGCGTGACTCTCTTGCCTTGTAACTCAAAATAATTATAATATATTTACCAGTAAAAGAAATCCAGAGTAGATAATTCAAATCCAACAAAGTAAGGCTCTTTTCACATCCCAAAATCACGGCATTACAGAGATCTGCCACAATCCTCAGGATAGTATTAAACAATTGTTCGCCTCCACTATCTTTTCAGATATTCATTCATTTTTTAAAGTCCCTGGCTTCACTGTTGCTTGATTTAGAAACTGCTGTTTCTACGAGATCTATTTCTTTTCTTTTTCTTTTGCGGGTTGAATTTCCATCCTCGTTTCGTGCCTACCAATTGTGTGTCAGCTGATCGATTTTCATTCTGCTTTATGAGTTGATCTTGTTGGGTTAGTTTTGTCATCTCATCTTTCTTCTCCATCACTTGTATATCAACTGGTTGATTTGCGCACTTGTCTGTGACTTGATGGTTCATCACATTGGAGTCGGATGACACTGCGCTCTTATTTATAGACAGTCCAGCTGGGGTATCCAGGGAGTCCAAAGACAATTTATCCACCACAGCCTCTGTAATTTGATATTTTCCTTTTGTTTCCAACTCCTTTTGCTTATCCTGTATTGTGCCTAAAGATGTTAAGTTCATTTTTAAAATTTTTTGATAAAATTCTTCCGCTTTTTCAACAGTGTTCAATTGATATCTTACTCCTTGGTGTCTCAATATTAAACCAACTGGGGCATCCCACCTAAATAGGATATTTCTTTTTTTTAACTCAGTCACTAGAAAGCCAAATTTCTTCCTCTCCATTAGCATCTTAGTCGGGAGCTCCTTAAAAATCCAAATCTTTCTTCCATGAAATTGCAAAGTAGAATTAAAAGAGTTCTGCACAATATTATTCCTAATTTCTTTATCTGTAAAATAGATCACCACATCTCTAGGCAATTGCCTTTGCTTTGCCAACCAGGAGTTTATTCTATAAATTCTATCAATCCTGCAAAACACTTCATCAGGTTGAACCTTTAAAATCTCAGCCAGAATTTCAGAAGATATTTTCCTTAAGTCATCTCTATTATTTTCCTGCAGACCTCTCAGTCTAATTGCATATTCTGTAAAATTATATTGAATCATTAAAACTTCTCTTTCAATCCTCTGTTGCACATTTTCTTCATTACCAGTCTTTTGGTCAACCTCCATTTTAGGTTTGTCTTCTGAGCTATTGTCCTGAGTGTTTACCAAATCCTTTTTAATTTTTTGAATCTTGTCATCCAAATTCTCCTCAGTTTCCTTCAGTTTAGACTCTAATAATTTAGTCTTTGCATCCACCTGAATCAGAAAGTCTGATAAACCATTAGCTGTATTTAAAATCTTTCGATTCAAAAAGTCAAACTTTGATTTCACCAATTCACCAATTTCTTTAATTTCCTACTTAAATTTTTCGAGTTGCTGGTTCACAATCTCATCCCTTCTTACAATCACTTCAAGAAGAAATTCTATTATATTAAAATCAGGTTTCTGACACTGGAGAGTTACAACTTGTTGGTGTAATTTATTAATGGGGGAAATTCCCCCCCCCATTTGTCTAGCTGTGTGAGTGCCGATGCCATTTCCCACACAGACAAGATTTAGTGGAAAAGAGAGAGAGAAAAAAAGGCTTGTTTCCAACCAAGATCAATATCAGATCCCCAGGAAAAAAAAAAAAAAAAAAAGCAAGAGTGAGAGTGAGGTTTTGCCTCAATTACGACCAGAAGTACTCATTCCGCTACTTTGTAATAGAAAGTGGAAGGACTTTCCCTTTTCAGCCTCTCTTCAAGCCTCAGCAATCGCCATTTTAAAAATCTTTTTTCCTTTCACTTCTTAAACAACTTCAGTAACTTTTCTAAAATAAGAAAAAAAAATACTTGCGCCTCAGGGTCAGTGGTCCAGCTCACGTCTTCTTTAATTAGTTTAACAAGTTTACATGCTTGCTTTTGCCACCTAGCTCTGCGTGTAGCAGAGATCTCCCAGAGCCCGGAGCATCGGCTGGGGATACGGGGAGTCTCTTCCGCTCCGTCCCAAAAGTAAAAAAAAAACTTTTGGGATTAGGCAGAGGACTCAACCCACCCCAGCCTGCTCTATCTCCGTTTCCTCATGGAAACGGAGTTTTTTCGAGCCGCCATTCCGCTATAAAGGCGGCTCTTTACAGGCAGTGGGTGCGACGATCCCAAAGGAGCATCCAGCGGGGACAAACAGCAAACCGGAAGTCCAATACTACTAAGTGTTTTAATGGTTATAGAAAATGGATTTGAAAGTTGTTTAAAATGTTGTTTTTCTATAGCAAATAAGAGAATGGGAATGAATTCTTGAATAATAATAAAATTTGTTTATAGATTCTATAACTATGGTGAATTGGCCTATAAATGGTTTAAAATGTTGTTTTATAGAGAAAAGTGAGAAACAAATAGGAAATGGGAGAATTAATAATTCGGGAGAGAGTAGGAGAGAAGATATATTTCAAAATGTATTACTATTTTAAATTGCTAAAGAAGTATGATTTTGGGAATGAGATGATTAAAATTAAATTGTGAATTTGTTAAATATAAGGTTAGGAGTGGAAGAAAGCATCCCTGGAGAGCAGCTGACTAGGCTGTGAACCAGCTAAAAATAAACCTAGGAGGAGTGGAGGAGGCAACGCTGGAGAGTAGTTAGAGCCAAACTGCGAACCAGTTAAATATAAGGTTAGGAGTGGAGGTAAGCATCCCTGGAAAACAGCTAATTAAGCTGTGAACCAGCCAAAAATAAACTTAGGAGGAGTGGAGGAGGCAATGCTGGGGACTAGTTAAAGCTAAACTGTGAACCAGTTAAATATAAGAAAAGGAGTGGAGGAAAGCATCCTTGGAAAGCAGCTTATTTTGCTGTGATCCAGTAAAAAATAAACTTAGGAGGAGAGGAGGAGACGGGGGATCAGTTAAAGCTAAACTGTGAACCAGCGAAATATAGGTTAGGAGTGGAGGGAAGCATCCCCGGAAAACAACTGAAAAGCTGTTATCCAGCAAAAAATAAACCTTGGAGGAGTGAAGGAGAAAATGTTGGAAGCAGTTAAAACTAACTGTGATCCAGCCAAATAAATAAGATTAGGAGTGAAGGAAAGCATTTCTGGAAACCAGCTAATTATTATTTTTATTTTTATTTTTATTATTATTATTATTATTATTTATTTATTAATTAAATTTTTATACCGCCCTTCTCCCGAAGGACTCAGGGTGGTGTACAGCCATATTAAAACAACATATACCCACACAATTTAAAAACAGTTTAAAATATATTAAAAATTTGGCCCTTATATTAAAAACAACAAACACCCAATTAAAATTCATTTTCTAAGCCAGCCCGGCCTGTTAAACTGCAATCCAGCTAAAAATAAATTTAGGAGGAATGAAAGAGATACTTTTGAAGAACGGATATTGACTTTAAAATGTCTTTCAGAGAGGAATGAAATATTTTATATTGGTTATTAGATGTGTTCTAAAAGAAACATTGACTTGATTTGGGTCTTTGAAACAGAAAATACATGAAATACTGCTTGTTAAAATGATAAATGAATACTATAAAGTGCTGTTTGGATTTGAAGTTTAAGAGTTAGGGTGACTACATAACAGAAACTTAAATGTTAGAACAAGATGCTAGATTGAATGATAAAACTTGGGTTTAGATTTGGTTTTTTTTTGGGGGGGGGGTTATTTTTTGTTTGTCTTAAGATGTTAATGGATGAAATTGGGAATTTATACCTATGTTATACCGGGCCAAACTCTTGCTCTAAAAAGATGTTGTTTTATGTTTTATGTTTTAAAAATAAATAAAAAGTTTTAAAAAAAAATTCTGGTGATGGAGCACCCACAATTTCTGGAGGCAGGCTGTTCCACTGATTAATTGTTCTCACTGACAGGAAATTCCTCCTTAATTCTAGGTTGGATCTCTCTTTGTTAAGCTTCCATCTGTTACTTCTTGTCATAGAGGCTTTCAACTTCAATGGGATGTATCAATTCATTTCAAAATCCATAAATATTCAGGCCTTAGTTTGCAGCAAATGATGAAATTCTGATTTCCTGATAGTGAGAATAAATCAATTGAATGTATTGCCTCCCAGAGTTGTGGGTGCTCCATTGCTGGAAGTCTTCAAGAAAAGCCATTTGTCTAATGAATTAGGTCTCCTGCCTTGAGCGTGGGATTAGATTAAATTTCCAATGTCCCCTCCAGTCCTGTGATTCTAAGTAATAGATGAACGGTTGATCCCACCATCATAAAAGGGCAAACTTCTAACAGAAGTGTACAATATTTTTCAGGAGTGGTGGCAGAAACCAGAACAAGGAGGAAATTTAATTACTGTAAAACAAAATAAATTCAGAAAACATTTTGTTATGTTTTCTTTCTATCAGATTCATAATTCGTTTTGGAGGAAACTTGTAGGTTACACACCAAGCTTTGTTAGGCTGCCAATTATGTATTCCTGTTCTAGAAAATTAAGGTTCATGTTTGTGTAACACCAATATAGAATCAGTGCTAAGAGTAGCAAGCAACAAAGGTGCTTAGCTTCCAGGTCCTTGGATGCAACACCACCAGGAGATCCAGGACATGGAAGCTAAACAGATTAGTCCTTGGATGGGACACCACCAGAAGATTCAGAACTTGGAAGATAAGCAAATTAGTCTTCGAATGGAACTTTTCCCCACCCCAACAAGAAAGAACTTTTCAGAAGAGCTGGGCAAATTTAAAATTGAAGAGATCCAGTGGTTCTGGATCAAGGGGGAGGGGAGGGAGGGAAGGGTGTAGGGACCCCCTTCCCCTTAGAGAATACTCTGTTTTTATATACACCTGGGCAAGAAATGAGGGACAACAACGCAGACACACACACACCTCCTCTTCCCCCTCTATGCTAATGAGAAAGGGCCAGAGATAAACTTTTCAGAGGAGGGAGAGAGCAGAGGAGGATGTTCTCCCTTGCCGCTGGCATTTGACGAGTTGTCTGCATGGCGAATTGTTCTGCGTGGCGAGTCGACCAGGGCAAGTAATCCCATGGCAAATTGGCAGGGGAGAAGCGACCGGGGAATGGTGCAGGGCGTCCAGAGTGTGGGGGACTGCAGTGGGGTGGCCATGGTGAGGTAGCTGTGGTGAGTTGTCCTAGACTCGCCTACCACCTTTCCAGTGTCCCAACTGGAAAGAAAAATACCATTCATTCTAGTTGCAGTTTTCTCCAAAGCAGATAGAAGATGTAATCTGGAAATGGTTCCACTGAGCATTTAGCCAGTTGTCATGATGTACAAAGGAAGATGCTGCATGTTTGTTTCTCCAGTATTAAAAGGAAGAGAGCTTTGATTTGAGTTGAGTGAGAATTTGCAAGTAACCCCTTACACTCCATAGATGTGAGAGAGCATTTGGAATATTTCAGTTCCACAAAAAGTAAAGCACATACTTTGCAGGTAAAAGCTATGAATTCTATATCTTATAAAAGGCTTAAATTGAATTCTGAAAAGGAAACTAGATATTACAAGTGTTGCTACTACAAATAATTGGTTCTGAAGAAGAGAGATGAAATTTTTGAAAATAAGCTACTATTTATCCTCATGTTTCATTTATCTTTGCGCAGGAGCCAAATCCAAATGATAATCCAGTCACTTCTTTTAATTATCTTGATAATGCTGTAAGGCAAAGACAAGCAATCTTCAGCATCTCTTTCTAGAAGGACAAACGGAAAAGAACAGGCAAATCATTTTTCAGAATTTCTTAATGCCTTCAGCATAATTAGAAATCTTTCCTATGTAACTAATTATCATAGATGATCCTACTTTTAATACATTCTCCCCATCACAGTCTTTGCCCTCTAAATAAAAGTGTGACCTTTGGATGTCATTGGTACCTTCATAATCTTCTGTCACTGACATAATTTATCTGAAAAGGCAATGGACTGTGACAGAACACCATAAAGGAGGATCCTGAGTGAGCATGAAATTCTGTCATCAGCAGTTACTGCACTTAGCTAAGAAAATTTTTAGAGTAACCTATTTATAGTATAATTGTTTTATAAGAGTTCATTGCCATTCAAAATTGTTTAGGAAAGAAGCCTCAACAGTAAACAGTTATGTAGGATCAGAAAGGCCCAGCTAAACCAAATCTTTTTAGATTATTGGGTCTAAAACTTCAGTTGTAGATTTTCTCAGAATTATAGTCATTCAAAGATAATTTGGAGGAACATTGTAATGCCTGGATATGGCAGGTAGTGAATGGAATAATAGTTCCACACTCCAAGCAACTTTGCAATGATACCCAATGATATATTTCAATTTCAGGTCCAGTTCTAGCCATCATATTTAAGAAAGACATTGGCAATCTGAAACATACCTAAAGTAGAATAACCACATTTATAAAGGTCTGGAAGGAAAAACATAAGGAATATTTGGAGGCATTGAGTATGCTTAGTTTGAACATGATGGCTGTGCTGAGACACAATAGTTCTTAAATGTCTGAAAGGTTGCCTTGTAAAAGATGAAGCAGAATTATTCAGAGCTGCTCCAGAAGACAAAGTAGTAAATTTCAGTTGAAGATGGGAGAATAACATCCCTAGCAATAGGAGATTTTTAACAATGAAATAATTGGCTTTTGCAGGGATAAATTGTCTTTGCTGCAAATGTTAAACAGAAGCTAGATGGCCATCTCTTGGAGATATTGTGGTAGTGAATTCCTACAGTGTCGGGCATTCAACGAGCTGATTTCAAACATATCTTGCAATCTGTAATTGAAGAAGGCTGGTTTTATGATTAACAGAAGTGACTAATGTCCCCTTGTGGAAACAATATGTACATAATAAGGCCTCTACTGAGGAAACTCTCCAGGAGATATATACAATTGTAAATCAATACCAAGCATTCCTTTCCTGGGATGGTGACCATGGAACATGGTGCTTCATAGCTCCAGCACACTTACCGTATTTTTCGGAGTATAAGACACACCTTTTCCCCCTCTAAAATGGGGTGAAAATTTAGGTGCATCTTATACACCAAATGTAGCCCTGCCCACCCACTGGCCCCCACCCTTTGGCCTCTGCCTCCCAGCAGTTACCTCCTTGCAGCAAGCAGCAAGAAGAAACAGCTCCTTTCAGCTTCAGCACAACCTAATTAGCACAAGTTGATTAGATCGGCCTCCCGACTCTCAGCTGTTTTGCTCTCAGCTGTTTTGCGCAGGCCTCTGCTGCTTGCTGCAAGGAGGTAGATTGCTGGATCAGATTTTTTTTCCCCTTGTGCTAATCAAGCTATACTGAAAACGAAAATGAAAATAAAGCAGGCTGTTTGCTGTTTGCTGCAATGAGGCAAAATTGCTGGGAGGCAGAGGCAGATTTCTTTTTCTTGTTTTCCTAACCAAAAAAGGTAGGTGCATCTTATAGTCCAGTGCATCTTATACTCCAAAAAATATGGTATATGATACTGATTTTCGGAATGCATTTCAGTGAGGTTTTCAGACAGACACTTATCCTCATTTTGTGGATTTAGAAAGAGACTAAAGCAAAAAAAAAAAAAAAAAACAACCCACACTTTTTAGTTAGTTTAAACATGACAATAATTGATGGCTTCCTGGTTCCTAGATGCTACATGGGCATCCTTTTTTGGATAGCATATAACTTTGTCCTTATTTCATTATATTTTTGAAGCATACAGCAATAGGCATTGTCCAATCTTTTTGGTGCAAATCACTTGCTAAGATAAAACATTTCTTACTATCTGCAAATATTTATAACCAGGAATTACATACTGTGTGGGGAAGATAATGTGATTAAATATTTCAGCACTTTCTGCAGCAAAACCAGGTCACCTGTCTGATTTGATACATGAAATAAGATCATTCTCTTATTCATATTGCTAATTCATTGCATTATGAACACCACATTGCATTATGTTACAAGGAATATAGTTTTTGTTTAGAATTTGGTCAGAGAATTGAGGTGATCTTTTAAGAAATCCATGTAAATGTAGTGAGTGACCCCATTGATTACTGCTGGAAACATGATGAAATCAAATGTTAATGTTAGTTAAGGGTATCAGAAATAAAAATTTAAAGAGAGGTTTTAAATCAGGAATGTACTTCAGTGATTTGCATTTAAGGTATACATCCAAACATAGATCAATAACCTCTTGTTTTACTCTCAGTTTTACTATGTCCAAAGAAAATGTGAACCATGTTTGCAGACATTCATTTTGACATGGAGCTTAGAAAGTATGAATGCCTGAAAAGATTTAAACAATCAGTTATTCTGTGATCAAAAGAAATACTTGGGCATAGTGGACTGACTTATATTAGGCAAACTTCTAGTGAATCCTCCAATAATGAAAAGAATTCTGTATCCCAAAGGCAGGGCCTAATATTTTGTTCAGTGATTTTAGGCAGACAAATTAAATACTGATTTACTGGTGTTTCACAAATCACTGAAGGTCACACTCCACTTTGTTAATTAAAGTACTTAATATTCATATGCGTATCAATCAAGAGCAAAACCTCAAAGGCCAGAATGTCATTATAATATAGAACTGCTATTGGAAAGCAATGGGACTGTTATTATCCATGTTCGCTTTAGGAAATCCTCATGGGTATGTATCATTGGAGATTCATTCTTACTCTCAATTTCAGAGAGCTAAAAAGCCCCGTTCAACCTTATGGCTGTCCATTAAGGGCCAGTGTGCAACATACACACACCCAGCCACTCAGGCCTGAGGTTATGTGCAAAGTTTCACATATATGGGGCAGGGGTGAAATGCTCCCGGTTCGGACCGGCTCGGGCGAGTAGGTAGCACTGACGGCGGGCAGTTCGGAGAACCGGTAGCAAAAATCCCTGCCCCCGCCCCCCATGCCCAGCTGAGCCACGCGATCATCAGAGCCTTTTTTTCCTTTTAAATGGCTCTGACGAGCCAAGCTCTGACGATCCCAACTAAGTTGCCTGCTAATCAGTTAACTCAGCTTGGATTGTCAGACTCATTTAAAAGAAAAAAAGTCACCCCCCCCCCCAGCCTCCAGCTTGCTTACCTTAGCTGCTGGCTTTGCTTTGCTTGCTGTAATACCTGCAATCCATTGCATCAGCAAGCAACTGAATCTCCCTGCCTGCAATCAAGCTCATCGGTGAGCAGCTCTATCTGCACTTGTGGACTTCAACTCTCAGCAAAGTTGGCTGAGGAATTCTGGGAGTTGAAGTCCACAAGTCTTAAAGTTGCCAAGGTTGGGGACCCCTGTTCTATTGGGTAAGTTTTTTCCCCCTTTGGGAGCTTTAAAAAAAATAGTCAATTGGGGGTTTTTTTAGTTCTTTTTTTAGACCTAGCCATTTGAAGTTTAGGAAGTTTTAAATTTAGCTGCTTTTATATAAAAATAAATTAAAATAAAATAATATTTGTGCAGCTTTCTGAGATTTAGAGTGTTTCTGTAGTATTTCACTCTAACTACACAAACACACAAAATCTCACGAAATTGTATGTGGAATTTTGTGTGTGTAAAGTGTGAAAGTTGGTTTTTTGGGCTTTTTGTGGCTGTGTGAGGTTCCTGCTTGTTGCAGGGGCCATTTTGGGTCTAGCACAGCTGCTTTTACATTGTGGGTGAGCCAGTTGTGTTGTGTTGTGTTTTGTAGGTTAAAAAAGGGCAAAGAAGTGACATTGACTTGGCCACGCCCACCCAGTCACCTTACCACCAAGCCCCGCCCACTAATTAAGCCACGCCCACAGAACCAGTAGCAAAAAAAATTAGATTTCACCCCTGATATGGGGGCTTCAGCAAAGGGAGAGGAGGCAGCAGCAGTAATGCCCTTACTGGCTCCTTTCACCCAACTCCTCATAGGAGTTGGAGGCGTACTTTTAGAAGGCCACATGCCCTGAAGAGAAACCTCTCTGAACCAAAGCATTTTTGGAAGGCTTGGTGAAACGTCCTGGAGCTAGACTCCAAACGGCTGCTGTGAAATCATTTATTGTACTTTATTGCTCTGATAGAACGTAAGCAACAGATAATTAATGTATTAATCAAATTTATATATTGTCCATCTCACTGTATATATGTGACTCTGATTATGTTAACTGTACAATGAAAACAAAAGGAAAAAAACCAGCTAAAGATCAGAAGAAAATAAGGAAACTCCAGGGCCACTCCCTGAAATTAAAGAGAAGATTAAGGATTCCAAAGAAATTCAACAAAGTACTAGGTCCTGAACTGGCTCTAGGAGTAGTTAATTTTTCAGAAGAGACTAACTGTTAATCTGTTAATACTATGATATATGTTTATCAATTCCCATTGGGCAAGGATAAGAGAGAAACACTGGACAGTTGGAATAAAATGTCACTTTGGACCAAATAATCCCACTTTTGCCATAGCCAGCAACTAAACAAACAACAATGGGTACCAGGATCTCCCACTCATGTTTCATTTCAAATCTCTTAGCAAACATACTGAATGAGTAACAGAAGTGACCATTCACAGTTATGGTGGTGCTAACAAAGGGACTTACAACTGGTCCTCAAATCTATGACAGTCATGGCCCCATTGGAGCCTGAGTCCGAGGAGAAGGACGAGACAGAGCTAGGGCCACAGTTATACTCCAGGTGGTCCTGCAGTCCCAGGGAACTCTTCCTGTGACAAGGACTCTCTGAAACCAGATTCCTTGAACTATGGCTGCGCTCAGAACTGTGCTGCTCCCAGGGTGGATAAAAATCAATGATTTTTTAAAAAAAATCCAAAAAAATCATATTTTTTTATTTAAATCGGATTTTTTTTATTTAAATTGGATTTTTTTGATTTTTATTGAATTTATTTTCATAAAAAACTTTTGGGGTAAAAATCTATCGTAAGATAGTTTTCTATTTAAGATACATAAATAATTTAGTTTATTCAGCATGAAATGGAGCTTAGTTATGTAGCATGAGGCTGTATATTTTGCAACACTGGGACTATCGGTGAGTCAACAGTGGGTCAAAGGAGTAGCAGAGATGACAATTGCTCTTTAAAAATTATGATTTAAATTGAGTTGATTTAAATCAAGCCTTTTTACTAGTGATTTAAATCATGATTTAAATTGTGATTTAAATCAACTCGATTTAAATCAAATCCACCCTGGCTGCTCCTCCAGACTAATAGAGACCAGGACCTATTGGAGGTGTGTGTTTAGAGGTTGGCTCTTGGACTTGCAGTGGGACTTTTGGGGGAAAGTTGGAACTATAAAGGGGAGTTAAGCCTTCGTTTCGGCTGTGTTGTTTCTGTGCCTAGTCCTGGGTCATCACATTCTATTCCCAACCTCATTTGTACCATTTCTCCCATAATACATAATACTCCGAGTCTGTCATTCCTTTCAATTCCAATGTTAGTTTGTCCATTTCAGCGCAGTCATAAATTTTTTTAATTATTTGATCCTCAGAGGGCGTCTTTACATTTTTCCAACATTGCGCAAAAGCCAATCTCGCCACTGTTTTATATGTAGAATCATATGTCATGTCTTCTTATCGTAGGTTTTTCCCATTATTCTCAGGAGGTATAGTTCCGGTACAAATTCCAGTTGAGCACCTGTTATTTCTTGCAACCAATTTTTTTATTTTTTTCCAGTATTTTTTTTGATTCTGGACACAGCCACCATGAATGGTAGAAGGTACCCTGCTTCTGTTCACATTTCCAACAATTTGGGGCCAAATTTGGGTATATTTTTGCCAATCTTGAGGGAGCCAAATGCCAGCGGTAAAACATTTTATATTTGTTTTCTTTATATTTTACTGATCTTGTTAATTTATCATTTTTGTTCCAAATTATTTCCCATTTCTCTAATTCAATATTGTGCCCTACATTTTTTTCCCATGGTATCATCGCTCTCTCCACTATTTTCTCTGCTTTATCAAATTCCAAAAAATATTTATACAATTTAGTTTTAATTTTTCATCTGGCCAATCAGTAATTTATCTAAATATTGTGGAACCAGTTCAATACCATACTCCTCTTTTCAATACTGCGATTTTATTTGTAGGTAAGGACACCAATCAATAATAATTCCCTGTTTCTCCAAATCTTGTCTACTTTTTAAATTTCCTTGAGAATCTAAAATTTCATAATATTTGACCATTTTGTTTATATCCATAGCGTTTGGGTGTATCATTGTTGACACCCAGCCAGGTATTTTCATATAATATTTTTTTTTTAGTTTCTTGCCATATTAGCATTAAGGCCTCTCATATTTTGTGGTGAAAAAAATGTGAATGGAATTTATTTTCTTTATCCCATAGAAAGACATGCCACCCTTTTTGTAAATCATGTCCTTCCAGTATAAGTAATCTTTTATTTCTTAAATTTGTCCACTCCTTAATCCAGGTTAAAATTGCTGCTTTATAATAGAGAGTCGCCAATCTGGAAGCCTTAGATCACCTCTGCTTCTACTATCCTGAAGGTCTGTTAATTTTATTCGTGGTTTTCTGCCAGCCCATATAAATTTCATTGTAATTTGGTTCAATTCTATAAAAAATTTCCTGTCTAATTTTATGAGTACGGTCTGGAAAAGATATAACAATTTTGGCAAAACATTCATTTTGATGGTTGCAATTCAGCCCAACATAGATAATTGTAATGCACTCCATCTTTCTAAATGCAAATTTATTTGCTGTATAAATTTTGTGTAATCATCTTTTATTGAGGAGCATCTCGCCATCAACCATATTCCTAAATATTTAATTTTTTTTACACTTTGTAATCCTAATTTCCCTTCTAATTCTTTTTCTTGTTGTCCTGTCATATTTTTAACTATCATTTTCATTTTTGTCTTGTTGATTTTAAGGCCTGATATTTCTCCATATTTTTCTATCTCCCTTATTAATATTGGCCCTGTCTCTTTTGGATCTTCAATGAAAAACACCAAATCGTCTGCGAATGCCTTTAACTTATATTCTTTTTTTTTTATTGAAAAAGTTTTACAAATACATTTTCCCCCCCATTTTCCCCCCCTAACCCTCCCTAACCCCCCTAATCCTCCCCCCCCAGGACTTCCACAAGATATAATCCAAATCAAAGTCACATTTTATAAAACTTGAACCCCTCCACCCCATGTGTATTATTCAAATCCTCACAAAATTCAGTTATTCTATTCCTGTATAATACATTCAGTTAAAGCCTATCTGATATTTCCTAGTTTGATATTTATTCTGCACATAATCTATCCAGTTTTTCCACTCCCATACATAAGTCTCTTGTGTCCGATCTTTTAGATATGCTGAAATCTTCGCCATCTCTGCAAAATTAGCCATCTTCAAAGTCCATTCTTCAATAGTGGGCATAGCTTCCTTTTTCCAATACTGACCTATCAACAATCTTGCTGCTGTTATCATATACAATATCAATTTTGTTTCACCCACTGAAAAACCCTTAATTATACCCAGTAAAAACAATTGAGGAGAAAATTGAATTTTTTTATTTAAAACATTTTGCATAACCCACCAAATTTTTATCCAAAAAGCCTTTGCTTTCTTGCATGTCCACCATATATGATAATATGTAGCATCTAAGCAATCACATCTCCAACATTTCGGTTGAACATTAGGATACATGCACGACAATTTCTTAGGATCTAGATGCCACCTATAAAACATTTTATAAAAGTTTTCCCTCAAATTCTGCGACTGTGTAAATTTAACATTCTGAACCCATATTTTTTCCCATGTTTCCAACATCACTGGTTCTGCAAAATTTTGTGCCCACTTAATCATACAATCTTTAACCAGTTCAGTTTCTGAGTCCCTTTCTAGCAAAACATTATAAACCCTTTTAATATGCATTGGACCTTTCTCTTTTATATGTCTAACCAATTCTTCTTCATGCATCATTATACCAGTTTTTTGGTCCTCTTTCCACCTCAGTTGGAGTTGATTATACTGTAGCCAAGTTAAATCAATCCCTTCTTCCAACAGCGTTTCTAATGTCTTCAGTTGCCATCTGCCCGCATCTGTAAAAAGAACTTCTTTATATAACACCCCCCCCAAGTGACATTATATTTGTATTCCACAAGATATGACCAAGATCCAGCCATAACGGTATTTTATAATCCCATTTGAATCGGTGCTTCTTCCAAACTCTCATCAGGGAATTTCTAAGTATGTGGCTTTTAAATACTTTATCCACTTTATTCTCATAAAATAAGTATGCATGCCAACCAAATTCAAGATCATAACTTTCTATATTCAATATTCCAGTCTTTTTCCTTCCAAACCAATCACTTGCTTGCGTCAAAGCTGCTGCTTCATAGTACAATTGTAGGTTTGGAAGTTTTAAGGCCTCCCCTTTTTGGGACATCTTGCATAATTTTCAGCTTAACTCTCGGTTTTTTCTCATTCCATACAAACTTATTCACTCCACTTTGCCATTTTCTCAGTTGTTTATCACTTTTAAGCACCGGAATCATTTGAAATCTGAAAAAAAGAGATCTTGGCAAAACGTTCATCTTAACTGCTGCTATTCTTCCAAGTAAAGACAGCTGCAGTTTTTTCCAAGTCTCCATATCTTTTTGTACCTCTCGCCACAACACCTCATAATTATTTTGAAACAGTTTTATATTTGATTCTGCAACCTGAACTCCTAGATATTTAACCTTTGGTACTATCTCAAAACCTGCCTTGCTTTCAAGTTCCTGTTTTCGATCTTGTGTCATATTTTTGACTATCATCTTTGTTTTTTTCTGGTTCAATCTAAATCCTGATATCATACCATATTGTTCTATAATGTCTTTCATCTGGATTATTGATTCCATTGGCTGTGTTAGGGTAACAACCAGATCGTCTGCAAATGCCCTTATTCTGTAATCCTCTTGCCTTATCACTATTCCCTTCAAGATACTCGAGTCCCATATTGTGTTCAACAAGACTTCTAATGTTAGAATAAATAACAATGGGGATAACGGACAACCTTGTCTTGTTCCTTTTTCAATACTAAAATTTGTTGTCAAGCTTCCATTAATAATAATTTGTGCCATTTGTTCTCGATAAATTGCTGAAACCGCCTGTATAAATTGATCCCCAAAGTCCATCTTTCTTAAAGTCTTTAATAGAAAGTTCCAATCCACTCTATCAAAGGCCTTCTCCGCATCCAAGAAAACCAGCACTGCAGGGATCTGTTTATTCTTCTCAAGATATTCCAATAAATCTATAATTTGCCTTACATTATCCTTCATATATCTGCCTTCTATAAATCCCGCTTGATCATAATGAATCACCTCTTGAATAACTGGCATCAACCTGTTGGCTAATACTTTTGCAAATATTTTATAATCATTATTCAGAAGAGATATTGGTCTAAAATTCTCAGGTTTTTTAGGACCTGCTTGCTCTTTCGGTATCAATGAAATATAAGCTGTTTTCCATGAAGGAGGTATTTTACCCCCTTGTTGTATACTACAAAATAGATCTTTAAGATGTTCAATCATTTCTCCTTGTAAAGTTTTGTAATACACCGCAGTTAAACCATCCATTCCTGGTGCTTTAGCTGTTTTCAGTTGTTTAATTGCGGCAATAATCTCCTCAACTGTTATAGGATAATTCATTCTCTCCTTTTGTTGGCTAGAAATTTTTGTAACTCTTCTTGTTTCTAAATATTTCTCTATAAGTCCATTCTGTATATCATCTTTAGCATATAATTTGGTATAATAATCTAAAAAAACTTCTTTAATTAATTTTTGTTGAAAAATTTCCTTCCCTCCACTATCAATACTGTCAATGACCCATGTGCTCTGCCTCTTCCTCAATGTGTAAGCCAACCATCTGGCCGGTTTGTTAGCGTTACAAAATGTGTTGTGTTTCGCAAATTGTAAATTTGTTGCTGTTTGTTCCGCCATAAGCATTTGAAATTGATCTTTCAACAGTTTTATAGCTCCTTGTATTCTTTCATCTGTTGGATTTTTTATAAGTAACTGTTCTTTATTCTTTATTTCTGCCTTCATTTCAGATCTTTTCTTTTGTTGATTTAATTTGTGTTTAGAGTTCATATGAATGAGTACCCCTCTCATATAAGCTTTACTCGCATCCCACACAATTTCAACAGGGGTACCCTTATTCAAGTTCATTTCAAAAAATTCTTTCATTTACTTTTTAAGTTCTGTTATATTCTTTTCATATCTAAACAAATTTTCATTTACTCTCCATGATCTTCTCTCACTCTTTCCCATCTCAATTTCTATCCATACCGGGCTATGGTCAGTTAAAGTCCTTGGAAAAATCTTTGTTCTTTTTGTTTTTACAAATAAATCAGATGATAGTAAAATAAAGTCAATCCTAGAGAAGGATCTGTGTCTATCTGAAAAGAAAGTAAAGTCCAAATCTTCTGGGTTATGTATTCTCCAAATATCTTTTAATTCCAAATCTTTCATATCAAAAAAAGTCTGTGGTAATCTAATCCTTGACTTTGCCAAACTCTTTTTATCTATTTTGGAGTCAATTACTCCATTCCAGTCTCCCATAATTATAATAGATCTATAATCCCATTGCAATATTTTGGAATGCAAAGTTTTATAAAAATTTTCTTGCTGTTGATTAGGAGCATAAATTCCAATCAGCAGAATTGGACCATTTGCTGTATAGAGTTCAACTGCTATAACCTGCCACAGTTGTCTGCTTGTATAATTTTAGCTGACAGTCTTTTATTTATATAAATCACTACATCATTCTTTTTTTCCAAATTCAAGGCTATAAATTGTGTTCCTAATCTTGAGTTTATCAAGTATTTTTGGTCTTGTATTCGGATATGAGTTTCTTGTAAACAAATAATATCGTTGTTAAATTGTCTCAAGTAATTAAATAATTTCTTCCTTTTCTGTGGTGAGTTTAATCCGTTCACATTCCAAGATAAGAACTTAGTTGTCATTTGAATCTTCTCGAAGCGATAAGAACATATGCTGAAGGGTCTCCAAATTGGTAGTCTTCGGCCTTGCTCCTCCCATGGCTTTGCATTCTTGTATATTGCCCTTAACTCCTTTCTTGCCTTGCTGTGGCTTGGTTCTTTCCTGTTGTTGCTTTTCTTTGATTTGCTTAGCGATTGCTCGAGTTATGCGCTGATCTTTGGCTTCACACATCCAGGCTAGGTCCAAGGCCACTTCTCTTGTAGTCTTAGGTGGTTCAGTTACAATTTCTGAGGGAAGATCTATCAAGGGTGCATCCAGAAATCCTCCTGTAGCTCCCTGCATTTCCGTTGCTTCCAATTCCAACTGCTTAGACTGCTCATCAATCTCTTGTTGAAATTGCCTCTCCTTGTCACTCTCCTTTGTCTCCAGCACAGAAGATGTATGTGGGAATGGTGAACTCTCTTTAAAAACATTAGAATAGAATTCTTCCGCCTTCTCAACAGTATTTAATCGATATCTTTCTCCCTTATACCTCAAAATTATGCCAGTAGGAGCATCCCACCTGAATGGGATTTGTTGTTTTTTTAATTCATTCACTAAAAATCCAAAGTCCTTTCTATCTTTTAACAACTTAGGTGGTAGCTCTTTATAAACTCCAATCTCCTTTCCATCCACTTGCACGGCAGAGACAAAGGACTTTTGTAAAATATCATTTCTCATTTTTCTATCTGTAAAATATATCACCACATCTCTAAGCAATTGTCTTTGTCTGGCCACCCAGGAATTCACTCTGTACACCTTGTCCATTTTGCAAAAAAATCTCTTCAGAACTAATCTTTAACATCACAGCTAGTGCATCAGCACAGATCTTTCTCAAATCTTCCCTATCATTCTCTTTTAAGCCTCTAAGCCAGTGGTTTTCAACCTTCCTAATGCCGCGACCCTTTAATACAGTTCCTCATGTTGTGGTGACCCCCAACCAAGGGTGGGTTCTAAATTTTTTTACTACCGGTTCTGTGGGCGTGGCTTATTTTGTGGGTGTGGCTTGGAGGTCATGTGACTGGGTAGGCGTGGCTAGCTGGTCATGTGACTGGGTGGCCATGGCTATATGTATAGGGACTACTCAGAGGGCTGAAAAAAGTCATTTCTGACAGGTCCTCGCACTTTTGACTGGTCCTCACACTTATGACCATCCTCACATTTATGCCTGTGCAGCATGCTTAACAACCATGTCACTCATTTCACAACTGCTTCTCTTCAACATGGTATAAGATAGGGCAAAAAACGTAAAATGTGAGGACAGTCGTAAATTCGAGGACTGGTCAAAAGCGCGAGGACCAGTCAAAAATAACTTTTTCAGCCTTCTGAGTAGTCCCTGTGCACAAAAGGACTACCCAGAGGGCTGAAAAATGTGATTTCTGACAGGTCCTCGCACTTTTGACCGGTCTTCGCAGTTATGACTGGTCATCATTTATGCCCATTGTACCATTCTTAACAACCGTGTCACTCATTTCACAACTGCTTCTCTTCACCATGGTGACAAGATAGCGCAAATACGTAAATTGTGAGGACAGTTGTAAGTTCTGGTCAAAAGTGCGAGGATCAGTCAAAAATAACTTTTTCAGCCCTCTGAGTAGTCCATATGCATAAAAGAATACAGAAATAGAGAGGGATGAAGGAAGGGAAGGGAAATTAGAGTAGGAGTGAAGGTAAGAGAAGGAGGAAGAGAGGAGGAGAAAGAGAAAGAAAGAGGAAGTAGGGAGAAGAAGAAGAGGGGGGGAAGAGAAAGTAAGAAAGAAAGAAAAGACAGAGGTGGTAGGTTTGAGGAGAAAGATTGCTGTACAATAAAAAAGATGAAAGAGAAGAAAGTCAACCCCAAACAAATATTAAGATATTAAGATAATGAATTGTTAAACTTTAAAGAATAAAAGAGAACAAATAGCAATAAATAGCAATAATTAGAAACACACATACAAACATACAACGTATTTTCTTTGAACATAGTATTTGGCTAGTTCACAAATTTAAACAGTTGTAGGAGGTTAGCACCCACCCCTTTCCTAGAAGAATGAAATATTTTGGGAAATATTAAAAAGGCAGAATATTATATTTCCCTACCTGGATGAGAAATGGAGAAGCATATTTTACAGACAAAGCAGCTCCCACCTTCCTGCCCCCCACCCTTTGTTAATGGGCCAGAGGCAGAAAGTCAATCCTTTGTCAAAGGACATTTGCAACACAATAGCAACAGAAACTAACACAATGGGCCCCATCAAGCCATGTGATCCTGTCCACCATTAAACCATCTTTCCAAGGAGTCTCCATGTTTCCAGTGTCTTTTTCCCCACTTGGAGCAGAACCCAGAAGGATATTTCTTCCAACACAGTATTTAGTCATTTCAATTAAATTTACAATTTCTATATTCCTTTTTACCATATTTATTCCTCATCTATTTTTTAAAAAAAACAATATTACCCTTCATCCTCATCTCTAATCTTAATCAAATTCAATTTTTCCCTTCTATTCTATATTATACCCCTTTGCATTGTCATCTCTTTTTATATCCCTCCTCACATTGATTAATTATGTAATACAGTTGTTTAATACAAATTCAACATTTTAATATAAATCAATTAGTTATATAACTATCTTTTTTGTATATTAATCAATATGAACATGAATATTCCAATTATTTCCATGCAATCCAATTTCTTACAAATCAATTAATTATATTTACCAATAATAATAAACCAAATAATTTCCCCCATATATTCCTCCAAACCACAACTTAACCAATTAATAGTATCTCAATTATTACAATTCCCTAGTTAAATAGACCGAAAAAAAGACCGTCTTTCGGCAACAGGAACCAAACCGGAAGTCCTTTAATTTATATTCTTGTCTCTTAATTTTAGTCCCCTTAATCTCTGTATTTGCCCTGATCTTTTTCAAAAATGACTAATGTCAGAATAAAAGGCAGAGGTGATAATGGGCATCCTTGGCAAACTCCTTTTTTTATCTCGAATGGTTTTGTAATTTCTCCATTAATTATAACATTTGCTTTTTGGGTAGAATAAATTTGTTTCGATCATCTGTTCAAATTTAGTACCAAATTTCATTTCTTTAATTTGTTTTAACATGTATGTCCAATTTAAATTATCAAAGGCTTTCTGCGCATCCAGAAAAACAAGGACTATCTGTTTCTCTGGATGCGCCTCATAATATTCTAATATATTCAAAACTATCCTTGTATTATCTTTAATTTGCCTCATTGGGAGAAAGCCATTCTGACCGGAGTGGATAATTCCATTCAATATTTTTTTCATCCTTCCTGACATAATGGTCATAAAGAACTTGTAGTCAGTATTCAAAAGAGAAATAGGTCTATAGTTTTGAATCTGGGTTGGGTCGGTACCTTCTTTCATGATGACTGTAATAGATGCCTCTCTCCATGAGATGGGCGTTTTTGCTTCCAACAGTACCTCACTGTACAAATCCAAGAGTATCGGTTCCAATATTTTCCCCATCTTTTTGTAAAATTCACCTGGCAGCCGATCAGGTCCTGGAGTTTTATTATTTTTTTGTCTATGGATTGCTTCCTTTAATTCTTCCAAAGAGATCTATTTAACCCTATCCTTTCCTCTTCCTCTAACCTGGGCGTACCTTCCTCTTGTAAATAAGTATTTATTTTTTCCATCTCCACTTCCTCTTGATTATACAAGTTTTCAAAATATTCTAATGTAATCCTTCTAATTTCTTCCTCGCCATTTTGTAAATTGCCCACCTCATCCTGTAATTTGTAAATTATCCTGCTTTCTCTTTCTTTTTTAAGTTTATATGCCAGCCACCTCCCTGGTTTATTTGCATTTTCAAATTGATATTGTGTCATATATTTAATCTTTTTAATATGGTCTATTTGTTCAATTAAATTTAGTTCATGTTTAACTGATATTAATTCTTCTTTAATCTAGAGGCCACCTAGATTTAATTGAAAATTATTTTCTGAATACTCTTAATTTCTTCAATAGTATATCCTGCTATTGCTTTTTTCCGTTGTTCCTCATCTCTGTATATGCTAATGTTATTCCTCTCGTAAATGCCTTTAGTGTATCCCATAAGTTCTGCAATGATGTATGTTTTTTATTTACGTTGAGGAATAAAATCAGCTCTTTTTTTATTTTCTCTAAATATTCCTTTTCCTGTAATATTTGCATATTTAGAATCCATCTCCTAGGTTTCCTTTTTTGGCCTTTCCAGGTTATTCTCAGAGGGTTATGGTCTGCCCAATCATTGAGGAGAATCTCTATATTTTCAATTTCTTTAATTATTTCTTTATTTGCCCATACCATACCTATTCTTGAAAAGGAATTGTGTGGATTAGAATAGAAAGTAAACTTTTTTCCTTTGGAATTTAATAACCTCCATACATCATTCAGATTCAGTTCTTCAGCCATATTAAAAAAAGTTTTTGGCAGTACATTCCTCTTTTTTTGTTTTTGTTTTAATTGCAAATATAATAATTTCTTATATCTATTATTCTATTATAATCACCCACTATACATACATTTTGATAGTCTGCCTCAATAATCATATCATGCAGTTTCCTATAAAATTCTTTCTGTTTTTTGTTGGGAGCGTAAATATTAGTAACATCTTAGTTTCTCCTCTTATCACTCAGTCAAAAATTCTTTTGGGATCCTCATAGATTACTTTAGCTATTATTTCTTTTCTGATATATACCACTACCCCCTTTTCCTTTTTTCTGTTAGTGCTGCAAACAAGTTCCCTAATTTGTTGTATTCCAGGTATTTCTTATCTTGTTTTCTAATATTTGCCTCTTGAAGATATATGATATCTACATTCTGTTTCACTAATTTTGAAAGTATCTTTTTCCTTTTTATCTGATTGTTCAATCCATTTATGTTTATTGATAATAGTTGGGTTTTTTTCTCTATTTTCTTATTTGTCTGCCGGTCTCTGATTTCTGGTTGTCCTAGTAGTTCTTTGTGGTCTGATCCTAATTTCCTTTCCTTCGTCTTGGTTTTCCATTGTCACCCTAGTTCTTTCTTCCATTTCCTCACTTCCAGATCCTTGTATTTGTTCTTCAAGGGATAGTCTTTGTACTAGCTATCTCCAATTGCTCTCTACTGCTTGAGCTTTTCTCCACCCCTGTCAATCGATCGAATGGGCTTTGTCTAAATTGTCAGTTTTATTTTTTTTTCCCCTGCCAAGTTATTATCATTCCTTCTGGGATGATCTACCTAAATAAAATTTTCTTTATATTCAGTAGTGATGCCAGGAATCTATAATCCCTCCTTTGTTCTCGTATCTGTCTAGGAATCTGCTTTAGTGTTATAATTTCTGTCCCTTTATAGAATATTGGTTCTTCTCTTGTAGTTTTGTATATATCCTCACAGATCTTTTTGCATGCAAATCTAATACGTACCTCTCTTGGGAAGTGGTGACGTCTTGCATAATTAGTTTGAACTCGGTATATTTCTTCAAATTCATTCCTAATCTCTCTTTTATCCCTCTGCAGGGCTTCAGCAATCAGTTCCGCCATTATCTCTCCTAAATTCTCTTCTTTTGTTTCAACTACATTCTGAAACCTCAAATAAAAAGAGGCTCGGTCCATCTCGAGATCTATCAGAGAATTTTCAAAATCCTTATTTACTGCCATTAGTTTTTGGTCTACCTGTTCTAATTTTTTTTCAGTTTGTTCTGTTTTCATTTCGACTGATTTAATTCTTGGTTCATTTTTTTGCATTGCCTGTTGAATTGAATCCATTTTGGTATCTAATGTTTATATATCCAATTTCAGGTCACCATGATTTTTAAACATTGTCTCTTGAAGTTTCATCATAGTGTACTGTATTGTAACCAATGTAGATTGCATCATTTGAACAGATGGATTAGTATTAGATTTTTCCACTGGGAGCATCATGTCTATTGTTTTCTGGCTTGACAGGGAGACAGTCAACACCGTCAGATTTGATGCCACCTTTTTCCCTGTTCTTAAAGTTGTGGTGGTAATGCTAGTCATTTCTTTTAGCATTCTATAATGTATCATCCCCCTTTCTTTTCTTCGACACTCTCTTACTTCTTCTTCTTGATGTCTTTACTTCCACCAATAAGGTCCAATTAGGCTCAGTCACTCCCTTTTGTCTCCACTTTTCTCACTAAAATCACCACTGTTCTCTCCGGCATCGCTTTCTCCCGATCGCCAAATCTTTCCGTCTGATTCGTCTCTTCCTTCTGTATTATTCCTTGTCTCTCGTATACTTCTTCGTCACCCCTTAATTTACGATTTAATCTGTCTCTTTTCCAATCTCCAATGGTTCTATTAAATCCCAAAATGTAAATTTTTCTGTTTCTTTCATCATTATTCTACACTCTCCCACTTTCAATATCACACTTATAATCTCTTATTTCCTTTTTGCTTTCCTTTCTCGGCAGTTTCCTTTTTGATGAGTCACAGCTCGCCTCTGTCAGTCGCCATTAATTTTCTATCAGAGATTTTCAAGTTTGCTAAGTAGTTTCCAGATTTACCTACTTTGACAGATTCAATCACCACACGTGGAAGAATTTCTCACTGGCAAAAATAGACACAGTTTGTTAATAATATTTCCTTTCAATCCTCTTGTGGGCTGACACGGCCTCGGGTCTGCCATATCGATTGATATGATTGAACGTCTTCTCGCTGGGTTAAAGAGGGCTTCCCTTGCTTTAGCGGGTGGTTGCACACTGCCTTGCCAAGCTCCGGGATTCTCCTCTACTTTGTGCAGCTCTTCAAGCTCCGCACGCCTTCGAAGGGTCCCCAAATGTGGAAAAATCAGAAGAAAAGAACAGAGTTCGTCCTTTTCCCTCTGCGCCACCTCAACAGCTCCACCAGCAGCCCATTTTCTTTTATGTATACTGAGAGCATATGCACCAAGACAAATTCCTTGTGTGACCAATCAGACTTGGCCAATAAAAAAGTCTAGTCTAGCCTAGCCCAAGCCCAAGCCCAAGCCCAAGCCCAAGCCCAAGCCCAAGCCCAAGCCCAAGCCCAAGCCCAAGCCCCAGCCCCAGCCCAAGCCCAAGCCAATGAGCCTTTGGCCCGAGGACTTCCCCACTGACCGGGATAAGGTGGGGTTAGGGCTCACACAGCTAACAGGCAGTTGAGAGAGTTGCGGCAGGGGCATGGTATTGTGACCCTGACTCCTGAGCCTGTCCTAAGGACCCTCCTCTCTGGCAATGCCTCAGGTTCCATCCGAAGGCCAAGAGGAACAGCCTGGGATATGCCAGGAGGAAAGCATATTGGAACAACAACAGATAAGGAGCGAGGATGATGAATCCTGGCTTGATCCCAGGCAGCGTCAGAGGGAGAAGCGTGCACAGCAACGAAAGAGGCATGGGAGGGCCAGAGATTGAGCTGAGTCACTGAGCCACACCCCACAAGGAATAAAAGTGGGTGTGATTGCTCTTCAGGCTTTGTGACGGTCAAAGTTAAAAACCTGAGAGTCACATCGCATTACCTGAAATCTGGTTTGTGCATATTTGGATTAGACCTTGGCTAACTCTTGCTTCGTGGATTACTTTTTGCTACTGAACCGGACTGAGGATAAACTCTCTCTTGCTTACTGTGAGTGAAAACTGACTTGGCAGGCATTTCATAGTTTCATTTCAAAACTCTTATCTGCAAGGGTTTCTAGTCTGATTGCTTAATAAAATCTTGGCAGGCGTGCCTGGTTGTGTGTTTGCCTGTGTGGGGAAGGGGGACAGATCACATGGCTTGTTCACTGACTATATTGCTGACTTCTGCATGGTCTGCCAGGACCTGCAATGGAATGAGGTGGCGCATATGCACCAGTTCCAGGAAGGTCTTTCGTTGGAGCTCCTGAATGAGTTGGTACACACTGAATGCCCTCGCACACTGCAGGAGCTCATGTACCTATGCCTCTGCATCAATGCAAGGGTTCAGCAGTGACGGGCATGACAATGAACTGAGGCCATGCCTGCACCTGTTAAGGCAGTGCTGCTGTCGTTTCCGCCACATTGAACATACTGCCATGCCGTTCGGATTGATCAACATGCTTTGCGTGTTCATGCATTTCATGCATGATGTTTTCCAGTATCTGTTGGACCAGTTCGTGGTTGTCTACCTGGACAACATTGTCATCTATTCATCCTTCCTGGGGGGCACTGGGACCATGTCCAGCACGTCTTGCAGTGCCTTTGAGTGAACCACCTCTTCACCAAGCGGGAGAAGTGTCAGTTTGCACAGATCACCATTACATCTCATCAGAGAAGGTAGAGATGGACCAGGAGAAAGTGGAGGTGCTGCAGCAATGGCAGCCCCTGCCACAGGTGAAGGATATGCAACTTCTGTTGGGGTTTGTCAACTATTATCAGACTTTTGTTCCCCGTTTTGCCACCCTTATGTCCCCCTTGTCCACTTTACTCAAGAAAGGAGTAAAGTTTCGGTGGCATGTAGAGGAGCAAGGGGCCTTCGAAGCCATCAAGGCCACCTTCGCCTCCGAGCCAGTTCTCAAGTATCCTGATTCATTGCTGTTGTTTGTCGTGGAAATGGATACGTTGAATGTAGCCATTGGGTTCGTGCTCCTCCAAGCCTATGCTCTGTCAGGCCTGGAAGCCATCTTTTGTTTTAGGTCTTCAGACCTGCCACATTTACTACTGTGGGAAACTGGGAGGGGGGATTGTTTTGGAGCATGGGTGATGTATAGTCATAATAACATTCCTTTCTCAAGAAGTCAAGGCCTACTTGCCCTGCACCTGGAAGGCTGGACCTGGGAGACATCACCAGTGGGTATGATGCTTGATTGGACCATGTGATGGACTTGTGGGTGTTGGGCAAGGACTTAAACTTTTCTTTGGGTGGGGAAAACCTGGAAGCTTTCAGATTTGGGTTTTCCCAGATGTGCCAATATGACATCTCTAATAAAATGTAACTTTGAGGAAACTCAAAACTCAAGAAAGAAGTTTTCTTTCTTTGGAGGTGTTACTTAAAACCCTGACATGCTCCTCATGGGACCTTGTTCCCATGTGCCTATTATTACAGGAAGCTGTCAGCGGCAGAATGAAATTATACGATCTGGGACAAGGAGCTGTCAGCGGTCACCAATACCACTTAATTGAACTATATTTACATGGAAGGAAGGAAGCAGTGGGGTACCCCAAAGTTCTGTTTTAGATCTAGTACTCTTCAATATCTTCATAAACAATTTAGATGTAGGAATAGACTCATTAAATTTGCAGGCAACACCAACTGGCAGGAGTAGATAACAGCCCAGAAGATAGGCTCAAGATCCAGATGGATCTTGACAGACCTGAACACTGGGCCCTATCTAACAAAATGAAATGTAATATAGAGAAAAGTAAGGTTTTACACTTAGGCAAGACAAACCAAATTGACAGGTACAGATTAATTGAAACTTGGCTTAATAGCAGTAACTGTGCAAGGATCGTGGAGTTCTAGTATACAATCCCTTAAATATGAGTCAACAGTGTGGTGCAGCCACCAAGAAAGCCAACACAATCCTAGGTTACATTAACAGAGGGACAGAATCAGTGGTGGGATTCAATTTTTTTACTATCAGTTCTGTGGGCTTGGCTTGGTGGGGTCATGTGACTGAGTGGGCGTAGCCAGTTCAGTGTCACTCATGGCAAGGTGGGGCAGCACCTTGCTGTGAGTGACATTGAGTTGGCCATGCCCACTCAGTCACATGACTAATGCTGCAGAGACAGGGCGATTTCCTATGTACCTCACCACCCCCACCCCCGCCACCCTTGGGCTGACAAAATAAAAGCCTGCCTGCTGAGCAGCCCGGACTGGAAAATGCATGGCTAGGGTGGAGGAGCGGTCCTCCTTAACAAGCTCCAAACTGTTGCTGGATTTTGTTTTGGGGTGGTTTTTTTTTTCTGTCAGAAGCCCATCAGAGATAGACTTTTTCTATGGAACAATTTCTGCACCGACAAATCTTACTGTACCTTGTTGTGGTGCTACTTGTTGCTGCTGCAGGCACTGCTGTGGCGATCGGGGATGCCCAAGTAAAGAACCACACTGGCTCAGGGCGACTGTGAGAAGCAAGTGGGGAAGCCAAGGCGCTCGCCCCATAGTGGCCAACTACGTGTGTTCTCGCTCCCGTGCGTGCTTTCCCACTGCAGTTCGGTGTCAGATCCCTAAAAGTGATACTGCCATTCAGTTGGAGGAGGGGGGACACTTGAATTCGATTCCCTAGCATTGCCTGTGTCAACATATACTTTACAATCTATATCCTGGTGCCAAAGAGCCCTGAGATCTCCTTTACCTGCAGGAATTTTTATGATAGCCATGTGGGTTGTCTCACTTTAAGGTAAATGGTGGGAATGCATGTTTGTTCGGGTTCTCATAGGAAATAGTAAAGAAAACATCATACTTGTGTATTGCCTAAAATCTGCATTCTGACTTAAAGGGAGGGGTCTCTACCACTTTAATCCTACTGCTTTGCCTAAGGGTATTCAGATCTTGCTTTAGTTGGATGGCTGTCACTTCTGCTTAATAAAAGAATTCTTTTGAACCACCACGTTTCAAGAGTTCGTACTTTCTTAAGTTGGAAGGAGAGGCGATCCTTACATTCGGCTCTCCCGGAGTGTGCAAGGAGTGTGAAGGGAGGCAGACACCACGCAGATGCGTTTTAAAAGTCAGAGAACTTTGTCCAAGACTTCTCATCTATTCAGAGGCTACACCTCTCCCAACGATGAATTTGGTGGTGATCTAATGATACGTCTTCCAACTCTTCAAGATCCTCATGGAAGAAGCCAAGAGCAAAGAGCAAAAGTAGCAGTGGCGAGGGCAACGGGCATGTGACATGTCTGTCTGCGGTTCCGTCCCGGGTGACAGCCAGGGCTTCGCCGCCTCTTTTCCTCAGAGGCATGGTGTCTGCCTCCCTTCACACTCCTTGCAGAGGGACACATCCCTTGTCGCCCCCACTGCCGCTACTTTTGCTCTCAGCTTCTCGGCTTCTTCCATGGGGGCGCTCTTAAAGTCGATCTTGAAGAGCTGAAAGATGTTTCGTTCTCATCTGAATACATGAGAAGTCTTGGGCAAATTTCTTCCAAAGTTTGGCCAAGTCTTCTCCTTCTCCTTGGTCTTAATCTTAGTGAGCAAACACACATACACTTCACGGCACCAGGACCTTCTGTGAGGAGACAGTGCGTGCCCATGCACCATCTCCTTGCAGAAGGTCCCAGCGCCATGAAGTGTGTGTGACTGTGCGTGTTTGCTCTGTGTGTATGTTTGAGGCCAAGAAGGAGGAGAATTCTTGGCTGAACTTTTCTGCCTCCCTCTCTTCTGACACTGGCCAGGCAGGTGAGCAGCATTGTGTGGGATAAGTGTCCTCCCAGCCAGCATGGCCATGCAGCTTCCCGGCCAGGCAGGTGAGCCTCTTCCTTGGTAACATGACCATGCAGGCTTCCAGTCAGCAGGGAGAACGTTCTCCCAGCCAGCACAGCCATGTGGCCAGCCAGAGGTGGTATTTGCTGATTCTCCAAACTAGTTAAAATTTCTGCTACCAGTTCACCTGAACCGGTCCGAACTGGCTGAATCCCACTTCTGGACAGAATCAAGATCATGTGAAGTGTTAATACCTCTTTATATGGCCTTGGTATGATCATATTTGGAATACTGCACCCAGTTTTGGTTACCACAATATAAAAAAGATGTTGAGACTCTGGAAAGAGTGCAGAGAAGAGCAACAAAGACGATGGGGTGGTGGTGGTGGAGGCTAAAACATTGAAGAACAGTTGCCTGGGGCAACATGATAGCAGTGTTCCAATATTTGAGGGGCTGCCACAAAGAAGGATCAACCTATTGTTCAAAGCACTAGAAGGCAAGACAAGAAGCAATGGGTGGAAAAGGAAAGAAGCAACTTAGAACTAAGGAGAAATTTCCTGACAGAACAATCAACCAATGGAACAGCTTGTCTTCAAATATTGTGCGTTCTCAGTCATTGGTGGCTTTTAAGAAGAGACTGGATAGCCATTTGTCTGAAATGGTATAGGTCTCCTGCTCAAGTAGACGGTTAGACTAGATGACCTCCAAGTTCCTATTCCAACTCTGATGATGTTCTATGTTCTACAAGTCCTGGAGACTTTGGGGGCACTTGGCAATGTGTCTTTCAGAGATGTGCAGCAGCAGATCCTTCCTGGCAGCACAACATTTGGCAGCAGTGATTTTATTGAGTTTTTTAAAAAAATGCTGGTGAGCTGCAAATGCTCCTTGGCACATTTTATGTAGCCCTCAGGCCATATGTTGTGTGAAATGAGCAACAAAGCTGCAGGCAGGCTTACACTGAACCCATTATTCTATCCTATTTCTCTGATGCTGTTTATAAAATAGAAGGAACAGCTGTGTGCTATGCAGAGTTCTGAAGCAGTAGATTTATGCTGCTTGAAATAAAGAATTGTTTCATTATTAATCAAATACAATTATTTCATATAATTATTTTTTAAGGTTAATATTCTTTAGGTTAACATTCTAGATGTTCAAGACTCCATGTTCCCATATATATATATATATATATATATATATATATATATATATATATATATATATATATATATATATATATATATATATATATATATATATAGTTTGTTGAAAATAAATATGCTTAAATTAATTATTTAGTAACACTGATTTCCTCAGACATTCTGCCTTATGCATTTAGGCAAAAACAGTATATTTTCTATTAGTGTTATAATTCAGAAAAGCAGTGCTACTTCCTAACATTAGTTCAGAAAGTACTGAGCCAAGAATAATTTTAGGGTAATTTATAGAGTCAGCCATCAGGAAGCAAAATGAAGGCTAAATCCATTATCTCAATATTGTTACATGATTCTCATAAAAACAACTTAGATGTACTGCTGAAATACATTAAGGACAATGGATTTTTTTTCTTTTTTTGGCAATGTAAGAGTTTCTACAGATCAACCTTAGTTTTTAAAAAAAAACTATTAAAAACAATATATACAACATGTGATGGAGGGCTTTGATTATGTCAAATGCAAGTAACCAAAACCAAGAGTTGAGCTCAGGGTTAGAATGTTTAGGCACAGACCCTTGGCCACACCTCCTTTGCCCACAGCCACCCGCCTCAGCCCATTTACAGCCAGCTTTCCTCTTCCGCTGGTCATCTCCAGCCATTCTCCACAGCCAGTGGGCCCCTGGCCCTCCACCCCTGGCCCTTTATCCCTGCCCATTCACCAAAACACCATTTGACCCGGGCCTTTGGCTGCATGGAACAAATGGCTTCCAGTCAATTGGGTAGCAGGCAGAAGCAATGGTGCTGCGGGAGCAGTGTGCGATGAGCGATCACAGGGGCTGTTGGAAGGTGCAGCATGCGATGCAAGATACTGCAGCTATCAGCTCCAATGAAAGAGGAGAGGAGGAACAAGGGCGGTGGCTTCTGGTGTAGCAGGATGGGGTTGAGGGTTGTGCAGGCAAATGGCAATGCCAGTGTGACTTCTGGCATTGTGGGGAGACTGGGGGGGGGGGGTTGTGCAGATGAGCAGAAAGGCTGGCACAGGGGCTAGGGCTAGGTGAGTGGCAAGGCTGGTATGGCTTCTGGCGTTGCGGACAGGGGGCTGGGGCGGTGTCATGAAAAGCAAGGCTGGTACAGCTTCTGGAGTTGCAGGGAGTGGCTGGAGGGGGTCACAGATGAGCAACAAGACCGGCATGGTTTCTACAATTGCAGGGGGGCTAGGGAGGGCACAGCAGGTGAACAGAGGTGGCACGTGCTTGAGGGCAACTGAACTGCCTGTTAGGTGCCAGGCTGGAGTGGCAATGGTGGGGCTCCCTCAAGCTGTGTGCCACTTTTATTTGCCTGCCCCCCCCCGAACCCAATGCAATTGCAGAAGCCGCACCAGCCTTGTTGTTTGCCTGCATGATCCCCCCAGCCTCCCTGAAATTGTAGAAGCAGCACTGGCCTTTCCGCTCATCTGCACAACCCCCCCAATCTCCTGCAATGCCAGAATCTGCACTGGCCTTGCTGCTCATCTGCATGACTCCCTCAGGCCCCCAACACCAGAAGCCATGCTGGCCTTGCTTCTCCTCCCCTCTTTCATTGCAGCTGACTGAGTTGAGAGCCAAGCTGTGTTTGTAAAGCCCCCTTGAGGCATCTCTCCCTCCCTTCCTGGTCCCCACCAATACACTCTTTCTTATTTTCCCCTCCCAGTGGTCCCAGCAGATGCTACTCCTGCCACCACTGTCCCTCCCTCCAGTCCTCGTGACAGATCTGCAAAGCCCCAAAACTTGCGGAACAGCCGCAATACTTTAAAAAAAAATCTTGCATCACATGCTGCCCCCTCAACAGCCCCTGTGATCACACAGCACCCATCACACAGTGCCCATGCAGCACCATTGCTTCTGCCTGCCACCCAATTTGCTGGTGGCTATTTGTCCCATGCAGCCAAAGTCAAACAATGTTTGGGCGAATGGGCAGGGACGAAGGGCCAGGAGCCCATTGACCATGGAGAATGGCTGGGGGAGGGAAAGCAGAGGAAGAAAGCTGGCTGTAAATGGGCTGAGGTGGGTAGTGTTTCATGTGGAGTACTTAAAATGCTATACAAGCCATCATTGTGCAGAAGCCATCTTGTTAGAGAGTGTAAAATACAACAGGAACAGGAAATACATCACAGGAACAATAGAGATTAATCCTAGAGTAGCAATATGATACAGGAAACAAGTACACTAGAGAGGTGTGATAAAGCTGCATATAAGGTAGATGTAACACCTATAATATCTTCCCCTTTTCATTTTAATAACAAACAACATCGAAAAATTTCAGATGAGAACCAGTACGAATACTTCCTACAGGTTAAGTCTATTGAATGGTTGTGAACGTCTGCCACTACAGGTGAAGATTAGTTCTCTAAAAGCTTCTCCGACCTTGCTGAGGTTTCTGGGCTCTTCTCACCACTTACTGGTGTTCAGCATTTGACTGCTGTCAGGTGTATTGGCTTGCTTAGGACTGTCATTAACTTTGGTCTGTGGCATCAACACTGTGCATTCCCTATTGTCAGTGGGTAAGTGTAGCGCGGTAATACCAGGTGAGTTGGGCCTGTCCACTGGATATGGAGAGTCAGGCTGCTCAGCCACACACAAATCCACACAATTGTGACAATAGAGAGTTCTCTCAATGTCCACTAGATAGGAGCATGGTGCCACCTGTTGTAAACAAATACCCATTTTCCAGTGACCTGGCAGTGGTCTCATATGGATTTGTTTCCCAATATTCAATTCTGGCAAATCTCTGGCTGATCTGTCATATCTGGCCTTGAATACTTGTCTTTTAAGTCATAACTTTTCTGGGACCCCTTGTATCACAGAGGGCTCAAGAAGCTCATTTGCCACTGG
The DNA here is from genome assembly GCA_022577455.1 of Arizona elegans. Lineage (NCBI taxonomy): Eukaryota > Metazoa > Chordata > Lepidosauria > Squamata > Colubridae > Arizona > Arizona elegans. Next base: position 160,147,877 of record JAKOOJ010000001.1, read on the forward strand.
TGAGGTCTTTAGTCTCCTTGACATCAGTCTCTGTGCCAGACTACTGTCCATGCCCTCAGTTTGAGTATTTCTCCAATGTAGAATAGCTTTCCATTGGTCTTTACAATCACTATGTGCTTTCTTGCAAATTCTTAACAATCTTCACAGCTGATTCAGCTTTGCCATTAGCTTGTGGATGACATGATGAGGTAGTCACATGCTCAAACGGCAGCAAATTTCCTAAATTGTAGGCTTGTGAACTGAGGGCCATTATCAGAAATCACTTTATATGGTTGGCCATGACATGCAAACTGAGCCTTGCATCTCTTAATGGTAGTTTCAGCTGAGCAGTCAGGAAGAAGTTCAATTTCCCAAAAGTCTGAATAATAATCAACTAATATTAGGTACTCTTTTCCTGCATAGTTGAACAAATCTGTACTGACGATCTGCCAAGGACATGAAGGTATCTCATGTGACACCATGTTGTTTTTTTGTTGCAAATGTGCATATTCATTGCAAATGAGACAATTTCTAACAAAAGTCTTTGATTTCGCCTTGCATGTTAGGCCAGTAAAGAGTGTCACGAGCTTGCCTGTAGCATGCCTCACCCCCAATGTGGCTTGAGTATATGCGCAATAACAACTCTGCTCAGTGACTTTGGCACTATGACTCTTGGACTCTTGTACAAGATACCATTTTGTACACTAATCTCATCTCTGAATATTCCCTCACAATTGCAGGAACTGCCTCCTTCTCATCTGGCCACCCACTCAGAACGATAGCCTTCAGTGCCTGTAAAGCTGCATCAGTGTCTGTGTGCTGCCTGAGTTGACGTAGCTGCTGATTTGTGACATTAAGATAGTCTGCTTGATTGACTTTGGCAAAGATGGTTTGTTCCTGTTGCAACAAATAAACCATATGATGCTCATGCTCTTCTTCAGGTGTCACCTGATCTGACATAGCCCTGCTCAGGGTATCACTGATATACATTTCATGTCCTGGCTTGTAGACAACATTGAGGTTGTAATGCTGCAAGATAAGCATCATGCTCTGCAAACGCTTGCAAGCACACAAAAGCGGCTTCTTAAATATGGCTATTAGCGACTTGTGATCAATTTCAGCTGTGATTGTATCCCGGCCATAAAGATAATGATGGAAACGCTGGCAGGCAAATACAATACTTAAACATTCCTTTTCGATTTGAGCGTAATTTAACTCAGCAGATGGACACATATGCAACCTCCTTGCAATAGGCAACATCCTAGGCCATTTTTGCGTGAGTCACTTTTAATTGTAACAGGCTTTGTGACATCATAGTATTTTAATACTGGGGCAACAGTGACCAAACATTTTATCTCCTGTAGTACATGGTCATACTTGGGAAGCCCGTGCCAGACCGCATCTTTGTCCAGAAGATGTCTCAATGGCTGACACACCTCAGACAAGTGCAGAGGAATTTTGCTAAGTATGTGACAAAACTGATAAATCTCTGCACCAGTTTGGCATTGTCCATAATGGTGGCATGTCCATAGTGGCTCTAATCTTATTTGGGTCAGCTATTAAGCCTTGTGAGGACAAGATATGTCCATGTAAATGGACTTCTTGCACCTTGAACTGCAATTTGTTTGCACTGAGCATCAGCCTCACCTGCCTACACTGATATAGTAGTGCTATCAGCTTCTCATCATGGTCATGCTCAGCTTCATCATCTGTTTCACCACAGCCAACGATGAGAATGTCATCAGCTATTGGCTCAATTCCACTGAACCCACTTAATAGTTCATGCTGCTTTCGTTGATACTCTTCTGGTGCTATAGAGGCTCCAAAGGGTAGTTTGAGCCATCTCTTTCTGCCCCAAGGAGTCCAGAACGTGGTCATGTAGTGGTCATTTTTTCATCCAGTTTGCACTGTAAAAAGGCATCTTTGGCATCAACAAGTGTAAAAATCCATGCTTTGGGTAGTTTGTGCAATAAGTTGGCATTAAGTAGTGTGACCATTTCAGGACCATATTCAGATGCTTGAGATCAATGCAGATTCTGATCTTCTCAGGCCTCCTAATAATAACCATGTTGCTTATCCATTCGGTAGGCTCAGATACTGAAGTAATATGTCCTTCAGCTTCATACTTGTCCAGTTGTGCTTTGACCTGCGGCTTGATGGCTATAGGCACATTGTGTGAGGCACTTTGTACTGGAGAAATGGTAGGATCAAGTTCAAAATAAACCTCTCCTGGAACAGATGCTATGGGGCCCTCAAATACCTCATTGTAGACTCGAATTTGCTGTTTTGTCAGTGGCCTCGCCAGGGGTTTGGAGGGGTGAATTGCAACATTGTGTAATTCTGCCAGAATGGTGTACTGCATCAAACCCAGATGCTCATATGTTGATCCTGACAATAGCGGTGTCTGATAGGTTTCCACAATCTCAGATTCAAGTTTGTGAATACCCTCACATATTCTGCATTCTGTTTGGAAAAGTCCCAATGATTCCATTAGTTCCCCTGAATATAACTTCAGTTTGATGCTACTAGGCCAAAATGGTATCTCAGGTGCTAGTTTCATTTTGTCCTTTAAACTCATGACATCACATGTTGCGCCCAAGTCCAGCTGGAAAGATTGAATTATATTGTTAAATCTGATATTTATGAACCATTTTTTGCTCTTAGAGTGTACTGCACCAATGCATTCTTTTATATAAACCACATCAGTGATAAACAAGTATGTATCCTCAAGGTCCGACATTTGCTCAATTGTGTGCAGCTTTCTCACTTCCATTTTACTTGAGAGACAAACTCGTGCAAATGATTTGTTCTCCCACTAGGCTGTGGAGTGGGTCAGAAGTGGGATGATCCAGCCTGTCTGGCCAATCACTGAGTCGGATTATCTTGGCCATGCCTCCTTAGGCCTCCATTACTTCCAGTTTATTCGACTCAGTGGTTCTGACCAGTCGCTTCGCTGAGTCTCTCACTTCTGACCGATTTGAGATTGTGGAATTGCAGTTTCGGGCTCGTGGGCAAAGGTTTTTCAGTTTAATCTGGAAACGCTGCCACAGCACTATTGCTGCCTCCGTTGCCTCTAGGACACCTCTGAGAACTGTGAGTTAACTATCTGACTTCAGCCCCCTCCGATCAGCGCTGTGCATGCGGGCCATTTCAGTTTTGGCTGAAAACGCTGCCTCCGCGCTCTACTGCCCGCTGCCGCCTCAGCGCTCATCAGCTGAGGGGCGGAGAGAGCGAAAGTGTGCCGCGGAGCTGAGCACTCCGTTCCTGATGCTCTTGCCGTCACCGCCCTTTCCCAGCGCTCAGGGAAGGCGGCGCTTTGTATTGGTATCTCTCGGCTTGGCATGGGAGGCTCTTATTTTGCTTCCTCGCCATTTCTGCAGCTGCCTTTTTCTGCCGCCGCTATTGCTGCCGCCGCCATTTCTGCAGGTGCCATTTCTGCAGGTGCCATCGCTGCCGCCGCCATTTCTGTTGCCGCTGCCTGCTCGATTGCCTTCTGGGGCCTGCCATTGACAGACTGCTCCATCGGTGAGCAATTCGCTGGCTTTCATTGCTGCTTAGGTGTCCTTTATCACACCTTGCTGCGATACGTATTTTTACATGGTACTTGGTACATAAAGGTCTGGTGAGAATGTCTTTGGCCTTTTACTTGTGCTTCAGTTGGGTCTTTGGCAGCCATTTTGACTAGCCCTGGTTATCTATGCAAGGCAGCCATTTTATCTTCAAGAATGTGACCTTCTTCGTGCTGTCAGTTTATGTCAGTTACAGCGGCCATTTTGATTGGGCTATGTCTTCTACCCGGCAACTATTTTAAGGTTCAAAGTTGGAATAGTTTTCTGACTACCTTACGTTTTAAGCATTGGATTGATGTTGATGATATTGCCCTTTATTATTATTATTATTATTATTATTATTATTATTATTATTAACAACAATAATGATGATGATGCTTTATTATTTGTTTCATTTATGTACAGATTTCTGCTGTATTTCAGTTTGAACATCATCATGGCAGACCAGTAATCTTGCAAGACCGACTCTGGTCGCAAGGCCTCATCAAAATCAGGACATATTAAAAAAATCTCATCAGCATTGTTCTGATCTGCCTGACCAGGCACATAGAACAAAGCCAGCTCCGGTCACGGGTCTAGATCTGGAGGTCTCGGACGAGGTTGATTTGACCAGGGCCCTATCCCCAGAAAGACAGGACAATCTATCCTCAGGATCTCATGGTTCCCCAATTAGGCAAAAGGGGGATCCCTTTGATTGCTCCATCTCTGCTCAGGATCCTCCAGCAACTAAACAACCTAAGTCAGACCTGGAGAACCTTCCTGAGTCAGTACAATTGCTAATTGCCAGGGCCATCTCTCATGGTATTCAAGCGGGTATCAGGGAGCACCGCTCTACTTCCCTAGTGTCTGAAAGCCTTCACTCAATTAGATCTCGAGTTTCCCCTGACGCCAGTCTCACTGGGTCCCCTGACCATTCTCCAACCAGATCTAGGGGCAGTGTTGACGTTGACCTAGAGGACGAACCTCAGAGGGAAGTGGATCTATCCGATGACGAATCCACTGCTCCAGACGTGCCTGCATTTACGGGGTTATTCCCTCAGGGACTTTTTAAGTCTCTTCTTCACAAGGCCAAAATCACTTCGGGCCTGATTGACCCGGTCTCTGAGACTGCAACCTCTTCCGCATCCACTAGTCAGGGCATATTTTCTGAACCAGTCGCGGAGCAAATCTTTGTTCCTGCGCCAAAACTCTTTACTGATGTGGTTCGTAAACAATGGATTAACCCTACTTCTCTCCCTACTCCCAGTGGCTACGACTGCCGTAACTACAACATGGACCCTTCCCTGACCAACCTTTTGCAGGTTCCTGTTGTTGATGGTCCAGTGGCGGCACTATCCTCCTCATGTCCTTTCATCTCGGGGGACGCTTCAGAGGGCCTCAAACCGGAAGACCGTAAGTTTGATTCATCGTTCAAGAAAACTCACCAGGCCTCAGCATGGGCAATCCAGGCGGCCACGGCGGCCTCGTTCTTTTCCCGGTCATCATTGTTATGGCTCCAACAACTACAATCCCGCTTGCCAGCTCAGGATGCCAGAGTCCACCAGGACTTAAATAAGATTATTGCTGCCACTCAATTTGCTTCAGATGCTACCCTAAATGCGGCCAAATATGCCTCGCAGGCTATGGCTTCCTCTGTTACTTCCCGCCGCCTTTTATGGCTGAGACCTTGGCACGCTGACCTCAAGGTCAAGTGGCGCCTGGCATCTACACCATATTCAGGGTCTAAATTATTTGGTGATCCCCTTGAACCATTATTAGTGGATGATAGGGATAAAAGGAAGGTCTTACCTTCTATCACTAGAAGAGCTGATCGTCGAGCTACCCCCTACTACTGTAGGCAAACGGCTTGCAATTTTCCACAGGAGGGTACCAGTCAGAGGGCATACTGCCAGGGATCCTTTCGTTCCCAGGACAGGGGTTCCTTTCGGGATAAACCCAAATCCTTCGCTCCACCGAAGCGGCCCTTTCGTGGAGCTGGCGGATGCCAGTTCCGCCACCAAAAATGACTCGCCCTTGAAGGCTCCCATTGGGGGAAGGCTGAGTCTGTTTCTCACCAAATGGGCTCGCAGTACAACCGACCAATGGGTTCTTCATACGATAGAATTCGGCCTCCCGTTGGAATTCTTCTCCAGCCCCCCGAGCCACTTCGTACCTTGTCCTGTCTCCAATTCCCCCAGCAAGTGACGCCTCATGGAGCTTGCCATTCAACACCTTCTGGAGATCAACGCGGTGGAAGAAGTTCCACGCGATCAATGGAGACAGGGATTTTACTCGATCCTTTTCGTGGTACCGAAGTGCTCTGGGGGCTGGAGGGCGATTCTAAACCTAAAATCCCTGAACACTCACTTAGTGTACCGCAAATTCAAAATGAGTACACTGAAATCTATTCTAGAGGGGATACGGCCTGGAGACTTCTTAGCCTCCATCGATCTCTCCGAAGCGTACCTTCATATTCCCATAGCGCGGCTCACCGGCGGTACCTTCGGTTCAGCTATGCGGGGCGCCACCTATAATACCGTGCCCTTCCGTTTGGTCTGGCATCTGCACCGCGCAGCTTCACCAAGATCCTAGCAGCCCTTGTGGCCCACCTAAGATCAGTCCCTGTTTGAATCCAGGCTTATCTGGACGATATTTTAATACTTCCAGAAAGCCAGAGCCGATGTACATCTGACATTGCAGATATTGCAGGATCATGGGTTCCTAGTCAACAGATCCAAGAGTCAGTTGGAACCCCAAACCTGCCTGATTCATCTAGCGGCGATCATAGACACCCAGGCGGGAGAGGTATTCCTTTCAAGAGACAGGAAAGACAGCCTCAGGTCCCTGATTCGGCAACTCTTGCGAGAACCAACAGTACCCAAACTAGACCTATCACACCTCCTGGAGAAACTAGTGTCCTGCACAGACATAGTCCCCTGGGCCCGGCTCCACGCCCGCAGCCTTCAATGGCTGTTACTCCCACATCAACGAAAGATGACTGCCGCCTCCCGATCCAGGATCAGGGTCCCTCTATCGATGTGCCGATTCTTGCACTGGTGGCTATCCCCGGCCCTGGACAAAGGGTGCGTCTTCTTGGACGTGCAACCTCTGATTACGACAACAGACGCCAGTCTGACCGGTTGGGGCGTGCACCTGGGTCTCCAGGTGGCGCAAGGGCATTGGTCTCCGACGGAACAGCGGTCCAGTATCAATCTGCTGGAACTCAGAGCCATTTGCCTGGCCCTTCAGACCTTTCATCGGACTGTCCAGGGACATCATCTGTTAGTTCTTACAGACAACGTGTCGGTGAAAGCCCATGTAAATCGCCAAGGGGGAACAAGGTCCAGGACCTTGATGCAGGAGGCCCTCCTGTTGGGGAGGTGGGCAGAATCCCGCCTTCTTTCTCTCCGGGCGGATCACATCGCAGGAAAAGACAACCTACAGGCAGACTATCTCAGCGGCACCACAATAGATGCATCAGAATGGCGTCTCAACCCCGAGCTATTTCAGGACCTTTGTCTTCCATTCGGCCGACCACAGGTGGACCTATTTGCATCCCCAGAGAACACCCAGTTACGACGGTTCTTCACCCGCTACCCATCGCCGGGGGCGGAGAACTGCTTTCCCGCCGCTTCCACTAATCCCGCGGGTACTTCGCAAGATCATAGCCGAGCAGGCGGACGTCGTCTTCGTCGCCCCTTATTGGCCAAGACCGTGGTTCTCCGACCTCATGGCCCTCTTAACGACGCACCCCTGGCGATTTCCCCTGGAGAAGGTGTCCCTCAGCCAGGGGGCAATCGACCATCCAGAGCCCCAGTGGCTCAACCTAACCGCTTGGATCTTCCTAAGGGAGGGCTCCTCCTAAGGGAGGCACTGTACTCTGAGGATGTCATCCGGGTGATGCAGGCTGACAAAAAGGAGTCCACCATCAGACTCTACAACATCACATGGAAAGTATTTATTTCGTGGTGCTCCGCACGTGAAATTAATCCGTTGTCAGCTTCTGTCCCGCAGGTGCTGGAGTTTCTTCATGATGGCTATAACAAGGGACTGGCGCATAACACCCTCAAGCGCCATGTTGCAGCTCTTGCCACGGTGTTATCGCCCAGGGATGGCGTACCTCTGTCTCACCACCTTTCCATCCGGAAGTTTCTGCATGGGGTCCGAAACTTTCGCCCACCTGTGGTCCACCGATACCCCACATGGGACTTGCTGCACGTATTGAAGGCTTTGACTGGCCCACCCTTTGAACCTCTCCGTACTTCCACCCTTAGGTTCCTTACCATGAAAGTAGCCTTCCTGGTGGCCGTAACTTCGGCTTGCTGCATTTCAGAGCTCGCAGCTCTGTCAGGCCAGATTTATGCGTGATACACCCGGATAGGGTAATACTCCGATTGGACCCTGCCTTTGTGCCAAAAATTAACTCCCGATTCCATCGTGAGCAGGAGGTTATCCTTCCTAATTTTTGCCCGAACCCCACCCATCCCCTAGAGCACAAATGGCACACCCTCAATGTTCGCAGGGCTATAAAGATATATATCTCTCGGACTGCATCCTCAAGACGCTCCAAAGCCCTCTTTGTTTCTTTTCAACCTGCATCGCTGGGATCCAAGGTCTCCTCAGTTCACCATAGGGCGTTGGATCTGAGCTTGTATTGCCAAAGCTTACGAATCACGATCTCTCCCCATTCCACGTCATATTACTGCTCACTCCACATGGAGTGCAGCTACCACCGCTGCTTGGGCCACGCAGGCCTCCCTTGAGGAAATTTGCCGGGCTACTACTTGGATTACTCCTGTTCCATTCATCAAACATTACCGTTTGGACGTCTTCGCCTCAGCTGAGGCGGCTTTCGGCAGGAGGGTTCTCCAACAGGTACACCTGGCACCTCGACTTCCTCCATCGCAGACTTCCCACCTGAAGGACTGACAAGCTTGGGTATGTCCCACTTCTGACCCACTCCGCAGCCTAGTGGGAGAAGAGGCATTGGACTTACCGTGAACGCTCTTTCTCCAGAGGATGCGGAGTGGGTCAGCCCGTCCCGTCTACGATTACACTTGTGCTTTCTTTTGCCAAAGACTGTTTTGCAGATCTGCCTTCATCGAACAAACTGGAAGTAATGGAGGCCTAAGGAGGCGTGGCCAAGATAATCTGACTCAGTGATTGGCCAGACAGGCTGGATCATCCCACTTCTGACTCACTCCGCATCTTCTGGAGAAAGAGCGTTCACGGTAAATCCAATGCCTCGTCTCCCACATGCTCTGCAGATTCTCTCATATGCAGGATACTGCTCTTTCTCTCCTACATGCACACTGTCACAGTAGTTACATAATACTGGATTACTTCCAGATGAGTTGTGTAGATGAATTTTGTGCTGGCGCTTGTAGTGGTGGTTCTTTATGTTTAGATGTTGTTTGGTGGCTGCATTGACACTGTCAATCTGTTTATCCTGCTCTAGAGCTCTCAACCGTTTGTAAGTTCTGTGATACGACATATCTCCAGAGGTGGGCTGCTGCCAGTTTGGACCAGTTTGGGTGAACCAGTAGTTCTGACCAGAGGCTGGGCCCACCCTCCAGCCCCAGCGCTATCCTGTCCTGTATAATCATCATGTTTTTGAAGCTGCATGTGCTCACATTTTCGATGCTGGATGAACCGGTTGTTATATTATGTGACGCCCACCTCTGCATATCTCAATCACTGTTTGTAAGCTTAAATTATGTTCCCCCAAAGGGCGTGTGTGTGTGCTTTCACTAGTGATACACAGAACTATTTTAATACAAATGAGTTCATCTCTCAGAGAGCCATACTCACAGCTTGCAGCTTTTTTTCTTAGCCATGTGACAAACTGTCTATTGTTTCACCTTCTTCTTGTTTACAGCTGCCAAATATATATCTTTCATATATGACATTTTTAGAGGAGTCTAGGATGGCTTTAGTATCACTCTTTGGCTCCTCTGTAAGGGTTAAATTATGCTTGTAAACATGGAAGCATTGGCTGCCCATCAACAACAGTGAGGACAATTAACCAGTGGAACAGCTTGCTTCCAGAACTCCTGAGTGTTCCATCACTGGATGTTTTTAAGAAGAGTCTAGACCTGTGATGGCGAACCTATGGCATGCATAGGAGCCATATCTTCGGGCACGCAAGCCGTTGCCCTAGCTCAGCTCCAGCACTCATGTGCGCGCCGGCCTGCTGATTTTCAGATGGCCCCTCCCATGCCTCCCCTCCCATGCAGCCCATTTTGGATGCCAGGTAAGTACAGGGCTCGCTCAGAGGCTCTGGGAAAGTATTTTTGACCCCCAGAGAGCCTTGGCGGGGGAAGGCAGTTTTTGCCCTTCCCAGCCTTCAGGAAAGCTTCTGGAACCTGGGGAGGGGGAGAAACGGGCTTACCAGGCCCACCGGAAGTCAGGAAATGGATTGTTTCCGGCCTCCAGAGGGGCTCCGGGGGGGAGGGGGAAGGCTGTTTTCACCCTCCGGAGGCTTCAGGTAGGCCTGTTAGGCCCAAAACGGGGTTTGGGGGGTTGTGCACACATGCGCGGGGAGTCGTGCGCACATGTGGGGTGCAGGAGGCACTGGATTATGGGTGTGGGCACGCGCGCACACACCCCACACCTCTCCCTGCTTTTGGCACTCAATGGCAAAAAGATTAGCCATCACTAGTCTAGACAGTCACTTATCTAAAATGGTATAGGTTCTCCTGCTTGAGCACGGGAGTGGACTAGAAGACCTCCAAAGTCCCTTCCAGCTCATACTATTTTATTCTATGCATAATTAGAAACACAACTTGGCAAACACTCTGTGGCAACCTCTACTCACTTTTTGCAGGTCCCAGTTTACTGAATTCACAGTCTTCCTGTAAGGTGCCTTAACCACTGCACTAAACTAACTCTTTATCTGTATGGATTTTATTGGATCCAATAAATTGCACTGCTCATATAAAAGATACACAAACACTGAATACAGATAAGTGGTATATGGTAGCTTCTCCATGGATCAATATCTGACATGCCTTTCGATAAAACATTTTAATGAAATTTTTCTTTAAAATAATTCATATTTATTGTTAAATAGATTACAACAGCTTGAACTGCAAATTGCAAGTAAAGATTAGTGTAGTGGAAGACCAAAGAATATCCAATATTTAGACTAGTTACCATGATATCATTCTGAAGCAGCTGATTTAAGGAAATAGCATCCTAACCATTATTAAAGACTTATATACTTTTCTTTTGTTTCTCTAGAATTAGAAATTTATAATGCAACTCCAACTCCAGGCTTTAATTTCATTAGAAATCCAGTATTAAAATGTGAATTGTAATCATTTTTCTCAAACCTGGCCACCATTGGTATTGAAGTCGTCGTTTTTTATAATTTAACTGGAGGAAATCTTTCCTGCTGTTTCCCCTCTTCCCAATCCCAATAAAATATAAAAAAACAGGACAGGTGCTAGTTTCTCAATGGTTTTAGCAAATTAACCACAAAGATTGGCCTCTAGTCTAGATTCTTGGTCTGTATTGTGACAATAACACATGGAAATTGTGTCCATTTTAAAGGCAGCAGGTGTTAGAACAATGAGTGGCTACCTCCTTTGCATCTGGACCAGAAAAGCTGTTTCAGTGTTTACAAGAAATAGGAACATAACAAACATCCTGACAGTGGAACAGAAACACACAGTTGTTATTCTTTTTTTCCCGTTTTTCTCACACAGAAAGTTTTATTGTATAAATAAAGCAGACTTGTTTGGAACGAGGAGGAAACAATATTCATTTCCATATGGAAGTAAAAGCAATTTAGAGAGAAGGCATTCTCTTGTCAGATTAATTTGTTTTTTCCCTGCCTGGTTCACCCTAGATAATTCACCCTTTGATTATTCAATGGGAGTCTTTGATGTAATTCAATCAAGCCAGTGGATAGAAACCGCATTTGAACCTAATGTTACACTAGTGCATCATTTCTCCCTCCAAAATGAAAAATACTGCCTGCTACAAGTAAATTTAAAAAATATTCAGGACAAGCAAAGTGTAAAAGATTAGATTATATTAGATTAACAGAGTTGGAAGGGATCTTGTAGGTCATCTAATCCACCCCCCACCGAAGCAGGAGACCCTACACCATTTCTAACAAATGGCAGTCTAATCTCTTCCTGAAAGCCTCCAGTGATGAAGCTCCCGCAACTTCCGAAGGCAAGCTGTTCCATTGGTTGATTGTTCTCGCTGTTAGAAAATTTCAGTTTCCATCCTTAATCCTAGTCTGGCCTTCATAAAACCATTCTTCATAAATGGTTCTTAGGCTGCTGCTTTTAAATGTCAGATCAGCCTGCAGTAAGGTTTGTATAACCGAGACCTGGCTGGGCCCAGAGGGAGGCGTTCCCCTCGTAGAAATGTGCCCAGTGGGTTATTGAGCATGGGCCAGGGAGGGTGTGTGGCTGTTACTATTAGAGAACCTCTAGTAACCTCCAGGGGCACTGCTCCATAAGTGCCCTGCTGTGAGACTCTTTTTCTTAGCTTGGACTCAAGGGATCAGGTGGGATTGCTGCTGCTGTACCAGCCTCCCTGCTGCATTGCAGCTTCCCTACCCGGGCTCCTGGACCTGACCACAGGGCTGGTGGTGGAATTCCCCAGGCTTATAGTTCTGGGGGATTTCAACCTGCCCTCCCTGGGGTCGGGGTCAGAGGTAATCCAAGATTTCATGGAAACCATGACTTCCATGGGCCTGCCCCAGGTCATCCAGGGCCCGACTAGGAATAGTGGTCACACACACGATTTGGTATTCTTGTTGAAGCAGTCCTTGGTCCCCTTGTCATGGTCAGATCACAGTTCAGTGACAATGAGTTTCTCAAGAACTGTACCTCCTGCAGGGAGGCATGACATATTAGTTTGGTCCTATTAGACACACCCAGTCTAGTCGACCAGCGTGGTTGCTGGTCCGGTGTTATCTGGGAACTTCTCAGGAGGTGACAGGCAGGTGGACTCTGGTGGTGATTAATGCTTCCCTACAAGACGGACAGTGCCCCAGCATTTTAAGGAGGCTGTGGTCTGCCCTCTTCTTAAGAAGCCATCGCTGGACTCCACCCGGTTGGATAATTTCCGACCTGTCTCCAGTTTTCCCTTTTTGGGGAAGGCTGTTGAGAAGGTGCTTGCACGGCAGCTCCAGAGGTTTCTGGATGATCTCAACCTCTACCAGTCAAGATTTAGGCCTGGATTTGGGACAAAAATGGCATTGGTTGCACTTTTGGATGATCTCTGGCAGGAGCGGGATGAGGGTAGTGCATCCATCTTTGCTCTGCTTGACCTCTCGGCAGCTTTCAATACCATCAACCATGGTATTCTCCTGGAGTGGCTTCAGGGGATGGGAGTGGGAGGCCTTGTGCTACCCTGGTTCACTTCCTTCCTCTGTGGCCGCTCTCAGTCAGTGTTGATAGGAGGGGAGAGAGCCAGCCCTCACCCACTGCTTTGCAGGGTTCCACAGGGCTCGGTATTCTCTGCGCTCCTGTTCAACATTTATATGAAGCCACTGGGTGAGATCATCCATCACCATGGACTGAGATATCACCAATATGCTGATGATACTCAACTGTATGTCTTGGCCCATGGTGAGTTAAGTGATGCCATGTCCTCCCTCTTGCAGTATCAAATCCTTCCCAAGGACCTGTGGTCAGCAGATGTGCTGAGCACATGTGCTTCTTCTCAGGCTGAGGCCAGCGCTCATTTATTTGGGATCCCTCAGGCTTCTCCTCCACCTCCTAATATATTTCCTGTGGTCAAGGTGATTCCCCCCCCCCTTCCTTTCTGGCTCTGCCGCCTGATGGGCCACGCCCCTGTTGCTTCAAAATAGCCCATTGCTCTTGGACTATCAGGGCTTTTTGCAACACCTGCGTGTTATGTATGAGGACCCCCTTCGGATTCAGACAGTAGCTAGGTGCATTAAGGACCTCCGTCAAGGGAAGCGCCCCCTGCAGGACTATATCACTGAATTCCGACTTCTAGGCCAGGACTCTGCTTGGAATGAGGCGGCGCTGATGGACGCCTTCCAGGACGGCCTCTCAGACGAGCTGCAGGACGAACTGGTTCAGGTGGAGGTCACGCTCTGGTGACCCAATGCCTGTGTATCGACGCCCGCCTCCAACTGCGACAGCCTCATCGGCCCCTTCAGGAACCACCGGCAGCTTCTGCACCCCCATGTCCCGCACCGACAGCGCCTCGGGCCACCCCGCATTTTTTTTTATATTAAAAAAGTTTTTATTTTTTATAAACAAACAAACATACAATTCTTAATCAATCATACAGTGTATCATCTGAGTACATCTTTTGTATCATTTTGTTATTCCGCCAGTATTTATCATATCTTAATTTTATCATTTCATTTATTGTAACATTCCCCCCAAATTTCTTACTTTTCTATTAATACATTTATCTATCTTTTTATCTTAGTAAAAAAGTTTTTTCAACAACAATTTTATCCTCAACCATCCTTCAACCCCCCCTCCCCACTTCCCCCCCCCCGACTTCCCAGAGCAAAAACAGGGTATAACATTTAACAAACATAAGCTAAAATAAACTAACTTACTACAAGATTCAAAACTCCCTCACACTCCTTAACTCCCCTTTTAAAGATTATTAATACCTTTTTATCAATACCTTCTTATCAATACCTTCTTATCAATACCTTCTTATCAATAAGACATTCTACAAAATACAAGTTTCAACACTTTTTTTTAAAAAAACTATCCATTAACTTTTAAATTAACCATTTTAATAATACTTCAATAACTTTTAGAAAGCTATCCAATTTTAATTAAGCCTTTTTACTTCAATGAGACAGTAAACTTTTCAGATTTATTACTAAAATCCTCCTCAAAAGAAATTAATCGTCTCTTATCACATTTCACAATTGTTGCTAGGATCCTTTCCCTACGTTCTTATCAATAAGACATTCTTCATTGTTTCAAAACTTTTTTTTTTAAAAAAACTATCCATTAACTTTTAAATTAACCATTTTAATACTTCAATAAGTTTCAAAAAGCTATCCAATTCTAATTAAGCCTTTTTACTTCAATGAGATAGTAAACTTTTCAGATTTATTACTAAAATCCTCCTCAAAAGAAATTAATCGTCTCTTATCACATTTCACAATTGTTGCTAGGATCCTTTCCCTACGTTCTTATCAATTAGACATTCTTCATTGTTTCAAAACTTTTTTTTTTAAAAAACTATCCATTAACTTTTAAGTTAACCATTTTAATACTTCAATAAGTTTCAAAAAGCTATCCAATTCTAATTAAGCCTTTTTACTTCAATGAGACAGTAAACTTTTCAGATTTATTACTAAAATCCTCCTCAAAAGAAATTAATCGTCTCTTATCACATTTCACAATTGTTGCTAGGATCTTTTCCCTACGTTCTTATCAATAAGACATTCTTCATTGTTTCAAAACTTTGTTTTTAAAAAAAACTATCCATTAACTTTTAAGTTAACCATTTTAATACTTCAATAAGTTTCAAAAAGCTATCCAATTCTAATTAAGCCTTTTTACTTCAATAAAACAATAATTATTATTAAATCCTCCTCAAAAGAAATTAATCTTCCATTCTTCCTTTCTTTCTATATTTTTTCCAGTCCTTCTTCTTCAGTAATACTTTATTCTTCAGCATTGCTCCTCCCCCTGCTTTTCCAGAGTACTGCTCCTGCAGTCCATAGCTGGGGTTCCTTCATCATCACTTCCTTCTTGACTGGGTGATATTTCAAATTGCTCTCTTCGTCCTGTGGCCACGCCTCCTGCTCCCATAATGCACCAGTCTTTTCACTCAGTCACTGAAGACTGGTGTGGTTTTTTTCTCTCTTCGTGTTTCTATTAGTATATTTCTTAGAAATTTGCGCTTAGGCTTTTATTTTTCTTTGATTACTTCTTCGTTCGGTGAGAGCCTTTGGTGAAGCTGCTGGGAGTGAGAGTCGGACCTGGAGATCCGGGCCGCCCCTCCCCGGAGCGTCTGGCGGCCGTCAGACAGCAGCGCGGGATTCCGACCCTTCGGGGCGGCTCCCTGTTTCCTTCTCAGCCGCTGGTGTGAGCATGGGGTTTGCGAGCAGCCGTTTTTTCGCCCCATCACACCCTGGATTATTCCTTGGGCTCTCATAGGAGCGGCTCTGGAGCTTCTTGTAAGGTTCGCCCTGCAGGCTCTGAGGTTTTCGTCAGCGTTGCTCCGCCATTTTTGGGCTGACGGCTCTTCCTGCCTTTGATCGGCTGCCTGGGTTTCCCTTCGCCGCCGGAATTGCTCTCAGCTGCTTTGCGATCTTCAGGTGGTGAGAGATCTCGGTGTCCATCCTTCGGGCGGCGTCTGTTTATTTCTGTGACTGTTTTTATGCTTGCCTTGCCCTTGGAGCCGTCGGAGGTTTGTCGCCGCTGCCCGTAAAGCCCGGCCGCCCCTCGCAACTGCATTTGAACTTGCGTCCGTCATTTTGACAGCCCTTGGTAGCCGTTTGCCTTTCAGTGGCCATTTTTGGTGCATTGCTGTTAGTTTCGTTTATTTATTTGGCCCTAGCCTGCTTACCTGGCGGCATAATTGGACTGGCCTGAAGTCTAACCGGACAACTTCGTGACTTTGAGCCACCTTTCTGGGCAAGATTGATCCTTCTGTACATAGTTCTATTCGTTAATTTTTTATATTAAAAAATAATAATAATAATAATAATAATAATAATAATAATAATAATAAGAAAAGAAAATATTAAACATATATATACTACTGTTTTTAGTAAGGGCCAACATCTTCCCTAGTTTTTTTCTTCAGAATGGCGGAATCTTATTTGTCCTCCGACCCGGAGATGGAATCTAGCCCTCCTAGGGAGCAGCCCAGGCATAAGGCGAGCTCAAAGAGATGCTCCACCTCTACCTCTGCTGACACTCGCCAACATAGGCCCTCGCTGGCGGCAGATAAAGACGCTCAGCGGCGCCATAGGGCCCTTGAACGGCAATATGACAAGGCCAGGCAAGCCAGATTGGCTACTGTCTTCCCAACTGACTATCAGCTGGCGCCCAAGGTTCACTCCTCGTCGGTTACTGAGGCAGCACCTGCGCAGAGCGGCTCCGCCACCTCCGGAATGATTATTGGGACTCCGTGTGGCCTTTCCAGAGGGGCCTCCCTGTCTTTACCGAATGTCTCTACAGTTGGTCTCAGCGACAACCCTGCCCCGCAATTTCATTGGCCGGAGGCAACCTTTACACCAACTGCTGCTGGGCTTAGGGGACCTGATGGTCAGCTTTTGCCCGGTCAACCGGACCTCCAGGCTGTTCTGTCTAATGCCTTGTCCTCCCTGCTGGCAGCAGGGATGCAACAGTCTTCTCTGCAGCAGTTCCAGTCCTCTTCTCTTTTTGCCCCTTGTCCAACGACTCAGGTGCGCTCGAAGTCACCGTCTCGGAGGGCTCCTGCTTCCTCGGATGAGTCCGACCATGAGGGAGAGATGGTGGAAGACATGGAATTTTCGGAGGATGAGCACCTTCCGCCGGACATTCCTGCCTTCTCCGGCTTATTCAGGCCCTCGTTATTTAAATCCTTGCTCCACAAGGCTCGCCAAACCACCAATATGGGACTTCCGTCTGCGGAATCATCCTCTCTATCGACTACCCACGATGCTTTGTTCTCGTCATCGAAACCAGGAAGGGATTTTATTCCCTGTCCTCAACTTTTTTCTGACGTTCTACAGTCTCCCTGGTCTCAGCCGGGTTCCATGATGGGTCCCACTAGCCTGGACAAAAAACTATATTGTGGGACCCCGGAGTTAGACAACTTGCTGGCGCTGCCCTTGGTTGACCCTCCGATTGCGAATCTGTCCTAGTCTTCGCTTTTGTCCTCAGACTCCTTGGATGTTCTGAAGTCTGAGGACAGGAAATCTGAACTTTCCTTTCGTAAGGAACATCAGTCCCTTGCCTGGACTATTAAAACTGCAATGGCCACGTCATTCTTCAACAGGGCATCACTGCTTTGGTTACGGCAACTTCAGGAGCGGCTCCCCCCTGAAGATACGCATCTTCACCAAGACATAAACAAAATAGTAGCCGCAACCGAGTACTCGGAGGATGCCTCGTTAAATTCGGTAAAATTTGCTTCGCGGGCCTTAGCCTCTTCCGTGACTTCTCGCAGATTGTTTTGGCTCAGAAATTGGAGAGCCGATGCCAAAGCAAAATGGAAGTTGGCAGCGGCTCCATATACCGCCCCGAATCTTTTTGGTTCTGCCCTTGATCCTGTTCTCATTGAGGACAAGGACAAACGGAAGGTTATGCCGGCATCCTCGTACCGCAGACCGGAGCGGCGCTATACCCCCTATGCGCAACGTCAGCCCTTTCGGACTTCGTCGGGGTTGGGGGGGGGCTATTCCCAACGTAACTTCTTCTCTGGAACTGACCGTTCCTCGGATAGACAGCGTTTTCGGGAAAGGTCCAGGTCCAACGGGGCCAAGCGCCCTTTCCGGGGGTCAGGATTCAGACAGTCCCGCAGGGGGAAATGACTGCAGGTTGCAGGATCCCATCAGTGGTCGCCTGCAGCTCTTCAGCCGTCGATGGGAACAGTCGACCAGGGATGCTTGGATCCTTCGGACGGTGTCCTCAGGCCTGTCCATCGAGTTCTTAGGTCCTCCTCCATCCCGCTACATCCGCTGTTTGACCAGCTTGTCCCCAGACATGGAGCTGCTGTTGCGGAAAGAGGTCCTCCACCTTCTCAGCATCCGTGCAACCAGTTCCACCAGAGCAACGTGGCAAGGGGTTTTACTCCACCCTTTTCTTGGTCCCAAAACACTCGGGGGGTTGGAGGGCCATCCTAAATTTAAAGCAGTTGAATCTGTCGGTGCTCTACCGCAGATTCAAGATGCACTCCCTGGGATCTATCCTGTCCGGGATTCGATGTGGCGATTATCTTCAGTCGGTAGATCTCAGGGAGGCGTACCTGCATGTTCCGGTTCTTCCATCCCACCGGCGATACCTGCGGTTCCAGATTGGGGAGGACCACTATCAGTACTGTGCAATGCCCTTCGGCTTGTCATCTGCTCCAAGGACTTTCACAAAACTGGTAGCGGTCGTGGCGGCTGCTCTCCGAATGCTTCCTGTGAGAGTATTGTGCTATCTGGACGACATTCTGGTCCTGTCATCTTCCAGAAGTCAAGCATCTCGGGACCTGGCTCTTGTCATCGAGTTTTTTCAGGACCATGGGTTCTCAATCAATTTTCCAAAAAGTCACCTTCTTCCGTCCACTGCTCTCCAACATTTGGGAGCGGTGATCGATTCTGTTCGGGGCCAAGTCTTCCTTTCGACGGACAGGGTGGAGAGCATCCGCAACCTGATTCGCTCCATTCAATCCAAGCGTTCAGTTCCCCTCCTCCAGCTGTCCCAACTGTTGGGGAAAATGGTCTCATGCTTTTCAATCGTACCTTGGGCACGCAGACACACGAGGCCATTGCAGTGGTTCATGCTACCCTTTCAACGCACGGGTCGCAGCGACTCCCTACACAAGGTATCTCTTCCCCCTCAAATCTCCCTGTCCCACAACTGGTGGACGGGCCCCAAACTTCTCCTGGGCTCGCACTTTCTGATTCCGGATCGGCTAACCCTGACTACCGACGCCAGTCTCCTGGGCTGGGGGGCTCACCTCCACGATCAAATGGTGCAGGGCCGTTGGTTCTCCTCAGAACGGTCTCTAAGCATCAATCTGTTGGAGTTGAGGGCGATTCGTCTGGCGCTTCGTCGTTTTCAGACACTGTTACAGGGCCGGCATATCCTCGTCCTCACGGACAATATTACCGCCAAGGCCCATATCAACAAGGAAGGGGGCACGAGATCAAGGGACCTGATGTTGGAGGTGGAGAGGTTGTTGACGTGGGCCGAGAACCACGTTCTGTCCCTGAGGGCAGATCACATCTCGGGCATGGACAACGTCCAAGCCGATTGGCTGAGTAGACAGCTGATAGACCAGTCAGAATGGCAACTGGATCCCGACGTCTTTCGAGAAGCCACTAACATCTTCGGCCTTCCCGTTGTGGATTTGTTCGCCAGCCTGGCAAACGCCCAGCTCCCCAGATTTGTGACCCGTTACCCGCACCCGTCAGCGGAGGCTCACAACGCGCTCTGCTGCCATTGGCCCTCCGGTCTTTTGTATGCCTTTCCCCCCTTTCCCTTGATTCCTCAGGTAATTCGGAGGTTGTTGGAGGAACGGGCGGATCTTCTCCTTGTGGCTCCCAACTGGCCTCGTCGACCATGGTACACAGACCTCGTGGCTCTGTCAGTACTTCCTCCATGGCAGATTCCGCTGGACCGTCTCATCCTGCGCCAAGGGGCAGTCGTCCACCCAGATCCTGGATGGCTCCAATTGACCGTATGGCGTTTGAGCGGGTCATCCTGCGAAGGGACCAATTACCCGACTCCGTCATAGCTACCATTCAGGCATCTCGACAACCATCTACTGCGCGCATATATGAGTCCTCTTGGCACGCCTTTTGCACTTGGTGTTCCGACAATTTGGTGGACCCTACATCGGCTCAGATAGTTGACATTCTTTGTTTCCTACAATCGGGCCTGGACAAGGCCTGTCGCCATCCACTCTTCGTCGTCAGACTGCTGCGTTGTCCACTGTCAATCGGTGTCCACCTTACCCATCTTTGTCTCAACACCCACGACTCAAGGAATTTTTGCATGGGGCTATGAACTTACGTCCGCCCCCTGTTCATCGTTACCCAACCTGGGACCTTTCCCTTGTCCTGCAAGCGCTTATGCTTCCCCCTTTCGAGCCGTTGGGCTCTATATCGCTTAAGTTTTTGTCCTTTAAGTTGGCTTTCCTGTTGGCAATTACCTCCGCCAGGAGGATATCGGAGCTTTCTGCCTTGTCCATACGGAAGGACTTGTGTATCTTCCACGCCAACACTGTTGTTCTTCGTTTGGACCTGGCTTTTTTGCCGAAAGTGAACTCCTATTTCCATCGTGCACAGGAACTAATCCTGCCGGATTTTTGCCCGTCGCCCAAACACCAGCGTGAAAAGGATTGGCACACACTTGATGTACGGAGGGCTCTCCGTCGATACATTCGCAGGACTGAATCCTTCCGAAGAACAGAGGCCCTTTTGGTCTCTTTCCATCCAAGATCATTGGGCCAGAAAATATCTCCATCGACCGTGGGCAGGTGGATTAAGGCGTGCATCTCTACAGCTTATGAATGCCAGGCCAGGCAGGTTCCATCTGGGATTTTGCCTCACTCTACTCGTAGTGCGGCCACCTCTGCTGCCTGGGCCACACAGGCTTCTGTTTCTGACATCTGCCGGGCCGCCACTTGGTCCTCGGTGACACCTTTTATCAGACACTACAGGGTCGATTCCTTTGCCTCCGCTGAGGCTTCCTTTGGCTGTAGAGTCCTGCAATGTGTCCTTGTGGTGCAGGACTCCGGGGGTCTTTAGTCTCCCGCCCTTGTTTTTCTGAGCTTGGGTATATCCCAGCTATGGACTGCAGGAGCAGTACTCTGGAAAACGAACATTGTCTTACCTGAATGTTCCTTTTCAGAGTACTGCGACTGCAGTCCATTCCCGCCCCTGTTTTTTTCTCATATTTGGAGGTTGGTGTCTGAACCAGGACTAGTCTTGTTATTGTTTCGTTTCCTACTGTTTTGTTTTCTTCCTGGACTGATATTAGGTGGTCGCGCCTTCGTTCAAAGACTGGTGCATTATGGGAGCAGGAGGCGTGGCCACAGGACGAAGAGAGCAATTTGAAATATCACCCAGTCAAGAAGGAAGTGATGATGAAGGAACCCCAGCTATGGACTGCAGTCACAGTACTCCGAAAAGGAACATTCAGGTAAGACAATGTTCGTTTTATTTTCGAAAATTTTTGAATTTTGATTTGAGGTTGATGTATCTTGAAAACTCTTTCTCTTCTTGGAATTATTTCCTCTGGTTTGAAACCCCCATTTCAATTCTTCTTGCTTATATAATCAATCAGTTCATTCCTCTGTCTGTAAGACCAAGAATTGTCACGATAAAATTTTTCGGTTTGCAGTAAAGAGTCTACTTGTTGCTTTTCAATTAGTTGCGTGGAAGCCTCTGCCAAAACCTCTGTTTCCGCTGAACCAACTTCCGTCTCAATCCTGACAGCCGCTTTTTTATCCTCCAAAATCACATTATTCTACTTAATTTCATCATCTTTTCCAGCCAGCAAGTCATTGTTATTCTCCAAGTTATGTTTTTGAAAAATTCTATCAATTGATTCCAAGAAGGCAGAAGTAAAAGAGTTTAAAAGTTCTTGAAAAACCTTTACAGTCACAACTTGTGAGTTTGCTGACTCACCAGACAATGATCCTCCAGCCCTAATGTCAGCCATATTTCAATCTTCACTTTATATTTATTCAGCTATCAGGTCAATAAGTCCAGCTATTTTCTACACAGTTTAGAAATGTAAATTAGTTGAAGTCAATACCATAGTCTTTTCCATTCCGCTTCCACTTTAAATCTTTTTCTTAATGTGTAATCCAGTAGCTTTAAGAATGTTACCAGTGTTAATGATCACTTTCACTAGTAAGGTGAACAGGCTCAAGCCTGTTCTGGTATCTCGGCGTGACCAGCCAGGTAACAGGGCAGGCCTGGCCTAGGGGAAACCCTGGGCCAGGCACGTAGCCATGCCCCGCTGGAGTCGGTGGCTGTGGACTATGAGCCCCCTCAGCACCTGATTCTGGACACCCGGGTTTTGTTGACCAACTGGTTGGAGGGGCTTCAGGCGCATGCGCTGGTGGACTCGGGGGCCACAACAAACTTCATGGATCAGGCCTTTGTGGCCCATTTTAAGGTCCCCTTGGTTCCGGTGGACCCTCCGTTACAGGTTGAGACTATCGATGGGCGGGAACTCGTGGCGGGGCCCATCAAATTCGCTACCCAGCCCTTGCGCCTCGCCATTGGGGCACACGAGGCAATCCAGTTCTATGTGACGGCAGACCTTCATTTCCCATTGGTCCTGGGGATGGCCTGGCTTCGGGTCCACGATACTAAGGTGGCATGGTCAAGAAACGCCATCTCGTTCCCGAGCCTGCCGTGCATTGACCACCTCCGCCACACCCGTGCCGGCCAGGATGTCTCCACCCCGGCTGTCTCCTTGCCTCCTGAGCTGATGCCCTTCGCCGATATGTTCAGCGAAAAGGAGGCGGACCGATTACCCCCGCACCAACCCTACGACTGCCCAGTGGACCTGCTGCCCAATGCGCCACTGCCCGCGGGATGGCTGTATTCCATGTTGGAGCCCGAGTTGGCCACCCTACGGGACTTTTTGGACAAGAACCTGGCCCAAGGGTTCATTTGGCCTTCGTCCTCCCCTCTCTCGAACCCGGTCCTCTTTGTGAAGAAGAAGATGGGGGACTTACACCTGCGATGTGATTACCGGCGCTTGAATGCCATCATGGTGCGGAATCGCTACCCCCTGCCGCTCATCCTGGAGCTGATGGAGAGGTTGCAGGAGGCTTCGATCTTCACCAAGCTCGATCTCCGAGGGGCCTACAACCTGGTGTGCGTGAGAGAGGGGGACGAGTGGAAGACGGCGTTTGGCACCCAATACGGCCACTTCGAGTACACTGTCATGCTGTTTGGGTTGACCAACGCCCCCGCAGTCTTCCAGCACCTGATGAATGACATGTTCCGGGACATGTTGGACCGCTTTGTGGTGATCTACCTGGATGATATTTTGATTTATTCCCGGACCCAGGAAAGCCATCTCCAGCATGTCCGCCAGGTTCTGCAGCACCTGCGGGAGCACCAACTCTATGCGAAGTTGGAGAAATATTTCTTCTTCCAGACTTCCATAGAGTTCCTCGGCCACATCATCTCCCCCAAAGGCATCGCTATGGACCCACGCAAGGTGAAGGCCTTGTGCAGTTGGGAACCCCCTCGTCAGGTGAAGGATGTCCAGCATTTGCTGGGGTTCGCCAACTACTACCGGACCTTCATCCTGGGCTTCGCCACCCTGATCTTGCCGCTGACCCAACTCCTTCGGAAGAAGGTCCTGTTCCAGTGGGGGCCCTCGCAGCAGCAGGCATTCGAGATCTTCAAGCGAACCTTCGTCACAAAGCCTGTCCTGAGGCATCCCAATCCACATCGCCCGTTCGTGGTCGAGACGGATGCGTCCAATGTGGCGATTGGGGCGGTGCTGCTACAGGCCCCGGTGGATGGCGGTACTCTTTTTCCCTATGCTTATTACTCATGGAAACTCAATCCTTCCGAGCGCAACTACACCATCTGGGAAAAGGAGTTGCTGGCTATCAAGGCCGTGTTTGAGACTTGGCAGCATCACCTTGAGGGGGCCCGACACCAGGTGGAGGTGCGGACGGACCATTGGAGTCTTGAACACCTCATGATGGCCAGGAAGTTGAACCAGCGGCAGATCCGGTGGTCGTTGTTTTTCGCCCAGTTCAACTTCCACGTCACCTACATTCTGAGTAGCCACAACCAGATTGCAGATGCTCTATCTCGCAAACCGGAGTACTTTTGCCCTAAGGACTCCCTTCCCCCACGGACAGTGCTGCCAGCGGTATCCTTGGCCACGGTCAAGGAACTGACGGACTTGCGGGCTCAGGTGCTGGAAGCGCAGCGCCGGGATGACTGGTCGCAGCAGCGGAAAGCGGAAGTCAGCACCGAATCCCCATGGACTTTGAAGGAGGCTTGCTGAAGCACCGGAGCCGGTTGTACGTGCCCTCAAGTCCGCTCTGAGCCCTTGTCATGGACCAGTGCCATGACAACCCCGCGGCGGGACACTTCAGCTTCTTTAAAACCCTAAACCTGGTGACACGGACTTTTTGGTGGCCTCGGATACGGCACAACGTGCACGCGTACGTGACGTCCTGTGTGACATGCCGACAGGCCAAAGCCGTGTCCGGGCCACCTCCTGGACTCCTCCAGCCACTGCCGACACCGGAGAGACCGTGGAGAGCCATCTACATGGACTTCCTGACGGACCTGCCACCATCCGCTACGTTTACGACCATCCTCGTGGTGGTGGATATGCTCACAAAAATGGCACATTTTATCCCGTGCCGTGGACTGCCATCGGCCGCACCACAGCCCGTCTGTTCCTGTAACACATCTTCCGCCTCCACGGCCTGCCGGACAGGGTGGTTTCGGACCACGGGGCCCAATTCACAGCCCGCTTCTGGAAAAGCCTGAGGGCCGCGTTGGAGGTGCAGGTGTGCCTGTCGTCGGCGCATCATCCGGAGATTGACGGGGGAACGGAGAAGGTCATCGGCATCCTAGAACAGTACCTCCGCTGTTTTGTAAACCAGCAGCAGGACAACTGGGCCGAGTACTTTCCCCTGGCGGAATTCGCCTTTAACAACTCCTAACACACCTCCACCCAGATGACCCCGTTCCATGCCAACGTAGGATACCATCCACGGCTTTTCCCTTTGTCGATCTTGGATTCCCCTGTTCCCGAGACCTAGGACTTCCTCTCGGAACTGCAGGCAGTGCAGCAACTGGTGTGTCGGCAGCTGATCCAGGTGAAAGAGGACTATAAATGGGTCGCTGACCGCTCTCGATGGGCAACGCCACCACTGGAAGTTGGAGATCGGGTGTGGCTGTCCACAAAACACCTGCCCACGGACCAGCCTGTGAAGAAACTGGACCACTGCTTTATCAGTCCCTTCCCCGTCGAGGCGGTCATCAGCCCGGTGACCTACCGGTTGACTCTACCACGCTCCATGCGCCTCCACCCTGTTTTCCATCGGTCCCTCCTGATTCCTGAGGCCCCATCGTGCCATCTCCGATGCCTGACAATGCCTGCCCCCCCAGCCACAGTCGAAGAGGACGACTCCATTACATACAAGGTGGACAGCATCCGGGACTCCCGTTGGCTGAAGGGGTGTTTTCAATATCTCATCGTTTGGAAGGGATATGGGCCCGGGGATTTCTCCTGAGTGGATGTTTCTTCTATTCAGGCCCCTGACTTGGTACGGGCCTTTCATGACCAGTTCCCGTCCCGACCACCTCCCGACCGTCAGACTCGGGGGAAGGGCCCTGCGGTGGGGGATAGTGTTGTGACTCCGACCCCCAGGCCGACTTATCGGAGGGAGAAGGCTCTGAACATGAAGGAGAGGAGTTGGCCAGGCCTCCCTCTCCAGGACCCTCCTCTCTGGCAATGCCTCAGGTGTCTCCCGAAGGAGAAGAGATTGGCCAGGAGCCAGGTATCTCCTCGCAGTCAGACAGTGACGGAGATAAGTCTTGGCTGGATCCACGCCAGCGTCGAAGAGACATCTGACAGAGGAACAGCCCCTCCCTTTATGAGTAAAGTTCTTGGCAAGCAGCTACTGGGTTGCTGCCAATCCTCTTATCGAAAGAATTTGTTCTCTGCCAGTTTTATTTAACCCCTGGCTGTCTGTTTGTGTGCGTGTGTGAGACAGGGACAGAACAAAGGTTCAGGGTGCTCATGTTCTGGTCAGGACAGACAACGTGGCCACAAAGGCACATGTGAATCGTCTGGGGGAACGCAGTCTCGACGTCTGATGGAGGAAGCCGAGCGTCTTGGTCTTTGGTCGGAGAAACATCTGTCCTCCGTCAGAGCCTCTCACATCTCCGGAGCAGCAAATGTGAGGGCAGATCTGCTCAGCAGGACCACGGTGAACCAAGTCGAATGGCATCTCCTACCGTCCATTTTTCGGAAGATCACGCTACGGTTTGGCGCCCCAGCAGTCGACCTCTTCGCATCCAGCGAGAATCATCAGATGAGCAGATTCTTCTCCCGATTTCCAACATCGGGAGCAGAGGCGGTCGACGCTGTACGGAGCCCTTGGCCTACGGGGCTTCTTTATGCCTTTCCACCTTTGGCGATCATCCCCAAGGTCATCCGAAAATTGTTGACCGAGGAAGCCAAATTGATTCTCATTGCCCCTTACTGGCCTCGACGTACTTGGTTCGTGGACGTGGTGGCTCTCTCAGTGGCATCTCCCTGGCGTCTTCCTCTAGACGAGAGAGCTCTCAGTCAGGGGCCCTTCCTTCATCCAGACATTGCTTGGCTTCAGTTGACCGCATGGAGGTTAAGCAGCAGGTCCTTCGGGCACGCAACCTCTCGTCCGGCGTCATAGCTACCCTTCAGGCTTCATGGCGGGATTCTACCAACCGCATCTACAACTCTACTTGGCTATCCTTCTGCCGCTGGTGCTCGTCATGACTTCGTGTGATGGAGGCGTCTGTGGAGCAGGTCTTGGAGTTTTTGCAGATCAGTCTGGTATCAGGTTTGTCGCCCAACACTCTTCGGAGACAGGTATCGGCCCTTTCAACAATTCTGTCCTGTGGGTCTTTGCCCCTTTCCAGACGTCCCTTGATTAGACAATTCCTCAGGGGGGCTACCAACCTACGCCCTCCAGTTCTGCATAGCTACCCTACATGGGACCTTCCCAAGATTCTTTCCGCACTTACCCGGGCTCCCTTTGAACCTCTGAGGTCCATGGGTTTACGTTATTTATCATATAAGGTTTAATTTTTGATTGCCATAACCTCAGCCCACAGAATATCGGAGCTGGCAGCCCTTTCCACTAGGCCTGACCTTTGCATCTTCCATACGGACCGAGTGGTCCTGTGCCTGGATCCTTCGTTCATCCCTAAGATTAACTCCACATTCCATAGGGCCCTGGAGTTGGTCCTCCCCAGTTTCTCTCCATCTCCATCTCATCACCAGGAATGGGCCTGGCATACTCTAGACGTCCGTAGGGCCGTTAGGATTTATCTTAAGAGGACCTCTTTCTTCAGGCGTTTGGAGAGCCTCTTCGTCTCCTTTCAGCCAGCTACCCTGGGTCAGAGGGTTTCTTCCCCGATAGTGGGTCATTGGCTCAGGGCTACCATTGCCTCGGCTTATGAGGTCCAGTCCCTTCCTGTGCCTGTATGCATCACGGCCCATTCTACCCATAGCGCGGTCACTTCGGCCGCCTGGGCTACCCAGGCCTCGTTGGAGGAAATTTGCAGGGCGGCTACCTGGTTTTCGCCTTCCCCGTTCATCCGTCACTATAAGTTGGACATCTATGCTTCGGTGGAGGCAGCTTTTGGCCGCTGGGTGTTGCAACAGGTTCTTGGAGGGGAAGCTACTTCGGACCGGGTGGATCCCTCCCAATAGGGGGTTCTGCTTTGGCATGTCCCTGTCATGACTGCTGGACCCTCGCTTTAGTAGAATGGACATTGTCTTACCTGAACGTCCTTTCTGCATAGCAGAGGGTCCAGCAGTCATTCTCACCCTTTCTCCCGGTCCTCATGCCAGGGTGTGGGTGTTTCTAATGTTGTTTTTCTCAGCTCAGCTTGAACATCTCCTCAGTCTGCAACATCTCCTTCGTCAGAAATTTGGGAAGCCAGAGGAAGTGGGAGGAGCTTCACAAATTGCAGACTCAGTCCATACCAGAACTCCATGTTAACCCTGTCATGATTGCTGGATTCTCTGCTATGCAGAAAGGACGTTCAGGTAAGACAACGTCCAATTTCATTCCTGTTCTGGGCTCTTTATTTGTTTCAATTGTTCAAAGAATTTAAAAGGATCACCCATAGAAAAATATTAATAAAATATCTGGTCAGGCCATAAAATAATGCTGGTCTATTCTTAATATGAAGCATCTGGACTGTAAAGAGGTTTCCACTTGCAAAAACACAAAATTACTAAGCTTGCACAGAGAACACATCAGTGAAAAAATAATGGGTTTAAACATACAAAGAACAAAATAAAAAGCAATCTTATACAATATTTCTAGCTCAGACTTTTATCAGTTCTATTAACAAAGCCGTTGCACACAAACCATATTTTCTAGATTTTCCCTTTGGAACTTTAATGAATATGTCTACTTAATTCTGATATTGCTGAGGAAATGAATCATAGGGCTGGATCATAGGGCTGGAAGGGATTTTGGAGATTTTCTAATCCAAAACCCTCTGCAAGTCAGGGATCCTTATACCACCATCCTGGACAAATGATTTTCCAATCTTTTTTGAAAGCCTCCAGCAATAGGGCACCCACAGCTCTGAGAGGTAGGCTGTTCCATTGAATAATTGTTTTCAGTGTCAAGAAATTCCACCTTATTTCCAGGTTGGATTTTCTTCTGATGAGGTTCAACTCATTGCTTTTTGTCCTGTACTCAAGTGCTATGAAGAATAAATCCATAGTCCTTCTTCCCTGGAACAGCCCTTCATGAATTGGAAGACTGCTATCAAGTCTTCTCTTCATTAGACTAAACATACCTAGTTCCCTTAGCCATTCATAATACAATTTAGCTTTCAGACCCCTTATCATCCCTATTGCTTGTCAGGGTTCCAAGTAACACCCCCAACCAAGTAAGACTCCAAGGCAGGCAGTTCCTCAAAGATTCATTTTATTAGAGATGTTATATTGGCACATCTGGGAAAACCCGAATCTGAAAGCTCCCAGGTTTTCCTCACCAAAAAGAAAGTCAAAGTCCCTTCCCCTGCACCCACATGTCCATCACATGGTCCAATCAATCCACTGTCCCAACTGGAGCTGCCTCCCAGTCAGGCCACTCTAGGTGCAGGCTGAATGTCCTTGACTCTCAGAGAAAAGAATATTGTTATGGTTAAATAACTCTACTAACTCCATGCAGCCCCCCTTTCATTTTCCCACAGCAGTAAGCATGGCAGCCCTGAAGATTCAAAAGAAAGGATGGCTTCCAGAGCTGACAGGCTGCTCCCCGCTTCAACCAATGATTGTGCCCTGCAACAAGAGGAATATACAGTAGGAGGTTAATTCAGTCAGTCCCTTAACCCCCCCCCCCCCGACAACTTTGGCTTATCAGGGAATTTATCATGGAATTGCTTTACTAGCCTATCTGCCATTACATCCCAGCTCTTAACCCAGGTAGCTTCAGACAAAGGATATCCTTTCCAATGAACTAAACATTGCAATTGCCTCCTTTGTAATGTAGAGTCTAAAATTCATTTAACCTCAGAATAGGTCTCTTCTTGCACCACTATGGCTTGGGCTTGGGCACCTGTCGGATCTGTGGCCTCAATCTTGAACTGATTGCAGGCTTTAGCAAGATGCAGTGAAAGACTGGATGCACTTTCCCTAATATGCGTGGGAAGTTAAGCTGAACTGTCACTGGTTTAATTACTTTCACTATCGGGAAAGACCCTAAGAATTTAGGTCCCAGCTTCTTACTAGGTAATTTCAACTTAATGTATTTGATTGATAGGTAAACTCAATCTCCCACATGGAAGGGGGGTTGGAGAGATTAGTGTTTGTCAGCTTGTTTTTTATATGCTTCAGCGGCTTCCACCAGCACTTTTTTGGTGTTTTCCCAGATGTTCTTTAACGACTACATCCATTCAACTAGAGTCATGGAGGAGGATGGTTCTCTCGGCAGCTCAGACATGGGGACTAAGGCTATGCCACTGGTGACTTGAAAGGGGGTCATTCCGTTGCTGCTATGCATTGTGTTGTTGTAAGCTACTTCTACGAAAGGCAGCAGGTCCGCCCAATTTTCCTGCTGGTAATCCACATAACATCTTATATATTGTTCCACCATTATGTTTGCTCGTCCTGCAGCTCCTTTCGTACTCGGATGAAAAGCCAAGCTAAGCCCCTGGGTCGATCCAACAGATTTCAGGAACTCCCTCCAGAACCTGGTGGTGAACTGAACATCTCGATCTGAGATCACCCAACGGGGCACTCCATGCAGCCGATATATCTGCTTGATGAACATTTTAGCCAGCTTTTTGGCTGAAGGTAATCCCAAGCAAGCAGTGAAGTGGGCTTGTTTAGAAAACAAGTCGATTACCATCCAAATGACTGTATTTTCTCCACTCTCTGGGAGGTTGACTATAAAGTCCATGGCGAACTCCTCCCAGGGTCTACTTGTTGGAGGAGTCTGGGAGGTTTCCCAGGTTTCATCTTCATGGCAGCGCAGGTGGCACAGCTTTTTACATAGTCCTCCACATTGGATTTCATCTTCGGCCACCAGAACTGCCTTTGGGCCAGGTGAAGGGTTTTTAGGAAGCCGAAATGGCCGGCCGGTCATGAGCCGTTGCTGCACTGTAAAACTTGCAGCCTCAAGCTGCTGGGGAGATATAGTTTGGACCCCTTCCAAGCTAGCTAATTTCTCATGGTTAAAATGTCTTTGTTTTCTTTAAACCATTGGTCAGCTGGGAGCACAGCTTTGAGCGTGGCTGTCAGTTTCTCCCGCATGGGATCAGTCTGGCATTTGGCTTGTCCCCTGTTGGTGACTTACACTGCTTGTTGTGAGGGGGGGATGATGGCATGGACGACTTCCTCCGAATATCGATATGAGGCTTTCTTGATAATGTATCAGCTAGCAGATCCCCCCCCCCCCAATTCCCCTGGGATGTACTTTAGTTCGAAGTTAAACCACCGGAAATACTGTGCCCAGCAGACTTGCTTTGTGGAGAGTTTCTGAGAGGTCTTTAGGGCTTTGAGGTTTTTGTGATCAGTCCAGACCTCAAAAGGCACCTTGCTCCCCTCCAGGAAGTGTCTCCAAGAGAGGAGAGCCAGTGGACTGCGTAGCCTCCTTCTCCCAAATTGCCCACCTCCTCTGTGTCGGTGACTTTTTTAGACACATATTGCAAGGCAAGAGCTGACCCTGTGGGTCTTTCTGTAGGAGTACTGCTGCCACTGCCATGTTGCTGGCGTCAGCTTGGATGGTGAATGGCCTCTCAGGTCGGGATATTGGAGAAATGGCTACTCGGCAAAGAGCCGCTTCAATTTTTCAAATGCTCTTTGGCAATCCAGTGACCAGGCCAGTGGTTGCGTCAGGCGCGGTTTCATAGTTGGGGGCCCTGCCTTTAATAGCTCCATTAGGGGTAGGGCTAGTTCTGCAAATGCTGGAATGAATTGTCTATAGAAGTTTGCAAACCCCAGGAAGTTTTGGAGTTGTTTGCGGGTGTGTAGGGGTTGCCAATCTAGCACTGCTTTCAATTTCCCTGGGTCCATCTCAACTCCTTCGCTTGACACTTGGTAGCCCAGGTAGAAGCTCAAACAGCATTACTTTAAATTGGAAGCTGCCCAGCAGACAGTTGAATGCAGTTTTCCATTCTTCCCCCTCCCTAATCCATATCCGATAATAGGCTTCACTTAGATCTAGTTTGGTGAACATTTTACCCTTCATCAGATGGCTTAGCATATCTTTCACTAGGAGGAGGGGGTAGGTGTTCTCCATGCATACGGCATTAAATCCACAAAAATCAAGATAGAGTCCTGTCTTTTGTCTCCTTGAACAGTAAGGGGCCGCCACTTTGGATTTGGCGGGCTGAATGAAACCCCTTGCTAAATTGGCATCTATGTATTTTCTCAATCAGCCATTTCTTTTGGGGTCATGGAGTACAACGACGAATCTGCATACAGACGGGAGGTTGAACAACTAGCCTTGTGGTGCAACCAGAACAATTTTGAACTAAATACACTCAAAACTGTAGAAATGGTGGTAGATTTTAGGAGAAACCCTCCTATACTACCACGTCTTACAATACTAAACAACATAGTATCAACAGTAGAGTCCTTCAAGTTTCTAGGTTCTATCATATCTCAAGATTTAAAATGGATACCTAACATCAAAAACATCATCAAAAGAACACAACAAAGAATGTTCTTTCTGCACCAACTCAGAAATCTCAAACTGCCCAAAGTTGCTTATTCAGTTCTACAGAGGAATTATTGAGTCTGTCATCTGTACCTCTATAACTGTCTGGTTTGGTTCTGCAACCCAACAAGACAGGCACAGACTTCAGAGAATAATTAGGACAGCAGAAAAAACGATTGCTACTAACCTGCCTTTCATTGAGGACCTGTATACTGCGCAAGTCAAAAAGAGGGCTGTGAAAATATCTACAGACCCCTCACATCCTGGACATAAATTGTTTCAACTTTTACCCTCAAAATAACGCTATAGGGCTCTGCACACTAGAACAAAAAGACACAAGGACAGTTTTTTCCTGAATGCTATCATTCTGCTAAACAATTAATTTCCCACAACACTGTCAAATTAACTAAGACTGTATTACGATTTTTCTTCTCATACTTACTAGTATCTATTTCTTGCCACTTATGCTATATCCATGTTGCTTGTATCTTTACAACTTGTATTTTTATTGTTTCCTAGTATGATTTGATTGCTTATTAGTATCCTATGACTATCACCAAGTGTTGTATCTTATGATTCTTGACATATATATATATATATATATATATATATATATATATATATATATATATATATATATATATATATATATATATTTCTTACTTCTTCGTAGGGTCTATGTGTGTTTTTCTTCTAGCCAGGTTTTCCCTACGTAGCCAAGGATTTTTTGTAGCTCCAGCTCAGTAGAATCTCATCTACTCGGTTCTGGGCTTTTTTCCTTTCTAACACCTAGCAAGCTCTGACTGCTAGGTGGGAGACCTAAATAGATCCATTTCTAGCTCGTTAGCTGTCGTCAGTAGGCCACACCCACCTCCTCCCTGTAAAGGCATAGTATCAATTTTCTTACTTCTTCGTAGGGTCTATGTGTGTTTTTCTTCTAGCCAGGTTTTCCCTACGTAGCCAAGGTTTTTTTGTAGCTCCAGCTCAGTAGAATCTCATCTACTCGGTTCTGGGCTTTTTTCCTTTCTAACACCTAGCAAGCTCTGACTGCTAGGTGGGAGACCTAAATAGATCCATTTCTAGCTCGTTAGCTGTCGTCAGTAGGCCATATATATATATGTATGTATGTATACTGTGAGCATATGCACCAAAGACAAATTCCTTGTATGTCCAATCACACTTGGCCAATAAAGAATTCTATGTCTTTCATTCGGGGGAGGGGGTAAGTGTTCTCCATGCATACAGCATTAATTTTACGAAAATCGACACAGAGCTGTCTTTTTTCTCCTTGAACAGTTCAGGAGCCGCCACTCTGGATTTGGCAGTCTGAATGAAACCCCTAGCTAAATTTGCGTCAATGTATTTTCTCAATTCAGCCATTTCTTTTGGGGTCATGGAGTACATATTCGGCTTTGACAACTTGGCTCCTGGCACAAATTCAATTGTGCAGTCTGTGGGGCGGTGAGGGGGGAGGAAGTTGCAGTTCTGCTCGCTAAAGACATCTGCCAAGCCTTGGTACTCTTTGGGCACCTGTGGGTAGCTGGGGAGTTCATTTGTGGCAGCTGTCGTGCTTTCTGGCAGGCTGAGGCTGCCAGAGTTGGCTGCCTTTTGACAGTTGTCTGGCTGGATGGGCAGCAGTGGGCCAATGCCTATTCTTAGTTTTCTGTATCTATCTTCCCACGTGATGGTCGGGCCCCAATTGTCCGGCCACGCAAGACCCAGAATGATTGATTCAATAATGTTGGGGGCTACAACAAATCGAATGAGCTCCTGGTGGCACCCCATCTCTAGTCTAATGAGTTCCGTGACTAGAGGGACAGGGGCTCCTCCTATTAGCGTCCCATCAACTTGCTCAAAGTGGATGGGATGCATTAGGGGTCTCATGCCTATTTTATGTTGCTGGACTATGAAGAGGCTGCTGAGGCATCTGGTGCAGCCATTGTCTATGACAGCCTCTACGTCCCCTTGGACTTCAGTCTTTGGTACTATAATCTGGATTTTTACTGTGAAGGGGCGGACGGCTTCACTTACCATCGGGTCTTCTTCACCACTACTCCCACTGGCAGAGCCTGGTTTCTTTTCTAAAGCTGGAGTTTCCTCGCATCCGGCTGGGAGGAGAGGAACCTCAACGGCTTGTCAGGTGATTCTCCCCTTGTCTGGTGGGTTCCTTGGGGTTCTCTTTCCCTAGGGTGCCAATGGGGTCTGGAATTGAGGGACTGGGGCGGGTGCCAGGCATTCAGATGCTCAGTGGCCATGTTGCCTGCATGGGAAGCACTTGCACTGGCAGTGCTGCGGGGCTTCAGCCAACTTCGCTGGGCTCAGAGACCCAAGGTCCTCTTGACTGCCTTTTCCAGGGTAGGCTTCTGATGTGGGTGGATTTCTAGGTCCATTGCCATGGCTATATTGTACCAGTCCTGTATATGGTCTGGAACTCCTCTGATGCTGCAAGCTTGCCAGAGGTCCTGGTCTAGGGCCTCTTTGAAATGTTGGATGATAAGGTGTTCAGGCCAGTCCCTCAATTTTCTGGCCAACCTCTGAAACTCCCAGACAAGTCCTTGGGGGGTTGGCACACTTGCTTCAGGGCTTTGATTTGGGCTTCAGCCTCCTGCCTATGGGCCATGTCTTCGAATTGGGCCCAGAGCAGCTTCACAAATTCATCAGCATTGTTTAGTTCTCCTTCATCGTGTAGCTGGGCTATC
Source organism: Arizona elegans (assembly GCA_022577455.1). Taxonomy (NCBI): domain Eukaryota; kingdom Metazoa; phylum Chordata; class Lepidosauria; order Squamata; family Colubridae; genus Arizona; species Arizona elegans. The sequence goes on from JAKOOJ010000001.1 coordinate 160,182,681, forward strand.
TAATCCGCAAATGTAGTTGTAATCTTTTCCTCCATCTTCCCTGAGTCTTTACGCCACCCAAATATCGGGTCAGCGCTCGGGGCTCAGGACCCCGGACAGCACTCCACTAAGTGATGTTTTAAAGAAGATTTGGGTTAATGTCAGGGTTCCAAGTAACACCCCAACCAAGTAAGACTCCGAGGCAGGCAGTTCCTTAAAGATCCATTTTATTAGAGATATCATCTTGGCACATCTGGGAAAACCCGAATCTGAAAGCTCCCGGGTTTTCCCCATCCAAAAGAAAGTCCCTTCCCCTGCAACCACATGTCCATCACATGGTCCAATCAATCTACTATCCCAACTGGAGATGCCTCCCAGTCAAGCCAATCCAGATGCAGGCTGAATGACCTTGATTCTCAGAGAAAAGAATGTTGTTGTGGCTAAATAACTCTACCAGCTCCATGCAATCCCCCTCCCACTTTCCCACGGCACTAAGTATGGCAGCCCTGAAGATCAAAAAAAAAAAAAAAAGATGGCCTCCATGGCTGACATTGCTCTTGTCTGAACACTTTCTAGGTCTCAGCAACTTTTTTTTCTATTGTGTGACCAGAACTGCACATAGTATTCCCAATGTGGTCTCACCAGTGCAGTATTAAGCGATACTATCACTTCTTGTGAGCTTGTTGCTATTCCTTTGTAGATGCAGCTAGGACTACATTGGTTTTTTTGGCAGCTGTAGCACACTGCCGTCTCACATTTAAGCAGTGGTCCACCAGGACAGCAAAATCGCTTTCAGAGGAACTACTGTTGAGTCAGGTACTGCCTATTCTATACCTGTACATCTTTTTTCTCCTGCCTAAGTGCAGGAACTTACTTTTCTCACCACTGAACTACATCTTATTGGCTAGTGCCTAATGCTCAAATCTATCAATACTTCTGAATCTATTTTTCAAAGTATTAGCAACTCTTCCTAGTTTAGTGACACCTACAAATTTGATGAGCATCTTTGAATCCCCGCATCTAGATCATTTATGAAGTGCTAAAGAGCACTCAGCCCAAGACCAAACCTTGAAGTACTCCACTATATGCTTCCCTTCAGGTAGATGTACTTCCATTGTGTGTGGTTGATGAGCTAATTGCAAATTCATCTAGTGGTAGTGGAATGAACTTTGATTCTCTTGTCAGCTTTATTCCCAACTTCCTCCTTAAAAAAGATGATATTAGTTGACAGTTAACATGTTACAAACAAAATTGGTAGATATTGTGCCAATAGGCAATATTTCTTCAAAAAAAAATAAAGGACAAATCTGAAAAGGGGGCAGTCTAGCAGGACCACCAGATTCTGTAACAACTTTGTTACAAAGGAAGGCAGAATTATTTGCTGCCGCATTAGGAGGAGAGCCTCTTGGACCCAACCAGTGTGCCCTGTGTAAAGAAGAGGGACACTGGCAGCGGGACTGCCCATGGCGATTGGGATTCTGGGCTAGAGGAGGAGATAGGGCATTGCCTCCTCCCGCCATGAGAGGAAACGAAATGAGAGGAAGAGACAGAGGAGGTTATGGGATAAGAGGACAAGGGAGGTGCCCCCCCCCCGAGAGAGGGGAGTTGATTGGATTAGCGGAGATGGACTAGACTGAATGACAGGACCAGGCTTAGAGGACCCATCCCCAGAGCCCCTGGTTTCAGTAAAGGTGGGAAAGAAGGATATGACTTTCTTGTTGGATACTGGGGCAAGTTGGTCAGTAATTAATAAACCGATAGCTCCCCCTTTGGGGTCTCAAATAAAAAAATTCAGGGAGTGTCAGGAAAAGTGCTTGGAAGGCTTATACTACAACCTATTTTATATCAACTAGGTAATACTACTCTCAGCCATCAATTTTTATATATGCCAGAATGTCCAATCCCGCTTTTTGGGCGACGGTCACATTTACACTTGATGGTAGTAAATTAACCTTGAACCATCATCCAGATCACACCTGGCACCTAATGGTTATTAAAGAGACTCAGAAATCTGGGAAATGGCAAGAATTTGATGTCCCTGGGGTATAGGCGGAAGACAATCCTCCGGGATATGCAAGATTCCAGCCTCTTGTGGTGGAGACGTCAGGCGTCTGCTCTGTACAAGTTAAACAGAGATACTATATTCCAGAAGCCACTGAATCCATTCAGAAACTTATCACTAAGTATTTAAAGACTACATTCCATACAGTCATTATGGAAGCCCCCCCCCCCCACAATTTTACGAAGAGATGTGATGGGCTGGCCAGACTTGTCCCATGAGGGGGGAATAGGGAATAGGAAATTAATTAATTAAGCAATTGCAAGGATTGAATACATGTATAGAGGTTATAAGGACATATGCAGGAGAACAAACACGACCTTTATTAAGTACAAAATGCCATCCCTTTAAAACGGGATAAAGCGTGGGTAAAGCACTAGAAAAATGAACCTCTTAAACCACAATGGAAAGGGCCATATACCATAGTGATGTGTTCTCCCCTTGCAGTAAAAACCGGGGAATCCAAATCATGGATCCATTGGACCAGACTGAAAGACGCTGTTAATAGTGACCCGGTCCAGTGGGAGGCACAACCCACCGAGAAACCATTGGTCCGTAAGCTTAAATGTAAATGAATTGGAACCATATAAACTTTTCAATTGAAGTAATGACATTGGTAGTGGTTTTACTTGTCTGCATCCTGAAAAGGACACTCTATTGAACCTTACTGGCAATAGGTTCCCTGCACACAGTGTTGAAGAGCTTTGTTGGGTCACACCGGAAGCTGACCCTCTACGCACAGCAGAAGAATAGAACTGGGACTAGTACTCCTAATCATGGTATTGTGCACTAGGGGAAAGTACTGTAGTGTGTATTGAAAATTTAGGCGAGTGGGGCCCTAGGCGAAGCATTATTTTTAGCAAGCTGATAGGAAGGACAGAGTGTGAGATCGACAACATAATTCGGCTAGACCCAGCATACTGGGAGGATAAGTGGCCCCGTGTGATGATCCGACAACTTTTGACATACATGTCTCAATATGCCTAGAGAAAGGGCCAGGGCATTCGGAAGTTTGTAGGAATTTGGGTAGGCTGTTCCAAATTGGTATATGTGGACATGCCTTAATAGACACTGGCCTGCCCCTGTTAAGTCTGGATTGCGGTTTCCCACCTTTCTTTGTTGTAGGGCTTGCAATCAGCCCATGGCAATTAAGGAAAGGATGGGCAGGGTTATGCTCAGTCCGGAAACACCAATCCCTAGTGGCCATTGTTATACATCAGAATACTCGCAGGACTCGTAGGCATTGGGAAGCTGTAAAACCCGACATCTCTGATAATTGTCAACAATGTGTTACACAGGCGAAGCAAGATTTGGCCACTGACTACGTTAATCTATCACACCCAAGTCCTGAAAGATTGTAAGCCCATGGGAAGGACATGTCAGAGAAATGGAACCATGTATACGTTGTGTATTCTAGGAAGTAAGGAGATCTGTTACAAACCTGAAACTCCGGAAAAGTTGAATGTCACCTTGTATACAGGGTTTGGACAACTTTATGGTGAGAAAATAGAAGGCCGATATGCATATGTGAATCATGCCGCTGTCCTTAGACTGGGAAGTGAGAAAATAATATTGGAATTTGATGTGTGTACGGCTATAGATAAACCAGGCCAACCAGGTAAAGTGGGATGTGGATCTGACTCTTGGAAACATACATACAAACACGACCATAAATAACTGTGTAGCACCGATAACACCTGGATTACAGCCAGACATGAGGAATGGCTACCCTGTGCAGGTTCAGTGAAATGTGCAGGATGGGAATGTGTGTGTGACTATACAGGAGGTGGATACCAGGGGTGTGCGGGATTGGGCGAATTCACAAGAGTCAAAAACAGTAACCGGGTTAGGTTAGAAGTACTCAGAACCCATTCACTTTTAAAAGCCTATGGGTTTGGAATTGATGGAACAGGCCAGGACCCTTTGACTTACTTAACCATAATAATGGAGAAGATTCATGAAGGGCAAATTAAAACTTTGGGCTGGTCTGTATATGATAATCTAAGGAAATTGGATAATGATCCACTCTAGAAGTACAAAGGTTAACAATATGTTTGTAGAACTGGCAGAAGAAGTGGCTAAACACTGACAGTAAGGAACTGTTTTGTGTGCAGTGGTACGAATATGGGCGAACAATGGCCGTGGGAAGCCTTGGAAGCAAGCCCTGAAGTTTTCAATAATATGTCTCAGGCAGGGAATATTTCAGCCAGAACTTGCCTTTCTGGTATTGTATGGACATTATCAACTAACCTAGTGGGGCGAAATTGTTTTGTGAGGAATCAAACTGAGCCCGTGGGAGACCTCATCTATCTAGGATACTGGGATCAGGAGTATAAAAGCTGGATCTCTCCTGGTAATAGGACAGAGCCCAGTAAATTTAATATTACCTTATTTTACTATCTTAATAGTACCTTGGAGGAATGGGTTGCCTCAGACAACATGTACTGGATATGTGGCAACTTGGCATATGAAAAACTACCTTGGAACTGGTCAGGGTCTTGTGTATTAGGATGGATTAAGCCATCCTTCTTCCTTTTGCCTATTCAGTCGAGACAAGTGTTTGGTGTTCCTGTGTATGACATAGTGGGGTTACAGAGACGCAGAAGGGATGTAAATACAGCCTTCTCTAATTTTCCATGTAAAGAGTTGGCAGAATATGAAAAAACCAACACTTGGAACTCTGAGCGAATAGTATGCACATATGGACAGGCCACTTGGGCGGAGGTTGGCTCATACGGATACAGAACCCCTATTTATATGCTGAACAGGATTATCAGTTACAGGCAGTCCTAGACCTGGCCGGTCAAAGGATAGACAAGGTCTTGAACATATTGTCTGAAACCACAACTAAACTAAGGACAGCTGTATATCAAAATAGGTTGGCTCAGGACTTCCGGTTTGCTTCCTGTCGCTGACTTCCGGTTTGCTTCCTGTCGCTGAAAGACAGTCCCGTTTTTGGACCGCAAGCCCCGCTGCCTGTTAGAGCCGCTTCGATCCAGAGAAGCGGCTTGGAAGTTCCCCAATCCAAACGATTCGTGGAAGAGAGTGGGCGAGAAGCAGGTTGAGCCCCTGTGAGCCCCCAGACAGCTGTTTCTGGGGAGGAAACAGGCGCGGCTCCCTTCCAGCTCGCCGAGACTCCGGACAGCGTGGGACGAGTCTGCCCAGTGCAGAGCAAGGCAGCAGGAGCAACCTTTTTACTTAAAACTTTTCCTCTTTTAAAATGGAATTTTAAATTTTAAATTTGGTTTTAAATTTATTGGGGTTTTAAAATGTTTCAGCCAAATTTATTTAATTAGTTTTATCTCCATTTTAAATTTTGTATCTATATGTTTTATTTTATGGCTGTTCACCGCCCTGAGTCCTTCGGGAGTAGGGCGGTATACAAATTTAATAAATTTTCCTTCGAAAATTGTGATTGAACCACCTAAGACTACAAGAGAAGTGGCTTTGGACCTAGCCCGGATGTGTGAAGCTAAAGATCAGCATATAACTCAAGCAATTTCTAAGCAACTTAAAGAAAAACAACAACAGGAAAGGCCCAAGCCACAACAATATAAGAAAGGAGTCAAGAGCAATATACAAGAATGTGAAGCCATGGGGGGAGCGAAGCCGAAGACTACCGATTCGGAAGATATTCGGCAATTCTGCTCGTCGCTTCAAAAAAATCGACATGACGATTAAGTTTTTATCTTGGAATGTGAACGGACTAAATTCACCACAGAAAAGGAAGAAATTATTTACATACCTGAGACAATTTAATAATGACATAATTTGTTTACAAGAAACTCATGTTAGAACACAAGATCAAAAATATTTGATAAATTCAAGATTAGGAACACATTTTATAGCCTCAAATTTGGAAAAAAAGAATGGTGTGGTTATTTATATAAATAAAAGACTGTCAGCTAAAATTATAGAAGCAGATGAAGGAGGTAGGTTTATAGCAATCAAACTGCACACAGCAAGTGGCCTAATTCTAGTGATTGGAATTTATGCTCCTAATCAACAACAGGATAATTTTTACAAAACTTTACATTCTAAAATATTGCAATGGGACTATAGATCCATTTTAATCATGGGAGATTGGAATGGAGTAATTGACTCTAAAATAGACAAAAAGAGTTCGGCGAAGTCAAGGATTAGACTACCACAGACTTTTTTTGACATGAAAGAAGATTTGGAATTAAAAGATATCTGGAGAATACATAACCCAAAAGAATTGGACTTTACATATTTTTTCAGATAGACACAGATCCTTTTCTAGGATTGATTTTATTTTACTATCAGCTGACTTACTTGTACAAACAAAAAGAACAAAGATTTTTCCAAGGTCTTTAACCGACCACAGCCCGGTATGGATAGAAATTGAGATGGGAAAGATTGAGAAAAGATCATGGAGATTAAATGAAAATCTGTTTAGATATGAAAGAAATATAATAGAACTTAAAAAGCAGATGAAAGAATTTTTTGAAATGAATTTGAATAAGGGTACCCCTATTGAAATTGTGTGGGATGCGAGTAAAGCGTATATGAGAGGGGTACTCATTCATATGAATTCTAAACACAAATTGAATTGACAAAAGAAAAGATCTGAAATGGAAGCAGAAATAAAGAATAAAGAACAGTTACTTGTAAAAAACCCCACAGATGAAAGAATACAAGGAGCTATAAAACTTTTGAAAGATCAATTTCAAATGCTTATGGCAGAACAAACAGCAACAAATTTACAATTTGCGAAACATAACACTTTTTGCAACGCTAATAAACCGGGCAGATGGTTGTCTTACACACTAAGGAAGAAGCAGAGTACACGGATTATTGATAGTATTGATACTGGAGGGAAGGAAATTTCCCAACAAAAATTAATTAAAGAAGTTTTTGTAGATTATTATACCAAACTATATGCCAAAGATGACACACAGAATGTATTTATAGAGAAATATCTAGAAAATAAAAGAGTTACAAAAATTACCAGTCAACAAAAGGAGAGAATGAATTATCCTATAACAGTTGAGGAGATTATTGCCGCAATTAAACAATTAAAAACAGCTAAAGCTCCTGGGACGGATGGTTTAACTGCGGTGTACTATAAAACTTTACAAGCAGAAATGATTGAACATCTTAAAGACTTATTTTGTAACATACAACAAGGGGGTAAAATACCCCCATCATGGAAAACAGCTTATATTTCATTGATACCGAAAGAGCAAATAGGTCCTAAAAAACCTGAGAATTTTAGACCAATATCTCTTCTGAATAATGATTATAAAATATTTGCAAAAGTATTAGCCAACAGGTTGATGCCAGTTATCCAAGAAGTGATTCATTGTGATCAAGCGGGATTTATAGAAGGCTGATACATGAAGGACAATGTAAGGCAAGTTATAGATTTATTGGAATATCTTGAGAAGAATAAACAGATCCCTGCAGTCTGGTCTTTTTGGATGCAGAGAAGGCCTTTGATAGAGTGGACTGGAATTTTCTACTAAAGACTTTAAAAAAGATGGACTTTGGGGACCAATTTATACAGGCGGTTTCAGCAATTTATCAAGAACAAAAGGCACAGATTATTATTAATGGAAGTTTGACAACAGACTTTAATATTGAAAAAGGAACAAGACAGGGTTGTCCGTTATCCCCATTGTTATTTATTTTAACATTAGAAGTCTTGTTGAATATAATACGGGACTCGAGTACTTTGAAAGGAATAGTGATAAGGCAAGAGGACTACAGAATAAGGGCATTTGCCGATGATCTGGTAGTTACCCTAACACAGCCGATGGAATCAATAATCCAGATGAAAGACATTATAGAACAATATGGTACAGTTTCAGGATTTAGATTGAACCAGAAAAAAACTAAGATGATAGTTAAAAATATGACACAAGATCGAAAACAGGAACTTGAAAGTAAGGCAGGTTTTGAGATAGTACCAAAGGTCAAATATCTAGGAGTTCAAGTTGCAGAATCAAATATGAAATTGTTCCAAAATAATTATGAGGTGTTGTGGCGAGACGTACAGAAAGATATGGAGACTTGGAAAAAACTGCAGCTGTCTTTACTTGGAAGAAGAGCAGCAGTTAAGATGAACATTTTGCCAAGATTTCTTTTTTTTGTTTCAAATGATTCCGGTGCTTAAAAGCGATAAACAACTGAGAGAATGGCAAAGAGGACTGAATAAGTTTGTCTGGAATGAGAAAAAGCCGAGAGTTAAACTGAAAATTATACAACACGATCCAGAAAGGGGAGGCCTTAAACTTCCAAACCTACAATTATATTATGAAGCAGCAGCTTTGACGCAAGCAAGTGATTGGTTTGGAAGGAAAAAGACTGGAATATTGAATATAGAAAGTTTTGATCTTGAATTTGGTTGGCATGCTTACTTATTTTATGAGAACAAAGTGGATAAAGTATTTAAAAGCCACATACTTAGAGACTCTTTGATGAGAGTTTGGAAGAAGCACCGACTCAAATGGGATTACAAAATACCATTATGGCTGGATCTTGGTCATATCATGTGGAATACAAATATAATGTCACTCAGGGGGGAGTTATATAAAGAAATTCTTTTTGCAGATGCAGGCATATGGCAACTGAAGACTTTAGAAACGCTGTTGGAAGAAGGGATTAATTTAATTTGGCTACAGTATAATCAACTTCAATTGAGATGGAAAGAGGACCAAAAAACTGGTATAATGATGCATGAGGAAGAATTGGTTAGACATATAAAAGAGAAAGGTCCAATGCATATTAAAAAGGTTTATAATGTTTTGTTAGAAAGGGATTCAGAAACTGAATTGGTTAAAGATTGTATGATAAAGTGGGCACAAAATTTTGCAGAACCAGTGATGTTGGAAACATGGGAAAATATATGGGTTCAGAATGTTAAATTTACATAGTCGCAGAATTTGAGGGAAAATTTTTATAAAATGTTTTATAGATGGCATTTAGATCCTAAGAAATTGTCGTGCATGTACCCTAATGTTCAACCAAAATGCTGGAGATGTGATTGCCTAGATGCCACATATCATCATGTGTGGTGGACTTGTACGAAAGTGAAGGCTTTTTGGATAAAAATCTGGTGGGTTATGCAAAATGTTTTGAAGAAAAAAATTCAGTTTTCTCCACAATTGTTTTTATTGGGTATAGTTAAGGGTTTTACATTGGGTGAAACAAAGTTGATATTGTATATGATAACAGCAGCGAGATTACTGATAGGTCAATATTGGAAAAATGAAGCTATGCCTACTATTGAAGAATGGACTTTGAAGATGGCCAGCTTTGCAGAGATGGCGAAGATTTCAGCATATTTAAAAGATCGCTCACAAGAGACTTATGTATGGAAGTGGAAAAAGTGGATAGATTATGTGCAGAATAAATATCAAACTAGGAAATATCAGATAGCTTTTAACTGAAAGTATTATATAGAGATAGAATAATTGAATTTTGTGAAGATGTGAAAAATATACAGGGGGTGGAGGGGTTCAAGTTTTATAAAAAGGGGATTTTGATTTGGATTATATTTTGTGGAAGTCGGGGGGGAGGGGTGGGTTAGGGGGGTTAGGGAGGGTTGGGGGGGAAATTGGGGAGAAAATGTAATTGTAAAACTTTTTCAATTAAAAAAAAGTTAAGAAATAAAAAAATATAGGTTGGCTCTGGATTACATCTTGACTAAGGAAGGAGGTGTGTGTGGAAAATTTAACCTAATTGTTGCTTACAAATTGATGAAACAAGGAAAGTAATTAAGCAATTAACCACTGAAATGAGACAGCTCACCCACAATGCTGACCAGGAATGGAATAGATTTAATTTCAAATAAATCTTTAGTGGCTGGTTCCCTAAACTGCCAGGATTACAAGCGATCGTGGCATTAATAGGTTTAATTGCGACCGGATGTATCATCTTACGATGTGTTCTGCCTGTTTTTATTAAAAATATGTCAAATAGTTTGTCTTTATTGGCAAAAAGGGAAGCAGTCACCCAGGTCATGGCCATATGGGAATATCAGAGAATTATTGATACTGACAATTTTGAAACTCCTCTTGAGAAGTCAGAAGAGTTCCAGAGGGGGGAATAAAGTATACTGATGGGATTAAGTCCTTGCTCGCAATGGCTATGTGTCTATGTGACATTGTTGAATGAGAGGACTGATGGGATTAAGCCCCCGCTCATGGTATACATGACATCTCACCTGTGCTGAGATATCCCGGCAGGACCAAGGAAGTAGGCATGTCATATCCATAAATGGTAATCGTGTACATCCGGAAATGAAGATACTGACTGAAAAGAATATGTAACCTTGTATGTAACAACCCTTTGGGGTTCAGACTTTGCTGAGCTATCACTGCCGAACCTTGCGCAATAAATCTTTCAATAAAGAGCTGGTGTGGTCTCTTTTCTGTAACACTGGGACTCATATTTGCATCTAGTATCATGCAAATTTCTAAAGGGTGGAATTTGCATTATGACATTGTGGGAAGAAAAATCCAGTCTGGTTCCAAGCAGGGAGAAAGATGCTGGAAACCCAGTCTTTCTGAATGGATACAAAATCTGCATTCCTAAAGGTCAGCGTCTTCAAGTTTCTTAGTTTGAAGCTGTTTTCCTATGACCCGGGCTGCTTTCTGCCTTTGTTTTTCCCTATTTCTCCTTTGGGAAAAAATAATATTCTGCCTCTCTTAATATTCCCCAAAATATTTAATTCTCTGGTGGCGGGGCTTCCCACAACACACATTTTGTCATTTCCCCATTGGTTTTCCTCCCAGATACTCCATTATTACATTTTTTTTTTTTAATTTGATTTATATGTCGCCCTTCTCCGGAGATTCAGGGCGGCTTACAATGCGTTAAGCAATAGCCTTCATACTTTTGTATATTTTATACAAAGTCAGCTTATTGCCCCCACAAACTGGGTCCTCATTTCACCTACCTTAGAAAGGATGGAAGGCTGAGTCAACCTTGAGCCTTGGAGAGATTCGAACCAGTAGAAATTGCAGGCAGCTGTGTTAATAACAGGGTGCATTAAACCACTGTACCATCAAGGCTCTTTCTGTCCTTGCACAATTTCCTATTCATTATTTTCCCCAGAGTAGTCCCTAAATATTTAGTCACTTATAACCAAGAGTTACCTTCACCACTTATATGCTTTATTTCTTTGCGAATGTTCCAGCTGCCAAGATGGTATCTGATTTAGCCAGTTATCTAGACGACTGAAAAGCGGAGAGAATATTCCTGAGAGGATATTGTTAGTGCTACCAATTAAAATATATTGCTCAATCAAATTCTACGAGGAAGGGCAATTGCACAACGAATACCCCCAACTAGAACCTTGTATTCTATCGCTCGACCACAGCAAAAGGAAATAGTTTGTGAAGAAGGCAACGATCTCCCTGCCTCCCACCTCCCGCTGCCACCGCCGCTTCTATAGCAACCGCCCGGGCAGAAGAAAGAAACAGAGGAGCCGAAGCGTAGCTTTGGTCTCGGCAGTTAGTTGCTAAGGAGGCCGCGCGGGGAGAGCACCGTTGTGCAACTGCAGGAGAAGCAGCCTTCAGACGTGGAAGTGGGGCGTGATTCACGTGGCCCCGAGGCGGAGGCAAGAGCTCGCCTAGCGGCACACGCGCCGCTGTCGTTAAGGGCCTCTGCTACTGGGGCTCTGGATGCCCGCTGCTACAGCTAGAAGGCTCATTTCCTCGTCTTTTACCCGGCAGCATTTTTCTCCCAGTTTAAACAACGGATACATAGACAACTTTTCCTGACTCCTTTTCCAACAGGCTTTAAGAAAACCGAATCGGAGCAGAAAGCTAAACGCAAGGGAAGGTGACAAAAGACAATGTCGCATAAGTAAGTAAAAAGCAAAATAGTACACTTTTGCAAAAAGCAATGACGCATAAGTAAGTACAAAATTAAACAGTACACTTTTGTTAAATATATAGTGCCGGTTCATGGGTGTCAATTTAGGTCAGTTCTGGTCCCTGTTACAGCTTCTACGAAGTTAACATGGGATGATGAATGAGCAGGAAATGATCACGGAAAATAGGAATAGGTTTGGTTTCACTTAGTATCTAGATGTAAATACCTTTAATATTGTGTTGCTTGCCTATTTATGTCACTCTCATAACTACAATTTAATAACTAATTTGTTCCTGGCGAGTGTTTACTGCAAACAAACATGGTGAAATGAACTCTCATTTTCCATGTTTTTATCCCATTCGCGTCTGCCTATCTGGCCTCTTCTCACATTTCATTCACTCCTTAGATTGAAAAATGAGTGTTTCAGACGAAAACTCTGTTTTGAAAAACAATATACAGTTTTAGAAATTCAAAATATTCCATCTGCATTACAGGATGAGTTCTATTTTGTTTTTTTAATGGTGAAATAATCATTTTGGGACAGTTTTTTAATAATAGAAAGCTGTATGGTATTTCCTCTTCAAGAAATAATGGGTGCAGTTTATAAAATCTAATTTGGCTCCTAGCCAGTATGGTTTATAACTCATATTTTATTGGCAACATGAAAGGTTTTAAGAGATTTTTACCCTCTATTTTAATGAGGCATATATCATGATCCTTTATGATAATAATAGTTCGTAAGGATCATAGTTCTCTGCAATATTTTTTTCACAGGAACCAAACAATATAGAATGTGATTGCAATCTGCATATATTGTGAATGTGTAAATCACACATTTATTTTTCTTGTATGAATAACCTTTTAAATAAATTCTACAGTTTTACATGATTTGTACGGAAAAGGTTCCCATGCTCCAGAAAATGATCTCTGAATTTTAGTTCAGTATTGTGCAACTTTCATTCATGCACACTAGTTCCATGCAGGATAGCCATAAATAGGATAGCCATAAATAGGATAACCATAAAATGTAAAATTTCTGTTGGAGCTGTGATGGCCAAGGCTAATAAATTGGCCCTTATTGATTTAAAGTGTTAGAAAGTATAGAAATAATCTCCCTTTCATATGATTTGGTCCCAGATCAAATTGAAATTGCCTAGACTGACTTGCAACAAAGGATCTTGTTGGCTGAAAAAAGGGTATAAGCAGTGGTGGGATTAAAATAATTTAACAACTGGTTGTCTGCCCTAATGACCCGGTGGGTAGGCATGGTTGGGTGGTCATGTGACTGGGTGGGCATGGCCAACTTGACATCACTCAAGTCAAGGGACACCTTGCCTTGCCTGACCTTGCCATGCCCAGCCCCGCTTCTCCCCTCCCCTCCCAGCCACTCCTTGTCACACCACTCTCTCCCTCCCTCCCTCTCTCTTGCCTAAGAAGGCCAGGGCAAGTACTGCCAAGAAAATGGCAGAAAGCTATCCAAATAATTACCAGATATAAAAACTGATTTGAATGCATAAAAAAACCCCAAATCATAAATATGCAGATCACACATACACGTGCACTTTGCACATCTCAGTTTATTCTGAGCTTTAACTTTCTAACATTTCTGTAGTAGTGTATATATACTCTTCTTTAGATCTACCCCATCTATGTGCGCAGTATATAGCAGTGGTTCTCAACTTGTGGGTCGGGACCCCTTTGGGGACCCTTTCACAGGGGTCGCCTAAGACCATCGGAAAATACATATTTTCAATGGTCTTAGGAACAATTTTATGGTTGGGGGTCACCACAACATGAGGAACTGTATTAAAGGGTCGCGACATTAGGAAGGTTGAGAACCACTGGTATATAGGAATGCACAAAATGTTACCTATTATCCAGACCAAACAGTCATTTGTATGAATAACTTATTGTATAATTTGCTATTCACTTCTATCTGTCTTTGATTGTTCTTCATTTTGAGATATAAATATTTTACATGCAAGAACTGACTAGGTTTACACAATGTGCTAAACTATAAATATTTTGTTTGGTTTTGGCTCAGTATGTTGTATGAGCTTAATCATTGTGGTTTGGGCTCGCTCAAAATTGTAGCCTAGTATCAATGGTGAGTATAATCAATACAGGGTGAAGAAATTGTAACCAGGAATTCATACTGAACACAGCAGGATTGATTTCTCAGAATGCTCAATTCAGCTATTTTATTATTATGCAAGAGTACAGCCTTGCATCAGTTCAGTAGGTAAACTGATGCTGAAACAACAGTGTAAATTAGAATCATAGACACAGAAAGGCTAGTGAGGCGGTCAAATCCAACACCCTACCCATTAACCACAAAAATCCAAATTAAACATCCCATGTATTTAGTCCAACTGACCATATCAGATGCATATATCACATGAAGGGTGGCCTTCATGTAATTGCTTTCATTGTTGAACCACTCTTTCTGTCAGGAAATTTTTTAATGTTCACTTGGAATCTTCCTTCTTGTACATATACAAGTCTTACATTAAGGAATAAAAATAAATAAATCAAACACCTCTATGTGATATATTTGAAAAATGCCATCATATCCCCCTTCTAAGTAGTATTTAAGTGTTGTGAGTTCATATCTGACCTCTAATACAGAAATTCTGTAGCTATGCCTTTTAGAAACATTCTATTTATTTGCTTTATATCTTGTAACATCTACCCTAGGAGCCATTTTTGTGAAGAGGCAAAGTCTCAGGCAACTTAAGTTATTTCATGAAAGCTCTGGTGACACTTTCAGGGAATGCCATATTCTTCCTGGAAGAACACCATATTTAATGAAAATTTATAAGTGAACCTGTGGCATTCCAGTTTGCATTTGAATCAAAGTACATGTGCTTCTGATTTATTATTATTATATACTTTATTCATTAAACATGAAACTCACTCAACTGAACATTCAAAAATGCATCACAAATACCATTGACTGGTGCTAATGGTTGATATGGGTTGCTGCCAGCATCCTAGGTATCAACCAAGTAACTTCTTAAGATGTACGATGTTCCGAGTATCAAAGTTTTTTGCAGTTCTGCTGGTGTTATTGCAGGAAACTGCAATTTCTTGATGTATTTTATACAATTCTTGGACATGGTACCAAGTGCCCCGATACCAATGGGTATCATTGTTACATGTTTCATCCATAATCGCATAGTTTGCCAGGTTGTGACATTTTGTGATTTTACCAGTTCTTTTTCTTCAACTCTGGCATCTCCTGGTAATGGCGATATCAATAAATTGTACGCTTTGGTTTTTGACAACTGTGATATCTTGCGGGTTGTGTTCCAAATGACAATCCGTCTGTATTCAAAATATTTATTTTGAATATTATATATTATATATATATAATTATTATATATATATTATTAATTGAATTTATATTGCCACCTATTCGCCCATGGAGACTCAAGGCGGCTTACAGAATATAAAACCACATTTAAAACAAGATAAAAAAAATCAAAGAGATGGGATTCCCGATGGTACTCCAGTGTCCCATTCCACTAATCTTGTGGGAAATTGCAGTTCTGCTGGGATTTGGAGAGTCACTGCACCACCAATCCCAACTTCAATTAAAAACTCAGAGGCAAGCATTTCTCAAAGTTCCATTTATTAGAGTAGGTATACTGGCACATCTGGGAAAACCCAAATCTGAGAGTTCCCGGTTTTCCCTCAGTAAATCAAAACCCCAAATCCAGCCCTGCACCCATCAGTCTGTCACATGGCCCAATCACCATTTGTCCCAACCTGAGCCATCCCTGCAACCACTCCTCCTCCAGATGTAGAAACACCATGACCTTGACCGAAGGGAAGAATGCTATTATGTCTAACTACAATCACTCTACTGAATTCCCCTTCCTACTTTCCCAGGCGTAAGACGTTGGCAGCATGGAAGCTTCTGGTGTTAATATGGCTTCCAAAGCTGACATTACCTTTCAATCCTGTGATTTCGATATTTCCTACTTAGTTTCCCAACCTCTTTTCTGAGGGAGGCCAGAAATTATAATTGGGGCCTTCTGTAAGCAGATCTGCTCTTGCCCCTGAGCCACAATCCTTCATTTTGGAAATATTGTTAAGTGTCCTCTAGACAGTAGCAGTAGAGGGTGGAAAATACCTTCTAAACAATAGAAATGGGGGAAATGGATATATATGCCCAAATTTTAATTAGATCAAACTTTTTAATCCACTAATAGAATATTGCTGTTAAATTATTTTATTTACAGAAATGTTTTGGAATTTGTTCCTGGAACTTCAGATCTTTTGCATAACTGCATGTTTAATTTTGCTATTTATGAAGCAGCTTTGATTTTTTTACTGGTTCTTCCTAAGAGTGAATTTGATTTAATCACTGATCAAGAAAACTAAATCATGATTTATTCCCAGTCAGAAGCATTGTGTAATTGTCATTTTCAGTAAAATTGCTTTCTTTTTGGTGTAACCTGAATTTACATTCTTCAGTATTTACACAGAACGTAAAAGTTGGAAGTAGATGCAAGAAATATATCAATCTCTGTTTAAACAGTTGAAGCGAACAGTTCTTACAACATTTTTTCCCCTAAGGTCCAACCAAAATCTGCTTCCTTGTAATTTCATTGTTTCTTGTCCTGCCTTTTGGAAAAACTCTGAACAATCTTGCCCCATCTTTTGCATGACAGCCTTCTAGATATATGAAGACAGCTCTCTTTTTTCAGCATATCAGTGTCACCAATCATTCTTCGTAATTTGTTTAGAGGTCTCTTGGTTGGTTTTTCCTAGATTTGATTTTCTCTATCAGTTTGATAGTACATTTTCTAAAATGTGCCCAGATATTTTAGATGTAGTCTGATCATCATAGAATAAACAGGAAGATGTCTTCTCTTGATCTTGACATTGTATTTCTGTTGATATAGTCTAGAATTATTGCTTTGTTTGCATCATCAGCAGTGGTGGGTTTCTACCAGTTCGCCCTGGTTTAAGCAAACCGATAGTGGTGGTGGGTTCCAGTCGGGTTTCAGGTCTGGGCACAGCACGGAAACGGCATTTGTCGTGTTGGTTGATGATCTCTGGAGGGCTCGGGACAGGGGTTGCTCCTCTGTTCTGGTCCTGTTAGACTTCTCAGCGGCTTTTGATACCATCGACCATGGTATCATGCTGCACCGGCTGGAAGAGTTGGGGGTGGGAGGCACCGTGTTACGGTGGTTCTCCTCCTTTCTCTCTGACCGGTCGCAGTTTGTGTTGGCAGGGGGGTAGAGGTCGACCTCGAGGCCTCTCATTTGTGGAGTGCCACAGGGATCGGTCCTCTCGCCCCTTCTGTTCAACATTTATGTGAAGCCGCTGGGTGAGATCATCTGTGGCTTTGGGGTGAGATACCACCAGTACGCTGATGACACCCAGCTGTACATCTCCACCCCAGGCCACCCCAACGATGCCCTTGAAGTGATGTCTCAGTTTCTGGAGGCTGTGCGGGTCTGGATGGGGAGGAACAGGCTCAAGCTCAACCCTTCCAAGACTGAGTGGCTGTGGCTCCCGGCATCCCGATATAGTCAGTTGACTCCATCACTGACTATTAGGGGCGAGTCGTTGGCCCCCACAGAGAGGGCTCGCAATCTGGGAGTCCTCCTGGATATGCAGCTGTCTTTGGAGGAACATCTGACAGCTGTAACCAGGGGGACCTTTTGTCAGGTTCGCCTGATTCACCAGTTGCGGCCCTTTCTTGATTGGGATTCCCTGTGCACAGTCACTCATGCCCTTGTCACCTCTCGCCTTGACTACTGCAACGCTCTCTACATGGGGCTCCCCTTGAGGAGCACCCGGAGGCTCCAGCTGCTCCAGAACGCAGCAGCGCGGGTAGTGACGGGAGCAGCATGGTGCACGAGCTGCACTGGCTCCCAGTGGTCTTCCGGGTGCTGGTTATCACCTTCAAAGTGCTCCATGGCATAGGGCCTAGCTATCTTCGAGACCGCCTGCTGCTACCGACGACCTCCCATCGACCCGTGCGCTCCCACAGAGAAGGCCTCCTCGGGGTGCCATCAGCCAAACAGTGCAGGCTGGTGACCCCCAGGGGGAGGGCCTTCTCTGTGGGGGCACCTACCCTCTGGAATCAGCTGCCCCCAGAGATAAGGAGAATCCAAGACCTCAGTGCCTTCCGTCGTGCCCTTAAAACCCATTTTTTCAAGCAAGCTGGGCTGGTTTAAGAAGAAATTTTTAAATGTTTTTAAATGTTTTAAATGTTTTAATTGATAGTGAGTTTTAATTGGGCCAAATTTATATATCTTTTAATTGTTTTTTTTAATATTTGTACTGCATGTTTTTTAATTCTGGCTGTACGCCGCCCTGAGTCCTCAGGGAGAAGGGCGATATAGAAATTCAATAATAAATAAATAAATAAATAAATAAATAAATATTTTTGGTTCATGTTCAGTTTATAACCAACAAATACACCCAGGTGCTTTTTATATAGATAGTCATAACTTGACTACAGTAATTGGGAATCTTACAGATGTTTTGTCAAAAGCTTTGCTGAAGTCAAAATATTCTATGTCAACCACATTCAAATAAATTAATCACTATCCAAAAAAAAAAACATTATTTGGCGTGACAAAGCCATTCTTGATAAAGCCATGCTAGCTCCTGCCAAACAATACATTCTTTTCTAAATGCTCACAGGTTGAGTACGCAACTTTTGTAATTGCAGGACTTGTCGTAAATACTTGGGGTTATCGTGTAACTTTGAACAGTCACTAAGTGAACTGTCCTAACCAGGGTGGATTTGATTTAAATCGAGTTGATTTAAATCACAATTTAAATCATGATTTAAATCACTAGTAAAAAGGCTTGATTTAAATCAACTCAATTTAAATCATAATTTTTAAAGAGCAATTATCATCTCTGCTACTCCTTTGACCCACTGTTGACTCACCGATAGTCCCAGTGTTGCAGAATATACAGCCTCATGCTACATAACTAAGCTCCATTTCATGCTGAATAAACTAAATTATTTATGTATCTTAAATAGAAAACTATCTTACGATAGATTTTTACCCCAAAAGTTTTTTATT
Source organism: Arizona elegans (assembly GCA_022577455.1). Lineage (NCBI taxonomy): Eukaryota > Metazoa > Chordata > Lepidosauria > Squamata > Colubridae > Arizona > Arizona elegans. The sequence goes on from JAKOOJ010000001.1 coordinate 160,201,626, forward strand.
AAAATAAATTTGATAAAAATAAAAAAAATCCGATTTAAATAAAAAAAAATATGATTTAAATTAAAAAAATCTGTTTTTTTTTTATTTTTTTAAAAAAATAATTGATTTTTATCCATCCTGGTCCTAACTCAAGGATTACCTGTATTCTTGAATACTCCTCCAAACAAAATAAATATAGCCACAAAAAATAAATTTGGTGAATTAGAATATTCCCTCATGTATCTATTATTGTTAGCCTTTTTAAGATGGTTACTAAAGTTTGGCTCTAGATTCTACTATTCCTATAGTTTCAAATTTTGTGTTTTTCTCATAACTGACTGGCATCTTCTCCAAACTGATGAGATAAATAATTCCTACATATAGAAAACAAGATATGAAGAAATTATAATGCACCATCTTTCATAATATACTTTTGAAAACTAGGGAGGAAAATTTTTCTTAAGGGGTTTTCTTTTCTGAAAAATGAGAATAAGGACCCTTTCTTGGAAACAATGTGGATGTTGTGTGATAGCGCCTCCTTTGTGGGTGTTGTTTTAATCCTCAATCTAGTTTATAGCCCTGGATTTGGAGACTAGAAGACTTTCAAGATCTTCAAACTAGAAGATCTCCAAGGTCCCTTCCAATTCTGTTATTCCCTGTTGATATATCTGTACTAGGGTTGTCAAACTAAAGACCCAGGGGCTGGATCCAGTCCGTGGGTGTTTAGATCTGGCCCATGGGCCCGTCCTGGAAACAGTGAAGGACCTGTCCATGGTATCTCTGCCAGTGAAAAGGGAGCTTGGGAGGATCCTCCTGAGCTCCATTTTCACTGGCAGAGGGCTGCAGGAGGCCGTCATGGCCCCAAATGGAGCCTCAATGAGTGACATCAAGCTGTATAGATCAGAGGTGTCAAACTCGATTTTGTGTTTGACCTTACGGGGGGGGGGGGCGTGTGGTATGGCCAGGGGATCACCCTGGCCATGCCTCACACCCCCTCAAGGTCAAACATAAAATCGAGTTTGACACCTCTGATCTATACAAATAAACTGCTATCATTCTTAGAATGTTTTAAATCTTTAAAGCAAAAGCCTTGTCTGTTACTAAGGGGGACAGTCAAATAGTACCTTGCTCATTTTTTACAGCTTGGTATTTTATGATGCTTCTCATCCATCTCAGACCCAAAGTGCTTAGATTTTTAGGCCAGGCAAATTTAGCTAATCACTGTTACCAATGAGTCAAAGATGTAGAGATCCAGAAGAAAAAACAGAAAAATATCAGAGAAAAATATATATTTAATTCTGCCAAAATAAAAATGAGAAATTCTGAGAAATTCTGGAAAAAAACCCTTGAAATATTTTCCCTTTTGGTTTGAGCAAATGCTTTCAAAACAAGCTCCTACTTTTGCAAAAATAGTCATAAAACATGTTTTGAATAAAAGGATCTATAGCATTTAAAGATGATGCATGTATTTATTTTAGACATATACAACATTCAAAATCTTGTCAATAGCAGCTGATGTTCATCACAGCAGATCCCATTTTCTGTCTTCTTGAGGTGGATGAAATGCAACTGCATAACACTTTATCAGGAGGTAATGACCACTGGAGATGGCAGTGGGTGGTAGAAGTCAACTGAGTTGTTCACCAATCAGACAACTCATAAATTTATAACAAATCCTGGAGTTGAGGACAGTAGAAAATGATATATCTAAGTATGAGAATGAACAAGCAGAAGGACCTATAGAAAAAAGTTGGTCAAAGAAAAATGGGGGGAAAAATAGTAAATTACTCAAGGCAAGCACAGAGTTGACTGAACTCTCTCCCAAGAGCCATAGACATAAGAGCCAGAGGAAGGGACTTGACAAGAAACATATAGGAAATAAGTTTGGCCTCTTGGCTGCATCTGACTGTAATACCTATGGCAAAAAGCACAAAGGAGGATTATCAGAAAAATTGCTGAAAGTGTATACATTAATCTCTTAGAAATGCCATCATTGCTAATTTACTTGAGAATTGATACAATCTTTTTTATTGTGTTATTTATTTATATACATTTGTATGCTATGCACTCCAAAGGTTTTAAGCAGTTTACAATTTCTTAATACCTCAAAATACAGCAGATCAGATGTTATTTATTCATCATTGATACCATCCTTTTTTTTGTAAAAATAATGTAGTTGGCTAACAACACTTTTTTGTAATAATTTTACCAGAGTTACAGTATAAAGTATAACAGTAAAAGAATAATACAAGTTAAAAGAAATATAACAGATAAAAAGAAAAATGTAATAAAATGGAAAAAAGAAAATAAAAAAGATATATAAGACTCCCCTTTCTGGGACTTCGGGCGGTGATATCATCGTGTTTGGAACGAGAGAACGGGGCTCCGTTCTTGAAGTTCCAATATTCCCAACTAGGAAGCCGATTTAGGCATTATTGATCCCGGAGAGATCAATAGAAAAAAGAGGAGTCTTCAAGGACCTTGGGGGGGGAAAGCAATCGTCCCAAAGGTTCAGGAGAAACCTCGTAATTCCGGTGGAGAAAAAACCAGCCATTTTGGCTGACCTGAAGCACTAACAACCGAGGAGTAGGAAGCGAAAATTGAAACACTAGATTGCAACAGTACGAGAAACGAGGGGAAAAAATATATTGAGTGAGGTATAGTTATTTAGTGGAAGAAGGAAGCAGAGAGATTGAGGCTCCAAAGCAAGCAGCAGATCGACAGCCAGATAAAAGCAGCGACAGAAAGGGAGAAGAGCAGAAGAAGGAACTTTAACAGGTAGTGACTGCGCGAAAGGAGAAAGCGTGGTGGAAAAGAGGAAACTCCAATGGATATATTTTGACTTTGACTTTGACTTGAAAGAGGTTGGATTACAGAATAAGCAGATCGAGTGGAGGAAGGTGATTTGGAGTAAAATTGTGAGATTGACGAAAGCCTTTAGAGAGCGGAAGTGATAACGAGCGATGGAAGAAAGGAGGAACTTTGACAGGTAGTGACTGCGAAAGGCGAGAGAGCAGTGGAAAGGAGAGAGCGGCGGAGACGAGGAAGAAACTTAACAGACACATTTGGATTTTGACTTGAAAGAGGTATGAATTCCAAAATAAACAGATTTGCTGGAAGACGGTGTTTTGGATTAGATCTGTAAGATTGATGGAAGCCATTAAGGATCGGAGAGTGAGAGCAAGTGGTGGAACTGGAACGGCGATTGGGGAAGTGGTGATCTTAATGGAACTATAGATTGAATAGGCTTGGAAAACAACGAATTTTGAACTTGCTACTTAAAAGTGTTGAATCTGGACATTTAGATACTTGGACATTTCGGGTGAGAGACATTAAAATTATACTTCAAAAGAGTTGAAAAAAAGAACTGTTCAGATGATCGAGCAGAAAATGACACAAGAGTGAAAGAGGATTATAGGAGAGAAGAATAATGAATTATATATATAATTGATTAATTTGAGTAGAATTATTAATTATCAATAATCACTGACTTGACTATTGATGGGTAATTAGTGCTCAACGACTGAGACAAGTTGGATTATTGATATTGTTATTAATTGCAGTAATACCTAATTTTACTTACTTATCATTAGAGTTGACTATATATATTGCGTTAACTATATTAGGAACAAAGTAATGAACTTTTAGAATCTTAAATTTTAACCCTCACTTCCCTCCTTTTACTTCCCTTCTCCTTTGTATAAGTGTGTAAGTGTATATATAAGAGTGTATATATAAGTTAAAACTTATAAAACCCTAAATAGTATATAGAAAGATATATAGTAACATATATTGTCTTAGAGAGTGGTTACGTATTTACTAGAGTGATAAGAGTATTTATACAGATAAATTTACAATATTATAAATATAGATTGTCATACAAGAACTTGCATGATATAGAGTAAAGTCAAATACTAGTATAGGCAACAAACTTAAAGATATCAAAAGTAAGCCATTGTATGAAATTTTGGAAAAATCTGCAACAAAGAGTAAAAATGACAAGCACAGGCACAACAACCATAAGCAAATAAATAAGAAAATATCCTCGAACTAGACATCTCTTACAGCATCCCCAGCACAGCAAAGGTAGATAGAAACCATGCTGGGAGCAGATAAAGAAAAGGCAGGCTCCCTTCCAGTATACAAAACATTCAATCAGTATTGGCAATGATTCAGGAAGCAATGAACAAGACACAAGAATCTATCGCGAACAACCACGAGAAAACAAAAAGGAAATCACGAGGATCTGAAATTGGATGTGGGAGAAATAAAAGACAATATAAAGAAAATGGATGACAAAATAGAAAAAGTCCAACAGAATATCGTCAAGAATGAGCAAAGGATCCAAAAGGTAGAATCAAGAATGGAACAAACAGACAAGAAGATAGAGACATTGGAACAAAAGCAGATATCAACAAACAGGGACCTGGAAGAATCAATTACATATCTGGAAATGGAGAAGGCATCTTTTTATCTCAGGTTCCAGAACATAACGGAAAGTAAAGATGAAGACCTAGGAGAGCTAATGGCCGAGATCCTGGCAGAAACAACACAGAGAGATGAGGATATGCGGAGGGACATTGACGAGGTCTATAGGGTGCATACAAATTATGCGCGCAGGCACAAACTGCCAAAGGAAGTGCACGTCAGATTCACCAAAAAAACAATAAGGGAAGAAATCTACAAAAAGATGAGAGACGAAGCAATTTTGTACAAAGGGAAGGAGATAATAACACTCAAACAAATTCCAAGACGAGTAAGGGACCAGAGGACCATAATACATGGGCAGACCATAATTAAAAGTAATATGGAAAGGACAAAGGAGAAGGAAAAGATGGATGATGAACAAGGAAATACTAAAGGTTAAAGAATACGTACAGATGATGGAAAAAAGAAATGAATATATTCTTCAAGATAAACATAAAAGAGCAAACCTCACTTCAAAATTTATGGCACACGGCGAAAGCATACATAAGAGGCCTGACAATTGCATACATGGTAAAGAAAAATAAAGATAAACAACAAATACAAGATAACCTGTTATCTCGTATTTGTTAAATACGTATCTCGTATCTGAGCTTTAAAAATATGAATTCGAGTTACAGAAGGAACCACAAAATAAAATGATCAAAGGAAAAATAAATTTGATAAAGCACAAAATTAATTTGATTACACAAACAGAAATAGCAAGAAAAATTAAATCAGCAAAACAAAATCACTTTGAGCATGCAAACAAAACAAGACGAAGGTTGTCTTATAAATTGAAAAAAGAAAAGGAGAAAAAAACTACACCAACTACAAGATGACACAGGAGAGATACATTATAGAAACGAGGATAAAAAAAGTATCGAAAACCTTTTTTCAAAAATTATATAAGCAAGAGGAGATATTTCTGTATTTCTGTATTTCTGTATTTTATCTTGTGCCTGTTCACTGCCCTGAGTCCTTTGGGAGTAGGGCGGTATACAAATTTAATAAAACATAAAACAAACAAACATATTGGAAGAAGATATCAAACAATATTTAAATAAATCAGACGTAAAAGGACTAGAAGAATCACATAGGGAACTATTGAACAGGCCAATTAACATGATAGAACTAATAGAGGCAAGAAAAAACAGAAAAATAATAAAACTCCAGGACCAGACGGCATACCGGCAGAATTCTACAACACATGCCAGCACCCAATAGATGAAATTTTACTTGAAACCTTTAATGATGCACTCCTGAAAGCCACAATTCCCAAATCTTGGACCGAAGCTATTATTACACTTATTCCAAAAGAGGAGACAGATCAAACACAAATCAAAAATTATAGACTGATATCATTATTAAACGTAGATTACAAATTATTTACACTGATTATCGTAGAAAGACTAAAAAAAGTAATAAATGAATATATCCACCCTGATCAGAACGGCTTCCTCCCAAAAAGACAAATAAAAAACAATATGAGATTAATAATTGACATACTGGAATACTATGAAAAAAATTCAGATAAATAAATGGCATTAATTTTCTTGGATGCGCAGAAGGCCTTTGACAATCTAAATTGGAAATTTCTCATACTACAATTGGAAAATATGAAATTCGGCGATAAATTTGTAAACGATAAAGAAAATTTACTCTTCCCAAACCGCAAAAATAACAATAAATGGAAATATGACGGAATAATTCACAATATCAAAAGGAGTGAGACTGGGGTGTCCTCTATCCCCCTTGTTCTTCATATTATCTTTAGAGACATTACTAAATGAAATTAGAAAAGACAAAGAAATTAAAGGATTGAAAGTTAAAACAGAGGAGTATAAACTTCAAGCTTTCGCTGACGGTATGGTTTTTATTATAGAGCATCCAACATTAACAGGACCTAAACTACTAGCAAGAATAGAAGAATATGGGAGAATAGCTGGACTTAAAATTAACAAGCAAAAAACAAAGGCATTAATGAAAAATCTAACAAAACAGCAAGAGAAGGAATAAAATGGGGATACAAATGACAAAAAAGGTAAAATATTTAGGAATATGGCTTACTAACAAAGGATCATCTATTAGAAAAGATAATTATAAACTAACAAGTCAGATAAGAAAGGATTTAGAAATTTGGAGTAAATTATAATTATCATTCCTTGGAAAGATAGCCTCAATTAAAATGAACATGTTACCCAGAATGCTATACCTATTTCAAGTGATTCCGATAAAACCGGGGAAGAACTTTTTTAAAGATTTCAACAAATTGATCGCAAACTACATCTGGCAGGGAAAGAAAGCAAGGATCAAAATAAAATACTTACAAGATACAAGGGAGAGAGGAGGACTAGCATTACCGGACTGGGAAACATACTATAAAGCAGCGGTTCCCAACCTGGGGGTCACGACCCCTTTGGGGGTCGAACGGCCATTTCACAGGGGTCGCCAAAGCCCTCTCTTGCCCCCCCGCCTTCACTCACCCTCACTCTCTGCTCTGTTGGATCACCGGCCATTCGCTTACCCCGCCCACTCCCAATCTATTGCTGCCTCCGATGACTAGAGGAAAAAAAACTCTTTAAATTCTTGCCGCGGGGCTTCAAAGGGCCGCCCTAGAGCCAGTGGTGCAGCCGAACCGTTTGTTAAATTGCTGGCTTGCCCCGCCCCTCCGCACCACTATTTATTGCCAATAAATAGTGGTGGGCGAGGGGCGGGGGAGCCAGCAATTTAACAAATGGTTCAGTTTTTTTTGTAATTTTATTTATCGGAGCTTCAGCATAGGCTAATTAGCCCTTGCTTAGATCGGCTCCCGACCCCCAGCTGATTTGCTCTCAGCTGTTTTGCTCAGGGCTCTGCTGCTTGCTTGAAAAGAGTGCTGATATTTTTCCCCCTACCTATGCTTAAAAACGAAACTGAAACTGCTTTGCTGTTGCTGCAACTTGGAAAATTAGGCAGGCAGATTTCTTTTCTTTTTGCTCACCAAAAAAGGTAGGTGCAAACAACGGGAAATTTAGGGAAAAAGAGGAGATTTTAAAACACAAAAGAAAAAAGCTCTATTTAACTAGGGAATTGTAATAATTGAGATACTATTAATTGTATATTGTGTTGAAAGCAGAAATGATAAAGTTGTGGTTTGGAGGAATATATGGGGGAAATTATTTGGTTTATTATTATTGGTAAATATAATTAATTGATTTGTAAGAAATTGGATTGCATGGAAATAATTGGAATATTCATGTTCATATTGATTAATATACAAAAAAGGTAGTTATATAACTAATTGATTTATATTAAAATGTTGAATTTATATTAAACAACTGTAATATTACATAATTAACCAATGTGAGGATGGATATAAAAATAGATGACAATGGGAACGGGTATAATATAGAATAGAAGGGAAAAATTGAATTTGATTAAGATTAGAGATGAGGATGAAGGGTAATATTGGTTTTTTACAAAAATAGATGAGGAATAAATATGGCAAAAAGGAAATATAGAAATTGTAAATTTAATTGAAATGACTAAACACTGTTTAAATTTATGAACCGGCCAAATACTCTGTTCAAAGAAAATACATTGTATGTTTGTATGTGTGTTTCTAATTATTGTTATTTATTCATATTTGTTCTCTTTTATTCTTTAAAGTTTAAGAATTCATTCTTTATTTTAATATCTTTATATTTGTTTGGGGTTGGTTTTCTTCCCTTTCATCTTTTTTATGGTACAGCAATCTTTCTCCTCAAACCTACCACCTCTCTCTTTTCTTTCCTTCTTACTTTCTCTTCCTCCCCCTCTTCTTCTCCTCCCTACTTCCTCTTCCTTTCTCCTTCTCCTCCTCTCTTCCTCCCTCTCTTACCCTCACTCCTACTCTAATTTCCCTTCCCTTCCTTCATCCCTCTCTATTGCTGTAACCTTTTATTCATATGGACTACTCAGAGGGCTGAAAAAGTTATTTCTGACTGGTCCTCGCACTTTTGACCAGTCTTCAAACTTACAACTGTCCTCACAATTTACGTTTTTGCCCTATCTTGTCACCATGGTAGAGAGAAGCAGTTGTGAAATGAGTGACAAATTGTTAAGAATGCTACAATGGGCATAAATGATGACCAGTCATAAGTGCGAAGACCGGTCAAAAGTGCTAGGACCTGTCAGAAATGACTTTTTTCAGCCCTCTGGGTAGTCCTTTTGTGCATATGGACTACTCAGAGGGCTGAAAAAGTTATTTTTGACTGGTCCTCGCACTTTTGACCAGTCCTCAAACTTACGACTGTCCTCACATTTTATGTTTTTGCCCTATCTTGTCACCATGGTGAAGAGAAGCAGGTGTGAAATGAGTGACATGATTGTTAAGAATACTGCACGGGCATAAATGTGAGGATGGTCATAAGTGTGAGGACCAGTCAAAAGTGCGAGGACCTGTTAGAAATGACTTTTTTCAGCCCTCTGAGTAGTCCCTATACACATAGCCATGGCCACCCAGTCACATGACCAGCTAGACACACCCACCCAGTCACATGACCTCCAAGCCACACCCACAAAATAAGCCACGCCCACAGAACCGGTAATAAAAATATTTAGAACCCACCCCTGGTTGGGGGTCACCACAACATGAGGAACTGTATTAAAGGGTCGCGGCATTAGGAAGGTTGAGAACCACTGCTATAAAGCATCTTCACTGATTTGGATTAAGGACTGGATAGAATTTAAAAACAAAAGAATACTGACATTTGATTTGATTTGATTTACAAAGGATTTGGATTTTAGGATTTGATCTACAAAGAGGATGGCATGCCTTCCTGTGGGTGGGAAAAAATAGGCAACATGGATACTTTCAAAGACATATTATCAGAGAAGCATTGTTCCAGACCTGGCAGGGGATAAGGACCCTGGCTTAGGATCTGGTTATCTACGGGACCGCCTACTACCACCAATAGCCTCCCACCGGCCAGTACGCTCTCATAGAGAGGGACTCCTCCGGGTGCCGTCAGCCAAACAGTGTCGACTGGCGACCCCTAGGGGGAGAGCCTTCTCTGTGGGGGCACCTACCATCTGGAATGAGCTCCCCCCGGAGATACGGAGGATCCCGGATCTGCGCTCCTTCCGCCGTGCTGTGAAGACCTTTTTATTCCATCAGGTGGGCTTGGCATAATCTCTCCCTTTTTAAATATGTAAATTTTAATCTGTTTTTAAATTATTGGGGTGTTTTAATCTGTCTGGGCCAAAATGATTTAATTTGATTTTATTCTGGTTTTAAATTTTTTGTATCTATGTATTTTATTGTTGGCTGTTCACCGCCCTGAGTCCTTCGGGAGTAGGGCGGTATACAAATCAAATAAACTAAACTAAACTAAACTAAACTAAAAAGGACTCACTACAATAAAATTCTGGAATAGCTATCTACCACGGAGGCTCAGATATACCCTAATGCTATAGATACTGCCAAAATGAAAACCTATAAAGACCTGCTGAACAACCAAGGCGAACTAAGATCAAGACAATAGCTGAAAGAACTGGGTACAGACATTTATTGGTGGCCATACATGCAAATAAAATCTAGTTATAGGACAGATTCAGCACAATTTAGATTTCAAAAAAGACCATATGAATTAGATAAAATTTTACAGGGAACAGATGACAAATTGATTAAAAAAATTATAATTACCTACTAAGATTTAAATTAGAAAAAGTGGTCAAAGAAAACATGATAATTTGGGCGAAAAATTTCTGATATAATATTGAATTAGAAAAATGGGAAAAATTATGGAATACAAATGATAAACTAACAATGTCTGAACTCTATAAAACATGTACAAAATGTTTTATAGGTGGCATCTTCCACCTGCCAGACTAGCAAACACCTCCCCAATATGCTGGAAATGTAAACACCAAAAAAGAACCTGTGGTGGTCCTGCCAGAAAGCAAAACAATTTTGGCAAACAATTAGAACATATATATAGAAGAAATTATAAAATAAAAAATAGAAATGAGGCCAGAAACCTTCTTATTAGGAATAATTACCGGACAATATGAAAAAGAAATAAAATATTTAATCATCCACATATTGACAGCTGCACAAATAGTCTTTGCCCAAAATTGGAAAAATAATGATATACCAACGGAAGATAATGTGATTAGTAAAATTATGGAATGTGCGGAAATGGACAAGCTTACAAAAGAGATACAACAAAAGGATGAAACGGATTACTATTTGGTTTGGGAGAAATGGTACAATTGGTTGGAGGAGAAAAAGGAAAAAAGATATGGAAATAAACGAGATGATATAAATTATGGATAGAAAATTAGGTACCAACTTAGGTTAATAATAAATCAAACATGTAGATGAAGAGATCACATAGAGACGAGGTATTAGGAATATAGGTATAAGAGATATGTTAGAATAAGAAAGAGAGAACGTATAATTTTGAATATAGTTTACCGTTGCGACAAGTTTGAAAAGAAGATGTAAAGATGGATTTTTGTTTATTTGTGTATTGTGTTGCTGTTTGTATGTTTGCTTGTATTATTCTTTGTTGTTTTTTAAAAAATGTTTAATAAAATATATTTTTTAAAAAAGTCTCCGCATTTTTCAGACAAGTTTAAACAATTTCAGTAACTTAAAATCCTTCTCTAGTACTTCAGTAAAAAAAAGGGGGAAAAAATCTTCTTCCCATATCACATACTTAATCAACAATCAAATTGTAAAACTCATAATTCAGGTCTAATCAGCAAAAGTCTATTAAGAGCTATCAGAAATATAGTAGTAACGTATATTTTAACCTTAATCAAATAAATCCTTTTTGTGTTTCAAGTTCCTGCAGTGGTTAGAATGCAGTATTGCAGACTAACTCACTGCTTATTGCCAGAAATTTGATCCTCACTGGTTCAAAGTTGACTCAACCTTCCTTCTGGACCCAGATTGTTGGAGGCAGTATGCTTACTCTAAACTGCTTAGAGAGGGCTGTAAAGCACTGTGAAGCGGTATATAAGTCTTAAGTGCTATTGCTATTATCATTTTCTCTACAAATGGTTCTCTGTCAGGTCTCATAGAAAGCTATTGGGATGCTGCCATTCTGTTGGGAGGCTTGAGGTAGAATCTTTCGCACGCTTTCATTTGCTTTATATGGGACCTTGAGGGAAATAAGGAGGGAGAATGAAATGTGGTTGGAGCCATCTGCGCTATCTCAGTGAAGGAGAAAGTGACATCGAAGTGGCTTGGAGAATGACAGATAGCACCTTCTGTGCCTGAGGTTTTCATCTTCTCTACCTGAGATTGGCTTGATGTTGAACTGGATATTGGGAGTGGCTTTGCTTGCAGTAGTTTAATTTAGCATTTTGAGTGGGAAACCTCAGATTCTATCTAGACCTCTTTTGCTATCCTTGTCTTTCAATAAAAGTTCCTTTTGAAATGCTAAGTGCTTCAAGAGTTCTGTTTTTCTTGAGCAGACTGGTGAGGTGGGACCTTACATTAAGCAGGATCTGCAATTTGGTCAACTCCGAGAGGTGCCAGCCCACGATGTCTACCAAGGCAGTGATCAGGAAGATGCTGAGTGTTGGGGAGATACTTCAACAAAAACCCAATATGACGACACCCTCGGATCATGGGTTGAGGAAAACCTTGCCTCCTGCTACTCCACAAAACCGCGCTGGTCTATTGGCCTGAGGAAGAAGGAAGACGGATGAACAGACCAGGAGAGTCACCTTCACCCAGGGCACCCGGCAGCAAGGGTGGAAGCGAAAGCTGGAGACCCTATATGATGACTACAAGATGGAGGGGTCCACAGCCCAGTTGGATCAACTCATTCAGCAAACCATGAGCCCCATGAGAGAAACCATGGTATTCGGATTCAGGGGGATGCCACATGTGCCGGAGTTGAGACAGCGCCAGAGGAAGCCACAGGAGAACAAGTGGAATTCCCAATGGCAGGGACATCTACCAAGGCTGCAGGGACTGAAGAGGCCGTCATCACCCCAGCAAACCTGCCACAAAGGGGGGCCAGCCCAGGGCACACCAGCTGAACTGGGGGGAGGAGGTTGCCCCCCATGGAGTGGAAGGCACCCCTCCGGGCATTATGTTTGATGGGGATCCCCAACAATTAGGGTTCTTCCTAGCACATGTACTCACATACATGATTGGTATGTTCTGGTGGAGATCGACCAAGCTCAGAACCAGTACCGTGTGAGTCACCATGGATCTGGAGATCCACCCCCATCAGAAGCCGACTTTAGAAAAACCAACAAAGAGAACTCTGGGCCATTGAACCCCAGTTAAGCCAACTGAAGTGCCACAACTAACTGCCTGGGATGATCAAGTGCTACCAATGCGGTCAGCATGGGCACAGGGCATCCGAGTGCCTGGCCCCTGCTACAGTCCCTCAGATCCAGACTCCCTCCGCACCCTGGGAAAAAAGAACCCTGAGGAAACCGCTGGATAAGGGAAGGTTCGCCAAACAGGCTGTTGAGGTTCCTCTCCTTCCAACTGGGAATGAGGAAACTCCAGCCAGAGAAACCCCTCCATGCTCCGCCGAAGGGAGCAGCGGTGAAGAGGACCCGAAGGTAAGTGAAGACATCCACTCCTTCACTATCAAAACCTGTATTAGAGTGCCGGAAATGGAAGCCTAAGGGGAGTAGAGGCCGTGATAGAGGTACTGAGGCTGGCTGTACCAGATTTCTGATCAGTCTCCTCATAGTCCAGCAGCTAGGGATAGGTACGAGACCCCTAGCGCACCCCATGCATTTTAAGCAAGTCGATGGGATGCTAATAGGTAGCGCCCCTGTCACTGTGGTAACAAAACTTGTTAGACTTGAGATGGGGCGTCGAGAGCTCATACAATTTGTTGCAGCCCCAAGATAACTGTGTCAATCATATTGGGTCTCACTTGGCTAGACAAATGGGGACCGACCATTCCGTGGGAAGACAGCTACCAAAAGCTAAGAATAGGAATTGGCCCACTGCCGCCCATTAAACCAGATAGATGCCAAAGGGCAATGAAGCCCAGCAGCCCCAGCAAGTGGGAAAGCGCAGCTGCTGCAGATGGACTTCCTAGGACAAACTGACAGCCTCACTGAAAGCAACGTTCCCAGCCGACCAATGGTTCACAGCTAATAAAGATGTCTTGACCATGAGAAATGGGTTAGATGGAAGGGGTCCAAACTGAATGTCCCCACCAGCTTGATGCTTGAAGTCTTATAGTGCAGCCATGGCTCACGATTGGCAGGCCATTTTGGCTTTTTGAAAACTCTGCACCTGGCCAGAAGACAGTTTTGGTAGCCAAACATGAAGGACAACACAGAGGATTACGTAAAGATCTGTGCCACCTGCGCAACAAGTGGCTAACCCCAGCCGGCCCTGGGAGGAAATCGCAATGGACTTTATAGTCAAGCTCCCAGAGAGTGGAGGAAATACAGTCAAGCCCACTTTACTGCTTACTCAGGATTACCCTCAGCCAAGAAACTGGCAAAAATATTTATCAAGCAGATTTAACAGCTGCACAGAGTGCCCTGCTGGGTAATCTCAGACTGAGGCATCTAATTCACCACTAAGTGCAGGGAGTTTCTGAAATTGGTTGGGTCTACTCAGGGACTTAACTCTGCTTTCAATCTGATTACAAAAGGAATCGCGGAACGAGCAAAGGCAATGATGAAGCAATATATAAGATGTTACGTGGATTATCAGCAAGAGAACTGGGCGGACCTTCTGCCATTTGCAGAAGTATCTTACAACAATGCAGTACACCGCAGCACTGGCTTGACCCCCTTTCAGGTCACCAGTGGCATTGATTTTGTCCCCATGCCCAAGCTGCCAAAAGAACCACCTTCATCCATGACTCTAACTGAGTGGATGGAGTTGCTAAAGAAGGGATGGGAAAACAAAAAAGCACTGGCAGAAGCCGCTGAGGTGTATAAAAAACAAGCAGACAAACACTGATCTCTCCAGCCCCACTTCTGTGTAGGAGATCGGGTTTACCTATCAACCAAATACATTAAATTGAAACTGCCCAGTAAAAAAAGGGGACCTAAGTTTCTAGGACCTTTCCCAGTAGTGAAAGGGATTAACCCAGTGACAGTTCACCTTAACCTCCCACACATTCTAGAGAAAGTGCATTCTGTCTTTCACTTAGCAAACTTAGCAGTTTGCTAAATCCAGTGGTCGGGTCAAGATTAAGGCTACAAACCTGACCGGCGCCCAAGTGGTGCAAGGGGAGACCGATTATGAGGTTAAGAAAATTCTAGACTCTAGATTGTATAGAGATTGATTACAGTATTTAGTTCATTGGAAAGGGTACCCTTTGTCTGGAGCTACTTGGATTAAAAGATGGGATGGAAAGGCAAAGATATTAGTGAAACAATTCCATGATAAATTCCCTGATAAGACAAAGGGTCCCCCTGGGGGGGGGGGGTGGCGGGAGAGGTGGTTAAGGAATATTAAATTAACCCCCTATGTTCCTCTCATTGCAGGACACAGTCATCGGTTGAGTGGGGGCAGCCTATTAGCCCTGGGGCCCATCTTTTTCTTTGGATCTTCAGCTGCCACACTTAGTGCTGTGGGAAACTGGGAGGGGGGGATTGCATGGAGTTGCAGAGATATCTACCCATAATAACATTCCTTTCTCTGAGAGTCAAGGACATTTGGCCTTGCACCTGGAGTGGCGTTACTAGGAGGCATCGCCAGTTGGGATGATGCATTGATTGGACCATGTGATGGATATGTGGGTGCAGGGGAAGGGATTTTCTTTTGGGTGGGGAAAACCTGGAAGCTTTCATATTTGGGTTTTCCCAGATGTGCCAATATGACATCTCTAATAGAGTGGAACTTTGAGGAACTTTTAGCCTCGGGGTCTTCTTTCCTTGGGGCTGTTACTTGGAACCCTGACACTGTCAGCTCCAGGTGATTTGGGGCAACTTACATTAAAAAAGTAGGAACAATTTAAAAAAGAAACAGATCATGAATGTCCAGAAGACAAGTTTTATTTAACAATTCAGATAGTCCTTGACTTAGAACCAGTCACTTAGTGACCGTTTAAAGTTATGATGAATCCCTAAAAAAGGGACTTATGATTTGGAACCAACCGTCAGGTCCCTCTCCCATAATTATTTTAGGCCCATGCCAACTGGCCTGTATTCCAGTCATGTGACTATGTTTCTGCAGGAAACTGACATTTACTGCCAGTTTCTAGCAAAAATTGGCCATTGTGGACAATAGGTTTGCATCACGATCACATTTTCTCTATAACTGCCACATTTGCTTAATGGCTACCACAAAAGTCATAATATTGGGTGAAATCTTGTGATGATCTCTTTAATGACTTCCATGGCCGTAATTCTGATCTCAGTTACCATCATAAATCAAGAATTACCTATAAACCTGCCAATAAGCACCATTCTGCCCCAAAGCCTGGAAAAAGTAATGTTTTCGGTGACTTTCTGGATGTCTTCAGACTGGGAACCATATGGATTACGGGGAGATGCTGCAAATAACAAGGCATGTGGGTTCTAGAAGATGACACCTATTTTACTAAAGGGATCTGAAGCACACAACTCTGCTTGATTTCTCTAAATAAACAGAAATTAGAAACATGTGGCTCCTCAAATTGCCAGCCCTGTGCTATAGAGGTTTTATAGGTTTTGTTTTGTTTATCTATTTATTTATTTTCCTGCTTTTACTACTTTAAAAGTACATCAAGGCAGCAAATATGCATAATACAGGTAGTCCTCAATTTATGACCAGTTGCTTAGCAATGGCTCAAAGTGACAACAGATCCCCCACAAACTACTTACATCTTGATTTTGAATGTGTGATAGATAGACAGATACACATACACACACACACACAATCATGTAATATCATTTTGGCTGCTTGCCAACTCAGCTTCGCGACTGCAGCAACCTGCAACCATGTGGCCATGATTTTTGACAGTTTTTTTGCACTTCCAGTGTTTACCTCCTTTTTCTGACAAAAAGCGCCTATTGGATAAAATTGATTTTCTTAATAAATGCCACAAAAGTCATAAAACTGGGTATGATCACATGGTAACTCGCTTAACTATAACAACTTACAACTGCTGCACACTGTTGGCTCACATTTAGCTGGTTGTCCACTAAGACTCCAAGATCCCTCTCACAGTCACTGCTATTAAGCTTGGTTTCACCAAGTTTATATGTGTTCTTTTGGTTTTACTTACCTAAGTGTAGGACTTTACTTTTCTCTACATTGAATTTCATTTTGTTAGATACGGCCTAGTGTTCAAGTTTGTCAAGCTCCATCTGGATCTTAAGCCTATCTTCTAGGACAGTGATGGCTAAACTTTTTGCCATCGCATGCCAGGATGGGGAGGCGGGGGTCGCACGCGCCTGTGCCGACACCCATAATTCTATACATCCCACCCCCGTGCATGCAAGTGCGACCCCCCTACCCCCGCTCCTGGCATGTGATGGCCCGGTAGGCCCATTTTTCTTTCTCACCTGGCTCCAGGGCCTCTCTAGGAGTCTGGGGAAGGCAAAAACAGCCTTCCCCTACCACCCCAGAGGTCCTCTGGAGGCCAAAAACTGCCCATTTAATAACTTCCGTTGGGACTGGAACGCCCATTATTTGCTGTCCCCAGCCTCCAGGGCATCTCTAGGAGTCTGGGAAGGACGAAAATGTCCTATCCCACCTCCCCCGGAGGTCCTCCAGAGGCCAAAAATGGCCAGTTTGACAACTTCTGATGCTGGAAGGAGCTAAGTTCGCATGCCCACTGATATGGCTATGCATGCCACCTGTGACACACGTGTCATAGGTTCGCCATCACTGTTCTAGAGTGTTAGCTATTCCCGCCAGTTTAGTAGCAGCTGCAAATTTGGTAAATTCCCCTTCTATTCCCTCATCTAAGTCGTTTATGAAGATATTGAAGATTACTGGGCCTAAGATGGAACCTTGTGGCACCCCACTGCTTACTTCTGTCCATGTAGACCTAGGTCCAATAAGGACTACTCGTTGAGTACAGTTTGTCAGCCAGTTGCGAATCCATCTGGTGATGAAACTATCTATCCCAGTTTTTTCTAGCTTACAAAGTAGGTTGTAGTCTACTTTGTCTAATGCCTTGCTAAAGTCTATTATGTCCACAATATTTCACTGGTCTACTAATTTAGTCACTATGTTGAAGAATACAATAAGATTGGTTTGGCATGATCTGTTTTTAACAAACCCGTGCTGGCTGCTAGTTATTACTTTACTCATTTCTAGGTGTTGGCAGATCTGTTTTTTTATTATCTTTTCCAGTATCTTCCCAGGTATTGATGTTAGGCTGGTTGGTATGTAGTTTCCTGGGTCTTTCTTTAAATCCTTAAACTAGGCATTCTTTAAATGTTAGAATCTTCAAACTTTAGCTAGACTTGAGCCCCCAAATTTTAAATTTTAAACAATCTGTTAGAACATCTGTATCCCAAATTGGACATTTTTCCCTTTTAAAAATCTCTGGTAAAACCCTCTACACTTTCACTCTCAATTTTTTGTAAACCTATTCATGGAAGAAGAAACTGATACTATTGTGATATGCAGAACATGTTCCATGTATATACTTATGTCCATAGAATACCCAAGCTACATATGTACCAAATGTAAATTAATCAAGTTACTAGAAGAAAAAGTAAAGGGTCTAGAGGAAACTAACCACTCTGAAACTTGACCTACAAAATGAGAAACCCCAAACCTTGCGAATATGGCCAAACTGAACATAATAATGACCAAATAACTTTTAAAAGAGTTGACCCCTTAGAGGAAAAAGACAGATGGAAACATGTTACTCATAGAAAGAACACAAACCTAGTACAAAACCCCTGTCCAAACCACCCCACTCTGAAGCAGCCCCACTGGTGCTAAGCAATCGATATCATGGACTCTCACTAGAAGAAAACATGCATAGAGAAGAAGCACCATCAAATGTCCCTAAAAAAGTAGCACCACCAAATGTGATAGATAGAAAAACACTACAAACCTCCCTAGAAAAAAAAAAGGCAAGTGTTGGTGATAGGAGATTCAATTCTGAAGAACAGAACCTGCCGTCTGTAGACCAGACCAGAGAGATATGTTGTCTCCCTGGAGCTAAAATCAAAGATGTGGCTGAGAACCTAACCAAAATAATAAAACCAACAGACTATTACCCCTTTCTACTACTACATGTAGGGACGAATGACACAAAAAAGGACTTGAAAACAATATTGAATGATTATGAGCAGCTAGGCAAGAAGGTAGTTTTTTCATCTGTACTGCCAATGAAAGGATAACATCTGGCGAGAACAAAGAATTCTCCATTGTGGGTGGAGACAGCAGCCAATGTGGGTAATCCTCATCCAATCAGCCTGAAGGACTGGGTCTATCCAAAGTTTAAATCCTGCCCTTGTTGCTGGGTAGACCAGCTTTTGACTCAGTCCTTCAGTCAGAACTGGCGTGTGGTCTTTAGCTGTCTCTTTTAGCTGATTTTTAGCTGATTCTGATTGCTGTTGGATCTGTTGTTGGTGTGACTTCTCTGGACTATTCTGTGACTACGAATTTGGACATTCCTTTGGATTTTGGTGAATTTGGACTGTGCAATGAGTGTTTCTTGTGGCTGGGGGTTTCCCCTTTGCCTTAAGGTATTTCCTCTGCAAAGGGGGTGGGAAGCCTCTCTGGACTATTGATTTGACCCTTTCCTGCTTAAAGGGGGATCGTTGGGGGCCCTTTGGAACTCTGCCTGGCTCAATTAGCACCAGCACCCTGTTCCTTCAATTCGGTGGCCATTTTGTTTTCATCGGGGGTGCAGCGTGGCTTCGTTTTCTGACTGCCTGGCTCCATTTTGTTAATTGCTGCCTAGATCGCCCACCTCCTTGCCTCTAAAGACCGGATCCTGCCACAGTGACCTGCCTGTGTTCCCCTATAGCCTGCACGATCGCGCGGCCGCGCGGTGGGCCTCTCTATCATCGCCTGTCAGCTGGGAGCAATATTTTTCACTTTTTTTTTTTTAATTTGATTTATATGCCACCCTTCTCCGGAGACTCAGGGCGGTTTACAATGCGTTAAGCAATAGCCTTCATTCTTTTGTATATTTTTATACAAAGTCAGCTTATTGCCCCCACAAACTGGGTCCTCATTTCACCTACCTTAGAAAGGATGGAAGGCTGAGTCAACCTTGAGCCTTGGAGAGATTCGAACCAGCAGAAATTGCAGGCAGCTGTGTTAATGACAGGGTGCACCAAACCACTGTACTCTCAAGGCTCTTTTTAAGGACTTAACTCTTCCCTGCCTTAAATCACTGGGAGAAACCTCTGAGGCCTGCTTTTAAATCGCTGGGAAAAGCCTTTAATTTAACGCTCTATATTTGGGCAAGCTAATCCAATTGGACCCTGTCTAGCCTAATACATTTACTGACGGCCGCCATTTTGTTTTTCATATACTGACACAGCGGCCATTTTGTGGAGTTTCCGCGCTCCCCTTTCAATTGCTAGACTGAACTGTTGGGTGCTGAGGGTCCCTGTGGAGTTTCTGCGCTCCCCCATTGGCATTTGATCACCCTCGTTCTCTATTCTGGTCTAATTCACCATGCCCAAAGCAGCCTCCAAATCAAAGCACGGCAGCAAGGCCGTAGTTTCCTTTGCTGGCCAATCAGATGACCCATCTGTTACCCCTCCTGTGCCTGCCCAGGCCCCTATTGTGGCTCCAGCTCCACCCCAGAGGCATTATACAGGGCATAAAAAACATGGCGGTACTTCCTCTAAAGTGGAAAAGCGCCGAGATAGAGTGCTTACTAAACTTTGTGATAAGGCATCTCCAGTGGTCCAGCCCCCTGTTTCAGTTCCTCCAGGGACTCTAGATCCTATGTTTGCAGAGCCGGCTAAACAGGTCACCACAATTCCTGCTCCGCCTTTAATTTTGGACACAGTCAAGCGGCAGTGGGCTTCTCCTGGCTCGGCTCCCCTGCCCTCGTCTATTGACAGAAAAAACTTTAACGTCGCTTCTGACCTGGACTCGCTATTGCAACTGCCTTCTGTAGATGCGCCCGTGGCTTCTCTCTTACCTAATGCTAATGTCCCTGGGGGCCCTGATGAAGGATTGCGGCCTGAGGAGCGTCGTTCTGACCTGGTCTTCCAGAGGGCCCATCGGAGCGGCATGGGCTATCAAGCCATCTTCTACGGCTTCATTCTTCAATCGTACCACCTTGCTGTGGCTCCGCCAGCTGCAGGAGAAGCTTTCTCCGGATGACGCGCGGATTAAGCAAGATCTCAATAAGATTATTGCAGCTGTCCAGTTCTCTGCAGATTCAACTTTGAGCGCCACCCGTTTTGCAGCAAAGTCGTTGGCTTCTTCAGTGGCTGCTCATCGTTTGGTCTGGCTCCGCCACTGGCAGGCGGATGCCAGGCATAAGTGGCGGTTGGCTGCTGTTTTGTTTGGAGGGGCCCGATTGTTTGGGGATGCCTTGGACCCCTTCTTGACCGAGACTCGTGACAAGAAGAAAGTTTTGGCTCCGGTTTTTTGTAGGGGGGATTCCCGTTATGTACCTTATCCTGCACGGCCTCAATCTCGGGCTTCTGACGGTGGGGGTCCTTCTACTTCTTCCGCCTTTTTCCCTCCTCCGCGGCCATTCCACAATTTTGGGAGGTCCCGGGGTTCCCAGGATAGACTGTCCCGGGGAAAACCCTTCATATCCAAACAGCCCTTTCGAGGGGTAGGAGGTTGTTCTTACCGGCGCCATCACTAGTCGCATCTCTGACCCTCCCATTGGCGGCAGATTGGCCCTCTTCGCTGCCATTTGGGAGAAGTCTATTTCGGATGAATGGGTCCTGGCCACCTTAAGATCAGGGTTGGCCATTGAATTCCTTTCCCCTCCCCCGAGCTCCTTTGTCTGTTGCCCGATTTCTCATGACACCGAAAGGAGGGCTCTTATGGCCTCTGCTGTTCAGCATCTCCTTTCCATCAGGGCTATCCAACTGGTCCCTGCTGACGAAATTGGGACGGGATTCTATTCTCGGGTTTTTCTGGTGCCTAAGTCCTCGGGGGGTGGAGACCCATTCTGGACCTAAAACAGTTAAATCGGTACGTGGTGTATCGGAAATTTAAGATGCAGACTCTTAAATCTATTCTTGACGGTGTTAGGAGGGGCGATCTCCTTTCTTCTATCGATCTGACTGAGGCCTATTTACACATCCCCATTCTCCCTTCCCACAGACATTTGCGGTTCTGTTACAGGGGGGTTCATTATCAGTATCGGGCTTTGCCCTTCGGACTTTCGTCCACCCCCCGCACCTTTACTAAGGTGTTGGCGGCTTTAGCCGCTTACCTCAGGCTCTCGTCGATCAGGCTCCTTTGTTATTTAGATGACATTTTAATTTTGTCGTCTTCTGCTCTCCAGGCTACCTGGGATATTCAGTTTACTCTTAGGACATTAGCTGCCCATGGTTTTTCCATTAACCTGGAAAAGAACCATCTGATCCCTTCTACTTCCCTGGTTCATTTAGGGGCTCTAATTGACTCCTTACAGGGTAAAGTTTTTCTCTCCCCAGAGCGTCAGGTTAGCCTGCGGGAGTTGGTGGTTAAAGTCGAGGGATCTCGAAAGGTCTCTCCTTATATTCTTTCCCAACTTTTGGGGAAGATGATTTCTGCCATAGCCATTGTTCCTTGGGCGCAGCTCCACGCCCGGGAGCTCCAATAGTTTCTTTTACCTTTTCAGAAGGCGGGCAGAGGCACTTCTTCCAGTCGGATCCTGCAGTTTGCAGATCCCTTCGATGGTGGCGGTCCCCGGCCCTTTCGGCAGGTTCTCTCTTTCTCGAGCCCCAGAGAGTAGTGGTGACAACAGATGCCAGTCTCCGGGGAAGACTGGCATCTGTTGGGGGCACATTGTCAGGGTCAGCTCACCCGGGGTGTGTGGAACGAGATGGATGCTTGCCGTCCAATCAACTGGCTAGAGTTGCAAGCCATCTTCCTGGCCCTCAGGGCGTTTTGTCAAGTTCTAGCCAGAGCCCATGTACTTGTCTTGATGGACAATGTAACGGCCAAGGCTCATTTGAACAAATTGGGGGGTACCAGGTCGAAGTCCCTATTGTCAGTGGCTTTGAAAGTCGGTCTCTGGGCGGAACGTCATCTCGGATCCCTTCGGGCGGAGCACATCTCGGGCATCGACAATATTCAGGCAGATTGGCTGAGCCGACAACAGCTGGACAATGCAGAATGGCGCCTCCACCCCCAAATCTTCCAGGCTCTGGCCCATCGATTCGGGACCCCAGTCGTGGACCTATTCGCTACTCCTGCAAACGCACAGTTGCCTCGCTTTTTCACCCGGTTCCCAGCCCCTCAGGCGGAAGCTGTCGACGCCCTCCGAGTCCCCTGGCCCCAGGGTCTTCTATATGCCTTTCCTCCAACGTCTCTACTCCCCAGAGTGATCCACAAGCTCTTGGACGAACGGGCGGAGGTAATTCTTCTGGCTCCACACTGGCCTCACAGAGCATGGTTTGCGGACTTGTTTTCCCTCTCTGTCACTCCCTCCTGGCGCATCCCAATCACAACAGACACTCTGAGTCAAGGGGCAATGGACCACCCAGACCTCCCGTGGCTCAATCTGACCGCTTGACGGTTGAGCGGTTCTCTCTGAGCACGGCTAATATTCCGAATGATGTTATACATATAATTCAGGCCTCCCGTCGCCCTTCTACTAACAGAAGCTATTCTGCCACCTGGCGGTCTGTCTGTTCTTGGTGTGACAGGAATGGCGTACCTGTACTACAGCCTTCGATAGTGGACATTCTGGTGTTCCTACAACGAGGTTTTGCTGACGGCCTCTCTCCAAACACGCTAAGACGCCAAATTGCAGCCATCTCTTCGGTACTTACCTGCGGGTCCCTCTCGTCTTTGGCACAGCATCCTCTAATTCGACGTTTTCTCCGCGGGGCCACTAACTTGTCCCCTTCCGTTTTACACCGCTATCCCACTTGGGATCTACCTTTGGTCTTGGTGTCTCTCATGGGGCCTCCCTACGAACCCCTACGAACAGCGCTTGTTGTTGTGTAAAGTCGCCTTCTTGGTGGCTATCACTTCGGCTCGTCGCATATCGGAAGTGGCTGCTCTGTCCACCAGGCCGGACCTTTGCGTGTTCCACGCTGATCGTGTCATCCTCCGTCTGGATCCAACCTTCATGCCGAAAATCAACTCTGTCTTCCATCACTCCCAAGAGCTCGTCCTCCCGAATTTCTGCCCTCATCCTTCTCACCCTCGCGAACGTCGTTGGCATACTCTGGATGTTCGCCGTGCCCTTCACATCTATATTAAATGCACTGCATCCTTTCGATGTTCAGAAGCCTTGTTCGTCTCCTTCTTGCCCGTTTCTTTGGGTCTCAAGGTATTTTCTTCAACTATCGGTCGCTGGATCCGGCAAACCATCGCCTCCGCCTACGACTTCCGCTCCCTGCCGCGACCGCCTCATGTGACTGCCCACTCTACACGCAGTGCAGCTATGTTGGCGGCCTGGGCTACGCAGGCCCTGTTGCTGGAGATTTCCTGTGCGGCCACATGGACCTCTCCGGCTCCCTTTATTAAACACTATAAAATTGACTCATTTGCCTCTGCTGAGGCAGCGTTTGGTCGGCAGGTGTTGCAGAGGGTTGTTGCTGGGGAGGCTATTTCGGACCAGCCTGGGCCCTCCCAGGTCTCAGGACAGTGAACTTGGGTATGTCCCACGCTGGCTGCTGTCTCCACCCACAATGGAGAAGGGGCGTTGGTCCTACCTGATACGCTCCTTTTCGTAGGGTGGAGACAGCAGCCAGACCCTCCCGGTTTTTTTGTGCCAGGCTGGTCTCATTTTTCTCTCTCTAAATTTCTCTTATCTTGACCACATGCCGAGTCTTTCCTTAGTTTTTCGCCAAAAGCTGGTCTACCCGGCAACAA
This sequence comes from Arizona elegans, assembly GCA_022577455.1. NCBI lineage: Eukaryota > Metazoa > Chordata > Lepidosauria > Squamata > Colubridae > Arizona > Arizona elegans. Next base: position 160,225,957 of record JAKOOJ010000001.1, read on the forward strand.
GGGCGGGATTTAAACTTTGGATAGACCCAGTCCTTCAGGCTGATTGGATGAGGATTACCCACACTGGCTGCTGTCTCCACCCAAAGAGAAGGAGCGTATCAGGTAGGACCAACGCCCCTTCTAGAAGTGAACCACTGGCTAAAGGCTTGGTTTTGCCAAAAAACTTTTGGATTTCTGGACCATGGTCTGCACTACATCCATGATGGACTTTTGGCAAGGGATGGGTTGCACCTCACAAAGAGGCGCAGTCGTTTTTTGAAAATGACTGGCTCAACTTATCAGGAGGGTTTTAAACTAAAATTGAGGGGGGAGGGTAACCAGTCTTTAGGATCTCCAGGACTTAATTCCAAACAAAAACCCCTGGAAAGCAAGACAAATAACAAAGTAAGGAGGGATGGGAAGGAACACAAACTCAAATACCAAATAGGAGACATAGGAAGCATATCCAGAGTCAGGCATAAAGACCTCAAGTGCCTATATACAAATGCACAAAGTTTGGGGAACAAACTGTGAACTTGAACTATTAATACACAAAGGTAGATATGACATAGTAGGAATAAGAGAAACTTGTTGGGACGAAACCCAGGACTGGAACATGCTGATAGAAGGATACAAACTCTTCAAAAAACTCAGACTCCATAAAAGGAGGTGGAGTTGCACTGTATGCAAAGGACCACTATATTGCTATAGAATTGCACAAAACCAAAGACGAAAACCACCTAGAATGCATATTGGTCAACATAAAAGACAGAAAGAATAACGTGACCATAGGTGTATACTGTAGGCCCGTGATGGCAAACCTATGGCACGTGTACCACAGGTGGCATGTAGCGCTCTCTCTGTGGGCATGCAAGCCATTGCCCAAGTTCAGCATGCCGGGGATGGGGGTCCTTCAGGCATTCTCCCTCCTCTCTCTTTCTCTCTCTCTCTCTCCCCTCTCTCTTTCTCTTTCTCTCTCTCTCTCTCTCCCCCTCCCTCCCACTCTTTCTCATTCTCTTTCCCCCTCTCTCTTTCTCTTTCTCTCCCACTCATTCTCTATCATTCTCTCTCTCTCATCTCTTTCTCTCCCCCCATTGTCTCTCTCATTCTGATTCTCTCTCTGATTCTCTCTTTCATTTTGTCTCTCTCTCTCTCTGATTATTTCATTCTCTGTCTCTTTCTCATTCTGATTCCCTCTCATCCTGATTCTGTCTCCCCCCATTCTCTCTCTCTCTCGTTCTGATTCTCTCTCCAATTCTCTTTCATTCTGTCTCTCTCTCTCTGTGATTCTTTCATTCTCTGTCTCTTTCTCATTCTGATTCTCTCTCATTCTGATTTTTTCTTATTCTCTCTCTCTGATTCTCTCTCTGTCTCCCTCTCATTCTCTGTCTTTCATTCTGTCTCTTTCTCTCTCTCTCACACACACACACACCCTCTCTTTCTCTCTCTCATCTCTCTTTATCTCTCATTCTCTTTGATTCTCTCTCTCATTCTCTCTGATCTCTCTCCCACTCATTCTCTCTCTCATTCTCTCTCTTTCATTCTGTCTTTCTCATTCTGATTCTCATTTTCTCTCTCTGATTCTCTTTCTCTCTTTTTCTCCCACTTTCTCTCATTGTCTCTCTCTCACACTTTCATTCTCTCTTTCATTCCCTTTCTCTCCCCTCTCTCTTTCTCTCTCTCATCTCTCCCCCCGTTTTTTCTCTCTCACACACTCTTTCTCATTCTCTCTCTCTCTCTCTCTCTCTCTCTCTCTCTCTCTCTCTCTCTCATTCTCTCATTCTCTTTCATTTCATGGGCCAGCCAGTGTCTTGGGGCTGAGAGGAAGTCAAGCATCTCCCTGAGAGACCGAGGTGCATGGAGCAACAACAAGGGCCAGAAGAAACGGCTGTGAGATCCAACAAGAGATGAAGCTTTGCTCCCACTCTGGAATATGGAGCGAATCTCCATCCCCCCCACCTTCCCTTGCCAGGCCAGGCGAGGACTGACTGGGAAGGGAGAGTGAGGGGTGGGGACAGCCACTGGTGGGTTCAGCCAACAGAAAGCTACAGCAGGGAAAAGAAACAGCCCAGGGTTCCCACCACCAGTTGCTTCTGCCCACCTACAGCGCCGCCACCCCCTCCTTTCATTATTACATCATTCTGGCCGATGAGAGCTGCACTGCAAAGTTGCAAGTTGCATGAACCTCCCTCTACAGTGGAAATTTACAGCCCCACCATGAGCTGCCTGGCCATATTCCCATATTCCAGAGATCTAGTCACAGGACTAGCCATTGCTCATCCCGGAGCAGCTCCTCCACCCGGGTGCGCCGCAGACCATCAAAATTTTCTTGCGGACCACCAGTGGCTTAAAACAATGCTGTGCATAGCTGCACCGGTTGACTCTTTTCCAAATTACCAGTGGCTTGGAATTTGTCCTCATGCCTGAACTGCCCAGAGAACCCCCCTCTTCTGTGTCTTTGACAGAATGGATGGAGTCTCTGAAAAAGGGGTAGGAGAATACTAAAAAACCGCCGGCAGACGCTGCAGATGAATATAAAAAGCAGGCAGACAAACACCGTTCTCTTCAACCCTCCTTCCCTGTGGGAGAGAAAGTAATTTTTAGGTCCCTTTCCAATAGTTTAGAATGTTTTATATAATTCTGCGGGTAGTCCATCTGGGCCCGGTGTTTTTACATTTTTTTTAATTGCCTCTGTCAATTACATTATTGATACTCTTTCTTCTAATATTTCCTTATATAGTTCAGGTATTTTAGGTAAATCAGATTTCTCTAAAAATTGTTTTATCTTTCCATCAGGTTTTCCCAGATGTGTCAATATCTCTAATAAAATGGAACTTTGAGGAAACTCAAGCCTTTGAGTATTCTTTTGTTGGGGTTGTTACTTGGAACCTTGAGACTTAATCCTGAAAGAGATTAAAATGGGTTCAGATAATTGCTTTCCTCCAGGATCCCCTGGAGTTGTTGACCATCTTCTTAATTCTTTTTTTTAAAAAAATAATGTTGGAGGATTTTCCAGAATTATTGGATTCAGTGACTACTTCTTGAAGAGGGGGTGTATGACTGTCTCCTTTGAAGCCAAATGGAACTATCTCCTCTGTCAAAGAATTAATCAAAAGATAGTATCAGATTTAATAGTCATAGTTCTATAAATCATGAATTCATGAAGTGTAGAATTTTATATAATCTGATAAGTACATTTAATTGAATTGAACTGAATTAGAATGGGATTTACTTCAAACTGACATCTATAATATTTTGTTGTTAATTGTATGTTTAATGCATTAAATGCTTTAAGAACTAACATGTTTTTTCTCTTCCTGTTAGCACTTACAATAAAATATGGGCAGAAGCCCAAGAATCTCTCAACTGCTTGTTGCAAAAGGAGATTGAAGAGAAGTCCCCAAAGCCACTGAAAGACCGCCTGTTAATTTTTCAGATGCTTGCTACTTTCTACATCAAATATGTGCAGATATTTCACAACTTAGAATCAGCTTATGACCAGATTGTTCACCCACAAAAGCGCTTAATTATTCGTCAAGTGCTGGATGGTGTAATGGGTCGTATCTTGGAATTGAAGAATGAAATGGTAGAATTGGAATACTCAGAATACCATTACTTTGATGACATTTTACAGGATCTTAAATTATCCCCTGTAAGTATATTTCAGAAATGCCTATTTTCTTGCGTCCATCCAGTCCCAATATAGTGCAGCTTTTGTTTTTTTACTGTTTTGTTTTGTTTTGTTTTGTTTTTTTATTTATTTAAATTTATTTAAAAATCAGAGTTTTTTTATCAATGTTCAATTTCACTTGAGAAGATCATATAGAAAAACATCAGAATCTCACAGTTCTATAGTTGTTTGTGCTTCCAATTCTTGCAGTGCAAAATTTATATGATTTTCACCTCAGAAATATAGAGACCTAGATCAATATTTTTGTTATGATAAACGATAATTTCCAGAGGTTTCTTTTTTTAGAAATTCAGATTATAGTATTACTCTAAATGTATATATAGAGTATGTACTCTGGTATATAGCGTAGAACATAGCTTTAGTATATAGAGTATATAGTCTACTATATATTCTATTATATAAACAGACATATTACCATATAGAAAAATAATTATCAGAGGAGGCATATGCTCTTTCCATTTTTATTTCCACTTATCTTTTTAATAGAATAATTGTTGGCCTGTTCTGATACAGCTGTTTTAAGCTACTTTCATTTTGAAGTAATTTTGGAGCAGATGTTTGTTTAGCCGTTTGAAATCTAAATATGATTGTATCCTCGGGTGGAGGGATCACTAAAAAAGATTTTGGGAAGTTAGAATGAAATAAAACTTTCAGATGGTTGTGCAAGCATTCCATATTGTTTAAAAGTTAGACCCTCAGAATAGTTCTAACATCTTCCACTCAGCAGCTTAGAGATGAAAATTGGATTTAGATTGTGGTTTCCTGCATGAGTCAGCCCAGAGATACCTGGGACAAATCCATGGTTTTCCTAGAGCCCATGAATTTTTGCATTCTCCTGCCATGCAGTCAGACGCCAAACTAACAGACATGTCTTTGTTCACACATCAACAAAGTCACAGCTGTCATCAGTTCTCCACTCTTAGTCCTGCTTTTTTAATCATCCTGCCAGGGCTTCTTCTAACATCTCTTCCTTGTTATTGCAGTTCAGCATTGACACGGCCTTCAATTTTTAGCCACCCTTTTTTGTTTTCTGCTTGCTTAATCATTGTCTCAGCCTTTCCTTCCTAATTTTTCAGTACATCAGTGTCCACTCTCAGTCTTCATGGATCAGCAAGACTGTGAATGAACATAAACATAGACATAGAACAGGGGTGTCAAACTCAATTTCATTGAAGGCCACATCAGAATTCTGCTTGGCTTCGGGCGGTCATGGCTGATTGGGTGAGCATGGCTTGGGTGGGTGCAGCCAGCTCATTTCTCGTGTTGGGAGGCGCCTGTGGTGTCCATTGTCCCCAGCAGAGGAAAGCAAGATCAGGATGAGCACCAAGCCCTTGTCCACCAGAGGAGCCTCGCCATTCTTCTCAGGCCACGCGGAGGATCCCGGACTGTGTTGTGGGTTGCTGGAGTCCTGGGCTGCGGAGGGCAAGCTCCCAGTCCAGCCCTCGAGATCCCAGGGCATGGGACCCCACAGCCCAGCCCAGCCCCACTTCCCCAAGGGGGGCACCTGGCTGTGCTTACCTCCTCCTTGATGCTGCTGCTGCTGTGCTCACTTTACTTGGCCAGGTTGTTCATGGTGTGTGTGTGTGGTAGGGCAAGGTGTGTGGGTCAAAGAGAGGCCTACTCCCTCTCCTTGCAAGGAGACCTTGCTTTGTAACCTCAGCTAGGATGGAAAACTACCAGGAAAGGAGGGGGCAAGGGGATGGCGAAAGGGCAGCAGGACTGCTGGTGGCCAAGTGCTAAGACACAACTTCCCTCAGACCCTCCTCCCTCCCCTCCGTCCTTCCTTCCTATCTTCCTTCCTTTTTTTCTTCCCTCCTTCTCATTCCCATCTTCCTTCCTTCCTTCTGGGCATTCAATGCAAGATCCCTGGATCATACAGCCAAAGATATTTGAAAGAAATATGCATTACGACACCCCCGAAGTTAGAAGATTTGATCCTGTTCCTGCACAGTTCATCAGAGTCTACCCAGAAAGATGGTCTCCAGCAGGGATTGGGATGTGATTAGAAGTCCTTGGGTGTGACTGGACTGATGTGAAGTTCACTGTGGAGACACTGAAGCCCACATTGAAGAGTGAGGAGATGAGCACTCAGTTTTTCACTGATGAAGAACCATCACAGATTGTGGTGATGGTTGTGTGGAGAATGGAGATTTCCAGGTCCCAATAGGATTTAATTGCAACTTTGATCTTCCTGAAGAGTTTTGTAATTGGACACATGACACATCTACAGGATTTAAATGGGCTTTTCATTCTAGAAATACCTGGACTAGCCATTTAGAACCAGGCAACGGGGCCTACCCAGATGGCAAGAGTTTTTTTTTTTTAATTTTTTTTTTATTTTTATTTAAAACAGTACATCAAACAAAAAAAAATAGTCAAACAAATGATCGCGACAGAAACTTTACATGATATTTACACTTTCTACGGTATGTAGGCTTCAGTCAAATTTAACAAATATTAAACATAGTCCTGGTTATACTTGACTTTTTGGGTGTCTGTTGTTCAACCAAACATACCATTTGTCCCAACATTGGAAATATACGGAGTCCTTTTGATCTCGCAATGCTTTAGTCAGTCTGTCGGCTTCCGCATAATCCAAAATTTTCTCCAGAATCAAATCTTCAGCCGGCAGATCTTTCCCCTTCCAATGTTGGGCGAAACATATTCTTGCTGAAGTGGTGATAAATACACACAGACACCATATATTTGTGCCTATATTATCTGGCCTAATGTTCAGTAGATAGTACTCTGGTTTCAGGATTAGGTTATAACCTGTGATTTCCATAATCCATGCCTGTATGGTTTTCCAGAATTCCCTCGTCCTGGGACAGGTCCACCACATGTGGAAATAGGTGCCGATCTCCCCGCACTTCCAACAGTTTGGTGAGAGATTTGAATACATTTTAGAAAGACGGGCAGGTGGAAGGTGCCATCTATACAGCATCTTGTACACATTTTCTTTATATGATGTTGCCCACAGGAGTTTCATATGTTTGAGCCAGATTTCTTCCCATTTGGTCAAATCAATTGGATAACCAATATTTCTCCCCCAGGCAATCATAGAGTCTTTAACTATTTCATCCCCTATCCAATAGTCTATTAAAAGTTTATATATCCTTGATAACATTTTATCCTCTTTTCCTAGAATGATATTGTCCAGTTCATGCTGATTCAAATTAATACCAACTTGTTCCCTATCTTTTTTAAATTTCGAGCAAATTTGGGCATAAGCCCACCAATCCAGTTGTCTTCCCTGCAACTCCAACTCATTTCTTGTTTTCAGACTGCCATGGGGGTCCAAAAGTTCCCGGTAAGAGAGGTGATTTTCTTTGTTATATAGAGGCCTATACGTTATAGCTTCGAGTGGGACCAGCCAGGAGGGGACTGAAAAGTAAAATTTACCCTTAATTTTCCTCCACGACTCAATTAGAATATTCCTCACATAATGTCCTGCAAGACACCTGTGCTTTGGGATTTTATTTTGCCAGAGAAAATAATGCCATCCTTGATGTAACCCCTCACCTTCCAAAATCAGCAACCTCCTTCTTCTCAACAATATCCAATCCCTGATCCAGACTAAGTTTGCGGCCTGATAGTAGTATTCCCATTTTGGAACACCAAATCCCCCTCTTTCTTTAAGTTCTTGAAGCATTTTAAGTTTAATTCTGGGTTTTTTATTTTGCCAAATGAATTTAAGGACAAAAGAATTTAATTTTTTAAAAAAATTGTTATCCAATCTAACTGGTGCTGTGTAGAATAGGTATATCCATTTCGGAAGTATATAAGTTTTTATAATTGCTATTCTACCTAGTAGGGATATCTGCATACTCTTCCATTTCTCTAGATCCTGACCTGTTCTCTTGAGAAGGTTCAAATAGTTGTCCTCTTTGATCGTGGAGCATTTGGCTGATATAATAATGCCTAAGTATTTTAGTTTGTTTACAATTTGGAACCCCAAATTCACTTCTAATTCTTTCCCTTGCTTTGCTGTTAAGTTTTTGGCAATAATTTTAGTTTTTTCCCTATTGACTTTTAATCCCGCCACCTTACCATATTTTTCTATTTCCTGGGTCAGACACGGTCCCGATATCAACGGATCTTCTAATATAAATACTAAATCATCAGCGTAAGCCTGCACCTTATATTGTTGATTTTGGATATAAAGACCTTTTATCCCCATATTACGTCTAATTTCCCTCAATAAGGGTTCTAATGACAGAATAAATAACAACGGGGAAAGCGGACACCCTTGTCTAGTTCCTTTCTCAATATCAATTTGATTGGATACATCACCATTAATTGAGATTTTAGCAGTCTGCTTCGAATAAATTGCACGGATTGCCCGAATAAATCTTTCTCCAAATTGCATATGTTGCAGTAAACCTATTAAAAAACTCCAATTCACACGATCAAAGGCCTTATGTGCATCCATGAATACCAGGGCCAATTGTTTATCAGTATGAGTTTCGTAATATTCCAAAACATTCATAACTATTCTTACGTTATCTCTAATCTGTCTGCCTGGTAAGAAACCATTTTGGTCTTCATGTATAAATTGGTTAAGAAACCCTTTAAGTCTCTCTGCTAAAACCGCTGCAAATAATTTATAATCCGCGTTAAGAAGTGAAATGGGCCTATAATTCTGAATCTGAGATAGGTCACTATTGTCCTTTGGCAAAAGAGTTATTAGTGCTTCTGTCCATGATTTCGGGATCTGTCCCTCCCGAATTACCCCATTAAATAGTTCAGTCATATGCATACCTAATGTTTCCCAAAATGCTTTGTAATATTCAATCGGTAGGCCATCTGTACCGGGAGTTTTCCCTGTCTTTTGTTTTCCCATGACCCTTTTAATTTCCCCCTCCGTAATTTCTTCATCCAATACTTCCCTAGATAAGTCTGGTATTTTGGGTATGTCTGATTCCTCTAAGTATTTCTTTATTTCCTGCTCAGACTTATCTTCCTTACAATATAAATTAGTATAAAATTCCTGTACAATTACTTTCTTCCCTTCTTCCCCTGTAATCCAATTGCCTTTCCCATCTCTCAAATTATGAATTCTGTTCTTTTCTTTTTCTTTATTTAGACGGTAAGTGAGCCACCTCCCTTGTTTATTTGCCCTTTCGAAGTATCTTTGCTTCATCCATCTTATTTTTTTCTCCAAATCCTGTTGATCTAATAAATTAATTTGGTGTCGTGCTACTTTCAGGTTCATTTTAAATCCTATATTGCTTGGGTCCCGCTGTAACATAGCCTCACTTCTTACCAGGTCATCCAATAATTTATTACGCTCAGCCCTTTCCTTCTTTCGTTTCCCTGCCATATAGTTAATCACCAAACCACGAAACACAGCCTTCGCTGTGTCCCATACGTTGAAAGGGCATGCATCCTCCCTGTTATTTTCCTGGAAAAAAAACCCCATCTCTTTCTTTAGGTGTTTTAAGAATGGCTCATCTTTAAAAACTCCTATGTCCAATCTCCACTTAGGCCTTATTTTCCGGCTTCCCCATGTTATCCAAAGAGGGTTGTGATCTGCCCACTCATTGACGCCTATTTCTGCTTTCTGTATCCCCTGACTCAATTCCCCTGACAGCCACGCCGCATCTATCCGCGACCAAGATGAGTGCCTGGCGGAGAAGTATGTATATTGTTTATCATCTGGGTGCTTTTCCCTCCAGATGTCTCTAAGTCCAAATTCTTCTTGTATTTGCTGCCAGCTAAAAGGCAGCCTTTTCTTTACCGTATTCTTTTCTCCTTCCTGCTTCCTCTTTCCAGATATATAATCTTTGCTTTTATCCTCTATAGCATTAAAGTCTCCCACTACACAGATATGTAGGTAATCATATTCAACAAGTTTAGAGTGTAAGATCTGAAAAAAAACTTTCTGATTTCCATTAGGTGCGTATATACAAACCAATAAACATTTTTTATCACATATTTCTACCTCAACCATCAACAGTCTCCCATCTTCGTCTGCAAAAATCAGCCTCGACTTTATGTGTTTTTGTACATAAATAGCTACTCCTCTTTTTTTGGTTCTGCTAGGGATGTATATAGTTGACCCAATTTGCTATAATTCAATAGGTAGAGGTGATCTCTTTTTATATGTACCTCTTGGAGGCATACTATATTCAAACGTGCTTTCATTAATTTAGTAAAAACCTTTTTCCTTTTATTTGGACTATTCAATCCATTGATATTCACAGACATTAGACGCATCTCTTCCCCCATCCCGTCTTCCTTATTACCCTTACTTGCCTTCTGCTTGAGGTTTCTTTTTTGATTGTCTTGTTTCAACACCCCTCTCTACCTGAGTCTGAGTTTGTCCTTTCCCTTTCTTCCTTTCACCTACTTGTTCTATTTCCCCTCTCTCTTCCTCCTCTAGTACTTCTTCCCCGCTCTTGCTCTCTAACTCTTCTCCCACGTCTGCTTCTGAGGGGTTCAAATGTCTAATAAAGAAATGTCTAGCGTCTCTAAGATTATCGATTCTCACCCTTTTTTCTGCCCAAGTAAATAATAAACCTTCTGGGAGTAGCCACCTATATAATATTTTATGCTTTCTCAGTTGGGCCGTTAAGAAGTGATAATTACGCCGTATTTCCCGAACCCGCCTAGGGAGCTGCCTCAAAAATATCAATTTATCCTTATAGGTTACTGTTTTATCTCTAGCCTTCGCAATTACCTCTTCCCTAAGGGCTTTCTTAGATAGTCTGATATGAACCTCAGTTGGAAGTTTCTGTCTCCTGGCATAACTCGTGTGAACCCGAAACACGTCGTCTATATCCCTCAAAACCTCTTCCTTTGTGATCTCCAAAGTCCCAGCCAGTATTTCTGCTACTATATCTCTTAATGGCTCCCCCCTTTCTTCCACCACATTTTGAATCCTCAAGTAGAAAGATGATCTGTCCATTTCCAAAAAAATAATTTCCTCTTCAAAGACCCTGCTCACCGCTATTTGCTCCCTTTCCTCTCCATCTTGTCTTTCCTCACATCGTCCCATCCTCCTTTCAATGTCTTGTATTTTACTCTCCTGTTGCGTCAAAACCCCCTGAACACCTTCCAAACTCTCATTCAACATTTTGATATCATTTCTAACGGCTCCCAACTCCCCTTTAATATCTAGTGTTAGGTCCTCTAAGTTTTTAGAAATAGCTTCTTGATTTTTGGTCATCACTTCGTACATAGCCTGCAGCATGTTCTGTAAGCTTGCTAGCGATGGTGGTTTCCCTGCAGCAACCATATCATCCAGTGACCTGGCAGACGAAGGCGATAAGGTGGGTGTGGCCGTAGCAGCAACCATAGGGAGTGTCAGGACTTTTTTCCCAGTTTTTGCGGTTACCACTGATGTTGCCGTTGACATTTTGATTGGAGGAGTTTTTATCCGATCAGTTCCAAAGAAAAGGGGTAGTCAGGGGTAAGCAAGATTTAAATTAATCAGGTGAGCAGTCTTAATCGGTAGTAGGGGTAGTATTCAATACATAATTCAGAGAGGAAAGAAAGGTAAGAAAAAAAAAATCCAAAAAATATTACTCGGCAGAGTTCTTCTCTTCCTCAAGTTGCTATACACACGTTATAATAAAGATCTCCACTAGATGGGGTATAGCGCTATTCTGCACACACACTCTTTAGTAAGCACTTTGAGGGGAAAAGGGGGTGGGGAAAGGGTAATAGATTTCTAGCAAAAAGTATAGCTGTTTGTTCAGTCACAGGTCCTTCCAAATTCTCTGTAGAAAATATAAGAAAGGAGCAGGAGATCAGCCCAAAATCAATCACACCCTCCACCAGGTACAACTCACAACTCGATCCTTTTCAAATGTTCCATTCAGCCAGCACAGTTCAAAATCAGCTCCACAAATAAGGAGTGGGACACACGTAGCCGCTATCCCGTCTTTGCTCCAACCACACACAGGGCACTTTTCATAGATCTCACCACCTCAGCATATCCAGTGGGGCTCTCAGAAGAGTCAAAACACCGTCTCCATTAGCTCTTATTTAATTGAAGGTGTAGGGCGTCTTGTCCGTCGCGATCAGGTTTCCCTTCCTAAATGGGCAGTCATCGCTACGGAGCCGCCATTACTGGCGCTGCCTTCTCAGCCTGAGACAGGAGAGATTCGCTTACACGTGCCGGATTGCCACTCCTAACACGCTCCTAGCTCCTCTCCGCTTGCGGCTGCCTCTCCGGGGCTGCCGCCAGCAAAACAAAGCCGCCCAGGCTAAGAGATTGGCAAGATCGTGACAGGAGCTAACTCCAAATCCATCTTGCTGTCACGATGACCGGAACCGGAAACCCCAGATGGCAAGAGTTATTTGAGGTTGCAAAGTAGCGCAAGAAGAGAAGGACAACATGCTTGGCTGATCAGTTCCACTGTGTTCTTGCCCAAGAGTGCTGTGTGCCTGATGTTTTGGTACCAGCTCTCTGGTTGTAGTGGGACTATGCTACAGGTGCTGCGGGAGGCAACACATGAAAACAAACCACTGTGGATCATCATGGAAGACCAAGGGGAGGAGTGGAGAGAAGGCCAGATTCTTCTGCCTAGTTTTGATACAGAATATCAGATTGTATTTGAAGGCACCATAAACAATGGGCATTCAGGAGACATTGCCATTGATGACATCCAAATAGGCACTGATACTTCTTTGGAGAACTGCATGGAACCTATTGCAGCTTTCCCTGGAGAACATACATTTGAAATTTCAGGGGGCACCCTTCTGCCAGGGAGTGAATCCACAGTGGATCTAGTGTCAGTGCAGCCCATTCCATCCTACTGGTATTATTTATGGCCGCAGGAGGTGCTGTTCTGGTGCTGGTTTCTGTTGCGCTGGCCCTTGTGCTCCACTACCACCGGTTCCACTATGTGGCCAAGAAGAGTGATCACTCCATCACCTACAAGACCTTCCACTATGCCAACGGGGCCCCTCTGGCTGTGGAGCCGACTTTAACAATAAAACTAGAGCAAGATCGTAGCTCACATTGCTGAGAATGGAACAGGAACACAATCATTTTAAACAAAACCAAACCAGACTTCAGATATGTTGCCTCAATTTTGCACTTTTCTCCTTGCCCAGCATATATCTGAACTCAAGATATCTCTTCCGGTTGGCGCCACAGGGATCCAGACGGGGAAATGGCGAGCTCCGCAAAGTTCTGCCAAAACCCCGTCTGCCAAGCTGCAGCCGACAGGTCTTCGGACCTCCCCTGTCTTGAAGGGACAGGGGGACAAGAAGGGACCCCTTGGGCGGCTGAGAGGAATGGGCAGGTTCCTCAGGGCTGGAGGCTTTCCCTTCACGCTGGTGGTAGTGGAATGACAGCCATGGCTGTCCCGAAACCACGGCAACCGGGAACAAAGATCGTGCTGGAGGAGAGGAGGAGAAGCGAGAAGCGGAGAGCGGAGCAGGGAGTTTGAAAGCCGGGTGAGTTGACTTCTGCCCAGGCGAGAACTGCCCGTAAATGCTGGACTACAAAAAGTGTGCCCCAGCCTTAACAGCGGCTGAGAAACATCGGGGCAAAAAGACTCAAATGAATGGTGGAGAAAAGACCTGTTGACAGATAGCGTTAATTATAGACGTTTTGGAAATGATTTTATTACAGATTTGGTTTTCTTTTTGAAATGTAGTGGATTCCAATGAGCCAGGCAACTCCAAATGACTTCAGCATCTCTTTATTACATGGTAAAAGCAAGTAGTAAAAGGCTAGAACAAGCTTACTTAACCAGAAACAGACCAAGAATATATACTGTTAAGGCTGCTGCTACAGGCTGGCCACTGGGTGGAGTAATTGACCAGCAAAGCTGATTGGGCCTAAAACCCTGGCCAGCTGTTGGTAGAACAAGTAACCACAGGGTGAGGCCGTTACAGCCCGGAAGCCAGGCAAGCTGATCCCAAGACACAACACTCCTCCCCTCTAAGTGCAAATTGCCCCACAGACATAGTCTTTAAGGTATGTGGGCAACCGCCGTTCTCGGCACGATCTTGCGTGGCAAGATCTTTTCTGGGGAGGTGTCCCCTTCCCCAGTAATAGTTGGAGTTTTAGCCACTAGGGGTTCCACAATCACATCCACCGGCCCTGTCTCCGGCTGAGATCGACTGGCTTCCAAATTAGCGGGGATCTCCAACCTTGCCGGTTCTTGCTGCAGCCCTACAGGGCTGGGTAGGGCAAGTTCCCGCTGTGGCTCTGGGAGCTCTGGGAGGTGCGGATGCTCCAACACTTCCGTCTCCTCCTCTGGAGGGATTACCCTCCGCCTCAACTGATCAACATGACGTCCCCAGATGGCCCCCCGCTCTGTGGAAACCTCATATGAGGTGGGCCCCTTGACCCATACCACATAGCCAGGCAACCAAACCGGGCCAATTCCATAGTTCTGAATATATACTGGGTCCCTGGGGAAGAACCCCCTGGATGCTCCCCTATTCTCCGTATTGGGCCTTAGAATGGGTGCCCTATCGGGATGGAGCCTATCTAATAAGGTGGTGAGCCTTCGCCCCATAAGCAGCTCGGCAGGACTATAACCCATCGCTGCACAGGGGGTGGTATGCTGTGCAATTAGAAATTGGGCTAAACGATATTGTAAATCCCCATCCCCAATCGCCTGAGCCCCTCCTTGGCCGTACGCACCATACGTTCGGCCTGACCATTCGTGGCAGGATGGAACGGCGCCGACCGTATGTGTCGGATACTGTACTTCCGAGTAAACTCTAAGAACTCCCTTGACGTGAAAGCTGTACTGTTGTCTGACACAAGCGTATCCAGCAGCCCAAAAGTGGCAAACAGCTTTCTCAAAGCTCTGACCGTAACGGTCGTAGACGTAGTGGAAATGGGGATAACCTCTAACCATTTCGAGTGGGAATCCACCACTATAAAGAACATTTGTCCCCGTACTGGCCCAGCAAATTCTACATGGAGACGGGACCATGGTTTCCGGGTGTCTGCCCTGGAGTCCGGGGCGGAACTGGATGTGACTCCTGACAGGGCCCACAACCCCAAACCCACGTCTCAATTTCTTTATCGATCTTGGGCCACCACACATAACTTCAGGCAAGGGCTTTCATTTGCACTACCCCGGGGTGTGCTTCATGCAACGCTTCCATGACCCGTTTGCATAGCGCGGGTGGGACCAGCACCCTGCACCCCCACAACAGACACCCCTTGTGCACTGATAACTCCCCTTGCTTCTCAACATATGCCGTAAACTCTGGACCTGGCTTGGCCTCTGGCCACCCCCTCCCCACCCAGTCCAGGACCTGGGAGATGACTCGATCCCTAGATGAGTATTTTGCAATGTCCTTGGCGTGAAGGGGCGCATCTGGGAGGTCCTCCAAGAGCATTACGGCATGAGCCGGGGCGGGGTCGGGCCCACTCTCTGGTAATGGAAGGCGACTCAGCGCATCAGCATTCCCCATGGCTTTGCCTTTCCAATATACCAGAGAGTACTGATACCCAGCCAAAAATATAGACCACCTAAGGACCCGGGGTGAGAGTACCTGTGGCGTCTGGCGGTCGGGTGCAAAAAGTCCCAACAACGGCTTATGATCTGTTAAGATGGTGAAGGGCCTGCCGTAAAGGAAATCATGGAACTTTTTTACCCCCTTTACTATTGCTAGGCCCTCCTTATCTATTTGGGCATAGTTCTGTTCAGCTGCCGAGAGGGTCTGTGAAAAATACGCTACCGGAACCTCCTTTCCATTTGGCAACACATGGCCCAAAACGGCCCCTACCCCATAAGGGGATGCATCACACGCTAAAACCACCGGGAATGACTCGTCAAAATGGGCCAACACGTTGTTAGAAATCAATAAGTTCTTGGCTGCCCGGAACGCTGCTTCCTGCCGCGGGCCCCAAGTCCACTTGGCCTGTTTGTCCAGGAGTCTATGAAGGGGTTCCGTGACCGCTGCCTTGTGAGGTAGAAAAGCATGATAAAAGTTTAAAAGGCTGAGGAATGCTTGCAATTCTGCCTTACTCGTGGGGGCAGGTGCGTCGCAGATTGCCCGTACCTTCTCCGGTGCCGGGTGGATACCACTGGCGTCAACCGTAAACCTCAGAAAGTCTACTCGCTCCACCCCCAAAAGGCATTTTTCTCATTTAACTTTCAGCCCTGCCGCCTGAAACCTTTGCAACACTGCTTGTAGTCGGGCGGCGAATTCTGACGACGTCGGGGCGGAAATTAGCAAATCGTCAAAAAAGGGCGTTACTCCCGGCAACCCTTTCAAAAGTGAGTCCATTAAGTTCTGAAAGATCCCGGGTGCTACACTGACCCCAAATTGTAGTCTTTTCACCCTAAAGGCACCCCTGTGTGTAACGATCATCTGTGCATCGGCCGTCGCCTCATCGACCTGCAGCTGTTGATATGCCTGGGCCAAGTCCAGCTTGCCAAAGACTTTAGCCCCCGCTAACGTGGCCAGGACGTGTTGTATGACCGGAACTGGATAGGCGTGGCCGGGCAATGCCTTGTTGAGGGTGCATTTATAATCCCTACAGAGGCGGACCGCCCCATCTGGCCTAACTGGAGTCACAATTGGGGTTTCCCAAGACCCGTGAGGAACCGCTTCCAAGACTCCTTGGGGAACTAATCGATCCAACTCAGCATCGATCTTAGGCTTCAAGGCAAAGGGACCCGGCGTGCCTTAAGTTTGATGGGCCTCACGGCTGGGTCCAACTGCAGGGAGATTGGAGGGCCATTATATAACCCCAACGAGCCATCAAATACAGTCGAGAACTCCGCGCAGACCTTTACCAAGTTCCCGTCTGCGGTTCTAATCATGTTCACGCCGGTCACCTCAATACCTAGAGGGCCCATCCAATTCCTGCCTAATAAGCTTGTATACGGCCCTTCAGTTATAAACAATTCGAGGTTCTGTCGGACGCCCTTGAATCCAACCTTGAATGTTCCAACCCCCTTCAACGCTATGGGATTTTTCTGGAAGTCTCTTAACTTAAATGGGGGGGCTTCAAGTGAGGACAACTTTCCGGGGCAGATACTGCGGAGTGTTTTAGCCGAAATAATAGACACGGGGGATCCCGTGTCCAAGAACATGGGACACGCTGTGCCCTCAATGTTAACTACTACCCTGATGGAAGTCGGGGCTCCTGAGCTAAGGCTGTATACTTGCAAGAGATCATACTGAGGCCGGGCCGCGTCCACTTCGCCATTCGCCGTCTGTCTCCGTCGCGGGCTCCGGCTCTGCTCTCGGTCCCCCTTATCTCGACATGTGCGGGCGATGTGTTCCAACTTCCCGCATCGCCGACACTTAGAGTCCCGGAATCGGCAAGTCCTCCGTAGATGATCCCCACCACAGCTGCCACACTGATGTACAATGGCCTCCGACGCGTTGTTCCGAACCATTCCTCCGCCGGCCCAAGGGGCACTCCCACGCCTCATCAATCGCACGTCCTCCCTTCCTGAGTCGGAATCCTCTGTGGGGCTCTCCTGATGAAACCCCACCCAACTGGGTGTTGGCGTGGTTCCCCCTTTCCGGGCCTCTGGGGCCGTCTCCTCAGCCGCGATAGCGATGGCCAGGGCATCTTCCAACTTGAGATCTCTTTTTGAACAAAATTTCCTCAACAACTTCTTGTCCGTCTGTCCACATATAAACTGGTTAAATAAAGCCTCGTTCAAGTCATTAAATTCACACTAGCGAGCCAATTTGCGCAACTCTGCCAAAAACGTTGTGGCTGGCTCGGCAACCAAACGCCTACGATTAAAAAACTCTACCCACCGAGACACCAGCGTTGGTTTAGGTGCTAAATGGGCCGTAATAATGCCCACCAGGTCAGAGTAGGGGAGCTGATCCACTTTCCTTGGGTGTACAAGGCTCACCGCTAGCCCACACAAGTCATTTCCACAGCAATTCAGGAACCAGTCTCGCCGTGCACCCTCATTGATAATGCCATAGCACCGGAAAAAGGACTCCAGCCGTGCTTGGCATATTTCCCATGTATCCGGGCAGCGTATGTCAAACTCTAACAATGCCGCCGCACCAGCCAACCCCAACTGGGGGGGGGGCAGGATGGCAAGGGCACCTGCATGCAAGGTGGCAGACGTACCGGAGTTACTGGAAGTGCTCATGGTCTCCCTCGAGGAGCTCATGGCCTTCAGCCTGGAGCAACTGCCGGCTCTGAACTGCTGGATGCGTGGGCTGGTGCAGCGTGGTCTCGTGCCGAGCAGCGATGCCGTGCAACGCTGAAGAAGCCGCTTCCTTCAACATCCCACCTTCGTCTCCAGTGAAATGTAGTGGGTTCAAATGAGCCAGGCAACTCCAAGTGACTTCAGCATCTCTTTATTACATGGTAAAAGCAAGTAGTAAAAGGCTAGAACAAGCTTACTTAACCAGAAACAGACCAAGAATATATACTGTTAAGGTTGCTGCTACAGGCTGGCCACTGGGTGGAGTAATTGACCAGCAAAGCTGATTGGGCCTAAAACCCTGGCCAGCTGTTGGTAGAACAAGTAACCACAGGGCGAGGCCGTTACAGCCCGGAAGCCAGGCAAGCCGATCCCAAGACACAACACTTTTTTTATTTTTCTGGCTATTTTTTGTGGCTAAACGAGATTGGATTATGTTTGAGAGAGAGACAGGAGAAGAGGAAATAAATATGCTTTTAAAAGAAAAGATGGCTGCCAGCTGAAAAATGAAAATGTAAATTCCAGACTGCTTGTTACTTGAAAGAGAAACTTTGTTGCTTGTTACTTAAAGTGGATTATTTTGAGAAAAATTTCAAGAGGCTGGAGTTTGGACATATAATCTGTGTATTGGAGGATGTTGAAGACCAGAAAGAAGAAACTAAATGGAATAATGAAACTGATTTATTAAGCATGGCAACAAGAGAAAAAGGGTGTGGCAACAGAAGAAGAACATGATGATACCATATATGGAATAGTCAATTCAGAATTAACTGTATAGAATTTACAATTTTGAGGACATTGAAATGGAAAATAAATATACTCAGATAGATTGGAGAAGGAAAAAAATGGAATATAAAGTAACAAGATAACAAAATACTATAGTTTGAATTAAATGGATGTAATGGTGTCTGGAAGTTTGATCTTTGAATAATTTTAGGAGATACCTTCCTTCTTCTCTGGGCTCTCTCTCAATTCTATTTTATTTTCTTTCTTTTTTGTCCCTTTCCCCCTCTCTATTTTTCCGAATTCTCTTTTCAATTTCTTTTCTTATATTTCTATTCTCTTTCCTATTTTATTCTTGTTTTTTTCTTTTATTTTTATTTTAACTATTATTAATATTGTTACTATTCTCTGTCTTTTTTCACTATTATTTTTATCTAAGTTGATTTTATGAATATACAACAATTTGACTTGGAAAAAATGAGTATAAATGATTGAAAATTATGATTTTTGGATGTTTTAATACTTTTTTAAACTTGGAATTTTTAAGCTCTATTTACAGATCCAATAATTTAGAAGAAAATGTTCTCTAAGGTGCTGGATATTAAGAAGAATTAATTACTGACTTAATAATTACAGAAAATTGATTTTAAAGTGATTTAAAATGTTGATATTCACTGGAAATAAATATAGCACGGGAGAAAGCCTAGGAGAAAATAGGAGCTAAGATATTTGTCAATATACTTTTTTATTTTTAACCAGTTAAAGACATGGAGGAGAATGGATTTAAAAATGAATATGAGTATTATATTGTGAATTAATTTAAAGTTAAATAATTGAATAAGAGATGTAGAAATGGAGGAAAACATAAAGCTGGACAATAATTCAAATAAAATGTTATGAATTAGTTAAACAAATGAAGTTAGGAGTGGAGGGAAACATGATTCTGGAGAACAGTGAAAGTAAAGCTGTGATCTAGTGTTACAAATAAGGTAGGAGTGGAGGAAAGCATCATACTGGAGAACAGTTAAGGCAAAACTGGGAACCAGTTAAAAATAAAAACAAGAGTTAGGAGTGGAGGAAAGCACGGGCTGGAAAACAACCAAAGTAAAGCTGTGAACCAGCCATTAGAGTTAGGAGTGGAGGAAAGCATACGCTAGGTAACAGTTAAAGCAAAACTGTGAACTAGCCAAAAAATAAAAAGTTAGGAGTGGAGGAAAATATACTTGGAGAGCAACTGAAATATAGTTGTGAACCAGTTAAAAATAGAGGTTGGAAAGGAGGGAAGCATTGCTGAGAAGCAACTATTTGAGTTGCGAACCAGTTTCATAATAGATTTAGGAGGATTGAAAGAGATAACGTTGGTATGCAGTTAAAATTATACAGTGAACCAGCTCAAATAAGTAAGGTCAGGAGTGGGAGGAGACAATACTGGAGAATAGTTAAACCAAACTGTGAACCAGTTAAATAAATAGAGATAGAAGTGGTGGAAAACACTGTTGGAAAATAGCTATTATGAATCAGTTAAATATTAGACTTTAAAATAAAGTATTTTGGGAGTGACAAATTTTAGATGGAAATGTTGATTGATTTAGAAACAATTAAGAGAGGAGGAAAATATTCTTTGTCAAGATTATGGATACTAGTTGCCATTTAAAAGAGGTACAATATAGACTCGATGTAATGGGTTTTAGAAATGAGGAATATATATGAAATATTGATTGTTAAAATGATAAAGATTTGGAATGATGTCTATTTGGAAATAATTGTTTAGAATTTTGGGTGACATAGTGGAATGTTCAAAATCTAAATGTTTAGAATAAGATTTCTTTTTCTTTCTTTTTCTTTTTTTTTTAAAGAGGTAAATGGATAAAATTTGGAACAAAATTGGTTGAGGGAATGTGAGTAATTGTATTTACTTGATACCGGATCAAATCCTTGCTCTAAAAAGATGTATTTTATGTTTCATGTTTTAAAAAATAAAAAAAAAATTCAAAAAAAAAAGATATCTCTTCCCCCGATTCCTTGTTCTTTGACAACTCTTAAACTATAATGCTGCATCTTGGAAGAGACTCAGTTCCCCTCTTTGGAAGCGAATGCTCCTTCATTTCTATTTCCAAAGACTTGATTTTGGATTTTATCCAGTAGACACCTTGCAAGGAAGCTCAAGAGCAAGTCATGTTGACTTCTGTTTTGGCGTCACGGCAGACAGTCGGGGAAATAGCAGGCTCTGATGAGTCCCACGAAAACCCCGGTGTCAGCCTTGGAAGCCATATTAGGCCAAAAGCTTCAATGCTGCCACCTCCTCATGTGTGGGAAAGTAGGAGGGGGGATTTAGGAGAGGGGAGTTAGTAGACATAATAGCGTTCTTCCTATCGGCCAAGGTCAGGGTGAGCCAGTATCTGGAGGAGGAGTGTTCAGGGGCTGGCTTGAGGTGGAACGGACGATGATTGGAGCATGTGACCAAAAGGGGAAAAAGAGGTTGGTTTTGAGAGCTTTGTATTATTGAAGGAAAACCCGGGTTTTTCAGATTCGGGATTTCCCAGATGTGCGAGTTTACCTATTGCTAGTAAAGAGAACTTTGGAAAATGCCTGCTTCAGTATCTTTACTGGGAGTCAGGGGTTTTCTGGAATGCTGACGTTATCCTGAATCTCCTTAAAAACCAAACAGCACCCCGTAAGGGGGCTGTTGGGGGTGCTGAGCCCCAGCATCTACCTAAACCCTGGGTGGTGCGAAGACTCAGTGAAGATGGAAGAGAAGGAGGGAGCTGTCGGGGGCCTGGGTGTACCAACCCCTTGCTTTCTTTTGCTGAAGAAATGGAACGGGCCATGAAGGCTGCAGAGGAAGCCCTTCGGCTTGGGACTCGGCCCAAGGCATCGGAGTCCTGGAAAAGTTGCCAATCCGACCTAGCTTCAGAAGGGGATTAGAAGTCGCCACGTGAGAGTGACTGGAGGATGGGGGCCGCTATGGGACTGGGACCGGCCACACCCAATGCGTAGCCAGTCCTTGTCTGGACTTCCTGACTGCTTTGAATGGATGGAAATGGGGAGTTACGCACCCTCTTCAAAGCCCCTTGAGATGAGATGGCGGCTAGCGCAACCTATTTTCACTTTCCCTGGCCCGGGACAAGGATGGGGGGTTAGTGGAGCACAGCCCCCCCCCTACCCAGCCAGGAGCGAATTGGAAGAATGGACGCACCATGGCCATCCTGCAGCAGTGGGATTCCAAAACCCCCCTTTTTGGGGCCCTCGCCAGCCTGCTAGCCTGTGCTAGTATTACCTCCTGCAGAGAGCATACTTCCCGGTTGGGCTTTTTACCCAGGCCAGGGATGGATCCAGTGCCAGTGGTATCCCACACTGTCTGTCCTAAGCTCCCAGGGATCCCCCTGCCCCCCCTTATGCCTCAACGATCCTGGCACCACAGGGGGGGCTAATCCAGCAGCCAGCTGGAATGCCTTTCCCTCCAGCGCAGCAAACAGCTCAGCAACCAGCTCCCCTCCCCCCACAGCCGACGCCGTTGCCCGCCCCCTCTCCAACCCAGCTACCTTAACACCAACCTGCTGGAATGCAACAACCAGGGGCACCACAGGGGGGACCAATCCAACAACCAACTGCAATGCCCCCCTCCAGCGCATCAAGCAGCTCAGCAAGCAGCCCCCCTCCCCCAATCACCCGCAGCTGATGTCCCCCCTCTGCGAGCCCAACACCACCCCGCTTCACAGCAACTTTTGATGGAATGCCAGCCAAGCTAGCTTACTTCCTCAGCAGGGTCTGGGCTCACGTTGATCAGTATGGTGACCAATACGAAGCAGAACAATCTAATGCCATGTGCTTACATATCCAGGAAGTTAACGGACACTGAGCGCAGATGGGCGATATGGGAAAAAGAGGCGTTTGAGGTGTGATGGGCTCTCCTGTCCTGGAGACATTTCCTGGAGGGGGTGGAGGAGCCTTTTGAGGTTTGGACTGATCACAAGAATCTCGAGGCACTGAAGACCCCGAGGAAGCTTTCTCCAAAGCAGGTTCATTGGGCTCAATATTTCAAGCGTTTTAACTTTAACCTGAAATATATCCCGGGGGGTAAGAACATTCTGGCTGACGCTCTCTCCCGCAAACCCCAATTTGACAGCCGACGGGAAGAGATAGTTCACACCATGATTTCAGAGTCTCAGCCAGCCGCCCAAACCTGCACCAGAGCACAAACGCGCCAGGGTTCCAACCTCCCCGAAGACAAGTTGACAGCAGAACTAAAAGTGGCGCTCTCTAATGATCCCTGGTTTAAATAACACCAGGCGGACCTCACCCTAAGGGACGGGTTGGGGTGGAAGGGGAATAAACTTTATGTGCCCCGCAGCCTGCAGCTCCTAGTACTGAAGAGAAGTCATGACTCTCACCTAGGGGGCCACTTTGGGTTTTTAAAAACCCTCCATTTGACTAGGAGG
Organism: Arizona elegans; assembly: GCA_022577455.1. Taxonomy (NCBI): domain Eukaryota; kingdom Metazoa; phylum Chordata; class Lepidosauria; order Squamata; family Colubridae; genus Arizona; species Arizona elegans. Next base: position 160,248,906 of record JAKOOJ010000001.1, read on the forward strand.
CAATTCTGGTGGCCAAAGATGAAAACTGAAGTGGAAGACTATGTGAGGAGCTGTGCCACCTGCGCCACCATGAAATACCGACCAGGTCAGCCCCCTGGATTTCTCCAGACTGTGGCTGAACCCACCAAGCCCTGGGAGGAGATTGCAATGGACTTCATAGTTGAGCTCCCCAACAGTGGGGGCAACCGAGTCATTTGGGTTGTCATTGATTTATTCTCCAAGCAAGCCCACTTCATTGCCTGCAGTGGACTACCCTCGGCTAAAAAACTGGCAAAGCTGTTTGTGAAACATATCTAGAGGCTACATGGAGTCCCAAGAAGAAGAATATTGGACAGCGGGGTCCAGTTTACCGCTAAGTTCTGGAGGGAATTTCTACGAGCCATTGGGTCGTCCCAGGGACTTAGCTCGGCTTTTCACCCGTCAACTAACAGATCAGCTGAAAAATTGAACTCAGTGGTGGAACAGTACATTAGGTGTTATGTGAATTATCAACAGGAGAACTGGGTGGACTTGTTACCATTTGCAAAAGTCGCTTATAATAATGCAGTACACAGCAATACTGGATTGACCCCTTTTCAAATAACTACGGGCATGGATTTTGTGCCGATGCCTGAGTTGCCCAGGCAGCTGCCAACTTCCATGTCCTTAACGGACTGGATGACCTCATTGAAAAAGGGTTGGGAGAATACAAAAAAAGCTTTAGCGGAGTCAGCGGAGAAATATAAGGCTCAAGCCAACAAACATCGGGGTCTCCAGCCGCCTTTCCGAATAGGTGATAAGGTGTATTTGTTAACCAAGTACCTAAGATTGAGAATGCCCAGCAAGAAGTTTGGACCCAAATTCATAGGTCCCTTTCCTATGTGAAACTGATTAACCCAGTGACTGTCCAACTTAGGCTCCCTTGCATATTAGCGAAAATACACCCCGTTTTCCACAGCAGCTTATTGAAACCGGTCAGAGAATTCACCCTCAGATCTTTGTCAGCTGCTCCGCCCCCTCCTTTGATAATACAAGGGGAGACTCATTATGAGGTGAAGAGAATCTTGGACTCTAGACTTTACAGGGGCCAATTACAATATTTGGTGCACTGGAAAGGCTACCCTTTGACTGAAGCTACTTGGGTTAAGAGTTGGGATGTGAAAGTTGATGCAAACAGTTTCATGACAAATTTCCTGACAAACCGAAAGGTCCTTCGGGGGGGGGGGGAAGGGGGGGTTAAAGGGATTGGTGCTAAGTGTTAACCCCTTCTTTTGTGTTTTGTCTGTTTTATTTTTCAAGATGTGGTTCTTTCTGCCGGGTGGGGGGGACGCCTGTCAGCCTTGGAAGCCATATTAGGCCGGAAGCTTCAATGCTGCCACCTCCTCATGTGTGGGAAAGTAGGAGGGGGGATTTAGGAGAAGGGAGTTAGTAGACATAATAGTGTTCTTCCTATCAGTCAAGGTCAGGGTGAGCCAGCATCTGGAGGAGGAATGGTCAGGGGCTGGCTTGAGGTGGAACGGGCGATGATTGGAGCATGTGAGCAAAAGGGGAGAAAGGGGTTGGTTTTGGGAGCTTTGTATTATTGAAGGAATGCCCGGGTTTTTCAGATTCAGGATTTCCCAGATGTGCCAGTTTACCTATTGCTAGTAAAGAGAACTTTGGAAAATGCCTGATTCAGTGTCTTTACTGGGAGTCAGGGGTTTTCTGGAACGCTGACACCCAGCTGCCGAACCGCCGCCTATGGGTCTTCAGACCGGATCCGTCCTGCAGGGACGGGGGAGAAGGAGGGGCACCTCAGACGACCAAGAGGAACAGGCAAGTTCCTCGGAGGTCAGAGGGAATCTACTGTGAGTCAGTGGCGGGGGGAGGCAACCATGGCGGCTGCCACGAAGCTGTGACAACCGGGCTAAGAATAGTGCTGGAGGAAAGGGGAGTGAAATGGAGCTCTTTGAAGCTGGGTGAATGACAACAAACCCAGGCTTGTAACAACATGTGGAGCAATATTATTACTTAGAAGACCCCTAGCCTAAAATAACGGCTGTGGAACAAAGGGGCTTTGGAAAGTTTTAAATTGCAACTTTAAAGAGACAAAGACCCGAGAAACAACTAATTTTTGTATAGAACTAAAGGAATTAATTAATGAGACTGGTAAAAAGACTGGATATTTTAATTCGAATTGGATTCTAAAAAAGAAGATTTGGTACTTTTAAAATTAAAAGAAGAATTGCACAATATGGATGCTTGCATGACTAATGGAAAATGTGGATTGTAGAGAGACACCATCTGGTTTAAAAAGAAACTTTGTAACTTTTTGTTGTTGTTGTTATGGAAAATTCTGAGTTCTACAGATAAAAGCCATGGGACTTTGTGGAGGAGTCTTTTTTTCCTGTCTGCAGACAGCTGGATTTTGGTGAAAAGAAAAGGAATTATAATGGAACTCCTATAGTTGAAATAACAATAATTAAAAATTGGCACAGGAACAAAAGAAGGAATAAGCACAGCCCAAGAGAGGGAGATTTGATACATTCTATCCAGAATAAAAATTAAAAAAAAAGATTTAATATGATTTATAGGACAAAACTGAAAATTTTGAAAATGGAAGGAATATATGTTTGCAGGCAAGGAAATGAAGAAGTAAGATAAATGCAACTGGAAAAAAAAAGATTTAAACAATGTGATTTAAAATAAAATAATGTAAAGGTGGATTGTAATAATAAGGGTTTTTTTAATAGAAATTAAGAATGTTAAATGGGATTTTTTTTGTAAAAGGAATTGATGAATATATTTAAAGATATGTTTGAAGCAAGAACCATGTTTTAATGTTAAATTGTTATGAAAAAGAATAAGGATAAATATGATTAATTTAAAATGTTAAAAGGAATTTATAAATACATTTAAAGGTATGACTTAAGCAAGAACCATGTCTCAATGTTAAATTGTCATGGAAAAGGATAAGGATAAATATGATTATCTGAAAATAAGCAATGTATAGATGGATGAGAACATAAGAAGGGATCAATAGTTAAACCAACTATGATTATGCCGTGTTTAACAGCCAAAAAATAAAAATAGATATGCTGTGTAACAGCCAGAAAAAAAGGGCTATGCTGTATTTATCAGCCAAACAAAAATGACGATGCTGTGTAACAGCCAGAAAACAAAAATGACTATGCTGTGTTTAACAGCCAAACAAAAATGGTTATGCTGTGTAACAGCCAAAACAAAAATGGATATGCTGTGTAACGGCCAAGAAACAAAAATGAATATGCTATGTTTAACAGCCAAAAATAAAATGGTTATGCTGTGTTTAACAGCCAAGAAATGAAAATGATTGGTTTAACAACAAAGATAAAGATAAAGATGTTGGGTTGTATAGCAAAAATAAAATGTGGTGGGATAGCCAAAATAAGGATGAGTATGTTAATAATTAAAATGAAATGAATAAGTTAGGTTTAATAACAGAAATAGAGATTATAAATGTTGAGCTCAATAGTAAGAATAAAATGATTGTGTTGGAATTTAATATTTTATGAATGTTTATAATAATTGTATGATTTATACTTTAAAAATGAATCCATCTAAGCAAATGAAAAAGGGAATGATAATTGTTTAAGATTTAAGATTTAAATAACGTTTTTTTGGGGATAATGGCATAGTTAAATAATAGATTTGAGGGAAATAATTGAGTAAAATATTAAGTTGTATTAATTGAAAATTAAGATTTATTAGTGATTTGTATGAATTTGTGACCGGATCAAGAGCTTTGTTTTGAAAAGATGTGTTTTATGTTTGTTTTAAAAATAATAAAAAACTTTTTTTTTAAAAAAAGAGCAAGTTGTGAGGGGTATGCATGAGAATAGATGTGTGTGCTTGTATATCTTCCTTCCTTCCTTCCTTCCTTCCTTCCTTCCTTCCCTCCCTCCCTCCCTCCCTCCCTCCCTCCCTTCCCTGCTTCTCATTCCCATCTCCTTCCTTCCTCCTTTTTTTTGGAGTGCTTGTTTCTTTTTTTCACCTATTATACTGCTTCAATGATGTTTGCTCAAGGGATTATGGACAGCAAATCCCCCACACACACAACCTGCCACCAATTTCACCGCGCCCTGCTCCCCCAGCTCCTGCCCCCAGCCCTGTGGAAGGCTGCAAGAAGCTTCCATCCCAGCTTCTCTTATCTCTCCCGTTCTTTTCCTCCTCAAAGTCACAGTGCGGGGCTGCAAGGGCGGAAATCCCTGTGCGCGTGCACACACACACACACAAATGTGCACGAATGGGCAGAGACTTCCCATTTTTTAAAGACAAGTTTTATTAAATTTTTCTTTTACATACATATTTTATGAACAGAGTATTGACCGGGTCACATCTTTTACAACTTATAACATATTTATATATTGATTTTTATAATCTATTCCAGTCTCCTTTTTTGTTTTTTCCAGATATAATTTACATATTTCATTTTCTGCCATAATATTCTTTTTTCTCTATTTTTATCTTATCTTAATTTCTTCTTAATACTTAATATATAAACAGTATCACCATCCGCCCTTCAAATCCTAATGTCTTAGCATTGCTTCAATTAATTATCTTATTTCTCCATTTATAAAATATATTTCTTATAATCCCAATCACATTTTTTAGTTATAAACAATAAACTTCATCCTATTCAATTCTTAAATTGAAGCCCTTTAACTTAATTGATCTTCCACATCTTATCTCTTCTTAATACATAATAAGCAATATCACTCTCCACCCTTAATTCCTGACTTCTATTATAGCATCCATTAATTATTTTATTTCCTCATTTGCAAGATATTATTTCAAAATTCCCATCACACTTTTTTCAGTTTTGCATCATAATTTCAATTCATAATTGAACCTAGTTACCACTTCATATTTCATCTGCTGTTCCATTTTACAATACACAATAAACATATTTACTTTTTACATTCACAATTACTATTATTAATAGAGTTCCCTTAGATCTACTAATATATATATATATTAATTCCCTTCCTCCTTTCCACTATTCTTCCCCTTTTAGCCATTTTCTCCTGGTTTCACCAGAATTCCACTTCTTAATGATTTTCTCCTTTCATCCTATTCTCTTTTCTTCTTCTTTTTTTTATTTTTATATTTATTATATCTTTTCTCCTGAACTCTTTCTCTAACTTTTGAGTCCATCACTCGCATAATTCGCCCCCTGCTGTTATCCAATCTTTTCCCATTTCCTTCTCTTCCCTTAGATTGCTTTTTTTTTTTTTTGGGAAAATATTTCCCCCTGTCCATTCTTTTTTTGCCACTATAAATTCCAGTGTAATCATCTAACATTTTGCCTTCAATTCTTTTTCCTTCAATATCATTTTCTTGTTTCTCATTTATGTTCTCTTTTTCCTGTTTTGTGTGCTCTAACAAAGTTTCTGACTTTTTATTGTCCTTTATTGATTCATTCACGTTTTTAAGCATCTCAATTAATTCTTCACACATCCAAGACTCCATTATATTAGTTTAAAAGATATTTCCACTTATATTTAATTAAAATTTTTGTCCATATAGTCTCTTTTTTATTTCTAGATAATATCCAGTACAAATGTTTATCCAATCCACTCCAACTTAAAGCTTTATTATTGTCCACCTCCTTTAGAAGTCGAGACCAAGCAATTTAAAACAAAACAAATACTCCTTAAAATTTCTCACAGTTCTTGTAGTGATCAAGGTCATTGTTGTAATTTCCTTGAATTTTCAAGTCCATCGTTGTAGTGCTTTCTTTCCACCAGCAGATGTCTCTCTCCAATCCATATTTCTCAGAATAACAAAGTATCCAGTTTACAAAAGTATTTTAAATCCACATAGAAAATACTTTCTCTCAAATTGCTTTTCCTTTTATTGTTTTTAATTTCTCCAAACTCAGTTTTAAATCCAGTTGTAAAATTTCCTTTCTTGGGCTTTAATATGTTAACCTCCTCTTTGTTCTTACTTCATACTTCAAAACTGTCAAAATTCTTTCAAATCTTCATTAAAAAATACTTTCCCGTGGGTTTCCTTTTCTTATATTGGTTTTAATTTCTCCAAGTCCAATTTTAAATCCAAATATAAGATTTTCTTTTCTGGGCTTTAATGCTCTGACTTCCTCTTTGTTCTTTTTCCTCCATTAAAATTCCCAAGTGCCAATTAGCCGCTTGCTTCCTTGCTAGGATCTTTTAAAGGTTTTTTAAAAAGTAATTCCCTTTTTTACCTGTGAGTTGGCCAATCACTCACCCGGTACCAGTACTCTGTCCTGCACAAAATCTTATTCCGGTTACCCTAGCTTCAAAGCGGTTGTTTTTAATGGCCGTCGTCCCCGCCGCCAGATCGAAGAGCTGCCTCCGATCTTCTGAGGAATTGGCCTGTTCCTCTTGGTCGTCCGAGGCACCTCTCCTTCTTCACCGTCCGTACAAGATGGTTCCGGTCCAAAGACTCCCCAACAGCAGTTTGTCTGGCTTGATTTTTGCCGGGCTCATTGGAGCCTGCTAATTTCCAGCCAGTCTCACCACAACGCTTCCGGTTTCTCCTCAGAGGCTTCCCATTTTGACACCTCTCCCCTGTCGCTGCCTCTATTATCTCCCCCCTTGTAGCCCTGTGCTTTGACATATATTTTTTCCAGGGGCTATATATTATTATATACTCTCAAACAATTACAGAATAAAAGAAATAGTAGAATAATAATAGAAAGAATAATAGAAAACATTTGTTATTTAGCAATGACAAATTAGTATTAGCAATACTAATCCAAACACTGAGCCCTTTGTTTATAAGTTAGGAAGGAAGGAAGTTACTATATGCATAACCAACAAAGTTTGTAAAAATATGTTTCTCTTCAACAGGATAACATTGAAATCCCTATCCCAAGGTACTTTATCAAGGAGAAAATTAAAGTATTAAAAGAGAGAGAGGGAATCCTTGCTCAGATCATGTTAGATGCCGGAATGTATGAAGATGAACCTGTAAGTATATCTATATAATAAAGTGAGGGATACAGGCAATCCTCATTTAGCAACCATTTGTTCAGTGACCATTCATATTCATCATCACAGTGATGATGAACACAGGGACTTTATGAGCAATCCTCAAAGTTGCAATCATCACGGTGTCTTGGTAGTCACATGATTGCAATTTTGGCACTTTGCAACTGGCTTGAATTTACAACAATTGCAGCAACTTCCTTGCCAGTTTTTCTCAAGCAAAGTCAATGGGGAAGCCAGTAGAGCAGGTCACAAATTGCTCCTCTGCTTTTTCTCCTAGGGAGCCCCCACGCAGCAGAGTAAGTGCAGATCCTAAAAGACAGGCAGTTGCCTTCTTGGCTACACTTGGACCACAGTACCCACCATTCCACAGCACCTGCCCACCCACACTATGGGGCCCATCCCCACTCACTAATGCCATCTACCTGCATTCATATTGCAGCACCCAGCTGCATTGCAGCTCCTACTCCCCACACAGCTGATTCTCACTTAACAATTGCAGTGAGAACTGCTGGAATTGATTGCTAAGCAATGCAGTTATGTGATATCACACTTTATAATATCTTTGGTTGGGAGGGGGAAGTCTGAATACCATAATGATTTAATTAAAGATAATATGTCATGATGATCATAATTATGGGACTAGGCAGAAATTATTTCCTTAATGAATATTTATAACACCCTTATACCATATGTGTGTACATATCCATACCAGTACAAAGCTTTAACTAATGTCTTTTGTTCTTTAAACTTCTCAACTTTTTCTTTGATGGGAGCTCCATTCAATCATAAATTGTTTGGTCTTCCTGTGAATTTACTCATTCCTCTTTCATGTTTATTTCCAGTGCGATCCTCATTATTTCTATATAATCAAATCACTTCAGTATACTTTGTTCATACCAATCACTCGCTTCTGTGTTCAGTAACCATACATTCTTGATCCTTTCATTTCTTTTACTACCTATACTCCAAGTAAAACATTCTCACTCCATACAACTTTTATGTTTCTCTTGACAGCTATCATCCCATGTAAAAAGTGGGACAGAAGCACAAGTTTATGCAGGTATTTTTGTTTCTTTGAAAATAATATATTTCTCATACCAGTCCACATACAGCCTTGTCCACATACATCTTTGTACATTTTAGCATTTCTTCATGCATTTTTCCACTTTTAGAAAACATTCTTCCAAGGTGTACAAATTCATCTACGTGTTCTAATTATTACCAGGGACTTGATGAAAAACAAAAACATTATCTTGTTTTGCACACATGCTTATTATACATGGATTTCCCAAATGTTGTTCAGGTTTGACCTTATTCTGTTGACCTTATCTCTTTGTTTTTACATTCACTAACTTTTCTTTTGTATAGGAGAACAATAACAGCATTCTTCTGATCAGCAGGCATAGATACAGTTTTCACATACATATTACATGAATCACACAGCAATTTCATAACTAAGCCACATTTATTTTTCCTGTTTTCATCATTCATGCCTATGTTCTTATCACAGAATTTATGCCATCATTTTCATTTATTGTTTCCTGGGCATTAACATTTATTAGTTTCAGTTCTATTTTCATCATATCACTGTCGTTTCCATACAGTCTCGAAAATACTCCTTTCATCATTTCCTCACTTATTCCAGATCTTTCCATTCAATCTGCATAGGCTCTTTTTCTTTCACTTTCAAAGCAATCTTTTATTTCCATCTAAATTACTCTGCATTTCCTCTGCATCTTTCAGAATTAACTATTTCTTGTTCTCTTTAACTAAATTCTTGGCAACAATCTTTTTTTGTCCATACAAATTATTAAGTATGTACAACTATTTGGATCTGCAGTGGGAAAGGGGCTTCATAGGGATATGGGCACACTTTACTAATTCTGTTAGCAGCTCCTTAAATAAGTCTTGACTTTTCATGGACTTTTCCTTAATGGGATAAGTGGCAATGCTGTAATGTAAGAAGAAGTGTGTGTGTTTAAGGAAGCACCAACATGAGCAGCAAGTATGCCCAGGTGCCCTTTGAAGCATTTTCTACTTTACATCCAAATAGCTGTGCATCATTATACACTATACAGTATCTAGAATGGGAGATCCTGTTCATAGTTACTTATGTCTTAGTTATTCTAGGTTGCATTATTGCAATACACACAACATAGGACTGTCATTGAAGACCATCCAGAAACTACAAGTAGTCCAGAATGTAGCTGAGCCAGTAGTTTGGGGCATTCCTGGGCATGGCCATATGACACATTATTCTGTGACCTGTGCTGGCTTCCTACAGGGTTCTGAATATAATTCAAGGTATTGATTATCACCTAAAAGACTTATATGGTACAGAGTCAGATTATTTCCAGGAACGCCTTGTTCAGTGTTGTTTGCCCATCCTGCATGCTCTAATAAGGTGGGCATACTCTAGATTCCTCCGTAAAACAATGTAATCTTATGGGACTTTGGAGGAATGGTCTTTACTATGATAGCATCTGCCCTTTGGAATAATCTCCTGACATATAGTTGGTCCTATGCACGCCTTTTAAAAGGTAGTGAAAACATGCCTTTTTTCCTCAGGCATTCAAATCAGGATGATAAATAACCTTGTCTGCAAAGGGCCTAATACATTTTAGTACCCAGTTGCCAAATAATTGTTATATTTGGTTTTAGCTGGTATTATTTACTTTGGTTTTGGTTTTTTTGTTCTTTGGTCCACTATATACCATCCGGAATCATGTTGTTCAAGTTGGGTAGCCATACAAGAGCTCAGTCAATCTATTCCTTCAAGGACAGAACATTGAGAGTATAAAGAAGCATTCTAGACCCATTTCCCCCCCACAAAGTAGGAAGAGGTAAATAATATATTTGGAATTATTCTGAGGTCAAAATGATACCTGTCAACAGGATTGATGTGGTGCGCTTACTTGAAATAACGATTGAGTTTTCTCTTAAACTTCCTTTTTATATTACAGAAAAAACCTGTGAAGGTCATGCTTTTAGAAGAAGCTGTTAGAGTAATTCAGATAGCTGAGCGAGCTCGACAGGGCCGACTCAGGGCTACATTCATGAAGCAAATCTTTCTTGAAGAAAAGAGAGAACGATTAGCCAGGCTTCAGGGTTCAAAAGGTCCAGATGTTGAAACTGCTGCAATGTGCATTCAAAGGGTAAAGCATACATACAAATACGTTCCATTGAAAAGTGGCTTTTTATTCAATTTCGTTTGAATGTGCTATCTATGAAGAATGTTCATATCTGTTTTTATATTATTGTTTGCCTTCATTTAATTAAACAAAGAAAAGAAAAAACAAAACAAATACATATTTACTTCTCATACATATGTGTATAAAATATGATACAATGGTTTCAGGAAAGGATTATTGTATTTCATTGTAATAATTGATAGACATATTTTAAGCAGTTTGTTCTTAAGTTGTAATGTCAGGTCTTTAATCCTCTAAATCAGTGGTCCCCAACCTTTTTGGCTGTACAGACTGGTGGGGAGGGGAGGGGACGGGTTCACGCTCTCAATCTAATCCTGTGCATGCACAAATGAAGCTTCATGCGCTGACCCATCATTTCTGCAGCCCTTATCCCAACGGGCCATGGACCAGGAGTTGGGGACCCTTGCTCTAAGTAATTGGAAACTTTAAGTTATCTTTTCCAAACTGAAGCATTATTAGCAATAAAAAGGGTACTGACCATCCATTTCAATAGTCTAAGTGACATTTTCCATATAACAGGTAAGTAGTTAAAAGACTGTGAACTATGTTTGTGGTCTGCCAGCAGCCTGTGGAGCTGGCAGCAGAGTTGGACAGTGAGGAGGCTGGGGAGGAACATGGGCCAGTCCTGGAATCTGGGGAAGGCTCAGACGAGGGCTCTGCATCAGAGGCAGAGATGGGGCCAGGGCCACCTGGGAGTTATGTGCGGACTCCAGAGCCTCCAGAGTAGGACATCAGAGAGGCAGAGGAACAGGGGGAGCCTGTTCCTAGTGTGCACATGCGCAGAGTTGCCAGAAGGCAAGAACAGTTAAAACAAAAGGGACGACTCGGGAGTAAGGCTTGGAGATGATTGGCCCCTCCCATAAGACATAAAGGAAGAGCAAAGGCACGTGGGCCTTTGCAAGAAGCAACATTGTGGATGGTGTCGGTTTGTACTTTGAAGTTCCATTTTTGACTCTGTTTCCGTATGGCCTTGCCAAGATAATTCCCAATTAGGTCTTTGGCAGTGTGTCAAAGAAGATAAAGGTGGGTGTTTACCAGTCTTATCCAAAAGACTGTGGCAGATTCTTGGTGATTCAGCACGTGCTGTGAATGAAAGGAATTCACAGCCGTTAAAGTAAAAAAAGGGGGGTTTGGGACTAGTTGTGTGCTTTTTACAATATCAGGAAGCCTAGGTCAGAACAAACTACTTACCTTACTGTGTTTCCCCCAAAATAAGATCTACCCCCAAAATAAGCCCTAGTTTGATTTTTAAGTGTGCGCCTAATATAAACTCTATCCCAAAAATAAGCCCTAGTGAAGGGGGGTGGGCATGGCCAGTACAGGAGGTGGTGAGTGCACGCGGACTGTTGGTGTCTGGCAGCCTACAACAGCACAGGTGAGTTGATTACCTGTCCAAGGAGCAGGCAGAGGCGAGGTGGAGGCACGCAATCTGGACGTGCTGTGCGGGCCTCGGGGAAACGAAGAGTCAGTGGGCCGGAGTGGCGGATGGCCATGGGAGACTCGTCTTTGCATGGCGGCACCGGCAGCAGATGGAGGCAGAGGCGCGGGGGAAGGCAGATGATCCAGACGCATTGCTTGGGCTGCAGGAAAGCTAAGCGTTGGTGGGCCAGAGCAGGTGGACGGCCATGGGAGACTCATCTTTGCTTCTCTTCCCTTGCCTGCGGTCCATGCAACAGGTTGGAATTGTCTGCCTTCTGCCTCGCGCATGAAGACAAGCCTCCTGCAGCCCACTGACTTTCAGCTTTCATGTAGCACATCCAGATTGTCTGCCTCCACACCCCCCCCCATGCCTCCGTAAGCCTCCCAGAGTGCACCAACCAAGAGACCAGTGGGCTGCAGCTGCTGCTGGATACCATCGGTCCCTGCACGCTTGCTGCCTCTTGTGCGCATGCCAGGGCAGGACGCCCAGCTGAGCTGATCACCCTGAAATCATGTTTCCCCAAAAATAAGCCTTAATGTTTATTTTGGAGCCCAAAAAAATATAAGACCAGGTCTTATTTTCGGGGAAACACAGTACCTGTTATACCTGGATGGGGGGGAATTAAACAATAGTTTTAATGAAGCATTATTCTCACTGCACTTGCAGTAACACAGTGAATTACACATTCCTTTTCTACTTTTTGAATATACACCCAAAATTTAGTACCTCAAAATATATCCATAATTCAAGATTGAGAAAACCAAAATTGACAAATGTATAATTGTGTTTTCAGAGCTGTCTTCAGAATTGAAGAATCCCATAAAAATTAATAGAGTAATCTTCTGAGTTTTTTCCAAAAATATTTATGAGAATTCCACACAAAATCTAAACTAACCTGGAAATTACACTAATTTTTAGAATGTCTTGTCAGGGCGCAATCAGCCCTGTTACCTTCCTGAGGTAATTGCCTGGATCGTGGCATTTTCCTTGTGTATACTTTTGAAAAATAAAACGGGAATACATCTTCTAATTAAACTCATATTTATTTGTTATAAAGAAAATAAAACATCTAACTGATCTAATTAGTTACATTTTGAAAAAGTTCGTGCTGGCTATTTCTCAGCCGGACCTTTCTGGGCAAGAGAACAAAAGAAAAAATGTGAAGAAGGAATGTGGGTGGACATGCGCAGTTATAGCTTACTGATAAGGATTCTTGGCAAGCTACGGAAAGTCTGACAGTCCAGAAATAATGAGCTCAGCTGGTAAATAAAAAAACACAGTGACATGTTTATTATATCTCTCAAAAGGAAACCTATTATTACTGGTTCGTTGCACAGTCAACCAGATGTTTAAACTGGATTTGAAATTTTTATCAACCTGTTGAGTCCTTTCCAAGATCCTGGGATAGGCAGATGTTGATGTTTGGTGGTGTTAAAGGTATCATTGCAGGATGTTCTGATTAAAGTTGCCTTTTGCAATTGAGGAATGGTAATTTTGTCAATGCCGATGGTGTTCAAATGGTGCTCCAATTGTTTTGGGCCAAGGGATACTATTACTATTGGTACTAACTTTGCTTTCTTTTGCCACAGACATTCTATTTCTATAGATCTTTGTATTTTGTTATCTTCTCCTTTCTCTTCTGTTCTCTTATCTCTAGGTACTGCCATGTCCACTATCCAGACATTTTTATCTGTCTTATTGATAGTTGTTAAGTCTGGGATATTATGTGGCAGGTGCTTGTCATAACATTTTGAATTCTAAAATCTTAGGGCACTTTACCTTCTTCATTTTCTACTACTCTCTCTTATTTTAATAGTTGTTCACCTGGTCAGCTGGTACAAGAAGATCGCACTATGAACAATGGCATGACAAACAAGCAATAATGGTCCATTGGAAGATCTACAAGAAATACCATTTGCCTGCAAGCAAGAGCAGTTTTTGCTTGCGGGCAAATGGTATTTCTTGTAGATCTTCCAATACACCATTATTGCTAATTTGTCATGCCATTGTCTGTAGTCAGTTAGTGCAATCTTCTTGTAACAGCTGATCAGGTGAAGAACTGTTTCTTTAGCTTCTTTGCAGAAGAATCACTTGCTGTCTGTTGCTATCTTCTCTGTTCCAGCTTTGTGTGCATTTGTTCTTATGGCCTGGTGTGTAGCCAGAATTAGCCGCTTTGTCTAATTCCTTCAATTTACCTGCTCTTAGTCATTGACAAGTCTTGTTATCTATATTCCCTGCTTTTTCTAAATATACATGTAATGTAATAGTTTGTGTTCCCATGCCTTTTTTCTGTTCTTCATTTAGTCTTTCTTGTAGGCCAGTTTGGTCTCTCCTGTACTCAGTAGGCTTAATTTTCAAGAGGAAAAGAGTTGCAGTTGAGTTAAGTCAATTGCAAGCTAAGGGTGAAATTCTTCAGAGTAATTGGAGTCATGCCATAAACAGCTTGTAATTAATTTAAATGAGTTCAGGAAGTAGATCTCAATAACCATTAATGGAGCCAATAATCAGAACAAGATTTCTAACACAATGTCTTCAAATGTGATTGAATATGAAAATATTTTTGAAAAATGTTTAATAATCCAAATCATTCCATTTACCAGGTATACTCGAGTATAAGCCGACCCGAATATAAGCCAAGGCACCCAATTTTACCACAAAAAAATGGGAAAACTTATTGACTCGAGTATAAGCCTAAGGTGGGAAATGCAGCAGCTCCTGGTAAATTTCAAAAATAAAAATAGATACCAATAAAATTACATTAATTGAGGCATCAGTAGGTTAAATGTTTTTGAATATTTATTTCAAAGAAAAACAGTAAACTATCTCTGTAAGTGGAAAAGAGGGTAAACAAAAACAATATGGTATCAAAGTGTCTTCTGAAGCCACATCTAGTGCCAGGGTTTGTGTTCCTTCCTTCTTCTTTCTTTCTTTCTTTCTTTCTTTCTTTCTTTCTTTCTTTCTTTCTTTCTTTCTTTCTCTCCCTCTCTCTCTCTCCCTTCCTCTTCCTTCTTGCTTTCTCTTTCTTGTCTCTCCCTCTCTTTTTTCTTTCTCTTTTTCTTTCTTTCTTTCTTCTCTTGCCCTTTTAGCATTTCTCTTGACACTTCTCCAAAATGCACTCCCAAGAAGCCATATCTCTCTCCCTCTCCCTCTCTCTCTCTCACACACACACAGAGGTTGGATTGGATATCTCTCTCCCACCCTCCTTCCCTCTCTGCTTTAGGCTTAGAAAGTCTGCCAGTGCTGTTCCTCATTTGGCAATGCCACCCCCCCTTCCCCCATTGCCTTCCCCAAACACCTCCCCCGCTTGCAAATGTGGCATGCCGTCCGGGTGGGAAATGCCTGGAACGCAATAAAGCCCACCAATTCACCTCCTGCTGGCAGGCTGGCTAATGGGATGAGAGGAGAGGCTCAGCCTTTGCCTGGCTTCCCTCCTCCTGCAGTCTCCTCAGTGCTCGCTCGTGTTCCCCCTCCCCAGTCTAGCATGATTGCAGGCGGAGCCACATTGCCTTTTGCAAGCCCGCTGTCGGAGAAGCCAGTGAGGGCTGGCTTTTTGCATAGTTTTGTCCAGCTGTCAGGGGAGCATGGCTTCCTCCCCAGGCCCCCGTCCGTTTCCCCCCGCCAACAGCTGGACAGTGGCCTGGAAAGGGAAATGTGAGCTTCTGCATGCATTAACCTAGACAGGAGGGAGAGAGCGTAAGTGAGCCAGAGGCCCTTCCCTTCAGCCTTTGCCCAAAGCCCCGCGCCGCACCAGGAGGCTGAAGTTTGAATTTCTTCCCCCCTCCACCAAAAGGAAAGAGGCGCCTGGGGTGTGTAATATGTGTGATTGCACATATGAACGAGCCCGTCTCCTTCGCGAATTCTCTCTCTCTCTCTCTCTCTCTCTCTCTCTCTCTCTCTCTCTCTCTCCCTCCCTCCCTCCCTCCCTCCCTCCCTCCCTCCCTCCCTCTCTCCCTCCCTCTCTCTCTCTCTCTCTCTCTCTGCTGGCTCCCTGAGCAGAATTGCCATAGCTGCCTGGAGCGGGTCCGGTTCTGACCCGGCAACCTCACTCGAGTATAAGCCGAGGGGGACTTTTTCAGCATAAACAAATGTGCTGAAAAACTCGGCTTATACACGAGTATATACAGTATATTTTTATCAATTCTTTTACTATTCTCTTTTTTTAATTCAGTATATTACAGTTTAAAGAAAAAGGAAATGGCTTCTGAACTAATGTTCTTTTCTTTACACATTATAAGAATAGAATCAAAATAGAGCTGCAAGGGACCTTGGAGGACTTCTAGTCCAGCCCCCTGTTCAAGCAGGAGATTCTATACCAGTGATGGCTAACCTATTGCCATCGCGTACCAGGAGGGGGAAGGCTCTGGAGGCTGGGGACAGCAAAAAACGTCGCTTCCTGTCAAACCGGAAGTTGGGAAACGGGCCGTTTCTGCCCTCCGGAGGGCCTTCAGGGGGGTGGAAAAGGCCATTTTCACCCTTCCCAGACTCATAGAGAGGCTCTGGAGCCAGGTGAGAGAGAAAAACGGGCCTTCCCCACCACCTCCCAGACCCTCCAGAGGCAGGAAGCAGGCCTGTTTCCCTACTTCTGGGGGCCCCAGAAGGCCTGAAAATCAGCTGGCCAGCGCACGCTGAGCTCATGTGCCCACTGATATGGTGGCATATGTGCCATACGTTCATCATCACGGTCCTATACCATTTCAGACAAGTGACTGTAGAGTCTCTTAAAAACTTCCAGTGATGAAGCACCCACAAAGTTTGAAGGCAAACTGTTCTACTGGTTAATTGTCCTTGCTGTTAGGAAGTTTCTCCTTAATTCCAGGTTTCTTCTCTCCTTGATTAGTTTCCATCCTTGTTTCTTGTCCTGCCCTCTGGTTCTTTGGAAAATAAATTGACCCCCTCCTCTTTGTGGCAGCCTCTCACATACTGGAATACTGCTATTATGTCCCCCCTAGTCCTTCTTTTCTCTAGACTAGCCAAATCCAAATTCTATAACCGTTCTTAATATGTTTTAGTCTCAAGGCCTTAAATCATATTAATTGTTCTTCTTTGCACTTTTTCCAAAGTCTCAACATCTTTTTTGTAATGTGGTGACCAAAACTGAATGCAGTATACCAGGTGCGGTCTTACTAAGGCTTTATAAAGCAGTACTAATACTTCACGTGGTTTTGATTCTATGCCTCTGTTTATACAATCAAGGATTGTATTAGCTTTTTTGGTTGCTGCTGCACACTGCTGACTCATGTTTAAGTGATCACCCACTATGACTCCAAGGTCCCTCTTACAGTTATTGTTTTTGAGCTTGGTTCTACCTAATCTGTACTTGTACCTTTGGTTTTTCCTGCCCAGGTATAAAACCTTGGTTTTTTCCAATTAAATTTCATGTTGGATAGGGCCCATTGTTCAAGTCTGTCAAGATCTTTTTGGATCCTGAGCTTGTCTTCTAGGGTATTGGCTATTCCTGCCAGTTTACCATTATCTGCAAATCTGATGAGTTACCCTTCTATTTCCTCATCTAAGTCATCTATGAAGATATTGAAAAGGGATTAAGACAGAACCTTGTGGTACCCCACTGTGTACTTCTCTATATAGATGTTTAGTTTAGTTCAGTTTATTGATTAGCCCATAGGCCATATAAAAAAACAAGAGTTCCTAACACAAATTATTATTAAAATCCTATAAAAACAATTTAAAATGAAATTGGAATAAAATACAATAATTTAATATATAGATAAATAAAATAAAATAACATTATATTCCAGTATCACCCCTACAATCTTCCCCAATTAGTCCAGCATATGCCGATCTCAACTGAACCATTTTACTCAAGTACTGTGCTGTATTAAATGTTGTTTTCAAATTCTGGTCTCACATAAGGTAAGTTGTTTTAATATGGGGTTCCCAATGGATCATTCGTTTAGTATATGAACTAAGATACTTGTTTCTCATTCTCTTATACAGGCAACAATCAAATAGTATGTGAGCCAGGTCTTCTACCTCTGCTGCTCTGCAAATGCAGATGCATTCATTATATGGTATAGAATGGAATCTCCCATATCTGACCATTATGTCAAGCTGTTCTAATCTCGCTTGCTTAAATATCTCCCTAAAATGTTTTGGCAATTGTAACTTTAAATAGCTGTCTATTTGAAAAGTACATTTATATTTACTCAGCCATTTCAAGTTACCAGCATTACTAAGGATAGCTATATCATTTTGTGCTTCTATATCCATGATTCTTTGAGCAACTCTTTTTAGCTTGTTCTCCTGTTACACGAGAGACAGGAAGGCCACAGCTTCTTACAAAATTTGTCAGTTTAGTAATCCAAGAGGTTTGTAGTTGTGAATTTATCTGCTCTAATAAACATAACTTGGGGAGTCTATCTTAGACTTAGACTTACACTTAGACTAACTTTATTGTCACTTTGAGTGTACATTAATTGGCATACATTAAAATGAAATGTCGTTGCATACAGCTCTCAAAGGTCTCCACCTCCAATATACACTACATAAACATGACAAAATAAGTAGGTAAATAAAAACAGAAGTATGCATATACCCCAGTGGTGGGTTTCAAATTTTTTTACTACCGGTTCTGTGGGTGTGGCTTGGTGAGCGTGGCAGGGGAAGGATACTGTAAAATCTCCATTCTCACCCCACTCCAGGAGAAGAATACTGTAAAATCTCCATTCCGTCCCCAATCTAGGGGAAGGTTACTGCAAAATCTCCATTTCTTCCTGATCAGCTGGAACTTGAGAGGCAGAGAATAGATGGGGGCGGGGCCAGTCAGAATTTTTACTACTGGTTCTCTGAACTACTTAAAATTTCCACTTATCAGTTCTCCAGAACTGGTCAGAACCTGCTGGAACCTTCTCAGCTGTCCTTACCATTCTCTGAATGGACTTTCTCTCTGAGGCACTGCAGCCACCAAACCAAACATTGATGCAGTTTGTTAAAGCGCTCTCAATCATGCTTCTGTAAAAAATGGCCAGGACAGAAGGAGAAAGATGTGCTTTCCTCATCCGATGCAGGAAATGCAGACGCTGATTTGCTTACTTCACTAAGGATGATGTGTGGAGAGACCAGTTCAGATTGTTAGTTATCTACACTCCCAGATACTTAATACTGTTGACCACCTCTACAGCTGCATACTTGATATTGAGTAGAATATGACCATGCTGGCTCTTTCTAAAAACTATGATGATTTTTATTAACATTTAGAACTAGGTTACTCAGTCTCCAATTCAGTGATTTTGTGCCAGTAGTTAAATGCTCTGATTTTAGGTGCATGAATTGTATAAATTCCCAATTCAGCTCTAACTGCTGCAGCAGATGTCCTTAGAGCTACACCCAAAATACATGTCAGGTGCTGGGACTGTGTTTGTTCTAATACTGTGATTGAGTATAGACCCCAAACGTCTGCTCCATAACATAGGGGTAACCTTAGTTTTATATAGCAATAGCACTTAGACTTACCATATTTTTCGGACTATAAGACGCACTGGTATATAAGATACACAAAGATTTTGAAGAGGTAAGTAAGAAAAAAAAGTTTTTGCCCTCCCCAGCCCCCAGGAGCACTTTGTCCCAAACCCTCTGGGCATCCCGTTTTTCACAAAAACAGGGTGTGCAGAGCAGTGGTGAAATGTAAAATTTGTTACTACCGGTTCTGTGGGTGTGGTTTGGTGGTGGTGGTGGTGGTGGTAATATGACTGAGTGGGCGTGGCCAACTTTTTTTTAAAATTTATTTTTAAAACCATTTTTTCTACAACCTCTTCGGCTGAAGAGGTTGTAAAAAAAAATGGTTTTAAAGTCCCTGACGATCCCAGCTAACTTGCCTGATCGGCAGAGGCTTTTTTTTTTTAAAGCCTCTTACGATCCCAGCTGACTTGCCTGATCGGCAGAGGCTTTTTTTCCTTTTAAAAACATTTTTTCTATAACCTCTTCGGCCAAAGAGGTTGTAGAAAAAATGCTTTTTAAGCCTCTGATGATCCCAGCTGAGCCAAGCGATCATCAGAGGCTTTTTTTTTTTTTAACTTTTAAAAGCATTTTTTCGGCCAAAGAGGTTGTAGAAAAAAATGCTCTTAAAAATTAAAAAAAAGCCTCTGATGATTGCGCAGCTCAGCTGGGCAATGGGGGGGGGACAGGGATTTTTGCTACCGGTTCTCCGAACCACCCGCCTCCATCGCTATCGGATCGGGCGATCCAGTCGGAACCGGGAGCATTTCACCCCTGGTGCAGAGGGTTTGGGAGGCCTGCATAGTGCTCCTGGGGACTGGAAAGGGCAAAAACACAATGCGTGGAGGGTTTGGGAGACCAAAAATGGGCCTGTTTTTTGCAAAAACAGCATTTTTCCCTCCCCAGCCCCCAGGAGCACTATGCAGGCCTCCCAAATCCTCTGTGTGTCCCGTTTTTCAAAAGAACGAGACACGCAGGGCAGGGCTTCGGGAGGCCAAAAATGGCTGTATTCGGTGTATAAGACGCAACAACATTTCCCCCGTCTTTTAGGGGAATATATATCTATATCTATATCTATATCTATATCTATATCTATATCTATATCTATATCTATACACACACATACATACATACATACATACATACATACATACATACATACACATATACTGCTCAAACAAATAAAGGGAACACAAGCAGAAGACATCCAAGTTCTGAATGAATGAAATAGCCTTATTAAATACTTTGTTCTTTACATACAGTAGTTTGTACACTGCTCAAACAACTAAAGGGAACACAAAACTACTGTATGTAACGAACAAAGTATTTAATAAGGCTATTTCATTCATTCAGATTTCGGATGTCTTCTGCTTGTGTTCCCTTTTTTTTTGAGCAATATATATAAATATAAATATAAATATAAATAATATAAATATAAATATATTTTATATATATATATGTGTGTGTGTGTGTGTGTGTTTTCTGAGGTTTTCGCGGGTGTTTGCATGTAGGTCTTTGGTTATTCGGGTTTTCTCCTGTGTAAAATTGGAGGTTTCTTGGTAACGTTTCGACGAAGTCTCATTCGTCATCTTCAGGCTGGTGTTCTCGGCTTCGTGCTTCTAGTCTCCCAATGGGCAGCAGAGTGTTTGCTGGCTGCCAGAAAAAAAGCCTAAAAACTAGTGGATTGTGATTTCACTGAACTAGGGCTGCATAAAAATCTTGGTTTATGTAGGAAGAACCTGGCTAAAGAGAAATACATATATACATACATACATACATTGCAGTATATACTGCATTACAGTGCTTTACATTCCTCTCTAAGCAGTTTACAGAGTCAGCATTTGGGTCCTCATTTTACCCACCTTGGAAGGATGGAAGGCTGAGTCAACCTTGAGCCTGGTGAGATTCAAACTGCCAAATTGCAGACAGCCAGCAGTCAGCAGAAGTAGCCTGCATTGCTGCACTCTAACCACTGCTCCACTGTGGTTTAATTAATGGGGATAGGAACCCTGGGTACCTGTGATTCTTTAAACAGTAAATTCAAACGTGCTTTTGCTCTTAAGTGTACTCCGTTGATGAGTGCAAAACAAAGATCCAGTCTTGGAAAAAGTTACACCTAAATATACAAAGGTTCAATTATATATAAATAATAAAATATAAATTAAATATAATTCAATTAAATATACTTGTTCAATTGGTTCACCATCTAATTGCCATTGTCTCTGATGATGTTTTTCAAACACCATATTTTTTAATTTAGATTTACTAATAGAGAGTTATCCTGGAAATAGGAGCTAAATCTTCTTAATAGCCTATACAGCCCCACCTGTGAATATGATAATAAAATATCATCAGCATAGAGCAAGATGTTACAATATGTATTTAGTATCATCAGCATATGTTCCATGGGATCCTTCATTAACCTTGGCAAATCATTGATGTATAAACTAAATACGTTTAGTTTATATATCCAGCTGATGTGCAATGCCAGGTCCATGGTAAATAAAGTCCCCCTCATTTACAACCTTATCCAGGAGGGGGGAGTGGACCTGGCGGGTATTACGGAGACCTGGCTGGGTCCAGAGGGGGCTGCCCCTTATTGAAATGTGCCCACCGGGTTTCCGTGCATTCCATCAGCTGAGGGCCCAGGGTAGGGGCGGAGGGGTGGCGGCTATTATTAAAGAAGGTCTTGGTCCAAGGGAGGCCACTGTACCTCAGATAGCAGGATGTGAGTCCCTCCTTGTGAAGTGGGGTCGTGGGGTGCAGATGAGCTTCCTGATTGCGAACCTGGCTCCCTGCCATGTAGCGGCGGCCCTGCCCGAGCTGCTCAATGTAATAGCCAGAGTGGCGGTGGATACCCCCAGACTTATGGTCATGGGGGATTTCAACCTGCCATCCAACAGCGAAACGTCAGAGACAGCCCGGGAGTTCATGACTTCCATGACGGCCATGGACCTGACCCAGTTAGTTCAAGGCCCTACTCACACGGGGGGACACACTCTGGACCTGATTTTTGTCTCTGGTCAGTGGTTGAATGATCTAGAAACGGGATACAGTCACCAAGCCCTTGTCATGGTCAGATCATTCACTCCTTCGACTAGACTTTCGAGCCGCTACCCTCTGCCGCGGGGAGACGGAACTGACCAGGTGATTCCGTCCCAGACATCTGATGGATCCGGATAGGTTCCTGATGGAGCTTGGGCCATTCCCTGAGGCTCACAACTCAACTGAAGAACTGGTGGCCGCCTGGGATAGGGCAGCCACTGGAGCATTGGACCGCGTCGTGCCTTTGCGGCCTCTGACCCAGTGCCAATCTCAATTATCTCCCTGGTTTTCTGAGGAGCTGAGGGAGATGAAGCGCCGGAAAAGATGCCTGGAGAGTGACTGGAGGGCCAGCCACTCCGAATCTGACCGAACACTGGTGAGGTCTCATATTAAGATCTACCTAGTGGCGATAAGAGCGGCAAAATCAAACTATTTTTCTGCTCTTATTGCATCTGCAGAAAACCGCCCAGCAGCCCTGTTTAGGGTGACCCACTCCCTTCTCCATTTGGGAGCAAGGGAAGACCTCTTGCAGGGTAGGGCTGAGGATTTTGTGCAATTCCTGCATGACAAAGTCACTCAGATTCGGGAAGGCCTGGACTCCGATTGGGTAGATTCAGATGGGGTGATGGAGGTGGGTCTTGAGAGTGTTATCTGGGACGGGTTTGACCTTGTGACTCCCGAGGACGTGGACAGGATTCTGGGTAGGCTTAGCGCTGCCACATGTTTATTGGACCCGTGTCCCTCCTGGTTGGTGCTGGCCTCCCGGGCAGTTACACGAGGCTGGCTCCAGGGGATTATTAACGCTTCTTTGAGTGAGGGTTTTTGTTTTTGTTTTAATTTGATTTATATGCCGCCCTTCTCCGGAGACTCAGGGCGGCTTACAATGCGTTAAGCAATAGCCTTCATACTTTTGTTTATCCCTCTTTCAGGGAGGGAGGGTTTCTTCCCTCCCTCCCTGAAAGAGGTGGTGGTGAGGCCCCTCCTCAAGAAACCTTTCCTGGACCCGGCTGTATTAGCGAACTATCGTCCAGTCTCCAACCTTCGCTTTGTGGTGAAGGTTCTTGAGAGTGTGGTGGCGCAACAACTCACCCAGTACCTGGATGAAGCTGTCTATCTAGATCCGTACCAGTCGGGCTTCAGGCCTGGGTACAGCATGAAAACGGCATTGGTCGCATTGGTTGATGATCTCTGGAGGGCTCAGGACAGGGCTTGCTCCTCTGTCCTGGTCCTATTAGACTTCTCAGCGGCTTTTCATACCATCGACCATGGTATCATGCTGCACCGATTGGAGGGGTTGGGAGTAGGGGGCACCGTGTTGCAGTGGTTCCCCTCCTTCCTCTCTGACCGTACGCAGTTTGTGTTGGCAGGGGGACAGAGGTCGACCTCGAGGCGCCTTGTTTGTGGGGTGCCACAAGGGTCGGTCCTCTCGCCCCTTCTGTTCAACATTTATGTGAAGCCGCTGGATGAGATCATCCGTGGTTTTGGGGTGAAGTTCCATCAGTATGCTGATGATACTCAGCTGTACATCTCCACCCCGGACCACCCCAATAATGTCCTTGACATGATGTCCCGGTACCTGGAGGACGTGTGGATCTGGATGGGGAGAAACAAGCTCAGACTCAACCCTTCAAAGACCGAGTGGCTGTGGTTTCCGGCGTCCTGATATAGCCAGTTAGCTCCATCACTGACTATTGGGGGTGAGATCTTGGCCCCCTCAGAGGGGGCTCGCAACTTGGGTGTTCTCCTGGATGCACGGCTGTCTTTAGAAGACCATATGACGGCTGTGGCCAGGGGAGCTTTTTATCAGGTTCACCTGATTCACTAGTTGCGTCCCTTTCTGGACCGGGACGCCTTGCGCACAGTCACTCACGCCCTTGTCACCTCCCGACTGGATACTGTAATGCTCTCTACATGGGGCTCCCCTTGAAGAGCACTTGGAAGCTCCAATTGGTCCAGAATGCAGCCGCGCAGGTGATTATGGGGGCGACACGGCGTACCCATGTAACACCTCTCCTGTGTGAGCTGCACTGGCTCCTGGTGATCTTCCGGGTGCGATTCAAGGTGTTGGTTACCGCCTTTAAAGCGCTCCATGGCTTAGGACCTGGGTATGTATGAGATCGCCTTCTGCCACTGATAGCCTCCCACCGGCCAATATGCTCCCACAGAGAGGGACTCCTCAGGGTGCTGTCGGCCAAACAATGTCGACTGGCGACACCCAGCGGGAGAGCCTTCTCTGTGGGGGCACCTGCCCTCTGGAATGAACTGCCTCCGGAGATTCGCATGATCCCTGACCTGCGTACCTTTCGCCGTGCCCTTAAGACTCTTTTGTTCCAACAGTCCGGGCTGGCTTAGAAAATGAATTTTAATTGGGTGTTTGTATCTTTTAACATAAGGGCCAAATTTCATATATTTTAAATTGTTTTTAAATTTTATGGGTATATGTTTGTTTTAATATGGCTGTACACTGCCCTGAGTCCTTCGGGAGAAGGCAGTATAAAAATTTTAATCATCATCATCATCATCCACCTGATCAGTGGGTGCAGCAAAATTTCACAAACTGACTACCTACAACGCCATGACCGTGTTGCTAAAATCATTCACTGGAAATTGTGCCAGAAGTTTGGATTTGAGTACAGCAAAAACCACTGGGAACATCAGGTTGAGAAAGTTTTAGAGAATGAGAAGCTCAAGATCTTGTGGGACTTTAGGATTCAGACTGACAGGCACTTGGTCCACAACACACCTGACATAACAATAGTTGAAAAGAAAAAAGTATGGTTCATTGACATTGCAATACCTGGTGATGCACGGATTGAAGATAAGCAGCAAGAAAAAATCACAAAGTACCTTTCAAATTGAAGTTGAGCGACTATGGAAAAAGAAATTGTGTGTTGTCCCGATTGTAATTGGAGTCCTTGGAGCAATACCCAAAGGGCTACCCCGCTATTTAGAAATTCTAAATTTGCCAGACTTGAACATTTTGACTCTACAAAAAACCACCTTACTCGGAACAGCTTACATCCTCCGACGATACCTTAACAGTTCCTAGGTCCTTGGTTAGGACTTGAGCTGCTGAGCTATTAACCAGCCTCAAAGGCTGTGAATCTCACTAAAGATTAACCAATAATAATAATATTGGAGCTGAGATATACCCTTGTCTTATCCCTTTATTTGTGTGAATACTGTTAGTCAGAGCCCTATTAACCCCATACCACACTTTCAAACAGGTATTTGTGTAAAGGACTGTAGTCTAGGTTCTATTTTAAGAGATGCCTATTTACTCCATAGTACTTTTCTGTTTAGAATATCAAAT
This sequence comes from Arizona elegans, assembly GCA_022577455.1. Lineage (NCBI taxonomy): Eukaryota > Metazoa > Chordata > Lepidosauria > Squamata > Colubridae > Arizona > Arizona elegans. The sequence goes on from JAKOOJ010000001.1 coordinate 160,274,322, forward strand.
GCTGTTGTGAGGTCTGTAAAAGCAGCAAATGGGTCTCCTCTTATAGGCAAATTTGGCAATTAGATAATTCAAGACAAAGCAGTTATCGATAGTAGGTTGGCTTTGTCTAAAATCTGATTGTCCTTCTGTGAAGATACGATTTTCCTCTACCCAGATTTCAATTCTATTCAAAAGGAATCTAGCATATATTTTTGGTATAATGTCAATCAGATTGATGGGCCTTTAATTATTAGGATCCTTTTTATTCCCTTTTTTGTATATGGGGACTATTGTCATCTTCCACCCATCTGGTATATGCCAGGTGTTATTTATATATGTAAAAAAACTTGCCAGTACTGGGAATTTCTTAAATAATTCTGCTAGTAGAAAATCCTCAACTGAGGCTTTATTACTCTTCAGACTTTTAATGATGGATTGTATTTCTTTTACCGAAACTGGTGGCCAAGGGAAGGAGTTCTGGGGAATGCTAAACCACTGCTTAAAGACAATTTCTCTACAGGTTCCATGGAAGCAAACAAATATTGATAGTAATTCTCCCAGTCCTCAGCAGAGATTGGTATATCAAATGCAAACCTCTGTTCCTTTAGGACTCCTGCTACACAGTGCCAAAATATTACTGATATTTTAAAAAGAGATATTCTCTTTTTATATACAGCATCTCAGCTTGTATATGAGTGGTAGGACTCCTCTGAGCAAGTCTCATGGCTCCCTTCAGTTTATTTTTCAACAACCGGCATTCAAAATCAAACCAGTGAGATCTACCTGCTTGAAAACTTTTGGCAGGGGGTTTAGTTATTAAATGTTTCTTCAGCATATTGTAGAGATTAAAGAATGCTTTGGAGGCTGACAGCCAGTCAGCAGTAGATGACTGGATTGTTCTGGCCCAGTTTACAGAATTCTCTGTTTTAAGCCTGTCTGATACTGCTTTTGTATCAACTCTAGCCCAAATTAATCTTTTATTTTGGGTCACCTCTTAAGTTTTTAGTGAGCCATCTGTCAGCAGTGTTATATGATCATAGATCTGAACAACCTTGTAACGTCACCCTTACAGGCTGATGATCACTAAATGTACTCTTTTGATACACAAAAGAGATCTAGCACACTACTTGAGTGGGCTGAGTGGTATGTGTAAGGGTATATGTAGTTATTATCCTTACCTCCCAAAATTTGAAGATTACCTTTAAAAATTAAAGAGACTAGGAGCAGACCAGCAGTGTTACTTTTGTTATCTATCGAAAACCACTGAGGATGATTATCAAGATATTCCTTTGGGAATCCTTTCTTTTGAGCAAACTCATGCAGAGATGGACCTAATTTAGCATTAAAATCCCCAAGCAATATAATTACGGCTTGAGGATACAGTATGGATATATAATCTAGTATGACTGTCAGGTCCCCATAGATCCCTATGGGGACATTGCCATTCTGGCGAGGAGGGCCAGGATGCTCCTTTACAATCTTTTCCTGTTTCTGGTCTTTCTGTCACTTTGATATGCCTTCTTGGGAAAGGGAGGGGGAGGGATAGGCCTGGGGCCATCTGTTTTGTCTCAGCTCTGAAGGAACGGGCAAAGAAGTGCCTTAGAACAACTTCTTATTGCCTTCTCATCTTGAGTTCTCACACTAACCTCAAACCTGTGAATTGGCTTGCCTCGGATTGGACATAGGGGAGGGGTTTCTGCAACCTTTAATCTAATGATTCTGAATGGGAATTTCAGATCCTGCCTTACTCTTCATGTTATCACTATCATCCAATACAAGTTTCCTTTTGAAATGTTACTTGTTTCAAGAGTTCTGCTTTCTTGAGTAGAGACAAGAGGCAAGTCCTTGCAATGACTTCTAAACATGTCGAATAGTCAGAATTCTAGTATAGGGATGTGTTTGGAAGAATGTATACATTTATCAATATTAATTCAAACTCCTCATTAAATAGTTTCTCCCCCTGCCATTGCAATTCTTGCTTAATAAAAATACATAGTCCACCCAGAGGGTCACCCTTTATTTTTTATTTTTCAGGCGGGGGAAGCCCATCCGCTACACTGCTACACCCCACTGCAGGGAGGCGGAGCCTACAAGATGGGTCTGCCCCAGGTGCCTGATGGATTCTGATAGATTCCAGATGGAGCTTGGGCCATTTCCTGAGGATCTAGCACATGACTCAGTCGAGGACCTGGTGGCGGCCTGGGATTGGGCCGCTATTGGGGCCTTAGATCGAGTCATGCCTTTGTGGCCTCTGACCCGGTGCCGATCCCTCGTGGCTCCTTGGTTCATTGAGGAACTGAGGGAGATGAAGCGCCGGAAAAGACACCTGGAGAGTGGTTGGAGGGTCAGTCTCGCTGAATCTGATCGAACACTGGTAAGGTCGCATATTAAGACCTACCTAGTGGCGATAAAAGCGGCAAAGTTTAACTACTTTTCCGCTCTTATTGCATCATCAGAGAATCGTCCGGCGGCCCTGTTCAGGGTGACCCGCTCCCTGCTTCAACCGAGAGTGCGGGAGGACCCCCTGGAGGGCAGGGCTGAGGATTTCGGATGATATCTGTATGACAAAATCACTCAGATCCGGGGGGATTTGGACTCTGACTGGGTAGATCTGGGCAGGGTGACGAGGAACAGTCTTGAGAACGTCATCTGGGAAGAGTTTGACTCTGTGACTCCAGATGACGTGGACAGGATGTTGGGGAGACTCAATGCGACCTCATGTTTACTGGACCCGTGTTCCTCCTAGTTAGTACTGGCTTCCTGGGAGGTTAAACAAGGCTGGCTCCAGGGAATTATCAACGCTTCGTTGAGTGAGGGTCACTTCCCCCTGCCTTGAAAGAGGCGGTGGTGAGGCCTCTCCTCAAGAAGCCCTCCCTGGACCCGGCAGTATTGGCCAACTATTGTCCTGTCTCCAACCTTCGCTTTGTGGCGAAGATTGTTGAGAGTGTGGTCGCACAACAGTTTCCACAATTCCTGGAGGAAACGTCGTATCTAGATCCATTCCAGTTGGGTTTCAGGCCTGGGCACAGCACGGAAACGGCATTGGTCGCGTTGGTGGATGATTTCTGGAGGGCTTGGGACAGGGGTTGTTCCTCTGTTCTAGCCCTGTTAGACCTCTCAGCGGCTTTTGATACCATCGACCATGGTATCATGCTGCACCGGTTGGAAGAGTTGGGGATGGGGGGCACCGTGTTACGGTGGTTCTCCTCCTTTCTCTCTGACCGGTCGCAGTTTGTGTTGGCAGGGGGGCAGAGGTCGACCTCGAGGCCTCTCATTTGTGGAGTGCTTCAGGGGTCGGTCCTCTCCCCCCTTCTGTTCAACATTTATGTGAAGCCGCTGGGTGAGATCATCCGTGGCTTTGGGGTGAGATACCACCAGTACGCTGATGACACCCAGCTGTACATCTCCACCCCAGGCCACCCCAACGATGCCCTTGAAGTGATGTCTCAGTGCCTGGAGGCTGTGCGGATCTGGATAGGGAGGAACAGGTTCAAGCTCAACCCTTCCAAGACTGAGTGGCTGTGGTTCCCAGCATCCCGATATAGTCAGCTGACTCCATCGCTGACTATTGGGGGCGAGTCTTTGGCCCCCGTGGAGAGGGCGTGCAATCTGGGTGTCCTCCTGGATACGCAGCTGTCTTTGGAGGAACATCTGACGGCTGTGGCCAGGGGGACCTTTTGTCAGGTTCGCCTGATTCGCCAGTTGCGGCCCTTTCTTGATCGGGATTCCGTGTGCACAGACACTCATGCCCTCGTCACCTCTCGCCTGGACTACTGTAACACTCTCTACTTGGGGCTCCCTTTGAGGAGCACCCGGAGGCTCCAACTGGTCCAGAGTGCGGCTGCGTGGGTAGTTACGGGAGCTGCATGGCGCTCCCACATAACACCGCTCCTGCGTGAGCTGCACTGGCTCCCAGTGGTCTTCCGGGTGCGCTTCAAGGTGTTTGTTACCACCTTTAAAGCGCTCCATGGCATAGGACCTAGTTACCTTTGAGACCGCCTGCTGCCACCGACAACCTCCCATCGACCCATACCCTCCCACAGAGAGGGCCTCCTCGGGGTGCCATCAGCCAAACAATGGGGAGGGCCTTCTCTGTGGGGGCACCTACCCTCTGGAATCAGCTGCCCCCAGAGATAAGGAAAATCGAAGACCTTGGTGCCTTCCACCGCGCCCTTAAGACTTTCTTATTTCAGCAAGCCGGGCTGGCTTAACAAATTCTTTTAATAATTTTAATTGGTTTTGTCTTTTTAAGTTTGGGACCAAACAGAGATATTTCTTTTAATTATTTTTAATGTTTGTATTACATGTTTTTATCTGGCTGTACACCTCCCTGAGTCCTCAGGGAGAAGGGCGGTATATAAATTTGAAATAAAAAAAAAAAAAATCTCTGAAAGCCCTGAAGTTGTACTAATTCATCCTCTTCAGTTAACCAGGTTTCCTGGATGACTATTACATCAAATTTAGATAAGAAACTCACTAGTTCACTAGTAGTGAACCACTTCTTTCCAGCCAGCTATGTTCCAAGTCAAATTTCTAAAGGATTCCTATAAGCAAACTATTCTGACTGGGTTGGTTGACTAGGGAATAAGAGTACTAAATGCCAACTTGCTTTTGGAGCTGGATTAATATTGACTATACTTCAGTGGTGAAATCTAAAATTTGTTACTACCAGTTCTGTGAGCATGGTTTGGTGGGGGGAAGGGGGTGTAATGTGACTGGATCAGCTGAAGAGGTTGTTAAAAAATGCTTTTAAAAGGCTCTGACGATCCCAGCTGACTTGCCTGATCGGCAGAGGCTTTTTTTCTTTTAAAAACCTCTGACGATCTCAGCTGAGCCACGCAATCATCAGAGGCTTTTTTTTTTTACTTTTAAAAGCATTTTTTTCGGCCAAAAGGGTTGTAGAAAAAATGTTTTTAAAAACAAAAAAAAAAGCCTCTGATGATTGCATGGCTCAACTGGGCATTTGGGGGTGGGGGGGCAGTGATTTTTGCTATCAGTTCTCCGAACCACCCGCCTCCAGTCTGAACCGGGAGCATTTTCACCCCTGCTATACTTCCTGTGTAAACACAATTATTATAAAATTCAATATTCCTCCTCATAAGTTGTAGTTGGTGCTCTTCTTTATCTTCTTTGATTGCTAGTATTACCCTGATTTTGGTCTGAGATTGGCCTTTCTACTAATGATCATCCTTCTCATTATCTAGTTGTTGTAGTGGATGGTTAATTCAGACTTGTACTATTATATCCTGCTGAGTATCCTTTTCCTTTACTTTTTGCTTTGGGCTGATATACCTTCTCTTTTTATTTGTTGGGGATTTGATGCTTTCAGAAAAAAGCTTGGTAACAATTCCACATAAGAACAGCAAGAGAGAAGCAGTGTGTTCAGACTTTCTGTTTCATTAGTTACTGATTTCAATACTGAACTAATTTTTCCTATTTTTTTTAGAATCAGCTGTTGGTCTCCTGGGCAAAGGGTGGCAAATTGATGGATTAATTCTTTCTTATCAGCCATAAACTGTAGCTGTCCATTAAATAGATCTGAGTTCTCTTTTTTATTATCCTTATTTTGTTCTATCTTTGGGTTAGGATGGATTCTTTGCTTAGATGGGTTCTTTGCTTAGCCATTAATATTTTAGAATTTTCAGGATTGAAATCAGCCTCCCTTGCTGTCTTGGCTCTCTGTCCAGGCTTTAACAGAGGCTGGATTTGGGTGGTATAAAACACCCATATTGGCCAAATAGCATATTTCCTTAAAAAGGTTTCAAGCCTGAATAACATCGAAGGAAGAACAATCTGCCCAAAGATTAACAATATTCTTTTCCAACCATGTATGCCGGAGAGCCAAGAAATCTCTGTTAATTCGTTAAGAGTATATCCTACAGCAGGGGTCACCAACCTTTTGGACCTCAGAGACCACTAAATTCATAATTTTAAATCCTGCAGATCACTAATATGATCTGCCTAATGACCAGCTGGGTGGTCATGGCTAGGTGGTCATGTGACTGGGTGGGCATGGCCAACTTGATGTCACTTGCATCGAGGAGTGCTTGCGGGCCTCTACTCGCCCCTCCCCTCCCAGCCACTCCTCGCCTGCCTGCTAGGGCTCCTTAGGGCCCCAACAGGAAGCAGTTGTTGGAGCTAAGCAGCCACCATGAGAAAAAGTTGGCAAAACAGCTGGTTCAGTTCAAATTGGATCTGGCCGAGAAGGAGGCTCAGCAGAAGCACCTCACTGAGGACTATGAGTATAGGCTTTCCAAACAGAGGGAAGACCTGCTGGAGTGCGATGTCAGGTACTGGCGCCTTGGAGGGTCAGCAGGCTGAGATTGTCAGCCAGTTCCAGGCCATGAGGCAATCCCACTGGAACAAGGGTCTCTGGCTCTTCGCCACCAGCAGCGCTTCCCTCTAGCCTTTGCCCAAAGCCCCGCACCAGGAGGCTGAAACAGACCCTGAGTCGGAATTCCTACCCCCCCTTCCAATCCACACAAAAAGATGCCAAAGAGGGAGACACTCTGCAGCAACACAAATGTTCATTGCACATATTCTGCCCAGGGGCCGTAGTTTGAGGACCCCTGATTTAGTGCAATATAAAAAATGCAAATAATTTTTCTGCGGACCACCAAAATTTTTTCACGGACCACCAGTAGTCCACAGACCACCAGTTGGTGACCACTGCCCTACAGTGTAAAAGGTGGGAGAGTTCAGTATTACTTGTCTCTTATGCCACCTGCCCCTGTTCAAAGAAATATCAGCAACTGGGAGTAGAATCCTGTGTCTCTGTAGAATTAGCCTCTCCTCCTTGTCTTCTCCATCTTGAAGCCCCCAATCCATGTAACTATCCATGAATTAAGAGTAATTTTTGGAGCATGGGCTTTGCTATTTGCTTCCTTATCTAATTTAGAGATATAGTTTCCTATTAGAGACTTTAATTCTTTGTTTCCTTCCAAGAGCTGATCAAATATAATAATAACTGTTTGTGCTGTCAGGAGGCAATTCTTGGCACCCAAATCCAAGACTCCTTTAAAATTGCTCTTAGTATTATCTTTGTTCTCCCCACTGTCTCCTCATTTTCCAGAGAAAGGCAGTTATCCTCCTCCCACTCCAGTAAGGAACAGGGCTTATTTACAGAGGTTATGAAGAGGGAAAAGCAAAATAAGAAAACTTACCTGAAGTGTCCATTATCTGAAATAAGTCCTTTATCTTTGGTTGTCTTGGTGGTGTTGCCACCATGTTGTGTTTAGGGTTTCCTCCCGACTATATTTCCAATTTATGCCTCCTTTTATTTATTTTTTTTCAAGTCCCTCTTTGCTTTTACTGTTAGATTTTGTTTCTGCATTGTTGGATGGTTTAATTTTTTAAAAAACATACTCCCACTTCATCGGTGAATGTTTGAAGCTGATAAGTTCCGGAAGTCGTAGTTTAAAACCTAATCCTATCTAATCTTAAATCTAAAAACCTAATAAAAGAAAAATAACTTTATTAGATTATAGTTAATATTAGATAAAAAATAAAGTATTTTACAACCATATAAAAGCAGCTAAAATAAGAGGATAGGGAGCTCACTTAAAAGCCTGTCACACCCATGTAGGTGTAGTACTATTAAAGATTACTTGTTGAGTACGGTTTGTCAACAAGTTACAAATCCATCTGATGGTGATGGTGTCTATCCCACATTTTCCTAGTTTACCAAGAAGTAGGTTGTGGTCTACTTTGTTGAATGCTTTGCTGAAGTCTAAGTCCACAACATTTTGCTGGTCTACAAATTTAGTCACTTTGTCAAAGAATAAAATAAGATTGGTTTGGCATCATCGGTTTTTAACAAACTCGTGTTAGCTTTTAGTTATACCTTTATTTGTTTTCAGATGTTCACAGATCTGTTTTTTTATTATTTTTTCCACTATCCTCTCAGGTATTGATGTTAGGCTAAGTTTCCTGGGTGTGTTTTTTTCTCCTTCTTTGAAGATGGGAACCAAGTCAGCTACTTTCCAATCCTCTGATAGTTCCCCAGTACTCCAAGATGTTTTGATATATTGGTTCTGAGATAACATCTGCCAACTCCTTCAGAACTCAGGGATATAATCCATCAGACCCTGGTGATTTATACTCATCAAGATCAGACAGGTGTTCTCTTACCATTTTCTTGTTTATTTTAATTTTTATTTCTAGTCTATCTTTTACATTTATGTTTTTGGTAGGTTGGGCTATAGCAGTGTTGAAATCTAAAATTTGTTACTACTGGTTCTGTAGGCGTGGCTTGGTGGTGGGGGTAATGTGACTGGGTGGGCGTGTCCAATTTTTTTTTCTTTTAAAACCATTTTTTCTACAACCTCTTTGGCGAAGAGGTTGTAAAAAATGCTTTCAAAAGGCTCTGACGATCCCAGCTGAGTTGCCTGATCGGCAGAGGCTTTTTTTCTTTTAAAAGCCTCTGCCGATCAGGCAACTCAGCTTGGATCGTCAGAGGCATTTAAAAGAAAAAAAGCCTCTGCTGATTAGGCAACTCAGCTTGGATCGTCAGAGACATTTAAAAGAAAAAAAAACCTCTGCCGATCAGGCAACTCAGCTGGGATCATCAGCTGACGATCCCTTTGACTATCCCAGCTGAGCCACACAATCATCAGAGGCTTTTTTTTTTTAACTTTTAAAAGCATTTTTTCAGCCGAAGAGGTTGTAGAAAAAATGCTTTTAAAAATTAAAAGAAAAAGCCTCTGATGATTGTGCAGCTCAGCTGAGAATGGGGCGGGGGGGAGGCAGGGATTTTTGCTACCGGTTCTCCGAACCACCTGCCTCCATCGCTACCGGATCAGGCGATCAGGTCCTAACCTGGAGCATTTCACCCCTGGGCTATAGTTTCTTTTTGTGTGATGAATTAAGCAGCTCTGCTTTCTCTCTACTGTCTGTTACTTCCTTGCCATCTTCTCTCTTTAGTGTACCAACTATTTCCTTGACTTTTTTCTTTTATATGTTAAAATAAACTTTTTTATTATCTTTGACTTTTTTGTAACTCTTTGTTCATTGTGAGCCTTTGCTTTCATGACTTATTTTTGCAGATTTGGGGTATCTGCTGATATTCTGCTTTAGTTACGTGTCCTTCTTTCCATTTTTTTGTTCTTATCCTTTTTGTGTTTCAGTTTATCAGAGAGATCTTTGTGCAACCATGCTGGTTTCTTCTTGGATTTCTTGTTTTTGTTTTTTAGTGGTATTATGTGGGACTGGGCTTTTATGAACATATTTTTCAGAATTTCCCACGTTTCTTGAGTTGTTTTCCCCTTAGAATTTTTATCCATGACAATCAGCTTTTTAAAGTTTAAGACACTGGTTGGATTATATTCTATTGCTTGTTTTTGCATTATATTGAATTTCAGTATGATATGTTCACTGTCACCCAAGGTTCTGGCAAGGTTCTATCACTTCTTCTCTATTAGTAAGAATTAGGACCAGTATAGTTTTTCCTCTAGTTCCTTCCTCTATCTTTTGGATGACAAAGTTGTCAGCTAAGTTGGTTAGGAATCTGTTCGATCTCCCACTTGCTGCAGAATTTGTCTCCCAGTTGATATCAGGGTAGTTAAAAGTCTCCCATTACTGCTGTGATATGTTTCCTACGTACATCTCTTAATAGATTGAGAAAGAGTTCATCTATTTCTTCTGCTTGGTTGGGTGGCCTGTAGTATATGCCTATAGGAATGTCATTTTTTCCCCTTTCATATTTACCCATATGGATTCTAAGAGGTTTTCATCCTTGGTTTTGTGTATTTCAGTAGAGATGTAGTAATCTTTTATATATAATGCAACTCCTCCTCTTTTGTTAGGCCTGTTTCTTTTGAATAGTTTGTATCCTTCCATCACTACATTCCAGTCATGAGTTTCATCCCACTATGTTTCAGTAATGGAAACTATATCATATCTGCCTTCATGTACTAATACTTCAAGTTCACCTGGTTTGTTCCCTAAACTTTGAGTGTTAGTTTATAGGCATTTGAGTCCTTTACTGGTCTTTTGTATGTTTCTTATATCTTTTACTTTGTAACTAGAATTTACATTCCTTTCCATCACCCTCTACTTCATTATGTTTTTCTTTTTTTCTTTCTTCTTTCTCTTTACTTTCTTCCTCCTTATGTGATTGGTTATTTAGTGTGTTTGGGGGGGATTAGATTGTATAGGTTGTGAAGATTGCTCCCCTCCCCCCTCAATTTTAATTTAAAGACATTTTGATAAGATGAGCCAGTCATTTTCCAAATATATTCTTAACAGTTCTTGTGAGATGCAGTTTATCCCTTGCCAGTAGCCCTTCATCTAGGTCAGGGGTGTCAAACTCTGTTGTAAATCAGAGGTCCAGGCTTTTGCTCTGTTCCAAGATATCTCTCCCGCCTTCGTAGAGAGCTTTATTTTTATACAGTTTTACACAATCAGATAAAAGACTGGACAGTAACAGTATTCTAATTGGATAGAAAATATTCACCCCCCTCTCAAGATGCCATCCTCTCTAGGTAAAATGATCTCATCCAAATCTGAGCCAAAAATGAAGTAAGCAGGCAAGATTCATGGAGCATGAGCCAGCAGTGTGCTGCTAAAGCCTGGCACCATGACCTTTGACGTACTGACCTACAAAACTCGATTTCATTGAGGGCCACATCAGGGTTGTGTTTGACCTTGGAGGGCCAGGGTGGATGTGGTCAGGGTGGGTGTGGCCATTGTGGGTATGGGCGTGGCCATGGTGGCATTTGACACAGGCTCAAGGTGCATTTTTTCCCCTTTGTATTCAAAACAGCTATTCCAGACAAAGGGAGATTTACTTTCTGGCACAAATTCAATAATGTAGAGATTAAAGACATGTAGAGTCCCCAGTTGATATGGCTTGACTCTTTTGTATAGGAGCAGATCTAAATATGTCCATAATATTGTCAGAACAGAGATGTTCAAAAGCCTAATGTAAGTTAAGACAACCTAATCAACATCCAGGGTATTATATTTTTCTTACTGGGTTAAATGATAAATTAACATTTAGAACCTTAAAATATTTTTAAACAAAACAGTTCATTTCTCTTTAAATCATCCATATCTCCTTTTTTGTCTTCTTCATGTATTAATCCTTCTGCCTTATTTATTGTACACTCTTTGTTATTGCTTGGGAAATATCAACTCAGGTTTCCCTTTTCCCTGTTGAATCTGTCCTTTGAAATATTAACTAACTCTATGTAGAATACTTCAGCTGATCCTCCCATTTTTAATTTTTAATAGAGTTCTTTGAAAAATATTAAAATTTTATTCCAGATATCCGTTGTAAAGAGGAACAGTGTACAACACAACAAAATCATCATAATATATTGGTAAATGTCTAGAAAGATTCAGAAAATATGCATGCTGTGTGGAAACATTTCCAGGTCCACTTGGACTACAACTGGATGCACAATTAAATCTCACTGACTTCAGTGAGTTTTATGCATACCTGACAAAAGCTGCATTCTATCTGCCAGATTTGCACACTATCCAGTCATAATATGATTTGATTTTGACTCTTTGTGTTCTGTAAATTCAGCCATTTGTGCTTTACACAGTAAATCACAATTTAGAAATAACTACTGGACGTTTTCACATGACATATTGCATTTAAAAAAAATCTTATAGTTTGTGCATACTACCATATCCTACATCCAATCATGTTCTATATTTTAAGTTTTTAGGCTCACTATATTGTTTACAAACCATTATGGCAGAGATAACACAATCCAGTTGTAAGTCAAAACCAAGCAAATTACATTACAGCCAGAGATAAGTGAGCGAACTCTTTGGATTAGGCCTGTTCCATATTTTTAACTGGATGATACCAGGAATCATGTATAAAGCAGCTAATCAGAAGAAAGATAGAGTGCATGGGGCTGAGAAAGAAACATAAAACGCGTCCCCTGTGGCCCGTTTTCAGTCCCCAGACTGCTGTAGGAGGCCATGGGGGCCAAAAATGGATCAAAAACGGCCCCCCTGCGACCCATTTTTGGCCGCCAGACTACTGTAGGGGACCAAAACAGCCCCCCATGGCCCATTTTTGGCTGCCAGAGTGCTGTAGGAGGACATGGGGGGCGAAAATGGGCCAAAAATGCCCCCCCGTGACCCATTTTCCGCTGGCAGACTGCTATAGTAGACTGTGGGGCCTGAAAACGGGCTGAAAATGCCTCCCTGTGATCTATTTTTGGCCGCCAGAAGGCAGTGGGGGCCAAAAATGGCCCCACGGTCCCTTCATGTGGACCCCCCGCAACCCGTTTTGGCCAGCAGAGGCAGTCCTTTGTTATTTCCAGGCCAGATTTAAGCACCGAATCCAGCCTGTGGGCCTTGAGTTTGACACCCCTGATTTAGGTAATGCTGATTGTGGTATAGGAAGCTGAAGTTCTGTTGACAACACCAGTTTTTAAGCCAGTAGTTTGTTTCTAAAATCCTTTGCTCCCTCATTGGATGTTGGTCTTTTGTTGGAAGTATAGATGAAAACTCCACTTCTGCTCCTAATTCTTTAACTTTCTTCCCTAGCTGTTATCTCTTGTTATTGTTTTCAGATTCATTGTTGTGTCATTGGTCCCCACGTGTAGGAGAAGACAGGGGTAGTAATCCATGGGGTTGATTATTTTAGTAAGGTACTCAGTTACATCTTCTATTTTTGCTCCAGAGACACTATATACCTCCCTAGATTGTCTGCGTAGTCTGTAGTCAATAGTTTCTGTTCCCCTAAGAATTGAATCTACTATCACCAATATTCACTTTTTTTTTCCCTAGGGAAGTCTGAAATACTTTTCTTCCTATTGCAGGAATGCTGGGTTGTGCCTCTTTTTTTGGAACGATTGATGAAATGCTCTTTTGTGAGTGTCTATATATTTTCATCCAGGAGGAGGCTATGAAAGCGATTGTTGAGTTCCAGAGGGGCTTCACTATAGTGGGCTAGAATAGATAGTAGGGACTTTGGTCTTGGTTGTTTTCTTATAAGAATGACATATTTCCATTGGTCTTGCTCTTTAGGTACATATTTATGCTTATTTTTTATGGAAGCAGTTTGTTCCCTATTGTGTTCAATTTGGGTGTATTACGTCTATAAAATTGTATGAAAGGAAATAGAAATGCTATAATAGGAATGGTTTAAAAATAAGTCTGCAAATGTCAAAAGAATCAACTTAGGATAGTCTCCAAATTATTTTATACCATATACTGAGAAAGAAAGAGGGATATTAGTCCTATTCTGTTTACATAATTTATACAATCTATTTTCAATTTCTTGTTTATTGTTTTCCCTTGTTGCAGTAAAAGAAACTAAGAAGGGCAATTAAAAACCTTTTGATTTTACACTACAGATTTGGCGTGGACACACCCAGTGGAAGAAAACTTTGAAAATTAGAGAAGAAGAAATGGTATTTCTAGGCATGGTAAATCTTTAAATGTTTTTTTATTTGAATAATAATTAAATTTAACTCTTTTGATTAATATAAAATGATTGTTGAAAAGGTATACTATGCAAGACAGTTGTTAAGAGCAAATCTTTATGCAAAAAAAGACAACATGTTGATACTGGAAATTTCTGCATCTGAATCAAATAAGAGTGGGACCCAGAAAACAGAGTGGCGGTAACGAATCTGGCAAGGTTCTTGGCCCATCTGGCTTTAAAAAAAAACCTGACATATTAAGTGCTCTTATTTATATAATAAATCATCTTCATGTGAATCCACATAGACTTCCTTAAAAGCCATAAATGTTGGCTGACTTAACACTTTATTTCAAATGTGCCCAACAACCTAGGAAAAAAGACAGTATGGTGGTATATGGTGAAGGTACTAGACTAGGAGTAGGAAGACCCAAACTCTTGTGTATTCTTAGCTTCAGGGATTAACTTTGTGACAGAGCCAATTGTGCTTTCTCAGCCAAAGTCTACTTTACAGGGATATTGTTGTGAGGAAAACTGGAAGGAGAAAGTATAATGTAGACTACCTTAAACAAAACATAGGATATTAACCAAATAAATACACAGACAAATGCGGTAGGGCATTTATATGGGAATTAGAAAGAGTAAGAAGAAGCAACATTATCTATTTGCTAAGCAGATGTTGCATCTACCAAGGCAGCCATTTTATGAAAAAAACCATTGTTGATCAGGAATCTGATGAATTTGATGATTGCTGTTAAGTTAAGATGTGAGGCTAAAGTTCAGGCCTCAGTAGTCCTTTGAGGTCACGGAAAGTCCCTAAGGAAACCACAGGCATGTGATCAGAATCGCAGAAGATGTGCTTGACTATTTTTATAATTTCTATATTTCTATACCTTATCAGCTTCCTCTTATGTAACTAAGTGCAAGCAAAGAAATGTATAAATATCTGCCTCACACTGTGTTCAGCGTTCCTTCTTAGGAAGGACCCATCTTTATTCAGCTGAATAAGCACATTGGCTTATCAATACACATACCTGGACTCTTATCTGGACTCTGTCTTTTATTTTATTGAACAACATCTGTCAATCTGCATAACACCATGGCATGCTGTCAAAATTTTAAATAATGTCCCCTAACCCAGAAAAAAATACAGGAGGATAACAGGAGATGGATTTAAAAGACATACTACTTCTACTACTAAAAGGTAGCTGAAGGGAGAGCAGAAGATGGTCAACTGTATATAAATATCTTCTATCAACATGCAGGAGTAGTTTCTATGCATGAATTTTGATTTTTTTTCCTCCTCAACCCTAGAAAGTGTGATGACCTTAAATAAAGGAATATAATAATCAGCACTGCTTTGTTAAGTCTTTGTAAGTTACCCAATGTTATGCACTATACAACTATAAATAAAAGAGAAGTGGAGTTGTATTATATATGAAAAATAACTACACCTCTATAGAATGCAAAAATGAAAACGTTCTTCAATGCATTTTGGTTAATATAAAAGGAAAAAAGAATGATATTGCCATACATGTATACTACAGACCACCAAATCAGAATAAATAGATAAAATTTTGCTAATCAGCTAACTAAAGTGTTCAGGAAGAGCACTACGATAGTAATAGGGACTTTCACTTGCCATCAACTGGGAGACAAACTGCATCAAGTGGGAGATCAAACAGATTCCTGATGAACCTAGCAGAAAACTTTATCATCCAAAAAGTAGAGGAAGAAACTAGAGGGTCAGCTGTACTTCATTTAATTCTTACTAATATGGATGAAATGATAAAAGATGTCTATGCCCAGTCTAGCACAATACCATTGAGAAACAAAAACCAAGAATCAAATGTCAAAAATAATGTAAAAAGTTTCTTTCAAGTTTCTTTCAAAATATAAAAAATAAGATGAAAGTCAAGGAAACAATCAGTCTACTGAAGGGAGAAGGTGGCATGGAAGTAACAGGCAGCAGAAAGGGGAACTGCTTTCTGCTGCCCATTACCTCCATGCCACCTTTCAACATATAAAAACAAAATTAAAATCAAGGAAACAATCAGTCCACTAAAGGGAGAAGGTGGCAATGGGCAACAGAAATGGGAACTGCTTAATTCATTCTTTGTATCTGTCTTTACACAAAATGAAAATATAATTCAACCTCACAAAAATAGTACTGTAAAAGACAGATTTGTGATGACTCCCTCAGATGCTTCCCCAGATACCTCTCCACATGTCAGCTTGGAGGAAGATGAAGCAGTTCCAGGAACATCAAGAGGGGAGTTGGTCAGTGGCTCCAAACAGCTGGCTGAGAGTGATTTGGCTGAAGCACAGCTGCAGCAGGACAGCCCTGAGGCTTCAGGTGGGGAAAGCATGCAGCTGCAGCCTATCAGCGATGAGGAAGAGGAACTGCCTTCTGCACTGATCCAAGAACATGTAGGGCAGAGAAAAGGCAGGAGCAACAAAGGTCAGCCAGATTACTCACGAGGAGGCAGCCTCACCCTTCTTGATGGGCTACACAAGAAATTGGCTATTTAGCACAGCAGGAGATGATGTTGATGTTGGGAACAACGTGTTTGTTTTCTTGCTGTGTGTTCTTGCCTTGAACTTTGGATCATGTCTTTTCAGCTGTTTGCCTTGCCTTGCCTTTGCCTGTGGATTTGCCTTTGCCTTGAGGACAAGTTTTGGCTTAATTTGAATAGTTTGTGAAACTCATTGAGGTTGAGGGTCTGTGTGGGTAGGTTTGTAGTAGACACAGGTTTCCAGTTCTCCATTTCTAGTCTCCTAATGTCAATGTCGCGGAATGGGAATTTTTGCCCATTTCCTCTTCATGTGTGAATTTAATCCCCGGGGGTATGTTGTTGAGTAGGTGGTGTGTTTCTTTAACGTAGGACCATTTGATGATGAGGAAGATGTCATTGATGTAGCGTGTTCAGAATTTTAGTTAAATGGTGGATAGGGCTTTGAGTTTTTGCATGACTACTTCTGCTATTAGGCCTGATATGGGTGATCCCACTGGGTGCCTTGAACTTGCTTATAGATTTTCCCATTGAAATGTGTATTGAGAGGCATAGGTCCAGAGATTTCATGGTGGTTTCTGTGAACATGGGATGTTCAATGTCAATTGAGCTGAAGAGTGCAGTGACATTGAAGGAGACCACAATTTCTTCCTTGTTGATCTTGGTGTGCTTGATGAGTTAGAGAAATTGTTCTGGGGAATTTATTGAGTAGGCTGAGTTGTTGACTAAGTGTCTGAGTTTCCTCTGCAGGGTTTTTGCTAATTTGTATGTTGGTGTACAAACTAGCAAAAACCTTGCAGAGGAAACTCAGACTCTTAGTTAATGCAGCACACAACAGCATCAAGAAAAGCAAAAGAGAAACAGCTGCTTGACATCTTTCTATGCAATGGCTATCCGAAGAACTTTATATTCAGACAAAGCACCCAAACCACAATGCACCACACAGCCAACCCACATGCAAAAACTAACCCTATCATACACAAAAGGGGTGTCGGAAATGACAGCCAGAATTCTCCAGCCCCTAGGAATAGTAATAGCCCACAAACCCACAGCACATTCCTCTAGGAACCAAAGACAAGATACAGGAGGATGAAAGACACAATGTAATTTATAATATTAACTGTAACAGTTGCAACCAATTCTATGTGGTACAAATATCACGATTAAAAATCAGAATACATGAACACCAGCTGTCAGTCAAATGCCAGGATCCCAAATCCCTAATCTCTACCCACACTGACATCAAACAGCATCAATTTGATTAGAACAACACTAGAATCATTGGCCATGCTATCACCCGCCACACGTATGAGTTCATTGAAGCCTGGAATTTCACAGGCAATTCCATCAACAGACACATAGACCTATAACCAGCCTATGAACTCCTCAGAATTCAACTGAGGAGTCAACCCACAACAGCACCAACCCTCAACCAATTCATGCAACCAGCACTTCACCTCCCAGTGACCCTCACCTGACATGACCTCCCCATCATCATAACAAGACCCTCACCTGATGTGACCTCCCCATCACAAGATTTACCACACAAAGCCTTTATAAGCAGAAGAACACCAACACAAACATCCCCTAACTCTGCTGAAGATGTTACTTAGCCTGGCAATAAAACATTTGGAAACCAACCCACAAGCTTGGAGAATCAACCTCCACCCTCAACTCTATAATATACATTGGAAGACTTAGATGGTACGGGCACGTTGTACACAGTAAAGAAGACTTGGTGGCAAGAACAGCCATGCAAATGGACCCCGATGGCCAGCAATCCCATAGAAGAAGTGGATGAATCATATCAAGGAGAACATGAAATATGTGGCCATTGCTTCTGATGGAGATAACTTTGCCAACAAGCGGTCCCTGCCATAACGTGGGAATAATTCTAGGAAGAAGAAGCCTCTATAGTATACATTAAAATAGTACTGACTAATTTGAATAGTTTATCAACACCTAATATCTCCCAAATGTTCTCCCAGACCTACATTTTTACTTCTTCACGGAAGCTACTAGAAAAGAGGGAGGCAAGTTATTTCATAAGAGAAGGCCCTGCTATAGGATCTCTGTAAATGGAACTTTCTTGGAAATGGGACCTTCAGCAGGGTCTCTCTTCCAGATTTTGTTGGATGGGCAGATTATTAAATATAATCTAATCTCTTAGACAGTTTCAATATAAGAAAGATGGGTTTTTATAAGAAATATCAGAAATGTTGTGTTAGAGGTGGCAGATCCCCAAAGCAGAATTAGAAATTAAGACGCTTCGCTTGAAATAAACCCAGGCTTGCCACAGTGACATTGAAATTATCAGAAAGGGAAATATAATACTGTGCCTGATTTATAAATCAGCATTGAAAGGTACACATGTAGTTCCAACCATCCTGATGGAATCAGTTATAAAATATCACCATGATTGAAGGATATAGATAAAATGTACCGGTGTTGAATCCTCTTTTTTGTATGAGAATTGTCTATTAAATGACAATATGGAAAAGGAGGAAAATGAAGATGATGTATAAATTGCTTGGTTTATGTCTGCTGAGCATATGAAGCTGTTTTACACAGAATCAGCCATATGAGGCTGTCTGCATTAACTGACAACAATTTATTAAAGTCTCAGATAAAAATATTTCCTAGCCTTGAAATAGATATTACTAATTGAATGTATGATTCTTTGTGTGCAAACCTATCTTCTACTATTGATCTATGAATACCATATGAATAGAAAGGCAGATCTAAATCAAAGTAATGTATAAGGAACTATGATGGCACAATGATTAGAATGCAGTATTGCAGACTGACACTGCTCACTGCCAGGAGTTCATTTCTGACTGGCTCAAGGTTGACTCAGCCTTCCATCATTCCAAGATCGGTAAAATGAGCCAGATTGTTGGGGGCTCTATGTTGACTGTAAACCCCTTAGATAGTGCCATAAAGCACTATGAAGTGGTATATAAGTCTAAATGCTATTGATATAGTAGTAAAAGAATTCTGCTATATATCATAGTAACTAACTTTGATTTGAGTTCTGTCACATGCAGTATACTGTATGAGTTATCAGTATAGCCGCCCTGAGTCTTCGGAGAGGGGCGGCATATAAATTAAAGTAAAGTAAAATAAAGTATTATTTTCAGAATCTTAATATAAAGAGTTCCCAAGTGAGAAACTAATGTAGAATATGAAATCATTCCTAATTGAAACACTGAAGGTAAAACAAGAAATGGAATAGGAGAAATAAAACCAGCAATCTTCTAAGTATTTGTCATCTATTATCCTGATCAAGGCACCTAAATGGTCACATTAAAGCAAGTTGTTATATCCACTTCAGGCTGGATATAGCATCAACAAAGCTGAATTAGTTTCCTCTGATGTTAATAATAAAATAACTATGTTAATAAAACTGGAAATACAACATATGCAATATCTGTTTTTCAGATCCCACCGCCCCATTTCCAGAGACCTAGTGCTTCGTTATTACGTGCCCAGAAAGTTGATACTTTAAGGTGTGAAATTCAGGAGAAATATGAATCAGACTTCCAGAAAGCTCTAGTAAGCATCAAAGAGCGAGTGAAAGAAATTGAAGGACCAGACATCAAAGAAACCCTCCAAGACCAGATCCGCCAGTGGTTTATTGAATGCCGGTGAGATACCATTCTTTCTTTCCTTAACCTCTCCCTATCTGTAACCACACTTATCATAAGAGTCTGTAAACATCATTTTTTCAAGACGGTTGGAATCAAGACTGCTTCAGTACAGAGAACAGTTTTAAACAAACCAAAAAAATATGGAAATCACAAGTTGAATCATTATCATTTCTGTTATCACTGTTACCACAGATTCATGGATTTGGAGTACAATATCATATATTGTTGGAGTTCTTATGCAGAAATGTGTAACAGCTTATCTTTACTTATAAATAGAGTTGTCTTGCACAAAACTTTTTGTAAAGAGGTCAGTGCAGTAATCTGTTTCCTTCAGTATGTTGATAATTGTCATTGATACTGATATTTACCAACAAATATTAATTTATAGATTATCTTACAATATAGCTAGAACTGACTAAATAATAATTTCAGAATATTTTCAGGGAATTGTGTTTAATTAAAAAGGAAAATAAACAGACCCAAGAAACTATAGACTGATTAGCCTAACATCAATACCTGGGAAGATACTGGAAAAAATAATTAAAAAACAGATATTTGAACATCTAGAAACAAATAAAGTTATAACTAGAAGCCAGCACGGGTTTGTTAAAAACAGATCATGCCAAACCAATCTTATTTCATTCTTTGACAAAGTGACCAAATCAGTAGACCAGCAAAATACTGTGGACATAGTATATTTAGAATTCAGCAAGGCATTTGACAAAGTAGACCACAACCTACATCTTGATTTAGAAAAATGTGAGATAGACAGCATCATCACCAGATGGATTTATAACTGGCTGACAAACTATTCAATGAGTAGTTCTTAATGGTACTACATCTCCCTCGTTGTAACCTAAGATGTATACTACCTGTGATCTTCTTGCGCTGCGAGATTCCCCCCTCTCGCAGATCTGGCCCTCCACATTATCGAGGGCCATCTCAAGGACGGGTTTTGGGACCCAGAGAGGTGGCATGTGAAAACCAGGGGGTTGAGGGGTTTTTTATCAAATTTTTAGTTAAACTTTTAAGGGGTCCCAGGGAGGGGGAGGGTCGAATTAGAACTCGGGTTGTGGGTTTGGGGGAGAACCCACAAGGGGGAGGGTCGGGTCTGGCCTCGAAGTGTGGTGAGGGGGGTGGGGGACCTGGGGTTGAGGGGGGGGGCAGAGCTCATCTGGATAGTGTTTCAAACATCAATACTGTGGGTGGAAGGGGTAGATATGACGGGAGCAGGGGGCCATATCGTGTTAAGGGAGCGCGCACTCGCTGTTTATGAGCGATGGCGTGCTCCGGCCCCCAAGGCTCCACCCGTTTCCCAGGTTGCATAGACCCTCAGGGCCCAGGCCTTCGGCTGATGTTATGCAATGCCAGGTCCGTAGTAAATAAAGCCCCCCTCATATGTAATCTTATTCAGGAGGGGGGTGCGGACCAGGCAGGTATTACGGAGACTTGGTTGGGCCAGGAGGGGGGGTTCCCCTCATTGAAATGTGCCCACCAGGTTTCCGCACATTCCATCAGCCAAGGTCACAGGGGAGGGGCGGGGGGGGGCGTTAGCGGTTATCATTAAAGATGGTCTGAGACCGAGGGAGGCCACTGTTCCTCAGACGGCCGGCTGTGAATCCCTCCTTGTGAAATGGGGTCACGGGTTCAGAGGGGTTTGCTGATCACGTACCTGGCTCCCTGCCACGTGGCAGCAGCCCTGCCTGAGCTACTCAACGTCATCGCCGCGGTGGCGGTTGATACCCCTAGGCTTATGGTCATGGGGGATTTCAACCTGCCGTCTGTGGGTGAGGCGTCTGAGGTGGCTCAGGAGTTCATGGCTTCCATGACGGCCATGGACCTGACCCAGTTAATTCATGGCCCTACCCACACGGGGAGAAACACACTGGATCTGGTTTTTGTCTCTGGACAGTGGTTGAGTGATCTTGAGATAGGGGATATAGTCATCGAGCCCTTGTCATGGTCTGATCACTCTCTCCTTCGTCTCGACCTTCGAACCACTGCACCCCATCGCAGGGAGGCGGAGCCGGTAAAATGGTTCCGCCCCAGGCGCCTGATGGAGCCTGATAGGTTCCAGATGGAGCTTGGGCCATTTCCTGAGGCTCTGGCACACGCCTCGACTGGAGACCTAGTGGCTGCCTGGGATAGGGCAGCCGCTGGAGCTCTGGACCAGGTCGTGCCTTTGCGGCCTCTGACCCGGCGTCGATCTCATTTGGCTCCTTGGTTCACTGAGGAGCTGAGGGAGTTGAAGCGCCGGAAAAGACGCCTAAAGAGTAGTTGGAGGACCAGTCTTTCTGAATCGGACCGGACACTGGTAAGATCTCATATTAGGAATTACCTAGTGGCGATAAAAGCAGCGAAATGTAGCTATTTTGCTGCTCTTGTTGCGTCATCAGATAACCGGCCGGCTGCCCTGTTTAGGGTGACCCGCTCCCTGCTCCACCAGGAAGCGCGGGAGGACCTCTTGGAGGGTAGAGCCGAGGATTTTGTTCAGTATCTGCATGACAAAATCACTCAGATCCGGGAAGATCTGGACTCCAACTGGGTAGTCTCATGGGGAGGGACTGGGGCAGGTCTTGAGAATGTTATCTGGGATGAATTTGATCCTGTGACCCCTGAGGATGTGGACAGGATTCTGGGCAGATTGAACGCGACCACTTGTTTATTGGACCCGTGTCCCTCCTGGTTAGTGCTGGCTTCCCGGGAGGTGACGTGAGGCTGGCTTCAGGAGATTATAAATGCTTCGTTGGGTGAGGGTGACTTCCCCGCTGCCTTGAAAGAGGCGGTGGTGAGGCCTCTCCTCAAGAAGCCTTCCCTGGACCTGGTAATGTTGGTTAATTATCGTCCGGTCTCCAACCTTCATTTTGTGGCGAAGGTTGTCAAGAGTGTGGTTGCGTAACAGCTCCCCCAGCACCTGGATGAAACAACGTATCTGGATCCGTTCCAGTCGGGCTTCAGGCCCGAGTACAGCATGGAAATGGCATTGGTCGCGTTGGTAGATGATCTCTGGAGAGCTCGGGACAGGGGTGCTCCTCTGTCCTTGTTCTGTTTGACCTCTCAGCAGCTTTTGATACCATCGACAATGGTATCATGCTGCACCGGTTGGAAGAGTTAGGGGTGGGGGGCACTGTACTGCGGTGGTTCTCCTCCTTTCTCTCTGACCGGTTGCAGTCTGTGTTGGCAGGGGGGCAGAGGTCGACCCCAAGGCCCCTTATATGTGGGGTGCCACAAGAGTCGGTCCCCTTTTGTTCAACATTTATGTAAAGCCGCTGGGTGAGATCATCCGTGGTTTCGGGGTGAAGTACCACCAGTACGCTGATGACACCCAGCTGTACATCTCCACCCCAGACCACCCCAACGATGCCCTTGAAGTGATGTCCCGGTGTCTGGAGGCCATGCGGATCTGGATGGGGAGGAACAGGCTCAGACTCAACCCATCCAAGACCGAGTGGTTGTGGTTTCCGACGTCTCGATATAGTCAGTTGACGCCATCGCTGACTATTGGAGGTGAATCGCTGGCCCCTATGGAGAGGGCTCGCAACTTGGGCGTCCTCCTGGATTCAAGGCTGTCATTAGAAGAGCATTTGATGGCCGTGACCGGGAGGATTTTTCATCAGGTTCGCCTGATTCGCCAGTTGCGTCCCTTTCTGGATCGGGACTCCCTACACACAGTCACTCATGCCCTCATCACTTCCCGCCTGGACTATTGTAATGCTCTCTACATGGGGCTCCCCTTGAGGAGCACCCGGAGGCTCCAACTGGCGCAGAGTGCGGCCGCACGGGAGGTTATGGGAGCAACATGGCTCTCCCATGTGACACCTCTCCTGCACGAGCTGCACTGGCTCCCGGTGGTCTTCCGGGTGCGCTTCAAGGTTTTGGTTACCACCTTTAGAGAGCTCCATGGCTTAGGACCTGGTTATTTACGGGACCGCCTATTACCACAAACAGCCTCCCACCGGCCGGTACGCTGTCATAGAGAGGGACTCCTCCGGGTGCTGTCAGCCAAACAATGTCAACTGGCGGCCCCTAGGGGGAGGGCCTTCTCTGTGGGGGCACCTACTGTCTGGAATGAGCTCCCCCTGGAGATACGAAGGATCCCGGACCTGCGCACCTTCCGCCGCGCTTTGAAGACCTTTTTATTCCACCAGGCGGGCTTGGCCTAATCCTTTCCCTCTTTTTTAATATGTAAATTTTAATTTGTTTTAAATTATTGGGGTGTTTTAATTTGTCAGGGCCAAAACTATTTAATTCGATTTTATCTGGTTTTTTAAATTTTTTGTATCTATGTATTTTATTGTTTGGCTGTTCACCGCCCTGAGTCCTTCGGGAGTAGGGTGGTATACAAATCAAATAAATAATAATTAATAATAATAATAATGGAGGGAAGTAAGCAGTGAGGTGCCACAAGGTTCTGTCTTAGGCCCAGTACCATTCAATATCTTCATAAATGACTTAAATAAGGGAATAGAAGGGGAACTCATCAAATTTGCAGATGACACTAACCTGGCAGGAATAGCCAACACCCCAGAAGACAAGCTCAGAATCCAAAAAGATCTTGACAGACTAGAACAATGGGCCGTATCCAACAAAGTGAAATTTAATGTAGAAAAAAGTAATGTTTTCCACCAGGACAGAAAAAACCAAAGGTACAAGTACAGATTAGGCAAAACCTGTCTCAAAAACAGTAACTGTGAGTGGTACCTTGGAATCCTAGTGTACGATTAGTTAAACATGAGTCAGCAGTGTGTGGCGGCAGCCAAAAAAGCTAATACAATCCTTGGTTATATAAACAGAGGCATAGAATCAAAATCACGTGAAGTATTATTGCTGCTTTATAAAGCCTTAGTAAGATCACTGTCAGGTCTCTATTAGAATGCTGCCATTCTGAATTGGAGGGAGAACCGTGGGTGGAATGGTTTGCATGCTTTCACTTTTGCTGTAATTGCTTGGGAATTGAGGGGGGAGAAGTGGCCAACTGCAGTGACTCCCTCTCTGCTGGTTCCAACCAGGTATTCAAAGTCACAACATGCCGAGGACAACTTCTTCTCACCATCCAGTATCAGAGTTTCTCATAATACATTTGTGGTAATTTATTGGCTACAGATGGACATGGGCTATTGGGGAGGGGGTTGAGGGGGGAAATTAGCCTAATGCTTTATGCCTGAATTTTAGACTCTGCTTGACTCTTCTGCCATCACTAATTCTCAGTCAAAGTTCCTTTTGAAATATAAACTGTTTCAAGAGTTTTACTTTCTTGAGAAGGTAGCTGAGGCAGGTCTTTACATTAGGCAGAGTCTGAAATCTGATACTGCATTCAGTTTTGGTCACCACATTACAAAAAAGATATTGAGACTCTGGAAAAAGTACAAAGAAGAGCAACTAAGATTATTAAAGACCTGGAGACTAAAACATATGAAGAACAGTTGCAGGATTTGGGTTTGGCTCGTCTAGAGAAAAGAAGGACTAGGGAGGACATGATAGCAGCATTCTAGTATTTGAGAAGCTGCCACAAAGAGGAGCGGGCCAGATTATTTTCCAAAGAACCCCAGAGGGCAGGACAAAAATCAATGGATGGAAAACTAATCAAGGAAAGAAGCAACTTGGAATTAAGGAGAAACTTCTTAACAGTGAGTACAACTAACCAGTGGAACAGTTTGCCTTCAGAAGTTGTCGGTGCTTCATCACTGGAGATTTTTAAGAAGAGACTGGACAGTCACTTGTCTGAAATGGTATAGGATCTCCTGCTTGAGCAGGAGGCTGAACTAGAAGACCTCCAAGGTCCCTCCCAACTCTATTCTGTTCTGATTCTGATTCATTGTATTTGATACTAATTGAGAATAATGAGATACAGATACTAATTGAGAATAATGAGATACAGATTTTTTTTGTATTTTCAATTAAACTTCACTTTGGCCCTCTTGGGAAAACTTTGTCCATCATCAGGTTAGGTTGTCTGGCTTTCACTAAGGCGACCTTTTCCTTCTATTCGTTCATGAGAGAGTTTAGTTTCCCACAATAGCAATAGCACTTAGACTTATTTACTGCTCCATAGTGCTTTACAGCGCTGTCTGAGTGGTTTACAAATGTCAAGATATTGCCTCCAACAATCTGGATCCTCATTTTACCAGCCTTGGAAGGATATAGGTGATATAGTACTCTATCCATAGTCTGTGTGCATGTGTGCATATAATCTTACATTATTTCTTGCACAGTCTAACTTGACAAAACTATTTTTTTCTTTTTTTTCTTTTATTTAAAAAGTTTTAACAACCATTACAACAATTTCCCCCCCTCCCACCCACCCCGTCCCCCCTCTCCCCTCTTCGTCCCCCCTCTCCCCTCTCCCTCCAGCCCCCCAACACCCACCCCCCCGGACTTCCCAGAGCAAAAACAGGGTATAACATAACAAACATAAGCTAAAATAAGCTAACTTTCTGTGGTCTCCAAACTCCCCCTTACTCTTTAACTCCCCTTTCAATTAACTAAACATATTCAAAAAGGAAATATAGATTTCATTCATAAGCTATTTGAAACTTTTTAGTCTGATATTTGTTTTGAATATAGTCAATCCATCTTCTCCATTCCAATATATATCTTTCATTTGAATGGTCCTTCAAATACGCTGAAATTTTAGCCATCTCTGCTAAATTCACTACTTTTAGTGTCCATTCTTCAATAGTAGGCAAGTCTTCCTTCTTCCAGTACTGTGCCACCAAGAGTCTGGCTGCTGTTATTAAATTTAAAATCAACTTAGTCTCTATAACAGAACAATCTGTAATTATGCCTAACAAAAAGAACTGTGGAGTAAATTTTATCTTCTTTTTGAGAATATTTTGAATAATCCACCATATTTTTATCCAAAATGCCTTAATTTTTTTACATGTCCACCATATATGATAATACGTGGCATCATCACATTCACATCTCCAACACTTAGGTTGCACACTTGGATACATACAGGCTAGCTTTTTAGGATCCAGATGCCATATATAAAACATTTTATAAAAATTCTCTCTTAAATTTTGGGCTTGCGTGAACTTCACATTTCTAACCCATTTTTTCCCCATGTTTCCATCATTATTGGTTCTTCAATATTTTGTGCCCACTTTATCATACAGTCCTTAACTAACTCCGTTTCTGAATCTATTTCTACCAAAGCATTATACAACCTTTTTATGTGCATTTGACTTTGATTTCTAATCTGTTTTACCAAATTCTTCTCATTTTGCAGAAAACCAATTTTCTGATCTTCTCTCCATCTAGCTTGCAACTGTACATATTGAAACCATGTTTGAATTGTCCTTTCTTCTCTTACTTGATTCAAAGATTTTAATTGTAGTATACCTCTTTCCTTGTTAAGAAGCTCTTTATATGTAATCACATCCTGCCTTTGCTCTACACTTATATTCTCTATCGCGTGTCTAGGTATTGCCCACAATGGTAACTTCTCGTTTAGTTTATACTTATACTTTTTCCAGACATGCAATAGAGCATTCCTTAATATATGACTTTTAAAGTTTTATCCACTTTGTTATCATATAATAAATAAGCATGCCACCCGTAAACCAAATCATATCCCTCAATATTCAATATTCTTTCTTCTGTTAAATTCATCCAATCACTCATTGCTGATAGGACAGCTGCCTCATAATATAGTCTTAAGTTAGGCATTTTGAGACCTCCTCTTTCACGTATATCCTGCATTATTTTTTGTTTTATTCTCGGTCTCTTCCCTGCCCAAACAAAATTATTAATACCCTTCTGCCATATCTTCAAATTCTCATCTTTTTTAAGTATTGGTATCATTTGAAAAAGAAACAAAAACTGATTATAAAATTTATGCAAAAGTATTAGCCAACAGGCTGATGCCAGTAATCCAAGAGGTGATTCATGATGATCAAGCAGGATTTATCGAGGGCAGATATATGAAAGACAATGTAAGGCAAGTAATAGATTTACTGGAGTATCTTGAGACAAATAAACAGATATCTGCAGTGCTGGTTTTTTTGGATGCGGAAAAGGCCTTCGACAGAGTGGATTGGAATTTTCTATTAAAGACTTTAAAAAAGATGGACTTTGGGGACTTATTTATACAGGCGGTCTCAGCAATTTACCAAGAGCAAAAGGCACAGATTATTATTAATGGAAGTTTGACAACAGAGTTTAAAATTGAAAAAGGAACAAGACAGGGATGTCCGTTATCCCCATTGTTATTTATTTTGACACTAGAAGTCTTGTTAAATACAATACGGGACTCTAATATCTTGAAAGGCATAATGATAAGGCAAGAGGATTATAGAATAAAGGCATTCGCAGATGATCTGGTTGTTACCCTAACACAGCCAATGGAATCAATAATCCAGATGAAAGACATTATACAAGATTATGGTAAAGTTTCAGGTTTTAGACTAAACCAGAAAAAAACTAAGATGATAGTCAAAAATATGACACAAGATCGTAAACACAAGCTTAAAAGGAGGGCAGGTTTTGAGATCGTACCAAAGGTAAAATATCTAGGAGTTCAGGTTGCAGAATCAAACGTGAAATTGTTCAAAATAATTATGAGGTGTTGTGGCGAGATGTGCAGAAAGATATGGAGACTTGGAAAAAACTGCAGGTGTCTCTACTTGGAAGAATAGCAGCAGTTAAGATGAATATTTTGCCAAGATTTCTCTTTTTGTTCCAAACGATTCCGGTGCTTAAAAGCGATAAACAATTAAAAGAGTGGCAAAGTGAAGTGAATAAGTTTGTCTGGAACGAGAAAAAATCGATAGTGAAACTGAAAATTATGCAAGATGTTCCAGAAAGGGGAGGTCTTAAACTTCCAAACCTACAATTATATTATGAAGCAGCAGCTCTGACTCAAGCAAGCGACTGGTTTGGAAGGAAAAAGACTGGAATATTGAATATAGAAAGTTTTGACCTCGAATTTGGATGGCATGCTTATTTATTTTATGAGAACAAAGTGGATAAAGTATTTAAAAGCCATATACTTAGAGGCTCTTTGATGAGGGTCTGGAAGAAGCACTGATTCAAATGGGATTACAAAATACCGCTATGGTTGGATCTTGGTCATATCATGTGGAATACAAATATAATGTCACTCGGGGGCGGGGGTTATATAAAGAGGTACTTTTTATAGATGCGGGCAGATGGCAGCTGAAGACATTCGAGACACTGTTGGATGAAGGGATTAATCTAACTTGGTTACAGTATAATCAACTCCAACTGAGATGGAAAGAGGACCAAAAAACTGGTATTATGTTGCATGAGGAAGAATTGGTTAGACATATAAAAGAGAAAGGTCCAATGCATATTAAAAGGTTATATAATGTCTTGTTAGAAAGGGATTCAGAAACTGAATTGGTTAAAGATTGCATGATTAAATGGGCACAAAATTTTGCAGAACCAGTGATGTTGGAAACATGGGAAAAAATTTGGGTCCAGAACGTTAACTTCACAGTCACAGAACTTGAGGGACAATTTCTATAAAATGTTTTATAGATGGCATTTAGATCCCAAAAAATTGTCGTGTATGTACCCTAATGTTCAGCCAAAATGTTGGAGATGTGATAGTTGCTACATATTATCATGTTTGGTGGACTTGCAAGAAAGTTAAGGCTTTTTGGATAAAAATTTGGTGGGTTATGCAGAATGTTTTGAAGAAAAAAAATTCAATTTTCTCTACAACTGTTTTTATTGGGTATAGTTAAGGGTTTTACACTGGGTGAAACAAAGTTGATATTGTACATGATAACAGCAGCGAGATTATTGATAGGTAAATACTGGAAAAATGAAGCTTTGCCTACTATCGAGGAATGGACTTTGAAGATGGCCAGTTTTGCAGAGATGGCGAAGATTTCAGCATATTTAAAAGACTGTTCACAAGAGACTTATGAATGGGAAAGGAAAAAGTGGATAGATTATGTTCAGAACAAATATCAAACTAGGAAGTATCAAATAGCCTTTATTTGAAAATGTTATATTAAGATAGAAATATTTTAATGTAATGAAGATGAAAAACTACAAGGGGGAGGGAGGGGTTCAAGTTTTATACAAAGGGGTTTTTTTTCTTCTTGATCTGAGTATATTGTATGGAAGTCCGGGGGGAGGGGAGGGTTAGGGAGGGTTAGGGAGGGTGAGGTTGGGAGGTTTGGGGTGGGTTGAGGGTGGGGGGAAGGGGTGAAAATGTAATTGTAAAACTTTTGCAATAAAAAAAAAAAACTTAGGCAAAACATTCATTTTTACTGCTGCTATTCTTCCTAACAAGGATAACTGTAATTTTTTCCAACTTTCCATCTCTTTCTGTATTTTTTGCCACAAAGGATCATAGTTATGCGTGAATAGTTTCGCATTTGATGTCATAATATAAACCCCCAAATACTTAACTTTTTTAACTATTTCAAATCCTGTTAATCTTTCTAATTCCTCTTTTTATTTATTTATTTTATTTATTTATTAATTTAATTTGTATACCGCCCTTCTCCCAGAAGGGACTCAGGACGGTGAACAGCCAAAATTAAAAAACATACAAATACAAAAGTTAAGATAATTAAAAAAATTAAATAATTGGCTACCCAATTTAAAACCCCAAATCCATAAAATTTAAAATCCCAGTTAAAAACCATTTAGGCTAGGCCGGCTTGATGAAATAAAAACGTCCTCAGGGCTTTACGGAAGGTCCGGAGGTCCGGGATCAATCGTATTCCGGGAGGCAGCTCATTCCACAGGGCGGGTGCCCCCACAGAGAAGGCTCGCCCCCTGGGGGCCGCCAGCCGACATTGCCTGACCGACGGCACCCCGAGGAGGCCCTCTCTGTGAGAGGGTATTGGCCAGTGGGAGGTTATCGGTAGCAGCAGGCGGTCTCGCAAATACCCCGGCCCTAAGCCATGGAGCGCTTTAAAGATGAGAACCAACACCTTAAAGCGCACCCGGAAGACCACCGGGAGCCAATGCAGCTCGCGCAGGAGAGGTGTTACGTGGGAGCGCCACGTCACTCCCATAATCACCCACGCGGCTGCATACTGCACCAGCTGGAGCCTCCGGGTGCTCCTCAGGGGGAGCCCCATGTAGAGAGCGTTATAGTAGTCCAGGCGTGACGTAACCAAGGCATGAGTGACTGTGCACAAGGAGTCCCGATCCAGAAAGGGGCGCAACTGGCGTATCAGGCGAACCTGATAAAAAGCCCCCCTGGCCACGGCCGTCATATGCTCTTCTAAAGACAGCCGTGTGTCCAGGAGGACGCCCAAGTTGCGAGCCCCCTCTGTGGGGGTCAGTGACTCGCCCCCAATAGCCAGCGATGGCACCAGCTGGCTATACCGGGACGCCGGCATCCACAGCCACTCGGTCTTGGAAGGGTTGAGCCGAAGCCTGTTCCTCCCCATCCAGACCCGCACAGCCTCCAGACACTGGGACATCACTTCGAGGGCATCATTGGGGTGGTCTGGGGTGGAAATGTACAGCTGAGTGTCATCAGCGTACAGATGGCATCGCACCCCAAAACCACGGATGATCTCACCCAGCGGCTTCACATAAATGTTGAACAGGAGTGGCGAGAGGACCAACCCTTGCGGCACCACGTAAGCAAGGTGCCTCGAGGTCGACCTCTGCCCCCCTGCCAACACAGACTGCGACCGGTCAGAGAGATAGGAGGAGAACCACCGCAGCACGGTGCCTCCCACCCCCAGTCCCTCCAGCCAGCGCAGCATGATACCATGGTCGATGGTATCAAAAGCCGCTGAGAGGTCTAATAGGACCAGAACAGAGGAGCAACCCCTGTCCCGAGCCCTCCAGAGATCATCCACCAATGCGACCAATGCCGTCTCCGTGCTGTACCCAGGCCTGAAGCCGGACTGGCATGGATCTAGATAGACGGTTTCATCCAGGAACTGTGGGAGCTGTCGCGCAACCACACTCTCCACAACCTTCGCAACAAAGCGAAGGTTGGAGACCGGACGATAGTTTGCCAAAACGGCCGGGTCCAGAGAAGGCTTCTTGAGGAGGGGCCTCACCACCGCCTCTTTCAAGGCGGGAGGCAAGAAACCCTTTTGATTTGTAGTCATGTTTTTAGTTATTATCTTCATTTTCCCTGCATTTATTTTAAATCCAGATACTTGTCCATATTGATTAATTATATCCATTAGACCTACAACCGACTGTAATGGTTGGGTTAAAGTAACAACCAAGTTGTCTGCGAATGCTCGTAATCTATAGTCATACTGCCTAATCTTAATTCCACTTATTTTGTCTGACCCACATATCTTACTTAACAAAAATTCCAAAGTCAAGATAAACAATAATGGAAATAAGGACATTCTTGTCTTGTTCCTTTTTCTATGTTAAAAGTATCTGTTAAACTACCATTAATTATTATTTGCGCTGTTTGTTTCTGATACATTTGTGAAATGCTCTCCAAACTGCATCTTTTCTATTATTTTCAATAAAAATTGCCAATTCAATCGATCAAATGCTTTCCCTGCATCAAGAAATATCAGCACCGCAGGGATTTGGTTGATCTTCCCCAAATACTCCAATAGGTTAACAACTTTCCTTACATTACTCTTCATTTGTCTATCATTTATAAAACCAGTTTGATCATTATGAATCATTTGTTGCATGACTGTCATTAACCTATTTGCTAATATTTTAGCAAAAATCTTGTAATCTGTATTTAAAGAGTGATATAGGCCTATAATTTTTTGGCTGGGTGTGGTCTCGCTCCTCCTTTGGAATCAGAGAAATACAAGCTGTCCTCCAAGATGGGGGTACATCTCCTCCAGATTGTATATTAGTAAATAATTCTTTGAGTGGTCCCACCATTTCTAACTGCAAATGTTTATAATAAGCAGCTGTCAAGCCATCCGTCCCAGGAGCTTTACCCACTTTCAACTGCTTAATTGCAAACATAATCTCCTCAGTGGTTATTGGTTGATTTAAACCCTCCCTTTGCTCTTTTGTAATTGTAGGAATATTCTCTTTCTGTAAATATCTATCTATTTCTGTACCTTGAATTTTATCACTAGCATACAACCTCGTATAAAATTCTAAAAATCTTTTTTAATCATATTTTGCTGATAAACCTCTTTACCTTTATATTCTATTTTCTCTATAGTCCATGACTTTTGTTTTTTCCTTAACAAATATGCTAACCACCTCCCTGGTTTATTAGCATTACAAAAAATATTATGTTTAGCATATTGCAAATTAGTTGCGACCTGATCCGCCATTAACATATTAAATTGCCCTCGCAATAAATTAATTTATTTTATTTTTATCTGCTGGATTCAATATCAAAGCTTGTTCTTTTTTTCTAATTTCCTCTTCTAAGTCCTTCCTTTTTTTTCCTCTTTGCGTCTATATTTATTATTCAAATATATCAAAATACCTCTCATATATGCTTTACTTGCATCCCAAACCATTTCCATAGATGTACCTTTATGCATATTTATAATAAAGAATTCTTTCATAAATTTTTTACATTCTTTTACATTTTCCTCATATCTAAACAGATTTTCATTTAACCTCCAAGACCTCTTAGATCCCCTTCCATACTCTAATTCCATCCAAACTGGACTATGATCCGTTAAAACTCTTGGACAAATCTTCGTCTTCTTCACCCTGGAAAAGAGATCATTTGTAATTAATATAAAATCAATCCTGGAGAAAGATTGATGTCTATCAGAAAAAAAGGTAAAGTCTTTTTCTTTGGGGTTTCTCTCCCGCCAGATATCTCTCAGCTCCATATCCTCCATCATTTCAAAAAACGATTTTGGCAATCTGGCACGCGTTGAAATGTTCTGCAAGAGCCCCTTCTTATCTTTTTTAGTGCCCATAACTCCATTCCAATCACCCAATAAAATACATGATTTATAATCCCATTGTAGTAACTTGGAATTTAAAAGCTTATAAAATTTTTCCTGTTGTTGGTTCGGTGCATAGACTCCAATTAAAAGTATTTTTTCTCCTTTTATTAAAAGTTCAATTCTTCCTTGATCATCTGCTTCAATTAATTTGGCAATTAAGTCTTTTTTTAGGGATATAACTATACCATTCTTCTTCTCGGGAGCAGATGCAACAAAATGTATACCTAACCTTGCATTTATTAAGTATTTTTGATCTTTACTTCTAATATGAGTCTCTTGTAAACAAATTACATCATTTTTAAACTGTTTCAAATAATGAAATATTTTTCTCCTCTTTTGTGGTGAATTTAGGCCATTAACATTCCATGTCAAAAATCTAGTTGCCATTCTTGGCCCCCTGAAGCATTTGGAGCATATGCTGGAAATCTCCATGCATTTTACTTTTTGGCCTTGCTCCTCCCTTCTGTTTTTGTAGTATCTTGAATTATTTGAAGCTACTGCACTCTTAATTCTTCTTGATGCTTGGCTGCCGCTCGGGTCTGTCTTTGATCCTTAGGTTCTTCTATCTCCAAAGCTTGAACAGTAGTCGAAAATTGTATTAGTTCTTCTTGAATAATCAAGTCACCCTTTTGGGCCTCTGCCAACAATTCTTCTTTCTCCCCCTTTCTTGCCCCCTCTATTTCTGTCTTCCTTCTAGCTTCCTGGGGCTGTGGGCATCCAGCCTTTAATACATTGGTATAGAAATCTCTTGCCTTCCATACTGAATTGAGACAGTATCTTTCTCCTGAATAATTCACCACTAGACCATCTGGAACTTCCCATCTATATTGTATCTGACGGTTTCTCAGTTCTTCCACCAGAAAGGCATAATCCTTTCTGGCTCTCAACATTTTGGGGGGAATTTCTTTCAATGTTAAAACCTCCTGCCCCTTCACTTGAAGTTTATTTTTAAAAGTGACTTGTAGGATTTCATTGCGTAGTCTCTTTGTTTTAAAATAAACTACAATGTCTCTTGGTAGATGTTTCTGTCTGGCCACCCATGAATTGACACGATAAATTTTGTCAATTTGCCATTCAAAATTTGCTTTTTGATCTCCCATTATCTGTGCAAATGCTTCTGAAAAGATCTCTCTCAAATTCTCTTGCTTATTTTCCTTGAGGCCTCTTATTTTCAGAGCAAATTCCATGTCTCTATATTGTATCATTATTACATCAGCCTCTGCTCTTTCCATCTTGTCCTGGACCTCCCCCATTTTATTTTCCAAGTTCTCATTAGACTGCTTAATTTCTTCCACTTTTTCATCTATTGCTTCAATATGTCCTGCCAATCCTTGTACTGCCATGATAATATCTTCTCTAATTTCTTGGTTTCATTTTTGAATAGTCTCTTTGACCTGAGCTATCTCTTCAGCAACCTCTCGAGTTTGCTCCTGAAACATTGAAGCAATTTTTTTTTTCTGTAACAGAGGCTTGTGTTTTGAGGGCTTCCTGCAACATTTCAAATGTTAATATTGTTGGTTCCATTGGAACAGAAAGAGATTGCAATCTGGATGTTTGAGCTGGCGAAGTCCCAGCACTTTTGGGGACAATAGCCTTAATTTGTTTTGAAGCCATTTTTAGTTTCAATTTAAATTTAATCAGCTGCCAGAATGGTAAATCCACCAAATCCAGAAATCAATCTTTAAATAATATCAATCCTTTTTTAAAAAATCACTGCTGTAATCTTTGATCTTCTCCTTTTTTTTAAAGCACAAATCTCTAATTTTGAACAGGGGCTGCCAACACTAAAAGAAACTTCCTTTTTAACTTTCGCTTTCACACCCCATTAAAGCTCAATCGCCATCTTGGTTTCACTTTCTCCCCTTAATAAGTCAGAAGGAAGTAATACACATTTGGAGTTAAAGTTCAGTACTTGCAGATCTAATCTCTCCTGAATTTGCTCAGCCTGCTTCCGAATGATGTTTATTCCAAGCGTTGTTTGCAGGGGTGGTCGCGGCGTCTTCTGCTTAAAGCAGAAACGTCCCGGATCCGGAGCTCTATCGGGCTTCCAGGAAGCTCTCACCCTTCGAGCCCCAGAATTGTTCCTGGGGCTCCTTGGGGAGCTCTACCTACGCCCGTCTGCTCTCTTCCTCCCCTTTTCCTGGGGAGAAAGTTTCCAAGCCGCTAGACAGCTGATTTGCGCTGTTCTAGCGGCTTAATGAGATCGCAGGGCTGGCGCTCAAGAAAAGAGCGTCCTCAGCGCCTGCGGTGCCACCAGAAGTTCATTGACTGTTGTCCTTATTCTCTTCCAGAGAAACATGAAACACTAGGCTAATGACAGGATTCGACAAACCAAATTTAATTCAATACTGTTGTGAACTCACTAGAGTTTTCTTCCAGGGCTCCCTATTCAAAGAGCTGCAGGAAAACTTTCAAATAGGTAGGAATGTAGGCCTCATATCTAGGACACCATCTCATACTTCTTCATCCTTCAGGCTGTTGTGGGTCTCAGCAAAGCTCTCAGGTGTTAACACTGCTATCAGATTCATTTCTTAAAGCACACTTTTTCATATTTCTGATATTCCACTGCAAAATGATTAAATTCTGGAAAGCAAGGCTACCTGTGACACTTCAGTGTGACAGCAACTTTGCTTCTGCACTGCAGCAGCAGGTGCCACTGCAGGGAGCTCAGTATGGTAGTGGTGGCAGCAACCCCTGCTGGAGTCCAGAAGAAAAGAACTTGTGAGGCAGTGGAGCAGGAGCTGCTCCACTACTGGCATTATTGCCACTTTTGGCGCTACCACTGCTATTGTCACAACTCTCTGCCTCCTGCCATTGCCCAAAGCTGACTCCTAAGCAGAGAGAGACCAATTTAGTACTTGGATGAGAAGACCATCAGGAAATCTCAAGTTTAGCCAAACTAAGAAATTGATAATAACAGCATGTGGCAAAACTTATATTCTGTTTATATTAAGCAGTATATTGAAAACCCTAAAAAGTAATTTCACAATACTCATGGGGGACTTCAATGCAAAAGTGGGAGAAGGAAGTGATGCTCCTGTACTTGGAAACTTTGGCTTAGGAACCAGAAATGGTAGAGGTGACAGATTTATAGACTTCTACAAGGAACATAAGCAATATGTGATGAATACTTTTTTCAAGTTACCAAAAAGATGCATTTACACTTGGAAATCACCGGCAGATACACGAAATAATATAGTAAGGAACCAAATTGACTATTTTACAATAAACAAAGGATTTAGAAACTCAGTAAAATCAGCAAAGACATACCCAGACACAGATGTACCATCCGATCATAATTTACTACTTGCCGAAGTCCAGCTGAAACTAAAAAAGATGAAAAACCCAAATCCTCCTAAACCAAGAATTGACAGTGACTTAAAAATGGAGAGAAGATAAAAGAACTAGAAATTCATTTAAGAGAAACCAACAACCTAAATTATTATTATTATTATTTATTGGTTAATCTTTAGTGAGATTCACAGCCTTTGAGGCTGGTTAATAGCTCAGCAGCTCGAGTCCTAACCAAGGACCTAGGAACTGTTAAGGTATCGTCGGAGGATGTAAGCTGTTCCGAGTAAGGTGGTTTTTTGTAGAGTCAAAATGTTCAAGTCCGGCAAATTTAGAATTTCTAAATAGCGGGGTAGCCCTTTGGGTATTGCTCCAAGGGCTCCAATTACAATCAGGACAACACACGATTTCTTTTTCCACAGTCGCTCAACTTCAATTTGTAAGTCCCGGTACTTTGTGATTTTTTCTTGCTGCTTATCTTCAATCCGTGCACCACCAGGTATTGCAATGTCAATGAACCATACTTTTTTCTTTTCTACTATTGTTATGTCAGGTGTGTTGTGGACCAAGTGCCTGTCAGTCTGAATCCTAAAATCCCACAAGATCTTGAGTTTCTCATTCTCTAAAACTTTCTCAACCTGGTGTTCCCAGTGGTTTTTGCTGTATTCAAATCCAAACTTCTGGCACAATTTCCAGTGAATGATTTTAGCAACCCGGTCATGGCGTTGTAGGTAGTCAGTTTGTGAAATTTTGCTGCACTGATCAGGTGGTCAACTGTCTCCTCTTTCTCATTGCAGAGGCGGCATTTGCTGTTGGCGGTAACATGTTGAATTTTTGCCTTCATGCAGTTTGTGGCTAGGGCTTGTTCTTGAGCTGCCAAAATAAAGCTTTCTGTTTCTTTTTTCAGTACTCCTGATCTTAACCAGTTCCAAGTTAGTTTCTGGTCAGCTTTGCCTTCAATACTTTTCAAGTATTGGCCATGCAGAGCCTTGTGTTTCCAATTTTCAGCTCGCTGCTCAATTACTTCTTTCTTATATTCTGCTTTTGTTTTAGTTGTCTTTAAAAGGCCTCCTTTATTTATTTCCTTAATCATTAGTTCTTCACTTTTCTGGATGTAATCATTCAAGCTGCATTTTTCTTCTTCCACAGTCTGCTTTACTTGTAGGAGTCCTCGACTATATATATATATAATCGGTCAACATCACTTTTAGGGTGCAAGGCATGATTCATTGTCATAAGCTTCCTTGTTTTTCTGTCCAAATTGTCTAACTCCATCTGGGTCCAGTCAATTATTCCTGCAGAGTATCTAATCACAGGTATAGCCCAGGTATTTATGGCTTTTATGATGTTTCCTCCACTCAATTTGGACATTAATATCTTACGAATTCGCCAAATGTACTTGGCTGAAGTTAATTTCTTGACTTTATTATGCATTAAGTCAGAGGCTTCTAAAATCCCCAAGTACTTGTAGCCTTCTTCTGATTTTACTGCCTTTATCATTTCTTCATTCTCTAGTTCTATTCCATCCTCTTCTATGATCTTGCCTGCTTTGGTTGCTATTGTTGCACATTTGTCAATTCCAAACTGCATACCAATGTCTTGGCTGAATTCTTTTGTGTTTTCAATTAATAAATTCAGTTCAGCTTTTGTTTTACCAAACAGCTTCAAATCATCCATGTACATCAAGTGCGAGATTTTCAGTCCTTTCTTTGCAAGTTCGTATCCACAGTTCATCTTCTTCAAAATGATTGTCAGTGGTAGCATTGAGAGTATAAAAAGTAGGGGTGAAAGGGAATCGCCTTGGAAAATGCCTCGTTTAATTTCAACTTCACCCAGTTCTTCTTCATTAGCCATAAGTTTCGTTTTCCAGAGGTTCATTGAAGATTCCATGAATTTTTGTATGTTGCTACTGATGCCTAATATTTCCAGGCATTTCTTGATCCAGCTATGGGGAACTGAATCAAATGCTTTCTTATAGTTTATCCAAGCCATGAACAGGTTGGTTCGTCTTTTCTTTGAGTTCTTTAGGATTAGGTTGTCGATCAGCAATTGATCTTTGGTTCCTCTTGAGTTTTTGCAGCATCCTTTCTGTTCTACAGGAAGCAAGTTATTTCTTTCCAGGTATCGATAGATTTGGTTTGCAATGATACCAGTAAGAAGCTTGTATGTTGTTGGCAAGCAGGTGATTGGCCTATAGTTTCCAGGGTCCTTTCCTTTTTCTTTATCTTTTTGGATCAAAAATGTCCTTCCAGTTGTCATCCATCCATCATTTTCAGGTGTTTTTAGGATCTGGTTCATCTGGGTTGCCAATCTTTTGTGCAGACTTGTAAGTGCCTTTAACCAGAAGCCATGCAGCTCATCCGGTCCAGGTGCACTCCAGTTCTTCACTTTTCTTGACTGTCTTTGCACCATTGCTTTTGTTATTTTCACGTCTTCCATTTTATGTACTTTAATAGAGTCCTCAACCTGTTTGATCCATTTTGCATTTCTATTGTGCTTCTTGTTGTTTTCCCATAAATTCTTCCAGAATTTCAGAGCTTTCTCTTTATCAGGCTTTTCATTTGTTGTTACTCTGTTTCCATTTTCTAAATTCTTATAAAACTGGTGCTGATTTGCTCTGAACTGTGAGTTTTCCTTGAACTGAGTTACTCTGTTTTCATACCTTTTAATCTTTTCAGCGATGGCAACAACCCTCTGCTTCAGCTCTTCAATTACTACTGCAATCTCCTTATTCCTTAGATCGTATCTTGCTTCCAGGCTGCTTTTGACCTGCTTGTTCTTTAGCTGACCTTGCCTTAGGTTCTTCAAGTTGCTCAAATCTCCACGTACTTTTTTGATCTTCAATTCTAACTGAATTTTCCACTTAGGCTTCCCCTTCTTGCCTCTTTGGTTCTTTTGTATTTTCAACCTCAGTTCTTTGGTGGTTATAATATATTATTATTATTATTATTATTATTATTATTATTATTATTATTATTATTATTATTATTATTATTATTATTATTTGAATTTGTATACCGCCCTACTCCCGAAGGACTCAGGGCGGTGAACAGCCAAATAAAATACATATAATACAAATGTTAAAAAACCATTAAAATACAATTAAATAATTGGCCCGGAAAACAAAATTTAAAACACCCCAAATTCATAAGACAAATTTAAAATTTAATTTTTTAAAAAAAATTTAAAAAACAATTGAAAAGAGAGGTTAGGCCATAATGAAGATGTAGAAGTGAACTGGAATAAATTTAAAAATGCAATAGTAGAGGTAACAAACTCAAAACAAAGAGAGAGGTACCACAAGAAACAACAGTGGATAATGGATGAAATTCTTCATCTCATGGATGAAAGACGCTCTTATAAAAATAAAACAAAGAAAAATACAATGAATTGCAGAAAACAATTAGAAGAAAAATTCTACTCGCAAAAGAAAAGTGGTTTGCAAAGAGATGCAAAGAAATAGAAGAGACAGAACATATTCATGATAATTTCAATTTACACAAAAAAGTGAAAGAATTAGCAGGTGTCTACAAAAAGAAAACCAACAACTTAGTTGACGAGGAGGAAATCATCTTGGATGAGGATGAAAAACTAAAAAGATGGAAGGAATATATTGAAGCACTTTTTGAGGACACTAGGTATGATATTGATATGTGAAGTATAACAACTGGACCAAACATCACTATGGGGGAGGTTGAACACACAATAAAAATAGCAAAAATAAGAAAAGCCACAGGACCTGATGATATCCCAGAAGAAAGTTTAAAATTGCTGGAAGACAATGGGAAGAAATTTTTACTGCAGCTCTTCAATTGAATATATGAAACAGGAAAGATACCAAATGATTGGCTAAAGTCAACCTTTGTGACAATCCCCAAAAAATAAATGCAAAGAAGTGTACCGAATACAGAACAATAAGCTTAATGAGTCATGCCCTGAAAATCTTCCTGAGAATAATTCACACAAGAATATACAACAAAATCGAGGAGTGTCTAAGTAACACACAATTTGATTTCAGAAACAGTCTTGGTACACAGGATGCCCTATTCAGCATTCAAGTTCTTGTATAGCACTGTAGAGATGTCAGTCACAGTGTTTACATGTGCCTCATCGATTTTGAAAAAAAGTTTGATAAAATAAGACACAGCAAGCTATTACAAATCCTGAAACAAGTGTGGCTAGATGACAAAGATATCCAAATCATAAAGAATCTATATTGGCATCAGGTAGCAAATGTGAGACTAGGCCAAAAATACTCAGATGATGCAGAAATACGAAGAGAAGTCAGACAAGGCTGTATTCTGTCTCCGCTGTTATTTAATATCTACTCTGAGTCAAATTTTCAATGAAGCACTGGAAAACATTGATGCTGGCCTCAAAGTAAATGGTGTTCAGATCAACAATTTAAGATATGCTGATGATACAGTTCTGCTTGCCAGTAAGTATGAAGACCGTCAGCTCCTCATCAACAGAGTCTCAGAAAAATCTGAAAAAAGGCTTGAAGCTTAATACCTCAAAAACCAAGATCATGGTCATCAACAAACAACCCATTAATTTACCACTGATAAATTTGGAAGGAATACCATTAGAAAAAGTTGAAAGGATCACGTACCTCGGTTTTAATTTACATGAAAGCTGAGACATGATCGGTGAAGTAAAGACAAAGATAGAGAAAACTCGAACAGCATTCTTCAAAATGAAAAAGGTCTGCAGTCACGACATAAACCTAAGACTGAAAATCAGGCTTGTCAGATGTTACATCTTTTCTATCCTGCTCTACAGAGTAGAGAGTTAGTCTCTGACAGAAAACCACTCGTGGCTGTCCTTGGTTGACCATCTGACAGCCGTGACAAGGGGGGCTTTTCACAGGTTCGCCTGGTGTGCCAGTTGCGCCCTTTTCTAGACAGGGATGCCCTTCGTACAGTCACCTATGCTCTCGTCATCTCTCGTTTGCATTACTGCAATGCCCTCTACATGGGGCTGCCCTTGTGGTGCACCCAGAGGCTCCAACTGGTCCAGAATGTGGCCACACGGGTTGTTACGGGGGCTTCCCATTACTTCCGTGTTACACTCCTCCTGCACGAGCTGCACTGGTTACCGGTGGTCCTTCGGATCTGCTTCAAGGTGCTGGTACTTACCTATAAAGCCCTTCATGGCATGGGCCCAGGGTACTTGCAGGATCACCTTCTCCCTGCCTCCAACCGCCCAGTGCGCTCACATAGGACTGCCCTCCTCCGGGTGCCATTGGCCAGACAACCTTGGCCGATGGAACCCAGGATGAGGGCGTTCTCTGTGGGCGCACTGACCTTCTGGAATGGTTTACCCCCATGCCTCCGGATGGCCCCTGACCTCTGCTCTTTCTGCGGTGACCTGAAGACATGGCTTTTCCAACAAATTTGCTGACCTGATGGGAGCTTTTAACTTCATTCTGGGGCATTTTAATTGAGTATTTTAGTTGTAATTTTACTGTTTTATTGTTTTGTCTTTGTGAAACACCCCGAGTCCTTCAGGAGAAGGGCGGCATATAAGTATAAATAAACCAAACTAAACTAAACTAATTGACATGGTTCTCATGACATTTTAAATAGATCAGTTTAAGACATACCCTGGTCATTCCTGGCTCAGGATCCTCTTAATACAAATTTATCCCATATTAGTTTTGGTTACAGGTAGTCCTTGACTTACAACTATTTGTTTAGTAAATGTTTGAAGTCCAGGAAAATGGAAATCCATACAAGAAAAAATCAGCAGCAGAAAATATTAGCTGTTTGGCATTAACTCAGGCTTTTCCCTTTAATCTGCATGATTGATCTATTACACTAACAATTCTATAAAAAGAAGATAAAATTAATTTAGCATGATATGTTTGTGACAAACCCATGCTGTCTCCTATTAATTGCATGATGCCTATGCAAGAGCTCACAAACATGCCGCTTAATAAGACCTTGTCCAGTAAAGACTTCAAGCTGACAGTCCTGTTATTTCCCCAATTCTGCTTCTTCCTCTTTTTAAAAAAGTGATGACATTTGCTTTCCTCTAATCTCTCAGGGCTCTACCAGTCTTCCAGGAGTTCTCAGAGATAATAAAAGAATGATTCTAGTATTATCTGCTAGCTAATTCAGTACCCCAGGATGTGATCCAACTGGCCCTAAAAAATTGAATTCATTTAAATTAGCTTAGTTCTCTTGTATCGTTGCCTATTTGAAGCTGTAGTTTCCCCCTTTCCCTAGGATCATAGCTATGTCAGATATGCAAAATAGGAGTTAAATGTTCTTCCTTCACATTATCACTGATTATTAGTTCACCACTTTCTCCTCCTGATGTACTTTATATTCTGTGGCTTTTCTTTTATTTCTAAGGAAAATGCAAACCTCATGCAAACCTCAGCTTTAGTCCTTGTGAAAGTGTTCCTACTTTTTCTTATAGAAGAAACTGTCTTATATTCTTGTTTACTTAAATTGCCTTCTTCGCATTTCCTGTATATATCCCCTTTTCTCTTCAGCATGTTAGAGAGCTTTGCATGTATCCCCACTAGCTACTGGGATTTCCCCATTTTTTTATCCTTGTAAGAACCATTGCTTCTTCAGTATTTTATTTTTATTTTTAAAAATCATTTCTTCCTGAACATATTTCTTCTTCAGAATTTCAAATCTTTGGATCCAAACCTATCTTCTTTTGGACATTAAATCATACAGTATTCACTTTTCTGCATTAAGATGTCTATTTCTCTCTGTTTCTTCTCCTTGTCCAGTGCATATTTTGAGACTTATTTTTCCCCCCAATTTTTTTAAATTTCATTTTACAATTATTAATTATTTTTTATTATTTGTTATTTTTGGCTCACTTAATCCAGCCTATTACTTTGATATTTATATGTTCATTATTGGATGCATGTTCCTTTCAGACCCAGCACCAGGCATTGCACTATTTCCTGGGCTTCAGCCTCCCCTATAAGATACAGTGTATAGCTTCCTGGATCAGATTCTCAAGATGCCATTCAAAGAAGTTTTTCTTAGTTCTTGTGAGATGTAGTTCTTCTCTTACCAACAATTCCTTGCCTCAGAAATGCATTCAATTCAGACTATTCCCATTGGCATCATTTGTGTAATAAGTTGTTTTTCATTATTTTCACCCATTATGCTACCTGATGTTTAGCCTTTCCATCCTCCCTTTTTTAATTAAAGGAGCATGAATTTTAAAAGGAACATGAATTCTGTCCAGTGCCAGGAACAATCTCTATAGACACATTGGTACATGCTGGCACCACATTGGGAACTGCAAAAACAAATATTGGTTTAGGTAACAAATTCCTAAGTCAAGAGAAAGAAGCAGGATAAGCACTGTAAAAAAAGTAATAGGAAGTAAGAAGAAATATATAATTATCATTTTAGACATAGTATTTATTAAATTTGAAACCAACAAATATCTTTCATGTTTGCTTTTTCTTACAGTTGTAAAACTCTTTTCATACAATATAAATCTTTCAATAGACAAAGGATAAGATGTAATTATACCCTACTTTATAGAATATTGTTGGATTTACATAATAGAATAACAGAGTTGGAAGGGACCTTAGAGATCTTCTTTGTGGCAGCTGCTCAGATATGGAAATACTGCTATCATATCACACCTACTCCTTTTCACTAGGCTAGACATACCCAATTCCTGCAACCATCCCCCTAAACATCTTTGTTGCTCTTTTCTGCACACAACATCTTTTTTATAATATGGTGACTAAAACTGGATACAGTATTCTAAATGTGTTCTTACTAAGTCTTTATAAAGCACTTGTATATAAGAGTACTGGGACTAAAACATATCCTTGGGTTGCCCCACTGCTTACTTTCCCCCATGTACAGTAGATGTAGTTTCATTAAGGACTATACACTGAGTGTGATTTGTCAACCAGTTACAAAT
Source organism: Arizona elegans (assembly GCA_022577455.1). Lineage (NCBI taxonomy): Eukaryota > Metazoa > Chordata > Lepidosauria > Squamata > Colubridae > Arizona > Arizona elegans. Next base: position 160,318,924 of record JAKOOJ010000001.1, read on the forward strand.
CTATCTAGTGGGGATGCTGTCTATCCCACAATGTTTTAGCTTGCCAAGAAGTAGGTTGTGGTCTATTTTGTCAAATGCCTTAATGAAATCTAAGTATGGTATATTCACTGCATTTCACTCTGTACTGTATTTCGCTGATCAAATGACCTTATGATCAAAGACCTTAAAAATATCTTCTGTGCTGTAGAAAAAGTTGCATACTTAAATGTGTGCTGAATATTTATCAATTTCTGACATTAATGAAAAAAAGCTGGAATGGAAGAAATCAGCTTAGAAGTAGAGTCTAAAATGAAGGAAGTTGATTACAAGATCTATAATGTGGATAATAAAATGCAAAGGATTGAAAATGAAGTGACAATGATGCAATTTAAATTTATGGAATTTGCTGTAAGACTGAGGGGGATAAAGGAAAACAACAGAGATTTGAGAAGGATTTGTGCTGATGTTTTGGCTGTGATGTTAAAGGTTAGCCCTGAAGAGGTTTTGTCTAAAATTGACAAGATTTACAGAGTGAATTCTTAGGTGGCAAGGCAAAGGCAATTGCCCAGAGATGTAGTGATATACTTTACAGATAAAAGAATAAGAAGTGACATTTTGCAAAAGTCTTTTGTTTCTACCTTACAAGTGGATGGAAGGCAGATTGGGATTTATAAAGAGTTGCCGCCTAAGATGCTAAAAGACAGAAAAGATTTTGGATTTTTGGTGACTGAACTAAAGAAACAACAAATTCCATATAGATGGGATGCTCCAGTTGGCATAAGATTGACGTATCAAGGAGAAAGATATCGATTAAATACTGTTGAAAAAGCGGAAGAATTTTATCGTAATGTTTTTAAAATTGGCCCAACATCTCCATGTATATTTTCAGCATCAGGAATACAGGAGGGAGATAAAGAAAAGCAAATTGAACAAGAGATTGAAGCCCAGTGGAAGCAGATGGAGGTGGAGCCAATGGAAATACAAGGAACCACAGGGGGCTTTTTGGATGACCCGCTTTCGGATCATCCTTTAAAGGTTATAGGTGGACCATCTAAAAATACAAGAGAAGTGGCTTTGGGTCTTGATCTGATGTCCTACAAAGTTAAAGATCAGCATATAACTCGAACAGCATACAAACAAATTCCAGAAAAACAACAACAGCAGAGATTCAAACCAGCACAAGGCAAGAAAAGAAGCAGGTTCCATAAAACTAGAAAATTTTAAACCAATATCTCTTTTGAATATGGATTAAAAAAAAATTTTTTTTGGTAAAGTTATTAGCCAACAGATCAATGCCAGTTATTCAAGAACTGACTCATGTTTAAGCAGGATTTATAGAAGGCAGATATATGAAAGACAATGTGAGGCAAATCATAGATTTATTGGACTATCTTGAGAAGAATAAACAGATCCCTGCAATGTTGCTGTTTTAGGATGTGGAGAAGGCCTGTAATTGAGTAAATTGGAACTTTCTATTATAGATTTTAAGAAAGATGCATTATGTGTACATTGAAGGGAATAGTCATGAGGCAAGAGGACTATGGAACAAGGGCATTTGCAGTTGATCTGGTTGTTACCCTAACATGGTCGATGGAATTAATAATCTAGATGAAAGACTTTACAGAAGATATCATATGGAATATAAATATAAAGTCACTCGGGGGGTTTTATATATAAAAGTACTCTTCAATGATGGGGGCAGATGACAACTAAAGACACTAAATACACTGTTGGAAGAAGGACTTGATGTGATTGTTTAGATTTCATAAATTATTATATATGGCAGACCTGCGGGAAAGTGGGTGAAACAAAATTGATATGGTATATGGTGATAGGCTAGGTTACTGATTGTTTAATACAGGAAAAGGGATGTTATGTTTATTATTGAAGAATGGACTCTGAAGGTGGCCAGTTTCGCAGAAATGGTGAAGTTATCAACATATATAAAAGACCGGACACAAGAGATCTATGTAAGGGAGTGGAGGACATAGATAGATTATGTGTAGAATATATACTAAACCAGGAAGAACCAGATAATTTTTAGTTGAATGTTGTGTAGAAAGGTATAGTTTACAGGGGATAGTATACTAGAATGTTGGGAAGAAATGTATATCACACAGGGGGTAGAGTAGATGGGCGGTAAAGTATTATATAATATGATTTGGATTTGGATTTGGATTTCATCCTGGGGAAGCCATGTGGGGAGGGGAGGGCAAGGGAGAGCTAGGGAGGAAAAGTGGGGGGAATTTGTATTTGTAAAACTTTTTCAATTAAAAAAAAAGCTTGATGACTTTGGAGGGGATCATTTGGAATCCTCCAGATTCATTTTATACTTGATAATTTAGAGTAAATCCATATGTCATAAAACTAGACATATACAGCCAATGGAACAAGTGTCAAGTCACAAGGAACAATGACAACACATTGTGCTAACTTTACTACTGAGTTGAAATGTATTATATTAAAAGTTACATAGTTTATATATTTTGCTCTTTTATGCTAAGTATTGGTTATAGTTAAGGACCATAGAATTTAACATAATTAAATAATTTTAAAAAATTGCATTGCAGTCTTATTATAAAAAATGGAAAGAGGGATTCAAAACTAAGGCAGAATCCTGGCATATAGCCCAAATCTGCAAAGATGAAGTCAAGAAAACTAAGGCTCAGATTGAATTAAATTTCCAATAAATGCCAATAATAATGATGATAATAAATAATAATAATAAAACATTTCTCAACATATAAAAAACAAGAAAAAAATCAAATAAATAATTGGTCCACTAATGGGGCAAGCATCAGGGAGAAAGCAGAACTGCTTAATTCTTTCTTTTCTGTCTTCATCCAAAAACAAAAAATAGCCCAACCTATTACCCACTGGGTCCTATCCAGTGGTGGGATTCAAATAATTTAACAACCACTTCTTTGCCTTAATGACTGGCTGGGTAGACGTGGCTGGGTGGTCATGTGACTGGGCAGACGTGGCCAACTCAACATCACTCAGGTCGAGGGGTGCCTTGCCTTGCCACGTCTCTCCTCGCCACACCCTGCCCTGCCTCCCCCCTCCCCTCCCAACCACTCCTTGTCTTGCCTGACTTCTCCTCTCCTTGACTTACGACCAAAATTGAGCCCAAAATTTATGTTGTTAAGTGAGAAATATATTAAGTGGATTTTGCTCCATGTCACGACTTTCCTCGCCACATTTGTTAAGTGAATCACTGTTATGTCCTTATAAGGACATCCGCCCGGATTGGCTGCCAGCCACCGGGCGGGAAGATTTGAATCCCTGTCAGGGGGCGGTGCGTCTGCCGGAGCGAATATAAGGAGAGCCCCGGCAGCGCACAGCGAGTCTTGCTACTGTTTCTTGTACTCAATAAAGGTTACTAATGTAACGAGCTGGTCACGTCTTCCTTCCCTGCGCCGATCTAACACTGGCGACGAAGGACTGAGAGAAGAACGAACCTCGCGGCACCAAGCCAACAAGACAAGACTCCGGCACCGGGAACTACAGTAGGCATTTCCAAAGGCATGGCATCCGCTGAAGTCACTTTGCCAGCCCTTGCTCCTTTCCGCCCAGGGAAGGACAAGTGGAAATCCTACGTAGTGAAATTCCGGCAATACCTGAGAGGCAACAACATCAGGGATGCCGATGATGACCGGAAGAAGGGCATCTTCCTGGCCAACTGCGGCTCCGAGGTCCTCGACATGGCAATCGATCTCGTAGCACCACGAGACATCGAAGAAGTGCCATGGACAGACCTGCTACAGATCCTGGAGGACCACTATGCCCCAACAGGAACACCGGTGGCGAACCGTTTCACCTTCCACCAACGGGACCAGAAGGAGGGTGAGACGATCAAGGAATTCGTGGCCGCCCTACGCCAGATCGCAGCCAGCTGTGAGTTCGACCACGTGGACAATGCCATCGCTGACCGCGTGGTCTTCGGCATGAGGGACAGAGGCCTGCAAAAGAAATTCCTGAGCAGGAAGAAGCTCGTGCTCAAGGATGTGGTGGAGGAAGCCACCGCATCCGAAATCTCAGAGAAAGCAGCTGCCGCCGTAAGCAGAGCCAAGGGAATCCACAAGATTCGCTCCACAGAGCAATCTTCAACAGAGGATTCCACAGCTGGATCCGAGTCGGAGGGAGAGTCCACCGTCCACAAGGTATCCAGACCCCCAAGGCGGGAAACCGCCCAACGGAACTACAAAGGGGAGCGCTGCGCCAGCTGCAGAGGGGACCATGCCAGAGCAACCTGCAAGTGGAGAGATGCGACCTGCCGACGCTGCAACAGAAGGGGTCACATCGCCGAAGCTTGCAGAGCTGAGGAACCAGCCCCAGAGCCCTCCAGCCACCGTCCCCGCGAGAATCGGAAGGATTACCAGAGGTCATCCAAACGGTCCTCTGGTCCTTCCAGACGCAGAGACGACGAATTTCCCCGGAGCGGAGCGGTCCACCAGACGACCATCGCTCACACGACGTAAGACAGTGCCACCAAGTTCCATGTGACCATCCACGTGGAAGGAGCACCCTGCAAAATGGAGGTAGACTCCGGCTCGGTCTACTCCATCATGGACTGGCAGCAGTTGAAGCGCCTGCAACCCAGTATCACCAAGCGAGAGCTGAAGCCACTACACTCCAAGCTCGTCGACTTCGGGGGAAACCCCATCGGAGTGCTAGGAAGAGCCAACATCCGGGTCACCTACAAGCAGTTCGAAGGCAAGCTCCCCATCACCGTCGTAAGGGACAGCCGACCGAACCTGCTAGGAGTGGAGTGGTTCAAGCCGCTGGGGCTCTCAATCGAGGGCATCAACCAAATTGGCAGGGACGAACTCGACTACCTCATCGAAGAGTTCAAGGAAGTCTTCGATGGTAAGCTGGGGAAATTTGTGGGGAGGCCAATCTCCTTCAATCTGGACAAGGGAATCACCCCAATTAGGCTCAAGCCCCGCCGAGTTCCGTTTGCCCTGCGGCCCAAAGTAGATGAGCAGCTGGATAAGCTGATCGCCCAGGGTGTCCTGGAACCGATCGATCATGCTTCATGGGAGACCCCCATTGTGACCCCACTGAAGCATGATGGGTCTGTGCGCATCTGCGCCGACTACCGTTGTACCATCAACAAGGCGTTGGCACAGAGCGCATACCCAGTCCCAGTGGTGCAACACCTGCTGCATTCCCTGGGATCTGGATCAATTTTTGCGAAACTGGACCTGGCCCAGGCTTACCAGCAACTGCCAGTGGATGAAAAAACGGCGGAGGCTCAAACAATTGTCACGCACAGGGGGGCATTCAAATGCAACCGGCTCCAATTTGGAGTCAGCGCTGCCCCCGGCATCTTCCAATCCATGATGGAACGCCTCCTCCAAGGCGTTCCAGGGGTGGTGCCTTACTTCGACGATGTGCTCGTCTCCAGTGACTCAAGAGCTCAACTCCTTGAAAGGCTCAGGCTTGTCCTGCAGCGATTCAAGGCCAAGGGCTTGAGGGTCAGGCGGGACAAGTGCATCATAGGAGTACAGGAAGTCGAGTTCCTGGGCTACCTCATTGATAGCACAGGCATCCACCCCACCAAATCAAAAGTGGAAGCAATCCATGAAGCTCCAAGCCCAAAAAACAAAACGGAGCTTCAGGCTTTCCTTGGGTTGCTCAACTTCTACGCCATTTTCTTAAAACAGAAAGCCACAGTTGCTGAGCCACTCCACCGCCTGCTGGGGAAATCGGCTTCCTGGAAGTGGGGCCAGGAAGAGGAAGCAGCGTTCCGGGCCATCAAGGGACTACTGACGTCCAAAAGCGTCCTCATCCAATACAGCGAGACGCTCCCCATCAAGCTGACCTGCGACGCGTCGCCATACGGGGTGGGGGCAGTCCTCAGCCACGAGCTGCCCAACGGCACGGAGGCCCCCATCGCCTACTTCTCGAAAACCATGTCCGGCGCAGAGCGGAACTACAGTCAGCTGGACAAAGAAGCCCTGGCCATCGTGGCAGGAGTGAAGCGCTTCCACGAATACCTCTATGGAAGGCGCTTCACCATAGTCACCGATCACAAGCCACTCCTGGGACTCCTCGCAGGCGACCAACCCACCCCGACCTTCATGTCCCCGCGGATGACGAGATGGGCCATCTTCCTGGCCGGCTACTCCTATAGGCTCGTGCACCAGCCAGGCACAGCCATAGGAAACGCCGACGCACTCAGCAGATGCCCATCGAAGAACCCGGTGGAAGACCCAGCCCCCACGCTCCATCTATTCCACATAGATGATGACGCCAGCTGTCCAGTCTCCTCCGCAGATGTGGCCGCGCACACCCAGAGGGACCCCACCCTCCGCCAAGTAAGGTCCTGGATCCTCAGGGGGTGGCCAGCGAAACAGACGGAAGAGAGGTTCAGCCCGTTCACCAGGAAACAGACGGAGCTGTCCACCATAAAGGGCTGTCTGCTATGGGGAGACAGGGTGCTGATCCCAAGCACTCTGCAACGGCGGACGCTAGAGACACTGCACAACGGGCACCCAGGCATCGTCCGCATGAAGGCCCTGGCACGGAGTTACGTCTGGTGGCCCTCACTGGACAAAGACATTGAACAATGGGTCTCCAGATGTGACCCGTGCCAAGAAGTCCGCCCAGCACCGCCACAATCAGAAGTCACGAACTGGGAGACCCCCAGCAACCCATGGTCGAGGGTCCACATCGACTTCGCGGGCCCGATGCAAGGGCGGCACCTCCTCATCGTGGTAGATGCCTTCTCCAAGTGGCTCGAGGTGGTACCCATGGCATCTACCACAACAGAAGCGACGATCCGAGCCCTGTGCCGCCTGTTTGCCACCCACGGACTACCGGACGTGCTGGTCTCGGACAACGGCCCCCAGCTCACATCCCTGGCCATGGAGTCCTTCCTGGCAGGACTGGGCATCCGCCATGCCCTCTCCGCTCCGTACAGGCCGGCCGGAAACGGACAAGCGGAACGGATGGTCCGGCTCACAAAAGAAGCCCTCACCAAGATGGGCCCGGGAGACTGGCAAGAACGCATCGACAACTTCCTCCTCACCCAGCACATCACGCCGCATGCCACCACCCACAAGAGCCCGGCCGAATTCCTGATGGGCAGAAGGTTGAGGTCACCCTTGGACCGGCTGCACCCCCAATACAGCCCGGAAGTGACCGCAACCGCCAGCCGCCCGCTTCGCGCCTTCAGCAAAGGAAATTCAGTTTTCGCGCTGAATTTCAACGGCTCTCCTAAGTGGCTGAAGGGGAAGATTGCCAGCACAACCGGCCCCAAATCCTACACCGTCGAGTTGGAAGATGGACAGGTCGTGAGACGTCACATCGACCAACTCCGGAAAAGGTGGGGGGGAGCACACGAAAACCAGCCTGACGAGGTAGGCCTACAACACCCAGACGAGGTAGGCCTGCAACACCCCGGCGAGGTAGGCCTACAACACCCAGACGAGGTAGGCCTACCACACCCCTGCGAGGCAGAGCAACGCCATCCCGACGAGGTCGGCCCAGCACACTACCAGGCACTGTCACGTCGGCAGTGCAGCGAGGTAGACCGGGGCCAACCACACGGGGGATGGCAACACCAACCCGACCAGGTGGACACCCGGCACAGCAGGGCCAGGGACCCCCGACGCAGCCCGCAGGTAGACCGGGACCTGCCCAGAAGGGGAGCATCGCACCCTACCAGTGAAGGCAACCCACGGCAGCCCTACCAGGGAGACCTCAACGCAAGGCGAGTAGACCGGGGACTGCCGCAGATGGGCACACCACAGCACATGGGCGAGGGTGGCACACGACTCCCCGGCGAGGGGGACCCCCGCCCAACGCAAGAAACAACCCGGCAACAACAACCCAACCCAGACGACTCCAACCACCAACTGGCGGTAGACCAGGGACTAGGGGGAAGGGAAAGCCGACAACAACCCGGCCAGGGAGGCCTGCGCCACCCCGGCAGGGGAGACCTCCACCAGCCCGAGGAGGAAGCCCCACAACGACACCCCGACCAGGTCGACCACCACCAACCCGACGGGGAAGGCCAGCGTCAGCCCGGCAAAGGAGACCTGCGCCACCCCTGCAAGGTCGGACACCGCTACCCGAACCAACACCACCCACAGCGAGCAGACCGGACCCAAGGGCACCGGCCCGAACCACCCTCCGGACCACAACGAACCGGGCCGCAGCAGAACCGCAGCCACCGGGAGACCCAGGAAGAGCAAGTGACAGCCGGGGTCTTACCGAGACTCAGACGCTCTTCCCGGGTCGAGACCGAACAGCACCGCCGAGGCGAAAGATCCACAGGCCAGGAGGAAGACCACCAGAACCAGCCATCCAAGGTCTGCGGTTCGGCCGGAGGCGCTGAGGGTGACCCCGCACACTCGCCAGCCGAACCGAGCCCGGTTCCGGGGAAGGAGCCAGGAGCCACAGGAACCCCATCCGTCCAGGGCGGGGACACGGAAGAAATGAGACTGCGCAGGTCAAGTAGGGTGCCTAGGCGTCCTATGTACCTGCGGGACTACGTCACGTTCATTGACGAACGCTGAACTGTTTTTTTCTTTGAACTAGGGGGGAGGAGTGTTATGTCCTTATAAGGACATCCGCCCGGATTGGCTGCCAGCCACCGGGCGGGAAGATTTGAATCCCTGTCAGGGGGCGGTGCGTCTGCCGGAGCGAATATAAGGAGAGCCCCGGCAGCGCACAGCGAGTCTTGCTACTGTTTCTTGTACTCAATAAAGGTTACTAATGTAACGAGCTGGTCACATCTTCCTTCCCTGCGCCGATCTAACAATCACTGCAGTTATTAAGTTAGTAATACAGTTGTTAAGTGAATCTGGCCTCCTCATTGACTTTGCTTGTCAGAAGGTTGCAAAAGGGAATAACATGACCCTGGGAGACTACAACCATCATAAATTGAATAAACTGGCTGACAAACCGTATTCAACAAGTAGTCCTTAACGGGTCTATGTCTACATGGAGGAAAGTAAGCAGTGGGGTGCCACGAGATTCCATCTTAGGCCCAGTATTCTTCAATATCTTCATAAACGACTTAGATGAAGGAATTGAAGGGGAATTTACCAAATTTGCAGATGATACTAAGCTGGCAGGAATAGCTAACACCCTAGAAGATAGGCTCGAGATCCAGATGGATCTTGACAGGGCCCTATCTAACGAAATGAAATTCAACATAGAGAAAAGTAAAGTCTGACACTTAGGCAAGAAAAATCAAAAGTACATATATGGATGAAACCAGGCTTAATAGCAGTAACTGTGAGAGGGATCTTGGAGTCTTAGTGGACAACCAGTTAAATATGAGTCAGCAGTGTGCGGCAGCGGCCAAAAAAGCCAACACAATCCTAAATTTCATTAACAGAGGGATACAATCAAGATCAAGTGAGGTACTAATACCACTCTATAAAGCCTTAATAAGACCACACCTAGAATACCACATCCAGTTTTAGTCACCACACTATAGAAAAGATGTCAAAACTCTAGAAAAAGTGCAGAGAAGAGCAACCAGGATGATTAGGGGACTGGAGACTAAAACATATGAAGAATGGTTACAGGAATTGGGCATGGCTAGTGTAGTGAAGAGAAGGACCAGGGGAGACATAATAGCAGTGTTCCAATATTTGAGGGGCTGCCACAGAGAGGAAGGAGTCAAACTATTTTCCAAGGCACCTGGAGGCCAGACAAGGAATAATGGATGGAAACTGATCAAGGAGAGATTCAACCTAGAAATAAGGAGAAATTATCTGACAATGAGAACAATCAACCAATGCTTTCCTTCAGACATTGTGAGAGTTTCATCACTGGAGACTTTCAAGAAGAGACTGGACTGCCATTAGTCAGAAATGGTGTAGGGTTTCCTGCTTGAGTGGGGGGGGGGGGGTTGGACTAGATGACCTACAAGATCCCTTCCAACTCTGTAAATCTGTTAAAATTATCAAGGAGTGGTCTAACCTAGAAGCATGGAAAAATTTTCTGACAATGGGGCAGCTTGCTTCCCAAAGTTATGGGTTTTCTATCTCTGGTGGTTTTTAAGAAAAGATTGATTGGAGAGTCCAAAATGGTATAGGGTCTCCTGTTTGAGCAAAGGATCTGGAAAACCTGCAAGATCCCTTCCAACTCTTGTTATTCTGTCTAATCTAACCTATATACAAAACAAGCATAATCATCTGTAATTCACCTTTGATGCCAGAAACTGGTTTTTCAGAAAGCCACTTGTAATCTTTTAACTAAATGCCAAATTTAATTTGGGTATTACATGTCATACCTTTTAGCAGTATCTCTGTATACAAATATTATGTTTCCTGTAATGTCAAAAATATGTTCAAGAAAAACCTGAAATCAACTTCAAGAAGAAAAAAAGAATGTCATTTGTTTATTAATTGTAAAATAATTTTACTATAGTAAAATTTAAAAAAGAAAATACAGTGCTGTTAGATATTGTATAGACTGAGGTAGGAATGAATCAGTGGTCCCGCAGTCAGCGCGGGAAAAACAAGCACGCATCAGTGGCTGAAGCCGCAGAAAGCTCCCTTTAAAAGGAGCTGCTGTGGCTCGGTTTGCATTGCTGTTACCGGAGCTAAATAAAGCGTTTGAATCGGCTACAAGTGTCCTGCTTCTTTTCTCCGCCCATTATTCAACACTGGCAACAAAGGTGGGATCTGAAGAACAATAGGATACCAATGGCTGAACAAAGACGCCACATGGCAATCATCGGCCATTGACTTCAGAATCAACAAGTCGACGCAAGATGTCTTCCATCATACCCACCGCTCCATTCAACCCCGCAGGAGAAGATTGGGATTCCTACATGGACTGTTTCCACATGTTCCTGGAAGCAAACGACCTGCTGAGCCTGTCCAAACAGAGAAAGAGGGCACTATTTATTTATTTAATTTCTATACTACGCTTCTCCCGAGGGACTCAGGGCGTTGTACAGCCTGATTAAAAGCACAAAACAGACAAAATTTAAAAATAATTAAAATTATTAAATAATTGGCTCAATTATAAAACCCCCAAATTTAAAATCCCATATTTAAAACCAATTAAAAATCTTTACATTGATAGCCCGGACTGGCGGAACAACAAGGTTTTGAGGGCACAGTGAAATACACAGAGATCGGAGATCTTACGCATTTCTGGGGGCAATTCATTCCAAAGGGCAGGGGCTCCCACAGAGAAGGCCCTCCCCCTGGGTGTCACCAGCCGACATAATTTGGCCGATGGCACCCTGAGGAGACCCTCTCTGTGGGAGCGGACTGGCCGGTGGGAGGCTATTGGTGGCAGAAGGCGGTCTCGTAAGTACCCCGGCCCTAAGCCATGGAGCGCTTTAAAGGTGGTCACCAACACCTTGAAGCGCACCCAGAAGACCACCGGGAGCCAGTGCAGCTCGCGCAGGAGAGGTGTCACATGGGAGCACCTTGTCGCCCCCATAATCCCCCGCACGGCCACGTTCTGGACCAGCTGGAGCCTCCGGATGCACCCCAGGGGGAGCCCCATGTAGAGAGCGTTACAGCAGTCCAGGCGGGAGGTGACGAGTGCTTGAGTGACTGTGCGTAGGGAGTCCCGATCTAGAAAGGGGCGTAACTGGCGTATCAGGCGAACCTGATAAAAAGCCCCCCTGGCCACGGCCATCAAATGATCTTCTAAAGACAGCCGTGCGTCCAGGAGGACGCCCAGATTGCGAGCCCTCTCTGTGGGGGGTAAAGACTCACCCCCAATAGTCAGCGATGGCACCAGCTGACTATATTGCGACGCCGGGAACCACAGCCACTCAGTCTTGGAGGGGTTGAGTCTGAGCCTATTTCTCCCCATCCAGACCTGCATGGCCTCCAGGCAGCGAGACATCACATCAAGGGCATCGTTGGGGTGGTCTGGGGTGGAGATGTACAGCTGAGTATCATCAGCATACAGGTTGACTCTCACCCCAAAACCACAGATGATCTCACCCAGCGGCTTCACATAAATGTTGAACAGAAGGGGCAAGAGGACCGACCCATGTGGCACTCCCCATGCGAGGCGCCTCGATGTCGACCTCTGCTACCCTGTCAACACGAACTGTGAGCGGTTGGAGAGGAAGGAGGAGAACCACCGCAAAACCGTGCCCCCTATTCCTAACCCCCTCAACCGCTGCAGCATGATACCATGGTCGATGGTATCAAAAGCCGCTGAGAGATCTAACAGGACCAGGACAGAGGAACAACCCCTGTCCCGAGCCCTCCAGAGATCATCCACCAATGCGACCAATGCCGTTTCTGTGCTGTACCCCTGCCTGAAGCCCGACTGGTACGGGTCCAGATAGATAGCTTCATCCAGGTGCCTGGCAGTTATCGGGCTACCACACTCTCAACAACCTTCGCCACAAAACGAAGGTTGGAGACCGGACGGTAGTTGGCTAATTCAGCCGTGTCCAGGGAAGGCTTCTTGAGGAGGGGCCTCACCACCGCCTCTTTCAAGGCAGCGGGAAAGGCACCCTCACTCAGAGAAGCACTTATAATCCCCTGGAGCCAGCCTCGTAACCTCCTGTAACCTCCCAGGAGGCCAGTACCAACCAGGAGAGACATGGGTCCAATAAACATGTGGCGGCACTAATCCTACCCAGAACCCTGTCCACAGGATCAAACTCCTCCCAGATGATGTTCTCAAGACCTACCCTCGCCTCCTCCCCTGGACTCACCCAGTCAGAGTCCAAGCCTTCCCAAATCTGAGCGACTTTATCATGCAGGAATTGCACAAAATCCTCAGGTCAACCCTGCAAGGGATCTTCCCGCACTCCCCCTGGATAAAGGGAGTGGGTCACCCTAAACAGAGCGGCTGGGCGGTTCTCTGCAGATGCGATAAGAGGAGAAAAATAGTTAGATTTTGTCGCTTTTATCGCCACTAGGTAGGTCTTTATATAAGATCTCACCAGTGTCCGGTCGGAATCGGATTGACTAGTCCTCCAAATGCTCTCTGGGCATCTTTTCCAATGCTTCATCTCTCTCAGCTCCTCGGAGAATCAAGGAGCCAATTGAGGTCGGCATCGGGTCAGAGGCCGCAAAGGCACGACGCGGTCCAAAGCCCTGGCGGCCGCACTCTCCCAGGCGGCCACCAGGTCTTCGGTCGAGTCGTTTGCCAGGGTCTCAGGAAATGGCCCAAGCTCCATCAGGAACCTTTCAGGATCCATCAGGCGCCTGGGACGGAACCATTTGATTGGGTCCATCTCCCTGCGGCAGGGGGAAGTGGCAGGAAAGTCCAAGTGAAGAAGAGAATGATCTGTCCATGACAAGGGTTTAATGTCTAAATCCCCTCTACCAAGATCATTCAACCATGGACCAGAGACAAAAATCAAGTCCAGAGTGTGTCCCCCTGTGTGAGTGGGGCCCTGAACTAATTGGGTCAGGTCCATGGCCGCCATGGAAGCCATGAACTCCCGAGCCATCTGTGACGCCTCACCTGCAGATGGCAGGTTGAAATCCCCCATGACAATAAGTCTGGGGGTATCAACCACCACCCCGGCAATAATGTCGATCAGCTCGGGCAGGGTCGCCGACATGTGGCAGGGAGCCAGGTACGTAGTCAGCAAACCCATCTGCCTCCCATGGCCCCACTTCATGAGGAGGGACTCACATCCAGCTATCTGAGGAACAGTTGTCTCCCTCGGACTAAGACTTTCCCTAATAATCGCCGCCACTCCCCCACCCCTCCCCTGAACCCTTGGCTGGTGAAATGCACAGAAATCTGGTGGGCACATTTCAACGAGGGGAACCCCCCCCCTCGTGGCCCAACCAGGTCTCCATAATACCTGCCAGGTCTGCACCCCCCTCCAAAATAAGATCACAAATGAGGGGGGCTTTGTTAACAACCGACCTGGCGTTACATAAAATCAGCCGCAGACCCAGGGCCTGAGGCTCTTTCTCTTCCTCACCCACTGTGGAGCTGCCATTTTTAAAATGGCAAAAACCCTCGCCCCACTGGCAGAGTTAAAAACCATGACCTGGCTGGCGCTGGAAAGAATAGTAAGGGCACATTATGCTCTGCAGGCATCTTCACTCATGCGGGGACACAAATTCTACCGGTGAGACCAAAAAGAAGCGAATTTGACCAAAGAGACCAAAAAGAAGCAAATTCCATCAGCGAATTTGTCGCAAACCTGTGAGAAATCACAACCGCCAATGAATTCTCCAATATGGATGAAACCACGAGGGACCGTCTACTGTTGGGGCTATGCGACCTCACCCTACAAAGCCGGTTACTAGCAAAGCCCAGAGTCACATTCCACGAAGCCATGGAAGAAGCGACAGCAACCAAGGCTTCACAAAAATCTGCAGCGGCGATGAAAAAAATGAATAAACTGCCGCAAGCAAGAGAAGCCACCACCGATCACTATGAGGGCGCGGGGACGGACTCTGAGGATGGAGACAAGGAAGAGATACACCAACTCCGTTCAGACCGGAAGGTGAGAAACCCAGAGAAGGAGAGAAAAGGATTCTGGTGTGCCAGATGTGAGGGAAACCACCCCAGGACGGAATACAGGTTCCGAGATGACATATGCCAGCAATGCAAGAGAAAAGGGCACATTGCAAGAGCTCGCAGAGCACCCCATCTGGTTTCCTTCAGACCCCAGCAATCCAGCCCTCCACATCGTTCCAAGAATTCCTAGACGAATGGCCGAAAGCATCCGTTCAGAAGAAACCGACACAGTGAGGACACCATCTCTGAGAGGGGAAATGCACCAGACAATAATAGTGGAACATTTGAGTACAGGAAAGATGAAGAAAATGGCAGTGAACATACACATCGAAGGGAGACCATGCAAGATGGAGGTCAACTCGGGGTCCTACCTTTCCATGGTTTCCTGGATGACAATCAAGAATTTGGTACCGGGAATCACAACCCGCACACTCAAGCCGCAGAGACTGATACTTAAGGACTATCAGGGAAACTGAATTCCAGGTCATTTCAACATAACTTTTAAAAATTTCAAAGGACAGCTTCCCCTAACGATAGTAGATCGGGACCGACCTAGCCTGCTGAGTTTGGAATAGGTCGAACCCCTAGGTCTAGCAGTGACAGGAATCAACTGAATTGAAGATGACAACTAGGAAGACGACCTCCTGATGGAATTTGCGGACGTTTTCGACAGAAAATTGGGCAAGTACACTGGTACCCCTATCTCTTTCAACTTAGATCCCAAGGTTGCCCCTGTTCGGATAAAGCCCAGGAGGGTCCCATTTGCTCTACGGCCCAAAATAGATGAGCAACTGGATAAACTCGTTGCTCAGGGGATTTTGGAGCCAACTGATCATGCCAATTGGGAAACCCACATAGTAACCCCCATGAAGCCAGATGGATCTGTACGGAGACTATAAATGTACCTTAAATAAAGCCTTAAAGCAGAGTGCATATCCTGTACCTGTTGTGCAACACCTATTACATTCCCTGGGCCAAGGAAAAATATTCGCCAAACTCGACCTGACCAGGCGTATCAACAGCTACCTGTGGATGATGCCATGGGAGAGGCCCAAACTATTGTCACACATAGAGGGGCATTCAAATGCCAAAGGTTGCAGTTTGGAGTAAGCGTGGTACCGGGACTGTTCCAGAGTCTAATGGAGTGCCTCCTACAGGGTATCGAAGGGGTAGTCTCATACTTTGACAATGTCCTTATATCAGCAATTAACAAGGATCAATTATGACAAAGACTAAGGACAGTGTTAAGCCACTTTCAGGATGTGGGGCTAAAAGTAAAGAAGGATAAATGCCAACTGGCGGTAGAAAAAGTAGAATTCCTAGATTATTTGGATGATGGTTCTGGCATACACCCCACCGCAGGCAAGCTGAAAGCAATCCAGGAAGCCCCAACCCTTACCAACAAGACAGATCTCCAAGCATTCCTGGGGTTATTAAATTTTTATAACATTTTCCTGCCACAGAAAGCGACGATTGCCGAACCGCTAACACCAGCTACTCGATAAGAAGGTGGATTGGACATAGGGACAGAAAGAAGCGAGCGCATTTAGTCAAATAAAAAACCTATTAATATCCGACAGTGTTCTTGTCCAGTATAACGAAAACCTACCACTAAGATTGACGTGTGATGCTTCACATTTTGGAATAGGGGCCATACTAAGCCATTGCATGCTGAACGGAAGAGAAGCCCGCATTGCTTTTTACTCCAAGATTCTATCCAAAACGGAAAGAAACTACAGCCAGCTGGACAAAGAAGCGCTGGCTGCAGTTGCTGGAATCAAAAGATTTCACAAATACGTCTACAGCAGGAAATTTGAAATGATAACCGACCACAAACCACTTCTGGGAATCATTGCAGGAGACCGACCTACACCGCACGTATTGTCACCAAGAATGATGAGATGGACGGAATTCCTCGCCGCATAAAACTACCAGGTGCTCTACAGACCCAGGAAAATGATCGAACATGCCAATGCACTCAGCAGATGCCCGCTACCAGAACCAGTGGAAGATCCAGCTCTGGTGACAACCATATTTCTGATAGAGACTCTCGCGAGCACACTGATCATAGCAGCAGAGATCACGAGAGCTACTGCGAAAAACAGGACATTGGCGCATATTATGAACTGGGTATGGAGGGAATGGCCGGAAACAGCAGTAGATGAAGAATTCAAGCCTTTTAAAACGTGCCAACTTGAACTATCAGGATTGAAGGGGTGCCTGTTATGGGGGAATAGAGGAATTATACCGAAAATATTACAGAGAGACATCCTAGAGACACTACATGAAGGACACCCAGGGATAGTTAAGATGAAAGCACTAGCTAGGAGCTTGATTTGGTGGCCAGGGATGGACAAGGAGATAGAGACATGAGTAGTGACATGCACGCCATGCCGGGAATCATGGCCAACACCACACACATCACCCACACACGACTGGGAAAGCCCAAAGACACCACGGTCCCGCATACACATAGATTTCGTGGGGCCATGTCTTGGAAACACATTCCTAATCGCATTCAATGCATATTCTAAATGGCTGGAGGTTAACATAATGACATTGACCACTACAGAAGCTGTCATAAAAGTATTGAGGAGACTATTCGCAACACACAAGTTACCAGATATAGTAGTCTCTGATAATGGGCCACAATTTATTGCAAACCAATTTGAAATATTTCTGGCAACCCAGGGAATAAGACATGCACTATCCATGCCTGGACACCCATTGACAAATGGGCAGGCGGAACGGATGGTGAGAACAACAAAAGAGACATTAGCCAGGATGGGACCTGGGGAAATTCAAGCAAAAATAGATAAACTATTAAGCATACAACATATAACACCGACCACCCACAAAAGTCCAATGGAGTTATTAATGGGAAGGAAATTGAGATCCCAGCTGGACAGATTACACCCCCAATACAATGCAGAAACCCCTGTAGATTCTACAAGCAAGTTTAGATCATTCCAGGTGGGGGATAGAATATACGCAAAGAATTATACCGGGAGCCCTCTATGGGTACCCGCATAAATAACTCAAATCACAGGCCCGTTATCCTACTGGGTAGAGATAGAGGATGGCCGAGGGTGGAAGAGACACATAGACCAGCTCCGAGGCCAGATAACAAGGAAGGAACATGATACACAGGCAGAGGCCTCAGAGCGAGAGCAAAGACACCACCGAGAAATAACAGAAATAGACCAGGCCCTAGACACTACCAGACCAAACACACAGCAACTAGACTCAAACCTGAATAGAGTTTGCAACCACTTATCTGAGGTCCCTCGACAAGTTCCAGAAGTCGAAGACTCTTCACAGACACTCTCTGAGGACGAGGCAGTAATAATCCAAAAAGAAAGGGCTGCGCCGCCAGACGGGTTTGAGATGGTTCCAGGAGTTCCCACAGGAGAGACAACAGATCCAACCTTTCTGGCCGGAGCCGCCAAGTCAACTGAGTTGCGCAGGTCAGGTCGCACCCACAAGCAGCCCACCTACTTACGGGATTACGTTGCTTGCATGAATCCTGATTGGGTAATGCTATTCTAGAGGGGAGGGGTGTTAGATATTGAATAGACTGACATAGGAACCAATCAGTGGTCCCGGAGCCAGCGTGGGAAAAACAAGCGCAAGTCAGTGGCTGAAGCCATGGACAGCTCCCTTTAAAAGGAGCTGCCGCAGCTCGGTTTACATTGCTATTACTGGAACTAAATAAAGCGTTTGAATTGGCTACGAGTGTCCTGCTTCTTCTTTCCGCCCACTATTCAACAATTGCTGTATAAGATAATTGCCCCTAAGCAGGATCTACTTTTCCAGTTCTTTAAAAATTATAGGCAGGGAAAATTTGACAAAGCCATTGTTCTTAGATTGGAGGAATGTGATTGCTCCGGTCAAGTCTGTCAACAAGAGGTCATTGAGAAATACAGTTAATTCTTGATATTCCTGGTAGTATGTTCTATAAAGTTGCTGTAAACATTGAATTAGCAGATACTGAACCATTATTCCTACTGTATGTGAAATATCAGTTTGCAGCCTGAGAGCTGAAAGAAGACAGCACAGGATCACCTAGTTTGACCTCAGCTGGGAAAGTGCACATTGGGTGACTCAGATTTTTAACCATTCTACACACGTCTGCAAATTACTGTGTGAAAGCACTGTTTTGGGGGTTACAAATAAATTTTAGCAAGTAATTTGCAAATATGTAATTCAACAAATATGATGATTAATTTTGTAGAAATTAAGATTATCATCAGTGAATTTCTCAAGTGAATGGAACAAACACATTTTCATTACATTAGGTAATACTGTGATACAGCATTTGTAACTTGACATATCCGAGCATAATTGTTATTGTTATCAAAAATCTGTAAAAATCAACTACTATAAATTAACATGTAGCATTTTAAAATGTTTTAGATTATTAAATGTGGGGGTGTGAGCTTGGTTGATTTTTTGCAGATGTTGGTAATTTGGTAACATTGTCAGTGCTAGCAGGGTTTGGTGTTTCCTCTTATTTTATATACTAATGGCTTGCCCTACTAGTGTTCATTTCATTTCATTTCATTTATTTAAATTTCTATACCGCCCTTCTCCAATATAGGACTCAGGGCGGTGCACAGCCAAAGTAAAAACAAGACATAGAAAATCTAAAAACTGATTAAAATAATTAGATAATTTGGCCGTAATTAAAAACAATTCCAATTTAAAATAGTTTAAAAATTTGACTCAAGCCAGCCCAGCTAGTTGGAATAAATGGGTTTTCAGGGCCCGACGAAAAATCCAGAGGTCTGTTATTGTACGTAACTCTGGGGGGAGGTAGTTCCAGAGGGTGGGCGCCGCCACAGAGAAGGCTCTCCCCCTGGGGGTCGCCAGCCGACATTGTCTGGCGGACGGCACCCTGAGGAGGCCCACTCTGTGCGAGCATACTGGCCGGTGGGAGGCTATTGGTGGCAGAAGGCGGTCTCGTAAGTACCCCGGCCCTAAGCCATGGAGCGCTTTAAAGGTGGTCACCAACACCTTGAAGCGCACCCGGAAGACCACCGGGAGCCAGTGCAGCTCGCGCAGGAGAGGTGTCACATGGGAGCACCTTGTCGCCCCCATAATCCCCCGCACGGCCACGTTCTGGACCAGCTGGAGCCTCCGGATGCACCCCAGGGGGAGCCCCATGTAGAGAGCGTTACAGTAGTCCAGGCGGGAGGTGACGAGTGCTTGAGTGACTGTGCGTAGGGAGTCCCGATCTAGAAAGGGGCGTAACTGGCGTATCAGGCGAACCTGATAAAAAGCCCCCCTGGCCACGGCCGTCAAATGATCTTCTAAAGACAGCCGTGCGTCCAGGAGGACGCCCAGATTGCGAGCCCTCTCTGTGGGGGGTAAAGACTCACCCCCAATAGTCAGCGATGGCACCAGCTGACTATATTGCGACGCCGGGAACCACAGCCACTCAGTCTTGGAGGGGTTGAGTCTGAGCCTATTTCTCCCCATCCAGACCTGCATGGCCTCCAGGCAGCGAGACATCACATCAAGGGCATCGTTGGGGTGGTCTGGGGTGGAGATGTACAGCTGAGTATCATCAGCATACAGGTTGACTCTCACCCCAAAACCACAGATGATCTCACCCAGCGGCTTCACATAAATGTTGAACAGAAGGGGCAAGAGGACCGACCCATGTGGCACTCCCCATGCGAGGCGCCTCGAAGTCGACCTCTGCTACCCTGTCAACACGAACTGTGAGCGGTTGGAGAGGAAGGAGGAGAACCACCGCAAAACCGTGCCCCCTATTCCTAACCCCCTCAACCGCTGCAGCATGATACCATGGTCGATGGTATCAAAAGCCGCTGAGAGATCTAACAGGACCAGGACAGAGGAACAACCCCTGTCCCGAGCCCTCCAGAGATCATCCACCAATGCGACCAATGCCGTTTCTGTGCTGTACCCCTGCCTGAAGCCCGACTGGTACGGGTCCAGATAGATAGCTTCATCCAGGTGCCTGGCAGTTATCGGGCTACCACACTCTCAACAACCTTCGCCACAAAACGAAGGTTGGAGACCGGACGGTAGTTGGCTAATTCAGCCGTGTCCAGGGAAGGCTTCTTGAGGAGGGGCCTCACCACCGCCTCTTTCAAGGCAGCGGGAAAGGCACCCTCACTCAGAGAAGCACTTATAATCCCCTGGAGCCAGCCTCGTAACCTCCTGTAACCTCCCAGGAGGCCAGTACCAACCAGGAGAGACATGGGTCCAATAAACATGTGGCGGCACTAATCCTACCCAGAACCCTGTCCACAGGATCAAACTCCTCCCAGATGATGTTCTCAAGACCTACCCTCGCCTCCTCCCCTGGACTCACCCAGTCAGAGTCCAAGCCTTCCCAAATCTGAGCGACTTTATCATGCAGGAATTGCACAAAATCCCCAGGTCAACCCTGCAAGGGATCTTCCCGCACTCCCCCTGGATAAAGGGAGTGGGTCACCCTAAACAGAGCGGCTGGGCGGTTCTCTGCAGATGCGATAAGAGGAGAAAAATAGTTAGATTTTGTCGCTTTTATCGCCACTAGGTAGGTCTTTATATAAGATCTCACCAGTGTCCGGTCGGAATCGGATTGACTAGTCCTCCAAATGCTCTCTGGGCATCTTTTCCAATGCTTCATCTCTCTCAGCTCCTCGGAGAATCAAGGAGCCAATTGAGGTCGGCATCGGGTCAGAGGCCGCAAAGGCACGACGCGGTCCAAAGCCCTGGCGGCCGCACTCTCCCAGGCGGCCACCAGGTCTTCGGTCGAGTCGTTTGCCAGGGTCTCAGGAAATGGCCCAAGCTCCATCAGGAACCTTTCAGGATCCATCAGGCGCCTGGGACGGAACCATTTGATTGGGTCCATCTCCCTGCGGCAGGGGGAAGTGGCAGGAAAGTCCAAGTGAAGAAGAGAATGATCTGTCCATGACAAGGGTTTAATGTCTAAATCCCCTCTACCAAGATCATTCAACCACGGACCCCAGGGGGAGCCCCATGTTGTGCTGTGCCCAGGCCGGAAGCCGGACTGGAGCGGGTCTAGATAGACAGCTTCATCCAGGTACCGGGGAAGCTGTTGCGCCACCACACTCTCAACAACCTTCGCAACGAAGCGAAGGTTGGAGACTGGACGATAGTTAGCCAAAACAGCCAGATCCAGAGAGGGCTTCTTGAGGAGGGGCCTCACAACCGCTTCTTTCAAAGCGGCCGGCAGGACCCCCTCACTCAAAGAAGCGTTAACAATCTTCTGGACCCAGCCTCGTGTCATCTCCCGGGAAGCCAGTACCAACCAGGAGGGACACGGGTCCAATAAACATGTGGTCACGTTCAGCCATCCCAGGACCCTGTCCATGTCCTCGGGAGCCACAGGATCGAACCCCCCCCCCAGATAACACTCTCAAGACCTGCCTCAGTCATCCCGTCCGGACATACCCAGTCAGAGGCCAGCCCTTCCCGAATCTGAGCAATTTTGTCATACAGATACTGCACAAAATCCTCAGCACGACCCTGCAAGGGGTCATCCCGCACCTCCAGATGAAGGAGGGAGCGGGTCACCCTAAACAGGGCGGCTGGGCGATTATCTGATGACGCGATAAGAGCGGCAAAATAGCTAGTTTTCGCCGCTTTTATCGCCACTAGGTAGGTCTTAATATGAGACCTCACCAGTGTTCGGTCAGATTCGGAGTGGCTGGTCCTCCAACTACTCTCCAGGCATCTTTTCCGGCGTTTCATCTCCCTAAGCTCCTCGGAGAACCAAGGAGCTAGGTGAGTTCGGTGCCGGGTCAGAGGCCGCAAAGGCACGACTCGGTCCAAGGCCCCGGCCACCGCACTATCCCAGGCGGCCACCAGGTCTTCAGCCGAGTCATGAGCCAGAGTCTCAGGAAATGGCCCAAGCTCCATCTGGAACCTATCGGGGTCCATCAGGCGCCTGGGGCGGAACCACCTGGTCAGTCCCGCCTCCCTGCGGCGGGGTGCAGCGGTTAGAAAGTCCAGTCGAAGGAGCGAGTGGTCAGACCATGACAAGGGTTCGATGGCTATATCCCCTATATCAAGGCCACTCAACCACTGACCAGAGACAAAAACTAAGTCCAGAGTGTGTCCCCCCCGTGTGAGTGGGGTCATGAATTAACTGAGTAAGGTCCATGGCCGTCATGGAAGCCATGAACTCTCGAGCCACCTCAGACGTTTCACCGATAGATGGGAGGTTGAAATCCCCCATGATGACAAGTCTGGGGGTGTCCACTGCCACCTCGGCTATAACGTTAAGCAGCTCGGGCAGGGCCGTTGCCACGTGGCAGGGAGCAAGGTACGTGACCAACAAGCCCATCTGTACTCTACGACCCCACTTCACAAAGAGGGACTCACATCCGGCTATCTATGGAACAGTGGTCTCCCTTGGATCCAGACCTTCCTTTATAATAACCGCCACCCCCCCCGCCCCTGCCCTGAGCCCTCGGCTGATGAAATGCACGGAAACCTGGTGGGCACATATCCACGAGGGGGACTCCCCCCTCCTGGCCCAACCAGGTCTCCGTAATACCCGCCAGGTCCACCTCCCCCTCCTGAATAAGATCGTGGATGAGGGGGGCTTTATTAACAACGGACCTGGCGTTGCATAACATCAGCCGAAGGCTCTGGCCCTGAGAATCTGGACAACCTGGGGAACAAGAAAAGTGTTGGTGGGAATGGTCTTAGATGTTGTTTAGGATTTTTTTTTTTTTTTTTTTTTTGTGGGGATCAAAAGACCCAACAACCCCAGAAGAGAAAACTGGAAGCATCTATAACATATAGTGTAATGACTGCAGCAACCATTATGTAGGGGAAGGCAGAAGACTAGCAGAGCACATCCATAAACACCAATTAACAGTCAGAAGGAATGATGAAAATTCCTTAATTTCACAACACATGGAAAAACTTAACCATAGTTTCAACTGGGAAACTGAGCATCGTGGACCAAGCCAAATCCAAAAATGCTAAGAGAATTCTTGGAAGCCTGGCACTCAGACAAATTGGCCATCAACAGGCACATAAACATCTACATACCAATCAAAAGAGACAATCAAAAAGCCAAAGTGAAAAACTTCCTCACCAGCAATCAGCACCCAAATGAGCAGAGATTAACACCAAGATTAACATTAGACCAACAATCAAGAAGCAAACAATACCCAATCAAGGAATTGCCAAACAAGCTGACAGTAAATAACATCACAGACAAGGAATTACTAATACCACTCCCCCTCGTACAAGCCACTAGTATATAAAATTAGATCAAACCCCACACCTTACTGATGATATTACCTAGTTCGGTGATGAAACATCTGCCAGAAAACAACCAAGCTTAGAGAGCACTAAAGACTCCATAGTTCAACCCTGAGCTACAAATATCCTCTTCTATTAGTTATCAAGTACATTTAATTTTATATTTTATCCTATTCAAACAGGCACATTACAGGAAAATTTCCTGATTATCCTGATGAAGAACAAGGTGGCTCAGCAGTTCTTTTCTCAGAAAAAACACCAGAAGAGGTAGAGTTTATTTCAGTATAAATGTATATGGTTTTTACTGTCTTTTTAAAAAACAAATAAGTGATTCATGACTTAGGTATCCTGAAGCAAATTGCTACTGATTTCCTTTATTTCAATGTTATAGTGCCGTGATAGCGAACCTATGGCACACGTGCCACCTAGCCATAATGGTGGGCAAGTGAGATTAGCTCTGGCGTGCACGCACACACCGGCCACCTGATTTTCGGGTCTTCTTGTTGTGATCCGCCAGCAGCCTGCAGAGCTGGCAGTGGAGTCGGACAGCAATGAGGCTGAGGCTGGGCCAGTCCTGGAGCCTGGGGAAGGCCCGGATGAGGGCTCTGCATCAGAGGTGGGGCCAGGGCCATCGGGGAGTGAGGTGCGGACTCCAGAGCCTCCAGAGACTGATAGGAGTGAGGCAGAGGAACAGGAGGAGCCTGTTCCTAATGTATGCATGAGAAGAGCTGCCAGAAGGCAAGAACAGCTCAAGCAAAGAGGACAACTCGGGAGTAGGGCCAAGAGATGATTGGCCCCTCCCATAAGGCTTAAAACAGACCAGTAACGGCGTTTGGGCTTTGCCAGAAAACAACGTTGGTAGCTTCGTCGTCTTCTTCATCTATGTCTTGTATTTATTTTTGTATTTGTGACTTCTGAACGTTTGCCAAGAAAGGTCTTTGGCAGTTTGCCTAATTGGATCAAGATTTGCGATAGGACTGAGGAATTTGTGTTGGGAGGAATTTGCTGTAATTTAGTTGAACAACACTGGGAATGAAGTAATTCTCAGCTGTTCGAATAAAGTTTGTTTGTTTTTTTACTGACTGATTTTCCTACTACTTACTTGGGCCTAGGTCACAACACTTCTGGGCCCACTAGAAGTAGAGAAACAGGCTGTTTCCTGTCTCCGGAGGGCCTCGGGGTTGGGGAGGCCTGTTTTTCTCTCTCCCCAGGCTCCACAGCCTTGCTAGGAGCTTGGGGAGGGCAAAAACAGTCTTCCCCACCCCACCCCCTGAAGCTCTCCAGAGGCCAGAAATGGCCTGTTTACCATCTTCCGGTGGGACGTGTGCGCGTGACCACCCCTCCACTCCACTCCTGGCACACGATGGCAAAATGGTTATAGTGCATTAATTTTTTGTTATACATTGAATATTATAATAATGAATTACCGTAGTTTTCGGAGTATAAGATGCACCTTTTCCCCCCCTAAAAGGGGGTGAAAATTTAGGTGCGTCTTATACACCAAATGTAGCTCCGCTCACCCACTGGCCCCCACCCTTTGGCCTCTGCCTTGCAGCAGTTACCTCCTTGCAAACAAACAGCAAGAAAAAACAGCTCCTTTCAGCTTCAGCACAGCCTAATTAGCACAAGTTGATTGGATTGGCCTCCCGACTCTCAGCTGATTTGCTCTCAGCTGTTTTGCACAAGGCTCTGCTTTTTGCTCCAAAGAGGTAAATTGCTGGAGCAGATTTTTTTTTCCTTGTGCTAATCAAGCTATGCTGAAAACGAAACTGAAAGTAAAGCAGGCTGTTTGCTGTTTGCTGCAACAAGGCAAAATTGCTCAGAGGCAGAGGGAGATTTCTTTTTCTTCTTTTCCTCACCAAAAAAGATAGGTGTGTCTTATACTCCGGTGCGTCTTGTACTCCAAAAAATACAGTATACTTGTAGCAGAGAATCATGAGATGGGGAGCAAATAAATTAGATAAATAAATTGATATTTAATAAACAAAAAACAAAATGTCCTGATATAAATAATTAGTTCATTAATTATAGCAATTTCTGTCACTCTAAAAGGTGATAGTGGGCTTTGCATACATTTGAACACATCCTCAAAGGCCTCAATCTGGACATCAAGCAAAGTGCAACGGTGTGCTTTGTCTCTGTCAACAGTATATAAAATGTTGATTGAAGTTATTTATTCATTAGTTTTGTACTCACTGCTATCTACCCATTCTCAGAGGTTTTATTATATAGTATTGCAAACAACAACAATAAAAACTGTAAGATATCTCTCCAAATTTATTTTTAAAAGCTCACTGAATCTAACTTCCAGCAGGAGGGAAGAGAAATTGATCTGTAACACATAGATCCCTACTGCGAAGAAGTGCTTGAAAAGCTTTTCCTCCTCTTCCCAGCACATTTAAAGTAAAATAGGGAACAATAATTAATAGGATGACCCCTAAGATCAGCTTATTTGTCTTCTTATATACAGTACTACCTTTAAGGTGTTTTTAAAATGTAAACAGATGTGATTCTTTCTGTCAGGTTGCTGCTGAGCTAGCTGCTAAAGCAGAAGAAGAACAGAAAAAGAAAGGGAAAAAGGGGAAAAAGGAAAAAAAAGAAAAGGGCAAATCGAAGAAGAAAGGAAATGAGATAGAAGAAAAGAAACCAAAGAAGAAAGATGAGGCAAGTCACTCTGAATCAGAAATAATTATATAAATCCAGAAAAAAAGATAGTAAAAACAATATTCTCTAATAGAGTTTTGAGATTATTTTATTTTGTTTTGTTATATTGTAATTTTATGGATACATGTATCTCTCTGATCAGTCTGAAAGAGGAGAATCATGAAGAGCAAGTTGAAGGTTAGACGTTCTTTATCACCCTTCTGAAACTTTCTGTGCTATAATAAATGTTGCTAAAGGGTTCAAACTCCGTGTAGCTCGTCTTCTCCAATCCTGAGTATGTAGTATTGCTATATGTAGGGGTGGGTTTGTATGTGTTGCATATGTGTATAGGTATATATGTGTATAATATGGAACATGATGCAATGTTTTTAACTATTTATACCCATTCCTTACCTTCAGAACACTATAAGTTCTTAAGGGTTCAACCAAGCTAATTCCAGATCTGACACAGCTTTTCTAATATCTGATTGCTTTGTGTGCATAAAAAGGTTGAAAATAATATATGAGAGTTTATAAGTCACGTTTCTTAGGGTTGCCAGGTGTCCACTATTTGAGTGGACAGTCCACTTTTTTCACATTATGTTCACTATTTTTTTTCACAAAATAGTGGACATTTTTTTATTCAAAAGCTTTATGATGAAATGGTACGTAATCTAAAGCTGTACAGTCTAAGAGAATAAGGATAGGAGAATCGCGTTTTATCTTTTTTTTCATAAATCAGAATGAGACAAAGATCGAATGCTCATTGCAATAATCATATTTTACACAACAGCGCAAAAATGCATTAAAGCAGTTATCTTTTGATATTGAAAATGTAGTGCTGAAGGTTTTTGCCGAATTTTCGAATTCTGCGAAGAAACGAGAAGAGTTGAAATCATTTTTTGAGTTTTGTGGGTCAGAATTCCATGAAGTTTTGCGCCATGTTCCAACACGTTGGTTAAGTTTGTTTAAAGCGGTTGAAAGACTTCTTTTAAACTGGATACCTCTAAAATTGTATTTTATTTCTCTTGGATCTGATGAGTGCCATAAGGTTATTTGGAACCTTATTTCGGATCAGGAAAATGAACTCGCAAAGGACGATGAACCAACAATTTCAGAATTGTATTTATATTTCACGCACTTCTTCATGTCAATAATGCAAGACACCCTACTGAAGCTGGAAAGCAAGAAAATTCTTGCATGTGATCTTCACATTATCATGTGTAAGCTGTGTGATTCTTTGCAAAAAAAAAAAATACGATGAGCAGTTTTTTGGAATGAAAGTTTTATTTGCCTTACGTAAAAAACATTTGCCTGAGAATGCCGTGCAAAAGTTCAAGAAAGAAGCCATCAATATGTATCAAAGAGCCATTGCGTACCTAGAAAAGTGGTATAATTTCACTGATTCAGTATATGAGATGCTAAGTTGTTTCAATCTAACTGATCGCAATAATCCTCCAACTTTAGAAGAAATGACGAACATCTGGTTATTATCACCATGGCGAGAAGAACTTCCACCTAATACTCTCTTCAATGAAATTTCTGCCTTAGAAGAAGTTTATGTTCATCTGCAGGGCAATTCATCCCTTGATAAGTGGACGTACTTTTTCAAGAAAGAGACAGCTCCGAATTTACTGAAACTGTTCCAGTATTGTGCATCAATTCCGGTATCAAATGCAAACGTTGAACGAATTTTCAGCGTCATGGGAAATTTTTGGACTGACGAACGTAACCGACTGCTTGTATCAGTTTGAAGTGAACTTTGTATATTTTTTAATATTTCTCAGCATTGTACTGAAATTAAAGAATTATTCCTTAAACACGAAGAATTGATCAAAGCTGCACAGTCAAATAAAAAATACACAAGACAGCAAAGTAAAATGTAATTTAATATTTTACATATTATTATAATATATTTGATGTTTTGAATTTTAAGTAAAGTTTTGAAGTGATTATTGAATCACTTCAATTTTGAGAATTTTGACATGATGAGAGAATAATAGTTTAAACATTTCCAGAAGAAAAACATATCACAGAAGAAAACAACTGGAGTGAGTGTGATATAGTAATTAGGTGGATTATCCAGGTACAATTCCACTAAGCCACAATGGAATTTACTGTGGCTTTTGAGCCAGGCCTTTTCAACAAATCACAGGATTGTTTTGAAGATCACACCTCTTGTTTTGAAGATCAAACAAGAGGTGACTGCTTTGAGCACCTTAGAGAACAGGTTAACTGTAAATGTAATTAATAAATAAACTTGAAAGTCTCTGAAGCACTCCAAGAATTTGCTAAATCTTGCTATTAAAGTTTTCAGGTTTCATGGGCACATGTAACTTACTTGAGGCTTTTGTGCAGCTTCTTCTATGCTCCTCCTAATACATTAAAACTAAAACATGGACTGATGCTGGTTTATCACCATAATAAATATTTGATTTGATAAAACAAGTCTATAAGGTGGGATAGAATGAAAAAAAAGAAAAATCAACATATGATGCCAAAAGACTCAGCTGAGGAGCATATTTTCTGCTTTAATGGCTAGGGAAGTTTCAGGAGCAGCTACCTCATCTCAGTTCTCTCTCACTTGGCCAGTTTGATCACATTAAAATTAAGAAAAAACATTGCATATTTGTCTTACTTGAGCCTCAAGAGTACCGAAAAATTCATCCAGTGCAGAAATGAGAACCATTTATATCATTCTCCTATTCCTTTTACCAGATTGGCAGAATCTCTGAAAATTTATACAGATAAAAGTTTGTTTTTTTTAAATTTGATTTATATGCCGCCCTTCTCTGGAGACTCAGGGCGGCTTACAATGCGTTAAGCAATAGCCTTCATACTTTTGTATATTTTATACAAAGTCAGCTTATTGCCCCACAAACTGGGTCCTCAATTTACCTACCTTAGAAAGGATGGAAGGCTGAGTCAACCTTGAGCCTGGGCAGATTCGAACTTGCAGTAATTGCAGGCAGCTGAATGTTAATAACAGGCTATTAGTCTGCTGCGCCACCAGGCTCTCTTTTTCTGCATTTAAATTCTATTAGTATGGTAGAATTTAATTTAATAAAATAAAAATTTTAATTGTATTATAATGATTATATTATATTACTATAATTACCCTGTTTCCCCCAAAATAAGACATCCTCTGATAATAAGACCAATCAGGCTTTTTAGCATATGGCAATAAGGCCAAGCGCTTATTTCAGGGTTCAAAAAAATATAAGACGGGGTTTTATTTTTGGGGAAACATGGTATTAATTTGATATAATTATTACATTTAATTTAATTTAATAATTTATGCTAAGGGGCACAATGGCTCAGTGGTTAAAGACACTAACCTTGTCAGCTGGAAATCTGGCAGCCCGGGTTTGAGACTCGAATACCATGCAATAGGGTAAGCTCCCATTCCGTTTCTGCCCAGCCCCTACTCACCTAGCAGTTTGAAAGCTTGCAAATGCGAGTAGATTAATAGATACCTCTTTGGTGAGAAGGTAACAGAATTCTGTGATCCTTTGGCATATAGCCATGACCACATGACCATGGAAAATGTCTTTTGATAACGCTGGCCAAGAATTGGAGATGAGCACTGTATCCTAGAGTCAGATATGGCTGGATATAGAAACTTTATTTTTTAGTATGATTTAGAAACAGTATCAACATATCTATTTATAAATAAAACAGAATAAATAAGATTTTAAGTATTACTAATAAAAATGTTACAGAGGCCTTTCTTTCAGTCAGCTAATATAAATATGCAATGAGATGAATAAGCATTGGGATTCTTCCGTATCTTTTTAGAAATTCTGGGACGGAGCTATTGGGGACAGTGGTTCTATCAGCCACTCCAACTTGTTACCTTCATCTACTTGGTTGCAGTTAATAGAAGCAGGACAGGCTAGACATTGCTATATCATTTCAAACAATAGGAAGTCTGATGCTTTTCACTTATTAGCAAAATCTGCTGGCTATGTGAATTTTCTAGTTAATACTCCAGTAACAGTGAGATCCCTGATTGCAGTTTCCTGCACACATTTAAACACAGAAAATGTAAGTACCTTTAGGAGAAGGACAGAGAGACAGCTCAGGAAGAAACCAATCTGCTTATAACCATACACATAAAGATTTTACCCCATATCCAAATATTATACCCAAATATTCAGAGTGAACTTAATGAAATACAGAATAAAGAGAGCAAGAGATTAAAGTATATCAGAATGCCTGGAATTAGAGAAGAAGTAAAATCTCATTCATGCAAATGTAGGGATCAATAATAACAACTGTTCTTTAAAACCAAGATTTGCAGTTTGAATCTGAAAATTTATTTACAACTGTGTTCCAAAATCAGTTCTAGCAAGGTTTTATATTATTTATTAAGGAAGAAGAGGAAGGTTGGAAAATGTCCCCAAGTAATTTTCTCCCAATAATGGAAGAAGGAAACAACAAATACAAAGGCAAGTAGAGAGAAACTGAAACAGCTTTGAATATTTAGGCAGTTTATGATTTTTGTGTGCTTTTTATTAAATTAAATTTTGTTAAATTAAATATATGGGTGCCTAAGACTGAAAACATGCCTCTTCTGCTTGGCTGAATCAGAAAGAAATTGTAAGGTCAATGTTAACTTTAAGAGATTACATAAAACAAATTTCACTGGTCCATTTTTAATCAGATATGTAAACAATAATCCCCAAATATAGATAGTAGAAATTGAAAATTAGTTTCCAAAGGTGAGACAAATGCTTTGCTATAATTTTTTTAAAAGCATTTCAAAAGCATTTTGAATTTTTTAAATAGCATTTCAAAAGTTTACGTTTCAAATGTATGTCTGGGAATTTCATAGATTTTTACAGGATGGTATTACATAGTATTGCTTCATCAAAAGATTCAGTTTATCTGTAGACTTCATGGTAAAGAAGGAGCTAATTTTGTGGGATTTAAATGAAAGGCAGTGTGTGCTAATAATCATGGTTTTATTAAATACTTGGACAGTAATACTGTAGAAATTTCCAGTTGATAGATATAACCCTTAGAGATTATGCACAGCTATAAAAGCCCATAAAATTTCATGGGAGGCTTGTATTATCAATGTTGTGACCAAGGCCCAAGTAGTGATTTGATGTCTTTGGCAACCTGCCAAAGGCTTTTCTTGGCAAAACTCCCACAGAGTTCAAGAGACGTTGACAAGAAGCACAGGAATCAACATTGCTTTTCTACAAAGAACCCAATGGCTCGTTGCTGCTCTTTTAAGCCTTATGAGAGTGACCTTCTTCTGGCCTTACTCTCATCTTCTGGTCTTACTCCCAAGTTGTCCTTTTTTCTTCAGTTGCTCTTGCCTTCTGGCAGCTCTTTGCATGCGTGCACTAGGAACAGGCACCTCCTGTTCCTCTGCCTCTCTGCTGTCCGCCTCTGGAGGCTCCGGAGTCCGCACATTGCTCCCAGATGGCTCTGGCCCCACATCTGCCTCCGACACAGAGCCCTCATCTGAGCCTTCCCCTGACTCTAGGACTGGCCCATTGTCCTCCCCAGCCTTCTCACTGTCCGACTCTGTTGCTAGGTCCGCAGACTGCTGGCAGACCACAACAACCAATTAAGAGAATGCCAGTATAGTTTGTTTTTTTTAATTTAGATAGGAATATCAAAAGATGCTTTCACGTATCTCTGTTGTAATGGAAAGGGAGATAGAGACATGAGAAATATCACATTTCTCAAAAGGCCTTATAGGAGAATGCTTGTTTTTCACCTGCCAGTCAAAGGATCCATCAGTAAATTCAATTACTAGTTGTCTATGGAGTATTATATAACAAAGAAACACTCCAGTTATCATCATCAACATCATCAACATGTTAGTTTGAATCAGTGGTGGGATTCAAATTTTTTTACTACCGGTTCTGTGGGCGTGGCTAGATGTTAATGTGACTGATGGGTGTGGCTAGGTGGCCATTTGACTGGGTGGGCATGGCTAGGTGGCCATGTGACTGGGTGGGCGTGGCTAGGTGGTCACAATCCTAGTTTCCCCTACGAAGATTCCCCCATCCGGACCTTTTGCAATCCCCCAAAGGGTCAAAGGAAACCAGATTCCATACAGCTCTGAACCCTTAAGGCAAACCAAATACAAGTGGTCCTCACTTAATGGCCGATTGCTTAGCAAGTGTTCACCCGCGCCAGTATCACCCCTCCACCAGCTCGGCCACCCGCCAGCCTGTGCCCTTTGGCCTTACCTTAGTGAGCAGAAGTACGCAGCAGCTAGATTCTGCAAGTAGTGGTGGGGCTGGGTGGGTGTGGTCAGCCATAATTTCTACTACCGGTTCACCCGAACCAGCCAGGACCAGCTGAATCCCACCACTGGTTTGAGTATATAATTATATAATTAACTGGGGAAAATTCAAAATAACTTACATGCATAGTAAAATTAGAATGTGTAACCCACCTACAAATATGCACTTTTAATTAGATTACAGTTACATTTATTGGAGATGGCCTATACATTTTGCCTACCTAATGCAGCTTTCACTTCAAAAATGTTTTCCTATCCTTATCTACTTTCAAATATCCGAATTCTTTGCAGAAGCAGGATATAGACTCTACAGCGGGTATTGCTTAACCCTGTAGCCATAATTGAAATTTAAAACTTCATTAATTACAGCTAATTTTCCATTTCAAAAAATCATTAAAATTTGATTAATGTAATGAATTCAGTTACCAGAACCAGAACTACAATTTTTGTTATGCTATAAGACTTATTAAAAAACAAAAAAGCCAAGCACCCATTCTCTTCTCACTCTTTATCTTTTCTTGGGTGACAGATATTTGGAAGAACAGAGACGAGAAATGGAACTTTTCACAGGAGTATGATCCAGAACTAATCAAAGAAGAAAAAAGGAAAGAAGTGGAAGAAGAGATCAGAATTCAGGTGACTTCATCCTAGTAGGCCATTTAAAAGAGAAAAAAATGGCTGTAGTCAAAGAGTATTCCTATATAAAAGTAAAACTTATCCGGAATATGTAATTTAATAATTTATAATTTAATATCAGCCTGCCTTTATCTTTGAAACCTGTGCTACAAATGATTGAAATGATGGTCTCTGGAAGTTCCTTGTTTTACAGAAAAAATCAGGTGGCCTCTATATAAATATAAAATCTATATACATTTGATAAATAAACAAACAAATAAACAAATAAAGTAAGCTTTGATATGAGTTGCTGACATCATGAAAATTTTTCATTCTTTCCAATTCCTTCTGATAATCATGTTACTTATCTAAAGTAGTAAAAGAATGTTTCAATTCTAGATTTTTAAAGACCCTGAATAGACTTTTCTTTATAATTATAATTATAATCATAATATTTAGTATTTAGTAGCATAATTTGTTGTATATGCATAATTTCTGGTCTGCTCTGCCATGAGAATGAGTTCATAGTATCTTTGATTGGTAGACTGAAATACAGTAGTATACTGTTTAGGCTGCAGATTTGTGTTCTTATGTATATATTGTAACCCTCTACAAAGTTTCTGGAAAGCGCAGCATTTTTGCCATTTAGTATAACTGATCTTAGCTGACCACATGAAAGTTAATGAGGGTCAGACCTGGTCAATTCCTGGATGAGAATCCACCAGGAAATTCCAAGACGGTGAAGTTGAAAAAACATTCAAACCACCTAGTATGTTTCTGGCAGAAGTTTCAAAGCAGATTTTGAAATGTATGAATCAGATTCTGAATTATTGTAGCACAACAGATTTCTTACATGTGTTCTGTAATCCACTTTGTGTCAACTCTAGAATTATGAATTCCATCTTTCCTGCTGGATCAATATTTTCGGCTCGCTTGCAGAAAAGGGATTGTGGAGCACTAAGTGATCTGATTGGGGAGCACTAAGTGATCTGTGTGTGTGTGTGTGTGTGTGTGTGTGTGTGTGTGTGTGTGTGTGTGTGAGTGATAGGCAGTAGTTTAAGGAAGTATATTTTATGAGTAGTGTGCATGAGTGTGTGAAAGTGTACATAGAGGACCACATATATGCAATATATTACTTATTTGGAACCCGATGTGGTCTTCAAGCCAAAAAAATCGATACATGTGATTTTTACCATCAAGGTGCTAGAAACTCCTAAGAGCCCAGGCTTCAGCCCTGGATGGTGACACAGTACATTTAATGCTGCAATCTAAGATTCACATAAAGCATGATATTTTTTTATTCCATATCTGTCTCACCATTAGCCAAGCAACTCTTGGTATCCTTCTGGATACCAAAAGAGATGGGGCCAATCTGATTTCTACTGGGAGACTCTTGCAGACAATTGGAGTTGCCATTGAAAAGTGGCCCCTCCTAGCCTCAAGTCTCTTTATTTCCTGAAAGTGGGGAATTAAGATTAACTTCTCTTAAGGTCATCAGATTGATCAAGCCAGTTCTACGAATACCTATCTGCCTTTATAAGCATGGGTCAGTTATGGCTTTATACGTCAAATATACACTTTAAATTGTACACAGAAACTAACTAGTTATCAATGCAATACATAGAGGTAACCTGCACTCAGCATCAGGGGACCAGTTAGGTCTGCTGCACTGTGAGCTAACTACAGTTTCCTAATATTCTTTAAAGGCAGTCCTATATAGAATACCTTGTACTGGCATTGAATTATTATAGCCAAATGAGTAGCAGTGCAGTAGTAATGACTTCCAGATCAAGTTATTGTCTCTCTAGTCACAGCTTCCATTTGCTTGAGCAGGAGCCAAGAGTCCAAAAAGCTTTCCAAATTGCAAAATTGCTCCTTTCCCTTTGCTTGTCCATCCAGAGTTTGTTTATTTACTTGTTTGTTTAAAAGGCTACCCATCTAAAAACTTAACTCCGGGCAGCTCACAACAACAATAAGAACCATAAAAACTGTAAAAACAAAACAATTATCCCTTTGGGATGCCCTATAATCAACTCAATACATTCTCATTCTGCCCCTGTACCTATGTAATAATCCATGTCTTGATGGCCTTCTAAAAAACTAAAAGGATAGGGGCCTGCCAAATCCACAGGACAGGTGTTCCATAAAGTAGGTGTAGCCACAGCAGAGGTACGCTAGATCCCATTAGATGGCAAGATTTAAGAACAGGGACTTGGAACATGCCTACTCTATCCAATTTATCTTATTTTGATAATAATGCTTTATTTTGGAGGGAAGGTTATTACAGGCATAATTCTCCTTCCAAAAAAAAATGTAATAAAATTGAATGTTTGTATTTATGAGTGTTTATCCTTGGCATAACATTTATATTTTCTGGTTGCAGATTTTTTTTAGCACAGTATTTCTTATTACCTCTATGTATGTGCTCATACAGGTTGATGAGTTAATGCGCCAGGAACTGAAGAATCTAAAATTAGCTGTGGATAGAGAGACAGAGAAAACTGGGGGAAAAGGGAAAAAAGGAAAGGTAACTATTTAGTATGGATTTAGTATAATATTGTATCAAAAGTTGGGAACATAAAATAAACGTGAACAAAATAAAAGTGCTTCTTATTATTTGTATGAAGACGTAGTTCATCAAAGAGAGTTGTACTCAAATGAAAATTTTTGCCATATGTAGAAGTACTACCTTTGCAAAGTATTCTTTGCAAAGTATAAAACAGGACAAGAAGCAATGGATGGAAACAAATCAAGAAGAGTACCAACTTATAAATAAGAAGAAATTTCCTGTTTTAGAACAATTAATCAGTGGAACAGCTTGCCTTCAGAAGTTGTGGGTGCTCTATCACTGGAGGTTTTTTAAAGAAGAGATTGGACAACCACTTTTTTGAAATGGTATAGGGTCTCCTTCTTAAGCAAGGAGTTGGACTAGAGAATCTTCAAGGTCCCTTCCAACTCTGCTAATCTGTTATTTCTGTTTATGATCTTCAGAAAAAGAAAAAAGGGAAAACAGGTGGAAGAAAGAAAAAGTCAAAGAAGGATAAAGATCTGACATCTGATCGGTAAAGTTGCAGTTGCTCTTCTGAGATTCACACTGATAAGTCTTTAGATTCATTAACTCCAATTTGTTGGCTATTATGGAGAATCTAACACGTATTGTTTTTAAACTTCTAATAATGCAGAAAGAAATTTAGATAAAGACAGTCCAATTTGCATAAAGTTTATTTTAGATTAAATGTACAATAGTTTGTGAGAGTTCTTCATATGTATCAAATATGCATCAAATATTAAATTTTATTCTGTATAGTAGATGTGAAACATTTAGTAGTTTCAGATGTGTATCTGAGTTTTCCATCTATGTTTAAGGTACTTGAAATAGTATATGATATACAATATTCTTCTATAAGAACTATACATTTTCTCTTTTATTCCCATGGTCTAACTGCAGACTAGAATTTAGAATGGGTAATTTTAAGCCAGCCTCCTTCATTTGTTGTCCTGCGTGATCTTTGTGCCAAATGGGATATTGGTTAGCTGAATAAGAATTATTGCCCGAAAGCATCACTGTTATTTCCTTTTGAATTTTCTAAAATATCTAAATGGTAGGGCCAAATGTTAAATTAAATTTTCTACCAAAAAAACCCCCCTGCTGATATGTAAAATGTTAGTAGAGCCTTAGCCCTTGCCCATTGCATCAGTATTTACAACATTACCTATAAGTACATAAAAATACTCGTATAGATCACTTTCACAAATAATTCAGTGCTATATGTTTATACTTTATTCCAAGAAAAGACATTATGTCAGAGTTGGTTCTAGAAGTCTGTAATTCACAAACTCTTTCTAAAAAGCAAAATAAACAGTTCAGAAACTTAGATTGGCACTGAAATGCAGTAGTATATTAAGAATAGCCCTGAAATAATATGAAAATATGCATGTGGCAGAGGCTTGAATCACATATGTATTTAAAAACTTTATTCCATGTGTAAGAAATAATTATTGATTATAATTATAATTTGGATTCTGCTGCTTAACCCACAGTTCTGAACTAACATGAATAGGATTGCACTATATATAAGACTTTAGTGCTTCATTTTTCAAAACAGATAGTCCTCAATTTACAATAGTTCATTTAGTGACTATTCAAAGTTACAACGGCACTGAAAAAAAGTGATTTATGACCGTTTTTACACTTACAGATAATGCAGCATCCCATTGTCACATGATCAAAATTCAGACAATTGGCAATTGACTCATATCATAGTTACAGTGTTCCAAGGTCATGTGATCACCATTGCAACTTTCTGACAAGCAAAGTCTAATTGGGAAGCCAGATTCACTTAACAAACATATTATTAATTTAACAACTGCAATGGTTCACTTAATAACTATGACAAGAAAGATCATAAAATGGGGCAAAATTCAATTAACAACCATCTCAATTAGGAACAGAAATGTTGGGCTCAAGTATGGTTGTAAATCGAGGATTACCTTATGCTACAATAATACTAAATAAATATGTCTGATTTCATAGTATTTATGCACCAACAGATGAAAAATATGGCAGTTACAGTAAATACGCAATGGCAAACTTTCATTAACATCATGAATGAACTACTATTAAACCTAAAAATATTTTTAGGCAAGAACATTTAAAAGAGACCTCTAATAAATGAGAGAAAATACATGCTTTTGTTCTAATAGAAGAATATAGTAGTTCAGGGTTGAACTGTGGAGTCCTTGATGCTCTCTGAGTTTGGTTGTTTGCTTGAAGATATTTCATTACTTGACTAGGCAACATCATCAGTGTTAATTCTGTTGAAATACCTGCAGAGACCATCAAGAATATGCATTTGTCTACAGACATGTTTGTGTAGCTTACTCTTTATTTCTGTATAGGACCATTGATTCTCTTTACCAAGAGCTGGTAGAAGAAGGAATATTAATAAGAAGTAAAAAAGTAAAACTCAGTGATTATGTTGGTAAAGTATAAACTTTATATGTTACTATGGACTATGTATTTATTTTGGAATTGCATTCATGCAATGTATTATATTGGATTTAAACATTTATGACAGAATTGGGATTGGATAAATGAACTACAACACCAGTCATTTTAATTTCAGATAAAAGTTACTGAGAATCAACATTTTGATGACACAGATTAAAATGCAGATTAAAACAAATTTAGATGACCATCTCTTCAGGACTTTGGCGGCAGTTTACACATTTTAGGAAATTGTTCTTCCTGACAGTAGCAGCAGATCCGAAACAGAATTAATAAACTGATACATTATTTGTGGTCTTAACTTAAATATTTGGTAATCTGTAGTAATAATAATACAAAATTCCAAAGGGAAATTTTTAAAATACTTGCCAGTAACTTGGCCACCCCACTTTCACAGCTATTCATTAAATAGAAGTAGAAAAACTTGAAAAGCCCAGAGGAGTAGCAGCACCAGGACAGACAGAATGTTCCTCACATGTTGCTGAGTGATCTTTAAACATATCTAGAATATGATTTGCCACATAGGGTAAGTTTTACTCAGTTCTTTCTTGTATTGATGCAACAACAATTGAATATTCCAATAGAGCGTATTTCTGAGTGAATGTAGAATAGATGATAGCAGGAACAGCACAAACATGTACACACTTAAGTGTTCAGCACTTATTATTGTAGTGGCATTCCTATCTCCAAATTTTAAGTACAATAGTCTAAAAATTAATGCTCACAAAAACTTTCCATACTTTGGAGGAGAATTACAATTATAAACTTATTATGTAGGGTATGTTGAGTGCCTTCTGATTCTATAATTCATCACTATTGGTTAACCTCAGTACTGAGCTTTTCTCAAATGAATACGCAATTTTATGCTGCATTTTGGTTGTGTTTCTGTGTTTTATCATTTTATTTACATATGAACAGTATTAATGCACTGTGTTTTAGATTTTTTAATTAGCATTCCATGATAAAATAGGGCCTTCAAATTTAATTCAAAAAAATGTAGTATCTTCAATCTTTTAAAGCAATAGTGCCTTCCACGGGATGCAGCAGTTATGTAATCCCAGGTAAGAACATAGTTTAAAGGATATGCCTTAGTTGAAAGGATATGCCATGTTGGTGCTCCCATGTGCACCAAAATATATTTTCAGAATCACAAATGAAACACAGCAGTCCCAATAGGCAGTTTAAATTTAGTGGTTATACTTATGGTTGCCTTGACAAGTCTCTGAATTTTATAGGTGGTCTCACATTTCATCTGAGATAAGAGTAGTTCATACTACAAGTAATCCTCACTTAAAAACAGTAATTGGGACTGGGAGCTCCATTGCTATGTGATGTTAAATAGGAGATAGAATAGCAGGGTTGGAAGGGACCTTCTAGTCCAACCCCTGCTTGAGCAGGAAATCCTATAACGTTCTGGGTAAATGGGTGTCCAATCTCTTTTTGAAAACTTTCACCCACAATTTCTGGAAGCAGGCTATTTTAATGATTGATTGCTCTCAATCTCAGGAAATTTCGTCAGGGTTCTAGGCTGGAACCAAAAGATAGGTTCAAGACTCAGAAGGCTCTCGACACACTTGAACATTTTTATTTTTATTTTTTATTTTATTTTAAATTTATATACCGCCCTTCTCCCTGAGGACTCAGGGCGGTGTACAGCCAGAATTAAAAAACATGAAATACAAATATTAAAAACAATTAAAATATATATAAATTTGGCCCAAAATTAAAAATACAAACCAATTAAAACATTTAAAATTTCTTCTTAAGCCAGCCCGGCTTGCTGGAAAAAGTGGGTTTTAAGGGCACGGCGGAAGGCGCTAAGGTCTTGGATTCTCCTTATCTCTGGGGGCAACTGATTCCAGAGGGTAGGTGCCCCCACAGAGAAGGCCCTCCCCCTGAGGGTCACCAGCCTGCATTGATTGGCTGATGGCACCCTGAGGAGGCCCTCTCTGTGGGAGCGCATGGGACGATGGGAGGTCGTTGGTAGCAGCAGGCGGTCTCGAAGATAGCTAGGCCCGATGCCATGGAGCGCTTTAAAGGTGATAACCAGCACCTTGAAGCGCACCTGGAAGACCACTGGGAGCCAGTGCAGCTTGCACAGGAGCGGTGTTACATGGGAGCGCCGTTACATGGGAGCGCCGTTACATGGGAGCGCCATGCTGCTCCCATCACTACCCGCGCTGCTGCATTCTGGACCAGTTGGAGCCTCCGGGTGCTCTTCAAGGGGAGCCCCATGTAGAGAGCGTTGCAGTAGTCAAGGCGAGAGGTGATGAGGGCATGAGTGACTGTGCACAGGGAATCCCGATCAAGAAAGGGCCGCAACTGGCGAATCAGGCGAACCTGACAAAAGGTCCCCCTGGTTACAGCTGTCAGATGTTCCTCCAAGGACAGCTGCCTATCCAGGAGGACTCCCAGATTGCGAGCCCCTTCTGTGGGGGCCAAAGACTCTCCCCCAATAGTCAGTGATGGAGTCAACTGACTATATCGGGATGCCGGGAGCCACAGCCACTCAGTCTTGGAAGGGTTGAGCTTGAGCCTGTTCCTCCCCATCCAGATCTGCACAGCTTCCAGGCACTGGGACATCACTTCAAGGGCATCATTGGGGTGGCCTGGGGTGGAGATGTACAGCTAGGTGTCATCAGCGTACTGGTGGTATCTCACCCCAAAGCCACGGATGATCTCGCCCAGCAGCTTTACATAAATGTTGAACAGAAGGGGCGAGAGGACCGATCCCTGCGGCACTCCACAGATAAGAGGCATCGAGGTCGACCTCTGCCCCCCTGCCAACACAAACTGCGACCGGTCAGAGAGAAAGGAGGAGAACCACCGCAACACGGTGCCTCCCACCCCCAACTCTTCCAGCCGGTGCAGCATGATACCATGGTCGATGGTATCAAAAGCCGCTGAGAGATCTAACAGGACCAGAACAGAGGAGCAACCCCTGTCCCGAGCCCTCCAGAGATCATCAACCAATGCAACCAATGCCATTTCCGTGCTGTGCCCAGACCTGAAACCCGACTGGAACGGATCTAGATAAGATGTTTCCTCCAGGAATTGTGGGAACTGTCACGCGACCACACTCTCAACAACCTTTGCCATAAAGCGAAGGTTGGAGACAGGACGATAGTTGGCCAATATTGCCGGATCCAGGGATGGCTTCTTGAGGAGAGGCCTCACCACCGCCTCTTTCAAGGCAGCGGGAAAGTGGCCCTCACTCAGCGAAGCATTGATAACACCCTGGAGCCAGCCTCGTGTAACCTCCTGGGAAGCCAGTACCAATCAGGAGGGACACGGGTCCAGTAAACATGTGGCCGCACTAAGTCTCCCCAAAATCCTGTCCACATCATCGGGAGTCACAGCGTCAAACTCCTCCCAGATAACATTCTCAAGACTATTCCTCGTCACTCTGCCCTGATCTACCCAGTCAGAGTTCAAATCCCGCTGGATCTGAGCGATTTTGTCATACAGGTATTGTCCAAAATCCTCTGCCCTGCCTTCCAAGGGATCCTCCCGCACTCCCGGATGGAGCAGGGAGCGGGTCACCCTAAACAGGGCGGCCGGACGATTCCCTGATGACGCAATAGAGGCGGAAAAGTAATTAAACTTTGCCGTCTTTATCGCCACTAGGTAGGTCTTAATATGCGACCTTACCAGTGTTCGATCAGACTCAGTGAGACTGGCCCTCCAACCGCTCTCCAGGCGCCTTTTCCGGCGCTTCATTTCCCTCAGCTCCTCGGTGAACCACGGAGCCGCACGGGATCAGCACCGGGTCAGAGGCCGCAAAGGCACGACTCGGTCCAAGGCCCCACCAGCCGCCCGATCCCAGGTGGCTACCAGGTCCTCGGCCGAGTCATGTGCTAGAACCTCAGGAAATGGCCCAAGTTCCATCTGGAACCTCTCAGGTTCCATCAGGTGCCTGGGGCCTATCTAACAAAATAAAATTCAATGCAGAGAAAAATAAGATTTTACATTTAGACAAGAAATACCAACAGAATAGGTGGAACCTGGCTCTATAGCAGTAACTGTGAGAGGGATTTTGGAGTCCTAGTTGGCAATCATTTAAATATAAGCCAGCAGTGTGCTGCTGCTACCAAAACAACCAATGCAATCCTAGGCTGCATTAACAGGGATAGCATCAAGATCACATGAAATATTAGTATTGCTTTATAATGCATTAGTAAGAACACACTTGAAATAGTGCATTCAGTTTTGGTTGCCACAATATAAAAAAGATGTTGAGACTCTGGAAAGAGTGTAGAAAAGAGCAACAAAGATTATTAGGGGCCTTGAGGCTAAAACATATGAAAAACAGTTGCAAGAATTGGGTATGACTAATCTAGTGAAAAGAAGGACCAGGGTGATAGCAGTGTTCCGATATTTGAGGTGTTGCCACAAAAAAAAGGGGGTCCACCTATTTACCAAAGCACCAGTAGGCAGGACAAGAAGCAGCAATGGATGGAAACTAATCTAGGAGAAAACCAACCTAGAACTAAGGAGAAATTTCCTGACAGTGAGAACTATTAACCAGTGGAACAGCTTGCCTTCAGAATTTGAGGGTGCTCCATCACTGGATGTTTTAAAGAAGAGATTGGACAGTCATTTGTCTAGAATGGTATAGGGCAGGGATCCCCAACCTCTGTACCTTGGCCCACAACTGGGCCATGGTCTATTTGGAATTGGGCACCATGAATGCCTGGCCAGAGTGCACACATGCAGCTCAACTTGTGCAAGTGGTGGGCTGGTGGGCAATCGAGCTCGTGCGTGCCAGCCCACTTCTCATGCAGGTTGAGCTGTGTACGTGCCAGCCTGCCACTTGTGTGACCCAATTCCCTTCTCCCCCTCCCTCAACCAGGCCACCAAGCCTCAAAGGCACTGATATAGGGTCTCCTGCTTATGCAGTGGGTTGGATTAGAAGATCCCTAAGGTACCTTCCAACTCTGTTATTAAGTATTCCTCATTCAGTGCCATCATAATCTTAAATAGTTGCTGAATGAGTGGACCTTAAGTAAGTGCTACCTATCTTATTTACAGTTCATCATGGAAATTTAGAATCTATGTTTGTTTCTCATTCATGTTAAGAATGCATTCCAACTAAGTGGTGGGTTGCTTCCGGTTCACACCGGTTCAGAAGAACTAGTAGCGGTAGCTTGGGCTGGGTCACTGAACCACTAGTGATTGCTGGCTGACCACACCCCTGAATTGGTCCCCGCTTGCTGGCTCTGGCTGCCCGATGCTCACTTGCCCCACCCCCCTCCACCCAGTCACTCCTCACTTCTACTGCGTGGGTCCTTGCTTGCAGCTTGCCTGCCTGAAGCACTGTGCCCCATCTGCCAGGCAGGTCTGCAAGTCGCGCCCTACCTAGCTGCCCCTGCCTCTCCCCCACTGTCCCAGCCTGCCATCCCTACTCTCTTCCCCGCTGCCTGTAACCCTGCCATGCTTCCCTGCCTTCCACGAGGCCTTCCTGGCAGTCCCTGTGGCGAGCCCCGCTTGCAAAGGCCTTCCCTATTTCCTTCCCAGATGGCCACGACAAGTTTGTCTGCCTTCCACATGGCCTTCCTGGTGTCCCCGTGGCCAGCTTGTGAAGGCAGGCAAGTGGGCCTGGCCACGGGGACCGCTGGGAAGGCAAGCAAGCATGGCAGGGCCGCCTGGCTCTAGGGAAGGGAGCTAGTAGCCTACTTTCTTCCTCACAGCCCTGCCATGCTTGCCTGCCTTCCACGCTGCCTTCCCAGCATCCCTATGGCCAGCTTGTGAAGGCAGGCAAGCAGGCCTGGCCACGGGGACCGC
Organism: Arizona elegans; assembly: GCA_022577455.1. NCBI lineage: Eukaryota > Metazoa > Chordata > Lepidosauria > Squamata > Colubridae > Arizona > Arizona elegans. The sequence goes on from JAKOOJ010000001.1 coordinate 160,362,924, forward strand.
TGGGAAGGCAGGCAAGCATGGCAGGGCCGCCCGGCTGTGGGGAAGGGAACTAGCAGCCTACATCCTTCCCCATAGCCCTGCCATGCTTGCCTGCCTTCCACGCTGCCTTCCCAGTGTCCCCGTGGCCAGCTTACCACCCACCCCCACCCATTTTACCTTTCTTTAACGTGCCCAATTCCCTCCCTAAACCTCAGGAGGCGGCTGCTCCCATCATCACAGCCTGTAGAGGAAGCATCCTCTGCGCCGCAAAGCCCTCGCAGCGGCAGCAGGAGGGGGAAAAGAAGAAAAAAGGCTCAGCCTCTGAAGCTTCTCGAAGGAGACCTCCTTGTGTGTGTGTTTGGTGGGCTGAGGCGAGCCAGGCAAAGACAGCCTGGCTGCAATTGGCCCCTTTCCTTCTCCTGCTACTGAACCTCCTCCCCTAAAACAGATGCAACGTGGATTGTTTTGGGGGTTTTTTTTAGATTGTTCCCCTAGGCCAAAGGTCTCCAACCTTGGGAACTTTAAGATTTGTGGACTTCAACTCCCAGAGTTCCTCAGCCAGCTTTGCTGACTGAGGAACTCTGGGAATTGAAATCCACAAGTCTAAAAGTTGCCAAGGTTGGGGACCCCGGCCTAGACCACTTTAGGAGCAAACTGGTGGGTTTTGCTGGCGGTTCAGGAGGAAGGGAAGGGAGGGAAGGAAGGAGGGAGGGAGGGAGAGAGAGAAAGAAAAAGAGAAAGAACAAAAGAAAGAAGGAAAGAGGAAGGGGGGAGAGAGAGACAGAGAAGAAAGAAAGAGAAAGAAAGAAAGAAAAAGAGAAAGAAAGAAAGAGGAAAGGAGAGACAAGAAAGAAAGAGAGGAAAGAAAGAAAGAGGAAGGAAGGGAGAAAAGAGAGAGACAAAGAAAGAAAGAGAAAGGGACAAAGAAAGAAAGAAGGAAAGAGAAAGGGAGGGAGAGAGGAAAGAAAGAAAGAAAAAGAAAGGAATGGAGAGAAAGACAGACAAGAAAGAAAAGAAAAAAGAAAGAAAGAAAAAGGGAGAGAAAAGAGAGAAAGAAAAAGAAAGAGGAAGGAGGGGAGAGAGAGAAGAGAGAGAGAGAGAGAGAGAGACAAAGGAAGGAAGGAAGGAAGGGAGAGAGAGAGAGAGAGAGAGAGAGAGAGAGAGAGAGAAGCAAAAGGAAGGACCACAAACCCTGGCATTAGATGTGGCTTCAGAAGACGCTTTGAAACAGGACAGCAATCTACGGCTGGGAGGGACCTTGGAGGCCATCTAGTCCAACCCCCTGCTCCAGCAGGAAACCTTATATCGTCTGGATTATTTTGGTGCCTCTAACAGGAAAATTGCCAGAAAGGAGAAGGTGTTTACTAGGACAAAGCTGCCATGCAGAGGAAGGCAGAGATAGTCCTTTACTCATGACCACAATTGAGTCCAAAATTTTGGTTCCTAAGCAAGAGTGTTGTTAAGTAAGTTTCATCACATTTTACTCAATCCATGACCTCTCCTGGGTCTAACAGTCATGTGCAAGCTAGGGAAGAACATCTGAAGGTGTGTATAATGTTCTAAATGTACAGAAGTTATAGTTAAATGTGCAGCAGAAAGTGGACTCTGGGTGTGTTTTTCCAAATGTAGTAAGTGAGGTTGAATGTGTATAGTTTTAGAAGAGCTGTGTGAGTGTATATAGTAGATAATGTATCTTTTTGTGTGCCTATGCACACTCTATACCATGTAATATGTATGTAAACATATGGCATATATACATAGGATTAAATAGTATATTTTGGATGTTAAGTAGTAGTAAATAAATAGACAGGGAAATTGTATCTCGTTGAGGCCTTTGAGGCAAGGGGAGGCCAGGCACCCTAACCCTAACACTTGACCTGAGTGACATCAAGTTGGCCTCGCCCACCCAGTCACATGACCAACCAGCCATGACTAACCAGTCACATGATCACCCAGCTATGCCCACCCAGTCACATGAACACCCGGTAACATACACCCACATTCACATGACCACCAAGCTACGCCCACCATTACATGACCACCAAGCCATGCCACCATCACATGACCACCAAGCCACACCCACAAAATAAGCCATGCCCACAGAACCAGTAGTAAAAAAATTTGGAACCACCACTGCAACTAAGGAATTGTTAGGGTTGAAAATGTTCTATTTATGTTTCCTAATAGTTTCTACTTGTTTCTACTTAAGTAGACCACTGCTTAAGTATGAGCCAGCAGTGGGCTACAGCTGTCAAAAAAGCAAATGCAGTCCTAGTCTGCATCAACAGAGGGACAGCATCAAGATCATAAGAAGTAATAATACACTCTTATACTGCAATAGTGAGGCCACATTTGGAATACTGCATCCAGTTCTGGTCACCACGATACAAAAAAGACGCTGAGCCCCTAGAAAGTGTGCAAAGAAGGGCATCAAATGATAAGGGCTCTGGAGGTTAAATCATATTATGAATATTTGAGGGAGTTAGGCATGTCTAGCCTATTGAAAAGAAGTACTTTGGGTGACAGGATAGCTGTCTTCCAATACTTGGGGGACAATTACAAGAGAAAATTAACTTATTCCCCAAAGCATCAGATGGCAGGACAAGAAGTATGGGTGGAGGCTTGTTAAAGAGAGATTGAAACCAAAAGCAAGGGGACAGTGAGAACAATTAATCAATGGAATAACTTGCCTCTTGGAGTTGTGGGTGCTTCATTACTAGTGGTTTTCAAAAATGGACTAGACAGTTATTTGACTGGGATAATATAAGGTTTCCTTCCTTGAGCAGGAGTTTGGACTAGGTTCTTTCCAAATCTATGATTCAATGTTCTACAGTATATTCTACTTTTTGAAACTAAGCTGTTTGTATGGTGCATTTGTTTTTTCCTTGTAGGTGAATACAGCTATCTGGGAACTACACTTAGACAGGTGGATGTAGAACCAATGCCTTCTCTTACAGATGTGAAGCAACTTTTAGTCCTGTATGGAATATTGCCATTAGGTAAGTTCACAGGAGAACTAGCTAAAGGGCAGAATACCACGCTTGGGTTCCTCACAGTTTTATATTTTTATCAGCCATGACAATGTTTGATTTATTTCTTTTGAAATAATTTAATACGGTTCTTATCTCTTAAAGTATTTTCAGCTAAGATAAAATAATTGTCTAATTTAAAAAGTTTTAACTACAGCACCACTCTTTTTATAATTTTATTTCTATCATAACAGTTTGGCAGGTGCAGCATATACAAAAAAGCCATTTGGGGAAAACAACAAATTAAGTCTCCAATATTTAAATGAAATTTGAAGGAAAGCTGAGATTTTAATGTAACTTTGATAAACCAGCTAACTTTCCACCCTTTCTTTTTATTTAGTTTAAAAAAAAGATACACTTCTAGAAAAGATTATATCAATAAGTAGACAAAGAAAATTTCTCAAGTTATACAATTGGTATGCTCAATATACATTAATAAATTATAAAACATGCCAAACAAAGTACATTGAATTCTATTTATGACAGATAGAGATATAAAATATAAAACTTTGAGCTTAGGGCCATATCCTCAATATATTATTATTTATAAATACCAAGCTATTATTTATAAATACTTTGGAGAAGGCTTTAATGCTGGGAAAGGTAGAAGGAAAAAGAAGAGGAAAACCACCATCAAGTTGGGTAGACTGAATTACAGTAGTGATGGGGGTGCTGTTGGAATTGCTGAAGGATGAAATAGGGACTGATCATCATGGAAAAAAATCTATGTGGTCTCTTAAAAATCAATTTGATGTCATGTAACTAATCAATCAGAAAAAAGAGAAAAGAGAATTTTAAAAAAGAAAAGGGTAAAACTAAATATAGAAAAATATTTAATTTCAGACTTCCCCCTTCTTTGTTTTTTGACTGATTTATGGTACTTATTAATGTAAACTTCAGAAACCATACTTTAAATGTATATATTTCCCTTGCTGCATGATAATGTAATATATTGAGAAACTATTTTTACTTCAATTTAATTAAACTACTGGCCTTTGAGGTTCTGGCCATTACACCATTCCTATAGCCATGTGATTATGATCCTGGTGCTTGGCAACCAAGTCACCCTAAGTAAGTTGCAAACCACCGAGCCACGCTGCAGTCATATAATCGCCAATTTGCAATCTTCTCTACAGGCTTCTCACAAGCAAAGTCAAACGGAAGCTGGCAGGGAAGGTTGCATGTCACTTCAGCAAGTCCCCATAGCCTCCCTGCACTCGCATGGCATGGCATTGCTTCCCCTGGCCTCTCTCCACTTGTCTGACACCCTGTTTTCTCTGGCCCTGTTTTCCTTGGCCTCCTTTCTTGCATATGGCACAGAGTCCTGCTCCCCTCAGACTCCATTCTCAGATCCTTTACTGAGCCTCTCCCACCCCCTGCAGCTTCCCTCATAGCACCCTCGTGTTGCTTACCTAGGATTCTCCCTGGTTCCTTCTTAGTGATCTGCACATCTTGGAGTTACAATGGCAACAAAGACTGCCAAAGATTCTTGCTAAGTGATGCAGTCACATGATATTTCACTTTTCAACTGAATCACTTAGTGACAGCAATGCCAAACTCCATGGCTGTTGTAACTTGAGTAGTACTGTAAATATACTGTTAGTTTTGCAATTGCTGCATAGTCTCCAAGTTTAAGTTACCAATCAGATTTTTTTTTTTAATTTGATTTATATACCGCCCTTCTCCGGAGACTCAGGGCGGCTTACAATGTGCTCAGCAATAGCCTTCATCCTTTTGTATATTTATACAAAGTCAGCTTATTGCCCCCACAACTGGGTCCTCAATTTACCTACCTTAGAAAGGATGGAAGGCTGAGTCAACCTTGAGCCTTGGCGAGATTCAAACCTGCAGTAATTGCAGGCAGCTGGTCTTAATAACAGGGTGCCTTAGACCACTGTACTACCAAGGCTCTTTTTCAAAATTTTCCAATTTTGAACAAACTTCCTGACAAGCTTCCTGAAGTTTGTTAGGAAATCACATTGTGAAGCTCACATTTAACAGAATAACAGGAAGGGACCTTGGAGGTCTTCTAATCCAACTCCCTGCATAAGCAGGAGACCCTCTACCATTCCAGACAAGTGGCTGTTCAGCCTCTTCTTAAAAGCCTTCAGTGATGGAGGACCCACAACTTCTGAAAGCAAGCCTTTCCACTGGTTAATTGTTCTCATTGTTAGGAAATTTCTCCTTAGTTCTAGGTTGGTTCTCTCTTTCATTAGTTTCCATCCATTGCTTCCTGTCCTGCATTCTAGTGCTTTGGAGAATAAGTTAATTCCCTTTTCTTTGTGGCATTCCCTCAGATATTGGAACACTGCTATCGTGTCACCCCCTGGTGGTTCTTTTCACTAGACTAGACATACCCAATACCTGCAACTGTTCTTCATATGTTTTATCTTTGTTGCTCTTCTCTGCATTCTTTCCAGAGTCTCAACAACTTTTTTATATTGTAACCAAAACTGGATGCAATATTCCAAGTGTCAACACTTCTTAAGTATTATCTCATTCCACACCCTGTTTAGACCTTAAAGAGGTGGCTTGAACAAAGTTATTTTAGGATTCACTTAATTTAAACCAAAAAATACTAGTTTTCGCTAGGTCATTGAAAAAAAAGGCTTGAATTTTAGTTATTTAGAAAAAATATATTTTTAAAAAGCTTGCTTCATCTCCAGCCCAGAAATGAAAGTTCTCTTTTGATCCATTCTGTTGCCAAGCCTTTGTCAGTCCCATTAGTTGGTTTTTCCCATGTCCAGCACTTAGACATTACATTTTGGGCTATTAGAAAGAAGCTTTCTTTAAACATATATTTTGAACAATGTTATCATTGTACTAATTTTATTCTATAGGTTCTCAATCTGTCCATGAGAAAGCTCCTCTAGTGAAAACCTTGCTCTTGGTTGGCCCTGTAGGAGTAGGAAAAAAAATGCTTATTCATGCTCTGTGCACGGAAACAGGAGCCAATCTGTTCAATTTATCTGCGGCAAATATTTCTGGTAAATATCCTGGCAAGGCTGGTCTTCAGTTGATGCTACATATGGTTTTTAAGGTAGGGTCCAGAAATTTCATTAATATTCACCTACAATAATAATGTTCAAGATTTTAGTAGACAATAGATAATTTATTATGCACTACTTCTATTTAATTATGAGAATGAATAATTATAACAATGAAAATCCAGACTATTAAAATAGTTTGTTAGCACTCAGTGTTTCCTGTCTTTCCAAAATCTTTTTACAGTAGTGTATACATTTTGAAATCTTCTTTTCTTTGACTGATTTAATCTTCAATCCTATAGACCTTGGGCAATAAAGATTTGTGGTTTTCCAGATGGTGAGAACATTTTGACCTCAGAAATCTTGTTTTGGCTCCTGTGGAAAACAGAATAGTTGCTTTTATGCTGCTAACAAAGAAAAATGAACTGCAAGACAGCCTCCAGCACTTCTGCAAACCAGTTACTAATCTATGACAGATTAAGAGCTAGGCTCAATTAATTGCACTCATGTGTTTCAGTGGAAGTAAGTTATATAGGAAAAATGGGGAGGGAAGAATGTCTGGGAAAATAAAAAATGTGAAGAGGGGAATGCTTCCTTGCTTTTGTCTTGGGGATAGCAGTGTTCCAATATTTGAGGGGCTGCCACAAAGAAGAGGGGGTTCACCTATTTGCCAAAGCACCAGAAGACAGGACAAGAAGCAGCAATGGATGGAAACTAATCTAGGAGAAAACCAACCTAGAACTAAGGAGAAATTTTCTGACAGTGAGAACAATCAACCAATGGGACAGCTTGCCTTCAGAAGTTGTGGGAGCTTCATTGCTGGAAGCTTTCAAAAAGAGACTGAGCTGCCATTTGTCAGAAATGGTGTAGGGTCTCCTGCTTGGGCAGGGGGCTGGACTAGATGACCTACAAGATCCCTTCCAACTCATTCTACTCTACTCTACTCTACTCTACTCTACTCTACTCTACTCTACTCTACTCTATACACTTGCAAGAAAACAACATTCATCCTTTCTACAATGATATTATATGATATAGAGGGGTGTATATTGATCACTAAAAGAAAAATACTGTCTTTAAAAAGAATTCCCAAAGACTTTCATATTGCCAACCCTCGGGGTGGGATTTAGCACCATCCCTTCTCACACATGATTCATTCACATGATTCTGCACACAGAAATAAACACAAAGATTGTGAGGTCCAAGCCATAAAATGCTTTATACAGAATATCGAAAAGGCAAGTTGGAAGGGACCTTGGAGGTCTTCTATTCCAACCCCCTGCTCTAGCAGGGGATATTATACCATTTTGGACAAATGGCTATCCAATCTTTTCTTGAAAATATCCAGTGATGGAGCACCTATAAATTCTGGAGGCAAGCTTTTAATTTATTCATTGACAGTAAGTTTCTCTTTAATTCTAGGCTGGATCTCTCTTTGTTAAGCTTCCATCCATTGCTTCTTGTCCTTCTTGTTCTAAAACGCCTTCTGGTATTTTAGAAAATAGGTTGACCCCCTCTTCTTAGTGGCAGTGCCTTAAATATTGGAGCACTGCTATCATGTCTTCGCTAGTCCTTCTTTTCACTAGACTAGAACATACTCAATTCCTGCAACCATTAATCATACGCTTTATCCCTAATCATATTTGTTGCTCTTCTCTGCACTCATTTAGAGCCTCAATATCTTTTTTGCATTGTGGTGGCCAAAACTGGGTACAGTATTCTTAATATGGTTTTACCAGTGCAATATAAAGCTATACTAAAACTTCACATGATCTTGATACTTGATATTAACCTATTCTATACTTGTACTTTTGTTTTTTCTTGCATAAGTTTCAAACTTTTTTCTATATTTTTAATAGGTAATGACTATCTCTGCATTATAGCTAGAAACTTTCTGGTGACCATTGCCATAGGCTCAATTAGCACACTTAATATATCACACAAAACGATTTGTCACATTATTGGAATTTACACTATTCTAATTGGTATTTCTATGGAAAATACAATAATTGTTTCCATCTCCAAGTATAAATTTTATATGTTTATTAATGAAATAAAAGTTTAAAAGAATATAATAAATTCAGTTTATTTTTAACAAAGTCAGAGCATTTTATTTTACATAAAGAAAAATAAAAACAAAAACATTTAAATATCATTCCTATCTACTATATAGATAGATCGCATAAATGTTTAAAATAGATAGATAGATAGATAGATAGATAGATAGATAGATAGATAGATAGATAGATAGATAAGGGAAGGAGGAAGGGAAGAAGGAAGGACAAGCTGGAGGATAAACCCATACCCAAAGTGTATTTGCTGCCTTAATCATCATCATCATCAGAGTTGGAAGGGACCTTGAAGGTCTACTAGTTCAACCCCCTGCTCAGGCAGGAGACCCTCAACCAGTGGAACAGTTGAGAATATATCTCCTATATTCTGTTGTAATTCTTCAAAATTAGCCTTTTCTTTTTTGAGCTTTTCTGAAGAAGGGAACTGAATCTTCCTTTTCTCCATTTAGTGCACAAAGCAATGTCTAAAACGCGAATGGCAAATGCATATATTTTAGTCTCAACTGTATGCATGATGATTTCACATTAATTGAATTTTGGCTCACATTAAATGCGATCTGGTATCGATTTGTAATTTGTACTAATTCAAATATCGCACTATTCAAACTTGCACTAATCACAATCTTCCTGTATCAGTGCCAAATCTATTATGGCTGGTTAATAAATGAGCAGATACATTCTGGACCAACAATTCAGGTAATCATTGCTTTACAACCATTCGTTCAGTAATTGTTGAAAGTTACAACACCACTGAATTATGATAGTTACTTCTTGAAATTACGGCCATTCCAGCACCCCAATGGTCACGTCAACCAAAAATGGACATTTGGCAGACCACCCACATTTACACAGCTGTTCTGACCCAGCTCCCCAAACACGACAAACCCTCTGAAATTAAATCAATGATTAGGAGCGTCAGCAGCCCCACAAAAAAATTCTCTCTCACCGCAGGCTAACAAGTCTGTCCAGCAGGGAGATGAATAGTTGTCTGCCACATCTATTCATTTCCTCCCCCTGCCTTTTATCTCCAGAGCTAGGGTGGGGCTTTGCTAGCAATGGTGGCTCTTCTGTCCCAAGGACCGGCCCGTAGATTTCCATTGCTCTCCTCTGCCTTCTGTGCATCCACGCATCAGGCACTGGTGCCAGCTGTTCCTCCTCTTCCTCATCAGCCACTCCAGACCTGGGAGCTGTTGACTCTCCATCTAAGGGCTGACAGACAACCCAGGCTCCGCCTCTGTCTCTCTCTCTGACAGCTCCATTTCCTCCTCCCATTTGGAAGTCTCAGATTGCCTTGATGCTGACCGTGACTCCCACGCCGCCACCTCCTCTGATTCAGCTGCTGGAGGGGGCGGAGGCCAAGAGGCCACAACAACAGCATATGCTTCAACTCCCCCCATTTCTGGTCTTTTGGCTGCCCTGCACTTCAGTCATCCCACCTGAGGTGTGCCTCAGCAACAGGAGAAAAAAGACAAGCAGGTCATCTTAACACAGCTGAAAGGATATAGGTTAACACTACTATCTTTGAGAAATCTAACTTTCCTTATATGAAGACTAGAACTCAAATAGTTCGAAACTGATGTGTACAGTATTATTAATTAAGAAATTTAAGTGGAAAAGATTTATAAATAGCAGGACAGTTATACCTATACATAATCATTTCATTTCAGAGGGTGATACTATACTACTCAATTTTTAACCAAAATAAAAACAAGATAAAAAGTTTTGCTAACACACATTAAAGCCTAATGTGAACCATCACCCAAAATACAATCTAGATCAGGGGTGTCACTCGCGTCATCACATCGTCATCACGTGACATATCACAACTTTTCCCCCTTTGCTAAACTGGGGTGGGCGTGGCCAGCATGTGACACATCCAGCCTACGGGCCACTCCATGACCTAGATAGTTGAAGAAAATATTTTTCAATTATTTTGAAATACCTTAACTATCTTAACTTAAAGTGGTAAGGCTAAGGAGCCATCTACTGGTGACTAAAAAAATTAACAACATAGCTCTGCTAATAAAAAATCAGTTATAAATTGATTACATAGTTCATTTATTCATAGATACTATCTATTCATGGTTCATTCAAATGAAGTATTCATAGCATATAATACATGGTCTGTTACATATTCACCAGCAATTTCAATTAGATACCAATGAATTATATGTGTCTTTGTTGGTTAAAAAAAAGAAATAGTCGTCTGACCACATTTAGATATGCTGCACTAAATAATATTCTTTGCTGTATAGATAAATCTGTTCCTTCACAGACATTCATATTAAAATATTATCAGAAAGTTAGTATAAATAAGTTGAGATTTGTCCCTGTTTTCTTCATATTACCAATTGCTAATTTAACTGCAAACCACAAGAGCTTTTTTCCTTCTGTTCCAGAAAAACAAAATGAGACTAATATTCTAGCATCTGCAATTAAGTATCTTGGTAGTATTGTACAGCAGATGATTTCTTGCAGAGAAAAATATGTATACTTCAAAAGCTCCTCAGAAGTCATATAATTTATTAACAAAGAAATGTCTCCCAAGGAGTATGTTCATAGCATTCAATTGATTCCTGCTGGGGGTATTTAAATAATTGAAGAATTAATAACTGAATTTATTCTCTACAGTTAAATTTTCTGTACTTTCTGTATATTAATCTTCTTTCAGTAACAGTGCTATCGAAGTCCCTAATTATATTGGATTATTTTTCAAACACTGTCTTGATATATCTACAAATTGATATTTATGAAGTCTATTATATCATTTCCATTTGGGCAATAAGAATCATGCAGAAAAACAATAATGACAACAGTTTCTTATGTCCATTCCCTGTGTCTTTCATTTGCTTTGTTTAAATTGGCATATTTTCAGAATAAGATTTATTTTAGGATTTGGTATATTATTATTTGCTGCTTTTATATCCAATCCCAGATTTTCTGTAGGACTCTAGTGATTTTTATTTAGATTTCCCTTTATTTTATCCTCACCATATCCCTGTGATGTAGGTTGGACTAAGGGAAAGTGACTAACCTACCCAGTGGGTTTCAATGCTACTCTAGCTATGTTAAACATTCTATCTTACAGAATTAAAACATACAGTAGAATAGGGTTGGAAGGGCCCTTGGAGGTCTTCAGGTTCAATCCACTGCTCAAAGCAGGACATTCTGGATAAATGGTTGTACAACCTCAAGTGATGAAGCACCCACAACTCTGAGAGGCAAGCTGTTCCATTGGTTAATTGCTGTCACTGTCACAAAATTTCTCCTTAGTTCCAGGTAGGATTTCTCTTTAATTAGCTTCCAGATGTTACTTCTTGTCCTGCCTTCAGGTGCTTCAGACAATAAGTTGACCCCTTCTTCTCTGTGACAGCCCCTCAAACATTGAAAGACTACTATCATTTCACCCCTAGTTTTCTCTTCATTAATACCTAATTCATCATATGGTTTAGCCTCCAGACCCCTTAATCCTCTTTGTTGCTCTTCTCTACACACTTTCTAGGATCTCAACATATTTTTTGTATCATGGTGACCAGAATGCAAGGCAATATTCCAAGTGTGGTCTCATCAGTTCAGTATAAAACAGTACTGTCACTCCACATGATCTTGAAACTATCCCTTTGTTGATGCAACCTATGACTGAATTAACTGTTTTGGCAGCTGCAGCACCATATAGAGGGTGTTATCTAAATATAGAAGATCTAAGCCTTTCTCTGTAAGCTGCTTCTTCTCTGCAAACATCAGGCAGGGCAATGCCAGCTAGGTCAGTAGTCACCAACCGGTGGTCTGCAGACCATTGGTGGTCCGCGAGAAAATTTTGGTGGTCCACAGAGAAATCTTTGCATTTCTCTCGAGGAGCCCAGCTGAAGTTTCCCGCACTGCTTGCGTTTCAGCGCTTTGACTTCCAGGGACAGAATGGGGTGCTTCAGGCACTTAGCTTGGCCACCTGTTAACAGAGAGAAGCAGCCGGAGTCAACCCAGTTTTGCTGTCCACTGCGGACGCTAGATCAGCCTCCTGCAAACTCTCGTCTCTTGAGGAGCCCAGCCAAAGTTTCCCGCACCGCTTCAGCGAATGCTTCTCAAGAGACAAAAGTTTGCCGGGGGCGATCTAGCATCCACAATGGACAACAAAGCTGGGGTTGACTCCGGCTGCTTCTCTATGCTGTAGTGCTTCCTGGATGCCATTTACTGCTCCGAGCCCCAAGCGCTCCAAGCCCCAAGTGCCACTTCATTAGTCAGCACCATTATCTCGTTCCAGCCAGTGAGGGCTGTACTCATTTTTGCATGTTGCACCACCTGCAAAGTTGCACATTGCACATGCCACCCCCTATGGTGGAAATTTCCAGCCCCGCTACGGACCGGTCCCATATTCCAGAGTTGTGGTAGTCACAGGACTGACCCTTTGGTCACCCCGGAGCAGCTCCTCCACCTGGGTGCACCGGCTTTCAGCAGCTCCCTGGCAGGCCAGTGCACCAGGGTGGAGGAGCTGCTCTGGGATGATCAAAGGGCCAGTCCTATGACTATCACAGCTCTGGAATATGGAACTGACTTTCCCACCAATATCAGCAAGCCACCGTCAGTCTGCCTGTCTTTGTTTTCCTTCACTCAGGATGACCAAGCTTCTTGAGAGAAGGAACACAAAAGATGTTTTCAGGCTTTGTGCCTGAACCAGGCGCTTTCTCTCAGGCCTCCCACCCGGAGGCCTTGCAGAAGCAGACAGGTAGGCCCGAAAGGCGGCTGAGCCTCACCTCCCCAAGTGGTTCGCGGGATTTAAAATTATGAACTTGGTGGTCTCTGAGGTCCAAAATGTTGGGGACCCCTGAGCTAGGTGGTAGATCTTATCTAGAGGGGTAGGTTTAAGGCATCTGGTAATAATTCTGCTAGCTTCATTCAGAGCAACATCTACTTTTCCAGCATGTGCTGATTTATACCAGACTGGGCAAGCATATTCGCCGGAGGAACAGCAAAAGCTAGAGCTGTTGTCTTAAGGACTCTTGGTTTGGCATTTCAGGTACAGCTCATTAATTTCTTTTCTTTTTTTTGAAAAAGTTCTTTATTTTTTATTTTTCTCATAACTCATAACTGTCCCAGTCAATATCTCGTCCAATTCTGATTTTCCAAATTAAAACCATACTGTTTCAAATCTTTATCATATCTTGATTTTATTTGCAGTCGTGTATACCAATCTGTCTCAATCCCTTGTTTTTCTAGTTCTTGTTTCTGTTTTAGTTATCCCTTCTCTGTTAAAATATCCTTATATCTCACAATATTTTTCATATTAATCATATTTGGATGTGTCAAAGCTTCTACTGTTGAAAGCCACATTGGTATCTTCATATAATGTCTTTCTTTCACTCTTTCCCATGTTGTTAGCAAACATTCCTTATGTAATGTCTCTGAAAATACCCATGTATCCTATTTTTCCCATACCAAAGAAAAACTTGCCACCCTAGTTGCAAATCATGTCCTTCCAGAGTCAATATTCTCATATTTCTCAATAAAATCCATTCTTTAACCCAGTTAACGTCGCCGCTTGATAATATAGTTCCCAATTTGGTAGATCAAACCCGCATCTAGTTCTAGAATCTTGAAGCAGTTTAATTCTTGCTTTTTTCCCTTGCCATATATATTTCCACATCCTTTTGTTCAAATTCTCAAAATATTTTTTCTCCAATTTTATCAGTATTGTTTTGGGGAAAAAAACAAGATTCTTGGTAGTATATTCATTTTAATTAACACTATTCTTCCCGTTAGTGATAATTGCAGATTTTTCCATTTCTCCAAGTCTATTTCAATTTGATTTCTCAGTTTGTAATAATTATCTTCCTTCACCATTATACACCTTGAAGTTAATTGAATACCCAAATATTTCACTTTCTTCACTATTTGAACATCTAACTTCTCCATTAGTTGCTTTTTTTGTTTTTCTCTCATATTTTTAACTATGATTTTTGTCTTGTCTTTATTAATTTTCAATCCCGCTACTTCTCCATATTCCTCTATTTGCTCAATTAACTTTGGACTTGTTTCTGTTGTTTCTTCCATGATAAACACTAAATCATCCACAAAGGCTTGTAGTTTGTATTCTTTTTTTTATTTTCATTCCTTTTATTTCTTTATTTTGTCTTATCTTTCTGTTTAAAATTTCTAATGTCAATATGAATAGCAATGGAAATAATGGACATCCTTGTCCCTTTTCTAATTTCTGTCATTTCACCATTCACAATCACGTTTGCCGATTGGCCTTTATATATAGTTTTAATCATGTTTATAAACCTATCCCCGAAGTCCATCATTTGCAAATGTGTAGTCATAAATTGCCAGTTCATATTATCAAACGCTTTCTGCGCATCCAAAAATAACAAAGCCATTTGCTTTTCTGGATGTGCTTCATAGTATTCCAGTGTGTGCAATATAATTCGAATATTATCCCTAATCTGTCTTTTAGGTAGAAAACCATTCTGATCCGGATGTATAAATTCATTTAATAGTCTCTTCAATCTTTCAACCATAATTGATGCAAATTTTTTCTAATCCTCATTTAATAATGAGATTCATCTATAGTTCTTTATTTGTTGTAGATCCGATTCTTCTTTTGGTATAAGAGTTATATATGCTTCCATCCACAAATTCAGAATTTTGGCTTTTAATAATAAATCATTAAATACTTGTAATATTACATTGCTTAATACATCTTGCAACATTTTGTATAGTTCTGCTGGCAATCCATCTGGTCCTAGTGTTTTACCATTCTTTTGTTTCTTAATTCCCTCCATCAATTCCATCATCAATATTCTTTCTTCTAACAACTTTTTAAATTCTTCTTCAATTGCTCTCTTTCCTTCTGCCACCATCTCTTGCTGGTATAAACTTTTATAATATTTCTCAATTATTTTTTTCTTTTCCTCATTTTGATAGCATATTCTTCCATCTTGATCTAATAATTGATTTATCTTTTTTTCCTCATCTTATAGGGAAGGGGGGATTGATGTATTAAATGTTTGTCTGTCTTAAAAAAATAAAAAAAAATTTTTTTTAAAAAAATCCTGCTTAGTACCTTTTCTTTGTCCTCTTTCATTGCCTCTGCTAATATTTCTGCAATTTTTCTGCTAAGTTCTCTTCTTTTTCTTTTTCAGTGTTCTGAAGTCTTAAATAATAATCAGCTTTATCCATTTCAAGAGTTATAATTGTCCTTTCCTGATTCTTATCACTGGCTGCAAATCTATAATCCATCTCCTCCACTTTTTTCTCTTTTACTTCTGCTTTTTCTTCCACTATCTTCAGTCGTTGTTCATTTTTCCCTATCATCTCTTTAACTTCCCTCAATTCGCCATCCATTTTTTTCAATTTTCTCATCTACTTTGTTTATTCTTTCCTTGAGGTCTTCATATATGACCTGCAGCATATTTTTAAATTCCATATTAGTTTTCTCTTGCTGTGTTATAGTTTCAGCTGTTTTTTGTCCCATGGAGCTAGTTGCTGTTGATATTGATGTTGAAGATAGATGTTGTGTTGTTTTCTTCATTTTGTTCTTTAAATTCAAACCACCCAATTTGTAATCCAAATGATTTGACTTTAAAATTCAAATTTGCCTCTTAATTACTTCCAGGTTTAAAATCAAAGTCCAATCCACAATCAAAATCTTCAGGTTTTTGTTACCCTAATCCACAAAGCGGAGAAAAAAGAGTTATAACAAAAAGTTCAAAGTACAGATTTGAAAATCAGAAAGAGCCAGGAAAGTCAAAAACATAAAAAGAACAAAATAAATATATATATATAAATATATCTATCACCAAAAAAGAGTGTTAAGAATAACAAGAAGAGAAAAGAAAAAAGGGGGAAAAAATAGATCTAAAATTTCCAAGGAGAAAGGAAAAAAGAAGTTAATCTCCAAAAATTTAATTTCAAAGAGAAGGGGAAAAAATCCAATTTTAAAAAAGGACCAAATACAAAAATCCACCATTCCACAATTTATAAATTCACAAAACAGTGGTAGACAGTTCAGTTTTTAGCTGTAAATTTCTTTTCCTTTTTTCTTCTCTGCTACAAAATCACCAGACCATTTCTTATCAGAGTTCTCAAAACATTGTTCAAGGTCATTCCATTCTTGTCTTCTTCTTTGTTTAATTTAATTGTTGAATTTTCTCTAGCACCACTAGATGGCACTACAATTTACTCCCAATTATCCCAATTACCTTAAGTTATATGCAGTCCAATTTTTTAGTTTTTCAAATACAAATCTCGGGATTTGTAAATTCAAAGTTCAGTCATACATCAAACTTGGCACAAAAAAAAAACACTCTGCCCAACCTGCTTTTTATTCATTAAAATTCAATTTTCAAACTTTGTCAATTACCTTCATTAATGGCTTCCGCTTTTTTGTTGCTACTGCCAGAGGAGGGGAGATAGCCTGGTATCCACTCCTCCCCTCTCCTCTTTTGCCGTTCTCTCTCAAGTAAAGTTTTTTAAAGTCACCTAGTAAATTTTTTTTTTACAAAAGGAATTTTATTTACAAGACAGCAATTTGTTCTCACCCAGATGTTTCATCTTGCTTTCTTCTTTTCTTGTTCCGTGTGACCATCCCAGCTTATGACAGCTCCCTGGCTGTCTTCCCAGCAGCTGGGTCAAAGGCTGTTTGCCAGAACTTCAGGGAATTTGCGATTTCCCTGTTCATACCAGCTTGTGCCTCCATTCTTCACCGTCTCTACAAGACAGCTATGACCCCGAAGGACCCCCAAACAGCTGTGATATCAGCGCTATCTTCAGAGCCCCAAAGTTTCATGCTGAATCACTGCGGTGCTGTCCACGCCCCACCTCATTGATTTCCTGAGAATGTTTTTTCATCCACTGACTTTAGTTTAGTGTTGGTACAAGGCTGCTTATATGTTAGGGCCCTATCTAGAGTGACCCCTAAATATTTAGGGCTATGGCAATGCTCCAATACATCCCTTTCTATATAATATGCAGCTTCCTAGCAGCCTGCTTATTGCAAAGATGGAAGGTACATACCTGAGTTTTTGCTGGATTTGGTCTTAATTGGTTATCACAATAGTATTGATTCAGCTTTCCCATGGCTTCATTAAACGTTGCTCAACCTCCTCAAATGTTTTTCCTGTACAGCTATTGCTCAATTGTCAGCATACATAGAGTTGTTAGTACTTTCAGGGAGTGGCTGATCATTGGTGTAAATATTAAAATGAGTTGGAGCCAATCAGTGGTGGGATTCAAAAAATTTTTTACTACTGGTTCTGTGGGTGTGGCTTGCTTGGTGTGGCATGGCTTGGTGGTCATGTGACCGGGTGGGCGTTGCTTGGCGGTCATGTGACTGGGTGGGCATGGCTCTTGTCATGTGATGGCGGGCGTGTCTCTGTGACGTGACTGTGTGGGCGTGGCTTGGTGGTCATGTGACTGGGTGGCATGTCTGGGTCATGTGACTGGGTGGGAGTGGCCAACTTGACATCACTCATGTCAAAGGGCACCTTGCCTGGCCTCTCCTCAAAGGCCTTAACGAGATACAATTTCCCTGTCTATTTATTTACTGAACATCCAAAATATACTATTTAATCCTATGTATATATGCCATATGTGTACATACATATTATAGTATAGAGTGTGTATAGGCATACAAAAAGATACATTATCTACTATATATACTATATGTGTATGTACACACACACATACACACACACACACACACACACACAGCTCTTCTAAAACTATACACATTCAATCTCACTTACTGCATTTGGAGAAACACACTCAGAGTCCACTTTCTGCCACACATTTAACTATAACTTCTGTACATTAGAACATTACACATGCCTCCAGATGTTCTTCCCTAGCATGCACGTGACTGTTAGAGCCAGGAGATGTCATGGATTGAGTAAAATGTTAACAACATTCTTGCTTAGCAACCAAAATTTTGGGCTCAATTGTGGTCATACATCAAGGACTATCTCTGCCTTCCTCTGCATGGCAGCCTTGTCCTAGTAAACTCCTTCTCCTTTCTGGCAATTTTCCTCTCTGTTAGAGGCACCAAAATAATCCAGATAATGTAAGGTTTTCTGCTGCAGCAGGGGGATGGATTAGATAACCTCTGAGATGCCTTCCAGCCCTGCTGTTTCAAAGCATCTTCTGAAGCCACATCTAGTGCCAGAGTTTGTGGTGCTTCCTTCCTCTTCTTTCTCTCTCTCTCTCTCCCTTCCTTCCTTCCTCTTTCTTTCTTTCTCCTTTCTCTTTCTTTCTTTCTTTTTCTTTCTTTCTTTCTTGTCTTTCTTTCTTTCTCTCTCCCTTCCTTTCTTCTTCTTTCTTGCTTTCTTTCTTTGTCTCTTTCTTCTTGTCTCTCTCTCCCTCTTTCTTTCTCTTTCTTTGTGTCTTTGTCTCTTTCTTTCTTGTCTCTTTCCCTCTCTCTCTCTCTCTCTCTCTCACACACACACACACACACACACACACACACCTGGTCTGGGCACATAGCTCTTCATGACAGAGCCCTTCCCGGGGAACAAAGCATGGCTTGGGCGAACTGATCCAGTGAGCTCCAGAGCAGCAGCAGCGGGAGAAGGAAGAAAGCAAGTGGTGGCAGCAGCAGTGATCTTGGAGGGCAGGCAGATGTCCTGGGGCTGCCCACACACACTGCAGTGGAGCAGCAGTCTCAGCCCCAGCGGTGCGGCGGGTGAAAGAAGAAATCAAGCAGCAGCGGTGCTCCAGGAGGGAGGGCAGATGTCCCAGGACTGCCCATGTGCACAGCGTCTCCCCCAAGGGCTGTCCACCCATCCGCTGCACAGCCCAGAAATGGCGCATCCCCATCTACTACCATGACGGGGGTCTACTACCCCCGTCATGGGTTGGAAGCAGGCAGAGGGACCCAAGGCAGAGGGGAAGGTAAGCAGATGGCAGTCACCCAAAGGCCCTGCGGAAGCCAAGCACGCCAGGCCCAAAAGGCGAGTGAGCCTCACTATGTCCCCCCGAGACAGCTCTTCAGCTGAGTGCAGTGAGTCTCCCTCCCC
The DNA here is from genome assembly GCA_022577455.1 of Arizona elegans. Lineage (NCBI taxonomy): Eukaryota > Metazoa > Chordata > Lepidosauria > Squamata > Colubridae > Arizona > Arizona elegans. The sequence continues at coordinate 160,381,997 of JAKOOJ010000001.1, forward strand.
CACCGCCAGCGTTCGCCTTACATTCTAGATCTTCCACGCGCCTCCGCTGGTCTAAATACAACAAAGCCAGCACGCTGCTGCCTGTGAAGGTAAAGCTGACAGCGGGTGGCCCTTGAGGGAGACGCCGTGCTTGAGCCAAGACTGCTACTCAACTGCAGTGCAGCCCCGGGACATCTGCCTGCCCTCCCGGGGCTGCCCATGCGCACCGCAGCAGAGCAGCAGTGTCAGTGACGGGAGAAAGAAGAATGTGAACTGCATGTGCAGCCACAGGACATCTGCCTGCCCTCCCCGAGCTGGGCAGGCCGGTCCAAAAGCGGTGCATTTCCCATCACAGGCTGGATACGTGACCTGATCTCAGAAGGCAAGTGGGCATGGGGGACTACAGAGAAGGCCGCGTGGAAGGCAGGCAAGCATGGCAGGGCCACGTGGAAGGGAATAGGCTGCTAGCTCCCTTCCCCGCAGCCGGGCAGCCCCAACATGCTTGCCTGCCTTTCATGCGGCCTTCCTGGCAGTCCCCATGGCTAGGTCCACTTGCCTGCCTTTGCAAGCTGGCCACGGGGACGCCAGGAAGGCTCTATGGAAGGCAAGCAAGTCAGGGACGCCTGGCCGCGAGCCGCAGGGAAGGCAGTAAGGGAGGCAAACTGGGACGGTTGGGGGACAGGGACAGCTAGCTAGGCCACGACTCGCAGGCTTACCTGACAGGCAGATCAGTGCCACTCAGTTGGGACACAGCACTTCAGGCAGGCAAGCTGCAGAGCAGAGACTGTGCGCAAGCAAGGATCCACACAGTAGAAGTGAGGAGTGACTGGGCGGGGTGGGCAAGTGAGCATTGAGCAAGTGTTGGGCGGGCAGGGCGAGCGAGTGTCGAGTGGGCAGGTAGAGCGAGCAAGCGGTAACAGGTTTGGGGGTTTTGCCAGTCAGCGATCACTACCGGTTCAGCAACCCAGGACAAATGTCCGCTACCGGTTCATGCGAACCGGTGCGAACCAGTTGAATACCACCTCTGAAGCCAATACATTATCTTGTAGTAAGCCATTCCTTAGGATCCTCCATCTACGTGGCCTTCTCTGGAACTCCACAAAAAACATATGGTTCTGAAGCAGATTTCTGATGATATTTGTGAATTTAAAATCTTTGGTCATATCAAAAACTTTCTGCTTCAGTCTTCTAAGTTTGATAGTATCATATGCAGCGGTGAGATCTATAAATACAGTTCCTGTTACATTGCCCTTTTGGAATTCATCTTCAATATACTGGGTTAGATTTGGGATCTCTGTGATGCAACTTTTTTCCAGGTGAAATCCAGTCTGCTGCAGTGTGACAAGGAGTTCTACAGCTACAGTGAGGCGATGTTGTATTATTCTTTCAAAGATTTTATAGGTATGTCACAAGAAAAAAATTGGCAGTAGTTTTTAGGGCTATTGGCCTCTTTAAGTGCTTTTAAAACTGCTACAGTCTTAGCCTGTCACCAGATGCTAGGAATCTCACATTCTTCCAAGCATTCATTAAACATTTCTAGTAGCCACTGTCTTGCTTTCAGTCCAATTGCTTTAATCTGTTCAATAAGGATGTCATCCAAACCAACAGCTCTCTACTCTTCCTTATAGTCTCTCAGTTCTTCCATAATAAACGGAGACAATAGGTTAGTCCTTTCCTCCTCCTCATTTTTACTGATCTTAATCTTGTATTTTGATGACCTTTGATCTGGGTTACTCTTCTTAAGAAGCTGATTGGCTATTTGGTCTGCAGTCATGTTGGCATGACTAGCACGAGTTGGATCATTATTTAGGTGACTCTAATTTCCACAGTTTGTGGTTACTTGTGCTCATGTTCAGTTCCTCTATTGTTTTAATCCAGCTTTCTCTCTTAGTTTCAGCTATAGAAATAATTAGCTGCTGTCCTGCATTTGCTGTGTCTTCTGCCATAGGATCAGCCTCAAAAGAGTAAGATACTTCTGCAATTTGTCCTTTGTTTCTGCTGTAAAGCCTTGGATAATAGTGAGCTTTGCAGCCCCTTGGGACTGATAGCCAGGAACATTTTTTAATGGATTCCACGAATTTGTTGTAATAGCTCAGTTTAGCTATTAATTGAGTAACAGCACTGTCTAATAGTCTCTGAAATTTAGGCCAGTCAGCTTCTTTTGAAGTTAAGTCTACATCTAAAGGGGATAGTGTGAGGTTGAATTACAGCAGTAACCTGCCATATAATTGGTCAGTGCTGGGGATTTGGGATAGGTGGGCAAACTACTTTGATACATTGCTGGATTATGGTCTCTCACAAATATCAAGTTTATTCCCTGTGCCATTTTCCACTGTTAAATGAAACTGGTAATTTGTTGTCATGTAAAAGGGTCAAGTTATTCTAATCCGCCCACTGTATCACAACCTCCCCATTTCTATTGTCATCAGGATACCCCCAGATTGCCGTGACTATTAAGTCTCCAATAACAAAATTTATTTTATCCTTATTAAATATTTTACATTCATCACCCTTGATTTCAGTTAGTGGTGGTTTATACACTGAAATGACCATGCAGTTATTCAGCTCTAGAATTATTATTTCTATATTATTTATTTCTGATATTGTTGTGGACTGAACATGGATACCACAAAAACTGCATTGCCATACTGTCGGTGGGGTCTCTCTGCTACAAGCTACATGCTCTATATTTTAGGTCTTTTCTGATAGTTGTTTCCTATATACACAGGACATTGCTGTTTTACTTTTGGCACAAGTCCTGCAACAGTTCTGCAACAAACCTTAATGTTTACTGAAATATTAGTCATCTATGGACCTAAAAAGGCCCTTTTTAGTATACACATAGTTTCACAATGTGGGTGGGAATGAGCACCTCACTACATTTTGGATGCCTTTGGATTGAAAGGATTAGCCAGCTATAAACTGTTGTCCAGGGGATGCCTGAATGTGTTAACAGCACACATTCTTCAGGGAGGCTCCTTTCATGTCCCCTGTTAGTTACATTTATGTATGTTAGTTACATAATTGTTATATGAATTTTGCAGATTAGTAATATACATTGGCCTTGTCTAATACTGTAAATTATAAATTGTACAGAGTCAAGGAACTGTTTAAGTCCGGTCATTGGTAATTAAAACGTACCTCAGTTTTAATTTACATGAAAGCTGGGGCATGATCAGTGAAGTAAAGACAAGGATAGAGAAAGCTTGAACAGCATTCTTCAAAATGAAAAAGGTTTTCTGCAGTCACGACATAAGCCTAAGACTGAAAATCAGGCTTGTCAGATGTTACATCTTTTCTATCCTGCTTTACGGAGTAGAGAGTTGGTCTCTGACAGATAACCACTTGAAGAAACTAGAAGCATTTGAAATGTGGATTTACAGACGGCTGTTACATATAAGCTGGGTTAACAAAATCACAAATGAGAAGGTGATAAGCCGCCTGGGAAAGCAAAGGGAAATCATCAAAGCCATTAAAAAGCTAAAGTTAGAGTATTTTAGACATGTGATGCGACACCCTTCACATAATCCTCCAGGAAAAGATTGAAGATAAATGAGGTCCAGGCAGAAGAAGAACATAATGGCTTCAAAACCTAAGGGACTGGTTTGGACAAAACTCAGCAGCACTTTTTCATTTCTGTTAACAAAAATAGGATTGCCAACATGATCGCCAACGTCCGATGATGGATATGGCAGAAAAAGAAGTCATTGGTAAAATGAAAATGAAAGTTTTGATGATCCACAAGTATAATCAATGTGTATTTGAAGTGACCACTAAAAATATATTCAAGGCCACTAAAATGAATGAACTTGACATGTATTTCACTTAGGATGTGCAATGCACCCTAAGGACTTAGTCACACATGACACACATTTATGATGAAGGTTAATTATCATGATTATCTCTAAACTTTCCTCATGTGTGAACACATCCTAAAGATACATATTATTCCCCTATAAAGCTAATGACATATACATTAATTTTAAAGGATTTAGAATATACCTGTAACATCACATAAAAGTTGCATTTTGAATGATGGTGATGATGACAAAAACAAAACAGTATTTGCATAGATTATTTAACAATGAATTGTTGATGTGCCCAGCTGAGAATTTTCTTATTCAAAAGTTAGAGGAGGGATCTAGAGGGTCTCCTATAGTGGAGTTAATTCCTACTAATAAGGAAGAAATGATTGAAAGAATGGAAGTTGTAGGAACTTTTCAGGAGAATGATCATATCATACTAGAATACAGAATAACAGAGTTGGAAGGGACCTTGGACAAATGGTTAACCAGTTTCTTCTTGAAAACCTCCAGTGGTGAGTATCCACAACTTCAGGAGGCAAGCTGTTCCACTGATTAATTGTTTTCACTGACAAGAAATTTCTCCTTAATTCTAGGTTGGATCTCTCTTTGTTAAGTTTCCATCCATTGCTTTTTGTTTATCCTCAGTTGATACTTCTTCTCTGTGACAGCCCCTCAAAAATGTCACCCCTACTCCCTCTCTTAATTAGACTCGACATACTCAGTTCCCACAATTGTTTATCCTATGCTTTAGCCTCCAGTTCTCTAATTATCATTTTGTTCTTCTCTGCACTCTTTCTGGAATCTCAGTATCTTTTTTTTGGGGGGGGGGATTTTGTACCAAAATTGGATGCAGTATTTCAAGTGTGATCTTACCAGTGCAGTATGAAGTGTGAAGTGATACTAACACTTCATATGATCTTGATACTATCCCTCTGTTGATGCAGCCTAGGATTTCATTGGCTAGTTTGGTAGCTGCAGCACACTGCTGGCTCATACTTAAGTGATTATCCAGTAGGACTCATAGTTCCCTCTCACAGCTACTGCAATTGAGATAGGTATCACCTATTCTATATCTATACATTTATTTTTTCTTGCCTAAGTGTAAGACCCTTAGTTTTCCCATAACTGAATTTTGTTGGATAGGGCCCAGTGTTCAAGTCTGTCAAGATCGTTCTGGATCTTGAGCTTATCTTCTAAAGTGTTGGCTTTTCCCCCAGCTTCATATCATCTGCAGATCTGATGAATTCCCCTGCTCTCTCCTCATCTAAATTGTTTATGAAGGTGTTGAAGAATACTAGCCTAAATCAGAACCTTGGGGTTTCCAACTGCATGTCATCCCCACCCCCAATGTAGATAGCAATAGCAATAATACTTATATACCTCTTCATAGTGCTTTACAGCCCTCTCTAAGCGATTTATAGTCAGCATATTGCCCCCAACAATCTGGATCCTCATTTTACTGACCTCAGAAGGATGGAAGGCCAGATGTAGTTCCATTAAGGATTACACATTGAGTGTTGTTGGTCAACCAACTACGAATCCATCTGATCGTGGATTAGAACTATTTTATGCTTCTATCCCGTATTTTCCATTCTTACAAAGAGGTAGCCTATGTTCTGCTTCATCAAATGCCTTATTGAAGTCCAAATATACTATGCCTAAAGTGTTTCTCTGGTCCACCAATTTACTCAGTTTATCAAAGAATGCAGTCAGGTTTGTCTAACATGATCTACTTTTATAAACCAGTGTGGCTTTGCTTGTTTCTAAGTGTTCACAGATCCATTGCTTGATATTTTTTCCAGAATCTTCCCAGGTATTGATGTCAGGATGATTGGTCTGTAGTTTCCTGAATCCATATTTTTCCCCTTCTTGAAGATTGGAACTGCATCAGCTCTTTTACAGTCCTCTGGTATTTGCCCATGCTCCAATACCTCAGAAAGATTCTGTTCAGTGGTTCTGAGATCATCTGCCAACTCCTTCAGAATTCTAGGATGTAAAACATCTGGTCCTGGCAATTTGAACTTCTCTAGGGTGAATAGGTATTCTCTTGCCAAGTTCTTGCCTATTTTGGCCTATATTCCTGCTGTGTCTCCTCCAGTGCTGCTTTTGGTAGGTTGGAATATTTTTTTCCTTTTGCATGAAGACAAATTCAAAAAAGGAATTAAGCAGTTCCTTTTTACTCCCTGTTACTTGTCACCTCCTTGTCATGTTTTCCTATTAGTGGACCGATCATTTCCTTAACTTTTTTCCTGTTTTTTACTTGTTGAACAAAACTTTTTTTTATTTTTGTACATTTATTACAAGCTTTAGATCATTCTAAACCTTAGCTTTCCTGACTTGGTCTTTGCAGATTTGGGCTATTTGCTGGAATTCTGCTTTACCTATGTGTCCCTCTTTCCATTTTTTGGGACTTGTCCTTTTTCTCTGCCAGTATAAACATGCTGATTTCATCTGGGGTCTCTTTATTTTTCTTTCTCAGTGGTATTGTGCTACATTGGGCTTTTATTTTCAGAGCTTCCCAACCATATTTTCCTCTTTAAGATTTCTATCCATGGAATCCTTCCTAAGCTTCCTCTAATTTTTTTAAAATCAGATTTCTTAAAGTCTTAGGCACTCATTTGTCTTCATCCTATCATTTGTGCCTGCAATATTCCAATTCCACTATATATACTCCACTGTTGAGGTCAAATTTGAAATATTACACCCAGTCTGGTCACCAAAATGCAAAACAAATGCAGAAGTCCTAAAAAGAGTATAGAGAATAGTAAAAAAGATGGTAAGAAGTCTGGAGGCTAAATCCTATGAAGAACGGGTAAAGGAATTAAGTATGTTTAGCATAACGAATGAAGAGAAGACTGAGGGAAGACATGATAGCAGTTTCCAGTTCATGAAGTGGTGCCACATGGAAGAGGCCATCAATTTATTCTCCATAAGATAGGTATGTTTAGCTTAATGAATGAATGAAGAGAAGTCTGAGGGTAGGCCAAGAAGCAATAGATCTTCAGGGGAAGATCTAACCTGGAAATAAGAAGGAATTTCCTGATAATGAGAACTATTAAGCAGTGGAACAGCTTTCCTCCCAGAATTGTGAATGCTCCATTGCTGAAGAAAAGGTTGGACAACTATTTGTCCAAAATGGTTTATGGAACCCTGCCTTGGGCAAGGGGTTGACTTGAAGACTCCAAGGTCCCTCTAATTCTATGATTCTATGATATAAAATCTTACTATTGCCATTATCTGGGTTGGAATTTGACTATCCTAAATAAAATAGATTCCTTGTTATTGTGCTTACCAAAACTATTTTACTAAACCAAGATCAACCTCTTTACCCTGTCCAACTTTCTTTTTTATTAAAGGTTTTAATTACAGTAGTAAAATCTAATACAAACTTAAAGAATGAAAAATAGGGGACAAAAGGGGAAAGGTGCAAAAATTAGAAAAAGATAGAAAATAGAAATACAAAAAGAAAAGTAAAAACATAATTGAGAGAAAAGAAATATATCAAGAAGTGACTTCCAATCTTCATTTCAGCTATAAACAATTTTTGTAATTCTCAGTTCCCTCTAGTGTTCAATTTTTAAAACTGCTTATCTTTATTTTGTCTTAACAAAATCCAAAATATCTATTTCGCATGGGAAATATTTATTATCAATTCCAAAATCTTATTCCAAGTTGATCTGGATCCTTAAGCCATATATAATTTTCTCAGAACAAATTCTTATTTAGCTTTTTATGTTTATTTTAGTTTTTTTTTTAAAAAAAATCTTAAACTTATGATTCAAATGTTCTTTCATTATGGATTGAGGGAAAAGTCACCCAGTGTTTTCAGACTTGTTGATCCCAAGATCTCTAATAATTGAAAAGCAGTTAACAAGCAATTTCCAAATGTGATTTAGAAAAGAAAGTTTGTGAATTTACCATCCTTTGAAAGATGCTGACTATGGTTGTGAGAAGGTCAGCTATTTCTGCTGTCTCCCGGTGCTGAAAACCCACCATGGACTGCTATTCTGTGATCTCACAAAAAACATCTCTTCAAAACACATTCTCCCATCCTCTCCTTTTCTGCAAAGGTTTTGAAGTGATGGTCTACTCACCGGCTCTTTGTTCACAATGGTAATTAATTGCTTTTCACAGAGCCGTCTGCCATTTTCTACCAAATTCAACTTTCTTATCTCTCCTTTCAATCTCATTAGAAATTATGACCTTACTGACATTGCTGTCTGGGTCAGTGAAGCTACTGAATCCACTTTGCAACCACATTTCTTACAGCTGAGGGATTCCTATTAATTTTTGTGGTCAAAATTGATCTATGCATGCAAAGAGTATCTTTTTTTCCATTTGTTGAGAAGATTTATTATCGATGGAGGAGGTCAACATTTCATGGTGTTTGGAAACAGAGTGGAAGGTAGGGGTGAAAATGAATAAAATTTATCTTCTAAATTTTCTGATCTTATTCTTAATACCTTGATGGTCACAGAAAGTGACAGCATCTAGCAAATCTTGAAAAAAATTAAGCAACGTCAGAACACGAGTTCTTAGTGCTCTTGGTTGTTTGCTTGCAGGCATGTCAAGCCTATGATGTTGCTTAGTTGGGTAGTGAAATGTAATGAAATGTCTGCAAGCAAAGAGCACCAAGATCTTACATTAACCCTGAATTACAGATATTCCTTTCTATTGGGAGGTCAGAACTGGTTAGTAGTTGGCTGGGAGACCATCAGAAGATTAGGTTGGAAAATTAAAAAATAGGCAAACCACTTCCTTATTTGAAAAAACCTTTTTTTAATCTCTTAGGTTGCCAGACAGTTACAGCCTTCAGTTATATGGATTGGAGATACAGAAAAAACATTCTACAGAAAGGTACCTAAAACTGAAAAAGAGGTAAATCTTTTTTTTTATATATATGGTGCAAGCAAACAGGCAGCATAGCACATTAATTGGTAATTTTTCATTCATTTACTTATTTGTTTAGGGTTTTAGAGCGCACAACATAAATTAGTCATAAATCTATTGCATGGAAATTATATAATAATAAATACAAACCAGATTATTTTTATAGTTAGAAATGTATATCCTTATTGAAGAAATGTAAGTAATTTTTGATTAACACAGAATTTTTCACTAGGCACAATAGAAACAAGACCAGATCAGTTTTAACAACAAATAAGAAGTCAAAGCAAATTTAAATTGTCACATGTTTAAGAGAATGAATTATAATTACTGAAAAGGCTGGCATTATTAATTTTGTAACACTGTGCTATGATCAGATTTTAAAATTAATCATTGAATCACAATGAGTTTAAAAAAGGAATTTAAACTAGGTGATTCATATGTTTGTAAAAATATGTGAGTTCCCTATTATGCAACTATGTTTTTATTATTTCTTAATTCTCTTAATTATTTTTAATTCATATCTGTGATAAACTGCCAATCGGTAGTCAAAAAGCAGTCTTGATCCAAAGTGTTATCATTTGCTCTAAATTTAAGAAATTATTTTAAAAACAGTTCCAAGGTTTAATACCTAAAAAATCATTCTTTGAAAAATGACAGAAATATTTAAATTGAATATGATGTTATTGCTGCCCTCTGCTGGCTAAAATGTTTGCCACACTGATAAAAAGTTGCTTGTTAAGTTTCTTCACAATCTGTGTGTTTTTGTAGCAGTATATATTGATGTTTTGATATATTTTGTAAACCTTATATCCAAAACTGCAAAAGAAACTTAAGCTTATATTATGGCAGATGCTACACTTAAATGAAATACAATCCATCACTACATTTTTTATTATCTACTTGCAGATTCATAGAATTCATAGATATCTGAAGGTATTTACTTTTGTTTAAAGTTCTTTTGCAGTTTTACATACAAAGGTTATAAAAGCAGAATACAGAATAAATGGCCACTATTACTTTTGGGTCCAACAGATATTAATAAATGACAATTTTCATGGGGAAATTCATTATATATATATAAATAATATAAATATATGAAGTTGAATATAAATATATAAATTGCAAATACAATTTATGTATACATATATAGTAGAAGTTAAATCTAGAAGTTAAGATGATCTTTGGTTGTAATGCAGTTTTGCCTCTTTCCACAACTCTGGCACTGCATCTTTCTGTAAAAGAAAATTCATCAGAAAATTTTGAAGAGGTTGATCCTCAAAACATTTATAATATGAACCTGGCAATCCATCCTATAATACACACATCATGTGTGCGTATTATTAATTATATTGCTTAACTTGATTTAAACAAATGACGTGTGTGAAATCTACCGCTGCATATTTCCTTTGTTATTGTGAAATCAAATAAGTTTGCTTTGGAATACATAGCTCTAAATAAAAATCCTATATATCATGCTTGATCAAATTTAAGCCTGCATATATTTGTGTTTGTTCTGGAAGATGGAACCTAAACGTTTGAAAAAACAACTTCCCAAAATTTTGAAAACTCTAAAAATTGAAGATCGAATTTTAATCATTGGAACCACTAACCGGCCATTTGATGCAGATATCAAACCCTTCTGCAAAGTTTATAAGAAAATAATTTTGGTGCCGCGGCCAGACTATGCTTCAAGATTTGGCAAGTATATGAAAATAGAACTAGTTTATGCAAAGATACCTCAACATTTTAAAAAGTATTTATGCATTAAGTTTGCTACTCGAAAATTCATTACTGAATTTCAAACATACACACACACACACACACACAGATACACACACACATATATATATATACACACACACACAGATGCACACATATATATACACACACACATATACATATATACCTATAATATACATATACATATACATAATAATAGTCTTTCAGCTTCTAAGATTTGCATATACATTGTAGTTACAATGTATTATATTTGTAGCAGTATACATAGTAGTGTTTTCCCAATTTCTACTTTCTTCCTCTTAATTCTAACCCCTAATACAATTCCCATATTAAAAAATATTATGTATCTATCCATCATCTCTTATTCTTTATTTTTTAAGCATACATAATAATAGTCTTAACTTCTAACATTTACTTATACACAGGGGTGAAATGTAAAATTTGTTACTACTGGTTCTGTGGGCGTGGCTTGGTGGTGGTGGTGGGTAATGTGACTGGGTGGACATGGCCAACTTTTTTTTTTTAACTTTTCAAAGCATTTTTTCTAATGCTTTGAAAAGCCTCTGCCGATCAGTCAACTCAGCTGGGATCGTGAGAGACTTTTCAAAGCATTTTTTTTTACCACCTCTTCAGCCAAGAGGTTGCAGAAAAAAATGGTTTGAAAAGCCTCTGATGATCCCAGCTGAGCCGCGTGATCATCAGAGGCTTTTTTTTTTACTTTTAAAAGCATTTTTTCGTCGGAAGAGGTTGTAGAAAAAATGCTTTTAAAAGTAAAAAAAAAGCCTCTGATGATCGTGCAGCTCAGCTGGACATGGGGGGGGGGGGATTTTTGCTACCGGTTCTCCCCGCCATCGCTACCGGATCGAGCGATCCGGTCCGAACCCGGAGCATTTCACCCCTGCTTATACATAGTAATTATAGTAATTTATATCATGTAACAGTATGCATAATAACATTTTCCCAATTTTTAGTTTCTAGCTCTATTTTCAAATCTTTAATAAAACAAATCCCATATTAAGATGTATTCTGTATTTATCCATCATCTCTTGCCCTTTTTAGTATTTCAACTTTTATTGACTTTTTGATCAATCTCCCTTGCTCCTCCCTTGGGATCTTGTATTCCTCTACATTACTCATGTTTAATCTAAATATTTTCTCTGTCTCTTGTTGTCTGCTCTCTAAAATACCCATCAGTACCTCTTTTGTGTCTGCTAAGGGATCTTTCTCTTTGCTCTCTTCTACACTTTGGCCTCTTGAAAAATATCTTTATTTTTTCTATATTTCTCTTCTATAGCTTTATTTACTTGTGTCATTTGTTGATTTCTCTCCTCCCTTCTTTCTTCTACTCCTTCTGAATTCTCCTCTATTATCTGAATTTTTTCTTCATCTTCCATTATCATTTGCTGGAGGTATCCTGGTCTCATATCCGTATTGTGCATCAGTTCCATCATTACCCTATGATTCCTTATCATAGTTTCCTTGTGATCTTGAAGCATTAATAGTATTTCCATTTGGGGTATATTTGTTCTTCCTTGTTGTAACATTTTACTTTACAAAAATAACATTTTTGTGGGCTAAAAGTTATTCAGTAATCCATCCAAGTCCCAATGTCCCAAGTGTTCAAAAACGTCACAAAGTCAATGTTAGAAGAATTTGCTCAGTCCCTGAACTATTCCTCAAAGTCCACAGTGGTTGTAATCCTCAAAGTCTACTGTTTTGCTCCCTCTGGGTTATTCAAATATGTAAGTCTTGTTTAATTTTTCTTCTTTTGCCTCATAAAGTATTCTGTCAAATAGTATTTGTAATCCAGAATGGCCCACCAAATTTCCCCATAACTCATTAATTCACAGAATCAGGTGTTTGGTTTCAAGGGCAATTCCTGTCATTTATAATCCACATTACTTTAAAAAATTTCAAAAGGCTCACCAGTTAATCCTAAACTGCCAAAAAACCCCAAGTAAATAGAACAGGAAAAACAAAAAGACAGCCTTCCAGATGTTGTTTGCCTTTCATTTTGTTTCTCTTTTTATGACTTGACTTTCTTTTTTATCAACTCTAACTTTTTTCTTTTTCAAGGTCCTTTCCAGCCATATAACAATATAATACTGTGATGGTGAACCTATGGCATGTGTGCCAGACATGGCACACAGAGCCCTCTCTGCGGGCATGCGTGCAGTCACCCCAACCCAGCTCCAATAACGTTTCTCTCAATAGCGTTTCACTCAATCAGTTCCAACTTCTCACGAAAAAAAAAGGTCTCACGATGTTGGAATTGATTGAGTTAACTTTTTCACTCCCACGCTTCACAATGGGAGAGACGAGATCCCATCCTCCTCCTGAAGCCCATTACGATGTGGAGCCACAATGTGACCCTGTGTTGGCTCGGCTTGGCAAAAAAAAAGCAGTTTCTTTTTCTGCAGAGCTGCTGGTGTTGGGATGCCCCGCCTTCCTGCTGACCAGCTGGGTTTCTTCAGGCACTTAGCTTGGAAACCTATTAGCTCCACCCCACCCTCCACCTCAGCGAGTGGCGTGCAAAAGTTCAGCTTGGTTCTCGAGAGACGGAGTTTTCAGAGGGCCGATTTAGCACCCAGGCTGGCTACAACACAAACATTCATTCTCGCCTTTGAGTTTCCTAGCTACAGTGGGCAGCAAAGCTAGGTTTGTTCCCCTATGTCAATCCAGCAGACAAAACAGGAAAAGGGGGCAGAGAGAAACAGTCCTGTTGCCAAGGTATGCGCAGGTCAGAGGGGGGCAGAAATTCCAACTTCAGCCTCCTGATGCGGCACAGGGCTTTGGGCAAAAGTTGTAGGGAAGCACTGCTGGCTCGCTCACACTCTCTCCCTCCCCAGTCTAGCTTGACGCAGGTGGCAGCGCAGCTCACATTGCCCTTTCCAAGCCCGCTGCCAGTGAAGCTGGGCACTGGTGAGGACTGGCTTTTTGCCTAGCTTTCTCCGGCTGTCAGGAGGGAATGGACAGGGCCTGGGGAGGAAGCCTGCGTCAAGCTAAACTGGGAAAGCTGGCTGCAAGAGGAAGAGAAGCCGGGTGAGCCAGACACAGACGTTTTCCAGGTCCCCTCATTCCAGAAGCAGCAACCTTGTACTCTCCCCTCTCTGCTAGCCCCCTTCTTCACATGGAATTGCCCAGCAGTGGGAACGGAGAGGGAGAAGGGGGCGGTGTTCCTATGTGCTCCCATTTCTGTGTGCCCCTCAATGTAGTGGCCACCACTGCTCCCTTCTCCCTCTCCGTTCCCGCTGCTGTGCGATCCCGTGTGAAGAAAGGAACAGCAGCATTCGCACATAGAAATGGCAGCACGTAGGAACACCGCCCCTTTCTCCCTCTCCGTTCCCTGTTCTGGGCGATCTTGTGTGAAGAAGGGGACTAGCAGAGAGGAGAGAGTATGAGGTTGCTGCTTCTGGGATGAGGGGACCCGGGAAGCGTCTAGTTCCACCTCACCCGGCTTCTCTTTCTCTCAGCCAGCTTTCCCAGTGTAGTTTGATGTAGGCTTTCTCCCCAGACCCCCATCTGTTTTCCCCCCAAAAGCTGGACAAAGCTAGGCAAATGGCCATCCCTCACTGCTGCCCAGATTCGCCAACAGCAGGCTTGGAAAGGGCAATGTGAGCTGCGTTGTCACCTGAGTCAAGCTAGAGTGGGGAAGGAGAACGTAAGCGAGCACTGAGCAGACCGCGGAGGAGGGAAGCCAGGCAAAGGGACGAGCAAGGGGCATCCGCAGCATACCGGGCCTGGCAGACTTTCTAAGCCTGCCTAAAGCAGGGAGGAAGAGAGAGAGATCTGATCTAACCTCTGTATGTGAGTGTGTGTGGGTGTGTGTGTGTGAGAGAGAGAGAGAGAGAGTGATCCGATCCAATCTCGGAGAGTTATATCAGGGCTGGTGGTGGTGTGCACTCTCTCTCTCTCATCTCTCTCTCTCTCTCTTACACACACACACACACACACACACCAGTGGTGAAATTCATTTTTTTTTACTACCGGCTCTGTGGGCGTGGCTTGGTGGGCATGGTTTGCTGGGTGTGGCAGGGGAAGGATATTGCAAAATCTCCATTCCCACCCCACTCTGGGGCCAGCCAGAAGCGGTATTTGTCGGTTCTCCAAACTACTCAAAATTTCCACTACTGGTTCTCCGAACTACTCAGAATTTCTGCTACCGGTTCTCCAGAACCTGTCAGAACCTGCTGGATTTCACCCCTGATGCGCACACACAAAAACAGGTTGGATCTTTCTTTCTTTCCTCTTGCCCCCCCTACCCCCCCACCAGAGACCCCTGGATTTCCTCTCCAACTCTGCCTGTCTCATACAGGCATCACCCACATGAGTGACGTAGAGTTGGCCATACCCACTCAGTCACATGACACACACCCCAGCCACAGTTGTTAAATTATTTGAATCCCACCACTGGTAGTAAAACCTTATTATTCAGTTAAATTGTCATGTTGGCACTTTGCGATAAATAAATGGATTTTGGGATGCAGTTTGGGCACTCAGTCCCTAAAAAGTTCACTATCACTGATATAGTATCTTCTTTGGTCAGTAGATGGCATCCCAACTAATTTTCAATACCAAGACGAGGCTAACAGCTGATTGTCAAAGTTCAATAAAAAGAGAGAAAATAACCGTTTTTCTTGATACAATTTTTCTTTATACAATTCATCTCTTGTATACAATTTTCCAGTCTTCTATCTATACAAGCCAATATTTCCACCATGTCTTTGTGCAGTTCCAGGATAAGGTCCTTAATGTCTTTGTTATTTTGAGTTATTAACTCCATTTTGTTTAGGTCTCCTCAATCATCCGTTCAGAAACCAAACCTCCTAATCAAGTTTAAATGTCTCATCAATGTCCAATCAAATCAGTTAGTTACTTCAGGGATCCTCCATTCCTCAAGTCGTTTTTGTATATTCAATAGTATTTAAGGGTCCAGACACCAATTCTTTTTTAAAATATTCCAGTCTCCAGTGGTTAGAAAGTAAATACACATCGTTCAACAGTTATTTCCCTCCATTTCAATATTTACTCGCATCGTCCGGTGCGCTCACACAGAGCGGGCCTCCTCAGGGTGCTGTCAGCCAGACAATGTCGGCTGGTGGCCCCCAGGGGGAGAGCGTTCTCTGTGGGAGCGCCGACCCTCTGGAATGGGCTGCCCACTGGCCTCAGGACAGCCCCTGACCTCCTCTCCTTCTGCCGTGAATTGAAGACATGGCTTTTTCACCAAATGGGCTGAAACCGTAGGGGTGATTTTTAATAATTTTAATTAAATTTTTAATTAACTTTAACTAATGTTAAATTGACTTTGATGTTTATGTAATTTTTTTGTTCCTTCTTGTAAGCCGCCCTGAGTCCTTCGGGAGAAGGGGGGCATATAAATTACATAAATAAATAAATAAATAAATAAATAAATAAATAAATAAATAAATAAATAAATAAATAAATAAAATACTCCCGAGTCATAAAAATTTACTATCATCAGCAGATGGCACTCTTTATTTCACTCTACTCTCTGCTTTTATTGTGACTCTGCTGCTATTCTACTTTTATTTTGACACACCCAGTTTATTTCTCTTGCTTAGTTTATCTTAAAGTTCCGTTATTTGAAGAAAATGTAGGTTTATAGTTCCAGCATCTTAATATGCCTTCTTAATATCATGCCTTTTATTTTGGGAATTCCATTTCTCACTTAATTTTTTTTTTAAACAGATAGTTACTTCTTAAAATTTCCAATATGCTTTTTTTTCGCAATAGTTGCACACCGCTGTAGCAAATTGTTCCAAAGGTATTCCCCTTAAATTTTTTGTGGGGTCCAACTTCAGCTGTAAATCTTTTCTTGCCCAGACGAAACACCATTCAGCATTTCTCTACTCCTGCACAAAATTTATCATTCTGGCTGTTCCCTGGCTTCATGGCAGCCATTTTGACTGCTGCTGCTCCTAGTCTTTGGATGAGGGGGGTTTTCCAAGTCAGGGAGGGGAGATGCGGCTCCCCTCAACCTGCATTGGCTGATGTAATTGCTATGCCTATTCATTGGCTGACCTTGTTACCATGTCTTCCGAGTCATGAATATTTTAACACTCCTCCCTTCATGACTGGAAGAGACATAAAACCAATTAACTTAATAGTCTCCCCATGGTGCACTCCACCCAATGGCTTGGTCATTATGTCTGTCAAATTGTACTCTGAAGAACAGTGAAGCAAGCTAATCAATTTATATTTTATGGCTTCCCTGGCATTACAATATTTTTTTAAAAAAATAATATTTATTGAATTTTAAAACATTAAAATACGCAATACAAAAAAATAGAAAAGAGCAAAAAATAGAAAACTATAACACACAACAAAAACAGACAGACAAAAACAAACACATTGAAGCTTAAACACTAATAACAGCTTTTCTACATCGGTATCTCTATCCTAATTAACTTCTATACACAAATTCTATCTATCACTATCTTAATTTACATCCTTATCTAAGTTATACTAACTTCTATTCACACTTCGGTTTTGTGACATAATATTGCTTACATTTTAGCTTTACTCTCGAGCCAGGAATACCATCTATTCCAAATTAAATAATACTCTGTGTCTTCCCTTTCTTTAATTTCCATGAATAATCTGTCCATTTCTATGCATTCGTATATTTTTTTAAATTATAATTTGGTCTGGGGGGGATATCCAGTTGTTTCCAATTCTGTGCTGTGACGATCCTACTCGCAGTTAGTATATGTAATATGATATATTGTAAAAAATTTTCCATTTTCCCTTCCAAAATACCCAGGAGGAATAGTTCCTGTTTTTCTTTCTATCTTCCTCCCAGTTATCTCTTCCAGCCATTTTTTAATCTTCCACCAAAATTTACTAATTTTAGGGCAGGTCCACCACATGTGCTAGAACATCCCTTGGTTATGGCCGCACTTCCAACATTCCAGGAACCTGTTTGGGAACATCCTAGCCAATCTGGCTGGTGGCAGGTGCCATCGGTAAAACATTTTGTAAAGATTCTCCTTGTAAGCAGCTGACATTGTTAGCCTGTAGTTTCTTTCCCATAATTTATCCCATTAATCCAAATGAAAGTTGTATCCAAAATTTCTTGCCCCGCTAATCATTGTTTCCTTCACAGTTTCTTCTTCCATTTTAAATTTTAACAGGAAATTATACATTTTTGTGATCATTTTTTGCCCCGTCCTAATAATATTTTATCCAATTCCAATTGTTTTCTGTATATACCATATTGTTCTCTGTCTTTTTTATATTTTGTCCTAATTTGCAGATATGGCCACCAGTCAATTTTTACTCCTTGTTTTTTTTTAGATCCTGTTCTGTTTTTAAATTTCCAAGTTCATCTAATAGTTCCAAATATCTTACAATTTTATTTAGGTTCAGGACATTGGGATAAATTATGACCTCCATCGTCAATATCCAAACTGGAACTTTCATATAATAGTTTTTTCTTATAGTATCCCAAATGTTTATCAGAGCATTTCGCACCAGATGTCTCTGGAAATATGTATGTGTCTTGATTTTCCCTTCCCAGAGAAATGCATGCCATCCCAATTGAAGGTCATGGCCTTCCAGTATTAATATTCTCTTGTTTCTTAGTTGTACCCAATCTTTTAACCAAGTTGTTGCCGCTGCCTGATAATATAATTCCCAACCTAGAAGAAAAGGGAAAAGTTCTTTTTAAAGTGATTTTGATCTGTTCCCTCTCCTTAGAGACTTGATTAAAGCTGGGGAAATTTTTGAGAGGATTCTGTGGTGAAAAGGGAGGGAAGACTTCCTTCTTAGAAAGAGTCAGACTGTGTGGCAGAATGGCTTCAAAGCAGACAAAGCCAGCCACTAAAGCTGCAGGGGGGGGGATCCCCCACCCACAAGTCACAAGAGCAGCTATTAAGTTTGCAGACTCAGAGCCAAGCACAGGAGACTGGTTTTAAAGATTTGAAGGAATTTATTGCTGTGGCTCTGATGAATCAAAATGAAGTTTTGGACCAGAAATTTGAAAAATCTCAACAGCAAATTAAGGAGGTGGTTCAAGAAAAGTATGACAAGATGAACCATGACATACTGATAGTTGTGACTGGCTTGTCAGAAGTAGTTGTCCAGATTGATAAAAAAGTGGAAGAACTTAGTTCAGAAGTAGAATCTAAAATGAAGGAAGCTGATTATAAAATTTCTAATGTTGACAATAAAACGCAAAGGATTGAAAATGAAGTGACAATGATGCAATTTAGATTTATGGAGTTTGCTGTAAGACTGAGAGGAATAAAAGAAAACAACAGAGAAGATTTGAGATGGGTTTGTGCTGATGCCCTGGCTGCGATGCTAAAGGTTAATCCTGAGGAGATTTTGTGCAAGATGGACAAGGTCTATAGAGTGAATTCTTGGGTGGCAAGGGAAAGGCAATTGCCTAGAGATGTGGTGATCTACTTTACAGATAGAAGAATAAGAAATGACATTTTGCAAAAGTCTTTTGTTTCTACTATTCAAGTGGATGGAAGGGAGATTGGGATTTACAAAGAGTTGCCACCTAAGATGCTAAAAGATAGAAAGGACTTTGGATTTTTGGTGATTGAATTAAAGAAACAACAAATTCCATTCAGATGGGATGCTCCAGTTGGCATAATATTGAGGTATCAAGGAGAGAGATATCGATTAAATACTGTTGAAAAAGCGGAAGAATTTTACTTCAATGTTTTTAAAACTGGCGCAACATCTCCACGTACATCCTCAGTGTTAGGTATAGAGGAGGGTGAGAAAGAGAAGCAATTTGAACAAGAGCTTGAAGAGTAGCGGAAACAGATGGAGGTGGAGGCAATGGAAACTCAAGGAGCAACAGGGGTTTTTTTGGATGAACCGTTGCTGGATCTTCCTTTAGAGGCTATAGGTGGACCACCCAAAAATACAAAAGAAGTGGCAGTGGATCTCGAGTTGATGTCATATAAAGCTAAAGACCAGCATATAACTCAAGCAGCTTATAAACAAATTCTAGAGAAACAACAACAGCAGAGGTCTAAGCTACCACAAGATAAGAAGGGAGTCAATGGTAAAACACAAAAATCCGAAGCTATGGGAGGAGCTAAGCCGAAGACTACCAGTCTGGAACAGAAACTTCAGCAAATGCTCTTAACGCTTCAGGAGACTACAAATGACAATTAAGTTTTTATCCTGGAATGTGAATGGATTGAACTCACCACAGAAAAGAAGGAAAATATTTCATTATTTGAGACAATTTAATAATGATGTTATTTGTTTACAAGAAACTCATATTAGAATACAAAATCAAAAATATTTGATAAATTCTAGATTAGGAGCACAGTTCATAGCCTCAAATCTGGAGAAGAAGAATGGTGTAGTGATTTATATAAATAAAAGATTGCCAGCTAAAATTATAGAAGCAGATGACTGTGGAAGATATATAGCAATTGAACTTTATACATATAATGGTCCAATTTTGGTGATTGGAATTTATGCAACAAGAAAATTTTTATAAAATATTGTACTCTAAAATATTACAATGGGACTACAGATCTATTTTACTTATGGGAGATTGGAATGGAGTAATAGATCCCAAAATAGATAAAAAGAGTTTGGCAAAGTCATGTGTTAAATTACCACAGATCTTTTTTGATATGAAAGAAGATTTGGAATTGAAAGATATATGGAGAGTGCATAACCCAAAAGAATTGGACTTTACTTTTTTCTCAGACAGACATAGATCCTTCTCTAAGATTGATTTTATCCTACTTACGGCTGATTTACTTTTAAAAACAAAGAAAACAAAGATATTTCTGAGGACTTTAACTGACCATAGCCCGGTATGGATAGAAATAGAAATCGGGGACTTCCGGTTTGCTGTTTGTCCCCGCTGGACGCTCCTTTGGGATCGTCCCACCCACTGCCTGTAAAGAGCCGCCTTTATAGCGGAATGGCGGCTCAAAAAAACTCCGTTTCCATGAGGAAACGGAGATAGAGCAGGCTGGGGTGGGTTGAGTCCTCTGCCTAATCCCAAAAGTTTTTTTTTTACTTTTGGGACGGAGCGGAAGAGACTCCCCGTATCCCCAGCCGATGCTCCGGGCTCTGGGAGATCTCTGCTACATGCAGAGCTAAGGGGCAAAAGCAAGCCTGTAAATTTGTTAAATTAACTCAAGAAGACGTCAGTTGGACCTCTGATCCTGAAGCGCAAGTATTCTTTTTATTGGAAAAGTTATTGAAGTTGTTTAAGAAGTGAAAGGAAAAAAGATTTTTAAAATGTCGATTGCTGCTGCGACTGCTGCGGCTTGAAGAGAGGCTGAAAGGGAAAGTCCTTCCGTTTTCTATTACAAAGTAGCGGAATGAATACTTCTGGCCATAATTGAGGCAAAACCTCACTCTTGCTTTTTTTTTTCTTTTTTTTTTTCTTGGGGATCTGATATTGATCTTGGTTGGAAACAAGCTTTTTTTTTTCTCTCTTTTCCACTAAATCTTGTCTGTGTGGGAAATGGCACCGGGACTCACACAGCTAGACAAACAGGGGGGGGGAATCTCCCCCATTAATAAATTACACCAACAAGTTTTAACTCTCCAGTGTCAGAAACCTGATTTTAATATAATAGAATTTCTTCTTGAAGAGATTGTAAGAAGGGATGAGATTGTGAACCAGCAATTTGAAAAATTTAAGCAGGAAATTAAAGAAATTGGTGAACTGGTGAAATCAAAGTTTGACTTTTTGAATCGAAAGATTTTAAAAACAGCTAATGGTTTATCAGACTTTCTGATTCGGGTGGATGCAAAGACTAAATTATTAGAGTCTAAAATGAAGGAAACTGAGGAGAATTTGGATGACATGATTCAAAAAATTAAAAAGGATTTGATAAACATTCAGGATAATAGCTCAGAAGACAAACCTAAAATGGAGGTTGACCAAAAGACTGGTAATGAAGAAAATGTGCAACAGAGGATTGAAAGAGAAGTTTTAATGATTCAATATAATTTTACAGAATATGCAATTAGACTGAGAGGTTTGCAGGAAAATAATAGAGATGACTTAAGGAAAATATCTTCTGAAATTCTGGCTGGGATTTTAAAGGTTCAACCTGATGAAGTGTATTGTAGGATTGATAGAATTTACAGAATAAACTCCTGGTTGGCAAAGCAAAGGCAATTGCCTAGAGATGTGGTGATCTATTTTACAGATAAAGAAATTAGGAATAATATTGTGCAGAACTCTTTTAATTCTACTTTGCAATTTCATGGAAGAAAGATTTGGATTTTTAAGGAGCTCCCGACTAAGATGTTAATGGAGAGGAAGAAATTTGGCTTTCTAGTGACTGAGTTAAAAAAAAGAAATATCCTATTTAGGTGGAATGCCCCAGTTGGTTTAATATTGAGACACCAAGGAGTAAGATATCAACTGAACACTGTTGAAAAAGCGGAAGAATTTTATCAAAAAATTTTAAAAATGAATTTAACATCTTTAGGCATAATACAGGATAAGCAAAAGGAGTTGGAAACAAAAAGAAAATACCAAATTACAGAGGCTGTGGTGGATAAGTTGTCTTTGGACTCTCTGGATACCCCAGCTGGACTGTCTATAAATAAGAGAGCAGTGTCATCCGACTCCAATGTGATGAATCATCAAGTCACAGACAAGTGCGCAAATCAACCAGTTGATATACAAGTGATGGAGAAGAAAGATGAGATGATAAAACTAACCCAACAAGATCAACTCACAAAGCAGAATGAAAATCGATCAGCCGATACACAATTGGTAGGCACGAAACGAGGATGGAAATTCAACCCGCAAAAGAAAAAGAAAAGAAATAGATCTCATAGAAACAGCAATTTCTAAACCAAGCAACAGTGAAGCCAGGGACTTTAAAAAATGAATGAACATCTGAAAAGATAGTGGAGGCGAACAATTGTTTAATACTATCCTGAGGATTGTGGCAGATCTCTGTAATGCCGTGATTTTGGGATGTGAAAAGAGCCTTACCTTGTTGGATTTGAATTATCTACTCTGGATTTCTTTTATTGGTAAATATATTATGATTATTTTGAGTTACAAGGCAAGAGAGTCACGCTGGGGCATGCAGAAGATCTGGTTGTTACCCATTAGGATGATGGGAATCAACAATCCTGATGAATACCACAACTACAACTATATGGATATAATTATAATGTCACTCGGGTGGTTGTTTTTACTTTTATATATATACGAGGATATCTACTACTGATGGGGGCAGAAGATGATTGAAGATTTTGAACAAACTGTTGCACCAGCATGTTATTTTACCCTATTATGGGTGATGGATTTAACGATCCAGTGGAAAGACATCATAGAAGATACTATATGGATTATAAATTTAAAGTTACTGTCTTTTTTTTTTTTTTTATAAAATGGAATGCATATATAGATATGTGTATATTTTAGTAAAGTGGGCAGTGGGTTATATTTAGAATTGTATTGCATGATTTTGTAGGAATTGAAGGGTTGAAATAGGTTAGTTTTCTGATTGATTAGTCTAAGAAAAAGGATCCTTAAGTCATATATTTAGGGGAGTGGAGGAATTGGATAGAACTGAATAAACGTTAAATTTGGATGTAGGGAGAAGGCTGCTTTAAAATGTTATATTAATATATATAAAAGATTAAATGTTAAATTGTAATAATACACTATAAGTTTAGGGGAGGAGAAAAAGGGCAGATTATCGTAAAAATGGGAGTTATAAGAATAATATGCTAAGGGTCAGTATTCTGAGGAGGGAGTAAGGGAAAGGAAAGATATGTATGTAATTAGTTATGAAATAGCCTATTGTTGTGAAGAAGTCACGGGGGGGATGGGTGGTGAGGGGGGATTAGGGAAGGGGGGGGAAAAGGGGGAAAAACTTGTATTTGAAAACTTTTTCAATAAAAAAAATAAAAATAAAAAAAAGAAATAGAAATCGGAAAGAATGAGAGAAGATCGTGGAGAGTAAATGAAAACTTGTTTAGATATGAAAAGAATGTAAATGAACTTAAAAAACAAATGAAGGAATTTTTTGAAATGAACTTGAATAAGGGTACCCCTATTGAAATTGTTTGGGACGCGAGCAAGGCGTATATGCGGGGGGTACTGATCTATATGAATTCTAAACATAAATCAAATCAACAAAGAAAAAGATTAGAATTGGAAGGAGAGATAAAGAAAAAAGAACAGTTACTCATAAAAAATCCAACAGATGAACAATTACAAGGAATTATAAAACTTTTGAAAGACCAATTTCAAATGCTCACAGCGGAACAAGCAGCAACTAATTTACAATTTGCGAAACATAATACATTTTTCAACGCTAATAAACCGGGCAGGTGGTTAGCTTACACACTGAGGAAACAACAGAGTACTCGGACTATTGGCAGTATTGAGTATGGAGGGAAGGAAGTTTTTCAACAAAGACTAATTAAAGAAGCCTTCTTAGATTATTATACCAAACTATATGCCAAAGACGATATACAGAATGAACTTATAAATAAATATCTAGAAGAAAGGAGAGTTATAAAAATTTCTAGTGATCAAAAGGAAAGACTGAGTCTATCAATAACAGCTGAAGAGATTATTGTTGCTATTAAACAACTGAAAACAGCTAAAGCTCTAGGAACGGATGGTTTAACTGCGGTGTATTATAAAACTTTACAAGTAGAAATGATTGAACATCTTAAAGACTTATTTTGTAGCATACAACAAGGGGGTAAAATACCCACTTCATGGAAAGCAGCTTTTGTTCCATTGATACCGAAAGAGGAAGCAGGTTCTACAAAACCGGGAAAATTTTAGACCAATATCTCTCTTGAATACAGATTATAAATTTTTTGCAAAAGTATTAGCCAACAGATTAATGCCAGTTATTTAAGAGGTGATTCATCATGATCAAGCAGGATTTATAGAAGGCAGATACATGAAGGATAATGTAAGGCAAATTATAGATTTATTGGAATATCTTGAGAAGAATAAACAGATCTCTGCAGTGCTGGTGTTTTTGGATGCGGAGAAGGCCTTTGATTGATTGAACTGGAACTTTCTATTAAAGACTTTAAGAAAAATGGACTTTGGGGATTAGTTTGTGCAAGCGGTTTCAGCAATTTATCAAGAGCAAACAGCACAAATTATCGTTAATGGAAGCTTAACTACAAATTTCAGTATAGAAAAAGGCACAAGACAAGGTTGTCCGTTATCCCCGTTGTTGTTTATCTTAACTCTAGAAGTCTTATTGAACACAATACGGGACTCGAGCACTTTGAATGGAATAGTTATAAGGCAAGAGGATTACAGAACAGGGCATTTGCAGATGATCTGGTTGTTACCCTAACACGGCCGATGGAATCAATAATTCAGATGAAAGACATTATAGAAGAATATGGTATGGTATCAGGATTTAGACTGAATCAGAAAAAAACCAAGATGATAGTTAAAAATATGACAGAAGATCAAAAGAAGGAACTTGAAAGGAAGGCAGGCTTTGAAATAGTACCAAAGGTGAGATATCTAGGAGTCCAAGTTGCAGATTTAAATATAAAACTGTTCCAAAATAATTATGAGGTGTTGTGGCGAAAGGTACAAAAGGATATGGAAACTTGGAAAAAACTGCAGCTGTCCTTACTTGGAAGAATAGCAGCAGTTAAAATGAATGTTCTACCTAGATTTTTATTTTTGTTTCAAATGATTCCGGTGCTTAAAGGTGATAAACAGCTGATGAAATGGCAAAAAGGAGTGAATAAGTTTGTTTGGAGTGAGAAAAAGCCAAGAGTTAAATTGAAAATTATGCAAGATGTTCATGAAAGGGGTGACCTTAAACTTCCAAACCTACGACTGTATTATGAAGCAGCAGCGTTGACACAAGCAAGTGATTGGTTTGGAAGGACAAAGACTGGAATATTCAATATAGAGAGTTATGATCTTGAACTTGGTTGGCATGCATATTTATTTTATGAAAATAAAGTGGATAAACTATTCAACAGCCATATACTTAGAAACTCCTTGATGAGAGTATGGAAGAAGCACCGGTTCAAATGGGATTATAAAATACCGTTGTGGTTGGATCTTGGTCATATTATATGGAATACAAACATAAAGTCACTCGGGGGGGGGGGGTTTATACAAAGAAGTACTTTTTAATGATGGGGGCAGATGGCAACTAAAGACATTAAATAAACTGTTGGAAGAAGGGATTAATTTAACTTGGTTACAGTATAATCAACTTCAACTGAGATGGAGAGAAAATCAAAAAACTGGTTTAATGTTGCATGAAGAAGAATTGGTAAGACAGATAAAAGAGAAAGGCCCAATGCATATTAAGAGGGTTTATAACGTTTTGTTAGAAAGAGATTCAGAAAATGAATTGGTTAAAGAGTGTATGATAAAATTGGCACAAAACTTTGCAGAACCAGTTATGATGGAAACACGGGAAAAAATATGGGTTCAGAATGTTAAATTTACACAGTCACAGAACTTGAGGGAAAATTTTTATAAAATGTTTTATAGGTGGCATTTAGATCCTAAGAAATTGTCGTGCATGTATCCTAATGTTCAACCAAAATGTTGGAGATGTGATTGTTTAGATGCTACATATTATCATATATGGTGGACTTGCAAGAAAGTGAAGGCATTCTGGATAAAAATTTGGTGGGTTATGCAAAATGTTCTGAAGAAAAAACTCCAATTTTCTCCTCAATTGTTTTTATTGGACATAGTTAAGGACTTTTCAAGGGGTGAAGCAAAATTGATATTGTATATGGTGACAGCAGCTAGGTTACTGATTGGTCAATATTGGAAAAGGGATGTTATGCCTACTATTGAAGAATGGACTTTGAAGGTGGCCAGTTTTGCAGAAATGGCGAAGATATCAGCATACTTAAAAGACCGGACTCAAGAGACCTATGCATGGGAGTGGAAGAAATGGATAGATTATGTGCAGAATAAATATAAAACTAGGAAGTACCAGATAGCTTTTAGTTGAATGTTGTATAGAAATGTATAGTATATAGGGGGTAGAATAGTTTAATGTCATGTAGAAATGTATAGTACACAGGGGGTAGAATAGATGGGTGGTAAAGTATGATATAATATGATGTGGATTTGGATTTCACCTTGGGGAAGTCATGGGAGGAGGGGAGGGCTAGGGAGGGAAAGGGGGGTGAATGGGAAAATTTGTACTTGTAAAACTATATATATATATATATATATATATATATATATATATATATATATGTAGGTCTTTGGTTATTCGGGTCTTCTCCCACGTAAAATTGGAAGTGTCTTGGCGACGTTTCGACGAAGTCTCATTCGTCATCTTCAGGCTGGTGTTCTCGGCTTCGTGCTTCCAGGAGCAATGTGAGATCACAGCTGTCTCTTCCTTTTAACTGCTAGTGGGGGTGTGAGCTGATTGGGTGGGAACTTGGCTGTGTTCTGATTGGGTGGAGGTGTGTTCTGTTTGGGTGGGGGCTTGGTTGTGCTCAGCTTAATCTGAGTTGCAGGGGGATTTGAGCTGGTGAGCTGCGTTGTTGTTGTTTGGCTTCGTGTTTGTGGCCGTGCGAGCTCTTCATGATGGGTGTCAGTCTGCTTCATGTATGGATTGGAGAGGTTTAAAGTGGCTAATGATGCAGCTGCAGTCTGGCTTCTGGTCCTTGGTCGTGGCTCATTATCAGTGTGGGTTTGAGTCTGCTTTCTGCGTGGATGTGTGGTGGTGACATCCTGTGTGGCTCTCGTGAGTGTGGGGCTGGTGTCATTCGTCGTGTTAGGGACTCGTTTGTCAATAAGGGCGGGTTTCCAAATGGCTGGTAGGCGGGAGGTATCGTCTCGTTTGTTCATGCTGTGTGGGCGTTTTTCTATCTCGATGGCTTCTCTGATTATTCTGTTGTTAAAGTGTTCCGTTTTGGCAATAGTTCTGGTCTTTTTAAAGTCAATATCATGTCCTGTGGCTTTAAGGTGTTGGACCAGGGAAGAACTTGGTTCTTCTTTTCTGACTGAGTTCTTGTGTTCTTCTATGCGTGCACTTATTCGTCTGTTGGTTTGTCCGATGTATGTGGTAGGGCAGGCGGTGCATGGGATTTCATATATGAAATATATGCTCATTTATATGAACTCTAAACATAGATTGATTCGACAAAAGAAAAGATCTGAATTGGAAGTAGAAATAAAGAACAAAGAACAGCTACTTATTAAAAATCCAACAGATGACAGAATACGTGGTGTTATAAAACTTTTGAAAGACCAAATTCAAATGCTTATGGCAGAACAAGTTGCAACAAACTTACAATATGCGAAGCATAATACATTTTGTAATGCCAATAAGCCGGGCAGATGGTTGGCCTATACATTAAGGAAAAAGCAGAGTGTACGGACTATTGATAGTATTGATACTGGAGGGAAAGAAATCTTTCAACAAAAATTAATTAAAGAAGCTTTTGTGGACTATTATACCAAACTATATGCTAAAGATGATGTGCAGAATGGACTTAGAAAAAAAATACTTAGATAATAAAAGAGTTACAAAAATTACTGACCAACAAAAGGAAAGAATGAATTATCCTATAACAGATGAGGAGATAATAGCAGCAATTAAACAATTAAAAACAGCTAAAGCTCCTGGAACGGATGGTTTTGACTGCAGTGTATTATAAAACTTTGCAAGCAGAAATGGTGGAACAAGTTAGAGATTTATTTCGTAATATTCAACAAGGGGGTAAAATACCCCCATCATGGACAACAGCTTATATTTCTTTGATACCAAAAGAGCAAGCAGGTCCTAAAAAACCGGAGAATTACAGACCAATATCTCTTCTGAATACTGATTATAAAATTTATGCAAAAGTACTAGCCAACAGGTTGATGCCAGTAATTCAAAAGGTGATTCATGATGACCAAGCGGGATTTATCGAGGGTAGATACATGAAGGACAATGTAAGGCAAGTAATAGACTTATTGGAATATCTTGAGAAGAATAAACAGATCCCTGCAGTGCTGGTCTTCTTGGACGCAGAGAAGGCCTTTGATAGAGTGGACTGGAACTTTCTACTAAAGACTTTAAAAAAGATGGACTTTGGGGATCAATTTATACAGGCGGTTTCAGCAATTTACCAAGAGCAAAAGGCACAGATTATTATTAATGGAAGTTTGACAACAGAGTTTAAAATTGAAAAAGGAACAAGACAGGGATGTCCGTTGTCCCCACTGTTGTTTATTTTAACACTAGAAGTCTTGTTAAACACAATACGGGACTCTAATATCTTGAAAGGTATAATGATAAGGCAAGAGGATTACAGAATAAAGGCATTTGCAGATGATCTGATTGTTACCCTAACACAGCCAATGGAATCAATAATCCAGATGAAGGACATTATACAAGATTATGGTAAAGTTTCAGGTTTTAGACTGAACCAGAAAAAAACTAAGATGATAGTTAAAAATATGACACAAGATTGTAAACACGAGCTTCAAAGGAGGGCAGGTTTTGAGATTGTACCAAAGGTAAAATATCTAGGAGTTCAGGTTGCAGAATCAAATATGAAATTGTTTCAAAATAATTATGAGGTGTTGTGGCGAGAGGTGCAGAAAGATATGGAGACGTGGAAAAAACTGCAGCTGTCTTTACTTGGAAGAATAGCAGCAGTTAAGATGAACATTTTGCCAAGATTTCTTTTTTTTGTTTCAAATGATTCCGGTGCTTAAAAGTGATAAACAACTAAAAGTGTGGCAAACTGGAATGAATAAGTTTGTTTGGAACGAGAAAAAAACGAGAGTGAAACTGAAAATTATGCAAGATGTTCCAGAAAGGGGAGGCCTTAAACTTCCAAACCTACAGCTATATTATGAAGTAGCAGCTTTGACTCTAGCAAGTGATTGGTTTGGAAGGAAAAAAACTGGAATAATGAATATAGAAAGTTTTGATCTTGAATTTGGATGGCATGCTTACTTATTTTATGATAACAAAGTGGATAAAGTATTTAAAAGCCATATACTTAGAGACTCTTTGATGAGAGTTTGGAAGAAGCACTGATTCAAATGGGATTATAAAATACCGCTATGACTGGATCTTGGTCATATTATGTGGAATACAAATATAATGTCACTCAGGGGTTTTTTATACAAAGAGGTTCTTTTTACAGATGCGGGCAGATGGCAGTTGAAGACACTACAGACACTGTTGGACGAAGGGATTAACTTAACTTGGTTACAATATAATCAACTACAATTGAGATGGAAAGAGGACCAAAAAACTGGTATTATGTTGCATGAGGAAGAATTGGTTAGACACATTAAAGAGAAAGGTCCAATGCATATTAAAAGGCTTTATAATGTTTTGTTAGAAAGGGATTCAGAAACTGAACTGGTTAAAGATTGTATGATTAAGTGGGCACAAAATTTTGAGGAACCAGTGATGTTGGAAACATGGGAAAAAAATTGGGTTCAGAATGTTAAATTCACACAGTCGCAGAATTTGAGGGAAAATTTCTATAAAATGTTTTATAGATGGCATTTAGACCCCAAAAAATTGTCGTGTATGTACCCTAATGTTCAGCCAAAATGTTGGAGATGTGATTGTTTAGATGCTACATATTACCATGTTTGGTGGACCTGTAGGAAAGTTAAGGCTTTTTGGATAAAAATTTGGTGGAGGGGGAGGGAAGGGTTCAAGTTTTATATACAAAGGAGGGTTTTTTCCTTTTATCTGATATGAGTATACTAGGAAGTCTGGGGGGAGGGGAGGGTTAGGGTGGGTTAGGGAGGTTGGGAAGATTGGGGGGGTTGTGGGGGGGGAAAAAAGGGGTGAAAATGTAACTGTAAAACTTTTGTAATAAAAAATTTGGTGGGTCATGCAGAATATTTTAAAGAAAAAAATTCAATTTTCTCCACAATTGTTTTTATTGGGTATAGTTAAGGGTTTTACATTGGGTGAAACAAAGTTGATATTGTACATGATAACAGCAGCAAGATTGTTGATAGGTAAATACTGGAAAAACGAAGCTTTGCCTACGATCGAGGAATGGACTTTGAAGATGGCCAGTTTTGCAGAGATGGCGAAGATTTCAGCATATTTAAAAGATTGTTCACAAGAGACTTATGAATGGGAATGGAAAAAGTGGATAGATTATGTTCAGAACAAATATCAAACTAGGAAGTATCAAATAGCTTTTATTTGAAAATGTTATATTAAGATAGAAATATTTTAATGTAATGAAGATGAAAATTTATAAGGGGGAGGGAGGGGTTCAAGTTTTATATAAATTTTATACAAAGGAGGGTTTGTTGTTTTTACCTGATATGAGTATACTGTGCGGAAGTCCGGGGGGAAGGGAGGGTTAGGGTGGGTTAGGGAGGTTGGGAAGTTTGGGGTGGGTTGGTGGGGGGAAGGGGTGAAAATGTAATTGTAAAACTTTTGCAATAAAAAAGTGGAATACGTTAAGCTTCTTTTCCTGCAAAGTAATTCTGGTAATCCAGGCTCAAGGTTGAGTCAGCCTTCCATCCTTTCTAAGGTAGGTAAATTGAGGACACAATTTGTGGGGGCAATAAGATGACTTTGTATAAATATACAAAAGTATGAAGGCTATTGCTTAATGCATTGTAAGCTGCCCTGAATCTCCGGAGAAGGGCAGCATATAAATCAAATTTTTAAAAAAAGATCATGTGAATTCATACACTATCAT
The DNA here is from genome assembly GCA_022577455.1 of Arizona elegans. Lineage (NCBI taxonomy): Eukaryota > Metazoa > Chordata > Lepidosauria > Squamata > Colubridae > Arizona > Arizona elegans. The sequence goes on from JAKOOJ010000001.1 coordinate 160,413,070, forward strand.
ATATAATCACACACACACACACACACGCAATCCATAGCTTCTGGTTCAGATGTTGCAGTCAAATTGTAAGTAGTTTTATGTTAGAAAGGGAGCACTGTTGCATACATATTGACTAATCATGTTAATTTTAACCTAATGTAATTTAAATATAAATTTATTTATTATCATTTTTTTGCTTTAATTTATATGCTGCCCTTCTCCGGAGACTCAGGGCGGCTTACAATGCGTTAAGCAATAGCCTTCATACTTTTGTATATTTATACAAAGTCAGCTTATTGCCCCCACAAGGCTGAGTCAACCTTGAGCCTGGTGAGATTTGAACTTGCAGTAATTGCAAGCAGCAGATGTTAATAACAGTGTTTTACTCCACTGTACTACAGGCTCTAAATATTTTGCAGCGACATTGCCCTCTTCTTGGAGGGAGATCCTTGTATGCCATGCAAAGATAAATAAAAATTATTTTCTTTAGATTCAATAAAAATGATGTAAGGGTTCAATTGGGAGAAGGGGGGGCCTTGAATTCGATTTATTAGCATTGCCTGTGTCAACAGATATTTTACAACCAATATCCTGGTGCTGCAACGCCCTGAGATCTCCTTACCTTTGGGGAATGTTTATGACGGCCATGTGGGCTGTTTCACTTTAAAGGATAACGGAGGATAGTAATGGGAATGCATGTTTATCCGGTTCTCAGGGCAGCTGATAAAGAAAACATCTTCAAACTTGTGTATTGGCTAAAATCTGCATTCTGGCTAAAGGGAGGGGTCTCTACTGCTTTAATCCTACTTGTCTTGCCTAAGGGTATTCAGACATTGCTTTGAATCTATTGCTGTCACTTCTGCTTAATAAAAGGTTCCTTTTGAAATACTCCGTTTCAAGAGTTTTCACTTTCTTAAATCAGAGGGAGAGACAACCCTTGCAGAAAACAACGTCTGTAAAACGGTCAACCCAGAGAAGCAATCTTCGCTCTACTGAGGGGACCTTGCAAACCATGTCCAAATGAAGCAGGAAACAGGGAGAAGCCGAATGTTTGGGGGAGACATCAACCATCACCCAGCCAGATGCCTGTTTCGTACACCCCATCGGAGAGGATGAGATAAAACCCTGGAGAATCCCGAAAAGCCCCGCTGATCAATTGGCATCGGGAAGAAAGATAGCTGGGATGAGAGAACCAGAGGAGTCACCCTCAGCCATGGCAACCGAAAACCAGGGTGGAAACTGGAGTTAGAAGCCCTTGCTGACCAGGGGGAACTAACCGAAGTACTGCTGAGGGAAGAGGCATATAACCCAATTGGTGATGGAAACTTTGGAAAATCTCAACATCCGAGGGGAACCAGAATGACAGCCAAGGAGTCCTGAAAAGGCAGCAGCTGCAGATCATGCCGGGGGGGGCACCCCCCCCGGAGGCCACCAATCGAGCAAATGGTGCAGCAGTAGCGGCAGAAGACCTCGCAAACCCGTCTGGGCAGCACGCACACTGGCACCCATTCCCAACCAGCCCCGAGCCCTGAGATTGATATGGCCAGAAACCTGTACCGAGCGGGGTGAGTGTAGAAGAAATCCCCACCCCAATAGAAGCAAGAGCCCCTAAAAGTATTCAGACATTGCTTTGAATCTATTGCTGTCACTTCTGCTTAATAAAAGGTTCCTTTTGAAACACTCCATTTCAAAAGTTTTCACTTTCTTAAGTTAGAGGAAGAGACTATAGTCAATTTTTTCTTGGTGGAATTCACATTTAGAAAGTTTAGCATAAAGTTTGGCAGAGCAAAGTTTGTTTAAGACAGCTCTGACTAGTTTTACATATTAAAATGTCGTTCAAATAGACCAGGGCCCCCTTATACAAATGCTCGTGTAGCACTTCATTTATTAATTGCATAAACACTGCAGGGGTGCACCAAAGGGAGCACTTTGAATTGTTAGCACCCAAGGGCGGTGTTAAATGCCATTTTCTACTTTTCCTCCTCCTTAATTCTGATAAGGTAGTAAGCCTCCCTTAAATCCAGCTTTGAAAAAAAATTCCCTTTAGTGAGGTGTGCTAGCATATCTTTCATAAGGGGGAGGAGATACTTGTTCTCCACACTGATTGCATTTAAATTTCTAAAATCAACACAGACGTTTTGAGCCATCTTTCTTTTCTCTGGAGCTGCAATTTTTGGTCAGGCTGTTTCGATGAAACCCCTTGCTAGGTTTTCTCAATAAATGCTCTCAGTTCTTCCAGCTCCCTCGGGACATGCTGTACATCTTGGGTTTAGGGAATTTAACGCCAGGTAAGATTTCTATCGCACAGTCAGTGGCATAGTGGGGGGGAGGAGCTCATCCGAGGCTTTTTCGCTAAAAACCTCAGCCAAATCCTTGTATTCTACAGGTATGCCCTTAGTTGGCATGGCGTGGCCAGGCATGGCTGTTTCTTGGTGCTCTCCCCCTCAGTTTGTTTATGTGGATTCTTGGCAAAAGTCATGTGCAACTGAAATTTTATGATGCCTTGCATCCAATTAATTTTGGGGTTCCATTTTATCAGCCATGCAAGGCCCAAGACTAATGGCCATTCCATCCCAGATGCCACTATAAATGTAAGTATTTATTCATGGCTCCTGATTCCTATTGGTAGATCCTCGTTGGCAAAAGAAGCTGGTCCCCCCCCCCCCGCTATTGACCCATCTAGTTGGCACGAAGCGATGGGGTTTTTCAGCTTTCTTATGTTAATCCTCAATTTCCGTACTAGGGTTGGGCTGTTCAAACAGCGGATGAACCCTGAGTCCACTAGAGCGGAGATATTTATCTCCCTGTCCCGATTTGGGATAAATAGTCTTAAGGGAAGGGTAAATGGTTTAATTGGTTTGCTTACCAGTGTTTCATCTTCTGGATTGCTTCTTAATGAGTATGATTCCTCCTGCTGAGATGCCAGAGTTTCCTCTCCAAAGAGCGGGAGAGATGGAAATTCTACGATCTCCCTGCGGCTCAGGGCAGTCTCCTTCCCACGCTGGGCAGGTTTTGCAAGTATCCCCCCCCCAGCAGGCGTTCTGGTTTCCGGGCAGGTGTTTGTGAACGACACTCTGCAGCTCGGTGCCCCTCTTTCCACACTTGAAATAGGCTGAGGATTTCGGAGAAAATGCGGTTTGTGGTATGAGGGGCTCTTGCTTCCATTGGGGTGGGGATTTCTTCCACACTCACCCCACTTGGTACTGGTTTCTGGCCATATCAATCTCGGCTTCTTTGGCACTGAGGTACCACTCATGTAGGTGATTCAGTGCGCCTCGGGCCATCGAGGCATTATATAGATCATTACTCAGCCCATCCTTGAAACAGGTCACCAAAATATCCTCTGGCCAGTTCACATGACACGCAACGTCCTGGAATTCTTCCATATACTCTGCTACTGGCCGTCGTCCCTGCTTCACCACCTTAGTGTGGTTGCATGCTTTGCAATCTGCGAGGGGGTCCTCGAACCGTCGTTACAGGGCCATCAAAATCCCACAGTTCTGGTGCATCGGCGTTATGCAGGGTCACCACCCAGCTGGCAGCGGCTCCCTCCAGGGCTAGGGTCACAACTCGCACTCGGGATTCTTGGGTTTGGAAATCACGCCCATACTCTTGCATTTAGCTGAGCACGTTTGCCACAAAGAATCCTAATTGTTGTGGATCTCCATCAAACTTCACCCCAAGGGGGGACTTCTGGTAGTGACGTCATCGTGGAGAGGATGAGGAAATGGGGCACCGTTTCTGGAACCCAAAAACTCTCTGTTAGAAGCTCTTTCAGGGCATTCTCAATCTTGTAGGGATCAGGAAACAAAAGGGGAAGCTCCGAAGCCCCCAGGCGACAAGCTATCGCCAGGGAGGATAAAGGAGACACCCCTTTAAAGCTGGTGGAGAGGAAGTCACCCTTTAAGGAAGACAGGAGCGATGGCGGCCGTGCAGAGGGAAGCAAAGAATGAAGACAGCAGTTTCGAGTGGCAGATCGAAATAGACCCAGAAGGAGGAATCGGAAAATATGGACAAGTGCGGAGTGACGTGGGCGCAAAAAAGTCAGACTAACAAGCGGCAGTGGATTAAAGGGGAAGCGCAGCAGGAGAGAAAAGAGAACAGCGCAAGGGAAGGAGGATCCCAGGGAGTGAGTCAGCAGAATAGGAGGAGTGACAGAGTTAAGACCCCGAGACAGAGATGGAGACGGAGACCGAGAGAATTGGAGAGGGCGTAAAACCGGAAAAACTTAATAATTCTAAACGGTAAAGAAGAAAGTAAGGAACTTTTGAAAAATTTGTGGGACTTAAAAGTGTGATTGATGACTGTAACGGACTTAAGGAGAGAGACTAAGACTGGAAAGAGGACTGACATTATTGCACAATAGAAAATAACCACAATCACAACTAGAAGCAAGATTGGAGAAGGGAAGGAACATCAAACAACAACAAAGAAAGAATAAAACATATACTCTTATTCCTATATACAAATATATATATATAAACAGTAAAGTAAGGGGGGGGGAAGGGATTATATTACAGTTATAATTATTTATTGCATTGTGAATTTATAAAGTTTGAAAAGGCGGAATGTAATAGAGGATAAGGAATTAAAGAAGAACAGATACATATTAATTTTAGAATAATGGAATAGAAAAGAAAAGTTAATTAACTACATTGATTGGAAATGTTGTAAAGTAATAATTGAGAATTTGCAAGATAATAATTACATTGTGATATTGTTAGGGTGTCATAGTGCTATATTCCTGGCTTCTCCAGGGCTTTTTTGAGGCTCCTGGGGACTCTGGAGTATGGTGGGAGCCATGGTGGAAGCGGTGCCGGTGCTGGCAGTGGGTGCGGGGCTGTCGGCGGCCGCTGGACGATGGCGGAGGCGAGGGGGCGGCAGCTGGCTGCTACCGAAGAGGATGGTATGGTGAGAGGCTGCTGGCTTCTATCTTGGAACCCTGGACCTGCTAGGGGGCGGCTTATTTCTGCTGGCCCATTTTCCTGCAGGAATCTGGAGGCCCCATTTGGAGACTGGGGATGTAGACTGGAGATATAAAAGGACCAAATGCTGAAAGACCTGAAAGACCTGGGGAGTGGGAGAGGTTGGAGGACGGCCGAGGGTTGGCCTTGGGCTGCCTCGGGCCGTTCCGCCGTCCCCCCGCTTTTTGTTGGCCTATATAGGCCTTATCATGGTCACCACCCCAGCTGCTTTCTGCCTTGCAAGCCATCTCCCTCTGTTGCCTTCCGTGTGTCATCTATCCCCCGGGTTTACTATTCTGCCTTCTAGACTGGCTCTATTCCACCTATGCCCTTAATGGTGTGGAGAAAGGACAATTCTGATGTGGATTCTGAGGGAGTCCGGTTTCAACTGCCGTTTCCCTACCAGAGTGGATAGACTATCAAATCTCTCCATAGCCAATTCCATCTTGGCTAGCCATCGTGAGAGGATGGCCTGGAGAGAGCACCTTCTGAGTTTTTGTTGAAATGGCACGAGACTTCTTCCACTGTCGTGAGAGGACAGTGGAGTCCAGTTTTCCCATGTCTTGAGTTGCTGCCTCTCCATTCCCTAGGACGATTAGACTATTCTATGGAAACTCAGCCAGATGATGTTTCACCCTTTCCCGGTTCTTGGATGCACTCGGCCGCCGAACTCCTTGCACTGCGAGACTCCCCCCTCTTGCAGGCCAGGCCCTCCACGTTATCGAGGGCCTACCTTGATGACGGATTTTGGAATCCCGAGAGATGGCATGCAGCGAAGAGGGGGTTGAGGGGTTTTTTATTTAAATTTGTAAAGAAAATTTTAAGGGGACCCGGGAGGAAGGGAGGGGGTTGTAAAAGTGGACCTGGGGGGTTGTAAAAATGGACCTAGGTTGATTGGCTGCAGCAGAGGGGTCAGGAAAGAAAATTTATCCGGGGAGCAGGGGGATAATAAGAAGGGCAATGCAATTGAAATAATGAGTGGGAGGGGCAGGTATGACGGGCGCAGGGGACCATATCATGTGTCGGGGGTGCGCATATGCTGTTTACGAGCAATTGCGCACTCCGGCCCCCAATGCGCAACTCGTGGCCTGGGTTGTGCAGAGTCTCAGGCCCAGGGTCCACTGCTGATGTTGTGTAATGCCAGGTCAGTTGTTAATAAAGCCCCCCTCATCTGTGATCTTATATTGGAGAGGGGTGCGGACCTGGCAGGTATTACGGAGACCTGGTTGGGCCAAGAGAGGGGGATCCCCCTCGTTGAAATGTGCCCACCAGGTTTCCGTGCATTTCATCAGCCAAGGGCCCAGGGGAGGGGTGGGGGAGTGGCGGTGATTATTAGGGAGAGTCTTTGTCCGAGGAAGACCACGGTTCTTCAGATAGCCGGATGTGAGTCCCTCTTTGTGAAGTGGGGCCGTGGGGTGCAGATGGGTTTGCTGACTGCGTACCTGGCTCCCTGCCATGTGGCAGCGACCCTACCCGAGCTACTCAACGTCATCGCCGGGGTGGCGGTGGATACCCCCAAACTTATTGTCATGGGGGATTTCAACCTTCCATCCGTGGGTGAGGCGTCAGAGGTGGTTCGGGAGTTCATGGCTTCCATGATAGCCATGGACCTGACCCAGTTAGTTCAAGGCCCCACTCACATAGGGGGACACACTCTGGACTTGATTTTCATCAAGTCAGTGATGAATGATCTTGGTAGAGGGGACTTAGATATTAAACCCTTGTCATGGACAGATCATTCGCTCCTTCACTTGGACTTTCCTACCGCTTCCCCCTGCCGCAGGGAGACAGAACCGACCAAATGGTTCCGTCCCAGGCGCCTGATGGATCCCGAAAGGTTCCTGACGGAGCTTGGGCCGTTTCCTGAGACTCTGACACACGACTCGACTGAAGAGCTGGTGGCCGCCTGGGAGAGTGCGGCCGCCAGAGCTTTGGATCATGTCGTGCCTTTGCGGCCCCTGACCTGATGCCGATCTCAATTGGCTCCTTGGTTCTCTGAGGAGCTGAGAGAGATGAAGCGTCGGAAAAGACGCCTAGAGAGCATTTGGAGGACTAGTCATTCTGATTCCGACTGGACACAGGTGAGGTCTTATATCAAGACCTACCTAGTGGCGATAAAAGCAGCGAAATCTAACCATTTTTCCACTCTTATCGCATCTGCAGAGAACCGCCCAGCCGCCCTGTTTAGGGTGACCCACTCCCTTCTTCGGGGGGGAGTGCGGGAAGATCCCTTGCAGGGTCGAGCTGAGGATTTTGTGCAATTCCTGCACGATAAAGTCACTTGGATTCGGGAAGGCTTGGACTCCGACTGGGTGAGTCCGGGGGAGGAGACGAGGGTAGGTCTTGAGAATATTACCTGGGAGAAGTTTGATCCTGTGGCTCCCGAGGATGTGGACAGGGTTCTGGGTAGGATTAGTGCCGCCACATGTTTATTAGACCCGTGTCCCTCCTGGTTGGTACTGGCCTCCCGGGAGGTTACAGGAGGCTGGCTCCAGGGGATTATAACTGCTTCTCTGAGTGAGGGTGCCTTTCCCGCTGCCTTGAAAGAGGCAGTGGTGAGGCCCCTCCTCAAGAAGCCTTCCCTGGACCCGGCTGAATTAGCCAACTACCATCCGGTCTCCAACCTTCATTTTGTGGCGAAGGTTGTTGAGAGTGTGGTGGCACGACAACTGCCCAGGCACCTGGATGAAGCTATCTATCTAGACCCGTACCAGTCGGGCTTCAGGCAGGGGCACAGCAGAGAAACGGCATTGGTCGCGTTGGTGGATGAACTCTGGAGGGCTCGGGACAAGGGTTGCTCCTCTGTCCTAGTCCTATTACATCTCTCAGTGGCTTTTGATTCCATCGACCATGGTATCATGCTGCAGCGGTTGAGAGGGTTAGGAATAGGGGGCACCATTCTGCGGTGGTTCTCCTCCTTCCTCTCCGACCGCTCGCAGTTCGTGTTGGCAGGGGGGCAGAGGTCGACCTCGAGGCGTCTCACATGGGGAGTGCCACAAGGGTCGGTCCTCTCGCCTCTTCTGTTCAACATTTATGTGAAGCCGCTGGGTGAGATCATCCGTGGTTTTGGGGTGAAGTGTCATCTGTACGCTGATGATACTCAGCTGTACATCTCCACCCCAGACCACCCCAACGATGCCCTTGATATGATGTCTCGCTGCCTGGAGGCTGTGCAGGTCTGGATGGGGAGGAACAGGCTCAGACTCAACCCGTCCAAGACCGAGTGGTTCTGGCTGCCGGCGTCCCGATATAGTCAGCAGGTGCCATCGCTGACTATTGGGGGTGAATCTTTACCCACCACAGAGAGGGCTCGCAATCTGGGTGTCCTCCTGGACGCACGGCTGTCTTTAGAAGAGCATATGACGGCCGTGGCCAGGGGGGCCTTTTATCAGGTTTGCCTGATCCGCCAGTTGCAGCCATTTCTGGACCGGGACGCCTTGCGCACGGTCACTCATGCCCTTGTCATCTCCCGGCTGGACTATTGTAATGCTCTCTACATGGGGCTCCCTTGAAGAGCACTCGGAGGCTCCAACTGGTCCAGAATGCGGCCGCGTGGGTGGTTATGGGCGCAACTCGTTGCGCCCGCGTGACACCCCTCCTGCGCGAGCTGCACTGGCTCCCAGTGGTCTTCCGGGTGCGATTCAAGGTGTTGGTTACCACCTTTAAAGCGCTCCATGGCATAGGACTCGGATACCTTCGAGACCATCTTCTGCCACCAATAGCCTCCCACCGACCAGTCCGCTCCCACAGAAAGAGTCTCCTCAGGGAGCCATCAGCCAAGTTATGTCGGCTGGCGACACCCAGGGAGAGGGCCTTCTCTGTGGGAGCCCCAGCCCTGTGGAATGAACTGCCCCCGGAAATACGTAAGATCTCCGACCTCTGGGTGTTTCGCTGAGCACTGAAGACCCTGTTGTTCCGCCAGGCCGGGCTATCAACATAATAATTTTAAATTGGGGTATTTTAAATTTTTGGGGTTTTAAATCGGCCAAATCTATTTAATTATTTTAATTTTTAATCATTGTTGTGTCTTGTGTTTTTAAATTGGCTGTACCCCACCCTGAGTCCTTCGGGAGAAGAGCGATATAGAAAAATTATTATTATTATTATTATTATTATTATTATTATTATTATTATTATTATTATTATTATTATTATTATTTGTTAATCTTTAGTGAGATTCACAGCCTTTGAGGCTGGTTAATAGCTCAGCAGCTCGAGTCGTAACCAAGGACCTAGGAACTGTTAAGGTATCGTCGGAGGATGTAAGCTGTTCTGAGTAAGGTGGTTTTTTGTAGAGTCAAAATGTTCAAGTCCGGCAAATTTAGAATTTCTAAATAGCGGGGTAGCCCTTTGGGTATTGCTCCAAGGGCTCCAATTACAATCGGGACAACACACGATTTCTTTTTCCACAGTCGCTCAACTTCAATTTGCAAATCCCGGTACTTTGTGATTTTTTCTTGCTGCTTATCTTCAATCCGTGCATCACCAGGTATTGCAATGTCAATGAACCATAATTTTTTCTTTTCAACTATTGTTATGTCAGGTGTGTTGTGGACCAAGTGCCTGTCAGTCTGAATCCTAAAGTCCCACAAGATCTTGAGTTTCTCATTCTCTAAAACTTTCTCAATCTGATGTTCCCAGTGGTTTTTGCTGTACTCAAATCCAAACTTCTGGCACAATTTCCGGTGAATGATCTTAGCAACACGGTCATGGCGTTGTAGGTAGTCAGTTTGTGAAATTTTGCTGCACCCACTGATCAGGTGGTCGACTGTCTCATCTTTCTCATTGCAGAGGCGGCATTTGCTGTTGGTGGTGACATGTTGAATTTTTGCCTTCATGCAGTTTGTGGCTAGGGCTTGTTCTTGAGCTGCCAAAATAAAGCTTTCTGTTTCTTTTTTCAGTACTCCTGATCTTATCCAGTTCCAAGTTAATTTCTGGTCAGCTTTGCCTTTAATACTTTTCAAGTATTGGCCATGCAGAGCTTTGTGTTTCCAATTTTCAGCTCGCTGCTCAGTTACTTCTTTCTTATATTCTGCTTTTGTTTTAGTTGTCTTTAAAAGGCCTCCTTTATTTACTTCCTTAATCATTGGTTCTTCACTTTTCTGGGTGTAATCATTCAAGCTGCATTTTTCTTCTTCCACAGTCTGCTTTACTTGTAGGAGTCCTCGACCACCCTCTGCTCTTGGTAAATATAATCGGTCAACATCACTTTTAGGGTGCAAGGCATGATTCATTGTCATAAGCTTCCTTGTTTTTCTGTCCAAATTGTCTAACTCCATCTGGGTCCAGTCAATTATTCCTGCAGAGTATCTAATCACAGGTATAGCCCAGGTATTTATAGCTTTTATGATGTTTCCTCCACTCAATTTGGACATTAATATCTTACGAATTCGCCGAATGTACTTGGCTGAAGTTAATTCCTTGACTTTATTATGCATTAAGTCAGAGGCTTCTAAAATCCCCAAGTACTTGTAGCCTTCTTCTGATTTTACTGCCTTTATCATTTCTTCATTCTCTAGTTCTATTCCATCCTCTTCTATGATCTTGCCTGCTTTGGTTGCTATTGTTGCACATTTGTCAATTCCAAACTGCATACCAATGTCTTGGCTGAATTCTTTTGTGTTTTCAATTAATAAATTCAGTTCAGCTTTTGTTTTACCAAACAGCTTCAAATCATCCATGTACATCAAGTGCGAGATTTTCAGTCCTTTCTTTGCAAGTTTGTATCCACAGTTCATCTTCTTCAAAATGATAGTCAGTGGTAGCATTGAGAATATAAAAAGTAGGGGTGAAAGGGAATCGCTCTGGAAAATGCCTCGTTTAATTTCAACTTCACCCAGTTCTTCTTCATTAGCCATAAGTTTCGTTTTCCAGAGGTTCATTGAAGATTCCATAAATTTTTGTATGTTGCTACTGATGCCTAATATTTCCAGGCATTTCTTGATCCAGCTATGGGGAACTGAATCAAATGCTTTCTTATAGTCTATCCAAGCCATGAACAGGTTGGTTCGTCTTTTCTTTGAGTTCTTTAGGATTAGGTTGTCGATCAGCAATTGATCCTTTCTTCCTCTTGAGTTTTTGCAGCATCCTTTCTGTTCTACAGGAAGCAAGTTATTTGTTTCCAGGTATCCATAGATTTGATTTGCAATGATACCAGTAAGAAGCTTGTATGTTGTTGGCAAACAGGTGATTGGCCTATAGTTTCCAGGGTCCTTTCCTTTTTCTTTATCTTTTTGGATCAAAAATGTCCTTCCAGTTGTCATCCATTCATCATTTTCAGGTGTTTTTAGGATCTGGTTCATCTGGGTTGCCAATCTTTTGTGCAGACTTGTAAGTGCCTTTAACCAGAAGCCATGCAGCTCATCCGGTCCAGGTGCACTCCAGTTCTTCACTTTTCTTGACTGTCTTTGCACCATTGCTTTTGTTATTTTCACGTCTTCCATTTTATGTACTTTAATAGAGTCCTCAACTTGTTTGATCCATTTTGCATTTCTGTTGTGCTTCTTGTTGTTTTCCCACAAATTCTTCCAGAATTTCAGAGCTTTCTCTTTATCAGGCTTTTCATTTGTTGTTACTCCGTTTCCATTTTCTAAATTCTTATAAAACTGGTGCTGATTTGTTCTGAACTGTGAGTTTTCCTTGAACTGAGTTACTCGGTTTTCATACCTTTTAATCTTTTCAGCGATGGCAACAACCCTCTGCCTCAGCTCTTCAATTACTACCGCAATCTCCTTATTCCTCAGATCGTATCTTGCTTCCAGGCTGCTTTTGACCTGCTTGTTCTTTAGCTGACCTTGCCTTAGGTTCTTCAAGTTGCTCAAATCTCCACGTACTTTTTTGATCTTCAATTCTAACCGAATTTTCCACTTAGGCTTCCCCTTCTTGCCTCTTTGGTTCTTTGGTATTTTCAACCCCAGTTCTTTGGTGGTTATGACAGCTGCTGCATATATCAGTTGGTTTGTTTCGGCTAATGTAGTGGTTCGAATAGTTTGCACAGCCTCATTGACCTTTTTTAGTACATTTCTCAATTCTTTCCGGTTCACTTGGTTCAGCTTTGGCAAACGTGTTCTTTCAGCATCTTCCATTTGGTGCTTTATTTTTCCAGCTAATTGAGCACTATCTGTTGGTGTTTGTTCTTTGGTGCTTCCTTGTTCTTTATCTTCATCCATTTCAGTATCCTCTTCTTCCCTTTCTTCCTCAATTTGCTTTTGAGTCTGGAAATCATTCTTGATGTTACTCTTCTTTGTTGTTGTACTCAGACCATTAATTGCTTTCTCTTCTATTGCTATTAATTCTTCTGCAGTGAAAAATTTGTGGTTTAGGATTACACGTCGTTGGTCCATTAACCTTTGTTCACTGGTGTCACAGTCTGTATGGTTCATCTTCCAAATCTGATACATTCTTTTTTGAAATCCATGTTTTGCTGGCTCAGACTGATAGTAAGCTTCCATAATAGAGGTGTTTTCTTCCCTGGTCCAGATTTTTCGCTTTTGGGGTTTTTCTTCCAGTAGCTTGTCAGCTCCATGCCCTGGTTGCCTAGCAGAGGGAGTTGAGCCCTGTAACTCATTTTGTGTAGAATGCCCAGGAGCCATAGCATCCAACAGAACCCTTGTTAATCCGGGCGATGGTTCAGCCGGCATAAATTTCATTTTTTCTGTATTCACCATGTTTGAATGGGTTGTGGAGCAGATTTTGTCTGGCCCTTCACCTAAGGTCTGTCTGATATGGTTGCACCTGTTCAGCATAGCCCTTAGGATCACTAGAGCACGCAAGCCCCTCCACCACGACAAGGTAGAGCTCCTCGGAGGGGATTATTATTATTATTATTATTATTATTATTATTATTATATATTTGCATAAATAGATAAATTGAGAATAACTGGAAACATATATAAGATAAAGATCAAGGTGTGTGTATCTAAAATTGTGTTGAATAAGCAAAAGGTAGAGAAAAAAAATCTAAGTATATAAAAAAAAACAGGAAGAAAGATCAACGATTAATATTTATATGTTAGTGTGGGAAAACTTCACACAAGCATTAAAAATGTCAACTATAACCACTATAGCGAAAACAGGAAAAAAAACCAACTGTAAATCCTACAATAGTGGCATCACCACTACAGCAAAGAACAATAGACATGATAGGAAAAGAAAAAGAAAAGCCAGAAACGACACTAAATGCTATGCAGAATATGTTTGAAATGATTCAAGAAATGCTATTAAAAAACACACACACAAAAAATGGCAGATAATCACGAAGAAATGAGAATGTTTCATGCAGAAATCAAAAACGAAATAGGAGAAGTAAAAGAGGACATTAAAAATATGAATGATAAAATTGGGGATATCCAACAAACAATAACAGAAAACAAACAAAGAATTAAAAAAGCAGAAACAAAAATAGACCAAGTAGAGACAAAAGTGGAGGCAATGGAGCAAAAAGCTTTTCAACTAAATAAGGAATTGTCTGACTCAATAGCAATGCTTGAAATGGAGAAAGCTTCATACTTCTTGCGCTTTCAAAATATAATAGAAGAAAAAGATGAAGATCTGGGAGAAAAAATGGAGATAGTGTCAGAAATAATACAAAGAAACAAGTCAGAAATAAAAGGACAGTTGGACGAAATATACCAGGTACTTACTAATTACATAAGAAGACATCGACTGGCGAGGGAAGTACATGTTAGATTCTCAAAACAAACAATTAGAGATGAAGTATACAGAAAATCAAGAGAAGAAACTTTGACATATAAGGGTAAAGAAATCATAATTTTAAAACAAATACCTCAAAGAATTAGAAACCAACGCCAACAATATCAGTTCTTAACAACCCAACTGATCAGATATAAAATAATATTTAAATGGCTAACACCGGATGGGATTTTAATCACATGGCAAGACAAAAAGTATAAAGTAGACACACTAGAGAAAGCAAGAGAGTTCTATAACTTGCACTTTACACAGGAAGAGGAACAGGAAAGTAAAAAAGAAACAGAAAGTAGAAGCCAGGAGGAAGAGCAAATAGAAGAAGCGAAGCAAGAGAGAGAAGTAAGAAAGAGTCGAGAAAAAGAACGAGAGGAAAGAGAAGGTGCGAAAGCAAAAAAACGGATGGAGACAAAACACACCAAAAAACAGCTACACTAGGCAATGGAAGAGGCAATTAAATTTCTCTCAGTAAACATAAATGGATTAAACGCACTGAAGAAAAGAACGCAAACATTTACAAAACTACGAAAATTAGAAGCAGATGTGATATGCCTCCAGGGGGTACATATCAAAAAAGGATACCAAAAAATATTAGAAAACCCAAAATTAGGAAAACTATATACATCTCTGATGCAAAAAAAAAGAGAGAGAGAGGAGTAACGGTTTATGTAAAAGAAAGGATAGAATCGAAATTAATATATGCAGACGAGGAAGGAAGAACTGTGATGCTCAAGTTAGAAGTAGAAAAGAAATAATCACTATTAGTAGTAATATATGCCCCTAACCAAAATCAACAGGAATTTTTTAAAGGAACGAATTAGAATATAAAAATATCTGCCTAATTGGAGATTATAACGCTATAGTAGATGCCAAAACAGATTACAAAAGTGGTAAGAAAAATTAAAAAAAAGAAAGAAACACTTCCAAAAGAATTCTTCAATATGGCTGCGGAAATAAATCTAAGAGATGTTTGGAGGGAAACACATGAAGATGTGTTCACACCAATCCTGGTCTAGAATCGATATGGCTTGGATGACTGCAGATATTAGGACAGGGGTAGAAACAATAGAGATAGGAGTAAATGAATGGGCAGATCACAATCCAATACTCATCAAATGGAAGGGGGAAAAAAGATTTAGGAGATGGACAATGAATAAAAAAATATGTAAAGAAAAAGGATTTAAACAAATGCTAGAAAAGGAATTACAATCATTTTTTAAGATAAATAAAAGAGAGGATACTTCCTTACAGAATACTTGGGATACAACAAAAGCATACATAAGAGGACTGACGATTGCATATATAGAGAAGAAAAATAAAGAGAGGAGACAACAGGTAGACAAACTATATGAAGAATTAAAAAACACAGAATATAAACTACAAAAAGATCCCCAAAATAAAAAAAATAAAAGAGGAATGGAATATAATCAAACATAAATTAAATTTGATAAATCAAAAAGAAAAGCCCAGAAAATAAAAATGGCAAAACAAAACTATTTTGAGTTTGCGAATAAAACAGGCAGATGGTTGGCATATAAATTGAAAAAAGAAAAAGATAAAAGAATAATATACCAACTCAGAGACGAAAAAGGGGAAATTCAATATAGAAGAGAAGCTAAAAAGGAAAATATTCAGACATTCTTTTCAAATTTATACAAACAAGAAGTAGAGGAGGACAAAGTAAAACAATATATAGAAGGATCAGAAATGACAACAATTACAGAAGAACAAAGAGAAATATTAAACGGACCGATAACTAAACTTGAATTTGAATTGGCACTGAAAAAACAATAAAAACACCAGGGCCAGATGGGCTACCGGTGGAATTATACAAAAACGTACAGGAAATATTGGGAGAAACCATGTTAGAACTATATAATTGGTCGCGTTGGTTGATGATCTCTGGAGGGCTCGGGACAGGGGTTGTTCCTCTGTCCTGGTCCTATTAGACCTCTCAGCGGCTTTTGATACCATCGACCATGGTATCATGCTGCACCGGCTAGAGGAGTTAGGGGTGGGGGGCACCATCCTACGGTGGTTCTCCTTTCTCTCTGACCGGTCGCAGTCTGTGTTGACAGGAGGGCAGAGGTCGACCCCGAGGCCCCTTGTATGTGGGGTGCCACAAGGGTCGGTCCTCTCGCCCCTTCTGTTCAACATTTATGTGAAGCCGCTGGGTGAGATCATCCGTGGTTTCGGGGTGAAGTATCATCAGTACGCTGATGATACTCAGCTGTACATCTCCACCCCGGACCACCCCAATGATGCCCTTGAAGTGATGTCCCAGTGCCTGGAGGCTGTGCGGATCTGGATGGGGAGAAACAGACTCAGGCTCAACCCATCCAAGACCGAGAGGCTGTGGTTTCCGACATCCCGATATAGTCAGTTGGTGCCATCACTGACTATTGGGGGCGAGTCATTGGCCCCCATGGAGAGGGTTCGCAACTTGGGTGTCCTCCTGGACTCACGGCTGTCTTTAGAAGAGCACATGACAGCCGTGGCCAGGGGGACTTTTTATCAGGTCCGCCTGATTCGCCAGTTGCGTCCCTTTCTGGATCGGGACTCATTAAATACGGTCACTCATGCTCTCGTTACTTCCCGCTTGGACTACTGCAATGCTCTCTACATGGGGCTCCCCTTGAGGAGCACCCGGAGGCTTCAGCTGGTCCAGAATGCGGCCGCGCAGGTGGTTATGGGAGCGACGTGGCGCTCCCGTGTGACCCCCCTCCTGCGCGAGCTGCACTGGCTCCCGGTTGTCTTCCGGGTGCGCTTCAAGGTTTTGGTTACCACCTTTAGAGCGCTCCATGGCATTGGACCGGGGTATTTATGAGACCGCCTTCTGCTACCAATAGCCTCTCACCGACCAGTACGCTACCATAGAGAGGGGCTCCTTAGGGTGCCATTGGCCCAACAGTGTTGACTGGCGGCCCCCAGGATGAGAGCCTTCTCTGTGGGGGCACCTACCATCTGGAACGAGCTCCCCTCAGAGATACGGAAGATCCCGGACCTGCGCACGTTTCGCCGTGCTCTCAAAACTTTTCTATTTCAGCAAGCTGGCCTGGCCTAACTCCCCTCTTTTAATTTTTTTTTAAATTTTTAAATTTGTGATTTTATAAATTGGGTGTTTTAATCTGTGTTTCGGCCAAAATATTTAATAATTTTAAGGGATTTTTAATATTTGTATTATTTGTATTTTATCTTGGCTGTTCACCGCCCTGAGTCCTTCTGGAGTAGGGCGGTATAGAAATTTGATTAAATAAAATAAATAAATAAATAATGAGGCTTTGGAGAAGGCAAAAATTCCGACAACCTGGACAGAGGCAATAATTACTATCATACACAAAGAAGATATGGACCACCAGTTAATTCAAAATTACAGACCAATCTCCTTGCTAAATACAGATTACAAGATATTTGCAGTAATTATAGCTGAAAGAATTAAAAAAGTATTAAATAATCATATACACTTGGACCAAAATGGATTTCTGCCAGGCCGACAAATCAAGAATAATATGAGAATAATAATAAACACATTAGAGTATTACGAATCACACCCGGAAAAACAAGCTTCACTGGTTTTCCTTGATGCCCAAAAAGCATCTGATAACCTAAATTGGAAATTTCTAATGGGGCAATTAAAAATTATGCAATTCGGGACAAAATTTGAAAAAATTCAATTTATACAAAACAAATGGGAAGAATAATTATGAATGATGATACCATAGACCAATTCAGCATAACAACTCTCTCCACTATTGTATAACTTAACATTGGAGATCCTTTTTAAAAAGGTCAGGGAAGACCAAGAAATTAAAGGGCTAAGGATAAGGAGAGAAGAACACAAGGTTCAGGCCTTCGCTGACGATCTTGTGTTTATAGTAGAAGAACCACTAGAATCAGCACCAAAACTGTTTAAGAAATTAGAAGAATTTGGAGAAGTGGCAGGATTAAAAATAAATCAAAATTAATCAAAATTAATAACAAAAAATCTCAAAGGAACAAGAAAAAGAGTTGGAGAACATTATACAAATTCAAATAACTAAGAAAATAAAATACCTGGCTTTCGGCAAGAGATTCGTCAATAAAAGAAAACAATTACGATAAATTAATAACATAGATAAAGATTTAGACAATTGGAGAAATTTACAGATATCACTAATGGGAAGGATCTCTACCATTAAAATGAATATTTTTTTTTTTATTATTTATTTATTTATTTATTATTTAAATTTCTATACCGCCCTTCTCCTTTCGGACTCGGGGCGGTGAACAGCCAAAAATAAAACATTTGTACACAAAAGTTAAAACAGTTTTAAAATAATTAAATAAAGTTTGGCCCATAATTTAAAACATTTCAATTAAAATCAGTATCAATTTTAAAAACCAAGATCCATTCCAGTCGGGTTTCAGGCCCGGGCACAGCACGGAAACGGCATTGGTTACGTTGGTAGATGATCTCTGGAGGGCTCGGGACAGGGGTTGCTCCTCTGTTCTGGCCCTGTTAGACCTCTCAGCGGCTTTTGATACCATCGACCATGGTATCATGCTGCACCGGTTGGAAGAGTTGGGGATGGGGGGCACCGTGTTGCGGTGGTTCTCCTCCTTTCTCTCAGACCATTCGCAGTTTGTGTTGGCAGGGGGGCAGAGGTTGACCTCAAGGCCTCATATGTGGAGTGCCTCAGGGCCCCTTCTGTTCAACATTTATGTGAAGCCGCTGGGTGAGATCATCCGTCGCTTTGGGGTGAAGTACCATCAGTACGCTGATGACACCCAGCTGTACATTTCCACCCCAGGCCACCCCAACGATGCCCTTGAAGTGATTTCCCAGTGCCTGGAGGCTATGTGGATCTGGATGGGGAGGAACAAGCTCAAGC
Organism: Arizona elegans; assembly: GCA_022577455.1. Lineage (NCBI taxonomy): Eukaryota > Metazoa > Chordata > Lepidosauria > Squamata > Colubridae > Arizona > Arizona elegans. The sequence goes on from JAKOOJ010000001.1 coordinate 160,431,590, forward strand.
TCAACCCTTCCAAGACTGAGTGGCTGTGGCTCCCGGCATCCCGATATAGTCAGTTGACTCCATCACTGACTATTGGGGGTGAGTCTTTGGCCCCCACTGAGAGGGCTCGCAATCTGGGAGTCCTCCTGGATACGCAGCTGTCTTTGGAGGAACATCTGACGGCTGTGGCCAGGGGGACCTTTTGTCAGGTTCGCCTGATTCGCCAGTTGCGGCCCTTTCTTGATCGGGATTCCGTGTGCACAGACACTCATGCCCTTGTCACCTCTCGCCTGGACTACTGTAACACTCTCTACATGGGGCTCCCCTTGAAGAGCATCCGGAGGCTCCAGAATGCGGTCGCGTGGGTAGTCACAGGAGCCGCATGGCGCTCCCATACAACACCTCTCCTGCGTGAGCTGCACTGGCTCCCAGTTGTCTTCTGGGTGCACTTCAAGGTCTTGGTTGTCACCTTTAAAGCGCTCCATGGCATAGGACCTAGTTATCTTCGAGACCGCCTACTGCTACCAACGGCCTCCCATCGACCTGTGCGCTCTCACAGAGAGGGCCTCCTCGGGGTGCCATCAGCCAAACAATGTAGACTGGTGACCCCCAGGGGGAGGGCCTTCTCTATGGGGGCACCTACCCTCTGGAATCAGCTGCCCCCAGAGATAAGGAGAATCCAAGACCTCGGTGCCTTCCGCCGTGCCCTTAAACCTTCTTTTTCCAGCAAGCCGGGCTGGCCTAAAACTTTTTTTAAATGTTTTTAATTGTTTGTTATTGTTTTTAATCATGGGGCCAAATTTATATATATCTTTTTAATTGTATTTTAATGTTTGTAGTTTATGCTTTTACTTGGCTGTTCACTGCCCTGAGTCCTCAGGGAGAAGGGCGGTATACAAATTTAAAAATAAAATAAAATAAAATAAAATAATAAAATAAAATAAAATAAAATAAAATAAAATAAAATAAAATAAAATAAAATAAAATAAAATAATAAAATAAAATAAAATAAAATAAAATAAAATAAAATAAAATAAAATAATAAAATAAAATAAAATAAAATAAAATAAATAAAATAAAATAAAATAAAATAATAAAATAAAATAAAATAAAATAAAATAAAATAAAATAATAAAATAAAATAAAATAAAATAAAATAAAATAAAATAAAATAAAATAAAATAAATAAAATAAAATAAAATAAAATAAAATAAAATAAAATAAAATAAAATAAAATAATAAAATAAAATAAAATAAAATAAAATAAAATAAAATAAAATAAAATAATAAAATAATAAAATGAAATGAAATGAAATGAAATGAAATGAAATGATGAAATGAAATGAAATGAAATGAAATGAAATGAAATGAAATGAAATGAAATAATAAAATAAAATAAAATAAAATAAAATAAAATAAAATAAAATAAAATAAAATAAAATAAAATAAAATAAAATAAAATCAGGCCAGCCCGGCTAACTGAAAGAAATAGGTTTTAAGGGCCCAACGAAAAGTCCGGAGGTCTGGGATCACTCGTATCTCTGGGGGTAGATTGTTCCAGAGGGTAGGCGCCATCACAGAGAAGGCTCTCCCCCTGGGGGTCGCCAGCCGACATTGTCTGGCTGATGGCACCCTGAGGAGGCTCTCTCTGTGAAAGCGAACTGGCCGGTGGGAGGCAATTGGTGGCAGAAGGCGGTCCCGTAAGTACCTGGCCCTAAGACATGGAGTGCTTTCAAGGTGATCACCAACACCTTGAAGCACACCCGGAAGTCCACCGGAAGCCAATGCAGCTCGTGCAGGAGAGGAATCACATGGGAGCACCCCGTCGCTCCCATAATCCCCCACGTGGCCGCATTCTGCACCAGTTGGAGCCTCCAGGTGCACCCCAAGGGGAGCCCCATGTAGAGAGTGTTACAATAATCCAGACGAGAAGTGATGAGTGCTTGAGTGACCGTGCGTAAGAAGTCCTGATCTAGAAAGGGGTGCAACTGGCGTATCAGGCAAACCTGATAGAAGGCCCCCCTGGCCACAGCCGTCATATGCTTTTCTAAAGACAGCCGTGCGTCCAGGAGGACGCCCAAGTTGCGGGCCCTTTCCGTGGGGGCCAGTGATTCGCCCCCAATAACCAGCAATGGCGCCAGCTGGCTATACCAGGACGCCGGCAGCCACAGCCACTCAGTCTTGGAAGGGTTGAGTTGAAACCTGTTTCTCCCCATCCAGACCCGCATGGCCTCAAGGCACTGGGACATCACTTCCAAGGCATCATTGGGATGGTCTGGGGTGGAGATGTACAGCTGAGTATCATCAGCGTACTGATGGAACTCCACCCCAAAACCACGGATGATCTCACCCAGCGGCTTCACATAAATGTTGAACAGGAGGGGCGAGAGGACCGACCCTTGTGGCACCCCACAAACAAGGCGCCTCGGAGTCAACCACTGCCACCCTGTCAACACAGATTGCAACCGGTCGGAGAGATAGGAGGAGAACCACCGCAAAAGGGTGCCCCCCACTCCCAGTCCCTCCAGCCGGCGCAACATGATACCTTGGTCGATGGTATCAAAAGCCGCTGAGAGATCTAACAGGACCAGGCTACAGGAATAACCCCTACCCCCGGGCCCTCCAGAAATCATCCACCAATGTGACCAATGCCGTTTCCATGTTGTACCCAGGCCTGAAACCGGACTGGAGAGGATCTAAATAGACAGCTTCATCCAGGTACTGGGGAAGCTGTCGCGCCACCACACTCTCAACAACCTTCGCAATAAAACGAAGGTTGGAGACTGGACGATAGTTAGCCAAAACAGCCGGATCCAGGGAGGGCTTCTTGAGGAGGGGCCTCACAACCGCCTCTTTCAAGGCGGCCGGCAGGACACCCTCGCTCAAAGAAGCGTTAATAATCCCCTGGAGCCAGCCTCGTGTAACCTCCCGGGAAGCCAGCACCAACCAGGAGGGACACGGGTCCAATAAACATGTGGTTGCGTTCAGCCGTCCCAAGATCCTGTCCACGTCCTCGGGATCCACAGGATCAAACTCCTCCCAGATAACATTCTCAAGGCCTGCCTCAGTCATCTCGTCTGAACTAACCCAGTCAGCGGCCAAGTCTTCCTGAATCCGAGTTATTTTATCATCCAGATACTGTACAAAGTCCTCAGCTCGGCCCTGCAAGGGGTCATCCCGCGCTCCCAGATGGAGGAGGGAGCGGGTCACTCTAAACAGGGCGGCTGGGCGATTATCTGATGACGCAATAAGAGCGGCAAAATAGCTAGATTTCGCCGCTTTTATCGCCATTAAGTAGGTCTTAATATGGGACCTTACCAGTGTCAAGTCGGATTCGGATCGGCTGGCCCTCCAACCACTCTCTAGGCGTCTTTTCCAGCGCTTCATCTTCCTCAGCTCCTTGGAGAACCAAGGAGCTAAGTGAGTTTGGTGCTGGGTCAGAGGCCGCAAAGGCACGACATGGTCCAAAGCCCCGGCGGCCGCACTATCCCAGGCAGCCACCAGGTCTTCAGCCGAGTCGTGAGCCAGGGTCTCAGGAAATGGCCCAAGTTCCCTCTGGAACCTATCAGGATCCATCAGGTGCCTGGGGCGGAACCACCTGGTCGGCTCCACCTCCCTGCGACGGGGTGCGGCGGTCAGAACGTCAAGTTGAAGGAGCAAGTGGTCAGATCATGACAAGGGTTCAATGCCTATATCCCCTGTATCAAGGCCACTCGACCACTGACCAGAGATAAAAACTAAGTCCAGAGTGTGTCCACCTATGTGAGTAGGGCCATGAATTACTTGAGTCAGGTCCATGGCCGTCATGGAAGCCATGAACTCCCGAGCTATCTTAGACATTTCACCGATAGATGGCAGGTTAAAATCCCCCATGACCAAAAGTCTGGGGGTATCAGCTGCCACCTCGGCTATGACGTTGAGGAGCTCGGGCAGGGTCCTTGCCACGTGGCAGGGAGCCAGGTACGTGATCAACAAACCCATCTGCACCCCACAACCCCACTTCACAAAAAGGGACTCACATCCGGCTATCTGAGGTACAGTGGTTTCCCTTGGATCAAGACCATACCTTTAGAATGACCGCTACCCCCCCGCCCCTGCCCTGAGCTCTCGGCTGATGAAATGCATGGAAGCCTGGTGGGCACATATCCACGAGGGGAAACACCCCCCATGACCCAACCAGGTCTCTGTAATACCTGCCAAGTCCGCTCTCCCCTCCTGAATAAGGTCACAAATAAGGGGGGGCTTATTTACTATGGACCTGGCATTACATAACAACAGCCGGAAACTCGGGCCCTGAGACTCTGAGCAACCCGGGGAATGGGGAGAGGGGCATGCAAACGCTCGAAGTTTTACCAAAACTTTTATTTTTATTTCAGGTTATACCAATAAAATTGGAAAAAAACTTTTTTGAAACATTGAATAAAATAACATCCAAATTTATATGGCAGGAGAAGTGCCCACGAAATAAACTTAAATTACTACAGGACACAAAAGACAGAGGAGGAACAGCACTCCCAGAATGGGAAATTTATTATCAAGTGGCTGGTTTATCCTGGTTAAAAGAATGGATGGAATTAAAAAATAATAGAATACTAACAATTGAAGGACATGAAATACAAGTGGGTTGGCATTCATTTCTCTGGGATGGAAAACACAAAACACATTCCTATTTCATAAGACATATAATAAGGAATGCGCTATTACAAACCTGGTTAAAAATTAAAAAACAGCACCACACAAAAATACCGATCTGGCTCTCACCATTAGAAGCAGTAAGACATCCAAATTTAACCAAATTTTAAAAAGTAATAAGATATAAAGATCTAATAGAACAACAAGGAAAACTGAAACCAAAACAAGAGTTGTAATTGGATTTAAATAGAGAAATCAGGTAGGAGGATTAATGTTAGAAATATTCAATGAAGCACTACAGGAGACAAGTATACCCAAAACATGGACAGAAGCACTAATTACACTTATATACAAGGAAGATTCAGACCAGCAATTAGTACAAAATTACAGGCCTATCTTTTTATTGAATTCTAATTATAAAACATATATGTCAGTAATTGCTGAAAGGTTAAAAATGATTCTAAATAAACATATGCATCTAGATCAAAATGGTTTTTTGCCAGGATGACAAATTAAAAATAACACACGTACTATAATTGATATATTAGAGTTCTATGAAGCACACCCAGAGAAACAAGTTTCACTAGTTTTCCTTGATGCCCAAAAAGCTTTCGATAATTTGAATTGGAGATTTATGATACAACAAATAAAGAATATGGAATTTGGGTCTAAATTTGAAAAAAATGATTGAAAAAATATATTCAAAAACTGCAAGAGTAAATATGAATCAAGATATGACAGACAGATTTGAGATAACAAAAGGAGTAAGGCAAGGATGCCCACTTTCCCCACTTCTCTTCATACTATCACTGGAGCCACTCTTAAAAAAAATTAGGGAAGACCGAGAGATAAAAGGATTGACGATTAAAAATGAGTACAAATTGCAAGCCTTTGCAGACGATATGGTCTTTATAATTGAGGAACCTCTAAAATCAGGCCTCAAATTGATTAATCAAGTTGAAGAATTCGGTATAGTGACAGGTTTAAAAATTAATAGAAATAAATCCAAATTGTTAACCAAAAATCTCACAAAAAAACAAGAGATAGAATTAGAAAAAAGTATGAATATTCAGATAACAAAAAAAAAAAGTAAAATAATTAAGGATTTGGTTAACAGCAAGAGGCTCCTCAATCAAAAAAGAAAACTGATAAATTAATACTGCAAATTGGAAAAGATTTGGAAAATTGGAAAAATCTACAAATTTCATGGCTGGGAAGAGTGGCGGCAATAAAAATGAATATCCTGCCCAAAATCTTATTCCTTTTCCAGGTTATACCGATAAAAATAGAAAAAAGTTTTTTTGATTTACTAAACAGATTGACCTCAAAATTTATATGGCAAGGGAGAAAACCTAGAATTATATTAAAAACATTACAAGACACCAGGGACAGAGGGGTAGTGGCATTACCGGATTGGGAGATTTATTATCAAGCAGCAGGCCTAACATGGTTAAAGGAATGGGTGGAGTTGGAAAATAAAAGAATTCTAATAATAGAAGGACACGATCTACAGGCAGAGTGGTATACCTTTTTATGGGGTGAAAAACATAAATCCCATGGATACTTTAGAAGGCATATAATTAGAAATTCATTATTAGTAATTTGGAATAAAATCAAAAAGCAACACTATACAAGAATACAGTTTTGAATTTCTCCCAATGAAACAATTATGCACCCAAATTTAATAAATTGGACCAAAATAATTAAATACAGGGACAGATTAAATGATTTGGGAGAATTAAAAACAAAACAACAACTGGAACAGGATTTGAAGAGGGAAGTTGAATGGTGGATGTACCTACAAATAAGATCAAAATTTATAGAAGATACAAAGACGGATCAGGTACAATTAGAGCAAAACGAATTGGATAAAATTCTATATAGGAGGGAACAAAAATTAATTAGTAAAATATATAAATTTTTATTACGGTATAAAATGGAAGAGGAAATAGTGAAAGATACTATGATTAAATGGGCAAGGAATTGCAATCATGTAATAGAATTAGAGAAGTGGGAAAAGATGTGGAGAACAAATATGAAATTGACAATATCAACGGCATACAAGGAAAACCAGATGAAAATGTTTCATAGATGGCACTTTCCACCAGCTAGAATAGTGAAGATGTTCCCTAGTAATTCACCGAAATGCTGGAAATGTAAGAATAATTATGGAACATATTATCATCTCTGGTGGACCTGCCCAGTGGCAAAGAACTTCTGGGCAAAAGTTAAAAAGTGGATAGAGGAAATAACTCAGAATTCAATAAAGGGAGAATCTGAGCAATTTTTACTAGGGATTTCTATAGAAAATTATACCAAGGAAATATATTATTTGATACTACATATATTGACAGCAGCCTGCAAAGCCTATGCGCAAAATTAGAAGAAGGAAAATCCACCATCAGAAGATTTAATTAGGAAAATTTTAGATTGCGCAAAGATGGACAAATTAACAAAACTCGAGAAAGAGGAAACAGAATATTACAAAGTGTGGTGTAGATGGTCTGAATGGTTGGAAAATAAGAAAAATGAAAAAGAGGAATAAAGAGGAGAGGGGGGAAAAAGTGTTGAAGATCAATGTATAGGGTAGACGAAATAAAGAAAGATGGAAAATAAGTATTGAATAAGATATGGTTAAAATATGTGTAAATAGATGTACTTAGAAAGAAAGGATCATTTCGAAATAGCTGTAAGAAAAAGTTAAATGTATGTTTGTGTCTTGTTTTAATGTACTCAAAAAAATTTAAATAAAAAAAATAAATAGAGAAATCGACTGGTGGACTTACACACAAATCCAATCTAAATATAAGGAACATACAAAAACATACGAAATTCAAAGAGAGAAACAAGAATTAGACAAAATTATATTAGAGTCAGAAGAAAAGCTAATTAGCAAAACTTATAATTTTCTTTGTTTTTAATTTGATTTATATGCCGCCCTTCTCTGGAGACTCAGGGTGGCTTACAATGCATTAAGCAATAGCCTTCATCCTTTTGTATATTTTATACAAAGTCAGCTTATTGCCCCCACAAACTGAGTCCTCATTTCACCTACCTTAGAAAGGATGGAAGGCTGAGTCAACCTTGAGCCTTGGCGAGATTCGAACCAGCAGAAATTGCAGGCAGCTGTGTTAATAACAGGATGCGTATACCACTGTACTATCAAGGCTCTATTTTTTACTGTTTACTATTTATAATATAAAATGGAGGAAGAAATAGTGAAGAATACAATGATCAAATGGGCGCAAAATTTTAATTATACAATAGATTTGAAGAAGTGGGAAACAATGTGGCAAGTGAATGCAAAATTAACACTATCGGCGGCATACAAGGAAAATCAGCTGAAGATGTTTTACAGATGGCATCTGTCATCGACAAGACTTGCAAAAATACACCCAAACAATAGTGCAACATGTTGGAAATGTAAGAAATCCTAAGGAACATATCATTTATGGTGGTGGACGTGTCCGGCAGCAAAAAAAATTTGGGCAAATATTAAGAAATGGATAGAACAAATAACAGATCAACAAATAGAAAGGAAGCCAGAAATATTCTTGTTAGGAATTTTTACAAAACCATATTCCAAAGAAATAAAATATTTGATGCTACACATCTTAACAGCAGCACGAATAACATATGCAAAACATTGGAAGCAGGAAAGAACTCCAACTGAGGAAGAACTGATAGCTAAGATTTTAGAATGTGCTGAGATAGACAGATTAACAAAAGAAATTAAGGAAAAAAGAGACAGATTATTATAGAATATGGAATAAATGGTATAATTGCTCAAGACTAGAAATAATAATAATTATAAGGAGTGAAGATTAGAAGTACAAAATATATACATAACAAATGTATGGAGTGGAATAAAAATGTATATAACATGAATGTAGAAATGTATAATATTAAAGATATAATTAAAGTATATAGATCTCTATGGGGGGAGGAAAAAAAAATGAGGGGAAGAAGGAGTAATAGATTAAGATATAGAGGAAGAAGAACAAAGCAACAGATGGAAGAACACTATGAAACAATGCTTAAAAGTGATAAGCTACTTATATGTTGTATGTTGTATAAATGTCATATATGTGTTATAATAAAATTATACAATTAAAAAAAAACAAGGGAGGAAGTTCCTCTTTCTAGTTGTGGGGCTCAAGGCTGGTTGGGAATGGGTGCCAGTGTGCGTGCTGCCCAGACAGGAGGATTTGCTGGGTCTTCTGCTGCTGCTGCTGCGCCATCTGCTCCATTAGCAGCCTCCAGAGTTGGGGTGCCCCCCCCCAGCATCATCTGCGGCTGCTGCCCTTTCAGCGCTCCTTGGCTGTCGTTCTGGTTTCCCTCGGATGTTGAGATTTTCCAAATTTTCCATCACCAATTGTATTATATGCCTCTTCAGACGATCCTCCTTCAGCGGTGCTTCGGTTAGTTCCCCCTGGTCAGCAAGGGCTTCTAGCTCCAGTTTCCACCCCAGTTTTTGGTTACCGTGGCTGAGGATGACTCCTCTGGTTCTCTCATCCCAGCTATCTTTCTTCCCGATGCCAATTGACCAGCGGGGCTTTTCGGGATTCTCCAGGGTTTTACCTCATCCTTTCCGATGGGGTGTACGAAACAGGCATCTGGCTGGGTGATGGTTGATGTCTCCCTCCAGCATTCGGCTTCTCCCTGTTCCCTGCTTTATTCGGACATGGTTTGCAAGGTCCCCTCAGTAGAGCGAAGATTGCTTCTCTGGGTTGACTGTTTTGCAGACGTTGCTTTCTGTAAGAGTTGCCTCTCCCTCTGATTTAAGAAAGTGAAAACTCTTGAAATGGAGTATTTCAAAGGGAACCTTTTATTAAGCAGAAGGGACAGCAATGAAGTCAAAGCAATATCCTTAGGCAAGACAAGTAGGATTAAAGCAGTAGAGACCCCTCCCTTTAGCCAGAATGCAGATTTTAGCCAATAAACAAGTATGAAGATGTTTTCTTTACCAGCTGCCCTGAGAACCGGATAAGCATGCATTCCCATTACTATCCTCCATTATCCTTTAAAGTGAAACAGCCCACATGACCGTCATAAACAGTCCCCAAAGGTAAGGAGATATCAGGGCGCTACTGCGCCAAGATATAGTTTGTAAAATATCTGTTGACACAGGCAATGCTAATAAATGGAATCCAAGCCCCCCCCCCTTCTCCCAATTGAATGGCAGTATCACTTTTAGGGATCTGACAAATTACCTCCTTCATGAAGAAAATACATCTTAGCAAAGGAAAGGTCTTAGTCATATTAATTTTCACATCAAGTATATTTTAGTATATATTTTATATAGTATAATATAGTATATATTTTAGTATATATATTCACATCAAGTATATATTTTAATTGCAGAAACTATTTTAAAAGTGATGCCCAAATGAGAATGGCTACAGTTAGAGCAGACCTAAACTATCAGATGAACTACTGAGATTATTTTTCAGGGAAAGAAGCTTAATGTATCCTACTTTTTAAGTGGGTTTTAAAAGTGGATTGATTCTGTATGAATTGTAGTTGGCTATCAAATCACTCTGACCTTCCTGAAAAATATGCGGATATCAAAAATTTTAATAGTTTTTTAATGAGACCATTTGTAAAATCAAATAGTTAAAAATAATTAAGCTGTTTTACTTATCACCTACTACTATGATTATTATTCGGCCTTCTAACTGTTGATTTCTTTGCTTTTAACAGTTTTATGGAAACACTTCATTCAGCAAAATGGAGGGTTTCTCTCCAAACAACTAAATATCAGTTGCCTGGCACAGGTTTCTGATGGTTATGCTCAGGGACCCATTCTCCGAGCAGTTCAAGCAGTCCTAACTGAAAGACGCCGAATGCAGCTAAGTAAGAAGCCACTGACTGCTGTTGAATTCCTAACTTGCCTAGCAAGACAGGATCCAGTGTACAAAGAAGAGGAAGAAACATTTAAGGTTAAGAAATTTGCCTTTTTTGTCTGTGGAGGAGTAAGTAGTATTCAGAACGTTGCTGCTTTTGCTCAATACATTCAGAAGTGTGTTTTCTAATGAATTGTATTTATACGATCTGAAGAGAAACCAGAGTATGTGGGAACCAGCAAAGATTTGAAAGACCTGACTTTTCCTAAGAGTAGAATAGAATTAATATCTTCTCCTCAACACTCCTACAGGACAGGTATAATAAAACTCCAGTAGCTGAGCGAATGTGTACATGTGGCAGTGGGGAAGTTGAAGATAACTTACATGTCCTAGTTTGCAGCAAGTTCTATAGAATTATCAGATCAACGTACATTCTTTCATTATTAGAGAGATTTCTAGGGAGGTCAAATAATTGATCTTCCTAGGGAAAAAAAACTTTTTTTTTAGGAAAAAAAATTAGGGGCTTAAACAACTTAGAACTAAACCAACTTCCGTCTGACCTAAGCATAGCACATAAAATTATCTGCTACAGTGCCCTACCTGTTAATACTTCAGCTTCTAACTCAGTCTTAGATTCATCAAGTTTCGATTTTCCATGCAAGATTGTAATCATTTCCTTTTATTTCCAAGCACATCATCTTCATCATTTCCTTAAATTCCTGTGCCATTTTATTCTTTCTGGGTTGATATTGTTCCAATTTAAATCCACATTATAATCCTCCTTTTTTAATCATCAAAGTCTAATTGCTTGTAGACACACAAATCCTCCTTAGTTCTCACAGCTTATCATTTTAAAAGTTCAGGGTTTTATCTTTTTTCTCACTGCTTCAAAGTTTTCCCTCAGAACAGAAAGTTTATTGTCATACTCCCATTTCTCCTGGAGATGTCTCTCTATAATCCACAATTCCACTGAGCCAGTTAAAAAATATCCATTTTGTTTGTAATTTAAAAAGGGAAAAGGAAAGTTTTCTCATTTCTTCTTTATCTTTTATATCCAACCAATCTGTTTATAATCCAATCCAAATCTGAAAAGTCCAAATTCCAACTTAACATTTTCATTCATATTCAACTTTAAATCTTTAGTCGGGCTCTCCTATAGAGTGCTTGTCACTTCCATATTTTTTCTCTATCAGTTGTTTCCCCCATCGCTATTTAGACGCTATTTCCATGCCAGGGTAATTCTAAAATTTTCCAATTTTTCTTTTATTACCTGTGAGTTGGCCAATCACTCACCAGTACTTTGTCCAAATCTTCACTCCTGCACAATGCTTATTCCGGATGCTCTGGCTTCATGGCGATTCACACTGATCGCTGCCCCCCATCGTCAGATCGAAGAGTTTTCTCGGGCTTTCCGAGGAACTTGCCTGTTCCTCTGTAGCTACGAAGCTGCCTCTCCTTCTTCACTGTCCCTACAGGACAGATCCGGTCCGAAGACCCCCCGGCGACGGTTCGTTTGGCTGGGTTTCGCCAGGCTCATCTGAGCCTAGTATTTTCCCAACCTGTCATGCCGCTCGCTTCCAGAAACTTCAGCAACAGAGTGGTCAATGCCTGGAATGTACTACCTGACTCTGTGGTCTCTTCCCCAAACCCCCACAACTTTAACCTTAGACTGTCTACGGTTGACCTCACCCCATTTCTAAGAGATCTGTAAGGGGTGTGCATAAGCGCACCAACGTGCCTACCATCCCTGTCCTAATGTCCCTTTTTATTCATATCCATTTCATGTATTCATAATCATGTTTATATTTTATCTGTTATATATGCTGGACAAATAAATTAAAAAAATAAAAAAATAAATTTCTACATGAACCATCTTCTTCAGGATTCAAATCCAGCTACCACTCATGCAATAGCAAAATTATGTGCTGCTGCAATGATAATAAAGAAAAAAATGCCTACAGATTCTTATTCATATTATTACTACTTCTTTACTATTATTAGTAGTAAAAATTATTACTAATAGTAATTTTTAGAGAATGTGCTTATTTTAATGTTTAATTTTTGTGCTGGTCTGTGACCATAATAAAAATTGATTCTGATTCTAATGAATTGGAATCAATTTCATCTCGTTCCAACAACATAGATTATTAAACAGTCAGGAAGTCAGAATACAGAATAGAGCTAGAAGGGAACTTGGAGGTCTTCCACTTTAGCCCTTGCTCAATCAGGAGTTCCTGTACCATTCCAGACAAATGGCTATGCAAAAACTCTTCTTAAAACCTCCAGTAATGGAGCACCTCCAAGCCATTTCACTAATTGATAGTTCTAACTGACAGAATATCTCTCCTTATTCTAAGGATATCTCTCCTTGATAAGTTTCCATCTGGTACTTCTTGTCCTGCCCTCAGTTACTTTGGAGAATAAGTTGACCCCTCTTCTCTGTCCCCTCAAATACTGGAATACTGCTAACATGTCACCCCTACTTCTCTTTGTTAGACTAGACGGCAGTATTGTAGTATTCAAAATGTGATCTTAACAAATCAGTATGAAGTGGTAAAAAAACACTTGACCTTGATATTATCCCTCTGTTGATGCAGCCTAGGATCTCATTGTTTTTTGTTTTTGTTTTTTTTGGTAGCTGCAGCACACTGCTGGCTCATATTTAAGTGTTTGTCTACTAGGACATTGAAAACCCTTTCACAATTACTTCTGTCAAACCAGATATCACCCATTCTGTATCTGTGCATTTGTTTTTTCTTGCCTAAGTGTAAGACCTTACATTTCTCACCACCGACTTGCATTTTGTTGGCTGGTGCCCAATGTTCGTCTGTCCAGATCCTTCTGGATCTTGAGCCTGTTTTATAAATTGTTGGCTATTTCCCCCAGCTTTATGTTGTCTGAAAATCCTCTTCTATCCAATCATCTAAATCATTTATGATGTTGAAGAATACTGGGCCTAAGACAGAACCTTGGATTCAGTTCAGTGGTGGGATTCAAATAATTTAACAACCAGTTCTCCGCTCTAATGACCAGCTGGGTAGTCATGGCTAGGTGGTCATGGGACTGGGTGGTCATGGCCAACTTGGCGTCACTCATGTCGAGAGGTGCTTCACCTTGCGGAGACTCTCGTGACCGTGGGGATGCTGCAACGTAAGTGTGAAAAACAGTCATAAATCACTTTTTTCAGTGCCGTTGTAACTTTGAATAGTCACTAAATGAACTATTGTAAGTCAAGGATTACCAGAATAAAAATACAAAAAGCTTCTTTACTTGCAAAAAGCGGCCCTAAATACTAATCATTAGATTAGAAATGGAGGAATACACACTGAAGATCAATGACAGTCACAGTCATCATGGAAACCTAAACCATTCTGTCTGAATACAGTACCTTCCTTTTCATCAGCAATACTTGCAACCCAGAGTTACAAATCAGGCAGGGTGATTTAACTATTTTAATTCCTTGAGGAATTAAAATAGTTAAAATGCAACAATAACTATCAGCAGCCAACTCTTGCACATAAAGTGAAACCCTTTAGCAGAGATGTCATTTAAGCTCTCCAGAAAGTGGGTGGGCATACTTGGGCCCACCCAAGCTAAAGAGACAAATTAACAAAGTATATAGGGGACCCAGGTTCAAGTCTCTGCCCTCCCAAGCTTGTCAGGATCACAATAAAATTAGTACATGCCACAGATATCTAAATAAACTTCAAAACTGTGTTAGAAGAAATATTCATCTGGTTCAGTTCCAAGCTGGGAGAAACACACTGGAAACATGGAGGGTGATTGGAAAGATGGTTTAATGATGAAGCAGAACCACATGAGTGGTTCCCCATGGGTGATTCTGTTGCAGCTGACCACATGGAATTGAGAGTAAGGGGTTTTTATACCTTCTCTTGGGCTTTGAACTTGAGCTTCCTGTTCCTGTGCAAGAACGTGTATTCTATTGACTGTTGTCAGACTCCCATGGGGCCATGTACCTGGCTCTGTAGGTTGTCTGAGAAGTTTGGTTGAAGTTTGGACTCTCTGAGATGATATAATTTATTTATTTATTTATTTATTATTTATTATTGAATTTCTATACCGCCCTTCTCCCTGAGGACTCAGGGCGGTGTACAGCCAGAATTAAAAAGACATGCAAGACAAATATTAAAAAACAATTAAAAGATATATAAATTTGGCCCAATTAAAACTCATTACCAATTAAAACGTTTAAAACATTTAAAACAGTTAAAAATTTCATCTTAAGCCAGCCCGGCTTGTTTAAATAAATGGGTTTTAAGGGCACGACGGAAGGCACTGAGGTCCTGGATTCTCCTTATCTCTGGGGGGAGCTGATTCCAGAGGGTAGGTGCCCCCACAGAGAAGGCTCTCCCCCTGGGGGTCACCAGCCTACACTGTCTGGCTGATGGCACCCTGAGGAGGCCCTCTCTGTGGGAGCGCACGGGTCGATGGGAGGTCGTCGGTAGCAGCAGGCGGTCTCGAAGATAGCTAGGCCCTATGCCATGGAGCGCTTTGAAGGTGATAACCAGCACCTTGAAGCGCACCCGGAAGACCACCAGGAGCCAGTGCAGCTCGCGCAGGAGCGGTGTTACATGGGAGCACCATGCTGCTCCCGTCACTACCCGCGCTGCTGCGTTCTGGACCAGCTGGAGCCTCCGGGTGCTCCTCAAGGGGAGCCCCATGTAGAGAGCGTTGCAGTAGTCAAGGCGAGAGGTGACGAGGGCGTGAGTGACTGTGCACAGGGAATCCCGATCAAGAAAGGGTCGCAACTGGCGAATCAGGCGAACCTGACAAAAGGTCCCCCTGGTTACAGCCGTCAGATGTTCCTCCAAGGACAGCTGCGTATCCAGGAGGACTCCCAGATTGCGAGCCCTTTCTGTGGGGGCCAATGACTCGCCCCCAATAGTCAGTGATGGAGTCAACTGACTATATCGGGATGCCGGGAGCCACAGCCACTCAGTCTTGGAAGGGTTGAGCTTGAGCTTGTTCCTCCCCATCCAGACCCGTACAGCCTCCAGGCACTGGGACATCACTTCAAGGGCATCGTTGGGGTGGCCTGGGGTGGAGATGTACAGCTGGGTGTCATCAGCGTATTGGTGGTATCTCACCCCAAAGCCACGGATGATCTTACCCAGTGGCTTCACATAAATGTTGAACAGAAGGGGCAAGAGGACCGATCCCTGCGGCACTCCACAAATGAGAGGCCTCGAGGTCGACCTCTGCCCCCCTGCCAACACAAACTGCGACCGGTCGGAGAGAAAGGAGGAGAACCACCGCAACACGGTGCCTCCCACCCCCAACTCTTCCAGCCGGTGCAGCATGATACCATGGTCGATGGTACCAAAAGCCGCTGAGAGGTCTAATAGGACCAGAACAGAGGAACAACCCCTGTCCCGAGCCCTCCAGAGATCATCAACCAACGCGACCAATGCCGTTTCCGTGCTGGGCCCAGGCCTGAAACCCGACTGGAACGGATCTAGATAAGATGTTTCCTCCAGAAATTGCGGAAACTGTCGTGCGACCACACTCTCAACAACCTTCGCCATAAAGCGAAGGTTGGAGACAGGACAATAGTTGGCCAATATTGCTGGATCCAGGGACGGCTTCTTGAGGAGAGGCCTCACCACCGCCTCTTTCAAAGCGGTGGGGAAGTAACCCTCACTCAACGAAGCGTTGATAACACCCTGGAGCCAGCCTCGTGTAACCTCCCGGGAAGCCAGTACCAACCAGGAGGGACACGGGTCCAGTAAACATGTGGCCGCATTAAGTCTCCCCAAAATCCTGTCCACATCATCAGGAGTCACAGCATCAAACTCGTCCCAGATAACATTCTCAAGACTATTCCTCGTCACCCTGCCCTGATCTACCCAGTCAGAGTCCAAATCCCCCCGGATCTGAGCGATTTTGTCATACAGGTATTGTCCGAAATCCTCCACCCTGCCTTCCAAGGGATCCTCCCGCACTCCCGGATGAAGCAGGGAGCGGGTAACCCTGAACAGGGTGGCCGGACGATTCCCTGATGACGCAATAGAGGCGGAAAAGTAATTAAACTTTGCCGTCTTTATTGCCACTAGGTAGGCCTTAATATGCGACCTTACCCGTGTTCGATCAGATTCAGCGAGACTGGCCCTCCAACCGCTCTCCAGGCGTCTTTTCCGGCGCTTCATTTCCCTCAGCTCCTCAGTGAACCAAGGAGCCGCGCGGGATCGGCACCGGGTCAGAGGCCGCAAAGGCACGACTCGGTCCAAGGCCCCACCAGCCGCCCGGTCCCAGGCGGCTACCAGCTCCTCGGCCGAGTCATGTGCTAGAACCTCAGGAAATGGCCCAAGCTCCGTCTGGAACCTCTCAGGATCCATCAGGCGCCTGGGGCGGATCCATCTAATTGGATCCGCCTCCCTGCGGCGGGGGGCAGCGGTTCAAAAATCCAGGCGAAAGAGTGAGTGGTCTGTCCATGACAAGGGTTCCACGTCTATATCCCCAATAACAAGACCACTCAACCACTGGCCAGAGACAAAAATCAGATCCAGAGTGTGACCTCCCCTGTGAGTAGGGCCATGAACTAACTGGGTCAGGTCCGTGGCCGTCATGGAAACCATGAACTCCCGAGCCATCTCAGACGTTTCACCAACGGATGGCAAGTTGAAATCACCCATGACTAAAAGCCTGGGTGTATCAACTGCCACCGTGGCTATCACGTCGAGTAGCTCAGGTAGGGCTGTTGCCACGCGGCAGGTACGTAAGCAACAAGCCCATCTGAACCCCACGACCCCATCTCACAAGGAGGGACTCACATCCGGCTATCTGAGGCACAGTGGTCTCCCTGGGACCCAGATCCTCGTTAATAATAACCGCCACCCCCCTGCCCCTCCCCTGGGCCCTCGGCTGATGGAATGCTATGAAGCCTGGTGGGCACATTTCAGCCAGAGGGACACCGCCCTCCGGGCCCAACCAGGTCTCCGTAATACCCGCCAGGTCCGCTCCTCCCTCTTGTATAAGATCGTGAATGAGGGGGGCCTTATTTACCACGGACCTAGCGTTGTATAACGTCAGCCGAAGGCCCAGATCCTGAGTGTCTAAGCCACCTAGTCTCCGAGAGGAGCCATGGGGACCGGGGCAAGCAATTGCTCTCAAACAGCGAGTGCGAGCCCCCAACACATGATATGGTCCCCTGCTCCCGCCATATCTGCCCCTCCCATCTACCGTGCTGATGGTACAGACCTCATAGGTATCATCCCCCATCCCTTTCCCAGTCCCTCGACCAGCACCTCCCAAGTCGTTACCCTGTGCCGGGCTCGGCTCTGACCGTGGTGGATTTCCCCCCCCCCATCCCCCAGAGTCTTCTTCCCAATTTCTCTAGAAAGATCATTACAAACCCCCCTCCCAGAACCCCTTAAAATCTTAAAAAATTTCCCTAAAAAACCCCACAAATTCTTCCTTGCTCCATGCCATCTCTCTGGACTCCAAAGTCCGTCATCGAGATAGGCCCTCGATAATGTGGAAGGCCAAACCTGCGAGAGGGGAGAATCTCACAGGGTGAGGAGTTCCGACACCGAATACATATAATCATCATCAGGGGAGCCAAAGTCCAAGGGAAGGGGGTACCGCCGATGTTACAAACATAGGGAAAATTCTAGTCCATGGTCAGGCCACCAAGCCCATTGTCCTCTCACGACAGTGGCAAGGAGGTGTATGAAGCGACATGTGTCCTGAAAGGGTGTTGGGCAATTCCTATTGTGTCTTTATGTCTTTCCTCCTGTTTTGGATCTTGAGTGAGGGCTAATCCCATTCTGCCTTTGTTCAGACCTTGCTGCAGGAATTTTTTGCCTTATGAATAGAGCTATCTATCTCTTTATCTCTTAAGTGCTGATATCTGATATGGGCTATTAAGGAAGGTGGTGACTGCTCTCTCCCTCTAAGAAAACATGTTTCTCCATTTCTCATCCAGGGAAATATACTCTTCCTTTTTAATATTTAAATATTTAAATATTTAATTCTTCTAGGAGAAGAATATTTAATTCTTCTAGGAGAGGGTTGGGTGCTAACTTTCTACAATTAGTGCCATGTTACTAAGCCTTATTATCATGAGAGAAAACTAAAATGAATTGGAAGGAGGATCTTACTATCAGTAAGCAATCATGTGCCTTGACCACTCCGAAGCAATGCAAGAGACTCCTGTCCCAAAGGTACTTTTTCAAGAGGCAACTGGACTTTCTGGAAGCCAAGAAAGTCCAGTTGCCTCTTGAAAAAAGCACCTTTGGGACAACCATGACCTGGATGACTGAAAAATCCCCATAGACCAGAGACTCCTGTGCTCAGTGAACTGACAGAACACCCTTTCCCACCCAGGAGAAGCAATCCTTAGATCCATTTGCACCACTTAAAAGATGCCAGCTGGTCTCACCTCACAATATATCCTAAGGAAATCATCCAGATTTAAGGAAAGATCACATGCCCCCAGAAATGCAAGGAAAAAATCAGACAGAGTGCCAAGCTTGCATCCTGCCTCTCAGCCATTTCTTCTATGGCTATGCCAACCCTTATGTAAATAGCTCTGAATCTAACCACTCCCTCTTCCCAAACCCCAGAATAAAAGTACCAGCAAAGGAAAAAAAAGAACTCCAGAGAAGCCACTCAGGTTATAGAAAGTCTGGGCGTATGCCAAGAACCATTAATGGCTGTTACAATGTAACAAGGCTTAACCCAGAGGCAGTTTCTGAAAACACTTAAGCAGGGCAATAATAAAGATAAGGAGAGTCCTTTATTTCTCTCAACAAATGTTCCAGCAAATGACCCTCCAATGACTGGTAATGCTCCACCTGAAGGGAGCCACCCTCAGCCTCTATAGTACAAATAAAGCCCACAGAGTAGGAGCATGCTCATAGGGCAAGGTCCAGGGTTCCATATCCCGTCCACAAGACAGAGTCCAGGCACAAGACAACAGCAGTCTTTTTTTTTAATTATTATTATTATTTTATTTATTTCTTTACAACAAAATATTTATTCATACACAGATCGCGACGGGAGCTTTACAGAATATATTAACTTCAGTCAAGATATACAAATAAAAAATAAAAAAAACTATACTAGCTTTATCCTTTTTTTAATTCTATTATTAAACCAAGTATACCATTGGTCCCAGCATTGAAAATATACGGAGTCCTTTTGATCTCTCAAAATTTTTGTTAATCTGTCAGCTTCCACATATTCGATAATTTTTCCCAAAATCAAATTTTCAGCCGGTAGGTCTTTCCCCTTCCAATGTTGAGCAAAACATATTCTTGCTGCGGTTGTGATATATGTAATCAAACACCATATATTCGTGCCTATCTTATCTGGCCTAATATTTAATAGATAGTATTCTGATTTCAATTGTAATTTATATCCCATGATTTCTAATATCCACCTCTGTATAGATCTCCAAAATTCGATTGCCTTAGGGCAAGTCCACCATACATGATAATAAGTACCTATCTCCCCACACTTCCAACAATTTGGAGAGAGTCCTGGAAACATTTTGGTTAATCGAGCAGGAGGGAGATGCCATCTATACACCATCTTATACAAGTTTTCTTTATAAGTAGTTGCCATCAGAAATTTCAATTGTTTCGTCCAAATTTCTTCCCATTTTATCAATTCAATTGAGTAACCAATATTTCTCCCCCAGGCAATCATTGAGTCTTTAACAATCTCATCCCCTATCCAATAAGTTATTAAGAATTTATAGATCTTAGATAATATTCTTTCCTCCTTTCCTAATATAATACTATCTATTTCTTGCTGGGTCATGTCTATACCACTTTTTTCCTTGTCTTTCTTATATTTAGAGCTAATCTGGGCATAGGACCACCAATCCAATCTTATTCCTTGAAGCTCTAACTCAATTCTTGTTTTTAAGCAGCCTTGGGCATCCAACAGTTCCGGATAGGATAGGTGTTTTTCTCTATTATAAAGCGAGCTATATGTTATAGCTTCTAACGGGACCAACCAAGAAGGAGTCAAAAAGTAGAGTTTACCCTTAACTTTCCTCCATGTATCAATTAGAATATTCCTTACATAATGTCCTGCAAAACTCATATGTTTTTTAACCTTATCTTGCCAAAGAAAATAGTGCCAACCCTGTTGTAACCCCGAACCTTCCAGAATCAACAACCATCTTCTTCTCAGCAGGATCCATTCCCTTACCCAAACTAAATTTGCAGCCTGATAATAATATTCCCATTTTGGTAAGCCAAATCCCCCTCTTTCTTTCACCTCTTGAAGCATTTTAAATTTAATTCTGGGCTTTTTGTTTTGCCAGATAAATTTAACAACACATTGATTTAACTTTTTGAAAAAAGTATTGTCTAGTCTAGCTGGTGCTGTATAAAATAAATATGTCCATTTTGGGAGGATATAGGATTTTATAATCACGATCCTACCTAATAAAGACGTCTGAAGATTCTTCCATTTCTCTAAATCCTGTTCTGTTCGCTGGAGTAATTTCAAATAATTATCTTCTTTAATTGTTGTGCATTTGGCTGATAATATAATACCTAGGTATCGTAATTTATTAACAATTTGGAATCCCAAAATTCACTTCTAATTCCTTCCCCTGCTTTATTGTCAAATTTTTAGTAATAACCTTAGTTTTTTCCTTATATATTTTTAAACCCGCTACATTTCCATATTTTCCTAATTCATTAATCAAATTTGGACCCGATAAAGTGGGGTCTTCCAATATGAATACTAGGTCATCAGCGTATGCTTGTACCTTATATTGTTGGTTTTTAATATGCAATCCTTTTATTACCGAATTACGCCTAATTTCCCTCAATAAAGGTTCTAATGTTAAAATAAATAGCAACGGAGAAAGCGGGCACCCCTGTCTACTTCCTTTCTCAATATAGATTTGTTCAGAAGCATCTCCATTAATTAGAATCTTAGCGGACTGCTTTGAATAAATTGAACGAATTGCCTGAATAAACCTTTCCCCAAATTGCATATGTTGTAATAAACCCACTAAAAAACTCCAACTCACTTGATCAAAGGCCTTTTGCGCATCCACAAAGACCAAAGCCAATTGTTTATCAATATGGGTTTCATAATGTTCCAAGACGTTCATAATTATTCTCACGTTATCTCTAATCTGCCTGCAAGGAAGGAAACCATTTTGATCTTCATGTATAAATTGACTTAGGAAACCTTTTAGCCTTTCTGCTAGCACTGCCGCAAATAGTTTGTAATCTGCATTAAGAAGCGAAATAGGTCTATAATTCTGGATCAGGGATAAGTTGCTGCCTTCCTTCGGCAAGAGGGTTATTAATGCTTCTGACCAGGAATTCGGAATCTGTCCCTCCCGGATTATCCCATTAAATAGTTCTGTCATATAGGGATTTAGGACTTCCCAAAGTGCCTTGTAATATTCTATTGGGAGGCCATCTGTACCTGGAGTCTTTCCTGTTTTTTGTTTTCCCATAACCCTTTCAATTTCCCCTTCGGTTATCTCCCTGTCCAATATTTCCCTAGACATGTCCGATATTTTGGGTAGATCAGATTCTTCTAAATATTTCTTTATTTCCTGCTCAGATTTATCCTCTTTTCTATATAAATCGGAATAAAATTCCTGCGCTATTCTTTTCTTTCCTTCTTCCCCTGTAATCCATTCACCATTCCCATCTCTCAAGTTATGAATTCTACTCCTTTCCTTTTCTTTTTTTAATCGGTATGTAAGCCATATTCCCTGTTTATTTGCGTTTTCAAATTGCCGTTGTTTCATCCACCTAATTTTTTTTTCCTAAATCCTCTTGGTCTAATAAGTTAATTTGATGTCGTACTAATTTCAAATTCATATTGAGTTCTCTATTGTTTGGGTCCTGTTGCAACATAGCCTCACTTTTGGTCAAGTCTTCTAATAATTTATCTCGTTTAGCCCTCTCCTTCTTCCGTTTTCCCGCTATATAGTTTATCACTAAACCCCGAAACACTGCTTTAGCTGTTTCCCAAACATTTTAAAAGTTCGCATCTTCCTTATTATTTTCCTGGAAAAAAAAACCCCATCTCCTTCTTTAAATAACTTAAAAATTGTTCATCTTTGAGGACCCTTACATCCATTCTCCATCTGGGCCTTGTTTTCAAGCCTCCCCATGTTATCCATAGTGGATTATGGTCTGCCCACTCATTAATGCCTATTCCTACTTTCTGTGTTCCCTGCCTCAGTTCCCCCGACATCCAAACCGCATCTATCCACGACCAAGATGAGTGCATAGCGGAGAAATATGTGTACTGTCTATCTTCCGGGTGTTTTTCCCTCCAAATATCTCTAAGTCCAAATTCCTTTTGTATTTGATGGCAAATAGTAGGCAATCTTTTCTTTGCTGATCTCTTTTTTCCCTCCTGATTCTTATTTCCAGATATATAATCTTTATCCTTATCATCTATGGCGTTGAAATCCCCCACTGTACAAATATGTGAGTAATCAAGTTCTACCAATTTACTATAAAGATTCTGAAAAAAAGCTTTTTGATTCCCTTAGGTGCATAAATACAAACCAATATGCTTTTTCCCCCACAAATTTCTACTTCAATTATCAAAAGTCTCCCTTCTTCATCTGCAAAAATTAGTCTCGAGTTTATATGCTTTTGAACATAAATTGCTACTCCTCTTTTTTTAGTTTCCGCTAGAGATGTATATAATTGACCCAATCTGGTATAATTCAATAAATAGAGATGATCTCTTTTTACGTGTACTTCTTGAAGGCATATAATATTCAAACGTGCTTTTATTAATTTATTAAAGATCTTTTTTCTCTTGTTCGGGCTATTCAGCCCATTAATCTTAACTGACAATAATCGAATTTCCTCCCCCATCCCTTCTCCCTTCTGTTGCCCTTACTTGCCTTCTACTTGAAGTTTCTTTTTTGTTTGTCTTGTTTCTCTCTGATTTAGTCCCTCGGCTCCTATTTCTGCCTGTATCTGTGTCTGTCCTTTTCCTTTCTTTCTCCCACCTAGCTGTTCTGGTTCCCCTCTCTCTTCCTCCTCTAATAATTCTTCCCCACTCTTCCCCTCTGACTCTTCTCCCACCTCCGCTTCTAAAGGGTTCAAATGTCTTATAAAAAATTCTCTAGCATCTCTAAGGTTATCAATTCTCACTTTTTTGTCAGCCCAAGTAAATTGTAACCCTTCCGGTAATAACCACCTGTATAGTACTTTGTGTTTTCTTAATTGACTGGTTAAGAAATGATAGTTTCATCGTATTTCCCGTATCCGTCTGGGGAGTTGCTTCAATATTATCAATTGTTTGTCCTTATATGTCACCGTTTTGTCTCTGGACTTCAAAATCACTTCTTCCCTAAGAGCTTTTTTTGATAGTCTAACATGAACCTCTGTCGGAAGTCTCTGCCTCCTAGCGTAACTTGTAAATACACGGAAAACGTTGTCTATATTTCTCAGGACATCTTTCTTAGTTATCTCCAGAATCCCAGCCAAAATATCCGCTACAATATCTCTTAAAGGCTCCCCCCGTTCTTCCACCACATTTTTTATCCTCAACTAGAAGGCTGACATTTCCATTTCAAGAAATATAATTTCTTCTTCCAGGGCCCTATTCACCGAGAGCTGCTCTCTTTCATTTCCATCCAGTCTCTCCTCACATCGTCCCACTCTCTTCTCTACATCTTGAACTTTACTCTCCTGTTGTGTCAACACCCCCTGAACACCTTCCAGCCTCTCATTCAACATTTTGTTATCGTTTCTAACAGCTCCCAGCTCCCCTTTAAGGTCTAACATTAAGTCCTCTAAATTTTTGGAAATATCTTCTTGATTTTTTTGTCATCACCTCATACATTGCCTGCAGCATATTTTGTAGACTTAATAAAGATGGAGGTTTCCCTGCAGCGGCTAAGTCCTCCAAAGATTTAGATGATGATGAAGATGATGATGTAGGTATGGCTGGAGTAGCAACCGTTGGGAGTGTCAAAACTTTTTTCCCCGGTTTTGTGGTCGTTACAATTTTTGCACTTGACATCTTGTTTATAGAGATATTCCAGATCACTTTCAAAATATCTTAATCAGCTTTTAAGTTAGTCAATTCAGCAAATATGTTATATTCCAAATCCTTCAGGTCAAGTCTAGTCAATAAAGATAATAATCAATGGGGGTAATTCATCCAAACACGTATAATCAAATACCAAACAGATTCAAATTTCTTCTCTCCTAAGAGCACAATATATAGTGTAATTATACAGTTCGCCACTAGAGGGGGGTAAAGTACTGTTCCATACCCACACCTTCTAATAATAGAAAAGAAGGGAGAAGAGTATTTCTCTACCAAGCGATATATCTGTCCGTTCGACCACCGTGCTTAATTTAATTCTTAATTTATCCGCGGGGAGGGAGGAAATAAACCATCCAACAATACTTCTCATCAGTCGAGTACAAATCCAATATTTCTTTCAGTCAGCACAATTTAATAACGGCTCGAAGTTCCTGGTGTAATAAACTAGCAGCCGCTTTCCTCGTCTTAGCTCCAATCGTAAAAGGGCACTCAGAACGTTCCTCCACCACCACAGCACTCACAATAGGGAGATCAAAAGGATCAAGGGTCCGTCACAATGTAGACTAATTTACATTAGAAGAGGGCTCCTTGCCCGTCTACGATCAGGTTTCCCTTCCAAAATAGGTAATCATCGCTTTGGGGCCGCCATTACTGGCGCCGTCTTCCCAGCCTGTGACAGGAGAGATTCGCCTTCACGTGTCAGATTGCCACTCTACACGCGCTCTCTGCTCCTCTCCGCTTACGGCCGCCTCTCCGGGGCCGCTACCGGCACAGAAAAACCGCCCAGGCTGGAAAGTTTACAAGAAGGCGACAGGAGCGATCTCCATTCCCGTCTTGCTTGACACGATGACGTAACCGGAAACCGACAACAGCAGTCTTCAGGTCATAGAAAAGGTCCAAGGCAAGAAGCGGTTCCAAAGGCACAGTGAAGCAAAGGCCAAAAGTAGTCCACAAGAGAAGGGCTAGGTCCATGATGGCGAACCGATGTCACGCAGTGCCCTCTCTGTGGGCATGCGAGCTGTCGCCCCAGTTCAGCTGCACTGCGCATGCGCACGTGCCTCCTGCCAGCCACCTAGTCTTCAGGTCTCTGCAATGTGTATGCGCAGGGGGCGGGGTGTGGGGGGAGCGTGTGCATGAGCAGGGAGTGGGGTGTGTGCAGGGAGCATGCGCGCATGCATGGGGGTAAGGGCATGTGCAAAGGCACGAACGCACATGCGGGGGCGTATGCAGGGTGCACATGCACGTGTGGGGATGGGGCACATACGCGGGGCTGTGCACGCATTACATTTGGGGGGCACGGGGGCACACATTTGACTCGGTTTGGAAAAGGTTAGCCATCACTGGGCTAAGTCGAAGAGAAAAGGCAAAGAGCAATCTTCCAAGCAAGGCAAGGCAAACAGCAACAGACACAAGTCAAAGCCTGGGGAGTGTAAGCCAAAGCAAACAATTGTTCCTAGCAAAAACTAACTCCCCACGGCTTCTCCTAACTTCGCCACCGTCCCTTGTGAGGAGGGTTGGAGTGACTTCCTCCCAAGTAGTCTTGCAGCCCTTCTCTGAGCTTGCCTACACTCCGCTCTCTTTGCCCTTGGATCAGTGGAGTAGGCAGCTATTCCTCATCAGAGGAGATATGCTGCCTATCAGTACCACTGCCTGTCAGCAGCTGATCATCCCAATGTCTGTGCAGGCAGGCAGGTGTCCATTTGGTTGACCATCTCCCTCAATGCCAGAGGGGCCCGGGACAGCATTTTCCTCAGTCCCTGGCCTCTCCAAACATCTCCAAGGGAGATGTGCCATTCCTGTTGGATGTCCCAGTTCCAACTGCTTCTCCTCTGAACAAAGGCCCAATGGGGCCAAGACACTAATCCCCCACACACAGGTCATCCTCCCCCAGAACCCTGTGGACTAGGGTGTTCCAGATACTTGGGTGAATGCCAAGGACTGTGCATGGCTCGTATATTCTACAATATACGAGCCATGCACAGTCCTTGGCATTCACCCATATAAAGTCCTCCAGTCCATAGCCCTTCAAAGCCACCAGATACTGGAGGCTCATCCAATGTGAATCTCAAATGCTGTTCACCTCATACTCCTGAGGTCCCTGTATGGTCACAGGACCCAGTGCAGTGGGACGATGGAACCATTGACACAGACACTAGTAATGACCAGTGTAACACCGGATAGATCCTCATATTTCAAGGCAATGTTAGCAATGGAAGGTAACAGGATTGATCACAGCTTCAACAGGAAATGGGCCTAGATAATGTTGATTCAGTTTTGAGATGGTTGACTCAAAGGCAGGTGCCACAGGGAAAGCCAAACCTGATCTCCTACAGTTAGCAGAGGAACATCTGTGTGGTGATGGTCAGCAAACTTCAGTAACTTGGTGCACAGCCCAAAGCTCTTGGAGGAAAACATTCACCACAGGCACAGGAAAGTCTGGTGGGGCTAAGGTAAAGAGGTGCAGGTGAAAACCATAACTGGTGAAGAACAGGGTCACTTGGGTAGAGGTGTGTTGCAAATTGTATGCAAACTCAGCCAACACTAGCATGTCCGCCCAGTTGTCCTCCTGTTGATTCACGAAGCACCAGAAATATTGCTCAAGGATGGTATTCATTCTTTTACTATACCCTTCAGCAGTGGTGAAATTAAAAAAAATTCCCTACCGGTTTTGTGGGTGTGGCTTGGGAGGGGTCCTGTGACTGAGTGGGCATGGCCAACTCAACATCACTCAGCCACGCCCACTCAGTCACATGACCACCACCACCAAGCCACGGCCACAGAACCTGGTAGGAAAAATTTTTTAATTTCTATTCTGCCTATTTTTCCCTGTTGCGAAATGCCTGCAGCTGCAGCCTCTTTTTTTCGGTGTCCCTGGAGGTGCTTCTTGTGATGAAAGATGCAGCTGCTGCAGGCTTCTTGTAGCGAAAGTTACCAGAGCTGCTCTCCTTCTTAAACATGCTGCCGCCATCGCTGCCCTGTTCCATGTGCTGGCCACGCATGCGCACACCATTGCCTGCTGCCGCTGATGAATGAATAAATAAATGGTATGCGCATGCGCGGCCAAGCGCATGGAACTGGGGTGATGGCGCGTTTAAGAAGGCTCCGAGGAAGGTAAGGATGCATCCCATGGCAAAGAGAGAGCAAGCAGCGGCTCTAAGGCAAGGCAGGAGCCAGGGAATTGTTCTGACCTAGGCTTCCTGAGTCAGTAAAACACACGAGTAGTTCCAAAAACCTCTTATTGCAACAACTGCAAATTCTGTTCATTCACCAATGAGTCCCAAATAGTTGTAAAGAGTCCTTCAGGATAAGGCTGATAATCACCCACCTTTATCTCCCTTAACACGCTGCCAAAGACCTAATTGGCAAAGCCACATGGAGTCCAGAATCAAACAGAGCTTCAGACTTTAAACTGAACAGAATTAACAACATTGCTTCCTGCAAAGGCCCACGTACCTTTGCTCCTCTTTTAAGTCTTATGGGAGAGGCCAATCATCTCCAAGGCCTACTCCCGAGTCGTCCCTTTTGTTTCAATTATTCTTGCCTTCTGGCAGCTCTGTGCATGCGTGCACTGGGAACAGGCTCCCCCTGTTCCTCTGCTTCACTGAGGTCCAACTCTGGAGGCTCCAGAGGCAGCACTTACCTCCCAGATGGCCTTTCTCTGCCTCCGATGCAGAGCCCTCATCTGAGCCTTTCCCAGACTCCAGGACTGGCCCATGTTCCTCCCAAACCTCCTCACTGTCCGACTCTGCTGCCAGCTCCACAGGCCATCAGCAGACCACACCAGGAATGGTACATTCCCGAACCCGGTTGAGGTGGGCAGTGAGTGGGCAGCATGCAATTCTTAACTAAATGTTCCCTTTATTAGGAGCATAGGCAGCCCTGGCCAAGAGTCTCTCCCTCACACACACAGCAGGCTAACTAAGTCTCTAAGTGCCTGTAGAAAGCAAAGTTCGTCCCCTTTCCGCTGAAATGGCCCCACCTTCCAAGACTTCATTTATTTATTTATTTATTTATTTATTTATTTATTTATTTATTTATTTATTCAATTTATATGCCGCCCTCCTCCGAAGACCCAGGCCGGCTTACAATGCACTTTATTTTATTTATTTTATTTTACTGAATTTCTATACCACCCTTCTCCCGAAGGACTCAGGGCGGTGTACAGCCAGAAATAAAACCATGACAATAGAAAAAAACAAGTTAAAACAATTGGCCGAAAATTCTAATAAAACAACCCATTAAAAAAGTAAAAATATTATTATTTAGGCCAGCCCTGCTTGTTGGATTAGTAATGTTTTTAGGCCACGGCGAAAAGTACGCAGGTCGGTGATCCTACGAATCTCCAGGGGCAGCTCATTCCAGAGGGTAGGGGCCCCCACAGAGAATGCATTTCTCTGAGAATGCACTTCACTTATAGCAATAGCCTTCATTCTTTTGTATATACCTGCTTATTAGGGCTTTTGGCTCCCCATAAGCAGTGTTTCTACAAAGTCAGCTTATTGCCCCCACAATCCGGGTTCTCAATTTACCTACCTCGGAAGGATGGAAGGCTGAGTCAACCTTGAGCCTGGTGACATTTGAACTCGCACTAATTGCAGGCAGCTGGAAGCTAAGTGCTACATAACAGCACTTGGTCCGCTGCACCACCAAGTGTCTCTCTATCCAAACTCATGAAGTCTTGGAAGGTGTGCTTGCTCTTATCCAGGAGCAGACACACACACACACACACGCTCAGAAGGCACGCCCAACTCTCAGCACTGCAGATTCCAAGAAAGAATTCTGATAAAGTTCCTGACAAAATTCAGAAGTTCAGAATATCAGTGGTTGACCAACAGTGATACAAATAGTTGTCTGCCACACCTATTCGCCTCCGCCCCCTCCCTTTTATCCCCAGAACTAGGGTGGGGTTTAGCTAACAGCGATGGCTCTTCCGTCCCAAGGACCACCCCATAGCTTCCCGCTGCTCTCCTCTGCCTTCTGTTCATCTGTGCATCAGGCAGCAGACATAGTTGTCCGTCCTCTTCCTCATCAGCCACCTCCAGACCTGAGGGCTGTTGCCTCGCCATCTAGGGGCTGATGGATAGCCCAGGCTCTGCCTCTGTCTCTATCTCTGACAGCTCCATTCCCTCTTCCCCCTCGGAGTTCTCCAGTTGCCTTTATGCTGGTCTCAACTTCCTCTCCGTCTTCTCATCTGATTCAGCAGCTGGAGGGACCAGTGGTCAACAGGCCACAACAGTGGGCTTGATTATTTTAGTAAGTTGACAGAACTTATTGTGTGTTTTTATTGGCTGCCTTTTCAAATTTCAAAGAGAAATCTCAAATCTTGGAAATGAGATTGATCACAAAGATAGCCACAGAATCAGATATACTGTAACTGCTTCAGTAATACAGCTAGGTGCTAATGGTAATGAGTCACTTCAAGCAAATGATTGTTTCCATCCTTTAATAACATTCTTGGGGGAATTCAGAGAATGATAAGGTACCTCAAATTAAGGAGAAATGTACTAACAGAACAATTAACCAGTGGAACAGTTTGCCTTCAGAAGTTGTTGGTGCTTCATTACTGGAGGGTTTTTAGAAGAGACTGGACAGCCACTTGTCTGAAATGGTATAGGATCTCCTGCCTGAGCAGGAGGCTGAACTAGAAGACTTCCAATGTCCCTTTCAGCTCTATTCTGATCGATTGGCCTAATATTCTAGAAATGAGCTGCTCTCAAAGCAATGTTATGCATGTATTTTCAGGCTTTATAAAAATATTTCTATCTAATTTTCTAGGTTTGGTATGCAAAGACTCCTCTAGGAAAAGCACGAATCAAGTCACTGACAGAGAAGGAAGATACTGGAAAGGGGAAAGGAAAAGGAAAAGAAAAAGACAAGGGAAAAGAAAAGGATAAGGGGAAGAAGAAGGAAGGCAAAAAGACCAAAGAATAAAAATGGTCTTAATAGTCATTGTAGTTATAATGTAAAGGAGAACCTTTTCTTGGAATGCAAGTTTTCTACTTGATACCAGTGAACAGATCATATGTAAAAGTACCCTTTGAAAAACATAGAACAAAACCTGTATGACATTTAAGATCCTTTAAACCACTGTATTTTTCTTTTATTATTTAAGCTATTTTAAAGTTACTTAGTATGATTTATCAGTTTTAAAAATCTAGTAATTGAAAATCTGTCTACAAATTTTAAGTCACATATTTTACAGTATTTATGCTTATGAGTTTTGTCCAGTGAGTGAGAACAATATCTATTCAAATCAATCCATATATAACTTAGAAGTGGTTTATTTCTTCTTTTCCTGGTTGGACATGAGAACTATGTAATAACCTGTTCCACTGGTAATCTGCATGTATCCTCTGTCCAGGTAGTTCAAAAGAAATGGGATAGGTTTTTCCTTAGCCCTACAGGGAGTTGCAGGCTTGTGCATAGAAGACAACTATATATTTATAACTTACAAAATTTGTAAAACACTGATAAATTATTGTTTCCAATAAATTTTTTAGAATTTAAAAGATTTATTTTTTGGAGTTATTTTAAAATACTGTTAGCTGCTGAATGATATTGGCCCTTGGATGAACTTTTCTGAGAATATATTTTCAGGTATATATGCCCTGCTGAGACTGGTGCATAACATAGGGGTCTTCCTGAACTCTCCATTCCTAGTGGCAGCAATGGCCATGAAAGCCTTTCACAGATTCTTGTGCACCAGTTGCACACATTTCTGGAACAAGAGACCCGCCTCACAATCACTCATCGTATGGTCATCTTCAAGTTGGATTATTACAATATTGTCCAAATGAGGCTGCCCTTAAAGATCACCCAGAAATTATAGGTGATCCCAAATGTGCAGGACAAGCAGTGATGAGCATGCCCTGATATGTGAACTGTATTGGTTGCCATTTGGGTTTGAAGTCATTTCAAGATGCTGATTATGATCTATAAACTCTTACATTGCATAGGGCCTACTATCTGAGGGACCACTTGTCTATTTTCTCCAACACAGCTCGGTTGCTTCAGGTCCTATCAATTAAATCAAATCCTCAACCCCTGAACTGTGGCCCACTACCAGGGCAAGCACCTTTCATTCAAGTGCTCTCTGCTCACACAAGTGGAACTTCGAGCACAAGTGCCCTCCATTCACACGCAAAGCTCCATTTGTGTGAGTCGAGAGTGCAAGCACTCACCCTAGTGTGGGTTCTACTTACCTTTAGTATTGTTCGCAACGAGATCACTTGTGCGCATGCACAGATCACCGATGATGACATCCAGGGTGGTGGAAGGGGCCTCCCGCCAGTTTTACTACCGGTTCTTGTGAACCAGTCCAAACCAGGGGCAACCCACCACTGTCTCACACCAATGGATCTGTGTGCGTGTGGACCTGCCATTCACACACACCCTTCCACACCGGACCAGGCCACCAAGATGGAATGGTTGGGCACTACTGAATTAAATGATGCTCTCTAATGATCTGCAGGAAGCAGACCTTCTCTTCTCCCACCTTTGGAACAACATCTCCCCTCATATATTGCTTGTGCTCTGTGCCATGTTGTACATTGTTTTCAAATTGTGAAGCTGCCAGGTTTATTTGGAGTTGGGCAGCCTAAAAATTTGACAAATAAATAAATATTACACTTGATCTTAGACAAAAAGCAATAAATGTTTTCATATATTAATGGTAATAGTATTAAAAATGCTTGCATTATGCTATTAGGAAAGAGGTTAATATGGTAGCAACACAAGAATATATTGATCCTTATGGACATTTATTATTATTAATCTAGCATATTAGATTGTGATTTAATTCTTATTAATTTTATTTAGCCTATAAAATGATTCTGATTTATTTCATAGATGTTTTGCAAAATTGTATAATTAATATATAATCATTTAATTCTAGGAAATTACATCGATCTATTTTTTTTAATTGAAAAGTTTTACAAAAAGTTTACATATTCCCCCCGCCCTTCCCTACCTCAACCTCCCCCCTCCCCCCTCCTCTTCCCAGAGCAAATTACAGGGTATAAACTTCAACAATCATAATCAATCCTAGTCTAAACAATTATGACATTCCACATCTCTTGTTCCTTCAATTCCCTAATTACCCGCCTAGCTTTATTACTTAAAGACACACCAAATATCTATATAATCAATCATAACCTATCTGCAATTTCTTATTCCGGTATTTATTTTGAATATAATCTATCCATCTTCTCCAGTCTCTTAAATATCTTTCATTTGAATGATCCTTCAAGTACGCCGAGATTTTTGCCATTTCCGCTAGATTTGTAACTTTCATTGTCCACTCTTGGATTGTAGGTAAGTCTTGCTTCTTCCAATATTGTGCCACCAACAGTCTTGCTGCAGTTATTAAATTCAAAATCAATTTAGTCTCTGTAACTGTACAATCCGTAACTATACCCAGCAGAAACAGCTGTGGTGTAAATTTCAACCTCTTTTTAAGAATATTTTGTAAAATCCACCAAATTTTTATCCAAAACGCTTTAACCTTTTTACATGTCCACCAAATGTGAAAATAAGTGGCATCCTCACAATTACATCTCCAACATTTTGGTTGTACATTCGGATACATACGAGATAGCTTTTTTGGGTCTAGATGCCATCTATAAAACGTTTTATAAAAGTTCTCCCTTAAATTTTGCGCTTTGGTAAATTTCACATTTGTCACCCATATTTTCTCCCACGTTTCCATCATTATTGGCTGTTCAAAATTCTGCGCCCATTTTATCATACAGTCCTTAACTAGCTCTGTTTCCGAGTCCATCTCTATCAATATATTATACAATCTTTTTATGTGCATTGGGCTTTGGTCTCTAATTTGTTTAATTAAATTTTCATCACTTTGTATATCACCAGTTTTCTGGTCTTTTCTCCATCTGGCTTGTAATTGTACATATTTTCTCCTCTTTCAACACATTCACAGATTTTAATTTTAATATACCTCCCTCCATAATGAGAATATCTTTATACGTAATTACATCCTGTCTACTTTCTATACTCGTATTCTCTATTGCGTGCCTGGGTGCTGTCCATATAGGTATGTTTTCATTTAACTTATATTGATATTTCTTCCAGACACGCAATAAAGCATTTCTCAGTATATGACTCTTAAATGCTCTATCCACCCTTTTTTCATACCCTGAATAAGCATGCCAACCATAGACCAGGTCATGCCCTTCAATATTCAATATCCTTCCATTTGTTAAATTAATCCAATCACTAATTGCTGATAAAACAGCTGCTTCATAGTACAATTTTAAATTTGGCATTTTCAATCCTCCTCTTTCTCGTATGTCCTGCATTATTTTCAATTTTATCCTTGGTTTCTTACCTTGCCATACGAACTTATTAATACCTTTCTGCCATTCTTCCAGGTTGGCATCCTTTTTTAGTATTGGTATCATTTGAAAGAGGAATAAAAACCTAGGTAAAACATTCATTTTTATAACTGCTATTCTACCCAACAAGGACAGTTGTAATTTTTTCTATTTATCCATTTCAGCTTGTATTTTATGCCATATCAATTCATAATTATACTTATACAATTTACCATTAGAAGATGCAATATAAACTCCTAAGTACTTGACTTTTTTAACTATTTCACATCCTGTTACCCTTTGTAACTCCTCTTTTTGATTAGCTGTCATATTTTTAACTATCATCTTTGTTTTTCCAATGTTTATCTTAAACCCAGATACTTGACCATACTGTTTTATTATATCAATCAAAACCTTTGCTGATTCCACTGGATGAGTTAAGGTCATAACCAAATCATCTGCAAATGCCCGTATCTTATATTCATAGTCTCTAACTTTGATTCCCTTTATCTCATCTATATTACGTATTTTGTTTAACAGCAACTCCAAAGTTAATATAAATAATAATGGCGATAAGGGACATCCCTGTCTCGTATCTTTTTCAATT
Source organism: Arizona elegans (assembly GCA_022577455.1). Taxonomy (NCBI): domain Eukaryota; kingdom Metazoa; phylum Chordata; class Lepidosauria; order Squamata; family Colubridae; genus Arizona; species Arizona elegans. The sequence continues at coordinate 160,466,017 of JAKOOJ010000001.1, forward strand.
TTAAAAGTTTCTGTCAAACTGCCATTAATAATTATCTGAGCTGTCTGTTCCTGATATATTGCTTTTATAGACTGCATAAAGCAATTCCCAAATTGCATCCTATTAACCACTCTCAATAAAAATTGCCAATCTAATCGATCAAAAGCTTTTTCCGCATCCAGAAATATAAGCACCGCAGGAATTTGGTTATTCCTTTCCAAATATTCCAATATGTCAACAATTTGTCTTACATTATTTTTCATTTGTCTACCTTGTATAAAACCAGTTTGGTCAGCATGAATCATTTTTTGCATTACTAGCATTAACCTATTTGCCAATATCTTAGCAAATATTTTATAATCTGTATTCAATAAGGATATGGGTCTATAATTTTTGGGTTGTGTCAAATCTTGATCTTCTTCTGGAATTAACGAAATAAAAGCTGTTTTCCATGAAGGTGGTACCCCTTCACCCAGCTGAATTCTATTAAATAATTCTTTAAGAGGTAGAACCATCTCCAGTTGTAAATATTTATAATACACAGCTGTTAATCCATCCGTGCCAGGAGCCTTACCAGTTTTTAACTGTTTAATTGCTGAGAGGATCTCCTCCTCTGTTATTAATTGGTTTAACCGTTCTCTTTGTTCCTCTGTAACTATTGGGATATTCTGTCTATCCAGATATGTCTCTACCTCTGCACCTTCTATTTTGTCTGCAGTATACAGTCTTGCATAAAATTCTAAAAATGCCTTTTTAATCATATTTTGGTGATACACCTCTTTACCTTTATACTCTATTTTCTCTATGGTACGAGATTTTTGTTTTTTCCTCAGCATGTATGCCAACCATCTACCTGGTTTATTTGCATTACAAAAAGTATTATGTTTGGCATATTGTAGATTGGTTGCCACTTGGTCTGAAAGCATCATATTAAATTGCCCACGTAATAAACTGATCTCTTCTTTGATTTTCTTATCCCCTGGGTTATCTATTAACACCCTTTCTTTTTTCTTAATCTCTTCTTCTAATGCCCTCCTTTTCTCCACTTGTCTACGCCTATAAGCAGTATTCATATTTATCAAAACTCCTCTCATATATGCTTTACTAGCATCCCATACCATATCCATAGATGTTCCCTTGTTCATATTAAAAACAAAAAATTCCTTCATTAGTTTTTTACATTTTATTACATTTTTCTCATATCTGAAAAGATTTTCATTTAACTGCCAAGATCTCCTAGCTCTTTCCCCACACTCCAGTTCCATCCAAACTGGACTATGATCAGTTAAAATTCTGGGACAAATCTTCATCTTCTTTACCCTGGAAAAAAATCATTTGTAATTAATATAAAATCAATTCTTGAAAAGGATTGATGTCTATCTGAAAAAAATGTAAAATCTTGTTCTCTATAGTTCCGTTCACACCAAATATCTTTTAATTCCATATCCTCCATCATATCGAAAAAAGTCTTAGGCAGTCTGGGTCGCAATTTGGTAGATTGTACTATTCTTTTCTTATCAATACTAGGGTCTAACACTCCGTTCCAATCTCCCATCAATATACATGAATTATAATCCCAATGTAATAATTTTGTATGTATCAACTTATAAAATTTCTCTTGCTGTTGGTTGGGAGCATATATCCCCAATAAAAGTGTTTTCTTTCCTTCTATCATTATCTCAATTGCCAGAAATCTTCCTTGTTGATCTGCTTCAATTAATTTAGCCATCAAATCTCTTTTCAAGTAAATCACTATTCCATTCTTTTTTTCCGGGGCTGATGCAACAAAATGTGTTCCCAATTTTGTATTTATTAAATATTTTTGATCAGTTGTCCTTATATGTGTTTCCTGCAGGCATATTATTTCATTTTTAAATTGTCTCAAGTGGTGAAATATTTTCTTCCTTTTTTGTGGTGAGTTTAAACCATTTACATTCCAGGTTAAGAACCTAGAAGCCATCCTCAGACTCTCGAAGCTTGGCGAGAACCGCTTGATAATCCTCTTGGAATTTTCTTTTGAGTCTCGCCCCTCCCACAGCTTCTGCACCAATATTCACTTCTTGTGATAAAGCCTGCTCTTGTAACTTTTTTAACTCTTCAATTTTACGTTTAGTAGCTGCTCTGGTTTGTCTTTGATCTTTGCCTTCTTCTTGTTTTTCAGCTATATCCCATGCTTGGACAGCACTTGAAAGTTGCAGTACCTCCTCCTGCATACTCATAGCTCCGCCTTCCAATTGCTTCTGCAGATCCTCTTTCCTTCCCTCTGTCGCCTCTCTTACTTTTTTACCTCCTGGCACTGGTGGTTGTCCAGCCTTTAGTATGTTACTATAAAAATCTCTTGCTTTGCATATTGTATTGAGACGATATCGCTCTCCTGCCTATAATCCAACTGGGACTTCCCATCTGTATTGTACCTGTCGATTCCTCAGCTCATCTGCCAGAAAAGCATACTCTTTCTTGGATCTCAGCATTTTGAGTGGTATTTCTTTAAATACTGCAACTTCTTGTCCTGCCACTTGCAACTTATTTTTATAGGCAGCTTGTAAAATCTCATTTCTAATCCTTCTAGTGACAAAGTAAATCACAATATCTCTTGGTAGTTTCCTTTGTCTAGCTACCCATGAGTTAACACGATAGATCCGGTCCATTTGCCATTCAAGTTCACCTCTGGGCACTCCTATAAACTGTGCCAGAGCATCTTCAAAGATCTCTTTCAAATTTTCTTTCGGATTTTCTTTCAAGCCTCTTATTCTCACGGCAAATTCCATCATCTTATATTGTGTCAACGAAATTACATCGATCTATTGATGTATCAGAATAAGTATAAGAAGATCTCTCCTAAAAATATAGTTATAATCAAAATTAGCTCTAGGCTTATACACAAAAGTTTAATTTGATAGATGTGTAGTGTAAATTTCATTTTAGGATTTATTTTTTTATATTCACAGAATGTGTTCCATACTAGATTATTTTAATTTCCTCTTTATTAATTAGAATATATTTTAGATTCTTCTGTTCATCTTATTGTTATATCTGATCATCTGAATCCTTCAATTTAAAAAGTTTAAATCTGCCCAAGATAAGTGGTATTTTAACACTTGTTACAAAAGGAGGGATTTTTAAGTTAAAGAAGAAATTTTGGTTAAAGAAAGCTGCAGAAGATCCTATGGAGCTGTCCTATCATGCAGTTGTATTAGCCAAGTTACAGATGGGAAATTTTTACGATGACCAGGTAGCTTTTTCATTGAATAGTTTAAACCATTGGGAGTCTGATAAAAAAGCTGGTATGTTGTTGACACATCAATTAAAGCAACATCAACAAAGCCTAATTTCTAAAATAATTATTGTATTAGAATGTAGAACAATAGGATTGGAAGGGACATTGGAGGTCTTCTAGTCCAACTCCCTGCTCAATCAGGAGAAACCTATATGATTAACAATTATTAATTACTAATTATTAATAATCATTAGCAATTAACTTTTTTTCTAAATCATCATATACTTTGTATGAAACATACAAACATCATATAGTTTGTATAATAGGAAGCCAATTCTTGAATCATATAGATATTCAATTTTTATCATAGGATAATATTGATATTACATGATTCTAACAGTTTGTGCAAATTGATTAACCTCCTGGTCCTAGAATGGTACGAAGTGTTTGCAGATTTCCTGGACTCTGTACTATTGGAAGTTTATAATGAATCTTTTAAAAGGTTAGTATACAGCCTCTTTCATTTTATGAAGCTTAAATAAAATTGATTTTAAAACCAGATAAAAATCCTAAATTCAGGTTTACTTCATTAATGTGGATACTGAGGCTCCGATTCTTTTACTTCATTGGCTAGATAGTTGCAGAAATTTTATTACATAGAATCCAACCATTCCAGTAAGGGTTTAGTAAAAATGGTGAAGATTTACATTTATTAATAATTATACTGGAAGTAGCTAAAGACAGATTGGACTCTGAATTCTTTTAATGCAAAAAAAAAACCCTTTGGTTTGGTGCAGATTAATTGTTTAAAGCAATTGATGATCAGATACAGTGTTTCCAGATATTTTGTTCATTGGATTGAGACATATTATTTGCAACCTTGACAAATCAAGCTATTTATTTGCAACCATGACAAATCAAGCTATTTCAAATTCCTTTGAGTTACAACGTGGTACTTGGCAGGTATGTCCAGTTTTGTACTTGTTTTATAATTTGATCCTTGAACCTTTAACAGCCTTTAGGTTTAATGGGTATTATCTCAGCAGGGAGCTAATGCAGATTACTTTTATATGCCAATTATGTATTAACAATTTTGGATAAGTACTTTTCCGTCTAATTTCATACACATAGTATAGTATTTTCAAAAGTACTCCACACTGAACAAACAGTTGAAAATGAACTCGGTTAAACTGTTTATGGGCTTTAGGCCCAAATCCTTTTGACAAATGTGATCAACAGAATCATTGTGGCATTTGATTCCTGTGGGCCTCATATCAAGCTTTGCTGCTTTTGAGAAACATTCAGTGAAAGGGAATTTTAGGAGGGAAATGAAGTCTAATTATTTTCAGTAGGAATTCTAAAAGACAAAGCTGTTTTTAATAGGGGGTGTGATGACTTAATGGTTTAAAATGTTGAGCTTGTCAGCTGGAAAATTGACAGCTTGGGTTCAAGAACCAAGTGCTGCGCCACAGGTGAGCTCCTATTACTTGCCCTAGCTCATGCCCACCTAGCAGTTTGAAAACATGCAAATACAAGTAGATAAGTAGGTAACACTTCAGTGGGAAAGTAACAGCGTTCTGTGCGCCTCAGTATATAGTCATGCTGGCCATCTGACCAAGGAAATGTCCTTGGAAAGTGTTGGATCCCTTGGCTAAGAAATGGAGGTGAGCACCATTCCCTGGAGTCAGACACGACTGGAGAGGGGAAACCTTTACCTTTAATTGTTTTAATAAGTATGAATTTACTTATATTTCCTCGATTCATTTTCTATTTATTATTCATTTATTCATTTTCTATCTTTTTTTATAAAAAAATTTAGCAACAGTTTATGTTAGTGGTTGTCATTTACATGTAACACATATAACACATTTTCATATATAGAATTCTTTCATGTATGAAAAACAAGTATCCTTCCTACTATATTCAAATGAATGATCACCAACACAAAATTTTGTGTGATTTGCATTGAAGCCAAGAATACAAAATAACAGAATTGAAAGGGACTTGGAGGTCTTCTAGTCCAACCCCCTACTTGAGCAGGAGTCCCTATACCCATGATGGTGAACCTATGGCACGCGTGCCACAGGTGGCACATGGAGCCATATCAGTGGGCACGCGAGCTCAGCTCCAGTGCACATGTGCGCATTGGCCAGCTGATTTTCGGGCCTTCAAGGCCGACCAGAAGTCAGGAAACAGGCTGTTTCCGGCCTCTGGAGGGCCTCCAGGGGGCAGTGGGGAAGGCCGTTTTCGCCCTCCCCAGGCTTCTAGAAAGCCTTTGGAGCCTGGGGAGGGCAAAAAAAATGGGCCTATCGGGCCCACTGTGCCATCATGTGCCACAAGCGGGGGCAGTGCAGGTGGATCACGCGCACATGCATGGGGGGGGCGGGGTGCATAGAATTATGGGTGTGGGCACGCGCATGCACAACCCCCCCCCGCTGCCCACGCTTTTGGCACACGATGGCAAAAAGGTTAGCCATCACTGCCCTATACCTTTCCAAGGTTAAAACTGTAGCACTCTGGTTGCATTGTTTAATTTTTTTCACCTTTCTACAATCTGTGACATCTATACATCTGCTCAAGGTAGTCCTAATTTAGTGGCTGGTTGTTCCCAAATAATATAAAGAAAACTTTAAGACAACAAATTTGATGTGATGAAATGTGATGTGTGAAATGGGAATCAGCAACAGGGTGAGAAAATCATAAAACCCTGAAATTGTATTATAAGCCAGATTTTAAAATTTGACTTCCAATTTGCATATCGAAAATTATGTGCTCCAAGAATAAATCCAGAATAAATTACTTCATGTTTAAATACAAATCCCAAAAGATTCAAAGATCCCAAAAAAGTATAAAATATCCAAAAGATATTTTATACACAGAAATTATTGTGTGTATAATTTATAATTTTAGCCAGGCTAAAATTATTGATGATAATATATAATTATTTTAATAATTGCAGACTCAAATTCATTTTACTGTTTTTTCTGTTTTAAATTCAGTGTAAGTCTGTCTGTGCATGTATTAAAAAAAGCTGACCTGATTTTCTAATATCCATTGAAATCAGTTCATATATTTACTAAAAGCAATGATATTTGAACTGTTAATGTTCCTCTTGGTGAAGTGCCTGCACAAAGCAGTACCTAGCCATGGGCATGGTGGGAGAGGAAAGAGAACTGCCAATCAAACTTGTAGCTGGAATTAAATGCGTACCTGTCTCCCAGCTGCGTATCAACAGCCCTGCCCGGGCTGCTCGACGCCCTATTGGGGCTGGTGGTGGAGTTTCCCAACTTATTGTGCTGGGGGACTTCAATCTGCCATCCCTGAGTGGGGCATTGGGGGTGGCTCGGGAGTTCATGGCCTCCATGGCGGCCATAGACCTGACTCAAATTGTTCAGGGCCCAACACATGAGGGGGGGCCACACGCCCGATCTTCTTTTTGTCTCAGAGCAGTGGCGGGTGGAGTTCGGTGGGGGACTGTCTGCTATTGATCCCCTGTCATGGACCGACCACCATCTTCTCCAGTTGGGCTTCCAGTACACCACCCCTCCTCGCTGGGAAGCGGAACCGACCATCTGGTTCCGCCCCAGGCGCCTGATGGACCCGGAGAGGTTCCAGACGGAGCTTGGGATGATGCCTCTATCTCTCTCCCATGCCCCAGTCACAACCCTGGTGGATGCCTGGGATGAGGCCGCTGCCGGGGCTCTGGACCGGGTCGTGCCTTTGCGGCCTCTAACTTGTCGCAGATCCCGGTTGGCTCCTTGGTTTACCGAGGAGCTCCGGGGGATGAAGTGATGTAGGAGAGGCCTAGAGGAGGATCAAAGGGAGGAGGATCAAAATAAATAGTCTGGTAGAGGCACAAGAATTCCTTGATCATTTGAGAGGGTCAGAAGACGAACAAAGTAGTAAAGAGGAATTGGAAGCTGGCACTACAGAAGGAGAACCCACCCAAAGAAGATCCCAAGAAGAGATTTCGACGGGGAAAGAGAGCTTAGACGAGAAAGAAAAGGAAGAGAAAGAAAGCAGAGAAGCAGGAAAGAAACAAAGACCTCAAAGAGCAGTTCGAGCCAATACTAACATCAAATTTAAGTAAATCAACAGAAGGAGAAAAGGATGGACGACTGGAAAATCTTATCAATTAATGTAAACGGACTTAATGATCATAAAAAAAGAAAAATTTTCTTTAATAAATTGGTTACACAAAATGCAGATATAGTATGCCTTCAGGAGGTACATATTAAACAAAAACACATAAAATATCTGGAATATAAAAAATTGGGGAATCTGTATACCTCTCTAGCTACGAAGAAAAAGAGAGGGGTGGTACTATATATTAGAAAGGAGATGAAGACAGAATTGAAATATGCAGACCCTAAAGGTAGATTACTAATTGTTGAAATCGAGAGGGGCAATTCGGCAATATTAATAGCAGCGATCTATGCCCCAAACAAAAATCTGAAAGAGTTCTACAACAAAACAAGAGATATAATAAGAGGACTGGACAACAACAATATCTGTGTCATTGGGGATTTTAACAGCGTGGTCGATGCGTATAAAGATCACAAAAGATCTAGAGGTCAAAAGAAACTAAGGAAAAACTTACCAAAAACTTTCTTCGACCTAGTTGATGAATTAAACCTTGTGGATATCTGGCGAACATTACACCCCAACAAGAGACAGTACACCTACTATTCTAATCCCAACAAATCATGGTCCAGAATAGACATGATGTGGGTAAGCAGGAACTGGGGCATGGACATTGCGTCAGCGGAAATCCTACCTAATACCTGGGCAGATCATAACCCACTGGAAATCAGATGGAAGAGTACATATAAGAGGAAAAACACAAGATGGAGAATGAACACACAATTTTTGCGAGACAAAAAAAACATCGACAAAGTCAAGAGGGAATTAGAAATCTTTTTTGAAGAAAATGAAAAAGAACCAACGAACCGGGGGATAATCTGGGATACGATGAAGGCCTATTTAAGAGGCCTAATGATATCTTATGGAGCACACAGAAATAAAGAGAGGAGAGAATCTCAAAGAAGATTGCTAGAAGAACTGGCAAAGGCAGAGAAAGAGGCCCAATTAAACCCTGACAATGAATTAACAAAAGTAAATTGGATGAACATTCGTCATAAATTAAATATAATGGATCAAGAAAAACTTGCATATAACATTAAGAGAACAAAACAATATTACTTCAAGAATGCCAACAAGCCGGGAAGGTGGTTATCTTACAGAATTAAAAAAGAGAGAGAGAAAGGAATTATTCTCCAACTTGAAGACTCCGAAGGGCATACCACAACTAAGGAAGAAAAAAAATTGGAGATAGCACACAATTTCTATGCGTCGTTATATAAGGAAGAGGATATATCCAAAGAGAAAGTAAAACAATATCTAATGGAGGAGGGAATGCCACAGATTGGAGAGGAGGAAAAAGAGATGTTAAACAAAGAGATTACATTAACAGAGCTAAAGACTGCAATTGCCAGATTGAAAAAGAACAAATCTCTGGGCCCGGATGGATTCCCAGGGGAATTATACAAAAATTTAGAATTAGAAGACATTCTACTCCCAAGAATGCTCCAAATTTTCAATGAGGCCCTAATGAAAAACAAAATACCAGAATCCTGGAGAGAGGCCTATATTATACTCTTACCAAAAGAGGGATCGGATACCAAATTGATACAGAACTACAGGCCAATTTCACTCCTTAACATCGATTATAAAATATATATGAACATATTAGCGGAGAGATTAAAAAGAATTCTTAACAAGATAATACATAGCGATCAGAATGGATTCCTCCCAGGGAGGCAAATAAGGAATAACACTAGGACAATTCTGGATGTGTTAGAATATTACGAGGAACACCTGGAAAAAGAGGTGGCATTAGTCTTCTTAGATGCACAGAAGGCCTTTGACAATCTGAATTGGGAGTTTATAAAACAACAACTGGACATAATGGGATTTGGACAAAACTTCACAAATACAATAAATACGATTTATGAGAAGCAAAGGGCCAATATCTTAGTAAATGGTGAACTCACCAAAACATTTCAGATCAGCAAAGGAGTAAGACAGGGATGCCCAATGTCACCACTTTTGTACATACTGGCACTAGAAGTGCTACTGAAGAAGATTAGAGAGAGCGATCAAATCAAAGGGCTTAAAATAAGGAAAGAAACATATAAAGTTCAAGCGTTTGCAGATGATGTTGTCCTAATTATGGAAGAACCGGTTGAAACAGGTATACAAATATTGGAAACACTTGATAAATATGGAGAAGTAGCAGGACTCAAATTAAATAAATCCAAAACTAAAATGCTTACTAAAAATATGACGAAAAACCAAAAAGAAGTCCTGGAGGAATCTATGGGAATCCAAATTGTGAAAAAAGTCAAATATTTGGGAGTATGGATCTCAACAAAGTATCTGGCCCTTAAAGAGGACAATTATGTCCCCCTGTTAAAAAGTATAAAACAAGATCTAGAGAAGTGGGGGAAGTTGCAAATCTCCTTCCTCGGGAGGATAGCGACAATCAAAATGAGCATCCTACCCAAATTGCTGTTCTTGTTCCAAACAGCGCCAATTAAATTAGATAAAAATTTTTTCAGTGAACTCAACGTCGTTACTAGGAAGTTTATATGGGGAGGGAAAAAACCAAGAATAGCAATTAGGAGCTTACAAGATAAAAAAAATAGGGGAGGATTAGGATTACCAATATGGGAAACATATCACAAAGCAGCAATTCTTGTTTGGCTAAAAGACTGGGCGACGTTAGCGAACAAAAGAATTCTAACATTAGAAGGGCATGATCTCCAGACAGGTTGGCACGCTCACTTATGGGAAACCGGGAAAAAAACCAAAACACATTTCAACAAACATAAACTGAGGGACATATTGAAATCAACGTGGGAAGAAATAAAACGGAAACACTACACTAAAATTCCCAGTTGGCTTTCAACCATGGAGGCGATAATTTACCCAAACGTCTTGGATTATGGCAAAACTGTAAAATACAAAGAAATTCTAGATGAGGCAGGGAACCTCAAAACATTAGAACAATTAAAAGAACAAGGCATTTGTGTTGAATGGTGGACATACGCACAGATAAAATTAAGACACAAAAAAGATAAGGAACAATATGGCATAGAAATGGGAAATAAAGATTTCGATAAAATTTGGATGGGTACAGATAACAAACTATTAGCTAAAATATATAACTATTTAGTAGAATATGATTTGATGGAAGAAGTAGTTAAAGGCCCAATGCTAGCGTGGGCAAAAAACATTGGGAAAAATATAAATTTGGAAGAATGGGATCAATTATGGAACATCAATATAAAACTCACCAAGGCAACCACTTACAAGGAAAACCAGTATAAGATGATTTATAGGTGGCACCTAGCACCAGCTAGAATTGCTAAGATCTACTCTAATTCAAACCCAAAGTGTTGGAAGTGTGGACACCAGCAAGGTACTTTTTACCATTGCTGGTGGACCTGCCCGCAAGCAAAAAAGTATTGGAAGATGATTGGCAATTGGCTCTCCGAAATAACAGGTGAAACCTTTGAATTAGACCCTAAAATACTTCTCCTGGGAATCTTTAAGACGGAAATGGCAAAAAAGAAAAAATATCTGGCAATCCATATAATAACAGCAGCAAGAATCGCTTTCGCTCAACAATGGAAAGAGAAAAAAATACCAACTAAGGAACAAGTAATCGGCAAAATAATGGACTGTGCCGAGATGAACAAATTAACATTAGAAATTAACGACAGAGAAGATTCAGATTATTATAGCATATGGGACAAGTGGTACGGGTGGCTAGAGAAGAGGAAATTGAAATAAAAAGGAAAGAGACCAGAATGAGAAATAGTAAAATGAAATAGTAAGAGAAGATGTATCGGGGATGGTAGGAAGCATAAGATGGCAAGGAGAGGATACATGGATAAGCAGGAGACAAAATCTATGTATTTATTAATTTATAGAAAAAGATTATTATATGTATATATACATAAGATGAAAATGATACGAGAACACAATTCTTTTCTCCTTCTTTATTCATTGCTTTGTACTACTATGTATCTGGTCTGCAAAAAAAAAAAAAATATTTACATATGCATAATATGTAATCTGTATTTATTTCTTTTTCCATACTATGTAACCGGATGGATAAAAATTGTATTATTATAATTTCTTACAATAAAACACTTAAAAAAAAAAAAAAAAAGGAGAGGCCTAGAGAGCAGTTGGAGGGCCAGTCATTCCGAATCTGACCGGTCACAATTGAGATCATTTACACAGGCCTATTTGGTGGAATTGGCGACGGCGAAACGTCGCTATTTGTCCGATGTCATCGCATCTGCAGAGAATCGCCCGGCTGCCCTGTTTCAGGTGTCCCGCTCCCTCTTGAATCAGAGGGCGGGGGAAGACCCGATGCGAGGGCAAGCTGAGGAGTTTGGCCAGTATCTGCAGGACAAGATTGCTCAGATTCGGGATGGCTTGGACTCTGACTGGACAGGGTCAGACAGTGAGGAAGTGGCGGGTCTTGTGCTTTGGGAAGAGTTCAATCCTGTTATCCCAGAGGAGGTGGACAGGATCATGGGGAAGTTGAGTGCGCCACATGTATACTGGACCCATGCCCCTCCTGGCTGGTTTATTCAGCTCGGGAGGTGACACGTGGATGGATCCAGGCGGTGATAGCTGCTTCTTTAGAGGAGGGAGGCTTTCCTGCCACCTTGAAGGAGGTGGTGGTGAGGCCCCTCTTCAAGAAGCCTGCCCTGGATCCAGCTGTTTTGAGCAACTTTCATCCGGTCTCCAACCTTCGCTTTCTTGCGAAGGTTGTCGAGACTGTGGTGGCATGTCAGCTCCCAGTGGCCCTGGATGAAATGGAGTACCTCGATCCGTACCAATTGGGTTTCAGGCCTGGATGCAGCACGGAGACGACATTGGTTGCACTGGTGGATGATCTCTGGAGGGCTCGGGATAGAGGTAATTCCTCTGTTCTGGTCCTATTAGATCTTTCGGCGGCTTTCGATACCATCGACCATGGTATCCTGTTGCGGCACCTTGAGGGGTTGGGAGTGGGAGGCACCATTTTACGGTGGTTCTCCTCTTACCTCTTGGGTTGGACGCAAGCTGTGTTGGCAGGAGGGCAGAGATCGACCATGTGGCCTCTCAGGTGTGGGGTGCCTCAGGGGTCAGTTCTCTCACCCCTTCTGTTCAACATTTATATGAAACCACTGGGGGAGATCATCCGTGGTTTCGGGGTGAGGTATCATCAGTATGCTGATGATACCCAGCTTTTTATATCCACCCCGAACCAGCCCAGTGATGCCCTCGACGTGGTGCCTGGAAGCAGTACAGATCTGGATGGGGGAGGAACAGGCTTCGGCTCAACCCTGCCAAGACTGAGTGGCTGTGGATACTGGCATCTCAGTTCGAAGGTGAGATTCCATCGCTGACTATACGGGGTGAAATTTTTCCCCCTGTAGATAGGGCACGCAACTTGGGTGTCCTCCCGGATTCACGATTTAGTTTAGAAGATCATATAACAACTGTAACCAGGGGGGCATTCGTCTGGTCCGCCAGTTGCGCCCCTATTTGGACCGAAATGCCCTATGCAGTTACTCATGTGCTAGTTACCTCCCACGTTGACTACTCTAATGCTCTCTACATGGGGCTGCCCTTGAGGACCACTCAGAGGCTTCAACTGGTACAGAATGCGGCCACGTGGGTTGTGATGGGAGAGTCCCGATACTCCAATGTTACACCTCTCCTGTGCAACTTGCATTGGTTGCCGGTTGCCCTCTGGGTGAGATTCAAGGTGCTGGTGATGATCTATAAAGCCCTACATGGCTTAGGCCCAGGATATTGGGGGACCATATGCTGCCAATAACAGCTGCCCATCGCCTGGTGCATTCTCACAGGGAGGGCCTACTCCGGGTGCCGTCAGCTAGACAGTGTCGGCTGGCGACCCCTAGAGGTAGAGCTTTTTCTGTGGGCATGCCCACCCTTTGGAATCAACTCCCCCTGAGGCTCCTGACCTTCGCACCTTCCGCCGCAAATTAAAAACATGGTTGTTCACATTGCCCAGCCTGGACTGAGAGGGTTTTTAGATTTTGGGGATTTTAATATAAATTATATACGTACATTATGTATTTTATAATTTTAACTGGTTTGTTTTATTGTTGTGAGCCGCCCTAAGCCCTCAGAGATAGGGTGGCATATAAATTTTATTAATAAATAAATAAATAAACAAACAAACAAACAAATAAATAAATAAAAATAAAAAATGCATACATACATACTAGTGGTTGGTTGCTGCCAGTTTGCACCGGTTCAGGAGAACCGGTAGCAGTAACTTGGGCTGGGTTGCTGAACCGCTAGTGATTGTTGGCTGGCCACGCCCCGAACCAGTCCCCGCTCGCTGGCCCTGGCTGCCCAATGCTTGCTTGCCCCACCTCCTCCACCCAGTCACTCCTTACTTCTACTGCGTGGGTCCTTGCTTGCAGCTTGCCTGCCTAAAGCACTGCACCACAACTGAGCGGTCCTGATCTGCCTGCCAGGTAAGTCTGTGAGTTGCGGTCTACCTAGCTGCCCCTGTCCCCCACCATCCCAGCCTGCCTCCCCTACTCCCTTCCCCGCTGCCCGTAGCCCTGCCATGCTTCCCTGCCTTCCATGTGGCCTTCCCAGCGGTCCCTGTGGTGAGCCCCACTTGTGAAAGCCTTCCCTATTTCCTTCCCGGGTGGCCCCGACAAGCTTGCCTGCCTTCCACATGGCCTTCCCGGTGTTCCCATTGCCAGCATGTGAAGGCAGACAAGCAGGCCTGGCTACGGGGACCGCCAGGAAGGCAGGCAAGCATGGCAGGGCTGCCCGGCTGTAGGGAAAGGAGCTAGCAGCCTACTTTCTTCCCCACAGCCCTGCCATGCTTGCCTGCCTTCCACACTGCCTTCCCGGCATCCCTGTGGCCAGCTTGTGAAGGCAGGCAAGCAGGAGTCCATGTGGAAGGCAGGCAAGCATGGCAGGGCTGTGGGGAAGGGAGCTAGCAGCTTACATCCTTCCCCATAGCCCTGCCATGCTTGCCTGCTTTCCACACTGCCTTCCCGGTGTCCCCATGGCCAGCTTGCCACCCACCCCCACCCTGCTTACCTTTCTTTAATGCGCCCCACTTCCCCAAATCTTGGGAGGCGGCCACTCCCATCATCACGGCTTGTGGAGGAAACGTCCACTGCGCCACAAAGCCCTTGCGGTGGCGGCAGGAGGGGGAAAAGAAGAAAAAAAGCCTCGGCTTCTGAAGCCTCTCAAAGGAGACCTCCTTGTGTGTGTGTTTGGCGGGCTGAGGTGAGCCAGGCAAAGGCAGCCTGGATGCCCAGGGAACCATGCCGGCTGCGATTGGCCCCTTCCCTTCTGCTGCCACTGCCACCTCTTCCTTCTCTCTGCTAACAGAAGTCAGAGATGAAAAGACAGTTGCTTCACAGCGCATTTCTCTGCGTTTCCATCCCAAGTCAGCTGCAGCTGCCCTTCCATCTGCTGTTCCCATGCTTGTAGCAGATGGGAGAATGGCTGTGGCTGAATTGGGGTATAAAAGTGGAGAAATGTGCAATGAAGCAACTGCCTTTTCCTCTCCGACTTCTTTTAGCAGAGAGAAGGAAGAGGCGGCCACAGAAGGAAAGGGGCCGATCGCAGCCGGCGTGATTCCCTGGGCAGCCGGGCTGCCTTTTCGCCTGGCTCACCTCAGCCAGCCAAACACACACACAAGGAGATCTCCTTCGAGAGGCTTCAGAGGCTGAGTCTTTTTTTTTCTTCATTTCCCCCTCCTGCCACTACCTCGAGAGCTTTGCGGCATGGAGGATGCTTCCTTCACAGGCTGCAAATGGCCACCTCCCGAGGTTTGGGGAGGGAAGCAGAGCATGTTAAAGAAAGGTAAAAGGGAAGTGGGGTGGTGGGTGGGTGGGGGAGAGAGAGAGAAACAGGCTGTCGGAGGCTGGAGGCCCCTTTTTTCATTCATTCCATGTTCCTCCATGCAAAAAAAAAGCAAAAAAAAAAAAAGCCCGATGTGATCTGGAGCTGAATGTCATTGGAAGCAATCTGTCAGCCTGTAACATTTCATTTCAGTCTTTAACTGGGTGATGAATTGAACCTCCTCCCCTAAAACATGTGGCGTGAATTGTTTTGTTTGGGTTTTTTAGCGAGTTGGATTGTTCCCCTAGGCCAGGGGTCTCCAACCTTGGCAATTTTTAGACTTGTGGACTTCAACTCCCAGAGTTCCCAGACAGGGAAATTGTATCTCGTTGAGGCCTTTGAGATGAGACCTTTGAGGTGAGGAGAGGCCAGGCACCCTAACTCTAACCCTTGACCTGAGTGATGTCAAGTTGGCCTCGCCCACCCAGTCACATGATCACCCAACTACGCCCATCCAGTAGTTTGCCTCTCAAGCCCTTACCTCGTCTGTCACCTCCCGTCATCTCCTCTGGCTTCGCCACTGGAGGGCTGACATCAAATTAAGTAGCGGCTGGCATCTGCGCCGTTTAAAGGTTCCAACCTCTTTGGTGAGGCGCTGGATCCTATCCTCATTGAGGATAAAGATAAATGCAAAGTGATGCCCTCTTCGTATAGACGGGCGGGCCGGAATCATGAACATCCAGTCACATACGCCCAGTCACATGACCACCAAGCCACGCCCACCATCACATGACCAAGCCACGCCCACCATCACATGACCAAGCCACGCCCACCATCACATGACCATCAAGCACACCCACAAAGTAAGCTGCGTGAAATTAGTGTCTTGTCTACTTGTATAATAGGGGTTGCCTTATTACAGTAGAGGAATGAAGTTTTAATGCATGTCCCATTCCTTTTGTTCCTTGGATCAAGGTTAAGAATAAGGACACGTTATAGCTCACAGCTTTTCAAAGCAGCTTTTGAATTCTGTATGCAGATGAATTCCATTTTGGCTTTTTATTTTATTTTTAATGTAAACTCTCTTGAACAAGACAGAGAAGCCCTGCATCAATAAGCAGGGCACAGTCTTGTCCTCTTTCCCAATAGTCATCCTTTGTGAGCCACTCAAGACTTCAGTTGAGCATCTCAAAGCCCAATGAATCACAGGCTTGAGCATTCCCTTCACAGACTCCTGAGTGGGTTCATTGTTTAAATGCCCATTAAGAACACCAAATATGCCTTTTTTCTCAAACAAATACAAAACGCTCTAATACAAAGTAAAACTGACTGTTCTATTAATGTTCATCTTTCATTAGGTAGTTTATAAAATGATGGAAATTTTATAATTGACTTTTCTGCCAGTAGCAAATGTCATTTTTCCTTAATCCTTCATAATTCACTAAGGTGTTTCAACTGCCTCCAAAGCTCCCACCACAACAGTACTTACAAATTAGCACACTTTTTCGCTTTTCATTAAACACAATACAGAAATCTTCTCATATTAGGGTTTCTCGCCTCATTATTGAAAGTACTAGTACTTTGGAACTTCTGGTAGCAAATTATAATGTGCTCAGCTAGTGTCTATTGTAAAATATGCACTTCAAAATCTATCACATACTTGTTCCTCTTTAAGCACTGGAAAAATTGAAGTGTATTCTGAAAAGCTTTGTGGAGTCTGACTAGCTTTGCAAATCATTGCTATGCTATGCCGAGCTCTCTTTCATTTTCTACAGGCACTGTGCCATTATTGTTCTTTAAAAAATCAAAATGGATTGTTTCTTGCTGTGATGAAAAATTACTTAAGATAACAGGCCACATGAAAACCCCAAATCATTTTGGGCTCTTCTCTTTACAGTATTATTTGCCTCGTACATTTCTGGCACTATGCTATCTCCTGAATTGACCACCTTGCCTAGTGAGCAGGTGATATTTCAGAAATTTCCCATATAGTCTATTTTGATCTTCAACTGGAGAAAGGAAGGATGCAGTTGATTCTGCAAAGATGGTATCCACCTAGCAGCCATAAGTCTGTCAGAACCATTGCAGCAGACAAAGAGAAAAACATTAAGTGTGGCTTTAGCTAAATGCTCAGCTGATATTTCCTTTAAACATAACACGTTGCTAGAGTTCACATGGGAAATAAACCTTGCTAGCAGTATATTCCTGCTAGCGAGGTTTTTTTCAAAACCAAAAGAACAAGCAAACTGGTGATATTCCAATATTTGTCAAAAGAAAATAGCATGTGCTTCCACTATCTTGTCAGTTTCAATAACCCTCTTCCTGGATTCCATTTTCTCTCACTCAACAAATTATTTCTAAAGGAAGACCCACTAGCACAGCCTTCCTTCCTGAGTGACTAGTTGAAGTGTTTGCAAAGTTCTCCAATGTTTGACTCACAAAACTTCATTAAGGGTGAAGGGGAAAGGCCTCTGATAGACAAGTTGCAACTGAGATTTTGAGAGGTAAAGGTGCTTTATGCTTAACCTGCATGGTGGCTATTTCATGTAATTGCTAAGAAACAGGATTGCTTTAATAGGTCGGAGGGAGAACGGCTGTAAGGAGCTCTCCCAAAAGCAAATTAGGTTTTTCTTTTTTTAACGTTTTAAAGTATTTTTATATTTTTAACTCATTTTTAATCTATTTTTAATCTATACCAGACTCTTACAAAGCACATATAGTGTGGCTACTGTTTGTTTTAGACATATTTTAACAACACTACAACCTGCATTCCTGGCCTAGGCTACTCCCGTGACGACTCCTCGCAAGGCCTGAAATTCGGATTATCGGACTTGTTGACAAACCTCACTGGAGGCCCCTAACTTCAGAGGGGATTTTGAGCTGTTTGTTTTTAGAACAAGTACAGTAAGGAACTGGCTGCAGACGCTCCCGGTAGGACTGCCTTTAATGAAACCCTATCAGCTTTTAGTCTGCTTCCCCCACATATTTCCCTGTGAAATAATTTAAACAATTTAAACAATTCTGAAAATAGATGATAGCAAAGAAGTAGGAGTAAAAGACAAGCCGTTGTTTGGAAAGGAGGTTGGTTTTTATCTCTGTGGTGCCTCGGCTGAGACCATCATTAAGGCCTACCTTAACTACGATGGCTGAGGGAGGATAAATTATTGTGATATTTAATTCCGCTGGGAGAAGCTGGATCAACTGCCTACCAGAATGGGAAAGAAAAGTAAGAGGCAGAGAGCTTGTTCTCTCTCCCCAGAATCTATGACGGAACTTAATTACTCCAAGCCTCTTAAACAGCTTAAATTGGATGACTTTATGGAGAGGTGTAATCCAGAACCCCAATCTGAACTTTGAACTTTGTCTCTGTCGACTGTATCACTGGGAGAGGGAGATACAGAAGGGGAGTTTTCTTCCCGGATTTCAGATTCAAACTTGCCTGCTAGAATGGGTGATTTTTCAAGCTCTATCCCCTCACCTACTTCTAGCTGCTTAAAAGAAGTTCCGACATATTCAGACCTCAGAGAGATGGTCTGTACTCAGAGTATGTTAACTGCACACACAGTAGATTCAATATATGACTTACTGACATCGATCAAAAGAGACATCGAGAGGATCTTCCAATTCTTAAATGGCCCTCACTCTGCAGCTAAGGAGGGTGAGATTGCACACCGTCCTGACGCGCGGAGAGAATGGAAGGGTGTAAGACCTCAACCCAAACAACAAAGCATTGCAAGTACTGATGCTAACCCTCATCAAGGAAGAAGGTTGTTAAAGAAACAAATCGCTTTAAGGATAAGGAAAATCCCATGCAATAGAGGACGATGGACTTCAAAGGAAAGGATAATCCTCTCACTTGCACAGGTATTGAAATCTGATCCTTTATTAATAGATCTACTCAGATATGAAAAACTTCCCCAGCATAGCAATTGTGTCCGACTAATACTGCATTTTGACAGCAATACTATACCGAATGCTGTAATGAAAAGAAAAGGATCCCTGCTCAGATTTGAAGTCATTCCTACAAGAGTCTTCTCGAATGGGCCTATTAAACCGCTTTTACAAGGATTTAACCAAACATCAAAAATGGTACCTAGGAACCACTCTGCTACCTCCAGGGTCTTTCCTCCAGAATCCGGAGACACTATGGAGGCAGGCCAGATCAGGGAGGTCCCATATATGAAGGCAAGCACCGACAAGCCAGAGGATATTATAATCAGCGAATTTGTCTCCTTGTCTCCAAAGGAGCAAAGGTCAATGTTAATTGAATTTGACTTATCAAGATCTTCGCTAGCAGAAGCCTGCAGTTCAACGAGAAGGCCATCCAAGTCGGAAGAACGGGGAAAGCACATGCAGACAAGGCCTAAAGTCGTAAAGTCCATCCAGCGGGATAGAAGGGAAGGCAAAAGTCTTTTCAAAGAAACAAAGACTGTGAATGTAGCGGCAGAAGTTCACCCTCCCCCAACAGTGCAACTGCCCTCACCTGTCTCATCTTCTTTAAGAACGGAGGAGGCACTTCCGCAACAAACAGAGGCCACTTTTGACTCCTTTGGCACTCCAGAGAAGGCGGTGGTAGTAATTCCGGACCCCTCCACCAGAAGGGTAGAGGAAGAGACACAAGGAGTAGTGCCTCAAGGTGATTGACTAGACAACAAATGGCCAACAACTAGGGTACCTTATATCCCCAGCCTTTCGCTCCTGTCCTGGAATATAGCGGGCTGGAAAGGCATTGCAAACCGGATGGATTTTATAAAATTGATTTCAACACATCATCTTATCCTCCTTCAAGAACCTGGCTGACTACTAATGATCCACAGATCAGCTTACCGGGTTTTGCCTCATGGCATAAACCAGCAGGCAAAGTCAATTTAAGAGGGAGGGCAATTGGGGGCTTAACCACGTTGGTCAAAAGGGATACAGGATGGAAGGGTGAAGAAATTTCTTTAGATCCTCAATTCCAATATATTCTGCCCATTAGATGTACGTACAGGGGGATGGACTTAATCTTAATCAATGTATATATCGCTCCTTTTTCATTCCACCTTCTAGGAAGGAATTTGTGGGATGAATTAGACTCAGTATTAGCTACCTTAAAGGGACACTTTCCCCAAGCAAAAATTATATTAGCTGGAGATACTAATGCAAGACTAGGTCCCTCAATGAAGAGCTATGCTAACCGAGGTCTGGTACCAACTGGATACTTTTATAATGAGCTCACTTTGGTCCTCAATGGATAAGAGGACCAATAAATATGCCCAGAGATTAATTTCCCTCCTGTTTATGAATGATATGCAAGTACTAAGCGGCTCGAGTGATGGGTATATATATCCCTATACTTTCTCATCCAACAAAACCTCAACCTCTATCGATTATATCTGCACTTCCTCTAGTTTAGTACACCATTTTTCAGAAGTAAGAGCTATATTTAGAGAGGAAAGTGACCACTTTCCCATCACGGCTCTGGTTTCACTCTCTTCAGAAGTTAGGCCTCATTCAAGAGAGGAAATTGACACCTTAGCAAACGCCCGGGTTTATAACTATAAAAGGTTATATTGGCACAGACTTGATGTCAAATCTGTTACCACTTATTTTGGCTCAGACGAAGCCAGACACCTAGCAAGGGAAATCTCCCAATCTAAACCCGGAGACAACACCCCAATGCCAGCTTATACAGAGCTAACTTCTACTCTTAGGAACTTAATGATCCAGAATGATAGAAAAGTAGATGGGATCTCTAGAAAGTGGTTTGATGATGATTGTCATAACTTGAGGTCAAATCTAAGAGCCGCATTTAAGAAATTTAACCAATCCAGACAGGATGGTGATTATTCAAATATGGTTCAACTCAGGAGAGCATACAAATCCCTCCTGAAAAACAAGAAAAGTAGCTATAACACCAGGATGTGGAAAGAGGTAGAAATGGCAGCGAAATCCCAATTCCCTACCATCTTTTGGCATAAGATAGCCAGAATATTAAAACAACGTTCCCCATTTATGGACACTGATATATCAGCAGTAAAATGGGAGAAGCACTATCTTGCTTTATTTGATGGTAACAATACAACAAATGTCTTGCAATTGGATATCCTCCAGCAAGAATTAAGGAAATGTCCGGAATGGACACCAGTTACCCCTACCGAAGTTAAGCATATAATTCAATCTTTAAAGGCCGGGAAGGCCCCTGGAGAGGATTTGTTGCCTCCTGAACTCTTTAGGTCCAACATTGACTTTTGGGTACCGGTGCTGGTAGCACTGTTTACTTATATCGATAAAGTAGGGATAATCCCTGAAGGGTGGAGGTTACCTATAGTTTTTCCAATTTTTAAGAAAGGTGACAGAGCCGCCCCATCCAACTACTGCCCCATCAGTCTTCTTAATATAATTTCAAAAATGTATACGAAACATCTCCTAAATAAAATAGAGGACTGGTGCTTGGATAAGGAAATTCTGGCAAATGAGCAGGCAGGTTTTAGATCAGGTAGGTCTACCATAGACAATTGTTTTGTCCTTTCCCACATAATTAATAAATACAAGACCCAGGGGAAAAAGCTGTATACCGCCTTTATTGATCTTACTGCTGCTTTTGATTCTATAGATAGGAACCATTTGTGGAGGAAACTACAAGTTATGGGGATGGACCCCAGACTTATTTTGTTGATCAGGATTCTCTATACTAATATGGCAATTAGAGTCAGATATGCAGCAAATGGGGCCTCAACAAACAGCATACCGACAACTAGAGGAGTGAGACAGGGCTGCCTGCTGGGCCCTACTCTTTTTAACCTTTATATAAATGATATCCCAGCGCAGCTGGATGATCTTATGACGCACAGCCCCCAAATAGGTTCTAGATTTATTAACGTATTAATGTATGCCAATGACTTAGTGTTGTTTTCTAGAACCCAAATAGGAATGAGGAGACTTCTTGACAAGCTCACACGTTACTGTACTGCATACCACTTGACTATAAATGTAGCTAAATCAAAAGTTTTAGTCTTTGGCAACAAGAATAAAAAGCACAATTGGCAGATTAACGACACAAAAATTGAACAAGTTACCCAATATACTTATCTTGGAATTGTTTTTTCCAGTGCAGGAGGTTGGACTCCGTACCATCATTACCTTTCTCAAAAGGTTAGAGCAGGAGCAAGCCTTGTATCTAAATTAAGTAAACGACTCCAACCAACCTCCATTTTATCTCTTCATAAAGTCTTTCAGGCTAAACTTGTTCCGATCATGCTCTATGGTGCTGAAATTTGGGGTCTTACAGAGGCCCCCATATCAGAGAGAACTCAAAATAATCTGTTAAGGAGGATGCTTGGGGTGAACAATTCCACTTCAGCTGCAGCCGTCAGAGCTGAATTGGGACATTTCTCACTGTACACCTATAAAATCATTAGGGCGGTAGCCTACTGGCTAAAAATGACCCAGATGGATGCCAGCAGACTCCCTAAAATATGTCTAGAGGAACAGCAGATTTCAAATCCTCAAAGGTATTCCTGGCTAACCCGGCTGTCAGAAATATTGAACCGATATGGCGTAGGGTTCCCGTTGTGTGACACACTGAACCAAGTTAAACAATGGATTAAAGATATACATGGGCAAATGGATATGGCAACCCTTTCAACTAATCATTCCCTTAAACTGCTGACAGCAGTTAAAACAACTTTCACCCTGGAAAAGTATTTATATTTAGAAATGCCATCAGTGGAGAGACAGTTATTTGTTAAGTTTAGATTCGAACTTCTAGATACTAACGTTAGATTCGGCCGTTATCGGAAAATCCCGTATGACAAAAGAATATGCAATGATGGGTAAACGTTGTGGAGGACATGGCGCATATAATATTCGAATGTAGTCTCTATCAGGAAGTTAGAAATCAATATCTGTCCCCAATTATAAATAAATTTCCCCACCGGAATATAAGCCAAAAATTAGCATTTCTGTTGAGGGCTGACTCTCCTCCCCTGGTAAGAGCGATCACTCGATACCTTAAAAGGTTGACGGCAATACGAGCCAGTTATATCAAGGAAAATTTTATCGATTGTAAGAAAGATGAGCTCAGTTAGAGAGGAGCTATCCTATTTGGGTTATCTAGTCTTCTAGTCTTGGCAACTTAGCTATTGAAATTTGATATGGTAAAATTTTAATGTCATCTATCATATATTTTTAGATTGCTATTTTTGTAACTGTTTTATCTTTTTCCCTTTTTCTTTTCTGTTTTGTTTGAAAAGGCCTTCGGGCTATTCAATAAACTATACTAGCTAAGAAACAGTGTTAGAAACCAGAATATCTTGCAGAATTATTTTAGGTATGTCTTCTTTAAGAAGAAGCCTTCTCTCAGGATCTGGTAACATCACTGCCGAAAGGCACTTTCTGCTTTTTATTTAGTTACTAAATTGCTGGCTACTGAATGTCTCAGCAAATTAGAGTAACACATTCTAATTAAAACAATTAAAAGCAACATTAAAAACAATTGAAAGCTGACTTTAAAAGGTATCTCTTAAAGGATTTTTTTAAAAAATAATTTTTATTCAACATTTACATCTTTAACATCCTTGTTACATTTTTACAGCTTTCCGATACCGGCATCTTTGATAATATCTATAACCAACTATATATACATACATTTTATATATTACTTATTAATTTCTATATTCACTACAATTTATACCTATCTATTACACAATAACTATTTCGTTCCTCTATCATATCTTCTCTTATGTTTATACATTTATACATTAATTTTGGATTGTTTCTCCAACCAGTTATACCATCTATTCCATGACTCATAATAAATCGTTTCCTCTTGGTCCTTTAATTCCATTGTTAATTTATCTGCTTCTGCACATTCTAGCACCAATTTCCAATTTTGTGCAAATGAAATTCTGGCAGCCGTAATTATGTGAAGTATAAGGTAATAAATTTCTTTCCTAATCTTCTTTTTTATAATTCCCAATAAAAATATTTCGGGTTTCATAGCAATTTTTTCTCCTGTCATTTCCTCTAACCATTTTTGGATTTTTAACCAATATGCCTTTGCTTTGGGGCATGTCCACCACATGTGGAAATATGTCCCATGTTGGTGATTGCATTTCCAGCAATTTGATGCATTTTTGGGGGATATCTTGGCCAATCTCACCAGGAGTAAATGCCACCTATAAAACATTTTGTAAATATTTTCTTTATAGGCGGCCGACAACATCATCTTATAATTTGTTCCCCATAATTTTTCCCAATACTCTAATTCAATATTATACCCAAAGTTTTTCGCCCAAATTATCATTGTTTCCTTTACCGTTTGCTCCTCCATTTTGAATTGAAGGAGGCATTTATATATTTTGGTAATTATTTTCTCATCGGTCCCAGTTAATATTTTGTCCATTTCTTGTTGGTCAGTTTGGAATCTATATACTTCTAAATCTTTTTTATATTTTGTTTGTAGTTTTAAATAGGGCCACCAATCAATTTTAATTCCTTCATCCAATAATTTTTGTCTAGATTTCAAATTTCCTAATCCATCTAACAATTCCTTATATGTTACTATTTTGTTAAGATCAATTAAATTAGGGTAGACCAAGGCTTCCATTGTCGACACCCATTTTGGGATTTTTGGATAAAAGTTCCTTTTAATTTTCATCCAAGTTTCCAATAGTACTTCCCTCATTTGATGCCTCTGGAAATACTTGTAGGCTTTGTCTTTTCCATCCCAAATAAAGGCATGCCAACCTTTCTGCAAGTCATGGCCCTCAATTGTTAAAATTCTTCCATTCTTTAGATTTATCCATTACCCTGAGCCATGACATTACTTCCTCCCTTTTCCAGCACCTTAAAACAACAGGACACAAAATTGACTTTGAAGGAACCAAATTAATCTCCAAAACTAAACACTTCAACAAGAGAATAATCATGGAAGCCATCAAAATAGAGAAACACCCCCATAACATGAATAAACGCGATGATACCTCCCGCCTACCGGACATCTCGAAACTAGCCCTAGTCAACAGAAGAGTCCCAGCCACGAAGATTAACACCGGACCCAAGATAACACATGACACCACCACCAATCATCCTCACCAGATTCAAACCCAAACCCATCCCATAGACGAAGTGCAACCACCATCCAGAAACCAGACCATGGCAGCATCACCAGCTGCTGTGCCCCCCTCAAAGCAAAGCAAACTGACACATGCCATGAACACAAGGCAAGACCTCAAACTCGGAGCCAAACCAAAGCCCGGATGTGGCATCACAGCCATCTGCTCAGGACATTACATCAACTACCCAGCCCATTACCCAGGTTGTTACAACACAAAAGACTAATGAGCACACATCAAGGACCCCACCCACACAGGATGTTACGAAACAGCCAACTAATCTGCAAACATCAACTCCATCAACTAATCAAGATGTAACAACACAGGCAACCAACCCGCTCACAGCAACAAAGCCAGCACCCCACACCTCCCCACCAGTATTTATAGAGAGATAGCAGCTCTGATCATGCTTTCCTCGCACAAGCAGACAGCCAAAGGCACCAGCCTGAAGATGACGAGTGGTGAGACCGAACTGTTATCTTGAAAGCAAGATTTCTTATTTTTACTTTACTCCCTGGTTTTAAAAAAACTGAAATTGAAGAAAAACAGCAAAAGTGGAGAGAGGAGGGAGCAGATGTATGGCTACCTCCCCACTTCCAGGAACAGCAGTAAAAAAGTGGAGGCCATAAATAAAAACAATATTAAACAAGCTTGAAAATCAATTTGAAAATAGAAAGCAGATTGGACAGAGTGGTTTTTTTTCAAACCTCACATTCGGGTTGCACAGATCGGGTTGCACAGATCCTCATGGCCCGGGCCTTCGGCTGATGTTATGCAATGCCAGGTCCGTGGTAAACAAAGCCCCTCTCATTTGTGATCTTGTTCAGGAGGAGGGAGCGGACCTGACGGGTATCATGGAGACCTGGTTGGGCCAGGAGGGGGGGTCCCCCTCATTGAAATGTGCCCACCTGGTTTCCATGCATTTCATCAGCCGAGGTCACAGGGTAGGGGCGGGGGAGATTGTTATAAAAGAAGGTCTTGGTCCCCTGCTACATGGTGGCAGCCCTGCCCGAAGTGTTCAACATTATAGCCGGGGTGGTGGTTGACACCCCCAGGCTTATGGTCATGGGAGATTTTAACCTGCCATCTGTTGGTGAAACGTCTGAGACAGCTCGGGAGTTCATGGCTTCCATGATGGCTATGGACCTGATCCAGTTAGTTCATGGCCCTACTCACATGGGGGGGGGGGGAAACACTCTGGACTTGGTTTTTGTCTCTGGTCAGTGGCTGAGTGATCTCGATATAGGGGATATAGTGATTGAGCCCTTGTCATGGTCGAATCACTCTCTCCTTCGCTTTGACCTTCGAACCGCTACACCCCGCCGCAGGGAGGCGGAACATTTATGTGAAGCTGCTGGGGAGATCATCCATGGTTTCGGGGTGAAGTACCACCAGCACGCTGATGACACTCAGCTATACATCTCCACCCCGGGCCACCCCAATGATGCCCTTGAAGTGATGTCCTGGTGCCTGGAGGCCATTTGGATCTGGATGGGGAGAAACAGACTCAGGCTCAACCCATCCAAGACCGAGTGGCTGTGGTTTCTGGTGTCCCGATATAGCCAGTTGGTGCCATCACTGACTATTGGGGGCGAGTCATTGGCCCCCACGGAGAGGGCTCTCAACTTGGGTGTCCTCCTGGATACACGGCTGTCTTTAGAAGAACATCTGACGGTTGTGGCCAGGAGGACTTTCTATCAGGTTCGCCTGATTCGCCAGTTGTGTCCCTTTCTGGATCGAGACTCCTTATGCACAGTCACTTATGCCCTCGTCACTTCCCGCCTGGACTACTGTAATGCTCTCTACATGGGGCTCCCCTTGAGGAGCACCCAGAGGCTCCAACTGGTCCAGAATGTGGCCACGCGAGTGGTTATGAGAGCGACATGGCACTCCCATGTAACACCTCTCCTGTGTGAGCTGCATTGGCTCCTGGTGGTCTTCCGGGTGCGCTTCAAGGTATTGGTTACCACCTTTAGAGCGCTCCATGGCTTAGGACCTGGGTACCTATGAGACCGCCTTCTGCCACCGATAGCCTCTCACCGGCCAGTACGCTCCCACAGAGAGGGGCTCCTCAGGGTGCTGTCAGTCAAATAGTGTTGACTGGCAGCTCCCAGGGGGAGAGCCTTCTCTGTGGGGGAACCTGCCCTTTGGAACGAGCTCCCCCCGGAGATACGGAGAATCCCAGATTTACGCACTTTCCACCGTGCCCTCAAGACTTCTTTATTCCAACAAGCTGGGCTGGCCTAACTCTCTCTAATTGCTTAATTTTAATTTGCTTTTTAAAAAAGGGGTGTTTTAATTAGTATGGGCCAAATTTGTTTAATATGTTTTAAATTTTGTATTGTATGTGTTTTATCTTTGGCTGTTCACCACCCTGAGTCCTTCAGGAGAAGGGCGGTATATAAATCCAAATAAACCTAAACCTAAACCTAAACGTGTACTTCCCGTGATGTCGTACATAATTAGTGTGAACTCTGTAGATTTTGTCAATGCCATTCTGTATTTCATGTTTATTCATCTGTAACATGTCAGCCAACATTTCTGTCATGAGGTTCCCTAGATCTTCCTCTTATTCTCTGTTATATTTTGAAATCGCAAATAAAAAGAAGATTTTTCCAATTCTAGATGTATTATTGCCTCCTCCAGGTCTCTGTTTGCTGCCATCAATCTTTCTTCTGTTGCTTCCAATTTCCTTTCCGTTTGCTCTGTTCTTACCTCCACTGTCTTTATTCTCTGTTCATTTTTGGCTCCTATATTTTTCCTATTTTGTCAACTAATTTCCGCATATCTTCCTTCACTTCACCCATATCACTCTTCATTTCCTCATGGTTCTTACCTATTGACTCTTGCGTTTTCAGCATCTCTTCCTGGATCATATTCAACGTTGACTGCATAGTCTGTAGACTTAGTGAGGATCCTGCTTTCTCATCACCCAATATATCTCCTATTGATCTCTGCCCCGATGGGGAGGGTGTTATCGGAGTATTTTTCTTTGCAGTTTTTGTGATTGTCATTGTGCTTTCATAATTAAACCCTTAAACAACTTCTTCCACAGTACCATAAATCGCCTATTCTTTATTTTCTCAGAAGTCTCCTGCTCTTATAGAAGTTTCTCCTACTCTATACATTCATCATATGTCATATTATCCTGCCTTAAACTTATATATATTACTCCGTAGTATAATACAAATATGATCTAAAATTAATAATTAATTAATTAGTTAATGGTTTATATTATAATCCCACAATTCTTAATCTAAGTACATTTACAGATGTGCAATCATATAGATTATATTAAATAGAAATTATATCATTGTATTGAGTATATATTCCAAATTTCTTACAAACTCAGGAAGCTATAAAATGTTAACTATATAAAACTTAAAGTTCTGTACAATGGTCACAAAAATATTACCTCTTAATCTATTTAAAAGTTTATCTATTTATAAATATATCCAGTATGTATATATATATATATATATATATATATATATATATATATATATATATATATATATATATATATATATATATATTTGTTTTCTCAGGTTTTCGCGGGTGTTTGTATGTAGGTCTTTGGTTATTCGGGTCTTCTCCCACGTAAAATTGGAAGTGTCTTGGCGACGTTTCGACGAAGTCTCATTCGTCATCTTCAGGCTGGTGTTCTCGGCTTCGTGCTTCCAGGAAGTGCTCCTGGAAGCACGAAGCCGAGAACACCAGCCTGAAGATGACGAATGAGACTTCGTCGAAACGTCGCCAAGACACTTCCAATTTTGAGAAGACCCGAATAACCAAAGACCTACATATATATATATATATATATATATATATATATATATATATATATATATATATATATATATATATATATATATATGTATATAAGTATATGTAGTTATAAAATATGTATATAAGTATATGTAGTTATAAAATCAATATAGTAAGTAGATTAAATAATAGCTATATTAAATATTCACAGTTGGTTGCTGATATATCCAATCCAAAGTTCTTCAGTTTTCACCAAAGTTCTTTACACCTAAATCTCACTGTTTCTTCTGCACATTCTCCATCCTCCAAATGCAAGATGTCAGCTACCCTCTAGTTTGCACAGTCACTGTCACTTCTCTTCACTCCCAGAACATCCATGTCTCCGTCTCTATCAGAAGTTCTTTTTTTTTTTGTATCCATCCTTTCTGAACTGCTCACCACAGTAGCCAGTCTCTCCAAATAATTAGCCAGATTCAGTCTCTGATATTCAGTCAAAATACACAATTCTCGGGCACAGCGCTCATTTGAATCGTCAATCACACCCTCCTTTCCTTCTGCTGTATGTACTAATTCTGTCTTCTCATGATTCCACTCTCACCACTAAGGTGCCACTTTTCCCACCTTAGAGACTCTCGTCTATCAACTTGTAGCTTTTACCAGTTTAGAGAAGTAACCCAGTAACTCACTCTGCCTTGTCACTCTCCACGGATATTCCTCGCTGTTTCCCACTCTTTGCTTCCTCCGCCATTCGATCAGGCCGTCACGCCTCTGGACAAGGCCATAACAGCCGGTCTCTTCCACGCCGGATTCAAGGGGTTCCTACACCAGACCCTACACCATTTTTCACAAATGGCAGTCCAGTCTCTTCTTGAAAGCTACCAGTGATGAAGCTCCCACAACTTCTGAAGGCAAGCTGTTCCATTGGTTGATTGTTCTCACTGTCAGATAATTTCTTCTTATTTATAGGTTGACTCTCTCCTTGTTCAGTTTCCATCCATTATTCCTTGTCTGGCCTTCAGGTAGTTTGAAAAGTAGCTTGACCCCCCTCCTCTTTATGACAGCTCCTCAAATATTGGAAGATTGCTATCATGTCTCCACTGGTCCTTCTCTTTTTTTTTTTTTTAATTGAAAAAGTTTTCAAATACAAGTTTTTCCCCCTTTTCCCCCCCCCCCTCTTCCCTAACCCACCCTTTCCACCCAACCCCCCCTGTGACTTCTTCACAACAATAGGCTATTTCATAACTAGTTACATACATAATATCTTTCCTTTCCCTTAATCCCTTCTCGAAATACTGACCCTTAACATGTTAAGCTTATTGAGTATTATTACAATTTAACCTTTAGTCTTTTATATATATTAATATAACATTTTAAATCGACCTTCTCCCTGCATCCAAATTTAACATTTATTCAATTCTGTCCAATTCCTCCACTCCTCTAAATATATGACTTAAAATCATACAGTACAATACAATTCTAGATATAATCCACTACCCACTTTACTAAAATATACACATATCTATATATGCATCCCATTTTATAAAAAGAAGAAAAAAAAAAGAGAAAAAAATATATCTTCTTTAGTATCTTTCCACTGAATTATTAGGTCCTCCACTCCCTTAAATATATGACTTAAGAATCCTTTTTCTTAGACTAATCAATCAGTAAGCTAACCTATTTCAACCCTTCAATTCCTACAAAATCATGCAGGACAATTCTAGATATAATCCACTGCCCACATTACTAAGATATACACATATCTATATATGCATTCCATTTTGTAAAAAAGGAAAAAACAATAACTTTAAATTTATAATCCATATAGTATCTTCTTTGATGTCTTTCCTCTAGATTGTTAAATCCATCACCCATAATAGGGTAAAATAACATGCTAGTGCAACAGTTTGTTCAAAATCTCCAGTCATCTTCTGCCCCCATCAGTAGTAAATATCCTCGCATCTGTATAAAAGCAAAAACAACCACCCGAGTGACATTATAATTATAATTATATCCATATGGTATAGTTGTGGTATTCATCAGGATTATTAATTCCCATCATCCTACTGAGTAACATTCAGATCTTCTGCATGCCCCGGCGAAACTCTCCTGCCTTATAACTCAAAATAGTTATAATATATTTACCAAAAAAAAAAAAAAAAAAAAAAATTTTAGATGATTCAAATCCAACAAAGTGAGGCTCTTTTCACATCCCAAAACCATGGCCTTGCAGAGATCTGCCACAATCCTCAGGATAGTATCAAACAATTGTTCGCCTCCACTATCTTTTCAAATATTCATTCATTTTTTAAAGTCCCTGGCATCACTGTTGCATAGTTTAGAAATTGCTGTTTCTATGCGATCTATTTCTTTTCTTTTTCTTTTCCGGGTTGAATTTCCATCCTCGTTTCTTGCCTACCAATTGTGTGTCTGCTAGTTGATTTTCATTCTGCTTTATGTAATGTTCTTGTTGGGTTAGTTTTATCATCTCATCTTTCTTCTCTGTCACTTGTATATCAACTGATTGATTTGCGCACTTGTCTGTGACTTGATGGTTCATCACATTGGAGTCGGATGACACTGCTCTCTTATTTATAGACAGTCCAGCTGAGGTATCCAGGGAGTCCAAAGACAATTTATCCATCACAACCTCTGTAATTTGATGTTTTCCTTTTGTTTCCAACTCCTTTTGCTTATCCTGTATTATGCCTAAAGGTGTTAAATTCATTTTTAAAATTTTTTGATAAAAATCTTCCGCTTTTTCAACAGTATGCAATTGATATCTTATTCCTTGATATCTCAATATTAGGCCAACTGGGGTGTCCCACCTGAATAGGATATTTCTTTTTTTTAATTCAGTCACTAGAAAGCCAAATTTCTTCCTCTCCATTAACATCTTGGGCGGGAGCTCCTTAAAAATCCAAATCTTTCTTCCATGAAATTGCAAGGTAGAATTAAAAGAGTTCTGCACAATATTATTCCTAATTTCTTTATCTGTAAAATAGATCACCACATCTCTAGGCAATTGCCTTTGCTTTGCCAACCAGGAGTTTATTCTGTAAATTCTATCAATCCTGCAATACACTTCATCAGATTGAACCTTTAAGATCCCAGCCAGAATTTCAGAAGATATTTTCCTTAAATCATCTCTATTATTTTCCTGCAAACCTCTCAGTCTAATTGCATATTCTGTAAAATTATATTGAATCATTAAAACTTCTCTTTCAATCCTCTGTTGTACATTTTCTTCATTACCAATCTTTTGGTCAGTCTCCATTTTAGATTTGTCTTCCAAGCTATTATCCTGAGTGTTTATCAAATCCTTTTTAATTTTTTGAGTCATGTCATCCAAATTCTCTTCAATTTCCTTCATTTTAGACTCTAATAATTTAGTCTTTGCATCCACCCGAATCAGAAAGCCTGATAAACCATTAGTAGCTTTTAAAATCTTTTGATTCAAAAAGTCAAACTTTGATTTCACCAATTCACCAATTTCTTTAATTTCCTGCTTAAATTTTTCAAGTTGCTGGTTCACAATCTCATCCCTTCTTACAATCTCTTCAAGGATAAATTCTAATATATTAAAATCGGGTTTCTGACGCTGGAGAGTTGAAATTTGTTGGCGTAATTTCTTGAGAGGGGAAGTTCCCCCCCCCCATTTGTCCAGCTGTATAAGTCCCGATGCCATTTCCCACACAGACAAGATTTAGCAAAAAAGAGAGAGTAGAAAACGAAAGGACTTTCCCTTAGAAAGAGAAAAAAAAACTTCTTTTCAATCAACAGCACAGGAGCGAGGTTTTATCTACAAATGTAGCCAGTGATATTTATTCCGCTACATTGTAGTAAGGAAAAACGGAAGGACTTTCCCTTTTAGCCCTTCTCCAGCCACAGCAGACGCCATTTTAAAAGGTTCTTTTTCCCTCTTTTCCTCTCCTCTTTTCTCTTAAATAGATTTTGGAAGGATGAAATACTTGCAGTTCAGTATTAAGGGTCCAGCTCGTCATTTCTTTAATTATTCTGTTGAATTCGCAGGCTTGCTCTTGACGCCTGGCTCTGCATAAGCAGAGGTCTCCCAAAGCCCGGAGCAGCGGCAGGGGATATGGGGCTTCTCATCCGCTCCGTCCCAAAAGTAAAAAAAAAACTTTTGGGACACTGCGGAGAGTTCTACCCACCCCTGCCGGCTCTATCTCCGTTTCCTCTTGGGAACGGAGTTTTTTCGAGCCGCCATCCGCTGTAACGGCGGCTCTATACAGGCAAAGGAAGCTGATGATCCCAAAGGAACGTCTGGCGGCGGCCAGCAGCCTCCACTGGTCCTTCTCTTCATTAGACTAGCCATGCCCAGTTCCTGCAACCATTCATCATATGTATTAACCTCCATTCCCTGAATCACCTTGGTTGCTCTTCTCTGCACTCTTTCTAAAGTCTCAACATTCTTTTTACAGTGTGGTGGCCAAAACTGGAGGCAGTCCTCTAGGTGTGGTCTTACTAAAGCTGTAAGGTCTTGCATCTCCAATCTTCCCAACAAAGCAGGTCTCTTAAATCTGCAGTGGTTCCAAAAAGAGCTTTTATTGGAAGGTTTGTAACAACAAGAGATCTAGGCAAGAACTGAAGCTTCTCACTTAAAACCAGCTATTTAAAGCAATGCTAACCAAACCCCTTCCACATCATTGCAGGGAAACAGAAACTTCAGATAGAGATTAGCACAGTAATTCAGGAAACAGAAACAGGAAACAGAACAGAAACTTCATGTACAGACCACTCCATTCCTCCCCCCACTTCCTCCCCAAAAAATGCCAGGTGGGTGAGGTTTGGCAATATTTTCTCTATAAGACACACAGACATTTCCACCCACTTTTTTTTTGCGGGGGGGGGGGGAATGCATCTTATAGTGCGAAAAATACTGTAGTTTGGACCCTACCCAAGCCAATCCATCTTGGATAGAACATACATTTTTGTGGGCATTAAACCAGGCATTTTCCTTCAAAGCAACTTTGAAAGGTGCTGCTATGGTCCCAATCACTGGTGGTTTTCCTTTCTTTCTTTTTTAAATTATTATTTTATTAGTTTTAAAAGTAAAACAATGGACATTGCTCAATGTCTCTGGTTTCTAACATTTACGTCAAAATCAAGTTAATAAGTAATCTATTCCTTGCTCTATATACAAATTTACATATCTCCTACTTCATTATATATCAAATATACAGTATTTTACTTCCTAACCAATTATGCATGCATTTAATAAACCAATATTACATCCACAAGTTCAATATACATTGATATATTAATATACATTGATACATGTATATGTAAATATACATATATATAAATATACATTTCCAGACATTCGTTATCCCTTGTTTTTGGCATTCTTCCTCTTATCTAACCAATTATTAAAATTTATTCCAGACTTCATAGTATTTTGATTCACTTTTGTCTTTGAGTTCTAGTGTAAATCTGTCCATTTCTGCACAGCTGTAAATTTTGTATATTACTTCTTCTTCTGAAGTTATTTCTTTACACTTCCATTTTTTTGAGCAAATGCTAGTCTTGCCATGGTAAGTATAGTAAATAGGTTGAATTTTTGTCATATTTGTCATCTGTCATGCCCAGTAAGAAAAATTCTGGCTTAACTTCTGTTTTAAACATTAACATCTCTTCTAACTAGCTCATTTGCTGCCAGAAACTTTTGGCTTTTAAGCACTTCCACCACATATGGTAATATGACCCTAGTTCCACCTCACATTTCCAACAAATTGGGGAGTATTTTTTACTAATTCTTGCCAATCTTGTGGGTGGGAAGTGCCACCTGTGGTCTTAATCCAAATATCTAAAAGTGCCCTCCTAATATAATGCCTTTGGAAGTACTGATGAACCTTATACTTCTCTTCCCAGATGATAGCGTGCCACCCTATTTGAAGTTGATGTCCTTCTAGTGTCAACAGTCTTCTATTTTTGAGGTGTTGCCAATCACTTACCCAAACCAGGGCTGCAGCTTGCCGATATTTCCCTCAATTTGGAAGACCAAATCCTCCTCTTTCTTTTGCATCTTGTAATAATTTTAATTTAATTCTTGGCTTTTTGCCCTGCCATATAAATTTTGCTATAATTCTATTCAAATTTGTAAAGAAATCTTTTTTGAGCCAGATTGGTATACATTGAAATAAATATAAAATTTTGGGTAGCACATTCATCTTAATCATAGCAACCCTCCCCATAAAGGAGAGTTTCAATCTTCCCCTCTTTCTAAATCAATTTTAATTTGCTCAATTAGTCTATCATAATTTTCCTCTTGCATCTTTTTTTTTATTGCAAAAGTTTTACAATTACATTTTCACCCCTTTCCCCCCCCTCAACCCACCCCAAACTTCCCAACCTCCCTAACCCACCCTAACCCTCCCCTCCCCCCAGACTTCCACACAGTATACTCATATCAAGTAAAAGGAAAAACCCTCCTTTGTATATAAAACTTGAACCCCTCCCTCCCCCTTATAAATTTTCATCTTCATTACATTAACATATTTCTATCTTAATATAACATTTTCAAATAAATTTTTGTCTTCATTACCTTAAAGTGTTTCTATCTTAATATAACATTTTCAAATAAAGGCTATTTGATACTTCCTAGTTTGATATTTGTTCTGAACATAATCTATCCACTTCTTCCATTCCCATTCATAAGTCTCTTGTGAACACTCTTTTAGATATGCTGAAATCTTCGCCATCTCTGCAAAACTGGCCATCTTCAAAGTCCATTCCTCAATCGTGGGCAACGCTTCATTTTTCCAATATTTACCTATCAACAATCTTGCTGCTGTTATCATATACAATATCAATTTTGTTTCACCCAATGTAAAACCCTTAACTATACCCAATAAAAACAATTGTGGAGAAAATTGAATTTTTTTCTTCAAAACATTCTGCATGACCCACCAAATTTTTATCCAAAAAGCCTTAACTTTCTTACAGGTCCACCAAACATGATAATATGTAGCATCTAGACAATCACATCTCCAACATTTAGGCTGCACATTAGGGTACATACACGACAATTTTTTGGGGTCTAAATGCCATCTATAAAACATTTTATAAAAATTTTCCCTCAAATTCTGCGACTGTGTAAATTTAACATTCTGAACCCAAATTTTTTCCCATGTCTCCAACATCACTGGTTCCTCAAAATTTTGTGCCCACTTAATCATACAATCTTTAACTAGTTCAGTTTCTGAATCCCTTTCTAACAAGACATTATAAAGTCTTTTAATATGCATTGGACCTTTCTCTTTTATGTGTCTGACCAATTCTTCCTCATACATCATAATACCAGTTTTTTGGTCCTCTTTCCATCTCGATTGCAATTGATTATATTGTAACCAAGTTAGATTAATCCCTTCAGCCAACAATGTTTGTAGTGTCTTCAACTGCCATCTGCCCGCATCTGTAAAAAGAACCTCTTTATATAAAACCCCCCCGAGTGACATTATATTTGTATTCCACAAAATATGGCCAAGATCCAACCATAGCGGTATTTTGTAATCCCATTTAAGTCGGTGCTTCTTCCAAACTCTCAACAAGGAATCTCTTAAGTATATGGCTTTTAAATACTTTATCCACTTTGTTGTCATAAAATAAGTAAGCATGCCATCCAAGTTCCAAGTCAAAACTTTCTGCATTCAGTATTCCAGTCTTTTTTCCTCCAAACCAGTCACTTGTTAAAGTCAAAGCTGCTGCATCATAATATAACTGTAGGTTTGGAAGTTTAAGGCCTCCCCTTTCTGGAACATCTTGCATAATTTTCAATTTCACTCTTGGTTTTTTCTCGTTCCAGACAAACTTATTCACTCCAGTTTGCCACACTTTTAGTTGTTTATCACTTTTAAGCACCGGAATCATTTGAAACAAAAAAAGAAATCTTGGCAAAATGTTCATCTTAACTGCTGCTATTCTTCCAAGTAAAGACAGCTGCAGTTTTTTCCAAGTCTCCATATCTTTCTGCACCTCTCGCCACAACACCTCATAATTATTTTGAAACAATTTCATATTTGATTCTGCAACCTGAATTCCTAGATATTTTACCTTTGGTACAATCTCAAAACCTGTCCTCCTTTCAAGCTCGTGTTTACGATCTTGTGTCATATTTTTGACTATCATCTTAGTTTTTTTCTGATTCAGTCTAAAACCTGAAACTTTACCATAGTCTTGTATAATGTCCTTCATCTGGATTATTGATTCCATTGGCTGTGTTAGGGTAACGACCAGATCATCTGCAAATGCCTTTATTCTGTAATCCTCTTGCCTTATCATTATACCTTTCAAGGTATTAGAGTCCCGTATTGTGTTTAACAAGACTTCTAGTGTTAAAATAAACAACAGTGGGGACAACGGACATCCCTGTCTTGTTCCTTTTTCGATTTTAAACTCTGTTGTCAAACTTCCATTAATAATAATCTGTGCCTTTTGCTCTTGATAAATTGCTGAAACCGCCTGTATAAATTGGTCCCCAAAGTCCATCTTTTTTAAAGTCTTTAGTAGAAAGTTCCAATCCACTTTATCAAAGGCCTTCTCTGCATCCAAAAAAACCAGCACTGCAGGGATCTGTTTATTCTTCTCAAGATATTCCAATAAATCTATTACTTGCCTTACATTGTCTTTCATGTGTCTACCCTCGATAAATCCTGCTTGATCATCATGAATCACCTTTTGAATTACTGGCATCAATCTGTTGGCTAATACTTTTGCATAAATTTTATAATCCGTATTCAAAAGAGATATTGGTCTGTAATTTTCCGTTTTTTTAGGACCTGCTTGTTCTTTTGGTATCAAAGTAATATATGCTGATTTCCATGATGGGGGTATTTTACCCCCTTGTTGTATATTACAAAATAAGTCTCTAAGTTGTTCCACCATTTCTGCTTGTAAAGTTTTATAATACACTGCTGTCAATCCATCTGTTCCAGGAGCTTTAGCTGTTTTCAATTGTTTAATTGCTGCGATTATTTCCTCGACTGTTATAGGGTAATTCATTCTTTCTTTTTGTTGGCTAGTAATTTTTGAGACTCTTTTCTCTTCTAAATATTTTTCTATAAGTCCATTCTGTATGTCATCTTTAGCATATAATTTAACGTAGTAATCTACAAAGGCTTCTTTAATCAGTTTTTGTTGGAAAATTTCTTTCCCCCCAATGTCAATACTCTCAATAGTCCGTATACTCTGCTTTTTCCTTAAGGTATAAGCCAACCATCTCCCCGGTTTGTTGGCATTACAAAACGTATTATGCTTCGCATATTGTAGATTTGTTGCAGCTTGCTCCGCCAAAAGCATTTGAAACTGATCTTTCAAAAGTTTTATAGCACCACGTATTCTTTCATCTGTTGGGTTTTTAATAAGTAACTGTTCCTTATTCTTTATTTCTGCTTCCAATTCAAGTCTTTTCCTTTGTCGATTCTGTTTATGTTTGAAGTTCATATAAATAAGTACCCCTCTCATATAAGCTTTGCTTGCGTCCCATACTATTTCAATTGGGGTACCCTTATTCAAATTCATTTCAAAAAAATCTTTCATCTGTTTTTTAAGTTCTATTATATTTTTTTCATATCTGAACAAATTTTCATTTAGTCTCCATGACCTTCTCTCAGACTTTCCCATCTCGATTTCTATCCATACAGAGCTATGATCAGTTAAAGTTCTTGGAAATATCTTTGTTCTTTTTGTTTTAACAAGTAAATCATCTGATAACAAGATAAAGTCAATCCTGGAGAAAGATCTATGTCTGTCAGAGAAAAAAGTATAGTCCAGTTCTTTTGGGTTATATATTCTCCAGATAGCTTTTAATTCCAAATCTTCTTTCATATCAAAAAAAGTCTGTGGCAGTCTGATCCTTGATTTCGCCAAACTCTTTTTATCTAATTTAGAATCAATTACTCCATTCCAGTCTCCCATTATTAGAATAGATCTATAGTCCCATTGCAATATTTTATTATGTAGAGTCTTATAAAAATGATCCTGTTGTTGGTTCGGAGCATAAATTCCAATCAAAAGAATTTGGCCATTTGCTGTGTGCAGTTCAATTGCAATAAACCTACCATCTTCATCTGCTTCTATAATTTTAGCGGACAGTCTTTTATTTACATAAATAACCACACCATTCTTTTTTTCCGAGGTTGAAGCTATAAAATGTGTTCCTAATTTAGAATTTATCAAATATTTATGATCTTGAGTTCGAATATGAGTTTCTTGTAAACAAATTATATCATTATTAAATTGTCTCAAATATGTAAATAATTTCTTCCTTTTTTGTGGTGAATTTAGTCCATTAACATTCCAGGATAAGAGCCTAATTGTCATCTTGACCTTTCTGAAGCGATGAGCTGCTTTGCCTAACTTCTTCTGAAGTCTTCGGCCTTGCTCCTCCCATGGCTTCACTTTGTGTAGTACTTTTAGCTCCTCCTTTATATTGTTTTTCTTTTATTTGCTTGGAAATTGCACGAGTTATACGCTGGTCTTTAACTTCAGGCATCCCAGCTACATCCAAAACAGCACCAGTTGACAGAATTGGGGAAGGTTCTGACAATGATTCCTCCAAAAGACCTCCTCCCCGTGCAGCACCCTGCATTTCCACTGGTTCCATCTGCTTAGACTGTTGTGCCCTCTCGTGCTGAGATTGCTTTTCTTTATCACTTTTTATCTCCAACAATGTAGATGTACGTGGGGATGATGATCTTTCTTTAAGGATATTATAATAAAAATATTCCGCCTTCTGAAAAGTATTCAATCGATGTCTCTCTCCATTATATTTCAAAATTATACCAGTTGGGGCATCCCACCGAAATGGTATTTCTTGCTTTTGCAATTCATTCACTAAGAACCTGTACTCTTTTCGATCTTTTAACATCTTAGGTGGTAATTCCTTATAAATTCCAATTTGAGCTCCCTCCACTTGCACAGAGGAAAGAAAGGATCTTTGCAAAATATCATTTCTTATTCTTCTATCAGTAAAGTATATCACCACATCTCTGGGCAATTTTCTTTGTCTAGCAACCCATGAATTCACTCTGTAAATTTTATCTATTTTATAGAGCACATCTGCTGGATCAATTTTTAGCAATACAGCCAAGGCATCAGAACAAATCTGTCTCAGATCTTGCCTATCATTCTCTTTAATTCCTCGAAGCCTAATAGCAAATTCCATGGATCGGAACTGTATCATTGTAATTTCGTTTTCGACTCTCTCCACTTTGTTATCCACATCAGCAATTTTAATATCAGTATCCTTCATTTTAACATTGACTTCTGATTTAAATTCTTCCAGTTTGGAGTCCACTTTAGTAATGGATTCTGCCAAGTCAGAAACCACATTTGACAATTTATCTGACACCTTATCATAATTTTCTTTCATTGCCTCTTTAAATTCATTAATTTCCCTCTTCATTTCCTGTTGTGATTTTTGAAATTTATCATCCAAAGCCTGGGTAATAAAATCTTTTAAACTTTGCACATCAAAGTCCTTTCCCTCCCTCTGCTGACTGGGAGGGGGCTGCTGTTCTGGTTTGTGGGTGGGAGATCCCTCCCCTACCACCTTTCCTTCCTGTTTCTTTGAAGCCATTTTGCCACGTAAATTAACTTTTCTGAAAAAAGAAAATCTTTTTTTTCCTTTTCCTTTGCACCTCCACAATATCCTTTGAAAAAGTCCCCCAGATTTAAATAGACTGAAGCAAGCTCAGATTTATTTTTCTTTTCTTTTCCACTCTTCTCCGTTCGCTTGCAACAAGCACTGCTACAATGTAGCTTGTTAGAATAGTTCTGCGCAATCACTCTCCCTTTCAGCTCGTTAACGCTGGAACAGCGCCATTTTTTCAAGCCGTTTCCACTCGCTCTAGCTTTTCCCCAAATCAAAAGTTCAAAAGAGAAGAAATACTTGCAGTTTCTTGGTTTGGGGGTTGAGGTTGTTTTATAACAAAATTATTTTCCCATCAGTTTAAATGTTTGCTGCAACCGGCTTGCTCTGGCGAACAGAGTCGTCCCACGCCGTCCGGAGTCTCCACAAGTTAAAAGGGAGCCACACCCGTTTCCTCCCCAGTAGCAAACTTCTAGGGGTTCACGGGGGCTCAACCTGCCTCTTGCTTCACTCTTCTCCTCAAATCCTCAGGATTCTGGAGTTTTCAAGCCGCTTCCCTCACTCGGGGCGGCTCTACAGGCAGCGGGGCTGGCGGCCGTTCAAAAGCGACCGTCTTCGCCGGTGGCAGTCAAACCCGGAAGTCCAACTGTTCTTTATTCTTTATTTCTGCTTCCAATTCAAGTCTTTTCTTTTGTCGGATCAATCTATGTTTAGAGTTCATATAAATAAGCACCCCTCTCATATAAGCTTTGCTTGCATCCCACACAATTTCCATTGGGGTGCCTTTATTCAGATTCATTTCAAAAAACTCTTTCAAATACTTTTTAAGTTCTTTTATATTTTTTTCATATCTGAACAAGTTTTCATTTAATCTCCAAGAGCGTCTCTCAGTCTTACTTGTCTCAATTTCTATCCACACTGGGCTATGATCAGTCAAAGTTCTTGGCAAAATCTTTGTTCTTTTTGTCCTAACAAGTAAATCTTCTGACAACAAAATGAAATCAATCCTAGAGAAGGATCTGTGTCTATCAGAAAAGAAAGTGTAATCCAGTTCTTTTGGATTGTGTATTCTCTAAATATCTTTTAATTCCAAGTCTTTTTTCATATCAAAGAAAGTCTGTGGTAGTCTAATCCTTAACTTCGCCAAGGTCTTTTTATCTAATTTAGAATCAATTACTCCATTCCAATCTCCCATAATTAAAATAGATCTATAATCCCATTGTAGTATTTTAGTATGTAGCATTTTATAGAAGTAGTCCTGTTGTTGATTGGGAGCATAAATTCCAATCAAAAGAATTGGACTATTTGCTGAAAGTAGTTCAATTGCTACAAACCTACCATCTTGATCAGCTTCTATAAGTTTGGCTGTTAATTTTTTATTTACATAGATAACCACACCATTTTTTTTTGGTTAGTTGAAGATATAAAATGTGTTCCTAATTTGGAATTTTTCAAGTAGTTTTGATCTTGAACTGTAATATGCATTTCTTGTAGACAGATTATATCATTATTAAATTGTTTCAAATATGCAAATACTTTCTTCCTTTTCTGTGCTACATTCAACCCATTCACATTCCAAGATAAGCATTTAATCATCATTATTATCTTTCTGGAGCAAAGAACAGAATAATCGGATTTCATCCGAAATCTTCAATCCTGCATTCCCCACGGCTCCAGTCTCTTGTATAATCTTAGCCCCCTTTTCATCTTGTCTTTCCTGTTGTAACTTTTCTTTAAGTTGCTTGGATTTTGCTCGGGTTATACGCTGGTCCTTGACTTCAGCCATCCAGACCGGCTCCAAAATTGGAGAAGATTCCAACAAAGGCTCATCCAAGAGACCTTCTTCAGTGCCCTTCAATTCCTCTGATTCCTGCTTAGATTGTTCTTGCGGTTCTTGAAGTTGCTTCTTATCACTCTCCTTAATCTCCAAAACTGTAAATGTACGTGGGGATGGTGTTCTTTCTTTAAGGATGTCAGTATAAAATTGCTCCGCCTTCTCCACAGTATTCAAACGGTATCTCTCTCCCTTATATCTCAAAATTATACCAGTTGGAGCATCCCAACGAAATGGAATCTGATTATTCTGCAGTTCTTTAACAAGAAAGCCAAAGTCTTTTCTGGATTTCAACATTTTAGGTGGTAGCACTTTGTAAACTGTAATTTTCGAACCTCCCACTTGCCAGAGGTAAGAAAAGATTTTTGCAGGATATCATTTCTTATTGCTCTGTCTGTAAAATATATGACCACATCTCTAGGCAATTGTCTTTGTCTGGCCACCCAGGAATTCACTCTGTAAATTTTGTCTATTTTGCAGAAAACCATATCAGGATTAATTTTTAAAATCACAGCCAGGGCTTCAGCACAGACCTGTCTCAAATCTTGTCTCTCCTCTTCTCTAATTCCTCGAAGCCGTATAGCGAATTCCATTGCCCTGAATTGCATCATAACAATTTCGTTCTCAACTCTCTGCATCTTATCATCAACATCAGAAAGTTTGTGGTCATTGTCTTTCATCTTAACATTAACTTCTGATTTAAATTCATCCACTTTTGAAACAACTTTCATAATAAATCCTGCCAGGCCAGACGCCACATCTGATATTTT
This sequence comes from Arizona elegans, assembly GCA_022577455.1. NCBI lineage: Eukaryota > Metazoa > Chordata > Lepidosauria > Squamata > Colubridae > Arizona > Arizona elegans. Next base: position 160,509,203 of record JAKOOJ010000001.1, read on the forward strand.
TTTGGTCACCTTATTTTGATTCTGCTTCATTTCCTGCATAATTTCCTGTTGAGACTTTTGGATTTTATCATCTATTTCCTGTTGAGCTTTTTGAAATTTATCATCCAAAATTTTTGAAATAAATTCTTTTAAATCTCCCATATCAAAATCTTTTTTCTGAACTTGTGACTGCGTATCCTGTTTGCGTGTGGGGGATCCCCCCCCTGTTTTGCCTTCCTGCTTCTTTGAAGCCATCCTGCCACGTAAGCTAGCTTTTCTGAAGAGGGAGGTTCCTCTTCTTCTGCCACCTCCACAAAGCCTTCTAAAAAAGTCCCCCAGGTTTAATCAGGGCAAAACTGTGGTGATGCAAAGTCAAGTATTAAAAAGGGAGAGATTTTCCTCTTGTTTCTATTGTTACAGCCGAAGCAGCTTTATAGCAACTTATTAACTTTGTAACAAAGCAAAATGACTTCACCAATCCACACTCGCTGATTCGTTTACTCTAATGCTGAGCGCCATATTTTTTCCAGTCACTTTCACTCATTCAAAAATTTTCCCTTCAAAATAAGAAATCAGCAAAGTGCTAATACTTGCAGTTCCGAGTTTCAGGGTTCAAGTAAGTTTCCGCTGCTTGTTTAGGTTATTTCCTTTCTCTTTTGAAGTTTCCTGCAGCCGGCTTGTTCTGCGAAAGCAGAAACGTCCCACGCCGCCTGGAGTCTCAGCAGGTTGGGAGGGAGCCACGCCTGTTTCCTCCCCAGAAACAATTCCCTGGGGGGGTTGCAGGGGCTCGACCTGTGCCCTGCTGCCTCTCCTTCAAGAATCCTGAGGATTTTGAAGCTTTCAAGCTGCTTCTCGATCGGGAAGCGGCTCTACAAGCGGCTGGGCTGGCGGTGCTTCAGAAGGCACCGTCGTCGCCGAAGACGAGGAAACCGGAAGGCTCTTGCATCTTGATATCAATTGAATCCCTAGATATCTAATTTTTTTTAACTATCTGAATATCAATTTTTCCCACTATATCTTTTTGCTCCTCCATCATGTTTTTTTACTAACATTTTTGTTTTGTCCTTATTTATCTTTAAGCCGGCTACCTCCCCATATTCCTCCAGTACTTCCATTAGCCGTACGCCCGATTGTATTGGCCCTTCAATAATAAAGACGAGATCGTCTGCGAACGCTTACAATTTAAAAATTTCATTTCTGATCTTCAAACCTTTAATTTGGATATCTTCTCAAATTACTCTATTCAATGCTTCTAACAATAAAATAAACAGTAGGGGTGATAGTGGACATCCCTGTCTTGTACCTTTCTGGATTTGGAGGTTCTTTGTTGTTTCCCCATTAATTACCACTTTTGCTTCTTGTTCCAAGTAAATTGCTCTGCACATCCTTATAAATTTTTCCCCAAATTGCATATACTTTAGTTGATTTAAAATGAATTCCCATTTAACATTATCAAATGCTTTCTGTGCACCAGCAAATATTAGTACCATCTGTTTTTCATTGTGAGGCTCATAGTATTCCATAATATCTAATATAATCCTAATGTTATTTCTTATATATCGTCTGGACAGAAAGCCATTTTGATCAGAGTGGATAAAATTTTCTAAGAATTTTTAAAATCTTTTGGCCATAATTATCATGAAAATTTTGTAGTCTGAATTCAATAAAGGTATCGGTCTATAATTTTTTACATATGTCAGGTCAGAATTTTCCTTTGGGATCAGAGTAATTGTCGCTTCTTTCCATGTGGTTGGAACTTTTGCCTCGTTTAAAACATCAATATAAACTTCTAACAAAATAGGGCTTAATATTTCCTGATGATTTTTATATATCTCTGATGGTAATCTGTCGGGACCTGGGGCTTTATTTATCTTTTGCTTCTTGATTGCTTCTAATATTTCTAATGATATTACCTCTTTATTTAATATCTCCTTATTTTCTTCCGGGATTTTGGGCAATCCCGTTTTCTGAAAATATTGCCAAATTTTATCTTCCCCTATCTCTTCTTTGTCTTCATATAATTTTTTAAAAAACTCATAAATTACAATTTTCTTCTCTTCGCTTTGGTACATTAATTCTCCCTCATCATTGTGTAGGCGGGAGGTATCGTCTCGTTTGTTCATGCTGTGTGGGCGTTTTTCTACCAGCCATTTGGAAACCTGCCCTTATTGACAAACGAGTCCCTAACACGACAAATGACACCAGACCCACACACACGAGAGCCACACAGGATGTCACCACCACACATCCACGCAGAAAGCAGACTCAAACCCACACTGATAATGAACCACGACCAAGGACCAGAAGCCAGACCACAGCTGCATCATCAGCCACTTTAAACCCCTCCAATCCATACATGAAGCAGACTGACACCCACCATGAAGAGCTCGCATGGCCACAAACACGAAGCCCAACAACAACAACGCAGCTCACCAGCTCAAATCCCCCTGCAACTCAGACTAAGCTGAGCACAACCAAGCCCCCACCCAAACAGAACACACCCCCAGCCAATCAGAGCACAACCAACCCCCCATCCAATCAGAGCACGCCCAAACCCCTAACCAATCAGAAAACACCTCCACCCAATCAGAACACAGCCAAGTTCCCACCCAGTCAGCTCACACCCCCACTAGCAGTTAAAAGGAAGAGACAGCTGCGATCTCACATTGCTCCTGGAAGCACAAAGCCGAGAACACCAGCCTGAAGATGACGAATGAGACTTCGTCGAAACGTCACCAAGACACTTCCAATTTTACGTGGGAGAAGACCGGAATAACCAAAGACCTACATACAAACACCCGCGAAAAACACCTGAGAAAATATATATACCAAAGTAACTTTCTTTTTTCTTAAGGTTCAAGTTGTAAGACTTGATTTTAATGTATAGTTTGTCTATGTTGTGTATTGTATGTATGTATGTTTTTGTTTGTTTATCTTTAATTAAAAAAAAAGTTGTGGGAGCGTCATCACTGGAAGCTTTCAAGAAGAGACTGGACTGTTATCTGTCAGAAATTGTGTAGGGTGTCCTGATTGTGTGTGGGGTTTGGACTAGATGACCTACAAGATCCCTTCCAACTCTGTTATTCTATTCTGTTCTCTTCCTATGGACCTATATCCTCTTAGTCTTCCTTTTATTTGTAACATAACTAAATAGTCCTTTATTATGGTTGTAGGATTTCTTGCACGTTGCACCTTATTCTGTTCACTGAAGTTGCTTCAGTGAATTGTTGTTTACTAATATATATACAATATCAAGACAGCATTCTGCACAAACCGAAAAATATCCACCATCCTAAGAAACCCCAAAGACAAAATTGAGATAGAAAATCAAGGAGTATATGAAACCCCTTGCACCGCCTGCCCCACCACATGCATCGGACAAACCAACAGAAGAATAAATGCACGCATTGAAGAACACAAGAACTCAGTTAGAAAAGAAGAACCAACTTCTTCCCTGGTCCAACACCTCAAAGCCACAGGACATGATATTGACTTTAAAAAGACCAGAACTATCACCAAAACTGAACACTTTAACAACAGAATAATCAGAGAAGCCATCGAGATAGAAAAATGTCCACACAGCATGAATAAATGAGATGATACCTCCCACCTGCCAGCCATTTGGAAACCCGCCCTTATTGACAAACAAGTCCCTAACACAAAGAATGACACCAGACCCACACTCACGAGAGCCACACAGGATGTAATCACCACACATCCACGCAGAAAGCAGACTCAAACCCACACTGATGATCAGGCACGACCACGGACCAGAAGCCAGACCACAGCTGCATCATTAGCCACTTTAAACCCCTCCAATCCATACATGAAGCAGACTGACACCCAACAGAAAGAGATGGCACAGCCACGAACACGAAGCCAAACAACAGCAACACAGCTCACCAGCTCAAATCCCCCTGCTACTCAGACTAACCCGAGCACAACCAAGCCCCACCCAAACAGAACACACACCCATCCAATCAGAGCACAGCCAACCCCCCATCCAATCAGAGCACAGCCAACCCCCCATCCAATCAGAGCCCAGCCAAACCCCCAACCAATCAGAACACAACTCCACCCAATCAGAACACAGCCAAGCTCCCACCCAATCAGTTCACACCCCCACTGGCAGTTAAGAGGAAGAAACAGCTGCGATCACACAGAAGCACGAAGCCAAGAACACCAGCCTGAAGATGACGAATGAGACTTCGTCGAAACATTGCCAAGACACCTCCAATTTTACACAATTTTACATACAAACACCCGCGAAAACCTCAGAATATATATATATATATATATATATATATATATATATATATATATATATATATATATACATACATACACATACACACACACACACACACACACATACACATATTCATTCCTGAGGAGCGCCGTGGTTCACAAAGTTAGGACACTGGGCAGGCTGCCGACCCAGCAGTTTGAAAGCAGGCAACCATGAGTAGATACACAGGTACCACTTTGGTGGGCAAAGGACCCCCCACCTGGGCATCCTCCTGGCAATGGTGATGTCACCATTCAATCCTTTCAACCTGAAAGTGCTTCGGTGCTTCTGACATGAATGTAGTAGTAGTATCTATATCCTTTTTTCTGCTCAACATTTTAAAGAGTTCTCCAGGAATTTATACTGGCTGTTTTAGATTTTTTCCCCTAATTGTCCTTCTGTAGATTTTGTATGCCTGTGTCTTAAGTATCCTGTTTAATATAATTCCCCATCCTTTCTGAACATTTTCTCTTTAAAGCATTTCAAACCATTGCATCTGACCTATCTTCCCTCAGAGTTCATCAAAATCCATTGTTCTTAAATCCAGGATGCAAATTTACTCTTCACAATTTTTCCTTCTCCAAATATTGCAAATCCAAGGATTAGATAATATATTTCCCAAAGGTGTTAATCACCTTCAGCATGTTCCTGACTGTTAATTAGGATCACAACTACCCTATCAGACTTCTGAAAACTGAAGCTACGATTGAAAGAGATGGGCATTTTTGGGACTTCTGATTGTTAGCAGTTACATTTCTAGCAGATGTCAGAAGAACTGAAAATTTACCTTCCTTGCTGTTGCACACCACTTTAAAAGACTGGTCACCTAATACAGAAAGGCCTTAGGTATATCTTCTGCCTCCAATAGCCTGTAATAAACTTTATCTCCTTTTATTCTTCCTGAATACTTTAAACAGGATTTCTGTGCTGTGACTCCTGAATTTCTATTTAGATATATTTTTCCTTTTGCCTCACCCTTTTTCTTGAATGAATTGTTCCTTTTGAATAAATTGCAGACTTCCAGTACTATGTGGCAATCATGAGTATCATCCCCCCAAATTTCAGTGATACCTATCACATCCTGTTTGTTTCCTGGGTTAGGATTGCTAATTCTTCCTGTTTATTTCTCACAAATGTTGCAGAAACATCTGGCATCTCTATTCAGCTTTATCTGAAAAGTCAGTAATACCGATTTTCTCATTCCTTTTCTGGCTAAAAGTAATACGAACACAACTCAAATATTTAGAAAATTCCCACGAATAAGTTTCTTTTAAAAAGATAGCATGTTATTTTGCTTATGTGTGCCATCCAAACTTCATTCCATCCAGTGCTTGAATAAAATCTTGCTTCTTAGCTTATACCCCCTCCAATGCAATTAAATTAAATTAAATATAAAAATTCTGAGTCAGAGTGAAGAAAAATAATACTGTGCAGCATCTTTAGTTACCTGTGCTACCAACTCACTCACAACCTACTGGAAGATTTGACCTTGATCTATATATGTCAACCATTTCATCAGCTGCGACATCAACATTTCAGAGCAAAGCAGCAGTCATTTTGATTTATTTAGACAAGCTTATCACATTAAGTTACTTACGCTAAAACATTGCTGTAGCCTGTCTAAGCCTCCTTTGTTTGCCAGAAGATAATTTAAGCAATGAATGCAAAATAATACTGGAAGATAGGAAGTGTCTCGCTTACTCTTCAGAGTTTTGTCCACTTTCATTCTCAGGAGATGCTCCAAATTCTCTGTGCTCAGAAGTAAATTCTTAGTTATGTTTACTGATGAAGATTTGATAGAAATCAGACTTCCATACTTTGGAGAAGTTGCCAATATATTTATCAGCCAATGGAAAAGACAAGAGAAAGTGTTCTACATTCAGAGAAAGTTGTAGCTAGAGGCTTATGACCTAGGATAAAAAAAAAACTTACACAAGAACATGATCTATAATAGTACTAATAATATTCTATTCTGCCTATTATCAACTCTGGTTCTGAAACTTAGTACATGATTTGGTAATAAGGGATCTTTCACATTATAATGCATATTATCTATCGCAGTAACACATGCAGAAGGAGAGGTGAATGTGTAAATGATTATGGAATTTAAGATAATTGCACAATTTAGAATTATATATAGACCACAGAATCATGGGGCTGGAAGGGACCTTGAAGATTTTCTAGTCCAATTCCCTGCCCAAGCCAGGAGACCTTACTGCATCCCAGACAAATAAGTATCCAATCTTTTTTGAAGACTTCCAGCAATGGAGCAAGCCCAGCTACAGGAACAATTAATTGTTCCATTGATTAATTGTTCTCACTGTCGGAAACTTTCATCTTAGTTCCAGATTGGATCTCTCTGTCAGGCTCCAAGTAATGCACCCATTACAAATCAAATTCTCAGGCACTGCTTTTCCTCAAAGAACAAATTTATTTAGATACACCATCTTGGCGCTACTGGTGAAAAGCCAGTATTAAAGTTCCTGGACTTTTCACCCCAATATAAGTTTCAGTTTCTGAAGTTTCCAAAACAATCGGTCACATTGTCCAACCAAGATGAGAGCTGGTTGCTTGGTGACTTCTCTCCTCCTCTGGTCAGTGAGCCATTGGAATGTGCATGACTCATCAGCTAGTTATGCCGTGGTGGCTGAAGGCTCCATCCTCCTCCAGCTCAAAACTGTGTCAAACTGAATTAACATTAGAACACCCCAGTATACAAACAATCCCACACCCAAGTAAAATTCAGGTTTGACAGGCTGTCCCCACCAACAGAAGGAATGCCCCTGCAAGAGACAAAGCACCGTGGGGTTAGTCAATGCCACTAGCCCCCTCCCCCTCCCCCTGGAGGTCCCTTCGGTTTATGAGGGAATTTATCATGGAACTGCTTTACCAATCTATCTCCACTCACTTTCCAGCTCTTTACCCAGGTGGCCTCAGAAAGTGGATACCCCTTCCAATAAATTAAGTATTATTTGCACTCTGAAGATCCTCTTTATCTCATAGTGAGTCTGACCTTCGATTACCATGGATTAGGGAGTGCCTGACCCACCGGCCAGAGTTGCGAGTTCATTGCTGGTTTCAGTAGACTGCAGTGGAATACCAGATGCACCTTCCCCAGCAATCGGGGAAATTGAAGTTGTACCATGACCAGGTTAATAACTTTCACTATTGGGAGCCATCCTAGGAATTTTGGAGAGAGTTTCTTAGAGGCAAAATTTAATCTCAGGTATTTCATGGACAGATAAACCCTATCTCTGACCTTAAATTCCAGCTGGCTAGACCAGTGCTTATCACCCTGTTTCTTATATGCCTCTGCTGCCTCATTTATGGCCCTCTTTGTATTTTCCCATGCTTTCTTTCGTGACTCCATCCACTCAGTTAGCAACATGGAGGAGGTGGTTCCTTTGGAAGCTCTGGCATGGGGATAAACTCTGTGCTGCTGGTCACTTGGAAAGGGGTTATGCCAGTGCTATTGTGCACTGCATTGTTATATGCCACTTCTGCAAACGGCAGCAACTCTGCACAGTCTGATTGCTGATAGTTGACATAACACCTTATGTATTGTTCCACCATGGCATTCTCTCTCTCTATGGATCCATTAGTGCTAGGATGAAATACCAAACTAAGCCCTTGCGAGGATCCAATGGCCCTCATGAACTCTCTCCAGAACCTAGTGGTGAATTGAACACCCCCCTCCTTGATCGGAGATAACTCTGCAGGGGACTCCATGCAACCTGTATATGTGCTTAATGAATAATTTAGCCAACTTCTGCGCTGACGGGAGCCCCAGGCAAGCCACAAAATGGGCTTGTTTGGAAAATAAGTTTACAATGGTCCAAATGACTGTACTACCCCCATTCTAGGGGAACTCAACAATGAAGTCCATTGCTATCTCCTCCCAGGTTGAGACGGATTGGCCACTTGCTGGAGCAACCCGGGTGTGTGTGTGTCTATCTGGCCTCATCATCATTGCCAAGGTGGCACAGTGGTTAGAGTGCAGTACTGCAGGCTCCTTCAGCTGACTGCTGGCTGCAGTTCGGCAGTTCAAATCTCACCAGCTCAAGGTAGACTCAGCCTTCCATCCTTCCGAGGTGGGTAAAATGAGGACCCAGATTGTTGGGGGCAATATGTTGACTTTGTAAACCACTTAGAGAGAACTGTAAAGGCATATGAAGTGGTATATAAGTCTAACTGTTACTGCTATTGTGCAGATGGCACAGCTCTGCACATAGTCCTCAGTGTCTTTTTTCATCCTCAGCCACCAGAATTGTCTCCTGGCCAGGTGCAGGGTCTTCAGGTAACCAAAATGCCCTGCTTCTTTGGCATCATGACTCTGTTGAAGGATTTGGCATCACAAACTGCTGGGCACATACAACTTAGATCCCTTCCAACCTAGTCCATCCTTAAGGGTTAGTATTCCCAGATGGTCAGCCGGCAACTCATCTTTCAGGTTTTGGGTCATCCCCCCCCCCCATCCATGGGTCTCCTTCGGGTAGCCTGGCCTCGGGTTAACGCTTGCAACACCTGTTGAGGAGGGATTACCATTTCTTGAAAACCTCTTCTTGCTTACTGTGGTACTGTGGTTTACACGACAGACTGTCAGTTAAGAGGTTTTTCCCCCGTGATGTACTTCAGTTCAAAGTTGTATTGCTTTGTGCCCAGCAGATTTGTTTTCGGGAGAGTTTATGGGGTGTCTTTAGTGCCTCCAGGTTTTTGTGATCAGTCCATACTTCAAAAGGCAGGGAACCGCCCTCGAAGTGTCTCCAGGTCAGCAGCGCCCATCAGATCATATAGGCTTCCTTCTCCGCACTTCCCATCTCTGTTCAGTATCTGTTCTGCCCCAGCTTCGGATTCCCAGAGAATGTGACACACACCAAGCTTCGCAAACACTGTTTAATTTCAAACAAACCCCTTTCAAAAATGCAGACTTCCCATGCAAAGGGTCCTTATCAAAGTTATTAAGAACAAAGTCTGACAAAGGTTGGCAACCAGCCCAGAAAATTAGATATGAGAAGTCGCTCGCTCTCCAAGATGCTCTGTAGTAATGAGATGTTGTTTCTAGCAAGAAAGCACTAGCGTGCAACTTAAATAGGCTAAGGGAGTGGCCAATTATCCTCAAGCCCTACTCTCGAGTAGACCTCCTTCTCCTGAGTAGCCACTCCTGCCTTTTGGGAGCCCTGCGTGCCTGAGCATTGAGGAGAGGCTCCTCCACTTCACTCTCTCCACTGGAAGGCGCCTCTGGAGGTTCTGAAGGGCCTGGCTGAGTCTCTGCCTCTGGCATCACATCCTCTTCGGCCTCCTCGCTGTCCGACACAAGTGCCGGCTGCACCGGCTGCTGGCGTGACACACCAGCCTCCTCATCGTCAGGATCAGCCACAATCTGCGCAGGCCGCTGGCGGGCCACAACAGTATCTATCAGTTTTTTGAAGGTGTATGCGCAGGGCTGTAGATTGCCCTCTGCATTTTCCTGGAGGAGGACTGCTGCGATGGCTACATTGCTGGCATTGACTTGGATCACGAAAGGCTGATCTGAGTCAGAGTGCCCAAGGGTTGGCTCTTTGGTGAACAATCCTTTCAGCTGCTAGAAGGTACATTGGCATTCTAGTGTCCATTGTAGGGGTTGACTTGTTTGTAGCTGTTGCGGGCCCTTCCCTGTCTTCAACAGTTTGGTGATAGGCCAGGCAATTTCAGCAAAGGTGGGGATGAATTGCGAATAGAAGTTGGCGAACCCCAGGAAGCTTTGCAGTTGCTTGTGCGTGCTGGGGGAATGCCAATCTAGTACCACTTTTACTTTGCCTAGGACCATCTCTACTCCCTCTCTCGACACTTACCAGATAGTCTAGGTGGGTCTTATGGAATTCACACTTTGACAGCTTGATGTAGAATCTGGCTACCAGACGTTTCTTTAACACCTGGTGCACCAGCTTCACATGTTTCTCTAGGGTTTTGGTAAAGATGAGAATGTCATCCAGGTACATGAGGACCCCTTTGTACAGATGTTAGTGCAGCACCTTGTTTATCAGCTGCATGAAGATGGCATCCTGTAGTCCAAATGGCATCACCTTAAACTGGAAACTACCAAGGGGGCAGTTGAAGACAGTTTTCCACTCATCTCCTTCTTTGATTCACACTTGGTAGTACGCCTCTTGTAAGTCCAGTTTGGTGAACACCTTCCCCTTTGCCAGGTGGGCCAACATAAGGGGAAGTGGGTAGTTGTTCTCCACACATACGGCATTAATTCCCCTGAAATCAATGCACAATCTCATTGACCCATCCTTTTTCTCTTTAAAGAGGACTGGGGCTGCCATCTTGGACTTCGCTGGCTGGATAAATCTGTGGGCTAGATTGGCATCTATGTACCTCCTCAGCTCCTTCATATTATTCGGGGTCATGGAGTACATCTTCGGCTTGGGTAGTTTAGCTCCCGGCATGAACTTGATTGCGCAATCAGTGGGGTGGTGAGGAGGAAGCATGTTGGCATCCTCCTCGCTGAATGCCTCTGCTAGGTCCCAGTATTCTCTGGGGATTTAGGGGGTGCCGGGGAGCAGGTGCAAGGTGGTAGTGGTTTCTTCATCCTATTTGGCCTTGGCCCATGGTTGAGCGATCTCATCTCCGGCTGTCAGACTTGTGGGGTGAGGTCCTATTCATAGCCTCACCTCTTGGTAGCCATCCTTCCACATGATGGTAGGGACCCACTTGTCCAGCCAAGTCAATCCTAGGATCATCGCCTCTCTCATTTTTGGTGCCACGATGAACCAGAAGTGCTTTTTGTGCCGACCCATTTCCAGCTTAATGAGCTCAGTAAGGAGTGTGGTAGGGGCCCCTCTGATTAGCCTCCCATCAACTTGTTTAAATCATATGGGTTGGGTCATCTTCTTCGTCTGAATCCCTAGCCTTAGGACAGTGGGCAGGTTAATCAAGAAGCGGGTACAGCCCATGTTGATTATCGCCTGTAGCTCCTCATGGGCCCCTGTCTTTGGCACTATTATCTTCACTTTTACGGTGAAGGAGCAGATGGGTTAACTCACCATCAGGTTGTTCTCACCCTTGTCATCAGTGTCCTAGGTCGCTGGCTCCCTCTCTCTATCAGCTGGGGGAGTTGAGATCCCCACTGCTTGGTGAGTGATTTTTCTCTTTCCCTCTCTTATGCAACTTTCAGCTCCACATGGTCGAGTTGGGAAGTTTCACCTCTGGTGTGGGACTGCAGGAGGGTTTTCCGGTTGTTCCTCAGCTGGCTGTGGAGGCCTTGGCCGCTCCTCCATGGCGGGTTCAGTGATGGGCTGTTGACTAAGCAGATGTCTCTTTTGTTGGTTCTCAATGCATGCCTGAACAGGCAGAGGGACTGGTGCAGGAGGCAAGGGTCTGGTTGAGATGGGGTCCCCTCCCATCTGGATCCAACCTCTGCTGGGATGGAGTTCCCATTTAGGAGGCTTCCAGCCCCTTGGTGGGGGGGGGCTGGGAAGGGTGAACAATGCACCTTCCCCCTCACTAGATGGCTCTGGTGCTTCCCTTGCTTCCCTTGGCAAGGGGAGGGTCCCCCTGCCGAGCCTGTTAGAACACCCTAGGACACAAACAATCCCACACCCAAGTAAAATTCAGGCTTGATACTCTCTTTAACATGATTCCACCCATTGCTTCTTGTCCTGCCCTCAGGTTCTTTGGAGAATAAGTCAACACCCTCCTCCCTTTGACAGTTCCTCAAGTACCAGAAGACAGCTATCATGTCACCATTAATCCTTTTCTTCAATAGGTTAGACATACCTAGTGTCAGATCCCTAAAAGTGATACTGCCATTCAACTGGGAGAAGAGGGAGACTTAGATTCAATTTACTAGCATTGCATGTGTCAACAGATACTTTACAACCTATATCCTGGTGTCAAAGAGTCCTGAGATCCCCTTAACGTTGAGGAATGTTTATGACAGCCATGTGGGTTGTCTCACTTTAAAGAAAAAGGAGAAATGATGTGAATACATACTTATCCAGGTTCTCAGGGCAGCTGGTAAAGAAAACATCTTCACACTTGTTTAGTACAGTGATAGTACAGTGGTTTGGTGCACCCTGTCATTAACACAGCTGCCTGCAATTTCTGCTGGTTCGAATCTCTCCAAGGCTCAAGGTTGACTCAGTCTTCCATCCTTTCTAAGGTAGGTGAAATGAGGACCCAGTTTGTGAGGGCAATAAGCTGACTTTGTATAAAATATACAAAAGAATGAAGGCTATTGCTTAACGCATTGTAAGCCGCCCTGAGTCTCCGGAGAAGGGCGGCATATAAATCAAATTAAAATTTAAAAAAAAAAAATTGGCTAAAATCTGCATTCTGGCTTAAGGGAGGGGTCTTTACTGCTTTAATCCTATTTGTCTTGCTTAAGGGTATTCAGACCTTGCTTTGAATTCATTGCTGTCACTCCTGCTTAATAAAAGGTTTCTTTTGAAATACTCCATTTCAAGAGTTTTTACTTTCTTAAGTTGGGAGGAGAGGCAATCCTTACAGAAAGCAAGGTCTGCAAAATGGTCAACCCAGAGAAGCAATCTTCACTCTACTGAGGGGACCTTGCAAACCATGTCTGAACGAAGGAGAAAACTGGGAGAAGCCAAATGCTGGGGGGGGGGGGACATCAATCACCAGTCAGATGCCTGTTTTGTACACCACATAGGAGAGGATGAGATAACCCTGAAAAGTCCCACTGGTCAATTGGCATTGGGAAGAAAGACAGCTGGGATGAGAGAACCAAAGGAGTCATCCTCAGCTGCGGCAACCAAAAACCGAGGTGGAAACTGGAACTAGAAGCCCCTGCTGACCAGGGGGAACTAACCGAAGCACTACTGAGGGTGGATTGTCTGAAGAGGCATATAACCCAATTGGTGATGGAAACTTTGGAAAATCTCAACATCCAAGGGGAGCTAGGATGACAACCAAATTTCCATCCCAGGTCAGCCACCTTCCCATCTATCAGAAGCATTGCCTTCCCAAAAGCAGATGGGAGGGCAGCTGCAGCTGACTTGGGATGGAAACATGGAGAAATGCACAGCAAAGCAACTGCCTTTCCTCTCCGACTTCTGTTAGCAGAGAGAAAGAAGAGGCAGCAGTGGCAGCGGAAGGAAATCACAGCAGATTACAGCCGGTGTGGTTCCCCGGCTCCCTTTGCCTGGCTCACCTCAGCCTGCCAAACACACACAAAAGGAGGTCTCCTTCGAGAGGCTTCAGAGGCCGAGCTTTTTTTCCCCCTTTACCTCGAGGGCTTCGCGGTGTGGAGGATGCTTCCTCCTCAGGCCATGAGCGGCCACCTTCTGAGATTTGGGGAGGAAAGTGGAGCGCATTAAGGAAAACTAAAAAGGAAGCAGGGTGGGGGCGGGAGAGACGGGCTGCCTTTAATTTGCTTTGCATGACGCTGATGCAGAGCAGTGGAACAAGAATGAGCTGCTGTTTAGTGTAATCCTGGGGAGGGGAAAGAGAAAACATCCCTGAGTGGACGTGGCGTTTTGGTGAGATCTTGCTGGAATTCTGCGGAGTAAGGGCAGCAGCAGCAGCAGCAGCAGCCAAGGCGATGAGTGCTGTTTGTTGTTCCTCACCATGCTGTAAAAAGCAACCCTTGCCCCAAAGAGGTAGTGCTCCGACGAAACTAAGAGGCATACCTGGCATCCAGAACTGGAGATGGCCGCTTCAGCATCTGTCGGAGGCTGGAGGCTCTTTTTTTTCTGTTCGCTCCATGTTCCTCCTTCATGCAAAAAAGAAAGAAAGAAAAGAAAAAAGCCCAATCTCATCTGGAAGTAAATGTCATTGGAAGCAATGCTGTCAGCCTGGAGCTTTTCATTTCAGTCTTTAACTGGGCAATGAATTGAACGTCCTCCCCTAAAACAGATGCAATGTGGATTGTTCTCTGGGAGTTCTCTGGGAGTTGAAGTCCACAAATCTAAAAGTTGCCAAGGTTAGAGACCCCTGCACTAAACCATTTTAGGAGCAAAGGGGTGGGTTTTGCTGGCATTTCAGCATGAAGGGAAAGGAGGGAGGGAGGGAGAGAGAGAGAGAGAGAGAAAGAAAAAAAGAGAAGGAAAGAAAAAGAAAGAAAGAAAGAAAAAGAGGCAAAGAAAGAAAGAGAAAGAAGGAAAGAGGAAGGGAGAGAGAGAAAAAAGAGAGAAAAAAGAGAGAAAAAAAAGAAAGAAAAAAGAAAGAAAAGGACAAAGAACGAAAAAGAGAAAGAAAGAGGAAGGGAGAGACAAGAAAGAAAGAAAAAGAAAGAAAGAAAAAAAGAAAGACAAAGAGGAAGGAAGAGGAAGGAAGGGAGAGAGAGAGAAGAGAGAGAAGCAAAGAAAGAAAGAGAAAGAAAGAAGGAAAGGAAGGGAGAGAGACAAGAAAGAAAGAAAGAAAGAAAGAAAGAAAGAAAGAAAGAAAGAAAGAAAGAAAGAAACAAAGAAGAAGGAAAGAAGTGGGAAAGAGAGAGAAGAGAGAGAGAGAGAGAGAGAGAGAGAGAGAGAGAGAGAGAGAGAGAGAGAGAGAGAGAGAGAGAAGAGGAAAGAAGGACCACAAACACTGGCACTAGACGTGGTTTCAGAAGACACTTTGAAACAGGACAGCAATCTAGGACTGGAAGGGACCTTGGAGGCCATCTAGTCCAACCCCTTGCTCAAGCAGGAAACCTTATATCATCTGGATTATTTTGATGCCTCTAACAGAGAGGAAAATTGCCAGAAAGGAGAAGGAGTTTACTAGGACAAGGCTGCCATGCAGAGGAAGGCAGAGATAATCCTTGAGTCATGACCACAATTGAGCCCAACATTTTGGTTGCTAAGCAAGAGCGTTATTAAGTGAGTTTCACCACATTTTACTCAATCCATGACCTCTCCTGGCTCTAACAGTCATGTGCAAGCTAGGGAAGAACATCTGAAGGTGTGTGTAATGTTCTAAATGTACAGAAGTTGTAGTTAAATGTGTGGCAGAAGGTGGACTCTGGGTGTGTTTTTTCCAAATGTAGTAAGTGCGGTTGAATGTGTATAGTTTAGAAGTGAGTGTGTGTGTACATATACATACAGCATATATAGTAGATAATGTATCTTTTTGTGTGCCTATGCACACTCTATACTATGTAATATGTATATACACATATGGCATATATACATAGGATTAAATAGTATATTTTGGATGTTAAATAGTAGTAAATAAATAGACAGGGAAATTGTATCTTGTTGAGGCCTTTGAGGCAAGGAGAAGCCCGACACCCTAACCCTAACCCTTGGCCTGAGTGACATCAAGCTGGCCTTGCCCACCCAGTCATATGACCAACCAGCCATGCCCACCAACTCACATGATGTCAGGTATGCTTCCTTCAGTATCCAGGAAAGAAACCCCCAAACTCAAGCATTTTGAAGAATTTGGTACTTTTACTGAATATGAAATGATAACAACCCAGGTAAAGCTGGAACTGAGCAAAACGCGCGAAATGCATCTACTAAGCTTCTCCCCCCTCGTGTTCATAAATCATCAGCCAATCCAAAGGTCTTCCAAAGGTCAGGTGGCAACACGTCTGGCAGCGTCATTCATCAGGAATGTAGGGCAGTTGGTCAGCCGTCTCCTTTTGAAGATCCAGTTTCGTTTCTCATGAAGACACATCCAACCAGGAAAGAAAAAAACCCATCTCCTGCTCCTTCCCCCCCTTTGCTCTATAACTAATCCCTCCCCCGTTTCTTATGGCAGCTGAAGCAGGAAAAGCTGAGGCTGACATTCGGCCCCCCTTGCAGAAGAGATGTTATTCCTAAGTAAAGGGAAAGAAAAGAGAGAGAAACAGAATATATACAATAATTATGGTTTATCTGGGTATTTGGTATAGAACTGCTGTACTTTCTTGGGAGCTCGGACATCTCATTTATTCACTCATTCAGCCTGCGATAAAGGAAAATGTTTCCAGGCAATCAGATATTGGACTTTACCATGGTGTTTTCTCGAGTCCAAAATTTCTTTAACTTCAAAATGTTGCTCCCCTTCTATGAGAATGGGAACTGGAGGGGTGCTTTTATCAGCCCTTAAAGGAGATGAGTGTTCAGGTTTCAATAAACTAGCATGAAATACAGGATGTATTCGTCTCAAGGTTTTTGGCAATTCCAATTCAACTGTTACTGGATTAATCAACCTAATCACACGAAATGGTCCCACATACTTAGGCCCCAGCTTTTTGGACTTCTGGGTAGTCTGTAAGTATTTGGTCGACAAATAGACTTTATCACCCACTTTATACTTGTGAGCTGGGGAACTTTTCTTATCGGCTTGAGCCTTATGAGCCCGGTGTGCCTCATCTAATGCCTTCCGAGTCACTGCCCATGTGCTCTTTAGCTGTTCGAT
This sequence comes from Arizona elegans, assembly GCA_022577455.1. Lineage (NCBI taxonomy): Eukaryota > Metazoa > Chordata > Lepidosauria > Squamata > Colubridae > Arizona > Arizona elegans. Next base: position 160,525,803 of record JAKOOJ010000001.1, read on the forward strand.
CCAATCCATCAAGGAAGGATTTTGAGGATCATCTTGTGGTAACTCGGGAATGGGTACAAAATCCTGGCCCGATGCAATCTTAAAAGGGGTGAATCCGGTGCTACTGTGTACAGAATTGTTATATGCCACTTCTGCAAATGGCAACAAGTCAACCCAATTGTCTTGCTGGTAATTTACGTAACACCTCAGGTATTGCTCAAGAACCCCATTGGTTCTTTCACAGGCCCCATTTGTCTGAGGGTGGTGACTGGAGCTTAACCCCTGTGCTGAACCTATCAATTTCAAAAACTCCTTCCAGAAACTGGAAGTAAATTGCACCCCGCTGTCAGAAATTATTCTTTTCGGAGATCCATGTAGTCGGTAAATTTGCTGAATAAACAGTTTTGCGAGGGTCTTTGCTGAAGGGATCTTTGAGCAAGGGATGAAATGTACTTGTTTGGAAAACAAATCAGTTACTACCCAAATGACAGTGCAGCCCTCACTATTTGGTAAATCTACAATAAAATCCATAGATATTTCCTTCCATGGGGCATTCGGTCTAGTCACACTTTGCAATAATCCAGGGGATTTTCCTGGAGGTCTTTTAGCCGAGGCACATACTGGACAGCTAGCTACATATGCCTCTACGTCCTTTTTAAGTGCTGGCCACCAAAACTGTCTCTTAACAAGATGCAGAGTCTTGACAAACGCAAAGTGTCCTGCGGCCTTAGCATCATGAGCATATGTTAATACGATTGTTCTTAAAGTGGCTGGAACATACAACTTCGATCCCACCCAAGCTAGTCCGTCACGAAGTGTGCATTCATTCGAGTGATTCTTAAACCACTCGTTGGTTTTTAGAGCTTCTCGCAATTTTTCAAGTAAATCTCCCGAGAGTTCTGGTTCGGTTTTACGCTGAGCTCTGGTAGTGACAGGTGTTGCTAATTGTGTCAATGGGATCATTGGTTGAACCACTTCCTTCTTGATGCTGTTGTACTGTGGCAGTCTGGAAAGTGCGTCCGCCATGAAGTTTTTCCCACCAGGAAGGTAACGTAAAGTAAAATTGAACCGCTTGAAGTGTTGGGCCCAGCGAGCCTGTTTTGGTGATAGTTTGCGTGGTGTTTTTAGTGCTTCTAGATTCTTATGATCAGTCCACACCTCGAAAGGGTGTTTCGCCCCTTCTAAAAATTGTCTCCATGTTAACAGCGCCCATCTAACTGCAAATGCTTCTTTCTCCCATATGGGCCATCTCCTTTCCGTGTCTGATAGTTTACGGGACGTGTAAGCACAGGGTTGTAATATCCCGTTCTCATTCTTTTGCAAGAGTATTGCTCCTACAGCGACGTCGCTAGCATCAGCTTGTACTACAAAAGGTTGTTCCATGTCGGGGTGTTTGAGCACCGGTTCAGCTGCAAACAGTCGTTTCAGTTTCTCGAAAGCAGCTTCACATTCCATAGTCCATTCTAGTGGTTTCGAAGGTTTGGGTTTTACTTCCCCTTTGGTTTTTAGTAAGTCTGTAATTGGCAGTGCGATTTTCGCGAAAGAGGGGATAAATTGTCTATAAAAATTTGCAAACCCTAAGAAACTCTGTAATTGTTTACGGGTGCGTGGTGCGGCCCATTGCATCACTGCCCGGACCTTTTCCAGATCCATCTCTATTCCTTCATGCGATATACGATATCCAAGATAGTCGATTTTGTCTTGGTGGAACTCACATTTAGAAAGTTTGGCATAGAATTCAGCTGCTCTGAGTTTATTCAAGACCGCTCGAACCAGTCGTACATGGTCGGCCATGTTGTCAGAATAAATTAGAATATCGTCCAAATAGACCAACACCCCCTTATATAGGTGCTCATGCAACACTTCGTTGATCAACTGCATGAATACAGCCGGGGCTCCCTGTAGTCCAAAAGGGAGTACTCTAAACTGGAAACATCCCAGTGGGCAATTAAATGCTGTCTTCCATTCATCTCCCTCTTTTATTCTCACTCGGTAGTATGCCTCTCTTAAATCAAGTTTGGTAAAAAAAATTCCCTTCCCTAAACGGGCTAACATGTCTTTCATGAGTGGGAGGGGATAGACATTTTCTACACAAATGGCGTTCATGTTTCTATAATCAACTACTAATCTGAAGGATCCATCTTTCTTTTCGCAGAACATTACTGGCGCTGCCACCTTGGGTTTGGCTCATTCAATGAATCCACGTTCTAAGTTTTTATCGATAAAATTCCGCAACTCCCCCAATTCTCGAGGTGTCATGGGGTAAATTTTTGGTTTGGGAAGCTTTACCCCAGGGAGAATTTCAATGGTGCAGTCAGTGGCCCTGTGGGGAGGCAGGGCATCTGATGCTTTTTCGCTAAACACTTCCTTGAGGTCCCAATATTCTTTAGGAATTTTTTCTTCTCCCTCAATATAGTTAATGGCTACTGCCACCCTTTCTGGCCTTATGTCGTCCCTTGGTGGGGGGGCTTCCTTTTCTGGAGTCGGTTCTGCCGTACGGATGCGCAGGACCCCCGTCTTCCAATTTACTCGTGGATTCCATTTACGAAGCCAGGGCAGTCCTAGAATGAGGGGCCTTTCCATTCCAGGTGCTACAATAAAGCTGAGCTTCTCTACATGATTCCCCAACTGCAGTTCAAGGGGTTTGGTCATAAAACTAGCTGGGCCCCCTCCTGCAATCGACCCGTCTAATTGACAAAATGCAATGGGTCTTTTTAAAGTTTTCAGTCTCAGTCCCATTTCCTCCACTACTTTGGGGCTAATTATGCACCTAGTGCACCCTGAGTCCAACAGGGCTAACAATTGTGCGTGAGTTCCAGTGGAGGGCACCCTTACTTCTACGGGGATGAGTAAGGGTTCTTCCGTGTGACTCACCCGTTCGTCGGTGTCAGAGTCGGAGTCCGTCTCGCTGTCGTCATCGTTGGTCGAAGTTCCCAGCTCACCCGGGTTCCAGGGAGCGAACTCAACGACTTCTTCTTTTAGGGCGGTGCCGCTGGCTTTGGCGGGTATTTTGTCGCCTTTCTTTTGGCCGGCCCCGGTGGCTTTTGGCAGTGGTTTGGAGAAACATTCGGCCGCTCGGTGACCCTCCTTCCCACATTTGAAACAGGTGAAGGGCTTTGACTTGGGTTTGAATTCGGTCTTCCCGCCAGTCATCTTGGACGCCCCTTTACGGTAGAAAGAGGATGACTGGTCCCCCATCTGCCTTCCTCGGAGTTCGCTCCGTTTCAGCTCGATCTCCACATCCTCAGATACTATGTACCATCTATCCAAATCATCGGGGACCCCCATGCTCCTGCAGTCTCGATATATCTCTTCATTCAATCCATCTTTGAAACTCTTCAAAAGAGCCATTTCTGACCAGCCTGTCATATAGGGTGCCAGTTCACGAAACTCTTGGATATACTCTGCCACCGGCCTCCGGCCCTGCTGAATGCTCTTCATTCTGAGTCTCGCCTTTCATTCAGCTAAATGGTCTTAAAACCGTCTTCTAAGGGCCCTCATGAACTGGTTGTAATTTCTCAGCAAAGGGGAGTTGTTATTGTGGAGAACCACCATCCACTCAGCAGCTACTCCCTCTAGGGCATTCGCGACACTTCTGACTTTCGCCGCCTCTGTTTCGTAGTCCTCCCCCCAGTCCTGCATGTGGTTCCACACTTGGGTCAGGAAAAATCCCAAGGCTTTAGGATTCCCATCAAATTTCCCAGGAAGGGGAGGGATTTTTGGCTTTTTATGTCTGCCGGGGGGGGGGGCTGCAAGGCTGGGGTTCTCTGGCCGGCTGCATCTCTCCCTCGAGCTGCCGAAGTCTGGGATGCTCCCTCTTCAAATTCTTCCTCTCCCCCACAGGCTGTTTCTCCTGGCTCCCCCCTGGGGCTTTCTCTCCCCTTCTCCCCAGGAATTTCAAAACACTCACGGTTTCTTCTTCTTTCCTCTACATCATGGATAAGTTGCAAGGCTTGGTCTATCATGAGACGTTCCTTTTGTTCTTGCATCCACACTGCCTTCTTTTTCCGGGGTCTGGAAGTTGTCACTCCCCGGGGTTCCTCTCCCCAGTCCGGCAGTCTCCCCACTCCAGGAAAGGAAAAAACCCATCTCCTGCTCCTTCCCCCTCCCATTGCTCTATAACTAATCCCTCCCCCGTTTCTTATGGCAGCTGAAGCAGGAAAAGCTGAAGCTGACACATGATCGCCCAGCTATGCCCACCCAGTCACATGAATACAAAGCCACGACCACCCAGTCACACGACCACCCAGTAACATACGCCAAGTCACAGGACCATCAAGCCATGCCTAGTCACATGACCACCAAGCCACACCCACAAAATAAGCCACGCCCACAGAACCAGTAGTAAAAAATTTTGGAACCCACCACTGGTTCAAATTGCCAGGACCTGATGGATTACACCCCAGAGTACTGAAGGAACTGGCAGAAGAGATATTGGAAACACTAAAACATATGTTTCAAAGATCCTGGAGAACCGGAGAAATACCAGAAGACTGGAAAAGAACAGATGTGGTTCCCATCTTTAAGAAAGTGGGGGGCCTTCTGGTTTGGCTTTGCAGCAGTATGGTCGATGGATGGCAGAGCTCTGTGAATCCCGGCCGTTTCTTCATCATTGGGGGCCCTAAGGAGCTAAAGTCACCTCCGCTCTTTCATTGCTTACTTGCTCAGCTGTCATGAAACGGGGGGAGGGGGGAAGTGAGCTGGAGAAGAAGGAAGAGGGAAAACTTTGCTGCAGCATTTTCTTTGAAGCTGATAACCTCTCAAGGTCAACGGTCATGGCATAGCCAGAGGATGACACTGCCAGACGTTTGCACCCACATGACCCCTGGAGAACTTGTGGATTGGATGATTTACGCTGGACAGTTGGGGGGAATGCTTTCTATATGTGATTTTCGCACCTTTGCTTCAGACCTTGCTTTTCTTTGGTTGCATTCAGTTCTCACTCAGTAAAAGTACCTTTCCCTATAAAAATGGAGTCGGGGTTTTTCTTTCTTGAGTGTTGAAAGGAGGCATGCCTGACAATAAACAAGGTCTTGTTTTAACAGCCATCCTGGAAAACTACCGAGGGGGCTGAACAAACAATGTCTGATCAAGACAGCGACCAGGACCAGATGGGAGCTGCTGGCTCAGCAGCTTTGTCCTCCCACCCAGGTGAGGAAGCCTCGGACTGGATGGCTAATTTACAGCTGGAAGAAGAATCGGAGCAAGCCAGATGGTCGCTGGGAGTGGGGAGTCTACCGGAGCTGGAGAAGACCCCCCACGGAGTAACAAGCACCAGACCCCAAAAGGGAGAATCTGCCTGGATGCAGGAGCAGAAAGAAAGCCTCCTGGTCACACAGGCCCTGCAACTTTTGAGAGAAGCTGAGGAGAGCCATAGAAGCCAGGAAAGGTATGCCTACCCTGCTGAGAAGGGGGGGGGAAACGCCCCAGGGATGAACCGGAGGCTGCTGCTTGTGGGAGAGAGAGAGAGCAAACTGGGGAAGGAACAGCTCAAGCCTCCAGAACTCAAGCGGGTGATGCAGCAGCCCAGGGGCCCCCAGCAAGACAGGCACCACCCCAAAGAAAGCCAAAATTTCCCCTGATATCAGAAAGATTCGGAGGAGACCCAAAGAAATTGGGATTTTTCCTGACCCAAGTGTGGAACCATATGCAGGACTGGGGGGAGGACTTCCTCTCAGATGCCGCACATGTGAGTGCATTACCAAAGCCGTAGAGTGGGTAGCAACTGAATGGATGGTGGGACTCCACAATAACAACTCCCCCTTGCTGAGAAATTATGATCAATTCATGACAGTCCTCAGAATGCGGTTTCGCCCTTAGCTGAGCAAAAAGCGAGAATCAGAATGAAGGGCGATCACGAGGGCCGGAGATTGGTGGCGGAGTACACCCAGGAGTTCTGCGAGTTGGCACCCAACATGAGAGGGTGGTCAGAAGTGGCCCTACTAGAGAATTATAAAGATGGATTGAATGGGCATGTCTACAAAGATTGCCATTCACGGGCGGGGGGGGGGGGGGCGGGGGTCTGACAACCTGCAGAGCTGGTATGTGTTGGCAGCAGACGTGGAGATCGACCTTACCCAAAGCCGTCTCCGTGGGTGGACACACTTGGGATCAGCCACCCTCCTCATTCCACAAGGGGGCGCCAAAGGCAGCAGTGGGGAAGGCAGGGCCCAAGCCAAAATCCTCCACATGTTTCAAATGTGGGAAAGAGGGGCACCGAGCCACTGAGTGCTTTTCCAAGCCAGCGCCCAAGGCGACCTCTGCCAGAGGAAAGAAGGCTGATAAAGCACCCGCGAAAGCCCACGAGACTGCCCTAAAAGGAGAAGTCGTTGAGTTTGCTCCCCTGAAACTGGGTGAGTTATGAACTCCGACCATCACTGACGACAGCAAGACCAACACTGATTCCGATGACGATGACTGATAAGTCAGAAAGCGGGCCCCATGACCATCCCAGTAGAACTAAGGGTACCATCCATTGGGGCCCATGGCCAGATGCCAGCCCTCCTAGATTCTGGATGCACCAGGTGCGTAATCAGCCCAGACGTGGTTGAACAGATGGGCCTAAGACTAAAAGCGATGAAAAGGCCCATCACATTCTGTCAGCTAGACGGATCGGTGGCAGGAGGGGGCCCAGCACATTTTGTGACTGAGCCAATTGAGATGCAAATGGGGGATCACTTGGAGACTCTTAGTTTTATTGTGGCCCCAGGCATGGAATGGCCCCTCATACTTGGACTGCCTTGGCTCCGTAAATGGAACCCGCGCATAAACTGGAAAACGGGAGTTTTGCGCATCCACTCCAAAAAAGCAGGGAAGAAAGGGAAAGAACCCCACTTCATGGATGGAGTGGGAAATGAGGGGGTGGCTGTTAGATCGGTGCAGGAATGAAGACGTGACCAGCTCGTTACAAAAGTAACTTTATTAGAACAGCAACAGTAGCAAGACTCGCGTGCGCTGCCGGAGCTCTCCTTATATTCGCTCCGGCAGACGCACCGCCCCCTGACAGGGATTCAAACTTTCCCGCCCGGTGGCTGGCAGCCAATCCGGGCGGATGTCCTTATAAGGACATAACACTCCTCCCCCCTAGTCCAAAGAAAAAAAACGTTCAGTGTTCGTCAATAAACGTGACGTAGTCCTGCAGGTACATAGGACACCTAGGCACCCTACTTGACCTGCGCAGTCTCATTTCTCTCATGTCCCCGCCCTGGACGGACGGGGTTTCTGTGGCTCCTGGATCCTTCCCCGGAACCGGGCTCGGTTCGGCTGGCGAGTGTGCGGGGTCACCCTCAGCGCCTCCGGCCGGACCGCAGACCTGGAATGGCTGGTTCTGGTGGTCTTCCTCCTGGCCTGTGGATCTTTCGCCTCGGCGGTGCTGTTCGGTTCCGACCCGGGAAAAGCGTCTGAGCCTCGGTAAGACCCCGGCTGTCACTTGCTCTTCCTCGGTCTCCCGGTGGCTGCGGTTCTGCTGTGGCCCGGCCCGCTGTGGTCTGGAGGGTGGTTCGGTCCGGTGCCCTTGGGTCCGGTCTGCCCGCTGTGGGTGGTGTTGGCTCGGGTAGCGGTGTCCGACCTTGCAGGGTTGGCGCAGGTCTCCTTGGCCGGGCAGGCGTTGGTCTTCCCCGTCGGGTTGGTGGTGGTCGACCTGGTCGGGGTGTCGTTGTGGGGATGCCTCCTCAGGTCGGTGGAGGTCTCCCCTGCCGGGTTGGCGCAGGCCTCCCTGGCCGGGTTGTTGTCGGCTTTCCCTTCCCCCTAGTCCCTGGTCTACCGCCAGTTGGTGGTTGGGGTCGTCTGGGTTGGGTTGTTGTTGCCGGGTTGTTTCTCGCATTGGGCGGGGGTCCCTCTCGCCGGGGAGTCGTGTGCCACCCTCGCCCATGTGCTGTGGTGTGCCCATCTGCGATGGTCCCCGGTCTACTCGCCTTGCGTTGAGGTTTCCCTGGTAGGGCTGCCGTGGGTTGCCTTCGCTGGTGGGGTGCGGTGCTTCCCTTCTGGGCAGGTCCTGGTCTACCTGCGGGCTGGGTCGGGGGTCCCTGGGCCTGTTGTGCCGGGTGCCCACCTGGCCGGGTTGGTGTTGCCATCCCCCGTGCGGTTGGCCCCGGTCTACCTCGCTGCACTGCCGACGTGACAGTGCCTGGTAGTGTGCTGGGCCGACCTTGTCAGGATGGCGTTGCTCTGCCTCGTAGGGGTGTGGTGGGCCTACCTCGTCTGGGTATGTTAGGTCTACCTCGCTGGGGTGTTGTAAGCCTACCTCGTCTGGGTGTTGTAGGCCTCCCTCGTCAGGCTGGTTTTCGTGTGCTCCCCCCCACCTTTTCCGGAGTTGGTCGATGTGACGTCTCACGACCTGTCCATCTTCCAACTCGACGGTGTAGGATTTGGGGCCGGTTGTGCTGGCAATCTTCCCTTTCAGCCACTTAGGAGAGCCGTTGAAATTCAGCGCGAAAACTGAATTTCCTTTGCTGAAGGCGCGAAGCGGCCGGCTGGCGGTTGCGGTCACTTCCGGGCTGTATTGGGGGTGCAGCCGGTCCAAGGGTGACCTCAACCTTCTGCCCATGAGGAGTTCAGCCGGGCTCTTGTGGGTGGTGGCATGCGGCGTGATGTGCTGGGTGAGGAGGAAGTTGTCTATGCGTTCTTGCCAGTCTCCCGGGCCCATCTTGGTGAGGGCTTCTTTTGTGAGCCGGACCATCCGTTCCGCTTGTCCGTTTCCGGCCGGCCTATACGGAGCGGAGAGGGCATGGCGGATGCCCAGTCCTGCCAGGAAGGACTCCATGGCCAGGGATGTGAGCTGGGGACCGTTGTCCGAGACCAGCACGTCCGGTAGTCCGTGTGTGGCAAACAGGCGGCGCAGGGCTCGGATCGTCGTTTCTGTCGTGGTAGATGCCATGGGTATCACCTCGAGCCACTTGGAGAAGGCATCTACCACGATGAGGAGGTGTCGCCCCTGCATCGGGCCCGTGAAGTCGATGTGGACCCTCGACCAGGGGTTGCTGGGGGTCTCCCAGTTTGTGACTTCGGATTGCGGTGGCGCGGGGCGGACTTCTTGGCACGGGTCACATCTGGAGACTCATTGTTCGATGTCTCTGTCCAGTGAGGGCCACCAGACGTAACTCCGTGCCAGGGCCTTCATGCGTACGATGCCCGGGTGCCCGTTGTGCAGTGTCTCTAGCGTCCACCGTTGCAGAGTGCTTGGAATCAGCACCCTGTCTCCCCATAGCAGACAGCCCTTTATGGTGGACAGCTCCGTCTGTTTCCTGGTGAACGGGCTGAACCTCTCTTCCGTCTGTTCCGATGGCCACCCCCTGAGGATCCAGGACCTTACTTGGCGGAGGGTGGGGTCTCTCTGGGTGTATGCGGCCACATCTGCGGAGGAGACTGGACAGCTGGCGTCGTCATCTATGTGGAATAGATGGAGCGTGGGGGTTGGATCTTCCACCGGGTTCTTCGATGGGCATCTACTGAGTGCGTCGGCGTTTCCTATGGCTGTGCCTGGCTGGTGCACGAGCCTATAGGAGTAGCCGGCCAGGAAGATGGCCCATCTCGTCATCCGCGGGGACATGAAGGTTGGGGTGGGTTGATCGCCTGCGAGGAGTCCCAGGAGTGGCTTGTGGTCGGTGACTATGGTGAAGCATCTTCCATAGAGGTATTCGTGGAAACGCTTCACTCCAGCCACGATGGCCAGGGCTTCCTTGTCCAGCTGGCTGTAGTTGCGCTCTGCGCCGGACATGGTCTTTGAGAAGTAGGCAATTGGGGCTTCCGTGCCGTTGGGCAGTTCGTGGCTGAGGACTGCCCCCACCCCGTAGGGCGACGCATCACAGGTCAGCTTGATGGGGAGCGTCTCGCTGTATTGGATGAGGACGCTTTTGGACGTCAATAGTCCTTTGATGGCCCGGAACGCTGCTTCCTCTTCCTGGCCCCACTTCCAGGGCGCCGATTTCCCCAGCAGGCGGTGAAGTGGCTCAGCAACTGTGGCTTTCTGTTTTAGAAAGATTGCATAGAAGTTGAGCAACCCAAGGAATGCCTGAAGCTCCGTTTTGTTTTTTGGGCTTGGAGCTTCATGGATTGCTTCCACTTTTGATTTGGTGGGGTGGATGCCCGTGCTATCAATGAGATAGCCCAGGAACTCGACTTCCTGTACTCCTATGATGCACTTGTCCCGCCTGACTCTCAAGCCCTTGGCCTTGAACCGCTGCAGGACAAGCCTGAGCCTTTCAAGGAGTTGGGCTCTTGAGTCCCCGGAGATGAGCACATCGTCGAAGTAAGGCACCACCCCTGGAACGCCTTGGAGCAGGCGTTCCATCATGGATTGGAAAATGCCGGGGGCAGCGCTGACTCCAAATTGGAGGCGGTTGCATTTGAATGCCCCCCTGTGTGTGACAATTGTTTGTGCCTCCGCCGTTTTTTCATCCACTGGCAATTGCTGGTAAGCCTGGGCCAGGTCCAGTTTAGCGAATATTGCGTCAGATCCCAGGGAATGCAGCAGGTGTTGCATTACTGGGACTGGGTATGCGCTCTGTGCCAACGCCTTGTTGATGGTACAACGGTAGTCGGCGCAGATGCGTACAGACCCATCATGCTTCAGTGGGGTCACAATGGGGGTCTCCCATGAGGCATGATCGATCGGTTCCAGGACGCCCTGGGCGATCAGCTTATCCAGCTGTTCGTCTACTTTCGGCCGCAGGGCGAATGGAACTCGGCGGGGCTTGAGCCTAATTGGGGTGACTCCCTTATCCAGATTAAAAGAGATTGGCCTCCCTACAAATTTCCCCAGCTTACCATCGAAGACTTCCTTGAACTCTTCGATGAGGTAGTCGAGTTCGTCCCTGCCAATTTGGTTGATGCCTTCGATTGAAAGCCCCAGCGGCTTGAACCACTCCACTCCTAGCAGGTTCGGACGGCTGTCCTTTACGACGGTGATGGGGAGCTTGCCTTCGAACTGCTTGTAGGTGACTCGGATGTTGGCTCTTCCTAACACTCCAATGGGGTTTCCCCCAAAGTCGACGAGCTTGGAGTGTAGTGGCTTCAGCTCTCGCTTGGTGATGCTGGGTTGCAGGCGCTTCAACTGCTGCCAGTCCATGATGGAGGAGACCGAGCCTGAGTCTACCTCCATTTTGCAGGGTGCTCCCTCCACGTGGATGGTCACGTGGAACTTGGTGGCATTGTCTGAGGTCGTGTGAGCGATGGTCGTCTGGTGGACCGCTCTGCTCCGGGGAAATTCGTCGTCTCTGCGTCTGGAAGGGCCAGAGGACCGTTTGGATGACCTCTGGTAATCCTTCCGATTCTCGCGGGGACGGTGGCTGGAGGGCTCTGGGGCTGGTTCCTCAGCTCTGCAAGCTTCGGCGATGTGATCCCTTCTGTTGCAGCGTCGGCAGGTCGCATCTCTCCACTTGCAGGTTGCTCTGGCATGGTCCCCTCTGCAGCTGGCGCAGCGCTCCCCCTTGTAGTTCTGTTGGGCGGTTTCCCGCCTAGGGGGTCTGGATACCTTGTGGATGGTGGATTCTCCCTCCGATTCGGATCCAGCTGTGGAATCCTCTGTTGACAATTGCGCTGTGGAGCGAATCTTGTGGATTCCCTTTGCTCTGCTTACTGCGGCGGCTGCTTTCTCCGAGATTTCGGATGCGGTGGCTTCCTCCACCACATCCTTGAGCACGAGCTTCTTCCTGCTCAGGAATTTCTTTTGCAGGCCTCTGCCCCTCATGCCGAAAACCACGCGGTCAGCGATGGCATTGTCCACGTGGTCGAACTCACAGCTGGCTGCGATCTGGCGTAGGGCGGCCACGAATTCCTTGATCGTCTCACCTTCCTTCTGGTCCCTTTGGTGGAAGGTGAACCGGTTCGCCACCGGTGTTCCTGTTGGGGCATAGTGGTCTTCCAGGATCTGCAGCAGGTCTGTCCATGGCACTTCTTCGATGTCTCGTGGTGCTACGAGATCGATTGCCATGTCGAGGACCTCGGAGCCGCAGTTGGCCAGGAAAATGCCCTTTTTCCGGTCATCATCGGCATCCCTGATGTTGTTGCCTCTCAGGTATTGCCGGAATTTCACTACGTAGGATTTCCACTTGTCCTTCCCTGGTCGGAAAGGAGCAAGGGCTGGCAAAGTGACTTCAGCGGATGCCATGCCTACGGAAATGCCTACTGTAGTTCCCGGTGCCGGAGTCTTGGTGTTGTTGGCTTGGTGCCGCGAGGTTCGTTCTTCTCTCTAGTCCTTCGTCGCCAGTGTTAGATCGGCGCAGGAATGAAGACGTGACCAGCTCGTTACAAAAGTAACTTTATTAGAACAGCAACAGTAGCAAGACTCGCGTGCGCTTCCGGAGCTCTCCTTATATTCGCTCTGGCAGACGCACCGCCCCCTGACAGGGATTCAAACTTTCCCGCCCGGTGGCTGGCAGCCAATCCGGGCGGATGTCCTTATAAGGACATAACAGTGGCAACAGCAACAGACCACATTGTGGGGGAGGAAAAGATCCCAAAGGAGTACTGGGACCTCCGGGAGGTGTTCAGCGAGAAGGCATCAGACGTGCTGCCCCCCCCCCGGCCAACTGACTGTACCATTGAAATACTTCCTGGAGTAAAACTCCCTAAGCCAAAAATCTACCCCATGACCCCCCGGGAACTGGGGGAATTATGAGACTTTATTGACAAAAACTTAAAACAGGGTTTTATCCAACCGGCTAGGCCGCAGGTGGCAGCACCGATACTTTTCCAGGAGAAGAAGGACATTTGCACCCTCATGACCCCTGGAAAACTTATGGATTGGATGATTTATGCTGGATAGTTGGGGGGGCATGCTTTCTATATGTGATTTTCGCACTTTTGCTTCACACCTTGCTTTTCTTTGGTTGCATTCAGTTCTCACTCAGAAAGGAGGAAAAAACAGATCCAGGAAACTGCAGACCAATCAGCCTGACATCAATACCTGGGAAGATCCCAGAAAAGATAATCAAGCAACAGATTTGCAAACAACTACAAAAAAAGCAAAGCTATAACCAGTAGCCAACATGGATTTGTCAAAAACAGGTCATGTCAAACAAATCTTATTTCATTATTTGACAAAGTGATTAAAATAGTGGACCAGTGAAATGCAGTCGACATAATATACTTGGACTTCAGTAAGCCATTTGACAAAGTTGATCACAACCTACTTCTTAGTAAGCTAGAAAAATGTGGGATAGACTCCCAAAGGTGCTTTTTCCAAGAGGAAAGTGGATTTTTTATGTTTTTCTTTGAAGATATTTTGCTGATATTTTGAATGAGAAATCCAAGAAGCTTCTTCAGTGCTGGATGGATGGTAGAGAATGGTTTATACTCCTTGCAGACAGCTGGACATTTTCATTCTTTTATCAAGTTGTTAAGGCAACTTGGAGGTTTATTTGTGTCATTGGGGTCACCTGAGTGGTGCAAATGGGTGTGGAGCCTTCTTGGAACTGTTGAAAAAAACTTTGTTGTAGACTGGAGATAGATGATGTCATATTTCTCCCCCTCTGTTGAGAGAGAGCTGTTCAATTTTGACATAGATAGCCTCTCTAACCCCTCTTTTAAACCAGTGATCCTCTCTGTCCAAAATGTGGACTTTGCTATCTTCAAAAAAGTGCCCTTTGTTTTTTAAATGCAGATGGACTGCTGAATCTAGTCCTGATGGGTTTGTTCTCCTATGTTGTACCATGTGTTTATGAGTGGTTGTTTTGTTTTCCCAATGTACAGATGTGCACATGGCTCACTTCATTGTACTGCATATACCACGTTGCTCAGTTTGTGTCTGGGTTGGGGTAGACAAGCTTCTGCCTTAATGTATTCTTGGGTTTGAAGTGTGCACATATGTTGGGTTGGCTGAAGTTCCTCCTGAGCTTTTCTGATATTCCTGCAATTTATGGAATGACAACATTACTTCATTTATTATTCTCTTCATTGTCTGTTATGGAGGAGCTCCAGTGGTGGTATTCAGCTGGTTATATCTGGTTTGGGCAAACCAGTAGTGGCAGCTGTGGGAGGCTCCGCCCACCCAACCGGATGTCATCACATTCCATTTTTGATTCTCTGTGCATGTGTGGAAGGCTCTGTGCATGCGTGGAGGCACCCACACACTCACTCACATTTGCAAACCAGTAGCGAAGGTAAATGAATACCACCCCTGCGGAGTTCTTGTTGGGTCTTTTTTGAGATTTGATGAAAACCCACTTGGGATAGCCACATGTTCTGAGAGCTTCTTTGATAAGACTACATTTAGAATACTGCATCCAGTTTTGGTCACCCAAATACAAAAAAAATGTTGAGACTTTGGTAAGAATTCAGAGAAGATCAACAAAAACGATTAGGGTCCTAGAAGCTAAAACATTCAAAGAAAGATAGTAGGAACTGGGTATACCTAATCTAGTGAAAAAAACAGAGGTGACATGATAGCAGTCTTCAAATACTTGAAGGGCTGCCACAAGGCAGAGGGGGGCAACTTATTTACTGAAGCACCTAGGCAGGCCAAGAAACAATGGATGGAAACTAACCAAGAAGAAAAGCAATCTAGAATTAACCTAAAGGTGCTTTTTCAGGAGGCAACTGGACTTCCTTGTTTCTTCTTTTGAAGACATTTTGCTTCTCATCCAAGAAGCTTCTTCAGCTCTGACAGGAAAGTCCAGCTTTGACAGGAAAGCCCAGTAGCCTCCTGAAAAAGCACCTTTCGGACAACCATGACCTGGATGACTGAGAATCTCTACAGATTTTTAGCTATACAATTTGGGATGAACATCCTTTGAATGGTGTGGGATTGGGAATGGATTTCCAGAGGAAGAATTGCAGACTACAGGAATCAGGAGCACTATCCAGGTGACCCTGAGGACACAGTTAAACTTCCAAGTGCTTCAATGGCCCTCTAAAAGGATGCAAATTACCAACTGTCTGCAAAGAATATAAATCCTTCCATTCCCCACTATCCTGAGAAAGAAGGCTTAAGAAGCCTTTTCTAAGATAAGTAGTGAGGGGGGGAACTGCTGTGCCACATGATTTATATTCGCTAGAAAGCAGAATTTCCTGCTTTCTAGCGAATATAAATTGCGCGGCACAGCTGATCATCGGAAATACTGATTCGTCCAATACCGGTAGCTTTTATTACTACTGGTTCACCCAAACCAGTCCATATCGGTAGCATTTCACCCCTGGAACATCCCTAACAGTGAGAACAATTAACCAGTGGAACAATTACCTTTGGAAATTGTGGGTGCCCCAACACTCGGAGGCAATGGCAAGGAAGTGACAGGCAGCAGTGAAAAAGTAGAGCTGTTTAACTCATGTCTTCATGCAAAAAGAAAAAATAACACAACCTACCACTTCAGACAAATGGTTATCCAATCTCTTCTTAAAAATTTCCAGTGTTGGAGCATTTACAACTTCTGGAGGCAAGTTGTTCCACAGATTAGTTATTCTAACTGTCAGGAAATTTCTCCTTAGTTCTAAGTTGCTTCTCTCAATTGGTTTCCACCCATTGCTTCTTGTCCTACCCTCAGGTGCTTTGGAGAATAGCTTGACTCCCTCTTCTTTGTGGCAGCCCCTGAGATATTGGAACACTGCTATCATGTCACCCCTAGTCCTTCTAGACATACCCAATTCCAGCAACCATTCTTTATAAGTTTTAGCCTCCTGTCCCCTAATCATCTTTATTGCTCTTCTCTGCACTCTTTCTAGAGTCTCAACATCTTTTTTATATCATGGTGACCAAAACCGGATGCAGTATTCCAAGTGTGGCCTTACCAAGGCATTATAAAATGGTATTAACACTTCACATGATCTTGATTCTATCCCTCTGTTTATGTAGCCTAGAACTGTGTTGGCTTTTTTGGCAGTTGCTGCACACTGCTGGCTCATATTTAAATGGTTGTCCACTAGGACTCCAAGATCCCTCTCACAGTTACTACTATTGAGCAAGGTACCACATATACTGTACCTGTGAATTTTGTTTTTCTTGCCTAAACATAGAACCTTACTTTTTTCACCATTGAATTTCATTTTGTTAGATAGGACACAATGTTCAAGTCTGTCAAGATCCTTCTGTATCTTAAGCCTATCTTCTGGAGTGTTGGCTATTCTTGCTAGATTGGTATCATCTATAAATTTGATCTATCCCTTCGTCCAAATCATTGATGAAGATGTTGAAGAGTACTGGGCCTAAAGCAGAGCCTTGGAAGTATACCCCGCTGCATACTTCCCTCCATGTAGATGCAGTTCCATTGAGGACTACACATTGAGTATGGTTGGTCAGCCAGTTACGAATCTATCTGATGGTGATGCTGTCTAACCCACATTTTTCTATTTTATCAAGTAGTAGGTTATGGTCTACTTTATCAAATGTGTTACTGAAGTCCAAGTAAATTATATTGACAGCATTTCTCTGGTCCACTAATTTTGTCACTTTGTCAAAGAATGCAATAAGATTAGTCTGGCATGATCTGTTTTTGACAAACCCATGTTGGCTTTTGGTTATTACTTTGTTTCCTTCTTAGATGTTTGCTGATTTGTTGCTTGATTATTTTTTCCAGAATCTTCCATGGTATTGAGTTCAGGCTGTTAGGTCTGTAGTTTCTTGGATCTATTTTTTTCCTTTTTTTGAAGATGGGAACTACATCAGCTGTTTTCCAGTCCTCTGGCAATTTCCCGGTGCTCCAGGATCTCTGAAAGATATAGTTCAGTGGTTCTGAGATCTTGTCTGCCAGTTTCTTCAGAACCTTGGGGTATAATCCATCTGGTCCTAGTGATTTGAACTCATTTAAGGTGGACAGGTGCTCACTTACCATTTTCTTCCCTATTTTAACTTGTGTTCCTAATCTGTATTTTGTGGTGCTGTTTTTGATAGGTTTAACTGTTTTTTCCCTTTGTGCAAAGACAGATGCAAAAAATAAGTAGTTCTGCTTTCTCCTTGTTGCTTGTCACCTTGCCACTATCTCCCAGCAATGGATCAATTGTTTCCTTTACTTTTTTCTTGTTTTTAACATGTTGAAAGAAGCTTCTTTTGTTATTTTTTACTTTTGTCACAAGTCTTTGTTCATTGTGAGCCTTAGCTTTCCTCACTTCATCTTTGCTGGCTCAGGCTATTTGCTGATATTATGCCTTAGTTATGTGCCCCTCTTTCCACTTTTTATACTTGTCCTTTTTCTTTCAATCTGTCAGAGAGTTCTTTATGCAGCCATGCTGGTTTCTTTTGACAGCTGTTATTTTTCTTTTTCATTGGTATTGTGCTAAACTAGGCTTTTATAATCTCACTTTTCAAAATTTCCCAAGCTTCTTTAGTTGTTTTCCCCTTGAGGAGTCTTATCCATGGAATTCTTCCCAAGCTCTCTCTAAATTTATTGAAATTAGCTCTCTTAAAGTCCAAGACTCTAGTTTGACTTTGTTATATTGCTTGTGCTTGTATAATGTTGAATTTCAATACTGCATGATCACTCCCACCCCCCACCCCCCAAGGTTCCTGTAGCTTGAACACGTTCTATTATTTCATCTCTTAGTGAGAATTAAGTCCAATATGACTGAGTCCCCTTGTTTCCTTCTCTACTTTTTGGGAAACAAAGTTGTCTGCTAGGTTTGTTAGGAACCTGTTGGATCTTCCACTTGGTGCAGAGTCTGCCTCCCAGTTGATGTCAGGGTAGTTAAAATCCCCCATTACTATTGTGATGTGCGTCCTACATACCTTAGTTAACTAACTAGCAAAAAGTTCATCTATTTCCTGTGTTTGGTTGGGTGGCCTATAATATACACCTATGGCAATGTCATCCCCCACCCTTTAATATTGACCCAAATGCATTCAAGACAGTTTTCATCATTGTTGTGCTCTATTTCTGTAGAGATGTAGTTATTTCTTATATATAGTGCAATTCCACCTCCTCTTTTATTTGGTCTATTTCTTTTAAATAATTTAAATCCCTCTAGCTGTATGTTCCGTTTGTGGATTTCATCCCACCAAGTTTCCGTAATGGCAACAATATCATATCTGCCTTCATTTGAATTTCTAATTCAACCTGTTTCTTCCCCATACTCTGTGCATTGATGTATAGACATTTGAGTCCATTTTGACTGACTTCGTGTTTACTGTCTACATAACCTGTTGTGCCTGACTTCCCCTACTTTCTTACCATCTGTTTGATTAGTGCACATGGTATGGCACTCACAATTGACAGCAAGATTGATAATCTTACCCGCACAAACATCTATATTACATGCACTGATAACCCTATTAATTTTAGATTGCTAGGGAGAGAAATGTTCTGTATTAATTAATTCTCTGTCCCTGCTGTTCAGTTTAAATGTTTATCCAGAAAATCTGTGAATTTAATGCCAAGTAACTCAATCCCTTTCTTTGATGGAGGCAAACCATCTCTTTTGTACAGTTTTTCATTGGACCAGTTGCAGACATATGACTAATATAACCAATGCCTTCCCTTTTACACCACTCCTAAGCCACACATTAAACTCTGCTACACGCTGGCCTTTCCCTTTTTGTTCCTTATATACTGATAAAACCTCTAAAAAGCTATGCCTACAGCCTATACTACTATGTTCATGTCCCAAGCTTTGGAAATCATTCTGACCCTCACTCTGGAAATCAATGACTCTCACCTGATGTGTCCTCATCATCACAAAACCTACTGACCACACAAAGCCCTTATAAACAGAGGAACACTGACACTGACATCCCCTAAACTTGCTGAAGATGTTACCTAGCCTGCAAGCTAAATGTTTGGAAACCAACCCACAAGTTCAAAGAACAAACCTCCACCCTCATCCATCACATGAGAAGTGAAATGTCTTCAAAGAAAAACCAGAAAGTCCAGTTGCCTCTTGAAAAAAGCACCTTTGGGACAATCATGACCTGGATGACTGAGAATCTCCACAGACAAAGACAGGATTGGGTTTTTCTGGCCAGCCCACTTTCATCTTTGCACTAAATCAAGAATGTCCATAGAGTTTAAGCACTTATAGGACTCAGCCTGCTGAAAAGTCTAGAGCTATTAGGAAATCCATCTTGGCACAGATGTATGCATTCCTTTTGGGAGACAGCAAGAGAATAGCATCAGCCAAAAAAATGCTTTTAAAAGTAAAAAAAAAGTCTCTGATGATCGTGTGGCTCAGCTGGGATCGTCAGAGCCTTTTAAAAGCATTTTTAACAATCTCTTCCACTGAAGAGGTTGTAGAAAAAATGCTTTTAAAAGTTAAAAAAAAAAGTTGGCCACGCCCACCCAGTCACATTACCCCCTCCCACCAAGCCAGACCCACAGAACTGGTAGTAACAAATTTTACATTTCACCACTGATGTACTGTATATGATTTCAGAAGAATATTTAAAATGAGCATAATTTTTATAGCAAGCTGCTGTTTGTAATAATCTTAGCATATAAACTTAACATTTCTATAAGATTTATTTTGCAAATCTTTTTGTATACTTTTCTATTTATTGCTTTATAGCGCTTTTTTTTTTGCAGATCTATCAGAAAAATATAAATAATACAAATAATACATCATATAGTAAGTTAGAAACCTTTGGATAAAAGCATTTCCAATGAAATACCAAACTTAGATAAAAGGTCAATGATGATGGAATTAATAAACTGGCTAGAATTTGATTTTACATGGCTAATAATGTGTGGAAATACTGTGTAATATATGTGTATTGGTTTATAAAAGAAGCCTATATTTCCCAGTCCTGCAGGGTTTTGAGATCCGGGAAGACCCTCAAATGGTATTTTATGCTTAGATATCACACCAGAGAGCCAGCTGAGGATGAATTTTATACAGTAAGATACAATGTATTTTCCTTAGCTCAGCAGCAACCACTCATTCACTAGCAGGGAGAGTATTGGAAGTATTACACTTGAACACATATACAATTCACCATGAGGAACAAGCAGAGGTAGTCAGGAGTTGGAGTGTGAATGATGATGATAAGTTTTCAGTGATGGTAGCAAAGAATGGATGGTGAAGACCAGGTGTTGCATATCCAGGAAGTTGAAGAGTTCTGATTGGCTGTTAGAATGCCGTTGTTCTCATTGGTTGTTTCATTGACAGCTCTGCTATAAGGAGCTGTCAAGCGCGGGATGTTGATTCTGAGGTAATTGCCTTGTTACTGAATAAAGTGCTGTTGATTACGAGCCAAGTCCGGCCTGTCAGTTATCCGACTGGGATGAAATAGTGGCGACGAGGAAGGTCGGAACCCTGTGAAGGTGTCAGTGAGTGATTCTGTTCTACCCCTCGCTGGCCAGCAGATTGTGCGGGCTAATTACATAGCACAGGGAGAGGCAAATGGTGGCTTCACAACATTTCACCCCTTTCAATTCAGCGATGGAGTCTTGGGAGGCGTTTGTAGCCCGATTTGATTGCTTCCTGATTGCCAATGACTACCGTGAATTGTCTAGTGAAAGAAAAGGGTCATACTTTCTAAGCTTCTGTGGGCCTGAAATGTTTGAGACTGCAATGACTCTAATGGCTCCACAGTCTGTGCATGCGGGGACCTGGGAGGATTTCATGGCCAAGTTAAAAAAAACATTATGCTCCTGCCCCCTCCAGAATTGCCCGCCGTCAACATTTTTATCATCGGGACCAAGCTGAGGGGGAGTCCATTAGCCAGTATGTGGCAGCCCTGCGTAAAGCGGCTAGGCATTGTCAATTTGTGGACTTAGACGATTACCTGTTAGATCGATTGGTTAGTGGCGTGAGAGATGAGAACCTTAAAAGACACTTAATTGCCAAACCAGAGCTGTCTTTCCAGGAAGCTCTGGATGAAGCCTGTGCCGCTGAACTAGCCTCTCTCTCGTTGGCGGATTTGCCTAGGGGTCACTGTCAACCCGCGAACAAAAGTGAACCAGTGCATTTTAACGAGGCAGAATCCAGTGACGATGACTTTCCCGGGCCGGACAGCGAGGTGGATCACATCGCGGAAACGCAGCGTACTGTGAAACAAGCGCAAGGGGACTGCTGGAGCTGCGGGGGTCGTCACCTAAGATCCGCGTGCCGTTTCAAAGGAGCAACCTGCCACCGGTGTGAACGTCTGGGCCACATCGTGCGGGTGTGCAGGTCACTAAAACCGGCAGAGCTGCCAAAGCCCTCCAAGGGGGATAGACGGGGCCCTGGCAGATGGGGGGCACGACAAAATGACACCACAGGCTGAGGCCGTGAGCCTGGTGGAGTTAACTGGGTGCATCTAGGGGTGGCTACTCACCCTAAAATTAACTTATCTGTCAATATTGAGGGCTCTCCATGCCTTATGGAAGTGGACACGGGATCGGCCAATTCTATCGTGTCTTGGAGCACAATTAAGCGGTTGGTGCCTCATATCGCTAAACGTCACCTGAACCCCTGTCACCTGAAATTAAGAGACTATCAGGGAAACGAAATATCCGTAGTGGGGTGTGGATAGTTCCGGGTTCAATTTAAAGATTTTGCTGGTCGTCTACCATTGGTCGTAGTAGAGGCCCAATTGCCGAGTTTACTAGGTTTAAATTGGTTCCAGGCACTGGGGCTCCAGATCCAAGGGGTGAATGCTATACGTCCATCAGATTTGGATACGCTTGTGCAGGAATTCCCGATGGCAAGTTAGGCTGCTATAAGGGCACCCCTGTCTCGTTTAGCCTGGATCCACGCATTCCCCCCCGCCGTTTGAAACCTCGACGGGTTCCTTTTGCACTGCGGGAGAGGGTGGATGCAGAATTGGATAAACTGATTGCACAAGGGATGTTGCAGCCTGTGGAATTTGCCAGTTGGGAGACACCTATTGTAACACCTATTAAAAAGGACGGCTCAGTCCGCATCTGTGCAGACTACCGGGCGACCTTGAATAAGGCTCTCCAGGGTCACGCTTATCCAGTACCTGTGGTGCAGCATCTGTTGCATTCTCTGGGCCAGAGGTCGGTCTTTGCCAAGCTTGACCTGGCCCAGGCATACCAACAGTTACAAGTTGATGACCAGACAGCTGAAGCACAGACTATTGTGATCCACTGGGGGGGGGGGGGCGTTCCAGTGTCGCCGGTTGCAGTTTGGGGTTAGTGTTGCCCCAGGGATTTTCCAGAGCATGATGGAACGGATGCTGCAGGGAATCCCCGGGGTCATCCCGTATTTTGATGACATGCTAGTTGCGGCAACTAGCACGCCTCAACTAATGGATAGATTGCGACAGGTTCTCCGGAAATTCAGTGACACTGGTCTCAAAGTCAACAAATCCAAATGTAAAGTGGCGGTGCGGCAGGTGGAATTCTTGGGATTCCTAATAGATAGTTCTGGGATTCACCCAATGGCGGCTAAGACAGCAGCTATTACGGATGCTCCAACCCCTACTTGCAAAGCTGAGTTACAATCCTTCCTCGGCCTGTTAAATTTTTACGCTGTATTTATTCTGCATAAAGCGACAATCGCAGAGCCATTCCACCACCTGGAATGTTGGAAATGGGGTGCTAAGGAAGCCGCTGCGTTCCGCGCTGCGAAGCGCCTCCTGGTATCTAACGCAGTACTCACACAGTTCTCTGCCCACCTCCCATTAACGCTAGCTTGCGACGCATCCCAGTATGGGGTGGGGGCGGTGTTAAGCCACAAATTGCCTTCAGGCCGGGAACTGCCCATTGCATATTTCTCTAAAACACTGGCCCCAGCTGAGTGGAATTATTCTCAGCTGGATAAGGAGGCCCTCGCGTTGGTGGCTGGGGTTAAACGTTTTCACCACTACCTGTACAGCCGGTCTTTTGTCTTGTACACTGATCATAAGCCCCTATTGGGCATTCTTGCGGGTGACTGGCAAGCACCTCCGATTTTATCCCCCCGCCTGACTCGCTACTCTGTATTCTTGGCATCGTACTCATACTTTTTGGTTCACCGCCCGGGAAAGGACATCGCCCATGCAGATGCCTTGAGCCGTTGCCCCGTCCCGGACCTTCTTTCTGATCCCGTTCCTGTTTCCACTGTTTTTCTAATTGAGGATTCGCCGCTGTTGGTCACCGCGGCGGAAGTTGCCCATCTCTCCGCAAAAGACTACATATTGTCCCAGGTGCTTGAGTGGATGGACAGGGGGTGGCCGCAAGGACCATTCGCACCGGAATTCCAGCCCTATGCTACGAAGAGACTCGAACTGTCCACCCAGGCCGGCTGTTTGCTATGGGGACACCGGGTGGTGATTCCCCTGCCCCTCAGAAACTCATTGCTATGCCAATTGCATAGGGGACACCCGGGGGTGGTGCGTATGAAAGTGTTGGGCCAGTGCTATATGTGGTGGCCACTCCTAGATCGGGATATCACAATGTGGGTCGCTAACTGCCTACAGTGTCAGGAGCAAATGCCTATGCCAGCTAAAGAATATCCTGGGGAATGGGAGAAGCCAGGTGGGCCGTGGTCTCACATTGATCTCGCTGGCCCATTACAGGGCCAATCATTCTTGGTGGTGGCAGACGCATTCTCCAAGTGGGTTGAGGTTGTCCCTATGTGCTCCACTACTGCAGAGGCCGTCATTAGGGCGTTACGCCGTATGTTCATCACACATGGGTTGCCGGATGTGATTGCATCTGATAACGGGCCCCAATTTACAGCTGCTGAGTTTGAGGGTTTCCTGGCACACCGGGGTGTCCGTCACTGTCTGATACCACCGTTCCATCCGTCTAGTAACGGATGTGCGGAACGCGCCGTAAGGTCGGCGAAGGAAGCCCTAAAGAAGATAGGTCAGGGCTCTTGGGATGACCGGGTGGAGGAGTTCCTAATGGCACAGCATACTACGCCTTGCCAATTAACGAATAAGAGCCCTGCCGAGCTTTTAATGGGCCGTAAGCTCCACACGACCCTGGATAGGTTACACCCCACATATGGACATGGCTGTCCTTTAGATTCTTGCAGGAGGTTTAAACCGTTCCTCATAGGAGACCTAGTATATGCCAGGAAATATGGAGGCCTGCCTTTATGGGTGGCTGGGACAGTAGTCGGGATAGTGGGGCCACGTTCCTACTATATAGAAGTAGAGGAGGGGAGGACGTGGAAGTGGCATATAGACCAGTTGAGGGCACAGAAACAGCTATCAGACTACCGGAGTGGTGTGGACAACCAAAGTATCCGGAAAGACAGCACGGTTGTGGGGGCCGATACTCAGGATACTTTCAGAGCACCATCCCCAACACATAGTGAATCAGGGGGCTTACCTGCATCGACTAGTAGCGGAGAGTCCAGGGAAGTTGGGGGTAGGAATAGGAGACATTCCGAGGACACTCAGGCACAGAGGGAGCAGTCAAAACCACTGCCAAATCTGGTGGAAGGGGTGGCACCCAGGCGATCCGGAAGGATTCGCCGACGGCCGGCATATTTGAGTGATTACGCATGCGATTGATGCCAGCTCATGCTCAAGCTTGGTGGGAAGGAATGTTGCATATCCAGGAAGTTGAAGAGTTCTGATTGGCTGTTAGAATGCCGTTGTTCTCATTGGTTGTTTCGTTGACAGCTCTGCTATATAAGGAGCTGTCAAGCACGGGATGTTGATTCTGAGGTAATTGCCTTGTTACTGAATAAAGTGCTGTTGATTACGAGCCGAGTCTGGCCTGTCAGTTATCCGACTGGGATGAAATACTAGGTAAGTCAGAAGAAGTAGATGTAGTGGCTAGGGGGAGACCATAGATGGTTGTGGGGTGGGAATTGGATGGAACTGATGAAAGCAAAAGGAAGAGCCAACAGGCAAGAAAAGGGGGTTGGGTGAGATCTTGCTCCATCACAGGCTAGCACCTCCCTTGTCAAAGACTCTGCTGCCATAATATCTTGCTATTCACAGAACAAAATGTCTTGCTTCTGGACTTCGCTCCATTACTAAATTTATGCTACCTGTCCATCCTTTGATTCAAAGCAATGCAAGCATTAACAAATGTTCTTCCTATTGTTAATTATCCCAGCTATACTCTGAATCACTTGCCTATTGCTATTGCTATTGTGGATGTGCCATTTGTTTTTGGCAAAGGAACTAGGCCTTGCTACCATCCCTTTGAGGAACTGAGAAAAATATTTGATGATCAGGGCACTGCAGAGGCAGGGAGGATAGTTCTTTTTGTGCTGCTTTCTCTGTCCTTTCTACTACATCCTATTTGTCATCTCCTAAGTTAAAATAATGTAAAGTATACATAGAAAAAGAACCAGCATAGAAATAATTTAAGAGGGGAAAGATACAGATCCCATCACAGTTGCACATATAGCTAGCTCCTACACCCCTTGAGAAGTCAGAGTGAGCAGGTGCTGCAAAAATCCCTGACTTGCTTCAATAACTGCAGTGGGGCAAAAACTAGTGAATGAACTAATTTTCCCCAAATGAAATAGTAGAGTTTCTGTCTCCTCTTTCTTGGAGAAAACCTGGAGATAAATTCACGTACAAAGAGTGGGTAAATGCAGTGACAGGCATCAAAGGAACCAACATGCTCCTGAAGAGGGCAAAAATTGAGTCAGGAGGCTGGCTAGTAACCAAAGAGGAGACACGGGGTGAAGTTAAGATGGAGGAAGGCAGCAACAGCTGTAAAGAGCCCTTCCAAAAGTAAATTAGGTTTTTCTTATATATATAGATTAAAACAAATGGTAGCCACACTATATGTGCTTTTGTAAAAGTCCGGTATAGATTAAAAATAGATTAAAATGAGTTAAAAATATAAAAATACTTACATATATATCTTACATATCTCGTAAAACTGCCCTGACTGTGCTAAACAGCTGTCCGGTGGTTTGAAAAAACTCTCCTTCAGGAGAAGAAGGAGAGGAGAGCCGGTGGGGGTGAATAGGGCTCCCCGAAAGCTCCTGGAACAAAGCCAGGGGCTTGGAGGGTGAGAGCTCCCCAGTTCAGCCCACCCAACGCTCCGGATCCGTGGCAACTCTGCTTAGCCAGAGCCAGACATCGCATCCAATTCTGCCAGCGAAATGTGAGTTCAATTGATTGTTAAAGAAGCAGACAGAGCGGAAGCAAGAGAGCAAGCATTTAAAAGTAACAAAGCTTAACTCCCTGTGTACATTGTTTCAAACAGAATTTTCCTGAGCTGGAGGCTGGAGGGAACGCCCCTGTTATGAGTGGAGTGGAAAGTGAAAGTGTCAGGTATGCTTCCTTCAGTATCCAGGAAAGAAAAACCCAAACTCAAGCATTTTGAAGAATTTAGTACTTTTACTAAATATGAAATGATAGCAACCCAGGTAAAGCTGGAAGTGAGCAAAACACGTGAAATGCATCTACTAAGCTTCTCCCCCCCTCGTGTTCATAAATCATCAGCCAATCCAAAGGTCTTCCAAAGGTCAGGTGGCAACATGTCTGGCAGCGTCATTCATCAGGAATGTAGGGCAGTTGGTCAGCTGTCCCCTTTTGAGGATCTACTTTCGTTTCTCATGAAGACACATCCTACAAAGAAAAAAAAAAACACCTCCTGCATCTTCCCACCCTTTGCTCCATAACTAATCCCTCCCCCCGTTTCTTATGGCAGCTGAAGCAGGCAAAGCTGAGGCTGACATTCGGCCCCCCTTGCAGAAGAGATGTTATTCCTAAATAAAAGGAAAGAAAAGAGAGAGAAACAGAATATATACAATAATTATGGTTTATCTGGGTATTTGGTATAGAATTGTTGTACTTTCTTGGGAGCTCGGACATCTCGTTTATTCACCCATTCAGCCTGAGATAAAGGGAAATGTTTCCAAACAATCATATATTGGACTTTACCATGGTGTTTTCTAGAGTCCAAAATTTCCTTAACTTCAAAATGTTGCTCCCCCTCTATGAGAATGGGAATTGGAGGGGTGCTTTGATCAGCCCTTAAGGGAGATGAGTGTTCAGGTTTCAATAAACTAACATGAAATACAGGATGTATTCGTCTCAAGGTTTTTGGCAATTCCAATTCAACTGTTACTGGATTAATCAATCTAATCACACGAAATGGTCCCACATACTTAGGCCCTAGCTTTTTGGACTTCTGGGTAGTCTGTAAGTATTTAGTAGACAAATAGACTTTATCACCCACTTTATACTTGTGAGCTGGGGACCTTTTCTTATCAGCTTGCGCCTTATGGGCCCGGTGTGCCTCATCTAATGCCTTCCGAGTCACTGCCCATGTGCTTTTTAATTGCTCAATCCAATCCATCAAGGAGGGATTCTGAGGATCATCTTGTGGTAGCTCGGGAATGGGTACAAAATCCTGGCCCGACGCAACCTTAAAAGGAGTGAATCCGGTGCTACTGTGTACGGAATTATTATATGCCACTTCTGCAAATGGCAACAATTCTACCCAATTGTCTTGTTGGTAATTTACGTAACACCTCAGGTATTGTTCTAGCACCCCATTGGTTCTTTCACAGGCTCCATTTGTCTGGGGGTGGTGACTGGAGCTTAGCCCCTGGGCGGAGCCTATTAACTTTAAAAACTCTTTCCAGAAACTGGAAGTAAATTGTACACCCTTGTCAGAAATTATTCTTTTTGGAGATCCATGTAGTCGGTAAATCTGTCGAATAAACAGTTTTGCGAGAGTTCTTGCTGAAGGGATCTTTGAGCAAGGGATGAAATGTACTTGTTTGGAAAACAGATCAGTTACTACCCAAATGACTGTGCAGCCCTCACTCTCTGGTAAGTCCACAATGAAGTCCATAGATATTTCTTTCCATGGGGCATTCGGTCTAGCCACACTTTGCAGTAATCCAGGGGATTTTCCTGGAGGTCTTTTAGCTGAGGCACATACTGGACAACTAGCCACATATGTCTCTATGTCGTTTTTAAGTGCCGGCCACCAAAATTGTCTCTTAACAAGATGTAGAGTCTTGACAAATGCAAAGTGTCCTGCGGCCTTGGCATCATGAGCATATTTCAATACGGTTGTTCTTAATGTGGCTGGAACATACAATTTCGATCCAACCCAAGCTAATCTGTCGCAAAGTGTGCATTCATTTGAGTGGGGCTTGAACCACTCGTCAGTTTTTAGCGCTTCTCATAATTTTTCGAGCAAATCCCCCGAGAGTTCTGGTTCGGTTTTACTCTGCGCTCTGGTAGTGACAGGTGTTGCCAATTGCGTCAAGGGGATCATTGGTTGAACCACTTCCTTCTTTATGCTGTTGTACTGTGGCAATCTGGAAAATGCGTCCGCCATGAAATTTTTTCCACCAGGAAGGTAACGTAAAGTGAAATTGAAACGCTTGAAGTGTTGGGCCCAGCGAGTCTGTTTTGGTGATAGTTTGCGTGGTGTTTTTAGTGCTTCTAGATTCTTATGATCAGTCCACACCTCGAAAGGGTGTTTCGCCCCTTCTAAAAATTGTCTCCATGTTAACAGCGCCCATCTAACTGCAAACGCTTCTTTCTCCCATATGGCCCATCTCCTTTCTGTGTCTAATTGTTTACGGGACGTGTAAGCACAGGGTTGTAATATCCTGTTCTCATTCTTTTGCAAGAGTATTGCTCCTACAGCGACGTCGCTGGCATCAGCTTATATTACAAAAGGTTGTTCCATGTCGGGGTGTTTGAGCACCGGTTCAGCTGCAAACAGTCGTTTCAGTTTTTCGAAAGTAGCTTGACAGTCCATAGTCCATTCTAGTGGTTTCGAGGGTTTGGGTTTTAATTCCCCTTTGGTTTTTAGCAAGTCTGTAATTGGCAGTGCGATTTTCGCGAAAGAGGGGATAAATTGTCTATAAAAATTAGCAAACCCTAAGAAACTCTGTAATTGTTTACGGGTGCGTGGTGCGGCCCATTCCATCACTGCCCGGACCTTTTCCGGGTCCATCTCTATTC
Organism: Arizona elegans; assembly: GCA_022577455.1. NCBI lineage: Eukaryota > Metazoa > Chordata > Lepidosauria > Squamata > Colubridae > Arizona > Arizona elegans. The sequence continues at coordinate 160,554,484 of JAKOOJ010000001.1, forward strand.
CCTCATGCGATATACGATATCCAAGATAGTCGATTTTGTCTTGGTGAAATTCACATTTAGAAAGTTTGGCATAGAGTTCAGCTGCTCTGAGTTTATTCAAGACCGCTCGAACCAGTCTTACATGGTCGGCCATGTTGTCAGAATAAATGAGAATGTCGTCCAAATAGACCAACACCCCCTTATACAGGTGCTCATGCAACACTTCGTTGATCAACTGCATGAATACAGCCGGGGCTCCCTGTAGTCCAAAAGGGAGTACTCTAAACTGGAAACATCCCAGTGGGCAATTAAATGCTGTCTTCCATTCATCTCCCTCTTTTATTCTCACTCGGTAGTATGCCTCTCTTAAATCAAGTTTGGTAAAAAATTTCCCTTCCCTAAATGGGCTAACATGTCCTTCATGAGTGGGAGGGGATAGACATTTTCTACGCAAATGGTGTTCATGTTTCTATAATCAACTACTAACCGGAAGGATTCATCTTTCTTTTCGCGGAACATTACTGGCGCCGCCACCTTGGGTTTGGCTCGTTTGATGAATCCCCGTTCTAAGTTTTTATCGATAAAATTCCGCAATTCCCCCAATTCTCGAGGTGTCATGGGGTAAATTTTGGGTTTGGGAAGCTTCACCCCAGGGAGTATTTCAATGGTGCAGTCAGTGGCCCTGTGGGGCGGCAGGGCATCTGATGCTTTTTCGCTAAACACTTCCTTGAGGTCCCAATATTCTTTTGGAATTTTTTCTTTTCCCTCAATATAGTTAATAGCTACTGCCACCCTTTCTGGTCTTATGTCGTCCCTTGGGGGGGGGGCTTCCTTTTCCGGAGTTGGTTCTGCCGTGCAGATGCGCAGGACCCCCGTCTTCCAATTTACTCGTGGATTCCATTTGCGAAGCCAGGGCAGTCCTAGAATGAGGGGTCTTTCCATGCCAGGGGCTACAATAAATCTGAGATTCTCTACATGATTCCCCAACTGCAGTTCAAGGGGTTCGGTCATAAAGCTAGCTGGGCCCCCTCTTGCAATTGACAAAATGCAATGGGTCTTTTTAAAGTTTTTAGTCTCAGTCCCATTTCCTCCACTATTTGGGGCTAATTATGCACCTAGTGCACCCCGAGTCCAACAGGGCTAACAATTGCGTGTGAGTCCCTGTGGAGGGCACCCTTATTTCTACGGGGATGAGTAAGAGTTCTTCCGTGTGACTCACCCGTTCGTCGGTGTCGGAGTCGGAGTCCGTCTCGCTGTCGTCATCGTTGGTCGGAGTTCCCAACTCACCCTGGTTCCGGGGAGTGAACTCAATGACTTCTCCTTTCAGGGCGGTGCCGCGGGTTTTGGCGGGTATTTTGTCGCCTTTTTTTTGGCCGGCCCCGGTGGCTTTTGGCGGTGGTTTGGAGAAACATTCGGCCGCCCGGTGACCCTCCTTCCCACATTTGAAATAGGTGAAGGGCTTTGACTTGGGTTTGAATTCGGTCTTCCCGCCAGTCATCTTGGGTGCCCCCTTACGGTAGAAAGAGGATGACTGGTCCCTCATCCGCCTTCCTCGGAGTTCACTCCGTTTCAGCTCGATCTCCACATCCTCAGCTACTATGTACCATCTATCCAAATCATCGGGGATCCCCATGCTCCTGCAGTCTCGATATATCTCTTCATTCAATCCATCCTTGAAACTCTCCAAAAGAGCCATTTCTGACCAGCCTGTCATATAGGGTGCCAGTTCACGAAACTCTTGGATATACTCTGCCACCGGCCTCCGGCCCTGCTGAATGCTTTTCATTCTGAGTCTCGCCTTTCGTTCAGCTAAATGGTCTTCAAAATGCCTTCTAAGGGCCCTCATGAACTGGTTGTAATTTCTCAGCAAGGGGGAGTTGTTATTGTGGAGAACCACCATCCACTCAGCAGCTACTCCCTCTAGGGCATTCGCGACAGTTCTGACTTTAGCCGTCTCTGTTTCGTAGTCCTCCCCCCAGTCCTGCATGTGGTTCCACACTTGGGTCAGGAAAAATCCCAAGGCTTTAGGATTCCCATCAAACTTCCCAGGAAGGGGGGGGGATTTTTGGCTTTTTACGTCTGCGTGGGGGGGGGGGCAGGGGGCTGCAAGGCTGGGGTTCTCTGGCCGGCTGCATCTCTCCTTCGAGCTGCCGAAGCCTGGGATGTTCCCTCCTCAAACTCTTCCTCTCCCCTGCAGGCTGTTTCTTCTGGCTCCTCCCTGGGGCTTGCTCCCCCCTTCTCCACAGGAATTCCAAAAGACTCACAGTTTCTTCTGCTTTCTTCTACATCACGGATAAGCTGCAAGGCTTGGTCTATCATGAGACGTTCTTTTTGCTCTTGCATCCACACTGCCTCCTTTTTTCGGGGTCTGGAAATTGTCACTTCCCGGGGGTCCTCTCCCCAGTCCGGCAGTCTCCCCACTCCCTTTGACCATCTAGCCTCTTCCGTCTCCAAACAGAGTTTTTCCAACCATTCTGCAGTCTCCTTTTCCGACTGGAGGGCGGTTGAACTCGCTGTCCCCATCTTCTCTTCTCCATCACTCCCTCGATCTGACATATTTTGGATTTACAGTCCCCTCAGTTTTTGTCCGGGATGACTGGTTGTGACTTCCAGCTTAATGTCAGGTATGCTTCCTTCAGTATCCAGGAAAGAAAAACCCAAACTCAAGCATTTTGAAGAATTTAGTACTTTTACTGAATATGAAATGATAGCAACCCAGGTAAAGCTGGAACTGAGCAAAACGCGCGAAATGCATCTACTAAGCTTCTCCCCCACTCGTGTTCATAAATCATCAGCCAATCCAAAGGTCTTCCAAAGGTCAGGTGGCAACACGTCTGGCAGCGTCATTCATCAGGAATGTAGGGCAGTTGGTCAGCCGTCCCTTTTTGAGGATCCACTTTCGTTTCTCATGAAGACACATCCTACAAAGAAAAAAAAACACCTCCTGCATCTTCCCACCCTTTGCTCCATAACTAATCCCTCCCCCCGTTTCTTATGGCAGCTGAAGCAGGCAAAGCTGAGGCTGACAGAAAGTTAGTAACGAAAGTGCTTGCTGAGAGCTCTGCGTTAAAAGAGGAAAATGTTGGGAACTGAGAACTCATTGGAGAAAAGAAAAATTTTGAATTAGACTTTTGAAGATTGTTTGCAAATTTTGTGGCAATAAAAAGGAATAAGACTTTTTAAAATAAAATGGCTGCTAAACAAGTTAAGCCAGTAACTCCTAAAGTGGGAGGAGGTTCTCCTGCAATGTCAGTGGTGACACAGAAGCAACAACTTCCGGCTGACACACAGACACAAGAGGCTTCTTTTAAAGATCTCAAAGAATTTATAACAAGAGCCTTGAATAATCAAACTGTAATGATGGATGGTAAATTAAAAGAATTTGCGGAGGAAATAAAGAAAGTTAAAGATGTTGTGGAGGAAAAACATAATGAAATAAGAGAAGACATTGTTTTTGCAGTTTCAGGATTGGCAAATCACCTGCTAAAGATTGAGGAGAGAGTACATGAAATTGATGAAGCCAATATAAATCTGGAAACTAAAGTAGGAGAAATCATGACAAAAACAGAGAAGGTGGATGATGAATTGGTTATGTTACAATACAGATCAATGGAATTTGCCCTGAGACTCAGAGGTTTAAAAGAAAATAGCCGTGAAAATCTAAAAGACATTCGTGCTAATGCTATAGCAGAGATACTTAATTAAAGTTCAGAACATGTGGCTTTTCAAATTGACAAAATTTATAGGGTCAATTCCTGGTTGGCAAGACAAAGGCAGCTACCAAGAGATGTGGTGATTTATTTTACAACTAGGAGAATCAGAAATGATATCTTGCAAGCTTCATACAAGAATAAGATTCAAGTGTCTGGAGAGGAATTGGTGGTTTTGAAAGAGATTCCCCCTAAAATGTTAAGAGGCAGAAAGGACTTTGGTTTTTTGGTGAATGAATTGAGAAACCGGCAAATGCAGTACAGATGGGATGTTCCATATGGCTTAATAGTGACCCACGGTGGGGAAAGATATCGTTTAAACACAGTTTGGAAGGCAAAGGACTTTTATGTTAATGTCTTAAAGGCTGGACACCCACCCTTGCCAGGGGGGAGCAGAAAACAAATGGAGATGATACAACAAGGGAAAGATGGAAGGCAGATACAAACTTATGCTGAAGCTGCAGCTGGAGGAATCAATCTGGAAGAAGATCCATTGCAGAGTGAAGGTCCACCACCAATTCTTGAGCCACTTAAGAAGATAGAGTTACCAAGAAAATAACAACTGACAAGAGCAACTTATAAAAAACAACTGATGCAACAGTCTCAAGACTTAACTCAAGAAATCCAAAAAAACAGAAGCAGTGGGTGGGGCTAGGCTGAAGAATAAGATGGAGGAAGATGTTCAGCTGCTGCTTTTAAAGCTTCGAGGAGCCAAAGATGGCAACTAAATTTTTATTCTGGAACGTCAACGGTTTAAATTCACCACAAAAAAAGAAAAAAAGTATTTAACTACTTGAAACAATTTAAGAATGATGTTATTTGCTTGCAAGAAACACATATTAAGTTTTCAGATCAAAAATATTTGATAAATTCGAGACTAGGTACACATTTTATGGCATCAGCACCAGAGAAGAAAAATGGACTAGTCATATACGTCACAAGAGGATTATCAGCTAATTTAGTTGAGGCAGATGCTCAAGGCAGATATATTGCAATTGAACTATTAACACAGAACAGGAAAATGCTTTTAATTGGAATATATGCACCTAATCAACAGCAAGAAATTTTTTAAAAATTTTTACATATCAAAATTATACAATGGGATTATACATCTTCAATGTTGATGGATGATTGGAATGGTGTAATAGACACACAGAAAGATAAAAAAAGCTTATCTAAGACATCTACACGTGCTAAACTGCCTAAATCTTTTTTTTTGATATATTGGAAGATATGGAATTGAGAGATATTTGGCGAGAAAGGAATGCTGTGGAAAGAGACTTTACTTTTTTTCCCGATAGACATCAATCCTTTTCTAGGATTGATTTTATATTAACTACAAATGATTTCTTTTCCAGGGTGAAGAAGACAAAAATATGCCCAAGAACGTTAACTGATCATAGTCCGATATGGGTGGAATTGGAACAGGAGAGGGGAGAAAGGAGGTCAAGGAGGTTAAATGAAAATTTATTTAGATATGAAGAAAATGTGAAAGAGCTTAAAAAACAAATGAAAGAATTTTTTGTTAACAATATGCATAAAGGTACCTCCATGGAAATGGTATGGGATGCAAGTAAGGCCTACATGAGGGGAACGTTAATTTATCTGAATAATAAATATAGATTAAAACAACAAAAGAAGCGGAAAGAGATAGAGGAGGAAATAAAAAAGAAAGAACAATTACTTATATCTAATCCAGGAGACAAAAAGGTAAAAGAGGCAATAAATATTTTACGAGAGCAATTTAATATGCTAATGGCTGATCAAGTGGCAACTAGTTTGCAATATGCTAAACATAATACATTTTGCAATGCCAATAAGCCAGGTAGATGGTTGGCCTACATGATGAGGAAAAAACAAAAATCACGAGCTATTGGTAAGATAGAATTTAGAGGTAAGGAAGTTTATCAACAGAGTATGATTAAAAAGGCATTTTTGGATTTTTACACAAAGTTATATGCTGGTGATCCAATTCAAGGTATAGATATAGATAAATATTTAAAGAAAGAGGATATTCCTGAATTAACGCTAGAACAGAGGGAAAGATTGAATCAGCCAATAACTTCTGAGGAAATTGTTGGAGCAATTAAACAGTTAAAAGTAGGTAAAGCTCCGGGAACAGATGGACTAACAGCTGTTTACTATAAGAAATTACAGTCTGAAATGGTAGAACCGCTTAAAGCTTTATTTTGTAAAATTCAATTAGGAGGAGGAGTTCCACTCTCTTGGAGAACAGCTTTTGTCACATTGATTCTGAAGGAAGATCAAAATTGTATAAAACCGGAAAACTTTAGGCCAATTTCATTGTTGAATACTGATTACAAGGTTTTTGCTAAGATATTAGCTAATAGACTAATGCCAGTTATGCAACAAACAATTCATAATGATCAATCAGGGTTTATAAAAGGGAGACAAATGAAATATAATGTTAGGCAAATTGTAAACTTATTGGAATATTTAGAAAAAAACAACCAAGTCTCTGCAGCGTTCATATTTCTGGACGCAGAGAAGGCATTCGATCGACTGAATTGGCAATTTTTGTTTAAAATAATAGAAAAAATGCACTTTGGGGAATATTTTATACAATCAATTAGACCAATATACCAGGAGCAAACAGCACAAATAATAGTTAATGGAGGTTTAACAGAGGCTTTTAAAATTGAGAAAGGAACAAGGCAGGGTTGTCCCCTATCTCCATTGTTGTTTATTTTGACTTTGGAAGTGTTGTTGAATAAGATACGTGATTCTAATAAATTGAAGGGAATTGTAATTAGGCAACAAGATTACAGATTAAGAGCATTTGCAGATGACTTGGTTGTTACTTTATCTCAACCTATAGAGTCGGTTCCACACATATTGGATATAATAGCTCAATATGGAAAGGTATCAGGATTTAAAGTTAACCAACATAAGACAAAGATGATAACTAAAAATATGTCTGTATCTCAAAGAGAAGATTTAGGAAGATTAACGGGGTTTGAAATAGTTAAAAAGGTCAAATATTTAGGAGTATATATTGCAGCCTCAAATACAAAATTATATAAAAATAACTATGAAGTTCTTTGGCAAAAAGTGCAGAAAGAAATGGAGAATTGGAAAAAGTTACAATTATCTCTACTAGGAAGAATAGCAGCAATTAAAATGAATGTGCTACCTAGGTTTTTATTTTTGTTCCAAATGATACCAGTACTTAAGAAAGATGGGAACTTGAAAGAATGGCAGAAAGGGGTTAATACTTTTATTTGGGCTGGGAAAAAAACAAGAATAAAATTGAAAATTATACAAGATGTACGTGAGCAAGGAGGTCTTAAAATGCCTAATTTAAGATTGTACTATGAAGCAGCAGTTTTGTCACAAATTAGTGATTGGTTTAACCTAACTGAAGGGAGAATCTTAAATTTGGAGGGTTATGATCTGTTATATGGATGGCATGCTTACTTGTTATATGAAAAGAAAGCACTTAGAAATGCTTTGTTGAGGGTTTGGAAGAAGTATCAATATAAGCTAAACTATAAGGTACCTATATGGGCAAATCCTAGACATGCAATAGAAAATATAAGTATAGAACAAAAACAGGAGGTGATTACTTATAAAGATCTCCTTGTTATGGAAAGGGGTAAACTGCAATTGAAATTTTTAGAGATATTGAAAGGAGAAGGTATAATTTATACTTGGTTTCAATATGGTCAGCTTCAAGCTAGATGGAAGGAAGATCAAAAAACTGGTTTTATGCAACATGAGGAAAACTTGGTAAAGCAGATTAGAGATCAAAGTCAAATGCATATTAAAAGGTTGTACAATGCATTATTGGAAATAGATTCAGAAACGGAATTGGTTAAGGATTGTATGATAAAATGGGCACAAAATTTTCAGGAACCAATGATGATGGATACATGGGAAAAGATATGGGTTAGAAATGTCAAATTTACACAAGCACAAAACTTAAGGGAAAATTTTTATAAAATGTTTTACAGATGGCATTTAGATCCTAAAAAGTTATCATGTATGTATCCTAATGTGAAAGCTAAATGTTGGAGATGTGACTGTGATGATGCAACCTATTATCATTTATGGTGGACTTGTAAGAAAATCAAAGCATTTTGGATAAAGATTTGGTGGGTGATGCAGAATATCCTGAAAAGAAGATTGAAATTTACTCCGCAATGGTTTTTATTGGGTATAACAATGGATTGTACAGTATTAGAGACTAAACTGATTTTGAACAGCAGCAAGACTGTTGATAGCGCAATATTGGAAGAAAGACTTTTTGCCTACTATTGAGGAGTGGATATTGAAAGTTGCTAATTTAGCTGAAATGGCAAAAATTTCAGCATATTTGAAGGATTATACTCAAGAAAGATATATGTTGGAATGGAGCAGATGGATTGATTATATTCAAAATAAGTATCAGACTAGAAAATATCAAATAGTTTATGAGTGAATGTTAAATCTTAAAGTTATGTTGCTTATGGTGGAGTTAAGGGTTAAGGGGGGTTTGTTAGTTTAATTGTTAATTGAAATACCTTGTATTTTGCTCTGGGAAGTTGGAGGGAAGGGGGGGTTGGTGGGGGCAGGTGGGTGGGAAAAGGGGTTGGGGAAAATTGTTATTTTTCTTTAAAAAACTTTTCAATAAAAAAAAACCTCAATCTACAGCAAAGCCTCTATTTAATCTGGCACCACTTAATCACTCAACCTTGTGACAATACATTTAACCAACAATCTGCCTTTACCTCAATAGTAAAAAAAGGCAGTGTCACACAGGCTGACAGTTGGGTAACTGCACTGACTGACCAGACTCTAAGAAACAGCTGAAAGACAAAGGGCTTCATTGCACAGTGCCCCCTAAACCGACAAACACTAAGGATATAATCCAGCTTCCATCCTCATTTGACTTAGAAATTCCCACAACATGTTCTGTTAGGTGTTTTGTGCCAGCCATGGCAGTTTCTTCAAAGGCCACCAGATGGGAGCAAAGAGGCACCTTTGATCCCACTGGTGGGTCAAGGGGCTCCAGCCCCTGCAGCCCCATTGGGGAGAGTTAATGGCCCTCCAGCCCCCTCACACACATGGGTAAGGGAGGGGCCAGGGGCCCCTATAAAGAACCCCTGCACAGGGGCTGCTCCCTGCTTTCCCTGCTCTTGTTCTACTCTCCTATGGGACTGGTCCATGGGCTCAATCCAGGCATGGATGCCTCCATGCCTGGGAACTTATTTTACTCTACTTTTACTTCTAAATAAAGACTTAATTTGATTGCATCCTTGCGTGCTGACCTTTTTTTGGAAGCGCCCTCAATGAACCATCGTTCTTTGTGAGATCCCACACAAGGTGGTAGCAGAGGATGGTTTGAGGCAGCACTTCCAAGCCAGCAGAAGCAAGATGCCAGGAGGTTCCAGCAAGAACCCCCAAGAGGTGGATGGCAGGACTTTCCCAGATATGACCAGGAGTCTCCAAGCAAGGTTGGAAGCCCTGCATCCGGTCCTTAAGCGAGCTTCGATCCAGAGGAGGGTACAGATGATCTCTATGCTCCCAGAGGACCCAGCAGAATGCAAGGGACCCCTTCGCATGCTTCCTTGCAGCTGCAAGCCACAGAGGAAGGCATGGAAGACCAGCAGTCCACGCAGGACTGCCAGGACACCGGGGAGGCGGCCAGGGATCAGGCCACCCCCAGCGTAGACCAGCTCACTGGCGAGGAATGCACAGAGCTGCTACGAATGCTCCTAGCAACCTGAGGGACGCCAGGAGCCCAGCCATGTGAGACACCAGCACAGGGGACCTCTGACACCGGGTAAGTCCTTCCCCAGCGCCCAGGAGGCTCCCCAACATGGCGCCAGCCACCCTGGGGGCCCCCGGGAACCCAGAGCTTTTGACGGGAAAATTCCTGCCAAATCATGACCTGCAGCTTCCGGAGCCAACCGGAAGCAACAAGGCGGCCCCCAGGCTACCTACTCCAGCGAGGCTCTATAGGCCTCAGCTAGGCCATGAGGCCCAGTAACCAATGGCAGCCAGCCGAGGCCGCATGCAAACTGCTCGCCCCTCCCCCCACTGGTAAGCCTCGAAGTCTGCCCAGCCGCTCCTGCTGCAGTGGGCATCAGAGCTGCAATCCAAGTCCTGGTCGTAGCCCTGGAGGCCACGATGACCATGGCCTCAACCTCGGGGACAGCCAGCCTCCCTCAACACCCCCAGGGGACCAGTGAGGGGGGGTACCCACTCTGGAGCCCCCCAGCCAGGATCCATGCCTCCAGAGAGCCCCAGAAGAACCCCTGGGGGCCCCAGCCTTCCCAACACCCACACCGAGGCAACAGACGACTCACCTGTAGGACTTCAGGAGGCCTCCAGCCGAGCCTCCCACCTCCCAAGATGGCTGCCTCCTCCGGAGTCTTCAGGACCAGCGGTGGGCCCCTCCAGGTGATCCTCAGCATTTTTGGGCTTTTCTGGCCCCATCCTGCAACCTTCGTCCCCTGGTAAGTGTTCCAGTACCAGGGGGGCTTCCAGAAGACTCTTCAGAGCTCCACAGGCCTGGGCCCAGGCCTGGCTCTGAAGCGCAGAGGGAGAGGTCCTCTCCTGTCGGCTCCTGGGCTGGAATGAGTTCTGGGCATGCTCAGTTGGCCTCATCTGAAAAGGAGAAAAATAATCAGAGAAAAATACCTACACTCGCCAGCAGAGGGATCCCTCTCCCATTTACTTCAATGGAACCAAAGCAAAGATACCATGGACAGCAAAATACCTCAGCATTTTCTGCCCCAGCTGTGTCTGTTCTCCCAAATAACTTTCAGAAACTACATCTGGGAGGGGAAAATTGTAACATATGGAATAAAGAAATACAGATATGTCTCTTAAAAGAGGGGACCCTAGAAATGGTTTTAGACACCCCCCCACCTTTCCCTTGGGGACCTCAAGAAGAGTGGTACCACAAGAGAGCCTATACCACTCTACTGAGCTCACTGGATGCTAAATTGTACCCTAGCGTTCCAGATGGGCTCACAGCTGGTGAAATTTGGGGGTTGTTATATAGCTTATTTAATAGTGATAGCTTGGGCTCCACCATAAGACTCACAATGGAGTTCTATAACACCAAGCTAAAATTTGGGGCTAGCATGGCTGAGCACCTGGGAAAGTTGAAGGCACTCAGGGCAAAGCTGGTGCTCAGGGACTACCCTGTGACTGAGGCCAACATGATCGCTGTCATTCTGTCATCCCTGGACAAACGTTGGGGCAATTTTATTGTCTCACTAGAGGGAACCAGAAAGGAAGCCATGACTCTGCCCTACCTCACAGGGAGGCTCAATGAGGAAGTCAGGAGGCGTAGAGATGCAGGAGAGTACACCAGGGCCACAACTCATCGCATCAACATAAGGCACCAGAGTTCAGAGCAGGTTAACACTCTACCCAAGTGTTTCATCTGTGGCTCTGAGGTGCATCTGAAGAAGGACTGTCCCCATTACCAGCAAGAACCTAAGCGTGGTTCCAATCAAGGAACGGGCAGGGGGCAGAGAAGGGGGCCTGGCGGGGGAAAAGGTGGTGTTAAGGGCAATTTTGTGTATACTAGTTACCTCACCCCTGCCACACGGGCTGATGGCCCTACTGGCCTCTGGTTACTGGACTCTGGGGCTTCATCTCACACATTGTTAACATGAAGCAAGGTTTTAAGAGGTTAAGGAAAATTAACTCCTCTGTCAAGGTTGCCAATGGTAACAATGCTTTGGTTGTTGGGGAGGGCACTGTCTCTGTACCAGGGCTGGGCAATGTTGAAGGTGTGTTACATGCTCCCTCTATCGCCAATAACCTGTTGAGTATAACCAAGTTATGTGATGATGGCAGGGTGGAGGTATTGTTTAGCAAAGGGGGAGGTCATGTCACTCGAGACGAAAGGGTCATTGGGAGTATTACCATTATAAATGGTTTGCCATATTTCTCCCCCGAGTACCCAGCCACAGGAGACAGCTCACAAGGTGCCACCCCAGAAGGGCCTGTGTGCAGAGAGAGAGGAAGGCTCCACAGCCAGCTACCAGCCTGTCAAAGATGCACAAGACTGAGGCAGTTGCGCCCATGCTGCCTCAACCAGCACCACAGCCTTCCAAGGCCAATGTGGGCAAGAAACCCAAGCCTCAGCAGGCACCTAAGGCAGGTAAGCCCAAAGAAGGGCCTAAGGTGCCAGCACCGCCCAAGGCAACCAGAGCCAAGGGGGTGTCAGTGGAAAAGCCGCTCCATACTAAATGTGCCCACTTCTTACATCGGAGGTTAGGCCATGCAAGCTTCCCAGTGGTTAAAAAGATGGTGGAATTCACTGAGGGGATTCACCTCCAGGATTGTGAGATGTTTCTGGACTGTGCCATCTGTAAGAGGGCAAAGAGGAAGGCCGCCCCAATACCTAAGGCAGTGATGGCTAACCTTTTTGCCGTCACGTGCCAAAAGCCGTGACAGCTTTTAGCTGTAAATCTATTGTCCAGGCACATGGAAAACCAAAAGGAATTCCACTGGAATGCTGTCAAGAGGGTACTTAGGTACCTCAGGGGCACGGCCGATGCCCTCCTTATGCTGAAGCCAGAGAAGAGGAAGCCGGCTCAGCTCTCCGCTTACTCGGACGCAGACTGGGCTGGTGACACCAAGAGTAGACAGAGCACCACTGATTTCCTCATACTGCTAAATGGCTGTCCTATCCATTGGCATGTTAGGCAGCAAAAATTTGTTTCTTTCTCCACGGCCGAGGCAGAATATGCCAGACTATCAGACACTGCAAATGACTTGATTTGGTTCAATGCTCTGGTAACGAACATCTGGGCACCTCCTACTCTGCCCATTGAAATTCAGGAAGATAATACGGCCGCAATTGGGATCTCCGGGGCATACGCGATGGGCTCTAAGTCCCGCCACATAGACATCCATTACAAGAATGTCAGGCAGCTTGCCAGAATGGGGTTTGTACACATCAAACATTGTAACACTACCGACCAGTTAGCTGACCTGTTCACAAAACCTGTGCCCATTGACCGACACAATCTTCTGTGTAAGCATTTGTGTTTGGTCCTGTAAACGATGCATCTGTATGTCTATAACACCTGCTCACCCTCTCAGACATATTCACTGTCCCCTGTCATTGGCTGGCAAGAAGGGGAATTGTTAGGTGTTTTGTGCCAGCCATGGCAGTTTCTTCAAAGGCCACCAGATGGGAGCAAAGAGGCACCTTTGATCCCACTGGTGGGTCAAGGGGCTCCAGCCCCTGCAGCCCCATTGGGGAGAGTTAATGGCCCTCCAGCCCCCTCACACACATGGGTAAGGGAGGGGCCAGGGGCCCCTATAAGAACCCCTGCACAGAGGCTGCTCCCTGCTTTCCCTGCTCTTGTTCTACTCTCCTATGGGACTGACCCATGGGACTGCCTCCATGCCTGGGAACTTATTTTACTCTACTTTTACTTCTAAATAAAGACTTAATTTGATTGCATCCTTGCGTGCTGACCTTTTCTTGGAAGCGCCCTCAACGAACCATCGTTCTTCGTGAGATCCCTCACATCTTCTCACAATATATTCTATATGTGGCTAGAAAATAGGAATCAAGACAACAAATACAGGCTGATGGTTATTATTATCGCTAAGGTGTACTGTGACCTCCAAAAAGAGGTCGACTTTATCTCTAGACACATAAAAGAGATCCAGTACACTGCTTGAATTGGCCAAGTGGTATATGTAAGGATACATGTAATTCTTATCCTTACCTCCCAGAATTTGGAGATTACCCTTAAAAATTAAGGAAACTAGGAGCAAGCCAACAACATTACTTTTGTGGTCTCTCGGGAGCCACTGAGGTGGTTATCAAAAAACTCCCCTGGGACTCCCTTCTTCTGGGCAAGCTCATAATCTTTTCCTGAACTTTCAGTAGGGCATCTCTTAACATTCACCTACTTTGAAAGTAGGTATGTGATTTATTTTTCCCATCCCAAAGAAAGCCATGCCAACCAAGCTGGAGGTCATGGCCTTCTATCATTAGTATTCATTTATTTTTAAATTGTAATCAAACTTTAAGCCATGCTAGGGATGCCAATGGTAATAAAGTTCCCATTCTGGTAAACAGGAACTTCCTTTTTGCTTGCTATCTTGCAGTAATTTGAATTTGATACATGGTTTTTCCCCTGACCATATAAATTTTGATGTTATTTTATTGAATTGTTCAAAGAATTTTTTTCCCTAATTTTATTTTAAATAGATAAAGTAACTTGGGTAATATATTCATTTTGATTGTCAAAATTCTGCCAATTAATGATATTGGTAATTTAGTCCAGTTGTCCAAATCTTTTTGTATTTGTAATGTAAGTGTATCGTAATTATCCCTCTTTATCATACTACATTTCTCCGTTAGCCAAATTCCTAAATATTTAATGTTCTTTGCTCTCGAGATTCTCAGCTTCTCCTGTAGTTCTTCATTCTGTCTGTTAATTAAATTCTTAGTCAATATTTTAGTTTTGTCTTTATTCATTTTAAATCCTGCTACCATGCCAAATTGGTTTATATCTTGTAATAAAGTAGGTCCAGATTCTAAAGGTTCCTCAATAATGAATGCCAAATCATCTGCAAATGCTTGGACAAAGTTTTGTCATTTCAATCTGGTCAGAACTTGAGTTGGCTGCCAGAAGTCACAACTCAGTAATATTTTGGCACTCTGTAGCAGGTGACCTAAGGGACATGGTGGCTCAGTGGCTAAGACGCTGAGCTTGTCGATCGAAATGTCGGCAGTTCAGTGGTTTGAATCCGTAGTGCTGCGTAACGGGGTGAGCTCCGGTTACTTGTCCCAGCTTTTGCCATCCTAACAGTTCGAAAGCATGTAAAAAATGTAAGTAGAAAAAATAGGGACCACCTTCGGTGGGAAGGTAACAGTGTTCCGTGCGCCTTTGGCATTGAGTCATACCAACCACATGACCATGGAGATGTCTTTGGACAGCGCTGGCTCTTCAAATTTGAAATGGAGAGGAGCACCACCCCCTAGAGTCAGGAATGACTAGCACATATGTGCGAGGGGAACCTTTACTTTTACCTTAGCAGGTGTCCTGAAGGAACGGAAATCTGCATTTGACATACCAATCTCTGCTGAGGACTGGGAGAATTATTACGAGTGTTTATTTGCCTCCACAGAACCTGCAGAGAAACCGTCTCTAAGCAGTGATCTAGTAAATCCTAGAACTCCCCTCCACCTTGGCCGATAGTCTCGGAAAAGGAGATACAATCCATCATTAAAAGCTTAAAGAGCAATAAAGCCCCAGGTGAGGATTTTTTATCAGCAGAATTATTCAAGAAATTTCCCAATTGGTGGGGCCCAGTATTGGTAGGTCTTTTTACACATATAAATAACACCTGCCATATACCAGATGGGTGGAAGATGGCAATAGTTGTCCCCATATATAAAAAAGGAAATAAAAAGGATCCTAGTAATTATAGGCCTATTAGCCCAATTGGCATTGCAGCAAAAATATATGCTAGGTTCCTTTTGAACAGAATTGAAATCTGGGTAGAGGAAAACAATATCCTCACAGAAGAACAAGCAGGTTTTAGACAAAGCTGATCTACTATTGATAACTGCTTTGTCTTGAACCATCTAATTGCCAAATATGCCTATAAGAGGAGACCCCTGTTTGCTGCTTTTATAGACCTTACAGCAGCATTTGATATGGTAAACAGAGAAGTACTATGGAGTAAACTGACATCTCTTAAAATAGAATCTAGACTGCTGGGTTTGATTAAAGCCCTTTATACAAGTACCCGTTTGAAGGTATGGTATGGGGTTAATGGGGCTCTGACTAACAGGATTCACACAAATAAAGGGATAAGGCAAGGGTGTGTCCTGGCCCCATTATTATTTAGTTTATATATCAATGACTTGCCAGGTTAATGAAGGATCCCATGGTACACATGCTGATGATCCTAAGTACTTACTGTAACAGATTTTATTATCATATTCACTAGTAGGATTACGTAAGCTATTAAGAAGATTCAACTCTTGCCAGGATAACTCCCTAATCATTAGTAAATCTAAATCGAAAATAATGGTGTTTGGAAAACAGCATCAGAGACATAGGTGGCAATTAGACGGTGAACCAATTGAACAGGTGAACCTTTGTATATTTAGGCATAAACTTTTCCAAGACTGGATCTTGGGCTTGCCATCATCAACGGCCTGCAATTACTGCAAGTTCAAATCTCACCAGGCTCAAGGTTGACTCAGCCTTTCATCCATTTACCTACCAGGTAAAATGAGGACCTGGATTGTGGAGGCAATAAACTGACTTTGTATAAAAAAGAACATCACTTGGGGGGCGGGGGGGGGGCAAAAGCCCTACTAAGCAGGTATATACAAAAGTATGAAGGCTATTGCTTAATGCATTGTAAGCTGCCCTGAGTCTCTGGAAAAGGGCGGCATAAATTGAACCAATAAATAAATACATTTTGTAAGAAGCTGTGGCCTTCCTGTCTCTTGCATAATAGGAGAACAATTCAAAAAAAGAGCTGCCCAAAGAATTAAGGATATAGAAGCACAAAATGATATAGCTATCCTTAGTAAGGAAATGGCTGAACAAATACAAACATACTTTTCAAATAGACAACTATTTGAAGTTACAACTGCCAAAACATCTTAAGGAGATATTTACTTGAGCGAGATTCGAGCAGCTTGACACAATGGTCAGATATGGGAGATTCCATTTTATACCCTACAATGAGCATCTCTGCATTTGTGGAAGGCAGAGGTAGAAGACCTGGCTCACATCCTATTTGACTGTTGCTTGTATAAGGGGGTGAGAAACAGGTACCTTGGTCCATATACCAAACAAATGACCCATTGGGATCACCATATCAAAACAACTTACTTTATGTGAGGCCAGAACCTGAAAATAACATTTAACACAACACAATACTTAAACGAAATGATTCGGTTGAGATCTGCATACATGGGACTGATTGGGGTAGATTGTAAGAGTGACACCAAAATATAATTTTATGTCATTTTATTCTATTTTATATACTGTCTTTTTTTTTTTTTAATTGAAAAAGTTTTCAAATACAAGTTTTTCCCCCTTTCCCCCCCCCCTCTTCCCTAACCCACCCTTTCCACCCAACCCCCCCTGTGACTTCTTCACAACAATAGGCTATTTCATAACTAGTTACATACATAATATCTTCCCTTTCCCTTAATCCCTTCTCGGAATACTAACCCTTAACTTGTTAATCTTATAACTCCCATTTTTACGGTAATCTGCCCTTTTTCTCCTCCCCTAAACTTATTGAGTATTATTACAAATTAACCTTTAATCTTTTATATATATTAATATAACATTTTAAATCGGCCTTCTCCCTGCAACCAAATTTATTCAATTCTGTCCACTTCCTCCACTCCTCTAAATATATGACTTGAAATCAGACAATACAATTCTAAATATAATCCACTACCCACTTTACTAAAATATACACATATCTATATATGCATCCCATTTTATAACAATCAGTAAACTAACCTATTTCAACCCTTCAATTCCTACAAAATCATGCAGTACAATTCTAAATATAATCAACTGCCCACATTACTAAGATATACACATATCTATATATGCATTTCATTATGTAAAAAGAGAAAAGACAATAACTTTAAGTTTATGATCCATATAATATCTTCTTTGATGTCTTTCCACTAGATTGTTAAATCCATCACCCATAATAGGGTAAAATAACATGCTGGTGCAACAGTTTGTTCAAAATCTTCAGTCATCTTCTGCCCCCATCAGTAGTAGATATCCTCACACCTGTATAAAAGTAAAAACAACCACCCGAGTGACATTATAATTATGAATATATCCGTATGGTTATAGTTGTGGTATTCATCAGGATTGTTAATTCCCATCATCCTACTGAGTAACATCCAGATCTTCTGCATGCCCCGGCAAAACTCTCCTGCCTTATAACTCAAAGTAGTTATAATATATTTCCAAGAGAAAAAAAAGGTAAATAAGAAAAAATTAGATGATTCAAATCCAACAAAGTGAGGCTCTTTCCACATCCCAAAATCATGGCCTTGCAGAGATCTGCCACAATCCTCAGGATAGTATCAGACAATTGTTCGCCGCCACTATCTTTTCTAATATTCATTCATTTTTTAAAGCGCCTGGCTTCACTGTTGCTTAGTTTAGAAATTGCTGTTTCTACAAGATCTGTTTCTTTTCTTTTTCTTTTTCGGGTTGAATTTCCATCCTCTTTTCTTGCCTACCAATTGTATATCTGCTGGTTGATTTTCATTCTGCTTTGTGGATTGTTCTTGTTGGGTTAATTTTATCATCTCATCTTTCTTCTCCGTCACTTGTATATCAACTGATTGATTTGCGCACTTGTCTGTGACTTGATGATTCATCACCTTGGGTTCGGATGACACTGCTCTCTTATTTATAAACAGTCCAGCTGGGGTCTCCAGGGAGTCCAAAGACAATTTATCCATCACAGCCTCTGTAATTTGATGTTTTCCTTTTATTTCCAACTCCTTTTGCTTATCCTGTATTATGCCTAAAGGTGTTAAATTCATTTTTAGAATTTTTTGATAAAAATCTTCCGCTTTTTCAACAGTGTGCAATTGATATCTTACGCCTTGATATCTCAATATTAAACCAACTGGGATGTCCCACCTGAATAGGATATTTCTTTTTTTTAATTCAGTCACTAAAAAGCCAAATTTCTTCCTCTCCATTAACATCTTGGGCGGGAGCTCCTTGAAAATCCAAATCTTTCTTCCATGAAATTGCAAATTGGAATTAAAAGAGTTCTGCACAATATTATTCCTAATTTCTTTATCTGTAAAATAGATCACCACATCTCTAGGCAATTGCCTTTGCTTTGCCCACCAGGAGTTTATTCTATAAGTTCTATCAATCCTGCAATACACTTCATCAGGTTGAACCTTTAAGATCCCAGCCAGAATTTCAGAAGATACTTTCCTTAAATCATCTCTATTATTTTCCTGCAGACCTCTCAGTCTAATTGCATATTCTGTAAAATTATATTGAGTCATTAAAACTTCTCTTTCAATCCTCTGTTGTACATTTTCCTCATTACCAATCTTTTGGTCAGTCTCCATTTTAGATTTGTCTTCCAAGCTATTATCCTGAATGTTTATCAAATCCTTTTTAATTTTTTGAGTCATGTCATCCAAATTCTCCTCGATTTCCTTCATTTTAGTCTCTAATAATTCAGTCTTTGCCTCCACCCGAATCAGAAAGCCTGATAAACCATTAGCAGCTTTTGAAATCTTTTTATTCAAGAAGTCAGACTTTGATTTCACCAATTCACCAATTTCTTTAATTTCCTGCTTAAGTTTTCAAGTTGCTGATTCACAATCTCATCCCTTCTTACAATCTCTTCAAGGATAAATTCTAATATATTAAAATCGGGTTTCTGACGCTGGAGAGTTGAAATTTGTTGGCGCAATTTCTTAAGGGGGGAAATTCCCCCCCCCGTTTGTCCAGCTGTGTAAGTCCTGATGCCATTTCCCACACAGACAAGATTTAGCAAAAATGAGAGAAGAAATAGAAAACAAAAAGACTTTCCCTCATTAAAAAAAACTTCTGAGCAGCACAGGAGCGAGGTTTTCTCTAGAAATGTAGCCAGTGATATTTATTCCGCTACATTGTAATAATGAGAAACGGAAGGACTTTCCCTTTTAGCCCTTCTCCAGCCACAGCAGACGCCATTTTAGAAGGCTCTTTTTCCCTCTTTTCCTCTGCTCTTTTCTTTTAAATAGTTTTTGAAAGGGTGAGATACTTGCGGTTCAGTATTAAGGGTCCAGTTCTTCATTTCTTTAATTATTCTTTTAGATTCACAGGCTTGCTCTTGACGCCTGGCTCTGCATAGGCAGAGGTCTCCCAAAGCCCGGAGCAGCGGCAGGGGATATGGGGCTTCTCATCCGCTCCGTCCCAAAAGTTAAAAAAAAAACTTTTGGGACTCTGCGGAGAGTTCTACCCACCCCTGCCGGCTCTATCTCCGTTTCCTCTTGGAAATGGAGTTTTTTCGAGCCGCCATCCGCTGTAACGGCGGCTCTGTACAGGCAGAGGGAGCTGACGATCCCAGAGGAACGTCTGGCGGCGGCCAGCAGCAAACCGGAAGCCACTGTCTTTATGTATTAAATTATATTGTATCTTATCCTATAACTATTGTATTTTACCCTACTCTTATTTTAAACTGTTTGTATAAGATTTTATTGGCGATATGTGTTTGCACCTTGTGCTTTCATATGGCCTATAGGCTAATCAAAGCTATCATTTTAAACTGTATTTTATTTCAATTTCATTTTAAATCGTATTTTATTCCAATTTCATTTTAAATTGTATTTTATCCAATTCCATTTTAAATTGTTTTAATCAGATTTTAGTAATAATTTGTGTCTAGAACTCTGCACTTTGATATGGCCCAAGGGCTAATCAATAAAGTAAGTAAGTAACCAAAGGGGAGGGGGTTATTTTATGTATTTATAATACACATCCTGTTTTTCATACCACAAGTATCACTTCTTCCACCTGATTTTCTCTATTCTTCGTCTTGTCTGTGTTCAGTGCCCCCTCATCATTCGCGCTGCAGGCTATGTCACTCTCGTAAGACAGAAAAGGCTACCATCATTGCCCCTCATTCCACTGAGGGTGGCTGCCCAGGCGCAGCAAAATGAGCGGCCAAAGGAAAGTGTTTCATGCTCCTTTTGTCGACAGCTACGTCCAAAAACCTGCCAGGGAAGGGTTTTGAAGAGCCATTCTGTCGGGCTTCTAGGAACCCAGTTAGAAAATCGTCTACCTGGGTAACTGGAATTCCACCGCATCTTGGTTTCAGTGAGCTTCCAGTTAATGCCGAGGGTGAGGCGACGAGGCAGAGGCGTATAAAATGAACCACCCTTTATACAGGCTCCGCCCCGCTATCCTCTGCGGCTCGGACGGAAAGAGTACTTCAAGAGTTGATTGCCCTGATTGGCTTTGGCTGCAAGAGGAGAAAAGAGAACCCGAAACCCAATGTTTTGCTTCATGTTCTTTTCTTGATTCAGAGCCTTGGGACGGCGCAAATCCCCAAGGAAGGGCTCTTTTTTCCCTCATTGGCGCAAGTGTCACCAACTTGTAGCGAGACGGTGTAAAACTCGGGCAGTGGCTCTACGGGAAGGGATGCAGAGGGCAGTAATTAGCAGAAAACCGGCCCCCGCTTTCTGCCTGTTGCGCGTTGCT
The DNA here is from genome assembly GCA_022577455.1 of Arizona elegans. Classification (NCBI taxonomy): domain Eukaryota; kingdom Metazoa; phylum Chordata; class Lepidosauria; order Squamata; family Colubridae; genus Arizona; species Arizona elegans. Next base: position 160,575,392 of record JAKOOJ010000001.1, read on the forward strand.
CTTGTTTTCTTCCAATTAGCGAGACAATGCTGTCGAGAGCACACGAAGCAGTAGGGCAAGAAAAACCGAGATTTAAAACCTCACTTCACGGCGATGTTTTGTGAAATATGGTTGCAATACGGCCATTTCCACCAAGAAGTTGACAGTTTTGCGACACACTTTGGTCCCCAGGCTAGCCAGTCTGCTAGAAGTCTCCAGAAAACCATGTAGGAAAGTGCTGCTATCCACCGTGCGAACAGACAGAAACCTCTGCCTACTGAAATGGGATGAGTGGTTCTTGCAACCTCAGTTCTGCTCGACCAGCAAGCCTATTAAAGTTGACAGTAGTAGCAGGCCAGGGAAGAGCATGTTTTACCCCCCAATACGTGACAGGGAGGCGGAATAAATTGAAGGAATTCCTTTTTCTTTTTCGTCTTCCCAAAGGAGAAAATGAGTGCGAACGAGCCGCGGTCTCATTTCCAAAAGTGGACAGCCGCACTTCCTGCCGCTCTTTTTCGCAAGCAAGCCTTGGGGAAAACGCAGTGCAACCTAGCAGCAGCTTGGATCTATTAGGCCCAAGATACTTGCTGCGGCGAATTGCACGCCATCTTTGGCGGCACTTTTCATCCCCAGCCTCCTCAGTTGGTGTCCTTGAAGCACTTTGGAATCTTAGCCACTGAAGATATTTAAATCTCGGTAACTCCAGCTACCTTGCACTCGTTTCTCCTGTGGAGCGGATTTCTATTGAAACGGTTGTCCTGGGGGTGGACCGCGCATGCTTTCTCCCCACGGAACCGCAAACAACGACCGCTGAGCTACTCTTTCGCACTCGAGGCCCGGTGATACCCGTTGCCCGGCCTTGGCGCTCAGAATCTGGCCAGCTCCGAAACTCCTAAACCTTCCCCACCCTCATATAAAACCCGCTGGGGCTGAAACGAGCGCTTCGAAGTCAAGAGGGCTGTCTGGTTAACGAGCGTCGCTGCTCAGGGCCCTTCCGACCAAACGGAACCTGTAAAACAACCCAAGGCAGACTACGGCGGCGGTATTTTTTCTTTCTCTTTTCAAGTCCTAATGAAGCTGCTGCATGAACATTTCCAATCCCCCATGGCTTTAAATAAAATCAGAAGATAATCAGAAGCTGTGGAAGAGCGAGTAAAGGGAGTATTTACGGGCGGAAGCTGCGCAAAGAGGTAGTGGCTGCGACTTCTATTGATGTCTAAAATGATGGATAACGCGAGAATGGCAAATATACTATTTGTCTAATGGCTCTGCAATTAAATTCCCCTGTAAATGACCCATGCCTCATTTCATCCTAATCTATGGAATTTTGATTGAATTCATCAGCTCTAATTGAAAAATACTGCACGTTAATGTGTGCTTTGCACATTCCTAACTAGAGCGGTTTTAATGATCCCTCAGCTCTCTGCCCCGCAAAGCCTGGAGATTTTTTAGAGAAAAAATGTGGAAGACTGGATTCCTCCCCTGGCTGTGGTGATGATAGACAGACACACACACACTTCTGTGTAACCACTTTTTCTGTAAGGAGATACTGCCCATCAGTGATGGACAGACTCTTAACTCAAAATTTTTAATTAAATACACGTAGTCTCTCTGCCTCACCCATGCTTTATTGGCTTCAATACAACAGGGATGTTTTCGGAAGCAAATAAGTTTTTGTGATGTGTTTTTTTTAAAAAAAGCAATGCTACTTCTTCAGCCTCCTAGCCTCTTACATCTTGAGTTTTGGAAGGCTTTCTGAGGCAAAGAGGGAGTTTCCCGGTCCGCCTTACAAAGAAAATTCCCACCCCTGGAGGAATGGGCGGGAATCCGACAAGACTCCTTCCTTCAGAATGAATTTTGTTAGGATTAGACCGTCTAATCCTAGGGGACAGTCCCCTACGGGTATCAAACTGATGGCCCACGGGCCGGATGCGTCACGCTCAGGCCACGCCCATCCCAGCTCCGCGAATGGGAAAAAACATCGCGAAATGTCATGTAACGGCAACCTGACACCGTGAGTTTGACGGAGAGTCATTTAGGGCTTGTGAAATGGCTTCCCGTTTTAGATTTAATGATTTAAAATTGTGTGTATTACGTTTTCTGCCAAATAAATGATCCCATCACATCCCCCAAATGAAAATGATGACCAGTTCTCCCATCTCTCCCCCATTAATAGGACTTCAGGAAGGTCATAGATATGTAAATCATAAATTGGTCCTAAAACTCATTAATACAATCATGAACATTTAAAAGTCTGTGCAGGTCAGAAAAAATACTACCTGAAAAATGTGTATTCTTCACCCAGCCAGGCACCCTACCACCTAGTGCAGAGTGCTGAATCCTGGAGCAGATTTTTGCCTCAGGATCCTAGCCCAGCCCTTCATTCTCTCTTTCTAACATCATCATCTTTTATCTAAAACTTGGCTGGTGTTTTTAGAAACCAGAAGGCAAGCATCTTGTTGAATACCAAGGAAAGCTGAACATCAAAAGATGTATACTGTTGTCACAAGTCCCGCATTGGTGAAGGAAGAAGCCAACATGGTATAGTAATTAAGGGGTAAGTTAAATAGTTAAGGACAGGAAGACCTTGGTTCAAGTCTACTGTTAGCAAACAAGTTATAACAGTTCAGCTGGTGACCACTCAAAGTTACAACATCACTGAAAAAAGTGACTTATGACCATTTTTCACTCTTATGACCGTTGCAGCATCCCCATTGTCATATGATCAGAATTCAGATGCTTGGCAAGTGACTCATTTTAAGATGGTTGCAAATGTAAAAGAATGCAAAAAATTTCTGAAAGAATTTTTTACTATAAATATGCATAAGGGTACATCTATGGAAATGGTTTGGGATGCAAGCAAAGCATATATGAGAGGTATTTTGATATATTTGAATAATAAACATAGACGTAAACAGGAGAAAAAAAGGAAGGACTTAGAAGAGGAAATTTTAAAAAAAGAACAAGCTTTGATATTGAACGCAGCAGACAAGAAAATAAAAGAGGCAATTAACTTACTGTGAGGGCAATTTAATATGCTAATGGAAGATCAGGTCGCAACTAATTTGCAATATGCTAAACATAATACTTTTTGCAATACTAATAAACCAGGGAGATGGTTAGCATATCTGTTAAGGAAAAAACAAAAGTCACGGACCATAGAGAAAATAGAATATAAAGGTAAAGAGGTTTATCAGCAAAACATGATTAAAAAAGCATTTTTAGAATTTTACACGAGGTTGTATACTAGTGATAAAATTCAAAGTATAGATGTAGATAGATACTTACAGAAAGAGAATATTCCTATAATTACAAGACAGCAAAGGGAGGGTTTAAATCAACCAATAACCTCTGAAGAGATCATGCTTGCAATTAAGCAGTTGAAAGTGGGTAAAGCCCCTGGGATAGATGGTTTGACTGCTGCTTATTATAAACACTTGCAGCTAGAAATGGTGGGACCACTTAAAGATTTATTTACCAACATACAACGTACCCTTATTCTGGAGGACAGCTTTTATCTCTTTGATTCCAAAGGAGGTGCAAGACCACACTCAGCCAAAAAATTATAGGCCTATATCACTTTTAAATACAGATTACAAGATTTTTGCTAAAATACTAGCAAATAGGTTAATGATAGTCATGCAACAAATGATTCATAATGATCAAACTGGTTTATAAATGGTAGACAAATGAAGAATAATGTAAGGCAAGTGGTTAACCTATTAGAGTATTTGGGGAAGAACAACCAAACCCCTGTGGTGCTAATTTTTCTCGATGCAGAGAAAGCATTTGATCGATTGAATTGGCATTTCTTATTGAAAATAATAGAAAAGATGCAATTTGGAGAATATTTTACACAATCTATTAAGGCAATATATCAGAAACAAACAGCACAAATACTAATTAATGGTAGTTTAACAGATACTTTTAGTATAGAAAAAGGAACAAGACAAGGATGTCCTTTGTCTCCATTATTGTTTATCTTGACTTTGGAATTTTTGTTGAGTAAGATACGTGGGTCGGACAAAATAAATGGAATTAAAATTAGACAGTATGATTACAGAATACGAGCATTCGCAGATGATTTGGTTGTTACTTTAACCCAACCATTACAGTCAGTTGTAGGTTTAATGGATATAATTAAGCAATATGGGCAAGTATCTGGATTTAAAATAAATGCAGGGAAAATGAAGATAATAACTAAAAACATGACTACAAATAAAAAAGAGGAATTAGTAAGATTAACAGGATTTGAAATAGTTAAAAAAGTTAAGTATTTGGGGGTTTATATTATGACATCAAATGCGAAACTATTCATGCATAACTATGATCTGTTGTGGCAAAAAAATACAGAGAGAGATGGAAAGTTGGAAAAAATTAGTTATCCTTGTTAGGAAGAATAGCAGCAGTAAAAATGAATGTTTTGCCTAAGTTTTTGTTTCTTTTTCAAATGATACCAATACTTAAAAAAGATGAAAATCTGAAGATATGGCAGAAGGGTATTAATAATTTTGTCTGGGCAGGGAAGAGACCGAGAATAAAACAAAAAATAATGCAGGATATACGTGAAAGAGGAGGTCTCAAAATGCCCAACTTAAGACTATATTATGAGGCAGCTGCCCTATCAGCAATGAGTGATTGGATAAACTCAACAGAAGAAAGAATATTGAATATTGAGGGATATGATTTGGTTTATGGGTGGCATGCTTATTTACTATATGATAAGAAAGTGGATAAGATTTTTAAAAGTCATATATTAAGGAATTCTTTATTGCGTGTCTGGAAAAAGTATAAGTATAAATTAAATGAGAAGTTACCAATGTGGGCAATACCCAGACACGCGATAGAGAATATAAATGTAGAGCAAAAACAAGATGTGATCACATACAAAGAGCTTCTTAACAAGGAAAAAGGTATATTACAATTAAAATCTTTGAATCAACTAAGAGAAGAAAGGATAATTCAAACATGGTTTCAGTATGTACAGTTGCAAGCTAGAAAATTGGTATTTTGCAAAATGAGGAGAATTTGGTAAAACAGATTAGAGATCAAAGTCAAATGCATATAAAAAGGCTGTATAATGCATTGGTAGAAATAGATTCAGAAATGGGGTTAGTTAAGGATTGTATGATAACGTGGGCACGAAATATTGAAGAACCAATAATGATGGATACGTGGGAAAAAAATATGGGTTAGAAATGTGAAGTTTACACAAACCCAAAACGTAAGAGAGAATTTTTATAAAATGTTTTATAGATGGCATCTAGATCCTAAAAAGCTAGCCTGTATGTATCCAAGTGTGCAACCTAAGTGTTGGAGATGCGAATGTGATGATGCCATGTATTATCATATATGGTGGACATGTAAAAAAAATTAAGGCATTTTGGATAAAAATATGGTGGATTATTCAAAATATTCTCAAAAAGAAGATAAAATTTACTCCACAGTTCTTTTTGTTAGGTATAATTACAGATTGTACTGTTATAGAGACTAAGTTGATTTTAAATTTAATAACAGCAGCCAGACTTTTGGTGGCGCAGTATTGGAAGAAGGAAGACTTGCCTACTATTGAAGAATGGACATTAAAAGTAGTGAATTTAGCAGAGATGGCTAAAATTTCAGTGTATTTGAAGGATCATTCAAATGAAAGATATATATCGGAATGGAGAAGATGGATTGACTATATTCAAAACAAATATCGGACTAAAAAGCTTCAAATAGCTTATGAATGAAACCAACTATTTCTTTTTGAATTATGTTTTGTTAGTGGAAAGGGGAGTTAAAGAGCAAGAGGGAATTAAGAGCTTACAGAAAATTAGCATATTTTAGTTTATGTTTGTTAAATGTTATACCCTGTATTTGCTCTGGGAAGTCTGGGGTGGGGGGAGGGGGGTTGGAGGGAGAGGGGGGAGGGGGAGGAGGGAGGAGGGAGGGGGGGAGGAGGGATGGGGAGAAAAATTGTTGTAATATTTGATAAAACTTTTTAATAATAATAATAAAAAAATCAGAAGCTGCAGACTAAGACACACCCTGGCTCCAGTCTGTCTCAGCTCCCAATTGGCTGACTTAGTTGCTATGCCTATTCATTGGCTGACCTTGTTACCATGTCTTCCCAGTCATGAATATTCTAACAGCACAGCAACAAAGCCCTCTGAAGCTGCCCGGCCTGGTGCTACATGGGCCACAACCGGGACTCCACCCCAGCAACCCGTCTTCAGGCTACCTCCAGCAGACCAGATCCCTCCCAAGTGGGCATTTTACCCATCAGGGATGGGTGCAATATCAGTGCATGCCTGCCCCAGTCCTACAGCCTGCAGCCGCCCATCAAGCAGTTCACTTCCAGCCACCAGTCATGGCCCAGCCACCGCTGCATCTCCAGCAACCAGTCGTGGTCCCACAGCAGGTTCTGGCCCAGCAGCCAGCACCAGCCCAGCAGCCCATGCCAGCTGAGCAACTAGTCCTGCCAGCCACTCCCCCTCCCTGGTTCAGAGCGACATTTCACAGAACCCCAGGAAGACTAGCCTACTTCCTCAATCGAATCTGGGCTTACATCGACCAATATGGAAATCAATACCCATCGGATAGGGAATTGATTTAGCTATTGCAGATGGCATGAATGGGAGAAGCAGCAGAGGAAGAAGTCATCCACACCATCGTTCCCCCCTCGCAATCAGCTGCACAAGTCTCCACCAGGGGCCAAATCAAATGACAATCCAACCCCAGCCGGGACAAGCTGACAGCGACACTGAAAGCACTCCCAGCCGACCCATGGTTCATAGATAATAGGGATATCCTGACCATGAGAAATGGACTGGCTTGGTAGGGTTTGAAACTTTATGTCCCCACCAACTTGAGACTGGAAGTACTACAGCACAGCCACAATTCCAGACTGGCCAGCCATTTTGGATTCTTAAAAACCCTGCATTTGGCCAGGAGGCAGTTTTGGTGGTCAAAAATGAAAACTGATGTGGAGGACTACGTGAAAAGTTGTGCCACCTGTGCTGCCATGAAAATGAAACCAGGGAAACCTCCTGGGCTCCTCCAGTAAGTAGCCAGCCCCAGCCGACCCTGGGAGGAGATTGCAATGGTCGAACTCCCAGAGAGTGGAGGGAATCCAGTCATTTGGACAGTAATCCACTTATTTTCAAAGCAAGCCCACTTCACAGCCTGTTACGGTTTGCCATCAGTGAAAAAACTGGCAAAGATGTTCATGAAACAGATTTACCAGCTGAACAGAATACCCCGCCGGATCATTCACGGCTAAGTTTTGGAGACAGTTCCTGAGATCAGCCGGATCCACACAAGGACTTAGCTCGGCTTTCCATCTGAGTACGAATGGAGCTGTGAAACGAGCGAATGCAATGGTGGAACAATATATACGATGCTATCTGGATTACCAAGAGAACTGGGCGGACCTGCTGCCATTTGCAGAAGTGGCTTACAACAGCACCATGCATAGCAGCACCTGATTAACCCTTTTCCAGATCACCAGTGGCATGAACTTTGCCCATGCCCGAACTGTCCAGAAAACCCCCTCATGACCCTGACTGAGTGGATGGAGTCACTGAGAAAGGGCTGGGAGAATACTAAAAAAGCACTAGCAGAAGCCACTGAGGCATATAAAAAACAAGCAGTTAAACACCAATCTCTTCAACCTCCCTTCCATGTGGGAGATTGGGTTTATCTATCTACCAAATACATAAGACTAAAGTTACCTAGTAAGAAGCTGGGACCTAAATTTTTAGGTCCATTCCCAATAGTGAAAGTAATTAACCCAGTGACAATTCAACTTAACCTCCTCCGCATTCTAGGGAAAGTGTATCCCATTTTTCACTGCAGTCTGCTGAAGCCAGCCATAGGGTCCAGATTAAGACTGCAGGCTCAACTGCCCCGCAAGCCTATGGTGATACAAGGGGAAACCCATTATGCAGTAAAAAAGATTTTAGACTCCAGATTGTATAGGGGGTCAATTGCAATATTTAGTACATTGGAAGGGGTACCATTTGTCTGAATCTATTTGGATTAAGAGCTGGGATGTGAAAGCAGACAGGCTAGTAAAGCAATTCCATGATAAATACCCTGATAAACCAAAGGGCTCCCCTTGGGGGGGGGGAATGTGCTTAATCCTTTGAAGTAACCCCCTGTATTACTCTTGTTTCAGGACACGATCTTCTGATGGGGGTGGGGGGCTGTCAGGCCTGGAAGCCATCTTTTGCATTGGGCCTTCAGGCCTGCCACATTTCCTACTGTGGGAAATTGGGACGGGGGATTGTATAGAGCATGGGTGATATATAGTCATAATAACATTCCTTTCTCAGAAAGTCAAGGACATCTTGCCCTGCACCTGGAGGTCTGGAACTGGGAGGCATCTCCAGTTGGGATGGTGCTTTGATTGGACCATGTGATGGACATGTGGGTGCTGGGCAGGGACTTGGACTTTTCTTTGGGTGAGAAAAATCTGGAAGCTTTCAGATTTGGGTTTTCCCAGATGTGCCAATATGATATCTCTAATAAAATGGAACTTTGAAGAACTTCAAGCCTTGGAGTCTTCTTTCATTGGGGATGTTACTTGGAACCCTGACAACTACTTTATAAATTCTTAGTAAGACCACACCTGTAATACTGCATTCAGTTTTGGTCATCACATTACAAAAAAATGTTGAAACTTTTGGAAAAGTACAAGAGCATCTAAGATGATTAAGGATCTGGATACCAAAACCTATGAAGAATGGTTCTAGAGAAAAGAAGAGCTAGGGTGACATTTTGGCTGTTAAAGAATCCCAATTATTTAAACAGTGACATATGTACAGTATCCCCAAGGGACTTTGAAAATCTTGAAATCTGGCCCTGTGATATAAGAAATCATAATGATTGTGATAAGGTGAACTGCAATAGTAGTACTACAGTGAACTTCCTATGTCAGCACTGAATGGGAAATCCATTTTCAGAGTTAAAAGCAGCTATGAAAGAGATCTTGCTCTTCCAACTGAACTTGTCTGGAGCCTTTGAGTGTGGCTGAGTTGTTCTAGAATTATGATCTTCATGCAATAGCTACCACACTCAGCAATACGAACATCCACCTTCCCTTGCTGCTCATGATCTGAACATGGAACAAGATCTCCAAGGTCCCTTCCAGCTTCTATTCTATTGTATTCTATTCTATTCTATTCTATTCTATTCTATTCTATTCTATTCTATTCTATTCTATTCTATTCTATTCTAGAGTCTAACAGGGATCTAACAGGAGCCTTGGTGGAGCAGCGGACTAAAGAGCTGTTAAATAGCACTTAGCTGCCAACTGCCTGCAATTACTGCGAGTTCAAATCTCACCAGGCTCAAGGTTGACTCAGCCTTCCATCTTTTCGAGGTAGGTAAAATGAGGACCCGGATTGTGGGGGCAATAAACTGACTTTGTATAAAAAAGAATACTGCTTACAGGTGGGGGGGGGGCAAAGCCCTACTAAGCAGGTATATACAAAACTATGAAGGCTATTGGTTAACGCATTGTAAGATGCCCCGAGTCTCCGGAGAAGGGCGGCATATAAATCGAACCAATAAAGAAAGAAAGAAAATAAAGAAATAACAGATTAACAGAGTTGGAAGGGACCTTGTAGGTCATCTAGTACAACCCCCTCCTGCCCAAACAGGAGACCCTACACCACTTCTGACAGATAGCAGTCCAATCTCTTCTTGAAAGCTTCCAATGATGAAGCTCCCACAACTTCTGAAGACAAGCTGTTCCATTGGTTGATTGCTTTCTCTGTCAGAAAAGTTCTCCTTATTTCCAGGTTAAATCTCTCCTTGGTCAGTTTCCATCCATTATTCCTTGTCTGGCCTTCAGGTGCTTTGGAAAATAGCTTGACCCCCCTCCTCTCTGTGATAGCCCCTCAAATATTTGAACACTGCTATTATGTCTCCTCTGTTCCTTCTCTTCACTAGACTAGCCATGCCCAGTTCCTGCAACTGTTCATCTTTGTTTTAGCCTCCAGTCCCCTAATCATCTTGGTTGCTATTCTCTGCACTCTTTCTAGAATGCAGAGAAACTTTTTAATAGCGTGGTGACCAAAACTGGATGCAGTATTTAAGGTGTGGTCTTACTAAGGCTTTATAGAGTGGTATTAGTACCTCACTTGATCTTGATTGTATCCCTCTGTTAATGCAATTTAGGATTGCATTGGCTGCAAACTGTTAGCCCATATTTAATTGTCCACTAAGTCCACTAAGACTCCAAGATTCCTTTCACAGTTACTGATGTTAAGCCTGGTTTCACTCAGTCTATATGTGCACTTTTGGTTTTTCTTGCCTAAGTGTAAGACTTTACTTTTCTCTACATTGAATTTCATTTTGTTAGATTGGGCCCAGTGTTCAAATGTGTTGAGATCCATCTGGATCTTGAGCCTATCATCTAGGGTGGGGGTCGGCAACCTGTGGCTTCAGAGCCGCATGCGGAGGGATAAAAGAGGGATAAAAGAGGCAGAGGGATAAAAGAGTTGTCACCCTGGCATGGCAGTGGCATGGCTGGAGCCTTTGTGTGGGAGCGAAGAGCCCCTGCATTTGCCTTTGAGTGACAACAGCATTCCACCTTCATCATGATACATTTGCTGTTGCCACCAGCAAAGAGGGTTGGGAGAGAACAGTGGGGATGGATCTTGCAGGGTGGGGGCCATCCCCCAAGCCTGGCCATCCTCTTCCCTTGTTAGCAGGGCCAAGACAAAGAAGGGGGCGATGTGGGGAAGCGTTCCCTTCCCCCGCCGAGCACCAAGCACAACAGTCCAGTGGGAGGGGGAGATGGCCTGGCAGAAGCACCCTCATTGGTGAGTTGGATAGCGGAGAGGTGTGGCCCGGCTCTCCAGACGCAAGCTGCCATCTTTGAAACATGCCGCTTTCTGTTGCCTGTGCCTTCCCCGATCTCAGCTCCTTTGCCACAGTGAGAGCTATGTTTTTGCTTGCTTTCTGTTGCCTGTGTCTTCCCTGGGCAGTGATGGCTGGGGCCATGGGGGAGGGGGCAGCAGAGGTGTCAGGGCTGCTTCCCCCCTCAATAATGTGAGCCTGTGTGCTCACATAGAGAGGGCCTACTTGAGGTCCTGTCAGCCAAACAATGTCGGCTGACAGCCCCTAGGGAGAGAGCCTTCTCTGTGGGCGCACCTACCCTCTGGAATCAGCTCCCCTTGGAGCTCCGGGTAGCCCCCGACCTTCGCTCCTTCCGCCGTGACCTTAAAACATGGCTGTTTCGCCAAGCTGGCCTGGACAGAATGGGGTTTTAATGTGAATTTTAGTTTTTATTGTTGAATTTTAATTGGACTTGTTGTTGTTTATTGCTGTGAGCCGCCCTGAGTCCTTGTGGAGAAAGGGTGGCATATAAGTCCGATAATAAATAAATAAATAAAAATAAATAAGCCGGGCCTCAAGGAACATGGAGAGTTGTTGGTGAGTGCCAGAGGGTCAGAAGAAGCACTCCAACATCGCTCCAACATTTGTTTCCAGCGTGCGCTACTCTGTCCCAAAGTACGATTGAGTGGGTTAAAGGCAGTGGTGAAATTAATTTTTTTTACTACCGGTTCTGTGGGTGTGGCTTGGTGGGTGTGGCTTGGTGGCTGGGTGTGGCTGGGTGGTCATGTGAGTGGCTAGGCATGGCCAACTCAATGTCACTCCCACCCAGTCACATGACACCACCCCCAGCCACACCTACTCAGGTTTTCTGGCTCCCTGTGGGAAATGGGTCACGTGACTGAGTAGGCATGGCCAACTTGATTGGTGTCACCCTTAGGAAATTTCTCCTTAGTCCAACTCACAATAAAATAGCACAATAAAATAGCAATGTTCCAATATTTAGAATAGAATAGAATAACAGAGTTGGAAAGACTGCAGAGGTCTTCTAGTCCAACCCCCTACTTAGGCAGGAAACCCTACACCACTTCAGACAAATGATTATCCAATCTCTTCTTTAAAACTTCCAGTGTTGGAGCATTTACAACTTCTGGAGGCAAGTTGTTCCACTGATTAATTGTTCTGTCAGGAAATTTGAGGGGCTCCTACAAAAATGAGGTGGTCAATCTATTTTCCAAAGCACCAAAAGGCACAACAAGAAACAATGGATGGAAACTAATCAAAGAGAGAAGCAACCTAGGACTGAGGAGAAATTTCCTAAGAGTAAGACCAATTAACCAATGGAATAGCTTGCCTTCAGAAGTTGTGGATGCTCCATCACTAGAGGCTTTCAAAAAGAGTGAGGGAAGTACATCCCAAAAGGACAGTGCCAGGAACCACTAAAACAATGCAGAAAACTTAAAACAGCCATTCCCCTTTTTAAAAAAAGGCAACCCCAAAGCAAACGCAGCAGCTGAGAGGGTAACTAAGAACAGCTGCTCAGGCTAATTGAAAGCCTGGGCATGCTGCCAAAAGCCATTAACCCTTCCAACTCTATTATTCTATGTTCTCTATGTTCTAAATTGGGTGCTTCAAAGAAGAAGTAATAGAGCTGGCTGGACCACACATGCATTAAATTCACAGCCTGTATGATCAAGCTGCATCATTGTCCCCTCCTGTATCTTTTCTCCCAGGAAGAAACAAGAAGTAGCCAACACTGCAGCAGCTATAAAAGGTCTTGGGAAACTCCAGGGAGTATCAGCTGATCACAGAAGTGTTACTTAATACTCTTTATAATGAAAATGTTTGTGATCTTGTCCTTTTTCCTGAAGGGAAGAGGTTAGATGGGTGATTGATGGGTTTCCCTGCCCTAATCCTGTCAGTTTCTGTTGTTTATTGACTTGATTTAGCATGTATCGGCTGCATTCCAACTGCAACTGTTAAGTGGAGCTATTAACTGAAGGGGGAGAGGGTGGGGGAACCTCTCTTGGACTATACTTTTAACTGGTTCTCCGAACTGCCTAAACAATTTACTAACAGTTTGGGCAAACTGGTGAAAGCAGCTGAATTTCACCTGTGGTTGAAGGGAGCAGAGTGAAGGGGGAAAGGAAGGGGGAAGCCCAGCTGTCTTTCCTTTGGCAGGGGGCAGGGGGAAGACACAATACCCCCTCCATGGCCTTCCTGTTGCTCTCGCAGCACTTGCGCAGTACACTCGTCCGTGGCAACAGCAGTGGCGGCAGCAGCGGTGGTGGCTCACTTTCGCCTCCCATATGTCAGTTGCTGTGATGCCCTGCCTCCCAGCTGATTGTTGGTGCACTGCTAGTCTGCCATCCTCGGTGGTTGCCAAAGTGGCAGTGGCAGCAGCAGCACTGGAGCATCCAGCTTGCATGGGTTCAAGACTTGCGTGTATCTCCTAGTGAGGCAGGCGAGAGGCCTGTAGCCGCCAAGTACGGGGGTCATGCCTTGATGTAAGGATGAGATTCCGCAGTTGCCAACGTGCTCCTTGATTCCCCTGCACCTGATCTGCTTTGGAGATGCTGTGGCTCCTGTCACTCCATTCGTGCATTGGCTCATCCTGGAGTACTGGATGAGTGTAATAATTTGTCTCTATCTGTGCCTCTATCTCCCCGGACCTTGCCAGGCACACAAGAATTGTTCATGTGCCTGATTTGTCCCAGATAAGTGGCTTTGCACCTGCATTGGCAAGTTACATTATTCTGCCTGTTCTTTTGCAAACACACACACACACACACATACACACACACACACACAGAGAGAGAGAGAGAGATTGATTCAATAAGGAAGATTTGTCTTTTATAGCCAAATACATATTCTTGAAGCAACTTGCTTTTGCACATGGATACAGAATGGGTGGGAAGGGGGCTGCTTTACAAACATGAACTCACTTGTTGTGTGTGTGGTTTTTTTTAGAGTTCTTAGAGCAGATATTTCACATCTGTTCTCTCTCTCCGGAGATTCCTACCACCAGTGGTGAAATTCAAAAATTTTCCCTACTGATTCTGTGGACGTGGCTTAGTGGGCATGGCTTTGTGGTCATGTGACTGGGGTGGGCGTGGCTTGGTAGTCATGTGACTGGGATGGGGTGGCTTGGTGGTCATGTGACTGGGTGGGCATGTGACTGGGTGGGTGTGGCTTGGCAGTCATATGACTGGGTGGGCGTGGCTTGGCAGTCATGTGACTGGGGTGGGCGTGGCTTGGTGGTCATGTGACTGGGATGGGCATGGCTTGGTCATGTGACTGGGTGTGTGTGTAACTGGATGGGCGTGGCTTGGCGGTCATGTGACTGGGTGGGCATGGCTTGGTGGTCATGTGACCATGAAAACCAACTATCACACTTTACACAAAAATAACACAAAAGCTACACAACATGGCTTAGGACCTGGTTACTTACAGAACCGCATTCTGCCACTGTTTTCCTCCCACCGACCGACACGCTTCCACAGAGAGGGCCTCCTCAGGGTGCTGTCGGCCAAACAATGTCGACTGGCGACCCCCGGGGGAGAGCCTTCTCTGTGGGGGCTCCTGTCCTATGGAATGAATTGCCCCCGGACTTACGAAGGATCTCCGATCTCCACGCCTTCCGTCATGCTCTGAAAACCCTATTATTTCAGCAAGCCGGTCTGACGGGATAAATGATTTTAAATTGGGTTTTAAAGTGGTTTAATATGGTTTTAATTGGAAGTTTTAATTTTGGCCAAAGATTGAATTGTTTTAATATGTTTTTTAAATTTTGTCTTGTATGTTGTTTTATCATGGTTGTTCACCGCCCTGAGTCCTTCGGTATACAAATATAATAAAAACTAAAAAAAAAAAAACTAAACTAATTCTCACACAATGCAAAAGCAGCTGGACTTCACACAAAATGGCCCCTGCAACAAGCAGGAACCTCACAGAATAACAGTGAGCTCAAAAACAAACTATCACACTTTACACAAAAATACCGGTTCGGGCAATAGGTAGTGAAAAGAGGTTTTAAAAAGTAAAAAAAAAAAAAAGTTCCGAGGATCACGCAGCACACCTGATTGATCTTTTTTTACTTTTTAAAAACATTTTTTACTACCTATTGCCTTATCCAGTAGTAAAAAAATGCTTTAAAAAAGTTCCGTGGATCAGCTGTGCCTCACGATTTTCAGAACTTTTTCTTTTACTTTTTAAAGCATTTCTTTACTACCAGTTTGGGTGTACCAGTAGCATTTTCACTACTGGTTCGGATGAACCACCCCAAACGGGTAGCATTTCACCCCTGTCCACCACCAGCACCAGTTCAGGGGTTCCTTCTCTCCCCCAGTGTTTGCGTGTGTGTGTGTGTGTGTGTGTGTGTGAGAGAGAGAGAGAGAGAGAGAGAGAGAGACCTGGGTAGGTGTGGCTGGGGGGTGTCATGTGACTGGGTGGGAGTGATATTGAGTTGGCCACGCCCATCCAGGCTTTGTGGTTCCCAGTGTTTTGTTTTCTGTGGGAAATGGGTCCAAGCTGCTTTTTGAGTATTTAAGGATTGCAGATCCCTGATTAGGGTGTTGGCTATTCCTGCCAGCTTAGTATCATCCACAAATTTGGTAAATTCCCATTTTATTCCCTCATCTAAGTCATTTATGAAGATATTGAATACTGGGCCTAAGATGATATGTCATATGATATGAACCCAAACAAAAGGATCAGCTCCATTCCAGATACACTCTGATGCCAGCAAATCTCAGAACCACTTATTTAAATCACTAGTTCTGATGTCACCACTCACTCATTCTTGATTTATAACTGCATATGGATTTTTCTCCAGAACATTGCAATAGTTTGATGTTACTAATACTTTGCCTTCCCAAGAATAGAAGAGAAAAGGCCCTTTTTATTAATAAAAGAGTTTTTCCAGGATTTAATAAATCACAAAGGAAATACATTTTTCCTAATCTGGTGTTTTGAACATAAAATTATTTTCTAAAGGTAAAAGGGATTCAATCATTCACTGATTTGTAAATCAAACCATCAAGTTTCTTTCACACAAAATCAAAGTAAGGCAAAGGTGCTTTTAAGGCGCAAGATACCATTTTAAATGTGGCTTTGCTTCTTTATGGGGAATAGCTAGGATTCAAGGCCAGAAGAGCTATTGCTTTACATCTAGAACATCTAGTCCTTGCCACTCCATAGGGTATCAAAGTAGTAAAAGGACTTTTCAGAGAACCTAAGCAGCTACAATTTACTCAAGCTTTTCTCCAAGATCATGAAGGGCAAGACTGACGGGGTGGTTAGGGGTAGCTCTGATGAAATGTCAGTGAGATACAGATGGAAAACCAAGTCTAGAGATTGCAGGGGGTAAGGATGTGGATTGTTGTGGAAGAAAGAAAACAGCTGTGGTCCTTTCTCTTATGCTGAATTATTTGCCTTCTTCAAGCGCATCTTTTCCAGAAATGTGGGTGGGAGGTATAGTAATTGCTTTGCTTTTCAGCTTCCAAAAACTCAACCATGAATCATACTGTATAAAGTGAAATGTGTTCTGAAATTAACTGAGTTTAGTTTAATTAATTAATTAATAATTAATATAATGTATTATTAATTTATAATTAATGTATAATTCATCTTTCCTTTAGGAGCAAAAGTGTCAGGATAAATAGTGCTCCTCTTCTATTTTTCCAATAACAAGCCTATGAGATACAATGGATTGGGGGGGGGGGGGGGCAAGGTTACTTAAGGAGGTTCTGTGAGTTTCATTGAGGGTGGGCTAGAATTTTGGTTTGCCCACTCCCAGATTATAACCATTAACACCACTCTGAAATCAGCAAAACTTTATATATATATTTGTCAATGCAAGTTCTGGCAATTTTATGAAGGGAGGTATTGCCTCCTTCCACTCTGAGGCATACTACTGCCCTCTTTCCCTGCAAAAAGTGAATTAAAAAACAAGAATAACTGCAGACTTACTGAATGGACTCTAAATCAACGTCTGTAACAAATTCATTGTGCTGAATGACCCTTTGAATGGAACTATTAAAAATTCATTGCCTTTTGTTTTGCCCTTTGGCAAAATCCCATTGCTTGTTGGTTCCTCACACATAGTTAAGTAGGAATTACATTTCATTATAGTTTTCCTGGTTGCAGAATAAGAAATGTGTTAAGTTCTACTGTAAACAGGCACATAGTACAATTAGCTGCCTTAGCCACCTGAACAATTTAATGAATCCAATATCAATTAGAAATCGTAGTTCATCTTAATTTTTCCTTCCCCATTTAAAGCAAGGAAAATGTTTTTATATATATATATATATATATATATATATATATATATATATATATATATATTCTCTCAGGTTTTCGCGGGTGTTTGTATGTAGGTCTTTGGTTATTCGGGTCTTCTCCCACGTAAAATTGGAAGTGTCTTGGCGACGTTTCGACGAAACGTCCAATTTTACGCGGGAGAAAACCCGAATAACCAAAGACCTACATACAAACACCCGCGAAAACCTCAGAAAACACGTGTGTGTGTGTGTGTGTGTGTGTGTGTGTGTGTATGTATATGTATATGTATATAACAAAGCAATTTAAAAATTAAATTTTACAGATGTATTAGACAGTTATGAATTCACATGTATCACAAATGAAAAGATCTGACATTTGTGTGATCATCTTACAAGAAGCATCTGTCCATTTCAATACAGCAACCAATAAGGGAGTCAATGTGTTATGGCTCTTTGTCGAGAGTGGCAGGTGTGGGTGAAGGCACAGAGGAGAGGGAGACCTTGTTATCAATTCTTCAGCAGCAAGGCATCATTCAACCACTTACTCCAGTTCTGATGTCAAAATTCTAGCAATAAATCAGATAATTACTTTGTGATTGAAATCATCTTCACAAATATAGTACCTATGCTTCATGGGTCCCCAGCCTTATGGTTTACTTGGGCCACATTGAGTGAAGATGTATTGTTTTGCACCACATACAAAATGTATAATATAGTTGGAAGTTATAAATCACATAATGTTAAAAGTTTACGATATTGTGGGACCGCCTCACTAACTGCTCAGGGCTGCATATGACCAGGCCGCGGGTTGGACACACCTGCTATATTTGAATAAAAATTAGCTGGCTAGCATTGCTCTTTTTCAATGAGCTTCCATTGAAGAAGTAGACCACGGAATAATTGCTCATCTTGGGTGTATTGAGATTTCTCAATATTGGTCAACTTATCAGATACTCTAGAGGGCACTGTTGAACCTTGTCATACCCTCATCTCCTTTCTGTCCTTCCATCTTTTCATATACCACCCACATTATCTTCCCCAGCTTGGATTTTCCTACTACAAACAACGCATCAATATCAGAACTATATCTTTAATGTGAGCTGGCAGGGCTAGACCATATTTTCTTAGCTTGCAGTGTGTCAGGAACTGAGTGTGGTGAATTCTAGAAGGAAGAAAATAATGTGGTTTGCAGGCAGCATATACATGTTCACACTTTTTCTGCTGTCCATGTTATATGGGGTAGAAGAGCAGGGCATCCTTAGATGCCTTATGATTCTTGACGAATGTATCTTTTCTTTTATGTACACTGAGAGCATATGCACCAAGACTGTGTGTCCAATCACTCTTGGCCAATAAAGAATTCTATTCTATTCTATTCTATTCTATTCTATTCTATTCTATTCTATTCTATTCTATTCTATTCTATTCTATTCTATTCTATTCTATTCTATTCTATTCGCCATCTATAAGTACATACACTGAACAGGCCTGATGAGTAAATATAAATATACATCATTAGAGTTATTTTTTAATGCAAAGAAATAATTCTATACTTGCAGCATTTCAAGAAATTAAAGATTTTTTTTCAAAAACCACATTTATTGGGAAAAATTATTGAGGTACAAATTCAGAGGGAACAGTGATATAAAAGACTTAACACTCAACCACTCTGTTGGTTAAAAAAAAATCAAATAAAGAAGTCAGAAAATAAAACCAGGGACTTCAATTGGAACCGATCCTTGACTCTTTTAAACACACTTTAAATAAAGAGATTACTATTGGCGAAATTTAAAGAGCTATTAAGAAGCAAGCAGGGCGAAACACCCCTGGGCCTGATGGTCTCCCAAGTGAATTATACAAAGGTGTTATTGACTTGTTGAGTCCTCAACTAAAGGATGTATTTAACGAGGCCTTAACAGATGCCAAGATACCTCAATCCTGGAGGGAAGTTTATATTTCGTTGATCTCAAAGCCCAACTCGGACCGATCACTAATTCAGAACTACAGACCAATCTCGCTCTTAAATGTCGATTATAAGATCTTTATGACAGTACTAGCAGAAGACTCAAAATATTTCTTTCCCATTTCATCCATCAGGACCAAAATAGCTTTCTACCTTATAGACAACTTCGACACAACGTAAGAGTAATTTTAAATGTAATGGAGTATTATGAAAGGTATTCAGACAAAGATATGACAATGGCATTCGTAGATGCCCAAAAGGCCTTTGATAGGGTCAACTGGAATTTTATTACACAACAATTAAAAATTATGAAATTTGGCTCTAAATTTATAAATGCAATTCAGGCTATATATACTAAACAGTCAGTCAGGTTGCTATTTAATGGAACAATCTCCGATGAGATTAAAATCTCCAAAGGTACTAGACAGGGTTGCCCTCTCTCACCATTATTATTTGTTTTAACTTTGGAACCACTTCTCAATATAATCAGGCAAGATAAGGATATTAGAGGCCTAAGGATTAGGGGAGAAGAATACAAGCTCCAAGCGTTCGCTGATGATCTTGTATTCATCTTGGAAGACCCTCTAACTTCAGGTCCGATACTGCTAAGGAGAATTGAAGAATATGGAGAAGTAGCAGGATTAAAAATTAACAAAGATAAAACTAAAATGATATCCAAAAACTTAACAGAGAATCAAAAAAATAAGATGCAGGAAGCCATAGGACTTAAATTTACTAAGAAGGTAAAATATCTAGGGATTTGGCTGACAAACAAATGCTCTAATATTAAAGAGACCAATTACTTCAAACTATTGGCTGATAACAGTAGAGGACCTAGTAGATGGAAGATACAGCTTTCACTTTTGGACAGGGTTGCTGCAATCAAAGCCCATACCCTCCCATGGTGGATTTTTCTACTTCAAATGGCTCCTGTAAATTTGGATAAAAATTTCTTTAGGAAATTGGATCAGGCAATAAGCAAATTTATCTGGCAAGGGAAAAAACCACAAATTAAGAGAAAAATGCTACAGGAACACAAAACAAGGGGGGGGCTTGGGACTCCCAAATTGGGAGTTATATTACCAAGCCTCGTCCCTTCTTTGGATAAGAGACTGGGTATCCCTTTTGAGAAAACGCATATTAACGATTGAGGGATTTGATCTTCACCAAGGCTGGCTCAGCTTTGAGAAAAACAAAGCTTGTTTTTCTTGTTTTGAGAAAAACAAGAAAAACAATCTAAATATTTTACTAACCACTATATTAGAAGAATTTTGAGGTTTCCGGTTCCAGTCATCGTGACAGCAAGATGGATTTGGAGTTAGCTCCTGTCACGATCTTGCCAATCTCTTAGCCTGGGCGGCTTTGTTTTGCCGGCGGCAGCCCCGGAGAGGCAGCCGCAAGCGGAGAGGTGCTAGGAGCGTGTTAGGAGTGGCAATCCGGCACGTGTAAGCGAATCTCTCCTGTCTCAGGCTGAGAAGGCAGCGCCAGTAATGGCGGCTCCGTAGCGATGACTGCCCATTTAGGAAGGGAAACCTGATCGCGACGGACAAGACGCCCTACACCTTCAATTAAATAAGAGCTAATGGAGACGGTGTTTTGACTCTTCTGAGAGCCCCACTGGATATGCTGAGGTGGTGAGATCTATGAAAAGTGCCCTGTGTGTGGTTGGAGCAAAGACGGGATAGCGGCTACGTGTGTCCCACTCCTTACTTGTGGAGCTGATTTTGAACTGTGCTGGCTGAATGGAACATTTGAAAAGGATCGAGTTGTGAGTTGTATCTGGTGGAGGGTGTGATTGATTTTGGGCTGATCTCCTGCTCCTTTCTTATATTTTCTACAGAGAATTTGGAAGGACCTGTGACTGAACAAACAGCTATACTTCTTGCTAGAAATCTATTACCCTTTTCCCCTCAACGTGCTTACTAAAGAGTGTGTGTGCAGAATAGCGCTATACCCCCATCTAGTGGAGATCTTTATTATAACGTGTGTATAGCAACTTGAGGAAGAGAAGAACTCTGCCGAGTAATATTTTTTGGATTTTTTTTCCTTATCTTCCTTTCCTCTCTGAACTATGTATTGAATACTACTCCTACTATTGATTAGACTGCTCATCTGATTAATTTAAATCTTGCTTACCCCTGACTACCCCTTTTCTTTGGGATTGATCGGATAAAAACTCCTCCAATCAAAATGTCAACGGCAACATCAGTGGTAACCGCAAAAACTGGGAAAAAAGTCTTGACATTCCCTATGGTCGCTGCTACGGCTACACCCACCTCATCGCCTTCGTCTGCCAGGTCACTGGATGATATGGTTGCTGCAGGGAAACCACCATCGCTAGCAAGCTTACAGAACATGCTGCAGGCTATGTACGAAGTGATGACCAAAAATCAAGAAGCTATTTCTAAAAACTTAGAGGACCTAACACTGGATATTAAAGGGGAGTTGGGAGCCGTTAGAAATGATATCAAAATGTTGAATGAGAGCTTGGAAGGCGTTCTTGATGCAACAGGAGAGTAAAATACAAGACATTGAAAGGAGGATGGGACGATGTGAGGAAAGACAAGATGGAGAGGAAAGGGAGCAAATAGCGGTGAGCAGGGTCTTTGAAGAGGAAATTATTTTTTTGGAAATGGACAGATCATCTTTCTACTTGAGGATTCAAAATGTGGTGGAAGAAAGGGGGGAGCCATTAAGAGATATAGTAGCAGAAATACTGGCTGGGACTTTGGAGATCACAAAGGAAGAGGTTTTGAGGGATATAGACGACGTGTTTCGGGTTCACACGAGTTATGCCAGGAGACAGAAACTTCCAACTGAGGTTCATATCAGACTATCTAAGAAAGCCCTTAGGGAAGAGGTAATTGCGAAGGCTAGAGATAAAACAGTAACCTATAAGGATAAACAATTGATATTTTTGAGGCAACTCCCTAGGCGGGTTCGGGAAATACGGCGTAATTATCACTTCTTAACGGCCCAACTGAGAAAGCATAAAATATTATATAGGTGGCTACTCCCAGAAGGTTTATTATTTACTTGGGCAGAAAAAAGGGTGAGAATCGATAATCTTAGAGACGCTAGAGATTTCTTTATTAGACATTTGAACCCCTCAGAAGCAGACGTGGGAGAAGAGTTAGAGAGCAAGAGCGGGGAAGAAGTACTAGAGGAGGAAGAGAGAGGGGAAATAGAACAAGTAGGTGAAAGGAAGAAAGGGAAAGGACAAACTCAGACTCAGGTAGAGAGGGGTGTTGAAACAAGACAATCAAAAAAGAAACCTCAAGCAGAAGGCAAGTAAGGGTAATAAGGAAGACGGGATGGGGGAAGAGATGCGTCTAATGTCTGTGAATATCAATGGATTGAATAGTCCAAATAAAAGGAAAAAGATTTTTACTAAATTAATGAAAGCACGTTTGAATATAGTATGCCTCCAAGAGGTACATATAAAAAGAGATCACCTCTACTTATTGAATTATAGTAAATTGGGTCAACTATATACATCCCTAGCAGAAACAAAAAAAAGAGGAGTAGCTATTTATGTACAAAAACACATAAAGTCGAGGCTGATTTTTGCAGACGAAGATGGGAGACTGCTGATGGTTGAGGTAGAAATATGTGATAAAAAATGTTTATTGGTTTGTATATACGCACCTAATGGAAATCAGAAAGCTTTTTTTCAGATCTTACACTCTAAACTTGTTGAATATGATTACCCACATATCTGTGTAGTGGGAGACTTTAATGCTATAGAGGATAAAAGCAAAGATTATATATCTGGAAAGAGGAAGCAGGAAGGAGAAAAGAATACGGTAAAGAAAAGGCTGCCTTTTATCTGGCAGCAAATACAAGAAGAATTTGGACTTAGAGACATCTGGAGGGAAAAGCACCCAGATGATAAACAATATACATACTTCTCCGCCAGGCACTCATCTTGGTCGCGGATAGATGCGGCGTGGCTGTCAGGGGAATTGAGTCAGGGGATACAGAAAGCAGAAATAGGCGTCAATGAGTGGGCAGATCACAACCCTCTTTGGATAACATGGGGAAGCCGGAAAATAAGGCCTAAGTAGAGATTGGACATAGGAGTTTTTAAAGATGAGCCATTCTTAAAACACCTAAAGAAAGAGATGGGGTTCTTTTTTCAGGAAAATAACAGGGAGGATGCATGCCCTTTCAACGTATGGGACACAGCGAAGGCTGTGTTTCGTGGTTTGGTGATTAACTATATGGCAGGGAAACGAAAGAAGGAAAGGGCTGAGCATAATAAATTATTGGATGACCTGGTAAGAAGTGAGGCTATGTTACAGCGGGACCCAAGCAATATAGGATTTAAAATGAATTTGAAAGTAGCACGACACCAAATTAATTTATTAGATCAACAGGATTTGGAGAAAAAAATAAGATGGATGAAGCAAAGATACTTCGAAAGGGCAAATAAACAAGGGAGGTGGCTCACTTACCGTTTAAATAAAGAAAAAGAAAAGAACAGAATTCATAATTTGAGAGATGGGAAAGGTAATTGGATTACAGGGGAAGAAGGGAAGAAAGTAATTGTACAGGAATTTTATACTAATTTATATTGTAAGGAAGATAAGTCTGAGCAGGAAATAAAGAAATACTTAGAGGAATCAGACATACCTAAAATACCAGACTTATCTAGGGAAGTATTGGATGAAGAAATTACGGAGGGGGAAATTGAAAGGGTCATGGGAAAACAAAAGATAGGGAAAACTCCCGGTACAGATGGCCTACCGATTGAATATTACAAAGCACTTTGGGAAACATTAGGTACGCATATGACTGAACTATTTAATGGGGTAATTCGGGAGGGACAGATCCCGAAATCATGGACAGAAGCACTAATAACCCTTTTGCCAAAGGACAATAGTGACCTATCTCAGATTCAGAATTATAGGCCCATTTCACTTCTTAACGCGGATTATAAATTATTTGCAGCGGTTTTAGCAGAGAGACTCAAAGGGTTTCTTAACCAATTTATACATGAAGACCAAAATGGTTTCTTACCAGGCAGACAGATTAGAGATAACGTAAGAATAGTTATGAATGTTTTGGAATATTACGAAACCCATACTGATAAACAATTGGCCCTGGTATTCATGGATGCACATAAGGCCTTCGATCGTGTGAATTGGAGTTTTTTAATAGGTTTACTGCAACATATGCAATTTGGAGAAAGATTTATTCGGGCAATCCGTGCAATTTATTCGAAGCAGACTGCTAAAATTTCAATTAATGGTGATGTATCCAATCAAATTGATATTGAGAAAGGAACTAGACAAGGGTGTCCGCTTTCCCCGTTGTTATTTATTCTGTCATTAGAACCCTTATTGAGGGAAATTAGACGTAATATGGGGATAAAAGGTCTTTATATCCAAAATCAACAATATAAGGTGCAGGCTTACGCTGATGATTTAGTATTTATATTAGAAGATCCGTTGATATCGGGACCGTGTCTGACCCAGGAAATAGAAAAATATGGTAAGGTGGCGGGATTAAAAGTCAATAGGGAAAAAACTAAAATTATTGCCAAAAATTTAACAGTAAAGCAAGGGAAAGAATTAGAAGTGAACTTGGGGTTCCAAATTGTAAACAAACTAAAATACTTAGGCATTATTATATCAGCCAAATGCTCCACGATCAAAGAGGACAACTATTTGAACCTTCTCAAGAGAACAGGTCAGGATCTAGAGAAATGGAAGAGTATGCAGATATCCCTATTAGGTAGAATAGCAATTATAAAAACTTATGTACTTCCAAAATGGATATACCTATTCTACACAGCACCAGTTAGATTGGATAACAATTTTTTTAAAAAATTAAATTCTTATGTTCTTAAATTCATTTGGCAAAATAAAAAACTCAGAATTAAACTTAAAATGCTTCAAGAACTTAAAGAAAGAGGGGGATTTGGTGTTCCAAAATGGGAATACTATTATCAGGCCGCAAACTTAGTTTGGATCAGGGATTGGATATTGTTGAGAAGAAGGAGGTTGCTGATTTTGGAAGGTGAGGGGTTACATCAAGGATGGCATTATTTTCTTTGGCAAAATAAAACCCCAAAGCACAGGTGTCTTGCAGGACATTATGTGAGGAATATTCTAATTGAGTCGTGGAGGAAAATTAAGGGTAAATTTTACTTTTCAGTCCCCTCCTGGCTGGTCCCACTCGAAGCTATAACGTATAGGCCTCTATATAACAAAGAAATTCACCTCTCTTACCGGGAACTTTTGGACCCCCATGGCAGTCTGAAAACAAGAAATGAGTTGGAGTTGCAGGGAAGACAATTGGATTGGTGGGCTTATGCCCAAATTTGCTCGAAATTTAAAAAAGATAGGGAACAAGTTGGTATTAATTTGAATCAGCATGAACTGGACAATATCATTCTAGGAAAAGAGGATAAAATGTTATCAAGGATATATAAACTTCTAATAGACTATTGGATAGGGGATGAAATAGTTAAAGACTCTATGATTGCCTGGGGGAGAAATATTGGTTATCCAATTGATGTGACCAAATGGGAAGAAATCTGGCTCAAACATATGAAACTCCTGTGGGCAACATCATATAAAGAAAATGTGTACAAGATGCTGTATAGATGGCACCTTCCACCTGCCCGTCTCTCTAAAATGTATTCAAATCTCTCACCAAACTGTTGGAAGTGCGGGGAGATCGGCACCTATTTCCACATGTGGTGGACCTGTCCCAGGACGAGGGAATTCTGGAAAACCATACAGGCATGGATTATGGAAATCACAGGTTATAATCTAATTCTGAAACCAGAGTACTATCTACTGAACATTAGGCCAGATAATATAGGCACAAATATATGGTGTCTGTGTGTATTTATCACCACCTCAGCAAGAATATGTTTCGCCCAACATTGGAAGGGGAAAGATCTGCCGGCTGAAGATTGGATTCTGGAGAAAATTTTGGATTATGCGGAAGCCGACAGACTGACTAAAGCATTGCGAGATCAAAAGGACTCCGTATATTTCCAATGTTGGGACAAATGGTATGTTTGGTTGAACAATAGACACCCAAAAAGTCAAGTATAACCAGGATTATGTTTAATATTTGTTAAATTTGACTGAAGCCTACATACTGTAGAAAGTGTAAATATCATGTAAAGTTTCTGTCGCGATCATTTGTTTGACTATTTCTTTTTTTTGTTTGATGTATTGTTTTAAATAAATAATAATAAATAAATTTATTAAAAAAAAAAGAAGAATTTTAATAAAAATATGGGAAAATGTGAAGAAACAAACTTATATCCAAGTTCCTAAATGGGTGGTCCCATTGGAGATGGCAACCTACCCGACGGTTTATAATATAAAAAGAAATTGGACCTACAACATCCTGATGGATGGAGGAGGGAACTTAATATTTATTTATTTATTCATTCATTCATTCATTCATTCATTCATTCATTCATTCATTTATTTAATCATATTTGTATGCCGCCCTACTCACGGAGGACTCAGGGCGGTGAACAGCCATAATAAAACATATAAATACAAAATTTAAAAAAGAAATAAAACAAATTAAATAAATTTGGCTGACCATTTTAAAACCCCAATAATTTAAAACCAAATTTAAAATTTCCATTTAAAAGAGGAGAAGTTCAGGTCAGGCCGGCTTGTTGGAATAAGAACGTCTTAAGCGTGCAACGGAAGGTATGCAGATCCGGAATCCTCCGTATCTCGGGGGGGAGCTTGTTCCAGATAGTAGGTGCCCCCACAGAGAAGGCTCTCCCCCTGGGGGCCGCCAGTCAACATTGTTTGGCCGATGGCACCCGGAGGAGCCCCTCTCTATGGGAGCGTACTGGTCGGTGGGAGGCTATTGGTGGTAGCAGGCGGTCTCGCAAATAGCCAGGTCCTAAGCCATGGACCGCTCTAAAGGTGATAACCAGAACCTTGAAGCGCACTCGGAAGACCACCGGGAGCCAGTGCAGCTCGCGCAGGAGAGGCGTTACATGGGAGCGCCACGTCGCTCCCATCACCACCTGCGCGGCCGCACTCTGCGCCAGTTGGAGCCTCCGAGTGCTCCTCAAGGGGAGCCCCATGTAGAGAGCGTTACAATAGTCCAGACGGGAGGTGACAAGGGCATGAGTGACCGTGCGTAACGAGTCCCGATCCAGAAAGGGACGCAACTGGCGAATCAGGCGAACCTGATGAAAAATCCTCCCGGTCACGGCCGTCAAGTGCTCTTCTAAAGACAGCCGTGAATCCAGGAGGAGGCCCAAGTTGCGAGCCCTCTCCGTGGGGGCCAGTGCTTCGCCCCCAATAGTCAGCGATGGCACCAGCTGACTATATCGGGACGTTGGAAACCACAGCCACTTGGTCTTGGATGGGTTGAGTCTGAGCCTGTTTCTCCCCATCCAGATCCGTACGGCCTCCAGGCACCAGGACATCACTTCAAGGGCATCGTTGGGGTGGCCTGGGGTGGAGATGTACAGCTGGGTGTCATCAGCGTACTGATGGTACTTCACCCCAAAACCACGGATGATCTCACCCAGCGGCTTCACATAAATGTTGAACAGAAGGGGAGAGAGGACCGATTCTTGCGGCACCCCACATACAAGGGGCCTCGGGGTCAACCCCTGCCCCCCTGTCAACACAGACTGCGACCGGTCAGAGAGAAAGGAGGAGAACCACCGTAAAACGGTGCCCCCCACCCCCAACCCTTCCAACCGTGCAGCATGATACCATGGTCGATGGTATCAAAAGCCGCTGAGAGGTCTAATAGGACCAGGACAGAGGAGCAACCCCTGTCCCGAGCCCTCCAGAGATCATCAACCAATGCGACCAATGCCGTCTCTGTGCTGTACCCGGGCCTAAAGCCCGACTGGAATGGGTCTAGATAGGTCGATTCATCCAGGTACTGAGGCAGATGTCGCGCAACCACACTCTCAACAACCTTCGCAACAAAGCGAAGGTTGGAGACAGGATGATAATTTGCTAACACAGCCGGGTCCAGGGAGGGCTTCTTGAGGAGGGGCCTCACCACCGCTTCTTTCAGGGCAGCGGGAAAGACACCCTCACTCAAAGAAGCATTTATAATCCTCTGGAGCCAGCCTCGTGTAACCTCCTGGGAGGCCAGCACCAGCCAGGAGGGACACGGGTCCAATAAACATGTGGCCGCATTCAGTCTGCTCAGTATCCTGTCCACGCTTTCGGGAGTCACAGGATCAAACTCTTCCCATGTAATATTCTCAGGACCTGCCCCTGTCATCTCCCCTGGATCTACCCAGTCAGAGTCCAGCTGTTCCCGAATCTGAGCGATTTTGTCATACAGATATTGTACAAAGTCCTCAGCTCTATCCTCCAAGGGGTCCTCCCGCGCCCCCTGATGGAGCAGGGAGCAGGTCACCCTAAACAGGGCGGCTGGGCGGTTATCTGATGACGCAATAAGAGTGGAAAAGTAATTACTCTTCTCCACTCTTATCGCCACTAGGTAATTCTTAATATGAGATCTTACCAGTGTCCGGTCGGATTCAAAATGACTAGCCCTCCAACTGCTCTCTAGGTGTCTTTTCTGATGCTTCATCTCCCTCATCTCCTCAGTATACCAAAGAGCCAGGTGAGACCGGCGCCGGGTCAGAGGCCGCAAAGGCACAACTCGGTCCAAAGCCCCAGCAGCCGCCCTATCCCAGGTGGCTACTAAGTCCTCAGCTGAGTCGTGTGCCAGAACCTCAGGAAATGGCCCAAGCTCCATCTGGAACCTATCAGGATCCATCAGGTGCCTGGGGCAGAACCACCTGGTCGGTTCTGCCTCCCTGCGGTGGGGTATGGCGGTTCGAAGGCCCAGGCGAAGGAGGGAGTGATCTGACCATGACAAGGGTTCAATCGCTATATCCCCTATCTCAAGATCACTCAACCACTGTCCAGAGACAAAAACCAGGTCCAGTGTGTGTCCCCCCATGTGAGTAGGGCCATAGATTAACTGGGTCAGGTCCATGGCCGTCATGGAAGCCATGAACTCCCGAGCCGCCTCAGACGTCTCGCCGACTGATGGCAGGTTAAAATCCCCCATGACCATAAGCCTGGGGGTGTCAACCGCCACCACGGCTATAACATCGAGCAGCTCAGGCAGGGCTGCTGCCACGTGGCAGGGAGCCAGGTACGTGACTAAGCCCAACTGCACCCTATGACCCCACTTCACAAGGAGGGACTCACATCCGGCTGTCAGAGGAACAATGGCCTCCCTCGGTCCAAGACCCTCGTTAATGACAACCGCCACCCCGCCCCTCCCCTGTGACCTTGGCTGATGGAATGCACAGAAACCGGGTGGGCACATATCAACAAGGGAGGCTCCCACCTCCTGGCCCAACCAGGTCTCCGTAATACCTGCACCCCCCTCCTGAATAAGTTCACAAATGAGGGGGGCTTTATTTACCACGGACCTGGTGTTGCACAGCATCAGCCGAAGGCCTGGGGCCCAAGGGTCCGTGGAACCTGGGGAACGAGAAGAGCTTTGGGGACCGGAGCATGCCATCGCTTGCAACCAGCGAGGATGCACTCCCACCAAATGATGTGGCCCCCTGCTCCCGCCATATCTGCCCCTCCCACCTACAGTATCAATGGCATGGCCATCTGCATCATAAGCTCTAACTCCTCCTTGACCCCTGAGCCCGCACCTCCCAATATCAAGAAAGGAACTTCAAGTAAAAGGAATAGATATAGATTGGTGGTCATATACTCAAATTCAAGCTAGATTCAGAAAAGACAAACAAGAGTATGGTATCTACCAAATGACACAACCACTAGATAGACTCCTTCTGGGTGTTGAAACAAAATTTATATCTAAGACCTATAATCTTTTGTTATCAAGCTATACAGCTGAGGAGATGGTAAAAGATACGATGATTGCCTGGGGGAGAAACTTAGGAAGACCGATGCAACTTGAAGAATGGCAGAGAATATGCAATAGATCAATGAAATTGACATTATCAGCAGCATTTAAGGAGAATTTTTATAAAATGATCTATAGGTGGTACCTCTCACCAGATAGGATAGCTAAAATGTTCTCTGGATCCTCGGATAAATGTTGGAAGTGTAATTCGGCCAGGGGTACTTTCTTTCACCCATGGTGGACCTGCCCTCAGATCAGGAAATTTTGGGAAAAGATTCAAAAATGGTTGAATGAGATAACAGGTGCAAGTTTCCCCCTAACTCCAGATTCTTACTTACTTGGAATCAAACTAAAAGACGCAAGCAAACAAGACTGGCGCTTATTCATCCATATTACAACAGCTGCGAGAATGGCACTTGCCCATCATTGGAAAAATGTAAATACACCATCAGATCAACTTATAATAAACAAGATATTGAATTGTGCCGAATTGGACAAATTAACGTATATCCTAAGAGAGAAAAAAGAATCCATATACTACAGCAACTGGGAACGCTGGTATTTATGGCTAAAGAGGAGGACAAACATAGAATAAATAACATAGTATTAAATATATACTTAATTATAATGAAATAGCGTTTGGTATTTAAAATAGTCAACGCTAATTGAACAAAAGGATTTACCGGGATGTAACTATGAATAAGTATTTGGGGGTTCGATACGACCTCCGGTTAGTCCTTCTTTGTGGTTGTCTTTATGTGTTGTGTTGTGTACCCATATATAACTTATATTTGTTTGAAAATTACACTATATGTTTTTTTATCTGTAAATAATTAATAAACATCTATTTTTTTAAAAAAGAAATTAAAGAATTTTTTTTCAAAAACCACATTTATTGGGAAAAACTATTGAGGTACAAATTCAGAGGGAACAGTGATATAAAAGACGTAACACTCTAAGTTGTACTTGTTGGTAAAAAAAAAAAAATCAAATAAAGAAGTCAGAAAATAAAACTATTCCCAGTTTCTGCATGCTGTCACTGTTACTTGGAAACAGTAAAAAAAAGTTTAAACATATAATGCCAAGGTTTATAATAATTTATACATTTAGGGGTTTTTTTTAAGCTGGTTTGAAAATTTCATAAAGAAAATTTTGATATTGGCAGCCTTAGGCTTGGTAATGCCCTTTTGATTGTGATACATATTACAGCACATTTCTATTATTGTGGGTTGTAGTTATCAGTAATTGGATCCCTCGACTTTTCCACTTCCTTTTCACTAATTCTATTTTTAAACAATGTTTACTTATATTGAATATGCACTCTGGTTCGCAAGTGTTGTGCTCTTTCCAATCTCAAAACAAAATTCAATCCTCACACTTCCAAAATGCAACTTTATATTGACAGGGCATGCTGATGCTAGAGCATAGGTATCTTCAGCTTTCTTACTATCAGGGCATTTCAGAACTGTGAGGAAGAGTAATTGTTCTGAGGTGCTCTGAAAATCATTGTCAATGCTGCAACACCAGTAGAGGCACTATTGAACGCTCACTCAGGATTGTGAATTTTGTACTGGGAATGGATATTGTTGTATCACTGAAAGTGTCTGCTGTGCAGTATTTTGTTAGAACAATACAGATCACAGTAGGACATTGTGTAAACCTTTTGCCAGAAAAATAACAGAGAAATGTCTGATGCCCTTGGGGCACAAAAGTTTATTTTGCTATCTGGAAGTTGAGTCGTAACAATTGGATGTCTTTTCTTTTTTGGTTTGAAATGTTTCGCTGCTTATTCAAATGGCTTCTTCAGTGGAGATAAGCAGTGAAACATTTCAAACCCAAAAAAGGAAAGAAATCCAGTTGCCATGACTCATTTCCCAGACACCTCTACCTGGATGACTGAGAATCTTCATGGACATATTTAATTTGCTATGCATTATCACACCAATACTTTTTCACCTAAGTAAGCAGGAAGGTACTGTATGCTTTTATTTGCTTTCTATAACATGTCATGATCTTTTGCCCCTATTGTTTACATTATTTTCCATATATCCAGGTCTATATGCTAGGTAAATGCCTGTGAACTCAAATAACAAGAACACTCCATGAATCTAATGAAGTGGGCTTTAGATTATGCTACAGTAAATCAATTAATTTGTAAAGCATTAAAGTTAAGAATGAAGTGTTTTGAACTCAGTGTCACTTCAACATCTCCCAATATGGAGAAATGAGATTTGGATGATACCTTCATTTTATGGCAGTCTTGACTAAAAGCCAGTATGTATCAGACAGAAGTTGAATTTCTAATCTAAAAAATCTAGAAAATAATGTGGATATCATGGTGGCATAAAGTATGAAATGTGATCAGTGATGCTAAACTTAATATCAACACAACCTGTTTCCTGCAGCCATCTCTGAAAGCCTTGATATGTGCACAGCTGACACTACAGAGATCAAGTAAGTTTCTGTCAATTGTCTCTGCTCATTAATCCCTTATTTTTAATAATAAGTTTGCCATTAGTTTATGTAAATGTACTCAAGAAGTTAAATAGCAGAGAACACAATTACTCTTTACCTGGGCTACATTTCCAGTTACTATTATAACAATGTAATTTTCAGAGGTGGGAAGGAGTTGGGTTTATATATTCAGTACTACTGCAGTTCTTCCAAATATGTTTTCCTTTGTGGTAAAAGGTTGAACAAATTGATGTCATCAAAGCCATAAATGTATTAGTAGGATTAATGTAGTCTCCTAGAAGATATATAGAAGGACCATAGTTATTGAATGCTTTCAGACATGAACACAGTCATTAGCAGGGTGTGTATAACTTGCAGAGTGTCATCAGTCTTGCAAAGTCTGAAATAAGAATTTGGCCGCATGAAAATAGGAATGCATAAAGAATACATCTGTAAGCATAAAGATCAGGCTCCAAACCAAAATCTTGCCTGTATTTGAATAGTTAAGACTTTTCTGTATACTGCAGCTTATTTTAACTCTTCAGTGTTAAAGCATGTAATTTGGATATTCATTACATCTGTACAAAATTGAAAGTATTATTCCAGTTAAATGTCAAATGGGGGACTCATCTGAAAATATTTTGTAATTCCAACAAAATCTCTATGTTTTTTGTTTTAATATTAATTCAGGGTTATTTTTGAGGGAGTATTTAATAATCGGTATATTTTAGATTTAATTAAATATTTATACTTTGAAATAAATGGCCTAGGTTTATTACATGCACTAATCTTAAAATGAAGAACACACAATACCAGATCTCTAGCTGGACTCTCCAGATGGTTAGCTTTGGTTTCCATAAGATGTTTAGAACTTCTATTGGATTTTTCTCTGGATTTCACACCAAACGATCATCTACAATTGATATTGTGATTTTTAATATGCTTGTAGTAAAGTGTTTATGCAAATCTGGGTCCCAGTGCAAAATATCATTTGCAGGTTTTCAACCTTTCAGTGGCCCTAGTTTACGATCCCATTTGCCATGATGATACCTAGGTACTTCAGGAAGACCGACAAGCAATGAAAGCCACAGCAAATGCTCCCTCCTCAGCCACCACTGTTTCCCAACTTTGCTTCTGCCTTTGTGCGTCACATAGGCCTCTGTCACCGAAAAAGCTTTGGCCATTCTCAGCTCCATCCTTTCGTGAATTTGCTCAACCCCCCCCCTTTTTTTTTCCAGGCCAGGTGAGCAATTGAGGAGGCAGAAATCTAGGCCCGCACAAGCGCCAGCCCCCCCCCGCGCGCCCGCGCTCACATTTGGAAGCCAGCAAGACTAGCCACGTCATGCCTAAAGGGGGGGGAGGGTGTAAGGCCCCTGTATCCATGCCTAAACTGCCACTAATGATCCGGTAGTAGCCATCTCTTCTCCGATCCGATCTCCTGCTACCACTCAAGGTCAAAACAAATACCGCTGTTTGTTTTTTAATAAATTCCGCGATGGAAGAGCTATCCTCATTGAATCTCTGAAAAATTCCCCAAAGGTGGCGGCTTTGTCGTGGGAAATGGCCCCGCGCATCTTTGGCCGCGATGCCTCAGCGCTCGTCTCTGGCTTGTTTCAGTCTCAAAGGCCATCCCGTGGGCGCACGCCTAGCTGCCTGGCGCGGCTTTGCCTCTCCTGTTCCGAATCTCTGCCCAGCGAACGGAGCTGAACAGCGACCTCGCTACCTTCCTTGGGCCTGAAATCTCGATGTTCCACTGCCACCTTGCAATTCAGTCTGGTCTCCCACCCAGGCGTGCGGCTTTCGATTGGCCTGGCCCGCTGGAAGAGTCGCAAAAGGGTGGCAGCCTCTCGAGAAGCGGAATAGGCGGGCCCCTCTTTGTCTTCTCCCCTCCAGACCCCTTTTCTCTCTGCTGCCCTACTCGCGCTCTGGTGGAAGGAGACGGGCTGCACACTTGCAGCCCGCGGGCTACAAGTCCCAGGCTGGGACGGAAGCGGAACTGCAGCTTTAAGAAGAGCTCTGCTGCCTTTGATCTGCACCAGAGCGCAGAGCTTCCTCTGTTGAGAGAGGTAGATTAAAACCACCATAACCACAGCCCGCACCTAGCAGGCTACAGAGCGGAGGAAAGAACGCTTCACTTTCTCACCTGGAGGTCCCTTTGAGATATCAAATGCTGCGGATAGTTGAGTCTCTTTCAGAGCAAGCCAATGGTCCTTGGCCTCCTGCCTCGAGAGAGGGCGAAGCTTGACCAGTGGCCCTTCTCAATCCTAGGAAAAATCACATGCTCTACAAACACTCGCACAGGAACGCATTTCATCCTGTACTGGATAACAGAAGTTACACAATACTGTATAACACACGGTCCAATTTCAGCAGGGGATTATTTATGTGCACATCTAAATTAATTTATCAAGGTTAATTTTTCTGGATTAAATGCTAGTCCCTATCCCCGCCTTCTTCCTGCAGCCCTACCAGTAATATAAATTAAATGCCCATTTTCATCTAAGTTTTTATTGCGGTAGTAATCGCACCTTCAATACATTCACCTCTCAGGCAAGACAGTTGGCGCTTCAGGAATGAATGCCGGCATCTTCAGGGTGCACTCTTGGAAGCAGAGCCGGGGTCAGCCGGGGGCGAGTGGGGGGTGGGGGAAGGCTGTCTGTCTGCCTTCTGCAAAAGGAGATCATTTCCGTCGCTATGTGGTCACTAAACCAAAGAGGAATGGTGGCTGAGGATAGGTCGAGTCCCACTCCTGCTCTCTCGTTCGCTCTCCATCTCTCTCTCTTTTTTCTCACCCCCCTCTCTCCCTTCCCGTGACTGAGAGGGTTTCATTTCTTTCATTGAGCACAACGTGCTCAAGTTTTCTCGTTTGGCTGGAAACTATTCAACTACTACAAGAGCATCATTCTATCCTTTGGGTACAAAGTTGAATTTCAATTGAAAACAAAATCCAGTTATTGGCAGTGCCTAGCTTTTTATATTTTTACAATATATAAATATTAGGATAAAAATCATCACCATCATGTCATAATTAAGATAAAAATTGGGGGAAATGGTAGTGGAGAGAAATCAGGCATCAAACGACTCCACCCCAGCCATTAAGTGAAATGCCAGAAAGAAACTTTTGGTTCAAATTTAAGACAGGCATTATTGAGTCAAAAGCAAAATCACCTCCATTCTGATTCTAAATGAGCAAATAAAAATTTCGAGATGAGAAAGGCAAGAAAGCGTTTTAAAACACCAGTACATAAAATGTCTCTGTTCTCTTAATTAAGTACAGAACAATCCGAAGGTCTCTAATTTCATAAACTTCCATTTAAAAAACCCCTCAGAACTTTAACTTATTGACAGCCTTATTGACAATCTTCTCTGGGCGGGCAAGATAAACCCCAGCAACGGTAGACACCCCTTTCTTTCAACGCGGAAAATGGGTAGTTTGAAAAGTTTATTTATTTTAGTTCATCCGCCCTTCCTCCGCCCCCGGCCGGATCTTTAAGGAAAAGCTAAATGTTGCTCACATTTAAAAGCAAAAAAATCTTTCAAGTTAGACCAATGCAAATTAAACCTTTAAATGTTTCTTTTTTGCTTTTGTTTTGAGTGCCATTCCTCTTTAAATAAGCCACTTGATCATTGCCTGGGAATCTCTATTAATCGAATGGGTTTGCCTTTTTGCCAGGTCCTTTATCATTATTTATGGGCTCTAGATTGTTTCAAAGTTCCCTTGACGTTCGATTTACAAGTTTGGGGCTCTTTTCTTTTCCCTGTCCTGCCTTTTGTTCTCAAGAAAGACATCGTGTTGGAAGGGCTTTGAAAAGCCAAACACGAGAGGCCTGCCCGTGAAAAAGGAGCAGACTCGGTCCTTTTTAATTCGTCCGGGCTAGTGAATGACTCTTTGACATAATTGTAGAAGCCATTTCAAAACCTGAGGATTGAGGGGGGGGGGGGGGCTGCCTTCCATTAAAGCTGCCCAAGTCAACTCTATGGGGGGACGGGACTTTCCGAAGCGGATTCTCTCTCCCATCATCTCTTTGAAAGGGTGAATAAAATAGTTTATTGGGAAAGGGGGAAAGGAAGGAAGGAAGGAAGAGAAAGAGAGGGGAAAAAACAGAAGCGGGAGGTAGGGAGAGACGAGGCTTCCATCTGTTTGCTCTTCACAAATCGATGCCTCCGTTGGGTTGGGAGAACATTTCCTTTTACACAAGAACTCTTCGCGAAACCCGCGGCAGGTTTCTTCGCGAAAGAAGGCAGGGGCGGCAGAAAGCAGGTTTCTTCGCGAAACTCTTCGCGAAACCTCGGCAGGGGCGGCGGGACTTGTAGATAAACTTGGACGGATTTTTTTTTTTTCGCGCCAAGCCCCTCCAACAAGCTCCCCGAGATCCTTGAGCCTGCGGTCAACTGCTACTTCAAGAAGGAACCCGACATTCCAAACTCCTCGTTCCCTCAGCTTGTCGACGCGAACCGCCTCGCAGCAAAGGTGGGAATGATTCTCAAGCCTGGAGACGAAGCAACAGCGCGGCTAAGCCCGAAGATCGCGCCGCTTGATCGGGGTCAGCCATCGAGGTGGCCCTTTGCCGCAGGATAAGGAGGCGTGCGGAAAATGTTAGGGACCAGGGTCCGAGGAAACCCGAGTTTTGAATTTGGGTTCTGGTTCCCTCAAGACCCGAGACGGGGAGAGGAGCCAAATTAATCAGGGAATGAAGGTCGAACCTCCTCCTGTACTTCTAAAAGCAGACGGCTCCTCCTTTCTCCCTCCCCCAGAGCCCCCTTTCTGCCTAGCCATAAATCTCCCCGAGGAATGGAGTGGGAAACAGGGGCGGAGGAGGGGTGACTTAGCGATACTTTTCTGGCATTCAGCACTGCAAAAGGGGTCTGGGATCGATGTTGCCTAATCGTTACAACCCTCGCTCGGCGTCAGAATCATCCAGCGGGCGGCAATAGTTAAATAGTATGACCAACGATCAAACTAAACTCTCCAAAAATAGGTAGTGGGTCTTTCCAGAAACGCTATCCAATCTATTTTCCCCTTCCCAAACTGGCAATCATCATACAAGGGGAGCATAAGGAAATGGGGAAACCTATTTTGAGGGGGGTGCTGGGAACGGAGAGGGGAGGAGGGGATTAAGGTTTTATACCCTGCGAAACTGCCAGGCTTAATAGAAATGAAGAAGGGAGTGTGAGAGAGGAACTGAATTCAAATCCAGACAACAGACATCATGTTATCTGCCTGCCCGGGCTTACTGTTCCCTGCTGCTGCTGCCCTGTCTCTGGAGCTGAAAGGTCCCTGCTCAATCCTTCACTCCTTTTTCAGCCACAGGAATTGCATGTTGTCCTCGCAAAGGCTGCTAAGAGGAGGGGCCGAAGTGTGGGGAAAGTACGCGGTTTTTCAAATGGCTTCTGGTCTTTTGTGGGAAAACGCAAAACGTGTAGCGAAAAGGGGCAGAAATGTGGATGAAGGAGACAGAAGACAGAGAAAGGCTGGATCTACAAAGGTTTGGATCGATACGTTCATAAATATCGATTAGTCTTTATTTTCCAATTAACTACTCTTGTAAAGAAATTCCCATTACCCATGTAACGACCCTCATTTCTCTCTGATCGTTATCTTGTTAGGGTCTCCAAAAGGCATTCTCCCCAGTGGAGGTCATTAAATTTTAGTAGCAATTGCAGACTGGGGTAGGAAGGTTTTCTGGCTAAGTACAGTCGTCCTCCCATCTAGACGACAACAAGTTCCTCCAAATATCGCCAAAGTTTTGACTTCAGGCAAGTGGTGCCTACAGTTCCCGTGTAAGATTTCTTACGTCACTGCCGCTGACCCTTAAATCATTCTTTCCAAGAGCCAAAACAACCCCTCTGACGAAGGAGAGAGGAAACCAGTGAGGCGCGCGCCGCGGAGCGGGTGGGGTCGAATACTGCTAATCCATCTCCCTGAGTTCTGGCGCCCCCGATCCTCCTGATCATTCCAAGCTCCAGCCTTCCGCGGGCAGAAGAAGCGTTCGGAAAGGATCAGAGGAGGATGTCTGGGGGCGGGGGATAAAGCCGGCACGGAACTGAACGGATCCAAAGTCTCAAGCTGAGGAATCGGATGGAGCGCTCGGAACCAGCTACTGAGTGTAGTGTCAGGAGTTGAGATCCCAGCCCATCTTTGCCTGTTGCTCACCCTCAGGGACAGATGAAGACCCGGGCCTTGGCCTTCCGGTGGCTGTGCCTCAGGTCACAGAACAGCCTAGAGTTGAAACAGGGAGGCTCGTTTCCTCGCGGGTGCACCAGGTCTACCGAGCGCTGTGTCCCAGTCAGGGCAAGAGACAAGCAAAGCATGGGCGGCAAACTGCACCCCCGTTCTTGCATGTATCCGCACTGCACGAGTGCGGAAAGCTTCCCATCAAGCCAAGCTTCAGAGGATGCGCCATCAGATTGCCGGACTCGGCTCCCTTTCCGCGGACCGGAGGAGGGGCGGAGTTAAAACCTCTTCGCCTCCGCCGCACATTTCTCTCCCCTTCCCTCTCCCTCACACTTCCTGGCCAATGAAGAGGGAGAGAGGCAGCCACGTGGGTTCGGAAAGGTTCGGAGCCTGGCAAAACGTGAATGAGAAAGAAGAGCGCGATTCAAAGGTACCGCCGACACCCAGGAGTGGGAGTGCGCGCGCTTCGCGTCTGACTCTCCGAGGGCCCCAAGAGAGAGAGAGCGCCGAGGGACGGAAAGAAGGCAGGCAGGCAGGCCTTTCTGGGGAAGTGTCTCGGGTCGGATTGGATCACAGCTCAGGGCAACTCGACCCCATGTCTCCCTGCCGCGGCCAGGGAGACCCAACTTTGACTCTCTGTTGCCCAGTCCAGGCAGTCCCCTACTCCCACCGCTGCCGCCGCCACTCCCGGTCGTCCTCGTCCCCGGCCAGCACCTGGCCCTAAATCTACTGGGCCGTCCCAGTCTGCTTCTTGTCTCGCGCGCCTCCTTGGCCTGTAGCGCCTCTATGAGCGCAGCTTTTCAGCCGTCGCTCATGATGATGCCGCGCCCTTTGGGAAGCAGCACTGCCTTCAGCATAGACTCGCTCATCGGCAGCCCACCTCAGCCCAGCCCGGGCCACTTCGTCTACACAGGCTACCCTATGTTCATGCCCTACAGACCAGTAGTCCTGCCGCCGCCTCCACCATCACCGGCCGCCATGCCCCAGGCCACTCTGCCGCCCTCACACCCTCACCATCACCAGATTCCTAGCTTACCCACGAGTTTTTGCTCCAGTCTAGCACAGGGCATGGCTTTAACTTCCACCCTCATGGCCACCCTGCCGGGCACATTCTCGGCTTCCCCGCAGCACCAAGAGGCGGCGAGAAAGTTTGCACCACAAGCTCTCCAGGGCAGTTTTGACAAGGTGGATGCCATTCAGGCAGAAGCTGAAGACGGCAAGGCATTCTTGGCCAAGGAGGGCTCACTACTGGCCTTCTCTGCCTCCGAAGCAGCGCAGGCTTCTCTCGGTAAGTACCTCGGCTACTTGTCTCGACGTGCCTCGACGTGCTGCAGACCCTTGGCTACAAAACTAGCCCTGGCCGAGGAAGCCAAAGTGAAGCAGAGTGGGGGTGTCGATTATCTTGTCTGGAGATGACCCAGGTCTTATAATTCTAACCGGAAAGGCAGCCTGGAAATTTGAAATGCGTATACTTTATGAATGTATCCGTGCCTTCTTGCGAATATTTGCATTTCTCTTAGTGTTCCACGCAATTCTCATGGACAGTAAATTAAAACCTCAAGGACGCGGGGTGGGGAGAAATGGGCACTATTCATATTCATATAGGGTGTGCATATGTTGCTATTATTCTATTTCTGTAATTCTATTATTTGAGGCGTTTAGTATGCCGTCCGTGAAACATGAAGACGGGAGTGTTCCGGTATTTAACTTAACATTTATGTAACATAATATCATAACATGAATGTTATTCCTTCCTTAATGGCTGCTCTTAGGATTTCGAGGACAAGGGCAGGGGAAAGGGGGAAGGTTAAGCAATAGATCATTGAGGGATCGTCCCTCCTAATCGACTCCTTGCATACAATTAGAAGTTTGTGAAAAGGCTTGGGACGTTTAGAAAATGCAATTTGGAGTTAGTAAGCCAAAGAGCAAGGCAGTGACACTTTAGCCTGGCGAATTGCCTTCTTAAGTCCCTTGCTTAAGAAAAGAATGAGCAAGTCTTGAGAATGAGCAAACAAACAAACAAACAAAAAATTGGCATGCACCAGGATGGGTGAACCCAACTCCCTTTCCCATTTTGCATGCCATTTTGACCTTCTGCTTCCCGCTTGTCGATCTACGGGCGCAAATAACCATTCAAAGAACACTGCCATCTGAGATGAATTTGCTGACAACGAAAGTCTTGTGGCATCCGAAAGGTGTAAGGGTTGGTGGAAGCAGACACTTCCGGGAAAACGTGACGGACTTCAGCCCCCAAAGCTTGTGCTTTCGTTATTTCGATGCCTCTGCCCTAAAACTGTGTTTCTGGTATCCACCGAAAAATAACTTTTAATGTTATTGAGTTTCTCCTCAGAGCACCAGGGAAAATGGTTCTCGGTCCCTCGTCCCCATTCTCCTTTTACCCATCCCTCAGGTTGCACGGAGGAGGAGGTGGAGGTGGAGGAGGAGGATGTTCTTGGGAATGCTGGCAAAAAGCTGGGTGAAACATAGAAACAGATGCTATTTTTGGCTTTCCTCCAGGCACCACACGAGCTGTCTCGGGAAAAGAAGACGCCAAAGCGGAGGACGATTCGAAAGGCAAAGAGGAAAGTTTCTCGCTGGACAGCGATCTCGATTATAGCTCCGACGACAATCTGCCGGGCCAATCGACGCACAAGGAAGACGATGCTGGCAACGGCCTGGAGGAGAGCAGTCAGAGCTCGGCGAACCCAAACAGTACCACCTCAACGGGAAAAAACCGCCGGCGGCGAACGGCCTTCACCAGCGAGCAGCTGCTGGAACTGGAAAAGGAATTCCACTGCAAGAAATACCTTTCTCTGACCGAGCGATCCCAGATTGCACATGCCCTCAAACTCAGCGAAGTTCAGGTCAAAATCTGGTTCCAAAACAGGAGGGCCAAGTGGAAACGGGTGAAGGCGGGCAATGCCAATTCTAAGACCGGGGAGCCGTCCCGAAACCCCAAGATTGTGGTGCCTATCCCAGTCCACGTTAGCCGGTTCGCAATCCGGAGCCAGCATCAGCAACTGGAGCAGGCCAGGCCGTGAGCGGGAACAAATCTGACCGAGGTTTTCCCCCCAGCCCCGATCTTTTCCTGTCCTCACGCGCACAATCATCCTCTCCGCCCCTCCCCGTCCGTCCGCCCCCCCTCCCGAAATTGGGGCATAATAGAGAATTTTTCACTCACCAAGTGAAGAAACCGCCAACCAAACTAACTAGGCCACGCTGAAATGCATTCATAAACCATCCGTCAGAAAACTCGTGTCATTTTGCCAGAAGGAGTATCAAAAGACTTGGAGGAACAATTTACATATTTATGAGACTGTCCAACTTTGTATATAAAGCTCTGGATCTCAGCTGCTGCATTTTGACTGTGAGAGACCAATTAGCAGTGAGGTGAAGTCTGACATTCCAAAAGTACATTTTATTGTTAAAAATTTCAACGTCTCTTCTCCTCCCACTGTTATTCTCCTTCCCCAATTCCTTTAAATGAAAGAAGGGGAAGAAAACTACCAGTTTAACTTGTACAGCTGCTGCTGCTGCTGCTGCTTCTTCCTCTTCTTTCCTTTCCGGTCCACACTCCCCCTTCTCCTCTCCATTTTTTCAAGGGGGGAGCGATAGAGAAGTAAATGAGATATTTTTCCGGTGCGCCTCCGTTTTTTATCCCCTTATTCTAAGTCACGTTTCTCCTCACTCTTTTCTTTAAATGCACGATATTTTTTCTATTGTGTTGAATTAATTTATTTCAAATGTAGTTTACTTTTTTAAGTTATACAAATGAAACAAAACATAATGATGTTGTGAATAAAATGCCCAAACGAGAAAGAGAAAAATAGACAAGACCGAGCAGCTGTTCTGTATAAAGTTCTAAGTCCCGAAACCCCAGGATTGTGGAACTCCATCGGCAGGTTCCTCTTTGGTGCCGATCCCGTCCACAGCCCCGTTTCCCGTTTAAAGAGGCGACGGGTTCAGCTGAGGACGGGGATGGGTGGATAGGCAATAAGAGGGTGAGCGCCTGATGAAGAAACAAGCCTGACGTTGCTCACAATAGCTGCAAACAGTGCCCGAAAGCTTAACCGAGGGGTTGCCATGCGCCAGGATCCCCAGTTTGGGCCCTGGTAGATGACCCTACCTCTTTTGGCAAGCGGAGGCGGGAGGCGGGAGAGGCACTGGTTGTCCTGGTCTTCAGGTTTAGTGGTCTGCGATGTTCAGGTCAGAGAGGAGACCCTCCATTTCTTGAGGGAAAAGGAAAGGCTCCTGCTGAGTTTTTTCTTTCTTGGCATAGGTTTGATCAGGCCAGCTCAACGTGTCAGCAATTCTACCTTTCCGGATTAATTCCGGACAAGATCGTTGGAAACGAGAAGGGACAGGAAGGGAAGGGGGCAGAACAAACCGATTGTGAGGGCTTCTCACGATCTAGATCCAAACGTTTGATTCCGACGTTGCTCCAACTGTAGGAAGGTAAAGAAAGGAGGAGGAGGAGTTTCAGTAGAAGTTTCAACACATTGCCACAAAAAGTTGAATGCGGTGCGGTCCCCACCGCCATCACCACCTCGAAACAGTGTTGCTTCCGTTACTTTTCACCTAGTAACAATATGCAGGCCAACATGCAGGCCACCTTCTGCAAATAGGTATGCCCAATTCCTTTCCCCGCTCTTCTCTAGCTACGAAAATTACTGGCTAAAAATAGGCTAGGGCTGGACGGCAGACTTATGCAGAAGAGGCAAGAAGAGGCAGGCGG
Source organism: Arizona elegans (assembly GCA_022577455.1). Classification (NCBI taxonomy): domain Eukaryota; kingdom Metazoa; phylum Chordata; class Lepidosauria; order Squamata; family Colubridae; genus Arizona; species Arizona elegans. The sequence continues at coordinate 160,618,678 of JAKOOJ010000001.1, forward strand.
CTCCCTGTCCAAGTCAAACCTGGGGGAAACTGGAGGCGACCCCGAAGAGTTTCTGCCGCTTGGCTGCCAATTAACAACTGGCAGCGAACAAGATTGAAAAACCCTTTCAACCCAACCCATTCACTTGGCGAAACAGAAATAAATATACCCATCAATGTGACTGGGAAGATCTGAGATGTCTCAGATTGCCGCGGGGTCTGCACCAGTACTCCGGGGTGCCTGCGTCCGACTGGCCTGACGACGTACCAAGTCGGAACAAGCAGTGTGGCTCAGTCAGCCGCCTGCTCGCTTTTAGGTGCTGCTGCTTTCCAGATTTTGAAGAAAAGGAGAATTGCGTTTTGAACAAGTGCGACTGCACAGAGCCGCTGCCCGACATAAGGACCGTTTCTCTTGAACACGTTAAAGAGGGCCTCTTCGGACTCTGGGCCCACCTTCCGTTGAGCCTGCTGCTCCCCCAAAGCCTTGGAGAGCCTGCTTCACTATAATGCTAACCGTCCTAAAAGCCGCTGCTGCCTCTGAGTGAAGAGTCCCATTTGAGCAGAAAAGGGCCGTTTCAACATCTTCCAAAAAGTTAGAGAGGGCAAGGAAGGCGGGCGCTTGCAAAGCAGCTGCGGGAGCTTGCAAAACCTTTCCTAGGATTTCTCAGTTGCCTTCTGGTTAGAGCCTTTGCCTTCATCTGCAAACAGTGTCCATAAAGGGGTCCCTGTCTGCCAAAGTTTTCTATGCGAGAGGGAACAGAGAGACATCCGGCGGGAGGGAAAGGGCCCAAGCGCGTGCACACCTGGTGGATAGGCGATTTCTTCTTCTCACACTATAATTTGAACAGAGTAGGGAGGGAGAATGGTCGCTTCCCGCAGGGTCAGGAAAAGCCCTAAGAGGGACCCCCGAGGCCGAGGCGGGAGCGAAGAAGATAAACAAGCGAGGGGTGGGGGCTGATAGATGCCACCATTCACCATTGCAGCTTTCATTTGGCTGCCTAATGAGTCAGATCACAGGGAGAGAGAAAAATTGTCAATCGCCCAGACCCTAATGAATTTTTTTGCAAATTGTAATCAAGCCAGGCCGTCTCAGCTCGCTGATTAATGAGACCCAAGAGGCTTGGCCGGCACCTCCGCTTTTTATTCCATCCCAGCCTCCCTGCACTAAATTAACAGCAACTTGTCTGCGCTTCAAATTAACTCCCAATGATTAATTCTGATGGGGGGGCCTGAAGAATAGCTTGCGTTAATAGACACTGGCCTCTGATGCTGTTTGAAATTAATATACTTCCCCCCTCTGGCTGCCTGCTTTAATCCAAAGTTGGCTTTGACATCCCTATATTTGTTGTTATAATAAATCTCACTTACATCTGCACATCAAATCATTACAAAGCCCACGGTCCCATCCCAGAAAGCTGGGGCTGCATTGAAAAAACAGTCGGGAAAGTTGGACTGGGATTTGCCTGTTTTGCACTTAATAATAAATCCGTGCTTACATTAACAGGAGTGTATTGTAGATCTGATGAGGAATAATACACTCACACATACAATCTGTGTATGAATTTTAAACGTTCTCTCTCTCTTTTTTTTTTAAAGGGAGAAAGTAGCCATTTCTTTCTTTTGGGGGGACAATTAAGATGATAATCGTGGAAGGTTGATTCGTTTCTTGTCCCGAGAGGAAACTACTGTAGAAGCTCAAACTAGAAAAAACAAAAAGGATGTTCTATTTCTCGCCACCGCGAAGGGCAGCGGGGCGGGGGCCGAGGCAGAAGAAAACGTCTAGAGCCCTTCGCTTAGAGGTTTGGTCACCTAGGTTTCCTCCACATGGTGAACAAGGGGCCTCGCCAAGTCTGCCCCTGCAAACGGTCTACTATTCTTCTCCCGGCAGCGAATCCGCCTCCACTTCCAGGTTCGGTGGCCGTTTCCAAACTCCAGCGAATTTTCAGAGAGCGGCCCAGGACGCGTGCGGGCGATTCAGGAACCTTTCTCTCTCCCTCCTTTCTCGCTCCGCAGAAGGGTCGCGTCTCTCTTCCATCTTGCTTCTGTTTGTATTGACTTAATTGGCTTAATTATTTCTGCCGTGATTGGCAAGCTAGCTTATCTTTTTAAGCGACCCTCCTGCCCCAGGGATCTGCCAATGATCCTTTGTCAGAGTGAAGGCGGATTGCTTTGGCAGACCCATAAGTTGCACAAGAAAACCTTTGCAATGGAGAGAAATCTGGGAATGACCCGATCTGGCTTCTATTTGGTGGGAGGCCTTTTGGCAGCCTAGCAATATGGTCTCTTTAATTAAAACCCACCCCAACTGTACAGCAGAAAAACGGCGCTGTGCCAAAGGAAGTTATAAACGGGTAAGCTTGTTGTCTCCACATATTTCTACTCCAATTTATAATCGAAAACGATAGAATTGTTAGCCGTGAAACTCTAAAGGCAGACCAAAACATGAAAAACTTTTCAAAAAGCTTTCATTGCCAAAAGTGTCAGGAAAACAGTCCCTTTGGGAATTGAGTAGAGGGAAAATAGAGGAAATGGAAGAATCGTATTCTCTTCCTTGCATAAAGTTATCGGAGAAGCGTTGGGTCCCTCTTGACCAAGAGGGACCCAACGCTTCCTCCGATAACTTTATGATTTTGTGCCCGAGAAGCCAGGCCAGAACCAGTCCACCAACTCTCCATAGCGTGAGAACTAGAAGAGCGCAAGACTGCATCTGAAAGGACAAAGCCCGGGAGGAGGCAGCAATCATGTGGAGGAAGGAGATGAGAGGACGTTGGCCGGGGGATCCGCGCAGCAGTTGTTTCATTGAGAGTCGAAAGCAGAAAGATTTACTTGTGTGCTTTAGACTTAACAGCTATTTTGAGTTTTGAATGAACGCCTCTACTAGAATTCTGCCGTCAGGAACTGGGAGCCCTCTAGTCATAATTTGGATCCGAGATGTGAACACCGGAGCCGTTTTCGCCTAGCGGCCGCTTCCAACCAACTGATCTCTCTACTTTCCCATGGCAAAATCTTTACTTCTACAACTAGTAGTCCTGTTTGGGGTCCGAGCATTCAGCTCAACTCGAGAAAGCTAAGCAGCACCGAGCCTTGTTAGCACCTGGGTGAGGGACCTCGTGGAAATCCATGGCTCGCGCAGCAAAAGATCTCCTGAAGGCGGGGAAGCCCATACGGATTACTGCCAGTAAAACGGCGCGGATGTGTCCCACAGTTCCACCAGAAGGCGGTTTTCCTTCTCAGGGTTAACGCCGCTATTATCTTTGTCCCTCGCCACCAAAGGCTGCGCCGAGAAAGGTTCCCGTTAGGCGACCTCGCCAGTTTCCTTAACGGCTGGCTAGTTCCACGACACCGTTGCACATCCTTCTGCCTGCAGCTTAGCAATATGGCCCTCCCAAGGCTGACCGACCACGGGCTTCTGAACTCGCTGGGTTTCTGGAGGGCTTTCGGAAGAGTATCCACAGCCAGATCAATCTTCATCTTCATCAATCTAAACAGGAGAAATACGAGAGGCATAACTTGAACATGAAGGGAAATCAAACTGTCATAGTAATAAAGTACCTGAAACATTGACCCACAAAAGCAACACCATATGTATGGAGACAACTTGCATGAATTATAAATTACATCATTAGAATTGATTGCCTATTTTAACCATCCCAAAACACATGTTGAAGTGCTCCCTGCCTACTAGATTCTGCTTAACATTTCAGGCTTGCCAGCCAGAGATGCTTCTCCAAAGAGACCAGGCATGGCCGTGGAGACAAAAAGATACTAATGGCAAGATAATTTACAAGCCAGTGTCAGGTTTTCAGAGATTTGAAAAGCTAGAAATTTGGCATATTTGGCACTTCCTATACTTGGTTGAAGTATGCTTGGTTGAACTGGGCCCCTTGCAGGAACCCAAGCAGTCTGGTGAGTCACATAGAGCACTGGAGCATATTTGGTCCACCCTAAAGCAAAACCAATTTACTTATTAAGCACAATGTTTTAACTTTTTGAAAATCAAAAATAGTAAAAATGAAGTAACTTATGCTTTTTTCATGCTTTGCCTTTCAGCCTTGAAAATATACACAATAAACAGAATACCAATACATAAAATACAATTAAAATACACATACCATTCAAATTAAAAGCTCAGCCATATATTAAATGCCATTGAGATAATGTAATAATTCCCACAGACTTGTTATATTAAATTATAAGAACTCAGAAAATATTTTGTAAACGTATGAAGAAAATATAATTTTAATGCTATTATTTTTATGAAGGGAGGTCAAAGTGCCTAAGGCCCACAAAAATTGCAATGCAGGCTTGTCATAAAAAATGAAACTCTATCTAGCTGCACCTAGACTTCCCTAACCGGAGCTGGTTGGTTGGGCCAATTTGTTCAACTCATTTATTATTCATACGGCACTTTCCCTGCATGGGACTGAGTAAGTTATTCATGGCAAAATCATTTTAAAGTTTTTCAAAACTGCTCTACTCAAGTACAGACAAGCAGGAATATCTGAACTTCAAATGTTCCATCCAGTTTCAAATGCAAGTGCTATTTCCACTGCTTAGCTTGTCTTGCTGTTGCTCTGGTATGCAGTCAAGTCAAGGGACAAATGGGATATGATGCCTTGAATCTCAAGCTATAACTATGAAACTCTCTTTTTTGCAATTCATCAAGTTAACTTCACCCCTCCTCTCCAAGAGAGCAAATGTTGCTGTCCTTCCAAAATAAAGAACATACATCATATGTTTTTTTAAACAAAAGTCACAAAAATGCACTAAGCCATTTCAATTCCTCCTCAAATATCTTATAATATTCTTCTATGACCAAATATTAACAGTTCCTGGCCTGATAAGGAAAATCAGTAAGTCTGCCCAGTATCCATCATAACAGCTGAAGGTCTAATATAGCCATACATGTTAGCCATATTTCAGAGATGAATGCATCCGTACTGAACTCCCATCCAAATTAAGGAGAACAAGCCTTAGGAGCAACTGCAGATACTCAGAACCTATTCAGGATATTCTAACAGTATGTGTACTAATTAGCAAGCTCATTATAAAATCCTGGGCTTAAGGCAGCATGTTCTTCAAATATCTTAATTTTTAATAGTAATATTAAGTCCAGGGTATACACAACTCAAAAAGTAAATTAGGTCATTCCCCAAATGTCTTCTACTGCACTGACTCATTCCCTAGGATAACTCCTCCCCAACTCTTCCCAACAAGAGGCAAAACAAAGGGAAACCATTTTGGAGAAAATTCTGGGGGTGGGGGGCGGTGGGAGGAGGAGGAAGAGAAGAGCAAAAGCTAACTGGATCCTAAAGAATGGAGTCTGCCTCTTCTGTGGTTGCTTTTTCTCCCCTGCTGGGCCCTGACCATAGAACCCTCTAATCTATTTATTTCAACCCACTTCATCCTCTCTCATGCTTTTGTTATTGTTCCAGCCCCTGGCTTTGTGGTATGACCAGGAATCTTTTATAAGCCTCTTCCCCTCTTGTTTGAGGTCCCTGTTGCTGCTTGAATTACAATGGATAAAACAGGATTACACTGACCTGATCCTATTAAACTCTGCCAACTGATCTGCACTGACCCACCCCCCAAGTACCCATCACAAACTTACTTAAAACTTTTCTCCAGCCATGTATGCACAGAGAAGTGGGAAACCAAAAACTGAGATGAGGCTGATAAAAGCCAATAGTGATGGAGATTTATTTTTCACGTCAGTGTAAAAATTTTTTCTTTCTTGGTTAGAGATTCTTCCAATTGATGCATCTTTATTTATGCTTGTCTACATTGAGTAGTCTCATTCCTGTCAGTATGATTAGATTATGAGACAGTGAGCAAGTTACTGACCAAAAAGCTAAGTTAGTTTAGCTAAGTTAAGGAGATATTATTTTTTTTTAAAAAATAGATCTTTATTAATTATTTACAAATAAAAAAAACATATAATGTAATTTTCAAACAGATATACTGTAAGTTATATATAGGTACACAACACAACACATAAAGACAACCACAAAGAAGGACTAACCGGAGGTCATATCGAACCCCCAGATACTTATTCAAAGTTACATCCTGGTAAATCCTTTTGTTCAAATAGCGTTGACTATTTTAAATACCAAACACTATCTCATTACAACTAAGTATATATTTAATACTATGTTATTTATTCTATGTTTGTCCTCTTCTTTAACTATATATACCAGCATCCCAGTTACTGTAGTATATGGATTCTTTTTTCTCTCTTAGGATATATGTTAATTTGTCCAATTCGGCGCAATTCAATATCTTATTTGTTATAAGTTGATCTGATGGTGTATTTACATTTTTCCAATGATGGGCAAGTGCCATTCTCGCAGCTGTTGTAATATGGATGAATAAGCGCCAGTCTTGTTTGCTTGCGTCTTTTAGTTTGATTCCAAGTAAATAAGAATCTGGAGTTAGGGGGAAACTTGCACCTGTTATCTCGTTCAACCATTTTTTAATTTTTTCCCAAAATTTCCTGATCTGAGGGCAGGTCCACTACTGGTGAAAGAAAGTACCCCTGGTTGAATTACACTTCCAACATTTATCCGAGGATCCAGGGAACATTTTAGCTATCCTATCTGGTGGGAGGTACCACCTATAGATCATTTTATAAAAATTCTCCTTAAATGCTGCTGATAATGTCAATTTCATTGATCTATTGCATATTCCCTGCCATTCTTCAAGTTGCATCGGTCTTCCTAAGTTTCTCCCCCAGGCAATCATCGTATCTTTTACCATCTCCTCAGCTGTATAGCTTGATAACAAAAGATTATAGGTCTTAGATATAAATTTTGTTTCAACACCCAGAAGGAGTCTATCTAGTGGTTGTGTCGTTTGGTAGATACCATACTCTTGTTTGTCTTTTCTGAATCTGGCTTGAATTTGGGCATATGACCACCAATCTATATCTATTCCTTTTACTTGAAGTTCCTTTCTTGATATTAAGTTCCCTCCTCCATCCATCAGGATATTGTAGGTCCAATTTCTTTTTATATTATAAACAGTTGGGTAGGTTGCCGTCTCCAATGGGACCATCCATTTAGGAACTTGGATATAAGTTTGTTTCTTCACCTTTTCTCATATTTTTATTAAAATTCTTCTAATATAGTGGTTAGTAAAATATTTAGATTGTTTTCCTTTTTTGTGCCCACAAAGCTAAATGCCAGCCTTGGTGAAGATCAAATCCCTCAACCATTAATATGCGTTTTCTCGAAAGGGATATCCAGGCTCTTATCCAAAGAAGGGATGAGGCTTGGTAATATAACTCCCAATTTGGGAGCCCCAAGCCCCCCCCTTGTTTTGTGTTCCTGTAGCATTTTTCTCTTAATTTGTGGTTTTTTCCCTTGCCAGATAAATTTGCTTATTGCCTGATCCAATTTCCTAAAGAAATTTTTATCCAAATTTACAGGAGCCGTTTGAAATAGAAAAATCCACCGTGGGAGTGTATGGGCTTTGATTCCAGCAACCCTGCCCCAAAGTGAAAGCTGTATATTCTTCCATCTATCTAGGTCCTCTACTCTATCAGCCAATAATTTAAAGTAATTGGTCTCTTTAATATTAGAGCATTTGTTTGTCAGCCAAATCCCTAAGGAGGTATTATTTTGAAATTTTCTTTTCCCCTCCAAATACTAGCTTAAAGTATGAATTTTGTGTATGTTCAAAAGTCATAGATAAATTAAGTGATTACAGCTATTGGTTATATAATATGATTGCAGGATATTTCTGTCCACTTCAGTGTGGCAGTAAGGCTGCTCTCATTCCAAAAGAATATGTTCTCTGGTATCATCCCACACAATTCAAGGTTTCTCTGGGCAATTTATTATTTATTTAAAATATTTAAATATATTGCCTGTATACACAGGACACCAAGGACTGTAGAATACAAAAGAATGATCAAAGATTAAAATAAAATAGAATATTTTAAGATAAAGCAATATTAACACATTATATCACCAAATGTCAAGGGAATTATTTTTTAAAAAAATCTCTTTAGCACGAAATAAAATATTATTATTATTATTATTTATTTATTAATTATTAAATTTGTATACCGCCCTTCTCCCGAAGGACTCAGGGCGGTGCACAGCCAAATTAAAATACATACAATACAAAATTTAAAATAATTTAAAACAAAATTAAATCCAATTGGCTTCCCAAAATATTAAAACCCATTACCCTTAAAAACCCTTTAAAAAATTTTAAGCCAGGCCAGCTTGCTGGAATAGGAAGGTCTTCAAAGCTCGACGGAAGGTACGGAGGTCTGGGATTAGTCGTATTCCTGGGGGGAGCTCGTTCCAGAGGGCGGGTGCCCCCACAGAGAAGGCCCTCCCCCTGGGGGCCGCCAGTCGGCATTGCTTGACCGACGGCACCCTAAGGAGGCCCTCTCTGTGGGACCGAATTGGCCGGTGGGAGGTTATCGGTGGCAGAAGGTGGTCTCGCAGATAGCCGGGCCCTAAGCCATGGAGCGCTTTAAAGGTGAGAACCAATACCTTGAAGCGCACCCGGAAGACCACCGGGAGCCAGTGCAGCTCGTGCAGGCAAGGTGTCACATGGGAGCGCCAAGTCGCTCCCGTAATCACCCGCGCGGCCGCATTCTGGACCAGCTGGAGCTTCCGAGTGCTCCTCAAGGGGAGCCCCATGTAGAGAGCATTGCAGTAGTCCAGGCGAGAGGTGACGAGGGCATGAGTGACCGTGCATAGGGAGTCCCGATCCAGAAAGGGACGCAACTGGCGTATCAGACGAACCTGATAAAAAGCCCCCCTGGCCACGGCCGTCATATGTTCTTCTAAAGACAGCCGTGCATCCAGGAGGACGCCCAAGTTGCGAGCCCTCTCCGTGGGGGCCACTGACTCGCCCCCAATAGCCAGAGTTGGCACCAGCTGGCTATATCGGGACGCCGGCATCCACAGCCACTCGGTCTTGGAAGGGTTGAGTCGAAGCCTGTTCCTCCCCATCCAGACCCGCACGGCCTCCAGGCACCGGGACATCACTTCAAGGGCATCGTTGGGGTGGTCTGGGGTGGAGATGTACAGCTGAGTATCATCAGCGTACAGATGGCATCGCACCCCAAATCCACGGATGATCTCGCCCAGTGGCTTCACATAAATGTTGAACAGGAGAGGCGAGAGGACCGACCCTTGCGGCACCCCACAAACAAGGTGCCTCGGGGTCGACCTTTGCCCCCCTGCCAACACGGACTGCGACCGGTCGGAGAGATAAGAGGAGAACCACCGTAAAACGGTGCCTCCCACTCCCAACCCCTCCAGCCGGCGCAGCATGATACCATGGTCGATGGTATCAAAAGCCGCTGAGAGATCTAATAGGACCAGGACAGAGGAACAACCCCTGTCCCGAGCCCTCCAGAGATCATCAACCAACGCGACCAATGCCGTTTCCGTGCTGTACCCAGGCCGGAAGCCGGACTGGAACGGATCCAGATAGACAGCTTCATCCAGGTACTGTGGGAGCTGTCGCGCAACCACACTCTCAACAACCTTCGCCACAAAGCGAAGGTTGGAGACAGGACGATAGTTTGCCAAAACAGCCGGATCCAGAGAAGGCTTCTTGAGGAGGGGCCTCACCACCGCCTCTTTCAAGGCGGGAGGCAAGACACCCTCGCTCAAAGAAGCGTTAATAATCCTCTGGAGCCAGCCTCGTGTAACCTCCCGGGTAGCCAGCACCAGCCAGGAGGGACACGGGTCCAATAAACATGTGGTTGCGTTCAAGCTCCCCAGCATCCTGTCCACGTCCTCAGGAGTCACAGAATCGAACTCCTCCCAGATGACATTCTCAAGACCCGCCTCAGACACATCGCCTGAACCCATCCAGTCAGAGTCCAAGCCGTCCCGAATCTGAGCGATTTTATCATGCAGATAACATGCAAAATCCTCAGCACGCCCTTGCAAGGGGTCTTCCCGCGCTCCCAGATGGAGGAGGGAGCGGGTCACCCTAAACAAGGTGGCTGGGCGATTATCTGCCGACGCAATAAGAGCGGAGAAGTAATTACACTTCGCCGCTTTTATCGCCACTAAGTAGGTCTTGATATAAGACCTCACTAGTGTTCAGTCAGATCCAGAACGACTAGCCCTCCAACTACTCTCTAGGCGTCTTTTCCGGCGCTTCATCCCCCTCAGCTCCTCAGAAAACCAAGGAGCTGGGCTGATTCGGCGCCGGGTCAGAGGCCGCAAAGGCACGACCCGATCTAAAGCACCAGCGGCCGCCCTATCCCAGGCGGCCACCAGGTCTTCCGTCGAGTCGTGAGCCAGAATCTCAGGAAATGGCCCAAGCTCCATTTGGAACCTGTCAGGATCCATCAGGCGCCTGGGGCAGAACCACCTAGTCGGCTCCGCCTCCCTGCAGCAGGGTGTGGCGGTCAGAAGGTCAAGTCTAAGGAGAGAATGGTCTGACCATGACAGGGGTTCAATGACTATATCCCCTATATCAAGACCATTCAACCACTGACCAGAGATAAAAACCAGATCCAGAGTGTGTCCTCCTATATGAGTAGGGCCATGAATTAACTGGGTCAGGTCCATGGCTGTCATGGAAGCCATGAACTCCCGAGCCACCTCAGACGTTTCACCGATAGACAGCAGGTTGAAATCCCCCATGACCATTAGCCTGGGGGTCTCAACCGCCACCCCGGCTATGATGCCGAGGAGCTCGGGCAGGGCCGCTGCCACGCAGCAGGGAGCCAGGTACGCAGCCAGCAGGCCCACCTGCACCCTATGGCCCCACTTCACAAGGAGAGACTCACATCCGGCAATCTGAGGTACAGTGGCATATATATAGTATATAGCAAAGGAGATGCTTATTTATTTTTTAGAGGAAAGTTAAGACTCCAGAGAGTGGATGATCCTACAGCAAAGAAAATTTCCTTTTCTATGTTAAGAAAATATCTTCTGATGATTATTTTATTATTCTAAGAATGTATTGTATATATAGATTAGGAATGTGCAGTATATGGCTGCCAAAGTCAAATACTGTGCTTTTGAGCAACTTAAAACAGCCAAAGAAAACAAGCAAAAGAACAGTTCAAATTAAAAGGCATTTTCTGCAGATGGAAACTCCATTAAACCAAACCCAATGTCCCAGAAGGTAATTAGGTTTTTAAAGAATTTCTGAAGACCAACAAGGCTGGGGCCAGCTGTATTTTAGCGGAACTTAAAAAGCAGTTGCTATGTCACCAAGACTCAGGAGGTCCCATCAGGAAACATTGTTTTAGAGGAAAGGATCAAATTATTATTTGAGTGTGCATGATGGGCAGATATCACTGTGTCACAAAAAACTCAATCCTGAGTCATATAGGGGTTTATATGTGATAACTAGACATCAGTTGCACTGGCCAATGTAGGGAGTCAGGGAAGTCACAAAGTAATGGTATGATATACACTGCTCAAAAAAATAAAGGGAACACAAGCAGAGGACATCCGAGATCTGAATGAATGAAATAGCCTTATTAAATACTTTGTTCATTACATACAGTAGTTTTGTGTACCCTTTAGTTTTTTGAGCAGTGTATAAACTAATGTATGTAAAGAACAAAGTATTTAATAAGGTTATTTCATTCATTCAGATCTCAGATGTCTTCTGCTTGTGTTCCCTTTATTTTTTTGAGCAGTATATTATGTAGGCATACCAAAGTTATGCTCTATTTTAGGCCACTGTATTTTAAAGCAATTCTAGCTTTCAGATGGTCAGCTTCTTGTAGAGCATATTGCAGAAACTCAGTCAGGAGGTGACTCTGGCATAAGTGATAGTAAGCAGGGCCTATCAAACTAGATACAGACACAGAAGACGAAGTTGTACAAAGGTCACCTTAGCCTGAGAATGTGCAACCTTGTCCATGAGCAAAGATGAGAAAGATCCAGTTTTTGGCACACAGGGTCCCACAAACCCATAGTTACTTAGCCTTGCTGGAGTTGAGCCAAAACCTGTTCTTCCCCATCTAGAACCTCAGGCACTGGAATAGAATTTTGACAGCTTCATACAATTTTCATCAGATTATGATCTTCCCAAATATTGGGTTCTATTTCTATCTCTTGTACACATGCTTTCAGTTCTGATGTCATCCATACCATATCTATTCTGGACCAAGATTTGTGCATGTTTGAATAGAATGAATATTGATTTTTCTTAGGATGTGTCTCTCTCCATACATCTTGCATTCCTAATTCTTCCATCATTTTAAAAAAGGGTTTTGGAAGTGTTTTCCTGGCGTTTTTACCTATTTTACTGCTCATATAATCAAATTCTGTATCCACAATTGCATTAAAGTCTCCTACCACCTAGATATTTTCATATTCCAATTCTATGATTTTCTTGTGTAGTTTCCCATAAAACTCATCTTGCTTATTATTAGTTACCTATATCCCAATCAACAGTATTTACTTTTGATTTATTGTTACCTCCACCATCAGTATTCTCCTTCATCTGCAAAAATTTGTTTAGCCTTTATTGTTTTTTTAATGTATAGAGCCACCCCTCTTTTCTTTTGCTGTGCTAATGAAGAATATAGTTTTTCAATTTTGGGGTATTCTAATAGCTTACTGTCTTGTTTTTTAATATAAACTTCTTGCAGGCAGATTAAATGTAATTTTAGTTTCTCTAATTTATTGAAAATTCTTTTTCTCTTCATTGGTGAATTTAGTCTATTTATATTAATTGATAGTAATTTTGTTTCTTCTTCCATTGTTTACTTAGAGATAGGTTTTGTTGTCCTAGTTTATATTTCTCTCTGTGAAAATATTAAATGGGATCGATGAAATATTCAGAGTGCATACAAGATATGCAATGAGAAACAAATTGCTGAGAGAGGTGCATGTAAGATTCACAAAGAAAGCAATAAAAACAGAGATATTACAGATAACAAGAAACACCCCAATGAAATATAAAGATAAAGAGATAGTAAAGCTGAAACAAATACCGAGAAGAGTAAGGGACCTGAGGAAAGATTATCAATTTTTGACAAAGTGTTTAATCAAAAAAGGAATTAGTTTCAGGTGGTTAATACCAGAAGGAATATTGGTGAATTGGCAAGAACAAAGACATAGACTAGATTCTATAGAGAAAGCAGAATTATTTTGTGAGCAATTCTGGGGACCATAAGATGATGGAAGATTGGGAGAGCCAAGAGAGACCGGATACCAAGAAAAAGCCGTGAAAGAAAAAGAAGAAAAAACAAGAAAAAGGACAAAAGAACAAGAAGAAAAAGCAATAAGAGAAGGAACACGGTCAAAAGATGCAAAAGAACAAAGAGAGATAAGATCGGCAAAAGCGACAAAAAACAGCAATAAGTAAATCATGGAAGAAGAAATAAAAGCAATATCAATAAACATAAAGGGATTAAATTCGGTGATAAAAAGGAATAGAATTTTCAATAATTTATATAAACTTAAAATGGACATTACATGTTTACAAGAAGTTCATATTAGAAAACAACATAAAAAACTATTGGAGTACTCGAAATTGGGAGAATTATTTACTTCATTGACACATCAAAGTAAGAGACGGGTAGTGTTATATGTAGAAAAAACATTAGAACCCAAGCAAATATTTGTTGATGAAGAAGGGAGGATCCTTATGGTGGAAGTAACAATGAATTATAAACAAATACTCATGGTAGTGATATATGCACCAAATGATAACCAAGAAGAAATTTTTGGGAAATTGCAGAGAAAAATAATAGAACTTGAAAATGAAAATAGTTGTATAATGGATGACTTTAATGCGGTAATAGATGCTGATTTGGATTATTGGGACTATTGGACTATTGGGGGTGAATCTTTGCCTACCACAGAGAGGGCTCGCAATCTGAGTGTCCTCCTGGACGCATGGCTGTCTTTAGAAGAGCACATGACGGCCGTGGCCAGGGGGGGCTTTTATCAGGTTTGCCTGATCCGCCAGTTGCAGCCCTTTCTGGACCGGGACACCTTACGCACGGTCACTCATGCCCTTGTCACCTCCCGGCTGGACTATTGTAATTCTCTCTACATGGGGCTCCCCTTGAAGAGCACTCGGAGGCTCCAACTGGTCCAGAATGCGGCCGCGCGGGTGGTTATGGGCGCAACCCGTTGTGCCCGCGTGACACCCCTCCTGCATGAGCTGCACTGGCTCCCAGTGGTCTTCCGGGTGCGATTCAAGGTGTTGGTTACCACCTTTAAAGCGCTCCATGGCATAGGACCCGGGTACCTTCGAGACCGTCTTCTGCCACCAATAGCCTCCCACCAACCAGTCCGCTCCCACAGACAGGGTCTCCTCAGGGTGCCATCAGCCAAGTTATGTCGGCTGGCGACACCCAGGGGGAGGGCCTTCTCTGTGGGAGCCCCAGCCCTGTGGAATGAACTGCCCCCGGAAATACGTAAGATCTCCGACCTCCGGGTGTTTTGTTGCGCATTAAAGACCCTGTTGTTCCGCCAGGCCGGGCTATCAACATAATTTTAATTGGGGTATTTTAAATTTTTGGGGTTTTAATCCGGCCAAATTTATTTAATTATTTTAATTTTTAATCATTGTTGTGTCTTGTGCTTTTTAAATTGACTGTACACCGCCCTGAGTCCTTCGGGAGAAGGGCGGTATAGAAATAAAATTATTATTATTATTATTATTATTACTACTACTACTACTACTACTACTACTACTACTACTACTACTACTACTACTACTACAAAATGATGAAGATAAACAAGAAATCTAGGAAAAACTCTTCCAAAAACCTTTTTTACAATGGTAAAGGAACGAAGCATACAAGATACTTGGAGGAAAGGACACTCAAAGGAAAAGCAATACACTCTTTACTCAAATAGGCACATGTCATGGTCTAGAATAGATATGATATGGATGTCAACACTTATTATTTATTTTTTTATTTTTTTATTTATTTTATTTTATTTCTATACCGCCCTACTCCCGAAGGATTCAGGGCGGTGCACAGCCAAACAATAAAACACATACATACAAAATCAATTGTTAATCATTATTGTACATTATTAATCAATGTACAAGAAGTAAATATTGAAGCAAGTATATGGGCAGATCACAATCTGATCACAATTATATGGAAGGACAAAGAAAAAGATCGAGATGGACTTTGAATCAAACAATATTAAATGAAAAAGAATTTCAACAATTCATGGAGAAGCAGTTGGTCTTTTTTTTAAGGAAAATAAAAAGGAAGACACTTCACTTCACAAAACATTTGGGACACAGCGAAAGCATATATTAGAAGGCTGGCATATCTGGGCAAAAAAACAAAAAGAAAAGGCAAGCACAAAAACGCTGGAAGAGGAGTATAAAAACTACAAAATAAAAGGATTAAAAAACAAATGGAACTGAAAAAACATGAAATGAATTTAATTAAAAAAGAGGACCTGACAGGTAAAATAAAGGCTTCTAAACAGAACTTTTTTGAAAATTCAAACAAGCCAGACAGATGGTTGGCATATAAAATGAAAAAAGAGAGGGAAAAAAATTAATTAATCAATTAATGGACGAGAAAGGAACTATATGTTATAGAAATGAAGAAAAGAAAAAAAATAATTCAAAATCACTATGAGAGATTCTATAAACAAAGACAATATCTGGAGAGAAAATAAAACAATATTTAGAAAACTCTGAATTACCTAATCCGAAAAATATAAGGAGGCATTGGAGGAAAGAATAATGATGATGGAACTAACAGAGGGAATTAAAAAACAAAAGAATGGGAAAACACCGGGCCCAGCAGAGTTATATAAAGCACTTTTACAAGATGTAATAAGTAATGTAATGTTGGAGGTAATAAGTAATGAAATGTAATGATCTTCTAGTAAAAACAAAGATGCCAGATTCATGGATGGAGGCCTATATCACTCTCATACCTAAAGGTTGTTAAATGAAAGTATACATACAAATCAAAATGATTTCTTACCTAAGAGACAGATTAGAGATAATATGAGAGCAATCCTGAACACCTTGGAATATTATGAGGCACACTCAGAAAAACAAATGGCAATGATGTTCCTGGACGCCTAGAAGGCATTTGATAATGTAAATTGGCAATTTATGATAAAGCAATTACAGATAATGGACTTTGGGGTGAGATCTATAAATATAATAAAAACAATTTATAATAATCAGCAAAGGTGATGATGAATGGAGATATGACAGGAAAGGTAAATATAATGAAAGAAACAAGGCAGGGATGTCCCTTATCCCCATTACTGTTTGTGTTGACACTAGAGGTATTACATAGAAATATAAGACAAAATGAAGAAATGAAAGGAATGAAAGTTAAAAAAGAAGAATACAAATTGCAAACATTTACAGATGACTTAGTATTTATTTTAGAGTAGCCACAACTATTAGGACTTAAATTAATAGAACTAGAAGAATATGGAGAACTAGAAGAATATAGAAGAATATAGAACTAGAAGAATATGGAGAGGTGGCAGGGTTGAAAATAAATAAATAAATAAACAAAAATATTGGTGAAAAACATTACAGAGAAACAGAAAAGAGACTTAATGGAAAAATTAAATATTCAGGTTACTAAGAAGGTAAAATATTTAGGAATTTAACTAACTGCAAGATGTGTAACGATTAAAGAGGATAATTATTATAAATTGAAAAAACAAATTGAGATGGACTTGGAGAGATGGAAATATTTGCAATTATCACTAATGGGAAGGATAGGGATAATTAAGATGAATATATTATCAAGATTGTTGTTTTTATTTCAAACAATACCGACAAAAGAAGAAAAGAAATACTTTGAATATCTTAATAAAATAGTAATGAAATTTATATGGCAAGGGAAAAAAGCAAGAATCAACAAGATGCAAGACTTCAGGGAGGATTTGGGCTACCAAATTGAGAACTATATTATCAGGCAGCAGTGTTATCATGGATGAGAGAATGGATTGAATTAAGAAATACAGATTATTAATTTTGGAGGGACATGATCTACAATTGGGATGGCATACTTTTTTATGGTATGGCAAAAATAAGATGCACAGCTATTTTCAAAGACATTAGTAAGAAACGCTTTATTATTAGTTTGGGAGAAAGTGAGAGATAAATATTATTTGAAAATACCAACATGATTATCAACAATGGAAGCATTAATGCATCCAAATATTATTAATATGGGAAATATTGTTAGATATAAAAATATATTATCAGAAAAGGGGGAATTGAAAATGAAACAAGAAATAGAACAAGGGATTGAAATGGACTGGTATACACAATTGCAAATAACAAGATATGAAAAAGATGCTAAACTATATGGTTTTTATTTGGAGATGACAGAACTGGATGAGATACTCACAGGAACAGATGAGAGAATGATTAAAAAACTGTATAACTATTTACTTAGTATTAAATTAGAAGAGGAATGGGTAAAAGAAACAATGATAGCCAGGGCTAAAAATTTTGGATATACAATTGAGTTAGACAAATGGCAGCAATTATGGGAAAGAAACTATAAATTAACAATGTCCACAGCATATAAGGAGAATCAGTATAAAATGTTTTGTAGATGGCACATGGCATCAGAAAAATTGGCAAAAATGTTTAAAGTTAAATCAGCTAAATGTTGGAAATGCTATCAGATACCAGGATCGCATTATCATATGTAGTGGACATGTTCAGAAGCAAGAAACTATTGGGTAAAAATTCGAACATGGTTAGAGGAAATGATACAGCAACATATTGATTTAAAACCTGAACTGTTCCTATTGGGTATATTACCAGAGAAATATAGTAAAGAAAATATATATCTGATTATACATGTAATAATTGCAGCGAGGATTGTATTTGCACAAAATTGGAAAGCAGAAAAATCCCTATAGAGAGAGAAGTAATTAAGAAAATATTGGAATGTGTAGAAATGAATAGATTAACATTGGCAATTAAGAGACAGGAAGAATCAGAGTATTACAGGATATGGGGGCAATACTATCAATGGATAGAGAAGAGATATAATAAAAATTAATATAAATGCAAGAAATTTGGAAAAAATGTTGTAATAAATTAAATTTAAATTTAAAAGTAAGATAGAAATGTAGTAAGAAAATGATGGTAAAGGAGGAATATGATGACACAAAAATATGTACTCAGATGACAAACTTTCAACTGTTTCATGACAGCCCTGAGACAGAGATTTGAGGAACTCCTTGCTGACTGCAAGGCTAGAGACCGCATAAAGCACAAGCAGACAAGAAACAAACTGAACCTAAACCTTTCCACCAAGTTTCTAAAATCTTTGCAGCAATCTAAAAAGTTGGGTCCTAAATATATTGGGCCTTTCCCCATACTTCGTATCATTAAACCTGTCACGGTAGAATTACAACTCCCTAAGTCAGGGGTGAAATGTAAAAATGTTTGCTACCGGTTCTGTGGGCGTGGCTTGGTGGGCATGGCTTGGTGGTCATGTGACTGGGTGGGTGTTGCCAACTTGCCATCACTCATTGTTAGAACCAGGAGCTGTACATTTTGAAGCACATTCTGCCCCTTCTGAAGCCCCCAATGCTTTGAGTTTCTCTCCACCACCCAAGCGAACATCGGCGCCTTCTCTTGCCCCACTCTCTATCCCAGAGGGCCGCACATTCCGCCCTCGCCAATCCTCCATACAAACCAGTGGTGAAATCCAAAAATTCCTTCCTCTTTCTTTCTTTCTTTCTTTCTTTCTTTCTTTCTTTCTTTCTTTCTTTCTCTCTCTCTCTCTCTCTCTCTCTCTCTCTCTCTCTCTCTCTCTCTCTCTCTCTCTCTCTCTCTCTCTCTCTCTCTTCCTCCCTCCCTCTCCCCCACTCCCACCCTCCACCCCCCACACCCAGGAAATAATTGTACGGAAATTTGGCCACATTCTTTTTCTCTCTGGAAAGATACCAAAATAAACCTTGTGTTGCAAAAGGAGTGACTCTCAGGCTGTTACAGCACAGTGCCACGAGGTTGCCTCAAGGGAAGCAGACAGAGCCGAATCTCTCTCTCTCTCTCTTTCTTTCTGCCCCACAGCAGCGGGAAATGGCAGGCAGCCCTCTCTGTCTCTCATCTCTCTCTTTCTCTCATCTTTCTCTTTCTCCCTCTCTCTTTCTCCCTCTCTCGTTTGTGTGTGTGTGTGCGCGCATGTGTGTGTTTGTGTGTTCCCTCTTGAACCATTTCCAAAAACAGGTGAGGGTTGGGTTTGTTTGAGGTTTTTTTGCTGATGTTGTTTCCTTCTTTGGGTGCTTTTTACCATATGATTTAAATCAAGAGTCATTTCAGGTTCCCAGATAATTTTTTTTTAAAATTTGATTTATATGCCGCCCTTCTTCGGAGACTCAGGCTGGCTTACAATGCGCTAAGCAATATTTATTTATTTATTAAACTTCTATACCGCCCTTCTCCCGAAGGACTCAGGGCGGTGTACAGCCATATTAAAACAAACATATACTCACAAAATTTAAAAACAATTTAAAATAAATATATAAATTTGGCCCTTATGTAAAAGCTACAAACACCCAATTTAAAATTCATTTTCTAACCCAGCCTGGCCTGTTGGAACAAAAGAGTCTTAAGGGCATGGCGAAAGGTACGTAGGTCGGGGATCATGCAAACCTCCAGGGACAGTTCATTCCAGAGGGCAGGTGCCCCCACAGAGAAGGCTCTCCCGCTGGGTGTCACCAGTCGACATTGTTTGGCCAACGGCACCCTAAGGAGTCCCTCTCTGTGGGAGCGTATTGGCTGGTGGGAGGCTATCGGTCGCAGAAGCCGATCTCGTATATACCCAGGTCCTAAGCCATGGAGTGCTTTAAAGGTGGTGACCAGCACCTTGAATCACACCCGGAAGACCACTGGGAGCCAGTGCAACTCGCGCAGGAGAGATGTTACATGGGTGCACCGTGTAGCCCCCATAAGCACCCGTGCGGCTGCATTCTGGATCAGTTGGAGCCTCTGAGTGCTCTTCAAGGGGAGCCCCATGTAGAGAGCATTACAGTAGTCCAGATGGGATGTGACGAGGGCGTGAGTGACCGTGCACAAGGCATAAATGAAGCTCTTTTGTCTCTTGCTGTGATTCCCTGTTGGCTGGCTGCTCCCCCTCGCCCTTCCCTCCCCCTCACTTCTTGCCTGTCCTGAGAAGAGAAGGGCGACAGTGGCAGATGGAGACTCACTCTGTATTCCAGAGTGGAAGCAAAGCGCCCCTCTACTTGCCAGTTTTTCCAGCCCTTGTTGGGAGATACATGACTTTTCTCTGTGCCTAGACACTGTCTGGGCTGCCCGGCTACAGCTAATGCTCCACATTGTAATGGGTTCCAGGAGGAGGAGGAGGGGATGCCATCTTCCCCATTGTGCAGTGCGCTAAGTTTACATGCAAAAGCAGCAAGCAGCCAAGGAGGCGGTGAGAGGAATATGGGGACTTTCTCTGCCCCGAGACACTGGCTGGGGTGCGTCTCCACTCGCTTCCACTCTGGAATATGGAGTGAGTTTCCATCCGCCACCGTCACCTTTCTCTTCTCAGGACAGGCAAGGAGTGAGGGGGAAGGAAGGGGGAGGGGGAGGTGCAGCCAGCCGACAGGGAACCACAGCAGGGGGATGAAAGAGCTTCATTTATCTGGGAACCTGAAATGACTCTTATATGGTAAAAAGCACCCAAAGAAGAAAGAACAACATCAGCAAAAAAACAAAAAAAAAACCCAAAAACAAAACCCCCCAACCCTTGCCTGTTTTTGGAAATGGTTCCAGAGGGAACACGCACACATGCGTGCACGCATGCACACACACACAGAAACGAGAGAGGGAGAAAGAGAGAGGGAGAAAGAGAGAGATGAGAGGCCAGAAAAAAGGCAAGCAGAGGGGCGCTTCGCTCCTGCTCTGGAATAGGGAGTGAGTCTCCATCCGCTGTAGTCGCCCTTTTCTTCTCAGGGTAGGTGAAGAGTGAGGGGGAGGGGAGGAACCACCCAATGGTGGGATCTTCTGACAGGGAGCGTTGGTAAGGCTGACAGCCACAGCCCCGCCCTCCCAGAACACCACCGCCATCTCCGCCACCCTTCTCAGCCCCAGAGCAGCAGCTGTGTCTCCATCAAGAGCCGCCTGCCCACCCACTGGCCAGGCCGGGCTGGATGCTGACCTCAGAAGGCAAGCAAGCATGGGGGACTGCCAGGAAGGCAGCATGGAAGGCAGGCAAGCATGGGAGGGCTGCAGGGAAGGGAGTAGGCTCCTAGCTCCCTTCCCTGCATCCCTGCCATGCTTGCCTGCCTTCCACATGGCCTTCCGCTTGCCTGCCTTCACAAGCTGGCCATGGGGATGCTGGGAAGGCTGTGTGGAAGGCAGGGAAGCATGGCAAGGGCTGTGGGCCGTAGACTGGTTCAGGGGCATGGCTAGCCAGTGATTGCTACCGGTTCAGTGAACCAGCCCCAATCTCCACTACCGGTTCTCCCAAATCGGCCTGAACCGGTAGCATTTCACCTCTGCCCTAAGTCATTATGGCTAGTTCACCCCGTTTTTCATTGTACCTTATTGAAGCATGAATTCACCTCTGATCTTAGTCTGGCTACTACCCCTGTTCCACCCCCTATTATGGTAGAGGGTGAACATCATTTTGAGGTTCAGGAAATTCTTGACTCTAGGAAATTCCATGGGACCACTCAGTACCTAGTGGCTTGGAAACACCTCCCCTTCTCCCACAATGAATGGGTTCACAAAAAAGATGTGCATGCCCCTAAATTAGTATGTATATTTCATCAATTGTACCCTGACAAACCTCAGTGATTTTGTTTCTTTTGTCTCCCCTTCCCTCTTTTGTTTTCTTTCAGGTGGACTTCCTGTTTTTCTAGGGTGGCAGCATGTTAGGTGGCATTTTGGTGGGAGGAAGGGAGGGGAGGAAGGGAGTGGTCTGTATATGAAGTTTCTGTTTCTGTTTCTGTTTCCAGTTTCTGTTTCTGTTTCCTGCATTACTGTGTTAATCTCTATATGAAGTTTCTGTTTCTGTTTCCCTGCAATGATGTAGTGTGGGAGGGGTTTGGTTAGTATTGCTTTAAATAGCTGGTTTTATGTCAGAAGCTTCAGTTCTTGCCTAGATCTCTTGTTATCACAAACCTTCCAATAAAAGCTCCTTTTGGAACAACTGCAGTTTTAAGAGTTCTGCTTTCTTTGGAAGATTGGAGAGGCAAGATCCTATAAATAGCTAACTTTTGTAATAGCAGCTTGTCCATCTGGTGTTTTTCTTCCTTGCAAACAGTCTTTCTTTAAATGAATGTTATCACCACAAATGAAACACCTCTGGTGTTGCTGTCCTGTTTCTTGCTTTTTAGAAAACCTTTGCTGGGCTGTAATTCAATCTCTGCAGACATCCTGTATGTTGGTTTTCTCTCTCTGCTCCTTGGGTCCCCACCTGAGGAATTTTTCCTTGTGGCTTTTTCTAAAATGGCGTTTGTTTTCTTCAGAAATCAAACAGGCTTTAAGGGCTTCCATTCATTTTAAATTGCGCATGCCCCAAGATGGCGACGCCCGTCTAGATCGCACCTAGAGATGGGCGGCTCGTGGACTGGCAGGGGTCTTCTGGGGCTGCCATGAACAT
This sequence comes from Arizona elegans, assembly GCA_022577455.1. Classification (NCBI taxonomy): domain Eukaryota; kingdom Metazoa; phylum Chordata; class Lepidosauria; order Squamata; family Colubridae; genus Arizona; species Arizona elegans. Next base: position 160,641,205 of record JAKOOJ010000001.1, read on the forward strand.
CGGCAGCCCCGTTTCCAGTTTGAGGAGTCTCTCCCCAGCCTGATGAGGGCTTTTTTGCCCTCCGGAACCTCGTGGCTGGGAAGAAATGAGCAGAAGACGGCGCGGGTGGAAGAATGCCGAGGCTGAATGCTGACAGCCCGGCTGCATCGGCTCTGCCGTTTTCTCTCCCTGTTTGGCCGAGGCGGCGGCGGCCAGAGCGGCGGCGGCGGCGGTGGTGATGCCCAGCGAGCTCCCCTCTGACCCTGGATGCCCCTGGGGGTTTCTTTTGGATGTTCCGGGGGCGCTGGGGAACGCTGGGAACGCTTGGGTGTGGCCAGCGCCGAGGATGACGCTGTGGTAATGGCAGCTGCTGCGTGGCAACCAGGTCAAGGGCGGTGGTGCTGGAGAGCTGGAGAGTTGTTGGCATTGGAGGAGAGGAGAGGAACATCAAGCCTCGACCTTGAAATGGGGCAGTTGAACCCCATTGTGCTCAGGGGTTGAAGGATACATGGCTGACGTTAAGGGCTTGTGTGGAAAGACCTGGGGTTGGAGAGGCTGGTAGATGGCTCAAGTATTGGGTCGCTATGGATGGCCTCCCCCCCTCCCTTTTTCTGGCCCTGTTATCGGCCTACCGGCCAATGTGGACTTTCTTCCCCAGAGCTTGGGACCTGGCTCTGTCTTTCGTCCCATCTCCTGGCTGTATGGAGGACAAGGCAGTTACGGGAGGATGGATGGAGCCCGTTCCAGACTATGTTCGCCGCGGATGGGACTCATCTTTTCAGGGCCAGGAACACCAAACCACCGTGAGAGGGTAGTTTTTGGACTTTTCCTGACTTTCTCCATCTTGCCTGATTAGGATGGCCAACCACCGTGAGAGGGTGGTTTTGGACTTTCCCTGACTTTCTCCATCTTGCCTGATTAGGATGGCCAACCACTGTGAGAGGGTGGTTGGATAGTTCCCCTCAGCTGGACTGAACGTGAGGACTCCTACCCATTACCGTGAGAGGGTAATGGTGACTCTTCCGATTATCTTAGTCTTGCTTCCTGGACATTTGAAACCATCATTATAGACCCCTAGGCCATGTCTAGACCAAACTTGTATTATCATTCTAGTGTTAAAATGTATTCTAGGGCAAAGCTTCTTGTGCTGCGAGATTCCCCCCTCTCGCAGGCCTGGCCCTCTATGTTATCGAGGGCCCACCTTAATGACGGATCTTGGGACCCCGAGAGGTGGCATGTTGCAAAAAGGGGATTGAGGGTTTTTTTAAAGACTTTTTAAAATAGATTTTTAAGGGGTTCTGAGGGTGGGGGAGGTTACGTGGGTTTGGGGGAAAACCCATGGGGGTTGGAGACCAGTCCGGCTGCTATTAATGGTGCCGTAGGGGGTGCGGACTCTGGGGAAAGGGGACTGTTAGAATGCCCTCTAGTGAGGGCTTCTCTATTAACACGCTGAGTGGGAGGGGCAGGTATGGCGGGAGCAGGGGGCCAGATCATGTGGTGGGGGCACGTGCTCGCTATCTCCGAGCGATTCCGTGCCCCGGTCCCCTTAGCTTTTCCCGTTCCCCAGGCTGCTTAGAGTCTCAGTGCCTGAGTCTCCGGCTGATGTTATGTAATGCCAGGTCCGTAGTAAATAAATCCCCCCTCATTTGTGATCTTATTCAGGACGGGGGAGCGGACCTGGCAGGTATCATGGAGACCTGGTTGGGCCATGAGGGGGGAGTCCCCCTCGTGGAGATGTGCCCATCAGGCTTCCGTGCATTTCATCAGCCGAGAGCTCAGGGCAGGGGCGGGGGGGTGGCGGTCATTCTAAAAGAAGGTCTTGATCCGAGGGAGACCACTGTACCTCAGATAGCCGGATGTGAGTCCCTTTTTGTGAAGTGGGGTCGTGGGGTGCAGATGGGTCTGTTGATCACGTACCTGGCTCCCTGCCACGTGGCAACGACCCTGCCTGAACTCCTCAATGTTATAGCCGAGGTGGCGGCTGATACCCCCAGACTTGTGGTCATGGGGGATTTCAACCTGCCATCCATCAGTGAAACATCTGAGGTAGGTCGGGAGTTCATGGCTTCCATGATGGCCATGGACCTGACTCAAGTAATTCACGGCCCTACTCACATGGGGGGACACACTCTGGACTTAGTTTTTATCTCTGGTCAGTGGTTGAATGGCCTTGATATAGGGGATGTAGATATTGAACCCTTGTCATGGTCTGACCATTCGCTCCTTCGACTTGACTTTCTAACCGCCGTACCCCATCGCAGGGAGGCAGAACCGACCAGGTGGTTCCGCCCCAGGCGCCTGATGGACCCTGATAGGTTCCAGATGGAGCTTGGACCATTTCCTGAGACTCTAGCTCATGACTCGGCTGATGACCTGGTGGCCGCCTGGGATGGGGCGGCTGCCAGGGCTTTGGACCAGGTTGTGCCTTTGCGGCCTCTGACCCGGCACTGAACTCACTTAGCTCCTGGGTTTTCCGAGGAGCTTAGGGAGATGAAGCACCGGAAAAGACGCCTAGAGAGCGGTTGGAGGGCCAGTCGTTCCGAGTCTGACTTGACACTGGTAAGGTCTCATATTAAGACCTACCTAGTGGCGATAAAAGCGGCGAAATCTAGCTATCTTGCTGCTCTTATCGCGTCATCAGATAACCGCCCAGCCGCCCTGTTTAGGGTGACCCGCTCCCTCCTCCATCTGGGAGTGCGGGAGGACCCCTTGCAGGGCCGAGCTGAGGATTTTGTACAGTATCTGGATGATAAAATAACTCAGATTCGGGAAGACTTGGCCGCCGACTGGGTTAGTTCAGACGAGATGACTGAGGCAGGTCTTGAGAGTGTTATCTGGGAGGAGTTCGATCCTGTGGCTCCCGAGGACGTGGACAGGATTTTGGGGTGGCTGAACACAACCACATGTTTATTGGACCCGTGTCCCTCCTGGTTGGTGCTGGCTTCCCGGGAGGTTACACGAGGCTGGCTCCAGGGAATTATTAATGCTTCTTTGAGCGAGGGTGTCCTGCCGGCCGCCTTGAAAGAGGCGGTGGTGAGGCCTCTCCTCAAGAAGCCATCCCTGGATCCGGCTGTTTTGGCTAACTACCGTCCAGTCTCCAACCTTCGCTTTATTGCGAAGGTTGTTGAGAGTGTGGTGGCGCGACAGCTTCCCCAGTACCTGGATGAAGCTGTCTATCTGGATCCGCTCCAGTCCGGCTTCAGACCTGGGTACAGCACGGAAACGGCATTGGTCGCATTGGTGGATGATCTCTGGAGGGCCCGGGATAGGGGTTATTCCTCTATCCTGGTCCTATTAGACCTCTCAGTGGCTTTTGATACCATTGACCATGGTATCATGTTGCGCCGGCTGGAGGGACTGGGAGTGGGGGGCACCGTTTTGCGGTGGTTCTCCTCCTATCTCTCCGACCGGTCGCAATACGTGTTGACAGGGGGGCAGCGGTCGACCCCAAGGCGCCTTGTTTGTGGGGTGCCACAAGGGTCGGTCCTCTCGCCCCTCCTGTTCAACATTTATGTGAAGCCGCTGGGTGAGATCATCCGTGGTTTTGGGGTGGAATTCCATCAGTACGCTGATGATACTCAGCTGTACATTTCCACCCCAGACCATCCCAATGATGCCTTGGAAGTGATGTCCCAGTGCCTGGAGGCCGTGCGGGTCTGGATGGGGAGAAACAGGCTTCGACTCAACCCTTCCAAGACCAAGTGGCTGTGGCTGCCGGCGTCCCGGAATAGCCAGTTGACGCCATCACTGGTTATCGGGGGCGAATCATTGGCCCCCACGGAGAGGGCCCGCAACTTGGGTGTCCTCCTGGATGCGCGGCTGTCCTTGGAAGGGCATATGACAGCTGTGGCCAGGGGGGCTTTTTGTCAGGTTCACCTGATACGCCAGTTGCACCCCTTTCTGGACCGGGACTCCCTACGCACGGTCACTCAAGCACTCGTCACTTCTCGTCTGGACTATTGTAACACTCTCTACATGGGGCTCCCCTTGGGGTACACCTGGAGGCTCCAACTGGTGCAGAATGCAGCTGCGCGGGGGATTATGGGAGTGACGGGGCGCTCCCATGTGACTCCTCTCCTGCGCGAGCTGCATTGGCTTCCGGTGGACTTCTGGGTGCGCTTCAAGGTGTTGGTGATCACCTTTAAAGCGCTCCATGGCTTAGGGCCAGGGTACTTACAGGACCACCTTCTGCCACCAATAGCCTCCCACCGGCCGGTTCGCTCCCACAGAGAGGGCCTCCTCAGGGTGCTGTCGGCCAGACAATGCCGGCTGACGACCCCCAGGAGGAGAGCCTTCTCTGTGGTGGCACCTACCCTATGGAACAATCTACCCCCAGAGATACGAGTGATCTCCGACCTTCGGATTTTTCGTCGGGCCCTAAAAACTTATTTTTTTCAGTTAGCCGGTCTGTCTTGATTTTAGGGTTAGTTTTAATATTTTAATATTGATTTTAATTGACAAGTTTTAAATTATGGGCCAAATTTATAAATTATTTTAACTTTATTTTTTAACTGATGTTTGTATAGATGTTTTTATCTTGGCTGTTCACCGCCCTGGGTCCGAAAGGAGAAGGGCGGTATAGAAATTTGAATAATAAATAAATAAATAAGTCCTTTTCTGGTTTGCACTCAAAAACAGTTGAAACAATATCCCACGTTTCATCAAGACTATTTAACACCAACAGCACCTTCTGAGATTCAGGAATCTGCATTCCACGCTGTTTCAATTCAATAAATAAAGTCTGCATATGCAACAAATGCTCCTCCGCACTCTCTTGTGGTAGCAACCAGGCTCTGTATAATTGTCTTGATAATTGCACAATATTGCATGCTGATGCACTCACATACACGCTTCTCAATTTCAGCCAAACCTCTTTTACAATTTTTAAATCAGCTACATTCAAGAATTGTTCATCTTCTAAACTTAAGATGATATAGGCCAGTGCCTTATTATAGGCCAGTGCCTTATCATACTGCCTTTGATATGCTGCTGCTAATGATGCCTGGGGTGGATTAATAACAATATCCCAGAGTTCCTTAGCCTTCAGGAAGCATTCCATTTTTGCAGCCCAAGTAATATAATTCTTCTGTCCCAATCGAGGCAGAGAGCTCTCCTTGAACTCAACAGCCATTCTGCAAGCCTTCTCAGCCTTGTTCTCTTTTCCTTATGACACAGGCTGTCCTTCAGCTTAATTACAGTTCAGTCTTACTGTGTGCTTGATGTGCTCTGGGCCCATAACCTGTTAGAGTTTGCAGCAATCCAACCAGCACACAAGTAAATAATTCAGCAGGATTAATGTATAAAAGAAACTTCTTTATATACAGTAATATAAATCATGATGAATGTATACAATACCCATGCAGCAGAAGCCAGAACCAGAACTCAGAATCCAGAACAATTTGCCCTGTTTGTTTCCTAAACTTTGAGCCGGGGTGAAATGTAAAATTTGTTACTACTGGTTCTGTGGGCATGGCTTGGTGGTGGGGGTAATGTGACTGGATGGGCATGGCCAACTTTTTTTTTTAACTTTTCAAAGCATTTTTTCTATGCTTTGAAATTGTCAGAGAGGTATTTTTTAAAAAATACCTCTGACAATCCCAGCTGAGTTGCCTGATCGGCAGAGAGGTATTTTTTTAAAAATACCTTTCTGCTAATCAGGCAACTCAGCTGGATCGTCAGAGACTTTTCAAAGCATTTTTTTACCACCTCTTCAGCCAAGAGGTTGCAGAAAAAAATGCTTTGAAAAGCCTCTGATGATTCCAGCTGAGCCGCGTGATCATCAGAGGCTTTTTTTTTACTTTGAAAAGCATTTTTTCATCGGAAGAGGTTGTAGAAAAAAGCATTTTTTCATCGGAAGAGGTTGTAGAAAAAATGCTTTTCAAAGTAAAAAAAAGAGCCTCTGATGATCATGTGGCTCAGCTGGGCATGGGGTGGGGGCGCAGGGATTTTTGCTACCGGTTCTCCAAACCACCCGCCGCCATCGCTACCGGATCAGGTGATCCGGTCCAAACCAGGAGCATTTCACCTCTGCTTTGAGCGTTAGTGTATAGGCATTTGAGTCCTTTATGGGTCTTTGGGTATGTTTCTTATACTGTATCTCCTACTTTGTAACTGTGATTTCCACCCTTTACTCTACTTCATTATTGTTGTTTAATTTCTTCTTTCTCTTTACTCCATGCCTCCTTATGTCATTGGTTATCTAGTAGTTTTTGCTTGGAATTTTGTTCTAAAGGTCATGAAAATTGCCTCCCCTCCCACTCAATTTTAATTTAAAGTCCTTTTGATAAGATGAGCCAGTCATTTTCTGAATATATTGTTTCCAGTTCTTGTGAGGTGCAGTGCATCCCTTGTCAGAGGCCCTTCATATAGGTAATGCAGACCATGGATTAGGAAGCTGAAGTCCTGTTGACGACACCAGTTTTTAAGCCAGTGTTTATTTCTAAAATTCTTTGCTCCCTCATTGTATGTTGGCCTTTTGTTGGAAGTATAGATGAAATCACCACTCATGCTCCTAATTCTTTAATTTTCTTCCCTAGCTGTTCGTAATCTATTGTTATTATTTTCAGATTCATTGTTTTGTCATTGGTCCCCACATGTAGGAGAAGAAAAAGCTAGTAATCTGTGGAGTTGATTATTTTAGTAAGGTACTCGGTTACATTTTTTATTTTTGCTCCAGGAGGCAATATACGTCCCTAGATTGATTGCCCGGTCTGCAGACTATAGTTTCTGTTCCCCTAAGAATTGAATCTACTATCACCAATATTTGTTGTTTTTCCCCTAGGAAAGTGTGGAATACTTTTTTTTCCTGTTGCAGGAATGCTGGGTTGTGCCTCTTTTTAAGAAACTATTAATGAATGCTTTTTTGTGAGTGTCTGTATATTTTCTTCCAGGGGAAGGCTATGAAAGTGACTGTTCAGTTCCAGAGGGGTTTCATTGGAGTGGGCTATGGTAGATAATAAAGGTTTTACTTTTGGTTGTTGTTTTCTTCTAAAAGTGACATGTTTCCATCAGTCTTGCTCTTTAGGTAGATATGTAGGTTCATTTTTTACAAAACCTGTTTGTTCCCTATTGTGTTTGATTTGGGTGTATCCATTTTCTTCTTTATGTTCATATATGGAATCATCATTTTTTAGAAGCTTTTTGCTCCATATTGTGTTTTATTTTGGTGTAGTCTTCTTGTTTAGGTTGGGATTTCCCACTTTATTGATTGAGTTTCAGAGTAGCTAGAGTTGCCTCTAGACCCTTTACTTTTTCTTCTAGTAATTCAAGTAGTTTACATTTGATACATACATAGTTTTGGTCTTTTGTGGGCATAAGTTGAAACATATGGCACACATTGAAAGTCACTATAGTGTCAGTCTCTATTGCCATGACTTTATTGTTTTGTTTGCTAAAAAATTAAAACTTCCTAAAAATTAAAAATTTTCCCTATTGCAAAGTGTTAGTTTACAAAAGTTCTTGACTTTTTGTTCCCTGGCTTGAAAAATTCATCATTGCCTTCCCTGTTTAAAGTACCCATCTCTTTTTCTGTGGGTTTTTCCCCCTGCTTAGATCATTAAGAATTTAAAACTTTCTAAAGAATTAAAATAAATAAGCTGTTTTTAAAAATGTTTAGTTGAAAAAATAAATTGAAAAATTGAAAAAATTGAGAGGAATTTTAAAATTAAAAAACATTTAAAAATTGAACAAAGAATTTAAAAATTGAAAAAAGAAATTAAAAAATGTGAAAAGGAATTTTTCTTAAAAAAAGGAATTCAGATATTTTAAAATTTAAGAATTTACAAGAGTTCTTGGTTCTTTATGAAATAATGTGAACTCCTTTTTTTAAAAAAATAGTCTCAGACTATTTTCTAGGAGTTGCTTTGCTCTTAACCCTCTACTCCCTCCGTTGAAAGTTTGTCCTCTTGGTCCACAAGTGTTTTCTAGTTATCTTTTTTCCCTGCTTTCTTGCCTTTAGGTTACCTGGCCACAGGTACAATGTGCTGATATGGCCAGTTTGCTTAGGTGGTCCACTACATTGCTCTCAGATTGTGATGACCTGGGGCTGGGCATGAAACAACACAGCCAGAGAAAAGGTTTAACTCCCTTTTATTGGAGTTAAGCCTTCAACTCCCCCCTCCCCCCCCCCAAGTTCCCACAGTTCACTGTAAGTCCAAGAGCAATGCTCTAAACACACACACACATCTCCACTAGTTCCTGGCTGCTGTGAGTCCAGAGAAGTACCCAGTTCTGAGAGCAAATACAGTTCAGGAAACATGGTTCCAAGGAGTCCTTGTCACAGCCAGGCCAGGCAAAACAAGGCAAGATGAATCCAGACAAAGCAAGACTAAAAGCAATAAGGCAACATGACATGATGTTGTCAACTACAAGCATGGCTGTTAGTCTCTTTAAATCTTATTCCTTAGGTGAGTCTTGTGATGAGGGTCTGAACCATTGGTTCACCCTGCACTGATCCCGCCTCCTCTCCACTCTCTGTGCTCGAGGATTGGGTGGGGGAGGCAATCACTCCACACCAGAGCTCTAGCACTCATATGCTCCACTGCCTACTCTTTCCCTCTCCTCCTCCCTCCCTTAGTTGTCCTGCTCCCTCTTTCTGTCACCGGCCACCTGTCCAAGGCCTGAGGGACCCAGGACTACCTTGTCCTGATCCCCCGATCACTCCTCCGGGATCATAGAGGCCCCACCATTCTCCTCCATCGGCCCCAGCTCCATCTCGTCCCTCTCCTCAGACCCATGCTCTGATGGGGCCATGACACAGATGCTGCTAGTCTGTTGCACTGCTCTCAGCCATTGCTGTGGGTGCTACTGCTCAGTTGGTCCTCTGCGCTGCTCTTAGCCACTACTGGTCCACCACACTGCTCTTAGTTGCTGTTCAACTAAATATCCCTCCTCTTTCTGCTATTTAAAGTGTCCTCTTAAGGGCCAGAAATGACAAGCCCCAGCACAGACTCTGCTAATTAGTATAGATTTTGGATTTTCAATTGATCCTCATGATACACGGATTTTCAATTGATTACTTTAGGAGATCCTCATACCATATACAAAAAAGAGGATTCTTGCTCTTTCCTTCTTTTTCTAAACAGTGTGCAATTGTAATATGTCCAGCCCAGTTCTTTCTCTAGTCACAGTCATGCAGAGGGAGGGGGAGGGAGGGAGAGAGAGAGGGGGGAAGATTTGCAAGGAAAGATTAAATAAAACCATAAAACATTTTCATTTGGCACTTTTCGGAATGCATAAATTGAATTCTGTTAGAGATCTGCACTGTAAACAAATGGGCAAGCGCAATTTGAGATGAACAAAATGAAATTTCATTAAGAGGTGCATCACATATGCAATGCCACAATGTACTACATCAAACAATATAGTTTCAGCATACAATATAATCCAAGCAAGATCTAAAAGAAGGTGATTTCCACTGTCATGATGTGGAAGCTTGCTTTCAAGATACCCAGTCATAAACGGAAAAAATTGGACCTCATGTAGTTTCAGTCAAAAAATTCCTTGACTTCCAGTTTGTCTGCCTCCAGTGAAAGACGGTCCTTCTTTAAGGACCGCCAGCCCCGCCGCCTGTAGAGCCGCTTCGATTCCGAGAAGCGGCTTGAAAACTCCAAAATCTGAAGGATTTGAGGAGAAGAGTAAGCAAGGCGCAGGTCGAGCCCCTGTGAGCCCCCAGAAGATCGCTACTGGGGAGGAAACAGGCGCAGCTCCCTTTCAACTTGCTGAGACTCCGGACGGCGTGGGATGACTCTGCCTTCCGCAGAGAAAGCCGGCTGCAGCAAACATCCAAACTGAATGAAATTAACTTCAACAGTTAGCAGAAAAAACAACCTGAACCTTTAAACCAAGAAACAGTAAGTATTATTTCTCTTGTGACTTTCTGACTTAAGCAAAAATCTGAGCGAGTGAAAGCGGCTTGAAAAAATGGTGCCCGGCTCCAGCGTTAACAAGCTGAGAGTGAGAGTGGTCTTGTAAAGTAATTCCAAAAGTTACAAAGTTGCGCTGCTTGTAACAAGCAGGAATAGGAGAAGAGGGGAAAAAATCCTTTTTAAAATAAGCCTGAGCTCGCTTCAGTTTAATTCTATGCCCAATTTGACTAAACCTGGGGGATTTTTTTAGAGGACTTTGTGGTGCTGGAAAAGGAAAAAGGATCTCCTTTTTCAGAAAATCTAATCTACGTGGCAGAATGGCTTCTAAGAAACAGGAAGGCAAGGCAGCAGGGGGGGGGGTCCCCCACACACAAATCTGAACAGCAATTTCCTTCTGCTCAGCAGAGTCAGAAAAAAGATTTTGACTTTGAAAGTTTAAAAGAATTTATTACTCAGGCTCTGGATGCTAATTTTCAAAAATCTCAACAGGAAATGGATGATAAATTTCAAAAATCACAACAGGAAATTAAGCAGGAAATTAATGAAATGAAAAAGCTGGTGCAAGAGAATTATGGCAAGGTGACTGATAAATTATCGAATGTGGTGTCTGGCCTGTCAGAAATTATTATTAAAGTGGACTCTAAATTGGAAGAATTTAAATCAGAAGTGAATGCCAAAATAAAGGATACTGATTTCAAAATTTTTGATGTGGATAATAAAATGCAGAGAGTTGAAAACGAAATTACGATGATGCAATTCCGGTCTATGGAATTCGCCATAAGAATTAGAGGTATTAAGGAGAATGATCGCCAAGACCTGAGACAGATTTGTGCTGATGCTTTGGCTGTGTTGTTAAAAATTAATTCTGAAGAGATTTTTTACGAAATAGACAAAATTTACAGAGTGAACTCGTGGGTGGCCAGACAAAGACAACTGCCTAGAGATGTGGTGATATATTTTACAGATAGAAGAATGAGAAATGATATTTTGCAAAAATCTTTTCTCTCTTCTGTGCAAGTGGAGGGAGCTCAAATTGGAATTTATAAAGAACTACCGCCTAAGATGTTGAAAGATAGGAAAGATTTTGGTTTTTTAGTAAATGATTTAAAAAAAATTACAGATTCCATTTCGGTGGGATGCTTCAACTGGCATAATTTTGAAGTACAATGGAGAAAGATATCGATTGAATACTGCTGAAAAGGCGGAACATTTCTACTATACTGTTTTTAAAGAGAGATCACCATCTCCACGTACATCTACTGTGTTGGAGATAAAGGAGAGTGACAAGGAGAAGCAACCTCAGCAAGAGATGGAAGAGTAGCTTAAGCAGGTTGAATCAGAGCCAGTGGAAATGCAGGGTGCTACAGGAGGTTTTTTGGAGGAGCCTCTGTTAGAATCTTCTCCAATTTTGACTACAAGAGATGTGGCTTTGGACCTAGCTCGATTGGCTGAAGCCAAAGATCAGCGCATAACTCGTGCAATCTCTAAACAACTCAAAGAAAAGCAACTACAGGAAAGAGCTAAGGCACAACAATATAAAAAAGGAGTCAAGAGTACCATACAAGAAAGTGAAGCCATGGGGGGAGCAAAGCCGAAGATTTCGGAAGATATCCAGCAATTCTACTCGTCGCTTCAAAAAGGTATACATGACGGTTAAGTTTTTATCTTGGAATGTGAATGGATTGAACTCACCACAGAAAAGGAAGAAGATATTTACATATTTGAGACAATTTAATAATGATATAATTTGCTTACAAGAAACTCATGTCAGGACTTCCGGCGGTGACGTCAGCATGTAAGGAACGAGGGGAATGAGGCTCCGTCCCCGAAGTTCCAAATTTCCTGATTGGAAGCCATTTTTGGCACTTTCGACCACGGAGAGGTTGACAGAAGAAGGAGGACTCCCTAGGACCTTGGGGTGACAGCAATCTCCCCGAAGGTTCAGAGGAAAACCTCCTAATTCCAGCCGGGAAAAAAACAGCCATCTTGGCTGGCCAGAGCGCTGTCAACCGACAAGCAGGGAAGCGAAGATTGTACAGAGAAACATCGGTAATGGACTAAGCTATTCGAATACGAAGGTATAATTATAAGGATTTAAGGATCTAAGGCATCGGCGTGAATAGGACTCCAAAAAGCGGCGGTAAGATCGTCAGGCAAGCGGCGAGAGATAGTGATCGGAGCAAAGTCTGACACCCACAGTGACAACGCAGATTTGACAGGTGAAAGGAACGAGAGACAGAAGGAAAGGATCAGAAGCAAGCGGTGGATTATAATTTTACAATAATACATCTTGATTTAATAAGGAACAAAGACTAATCAACAGAGTGACTGTAGAAGTGAAGTTTAAAGAACTAAGACTATTTAAGACGGTCGCAGACGGAAAGGAATCAGCTGAACGGTAGCGAATGGTGGATTGAGGATTGAGGATTCAGAGAAGGAACTCTTACTTTGTATCCAGCACCAACAACAAACTTAAACCACAGACACGGGATTTGTATCGAGACATTGGATACATTGACGCTGTTGGCAAAAGAGATATAATTTGCTACACAGGAAAAGCGGAACAATTAACTTACTAATTTAACGGAAGCCATTGTAATAGAACTGTGAAAGCTGGGTGAGGAGAAGGCGAACGGAATAACGAAGGAAGAAGGAGAAGGAAGTAATTCCAATTGGTCTGAAAGTGATATAGTGGAGAACCTTAAATATTAATTTATTAAAATATAGCTATTTCATTTACTTTACAAATCCACACTTAAAACTTATTTAATTTTGCTTAAAGAATACTAATATTAGATCTTGAAGTTATTATAATATATATCAAAGAATTGATTTAAGACTATCTTTTTCTTTATTGTTTTATGGTTTCCCACCCCATTGAAATAAGTTAATAGATTTTATAGTAATATATTGATTAAGAGGAATTATATCGTATACCATATTATATTGTCTATTGATTAGAAACCTAGATATTAATATAGATATTGGAGAGAGACGGCTATAGATATTATTAAGGAATAATAAGGAATAATAACTGTGATTATCAATATAAGTAGTATGCATTGGCAATTGTGATATAACTTAATAGAATATTTTAGATAATTTATAGAGAATCTTAGATTTCATAGGTTTATTACATAAAAGTTACATAGAAATTGTTAAAAGGGAATTGTTTAGTGTTAAAGTGAATTTAAGTATTGTGATACCAGAAAGTATGAACATAAATGTGATTTAGCATCAATATAACTTGGTATTTAAATATTAATCGTATTATATTGTATAGGAACAAGAATAGAAGAATGAATTGCTAAAACACTGTACTTCCCCCTAACCCCTCTGAATTAATTAATTTGACTCCTATATAACGATATTTCACCCTCCCCCAATCGAATCAGTGTATGAAAATTTGGGGAAAAATAATACAAAGAACGATGGCAACATCCTCAATAACAATAACGAAAACAGGGAAAAAATTAACACCCACACAATCTTCACCTGCACAACAAAAAACCATAGACACGATGCTAACTACAGACAAGGAAAAAGCTGCCACTGCACACAACATGCAGAATATACAGTCTATATTAGCTATGATCCAGGAGGGGATGAACAAGACCCAAGAAACAATAGCGAATAACCATGAAGAAACAAAAAGGAACCATGAGGAACTGAAATCAGAAGTAGGACAAATAAATGATAATATAAAAAAAATGGACGATAAGATCGAGAGAATACAACAAAACATAGTTAAAAATGAAGAACGAATCCAAAACATGGAAGCTAAAATGGTGTTAATGGAGCAAAAGATAGATAACATTGAACAAAATCAAATGGAGATAAATAGAGAACTTGAAGAGTCAATTACCCATTTAGAATTAGAAAAGGCATCATTCTTTTTACGATTTCAAAATATTGCGGAAACAAAAGGAGAAGACCTAAGAGACCTGATGACAGATATACTAGTTGAGGCTACCCAGAAGGGGAAAAACGAAATTAGTAGGGAAATTGACGAAATCTATAGAGTTCATACGAACTATGCCCGCAGACACAAACTACCTAAAGAAATACATGTCAGATTTGCACGTAAAACTGTAAAAGAAGAGATCTACACATTAATGAGAGAGGGAAAACCCTGCTACAAAGGGAAAGAAATAATAACTCTAAAACAAGTTACAAGAAGAATAAGAGAATACAGGAAAAACTACAATTTCTTGACAACCCTACTGAACCAACATAAAATAATGTTCCGCTGGCTGGTGCCAGAGGGAATTCTAATATCATGGGACGACAAAAAATATAGAATCAACACGATAGAGAAGGCACAAGAATTTTTTGACACACACTTTACAATAGAAGAAGAACAGGAAACTAGGCATGACTCAGAAAATACAAATCAGGAACAGTCCACGGGGGAAACAAAAAAAGAAAAGGAAGAAAAGGAGGCTAGAGAAAGGGAGAAGATGGAAAGAGAAGGGGCTAGGGGGAAGACACAAATGGTAACAAGAAACACAAGTAGACTTAAACTAATAAAGAAAAACTAAGGGCAATGGGACGAGAGTTGAAATTAATCTCAATTAATATAAACGGCCTTAACCTACCAACCAAAAGAACACATACTTTCAAAAAACTCCAAAAATTAGACACAGACATTATCAATTTACAAGAAGTACATATTAAAAAACAACATAAACAATTACTGGAAAACAGAAAACTTGGATCATTATTTACCTCACTATCAGATAAAAAAAAAAGAGGTATCGCAATATACATTAAAAACCATATTCAGGCAAAACCAATTTACACAGATGGAGACGGCAGGATATTAATGATAGACATTAAGACGGAGACCCAAAATATGTTACTGGTATCAATATACGCCCCGAATGGGAACCAAAAAGAATACTTTAAAAAGATACATGATAAAATAAAAGAATTAGACTACGAACATATATGTATAATAGGGGATTATAATGCAATCGTAGATATGGACAATGATTACCAGAGTAACAAAAAAAAAAAAAAAAAACAAATCTAGGAAAAAGACATTACCTGACACTTTTAAGGATATGATTCAAGAGTTACAACTGAAAGATGCTTGGAGAGAATTAAATAAAACCAAAAAACAATATACATATTACTCAAACCCCCATCAGTCCTGGTCCAGATTAGATATGGCCTGGATGACCGCAGAATTAAGAGAAAACATCAAAGAAATTGAAATTACACCGAATGTATGGGCTGACCACAGCCCTATAACAATAGTCTGGAAAGGTCAGCAAAAAAGAGGAAGATGGATGATGGACAGAGAGATCATCAAAGATAAAGAATATATAGAGATGATAAAGAAAGAGATGGAGATATTTTTTCAAATAAACAAAAAGGAACATACAACATTGCAAATCCTATGGGATGCCACAAAAGCATATATAAGAGGACTAACAATTTCATTCAAGGCGAAGAAAAACAGAGAGAAACAGCAAAGAAGAAACAATTTACTGATTGAACTCGCAAAACAGGAAGCAGAATTACAGAACAGACCCGATAGGAAAGAGATCAAGGGAAAAATAAACCTTATCAAACATGAAATAAACCTAATAACAACAACAGAAATAGCTAGGAAAATCAAAATTGCAAAACAAAACCAATTTGAATTCGCAAATAAAACAGGACGTTGGCTGGCCTACAAACTAAAGAAAGAAAAGGAAAAAAGACTAATACACCAACTACAAGATGAACAAGGGCAACTGCAGCATATGAATGAGGAAAAAAAGCGAATTGTAAGGAATTTCTATCAGAAACTATATGCACAGGAAGAAATCCAATTGGAAAAAGTTAAAGAGTATATAAATAAAGCCAACATTCAAGAAATAAAGGAATCTCAAAGAAAACTCTTGAACAGACCAATATCGATGTCAGAATTAATTGAAGCGAAGAAGAAGCAGAACAACAATAAAACACCAGGTCCAGACGGTATCCCGGCGGAATTTTACAAAATTGAACACCAGCTGATTGATGACATTTTACTACAAGTCCTGAATGAAGCAATTTTAGAAGCCAAAATTCCTAAATCATGGATAGAGACAATCATTACATTGATACCTAAAGAAGACTCAGACCCCACTCAAACCAAAAACTACAGACCCATATCACTCCTAAACGCAGACTATAAACTATTTACATCAATTATGGCCCAGAGAATGAAGACAATTATTGTGAATTATATCCATCCAGACCAAAATGGATTTATTCCAAACAGGCAAATCAATAAGAACACAAGAACAATAGTCAATATCCTGGAATATTATGAACAAAAATCAGATGAAAAAATGGCTTTACTCTTCCTCGACGCACAGAAAGCGTTCGACAATCTCAACTGGGGATTCCTAACATTGCAACTAGAAAAAATGGGAACTGGCGAGAAATTTTTAAATATGATTAAAGCAATATATTCAGATCAAATTGCAAAAATATGGATAAACGCAGAGGCAACAGACCAATTTAAAATATCCAAGGGAGTGAGACAAGGATGTCCTCTCTCTCCTATACTATATATACTAGCATTGGAACCCCTGTTGAATGAAATTAGGAATGACAATGAAATAAAAGGACTAAGAACCAAAAACCAGGAATATAAGTTACAAGCATTCGCCGATGACGTAGTATTTATTTTAGAACGACCAAAACAATCAGGACTGAATTTACTAAGGAGGATAGAACAATATGGCGAAGTGGCTGGTTTGAAAATTAATAGACAAAAAACAAAACTACTAACTAAAAATTTGACACAAACCCAGGAGAAAGAATTGGAAGAGACATTAGGAATACAAACAACAACAAAAATAAAATATTTAGGAATTTGGCTCACCAATAAAGCATCATCCCTTAAAGAAGACAACTATATTAAATTGGCTAAACAAATTCAGAAGGACTTAGAGGCATGGAGTAAATTGAAACTATCATTATTAGGCAAAATTGCTTCAATTAAAATGACTATTTTACCAAAAATGTTATATTTATTTAGAACAATACCGATAAACCCAGGAAAATCATATTTCAAAGATCTTGATAAAATAACATCAAAGTATATATGGCAGGGAAAAAGAGCCAGGATTAAACTGAAACACCTGCAAGACACCAAAGAAAGGGGTGGCCTGGGATTACCAGACTGGCAAACGTATTACACAGCAACAGCCTTAACGTGGATTAAAGATTGGATGATGCTTGAAGATAAACGAACATTAGCACTAGAAGGATTTGATCTGTCCAAAGGCTGGCACACATTTTTATGGGAGGAAAAGCCCAGACAACATGATCATTTTAGGAGACATTATATCAGAGGAGCATTGGCAAAAATTTGGACTGAAATAAGGAGAAAACACTATGATAAAATCCCAAGATGGCTATCAACCATGGAGGCCCAGATTTACCCGAACACAATGGATATAGGCAAGATGAAAACCTATGACGAACTGTTGAATACAGAGGGAGATATAAAAACAACAGAGGAATTGAGACAACAGGGCATGAACATTGATTGGTGGACGTATTTACAGATAAAATCAAGATATAAAAGTGATATGAAAAAATTTGGAATCCAAAAAGAAAGGAATGAATTAGATAAAATCATAATACAATCAGATGACAAATTGATAACTAAAATATATAATTATTTGCTTAAATACAAATTGGAAGAAGAAGTGGTGAAGGAAAACATGATTAGTTGGGCAAAAAATTTTGGATATAATATTAACTTAGAAAAGTGGGAAAAAATGTGGAAAGTAAACACTAAACTGACAATGTCCGTGCCCTACAAAGAAAATACATACAAGATGTTTTATAGGTGGCATCTCCCCCCTGCACGGTTGGCAAGGATGTTTCCCAACACCAACCAGAATTGCTGGAAATGTAAAATACAGAAGGGGACCTATTACCACATGTGGTGGTTATGCCCGAAAGCCAAAAAATTTTGGAAAACAATTCAAAGTCAGCTGGAAGAAATCACCACCCAAAAAGTGCCCCTCAGACCGGAAACATACCTATTAGGATTATTGACTAAGGACTATAAAAAAGAGACACAATACTTAATAATACACATCCTAACCGCTGCCAGAATCGTTTTCGCACAAATGTGGAAATTGGAAGATACGCCACCAGAAGAAAAAATAATACAAAAAATAATGGAATGTGCGGAAATGGACAAACTGACCAAAGAAATACAGGGAAAAGAAGACTCAGACTATTATTTAATTTGGCAAAAATGGTACAATTGGCTAGATAAAAAGAACACGAAATAAAGAAATACCACCCAATGTTACCAAAACAAGGAAATAAAATGAAATATCATTATATAAATACTGATATATGATGAAAGATAATATGTACAGATATATTGATATATAATTACCGAAGTAGCTCTATTTTCAAAGTTCAAGCTTGATGACTTGATTTCACTGTATAGTTAATTTATGTTTAGTTTGTTTAAATGTTTATATTTGTATGTGTATGTTTGTCTATAATAAAAAATTAAAAAAAAAAGAAACTCATGTCAGAACACAAGATCAAAAATATTTGATAAATTCAAAATTAGGTATACATTTCATAGCTTCAAATTCGGAAAAAAAGAATGGTGTGGTTATTTACATAAATAAAAGACTGTCAGCTAAAATTATAGAAGCAGATGAAGGTGGCAGGTTTATAGCAATTGAACTGCACACTGTTTATGGCCAAATTCTTGTGATTGGAATTTATGCTCCTAATCAACAACAGGATCATTTTTATAAAATTTTGCACACCAAAATATTGCAATGGGATTACAGATCTATTTTAATCATGGGAGATTGGAATGGAGTAATTGATTCCAAATTAGATAAAAAGAGTCTGGCGAAGTCAAGGATCAGACTACCACAAACCTTTTTTGATATGAAAGAAGATTTGGAATTAAAAGACATTTGGAGAATACATAATCCAAAAGACTTGGACTATACTTTTTTCTCTGATAGACATAGATCTTTTTCTAGGATTGATTTTATTTTATTATCAAATGATTTACTTGTTAAAACAAAAAGAACTAAGATTTTTCCAAGAACTCTATCTGACCATAGTCCAGTATGGATAGAAATTGAGACTGGAAAGACTGCGAGAAGATCATGGAGATTAAATGAAAATTTGTTTAGATATGAAAAAAATATAACAGAACTTAAAAAACAGATTAAAGAATTTTTTGAAATAAACTTGAATAAGGGTACCCCAATTGAAATTGTGTGGGATGCGAGTAAAGCATATATGAGAGGGGTACTCATTCATATGAATTCTAAACATAAACTGAATCGACAAAAAAAAAAGGAAATCTGAACTGGAAGTAGAAATAAAGAATAAAGAACAGTTACTTATTAAAAATCCAACAGATGAAAGAATACGTGGTGCTATAAAACTTCTGAAAGACCAATTCCAAATGCTTATGGTGGAACAAGCGGCAACAAATTTACAATATGCGAAGCATAATACATTTTGTAATGCCAATAAACCGGGTCGATGGTTGGCCTATACATTAAGGAAGAAGCAGAGTATGCGGACTATTGATAGTATCGATATTGGAGGGAAAGAAATTTCTCAACAAAAATTAATTAAAGAAGTTTTTGTAGATTACTACACCAAATTATATGCTAAAGATGACATGCAGAATGGATTTATAGAAAAATATTTAGAAAATAAAAGAGTTACAAAAATTACCAACCAACAAAAGGAAAGAATGAATTATCCTATAACAGTTGAGGAGATAATTGCAGCAATTAAACAATTGAAAACAGCTAAAGCTCCTGGAACGGATGGCTTGACTGCAGTGTATTATAAAACTTTGCAAGCAGAAATGGTGGAACAACTCAGAGACTTATTTTGTAATATACAACAAGGGGGTAAAATACCCCCATCATGGAAAACAGCTTACATTTCTTTGATACCAAAAGAGCAAGTAGATCCTAAAAAACCAGAGAACTATAGACCAATATCTCTTCTGAATAATGATTATAAAATTTATGCAAAAGTATTAGCCAACAGGTTGATGCCAGTAATTCAAGAGGTGATTCACAATGATCAAGCGGGATTTATAGAGGGTAGATATATGAAGGACAATGTAAGGCAAGTTATAGATTTATTGGAATATCTTGAGAAGAATAAACAGATCCCTGCAGTGCTGGTTTTCTTGGATGCGGAGAAGGCCTTTGATAGAGTGGACTGGAATTTTCTATTAAAGACTTTAAAAAAAATGGACTTTGGGGATCAATTTATACAGGCGGTTTCAGCAATTTACCAAGAGCAAAAGGCACAGATTATTATTAATGGAAGTTTGACAACAGACTTTAATATTGAAAAAGGAACAAGACAAGGTTGTCTGTTATCCCCATTGTTATTTATTTTAACACTAGAAGTCTTGTTGAATACAATACGGGACTCTAATGTCTTGAAAGGTATAGTGATAAGGCAAGAGGATTACAGAATAAGGGCATTTGCAGATGATCTGGTTGTTACCCTAACACAGCTGATGGAATCAATAATCCAGATGAAAGACATTATAAAAGACTATGGCACAGTATCAGGATTTAGACTGAACCAGAAAAAAACTAAGATGATAGTTAAAAATATGACACAAGATCGAAAACATGAACTTGAAAGGAGGGCAGGTTTTGAGATTCTACCTAAGGTTAAATATCTAGGAGTTCAGGTTGCAGAATCAAATATGAAATTGTTTCAAAATAATTATGACATGTTGTGGCGAGATATACAGAAAGACATGGAGACTTGGAAAAAACTGCAGCTGTCTTTACTTGGAAGAATAGCAGCAGTTAAGATGAACATTTTGCCAAGATTTCTTTTTTTGTTTCAAATGATTCTGGTGCTTAAAAGTGATAAACAACTGAAAGAATGGCAAAGTGGACTGAATAAGTTTGTCTGGAACGAGAAAAAACCGAGAGTGAAATTGAAAATTATGCAAGATGTTCCAGAAAGGGGAGGCCTTAAACTTCCAAACCTACAGTTATATTATGAAGCAGCAGCTTTGACTCAAGCAAGTGATTGGTTTGGAAGGAAAAAGACTGGAATATTGAACATAGAAAGCTTTGATCTTTAATTTGGATGGCACCCTTACTTATTTTATGAAAACAAAGTGGATAAAGTATTTAAAAGCCAAATACTTAGAGATTCCTTGATGAGAGTTTGGAAGAAGCACCGACTCAAATGGGATTACAAAATACCACTATGGCTGGATCTTGGTCATACCATGTAGAATACAAATATAATGTCACTCGGGGGGTTTTTATATAAAGAGGTTCTCTTTACAGATGCAGGCAGATGGCAACTGAAGACATTAGAGACACTGTTGGATGAAGGGATTAATTTAACTTGGCTACAGTATAATCAACTTCAATTGAGATGGAAAGAGGATCAAAAAATTGGTATTATGTTGCATGAGGAAGAACTGGTTCGACATATAAAAGAGAAAGGTCCAATGCATATTAAAAGGCTTTACAATGTTTTGCTAGAAAGGGATTCAGAAACTGAATTGGTTAAAGATTGTATGATTAAGTGGGCACAAAATTTTGCAGAACCAGTGATGTTGGAAACATGGGAAAAAATTTGGGTGCAGAATGTTAAATTCACACAGTCACAGAATTTGAGGGAAAATTTTTATAAAATGTTTTATAGATGGCATTTAGATCCCAAGAAATTGTCGTGTATGTACCCTAATGTTCAGCCAAAATGTTGGAGATGTGATTGTTTAGATGCTACATATTATCATGTTTGGTGGACCTGTAAGAAAGTTAAGGCATATTGGATAAAAATATGGTGGGTCATGCAGAATGTTTTGAAAAAAAAAATTCAATTTTCTCCACAATTGTTTTTACTGGGGATAGTTAAGGGTTTTACATTGGATGAAACAAAGTTGATATTGTATATGATAACAGCAGCGAGATTATTGATAGGTAAATACTGGAAAAATGAAGCTTTGCCCACTATCGAGGAATGGACTTTGAAGATGGCCAGCTTTGCAGAGATGGCAAAGATTTCAGTATATCTAAAAGATCGCTCACAAGAGACTTATGAATGGGAATGGAAAAAGTGGATAGATTATGTGCAGAATAAATATCAAACTAGGAAGTATCAAATAGCTTTTCACTGAAAGTATTATATAAAAATAGAAATATTTGAATTTTGTGAAGATGGAAAATTATATGGGGGTTGGAGGGGTTCAGGTTTTATAAAAAGGGGATTTTGATGGGATTATATTCTGTGGAAGTCAGGGGGGAGGGGGGTTAGGTTGGGGGGTTGGGGGGGGTTGGGGGAGGAAATGGGGTGAAAATGTAATTGTAAAAGTTTTGCAATAAAAAAAAATCCTTGTAGTAGTTATCACATTTTCAAGTAGAATAGTTGTAAGATACTAAATTGAAAAGGTGACAGAAGATTTCTGCTCACTCAATCATTGCTTTTGGAAATTATGCTGCAGTTGAAAATGTACATTGAAAGTTTCTTCTGCAGATTTAAAGTAGGAGTGAGCCACTGTTGCCATCAAGCATAATTTCTATCATCTGTTGTAATTATCCATGTTGTCTGTTTCGACCAGTCAGTTTTAGCATTTTCTAGAGTCAGACAAGCATTGGTGTGTCAACAGAGTGGTAATGAGGACAGACTATATATTGTCTCAGTAAAGATCAAGTAATGTTAGAAAGTGCTGTGTGTTACTAGTAGGGAAATGGCCTAGATTTAAATGGAGTTGGAATTAAAACATCTGCAGGCTATATATTGCCTAAACATATGAACTGAAGAGAAGAGATAAAAATAGTTGAAGCAATTATTTCAGAGTAAAGTAAACAGAGTAGGAGAAGGACAGTTTAATTAAATGGTGTACATATCTCTGGAAAACTGGAAGGATTTTCACTAACAATGCTGTTTGTGGAACATCTCCATGGATTTTATTGTAGAATTGCCTGAAAGTGGGGGGGAACACAGTTATTTGGATGGTTACTGATTTGTTTTCTAAACAAGTGCATTTCGTTCCATGTTCCAAGATCCCTTCCTCAAAAACACTAGCGAAAATGTTTGTCCACCATGTGTACAGGTTACATGGCTCTTCAAAATGTATAATCTCTGACAGGGGTGTTCAATTTACCTCCCATTTTTGGAAAGAGTTCCTGGTGTTAATAGGCACCGCCCAGGGATTAAGCTCCACCCACCATCCTCAGACAAATGGGGCTTGTGAGAGAACCAATTCCATACTGGAACAATATCTGAGATGTTATATAAATTATCAGCAAGATAACTGGACAGATTTATTGCCGTTTGCAGAAATGGCCTATAATAACTCCATACATAGCAGCACAGGGTTCACCCCTTTCAAGGTGGCCACTGGCCAAGATTTTGTGCCAATTCCAGAGCTGCCCCAAGAAAATCCTCAAAACCCCTCTGATTGATTGGATCGAACAGCTACGTGGCACTTGGTCAGTAACTCGTAAGGCACTCGATGAAGCACATCTTGCTCATAAAGCCCAGGCTGATAAGAAAAGGGGTCAGACACAGGTTTATAAAGTTGAGGATATGGTTTACCTTTCCACCAAATATTTGCAAATTACCCAAAAGTCTAAAAAGCTGGGACCCAAATATGTGGGTCCTTTTCCGGTAGTTCAGATCATTAACCCAGTTATGGTACAATTGGAGTTGCCGAAAAATTTAAGATGAATTCATCCAGTATTTCATGTCATCTTACTGAAACTGGAACATTCGTCCCTTTTACATCCAGACCAAGAACCTCCTCCTGTCCCCATTCTGATTGAAGGAGAACAGCATTTTGAGGTCAAAGAGATTTTGGATTCCAGGAAGCATCATGGTAAGGTGCAGTATTTGGTAGCCTGGAAGCATTTCCCACTATCTCAAGCTGAATGGGTAAATAAACGAGATGTTCGAGCGCCAAAGCAAGTGCAATTGTTTCACACCAAATATCCTGATAAGCCTTGATGTCTGTATATATTGTATGTCTATCTCCCTCTTATCTTACAAGAACAATGCCTCTTCTGAAGGGGGGCTGAATGTCAGCCTCCTCTCTTTCGATGTTTACTTGTGTGGCTGCCATGGAAACAGGGGAGGGGGAACTAGGGGGATTCTTGGGGGAGGGAAGCATGCTGGAGGAAAACAAAAGTGAATCTTTGCTGCAGTTCTCTCTTTGAAGTTGATATGTTTCAAGGTCAACGGTCGGGGCATACCAGAAGGATGACACTGCCAGATGTGTACTCCCACATGACTCCTGGAGGACCTGTGGATTGGATGATTTACGCTGGACAGTGGGGAGTGTGTTACGAGGATTGGTGGATCAGGCCCAATAAGGAGACTTGAGTCATTAGATTAAATATTTCTCCTTTATTTACAGGTTCATCATATCATCATGGTTTGCATCAGGATCTGAACAACATGGAGGAGTGTGCCCACCTTTTATACCTGTGGGCGGGGATTCAGGTAAGGAGGGGTCTATGGGAGGAGCTGGCCAGGTGGGTGTCTGGGTTAACCCTTGCATTGCTGAGCTATAGCTGGTCCCTGGCACGGGTAGGGCATTTATACCTGACAGAGTGGATGCTTTCTATATGTGATTTTCGCACCTATGCTTCAGTTCTTGCTTTTCTATGGTTGCATTCAGTTCATATTCAGTAAAAATACCTTTCTTCAATGAAAATGGAGTTGGGGTTTTTCTTTCTTGAGTATTGAAAGGAGGCACACCTGACAGCTACCTTCAGATGACCATTAAAGTACTTTAGAGTTAGTGCAATTTCTCCTGTAACTTTCCCACTGATTGGAAAAGAGAACAGGCCAGAAAAAAAATCTGATTAATCAAATGATTAAATGTAGTATATCCTATCTTTTTATCAACTAAATATGTCTCTCTGTGATATACAATAAGCATGAAATAAAAGAAAGTAAACTAAAACATAGTTTAAAACTATTAATACATAAATAATACATTAATGTAACAAGGAACAACCACCCAATTTAATTATAGACAAATTTGTACATCCAGGTCCTGCAGGAATTAAAATACATTAGTCCACAGGTGGAAGGATGATACCAAAAGGACTACCTTAACCTCTTTTGTAGAGTTCCACATTCTTGGATTTAACTATGAAAAGTTAAGCTAAAGGACTGAAAAAAGGGAAATGGAACAGAACAGACTCAGTAAGTCATTTTATGTCAGAAGCAAGACATATATTACAGTTTTTGTACAGTAACGGCGATAAGATACCATTACTCTTATCTATCTACTCAGGTTCCCCACACCCCCTGAAGCTCCTTTTTTAAGATGAGAAGAACAGGGGTAAAGACAGTATCACATTTCTGAGAAGCTTATCTATGTACTATATATGATATGGATGGATAATGGATATGAAGTATGTCAGTGCTGCCTTCCTGCTTTGCTCCATTGCTGCTTTTTCTTATCTTGTAACTACTTGGCATACCTTTCACTATGAATGCAGTTGAAGGCTCTTTCTTTCTAAATGACAAAGTCTGGACAAGTCTGACATTAAGTCAACTCTGCATGGTCCACCTGGAAAATTGCATCTACCACACAGATTGTGCAAGAAATGTTAGATCATGAAGGGGAGCAGCTGGTGACCTGGGGGAATGCTGCTTTGAACCAAGAGACAGTGAGGAGTACCCTGGGCTAGAAGTGGATAACTCCCTAGAAGCAGGCACTTGACCGAAAGCCCAGTGGAGAACCAGAGTCGGGAGACTGGAGGATTGGGATAAACCTTTCACTGTAGTAACTCTTAACTGAGGGAGCTGATCCCAAACCTGGTGTTCCACTGAGGCATGTAAGCCTGTGATGATGAACCAGACCAGTTGTGGGATTCAAATTTTTTTACTATCAGTTCTGTGGGCATGGCTTGGTGGGCATGGCTTGGTCGTCATGTGACTGGGTGGGCGTGGACAACTCAATGTCACTCATATTGATGGGTGCTTTGCCTCGCCTGGCCTCTCATGACAATGAGGATGTTGCAATGGTTGTAAGTGTGAAAAACAGTTATAAATCACTTTTTTCAGTGCCATTGTAACTTTGAATGGTCACTAAATGAACTGTTGTAAATCAAGGATTATCTGTATGAAAATACAACAACCTTCTTTGTTTGCAAAAAGCTGCCCTAAATATCAATCATTAGATTAGAAATACCTGCAAGCCAAGTTACAAATCAGGCAGGGTGCCAGAGTACCTTGAGGAATTAAAACAGTTAAAATGCAATGATAGCTATCAACAGCCAACTCTTGCTCATAAAGTGAAACCCTTTAGCAGAGGGGTCATTTAAGCTCTCCAGAAAGAGTACAACCAGGAGAAAAATCCATAGATCCATTTGCACCACTTAAAGATACCAGCTAGTCTCACTCACCTCATAAGATATCCTAAGGAAATCATCCAGATTTACGGAAATATCACATTAACCCCAGAAAGGCAGAAAAAAAATCAGTGCCAAGCTTGCATCCTGCCTCTTGGAAGTACACTCCAAAAGGACAGTGCCAAGAACCACTAAAGCAGTGAAGGAAGACCCCCTCCCCAGATAGAAAAAGCATTTGAGATAAGCCTGACTACAATTAACAGTAGAATGAAGCAAAAGAAAAAACACAGTAGCTGTTGCTTGTTAAACCAATTACCAGAACAAATAGACACAGGAACTAGCCAGATTTCTCAACCCTGCTTCTTTTCAGGAACAGAGATTAATCTTTTTCCTTCCAAACAAAGCTGAATAGGGAAAATTATCCCATCAATAAACACAGGATTAAACATCACCAAGCACAGAATTAAACTTCACCAAAAGTCAGAAAGGGTATGTAAACTCATGTTTGAAAGTCAAACTTTCTAGCTAGCCAAGAAGCCTTGCTGAATGTCACTCATCTTGGTTCCTTGTCTTTAAAAGCTTCTTTCTGGCAGCTCTGCTTCATTATTCAATTATTTCTTTAAAGTGTTGATGATTGCATCCCGGTTGGAAGAACTCCAACAGGGGAGTATTTCCTCCCAACAGCAGCGTAAAAAGCTTAAAACAACCCTTCCCCTTTAAGAAAGTCAAAGAAAAAAAGAAAAAAAAAAGTACCAGCAAAGGAAAAAAAAAACCTCTGGAGAAACTCAGGTGGCAGTAAGTCTAGGCGTACTACCAAGAATGTAATAAGGGTTAAGGGAGAGGCAGTTTCTGTAAGCAGGGCAATAAAGATTAGGGTAGATACAACACCAGAATGTTGTAATTCCTTATAAGATTAATCCTGTAAAGTGGGAAAAAACAAAAACAAAAGGAGATTTCTTCTAACAACTGGTTCTCCGAACTGCTTAGAAAATTAACTACTGATTCTAGCGAACCGGTGCAAACCAGTAGAATCCCACCTCTCAACCAGACCTCCAATGCAATGGGGCTTGAGCAGGTGATCGATTTTTTGAGGGAGACCTTCAACAAGCTAAGAGCTCAGGACCTTCTGGAATGACCAGATCCACCACAGACCAGGATAGCAGCAGCCCAGCCAGGAGTTTCCTGACTGGCTCCATCACCGACCCAAGCTACCCTCCTGGAGAGAGGGGATTGGTGCCAATGGGGTTAGGAGTGAAATTCAATGGGGATGTGAAACAGCTGGCCTTCTTCTTCACCCAAGTGTGGAATTACATGGAAGAGTATGGGCCAGACCTACAGAATGACCTGGCCAGAGTGTGGTGCATCACCATGGCCTTCAAGGGAGAAGCCAGAGAGTGTCTGGTGGCCCTCCATGATGACAATGCTGTGGAATTGTGCCATTTTGACAGATTCATGGTTTTCTTGAAGAAGCAGTTCAAAGATCCACTCACCAATTGTAAGGCCTGGATCAGGTTGGTCCCAGGACAAGAACCTTCAAAACCAGGGAAACAAAACCCCAGCCCTCACCACCTGGATGCTTTTGGTACAGCAAAAAAGATCATTGAGTGCTGATTGCCAAGTCTTGGCACTGACCCCCTCATGGGAGCCCAAAAGGGATGGAAAGGGGCCCATCAAGTCCAAAGAGACAGTGCTCAGAGGAATAGAGGTTGTAGCAATGGTGAGGGAACTCTGACCAAAGACCCCAAGGCTGGAACAGAGAGCAACAGCAGAGGAGATGGCGACCCACTGGTAAGTTGCACCATAACACCAGTAACTATCTGAGTAGAACTAATGGTGACTTCCTCAGGGCACAAAGGCACTACTCTACTGGACTCTGGGTGCACTAGGTGCCTAGTCAGCGCTGGCATAGTGGAGAAATTGGGAATGCATTTCAGGGAACCAAGATCCCAATAACATTCTCTCATTCTCTCAGAGAAGGAGAGGATGACCTGATGGTAAATAGTCCCATCATCCCTATGATGACACGAGTGGAGATTGTGGTGTCCTCCTCAGGAGTAAAGGGGGTTCTTATGGTCCTTTTGGACTTGGGGTGCACAAGGTGTGTGATTAGCCTCCAGTAGCTGAGAAGGTGGGGATGAGACTGAGGAAACTGAGGCAGCTCATGGCATTTTCCCAGTTGGATGGCTCAATAACAGGCAGAGTGCCAGTGACCTGCCTGGCTGAGCCAGTGGAATTCAAAGCTGGGGCCCGAATAGAAACTATTCACGTCATTATAGTGTCCAGGATGACCGAGCCCATGGTCCTGGGGTTAGTGTGGTGGAAAAAGTAAAACCTGGCCTTGAATTGGGACAGAAGTGGCAGGTGCGAATGGAAGCAAGAGACCAGCAGTGGCTAGTGGAAGTGTTAAGCTCCATCCGCATGTCTGCAGCCAGGAAAGTAAAAGTGGAAGCTGCCAGTAAAGGGAGGCAGTGAGCTGGAGCCGCTGATTCCACAGGAATACAGTGACTTAGTTGAGGTCTTTAGCAAAAAGAAATCAAACATGCTCCCATCCCACAGACCCACGGATTGTGTGATTGAGTTCATGCTGGGAGCCAAATTACCCAAACTGATGACACCCAGGGAGATGGTAGAACTCTGGGAATTTATAGACAAGAAAATACCCCCTCCCACTTATTATTTTTTTTGTAAAAATTTTTTTATTTTTTACACAAACACACAAACAAACATACAATGCATTTTTTCTGAACAGAGTATTGGCTGAGTCATATATTTATACAATTTTTGGTCATCTCCAACACAATTTATATATTTCACTTTTTGTCATAATAATCTTTCTCTCTAATTTTTATTAAGCAATGTTACCCTTTGCCTTAATCTCTAATCTTAATCAAATTCAATTTTTCTCTTCCCCCCCCTCCAAGTAAAAACCCTTAACTTTAAGGTCTCACAACATAATGTAATCCCCATATTTCCCTAAATTCCCTTATTCTAATCACAAATATTTTTCTTTGTCAACTTTTCCAAATATTACAATCCAATATTTTACTAAAAATCACTTAAATAAATAGCATTACAATCATTCATTTCTTTTCTATTGCTTTTTCAAATATATATATGATCACTTCTTATTAAACAATAAACCAAATTACTTTGCACAGTATATTTTCTTAAATCTTAAATCCAATTTTCAATTACTTTTTCAATTATATAAAATAATACCGCTTCAACAATATCTTCACGTCTAATTTCCGATTTTTTAGTTAAATTCCAAAATTACGATTAAAAATGTTCCAATTAATACAATTAATTGGTTACAGTTAAAAATATTCCAAATATTACAATCTCATATATTAAACTTATTTGTGTTTCTAAAGCTTATTTCAATTCATTTATAAATCAAGGTAATTATCCATTGCTTTATACTTAATTTAAACAAAATTAATTTTCAGTTTAATTTCTAATATTCTAATTAATTTCATTATTACAATTAAATACATTCCAAGTACTACAATCTCAACTGTTTCATTTTCTAAAATTCATTATATCTAGAGATCTTACTTCAATTCATTTTTATTCTAAATATATACAACATATTTCTTTTTTCCCCTTTCAAGCAATTATTTCTTTCTCCCTTTCTCCCATTTTCTTTTTTTCTTCTTTTTCCCCATCTTTTTTCTGCATTTTAAAATCCTGAACTTTTCTGTTTTGCCCTGTATTTCTCATTACTCTCCATCCCTTTTTCTTCTTTTTTATTTTCCCACTGTTAATCCCAGTGTAATCATTTAAGTTTTTTATATTTTTCCTATTCCCCCTTTTTTCTCTCCTTGTCTCTTTCCACCTTTTCTATTTTTATCATTGTTAATCCCAATATAATCTTTAAAGTTCACCTCTATTGCTAAACCTATCTCTTTTCTCCCAGTCCTCCTCTCCTTTTCATTATTATACTCACATGATCATTTAATTTTTCATAATCAATATCTTTGTCTTTGTCTTTGTCTTTATCTTCAATCTCACTTCCTTGCTTCTCATTTGTAGTTTCTTTATCCACTTGATTATGTTCTAACGTGATTTCTGGTTCATCAGGTTTAGGTTTTCAATGCAGCATTATAATCATTTCATTTAATTCTGTTTTCAGTGATATACGCATCATTTTAATCATTTTTATAAGTTCCTGCGCCATTTTATTATTTCTGGGTTGTTGTTATTTTAATTTTAAGTTTCGTTGTAATCCACATTCTTTGGTTATCAAAGTCAAGCAGCCTGCAGACAAACAAACGTTCCTTAAAAGTTCCCACTGCCTTATCACTACAAAAGTCCTTCTCTTGTCTTCAAAATAAAAGTTCAATGTTGTAATTTTTTTTCCGCCTATAGATGTCTCTCTCCAATCCACAATTCCAATCAGCAGCCTAAAAAAGTATCCATTTTGTTTAAAATCCACATTACCAATCTTTGGCAATTTTTCTCTTCTTCTTTTTTATTTTGTATTTCCCCTAGTCAATTTAAAGTCCAAATCCAAATTCCAAAAGTTTTTTTTTTTAAAAAAAACTTCTATTACAGGGCTTTTAAGTTTCACTTTGTTCTTTCTTCAATGATCAACAGAGATCTTTTTAAATTCTTTCCAATCTCCTTCACACCTATTATGGGTTTTTATTTCTTCTATTTTTTTAAATTATCTCCACACATTTTAGTCCAAAAATCAATTTTCTTTTCGGGCTTTGCCACTTTAAACTTCCACTTTACCCTTCTTCCTTCATTGCCCCCATGCCCATTAACCACTATTTTGCTGGGGCACCTTTAACAAATTTAAAAATCTTCCTTTTTTGCCTATGAGCTGGCAATCACTCACCCGGCTTCAGTATTCCATTCAAATCACTGCTCCTGCTCAAAACATGGTCAGGTTGCCCCAGCTTAATGATGGCTGCAATGGCCGCTGCCCCCGCTGCCGAGTTTAAGAGTTTCCTGTGACCTCCGAGGAACTTGCCTGTTCCTCTTGGTTGTCAGAGATGCCTCTCCTTCTTCTCCATCCCTACAGGACAGATCTGATCCAAAGACCCCTCAACAGCGGCTTGTCAGCCCGGGATTTCGCAAGGCTCATTGACGCCCGCTATTCCCTGACTGTCTCACCACGATGCTTCCAGTCGAATCCCACCCCACCTCCCACTTATGAGGAACATGCTGAACTACTTGGCCTAGGGGAGGATCTTCACTAAGCTGGACTTGAGAGAGGCATACTACTGAGTGAGAATAAAGGAAGGAGAAGAATGGAAAATGATGTTTAATTGCCTCCTGGGCTGCTACCAGTTTCAGGTGATGCCATTTGGAGCACTTGCCATGTTCATGCAACTAATAAATGAAGTCCTGCATGAACACCTGTATAAGATGGTCCTGATGTACCTGAACAATATACTGATATACACCAAGACCCCAGAAGAGCATGTGAAATTAGTCAGAGCGG
Organism: Arizona elegans; assembly: GCA_022577455.1. NCBI lineage: Eukaryota > Metazoa > Chordata > Lepidosauria > Squamata > Colubridae > Arizona > Arizona elegans. The sequence continues at coordinate 160,672,866 of JAKOOJ010000001.1, forward strand.
TACTCTAAAAATTACGAAAGGCTTAGCTCTACACAAAATTGTCTAAGTATGACTTCCATAAAACCAGCCTGGACTATTTAGGGTATCAAATATCAAAAGAGGGAGTGATGATGGACCCCAGCAAGGTGAAGGCAATATTAGAGTGGGAGCCCCCTTGAATAAGGAGATAGTTGTAGAGTTTCAGTGGGTTTGCAAATTTCTACTGCCAATTCATCACATTTGCTCAAACCCTGCTGATTACCAACTTGCTGAAAATGGGAGGGGGGGTGAAGCCCAAACGTGGACAGCCACTGAATTGGTCCCTTGAATGCCAAGTCACCTTTGAGAATTTGAAGCACCTCTTCTCTGCAGAGTCGATCTTAAAGCACCCCGACCTGGATGAACTGTTTGTGATACAAATAGATGCTATTGATGTGGCTGTGGATGCACTTCTGCTCCAAAACGTGCAAAGGGGCCCCTGCAACTCTGTGCCTATATGTCCTGCAAGCTTTCTGAGACTGAGAGGCAATGGGCTATTTGGGAGAAGGAAGCCTATGTGGTCTGATGGGCTGTCCTAACCTGGAGGCAGTTTGTAGTCCCTAAAACCCCATTTGAAGTGTAAAGTGACCACAACAACTTGGAAGCATTGAATACACCTCAGAAGTTATCCCCTAAGCAGGTTTGGCGAGTGCAATACTTCAACTGCTTTAACTTTACCCTCTGCTACCTATTGGGGAGGGAAAACTTTCTAGCAGACACTCTTTCCTGGATGTCACAATACAACAGTGCCTGAGAGAAGGTTGTTAACTCCATCATTCCATCTTCACAGCTCATGGCACCAGCCCACATGAGACAACAGAAAGGGTGATACCTGCAATCAGCTGAGGACCTATTGATGGATGCCTTGTGGGAGGCAAATGGTTTCAGCAGCACAAAACTGACCTGTCCCTAAAGGATGGGCTAGTATGGAACTGAACTGAAGTGTACATCCCAGTTAGCCAGAGGGCAATTATCCTGCAGCGGAGTCATAATGTGAGGGCAGCAGGACAGTTTGGAATTGTAAAGACTCTTCACCTAGCAAAAAGGCAGTTTTGCTGGCCAAAAATGAAAAGGGACATAGAGACATACATGGCCAGTTGCCTGAAGTACACCTCAATGTGACCAGGTGCCCCATGTGCCAACTAACCTCTACCTGTGTAATCTCCAGGACTGCTGCAGCCAGTGGCCAACTCTAATAGCCCTTGGGAAGAAATCTCTATGGACTTCATCATTGAACTGCCAGAGAGCACTGGAAATACTGCAATCTGGACTATTACTGACTTGTTTTCCAAACAGGATTCTCTTAGCCTGAGTCCCAGCCAAGCTACTTGTGCAGCACATATACTGACTGCATGGGGTCCCAAAGTGCACTATTTCAGAGTACAGTTCACATCAAAGTTTTGGCAGGAGTTCCTAAAGCTGGTAGGCTCCTCCTAGGGACTTAGCTTTCTCCATCATTTTTGCACTAATGGAGCCTGTGAACTAGGGATGAAATGCTACCAGTTTGCACCAGTTTGGGCAAACCGGTAGTAATAAAAGCTACTGGTTTGGGCAAACCGGTAGTAAAAAAGAGCTATCGGTTCATCTAAACTGGTATTTCCAACAATCAGCTGTGCCACACGATTTATATTCGCTAGAAAGCAGGCAATTTCCCCCTGCTGTTCTATTTACTTTCTTAAGCCTTCTTTTTCCATGTGAAGTGCACATTTGGTGTGCACTGCACATGCTTGCGCATGCAGCATGCATTTGGTGTGCAATGTGCATGCATGTGCAGTGCACATTTGGCACATACTGCACATGCACAAGCAGCAAACTGATGGTAAACCGAGGAGGATTTCACCACTGCTGTGAACACATGAATTCAGTCCTAGAGCAATACCTGTGGTGTTATGTGAATTACCAGCAAACCAATTGGGCCAAGCTTCTGCCATTTGAAGAAGTGGCATATAAATTGGTGCAGAGTAGCATAGGGTTAACCACTTTCCAGGTAGCTACTGAAATAGAGTTTGTACCTGTGCCAGAGCTCCTTCAAGAAAAGCTATCATCAGTATAACTGGCTGAATGGATGGACACATTAAAAGCCACTTGGGTTACAGTCATTAGAGAAAGTGAGAGAAATGCAAAAGTGGCAGACAGACAAAAAAAGGAAGAGATAGGGTGTACCTATCCACAAAGTCTTTAAACCTGAGGCAACCTTGTAAAAAGCTGAGGCCTAAGTACATAGGGCCTTTCCCAATTAGCACAATCATAAATCCAGTGGAACTAAAACTGCCAAAAAGCCTCAGGCACATTCACCCAATGTTTCACTGTAGCCTTTTGAAAACTTTCTGCAGCTCAGGATTAAGACCTGCTATGGAACCACCCCTCCCACCATCTTAGTGAGAGGAGAGGAACACTTTGAAATTAAGGAAATCCTTGATTCCAGGAAACGTAAAGGGAAATTGCAGTATCTAGTGTTGTGGAAGGGATGTCCATTAGCAGATGCTGAATGGATAGCAGTGAAGGATGTTAGGACATTGAGACTCATTAGCAAGTCCATGCTAAATATTGAAACTGACCTAGATAGGAGTGAGTCTAAGTCTCCTACATTGAAAGATCGGAGTTGGCTAGCAGAGTTGATGGGTGCTTCTGGTGTGTAATTAGGGTGTAGTCGGTCTAATTTTGTTCTGAGTCTGTTCAGCTGGGCTTTTGTTCATGGTGGTGCTAGGGGTTACGTTGGATTAATAGGAATTTATTGATTCGCATTTGCCAGTCCCCTTGGCCCATTCGGGATAGTGCTTCTTTGGTTGATTGCACTATTATTTCTGCCTGCCCATTACTGGCGGGGTGGAATGGTGCAATCAGGGCATGGTGGATTCCCTGTTCCGCTAAGAATAGTTTGAATTGAGTGGCCATAAACTGAGGGTCGTTGTTGGAGACTAGAATGTCTGGTAAGCTGTGTGTGGAAAATAACTTTCTTAACACTTTGATGACTGCCTCCGCTGTTGTGGAGGTCATTAGAACTATTTCCAACCATTTTGATTATGCATGACTATTACCAGAAATGTTTGCCCATGGAAGGTCCCACCAAAATCTATGTGCACCCTTGACCAGGGGGCCCTTGGTGTTTCCCAGGCATGCACTGGGCAGAGGGGGGTGCTGGTCTGGACTCCTGGCATTGTGCACATGTAGCTACTTACTCGGTAATATCCCTGTCCATGTTTGCCCACCAAATGTAACTTCTGGCCAATGCCTTTATCCTTACTATACCCTACATGTAGGACTTCTAATATTGTTCTCCTTAGCTTAGGGGGCACCCTCCAAACTCAGCCAAGCACTTGTACCAATGTTCTGTCCTTGGCTGAGTGTCCAGCTATGTCGGCTGCTGTAATCGGTCTGGTGGGTAACTCCTCAATGAGGAGCACTGGTGCAAGGGGGCTGGGTTTTCCACAAAGGCTGGCAGCAGGCACCAGTTGAAGGCTTCGGTGTTCCCCAGGAACTTGCCAGGTCAGTGGATTAGGTGGTAATTGTAGGCGGCCAGGAAAATTGTCCCTCTTGTCATTCAAGGTGACAATAAAGTTGGTGTGGGACAGTCTCCAGCAAGCAGACTGAGGAGCAATTTATGGTCAGTCACTAGTTCAAAATGTCTACCATATAGGTATTCGTGAAACCACTTCACCCCTGCAACCACAGCCTCTTTGTCCAACTGGCTGTAGTTCCTTTCGGCTGCCGATAAAGTTCTTGAATAGAATGCAATCAGTGCAGGGGTGGGTTCTACATTTTTTTTACTACCGGTTCTGTGGGTGTGGCTTATTTTGTGGGTGTGGCTTGGAGGTCATGTGACTAGGTGGGCGTGGCTAGCTGGTCAGAGTCATTTCTGGAAGATCCTTGCACTTACGACCAGTCCTCGCACTTACAACCCGACTCATTTGTTTGCTTTTAACACTGATCAGCTGTAGGACGCCCCTTTGAAGCCCCACGGCAAGAGTTTAAACAGTTTTTTCCCTCTAGTCATCAACTGGGACTCAGGAGGCAGCAATAGATTGGGGGTGGGACCAAATAAAAGGTAAGAATAATGTGGGTGGGTGGGTGGGTGGGTGGATGGGAGGGCGGCGGGGGGGAGAACTGGTTCGGTGACATCATATTGTCACTGCTACCGGCTCGGCCGAACCAGACTGAACCACTGAATCAGTGCCTTGGTTCTGTTTGGCATTCGGTGGCTGAGAATGGCTTTGATGCCAAAGAGAGAAGTGTCACAAGTGAGGGTGACTGGGAGGGTCTTGCAAAACTGCAACAAAATATTTTCCAATGATAAAAGCTTTTTAACTGCTGTGAATGCGGTTTCTTCCTTTTGGCCACAGGTCCATCTAATTTTTCTATCCAGAAGTCAGTGCAGCGGTTCAGCCACAGTTGCCTTCTGCAGTAAAAAAGTGTAAAAGTTTAATAGTTCCAGGAATGCCTGTAGTTCCATTTGGTTTCTGGGGGTGGGGACTTGTATTTCTCTGACTTTGTCATTTGTAGGGTGTAGTCCTGAGCCATCTATCAGGTAGCCTAAGAATTCTACCTGGGATAAAGCTATTTTACACTTTTTCCTTTTAACCTTATTACCCACTTCCTGGAATCTACTAAGGACTACCCTTAGTTAGTCAAGGAGCTGTTCGTTGCAATTAGAGAAATTAAAACATCATCAAAATATGGTATTACCCCTGGGATGCCCTGTAAGAGGCGTGCCATGATGCTTTGGAATAGTCCAAAGCATCATGGCACGCTTATGCTGAATTATGTGGCATTTAAAAGCTCCCCAGTGGGTAACTATTGTCTGAGCCTCTGCAGTGGCATCGTCCACTGGTAGCTGTTGGTAAGCTTGTGTCAAATCTAATTTTACGAATGTCTTTCCTTTTCCGAGAGAATGTAAAAGGTGCTGTACGACAGGTACCGGATAGGCACTCTGCTGTAACACCTTGTTGATCGTGCATTTGTAGTTCACGCAGATATGGACTGAGCCGTCTGGCTTGACAGGCATGACTATGGGTGTTTCCTACTTCGCATGGTCAACTGGTTTTAAAACCCCTTGGGCAATCAGCTTATCCAATTGGCTGTCAATTTTCGAGCGTAAGGCAAATGGTACCCTGCACAGCTTCATTCTTATGGTGTCAATTTTGGGGTTGAGGTTGAAAGAAATCGGTGTTCCATTATACTTGCCCAAACTTTGGCGAACACCTCTGCGAATTCCTTGATCAGCTCCTCGATGCTGTCATTTTGGATGGTGTGGACACCAGTCACTTCTAGACCCAGGGATGTGAACCAGTCAAGTCCGAGCAGGCTTGGCAGGGCGCCACTTACTAAAGACAGTTCCAGCAGCCCTACAAATTCCTTGAAGGCTACTTAGAAAGTTCTGTGTCCTATGATGGGATGCGGTTTCCTTGATAGTCCTTCAGTTGAATATTCTGATGCGTATGTGTTTTTGGGCTCGGCGTATCATTCCTCACTTTGCCGTGGCTTTCAGGGTTGCACTCTTCTGGGACCTGTCAGGTAGATCAGCTGGTTTGCATGGTAACCGGCTGGTTGACTGGCACAACAGACTCTTGCCAAATGCCCCTTCCTATCACATCTCTGGCAAATGGCATCTTTGAAATGGCAGGCTGACCTCAGGTGATTTCTGCCGCATCAAATGTATGCTGCCATTGTCCACTCTGAAGCTTCTTTTCTTACCGATCGTAGGTGGCAGACCAAATTCTTCTCATCCATTGGTTCCTCCTGCTTGGTGCTGCCTTGGTGGATGGTGGCATTTTGGAGCAAAACTGTTGGGTTGGCAGTTTTTTGAATGCCCACCATAGATTTGATTGAATTTTCCTCAACTCTGGCTTCATCCAGTGCTGTCTGCAGTGTAAGGTTAGGCTTGGCCAGCAGCCATCTTTGGAGATTTAGGTCTCTTACCCCATAGACTATTCAGTCCAGGAATATTTCATCAAAGTCTTGGAATTTGCAGTACAAGGCAGCCCTTCAGAATGCTGTAACATTTTTGTTAATTGACTCACCTTCTTCCTGGTTCTGGAGATTGAATTCATGCCATCTGATGATCTTGGAATACATGGGCGTGTAGTGCATGCAGAGGTTATTCTGTAGCGTTGTCCAAGGCATGGTCTGCACAGCTGCAGGTGCCACGAGTGCCTTGGCTACTTTGAATATTTCCAAGCTACAGTAGCTCAGAAAAAGTGCTCGCTTTCTGTTGTCAAAAAGTCCAAAGAGCCTCTAAGAAACACTCGAACCGGACTATGTAAGAGTCCCAGTTCTCTGTGGCTGGATTAAAATGATCGGGTGATGCGTGCATAGTCATATTGAGAGGACCAATGCAGATTAGGCTGTGTTGATGGTCGGTGAGATTCCAGTGTCGTGGTAGCCAATCTTTGTTCACTGTCTTTGTTCGCTCCTGGCTGGGATCGCGATCAGTTCGTTTGCTTCTTCTCTTCAGATCCCACCTTCACCGCCAGTGTTGAGTAGCGGGTAGAGTGAAGAGGCAGAGATCATTGTGTGACTTTAGTTCTTTATTGTTACAAAGAAACTCCAGCAAAGCTTGCCCTTTTATAGGGGCTGCCAGTCGGATCGATCAATCAGTTTAAACTATTCTTCCTGCCTGGACGGCAGACCTTTCTTTAGCTTCACTCTATGTTTACTGAGTATTCAACATGAAACCTTCTGTACATTTGTTCTATCTTTCCAGGCTTATCTTTCTTCTGGAGAGTTGGCATGTCAAGGTTGACTCACAACCCACCTCTACTCTTTGCTTGACAACAGAGGCTAAGGGAGGGGAATGTTTGGAATGTATTCAAAGCTGGGAGAAAGGTGAGGAATTTATGTGAGTCTTTTGCAGCTTGAGAAAAAAGGCCATGTGGTGGGGACCTTCCGAAAGTGCAGGCTGTTTTCCCAAAACAAAACGAACATACTGGATTGGTGGACAATGGACACTGGGTGGCCCAAATGGGGAAAAGAGGAAATTAATTATGCTGTTTGCCACCCGAAAATCTCAAAGCTAGCTCTCGGCTCCGTCTGTCATCCAGACCATGTCCACCAAGAAAGCATCAGAAGCAGCATCCGTTAACAATCTTTTATTCCAGATAAGCAGCAGCACAGCAAGAAGAACAAAACAGGATGGAACACACAGTTTAAGTCAGCGCTGCACGCAGCCGCCATGCAGTGCTATTTATATTTTTCCCCGCTCCCAAACCACCATCCGGCAAACTAACTTCAAAATTCCCCCCTCCCACATCAGCTGGCGAGTTCAGTGCCGCCCGGCGTCGCAGCTCTGACATCATAGGACAGCGCTGGTAGGTTTCGGCTGTATCGTCCGATTCTCCAGCTGCTGCATCGCCCGATTCTCCAGCTGCTGCACAGAGCCGATGCCGCTGTGCCGGGAGGCCAGGTGAGCGCCTTGTCCAGTCCCAAACACCCCAGCGTCCCTGAGATGGCGAGCCCTGGCCAGGGCTCGACAGGCGGCTCCCCTCTACCAGGGATCCACCTGTAGGAGGAAAAGGAGAGGTATTAATTACTGTGAATACAGTCCCTGTAGGCTGTGGTTTGTTGGGATACCTGCGATGGAACCTTCGTACCAGACGTGCAACATGCATGTCTGATTGTGCTACCCAGGATGCCTGTGCTAAGGGATATCCTTTCCACCTTACTAAGTACTGGAGTCTGCCCCGATGATATCTAGATTCTAATATCTTATCTATTTCGTATTGGTTCGTATGTATAGGACCTGGTTGGCTGGGCGCATCGGTGGGTTTATCTACTACAGGTTTCAACAGACTACTGTGAAACACAGGATGTATTTTACCCAACAGCAAGGGTAACTTGAGGACTACTGTCACAGAGTTGATTACTCGGGTAATCGGGAAAGGTCCCAAGTATTTTGGACCTAGCTTCCTACTAGGCAACCTAAGCTTTAGATATTTGGTTGACAGGTATACTTTATCTCCTACTTGAAACAGCTTTGGGTCTGCCCTTCTTTTATCTATGTAGGACTTATATTCGTCTGCTGCTTTCTGTAATGCTATTTTAACGTTGGGCCATATGCAGCGAATTTTCTCTGCCCAGCTACCAGGGGTGCCTATGCTGGTTGATGGAGGCTCTACTTCCGGTATGATTGGGAAATCTCGATTGTATACGACCTGAAAGGGGGAAAGGCCTGTGCTATGATGAATGACGTTATTATAAGCTACTTCTGCAAATGGGATAAGCCTGGACCAATCAGATTGCTGGTAAGAAACATAGCAACGAAGATATCGCTCAACTGCAGCGTTAGCTCACTCTGCTGCTCCATTAGTACTGGGGTGAAATGCAGAGCTTAACCCCTGGGTGGAGCCTATACGCTGTATGAAGCACTTCCAAAATTTAGCAGTGAATTGGACTCCGCGGTCTGAAATAATCCTCTTAGGAACTCCATGGAGGCGGTAGATGTGTTGGAGAAACATGTCAGTTAGACGTCATGCAGATGGTAATCCCTTACAGGGCACGAAATGAGCTTGCTTCGAGAACAAGTCCACCACCGTCCAGATCATATTATATCCATTGCTAGGGGGAAGATCAACTATAAAGTCCATAGCGATCTCTTCCCACGGCTTACTGGGATCAGCTACCGTCTGTAACAGTCCAATCGGTTTTCCTGACCATGGTTTAGCTGCCGCACAATTTGAACATCCTCTTACATATCTCTCGATTTGGCCGTGCATCTGCGGTCACCAAAATTGTCATCTGACAAGATGAAGTGTTTTTAAATAGCCGAAATGTCCAGCCGGTTTTTAATCATGACAACGGCATAGAACATACGTTCTTAGCGACTCCAGAACGTACACTTTATCACCTTTCCATGCTACCCCCCCCCCCCCCGAATGGTAAGTAAGGCTCAGTTCTGTGTCAACCATTGATCATTGTCCAGTGCAGCCTTAAGTTCAGTCACAAAGGACCCCTCTGAATGAAGCATGGTTGACATATCATGTGACCCCTGACTGGGTGGTATAAGGGCTTCTACGACCTCCTCCCGTCTGCTATGGTATTGTGGCATTTGAGACAAGGCATCTGCGAGGAAATTTTTCCCAGACGGTACATATTTCAATCGGAAGGAGAACCTATGGAAGTATTGCGACCATCACACTTTTTTAGGGAACAACCGTCTCAGTGTTTGTAGGGCCTCCAGGTTTTTATGATCCGTCCAGACCTCAAACGGATGCGCTGCCCCCTCAAGAAGTGACGCCATGTCATCAATGCCCATTTCACAGCGAAGGCCTCTTTCTCCCATATAGCCCATCCTCGTTTGGTGGGACTTAATTTGCGAGAGGTGTATGCACATGGTCGCAGACGACCTTGCCCGTCCTTTTGCAGAAGAACAGCTGCTACAGCTACGTCACTGGGGTCTACCTGAACGATGAAAGCTAGTGTTGGATCAGAATGTTTAAGGATTGGTTCTTTAGTGAACAGATATTTCAATTGTTCGAACGCTGTTTGACATGCTGTGGTCCAATGTAACGACTGGCCAGGCTTTGGTTTGGAGGTGTGCGGTTTGGTACGCAATAAGTCTGTTAGAGGCAATGCTATCGTAGCAAATGCAAGGATAAATTGTCGATAAAAATTGGCAAAACCAAGGAAACTTTGGAACTGTCTTCTAGTCCCTGGGGCTTGCCAGTCCATGATTGCCTGGACCTTTCGTGGGTCCATTTCCACACCGTCCGCCGATATCCAGTAACCCAGGTAGTCTATTCTTGTTTTGTGGAATTCACATTTTGACAATTTCACGAATAGTTTGGCCGCCAACAACTTTTGTAACACCTGACGCACCAACTTGACGTGTTCTTCCATGGTTTGGGTATATATTAATATATCATCCAGGTACACCAGGACACCCCTGTACAGATGTTCACGCAGCACCTCGTTGATGAGCTGCATAAAAACTGCAGGTGTGCCCTGGAGACCGAACGGCATGACTTGAAACTGGTAACTGCCGAGGGGACAGTTGAAAGTGGTTTTCCACTCGTCCCCTGGCTTGATGCGAACCCGATAATATGCCTCTTGCAGATCCAATTTCGTTGAAAATACGCCCAGTTGCCAACGTGGCTAAGAGGTCCTTCATCAAGGGGAGCGGGTACAAATGCTCCACACAAACTGCATTTAAGTCTCGGAAATTGACACATAAGCGCAACCCCCCATCTTTCTTCTCCCTGAAAAGGACAGGGGCTGCCATACGTGATCTACTGGGTTTAATGAACCCTCTAGCTAAGTTCTTATCGATGTATCGCCGTAGCTCTGCTATTTCCTCCTGGGTCATAGAGTACATCCTTGGTTTTGGTAGTGTGGCCCCAGGCACCAATTCTATAGCACAGTCTGTAGGCCGATGGGGAGGTAAGACCTCACACTCCCTTTGCTAAATACGAGTGCAAGATCCTCATAAACACTAGGGAAGTCTCTTTCCGCAGGGGGTACCATCGTAGCACAGCCCACCCCGTTATGCCCCTCTGTAGAGGACGCATGGGGGTCCCTAGCCACATCAAGTGGCACTGGATCAACAGCCAGCCGCAGTTTCCGATACCCCCCTTCCCACCAGATGGTGGGTTGCCACTTATCTAGCCAAGCTAATCCCAATATTATTGGTTCTAGCATCTTTTCAATGACTATAAAGCGGATCATCTCTCAGTGGTCTCCTATCTCCAAGTGAACCTTCTCTGTCACATGAGTAGCCGGTGCTCCCCCCAACAACGATCCATCCATCTGTTCAAATGTTATGGGAGCTTTTAGCCGCCTCACACACAACCCCAAGTCATCCATCACTGCTTGACCGATAAGGCACCGGGTACACCCTGAATAGACTAGGGCTCCATAATGAGACCCAGAAGTGGCCCGAGGGGTCCTTATCATCACCGGTATCACAAAAGGGCAAATGGGATCGCTCACCATTGGGTCTTCCAAGTCCTCATCGTCACTGTCCCCGTCCACCACAGGAAACTTCCCCACTGCTGGGATTGCAGGACCCCTGGTCTGAGACTCCGTGGCTGTCTTGGGGGCCTGGGCTGCCCGGGATTTCTTGGGCGGCTGTCGTGTTCGCCCTCTTGATGCCGTTCCAGTGATTGGCCTCTGGGGTTGTGGCCGAGGTGTTGGTGATGGGCACTCCGCTTCTCGGTGGCCCACCAGGTTACACCGGAAACATCGGAATCTGGGTCGCTGGGACCTCTCCGGTGGTTCTGAGAATGCAGCCGGTCTAGGTTCTTTTATGCCTTGGGGCTTTTCTGCCGATCTGTCCCTCTGCCCTTTCCTCTGGTCTACACCACTCCCAGGCTGAACTCGGAACTCCTGGAGGCCAAGATCCAGTTCTATAGCAGTCTTAAACCATACTGCCAAATGTGGTGCCAGACCCCGGTATACACAGGCTTGTCGCAGTTCTCGGTCCAAGCCCATGCGGAATTGTTGGACCAACATCCGTTCTGGCCAGCCCACCAAGCAACTTGCAATCTTCCTGAAATCCCTTACATAGTCTTTAGCGGGAGCACCCCTCTGTTTAAGGGCAACCAGGTCGCCCTCCACCACCTGCACCCTAGACTCATTCTCAAAGGTAGACTGGAGGGCCTCCAGAAATCTCCCAACATCAACCAGCTCCCTAGCATGGTTACTGTGCAGGCTAGCCACCTAATCAGCAGCGTCCCCAGTCAAGACCGCCATTATGGCCATGACCATGGCCCATTGGGAAGGGTACCAGCGTCCATACTGGTCCAGATGACTTATTACCTGGCTGAGAAACAAAGCCACTCAGTCTGGACTCCCATCAAAAGTGGCCTGCAAAGCAGGAGGGCCCCAAGTGGGTGGTGCCCACATGCCAGGAGCTGGGGCCCACATCTGCGGTGGGTCAGGTGGTCTCCTCGCCTCCACACCCCTTCGCTCAACATGAGCCTGGCCTGCTGTCGGTCTTTGGAGGCCTCTCACAGGGGCCCTCTCTTGTGCCTGGGGTTGCCGCTCCTGTTGGTGCTCCTGGCGCCGCATAACCCCCTTGCCTGGAGAGGACTCCTGGTCCCATGCAGCCCTGCGGTCCTCTAGCTGGGTTGGAGCCTGCTATTTCCGCAGCTTCGGGCTGGCCAGGCGGAAACGACCCCCTGAACTAAACATCCCGGTATCCTGCCAGGATGACCCTTGCCCAGGTTCCAAACCAGTGGCCCACGGTTGCCATGAGGGGGCATCACGGAAGCTCGCCTCCCCAAAGCGGTCCCGGAGGGTATCCATAGTGCTGGGGCCGGTGTCATAACCCCATTCCCCCTCTTCTTCCTCTATCCACCATCTCTCCCTCCAGCCCTGGAAGGCTGGACCCAAAAGGGGGGGGTGGTTTGGCAGTTTCAGTCCAGCTAGAGCAGAGCAGAGCTGTGCCACCAGTCCCCTGTGGCTGTTTGTACAGGAGCCCTCTCTGCAGCTGGGCATCGTTCTGCTCTTCACATTCCTCCTCCGGGGTCTGTCGTACCTTGGGCTTCACCACCAGCTGCTCAATAGGCTCCCCCTGGACCTCCTCCTCTATGAGCGGCTTACTACCGGCTGCCTTGGCTAACAGCTCCGGTTCCTTCTCCTCTGGCATCAACCCTTCCTCCATTCTCATGCCTCAGCAGCAGGCAAGAGCAGCAAAGCTGGGAACGGAATAAGAGGTAGTGCTGACTTTCTCTCGGCTACGTCTGTCATCCAGACCGTGTCCACCAAGAAAGCATCAGAAGCAGCATCCTTTAACAATCTTTTATTCCAGATAAGCAGCAGCACAGCAAGAAGAACAAAATGGGCTGGAACACACAGTTTAAGTCAGCGCTGCACGCAGCCGCTGTGCGGTGCTATTTATATTTTTCCCCGTTCCCAAACCACCATCCGGCAAACTAACTTCAAAATTCCCCCCTCCCAATCAGCTGGTGAATTCAGTGCCTCCCGGCGTTGCAGCTCTGTTGTCATAGGACAGCGCCGGTAGGTTTCGGCTGCATCGCCCGATTCTCCAGCTGCTGCATCGCCCGATTCTCCAGCTGCTGCACAGAGCCGATGCCACTGTGCCGGGAGGCCAGGTGAGCGCCTTGTCCAGTCCCAAACACCCCAGCGTCCCTGAGATGGCGAGCCCTGGCCAGGGCTCGACACTAGCTTTGCTTCATCTGTGCCTTTATGAATCTATCAGTATCTACCATCGAGCTGTGTCGGAGCCCAGCAAAGTGAAAATCTGAAGACTTTTTACTTATACTCTACAGCCCCGTAAATACTGTAAAACAATATACTCACATATATATTTATATACATATTCTCTTTTATACTCCTTTTGAGTTTCTGTGACCTTAATAACTGAATAACGTAATAACTGAACCCTGTTTCTCTTTCTCACTGTATAATTATCATTAATTAGACCTCTTGATTGTGGATTGTTGATTCTTAAGAATATAGAGCATAGACATCTTATAGATATATATATAAAAAAATAGCTTTGATTATATATAAGAACTTAGATTTCTATAAGTATCATTAATTAGACTTGCTGATTGTTAAGAATATAGAACATAGATATCTTATAGATATATATTTATAAAAAAAATAGGTTGGATTATATATAAGAACTCGGATTTCTATTTCACCAATTAATCTATTGTATAGTATTTTATATTTATAGTAATCTATATATATTTAATTTTTATTAAGATCCGAATTTAGAATTTATTAACTCATTAATTTATCGTTGTTAACTCATTTAATTTAGAATAATTATTTGTACTGGTAGCATCTAGCAACTTATTTATATTAATACTCTTTATTAAGATTTGATCTTAGAATTTATTAATTTAGAACAATTATTTGTACTGGTAGCTTTTAATAATCTATTTATATCAATACTCATTACTAAGATTTGAACTTAGACTTTATTAAGTGATTAACTGACTAGTATTTATAGTATTTATATTATTGCTTAACTTATTTAGAGGAGAATTATATAATTATACAATTAGTGAATGTTAATCGCTAGAAATATTAAGTCATCCTGCTATTGTAATTTAGAAATTCAGAAACTTAGCATTAACTGGAATTTTTTGAGAGTGTAGAGAGGATCAATAAATGAGCGAAATAAGAACCTAAGAAAGCTCCTCAGAGAAAACGTGGCAAGTGCCACTGGATGAGAATTTGGAGAAGGATAGAGGAGATAATAGAACAAAAATCGGTTCTGAAAGAAATGGCAAGTTTGACTTCAACAATTGCAAAAACTGGCAAAAAAGCGCCATCTGTACCAATTTTAGTGATGTCTTCTCCAGCCACCCAGAAGTCAGTGGAAGGCCTCCAGAAAGCAGACAAACCCCCTACAATACCTACATTGCAAACGGTACAAGCCTCTCTTCAGTCAATTCAAGAAACAATGCTTGCGATGCAAGAAAAACTCTTGAACAGTCACTCTGAATTAAAATCAGACATCCACGATCTTGATTTCAAAATGAATGAGATCCAGACTGCTATTGCGAGTAATGAAAATACAATCCAAAAAGCAGAACAAAGAATTGAAAAAAACGAGAAAAAACTGGATACAGTGGACCAAACTTTGTCGGCACAAAACAAAGAAACTGAAGACGCCCTGATCCAACTTGAGATGGACAAAGCCTTGTTTTACCTGCGATTCCAGAACATCTTGGAAGATAAGGATGAGGACCTAGGAGATAAGATGGCTGAGTTGATTGCAGAAACTCTTCAGCAAGATAAACAAGAAATAATTTGTGAGATTGATGAAGTGTACAGAGTTCAGACGAACTATGTAAGAAGAAACAGACTCCCCAGAGAGGTCCATGTGCGCTTCGCTAGAAAAAAAGTTAGGGACATCTTGTACAATATAGCCCGGGAGGAAAAAATCACTTATGGGGGGAAAGAAATTAATATTTTGAAACAAATCCCGAGAAGAGTGAGGGAAAGGAGAAAAAATTATAGATTCTTGACAAATCATTTAAACAGGAGAAGTATAATCTTTAGGTGGCTTCTGCCAGAAGGAATGCTAATTTCCTGGCAAGGGAGGAAAATAAGAATTGATTGTTTAAGCGATGCTCAAGACTTCCTAGATCAACTAAGGGGAGGAGAAGAGGAACAAACTAGTAAGGAGGAAAACGAGATAGCAAATACGGAAGAAGAGACATCCCAAGAACAAATTACTAGGGAAGATATAGAAGAGGAGAAGAAAAAGGAGGACACAGAGGAAAAAGGGAAAAAATCTAGACCAGTGAGAGCAGTAACTTTAAAAGGTAAATAAGAACAAGAGACCAGAAACCAACCACAGGAATGCATGATACTAAGATCATATCGGTGAATGTGAACGGATTAAATGATTATAAAAAAAGAAGGATAATATTGTCAAAATCGGTGAAGCAAAATCCCGATATTATCTGCATTCAAGAGGTCCATATAAAAAAAGATGAAGCTGACTACTTAAATTATTGTAAATTTGGTAAAGTATTCTCTTCACTAGCCGAGAAAAGAAAAAGGGGGGTTGCTATTTATGTTAAGAAAGGAATAGAGGCAGAATGTAAATATAAAGATGGAAAAGGGAGAATACTTATAGTTGAAATAATGAGAGGTAACTCTAAGGTGCTATTAGTAGGGGTTTATGCCCCGAACAAAAAACAAGGGAAATTTTACCGGAAACTTCATGAACAGCTGGCAAATTGGGCACATCTTGAAATATGTATGCTAGGGGACTTTAATGGAATTGTGGATCCAAAGTATGATTATAAGTGTGATATAACTAAAAAGACTAAAAGATCTCCCTTACCAAAGAACTTTTTTGATCTGGTGGATGAGATAAATTTAATTGACATGTGGCATATTTTACATCCCCAGGGTAGACAATTTACATTTTATTCTATTCCACAGAACTCCTGGTCCAGAATTGATATGGTTTGGGTTACCAGAAAATTGGCTATAGAAATTAAAAAGGTTAACATGAGCACCAATACTTGGGCAGATCATAAGCTCCTTGAAATTAGTTGGCTCCATGACATCAAGAAAACACAACAGAGATGGAGTTTAAGGACCAATCTCTTAAATGAAAAAGAGTTCACACTTAAATTGAATGAAGAAGTCAAACGTTTCTTCCTAGAAAACGGGAATCGAGAGACAGCCAAAGAAATTGTCTGGGACACTATGAAGGCCTATGTAAGAGGGGTAGCCATCTCATATATTGCCTTTAAAAATAAGGAAAAAAGAAAGATTAGAGAAGAACTCACCCAAAAACTATTACAAATTGAAGATGAACTCCAGCAATGACCCGGAGACGAGGCGACGAAACAACAATGGTTGATGATGAGACATAGACTGAATTTATTGGACCAGGAGGAGATGGCTCAAAAAATAAAAAGATCTAAGCATTATTGTTTCGAGAATGCTAACAAGTCTGGGAGATGGTTGGCGTATAAATTAAAAAAAGAGAAGGAAAAAAACCAAATTTTAGTTTTAGAAGACCCACAGGGCACCCTGTTGACAAAGGAAGAAGACAAATTAGAAAATATAAGAAAATTTTATGAATCTCTATATAAAAATGAAGGAATTGAGTTAAACAAGGTAGAACAGTATTTGTTGGAAGCCAATTTACCTCAAATCTCTGAAGAAGAAAAGGAAATGTTAAATGAAAAGATCACTATAGAGGAACTAAGAACGGCCCTATCCAAAATAAAGAAGAATAAAACCCCAGGCCCTGATGGTCTCCCCGGAGAATTATATCAAAAGTTTGATGATGTCTTGAAATTAGAACTGTTAGAAATTCTAAATGATGCTATTGCTGGCATAACAATCCCAGACTCTTGGAGGGAAGCGTACTTGACGCTCATTCTGAAAGAAGGTGCCGACCCGAAGCAGATTTCCAACTACAGACCTATCTCATTGCTGAATGCAGATTACAAATTATTTATGAATATAATGGCGGAGAGGCTCAAGAAAATTCTAAATCGATGGATACATAAGGATCAAAACGGTTTCCTCCCAGGGAGACAGATTAGAGATAATTTGAGAACAGTCCTAAATACTATAGAGTACTACGAACAACACCCTGAAAAACAGCTAGCCTTAATGTTTGTCGATGCCCAAAAGGCATTCGACAATTTAAACTGGACCTTCTTGGTAAACCAAATAGACCTAATGGGATTCGGGACCAACTTTAGGAGGATGATAGAGAATATTTACCAAAATCAGAGGGCTAATATATTAGTGAATGGAGACAGAACTCAGGCATTTCAGATTCAAAGAGGAGTCAGGCAGGGATGTCCCCTATCTCCCTTACTTTATATCTTGGCACTAGAGGTCCTACTTAGAAAAATTAGAGCCAATAAAGATATTAAAGGCTTAAAGATCAGGAAGGAAACATTTAAAACCCAAGCTTTTGCGGATGACGTTGCCCTCATAATAGAAGACCCATTAGAAACCGGCTTAAAATTAATGCAGGAAGTACAGGATTACGGAGAAGTGGCGGGCCTTAAACTTAATAAGAATAAAACTAAAATAATTGTGAAAAATATGACAAACCCACAAATGAAAGAATTAGAAGATCGATTAGGCCTCCAAGCAGTTAAGAAAACAAAATATCTGGGAATATGGATCACTGCGAGACTCTCTTCATTAAAAGATGATAATTATATCCCCTTGTTGCTGAAAATTTATCAAGACCTTGATAGGTGGAAGAGGCTTAAATTGTCCCTGATTGGTAAAATTGCGGCAATCAAAATGAATATCTTACCTAAAATTCTATTTTTATTCCAAAATATACTGATATCACTAGATAATTTTTTTTTTCTGGATTTGAACAAACATATAAGGAACCTTCTGTGGGAGGGCAAAAAATCGAGGATCGCTCTTAAGACACTTCAAGGGAAAAGGAATTTGGGAGGGTTCGGGCTCCCTGTTTGGGAATTATACCAAAAGGCGGCAAAAATAATTTGGATAAAGGAGTGGATCAAGCTACAAGATGAGAGAATTCTGACACTAGAAGGACATGATCTCCTTGAAGGATGGCATGCCTATCTCTGGGATTCAAAGGATAGGAGGAAAACTTATTTCCATAAACATAAAATTAGGGAGACACTGATTCGTACGTGGGTAGAAATCAGACAGAGGATTTACACCAAGGCTCCTAGCTGGTTGTCGATTATGGAAGCTTTAGTGGCCCCAAATAGGAGAGGAAACTATAAATTGGGCACATATAAGGACATTTTGGATCAAGAAGGGAAGCTCAAATCCTTGGAAGTATTGAGGGACTAGGGGTTCAACCTGGATTGGTGGAACTATCTCCAGATAAATTCTAGATTTCAAAAAGATAGAGACACATGTGGTATTGAAATGAAATATGGATATTTTGACAAAATTATCTGGGGAACAGATAAGAAAATGTTATCGAAAATCTACAATTTTTTATTAGAGGAGGATAGAGCAGAGACCATAGCAAAAAATCAGTTAAGCATTTGGGAAAAAAATTTAGGATACAGCATTAATTTCAATGATTGGGAGATAGCTTGGAACAGGAATCATAAAATAACGAAATCAGCAACATTCAGAGAAAATCATTACAAAATGTTACATAGGTGGTACCTAGCCCTGGACAGGCTGGCGAAAATATTCCCAAACCTCTCTGCTACATGTTGGAAATGTGGTAAAACGGTCAGCACCTTCTATCATCTTTGGTGGACTTGTCCCGAGACTAAAAAGTTCTGGTTAAAGATTCGACTCTGGCTCTCTGAAATAACGGGACAGGAGATAGCCCTGGCCCTGGAATCCTTTCTTTTAGGTATGACTGAAGATGGTCTTAACAATAACAAAACCCAACTTGTAATTCAAATCACAACCGCGGCTAGACTAGCTTTTGCGAAACTCTGGAAAAATAAATCTACGCCTTCAGAAGAAACATTAATAAATAAAATTCTAGAGTGCGCAGAAATGGCAAAATTGACGAGCGAGTTAAAAAATGAGGAGAATTCTAAATATTATGAAGTATGGGGAAATTGGTATAACTGGTTGAAGAACAAGACAAAAGTATGATAATAGGTTATGACTTATTAGGCACTAGAATTGGATTTAATTGAATAGAATTGTATAGTATATTGTATAGTACATTGTATAGTTATGGATGGAATCCATCCAACGTTTGAGTCACCAATTGTGTAAACACTGTACCTCTGATCAAGATAGAGATTGTATATTATCCTTTTTAATTTTGGAAAAGTCAATAAAGTATTTATTAAAAAAAAAAAAGAATCTATCAGTAAAGTTATACCCTTGGTAAAAAAATGTCCACAGAGTTGCTGCATATGCCAATGAGATGGTTGAGATTTAATTTAATTTAATTTAATTTAATTTAATTTAATTTAATTTCCAATTTATATACCGCCCTTCTCCCTGAGGACTCAGGGCGGTGTACAGCCAAGATAAAAAAAATATAGAATACAAATATTAAAAAACATTTAAAAATATATATAAATTTTGGCCTGAAAGTTAAGAAATCACAAACTAATTGAAAGAATTTAAAAATTTCTTCTTAAGCCATTTGGCTTAACCTTGGGCAGGCTCCCAGAGCCCAGTCAAAATAAACCACTAATTTATAATTTTAATGTGACAAAATGGGGAAATTATATATTATATAATTATATATAGGAGTAACCTCTGTAGGAGAGCCATGTAGATATCTCATAGTACATTTCCAACTAGCAAACTTTATTGAAAGATACAAACTTTTGTGAATTGCAGCTCCAACTGGTCCAGAATGCGGCCGCACGAGTAGTCACGGGAGCCGCATGGCACTCCCATATAACACCTCTCCTGCGTGAGCTGCACTGGCTCCCAGTGGTCTTCTGGGTGCACTTCAAGGTGTTGGTTATCACCTTTAAAGTGCTCCATGGCATAGGACCTAGTTATCTTTGAGACCGCCTGCTGCTACCGACGGCCTCCCATCGACCTGTGCACTTCCACAGAGAGGGCCTCCTCGGGGTGCCATCAGCCAAACAATGTAGGCTGGTGACTCCCAGGGGGAGGGCCTTCTCTGTGGGGGCACCTACCCTCTGGAATCAGCTGCCCCCAGAGATAAGGAGAATCCAAGACCTTGGTGCCTTCCGCCGTGCCCTTAAAACCTTCTTTTTCCAGCAAGCTGGGCTGGCCTAACACTATTTAAAATGTTTTTAATTGTTTGTTATTGTTTTTAATCATGGGGCCAAATTTATATATATCTTTTTAATTGTATTTTAATGTTTGTAGTTTATGCTTTTACTTGGCTGTTCACCGCCCTGAGTCCTCAGGGAAAAGGGCGGTATACAAATTTAAAAATAAATAAATAAATAAATATGATTTAGTTATGCATCTATTTAGTTTATAAACCACTCTAATCAGAACCAATTCTGAATGACTTATAATTTCCCATCTTTGTAAAATCAGATTGAAATATATTAACTGCCAGGAACACCAGTGTTATTCATAACTGTTGTAATTGTCTCTTACCTTGGAATTCAGAGTTAGACAGGGGATGTTCACTAAGCTATCTAGAACAAGGGAAGCCATAACTTTCAGATTATGTTTATCAGATGGACAATGACCTCAGTGATACCATAGACCCACTATGACATAAACCAAACTAGGGAAATTCTACAAAGTATAACTTCTGGAATTATTTTGAGCTCCTTTATCATCAATGACCATGGGAGCCACCTGTTTTTCTTCTCTGAAAGGAAGTAATTGTTGCACTGTGTGTGTGTGGTGCTTCTATCCCCTCCCCATAGAGGTGGGTTTCAACAGGTTCTGACCAGTTCTGGAGAACTGGTAGTGGAAATTTTGAGTAGTTCGGAGAACTAGTAAACACCACCTCTGATTGGTCCCGCCCCCTTCTATTCTCTGCCTCCTGAGTCCCAGCTGATCGGGAGGAAATGGGGATTTTGCAGTAACCTTCCCCTGGAGTGAGGAGGAAATGGAGATTTTACAGTATCCTTCCCTGAAGTAGGATGGGAATGGAGATTTTACAGTATCCTTCCCCTGCCACACCCACCAAGCCATGCCATGCCCATCAAACCACACCCACAGAACTGGTAGTAAAAAATTTTGAAACCCACCACTGCCTCCCCATCCCTGGGTTGTCTATAGGTATAGTGGCTGTGGGCTGCAGATGGCCTCCTCTAGGTGACATGGCCAGAAGGGAAAACAGAGGGTTTAGAATGGTACAGTCAACAGCATTCCAAACTTTGCTAG
The DNA here is from genome assembly GCA_022577455.1 of Arizona elegans. NCBI lineage: Eukaryota > Metazoa > Chordata > Lepidosauria > Squamata > Colubridae > Arizona > Arizona elegans. Next base: position 160,694,091 of record JAKOOJ010000001.1, read on the forward strand.
CTGTCTTTCCCAAGACAGATTACCCCTCATTTAGAATCCCTATCTTGCTTGGCTGGCTGCTCCTATCCCTCCAAATTTACTGTGGTTCTTTTCAATTTTCAAAGAGTTGCCCTGCAAATAGACAGAGACAGGTAGAGAAATTGAGTCCTGGGCTCTTTTCTATTATTTCTTTCAAACATTCCATTGGTTTGAAAAAAAATAAAAAGCAATTCAGTCAATGTGTTCAAACTAGACAGGACAAGAAAAAAACAACAACAACAACCAAGAGGATGGGTGAAAGAGAACATGTTTTGCATGCAAAAATTCCTAGATTCATTCTCTAGCACCTTCTGATCTATGTAAAGAGTCACTTGAATTGCAAATGTACCTTAATATAATTACTGGAACTTCCTTGCATATTATTGTTTGCAGCCTCATTCAGGAAGATTTCCTTGAAATTTGATTCTTCACTTTTTCATAGCTACTGTCTGGGAATCTAGACAATGAAAGAAGATCCAGTAAGGAAGAATGATATACTGAATAATTTTTGTTTTCAGCAGTGGCCAACCAGATGTTTCTCAGAATGTGAGTTGCAGCTTTGGTTTCCCAGCAACTTATATTCAGAAATCAGACCAGGGCTTCTGATTTCAGAGCTAGTACATAGCTATCATGAACAGAGAAAACTAGAAGGCAAGCTCAGGAACCCCCTCCCCCAAAGGGTTTGTTTCCTTTTTGTTTTGAACAAACATTAAGGACAACAGACAACTACTTCAAGTACTGAACATTCCAAGATGTTTAGATAATGCAAAAAAAATCATATTGCTATTTTACCATATTTTGCTTATTGTTGTCCAGATAATTGAACCTGGATTCAAATATCTGAAATTCTGAATATAGGTAATCCTTAACTTACAATCATTTGTTTAGTAACCATTCAAAGTTACAATAACACTGAAAAAAATGACTTTGATCATTTTCTCATTTATGATTGTTGCAGCATCTCCATGGTGATATGATCAAAATTCAGACGCTTGGCAACAGACATGTATTTATGACAATTGCACTGTCCCAGGATTATGTGATCACCATTTGTAAACTTCTCACCCAGCTTCCAACTGAGTTAGCAGTCTGTTTCAGATAGCTCAAGTATCAACAGCATAAGTTTCTTTTTAATACAATATTCCTCTTAATCTAGTATTTGTTTAGTAGTACAATAGATATTTATCAGTGGCTCTCCTGAGCTAACCTCTGCCCCAAACTGTAGTTGGGTTAACAACTTTTCTCTCATTTTCCAAAGGTCCATCTCTATAAACTTCCAAGAATAAACAATGTATCAAACAATAAATGTATAGCTTAAATAGTTTTTTAATAGTTTTTTTTAACTTCTATATGTATTTGTAATTTATTATGGCTGTTCACCGCCCTGAGTCCTTCGGGAGTAGGGCGGTATACAAATATGAAAAATAAATAAATAAATAAATAAATAAATAAATAAATAAATACACCTTATTTTTTTGTTCCTACTCATATTGATGATACTGTCAGCTCATGAAGCTTTCCTGACCTGCTCCCGAGTTGCCATAGGCAAGGGGATGGGAATTGCACCTTGTAACTGCACCAAAGAATTCACACCTCAGTCAAAATAAGACACAACCTAGCCAGCTGAAGTCAAGGCCATCTCCACGGAGATCCACAATGGCTGGAAGGAGTGACTTCTATGACCCATGAAATTGTTTCATTGGGGAATGTGACTGATGACAAACTCTGGGGGGGGGGAGAGGGGGGAAACAAGGTCAGAGGCAAAGTGTGAATTGGGTGAAGCCAGAGCTGGCTTCACCTAGGTATGGCCAACATGACGTTCCTAATAAACAACTGGATTTTTCTTGCTACATGGCTTGAGACTCTTCATTTTATTAGGGCATTGGTTGGAACACTGACATCAAGACAGCTTTCCCAAAACTAACAAAGAAAGACCAGGATTCCTGAGCCCCTGTCTTTCCATTTGCTCTCCAATACCTGGGGTGTGTGGAGAGAAACTCAGGCCACCATGGTGGAGGGTGGAATCTCGGCTCCTGGCAACCCAGAAGGAGGCATATCCTACTCCCATCCAGGGAACTCCAGGAACCAGCAGCCCAGTCAGAACCCAGGTGCAGCCCTCTTTGACCATGGAAACTAAGATGTCCGGGATGCCCGTCTCAGCTACCAAAGCAGAAAGAGATGAGTATTGGTGGAAAAAAGTTCACAAAGCAGGCAAGGCCAAATTCCCCCACCCTAGCTCCCACCATTTGGGGCAGCCCATAAGCGAACTAGGAAGACTGCAGTGGATGAAGGAGTGGGAAGAGTTCAGAACCCAAAAATCCTTACTTGGGATGTTAGGTGAATCCTTGGAGCAATTGAGGGAGGAATTTGACCAAACCACCCTTTGTAATGAGGGGCAATTGTGCCGCCAAAAAGAAAGGGGGAAAGAGATGGGGGTACAACCAAACTCCCAGATGGGAAGAGAAGCCAAATCCAATCTGCTAAGCTCCAATTAACCAGCCCTATGTTTAAGCTGGAACTGACCACAGAGCAACCCCAGGGCACTCACGTGCACCTACCTGCCAGAAATGGGAGGCAGACGAGAATGCATCCCCCATTCTTCATCCGCCAGGAGACTGAGACCAAAGCTGCCACCAGTGCCTCCCCGCGCCACAAGCTACCCACTCAAGAGGGGGGCAAACCCCACCTCCACAAGTTAGAGCTGATGGAGACCACCAAGTGCACTAAGCGCAGGCAGATGGAGCCCAACAAGATGAGGGAGGGACAGGGTTGAATGAGCTGCCCTGATTCAGGGGAAGTTTGATGGGGACACAGATAAGCTAGCTTGATCTGTGGGAGTCCATTTAGATCACTATGGACATCTCTACCCATCAGATAGAGCCATGGTGAACACCATTGCCATGGGATTAGAGGGAGAAGCAAATGAATAGCCATTCATTTGCTTCTCCCTCTAAAACCATGGCTCTTCTCCTATGGAGCATCCCTCTATAGGAGAAGAGCCCTCCAACTGCAGGACGTTGATGAATTCCTGCAAGAGCTGGAAACCAGATTCAAGGAGATGGAGGAGGATCAGTATGTGACAGATGAGTTTCAGAATTTAAAGCAGAGAGGGCGACTCATTAAAGAACATATCTGTGAGTTCAGAAGAGTCATGGGAAAGCTACCACCTTGGCTGGAGGAGCTACTAGTCCATTTTTGTTAGAGAAAGCCCAGACAAGCAAATTAGCCAAGCCACCATCTATCAGGACATTCCCAACTGACTCTCTGCCTGATTTCGAGTAGCCATAAAGATTGACTGCAGTTTGCATGCCAATGACATGCGAAGGCAACTGGGTCCCAAAGAGAGAGGACAACCAGATTGGAGACCACCTGGCTGATAGGATGCCATGGCAGCCCAGCCAGCCCCAAGATCAACCTTTCCCTGATTCGAATGGAAGCATCGCAGCGAGACAGATGGGGAATAGCGGGCTCTGATGAGCCTTGCAAAATCCCAGGCTGACAAACCGCTGTTGGGGGGTCTTCGGACCAGATCTGTCCTGTAGGGATGGAGAAGAAGGAGAGGCACCTCGGATGACCAAGAGGAACAGGCAAGTTCTTTGGAAGTCAGAGGAAACTCTTTGACTTGGCGGCGGGGGCGGCGGCCATTGCAGCTGTCATAAAGCTGGGGCAACTGGACCAAGTTTTGAGCAGGAGCGATGATTTGAACGGAGTATTGATGCCGGATGAGTGATTGCCAGCTCATAGGCAAAAAAGAAATACTTTTAAATTCTTAAAAAGTGCTCCAGTGAAATAACAGCAGCTAATGGGTGTGGAGGAAATGAAGTAAGAAGAATAAAGTGGAAGTTTAAAGTGGCAAAGCCCAAAATAAAACTTGACTTTTGGATTAAAATGTGTGGAGAGAATTAAAAAATTAGAAACCTCCCCCCCATAATAGATGTGAAGAGGATTGGGAAGAATTTAAATTTAAAAAGATTTTTATTTTATTTTATTTATTTTTTATTTTTATTTATTTTATTGAAAGAACAAAGGGAAACTTAAAATTAAAGCCCTGTAATAGAAGAATTTTTTTTAAAAAAAAAGAAACTGGATTCAGAATTTGGACTTGGACACTAAATTGACTTCGGGAAATATAAAATTAAGAAGAAGATAAAAATTGGTAAAGATTGGTAACATGGATTTTAAACAAAATGGATACTTTCTTAGGCTGCTGATTGGAATTGTGGATTGGAGAGAGACATCTACAGGTGAAAAAAGAACATTACAAAATTGAACTTTTATTTTGAAAAAACTTTTAATGCGATAAGAGCAGTGGGAACTTTTTAGGAGGATTTATTTGTCTGCAAGCTGTTCAACCTTGACAATTAAAGAAGGAGGATTATAACAAAACTTAAAATTGGAATAACAACAACCCTAAAATAAAAAATGGTGCAGGAACTAATTGAAATGATTAAAAGGATGTGTATATCACTGAAAATGGAACTAAATGAAATGATTATAATGATGCATGAAAAACCTAAACCTGATGAACCAGAAACTATGTTAGAATACACTCAAGTGGATAAAGAAACTATGAATGAGAAACAAGAAAGTGATATTGAAGACAAAGATAAAGATATTGACTATGAAAAATTAAATGATTATGTGGGAAGCAATAATGAAAAGGAGAGGAGGACTGGGAGAAAAGAGATAAGTTTATCAATAAAGGTGAACTTTAAAGATTACATTGGGATTAACAATGATAAAAATAGAGAGGGTGGAAAGAGACAAGGAGAGAGAAAAGGGGGAATAGAAAAAATATAAAAAACTTAAATGATTACACTGGGATTAACAGTGGGAAAAAAAGAAAGAACAAAAAGGGGATAGAGAGCAATTGGAAATACAGGGCAAAATAGAATAGTTCAGGATTTTAAAATGCAGAAAAAATATGGGGAAAAAGAAGAAAAAAAGAAAATGGGAGAAAGGGAGAAAGAAATAATTGATGGAAAGGGAAAAAAGAACTATGTTGTCTACATTTAGAATAAAAAATGAATTGAAGTAAGATCTCTAGATATAATGAATTTTAGAAAATGCAACAGTTGAGATTGTAATACTTAGGATGTATTTAATTGTAATAATGAAATTAATTAGATATTGGAAATTAAGCTGAAAATTAATTTTGTTTAAATTAAGTACAAAGCAATGGATAATTACCTTGATTTATAAATGAATTGAAATAAGATTTAGAAAGACAAGTACATTCAATATGTGAGATTGTAATTTTTGGAATATTTTTAACTTTAACTAAGAATTGTAATATTTAAGATATTGTTGAAGAGATATAGAAAATATATATATTTGAAAAAGCAATCGAAAATTGGATTTATATAAAAAATAATGAGAAATGAAAAATAGAATTATAAATGAATTGAAGTAAGATTTGGAATATTTTTATCTAGGGAATTCAGTTAAAGCACTGGAAATTATAATGTATTATGGGAAGTAATTTGGTTTATCACTTGGAAAAGAAATGAATGATTGTAATGTTATATATCTAAGTGACTTCTAGTAAGATATTGGATTGTAATATTTGGATAAATTGACAAAGAAAAATATTTGTGATTGGAATAAGGAAATTTAGGGAAATACTGGAAATTATACTATGTTGTGAAAAGAATGTAATGGGGAAATATTTGATTTTAACTATTAGAAAAATGATTGATTTCAAATTTAAGGGTTTTAACTTGGAGAAAGTAAGGTTAAAACTTAGATTTGATTAAGATTAGAGATTAGGGCGAATGGTAATATTGGTTATTAAAAGAAACAAGGAAAAGAAAAGAAAAATTAGAGAGAAAGATTATTATGGCAAAAAGTGAAATATATAAATTGTGTTGGAGACAAATAAAAATTGTATAAATTTGTGACTCAGCCAATACTCTGTTCAGAAAAAAGGCATTGCTTGTTTTATTTGTTTGTTTGTGTAAAAAATAAAAAAACTTTTATTTTACAAAAAAAAAAAAAAAAGCCCTATCCTCTCTCGAGGCCAGTTGAAATGCTACAGATGCGGAGAGATAGGCCATTTTGCATCGTCTTGCATAACCCCAGCTCCAAAACCCAAGTCAGACCCAGCACCAAGGGTGCAACTGAGACAAGGGCCCAGGCATGCCACTGACAAGTCCCAAAAAGCCTTCCAGGCTGTAGAGGTCCCTCCCTACCCAGCCAAAGTGGGTGGAACTCCAACTGATGATGACCAATCACTGGAACCCTATGACAGTGAGTACGAGGGGGAAAACGACCCAAAAGTAAATGAGCCCATCCACCCTTTCACCTTCCTGATATGCTTTATAGCCCCCAAAACAGGGACCCAGGGCACTTTTGAAGCCCTAATAGACTCAGGCTGCACCAGATGTTTGATTAACTTTTCCATGGTACTGAAATTAGGGATCAGAGTGAAGAAATTGACCCACCCAATTAAGTTTGAGCAAGTCAATGGGTCCCTATTGGGGGGAGCCCACGCCACCCACCTGACCGAACCAGTGAGGCTAGAGCTAGTGGACCACTGGGAATCAATTCAATTCATAATAGCTCCCAAAATGACAGACATGGTCATACTATAGGGCTCTCTTGACTAGACAAGTGGGGCCCAACTATCTGGTGGAAAGGAGACAACCGGAGGCTAAGAATAGCAAGAGGCCCCCAACCCCCTTTGCACCAGCAAATAGAGGCATTGCCCACACAGGAAACTCCCCCCAGGCACCACCAGAACAACTGGCAGCCACTTCCAAACAAACCCCAGAGGCGGAACAGATCCCTAGAGAATACCAAGACCTCGCCAAAGTGTTCAGTGAAACCGAGTGTGATGTCGTACCCCTCCACCATGCAACAGACTATGCCATCGAAATCATCCCCGAGGCCAAATTTCCCAAACCCAAAGTGTATGCCATGGCCCCCGGGATATGCAAGAAATGCACAAATACATCGACAAAAACCTAGCAAGAAGGTTCATCGAGCCAGCCAAGCCACGTTTCACAGTCCTAGTCCTGTTTAAAGAAAAAAAAGATGGGACTATGAGATTATGTGTGAACTTCCATGGGATAAATGGTGTGTGCGTGCACAGCTTATATCCCTTCCCCCTCATGAAGGACATGCTGTCTCACTTAGCCAAAGGCAAGGTCTTCACTAAACTAGACCTCAGAGAAGCATATTACCGAGTTCAAATCAGGGAGGGAGATGAATGGAAAACAGCTTTCCCCCAGGAAGCTATCAATTCAAAGTAATGCCTTTTGGGCTGCAGGGCATCCCAGAGGTGTTGATGCAGTTAATAAACAAAGTGCTGTATGAACACCTTTATAAGGGGGTCCTTGTCTACCTGGACGACATCCTCATCTTCACTGAACACCTTGGACTTCTGTCTTGTGGGAAATTTGTCCAGCATGTTCGTATTGCCTATATTGTAAAAGTATCTGCATACACACCCGCACACACAGAGACACATCATTCAGAATCAGACTGAGGCTATTCCCTTCACCTACCTCCATACAAAGCTTCTCCTAGATTGTTTTTTACTCTGTGGCACTAAGGCCCAAGCAGTCATACCTCTTTGACAATTCTATGGAGGAGGGGACATCTCCCTCAGGCAAATCCCTCACTGAAGAAGTAGCAAAAAAGAGATCTCCAAACCCCAAGCCCTGATTGTGATTCACAGCTGCCCAGTAAAAGCAGGATATGCACTGGTGATCTCATGAGTAGGGCTCATTGTGTGTAATTTCAAAAATACTAAATATACTGGATTGCACAATGACTAACCTCAATTTAGCCTCAAAATCCCTGGATGAGGGAGGGGGAGAGAGAGGGGGGGGAAGAGAGAGAGAGAGAGAGAGAGAGAGAGAGAGAGAGAGAGAGAGGAAAGAGCGCACTAGGGCAGGTTCAGTTATCAATCCTTGGAAATGGGCAGGAAAGGTTTTAAAGGAAAACCAGGGCTGTGAAGAATTTTGGGGCTTGTGCTTGCTTGAAACCTGATTGTAAGCTCACAGAAATGACATCAAACCTCTGAAAATAATTGGCATAGAAAATTGGATACTGTAAATTTCTTTCTAGAACTTTTGCCCTGGTTACTAGATCTTCATGAGTTGAAAGCTCTCCTTTTGGGAGCCACTGAAGGAATCCTTCTCTGCTGCCTCTATCAATGCATCAGAAGAAATTAAAAGCACCCATCAGGTCATAAATTTTTAATCTTTTGCCAATAAACTGTGTGTGCCACCACATATTATGGCAAAAGGGGGGATTGTAGAAAGTTAGCACCCACCCCTCTCCTAGAAGAATAAAATATTTTAGGAAATATTAAAAAGGCAGAATATTATATTTCCCTGGATGAGAAATTGAGAAACATGCTCTTGTAGACAGACACTCAGGCCCAGCTCCCTGCACCCAGCAGATATTTGGTGCACATTAAGACTGGGCCAGCTTGGGAGGAAATTGGAAGCATTACGGTGAGACCTGCTGGAAAAATAGAGGGCTCCGACAAACTCCATGAAAATCCAGCCAAACAAACCGCTGTCAGGGGGTCTTAGGATCAGAACCATCCTGTAGGGATGGTGAAGAAAAAGAGGTGCCTCGGACAACCAAGAGTTCTTTGAAAGGTCAGAAGCTGCTCTTTGAACCAGTAACGGGGTGGCGGCCATTAAAAAATGACCGCTCTGAAGCTGGGGCAACTGGACTGTTTTTTGTGCAGTAGTGGTGTCTGAACAGAGTGCTGGTACCAGGTGAGTGATTGGCCAACTCACAGGTAAAAAAGAAATTTTTAAATAAGTTTAAAAGGTGTCCCGGAGCGAAAATGAGTGGCTAATTGGCACTTGGGAAAGTTAACGGAGGGAGAAGAACAAAGAGGAGGTTAAAATACCAAAGCCCAGGAAAGAAAATTTTGCAACTGGATTTAAAATTGAATTTGGAGAAACTAAAAATAATAAAAGAAAAAGAAATCCAAGGAAAAGCTCTCTTTATGTGGATTTAAAATAATTTTGACAGCTTTGATACTTAGTTGATCTGAGAATATTGTAGATTTGAGAGAGACATCTGCTGGTGGAAAGAGAGTACTGCAATATTGGTTGGAAGATAGAAGAGAAAATAACAGCTGTGACCTTGACTAATAAAAGATAATTCAGAAACTGTGAGAACTTTTAAGGAGCATCTGTTTTTCTGAACTGCTTGGTTTCGACTCTCAACGGTTGTGGAAGATAACAAAGCTTTAAGTTGGAGTGGATTGGATAAATATTTGAACTAAAAAGAGACTATGTGGACTTAGAGAATACAAAGTTCTCACTTTGTATTTAAAAAATACAAAGCTCCCAAAAGGAGAGCTTTCAACTCATCCCTTTTATTGAAAGGGATAAAAGCAAGTCAAAACTCAAAGCAGGCTTTGGGGTTTTTCAGGGCATGCAGTTCAGGATAAAGGAAATTTGGAACCCCTGCCCACCTTCCAATGTGGATTCCAACCAATCCACCGGTGTGAATACTAATTGCATCAGCCTCTCTGAAAAACAGATATGAAGAGTTTCTCAGGGTCATTTTACAATCCACTCGTTTCCCCCCTTTCCCAAGGTGTGAGATTTCTGCAGGGATTCTTGGCACCAGGCAATGGTTATAAATCAGGGTAAAGTTTATACAAAGAGGATCAGACAAGAAATTGGATACTTAGCACATACAGGAAAAGAACTAAATGTGACACTCCAAATCCCACCCCCCTTCTTCCACAAAGAAAGGCAGATACATGGATCTGATATATTGCCCTCCTCAGAAAAAAGGAAAATCCATTTAGAAAGACATAAAACATATAATACAGTAAGATTTAGGATAGTTTGTGTGGGTATTTCAGGTAGAATTTCCCTAACAGTGTGGGGGCTTTTACATGTTTTTTGACTTCCCATTCATTCTGAGAGGGTGGTAGGTGTTTCCATGCCACTAAATATTGTGTGGTGTGCGGGAGTAAAGGATGTCTTTGATTTCAAAATGTTCTCCTTCCACCATAATGGGGGTTGAAGGATGGGCAAAGGGGTTCTGACTTTTGAAGTGACTTCTGGCTTGAGTAGGCTGCAGTGAAACACTGGATGAATCTGCCTATAAGTGTCTTAGGAAGGAGGAGTTCTACCATAACAGGGTTTATGATTCTGGTGATGGGGAATGAGCCAATGAATTTTGGTCCCAGTTTCTTAGACGGTTGTAAGGATTGTAGCAACTTTGTGGATAGATATACGTGGTTCCCAACCTTGAATGGTTTGGGTTCACAGCGTTTCTTGTCAGCTTGAATTTTAAAAGCTGCTCTAGCCTCTTGCAGAGCTAGTCTGATTACTGGCCAAGTGGTTTGTAGGTTGTTTATCCATTCCTTCAGGGAGGGGATGTCAGGTTCCTTAGCTGGTAGCTCTGGCATGGGATTGAATTCTTGTCCTGTGGCTATCTGAAATGGGGTGAAGCCAGTGCTACTGTGTAAAGAGTTGTTGTAAGCTACTTCAGCAAAAGGTAACAGGTCAGTCCAATTGTCCTGTTGGTAGTTAATAAAACATCTTAAATATTGTTCCAATATGCCATTTGTTTTTTCAATCCCCTCATTTGTCTGGGGGTGGTGTGAAGAGGACAGCTCCTGGGTGGAGCCTAATAGATTTTTAAAAGCCTGCCAAAATTTGGAGGTGAATTGGACACCCCTGTCTGAGATAATCTGTTGAGGAGCTCGATGGAGGCAATAAATGTGGACTAAAAACAGTTTTGCTAATGCCCTAGCTGTTGGAATCTTCTGGCAGGGTATGAAATGGACCTGTTTTGAAAAGAGGTCCATTACAACCCAAATAACTATGTTTCCCGTGCTATCAGACAGCTCCACTATAAAATCCATAGAAATCTCTCTCCAAGGTGCTGAAGGATCTGCTACAGTTTGTAAGACGCCATCTTACAAAACCAAGGAAACTTTGTAGTCGTTTATGGGTTTGAGGCAGCTACCAATCGATGACGGCTTTTACTTTAAGTGGATCCATCTCTATCCCCTCGTGGGACATTCTATATCCCAGGTATTAAATTCTTTCTTGGTGGAACTCTCATTTAGAGAGTTTTGCATAGAGTTTGGCAGCATGGAGTTTAGCAAGAACAGCTCGGACTGGTTTTATGTGTTCTGCTTTTGTTTCCATGTAAATAAGAATGTCATCAAGATAAATCAGGACCCCTTTGCATAAATGTTCATGGATCATCTCGTTAATTAATTGCATAAACATGGCAGAGGGGGGGGCTTGTAATCTGAAAGGGAGTACCTTAAATTGGTAGCACCCCAATGGGGTATTAAAAACAGTCTTCCACTCATCCCCTTCCCTAATTCTAATGCAGTAGTACGCCTCTCATAAATCCAGCTTTGAAAAGACTTTTCCTTTAGAGAGGTGAGCCAGCATGTCCTTCATGATGGGGAGTGGGTACATATTTTTTCACTGATCGTGTTTAGATTATGGTAGTCAATACAGAGGTATAGAGAGCCATCTTTCTTTTCATGGAATAACACTGGGGCTGCTATTTTTGGTTGGGTGGGTTCGATGAAGCCCCTTTTTAGTTTTTTGTCAATAAACACTCTGAGTTCGTCTAGTTCTCTGGGGGACATACAGTACATTTTTGGTTTTGGAAATTTAGCCCCTGGTAGGATCTCAATGGCACAGTCTATGGCATGATGAAGTAGAAGTTCATCGGACACCTCCTCACTAAATACCTCAGCCAAATCCTGATATTCTTTGGGGATGTTAGTTGGTTCAGCAGGATGGCTGGTCATTGCTGTTTCCCTGTTTTCCTTTCCTTCCTCTTTCATGTTCGTGAAAGTTACACGCCCCTGGAATTTTAAGGTTCCTCTTTTCCAGTTTATTTTAGGGTTCCACTTCTGCAGCCACGTTAGTCCTAGGACTAGTGGCCATTCCTTTCTTGGGGCTACTATGAATGTGATAGTCTTGCTACGATCCCCCAGCTTAATTTGTAATGATTCTGTGGCAAAATTGGCTGGCTCCGCCCCCGGGCTACAGTTCCATCTAGCTGGCAAAAAGTGATGGGGGTTTTCATTTTCCTTAGATGAATTCCCAATCTCCCTGCCAGGGTCGGGCTAATTAGGCATCAGCTGTTACTTCCTCCCCTTTTCCTCGGCTGAGGATAAAAAGTCTTAGGGGTAGAATGAGAGATTTGATTGGGTTGCTTACCAGCGGGTCATCTTCCAGATTGCTTTCGGAATGGCTCAGGTCCTCTCTGAGTGTCATAGATCCTTCTTCTGATTTTGGAGGGGAACAGAATTTCGCAACATCTCAGCTTCTCAATGCAGTTTCTTTTCCTTGGGGGTGGGTGGGTTTTGCAGGCTTCCTCCCTGACAGGTGATCAGGCTTTCTGGCAGGGGTTTTTCACTGGCATTCTGCTGCTCAGTGCCCCTCCTTTCCACACTTTAAACAACCTGATGGCCTCAGTGCCATGGCGGTTTGGTGTTTGAATGGCTCCCACTTCCCCTGGGGTGGGGATCTTCTCCAGGCCCTGCCAGTATGGTACTGGTTTTAGGTCATATCAATCTCTGCCTCCTCTGCCATCAGGTACCATTCATGCAGGTGGTTAGGGGTGCCACGGGCCAGGCAGGCAGTGTACAGGCCACCATTGAGTCCATCTTTGAACCAGCAGACTAGGATGTCTTCTGGCCAGTCGACTTGGCTGGTCAGGTCCCGGAATTCTTCGGTGTATTCAGCTACAGGATGGTGGCCTTGCTTAATGAGCTGATGTGGTCGTGGGCTTTGTGATCGGCTAGGGGATCTTTGAAATGGTGGTGCAGGGCTGTCATGAATTGATCAAAGTTTCGTAGCTCTGGAGCATCAGAGTTGTAGAGGCTCACCATCCATCTGGCCACTGCCCCTTCTAGGGCTAGGGTAATGACTCGCACTTGTGCCCCCTGGATTGGGAAATTCGGCCCATACTCTTGCATGTAGGTGAGGACTTGAGCCAGGAAAAATCCCAACTTTTGGGGGTCTCTGTCAAATATTACCTCCAAGGGAGGGGCCTTCCTCTCTAGCTGTGGGCCCCTGGGGTTGGCCAAGGATGATTGCCTGGGCTGGGACAGTGGGAGGTTGGGTACCTGGCACAGCTGCTGCTCCACTGGCTTGGTCATCTGCTTGGTCAGCCATGGCTGAGTCAGGGTTGATGGCTCGAGTTTCCTTGGCTATTGGTCCACCCACTCTTCTTCATTGATGATCCTGTACACCTTGAACATTGATATTTTCCAGGGCTTCCATCATGATACGGTGATGTACTGCTTCAGTCGATCATCTGCCAGTGGTTCCTCGGTCAGCTCTTCCTGATTGGAAAGGGCCTCCAGCTCCCTTTTCCACCCAGGGTTTCGGCTGCCATGAGTGAGGGTTGCCTTCTTGGCTCTTCCATCCCAGCTGTCTTTTTTTCCTATGCCAATCGACCATCAGGGATTTATGGGACTTCCCAGGACAGCTTCAATGTCCTTGATGGGACATATGGAGCCAGTGTCTGGCTGGGTGGTTGTTGAGGTTTCTCCTCAGCACTTGGCTTCTCCTTGCTCACTGCTTCATTCAGACATTGTTGTAGGGTCCTGTCAGTAGAGTGGAAATTTAGGGGAAAAAATTCTCTCTCCAGGTTGACCACTATTACAGAGGCTGCTTTATGTAAGGACCAGCTTCTCCTCCCCACCTTCCAATAGAGTATGAACTCTTGAGAACTTTGTATTTCAAAAGGAATCTTTTATTGAAAGGAATGAAAGCAAGTCAAAACTCAAAGCAGGCTCTTGGGTCCCTCAGGGCATGCAGTTCAGGATAAAGGAAATTAGGAATCCCTGCCCACCTTCCGATGTGGATTCCAACCAATCCGCCCGTGTGAATGTGAATTGCATCAGCCTCTCTGAGAAACAGATACAAAGAGTTTCTCACGGTCATTTTACAATCCACTCATTCCCCCCCTTTCCCAAGGTGTGAGATTTCTCCAGAGATTCCTGGCCCCAGGCAATGATTATAAATCAGGGTAAAGTTTATACAAAAAGGATTAGGCAAGAAATTGAATACTTAGGATACATAGGAAAAGAACTAAATGTGACACTCCAAACTTCCCCTTTCTTCCACAAAGAATGGCAGATACATGGATCTGACAGTATATATTAGTAGATTTAAGGGCACTGTATTAATATTATTAATTGTGGATGATCAATTAAATTAAAGGGTTTTAATGTAAGAAGTGAATATGATGATGTATATTGCTTATAGTAAAACAGAATAGCAGATGAAATATGAAATGGCAATTGGGTTTAATTATGAAGACAAATTAAATTAAGAGACAAAATTGAAATGTTAAAAAGTGGGATGGGGATTTTGAAAAATATATGCTGTAAATGAAGAAATAAGACAATTAATTAATGTTATTGTAAAAAATTAGGAATTAAGGACGGATAGTGATACTGTTTATGTATTATGTATTAAGAGTAAGATAAGATGTGGATGGTCAATTAAGTTAAAGGGTTTCAATGTAAGAATTGAATATGATGATGTATATTGTGTATAGTTAAAAAGAGGGATGGGGATTTTGAGAAATATATTCTGCAAAAGGAGACAGAAGATAATTAATTGATGTTATTGTAAGAAACTAGGAATTAAAGGGCAGATAGTGATGCTGTTTATGTATTATGTATTAGAAGAGATTAAGATAAGATACAGAAATATGGAAAAAGAATATGGAAATAAATAAAATATATTTGGGGGAAAAAAGAGATGAAATAGCAAGAAGAAATGATAAAACAACAAATAGAACTAAAACCAGACCACTTTCTTGTTGGGTATCCTACCAGAGAAATATAACAAACATACACACATACATACATACATACATACATACATACATACATACATCTATAAAAAGTTAAAATCTCGGGTGTTTTCCTGCGTCATTAAAAGTCTGTTAGTTGAAATGCTTAAAATCCTGGCTAAAATCCCAACTTAAGATCCTCCAAAATCCCAACAAAACACTTTGTAACCAACACTTTAAAAGTTTTCTTTTTGGCAACGTTTCGACAAGCTCTCTAACTTGTTATCATCGGGCCCCTACTTTCAGTTTAGAAGCTGTGGGTATGCTGCGAGATCGGAGTTGTCGCTTTTCTATGTTCGCTGCTGCTGACGTATGCTGGTTTGTTTATTTATTTATTTATTTATTTATTTATTTATTTATTTATTTATTTATTTATTTATATGCTGCCCCTCTCTGAAGACCCAGGGCGGCTCACAATACACTCAAAAAATCACTATAAAAATACTTAAAAATTAAAAACATTAAAAACATTAAAACCCATTCACACCATTCATGGCCGGATCTCGTCAGATTGCAAAGCGTGATCAACGGCCCCAGGCCTGCCGGAAAAGCCAGGTTTTCACCGCTTTCTGGAAGGCCAATGGGGATGGTCTGGACCTCAGGAGGTAACTGGTTCCAGAGAGCTGGGGCAGCCACAGAGAAGGCCCTCCCTGCAGGCCCACCAGCCGGGATTGTTTAGCTGACGGGACCTGGAGGAGACCAACTCTGTGGGATCTTACCAGTCGCTGGGAGCTATGCGGTAGAAGGCGGTCTCGAAGATAACCTGGGCCTGAGTCATGTAGGGCTTTAAAGGTAAAGGTAAAGGATGGGAGGGATGGGGGAGAGCTGGACCATGACTGAGGGTTTTCCCCCCCTCTGGCGTTTGTTGCCTTGGCTCTCCTCTTTTCCCTCCCATCATCTCCTGGATTAGGTGTCATCTTGACCTCCCTGGAGTTTTTTGACTGCTATGATCTCCACCGTTGAGCCTGCCCTGTACTATGTGGACTGACCTGATCCCATTCTTTCCCTCCATTGAATGGAGGCTTACATCTGGGGATTCAAGTCTTGGTGGAGTGGTCTACAGCTGCTGTCTCAACTCCGGTTCTTTGGACGATCGTGGTTGACCAGCCGCCGTGAGAGGGGGGCTGGGTCACCCTTCACTGGTCCGAAACAGCATTCTTACTCCTGCCATTGCCGTGAGAGGGCAATGAGGTCCTATGTGTCCCATTGGAATTCTATTGAAGCCTGGCATTCACTCCTCTTGACTGTGATAACATCAAACTGTCCCCTGGCTATTGGCCATGGATTATCACCTCCCCTTGATGTCCAGATGTATTCGGTGAATGACCTTCGTGCCCTGTGAGATTCCCCCCTCTCGCAGGTTTGGCCCTCTTCGTTATCGAGGGCCTATCTTGATGACGGGCGTTGGAGCCCCGAGAGATGGCATGCAGCAAAGAAGAGTTTGAGGGGTTTTTAAGTGGGTTTTTTTAGTGGGTTTTTTAACAAAAATTTTAAGGGGTTCGGGGGGGATTAGGGTGGGTTCTGGGGGAAATCCACTGGGTTCAAGACCAGCCTTAGCGAAGGGCTGCGACATTAGGGACGTAGAACCGGAGGTCAGGGAGGGGGTTGGAGTTCGATTTGAAGAGGGCTGTTCCATCAGCATAGTGAGTGGGAGGGGCAGATATGGCGGAAGCTGGGGACCACATCATGTTTGGGGAATGCGCACTCACTATCTTAGAGCGATTGCAAACTCCGGTCCCCAATGCTTTCCTCGTTCCCCAGGCTGTCCAGATTCTCAGGGCCAGAGCCTCCGGCTGATGTTATGCAATGTCAGGTCCGTTGTTAATAAAGCCCCCCTCATTCACGATCTTATTCAGGAGGGGGAGGTGGACCCAGCGGGCATTACGGAGACCTGGTTGGGCCAGGAGGGGGGAGTTCCCCTCGTGGATATATGCCCACCAGGCTTCCGTGCATTTCATCAGCTCAGGGCTCAGGGCAGGGGTGGGGGGGGTGGCAGTTATTATAAAGGAAGGTCTGGATCCAAGGGAGACCACTGTTCCACAGATAGCTGGATGTGAGTCCCTCTTTGTGAAGTGGGGTTGTGGAGTACAGATGGGCTTGTTGGTCATGTACCTGGCTCCCTGCCACGTGGCAACAGCCCTGCCCGAGCTGCTTAACATTATAGCCGAGGTGGCGGTGGACACCCCCAGACTTGTTATTATGGGGGATTTCAACCTGCCATCTATCGGTGAAACGTCTGAGGTGGCTCGAGAGTTCATGGCTTCCATGACGGCCATGGACCTTACTCAGTTAATTCATGACCCCACTCACACAGGGGGACCCACTCTGGACTTAGTTTTTGTCTCTGGTCAGTGGTTGAGTGGCCTTGATATAGGGGATATAGCCATCGAACCCTTGTCATGGTCTGACCACTCGCTCCTTCGACTGGACTTTCTAACCGCTGCACCCCGCCGCAGGGAGGCGGGACCGACCAGGTGGTTCCGCCCCAGGCGCCTGATGGACCCTGATAGGTTCCAGATGGAGCTTGGGCCATTTCCTGAGACTCTGGCTCATGACTCGGCTGAAGACCTGGTGGCCGCCTGGGATAGTGCGGCTGCCGCGGCCTTGGACCATGTTGTGCCTTTGCGGCCTCTGACCCGGCACCGAACTCGGTGGGAGATGAAGTGCCAGAAAAGATGCCTGGAGAGTAGTTGGAGGGCCAGCCGCTCCGAATCCGACCGAACACTGGTGAGGTCTCATATTAAGACCTACCTAGTGGCGATAAAAGCGGCGAAATCTAGCTATTTTGCTGCTCTTATCGCATCATCAGATAATCACCCGGCCGCCCTGTTTAGGGTGACCTGCTCCCTCTTCCATCTGGAAGAGTGGGATGACCCCTTGCAGGGCCAAGCTGAGGACTTTGTGCAGTATCTGTATGACAAAATCGCTCAGATTCGGGAAGGGCTGGCCTCTGACTGGGTATGTCCAGATGGGATGACTGAGGCAGGTCTTGAGAGTGTTATCTGGGGGGACTTCGATCCTGTAGCTCCCGAGGACATGGACAGGGTCCTGGGATGTCTGAACGCAACCACATGTTTATTGGATCCGTGCCCCTCCTGGTTGGTACTGGCTTCCCGGGAGGTGACTCGAGGCTGGCTCCAGAAGATTGTTAACGCTTCTTTGAGTGAGGGGGTCCTGCTGGCCGCTTTGAAACAAGTGGTTGTGAGGCCTCTCCTCCCTGAAGCCCTCTCTGGATCCGGCTGTTTTGGCTAACTATCGTCCAGTCTCCAACCTTCGCTTTGTTGCGAAGGTTGTTGAGAGTGTGGTGGCGCAACAGCTTCCCCGGTACCTGGATGAAGCTGTCTATCTAGACCCGCTCCAGTCCGGCTTCCGGCCTGGGCACAGCACGGAAACGGCATTGGTCGCGTTGGTGGATGATCTCTGGAGGGCTCGGGATAGGGGTTGCTCCTCTATCCTGGTCCTGTTAGACCTCTCAGCGGCTTTTGATACCATCGACCATGGTATCATGTTGCACCAGTTGGCGGGGTTGGGGGTGGGGGGCACCGTTTTGCGGTGGTTCTCCTCCTACCTCTCTGACCGGTCACAATCTGTGTTGACAGGGGGGCAGCGGTCGACCCCGAGGCACCTTGCTTGTGGGGTGCCACAAGGGTCGGTCCTCTTGCCCCTTCTGTTCAACATTTATGTAAAGCTGCTGGGTAAGATCATCCGTGGCTTCGGGGTGGAGTTCCATCAGAACGCTGATGACACCCAGCTGTACATCTCCACCCCAGGCCACCCCAACAATGCCCTTGAAGTGATGTCCCAGTGCCTGGAGGCCGTGCGGGCCTAGATGGGGAGAAACAGGCTCCGACTCAACCCCTCCAAGACCGAGTGGCTGTGGCTTCCGGCATCCCGATATAGCCAGCTGACACCATCGCTGGCTATTGGGGGCGAATCACTCGCCCCCACGGAGAGGGCTCGTAACTTGGGCATCCTCCTGGATGCACGGCTGTCTTTAGAAGATCATTTGACGGCCATGGCCAGGGGGGCTTTTTATCAGGTCCGCCTGATACGCCAGTTACGCCCCTTTCTAGATCGGGACTCCCTACGCACAGTCACTCAGGCACTCGTCACTTCCCGCCTGGACTACTGCAACGCTCTCTACATGGAGCTCCCCCTGGGGTGCACCTGGAGGCTCCAGCTGGTCCAGAACGTGGCCGCGCGGGGGATTATGGGGGCGACGAGGCGCTCCCATGTAACACCTCTCCTGCGCGAGCTGCACTGGCTCCCGGTGGTCTTCCGGGTGCGCTTCAAGGTGTTGGTGACCACCTTTAAAGCGCTCCATGGCTTAGGGCCGGGGTACTTCCGAGACCGCCTTCTGCCACCAATAGCCTCCCACCGGCCAGTACGCTCGCACAGAGTGGGCCTCCTCAGGGTGCCGTCTGCCAGTGTTGGCTGACGACTCCCAGGGGGAGAGCCTTCTCTGTGGCAGCACCCACCCTCTGGAACAACCTCCCCCCAGAGATACGTACAATAACAGACCTCCGGATTTTTCGTCGGGCCCTGAAAACCCATTTATTTCAACTAGCTGGGCTGGCTTGAGTTAAATTTTAAATTGATTTTAAATTGGGTTGTTTTAATTTACGGCCAAAATATTTAATTATTTTAAACTGCTTTTAAATTTTGTATGTATTGTTTTTTACTTTGGCTGTTCACCGCCCTGAGTCCTATTTGGAGAAGGGCAGTATAGAAATAAGAACAAACAAACAAACAAATAAATAAATAACCAACACCTTGAATTGTGACTGGAGACCAATAGGGAGCCAGTGCAGCTCGCGAAAAATTGGTGTAATGTGGGTGTACCAAGGTGCACCCACGACAGCCCGCGCGGCTGCATTCTGGACCAACTGTAGTCTCCGAACACTTTTCAAGGGTAGCCCCATGTAGAGTGCATTGCAATAATCTAACCATGAGGTGACAAGGGCATGAGTGACTGTGAGGAGAGCCTCCTGATCCAAGTAGGGTCGCAATTGGTGCACCAGGCGAACCTGTGCAAAGGCCCCCCTAGCCACAGCTGACAGATGTTGCGCTAATCTTAGTTGTGAGTGTAGGAGGACACCCAAATTGCGAGCCCGTTCTGAGGGGGACAATTTCTCCCCCCCCCATAACCAAGGATGGACAGTCAACATAGTCTTTAGGAGGCAATACCCACAGCCACTCGGTCTTGTCTGGGTTAAGTCTGAGCCTGTTGACTCCCATCCAGATCCTCACAGCCTCCAGGCACTGGCACATCATATCCACTGCATCACTGAATTGACGTGGGGTAGAGATATACAGCTGGATATCATCAGCCTATTGCTGATACCTCACCCCGTATTGTTGGATGATCTCACCCAGCGGCTTCATGTAGATGTTAAATAGAAGGGGAGAGAGGACCGAGCCCTGAGGCACCCTGCAAACGAGGGGCCTAGGGGTCGACCTCTGTCCTCCTACCAACACCGACTGTGACCGACCAGAGAGATAGGAGGAGAACCACCGTAACACGGTGCCTCCCACTCCCACCTCCCTTAGTCATCCCAGAAGGATACCATGGTCAATGGTATCAAAAGCCGCTGAGAGGTCAAGTAACACCAAGATGGAGGAATGACTCCCATTTTGGGCTTGCCAGAGATCATCCATCAGCATGATCAAAGCAGTTTCTGTGCTGTAGCCAGGCCTGAAACCAAACTGAAAAGGGTCTAGATAATCCATTTCCTCCAATGACCGCAGGACCTGAAGTGCCACCACTTTCTCTACAACCTTTCCCACAAAGGGTAGGTTGGAGACTGGATGAAAGTTCTTTAATTCTGCTGGATCCAGGGAAGGCTTCTTGAGGAGGGGCCTTACAACCGCTTCCTTTAACAGTTGCAGGAAGGCCCCTTCCCTCAAGGATGCGTTAACTAAAGC
This sequence comes from Arizona elegans, assembly GCA_022577455.1. NCBI lineage: Eukaryota > Metazoa > Chordata > Lepidosauria > Squamata > Colubridae > Arizona > Arizona elegans. The sequence goes on from JAKOOJ010000001.1 coordinate 160,714,872, forward strand.
CTGGAGCCAGCCTTGTGTCATGTCCCTGCTGGCCGAAACCAGCCAGGAGGGGCATGGGTCCAACAAACAAGTGGAGGAACTCATTGCTCCTACAGCCTTGTCCACTTCCTCAGGAGTCACAGGCTCAAACTCATCCCACACAATAGGACTAAGACCTGCCCCCGTCATCTCGGTCAGAATTACCCAATCAGAGTCCAGGTCCATCCGAATCTGAGTGACTTTATCCGACAGAAACTGCACAAACTCCTCAGCTCTACCCTGCAAGGGCTCCTCCACTCCCCCTACATTAAGGAGGGAGCAAGTCACCCTAAATAGGGCGGCTGAGCGTGAATCAGCGAATGCAGTGCGGAAAAATGTGAACGTTTTGCTGCCCGTATCGGTTAGCCTGCAACTCTGTGTCCTGATTGGAGGGCAGCAGTTTTTTTTCTCCTGCTTTATTATCCTAGTTGTAGCCTGACTGCATGTTAAAGGCCCAGCTTTCTCTGGTTCCCTATTACTAATTGTCAACTACAAAGAAGGAAGGATTTTGGTAGGCATCACAACACTGCTGATTGATCTCAGCCTATCTTCTGGCTCAGTTCTCTTTCTCTCCCTATTGCTAGCTATCATCTGCAAAGAAGGAAGGACTCTGGCAGGCATTACAACACCACTGGTTGCCTGTTGGGATCTCTGCCTATCTCTGATGTTAAAACTTGAGTTTCCCTCAGTGCAGGTCTCCAAATGCTTGATAACCTAGAAGTGTCATCTCATCTATTCATATTCTACAGCCTCTTTTCAATTTCAATAGCCTCCCTAATTATTCTCTTATTAAGATGTTCCTCTTTCACCACTGTTCTAGTATTGTTGAAGTCGATATTATGTCCCATGGCCTTTATGTGTTGTACCAAGGTAGAAGTTTGCTCTTCTTTTTTCACTGCATTTTTGTGTTCTTCTAAACTCACACCTATTCGTCTATTTGTTTGTCCAATGTAAGATGACTGACAGGAGGCACATGGCACTTCATATACCCCTTGATTTGGGAATATGGGAGAACCATCCTGCCCTATATAAAAGGCACCACCAATAAAATTAGTAAGATATTACAGAAACACAAAATAAAAACAGTGTTCCACAGAGATAGAAAAATATCGATGATGTTAAGAAACCCCAAGGATAAAATTTAACTGGAAAATCAAGGGGTATACGAAGTACCATGTGCCTCCTGTCAGTCATCTTACATTGGATAGACGAATAGACTATCAAATTCCGAAGAGCTACCATCTTATGTGACCTCACATTCCTACGCAACTGCCGAGACAAAAACGTGATCCCCATATGCTTCCAACTAAAATTCCATTCTAAAACCTCAGCCACCAAAAGGATCCTGAAAAGAACCAAATTAGCCCTAATCAGAAACAAACTCCACAGGAAAAGATTCCTACTAGACCAAACCAACAGGGACCGACTCACTCTTCACCTCAAACTCAGTAACAAAATCCACCCAGTACTCTGGGACAAATCCAAACAACTAGCCCTCTGGAGAGCCGAAACATAAACCTCCCACAGGACAGACACACACACCAACAACTCCACAGACTAGAAAAATGCCAGAAGCCCAACCCCCCTCCACAGCAACTCATGAAACAAACAGTACATAACATATCAGACAGGACCTTCACCATAGCAGAAACCAATGTCCTTTCCAAAAGATTCAACTTTGCAGTCGCCCCCAAACACATCCCCACTGAAAACATCATATGCAGAGTTGAAGCTAGCCTAACCAAAATCAACCCAGATGAAGCCAATAAAATCAGACTTGAAGTCACCAAAGTCCTCTGCTCCAGTAATCCACCCAGAAACAACTTACACAAAGAACAAAAAGCACTCACCAACTTGAGGAAAGACAATAACATAATCATTCTCCCAGCAGGCAAAGGTAATGCCACAGTGGTGATGAACACACCTGACTACCAAGCTAAACTATCCAACCTACTCCAAGACCCCGCTTACAAACCTCTAAACACAGACCCCACCACCTACCTGGAAAAAAACACCAAATTCAAAATAAAAGCCTCTCCCATCAGTGAAGAGATCCAGCAAAGAATCATCTCCAGAGAAAAATCATCCAGATGCCCCAAGCTGTATGGCCTCCCCAAGATACACAAAGAAAGAACACCACTCAGACCCATAGTCGGCTCTATAGGCTCACCTCTACAGAATCTTGCCAAATTTATTGCCAAACAACTTCAGCCCTACACAGAATCCATCACCTCACACATACAAAATTCATTCCACTTCATAGAAACAATAAAGAAACAAAACCTACAACCCAGTGACCTACTCGTGATCTTCAATGTCATATCCCTCTTCACCCAAATACCTATTAAAGAAGCCTTGACAGCTATCCAAAACAAATACAACCCCCTCAAGGACATCCTAGATCTGACCAACCACTGCCTAACCAACACATACTTCATCCACAATGGTCAAAGATACAAACAGATAGAAGGAGCACCTATGGGATCACCCCTCTCACCCATCATCGCAAACTTATACATGGAACACTTTGAAACCAACGCTTTAGATAAATCTGAACCCAAACCTAAACTCTGGCTTAGATATGTAGATGACACTTTCGTAATTTGGCCACATGGAAAAGAAAAGAAAATCTCCAAAACTGAACACTTCAACAAGAGAATAATCATGGAAACCATCGAAATAGAGAAACACCCCCATAACATGAATAAACGTGACAATACCTCCTGCCTACCGGACATCTGGAGACTAGCCCTAGTCAACAGAAGAGTCCCAGCCACAAAGATTAACACCGGACCCAAGATAACACATGACACCACCACCAATCATCCTCACCAGATTCAAACCCAAACCCATCCCATAGATGAAACCACCACCCAGAAGCCAGACCATGGCGGCATCACCAGCTGCTGCACCTCCCTCCGATCCCCACACAAAGCAAACTGACACATGCCATGAACACATGGCAAAACCTCAAACTCGGAGCCAAACCAAAGCCCGGGATGTGGCATCACAGCCATCAGCTCAGGACATTACATCAAAAAACTCAGGATATCACAACACTAGAACTCATGATGTCAACACACAGCCCATTACCTAGGTCGTTAAAACACAAAAGACTAATGGGCACACATCAAGGATCTCACCCACACAGGATGTTACGAAACAGCTGACTAATCTGCAAACATTAAATCCATCAACCAGTCAAGATGTAACAACACAGGCAGACCTGAATACACCAAAACTTGCATATGAAAATTTCATTTTTGGGGTGGGGTAGGTGGGAGAGCCACAAAATAGTGACAATATACAATTCACATCTGCCATAGATATTCTATATTCAATAGATTCATAAACTTGCTACTAAGGCTGTGTTCTGGTCTTCACACATTCCCTACAAGGGTGGTTATGTACACTGCGACATTTTCATTTGCCCAATGTGGAGCAAATACTCTAGCCCATCTTTATTAATGAAAACTCTGTAAAATCTCATGCTGATCTGCTTCCCTGGAGCACTTACAACTGCAGGATAACAACTATGGTAAACTTTTAATTTTGTGTAAAACTCCATGGTGGAAAAAAGGGCTAGAATAAAGGTTTTTGGCCAATTGTGGGACCTCTAGGAAGGGATAGATAGATTTTGGTGTCAGGGTTCCAAGTAACATCCCCAACGAAAGAAAACTCCTAGAATTTCTTCAAAGTTCTTAGGTCATCTTGGCACATCTGGGAAAACCCGAATCTGAAAGCTTCCAGGTTTTCCCACCCAAAAGAAAGTCCAAGTCCCTTCCCCTATACTCACATGTCCATCACATGGTCCAATCAATGCATCATCCCAACTGGAGATGTCTCCCAGTCACGCCAGTCCAGGTGCAGGGCTGAATGTCCTTGACTCTCAGAGAAAAGTATGTTATTATGGCTATATATCTCTCCAACTCCATAGAATCCCCCCTCCCAGTTTCCCACAGCACTAAATGTGGCAGCCCTGAAGATCCAAAGAAAAGATGGCTTCCAGGGCTGACATTTGGAAGAGAAATTGAGTTCCTGGGTTTGCTTGACTCATAATTTCTTGGTTTCTTTTTCTTTCTTTTTAAAAAAAAAATTAAAAAATTTTTAAAATTAATTTTACAACACAACACAACATACAAAACACAAACACACAATATGTTTCTTTTTACGTATCAGTTTCATTCCTCTTACTTTCTACTTTCTACATTTCCCATTTTTCTCATCCTTTATTATCTTTATTGTCCCTTTATTTCCAGTTTTATTCATTTACAGTATTTTACACATTTGTCACATCATTTATTCACTTTTACTTTCCCTAATCTCGAGCCAATTGTATCACTTAGTCCATACTTCATAATATTCTGTATCTTCTTTTTCTTTTATTTCTTTCATTAATTTATCCATCTCTGCACAGTCCAGGATTTCTTAATTGTTTCTTCCTCTGTTGGTACCTTTTCGTTTTTCCAGGACTGTGCGTAGACTATCCTTGCCACTGTAATTATATGCAAAATCAAATATCTAATTTCTTTACTGTAGGTTCTGTTCAATATCCCCAGTAAAAACGTCTCTGGTTTCAAGTCCACATTGTAACTAATTATCTCTTCTATCCAACTTTTAATTTTAGCCTAATATTTTTTCGCCTTAGGACATGTCCACCAGAGATAGTAATATGTTCCGGGGACTTTTTTACATTTCCAACAATTTGGAGAGTTGTTAGGAGACATTTTAGCAAGACGTACTGGTGTAAAATGCCATCTGTAGAACATTTTTAACTGGTTTTCTTGAATGCCGCTGATAGAATCAATTTAATGTTTATTTCCCATAATTTTTCCCATTTCTCCAATTCTATATTGTAGCCAAAATTTTTCACCCATCTAATCATGGTATCCTTAACTATCTCTTCTTCCATTTTATACCTCAGTAGATATTTGTATATATTACTAATAAATTTTATTTCTGTTCCATGAATAATTTTGTCCAATTCTTGCGGTTCCTTTCATATCTCATACATCTTTTTATTGCTTAGAAATTTAGATTGAACTTGTGCGAATGTCCACCAATCCATCACCCTACCAATATCTTGTTCCAGTTCCTGTTTTGTTTTCAAATCTCCCTGATCATTTACCAATTCCTTATATTTAATTATCTTATTTTTCTCCAGTAAATTTGAGTATATCAATGCTTCTGTTAGTGATAACTACATTGGAATTCTAGTATAGTGTTTTTGTTTTATTCTTTTCCAAATCTGTAGCAATGCATTCCTGATCAAGTGTGTTTGAAAATATTTATGCAATTTATATTTCTCATCCCACAGGAATGCATGCCACCTTGCTCTGCTAATTCCTTAACATTGGTTATGAGCCCAGGATACTGAGAGTTAGTGTGAATACACAGTACCATATACAGACAGCTGTTTTTGTGGTTTATTGTCCAAGTGAAGATGGCACAAGAACAGTCAACCAGCATATCTCTGATAACCCGGTTGGATGGAACAAACTACGTTTCCTGGTCTATGAAGAAAGGGCTATGGACTGTAGTTCATGATCCACTGGATGTAACTGCTTGGAATCCAGCAGATGATGAAGATGAAAAGAAGATAGCCAAATTTAACCGGGATAATGAAAGGGCTCTTTGTATAATCGGACTGACACTGAGTGACCAGCAGCTAGTCCATATTCGTGGTGAGGTGTCTGCTGCCAGGTATTGGGACAATCTGAAGAGGATTTATGTTCGTGATAGTGTGGGTGCACACATACACCTTACACGTAAACTGTTTAGAGCTCATCTTCTGAAAGGTCAAGATATGTTAGCTCATTTGGAGTTTATGAACAGAACTTTACAAGAGCTACATGAAAAGGAGCTGATTTTCTCAGAGCTTCATCAAGTCTATATCATTCTTTCTTCTTTGGATGAAAGTTATGATGATTATGTATCTTCACTGGAAGTCCTGTCCAGAGATGAACTGACATTGACTGGCATAACCGGAAGATTGTTAGAAGAATTCAGAAGAAGGCAAGATAACGACCAACTGAGAAAGAGACAACCTCAGGAAGAAAACCTGCCTTCAACTGCCTATACTGTTAGAAAATGTTTTTCTTGTGGAGCTAAGGGTCATATTGCTAGATTCTGTAAAAAGGGCAAGAAACTGAATACTGGTATTCAGAGAGCTAAAAAGGATGTTACTTTAGCTATATCCAGCTCAACTACAACTGTAAACCATGATTTGTGGGTAGTTGACAGTGGAGCATCACAATCTATAACCAATAGTAAGGAAAGGTTTGTTAAAATGACCAAGAGTAAACAACATGTATTATTAGCCAATGGATGGAAAATGAAAGTATTTGGAGAAAGTACTGCATATTGTTCATGTATAAATGAGCATTTACCTATGTTATATATACCTAAGCTAAAATTTAACCTGCTATCTGTTAAAGCATTGTTTAAAGCTGGGTTTGTAGTAACATTTAGGGGAGATAAATGTCTAATAGAAAAAGATGGTACAAGTGTTACTGCAAACTTAAAGAATGATTTGTTTGTTCTAAATGATGATCCATTAATCATGGCTAATGTGAACTTAGTTTATGATAATACAAAGCCACATGATGAATGCATTCATTTGCTACAAAGGCGTTTGGGACATGTAAACTTTAAAATGTTAAAGAAAACTGTTGAATTATCTGATGGGACTAAATATAAACTAAAACCTTGTAAACAATATTTAAACTGTAATGCTTGTAACCAAGGAAAGGGTAAGGTAACTCCTGCAAACAGAATTAATGGGTTTACAACTAATGAACCTTTAGAGGTAGTGTTTGCAGATATTATTGGTCCTAAAAAACCTAGTTTAGGAGGAGCCTGTTATATATTGAACATAATAGACCATTTTTCCTGTTATGGTTTCTGTTACCTGATGAAAACTAAAGCAGAAACATTCCAGCATTTTTCAAATTGGCTGAGGTTTGCTGAGAGGAAAAAGAAAAGCAAGGTTCTTTGCCTGGTAACTGACAATGGTACTGAGTTTACCAATAACAGATTTGTAACTATGTTACAGAAAGTTGGCATTGAACACAAGGGTTCTGCCCCTTATAGACTGCAACATAATGCATATATTGAACACAGAGGGCAAATGTTACAGGCTATGGCTCAAACCATGTTAACTGATTCTGGTTTGCCTGAGACACTTTGGGGTGAGGCAATAATGTGTGCTAACCATGTCTTGAATAACGTAGTAAATTCAACAACTGGTGAATTACCATTCACATGTTGGCATGGTAGAAGACCAGAATTAAGTTATTTGCATACATTTGGAGCACCAGCATGGGTTTATATTCCCTCGCAATTGAGGCAAAAGGGGCAACATAGAGCAAAGAAGTTATTTTTTGTTGGTTATGAATCCAATCACAGGTCATATAGATTTTGGGCACTAGGTACCACTAGTGTGTACTGCAGTGCTAGTGCCAAGTTTCTGGAGCATGTTGGTTGGAGTAAGCTTGAGCAGGAATCCAACAAGGTAAATGATAGTGTTATTGTGGATACTCCATTGTTTGCTGATAACCCTGATAATGAGATAATTGAGGAAGAACCTTCCATTACTGTAAAGGAGGAAGAGGTTATAGGGGAGGTAGAAGAGGAAATACCTATACCGAGTCTTGAGTTGCCTAGATGTTCAACTAGAGATAGACGTCCACTTGATAGGTATCAAGGAAGTGTAGTATATCAGGTGAACATAGAGCCATCTAACTTTAATGATATTGAACTGTATCCTGAAAAGGATCAGATAGTTTGGAAGAAAGTGATGGACAAAGAGTTGACATCATTGAAGGAGTTAGATGTGTATGAGAACCTTAGGCTACCACCAGGTGAGCATGCAATTGGTTGTAAGTGGGTTTATAAACTGAAAACTGGTGTGGATGGGACTCTTATCCATAAGGCAAGATTAGTTGCTCAAGGATTTGCTCAGTCAGATAAGGATTATGATGAAGTGTTTGCACCGAGTCTGAGGGCGACTACTTTGTGAGAAGCATTAGTTTGGGCAGCTAAGAATAAATAAAGGATAAATTAGATGGATCCGCCCCAGGCGCCTGATGGATCCTGAGAGGTTCCAGACGGAGCTTGGGCCATTTCCTGAGGTTCTAGCACATGACTCGGCTGAGGAGCTGGTAGCCGCCTGGGACCGGGCAGCTGGTGGGGCCTTGGACCGAGTCATGCCTTTGCGGCCTCTGACCCGGTGCCGATCCCGCGCGGCTCCTTGATTCACTGAGGAGCTGAGGGAAATGAAGCGCCGGAAAAGTCGCCTGGAGAGCGGTTGGAGGGCCAGTCTCGCTGAATCTGATCGAACACGGGTAAGGTCGCATATTAAGGCCTACCTAGTGGCGATAAAGACGGCAAAGTTTAATTACTTTTCCGCCTCTATTGCGTCATCAGGGAATCGTCTGGCCGCCCTGTTCAGGGTTACCTGCTCCCTGCTTCATCCGGGAGTGCGGGAGGATCCCTTGGAAGTCAGGGCGGAGGATTTCGGACAATACCTGTATGATAAAATCGCTCAGATCTGGGGGGATTTGGACTCTGACTGGGTAGATCAGGGCAGGGTGACGAGGAATAGTCTTGAGAATGTTATCTGGGAGGAGATTGATGCTGTGACTCCTGATGATGTGGACAGGATTTTGGGGAGACTTAGTGCGGCCACATGTTTACTGGACCCGTGTCCCTCCTGGTTGGTACTGGCTTCCCGGGAGGTTACACGAGGCTGGCTCCAGGGTGTTATCAACGCTTCGTTGAGTGAGGGTTACTTCCCCACCACCTTGAAAGAGGCGGTGGTGAGGCCTCTCCTCAAGAAGCCGTCCCTGGATCCAGCAATATTGGCCAACTATTGTCCTGTCTCCAACCTTCGCTTTATGGCGAAGGTTGTTGAGAGTGTGGTCGCACGACAGTTTCCGCAATTTCTGGAGGAAACATCTTATCTAGATCCGTTCCAGTCGGGTTTCAGGCCTGGGCCCAGCACGGAAACGGCATTGGTCGCGTTGGTTGATGATCTCTGGAGGGCTTGGGACAGGGGTTGTTCCTCTGTTCTGGTCCTATTAGACCTCTCAGCGGCTTTTGATACCATCGACCATGGTATCATGCTGCACCGGCTGGAAGAGTTGGGGGTGGGAGGCACCGTGTTGCGGTGGTTCTCCTCCTTTCTCTTTGACTGGTCGCAGTTTGTGTTGGCAGGGGGGCAGAGGTCGACCTCGAGGCCTCTCATTTGTGGAGTGCCGCAGGGATCGGTCCTCTCGCCCCTTCTGTTCAACATTTATGTGAAGCCGCTGGGCGAGATCATCCGTGGCTTTGGGGTGAGATACCACCAGTACGCTGATGACACCCAGCTGTACATCTCCACCCCAGGCCACCCCAACAATGCCCTTGAAGTGATGTCCCAGTGCCTGGAGGCTGTGCGGATCTGGATGAGGAGGAACAGGCTCAAGCTCAACCCTTCCAAGACTGAGTGGCTTTGGCTCCCGGCATCCCGATATAGTCAGTTGACTCCATTACTGACTATTGGGGGCGAGTCCTAGGCCCCCACAGAAAGGGCTCGCAATCTGGGAGTCCTCCTGGATATGCAGCTGTCCTTGGAGGAACATCTGATGGCTGTAACCAGGGGGACCTTTTATCAGGTTCGCCTGATTCGCCAGTTGCGGCCCTTTCTTGATCGGGATTCCCTGTGCACAGTCACTCACACCCTCGTCACCTCTCGCCTTGACTACTGCAACGCTCTCTACATGGGGCTCCCCTTGAAGAGCACCCGGAGGCTCCAGCTGGTCCAGAACGCAGCAGCGTGGGTAGTGACGGGAGCAGCATGGCGCTCCCATGTAACACCGCTCCTGCGCGAGCTGCACTGGCTCCCGGTGGTCTTCCGGGTGTGCTTCAAGGTGCTGGTTATCACCTTCAAAGCGCTCCATGGCATAGGGCCTAGCTATCTTCGAGACTGCCTGCTGCTAACGACGACCTCCCATCGACCCGTGCGCTCCCACAGAGAGGGCCTCCTCAGGGTGCTACCAGCCAGACAGTGTAGGCTGGTGGCCCCCAGGGGGAGAGCCTTCTCTGTGGGGGCACCTACCCTCTGGAATCAGCTCCCCCCAGAGATAAGGAGAATCCAGGACCTCAGTGCCTTCCGTCGTGCCCTTAAAACCCATTTATTTAAACAAGCCGGGCTGGCTTAAGATGAAATTTTTAACTGTTTTAAATGTTTTAAACGTTTTAATTGGTAATGAGTTTTAATTGGGCCAAATTTATATATCTTTTAATTGTTTTTTAATATTTGTCTTGCATGTCTTTTTAATTCTGGCTGTACACCGCCCTGAGTCCTCAGGGAGAAGGGCGGTATAGAAATTCAATAATAAATGAATAAATAAATAAATAAAATGATATAGATGTTGAAACTGCATATCTGCATGCGCCCTTACAACATACAATCTGTATGAAGAAGCCACTAGGGTTAAAAACTGATGGGAAGACTGATTGCTGGAGACTGAAGAAAAGTCTTTATGGCTTAAAGCAATCAGGTTACGAGTGGAACAAATGTATAGTTAACGAGTTAGTTGCAATAGGTTTTGTAGCTGGTAAAGCTGATCCATGTTTGTTCAAGAAAGAGAAAGATGGTTTAGTTTCTTTATTATTGCTATTTACTGATGATATAGCACTTATTACAAAATCTGAAAACGAAGCAACCAAAATTGTTTCTATGTTGCAAAAGAAGTTCAGAATTAGAAATTTGGGAGAAATTAAGCATTATCTCGGCTTGTCGTTCGTTCGGAACTGCGATAGGAAATAATCCCCAGTAATGCACAGAGAATCAGGGTTTACTTTGGCAATGATAAGCTTGCAGTCAAAAGTAAAGTACAAGTCGGTGTTTTGGTTCAAAGTCAGCGCTGGGTGTAACCACACCACAGCGCTATTTAACAAAAACTCAGCCCCTTAAACATACATCCGGTGATTATCAATCAAGCACCCCCCACTCCCTTAACAGTAACAGCTGCGAGCACCAGAGCAGCGAGGACAGCAGAATTGGAGAGGCCCAGCAACGTCATCAATCATCGCCCTGAATGCTGCTATGCAGGAATGCTGCTATCCAGGAACTGTTTGTGTGTTTGCTGCGGCTGCTTATCTCCGCTCCTTCGTCTCCCATACCCCCCATCGATGGCGAGCCCCGGTAGGACTCGACAGGTGGCCCCCCCCACCAGGACCTCATCTATAAATAGAAAGCATACAAATGTTAGTCACTGTTACGATCCTGCATTAGGTTTGTCTGGGTATTTCCGATGGAACCGTTGTATCAATCGGGCAGCGTGAACGTCGGGTGCTGCCACCCACGAGGCCTGTGTTATAGGGTATCCTTTCCACCGCACAAGATATTGTAACATCCCCCTACGAACCCTGGAGTCCAATATTCGGTCTATCTCATATTGGTTGGTATGCACGGGACCCGGTGGAGTGGTCGAGGTACCTGGCCTTTCTACCGTCACCGGTTTCACCAAACTGCTATGGAATACGGGATGTATTCTACTGAACAGAGGGGGAAGTTTAAGAGCTATGGTTACGGGATTGATGACTTGTGTTATGGGAAATGGTCCTATATATTTAGGTCCTAACTTTCTACTGGGTAGTCGGAGTTTAAGGTATTTCGCAGATAAGTATACTTTGTCTCCTATCCGGAATGGTTTCGGATCAGCCCTTTTCTTGTCTGCATATTTTTTGTACTCGTCTGCTGCCTTTTGTAATGCTGTTTTTACACTTGGCCAAACATGACTAATTTTATCGGCCCAACCGCATGGCGTGTCACCGGCTGTCATAGGGGGATCTAACTCTGGAATGGCTGAAAACTCTCGGCCGTATATTACTTGAAAAGGGGAGAACCCAGTACTGCGGTGTGGTATGTTGTTATATGCCACTTCGGCGAAAGGCAGGAGTCCTGACCAATTCGTCTGTTGGTAGGAAACGTAGCATCTGATATATCTTTTGACCATGACATTGGCCCGTTCAGCCGCCCCGTTAATGCTCGGGTGGAATGCTGAACTTAACCCTTGAGAGGACCCAATTAAACGGACAAATCGTCTCCAAAACTTAGAGGTGAATTGAACACCGCGGTTGGATATAATCCTCTTAGGTGCTCCATGGAGACGATAGATATGTTGCAAAAAGAGTTCGGTTAATTGTCGCACGGATGGTATGCTTTTACATGGCACAAAGTGGGCCTGTTTCGAAAACAGATCTACCACCATCCAAATTACAGTGTGGCCATGGCTAGGGGGGAGATTGACTATGAAATCCATAGTGATCTCTTCCCAAGGCCTGCTAGGATTCGCGACTGTCTGTAATAATCCTAACGGTCGTCCAGACCAGGGTTTGGCGGTTGCACAGGTTGTGCAACCTTTTACGTATGTTTCTATGTCCTTACGCATTCGTGGCCACCAGAATTGCCTCCTCACAAGGTGTAGAGTTTTTAAGTACCCAAAATGGCCTGCTGATTTGGCATCATGGCACCTGCATAACATCACGTTCCGTAAACATTCTGGAACATATATTCTATTCTCCCTCCATGCTATTCCATCATTATAGCTAACCATAGAGGGGTTTTGGATTACCCATTGATCCTGTTTTAAGCTGTTTTAAACTCAGTACGTAAGTGACCATCTACTTCCGTAAGTCTTAACAGGGTTTGGGAAGGTGCAATTAGAGGTTCTATCACTTCCTCTTGCTTGCTATTATACTGTGGCATCCGGGACAGCGCATCAGCCAGGAAGTTTTTCCCAGCAGGAACATACCGCAACTGAAAAGAGAAATGCTGGAAATATTGTGCCTATCTTATCTGTTTGGGAGATAGTCGCCTGGGCGTTTGTAAGGCTTCTAAGTTTTTATGGTCCGTCCATACCTCAAAAGGATGAGACGCCCCCTCCAAGAGATGTCGCCATGTCATCAATGCCCAACGGACCGCAAATGCCTCTTTTTCCCAGATTGCCCATGCCCGCTCTGTCGTGGTTAACTTTTTAGACGTATAGGCACAAGGTTGTAACCCTCCCGACTGTGGTCTTTGTAGGAGTACTTCTCCTACAGCCACGTCGCTAGCATCTGCCTGGACTACGAATGCCTGCATTGGGTCTGGATGCTTGAGTACTGGTTCTTGAGCAAAGAGTGTTTTTAACTGCTCGAAAGCCGTTTGACATGCTGACGACCATGTCAACGCTTGCCCCGGCTTTGGTTTATCCGTGGCTGGTTTGGTCCGTAACAGATCCATTAGTGGTAGGGCTATTTCAGCAAATCTGGGAATGAACTGCCAATAGAAGTTGGCAAAGCCTAGAAAGCTCTGTAATTGCTTTCTGGTTCTAGGGGCCTGCCATTCAAGCACTGCCTGGACTTTTCTGGGATCCTTCTCTACCCCACTCTCTGATATTCTATAGCCTAGATAATCTATCCTCTTTTTGTGAAACTCACATTTGGATAGTTTCACGTACAGCCTAGCAGCTAATAATTTGTCTAAGACCTGTCGGACCAGAGATATATGTTCCTCTTCAGTTTGCGTGTAAATCAAGATGTCATCTAAATATACAAGGACACCCCTGTACAGATGTTCATGCAGCACTTCATTGATGAACTGCATGAACACCGCAGGGGCGCCCTGTAGTCCGAACGGCATGACCTGGAACTGATAGCTTCCTAAGGGACAATTGAATGTTGTTTTCCACTCATCCCCTGGTTTGATTCGTATCCTATAATACGCTTCGCGTAGGTCGAGTTTCGTAAAGATACGACCGGTGGCTAGGGCAGCTAACAGGTTCTTCATTAAGGGAAGTGGATAGAGGGGCTCCACACACACTGCATTGAGATCCCTGAAGTCAACGCATAAGCGTAAACCCCTGTCTTTCTTCCCACGAAACAGGACAGGGGCAGCCATCTTTGATCGACTAGGTGTGATAAAACCCCGGGCCAAGTTCTTGTCTATATATTTTCTTAATTCTTTTAGTTAGGGTTGTGTCATTGAATACATCCGGGGCTTGGGTAGCTTCGCCCCAGGTATTAACTCAATACTGCAATCCGTAGGCCGGTGAGGGGGCAGGGTCTCACATTCCTCCTCGCTAAAGACCCTGGCGAGATCCCTATACACATTAGGATACGTCATGTCTGCTGGTGGGCTCTCTGCTTCTATTCCACCTGCTTGCTCCTTTTTCTCATTGGTAGGGGGAGATCCCAACGATAATCGGAGTTTGCGAAAAACCCCATATCATAGGAGCCCACTTGTCCAACCATGCCAATCCTAAAATCACTGGTTCTAACATTTTCTCCACTATAATAAACCGAATAGTTTCGGTGTGCTCCCCAATATCGAGGTGCACCTTTTCCATTATATGAGTCACTGGTGCCCCTCCCAGCAATGAACCATCCATTTGTTCAAAGGTAATAGGGGTTCTCAATCGCACAACCCGCAGCCCAAGTTCGTCAACTATTGCCCTACGAATTAAACAACGAGTACACCCTGAATCAATCAATGCCTCATATCGGCGTCCAGTGGTTGCCCGTGGGTTGCGGAGTACGACTGGTACCACGAAAGGTCGGATGGGGTCGCTCACCATCGGGTCATGTGGGTCCTCATCGTCGTCATCACTATCCCCAGCCACAATTGGGAATTTTTCTGCCACCACTTTCTTAGTATCTGTAACCAGGGGATCCCTCTCCGTACAGGATGTGCGAGTCATTTGGGACCGTTCGGATGTTGGTTGGCCTCTGCCTCTCAATGCAGCTCTAGGAGGGGGGTTCTGGTCCGAGCTGTGGGGCATGGGATGAGGACAGTTGGCTGCTCGATGACCAAGGCGATTACATCTGAAGCAACGAAATGCAGGCCGCTGGATCATTTCTCCCAAGCCGAAGCCAGTCTCTTTGGGTGTTTGTGTGCATTCTGCTGGTCATTTTCCTTGACTTGCAACCCCTTCACCCCATATACGGAATTCTCGGAGACCAACGTCCAATTCGATGGCTGCCTTGTACCACACACTCAACTTGGGGGGCAAGCCCCAGTACACGCAAGCTTGCCGTAAATCACAGTCTAGTCCTTTATGGAATTGGTGCACCAGAAGACGTTCTGGCCACCCCACCAACCGAGCCGCAATCTTTCGGAACTCCTGTACATATTCCTTTGCTGGTACGCCCCATTGCTTAAGCGCAAACAAATCCCCCTCTGCAACCTGGGCGCTTGTTTCGTCTTCAAATCTGGCACGAAGAGCCTCCAGAAATCGTCCTATGTCCACAAGTTCCCTTGCATGTTTAGCATGGAGACCTGCCACCCACTCAGCCGCTTCTCCTGTCAGGACCCCCGTAACAGCAACCACCATAGCCCACTGGGAGGGATACCACTGTCCATATTGGTTCATATGGCTTATCACCTGACTTAAGAAAAGAGCCACTTGTTCAGGGCTTCCGTCAAAGGAAGTCTGCAGGGCAGGCGGTCCCCAAACGGCCTGCGGGACCCACAGCCCTGGCGGGCCAAGGCATGGGGCCTGGGGTCCTCGCTGCGCCAGTCGCTCTTCTGTCCTGCCTAGGTTGGTCCCCCGTCACCCCGCGACCCCCAACAGGTAAGCCCCCTGCCAATTGCGTTGGTTGGGGCTCAGGACCGGCTCCAAGGTCTCCCGACGAGGCACCTTGGTCTTGTTCTGGAGGGGGTTGGTCCATGGATCGTATAGAGGTCCGATCCATCCTCAATTTAGGACTTGTGAGCCGGAATTGGGTCTCTGAAGCAGTCACCCCTGTATCCTGCCAAGAAGAACCTGGAGGCTCCAGCCCTGCAACCCAGCCCTGCCAGGATGGGGCATCACGAAATCCAAATTTCCCAATATGCTCACACAGCATATCCATGGTGCTGGGACCGGATGAGGCAGGATACCCCCAATCCCCTTCATCCTCATCAGTCCATCATCTTTCCCTCCAGCCCTGGGAAGACGGTCCCAAGTGAGGGGGCGTTGGCATCCGCGGCCCGAGGAGAACACAGCTGTGCCACCACTCCCCCGTCCGAGCCCGTTGTCCTGGAAAACTCTCCTCCTCCGGTTGGGGCAGGGCACTCTTGGGCTGCTTGACTTTTGGTTTCACTGCCAACTGTTCCACACTCTCCTTCGCCTCCTCTATCAGCGGTTCCTCCCCTTCCACATCCCCACTGCACTCCAGCTCTTCCAAGGCCATCCTTTCTGCCATATCCCCCTTTGCTGCAAAGCCACAGGGAAGCCTCACCTCTTGCGAAAAGGAACCGAGCGCTGACTTTCTCTCGGCTTGTCGTTCGTTCGGAACTGCGATAGGAAATAATCACCAGTAACGCACAGAGAATCAGGGTTTACTTTGGCAATGATAAGCTTGCAGTCAAAAGTAAAGTACAAGTCGGTGTTTTGGTTCAAAGTCAGTGCTGGGTGTAACCACACCACAGTGCTATTTAACAAAAACTCAGCCCCTTAAACATACATCCGGTGATTATCAATCAAGCACCCCCCACTCCCTTAACAGTAACAGCTGCGAGCACCAGAGCAGCGAGGACAGCAGAATCGGAGAGGCCCAGCAACGTCATCAATCATCGCCCTGAATGCTGCTATGCAGGAATGCTGCTATCCAGGAACTGTTTGTGTGTTTGCTGCGGCTGCTTATCTCCGCTCCTTTGTCTCCCATACCCCCCATCGATGGTGAGCCCCAGTAGGACTCGACACATTATCTGAGTCTTGATCTAGTTAAAACTAGTAAAGATTACAAAATTTCACAAGCCAAGAAAGTTAGCCAATTACTGAAACGTTACAACATGGAACTCTGTAAGTCTGCTAAAGCTCCAATGAGTCAGGATTTTAAACATAGTAATATACAAAGTCCTGTATTCGATAAGGGAATATAACAAACCTTAATAGGCAGTCTATCATAGGTCTAGGCCAGATATAGTGTGAACCAACTGGCTAGATATAATGCTGAACCTACTGAACGGCACTGGCAAGCTACTAAGTGAATACTTAGGTACCTGAAACAAACGATGTATTACTCGTTATATTTAGAGCCTAGTAGTGACTTAGTTTTAACAGCATATGCTGATGCAAGTTTTGCAACTTACTTGTAAATCAACATCAGGTATAGTGGTAATGTTGGGTAATTGTTTAATAGGATGGAAATCTATTAGGCAAAAGCATCTTAGTTTATCAACTATGGAAGCCGAGTGTTCATGTTTATCCTTGATATGCACTGAATTGATATATTATAAACAATTGTTAATTGATATAGGATTAAATGTGAATGATCCGTTTATAGTTTACGAAGATAATCAATCTGCAATTAACATGGCTACTAATTTAGCTGTAAGAACACGGTCTAAGCATACTGATTTGCAATATTTAAATGTTAGACAGTGTGTACAAAGTAAATTGATTCAGTTAGAATACTGCATGACTGAACACAATATTGCAGATCATTTTACAAAGGCTCAGGGTGCAGTTAAGCACAAATCGTGTTGTGATAATTATGGTTTAAGAATGTAAGGTATTATATATCATCCTACCCAAAGGGGAGAATGTTAGGAAATGATAGTTACCTAACTTGTTGGGTTGGCAATATATAAAACCCTCAATATAGCTTTAAGACTGTATTGCTGTATTGCATCATACTGTGTCCTGATTGGTTAGCTCTGTAGCCAATGTCCTTAAGAGGGAACTTGAAACATGGTTTGTTTCTCTCTGCTGACCCATTACTGCTCTTTGCTGCTCTTTGCTGAACATTACTGATTGTTACTGCTCTTTGCTGTGTTTGCTTCTGTTTGCAACTGTTTATTGTGTATGACTACAACAACTGGTAAGAAGACTTTGTTATTGGAATATCCCTGGACTATTGTTTAACTATCTACTGCTTTATCTGTGTATGACCTGGACTGTTTATTGGACTGTGCCTTATTACTATTTCCTACAAGTAAACACAACTCAGTGTATCTGTGTGTTGGCTGTGATTATTTGCAACTGCTCTCAGTCGCTTTCATGTGCACACCCTTGCTACTCTACGGTTGCTCTACGAATTCCTTAACAGAAGAGGAGAAAGAGGACACCCTTGCCTAACCCCTTTTGTTATATCATTTTTTTCTATCAACCCTCATTTATAACTACTCTTGGTTTCTTATTAATATTTGTATTAGTGTTTTGTGAGCTGCCACCTCTTCCTGAGTTATTTAGCAACTATTTCTTTCTATGTGAAGACCTCTAAGTTAGATATTCCTTCATGCAGATGACATTAAGCTGGCAGGAATAGCTAATACCACAGAAGACAAGCTCAGGATCCAAAAAGATCTCGACAGACTTGAACAATGGGCCCTATACAACAACATGAAATTTAATGTGGAGAAAAGCAATGTTTTATTTACATCTGGGCAGGAAAAACCAAAGGTGCAAATACAGATTAGGCAAAACCTAGCTCAAAAATAGTAACTGTGAGAGGGACCTTGGAGTCCTAGTGGACGATCACTTAAACATGAGATAGCAGCATGCAACAGCAGCCAAAAAAGCTAATACAATCCTGGGTTGTATAAACAGAGGCATAGAATCAAAATCACATGAAGTATTAGTACTGCTTTATAAGGCCTTGGTAAGGCCACACCTGCAGTACTGCATCCAGTTTTGGTCACCACATTACAAAAAAAAAAAATATTGAGACTATGGAAAAAGGGCAAAGAAGAGCAACTGTCAGATCCATGTATCTGTCATTCTTCGTGGAAAGTGGGGGGATTTGGAGTTATCACATTTAGTTCTTTTTCCTATGTGTCCTAAGTATCCTATTTCCTGCCTGGTCCTATTTGTATAAACTTTAACCTGATTTATAACCATTGCCTGGCACCAGGAATGCCTGGAAAATTCTCACAATTTGGGAAATGAAAGGGGAGTGGGGGAACGAGTGGATTGCAAGATGACCCTGAGAAGCTCTTCTTATCTGTTTCTCAGAGAGACTGGTACAATTCAACTTCACACTGGCAGATTGGTCAGAATGTACATCGGATAGTGGGGAGGGGGTCCCTAATTTCCTTTATCCCAGCGGTTCTCAACCTGGGGGTCGCAACCCCTTTGGGGGTCGAACGGCCATTACACAGGGGTCGCCAAAGCCCTCTCTCACCCCCCCACGCCTTCACTCACCCTCACCCTCTGCCTCTGTTGGATCGCCAGTCACCGTTCGCTTACCCCGCCCACTCCCAATCTATTGCTATCTCCGGAGTCCCAGCTGATAGCTAGAGGGAAAAAAACTTTAAATTCATGCCGCGGGGCTTCAAAGAGCTAGCTGCAAAGAGGTAAATTCCTGGAGCAATTTTTTTCCCCCTAGCTATGCTGAAAAGCGAAATTGAAAGTAAGGAAGCCAGGTCTTTGCTGCAACGTGACAAAATGAGGCAGAGAGATTTCTTTTTCTTTTTCCTCACCAAAAAAGGTAGGTGCAAAACTGCAAACAATGGGAAATTTAGGGCAAGAGGAGGTTCAAGATTTTAAAACACAAAAGAAAAAAAGCTCTATTTAACTAGGGAATTGTAATAATTGAGATACTATTAATTGTATATTGTGTTGAAAGCAGAAATGGTTAAGTTATGGTTTGGAGGAATATATGGGGGAAATTATTTGGTTTATTATTATTGGTAAATATAATTAATTGATTTGTAAGAAATTGGATTGCATGGAAATAATTGGAATATTCATGTTCATATTGATTAATATACAAAAAAGATAATTATATAACTAATTGATTTATATTAAAATGTTGAATTTGTATTAAACAACTGTATTACATAATTAATCAATGTGAGGATGGATATAAAAATAGATGACAATGCGAAGGGGTATAATATAGAATAGAAGGGAAAAATTGAATTTGATTAAGATTAGAGATGAGGATGAAGGGTAATATTGTTTTTTTAAAAAAATAGATGAGGAATAAATATGGTAAAAAGGAAATATAGAAATTGTAAATTTAATTGAAATGACTAAATACTGTGTTGGAAGAAATATCCTTCTGGGTTCTGCTCCAAGTGGGGAAAAAGACACTGGAAACATGGAGACTGCTTGGAAAGATGGTTTAATGGTGGACAGGATCATATGGCTTGATGGGGCCCATTGTGTTAGTTTCTTTTGCTATTGTGTTGCAAATGTCCTTTGACAAAGGATTGACTTTCTGCTTCTGGCCCATTAACAAAGGGTGGGGGGCAGGAAGGTGGGAGCTGCTTTGTCTGTAAAATATGCTTCTCCATTTCTCATCCAGGGAAATATAATATTCTGCCTTTTTAATATTTCCCAAAATATTTCATTCTTCTAGGAAAGGGGTGGGTGCTAACCTCCTACAACTGTTTAAATTTGTGAACTGGCCAAATACTCTGTTCAAAGAAAATATGTTGTATGTTTGTATGTGTGTTTCTAATTATTGCTATTTATTGCTATTTGTTCTCTTTTACTCTTTAAAGTTTAACAATTCATTCTTTATCTTAATAGCTTAATATTTGTTTGGGGCTGATTTTCTTCCCTTTCATCTTTTTTATTGTACAGCAATCTTTCTCCTCAAACCTACCACCTCTGTCTTTTCTTTCTTACTTACTTTCTCTTCCCCCCTCTTCTTCTTCTCCTTACTTCCTCTTTCTTTCTCCTTCTCCTCCTCTCTTCCTCCCTCTCTTACCTTCACTCCTACTCTAATTTCCCTTCCCTTCCTTCATCCCTCTCTATTGCTGTATCCTTTTATACATATGGACTACTCAGAGGGCTGAAAAAGTTATTTTTGACCGGTCCTCGAACTTACGACTGTCCTCACAATTTACGTTTTTGCCCTATCTTGTCACCATGGTGAAGAGAAGCAGTTGTGAAATGAGTGACACGGTTGTTAAGAATGCTACAATGGGCATAAATGATGACCAGTCATAACTGCGAAGACCAGTCAAAAGTGTGAAGACCTGTCAGAAATCACATTTTTCAGCCCTCTGGGTAGTCCTTTTGTGCACAGGGACTACTCAGAGGGCTGAAAAAGTTATTTTTGACTGGTCCTCACACTTTTGACCAGTCCTCAAATTTACGACTGTCCTCACATTTTACGTTTTTTGCCCTATCTTATACCATGTTGAAGAGAAGCAGTTGTGAAATGAGTGACATGGTTGTTAAGAATGCTGCACAGGCATAAATGTGAGGATGGTCATAAGTGTGAGGACCAGTCAAAAGTGCGAGGACCTGTCAGAAATGACTTTTTTCATCCCTCTGAATAGTCCCTATACACATAGCCATGGCCACCCGGTCACATGACCAGCTAGCCACACCCACCCGGTCACATGACCTCCAAGACACACCCACAAAATAAGCCCACAGAACCGGTAGTAAAAAAAATTAGAACCCACCCCTGGTTGGGGGTCACCACAACATGAGGAACTGTATTAAAGGGTCGCAGCATTAGGAAGGTTGAGAACCACTGCTTTATCCTGAACTGCATGCCCTGAGGGACCCAGAGCTTGCTTTGAGTTTTGATTTGTTTTCACCCCTTTCAATAAAATGCTCCTTTTGAAATACAAAGTTCTCAAGAGTTCGTACTTTCTTGGAAGTGGGGGGGGGGAAGAAGCTGGTCCTTATAGCAACTAAGGTGATTAAAGACCTGGAGACTAAAACATATGAAGAATGGTTGCAGGATTTGGGTTTGGCTAGGCTAGAGAAAAGAATGACTGGTGGGGGGCATGATAGCAGTATTCCAATATTTGAGAAGTTGCCACAAAAAGGAGGGGGTCAACTTGTTTTCCTAAGCACCAGATGGCAGGACAAGAAACAATGGATGGAAACTAATCAAGGAGAGAAGCAATTTGGAATTAAGGAGAAACTTCCTAACAGTGAGGGCAATTAACCAGTGGAATAGCTTGCCTTCAGAAGTTGTGGGTGCTTCATCACTGGAGGTTTTTAAGAAGAGACTGGACAGACACTTGTCTGAAATGGAATAGGATCTCGCTTGAGCAGGGGCAGTGGTGAAATCCAAATTTTTTTACTACTGGTTCTGTGGGCGTGGCTTGGTGGGCGTGGCAGAGGAAGGATATTGCAAAATCTCCATTCCCACCCCACTCTGGGGCCAGCCAGAAGTAATATTTGCCGGTTCTCTGAACTACTCAAAATTTCCGCCACCAGTTCTCCAAAACCTGTCAGAATCTCCTGGATTTCACCCCTGAGCAGGGGGCTGGACTAGAAGACTCCAATTTCCTTTCCAGCTCTGTTCTGTTCTGTTCTGTTCTGTTCTGTTCTGTTCTGTTCTGTTCGGTTCGGTTCGGTTCTGTTCTGTTCTGTTCTGTTCCTTTCCATTCCATTTAGAGTTTTGCATGCCCTGGGAACAAGAACCACCACATCTAGATTTGGGCTTTCTACAAAGGACAGCCCATCTTCTTTAGACATGATGAAATGCTCAG
Organism: Arizona elegans; assembly: GCA_022577455.1. NCBI lineage: Eukaryota > Metazoa > Chordata > Lepidosauria > Squamata > Colubridae > Arizona > Arizona elegans. The sequence goes on from JAKOOJ010000001.1 coordinate 160,737,313, forward strand.
GAAAATAAATAGGATTGCCTATCTGGAAAAAGCTTTCAATTGATCTTTTTATAGAAATGTTGTCTAACATGTGACGTAACTCTGAAGATGTCTTAGAAGTTATAGAATTGTTTGATGTGGGTTAATACAAAACTGTATATGGTAGTCCTATAAAAGCAAACTGGGCAGCTCCTTATATTTCCTGGGGAGTAGGTAAAACTATCAAGGTTTTGCAATTGTTATTCTTATGAATTATGATTGTTGCTTTTATTTGTTTGCTGCCCAGAGTGCTCTGGTGGAGTATAAAGTTTTGTTCAAATTATTTTTATTGAATCATTATTTCTGCTGAATATTAATTTTTAAAATTCTTTGTATTACTGTATGCATTTGAACACAATATTTTCTAGCTTTTCTACAAGTCCACCAAGCATGACTTTTCCCGTTTCCCACATTTCCAACATAGATTTGAAGTACCTATATGCATTCTAGAAAGTTTGACTACAGGAATGGTGCAATTTATAAAAATTCTCCTTTGAATTGCAACATAATGTGAATTTCAACCCTTTCAGGGAATTTTTAGAAGAAGTTGAGACTTGATTATCAACCTCCCTGGGTTAGGAATCCTTAATTCCTGATTAGTAAGGAGGAGACTAAACGGAGAAACTGCTAAATTGCTGTATTGGGAATGGCTTTGAAGGGCAGGAGGAAGAGCCACTGCCAGGGCAATAGTCAGATACATAGGACTTGAACTGGTTCCAAGAAACTAATTCTAAGAAAGAAAGAAAAATCTCAAGACAAGCACCTCTCTAGTTTAGAAGAAGATAAAGTAAAGGAAGGAGGAAAGCATATTCAGATTTTCAAGGTTCTGTTATTATAACTGTTACAAAAAAAGTAGTCCTAACATATAAGGCATTGCTTTCTTAATTTGATCTACTTTCTAGGGGTTGACAATTGTCCTGAATAACCTATGTTGGCACAAAAAAAATCAACACCTTGGCTCCATCTGGACTGTATAAGGATTCTGGGGGCAGGGTATCTGTCATTAGGGTAGACAGACTGTATCAGGGATAGATTTTTTCACTAGTCCAGCTGGGAAGCCTATGAGAAACAATATAACTGCAGTTCCCTCTGTTGCCTTCTTCAGCTAGCTTCCCAACATAAATGTTTCAAGTTCATCTATATCAATTATTTCCAGAGGGAATGTATAAAAATTAGGAGAGGATTATTTGTCCTTTTTTGTCCACAAATGCACTATTAAACAAATCACAGTGGTAAAACATTTTGTATAGATTTTCTTTATAAGCTGCTGACATTGTTAATTTATAATTTTTTCACCATAATTTTTCCCAATGTTCTAATTCAATATTATAACCGAAATACTTTGCCCAGGCTAACATAGTTTCTTTGACAGTTTCTTCTTCCATCTTAAATCCCAGGAAATAGTTATATGCTTTGGATATCATTTTTTCCTCCATCCCCTGTATAATTTTATCGAGCTCTTGTTGTTCCTTGTAGAAGCCATATTTTTCTAGATCCTTTTTATATCTTGCCTGAATTAGCAGGTATGGCCACCAATCTATATCTATTCCTTTTTGTTTTAACTCTTGGTTTGGTTTGTTTATAATGTTCCTTGGGCATATAATTATTCTTTATACCTTACAATTTTATCTAAGTCTGGGTATATCGTTTGGGTATATCATCGCCTCCATAGTTGATAAACACACTGGTATTTTAATATAATGATTTTTCTTTATTTCCCCCCATACATATATAAGAGCTTCTCTCACTTGGTACTCACTTTACTCTGAAAGTATGTGTGTACTTTACTTTGTCCTTCCTAAATGAATCCATGCCACCCTAGTTGCAAATTCATCACCTTCCTTAATCCGAACTCTATGGTAGGATATGGTGTAAGCCTAACAAGTTGTTCAGGCAATATATGTGTTCTATAATGTTAAATGTATTCTGCAACTTTAAGATGTAATGCTGAGTAATTGTACTGATGAGTCATTGTAACTGACTGCTGACTGAATGCTGGCTGCAATTATCCTAATTGTACTGTTGAGTCATTGCACTGCTGATTTCACTTATCTTAAGTGCATAATTACTAGTGTAAACTGTATATAAGGAGAGAGCCAAGCTATAGTCATTGTTGCTTGACTTGCTGCTTGACTTGTTGGTTGGAACTATTACTGTCGTGTGTGAAGACGTGGATGGATATGCTACCATCGTGATTTGTTACCAGCGTTGAATTGCTGTTTATTACCTACTGCTGTCTGTATGGTAAGAGGATAACTTTAACTCTGTAACTTCGGACTGATTTGAATGGCTAAAGACTTGGATTGACTAAAAGACTATGCAATTGTTTTTCACTACAAAGTAAAAGCTTTGTTAAACCAGTTTGTATGTATTGTATTCATTGCTCTCAGTACCGTTTCTCTGTGCACTTACTCTGCTGGTTGGTAACACAACAATATCCTTAACACTTTATAATATGCCTCCAGCTTAGTAACAATCTTTCCTTTGCCAGCGAGGGCTAGCATATCTTTCATGAGGGGCAGGGGGTAGACGTTTTCTATGCAAATTGCATTAACATTCTTTTTTTTTTTGAATTTTTTTTGAATTTTTAAACAAAACTTAAAACATAAAACAATTATCATCCATTATAATTACAGAAAGTGTATTGATCGGTTACAAATCTTTTGTGCTTAATCCTCTACCCAATATTTTCTTATTTAACAATTTATTACATTATTATTCTCATTTACCAATTATTTGACAGTAGCTTATCCTCCATAAGGGAAATAAACCCCTCTTTATATATTTTATTATTTTATCCATTTCATGTTTCATATTTCATCTCCATGCTTTCTTATCTAACCATTGATAAAATAAATCCCATATCAAATAATATTGTTTATCTTCTTGTTCCCTAATTTCAAATGTCAATTTACTCATTTCAGCAGACTCCAAAATTTTCTTAATAACATCGTCATCCATAGGTATCTTCTCTCCTTTCCAGTTTTTAGCAAATACAATTCTAGCTGCCATTAAAACATTCACAATTAAATATCTCAATTCTCTATTGTATGTTTCTGGTAAGGTCCTTAATAAAAATATCTCTGGTTTAAAGTCAATGTGTTCCTTTATCATTTTTTCCAGCCATGTGTGGATTTTAGTCCAATATCTTTTGGCTTCTGCACATGTCCACCACATATGGTAATATGAACCTGGAGTCTGATGACACTTCCAACATTTCTCCGATTTATTCTTGTACATTCTGGCTATTCTTGCCGGGGGTAAATGCCACCTGTAAAACATCTTATACAAGTTTTCCTTATATGCTATTGACATTGTCATTTTATAATTCTGCAACGACAGTTTTTCCCATTTCTCTAAATCAATCCCATGACCAACATTTTCCCCCATGCAATCATTGTTTCCTTAACTTGTTCTTCTGCCAATTTTACTTCTAATAAGTAACCGTACAGTTTTTTAATTACATAGTCATCAGAACCTGTTAAAATTTTATTTAAATTCATCAAATTACTATAAAAACCCTCCATTTTAGAATCTTTATCATATCTAGACTGTATTTGCATATATGAAAACCAATCCATTTCAATCTCTTGTTCGTCTAGTTCTTGCTTTGACTTAAGTTCACTCTTTTCATTTAATAATTTACCATATCTGACAATTTGTTCCTTTCTAAATGTTAAAATATTAAATTTTATTATGGAGAATGGGAGAATTTGCAATTATCATTGATAGGGAGAATATCAACTATTAAAATGAATATATTGCCCAGACTCTTATATTTATTTCAGACAATTCCAATTAAGTTGGGGAAAAATATTTTGAAGATTTAAATAAAATTGTGTTAAAATATATATGGCAGGGTAAAAAGGCAAGGATAAAATTAAAACTGTTGCAAGATGTTAGATTAAGAGGAGGTTTTGGTTTGCTGGATTGGGAATTATATTATCAAGCTTGTAATTTGATGTGGATTAAAGAATGGATAACGTTAAGGAATATTAGATTGTTGACGTTAGAAGTACATGATTCGTTGTTGGGCTGGCACGCTTTTATATGGTATAAAAGTACAAAAATACAGGGTTATTTTAGAAGGCATATGATACGAGAATCTTTGTTATTAAATTGGGAGAAGATCAAACAATGTCATTACTTAAAAAATTCAGTCTGGCTATCTCCTATTGAAGCAGTCTCACACTCAATAACATTTAGAAAGGAACAAATTGCGTTCAAATTCTGATAGTCAACCACCAGGCGATAAGACCCATCCTTCTTCTCCCGGAATAGTATTGGGGTGGCTACACGTGGCCTAGCCGATTGGATGAAGCCACGTTTTTGGTTTTTATCAATAAAGTCCCATAGTTCCCCCAACTCCCGGGGGGTCATGGGATAGATTTTTGGTTTAGGGAGTTTTACCCCAGGAAGGATTTCTATGCTACAGTCTGTAGGCCGGTGGGGGGGGGGGCGGGGGGCAGCACATCTGACGACTTTTCACTGAACACCTCCCAGAGATCCCAGTACTCTTTTGGGATCTTTTCTTTCCCCACAATATGGTCCGTTGCAGTCGCTACCCCCTCACTTGCCACTTTGGCCACGCAATAGGGGTCCTACTCTCTCTTCCTTGTTGATTAGAGCGGATGCGCAACACACCCATTTTCCAATTTATATGGTTGCCAGGGCAACCCAAGTAGGAGGGGTCGTTCTATGCCAGGGGCCACAATAAAACTCAGAGTTTCTAGGTGATTCCCCCATCTTCATCTCAATTGGTTTGGTTACAAAATGGGCTGGGTCCCCCCCCCCCAGCTACCATCCATCTAGCTGACAGAATGTGATAGGCCTTTTCATTGTTTTTAGTCTTAGACCCATCTGTTCTACAATGTCCAGGCTGATGACACATCTGGTGCATCCTGAATCTAGAAGGGCTAGCATCTTCCCGTGAGCCCCGGTGGATGGTACCTTTAGTTCTACTGGGATGGTCATGGGTCCCCCATTCTGACTTACCAGGAGGTCCTTGTTGGAATTGGTTTCAGTTTCACTGTCATCAGCGAGGGTCGGAGTTCCCAACTCACCCTGATTCAGGGGAGAGAACTCAATGACTTCTACCCCTTTTAGGGTGGCTTCATGGGATTTTGCGGGTGCTTTGTCAGCTTTTTTCCCTCCACTAAGGGTTGCCTTGGGTCCAGGCTTAGCGAAACACTCAGCCGCTCGGTGCCCTTTCTTTCCACATCTGAAAAATGCAGAGGACTTAGGCTTGGAACTTGCCAGTCCCACTGCAGCCTTTGGAGCCCCCTTGTGGGATGAGGAGGGTGGTTGGTTCCAGGTGCGCCCACCGTGGAAATGATCTCTGGCCAAGTCGATCACCATGTCTGTGGCCAGCATGTACCATCTCTGCAGATCTTTAGGGGCCCCTCAGGAGCAGCAATCTTTGTAGACATCCTCATTTAGTCCATCTTTATAGCTCTCCAGTAGGGCTACTTCTGACCACTCTCTCATGTAGGGTGCCATCTCGCGGAACTCCTGGGTGTACTCTGCCATCGATCTCCACCCTGATTAGATTAATGATTAGACTTCATTCTAATTCTCGCCCTTTGCTCGGCTAACGGATCCTCAAAGTGCATTCTGAGGGCTGCCATGAACTGGTCATAATTCCTCATCAGAGAGGAATCTTCATTATGGAGTCCCACCATCCACTCAGCTGCCACCCCCTTTAGGGCCCTGGTAATGCACCTCACACATGCGGCATCTGAGGGGAAATCCTCCCCCCAGTCCTGCATGTGGTTCCACACATAGGTTAAAAAGAATCCCAGTCCTTTCAGATCTCCCCCATATTTTACTGATAGCAAGGGAATCTTGGGCTTGTTTCACCTCCGTGGCAAAGCCTGCCCAGCAGGGAGGCCCTGGACCACAGCAGCTGCCTGAGTTCCAGAGGCCTGAGCTGTCTCTTCCCTGCCTTGGTCTCTCTCTTCCACACAAGCAGCAGCCTCCGTTTCATCCCCGGGGCGTTCATCCTCCCACCTGGCAGGCAATCCATACCTTTCATGGGCTTTATGACCCTCAGCAGCCTCTCTCAGTAGTTGCAAAGCATGGGTGATCAGAAGATTTTCTTTCTGTTCTTGCTGCCAGGCAGAATCTCCACTTTGGCTTCTGGTAGTTGTTACTCCTTGGGGGATCTTCTCTAGCTCCGGTAACTTCCCCATGCCCAGCAACCATTTGGCTCTCCCTAGCTTTTCCTCCAGTTGTAAATCAGCCATCCATTCCAAAGCCTCCCAGCTGTAATGGGGAGGTTGTGGAAACAGCAGCTCCCATCTGCTCATGGTCGCTGTCTTGGTCAGACATTCTTTGCTCAGCCCCCACAATGGTTTTACGGGATGACTGTTAATTGCAGACCTTGCTTAATGTCAGGTGTGCCTCCTTTCAGTACTCAGGAAAGAAAAACCCCAACTACATTTTCATAGAGAAAGGTACTTTTACTGAGTATGAACTGAATGCAACCAAAGAAAAGCAAGGTCTGAGGCAATAGGCACAAAAATCACATATAGAAAGCATTCTTAAACTCTCCCCCCAATCATCCAGTCAGGATTATGCAATCCACATTTTCCCCCAGGTGTCATGTGGGGTGCAGCTTCCGATGGTGCCATCCTCCTGGTATGCCACAATGGTTGATCTTGAGTGGTTATCAGCATTCTTCCCAGCTGCAGAGAAAACGCTGAGGAAAACTTTCTCCCAACTTCTCCACCAGCTCACTTCCCCCCTCCCAGACATTCAAATACCTCCCCCTCCCCCCGTTACAATGGCAGCCGAGCAAGCAAGCAATAAAAAGGCAAAGGCTGTAGTATCTATTGCTACTACACATTTCATTTCATTTCATTTTATTTAATTTGTATTCCGCCCTACTCCTGAAGGACTCAGGGCAGTGAACAGGCACAGAATAAAACACGTAAAATACAAAAATTAAGAGCAGAAGTAAAATCGAATTAAATCAATTTAGCCCAAGACAAATTTAAAACCCCAGGTTAAGAACAAATTAAAATTTACATTAAAAAAGAATGGGAAAGGTTAGGCCAGACCAGCCTGGTGAAATAAAAAGGTCTTAAGAGCACGGCGGAAGGTGCATAGATCTGGGATCCTCCGTATCTCCGGGGGGAGCTCGTTTCAGATAGTAGGTGCCCCCACAGAGAAGGCTCTCCCCCTGGGGGCCGCCAGCTGACATTGTTTGGACGATGGCACCCGGAGGAGTCCCTCTCTGTGAGAGCGTACCAGCTGGTGGGAGGCCATTTGCGGCAGCAGGCGGTCCTGTAAATAACCAGGCCCTAAGCCATGGAGCGCTCTAAAGGTGGTAACCAAAACCTTGAAGTGCACACAACATAACAATTATGCTGTCAGGTTCTCTGTTGAACAGAAATTGTTCCAACCAGATCTATTTAATGGCTTCAGAGATGCTATGTTCTAACCAGTCATTTCTTAGAAACCATTCTTGCTTGTCCAACTGCTATTTGTTAGGTAGAGATAATTAAAACAAAACTCCCAAGGTCATTTCAGTGAAAGACCATTAGAGTAGTTCAGAATGTTACCTCAGCTTCAAAATAAATTGTATGAATGTAAGTTTACATGCAATACTTTGTTTATGAATAGTTTATTAAGAAAATTAACATGTTTGGGTTTAGATCCATGACCAATATGAATCACAGTGAATCTATTTTGGCAATAGATTTGAGGCAGCTTTTATGAAATCAGAATAGTCTTTGAACATATTTAAAAAAAAACAGAGATCCAGATCCAGGGATTCCACTGCATTTTAATTTTAGTTAACAGACAGCTATCACTGGTGCAATTTTTCTAATGAATGACTTGAAGTTAGTCTGGCCTTAACATATGCTAAACAGATTTTGCCTTCTATTTGTCTTTAGGATATATCAAAAGATTTGGGAACAGTGGACACAATGAATTTATTGTATCAAGGTGGCCTATGATTTTCAGACCTGATGAATCTTTCAGGAACCTTCAACCTTCATACCTTTAAATATCTGTTCCATAAATCACAAGACATGTGAAATGCTTACTTATACATTCCTGGAAATAGATAATACTTTGAGGTGTACCTTGACACCAGCAATTATGGATTATCATAATTTAAAATAACATGGACAATTTGGCTGACAGAGCAAAAAGGTAAACAGGGTCCGTAAAAGGGTGTGTTTTTTTTTATACTTTATTTCCTTTTTAAAGGATCTTCCATTCAGTGAGGAAAGCAATGATGTTGAAGCCAACGCTCTAGCTGAGGAATCATATCAGAGACAGCGGCTGCCCCATTCAAATCTCATTTAGAAGTTGCAGCCAAAAACGGAGCTCACGAGGGCCGTGCACCACCCTCCCAAGCTCTGTTTTTGCTGGCAGGAGGCCACTGCAGCTGCAAACGGAGCTCGGGAGCCTGTTTTTGCTGGCTGAACACTCAAGCCACCACAGGTGCCCCTGACACGAATGACATTGAGCTGGCCATGCCCACCCTGGCCATGCCCACCCCAGCCTCCCAAGGTCAAACACAATCCTGAAGTGGCCCTCAAAGAAATCGAGCTTGACACCTCTGCTCTAAAGCAACAGTATGTAAGTTGAAAAAAATAAACAAATTTATAGAGTATAACTAGGATGCTTCCATTTTAAAAAATGTAGTTAGGTCATGGTTGGAAGAGTATAAACAGTGAAAACTATGTTCTGTTAATTTTTTGCCTGCCTAGTTATAATAGTAAGTGGCATTTTGGAAAAACGTAGAGATGCTGAATATAAATCTATCAAAAGCATCACTATCAAATGATTGGGGGAAATTCCATTTGTTGAAGGAACAAACCTCCCTAGTCTGAAATTCAGTTAAACAATCAAGACAAAACATTTAGCCTGATTAAGTAAACTAAAAAAAATCCTTTATACAGGTAGTCCTCGACTTACAACAGTTCGTTTAGTGACCATTCAAAATTACAATGGCACTGAAAAATGTTACTTATGATTGTTTTTCATAGTTACAACCAATGCAGCAATCCCATGATCATGTAATCAAAATTCATATCCTTGGCAACTAGATATTTGACTTTTGCTGTGCCCAGGGTCATGTGATCACCTTTTGCGACCTTCAGACAAGCAAAGTCAAAGGGGAAGCCAGATTCACTTAACAACCAGATTACTAATTTATCAACTGCAATGATTCAGTTAATATGGCAAGAAAAGTCATATAATGGGGCAAAACTGACTTAACAAATGTTTCACTTAACAGCAGAAATTTTGGGTTCAATTGTGGTCATAAATTGAGGACTACCTGTATTTCCATGGTACATAAGGTGTGTGCATACAAAATAGAAATTGGATTTATCTTACAATTGGGTCTGTCACAACATTAACATTAAAATAATAGAAGACCAACCAGGATGCTTAGGGGACTGGATGTCCCCTGTCTCCAACATTATTTTTATTGGTTATGGAAATTTTGACTAAAATGATAGAAAAAGATGAAGAATTGGAAGGCTATAAGGGATATAAGATAAATCTGTATGCGGATGATACTTTGATTATTTTGAAAGATATAGAGAAAGATTTGAAAAAGATACATAAGCATTTGGAAGAATTTGAGGAAATGACAGGTTTGAAAATAAATTGGTCAAAATCTGAATTATTAATGAATAATAATGGTAAGGAGTGGGAGAATATGCAAGAACAACTTGGGATAAGGATTAAAAAAACATTGAAATATTTGGGCATAACACTTTCACTCAAAGTTAAAGAAATGAAAAAATTAAATTATGATGTGGCGATGAATGAAATTGAGAAAAAGATAGATAAATATAAAATGATAAAGTTGTCTTGGTTTGGTAGAATTGCAATGTGTAAGATGATGTTGTTGCCAAAGTTTAATTTTTTATTTGAGATGTTACCGTTAAACTTGACAGAGAAAGATATTGAAGGATATCAGAAGAAATTGGATAAATTTTGCAATGGTGGGAAAAGACCTAGATTAGTGAAGAAAATGTGGTATCAAAATCAAAAGGAAGGTGGATTAGGAATCCCCAAACTACTCAATTATTATTGGGCTTATGCTATTCGGACTGTGGTAAAAATATTTAAAGGTGAAGATAGTCATTGGAGAGATTTAGAATTAAAGGACATTAAGAGATTTGGCTCAACATGGTTTTTAGATAAAGCAAAATCAAAATGTGTAATTAATAGTTATTGGTTAAAGGGATTGAGTAAAATTTGGAACAAATTTGTTAAAATTTTAATTCCAGATATAATTTTCTTAGGGAAGACAATTGAAAATTGGCCGATTAAAACTAATATAAGTCGTGATAGGGTAATGGAAGATGAAAATATACAAATTATAATAGATTGGTTAAAAACTTTAGAAAATGAAAGGAGGAAAAAAGAAATCATTGAAAAATTGGGTTTGGGCTGGTTTGAAAAAATACAGATAGAAAAATGGACTAAGAAGGTAAGGGACAATTGTTCGATAAGTAGAAGTAAAACTGAATTTGAATATTTAGTATTCCAAATTATGAAAGATGAAATTGGACTAAAGGGACTCGTTAGTAAGATATATAAGATTATAAATTTTGATGGAAAACCACAAAGGGTGATGAAGATGAATTGGGAAAAAGAACTTAATATTAAAATATCAGATTTAGATTGGAACGTGAATTGGAAGAGTAGAATTATGAAGACTTTATCTGTAAGGATTAAAGAGCACAATTATAAGGTTGTTTGGAAATGGTATTTGACTCCATTAAGATTGTCATTGATGGATAAAAAAATTAGTAAACAATGTTGGAGATGTGACATGGAATTAGGGACTTATGAACATATGTGGTACAAATGTGATAAAGTTAAAAAGTTTTGGCAACAATTGGAGGAAAGGATATTTGAAATGATGGGGAAAGCAATAATATTGAGACCAGAAACTATATTACTGTTGATAATTAAGGAAATAGAACCAACAAAATATGAGAAAGAATTGATTAGAATTATGATTATAATGGGTAGAATTATAATAGCCAGATATTGGAAATTAGATGTGAATTTTAGAATAGAAGAATGGTATTGTGAAATGTGGAAATTAGCTTTAAATGATAAAATGACATGTGATATTAAAATTAGAAATGGTGACTATAAAGAAGATATTTTCTGGAAAATTTGGAAACCATTTGTGGACTATGCGCTGGGAAAATTGGATGCTTCGGTACCTGTACCCCGAGAACGTGGATTTTGGCGATCATGAGGATATATCCGAAGAACCAAATCTTCCTTTCTTATGTATAGCACAGGGTGAAGTATTGTATATGTTGTTTGTAATGTTAGTAATTTAAAATATAAAATGAATAAAAAAATTAAAAAAAAAAAAAAAAGGGGACTGGAGACTAAAACATATGAAGAATGGTTACATGAACTGGACATGGCTAGTCTAGTGAAGAGAAGGACCAGGGGAGACATGATAGCAGCAATATTTGAGGGGCTGCCACAGAGAGGAAGGGGTCAGGCTATTTTCCAAGGCACCTGAAGGCCAAGGAATAATGGATGGAAACTGATCAAGGAGAGATTCAACCTAGAAATAAGGAGAAATTTTCTGACAGTAAGAACAATCAACCAATGGAATAGCTTGCCTTTGGAAGTTGTGGGAGCTTCAACACTGGAGGATTTTTTTTATTATTTGTTTTTTATTTTTATTTTTATTTTTTATTTTATTTTTATATCTATAAGTATTAAATACATGAACAGTGTGGCATCTGGGTATCTGTCAGGTATGCTTCCTTCAATATCCAGGAAAGGAAAACCCAAACGCAATCATTTTGAAGAGATTAGTACTTTTACTGAATATGAAATGATCGCAACCCAGGTAAAGCTGGAAGTGAGCAAAATGCGTGAAATGCATCTACTAAGCTTCTCCCCCCCTCCGTGTCCATTGATCATCAGCCAATCCAAAGGTCTCCCAAAGGTCAGGTGGCATCACGTCTGGCAGCATCATTCATCAGGAATGTAGGGCAGTTGGTCAGCCGTCTCCTTTGAAGATTCACTTTTGTTTCCTAGGAAGACACGTCCTACAAGGAAAAAAAAAACACCTCCTGCATCTTCCCACCCTTCGCCCCCCTAACTAATCCCTCTCCCGTTTCTTATGGCAGCTGAAGCAGGCAAAGCTGAGGCTGACAGTATCATTAATTTTGATACCAAATAATAGTGATGATATTGACAATTTTGGTAACCTTAATTACATTGATCATACTCACATCATTATAATAACATTGTACATAATACAATCATCTTTCAACTTCTAGTCCTTTCATCTACATACTGATTTTAACATATTATATAGGAATATGCATAATGATATTTTCCCTATTTCTGATTTCTACCTCTATTCTATAGCTTAATAACACAGATCTCATATTAGTAGGTATTCTATTTCTATCCATCATCTCTTGTCTGTTTTAGTATTTCAATTCTTGTTGTGTTTTTTGGCATGTTTTCCATTCTCCTCCCTTGGGATTTTGTATTAATTACATTAATCATACTCACATAATTATAGTAACATTATAAATATTACAATTAAAGTTGTTAACATTGTAATGTTTGCTCCACCATGTATATAATCCTTCATCATTTAATTATTCAATATTTTAATACACAATACTAATAACCATAATAACCTTAATAATGTTCTTTAAAGGTATATAATACAATTATCTTTCAACTTCTGATCCTTTTCTCTACATGCTAATTTTAAAACATTATATAAGAATATACATAATATTTTCCCTCTTTCTAATTCCTGCCTTTATTCTAAATCTTAATAACACAAATCTTATATTAGTAAATATTATATTTCTATCCATCATCTCTTGCTTGTTTTAGTATTTCAATTCTTATTGATTTTTTGGCATTTTTTCCAAACCCCTCCTTTGGAATTTTATAACTCCATGCATCATTCATATTTGATCTAAATGTTTCCTCTGTCTCTACCTCTGCCTCTAACTGCCATACCTTCACTATGCCTATCAGTGTCTCTATCCTCACTTCAGGAATGTCTTTCTGCTTATCCAGTTCTATTTTTAATGTATAATTAAAGACTCACTGCAGCAATGTATAATGTATACTCTTAATGTATAATCAGCTTGATCTATTTAATCCATTTTGATTATCTCTTCCTTCTCATTGTCTTTTTGATTCATTTGTTGCTTTATCTGCTCTATCCTTTCCTCTCTTTTTCCTGTTTTCTCCTCTATTTCCTGGGTTTCCTGTTTATTTTTCATCGTCATTTGCTGAACATTTTCTAATCTCACAACTATGTATCAAATCCTTTATCTCCCTGTAGTTCTTTGTTATAGTTTCAAAAATACTTTGAAACATCAATAACATTTCTTTTTGAAATATGCTTGTTTTTCTCTGTTGAAACATTTTGTCTTATTTTAATAAGTCCAAAGATTACTCAATAATCTATCAAGGTTCTCTAACTCTTGGTTGTCTGTAACATCAAAAAGCCAATATGAAAACAATTCACCCAATCTCAGAATTATTCTTCAGGATGCACAACATTTATGGTTCTTTATGGTCCTCCACCAGTTAGTTTACTCCTTCCTAGTTTTCCAAAAAGTCTTTTTAAAAACTTTTTCCTTCTTTCACCACTTTGTGCAGTTATCAGACAACATTTATAATCTTAGATGATCCAACAAGTTTCCCTTATCTTCATCAGCCACATAGTCAGCTCTTTAATTTCAATGATAATTCCAGCTATTTGTAAACCACTCTACTTAGCAATCTTCAAAAGTCTCAAAATTTTTCCTCCCTAGCCATGAAACAAATAGGTATCAGACAGTATGCAAAAAGAAAAACAATCTTCCAGGTGTTGTTTATCTTCACTCTGTATTACAGATTATTTCATTCCCAGCCTTGTAAAAATATAGCGTATTTTCTTTCACCAGTAGATGGCACCATTGCCTAAAATTTCAACATTGCACCCAATCTGACAGCTGAAAATCTATTCCGATTTTCTTCAAGCAATTTCTTTCAATTTCTTCCAGTAATCAACCAAATGTTTCCAGCATTTTAAAATGCCTGTTCAAAATATTGCCAATAAAATATTCAAGTCCAGTCTTTTTGTATTTTAAAATTTTTATATTCTCTCTTAGCTTTCACTTCTGATCGAATCTGTAACCTTTCTCTAAGTATTTATTCATCGCTTTTTTACCCCTTTGGAGAGTCTACCTTTTCAGAGTTTCTTTTCTTTGGGATTTGATCTCTAGTAAAGAAGTTGAAAATTATCTCATCTCATCCAGTTCAGTCCACTGTTCACAATGTGCTCCAGCACATTTCTTTCTTTGGTTGTCCCAACTTCACGGTGACCATAATGGCCACCTCTCCTCTGCATTGTTGGATGGGAGGGTAAGACCACTCTCCGTGATCTGCAAGGTATCCCTCCTTTCTTCGTCACCCCTCCAAGGTGACTTTAGCCCTTTAAAGGCCCCCCAATGAGGAGGATTCAGCCTGGGTTTGTGGAACCACACTCCCTACAACTATCCCGCAGTGATGCCAAACTGGAAGCATCACTGGAGGTTTTCAAGGGGAGATTGGACTCCCATTTGTCAGGGAGGATTTCCTGCTTGGGCAGGGGCTTGGACTAGATGACCTACAAGGTCCCTTCCAACTCTGTTAATCTATGTAATCTATGTATAATGAAATATGTTTCGCATCTCTGTTTATTATTTATTACACATATGATTATGGTACCAGTTGCAAATATGTATGCCATCATTATTGTTGAAAGTGTAATGACTTAGATGAGGGAATAGAAGGGGAACTTACCAAATTTGAAGATGATACTAAGTTGGCAGGAATAGCTAACATCCTAGAAAACAGGGTCAAGATCCAGATGGATCTTGACAGATTTGAACACTGGGCTCTATCTAACAAAATGAAATTCAATGTAGAGAAAAGTAAAGTCCTACACTTAGGCAAGAAAACCATATAGTATACATATAGACTGGGGGAAACCAGGCTTAATAGCAGTAACTGTGAGAGGGATCTTGGAGTCTTAGTGGACAACCAGTTAAATATGACCCAGCAGTGTGCAGTGGCAGTCAAAAAAGCCAATGCAATCCTAAATTACATTAACAGAGGGATACAATCAAGATCAAGTGAGGTACTAATACCACTCTATAAAGCCTTAATAAGACCACACCTAGAATACTGCATACAGTTTTGGTCACCACACTATAAAAAGATGTTGAAACTATAAAAAGTGCAGAGAAGAGCAACCAGAATGATTAGGGGACTGGAGACTAAAATATATGAAGGACGGTTACATAAACTGGGCATGGCTAGTCTTGTGAAGAGAAGGACCAGGGGAGACCAGAGAGGAAGAGGTCAAGCTATTTTTCAAAGCACCTGTAGGCCAGACAAGGAATAATGGATGAAAATTTAGCAAGGACAGATTTAACCTGGAAATAAGGAGAACTTTTCTGACAGTAAGAACTATCAACCAATGGAACAGCTTGCCTTCCGAAGTTGTCATCACTTGAGACTTTCAAGAAGAAAACTTTCAAGAAAAAATTGGACTGCCATTTATCAGAAATGGTATAGGGTCTCCTGCTTGGGAGGGGGTTGGACTAGATGACCTACAAGGTCCCTTCCAACCCTGTTAATTTGTATCTATCTAAAGGAAAGTATGTGGAAAACGGGGTTTCCTTCCCTTTTTCTGAAGGATCAGTCTCAGTTTAAAAATAGTTTGAAAGGCTCCAAAAAGTATTGGCAAGTCATTTGTCAAGAATAGGTTACTTCCAGTATTATTTAATAAATGTGGTTTTAAAATTTCTGGTTTTTGGATTTATGGAGGGATATTTGTAGCTTTAGAAACTATATTGTGTCACCTGGAAGAGAAAACCAATATGTCATGGTCAAGTCAGGAATGAAAGAAATAAAAATAAAAACTACAAGCATATTGTCTTTATTGGAAAGAGATACAACCAATTTCTCTCCCTGAATTACTTTACAGTTTAAAAACTCAGGATAATGTACAGCTAATACAAAAAAATGGGAGTAAAGAAAGCACAAAGGAAACAATACAGACAAAAATATTTGATCAAACATGATCATATGAAACTAGTAAAATGAAATGTCATTTTAGTTACAGTACAAACAATATAAATAAGATTTTATGGAATCAATGTAAAATAAATTTGAATGAGGTAATAAAATCTAGCAAATGCTTTTTAAAAATTTGCACATAGTTGTTATCATTATTTATACATTATTTACAAAACCAAAGTGTCAGTTATTGGCTAGGGAATTGCTATTTCAAATTTATCTGCTCCCTTTCTGCTATTCTAATACATAACTGATACTTTTTAAAAATAAAATGTAAATGTATTGGGAAAACAGGACCAAATAATATTTGATCTACTAATAAGTCTAAATTACTATCACAGTGTTTTGAACAATGTTTTATAAAAGATCCAGAAACCATGCTTGGATCACACTAATCATTTTAATAGAAATTATAAGCAAATAGCTTTCAAAATTGTGAATCTGGAATGTCCTATTTTTAAATCAATAGATACTGTTGTTAAGAACGTATCTTCACATTTTTACATATATAAAAAAAAAGCCCCACCAAGAAATTGAAGATGTGGTTTCATAAACCATTTCATTCATTCCGGATTTTTTTATGCTGTGTCTCTTACAACATAAGATTTCTTAAAAAGTAAATATAAGAAATTCACCCCCTTAGAAAACCATGCCCCTGGTTTTGTCTAGAAAACCAGTAATAATCTTAGCAATAAAAAAAAATCTATACAGTTCCATGGAGAATAAAATCATTTCCAGAGAGACAAGACAAAAATTGGAGATCTGGAACAAATAGGAGGACTGTCAGCATTCCAGAAAGTCCCCAACTCGAAGTAAAAACTCTGAGGCAGGCATTTCTCAAAGTTCCATTTTATTAGAGTAGGTATACTGGCACATCTGGGAAAACCCGAATCTGAGGGTTCCAGGTTTTCCCTCAGTAAATCAAAACCCCCAAATCCAGCCCCTTCACCCATCAGTCTGTCACATGGTCTGTTAGGTGTTTTGTGCCAGCCATGGCAGTTTCTTAAAAGGCCATCAGATGGGAGCAAAGAGGCACCTTTGATCCCACTGGTGGGTCAAGGGGCTCCGGCCCCTGCAGCCCCATTGGGAAGAGTTAATGGCCCTCTGGCCCCTTATACATTGGTAAGGGAGGGGCCAGGGGCTCCTATAAGAACCCCTGCACAGGGGCTGCTCTTTCTGCTTTTGTTCTACCTTCCTACAGGAATGATCCATGGGCTCAATCCAGGCATGGATGCCTCCATGCCAGGGAACTCATTTTACCTACTTTATTTCTAAATAAAGATTTAATTTGATTGCATCCTTGCATGCTGCCTTTTCTTGGAAGTGCCCTCAACGAACCATCGATCTTCATGAGATCCCTCACATGGTCCAATCATCATCCATCCCAACTTGAGCCATCCCTGCAACCATTCCTCCTCTAGATGCATAAATACCATGACCTTGACCGAAGGGAAAAATGCTATTATGTCTAACTATATTCACTCTCCTAAATCCCTCCTTCTACTTTCCCAGGCGCATGGAGTTGGCAGCATGGAAGCTTCTGGTGCTAATATGGCTTCCAAACCTGACAGGTATCCCCCCTAATGGAAAAACCACGCTCTGGAAAATAAAATGAACAAAACACAAAAGAAGAGGGTTAACTCATTGTTCATAAAACCACTTAACCTCCTCTCCCCACTTCTGGAGGACCCTTTGGTTTGTCAGGGAACTTATCGTGAAATGGTTCACTAGTCTATCAACCTTTGACCCATGTACCTTCTGACAAAGGGTATCCTTTCTAATGTACTAAATATTGTAACCGACCTCGTTGCAACCTAGAGTCAAGAACCTTCTTGACTTCGTAATGTGTTTCACCTTGTACTATCAAAGGAGGGGGGTGGAGCAGCTGGTAAAGGTCTCAAGGTAGAGCCAACTGCTGGTTTTAAAAAGCTGCTGTGAAATACGGGATGGATTTTCCCCAGGATTCAAGGGAGGTTAAGATGGATTGTTACAGAGTTAATCACCTTCACTATAGGGAAGGGACCAATGAATTTTGGTCTGAATTTCTTGCTAAGTAGTCTCAATCTTAGTTGACCTTATCTCCTATTTGAAAAGGCGGCTGGAGAGACCTGTGTTTGTTTGCCTGGGTTTTATATATATCAGCTGCTTCTGCTAGGGCCTTCTTAGTATCCTCCCAACTCTTTTTCAAGGAAGTCATCCATTCTGTTAGGGACATGGAACTGGGTGGTTCTCTAGGCAATTCAGGCATAGGCACAAAATCCATGCCAGTAGTTATTCAAAAAGGAGTCAATCCTGTATTACTGTATACTGCATTACTGTAAGCCACTTCTGCGAACAGTAATAACTCCGCCCAGTTTTCTTGTTGGTAATTTAATAACATCTAATGTATTGTTCCACCATGGTGTTCACTTTTTCAGTGGATCCATTAGTCGAAGGATGGAATGCTGAGCTAATCCCCTATGATAACCCAATGGACCTTAGGAACTCCTTCCAGAACTTAGCAGTAAATTGGACCCCTCGATCTGATATTATTCTCCGATGGACCCTATGTAGCCTGTAGATGTGCTTCATGAAAAGTTTCACCAGCATTTTGGCTGAGGGTAGCCCGTTACAGGCAGTGAAGTGTGCTTGTTTGGAGAACAAATCAATGACAGACCAAATCACCATGTTTACTCCGCTTTCTGGAAGTTTGACGATAAAGTCCATTGCAATCTCCTCCCATTGTCGCGTAGGTTCTGCCACTTGTTGAAGAAGACTAGGGGGTTTCCCCAGTCGGGATTTCATGGTGGCACAGGTAGCGCAGCTTCTAACATAGTCCTCTACGTTGGTTTTCATCTTTGGCCACCAGAACTGCCTTCTAACCAAATGGAGGGTTTTTAAGAACCCAAAGTGGCCCCCTAGTCGGGAGTCATGACTACATTTCAGGACTAGCAGTCTCATGGAGTGGGGCACATAAATCTTACTCCCTTTCCAAGCCAGTCCCTCCCACAACGTTAAGGCCAATTGGTTTTCTTTGAACCAGGCATTGTCTGATAGTGTAGCTTTTAACTCTGCCATCAACTTGTCTTCAGGGAAGTTGGAATGGAGTCTGGTTTGTGCCCTAGTGCGTGCTTGGGCAGCTGGCTGAGCTTTGGAGATCATGGCATGTACTACCTCTTCTCATTGGCTGTCAAATGGGGGTTCCTGGACAATACATCAGATAGTAGGTTTCTTCCCCCACCCCCCGGATGTATTTTAGCTTGAAATTAAAGCGTTTAAAATGCTGAGCCCAGTGAACTTGTCTGGGGGGAAGTTTCTGAGGGGTCTTTAATGCCTCGAGGTTTTTATGAACACTCCATATCTCAAAAGACTCCTTAACCCCCTCTAGGAAATGTCTCCAGGATAGGAGAGCCCATCTCTCCTGGGAGCTTCCTTCTCCCAAACCGCCCATTGCATTCCGTGTCTATTAGTTTTTTGGACACATACACACAAGGTATTAGTAGTTGTTGTTTTTTATTGAAAAGTTTTACAGAAAAAAAAAATTTCCCCCAGTATTCCCCCCACCCTTTTCCCTCCCCGCATCCCACCCTCCCCCACAGACTTCCAGAGCAAAATACAGGGTATTTCAGTTAACAATCATAAGCTAAATTAACCTATCTATCCTTAGACTACAAAATCCCCCCCTGAAACCTTAACTCCGCTATAGGTAACATAATATTTCTAAAACTTAACATTCATCCATAAGCTATTTGATATTTTCTTGTCTGATACTTATTTTGAGTATAATCAATCCATCTTCTCCATTCTGATACGTATCTTTCTTGTGCATAGTCCTTCAAATATGCTGAAATTTTCACCATTTCTGCTAAATTCGTTACTTTCAGTGTCCACTCTTCAATAGTAGGCAAAGAGTCCTTCTTCCAGTATTGCGCTACCAACAGCCTAGCTGCTGATATTAAATTTAAAATCAATTTAGTCTCTAATGCTGTACAGTCCGTCGTTATACCCAATAAAAACAATTGAGGAGTAAATTTCAACCTTTTTTTCAGAATATTCTGCATCACCCACCAAATTTTTATCCAGAATGCCTTGATTTTCTTACAAGTCCACCATATATGATAATAAGTTGCATCATCACATTCGCATTTCCAACATTTAGCTTGCAAGTTCAGATACATACAAGATAATTTTTTAGGATCTAAGTGCCATCTATAAAACATTTTATAAAAATTCTCTCTCAAATTTTATGCTTGCGTAAACTTAACATTTTTAACCCAGATCTTTTCCCATGTCACTGGTTCCTGAAAGTTTTGTGCCCACTTTATCATACAATCCTTAACCAATCCCGTTTCTGAATCTATTTCCAATAAAGCGTTATACAGCCTTTTAATATGCATCTGACTTTGATCTCTAACCTGTTTTACCAGATTTTCCTCATTTTGCATGACACCAATTTTTTGATCTTCCCTCCATCTAGCTTGAAGCTGACCATACTGAAACCAAGTATAGATTATCCGTTCTTCTTTCAATACATCTAAAGATTTCAATTGCAGTTTACCCCTTTACACAAAAAGAAGCTCTTTATAATCACCTCCGTTTTTTGTTCTATACTTATATTTTCTTTTTTCTTTTTTTAAAATTTAAAACAAACTTTATTAAATTATCAAACAATTATAAAAACAATTAAAACAATAATAAGATATTCATATACATAGATCATATCATATATTTGACATTTCATTTCTATTCTTTTACATATCTATATATATTCTTCTTCTCTATATATATTATATATTATATTTATATATTATAATTATTATATATTATAATTATATATTATAATTATTATATATTTCTTAACCTTGTCCCATATTCATTTTCCTGACGGTGAAGTCATTGTTGGTATTTATATGAAGTAAGCATGGAAATACCCTCTCAATTATCAGTTCTCAATTTAAAATTCACTATTAAAGAAAGGTAAAATTTAGTACTCATTAAGATTATCTATATGGTTTACTACATATATCCTTATCCACTTTCTTTTTGCTTAATCCAATCGTACCACTTGTCCCATACCTTAAAATACTTTGAGCTTTCCTTATCCTTTAATTTCAGTGTTAGTTGATCTGATTCTGCACATGCATATATTTTTTGTATTATCTGCTGATCAGTTGGCAAATGATCGGTCTTTCAAACTTGTGCAATTGTTATTCTGGCCGCCGTAATTATATGATGTATCAAATATGTCATTTCTTTTCTGATATTTTGTTTATATATTCCTAATAAAAAAATCTCTGGGTCTAATTCTATTTCTTCTCCTGTAATTTGTGATATCCAAATTCTGATTTTCCCCCAGAATACCTTAATTTTGGGACATAGCCACCATACATAATAATAAGTTCCTCGGGCCTGTTTACATTTCCAACAATTCGGATCCAAATTAGGGTACATTTGTGCTAGCCTCGCGGGGGCAAGGTGCCACCTATACCACATTTTGTATTGGTTTTCCTTGTAGGTTATTGATTTCGTTATTTTGATGTTGTTTTCCCAAATCCTTTCCCATTCTTCTAGTTGAATATTTTTACCTATATTTCTAGTCCAGGCAACCATTTGTCCTTTAATTATATTCTCATTTAAGTCAATTTCTAATAAGTATTTATATATTTTGGATATTAATTTCTCTTCTTTCACTTCCAGAAATTTGTCTAGCCTATTAGGATTCACATGTCAGCCTCAGCTTTGCCTGCTTCAGCTGCCATAAGAAATGGGGGGAGGGATTAGTTATGGAGCAAAGGGTGGAGATGTTTTTTTCCCTTGTAGGATGTGTCTTCATGAGAAACGAAAGTAGATCTTCAAAGGGAGACGGCTGACCAACTGCCCTACATTCCTGATGAATGACGCTGCCAGATTTGTTGCCACCTGACCTTTGGAAGACCTTTGGATGGGCTGATGATTTATGAACACGAGGGGGGGAGATGCATTTCGCGCGTTTTGCTCACTTCCAGCTTTACCTGGGTTGCTATCATTTCATATTCAGTAAAAGTACTAAATTCTTCAAAATGCTTGAGTTTGGATTTTTCTTTCCTGGATACTGAAGGAAGCATACCTGACATTAAGCTGGAAGTCACAACCAGTCATCCCAGACAAAAACCGAGGGGACTGTAAATCCAAAATATGTCAGATCGGGGGAGTGACGGAGAAGAGAAGATGGGGGCAGCCAGTTCAACCGCCCTCCATTCGGAAAAGGAGACTGCAGAACGGTTGGAAAGACTCCGTTTGGAGACGGAAGAGGCTAGATGGTCAAAGGGAGTGGGGAGACTGCCGGACTGGGGAGAGGAACCCTGGGGAGTGACAACTTCCAGACCCTGAAAAAAGGAGGCAGTGTGGATGCAAGAACAAAAGGAACGTCTTATGATAGACCAAGCCTTGCAGCTTATCCATGATATAGAAGAAAGCAGAAGAAACCGTGAGTCTTTTGGAATTCCTGGGGAGAAGGGGACAGAAAGCCCCAGAGGGGAGCCAGGAGAAACAGCCTGTGGGGGAGAGGAAGAGTTTGAGGAGGGAGCATCCCAGACTTCGGCAGCTCGAGGGAGAGATGCAGCCGGCCAGAGAACCCCAGCCTTGCAGCCCCCCCCCGCAGACGTAAAAAGCCAAAAATCCCCCCCCTTCCTGGGAAGTTTGATGGGAATCCTAAAGCCTTGGGATTTTTCCTGACCCAAGTGTGGAACCACATGCAGGACTGGGGGAAGGACTACGAAACAGAGGCGGCGAAAGTGAGAAGCGTCACGAACGCCCTAGAGGGAGTAGCTGCTGAGTGGATGGTGGTTCTCCACAATAACAACTCCCTCTTGCTGAGAAATTACAACCAGTTCATGGGGGCCCTTAGGAGGTGTTTTTAAGACCATTTAGCTGAACGAAAGGTGAGACTCAGAATGAAGAGCATTCAGCAGGGCCGGAGGCCGGTGGCAGAGTATATCCAAGAGTTTCGTGAACTGGCACCCTATATGACAGGCTGGTCAGAAATGGCTCTTTTGGAGAGTTTCAAAGATGGATTGAATGAAGAGATATATCGAGACTGCAGGAGCATGGGGGTCCCGGATGATTTGGATAGATGGTACATAACAGCTGAGGATGTGGAGATCGAGCTGAAACAGAGCAAACTCCAAGGAAGGCGGATGGGGGACCAGTCATCCTCTTTCTACCATAAGGGGGCACCCAAGATGACTGGCGGGAAGACCGAATCCAAACCCAAGTCAAAGCCCTTCACCTGTTTCAAATGTGGGAAGGAGGGTCACCGGGCAGCCGAATGTTTCTCCAAACCACCGCCAAAAGCCACCGAGGCCGGCCAAAAGAAAGGCGATAAAATACCCACCAAAACCCGCGGCACCGCCCTGAAAGGAGAAATCGTTGAGTTCACTCCCAGGAACCAGGGTGAGTTGGGAACTCCGACCAACGATGACGACAGCGAGACGGACTCCGACTCCGACACCGACGAACGGGTGAGTCACACGGAAGAACCATTACTCATCCCCGTAGAAATAAGGGTGCCCTCCACAGGGACTCACGCGCAATTGTTAGCCCTGTTGGACTCGGGGTGCACTAGGTGCATAATTAGCCCCAAAGTAGTGGAGGAAATGGGACTGAGACTAAAAACTTTAAAAAGACCCATTGCATTTTGTCAATTAGATGGGTCGATTGCAGGAGGGGGCCCAGCTAGTTTCATGACCGAACCCCTTGAACTGCAGTTGGGGAATCATGTAGAGAATCTCAGCTTTATTGTAGCCCCTGGCATGGAAAGACCCCTCATTCTAGGACTGCCCTGGCTTCGCAAATGGAATCCATGAGTAAATTGGAAGATGGGGGTCCTGTGCATCCGTACGGCAGAACCAACTCTGGAAAAGGAAGCCCCCCCCAAGGGACGCTATAAGGCCAGAAAGGGTGGCAGTAGCTATTAACTATATTGAGGGAGAAGAAAAAACCCCAAAAGAATATTGGGACCTCAAAGAAGTGTTTAGCGAAAAAGCATCAGATGCCCTGCCTCCCCACCGGGCCACTGACTGCACCATTGAAATACTCCCTGGGGTGAAGCTTCCCAAACCAAAAATTTACCCCATGACACCTCGAGAATTGGGGGAATTGCGGAATTTTATTGATAAAAACTTAGAACGGGGATTCATCGAACGAGCCAAACCCAACGTGGCAGCGCCAGTAATGTTCCGCGAAAAGAAAGATGGATCCTTTCGTCTCATAGTTGATTATAGTAACATGAATGCGATTTGCGTAGAAAATGTCTATCCCCTCCCACTCATGAAGGACATGTTAGCCCATTTAGGGAAGGGAAAAATTTTCACCAAACTTGATTTAAGAGAGGCGTACTACCAAGTGAGAATAAAAGAGGGGGATGAATGGAAGACAGCATTTAATTACCCACTGGGATGTTTCCAGTTTAGAGTACTCCCTTTTGGACTTCAGGAAGCCCCGGCTGCATTCATGCAGTTGATCAACGAAGTATTGCACGAGCACCTGTACAAGGGGGTGTTGGTCTATTTGGACGACATTCTAATTTATTCTGACAACATGGCCGACCATGTAAGACTGGTTCGAGCGGTCTTGAATAAACTCAGAGCAGCTGAACTCTATGCCAAACTTTCTAAGTGTGAATTCCACCAAGACAAAATCGACTATCTTGGATATCGTATATCGCATGAGGGAATAGAGATGGACCCGGAAAAGGTCCGAGCAGTGATGGAATGGGCCGCACTGCGCACCCGTAAACAGTTACAGAGTTTCTTAGGGTTTGCTAATTTTTATAGACAATTTATCCCCTCTTTCGCGAAAATCGCACTGCCAATTACAGACTTGCTAAAAACCAAAGGGGAAGTAAAACCCAAACCCTCGAAACCACTAGAATGGACTATGGACTGTCAAGCTGCTTTCGAAAAACTGAAACGACTGTTTGCAGCTGAACCGGTGTTCAAACACCCCGACATGGAACAACCTTTTGTAGTTCAAGGTGATGCCAGCGACGTCGCTGTAGGAGCAATATTCTTGCAAAAGAATGAAAATGGGATATTACAACCCTGTGCTTACACGTCCCGTAAACTATCAGACACGGAAAGGAGATGGGCCATATGGGAGAAAGAGGCATTTGCAGTCAAATGGGCACTGTTAACCTGGAGACAATTTTTAGAAGGGGCGAAAGATCCTTTCGAAGTATGGACTGATCATAAGAATCTAGAAGTATTAAAAACACCACGCAAACTATCCCCAAAACAGGCTCGTTGGGCCCAACATTTCAAGCGTTTCAATTTCACTTTACGTTACCTCCCTGGTGGGAAAAATTTCATGGCGAATGCACTTTCCAGATTGCCACAGTACAACAGCATCAAGAAGGAAGTGGTTCAACCAATGATCCCCTTGACACAATTAGCAACACCTGTCACTACCAGAGCTCAGCGTAAAGCCGAACCAGAACTCTTGGGGGATTTACTTGAAAAATTGCGAGAAGCCCTAAAAACCGACGAGTGGTTTAAGAATCACTCGAATGAATGCACACTTTGTGACGGACTAGCTTGGGTGGGATCGAAGTTGTATGTTCCAGCCACTTTAAGAACAATCGTATTAACATATGCTCATGATGCTAAGGCCGCAGGACACTTTGCGTTTGTCAAGACTCTACATCTTGTTAAGAGACAGTTTTGGTGGCCAGCACTTAAAAAGGACGTAGAGGCATATGTAGCTAGCTGTCCAGTATGTGCCTCAGCTAAAAGACCTCCAGGAAAATCCCCTGGATTATTGCAAAGTGTGACTAGACCGAACGCCCCATGGAAGGAAATATCTATGGATTTTATTGTAGATTTACCAAATAGTGAGGGCTGCACTGTCATTTGGGTAGTAACTGATTTGTTTTCCAAACAAGTACATTTCATCCCTTGCTCAAAGATCCCTTCAGCAAAGACCCTCGCAAAACTGTTTATTCGGCAAATTTACCGACTACATGGATCTCCGAAAAGAATAATTTCTGACAGGGGGGTGCAATTTACTTCCAGTTTCTGGAAGGAGTTTTTGAAATTGATAGGTTCAGCACAGGGGTTAAGCTCCAGTCACCACCCTCAGACAAATGGGGCCTGTGAAAGAACCAATGGGGTTCTCGAGCAATACCTGAGGTGTTACGTAAATTACCAGCAAGACAATTGGGTAGACTTGTTGCCATTTGCAGAAGTGGCATATAACAATTCTGTACACAGTAGCACCGGATTCACCCCTTTTAAGATCGCATCGGGCCAGGATTTTGTACCCATTCCCGAGTTACCACAAGATGATCCTCAAAATCCTTCCTTGATGGATTGGATCGAACAGCTAAAGAGCACATGGGCAGTGACTCAGAAGGCATTAGATGAGGCACACCGGGCTCATAAGGCTCAAGCCGATAAGAAAAGGTCCCCAGCTCACAAGTATAAAGTGGGTGATAAAGTCTATTTGTCGACCAAATACTTACAGACTACCCAGAAGTCCAAAAAGCTGGGGCCTAAGTATGTGGGACCATTTCGTGTGATTAGGTTGATTAATCCAGTAACAGTTGAATTGGAATTGCCAAAAACCTTGAGACGAATACATCCTGTATTTCATGTTAGTTTATTGAAACCTGAACACTCATCTCCTTTAAGGGCTGATAAAAGCACCCCTCCAGTTCCCATTCTCATAGAAGGGGAGCAACATTTTGAAGTTAAAGAAATTTTGGACTCGAGAAAACACCATGGTAAATCCAATATCTGATTGCCTGGAAACATTTCCCTTTATCTCAGGCTGAATGGGTGAATAAACGAGATGTCCGAGCTCCCAAGAAAGTACAACAATTCTATACCAAATACCCAGATAAAACATAATTATTGTATATATTCTGTTTCTCTCTCTTTTCTTTCCTTTTACTTAGGAATAATGTCTCTTCTGCAAGGGGGACTGAATGTCAGCCTCAGCTTTGCCTGCTTCAGCTGCCATAAGAAACGGGGGGAGGGATTAGTTATGGAGCAATTCCTCTTTCGTCCCTGTCTTTCCTATATCTATTTTGTACTTGAAGGTAGAGCCACCATCCAATTCCATTCCCGCATCTCTGAGGTCCTGGCATGTTCTTAATAGTCCATTTGAATCTAATAGATCCCTATACCGTATAATTCTATGATAATTTATAGTATTGGGGTGCATAGCCGCCTCCAGTGTGGAAAACCACCCAGGGACCTTCATGTAACATTTTTTCTTTGTCTCCAACCAGATGTCAATTAATGCTCTCCTAATTATATGATTATTAAAATGTTGATACGTCTTGTTCCCAGAATTCCACAGGAAGGCGTACCACCCCATCATTAAATCATGACCTTCAAGTTTTAATAATCATTGATTATCTAGGTTAACCCACTCTTTTATCCATATCAGGCCTGCTGCCTTATAGTATTTCTCCCACGCCGGGAAACCAAAACCTCCTCTAAATTTATCATCCTGTTAGTGTGCTCAAGCTTATCCTGGGTTTTTTGCCCTCCCATAAAAATTTAGACGTAATTTTATTTAAGTTAATAAAGAATTTTTTCTCCAATTTCACTGGGATAGTCTGGAATAGGTAGAGGAGTCTAGGCAAGATGTTCATCTTCAGAGCTGCTATCCTTCCTAAAAATGAAATATTTAACTTTCCCCATCTTTCTAAATCGTTTTCAATTTGATGTATCATTCCATCGTAATTGTTTCCCTTTATATCCATATTCTTATTTGTCAGGTTTATTCCTAAATATTTAATTTTCTTAACTACTTTTAGCCCAGATTGTTTCTCTAATTCCTCTATTTGTTTCATTGTTAGGTTTTTGGTTAATATTTTAGTTTTATCCTTATTAATTTTCAAACCTGCGACTTTTCCAAAGTTTTTCAATTTCCTTCATTAGATTGGGTTCTGTTGAAAGTGGATCTTCTGAAAAGAACACAAGGTCGTCCGCGAAAGCTTGGACCTTGTATTCTTTTCCTTTTATTTTAAGCCCCCTTACATCTTCATTTGCTCTAATTTTCTGAAACAGGTTTTCTAGAGTTAATATAAATAATAGCGGCGAGAGAGGACACCCCTGACTTACTCCCCTACCTATTTCAAAAGAATTTGTTGCTCCTCTGTTAATTAGTATTCTTGCCTTTTGTTTAGTATAAATTGACAAAATTAATTCTTCGAATTTCTCACCAAATTTCATATTTTTAATTTGTTGGGTCATAAAATTCCAATTGACTCAGTCAAACGCCTTCTGTGCGTCCAGAAAAATCAGGGCTACCTGTTTTTCCGGATGTTTTTCATAATATTCAATTACATTCATGACTGCCCATAAATTATTTCTAATTTGCTGGCCTGGTAAAAATCCGTTCTAATCTGCATGTATCTTCCGGTTTAATATTGTTTTAATTCTGTTAGCCAATAAATTCATAAAAATTTTATAATCCGAATTTAATAATGAAATCGGTCTATAATTTTTAATCTGGGTGGTGTCTGCCTCTTCTTTTGGGATCAGTGAAATATAAGCTTCTCTCCAAGTATCTGGAATTTTTGCTTCCTTTAAAGCCTCATTATAAACTTCCAAGAGGATTGGGTTCAAGATTTCACCTAAACTTTTGTATAATTCTATTGGAATCCCGTCTGTTCCTGGAGTCTTATTAATTTTCTGTCCTTTAATTACCTCCTGTAATTCTTCTTTGGTAATCTCTCTATTTAACATCTCTCTATCCTCTTCCGTAATTACTGGGAGCCCTTCTTCTTCCAAATATTGTTTTATTTTCCCATTCGATACTTCCTCTTTGCTATATAATTCCTGGAAGTATTGAATTGCTATCTCTTTTTTCCTTTCAGTACCTTTTTGTAGATTGCCCTGTTTATCTTGTAATTGGTGTATAGTCCTTTTCTCGGTTTCTTTTCTTAATTTGTAGGCTATCCATCTCCCTGGCTTGTTCGTCTGCCCAAAATAATTTTGTTTTATATATTTCAAAGAATTAATAGTCTTTTCCTGTTCAAGCAGATTTAATTTGTGTTTGGCTGTTATCCAGTTAGTTTTTTATTTTATCGTCTCCTGGGTGGGTACCTAATTTTTCTTCCCAATTTTTAATTTCATCTTGTATGTTATTATACTCTCTTTCCTTTTCTTTTTTCCTTTTACTATTATAAGCAATAGTTATACCCCTAATATAGGCCTTTGTGGTGTCCCATAGGTTCTGTAGGGATGTCTGATCTTTATTGTTGTCTTTGAAAAACCATTTGAGTTCCTTTTCTAATTTACCAATATATTCCTTCTCTTTGATTGTCTGTACATTCATCATCCATCTGCCTTTTTTTGGTGTTTGCCCTTTCCATTCTATTGATATTGGATTATGATCCGCCCACTCATTTATTCC
Organism: Arizona elegans; assembly: GCA_022577455.1. Lineage (NCBI taxonomy): Eukaryota > Metazoa > Chordata > Lepidosauria > Squamata > Colubridae > Arizona > Arizona elegans. The sequence goes on from JAKOOJ010000001.1 coordinate 160,766,821, forward strand.
AATATTTACCGCTTCAACTTCCTGGACTAAAATCTTAGAGATCCAAATCATATCGATCCTTGACCAGGACTTGTGTGGACTAGAATAGTAGGTGAATTTCTGCTCCTTTGGATTCTGAAACCTCCAAATATCTATCAAATTTAGCTCTTCTATTAAATTGAAAAATGTGTTAGGTAATAAATTTCTCTTCTTTTTGTTATTCTGATTGCTTTTATAGTCTTTTTTCAAATCCGTTATTGCATTCAAGTCCCCCAGTAAACAAATAGACTCGACATTTTGTTCAAATATTTTCCCATGTACTTTTTGGAAAAATTCTTTTTGACCATTACTTGGCGCATATAATACTACCAACAATACTTTCCTATTCTTAACATTTATTTCTAATAACAAAATTCTTCCATCCAAATCAGCATATAACAATTTACTTTCTACCTTCTCCTTAACATACACTGCTACCCCTCTTTTTTTTATCTCAGCTAAAGATGTATATACCTTTCCTAATTTTTTACATTGCAAATATTTTTCGTCCTGCTTTCTTATATGTGTTTCTTGTATGCATACTATGTCTAATTTCTGTCTGATTAATTTCTTGAATATCTGATGTCTTTTAACTGTTGAATTAAGTCCGTTAACATTTAATGAGATAATTTTTACATTCGAATCCATAGCCTACTCTGGATGTGTTTCCTATTACTTCTTGTCTTTCTTCTTCACTTCATTCAATGCTCTCATTGTTACTCTTTCTTCTTCCAATTTCTCACTTTCTTCTTGCGTCTCTTTTCTACTATTTCTCCCCTCAAAGGATCGATCTTGCTGTTCCGTGGTTCTCCTGGGTCTATTTCTCCCTTCCATTTCTTCTCTTCTGCCATTGGTTCTTTCTGCCTCGATCACTTGGTCATATAAAGTTTGTGCTTTTTCTATGGTGTCCACTTTAATCTTTTTCCCTTGCCACATTACCAGCATCCCTTCTGGTATAATCCATCTAAACAAGATTTGTTTTTTATTTAATATTGATGATAAAAATCCATACTCTCTCCTCCATTCTCTAATACGTCTTGGGATCTGTTTCAGTGTAACTATTTCTTTTTGTTTGTAATATATAGTTTCATCTTTCATTATTTTATAAATTGTGTCTCTCACTTTCTTTTTTGCAAATCTTACGTGGACCTCTCGGGGGAGTTTATGTTGTCTAGCATAGTTGGTGTGCACGCGGTATACCTCTTCAATCTCCTTCATTATTTCCCATTGTAATACATTTACGAATATTTCTCCCATTACTTCACTTAGATCTTCATCTCTCTCTTCTTTAATATTTTGAAACCTCAGGTATAACTCTGCTTTTTCCATTTCAAGTCATGCCACCGTGCTTTCCAGTTCTTTATTGAGACAGTTCATTTTTCCATCTAATAGTTCTATTTTCTCCTCTACCTGTCCTGTTTTCCCTTCTATAGCTGTTATCCGTTGTTCGTTCTTTAGAATCAATTCTTGGAATAAATCTACTTTTCCATCCAACTTTTGAATATCGTCCTTGATGGCATTTTTAACATTGTCTAAATCCTTTCTAGTTTGTTCATAGTTCTTCACCATGCATTCCTGCATTTTTAACATTGTTTCCTGTATAGATACTAAAGTTGTCTGCACGGTCTGCATTGTCATAGTAGGAGTTTGTTTTTCAGTTGGAAACATAGTATCTAAGGTTTTTTGTGCTATTGGGGAAGCCGTCATTCCACTTGGTATTAAAATTGTTTTTTTCCCAGTTTTCCCTGTCGTTGTTATTGTTGATGTCATATCGTTCAAAAGTTTGTGTTGTTTTTCTAATATTTTGTCTATTCTTTCCCAAATCAGCATCCAATATTATTGCGTGTTGTTAATATATACAAATATCAATTTCCACTCTAATCTCGTGTAATTTGAACTAATTTGCTATCTGTTATAATCCTTATTTTACTCTAAAATTTATAGTTTAAAAAATATGAATAGAAATATCAATAGAAATATAGAAATATAAACTCTAAAATACTAGGTCACCATCTGGTCTAATCTAATCAAATAGTCCTGATAATTAATTAATCTGACACCACTAAGATTTTAAAGAACTCACTTAACCATTTAAATAATAAATGAAGGGAAAAATAAGAGGGAAGGAGAACAAGAGAGCAATACAGTCTAAACAGTAATCAATTCATTAGTAAAAATTAATGCTCTTAATCTTCTATAATTATTCTGTTAAAGGTATATATGAATTTATAAAATTTTTAAAATATAAAAGTTATGAGGTTATCTAATTATAAAATATTGCACTTATAAGATTGTTTCAAACAGTTGATTATAGCCACCAGATCCAATCACTGAGTTCAAATATCACTATCCAGTCTTAACTTATTCAGATTCACTCCTTATGTCCTTAATAATTTTCAAAATTTTAACAGGAGCTCTTCTTTATTTTTGTACTTTCCAATCGTCCAAAATGGTTGCCACAATCACAGTATCAGTCTATTTCTTCTTATCTGTCACTCTTCACTTTGTTTTGCCCCAATAATCTTCTCCTTTAGCGCAGTTCTCCGTTCTTACTTTATCAGTCCAGCCCTCTGTCCTATGCTCTTTTCTCTTCCAACAAAAAAGGGAGAGTTTAAACTTACTATCACAAATCCTGAGAGTCCGGTTTCGCTGAGTCACTCTGGCAAGTCTTATTCTTTGCCTCTTGCTCCCTCTTTACGCCACTTCTTCTTTCTGCTGCGCTTCTGGGCCTTAAAGCTCATCCTCTTTTGTTGGTCCCTCGATGCTGAAAACAATTTTAACACTTGATCTCTGCTCTCGCCGCCAGATTTCACCGCTCTCACTTCCTTGTCTTCCTGTTCTTATACGCTCGGGACGTCAGGTCTCTGGATCCGCTGAATCGGCCTCCTTCTTCTATGTCCGAAATAAGGGCTCTCCTAGGTCCGATGCGAGATTGCATCTCTCCACACCACACCTCTGAAGTCGCCCTCTTTCTCCCGGTCCTCACCCAGACCGATTGCCCCCTTTACAGGCACCAAAACACAGAAAATCACCACGAGAAAGTGAAGCTCTCCTTTCTCATGCTGCTACAACCTAAGCCTCCACTGGAAGTTCCTATACTTATATTTTCTATTGCATGTCTGGGATTTGCCCCTATAGGTATCTTATAGTTTAGCTTATATTGATACTTTTTCCAAACTCTCAACAACACATTTCTAAGTATATGACCCTTAAAAACTTTATCCACTTTTTTTCATATAACAAATAAGCATGCCATCCATATATAGCCTTCTATATTTAACATTCTCTCTTCAGTTAAATTAAACCAATCGCTAATTTGTGATAAAACAGCTGCTTCATAGTACAATCTTAAATTAGGCATTTTAAGACCTCCTCTCTCATGTACAGTCAGGTCCAGAAATATTGGGACATCGACACAATTCTAACATCTTTGGCTCTATACACCACCACAATGGAGTTGGAATGAAACAAACACAATGTGTTTTAACTGCAGACTGTCAGCTTTAATTTGAGGATATGTACATCTAACTCAGGTGAACGGTGTAGGACTTACAGCAATTTGTATATGTGCCTCCCACTTGTTAAGGCACCAAAAGTAATGGGACAATTGGCTTCTCAGCTGTTCCATGGCCAGGTATGTGATATTCCCTCATTACCCCAATTACAATGTGCAGATAAAAGACCCAGAGTTCATTTCAAGTGTGCTATTTGCATTTGGAATCTGTTGCTGTCAACTCTCAAGATGAGATCCAAAGAGCTGTCACTATCAGTGAAGCAAGCCATCATTAGGCTGAAAAAACAAAACAAACCCATCAGAGAGATAGCAAGAACATTAGGCGTGACCAAAACAAGTGTTTGAAACATTCTCAAAAAGAAGGAATGCACCGGTGAGCTCAGCAACACCAAAAGACCCAGGAGACCACGGAAAACAAGTGTGGTGGATGACCGAAGAATTCTTTCCCTGGTGAAGAAAACACCCTTCACAACAGTTGGCCAGATCAAGAACACTCTCCAGGAGGTAGGTGTATGTGTGTCAAAGTCAAGAATCAAGAGAAGACTTCACCAGAGTGAATACAGAGGGTTCACCACAAGATGTAAACCATTGGTGAGCCTCAAAAACAGGAAGGCCAGATTAGAGTTTGCCAAATAACATCTAACAAAGCCTTCACAGTTCTGGAACAAGATCCTATGGACAGATGAGACCAAGATCAACTTGTACCAGAGTGATGGGAAGAGAAGAGTATGGAGAAGGAAAGGAACTGCTCATGATCCTAAGCATACCACCTCATCAGTGAAGCATGGTGGTGGTAGTGTCATGGTGTGGGCATATATGGCTGTCAATGGAACTGATTCTCTTGTATTTATTGATGATGTGACTGCTGACAAAAGCAGCAGGATGAATTCTGAAGTATTTAGGGCAATATTATCTGCTCACATTCAGCCAAATGCTGCAGAACTCATTGGACGGCGCTTCACAGTGCAGATGGACAATGACCCAAAGCATACTGCAAAAGCAACCAAAGAGTTTTTGAACAGAAAGAAGTGGAATGTTATGCAATGGCCAAGTCAATCACCTGACCTGAATCCCATTGAGCATGCATTTCACTTGCTGAAGACAAAACTGAAGGGAAAATGCCCCAAGAACAAGCAGGAACTGAAGACAGTTGTAGTAGAGGCTTGGCAGAGCATCACCAGGGATGAAACCCAGCGTCTGGTGATGTCTATGCATTCCAGACTTCAGGCTGTGATTGACTGCAAAGGATTTGCAACCAAGTATTAAGAAGGGAAAGTTTGATTTATGATTATTATTCTGTCCCATTACTTTTGGTCCCTTAACAAGTGGGAGGCACATATGCAAACTGCTGTAAGTCCTACACCGTTCACCTGAGTTGGATGTACATACCCTTAAATTAAAGCTGACAGTCTGCAGTTAAAGCACATTGTGTTTGTTTCATTCCAACTCCATTGTGGTGATGTAGAGAGTCAAAGATGTTAGAATTGTGTCAATGTCCCAATATTTCTGGACCTGACTATACATCCTGTATAATTTTCAGTTTCACTCTTGGTTTCTTCCCTCCCCAAATAAAAATATTAACCCCTTTCTGCCACTCCCTCAAGTTTCCATCTTTCTTAAGCACTGATATCATTTGAAACAAAAATAAGAACCTAGGTAATACATTCATTTTTATTACTGCTATCCTTCCCAGTAGAGATAATTGTAGCTTTTTCCAATTTTCCATTTCTTTCTGCACTTTTTGCCAAAGAACTTCATAATTGTTTTTAAATAATTTCGTATTTGAGGCTGCAATATATACTCCTAGATATTTAACCTTTTTAACTATTTCAAACCCCGTTATTCTCCCTAAATCTTCTCTTTGAGATATGGACATATTTTTAGTTATAATCTTTGTCTTATGTTGATTTACTTTAAGTCCAGATATCTTACCATATTGACCTATTATGTCCAACATATGTGGAGCCAATTCTATAGGTTGAGATAAAGTAACAACCAAGTCTTGCTGTCTAATTACAATTCCTTTTATTTTATCAGAGTCACGTGTCTTATTCAACAAAACTTCTAAAGTTAAAATAAACAACAATGGAGACAAAGGACAGCCCTGCCTTGTACCTTTCTCAATTTTAAAAACGTCTGTTAAGCCTCCATTAACTATTATTTGTGCTGTTTGTTCCTGATATATTGCTCTAATTGATTTTTTTTAAAATTTGATTTATATGCCGCCCTTCTCCGGAGACTCAGGGCAGCTTACAATGTGTTAAGCAATAGCCTTCATACTTTTGTATATTTATACAAAGTCAGCTTATTGCCCCCACAAACTGGGTCCACAATTTACCTACCTTAGAAAGGATGGAAGGCTGAGTCAACCTTGAGTCTGGGGAGATTCGAACTAGCAGTAATTGCAGGCAGCTGAATGATAATAACAGGCTATTAGTCTGCTGCACCACCAAAATACTCTCCAAAATGCATTTTTTCTATTATCTTAAACAAAAATTGCCAATTCAATTGATCAAATGCTTTCTCTGCATCCAAAAATATGAACACTGCAGGGACCTGTTTGTTTTTTTCCAAATATTCCAATAAATTTACAATTTGTCTAACATTATATTTCATTTGCCTCCCTTTTATAAAACCTGATTGATCATTATGAATTGTTTGTTGCATAATTGGCATTAGTCTATTTGCTAATATCTTGGCAAAAACTTTATAGTCAGTATTCAAAAGTGATATTGGCCTAAAATTTTCAGGTTTGGTACAGTTTTGATCTTCCTTCGGGATCAGTGAAACAAAAGCTGTTCTCCAAGAGGGTGGAACTCCTCCCCCTAATTGAGTTTTACAAAATAAAACTCTAAGAGGTTCTACCATTTCAAACTGTAAATTCTTGTAATAAACAGCTGTTAATCCATCTGTTCCCGGAGCTTTCCCTATTTTTAACTGCTTAATTGCTGCAATAATCTCCTCAGAAGTTATTGGCTGATTCAATCCTTCCCTCTGTTCTAACGTTAATTCAGGAATATTCTCTTCCTTTAAGTATCTATCTATATCTATGCCTTGTATTGAATCACTAGCATATAACTTTGTATAAAATTCTAAAAAAGCCTTTTTGATCATATTCTGTTGATAAACTTCCTTACCTCTGAATTCTATCTTACCAATAACTTATGATTTCTGTTTTTTCCTCAACACATAGGCCAACCACCTGCCTGGTTTATTAGCATTACAAAATGTATTGTGTTTAGCATATTGTAAACTAGTTGCCACTTGATCAGCCATTAACATATTAAATTGCCCTCATAGTATATTTATTGTTTCTTTTACTTTCTTATCTCCTGGATTAAGTATAAGTAGTTGTTCTTTCTTTTTTATTTCCTCCTCTATCTCTTTCCGCTTCTTTTGTTGTTTTAATCTATGTTTATTATTCATATGTATTAAAGTTTCCCTCATATAAGCCTTACTAGCATCCCAAACCATTTCCATAGAAGTACCCTTATGCATATTAATAGCAAAAAATTCTTTAATTTGTTTTTTAAGCTCATTCACATTTTCTTCATATCTAAATAAATTTTCATTTAACCTCCAAGACCTCCTTTCTCCCCTCTCCTGTTCCATTTCCACCCAAACCGGACTATGATAGTTTAGAGTTCTTGGACATATCTTCGTCTTCTTCACCCTAGAAATAAAATCATTTGTAATTAGTATGAAATCAATCCTGGAGAAGGATTGATGTCTATCAGAAAAAAATATAAAGTCTCTCTCCTCCACATTGCGTTCTCTCCAAATATCTCTCAATTCTATTTCTTCCATCATATCAAAAAAGGATTTAGGTAATTTCGCACGTGTTGAGATCTTTGATAAACTTTTTTTTATCTTTCTGTGTATCTATTATTCCATTCCAATCACCCATTAATATAAAAGATTTGTATTATTTTAGGTATTAGTTTGTTATGAGCATTCTTCTGCAGTAGGAGAGCTGCGACCTCTACTGGCATCGGCCTGAACTATGACTATCAGTCTGAGTCAGGGTGTTGGAGAATCGGTTCTGCCACAAACTGCCGTTTTAATTGTTCAAAGGATTTCTGGCAGTCCATTGTCCAAGCTAGGGGCTGGCTAGGCTTTGGCTTGGTTGGAGATGGACCGGTTTTTAGTAATTCCATCAAAGGGAGAACAACCTTGGCAAAGGAAGGGATGAATTATCTGAAAAAATTTGCAAACCCCAGGAAGCTTTGAAGTTGCTTACGGGTTCATGGGGGTTGCAGTCTAGCACTGCCTTCACCTTTCCCAGGTCCATTTTGATTCCTTGATTAGACACCCGCTAACCCAGGTAGTCCAAGGACTCCTTATGGAACTTGCATTTTAATAGCAGCATAAAGTTTGGCTGCTAGGAGTTTTTTTGAGTATCTGTCTAACTAGTTTGATGTGTTCTTCCATGTTCTCGCTTAATATAAGAGTGTCAGGACATTCCTGGACTCCCTTATACAGGTGCTCATGCAGCACCACATTGATCAGTTGCATGCACACGGCAGGGGCCCCTTGCAGCCCAAAAGGCATGACTCGGAATTGGAAGCTGCCCAGCAGACAGTTAAACACCATTTTCCATTCATCCCCCTCTTTTATGTGGACTCGGTAGTAAGCTTCCCTTAGATCTAGCTTGGTGAATATTTTGCCTTTTGATAAGTGTTTCAGCAAGTCTTTCATTAGGGGAAGGGGGTAGGTGTTTTGTATGCAAACAGCATTGATATTAAAAAAGTCAACACATATCTCAACCCCCCATCCTTCACTTCAAACAAGATGGGGGCTGCCACTTTTGATTTTGCAGTCTCTATGAATCCTCTGGCTAAGTTGGTATCGATGAACTACCTCAACTCGGTCATTTCAGCAGGCGTCATGGAGTACATTCTGGGTTTTGGTAACTTGGCCCCAGGTTCTAATTCGATGGCACAGTCAGTGACTCAATAAGAGGGGGAAGATATTACATTCCTCCTCACTAAATGCCTTGGCCAGGTTTTTATATTCCTTGGGAATTTGGGGCTCGGCTGGGGGAGCCTTCTGAAGAGGCTATTGTGGCTTCTGGCATTTGGCTTCTATAATCTGGCAGTCTCTTGGGAGGAGGGATGGGGGGCAGTGTTCCGACTCCAATTATTATTTTCCGGTATCTGTCCTCCCATTTTATGGTGGGGGCCCATTTGTCAAGCCAAGCAAGGCCCAAAATGACAGATTCTGACATCTTTGGTGCTACTATAAATTATATAAGTTCATTTATTTATTTATTTATTTATTTATTTATTCGATTTATATGCCGCCCTTCACCGGAGACTCAGGGCGGCTTATAATGCGTTAAGCAATAGCTTTCATACTTTTTGTATATACTTGCTTAGTAGGGCTTTTGGCCCCCCCAAGCGGTGTTCTTTTTTATACACAGTCAGCTTATTGCCCCCACAATCCGGGTCCTCGTTTTACCTACCTCGGAAGGATGGAAGGCTAAGTCAACCTTGAGCCTGGTGAGATTTGAACTCTCAGTAATTGCAGGCAGCTGGCAGCTAAGTGCTACTTTAACAGCACTTTAGTCCACTGAACCACCAAGGCTTCATGATGTCACCCAAATTTCAATCTAACCAGTTCAGTAATTTGGGTGGCCAGGACTTCATCAATTAATGTCCCATCCACCTATTCAAACTTAATTGAGCACTTTAAGGCTTTTGTTTTTATCCCTAATTGTTCAACAGTTGAAAGTCTAATTAAACATCTGGAACAGCCTGGAACAGCCTCTATTATTGCTGGTACTTCACCTTGCTCCCCAGTCTCTGGCACCACCAGTTTCACTTTAATTGAAAAAGAGGGGATGGGTTAACTCACCATTGGGTTGTTTCCCCTGCTAGCCTCATCAGGAGGGGCTTCTTTGGCCAGAGGTTCCTCGCTCCATTCGATGGTGAGGAAAACCTCTAAGGCTTGCCTGGCAAATTGGCTGGTATCCGGGGGCTTTCTTGGAGCCCTTCTGCCTCGGGTGGCCATAGCCGGACATTGTTGTGGAACTGGGGCAGGGGCTAGGCATTCAGAAGCTCGATGACCCATTTGTCCACAACAATAGCATTTAATTACCCGTGCAGGTTGAGAGGGAGGGACTTCAGCAGGCTTTGAAAGTGGATGTCTACTAATCCATTCCAATAATAGTACATCTTTATATTGTATTTTATATGATCCTGCATTTCTTACATTAAAAAAATCTCATCCATATTTCATTTCCATGTCTTTTTATCTAACCATTGGTAAAATAAATCCCATATCTTATAATATTGTTTATCTTCTTGTTCTCTAATTTCAAATGTCAATTTACTCATTTCTGCACATTCCATTATTTTCTTAATAACTTCGTCTTGCATTGGTATTTTCTCATTTTTCCAATTTTTGGCAAATACAATTCTAGCCGCTGTTAATACATTCACAATCAAATATCTCAATTCTCTATTATATGTTTCAGGTACAATCTCCAATAAAAAAATCTCTGGTTTAAAGTCTATGTGTTTTTGTGTAATTTTTTCAACCCATGTGTGGATTTTAGTCCAGTATCTTTTAGCTTCTGTATACATCCACCACATATGGTAATATAAGCCTGGTATCTGATGACATTTCCAACATTTTTCCGATTTATTCTTGAACATTCTAGCAATTCTCGTCGGGGGTAAGTGCCACCTGTAAAACATCTTATACAAATTTTCTTTATATGCAGTTGACATTGTCATTTTGTAATTTTGCGACCACAAATTTTGCCATTTCTCTAACTCAATTCCATGTCCAAAATTTTTCCCCCAAGCAATCATTGTTTCTTTAACTTGTTCATCCTCCAATTTAACCTCTAATAGATATCCATACAATTTTAAAATTATGTTTTCATCAGTACCTGTTAAGATTTTATTTAAATTAGTTATAAATTTAATATTAGTTATAATTATTATAAAAACCTTCTGTCTTATAGTCTTTATCATGTCTAGACTGTATTTGCAAATAAGAAAACCAATTCATCTTTATACCTTGTACTTCTAATTCTTGCAAAGATTTAAGTTCACCCTTTTCATTGTAATTCACTATATCTAACAATTTGTTCCTTTCTATATGTTATTGAATATGAAAATGCTTCAATAGTTGATAACCAGACTGGAATTTTTAAATAATGTTGTTTTTTTTACCTTCTCCCAGTTTAATAGCAAAGCCTCTCATATGAAATGTCTTCTAAAATACCCCTGTGTTTTTGTTTCCTTGTACCATAAAAAGGCATGCCACCCCAGTAACAAATCATGCCCTTCTAAAGTCAATAATTTGGCATTTCTTAGTGTTATCCATTCCTTAGCCCACATCAAACTTGTCACTTGATAATATAGTTCCCAATTAGGCAAGCCAAAACCACCTCGTATTCTAGCATCTTGCAACAACTTTAGTTTTATCCTCACTTTCTTACCCTGCCAAATATATTTCAGCACTATTTTATTTAAATCTTCAAAATAATCTTTCCCCAATCTGATTGGAATTGTCTGGAACAGGTATAGGATTCTAGGCAGAATATTCATCTTAATCGTTGATATTCTCCCTATCAGTGATAGTTGTAGATTTCCCCACTTTGCCAAGTCAGTCTCTATCTGTTGCTTAAGTTTATTATAGTTATTCTCTTTGAGTGCACTGCATCTTGCTGTCAGATGTATCCCCAAGTATTTGACTTTATTTGTGACCTGCATCTTTGATGTTTCCACCAATTCTTCTTTTGTTTTAACATATTTTTTGTCAGAATCTTTGTTTTATCTTTATTTATTTTCAAACCAGCAACTTTAGACCCATCCAAAGTCTCATACAAATTCTTTTATGGGTCAATTACCTTGCTTCATCTCTTTTATTGTAGCCTCGTTCTTGTTGATCTGGTCAGGGTCATCGAATTAAGCTCAGAGCAGATCAACAAACCCTTCACCATCATTTAGTTCAGCCGCTCCCTCATTGTGCAGCTGGGGTATCCAATCCATCTCCTCTGAAATTGCAGATAGTAGGTCACGATCATTTTCGTATTGTTCCCCATACAGATCTATATGGGCCCATAGTCGGCTGAGGAAGTAAGCCAGTTTGGAAGGCTTACCATCAAAGGTGGCCCTAAAACAGGATGGAGGTGGTCTTGCAGGTGGATTAGACCCAAAAATGGGTGGCTGGGCTGAGAGCTGCTGGTGCACCCTGGAGGGTGGTGGGGCGAGCGCGGGTGGCTGGGCTGGACCCTGCAGTAGAGCTGCTGCTGATGGCTGGATTGCGGGCAGAGGAGGGACAGGGTCTGGTTCCTGCACTGCTTGTTGGGCTGCAGAGGATGGGCGGAGCTCCAGCCGGCTGCTGGATTATCCCCCACTGATGTGCTGGGATCGTTGGGGCAAATTGGGCCCATGGAGATCCCTGGAAAATTGGAGCAGAAGTTGCTGGTGACCACTGCACTGGACCCACCCCTGGCTGGGATAAAATCCCCAGCCTGGGGGGATACGTTCTGTAGGGGGAAGCACAAAAGCAGGCTGGCGAGTGGGGACAGCAGGGGGCTTTGGCGGTCCCATGCTGGCTGCGGCTGCTGTCTCCCAAATGCTGCTTTGCCTGGCTGTGTGGAGCTGCTCCTCCTGTCATCCCTGGCTGGGTAGAAAGGTGCCTGCTGGCCACTAATTCCTACACCAGGTCCTGGACCAGGAAAAGTGAAAGTGGATTGCGTTAAGCTCCATCTCACTTGAGAAGATTGTGTGTGTGTGGGCGGCATAACTTCCCACTTCCATTTGTTCAAACCGCTCAGGGAGCCCGGTTAACAATTCGCTTTGAGACAGAGGCAACAGTCCAGTCTTGGGAATCCCCTGATCCCAAAGTTGTCACATCCTCCATTCTGGCTTGTGGGGCAACTTCATTGGGCTGGACATGGCACAGGCAGTCTCTCCTCCTGTCCTCTTTCTTTCTTTTTTTTCTTTAATCAAGTTTTATTAATTTTTTCTTTCACATACATATTTTATGAACAGAGTATTGACCGGGTAACATCTTATACAATTTATAACATAGTTATATATTCATTTTTATAATCTATTCCAATCTTCTTTTTTGTTTTTTCCAAATACAATTTACATATTTCAATTTCTGCCATAATATTATTTTTCCCTACTTTTTTTTTTGTTTTTATTGAAAAAGTTTTCAAATACAAGTTTTTCCCCCTTTTTTTCCCCCCCCTCTTCCCTAACCCACCCTTTCCACCCAACCCCCCCTGTGACTTCTTCACAACAATAGGCTATTTCATAACTAGTTACATACATAATATCTTTCCTTTCCCTTAATCCCTTCTCGAAATACTGACCCTTAACATGTTAAGCTTATTGAGTATTATTACAATTTAACCTTTAGTCTTTTATATATATTAATATAACATTTTAAATCGACCTTCTCCCTGCATCCAAATTTAACATTTATTCAATTCTGTCCAATTCCTCCACTCCTCTAAATATATGAGTTAAAATCATACAGTACAATACAATTCTAGATATAATCCACTACCCACTTTACTAAAATATACACATATCTATATATGCATCCCATTTTATAAAAAGAAGAAAAAAAAAAAGAGAAAAAAATATATCTTCTTTAGTATCTTTCCACTGAATTATTAGGTCCTCCACTCCCCTAAATATATGACTTAAGAATCCTTTTTCTTAGACTAATCAATCAGTAAGCTAACCTATTTCAACCCTTCAATTCCTACAAAATCATGCAGTACAATTCTAGATATAATCCACTGCCCACATTACTAAGATATACACATATCTATATATGCATTCCATTTTGTAAAAAAGGAAAAAACAATAACTTTAAATTTATAATCCATATAGTATCTTCTTTGATGTCTTTCCTCTAGGTTGTTAAATCCATCACCCATAATAGGGTAAAATAACATGCTAGTGCAACAGTTTGTTCAAAATCTCCAGTCATCTTCTGCCCCCATCAGTAGTAAATATCCTCGCATCTGTATAAAAGCAAAAACAACCACCCGAGTGACATTATAATTATAATTATATCCATATGGTATAGTTGTGGTATTCATCAGGATTATTAATTCCCATCATCCTACTGAGTAACATTCAGATCTTCTGCATGCCCCGGCGAAACTCTCCTGCCTTATAACTCAAAATAGTTATAATATATTTACCAAAAAAAAAAAAAAAAAAAATTTTAGATGATTCAAATCCAACAAAGTGAGGCTCTTTTCACATCCCAAAACCATGGCCTTGCAGAGATCTGCCACAATCCTCAGGATAGTATCAAACAATTGTTCGCCTCCACTATCTTTTCAAATATTCATTCATTTTTTAAAGTCCCTGGCATCACTGTTGCCTAGTTTAGAAATTGCTGTTTCTATGCGATCTATTTCTTTTCTTTTTCTTTTCCGGGTTGAATTTCCATCCTCGTTTCTTGCCTACCAATTGTGTGTCTGCTAGTTGATTTTCATTCTGCTTTATGTAATGTTCTTGTTGGGTTAGTTTTATCATCTCATCTTTCTTCTCTGTCACTTGTATATCAACTGATTGATTTGCGCACTTGTCTGTGACTTGATGGTTCATCACATTGGAGTCGGATGACACTGCTCTCTTATTTATAGACAGTCCAGCTGAGGTATCCAGGGAGTCCAAAGACAATTTATCCATCACAACCTCTGTAATTCAATATAATTTTACAGAATATGCAATTAGACTGAGAGGTTTGCAGGAAAATAATAGAGATGATTTAAGGAAAATATCTTCTGAAATTCTGGCTGGGATCTTAAAGGTTCAACCTGATGAAGTGTATTGCAGGATTGATAGAATTTACAGAATAAACTCCTGGTTGGCAAAGCAAAGGCAATTGCCTAGAGATGTGGTGATCTATTTTACAGATAAAGAAATTAGGAATAATATTGTGCAGAACTCTTTTAATTCTACCTTGCAATTTCATGGAAGAAAGATTTGGATTTTTAAGGAGCTCCCGCCCAAGATGTTAATGGAGAGGAAGAAATTTGGCTTTCTAGTGACTGAATTAAAAAAAAGAAATATCCTATTCAGGTGGGACACCCCAGTTGGCCTAATATTGAGATATCAAGGAATAAGATATCAATTGCATACTGTTGAAAAAGCGGAAGATTTTTATCAAAAAATTTTAAAAATGAATTTAACACCTTTAGGCATAATACAGGATAAGCAAAAGGAGTTGGAAACAAAAGGAAAACATCAATTTTTCCCTACTTTTTTATCTTATCATATCTTAATCTCTTCTTAATACATCTATATATATTAAAAAAGGACCTATGTATGTATGTATGTATGTATGTATGTATGTATGTATGTATGATCCAGCATAACTCTGGAACAGCTCAAGCAACGGTTCGACTTATTCCCTGGAAACAAATACTGTGAGGGTAGGGCACCCCTGGTGTCTGTGTGTGTGTGTGTGTGTGTGTGTGTGTGTGTGTGTGTGTTCCAGCATAACTTTGGAACGGCTCAAGCAATTTCAACCAAACTTGGTACACAGATGACTTACTCTCTGGAAACAAATTCTGTGGGGGTAAAACACCCCTCAGGGAGAGGGAGGGAGGGAGGGAGAGAGAGAGAGAGAGAGAGTTCCAGCATAACTTTGGAACTGCTCAAGCAATTTCAACCAATCTTGGTACACAGATGACTTACTCTCTGGAAAAATATGCTGTGGGGGTAAGACACCCCTAACACCCCTTGGTATGTGTGTATGTCTGTCTGTGTGTATGTGTGTTCCAGCATAACTCTGGAATGCCTGGGCTGCTGAAATGAAAAGGAATGAATTATATCTATAGTGTCAAATCACAGTACTTTTGACAGTGATAGTGTGCATTTTGTATTCAAGTTCTGTTAAGATACAGCCTGTTGTGCCTTTAAATGGCTTCTAATGTACATCACAGTGAAGTTGCCCATGGTAAGGGCTTCACAGTACTCCACAGGGGGGCTCCCTCTGGTAAGGGGAATTGGTTCTTAAACAAACAAACAAAAACCAACCCCCCTAGGCCCTCAGCTTCAAGCAAAGAGGACAAGTTGTCAGGGGAGGTGCCTGCTAATGCATATAATCACCTGTAGAATTTTTCCCAGGCTGTTGGCCAGGGCAGTTAGGTCTCTAATTCTCACCATAGTGAGCAATGGCTTTTCATGTCTAATGCAGGATTGGGATAAATAAATACCCAGGCAACGCTGGGTTATCAGCTAGTAATATATAAACAATATCATAATCCACCCTTCAAATCCTAATTTCTTAGCATTACTTCAATTAATTATCTTATTTCTCCATTTATAAAATATATTTCTCAAAATTCCCATCACATTTTTGGCTATAAACAATGTACTTCATCTTATTCAATTCTTACATTGAAACCCTTTAACCTAATTGACCTTCCACATCTTCTTATTACATAATAAGCAATATGACTATCTGTCCTTAATTCCTAATTTCTTATTATAGCATCAATTAATTATTTTATTTCATTATTTACAACATATTTTTTCAAAATTCCCATCACACTTTTTAACATTTTAATTTTGTCTCTTGATTTCAGTTATTTTCATAATTGAACCAAATTACCACTTCATATTTCATCTGCTGTTCCATTTTACAATAAACAATATACATCATCATATTTGCTTCTTACATTCACAATTATAATATTAATACAGTTCCCTTAGATCTACTAATATATACCTTATTTCCCTTCCTCCTTTCCACTATTCTTCTCCTTTTAACCATGTTCTCTTGGTCTCTCCAAAATTTCACTTCTTAGTAATTTTTTCCCTTCATCCCATTCTCTTACCTTCTTCTTCTCCTTTTTTTTATTTTTATATTTATTGTATCTTTTCTCCTGAATCCTTTCTCTAACTTTTGAGTCTATTACTCGCATAATTCTCCCTAAACTTTTATCTAATCTTTTTCCATTTCCTTCTCTTCTGTTTGATTGATTCTTTTTTGGGGAATATTCCCTCCTATCCATTCTTTTTTTTTTTTTGGTCACTCTAAATCCCAGTGTAATCATCTAACGTTCTACCTTCAATTTCTTTTCCTTCAATATTATTTTCTTGCTTCTCATTTATATTCTCTTTTTACTGTTTTGTGTGTTCTAACAGTTTCTGACTTTTTATTGCCCTTTAATGATTCATGCATCTCAATTAATTCCTCACACATTCAAGACTCCATATTGTCAATTTAAAAAATATTTTAAACTTATATTTAATGATATTTTAACTTATATTTAATTAAGATTTAAGTCCATATAGTCTCCAGATAATATCCAGTTCAAATGATTGTCCAATTCACTCCAATTTAAAGCTTAGTTGTTTTTCACCTCCTTTAAAAGTCTAGACCAAGCAGTTTAAAAAGAAACAAATACTCCTTAAAGTTTCTCACAGTTCTCTTATTGATCAACGTCACTGCTGTTATTTCCCTCAATTTTAAGGCCGGTCATTGTAGTGCTTTCTTTCCACCAGCAGATGTCTCTCTCCAATCCACAATTCTCAGAACAACAAAGTACCAAGCTTACAAAAGTATTTTAAATCCACATAGAAAATACTTTCTCTCAGCTTTCTTTTTCTTTTATTGTTTTTAATTTCTCCAAATTCAGTTTTAAATCCAGTTATAAAATTTCCTTTCTTTGGCTTTAATATTTTGACCTCTTCTTTGTTCTTCCTTCAAATGTCAAAACTGTCAAAAATAATTCAAATCCTCATTAAAAGTGCTTAAACTCGGGTTTCTTTTTCTTGTATTAGTTTTAATTTCTCCAAATCCAATTTTAAATCCAAATATAAAGTTTTCTTTTTCGGGTTTTAGTACTTTAACTTCCTCCTTGTCCTTCTCCCTCCATTAAAATTCCCAAGTGCCAATTAGCTGCTTGTTTCCTCACCAGGACATCTTTTAAACATTTTTTTAAATTTCCTTTTTTACCTATGAGTTGGCCCATCACTCACCCGGTACCAGTACTCCATTCAGACACTGCTCCTGCACAAAATCTTATTTCGGTTGCTCCAGCTTCAAAGTGATCGCTTTTAATGGCCGCCACCCCCACCGCTGGTTCAAAGAGATGCTCTGACCTTTCGAGGAACTTGCCTGTTCCTCTTGGTTGTCCAAGGAGCCTCTCCTTCTTCACCATCCCTACAGACGGTTCCGGTCTGAAGACCCCCCAAAAGTGGTTTGTCTGGCTGGATATTCGCGGGGCTCATCGGAGCCCGCTATTTTCTTTTTTCTTTTTTTAAAAAAGTTTTTTATTAGTAATTTAAGTTAAAAAAACAATGGACATGGTTTAACATCTCCGATTTTCACCATTATCATCAAATTTAAGCTAATACAAAACATACTTCTTTATCTTTGTACATATTTACATTACTTTTTGCATGTCAAGTGTATAAATTAATTCCTCCTAAACAGCTACTCAATATAATCATATGTTGCATACAAATTTAACATGCATTGACATGCCCATTTCTACATTCACTAATTGACATTCACTACACCTTCATCTTGGCATGCCTCCTCCTGTCCAACTATTCATAAAATTTAGTCCAGATTTCGTAGTACGCTGATTCAGTTTTATCCTTGAGTTCCAAGGTAAGTCTGTCCATTTCTGCACAATTGAGGATTTTGATTAGCACTTCTTCTTCTGAGGAGATTTCTTTACTCTTCCATTTTTGGGCAAAGGCTATTCTTGCTGCTTTTAATATATGTAATATTAGGTAGGTTGTGTTCTTGTTATATTTACCCTCTATAATACCTAATAGGAAGAATTCCGGTTTAACTTCTATTTTTAATATTAGAATATCTTCTAGCCAACACCTTATTTGATGCCAAAATTGTTTGGCCTTTGAGCATTCCCACCACATATGGTAGAAGGTCCCTGGGATCATCTCACATTTCCAACACATTGGAGGGTATTTTTTACTTATTCTTGCTTGTCTTGTGGGTGGGAGATGCCACCTATAAAACATCTTATATAAATTTTCTTTGTATAATGTTGCTAAAGTAATTGGTATGTTTCCCCCCAGAAGTTCTGCCAATTATCCAAATCAATACTGTAGCCAAAATATTTACTCCAAATTATCATGGTCTCCTTTACTTGCTCTTCTAACATATCTTGTTCTAATAAATAGTGATATAACTTCCTTATGGCCTTTCCCCCAGTTTTATTTTATCCAATTCTGTTGAT
Source organism: Arizona elegans (assembly GCA_022577455.1). NCBI lineage: Eukaryota > Metazoa > Chordata > Lepidosauria > Squamata > Colubridae > Arizona > Arizona elegans. The sequence goes on from JAKOOJ010000001.1 coordinate 160,785,573, forward strand.
TCTGTTTTTATACCCCATTCCTTCTTGTCCTTCATATATTTAGATTAAAGTTCAATTCCTTCCTCCTTTAAGTTATTCCTAGACTTCAAATGTCCTCTATCATTTAATACATCTTTATATGTGATGCCCTCTTCTAATTTAATACAATTTGGATGAGTAAGCATCTCTAATGTTGATATCCAGTTAGGGACTTTCATATAATTACCTCTTTTAGTCTTAATCCAAGTGTCCAAGTGTCCCCTCTGATGTAGTGCCTCTGGAAGTACTGGTGAACTTTGTACTTCTCCTCCCAGAAAATAGCGTGCCATCTTATTTGTAAATTGTGGCCTTCCAGTGTCATCAGTCTTCTATTTTTGAGATGTATCCAATCACTTACCCACACCAAGGTTGTTGCTTGGTAATATTTTTTCTCAATTTGGAAGGCCGAATTCCTCTCTTTCTTTGGCATCCTGTAGTAATTTTAGTTTAATTCTAAGTTTTTTGCCCTGCCAAATAAATTTTGATATCATTTTGTTCAAATTTATAAAGAAATCATTTTTTAGCCAAATTGATATACATTGGAATAGTTATAATATTTTAGGTAAAACATTAATCTTAATAGTGGCAATCCTTCCCGTGAAGGAGAGTTGTAACTTTTCTAAACCTTTCTAAATCAATTTTAATTTGTTCAATTAATTTATCATAATTGTCTCCTTTAAGTGTAATGCGTCTTGAGGTCAATTGAATTCCTAGGTATCTAATTTTTTTGTTATTTGAATGTTTATTTTCTCTTCCATTTTTTTTTTTTTGCACTTCGGTCATATTTTTAACTAACATTTTCATTTTGTCTTTATTTATCTTTAGGCCTGATACTACCCGGTATTTTTCCAGTACTTCCATCAGCCTTACACGAGATTGCATGGGCTCTTCAATAATAAAGACAAGGTCATCTGCGAAGGCCTGTACCTTGAAAGTTTCTTTCCTAATTTTTAAGCCTCTAATTTGTTTATCCTCTCATATTATTCTGGTCAAGATCTCTAATGATAATATAAACAATAGCGGCAATAGTGGACAACCTTGTCTTGTACCCTTTTGGATTTGAAAATTCTTCATTGTTTCCCCATTAATTACAACATTAGCCTCTTGTTTGGCATAAATTGCTCCGCACATCCTTATAAATTTTTTCCAAAATTCCATATAACTTAATTGGTTTAATATAAATTCCTATTTGACATTATCAAAGGCTTTCTGCACATCAGCAAATATTAATACCATCTGCTTTTCGTTATGTATCTCATAATATTCTATAATGTCTAATATAGTCCTAAATTTATTCCTTATATACCTTCTGGGCAAGAAGCCATTTTGTTCAGCATGGATAAAGTTCTCCAGGAATTTCTTTAGTCTTTCAGCCATAATTGTCATATTTTATAATCCGAATTCAATAGTGAGATTGGCCTATAATTTTTAATAAAAGTCAAAACAGCATTTTCCTTGGGAACCAATGTAATTGTTGCTTCCTTCCACGAGGCTGGGATCATTGCTTCATTCAAAACTTCATTATATATCTCTAACAATATGGGGCTTAATATCTCTTGATGGTTTTTGTAGATTTCTGATGGCAATCCATCAGGGCCTAGAGTTTTATTAATTTTTTGTTTTTTATTGCCTTCAATAATTCTAATGGTGTTATATCATTGTTCAGCATAGCCTTACATTCCACCGAGACTTTTGGCAATCCTGCTTTCTGAAGATAATGCAAAATCTTATCTTCACCTATCTTTTCCTCATCTTCATACAACTTTTTAAAAAACTCATAGGCCACGTTTCTCTTCCCTTCATTTTGGTGTATTAATTTGCTCTCATCATTATATAATTTACTGATCCATCTTTTATCTTTCTGTTTTTTCAATCTATATGTCAGCCAGTGCTCTGGCTTATTTGCGTTCTCAAAGAAGTTTTGTTTAATACTTTTTATTTGCTGTGCCAATTTCTCCTTCTCGATAATATTCAATTTATGTTTGATTACATCTATTTGTTGTTTCAATTCATGGTTTTGTGGTTCCTTTTGTGATTTTTCTTCAGATCTACTAAGTTCCTGTTCTAAATTTTTCTGTCATTCCCTTTTTCTTTGGCCATATATGCTATTGCAATGCCTCTCATAAAGGCTTTTGCTGTGCCCATAAATTTTGATTATTTGTATCTTCTTTCTTATTGTCTAGAAAAAATAGGTGGATTTGTTCATCCATCTTCAATTTAAATTCATTATGATTCAGAATTGCTCTTTTTAAACTCCACCTCTTTATGCTCTTCTGGCCTTTCCATTTAATTTTAATGGGATTATGGTCTGCCTCTGAATTTATATCAATTGTAATTTCCTCAATTTTCGAATTTAGTTCTGATGAGAGCCAAGCCATATCTAGACCACGACTGATGTCTACACGAATAATGTATAAATTGTTTTTCCCCCATTTCTTTCTCTCCAGCTATCCTTAATACTCAGCTCTTCCACCATTTTAACGAACGTGTTGGGTAGGAAAGAAGGAGAGGCCACCACCCCCGCAACTGGTTCAAAGAGCTGCTTCTGACCTTTTGAGGAACTTGCCTGTTCCTCTTGGTCATCCAAGGCATATCTCCTTCTTCACTGTCCCTACAGGATGATTCCAGTCCGAAGACCCCCCAACAGTGGTTTGTCTGGCTGGATTTTTGCAGGGCTCGTCGGAGCCTGCAATTTTCCAGCCAGTCTCCCCGCAACGCTTCCAGTTTCTCCCTCCTGTCCTCTTTCTGAAGTGGGATCAGACTGGCAGCTTTTCCAGGAATCCGACTCCTTGAGCCAAGTGCCTAGCCTTCACATTTTCTCTGCAGCTTCAATGGCTCACACCACTTCTTTAGAAGGAGAATACCGTGTCTTGATAAGTCTTCCGGTATCAATCCCACAGATCCCTCCATGATCTCCTCTTTCTCCTACATCTTCACTGAGTCGTCACACCACCCGAGGTTCAGGTTGATGATGGGGCGTAGCACCCCGGACAGTCCCTTTTCGGGGTGCCATTATTCATTTTAGAGATTCAGGTTAATGTCAGCATTCCAGAAAGTCCCAACTCCAAGTAAAAACTCCAAGGCAGGCATTTCTCAGAGTTTCAATTTATTAGAGTAGGTATACTGGCACATCTGGGAAAACCCAAATGTGAGGGTTCCATGTTTTCCCTCAGTAAATCAAAACCCCAAATCCAGTTCCTTCACCCATCAGTCTGTCACATGGTCCAATCATCATCCATCCCAACTTGAGCCATCCCTGCAACCACTCCTCCTCTAGATGCATAAACACCATGATCTTGACCAAAGGGAAGAATGCTATTATGTCTAGCTACATTCACTCTCCTATATCCCCCCTCCTATTTTCCCAGGCGCATGGAGTTGGCAGCGTGGAAGCTTCTGGTGCTAATATGGCTTCCAAAGCAAGTCCTCCTGATCTTCAGCAACTCAAATCTCAAACCTGGGATTATATAGGTTTTCAGTAATCACAACTAGAGGAGAAATAGGTTTCACATAAAATATACATTTATGTTTCAAAACTGCTCCCAAAAAACCCTTGTAGTCAGTCTATATTCTGCTGAGATGAAATATCAGAGTGTTTTAATCTGGTATAAACATCATCAATATAACATGTTCTTTTTTTAAAAAAAAAATTATTGTGAAATATGATAATACAATTCAAACATTCCTGGTTCCGTGGCGTTAATACATATATACATGTTATTTACTTATTATTATTTACATGGTATTGCTTCCTTGCATTATATTTGGTTTGAAAGATATTACATATAATCATACACAATTCTTTATGATAATATATACATGTTATTTACTTATTGTTTACATATTCTTACATCCTTACTCAATTGCAGTTGATACTACAAGTAGTAATACTCAATTCTATATAATCATTGTTAATTGATTATTAAATTAAACTTTCTGCTCCTCGAGTTTCACTTTTTGTTTCTTTTCTCTATCCACTCATACCACATATCCCACACACTATAATATTCCGTATTCTCTCTATCATTAATTTCTAGTGTTAGTTTATTCATTTTGGCGCACTCCAATATTTTCCTGATTACATGTTCTTCGGGTGGTAATTTTTTCTCTTTCCAATATTGAGCGAAAGAAATTCTTGCAGCTGTCGTTATGTGTGTAATTAAGTACCTCTTCTTTTTTGTGTATTCTATTTTCAGGATTCCCAGGAGAAAGATTTTTGACTCAAAGTCAATATTGTCTCCTATTATTTCCGTAATCCATTTCCAAATCATCCTCCAGAATTTTTTCGCTTGGGTACAGGTCCACCAACAGTGGTAGTAAGTGCCTTGATGATGGCCGCATTTCCAGCAATTCGGACTCGTATTAGGATAAATTTTGGCAATCCTAGCTGGTGCTAAATGCCACCTATAGAACATCTTATATTGATTTTCCTTATAGGTTACTGCCCTGGTCATTTTAAGGTTGCTGTTCCAAATTGAATCCCATTCATTTAAATTTATGTTTTGTCCGATGTTTTTGGCCCATGCTATCATAGGTCCTTGACCACCTCCTCTACTATGCCGTAATCCAGCAGGTAATCGTATAATTTGGCTAGTATTTTATTATCAGTGCCCATCCAGATCTTATCGAATCCATTAGTGCCTGTCTCTATGCCAAATTCCTCCTTGTCCTTTTTACAACGGGATTTTATTTGTGCATATGGCCACCAATCTATAGGAATACCCTGTTCTTTCTTTCTTTCTTTCTTTCTTTCTTTCTTTCTTTCTTTCTTTCTTTCTTTCTTTCTTTCTTTCTTTTTAATTGGTTTTTATTGTGAAAATATAGAAATACAATTCTGCATTTTTCGGTTCCGTGGTGTTAAATTCTTTACATATTCTTTACATAGTATTGTATCTTTGCTTGTATATGGTTTGGGTATTATTACAGGTAATTATATACAGTTAATTATATACAGTTATATACATATTGTTTACTTGTTATTTACGTAGATTGCAACCTTAGTTCAGCAATGTACATGGTAATAGTTAACTCTTTATGATCATTATTAATTAACCTTAATACTTCTCAAATTTCACTTTTTGTTTCTTTTCTCTATCCACTCGTACCACAACTCCCACACATTATAATACTCTGTGTTCTCTCTTTCGTTAAGTTCTAATGTTAGCTTGTTCATTTCAGCGCACTCTAATATTTTTCTGATTACTTGTTCTTCGGGTGGTGGTTTTTTCTCCTTCCAATACTGAGCATAGGTTATTCTTGCCACTGTCGTTATATGTGTAATTAGGTACTTCTTCTTTTTTTCGGATTCTGTTTTCAGGATTCCCAGGAGAAAGATCTTCGGTTCAAAATCAAGATTTTCTTTTATTATTTCCATAAGATCATTTTCTAAAATTTTTTCATTTGGGGGCAGGTCCACCAGCAATGATAGTAGATGCCTTGGTGATGGCCACATTTCCAACAATTGGGACTCATGTTGGGATATATTTTAGCTATCCTGGCCAGGGCTAGGTGTCACCTGTACAGCATCTTATATTGATTTTCCTTATAGGTCACCACCCTAGTCATTTTAAGGTTGCTATTCCAAATTGTGTCCCATTCATTTAAATTTATACTCTGTCCGATGTTTTTGGCCCATGCTATCATCTGTTCCTTAACCACCTCTTCCATCATATTGTATTCCAACAAGTAGTTGTATAATTTCGCTAATATTTTGTTGTCTGTTCCCATCCATATCTTATCGAATCCGTTGGTACCTATCTCAATGCCAAACTCCTCCTTGTCCTTTTTGTACCATGACTTTATTTGTGCATACGGCCACCAATTAATGTGGATGCCCTGTTCTTCCAGTTCTTCATTTGTTTTAAGGTTTCCTCCCCCATCTAATAACTCTTTATATTTGACCATTTTCCCCAATTCCAATAAGTTAGGATATATCATGGCCTCCATTGTGGAGAGCCATCTCGGGACTTTTGTATATTGTTTCCGTCTTATTTCACCCCATGTCTGTATTAGTGTATCCCTTATTTTATGGCTATGAAAATATGTCCTTGCTCTTTTCCCTATGTCCCAGAGGAAGGCATGCCAGCCCCTCTGTAGATCATGCTCTTCCAAAATCAGGAGTCTTTTATTTTCCAGAGTTGCTCACTTCTTCAACCAGACCAAATTCACTGCTTTGTGGTACATTTCCCATACTGGGAGTCTGAACCCACCTCTATCCTTTTTGTCTTGTAAATTTCTTATCGCAATTCTAGGTTTTTTTCCCACCCCAAATAAATTTTCTTATGATAGAATTAAGTTCCGAGAAGAATTTTTTGTCCAATTTAATAGGGGCAGTTTGGAACAGTTATAGCAACTTTGGTAATACGCTCATTTTTATTGCTGCGATCCTGCCTAAAAATGATACCTGGAGCTTTCCCCACTTTTCTAGGTCCTGTTTAATATTTCTAATTAAGGGCACGTAATTGTCTTCCTTAAGGGCCGAACACCTTGCCGATATCCACACCCCCAGATATTTTACCTTCTTGGCTATTTGGAGCCCCATTGCTTCTTCAAGTGCTTTCTTTCGTTCCTCAGTCATATTTTTGGTTAGCAGTTTGGTTTTCGTTTTATTTAATTTAAGGCCGGCTACCTCTCCATATTTACCCAATTCTTCCAGTATTTTAACGCCTGTTTCTAATGGCTCCTCCATAATAAGGGCCACATCATCAGCAAATGCCTGAGTCTTATACGTCTCCTTTCTAATTGTCAATCCCTTGATTACATTATTGTCTCTAATCCTTTTTAATAGAACTTCTAGGGCTAATATATACAAAAGTGGTGACAAGGGACACCCTTGTCTCACCCCCTTTCTAATTTGGAAAGTTTTTGTCAATTCTCCATTAAGTAAAATGTTGGCTCTTTGTTTTTCATATATTGTGGTTATTATATTTTCGAAATTTGGACCAAAATTCATCTTTTTAATTTGTTGTATCATAAAATCCCAATTCAAGTTGTCGAAAGCCTTCTGGGCATCTAAAAAGACCAATGCTATTTCTTTATTTGGGTGTGCCTCATAATATTCCAGTATGTCTATTACTATCCTTGTATTATTTCTTATCTGTCTCCCAGGAAGGAATCCATTTTGGTCGCTATGTATCAAATTATTCAAGATTATCTTTAACCTTCCTGCTATAACACTCATATAGATCTTATAATCCGTATTGAGAAGTGAGATAGGTCTATAATTTTTTATCAATTTTTGATCTGCACCTTCTTTTTGGAGGAGTGTAATGTATGCCTCCCGCCATGATTCCGGTATTTTGGATTTTGTCAGGGCCTCATTGTAAATTTCTAGCAATTTTGGTAGAAGAATTTCCTCTAAATCTGGGTTTTTGTATAATTCTCCTGGGAATCCATTTGGGCCAGGTGATTTGTTCTTTTTAAGTTTCGATATCGCCATCTTTAACTCCATCATTGTAATTTCTTTGTTAAGCATTTCTCTCTCGTCCTCCTCTTTTAATGGGAGTGTTTCTTCCGATAGGTATTTATCCACCTTTTCTTTTGGAATTCCTTCCTCTTCATATAGAGTAGCGTAGTACTCTTGAATAATCTCTAATTTGTCTTCTTGTTTATTCACAATATGTCCCTCTGAATCTTCCAGCTGATATATAATCCCTTTCTCTTTCTCTTTTTTTAACCTATAGGAGAGCCACCTGCCCGGTTTGTTTGCATTTTCAAAATAGTATTGTTTGGTCTGTTTTATCTTATACGCCAATTCCTCCTGATCTAGGATGTTTAATTTATGTCGTAGGATCATCCAATTTTCTTTAGCTGCCTCTTTGCCTGGATTTTGCTGCACTATCTTCTCCACTTTTCCTAATTTGTCCAACAGTTCCTTCTGTAACTTTCTTTTTTCTTTGCTTTTGTGTGACCCATAAGATATTGCCAGGCCTCGGACTTCTGCTTGGCTCCGCAAACCTCAAAAGACGTTCTTTTGAGAGCGTCCGTTCCCTGGCTCTGTTAAAGCCCCAGAACCGCTGACAAACGCTTTCTGGAGGCTTGAAATTCTCTCCCCGGGCAAAGGGGAGAGAGAAGAGCAGGTAGGTGGAGGTAGAGCCCCCCCAAATGCCCTAGGAAAGATCCTGGGGCGCAAAGGGCGTGCACTCCCTAAAAGCCTGTCAAGCCGCTCCAGACCAGGGACGTCTCCGCTAATTAGCAGAATTAGAAGCCGCAACCAATCTTGCTGAATGGAAATGAGGGAATTAACATCTTGAACTAACAGCAGGCGGAACGAGCAAGGAGAAATCAGACTGCAAGTATTTTTTACCTAACTCCAATGCCTAGAGCCTCCTTTGGAAGTAATCACTTAGTACTTTGCAACACTATGGCGATTGAAGCTTGAAAGGGCAGGGGAAACGGAAAGTTACAGGAAAAGTTTCGTTTTGCTGGCAGCCCTTCGCCTGGAAAAAAAAAGCTTTTGTGCTGACAGAAGGAGATTTTAAACATTAATTAATATTGGGAAATCTTTTGAGGAACTCTTCTTTTTGGCTCTGATTAAATATAAAGACTAATTTCAAACTGGAAATGGCCTCAAAGTCTGTAAAAACTGTTCCTACTAAAGGAACTGGGAGTGCTGGTAGCTCCCCAGTTCATATTCCTAGATTACAAGTTTCTGCTCCTCCAGTGGATCCACAGACCTTAATGTTGGAGATGTTGCAACAAGCCCTCCAAGTCACCCGAAATTGACTAAAATTGTTGATGTGATTGATGAAAAAATTAAGGAAACTAATGAAAAAATTAAGGAAACTAATGAAAAAATTAAGGAAACTAATGAAAAGATACAGGCTGTGTCAGATGAGATTGCAATTCACAATCAGGGGATTAGGGATGATATATTAATGGCATTTAAGTGTCTGGCAGGCAATATTGAAATGGTGGATGACAGAGTTGAGGAAATTAAACAATCTTCTGAAATTTTGGATAGTAAAATAAGAGAAGCTCAAAACAGAATTCAAAGGGCTGAAGATAATGATACAATACAGAGACATGGAATTTGCTTTAAGATTCAGAGGGGTGAAGCAGAATAAACAAGAGAATTTGAAAAAAATGATGTCAGAAGCATTGGCACTGCTGGTGGGGGAGTCAAAAAATGATCTGGGCTGGCAGATTGACAAGCTGTACCATGTTAATTCTTGGATTGCTAAACAGAAACATCTACCAAGAGACATTGTGATATACTTTACTACAAGGAGAGTACATAACGAAATTTTACAGGCTACTTTTAAAAACAAGCTTCGGGTGGAAGGCCAGGAAGTAATGACAATGAAAGAAATCCCCCCTAAGATCTTGAGAGCTAGAAGGGAGTATGCTTTTCTGGTGGATGAACTGAGAAAATGCCAGATACAGTACAGATGAGAGGTGCCAACTGGACTAGTGGTGACTTACTCAGGAGAGAGATATTGGCTTAATACAATTTGGAAAGCAAGAGATTTTTATACTAATGTATTAAAGGCTGGCACACCCAAACCAACTAAATCACCAGAAGGCAAAAGAAAGAAAGAAGTAATGGAAGCTGAGACAGAAGAGCTCTTGACAGTAGTTCAGGGGGGAGTTTTGGCTGATCAAGAAGAAATATTACAAATCCAAATGGCTACTCAAGAGTTGGCACTGATTGATTTATCGCAGTTACCAAAGGATCAAAGACAGACCAGATCGGTGACAGCTAGACTCAAGGAAGAATTAAGACAGCAACAATCCCAGATGGCAACTCAAGAAATGCTCCAAGATACTACTAAAACAGGAGCAGTGGGGGGAGCAAGACCTAAAAGTCAAATGAGATCAGAGCATCAGGACTTGCTTCAGAGGCTCCAAAGGCCCAGAGATGGGAACTAGATTTTTGACTTGGAACGTTAACGGCTTGAATTCTCCACAGAAAAGAAGAAAAATATTTCACTATCTCAAGTAATTTAAGAATGAAGTAATTTGCTTACAAGAGACTCATATAAGAATACAAGATCAAAAATATTTGATTAATGCAAGACTTGGTACATCTTATGTAGCAGCAGCACCAGAAAAGAAAAATGGTATAGTTATATATTTGAAAAGAGACTTAGTTGCTAAATTAATTGAAGCAGATGATCAAGGAAGATTTTTAGCGATAGAACTTTTAATAAAAGGAGAAAAAATACTTGTAATCGGAGTTTATGCCCCGAATCAACAACAAGAAAATTTTTATAATTTACTACACTCAAAATTGACACAGTGGGCATATAAAACTTGTATCCTGTTAGGCGACTGGAATGGTATTTTGGACGTTAAAAAAGACAAGAAAGGACCTAAACAAAATATGTTAACAAGAGCAAAATTGCCCAAAGCGTTTTGGGAAATGATGGATGACTGGGAGTTGAGAGATATTTGGCGTGAAAGAAACCCGGAAGAAAAATATTTTACTTTTTTTTCAGATAGACATCAATCCTTTTCAAGGATTGATTTTATATTAATTACTAATGATCTTTTATCTAGGGTGAAAAATACGAAGATTTGCTCAAGAACATTGATAGACTATAGTCCAGTTTGGCTGGAATTGGAGTATGAGAAAGGGCCTAGGAGGTCCTGGAGGTTAAATGATAATTTGTTTAGGTATGAAGAAAATGTAAAAGAGTGTAAAAAATTTATGAAATAATTTTTTGTCATGAATATGCAAAAGGGCACATCGATGGAAATGGTATGGGATGCAAGTAAGGCATATATATGAGGAATTTTGATATATTTAAATAATAAATATAGAAAGAAACAGGGGACAAAAAGAAAAGAATTAGAAGATGAGATTAGTAAACAGGAATGGGCTTTAGTAGCTAATTCAACGGATAAGAAAATCAAAGAGGCAATCAATTTATTGAAAGGTCAATTTAATATGTTAATAGCAGATCAAGTGGCAACTAATTTAAGATATGCAAAACATAATACTTTTTACAATGCCAATAAACCAGGCAGGTGGTTAGCATATTTGTTACGGAAAAAGCAAAAAACAAGGACGATAGAGAGAATAAAATATAAGGATAAAGAGGTTTATGAGCAACAATTGATTAAAAAACCCTTTTTAGAGTTTTATTCGCGGCTGTATACTGGTGATAAAATTAAAGATATAGATACAGATAGATATTTGCAGAAAGAGAATATTTATACAATTTCAAATGAGCAGAGGGATAGTTTAAATCAATTGATAACTTCCGAGGAAATTCCGTTAGCAATTAAGCAGTTGAAAGTGGGTAAAGCTCCTGGGACGGATGGTTTGACGGCTATTTACTATAAAACCCTACAGGAGGAAATGATAGAACTGTTGAAAGAATTATTTAACAATATGCAACAGGGAAGAGAGATACCTCCAACTTGGAAGACAGCATTTATCTTGTTGATCCCAAAAGAAGGGCATGATGATACAGATCCTAAAAATTATAGGCCAATTTCATTATTAAATACAGACTATAAGATATTTGCTAAAATTTTGGCAAATAGATTAATGACAGTCATGCAGCAAATGATTCACCATGATCAAACTGGTTTTATAAATGGTAGACAAATGAAGAGTAATGTAAGGCAAATTGTTAACTTATTAGAGTATTTGGGAAGGAACAACCAGGTCCTCGCAGTGCTTGTGTTCTTGGATGCTGAGAAAGCCTTTGATGGATTGAAATGGCAATTTTTACTAAAACTAATAGAAAGGATGCAATTTGGAGAACAATTTGTACAATCTATTAAGGCAATATTGTTGCCGTAATTCGAGGATCGGACTCAATAAAGAATTCAGAATTATAGTATTCAAACAAAGTATTGTTTATTTACAGCAGGCATTCTATATTCACTGAATGATTGCAGATAGAAGCAAGGAGGAGGAGCGTTTATCCCCTTTTATATCAATGAGGCGGGATTAGGGAGTAGGAGTGGTTATAGATGAATACATTAGGGAAGGAAGAATAAATTAACCCTTGATATTCTATGAACACACATTTCCCCCATTCAAGAATAAGGCATTTACCCATGACAAATCCCCCTCTAAATGCCGATTCGACATACAACAGTAATTACATTCAGATTCAGAACAATATAAAACTTGTAATTTTGAAGTTAAATATTTATGTTGTTTAGATTGTAAAGGCTTAGTCAATATATCAGCTATTTGTTCTGTGGTTTCACAATGAACAGCTCTAATGAACCCATTTTGAGATAATTGCCTTACATGCTTGTATTTGATATCTATATGTCTAGATCTCTGACCAATAGCATCTGCTCTAGATATCTCTATTGCAGCTTTGTTATCTTCATGTATAACAAATGGTAATGAAGGACTCTTCCAAACCTCTGATAATAGATCATTGAACCATATGAGATTATTAGAAGCTTTTGACAAGCAAATATACTCTGCCTCAGTCGTTGATGTAGCTACTAAATCTTGTTTTCCAGTATACCAGTAGACTGGACAATTGTTAAGAAAGAATACATAGCCGGAAGTACTCTTCCTGCTTTTAGTGTCGCCTGCCCAGTCAGCATCAGCGTAACAAGTAAGAATAGGTTCTTTAACATTGTTGGGTTCTAACAGTAAGCAAAAGTCTAGGCTGTGTTTCAAATACCTTAGCACTCTTTTAATAGCTTTCCAATGATAAATTAAAGGCTTACTGACATATCTGGATAATAAATTAAGGGGTAGAGCAATATCGGGTCTGGTCCAATTAGAAATATATAAAAGGGAACCAATAACTGATCTGTAAAGTGTATTATCATTAAACTCAGGAGATGATTCATTCATATTTTTTAGATAATCAGCTTGCATTGGGGTATCACAAGGCTTTGCATTGTTCATATTGCATCTGTTCAAGAGTTCAATAATCTTATCCTTCTGAGGCAATCTAAATCCTTTTTTAGTTTTACTAATCTGAACTCCAAGATATTTATTTACTTTCCCCAATGATTTTAATGAAAAATGTTCTCCTAATTTTGTTACAAATGTATCTCTCTTATCTTTATGTTTGCCAATATACAAAATGTCATCCACATAAATGAACACAAATTCTAGTGAATCACCATCTCTCCTAACAAAGAAACAATTGTCTGCAGTTGTGGCGTTGAAGTTCATAGTTTTGAGTACGTTGACCAAGCATTCATACCAACGTTTGCCGGATTGCTTTAATCCATACAAACTTTTGTTTAGTAACCAAGTTTCATTTCTATTTGTGTTTTGGCTATGAGGAGCTCTTACATATATTTCCTTATCGAGTTTTGCATGTAGGTATGCAGTTTGTATGTTGTACTGAAAGACTTCAAGATTAAGGGCTGATGCTATTACTAAAGCTGTCTTAACACTTTCAGTCCTTACAGTGGGAGAATATGTGTCGGTATAATCCTCAGGATACTTTTGAGCATAGCCTTGTGCAACTAGTCTTGCTTTATATAATGTGTTGCCCTCTTCTAGATTTTTAATTTTGAATATCCACCTAGTGCCAATAATTGTTTTGTCTTTTGGAGCTGGTGTTGGGGTGAATACTTTGAGTTCTCGCAAACTGACCATTTCTTTGGCCATGGCTAATTCCCATTTCTTTCTTTCTTCTGTGGGGAGTTTTAATACTTCCTCATATGTATTGGGTGTTGATGTATCATTATTTATATGCATTATGTAATCCTTATATCTATTTGGTACTTGGTTCCTGTTACATCTAATTGTTCTTTCTGGTCTGCTGTCGTTATTGTGTAAATATCTTGCTTCCTTTTGTGTTAATGAATCTGTTTTGATTTTGGGACATTTTCCCATCCATGTTTTGTTGTTGCCCTTTTGTGTACTTAGTTATGTTCTTCTCTTTCTGTATTACCTTGAGTTTTAATGTCTGGTCTTGTTGTTGGAATTATCTCATTAAGATGTATCTTAGACCAATTGGCCTGTTCGTGAAATACAGCTGTCCTAGAAATTATGAATTTGTTATTATTGTCAATAAAACGATATCCCTTTGTGCCTGTTCCATAGCCCATGAATCTGAGCCTTCTAGATACATTATCTCCCTTACATCTCAATTGTTTTGGTATATGTACATCCGCTGTAACTCCAAATACATGCATGTGGGCTATCTTGGGTTTTTTACTATACATCAATTCATATGGTGTTTTATTTATGACACTAGACCAAAGTCTGTTTAGAGTATAATTGGAATATAATAGTGCTTCTGACCAGAAATGTTTGCCTAAACCAGCATCTTCTAATGTACATCTAATCATGGTTTGTAGTGTCGAGTTTTTTTGTTCTACTACTCCATTTTGAAATGCAGAGAAAGGGCTAGAGGTGAAGTGTAGCATTCCTTTGGCTTTTAGCCATTGGGAGAATTCCTTTGACATGAATTGAGATCCCCTGTCTGTCATGATCTGCTTTATTTTTATATTGTGTTGTGTTTCTACACGTTTATAAAATTCTTTAAACTTTTGAAAAGTTTCATCTTTGTGTTTTAAAGTGTAGACAAAGCCATAACGACTATAGTCGTCTACAATAGTAAGAAAGTATTGTTTTTTGTATGTAATTGATGGAGTTAATGGACCAACTAGATCCATATGTACTAGGTTAAAAATATGATTTGATGATCTTGTTGCCTTTTTTGGTCTGGGTTTGGTTCTGAGTTTTGAGGACTTACATACTGAACATTCCAAGTAATTTTTACAATCTTTTATTTTAACACCTTCAGCATGTTCAATCATTTTTGTATTACAGGAAAACTAGCATGTCCTAATTTTCTATGTAATATATGTGCACATTCATCATGAATTGGTTTTCCAATTATTGGTCTTTTGTTATTATGTGTATCGTTAACAGATGTGGTTTCATCGTTATGCTCTGTTTCGTGTTCCTCATTGTCACTGTCACTGTTATTTTCATTTTCTATGCTAGTGTCATTTTCCATGTTTGAATCAATGTTGTGTAGCCATCTTTCCTCTGTGACTAAATATGGTAAATCTCCTTTGGTAATCACATTACCTAATTTTGTTTTGTTTTTCTCTAGAGTTACTTTTCCCTTTGAGAATATTATATTTATGTTAGAGTCCCTGCTTAACTTTATTGCACTAAGAATGTTATGAGGTATTTTGGGTATTAATAAAACCCCCTCTATTTTCCCTAGACCGGGTAAATCTACATTTCCTCTTCCAATGACTTGGACTTCCTCTTGATTAGCTACTTTAATTACAAATTTATCTTCTATGAAGGAAGATAATATTTTCTTATCATGTGTTGTGTGATTAGTTGCCCCGGAATCAATGAGCCAGGCATTATCCTTTGAGTCTTGGTTTTTGGTTATAGTGTACTTATCTAATCCATATAATGATCCAGACTTTCTATCTCTTGAGTTATCTCTGCCCCCTCTATGTTCTCTAAAGTTTGGTGAGTTTCTATGTCTGTATCTGTCAATAGATGATTGTCTGTTATGGTATCTGTTTCTAGTGTCATGTTTTTGTCTTTCCCTAAGAGGTTTTGGACAATCTCTTCTATAATGTTCTTTGGATCCACAATTATAACATTCAATTG
Organism: Arizona elegans; assembly: GCA_022577455.1. Taxonomy (NCBI): domain Eukaryota; kingdom Metazoa; phylum Chordata; class Lepidosauria; order Squamata; family Colubridae; genus Arizona; species Arizona elegans. The sequence goes on from JAKOOJ010000001.1 coordinate 160,801,123, forward strand.
GTTCTTGATATACCTGTCTTGAAATACTACCCTTTTGGTCTGTCTGTGTTCTTTGTATGCGCTGTAGCGGCTTCTTCTCAAATTATCTTCAGCTATTAATCTATTTGATAAACTCTCTATAGATAGGTATCGTAAATTAATTGTGTCCAAATGTGATATGTAATTATCCCATGATGAGTCTAATGAATTAATGATAACGCTTTTCATTGTCTGATCAGATATTATTTCTCCCCTTAAATGAAGTTCTGCTCTAGTTGTGTTTAGTGATAGTAAATGTTCACTTACAGTAGTTCCAGGTTTTATCCTGGCTGAGAAGAAATTTTTAGATATTCTTGTTGTGGTTGCCACACTTTCACTATGAAACAATTTAAACATACAATGAATTATTTCTGAGACAGTTAGATTATGCTTAATACTATGATAGATAGCAGGTGATATACTAGATATTAGTAAATAGAATGCTCTGTGGTGTAGGCAGTCCAATTTTAGGGTCCATGGTTTTTTGGGAGGGTTAGTTATGAAAAATAATAAATTCTCTTTTAAGAAAACAACCTGGAGTTGTTGACTCCATTCCTGTAAAATAATACCGTCTATTCTCAATTTTGGAAAATCATTAGGCAAGTTTCCAATGTTATTTGTTGCATTACTTACAACTGGAGGCTGTCCATGGTCTTGTAAATGCTGATAATTGCAGAATGGTGTAGGTATACTTGTGATTAGTCTGAATGGTTCTCTCTGTCCTTCATTCATTTGTTCTCTATATTCTCTATATTCATTTGCGTGCATTTGCAGAATGGTGTAGGTATACTTGTGATTAGTCTGAATGGTTCTCTCTGTCCTTCATTCATTTGTTCTCTATATTCTCTATATTCATTTGTGTGTATTTGCGCATGCGCGTTGTTCATTTCGTTCCTGAAGCTGTCGGGAGAGGTTCTCGTCACTGTAGCTCCCTCGTAGTGTTCTTCTTCTGATGATTCGCTCTCTGGCTCGATTTTAGGCGTCCAGGCGATGATCGGGGCTTGCTTCTTTCCATCGAAGTCGTCTTGGTTGAGGCTTCCGGCTCCCGGAAGCGTTTGTGGTGTAGGCGAGTACTTGCAAGGTTCTCTGGGTTCAGGCGTTGGTATTCTTGTCGTTCGGGTTGAAGTGGATAGATGCCGAGACGTTTGCTTGCTTGCTTCTGCGTCTTTGCTTTTGGATTGTGCTGCTTGTCTTTTCTTCGCTGTTTGATCGGCTGCCTTTGTTGTTTTCGTCGATTTTTTTGATATTTTTAAATTCGGACCAAAAGTTGCAAAAAGTGTTTTCATAGCTGTTTCGATTTGCAGTTCGATTGGTGCTTCTTTGGTGTCTGTATCAGATTCTTCTGAAGAATAGGATTTTTCTTTTTTATTTTTCATGCTGTGTAAAGCTTTTCGCGCCAGCCATTTTGAACTCTGCTTTCTGATTGGTTCTGATTCAGCCATTTTGCTGGTCTGTTGAAACCAAGATGGCTGCCATTCAAAATTTTGCGTGGGACCGTTAGTCTTTCTTTTAGTTACACTCTCATCTATAGGTAATTCGCTTACCATTTTGAGATCTTTAGATTCTGGTGCGTTGGTGTGATTTTCTCTCGCTGCTCCGCTATCTTTTATGATGTCTTGGAGGTTCGCGATGAGATTTTTGTCATCTTTTTGGCTTTTCAGCAGTCTTAGTATTTCTGATCTGAGAGTGTTGTTTTCTATCTCGCTCGCTTCTTGGTCGTCGGGTTCATCGATTACTTCTTCGTTGTCTGTAGTGGAGTTTTCAGATTCTCTTGTCATTATAGTTGTAGATTCATCGATCATTTCTTGATCTGTTTCCATTTCTTTCTTGTGTGCCCTGGTGTTGGGTCTTTCTCTTTTGTTTCTGGAGTTTTCTTTCTTTGGCATGTCTGTTTTTTATTGAGTCAGCCAACCATCCTCTGCTACCAAATTGTTGCCGTAATTTGAGGATCGGACTCAATAAATAATTCAGAATTATAGTATTCAAACAAAGTATTGTTTATTTACAGCAGGCATTCTATATTCACTGAGTGATTGCAGATAGAAGCAAGGAGGAGGAGCGTGTATCCCCTTTTATATCAATGAGGCGGGATTAGGGAGTAGGAGTGGTTATAGATGAATACATTAGGGAAGGAAGAATAAATTAACCCTTGATATTCTATGAGCACACATTTCCCCCATTCAAGAATAAGGCATTTACCCATGACAAATATATCAAAAACAAACAGCGCAAATAATAGTTAATGGTGGTTTAACAGATGCTTTTAACATAGAAAAAGGAACAAGGCAAGGCTGTCCTTTGTCCCCGTTATTGTTTATTTTGACCCTGGAAATTTTATTAAACAAGATATGAATACGCGAGATGAATACAATAAAGGGAATTAAAATTAGACAGCATGAGTACAAGGTACGAGCATTTGCGGATGACCTGATTGTTACCTTAACCCAACCGGTACAATCGATTACAGTCTTGATGGATATAACCTGCTTATATGGACAAGTATCTGGTTTTAAAATAAATGCAGCTAAAACAAAAATAATAGCTAAAAATATGGTTAGGAGCCAAAAAGAAGAGATAGAAAGGTTAACAGGATTTGAAGTAGTTAAGAAGGTTAAATATCTGGGGGTCTATATTATGACTGCAAATACAAAATTATATCAGTACAACTATAAACCATTATGGCACAAAATACAGAAAGAGTTGGACAATTGGAAAAAACTACAACTGTCTTTGCTGGGAAGGATAGCCGCTGTAAAAATGAATATTTTACCAAAATTTCTATTTCTTTTTCAAATGATACCTATACTTAAAAAAGATGAAAACTTGAAGGAATGGCAGAAAGGCATAAATAAATTTGTGTAGGCAGGGAAGAAACCACGAGTCAAACAAAATATATTGCAAGATACTAGAGAAAGAGGTGGTCTTAAGATGCCCAATTTAAGATTGTATTATGAAGCTGCTGCCCTCTCAGCAATCACAGATTGGATAAACTTAACGGAGGAAAAGATATTGAATATTGAAGGATATGGTTTGGTTTATGGCTGGCATGCTTACTTAGTGTATGATAAGAAAGTAGATAAGACTTTTAAAAGTCATATATTAAGAAATGCTCTATTGCGTGCTGGAAAAAGTATAAATACAAACTAAATGATAGGTTACCAATATGGACAGTACCCAGACACGCGATAGAGAACATAAATTTAGAGCAAAAGCAAGATAAGATTACATATAAGGAACTCCTTTATAAGGAAGGAGTCAGATTACAGTTAAAATCCATGGAACAACTAAGAGAAGAAGGGATTATTAGGACTTGGTTTCAATATGGACAGCTGCTGGCCAGATGGAGAGAAGATCAAAAAATTGGTATTTTGCAGCAGGATGAGAATTTGATAAAGCAAATAAGAGATGAAGGTCAAATGCACATAAAAAGGTTGTACAATGCATTACTGGAAATAGATTCAGAAACAGATTTAGTCAAGGTTTGTATGATAAAATGGGCACAAAATGTAGGTGAACCAATAATGATGGAAACATGGGAAAAGATATGGGTTAGAAATGTAAGATTTACACAAGCACAAACTCTAAGGGAGAATTTTTACAAAATGTTTTATAGATGGCATTTAGATCCAAAAAAACTAGCTTGTATGTATCCAAATTTACAACCCAAGTGTTGGCGATGTGAGTGTGAAGATGCTACATATTTTCATATATGGTGGATGTTAAGTTGGGTGAATGAGGACGCAGCAAGCCAGAGTAGTTAGTGACAACAGCTCTTTATTGTATAGTGAGACTCCAGCAACTAACCCAGGGAGCCAGCTCCCTTTATATACCTTACAGCCGTAGTGGTCAGCCAATCAGCTGAGGGTCAGTTAATTCGAACTTCCTGCCAAGCAAACCTATTTACATAACACTCTTCCCCTCCCAGAAGTCACTTGGGGTGTTATTTACATACAAAGTCTCTCAGGTGACTAGGGCGTGTGCGAGTCCTAGTTGACCTGCGCAATTCAGTTGGAGGGGCGGTGTCGAGCAGGTCGGAGGGACTTTCTGTTTCTCCCTGCTCCGCCAATGCGGCCTCCGGGACTTCCTCGTGGGCGGTGACTTCTCCAGCGGTTTGGACTACCTCGATGGGTCGGCGCTGGATACCAGAATCCTCAGCTAAGTCTTCTGCTCTACCAGGGCTTGTAGTTTGTGTTTCTGGTTGGTAGTCATGGTCAGAGATTGGGTCATCGAATTTGTCGTCGGTGTCTGCGGTTACTCGTTTTCTTAGTTGGTCAATGTGTCTGTGCCAAACTCTTCTGTCCCCCATGTCTACCCTATATGATTTGGGCCCCGTGATTTCTGTGATAGTCCCGGCCTCCCAGAGTGGGCCCTGTCCGTAGTTTCTAGCGTGTACCGGTGTTCCTATGGTGAGCTCTCTAAGCTTCCTCTCCCCCCCACCTTGAAAACCTCTGGGGAGTAATTGGGATTAAGCCTATCTAGTATTCCTCGGAGTTTCCGCCCTATTAATAGTTCTGCCGGGCTTCGGCCTGTGGCTGTACAGGGTGTGGAGTGCTGAGCTATTAGAAACTTGTCTACCCTTTCCTGCCAGTCTCCGGGGCTTAAACGTGAAAGGGCCTCCTTTGCTGACCTCACAAATCTCTCAGCCTGTCCGTTACTAGCTGGATGAAACGGGGCCGAAAGGACATGTCTGATCCCTAGTCCCACTAAGTAACCCTCAAATTGTGTCGCGGTGAATTGTGGCCCGTTATCTGACACTAGGATGTCCGGTAACCCATGTGTGGCGAATAACTGTCTTAGCTCCCTGATTATTGTGTCGGTGGTAGTGGCATTCATTAGTTTGATCTCTAACCATTTGGAGAATGCATCTACAATGGCCATGAAGGTCTGTCCGTGAAATGGGCCAGCAAAGTCAATGTGTATTCTGGACCAGGGTCCCTGGGGTCTTTCCCACTCCCTCACTGGTGCCGTTGGCGGATCTGATCTGGACTCTTGGCAGGGCTGGCATCTCCCCACCCACTCGATAATGTCTGTATCCATGCTGGGCCACCAGACGTAGCTCCTGGCTAGCCCCTTCATTCTTACAATCCCAGGGTGCCCCTCATGCAACAATGTTAAAACTTTTTCCCGTAGGCGCAAGGGAATAACAACCCGATCGCCCCATAGTAAACAACCCCCTTGCATTGTCAATTCGTCCTGTTTTCCCGCGAACGGTTTAAATCCCCCACTCCCAATCTTTTCCGGCCACCCCCTCATGACCCAACTTGCGACTGTCCGGATCACGTGGTCTTTGGTTGAGGCTCTCGCAACCTCAGCTGATGTTATGGGCCCGGAGTCCAAAACGTCTATCAGCAAGATGGGGATGCCGGGTGTGGGGTCTTCTAGGATGTCGGGTAGTGGGCATCGGCTGCGTGCGTCCGCGTTGCCCATGTCCGCCCCTGGTCGATGTACAAGGCGATAGGAGTATGCTGCGAGGAAAATGGCCCAGCGTGTCATCCTGGGTGATAGTGCTGCCGGTGTTGGCCGATCTCCCGCGAGGAGACCCAGGAGCAGTCGATGGTCGGTGATCAGCATAAAGTCTCTCCCGAACAAGTACTCGTGGAATTTCTTTACTCCCGAGACGGCGGTGAGGGCCTCCTTGTCGAACTGACTATAATTTCGCTCGGCGCTTGACAGAGTTCGGGAGTAGTATGCGATGGGCGCTTCTAGGCCATTCGGGAGTCTATGGCTCAGGACGGCTCCCACCCCAAACAGGGATGCGTCACATGCTAGAACAAGGGGAAGCATTGTGTTGTACTGGATTAGGAAACTCTCAGCTGATAGCAGTTTTTTAATGCTGGCGAATGCCCTGTCTTCAGCCTTCCACCATTTCCAAATGGCTTTCTTGGTTAACAGTCTATGTAAGGGTTCTGCCACTGTTGCCTTATCTTTAAGGAAAATGGCGTAAAAGTTTAATAGTCCCAGGAAGGCCTGTAATTCTGCCTTGTCTTTGGGGGTGGGTGCCTCTTTGATTGCTCTGATCTTGCTCTCTGTGGGGTGTATGCTGGTGCCATCTACCCTGTACCCTAGGAATTCAACTGAGGGGACTGTGATCATGCATTTGTTTCTTTTTACTCTGAGTCCCGCGTCCCTGAATTTTCTTAGGACCTCCCTCAGCCTTTCCCTTAGCTGATGCTCATTGTCGGCGGTAATGAGCACGTCGTCAAAATAGGGCAACACCCCGGGGATTCCCTGTAGTAGCCGCTCCATGGTACTCTGGAACAGTCCGGGGGCTACGCTTACTCCGAATTGCAGGCGGGTGCACTTGAAGGCCCCTCTGTGGGTTACGATAGTCTGTGCCTCTGCGGTAGCGCCATCTACCGGCAGTTGCTGGTACGCCTGCGCAAGATCAAATTTTGTGAAGATCTTGCCGGGGCCCAGGGAATGCAATAAATGGTGAACGATGGGCACTGGATAGGCGCTCTGCTGCAGGACCTTATTAATTGTGCATTTATAATCAGTGCATATGCGCACTGATCCATCCAGCTTTACCGGTGTAACAATTGGGGTCTCCCATTTGGCATGGTTGACTGGAACGAGCATCCCTTGTTTGATTAATTTGTCCAGTTCAATGTCAATTTTGGGCTTCAGGGCGAACGGTACCCGCCTAGGCTTTAAACGGATGGGTGCAATATTGGGGTTGAGGTTAAACAAAATCGGGGTCCCCACATACTTGCCAAGCCTTTCATCGAACACGTCCTGGAACTCCTGCATCAGGTCCTCTTTCAGGGTGCTTTGAACGTTCCTTACTCCGGTGAATCCCATGCCTAGGGCTCTGAACCAGTCCATGCCCAGGAGGCTTGGGAGGTTGTTGCTGATGATGGTGAGGGGCAGTTTCTCGGTAAACTCCCCGTACTGTACTTGGAACTCGCCTCTTCCTTCGACGGGTATGCGGTTCCCTTGGTAGTCTTTCAGTCTGCGTTGCTGTGGCTGGAGCTGTCGCTTGTGTACGCTGGGGATGACTTTCTTTAGGTTCTCCCAAGACAAGATGGATATCGGCGAATCCGTGTCGATCTCCATCTGGCACCTGTCCCTCGATTTCGACCGTTGTGTAGGTTTTTTCTCCGGGCAAGGTGCAGGTCTGTGCGATGCGTATGGTGTAGGCCCCAGCATCTTCAAATTTTGCGCCCTTCCAGCTGCCACCATCTTTGTTGGGCCTTCGGTGTGGCGCTGGCTTGGATTGGAAGGTTTGGCCACATGGTTTGTAGCTCTGGTGTGTCTTGGATCTGCAAACCTGAGCGATGTGGCCCCTTTTCTCACAGGAATGGCAAACAGCGTCCCTGAATTTACAGCTTTGTCTTGGGTGGGACCCTCCGCAGCTGGTGCATCCGTCTCTGGGCTCCCTTCGGGCTGTGCGGGACTGCTCGGTGCGGTAGACCTCTTCTTCAGACTCCCCCTCACTTGCGGTGCTTACGGCCTCTCGGTGCACTGGCGCCATCTTCTGCGTTGTTCTGGTTAGGTGGGAGCTCTTTAGTTTCTCTGCAGCCTTTACTGACAATTCCTGCGCCCTTGCCTCGTCCAGGGCAATGTGTAGGGCGATGTGTAGCGAGCAGTCTTCTCTGGAGCCGGCTATCTCTCACTCCGCAAATTAGTTGCTCTAGGAGCATCTCATCCAGGTCTCGGTACTCACATTGGGTTGCGGCCTTACGCAGGGCAGCGACGTACTCGCTGATCAATTCGCCCTCCTGCTGGAGCCGTTGCCGGAAATCATAACGCTGGACGTACTTCGATGGCGTTGGTGCATAGTGGTCTTTTAGCAGGGTCTGTAGTGTCGACCAGGAAATATTGTGGACCGAATTCGGCTCCGACAATGCTTCGGCTGTGTCGAAGACCCTTGGCCCACAGTGGCTCAGGAACAGGGCTTTCTTTCGAACGTCCAGTAGCCCTTGCATGTCGTTTGCCACCATGAAGCACTCGAACCGCGACATGTAGGATCCCCACTTCTCTTCCTTGGGGTCGAAAGGCGTTGGCGGGGTGTAGGCAGACATCATTTCGGGATTCTCCTGTGCTCCGCTCGCTCGCCTGGCTGGATTCGGATGCGGCCTCCGGTCCTCTCTCTGAATGTGGCTTCAGCTCTTTCTCTCGAGTGTGGCTTCAGCTCTCCTCTGCCTCTGGCCTCAAGATCCCACCTTCATCGCCAATGTTAAGTTGGGTGAATGAGGACGCAGCAAGCCAGAGTAGTTAGTGACAACAGCTCTTTATTGTATAGTGAGACTCCAGCAACTAACCCAGGGAGCCAGCTCCCTTTATATACCTTACAGCCGTAGTGGTCAGCCAATCAGCTGAGGGTCAGTTAATTTGAACTTCCCGCCAAACAAACCTATTTACATAACAGTGGACATGTAAAAAGATTAAGGCTTTTTGGATAAAAATATGGTGGATTATTCAAAATATTTTGAAGAAAAAAATTAAATTTACACCAGTTTTTTCTGTTGGGAATAGTTACGGATTGTACTGTAATAGAGACTAAGCTGGTTTTGAACTTAATAACGGCTGCCAGGTTACTGGTGGCACAGTACTGGAAGAAGGAAGATCCACCTACTATTGAGGAATGGACATTAAAAGTTGTGCATTTGTCCGAAATGGCAAAAATTTCATCATACCTTAAAGACCATTCAAATGAGAGATATATATCGGAATGGAGAAAATGGGTTGATTACATACAGAAGAAGTATCCGAATAAGAAGATTCATATAGCTTATGAATGAAATAATATTAAGTAGTTTATGTTTGTTTTTTCTGAGTTATAAGGAGTTAAGGACCTAGGGAGAATATGAAATGTAATAATTTGTTAGCACATTTAGTTTTTGGTTTGTGAATGTTATACCCTGTGCTCAAAGTCTAGGGAAGGGGGTGGGGGGAGGGAGGAGAAGGGAGGGTGGGAAGGGGAGGGTGGGGTTGAGGGGGGAAGGGTGGGGGGTGAAAATGTTTGTATTTTTCATAAAACCTTTCAATTAAAAAAAAAGATGTTGCCAGGCCTCTCAGGAACGCCTTCATTGCATCCCATATTATTCCTCGGGCAGTTGGCTCCTTTTCATTCTCCTCAAAAAAGGATTTTAGTTCTCCCTTTACTTTTGCAATATTTTGCTTATCTCTCAGGAATTGTAAATTTAGTCTCCATCTCTTATTTCCTCTTTTATAAAGGTTTTTCCATCTGATTTCTAGCGGGTTGTGGTCTGCCCAGACATTGGGTGTGATTTCTGCTGACATAATTTCCATCCCTATGTTCCTGCTTATCCACATCATGTCAATTCTTGACCATGATTTTTTAGCGTTAGAATAGAACGTATATTGTTTTTTATTTGGGTGCAGTGTTCACCAGATGTCTACTAAATTAAATTCCTCTGCTAGATCAAAGAAGGTTTTTGGTAGGTTTTTCCTTTTCCTTTTTTTGTCTTTAATGCTTTTGTGGTCTTTGTCCGAATCTGCTACTCCATTAAAGTCACCAATTATACAAATATTGCTATTATCCATTTTACTTATTCTTTCCCTTAATTTTTTATAAAATTCCCCCAAGTTTCCATTTGGGGCGTAGATAGTTATTAATAGTATTGAGGAATTGCCTCTCTTTATTTCCACTGCCACAATTCTGCCCTTGGGATCTGCATACTTTAATTCTGCTACTATTTCTTTTTTAATATATAGTGCCACACACCCCTTTTTTTCTCAGCTAGGGAGGTAAAATTTTTTCCCAATTTGTTATACTCCAGATACTTTTCATCTTCTTTTTTTATATGGACCTCTTGGAGGCATATTATATCCGCATTTTCTTTAGATAATTTAATAAAAAAAATCCTTTTTATTATCATTCAAACCATTGACATTGATTGATATTGATTTCCAATCTTCCATCTCTTATATCCTTTGTGTTGTCTTAGTTCTTATTCGCTCATGTAGTTCTTTGTGGCCTTTGCTTCTTCTTTGCCTCCTTACTTTCCTTATCCTCCATCTCCTTCTCCTCTGGGGTTCCTTCTTTTGATCTCCTCTGCTGAGTAATTTCCTCATCTTGTGTTGTTGCTTCCAATTCCTCCTTGCTGCTTTGGTCTTCTTCTGTCCCCCTTAGCTGATCCAAGAAGTCTTGAGCTGCTACCAGACTATCTATTTTGATTTTCTTTCCCTGCCACGTAATCAGCATGCCTTCCGGCAGTATCCATCTGAAGAGGATACTCCTCTTGTTCAACTGAATGGCCAGGAATCTGTAATCTCTTCTTGATTCCCTCACCCTCCTTGGGACTTGCTTTAATACGATGACTTCCTTTCCTTTATACATCACTGGTTCTTCCCTCACCGCACTATAGAAGATGTCTTTAACTTTCTTCCATGCAAATCTTATGTGCACTTCTCTGGGCAGTTTGTTTCTCCTGGCGTAATTGGTCTGCACTCTGTACACCTCATCCAATTATTTGATTATATCTTGTTTATCCTGTTGCAGAACCTCAGCTATTAATTCCGCCATCACTTGGCCCAGATCTTCTTCCTTATCTTCAGCAATGTTCTAGAAGTGCAAATAGAAGGAGGCTCTGTCCATTTCCAATTGGTTAATTGAATCCTCCATCTCCCTATTCTGTGCCATCAGCTTCTGGTCTACTATTTCTAAATTCCTTTCGTTTTGCTCAATTTTAGATTCCATCTTATTTATTTTCTGTTCATTAATTTGTATTGACTCTTGTATGTCATTTGCTTTTTGGTCAATAACTCTAATATCTGTTTTCAGCTAGATGTGATTACTAGACATCTTCTCTTGCATCATAATCATAGTGTCTTGTATCGCTGTAAGTGTCGCTTGCATCGCTTGCATAGTAGGAATCATAGCTGATTTTTTTTATTTTCGACAGTCCTTCAGTCGATTTCTGGGAATACCCTGTTCTTTCAATTCTTCAATTGTTTTAAGGTTCCCTCCCCCATCTAATATCTCTATATTTAACCATTTTTCCCATTTCCAACACATTGGGATATATTATTGCCTCCATCGTGGAAAGCCATCTTGAAACTTTTGTGTATTGTTTTCGTCTTATTTCACTCCATGTCAGCATTACTATATCTCTTATTTTGTGTCTATGGAAGTATGTTCTAGTTCTTTTTCCTGTATCCCAAAGATAAGCGTGCCAGCCTTTCTGAACGTCGTGCCTTCCAAGGTCAGGAGTCTTTTATTTCCCAAGGTTGCCCACTCCTTCAACCATACTAAATTTGCTGCTTTGTAATAAGTCTCCCATATAGGGACTCCGAAACCACCCCTATCCTTTTTGTCTTGTAAGTTTCTAATCACTATCCTTGGTTTCTCCCTCCCCGCCAAATAAATTTTCTAATGATAGTATTAAGTTCCGAGAAATTTTTTTTATCTAATTTGACTGGGACAGTTTGAAATAGATACAGCAACTTGGGTAGTACACTCATCTTTGTTGCTGCAATCCTGCCTAGGAATGATATCTGAAGTTTCCCCCATTTTTCTAAGTCCTGTTTAATATTCCTGATCAATGGCACATAATTATCTTCCTTAAGGGCTGAGCACCTTGCCGATATCCATACACCCAAATACTTTACCTTCTTAACTATTTGAGGCCCCATTGCTGTCCAGTGCTGTCTTTTGGTCCTCAGTCATATTTTTGGTCAACAATTTAGTTTTGGATTTCTTTAATTTGAAACCTGCTACCTCTCCATACTTACCCAGCTCTTCCAGTATTTTAACGCCTGTTTCCAATGGCTCCTCCATAATTAGTGCTACATCATCAGCGAATGCCTGGGACTTATACGTCTCCTTCCTAATTGTCAGTCCCTTAATTTGATTGTTATCTCTAATCCTTTTTAGTAATACTTCTAAAGCTAATATGAACAGAAGTGGTGACAGAGGGCATCCTTGTCTCACTCCCTTTCTAATTTGGAAGGTTTTTGTCAATTCTCCATTTAATTAATTAATTAATTAATTAATTAATTAATTAATTTTATTTTATTTTATTTCTATACCACTCTTCTCCTGCGGGACTCAGGGCGGTGTACAGCTGAGATAAAACATTGCATATAAAACTTAAAAACAGTTTAAAAAACAATTTAATAATTTCAGCCCAAGATTTAAAACAACCCAATTAAAACTGAATTCAATTAAAACTGAGAGGATGGGATCAAGCCAGCCCAGCTAGATGAAATAAGTGTGTTTTCAGGGCCCGATGAAAAGTCCGGAGGTCTGATATCGTGCGTATCTCAGGGGGTAGGTCATTCCAGAGGGCAGGTGCTGCCACAGAGAAGGTTCTCCCCCTGGGGGGTCACCAGCCAGCACTGTCTGGCCGATGGCACTCTGAGGAGGCCCTCTCTGTGCGAGCGAACTGGTCGGTGGGAGGCTATTGGTGGCAGAAGGCGGTCTCGCAGATACCCCGGCCCTAAGCCATGGAGCGCTTTAAAGGTGGTCACCAACACCTTGAAGCACACCCGGAAGACCACAGGAAGCCAGTGCAGCTCGTGCAGGAGACGTGCCATATGTGAGCGCCCCGTCGCTCCCATAATCCCCCACGCGGCCACATTCTGGACTAACTGAAGCCTCTGGGTGCACCCCAAGGGGAGCCCCATGTAGAGAGCATTGCAGTAGTCCAGGTGAGAAGTGACGAGTGCTTGAGTGACCATGTGTAGGGAGTCCTGATCCAGAAAGGGGCGCAACTGACGTATCAGGCGAACCTGATAAAAAGCCCCCCTGGCCATGGCCGTCATGTGCTCTTCTAAAGACAGCCATGCATCCAGGAGAACGCCTAAGTTGTGAGCCCTCTCCGTGGGGGCCAGTGATTCACCCCCAATAGCCAGCAATGGCACCAGCTGGCTATATCGGGACGCCGGAAGCTACAGCCACTCTGTCTTGGAAGGGTTGAGTCAGAGCCTGTTTCTCCCCATCCATGCCCGCATGGCCACCAGACACTGGGACATCACTTCAAGGGCATCGTTGGGGTGGCCTGGGGTGGAGATGTACAACTGAGTATCGTCAGTGTACTGATGGAACTCCACCCCAAAGCCAGGGATGATCTCATCCAGTGGCTTTAGATAAATGTTGAACAGAAGGGGTGAGAGGACCGACCCTTGTGGCACCCCACAAGCAAGGCACCTCAGGGTCGACCGCTGCGCCCCTTTCAACACAGATTGTGACCTGTCAGAGAGGTAGGAGGCACCACAGAATGGTGCCCCCCACCCACAGCCCCTTCAACCGGTGCAACATGATACCATGGAGCCTTGATAGTACAGTGGTTTAATGCACCCTGTTATTAACACAGCTGTCTGCAATTTCTGCTGGTTCGAATCTCTCCTAGGCTCAAGGTTGACTCAGCCTTCCATCCTTTCTAAGGTAGGTGAAATGAGGACCCAGTTTGTGGGGGCAATAAGCTGACTTTGTATAAAATATACAAAAGTATGAAGGCTATTGCTTAAAGCATTGTAAGCCGCCCTGAGTCTCCGGAGAAGGGCGGCATATAAATGAAAATTAAAAAAAAAAAAAGCCGCTGAGAGATCTAACAGGACCAGGATAGAGGAACAACCCCTATCCCGAGCCCTCCAGAGATCATCCACCAATGCGACCAATGCCGTTTCCATGCTGTGCCCAGGCCAGAAGCTGGACTGGAGTGGGTCTAGATGGACAGCTTCATCCAGGTACTGGGGAAGCTGCTGCGCCACCACACTCTTAACAACCTTCGCAACGAAACGAAGGTTGGAGACTGGACGATAGTTAGCCAAAACAGCCGGATCCAGAGAGGGCTTTTTGAGGAGGGGTCTCACCACCACTTCTTTCAAAGCAGCCAGCAGGACCCCCTCACTCAGAGAAGCGTTAACAATCCTCTGGAGCCAGCTTCGTGTAACCTCCCGGGAAGCCAGTATCAACCAGGAGGGACACGGGTCCAATAAACATGTGGTCGCGTTCAGCCGTTCCAGGATCCTGTCCACGTCCTCGGGAGCCACAGGATCGAACTCCTCCCAGATAACACTCTCAAGACCTGCCTCAGTCATCCCGTCTGGACTTACCCAGTCAGAGGCCAGGCCTTCCCAAATCTGAGCGATCTTGTCATACAGATACTGCACAAAATCCTCAGCTCAACCCTGCAAGGGATCATCCCGCGCTTCCAGATGGAGGAGGGAGTGGGCCACCCTAAACAGGGCGGCTGGGCGATTATCTGATGACGCGATAAGAGCGGCAAAATAGCTAGATTTCGCCACTTTTATCGCCACTAGGTAGGTCTTAATATGAGACCTCACCAGTGTTCGGTTGGATTCGGAGCGGCTGCTCCTCCAACTACTCTCCAGGCGTCTTTTCTGGCACTTCATCTCCCTCAGCTCCTCAGAGAACCAAGGAGCTAGGTGAGTTCGGTGCCAGGTCAGAGGCCGCAAAGGCACGACGCGGTCCAAAGCCCTGGCGGCCACACTATCCCAGGCGGCCACCAGGTCTTCAGCCGAGTCATGAGTCAGAGTCTCAGGAAATGGCCCAAGCTCCATCTGGAACCTATCAGGATCCATCAGGCGCCTGGGGCAGAACCACCTGGTTGGTCCCACCTCCCTGCAGCAGGGTGCAGCGGTTAGAAAGTGAAGTCGAAGGAGCAAGTGGTCAGACCATGACAAGGGTTCAAGGCCACTCGACCACTGACCAGAGACAAAAACTAAGTCCAGAGTGTGTCCACCTGTGTGAGTAGGGTCATGAATTAACTGAGTAAGGTCCATGGCCGTCATGGAAGCCATGAACTCTCGAGCCACCTCAGACGTTTCACTGATAGATGGCAGGTTGAAATCCCCCATGACTAAAAGTCTGGGGGTATCAACCGCCACCTCGGCTATGTCATTGAGCAGCTCAGGCAGGGCCATTGCCATGTGGCAGGGAGCTGATGGCTGATGGAATGCTCGGAAGCCTGATGGGCACATATCTATGAGGGGAACTCCCACCTCCTGGCCCAACCAGGTCTCTGTGATACCTGCCAGGTCCGCTCCACCCTCCTGAATAAGATCGCAAATGAGGGGGGCTTTATTTACCACTGACCTGGCATTGCACAACAGCAGCCGAAGGCTCGGGCCCTGAGAGTCTGAACAGCCTGGGGTGCGAGAAGGGCTATGGGGACCAGGGCGTGCCACTGCTCGAAGATAGCGAGTGCGCGCCCCCACCACATAAAATATTAGCCCTTTGTTTTTCATCATCCCTTCTGTGCATGTCCAAGATGGGGCTTCAACACTAGAGCTCCGATTCTTGGGGGCGATGTCCTGGTCAAAGGGGGCTTTGGGGGGGTCAGTTTAATCATCTACGACTCCCCACCCGGGTAAAGGAGGGTCTACGGAGCATTTTGAGAGCTTCGCTAGCTCTCCGGGTCATCCCAGCTCTGAGAGGGATGGCGTTCAGGCGCAGACAGCGCGAGATGGTGGGCGTGGCCTTGCGGGGCGGCTGTGGTTGATCCAGCAGCTACCTGGCGGTCGGCGGGATGGTGGCAGCGACATCCAATGATGGTGACACTGAGGCCCCTTGCGGAGTCTTCCCATGCCCCCGGATGCCTTGAGAAAGATCTGTGGAGGCTAGGGGCAGCTGGGGATGGCCACGGGGGGCCCAATGGCAACGGTGTCGGCGGTGGCAAGGGCATCTGCGACGGTGGTCGGCAAGGATGGCGGCTGGTGCCAGGGCGGCTTCCTAAAGGCCTGTAGACCAACTGAGGTGGCGTGGGACTCTTGGCAGCAGCCTCAAAAGTGGATTTCCCTGGTGGCTGGAGGGTGTTTGGCCCTTGGAGGCAGGGCCACCCCCATGCAGACCCGGAGACCTCCATAGTGAGCTGGAGGGGGCAAAACTGGGTGAGCACTATGTTCCATCAATTGGAAGTTTGGAGAGATTTGAAGGGGCTGGAAAACGTCTGTTGGCATTTGCTGCCTATATTTCCCCCTCCTCTCCTTTCTTTTTTCAACCGAGTTAAGACCTTGTTGGCCTCATTATGGCTATAGCTACCCAGCCTATCCTGGCCTGCTGAGCTGTTCCTACTTTCCCCCATTTCCATCAAGCCATCTCTGAGTCTCCTGCCTTGCAAGATTTCTCCTGAACTAAACTTTGAACTAACCCTTCTCATGAACTGGAGGATTGGGCTTTCTGACTTCTCCTAATCCATATGGGGAACTGGATCTATGGACTCGAGGCCGGTGGGAGTCGGTGTATGGCTGCCTTCACTCCCGGGTTTCCATCAAAGTTTTATTGGTCGGCCTATGTGAGAGGATGGTCGGCCAAGAAATTTCCGGGGGTCGGATGGCATATCTCCCCCTCCACTGTTGTGAGAGGGCAATGGAATTCGGCTGCCTGTGCCATGGACTGGAACTTTTTCCCCTGTATTATAACATCATGGTGGTCTCCTGACCATGGACTATCCTCACCCCTGACGATTTAATGTACTCAGTGTCTGAACTCCTTGCCCTGCGAGATTCCCCCCTCTCGCAGGTTTGGCCCTCCACTCTATCGAGGGCCTATTTCGATGACAGATTTTGGAATCCTGAGAGATGGCATGGCGTGAGGAAGGGCTTGTGGGGTTTTTTAGGAAAGTGTTTTAATAAGATTTTAAAGGGTTCGGGGAGGGGGTCTTTTAACAATTTTTTAAGGGGAACTGGGAGGACGACCAAAGGGGATGCGGGGGGGAAATCCACTAAGGTCAGAGCCGAGCCGGGCACGGGGCAACGGTTTGGAGGGTGCAGGACGAGGGATTGGGGAGGGGATGGAGGGCTATACCAATGAGGGGTGTACCATCAGCACGGTGGATGGGAGGGGCAGATATGGCGGGAGCAGGAGACCATATCATGTGTCAAGGTTGTGCACTCGCTGTTTGAGACCTATTGCGCGCCCCGGTCTCCAAGGCTCCCCTCGGATACTAGGTGGCTCAGATACTCAGGACCTGGGCCTTCGGCTGATGCTGTGCAATGCCAGGTCCGTGGTAAATAAGGCCCCCCTCATTCACAATCTTATACAGGAGGGGGGAGCGGACCTGGCAGGTATTACAGAGACCTGGTTGGGCCCGGAGGGAGGGGTCCCTCTGGTTGAGATGTGCCCACCAGGCTTCAGAGCATTCCATCAGCTGAGGGCCTAGGGGAGGGGCGGTGGGGTGGCGGTTATTATTAACGAAGGTCTTGGTCCGAGGGAGACCACTGTGCCACAGATTGCCGGATGTGAATCCCTCTTTGTGAGATGGGGTCATGGGGTTCAGATGGGCTTGTTGCTTGCGTACCTGGCTCCCTGCCGTGTGGCAACGGCCCTGCCCGAGCTCCTCGACGTGATAGCCATGGTGGCAGTTGATACACCCAGGCTTATGGTCATGGGTGATTTCAACTTGCCGTTCATCGGTGAAACGTCTGAGACCGCTCAGGAGTTCATGGCTTCCATGACGGCCATGGACCTGACCCAGCTAGTTCATGGCCCCACCCACGGGGGGGGGGGAACACACTCTGGACTTGATTTTTGTCTCTGGCCAGTGGTTGAGTGATCTTGTTATAGGGGATATAGACATGGAACCCTTGTCATGGTCAGATCACTCGCTCCTTTGCCTGGACCTTCGAACCACTACACCCTGCCGCAGGGAGGCGTAGCCAATAAGATGGGTCCGCCCCAGGTGCCTGATGGATCCTGATAGGTTCCAGATGGAGCTTGGGCCATTTCCTGAGGATCTAGCACAAGACTCGTCTGAGGACCTGGTAGCCGCCTGGGATCGGGCGGCTGGTGGGGCCTTGGTCTGAGTCGTGCCTTTGCAGCCTCTGACCCAGTGCCGATCCCACACAGCTCCTTGGTTTACTGAGGAGCTGAGGGAAATGAAGCACCGGAAAAGACGCCTGGAGAGCGGTTGGAGGGCCAGTCTCGCTGAATCTGATCGAACACTGGTAAGGTCGCATATTAAGGCCTACCTAGTGGCGATAAAGACGGCAATGTTTAATTACTTTTCCGCCTCTATTGCATCATCAGGGAATCGTCCGGCCGCCCTGTTTAGGGTGACCTGCTCCCTGTTCCATCCGGGAGTGCAGGAGGATCCCCTGTAAGGCAAGGCGGAGGATTTTGGACAATACCTGTATGACAAAATCGCTCAGATCCGGGGGGATTTGGACTCTGACTGGGTAGATCAGGGCAGGGTGACGAGGAATAGTCTTGAGAATGTTATCTGGGAGGAGTTTGATGCTGTGACTCCCAATGATGTGGACAGGATTTTGGGGAGACTTAGTACTGCCACATGTTTACTAGACCCGTGTCCCTCCTGGTTGGTACTGGCTTCCCGGGAGGTTACACGATGCTGGCTCCAGGGTGTTATCAACACTTCGTTGAGTGAGGGTTACTTCCCCACTGCCTTGAAAGAGGAGGTGGTGAGGCCTCTCCTCAAGAAGCCGTCCCTGGATCTGGCAATATTGGCCAACTATCGTCCTGTCTCCAACCTTCGCTTTATGGCGAAGGTTGTTGAGAGTGTGGTCGCGCGACAGTTTCCACAATTTCTGGAGGAAACATCTTATCTAGATCCGTTCCAGTCGGGTTTCAGGTCTGGGCACAGCACGGAAATGGCATTGGTCGCGTTGGTTGATGATCTCTGGAGGGCTCGGGACAGGGGTTGCTCCTCTGTTCTGGTCCTGTTAGACCTCTCAGCGGCTTTTGATACCATCGACCATGGTATCATGCTGCACCGGCTGGAAGAGTTGGGGGTGGGAGGCACCGTATTGCAGTGGTTCTCCTCCTTTCTCTCCGACCGGTCACAGTTTGTGTTGGCAGGGGGGCAGAGGTCGACCTCGAGGCCTCTCATTTGTGGAGTGCCACAGGGATCGGTCCTCTCGCCCCTTCTGTTCAACATTTATGTGAAGCCGCTGGGCGAGATCATCCATGGCTTCGGGGTGAGATACCATCAGTACACTGATGACACCCAGCTGTACATCTCCACCCCAGGCCACCCCAACGATGCCCTTGAAGTGATGTCTCAGTGCCTGGAGGCTGTGCGGATCTGGATGGGGAGGAACAGGCTCAAGCTCAATCCTTCCAAGACTGAGTGGCTTTGGCTCCCGGCATCCCGATATAGTCAGTTGACTCCATTACTGACTATTGGGGGCGAGTCCTAGGCCCCCACAGAAAGGGCTCGCAATCTGGGAGTCCTCCTGGATATGCAGCTGTCCTTGGAGGAACATCTGACGGCTGTAACCAGGGGGACCTTTTATCAGGTTCGCCTGATTCGCCAGTTACGGCCCTTTCTTGATCGGGATTCCCTGTGCACAGTCACTCACGCCCTCGTCACCTCTCGCCTTGATTACTGCAATGCTCTCTACATGGGGCTCCCCTTGAGGGGCACCCAGAGGCTCCAGCTGGTCCAGAACGCAGCACCGCGGGTAGTGATGGGAGCAGCATGGCGCTCCCATGTAACACCGCTCCTGCGCGAGCTGCACTGGCTCCCGGTGGTCTTCCGGGTGCGCTTCAAGGTGTTGGTTATCACCTTTAAAGCGCTCCATAGCATAGGGCCTAGCTATCTTCGAGACCACCTCCTGCTACCGACAACCTCCCAGCGACCCGTGCGCTCCCACAGAGAGGGCTGGTGACCCCAGGGGGATAGCCTTCTCTTTGGGGGCACCTACCCTCTGGAATCAGCTGCCCCGAGAGATAAGGAGAATCCAAGACCTCGGTGCCTTCCGCCGTGCCCTTAAAACCCACTTTTTTCAGCAAGCCGGGCTGGTTTAGGAAGAAATTTTTTAATTTTTTTTTTATTGAAAAAGTTTTAAAACAAACACAATTTCCCCACAACCCTCCTACCCAACCCCCCTCCCCCTCCCCGACTTCCCAGAGCAGAACACAAGGTATTTCTATTGACTTTTAACAATAAACTAAATTGCTTAACCAATCATTAAACTAACACGCCCTAAAAAAAATTCTTAACCCCCCATAGGTAAAATCCTGCTTCTTAGACATAAAACTTCTAATATCACTTATATAGCTCTTATACAGATAAAAGAAATCATTCATAATCTATTTGATATTTTTTGGTCTGATACTTATTTTGTATATAATCAATCCATCTTCTCCAGTCCTGTATATACCTTTCTTGTGTATGATCCTTCAAATATGCTGAAATTTTAGCCATTTCAGCTAAATTAGTTACTTTCAATATCCAGTCATCGATAGTAGGCAAAAAGTCCTTCTTCCAATGTTGTACTATCAACAATCTTGCTGCTGTTATCAAGTTCAAAATCAGTTTAGTCTCTGCAACTGTACACTCCGTAGTTATACCCAATAAGAACAACTGTGGAGTAAATTTCAGTCTTTTTTAAAGAATATTCTGCATCACCCACCAAATCTTTATCCAAAATGCTTTGATTTTTCTACAAGTCCACCATATATGATAATAAGTTGCATCATCACAGTCACATCTCCAACATTTAGCTTGCACATTAGGATACATACATGATAATTTTTTGGGATCTAAGTGCCATCTATAAAACATTTTATAAAAGTTTTCTCTTAAATTTTGTGCTTGTGTAAATTTCACATTTCTAATCCAAATCTTTTCCCAAGTCTCCATCATTACTGGCTCTTGAAAGTTTTGTGCCCATTTAATCATACAGTCTTTAACCAGTTCCATCTCAGAGTCTATTTCCAATAAAGCATTATACAACCTTTTAATATGCATTTGTTCTTGATCTCTAATTTGTTTTACCAAATTCTCCTCATTTTGCACAAAGCCAGTTTTTTGATCTTCCTTCCATCTAGCTTGGAGTTGACCGTACTGAAACCATGTATAAATTATACCTTCTTCTCTCAATGTATCTAAAGGTTTCAGATACATTACCCCCCTTTCCATAATAAGAAGCTCTTTATAGGTAATCACCTCCTGTTTTTGTTCTATACTTATATTTTCTATTGCATGTCTAGGATTTGCCCATACAGGTATCTTATAATTTAATTTATATTGATATTTTTTCCAAACCCTCAACAAAGCATTTCTAAGTATATGAGCCTTAAATACTTTATCCACTTTTTTGTCATATAACAAATAGGCATGCCATCCATATAACAAATCATAACCTTCTAAATTCAAAATTCTCCCCTCAGTTAGGTTAAACCAGTCACTAATTTGTGATAAGACTGTTGCTTCATAATATAATCTTAAATTAGGCATTTTGAGACCCCCTCTTTCACATGTATCTTGTATAATTTTCATTTTTATTCTGGGTTTTTCTCAGCCCAAATGAAAGTATCAACACCTTTCTGCCATTCTCTCAGATTTTCATCTTTCTTAAGCACAGGTATCATTTGGAACAAAAATAAAAATCTAGGTAACACATTCATTTTAATTGCTGCAATTCTTCCCAATAAAGACAACTGTAATTTTTTTCCAATTCTCCATATCCTTCTGTACCTTCTGCCAAAGAACCTCATAGTTATTTTTATATAATTTTGTATTTGAAGCTGCTTTGTACACTCCTAGATATTTAACCTTTTTAACTATTTCAAAATCTGTTATTCTTGCTAGTTTATCTCTTTCAAGTATAGACATATTTTTAATTATCATCTTTGTCTTATGTGAATTAACTTTAAATCCTGATACTTTCCCATATTGATCAATTATATCCAATATATATGGAGCCAACTCTATAGTTTGGGATAAGGTAACAGCCAAATCATCTGCAAATGCTCTTAATCTATAATCTTGATAATCTAATTACAATACCCTTCAATTTTTCTGAGTCACGTATCTTATTCAATAGCACTTCCAAAGTCAGGATAAACAACAACGGGGACAGAGGACACCCCTGCCTTGTTCCTTTCTCAATTCTAAAAACCTCTGTTAAACCTCCATTGATTATAATTTGTGCTGTTTGCTGCTGGTATATCGCTCTAATTGATTGTGTAAAATATTCCCCAAAATGCATTTTCTCTATTATTTTAAACAAAAATTGCCAGTTCAAGCGATCAAATGCCTTCTCTGCATCCAAAAATGTAAACGCTGTTTGTTGTTGATTAGGTGCATATACTCCAATTACAAGCAGCTTCCCATTCTGTGTTATTAATTCAATTGCAATATATCTACCTTGAGTGTCAGCCTCAATTAAATTGGCCAATAAGCCTCTTTTAACATATATAACTAGGCCATTTTTCTTCTCTGGTGCTGATGCCACAAAATGTGTACCTAATTTTGAATTTATCAAGTACTTTTGATCTGAGGATTTAATATGTGTTTCTTGCAAACAAATAACATCATTCTGAAATTGCTTCAAGTAGTGAAATATTTTCTTTCTTTTTTTTGGAGAATTTAAACCGTTGACATTCCAAGATAAGAATTTATTTGCCATCTCTGGGCCCTCCAAGCTTTGAGAGCATCAGCTGAACCTCCTCCGCCATTTTAGACTTCAGCCTAGCTCCTCCCACTGCTTGTGTTTTTTGGACTTGTTGGGTTAAATCTTGAGGCTGTCGTGCCAGATGTTGTTTGTATGGCTCTTGTCAAACGTTGATCTTTTGGCAACTCTATCATCTTTAATGGCTCAAGGGTTGGTGGTGGACCCCCACTCAACAATAAATCTTCTTCCAAATTAGCTCCTCCAGCTAAAGCTTGAGCATAGGTTTGTGCTTGCCCTCCATCTTTCTCTTGTTGTATCATTTCCAATTGCTTTCTAGCACCCACTGGTGAGGGTGGCCTTTCAACCTTTAAAACATTGGCATAAAAATCTTTTTCCTTTCCAACTGTGTTTAAGCGATGTCTTTGCCCAGCATATGTCACTATTATCCCAAATGGGACATCCCATCTGTACTGGAGCTGCTGGTTTCTTAGTTCATTCACCAAAAAACCAAACTGCTTTCTATCTCTTAACATTTTAGGAGGAAGCTCTTTCAGGACCACCAGCTCTTGTCCATCCACTTTAATCTTGTTTCTATAAGAAGCTTGCAGAATGTCATTTCTAATTCTCCTTGTTGTGAAATAAATCACCACATCTCTTGGTAGCTGCTTTTGTTTTGCC
The DNA here is from genome assembly GCA_022577455.1 of Arizona elegans. Lineage (NCBI taxonomy): Eukaryota > Metazoa > Chordata > Lepidosauria > Squamata > Colubridae > Arizona > Arizona elegans. The sequence continues at coordinate 160,824,112 of JAKOOJ010000001.1, forward strand.
AGCCAGGAGTTAACCCTATAGATTTTGTCCATTTGAATTGCCGCATCTTCTGGCCTTTCTGAAATCAGCTCTGCTAAAGCATTGGAACAAATATCTTTTAAATTTTCACCATTCTTTTCTTTCAAACCTCTCAGCCTCAGAGCAAATTCCATTGATCTGTATTGTAACATAACCATTTCATCATCCACTTTCTCTGTTTGTATCATAACCTCTCCTAATTTAGTTGCAAGCTCCAAATTAGCATCATCAATTTCCCATACTCTCTCCTCAATCTTTAACATATGATTAGCCAGTCCTGAAACTGCAAAAACAATGTCATCTCTTATTGCATCATGTTTTTCCTCCACCACATCTTTGATTTTCTTTAACTCCTCTGATAATTCTTTCATCATTTCTGCCTGATTGTTCAGGGCACCCATTATAAATTCTTTAAGGTCTTGTGACTATGTATCAGCCGGAAGTTGTTGTTTTTGAGTCACTACAGGGGAACCTCCTCCCCCTTTAGAAGTTGGTGGCATTAGTTGTTTAGCAGCCATTTTATTTTAAAATGAGTTTTTTCCTTTTACAGCCACAAAGTCTTATAAACAGTCTTACAATGCCTATTTCAGAGTTTTTTCAAAATAAACAGTCCTCTCTTCAAACTATTCTCAGTCCCCAGCAATCTCTCTTCAGGCAGAAGACTCTTAACAAGCAATTTCCGTTTAACTTTCACTTTCCCTTCCGCCCATAACAAAGGCTTCCTCTCCAGCCTCCAGCTCAGGAGAGCTCCGTTTGTAACAATGTATTCAAGGAGTTAAGTTCTGTTTCTTTTAAAAAGCTTGCACTCTTGCTTCCGCTCTGTCTGCCTTGTTGAAAATCATTAAAACTCACTGTTTGCCGGCAGAATTGGACACAGACATCTAGCTCTGGTTAACAGAGGCACCAGCGATCCGGAGCAATGGGAGGGCTGAACTGGGGAGCTCTCACCCTCCGAGTCCCTGGAATTAATCCAGGGACTTTCGGGGAGCTCTACCCACCCCCTCCAACTCTCCTCTCCTTCTTTGCCCGAAAGAGAGTTTTTCCAAACCGCCGGACAGCAGTTTAGCACTGTCAGGGTGGTTTTCACAGATTGGGTGGCTGGCGGTCAATGGAGACCGTCCTCGACGTCCGCGGAGCCACCAGAAGTCCCAAATTTTTTTAAATTTTTAAATGTTTAATTGGTTTGTGGTTTTTTAAATTTTGGGCCAAATTTATATAGATTTTAATTGTTTTTAATATTTGTATTTCATGTTTTTAATTCTGGCTGTGCGCTGCCCTGAGTCCTCAGGGAGAAGAGCAGTATATAAATTGAAAATAAAAAATAAAATAAAATAAAAATAAATTGTAGTTATCGTGTTTACAAAATTTGATCCGAATCCCATCTTATTGATTTGCTGTTTCATGAACTCCCAATTCAGGTTATCAAACGCCTTCTGGGCATCTAAAAGTCCAGTGCTATTTCTTTATCTGGGTGTTCCTCGTAATATTCAAGTACATCTAATACCATCCTTGTGTTGTTTCTTATCTGTCTCCCCGGGAGAAATCCGTTTTGGTCACTATGTATTAAATTGTTCAGAATTATCTTTAATCTTCCTGCTATGATGCTCATATAAATCTTATAATCCGTATTAAGATTGGTCTGTAATTTTTTATCAATTTTGAGTCCGCTCCTTCTTTCTGGAGGAGTGTGATAAATGCCTCCCTCCATGATTCCGGTATTTTGGATTTTGTCAAGGCCTCATTATAAATTTCCAACAATTTTGGTAGGACTATGTGTAAATATATAAATAGTATATTATAGTTACAGTATTTGTAATTATTTCAATTAAACCAATCTGGTATTAGAAGGGGTATTGCTGAGATGAAATACCAGAATGTTTTAATCTGGTATAAACATTATCAATATAACATGTTCTATTTAAACTAGATGTCCAATAATGCAATGTTCCACTCCCCACTCCCACCTGATATAAAAGGTACTCACCTTCTCTTTTTCCTCACTTTTGTCTGTGTTTCAGTGATGTAATTGCTGAGCACATTGTTTCAGTGATGTATTGCTGAGCACATTGTAAGCCGCCCTGAGTCTTTGGAGAAGGGCGGCATATAAATCAAATTAAAAATAAAAATAAAAAAAAATGTACTGAGATAGAATATTTAAGGATTGTCTTATTAGTTTAGTTATAAAATAAAACATATATACTGATTCTAATCATATGGAGTTGTTTGGCTTGATCATTTTTAATATAACATATTCTGCATCTCCACCTCAAACCAAAATGTTTGGAATTACTTTTTTTAAAAAAACTGGATTGCAGAGATTGATCAACTAACCCTTCAGGTACTGATTTTTCCTTCCCTAAAAGGATTTCCAGAAAGAGTGAAGTTTGTCCCATGTATGAATGGTTTCTAAACTCTGTGCTTGCCCTTCAGGAGGTGTCTTCTCAAGCTGTGCTTTCCAGTCTGTTGTGTCTGACTATGAAGAGCTTATTTTAGTTAACCTTGGTTTTGTATGTGTGTATGTGTGGTGTTCTTCTAGTGTCTAGTCTTCTACTTTTAGATAGGAGGAAGGAAAAGCAGACAAGCAAATAATTTAGTTAGCAAAAACTGAACATTTCAGCAAACATTTTATAACTCTTCAAATGAAATAGTTTAAACAGAAGGAAGGGGGCACATAAAAATGGATAAGTAAGTAAGTAAGCTTTTATTGTGGTCAAAGACCAAATTAAAATACACATTGAAGGGGAGTATATTTTACAAATATAGATAGATCATGTGACAGTACACCATCTACGGCCTTAGATACAATCTGTACTAACAATACTAGTGATCCTCTGCCATAGGGGTTACCCGTCTCTTCCCCCGTTTTTTTCCAGCCACGACTGCAGCAAAAATTTTTGCCACTTTTGGAGTTATATTGGGGTCTGTGTCCTGGAGTAGGAGATAAAGGCTGAACAGATCAGGTGAACCAGGGAATCTCTGGGAAATAGGAGAAATGAATCTTGATCTTATGTCTCGGTAGTGGGGACATACGAATGTAATGTGGAACAGAGATTCCGGGGATCGGCCATCACATGTACAATAGATGGATTTTACTCCCCCCGAGAGCCTACTGTCGAGGACACTCGAGGGGATCACATTAAATCGTGCCTTCATAAATGCGAGCCTATGTTTGATAGAGTGTAACATGGAGAGATAAGGTGGAGGGTGAGGCAAGGGAACAATACCAAGGGAAAATGGTGAGCATGTTCCCGATCCGTTTGCCAGATTTAATTGTCTATCAATGTCATCCAGCCGTTGAAAAATCAATGATTTGGCAACATCAGGGCCTAAAGTAAAAGCTTCAATGGGGGAAATCCCGATCTTCAAAAGGTTTGTATGGATATTATGGGCCCAGGGACTATGAAAAGGGTCCTGCCATAGGCATTGGCCTAGGTAATAGCCTGGAGTCTATTCCACAGGGACAATCAATAGCCAATTGCACGTTTCCACAAGATTGTAGCAAGTGAGGATATGCCCAGTTCCAAACAGATTGCAGCATTACTTATGCAGGGAGGGACTCTCATCAAAGGGCGTAGAACTGGCTGTGGACAGACTCGAGAGGAGATGTTGGATTGGACCCATAGCGGGGTGCCATAGGTAATAGCAGCTATCACCTTTGCCCTGTAGACTTTTATTGCTGAGAGGATGTGATGAGCTCCCTCAGTATGAACAAAGTGCACGAGGGCATGGGTGGAAATTTTAGCCTTATTACAGAGAGACTTAACCTGCACAGGCCACTTGGTATTGGATTGAAAGAAGATACCTAGATATTGAAATCTGTGGACCTGTTCCACTGGGATGCAATCAGGTTTCAATGATAAATTTTCCTGCTTCTTGCAAAAACCATGATTTTAGACTTAGAGTGGTTTATATGCAGTTGGTTAGCAGAACAATAAGCAGAAAGGATTTTTAAGGCTCTACGTAGGCCCACCCGGGAAAATTAAAGTATTGCGGCATCGTCAGCGTAGAGCAGGAGCAGACATCTATAATCAGCTAATCTAGGGGCATGGATGTAGACCATGTGATCCGAAAATGCCTCTCTCCAGTCACTGATATATAAATTAAAGAGAAAGGGTGCCAGTATACACCCCTGCCTAACCCCCTTGTTAACTGGGATAGCATTAGAGAGATTCCCCTGCGGGGTAAGGCACACTTTTGCTTCTGTTCCATCGTGCAATTGGGAGATAAGCCAGAGTAATCTTTTATCAATACCCCAGGCGGAAAGTTTGGCCCACAACTTAGCTCTAGGGATACTGTCGAAGGCAGCCTTTAGATCTATAAAGGCAATACAGAGACGACCCTTCCTGGGGGTAGAATATTTTATGGCAAGATGGTGGAGGATCAAAGCATGGTCAATTGTAGAGTGGTCTGGACGGAACCCCGCTTGCTCATAACCGAGCAGGTTGGCCTCTTCAGCCCAGCACTCCAGTTTGGACAGGAGATAGCGGGCATAGAGTTTCCCCAAAATTGAAAGAAGACTGATGTTACGGAAGTTGCCAGGATCGGAGTGGGCACCTTTCTTATGTATTGGGATGATTATGGCATCCTTCCAGAGTTTGGGGATAAGTTCCGTTTGGTTGATCGCATTGAATACCTCAGTAAGAACCGGGGTCCACCAGTCCTTATAGGCTAGGATGGCTTCGGCTGGGATGAGATCCTGGCCGGGGGCTTTTTCAAGTTTGAGTTGTCCGATTAGCTTGGCAATCATGGATGGTTCGACAGGAGGCCATCTGGGAAGGTGGGTAGGAAGAGAGGCTGAGGTTAAAGAAACTGGCACGTCAGTGTTGTAAAAGACTCAGCGTAGAAAGAGTTCCCATGTAGTGGCAGAGATGGAATGAGTGAGCCTACTAGTTGGCTTCCTGTTTAACAGACTCCAGAAATCTCGAGGGTTGCTGGATTTCGTGGCCTCTAGTAATGCGTTCCACTTTAGCCGGTGCCAGTCTTGCTTAGCTCTTGAAAGACCTAGCTTGTATGCCTTCTTGGCCTCGAAATAAGCGGGGGGGGGGGGGGCGTCGATGAACCTGTCCATTTGTGGGCAGAATATATAAATCTCATATGGTTCCTGGCTTGTTTGCGCTGTGAGTTAAACCAAGGGGCTCCCTTCCTCCAGGAAACTCTACCAGGGATAAGGGTGGGGGGCTGAAAAGAGGCTATAAGACTGCTTAGACACTCAGTGAAGGTGGTCAGTAGCACACCAGGTGTGGCCTTGGTGCCAATTAAGGCTGACAAGGTATTGGCTGCTTCTTGATGATAAAAGCATGCGTGGAAAAGGGCCAGAGACTTTGACCATTTCGGCAACATCTGGGAGCCTCTGGGATTAGAGTCTATTGAGACAACGTGAGCGGGATGGCCTTGAGGTCTATATAGCTGTGCAACCATAATGAGAGGAAGGTGGTCACTGAAAATCCTGTCGTCTACTTTGAAGGAAGAAATGTACGGCAAAAAGGCTCTCGAAACCAAAGTATAGTCTATTGGGCTGTTGCCATTTTTGGCCAAGTGGGTAAATTCCCTGGGGACATCCGGGGCACATCTGACATTAAGGGGGAAGAGGTCTAGTTTGACGGTAAGGAGAGCTAGACAGGTCCCCGCTTTGTCAACTTTCCGATCCTTGGAAACTCTCCCTTTCAGGGTATCCAGGGGATGGTCATCCCTGGCCGGGCCTGTCCACCAACAAGAGGCAACTAGGGTTTCCCAAGTCCCTGCAATGCGGGCGTTTAGATCCCCTGCCAGAAGAACCAGAGAATGAGGGAATCTAAGTATGATGGTAATGAGAAAGTCTTCCAGACCGGCCCACAGCTCATCCAAGTCCCAGTGAGAGCCCCAGGGAGGAAGGTAGACATTAAACACCAGGAGCGAGAGCTTCCCAACGGATATCAAATTTGCCTGGGCATAAGGGGGAAGAGAGTCCACAAGAGCCACATTTGCGTGCAAATCCAGGGAGATACCTGTTGCAAGGCCGCCCTTCGAACGACTACCAAGCAGTGAGGGACGGGCTGGCAGGGATATGATTTCAAAACCACATAGTGAAATGTCGTTGACCTCCCATGTTTCCTGAAATATGAGAATTTGAAAGTTTTTGAGGTAGTTCAAAAAGTCCGGGTCGGCCTTTTTGGACGCCCACCCTGCGATGTTCCAACTCATGATGGACCAAGGAAGAGTTGGAGAGTGGATCTTTGACTGTCATTTAGAAGCAACAGGAGGCTGGTGGAGGGACCGGGGGACAGTCAGACCAAAAAATCTGTTATTTTGCCTTGGTTTCCTTGCTTAGTTTTAGGGTCATTATTAGTTCTTGGAGAATTCTGATGGGAAGCCAGATTTGGACTGAGGTTGTCGTCCTGGTCTCGGTAGTGGCTTGAATGTCGTACAGGTAGAACTGTTGGGGGAGACAACTGTATGGTGTTGTTGTCATCAAAAGAAATGCAGTCATTATGTGATTTGGTGATGATGATAGACGGGGAAAGAGGGGGAGCCCGAGAGGTCTGAAAGATCAAACCAGCCAGTTGCGGGGACTGAGAGTGTGGCATTTCGGGAGGCAAGATTCTCGGAGAAGAAGGGGAACAAGTGGTCAGAGATAAGGGGCCGAGTCCTGATAGGCCTTCAGAATCAGAGGTAGAGAGGGATTGATCTGGGAGCGCAACATTTCTAGTCCGGAGGTCATCCTCCTGTTGTTGCTGGGTCACCAGCGGATTTGTGGAACTGGTAGTTGAAGCCCTCAAAAGGCTACCAGCTTCCGTGTGAAGGTCCTTGCACTCCGTCCCCGTCCGACGACAAGTGCCCACATTGATCGGCTTCCTCACAAGGGAGGATAGATGGGTATTTATAAAGCATCTCTGAGGGAAGACTCCAAAGTGAGTCAGATGGTTGCGAAGACCACATAAGAGCGAGGGGGTCTTGGATGAGCTGAATTTGAGAATCAAGTGTTTGTGGTGGGATGTGCTAGGAAGCCATTCCACAGAAAGCAGCTCATTGTTCAGGATGTGAGAATTGGATAAGAGCCTCAATGTGTCTAATATGGTTTTACGGTTGGTCCAGTTGTGCTAAAGTGAGAATGGGCCAGGTTCAGACATAGGTTGGCTGAGAGCAATTGAAGATTCACTAAAGGCGTCAGTCGTGGAGGGAGATGGCTATCCATTCGGGACGGGCCCAGTGCATGTCTGTTGGTTCTACATGAATGTGATGCTGAGGCCGACTTACTAAGGGATTCCACTTTGCCCTCCAGCACTCCAACAGAGGATGTCAAAAGGGTAATAGAGTCGGCCAGATGGAGACAGAACTGTTGCAAAAGCCAGAGAGCTGAGGGCTGAACTGAGTCGGTAGGGGACAGCAAAGCAGTGAAACAGGGCAAGACAGAACTAGCATCTGATGGTGTCGGACAGTCCAGCAAAGAAGGTGTGTTGCAGAGTGAGGCAGCCGGGGATTCTGATTCTTCCAAAGGAGAGGTGGGCAGAGACTCCAGAGATATTAAATTTTGGAAGAATTCGTCCAAGGAAGTAATTGATATGTTTGGATCTTGGTTCAATTTCATGGTGTCAGTCTTTTTGATCTTAGGCAAGGGGCCCATTGTGTTTTCAAGGGAGGTCTCCACACAGGGGTCCGTCGGGGACAAGGAACGACGACATTTGTGTGGACTCATATCAGGGCAGCCAGTTGATCTCTTGGTGGAGGATATTGGGTGGTAATAAGGCCCAAAGCAGGTTAACGTTCTGATAGTAGATTAAAACAGTCCCTGGCTTATAGGGTCCCCCGGTTAGAAACAAATCATAAGCTTCAACAGAGGTCAGCCCATCTACATCAAAGCAGTCAGAGCAGTTAAAGCAGCTCATAGGGAACATTTGCCGAGTTGTTCGCAAGCAGTATGAGTAATGAAGGCAGGGCACTGGGCCAGGCAATTAGGCCTAACCAACAAAGATATCAGAAGAATTGCAAAACTGGGCTCGTTGCCAGAGTAAAATGGGAGTTGCCGGGAGAGAGTTGAAAAATTAACTGGCATGCAATTTTGCATTAAAACTCCCCTGCAAGTATCGGGGGGGGGGGGGGTAAAAGCTAGTTAAGCATAGTTAAAAAGAAACCGCAATAAAAGATGTAAAAAAACCTTAAAAGCCGAGCAAGAGAAGCATATATTCTACCATCTTGGAAAGCCGCCCCATAAAAATAGATATCGGAAAATTTTAGAATTATTTCAACTACAACTTCTATATAATTGCTCTCCAAGTGGGAATAAAATCAGAAATGTTTATTCAAACATCTGAATGCTGAAGAATTGGTTGTCATTCCTAAAAGAGCCTTGGTAGTACAGTGGTCTAAAGCACCCTGTTATTAAGACCAGCTGCCTGCAATTACTGCAGGTTCGAATCTCGCCAAGGCTCAAGGTTGACTCAGCCTTCCATCCTTTCTAATGTAGGTAAATTGAGGACCCAGTTGTGGGGGCAATAAACTGACTTTGTATAAATATACAAAAGAATGAAGGCTATTGCTTAGCGCATTGTAAGCCGCCCTGAGTCTCCGAAGAAGGGCGGCATATAAATCAAATTAAAAAAAAAAATCAAATATCATAGAATATTCTAATGCAAAGTTTTATTTATACTGTCTGTTCATTTTGCATTATGTTTTCTCCATCTTTCTGGGAAAAAAATGTCGTGCCAGGATTAAAGAATGTATTAAATCACAATTTAAAATAATTGGAGCTGTGACATAAGAATGATGTGTTTAGGATAACAATGTACTATTTTGAAAAAGAAATGCATTTATACATTTTCAAGGATGTTCTACGAAGATCAAAGCACATTTATGCTTATTATTATTATTATTATTATTATTATTATTATTATATTATTATTATTATTATTATTATGGTTCATTGCAAGTCACCTAGATGTTCAGACTGGATTTGGCATTTTTATTCACCTCTTGGGTCCTTCCCGAGAACTTAGAATAGGCAGATGTTGATGTTTGATGGTGTTAGAGGCATTATTAAGATTGTTATTATTAAGATTATTATTAAGATTATTAAGATAGTTATCATTACCACTATTAATTATCACACAGTCAGCCAGTTTTTCAGACTGGGTTTGGCATTTTGGTGTACCTATCGAGTCCTTACCAAGGACCTGGTATAGGCAGATTGATGATATTACAGAAATCATCGCAGGATGAAAGTGGTGCCAAGTAAAGCTGCCTTCTGAAATTGACTGATGGCAAATTTGTCAATGCCAATGGTGTTCAAGTGGTACTCCAGTTGTTTTGGTATTGCACCCAAAGCGCCTATTACTATTGGTGCTACCCTTGCGTGCCTTTGCCAGAGTTGTTCTATTTCTATTTGTAGGTCTTTGTATTTTGTTATCTTCTCCAATTCTTTCTCTTCTATTCTGCTGTCTCCAAGCACTGCCACATCCCCATGTAGACTTTTTTGTCTTTCTTATCGACAATTGTTGTTGTTGTTGTTGTGTTGTTGTTATTATTTTATTTATTTATTTATTTATTATTTATTTATTTTCTTAGATTTCTATGCTGCCCTTCTCCGGTAGGACTTGGGAGGCTCACAGAATAAAAAACATATAACAATAAATAGAACTAAAAACATCCAAATGTAAAAACCCCAACAACTAAAATCTCATAACAGATCAGGGAATTTGCTGAAAAAGCCATGTCTTCAGTTCGGCGCGGAAAGCGCGGAGGTCGGGGGTCGTCTGAAGCCCGGTGGGTAATTCATTCCAGAGGGTCGTTGTGGCCACCGAGAATGCCCTCATCCTGGGGGCCACCAGCCGACATTGTCTGGCCGATGGCACCCGGAGGAGGGCAGTCCTATGTGACCGCATTGGGTGGTGGGAGGCTGGTAGGAGGTGGTCCTGCAAGTACCCTGGGCCCATGCCATGTAGGGCTTTATAGGTCAAGACCAGCACCTTGAAGCGGATCTATTATTATTATTATTATTATTATTATTATTATTATTATTATTATTATTATTATTATTATTATTATTATTCTCCAATCTAGATGCAGTGTGCAAAACATTGAACACCTCCTGGTGGTTTTCATATTGTTTTTAATGTAGTCACTGGGCATGTAGCCAAGTCTAGAACATCAGTAGAGCGAAAAGAAGAGGAATTGTGCTGGCCTTTTTTTTTTTTTTTTTGCTTTTCAGGCAAAAAAGAAAATTGGAAGATTATTTTCAGCTGAAAAAATGGCTTGAGGGAGAAGAATTTATTCTTTCCCCATAGAAATGTCATCATATTGTTGAGCCCCCTGCAGCAACATTACAATAAAAACAGAAACCAACTGCAAATGTCTCAGTTCTGTTTATCCTTCTGCTCTTAAAAAGAAATGCATCTGACACTGATTCATCTGACAGTAAAATCTACATCTTGTTTCCATGCAGCACTCACATTCCTAGAGATAGTTACATATCTATAGTACTAAGTATTTTTGTAAAACTATTTATAAAGACCTCCTTTATGTATTTTTGGATCTGTGCATATAAATGAGGCAGAAAGATATTCCTTATTATATACGAACATCCTGTTATAGAATTGCATTTGTGGTATATTAAGTCAGACATCTGTGCAAACACTACAAAGAAACTTGTAGGTCTTAAAAGACTAATTACTATAATAGTAGTAAAAGTTTTCATGGGTCAGAACCCATTTAATCAGATGCACTCACTGTGTAGTATCTGTCCAACTGTATTCTGTGAAATAGGCCATTTTCTCATGTTGCTTCCTCAAGCATGATTGAAGCCTAGATCTTGTTAATCTGTTCATGAGTGAAGAATTTTTCTGGTTTTATAGAAAGTTTTATAGAAAGCCTGATGAGCTAAGTTTACCAGATCTCCATTTTAAAATTTACAGTGATAGGCAAAATACTATCTCCATGGCAGCCATATTCCTTGTTTTGGATGAGAATTGCAGGTACTACATATAAGGAGGTAAAGTTGGAAAATATTTATATGGTATTTTTTTGATATTAGTAAAGTCCAAGTATTAATAGTAATTATAAAAGTAAATTAATAAAATTCAACACAGTTTTCTTTGGCTAAAATTATTACTTATATAAGCAAAGCTGATGTGCACTGGTATTATAACCTAATAGTTTAAAGTAGTTTATGTATTTAAGAAAGAGGTAATCGCACCATCCTTTATGCCATAAAATCTCTTTTATCCCTGATATCCTCCATTCGTTACACATTTAGTGAAGCCTTTCTCTCCTGATAGTGAATGGCTAGGCAATGTCTGTATAGTGTTGCTTAGATTCATTCCTACCATACACCCTTTGTAAAATACAGGTTAGAAATTCAGAGACCATGAGTTCTAGACTGCCTCAGACATAAAGCCTGCTGGGTGACCTTTGGCCAGTCACTTTCTTTCAGCCCTAGGTAGAAGGCAATGGCAAACCACTGTTGAAAAACCTTGCCAAGAAAACTGCAGGAACATATTCAAGCAGTCTGAGAATTAAATACAATTAAACAGAAAAAGGAAAAAAGCCTTTGTGCATGTACCAATAAAGGAGAATATTTGTAATTCAGGGTTGAAATGGAGGGTCCTTGGTGCTCTCTGAGCTTGGTTATTTTCTTGAAGATGCTTCATTATCCAGACTAGGTAATATCATCAATGCTAGTGATGTCATTCCAGCACTGATGATGTTACCTAGTTTTGATAATGAAATGGCTGCAAGAAAACAACCAAGCTCAGAGAGCACTAAGAACCCCTCATTAATGCATGTAATTAGAATGTGCTATTTCCTAAAGAATATGCTTCCTTAGTACAGGGGAAGCCTATACTAAGCATAACAATGCCAGAATGCATCTTTCAAAGACTGCATCCAAATGAATAGAATCATAGGTTGGAAGGGAATTTGGAAGTCTTCTACTTCAACCATCTGTCCATGGCACAAGTCTTTGTATCGTCTGAGAAAAATGGTTGTCCAATACTTGCCTGAAAATTTCCAGCAATGGTACACCTACAACTCTGGGAGGCAAGCTATTTCATTGGTTAATTGCTCTCACTGTCAGGAAATTTCTCCTTAGATCCAAGTTGGCTCTCTCTTTAATGAGCTTTCACTCATTGCTTCTTGTCCTGTCCTCAGGAGCTTCAGCATCTTTTTGTGTCATAGTGATCAGAATTCCAAATATGCTTCCTAGTGCTGTATAGAATGGTACTATCATTTTGTAGAAAGTTAGCACCCACCCTTCTCCTAGAAGAATGAAATATTCTAGGAAATATTAAAAAGGCAGAATATTATATTTTCCCTAAAGGAGAAACATGTTTCTAAAGACATAAACTCAGAGCTTCAGCTCCCTGTCCCGTCCCCCACCCCCCAGCAGATATTTTGGTGCCAACCTATCTACAAGACAAAAAGCTGGGCCAGCTTATCTACAAAACCAAAGAGTGATAGGATTAGCCCTCACTCAAGATCCAAACCAGGACAAAGCCATTACACCATAATAGGAATTGCCCAACACCCTTTCAAAACACATGCCTCTTCATTTCATCATCCAGTGCAGTTCAGCCTCCATGTTTCCGGAGTTTTTCTCCCCAGTTGGAACTGAACCCAGATGGACATTTCTTCCAACAATTTCTTGTGATCTTGATGGTATCCCTCTGTTGATGCAGCCTTGGACTGCATTGGCTTTTTTGGCAACTACAGCACAAGTGCTGCTCATATTTAAGTGATGGTCCATCTTATAAGCACTCTTTTCAGTCAGCTACTGCCTATCCTGTACCTGTGCATTTAATTTTTTCTGCCTAAGTGCAGGGCTTTACTTTTCTCATCATTGAACTGCATCTTGCTAGCTAGGCCCCAATGTTCAAATCTGTCAAAATCCTTCTGAATCTTGAGTCTATCCTTCAAAGTGTTAGCAATTCTCTCCAGACATTACCAAATGAGATGGTACACTAGTGGGTTATATCTAAAGGTATCCACCTACTGTTGGAATGGTTACAGCCAGTGGAATCAATTCCTTCTCCTGTAACTTCTCACATACCTCACACTTGCATGATCAGAGAATTAGGGGGAATTTTCTGGAAATGTGGAGCTCATTCACTCACACACTGCAGGGAGAAGGAAAGGTGAATCCTGCAAGTAGAAGCTACATTTACTACACAGCTACATTTACTTTGTATAAAAAACTTTGGAGAGCAAAAATCAATCTATTCCCGTCACTTGAAGTGCAATAAAGTGTGAGTATAGTGGAGGTATGTATATAATTTATTTAATTAACCTCACTGTATCTCTGATATTAATAATTGGTCACTGAACGTAGCTTTCAGAAACATACCATTACAAAAATTAATGATTTTTCATTGAAACAAGAATATTGTTGGCTTCCGGTTTGCTCTTTGTAGCCGCCAGACGGTCCCTCAGGACCGCCAGCCCCTTCGCCTGTAAAGAGCCGCCTGTACAGCGGAAAGGCGGCTCGAAAAACTCCATTTCCAGGAGGAAATGTGAGACAGAGCAGGTGAGTATTAGGTAGAGCTCTCCGTAGACCCCAGAGTTTTTTTTTTTTACTCCTGGGGGCGAGCGGATGACGCTCCCTATAGCACTCGCCATTTGCTCCGGGCGTTGGGAGACCTCTGCTTTTTGCAGAGCAAGGCTACGAAGACAAGCTTTTCAAGATAATTAACAGATTAAGCAAAGAGGATGAGATCTGGATCTGGACCTGGACCCTAAATTGCAAGTATTAATACTGATTTCGCAAAGGATATTCAATAAAGTAAAAAAGATCTTTTAAAATGGCGACTGCCGAAACTGAAGCAGGGAAGCTGAAAAGGGAAAGTCCTTCCGTCTCTTATTAAGCCACAAAGTAGCGGAATAAATGCTCCTGGCTACATTTGAAGAAAAAGCTACACTTTTGTGTTTTCTCCTTCCTGGAGATTTGATTTGATACTGATCCTGTTTGGAAAGAGGTTTGGGGTTTTTTTCTTTTCTAAAAAGTTTGCCTGTGTGGAAATATGGCGTTTAGGCTTATAAAACTGGACAAACAAGCAGTGGGGGGGATTACCCCATCCACAAATTATATGAACAAGTTCTTAACTTACAGTCTCAGAAAACTGATTTTAATATAATTGAATTTCTTTTGGAGGAGATTGTAAGAAGGGATGAGATTATGAATCAGAACTTTGAGAAATTTAAGCAGGAAACTAAAGAATTGGTGCAATTAAAGTTTGATATTTTGCATCGAAAGATTTTAAAAATGGCTAATGGTTTCTCAGAATTTATGATTAGGCTGGATACAAATACTAATCTATTAGAGTCTAAAGTGGAGGAAATTGAAGACAATTTGGAAAATAAAATAGAAAAAATTGAGAATGATTTGATAAATACTCAAGACAATAGTTTAGAAGAAAAATCTGAAATGGAAGCTGATTGTAATGTAGAAAATATACAGCAACGTATTGAAAAGGAAGTTTTATTGATGCAACATAATTTTACTGAATATGTGATCAGACTGAGAGGATTACAGGAAAATAACAGAGAGGATTTAAGAAAAATATCTTCTGAAGTTCTGGCTGGGATTTTAAAGGTTCAACCTGAGGAGGTACTTTGTAGGATCAATAGAGTTTATAGAATAAACTCCTGGACTGCAAAGCAAAGGCAATTGCCTAGAGACGTGGTGATTTATTTTACAGGTAAAGATATAAGGAATAATATTGTGCAGAAATCCTTTAAGTCTACTTTGCAATTTTTTGGAAGAAAGATTTGGATTTATAAAGAGCTCCCGCCTAAGATATTATTGGAAAGAAAGAAATTTGGCTTCTTGGTGGCTGAGCTTAAAAAAAGAAATATCTTATTCAGATGGAATATTCCAGTTGGTATAATATTGAGATATCAAGGAGAAAGATATCAATTAAATACTGTTGAAAAAGCGGAAGAATTTTATCAAAAAATTTTAAAAATGAACTTAACATCTTTATGCACAACACAAGACAAGCAGAAGGATTTAGAAATAAAGGAAAAATATCGAGTTACAGAGGCCTTTGAAGATGAATTGCCTTTGGATTCTTCAGATACCTCAGATGGATTATTTATAAATAAGAGAGAAGTGGCATCGGATTCTAACGTGATGACTCGCCAAGTTACAGATAACCATGGAAACCAACCAATTGATATACAACTTACAGAAAAGAAATATGAGTTACAAAAACAAAACCAACAGGATCAAGTTATAAAACAGAATGAAAATCGACCAGTTGATACACAACTGGCAGGAAGGAAATTAGGATGGAGAACCAACCCACAAAAAGAAAGGAAAAAAAAAAGAAACAGGTCTCACAAAAATAAAAATTTCTAAACTAAGCAACAGTAAAGCCAGTTACTTTGAAAAAATACATGACTGAATATATGAAAAGATGGATGAGGCGAAGTAGTGGTTGATATCATCCTGAGGAGAGTGACAGATCTCTGCAATGCTGTAATTTTGGGATGTGAAAAGGGCCTATGAATTGTTGGATTGGAATTATCTACTTTTGGTTTTGTTTGTTTGTTTTTTTTTTTTATTGATTAACGTATTATATCTATGCTGAGCTATAAGGCAAGAGAGTTATGCTGGGGCATGCAGAAGATCTGGATGTTACCCCATTATGAGAATGGGAATTAATAATCCTGAAGAAAGCCACTATTACAGATATGGATTACAATTATAAAGTCACTCGGGTGGTTGTTTTCATATATATATATATATATATATATATATATATATATATGTGTGTGTGTGTGTGTGTGTGTGTGTGTGTGTGTGTGTGTGTGTGTAGTTAATATTTCGGGTTTCTTCCCGTGTAATTGTGGATATAGCCCTAAAAGGGTAGAAGCGATGTTTCGACAGAATCCCATCTGCCATCATCAGGCTTATGTCAGCAGTCATTTTGTACTAACTGCCGTTGGTAGTAAGTTAGTACAAAATGACTGCTGACATAAGCCTGATGATGGCAGATGGGATTCTGTCGAAACGTCGCTTCTACCCTTTTAGGGATATATCCACAATTACACGGGAAGAAACCCGAAATATTAACTATAGACACATACATACCCGTGAAAACTTACATAAATATATATATATATATATGAAGATATTCATTATTGATGGGGGCAGATGATAACTGAGGATTTTGAATACTCTGTTGCAACTGGGATGTTATGTTACCCTAATCCAGATGATGGAGTCAGCAATCCAGTGGAAAGACATCAAAGAAGATATTATATGGATTATAAATTTAAAGTCATTGATTTTGTTTATATAAGGGAATATTTTTTTTAGTAGGATGGGCAGAAGAATAAAGATATTAAGAATTGTTGTGCATGGTAATCTTGTAGGAAAGTGGGTGGAGACAGGCTAGTGTATTGATTGTATAGATTAAAAAAAAGGGATGCTTAAGAGACATATATATGGGAGTGGAGGAAATGGATAGAGTAGAACAAATGTAAAAGTAGAATTCATGGGGAAGGCTGCTTTGAAATGTTATATTAATATACGCAAAAGATTAAATGTTAAAGTAGGATTTATTATATAGTTTTAAAGTGGAAGGTTGTTTTGAAATGTTATATTAATATACAGATATAAGTATGGGGAAGGGGGAAAAAAGGGCAGACTATCGATAAATTGGGAGTTATAATAATATTACTGTGTTAAATCAGAAGTTATCATATAGTGTTATAATGGAATGTTATTTTGAAGTGTTTGGTAAGAGGGGGAAGTAATAATATTAATAATATTACTAGAAGTAAAGGTCAGTATTTGGAGGGGGGAGTAAGGGGATGGTAAAATATTATATAATCTGTTATGTATTAGGTTTTTATTTTGAAGAAGTCACAGGGGGGATGGGGTGGTGAGGGGGGGTTAGGGAGGAGGGGGGGAAAAGGGGGAAAAATTTGTAATTGAAAACTTTTTCAATAAAAAAAAGAAAAAAAAGAATATTGTTGCTTAAAACTATCTATTTGATCATAAAGTAAAAATTTGCTAAAATCTGATAAAAGACAAAGGTTTTCACTAAATATTTAGTGGTATTAATGAACAAAACATGGGTGATTTGCAATTCTAAGGCTGTTGAAGATAAGCTGGAATTTGAACAACTACAAAATCTGAAATGTTGCCTCTTGATCCTTTACTTGACTAAGCTGAGGAGTCAACGATCGCCTGGACAATAACACCATAGATGACCTGATAGCAAAATACATCAACATAGTTGAAAGCTCAGAATGTTGTTCTATAACATGGAAGCTCTTAATCAAGTCTTCTAGAATTTTGTAAAATAGTAGAGGAACATTAATAACAATGATCCTCATATTTTTGAATTGAATTGATATGCAGAAGTTTAGTTTAATTTTAGAAAATTATTTGTTCACACTACTGCATATATCAAAAAAGTAATATAAAAATGTGAGAAAGAACCACTGACGAATATGATGAATGAAATCTAAGAGACAAATTGATACCACCAACATGGGAAGAAACATATGTAATTTTGATTTACAAAGAAGTGGATGATCCAGAAAAACTACAGTCATAGACCAATGCCTTTGTCAAACGTAGATTATAAAATGTTTAAAATAATACTAGTTGAACTAGAAATGTCTTGCAGACATAATATACATTGACCAAACAGGTTATATTCTGAAAAGGAACAATAAAAATAATAGTAGGTTAATAATTAATAGAAGAACATATCAAAGAAAAAAGAAAAAAACAGCAGTAATTTTTCTAGAAATAGAAAAAGTCTTTGACAACATCCACTCACCATTTTTTTTAAATAGATCTTTATTATTTACATCTATTTAAAATAGATCTTTATTTACAGATAAAAAAAACATATAGTGTAATTTTCAAACAAATATAAGTTATATATGGGTATACAACACAAGACATAAAGACAACCACAAAGAAGGACTAACCGGGGGTCATATCGAACCCCCAAATACTTATTCAAAGTTACATCCTGGTAAATCCTTTTGTTCAAATAGCGTTGACTATTTTAAATACCAAACACTATCTCATTACAACTAAGTATATATTTAATACTATGTTATTTATTCTATGTTTGTCCTCTTCTTTAACTATATATACCAGCATCCCAGTTACTGTAGTATATGGATTCTTTTTTCTCTCTTAGGATATATGTTAATTTGTCCAATTCGGCGCAATTCAATATCTTATTTATTATAAGTTGATCTGATGGTGTATTTACATTTTTCCAATGATGGGCAAGTGCCATTCTCGCAGCTGTTGTAATATGGATGAATAAGCGCCAGTCTTGTTTGCTTGCGTCTTTTAGTTTGATTCCAAGTAAATAAGAATCTGGAGTTAGGGGGAAACTTGCACCTGTTATCTCGTTCAACCATTTTTTAATTTTTTCCCAAAATTTCCTGATCTGAGGGCAGGTCCACTACTGGTGAAAGAAAGTACCCCTGGTCGAATTACACTTCCAACATTTATCTGAGGATCCAGGGAACATTTTAGCTATCCTATCTGGTGGGAGGTACCACCTATAGATCATTTTATAAAAATTCTCCTTAAACGCTGCTGATAATGTCAATTTCATTGATCTATTCCATATTCCCTGCCATTCTTCAAGTTGCATCGGTCTTCCTAAGTTTCTTCCCCAGGCAATCATCGTATCTTTTACTATGTCCTCAGCTGTATAGCTTGATAACAAAAGATTATAGGTCTTAGATATAAATTTTGTTTCAACACCCAGAAGGAGTCTATATAGTGGTTGTGTCGCTTGGTAAATACCATACTCTTGTTTGTCTTTTCTGAATCTAGCTTGAATTTGGGCGTATGACCACCAAACTATATTTATTCCTTTTACTTTAAGTTCCTTTCTTGATATTACGTTCCCTCCTCCATCCATCACCATTTTTTTTAGCAGTGCAAAATAAACTAAATCTCAGAGAAGATTTTGAACACTGAATTAAAAACATATATCATTGACAACTGCAAAAATCAGAGCAGATGGAACATGCTCTTCAGATTTCCAAATAAGCTGGTAAGTTTGCCCATTTTCCCCCTTATTAATAATTGCTTTAGAAATATTGGCAAAAATCTTTGAGATGAAAAACAAATGCCTGGTCTCCAAATCTGTACAGAGTAATATAAGTGTAAATTTTATGAAGATGATATAATACAAACTATATCAGAAGCACAAGGTGCCAAAAGACACTTGATGAAACAATTCACAGCTTTCTCCAGATATAAAATCAATGATCAAAAACAAGTAATCACAAGACATTAAATCCAAGGAGATATCTTGCAGGAAGAATCTGGCTGCCTGATAATCCATAAATGCAAAAATCCTATATGTACACATCAATGGTAAATACATTCACATAGCCATCGACATTTTACCCAGAAGATAGAGGTGTTGGTCGCAGGGCAGCGGTTTGGTAAACACGTCCGCTACTGTTCCTTGGTTTCACAATACACCGTCTTAATGAAACCTGTTTTCACCAATTGCCTCACATGTTTGTTTTTGATATCAATATGGCACGATCTCTGGCCTACAGCATCGGCTTCCGATATGTTAATGGCAGCCATGTTGTCCTCATAGATATTTACAGGATGCATGGGCTGCCTCCATAAGCTTACCAGAAGATCGTTAAACCAAACTAGGTTATTGGAAGCTTTGGACAAACTGACATACTCAACTTCCACTGTGGAAGTTGCAATTAACTTCTGCTTCCCAGAGTACCAATACACGGGGCTACTATTTAGGTATACAATGTACCCCAAAGTACTTTTTCTAGCTCTAACATCCCCTGCCCAATCGGCGTCCAAAAAACAACTCAATCTTAATTCTCTAGTTGCTTCTGGTTCCAATAACAATGAATAGTTCACAGTACCTTTTAAATATCTCAGGAGTCGTTTGATTCCGCTCCAATGGTACTGTGTGGGATGTTCAGAATGTCTAGATAACACATTTACACTTAGACTGATGTCCGGTCTAGTCCAATTTGCAATGTACAACAATGACCCAATCACGGACTTGTAAAGGGTCTTATCTTCAAACTCTGTGCTCTGAGTGTACGTACTCTTAAGGAAGTCTGTTGCCATAGGGGTATCGCATGGCTTCGCCTCTACCATGCTACACTTTTTAAGCAATTCCTGAATTTTATGTTACTGAGAGAGCCGAAACCCCTTCTTGGTTTTTACGAATTTCACCCCTAAAAATTTGCTAATGTGACCTAATGGTTTTAAGGCGAAACTCTTACTTAGGTCCTCAGGGAACTTCTTATGCCTGTTCTCTGATCTGCAAATATATAAGATGTCATCAACGTACAACAGTACCATTTCCCTAATGCCCTAATCTTCCTTGACAAAAACACACTTGTCAGCCGACGATGGTAAAAAGCCCATCTCTCTCAAGCTTTTAGTGAGACACTCGTTCCATCGCTTACCAGATTGTTTCAAGCCATATAGGGTCTTGTTCAACAACCACACATCATCTTCCTGATGGCTTACTCCCTGAGGAATCCTCACGTACAGCTCTTTGTCTAACTGGGCGTGCAGGTATGCGGTCTGAATGTCGAACTGATATACATGTTCACCTCGCATGGTAGCGATAGTGAGAGCTGTTCTCACGCTCTCAGGGTGCACCGTGGGCGAGGAGGTGTCCTCATAATCATCAGGAAATCTCTGTGAGAATCCCTGCGCTACTAGTCTCGCTTTATAGACGAAACCCCCACCTTCAATGGGCTTTTGCTTGAAAAGCCACCTGGTGCCGATCACCCTCTTTTCCTTGGGCAATCTTGTTGGCATGAATACATCCAGCCTTTTCAGGCTGTCTAGTTCTGTATCCATGGCGGCCAGCCACTTCTGTCGTTCATGGTCAGGTAAGGCCAACACATCCTCATATCTCTGAGGGGTGGCCAAAACCTGGTCGACTGAGGTAACAAAGTCTTTGTACCTCTTAGGCCTATTGCCTCTAGTAGCCCTAACTGGTCTGCATTTAGGAGTGTCACTCACATCAGAGTCATCTGATGAGTCATCTACCTCATGACTATCACTATGCGTCTCAGAAACTGGGTGCCTATCCTTCCTGGCTACCCCCATCTTACGCTTCAATACCCCTTTCAAGGGTGCCTGGGATGCATGCTTCCCAGAACCAGATGTATCCCTATCATCGGATAGGTTCTCCGATACATCCTCCGTTTGCTTACGACAACTACGGGAAGGGTTCCGAGTAAGAATCTCATTGTCATGGATCTTACTCCAGTTGGCCCCTTCGTGAAAGGTGGCAGACCTTGATATCATCAATTTTCCATTAGGGTAGGCAAACCTAAATGCCTTGGAGCCCTGCTCGTAACCAACGAATCTCAGTTTAACAGAGATTCGGTCTCCCTTTCTCCTGAGCTCCTTTGGGACATGAACATCGGCCATCACTCCAAAAACGTGGAGGTGTGCCAAGCTAGGCTTACGGCCATATAACACCTCGTATAGAGTCTTCTGAACTACGCTAGACCACACATGGTTCAGGGTGTAATTTGCGTATCTAACAGCCTCTACCCACTATGCGAAGTTTAATGCGGCATCCTCTAGGGCGCACTGCATCATTGTTTGTAATACATCACTGCGCTGTTCTACGACGCCATTTTGAAACTTAGAGTAAGGCGCGGTGCGTAAGTGGACTATGCCCTTACTCCTCAACCAGCTGGAGAACTGCCTGGAATTAAATTCAGTCCCCCTGTCAGTTAAGAGCTTCTTAACTCTGACCTGGTGCTGGTTCTGGACCAAGTTACAAAATTCTTTAAACTTAGTCAACGTTTCGCTCTTGGACATTAAGGGAAAAACGAATCCAAATCTGCTATGGTCGTCTACTATGGTAAGGAAGTACCGTCTCTTACCCATGGAAGGTGAGAATGGACCCACCAAATCCATGTGGATGAGCTGAAATGGGTGTTTGGAGTACCTCTGAGACCTCTTGGGCGCAGATTCCACCTTCAACTTTGCACTCCTACAAATTGAACAATCTAGGAATGTGTTACAGTCATTGATCTTGGTTCCCCTTGAGTGTCGGTTACCTTTTTCACTATAGGAAAACTCACATGACCTAACCTGCGATGCATCAAGTGAGCACATTCATTGTGCAACGGCTCTTCTATAGAAATTGCATTAGCATTTTCAGGTGTTTTTTTTTTTTTTTAATTTGATTTATATGCCGCCCTTCTCCAAAGACTCAGGGCGGCTTACAATGTGCTCAGCAATAGCCTTCATCCTTTTGTATATTTATACAAAGTCAGCTTATTGCCCCCACAACTGGGTCCTCATTTCACCTACCTTAGAAAGGATGGAAGGCTGAATCAACCTTGAGCCTTGGCGAGATTCGAACCCTGCAGTAATTGCAGGCAGCTGGTCTTAATAACCAGCTTAATAACAGGGTGCCTTAAACCCCTGTACTACCAAGGCTCTTTCCAAGGTTCCCTATTATCTGACTCTAAGTTAAAATTTAAAAACTTTTTATTAACTTTACATTTGTCTTTACAAGGCTTCCTCTGGTGAAAGTCTTGATCCTCATCACCTAGTTCTAACTGTGATTCATTGTTACTACCAAATGAGATAGTATAATTCTATCACTGCAGGTCTCAGCATTCGTATTGGGGGAATAATAAGGCAAGCCACCTATCTTCAAAACCTCCCCAATCACACATTTGTTGTTCTTGATCACAGCTGTTCCTCCTGAGAACAGAATCTCCATTCTGGGGTTCTCACATATCCTCATTAGGCTTAGCAAATTATGATCTATCTCAGGTACATACAATGCTCCACGAATCTCTCCTATCCCAGGGATATAAACATCTCCAATGCCAACAACATTCACCTTTTTACCGTTTGCAACTTTGACCATGGATTGATGCCTTCTCATATTAACAAACAACCTTCGGTCACTGACAACATGGTTACTGGCCCCACTGTCCATTAACCATAGTTGCTGTCGCTGTTTCTTCGTAAGCTCTGACTCAGTAGTTTCCACTATGCCTACAGAATCATCATTAAACCTGGGATTGTTCCCTTTGTTGCCCCTATTTGGCTTTTTACCCCTTCTGTAGTTAGGAACATCTCCACTTGTCTTTCTGCCGGGAGGAAATGACCTCCTTTTACATTTATTATCAGAAGATGACCTTGAGTATGCCCTAGCATTCACATTTTGTGGGCAATCCCTTCTATAATGTTCTTTTGAACCATAATTGAAGCATTCTCTGATAGTATATGCTCTATTTAAACTATCGGGCCTTCTTACAGGTTTTTCCTTTTTGTGGAAAGCCGCCCTGCATTTTTGCAAGTTATCTTCTGCAATCAATTTGCCAGATAACACTTCTAAAGATAAGTTATTACAATCAACATTATCCAATTGCGATATAAAATTATCCCAGCTAGGATCAAGGGAATTGAGTATAACAGTAATGAGGATTTGTTCAGACACTATTTCCCCCCTCAACATCAATTCCTGCCTTAACCTGTTTAACTCACATAAGTGTTCATTAATATCTACTCCCGCCTTCAACCTTGTGGAATAGAACTCCCTATAAACTCTGTTTGTAACATGGAAGCTTTTTGAACAAAATAGCTTATGCAGTTTCACCCAAACTTCTGTTACGGTCAAGTTACAAGATATACTGGGATATAGTGCAGGGTCAATGGACATCAATAAAATACAAAAGGCCTTATGATGTAAAAGATGAACTTCTAAGGACTATGGTCTAGGTGGGGGTTTTAACAACAATTATAAAACATTCTCTTTCATTAAAATTACTTGAATACTCTTAACCCATTCCTTAAAATTTCCTCCACCCATACTTAAACTTTTAAAATTAGGAGGAAGAACCTGTACATCATTAAACATGGAAACAGACATTAATTGATGTTCTGGGTGTGGTCCATCCTGGAACGGGCAATAAGGCATTGGAATGGAAGCACACAACACAGTGTCTTCCATCTGGCATTCTGACGGTCGTTCCTCCCCAAAGGGAGGGATTAAAACCTCACGTTGTGCGGATTCAAAGCTCATCCTGATTTGATCACAAAAGCTCGAGGGTTCTCTCTGGTGCACATCTCTAGGAATTTTTGGACATGCTCCCAAATTCCTATCTTCAGTTGAGGCAGCCTCTGGAACCGTTCTGGATGTCGATGTCGTCATGGATGGATATATCCCACTCGTGGCATGCGCTGAATTAGTCGCAGACATCAGGGGTAAGTTGGTACGTGCAGCTACTATTTGTTGAGCCGATGGCGCCTGCAAACCATTGCGTAAAATGGTTGCCAAAGTTTCTATCACACTTGCAACCTTACACTCAACATGAGAGTCTCTTAAATTTTTAGCAGAAGTCATTGGCATCATCAAGGGAGCTAAAGTCTTTATGGCCTGATCTATGATGGCTTCAACAGCAGGTGGCGCAATATCAACTTGGCCATGCTGGTTTAACAAAGAAGCAGGAACATTCGAATCAGGCAGTCTGTTATCCCCCATTCTCCACTTATGGTCTGAGGTAGGGGTTTTAGGAAAAGATTGAAAGTCTCTTACCGATCCAGTGTTTTCTAGGACTTCAATCTTCTTTCCTTTCATGGCTGGATTCTTTAATAATTCGCTAGAAGCAGCAGTCGGGTTCTGACTTACTATGGGCAAACCTAAAAACTGAAGGATTGCCTTCCTAAATTCACCATCCACCTCTGAATTTGTTTTCAAGACCTGAAGTGGCGTTCTTCCAGTCTCTACTTCTTTAGGTGATGATGGTTTACTCACTATCTTAGGCACTTCAGAAGTTAAGGCCTCTGCTCCAAAACCTACAGCTCCACTATTCTCTAAATCAATTAAAGTTTGGGGTTTTTCAGCCAAAGCATTTTTGGCCTGAGCCCCAGACAGTCCACTTTTTGACTTCATGCTTTTTGCTGCTGCTGCTGCCCTAGTCAACATCTATTCAACTGCAGATCTTTCAGTCTAGCGCATTACCACATGAGCATAAGTTTGTTAAACCATCCTCTGCTACCAACTGTTAGGGAATGGGGTTGAGGGGTACCCCGGACCATGAACCAGCTCATGAGCAAACACACTGGGACTGAAATAAATCTGACAGAGGCGTCTTGTGTAAAAATATAATTTACTTTAAAACATTTAAAAAGCACTATGTCTTTAAGAAAGCACATTAAAAACAAAGTCTTATCTTGGTTATGTGAAGCAAGGCTATCTCCCTAGATTCCTCTCCACAATACCGAAACAGTTCACAAGAGAATAAAGCTAACATGATGATAAGCAGCTTCGGCATCGATACATCATTGAGGCAATAGAAGGGCGGCAGCACAAACTTCACAGCTAAAAGTCACCTGAAGTAAAAACAGTTCAAACAGCAAACATAGCTTGAAGTTTGTGGGAGGAAGAATGTCCAGCAACAAAGAATGTCCCGATGATAGCTTGCGTGCTTCAAAACAGCAAAAGGCAAGCATCCGTAGGAGTTTCTCTGCAACAGTGTCTGGAGTCCTTATCTGTGCTTCTCCTCCCATCTGCGACGTTGCACTGAGCTCTGTTTGCAGCTTCCAGCAAGAGCTCTTGCATCTAGGCCTAAAACAGTGTTAGACCCGAGTAGCAAGCGAAAAGGTCCTTGCTTATATGGGGAGTTAACCTGCAATTAACTAGGGTGGGGAAGGCTTGCAGGTAATTGCAAACAGGAGATGGGTTGATTAAAACCATACTGTTTGTGAGTAGGCAAGTAGCCACAGCAATCCTGGAAACACTCGTGACAGAGGAGTTCGATCCTATGGCTCCTGAGGACGTGGACAGGATTCTGGGATCGCTGAACGCAACCACATGTTTATTGGACCCGTGTCCCTCCTGGTTGGTGCTGGCTTCCCAGGAGGTTACACGAGGCTGGCTCCAGAGGATTGTTAATGCTTCCTTGAGTGAGGGTGTCCTGCCGGCCACCTTGAAAGAGGCGGTGGTGAGGCCCCTCCTGAAGAAGCCCTCTCTAGATCCAGCTGTTTTGGCTAATTATCATCCAGTCTCCAACCTTCATTTTATTGCGAAGGTTGTTGAGAGTGTGGTGGCGCAGCAGCTTCCACAGTACCTGGATGAAGCTGTCTATCTAGATCTGCTCCAGTCCGGCATCCGTCCTGGGCACAGCACGGAAACGGCATTGGTCGTGTTGGTGGATGATCTCTGGAGGGCTCGGGATAGGGGTTGTTCCTCTATCCTGGTCCTGTTAGATCTCTCAGCGGCTTTTGATACCATCGACCATGGTATCATGTTGCGCTGGTTGGAGGGGTTGAGAGTGGGGGGCATCGTTTTGTGGTGGTTCTCCTCCTACCTCTCTGACCAGTTGCAATCTGTGTTGGTGGGGGGGCAGCGGTCGACCCCGAGACGCCTTGTTTGTGGGGGTGCCGCAAGGATCGGACATCTCACCCCTTCTGTTCAACATTTATGTGAAGCCGCTGGGTGAAATCATCCGTGGCTTTGGGGTGGAGTTCCATCAGTATGCTGATGATACTCAGCTGTACATTTCCACCCCAGGCCACCCCAACGATGCCCTTGAAGTGATGTCCCGGTGCCTGGAGGCCGTGCGGGCCTGGATGGGGAGAAACAGGCTCCGACTCAACCCTTCCAAGACCGAGTGGCTGTGGCTTCTGGTGTCCCGATATAGCCAGCTGGTTCCATCGCTAGTTATTGGGGGCGAATCATTGGCCCCCACGGAAAGGGCTTGCAACTTGGGCATCTTCCTGGATACATGGCTGTCTTTAGAAGAGCATATGACGGCCATGGCCAGGGGAGCTTTTTATCAGGTTCGCCTGATACGCCAGTTGCGTCCCTTTCTAGATCGGAACTCCCTACACACGATCACTCAAGCACTCGTCACTTCCTGTCTGACTTACTGCAATGCTCTCTACATAGGGCTCCCCTTGGGGTGCACCGGAGGCTCCAGTTGGTCCAGAATGCAGCTGCGCGGGGGATTATGGGAGCGACGGGGCGCTCACCTCTCCTGCGCGAGCTGCTCTGGCTTCCTGTGGTCTTCAGGGTGCGCTTCAAGGTGTTGGTGACCACCTTTAAAGTGCTCCATGCCTTAGGGCCAGGGTATTTACGAGACCACCTTCTGCCACCAATAGCCTCCCACCGGCCAGTACGCTTCCACAGAGAGGGCCTCCTTAGGGTGCCGTCGGCCAGACAATGTTGGCTGGCGACCCCCAGGGGGAGAGCCTTCTCTGTGGCGGCACCTGCCCTCTGGAACGACCTACCCCCAGTGATATGCATGATACTAGACCTCTGGACTTTTCATCGGGCCCTGAAAACACATCTTTTTCACCTAGCCGGGCTGGCTCGATCCCATCCCTTCGGTTTTAATTTGTAATTGGTTTTAATCCGGGTTGTTTTAAATGGATAGCCAAAATTATTTAATGTTTTTTAAAATTGCTTTTAAATTTTATATGTTATGTTTTACCATGGCTGTTCCCCGCCCTGAGTCCTGTTGGAGAAGGGCAGTATACAAATGAAATAAAAATAAAAATTAATTAATTAATTAATTAATTAATTAATTAATTAATTAATTAATATTCAACATCCCACCCCTCCTGGTAAAATCAACCAATCTTACATTATGTAATCACTTAAGCAGGCGGGCTTCCGATGGGTGTGACTGGACCTGCGCAGTTCCTTAGAATCGGCTTTGGTAACCTGAACATTCAGGCCTGCATCCGCTCAGGATTCTGCCTCTGGGATGGATGGCAGATGGATTTTCAAGGCGTGGCTGGTTCCACAGGCCTGGGTTCTTCAGAAGAATGATGGATCTCCCTACCTCCTAGGCTGTTGTTGTTTTGTGTGTGTCCCCCTCCACCCCCCTAAAGTTGGACTGTAGTGGAGTTCATGTTAGGGTACGATTGTCAGATTTTGTGAGTACCGGTTGCCGGTTGTTGAAGTGTTTCCAACTCCGGAGTTGGTCGATATGTCTATTCCAGATCTTACCATGATTTAATTCTACCCTGTAAGATTT
This sequence comes from Arizona elegans, assembly GCA_022577455.1. NCBI lineage: Eukaryota > Metazoa > Chordata > Lepidosauria > Squamata > Colubridae > Arizona > Arizona elegans. Next base: position 160,852,117 of record JAKOOJ010000001.1, read on the forward strand.
TGGCCATGTAACTTGAGTTATTTTTGCTGGTACCCACTTTGGGTCACCCATGTAATTGTGGGCGTACACTAAATTCCCCACTTCGATTGACTGATATTTACTGGTTGAATCTATGGGTAGATTCTATAGATCTCTGTACTATAATTAGGGTGCAGCCTGTCCAATTGAGATCTTATCTTCTGGCCCATTAACAATTCAGCTGGGCTTTTGTGTGTGGTTGCATTAGGTGTAATGTGTTGGACTAAGAGTAGCTTATCTTTTCCTGCCACTCCCCTGGGCCCATTCGGGCCAGTGTTTCCTTTGTTGACCGGACCATCCTTTCGGCCAATCCATTAGCCACTGGATGCGCCGGAGCTGCCGGGGCATGTCTGATCCCTTCGCTGGCTAGGAACATTTCAAACTGGTTGGCAGTGAACTGGGGCCCATTGTCTGACATTACCATATCTGGTATCCCATGAGTGGCAAACAGTCTCCTCAAGACCCTAATGACTGCTTCTGTCGTGGTTGTTTTCATGAGAGCTACTTCAAGCCATTTGGAATATGCATCTACTACTATGAGAAATGTTTGGCCACGTACCGGCCCAGCAAGGTCGATGTGTATGTGTATGTGTATGTGTATGTGTATGTGTATGTGTATGTGTATGTGTATGTGTATGTGTATGTGTATGTGTATGTGTATGCGTGCCCATGGGGATTTTGGGATTTCCTAGTTCCTAGGGGGTGCACTGGGGGGATGGTCTAGTCTCCTGGCATGGTGAGAACACCCATTGTTCTATTTCCTTGTCCATCCCCGGCCACCAGACAAAACTCCTTGCTAGTGCTTTCATTCTGACTATCCCCGAGTGACCTTCATGCAATGATCCTAGGATTGATTCCCTCAATACCTGGGGCATTACAACTCTATTCCTCCATAGTAAGCAACCCTTCATTACAGATAGTTCCAGTTGGCGAGTTTTAAATGGCTTAAATTCGCTCTCTACTACCTCTGGCCATCCCCTCAACACCCAGTTTAAAATTCACGCCTAGGTGCTATCTTTGGCTGACAGTCTCTGCCGCTGTTATTGGGCTGGTTTCTAACTCCTCTTATCAGCAGGATGGATGTGGTTGGGGCCAGGTCTTCAACAAGGCCTGGCAGTGGGCATTGACTCAGGGCATCTGCGTGATCAATGGTTTTCCCCGGCTGATAGATAAGGTGGCATTTGTAGGTGGCCAGGAAGACAGTCCATCTCATCATTTGGGGAGACAAATAGTTTAGGGTTCATCAGTCACCTGCGAGGAGACCTAACAATGGCTTGTGGTTTGTAATTAGTTCAAATTCATGTCCATATTCATAGAAATGTTTAATCCCTGCCACTGCTGCCAATGCCTCTTTATCCAGTTGACTGTAATTGCATTCAGCTTTTGAGAGTGTTTTTGAATAACAAGCTATTGGTGCCTCCATTCCGTTTGGTAGGCGGTGGCTGAGGACTGTTCCTATCCCAAAGGGGGATGCATTGCAAGTCAGTACTAAAGGCAGACTCTCACGATATTGCATGAGGACGCTCTTAGAAGTTAATAGTTCTTTTACTGTTGCAAAAGCAGAAACTTCTTTATGTCCTCACTTCCATTCTGCAGACTTATCAAGCAATTGATGCAACGGCTCCGCAACAGTTGCCTTCTGTGGTAAAAAAAAATGTTCAATAAATAGTTCAATAGTAAAAGTTCAATAGCCCTAGAAATACTTGAAGTTCTGTTTTATTTGTCGGGGTGGGGGCTTTCTTAATTGCCTTGATTTTGCCCTTTGTGGGGTGGATGCCTGTTTCATCAATTAAGTATCCCAGAAATTCGACACTATTTGGCATTTTTTCTTCTTTATCTTAAGACCAGCCTCTTGGAATCTACTGAAAACTCGTCTCAGTCTTTGTGTTAATTGTTCTTTGTTCTCAGCGGCCACGAGGACATCATCAAAGTACGACACCACCCCTGGAATGCCATGTAGGAGGTGCTCCATTAAGCATTGGAAAATTCCTGGGGCCACACTAACCCCAAATTGTAGTCTGTGACATTTAAAAGCTCCCCTGTGGGTCACAATGGTTTGTCCCTCTGCAGTAGCCTCATCTACTAGTAATTGTTGATATGCTTGGGCCAAATTGAGTTTAGCAAAGATTTTTCCTTTTCCAAAAGAGTGCAACAGATGTTGTACTATTGGTACTGGGTAGGTGCTCTGTTGTACTGCTTTGTTTATTGTTGCCTTATAGTCAGCGCATACGTGAACTGACCCATCTGGTTTCACAGGTGTGACAATAGGTGTCTCCTACCTAGTGTGGTCGACCGGCTTCAAAACTCCCTGTGCAATTAATTTGTCTAATTATCCATCCACCTTGGGCCGAAGGGGAATAGGAATTCACCTCGGTTTCAGTCTGACAGGGTTAATGCTATGGTCTAAATTGAAAGATATAGGGGTCCCTGTATACTTGCCCAGGATTCCATCAAAAACATCCTTGAATTCTGACTGCATCTCTGCTTGCAATTCATTAGGATCCTCTCCTTGTAGGGAATGTATGATTAGTTCTATGCTGATGTCTTTAAACCATTCTACTCCAAGCAGTCTGGGCAGGTCTTTATCCACAATTGTTAGTGGCAGGTGGCCCTTGAATACCTTTAATTTGACAGGAAAAATCCTCTTCCCAGGACTGGGATGTTGTTTCCTTAATAATCCTTTAGTTTAATTCGTTGTGGCTCCAGTTGTTGTCTGGTTATTTCTGGGACTGCCTTCTTTATAGTTGCCCAGGATACTATGGAGATATAGGATCCACTATCTATCTCCATACTACATGGCTCTTTCCCAATCTGTACTGTGATGTGCATTTTTTTTTCTCTATAGGCATCAGAATGCCCTATTATTGTGTGTTCATCATCCCTGTCTCTTTCGGTTCTGTTTCCTTCCCACCTGTAGTTTGAGTTTGGCACCTTCTGGAATCCTCTTTATAGTGGGTCACATTGCCTATTAGAAGGCTGCCTCTGATTGAAATATGCAGGCAGGCTCACTCTGCAAGCTTCTGCAATGTGCCCCCTCTTTTCGCACTGTTGGCATATGGTATCCTTAAACCTACATACTGACCTGGGGTGATTCCCTTTGCATCCTGCACACCATGGGGTTCTCTGTTGTGCCTCATTTTGCCTCAGGTTTCTCTCCACTTTGAATCTATAGATATCTTCTTCTTCCTCCTCGCTTCTCTCTTCTTCACCCCCGTCTATGTATCTATAGTCAGCCCCCTAGAGGAATGGACGCTTCCTGACTTCGGGTTATTAGCCACTGGCTTATCAGAAAGTTCAGCTGCCCTCACCTCTTCCAGTACCTCTTTTAAAGTGAGCACTTTCTTGATTACTAATTTCCTCTGCAGTCTCAGGTCTCTCATGCTCACAAGGACTCTGTCTAGTAGCATTTGATCTACCTTTTCAAATTTGCAACTGGCTGCTATATTCCTCAACTTGGTAATGTATTCATTAATGGTCTCACCTGGTTGTTGCTCTCTATGGTGAAACTCAAGTCAGTGGGCGAATGGTGATGCCATGGAGGCATAATGTTCCTCCAGTATTTCTTGTACAATAGTTCCTTCCATTCTGGCAGATAGTACAGGATAATAAAAACAAGGACAAATAGGCTGAAAAACAGCTTCTATCCCAGGGCGGTAACTATATTGAATTCTACTGTATAGTGCAATATTAATGCAATATCGGTTTTCAATTCAATTGTATAGAATGTGAAGGATGTGTGTTTGTGTTTTATATTTATAATTATAATGTGCACTGAAGATGGCATTTAATTTTGTTGTACGAGGTGCAATGACAATAAAGTAAACTAAATGGCAATCCTCGGTGACAATGGTTTCATAAGCATGCAATAGCTGTACATTGTAGATCAGGGATGTCAAACTCAAGGCCTGTGGGCTGTATCCAGCTTGTGAGGTAGTTAAATCTGGCCCGCAGGCCCGACCTGGAAATAGCAAAGGACTGGCCTGCGGTGCTTCTGGCAGCCAAAACAGGCCGCAGGGGGGCAGCATGCCCCCCCCGCACCTCTCTGCACCCCATTTTGGCTGGCAGGGTGCTGTAGGAGGTGTCCATCCCATCTTACCCACCAACCCACCAGCAAAGGGGAACTACAATGCTGATCCAGCCCTCGAAAAAATCCAGTTTGACATCCCTGTTGTAGATGAATGGGATTTTCTGTTTGGGTTTCATTTCCAGGCCCATCTAGTTCCCAGAGTTTTGTTTTGTTTTTAATAGTTGGCAACTTCTTTTTCTATAGGAATTGATAATTATAAATGCAAATTACTCTTTAATAGTTAAATACTTTTAATAATTAAATGATGTATTGGAAAGATGTAACAAGTGTAAAATATTAATGATGCCCATAATATATCAATTTTTGCAGAATAAGTATGTTTTGTTTACTAGTAAAATTTGCTACTTTCTTATATGTATATGTAGTGAGCACAGTAATTTTAGTGGACAGCTGTAATAATGAAGAAACTGTTGCTGATGAAGTGAAAATAAAAATGGCCAAGTTAAGAAACAGTGAAATGATTAAACAATTGCCAATTGTTTTAGAAATAAATTTGTCCTTTTAAATTACTATCAGAATTCAGTAGAGATCTCAATCCATACTTAGACATATTGTTTGATAATGAATTCTTTTCCTAATTGAAATCAAACTCTTTTGGAGTATTTGAAAAGTTTACAAACTATAAAATAAATCAGGGATATTTGGTGATTATTTCCTTAAAAGCTGGATGTCACAAGTAAATGCCTTATTCTCCTTTATGTAAATAATATATGACCAGGGTATCAGGGGTTAACTTATTCTTCTCTATTTAATATATTCATATTTAACCACTCCTATATCTAGCTCCACCCCATGTATATATAAGGAGCTGTATGCTTTCCTTCTGTGCTTCTATCTGTGAATATTCAGTGAATATAGAATGCCTTCTGTAAATAAACAGTGCTTTATTTGAATATCTAATTCTTAATCTACTTATTGAGTCTGATCCTAAAAATATTGTAACAATCTGGTAGCAGAGGATGGTTAAATTGACTCAATAAAACTTTAAATATGTCTGAGAGAGAAAACTCCAGAAATAAAAGAGAAAGACCCAACACCAGGGCATACAGCAAAGAAATGGAAGCAGATCAAGAAATAATCGATGAGTCCACGAATACAATATCGAGAGAATCTGAAGACTGCACTACTGACAATGAAGAAACAATGGATGAGACTGATGACCAAGAAGAAAACGAAATAGAAAACAACGAACTCAGGTCAGAGATACTAAAACTCTTAAAAAGCCAAAAGAACGATGAAAATCTCATCGCGAACCTCCAAGAAATATTAAAAAACAACGGAGCAGCGAAAGAGAAGCACATCGTTACGAATAAATCTAAAGACTCAAAAACGGTGAGCGATCTGCCTGAAAATAAAAATACAGCGAAAAAGAAAACTAACAGTCCCGCACAAAATTTCGAATGGCAGCCATCTTGGTTTCAACAGACCCCTAAGATGAGCGAAGCAGAGCCAATCAGAAAGCTAGATTCAAAATACCTGGCGCGAAAAGCCTTACTCGATGCAAGAAATGAAAAAGAGAAAATTTACACCTCAGAAGAATCGGACACAGAGATTGAAGAGACTTCGATAGATATGCAAGTAAAATCAGCAATGAAAACGCTCTTTGCTGCTTTTGGACCAAAATTGAAAATCACTAAAGAATCAACGAAAAGGCAAGCAAGCAAACAAACATCTCAGAATCCACCCACTTCTATTCAAACGACGAAAGCGCCGACGCCTGAACCCAGAGAGCCCTGCAGATACCACCCCACACCACAGACGATCCCAGGGACCAGCGTTCTCAACCAAAGAAAGCGAGCGCCTGCTATCACCAGGACTCCCAAGATCGAGCTGGAGACCAATTCCTCAGAAGAAGAGCGATGTGAGGGAGCTGCGGCAGCGAGAACCTCTCACGACGGCTTCAGGAGCAAAATGAACAACGCGCATGTGCAAGACTACACAGACAATTTCGAGGGACATGAAGAACAGAGAGAACCATTCAGAATCGTCGCAAGCATACCCACGCCATTTTGTAACTTTCAACATTTGCAAGACCACGGACTACCTCCAGTTGTAAGTAATGGATCCAACAATATTGGGAATTTACCCAATGATTTCCCAAAACTGAGAATAGATGGCATTAATTTGCAAGAATGGTGTCAGCAGCTCCAGGTTGTCTTTCTAAAAGAAAACTTATTATTTTTTATCACTAATCCCCCAAAAAGACCTTGGACTCTAAAATTAGACTGTCTGCACCATAGGGCATTTTTCTTATTAATTTCCAGTATATCTCCTGCCATGTACCACAGTATTAAGCAAAATCTAACTGTATCAGAAATTATTCAATGCATGTTTAAATTGTTTCACAGTGAAAGTGTAGCCACTACAACAAGAATGTCTAAAGATTTCTTCTCAGCTAGGATAAAGCCAGGGGTTACCATAAGTGAACATTTAATATCTTTAAACAAAATTAGAGCAGAACTGCATTTAAGGGGGGAAATAATTTCAGATCAAACAATAAAGAGTGTTATCATTAACTCACTAGACCCATCGTGGGATAACTATATATCTCATTTAGACACAATCAATTTAGGATATTTATCCATAGAAAGTCTATCTAACAAGCTAATATCTGAAGATAATTCAAGGAGAAGTCGTTGTAACAATCACATGGAACATAAACAATATAAGAGGGTAGTTTTTCAAGAAAGATATCATGAACCAATAGGATGCCACAACTGTGGATCCAAAGAACATAATAGGAGAGACTGTCCAAAACTCCTCAGAAATAGAAAAAATCCTGACTACAGAAATAGGTATCAAAACAGACAGTCATCAATTGATAGACATAGATATAGAAGTCCACCCATCTATAGGGAACATAGAGGGGGCAGGGATAACTCAAAAGATAGAAAGTCTGGTTCACTGAATGGGTTAAACAAACATGACAACACTAACATACAACAGACAGAGGACAATGATTGGCTTATCGATTCTGGAGCAACCAACCACACTACAAATAATAAAAATATACTATCTTCATTTGTAGAGGATAAATTCGTAATTAAGGTAGCTAATCAAGAGAAGGTTCAAGTCATAGGTAGAGGAAATATAACCTTACCTGGCCTAGGAAAAATAGAGGGGGTATTGTTAATACCTGAAATACCTCATAACATACTTAGTGCAATAAAACTAAGCAGAGATTCTGGCATAAATATTGTGTTCTCAAAAGGAAAAGCAACATTAGAGAAAAACAGAACAAACATAGGTACTGTGATTATTAAAGGAGGTCTACCTTATCTAATGACAAAAGAAAAATGGTTACACAACATTGATTCCAACATGGAAGATAACAATAACATAGACAACGAAAGCAGTAGTAATAGTGACAATGAGGAACATGAGATTATTCATAATCACAAAGACACACCCAACAATAAAATACCTAATATTGGTAAACCAATTCATGATGAGTGTGCTCATGTCTTACATAGGAAATTAGGACATGCCAGTTTTCCTGTAGTTCAAAAGATGACTGAACATGCTGAAGGTGTTAAAATAAAAAATTGTAAAAACTATTTGGAATGCTCAGTATGTAAATCTACAAAACTCAAAACTAGCCCCAAACCCAAAAAATCAACAAGATCAACCAACAAAATTTTTGATTTGGTACACATGGACTTAGTTGGTCCATTAACACCATCAATCACATATAGAAAACGTTATTTCCTAACCATTGTGGATGACTATAGTCATTATGGCTTTGTCTATACACTAAAGCACAAAGATGAAACTTTTCAGAAATTTAAGGAGCTTTACAAATGTATAGAAACACAACATAATATTAGAATAAAACAAATTATGACAGATAGGGGATGTGAATTCATGTCAAAAGAATTCTCCCAATGGCTTAAAGACAAAGGGATGTTACATTACACGTCTAGCCCTTTCTCTGCATTCCAAAATGGAGTGGTAGAGAGAAAGAACTCGACATTACAAACCATGATTAGATGCACATTAGAAGATGCTGGCTTAGGAAAACAATTCTGGTCAGAAGCTTTACAATATTCCAACTATACACAAAACAGAACTTGGTCCAGCATTGTTAACAAGACACCATATGAAATGATGTATAATAGGAAACCCAAAATAGCTCATATGCACATATTTGGAGTCACTGCAGACGTACACATACCTAAGCAATTAAGACGTAAAGGTGAGAACGTATCTAGGAGACTCAGGTTCATGGGTTACGAAACAGGCACAAAAGGGTACAGATTTATCGATAATAATAACAGATTTATAGTTTCCAGAACGGCTGTATTCCATGAACAGGCCAACTGGTCTAAAATACATCTTAATGAAATTTTCCCAAACAACTATACAAACACTAAACACCAAGAGGAAAAAACTGGAGAAGAATACAATCACAACATACATAAAAACAAAAACAAAACATGGACAAACAGTCAATACAAAATAAAGACAGATTCATTAACAAAAAAGGAAGCTAGGTATTTACATGACAATGATAGTAAACCAAAAAGAACAATCAGGAATAACAGAAACCAAATACCAAACAAATACAAAGATTATATAATGTATATGGATGGAGAAACATCAACACCAAACACATACGAGGAAGTGCTAAAACTTCCCCCTGAAGAAAAGGAAAAGTGGGAATCAGCCATGACTAAAGAGATGGATAGTTTGCAGAAATTAAATGTATTCACACCTACACATGCACCTAAAGATAAAACTGTTATTGGTACTAGGTGGATATATAAAATCAAAAACTTAGAAGGAGGCAACACCTTATACAAAGCTAGACTAGTTGCTCAAGGCTATGCACAAAAATATCCCGAGGATTACACGGATACATACTCAACCACAGTAAGAACTGAGAGTGTTAAAACTGCACTGGTCATAGCATCAGCACTTAACCTTGATGTATTCCAATACGACATACAGACTGCATATCTACATGCAAAATTAGATAAAGAGATATATGTAAGAGCGCCTCACAGTCAATATACAAACAAAAATGAAACGTGGTTACTAAATAAAAGTTTATATGGGCTGAAACAATCTGGCAAAAGATGGTATGAATGTTTAGTCAAAGTGCTCAAAACGATGAATTTTAATGCCACTACTGCTGATAACTGTTTCTTTGTTAAAAAAGAGGATGACTCTTTAGAATTCGTGTTAATTTATGTGGGTGATATTTTGTATATAGGTAAACACAAAGAGAAGAGAGAAACATTTGTAACGAAACTAAACGAACATTTCTCTTTGAAATCATTAGGTAAGGTAAATAAGTATCTTGGAGTTCAAATTAGTAAAACAAAAAAAGGATTCAAACTTTCTCAAAGAGATAAGATTATAGAACTCCTGAACAAATGTAACTTAAACAATGCTAAACCCTGTGATACTCCCATGCAAACTGATTTCCTGAGGAACACAGATGAGTCATCCCCTGAATTTAAAGATAATACACTTTACAGATCAGTCATCAGTTCCCTTTTATATATCTCCAATTGGACCAGACCCGATATCACTTTGCCTCTCAACTTGTTGTCTAGACACGTCAGCAAACCACTAGTATATCATTGGGAAGCTGTCAAAAGAATATTAAGATATTTGAAAAATAGCTTAGATTTTTGTTTATTATTGGAACCCAATAGTGTCAAAGAGCCCATCCTCACATGTTACGCCGACGCAGATTGGGCTGGCGACACCACATGTAGAAAAAGCACATCTGGTTATATATTTTTTCTTAACAATTGTCCAGTTTACTGGTATACTGGTAAACAAGACTTAGTAGCCACATCAACGACTGAGGCAGAATATGTCTGTTTGTCTAAAGCCTCAAATAACCTCGTATGGTTTAATGACTTGTTGTCAGACACCTGGATGAAACCTTCATTACCATTTATCATACATGAAGATAATAAGGCTGCTATTGAAATATCTAGATCTGATACCATTGGACAAAGATCCAGACATATAGATATAAAATTCAAACATGTGAGGCAGTTATCTCAAGATGGATTTATTAAAGCAGTCCATTGTGAAACGTCAGAGCAAATTGCTGACATACTAACAAAGCCTTTACCCTCTAAGCAGCACAAATATTTGACTTCTAAGTTACAAGTTTTATATTGTTCAGAATCTGAATGTAATTATTGTTATATATCGAATCGGCATTTAGAGGGGGATTTGTCACAAGTAAATGCCTTATTCTCCTTTATGTAAATAATATATGACCAGGGTATCAGGGGTTAACTTATTCTTCTCTACTTAATATATTCATATTTAACCACTCCTATATCTAGCTCCACCCCATGTATATATAAGGAGCTGTATGCTTTCCTTCTGTGCTTCTATCTGTGAATATTCAGTGAATATAGAATGCCTTCTGTAAATAAACAGTGCTTTATTTGAATATCTAATTCTTAATCTACTTATTGAGTCTGATCCTAAAAATATCGTAACACTGGGAATAGTGTACTTGAAATATGTATATAGCATGTATATGTATATCTGTATATATAGAATATATACAGATATTCAAATTAGAATCAGGTATAATATATAGGAGAATGTTTGATTCAAAATGTGATAAATATAATAACATATTTACAAGATAGTGCAAATATAGACAAAAATAAAAAATCAAGAAGTAGAATTTGGACTTTCCTGAGTTTACCTGCTACTGCATAGTCTTACTGAAAAAATTACATTTTAAACCACTTTGAACAAACCACAGATACATATAAATGTTGTGCAAACATCTAAAGAGATATTAATCTTGGTAATATTGAATGTATAGCTGGAAATTATTTAACATATTAATACTCTTAAGATACATTCTTAAGATGAAAAGAAGACACTAAAATGTGTGTGTGTGCCTGTATGCACACATTCCCACACTAGTTTATGTACTACATACATAAACTTTTAGGTGCCTTCCTTTCACTTAAGAGTGCTGAGGGAGGGAGGGAGGGAGGGAGGGGGAGAGAGAGAGAGAGAGAGAGAGGTATATTTTGTATAATTTGTCATAACATAACCATAGACTATGACTTCTGGACTTCATTAACATAGACTACCTGGACTTCATTAATTCCTGGATGAAAAACCAACAGAAAGCCCCAGGACTGTAAAGATGGCACTAGGCTGGAAAATTAAAATATTGGAAAAGACAGTCACTAACCTCTTCCATATTGTTGCCAAAAAAACCAACATAGATTTGTCAGATTTGTCAGCCAACATAGATTGGTCATCAAGGATCAGCTCAAGGTAGATTAATGATGAAGAATCACTTACGAAGTGATCGTCTAAAGATTTCCCAGTGTAGAAACACATAAACTATAGCAGGATAACAAGAAGGATGTCCTAAAGCTTGAATGTATCCCACAAAACTTCCTTAGAGAGTTGCAAAACTCCTCACCAACATTCAACACTTTCACTTAGGTCAAAATAATGATGTTAATCCAAACTTAACTATTACAATTCTTTAATTATAGGAATTATTCTGGGTTTGGGGTATATATTCTCAATAGAAATCTTAAATACTTCCATCAACTTAAGTTCCTTCCTTCCTACCCACCTGCCTACAATTTTATAATGAAAATAAACTGATCCTTAGTGTTTCATACAAAAAGATTCAAAGTAATAATTAAAAAGTGATTTTAAAAAGTTAAATTTATGAAACTATTAAGAGAAGTATTTTTGATTGAGAAATCTTTTAATTTGGGAACATTTACAAAAGAGGCTGTATAGATTGAAGAGGGTAATTTCATTCAGTCTTGGTGATAACTATAATTAAGAGGGAAAATTCATGCTTGATAACTTTCTCAACAATCTAGGTTGTAATCTCTCCACTGAAATGATACTTTAGTGCAAGAGTGTCAAACCTGATCACACCACGGGCCATATCATGCTGTATCACAATGTTTTTTGCCTTTGCGGAGCTGGAGTAGGTATGGCCTGTGTGGACCATATCTAGCCCATGGACTGCCAGTTTGACAGGCCTGCTTTACTGTCACTTAAAAGAAGTCCAGTGCCTCTCTCAAAGACAGTAGATATTCTCTGTCCTTCCCCTGCAAATGGGGCAGGTATTCAAGAACATGTTAGCTAGTTTATATTGTGAATGGAAGATAATAGGTAGCGCTATCAAATATGAACTGTGAAGAAAAATATTTTAAACTAGTGTCTGTTTCATAGATAGCAGGCTCAAGGGAGCAACTAATAAAATATGTGGCTAAAGATTGCAATGCAAATTCCACCTCTTTTGTACTGCATTCATGACATCCCATGATAGTACATAAGGAGTACAGTTTACATTGTAACCATTTTGACAAACCTTGGCTTGCTGCAGACACCTTGATATGCTTGAATATGTTCTAAAAAATTAACTTATATTCATGTTGTGAGATTGCCATCACAAAGAATTTCTATCCCTTTAAAATGCTGAGAAATGACTTCCAGTTGACATCGCAGCAGAATGGACTGGAAAAGAGCGGGTTCCGATGAGCCGCATGAAATTCAGCTGGACGAACTGTTGCCGGGAGGCTTTCAAACCATAGCCGTCTTGTAGGGATGGTGAAGAAAGGAGAGGCATTTCATGGACTGCAAGGAATTGGCAATTTCCTTGCTGGAACAAAAACAGCTTTCCTGAAGTGGCAATGGGGGCAGCAGCCAATTTATGGTGGTTGCTACGAAGTTGGGACAACCGGACTGAAGAATTGAGCAGGAGTGGCATTTGGGCAGAGTGCTAGAACTGGGTGAGATAACTGCCAATTTATATTAAGAAAAATGGAAATTGAAGTCTTAAAAGAATTCTTGAACTTGGACTAGCGGCTATCTGGCATTTGAGGGAAAAAACACACATGCAGAAAAAAGAGTGGACTGTATTATAAAGAATCTAAGAGGAAGTCTTGGATTTGGAAAATTGGGAAAAGCAAAATATTTCAAAAAGGGAATAAATGGTTTTTGGAAAAAAGACAACAATTTACAAGAGGTTTTTAAAAAATACTGAATATTTTGATAAACAATTGGATTTAATAGACTGGAAATGGAGAGTGCCATCTGCTGGAGAAAAGAAAGAGTACTGTGATGCTCTATTCAAATAGACAAAACAGAAAACAGCTGGAAATTTCGACCTTGGCCATATACAAGAAGATAATTTGGACACTGTGAAAATATTTAAGGAGTGACTGTGTTTTTTATTAGGGTGTTGGTTTCATTTCCCTTCTCTTCTGGAAGATAGCTTCACAATTGGATTTGACTGTTGTTGAATTTGGACAATAATTAATAATTGAGAATATTTTGATTTTGAAGGACAAAGGAATATTTCAAGAAGAAAAGAAGAGGAGATATAAGAAAATTACATAGACTTTAAATTTTGGATAATTGCACAGATATATAATTGGGGAGGTATTAATAACTTTTTAAATTGTCACAAAATGGAGTTGTAGATGTATGAAGAGTTACTTTTGATGCTTAAAAGTATGTGTGAATCTTTAATAGGCAAAAAAGAAGTGGAAAATTCATTTAAATTTTCAGAAAAAGAAAATAAAGAGGAACTGGAAGAGGGAAATTTAGAAGAGAAACAAGAAATTAACAATGTTGAAGAGAAAGTGTTAAAAATAGAAATCAGATAGAGAATATTATAGAAATCTTTGGGAATGTATAAGAGCAGAGAGGAAAGGGGGGAAATCTCTCCTAAAAAAGAAGCAGATAATAGGGAAAAAGGGAAATATCTGGAAGAGACAAGGGAAAACTATGGTGAGGGAAGTTCAAACAACACAACAAAAAAAGATAAAAGGAAGCCAGAAGATGAAATGTAATATATACAAAAAGAAAAAAAAGAGAGAATTGAGAAGTTAGAATGAGATAAAGGGTCGGGCAAAAACTACTAGAAAAGGGGATGCTAAAAAGATTGAGAGATGATGGTTAAAGAAGAAGGATGATGAGGCAAATGTTAGTAAATATATATTAATGAATGGGAATAGAAAATAAACAATATAATAACAATAGTGTTTTTGATAGTTTTTTACACTAGAATGGAATTTTAAATATTGAATTGGTAAGAGAGAAGAATTATAGAATATATTATGATCTTAGTTAGATGAAAGCATTGAATGAAATGGGGGAAAATATGTGAGAATAATATGGTAGAAGTTGAAAAAACAAGATATGGCATAAATTATTATATGTGATTATATGATAAAGATGAATGAATAGAACTTGTCTATGCTAAATTTTAACAGATTGAAAAGTGATAATAAGTAAGTTGACAATATTAATTTTGTTAACAATGTAAATTAAAATGAACATCTCAAATGCTAGTTGTAAAGAGAATAACAATGTTGAAATCATGAAAGTGATTATTTCTTTAAAGAAGGAACAAAATATGTCTGTGATAAGCTACAGCAGATGGAAAGGTGAAAAGTAATTTTATAATATTATTAATTTTGATAACAATGTAAATTAGGATGAATATTTTAATGCTAATGATTGGGAAGAAGGAATCAAAGGGACACTTCTGGAAATGAAGAAAGATGGTAAATAATTGGAGCAATTGTAATTGAGAAGAAATATAAGGCTTAAAGTGATGTTATTTCAATGTAAAACTGAAAATGATAAAAAATGATGTGGAAAAAAATGTGGCAGAAGTTGAAACAATAAGAAATGGAGAAAAATGATTAATTTGTGATAAAGGATTAAGATATATTATAATGATGATTTTGATTATGTATAAGATGTATAAGATGTGACCTGGTCAGCATTCTGTTCATAAAATATGTATGATGAAAGGGAAATTTTTTAATAAAACTTATTTTTTTTAAAAAAAATGCTGAGAAACACAATATATGAAAACAGAAAGCCAAGGAACAACATGCCAATAAATAAGTGATTCAACTGTTTCTTAATTTTTCAAGAAACAGTTCAAAATCTTTTTTTTATCTTATCATTATATTTGTAATCCAATACCGTATTTCTCCAAATACTTTCCCTTCAAACAAAAAAATATAATGGAACTGTTCAATTGATCATTAAAAATTGCTTATAACTTTTTCTATCTAGTATTAACAAATCTTCATTGTCTATAATACTATGTTTTTCTTTGCTCATACAAAGAAAGGAAAAACAAGAAATAGTTCAGTGCTATTTAAAATAATGAAATGATTATAATCTATAATTAAATGTTAAATTCTTCCCAAGTGAGCCTATTCAGCCAAATTGTTCTGGAATGCAAGATGCCATATTCTCTTTAAAAGAATAATATCAAAGTAACTAGGACATGCCTCATTTTCTGCATTCTTTGCTTATAGTCTTCAGTCTTCCTCCACTCAGAATATACAGTGCCACAACAATAAGCAGTGGATATTTGTGCTTCTGGAAGGCAATATCCTGCCCTTCCAAATCATATTTCATGACCATTTTTGTATAAACAAACATGTGCCAATACTATAATCAGATGCAGTCTCCATCAAAGGAATAAAAATCTGGCATTGTTTCCATGATTTATCATTATGATTTGTGATCCTTAGATCTCTGCAAATTATTTTACTCTCTGCAAATTATAAAAATTATCTGCAAATTATAAAAACTCTCTGCAAATTATTTTATATTAATTGCAATTTATAAATTAACAAAAGTGTATGTACTTTAAAAAAATGCATATTTATGAACATTTAGAATTCTAATTCATTTCTTTATACTTTTAACCAAGGAATATAATGCAAAATCTGCTTAATTTAGGAAATGCACAGGAAAGATCCCAGCTAATTTTTCTTGGTGAAAATGACACAATATTAAAAAAGAAGGTTTTTTATATAGTTATTCTCATGAATGTACATGAAATATATTTTCCCTAGCAGCATTCATTATTCCTCTTTGCACTTCATGGCTATTTTTATTTTTTTTTTATTTTGTTTTTCCACCAATGAGGCTGTAGTCAAATAATGCTCAGCAACTGATTTTCTCTCTTTGGACTGAAAAATTAAACAGATACTAAATTATGACAGTGAATTTAGAAAGGAAGGCTCCAAGTGCTTGAAAGAACTTGTCTGAGATAATATGATGCTTCTAAGAATATTGCAATCACATCCAAGCAATCACTGAAGCGTGCCATGTAACTACCTCCTCAGCTAATATGCCTTTTTCTCCATGATGACTAATCATGTTCTATTAAACAGCAGTAATGCTGGAAGAACTCAACTATATAAGTGTAATGAAGCCAGTATTCTCTCTGGGCAGATTAGCTACAACTGATTTGACACATACCATCATAGGAGCTTCAGACCTGACAAACTCTGTGCTTTCCTCTGATTTATGCCGTCAAGCTCTTTGGAAAAGAGAATGAAACCCAAATATTCAGTTTGGTAGAGATGAAATGTATGAATGCGCTTAACTGTCAGTTAAAGAAAGTTACCATTCCCCCCCCTCTTTTTCCCTGTATTGTCTCTCTCCAGTAACTCTCATGCAATACTCCTAAAAATCCCACCTAGACACATCCAGTAAAATGGTCCCCCGTCATGAGCTATTTCATTAGTATATCCATGATCCCTCTTTATCTTCTCCCATGTATATTTTTTTTCATTCAAAATCATTGTAAATATGGTTTCTGTAATTCTTTTTCCTTGTGTATTAACACTCTCAGTGCTAATTAACAATATCCTGGTGGAAATGAAAAGAGGAAGAAGAGAAGCAATTTTTAAGAAACATATAGATTTCCACTTTCAAGCTAATACAAGGTTGTAGAAGAAGGAGAAAAAGAACTAAATTGTTCAGATGATGGAAGGCATCCTTGCACCAGTGTTGTTCTTATTAGTATTCTTCTGGGATAAATTGGGAGTAGCCATAAGGATAAAGCGCTTATCCGGACAACCATATTGCAGAAGGATATCAATGCATTCTTGGCTTGTTGCTTGTCTCGCATAGGCTAAAGCACTGTTTCCATGGGTATCGCGTGCCATAACATCAACACCATACTGTGGAAAGAATTTCAAGCCCTGCAATCACTTCTGAATAGCAGCAGACAGAAAAATCTATAAGAAAAAGACTTTTCATTAAATTAAGGCCCATTTTCTTATCTGAGGATTTTAAATCTGGGCTGCTTTTACCACATCCTTTGCTAAAGAACCCTGGAACTGCATTGCTGCTCCTATATCTTTGGTCTGAGTGAATTCATATCAAAATGACATGAGATCATATCTTAAGATCTGCACCAAAATTAGTCATAAGAAAATCCAAAATAGATTTGAGGGGTATCATTCATAGCAGGACTGTGTCTTTAATAAAAAATATCTCATATCAGGGGTTTTCTTCTATTGGAAGCAAATGCAACAGCATCTGGCTATCTGATTCACTGACACTGGCAATTTGAAAATTTTTAGCAAGCTTGTTTCAAATTCATGTGGTACTTATTTATCCAAATTAAGAGCTGCACCAACACGACATTTCCTCTCCTGCAAGCCAAATGTAAAGCTGATCTCCCATCCCCTTCTCCACAGGTTTCATTCATTTCTTCACGTGTTCCATGTGCAAGAAGCAGGATGACAGTCCGCAAATCTTCCTCTGCAGTTGCTCGTAATAGGTGCTGACCTAAAGAAAGGTCTAAACATTGCAATGGAGCAAGTTTTTGCTCATATTTGGCCCGGATCCACTGCTCTTTTTCTTCCCTAGGAAATAAATACATATTATCATTCAATATAAATCTTCATCAGTTAGGCCAGTGGTGAAATCTAAAATTTGTTACTACCGGTTCTGTGGGTGTGGCTTGGTGGGGGGAAGGGTAATGTGACTGGGTGGGCGTGGCCAATTTTTTTTAACTTTTAAACCCATTTTTTCTACAACCTCTTTGGCGAATGCTTTCAAAAGGCTCTGACGATCCCAGCTGAGTTGCCTGATTGGCAGAGGGTTTTTTTCTTTTACCTTTCTTTTTTTTATTAAGGTTTTATAAGTTAAACAAAAACATGTAACAAAAATACATACAGACAATACAAAAGAGGGGAAAAAAAACAAAAAAAAACCAAAAACAAACCAACACTAACTCAGTTCACTGACTGACTTCTGGAAGCTATTGCATCAGTGGTTGTTTTCTATTTCACTTGTTTTTCACTGTACATATTTATATTTACTTATTTACACCTTTATGCATATCTAAGTCTTAAATTTATACTCTATTTTTAGATTTTGTTCTGTCTGAAAATATCAATTACATTTATATAACTTTCTAGAAATCTAGAAAAAAAGGCTTTTTTTCTTTTAAATGCCTCTGACAATCCAAGGTGAGTTGCCTGATCAGCAGAGGCTTTTTTTTCTTTTAAATGCCTTTGACGATCCAAGCTGAGTTGCCTGATCAGCAGAGGCTTTTTTTCTTTTAAAAGCCTTTGACGATCCCAGCTGAACCGCGTGATCATCAGAGGCTTTTTTTTTACTTTTAAAAGCATTTTTTCAGCCGAAGAGGTTGTACAAAAATGCTTTTAAAAGTTAAAAAAAAAGCCTCTAATGATGGTGTGGCTCAGCTGGGCATGGGAGTTGGGGCAGGGATTTTTGTTACCAGTTCTCCGAACCACCCGCCTCCATCGCTACCGGATTGGGTGATCCGGTCCAAACCGGGAGCATTTCACCCCTGATGTAGGCCTATCCTCAGACTGACCTTTGAAATACATACACAATTTGACAGATTGGAATCAGGGCAGTTGTAATGTTTAGATTAAATATTAGAACTATTTTTAATCACATATAAACAGTTGTACCCCAACTCTTTTGTGTATTACATAACACACCTAAACTAAAAATGTTAAAAAGTGTCATGGTAGCAGAGTCATTTTATGATTCAACTATATCACTACATTGATATATTCCATGCATTGATATATTCAGCAGTATGACTGTTTTCTAGCAACAACTGCAGATACAGTAAGTATATTTTCTATGTTGCATCAATCATTTTATAAATCAGGCTCTTAAATTATAAAAATGTAAAATTATACATATCTATTAATTTGTTAAATGTCAGCCAGATCTCCAGCATGGGTTTTCCCTTTGATGCATGTGTCAAGTGTTAAGCAACCTTGATGTCTTGAAGGAAGGACATCATTCCAAATGAATGATGTGGGATGGTTGGGCACAGGTGATGGTGATGGGATTAGGAAAAGC
Organism: Arizona elegans; assembly: GCA_022577455.1. Taxonomy (NCBI): domain Eukaryota; kingdom Metazoa; phylum Chordata; class Lepidosauria; order Squamata; family Colubridae; genus Arizona; species Arizona elegans. The sequence goes on from JAKOOJ010000001.1 coordinate 160,871,375, forward strand.
ACGGGTAGGCAACATACGCACTGGTGGTGGGACTTAGAAGGGCTCGTGTTGGGTCTTAGAAGGGCTCAAGTCAGATAGCAGCTAAAGACAGCAGAGTGTCGATGATGTCACAACCCTGCAACCACACCAACTGCACCAGCGGCAGATTCAAAACAAACGCCTTCCAGCTGGAAATGGTTATGGACACACACAGACCAGCAATTAGAACACAGCAGGACTATAAAGAGGCACTGAGGGGCGGACACCCTCAGCCCCGACTTTGTTTGTATTATCGTTCCAGTGTCAACTAGCAGCTGTTGTGTAGCAGGAAAATAAACCGGGTTTAGTGATTTGAGGAGTGGAATTTTGTGTTTCCCGGGATTCTACACCGGCAGCCTAGTGAAGCCGAGAGTAAGTCGGCACTCCTTCCTGCTTTTTCTATCATGGTTGGTGAGAGATGACCCAGCGAACTACGGCAGAGGGAACATCGGACGGGGCACCATCTCATTGCAAGAACCAACTGTGGCAGAAGAGGAAGAGAAGGCAGTGGAGACACCAGCTGGAGGTGAACAACCTGTGGTTCATCCAAAACAACGGGAAAAGCATATGGAGGAGGGGTTGGAAGACCAGGATACACATGGGGCAGGAGTTACACAAGCCACTTCTGGACATTGGTGGCACAGCTCAGCTGTGATGGGGAAGACTGGAACTAGGGTACCTACACCCCCCCCCCCGGGGCTCAGTTCCAGGGATGGAGGGAATGGCAATGGGCCGAAGATGAAGAGGGGGAGTGGAGCTAGTCCACTGTGCCTGGAACGACCACCATGGACATATTAAGGGAGCGGTTCGGGGAGGCAAGTTTTTGGGACGCGCCCTCATGGCAGCCATGGGCGCCTGGTTTGGACCCTTCAGTTGGCAAAGTGGGGCTGCAGCAGTAGGAGTGTCTGAGAGCAGACTCCGTTTGGCTAGTCCCAAGTTTAGACAAGAACAGAGACAGGGACGGTCTAGGGCAGAAGAACACAATATCCCTGAGGCTTCTGCCTCATCCCTGGGGGAGGTGATACGTGGCTCAGATCAACTGCAATTGAGGCCATCGAGAGATGGGGAGATGGGTCATGTGAACAGACGGCAAGGGCAGCACAGAAGGGACCATGATGGACCGGCTATGGGTTGAGCTATGGACCCCTTACCCATATGGGCCCCAGGAATGTAGAACCCGCAGGCCCCATGGGGGCCTCCTCCTGTGCAAGCCATATTTGATGGAGCTCTGGAATGGGTGGCCCTGTTCCTGGACCAAGTAATCAGCCATATGGACCTTTATGGCCGCCTATATCCATCTCAATGGGCAATGGTCGTTGCAGTTACTGCGGTACTCACAGGAGAAGCAGTTGATTGGGTGGTGGACCTTCAAAGTGACCATGCCCGTGAGTTAATGGACCTTGGCTTGTTCCTGGAAGCTCTACATAGCCGTTTTGAAGATGAAGCCAGTACCCAAGTGGCTGAGGGGGAACTAGCTCTGAAACAATGGAGAAGACTGGCTAAGGAGTATGTGAAAGAATTTCGGAAGCTAGCTGGGAGGCTGAGATTGTGGCCTGAAAGACTCTTGATACATCAATTCCATATGGGCCTGGATAGGGAGTTTAGACAGGCTTGTATTTACAGGGGCCTCGCACCTCGTTTAGCTGACTGGTATAAGACGGCGGTGGACTTGGACATTGGTTTGTGGGAATTTAGACTGTGAACAGCGACAGTTGGTCTGAGTCAATTTAGAAGAGGGGGTGAGGGTGAGACAGGCAACAGACCAAGATACAGTGAAACCTTTCCTACCCATTGGATCTAGGAATGTTGACCAAACTAAAAGACCCTTTTGTTGTTATCGGTATAATCAGGAGGGCCACAGGGCAGCTGACTATCCCTTGCCGCCCCCATGCATATCTACTCCACTGGCACCCAGCCCCGGGGAATAAGCTCAAATACTGATTACAGAGGACCCCAGAATAGTCTTGAATTGTGGCCCAAACGTCCATGGGTGATACGACTATGCATACAGAAGGTGGGAGTCCTCCTGGGACAGCTCGCATTCCTTGGATTCCGGGACAAGTGAGGCAGAGGAGGATATACAGGATCCCATGGTAAGCGAACCAATACACCCATTCATAATTCCGGTGACCATCAGACACCTGGGCATGGGAAAAGAGAGTGATCAAGGGGCGTTAGTAGACTCCGGATGCACCCCGTGTCTAATCTGTTACTTGATAGTAGAGGCTTTAGGCATCCGCATGGTAAGATTACAGATTACCTTTGAGCAAATGGATGGGTCAACCTTGGGGGGACACCCAGCCATGCATGTAACTGAACCTGTTCATCTGAGAGTTGGGGAACATGGGGAACATATTCGGTTCGTGGTAATAGACTGGATGATCGAACCGGTTATCTTGGGACTTGCCTGGCTAGACAAGTGGGAGCCAACCATCTGGTGGGAGGGTGGATTCTGTAAACTAAGGCTAGTAAAGGGATCAGAGCCCCATGTAAACAACCAAGATAGAGGAACACGAGGGGAAGCATCATTGCTGTTACCAGATAGGGGATTCCTAAGTATTTGTGAGGATTTAGCATGCGTATTTAGCAAAGATGAATGTGACTCCTTACCTCCCCATCATGATACTGATTGAGCCATTGAACTGATATCTGGAGCCAAGTTACCGAAACCCCATATGTATTCAATGACTCCAAGAGAACTGACAGAGTTAAGGAAATACATTGATAAAAATCTATCTAGAGGCTTTATTCGGCCTAGTAGGTCACATATGGTGGCTCTGGTACTTTTCAGAGAAAAGAAGGATGGCGGATTACATCTCTGTGTTGATTACAGAGGCCTCAACACTGTGTGTGTAGAATCATTATATCCGCTACCGCTTATGACAGATCTGTTAACTACCTTGGCGACTGGTAAAATCTTCACAAAGCTTGATTTACGTGAAGCGTATTATAGGGTGCATATCCAACCAGGGGATGAATGGAAAACCACATTCAATTGTCCCCTGGGGAATTACCAATTCCAGGTGATGCCATTTGGGCTACAGGGTGCTCCGGCCATATTCATGCAGCTCATAAATGAGGTTGCATGACTATTTGTACTGGGGGGTCCTGGTGTACCTTGAAAACATTTTGATTTACACGAACACTATGGAGGAACATACTCAATTGGTTAGACAAGTATTAACAAAACTGTTAGAAGCCAGACTCTTTGTAAAACTCTCAAAGTGTGAATTTCACTGCACGGAGATAGATTATCTGGGGTTTAGGATAACTGGGGAAAGGATAGAAATGGACCCAAAGAAAGTAGAGGCAGTATTAGAGTGGCAAGCACCAAGGTCTAGGAAACAACTACAGAGCTTTCTCGGGTTTGCCAATTTCTATAGGCAATTTATCCCATCATTTGCCCAGGTTGCTTTGCCACTGACGGGGTTATTACGCACAAAAAATACATCCACTGCCAAACCCAAACCAGGACAGATATTAAACTGGTCTCCTGTATGCCAAAAAGCATTTGAACATTTAAAGGAGTAAACATGTGCTTATATATCATGTAAACTCACACAAACTGAGAGGAATTGGGCTATATGGGAAAAAGAGGCGTTTGCTGTAAAATGGGCTTTACAAACATGGAGACACTTATTAGAAGGTACAGAAAAAGTTTTCAAGGTCTGGACAGACCATAAAAAACTGGAAGCACTCCCAATGCCTCGTAAATTATCCCCCAAACAAATCAGGTGGGCACAGTATTTCTGATGATTTAATTTCGTTCTGAAATACATACCAGTGGAAAAGAACTTCCTAGTGGGTGCTTTATCACACATGTCCCAATACGATAGCAAGAGGGATGGGATAATGTAGGCTACAGTACCCCCTACACAAACTGGAACATGAGTGATAGACAAAAAATGATTAAAACATGACTGGGTAACTAAATTAAAGAAAGAAATAGAGTCTGATCCATGGCTACTAGCTAACACGATGTCGGTTACATGCCAAGAGGTATTGGCATGGAGAGGGGACAAAATCTATATTCCTACATATCTGAGAACCAAAGTAATGAAGCAATTGTCAGCGTTCCAAATTATGATCTCTTTCAGCGCTGACATAAAATCACAGAAGGACTTGCTTTAATGCTGAGATGAACTTTCACCTAGTTCCTGGCTTTTCAGCAGATAGCGTTACTTGGGCAACAGAGGGAGGGGTTGGAAGGAGGTGCCAATCTTGGCTGCAACAGAGTTCAGGCATGTTGTTTTTTTCTATTCTTAAATAAAAGAGATTCATTAGAGACTTTGCATTTGAGAATGAAGTTTATTTAAGATAGCAACGAAACCTGACAGACAGCCAAGATTCCTCCAAAGCAAGGCTGGCTGACTTTAATTCACCCCGTTCCCTCCCAGACGTCTGATCGGACTGGAGATTGTCCCCTGACATTATGGCTGAAGCCAAGCTCTCGGAGGAAAGCCTGCTTCAAACAACGAGTGGAGGAGAAGTGGTTGTGATCCCAGCCAGTTTGGAAAGTATGAAGGCTCAACTCTCCCCGCCTTCCCCCTCGGCAAAACTTCAAGCAAAGAAGCGTGAGCCAGATAAGTACCCGGGGACTGTGCCAAAAGCCTCTGAGGCTGAATTTCCCTTTCGAAACGTGAAAGACAAAGGGAAACCCCTAAGTGAATTGGGCAGGGCATTCTGGCTATGGGAATGGGAACAAGCCAGAAAACAAACTAAGTGCCAAGAAATTCTAAGGAAGCCACTCGAAAGCCCCATAGATGAGTTGAAAGAGAAATTTGACCGTGCCACCCTTCAGTGGGAGGGGCCATCCTGCAGACCCAAAGAAAAGAGAGAACCAGTCTGGGCTGTTGATCTAAGAGGCCGTAGGCCAAGGTGAAGCCCTTCCCCCCTCCACAGCAGCAGGAGGAGGAGCCCAATGACGCATCCATGGGTCCCCCCCTCCCAGCAAGCAGCGAAGCCTAGATGAGGCAGCACCTCCCTACCCCAGGATGAGAGACGAGGCAGAGGACTATCAACACCAAGGCCAGCCCTACAGAGCTCAGCACAGAGAGGAGAGGGTAGAGAGAGATGAACCACCCCAGTTCAGAGGGAAGTTCGATGGTAACCCAGACAACCTCGCCCAATTCCTCGATTCAGCTGAGATATACATAGAGCGTTTTGGACACCTCTATCCTTTCCCCAGAGCCATAGTGAATGCTATCTCGGAAGGGCTGGAGGGAGAAGCAAAGAGGTGGTCAGCATCCCTCTACAAAAACAGGGCCCCCCAGCTGCAAGATGCGGATGGGTTCTTGCAACTATTGAGAGCCTGTTATGAGGAGGAAGAGGAGGACCCCTATGTGGAAGACGAGCTAACAAACCAAATGCAGAAGGGGAAGCCTGTCAGAGAGCATATCCATGAATTCAGGAGAGTTATTGGGACACTGCCTCCCCTACCAGAGCGATTGCTGGTGTATTTTTTTAGAAAAGTCTAGATAAGAGAATTTCCCAAGTGACTGCTTATTGGGACATCCCAAACCGACTCTCTGAATGGTTCCGGGTAGCGATAAAAGTCGACAGAGGGCTGCGGGCAAACGACATGTCGAACCCACCAGATGGAAAGGAGAGGGGCCAGCTGGGCCAGGGGCCACTCAACAGACGAGAAACCCCAACATCACAGCCCACCCAGAGGCCATCTGCCCCACAGAGCCCACTGAAATGCTACAGATGTGGGGGAAGCGGCCACATAGCAGCAAGATGTGGAACCCCTAGGCTGGGACCAGCTCCACCGCCCAAAGCACGACCGGAACGAGGGCCCAAGCGCGCCACCCATGTACCGCGGGAAGCTCCCCAAATCCCGGAGTCTTTCGCTCACCTGACCGAAACCAGAGGAATCCCAGATGAGGGAGATCAGTCCCCCGAACTCTATGACATGGAGGACGAAGGCAAGGACGACCTGATGGTGAGTGGACCCGTCCATCCTTTTCTTTTCCCCATAAGCCTAACAGCCCCCAAAACAGGGGCCCAAGAGACTTTCCAAGCCCTAATAGACTCTGGTAGCACACGGTGCCTAATCAACCTACCCACAGTTCTAACATTGGGAATCCGAGCTAAAAAGCTCAAACAACCAATTCGCTTTGAGCAAGTTGATGGGTCCCTAGTGGGGGGCTTCGCAGCAAAGAAGGGGATAATGATAATTATCTTGTTGTGTTTTTCCTATGGGGCAGGTTACGTCGGAGAAGTGAAGGGAGAGGGGCCGGATGTCAGCGTTCCAAATTATGATCTCTTTCAGCGCTGACATAAAATCACAGAAGGACTTGCTTTAATGCTGAGATGAACTTTTACCTAGTTCCTGGCTTTTCAGCAGATAGCGTTACTTGGGCAACAGAGGGAGGGGTTGGAAGGAGGTGCCAATCTTGGCTGCAACAGAGTTTAGGCATGTCGTTTTTTTCTATTCTTAAATAAAAGAGATTCATTAGAGACTTTGCGTTTGAGAATGAAGTTTATTTAAGATAGCAACGAAACCTGACAGCAATGTCATGATGTCAAAACAGCAGGACATTTTGGGTTTTTGAAGACATTACACCTTTTGAAGACATTACACCCCAAATGGTTCTGTCCCAGGTGCCTAATGGACCCCGAAAGGTTCCTGACGGAGCTTGGGCCGTTTCCTGAGACTCTGGCACACGACTCGACTGAAGAGCTGGTGGCCACCTGGGAGAGTGCGGCCGCCGGAGCTTTGGATCGCTTCGTGCCTTTGCGGCCTCTGACCCGATGCCGATTTCAATTGGCTCCTTGGTTCTCTGAGGAGCTGAGAGAGATGAAGCGTCAGAAAAGACGTCTAGAGAGCATTTGTAGGACTAGTCAATCCGATTCCGACCGGACACAGGTGAGGTCTTATATCAAGACCTACCTAGTGGTGATAAAAGCGGCGAAATCTAACCATTTCTCCGCTCTTATCGCATCTGCAGAGAACTGCCCAGCTGCCCTGTTTAGGGTGACCCACTCCCTTCTTCGGGGGGGGGAGTGCGGGAAGATCCCTTGCAGGGCTGCGCTGAGGATTTTGTGCAATTCCTGCATGATAAAGTCGCTCGGATTTGGGATGGCTTGGACTCCGATTGGATGAGTCCAGGGGAGGAGACAGGGGCAGGTCTTGAGAATATTATCTGGGAGGAGTTTGATCCTGTGGCTCCCGAGGATGTGGACAGGGTTCTGTGTAGGATTAGTGCCGCCACATGTTTATTGGACCTGTGTCCCTCCTGGTTGGTACTGGCCTCCCGGGAGGTTACACGAGGCTGGCTCCAGGGGATTATAACTGCTTCTCTGAGTGAGGGTGCCTTTCCCGCCGCCTTGAAAGAGGCGGTGGTGAAGCCCCTCCTCAAGAAGCCTTCCCTGGACCCGGCTGAATTAGCTAACTACCGTCCGGTCCTCAACCTTCGTTTTGTGGCAAAGGTTGTTGAGAGTGTGGTGGCACGACAACTGCCTGGACACCTGGATGAAGCTATCTATCTAGACCCGTGCCAGTCAGGCTTCAGGCAGGGGCACAGCACAGAAACGGCATTGGTCGCATTGGTGGATGATCTCTGGAAGGCTTGGGACAGGGGTTGCTCCTCTGTCCTAGTCCTATTAGATCTCTCAGCGGCTTTTGATACCATCGACCATGGTATCATGCTGCAGCGGTTGAGAGGGTTAGGAATAGGGGGCACCGTTCTGCGGTGGTTCTCCTCCTTCCTCTCCGACCTCTCGCAGTTCATGTTGGCAGGGGGGCAGAGGTCAACCTCGAGGCGTCTCACATGGGGAATGCCACAAGGGTCAGTCCTCTTGCCCCTTCTGTTCAACATTTATGTGAAGCCGCTGGATGAGATCATCCGTGGTTTTGGGGTGAAGTGTCATCTGTACGCTGATGTTACTCAGCTGTACATCTCCATCCCAGACCACCCCAACGATGCCCTTGATGTGATGTCTTGCTGCCTGGAGGCCGTGCGGGTCTTAATGGGGAGGAACAGGCTCAGACTCAACCTGTCCAAGACCGAGTGGCTGTGACTGCTGGCGTCCCGATATAGTCAGCAGGTGCCATCGCTGACTATTGGGGGTGAATCTTTGCCCCCCACAGAGAGGGCTCACAATCTCTGTGTTCTCCTGGACGCATGACTGTCTTTAGAAGAGCATATGACGGCTGTGGCCAGGGGGGCCTTTTATCAGGTTCGCCTGATCCGCCAGTTGCAGCCCTTTCTGGACCGGGACGCCTTGCGCACGGTCACTCATGCCCTTGTCACCTCCCGGCTGGACTATTGTAATGCTCTCTACATGGGGCTCCCCTTGAAGAGCACTCAGAGGCTCCAACTGGTCCAGAATGCGGCCGCGCGGGTGGTTATGGGCGCAACTCGTTGTGCCTGCGTGACACCCCTCCTGCACGAGCTGCACTGGCTCCCAGTGGTCTTCTGGGTGCGATTCAAGGTTTGGTTACTACCTTTAAAGTGCTCCATGGCATAGGACCCGGGTACCTTCGAGACCGTCTTCTGCCACCAATAGGCTCCCACCGACCAGTCCACTCCCACAAAGAGGGTCTCCTCAGGGTGCCATCAGCCAAGTTATGTCGGCTGGTGACACCCAGGGGGAGGGCCTTCTCTGTGGGAGCCCCAGCCCTGTGGAATGAACTGCCCCCGGAAATACATAAGATCTCCGACCTCCGGGTGTTTCGCTGCGCATTGAAGACCCTGTTGTTCCGCCAGGCCGGGCTATCAACATAATAAATTTAAATTGGGGTATTTTAAATTTTTGGGGTTTTAAATTGGCCAAATCTATTTAATTATTTTAATTTTTAATCATTGTTGTGTCTTGTGTTTTTAAATTGGCTGTACACCACCCTGAGTCCTTCGGGAGAAGGGCGGTATAGAAATAAAATAATAATAATAATAATAATAATAATAATAATAATAATAATAATAATAATAATAATAATAATAATAATAATAATAATATCAATCAGAAGGCAATTTTGGTGGCCTAGAATCTGTATGGAGATTGAGGACTATACCAGAGGGTACCCAATCTGTGCAATGTCCAAACCATGACCGGAGAAACCACTTGGTCTCTTACAATTGGTAGCCGGACCCAGTAGACCATGGGATGAGATCGCCATGGATTTCATAGTGGAACTGCCAAACAGCAAAGGACATACGGTAATATGGACTGTACTCGACTTGTTTTCTAAACAAGCACACTTCATTCCCTCTAAGGGGTTACCATCAGCGCAAAGATTAGCTGGACTATTCATCCATCATATATACCGTCTACATGGAGTACCAAAACGGGTCATATGAGATAGAGGGGTACAATTTACTGCCAAATTCTGGAAAACATTTCTACACTATATTGGCTCAGAGCATGAATGTGCCAATGCTACGGTGGAACGTTACCTACGATCCTATGTGTCATATCAACACAATGACTGGTACGACCTATTACCTTTTGCGGAGGCAGCGTATAATAATTCAGTCCATCGTAGTACAGACTATACCCCATTTAGGATAGTGACAGGAAAAGAATTTCCTGCCATTCCAGAGTTGAATGTACAGACAACAGAGCCCAAGTCATCATTCGAATGGACGGAAAGCATACAGAGAGTCTGGTCCCACATGAAAAAAGCACTAGAAAAAGCAGCAGAAGAGTACAAACAGCAAGCAAATAAGAGGAGGGATGATTGTCCACCATTCCGGGTGAGGGACAGAGTATATCTGTCTACTAAATACTTACGGTTATGGATACCCAGTAGAAAACTCGGTCCCAAGTATATAGGACCATTTACCATAAACAAAGTGATAAATCTAGTAACTGTGGCATTAAAGCTACCTCCTTTAATGGGTAAAATACACCCAGTATTTCATTGCAGCCTACTAAACCCAGTAACGAACCCCCAATGATCCCAATACCTACCCAGGCCCTGTATCAGGGGAACATTACGAGGTTGAAAAGATCATTGATTCAAGATATTGTAAGGGGACCCTAAAATACCTAGTTAAATGGAGAGGGTACCCAGATACTGACGCATCCTGGGTACAGGAAAGAGATATCAACGTTCCAAAACTAGTACGACATTTCCACAGGTTATATTCCCAAAAACCGAGCAGTCCAATAAGCTAACACTAATCTCTCCCTTTCTCATTTCAGGTGGAAGCCTGGTAGGGGGAGCCGCCTGTCGAGCATCAAGCAACTCTCGACACCATGATGTCTTGAAGGAAGGACATCATGCCAAGTGAACAATGTGGGAGGGGGGTTGATGGGCATGGGTGATGGTGGTGAGATTAGGAAAAGCATGGGTAGGCAACATATGCACTGGTGGTGGGTCTTAGAAGGGCTCGTGTCGGGACTTAGAAGGGCTCAAGTCAGATAGCAGCTAAAGACAGCGGAGCGATCATGCCGACTGCACCAGCGGCACATTAAAAACAAACGCCGTTCAGCTGGAAATGGTTACGGACACACAGAGACCGGCAATTAGAATGCAGCAGGACTATAAAGAGGCACTAAGGGGTGGACACCCTCAGCACCAACTTTGTTTGTATTATCGTTCCGGTGTCGACTAGCAGCTGTTGTGTAGCAGGAAAATAAACCAGGTTTGGTGATTTGAAGAGTGGAGTTTTGTGTTTCCCGGGATTCTGCACCAGCAGCCTAGCAAAGCCGAGAGCATGCTTGCAATTGGCTGCCATAATAACGGGGAGGGGGGCATGGCATTGGGGTTAGGAAAATGAGTTGGTGTGATGAAGGCACATGTGAACTAAAAGGGAGGTTTGTTCTCAAGAATTACTGCGCTGCTGAATGGAGTTGTTTACACCCAGTCAAGGCCAACTGTCCTAAAACTCCAGATGGACGAAAGTACCTGAAGATGTGCTCCACATGACACTATGCGAGACGTGGTTTGGACATTCAGCATGGGTCCCTGGGGGGAGGGATTTGGGGAAACTTTCAATATGTAACTTTTGCGCCTTTTCGATCAGCTTTCCTTTCACTGCTCTCATTTCAGTACTTTCAGTAAAAGTACATCTTCTCTAATTCAATGGAGTTGGGGGTTTTCTTTCTTTCTTTCTTTCTTTTTTTTTAATTTGGTCTATATGCCACTCTTCTCCGGAGACTCAGGGTGGCTTACAATGTGCTAAGCAATAGCCTTCATCCTTTTGTATATTTATACAAAGTCAGCTTATTGTCCCCACAACTGGGTCCTCAATTTACCTACCTTAGAAAGGATGGAAGGCTGAGTCAACCTTGAGCCTGGCGAGATTCGAACCTGCAGTAATTGCAGGCAGCTGGTCTTAATAACAGGGTGCTTTAGACCACTGTACTACCAAGGCTTCTTGGGTTTTGAACAGAGGCAGGTCTGACATTAAGCAAGATCTGCTTTATCAGCCAATCCAGAGACCTAGTCTACCAAGGGGGCTGAGCACACAATGTCAACCCACGGGAACAACCAGGAAGACTGGGGAGCCCTGGGGTTGACCTCCCACCAACTGCACAGCTGCTAGGAGGAGACAGAATGGCTGGAGGAGCTGCAGCTCAAGGAGAAACCGGTCTGAACCAGATGGTCACTAGGCATAGGATGTATGGAAGACCCAGAGGAGCACCCGCCAGGGGTGACTGTCGCCAGATGCTGGCGGGGAAATGGTGCCTTGCAGGAAGCCAACAAAGAGGACATCTGGCTGACCAATGCTCTGCAACTTCTGCATGAAGCACTCGAGAGTCGGAGAACTTGGAGCGGGGGCTTGCACAGAAGCATGACCTGCCAGTGCGTGAAGAAACTGGAGAGGCAGTGAGAGGAACCGGCATCTCTGCAACCCCAGCTGTGATTCCTGTAGCTCAGCAGGGGCAACTCCAGCTGCAACTGTCCCAGAAGCCACTGGTGCTGCAGCCCAGGCCCCCTTGTGGGGGGGCGCCATCCCCCAGAGGGGAAATTCCAAAGGTTCCTCAGCTGGGAGTAAAATACAGAGGGGATCCTAAAGCCCTGGGATTCTTCCTAGCTCAAATCTGGAATCACATGCAGGAGTATGGGGAAGATTTTGCTTCAGAGGCAGCCAAAGTGAGTTGTGTCACCATGTCCCTGGAAGGGACCGCAGCAGATTGGATGGTCACCCTTCACAACAATGATGCCCCCTAGTTGAGGGATTACAACCAGTTTATGGTGGTGCTCCATGTGCAGTTCAAGGACTCCCTAGCCAAACGTAAGACTAGGACAAGGATGAAGACCATAAGCCAGGGTCAGAGATCAGTAGCAGAATACACCCAGGAGTTTAACGAGTTGGTCTGCCACATGCATGCTGGTCCTCAGAGGCAATGATGGAGTGCTACAAAGATGAGCTTAACAGTAAAATCTATCAGAGCTGCGTCTCCCAGGAACCCCTTGAGACCTTCAACGCTGGTATATGTTGGCAGCCAGGGTGGAAATCAATCTGACCGAGGTGGAAACTGATCTTGGCACAATGGAAGCTGCAGCTCAGGACCTTCCCCCTCTGCCCCAAAAGAGGCCCTGAGAGCTGCCAAAGGTGGGCCAGCAGCCAAAATGAGATCCACAGCATGCTTCAGGTGTTGGAAGGAGGGGCACTGAGTAGCTGATTGCCTCACCAAGCCACACTCCAAGCCAACAACTGCTGGGGGCAGGAAGCCCAAGAAGTAGCCAGCAAAGCACCACAAAACAGCGCTGAAAGGGGTGGAGGTCATTGAATCCACCCCTCCTGGCCAGGAGGAGCTGGGAACTCTGACTACCCTGGAGGACAGTGAGACCAACTCCGATGACGTCCTCCTGGTAAATCAGCATGTAGCCCCCATGACCATTCTAGTGGAGCTGCAGATACCTTCGTCTGGCGCCAAGGGGGAGATGCTAGCCCTTTTGGTGCACAAGATGCATAATTAGCCCTGAAGTGGTAGAGAAACTGAGACTGAGAACACTGAGGATGCCCATAGCATTTTTCCAGCTGGAGGGGTCGATAGCTGGGGAGGCCCAGCTCACTTTGTAACTGAACCAGTGGAGATGTGGATAGGGGATCACCGAGAGACACTGAGTTTCATTGTAACCCCTGGAATAGAGTGATCCCTCTTGCTTGGATTACCCTGGCTCCGAAAATGGAACCGTCATGTGAATTGGAGAAAGGGGCTTTTACGAATCCATTCCGCTCAGCCAGGAAGAGGGAGAGGAAAAACCCCACCCAGAGCCAAAGCTGCAAGAGAGCTAGGAGCTCAGCGAGCAAGCACCTAGATGGTGAGGAGAAAATCCCAAAAGAAAATTGGGAGGGAGGCTTCCAGTTTCCTCGTCTTCGGCGACGACGGTGCCTTTTTTAAGCATCGCCAGCCCAGCCGCTCGTGAAGCGGCTTGAAAGCTTCAAAATCCCCAGGATTTTTGAAGAAGAGGCAGCAGGGCACAGGTCGAGCCTCTGCAACCCCCCCAGGGAATTGTTTCTGGGGAGGAAACAGGCGCGGCTCCCTCCCAACCTGCTGAGACTCCGGGCGGCGTGGGACGTCTCTGCTTTCGCAGAACAAGCCAGCTGCAGGAAACTTCAAAGAGAAAGGAAATAACCCAAACAAACAGCCGAAATCTACTTGAACCCTGAAACTCTGAATTGCAAGTATTAGCACTTTGCTGATCTTTTATTTTGAAGGGAAAACTTCTGAATGAGTGAAAGTGACTGGAAAAAATATGGCATTCAGCATTAGAGTAAATGAATCAGCGAGTGTGGATTGGTGAAGTCATCTTGCTTTGTTACAAAGTTAATAAGTTGCTATAAAGTTGCTTCGGCTGTAATAACAGGAACAAGAGGAAAATCTCTCCCTTTTATTTGACTTTGCTTCACCACAGTTTTGTTCTGATTAAATCTGGGGGACTTTTTTAGAAGGCTTTGTGGAGGTGGCAGAAGAAGAGGAACCTCCCTCTTCAGAAAAGCTAGCCTACGTGGCAGGATGGCTTCAAAGAAGCAGGAAGGCAAAACGGGGGGGGGGATCCCCCACACGCAAACAGGACACGCAGTCACAAGCTCAGAAAAAAGATTTTGATATGGGAGATTTAAAAGAATTTATTTCAAAAATTCTGGATGATAAATTTCAAAAAGCTCAACAGGAAATAGATGATAAAATCCAAAAGTCTCAACAGGAAATTATGCAGGAAATGCAGCAGAACCAAAAGAAGGTGACCAAAAAAATAACAGATGTGGCGTCTGGCCTGGCAGGATTTATTATGAAAGTTGAGTCAAAAGTGGATGAATTTAAATCAGAAGTTAATGCTAAGATGAAAAATAATGATCATAAATTTTTTGATGTTGATGATAAGATGCAGAGAGTTGAGAACGAGATTGTCATGATGCAATTCTGGGCAATGGAATTTGCTATACGGCTTCGAGGAATTAGAGAAGAGGAGAGACAAGATTTGAGACAGGTCTGTGCTGAAGCCCTAGCTGTGATCTTAAAAGTTAACCCTGATATGGTTTTTTGTAAAATAGACAAAATTTACAGAGTCAATTCCTGGGTGGCCAGACAAAGACAATTGCCTAGAGATGTGGTCATATATTTTACAGACAGAGTAATAAGAAATTTTGATATGGGAGATTTAAAAGAATTTATTTCAAAAATTCTGGATGATAAATTTCAAAAAGCTCAACAGGAAATAGATGATAAAATCCAAAAGTCTCAACAGGAAATTATGCAGGAAATGCAGCAGAACCAAAAGAAGGTGACCAAAAAAATAACAGATGTGGCGTCTGGCCTGGCAGGATTTATTATGAAAGTTGAGTCAAAAGTGGATGAATTTAAATCAGAAGTTAATGCTAAGATGAAAAATAATGATCATAAATTTTTTGATGTTGATGATAAGATGCAGAGAGTTGAGAACGAGATTGTCATGATGCAATTCTGGGCAATGGAATTTGCTATACGGCTTCGAGGAATTAGAGAAGAGGAGAGACAAGATTTGAGACAGGTCTGTGCTGAAGCCCTAGCTGTGATCTTAAAAGTTAACCCTGATATGGTTTTTTGTAAAATAGACAAAATTTACAGAGTCAATTCCTGGGTGGCCAGACAAAGACAATTGCCTAGAGATGTGGTCATATATTTTACAGACAGAGTAATAAGAAATGATATCCTGCAAAAATCTTTTCTTACTTCTGTGCAAGTGGGAGGGTCGAAGATTACAGTTTATAAAGAGCTTCCACCTAAGATGTTAAAATCTAGGAAAGACTTTGGCTTTCTTGTTAAAGAACTGCAGTATAACCAGATTCCATTTCGTTGGGATGCTCCAACTGGTATAATTTTGAGATATAAGGGAGAGAGACACCGTTTGAATACTGTGGAGAAGGCGGAGCAATTTTATACTGATATCTTTAAAGAAAGAACACCATCCCCACGTACATCCACAGTTTTGGAGATTAAGGACAGTGATAAGAAGCAACTTCAAGATCCGCAACAACAATCTAAGCAGGAATCAGAGGAGTTGAAGGGCGCTGAAGGAGGTTTCCTGGATGAGCCTTTGCTGGAACCTTCTCCAATTTTGGAGCCGGTCTGGATGGCTGAAGTCAAGGACCAGCGTATAACCCGAGCAAAACTCAAGCAACTTAAAGAAAAGTTACAGCAGGAAAGACAAGATGAAAAGGGGGCAAAGACTATACAAGAGACTGGGGCCGTGGGGAATGTAGGACAGAAGATTTCGGATAAAATCCGATTATTCTGTTCTTGGCTCCAGAAAGAGAATAATGATGATTAAATGTTTATCTTGGAATGTGAATGGGTTGAATGCAACACAGAAAAGGAAGAAAGTATTTGCATATTTAAAACAACATAATAATGACATAATTTGTCTACAAGAAATGCATATCACAGTTCAAGATCAAAATTATTTGAAAAATTCCAAATTAGGAACACATTTTATATCTTCAACTAACTAAAAAAAGAATGGTGTGGTTATTTATGTAAATAAAAAATTAACAGCCAAACTTATAGAAGCTGATCAAGATGGCAGGTTTGTAGCAATTGAATTACTTTCTGCTAATAGTCAAGTTCTTCTGATAGGAATTTATGCTCCTAATCAACAACAGGACTATTTTTATAAAATGCTACATACTAAAATACTACAATGGGATTATAGATCTATTTTAATTATGGGAGATTGGAATGGAGTAATTGATTCTAAATTAGATAAAAAGACTTTGGCGAAGTCAAGGATTAGACTACCACAGACTTTCTTTGATATGAAAGAAGATTTGGAGTTAAAAGATATTTGGAGAATACATAACCCAAAAGAACTGAATTATACTTTCTTCTCTGATAGACATAGATCCTTCTCTAGGATTGATTTCATTTTGTTGTCAGATGACTTACTTGTTAGGACAAAAAGAACAAAGATTCTGCCAAGAACTTTGACTGATCATAGTCCAGTGTGGATAGAAATTGAGACATGCAAGACTGAGAGACGCTCTTGGAGATTAAATGAAAACTTGTTCAGATATGAAAAAAATATAATAGAACTTAAAAAGTATTTGAAAGAGTTTTTTGAAATGAATTTGAATAAAGGCACTCCAATGGAGATTGTGTGGGACGCAAGCAAAGCATACATGAGAGGGGTGCTTATTTATATGAACTCTAAACATAGATTGATCCGACAAAAGAAAAGACTTGAATTGGAAGCAGAAATAAAGAATAAAGAACAGTTACTTATTAAAAATCCAACAGATGAAAGAACACGTGGTGTTATAAAACTTTTGAAAGATCAATTCCAAATGCTTATAGCGGAACAAGTTGCAACAAATTTACAATACGCGAAGCATAATACATTCTGCAACGCCAATAAACCGGGCAGGTGGTTGGCCTACACATTGAGGAAGAAACAGAGCATACGGACTATTGATAGTATCGGTATCGGAGGGAAAGAAATTGTTCAACAGAAATTAATTAAAGAAGCCTTTCTTGAATATTACACTAAACTATATGCTAGAGAGGAGGTGCAGAATGGACTTATAGAAAAATATTTAGACAACAAAAGAGTTACAAAAATTACTGAGCAACAAAAGGAAAGAATGAATTATCCTATAACAGAGGAGGAGATAATAGCAGCAATAAAACAATTAAAAACAGCCAAAGCTCCTGGAACGGATGGTCTGACTGCAGTGTACTATAAAACTTTGCAGGCAGAAATGGTGGAACAACTCAGAGACTTATTTTGTAATATATAACAAGGGGGAAAAGTACCCCCATCATGGACTACAGCTTACATTTCTTTGATACCAAAAGAACAAGCAGGTCCCAAAAAACCGGAGAATTACAGACCAATATCTCTTTTGAATACGGATTATAAAATTTATGCAAAAGTACTAGCCAACAGACTGATGCCAGTAATTCAAAAGGTGATTCATGATGACCAAGCGGGATTTATTGAGGGTAGGCACATGAATGACAATGTAAGGCAAGTAATAGACTTATTGGAATATCTTGAGAAGAATAAACAGATCCCTGCAGTGCTGGTTTTCTTGGATGCAGAGAAGGCCTTTGATAAAGTGGACTGGAATTTTCTACTAAAGACTTTAAAAAAGATGGACTTTGGGGACCAATTTATACAGGCGGTCTCAGCAATTTATCAAGAGCAAAAGGCTCAGATTATTATTAATGGAAGTTTGACAACAGAGTTTAAAATCGAAAAAGGAACAAGACAGGGATGTCCGTTGTCCCCATTGTTGTTTATTTTAACACTAGAAGTCTTGTTAAATACAATAAGGGACTCTAATATCTTGAAAGGTATAATGATAAGGCAAGAGGATTACAGAATAAAGGCATTTGCAGATGATCTGGTTGTTACCCTGACACAGCCAATGGAATCAATAATCCAGATGAAGGACATTATACAAGACTATGGTAAAGTTTCAGGTTTTAGATTGAACCAGAAAAAAACTAAGATGATAGTCAAAAATATGACACAAGATCGTAAACATGAGCTTGAAAGGAGGGCAGGTTTTGAGATTGTACCAAAGGTAAAATATCTAGGGGTTCAGGTTGCAGAATCAAATATGAAATTGTTTCAAAATAATTATGAGGTGTTGTGGCAAGAGGTGCAAAAAGACATGGAGACTTGGAAAAAACTGCAGCTGTCTTTACTTGGAAGAATAGCAGCAGTTAAGATGAATATTTTGCCAAGATTTCTCTTTTTGTTTCAAATGATTCCGGTGCTTAAAAATGATAAACAACTAAAAGTATGGCAAACTGGAGTGAACAAGTTTGTCTGGAACGAGAAAAAACCAAGAGTAAAATTGAAAATTATGCAAGATGTTCCAGAAAGGGGAGGTCTTAAACTTCCAAACCTACAGTTATATTATGATGCAGCAGTTTTGACTTTAACAAGTGATTGGTTTGAAGGAAAAAAGATTGGAATATTAAATGCAGAAAGTTTTGATTTGGAATTTGGATGGCACGCTTACTTATTTTATGACAACAAAGTAGATAAAGCATTTAAAAGCCATATACTTAGAGATTCTTTGTTGAGAGTTTGGAAGAAGCACCGACTCAAATGGGATTATAAAATACCGCTATGGTTGGATCTTGGTCATACTTTGTGGAATACAAATATAATGTCACTCGGGGGGGTTTTATACAAAGAGGTTCTTTTTACAGATGCGGGCAGATGGCAGCTGAAGACATTACAGACATTGTTGGCTGAAGGGATTAATCTAACTTGGTTACAATATAATCAATTGCAATTGAGATGGAAAGAGGACCAAAAAACTGGTATTATGATGTATGAGGAAGAATTGGTCAGACACATAAAAGAGAAAGGTCCAATGCATATTAAAAGACTTTATAATGTTTTGTTAGAAAGGGATTCAGAAACTGAATTAGTTAAAGATTGTATGATTAAGTGGACACAAAATTTTGAGGAACCAGTGATGTTGGAAACATGGGAAAAAATTTGGGTTCAGAATGTTAAATTTACACAGTCGCAGAATTTGAGGGAAAATTTTTATAAAATGTTTTACAGATGGCATTTAGACCCCAAAAAATTGTCATGTATGTACCCTAATGTGCAGCCTAAATGTTGGAGATGTGATTGTCAAGATGCTACATATTATCATGTTTGGTGGACCTGTAAGAAAGTTAAGGCTTTTTGGATAAAAATTTGGTGGGTCATGCAGAATGTTCTGAAGAAAAAAATTCAATTTTCTCCACAATTGTTTTTACTGGGTATAGTTAAGGGTTTTACATTGGGTGAAACAAAACTGATATTGTATATGATAACAGCAGCAAGATTGTTGATAGGTAAATACTGGAAAAATGAAGTGCTGCCCACGATTGAAGAATGGACTTTGAAGATGGCCAGTTTTGCAGAGATGGCGAAGATTTCAGCATATCTAAAAGATTGTTCACAAGAGACTTATGAATGGGAATGGAAGAGGTGGATAGATTACGTTCAGAACAAATATCAAACTAGGAAGTACCAAATAGCTTTTATTTGAAAATGTTATATTAAGATAGAAATATTTTAAGGTAATGAGGATGAAAAATTTATTTGAAAATGTTATATTAAGATAGAAATAGGTTAATGTAATGAAGATGAAAATTTATAAGGGGGAGGGAGGGGTTCAAGTTTTACATATAAAGGAGGGCTTTTCCTTTTACTTGATATGTGTATACTGTGGGGAAGTCAGGGGGGAAGGGGAGGGTTAGGGTGGGTTAGGGAGGTTGGGAAGTTTGGGGTGGGATGAGGGGGGAAAAAGGGGTGAAAATGTAACTGTAAAACTTTTGCAATAAAAAAAAAAGAAAATTGGGAGGAATGCAGCTGAATGAATCTAGCTGAATGCAGCTAGAGGGGCTTGGATGTGCTCCCACCCCATTACCCCATGGACTGCAGCATAGAAATCCTCTGGGGATGAAATACTCTAAGCCAAAGATCTACTCGATGACCCCATGAGGAGGAGCTGTGAGCCTTTATTGACAAAAATCTAAAGCGGGGCTTCATCCAACCAGCCAAGCTGCAGGTGGCCACCCCAGTATTGTTTCGTGAAAGAAAAGATGGGTGTCTTTATTTATGCCTGGACTATAAAGGGCTTAACGTGGTGTATGTGGAGAACGTTTATCCACTGCCCCTAATGAAGGAAGTGTTGGCTCATCTGGCCAAAGGAAAAATCTTTACTAAGCTGGACTTGAGAGAAGGTAATTACAGAGTCCACCCAGTTATCCCTTCCAAGCAACTGGCTGTCCTGGTGGACCTTGACCTTCCCAGTGACTTAAGTGAGGAGCTGAAAGGAGGACTGAAAAGTGATGACTGATTCCTGTTCCATTCAAACATGTGCACCATGCGAGGTGGCCTAGCATGGATTGGCGCTAAACTATATGTCCCCGCCAGTCTTAGGGGAACTGTGCTGCAACGGGCCCATGATTCGAAAGCTGCTGGACACTTTGACTTAGTGAAAACTTTACACCTAGTCAAATGGCAGTTCTGGTGGTCCTTGTTGAAAAAGGACATAGAAACCTACATGGCCAGCTGTCTTTCTTTCTTGGGTTTTGAACAGAGGCAGGCCTGACATTATGTTTCTATCCCATATTTTCTGTATTACCTATATGGACAGGTGTGCCTGTGTGTCTGTTTCCTTAGTATTTTCTCAAGCTTTCTGATTGGGTTGAGAAATATTTTAGATTAAAGTCCTTGATCAGTCCTGTGATCAAGCAGGGACTTGAATCTGGCATCCAGGTTTGAAGACTTTAAAAGCTATAAAATAAAAACAAAGATACTCACCAAAAATCTTACGAAAGGCCAAAATAAGAAATTAGAGAAGAAATTAGGAATTCAAACTGTAAAAAAGTAAAGTATCTGGGTATTTGGATAACGGCGAGAATATCTTCAATAAAGGAAGATAATTATTTGAAACTACTGCAGCAAATTTAAAAAGATTTAGAAGTTGGGCAAAATTACAAATATTATTGATTGGAAGAATTGCTACTATAAAGATGAATATCCTACCAAAAATTTTATATTTATTTCAAACGGTACCTATAAAATTGGGGAAAAGCTTTTTTGAAAAATTGAATAAAATTATTAGTAAATGTATATGGTTGAGGGAAAAGCCCAGAATTAAATTAAAACTCTTACAAGACTCTAGAAATAAGAGTGTCTTTGGCCCCCACACTGGGAACTTTATCATCAGGCTGCATGTCAGCGTTCCAAATTAGGCTCTCTTCCAGCGCTGACATAACGAGATGAAGCAGAGAGAACAGAAGCTTGATTTATTGCTGAGATGAACTTTTACCTAGTCTTTGTATGTTACAGATAGTGTTTCCTGGGAGACGAGGAGAGGGGCTACATTCCTGTGAAAAGAACGTGCTGGGATGTAGAGATGGATCTGCATGATGGCCAATGAGACATTGGGGTTGGAGTGCGGAAGAGGAGGGGGTTGGAAGGAGGGGCCAGTTTGGCTGCAAAATGAATCAGGAATGTCGGACTCTGCTATTCTTAAAATAAAAGTGATTCATTAGAGAGCTTGCGCTTGAGAATGAAGTTTATTTAAGATAGCACCGAAACCTGACAGACAGCCAAACTCTCCTCCAAATCCAGGCTGGCTGAGTTTAAATCATCCCGTTCCCTCCCAGACATCTGGTCGGACGGACTATGGCTGAAGCCAAGCTCTCGGAGGAAAGCCTGCTTCAAGAGACGGGAGGAGCAGAAGCGGTCGTGATTCCAGCCAACTTGGAAAATACAAAGGTTCAACTTTCTCCGCCTTCCCTCCCCGCAGAACTTCAAGCAAAGAAACGTGAGGCAGATAAGTACCCGGGGACTGGGCCAAAAGCCTTAGAGGCGGAATTTCCTTTTGCAAATGTAAAAGATAAAGAAAAACCCCTAAGTGAATTGGGAAGGGCGAGCTGGGGATGGGAATGGCAGCGAAGCCCAGACAAGGCAGCACCTCCCCACCCCAGGATGAGAGGCGAGGCAGAGGACTATCAACACCAAGGCTGGCCCTCCAGAGCTCAGTACAGAGAGGAGAGGGAAGAGAGGGATGAGCCACCCCAGTTCAGAGGGAAGTTCGATGGTGACCCAGACAACCTCGCCCAATTCCTCAATTCAGCTGAGATATACATAGGTTCGGACACCTCTACCCTTTCCCCAGAGCCCTAGTGAATGCTATCTCAGAAGGGCTGGAGGGAGAAGCAAAGAGGTGGTCAGCATCACTCTACAAATACAGGGCCCCCCAGCTACGAGATGCGGATGGGTTCTTGCAACTATTGAGAGCCCGTTATGAGGAGGAGGAGGAGGACCCCTATGTGGAAGACGAGCTCAGAAACCTAATGCAGAGGGGGAAGCCTATCAGAGAGCATATCCGTGAATTCAGGAGAGTCATTGGGACACTGCCTCCCCTACCAGAGCGATTGCTGGTGTATTTTTTTAGAACAAGCCTAGATAAAAGAATTTCCCAAGTGACTGCCTATCGTGACATCCCAACCGACTCTCTGAATGGTTCCGGGTAGCGATATCACAGCCCTCCTACAGACCAACTGCCCCACGGAGCCCACTGAAATGCTACAGATGTGGAGGAAGCGGCCACATAGCAGCAAGATGTGGAACGCCTAGACCGGGACCACCCAAAGCACGACCGGAACGAGGGCCCAAGTGTGTCACCCACGTACCGCGGGAAGCTCCCTAAATCCCGGAGTTCTTCGCTCATCTGACCGAAACCAGAGGAATCCCAGATGAGGGAGATCAGTCCCCCGAACCCTATGACACAGAGGACGAAGGCGAGGATGACCCGATGGTGAGTGGACCCGTCCATCCTTTTCTTTTCCCCATACACCTAACAGCCCCCAAAACAGGGGCCCAAGAGACTTTCCAAGCCCTAATAGACTCGGGTAGCACACGGTGCCTAATCAACCTACCCACAGTTCTAAAATTGGGAATCCGAGCTAAACAGCTCAAACAACCAATTCGCTTCGAGCAAGTTGATGGGTCCCTAGTGGGAGGAGCGTACGCCACACACTTGACTGAACCCGTGAGACTAGAACTCGCAGATCACTGGGAGACGATCCGCTTCATAATAGCCCCCAAGATGACAGAACCAGTCATATTGGGGCTCTCGTGGCTCGACAAATGGGGCCCAATCATTTGGTGGCAAGAGGGAACCCGCAGGCTGAGAATAGCAAAGGGGCCCCAACCCCTGCCGCCCCGACCAGAAGAATTCCCTCCCACGCTGAAACCCCAAAGCAGCCCTCCACTACAGAAGAAAACACCACCAACACAAGGGTCCCTCCCAGATGGTGCAGCAAAGCAATTGGCAGCCGCACCCACCACCGCTTGTAACGCAAACCAGATCCCAAGGGAGTACCAAGACCTGGCAGGGGTATTCAGCGAGGCCGAGTGTGACATTCTGCCCCCCCACCGCGAGACCAATTGTGCCATCGAAATTATCCCAGGAGCGAAACTACCCAAACCTAAAATGTATGCCATGACGCCCCGAGAAATGCAGGAAATGCAAGACTACATAGACAAAAACTTACAAAGGGGATTTATTGAGCCAGTAAAACCAAGGGTAGTGGCGCCGGTCATGTTTAAAGAGAAAAAGGACGGCTCCATGAGACTGGTGGTCAACTTTCGAAGTATCAACGATGTTTGCGTACACAACTTGTACCCCCTCCCCCTCATGAAAGACATGTTAGCCCACCTAGCTAAAGGGAAGGTTTTCACCAAACTAGACCTTCGAGAAGCTTATTACCGAGTACGCATAAAGGCAGGAGATGAATGGAAAACAGCATTCAACTGCTCCCTGGGTAGTTTCCAGTTTAAAGTAATGCCTTTTGGATTGCAAGGAGCCCCAGCAGTATTCATGCAGTTAATAAACGAAGTCTTACATGAACACCTTTACAAAGGGGTCCTCGTCTACCTGGACGATATTCTTATCTACACGGAGACCATAGACGAACATATACCCCTCGTCTGCCAAGTACTGGAAAAACTGCTACGGGCAAACCTATATGTCAAACTACCAAAATGCGATTTCCACCAATCATGGCTAGACTACCTGGGCTACCGAGTATCAAATGAGGGGATAGAGATGGACCCAGCCAAGGTCCAATCAGTTCTACAATGGCAGCCCCCTCGCACCCGCAGACAACTGCAAAGTTTTTTAGGCTTTGCGAATTTCTACAGACAATTCATCCCCTCGTTCGCGAAGATTGCCAAACCTTTGACGGACCTCCTAAAGACAGGAAGCCCAGCGATGAAACCTCGCCCGGGACAACCCCTACAGTGGGATCTGACCTGCCAACAGGCATTTGAGACGCTAAAAGGACTGTTCGCGAAAGAACCTGTCTTAAAACACCCGGATCCGGAACAGCCTTTTGTCATCCAAGCAGACACAAGTGATGTGGCAGTTTAGGAGCCGTGTTACTGCAAAAGAACAACCATGGTGATCTACAACCCTGCGCCTACACTTCCCGCAAACTCACCGATACGGAGAGGCGATGGGCGGCGTGGGAGAAGGAAGCGTTTGCAGTAAGGTGGGCCTTGTTGACCTGGCGGCACCTTTTAGAGGGAGGCCAGAAACCATTTGAAGTCTGGACTGATCATAAAAACCTAGAGGCCCTAAAAACCCCACGAAAACTGTCGCCCAGGCAAGTGCGGTGGGCACAATACTTCAATTGTTTCAATTTTGAGCTTAAGCACATCCCAGGAGGGAGAAATTTCCTGGCTGATGCCCTCTCCCAGATGCCCCAATATAACAGTGAGCAGGAGCAGGTAGTGAATGCCATCATCCCCTCCACCCAAGCTGCAGCCCAAGTGATCACCAGACGGCAACGACGTGATCAGCAAGGCCAACTTGCAAATGACTTAACTGCAAAATTAAAAAATGAAACGCTGACAGACCCCTGGTATCGGGACAATCAACATCTCTTGACAAAAAGAGATGAACTAGCATGGAGGTGGACAAAGCTCTATGTCCCACAGAGTTTACGCATCCTGATTCTCAAGAGGAGCCACGACGTTAAACCAGCAGGACACTTCGGATTCCTAAAGACTCTGCACCTAGTACGAAGGCAGTTCTGGTGGCCACACATGAGAAAGGACGTAGACAGTTATGTAAAAAGCTGCACCATTTGTGCCATGATGAAGACAAGGCCAGGGTGCCCACCTGGATTGTTGTAACCAGTAGCTGAACCAACAAGACCATGGGAGGAGATTGCAATGGACTTTATAGTAGACCTACCGAGGAGCAGTGGAAATACAGTGATCTGGACTGTAATAGACTTATTCTCCAAACAGGCACACTTCATTCCTTGTAGTGGACTGCCTTCAGCCCGTCAGTTATCCAAACTGTTCCTGAAACACATTTACCGCCTACATGGAGTCCCCAGGAGAATCATTTCCGACAGAGGGGTCCAGTTCACAGCAAAGTTCTGGAGGGAGTTTCTACGATCCATAGGTTCATCCCAAGGGCTCAGCTCAGCATTTCACCCGAGCACCAATGGGGGGGCAGAAAGACTGAACGCTATGATAGAACAGTATTTAAGATGCTACGTCGACTACCAGCAGTCCAATTGGGCAGACCTCCTATCTTTTGCGGAGGTTGCATATAATAATGCTGTCCACAGCAGCACGGGGCTAACCCCGTTCAAAATAGTGAGTGGCATGGATTTTGTTCCCATGCCAGAATACCCGAGGGAGCCCCCTTCCTCAGTCAGTTTGACCGATTGGATGGCAATGTTGAGACAAACTTGGGAAAATGTTAAGAGGGTGCTGGCAAAGGCGGCTCAATCTTATAAGGAACAAGCAGACAAGCACCAAACTCCCCAAAGACCATTTCAGCTGGGAGAGAAAGTTTACCTCTCCACCAAGTACTTGAGACTTAGACTCCCGAGCAGGAAATTGGGTCCAAAATTTATAGGACCATTTCCTATAATAAAAATAATCAACCCCGTTACAGTGCAATTGCATTTGCCACGGCTTTTGGGGAAAATTCACCCCGTTTTTCACAGTAGCCTTCTAAAACCTGTAGTGGGGTCTACTTTAAGGCCAACGTCACGTGAACCCCCTGGGCCCCTGGTTGTTGGGGGCCAAACGCATTACGAAGTGCAGCGGATTCTTGATTCAAGATGGCACAGGGGGCGCCTTCAGTACTTAATTAAATGGAAGGGTTACCCAGTGTCAGAGGCTTCCTGGGTGAAGAGCGCAAACATTCAAGCTGATCGCCTTATAGCAAAATTCCATGCAGACCACCCGGGAAAGCCAGGGGGGGGGTGTGCACAGCCAGGGAGGGGCTGATGAGACTAATCTTGTTGTGTTTTCCCTATGGGATAGGTGATGTCGCAGAAGTGAAGGGAGAGGGGCCGGATGTCAGTGTTCCAAATTAGGCTCTCTTCCAGCGCTGACATAACGAGATGAAGCAGAGAGAACAGAAGCTTGATTTATTGCTGAGATGAACTTTTACCTAGTCTTTGTATGTTACAGATAGTGTTTCCTGGGAGATGAGGAGGGGGGCTACATTCCTGTGAAAAGAACGTGCTGGGATGTAGAGATTGATCTGCATGATGGCCAATGAGACATTGGGGTTGGAGTGCGGAAGAGGAGGGGGTTGGAAGGAGGGGCCAGTTTGGCTGCAAAATGAATCAGGAATGTTGGACTCTGCTATTCTTAAAATAAAAGTGATTCATTAGAGAGCTTGCGCTTGAGAATGAAGTTTATTCAAGATAGCACCGAAACCTGACACTGCAGTAATATCATGGGTCAAAGAATGGATAAATTTAAAAAATGGAAGAATTCTAATGATTGAGGGGCACGATTTACAGAGGGGTTGGCACGCCTTTATTTGGGAGGGAAAGAATAAAGCCCACACATATTTCCAAAGACATCAGGTGAGAGAAGTATTGCTAGAAATTTGGATGAAGATTAAAATAAATTTTTACACAAAAGTACCAAGATGGATATTGATGATGGAAACCTTGGTCTACCCCAATTTAATTGACTTAAACAAAATAGTAACCTATAAAGAATTGCTAGACGGACAAGGAAATTTGAAATCCAAACAAGAACTATTAGAAGAAGGAATTAAAATTGATTGGTGGCCTTATTTACAGATCCAAACAAAATACAAAAAAGACTTAGAATTATATGATTTTCAAAATGGATAACAAGAAATAGATAAAATATTAACAGGGACAGATGAAAAGATAATTACCAAAATGTATAACTGTCTCCCCAAATTTAAAATGGAAGAGGAAACGATGAAGGAAACAATGATAATTTGGATGAAAAATTTTGGATACAACATAGAATTGGAGTACTGGGAAAAAATATGGGGAACAAATTATAAAATGATGTTGTAGGCCACCTACAAAGAAAATATTTATAAAATGTTTTATAGGTGGCATTTACCCCTGGCGAGATTAGCCAAGATATCTCCAAACAATCCACTGCACTGTTGGAAATGTAATTATTCACAAGGGACATACTACCACATGTGGTGGACATGTCCCAAAGCAAGAGAATATTGGCTTAAAATTAAAAAATGATTGGAGGAAATGACTGAAAAAAAATTGATATGAATCCTGAATTATTTTTGTTAGGGATTATAAAACAAAAAATGAGTAAAGAAATTCAATACCTCATACTCCACAAAATTACTGCCGCCAGAATTTCATTTGCCCAAAACTGGAAACAACAACATGCTCCAACAAACATGATGATTATAAAAAAGGTGCTGGAGTGTGCAGAATCAAATAAGCTAACAATGGAATTTAAGGACAGAGAGGAAATGATTTATTATGAAACATGGAACAGATGGTATGATTGGCTGGAAAAGGAATCTAATGGATAGTGTATAGCAAAAGAGAAGACATTATAATGAAATATTATATTTAATGTGTAGTAGGTATGTGCTGTATATAAAATGTATTGATTATATGAATAAGTATGTAACAAAAATGTGTATGTATATAGTTGGCTGAAAGATAAATTGGATATTACTAAAAATGTCAGTATTGGAAAGCTGTAAAAGTGTAACTAAGATTTAAAAAATGTAAATGTTGAATAAAAACAATTTAAAAAAAATAAAAACCATAAAATAATGAGATGGAAGATTTCAACTATCCAATTATTTTTTGAAAAGTATTCTGCCAAAACCAAGTTATTTTTGAATTGTGTTGCCAGTAATAGCTACTTTTCCTATCATAAAAGTTAGAATCAAAGAGCAGGACAAGAAGTCATAGATGGAAAAGAAAGATTCAACCTAGAATTAAGGATAAATTTCCTGACAGTAAGAATAATTAATCAATAGAATGGCTTGCCTCTAGAAGTTGTGGGTGCTGAATCACTGGAGGTTTTAAGAAGAGATGGGACAGCCATTTGTCTGGAATGGTATAGGGTCTCCTGATTGAGCAAGGGGTTGGACTAGAAGACCTCCAAGGTCCCTTTCAACTCTGTTACTGTTTACTCTGTAGCAGAGTTAGTAATAGTGTTAACCATTCAGTAATGTCTGAGTTTTGACAACTTTATAGGTAAGTGTTCTCCATGCACTCTTTGGCTGAAGAGGTTGTAGAAAAAATGCTTTTAAAAGCCTCTGATGATCCCAGCTGAGTTGCCTGATCATCAAAGGCTTTTAAAAGCATTTTTAAAAAGAACCTCTTCAGCTGAAGAGGTTGTAGAAAAAATGTTTTTAAAAGAAAAAAAGCCTCTACCGATCAGGCAACTCAGCTTGGATTGTCAGAAGCTTTTAAAAGTATTTTTTCTACAATCTCTGAAGAGGTTGTAGAAAAAAATGTTTTTAAAAGCCTTTGACTATCCCAGCTCAGCCACACGATCATCAGAGGCTTTTTTAAAAAAAACTTTTAAAAGCATTTTTTCAGCCAAAGAGGTTGTAGAAAAAATTCCTGTCCTACCGGGAGTTGGGAAATGGGCCGTTTCAGCCCTCTGGAGGGCCTCCAAGGGAGTGGAAAGGCTGTTTTCACCCTCCCCAGATGCATAGAGGGGATCTGCAGCCAGGTGAGAAAGAAAAAGGTGCTTTCCCCAACACCCAACCTCCAGGCCCTCTGGAGGCAGGAAACAGCCTGTTTCACTACTTCTAGTGGGCCCAGAAGGCCCGAAAATCAGCTGGCTGGTGCACACATGCACGCCAGAGCTGAGCTGGCATGCTATGATATGGCTATGCATGCCACCTGTGGTACTCATGCCATAGGTTCACCATCACAGCCCTAGAAGATAGGTTCAAGATCCAGATGGATCTTGACAGTCTTGAACACTGGGCCCTATCTAACAAAATGAAATTCAATGTAGAGAAAAGTAAAGTCTTACACTTAGGTAAGAAAAACCAAAAGCACACATATAAACTGGGGGAAACCAGGCCTAAGAGCAGTGACTGTGAGAGGGATCTTGGAGTATTAGTGGACAATCAGCTAAATATGAGCCAACTGTGTGCAGCGGCAGCTTAAAAAGCCAATGCAATTCTAAATTGCATTAACAGAGGGATACAATCAAGATCAAGTGAGGTACTAATACCACTCTATAAAGCCCTAATAAGACCACACCTACAGTACTGCATCCAGTTTTGGTCACCACACTATAAAAAGATGTTGAGATTCTAGGAAAAGTGCAGAGGAGAGCAACCAGGATGATTAGGGGACTGGAGACTAAAACATATGAAGAATGGTTACAGGAACTGGGCTTGGCTAGACTAGTGAAGAGAAGGACCAGGGGAGACATGATAGCCATCTTCCAATACTTAACGGGCTGCCACAGAGAGGACGGGGTCAAGCTGTTTTCCAAACCACCTGTAGGCCAGACAAGGAATAATGGATGGAAACTGAACAAGGAGAGATTCAACCTAGAAATGAGGAGGAACTTTCTGACAGTGAGAATAATCAACCAATGGAACAGCTTGCCTTTGGAAGTTGTGGGAGCTTCATCACTTGAGACTTTCAAGAAAAGATTGGACTGCCATTTGTCAGATATGGTGTAGGGATTCCTGTTTGAGCAGGGGGTTGGACTAGATGACCTATAAGGTTCCTTCCAACTCTGTTAATCTGTTAATCTGAAGACATTGATCATGTCCCACATGAATGTCACCAAACTTCAGTCAGATGCTATTCCGAGTACAGAGGTATGCATAACAAAGGGAATTCTTATGATGGGGTCAGCAGCTGTCAGTGAAATGTATATAGAAATAATATACTGTCAAATAATAGTCTTATTCTCTTTGAGTCAGATTCTACTTTGAATCAATAAAAATCATGGACCAGTAGTTGCAGATCAGAAAAACCTCCATGGCTACTCTGTTAGTTTCTCAGTACAATGAGAAATGGAGGGTTAAATGATAAGTATGTAATAAACAATGAATATTAAGAAAAACAATATAATATTTTGTGAATCTAAATGTTATATTATGCAATTGCCATTAAACAACTGTCCAAATAAGAGCACACTGAAGACATAGTGTTGGCTCACAGGCCTCAGCATTTTAACAGTCTATCTACATCAATGCAATACTTTCATTTTTAATTGATTATTAAATTGTCCTTCAGCATAAAATTCATGGAAAATACAGGAAGGCTAGAGTATGGACCAAAAGAAATAAAACTCATTTATGAAATGCTCAGTGACTTGGACCAGTGTGGGTTGTTCGGACCGGTTTGCAAGAACTGGTAGTAAAACCAGCGGGAGGCCCCGCCCACTGCCCCGGATGCCATCATCAGCAATCTGCGCATGTGCAGAACC
Organism: Arizona elegans; assembly: GCA_022577455.1. Lineage (NCBI taxonomy): Eukaryota > Metazoa > Chordata > Lepidosauria > Squamata > Colubridae > Arizona > Arizona elegans. The sequence continues at coordinate 160,902,069 of JAKOOJ010000001.1, forward strand.
TTCTGTGCATGCACAGAAGCAAGGCGCGCATGTGAGCAAAGCAATCCCATTGCGAACTGGTAGTAAAGGTAAGTAGAACCCACCCCTGACTTGGACTGATAATAAGAAGTAAACACAGATGCAAAGCTGAGAGGTTTCTCATATCCCACTTGATTGTGACTTTGCCTTGTTTGAAAGAGACTGATAGTTTTCCTTATAAGAAAAATAGGTTACTCCCAAAAAGTAAGGGGAAAGGAGCACTGTGGACATTTCTTTTCCAGACTATATTTCTACTGCGTCCTTTCAACTGATGGATGAACTGACCAGTCTAATGTTTGACTGTCAGAGCCATGGCCCTGTTTTAAGCTGTAGAAAAGAATTTTGCCTTTCTTCACAAGAAAGTTTCTAGCATTGAGTTGGGAATGGGCAGAACTGAAAAGTGTGGCTGATCTTCACTCACAAAACCAAAAATTAACATGACAACAATAAGAGCTGACTGAACATAGATACAGTTACTGAATGGGATATTTAAAGGGGAAAAAAACTGAAAGAAAGAAAACCTCCAAAGGCAACAGAATGCATTTTTTTTAATTGAAAAAGTTCTTCAAATACAAATTTTTCCTCCTTTTTTCTCCCCCCTCCTCCCTAACCCCCCTCACCACCCCTCCCCCTGTGACTTCTTCAAGATAAAATCCAAATTCATAACAGATTGTATAATACTTTACCATTCCCTTACTCCATCCCCCACATACTGACCCTTTCTTTCTAATAATATTATTATATCCCCCTTTTACTATACATTTCAAAATAACATTCTGACTTTAGCAGTAATCTGCCCTTTTTCTCCTCCCCCATACATATATCTCTTAAACCTTTTATATATATTAATATAACATTTCAAAACAACCTTCCACTAAAACTATATAATAAATCCTAATTTAATATTTAATCTTTTATATATGATAATATAACATTTCAAAGCAGCCTTCCACTATAAAACTATATAATAAATCCTAATTTAACATATATTCAACTCCTAGTCTACTCCACTCCCATAAATATATCTCTTAGATTTCCCTTTTCTTAAACTAAACAATCAATAAGCCAACCTATCTCCACCCACTTTCCTACAAAATAACAATTCTTAATATCTTTATTCTTCTGCCCACCCAGCTTAAAAAAAAACCCGATATCCCTTATATAAATAAAATCAATGACTTTAAACTTATATTCCATATAATGTCTTCTATAATGTCTTTAAACTGGATTGTTGACTCCATCACCCATATTAGGGTAACATCACATCCTAATTCCAACAGAATATTCGGAATCCTCAGTTATCATCTGCCCCCATCAATAGATATCTTCATGTATGTATGTATATATAAAAAAGAAAACAACCACCCGAGTGACATTATAATTGTATTCTATATAGTATCTGTAGTAGTGGCTTTCTTCAAGATTATTAATTCCAACCATCATAATGGGGTAATAACCAGATCTTCTGCGTGCCCCATCATAGCTCTCTTGCCATATAACTCATCATAAACGTAATACATTTATCAAAGAATCCAAAATAGATAGTTCCAATCCAACAGTTTAAGGCCCTTTTCACATCCCAAAAATACGGCATTGCAGAGATCTGTCACTCTCCTCAGGATAATATTAACCAATACTTCGCCTCAACTGTCTTTTCATTTATTCAATCATCTTTTAGATAACTGGCTTTGCTGTTGCCTAGATTAAAAATTTTTATTTTTGTGAGACCTATTTCTTTTTTTCTTGACTTTTTGTGGGTTTGATCTCCATCCTAATTTCCTTTCTATGAGTTGTATATCAACTGTTCAATTTTCGTTCTGATCTGTAACTTGATCTTGTTGGTTTTGCTTTTGTGGCTTAGATCGCCATTCATGTTTCTTTTCTATGAGTTGTGTATCAACTGGTTGATTTCCATGCTTGTCTGTGAATTGATGAGTCATCACATTAGAATCCAACGCCGCTTCTCTCTTATTTATAGGTAGTCCCACCAAGACATCTAAAAGATCCAAAGGCGATTCATCTGCAAAGACCTCTGTAGCTCGATGTTTTTCCATTATTTCCAACTCCTTCTGCTTATCTTGTGTTGTGCATGAAAATGTTGAACTCATTTTCAAAATCTTATAATAAAATTCTTCCGCTTTGTCAACAGTATTTAATTGGTATCTTTCTCCTTGATATCTCAATATTATTCCAACTGGAACATCCCACCTAAATAAAATATTTTGTTTTTTAAGCTCAGTCACCAGGAATCCAAATTTCTTTCTACCTGCTAACATCTTAGGCGGTAACTCTTTATATATCCAAATCTTTCTTCCATACAGTTGTAAAGTAGAATTAAAAGATTTTTGCACAATATTATTTCTTATTTCTTTGTCTGTAAAATAAATCACCACATCTCTAGGTAGTTGTCTTTGCTTTGCAATCCAAGAACTTACTCTGTGGACTCTATCAATCCTGCAAAATACTTCCTCAGGATGAACCTTTAAAATCCCAGCCAGAATTTCAGCAGATATTTTCCTTAAATCATCTCTATTATTTTCCTGTAATCTTCTCATTCTGATCACAAATTCTGTGAATTTGTGTTGCATCATTAAAACTTCTTTTTCAATCCGTTGTTTTATATTTTCTACATTACAAGTTTTATGATCAACTTCCATTTTAATTTTTTCTTCTAAGCTATTGTCTTGAGTATTTATCAAATCATTTTCAATTCTTTGTATTTTATTATCCAAATTATAAATCTTGTCATCAACTTCCTCCATTTTAGACTCTAATAACTTGATATTTGTATCCAACTTTATAACAATTTCTGAAAAACCTTTAGTCACTGTTGAAATCTTTCGTTGCAAATTATCATACTTTGATTGTATCAATTCTTTAATTTCCTGCTTAAATTTTTCAAGATTCTGGTTCACAATCTCATCCCTTCTTACCATCTCCTCCAAGAGAGATTCAATTAAATTAAAATCATTTTTCTGAGTCTGTAGGTTTAAAACTTGTTCACGTAGTTTGTAAATGGGGGAATCCCCCCCCCCGCTGCTTGTTTGTCTGGCTTTGTTAATTTAAACACCATCCTTCCACACAGACAAACTCTTTTTTAAGAAAAGAAAACTTCTTTCCAAACAAAATCAGTATCAGATCTCCAGGAAAAAGAAAACATAAAAGTAGAACTTTTTCTTCTCAATTGTAACCAACAGTATTTATTCCACTACTTTGTGGCTTGTTAAGAGACGGAAGGACTTTCCCTTTCAGCTTTCCCTTCTCAAGCCTCAGCAGTCACCATTTTAAAATTCTTTTTTCCTTTCTTCAATATCTTTTATAAAGTAAATGAAAATACTTGCGATTTAGGGTCACAGGTCCAGATCTCATCCTCTTTAATTGAACAATCTGTTAATTTTCTTTAAAAGGTTTGTTCTCGTCGCCTGGCTCTGCAAAGCCCAGAGCGGCGGCAAGGGAAATAGGGAGCCTCATCTGCTTCGTCCCCAAGAGTAAAAAAAAAAAACTCTGGGGACTTCGCAGAGAGCTCTACCTGCCCTCACCTGCTCTATCTCACATTTCCTTGTGGAAATGGAGTTTTTCGAGCCGCCTTTCAGTTGTAAAGGCGGCTCTTTACAGGCGATGGGGCTGGCGGTCCCAAGGGACCATCTGGCAGCGACCAACAGAACATATTTTGTCTCAAACATTTCCATATATGTTTCTCTTCCTATTCAAATCACTGACTCAAATCATTCTGACTCAAATCACAAATCAAAAAAATTTGTCTGAGGTAACAATCTCATTTCTGAAGCCACAGTTTATTTAGATCCAGATTCCCTTTTCTTCAAGGAAAGGTAGTCTATAAGTAAAATTGATAACTCTGGTTCACTTAACATCATTTCAATCCCCATGAAGTCCATGCTCAGATACTCTGTTAACTAATAAGCTAAAAAGAGCCTTGGTGGCGCAGTGGACTAAAGTGCTGTTAAATAGTACTTAGCTGCCAGCTGCCTGCAATTACTGCAAGTTCAAATCTCACCAGGCTCAAGGTTGACTCAGCCTTCCATCCTTCCGAAGTAGGTACAATGGGGTCCCGGATTGTGGGGGCAATAAGCTGACTTTGTATAACAAAGAATACCATTTAGGAGGGACCAAAAGCCCTACTAAGCAGGTATATACAAAAGTATGAAGGCTATTGCTTAATGCATTGTAAGCTGCCCTGAGTCTCCGGAGAAGGGCGGCATATAAATCGAACCAATAAATAAATAAAGAACAATAAATAAATTAAAAAATGAATTATTAGAGTAGGTGGCAATAAGGAGAAAGGAGCCAATCAAATGCTTCATTTTAGCACGTAGTGATATACCTTAAATTAATTAGTTGGATAAAAGTAAAGGAAAATGTGGAGAAAAGCAGCTAATTAGCAAAGGGCACTCCTTGTCTTTCTAAGCAAATTTTCCTGTACTAAAGTTAGTAAACTGTGATTGTCAGGATCCTAAGCAAATAAAAATCATGAAAACTATGGTTAGAATCAATGCACTTCCTAACAATCATAGCATAAGTTAACACAATGGAAAGTAAAAATATGAATTTCTACCATTGTGATAGACCTTCAAGAAACTGGTTGCTTTTTCAAAGTTTTGTCAGTTAGCGGGACTAAAATATTGTTTCAAATAACTTTTTCCAAAATACATTTCCAAATGCACTTCATTTGAACAGTGAATGAAATTAGTGCTGTTTGAAGTAAGGTTTATTAAATTAATAAGAGGAAACACAATTTAGAAGACTAGGCAGTACTTTGTAAAATACCTGAAGACTGTTCTTTCTTTCAACCTGTTACTATGAGACTAAGCTTTGTTTATAACAAAGGACTGATATCACAGGATGCAAATCATCATGCTGCTGCCTCCTCTATACCAGAGAACTGATGATGCATTAAAGCCTGACGAAACAGCACCATCAATTTCCTGGCTTTAATATACATCTTTACCATCAATGAACTCTAAGCATTTTTAATCCAAATAATGGAAATGGGCCCTGTTTCCTACTCTGCATAGAGGCTACACAAATATAGCCCCAAATCCTTTTGTTTATTAGCTTTTTTAAGATAACATCCAATTAACTTAAATGCCCCTTTCTGGCATTTGAACCATCTTCACTGTAATCTGAAAAGAAACCAGAAAACTTGGATGGGGAGGAGAGGGCAAGAAAAATTATCACAAATAGCAAATATGCTTTTGACTATAATTTTGCTTCAGAACATGCTATACCATCAGAGCATGATAGAGTATAAATATTCAGCTGTGAGTTAGCATCCAGGCAGGAATTTTTAATATAGCATTACATTTTTTCAAAGCCAAGTTTTTAAACTGGTTGAAAATATCTACAGCATTCAGAAAAATATTGAACTTAATGTTCACTTTAGTCTTTTTTGTTTCCTCCCAAGTCCTTTTCTCTGATATAAATTCAAAATTGCTTTTAGTTTGGCAATTAGTCATCTTGGGCTTTTAGATACTTCAAAAACATACATTTGAGTGGACACACAATTTCAACAACCTTAAAAAATATTAGGTGAGATCCAATGGAGAGAAATCTTCGGGTCAAAGAATTGGAGAACTTCTCAGAAATAAGATGCTGAAGAATAATCAAATACCATACTAAAAAAAAAAAAATCAGGACAACTTAGTAAAGTGCTGTGGATGTTGAAGAAAGCTTTCGACTGAACTAAACATTTTGTTTGATATTGTTATCTAGCTGAGCAGTCTATATCCTAAGATGGTTCAGTCACTTGCTCTCAACATTCTCACGCTTTTACATTTTAAGCAAACTCTTCCTCATTAGTTAGGGAAGCCATTATTTAGGGAAGCCAATCCCCTTGACGGTTGTTCAGTCTTCTGGAAAATGGAGCAATGAGCAATACCACTGAATAATTTTGGAGAGGCCACAGCTTTAGCCAAGTTGATTTTCCAACAGATAACTGGGTACTTAAAATCTATAGCATCTCTCCCCCCAATGTTGTTTTCCTTTCCTGGCATTCTTTTATCCTTGAAACATGATAGGATGTAGATAGGTTGAAAGTGACTGTGCCTAAATCATCAGTGGCCAACTTTTTAAACCATGATGCTTTCAGCAGTTTCTGCCCAAACCTTCCGTGCCAGAATTTGGAGCAGGCTGTTGGCTCCCCTCTGAGCAGGGAAATGATGGTTTGAATCCATTCTTTCCAAAGCGCACACACCCAAATATGCACAAAAGATAAAGGATGAGAAAGAACAAGAGAGTGAACGTTGGAATCTGTAGAACTCATTACCTGCTGGTTCTGGTACTACCAACCTCTATCACATTTCCTCCATTGGATGGAGTCTCTTGAGGAGAAAAAGGTTATCCATTGCTTATTTCATCTTTAAACATTTCTTCATAATAAAAGGCCAATGTACCTGTAAAGTATTTCTGGGGAAGTTCTGCTAAGACTCCTTGTCTCAATTTGTCATATGCCAACTTTTTAGCCAACTTTACTGAAGCATTACGTTGAAAGTTCTTTTTGGATTCCATTCTGAATGGAAATATATAAACAGAATCAACAGTGACAGTGAGAAAAAATTGTGAATGTTCCACTTATGTTACTGAATGTGATTAAGGGGGTGGGGTTAATTAAATCTTAATTAATTAAAATTAAATCTTGACCTACCAATTGGAATAGAATAGAAGCTGGAAGGGACCTTGGAGGTGTTCTTGTTCAGCCCCCTGCTCAAGCAGGAGAACCTATACCATTTCAGATAAGTGACTGTCTAGTCTCTTCTTAAAAACCTCAAGTGATGAAGCACCCACAATTTCTAAATCTAAATCTAAAGCTGTTATTTGTCCTCATTGTTAGGAAGTTCCAGGTTACTTCTCTCTTTGGTTAGTTTCCAATCATTGTTTCTTGTCCTGCCCTCTGGTGCTTTGTAGAATAATTTGACTCCCTTTTCTTTGTGGCAGCCCCTCAAATACTGGAATACTATTATCATGTCTCCCCTAATTCTTATTTTCTTTAGACTAGCCAAACCCAAATCCTGCAGCCATTTTCACATGTTTTAGTCTCCAGGCCTTTGATCATCTTAGTTGCTTTGCTCTGAACTTTTTCCAGAGGTTCCAGGTTTCCAGGTTTCAACATCTTTTTTGTAGTATGGTGACCAAAATTGGTTGCAGTATTCCAGATGTGGTTTTACCAGGGTTTTATAAAGCAGTAATAATACTTCACATGATCTTGATTCTATATCTCTGTTTATAAAACCCAGGATTGTATTAGCTTTTTTGGCTGCAGCTGCACACTGCTGGCTCATATTCAAGTGATCATCCACTAGGACTCCAAGATCCATCTCACAGTTATTGTTTTTGAGCCAGATCTTGCATAATCTGTACTTATACCTTTGGTTTTTCCTGCCTAAATGTAAAACTTTGCTTTTCTCCACATTAAAATTCATTTTGTTGGATAGGGACCATTGTTTGTCAAGATCTTTTTGGATCCCAAGCTTGTCTTCAGGGGTGCTGGCTATTCCTGATTTAATATCATCTGAAAATTTGATAAGTTCCCCTTCTATTCCCTCATATAAGTCATTTATGAAGATATTGAAGAGTACTGGGTTTAAGACAGAGCCTTGTGGTACTCCACTGCTTATTTCTCTCCATGTGAATGTAATACCATTAAGGACTACTTGTTGAGTACAGTTTGTCAGCCAGCTACAAATCCATCTGGTGGTGATGTTGTCTATTCCACATTTTTCTAGTTTACCAAGAAGTAGGTTGTCAAATGCCTTACTAAAATCTAAGTATATTATGTCCACATTTCACTGGTTTACTAGTTTAGTCACTTTATCAAAGAATGAAATGAGATTGTTTTGGCATGATCTGTTTTTAACAAATCCATGCTGGCTACTAGTTATAACTTTATTTGCTTCTAGTTGTTTGCAGATCTCTTTCTTGATTATCTTTTCCAGGATCTTCCCAGGTATTGATATTAGACTGATTGGTCTGTAGTTTCCTGGGTCTGGTTTTTTCCCTTTCTTGAAGATGGGAACCACACCAGCCCTTTCCCAATCCTCAGGTACTTCCTTGGTGCTCCAGGATTTTTGAAAGATATGGTACAATGGTTCTGAGATAACATCTGCCAGCTCCTTCAGAACACTGGGGTGTAATCTGTCAGGTCCCAGTGAATTATATTCATCAAGGTCAGATAGGTGTTCTCTTACCATTTTCTTGCTTATTTTAATTTTAATTTCTAGTTTGTCTTGTACAGTAGATTTTTTGTTACATTGGCTATAGTTTCTTTTTGTGTGAAGACTGATGCAAAGAACAAGTTAAGCAGCTCTGTTTTCTCCCTACTGCCTGTTACTTCCTTGCCATCTTCTCTCTTTAGTGGACCTAAACTATGTAAATCTATTTCCATTCGATCCCTTGATAGGAGACTTCATAATCCAAGACCTGACTTTTACTTAATGCTGTAGGCCTTCTTAAGACACTCAGGAACACACTAGCTAGATTCCAGCACATTCTATGTTTGGTAGAGTTTAATAAATTAATACTTTGACAGAACAAGCTGCAAAGTGTTTAATTTTAGTTGCCTGGAATTTAATAGGAAAGAAAAAGTGAGATAATTCAGATTAGTGTTAATGACAGAATGACAGGGGAGGAGAGAGAACAAAGAGGGTGGGGTGGGGTGAGGAAGAGAAAGAAAGGGCTAGCAGCAAGGAATTTACCAAACTGCCTTCCTGCCTCAAAGAAACCAAGAACAGTGGGGTTATGGAAGGAGAGCTAGAAACAATATGCAGAGCAAACAGAGGGGGCTTCCTCTCACTCAGTATAGGAGAAGCCCCTACCCTTTTGCAAAGTGAGTAATTAGCAGATTGCTGCTTCCTTCATATGCATTCTTTCTCTCTTAGCCAGTGTTGCTAAGGGACACAAACCCTCGAGGGATGAAATACTTCCTAGCAAACAAGAGGATGCAGATAGCTAAGAAAAGATAAATAGATGCTTACTTCCTAATAGCTGAAAAATAGTAAGATGTTGGTCACTATAAACTGAACAAGTAAAAGGCCCAAGAATTCATGTGCACAGACTATGGCAAGATAAAGAATTCATATTTTGTTGGTCAAATTGCCAGGTATTTTATGAGATGTAAGAATGTAAAACATTAATTAAATAAAATCAACATATTAAACTTACTACTTTTTTAAATTACTGGTTTTTATCCTTCACCAAATTTGTGAAACACAACTCATCTAACAAAAATATTGTTCAAATGCCAGTTATTAATATTACAAAAATACATATAGTTTATATTTTAAACTATACATTTTGTTTACAATGGGTTTTGGGAAAATGTTGCTATTAACTATTTAGGGATCAGCTGCAAATTTTCAAAATATTTTAATTACCTTGTTTCAGAAATAATGATTAACAGAATAACAGAGTTCGAAGGGATCTTGGAGGTCTTCCAATCCCCTGCTCAAGCAGGAGATATTATACTATTTCAGACAAGTAGCTGTCCAGTCTCTTCTTAAAAGCCTCCAGTGATGGAGTACCCACAACATCTGAAGGCAAGCATTTCCACTGGTTAATTGTTCTCACTGTTAGGAAATATCTTCTTAAATCTAGGTTGCTTCTCTCTTTGATTAGTTTCCATCCATTGTTTCTTGTCTTGTGACTCCATCGTCATTCATCTGGCTAGCGTCCTTAGCAAACAGCCTGGTCAGCTTCAGCACATTAGTCACGACTCATGATTCAGCACGAGCAGCTGATTGGCAGGTGGATCGGCCTCCCAGAATACCCCCAATCAGCTGTTCCCAGAGGTGAACTTTAGCAACAGGTTCGCTGGTTGTGAGCACGAGCGCTACACTCGCACATGCCTCGTTGGGTTGGGGCAGATATGCAGTTTCAAAAATGCAGCTGATCATCACAGGGCACTCCAGTGAGTACAGCAGGGGAAGTGCAGAATTGGTCTGAAAAGGCAGCAACTGTTCTGGGTAGCCATTTTGGCCTCTGTGTCTTGCTTTTTCTGAAAGCTCCGTTTGAGAGGACGTGTGGAGGCCAAAGGGTGGGGGCTGGCGGGTGGGCGGGACTAGTTTCGGTGTATAAGACGCACCCAAGGGGGAAAAAAGTGTGTTTTATACACTGAAAAATATGATATATATATGTGTAAGTTTTCACGGGTATATATGTGTGTATAGTTAATATTTCGGGTTTCTTCCCGTGTAATTGTGGATATATTCCTAAAAGGGTAGAAGCGATGTTTCGACAGAATCTCATCTGCCATCATCAGGCTTATGTGAGGAGTCTTTTGCAGTTACACATAAGCCTGATGATGGCAGATGAGATTCTGTCGAAACGTCGCTTCTACCCTTTTAGGGATATATCCACAATTACACGGGAAGAAACCCGAAATATTAACTATACACACACACACACACACACACGTGTGTGTGTGTATGTATATATACATACAGGCATGGTATATATACATATGTGTGTGTGTACACACACACACACACACACACAGACCATATTATATATACATAAAATTGAGAGAGTAAGCCAAACACAAAGTCAATACCTATATACCTATATACCTATACACCTATATACCTATTTACCTATTTACCTATATACCTATATACTTATAGAATAGAATTCTTTCCCTCAATGCTCTTCTCGTTCCCCAGGTGGCACAGACCCTCAGGCCCTGGGCCTTTGGCTGATGCTATGCAATGCCAGGTCAGTGGTAAATAAAGCCCTCCTCATTTGTGATCTTGTTCAGGAGGGGGGAGCGGACCTGGCGGGTATTATGGACACCTGGTTGGGCCAGGAGGGGGGGTCCCTCTCGTAGAGATGTGCCCACCCAGTTTCCGGGCATTTCATCGGCCAAGGTCACAGGGGAGGGGCGGGGGTGTGGCAGTTATCATTAAAGAGGGTCTTGCATGGAAGAAAGATTTGGATTTTTAAGGAGCTCCCGCCCAAGATGTTAATGGAGAGGAAGAAATTTGGCTTTCTAGTGACTGAATTAAAAAAAAGAAATATCCTATTCAGGTGGGACACCCCAGTTGGCCTAATATTGAGATATCAAGGAATAAGATATCAATTGCATACTGTTGAAAAAGCGGAAGATTTTTATCAAAAAATTTTAAAAATGAATTTAACACCTTTAGGCATAATACAGGATAAGCAAAAGGAGTTGGAAACAAAAGGAAAACATCAAATTACAGAGGCTGTGATGGATAAATTGTCTTTGGACTCCCTGGATACCCCAGCTGGACTGTCTATAAATAAGAGAGCAGTGTCATCCGACTCCAATGTGATGAACCATCAAGTCACAGACAAGTGCGCAAATCAATCAGTTGATATACAAGTGATGGAGAAGAAAGATGAGATGATAAAACTAACCCAACAACAACAATACATAAAGCAGAATGAAAATCAACTAGCAGACACACAATTGGTAGGCAAGAAACGAGGATGGAAATTCAACCCGGAAAAGAAAAAGAAAAGAAATAGATCGCATAGAAACAGCAATTTCTAAACTATGCAACAGTGATGCCAGGGACTTTAAAAAATGAATGAATATTTGAAAAGATAGTGGAGGCGAACAATTGTTTGATACTATCCTGAGGATTGTGGCAGATCTCTGCAAGGCCATGATTTTGGGATGTGAAAAGAGCCTCACTTTGTTGGATTTGAATCATCTAAATTTTTTTTTTTTTTTTTTTTTTTTTTTGGTAAATATATTATAATCATTTTGAGTTATAAGGCAGGAGAGTCTCGCCGGGGCATGCAGAAGATCTGGATGTTACTCAGTAGGATGATGGGAATTAATAATCCTGATGAATACCACAACTATAACCATATGAATATAATTATAATTATAATGTCACTCGGGTGGTTGTTTTTGCTTTTATACAGATGCGAGGATATCTACTACTGATGGGGGCAGAAGATGATTGGAGATTTTGAACAAACTGTTGCACCAGCATGTTATTTTACCCTATTATGGGTGATGGATTTAATAATCCAGAGGAAAGACATCAAAGAAGATACTATATGGATTATAAATTTAAAGTTATTGTTTTTTCCTTTTTTACAAAATGGAATGCATATATAGATATGTGTATATCTTAGTAATGTGGGCAGTGGATTATATCTAGAATTGTACTGCATGATTTTGTAGGAATTGAAGGGTTGAAATAGGTTAGTTTACTGATTGATTAGTTTAAGAAAAAGGATTCTTAAGTCATATATTTAGGGGAGTGGAGGACTTAACAATTCAGTGGAAAGATACTAAAGAAGATATATTTTTTTCTCTTTTTTTTTTTCTTCTTTTTATAAAATGGGATGCATATATAGATATGTGTATATTTTAGTAAAGTGGATAGTGGATTATATCTAGAATTGTACTGTATGATTTTAAGTCATATATTTAGAGGAGTGGAGGAATTGGACAGAATTGAATAAATGTTAAATTTGGATGCAGGGAGAAGGTCGATTTAAAATGTTATATTAATATATATAAAAGATTAAAGGTTAAATTGTAATAATACTCAATAAGCTTAACATGTTAAGGGTCAGTATTTCGAGAAGGGATTAAGGGAAAGGAAAGATATTATGTATGTAACTAGTTATGAAATAGCCTATTGTTGTGAAGAAGTCACAGGGGGGGTTGGGTGGAAAGGGTGGGTTAGGGAAGAGGGGGGGGGAAAGGGGGAAAAACTTGTATTTGAAAACTTTTTCAATAAAAAAAAAAAAAAAAGAGGGTCTTGGTCCGAGGGAGGCCACTGTTCCTCAGACAGCCGGATGTGAGTCCTTCCTTGTGAAGTGGGGTCATGGGGTGCAGATGGGCCTGCTGGTTACATACCTGGCTCCCTGCCACGTGGCAGCGGCTTTGCCTGAACTACTCAACATTATAGCCGCGGTGGCGGTTAATACCCCTAGGCTTATGGTCATTCGGGGGGTGGGCAGGGGGATTTCAACCTGCCATCCATTGGTGAGGCATCTGAGGTGGCTCAGGAGTTCATGGCTTCCATGACGGCCATGGACCTGACCCAATTAGTTCATGGCCCTACTCACACGGGGGGAAACACGCTGGACCTGGTTTTTGTCTCTGGTCAGTGGCTGAGTGGTCTCGAGATAGGGGATATAGCAATCGAGCCCTTGTCATGGTCAGATCACTCCCTCGTTCGCTTTGACCTTCGAACCGCCGCACCCTGCCACAGGGAGGCGGAACCGATGAGGGGGTTCCGCCCCAGGTGCCTGATGGACCCGGATAGGTTCCAGACGGAGCTTGGGCCATTTCCTGAGGCTCTGGCACATGGCTCGACTGGGGACCTAGTGGCTGCCTGGGATAGGGCGGCCGCTGGAGCTTTAGACTGGGTCGTGCCTTTGCGGCCTCTAACCCGGCGTCGATCTCACCTGGCTCCTTGGTTCACTGAGAAGCTGAGGGAGATGAAACGCTGGAAAAGATGCCTGGAGAGCAGTTGGAGGGCCAGCCATTCTGAATCTGACCGAACACTGGTAAGGTCTCATATTAAGACCTACCTGGTGGCAATAAAAGTGGCAAAATGTAACTATTTTTCCGCTCTTATTGCATCATCAGATAATTGCCCGGCCGCCCTGTTTAGGGTGACCCACTCCCTGCTCCACCAGGAAGCGCGGGAGGACCCCTTGGAGGGTAGAGCCGAGGACTTTGTACAATATCTGTATGACAAAATCGCTCAGATTCGGGAAAATTTGGACTCTGACTGGGTAGATTCAGGAGGGAGGATGGAGGCAAGTCTTGAGAATATTACCTGGGAAGAGTTTGATTCTGTGACTCCGGAAAACATGGACAAGATACTGGGCAGACTGAGCGCGGCCACATGTTTATTGGACCCGTGTCCCTCCTGGCTGGTGCTGGCCTCTCGGGAGGTTACATGAGGCTGGCTCCAAGGGATTATAAATGCTTCCTTGAGGGAGGGTGCCTTCCCCGCTGCCTTGAAAGAGGCGGTGGTGAAGCCTCTCCTTAAGAAGCCTTCCCTGGACCCAGCAGTGTTGGCTAATTACCGTCCAGTCTCCAACCTTCGCTTCGTAGCGAAGGTTGTTGAGAGTGTGGTAGTGCGACAGCTTCCTCAGTACTTGGATGAATCGGCTTATCTAGATCCGTTCCAGTCGGGCTTCAGGCCTGGATACAGCACGGAAACGGCATTGGTCGCATTGGTAGATGATCTCTGGAGGCCCCGGGACAGGGGTTGCTCCTCTATCCTGGTCCTATTAGACCTCTCAGTCTAATTTTGATACCATTGATCATGGTATCATGCTGCACCGGTTTTGATACCATTGATCATGGTATCATGCTGCACCGGTTGGAAGAGCTAGGGGTGGGGGGCACCATGTTGCGGTGGTTCTCCTCCTTTCTCTCTGATCGATCGCAGTCCGTGTTGACAGGGGGGCAGAGGTCGACCCCGAGGCCCCTTGTATGTGGGGTGCCACAGGGATCGGTTCTCTCGCCCCTTCTGTTCAACATTTATGTGAAGCCGCTGGGTGAGATCATCCGTGGTTTTGGGGTGAAATATCATCAGTATGCTGATGATACTCAACTATACATCTCCACCCCAGACCACCCCAATGATGCCCTTGAAGTGATGTCCCGGTGCCTGGAGGCTGTACGGATCTGGATGGGGAGGAACAGACTCAGGCTCAACCCATCCAAGACCGACCAAGAGTTGCTGTGGTTTCCGATGTCCCGATATAGTCAGTTGGTGCCATCACTGACTATTGGAGACGAGTCATTGCCCCCCATGGAGAGGGTTCGCAACTTAGGCGTCCTCTTGGACTCACGGCTGTCTTTAGAAGAGCACTTGACAGCTGTGGCCGGGAGGTCTTTTTATCAGGTTCGCCTAATTCGCCAGTTGCGTCCCTTTCTGGATTGAGACTCGTTAAATACGGTCACTCATGCCCTCGTCACTTCATGCCTGGACTACTGTAATGCTCTCTACATGGGGCTCCCTTGAGGAGCACCCGGAGGCTCCAGCTGGTCCAGAATGCAGCCACGCGGGTAGTTATGGGAGCAGCATGGTGCTCCCATGTGGCTCCCCTCCTGCACGAGCTGCACTGGCTCCCGGTGGTCTTCCGGGTGCGCTTCAAGGTTTTGGTTTTGAAAGTTTTGATCTTGAATTTGGATGGCATGCCTACTTATTTTATGACAACAAAGTGGATAAAGTATTTAAAAGCCATATACTTAGAGACTCTTTGATGAGAGTTTGGAAGAAGCACCGACTCAAATGGGATTATAAAATACCGCTATGGCTGGATCTTGGTCATATTATGTGGAATACAAATGTAATGTCACTCGGGGGGGGGGGGGGTTTATACAAAGAGGTTCTTTTTACAGATGCGGGCAGATGGCAGTTGAAGACACTACAGACACTGTTGGACGAAGGGATTAACTTAACTTGGTTACAATATAATCAACTACAATTGAGATGGAAAGAGGACCAAAAAATTGGTTTTATGTTGCATGAGGAAGAATTGGTTAGACATATAAAAGAGAAAGATCCAATGCATATTAAAAGGCTTTATAATGTTTTGTTAGAAAGGGATTCAGAAACTGAATTGGTTAAAGATTGTATGATTAAGTGGGCACAAAATTTTGAGGAGCCAGTGATGTTGGAAACATGGGAAAAAATTTGGGTTCAGAATGTTAAATTCACACAGTCGCAGAATTTGAGGGAAAATTTCTATAAAATGTTTTACAGATGGCATTTAGACCCCAAAAAATTGTCGTGTATGTACCCTAATGTTCAGCCAAAATGTTGGAGATGTGACTGTTTAGATGCTACATATTATCATGTTTGGTGGACCTGTAGGAAAGTTAAGGCTTTTTGGATAAAAATTTGGTGGGTCATGCAGAATGTTTTGAAGAAAACAATTCAATTTTCTCCACAATTGTTTTTATTGGGTATAGTTAAGGGTTTTACTTTGGGTGAAACAAAGTTGATATTGTACATGATAACAGCTGCGAGATTACTGATAGGTAAATATTGGAAGAATGAAGTTTTGCCCACGATCGAGGAATGGACTTTGAAGATGGCCAGTTTTGCAAAGATGGCGAAAATTTCAGCACATTTAAAAGACTGTTCACAAGAGACTTATGAATGGGAATGGAAAAAGTGGATAGATTATGTTCAGAACAAATATCAAACTAGGAAGTATCAAATAGCTTTTATTTGAAAATGATATATTGAGATAGAAACATTTTAATATAATGAAGTTAAAAAATTATAAGGGATTCAAGTTATATATAAGTTTTATATTAAGGGTTGTTTTTTTTACCTGATGTGAGTATATTAGAAGTCTGGCGGGAGGGGAGGGTTAGGGAGGGTTAGGGAGGTTGGGAAGTTTGGGGTGGGTTGAGGGGGGGGGGAAAGGGTGAAAATGTAATTGTAAAACTTTTGCAATAAAAAAAAAAAAGGTTTTGGTTACCACCTTTAGAGCGTTCCATGGCTTAGGACCGGGTTACTTACGAGACCGCCTTCTGCCACCAATAGCCTCTCACCGCCCAGTACACTCCCATAGAGAGGGGCTTCTCAGGGTGCCGTCAGCCAAATAGTGTTGACTGGCGGCCCCCAGGGGGAGAGCCTTTTCTGTGAGGGCACCCACCATCTGGAACGAGCTCCCCCCAGAGATACAGAAGATCCCGGATCTGCGCATTTTCCGCCATGCCCTCAAAACATTCCTGTTTCAGCAGGCCGGCCTGGCCTAACTTTTCCTTTATATTGCTTCTGATTTTGTTTTAAACTGGGATGTCTTGAATTATCTAGGACCAGAGTTTTAGTATATTTTAATTGGTTTTTTAATGTTTGTATTATTTTTATCTTTGCTGTTCACCGCATTTATATATATATAAATGTAGGTCTTTGGTTATTCGGGTTTTCTCCCACGTAAAATTGGAGGTTTATTGGCAACGTTTCGACAAAGTCTCATCCGTCAGCTTCAGGCTGGTGCCTTCGGCTTCATGCTTCTAGGAGCAATGTGTGTGATCGCAGCTGTTTCTTCCTTTTAACTGCCAGTGGGGGTGTGAACTGATTGGGTGGGGGCTTGGCTGTGTTCTGATTGGGTGGAAGTATGTTCTGATTGGTTGGGGTTTTGGCTGTGCTCTGATTGGATGGGGGTGTGTTCTGTTTAGGTGGGGGCTTGGTTGTGCTCGGGTTAGTCTGAGTAGCAGGAGGATTTGAGCTGCTGAGCTGTGTTGCTGTTGTTCTCCATTGTGGGTGGAGACAGAAGCCAGGATGGGGTGTGGTCATCTGTTAGGCCGAGAGACTGAGCCCATCAAATTTGCTAAGTCCCGCCCTTGTTACCGGGCAAACCCAGCTTTTGGCTCAGTCTGTCAGCCTAGACAGGCGTGTGGGACTGATCCTCTTTATCATTTTCTCCTTTCCTGGCTGTTTCTCAGCTTTTCCTAACAACTTTTCTGGTTTGACTTGGACTGTTTATTGGATCTCCTTTGGACTTCGATTTCAACTTCTCAGTAAGCAGATTCCCCAGTAACTGGCTTTGCTGCTTACTTAGGGGGGTGGGTGGGAATTCCTCTGCGCCCCTTCCCTTGAGTTGGGGGAATCCCTGGGAGCATTGTGGAGTGATCGCGCTCCCTTTATCACCACAGCTGGCTGTTTCAGGTCTTGGGGGCAATTCTAATGTCTGTGGAGCTTCGCGCCCCCTTTTCAAACCTCCCGGTGGCCATTTTGGATTTTAAACTGCTCCGCTTTTTTTCTTTTCACCATTTGCCTTATTGACAGCATTTTTAGCTGCCCTGTGGAGTTTTAACGCTCCCGAAGGCATCGAGGGAGGCTTGAAGCCTTTCCCTTTGACCACTGTCGCCCTTAGTGGCCGAACCTGCCCCCAGGCTTTCTTTCAACGGCGCAAGTCAGCTGGTGGAGCCCATTGGCTTTAGGTGCCTTTCCCCTCGGCGCCGTTTGAGCGGCTGAGGATAGTTTTGGCGCGAACATTTGTTTAGGAGCCTGGCGGAGCTGCCCGCCATTCCCTGCTGTCATAGGGAATTTTACTGTCTTTTGCTGACCTGCCCGGCCTTAATTGTGGAATCGTTGCTGGTGGACCTTTGCGCCTCCTCCCTCTCACATTTTGTTGGTGGACTGTGCGTGCCTGGGCTAAGGGAACACCTTTGAGTGGGGTCTCGCGCCCCCCCCCCGTTCCTCAGCATTGCGAGCCATTAATAGTTCATCTCTGCTTCGCCCAGGCCTTTTCTGACCAGTACTCGTGGAGTTTCTGCGCTCCCAGGTGTTATATTTGGGGCTAAACTATTACTGATTGCTGCCCCCTACCTTTGGCCTGTGCTTCTTGTGCCTAATCTTTGACAACTATCTGACAGTCCTCCTCAGTGTCATCATGCCTAAAGCCTCCCATAAGTCTAAACATTGCCACAAGGCGAGGAGTTCTGATTCTCACCATCATCATGGAGTTTCTCCTGCTACTAAAGAGGTCCCCTCTGGATCTTCTTCCAGACCAGACCCTTCTGGCTCTTCTCAGCCGCTCAGCAAGGCACCTTCCCAATTTCTGCCTTCCCGTGCGGAAGCTCGCAGGGACAGGGTCCTAAAGAAGATTTGCACCAAGGCCAGCGGCGCTCAGTCAGTAGCCAAGGAGGCTCCGTCAGTCTCGACTCGCCCTCCTACGGGATCTGATTCTGCTGCACAAGGGGATCGTCTTTCCCTTCAGGACTGTCTTGCGGTCATTGAAACAACTGATCTATGGGGCTCGTCTGCACCTATGGTCTCTGTTCCTCCTCCGGAATCATCCCCAGCTCAACCAGCTGAGGAAGCTGTTCCTGCCGGGATACAACATCATTCTTTCCCATCCACAGAACAGATACAGCAGATGATTGCTGCAGCAGTTCAACAGTCATTGGCTTTGCACTTTCAGTCCACTAGTAGAGCAGCCTCAGTGCGTTCAGTCGTTTCTCCTTCTCGAGAGGATAGGGATCAGGAAGATGTTTTGTCCATTGATGCTCCTGACTCCGTGTCTCCTGACTCCGTGTCTTCTATGGCCAGCAGATCCCCTTCACATGCGGCTGATGACCCCCATGACCTGGAACTCTCAGAGGATGATGATCTGCCTCCTGAACAGCCCGCCTTTACGGGTCTTTTTCCCCAGGCCTTGTTCAAATCCCTACTACATAAGGCCATTGCTACAGCCCAGCTTAGCTCCCCTTCACCACTGCCAGTTTCTGATTCTGCACCTAAGGGTACTTTAAACCCTCTCTTCGCCGAACCAGCTAGGACTGTGGATACCATTTCTACTCCTCCTTTGTTTCTCGATGTTATCAAGAAACAGTGGTCTTCACTGGGTTCGGCCCCGACGCCTACGGCAGCAGGTCGATGAACTTCAGTATTGCTCCGGACCTAGATTCTCTCCTTCAGGTCCCGTCAGTGGACGCTCCCGTGGCGGCCCTCTTACCTCACTCAGCAGTTCCTGGTGATCCTGAGGAGGGCCTTTGTCCGGAGGAGCACCGGGCTGAACACGTACTTCAACGAGCTCATCAAGGTGCTTCATGGGCCATCCGAGCAGCTTCTACTGCCTCCTTTTTTAATCGAACGACTGTTTTATGGCTTCAACATTTGCAAGAGTCGTTGACTACGGAGGACGTTCGAATACGACAAGATTTAAACAAAATTATTGCTGCCACACAGTTTTCGGCGGACGCTACCCTGAACGCCGCTCGCTTTGCGGCCAAGTCTCTAGCGTCTTCGGTTACTGCACGCCATTTAGTTTGGTTACACCACTGGCAGGCCGATGCCAGACATAAATGGCGCCTGGCATCTGTTCCTTTTGCTGGCCCCAAACTGTTCGGGGACTCTCTGGATCCTTTCCTCTCCAAGACAAAGGACAAAAAGAAATTCCTCCCAATCGTCTTTCGCAGGGGGGATTCCAGGTTCCGCCCGTACACGGCTCGCCCCCAATCTCATCCATATGATGGATCTTCCTTCTCCCCTTCCGTTCCTAGGTCACAGGGGAATTTTCAGCCTAGACAATGGGGCAGTCAGGACAGACCTTCCAGAGGTAGGACCTTTGCGCCCAAACGGCCCTTTCGAGGGGGAGGAGGTCATTTCTCCAGTTGCTGTCACTAAGTGCATCCTGGACCCTCCCATAGGGGTCAGATTGGCCCTTTTCATCTCTGCTTGGGAGGGTTCCACATTGGATAAATGGGTTCTGGCCACCTTAAAATCTGGGTTGGCCATTGAATTTCTCTCCCCTCCTCTGAGGTTTTTTGTGTGCTGTCCGCTTTCTAATGATATCCGGAAACGATCCCTTATGGATTCGGCGGTTCAGCACCTCCTTTCAATCAGGGCTATTCAACCAGTGCCCTTGATTGAGAGGGGCACGGGATTTTACTCACGTGTCTTCCTTGTTCCCAAGTCTTCGGGGGGGTGGAGACCCATTCTGGACCTTAAGCGACTCAACCGGTATGTCCTATACCGGAAATTTAAGATGCACTCACTTAAATCTATCCTGGACGGTGTCAGGAGGGGCGATCTCCTCTCTTCTATAGACCTCACTGAGGCCTACCTCCACATCCCCATCCTCCCTTCCCATAGGAAGTTCCTTAGGTTCTGTTATGGGGGGGTGCCATTTTCAGTATCGGGCCATGCCCTTTGGCCTTTCCTCTGCTCCTCGTACCTTCACCAAGGTACTGGCTGCCCTGGCAGCTTCCCTTAGGGCTAAGTCTATTTGTCTACAATGTTATCTAGATGATATCCTAATTTTGTCTCCTACTCCTCAACAAGCTGCCTCTGACCTGCAATTCACTCTCCATGCCCTTGCTTCTCATGGGTTCTCAGTTAACTTGGAAAAGAGCCAGTTAGTTCCTTCTACTAATTTGGTTCACTTAAGGGCCCTGATAGATTCCGTTGGGGGGAGAGTTTTCCTCTCGAGCGAGAGACAGGAGAGTTTGAGATCCCTTGTCTCCAAAGTTGAATGAGCTTCATCTACTTCTCCCCTGATCCTGTCCCAGCTCCTGGGCAAGATGATTTCCACCATTTCAATAGTTCCTTGGGCCCAGTTTCACTCGAGGGAACTTCAGTGGTTCCTGTTACCTCTCCAGAAAACGGGTAGGGGTACCTCTCCTGTGAAGGTTTCTGTCCCTAGAAAGGTGATTAGGTCCTTAAGGTGGTGGCAGTCTCCAGCACTTTCCCGAGATTGTTTTTTCTTTGAGCCACAGAGAGTGGTGGTGACAACGGACGCCAGTCTCCAGGGCTGGGGTGCACATTTTTGGGGTCACCTGGCTCAGGGCATCTGGACCTCCGTCGACTCCCGCCTAACAGATGACCACACCCCATCCTGGCTGCTGTCTCCACCTAACGAGAAGGTGCATCTCAGGTAGGACCAACGCCCCTTTGGCTTCGTGTTCGTGACCGTGCTACCTCTTCATGCTTCGTGTATGGATTGGGGGGGGGGGTTTAAAGGGGCTAAAGATGCAGCTGTGGTCTGGCTTCTGGTCCGCGGTCGTGCCTCATCCTCAGTGTGGGTTTGAGTCTGCTTTCTGCATGGATGTGTGGTGGTTACATCCTGTGTGGCTCTCGTGAGTGCGGGTCTGGTGTCATTCTTTGTGTTAGGAACTCGTTTGTCAATAAGGGCGGGTTTCCAAATGGCTGGTAGGTGGGAGATATCATCTCGTTTATTCATGCTGTGTGGACGTTTTTCTATCTCGATAGCTTCTCTGATTATTCTGTTGTTAAAGTGTTCGGTTTTGGCGATAGTTCTGGTCTTTTTAAAGTCAATATCATGTCCTGTGGCTTTGAGGTGTTGGACCAGGGAAGAAGTTGGTTCCTCTTTTTTGACTGAGTTCTTGTGTTCTTCAATGCGTGCACTTATTCTTCTGTTGGTTTGTCTGATGTATGTGGTGGGGCAGGCTGTGCATGGGATTTCATATACTCCTTGATTTTCTAACTCAGTTTTGTCTTTGGGGTTTCTTAGGATGGTGGATATTTTTTGGTTTGTGCAGAATGCTGTCTTGATGTTGTGTTTGTGGAGGATCTTGCTGATTCTATCTGTGGTGCCTTTTATGTATGGGAGGAGGGCTTTGCCGTTTTCTTGTTCTCTGTCTTGGATTTTAGTGGGGGTTTCTTTTTGGATTAGGTTGGTAATCTTATTTCTTCGGAATCCATTGGATGTTAATACATTAGTGAGAGTGTGTAGTTCGGTTTTTAGGGGTTGTTCGTCAGCTAAGCGTTTTGTTCTGGAGATGAGTGTCTTGGCTACGGAGTTGATCTGTGCTGGGTGGTGGTGTGAGAGTGCGTGCAGATAGTGGTTTGTGTGTGTTTTCTTGGTAGATGGTGTGTCCTAGGGAGCCATTGGATTTCCTGTAGACTAAGACATCCAGGAAGGTTACAGGATGTAACCACCACACATCCACGCATAAAGCAGACTCAAACCCACACTGAGGATGAGGCATGACCGCGGACCAGAAGCCAGACCACAGCTGCATCTTTAGCCCCTTTAAACCCCCCCCCCCCAATTCATACATGAAGCATGAAGAGGTAGCACGGCCACGAACACGAAGCCAAACAACAGCAACACAGCTCAGCAGCTCAAATCCCCCTGCTACTCAGACTAACCCGAGCACAACCAAGCCCCCACTTAAACAGAACACACCCCATCCAATCAGAGCACAGCCAAACCCCCAACCAATCAGAACACACCTCCACCCAATCAGAACACACCCCCACTGGCAGTTAAAAGGAAGAAACAGCTGCGATCACACACATTGCTCCTAGAAGCATGAAGCCGAAGACACCAGCCTGAAGATGACGAATGAGACTGATAAAGGGAGCGCGATCACTCCACAATGCTCCCAGGGATTCCCCCAACTCAAGGGAAGGGGCGCAGAGGAATTCCCACCCACCCCCCTAAGTAAGCAGCAAAGCCAGTTACTGGGGAATCTGCTTACTGAGAAGTTGAAATCGAATTCCAAAGGAGATCCAATAAACAGTCCAAGTCAAACCAGAAAAGTTGTTAGGAAAAGCTGAGAAACAACCAGGAAAGGAGAAAATGATCAAGAGGATCAGTCCCACACGCCTGTCTAGGCTGACAGACTGAGCCAAAAGCTGGCTTTGCCCGGTAACAAGGGCGGGACTTAGCAAATTTGATGGGCTCAGTCTCTCGGCCTAACAGATGACCACACCCCATCCTGGCTTCTGTCTCCACCCACAATGGAGAACAACAGCAACACAGCTCAGCAGCTCAAATCCCCCTGCTACTCAGACTAACCCGAGCACAACCAAGCCCCCACCTAAACAGAACACACCCCCATCCAATCAGAGCACAGCCAAACCCCCAACCAATCAGAACACACCTCCACCCAATCAGAACACAGCCAAGCCCCCACCCAATCAGTTCACACCCCCACTGGCAGTTAAAAGGAAGAAACAGCTGCGATCACACACATTGCTCCTAGAAGCATGAAGCCGAAGACACCAGCCTGAAGATGACGAATGAGACTTTGTCGAAACGTTGCCAAGAAACCTCCAATTTTACGCGGGAGAAAACCCGAATAACCAGCTTCATCTTTGTGGCTGGTTTGAATATGATTTGGTTGGGATTTTTTTGATTAATGTTTGGTCTATGTTTTATATATGGTGTTAAATTTCGTCTATCTATGAGAGTAGGTTTATTGCATGAATAAACGGGATGACACTTCACGTCTGCCTACTATTTGGAAACCTGCTCTCATAGATAGACGAATCTTAACACCATATATAAAACATAGACCAAACATTAATCAAAAAAATCCCAACCAAATCATATTCAAACCAGCCACAAAGATGAAGCCCTGCCACCTAGTGGAGAAAAACCGACCATACACCCGAAGCCAAGCCAATAAACACATACTGGGACTCCCAACCAATCAGAATGAAAAGGTGGAGCCATCCCAGAATACCAGCACCAGATTTGAAATACCAACGGCAGTTAGTGCAAAAGACTACTGACATAAGCCTGATGATGGCAGATGAGATTCTGTCGAAACGTCACTTCTACCCTTTTAGGGATATATCCACAATTACATGGGAAGAAACCCGAAATATTAACTACTTTTAGCCAGGTTTTTCCTACATAGCCAAGATTTTTCTACAGCCCTAGCTCAGTGGAGTCACATCCACTCGATTCTGGGCTTTTTTCTTCTGGCAGCCAGCAGGCCCTATGCTGCCTTATGCTGCTTAGTGAGAGACTTATATAGATCTATTTCTGGCTTGTTAGCCATCATCAGTAAGCCACACCCACATCTCATGTATATATGTGTGTATGTATGTATATATACATACATACATGGTATATATACATATGTGTGTGTGTGTGTGTACACACACACACACAGACCGTATTGTATATGCATAAAATTGAGAGAGTAAGCCAAACACAAAGTCAATACCTATATACCTATATACCTATATACCTATACACCTATTTACCTATTTACCTATATACCTGTATACCTATACAATAGAATAGAATTCTTTTTAGCCAAGTGTGATTGGACACATAAGGAATTTGTCTTGGTGCATACGTTCTTGGTGTACATAAAAGAAAAGATACATTCATCAAGAATCATAAGGTACAACACTTAATGATACTCATAGGAAAACAGTCAATATAAATCTTAAGGATATCAGCAACAAGGTTATATATACACATATATACATATATACAGACACATGCACACACACACACACATACACACACATGCGCACGCACGCACACACACACACACACACACACACACACACATATATATCTCCTCAGCCGGGTATTCTCCTACGTAAACCAAGATTTTCAAAATGCAGCCATAGCTCAGTGAAATCACATCCACTAGTTCTATGATTTATCAGACAGCAAGCAAGAAGTTTGCTGCCTTTTGGGAGACTAATATAGATCTATTTTGGACTAATTAGTCCTCATCAGTTAGCCACACTCTCAACACATGTTTCCTCCCCATAGAGGTCAAGTATTTGTAAACCAAGATTTTGGTTCTTTACATTTCCAGCATTCATTTGAAATACCTTTATATATTCTTGATAACTTATCTGGTGTTAAATACCAATGATATATCATCTTTTAATTTATTTTTTTTTAATGTAATTTAATGTAAATTTTAAACCTTTGCCCACATATTCTCCCATTGTTCAAGCTTTATATCATATCCAAAGTTCCTTGCACACTGAATCATACAAGGCTTTACATATTCACTTTCCAAATTAAATAGCATTTTATAGACCTTAGCAATGATATGTTCATCACTATCACATAATAGGATTTCCTATTCATTTTTAATGGAGTCAAACCCATAGCTCTTTTTTCTGATTTTAATCTTTCTTTCAGTTGTAAATATGTAAACCAGTGGCAGACATGAGTCTGATTTGACTTACAACCACAATGACTTATGATTGAAATGCTGGTGTTAGTTGTAATTATAAATTGAGGTAACCACAATTGAGCTCAAAATTTCTGTTGCTAAGCAAAATAGTTGTTAAGTAAATTTTGCCTTATTTCTGCCTTTTTGCCATAATTTTTAAGTGAATTACTGTAGTTGTTAAGTTAGTAACACAGTTTTAAGTGAATCTGGCTTCCCTATTGACTTTGTTTGTCAGAAGTTTGCAAAAGATGGTCACGTGACCCTGGGACACTGCAACTGTCATAAATAAATGCCAATTGTGGGATGCCCATATTTTGATCACATGACCATGGGGATGCTATAGTGGTTGTGTGAAAAACAGTCATATTGTGTTTCCCCAAAAATAAGACCTATCCTGAAAATAAGACCTAGCTTGATTTTTACATGTGCCCCTAAAATAAGCCCTAGTTAAGACCTCACCCACTCCATTGCACCTGGTTGCCCAGGGTGGGGTGAGACATATGGGTAAAAATCAAGCAAAGGTGGGGATGCACGCAGTGCCTCCTGGCTTCCGTTTCACCATCAGAAGCCTTCCAGAAAGGCCTCTGCAGCCGATAAAAGGGCTCCAGATTTGGTAACTGTCATGGAATTTGTGGAGAGGTTTAGAGGTTCTGATATGTTGGGCATCAACACATCCTGTTTTAGATGGCAGGAAGTCCTTCCAAGCAATTAAAAATTGAATTTTCCATCTGTGTTTACAGAAATCTAAAATTTCTTCAACATTGAAATGTTCCCTTTTGATTAGGATGGGATTGTAGGTGGTTTCATTGTGGGGCGTAAAGAAGAAGTCATTGCCGGTTTTAATAGGCTACAGTGAAATACTGGATGGATGCATTTGAGAGATTTGGGTAGGTCCAACTGCACTGTTACTTCACTAATGATTTTACTAATTGGAAAAGGCCGATGTATTTGAGACCTAATTTTTTCAAGTACTGTCTGCACTGGAAGTATTTGGTGGACAGATAGATTCTGTCGCCATTGTTAAAGTCTTTTGGCTTGGAGCGCTTTTTGAAAGCTTCTTTTTTGTATGTTTCTCGAGCCTCTTCTCAGGTTTTGTGGATCATTGGCCAGGTGCTATGAAGTTCCACAGTTAGTTTGGAAAAGAGGTCAGTTATCACCAAAATTACTGTGTTTCCTGAGCTTTCTGGTAGCTCCACTATAAAGTCCATGGAAAATTCTTTTCAGCATGCTTGGGGCCTAGCTACTGGCTGTCAGAGGCCTGGGCTTTTCTCCCAGACACATTTTGGCTGATGAACAGATAGGGTAGCTAGCCACATAGTTCTCAATGTCCTTTTTCAAAGATGGCCACCAGACTTGGTGTTTCACTAGATGCAGGATTTTTATGAAGCCAAAATGCCTTGCTGTTTTTGAGTCATGGCTTCTTTGTAGGATCAGGGTGCACTAGCTATCTGGGATATACAATTTGGTACCCACCCAGGCTAAGCCATCCTGAATGGTGCATTCAGCCTTGCAGGTTCTGAACATGTCATCTTTTTCTAACACCCTTTTCACTGCTGTCAGTAACTCAGATTTGCAGGGTGGTTTTCATCTCTGCTTTTGTGATGGCGAGGCAGCCAGTTTTTTGGAGGGTATGACCGATCTAATAATTTCATCTTTGAAATTATTTGAAACTTTGTTGTATTGGGGCAGTCGTGAGATGACATTGGTCAGAAAGTATTTTTCCCCTGGGAGATACCATAATGTGAAATTGAAGTGGTTGAAGTATTGGGCCCAATGGAGCTATTTGGACGACAGCTTTCTAGAGCTTTTTAAGGCTTCTAGATTTTTTTGGTCAGACCATATCTCAAACGGGCTCCCCCCGCTTTGTAAAAAAAATGTCTCCACATTAGGAGCATTCACTGCATTGCATAGCTCTCTTTCACCCAAACCGCCCAGCTCTGCACTGCATCAGACAACCTTTTAGAACTGTAAGCATAAGGCTGTAAAACCCCTTGGTCATTTTTCTGGAGTAGTACAGCACCAATTGCTACATCACTGGAATGAGCCTGAATGACAAATGGGGCGCTTGGGTCCAAATGTCTTAGTATGGGTTTGGCTGCAAATAGGCATTTAAGGCTTTTGAATGTGGCATAGCATTCCATTGTCCATTTCAAGGGTTCGCTTGGTTTGGGTTTTCCCTCCTCCTTTGTCTTTAAGAGGTTGGTGATGGGCAGAGCTATTTGGGAAAACAACAGGATGAATTTCTGGTAGAAATTTGCAAACCCAAGGAAACTTTGGAGTTGTTTTCTAGTGCAACATGGTGTGCTTGAACAGCCTGTACTAGTATAGCTGGTAGTTTCTCAGGGCCTATCTCCACCCCTTTGTGGGAGATGCAATAGCCAGGTAGTGTATTTTTTGCTTGTGAAATTTGCATTTGGAAAGTTTAGCATAAAGTTGAGTAGCACAAAGCTTCTTTAGTACAATTGTAACTAACTATATGTGCTCTGCCATAAGTTTCAGTGTAGATTAGAATGAACATTGGATCTTACCTGAATGTTCGATCTATGTGCGCTTCAGGAGAGTCCAAGCAATGGGTTCAAGTTTAGCTTGGTTGGCCAGAGACTGAGTTGAATTTGCCTAGCCATGCCTCTTTCTCCCATGAGCCTTCAGTGTTTCGACAAAGAGGACTGTAGAAGACGTAGCAATGATGATAGAAGAATGTCCACTATAACTAGGTGTTGGATGCTGGACCGCTACCTTAGGGCGGGGTTGGACTCTCCTGCAGCGCACATAGATCAAACATTCAGGTAAGATCCAAAGTTCAATCTCCTGTGCGCTGCTTGGAGAGTCCAAGCAATGGGATATACCCAAGCAAAGTATCCCCGGGGCGGGAGTCCGAGGGTCCAGGTGTCATTCTCCTGATAGAACCTGCTGCAGGACTCTTCTGCCAAACAAAGCCTCGGCCAAGGCAAAAATGTCCAACTTGTAATTTCTGATAAAGGTAGTGGGAGAAGCCCAATTGCGGCCCTGCAAATCTCCAATATGGAAGCCTGAGTAGCCCAGGCTGCCGTGGTGGCAGCGCTACGAGTTGAATGCGCAGTGATGTTTCTGGGCATTGGAGTAGCTTGGTGTTCGTAAGCCATTGCGATGCAAGCTTTGATCCATCTCGCAATTGTAGATGGGGTAACTTTCTTGCCCATGGCAGTAGGCTGGAATGATACAAATAGTGCTTCAGACTTCCTGAATGATGCAGTCCTGTCAATATATTTGCGAAGTGCCCTATGAACGTTGAGCGTGTGCCAACGCCATTCTCTAGGATGTGCTGGGTCAGGGCAAAAGTTAGGTAAAACCACCTCCTGTGCCCTGTGAAACCAAGAATTGACTTTTGGTACGAAAGTCAGGTCCAACCTGAGGACCACCCTGTCGGAGTAAAAGATGCATAAATCTCTATGGACCGACAGTGCCACCAGTTCGGAGATCCTCCTTGCAGACGTGATTGCTATCAAGAAGGCGACCTTGAAGGTAAGTATTTTGAGATTGGTGGATCCTAAAGGCTTGAACAGAGCAGACATGAGCGCTTGTAGGACGAGAGGCAAGTCCCAGGAAGTATACCTATGGACTGGAGGAGGCCGTAAATTAGCAACACTTCAAAGAAAACTCCTCACCTTGGGGTGTTGAGAGAGAGGGATAGGACCCTCTCCATGCAGAATAGTCGCTAAGGCGGCCACTTGTCTGCGGAGCATGTTGGCAGTAAGTCCCTGTTTGAATCCTGAGTGAAGGAAACTCAAGACGTCCAGAAGGGAAGCTGTCCTGGGAGGAATGTGCGATTTTCGGCACCAGCTAGAGAACGCTGACCAAGTGGCATTGTAAATCCTGGTAGAAGACGGACGACGAGAGGCCTGGATGACAGAAATGACTGCGCTCGAGAATCTGGAGTCCCTCAGGATTTCCCGCTCAATCGCCAGGTGGCCAGTTGGAGCCACTGGGGCTCGGGATGTTGCACTGCCCGCTGGCTTAGGACAATTCTGTCTGGCGGAATCCTCCACGGGCGGGACACTGACAGTGACACTAGGTCCGCAAACCATACCCTTCTGGGCCAGTGCAGAGCCACCAACAGAATTTCTCCCTGCTCGTCCAGAAGCTTCCGGATGACCCGTGGTAGTAGAGGTGTCGGAGGAAAGGCATATAGAAGGCCTTGAGGTCAGGGTGCTTCTGCCCCCGGCGTCGGAAATCTGGAAAAGAACCAAAGTAGGGGAGTGCAAATAGATCCACGCATGGTTGGCTGAACCTGGTTGTCAGTTGGTGAAACAGGATGGAGATGCCATTCGGAGTGGTCGATAGTTGTTCGACTCAACCAGTCCACCTGTTCATTGTGTGCGCCTGGAATATGTTCCGCCTGGAGGGAGAGCAGGTGTGATTCCGCCCAAAGGCCGAGGCTCGCTGCTTCTGACATCAGGTCCTTGGACTGGGTGCCTCCCTGCCTGTTCGCATGTGCCTTGGCAGTGACATTGTCGGTTAACAGCAACACATGCTGGTTGGTTAGCGAGAGATGGAAGTGACGTAGAGCTAGGTGGGCAGCTCTGAGTTCCAACCAATTTATGTCATGCAACAGATCCTGTGGTGACCATCTGCCCTATGCCATCTGGGAACCAAGGTGAGCCCCCCAGCCGAATAGACTGGCATCTGAAGTTAGTGTTAGACGTGGCGGTTCCTTGAAGAGACAGCCTTTCTCTAGGGAAGGTGATATCCACCAGTTCAGGTAATGGAGAACTTTTGGAGGCACTCTGACTCTTGTTGTGGAGTGACTGATACCTGCTCGTTGGCTCAGTAGGAGGAACCATTGTAAGATCCGGGAATGTAACCTTGCCCAAGGAACGATGGCCAGACATGAAATCATTTTCCCTAGCAACTGGGACAATACTGTGAGGGAGACAGACCTGGCTGACCTGACCTGATGTATCAAGGCCCGTATGCTGACTAGATGTTCTGGTGATAGAAAGACCTGGCAACTGACTGTGTCTATCCGGGCACCTAAATGAAGGATAGAATGGGATGGAATTAACTCACTCTTTTCTAGATTTACTGAAAACCCATGAAGTTGCAGAGCCTGAATAGTCTCTGACAAATCCTGTCTCGCCTGCCTGATGGATGAAGATTGAATCAAAATGTCATCTAGGTAACATTGAAGCCTGATTGGGTGAGCCTGCAGATGGGCTGCCACCACGTCCAGGAGCTTTGTGAACATCCTGGGGGCAGAAGACAGGCCGAATGGAAGGGCCCTGTATTGGAAGTGTTGCCCTGCGTAACAGAATCTGAGATGTTTCCTGTGTGAAATCCGAATTGGTATGTGCAGGTAAGCTTCCTTTAGATCTATGGATGTAAGCAGATCCCCCTGTCTGATGCAATTTAGAATAGAGGTTTAGGATTGCATCTTGAATCTCTTGTATTTGATGTGTTTGTTGAGTCTTTTTAGATCTAGTATTCCCTTGCAACCCCGCAATTTCTTGGGAACCAGAAAGAGGATCGAATAGAAACCGAGACCCTTCTGCAAGACAGGCACCAGTTCTATTGCCTGGATGGAAAGTAGATGAAGGATCTCGGCTTCCATCAGAGATCTCTTGGTGGCATCTCTGGGAAGAGTGCAAGAGATGAATCTCATTGGAGGGAGGGATGAAAACTCCAATGTGAGACCAAGCCGGATGGTTTGCAGAGCCCAGGTGTCGGTTGTGATGAGCTCCCATTGGGCTGAGAACCTCATGAGGTGGCCTCCAATGGGAACGTGTGACTGGGAGTCATTTGGACCTGCGGTAAGGTCTACCGCCGGCCCCTCGAAAGGGTCTCCTAGACTGGGGTTGTCTAGACCTGTCCCTGAACTGAGCCCTATCCTGGGATCGGTCTGAAGTTGGGGGGTAAGTCCTCTGATAGGTTGGGGCAGAGTAATCGCCCTCCACCCCATGAAAGGACTGCCTGCAATAATATGGAGAGTATCTCCTGTCTGTCCTCCTGTGAGATAGGGGAAGAACCTTCCTTTTATCCTTGGTCTCTACCAAATAGGATCTAAAACCTCACCAAAAAGATTATTGCCCTGAAAAGGAGCAGATGCCAATTTCCATTTGGATTTCATATCAGCTTGCCAATGGCAAAGCCATAATAATCGTCTGGAAGTCACCTTAGATGCCAGGGCCCTGGAAGCGAACTTAGCCGCATTAAGGGTTGCATCAGCAGAGTATTCTGCTGCAGCAATTAATTAATGTCTTGGTGTAATCTGACATCTCCAGGGAGAGCCCTTGCCTGCATTTGACGCAGCTACAAGAGGGAGGTTCTATTAAAGAAGGAAGCTGCCGTGGCTGATCTGATCGCCCAGGCAGCTGCTTGATGTGTCTTACAAACTGACATCTCAGCTTTCCTATCCTCGGTCTTCAGCCCTTCCGCAGAGTCTGAGGGGAGAATATTGGAAGATGCTAGATTGGCAAAGGGAGTATCTATTGTAGGCAACTTAAGCATGTCCTCTACCTCCTGTTCTACAGTGTACACCTTTTTGTCTAATCCGCTGGGATTAGACAAGGATCCAGGTTGAAGCCATTGCTTCTTGATAATGTCTATGAATAATCTGGGAGAAGGAACAATGTCCTGGGTAGTGACCGGTTCGGTAAATAATCGAGCATGGGGATCCTGCTCAGCCGAGTGGTCAGATGCCCCAGCCACAATCCCTAGAATGGCAGTGATTTTGGCCTTGTATAACAAGGTCTTGAACATGCTAGGGTTGAAAAGGCCAGTGAAGGCTGGTTTGTCTGGAGATCTGCCTTCATCTTCAGAAAGATCATGATCTGCAAATTCTTCCTCCTCCCCAGTATAAGACCATTCACTGCCCTGAGAATCATGGGGCAAGTGGGCCCCCAGGGAATAAACCCTATCCTGGTGGGCCTGGTGTATATTGGGAGTGGTACCAGCTGAGGCGGGAGCAGGAATGCCCTTCCTAAGCAGGGCAGAGTCTATGCCCTGGGCAATGGTCTGAGCTAACATCTGGCAGAGTTCCTGAGAAAGAACAGGGGCCTGGTTTACCTCAGGATGGAGCCCCGCCGCTGTAGAGGTGAAAGTAGCTGAGGGAGCTGACCTCCTAGGTACTGGAATGACTCCCTGATCAGATGAGCCTTGTTCTGATATGGGAATAACTTCCTCAGCACTCTCAATTAATTCAGTTGGAGGATCTGTGGTAATATCTGGAGACCAATTCAATCTATCATCGTTTGAAGCAGAAGGAGGTGTATCCTGAATTGGAGGGATATTAGGCTCTGGGTGAACAATGACAAGGCCTAAGCCTGAGGAGGCTTCTGCCTGCTTTTTTGCCTTTGCAAATTGTTTCTCTAAGCCTTTTTGCCTTCTTTCTGCATCCTTATCAACAGCTGTGGAAGAAGAGGCCTTGGATCTGGTGGAAGGCCCAGGCTGAGGCCCCATTGCCTTACTGTGATCTGAAGACTTAGCTCTCTTAGAAGCAGAAGAATGGGATGCAGTACTTTTGGAGTGAGAGGAGCTGCGATCCGCCATCTTGGAATGACAAGAAAAAAAGACAATTCAATCAGAAGAGCTTACTAGGACAATGATTATAATAATGATATTATTCCTCACTCCAGTATTGGTAAATATGGTGCCAAACTGACACAATAGTGTGTAAGCGCAATTTTCCACTGTTGTTAGGTATTAAGTGTGAGACTGATCAATGACCAGCTCTAATAACGCTATGAGAGAAAAGCAGCAGTAATCAATGGTGCGGGACAGACACAACAATCCCCAAACCACAAAAGGCAATAACAGTAAATCAACCAGAATGCTAGGCCCAAACTCACGTGCTCCTTGCTGTGTTTCCGATAAAGAAAGACTGCTAATTAGCGATCCCAGATGGTTTCTGAGGCATTTGAGGCTTTTCGCTGTGTTTCTGAGCTGTTAGGAGCCTAATTTGCCTTTAAAAGGATTGCCTCCATTGTGCTGTTAATGGCGGCAATTAGGAATGGTCCCTGAGGCAAGAGATTAGCTCCGGAGCTTCAGGCTGTTAGTGTTAAGTTTTAAGAGAAAAGGGAGAAAGAGGGCTTCTTCTGTGGCTGGCAGAATATTTTAAAGATTTTTTAAAAATTTTCTAAGACGGAGAAATTAAAGCAAGTCTCTTTAGGCCGACTGAGTTGAAACACTGGAGGCTCATGGGAGAAAGAGGCATGGCTAGGCAAATTCAACTCAGTCTCTGGCCAACCAAGCTAAACTTGAACCCATTGCTTGGACTCTCCAAGCAGCGCACAGGAGATTGTTCCCTAGGTAGACTCCTTTATACAGATGTTCATGCAGAACTTCATTAATTAGTTGCATGAAGATGGCAGGGGCACCCTGTAGACCAAAGAAATGCATGCAGAATTGGAAACATCCCAAAGGGCAATTGAAAGTGGCCTTCCATTTGTCTCCCTTTTTAATTCGTACTCTGTAGTATGCTTCTCATAGATCTAACTTTGTAAAGATTTTTCCCCTCACCAAGTGGACAAGCATGTCCTTCATCAACGGCAGGGCGTAGACATTCTCTCTCTCTCTTTTATAAGACAAGTTTTATTAATTTTTTCTTTTACATACATATTTTATGAACAGAGTATTGACCGGGTCACATCTTTTACAACTTATGACATAATTATATGTTGATTTTTATGATCTATTCCAATCTCCTTTTTTGTTTTTTCCAAATACAATTTACATATTTAATTTTCTGCCATGATATTCTTTTTATCTACTTTTTAATCTTATCTTAATCTCTTCTTAATACATAATATATAAACAGTATCACCATCCGCCCTTCAAATCCTAATGTCTTAGCATTGCTTCAATTAATTATCTTATTTCTCCATTTATAAAGTATATTTCTTATAATCCCCATCACATTTCACAATATCACTATCCACTCTTAATTCCTGACTTCTATTATAGCACCAATTAATTATTTTGTTTCATCATTTACAACATATTATTTCAAAATCCCCATCACACTTTTTTTGATATCTTAATTTCAATTATTTTCATAATTAAAACTAATTACCACTTCATATTTCATCTGCTGTTCCATTTTACAATACACAATATACATCATCATATTTACTTTTTGCATTCACAATTGATCTACTAATATATACCTTATTTCCCTTCCTCCTTTCCACTATTCTTCCCTTTTTAACCATTTTCTCCTGGTCTCTCCAAAATTCCACTTTTCTCTTTTCATCCCATTTTCTTATCTTCTTTTTTATTTTTATATTTATTGTATCTTTTCTCCTGAATCCTTTTTCTAACTTTTGAGTCCATCACTCGCATAATTTGCCCCCCGCTGTTACCTAATCTTTTCTCATTTCCTTCTCTTCCCTTAGATTGCTTTTTTAAAAGAAAATATTCCCCCCTGTCCATTCTTTTTTTGCCACTGTAAATCCCAGTGTAATCATCTAACTTTTTGCCTTCAATTCTTTTTCCTTCAATATTATTCTCTTGTTTCTCATTTATGTTCTCTTTTTCCTGTTTTTTGTGCTCTAACAAAGTTTCTGACTTTTTATTGCCCTTAATGTTCCTTAAGATTTCCCATAGCTCTTATGGTGATCAAAATCATTGTTATAATTTCCTTGAATTCTTAGGTTAGTTGTTGTAATGCTCTCTTTCAACCAGCAGATATCTCTCTCCAATCCACAATTCTCAGAACAACAAAGTATCCAGTTCACAAAAGTATTTTAAATCCACATAGAAGATACTTTCTCTCAAATTGCTTTTATACTTTTATTGTTTTTAATTTCTCCAAAGTCAATTTTAAATCCAGTTATAAAATTTCCTTTTTGGACTTTAATATTTTAACCTATTTATTTTATTTATTTATTTTATTAGATTTTTATACCGCTCTTCTTCCACTGGACTCAGGGCGGTGAACAGCCAAGAATAAAAACATCACATAGGAAATTTTAATTTTTTTAAAAAAAAACTAATTAAACAAATTTTGGCCCAATAATTTAAAACACCCCAACTAAAATCAATTAACAATTAAAAATATCTAAGGGTGGGGGGGTTTAAGCCAGCCTGGCTTGATGAAATAAAAAAGTTTTAAGGGCACGGCAAAAAGCACGGAGATCTGGGATCCTACGTATCTCCGGGGGCAGGTCGTTCCAGAGGACAGGTGCTGCCACAGAGAAGGCCCTCCCCCTGGGGGGTTGCCAGCCGACATTGTCTGGCCGACAGCACCCTGAGGAGTCCCTCTCTGTGGGAGCGTACTGGCCGGTGGGAGGCTATCGGTGGCAGAAGGCAGTCCCGTAAGTATCCAGGCCCTAAGCCATGGAACGCTTTAAAGGTGGTAACCAACACCTTGAAGTGCACCCGGAAGACCACCGGGAGACAGTGCAGTTCGCGCTGGAAGGATGTCACAAGGGAGCACCTCATCGCTCCCATAATCCCCCGCGCGGCCGCATTCTGTACCAGTTGGAGCCTCCGGGTGCTCCTCAAGGGGAGCCCCATGTAGAGAGCATTGCAGTAGTCCAGGCAGGAGGTGACGAGTGCCTGAGTGACCGTGCGTAAGGAGTCCCGATCCAGAAAGGGACGCAACTGGCGAATCAGGCGAGCCCTCCAGAGATCATCCACCAATGCAACCAATGTCGTTTCCGTGCTGTGCCCAGGCCTGAAGCCCGACTGGAATGGATCTAGATAGACAGCTTCATCCAGGTACTGTGGAAGCTGTCGTGCCACCACACTCTCAACAATCTTTGCCACAAAGCGAAGGTTGGAGACTGGATGGTAGTTAGCCAAAACAGCTGGATCCAAAGAGGGCTTCTTGAGGAGGGGCCTCACCACCACCTCTTTCAAGGCGGAAGGCAAGACTCACTCAAAGAAGCATTAATAATCCCCTGGAGCCAGCCTCGCGTAACCTCCCAGGAGGCCAGCACCAAGCAGGAGGGACACGGGTCCAATAAACATGTGGTCGCGTTCAGCTGTCCCAGAATCCTGTCCATGTCCTCGGGAGCCACAGGGTCAAACTCCTCCCAAATGACATTCTCAAGACCTGCCTCCATCATCCCACCTGAGCCTACCCAGTCAGAGACCAAGCCTTCCCGAATTTGAGCAATTTTATCATGCAGATACTGCACAAAATCCTCAGCCTGACCCTGCCATGGATCCTCTCGTGCTCCCAGATGGAGAAGGGAGCAGGTCACCCTAAACAGGGCGGCTGGGCGATTATCTGCAGATGTGATAAGGGTGGAAAAATAATTACATTTTGCCGCCCTTATCGCCACTAGGTAGGTCTTAATGTGAGACCTCACCAGTGTTTGGTCAGATTAAGAACGGCTGGTCCTCCAACCGCTCTCCAGGCGTCTTTTCTGGCGCTTCATCTCCCTCAGCTCCTTGGAAAACCAAGGAGCCAAGTAAATTCGGCGATGGGTCAGAGGCCGCAAAGGCACAATTTGGTCCAAAGCGCCAGTGGCCACCCTGTCCCAGGCAGCCACCAGCTCTTCAGCTGAGCCGTGAGTCAGAGCCACAAGAAATGGCCCAAGCTCTGTCTGGAACCTATCAGGATCCATCAGGTGCCTGGGGCGGAACCACCTAGTTCCGCCTCCCTGCGGCAGGGTGTGGCGGTTAGAAAGTCAAGCCTAAGAAGGGAATGATCTGACCATGACAAGGGCTCAATTGCTATATCCCCTATCTCAAGATCATTCATCCACTGACCAGAGACAAAAATCAAGTCCAGAGTGTGTCCTCCCATGTGAGTAGGGCCATGAATTAATTGGGTCAGATCCATGGCCGTCATGGAAGCCATGAACTCCCGGGCTGCCTCAGACGCTTCGCCGACAGATGGCAAGTTGAATTCCCCCATGACCATAAGTCTGGGGGTCTCCACCGCCACCTCGGCAATCACATTGAGAAGCTTGGGCAGGGCCGCCGACACATGGCAGGGAGCCAGGTACGTAATCAGCAAGCCCATCTGCCTCCTATGTCCCCACTTCACAAGGAGGGACTCACATCCGGCTATCTGAGGTACAGTGGCCTCCCTCAGAACAAGTCCTTCCTTTACAAGAACCACCACCACCCTGCCCCTCCCCTGGGACCTCAGCTGATGGAATGCATAGAAACCTGGTGGGCACATCTCAACGAGGGGAACCCCCCCTCCTGGTCCATCCAGGTCTCCATAATACCCAACAGGTCCGCACCCCCTCATGAACCAGATCACAAATGAGGGGGCTTTATTTACCACAGACCTGGTGTTGCACAACATCAACTGAAGGCCCAGGGCCTGAGGGCCTGCACAACCCGGGGAACGAGAAGAGCATTGGGGGGCCAGGGCATGCCACCGCTCGCAAAGAGCAGGGGCGCCCCCCCACAACAGGATACGTCCCCCTGCTCCCGCCATATCTGCCCCTCCCACCCACAGTACTGATGGAAAAACCCTCATTGGTACAAACTCTAGACCTCCTCGACCCTCAATCCCGCACCCTCTAAGCCGTGCCCCCCAGTCCAACCAGACTCCCCCCCATGGGTTTACCCCCAAACCCATCAAACAACCCTCCCCCCTCCCAGACCCCCTTAAAATACGAAATAGAAATTTAGCTAAAAAACCCCACAACCTCCTCCTCACTGCATGCCACCTCTCTGGGTTCCAAAACCCTTCATCGAGGTAGGTCTCCTCTTTGTTCTTCCTTCATACTTCAAAACTGTCAAAATTCTTTCAAATCTTCATTAAAAAGTACTTTCCCTCTGGTTTCCTTTTCTTATATTAGTTTTAGTTTCTCCTAATCCAATTTTAAATCTAAATATAAAGTTTTCTTTTCTGGGCTTTAGTACTTTAACTTCCTCTTTGTTCTTCTCCCTCCATTAAAATTCCCAAGTGCCAATTAGCCACTTGTTTCCTCACTGGGATCTTTTAGAGTTTTTTTTTTTAATTTCCTTTTTTACCTGTGAGTTGGCCAATCACTCACCTGGTACCAGTACTCCATCCAAACACTGCTCCTGCACAAAATCTTATTCTGGTTGCTCCAGCTGCAAAGCGATCGTTTTTAAAGGCCACTGCCCCCACCACTGGATTGAAGAGCTGCCTCCAACCTTACGAGGAACTTGCCTGTTCCTCTTGGTCGTCCGAGGTGCCTCTCCTTCTTCACCAGTTCCAGACTGAAGACTCCCTGACAGTGGTTTGTCTGGCTGGATTTTCGCCGGGCTCATCGAAGCCCACTAAGTTCCAGCCAGTCTTGCTGCGATACTTCTGGTTTCTCTAGGGGGTAGACATTCTCAATGTAAATAGTGTTTAACCCACAATAGTCCACGCATAGATGAAAGGATCCATCCTTCTTTTCTTGGAATAATACCATTTGCAATTTGGCTGTCTGGATAAAATCCTGTGCCAGGTTTTTGTTTATAAATGCCCAGAGTTCATCTAGCTCTCTTGGGGTCATGGAATACAATTTAGGCAATTTGACCCCTGATAGTATTTCTACCCAGCAGTCAGTGGAGCAGTGGGATGGGAACCCATCCCTTTTCACTAAAAACTTCTTATAAATCCCAATATTCCTTGGGGATGTGGAAGTCTGCTTTTGCCCATTTTTGTGCCTCTGCAACACTTTCCCCTCTCACTTTCTTACCAAGTGGTGTAAGGCCGCGTGTGAGCAGGCAGTTTTTGGCTCTCCCCTGGGTGACTTCTGCTAAATCTTTAATATTTGCCTTCTCCAGTTTATGTAGAGGTTCACTTCAGGAGCCATGCCAGACCCAGTACAAGGGATCTATACTGCCTGATGCCACAGTTTAATAGGGCCACATTTCATCTCTATTGGTTCAGTGACACACATTGCGGGAATGGGGGGCAGCCACTGAGCCATCCAATTGACAGAAAACCACAGTCACTTTGTTCCCTAAACTGCAATCCCAGTTTCTCCACTAAACCAGGATTTTTTTTTATTGAAAAAGTTTTACAAATACAAATTTTCCCCCTTCCCCCCATTTCCCTCCCTAACCCTCCCTTACTCTCCCCTCCCACCATGGCTTCCCCAGGATGAAATCCAAATCCAAATCACATTATATAATATTTTACCGCCCATCTACTCTACCCCCTGTGTACTATACATTTCTTCCTGACATTCTAGTATTCTATCCCCTGTATGCTCTACATTTCTACACAACATTCAACTAAAAGCTATCTGGTACTTCCTAGTTTAATATTTATTCTGCACATAATCTATCCATTTCCTCCACTCCCATGCATAGATCTCTTGGATCTGGTCTTTTATATATGCTGATATCTTCACTCTTTCTGCGAAACTGGCCACTAGAGTCCATTCTTCAATAATAAACATAATATCCCTTTTCCAATATTAAACAATCAGTAACCTAGCCTATTACCATATACCTTATCAATTTTGATTCACCCACTTTCCTGCAGGTCCACCATATATAATAGTTTATAGCATCTAAACAATCACATCAAATCCTTCTTCCAACAGTGTATTTAATGTCTTTAGTTGCCATCTGCCCCCATCATTGATAAGTACTTCTATATATAAAAAACCCCCGAGTGACTTTATATTTATATTCCGTATAATATCTTCTATAAAGTCTTTCATCTAGATTATTAATTTCATCGACCATGTTAGGGTAACAACCAGATCAACTGCAAATGCCCTTGTTCCATAGTCCTCTTGCCTCATAGCTATTCCCTTCAACGTACATATAATCCATCTTTCTTAAAGTCTGTAATAGAAAGTTCCAATTCACTCGATTACAGGCATTCTCCGCATCCTAAAACACCAGCACTGCAGAGATCTGTTTATTCTTCTCAAGATAGTCCAATAAGTCTATAATTTGCCTCACATTATCTCCACTAAACCAGGATTGACCAGGCATCTTGTGCAACTTGAGTCCAATAAGGCAACTGACAACTCGCAAAGCTTTCCTGACCTGCTCCCAAGTTGCCATAGGCAGGGGGATGGGAATCAAGCCTCACAGCTGTACCAAGGAATTCACACCTCAGTCAAAACAAGACACAGCCTAGCCAGCCAAAGTCCAGGCCATCTCCATGGAGACCCACAACAGCTGGAGGAAGTGACTTCTATGACCCGCGAAATTGCTTTGTTGAGGAATGTAACTGGTGACACACTCGGCGGGGGGAGGGGGAAACAGGGTCAGAGGCATGTGGGGTGCAGCTTCAGATGGCTCCATCCTTCTGGTATGCCAGAATGGTTGACCTTGACAGGTTATCAGCACGCATCCCAGCTACAGAGAAAGCGCTGAGGAAAACTTTCTCCAATTCACTCCTTGTAATGAGACATCTCCACCAGCTCGTGGCTCCTCCCAACTACCCAGACAGCTCCCCCTCCCCCCCATTACAATGGCAACCATAGCAAGCAAGCAATATAGAAGTGGAGGCTGACATTCGGCCCTCCAGCAGAAGAGATGTTAGTCCTAGAAAGAGAACAGAATAAAGGGAATATAGAAAATCACATAAACAGGTAACACAGGTAGAGCCTCATAATTAAGGTTTATCAGGATATTTGGAATGTTTAGATGTTTTCTAGATCTCTTTAATTTCAAAATGCTGTTCTCCTTCAATGAATATGGGGACAGGAGGAGGTTCTTGGTCTGGACACAGGGGAATGTATGCTTGGGTTTCAATAAACTAACATGAAACACAGGATGAATCCTCCGCAAGGTTTTAGGTAATTCTAACTGCACCGTAACTGGGTTTACCATGCGTACAATAGGGAAAGGACCCACATATTTATGCCCAAGTTTTTTTGACTTTTGGGTAGTTTGCAGGTACTTGGTGGAAAGGAAAACTCTATCACCTACTTTGTAATCCCTACCATGGATTCTTTTCTTATCAGCTTGTTTCTTATGGGCTCGGTGAGCCTCGTCCAGGGCCTTATGTGTTACAGTCCAGGTACCACATAGCTGTTCAATCCAGTCAGCCAATGAAGGTATTTGTGGTTTTTCTTGAGGCAACTCTGGGATGGGTACAAAGTCTTGACCCGAGACCACCTTGAACGGGGTAAAACCAGTACTGCTGTGTATAGAGTTATTATAGGTGACCTCTGCAAATGGCAACAGGTCCACCCCGTTATCTTCCTGATAATTTATGTAACATCTAAGGTATTATTCCAACACCAAGTTAGTTCTTTCACAAGCCCCATTGGTCTGAGGATGGTGGGCAGAGCTTAACCCTTTGGGCGAAGCCTAACAACCCCAGGAACTCCTTCCAGAAGTGGGAGGTGAACTGAACCCCTCTGTCTGAGATTATGCGCTCCGGAACTCCGTGTAATATATACACATGCTGGACAAATAGTTTACCCAGAGTTTTAGCCAAAGGGATCTTGGACATGGTATAAAATGCACTTGCTTGGAAAACAAATCAGTAACCACCCAAATGACCGTATTTCCCCCACTTTCGGGCAATTCAACGATAAAATCCATGGATATCTCCTTCCATGAGGTTCCCGGTCTAGCTACACTCTGAAGTAACCCAGGGCATTTCCCAGGAGGCTTCTTCACTGACACACATACAGGGCAGCTCGCTACGTAGGCTTCTATGTCTTTCTTTAGAGCCAGCCACCAGAATTGTCGTTTAACTAAATGCAATGTCTTTATGAATCCAAAATGCCCAGCGATTTTTGCATCATGGGCGTGTTGTAACACCGCTCCCCTCAGGCTGGCAGGGACATACAGCTTTCCTCCCACCCAGGCGAGACCCTCACAAAGTGTGCACTGATTGGAGTGGGCTAAAAGCCACTCATCAGCTTTCAATGCTTCTTTTAACTGCTCACTCAAGTCACCAGACAAGGTTAGGCTCCCTTTCGCCTGGGCTTTGGTAACTACTGGAGCAGCCACCTGTTTCAACCGTGTGAATCACTTCCGCCCGAGCACTATTGTATTGAGGTAGTCTCGAGAGAGCATCTGCCATAAAGTTCTTTCCCCCAGGAAGATATTTTAGTAAGCCGTACTGGTGTGAAATGCCATCTGTAGAACATTTTAACTGGTTTTCCTTGAATGCCATTGATAGAGTCAATTTAATGTTTATTTCCCATAATTTTTCCCATTTCTCCAATTATAAATTTTTCGCCCATCTAATCGCCCATCTAATCATGGTATCCTTAACTATCTATTCTTCCATTTTGTACCTCAGTAGATATTTGTATATATTACTAATTAATTTTATTTCTGTTCCATAAATAATTTTGTCCAATTCTTGCGGTTCCTTTTGTATCTCATACATCTTTTTATCTCTTAGAAATTTAGATTGAACTTGTGCGAATATCCACTAATCCATTCCCCCAACCAATATCTTGTTCCAGTTCCTGTTTTGTTTTCAAATCTCCCTGTTCGTTTACCAATTCCTTATATCTAATTATCTTATTTTTCTCCAGTAAATGTGGATATATCAATGCTTCTGTTGGTGATAACCACATTGGAATTCTAGTGTAGTATTTTTGTTTTGTTCTTTTCCAAATCTGTAGCAATGCATTCCTGATCAAGTGTGTTTGAAAATATTTATGCGATTTATATTTCTCATCCCACAGGAATGCATGCCACCTTGCTTGCAAATCATGGCCTTCTATTGTTAATACTCTGTTATTTTTCAGCTCCATCCAATCTTTTAACCATGCTAGACTCGTCACTTGGTGATAAATTTTCCATTTTGGTAACACCAATCCCCCTCTATCCTTTGTGTCTTGCAAAAGTTTTAATTTAATCATGGGCTTTTTCCCTTGCCATATAAATTTAGAAATTAATTTATTTAATTCTTGAAAGAATGTTTTTCCTAGTTTTAATGGTATTACTTGGAACAGAAATAAAATTCTCAGCAGTATATTCGTTTTCACTGTTGCGGTCCTCCCTAAAAATGAAATTTGTAATTTTTCCCAATTTCCTACGTCTTTTTTTATTTGATGAATTTATTGTAGTTGTCCTCCTTAATTGAGGAACATTTCGCTGTAAGCCAAATTCCAAGATATTCTATTTTCTTAGTTGCCTTCATTTTTATTTTGTCCTCCAATTCCTTTTCCTTTTTTTTCCCCTGCAAAATATTTTTTTTTATTTTTTCCAAACATAAACATAAAATATATCTTTCAAGAACGAAGTCTTGATCTGGTCATAGGTAGATAATCTCGCTTACATTTTCATAATTTTTTTTTCACCATTACCTCTTTTTTTTTTAAAAAAAAAAAGAAAAATATCCAAATAAAGACAAATGTTTATAACATACGTTCTAGCATCTTAATTAAACCATTCTATTATATCAAAAATCAATCCAATTCTTTCCAAATTATTCTCCATTGCTTCTTTTAACAACAATATCAAAATACAAATTTTAAAAAATAATCTAACCTCTTAATCTATATGTTTACCTTACTATTTTATCACCACCAATCTTAATTCCAAATATATACAATTTAATTTTATTTCCATTTATTAATCAAAATTCTTACTGTGCTTTTTAATATCTAGACCCAGTCCATCCAATCTTTGAATCTTAAATTTTTACACAGAGATCTCAAAATTTTTAATTTTATTTCAGTTATTTTCCCACATTTTTTTTCATCCTTTATATATATCTCCAACTATTGTTTAGCTAATTTAGTTCAGTTTTGCTGATTTCCAGCATTTTATCCTCCATAACTCCACCTATTTTTTGGCTGATTTCCAGCATATTTTTTATTTATTTTATTTTATTTTATTTTATTTTATTTCTATACCGCCCTTCTCCTGCGAA
This sequence comes from Arizona elegans, assembly GCA_022577455.1. Classification (NCBI taxonomy): domain Eukaryota; kingdom Metazoa; phylum Chordata; class Lepidosauria; order Squamata; family Colubridae; genus Arizona; species Arizona elegans. The sequence goes on from JAKOOJ010000001.1 coordinate 160,946,192, forward strand.
ACTCAGGGCAGTGTACAGCCGAGATAAAACATTGCATATAAAATTTAAAAACAGTTTAAAAAACAATTAAATAATTTTGGCCCAAGATTTAAAACAACCCAATTAAAACCGAATTCAATTAAAACTGAGAGGATGGGATCAAGCCAGCCCAGCTAGATGGAATAGATGTGTTTTCAGGGCCTGATGAAAAGTCCGGAGGTCTGATATCGTGCGTATCTCAGGGGGTAGGTCATTCCAGAGGGCAGGTGCTGCCACAGAGAAGGCTCTCTCCCTGGGGGTCGCCAGCCAGCACTGTCTGGCCGACGGCACCCTGACGAGGCCCTCTCTGTGCAAGGCTGTTGGCGGCAGAAGGCGGTCTCGCAGATGCCCTGGCCCTAAGCCATGGAGCGCTTTAAAGGTGGTCACCAACACCTTGAAGCGCACCCGGAAGACCACAGGAAGCCAGTACAGCTCACGAGGAGAGGTGTCATATGGGAGCGCCCTGTCCCTCCCATAATCCCCTGCGTGGCCACATTCTGGACTAACTGCAGCCTCTGGGTGCACCCCAAGGGGAGCCCCATGTAGAGAGCATTGCAGTAGTCCAGGCGGGAAATGACGAGTGCTTGAGTGACCATGCGTAGGGAGTCCCGATCCAGAAAGAGGCGCAACTGGCGTATCAGACGAACCTGATAAAAAGCCCCCCTGGCCACGGCCGTCATGTGCTCTTCTAAAGACAGCCGTGCATCTAGGAGGATGCCTAAGTCACAAGCCCTCTCCATGGGGGCCAGTGATTCGCCCCCAATAGCCAGCGATGGCACCAGCTGGCTATATCGGGACGCCGGAAGCCACAGCCACTCGGTCTTGGAAGGGTTGATTCGGAGCCTGTTTCTCCCCATCCAGGCCCACACGGCCTCCAGACACTGGGACATCACTTCAAGGGCATTGTTGGGGTGGCCTGGGGTGGAGATGTACAACTGAATATCGTCAGTGTACTGATGGAACTCCACCCCAAAGCCAGGGATGATCTCAACCAGCGGCTTTACATAAATATTGAACAGAAGGGGCGAGAGGACCAACCCTTGTGATGCCCCACAAGCAAGGCACCTCGGGGTCGACCGCTGCCCCCTGTCAACACAGATTGCGACTGGTCAGAGAGGTACGAGGAGAACCACTGCAGAACGGTGCCCCCCACCCCCAGCCCCTTCAACCGGTGCAACATGATACCATGGTCGATGGTATCAAAATCTGCTGAGAGATCTAACAGGACCAGGATAGAGGAACAACCCCTATCCCGAGCCCTCCAGAGATCATCCACCAACGCAACCAATGCTGTTTCCGTGCTGTGCCAGGCCGGAAGCTGGACTGGAGTGGGTCTAGATAGACAGCTTCATCCAGTTACTGGGGAAGCTGCCGCGCCACCACACTCTCAACAACCTTCGCAACGAAACGAAGGTTGGAGACTGGACGATAGTTAGCCAAAACAGCCAGATCCAGAGAGGGCTTCTTGAGGAGGGGCCTCACCACCGCTTCTTTCAAAGCGGCCAGCAGGACCCCCTCACTCAGAGAAGCGTTAACAATCCTCTGGAGCCAGCCTCATGTAACCTCCCGGGAAGCCAGTACCAACCAGGAGGGGCACGGGTCCAATAAACATGTGGTTGCGTTCAGACATCCCAAGACCCTGTCCATGTCCTCGGGAGCTACAGGATCGAACTCCCCCCAGATAACACTCTCAAGACCTGCCTCAGTCATCCCATCTGGACATACCCAGTCAGAGGCCAGCCCTTCCCGAATCTGAGCGATTTTGTCATACAGATACTGCACAAAGTCCTCAGCTCGACCCTGCAAGGGATCATCCCGCGCTTCCAGATGGAGGAGGGAGCGGGTCACCCTAAACAGGGTGGCTGGGCGATTATCTGATGACGTGATAAGAGCGGCAAAATAGCTAGATTTTGCCGCTTTTATCACCACTAGGTAGGTCTTAATATGAGACCTCACCAGTGTTTGGTCGGATTCGGAGTGGCTGGTCCTCCAACTACTCTCCAGGCGTCTTTTCTGGCACTTCAGCTCCTTTAGGTCCTCGGAGAACCAAGGAGCTAGGTGAGTTCGGTGCCAGGTCAGAGGCCGCAAAGGCACGACGCGGTCCAAAGCCCCGGCGGCCGCACTATTCCAGGCGGCCACCAGGTCTTCAGCCGAGTCATGAGCCAGAGTCTCAGGAAATGGCCCAAGCTCCATCTGGAACCTATCAGGATCCATCAGGCGCCTGCGACAGAACCACCTGGTCGGTCCCGCCTCCCTGCAGTGGGTTGATTTAACTGATAACCAGCCTGTCTTATTTTAAGTGTTTTCTTTTCAAAATATTTGTCTATTAATCAACAATTTCCACATATACTCTTCCAGGGTCTTTCCCACCTATTTCTTAATATTAATCATTCAACATATTCAACCCCAAGTTATTACTTCCATCTGTGTGTTATTATACCATCCAATAATTATTTAATCATTAACAATTAGTCATATTTATCCTTTTCAACTTTTTACAGTTTAAAATTAAAACATGTTACATCAAATTATACTTTTTACAGAAATATCATTTTTGACCACCTTAACTTCATATTTCTATTTTAATTACCTTCTATTTTTTTCTTATCTTTATTACATCATAGACACCTCCTGCTTTTATTTAAAACTCATTTAGACATGATAGAGGTGTCCAAAACGCTCTATGTATATCTCAGCTGAATCGAGGAATTGGGCGAGGTTGTCTGGGTCCCGGCACGTTCTTTTCAAAGGAATGTGGCCCCCACCCTCGTCTCCCAGGAAACCCTATCTGTTGCATACAGAAAACTAGGTAAAAGTTCATCTCAGCAATAAATCAACGCCTCTGGTCTTTGCTTCATCTCGTTCATGTCAGAACTGGAAGAGAGCCTAATTTGGAACGCTGACATCCGGCCCCTCTCCCTTCACTTCTGCGACATCACCTATCCCATAGGGAAAAAACACAACAAGATAAATCTCATTAGCCCCTCCTTGGCTGTGCACCCCCCCTCCCGGCTTCCCCGGGTGGTCTGCATGGAATTTTGCTATAAGGCGGTCTGCTTGGATGTTTGCGCTCTTCACCCAGGAAGCCTCTGACAACGGGTAGCCCTTCCATTTAATTAGGTACTGGAGACGCCCCCTGTGCCATCTTGAAGTAAGAATCCGCTGCACTTCGTAGTGTGTTTGGCCCCCAACAACCAAGGGTCCAGGGGGTTCACGTGGCGATGACCTTAAAGTAGACCCCACTACAGGTTTTAGAAGGCTACTGTGAAAAACGGGGTGAATTTTCCCCAAAAGCCGTGGCAACTGCAATTGCACTGTAACGGGGTTGATTATTTTTATTATAGGAAATGGTCCTATAAATTTTGGGCCCAATTTCCTGCTCGGGAGTCTAAGTCTCAAGTACTTGGTGGAAAGGTAAACTTTCTCTCCCAGCTGAAATGGTCTTTGGGGAGTTCGGTGCTTGTCTGCTTGTTCCTTATAAGATTGAGCCGCCTTTGCCAGCGCCCTCTTAACATTCTCCCAAGTTTGTCTCAACGTTGCCATCCAGTCGGTCAAACTAACTGAGCAAGGGGGCTCCCTCGGATATTCTGGCATGGGGACAAAATCCATGCCACTCACTATTTTGAACGGGATTAGCCCCGTGGTGCTGTGGACAGCATTGTTATATGCAACCTCCGCAAAAGATAGGAGGTCTGCCCAATTGGACTGCTGGTAGTCGACGTAGCATCTTAAATACTGTTCTATCATAGCATTCAGTCTTTCTGCCCCCCCATTGGTGCTCGGGTGAAATGCTGAGCTGAGCCCTTGGGATGAACCTATAGATCGTAGAAACTCCCTCCAGAACTTTGCTGTGAACTGGACCACTCTGTCGGAGATGATTCTCCTGGGGACTCCATGTAGGCGATAAATGTGTTTCAGGAACAGTTTAGATAACTGACGGGCTGAAGGCAGTCCACTACAAGGAATGAAGTGTGCCTGTTTGGAGAATAAGTCTATTACAGTCCAGATCACTGTATTTCCACTGCTCCTCGGTAGGTCAACTATAAAGTCCATTGCAATCTCCTCCCATGGTCTTGTTGGCTCAGCTACTGGTTGCAACAATCCATGTGGGCACCCTGGTCTTGTTTTCATTGTGGCACAAGTGATGCAGCTCTTTACATAACTGTCTACGTCCTTTCTCATGTGTGGCCACCAGAACTGCCTTCGTACTAGGTGCAGAGTCTTTAGGAACCCGAAGTGTCCTGCTGGTTTAACGTCATGGCTCCTCTTGAGAATCAGGATGCGTAAACTCTGTGGGACAGTTGGTCTGTGGGAGGGATGTGATGTTGGGGTATCCCATCTGTTGAGTGGCCCTTGGTCTGGTCGACCTCTCTCCTTTCCCTCTGGTGGTTTCGGCGTGTCGCTTGCCCGCAACCCTCTGTCGACTTTTATCGCTACCCGGAACCATTCAGAGAGTCGATTTGGGATGTCCCGATAAGCAGTCACTTGGGAAATTCTCTTATCTAGGCTTGTTCTAAAAAAGTACACCAGCAATCGCTCAGGTAGGGGAGGCAATGTCCCAACGACTCTCCTGAATTCACGGATATGCTCTTTGATGGGCTTCCCCTTCTGCATTAGGTTTCTGAGCTCGTCTTCCACATAGGGGTCGTCCTCCTCCTCCTCATAATGGGCTCTCAATAGTTGCAAGAACCCATCCGCATCTTGCAGCTGGGGGGCCCTGTTTTTATAGAGGGATGCTGACCACCTCTTTGCTTCTCCCTCTAGCCCTTCCGAAATGGCATTCACTAGGGCTCTGGGGAAAGGGTAAAGGTGTCCAAAACGCTCTATGTATATCTCAGCTGAATCGAGGAATTGGGCGAGGTTGTCTGGGTCACCGTCGAACTTCCCTCTGAATTGGGGTGGCTCCTCCCTCTCTGCCCTCTCCTCTCTATGCTGAGCTGTGTAGGGCCGGTCTCGGTGTTGATAGTCCTCTGCCTCGCCTCTCATCCTGGGGTATGGAGGTGCTGCCTCATCTAGGCTTTGCTGCTTTCTGGGGGGGGGGACCCATGGATGAATCGTTGGGCTCCTTCTCCTCCTGCTATGAAGGGGGGAAGGGCTGCGCCTTGACCTACGTCCTCTTGGGTCAACAGCCCAGACTGGTTCTCTCTTTTCTTTGGGTCTGCAGGATGGTTCCTCCCCCTGAAGGGTGGCACGGTCAAATTTCTCTTTCAACTCATCTATGGGGCTTTCAAGTGGCTTCCTTAGAATTTCTTGGCACTTACTTTGTTTTCTGGCTTGTTCCCACTCCCATAGCCAGGAGGCTCTGCCCAATTCACTTAGGGGTTTTCCCTTGTCTCTCACGTTGGGAAAGGGAAACTCCGCCTCTGAAGCTTTTGGCACAGTCACCGGGTACTTATCTGAATTAGGCTTCTCTGTTTGAAGTTTTTCCGAGAAGGAAGGCGGGGAGAGTTGAGCCTTCATAGTTTCCAAACTGGCTGGAGTCACGGCCGCTTCTCCTCCACCCGTTGCTTGAAGCAGGCTTTCCTCCGAGAGCTTCGCTTCAGCCATAGTGTCGGGGGATAACCTCCAATCTGACCATACGTCTGGGAGGGAACGGGATGATTTAAATTCAGCCAGCCTGGCTTTGAGAGAGTTTGGCAGTCTGTCAGGTTTCGGTGCTATCTTAAATAAGCTTCATTTTCAAGTGCAAAACTTCTAATGAATCATTTTTATTTAAGAACAGAAATAAAACCGACATTCCTGACTCTAATTGCTGCCAAACTGGCTCCTCCTTCCAACCCCCTCCTCTTCCGCTCTCCAACCCAATGTCCCATTGGCCATCATGCAGATCCATCTCTATGTCCCGGCACGTTCTTTTCACAGGAATGTGGCCCCCACCCTCGTCTCCCAGGAAACCCTATCTGTTGCATACAGAAAACTAGGTAAAAGTTCATCTCAGCAATAAATCAACGCCTCTGGTCTTTGCTTCATCTCGTTCATGTCAGAACTGGAAGAGAGCCTAATTTGGAATGCTGACATTAGATTTATCCTTATTAATTTTTAGTACCAGTACCTCACCAAATTCTTCTATATTTTGTATCAATTTAGAACCCTTTTCTAATGGATCTTCCAAAATAAATACCATGTCAGCGGCAAATGCTTGAGTCTTATATTCTTCCTTCCTAATTTTTAAGCCCCTTATTTCCTGATCTTCTCTGATTTTTGTTAAAAGGGTTTCAAGTGATAAAATAAATAGAAGAGGAGAAAGAGGACACCTTTGCCTAACCCCTTTTGTTATATCAATTTTATCTGTAACCCCTCATTTATAACTATCCTGGCTGTTTGTTTGGAATATATTTTTCCCAACATTTTTTCAAATCTTTGCCCCAATTCCATATAATTTAATTGTGTTGTAATAAAGTTCCAATTCAAATTGTCAAAAGCCTTTTGGGTGTCAAGGAAAACCAGAGAGGCTTGCTTTTCTGGATGACTTTCATAATATTCAAGAACGTTCATTACTATCCTCATGTTATTTTTAATTTGCCACCCCGTCATAAAACCGTTTTGGTCTGAATGTGTATAATTATTCAAAAAAAATTAATCTCTCCGTTATTATTGTTGCAAATATTTTATAATCTGTGTTCAACAAGGAAATTGGCCTACAGTTTTGTATTTGTTATATATCAGTGACTTCTTTGGGTATAAGAGTAATAATTGCCTCTGTCCAGGTTGCCAGAATTTTTGCTACTTCTATCGCCTCATTATAAGTCTCCAACATTATCCATTGTTGTACTCTTGTGTGTTTTTATATAGCTCAGTTGGAATCCCATCCGGGCCTGGTACTCTTTTGTTTTTTCAAGGCTATTTCAAATTCATTTGTTGTTATTGGCCTATTTAACATTTCTCTTTGTTCTTCAGAAATTTTATTCATATTGGCCGTTTCTATAACATTCTATATAATGTTCGCCGCATGGCGATGACCCTGCCCGAACTCCTCAATGTTATAGCTGAGGTGGCGGCTGATACCCCCAGACTTGTGGTCATGGGGGATTTCAACTTGCCATCCATTGGTGAAACTTCTGAGGTAGCTCGGGAGTTCATGGCTTCCATGATGGCCATGGACCTGACCCAAGTAATTCACGGCCCTACTCACATGGGGGGACACACTCTGGACTTAGTTTTTGTCTCTGGTCAGTGGTTGAGTGGCCTTGATATAGGGAATATAGATATTGAACCCTTGTCATGGTCTGACCACTTGCTCCTTCGACTTGACTTTCTGACCACCGCACCCTGTCGCAGGGAGGCAGAGCCGACCAGGTGGTTCCGCCCCAGGTGCCTGATGGATCCTGATAGGTTCCAGATGGAGCTTGGGCCATTTCCTGAAACTCTAGCTCACGATTCTGCTGATGACCTGGTGGCCGCCTGGGATAGTGCGGCTGCCGGAGCTTTGGACCGGGTCGTGCCTTTGCAGCCTCTGACCCGGCACCGAACTCACTTACCTCCTTGGTTCTCCGAGGAGCTGAGAGAGATGAAGCACCGGAAAAGACGCCTAGAGAGCGGTTGGAGGGCCAGCCGTTCCGAATCTGACTTGACACTGGTAAGGTCTCATATTAAGACCTACCTAGTGGCGATAAAAGCGGCAAAATCTAGCTATTTTGCCACTCTTATCGCGTCATCAGATAACCGCCCAGCTGCCCTGTTCAGGGTGACCCGCTCCCTTCTCTATCTGGGAGCGCGGGAGGACCCCTTGCAGGGCCGAGCTGAGGATTTTGTACAGTATCTGGCTGATAAAATAACTCAGATTCGGGAAGACTTGGCCGCTGACTGGGTTAGTTCAGACGAGATGACTGAGGCAAGCTTTGAGAGTGTTATCTGGGAGGAGTTTGATCCTGTGGCTCCCGAGGACGTGGACAGGATCTTGGGATGGCTGAATGCCACCACATGTTTATTGGACCCGTGTCCCTCCTGGTTGGTGCTGGCTTCCCGGGAGGTTACACGAGGCTGGCTCCAGGGAATTATCAACGCTTCTTTGAGTGAGGGTGTCCTGCCGGCCACCTTGAAAGAGGTGGTGGTGAGGCCTCTCCTCAAGAAGCCATCCCTGGATCCGGCTGTTTTGGCCAACTATCGTCCAGTCTCCAACCTTCGCTTTATTGCGAAGGTTGTTGAGAGTGTGGTGGCGTGACAGCTTCCACAGTAGCTGGATGAAGCTGTCTATTTGGATCCGCTCCAGTCCGGCTTCAGACCTGGGTACAGCACGGAAATGGCATTGGTTGCGTTGGTGGATGATCTCTGGAGGGCTCGGGATAGGGGTTATTCCTCTATCGTGGTCCTGTTAGACCTCTCAGCGGCTTTTGATACCATCGACCATGGTATCATGTTGCGCCAGCTGGAAGGACTGGGAGTGGGGGGCACTGTTTTGCGGTGGTTCTCCTCCTATCTCTCTGACTGGTCGCAATCCGTGTTGACAGGGGGTCAGCGGTCGACCCCGAGGCGCCTTGTTTGTGGGGTGCCACAAGGGTCGGTCCTCTCGCCCCTCCTGTTCAACATTTATGTGAAGCCGCTGGGTGAGATCATCCGTGGTTTTGGGATGGAGTTCCATCAGTACACTGATGATACTCAGCTGTACATCTCCACCCCAGACCATCCCAACGATGCCTTGGAAGTGATGTCACAGTGCCTGGAGGCCGTGCGGGTCTGGATGGGGAGAAACAGGCTTTGACTCAACCCTTCCAAGACCGAGTGGCTGTGGCTGCCGGCGTCCCAGTATAGCCAGCTGACGCCATCGCTGGTTATTGGGGGCGAATCATTGGCCCCCACGGAAAGGGCCCGCAACTTGGGCATCCTCCTGGATGCACGGCTGTCTTTAGAAGGGCATATGACGGCCGTGGCCAGGGGGGCTTTTTATCAGGTTCGCCTGATACGCCAGTTGCGCCCCTTTCTGGATCGGGACTCCCTACGCACAGTCACTCAAGCACTCGTCACCTCTCGTCTGGACTATTGTAACACTCTCTACATGGGGCTCCCCTTGGGGTACACCCGGAGGCTCCAACTGGTGCAGAATGCGGCCACGCAGGGGATTATGGGAGCGACTGGGCGCTCCCATGTGACTCCTCTCCTGCGCGAGCTGCATTGGCTTCTGGTGGACTTCCGGGTGTGCTTCAAGGTGTTGGTGATCACCTTTAAAGCGCTCCATGGCTTAGGACCAGGGTACTTACGGGACCGCCTTTTGCCACCAATAGCCTCCCACCGGCCAGTTCGCTCCCACAGAGAGGGCCTCCTCAGGGTGCCGTCGGCTAGACAATGCTGGCTGGTGACCCCCAGGAGGAGAGCCTTCTCTGTGGTGGCACCTACCCTTTGGAACAATCTACCCGCAGAGATACGAGTGATCTCCGACCTCTGGACTTTTCGTCGGGCCCTAAAAACTCATCTCTCTTAGCTGGTCTCTCTTGATTTTATGATTTTATGGTTGGTTTTAAATTTTGATATGGATTTTAAACTGATAAATTTTAAACTATGGGCCAAATTTAATTATTTTAAATCTATTTTTAATCATACTTTATGTATAAATGTTTTTATTTTGGCTGTTCACTGCCCTGAGTCTGAAAGGAGAAGGGCGGTATAGAAATTCGAATAATAAATAAATAAATAATAAATAATAAATAAATGTTTAATTTTCCCATCTGCTATGTCTTCCTGCTTGTAAAGCTTTGCAAAGAGGTTTTGTATTATTTCCCTTTTTTCTTCCCTCCTACACTGTATTATACCACTTTCATCTTGTAGCTGTTGTATTATTTTCCTTCCTTTTTCTTTTCTTAATTTATATGCTAGCCATCGGCCTGTTTTATTCACATTCTGAAAATAATTTTGCTTCTCTATCCTAATTTTCTGTGCTATTTCTTTTTGTGTTATTAAATTAATCTTATGTTTCATGATGTTCCATTTTTCCATTATCTTTTTATTTTGTGGATCCTTTTGTACTTCATATTCAATTTTTTAAAATTCTTCCTGTAAGCCTTCTAATTCTAATTCTAACTCTTTTCTTTATTTTTCTTAGAATTATATGCAATGGTCAATCCCCTTATATAAATTTTTGTGGTGTCCCACAAGTTTTGTATCAAAGTATCTACATTTTTTTATTGAAAAAGTTTTAAAACAAACACAATTTCCCCACAACCCTCCCACCCAACCCCCCTTCCCCTCCCCGACTTCCCAGAGCAGAACACAAGGTATTTCTATTGACTTTTAACAATAAACTAAATTGCTTAACCAATCATTAAACTAACAGCCCCCAAAAAAAATTCTTAACCCCCCATAGGTAAAATCCTACTTCTTAGACATAAAACTTCTAATATCACTTATATAGCGCTTATACAGATAAAATAAATCATTCATAAGCTATTTGATATTTTTTAGTCTGATACTTATTTTGTATATAATCAATCCATCTTCTCCAGTCCTGTATATACCTTTCTTGTGTATAATCCTTCAAATATGCTGAAATTTTAGCCATTTCAGCTAAATTAGTTACTTTCAATATCCAGTCATCGATAGTAGGCAAAAAGTCCTTCTTCCAATGTTGTGCTATCAACAATCTTGCTGCTGTTATCAAGTTCAAAATCAGTTTAGTCTCTGCAACTGTACACTCCGTAGTTATACCCAATAAGAACAACTGTGGAGTACATTTCAATCTTTTTTAAAGAATATTCTGCATCACCCACCAAATCTTTATCCAAACTGCTTTGATTTTTCTACAAGTCCACCATATATGATAATAAGTTGCATCATCACAGTCACATCTCCAACATTTAGCTTGCACATTAGGATACATACATGATAATTTTTTGGGATCTAAGTGCCATCTATAAAACATTTTATAAAAGTTTTCTCTTAAATTTTGTGCTTGTGTAAATTTCACATTTCTAATCCAAATCTTTCCCCAAGTCTCCATCATTACTGGCTCTTGAAAGTTTTGTGCCCATTTAATCATACAGTCTTTAACCAGTTCCGTCTCAGAGTCTATTTCCAATAAAGCATTATACAACCTTTTAATATGCATTTGTTCTTGATCTCTAATTTGTTTTACCAAATTCTCCTCATTTTGCACAAAGCCAGTTTTTTGATCTTCCTTCCATCTAGCTTGGAGTTGACTGTACTGAAACCATGTATAAATTATACCTTCTTCTCTCAATGTATCTAAAGGTTTCAGATACATTACCCCCCTTTCCATAATAAGAGCTCTTTATAGGTAATCACCTCCTGTTTTTGTTCTATACTTATATTTTCTATTGCATGTCTAGGATTTGCCCATACAGGTATCTTATAATTTAACTTATATTGATATTTTTTCCAAACCCTCAACAAAGCATTTCTAAGTATATGAGCCTTAAATACTTTATCCACTTTTTTGTCATATAACAAATAGGCATGCCATCCATATAACAAATCATAACCTTCTAAATTCAAAATTCTCCCCTCAGTTAGGTTAAACCAGTCACTAATTTGTGATAAGACCGCTGCTTCACAATATAATCTTAAATTAGGCATTTTGAGACCCACTCTTTCACGTGTATCTTGTATAATTTTCATTTTTATTCTGGGTTTTTCTCAGCCCAAATGAAAGTATCAACACCTTTCTGCCATTCTCTCAGATTTTCATCTTTCTTAAGCACAGGTATCATTTGGAACAAAAATAAAAATCTAGGTAACACATTCATTTTAATTGCTGCAATTCTTCCCAATAAAGACAACTGTAATTTTTTTCCAATTCTCCATATCCTTCTGTACCTTCTGCCAAAGAACCTCATAGTTATTTTTATATAATTTTGTATTTGAAGCTGCTATGTACACTCCTAGATATTTAACCTTTTTAACTATTTCAAAATCTGTTATTTTTGCTAGTTTATCTCTTTCAAGTATAGACATATTTTTAATTATCATCTTTGTATTATGTGAATTAACTTTAAATCCTGATACTTTCCCATATTGATCAATTATATCCAATATATATGGAGCCGACTCTATAGGTTGTGATAAGGTAACAACCAAATCATCTGCAAATGCTCTTAATCTATAATCTTGATGTCTAATTACAATACCCTTCAATTTTTCTGAGTCACGTATCTTATTCAATAGCACTTCCAAAGTCAGGATAAACAACAATGGGGACAGAGGACACCCCTGCCTTGTTCCTTTCTCAATTCTAAAAACCTCTGTTAAACCTCCATTGACTATAATTTGTGCTGTTTGCTGCTGGTATATCGCTCTAATTGATTGTGTAAAATATTCCCCAAAATGCATTTTCTCTATTATTTTAAACAAAAATTGCCAGTTCAAGCGATCAAATGCCTTCTCTGCATCCAAAATATAAATGCTGCAGGGACTTGATTATTTTTTTCCAAATATTCCAGTAAGTTTACAATTTGTCTAACATTATATTTCATTTGTCTCCCTTTTATAAACCCTGATTGGTCATTATGAATTATTTGTTGCATAACTGGCATTAATCTATTAGCTAGTATCTTAGCAAAAATCTTGTAATCAGTATTCAAAAGTGATATTGGCCTAAAATTCTCAGGTTTGATGGAATTTTAATCCTCCTTTGGAATTAGTGAGACAAAGGCTGTTTTCCAGGAAGGTGGTATTCCTCCTCCTACCTGTATTTTATTAAATAAGATTTTGAGTGGTTCTAGCATTTCAGATTGTAAATCTAACAGCTGTTAGTCCATCTGTTCCCGGAGCCTTACCTATTTTTAATTGTTTAATTACTCCAACAATTTCCTCGGAAGTTATTGGCTGATTCAATCTCTCTCTCTGTTCCAGCATTAATTCAGGAATATCCATCTTTAAATATCTATCAATATCAACATCTTGAATTGCATCTTTAGTATATAACTTTGTATAGAACTCCAAAAAAGCCTTTTTTATTAAATTCTGTTGGTAAATCTCCTTACCTCTAAATTCTATCTTGTCTATAACATGTGATTTTTGTTTTTTTCTCATCGTGTAAGCCAACCATCTCCCAGGTTTATTAGCATTACAAAATGTATTATGTCTGGCATATTGTATACTGGTTGCTACTTGCCCAGCCATTAACATATTAAATTGCTCTCTTAAAATATTAATCATATCTTTTGCCTTTTTATCTCCCGGGTTAACTATAAGCAATTGTTCTTTCTTTTTAATTTCCTCCTCTATCTCTTTCCATCTGTTTTGTTGTTTTAGTCTATATTTATTGTTCAAGAAAATTAATGTTCCTCTCATATACTCGTATCCCATACCATCTCCATCGAGGTTCCTTTATTCATATTGTTAACAAAAAATTCTTTCATTTGTTTTTTAAGTTCACTCAAGTTATCTTCATATCTAAATAAATTCTCATTTAACCTCCAAGACCTCCTTTCCCCTCTTTCCTGCTCTAATTCCACCCAAACCGGGCTATGATCAGTTAAAGTTCTTGGACATATCTTCGTATTCTTCACCCTAGAAAAAAGATCATTTGTGGTTAATATAAAATCAATCCTAGAAAAAGATTGATGCCTATCTGAAAAAAAAGTAAAATCACTTTCCAATACGTTCCTTTCTCTCCAAATGTCTCTAAGCTCCATATCCTCCAAAATATCAAAAAAAGATTTAGGCAACTTAGCACACATGGGTATCTTGGAAAGACTTTTTTTTATCTTTCTGGGTATTTATTACCCCATTCCAATCACCCATTAGAAGTAAAGATCTATAGTCCCATTGTAGTATTTTAGTATGTAAAAATTTATAAAATTTGTCTTGTTGTTGATTAGGTGCATATACTCCAATTACAAGCAGCTTCCCATTCTGTGTTATTAATTCAATTGCAATATATCTACCTTGACCATCAGCCTCAATTAAATTGGCCAATAAGCCTCTTTTAACATATATAACTAGGGCATTTTTCTTCTCTGGTGCTGATGCCACAAAATGTGTACCTAATTTTGAATTTATCAAGTACTTTTGATCTGAGGATTTAATATGTGTTTCTTGCAAACAAATAACATCATTCTGAAATTGCTTCAAGTAGTGAAATATTTTCTTTCTTTTTTTTTGGAGAATTTAAACCGTTGACATTCCAAGATAAGAATTTATTTGCCATCTCTGGGCCCTCCAAGCTTTGAGAGCATCAGCTGAACCTCCTCCGCCATTTTAGACTTTGGCCTAGCTCCTCCCACTGCTTGTGTTTTTTGGACTTGTTGGGTTGAATCTTGAGGCTGTTGTGCCAGATGTTGTTTGTAAGTGGCTCTTGTCAAACGTTGATCTTTTGGCAACTCTATCATCTTTAATGGCTCAAGGGTTGGTGGTGGACCCCCACTCAACAATAAATCTTCTTCCAAATTAGCTCCTCCAGCTAAAGCTTGAGCATAGGTTTGTGGTTGCCCTCCATCTTTCTCTTGTTGTATCATTTCCAATTGCTTTCTAGCACCCCCTGGTGAGGGTGGCCTTCCAGCCTTTAAAACATTGGCGTAAAAATCTTTTGCCTTTCCAACTGTGTTTAAGCGATGTCTTTGCCCAGCATATGTCACTATTATCCCAAATGGGACATCCCATCTGTACTGGAGCTGCTAGTTTCTTAGTTCATTCACCAAAAAACCAAACTGCTTTCTATCTCTTAACATTTTAGGAGGAAGCTCTTTCAGGACCATCAGCTCTTGTCCATCCACTTTAATCTTGTTTCTATAAGAAGCTTGCAGAATGTCATTTCTAATTCTCCTTGTTGTGAAATAAATCACCACATCTCTTGGTAGCTGCTTTTGTTTTGCCAGCCAGGAGTTAACCCTATAGATTTTGTCCATTTGAATTGCCGCATCTTCTGGCCTTTCTGAAATCAGCTCTGCTAAAGCATTGGAACAAATATCTTTTAAATTTTCACCACTCTTTTCTTTCAAACCTCTCAGCCTCAGGGCAAATTCCATTGATCTGTATTGTAACATAACCATTTCGTTATCCACTTTCTCTGTTTGTATCATAACCTCTCCTAATTTAGTTGCAAGCTCCAAATTAGCATCATCAATTTCCCATACTCTCTCCTCAATCTTTAACATATGATTAGCCAGTCCTGAAACTGCAAAAACAATGTCATCTCTTATTGCATCATGTTTTTCCTCCACCACATCTTTGATTTTCTTTAACTCCTCTGAGAATTCTTTCATCATTTCTGCCTGATTGTTCAGGACACCCATTATAAATTCTTTAAGGTCTTGTGACTGTGTATCAGCCGGAAGTTGTTGTTTTTGAGTCACTACAGGGGAACCTCCTCCCCCTTTAGAAGTTGGTGGCTTTAGTTGTTTAGCAGCCATTTTATTTTAAAATAAGTTTTTTCCTTTTACAGCCACAAAGTCTTATAAACAGTCTTACAATGTCTATTTCAGAGTTTTTTCAAAATAAACAGTTCTCTCTTCAAACTATTCACAGTCCCCAGCAATCTCTCTTCAGGAAGAAGACTCTTAACAAGCAATTTCCCTTTAACTTTCACTTTCCCTTCCACCCATAACAAAGGCTTCCTCTCCAGCCTCCAGCTCAGGAGAGCTCCATTTGCAACAATGTATTCAAGGAGTTAAGTTCTGTTTCTTTTAAAAAGCTTGCACTCTTGCTTCCGCTCTGTCTGCCTTGTTGAAAATCATTAGAACTCACTGTTTGCCAGCAGAATTGGACGCAGACGTCTAGCTCTGGTTAACAGAGGCACCAGCGATCCGGAGTAATGGAAGGGCTGAACTGGGGAGCTCTCACCCTCCGAGTCCCTGGAATTAACCCAGGGACTTTCGGGGAGCTCTACCCACCCCCTCCGACTCTCCTCTCCTTCTTTGCCTGAAGGAGAGTTTTTTCAAACTGCCGGACAGCAGTTTAGCGCTGTCAGGGCGGCTTTTACAGATTGGGTGGCTGGCGGTCAATGGAGACCGTCCTCGATGTCCGCGGAGCCACCGGAAGTCCAGCTACTTTTTTATTTATTTGAAAAAAACATTTTCAATTCCCTCTCTAACATCTGTCTATATTTTTTATTTTTACACAAATTTTGATTCATTGTCCATCTTTTATTTGGTTTCTGGCCTTTCCATTTTAATGTAATTGGATTGTGATCAGCCCAATCATTTACTCCTATTTCAACCTCTTCTATTTCATTTTGAATTTCTGCTGTTATCCAGGCCATATCGATCCTGGACCATGATTGATGTGGGTATGAATAAAATATATATTGTTTATGAATTCTATGTGTCTCTCTCCATATATCTCGCAGATTGAACTCAGATACTATATTAAAAAAGGCTCTTGGTAATACACTTTTCTTTTTATTATTTTTAATACTTTAGTAATCTTTCTTGACTTCCACTACAGAATTAAAATCCCCAATCATACAAATCCTTTCATAATCCAAGTCCAGTAATCTCTTATGTACCTTTTTAAAGAATTCTTGTTGATTTTTATTTGGTGCATAAATTACTATGAGTAGCATTTGTTTCTGTTCTATCTCCAATTCCACCATCAAAATTCTACCCTCATCGTCTGCATATCTTAAGTTTGATTTTATTTTTTCCTTAACATATATGGCAATACCTCCTTTCTTTTTATCTGCTAAATTTGTGTATAATATTCCTAATTTTCTATTTTCTAATAGTTTTCTATATCTTTTTTGTATATGAACCTCTTGGAGGCATATCACTTCAGCTTCCAATTTCCTTAATTTATTAAATGTTAGTGTCCTTTTCTTTGGGATAGAAAGTCCATTAATATTTACCGAGAAAAGCTTAATTGCTTCTCACATCTTCTACTAGATCTGTCTTCTTGTGTTTCTAGTCTCTCTTACTACCCTTCCTTTTGCTCCTTCTCTTTCTACCCTTTATTTTTCTTGTTTCTTTTGTAAATCTTTCTCTGTTTCTACTTCTTTCAATTTCTCTTCCTCCTTGCTTCTAATCTCTAATTCTTCTCTGCTTGTCAGATCACTAAAAGTGATACTGCCATTCAAGTGAAGGAAGGGGGAGACTGGATTCGATTTACTAGCATGACCTGTGTCATCAGATATTTTACAACCTATATCCTGGTGCCAAGGAAGCCTGAGATTCCCTTTACCTGCAGGAATTTATATGATAGCCATGTGGGTTGTCTCACTTTAAAGGGAAGTGGTGGGAATGCATGTTTGTTCGGGTTCTCAAAGGAAATAGTAAAGAAAACATCTTCACACTTGTGTATTGGCTGAAATCTGCATTCTGACCTAAAGGGAGGGGTCTCTACCACTTTAATCCTACTGCTTTGCCTAAGGGCATTCAGATTGTGCTTTAGCTGGATGGTTTTCACTTCTGCTTAATAAAAGAATCCTTTTGAACAACTACATTTCAAGAGTTCGTACTTTCTTAAGTCGGAAAGAGAGGTGATCCTTACACTGCTCCCTTGGTCATTCCTCTGCACGAAATGGTGTTCATAAAATTCCTTTGCTTTTGGAAAGATTCCGGTTTGGTGTCATGGTGAGACAGTCTGGAAAATAGCAGGCTCTGATGAGTCCCATAAAAACCCTGGCTGCCGAACTGCCACCAATGGGTCTTCGGACCGAACCCATCTTTCAGGGATGGGGGAAGAAGAGGGGTGCCTCGGACGACCGAGAGGAACAGGCAAGTTCCTCGGAGGTCAGAGGGAACCCTCTGTGAGTCGGCAGGGGGCGGCAGCCATGTTGGTTGCCACAAAGCTGGGACAACCGGGCAAGAAAAGTGCTGGAGGAAAGCGGAGAAAAATGGAGCTCTTTGAATGCCGGGTGAGTGACAACAGCCCAGGCTTGTAACAACGTTTGGAGCATTACTAATAATTAGAAGACCCCTAGCCTAAAACAGCGGCTATGCAACAATGGGGCTTTGGAAAATTTCTAAAAAACTACAACTTTAAAGAGACAAAGACCCGAGAAACAACTAATTTTGGAACAGAACTAAGAGAACTAATTTGGAGATATGGTTAAAAGACCAAACACTTTAGAAATTTGAATTGGATTTTAAAAAGAAAAAAAGAAGATTTGATACTTTTTTAATTAAAAGAAGAAGAAATAAATTGGATGGTTATATAATAATAAATAGAATGGAGGTCTTGCACGACTAATGGAAAATGTGGATTATAGAGAGACACCATCTGGCATAAAGAGGAACTTTGTAACTTCCTTTGTTATGGGAAACTCTGAACTTAACAGATAAAATTACTGATCTCTGTGGAGGAGGATTCTTTTTTGTATGCAGGCAGTTTGATTATGGTGAAAAGAAACGAAATTTACAATGGAACTCCTACAGTTGAAATAATAATAATTTAAATGCTGTCGCAGGAATAGAAGAAGGATTAAGCGCAGCCTCAAAAAAAAAAAAAGATTTGATATATCATATCCGGAATAAAAATAAGAAAAGAGAATTAACTTGATTTATGGAGAACAAAACTAAAAAAATGGAAAATGGAAGGATATAAGTTTGCAGGTGAGGAAATGAAGATAATGTGATTAAAAATAAAATAAAGTAAAGATGGACTGTAATAATAAAAGAGAGGTTTTTATAGAATTTAAGAATGTTAAAAGAAATTAATTAATACATGTAAAGATATGCTTGATGCAAGAACTATGTTTTAATGTCAAAATGTTAAGGAAAAGAACAAGGATAAATATGATTAATTGAAAATGTTAAAAGGAATTTATAAATACACTTAAAGATATGTTTTAAGCAAGAACCATGTCTCAATGCTAAAATGTCATGAATGTCATTTCATGAAAAAGGATGCAGAAAAATAAGATTATGTGAAAATGCAATGCATAGATGGATGGAAACAATAAAGAAAGGTTTAAGTAGAGATTGTTAGTTAAACCAACTATGAATATGCTGTGTTTAACAGCCAAAAAGTTATAATATGCTGTGTTGAACAGCCAAACAAAAGGACTGTGCTGTGTAACAGCCAAAACAAACTGAATATACCATGTAATGGCCAAAAAAATAACAAAGGATATGCTGTGTTCAACAGCCAAAACAAATGTATGCTGTGTTTAACAGTTAAGAAATTATAATGATTGGTTTAACAGCAAAGATAAAGACAATAATGCTGGGTTTATTTTTTTTTTTTAGGAAAATATAAAATGAGGTGGGATAATTAAAGTGAGGAGGTGTTTGTTGAGAGTGATAGTTAAGATAAATTGAATAAGTTAGGTTTAATAATAGAAATAAAGAGTACAAATTTTGAGTTTAATATAGAAATAAAATGGGTATGTTGAAATTAAATATTTTTGGAATGTTTAATATAATTGTATGATTTATATTGTTAAAATATATCCATCTAAGTAAATGAAAGAGAAAAATGGATTGATAATTGGGTAGGATTTAAGATTTAAGTAACAGGTTTTTGGGGATAATGGCATAGTTACATAGACAGATTTGAGGGAAATACTTGTTTAAAATATTTAGTTGTGTTAATTGAAATATAAGATTTGTTAATGATTTGCTTTAATATGTGACCAGAGCAAAAGCTTCGTTTTGAAAAGATGTGTTTTATGTTTTTGTTTTAAATTTTTTTTAAAAAAAATATTTAAAAAAATCATTTGCTTTCTCCAGTGTATCAATCCTATACTTTTTCTCTTGCCATGTCACAAGTAAACCCTCAGGTATCAACCATTGATACATTACTTTATATTTAATTAGTTGAGTTGATAAAAATTGATATTGATGTCTTTGATCTCTTATTCTTCGTGGTACCTGTTTCAATACTATGATTTCTTTACCTCTATAAGTTAATGTTTCCTCTCTTGTCCTCTTATACACTTCGTCTCTTATTGTTTGTTTCATGAATTTAATGTGTACTTCCCTCGCCAACCTATGCCTTCGTGAGTAGTTTGTGTATATTCGATAAATTTCATCAATGTCTCGTCTTATTTCCTGTTTATCTTTTCCTAATAGCTCTGCCACGATTTCTGCCATTTTCTCTCCTAAATCCTCTTCTTTCTCTTCAACAATATTTTGAAATCTAAGAAAATAAGACTTCCTTATTTCCCTCTTATCATTCATGTTTTTTATCTCACTTTTCATTTCCCCAATTTCATCTTTAATTTCTTTGTGGTGTACTCTCATCTCCTCGTGGTTCTCTGCTATAGCCTCCTGAGTCTTCATCATTGTTTCCTGAATCAATTGTAATGCTATCTGCATACTTTGTGAGCTCATTGCCTGTTCTGTTTTTTCTTTCCCTATCATGGTCACTATCGATCTTTGGCTTGTGGGGAGAGTCTGTTGGTGTAATGTTTGTGGCTGCTTTTTTGCCTGTTTTAGTTATTGTTGATGTGCTCGACATCTTTACAATATTTTTCCACGTTAACAAATATCAATATACCAAAATTAGGATTTGAGTTCAAGCTGAAGTTTGCCTTTACTATACTTTAACAACAATATTTTCCTGTTTTCTCTCTCACACTTATATACTATATTTTATAATATTCTTATCACTTTTATAACTCTAATCACAATATTTATAACTATACAATTTTCTAAATATCTATTCTCACTCTTATTTAAATAAGTATATTTCTTTGCAATACAATAATATTATTTTCCAATAAATTCACTTATTCTGTTATATCTCTATACCTTAATTCAATTCATTCAAACCATTTCATTTAAATCAATTTCTATAATCACTTTCTTTCTTGACACTTATTGTCCATTTGTGCCTGTCTGTTGCAATCAGATTTTCCTTGCCTTCAATATATCCACAACTCCACCAGATGGCACCACTTCTTGTCTTCTTTCCAATATATTCAATGTCTCCAAAATATTCAATAAACACTGTCCCCTTCTTTGTGTCAGTAATTTATTAATTGTAGTTATCTTTTCCTTCCTCGAAGTTAAGCTCCATTAATTAATGCTAAATTCTCCACTGTCCAATTATCCCTTCAAGTTTTTATAATCCTCCACGTCTGTTTCTCAAAATCTTTCAATTACCGTTTTTCATTCAGTCATTACATCCACCATACCATCTTCCATCTCCTCTCCCATTCACAATCTCTTTAATCTGTTCTTAATCTTTTCTATTTTATGAAGTCCTCTATTTGGACTTTCCCCTTCTTTGCGCTTTTTTAAATCCACATTGTTTTCCAACTTCGGCTTTGCTCTCTTTTAGTGGCCGCCTTCTCGACACTTTGTGTCTTTCCTCATATTCGCCTTGCTAATTTCGTGCAGTCTCTCTCCAAAACCTCCTCACCTCTTTCTGGGATTCCTCATGTCTCCGGAATGAAGCTGTCACTTTTAACTTTTCGCTTCCCACTCTCGCAGTCGCCAGCGCTCCAGGCTGATCTTAAAGATTGGGTCTTTCTTCACTAGGTTTTAAGACTGCCACTCCTATCTACTTGGGGGTTTGCCTTCCACCCAATTCTCTGGAGCTTCCTCTTTAATTTGCCATTCTCTACGCGATTGGTAATGCCCTAAAAGGGCCCTTAGTGAAGCTATTTTGAGCTTCAGGAACAGAGCCCCTTCCCCTCGCCCACTCCACACTGTCATCATCACAGGAAGTCCAGGATTCACAAACTTCTACAGGCAACTCATCCATTCCTTTGTGAAAATTGCCAAACCCATGACAGACCTTCTAAAAACAGGGAGTCTAGGAACGAAGCCCTGCCCTGGGCAACCCGTAAGGTGGGACCTCACTTGCCAAGAGGCATTCGAAACACTAAAAAAGCTGTTTGCAAAAGAACCTGTATTTAAACATCCCAACCCCAAACAACCCTTCGTTGTCCAAGCTGATGCCAGGTAGGAGCCATTTTACTCCAAAGAAATTGCCAGGGAAAACTACAGCCTTGTGCCTATACCTCCCGTGAACTCATTGACATGGAAAGACAGTGGGCGGTGTGGGAAAAGGAGGCTTTTGTGGTAAGATGGGCACTACTAAACTGGTGCCACCTTTTGGAACAGGGGAGAAACTGTTTGTAGTCTGGACTGATCATAAGAATCTGGAGGCCCTTAGGACCTCACAGAAACTATCACCCAAACAAGTCTGTTGGGCTCAATACTTCAACTGATTCAACTTCGTGCTAAAACACATCCCGGGGGAGAGAAATTTCCTACCTGACACCCTCTCCTGCATATCCCAATACAAATGTGAGCAGGAGGGGGTAGTAGATGCCATCATCCCCCTTACCCAAACCATGGTCCAAGTGACCACTCACCAACAATGCCGCAACCAGCAAGACTGACTCGCAAGTGATTTAAGCTCGAAACTCAAAACTGATCTGGAAGCAGACTCCTGGTTCTCTGACAACCAACACATCTTGACAAAAAGCATCTACGTCCCCGAGTCCCTATGCACCTCAATCCTCTGGAGAAGCCACAATGTCAAATTGGCAGGCCACTTTGAGTTCCTAAAAACCTTACTCCTAGTGAAGAGACAATTATGGTGGCCCAGCATGAAAAAAGATGTAGACAGTTATGTAAAAAGCTGTACCATCTGTGCCACTATGAAAAGGAGACCAGGAAGACCCCCCGGGTTGTTGCAACAGGTGACAGAGCCAACGAGACCACAGGAGGAAATTGCAATGGACTTTATAGTTGAGCTACCAAAGAGCGGAGGTGGGGGGGAGTGATTTGGACTGTGATTGACTTATTCTCCAAGCAGGCACACTTCATACCCTGCAGCAGACTACCCTCAGCCCACCAGCTAGCCAAACTCTTCCTGAAGCATGTCTACCGCCTGCATGGAGTACCATGCAGAATCATCTTGGACAGAGGAGTCCAATTCATGGCTAAATTCTAGAGGGAGTTCTTGCAGTCCATTGGGTTGTCCTAGGGCCTTAGCTCAGCTTTTCATCTGAGCACCAATGGTGGGGAGGACGTGAACTACCAACAATCCAATTGGGCAGACCTTCTGCCATTCACAGAGGTTGCTTACAATAATGCTACAATAAAGCTAAAAGTGGCATGGGAAAATGTCAAGAAAGCACTAGATAAAGCAGCACAGGCCTATAAACAACAGGCAGACAAACACCGAGTCCCACAACACCCATTCCAAGTGGGGGAGGTCTATCTATCCACAAAATACTTAAGGCTAAAGCTTCTCAGCAAGAAGCTGGGATCTAGGTTGATGGGGCCTTTTCCCATTGTAAAAATTATCAACCCAGTCACGGTGCAACTGAAGCTGCCCCAACTGCTGGGGAGAATACACCCAATATTACACAGCAGCCTCTTAAAACATGTAATCGGGTCGACCCTGACATCACCACCCCATGAGCCCCCAGATTCAGTGGTCATAGGGAGGCAAACCCATTATGAGGTGTAATGCATCCTTGACTCTAGGTGGCACAGGGGGCAACTCCAATACTTAATCAAGTGGAAGGGCTACTATCAGAGGCATCCTGGGTAAAGAGCAGACACATCCAAGTTGATCACCTCATAGCCAGATTCCATGAACGAACCCAACCAAACCTGGGATGGGATTACACCCTTAAGTGATACACCTGTACTCAAATTGTTTTTGCTTTGCATAGGTTGCCTTCAGGAAGTGAGGGAAGCCGAATGTCAACTCGAGAAGCTTTCCTGACCTGCTCCCGAGTTGCCATAGGCAGGGGGATGGGAATCATACCTTGCAGCTGCACCAAGGAATTCACACCTCAGTCAAAACAAGACACAGCCTAGCCAGCCAAAGTCCAGGCCATCTCCATGGAGACCCACAACAGCTGAAGGGAGTGACTTCTATGACCCGCAAAATTGCTTTGTTGGGGAATGTAACTGGTGACACACTCTGGGGGAAGGGGGAAACAGGGTCAGAGGCAAGGTGCGAATTGGGTGAAGCCAGAGCTGGCATCACCTATGTAGTGCCGACATAGCGCTCCTAATAAACAACTGGATTTTTCTTGCTAAATTGCTTGAGACTCTTAATTTTATTAGGGCATTGGTCAGAACCCTGACACCAACCAGATTCTCTCTACCCCCAGATGAAGGTATTAGATAAGGTATTGTGTTAGATAGGTAGATTGAAGAGATTGGAGGCAGGCTTCAGACAATAGCTCTTTATTCAGCAACTATTTACAATCCAGCAGCCAGCCTCTCTAACAGACAGCCCTTTTATAGGGGGCTGTCAGGGAAACCAGCCAATCTTATTCAAGCATTCTTCCTGCTCAAATAGCAGACCAGAGGGAAAACTTAGCCTGTCAATATCTAACACCCCTCCCCTTCTAGTTGGAGCAATCCACTTTACATATGTAGTCGTGCAGGTAGGCGGGTGTTTCCAAGCTCTACTTGACTTGTGCGGCTCAGTTGATGTGGCAGCGGTAGGCTGAGAGGTTGTGCCTGCTGCTGCCTCTTGCTCCTCCCATAGAAAGTCCTGGAAACTTTCAGGCAGGGCCTTGGACTCTACAGGAACTGGTTCGTGGGAGGAGCATTGCTGGATTCCCGGTTCTTCAGGTGCATTCTCCTGTTCCATCGGGCTTGAGTCTGCTAGGAAGGGATTAGAGTTTAATTTCTGCTGTTCAATTTCTAGACTTTCTTTAGTTTGACTGAGGTGGCTAGTAGTTGGTCTATGTGCCGCCTCCACGGGCGCCCGTTGTTAAGCCTCACTATGTATGACTTGGACCTGAGATTTTTTCTATTTTGCCAGGTAGCCATAGGGGTCCTTTGGCAAAGTTCTGTAAGTGAACCAGGTTCCCGATGCTAAAGGACCTGGTGCGGTTTTGCATTTCTTTTGTTGTTTCGGGGGCATAATTTTGGTGCAGCCGGTCTAAGACTGATCGAAGCCGGCGACCCATTAAGAGCTCAGCTGGGCTTTTTTCCTGTGACCACACTGGGTGTTATGTGTTGGTACAGGAGGAATTAGTCTACCCGCTCTTGACAGTCTCCTGATGCCAACCTGCCCAATGCCTCCTTGGCAGACCTTACAGACCTTTCAGCCAGTCCGTTGTTGGCTGGATGAAATGGTGCTATGAGGGCATGGCATATCCCAAGTTCTGCCAGAAAACCCTCAAATTGGGTGACCGATACGAGGCTATTGGGCCAACCATGTGTGGTGAATAGTATACAGAGCACCTTGATTACTGCATCTGCAGTAGTGGTGCCCATTAGGATGATCTCCAGCCACTTGGAATAGGCATCCACGACCACTAAGAAGGTTTGGCTATGAAAGGGTCCAGCAAAATCGATGTGAATCCTAGACCAGGGGGTTCTAGGGCAATCCTACTCTTGAATGGGTGCTTTAGGAGGAACAGGCCGGGATTCCTGACAAGACTGGCACTTGGCTACCGATTCCTGTATTTCCTGGTCCATGTTGGGCCACCACACAAAATTTTGGGCCAGGGCTTTCATCTGGACAATCTCCGGATGTCCCTCATGCAACACTTTTAGTATAGAATACCTTAGACTTGGTGGTATAATTACCCGGTCTCCCCATAGTAAACAACCCCCTTGCACCAATATCTCATGTTGACGAATCGCAAATGGCTTAAATTCTATACCAAATGGGCCCTTTGGCCATCCCCTCCAAACCCAGTTCAAAAGTTTTTTGAACATCGCATCTTTAGCTGAGTGCTTGGCCACAGCAGCAGAAGTCACGAGGCCAGAGTCCAGGCACTCAATGAGGAGAACAGGAACACCTGGGGTCGGGTCGTCTAATAAGTTAGGCAGGGGGCATCTGCTGAGGGCATCAGCATGTCCCAAGGTCTTTCCGGGCCGGTGAATCAGTTTATAGCAGTATGCCGACAAGAAGATGGCCCAACTCGTAAAATGGGGTGACAAGGCCACCAGCGTGAGGCAGTCACCCACCAAGAGTCCCAATAAAGGTTTGTGGTCCATAACCAATTCAAAATCCCTCCCAAACAAGTATTCATGAAACTGCTTGACCCCGGCCACCGCAGCCAGTGCTTTCCTGTCCAGCTGGCTATAGTTCCTCTCCATGCTGGATAGAGTCCTGGAAAAATAGGCAACTGAGGCCTTGGTCCCATTAGGGAGTTGGTGGATAAGCACAGCCCCCACACTGAAAGGAGAGGCATCACAAACCAGTACCAACAGCAGAGTGTCATTGTACTATATTAAAAAACTGTCAGCAGAAAGGAGGCATTTTACTGCTGCAAAAGCGGCATTTCTTTGTGCCGACAGACCCAAAGGTTCTTCTTGGCCAGTAGCTTGTGGAGCAGTTCAGCAATGGTGGCCTTATTTTTTAAGAAGACGCTATAGAAATTGAGCAAGCCCAGGAAAGCTTGCAATTCACTCTGGTTCCGTGGAGTTGGGGCTTCCTGAATTGCCCTGACTTTGCTTTGGGTAGGATGTATGCCTTCTCCATTTATTCTGTACCCCAGGAACTCTACTTCGGGGACTCTGATCTGGCATTTGCTGCCCTTTACTCAGAGCCCTGAGGCCCTAAATTTTGATAGCACCTCCCTCAGACGGAAGCGAAGTTGCTGCTTGTCGCCAGCAGTAATTAAAACATTGTCGAAGTATGGCACTACCCTGGGAATTTTCTGCAATAGCCTTTTCATCACATTCTGGAAAAGTCCCGGGGCAACGCTAATGCCAAATTGTAAACAGTGACATTTGAACGCCCCTCTGTGTGTTACAATGGTTTGGGCCTTGACAGTAGCACCATCTACAGGTAGCTGCTGATACGCCTGCGCGAGATCCAATTTTGTGAAACTTCTTCTGGGCCCCAGAGAATGCAAAAGGTGCTGAACTATGGGTACTGGATACATGCTCTGCTGAAGTGCCTTGTTCAACGAGCACTTATAATCAGCACAGATGTGCAGAGAACCATCACTTTTGACCAGGGTGACAATAGGGGTCTCCCACTTAGCATGGTCAACTGGCCCAAGTATGCCCTGCTGATAAGTTTATCCAATTCCTTGTCTATCCTGGATTTGAGGGCAAAAGGAACCCTCCAGGGCTTTAATCGAACTGGCGCTACCCTGGGGTCTAAACTAAATGAAATGGGAGTGCCCACATACTTGCTGAGTTCTGGGTTAAACACATTTTGGAACTCCCGGATCAGGTCATTGGCCCACGAGCTGGCAATGGTGTTGATGCTGGTCACCCCTAGTCCGAGGGACTCGAACCAGTCCAAGCCGAGCAGGTTTGGGAGGTGTCCGCCGACAATGGTTAAGGACAGGTCACCCAGGAATTTGTTGAATTGGATCTTGAAGGCCAATGATGATTCCAGCCAATGACAGAAATCCAATTCCCCTGGTAGTCGCTGAGCCACAAGTGTTGGCGCTCTAGCTGTTTTTTCTGGATCCTTAGAACTGCAGCCTTCAATGCCTGCCAGGAGATGATCGTTACCGATGAGCCAGTGTCAATTTCCATGTCACATGGTGACCCTTCAATTTGTACAGTGACATGTAATTTCTTCCTGCAGCAGATGCTTGCCTGCCCTATTCTTGTTTGGTAGATTATTTCTGGTGCTCTCATGTTGACAGTTTCATGCCTTGGCTTCCATGTTTCCCACTTAAACAGCCTTGGGGCCTCTAATTTTGGAATGTCTGGGGCAGCTTGGTGATTGATAGGCAGGTTCGCTTAGCAAACTCTTGCCAAATGCCCCTTTTTATCACATCGGTGACAGATGGCATCCCTGTAATGGCAGGATGCTCTAGGGTGCCGACCCCTGTAGCTGGCACATGGTTGCCTTTTACTCTCTTGATCTGTGGGTCTCCTTTCCATGTGATAGACCTTGTCCTTGCTGCTTTCGGATTCTTCATCCTGATGATGGCTTTTATGTATTGAAGCTGTTGGTTTTGTTGCTGCCGGGGCAGTGTCAAGCTTCTGAAGGGACTCGGCCACTCTGTTTGACAACTTGGTTGCCCTTGCTTTGTCCAATGTGGCCTGCAAAGTCAGATTGGTTTTAGCTAAAAGTCTCCGCTGCAGCCGGAGGTCTTTTATGCCACAAATTATTTGGTCAATTAAAATACCGTTCAAGTCTCTAAATTCACAGTGGGCAGCGGCTTTTCATAGTGCAGCAACATATTGGTTGAAAGATTCTTCATCCTGCTGCATTTGATGCCTGAATTCATAACACCTCACTGTTTTAGAAGGTGCAGGAGTGTAGTGGGTCTTTAGTGCATTTTGCAGCACTTGCCACAGTACAGATTGTACCAGAGTTGGTTTGGACGAGGATTCAGCGGTGTCGAATACGTCATGCCCACAGTGGCTCAGGAACAGTGCTCTTTTCTGGCTGTCCGACAACTGAGAAGGTCTTTCACTTCCATGAAACACTCAAACCTCGTCATATAAATTCCCCATTTCTCCTTCGCTGGGTCGAACAGTGCAGGCGGGTGGAATGCAGACATGCTTGCCACAATTCCGTGTGTTTGAATTTGGCATGCAAGATGGCCACCGTTCGCTTTTGCCACTGGGCTGGATTGTCTCATTGTCAGCTCATTTTGATCTGAGTGCTTCTTCAGAATCCCTATGCTGGCTCTGTAAACTGCTTAGAGAGTGCTGTAAACCACCATGAAGCGGTATCATGTTTCATTGAAAATAAGACCCAGTCTTATTTTCTTTTGGGCTTGAAAATAAGCACTCAGGCTTATTTTTGGGGAGGTCTTATTTTTTTTGAAGTGCAGGAGGTGGCAAGTGCAGGGGTAATGGGAGTGGGAGCACAGCTACTACTAGCCCTGCCCTCTCTGTCCCACTGTCTGCTTGCCTGTAGCTGCAATGGGCCAAGCTCTTGGCATGTCCCAGCATCCATCTGCCCTGTTGGCTGGCCCAGCTGCTGCTAAGACACTTCTTGGGTGCAGCGCCTTGCCCTCCTGGCAGGGCAGGTGGAGGCTGGGGTATGCCGACAGCTTGGCCCTGATTGAGGCTGTGGATAAGCAGACAGTGGGATGGAGAGGGTGGGATCAGTGGTAGCTGCCAAAAAACTTTTCACCCAGAGGGGGAAGCTTTGAGTCTCCGTCATTGCTACATCTGGGTGAAAAGTATTTGGTTGCCTATAGGGCGCTTGGGAATGGAGCGATTTGCTCCATTCCCAAACAACCCATAGGCAAACAAACACTTCTCACCCAGACAGAGGAATGATGGAGACTGAAAGCTTTGTGTGCTTGCAAAGGGTAAGTAAATTAATAGAAATTATTGGAGATTTTGGAAAAGTAGCTGGTTTGAAAATTAATAAGGATAAAACTAAAGAAATGATTAAAAATATGTTGAAAAAACAGAAAGAAGAGTTGATGGAGATTTCGAAAATGAAGATTACAAACAAAGTGAAATACTCGGGGATACATTTAACACCAAGATGTAGTGGTTTGAAAGAAAACAATTACAACAAGCTTAAACAACAGATAGGGCAAGATTTGTTAAAATGGGGCAATTTACAATTGTCTTTGATTGGTCAGATTTCAACCATTAAGATGAACATCTTGCCTAGAATTCTGTATTTATTTCAGACAATTCCAATTAAGCTGGATAAAGAATTTTTTATAGACTTAGATAAAATGATAACGAGATATATATGGCAAAGGAAAAAGGCGAGAATAAAGTTAAAGCTATTACAAGATGCTAAATCAAGGGGTGGCTTTAGTCTGCCCAATTTAGAATGGTACTATCAAGCTGCAAGTTTAACGTGGGTGAAAGAATGGATAACTCTGAGGAATACTAGACTATTAAATTTGGAGGGATATGATTTGTTGATGGGTTGGCATGCTTTCTTATGGTACAAAGGAACAAAAATACAAGGTATTTCAGAAGACATCAAATACATGAAGCTTTATGGCTGAATTGGGAGAAGATCAAGAAACTTTATTATTTAGGCTTCCGGTTTGGCTTCTGTCACCGACAGACGGTCTTTTGAGACCGCCAGCTCTGTCGCCCGTAAAGAGCCGCCTTTACAGCTGAAAGGCGGCTCGAAAAACTCCATTTCCTTAAGGAAATGTGAGATAGAACCGGTGAGGGCAGGTAGAGCCCTCTGCGAAGTCCCCAGAGTTTTTGTTTTACTCTTGGGGACGAAGCAGGATGAGGCTTCCTATTCAGCTCGCCACTGCTCCGGGCTTCGGGAGAACTCTGCTTTTTACAGAGCCAGGCGATGGGACCAATCCAATCAACGGAAATTAACAGATTGCTTGAATAAATAGGATGAAATCCGGATTTGGGACCCTAAATTGCAAGTATTTCTAACAATTCTTTGAGTGATTTTAAAAGCAAAGAAAGAAAGTTTAGAATGGCGACTGGCTGAGGCTTGAGAAGAAGAAAGCTGAAAGTGAAAGTCCTTCCACCTGAATAGTTCAATATGTTACAAAGTATCTGAAATAATAGCGCTGGTTAGAATTGAAGAGAAAAATTCTCATTTTATGTTTCTTCCTTCTTAGAGACTTGATATTGATATTGTTTGGAGAGAAGTCTTTTCTTTAAAAAAAAAAGAGTTTGTCTGTGTGGCAGGATGGCGTTAAAACTGACAAAGCCAGACAACCAAGCTGTGGGGGGGGGGTTCCCCATTTACAAATCATATGAGCAAGTTTTGAGCTTGCAGATCCAGGAGAATGTTGTTAAAGACCTAAAGGAATTTGTTTTGGAGGAGATGGCAAGACATGATGAGATTGTGAACCAGAATCTTGAAAAATTTAGGCAGGAAATTAAAGAGTTGGTACAACGAAAGTATGCTAATCTGAAACAACAGATTATAACAGCTTTGGAAACCTTCTCAGAAATATTTACCAAGATGGTTAAAGATACCAACTTAGAATTAGAGTCTAAAATGAAGGAAGCTGATGATAAGATTTATAATCTGGACAATAAAATACAAAGAATTGAAAATGATTTGATAAATATTCAAGATAATAGCTCAGAAGTAAAATCTAAAATAAAGGAAGCTGATTACAGGACCTATAATGCAGATAATATAAAACAAAGGATTGAAAAAGAAGTTACAATGATGCAATACAGGTCCATGGAATTTGTGGTCAGAATAAGGGGACTACAGGAAAATAACAGAGATGATTTGAGAAAGATGTCTGCTCAAGTTCTGGCTGGGATTTTAAAGGTTAGTCCTGAAGAGGTATCCTGTAAGATTGATAAGGCCTACAGAGTAAACTCCTGGGTGGCAAAGCAAAAGCAGTTGCCTAGAGATGTGGTGATTTATTTTACTGACAAAGGAATAAGAAATGATATTGTGCAAAAGTCTTTTAACTCCACTCTAGAAATGAATGGAAGGAAGATTTGGATAGATAAAGAATTGCCGCCCAAGATGTTAAAAGATAGAAAGGAATTTGGATTTTTGGTGACTGAGCTAAAGAAACAAAACATCCCATTTAGGTGGGACGTTCCAGTTGGTATAATATTGAGATACCAAGGAGAAAGATATCAACTAAATACTGTTGAAAAAGCGGAAGAATTTTACTACAAGATTCTTAAAATGGATGCAACATCTTCATGTATGCTTTCAGTGTTGGGAATACAGGAGGGGAATAAAGTAAAGCAAAATGAACAAGAGATTAAAACTCAGGCTAAGCAGATGGAGATGGAGGTGGTGGAAAAACAACAAGTTACAGAGGCCCTTCTGGACGAGCCGCTTTTGGATTCTCCTTCAGAGGTTATAGTTGGATTACTTATAAATATGAGAGAGGCGGCTTTGGACTTTAATGAGATGTCTTATCAAGTTACAGACCAGCATGGAACTCAATCAGCTGATATACAAGCCCTAGAAAGACAACTAAGATGGAGGTCTAAACCACAAAAAGCTAAGAAAAGAAGAAGCAGGTTCTACAAAACTAAAAAAATTTAAACTAAACAACAGTCTAATGCCAGTTACTTAAGAGACGATAATATAATAAGCGGGATTTATAGATGGCTGACACATGAAAATATAATTGAGGCAAATTATTGACTTATACTATTTTGAGAAGAATAACAGATCTCTGCAGTGCCGGTGCTTTTGGGATGAGGAAGATGGCCTTTGATTGAGTGGGTTGGAACTTTCTATTTTGGACTCTTTGAAAAATGGATTATGCATATGCTCAGTTATAAGGCAAGAGAACTATGGGATTGGGGCATGCAGAAGATCTGGCTGTTACCCCAAGGTGGTGGTTGGAATTAACAATCTAGATAAGACACTACAGAAGATATTACATGGAATATAAATATAAAGTCACTCGGGTGGCTTTTTATATACGAAAATACTTATTATTGATGGGGGCAGGTGGTAATGGAAGATTGAATAAACTGTTGGAAGCTGAACCTGATGTTACCCTAACATGGGTGATGGAATTAATAATCTAGTTGAAAGACATTACAGAAGATACTATATGGATTACAAATTTAAAGTCATTTGAGTATTTTATTTATATATGGAAATATTTTTTAGTTATGTGGTGTGGGCAGAAGAACAAAGATATTAAAAATAACATGTATGGTAGACCTGTAGGAAAATGGGTGTAGATAGGTTAGGTTACTGACTGTTTAGTTTAGGAAAAGGGATGTTATGTTTAGATATAAATATACATTAAAGATGTGAATTAAGAGATATATGTATGGGGGTGGAAGAAATGAGTAGATTATGAGTTGAATAAATGTTAAATTAGGATTATTATATAGTTACATAGCTGAAGGTTGCTTCGAAAGGTATAGTATAGGGGGGATATAATAATAATGTTAGAAAACAAATGGTTAGCATGTGGGGGGGTGTAAAAGGATGGTAAAGTATTATATAATCTGATATTAATTTGGATTTTATTTTGGAGAAGCCATGGGGGGAGGGGAGGGGGAGGGGGGGTTAGGGAGGAGGGAGGGGGAAAAAAGTGGGGAAAAATCTGTATTTGAAAAACTTTTTCAATTAAAAAAAAAGAAACTTTATTATTTGAAAATACCTGTTTGGATATCTACAGCAGAGGCTTTTTCTTATCCCATAATATTTAGAAAGGAACAAACTATTAGGTATAGTGAACTATTGGATGAAAAGGGTGAACTCAAATTAAAACAGGAACTAGAGGAACAGGGATTTAAGATGGATTGGTTTTCATATATGCAAATATTTTCTAGGTATCGAGAAGATTGTAAGCAAAAAGGGTTTTACAATGCTTTGACTAATTTGGATAAGATTTTAATGGGAGCAGACGATCATATTATTAAAAAGCTGTATGGGTTTTTGCTAGAGTTAAAACTGGAAGAAGAACTCATTTTTTAAAATCTTGAACTCTCCTCTTTTGCCCTAAATTTCCCATTGTTTCCCATCTCTTTTCTCCTTTTCTTATCTCCCCACAGTTTATCCCACTGTTTATCCCAGTGTAATCATTCTGTGTTTCACAGATCTGGACTTTTCTGTTTTGACCTGCATTTCCTGTTGTTTTCCATCCTTTTCCTCTTTTTTTTTTTATTTTCACTGTTAATCCCAGTGTAATCATTTAAGTTTTTTGTGTTCTTTCTATGCCACTCTTCTTTCCTTCTTTGTCTCTTTACACCCTTCCTGTTTTTTCCATTGTTAATCCCAATGTAATCTCTGAAAACCTCCTTTTTATATTACTATTTACATATTGAATTATTTTTCCAAAATTAATTTAATTGTCTTTGTCTTCTTTATTTTCTGTCTCTGTAACTTGCTTCTCCATCTTTGTTAGCTTGAGCATGCTCGATCTCAATTTTTGAATCCTCAAGCTTCGATTCTCCATGTAACATTGTAATTATTCCTCGTTTCCACTTTTCACAATGAGTACATCATTTTCATCATTTCTCTAATTTCCTGTGCCATTTTGTTCTTTCTGTGTTGATATTGTTCTAGTTTTTAAAGATTTTTTTGTTTTTTTCCTTTTTTCCCCAAAGTCAAGCTGCTTACAGACAAAGCAATCCTCCCCAAAAGTTCTCACAACTATTATCACTGATGTAGTTCAAAATTTTCCAAAACAAAGATTTCAAATTGCAATGATCTTTTTTCTCCTGAAGATGTCTCTCTACAATCCACAATTCTCTTAATTGTTTAACAAAGTGTCCATTTTGTATCAATCCACTTTAACAATTTAGCTTCTTTTTTCCTCTTTTTAACTTTGAAAATCCCAAATCAATTTTATAGTCCAGTCCAAATTAAACAATACTTTTTCCCTCTTTTTTTCTCTTTTATTTATTTTTAGATATATAGCACTTCTGTTGCAGAGCTTAATTGTCTTTTATTTTTCTTAGCATTCCAAAAGAAAGAATCTATTTATTTTCTTTCCAGTCCTTTAGCCAATTTTGGGGTTACTTCTTCTAATTCTTAAAAGTTTCCAGATAATTTTGTTCAAAAGTCAATTTTCTTTTTGGGTTTTTGTCCCTTTAAATTCTGCTTACTTCCTCTTTTCTTCCCCCATGCCCATTAGCCGCTATTTTTACGCTGGGGGTTTCAGGTTTAAAAATATTTTTTTTTGTTGTTTCACATGTGGGTTGGCTGTCACTTACCTGGCTTCAAAAACTCTGTTGCAATCATCGCTCTTGCTCAATACTTAGCCCAGTTGCCCCAGCTTCTTGACATCCGCAATGGCT
Organism: Arizona elegans; assembly: GCA_022577455.1. Classification (NCBI taxonomy): domain Eukaryota; kingdom Metazoa; phylum Chordata; class Lepidosauria; order Squamata; family Colubridae; genus Arizona; species Arizona elegans. The sequence continues at coordinate 160,980,601 of JAKOOJ010000001.1, forward strand.
GCCACCCCCACTGCCGAGTCAGAGAGAGATTCCTCTGACCTTTGAGGAACTTGCCTGTTCCTCTTGGTCTTCTGAGGTCCCTCTCCTTCTTCCCCATCCCTTCAGGATGGTTCTGGTCCAAAGACCCCTCAGCATCCATTTTGTTTGAAAACAAAAGGGGACCCGCAGAAGCCACAACCCAGCCAACCCTTAAACTGGACTTTAGACTGTCAGTGGGTATTTGAGATATTGAAGAGATTGTTTGCCAAAGAACCAATCCTCACCTGACCCAGACCAGCCCTTTGTGGTGCAAGTGGATGCCAGCAACATGGCAGTTGCTGCAGTCTTCCTCCAACAGAATGCAAATGGTAATCTGCAACCATACACCTATACCTCTAAAAAACTCATGGACACTGAGAGAAGGTGGGCTGTCTGGGAGAAGGAAGCCTATGCAGTCCAGTGGCCATTACTAAATTGGAGGCATTTACTTGAGTGCAGTCGGGTGCCATTTAAAGTAAGGACTGACCACAAAAATCTAGAGGCCCTAAAGACCCCTCGAAAACTCTCCCCCAAGCAAGTCCACTGGGCGCAGAACTCTAAAAGATTCAATTTTGAGCTAAAATACATCCCAGGGGAAAAAAAACTTGTTAGCAGATGCTTTATCCAGAAAACCTCAATTCAACAGTGAGAGGAAGTAATTCACACCATAATTCTCCTCTCCCAGCAGGTAGAGCAAATTTCTACCAGAACCCAAGCCCAGCAACAAGAAACTGCTGATGGGGGAGCAATGATTCAAAAGCTCAAGGATGAGCTACCAACTGACCTCTCTGTACAATGATAACAGAGAGGCACTAAACATCAGAGACAGTCTGGCCTGGAAAGGATCCAAAATATACATGCCCAACAACCTGCAACTTCAAGTACTCCAGAAAAGCCACGACTGGACTTCTGGTTAGGCATCTCAGCGATGCAGTCAGGGAAATGGCGGGGCTCTGATGAGCCCCGCCAAAACCCCGACTGGCTAACCACTGCTGACAGGTCTGCAGACCTACCCTGTCCTGAAGTGACAGGGGAAAAGAGAGGGACCCCTTGGGCGGCCGAGAGGAATGGACAAGTTTCTCGGAGGCTGGAGGCAACCCTCTAAGTCAGCAGCGGGGGATGGCAGCCATGGCAGCTGCCTCGAGACTGTGACAAATCGGGACAAGCCAAGTGCAGGAGGAAGGAAGAAAGGACAATGTACTTCAGAGCCAGGTGAGTGACACCAATCCAGGTGAGAAGCAACTGTTAATAAGGATATTTATAAATAAGACCCCCAGCCTTACCTAGTGGCTGAAGATCTGAGGGGCTTGAAGATTTTGTAAAATAAGGAAAGAAGTGAAAGACCCTTTAAGAACTTTATTTCACCACTGATTGATTGGAGTGAATTGCTTATTAACTAAATAGAGTTGGATACTTGAACTTTCTTGCTAAAACCAAAATGAATTTGAAAAGAGAAAAGCGATAATTAAGGATTTGCCATCTCTAAAAGCCAGACAAAGAGATCAAACGGATTGCTACATAAATGTTTCAAAATGGCAATTGAAGCCATGACTAAGTGAAAGTGTTGATTGCAGAAACTTGTTTTTTCCTGAAAAGAACCTATTGTGGATTACTCTGAAAAGAACTATGGTTTTTTGAACTTTGGAGATTCCTATTCTGTCATTTAATGGCTTTACAAAGAAATAAGAAATATAATGACTAATAAACTTTTAACTAACTGGCGCAGCAACAAAAGGCTTGGCACAGGAACAGAAGTGGAGAAGCTGATGTTTTACTGGAAACAGACTTTATAATAAATTTAATTTAATTTAATTTAATTTAATTAATTCAATTTATATGCAACCCCTCTCCGAAGACTTAAATTAATTAAAAAGGATTTGCACAGTTTTAAGCATGGAGGTATTGACTTTGAATTGAAATGCTTATAGACAGATAAGGAAACGAAGAAGCAAAATAGATAAATTAGATAGCAATGTTTGAATGTTTAATTGTTTAAAGGTTCAAAATTTAAGTGAGCTTTAAATAAAAACAAGAAGTGTTTATGGTGAATAAAGATAGAAATATAATTAAAATAGAAGTGGGAGGCTAAGGTGACTAAAAGTGATATTTTCATAAAAGCATAACTTGTAATATGTTCTAGTTTTAATTTGATAACAAAGTGGTGGATGATAATTATGATCAATTGTTAATGATTTTAGATGATATACTAAGGTACACAGATGGAAGTCATAATTGTGATTGCATTTATCACATGTTGGAAATGATTAACATTAAAAAATAAATGGGGACACACCCTGGAAGAGTATAGTTGGAAACAGTGGATTAATAGACAACATATTCAAAAAGAAAATTTTAAAATAAGTTAGCAGAATAGAAGTTGGAGTTAATGGAGGAAAATATGCTGAGAAATCAGCCAAATAATGTAATGCTGGAAATCAGCCAAATAATAGGTGGAGTTAAGGAGGAGAATGCTGTTAATCAGCCAAAACAAAGCATATTGGAAATCAGCCAAAACAATGGAAAATGCTGGTAATCAGCCAAATAATAGGTGGAGTTATGGAGGAGAATATGCTGAAAACTCAGCCAAAATATATTATGCTGGAAATCAGCCAAATAATAGGTGGAGTGATGGAGGAGAATGAAGAGAATATATTGAAGAATAATTATTAATAAGGGGTAAAAAAGAAAATGTTGGGTGATAATTAAAATGAAATGGTAAATTTTGAGATGTCTGTGTAAAAGTTTAAGGGGAAATTTTTTTTAGATAGAGCGGTATTGAATTTTGATTTATAATTGAATTTATAATTGAATATAAAAATGAGCTCTGCTTTAGTTGGAGATTAAGATGTATGATGAGATAATAGAAAGATTTATTAAGATGTTGGAATTTATGTTAAAATTGTTTGCTTTCATTTATTAAATTAGTATACCCATTTGTGACCGGACCAAGACTTGGTTCTTGAAAAAATTTTCTTTTTTATGTTTATGTTGGAAAAAATAAAAAATATTTACAAAAAAAAAAAAAAAAAAAGCCACGACTCCAAACCTTCCGGACATTTTGGTTATTTAAAGATGCTACACTTGGCCAGAAGACAGTTCTGGTGGCCAAAAATGAAGAAGGATGTAGAGGACTATGTAAAGAGCTGTGCCACCTGTGCGGTCATGAAAAAAAGACCAGGCTTGTTGCAGCTGACCCATCCTGACCTTGGGAAGAGATTGCCATGGACTTTATTGATGAATATCTGGAGAGTGTGGAAAATATGGTCATCTGGACCGTAGTGGATTTGTTTTCAAAGCAAGCCCATTTCACTGCTTGCACCAGGCTCCCATCCGCAAAGAGGCTAGCCAAATTGTTTTTAAGGCAGATATATAGGTTGCACGGAGTCCCGCATATAACCATCTCAGACAGGGGTCCAGTTTACGACTAAGTTCTGGAGGGAGTTTGTAAGACCATTGGGTCATCGCAGGGGCTTAGTTCAGTTTTTCATCTGAGCACAAAAGAGGCAGCAGAACAAGCTAATGCAATGGTGGAGCAATACTTGAGATGGTATGTCAACTACCAACAATCAAAGTGGGCAAAGCTATTACCACTCACAGCGGTGGCATACAACAATGGGGTGCATAGTAGCATCAGACTAATACCTTTTCAAGTCACCAGTGGCATGGAATTTTCCCTCATGCCTGAGCTGCCTAGGGATCCTCCATCATCCATGTCATTAAATGGATAGATGGAGTCTTTAAAAGAATCCTGGGAAAATGCTTTGGGGGAAGCCACCAGGATCTATAAAGCCCAAGCTGACAAACGCTGCTCTGCCCAGCCACCCTTTCGAGTAGGGTGGCTAGGCACCCTACCTGTCCACAAAATACTTTTAGTTAAAATTACCCTGCAAGAAACTGGGTCCAAAGTTCATAGGGCCTTTCCCTATAGTGAGAGTAATTAACCCAGTGACAATGCAGTTAAAGCTTTTCCCCCCTGCTGGGGAAAGTGTACCCAGTATTTCACAGTAGTCTTTTGAAGCCAGTGGTGAGCTCCCAGATCAGGCTGGTAGATCAGGTAGCCCCAAAGCCAATTGTAGTTGAAGGGAAAGCACTATGAGATAAAGCAAATCTTAGATTCAAGGCTACATACAGTAGGAGCTGACTGCAGTACCTAGTACAATGGAAGGAATACCCCCCTCTCCGAGGCCTCATGGGTGAAGAGTTGGGATGTGAAACCTGATAGATTAGTCAGGCAGTTCCATGATAGGTATCTCCAAAAACCCAAAGGGCCCCAGGGGGAAGAAGGGGAGGTTAGGATCTTTAACTAACCCCACTGTGGTTTATCTTCTCTCTTGCAGGAGGTCCTCTTCAACTGAGGGGCAGTCTGTCAACCCTGAAGCAGGCTAGATGGTGGCCATATTTCTGTTCTACTGGGGATTTTCTTTTCTTCACAGCTTCAGTGTTGACACAGACTGGAGATGAGGGATAGGGAGTGGGGTGTAGAGATAGCTGGGCTGCTATAACCAAAACAACATTCTTTCCCTTGGAAACCAAGGTCATGTGTGCAGGTGGTTGGGAGGTGGAGACTGGGGTCATCCATCATCTGGACTGTATGCTGATTGGATCATGTCACTGATGCCTCAGGGGGAAGTAACAAACTTTTACTTTTAATTAAAGGGAAAACCAGCGGGGACTTTAGAGCTGGTTTTCACCAGCTTTGTGCCAATATGACATACCCTAATAAAATGTTCTTTGAGAAAACCTCAGGTCTCGAAGTATGTTAGTTGGAACCCTGACAGTGTATAGGTTGGGCAATATATGTGTAAATTTATATAGCCCCCAAAGGGGGGAATTGTGGGAAGCCCTCCCCGAGAATTAAATATTTTCATCACAGAAACATATAAAGATCCATCCACTCATTCAACCAGTTGGTCAGCTGCCCCAGAACTACATGCTGTCTGTGGTTCTGCTCATCAATAAATGGAATACTTCTTTTCAACTAGCCTCCATTTTATTTCCAGTACCACTCTCCTGGCTTGGAACTGAACCAGATGGATTTTTCTTCCAACAAGATGAAAACTCTGGAGGCAAGCCAAGCCACAAAACTCCAGACACTCCCATACTAGAAACCTTGAATTTCAATGATGGAAATGATGAAAAAGACAAATTTCTATTAAATTCAGAAGTCTCTATTCAAATACATACTAAGGAAGATGAAACAGAACACAATAAGGAAGATGAAAAGGAAGGCTAAGAGAGGTGACAGCATGTCACACTAAAAACAAACCAAAAAAACCTCTGAAGGCAGCTCCTGACCTCTCTGGAATTGAATATTCCATTTCATATCCCCCTCTAGGAAGGCAGCATGCAGAGACCTGAAGAAAAGACTTTGCCAAATGAACCAGTGACAAGAGGTAAAGTAGCTCAGACTTCCCCAAAGAAAAAAAGGTGTGTGTTGATAATTGGCGATTCACTACTTAAAGGTACAGAGACAATAATTTGTAGACAAGACAAATTCTTAAATAGACTAGAGCAGGAGTTCCCAATTCCTAGGCTGCAGCTGCTACCAGGCTGCAGCACATTGGAAACCAGTTTTTTCCTTGAGAAAAAGGTATGCTTCTTAAGGAAAAAATATAGTTTAGTTGCCTTTTGAAAAAGCATCTTTGAGACAACCATGACCTGGGTGACTGAGAATCTTTGTACACCTAAAACTAGGGACAACTATAAAGGGCTCAAATGCCTGTAAACCAATGTTCATAGTATGGGCAACAATCAGGGATAACTTGAAATTCTAGTATATGAGGTCAAGTATGATATTGTAGCTTTTACTAAAACTTTATTGGAAGGAACCCATGACTGGAACACACAACTAGAAGGATATAAATTGTTCAAAAGGAACAAACAGCAAAAGGGGAGGGGGAATTGCATTGCATGTAAGCAATTATTATACTTCCACAAAAATTCACAATACTAAGGAAGAAAGCCTTCTTGAAAGTATTTGGGTAAATACCCAATATACAAGAAATAAGAATAGAAGCAAGCACATGAGTGGATCATAATCCAATTAAAATTATATGGAGAGGACAAAAAAAAAGTTAAGATGGACAATGAACCAATTTTAAAAGAAAAGAACTTTATACAATTTTTGGAAAGAGAGCTGGCCTTCTTCTTCAAAGAGAATAGAAAAGAAGAAACATCATTACAAAATGTATGGGATACAGCAAAAGCATATATTAGAGGACTGGCAATAACATATGTGCAAAAGAGGAATAAAAAGAAAAGACAAACTCAAAAGCAATTAGAAGCTAGAGATGGAACTACAAAAAGACCCATGGAAAAAGAACATCAAAAATCAAATGGACTTGAAAAAACATAAATTAAACTTAATAGAAAAGGAAGACTTAGCACAAAAGATTAAGAAAGCTAAACAAAACATTTTTGAAAATGCAAATAAACCAGGAAGATGGTTGGCATATATACTTAAAAAAGAGCAGGAGAAAAAACTAATTTACCAATTAATGGATGAGAAAGGGATTTTACATCATAGAAATTAAGAAAAAAGGGGAATGATCCATGACTACTATGAAAAATTATGTCAGCAAGAGGCAATCTCAGAAGAAAAAACAAAACAATATTTGGAAAAAGCTGAATTACCTACAATACCAGAGACATTTAAAAAGGCACTAGAGGAAAAAATAACAATAATGGAACTCACAGAAGCTATCAAAAGGCAAAAGAATGGCAAAACACCGGGTCCAGATGGGCTACCAGCAGAACTGTATAAAACACTACAAAATGTTATAAGTAATATGATGTTGGAAGTATTCAACGACCTGCTGATAGAGGTGAAAATACCGACTTTGTGGATGGAGGCGTACATTACTCTTATACCGAAAGAAGATGCAGACTTGCAACAGATAAAAAATTACAGACCGATCTCTCTGTTGAATGCCGATTATAAGATATTTGCTTCAATTATAGCAGAAAGACTAAAGAGATTCTTAAATGAGTTTATACATACAGATCAAAATGGATTCTTACCTAAGAGACAAATTAAAGACAATATGAGAATAATCTTGAACACACTGGAATATTATGAAACGCATCCAGGGAAACAAATGGCCTTGATTTTCCTTTATGCTCAGAAGGCCTTTGACAACGTGAACTGGCAATTTATGCTGATGCAACTAAAACTTATGGGTTTTGCAGAAAAAATTATTAATATGATTAAGACAATATATCATAAGCAATCAGCAAGGGTGATGGTAAATGGAGATATGACTGAAAATATTATGAAGGGTACAAGACAGGGATGTCCTTTATCCCCATTGCTATTTGTATTGACACTGGAGGTATTAAACAGAAATATAAGACAGGATAAGGAGATAAAGGGTATGGAAATAAAAAAGGAGGAATATAAGTTGCAGGCATTCGCAGATGATTTGGTATTTACTTTAGAAGATCTGCAAAAAACAGGACCAAAGTTATTTTAAAAAATAGAAGAATATGGCGAGGTGGCAGGACTGAAAATTAATAAGGACAAAATGAAAATCTTAGTGAAATATATTACAGAAAAACATAAAAGGGACTTGACAAAGAGATTAGATATCCAGATTACAAAGAAAATAAAATATTTAGGAATACAATTAACAGCAAGATGTGTAACGATTAAGGAAGACAATTACTATAAGCTAAAAAACAAATTGAGGTAGATTTGGATAGATGGAAAAACCTGCAATTATTGTTAACAGGAAGAATAGCTACAATTAAAATGAACATATTACAGAGAGTATTGTTTTTATTCCAGACAATACCGATAAAATTGGAGAAAAAATATTTTGAAGAGCTCAATAAGAATATGAAATATATATAGCAGGGGAAAAAAGAGAGAATCAATCTAAAAACATTACAAGTCGTAAGAGCTAGGGGAGAGTTTGGACTACTGAATTGGGAATTATATTATCAGGCAGCAGCGCTAACTTGGATGAAGGAATGGATTGTATTGAGAAATACAAAGTTATTGACCTTGGAGGGACATGACCTGCAATTAGGTTGGCATGCTTTTTTATGGTATGGGAAAATAAGATACATGGTTACTTCCAAAGATACTATATAAGAAATGCTTTGTTATTAGTATGGGAAAAGATTAGAGAGCAACACTACTTGAAGATACCTGTCTGGCTTTCAATGATGGAAGCACTTATGCATCCAAATATTATTAATATGGGAAATATTGTTAGATACAAAGATATTTTGTTGGAAAAGGGGGAACTTAAAATGAAATATAAACTGGAAAAGCAGAGGATTTATATAGATTGGTATACACAGTTGCAAATAAAATCTAGATATGAAAAGGATGTTAAACTTTATGGTTTTTATATGGAACTGACAGAATTGGATAAGATATTGACAAGAATAGAAGAGAGAATGATAAAAAAATTGTACAGTTACTTATTGAGCGCCAAATTAGAAGTAGAACAAGTCAAAGAAACAATGATAGCATATGGGCGAAAAACTTTGGTCATACGATAGAGCTAGGTAAATGGCAGCAACTATGGGATAGGAATTATAAATTAACATTTTCAACTGCATACAAGGGAAACTTATATAAGATGTTTTACAGATGGCACTTAGCACCCGAAAGACTGGCAAAAATGTTTAAAGATAAATCAATGAAATGTTGGAAATGTTTCCATTGGCCCAACCCAGCCATGGCCAATGCCAAACTCACTAACAGGAGGGCTGGCAAAGTGGGAATGGGATCCAGGAGGAGGGCTCGCTGAAGAGCGAGCGTGAGCCGCAGTGGCAGCTTCCTCCTCCTTCTCTTCACGCAACCCTCTGGCCAGTTGTTGTGGGGCCGGCAGGGTGCACACAAGCGGGGATACTCTCCCCAGCCAAAGTGTAGTGAAGTTGCGCACAGCAGGCAGGTTGACCAACTGATGGGCAAGCATCATTGGTGAGAGTGCTCAGGCTTTCTCCGAGCCTGATCCCCGGGGTGGGCTTGAGAGGTTTGGTGGGGCCAGCTCCCTTTTCCTGCTGCCCTGAGCTTCTTTACTCCTCCAGCTGAGCAGTGCCACCAGTGGTATTGAAGTGTGAAGGGCCTGGCCCCACAGTGCTTCCTTGCCCAGTTGAAGGCTTCATTCAGCCTTCAAACAGTAAGGCTGGCTGTGGAATCAGAATCAGACGAGTGCAGGAACCAATGCCGTCCATGGCCCTGGTGCACTGCTCACTTACATGGGCCAGCCTGGGTCTCGCTTATGTGGGCTGAACAAAGCCTTCAACTGAGCGAGGAAGCACTGCAGGACCAGGTCCTTCACACTCACATCTAGCCCCCCGGAGTTTGCTGTGCCAGGGCAGGAATGAGACCCTGTCCCATGGAGCCCACTGCCACTTGGGTGGGGAGGACAATGATGAAGACGAGGAGAAGAATGATGAGGTTTTGCACAAGCCAGCAGGGAGTATGTCAGGCGGGACATGTCTGGTTCGGGAGGGGGCAATCATGGTGCTTAGGTGGCTGCCACTGCCAGCAGCTTGCATGTGCTGACTGAAGCTAGAATTTGCTGTGCCAGGGGAGTAATAAGAGGCCCTGATGTCCCACAGGGCCTGCCACTGCTTGAGGGGAAGGATGAGGAGAAAAACGGCTGCTCAGTTGGCTCCCCCCCACTGTTGCCAGCAGCTTGAGTGCCCTGACTAAAGCAGGGATTGTGCTCACTCTGTCTGTCCTACACACGAGGTTGGAGAGACCCCCTCCTCTCTCTTTGTCTCACTGCAGCAGCAGTTGCGATGCTTCAGTGCCTGGCTGGCAGGGTGCTCAGGTAAGCCGGTGCGGGCGTAGGGGGAAAGCTCTGCACCCCTCACCTTGCTTCATACTCAACTCCCCCCGCCTCGCTGCTCAGCTGTCACCAGCACCATTGCCAGCAGTTTGGGTGCCCTGGCTGAAGTACGGATCGCTCTCTCTCCCATACAGACACACACATACACAATTGGATTGCTTTCTTGCTCTCTCTGTCTCACCCCATTTGCATGCAAGCTTGATCAGTGGGACAAGGAGGTCTCATTAAGTAGTTAAGTGGAAAGTAGTTGGGGGGGTAGGGGAGGAGCAGGAGACCAGCAAACACTTTTTGCACAGAGAATGAAAGTTTCTGGGTCCCTGACTCTCTGCAAAAGAGGATGGGTGCTTGAATCTGCATGATATTATAGCATCCAGGAGCATCCATTCTTGGCATGAAAAGCATTTTCCAGCCAATTCTCCTCTCCCTTCTTCAAAGGCAAAGAAACAGAGAAACAAGAGAGGAGACATATGTTTGCAAGGTAAATGAGTCCTTGTGGCAGGAAGAGAGAGAGAAGCATGAGGTATCTTAGTGGGGGAGGCCTTGAGGGCCTGTTCTATCACTATGCCCTCCCATGGCATAGTGAATTAAACCATGGCAGGGACCATCTTGATGGTTGCTATCCTACCTAAAAGCGATAATTGTAGCGTCCCCCATTTTTCCAAATCCTTCTTTATTTGTTGGACTAATACCATGTAATTATCCTCCTTTAGGGACGTACATCTCGCCATTAACCATATCCCTAAGTATTTAATTTTTAAAATTTATTATTTATTTATTTATTAATCAAATTTCTATACCGCCCTACTCCCGAAGGACTCAGGGCGGTGAACAGCCAAGATAAAACACAGACAATACAAATATTAAAAATCCCTTAAAATTATTAAATATTTTGGCCGAAACACAGATTAAAACACCCAATTTATAAAATCACGAATTAAAAAATTTAAAAGAGGAATAGGAAAGGTTAGGCCAAGCCAGCCTGCTGAAATAGAAAAGTTTTGAGAGCACGGCGAAACATGCGCAGGTCCGGGATCCTCTGTATCTCTGGGGGGAGCTCGTTCCAGATGGTAGGTGCCCCCACAGAGAAGGCTCTCCCCCTGGGGGCTGCCAGTCGACACTGTTTGGCCGACGGCACCCTGAGGAGCCCCTCTCTATGGGAGCGTACTGGTCGGTGAGAGGCTATTGGTAGCAGAAGGTGGTCTCGTAAATACCCGGTCCGATGCCATGGAGCGCTCTAAAGGTGGTAACCAAAACCTTGAAGCGCACCCGGAAGACCACCGGGAGCCAGTGCAGCTCGCACAGGAGGGGGGATCACATGGGAGCGCCACATCACTCCCATAACCACCCGCGTGGCCGCATTCTGGACACTCCGGGTGCTCCTCAAGGGGAGCCCCATGTAGAGAGCATTGCAGTAGTCCAAGCGGGAAGTAACGAGAGCATGAGTGACTGTATTTAATGAGTCCTGATCCAGAAAGGGATGCAACTGGCGAATCAGGCGGACCTGATAAAAAGTCCCCCTAGCCACTGCCGTCATGTGCTCTTCTAAAGACAGCCGTGAGTCCAGGAGGACACCCAAGTTGCAAACCCTCTCCGTGGGGGCCAATGACTCATCCCCAATAGTCAGTGGTGGCACCAACTGACTATATCGGGATGTCGGAAACCACAGCCACTCGGTCTTGGATGGGTTGAGCCTGAATCTGTTTCTCCCCATCCAGATCCGCACGGCCTCCAGGCACCGGGACATCACTTCAAGGGCATCATTGTGGTGGTCCGGGGTGGAGATGTACAGCTGAGTATCATACAGCATACTTCACCCCGAAACCACGGATGATCTCACATAAATGTTGAACAGAAGGGGCGAGAGGACCGACCCTTGTGGCACCCCACATACAAGGGGCCTCGGGGTCGACTTCTGCCCCCCTGTCAACACGGACTGCGACCGGTCAGAGAGAAAGGAGGAGAACCACCATAGGACGGTGCCCCCCACCCCTAACTCCTCTAGCTGGTGCAGCATGATACCATGGTCGATGGTATCAAAAACCGCTGAGAGGTCTAATAGGCCAGGACAGAGGAACAACCCCTGTCCCGATCCCTGTAGAGATCATCAACCAATGCGACCAATGCCGTTTCCATGCTGTACCCAGGCCTGAAGCCCGACTGGAATGGATCCAGATACGAAGATTCATCCAGGTACTGGGGGAGCTGTCGCGCTACCACACTCTCAACAACCTTCGCAACGAAGCGAAGATTGGAGACTGGACAATAATTTGCCAACACTGCCGGGTCCAGGGAAGGCTTCTCGAGGAGAGGCCTCACCACCGCCTCTTTCAAGGCGGCAGGGAAGACACCCTCACTCAAGGAAGCATTTATAATCCCTTGGAGACAGCCTCATGTAACCTCCCGAGAGGCCAGCACCAACCAGGAGGGACACGGGTCCAGTAAACATGTGGCTGCGCTCAGTCTGCCCAGTATCCTGTCCACGTCTTCAGGTGTCACAGAATCAAACTCTTCCCAGATAATACTCACAAGACCTGCCTCTGTCCTCCCCGCTGAATCTACCCAGTCAGAGTCCAGGTGTTCCCGAATCTGAGCAATTTTGTCATACAGATACTGTACAAAATCCTCGGCTCTACCCTCCAAGGGGTCCTCCCGCACTTCCTGGTGGAGCAGGGAGTGGGTCACCCTAAACAGGGCGGCCGGGCGATTATCTGATGATGCAATAAGGGTGGCAAAATAGTTATACTTCGCCACTTTTATCGCCACCAGGTAGGTCTTAATATGAGACCTTACCAGTGTTCGGTCAGATTCAGAATGGCTGGCCCTCCAACCACTCTCCAGGCGTCTTTTCCGGCACTTCATCTCCCTCAGCTCCTCGGTGGACCAAGGAGCCAGGCAAGATCGACGCCAGGTCAGAGGCCGCAAAGGCACGACCCGATCCAAAGCTCCAGCGGCCGCCCTATCCCAGGCGGCCACCAGCTCCTCAGTCGAGCCGTGTGCCAGAGCCTCAGGAAATGGCCCAAGCTCCGTCTGGAACCTATCAGGATCCATCAGGCACCTGGGGCGGTACCACCTCAATGGTTCCACCTCCCTGCGGCGGGGTGCGGCAGTTCGAAGGTCAAAACGAAGGAGGGAATGATCTGACCATGACAAGGGCTCGATCACTATATCCCCTATCTCAAGATCACTCAACTACTGACCAGAGACAAAAACCAGGTCTAGTGTGTTTCCCCCCATGTGACCAGGGCCATGAACTAACTGGGTCAGGTCCATGGCCGTCATGGAAGCCATGAACTCCCGAGCCACCTCAGACGCCTCACCGATGGATGGCAGGTTAAAATCCCCCATGACCATAAGCCTGGGGGTGTCAACTGCCACTGCGGCTATAACATTGAGCAGCTCAGGCAGGGCTGCCGTCATGTGGCAGGGAGCCAGGTACATAACCAGCAAGTCCATCTGCACCCCATGACCCCACTTCACAAGGAGGGATTCACAACCAGGCGTCTGAGGAACAGTGGCCTCCCTCGGACCAAGACCTTCTCTAATGACAACCGCCACCCCCGCTCCCCTCCCCTGTATCCTCGGCTGATGGAATGCACGGAAACCGGGTGGGCACATCTCAACGAGGGGGACCCCCCTCCTGGCCCAACCAGGTCTCCGTAATACCCGCCAGGTCCGCTCCCCCCTCCTGAACAAGATCACAAATGAGGGGGGCTTTATTTACCACAGACTGGGCGTTGCACAGCATCAGCCGAAGGCCCAGGGCCTGAGGGTCTGTGCATCCTGGGGAACGAGGGGAGCATTGGAGGCCGGAGCGCACCACCGCTTGGAGCCAGCGGGCGCGCGCTCCCACAACCTGATGTGGCCCCCTGCTCCCACCATATCTGCCCCTCCCACCCACAGTACTGATGTAATGTCCATCCACAACACAAGCTCTAACCCCCTCCTTGACCTCGGTTCCCGCACCTCTAGTGCCATGCTCTTCAGCCGGCTCTGGCCTCCTCCCCGACAGGTTCTCCCCCAAACCCACCGAACCCACCCCCCTCCCAGAAACCTTTAAAACCTTATCTAAAAATTTTCCCAAAAAACCCCACAACCCCCTCCTCACCGCATGCCACCTCTCGGGATTCCAAAATCCGTCATCAATGTAGGCCCTCGATAGTGAGGAGGGTCAAACCTGCGAGAGGGGGAGTCTTGCAGCACAAGCAGGTCAGCAGCCGTAAACATCGCACAAAACAGAGATGGAGAGTCAACTGGTCAGGGCTTCACCAGATCGTCCAATAATACTGGGTCAAAGTAGATCTTCATATCAGGAGCTGGTTCACTGCCCTCTCACGGCAGTGAAAGGGGCCAGTGACATCCCCCCACGTTGGGAGGATAATTATCCCAGTCACCCTCTCACAGTGACTGGGGAAGATGACACCGACAATAAAGTCACAATAGTCCATCCTTTCATCTGGCGGATGACAAACAGCTCCCTCAGCACCTGCACACCATTTTGCCCAGTTCTCCTCCAGTTTGGGGTCACACAAGAAGCCAGCGATTTGTAAGGTATTAAAGACAATGATGATAATCCCACAGGCACAAGTTCTTCCCTGGGGCGAGAATAGGGATAGCCGACAAAGAACCCAGTCCAAGTCCAAGGGTGGGTGGCCATCAGAGGCCAACACCCACCCATACCTGGGGGAAGAAGGAGGGGGGAGGAGAAGCCACCCGAGGCGACCAATAGAGCCCTGGTCAGCCTCCTGCCTCTCCTGCCCCAAATCTCCCCAAATCCGCAGTCTCAGCTCTGATGACAAAACAAACCGTGGATAATAGGGGTCAAGGCTCAAAAAAAGAGCAGATGGTAATCCTGAGGGCAAGGCTGTCCATATTCCCCCAGCCACCTACTGCAAGCTCTTTCCTCAGCCGGATGATCCGGGGCTGCCATTGCCTTCCACCGCCGCCACCACCACCACTGCCATCACCGGCTCGCAACCGGCACCCTGGGCTCCCCATGGCGCCTCCAGGACCCCCGAAAAATGTCCGGAGAGCGTCCCAGAGATCCCTGAGGGGCGAGGGGGATGAAGGGCACCTCCAAGCCACCGCTGCCACAGAGCAACACCGACCGCTGCCGAACCCTCCGGCCTCCACTCCTCCTGGCGCTGACAAGCCGGAAACAGCTATTTCAGCAGGCCGTCGCCCCATCTCCCGCGGCGGCTTCAAACAGCGAGTCCCGCCCTGCCCTGATATTCCAGAGGGCAAAAAAGCCCTCAGCAGGCAGGGCAGGCATTCCCCTCATTGGGACTGGAGCCGGAGATAGTTAAAGCGGCTCCCGAAGACCCCTGACATCAGCGACCTCTCCATCTCATCAGTGGAGCTCAGTTGACCGCCGCCATCTTGGGACACACCGGAAGAAGCGACATCATTGTATAATAATTTGTAAATCCATTTCCTTTTCTAATTCTTTTTTCTGATTTGTTGTTAAGTTTTTAACTATCATTTTGGTTTCCCCTTTGTTAATTTTAAGTTGTTCTTTGGGGTCCGTAGCTGGGGCTGAACATAAGTCCAGATATTTCCTCATATTTTTCTATTTCTCGTATTAGAATAGGACCAGATTCCAGAAGTTCCTCAATACCATGTTGTCTGTGAAGGCTTTGTACTCTACTTTTAATTTTTGTTCCCTTTATTTCTCAGTTTGCTCTGATTCTATTTAGTAAAATTTCTAACGTTAAAATAAAGAGAAGTAATGACAGTGGGCATCCCTGATGTACACCCTTGGTTATCTGAAATGTGTTGATGGTGTCCCCGTTTACTATTACCCTTGCCTTCTGTGTCGTATATATTGCTGCTATCATATTTTTGAATTTACTTCCCAGTTTCATGTGTCTAATTTGCCTAATCATGAATTGCCAGTTTAGATTATTAAAAGCCTTTTGGGCATCCAGAAAAACAAGAGCCACTTGTTTCTCTGGGTGGGCTTTATAATATTCCAGTATGTCTACTATTATTCTTGTGTTATCTCTTATTTGTCTGTTTGGAAGGAAGCCATTTTGATCTGGATGTATAGTCTCATTCAATACTCTTTTCAGCCTTTCTGCTGTTATATTCATGAATATTTTGTAATCTGCATTTAAGAGGGATATTGGTCTGTAATTTTTGATTTGATTTTTATCTGTACCTTTTTTCGAGATTAAGGTGATGCATGCCTCCCTCCACGATTCTGATATTTTCGCTTCGTATAGTGCTTCATTTTCCAACAATACTGGTTCTATAATCTCACTCATTTTTTTATAGACTTCCCCTGGGAGGCCATCCAGTCCTGGTGTCTTATTGTTCTTAAGTTTTAGGATTGCCCCTCTCAATTCTTCAGGCGTTATTTCTCTATTTAGCATTGTCTTTTTTTCCTCCTCCAGTGGTGTAATCCCTTCTTCCAACAAATAATTATCAATTTTATCCTTTGCCATTTCCTTTTGTTTATAAAGATTCACATAATAATTTTGTACAATTTTCTTTTTCTCTTCTTCATTATTTTGTGGGGTCCCCATCTCATCATATAATTGTTGGATAATCTGACCTTCTTTCTCCTTCTTCAGTTTGTAAAACAGCCACCTTCCAGTCTTATTAGTGTGTTAAAAAAATAATTGTTTAGAAAATTTTAATTTTTTTGCGATCTCTGCTTGCTCTAATATGTTTAATTTATGTCTAACAAGGGTCAAAGTTTCTTTAACAAGTTCATCTCCTGGTTTTGTTTGGAGTTGATTCTCCAATTTTCCAATTTCTTCCATTAGGATATTATGTTGCTTCCATTTTTCCTTATTTTTTTGCCATATAAGCTATTGTTATCCCCCTTATATAAGCTTTTATAGTGTCCCATAAGTTTGTTAATGTTTTTTATTTTCTTTAAAAAATAATGTCAATTTCTTCGTTATCTTTTCAATGTATTCCTTTTCCTTTATGATTTGGGGGTTTAGCATCCATCTTTTGATTTTTTTTTCCCTTTGGCCTCTCCAGATTATCTCAAGGGGATTATGATCTGCCCATGTGTTTGGGGAGATCTCAATCTTTTCTATTTCTATACCTAATTCCTTATTTATCCACATCATATCAATTCTAGACCAGGATGCATGGGAGTTGGAATAAAATGTATATTTATTTTCTTTTGGATGTAGGGTCCTCCACATATTTATCAAATTTAGTTCATCTATCATTCTAAAAAAGGTTTTTGGTAATATATTTCTCTTTTTCTTGTTATTTTTATCGCTAACATAATCTTTTTTGGTATCGACTATCCCATTATAATCACCCACAATACATATATTCCTGTGGCCTGTCACAATTATCTTTTCATGCAATTTCTATAAAACTCCTCCTGGTTTTTATTAGGTGCATAAATAACTACCAACAAGATTAGTGTATGTCCTCTTTTTATTTCCATTATTAGAATTCTTCCTTTTGGGTCTGCATAAATTTGATTAGCCTTTATTCCTTCCTTAATATATACCACCACCCCTTTCTTCTTCTTCTCTGCCAATGCTGTATAAAGTTTCCCTAACTTATTGTACTCTAAATATTTTTCATCTTGCTTTCAGATGTGTACCTCCTGAAGGCACACTATGTCTGTTTTTTGTTTAATTAGCTTTGTAAATATTTGTCTCCTTTTTCCCACTGTGTTTAGTCCATTAACATTTATTGATATTAATTTCAAATCTTTTGTCTGTCTACCAGATATTAGTATCTGTTGGCCCTTGTAACTCTTTGGGTTCTTGTTTTAATATCTCTTATTTCTTGGCTTTTCCTTCTTTGCTTCTCTCTTCCTGGACTCCTCCTTTGGCTTCCTGATATTGTATTGGTTCCTCTTCTTGACTTACGGACTCCATCTCCTCCTTACTATTCTGATCCTCTTCATTTCCCATCAGTTGGTCAAAAAAGTCCTGTGCTGTCACTAAGCTATCAATTTTAACCTTCTTGCTTTGCAATGAAACAAGCATTCCTTCCAGGAGTATCCACCTAAACAAGATGTTTTGTTTGTTCAATTGTAAAGCCAAGAAACAATAGTCTTTACATTGTTCTCGAACCCTTCTAGGGATTTGCTTCAATTTAATAATTTCCTTCTCCTTGTAGCTCATTGGTTCCTCTTGGGTGATATTATAAACTATATCCCAGATTTTTTTGGGGGCAAATCTAATATGGACCTCTCTGGGCAGTTTGTGATGTCTAGCATAATTTGTTTGGATTCGATACACTTCATCTAATTCGTTCATAATTTTTTGCTTATCACTTTGGAGAGATTGTTATAATGCCTGCCATTAACTGTCTTAAATCTTCATTCTTTGCCTTTATCACATTTTGAAATCTTAAGTAGAACGATGCCCAGTCCATTTCTAATTGGATTAAGGAATCTTCGAGGTCTTTATTTATTGCCATCATTTTCTGATTTACCAGGTCTAAATTTTTTCCGGTTTGTTCTGTTTTGGCTTCTACTATTTTTATTCTTTGTTCATTCTTCTGAATTGCTTCCTGGATTGAGTTCATTTTATTATCCAATTTGTGGATATCAAATTTCATTTCTCTGTGATTGCTAAACATTGTTTCTTGCATCTTTACCATTGTCTCTTGGATCAATATCAGACTGGCTTGCATTGTTTGCATGTTTGGGATCATGTTAATTTTTTCCACCTTTGATAACCCCTCTGTTGACTGTTGATTTAATGGGGAAGCCATCGTTATCATTGAATTTGATGCAGTTATTTCCCCTGCCTTTAAAGTAGTTGTTGTAAGACAGATCATCTCTTTCAATACCCTACTTTGTTCTCCCAGTATTCTATAGATGTTTTTCCATACTGTCATCAACCCTTTACTATCTGACTTTTATTTTTATCCCCCCTCTTTTTCCCCTTCTTATGATATTATGTATTACATGTTAAATAATCAATTCCACTAATGATAGCTATCTCTATTCTTAATCAACCTTAACAGATTATTCAACATAAGTATCAGTATCAATAGTCTATGTAAATTAATCAAAATATACCAACAAAAGTTTTAAAATAAATCAATAAGCAGGTCTATATAGGTATAAGAGTAAAAATCAATAATCAAATAGTTAGTTTATATCTAAAGTTAATTCTACAAATTATCAAGGAGAAGAAGCAGCCTAAAGGTGGCTGCCATGAAGCTGGGGCAGCCGAAGAACACCTAAGACTGGTGCTGGAGTGGAGTTAGTGAACAGTGTCTGGAACTGGGTGAGAGGATTCTTTCTTACTTAAAACCTAACCTCAAAAGGAAATAATCCAGGAAAAGAGAGGCACACAACTATTTACTAAAGCAGCGATTAATCACTTCGAGATATGACCTAGCTCTTGAGTGTTCTGGGGCCTCAGCTCTCATCCTCTGTGAAGAGGCTTGCATGACTCGGTCGGGTGAGGGATGAAAGTGACCTCTTCTGAATCTCAATTTCCTGTTTCCCCCTTCCCACCATATCATCCTGTCCCACTTGTCCAACCAGCCTAATCCCAGGATCACATCTGTCATTTTTGGGACGATCACAAGCTGACCCATCTCCAGCTTCACAGGCTCTGTTAAGTGGGTTACTGGGGCCCCTCCTATTAGTGAGTCATTGACTCATCCAAACCTCAAGGTCCTGGATAGCCTCCTTGCCCAGATTCCCAGCCCTAGCATTGTGGGTAGGGTTATTAAGAATTGGGTGCAGCCAATTGGATTGGCTGCACCCAATGGATTAAGGCCTCAAACTCAGTGGTGGGATTCAATCAGTTTGCATCTATTCACTAGAACTGGTTGTTAATTTTCTAAGCAGTTTGGAGAACCGGTTGTTGGAAGAAATCTCCTTTTCTTTTTTTCCACTTTATAGGGCTAATCCTGTAAAGAAGACCGGAAGGAAACATTCTGATGTTGTTTCTAGCCTAATCTTTATTGCCCTGCTTACAGAAACTAACCCTTATTACACTGTAACAGCTAATGGTTCTTGGCAGTAGCCCAGACTTACTGTTGCCTGAGCTTCTCCAGAGTTTTTTTCTTTCTTTGCTGAGCTTGACTTTCTTAAAGAGGAAGGTTGTTTTAAGCTTTTTACACTGCTGTTGGGAGGAAATACTCCCCTGTTGGAGTTCTTCCAGCTGGGATGCAACAATCAGCACTTTGAAGAAATAATTGAATAACAAAGCAGAGCTGCCAGAAAGAAGCTTTTAATGACAAGGAACCAAGATGAATGACATTCAGCAAGGCATCTTGGCTAGCTAGAAAAATTGACATTCTGAATGCTCTCTGGATATAAAGGTGCTTAAAGGATTACTTATTTTTTCTTTATTTCTTTTTCTTCTTTACTTTCTTATTTTTGGATTTGGGATTTTTATACAACTCCATTGGATTAAGACACTCAAGAGCCTGAAGAATTATTGATTTAATATTGATTTTTTTTGTTTTTTTCCCTTCTTTGTTTTTTGTTTCCTCTTCCATTCTTTTATTGAAAAGAGGACTTTTATATTTTTTTATTACTATTAATTTTATTCTTTTTTATTTTACATCAATTTTTCTTCTTTCTTCTTTCTTTTTTTGATAACACTTAAAGGATTGGGGTTCTGGAAGAACTTGAAGAACTATTTTTCTTTTTTTTCTTTTTTTCTTTTTTTTATTTTCTCCCCCCTTTATCTGGCTTTTTTTAAAAAATTTGTTTTTTGAAATATTTAACAAAATGAATAGAAAAGTAGTGACAGTGGGAGCGGCAGTGACTACACCATCCTCATCACCATCTGGAAGTCAACGTACTATTCAACCAATGTTGCAACAGGAGAAAGAGAAAGAATCATTGACTAGAAACGATTATATAAACACTTCAAAGGATGGAACAACAACAACAAAGGATGGAACAACAACTATTGAAGACAGACGAAAAAGTCCAGAGGATGGAACAACAACTGCTTAAAACAGGTGAAAAGGTTGTCAACATTCAACAAACAATGTCAAAATATGAAGAAAGACTGGCAAAATTAGAAGAAAAAGATGATCAAAAAGAAGAAAAAATGAAGGAAATAAAGAATAGATTGGGAGAGGTTGAACAGGAAACGACTGCTTTAATCAGATGGGAAATGGACAAAGCAGAATTTTTCTTAAGATTTCAAAATGTGGAAGAAGAAAAAGGGGAAAATCTGGCAGATGTTATGAATGGAATGCTGGCCGGGGCTTTAGAAGTTACCAAAGAGAAGATGATGGAAGGGATTGATGAGATTTATCGAGTTTATAGTAGATATGCAATGCGTAATAAACTGCCAAGAGAAGTACATATAAGATCTATAAAGAAATCGATTAAAACATAAATTCTCCAGGCAGCCAGAGAAAAGACTTTGAAATATAAAGGGAAAGAAGTGACAGTTTTTAAACAAATACCAAGAAAAGTGAGAGAGTTGCGAAGAGGATACCAATTTTTGACAAAAAAATTAATGCAAAAAGGAATTAATTATAGATGGTTAATCCCAGAAGGATTAGTTTTGACATGGCAACTTCAAAGATACAGATTGAACACAATTTATAAAGCGAGAGCTTTTTATGATGAATTTTTTAAAGAGAAAGAAGCTGAAATAGAAGTTGAAACCCAACCTGCAGTTGTCCCAATAAAATTCACAGAAGAAGAATTGGCAATGCTTGAATCAACAGAAGGTGCAGTCGGCGGGGTTGTGGAACATAAGGAACACTGTGAAGTTAGATCGATTAGAGCAACAAAACCTACATATAAAGTATGAATATGGAAGAAAGAAAATTAATTTCAATAAACATAAATGGACTTAATTCGGCCAATAAAAGAAGAAAAGTATTTCATAAATTAGAGAAATTAAAATTTGATATAATTTGTCTACAGGAAGTACATATTAAAAAACAACATGAACAATTATTGATTCAACCAAAACTCAGAAAAACTTTTCTATCCCTGTCACAAAGTAAAAAGAGAGGAGTTGTTCTATATATCAGAAATACAATAACAGCAGAACAGAAGTATGCAGATTCAGAAGGTAGAATTCTGATGGTGGAAATAATTGATAACAACACAAAACTACTTCTGGTAGCAATATATGCTCCAAATAATAACCAAAGTGACTTTTATTGAAAATTACATAATAAAATAATTGAAATGGACTATGACAATATATGTATGATGGGTGACTTTAATGGAATTGTGGATGAAAAATTGGACTATAAAATACACAAAATAATAAGACATACTAGAAAGACACTACCGAGATCCTTCTTTAAAATGGTAGAGGAAATAAATCTGAAAGACATATGGAGGGAGAGAAATGGGCAAAACAGACAATATACTTTTTATTCTGATAGACATTCATCTTGGTCCAGATTTCTAAAGATGTTGAGGAGATGTTGGAAAGGAGCATAATGATGATGGAATTAATAGAGTGTCGAGTCCTACCGGAGCTCACCATCGATGGGGGGTGTGGGAGACGGAGGAGCGGAGATAAGCAGCCGCAGCGAACACACAAACAGTTCCTGGATAGCAGCATTCCTGCATAGCAGCATTCAGGGCGATGATTGATGACGTTGCCGGGCCTCTCCGATTCTGCTGTCCTCGCTGCTCTGATGCTTGCAGCTGTTACTGTTAAGGGAGTGGGGGGTGCTTGATTGATAATCACCGGATGTATGTTTAAGGGGTTGAGTTTTTGTTAAATAGCGCTGTGGTGTGGTTACACCCAGCGCTGACTTTGAACCAAAACACCGACTTGTACTTTACTTTTGACTGCAAGCTTATCATTGCCAAAGTAAACCCTGATTCTCTGTGCATTACTGGTGATTATTTCCTATCGCAGTTCTGAATGAACGACAAGCCGAGAGAAAGTCAGCGCTTGGTTCCTTTTCGCAAGAGGTGAGGATTCCCTGTGACTTTGCAGCAAAGGGGGATATGGCAGAAGGGATGGCCTTGGAAGAGCAGGAGTGCAGTGGAGATGTGGAGGGGGAGGAACCACTGATAGAGGAGGTGAAGGAGAGTGTGGAACAGTTGGCAGTGAAACCAAAAGTCAAGCAACCCAAGAGCGCCCCGCCCCGACCGGAGGAGGAGAGTTTTCCAGGACAACGGGCTCGGACGGGGGATTGGTGGCACAGCTCTGTTCTCCTCGGGCCACGGATGCCAACGCCCCCTCACTTGGGAGAGTCTTTCCAGGGCTGGAGGGAAAGACGATGGACTGATGAGGATGAAGGGGAGTGGGGGTATCCTGCCTCATCCGGTCCCAGCACCATGGAGATGCTACGTTTCTTACCAGCAGACAAATTGGTCAGGACTCCTGCCTTTCGCCGAAGTGGCATATAACAACATACCCCACCGCAGTACTGGGTTCTCCCCTTTCCAAGTAATATATGGCCGAGAGTTTTCAGCCATTCCAGAGTTAGATCCCCCTATGACAGACGGTAACACGCCACGCGGTTGGGCCGATAAAATTAGTCATGTATGGCCAAGTGTAAAAACAGCATTACAAAAGGCAGCAGACGAGTACAAAAAATATGCAGACAAGAAAAGAGCTGATCCAAAACCATTCCGGATAGGAGACAAAGTATACTTATCTACGAAATACCTTAAACTCCGACTGCCCAGTAAAAAATTAGGACCTAAATATATAGGACCATTTCCCATAACACAAGTCATCAATCCCATAACCGTAGCTCTTAAACTTCCCCCTCTGTTCAGTAGGATACATCCCATATTCCATAGCAGTTTGGTGAAACCAGTGACGATAGAAAGGCCAGGTACCTCGACTACTCCACCGGGTCCCGTGCATACCAACCAATATGAGATAGACCGAATATTGGACTCCAGGGTTCGTAGGGGGATGTTACAATATCTTGTGCGGTGGAAAGGATACCCGGTAACACAGGCCTCGTGGGTGGCAGCACCCGATGTTCATGCTGCCCGATTGATACAACGGTTCCATCGAAAATACCCAGACAAACCTAATGCAGGATTGTAACAGTGACTAACATTTGTATGCTTTCTATTTATAGGTGAGCTCCTGGTAGGGGGGCCGCCTGTCGAGTCCTACCGGAGCTCGCCATCGATGGGGGGTGTGGGAGACGGAGGAGCAGAGATAAGCAGCCGCAGCGAACACACAAACAGTTCCTGGATAGCAGCATTCCTGCATAGCAGCATTCAGGGCGATGATTGATGACGTTGCCGGGCCTCTCCGATTCTGCTGTCCTCGCTGCTCTGGTGCTCGCAGCTGTTACTGTTAAGGGAGTGGGGAGTGCTTGATTGATAATCACCAGATGTATGTTTAAGGGGTTGAGTTTTTGTTAAATAGCGCTGTGGTGTGGTTACACCCAGCGCTGACTTTGAACCAAAACACCGACTTGTACTTTACTTTTGACTGCAAGCTTATCATTGCCAAAGTAAACCCTGATTCTCTGTGCGTTACTGGTGATTATTTCCTATCGCAGTTCTGAACGAACAACAAGCCGAGATAGAGGCAATTAAGAAGCTGAAGAATGGAAAGGCACCAGGACCAGATGGTCTGCCGATTGAGTACTATAGGACACTACAAGAATCCTTAAGTCTCCCATTATTGGAAGTTATGAATGAAATAATGACAAAAAAGGAAATACCTAAATCAAGGACTGAGGCTTATATCAGATTGATTCATAAAGAAGTCACAGACTCACAACAAATCAAAAACTATAGGCCTATATTCTTGCTAAATTCAGATTATAAAATTTTTGCTTCAATATTAAGAGATATTTGAACAATTTTATACATTCAGATCAAAATGGATTCCTTCCCAAAAGACAAATTAGAGATAATATAAGAATAATTTTGGATACTTTAGAATATTATGAAGTGCATCCTGAAAAGCAGATGGCTTTGATATTTTTAGACGCACAAAAAGCATTCGACAATGTGAACTGGTGATTTATGATGCTACAAATGGAAGAGATGGGTTTTGGTAGGAAATTTATTCAGGCAATTGAAGCTATATATTTTAAACAGACGGCGAAGGTTATGATCAATGGAGAATTGAGTGATTTTATTGAGATAGAAAAAGGTACTCGTCAAGGATGCCCATTGTCCCCATTGTTGCTTATATTGACACTGGAAGTTTTAAATAGAAATATTAGAGAAGAAAAAGAGGTAAAAGGTATGAAAATTCAAAAAGAAGAATACAAACTACAAGCCTTTGCAGATGACCTGGTCTTTATTATTGAAGAACCACTAGCATCAACAAATAAAATGATAGAAAATATTGGAGAGTTTGGGGAAGTTGCTGGTTTGAAAATTAATAAAGAAAAGACAAAGATAATGACTAAAATATGTTAAAATATGTTAAATATGTTAAAATAACTGCTTCAAGTTATCTCCCTTCCTATGTTTCATCTGCCTCTCCCTGGGATTATTACTATTCTGCCTTTATGGATCGGCATATATTTCAGCTGTGCCCCTTAACCGTATGGAGAGTGGACAATCATATTGCGGGGCTGAAGGATCCGGTTTTTCACTGCCGTCTCACTATCAATGGGGATAGACCATCGAAATTGCCATTGCTTTTCCATCCAGGCCAGCCACCATGAGAGGGTGACTTTGGATATTTACCCTCTGACTATGTTGAAATGGCATGAGATTCCTCCCACTGCCATGAGAGGACAGTGGAGTCCAGTCCATTCGCATTGAGTTTTGTCCTTCTGCTCCTGGACCTTTTAGACTATCTTACTGAACCCTGGTCAGATGTCACTTTCCATCGCCGGCTATTGATGTACTCAGCGGCCGAGCTTCTTGCATTGCGAGACTCCCCCCTCTCGCAGATTTGGCCCTCCATACTATCGAGGGACTACCTTGATGACGGGTTCTGGAACCCGCAGAGGTGGCATGCTGTGAGGAGGAGGTTGAGGGGTTTTTTAGAGACGTTTTTAGCCAAAATTTTTTTTTTATTGAAAAAGTTTTCAAATACAAGTTTTTCCCCCTTTTTTCCCCCCCCTCTTCCCTAACCCACCCTTTCCACCCAACCCCCCCTGTGACTTCTTCACAACAATAGGCTATTTCATAACTAGTTACATACATAATATCTTTCCTTTCCCTTAATCCCTTCTCGAAATACTGACCCTTAACATGTTAAGCTTATTGAGTATTATTACAATTTAACCTTTAGTCTTTTATATATATTAATATAACATTTTAAATCGACCTTCTCCCTGCATCCAAATTTAACATTTATTCAATTCTGTCCAATTCCTCCACTCCTCTAAATATATGACTTAAAATCATACAGTACAATACAATTCTAGATATAATCCACTACCCACTTTACTAAAATATACACATATCTATATATGCATCCCATTTTATAAAAAGAAGAAAAAAAAAAAGAGAAAAAAATATATCTTCTTTAGTATCTTTCCACTGAATTATTAGGTCCTCCACTCCCCTAAATATATGACTTAAGAATCCTTTTTCTTAGACTAATCAATCAGTAAGCTAACCTATTTCAACCCTTCAATTCCTACAAAATCATGCAGTACAATTCTAGATATAATCCACTGCCCACATTACTAAGATATACACATATCTATATATGCATTCCATTTTGTAAAAAAGGAAAAAACAATAACTTTAAATTTATAATCCATATAGTATCTTCTTTGATGTCTTTCCTCTAGATTGTTAAATCCATCACCCATAATAGGGTAAAATAACATGCTAGTGCAACAGTTTGTTCAAAATCTCCAGTCATCTTCTGCCCCCATCAGTAGTAAATATCCTCGCATCTGTATAAAAGCAAAAACAACCACCCGAGTGACATTATAATTATAATTATATCCATATGGTATAGTTGTGGTATGTTTTTAGCCAAAATTTTAAGGGGTCCAGGGGGGATGTGGGTTGTTTTGTGATGGGAACTGGGGGGGGTCCTTACAGATGAGGGAGTTAGCCTGTCAGATGGCACCAGCGGCGATGGTGGGGGAGGGGGGGCCGGACGGGGCAAGGTGGGATGAGGGTCACTTTATCACTGTGGTGGTAGGGAGATACGGTGGGGGAGGGAACAGAGGGCATAAGGACATCAGAGGGGCGTGTCCCTGCTGCTTGCAGCGGGTTCAGCATTCTGGCCCTCGTGGTTCTGCATGTACCCCTAGGGGGTTAGGAGTGAGGAACCCGGGACTCCGGCTGGTGTATGTTAATGCCAGGTCTGTTGTCAACAAGGATCCCCTCATGCGAGATCTGATTGACGAGGGGGGTGCGGACCTGGCTTGTATCACTGAGACCTGGTTGGGTCTGGAGGGAGGGGTTCCTCTCTCTGATCTATGTCCACCAGGTTTTTGTGTACTACACCAGCCGCGACTCCATGGGAGGGGTGGTGGGGTGGCGGTTGTTATTAGGGAAGGTCTTAGACCTAGGGAGGTCACTGTCCCTCAGATAGGTGGGTGTGAATCACTTCTGTTGAAGTGGGACCCTGGAGTGCAGTCGGCTCTGTTGATTACGT
Source organism: Arizona elegans (assembly GCA_022577455.1). NCBI lineage: Eukaryota > Metazoa > Chordata > Lepidosauria > Squamata > Colubridae > Arizona > Arizona elegans. Next base: position 161,007,881 of record JAKOOJ010000001.1, read on the forward strand.
ACCTGTCTCCCAGCTGCATGTCTTCAGTTGTGCCCACACTGCTCAAAGTCTTAGCTGAACTGACAGTTGAGCTCCCCAACCTGATGGTTGTGAGAGAATTTAATCTCTCGTCAGCCAGTGAGACATCTGAGTTGGTCCGGGAGTTCATGGCCTCCATGACGGTCATGGACCTGACTCAAGTTGTACAGTGCCCAACTCACAGTGGTGGGCACACACTCGACCTGATTTTTATCTCTGGGCAGTGGATAAATGCTCGGGGTAGGGGTGAACTTTCCATCCAGCCCCTGTCATGGACCGACCATTCCCTCCTTAAACTGGATTTCCCATCCATCAACCCCAACCGCTGGGAGGCGGAACTGACTCGTTGGTTCTGCCCCAGGTGCCTGATGGACCCAGATAGGTTCCCGACAGAGCTTGGGACATTTCCCACTGACCTATCCCGCGATTCTCCAGAGGCACTGGTGGATGCGTGAGAACAGGCGGCCAATCCAGGGCACTGGATTGAATCACCCCTTTGTGGCCTCTCCTCTGACGGGGATCCCGGGCAGCTCCATGGTTCTCCATGGAGCTGTGGGAGATGAAGCGTCGGAAGAGACGCCTAGAGGGCTGTTGGAGATCTTCCCATTCCGAATCTGATCGAACACAGTTAAGAACCCATATTAGGTCTTATCTTGTGGCGATGGAAGTGGCGAAACATGACTATTTCGCTGCTCTCATCGCGTCTGCAGAAAATCGCCCAGCGGCCTTGTTCCAAGTGACCCTCTCTCTATTTAATCAGAGAGTGAGGGATGACCCCTTACAAGGAAGCGCTGAGGACTTTGCACAATTTCTGCAAGACAAAGTCGCTCAGATCCGGATGGGTTTAGACTCTGACTGGGCAGGATCCGATGAGGAGGTGGGAGCAAGTCCTGAAGGTAACATCTGGGTTGACTTTGACCCTGTTTCTATAGATGAAGTGGACAGGATTGTGGGCAGATTCGAGGCCTCCACATGTTTGTTGGACCCATGTCCCTCCTGGCTTGTTGCGGCAACCAGAGAGGTGACTGGACACTGGATCCAGGCGATTATCAACACTTCATTGAGGGATGGGGTCTTCCCCGCAGTACTTAAGGAGGGGGTGGTTCATCCCCTTCTCAAGAATCCTGCTCTGGATCTGGCCTCCCTGAACAACTTTCATCCCGTCTCCTACTTTTGCTTTATAGTTAAGGTTATTGAGTCTGTGGTGGCATACCAACTTCCACAATTCCTGGAGGAAACGGATTATCTAGACCCGTACCAATCGGGTTTCAGGCGTGGACACAGCATGGAAACAGCATTGGTTGCCCTGGTGAATGATCTCTGGCAGGCCTGGGATGGGGGTTATTCCTCCATTCTGGTGCTACTTGACCTCTCAGCAGCTTTCGATACCATCGACCATGGTATCCTACTGCGACAGTTCCAGGGATTGGGGGTGGGGGGCACTGTTTTACAGTGGTTCTCCTACCTCTTGGGCCATACGCAGTTTGTTTGGGCGGGGGGGGTCAGATATCCTCCCCGAGGCCCCTCACTTGTGGGGTGCCGCAGGGGTCAGTTCTCTTCCCCCTGCTCTTTAACATCTATGGGTGAGATTATTCGCAGCTTCGGGGTGAGGTATCATTAATATGCTGATGATACCCAACTGTACATCTCTACCCTGGATCAACCCAGGGATGCCCTCTCCATGATGTCTAAGTGCCTGGAGGCGGTATGGGTCTGGATGGGCAGGAACAGGCTCAGACTCCACCCCTCCAAGACTGAGTGGCTGTGGTTACCGGCATCTCGTGATCTAGTATCACCATCACTTCCGATGGGGAGGGAGTTGCTTACTCCCTCTGAAAGGGTTCGTAATCTTGGTGTCCTCCTTGGCTCATGGCTGTCCTTGGTGGATCATCTGATGGCCGTGACAAGGGGGGCTTTTGCACAGGTTCGCCTGGTGTGCCAGTTACGCCCTTTCCTAGACAGGGATGCCCTCCGTACAGTCACTCATGCTCTCATCATTTCTCGGTTGGATTATTGCAATGCCGTCTACATGGGGCTGCCCTTGGGGTGCACCTGGAGGCTCCAGCTGGTCCAGAATGCGGCCGTGCGGGTTGTTACAGGAGCTTCCCGCTACTCCCATGTAACACCTCTCCTGCGCGAGCTGCACCGGCTACCAGTGGCCCTTTGGATCTGCTTCAAGGTGCTGGTACTCACTTATAAAGCCCTTCATGGCATGGGCCCAGGGTACTTGCAGGACTACCTCCTACTGGCCTCCCACCGCCCAGTGCGCTCACATAGGACTGCTCTCCTCTGGGTGCCATTGGCCAGACAGTGTCGGCTGGCGGCCCCCAGGATGAGGGCGTTCTCTGTGGCCACACTGACCCTCTGGAATGGGTTACCCACCAGGCTCTGGATGGCCCCTGATGTTCGCATTTTCCGTGCCGAGCTGAAGACATGGCTTTTTCAGCAAATTCCCTGATCTGCCACGGGGTTTTTAATTGTCTGGGGATTTTAAATTGACTAATTTTAGTATTTGGATTGTTGTGTTGTTTTTATTTTGTGAGCTGCCCCGAGTCCTCTGGGAGAAGGACGGCATATAAATTTGAAAAATAAAAATAAAAAAATAAAATAAAAACAAAAAGAAGAATTGATGGAGATTTCAAAGATGCAGGTCACAAACAAGGTAAAATATTTGGGGATACAATTGACAACGAGGTGAGGTTCACTTAAAGAAAATAATTATAATAAGCTTAAGCAAGAGATACGACAAGATTTGGTGAAATGGGGAAATTTGCAGCTATCCTTGATTGGTAGGATTGCAACTATTAAAATGAATATTTTACCTAGAATTTTGTATCTTTTTCAGACAATTCCAATAAAGTTGGGTAAGGAATTTTTTGTAGATTTGAATAAAATGGTATTGAAATACATTTGGCAGGGAAAGAAGGCAAGAATAAAACTTAAGCTGTTACAAGATGCCAAAATGAGGGGTGGTTTTGGATTACCTAATTTTGAATTATATTACCAAGCAGCTAGTTTAATATGGATTAAAGAATGGATAACATTGAAAAACACTAGATTATTGAACTAGGAGGGACGTGATTTGTTGATCGGGTGGCATGCCTTTTTATGGTATAAAGGAACTAAAATACAGGGTATTTTAGAAGACATCAGATACTTGAAGCTTTATTTTTGAATTGGGAGAGGATTAAAAAATATCATTACTTGAAGATTCCAGTCTGGGTATCGACAATTGAACCTTTTTCATATCCAGTGATATTCAAATTGTTAGATACAGTGAATTATTGGATGAAAAGGGTGAATTTAAGTTAAAACAAGATCTAGAAAATCAGGGATTTAAGATGGACTGGTTTTCATATATGCAAATATTTTCCAGATATCGAGAATATCTTAAACAAGAAGGTTTTTATAATGTTTTGACTATTTTAGATAAGATATTAATGGGTTCAGATGACCATGTAATTAAAAAGATATATGGATATTTGCTAGAGGTAAAATTGGAAGAAGAACAAGTTAAAGAATCAGTGATAGCGTGGGGGAAAAATTTTGGTTATGGTATTGATTTAGAGAAATGGCAAAAATTGTGGTCACATAATTATAAAATGACAATGTCTATAGCATATAAGTATAATTTGTATAAGATGTTTTACAGGTGGCATTTACCCCTGATGAGGATAGCCAGAATGTTCAAGAACAAATCGGAGAAGTGCTGGAAGTGTCATCAGACTCCAGGATCTTATTACCATATGTGGTGGACATGTGTAGAAGCAAGGAGATTTTGGACTAAGATACACACGTGGTTGGAAAAAATGATAAAGAGACATATTGACCTTAAACCAGATATATTTTTATTAGGGATCTTACCAGAGACATTTAATAAAGAATTGCAATATTTAATTGTGAATATTTTAACAGCAGCTAGAATTGTATATGCAAAAAATTGGAAAGGAGAGAAGATAATTACTGATGAAGAAATTATTAAGAAAATGTTGGATTGTGCTGAAATGAGTAGATTGACATTTGAAATAAGAGAACAGGAAGATAAACAATATTATTTGATATGGGAGCTATTTTATCAATGGATAGACAATAAAGAATGGAGATGAAATGAAATGAAATTTGGATAAAATGTATAAACACTTGTTTTTTGTTAGAGGAAAGAACATTTGTCATAATTGAAATTTTGAAAATTTTGAGAGCACGAAATGATTTTAACCGATCAAAACACTGTCTGTAATTGTTTGGAAGAATGATATTTTTTATGTTATTTTTGTTTAAAAAAATAAAAAAACTTTTTTTTTAAAAAAAGAAAGAAATAAAAATTGACATTCAAACGTGAGTTTACATACCCTTTCTGAGTTTTGGTCTAAAACTGATTTTTGGTGAAATTTAATTCTGTGCTTGGTAACATTTAATCCTGTGTTTATTGATGGGATATTTTTCACTATTCAGCTTTGTTTGGAAGGAAAAAGATTAATCTCTGTTCCTGAAAAGAAGCAGGGTTGAGAAATCTGGCTAGTTCTTGTGTATTTGTTCTCGTAGTTGGTTTAACAAGCAACAGCTACTGTGTTTGCTCTTTTGCTACATTCTAGTGCTAATTGCTTTCTTTGTAGTTAGGCTTATCTCAAGTGTTTACACTTGAGCTTTCCTGGGGTGTGAGCTCTAGCAATGAGCCAGACAAGACTTGTGTTTTAGTTTTAAAAGGATTTAAACTGTTGGGATTTAATTATTTGTATTGTGTTTGAATTTTTTCCTGCCTCGTGATTTCTTTTTCTATCTGGGGAGGGGGTCTTCCTTCACTGCTTTAGTGGTTCCTGGCACTGTCCTTTTGGGATGTACTTCCAAGAGGCAGAATGCAAGCTTGGCACTTACTTTTTTACTGCCTTTCTGGGGTGCATGTGATCTTTCCTTAAATCTGGATGTTTTCCTTAGGATATCTTATGAGGTGAGTGAGATCAGCTGGTATCTTTAAGTGGTGCAAATGGATTTATGGATTGTGTCAGGTATGCTTCCTTCAATATCCAGGAAAGGAAAACCCAAACTCAATCATTTTGAAGAGATTAGTACTTTTACTGAATATGAAATGATCGCAACCCAGGTAAAGCTGGAAGTGAGCAAAACGCGCGAAATAGTATCTACTAAGCTTCTCCCCCCCCCATGTCCATTGAACATCAGCCAATCCAAAGGTCTCCCAAAGGTCAGGTGGCATCACGTCTGGCAACGTCATTCATCAGGAATGTAGGGCAGTTGGTCAGCCAGCCCCTTTTGAAGATTCACTTTCGTTTCTTGGGAAGACACATCCTACAATGGATAAAACACCTCCTGCACCTTCCCTGCCCTTTCGCCCCCCTTAACTAATCCCTCCCCCGTTTCTTATGGCAGCTGAAGCAGGCAAAGCTGAGGCTGACATTCGGCCCCTCTTGCAGAAGAGACGTTAGTCCTAAATAAGAGGAAGGAAAAGAGAGAGAAATAGAATATATACAATAATTATGGTTTATCAGGGTATTTGGTATAGAATTGCTGTATTTTCTTGGGAGCTCGGACATCCCGTTTATTCACCCATTCAGCCTAAGACAAAGGGAAATGTTTCCAGGCTATCAGATATTGGACTTTACCATGGTGTTTGCTAGAGTCCAAAATTTCCTTAACTTCAAAATGTTGCTCCCCCTCTATGAGAATGGGAATTGGAGGGGTGCTTTGGTCAGTCCTTAGGGGAGATGAGTGTTCAGGTTTTAATAAACTAACATGAAATACAGGATGTATACGTCTCAACGTTTTTGGCAATTCCAATTCAACTGTTACTGGATTAATTAGTCTAATCACACGAAATGGTCCCACATACTTAGGGCCTAGCTTTTTGGACTTCTGGGTAGTCTGTAAGTATTTAGTAGATAAATAGACTTTATCACCCACTTTATAAATGTGAGCTGGGGACCTTTTCTTATCGGCTTGCGCCTTATGGGCCCGGTGTGCCTCATCCAATGCCTTCTGAGTCACTGCCCATGTGCTCTTTAATTGTTCAATCCAATCCATCAAGGAGGGATTCTGGGGATCATCTTGTGGTAGCTCGGGAATGGGTACGAAATCCTGGCCCGACGCGACCTTAAAAGGAGTGAATCCGGTGCTACTGTGTACGGAATTATTATATGCCACTTCTGCAAATGGCAACAAGTCTACCCAATTGTCTTGCTGGTAATTAACGTAACACCTCAGGTATTGTTCTAACACCCCATTGGTTCTTTCACAGGCCCCATTTGTCTGAGGGTGGTGACTGGAACTTAGCCCCTGGGCGGAGCCTATCAACTTCAAAAACTCTTTCCAGAAACTGGAAGTAAATTGCACACCCCTGTCAGAAATTATTCTTTTCGGAGATCCATGTACTCGGTAAATCTGCCAAATAAACAGCTTTGCAAGGGTTTTTGCTGAAGGGATCTTTGAGCAAGGGATGAAATGTACTTGTTTGGAAAACAAATCAGTTACTACCCAAATGACAGTGCAGCCCTCACTCTCTGGTAAATCCACAATAAAATCCATAGATATTTCCTTCCATGGGGCTTTCGGTCTAGCCACATTTTGCAGCAATCCAGGGGATTTTCCTGGAGGTCTTTTAGCCGAGGCACATACGGGACAGCTAGCCACATATGCCTCTATGTCCTTTTTAAGTGCAGGCCACCAAAATTGTCTCTTAACAAGATGTAGAGTCTTGACAAACGCAAAGTGTCCTGCGGCCTTGGCATCATGAGCATATTTCAATACGGTTGTCCTTAATGTGGTTGGAACATACAATTTCGATCCAACTCAAGCTAGTCCATCACGAAGTGTGCATTCATTCGAGTGGTTCTTAAACCACTCGTCAGTTTTTAGCGCATCTTGCAATTTTTCGAGTAAATCCCCCGAGAGTTCTGGTTCGGTTTTACTCTGCGCTCTGGTAGTGACAGGTGTTGCCAATTGTGTCAAGGGGATTATTGGTTGAACCACCTCCATCTTGATACTGTTGTACTGCGGCAATCTGGAAAGTGCGTCTGCCATGAAGTTTTTTCCACCAGGAAGGTAGCGTAGAGTGAAATTGAAACGCTTGAAATGTTGGGCCCAACGAGCCTGTTTTGGTGATAGTTTGTGTGGTGTTTTTAATGCTTCTAGATTCTTATGTTCAGTCCACACCTCGAAAGGGTGTTTCGCTCCTTCTAAAAATTGTCTCCATGTTAATAGTGCCCATCTAACTGCAAACGCCTCTTTCTCCCATATGGCCGATCTTCTTTCCGTTTCTGATAGTTTACGGGACGTGTAAGCACAGGGTTGTAATATCCCGTTTTCATTCTTCTGCAAGAGTATTACTCCTACAGCTACGTCGCTGGCGTCAGCTTGTACTACAAAAGGTTGTTCCATGTTGGGGTGTTTGAGCACAGGTTCAGCCACAAACAGCCGTTTCAATTTTTCAAAAGCGGCTTGACAGTCCATAGTCCATTCTAGTGGTTTCGAGGGTTTGGGCTTTACTTCCCCTTTCGTTTTTAGCAAGTCTGTAATTGGTAATGCGATTTTTGCGAAGGAGGGGATAAATTGTCTATAAAAGTTAGCAAACCCTAAGAAACTCTGTAACTGTTTACGGGTGCGCGGTGCGGCCCATTCCAGCACTGCCCGGACCTTTTCAGGGTCCATCTCTATTCCCTCATGCGATATACGATATCCAAGATAGTCGATTTTGTCTTGGTGAAATTCACATTTAGAAAGTTTGGCATAGAGTTCAGCTGCTCTGAGTTTCTTCAAGACCGTCCGTACCAACTTTACATGGTCGGTCATGTTGTCAGAATAGATCAGAATGTCATCCAAATAGACCAACACCCCCTTATACAGGTGCTCATGCAATACTTCATTGATTAACTGCATGAATACAGCCGGGGCTCCCTGTAGTCCAAAAGGGAGTACTCTAAACTGGAAACATCCCAGTGGGCAATTAAATGCTGTCTTCCATTCATCCCCCTCTTTTATTCTCACTCGGTAGTATGCCTCTCTCAAATCAAGTTTGGTGAAAATCTTTCCCTTCCCCCAATGGGCTAACATGTCCTTCATGAGTGGGAGGGGGTAGACATTTTCTACGCAAATCGCGTTCATATTTCTATAATCAACTACTAGATGAAAGGATCCATCTTTCTTTTCGCGGAACATTACTGGCGCCGCCACCTTGGGTTTGGCTCGTTCGATGAATCCCCGTTCTAAGTTTTTGTCAATAAAATTTCGCAATTCCCCCAATTCTCGAGGTGTCATGGGGTAAATTTTTGGTTTGGGAAGCTTTACCCCAGGGAGTATTTCAATGGTGCAGTCGGTGGCCCTGTGGGGAGGCAGAGCATCTGATGCCTTTTCGCTAAAGACTTCCTTGAGATCCCAATATTCCTTTGGAATTTTCTCTTCTCCCTCAATATAGTTAATGGCTACTGCCGCCCTTTCTGGTTTTATGTCATAACTCGGGGGGGGGCTTCCTTTTCTGGAGTTGGTTCTGCCGTGCGGATGCGCAGGACCCCCGTCTTCCAATTTACCCATGGGTTCCATTTTCGAAGCCAGGGCAGTCCTAGAATGAGGGGTCTCTCCATACCAGGGGCTACAATAAATCTGAGATTCTCTACATGATTCCCCAACTGCAGTTCAAGGGGTTCGGTCATGGGACTTCCGGTTTCCTCGTCTTCGGCGGCGACGGTGCCTTCTTTTAGCACCGCCACCCCCGCCGCTTGTAGAGCCGCTTCCCGATCGTGAAGCGGCTTGAAATCTTCAAAATCCCCAGGATTTATGAAGAAGAGGCAGCAGGGTACAGGTAGAGCCCCTGCAACCCCCCCAGGGAATTGTTTCTGGGGAGGAAACAGGCGCGGCTCCCTTACAACCTGCTGAGACTCCGGGCGGCGTGGGACGTCTTCTGCCTTTGCAGAACAAGCCGACTTCAGGAAACCTTTAAAGAGCGAGGAAATAAGCCAAATAAACACTTGAAATCCACTTGAACCCTGAAACTCTGAACTGCAAGTATTAGCCCTTTGCTGATTTTTTATGCTGAAGTGAAAGTTTCGGAATGAGTGAAAGTGACTGAAAAAATATGGCGCTCAGCAAATGAATCAGTGGGTGTGGATTGGTGAAGTTACTTTGTCTTCTATAAAGTTAAAAAGTTGCTACAACGTTGCTCCGGCTGTAACAGAAATAAGAGGAAAATCTCTCCCTTTTACTTGTTTTTGCAGCACTATAGTTTTGCCCTGAGTAAATCTGGGGGACTTTCTTAGAAGGTTTTGTGGAGGTGGCAGAAGAGGCGGAACCTCCCTTTTTAGAAAAGCCAGCTTACGTGGCAGGATGGCTTCAAAGAAGCAGGAAGGCAAAACAGGGGGGGATCCCCCCCACGTAAACAGAACACGCAGTCACAAGCTCAAAAAAAAGATCTGGACATGGGAGATTTAAAAGAATTCATTTCAAATATTTTGGATGAGAAATTTCAAGACATGGATGATAAAATAAATAAAATAGATGAAAAAATCCAAAAGTCACAACAGGAAATTATGCAGGAAATGCAGCAGAACCAAAAGATGGTGACCCAAAAAATAACGGATGTGGCGTCTGGCCTGGCAGGATTTATTATGAAAGTTGAGTCAAAAGTGGATGAATTTAAATTAGAAGTTAATGCTAAGTTGAAAAATAATGATCATAAATTTTTTGATGTTGATGACAAGATGCAGAGAGTTGAGAATGACATTGTTATGATGCAATTCCGGGCAATGGAATTTGCTATACGGCTTCGAGGAATTAGAGAAGAGGAGAGACAAGATCTGAGACAGATTTGTGCTGAAGCCCTAGCTGTGATTTTAAAAACTGATCCTGAGATGGTCTTTTGCAAAATAGATAAAATCTACAGAGTTAACTCGTGGGTGGCCAGACAAAGACAATTGCCCAGAGATGTGGTCATATATTTTACAGACAGAGCAATAAGAAATGATATCCTGCAAAAATCTTTCCTCACTTCTGTGCAAGTGAGCGGATCCAAGGTTACAGTCTACAAGGAGCTCCCACCTAAGATGTTGAAATCCAGAAAAGAATATGGTTTTCTTGTTAAAGAACTGCAGAATAATCAAATCCCATTTCGTTGGGACGCTCCAACTGGCATAATTTTGAGATATAAGGAGAGAAACACCGCTTGAATACTGTGGAGAAGGCGGAGCAATTTTATACTGACATCTTTAAAGAAAGAACACCATCCCCACGCACATCTACAGTTTTGGAGATTAAAGAGAGTGATAAGAAGCAACCTCAAGAATTGCAACAACAATCTAAGCAGGAATCAGAGGAGTTGAAGGGCGCTGAAGGAGGTTTTTTGGATGAGCCTTTGCTGGAACCTTCTCCAATCTTGGAGCTGGCTTGGGCGGCTGAAGTTAAGGACCAGCGTATAACCCGAGCAAAAGCCAAGGAACTTAAACAAAAGTTACAGCAGGAAAGGCGAGATGAAGCTGGGGCTGTGGGGAATGCAGGACAGAAGATTTCGGATGAAATCCTAAGGTTCTGCGCTTCGCTCCAGAAAGAGAATGATGATGATTAAATGTTTATCTTGGAACGTAAATGGGCTGAATGTAACACAAAAAAGGAAGAAAGTATTTACATATTTAAAACAACATAATAATGATATAATTTGCTTACAAGAAACGCATATTACAGCTCAAGATCAAAACTATTTGAAAAACTCCAAATTAGGAACACATTTTATATCTTCAACTAACCAAAAAAAGAATGGTGTGGTTATTTATGTAAATAAAAAACTAACAGCCAAACTTATAGAAGCTGATCAAGATGGTAGGTTTGTAGCAATTGAATTGCTTTCTGCTAATAATCAAATTCTTTTGATAGGAATTTATGCTCCTAACCAACAACAGGACTATTTTTATAAAATGCTGCATACTAAAATACTCCAATGGGATTACAGATCTATTTTAATTATGGGAGATTGGAATGGAGTAATTGACTCTAAATTAGACAAAAAGACTTTGGCAAAGTCAAGAATTAGATTACCACAGACTTTTTTTGATATGAAAGAAGATCTGGAATTAAAAGATATTTGGAGAATACATAATCCAAAAGAACTGGACTATACTTTCTTCTCTGACAGACATAGATCCTTTTCCAGGATTGATTTTATCTTGTTGTCTGATGATCTACTTCTTAGGACAAAAAGAACAAAGATTCTGCCAAGAACTTTGACTGATCATAGCCCAGTGTGGATAGAAATTGAGACATGCAAGAATGAGAGACGCTCTTGGAGATTAAATGAAAACTTGTTCAGATATGAGAAAAATATAATAGAACTTAAAAAGTATTTGAAAGAGTTTTTTGAAATGAATTTGAATAAAGGCACCCCAATGGAAATTGTGTGGGACGCAAGCAAAGCTTATATGAGAGGGGTGCTTATATATATGAACTCCAAACATAGGTTGATTCGACAAAAGAAAAGACTTGAACTGGAAGCAGAAATAAAGAACAAAGAACAGTTACTTATTAAAAATCCAACAGATGAAAGAATACTTAGTGTTATAAAACTTTTGAAAGACCAATTCCAAATGCTTATAGCGGAACAAGTTGCAACAAATCTACAATATGTGAAGCATAATACATTCTGCAACGCTAATAAACCAGGCAGGTGGTTGGCTTACACATTAAGGAAGAAACAGAGCGCACGGACTATTGATAGTGTTGATATTGGGGGGAAAGAAGTTTTTCAACAGAATTTAATAAAAGAAGCTTTTCTTCAATATTACACTAAACTATATGCCAGAGAGGAGGTGCAGAATGGACTTATAGAAAAATACTTAGACAACAAAAGAGTTACAAAAATTACTGAGCAACAAAAGGAAAGAATGGATTATCCTATAACAGAGGAGGAGATAATTGCAGCAATAAAACAATTAAAAACAGCCAAAGCTCCTGGAACGGATGGTCTGACTGCAGTGTATTATAAAACTTTGCAGGCAGAAATGGTGGAACAACTTAGAGACTTATTTTGTAATATACAACAAGGGGGAAAAGTACCCCCATCATGGACTACAGCTTATATTTCTTTGATACCAAAAGAGCAAGCAGGTCCCAAAAAACCGGAGAATTACAGACCAATATCTCTTTTGAATACGGATTATAAAATTTATGCAAAAGTATTAGCCAACAGACTGATGCCAGTAATTCAAAAGGTGATTCATGATGACCAAGCGGGATTTATTGAGGGTAGGTACATGAAGGACAATGTAAGGCAAGTAATAGACTTATTGGAATATCTTGAGAAGAATAAACAGATTCCTGCAGTGCTGGTTTTTCTGGATGCGGAGAAGGCCTTTGATAGAGTGGATTGGAATTTTCTATTAAAGACTTTAAAAAAGATGGACTTCGGGGACCAATTTATACAGGCGGTTTCAGCAATTTATCAAGAGCAAAAGGCACAGATCATTATCAATGGAAGCTTGACAACAGAGTTTAAAATTGAAAAAGGAACAAGACAGGGATGTCCACTGTCCCCATTGTTGTTTATTCTAACACTAGAAGTCTTGTTAAATACAATAAGGGACTCTAACACTTTGAAAGGTATAATGATAAGGCAAGAGGATTACAGAATAAAGGCATTTGCAGACAATCTGGTTGTTACCCTAGCACAGCCAATGGAATCGATAATCCAGATGAAGGACATTATACAAGATTATGGTAAAGTTTCAGGTTTCAGATTGAATCAGAAAAAAACTAAGATGGTAGTTAAAAATATGACACAAGATCGTAAACTGGAGTTAGAAAGGAGGGCAGGTTTTGAGATTGTACCAAAGGTAAAATATCTAGGAGTTCAGGTTGCAGAATCAAATATGAAATTGTTTCAAAATAACTATGAGGTGTTGTGGCGAGAGGTGCAAAAAGATATGGAGATTTGGAAAAAACTGCAGCTGTCTTTACTTGGAAGAATAGCAGCAGTTAAGATGAACATTTTGCCAAGATTTCTTTTTTTGTTTCAAATGATCCCGGTGCTCAGAAATGATAAACAATTAAAAGTATGGCAAATTGGTGTGAACAAGTTTGTCTGGAACGAGAAAAAGCCAAGAGTAAAAATGAAAATTATGCAAGACGTTCCAGAAAGGGGAGGTCTCAAACTTCCAAACCTACAATTATATTATGATGCAACAGCTTTGACTTTAGTAAGTGATTGGTTTGGAGGAAAAAAGACTGGAATATTAAACGCAGAAAGTTTCGATTTGGAATTTGGATGGCACGCTTACTTATTTTATGACAGTAAAGTGGATAAAGTTTTTAAAAGCCATATACTTAGAGATTCTTTGTTGAGAGTTTGGAAGAAGCACCGAAACAAATACCGCTATGGCTGGATCTTGGTCATACCTTGTGGAATACAAATATAATGTCACTCGGGGGGTTTTTATATAAAGAGGTTCTTTTTACAGATGCGGGCAGATGGCAGCTGAAGACATTACAGACATTGTTGGCTGAAGGGATCAATTTAACCTGGTTACAATATAATCAATTGCAATTGAGATGGAAAGAGGACCAAAAAACTGGTATTATGATGTATGAGGAAGAATTAATTAGACACATAAAAGAGAAAGGCCCAATGCATATTAAAAGACTTTATAATGTTTTGTTAGAAAGGGATTCAGAATCTGAGCTAGTTAAAGACTGCATGATTAAGTGGGCACAAAATTTTGAGGAACCAGTGATGTTGGAAACATGGGAAAAAATTTGGGTTCAGAATGTTAAATTTACACAGTCGCAGAACCTGAGGGAAAATTTCTATAAAATGTTTTATAGATGGCATTTAGACCCCAAAAAATTGTTGTGTATGTACCCTAATGTGCAGCCTAAATGTTGGAGATGTGATTGCCTAGACGCTACATATTATCATGTTTGGTGGACCTGTAAGAAAGTTAAGGCTTTTTGGATAAAAATTTGGTGGGTCATGCAGAATGTTTTGAAGAAAAAAATTCAGTTTTCTCCACAACTGTTTTTATTGGGTATAGTTAAGGGTTTTACATCGGGTGAAACAAAATTGATATTGTATATGATAACTGCAGCAAGATTGTTGATAGGCAAATACTGGAAAAATGAAGCGCTGCCTACGATTGAGGAATGGACTTTGAGGATGGCCAGTTTTGCAGAGATGGCGAAGATTTCAGCATATTTAAAAGATTGTTCTCAAGAGACTTATGAATGGGAATGGAAGAAGTGGATAAATTATGTTCAGCATAAATACCAAACTAGAAGTACCAAATAGCTTTTATTTGAAAATGTTATATCAAGATAGAAATATTTTAAGGTCGAGGGTGAAAATTTGTTAGAAGAAGACAGAAATATTTTTAAGGTTGAGGGTGAAAATTTGTTAGAAAATGTTATATCAGGATAGAAATATCTTTAAGGTAATCAGGATGAAAATTTATTTGAAAATGTTATACTAAGATAGAAATATTAATGTTAATGTAAGGAAGATGAAAATTTGTAAGGGGGAGGGAAGGGTTCAAGTTTTATATACAAAGGAGGGTTTTTTCCTTTTATCTGACATGAGTATACTAGGAAGTCTGGGGGGAGGGGAGGGTTAGGGTGGGTTAGGGAGGTTGGGAAGATTGGGGGGGTTGTGGGGGGGGGGAAAAGGGGTGAAAATGTAACTGTAAAACTTTTGCAATAAAAAAAAAAAAAGGGGTTCGGTCATAAAGCTAGCTGGGCCCCCTCTTGCAATCGACCCGTCTAATTGACAGAATGCAATGGGTCTTTTTAAAGTTTTTAGTCTCAGTCCCATTTCCTCCACTATTTTGGGACTAATTATGCACCTAGTGCACCCCGAGTCCAACAGGGCTAACAATTGCGCGTGAGCCCCTGTGGAGGGCACCCTTATTTCTACAGGGATGAGTAAGGGTTCTTCCGTGTGACTCACCCGATCGTCTGTGTCGGAGTCGAAGTCCGTCTCGCTATCGTCATCGTTGGTCAGAGTTCCCAACTCACCCTGGTTTCGGGGAGTGAACTCAACGACTTCTCCTTTCAGGGCGGTGCCGTGGGTTTTGGCGGGTATTTTGTCGCCTTTCTTCGGGCTGGCCCCGGTAGCTTTTGGCGTGGCTTGGAGAAGCATTCGGCAGCCCGGTGACCTTCTTTCCCACATTTGAAACAGGTGAAGGGCTTTGACTTGGGTTTGAATTCAGTCTTCCCCCCAGTCATCTTTAGTGTCCCTTTACGGTGGAAAGAAGATGACTGGTCCCCCATACGCCTTCCTCGGAGTTCGCTCCGTCTCAGCTCGATCTCCACATCCTCAGCTACTATGTACTATGAATGCTCTTCATTCTGAGTCTCGCCTTTCGTTCAGCTAAATGGTCTTCAAAACACCTCCTAAGGGCCCCCATGAACTGGTTGTAATTTCTCAGCAGGAGGGAGTTGTTATTGTGGAGAACCACCATCCACTCAGCAGCTACTCCCTCTAGGGCGTTCATGACGCTTCTCACTTTAGCAGCCTCTGATTCTTAGTCCTCTCCCCAATCCTGCATGTGGTTCCACACTTGGGTCAGGAAAAATCCCAAGGTTTTAGGATATCCATCATACTTCCCAGGAAGGTGGGGGGAATTTTGGCTTTTTACGTCTGCGAGGGGGGGCCTGCAAGGCTGGGGTTCTCTGGCCGGCTGCATCTCTCCCTTGAGCTGCCGAAGCCTGGGATGTTTCTTCCTCAAACTCTTCATCTCCCCCACAGGCTGTCTCTTCTGGCTCCCCCCTGGGGCCTGCTCCCCCCTGCTCCACAGGAATTCCAAAAGACTCATGGTTTTTTCTGCTTTCTTCTACATCACGGATAAGCTGCAAGGCTTGTTCCATCATGAGACATTCCTTTTGCTCCTGCATCCACGCTGCCTCTTTTTTTCGGGGTCTGGAAATTGTCACTCCCCGGGGGTCCTCCCCCCAGTCCGGCGGCCTCCCCACTCCTTTCAACCATCTGGCTTCCTCCAGCTCTAAACGGAGTCTCTCCAACCATTCTGCATTCTCTTTCTCCACTTGGAGGGTGGCAGCAGTTGAACTCGCTGGCCCCATTTGCTCTCCTCCATCACTCTCTCGATCTGACATATTTTGGATTTACAGTCCCCTCAGTTTTTGTCCGGGATGACTGGATGTGACTTCCAGCTTAATGTCAGGTATGCTTCCTTCAATATCCAGGAAAGGAAAACCCAAACTCAATCATTTTGAAGAGATTAGTACTTTTACTGAATATGAAATGATCGCAACCCAGGTAAAGCTGGAAGTGAGCAAAACGCGTGAAATAGCATCTACTAAGCTTCTCTCCTCCCCCCCCCGTGTCCATTGAACATCAGCCAATCCAAAGGTCTCCCAAAGGTCAGGTGGCATCATGTCTGGCAACGTCATTCATCAGGAATGTAGGGCAGTTGGTCAGCCAGCCCCTTTTGAAGATTCACTTTCGTTTCTTGGGAAGACACGTCCTACAATGGATAAAACACCTCCTGCACCTTCCCTGCCCTTTCGCCCCCCTTAACTAATCCCTCCCCCGTTTCTTATGGCAGCTGAAGCAGGCAAAGCTGAGGCTGACAGATTGCTTCTCCTGGGTGTGCTCTTTCTGGAGAGCTTAAATGACCTCTCTGCTAAAGGGTTTCACTTTATGAGCAAGAGTTGGCTGTTGATAGTTATAATTGCATTTTAACTATTTTAATTCCTCAAGGTGCTCTGGCACCCTGCCTGATTTGTAACTGGGCTGCAGGTATTTCTAATCTAATGATTGGTATTTAGGGCAGCTTTTTACAAGCAAAGAAGCTTTTTGTATTTTTGTATAGGTAATCCTTGACTTACAACAGTTCATTTAGTGACCATTCAAAGTTACAGTGGCACTGAAAAAAGTGACTTATGACCATTTTTCACACTTATGACTGTTGCAGCATCCCCATGGTCATGAGAGGCCAGGCAAGGAGAAGCATCTGTTGACATGAGTGATGTTGAGTTGGCCACGTTGCATGAGGAGCATCCGAGGCAGAAAAGAGAAAGAGAGGAGAGGAGGAGAGAACAAACCAGGTGTGCCAGGAAACAGCAGAGACAAGCTGATCCAGGTGAGTAAATGAGCCAGTGGCCAAATGGGATGCCTGGCATGCCAGGAGACAGTGGAGCCAAGTTAACCCAGGCGAGTGGACCCAGTGACCAGAAGGGGCATCAGACACAACAAGAAATGCCAGAGATGAGCTGATCTGGATGAATGGGAGAGCCAGTGACCAGAGGGGGGCATCAGACACACTGGAGGACAATGGAAGAAGACTGAGCTGAGCAAGTAGAGGTGCCTGGGTGAACAACTAGAGCAGGTCAACAGAATAAAAGACCTTAAGATGCCAGGGCAGTGTTGAGAGTAGGGAGGAACCTAATTAGCTAAAAAGGAAAAAAAGGGACAGTGGGACCCGGGATACTAGTGGCCCTTTTGGGGATGGCACTACATTACCTTTTGGAAAAAAGAGTATTTTGATAGCAAATCAGTGAGCTGCATGATCATTACACACACACACACACACACACACACCTCAAAAATCTTAGAAAGTAACAATATTAAGGATTTAAATGAGCCTATGGAAGACGGAGATTTGCAAATATAGGGGAAGACTATCTCAACTGCTTTTCTTTTTGTGAAATGGGCAATAGCAACCTTTCTTGGCTAGGAGAATTTTTTAAAAGTCCTGGAGAACAAGACAGCAATTTTTACTATCAAGAGTATTTAACAGCTCATTTTAAAGGTTGTGTTCCTTCTGGGTCTCCCAGACTGAAAGACACTTCTGCTCCACTGAGGGCAGAAAGAGTTTTACCTGCCTTCTTTACATTTCCTTTCAGAAATGTATGGCCCTGGACTCTCTTAAAGTTTACTTTGGGAGGATTCTGGGAGGGAGATTCTTATAATACTTTGAGGATCATGAAGGTTCAGAAGATACCTATTCTGATGTGGAATCACTACATCTTTGCTCTTTCTTATTTCTATACCTGATTTGCCTCTGGAGCTATATAGTCTTTTTCATTAGCCCTTTTTTAAAAAATAGGATATGGCCTTATTTCACTTGGTGAAACTAAATTTAATTAGCTATTTTTGACCCACTGTTGAAAATGGGCCTCTTTTTTATTGGCATAAAAGAGAAACCCAGAAATGAAGGATAGGGAGGTAAATAAAGATGGATTTGTAAAGCCCTAGCATTACTATTATAGTTCCTCTGTTCCCAAGCAAAGTCCTTATGTCTTTTAAGACATAAACAACTAAAGGGAACAGATAAACACCACTCTTCACATTTCTATATAAATGATAGTTTTCCAAATGGATAAAATGCAAGAAAGCAGCAGCTATCATGCTACACTAAGATATTTACTCAATTTGGCCTAGACTTGCATTTTTTATTCTGGGAATATACATATTCTAGTTTATTTAGTAGATTTCACACAGTGATTAAATTGTATGGTAAATTTTACTTTACATGCTTAAATAGGTTCCAAAGGCTCCTAATTCTCCATTGCTAATCTACTGTTTTAGATGGAATATAATTCTATTTAATTCTATTTAAAACTGGTCAACACTCCTTTCAAGACAATTGCTACTATCATTGGTTCCACATTATTCTGCATTTTGTACCTTGAATAATACATACAGTTACAGACACATTTTGAGAAAGTTTCAAACTACAACAGGTTCAGAGTAGGGTAATAAGGACAATTGGATATTATAGCAATAGCAAAAGCATTTAGACTTATATACCGCCTCATAGTGCTTTACAGCACTCTCTTGGTGGTTTACAATGTCAGCATATTGCCCCAAACAATTTGGGTCCTCATTTTACTGATCCTGGAAGGATGGAAGGCTGAGTCAACCTTGAGCCCCATCAGGATTGAATTCCAGGGTGTGGACAGAGTCAGTCCGCAATACTGTATTCTAACCATTGTCACTTATAAAGAGAGACTGGAGGAACTGAGATGAAAGCGTGAAAACAAAAGATTGATGGGGATATGATAGCTGAAATATTACACATAAGACTTTATATCCTATATAGTAGGATATAGAGTATTAAATATTAAAACACCTCCTCCTAATGCTATTTATTAAACCATCTGTGTATGGTTTGCAAATTGCACAGTGGCAGATAGGACAGCACTCCAGAGGGTCAACGTCACTGCCCAGAGGACCATTGGTTGCCCTCTCCTTTCTTTGAAAGAGCTTTATAACTCCCGCTGCCTTAAGAAAGTTCAAAACATTCTTAAAGATCCATCTCATCCTGGGCACCCTTTTTTAGAACTATTACCATCTGACGGATGGTACAGGATAATAAAAACAAGGACAAATAGGCTGAAAAACAGCTTCTATCCTAGAGCAATAACCATATTGAATTCTATGGTATACTGCAATATCGGGTTTTCAATTTCAATTATATAGAATGTAAAGGATTTATGTTTGTGTTTTTATTTTTATAGTTATAATGTACACTGAAAACGGCATTTAATTTCATTGTATCATCTTCAATGACAATAAAGTAAATTAAACTAAACTAGAGGGATAGACTTAGTAGCTTAAATAGCTTTTTCCATAGTTATGATTCTATCTTTTTTGTTTGGGTTAAATGTCAGTTTACTTAAGTTCATGTAATATAAAACTCCAAGTTATCCTTCCTAAACTTCTATTGTCTTCCCAGTATCAGGTATTGAAAAAAAAGGATACAAAATGGTATCAGTACACCAATAATACCTGGCCAGGTCTCTAAATGATCTCTCTAAGCAGTTTCACATACATTAGTAGTTTACTTCTCCTGTTCCACTATCTCAGGGCTGTCAAACTCCCGGCCCATGGGCTGGATGTGTCACAAGCGTGCCACACCCATGCTTAGCAAAGGGGAAAAAAAGTCCCAATATGTCATGTGACACCATCATGATGATATGAGTTTGACACCAGTGGTGGGTTTCTACCGGTTCAGTTGAACTGAACAGATGTCATCACAGACGCTCTGCGCATGTGCAGAAGGTTCTGCGCATGCACAGAACCGCCGCACACTCACAGTTCCGAACTGGTAGCGAAGGTAAGTGGAACCCACTATTGTTTGACACCCCAGAAATCTAATGACAACTGAATGGAATTGATTTTAATGATGAAGACAAAATAGAAAATAGCTTTAATGAAAAATCTCTAGCAAGATTATCCTGCATTTGCTCAAAGACTTTACCTCTCAAAGTTAAGTGCAAGAATGGATAATAATTTTAAGGGTTTTGACTAATAATCCCTCTAAGAAATTTCTCTCAAAGAAGTATTTAACTGTCCTGTAACTTTATAATGGCAGATTTAGTAAGCCACTTTTCTCTCATAATGTTGGACACATTTTTCACATAAACTATCTAGCATCTATAGATAAAGAGACTGACTACCTGATTCTCATTACTCTGACCAAGAAGGTCATTTTCAACCTCTTGGCAAACTGAGACCATCCCTTCTTGCATTTTATAAAAATGATTATCTGCACTGGCAATTTTAGGAAAGAAAGTGATAATGGCAGCTTCTGCATCATTTTGGAATCATTTCACTCCTGGAAAAAACATAAAAATGTGTCAAACACCAGACCTGGTCTGAATATTTTAAAAAAGCTATTGGTTCCTTAAAATGTCCAGCAGCCCCTTAACAGGAACTAGTGAATGAGCTACCACCACATGCCTAATTAATGACCCTGCCAGTCGCAGCTGGAAGAGCTGAGCTGGGGGTGATTAATTAAATTAGCTGGCAGAGGAAATTACACTGGAAAAGCCAAAGTTTGATTGCTCCATAATTAACCACAGTGCAAATAATATCTGCATCTATAACTTCCAGCAATGAGATCAGATGCCAATTGAATTTGGCACTGATTGAAGCTATAAATATCCTGCAGTGAAAAATGATAGGTTTATTCTGAAGGGAAAACTTACAAAAATGGATATGGGATGTAGTAGGCAACTTACAAGGAGACTTCTCAAGGATCAGGAATTTGTTTTAGTGAGCTCTTTCCCCCAGCTATTTAGCTTGCAGATAATTTTTAACATATTTTCAAATGGTTTTCATACTATTTACACAGTAAAATAAACACATCTCAAAATGGTATTTGTTTCTAAAATCCCTTTCTTGTGGAATCAATAAACAAAGACAAATTAATTGAACATTTCAGCTTAACTCTCTTAACAGTATGGCTGTTTCCAAAAGGTGCAGTTTCTGATATCTTACATGCAAGTCTCTTGATATGTTGTTTACTAACCTGCCAATCCAAATAAAGAATCTACATAATCACAATAAAGGATTTCCTCAGTCCCAATAATTTGTACCAGAGGACCAAAATAGACATTACATGCAAACTGCTCAGGTAGGGGCATGGGGGAAATTTGTCCTCAAAGCAAATACCAGCTCTTAAGGAGATTTTTCTCAGGAACACAGCAGGAGACAAAAGAGTTAAATTCTCTATCCATGCTTACTCTGACCTCATTTATTTTCAGTCTCCATAGCTGCTGCAGATTTATACTTTTTACAAACTGAAAATTGAGGACAAAGAAACATGTTATATCCCAAATCTACAGATTGGTTAACCAAAAATGCCAGGAAACAAAATTCATGTTTTCAGGTTATCTGGAGTTCTTCATCAGTTTATATGGTACAAATAGCATGAGATGAGAAAAGCAGAAGAATGGGAAAAAACATAGCAAAGCAAGTAATGAAATTTATTATTTAAAATCAGTATAAAAATGGAAACTGCAGAATGATTCTATCCATTGCTAGTAAGTACTGCAGAAATCAGATTACCCTTAATGTTCTGATAAGAAGCAACTGAATATCACAGTTCTGAAAACAAAAGACCAACAATTTTTGAGTTCTTTTTCAATCTTGAGAGGTACAAAACTGCACACAAAACCCAAGTACAGGTAGTGCTCGACTTACAACAGTTTGTTTAATGACTGTTCAAAGTTACGTCACTGAAAAAATAACTTATGACCATTTTTCACAGTTATGATCTTTGCAGCATCCCCATGATCATGTGATCAAAATTCAGACACTTGGCAACTGGTTCATTTATGACTGTTGTTGGGTCCCAAGGTCATGTGATAATCTTTTGCAACCCTTCTGATAAGCAAAGTCAATGGGGAAACCAGATTCAGGACTTCCAGAAAGATGGCCAATTAAAATACACACCCGGGGAGTGATTTCTGAAGGGTTTTTCCCTGGGTTGTAGCTCTTCTGCTTTTCAGCTGAACCTCTGTTTGAGGTTGCAGAAGTCACCATTTTGAAATTCACCTTTCAAACAGACAATAAGTTGTGCCTTTTTCTTCTTAATCACCTTCAAGGACTATTAATATTTTTAAGTCAAAAAGAGGCTTTTTTTAGTCACAGCTTGCTATGCTTTCCTGAAGACTTGCACCATTTTGGGGATTTCTTTTTGTGTAAAAAAACAAGTAAGAAGGTTGCCAAGGCAAGTCAAATAAGGAAGTATGGAGAAAAAAAAGTTGATGGAGAAATATAAAGATTGAAGAGTGTGATCTTAGTTTATTATTGTAGTAATTTGTAGCTTGGTCTTTGCTGTGGGTGGCTAAAACTTTTCTGATCCAAGATAGTGGAACAAAGTATTAGAGATATATTTGAAAGGTCTCTAAATAAAATCTGCCAATTTGTTGACCAACTGTGCTCCAAGGATGATAAAAAATCCTATCAAATTATTTTTGAGATGCAAATATGTGGAGAATGTTACCAAATTACCAAGGCAACTTCATAAGTAGCTGAAAATGCAGAGGAGTTCATTGAAATTTTGGAAGAACCTGTTATTAACTTTCACTATTATGGTTTAAATATAAATCTCTCAATACAACTGAAAGAAGAGCGTCGAGAAAAAAGACAAACTTGTGTCTTTTTCTTTAAGGATATTAACAAGGTTGAGGATTCCATGATAAAAAGAGAGGCTTATAACTGCTTGATAAAACTTCCAGAGAAGAGAAGGGTTTTTACTCCATGAAGATAAACTGGAAGGATTGACTTAATCTCAATGAGTTAACTGGGATTAGGATGGATCTTTCTTTGTTTGATATATGTAACTGAAGGAAAAGCTTAATCCAAAATTTGAAAATGTAATTTATATACTAGGCAAATGTTACTTATTGACGTACAGAGCACCTATTTGCATGTCTGCCACTGATTGGATAATCTAGCGGTGGGAAAAATAAACCAGTGTCAGTGGCTGGTAGACTGCTAGAGCTCTTTAAAAAGAGAGCCCTGACAACCTGCCGGAAAGTATTTTGCTGATTGCAGTCAGGAATTAAGGTGCTGAAACTTCTTTCGGCATCCCGCCTCTTCTTTTGCGCTCCCTATCTAACACTGGTGACGAAGGTGGGATTTGAAAAGGGCAAAGGGGACAAAAAGAACTGACCATCACCTCGTGGCAACCACAGCCATCTTATCGCAAGGAACGACCCTGCTTCGGCCAATCTAAGGATGAACAACCAAACCTTGCCCGCACCAGCCTTGTTCGACCTGCAGATGGAAGAATGGCATACATATATGGGCCGATTCCATATGTTCCTGGAAGCCAACAACTACCAAGACCTTCCAGACAACCAGAAAAGAGCCCTTTTCCTCACCTACTGTGTGTTGTGGCCCATATGTGGCCTGTGCGGCTGGTGGCTGATTCAGACAGTGAGGAGGCTGGTGTGGTGCTGCGCTAGCAGCTTGTGCAGCTGACACTCGAGTCAGACAATGAGGCTGGAGAAGATGTGGTGCCAGAGGCGAGGATTCAGCCAGGGCTTTCAGAACCTCCAGAAGCTCACTTAAGTGAAGAGGACGAAGAGGAGGAGCCTCTTCTCAATGCACGGGCGCGCAGAGCTGACAAAAGGCAGGAGTGGCTCCTCAGGAGGAGGTCTCCTCAAGAGTAAGGCTTGGGGCTAATTGGCCACTCCCTTAGCCTATTTAAGGAGGAATGCTGACTGAAGCTATTTTTCAGGGAACAACTTTGTTCACTCTCCTTCGTGCCTTAATCTTAGTTCTCTACAAATTGCTTCTGGGCTTTCTGTCAACCATAGTAAGATTAAGATTATTTTTGTAGGCTGTTAAGAAAGTTAATTAACAGCCTTTGTTTGAAAAAAAAACAATGATTTAATTTAGTAAACTAAGTTTGTACAGACTTTGTGTGTGCTGCGTTCTTTGGGGTCCGTAGCTGGGGTAGAACACCGTGGCATGAAGATCTACAAAATAGCCCAGACCCTTGCTTTACCCATGGACGTTGAATCTATAGCATGGTCAACCCTACAGAACATCCTGAAGGACCACTACGCCCCCACTGCAACCCCGATGGTGAGCCAAATTTTATCACCAGCAGCAAAGGGAAGGGGAGACGATAAATGACTTCATGGCAAAACTGTGAGAAATTGCAACCAAATGTGAATTTATTAACCCAGAGAAGATGATGAAGGATCGAGTCATCCTGGGAATGAGAGACCTAACCCTACAAAAGAAAATGCTAATCCATAGGGGGGCCACGTTCAAGGACGTGGTTGAAGAAGCCAGAGCTGCTGAGTCATCCGATAACTCCGCCACCAACATCCAAAAGACAAGCAGAGTGCATCACACACAAAGGAAACCAGATGTTGTGGTCCACCAGCAGCCTGCGAAGCTGGCAGCAGAGTTGGACAGTGAAGAGGCTGGGGAGGACAATGGGCCAGTCTTGGAGTCAGGGGAAGGCCCAGACAAGGGCTCTACGTCAGAGGCAGAGATGGGCCAGGGCCATCTGGAAGCGATGCGTGGTCTCCGGAGCCTCCAGAGGAGGACAGCAGAAAGGGAGAGGAACAGGAGGAGCCTGTTCCTAGTGCATGCATGTGAAGAGCTGCCAGAAGGCAAGAGCAGCTAAAGCAAAAAGGACGACTCGGGAGGAAGGCCAGGAGATGATTGGCCCCTCCCATAAGGCTTAAAAGAGCAGCAATGGCTCTTGGTCTCTTTGTAGGAAAGTAATGTTGCTACATTTGTTTCTTGTCGGTGTCTTGTTTCTGAGCTTCATGAGGCTTTGCCAAGGAAAGTCTTTGGCAGGGTGCCAAAGAAGACAAAGGTTTGTGATAAGGCTGGACAACTTTTTGTGAAGGACTTGTTTTGGAATTAATTTGGACTAAGCTGAGAATGAAGTAATTCTCAGCTGTTCTAATAAAATATGTTTGTTTAGGACTGATTGTGTCTAGTAATAACTACTAGGTCACAGCACCAGACTGGAAAATTGAGGTCCCCAAATATGACAAGGAATGGGAGGAAGAAGAAGCAGTGTACCACATACACCCAGAAAGAAGGGTAAGCCCAAAAGACAATGACTTTAGATTAGGGTCACTGGCATACACAAAATCAGTGAAAACAAACTCGATAAGCTGCTGGCTGATTTTGGGAATGTCTTCAATGGGAGCCTAGGCAAGTACACAGGAAAACCTATATCTTTTAATTTAGACCCTAGTGTTACCCCAATCAGGCTAAAACCCTGAAGGATTCCATTTGCTTTCCAGCCCAAAGTAGATGAGTAACTATACAAACTAATTGCCTAAAGGGTGCTGGAGCCGATTGATCACCCAAGTGGGAGACCCCAATAGTCACCCGAATAAAGCCGGACAGGTGAATTTGCATCTGCACGGACTATAAATGCACATGGGAATGGGAAAATATTTGCTAAACTAGACTTAGCACAAGGATATCGGCAATTGCCAGTAGATGTCGCTACCATGGAAGCCCAAACCATTGTGACACACCGCGGGCCATTTAAATATAACTGCTTACAATTTGGGGTAAGTGTGGCCCCAGGACTGTTCCAGAGTATGATGGAACACCTCCTACAGGGCATTCCAGGGGTGGTTCCCTACTTTGATGATGTCCTCGTGTCCGGGAGGACAAAGAACAATTGATCGACAGATTGAAAGAGACCTTGGGGAGGTTCCAAAAGAAAGGTCTTAAAGTCAAAAAGGAGAAATGCAAAATTGGCATGAAACAAGTCAAATTCTTTGGATATTTAATTGATGGTTCAGGGATCCAACCCACAGATAGTAAGATCAAGGCCATTAAAGAAGCCCAAGGAACAAAGCCAAACTCCAGGCTTTCCTGGGACTGCTAAAATTCTATAGTATTTTTTTAAAACAGAAGGGCACTGTTGCTGAACCACTGCACAGACTACTAGGAAAGATGGCCACGTGGACCTGGGGATGGAAGGAAGCCCAGGCATTCACTGTGGTTAAAGACTTACAGTATTATCCTCAGATAGTGTTCTCATCCAATATAATGAAACACTTCCCCTATCAGTGACTTGTGATGCTTCTCCTTTTGGAGTGGGAGCTGTCCTTAGCCACTGGTTACTCTGAAACGGCTCAAAGGCTCCCATTGCATTCTATTCAAAAATGTTATCAAGCTCTGAGAGGAACTCAAGCCAATTGGACAGGTAAGCCTTGGCTGCAGTGGTGTGAATAAACATTTTCATGAGTATTTGTACGGGAGGTCATTCGAACTCATCACTGACCACAAGCCCCTTTTGGGTCTCATTGCAGGGGATCGACAAACACCGAACTATATGTCCCCAAGAATGGCAAGGTGGTCATTTTTCCTGACAGCATACAACTATAAGATTGTTTACCAGCTGGGGAAAAGCATCACCAATGCTGATGCACTCAGCAGGTGCCCCCTGCTAGAGCTTGTTGTGGATCTGGCCCCCATCACACAAGTATTACTCATAGACATTGGGACTGCCAGCCCAGGCACATCCAATGAAATAGCCGAGTACACAAAGAAGGATAAGACCTTGTCTAAAGTTTTGAACTAAGGGAATTCCTAAGAGAGGAATTCAAAACATTCCAGATGAAACAATTTGAGTTGTCAACCCTAAAGGGATGCCTGTTATGGAGGGAGACAGTGATTGTCCCACAGGAATTAAGGAAACAAGTCCTGGAAACATTACACGTGGGTCACCCTGGGATTGTAAGAATGAAGGTGTTGGCTTGAAGTTATATATGGTGGCCAAACCTGGATTGGGACATTACAGAGTGGGTGGCCACCTGCACTCTATGCCAGGAAATCCAGCCAGCCCCACATCGGGCACCTATCAGGGAGTGGGAAGTGCCTAAGGGACCATGGTCGAGAATTCACAGTGACTTCGCAGGGCCTATGGGGGGGGACAAACCTTCCTAATTATGGTAGACGCTTATTCCAAATGGCTAGAGGTATTCACCATGCCCAATCTGACCATGGAAGCAACCATCTGGGCCCTATGGGAAATCTTTGCAACCCACGGGTTACCGGACATACTAGTCTCTGAGAATGGACCACAATTGACAGCAAAAGCAATTGAAATGTTCCTGGCAGAACAAAGAATTGGGCATGTCCTGATCGCCCCAGTCAGTCCGTCGAGTAATGGTCAAGCAGAACGAATGGTGCGACTAACCAAAGAGACACTAACCCGAATGGGCTCTGATAACTGGGAAGAAAAAATAGACAAATTCCTATTAGCCCAACATATTACTCTAGTGCAACCACTAAAAGAAGTCCGGCTGAGTTATTGATGGGACAGAAATTAAGATTGCAGTTAGATAGGCTGCACCCCCATTACCACCCCGAGTCACCCCTGGACTCGATCAGGGAGACCAGGGCATTCGAAAAGGGAGATCTAGTATTTGCCCAGAATTACACAGGGTATCCCAGTTGGGTGCGAGTTCGGGTCGTAGCTTTAATGGGCCCGAAGTAGTATCAAGTGGAACTCGAGGATGGCCAGGTGTAGAGAAGGCACATTGACCAACTCCGGAATAGACTGGGAGATTCCTGGTTGAGATGACCAGAAGACCCCAGGGTCCAACCAGACCCTGGCCATACTCAAGCACAAAATGAGTCTCTGCCCTGAAGAGCATACAAACCAGCATCCAGCAACTTATACAATAGAAAACCAGCCCTAGCTCCAAATAACACCAAAACCCTAGACTCAAGCCTGATAGGAGAACGCAAACACTTATCTGAAGAAGGGGCAGTCCAGTGAAGTGATCCTGGAGCCAGAGAAGAGGAGCCAGGGTGGAGCCCTCCACACCCATGGGAGTGTTCCAGGAGGTTTCTCAAGAGCGGCAGCAGGCCGCCACCACTGGAACAAATGAACCGTGCAGGTCCAGTCACACCCTCAAGTGCCCCACCTACCTGCATGACTTGGATTTCGATCTGGATCTCAAATCCAAACCTGATTGGTTAGGCTCCATCTAGGAGGGGAGGGGTGTTATGTACTGACATATGAACACCTATTTGCATGCCCATTGCTGATTGGATAATCTAGCAGCAGGAAAAATAAACCGCTGGCAGTGGCTGGTAGACTGCTAGAGCTCTTTAAAAAAGAGAGCCCCAGTAACCTGCCGGAGAGTTTTTTGCTGATCGGAGTCAGGAATAAAGGTGCTGAAACTTCTTTCGGCATCCTGCCTCTTCTTCTGCACCCCCATCTAACAGCAAATGTTATTGAAAATGTATTTGAGAGTACTTGCATTAAGAGAAAGTTAAAGGAAATGATGTACCAGTTTAAAGAAAAATTATCTGTGTTAAAAATAATGTTTATAAAAGAAAAAAATCTATAAGGGTAGTTTGGAGGGAGGGATCTAAATGTAATACTGAAGTTTAAAGTTCGTATGTTAAGAAGTCAAAGTAAAAGATGTATTAGAAAGTTTTAACTTAAAAATGTTTGAAAAAAGTTTAGCACTTTAAAAAAAGGTTGAAAAATGTTGTTTCTGTAAGGTCAAAGAATTTGAAAGAATACAATGAATCTTGTTAATAAAAATGTTGACAGTTTACAAAGATTAGGTGCAAATAGAAATACATACTATTTACATAGCAAGGAAGATAAAGCAGGACCGGTTAAATTGGTTATTTTATTCAACGAAGAAAATATATCTTCATTTGGATATCACTTCTGGATTTTGTGCTTGTGATGAAAAAAAATTGAAACTTTGACTTTCATTTTGTTGATTAGAAAGATTTGTACATTTCTGAACATTTATAGAAATGGCTAGTTATATATTAATGTGTAAAAGCAAAAAGTTGAGGTTGGAGTGTTTTTATCTTGTACTGTGCTAAGAAGCCAATGCCTTTTTTTCTTTCTTTTTTTCCCCTTGTATCTCACACCTTCTTTTTCCTTCCCTTAATTTCCTATTTTTTTCTTTGCATTTTATATAATAAAACAAATTAAAAAATTAAAAGAAATGAGGAAGCCAGATTCACTTAATCAGGTTATTAATTTATCAACTGCAATGATTCACTTAACACTTTCGGCAAAAAAGGTTGTAAAGTGGGCAAAACTCACTTAACAAAATTTTCACTTAGCAACATAAATTTTGGGCTCATGGTCGTAAATCCAGGACTACCTGTATATGTTGTATCAACCCTACAAGGTAGATCAGATAAAAAAACAGATTTCACTTAGGTCTAAAACTATTTTTTAATAGAATGGTTATAGTAAAGGTATCTTGCATGTCTGAGTGTGCTTTCCCTCCCCCCTTCATGTGACTTAGGGGTCACTGCCTTAGGTGTTTTTGGAAATATTTTCATATGAGTTTAAACCACATTTACTTGTTTGTTGTCTTGGTAATGGCTCTTCCTTTTCTCTGTCAAGGTCAACTTCTTCATTTCAGTAAGGCATTTAACAAAGTAGAGCACAACCTACTTCTTGGTAAGGAAGAAAAATGTGGAATAGACAACATCACCACCAGATGGATTTGTAGCTGCCTGACAAACCATACTCAATGAGTAGTCCTTAATGGTACTACATACACATAGAGAAAAGTAAATAGTGGGGTACCAACAAGGCTCTGTCTTAAGCCCATGTTCTGCCCCAGCTCCGGATTCCCAAGGATTGTGACACACACCAATGGTCCTTATCAAAGTTATAACGTACCAAGAATAAACAAAGTCCGGCAAAGGTTAGCAACCAGCCCAGAAAACAAGATACGATAAGACACTCACTCTTCAAAAATGCTCTGTAATAATTACACATTGTTTCCAGCAAGAAATTACTAACTGCGTGCAACTTAAATAGACTAAGGGAGTGGCCAATTATCCTCAAACCTTACTCTCAAGGAGACCTCCTCTTCCTGAGTAGCCATTCCTGCCTTTTGGCAGCCCTGCGTGCTTGAGCATTGAGGAGAGGCTCCTCCACTTTGCTCTCTCCACTTGAAGGAGCCTCTGGAAGTTCTGAAGGTCCAAGCTGAATCTCTGCCTCTGGCACCACATCCTCTTCAGCCTCCTCGCTGTCCAACGTGAGCGCCGGCTGTGCAGGCTGCTGGCGCAACCCCACACCAGCCTCCTCATCGTTGGGATCAGCCATGATCCACGCAGGCCGCTGACGGGCCACAACAGCCCAGTACTCTTCAATATCTAGATAAATGACTTAGAGGAGAGAATAGCAGGGGAACCCATCAAATTTGCAGATGACATTAAACTGGCAGGAATAGCCAACACCCCAGAAGACAAGCTCAGGATCCAAAAAGATCTTGAGAAACTTGAACAATGGGCCCTATCCAACAAAATGAATTTCAATGTGGAGAAAAGCAAAGCTTTACATTTAGGCAGGAAAAATAAAAGGTATAAGTACAGATTAGGTGAGACCTGGCTAAAACAGTAACTATAAGAGGGACATTGAAAACTTAGTGGATGATCACTTGAATATGAGCCAGCAGTGTGAAGCAGCTGCCAAAAAAAGCTAATACAATCCTGGGTTGTATAAACAGAGGCACAGAATCAAGATCATGTGAAGTATTAGTACCACTTTATAAAACCTTAGTAAGACTACACCTGGAATACTGCAACCAGTTTTGGCCCCCATACTACAAAAAAGATGTTGAGACTTTGGAAAAAGTTCAGAGAAGAACAACTAAGATGATCAAAGGCCCGGAGACTAAAACATATGAAGAACAGCTACAGGATTTGTGTTTGGCTAATCTAAAGAAAAGAAGAATTAGGGGTGATATGATAGCAGTATTCCAGTACTTGAGGGGCTGCCACAAAGAAGAGGGGGTCAAATTATTTTTCAAAACACTAGCAGACAGGACAAGAAACAATGGTTAGAAACTAATCAAAGAGAGAAGTAACCTGGAATTAAGGAGAAACTTCCTAACAGTGAGGACAATTAACCAGTGGAACAGCTTGCCTCCAGAAATTATGGGCACTCCATCACTGAAGGTTTTTAAGAAGAGATTAGTCAGTCACTTATCTGAAATGATATAGGTTCTCCTGCTTGAGCAAGGGGCTGGATTTGAAGACCTCCAAGGTTCCTTCCTGTTCTGTTCTGTTCTGCTCTGCTCTATTAATTTACAACAAAGTTCTGGCGAGAGTTCCTAAAACAAATAGCTCAGGGACTTAGTTCCATCCGAGCACCAGTGGGGTGACAGAACAAACTAATGCAATAGTAGAGCAATACCTATGCAGAGACTACCAAGCAATCCCAGAATGCGGCCTTGGCATTCATCAATCTTGTAATAATTAATATGGAATAGTTCCATACAAATGGTATGTTATTGTTATTTGAAGGAGAATGCACTCCTTTAGAAAACAATAAACAGGGCCCAGCTCACTCTTTGCCTTTCTCCTTCCACCATCTCCACTGCCAACCAGTCTTGAGACTGGCACTACTGGCCCCTGCCTCTGCCATTCCACAGTGTCTTTCTTCCCTCCTCCCCAGAGGAGGCAGCAACTGGATTTGCTTTGGGCCAGCACAGCTTTTTATGGCTAAGAAGGCAAGTGAGGCATATTCCAAACCCTCTTCTTAATCAGTATTAAAGGAATTGGAAGAGGCTTCCTCCCTCCCACCTTCTTCTCTTCCTGTCTCCCCTGACCATGACCAGCCTGGTAGCACCTGCCTACCTTCCCTCCCCACCCCCCAGCTCTGCTGCAAAGAGCCCTGCATCCCCCCATAAACAGCAGCCTCACTTTAGCTTAACCTTGAAAGCAAAGATGCAGACAGCAATAACAAGGCCAAGGACCCTTTATGGGAAAGGGGAAATCTTCCCCTTGAGTCCCTGAGGCATAATGGGAAAGGAAAGAAACTTAATCCATGGTCAGAGGAGTTCTTGTTTCACTCCTCAAAAAGTTCCTGGGATTTAATTTCTGCAACTTAAATTTGAAGGGATAGAAGTGGTCCCAAACACAGGCGCTGCGTTCACACAATCACTTAACTGAATAATGAGTCCTTCCCGCATGAGGATTCCCATGTGATTCCTCCCCACATTCCCAGGAGTAGAGAAGAGGCTCAGCCTTCTCAGGCTCTGTGATTTTTGGCTTGCTTGCTCCCATCTCTTTGGGATACCCTGCATACTAGTAGTGGGTTCCACTTACCTTCACTACCGGTTCAGAACCGGATGCGTGTGCACACGCTTTGCTTGTGCATGGCCATTCTGCACATGTGCAGAGCGTTCATGATGACATCTGGACAGAGCCTCCCATTGCCACCACTACTGGTTCGTCCGAACTGCGGCGAACCGGGGTGAACTGGTAGAAACCCACCACTGCTGGTTTCCTGAGTGCAGAGATCCAATTTTGGCTGGAGGCTATGAAGGTTATAGAATGCAACTTCAGGGCTAGGTGTGCTTGGCACTGCTTTCCTGATTTTGCTGGGGCACAGAGAGGGATTGGCTCACTGCTGGGGCCCCTGCAGTAGCCTCAAGGCCAGGAAAGGGGGGGTGTTTCTTTCTAGCAACACCCATCAGCCCATTTCTTGTGCAAATGACCAGTGGAGACAAGCAGCATGGATGGCTCTTTAAAAGAGGCACAGCTCTTCATGCAGCCCCCTCCCCTGACATCAGGTACACAGAGGTGAGAGGGAGGTGGTGCAGGTCTGGAACTGAGTGGGGCACAAGGCTCCTCTACTGCCTGATTGACTGATGGCTACTTGTCCCATGGAGTGAAACGCCCAGGTCAAACCATCCCTTGCAGAATGGGCTGGGACAAAGGGCTGGGAGTGGAAGGCTGAGGAGCCATTGGCAGTGGAGAATTACTGGGGCAGCAGAAGAGGAAAGCTAGCTGTGATTTGGTGGTGCCAAATGTCCTAGACCCTTCAGGCTTGCACTTTCATCTTTTCATCAATATGTTCCTTGGGATTTTGTATATACTACTATATTTACTATGACAAGTATACTTGTATCTAAACTAATAACTGCATAATTTTCATTTTTTTCTTTTGATCTGGGCTAGACAATCAAAGGCCCATCGTTTACATATGGCCTTTCAACACACCCAGAGAGTGACATCAATATTTGCTAACAAATAAGGAAAATTCTAGCAGCATGACTGTGTTGTTGAGATAGTTTCAAAAATAGGGATTGATAGAGTTGGCCTCCCAGAAGTATCAAACACCCATTCCATCTTTCTTTCCTAAAATTAAAAAAAAGTTTGACATGTCATTTTAAAGGGGATGGGTATATATTTGTGAAATATTATCAGCTCTTCTAAGAAAGAATAGATCAAAAAATCAATGACATGTAAGTCAATGCTACTTTTATTGGAACAGCTACAGTAAAGTAATAGGATCTTGCAAGTCTAAATGTGCTTCTTCCTCCCTCCCTTTGTATAAATTAGGGAGGGGTTTTTGTGAGACATTTATTCATGCTACTTTCTTAGGATGGGTTCAGACCCCTTTTATCTGATATTGCCTTGGTAGCAGCTCTTCCTTCTGTCCTTCAAGGCTATCCATCTTGCTCCTACAAATATTCAGGAAATAAACTCCATTTTGTCTCAGTTCCAATTACTGCCTTTTGTGCCAAAACCCATCACAACTATCACAATAATATTACTCTTGAAATGCAGCTGATAGAATATCTGTAATTAGCAATAGCAATAGCATTTAGACTTATATACAACTTCACAATGCTTTACAGCCCTCTCTAAGCGGTTTACAGAGTCAGCACATTGCTCCCTACAATCTGGGTCCTCGTTTTACCCAGCTTGAAAGGATTGAAGGCTGAGTTAACATTGAGCCTAGTGAGATTTGAACTGCCAAATTGCAGGCAGCCGGCAGTTAGAAGAAGTAGCCTGCAGTACTGCATTCTAACCACTGCACCACCATAGCTCAATTAGTAATATTATTTATATTATACATTTATTATGCACCACTTTGATAAAAAGTTGCATGCCCCCAGCACTATTTTCTATTGTCTTCCAAATTTTGGATTAATTTTTCAGACAAAAGATGCTTTGTTTTCTGCCCCAAACATGTCAGGTATGTTTGATAAATCCCAACTGTCATTTGAGCTGCCGCTTTCTCCTTCTCAAGAAGAAGGAGCCCTAGGAGATAAGAGGGGATTCAAAAGGCAGGAACTTGGCTTGTTGGATTTCCTCATTTCGCTTATCCTGAGTTGTGTGTTGAGGAATTACTGGATGTAATTCAGCCATTAATGTTTATAACTTCTTTTTTTTTATTGCAAAAGTTTTACAATTACATTTTCACCCCTTTCCCCCCCCCTCAACCCACCCCAAGCTTCCCAACCTCCCTAACCCTCCCCTCCCCCCGGACTTCCACACAATATACTCATATCAGGTAAAAAAAAACCCTTAGTATAAAACTTATATAAAACTTGAACCCCTCCCTTCCCCTTATAATTTTTTTATCTTCATTACATTGAAATATTTCTATCTTGATATATCATTTTCAAATAAAAGCTATTTGATACTTCCTAGTTTGATATTTGTTCTGAACATAATCTATCCACTTTTTCCATTCCCATTCATAAGTCTCTTGTGAACAGTCTTTTAAATATGCTGAAATCTTCGCCATCTCTGCAAAACTGGCCATCTTCAAAGTCCATTCCTCGATCGTGGGCAATACTTCATTCTTCCAGTATTTACCTATCAATAGTCTCGCAGCTGTTATCATGTACAATATCAACTTTGTTTCACCCGAAGTAAAACCCTTAACTATACCCAATAAAAACAATTGTGGAGAAAATTGAATTTTTTTCTTCAAAACATTCTGCATGACCCACCAAATTTTTATCCAAAAAGCCTTAACTTTCCTACAGGTCCACCAAACATGATAATATGTAGTATCTAAACAGTCACATCTCCAACATTTTGGCTGAACATTAGGGTACATACACGACAATTTTTTGGGGTCTAAATGCCATCTATAAAACATTTTATAGAAATTTTCCCTCAGATTCTGCGACTGTGTAAATTTAACATTCTGAACCCAAATTTTTTCCCATGTTTCCAACATCACTGGCTCCTCAAAATTTTGTGCCCACTTAATCATACAATCTTTAACCAATTCAGTTTCTGAATCCCTTTCTAACAAAACATTATAAAGCCTTTTAATATGCATTGGACCTTTCTCTTTTATATGTCTAACCAATTCTTCCTCATGCAACATAAGACCAGTTTTTTGGTCCTCTTTCCATCTCAATTGTAATTGATTATATTGTAACCAAGTTAAGTTAATCTCTTCGTCCAACAGTGTCTGTAATGTCTTCAACTGCCATCTGCCCGCATCTGTAAAAAGAACCTCTTTGTATAAAAACCCCCCGAGTGACATTATATTTGTATTCCACATAATATGACCAAGATCCAGCCATAGCGGTATTTTATAATCCCATTTGAGTCGGTGCTTCTTCCAAACTCTCATCAAAGAGTCTCTAAGTATATGGCTTTTAAATACTTTATCCACTTTGTTATCATAAAATAAGTAAGCATGCCATCCAAATTCAAGATCAAAACTTTCTATATTCAGTATTCCAGTCTTTTTCCTTCCAAACCAGTCACTTGCTAAAGTCAAAGCTGCTGCTTCATAATATAACTGTAGGTTTGGAAGTTTAAGACCTCCCCTTTCTGGAACATCTTGCATAATTTTCAATTTCACTCTCGGTTTTTTCTTGTTCTAGTCAAACTTATTCACTCCAGTTTGCCAGTTTTTCAGTTGTTTATCACTTTTGAGCACCGGAATCATTTGAAACAAAAAAAGAAATCTTGGCAAAATGTTCATCTTAACTGCTGCTATTCTTCCAAGTAAAGACAGCTGCATTTTTTTCCAAGTCTCCATATCTTTCTGCACCTCTCGCCACAACGCCTCATAATTATTTTGAAACAATTTCATGTTTGATTCTGCAACCTGAACTCCTAGATATTTTACCTTTCGTACAATCTCAAAACCTGCCCTCCTTTCAAGCTCGTGTTTACGATCTTGTGTCATATTTTTGACTATCATCTTAGTTTTTTTCTGATTCAGTCTAAAACCTGAAACTTTACCATAGTCTTGTATAATGTCCTTCATCTGGATTATTGATCCCATTGGCTGTGTTAGGGTAACGACCAAATCATCTGCAAATGCCTTTATTCTGTAATCCTCTTGCCTTATCATTATACCTTTCAAGATATTAGAGTCCCGTATTGTATTTAACAAGACTTCTAATGTTAAAATAAATAAAAATGGAGATAGCGGACATCCCTGTCTTGTTCCTTTTTCAATTTTAAACTCTGTTGTCAAACTTCCATTAATAATAATCTGTGCCTTTTGCTCTTGGTAAATTGCTGAAACCGCCTGTATAAATTGATCCCCAAAGTCCATCTTTTTTAAAGTCTTTAGTAGAAAATTCCAATCCACTCTATCAAAGGCCTTCTCTGCATCCAGGAAAACCAGCACTGCAGGGATCTGTTTATTCTTCTCAAGATATTCCAATAAATCTATTACTTGCCTTACATTGTCCTTCATGTATCTACCCTCAATAAATCCCGCTTGATCATCATGAATCACCTTTAGAATTACTGGCATCAACCTGTTGGCTAATACTTTTGCATAAATTTTATAATCAGTATTCAGAAGAGATATTGGTCTATAATTCTCCGGTTTTTTTGGACCTGCTTGCTCTTTTGGTATCAGAGAAATATAAGCTGTTGTCCATGATGGGGGTATTTTACCCCCTTGTTGAATATTACAAATCAGATCTCTAAGTTGTTCCACCATTTCTGCTTGCAAATTTTTATAATACACTGCAGTCAAGCCATCCATTCCAGGAGCTTTAGCTATTTTTAATTGTTTAATTGCTACTATTATCTCCTCCTCTGTTATAGGATAATTCATTCTTTCCTTTTGTTGATCAGTAATTTTTGTAACTCTTTTATTATCTAAATATTTTTCTATAAGTCCATTCTGCACATCATCTTTAGCATATAGTTTAGTATAATAGTCCACAAAAGCTTCTTTAATTAATTTTTGTTGAAAGATTTCTTTCCCTCCAATATCAATACTATCAATAGTCCGTGTACTCTGCTTTTTCCTTAATGTGTAGGCCAACCATCTGCCCGGTTTATTGGCATTACAAAATATATTATGCTTCGCATATTGTAAGTTTGTTGCAACTTGTTCTGCCATAAGCATTTGAAATTGGTCTTTCAAAAGTTTTATAACACCACGTATTCTTTCATCTGTTGGGTTTTTGATAAGTAACTGTTCTTTATTCTTTATTTCTACTTCCAATTCAGATCTTTTCTTTTGTCGAATCATTCTATGTTTAGAGTTCATATAAATGAGCACCCCTCTCATATAAGCTTTGCTCGCATCCCACACAATTTCAATTGGGGTACCTTTATTCAAATTTATTTCAAAAAATTCTTTCAAGTGCTTTTTAAGTTCTATTATATTTTTTTCATATCTGAACAAGTTTTCATTTATTCTCCAAGAATGTCACTCAGTCTTGCCCATCTTAATTTCTATCCATACAGGGCTATAGTCGGTCAAGGTTCTTGGGAGAATCTTTGTTCTTTTTGTCTTAACAAGTAGATCATCTGACAACAAAATAAAGTCAATCCTAGAGAAGGATCTATATCTGTTGGAAAAAAAAGTGTAATCCAATTCTTTTGGATTATGTATTCTCCAAATATCTTTTAATTCCAAGTCTTCTTTCATATCAAAAAAGGTCTGTGGTAATCTAATCCTAGATTTTGCCAAACTCTTTTTATCTAGTTTAGAATCAATTACTCCATTCCAATCTCCCATAATTAGAATAGATCTATAGTCCCATTGCAGTATTTTAGTACGTAACATTTTATAGAAATGGTCCTGTTGTTGATTGGGAGCATAAATTCCAATCAGAAGAATTTGGCCATTTACTGTAAGCAATTCGATTGCTATAAACCTACCATCTTCATCTGCTTCTATAATTTTAGCTGTTAATCTTTTGTTTACATAAATAACCACACCATTCTTTTTTTGCAAAGTTGAAGATATAAAATGTGTTCCTAATTTAGAATTTATCAAATATTTTTGATCTTGAGTTGTGATATGTGTTTCCTGTAAACAAATTATATCATTATTAAATTGTCTCAAGTATGCAAATAATTTCTTCCTTTTCTGTGCTGAATTCAACCCATTCACATTCCAAGATAAGCACTTAATTGTCAACTTTATCTTTCTGAAGCATCGAGCAGAATAACCGAATATCTTCCGGAATCTTCGGTCTCGCTCCCCCCATGGCTCCAGTCTCTTGTATAGCACTCTTAGCTCCCTTTTCTTGTCTTTCCTGTTGTTGCTTTTCTTTAAGTTGCTTAGATTTTGCACGAGTTATACGCTGATCCTTAACTTCGACCATCCGAACCAGGTCCAAAATTGGAGAAGATTCCAACAAGGGCTCATCCAAGAAACCTCCTTCAGCACCCTGCATTTCCTCTAGCTCCACCTGCTTAGACTGTTCTTGCGGTTCTTGTTGAAGTTGCTTCTTATCACTCTCCTTAATCTCCAGGACTGTAGATGAACGTGGAGATGGTGTTCTTTCTTTAAAAATAGTAGTATAGAAATACTCCGCCTTCTCCACGGTATTCAAATGATGTCTTTCTCCCTTGTATTTCAAAATTATGCCAGTTGGGGCATCCCACCGAAATGGTATCTCTTGTTTTTGCAATTCTTTTACAAGAAAGCCAAAATCTTTTCTGGCTTTCAACATTTTAGGTGGTAGTTCTTTGTAAACTCCTATTTGTGCACCCCCCACTTGCACAGAAGTAAGAAAGGATTTTTGCAGGATATCATTTCTTATTGCTCTATCCGTAAAATATATGACCACATCTCTAGGCAATTGTCTTTGTCTGGCCACCCAAGAATTCACTCTGTAGATTTTATCTATTTTGTAAAAAACCACGTCAGGATTAATTTTTAAAAGCACTGCCAGAGCCTCAACACAGATCTGTCTCAAGTCCTGTCTGTCACCCTCTTTAATTCCTTGAAGCCTTATGGCAAATTCCATTGACCTGAATTGCAGCATAACAACTTCGTTTTCAACTCTTTGGATTTTCTCATCAACATCAGAAATTTTATAGTCATTATCTTTCATCTTAACATTGACTTCTGATTTAAGTTCATCCACTTTAGAATCAACTTTAATAATAAATTCTGCAAGGCCAGACGCCACATCTGATATTTTTTTAGTCACCTTGCCATAATCCTGTTTCACCATATCTTTAATTTCATTAATTTCCTGCATAATTTCCTGTTAAGATTTTTGAAGTTTATCATCTATTTCCTATTGGGATTTTTGAAATTTATCATCCAAAGCTTTAGAAATAAATTCTTTTAAATTTTCAAAATCCGAATCTTTTTTCTGAGTCTATATCTGTTGAGCAGGGGGAAGCTGTGTTTCATGTTTGTGTGTGGGGGATCCCCCCCCCCACTATCTTTCCTTCCTGCTTCTTTGAAGCCATCCTGCCACGTAAGCTAGATTTTCTGAAGAGGAAAGTCCCTTTTCCTTTTCCACCTCCACAGAGACTTCTAAAAAAGTCCCCCAGGTTTAATCAAATAAAAACTGGAATAAAGCAGAGTCAGATATTAAAAACAGAGTTTTTCTTTTTTCCCTCTTCTCTTGTTTCTCTTTATTACAAGCGAAGCAACTTTGTAGCAACTTTGTAACTTTGTAGCAAAGCAAGACGACTTCACAAATCCACTCTCGCTTGCTCATTAACTCTAGTGCTGGGCGCCATATTTTTTTCCCAAATCACTTTCACTCGCTCATATTTTCTCTTGAATTAAAAAGTCAACAAAGCACTAATACTTGCGATTTCCGAGTTACAGGGTTCAAGTTAGTATTTCCGCTGCTTATTAAGGTTGGTTCCATTCACTTTAAACGTTTGCTGCAGCCGGCTTGTTCTGCTGAAGGCAGAATCGTCCCATGTCTCAGCAGGTTGGGAGGGAGCCGCGCCTGTTTCCTCCCCAGAAGCAATTCCCTGGGGGCTTACAGGGGCTCAACCTGTACCTTGTTATCTCTCCTCCTTCAATCCTCTGGATTTCAGAGTTTTCAAGCTGCTTCTCGATCGTGAAGTGGCTCTACAGGCGGCAGGGCTGGCGGTCCTTAAAAAGGCACTGTCGTCGCCGAAGGCTAGCAAACCGGAAGTCTGTTTATAACTTCTGTTTAAATCCTGGAGCCCAAGATGGAGAAAAAAAATCTACTGAGGTTTGTTTGCTGAATAACTGTTACTTTATAGCAACAAATAAAGGGTATATGGAACTGTGCATTTCTGTCAAATTGCAGCAGTAAATTGTAAGGTGGGAAGTAAGATAGTATTAATTAAAACAATATTGGCTAATCTATATTCTAATATACCAATAATGGCAATGATACTCCTGGATATCATTGGCTAAAGTTCTCTAAATAGAGAAAGGAGCAAGAGAATCAAAATTAGAACAATAACAATAAATAGACTAAAAGGAAGGATGAGATAGGGAGAATAATTAGACGAACTGGGAAACTGAGAAACACAGATGCTTATATAAGGATTAGATGCTTATATAAGGGATTAGATGCTTATATAAGGGATTAGAAATAAGTGAAACTTTTAGCCTTTAAAGCTGAATGAGTAAACACCTGAGATAACCTTTTCATAACTATTGAATGCAGAAGGTCAAACATGCAGTTATGTTTTTGCACCTTATTAACCTTGACAGACATTGTACATAGGCCTGAAAAAAATTATTTGCTTAACTTTATTTACCTAAATATACCAAAGAAGGCACAACAGTTTTATATCATTCTGGTTGAGCTGATGAAAACGTCTATTGTAACGTGATATCTGGAAGGCTATGATTTACTCAAAAGTAATAAGATACTACTTTACAGTGACCTTATATGTTTACTTATTCTAATCTACATCTTCTTATTTACTAATAAGCTATTTGCTGTAATATACTCAAAGACAAGTTAATGAGGACAACTCAGCCATATGAGAGGCAGAATTACAATACTCAGTATAAATTAAGAAGGCTCCTTAACTAACTGAACTGCTAAAATATCCTATGTAAAATCTGGGTCCCATAGCAGCTATTTGATCCATGGAAGCGCAGCTGTCTAAACTTTATTGGTACTAAATGTCATGCTTGTACACAAATTGGATGTCTGTAAAACCCAAAGGTACATCTTGGTCTGTTAGTGCTATCGTATACAATCACTTTCTCCAATAAGATGTGAAAATTGAAATGGAAAATGTCAACAAACTCTGGCCACAGAAAGGGCTGGGGTATGCCTACTGACAAGCCACAGTGACAAAAATTTATTTTGAGTTGTAATTAGTGACACTGTCATTTTTGTTTGCTGCTGCCAATTAATTTAGTCTGTCAAACAGAAAAACAGCAACATTCACATGATAATTTATATATGGGGAGATGAGCTAGCAGAGCTGTAGCTACAGCCAACAGAATTCCCCTGGAGCACTTAAAAGATAAGATAAAGGGAATGGGGGTGTGGATGGGGGTAGGTGGGAAGAAAGTTAAACTGTCCTTGTTATAATTGTTAATGCTGATCGCTCAAGTAGAAGACAGGCTGATTAAAACTCCAAAGAGCCTCTAGCTCGCTTATATCTCAAAGTCCAAAATGATAGAATCAGAGGAGTTTATTCATACCATTAAACCCCAGAGAACTTAATTGAAAGAAGAGCATAGCCCGGACCTTGACAAGCGGGAGGTCACAGTAATTGCTGCCGGACATATTTAACATTAAGATAATCAGGCCATTAATTACCCTTTGGATCATTAAATCAGCCAGTTGCAAAATGAAATTTCTGCCTCTATTACTCACTTGAGAGACCACAGGGGTGGCTTTTAATTTATCAGTGAGCTTGTGATACAAAGGATCAGGCATGGGGAAGGGGGAGAGACTGGGGGTTTGCTTCAGCAGAAGCAGGAATATCAATCCGCCATGCTTGATGATTGTGGCAAATTAACTAGGTAAGATAACCTCAGCTTCTAAAGGCAGAAGCTAGAGGTATGTAAATAGATGAGGGCAGATCGGGAGATCAGAAGCTGCACACCACTTAGCAGGATAATAAAGGAAATCATCCTTGATTATCAGTGCTAATTTGGACACTGCCGGTAGCTTGTTATGTGTGTTCTGAGTAGCA
Source organism: Arizona elegans (assembly GCA_022577455.1). Lineage (NCBI taxonomy): Eukaryota > Metazoa > Chordata > Lepidosauria > Squamata > Colubridae > Arizona > Arizona elegans. The sequence goes on from JAKOOJ010000001.1 coordinate 161,050,260, forward strand.
TTTAATTAATTCAATTGCTTGTTAATGAGGGAAGTGACATGTGGGGAGCAGATGCCACCCAATTGCAAATGGGGTCTGGTCAGCCCATCACAATAAAGTATTTTTGTTAAGGTTCTGTTCCCCCTTACCCCCACATCACAATCGGGTAAGGTATCAAGCATGGATGAGCATTCAGAAGGGACAGAACACTGACCTCATCAGGCAAAGATGGTAAGAAATACAGTCTGATAACAATGGAAATATAGGTATTAATGTTCCTAGAGTACTTACAGCCTTATGCCAGAAGTTCAAGGCTAATGTATCACTGATGATCTGATTTAACAAGGCAACAAAAGATTACCATACAACATACATCTGAGCTAGTATGTCTCAGTCACTATTCCGAATTAAAATACAGATATGCAAGCCCAATCTTAGAAAGCATTAGTTTCCTGCATGGTTTGGTCTCAAATGTTGCCCACTGCCTTTCACTAAGTAGCATCAAGGAGGGCTTGAGTCTACAAATCTGGGTAAATAAAGAGACTTTGCCTTCTTCAAATAATCTATGTACATCAACAGTAGCATTTTATTGAAGTATGGAGTCTTTAATAGCAGACAGATAGTACTTCTTCACCTGATTATTGGAATGAAGGCTGGACTGCAAAGTATAGCATCCAGCCAGTCTGCCTATATATGAAGGCAGACTTTTTTCAGCTAAACATTCTCCCAAATCTTTTGGGTATTTTTAATAACATTTGAACCTTAGAGGAAACATGGATGGATGGATGGATGGATGGATGGGTGGGTGGGTGGATGGATGGATTAGATTTGTGTCCTGCCATCTTGTCTAGAGATGACATGTCATAGAAATTATCACAAAATGACTGCCATTGTGAGATTTCCACTCACAAAATGATCGATGTAATACATGAACTGAATTATCAAAATGCAGAAAACTGGGGAGGCTAAAAGAGAAATTATTTACCTGTCAGGTATTTACCTGTCAGGTCCTAGGTTTTTGTCAATAAAATTTCGCAACTCCCCCAATTCTTGAGGTGTCATGGGGTAAATTTTTGGTTTGGGAAGCTTCACCCCAGGGAGTATTTCAATGGTGCAGTCGGTGGCCCTGTGGGGAGGCAGAGCATCTGTTGCCTTTTCGCTAAAGACTTCCTTGAGATCCCAATATTCCTTAGGAATCTTCTCTTCTCCCTCAATATAGTCAATGGCTACTGCAGCCCTTTCTGGTTTTATGTCGTCCCTCGGGGGGGGCTTCCTTCTCCGGAGTCGGTTCTGCCATGCGGATGCGCAGGACCCCCGTCTTCCAATTTACCCGTGGGTTCCATTTTCGAAGCCAGGGCAGTCCTAGAATGAGGGGTCTCTCCATACCAGGGGCTACAATAAATCTGAGATTCTCTACATGATTCCCCAACTGCAATTCAAGGAGTTCGGTCATAAAGCTATCTGGGCCCCCTCCTGCAATCGACCCATCTAATTGACAGAATGCAATGGGTCTTTTTAACCTTTTTTAGTCTCAGTCCCATTTCCTCCACCACCTTGGGGATAATTATGCACCTAGTGCACCCCGAGTCCAATAGGGCTAACATTTGCACGTGGGCCCCTGTGGATGGCACCCTTACTTCTACGGGGATGAGTAAGGGTTCTTCCGTGTGACTCACCCGATCGTCTGTGTCGGAGTCGGAGTCCGTCTTGCTGTCGTCATTGTTGGTCGGAGTTCCCAACTCACCCTGGTTTCGGGGAGTGAACTCAACGACTTCTCCTTTCAGGGCAGTGCCGCGGGTTTTGGCGGGTATTTGGTCGCCTTTCTTCGGCCCGGCCCCGGCAGCTTTTGGCAGTGGCTTGGAGAAACATTCGGCAGCCCGGTGACCTTCTTTCCCACATTTGAAGCAGGTGAAGGGCTTTGACTTGGGTTTGAATTCGGTCTTCCCCCCAGCCATCTTTGGTGCCCCCTTACGGTGGAAGGAAGATGACTGGTCCCCCATATGCCTTCCTCAGAGTTCGCTCCGTCTCAGCTCGATCTCCACATCCTCAGCTACTATGTACCATCTCTGCAAATCTTCGGGGACCCCCATGCTTCTACAGTCTCGATATATCTCTTCATTCAACCCATCTTTGAAACTCTCCAAAAGAGCCATTTCTGACCAGCCTGTCATATAGGGTGCCAGTTCACGAAACTCTTGGATATACTCTGTCACTGGTCTCCGGCCCTGCTGAATGCTCTTCATTCTGAGTCTCGCCTTTCGTTCAGCTAAATGGTCTTCAAAACGCCTCCTAAGGGCCCCCATGAACTGGTTGTAATTTCTCAGCAAGAGGGAGTTGTTATTGTAGAGAACCACCATCCACTCAGCAGCTACTCCCTCTAGGGCGTTCGTGATGCTTCTCACTTTCGCAGCCTCTGATTCGTAGTCCTCTCCCCAATCCTGCATGTGGTTCCACACTTGGGTCAGGAAAAATCCCAAGGTTTTAGGATTTCCATCATACTTCCCAGGAATGGGGGGGGGATTTTTGGCTTTTTACGTCTGCGATGGGGGGCCTGCAAGGCTGGGGTTCTCTGGCCGGCTGCATCTCTCCCTTGAGCTGTCGAAGCCTAGGATGTTTCTTCCTCAAACTCTTCCTCTCCCCCACAGGCTGTCTCTTCTGGCTCCCCCCTGGGGCCTGCTCCCCCCTTCTCCACAGGAATTCCAAAAGACTCACGGTTTTTTCTGCTTTCTTCTACATCACGGATAAGCTGCAAGGCTTGTTCCATCATGAGACGTTCCTTTTGCTCCTGCATCCACACTGCCTCTTTTTTTTTGGGTCTGGAAATTGTCACTCCCCGGGGGTCCTCCCCCCAGTCCGGCAGCCTCCCCACTCCTTTTGACCATCTGGCTTCCTCCAGCTCTAAACGGAGTCTCTCCAACCATTCTGCATTCTCTTTCTCCACTTGGAGGGTGGCAGCAGTTGAACTCGCTGGCCCCATTTGCTCTCCTCCATCACTCTCTCGATCTGACATATTTTGGATTTACAGTCCCCTCAGTTTTTGTCCGGGATGACTGGATGTGACTTCCAGCTTAATGTCAGGTATGCTTCCTTCAATATCCAGGAAAGGAAAACCCAAACTCAATCATTTTGAAGAGATTAGTACTTTTACTGAATATGAAATGATCGCAACCCAGGTAAAGCTGGAAGTGAGCAAAACGCGTGAAATAGCATCTACTAAGCTTCTCTCCTCCCCCCCCCGTGTCCATTGAACATCAGCCAATCCAAAGGTCTCCCAAAGGTCAGGTGGCATCACGTCTGGCAACGTCATTCATCAGGAATGTAGGGCAGTTGGTCAGCCGGCCCCTTTGGAGATTCACTTTCGTTTCTTGGGAAGACACCTCCTACAATGGAAAAAAACACCTCCTGCAATCTTCCCCCTCTTCGCCCCCTTTACTAGTCCCTCCCCCCGTTTCTTATGGCAGCTGAAGCAGGCAAAGCTGAAGCTGACATTACCCCACAAAATTGGATGTAAGTCAGACCCTACAAAAGTACACAACTTGAATCCATGATTTTTCTCTCTCATTACCATACCTTTCATTTCACATTCCTGTAATAAAATATCCAATCATTCCAGTCATCTATTTCTTTACTTTTACTTTATTTACTGTGAATACTGTGCAGTATCTTATTTGTGAATGTGTGCTTTTGATATTTAACTGACAGCTCACATTCATTCATTCATTCATTCATTCATTCAATTTCTATAGCCACTCACCTCAGTCAATGACTCTAGGCAACTTACAATTCAAAAAAATATATTACATAAAACACTAAAATATTTTAAAGCAATAAAAACAATAAAAACACCCAAGAGAAATATACACAGCAGCTGAAATACTTGACCAGTTAGTAACATAGCCAGGAAACAGGGCTCTTAGCACATTCAGCACCCCAGGCTTGGGAACATAGCCAGGTTTTTAAGGGCCTTAAAAAACAGAGTTGGGGCAATTCTAATCTCTGAAGGAAGGATGTTCCATAGAGCAGAGACATTTCAGGGGGGTGGGGGAACAGCTTCTAGGCCCTGCCAGCCAGCTTTCTTTGGTAAATGGGATCTGCAGAGTGCACATTCTGCTAAATTGGGTTGGCCAGGTAGAAACTTGTTAGGAAATGGTTATTGCCTAATTGGTTGGCCAGGAAATATATAAGCCAACATTGTATTTGTCATGTATAAATGCCTCACTCATACTGAATGAGAATAATGTTATGGGATGACAAGGGTTAACTCATTCCTTCCTTCTAAATGTATCATTCATAAGCCACTCCCTACCTTCAGTTCCGCCCTCTTAGTATAAAAGGTGGGGCACACTACTTCTCCTTGCTTCTTCTTGCAATCATCCTGTGAATGAAGAATATCTGTAAATAAATTATTCTTTGTTTAAATAATAAAGAAGCCTGAGTCTGTTATTGAGTCAGATCCTCGAATTATGGCAACAAAATGGTAGCAGAGGATGGTTTAATGACTCAATAAAAAGCAGACATGCCAAAGAAAGAAAACTCCAGAAGCAAGAAAGAAAGACCCAATACCAGGGCACACACCAAAGAAATGGAAACAGATCAAGAAGTGATAGGAACTTCCGGTTTGCTTGCCTCTGGTGAAGACGGTCTCTTCTTAAGGACCGCTAGCCCCGCCACCTGTAAGAGCTGCTTCGATACCGAGAAGCGGCTTGAAAACTCCGAAATCCTTAGGATTGTAGGAGGAGAGTAGGCAAGGTACAGGTTGAGCCCCTGTGACCCCCCAGAGAATCGCTACTGGGGACGAAACAGGCGCGGCTCCCTTTCAACTTGCTGAGACTCCGGACGGCGTGGGACGACTCTGCCTTCCGCAGAGCAAGCCGGCTGCATCAAACATTTAAACTGATTGAAACCAACCTTAACAAATAGAGGGTTCAACTTGAACCCTCAAACCTGGAAATCGCAAGTATTATTGCTTTGGTGACTTTTTGACTTAAGAGAAAGTACGAACGAGTGAAAGTGGTTTGAAAAAAAAATGGTGCCCAGCGGCAGAGTTAACGAGCTAGTGAGAGTGGATTTCTGAAGTTACTTTGATCTGTTACAAAGTTGTGCTGCCTGTAATAAGGAGCAACAGGAGAAGAGGAAAAAATTCTTTTTTAAAATCTGAGCTTGCTTCAGTCTAGTTTCTATCCCCAATTTGATTAAACCTGGAAGATTTTTTCAGAGGACTTTGTGGTGGTGGAAAAGGAAAAAGGATCTCCTTTTTCAGAAAATCTAACCTAAGTGGCAAGATGGCTTCTAAGAAGCAGGAAGGAAAGGCAGCGGGGGGGGGGGGATCCCCCCCACACAAACATGAACAGCAGCTTTCTCCTGCTCAATTGACTCAGAAAAAAGACTTTGATTTTGAAAGTTTAAAAGAATTTATTACTCAGGCTTTGGATGATAAATTTCAAAAATCTCAACAGGAAATAGATGATAAATTTCAAAAATCTCAACAGGAAATTATGCAGGAAATTAATGAAATTAAAAATGTGGTGAAGCAGGATTATGGCAAGGTGACTAAAAAAATATCGAATGTGGTGTCTGGCCTGTCAGAAATTATTGTTAAAGTGGATTCCAAATTGGAAGAATTTAAATCAGAAGTCAATGTTAAAATTAAGGATCCTGACTAAAAAATTTCTGATGTGGATGATAAAATGCAGAGAGTTGAAAACGAAATTACGATGATGCAATTCAGGGCCATGGAATTCGCTATAAGGCTCAGAAGTATTAGAGAGAATGACAGACAGGACCTGAGACAGATCTGTGCTGATGCTTTGGCTGTGTTATTAAAAATTAATCCTGAAGAGGTTTTTTATAAAATAGACAAAATTTACAGAGTGAATTCCTGGGTGGCCAGACAAAGACAATTGCCTAGAGATGTGGTGATATATTTCACAGACAGAACAATAAGAAATGATATCTTGCAAAAATCTTTTCTTTCCTCCGTGCAAGTGGAGGGAGCTCAAATAGGAGTTTATAAAGAACTCCCACCTAAAATGTTAAAAGATTGAAAAGACTTTGGTTTCTTATAGAATGAACTGAAAAAACAACAAGTACCATACCGGTGGGACGCCCCAAGTGGTATAATTCTGAAATACAATGGAGAAAGATATCGGTTGAACACTGTTGAGAAGGCGGAACATTTCTATTCTACTGTTTTTAAAGAGAGATCACCATCTCCACGTACATCCACAGTGTTGGAGATTAAGGAGAGTGATAAGAAGCAACCTCAGCAAGAGATAGAAGAACAGTCTAAGCAGGCGGAGCCAGTGGAAATGCAGGGTGCTACAGGAGGTTTTCTGGAAGATTCACCTGTTAGAATCTTCCCCAATTCTGGACCCGGCTCGGATGGTTGAAGTTAAAGACCAGCGTATAACTCGTGCAAAATCTAAGCAACTTAAAGAAAAGCAACAACAGGAAAGACAATACAAAAAGGGAGCTAAGAGTACTACACAAGAAATGAAGCCATGGGGGGAGCAAAACCGAAGATTTCGGAAGATCTTCGGCTATTGTGCTCGTTGCTTCAAAAAGATGAAGATGACAATTAAGTTTTTATCTTGGAATGTGAATGGGCTGAATTCACCACAGAAAAGGAAGAAGTTATTTACATACCTGAAACAATTTAATAATGATATAATTTGTTTACAAGAAACCCATATTAGAACTCAAGATAAAAAATACTTGATAAATTCAAAATTAGGAACACATTTTATAGCCTCAACTTTGCAAAAAAAGAATGGTGTGGTCATTTATGTAAATAAAAGACTGACAGCTAAAATTATAGAAGCAGATGAAGATGCTAGGTTTATAGCAATTGAACTGCATACAGTAAACGGCCAAATTCTTCTGATTGGAATTTATGCTCCTAACCAACAACATGATCATTTTTATAAAACTTTACACACTAAAATACTGCAATGGGATTATAGATCTATTTTAATTATGGGAGATTGGAATTGAGTAATTGATTCCAAATTAGATAAAAAGAGTTTGGCGAAATCAAGGATTAGACTACCACAGACTTTTTTCGATATGAAAGAAGATTTGGAATTAAAAGATATCTGGAGAATACATAACCCAAAAGAACTGGACTATACTTTTTTTTCTGATAGACATAGATCCTTCTCTAGGATTGATTTTATTTTGTTATCAGATGATCTACTTGTTAAGACAAAAAGAACAAAGATTTTCCCAAGAACTTTGACCGACCATAGCCCAGTATGGATAGAAATTGAGATGGGTAAGATTGAGAGACGATCATGGAGATTAAATGAAAACTTGTTCAGATATGAAAAAAATATAATAGAACTTAAAAAGCAGCTGAAAGAATTTTTTGAAATAAACTTGAATAAGGGTACCCCAATTGAAATTGTGTGGGATGCGAGTAAAGCTTATATGAGAGAGGTACTCATTCATATGAATTCTAAACATAAACTGAACCGGCAAAAGAAAAGAGCTGAACTGGAAGCAGAAATAAAGAATAAAGAACAGCTACTTATTAAAAACCCAACAGATGAAAGAATACGTGGTGCTATAAAATTTTTGAAAGATCAATTCCAAATGTTTATGGCGGAACAAGTTGCAACAAATTTACAATATGCGAAGCACAACACATTTTGTAATGCCAATAAACCGGGCAGATGGTTGGCCTATACATTAAGGAAGAAGTAGAGCATACGGACTATTGATAGTATTGATATTGGAGGGAAAGAAATTTTTCAACAAAAACTAATTAAAGAAGCTTTTGTAGATTACTATACCAAATTATATGCCAAAGATGATATGCAGAATGGACTTATAGAAAATTATCTAGATAATAAAAGAGTCACAAAAATTACTAATCAACAAAAGGAAAGAATGATCAAACAATTAAAAACAGCTAAAGCTCCTGGAACGGATGGTTTGACTGCAGTGTATTATAAAACTTTGCAAGCAGAAATGGTGGAACAACTCAGAGACTTATTTTGTAACATTCAACAAGGGGGTAAAATACCCCCATCATGGACAACAGTTTATATTTCTTTGATACCAAAAGAGCAGGTAGGTCCTAAAAAACCAGAGAATTATAGACCAATATCTCTTTTGAATAATGATTATAAAATTTATGCAAAAGTACTAGCCAACAGGTTGATGCCAGTAATCCAAGAAGTGATCCATGATGATCAAGCAGGATTTATTGAGGGCAGATACATGAAGGACAATGTAAGGCAACTAATAGATTTATTGAAATATCTTGAGAGGAATAAACAGATACCTGCAGTGCTGGTCTTTTTGGATGCGGAAAAGGCCTTTGATAGAGTGGACTGGAATTTTCTATTAAAGACTTTTAAAAAGATGGACTTTGGGGACCAATTTATACAGGCGGTTTCAGCAATTTATCAAGAGCAAAAGGCACAGATTATTATTAATGGAAGTTTGACAACAGACTTTAAAATTGAAAAAGGAACAAGACAAGGATGTCCGTTATCCCCATTGCTATTTATTTTAACACTAGAAGTCTTGTTGAATACAATACGGGACTCTAATATCTTGAAAGGCATAGTGATAAGGCAAGAGGATTACAGAATAAAGGCATTTGCAGATGATCTGGTCATTACCCTAACACAGCCGATGGAATCAATAATCCAGATGAAAGACATTATACAAGATTATGGTAGAGTATCAGGTTTTAGATTGAACCAGAAAAAAAACTAAGATGATAGTTAAAAATATGACACAAGATCGCAAACACGAACTTGAAAGGAGGGCAGGTTTTGAGATTGTACCAAAGGTTAAATATCTAGGAGTTCAGGTTGCAGAATCAAATATGAAACTGTTTCAAAATAATTATGAGGTGTTGTGGCGAGATGTGCAGAAAGATATGGAGACTTGGAAAAAACTGCAGCTGTCTCTACTTGGAAGAATAGCAGCAGTTAAGATGAATATTTTGCCAAGATTTCTTTTTTTGTTTCAAATGATTCCGGTGCTTAAAAGCGATAAACAATTGAAAGAGTGGCAAAGTGGAGTGAATAAGTTTGTCTGGAACGAGAAAAAACCGAGAGTGAAATTGAAAATTATGCAAGATGTTCCAGAAAGGGGAGGTCTTAAACTTCCAAACCTACAGTTATATTATGAAGCAGCAGATTTATCTCAAACAAGTGATTGGTTTGGAGGGAAAAAGACTGGAATACTGAATATAGAAAGTTCTGATCTTGAATTTGGATGGCATGCTTACTTATTTTATGAAAATAAAGTGGACAAAGTATTTAAAAGCCACATACTTAGAGACTCCTTGATGAGAGTTTGGAAGAAACACTGACTCAAATGGGATTATAAAATACCGCTATGGCTGGATCTTGGTCCTATTATTTGGAATACAAATATAATGTCACTCGGGGGATTTTTATACAAAGAGGTTCTTTTTACAGATGCGGGCAGATGGCAGTGGAAGACATTAGAGACACTGTTGGACGAAGGGATTAATTTAACTAGGTTACAATATAATCAACTTCAACTGAGATGGAAAGAGGACCAAAAAACTGGTCTTATGTTGCATGAGGAAGAATTGGTTAGACATATAAAAGAGAAAGGTCCAATGCATATTAAAAGGCTTTACAATGTTTTGTTAGAAAGGGATTCAGAAACTGAATTGGTTAAAGATTGTATGATTAAGTGGGCACAAAATTTCGAAGAACCAGTGGTGTTGGAAACATGGGAAAAAATTTGGGTTCAGAATGTTAAATTTACAGTCACAGAATTTGAGGGAAAATTTCTATAAAATGTTTTATAGATGGCATTTAGATCCTAAGAAATTGTCATGCATGTACCCTAATGTTCAGCCAAAATGTTGGAGATGTGATTGTTTAGATGCTACATATTATCATATGTGGTGGACTTGTAAGGAAGTTAAGGCTTTTTGGATAAAAATTTGGTGGGTTATGCAGAATGTTTTGAAGAAAAAAATTCAATTTTCTCCTCAATTGTTTTTACTGGGTATAGTTAAGGGTTTTACATTGGGTGAAACAAAGTTGATATTGCATATGATAACAGCAGTGAGATTATTGATAGGTAAATATTGGAAAAATGAAGTTTTGCCCACTATCGAGGAATGGACTTTGAAGATGGCCAGTTTTGCAGAGATGGCGAAGATCTCAGGATACCTAAAAGATTGTTCACAAGAGACTTATGAATGGGAATGGAAAAAGTGGATAGATTATGTGCAGAACAAATACCAAACCAGGAAGTATCAAATAGCTTTTAATTGAAAATGTTATGTTAAGATAGAAATATTTTAACTTAGTGAAGATGAAAAATTATATGGGGGATGGAGGGGTTCAAGTTTTATATAAAGGGTTTTTTTTTCTGATGTGAGTATATTCTGTGGAAGTCCGGGGGGAGGGAAGGGTTAGGGAGGGTTAGGGAGGATGAGGTTGGGGAGTTTGGGGTGGGTTGAGGGGGGGGGAATGGGGTGAAAATGTAACTGTAAAACTTTTGCAATTAAAAAAAAAAAGAAGTGATCAACGAAGTTCCAATAAAAATGACAGAAGAACCCGAAAACCTCACTACAGACGATGAAGAGGTAATCGATGAACTGAGCGACCAAGAAGTAAGTGCGCCCGAAAGTAACACACTGAGATCAGAAATACTAAAACTACTAAGGAATAAAAAAGACGACAAAAATCTCATCGCAAACCTCCAGGACATCATAAAAGATAACGGAGCAGCGAGAGAAAACTACACCGACACACCAGAACCAAAAGACTACGAACTGGTAAGCAATTTACCCCTAAACGAAAATACAACCAAGGCAAAAGCTAGCGATCCCACGCAAAATTTCAAATGGCAGCCATCTTTGATTTGCCAGCCCGCCAAAATGACTGACCCACAATCAATCAGAAACCAGAATTCAAAATGGCCAGCTCGAAAAATTCCTCCCATCACAAAAAATATAAAAGACAAATCCTACTGGTCAGAGGAATCCGATTCAGACACCGAAGAAGCTCCAACTGAACACCAAATTGAAAATGCTATGAAAACGCTTTTTGCAGCTTTCAGCCCAAATCTAAAAATTTCAAGAGAACCACTAAAAACGCAAAAAAAGGCCAGCCAAATGACAAAGAAAAAACAACCTGTTCATCCAAAAGAAGAAAGCACCGAGATAAACCCACAGACATCTCAACATCGATTAAAATCAACTCCGATCTGACTGACAAGACCGCTAACGCCAGAGCCCAGGGGATCCTGCAAATACTCACCCACACTGCAGACTTATCTGGGAGCCAAGGACCTCCGCCATGGCGACATCAAGAAGGAGGGGCGGGCTTCGCTTCACCGCTGGACACCCAAACCCGAACCAGAAGGCGGCTCTTCAGAGGAGGACCACTGCGAGGGAATTGCGGCGGCGGCATCCTTCCCCGACAGCTTCAGAAACGAAATGAGCTTCACGCACGCGCAAATACATCTAGACGAACATAGAGACATTAAAGCACAGAAGGAACCATTCAGACTGGTTGCGAGTATTCCTACACCTTTCTGCAATTACCAGCATATCCAGCACCACGGGCAGCCACCAGCTGTAAGTAATATAGCTAATAACATTGGAAATCTACCTAATAATAATAATAATAATAATAATTTTATTTCTATACCTCCCTTCTCCCGAAGGACTCAGGGCGGTGTACAGCCTATTTAAAAACAGAATAGACATCGAATTAAAATAATTAAAAAATATTAAATAATTGGCTTAATTTAAAACCCCAAAAATTTAAAACATCCAATTAAAAATTATGTTGCTAACCCAGCCTGGTGGAACAATAGGGTCTTGAGTGCGCAGCGAAATACCCGGAGGTCAGAAATCTTACGAATTTACGGGGGCAGTTCATTCCACAGGGCTGGGGCTCCCACAGAGAAGGCCTTCCCCCTGGGTGTCGCCAGCCGACATGACTTGGCTGATGGCACCCTGAGGAGACCCTCTCTGTGGGAGCGGACTGGCCTGTGGGAGGCTATTGGTGGCAGAAGACAGTCTCGAAGGTACCCGGGTCCTATGCCATGGAGCGCTTTAAAGGTGGTGACCAACACTTTGAATCGCACCCGGAAGACCACTGGGAGCCAGTGCAGCTCGCACAGGAGGGGTGTCACATGGGCGCAACGGGTTGCACCCATAACCACCCGCGCGGCCGCATTCTGGACCAGTTGGAGCCTCCGAGTGCTCTTCAAGGGGAGCCCCATGTAGAGAGCATTGCAATAGTCCAACCGGGAGGTGACAAGGGCGTGAGTGACTGTGCGCAGGGCGTCCCGATCCAGAAAGGGCTGCAACTGGCGAATCAGGCGGACCTGATAAAAGGCCTCCCTGGCCACGGCCGTCATATGTTCTTCTAAAGACAGCCGTGCGTCCAGGAGGACACCCAGATTGCGAGCCCTCTCTGTGGGGGGCAAAGATTCACCCCCAATAGTCAGCGATGGCACCTGCTGACTATATCGGGACGCCGGGAGCCACAGCCACTCGGTCTTGGAAGGGTTGAGTCTGAGCCTGTTCCTCCCCATCCAGACCCGCACGGCCTCCAGGCAGCGAGACATCACATCAAGGGCATCGTTGGGGTGGTCTGGGGTGGAGATGTACAGCTGAGTGTCGTCAGCGTACAGGTGACACTTCACCCCAAAACCACGGATGATCTCACCCAGCGGCTTCACATAAATGTTGAACAGGAGGGGCGAGAGGACCGACCCTTGCGGCACTCCCCATGCGAGATGCCTCGAGGTCGACCTCTGTCCCCCTGCCAACACAAACTGCGAGCGGTCGGAGAGGAAGGAGGAGAACCACCGCAGAACGGTGCCCCCATTCCTAACCCCCTCAACCGCCGCAGCATGATACCATGGTCAATGGTATCAAAAGCCGCTGAGAGATCTAATAGGACTAGGACAGAGGAACAACCCCTGTCCCGAGCCCTCCAGAGATCATCCACCAATGCGACCAATGCTGTTTCTGTGCTGTGCCCCTGCCTGAAGCCTGACTGGCACGGGTCCAGATAGATAGCTTCATCCAGGTGTCGGGGAAGCTGTCGTGCCACCACGCTCTCAACAACCTTCGCCACAAAACGAAGGTTGGAGACCGGACGATAGTTGGCTAATGATTTTCCCAAATTGAGAATTGATGGTGTTAATTTACTGGAGTGGAGCCAGCAGCTTCAGGTTGTTTTTCTAAAAGAAAATTTACTGGTTTTTATTACTAACCCTCCTAAGAAACCATGGACACTAAAATTGGATTGTCTGCATCACAGAGCATTCTATTTACTAATCTCCAGTATTTCATCTGCCATTTATCACAGTATTAAGCATAATTTAACTGTTTCTGAAATAATTCAATGTATGTTTAAACTGTTTCATAGTGAAAGTGTAGCAACCACAACCAGAATGTCTAAAAACTTCTTCTCAGCTAGGATTAAGCCAGGAACCACTATAAGTGAACATCTATTATCATTAAGTGCCACGAGAGCAGAGTTACATTTAAGGGGAGAGATTATATCTGACCAGACAATGAAAAGTGTTATTATTAATTCATTAGACTCATCATGGAATAACTTCATATCACATCTAGATACAATTAACTTAGGCTATCTATCTATTGAGAGTTTATCAAACAGGCTAATTGCTGAGAATAATTTAAGGAAAAATCGCTACAATACACACAGAGAACACAGGCCCACCAAAAGGGTGGTATTCCAAGATAGGCACCAAGATACGATAGAGTGTTATAACTGTGGGTCCAAAGAACATTATAGGAGGGACTGCCCCAACCCCCCTAGAGAAAGACACACACAAGATATAAGAAGTAGACATTATGATAGACAATCATCAACTGACAGGTACAGATGTAGAGACTCTCCAAACTTTAGAGAATCAAGGGGGATCAGAGATAACCCAAGGGACACAAAATCTGGGTTGCTGTATGGGATAGGAAAACATACAAAACCCAGAAATCAGAACATAAAAGACAGTGCATGGCTCATTGATTCTGGGGCAACAAACCATACAACTCACGATAGAAGAAAATTATCATCTTTTAAAGAAAAATAATTCTTAATTAAGGTAGCCAATCAAGACGAAGTTCAAGTTATTGGAAAGGGAAATGTAGAACTACCCGGATTAGGAAAAATAGAGGGGGTACTACTGGCAGGGCCGGATTTTCCTATAGGCTAACTAGGCTTCAGCCTAGGGCCTCAAGATCAAGAGGGGCCTACACAGTGGTGGGATTCTGGGGGTTCTAGGGGGTTCGGCCGAACCCTTTGTTAAATTGCTGGCTCAGCCGCCCCTCGACTCCCACCCACGCAGCGCCAGCCTACCGTAGCCAGGGGTGGGCAATTGTGGCTCTTTTACAACCTGTGGACTTCAACTTCCAGAATTCCTGAGACAGTTTGGCTGTCTCAGGAATTCTGGGAGTTGAAGGCCACAGGTTGTAAAAGAGCCACAATTGCCCACCCCTTCCCTAGCCTGAGTTCCACTGCCTGGGATCCACGTGGGCTGCCACATGGTTCCCCACCGGCTCCGGATGCAAGAGAGCAGGCTGGAGAAAGCAGCTTCCATGCTTTCACTCACCCTCACTCTCTGCTCTGTTGAATCGCCGGCCATTCACTTACCCCGCCCACTCCCAATCTATTGCTGCCTCCGATGGCTAGAGGAAAAAAAACTTCAAATTCTTGCCGCGGGGCTTCAAAGGGCCGCCCTAGAGCCAGTGGTGCAGCCGAACCCTTTGTTAAATTGCTGGCTTGCCCCGCCCCTCTGCACTACTATTTATTGCCTTTCAAAATGGCGTCGTAGAACGACGAAATTCCACACTACAAACTATGATTAGATGCACATTAGAAGATGCAGAATTAGGCAAACATTTCTGGTCAGAGGCCCTGGTATATTCCAACTATACACTCAACCGACTTTGGTCCAGTGTCATAAACAAAACACCGTATGAATTGATGTATAATAAAAAACCTCAGATAGCACATCTGCATGTGTTTGGAGTTACCAAACAATTACGACGTAAAGGAGATAAGGTGTCCAGAAGGCTTAGATTCATGGGCTATGAACCAGGTACAAAAGGATATAGGTTTATTGACAATAACAACAAATTTATAGTATCTAGGACCGCCGTGTTTCACGAACAAACAAATTGGTCCAAAATACATCTCAATGAAATACATCCAATATGGATGGACCCAGCTTTAATCAACAAAGTAGAACAGAGAAGAAGAAACAAACATACAAATCACAGGAAGACACCACCAAGGTATGGATGGGAAACTGTCCCAAAATTAAAGTAGATTCTCTTACACAAAAAGAAGCAAAATATCTACACAATAGTAATGATACATCAGAAAAACCAATTAGATACAACAGAAATCAAGTGCCCAAACGATTCAAAGATTATATAATGCACATACATAATGACCTAGTCACACCAAACACATATGAAGATGTATTAAAACTCCCACTAGAAGAGAGAGCCAAATGGGAATTAGCCATGTCTAAGGAAATGGATAGTTTACGAGAGTTAAACGTATTCACTCCAGCCCCAGTACCAAAGGATAAAACAATCATAGGTACCAGATGGATCTTCAAAATTAAAACTTTAGAAGAGGGCAATACATTATACAAAGCACGATTAGTAGCTCAGGGATTCGCCCAAAGATACCCTGAAGACTATACCGACACATACTCCCCTACAGTGAGAACAGAAAGCGTCACGACAGCTTTAGTGATAGCCTCAGCACTTAATCTTGAAGTTTTTCAGTATGACATACAGACAGCACATCTACACGCCAAACTTGATAAAGAGATTTATGTAAGAGCCCCACACAGTAAAAACACAAACAGAAATGACACATGGTTACTTAACAAAAGTCTATATGGATTAAAACAATCCGGTAAGCGTTGGTACGAATGTCTGGTTAATGTACTCAAAACTATGAAATTTAACGCCACAGCAGCAGATAACTGTTTCTTCATTAGAAAAGAAGATGAATCACCAGAATTTGTGTTAATATATGTGGACGATATTCTATATATTGGTAAACATAAAAATAAGAGGGATATTTTTGTCACTAAGTTAGGAGAACATTTTTCATTAAAATCACTGGGAAAGATAAATAAATATCTTGGAGTACACATTAATAAAACTGATAAAGGTTTCAGTCTGTCACAAAAAGAAAAAATAATTGAACTCTTAAACAAATGTAACATGATTGATGCTAAACCTTGTGATACCCCCATGCAGATTGATTTTCTAAAAAATATGAACGATTCATCTCCAGAATTTAATGACAATACGCTTTACAGGTCAGTTATTGGCTCCCTTTTGTACATCGCGAATTGGACTAGACCTGATATCGCTTTACCACTTAACTTGTTATCTAGGTATGTAAGCAAACCCCTGGTATATCATTGGGAAGCGGTAAAAAGGGTATTAAGGTATTTGAAATATAGTTTAGATTTTTGTTTATTATTGGAACCAGATGATATTGAAGGACCTATTCTTACTTGTTACGCTGACGCTGACTGGGCAGGTGACGCTAAAAGTAGGAAGAGTACATCTGGTTACGTATTCTTTCTAAACAACTGTCCAGTCCACTGGTATACAGGAAAGCAGAATTTAGTAGCGACTTCGACTACAGAAGCAGAATACATTTGTTTATCCAAAGCTGCTAATAATCTCATTTGGTTTAATTATTTATTAACTAACATCTGGAAAAATCCATCACAACCCATTATCATATATGAAGATAATAAGGCTGCAATAGAAATATCAAGGGCAGACGCTATTGGGCAACGATCTAGGCATATAGATATAAAATACAAACATGTAAGACCACTATCAAAAGATGGTTTCATCAAAGCTATTCACTGTGACACCAAGGATCAAATAGCTGATATATTAACCAAACCTTTACAAACTAAACAACATAAATATTTAATGTTGAAGTTGTGTGTTCAATATTGTTCTATTTCTAAATGTTATTATTGTTGTGTACCAGCTCAGCATTTAGAGGGGGATTTGTCATGTATAAATGCCTCACTCATACTGAATGAGAATAATGTTATGGGATGACAAGGGTTAACTCATTCCTTCCTTCTAAATGTATCATTCATAAGCCACTCCCTACCTTCAGTTCCGCCCTCTTAGTATAAAAGGTGGGGCACACTACTTCTCCTTGCTTCTTCTTGCAATCATCCTGTGAATGAAGAATGATATCTGTAAATAAATTATTCCTTGTTTAAATAATAAAGAAGCCTGAGTCTGTTATTGAGTCAGATCCTCGAATTATGGCAACAGTATGTTTGTATTATGTGAATGTATTATGTAGCTTTAAGAACTGTGCTGAGTCATTCTGCATCCTGATTGGCTGAGCTCTGTAGCCAATGTATTTAAAGAGAGCTAAATTATGGTTAGTGTGGACACTACACCATTTTTACCTGCTGCTATGCTGTAACTCTTTTTGATCTCTCTATGGTCAGTTGTTTGATCATGATTATTTATTTACTGCTTTCTGATATTTATTGAACTGTTTTTATATTGTTCCTGATTGTTCCTTGTATTTTTCTACAAACTGATAAGAAGATTTTATATTCCTGGATTGATTTTATATTGCACTTTATATGGCTAAGACTTGGATTGCTAAAGGACTATGATTTTGCTTTTCCCTAAAAATAAAAAAGTAAAACCCAGTTTGTCTGTGTGTTATTCACAATTACTCTCAAAATGTTTCTGTGCGTAAAACGGTACTCTGCTTTATAAACCACAACTTCGGGTGTAACTCAATAATATCCTTAACAAAAGTCTTAGAAAAAGGTGATCCCTCAAGTAATGCAGTTTCAAGCGATGTAGGAATTAAAGAAAACCACCAGCACTTGATTTGCACCTGGAGATACACCAGTAACCAATGCAGCTCATGCAGAGGTGATGTTACATGCGCCATATGTATGGTGCCAATTACTACCTGCACAGTGGCATTCTGCACCAGTTGAAGTTTCTGAATGCTCTTCAGGGGCAGCCCCCATATAGAGCATGTTACTATAGTCTAAACAAGCAGTTACATGTGTTAGTGTGATCAGGAAGAGTTGTAAGGCTGGATGTCATCTGCATATTGATATCTCACCCCAAACCAATGGATTACCTCACCCAGCAGCCTCATGTAAATGTTGTCCCATTCTGTTTCCAAGGGGGAGCAGAATGTCAGAACTGCCATCATACATTGAGTTTTGCATTTACTAGCTGCCAGTCTGCCATGGACATGGAGGGAGGGAGTCAGATAAGGGGGGGGGGGGGAATAACTACACATTGTGCCTTTCAAAAATGCCATCTCAAGGTCAAAGCCCTGGGAATGGAATGCAATGGCTAACCAATCAGGCTGTTGTTGGAAAAAAAGTTACCAAGACAATCTATTGAAATATGATTAAACTATATGAGACTATCAAAGGGGAGGAACTGGTCAGGGAAAGTTAACTGGGAAAATCTGGTGTGTGAATCTTTAGTTCTGGCTTTACTATACTGTAATCCTCTTGTCTTTTAGTAAAAGTACACCTTTCACTACAAATGGAGTTCGGGGTCTTTCTTTGCTAAGAGACCAAGTCAGGGCAGGCCTGACACTCACATCACTTTTAAAGACAGAGCCCCCCACTACTGCCATTGACTCTACTATAAGGCTGGAGTCCAATGTAGAGCAAATGCAACCATGTAACCACCAAGGCTTCAATCAGACAAAGTAACAGGTTTTCTGAAATAATTTGTATGCTCCCTCTGGAACCCAATTGGGCCCATCAATCACCTGGAGTGAGCCAATCCATAAGGTTGCCAAGTGTCCACTATTTGAGCGGACAGTCCACTTTTTTCACATTATGTTCACTATTTTTTTTCACAAAATAGTGGATATTTTTTTATTCAAAAGCTTTATGATGAAATGGTACGTAATCTAAAGCTGTACAGTCTAAGAGAATAAGGATAGGAGAATCGTGTTTGGCCTTTTTTTTTCATAAGTCAGAATGAGACAAAGATCGAATGCTCATTACAATAATTACATTTTACACAACAGCGCAAAAATTGCATTAAAGCAGTTATCTTTTGATATCGAAAATGTAGTGCTGAAGGTTTTTGCCGAATTTTCGAATTCTGTGAAGAAACGAGAAGAGTTGAAATCATTTTTTGAGTTTTGCGAGTCAGAATTCCATGAAGTTTTGCTCCATGTTATAACACATTGGTTAAGTTTGTTTAAAGCGGTCGAAAGACTTCTTTTAAATTGGATACCTCTAAAATCGTATTTTATTTCTCTTGATCTGATGAGTGCCATAAGGTTATCTGGAACCTTATTTCAGATCAGGAAAATGAACTCGCAATGGACGATGAACCAACAATTTCAGAATTATATTTATATTTCACGCACTTCTTCATGTCAATAATGCAAGACACCCTACTGAAGCTGGAAAGCAAGAAAATTCTTGCATGTGATCTTCACATTATCATGTGTAAGCTGTGTGATTCTTTGCAAAAAAAATACGATGAGCAGTTTTTTGGAATGAAAGTTTTATTTGCCTTACATAAAAAACATTTGCCTGAGAATGCCGTGCAAAAGTTCAAGAAAGAAGCCATCAACGTGTATCAAAGAGCCATTGCATACCTAGAAAAGTGGTATAATTTCACCGATTCAATATATGAGATGCTAAATTGTTTCAATCTAATTGATCGCAATAATCCTCCAACTTTAAAAGAAATGATGAACATCTGGTTATTATCACCATGGCGAGAAGAACTTCCACCCAATACTCTCTTCGATGAAATTTCTGCCTTAGAAGAAGTTTATGTTCATCTGCAGGGCAATTCATCCCTTGATAAGTGGGCGTACTTTTTCAAGAAAGAGCCAGCTCCGAGTTTACTGAAACTGTTCCAGTATTGTGCATCAATTCCGGTATCAAATGCAAACGTTGAACGAATTTTCAGCATCATGGGAAATTTTTGAACTGACGAACGTAACCGACTGCTTGTATCAGTTCGAAGTGAACTTTGTATATTTTTTAATATTTCTCAACGTTGTACTGAAATTAAAGAATTATTCCTTAAACACAAAGAATTGATCAAAGCTGCGCAGTCAAATAAAAAATACACACAACAACAAAGTAAAATGTAATTTAATATTTTAAATATTATTATAATATATTTGATGTTTTGAATTTTAAGTAAAGTTTTGAAGTGATTATTTTAATACGTGTTAAAAGGTTTGTAAGAAAATATATAATTTAATTGTAAATATCTTTATATTTTTTTACTACTTAATCCTCCCCCCCCCCCGCTTGTCCGCTATTTTTTGGAAGCAGACCTGGCAACCCTACAATCCAATAGTCTTGACTTCCCTGTGGAGGGGGGGAGTGGGACATGAGAATTTGAGCTCACCAGTGAGTAATCTGTCCATAACAGGGGAGAAATCAAGTCTCCCTCAAATACAGAACATTCTGCCATTGCTCCAACAGAAAAACTAGATCTATTGTATTATCACTGTTATGAGGTGGGCTCTGCATAATTTGGACCAGGCCCATGGCTGCCATTGTGACCACAAACCTGTCAGCTATCTCTGAACCTGCACCTAGGCATGGTGCAGGCAGGTTGAAATCCCCCAGGAGTCCAGGGAGCTCCACTGCCAGCCCAGCCATGAAATAAGATGCTCGGGCAGGGAGGTTACTAATAGCAGGGAGATTGGTATAATAGCAACAGTTCTAACTGACTTCTCCTGGTGACTAACTTAAGAAACAGTCTCTCATATCTGGCAATCAGTGGGGCAAGGAGCCTGGATACCTCCCGTGTATCTTGGACAATCATAGCCACCCCACTTCCTGTACTCTGAGGTCTTAACTGGTATCGAATCTGGTGACTATCTGGGCAGATCTAAGTGAGCAGGAGTCCTGCCCTCTTGTCCCAGCTCTCTTGATCAGCCTTTTCCTCAACAATCAAGTTGTGGATTAAGATGCATTATTACAAACTGATCTAGGATTCACCAGCAGCAGCTGACAGCCCAGGGCCTTGAAGGCCTACCATCCAGGGTCCAGGGTTCAGTTTAAGAAACAGAATGTATCATAGGAGCAAGACATCTTTGGCTTGAGTCTGATGAACAGTCCATTTCCTGACTCTCACCATAATTTCCTCTACCCAACACTAGTGGAATCTTATAGTCTGCTCCCATCCCTTTAGAGTCCTCCCCTTTCCCTGTTCATAGCAATACAGCTCCCGACCTGTGACTGCCACTTCACAGACACAACTCCTGAGTGGTCTTTGCTACCAAAACAATTCTGCCTAACATTCAATATTATGGACAGTCCAAAAACCTATTCAGACTTCCAATTATAATCCAATAGCACTCAGTCTTCTCTCACTGGACTGCTAAGCAAATAACCACAAAAACTACACCTCCCCTTCATGGCTGTCACCTGAGAAGGTGAGCTGACCAATTCACCAAACCCTCCAGCTAATATCAGCCCCAATGAATTTTTTTCCAGGGTGCATTTGTTTTCTTGACCAGAATACAATCACTGTGTACATGTATATGCTATGGTGCTCCTTATACTATAAAGTGCCAGGATCTGACTGACTTTTCATGAGTCTAGAAGCCAGGCAGGTTGGGCTTTGTTAAGCTTTGTATGGAAAACCAAAGGTTATATTATTCCATGGAATCTGCTACAATTATTATTACTATTATTATATTTATTTAAATTTATTGGCTGCCCTACTCCAATGGGCTCTGGGTGGTGTACAAAACTGGTAAAAAATATAAAAACAGATAAAAACATTAAACCAGATGGACATTTGGCCCTTATTTTTCCAATATTGAGAAAGATGGTTAAAAGACATTATATCCTTGAATCAAAAGTAGATAGTCCTTGATTTACAACCATTAATTTAGTCACCATTTGAAGTTACAATGGCACTGAAAAAAGTGACTTATGATTGTTTTTCACACTTACAACCATTGCAGCATCCTCATGGTCACCTGATTTGGACACTTGGCAACTGGCAATTTGGACACTTGACAATTTGGACACTTGGCAACTGACATATATTTATGACAGTTGCAATGTCCTGAAGTCATGGGATCACCTTTTGCGATTTTCTGACAAGCAAAATCAATGGGGAAGCCAGATTCACTTAAGAACTGTGTTAATAACTTAACAACTGCAGTGATTCACTTAACAACTGTGGCAAGAAAAATTGTAAAATGGGGCAAAAAGTCACTTGTCAACTGTCTTGTTTGGCAGTGGAAATTTTGGGATCAGTTGTGGTCATGTCAAGGACTACCTGTATTTCAAAGTGTGGAAAATAACCCTACAGCAAAAAAATCTTAAACAGTCTTTTAGTTACAGATGGTTTTGTTCAGATTTGTCTATATTACCTACTATATGAATGCCATCTATACAAATGTCTGCTGGATATAAATATTGAAATAATATTTTAAATGTTGCATCTTTCCTTGCAATTAAAAATATAAGTACTACAATAGGATCGTTTACATTGTCTCTATATATTTTCTCTTCCTATTTTTTATTTTGTTCTTTAGTATGGTTTTTTTCAATGTTTTACCTTAGTAAACATGAAAAAAAGAAGGGAGGAAATGTAACTGCATTACCTACCTCAAGATACCGGAGTGAATTGCTACTACTTTTCTGCTGAAACATAATTTATACATAAAATATATGAACTCAGTCAGCTTCAGAAGGGCAGACATTTACATCAAAATCATGTAGATTGATCTTTTAGAAAAAGATGGTATTTTGGACATTTAGATATGGCTAAAAATACAAATATGCTTTGTATGCAGAATGCATGAAATGACCTCAAATCATATAACTAAACTAGTTCTAGATCCAAAGGAATAAGCACACATGTACCAAATCTTGTGTCAATTCCTGTAAACTCTCCAAAAGTGCTACATATTTTATCAAGGAACCTTCTGTCTGACTGCAACTGCTCATCAGACACCATTTCATTGCCACACCAGTCAAAATCAATTCTGTGGATAGCTGATTAAACTGTATCAATAACATGAAAAAAAAATCTTGATTAGACCCCTAATTTATTTAATTGTCATAACATTGATTAATTTTAATCTGACCTGCATTACAGAAAATTTAAGGGCACATATTCCATAGACTTTAAATGTAATATTGAATATACTTGGGAAAAATGTCAGCTGTTGTACAATCCATACTAAAAGATTTTCTCTCCCTCCCCACACTTTCCTGGGAGTAATTAAAATATGCTTTTCTTGACTAATGATCCCTTATTTAGAAATGGGAAGTCAATATTCCTTCTGCAGCAGTCACCTGCAATTTGTCACACTGCTCTAGAAGTCTGAAAGACAGTTCTTTAGGTTGTTTGGTAATTGCTGAAGCCAATTATTGAATCTTTTAAACCTGTCCTAATCAAAGATCCATAGGTAACCAACCATCGGACACCAGGTGGTTTTGCTTGTTCCAAAGTTTTGAAACTTCCCTGTCACACCGCTATTTCAGCCGCATTTTGTCTATTTTACAAATTTTCAATGTTTATACTTTGGTGTGAAAATCCTAAATATAAGCTGTAGATAGCTTATTATTTTTTCGTATAGGAGATATTTGCTTAGAATTTGGAATAGCTTGTTTGTTGTTGTTGTTGTTGTTTTTAGGATGATGATATTTTTATCTGGCCTTTTAAAATATATATTTTGGTCAACTGTGATCTTGTTCAGGAGGGGGGAGCGGACCTGGCGGGTATTACGGAGACCTGGTTGGGCCAGGAGGGGGGGTCCCCCTCATTGAGATGTGCCCACCCGGTTTCTGCGCATTCCATCAGCCGAGGACTCAGGGGAGGGGAGGGGGGGTGGCGGTTATTAGAGAAGGTCTTGGTCCGAGGGAGGCCACTGTTCCTCAGACGGCTGGATGTGAGTCCCTCCTTGTGAAGTGGGGTCATGGGGTGCAGATGGGCGTGCTGGTTACATACCTGGCTCCCTGCCACGTTACAGCAGCCCTGCCCGAGCTACTCAACGTTATAGCCATGGTGGCAGTTGACACTCCCAGGCTTATGGTCATGGGGGATTTTAACCTGCCATCCGTCGGTGAGGCGTCTGAGGTGGCTCAGGAGTTCATGGCTTCCATGATGGCCATGGACTTGACCCAGATAGTTCATGGCCCTACTCACATGGGGGGAAACACACTAGACCTGGTTTTTGTCTCTGGTCAGTAGTTGAGTGATCTTGAGATAGGGGATATAGTGATCGAGACCTTGTCATGGTCAGATCACTCCCTCCTTTGTTTTGACCTTCGAACCGCCGCACCCCGCTGCAGGGAGGCGGAACCATTGAGGTGGTACCGCCCCAGGCGCCTGATGGATCCTGATAGGTTCCAGATGGAGTTTGGGCCATTTCCTGAGGCTCTGGCACATGGCTCGACTGAGGAGTTGGTGGCCGCCTGGGATAGGGCGGCCGCTGGAGCTTTGGATTGGGTCGTGCCTTTGCAGCTCTGACCCGGCGTCGATCTCGCCTGGCTCCTTGGTTCACTGAGGAGCTGAGGGAGATGAAGCACTGGAAAAGACGTCTGGAGAGTGGTTGGAGGGCCAGCCATTCTGAATCTGACCGAACACTGGTAAGGTCTCATATTAAGACCTACCTGGTGGCGATAAAAGCGGCAAAGTACAACTATTTTGCTGCTCTTATTGCATCATCAGATAATCGCCCGGCTGCCCTGTTTAGGGTGACCCACTCCCTGCTCCACCAGGAAGCGCAGGAGGACCCCTTGGAGGATTTTGTACAGTATCTGTATGACAAAATCGCTCAGATTCGGGAACACCTGGACTCTGACTGGGTAGATTTAGGGGGGAGGACAGAGGCAGGTCTTGTGAGTATTATCTGGGAAGAGTTTGATTCTGTGACGCCCGAAGACGTGGACAGGATACTGGGCAGACTGAGCGCAGCCACATGTTTACTGGACCCGTGTCCCTCCTGGTTGGTGCTGGCCTCTCGGGAGGTTACACAAGGCTGGCTCCAGGGGATTATAAATGATTCTTTGAGTGAGGGTGTCTTCCCTGCTGCCTTGAAAGAGGCGGTGGTGAGGCCTCTCCTCAAGAAGCCTTTCCTGGACCCGGCAGTGTTGGCAAATTATCGTCCAGTCTCCAACCTTCGCTTCGTTGCGAAGGTTGTTGAGGGTGTGGTAGCACGACAGCTCCCCCAGTACCTGGATGAATCGTCATATCTGGATCCATTCCAGTCGGGCTTCAGGCCTGGGTACAGCATGGAAATGGCATTGGTCGCATTGGTTGATGATCTCTGGAGAGCTCGGGACAGGGGTTGTTCCTCGGTCCTAGTCCTATTAGACCTCTCAGCAGCTTTTGATACCATCGACCATGGAGGAGTTAGGGGTGGGGGGCACCATCCTACGGTGGTTCTCCTCCTTTCTCTCTGACCGGTCGCAGTCCGTGTTGACAGGGGGGCAGAGGTTGACCCCGAGGCCCCTTGTATGTGGGGTGCCACAAGGGTCGGTCCTCTCGCCCCTTCTGTTAAACATTTATGTGAAGCTGCTGAATGAGATCATCCGTGGTTTCGGGGTGAAGTACCATCAGTACACTGACGACACTCAGCTGTACATCTCCACCCTGGACCACCCAAATGATGCCCTTGAAGTGATGTCCCGGTGCCTGGAGGCCGTGCGGATCTGGATGGGGAGAAACAGACTCAGGCTCAACCCATCCAAGACTGAGTGGCTGTGGTTTCCGACATACCGATATAGTCAGTTGGTGCCATCACTGATTATTGGGGGCGAGTCATTGGCCCCCACGGAGACGGTTCGCAACTTGGGTGTCCTCCTGGATTCACGGCTGTCTTTGGAAGAGCACATGACGGCCATGGCCAGGGGGACTTTTTATCAGGTCCACCTGATTCGCCAGTTGCATCCCTTTCTGGATCGTCACTCGTTAAATATGGTCACTCATGCTCTTGTTACTTCCCGCCTGGACTACTGCAATGCTCTCTACATGGGGCTCCCCTTGAGGAGCACCCGGAGACTCCAGCTGGTCCAGAATGCGGCTGCGCGGGTGGTTATGGGAGCGACGTGGCACTCCCATGTGACCCCCCTCCTGCGCGAGCTGCACTGGCTCCCGGTGGTCTTCCGGGTGCGCTTCAAGGTTTTGATTACCACCTTTAGAGCGGTCCATGGCATTGGACCGGGGTATTTACGAGACCGCCTTCTGCTACCAATAGCCTCTCACCGACCAGTTATGCTCCCATAGAGAGGGGCTTCTCAGGGTGCCGTCGGCCAAACAGTGTTGACTGGCGGGCCCCAGGGGGAGAGCCTTCTCTGTGGGGGCACCTACCATCTGGAACGAGCTCCCCCCAGAGATATGGAGGATCCCAGACCTGCGCACATTTCGTCGTGCTCTCAAAACTTTTTTATTTCAGCAGGCTGGCCTGGCCTAACTCTCCTCTTTTAAATTTTTAATTCGTGTGATTTTATAAATTGGGTGTTTTAATCTGTGTTTCGGCCAAAATATTTAATAATTTTAAGCAATTTTTTAATATTTGTATTATCTGTATTTTATCTTGGCTGTTCACTGCCCTGAGTCCTTCGGGAGTAGGGCGGTATAGAAATTTGATTAATAATAATAATAAATAATAATAAGCTCCAGGTTGCAGAAGTATCTAATACTCCTGCCTCTTATTTTCTGCACAACAATCTTGTGAAGTGGGCAGACCCAAAGTCACCTAGCTGGATTTTATGCCTAAGGGAGGCCTCAAATTCATAATCTCCTGCTTTCTAACCTTACTCATTAAACCAAATTGGTTCTGTCTGAAAATATTTACTTCTTTTGACTGCTTAGTTATAACGTTGGTTTTCATATTGCAAAAAATAATTATTTCTGAACTTTTGAAGTACTGCATTAGCTTAAATTACAAAGATGAAATAGATTCCCATGAATCATCTAAGTCTGAGGTCAAGAAAAATACCTAATATAGTTTTCACTGAGTTAGGGTTACATCATGTAATATTTTGGCATTTCACGCTGACCAAGGAGAGACTTGCTGTTCTTTGCCTAGTCCAGCCATACATTTGACAAGATACTTAAGCATATAACAGAGCTGAGAAAAGGGATGTTCGGGAATAGAGATAATAAGCTGGAAAATGGGAGAAAAGTGAATTCAGAGAAATAAAAAAGGAAGAATTCTTCCATTTGGAATACTGTATTAACTGTATCTACAGTTATGCAACCTGATGATGCAAATAAAAAAGGAGCAGGTTTATATTGGAAGCATATTTTGGTATTCCCTCCCCTCCTCCCCCTTGTACAGACTCCGCTTGAAATGTTGAATATGAGGCTAGAAAGTTTTAATACTTACTTATTTAAAAACTTTCTAATTTTAATTTATCTACAGAGAAGTATTGATTTGCACCTGTATTCCTATTACAGCCTTACAGTTGCAGATAACCTCCAACCCATAGTAATGGAACAAAACATTTGAAAATTTGCCAGAGACATAAACACCATTTTTTAAAATAATTATTAACAAGATGTTTCTGAAAATATCATGTGGGTAGAATTAAATGTATTACTGAATAATCTAAGTTTAATAGCTAGCAAAACGAACTAGTTTATTCCCCAATCCCATTTCAGAAAATAGAGAGTATAGTATGTTTGTCTTATGTATCTATGGAGATTCTCAGTCATCCAGGTCATGGCTGTCTTAAAGGTGCTTTTTCAGAAGGCAACTGGACTATGCTTTTCCTTGAGGACTTTTTGTTTCTCATCCAAGAAGTTTCTTCAGTTGAACTGAAGAAGCTACTTAGATGAGAAGCAAAACATCTCCAGAAAAACAAACTCCAGTTACCTTTTGAAAAAGCATTTTTGGGACTTTGTCTTAGTTCTGTTTGTAACATTCACCAATTTTTATATGTTAAGGGGTTAAGGCAGAGGTCCGCAATTTACAGGCTGCAGCTCACTACTAGGCCATTCAGAACTGGGCCATGGAAGTGGTGGGCGAGTGCCGCACATCCCCACTTGCATGAGCAGCAGGCAATGTGTGCATGCATGCTCCATTTGTGAGAATAGCAGTTGCATAAAGTCACCACTCACCCAAACGGAGCTGCATGCAGACGTGTTTTCCCACTGCCCACACAGAACCATCCCCTGTTTCTCCCCACTCCCCCATTCCAGTCTGCAAAGCCAGAAAGGTTGGGTTAAGAGAGATGACACGTAGAATTAAAACTTTTAACCCTGTTCACATCATCCCAATTTAAAAAATAAACTGAATCCATCTTCATAATGGCAATAGCAGAAGCAATGGTGGAAGGAAGAAGAGAGAAATTATTTTTTCTTTGAATAGGAAATATAAAGCACAAAATCTACATTACATGTGAAGCAGGAACTGGGATTAACTATTTTAATTCATCCAATGCTTGAAGCAAGTTTCATCATTCTACTTTGTTCTAAAACCTTTAAACATTCTTCCTTTTAATTGAAATCTATTTGAAAAACTTAATTCTGGGTCATTTTATTACTTAGACAAAAAGTGAAGTAGTAAGGAAATGCATACTAGCACACACATCTTATATATTTTGGTAGCTTTTAAAATTTAAACTATGGATCATTGATTTACCAAAATGGGACAGTTTTATAAATTATACATCAATGTCAAACATCTTTGTATGTTCTGACTTAGTACAGAAAACCCTTAGTATTAAGGGTTCATTTAGTATGTATTTTATGTAGAAATCAGTGGTGGGTTTCTACCAGTTCTCACTGGTTTGGGCGAACCAGCAGTGGTAATTTGGCCTAGATCACTGAACCGGTAGCAACCACTGGCTGGTCATGCCCCAAACCAGTAGGCCGGTCACTGCTCGTTTACCCCACCCGCCTGCATGACTGCCGGGAAGTGGCTGACAAAGAGGTGGTGGCTGGGAGGCTTCTTGCAGTCGCATTGAAAAAGAAATAGCCTCCCAGCTGCAGCCGCATGTCTTAGGAGCAGTGATGGGATTCAGCCAGTTCTGGGTGGTTCGGGTGAACCGGTAGTAACAATTCTGGCTGGCCTCGCCCCCCGCCCCACACAGTCACTCTTCATCTTGCCTGCTCACCCAGCATAGCTGCTGCTGCTCTCTGTCCGGCTGCTTGCCTTGACCACATAGTCTCTGTGGGCCAGCCAGCTTGCCTGCCTTTACCCTGGCCTCCCATGCAGCCCAGATCCCTGTTGAGCATTCATTCACCATTCTCTGCTGCCTCCGATGTGGCCCAGCTACCTGCCTGTCTAGTGAGCCTTCCTTTGCCTCTTTGCTGGCGCAAACAACCTGTTACAGGCTGAAATGGAGTGTCCCTGGCCCTGATCAATCCACCCAGGCCCTGTCTAGGCCTTCCTAGGGATTCCCCAGCCTGTTACAGACCAAAATGGAGAGCTCCTGGGCCTGATCCACCCTCTCCACCCCATTTCCCATGGCTTTACTGTAAGAACGTGAGATGTAAGGAAAACAGCTTTCCCCATTTTAAAGTAAACTGATGGGATTAACTCCCTGCTCTCAATGCCTAGGTGCCTACGTGACATTGTTGAACGAGAGGACTGACGGGATTAAGCCCCCACTCATAGTATACGTGACATCTCACCATTGCTGAACTACCCTGGTAGGACCAAGGAAGTGGGCATGTCATACCCATAAATGGTAATCATGTATACATCCGGAAATGAATATACTGACTGAAAAGAATATATAAACCTGTATGTAACAACCCCTCGGGGTTCAGACTTTGCTGAGCTATCGCTGCTAAACCTTGCACAATAAACCTTTCCTTTTGATAAAGAGCTGGTGTGGTCTCTTTTCTGTAACATTTTCTGCCGAGCCAGCCAGGAGTCACCAGGTGATTTTTCGCTCCGGACAACCAGAACCCTGCGGCGGTGGAGGGATCCCTTGCCCAGGTACCTCAAGGTGCCACGAAGTCATTTACTTCAGAGGGATGGGGCAGGGAGCCATCCACCGACGAGGGTACATCCAGTTACTCCAAAGACCCTTTGTGAGTAAAAGAAAGGAAGTCTGAACAAATCCTGATTAGGACGTGAGAGGAAGACCTGCTGGCAGGCGAGTATACAACAGTGTTGGTTACCTACTCCACTTGAGAGTAGAAGAGGGTGCCTGATCACTGCCCTGGACTCGGGACGTTGATCCTAAAGAAGTCCGTGTAAGGTTTTGGTGTGGGTGGTTATACCAGTGCAGTTTCTGAAGGTGATCGTTGAGTTCCGGCACCCCAGGTTACTGGTAGTGCGTTAGGAATGGGTGGAAAGAGTAGTGTCCCAAGGACACCACTCCAATGTATATTAAATAATTTCCAGCAGGCTTTTAGTGGAGATTATGGGGATCTGAAAGCGGATAAGTTTACTTTGCAGAAATTATGCAAAGATAAGTGGCACACCTTTGGCATAAGGTGGCCTTTGTCGGGGACTTTAGATTTCCGAATAATAGGTTTAGTACATTAGGCGATTACTGATCCTGGCACTGGTCATCCCGATCAATATATAGATCAATATATAGACCAGTGGCAAATAGCAGTAGAAAATAACCAAGAGTGGTTAAGAAAATGCAGGGCTGAGTGGATGCGAATGTGTGTGTGTTGTACACTTGAGAATAGTCAAAGAAAGAAATCCCTGTGTCAGAAAAGATCAAAAACTGTCTTAAGCGGGGGAATGGAGGAAGAAACTAGGCCCCTTCCAAATGTGCCCCGATATCTGCCCTTGCCTATGCAGGCACAAGGGGGAGCTGTGGTAGTTCACTCCAGAGGTCAATCAGTAAGGCCAAAGGAGAAGAAACAAATAAAGAAGGAGAAAAATCAATTTTCTTCCTCTGAGTCAGAATCAAAGGAGGATTCCCCAGTGGCCCAACGAACCCGTAGTAAGGGCAATCCACCCAATCTAGTTGCCTCATTAAGATAAGTGGGCCAGCAATTTATAGATGCTCAAGGTCAGCCCCGTATAGCCTCTATATCTTCTTTCACTACTATGGATCTATTAAATTGGAAACAACATTATGACCCATTTAATCAAAAACCTAGAGAAGTTGTGGATCTGATTTAAACTATAATGCAGACCCATATGTCCACATGAAATGACATACACTAATTTCTGGGAACCCTTCTCATACCTGAGGACCAAGAAAAATGGAAGGCAGTCAGGGATAAAATCCTGAAGGAAAGATTCCCTAATGATTCCCTAATGATAACGATCAAGCCCATCAAACCGAAAGAAGACATAGGGCTGCTGAAGTCAATCCACTTTGGGATCCTAATGATGCAACTCATAGGACTCGCCTGATGGACTTCCGTGCCCTCACCATAGAAGCACTGATCAGGACAGGAAAACCCCCTGTCAATTTTTCAAAACCTGCCACGGTGTTGCAAAAGCCTGATGGAAGCCCGGAAAGTTTCTTAGAGTGGCTAATTGAGGCGTACGAGCAGTATGCCCAAATTGACATAAGACAACCACAAAATTTGGCTATGTTGAATGAAAAAAATTCATTGCCCAAAGTGCTGAAGATATTAGGTGGAAACTACAAAAACAGGAAGGAGCATTGGGAATGAATACCAGTCAGTTAGTGGAAATAGCAAGGAAAGTGTTTGTAAATAGAGACAAGGTAGAGAAGAAGGAGAGAGAGGGATGAATGCAAAGGAAGTGTTAAGGATATTATTGAGTTGCACCCAAAGTTGTGGTTTATAAAGCAGAGTATCGTTAGAGTTTTACGCACAGAAACGGTTTTGAGAGTAATTGTGAATAACATACAGACAAATTGGGTTTATAGTATTTTACTTTTAGGAAAAAGCAAATTCATAGTCCTTTAACAATCCAAGTCTTAGCCATATAAAGTGCAATATAAGATCAATCCAGGGATATAAAATCTTCTTACCAATTTGTAGAAAAATACAAGGAACAATCAGGAACAATATAAAAATAGTTCAATAAATATCAGAAAGCAGTAAATCAAAAAGAGTTACAGCATAGCAGCAGGTAAAAATGGTGTAGTAGTCAACACTAACCATAATTTAGCTCTCCTTAAATACATTGGCTACAGAGCTCAGCCAATCAGGATGCAGAATGACTCAGCACAGTTCTTAAAGCTACATAATACATTCACATAATACAAACATACAATGTTGGCTTATATATTTCCTGACCAACCAATTAGGCAATAACCGTTTCCTAACATACTCCCCTTTGGACAGGACAATATATAATGGTTCACAATCTTAACACAGACTGGAAACAAGCCAGGCTCCCAAAGCCCCTGGGGAGTTCCAGAGAACAGCTGAGGGAGGAATTTTACTGGGCCACCCTTCCCGACGAGGAGCCATCATGCAGGCCAAAGGAGAGGGGAGGAGCAGTGGATCCCTTTGAAGTGAGGAGAAGCAGACAGGAACACAGCCCCCCTTCTCCACCCATGTTGCGGCCCATCAGCGGCCTGTGCAGTTAGTAGCTGATTCCGACAGTGAGGAGACTGGTGTGGTGCTGTGCCAGCAGCCTGTGCAGTTGGCACTTGAGTCAGACAATGTGGAGGCTAGAGAAGATGTGGTGCCAGAGGCCAGGATTCAGCCAGGGCCTTCAGAACCTCCAGAAGCTCCCATAAGTGAAGAGGAAGAAGCTCCTCAGGAGGAGATCTCCTCAAGAGTAAGGCTTGGGGCTTGGGGCTAATTGGCCACTCCCCTAGCCTATTTATGTTGTGGCCCCGCCCTCTGAGCCTATCTCATCGGACGAAGAAGGCTCTGAACATGAGGGAGAGGAGTCAGCCAGGCCTCCCTCTCCAGGCCCCTCCCCTCTGGCACTGTCTCAGGTGCCGGCCGAGGAAGAGGAGATTAGCCAGGAGCCAGGTGTCTCTGATGAGGGCAAGGAAGGAGAGCCGTCGTTCCTGGATGCATGCCAACGAAGGCGTGATAAACGGTTGCAACAGTTAAGGAGGCATGCTAGGGATTATAACTGAGTCACTGGACCACACCCCAGAGACTATATAAGAGAGGGTGGTGGCTGGTAAAACTCTGTGACGAACAAAAACTAACTCTGGCTAGTCACTTGAACAACGCCTGAAGCTGCCGAAGGGATATTGTTTTGCTGGACTATTTACAATGCGTATGTAATGTTATGTTATCTGTTGCAGTAAAGCTCTTGGCAGACGGTGCTTATATTGTTGCCAAGTTTGAGATAACGACCTGTGTGCATGCCAAGTGCTTTCTTAACCCTCGGCTGGCTGTGTTTGTGTGTGTGTGGAGACGGGGACAGAACAATTTAAGGAAGGACGATGATTGATGCAATTTGCAGGAAACAACTTCGTTCAAATTCTTTTGCGTCTTGATTTCAGAAAACGTGTGATTTGGCTCTTGTTTCTCTCTTATCAGTTTTCCTGCAAATTGCTTCAGGGGCATTCTGCCAACCACAGTAAGGTTATGGTTATCTGAAATACTGTGCCTCAGAACTGAGTTTTTATTCTTTGAATTCTTGGCAGCTGTTAATGAAGTTAAATTAACAGTCCTTGTTTGGAAAAGACTGATTTATTGTACTTGTGTTCAAACAACTACTAAGAAAGCTCATTAGTAGTCTTTAATTAGTAAATTAAGGTTTGTATGGACTTTGTGTGTGCTGCGTCCATAGCTAGGGCAGAACAACCCATCAGAAGGCAGCTGCAACCAGTGTCTTTTCCATGCAGCAGGCAGGCTGCCCAGGGCAGACAAATCCCCCTCTCCCTCCAAATTAGAGCTGAGGAAGAGGCCAGCTACAGCAAACACAAGCATACAGAGGCCAACAGGGGTACAGAGGAACAGTGCTGAATGAACTGCCCCAGTTCAGAGGAAAGTTTGATGGGGACTCAGACCAGCTAGCTCTATTCCTTGACTCAGGTGAGATCCACCGAAATGTTATGGACACCTCTACCCATCCCCCAGAGCCATAGTGAATACCATTGCAGAGGGGCTAGAGGGGGAAGCAAGGAAATGGCTAGCAGCCCTCCACAAGAGGAGAGTCCCCCAACTGCAAGATGCAGATGACTTCCTATGACTGCTAGATTCGAGGAGGCAGATGAAGACCCATATGCAGAAGATGAGCTATCTAAAGCAGAGGGACTGTCCCATTAAAGAGCACATCTGTGAATTTAGGAGAGTCATTGGGAGGCTACCCCCTTTACCAGAGCGGTTGCTAGTGCACTTTTTCAGAAAACAAGCCTGGACAAGCAAATTGCCCAGGTAACTGCTTACTGGGACATCCCAAACCAGCTCTCTGAGTGGTTCCGAGTAGCAATAAAAGTCGACAGTGGATTGCATGCCAACAACATGAGAAAGCAACCAGACACATAAGAGAGAGGGCAACCCAACCTGAAACTTCCCAGCCAATGGGGAACCACAGCACCATGGCAGACCCCAAAACCAGTCCTCCCTAGAAGTCTTCTGAAGTGCTAGAGATGTGGGGGGAAGGCCACATGGCATCTGCATGCATGACCCCAGCCCCAAGGCCTAGGCCAGAGCCACCACCCAGAGCACAACTGGAACGAGGCCCAAAATGGGCCACCAACACATCCCAGAGGGCCCTCCAGGCTGAAGAGGTCCCTCCACACCCAGCTGAAGGGGGAGGGAACTCCAGGCAACCATGACCAGTTGCCAGAATCCTATGACAGTGAGGACAAAGGCGAAAATGACCCAATGGTGAGGGGACCAGTCCACCCTTTCTTTTTCCCAATATGCCTCACAGCCCCAAAAATGGGAACCCAGGGGGCTTTTCAAGCCCTGATAGACTCAGGCTGCACTAGATGCTTGATCAACCTAACCACAGTCCTGAAACTGGGGATCAGAGCAAAAAGATTGATCCACCCAATCCCATTCGAACAGGTCAATGGGTCCCTAATGGGGGGAGCCTATGCCACTCACCTGACTGAACCAGTGAGGCTAGAGCTAGCGGATCACTGGGAAATAATTCGATTCGTAATAGCCCCCAAAATGACAGATCCAGTCATACTGGGACTCTCCTGGCTAGACAAGTGGGGACCAAGCATCTGGTGGCAAGCGGGGTACCCACAGACTGAGAATAGCAAAGGGCCTCCACACCTCTCCCACACTAGCAAGCAGAAACACCACCCATGCAGGGAACCCTCCAAAAGAGCACACCAGAACAACTGGCAGCCACAGCCGACAAAACCCCAGAGACCAAACAGATCCCGAGGGAATATCAGGACCTTGCAGAAGTATTCAACAAGGCCGAGTGCAACGTCCTGCCTCCCCACCACAAGGCAGATTGCGCCATTGAAATCATCCCCAGGGCAAAACTACCCAAGCCCAAACTGTATGCCATGACACCCCGGGAAATGCAAGAAATGCAAAATTACATAGACAAAAATCTAGAAAGGGGGTTCATCGAGCCAGCCAAACCACGGGTCATGGCGCCAGTCCTCTTCAAAGAAAAAAAAGATGGAACTATGAGATTGTGTGTGGACTTTTGAGAAATCAATGCCGTGTGTGTAGAGAACCTATACCTCCTCCCCCTCATGAGGACACTGAGACCATGGATGACCACATACCCCTTGTGCGCCAGGTACTGGAAAAATTCTGGCAGCCAACCTGTATGTCAAGCTGTCAAAATGCGAATTCCACCATGTACGGCTAGACTACCTGGGTTATCGAGTGTCTAATGAGGGAATAGAGATGGATCCATCCAAAGTGCAAGCGTCCTAGGCTGGCAACCCCCTTGCACCCGTAGACAGCTACAAAGCTTCCTAGGTTTCATGAACTTCTACAGGCAATTCATCTCCTCCTTTGTGAAGATTGCCAAACCTATGACAGACCTCCTAAAGACAGGGAGCCCAGGAACAAAACCCCCTCCAGGACAACCTCTACAGTGGGACCTAACCTGCCAAGAGGCATTTGAAATACTAAAAGAAATGTT
Organism: Arizona elegans; assembly: GCA_022577455.1. Taxonomy (NCBI): domain Eukaryota; kingdom Metazoa; phylum Chordata; class Lepidosauria; order Squamata; family Colubridae; genus Arizona; species Arizona elegans. Next base: position 161,086,184 of record JAKOOJ010000001.1, read on the forward strand.
TGTGAAGGAACCAGTGTTGAAGCATCCTGACCCTTCATCATCCAAGCAGACGCCAGTGACGTAGCAATTGGAGCAGTGCTACTCCAAAGAAATAGTCAAAGAAATCTACAACCCTGCGCCTACACCTCCCACAAGCTCACGGACACAGAGAGACAATGTGCAGCATGGGAAAAGGAGGCATTCGCGGTGAGATGGGCACTGCTAACCTGGTGACACCTGCTGGAAGGGGGGCAGAAACCGTTTGAAAGTCTGGACTGACCACGAAAACCTGGAGACCCTCAGGATCCCACAAAAACTATTGCCCAAACAAGTCCGTTGGGCTCAATACTTCAACTGTTTCGACTTCATGCTAAAGCACATTCCAGGGGGAAGGAACTTTCTAGTGGATGCTCTCTCCCACATGCCCCAGTACAAATGCAAGTGGGAGCAGGTAGTGGACGCCATCATTCCCCCTAGCCAAATAGCAGCCCAAGTAGCCACCAGACGACAACACCATAACCGGCATGACCAACCAACAAGTGATCTAACAGCAAAACTCAAACTGAACTGCTGGCAGACCCCTGGTTCTGAGACAATTAACACATCCTGACAAAAAGGGATGACCTCGCATGGAAGGGGATAAAGCTCTATGTCCCAGAATCCCTACGCACCCTGATCCTCCAGAGGAGCCACAACATTAAACCGGCAGGCCACACCTAAAGACTTTACACTTAGCATGGAGGCAGTTCTGGGGCCCAGCATAAAGAAAGACATGGACAGTTATGTGAAAAGTTGCACCATCTGCACCATAATGAAGAAATGACCAGGAAAACCCACCAGACTGCTACAATCAGTAGCAAAGCCAACAAGACTATGGAAGGAGATTGCAAAAAGTGTTGCCAAAAAGTGGGGGAAACACGGTGATCTGGCTGTAATAGATTTATTTTCCAAACAGGCGCATTTCATACCCTACAGCGGACTATCCTCAGCCCACCAGTTGGCCAAACTGTTCCTGAAACATATCTACTGCCTGCATGGAGTACCAAGAAGAATTATCTCAGACAGAGGGGTCCAGTTCATAGCTAAGTTCTGGAGGGAGTTCCTACAGTCCATTGGGTCATCCCAGGGCCTTAGCTCAGCCTTTCATCTGAGCACCAATGGGGGGGGGGGCAGAGAGACTGAATATCATGGTAGAGCAGTACCTGAGGTGCTACGTGAACTATTAGCAGTCCAAGGGCGGACCTCCTGTCTTTTGCTGAGGTTGCGTATAATAATGCTGTTCACAGTAGCACAGGGCTAACCCCGTTCAAGGTAGTGAGCGGCATGGACTTTGTCCCAATGCCTGAGTACCCAAGGGAGCCCCCCTCCTCAGTCAGCTTGACTGATTGGATGGTGACGTTGAAAGCAACCTGGGAGAATGTCAAGAAAGCACTAGCTAAAGTGGCACAAACCTATAAGAAACAGGCAGACAAACACTAAGCTCCCCAACGACCATTTCAATTGGGGGAGAAAGTTTACCTCTCCACAAAATATTTGAGGTTAAAACTCCCTAGCAAGAAACTGGGGCCAAAGTTTATGGAACCATTCCCCATAGTAAAGATAATCAACCTGGTCATGGTGCAATTGGAATTGCCCCGACTGCTAGGGAAGATACCCAGTATTCCATAGTAGCCTTTTAAAACCAAGAGCCTTGGTAGTACAGTGGTCTAAGGCACCCTGTTATTAAGCTGGTTATTAAGACCAGCTGCCTGCAATTACTGCAGGTTCTAATCTCGCCAAGGCTCAAGGTTGACTCAGCCTTCCATCCTTTCATCCGTATCTCCAGGGGGGAGCTCGTTCCAGAGGGCAGGTGCTCCCACAGAGAAAGCTTTCCCCCTGGGGGCCACCAGTCAACATTGTTTGGCCGACGGCACCCCGAGGTAAAGAAAATTTATAAATTCTTATTGGATTATAAAATGGAAGAAGAGCAGGTCAAAGAAACGATGGTGGCATGGGCAATAAATTTTGGGTACAATATACAACTGGAAAAATGGCAAGAATTATGGGTGGGGGTGGGGATAGGAAAATAACATTGGCAATACCGTATAAAGAACATTTATACAAAATGTTCTACAGGTGGCATCTTCTGCCAGACGAGATTGGCAAAAATGTTTAGAAATTTATCACCAAAATGTTGGAAATGCAATCATGAATCAGGCACATACTACCATATGTGGTGGTCATTTAAAAAAGCAAAGGAGTATTGGTGGAAAATTAATTTATGGCTGACAGATAATTGGAGAAGAAATAGAATATAAACCAGAATTATTCCTATTGGGAATTATAAATGCAAATTATAGTAAAGGGGTAATTTACTTAATAATACATATTATAACAGCAGCAAGAATGATTTTTGCCCAAAATTGGAAAAAATAAGGAAATCCCTCTAGAAGATGAAGTGATCAAATTTTTTTTGACATGTGCAGAAATGGACAAATTAATGTTGGAATTGAAAAATAAAGATGAGTCGGATTATTATAAAATATGGAACAAATTTTATCAATGGTTGGAATGGAAAGGAGGGATGAAAAATATGAACTGACTAGAACTTATAGAATGGAGAACCAAGGCTTTGTATGTAATTACAATCAAATGAAAGAGGATAAGACAAATGTATAAGTAATATAGGTAGAAAAATTATGTCTTTATATATGTAAATACTGAATAAACCAAATGTATATAAGTAACAAGATATATATGATACTGATTGTTTATTTTAGTATGTTTGGCAAAGATAATGCCAGGATGGTTACACTGTTTCCAGTGTTTTAATATGTGTTTAATAAAAAATTTAAAAAAAAATAAAGGTGAAAAAAGATGAACAACATTTTTACAGAACTATAGATACGTTGAGGCTGGGCATTACAAGGAGTGGCTGGGAGGGGAGGGGCCGGGTGAGGCGCCCCTTGACATGAGTGATGGTGAGTTGGCCACACCCACCCAATCACATGACCACCCAGTCACACCCACCCAGTCACATGACCACCTAGCATGCCCACCAAGCCATGCCCACCAGCCACACCCACAGAACCGGTAGTAAAAAAAAAATTGAATCCAACCATTGCTTAGGAGGTGATAAAATTCAATGTAATCAAGCAGTTTTAAACACAACAAGAGATTACTCTAGGTTTAGATACGAAATTCATGGCTGAAATATCTATAGAACTTGCTGTTCAGATATCTCTCAAAGATGAACTTATTCTAAGATCATGTATTGCTTTTTGAAATAAGATGTTAAAAATGTTTTTACAAAAGGAGCCTACCTTGTGGAGTTTGGAACAGGTTTTGCACGGCCTTGGGTATTTTCTTCCCATATGCTATTTGCTAATTTATTTCCAATGGAGGACATTATTTTGATGAGTTCAACAGGCCAATCATCCAAGTCAAGTGAACGGACACGTGATAAATGTGTACCAAGATTTCGGTGTATCCCTGAGCATTCAATACAAATGAGTGCTCCTAAATTTAAACTTGCCCAGTCAGGATCTATTGGTAAAGAAAACAATATAAACATTATATTGACTAACTTTTATTTATTTATTTATTTTGTAAATATTTTTTATTTATTTTTTTCAAATTTAAACATAAAAACATAACTTTCAAGAGCAAAAATCTCGATCCAGTCATAGATGGTTACCATGCTTACATTCCTTTCACAAGCTCAATTCACAATTTCCATTACATCTTTTATAAGTAAACAAAAAAAGAAAATAAAAGAAAATAAAAAAGAAATTCAAAACTTAAGAAAGAAAACAATTTTACCTCAAATTTCCACATTTTCATCTATATAAATCCATTATATCTATCCAAAATTAGTTTCAAATTCACTTTCACTCATTTTTACATCTGCATAACAATTGTAAACATATCATTATTCTTCTTTACTTTATATCTTATACAAGTCATATCAAAATATTTTTTACAATATTCTAACCTCTTATTAAGTGTTTACCTTACAATTTTATCACCATTTATTCTTAGTTTCAATTCAATACCACTCCATTTTTATTGTATTTTATAAAACAATATTTTATCTAATTTTAATCCTTTGACCTTTATCCTCAAATCAGTTTACCTTAGGTTTTTTCTTCCTCCCAGTTTACATATTACACAGATTTCTCTCAAAGGCATATTTTATTTAATCCATTTTCTAATATATTTTCCACTATATCTCCCTCTAATATTTAACTATCTTCCAGCTTATTCTATTTGATTAATTCTCAGCTTGATCCCCTCCAAAACACCAACTATTTAGTTGATTTTAGAATAGTTCCTCAATCTCCTCCAACTCTCCTCCTATTTGCTTGACTGTTTCCAGCATTTTGTGGGCTGATTTCCAGCATAGTCTCCTCCTTAACTCCCTCCATTGTTTGGCTGATTTCCAGCATAGTCTCCTCCAACTCTCCTCCTATTTGTTTGGCTGTTTCCAGCATTTTATGGGCTGATTTCCAGCATAGTCTCCTCCTTGACTCCCTCCATTGTTTGGCTGATTACCAGCATAGTCTCCTCCAACTCTCCTCCTATTTGTTTGGCTGTTTCCAGCATTTTGAATTAATTTCCAACGTATTTCCACTGAGTCTCAAACTCTTATCTAGTTGGTATCCATCCCACACATTTTAACTGTAATATAATTATCTGTTTTATATCATTTTTCCATCCTGCTCTTTCAATTTAAATCTCAGTATATGTCATAATAGTCATCATTTCCAACTTGTATTACCTTAATTCAATCACTAGCATCTGTGTATCTTGTATTTTGTTCAATCAATCCTTATTCATCAGTTTAACATTTGTTTGCAAGTTAAAATTAAAATGTATTACATCAAACAGTACATTTTTTATTATTTTTATCCCCTTGATATCATCCACTATTTTAATAGCCACCTCTTATTTTCTATTTTTATTATTTCACAACCCTTCCTGTTTTTATCCAAAAATCATATATACCTAGGCTTTTAAACTTTATCATATATACATAGGCTTTTAAACTTTACATTTCAGTTAGTCACATTTAAATTTATCCACTTTAATTCTTCCTTTTCTTCCTTTTCCTCTTTGTCCAAAGTCTCTATTTCAAGGTTCATCAGTTCAAAGTAAAGAATTTCTGTATGTCCCTTTAAAACTTTTAAAATGTCTGATCCAAGCATAATGCATCAGCTTCCTGTCTTTGTTAACTACGCCACACCTAGTTTTATCAGTCTCCATTGTTAAAATCCAAAATGTTCTTTCTTTCTTCTTTCTTCTTTCTTAAAATCATCTGGGACAGAGTAGGAATCTCCAAAATCCTTATATCCAATATTAATTTCAAGTAATCCAAGGTAAAAAACCAATTAACATGTTTCTTTTCCACCCAGAAAGGGAAATCTCTTTAATCCACTTCTCTGTTTAATCACTGCAGACTCCATGGCTATTTCTCTATCTTCATTAGCTTCATTTTCTTTTAGAGGCATTAATTCTCAGGAATATCCATTTCTCCTCTCCACTCCAGTTAAAGGCACAGTCAAATTTCAGAAATTTATTAATACCAAATCATCCAGTTTAAGTTTACTGCAACAAAATTCAATTTGGGTCTTTTACCCATTTTTTTTTCCTTTTCAATCTTTAAGCCCTGCAGTCCAACAGCCGCTTTTAATTTTGGGGTCTTATTTTCCAATAATTCCAAATAGGTACGTTATTGCCTGGGTTGGTGTCACTCACCCGGCTTCTTGATTTTTGCTCTTTCTTCATCTTCTTCCTCCAGCACAATCCTTGTTCCTGGTTGCTGCAGTTTCAGGGCAGCCACAATGGCTGCTGTCCCGCTGCCGCCGGCGTGGAGGAGAAGCCTCCAGCCCCGAGGAACCCGCCCGTTCCTCTCGGCCACCCAAGACGTTCCTTCTTGTCCCCCTGTCCCTACAAGACAGGGGAGGTCCGCAGACCTATCGGCGGCAGCTTAGCAGAGGGGATTTAGCAGGGCTCAGTGGAGTTCGCCATTTCCCCGTCTGTGTCCCAGTGACGCCAACCGGAAGTTCCAATCTGGACTAACTTTTATGTCCTCTTCATGGAAGTGGCAACCTATTTTTTTGTTTACAATATACAGTGTAGTAAAGAATAAATGAAACAGGATTAAAGGATATAAGACCCAAAAGATATAATACTTATTATCCTACTCCTCTTATGTTCTCTGAGTGACAGAATGAAAATGTTCTGACATGAAAGAAAATATATATCTTTTTTGTTGTTTTGAAAATGACAAAATAGGATGCTTAGAAGGTAAAGGTAAAGGTTTCCCCGTCCAGCCATGTCTGACTCTAGGGGGTGGTGCTCATCCCTGTTTCCTAATCGAGGGATCCAGCATTGTCCTAAGATGCTTCCATGGTCATGTGGCCAATATGCTGAAGCATGCAGAACACTGTTTTATTTACTTGCATTTGCATGCTTTCAAAATGCTTAGTTTGGCAGGAGCTAGGACAGGAATGGGAGCTCAACCTTTTGCATGGTGCTTGGGTCTCAAACTGCCAACCTTACAGTTGACAAGCCCAGCATCTTAATCACTATGCCATCATACCCACTACATGATGGCTAGAAAACTAAAGACAAAAAATGGCAAGCAAAGAGGAGAGCAATATTGGTTAAATTTATAAAGGAGAAAAAGAATCCAACTTAACTGAATCAAATATATTACAAACTATATTTCTAACACCTATCATTTTGTGTATTCAAGTTGATCAGTTTAAAGTGGATGTATTCAGACAACATGTTAAGCTTGGTTTAATATTAGCTTGGTTAGGTGTACTTTGGAGGGTAGGGGGTGACATAACATGCTGCACAAACTATCTGATTTAGTTAGCTTGTGATTTAATGTTTTCTGCAAAGCAATTTAAATAGGTTGTGTAAATGCAAAATATAATGAGAAATATTATTGAAACATGCTTTGGATGTTTTCTATAGAAAAAATAACAATTATTGTGCAAAAAGTACTCTAGACTGGTCATCTGTTAAGATTAGTACTGCTATCTAATAATTATATTCCTACTTTAGTTAACACATCACAATCCTAACATATTTATCATTATCATATTTTTAATTTAAGTTGAACAAATACAGTTCAAGATTATAAAACTGGATATCTTCCTGCCTTGTGAGAGCTTTAAATGTGCACATTAAGAAAAAGAAAACTTTTTAAAGGAATGGGTAGATTTGGGGGGGGGGGATAACTGTAAATCCCACTCAAATAAACAATGGACAAACCAGATCTAATCTGATATGTTGCTATTTATGATATAACACATGAACTAGATGCAAAAAATTGACTGCACAAATATATAAACTTAAATTTAATGGACAATAAATGTAGGCTGCAGTATTTCTAAAATAACTAGGATATACTGCTCTTTTAAAATTACTTCTCTATTTTCATAATCCCATTCCAACTATAGTGGGGGAGGGTCAGATGTGAAGGGTTTGAATTGGTAGGCCAAAAAGTAGATTTGGTTTAAACAGTGAAATGTCAACATTTAAAAACAAATAAAAGTAAAGAAAAAGAAAAAGAAAAAAAATTGTTTTGCTCATAATGAGTTTGATCCAGAAACTTTGGCACATAGGGTTTTTTTTTAACTCACAGAAGCCTTTGGAATTGGCAAAATCCAATTTGCAGAATAGGCAATGTCTGAAAATGATAATAAAGGTTCATAGCAGTGACAGAGAAAAAGACAACAGTGTTCCAAATCAATAACATTAAGATTTTTAATAATCCAGGACTTCCAGCTGATGTTGCGGTGGTATTGGACATGAGAAGCAAGTCTCCGCGCTCCCACGCAGAGTTCTCCCTGTTGGAGGACTCCGAAAGGAGCTAAAGCCACCCTGTAGGGGTGGTGAAGAAAAGAGGGGTACCCTGTAGTTTGGGGAGAGCAGCAACTCTCCTGCTAGACTCAGGGCTTCTTACCTCTCACTCAACAAGGAGAAGAGGCAGCCATCATGACTGCCATGAAGCTGGGATAACAAAGAAACATGCAGGAGTGGTGCAGATGAAAAGTGATTGGAGCTGGGTGAGAAGATTCCTTTTTTTATTTAGACGCTAACTTCAAAGAAAAAAAAAGAGGTAAATTTTCTAATTTTTAAAGCAATGAACTACCATAGAGAGAAAAATCCTAGACCCGAAAGAAAGTAACTAAGGGGAGAAAAGCTAAAGTCCCTTTAAAATATAGAAAATTGGACTTTTAAATTGGGCAGGTGTTGCTTTGGAAAGGCATTAAAAATGCTGGACTATCTGTCAAGTATTTGCAAGCCATTGGCACATGTATCATACAGACACTAGTGGAGGCAGAAAGTGCCCCCACCCCTATGTGGAAAGGAGGGGCTTACACTGAGTATAAAACCCCCTCTAACCTTTCCACCATGCTCTCTTTTACGTTTGTTCTCCATGAGACATGATCTTTGATAAGGGTAGTCACACACGCTGTGTGCCCCCTATCCTAATGGATATTAAGACAGCCTTTGTATATAGTTAATATATTTTGTTATATGAATAAATATATTTATCACATTTATTCATGCATCTGCCTTTGGACTCTTCTATGCTCCTGGGTGTTTCTACGATCCCAATTTCCACACTATCTACTTGAATAGTTAACTTTGTTTTCATAAACTGAACTAAATTTCGATTAATTCAATCTATAAAACTTGAAACAATGCTGAAACCTAAGCTGAGGTCGCTATCTACTGGTGAATGGAATATATATAGTTTAGAAAAAAAATTAATAAGAAAAATAAATAACATTTATCTGGAGGATTGTGGTGACACTTACTGTTCTATAACTAGTTACTTTATGATCACTGAAGACTCTATTATGAGAATAAGGAAGACTTTTAAGTAAAGGAAAGTGATTTTTGACTGGTGAAAGCTTCCTGGACTACTTAAATGGAATTGATTAATAATTCTGAGATGTAAAGAACTATGATTACTGAACTTTCTGAGGAGTAACATTGGACTGGAATATATTGCTTTTGGACTTGAGTAAGAGCAGGACTTATTAAATTAAGACAAGATGCTTCATCAGTGGGAAAGGAGTGAGATTTCAAGAGAAATGGCGTTGATGTTTCAAAGCATTAGGGGTACTATGGAAAAGAATCACAGAGAGATAAAGTACCTAAAGCAAGGCATATATGGGAAAATAGAAAATATGCTACAACTGATGATGAATGAAGATCAAAGAGTCCAGGAAAGAGAGGAGATAGCAGAAAGAATGGAACAAAAGACAGAATGGACAAACCAAAGCAAACAAAGCAAAAAGATGGGGAAAAGAGGATAAAGATAATAATGACTGATGAGATAAACCAAGGGAAAAGCACTTTAAGAAATTTAAAAATGGAATCAGATAACTGGGAAGATACTTTTGAAAGGAAGATAGGGGCTTGGGTGGATGGAGACCTGGCAGCTTAGGAGGAGAGAGATGGGAGAAATATTCAGTCTGAATGGTGAAGATACAGATTTTGATAGAGATAAAAGATCCAAGAGAGGAGTATGGAGTATCCAAAAAACGAATAAGAATTTTTTTTAATTTTTTTTTTTAAATTTGATTTATATGCCGCCCTTCTCCGGAGACTCAGGGCGGCTTACAATGCGTTAAGCAATATTGAAATAGATAGATAGATAGATAGATAGATAGATAGATAGATAGATAGATAGATGTGTGTGTGTGTGTGTGTGTGTGTGTGTGTGTGTGTGTGTGCGCGCGCATGTGTATTTCTCTTTAGCCAGGTTCTACCTACATAAACCAAGATATTATGCAGCCCTAGTTCAGTGAAATCACAATTCACTAGTTTCTGGGCTTTTTTTTCTTCTGGCAGTCAGCAGACCCTTTGCTGCCCATTGGGAGACTAAGATAGATCTATTTCGGCTTTATAAGGCCTCATCAGTTAGCCACACCCTCATCTCATGTATCCTCCCTGTAAAGGTACAATATTTGTTTTTCTTTCTTTTTCGTAGGTTTTATGTGTATTTCTCTTTAGCCATACACACACACACACACACACACACACACACACACAGATAGATAGAGACAGAGAGAGAGAGAGAGAGAGAGAGAGAGAGAGAGAGAGAGAGAGAGAGAGAGTGAGTGAGTCAGGACTGCATTTTAAGTGGGTGTGGGTTTGTTTGTATCCTGGAGTGTTCTAATGTTAATTCAGTTTGACACAGCTTGGAGCCTGCAGCAACCACAGCATAACTAGCCGATGAGTCATGTGCATTCCAATGGCTCACTGACTGGAGGAGAAGGAGAGAAGTCACCAAGCAACCAGTTCCCAGCTTGGTTGGACAATATGACTGATTGTTTTGGAAACTTGAGAAAACTGAAACTTATATAGATGTGAAAAGCCTGGGAACTTTAATACTGGCTTTTCACTAGTTAGTGCCAATATGGTGCATCTAAATAAATTTGTTCTTTGAGAAAAGGAATGTCTCAGAGTTCAATTTGTGAAGGATGCATTACTTGGAACCTGACATTAAGCCAGTACTCACAAAAAACAAATTTTCCTCACTCCAACTGGAGCTACATTCCAGGGTCCTGAGCCCCGGCTGCTCCCTGGACAGCCGAGGTAGTAGGGAGACTCAGGGAAGACAGAGGACAAGGGTGATGGGGGTGGCCTGAGCGAATTGTGGTCCCTTGAAAATGCCCAGCAGCAGCTCGGATCGGCGATGGAGAGAGCCTGGCTGAGATGTATGCAGCCAGCCCCCAGCAATTGGGACTCAGCTGGGGAAACCCACTCACCAGGGTCGCAGAGGAAACCCATGGCTGTCGCAGCCTGGAGAGGAGAGTTCTGGGTGAGTTGAAGCTGTACGATCCCCTGAACCTGGTCCATGATCAGGAGCTGGGGATCTTCCTGGGGAATCCCAGTGGGACAGGAACTGACTGCCCTCAACCCTTAATGGCAGGCCCAGAGGAAACTATGAGGCCAGTTGCAGCTGGTTCGGATGCTCCTGGGTCTTTGCCCTGCAACCGCCAGTGCTGCCAGAGCCAATGCAGCCCAGATGGAACAACGATGCCTGGCTGGCTTGGCTCCCCCTGGGCCTCCACCTCCCAACTGTCACCGCCAGAGCCAATGCCAACCGAACGGAACTACGATGCCAGCTGCAGCTGCCTTGACTCCCCCTGGGCCTTCGCCCCACAACCGCCACCGCTGCCAAGCCCAAGGCTCCCTGGAGGAATCCACGATGCCGGCTGTGGTTGGCTTGGCTCCCCCTGGGCCTTTGGGCCCCAAGAGCTGCAGCCCGGACGGAGCTACGAAACCGGCTGCAGCTGGCCCAGCTTCCATAGCTCCTTCATCCCTCTGCTTCAGTCCCTCTCCCAACCAAAACTGAAGGGACACCAGAGACCTATGACAGCGATGATGATGCCAAGGATGACCCGATGGTGAGTAAATCCATCCGCCCCTTCGCTATAAAGTTGAAGATAATAACGCCAAAAATGGAGGCCCATGAGAACCTAGAGGCGGTAATCGACACAGGTTGCACTCACTATTTAATCAACCTGTCTACCGTCCTGAGCCAACCCATACATTTTGAGCAGGTCAATGGATTGATAATCGGTGGGGCCCCTGCCATGCTCCTCACCAAACCCGTGAGACTGGAAATTGGTCAACACCCAGAACACCTCCATTTCATAGTACTGCCAAAGATGAAAGAGATGGTGATACTAGGGTTGGCATTGGACAAGTGGGTGCCCGTCATCACATGGAGGAATGGTCACTGAGAGATACGAATTGGGGTAGGGCCAATCCCCCCAAGTCCAACTGCTGCTGAAGAAGCCAACCACAAGATGACACTAAGCAAGATGAGAGGGCTGCAGCAGCCACACAGCTGCCTCCCAGCACTCCCTCAATCTCTAGAATGTATCAGGACCTCGCAGAGGCATTAAGCGAAGAAGACGTGAGCATGCCGCCACCTTACTTTCCAACTGACTGCTTGTGCTGGGGCTAAGCTACCAAAGCCAAGGATGTACTCCATGACTCCCAAAGAAATGAGAGAGTTAAGGAGGTACATCGATGCCTATCTAGTGCAAGGATTCATCCAACCCACGAAATCCAAAGTGGCAGCCCCCATACTGTTTAAGGAGAAGAAAGATGGGGGGATGACACTTTGCATGGGTTTTCATGGAATTAATGCCATATGCATGACAAACACATACTCACTCCCCCTCATGAAGGACATGTTGGCCCATCTGGCCAAGGGGAAGATATTCACCAAACTGTACCTATGTGAGGTGTACTACCAAGTTCAGATCAGGGAAGGAGATGAGTGGAAAACTGTCTTCAACTGCTCCCTCAATAGTTTCCAGCTCAGAGTGATGCCCTTTGGGTTGCAAGGAACACCCACAGTTTTCATGCAACTGATAAATGAGGTGCTGCATGACCACCTGTACAAAAGGGTTCTCATGTACTTGAGCGACATTCTCATTTTTACCAAGACCCTGGAAGAACAAGTGAAGCTGGTGCACCAGGTGTTACAGAAGCTCCTGACAGCCAAACTATAAGCAAAGTTGTCAAAATGCAAATTCCACAAAACCTGCCTAGACTACCTGGGATATTGAGTGTTGAGTGAGGAGATAGAGATGGACCCAGGAAAAGAGAGAGCGGTGCTGGATTGGCAGCCCCCACACAAGCACAAAAAAACAAGGTTTCCTGGGGTTTGCAAACTTCTACAGGCAATTCATCCCCACCTTTGCTGAAATTGCCTGACCAATCACCAAGCTACTGAAGATGGGGAGTGGCCCACAATACCGCGACCAAGCCAACCCCTATGTCGAGCTCGGTCTCCTACTCGACAACGCATATGGGAGGCAGAGAGGAGGTTGTGGGGATGTGAACTCAAGCTACTTGGAAGCTGAAACAGGGAAGCTCTTCACAGAGGTTGGTGATGGTGGCACTGGGTGTTAGGTGGCCGGACGCATCGAGGAAAGGATAGGCAGAGAAGGATCATAGGCGAATGGAGGTGATGGCAGCATTTGATGACATCATGGGCCAATGCAGGGATAATTGGCGGCCTGTTTGAATGTCTCAATCAGCTGAGACTAGCTCAGCTGTTCATTATTTGTGTGGGAGGGGTGGAGCCTGCATAGACATATAAAAACCGCTGAGAGGCGGCTTGTCAGGTTTCAATGCTATCTCAAAATAAAGGAATTTCCAAACTGCCGATCTTTAAGGAAATTTTCTCTTTATTGAGCATAGTGATCTGTCCCTGGCTCTTTCGTGGTCAGTACTGACCTTTGCCCCCCAATCCCTCCCTTTCCAATCCCCAATTCTCTGTGTCTCATTGGCTATCTTCCAAGCCACTTTCCTCATCCCTTCTCCGTCAGATCACAGAAATGTCCCACTCCTCCCATCTCTGAGGAGACAGAATCTTCAAAGGAATTAAGTAGGCAAAAGTTCAAGCTTCTCCTCTCTTTATATATGTCAGTGCTGGGACGCTGACATGGCTGCTTTCAGCGCCAACTTTAAACTATTGTATCTTAGCGTTGCCTTGAAGCTACCTTGCAGCTGCAATAAACCATTTAACAACTCCAGTTTCAGCGTGCATTGTTTGGGGCTGTCAAGGTTTGCTTAGGAACGCTGAGAGAAAGTTGGTGCTCTCCCTTTTTACTCTACTACTGCCTGGTATTTGAGGCAGCATGGTGGAGGAAACAGACCTGGGAGCCCAGGTACCTGATATAGCGGAGGAGGAACAGGAGCTTACGAAGCCTGTGATACAGAAGGACAGTAAACCGCTTGTGGTGAGGCTGAAGGAACAATAAGCACACCAGGAAAGTGATACAGCTGAAAGCCCAGAGGAGACAGGAACTGGCCTGGTGCAACCATCCTCTGGCAACTGGTGACATAGTTCCGCTTTGGCAGGGCCTGTGGGGGGGGTCAAGGCACCAGCAACACTCCCTGCAGGAGAGCATTTTCAGGGATGGAGAGAGAGGAGGTGGGCAGAGGATGGAGAATGGAGTTTCTCCACAGGCCCTGGACCCACTATTATGGACGTTTTAAGGGAAAGGTTTGGAGAAGCCAGCTTTTGGGATGTGCCTTCCTGGCAACCATGGGCGACAGGGCTGGAGCCATCCACTACATGGCAGGGACCTTCTGGGCCATCTGGGACAGATACTCAGTTTCATTTGGCCAGCCCCAAATTACGACTTGAGCAAGCCATTGGCCAATCCAGGAAGGAGAGCCAGTCCCAACAGGGCACCGGAGCTCAGGCTTCCTCACTGGAGGAGGTGATAAGGGGCACTGACAGGGGCACACACAGGATTCAGGCTCATGCGTTGCAGGAAGGTGGGCAACCAGGTTCAGAAGAACAGTTTGACTCCCAGAGGGGAAATAGCAGACATATAGGACCCATGGGCCCCAAAGAGCAAGGCTCAGTTTGGGCCCCGGGTTTATAGCCACCGCAGGCAATGTGGGGACCACCACCCATACAGGCATCATTTGATGGGTGCCCGGATTGAGTGGCTCTTTTCTTAAAACAGGTTATCAGCCACCTGGATTTATATGGAAAATTTTACCCATCTCTATGGGCTATTGTGGTGGTTATCACAGCCGTGCTGACAGGGGAGGTGGCGGACTGGGTGGCCGATCTCCATTGTGAACATGCATGAGAACTTGCAAACATTGGTCTGTTCCTGGAGGCCCTGAGAAGTCAATTTGAGGATGAGTCTTGGGCACAACTGGTGGAAGGAGAATTGGTGGCTCTGAAACAAAGGGGCTGACCAGCTAAGGACTACATGAAAGAGTTTCAGAAGATTGCAGGAAAATTAAGAGCATGGCCTGAACGTTTACTGGTGCACCAGTTCCATGGGGGCTTGGACTGTGAGTTGAGACAGGCATGCATTTATAGAGGCTTGCTGCAGCATCTAGCTGATTGGTTTTGGGCAGCCATAGACTTAGATGTTGGCTTGAGGGAGTTTCGACTCTGAGGGGACACTCTGCCAAGACAGACAGTGGACAGGATTCCACAGATTTCTTAGGGAAACAAGGAGGGTGGACCCACATCCGGGGCCCCGGAACCCACCCAAAGACCATCTTTCCAATGTTTTCAGTGTAATCAGATAGGCCATGTGGACTGTCCTTTCCCTCCACCACAACCGGCAGTGGCACGAGTCCCGGCATCTAGTGCGAAGGGTCTGAACCAAGCATGTGCAATGCTGAAGTGGTCCAGAATAGCCTCGCAGACCCTTCTCTCCGATACCAGTACACCTGTTAAGGAAGTCAGAAGCACACCGGGGCCCGGAAGTCCACCAGTGGTGGTGGGAGACAGCGATGAAGATGATATGATTGATCCAATGGTAAGTACTCCAATACGCCCCTTTGTGTTCCAGATAACTCTCGGGAATCCTCGCACCTCCATGGGGATTAAGCAGGGTGCCTTAATTGATTCTGGATGTACCAGATGTCTAATGCGTAAATCTGTGGCAATTGAGTTAGGTTTACATGTGTTGACTCTAAAAACACCAATCAAATTTGAACAAATGGATGGTTCAAGTCGGGGGGTGGGGAATGCCTGCTACTCAAGTCATGGAGCCAGTGCAACTGGAAATAGAGGAGCACTGGGAGCATATTTGGTTTGTAGTGGTGGAGGTAATGATTGAACCTGTTATATTGGGGTTGGCTTGGTTGGACAAGTGGAAACCTACAATCTGGTAGGAAGGGGGCTATAGAAAACTCCGACTGCAGCTGGGTCCAGAACCAACAGGATGCAAACCCATGGAATGGGTAAAGGAAGGTTGGCAATGGGGACAGCCACCCCAAGTTGAGGGAGTCCCAGAGATATATGCGGATTTGGCAGAAGTTTTTAGTGAAAAGGAGTGTGAGGCCCTACCACCATATCGGTGTACCGATTGTGCCATCAAGTTAAAACCAGGAGCCAAACTGCCAAAACCCCATATGTATTCTATGACACCAAAAGAAATAGAGGAATTACATAGTTATATAAGAATTTAGTTAGGGAGTTCATTCAACTTAGCATGGCTGACATGGCTGCACCTGTTCTCTTCAGCGAGAAAAAAGATGGTGGCTTATGCTTATGTGTCGATTTCTGTGTTCTCAACGCAGTGAGCATAGAGCCTTTATATCCATTACCACTAAATAAAAGACTTACTAGCCACCTTAGCGACAGGTAAGATCTTTACGAAACTAGATTTAAGAGAGGCTTATTATTGGGTCCATATTAACCAGGGGATGAATGGAAAACCATCTTTAATTGCCCCCTGGGTAGTTATAAGTTCCAAACCATTCAGTTTGCAGGGCACCCTGGCCGTATTCATGCAGTTGATAAATGAGGTCCTGCATGAATATTTGTACTGGGGAGTGCTGGTATATTTGGATGGCATACTCATTTATACCAATACGATGGAAGAACATACCCAATTGGTTCACAGTGTACTGGAGAAACTGCTAGCGGCCAAACTGTTTGTTAAAATTTCTAAATGTGAATTTCATCAGACTGAATTGGATTACTTGGGTTATAGAAAATCGCAGGAAGGGTTAGGGATGGATCCCAAGAAAGTTAAAGCGGTAATGGAGTGGCAAGCCCTGGGGATGAGGAAGCAGCTGCAGGGTTTCCTTGGCTTTGCCAATTTTTATAGGCAGTTCATTCCATCATTTGCTAAAATTGCATTTGGACATAAAACCAAGGCCAGGACAGCTAATAGTGTGGATCCTTGAATGTCAGAAAGCCTTTGAGGAACCGAAAGCCTTGTTTGCAAAAGAGCCCATACTACAACACCCTGACCAGAATAAGCCCTTTGACATACAGGTTGATGCGAGTGTAATAGGATGGCTGTAGGGGCGATCCTATTACAGAAAAACAATCACTGTCATTTACAGCCCTGTGCATACATCTCCAGAAAACTCACTCCCACAGAGAGAGGATAGGAAATCTGGGAGAAGGAGGCTTTTGTTATACACTGGGCGCTCCTTACTTGGTGACATTTACTAGAAAGTGTGGGAAATCAGTTTGAGGTCTGGACTGACCACAAAAATCTAATAGTATTGCAAACCCCTAGGAATTGTCACCAAAATAGGTGCACTGGGCACAATATTTTCAAAGATTTAACTTCGTTTTGAAGTTCTTGCCTACCGGGAGGAATTTTTTGGCTGACGCATTGTCACAGATGCTCCAATATAATAGTAAAAGGGATGAAGTGGTACAGGCCATGATCCCCAACAGTCAGCCAGCTTTTGGTGAAACTTTATACAAGCCATAGGAGCAACATAAGGATTAAGTTCAGCCTTCCACCCTAGTACCAATGGGTCATCTGAGAGAGCTAATGCTATGGTGGAATGCTACCTGAGATGTTATGTCTCCTATCAGCAATCAGACTGGTCTCCCCTCTTACCATTTGCCGAGGTAGCATATAACAATTTGGTACATTGCAGTATGTGGCTTACCCCTTTCCAGATTGTTATGGGGAGGGAATTCCTTGCTATCCCAGAACTGGAAATATCATCCGATGAAGGAACATTACCAAGTGAATGGGCTGACTCAAGGTAGCATTAGAAAAAGCAGCTAAGGAGTATAAACAGCATGCAGATAAGAAGAGGGCAGAATATAAACTTTTCCGGGTGGGGGATCAAGTATACCTATCCATGAAGTATATAAAACTGAGGATACTGAATAGAAAGTTGGGTCCTCAGTATTTAGGCCCATTTACAGTAATCAGAGTGATTAACCAGTAACAGTAGCTCTGAAGCTCCCTCCCCTACTAGGCAAGATCCACCCAGTATTTCATAGCAATCTATTAAAACCAGTGGAAGCCTTCAGAGACCCCTCAAAATACCCTGGACCACTAAAGGACAACCAGTATGAAGTAAACAAAATATTAGATTCTAAAATATACAGGGGCAAAGTCAAATACCTAGTACAATGGAAGGGATATCCCTATGAGGATGTCTCCTGGGTGGCTGTGGAAAATATCAATGCTGAACGGCTGTCACGACGGTTCCATAGAAAAAAAAACCACAGAAGCCGAAGACTGATGTTAACATCTCCAATTTATCTCTTGCAGAGGGATTTCTGGTAAAGGGGGGGCCGCCTGTCAAACCTGATCTCCTGCTCGACAACACATATGGAAGGCGGAGAGGAGGCCATGGGGACGCAAACTCAAGCTACCTGGAAGCTGAAACGGGGAAGCTCTTCACAGGGGTTGCTGATGGTGGCACTGGGTGTTAGGCGGCCGGACATGTCAAGGAAAGAATAGGCAGAGAGTGGAGGCAGTGGAGGATCACAGGCAAATGGAGGCGACGGCAGCATTTGATGATGTCATGGGCTGACGCAGGGATAATTGGCAGCCCGTTTGAATGTCTCAATCAGCTGAGACTAGCTCAGCTGTTCATTATGTGTGTGGGATGGATGGAGCCTGCGTAGACATATAAAAAGCACTGAGAGGTGGCTGCTCTCAGCACCAACTTTACTGCTTTTAAACTATTGTAACTTAGCATTGCCTCGAAGCTACCTTGCAGCTGCAATAAACCATTTACCAACTCTGGTTTCAGCGTGGATTGTTTGGGGCTGTCAAGATTTGTTTAGGAACATTGAGACCCTAAACTGGACCCTGGAGTACCAATGCACCTTCAAGCAGCTGAAAGGGTTGTTCACCAAAGAACTGACCCTCAAGCACCCTGACTCCAATCAGCTGTTCATG
Source organism: Arizona elegans (assembly GCA_022577455.1). Taxonomy (NCBI): domain Eukaryota; kingdom Metazoa; phylum Chordata; class Lepidosauria; order Squamata; family Colubridae; genus Arizona; species Arizona elegans. The sequence continues at coordinate 161,104,855 of JAKOOJ010000001.1, forward strand.
ATCCAGGCAGACACCAGTGATATGGCCATCACAGCAGTCTTCCTTCAGAAAAATGCCGAAGGTATTTTACATCCCTGTGCGTACACCTTGAGGAAACTGACAGAGACCAAGCGAACGTGGGCAGTGTGGGAGAAGAAAACTTATGCAATCCAAGGACCCTACTAACCTGGAGACACTTTCTCGAGGGTGGTCCCATGCCTTTCAAAGTATGAACTCATCACAAAAACTTAGAGGCACAAAAGACACCCCACAAACTCTCCCCAAAACAGGTCAGATGGATGCAATACTTCAAATGATTTAATTTCAAACTAAAATACATCCCAGAGGGGAAGAACCTTCTAGCCGATGCTCTATCATGGAAGCCACAATACCACAGCAAACCGAAGGAGGTAGTTCACAAGATTACCCCCTCCCCAGATAGCGTCACAGATGCAGGCGGTGACCCGGGGTCAGGCCACCTGAATGTGAGCCGTGGAAGGAGGGGGCATGACCCAAAAGCTGAAAGACAAATTACTGAATGACCCATGGTACAAGGACAACCCGGGAATACTAACCCTTAAGAATGGACTAGGCTGGAAGGGATCTAAATTGTACATGCCCAACAGCTTGTGGCTCCAGGTCCTTCAACAGAGTCACAACTCTAAACAAGCAGGCCACTTCAGCTACATGAAGACTCTGCACATGGCCAGGCAGCAATTCTGGTGGCCGAGGATGAAAAGAGGCATTGAGGACTATGTAAAGAGCTGTGCCACTTGCACGGTGATGAAGATGAGGCTGGGGAAACCCCCCAGATTACTTCAGCAAGTGTCAGACCCGTCTCAACCCTGGGAGGAGATAGCTATGGTCATTTTGATCATCGTAGACTTGTTTTCCAAACAGGCCTACTTTGTAGCTTGCCCAGGGCTCCCGTCTAACCCAGTCATCAGGCATAGTTATAGGTTACACAGAGTCCCCCGTAGGATCATTTCCAATTGGGGAGTCCAATTCACAAGTAAGTTATGGAGGGAGTTCATGAGGGCCATCGGGTCCTTGCAAGGACTTAGCTCTGCATTCCATCCAAGTACTAACGGGGCTGTAGAGAGAGATAACACCATGGTGGAACAATACATAAGATGCTACAGTATGTCAACTATCAGCAATTGGACTGGGTAGACTTGCTGCCATGTGCAGAAGTAGTGTATGCAGTGCAATGCAGTGCACAGCAGCACTGGATTGACCCCCTTCCAAGTGACCAGTGGGATGGAATTTGTCCCTATGCCTGAACTACCTAGGGAACTCCCTTCTTCCATATCACTAACTGAGTGAATGGAGTCACTGAAGAAGGCATGGGGAAATATGAAATGGGCCCTAAGTGAGGCAGCAGAGGTGCATAAGAAACAGGCTGACAAGCATCAGTCTCCCCAACCACAGTTTAAGATGGGGAATAAGGTTTTCCTGTCCACAAAGTACCTGAAGTTAAAGCTACCCTCAAAGAAGCTTGGTCCCAAGTTCCTAGTGCTGTTTCCTATAGTGAGGGTGATAAACCCGGTGATGGTATGCCTCCAACTTCACCGGTTGTTGGGGAAGTACCTTCCCAAACCAGCAGTGAGTTCACAAATCTGACCAGTGGGTTGAGTACCCACTGGTCAGTGCTCAGAGCAAAGCCTATGGTGATCAAGGGTCAAACTCATTACGAAATAAAGATGATCTTAGACTCCAGAGTGTAAAGGGAAAAATTGGAACATTGGAAGGGGTTCCCACTATCTGAAGCCACCTGGGTAAAGAGTTAGAAAGTGAGCGCAGATAGATTGGTAAAGCAGTTCCATGATAAGTTCCTCCCAAAACCAAAGGGACCTCTCAGGGGAGGGAGAGGGGGCTAGTGGCATTGACTAACCCCATGGTGCTTGATTTCTTGCAAGGGTGTTCCTTCTGTTGAGGGGGCGGCAGCCTGTCAAGACTGAATTTTAATTTTAAAGCCCCCCTCATTTGTGACCTTATTCAGGAGGGGGGTGCGGACCTGGCGGGTATTACGGAGACCTGGTTGGGCCAGGAAGGGGGAGCCCCCCTTGTTGATATGTGCCCACCAGGTTTCCGTGCTTTCCATCAGCCAAGGTCACAGGGGAGGGGCGGAGGGGTGGCGGTTGTTATTAACGAGGGTCTTGGACCGAGGGAGGTCACTGTTCCTCAGACGGCTGGATGTGAGTCCCTCCTTGTGAAGTGGGGTCATAGGGTGCAGTTGGGCTTGCTAGTCACGTACCTGGCTCCCTGCCACGTGGCAGCAGCCCTGCCTGAGCTGCTTGATGTTATAGCTGCGGTGGTGGTTGACACCCCCAGGCTTATGGTCATGGGGGATTTTAACTTGTCATCAGTCGGCGAGACGTCTGAAGTGGCTCGGGAGTTCATGGCTTCCATGACAGCTATGGACCTGACCCAATTAATTTATGGCTCTACTCACACGGGGGGACACACACTAGACCTGGTTTTTGTCTCTGGACAGTGGTCGAGGGATCTAGAGATAGGGGATATAGCGATTGAACCCTTGTCATGGTCAGATCACTCCCTCCTTCGCCTAGACCTCCAAACCGCCACACCCCGCTGCAGGGAGGCGAAACCGACCAGGTGGTTTCGCCCCAGGCGCCTGATGGATCCTGAGAGATTCCAGATGGAGCTTGGGCCATTTCCTGAGGTTCTGGCACACGACTCGGCTGAGGACTTAGTGGCCGCCTGGGACAGGGCGGCGGCTGGAGCTTTGGACCGGGTCGTGCCTTTGCGGCCTCTGACCCGGCGCCGGTCTCACCTAGCTCCTTGGTTTACTGAGGAGCTGAGGGAGATGAAGCGCCGGAAAAGACGCCTAGAGAGCAGTTGGAGGGCTAGTCGTTCTGAATCCGACCGGACACTTGTAAGATCTCATATTAAGAATTACCTAGTGGCAATAAGAGTAGAGAAGAGTAACTACTTTTCTTCTCTTATTGCGTCATCAGATAATTGCCCAGCCGCCCTGTTTAGGGTGACCCGCTCCCTGCTCCATCAAGGGGTGCGGGAAGACCCCTTGGAGGGTAGAGCTGAGGATTTTGTACAATATCTGTATGACAAAATCGCTCAGATTCGAGAACAGCTAGACTCTGACTGGGTTGATCCAGGGGAGATGACTGGGACAGGTCCTGAGAATATTATTTGGGAAGAGTTTGATCCTGTGACTCCCGAAAGCGTGGACAGGATACTGAACAGACTAAATGCGACCACATGTTTATTGGACCCGTGTCCCTCCTGGTTGGTACTGGCCTCCCGGGAGGTGACACAAGGCTGGCTCCAGAAGATTATAAATGCTTCTTTGAGTGAGGGTGTCTTTCCCACCGTCTTGAAAGAGGCGGTGGTGAGGCCCCTCCTCAAGAAGCCCTCCCTGGACCCAGCTGTATTAGCAAATTATCGTCCTGTCTCCAACCTTCGCTTTGTTGCAAAGGTTGTTGAGAGTGTGGTTGCACGACAACTGCCTCAGTACCTGGATGAATCAAATTATCTAGATCCGTTCCAGTCGGGCTTCAGGCCCGGGTACAGCACTGAGACAGCATTGATCGCATTGGTTGATGATCTCTGGAGGGCTCGAGACAGGGGTTGCTCCTCTGTCCTGGTCCTATTAGACCTCTCAGCGGCTTTTGATACCATCGATCATGATATCATGCTGCACCGGTTGGAAGGGTTAGGGGTAGGGGGCACTGTTTTGCAGTGGTTCTCCTCCTTTCTCTCTGACCGGTCGCAGTCTGTGTTGACAGGGGGGCAGAGGTCGACCCCGAGGCCCCTTATATGTGGGGTGCCGCAAGGATAGGTCCTCTCGCCCCTTCTGTTCAACATTTATGTGAAGCCGCTGGGTGAGATCATCCGTGGTTTTGGGGTGAAGTTCCATCAGTACGCTGATGACACCCAGCTGTACATCTCCACCCCAAATCACCCCAATGATGCCCTCGAGGTGATGTCCCGGTGCCTGGAGGCCGTACGGATCTGGATGGGGAGGAACAGACTCAGGCTCAACCCATCCAAGACCGAGTGGCTGTGGTTTCCGTCGTCCCGATATAGTCAGTTGGCGCCATCTCTGACTATTGGGGGCGAGTCATTGGCCCCCACAGATGGGGTTCACAACTTGGGCGTCCTCCTAGACTCGCGGCTGTCTTTAGAAGAGCATATGACGGCCGTGGCCAGGAGGATTTTTTATCAGGTTCGCCTGATTCGCCAGTTGCGTCCCTTTCTGGATCGGGACTCGTTACGCACGGTCACTCACGCCCTTGTCACCTCATGCCTGGATTATTGTAATGCTCTCTACATGGGGCTCCCCTTGAGAAGCACCCAGAGACTTCAACTGGTCCAGAATGCGGCCGCGCGGGTGGTGATGGGAGCAATGTGGCGCTCTCGTGTGACCCCCCTCCTACGCGAGCTGCACTGGCTCCCGGTGGTTTTCCGGGTGCGCTTCAAGGTTTTGGTTACTACCTTTAGAGCGCTCCATGGCTCAGGACCAGGATACTTACGAGACCGCCTCCTGCCACCAGTAGCCTCTCATCGACCAGTTCGTTCCCATAGAGAGGGGCTCCTCGGGGTGCCGTCAGCTAAACAATGTCGACTGACGGCCCCCAGGGAGAGAGCCTTCTCTGTGGAGGCACCTACCATCTGGAACGAGCTCCCCCCAGACATACGGAGGATACAAGACCTACGCATCTTCCGCCGCGCCCTAAAAACGTTCTTATTCCAACAGGCTGGTCTGGCCTAACTCTCCCTTCTAAATTGGCCTTTAAATTGGCTTTTAAATTGGTTTTAAATCTTTTTAGATAAATTTGGATATTTTAATCTTTAAACCTATACCTAAATTAATTAATCTGTTTTTAATAGTTTCTCTAACTTTTATATGTCTTTGTATTTATTTATGCTGTTCACCGCCCTGAGTCCCTCGGGAGTAGGGCGGTATACAAATATGAAAAATAAATAAATAAATAAATAAATAAATAAATAAGTGAGTATGGGATTGTTTGTATCCTGGAGTATTCTAACATTAATTCAGTTTGATACAGCTTGGAGCCTTCAGCAACCACAGCATAGCTAGCCGATGAGTCACCAAGCAACCAATTCCCAGCTTGGTTGGACAACGTGACCGATTGTTTTGGAAACTTGAAAAAACTGAAACTTATATTGATGTGAAAAGCCCAGGAACTTTAGTACTGGCTTTTTGCTAGTTAGTGCCAATATGGTGTATCTAAATAAATTTGTTCTTTGAGAAAAGGAAGGATGCATTACTTGGAACCTGTAATATATATATATTCTTTTTTTCTAATATAATGATGGTCTGATTAGAAATTTGAATAGAAGTAGAAATAAGAATACACACCTTTATATGAAGCAATAGTTAGATGGAAAGATTGAAGGTTGAAAAAGGGTACTATAAGATATGTTTAAATAACAGGAAGACTCATATTTGAATGGCATATTGTGACTTTGAACAACTAAATAATGAAGGGCTATGCCTTATATAAACATGTATGGATTGTAATGAAGGGCTATGCCTTATATAAACAATATTAGGATTAGCAATAATGATCTGATTAGAAGTTAGAATAGAGGTAGAAATAAGATATAGGGGGAATATTAGCAGATTTTTGGTGCTTTTTATATAATAGAATATAAGTAATAATTTGATATGTTTACATTATTGGCATTAAAATGGAATATTGAAATATTTCATTTTCATTTCATTTCATTTCATTTCATTTTCATTTTATTAAATTTGTATACCACCCTAATCCTGAAGGACTCAGGGCGGTGAACAGCCATAAAATAAAACATATAGATACAAAATTTAAAATAGAGATAAAACAAATTAAATAAATTTGGCTGAACCATTTTAAAACCCCAATAATTTAAAACCAAATTTAAAATTCCCATTTAAAAGAGGAAAAGTTTAGGTCAGGCCAGCTTGATGAAATAGGAACATCTTAAGCGCACGATGGAAGGTACGCAGATCCAGAATCCTCCGTATCTCCGGGGGGAGCTCGTTCCAGATAGTAGGTGCCCCCACAGAGAAGGCTCTCCCCCTGGGGCCGCCAGTCAACATTGTTTGGCCGACGGCACCTGGAGGAGCCCCTCTCTATGGGAGCGTACTGGTCGGTGGGAGGCTATTGGTGGTAGCAGGCGGTCCCGCAAATAGCCAGGTCCTAAGCCATGGAGCGCTCTGAAGGTGATAACCAAAACCTTGAAGTGCACTCGGAAGACCACCGGGAGCCAGTGCAACTCGTGCAGGAGAGGTGTTACATGGGAGCGCCATGTCGCTCCCATCACCACCCGCGCAGCTGCACTCTGCACCAGTTGGAGCCTCTGAGTGCTCCTCAAGGGGAGCCCCATGTAGAGAGCATTACAATAGTCCAGACGGGAGGTGACGAGGGCATGAGTGACCGTGCGTAACGAGTCCCTATCCAGAAAGGGACGCAACTGGTGGATCAGGCGAACCTGATGAAAAATCCTCCTGGTCACGGCCGTCAAGTGCTCTTCTAAAGACAGCTGTGAATCCAGGAGGACACCCAAGTTGTGAGTCCTTTCCATGGGGGCCAATGCTTTGCCCCCAATAGTCAGCGATGGCACCAGCTGACTATATTGGGACGTCGGAAACCACAGCCACTCGGTCTTGGATGGGTTGAGCCTGAGCCTGTTTCTCCCCATCCAGATCCGTACGGCCTCCAGGCACCAGGACATCACTTCAAGGGCATCATTGGGGTGGTCTGGGGTGGAGATGTACAACTGGGTGTCATCAGCATACTGATGGTACTCCACCCCGAAACCACGGATGATCTTGCCCAGCGGCTTCACATAAATGTTGAACAAAAGGAGCGAGAGGACTGATCCTTGTGGCACCCCACATATAAGGGGCCTCGGGGTCGACCTCTGCCCCCCTGTCAACAGAGACTGCGACCGGTTGGAGAGAAAGGAGGAGAACCACCGTCGTACGGTGCCTCTCACCCCCAACCCTTCCAACCGGTGCAGCATGATACCATGGTCAATGGTATCAAAAGCCGCTGAGAGATCTAATAGGACCAGGACAGAGGAACAACCTCTGTCCCGAGCCTTCCAGAGATCATCCACCAACACGACCAATGCCGTTTCCGTGCTGTACCCAGGCCTGAAACCCGACTGGAATGGATCTAGATACGTCGTTTCATCCAGGTACTGGGGAAACTGTCGTGCAACCACACTCTCAACAACCTTTGCCACAAAGTGAAGGGAGACTGGACGATAGTTAGCTAATATTGCTGGGTCCAGGGAAGGCTTCTTGAGGAGAGGTTTCACCACCGCCTCTTTCAAGGCGGTGGGAAAGACACCCTCACCCAATGAAGCATTTATAATCCCCTGGAGCCAGCCTCGCGTCACCTCCCGGGAAGCCAGCACTAACCAGGAGGGGCACGGGTCCAACAAACATGTGGTTGCATTCAGTCTACCCAGAATCCTGTCTACGTCCTCAGGGGTCACAGAATCAAACTCATCCCAGATAACATTCTCAGGACCTGCCTCCGTCATCCCCGCTGGATCTACCCAGTCGGAGTCCAGTTATATTGAATAACTACTTTAAAAACATGTATATTAATACTAGGATTATATAAATTTGATTAATATAATAATTATTATGAGTATCATTATTGATGTTTATATCAAAATGAATTATATCCAGGGGCCACACTGTTCATGTATTGATAGTGATGTATATTTAAAAATAAAAAACTAATAAACTATTAAAAACAAGATTTTTAATAATCTCAAATTAAATAACACAATGAACACACACACACAATGAACACATGCATACACAAAAGGAAAATGAAACACAATAGCAAGAGAGCAGCACTGAACATGTTTCCATGTAGTTATGATGCAAAAAGACCATAAACTTTAAGAAGCTCAGGATGACATTTCCTATATAAAATGGTTGTATTTACTTTGTATTTCACAATCTACACAGTGAGAATTGCCTCTGATGTTTCTTATTGACTGAAGAGCCATTACCTCATTCTGACTTGTTAGTCGGGACTGTAATATGTAAAGAAATATACAAACAATAAGACCTAAAGCAATTGCAGTCACAACAGCATTGTCTGTTGGTGACAAAGAGTTCAAACAGAAGTGGAATGATCACAGCATTTGATGCCTTTAGTTAGTGGAATGGGACACCTCACCATAGCGAACTCACTGCAGCCAACTTGGCATGGCCAATTCGCCATGGCCAACTTGCTACAGCCACCTCACTATGGCCAACTTGCTGTGGGACAACTCGCCATGGACAACTCGCCGCAGGACAATTTAATAATTCAATTTAATTATTTAAAATAAATAAAAATTATTTTAATTCTTGTCATTCACATTTCATTCTGTCCTTCCTTTTGCATCCTTTCTTTAATGATTTTATTCTACCATTTCTTTGATATTAGCGTAACTCTTGTCCTGCAGCGAGTTGTCCCACAGCAAGTTGGCTGTGCAAGTTGTCCCACAGGCAGTTGGCTGTGGCAAGTTGGCCATGGCAAGTTGGCACTGGTGAGTTGGCTGTGGCAAGTTGGCTGTGGCAAGTTGTCCCACAGACAGTTGGCTGTGATAAATTGGCCATGGCAAGTTGGCCCTGGTGAGTTTCCTGTGGCGAGTTGGCCATGGCAAATTGTCATAGATCCTTTAGTTAGCTTCTCAGAGAGTTCATCCCTTAGTATGTTTAACTATTTCAATTCAATATCTGAGAAGAACAGCTTACAATTTTCATCAACTGAGAATTTCAGTTACTTAAGCTGAAAAGCTTAAACTTTTCTCAACGCATTGCAGCATATAGAGAATAAGATGTTCAGAATCCAACTGGAGTTATCAGAGGTAAAGTAAATTCAATACTGAAGGATGATATTATTAATACATATATCGAACAGAGAACAACCAATTCTCATACAGAAATTCTGAAAAACTAAAATAATTTCTTAAAGTCCCACTTTTCTTTGCAGAAAAATCTGGAAAAAAATAATGCAGTTGCAAGCAAATATCAGAGTTGAGCCAATGGCTTGCTTAAAAAGCCCCTCTACACTGGTCTGTTAATTATCTCTACTTTGATCTGGAGATACAATTTCTATGAAGTGAGACTTGCTCTTATACTCTATATTACGTGTATCCTAAGACTTACTATAGGAACTCCTGGCAATGGATTTGAAGAGAATCATATAATACGTTATGTAACTAGATATAATATGGTAAATCAATTCCCCTCCACATCTGTCCCATCTCCCCTTTTTAACAAATGTTAAATTGTTGTTCAATATTCAATCTTTTTTATGACCACATCATTTAGTAGCTATTATATTTATTGTTCCTGCTAATACAATTTAACTTTTTTTGTTTAAAATCATAAACTTTGTAAGTTGTTTTATATTACTTAATAGCAATAGCATTAGACTTATATAAGCAGTCTCCATAGTGCTGTACAGCACTCTCTGAGCAATTTACACTGTCAGAATATTTTCCTCAACAATCCAGGTCTTCATTTTACCAACCTCGGAAGGATAGAAGACTGAGTCAACCTTGAGCCTCCCAGAATCGAATTCCTGGCTGTGGGCAGATTTATCCTGCAATACTGCATTCTAACCACTGTCACCATGGCTCTTAATGTATTGAGTCTTAACAAAGTTCCTCTAGTTAATGTATATTTCATATAATATAAATTCTGAAGACATATACCAAGCCTAGCTGAATTTATTCATGATTAAGTTCCACTGGGAAAAACTGCACAAATTAAGTCAAATACATACAAGTAACTATACATACGATAAGTAAAGTATTACTTTCAAAAGAATGTGATATAACTATCTTTTCATATATCTAGACCATAAAAATAAAAGAAAAAAATGTATCAGCCAATTTGATAAATATTTTGTCAGTTATCTATTTAAGTCCAAGGGCATTACCAGAAAATAGGTACACTTTTAATGAGAAGCTTTTGTTCAGAATTGATGAGGATGATGATGATGATGATGACAATTCTTAAACATACTTGTGTCAAGTTTCGAAGTGTATTCAGGCTGCTTTCACTTTTACTGATTCACAACTTGCCAACAGACTGGAGGAATAAGGGAGGGAGAGATTGGAATGTGCATTCCAGTGTTATCGCATTCCAGACGATAACAAGAAACTGTATCATGGGAACCAAGGACGCTCCAGCAGTTGTCTGCCAGAGGCGTGGTGGTTTTTTCATAACACCTGGGTACCTAATTGAACAATGTGACCTGCACTAATGGGGGAGAGGGAGGATTCTATACTTTAATTATATTGAATTGCCTGGGAATCTAAGTTACATGACACCATCAAGAGGCAGCAGCAAATTTATCCTGAGGGCACTTTTGTTGTGACTGAAGATTTTAACCAAGCCTGTCTAAAGTCTGTTCTCCCTAAGTTTGTGCAGTATGTGCAGTGTACCACTAGAGGTAAGAACACTTTAAACCATATGTATTCAAACTTCCCAATATAGTCAGTTGACGCCATCAACAGTAGACGTCCCGATATAGTCAGTTGACGCCATCTCTGACTATTGGGGGCGAATCACTGGCCCCCACGGAGAGGGCTCGCAACTTGGGCGTCCTCCTGGATTCACGGCTGTCTTTAGAAGAGCACTTGATGGCCGTGACTGGGAGGATTTTTTATCAGGTTCGCCTGATTCGCCAGTTGCGTCCCTTTCTGGATCGGGACTCGTTACGTACGGTCACTCATGCCCTCATCACCTCCCGCCTGGACTATTGTAATGCTCTCTACATGGGGCTCCCCTTGAGGAGCACCCGGAGGCTCCAACTGGCGCAGAGTGCGGCTGCGCGGGTGGTAATGGGAGCGTCATGGCGCTCCCATGTGACACCTCTCCTGCGTGAGCTGCACTGGCTCCCGGTGGTCTTCCGGGTGTGCTTCAAGGTTTTGGTTACCACCTTAAAGCGCTCCATGGCTTAGGACCTAGTTATCTACGGGACCGCCTACTACCACCAATAGCCTCCCACCGGCCAGTACGCTCTCATAGAGAGGGACTCCTCCGGGTGCCGTCAGCCAAACAATGTTGGCTGGCAACCCCTAGGGGGAGAGCCTTCTCTTTGGGGGCACCTACCGTCTGGAATGAGCTCCCCCCAGAGATATGGAGGATCCCGGATCTGCACACCTTCCGCCGCGCTGTGAAGACTTTTTTATTCCATCAAGCAGGCTTGGCCTAATCTCCTCCCTCTTTTAATATGTAAATTTTAATCTGTTTTTAAATTTTTGGGGTGTTTTAATTTGTCTGGGCCAAAATGATTTAATTTGATTTTAACTGGTTTTTAAATTTTTTGTATTTATGTATTTTATTGTCTGGCTGTTCACTGCCTTGAGTCCTTCGGGAGTAGGGCGGTATACAAATCAAATAAACTAAACTAAACTAACTAAACTAAACTTAAGACAGGCATATAGAGCAATCCCCCTCTCCCATCAGGGTATGTCTGACCATCTCTCTCTGCTATTGTGCCCAAAGTATATCCCCCTTAGAAAAAAGATACGGCCAGTCAGAAAAATTGTCAAAATCTGGCCAGTTGTAGGGCTGCTTTGAGACTACCAAGTGGAGTATATTTGAACATTTGGAGCTGCAAGAATTCACAGACACTGTACTTTCATACATTAAACCATGCACAAATAATTTAACAGTGAATAAGCACATCAGAGTTTACTGGATGTCAGCAGAGGTACAATCACTTCTGAGACCCCGAAACTCCACCTTCAAGGCAGGAAACAAAGACAAATACAACAGGCAAAGGGCAAACTTGAGGAGAGGCATTAAGAAATACAAACAAAAGGTAGAGAAGCATCTGGCAGATAATAACTCAAGACATATTAAAATGTAACATATTACATGAACAGCTGGCAAAATGGGCAAATAATGAAATATGTATGCTAGGGGACTTTAATGGAATTGTGGATCCAAAACACGATTACAAATGTGATATAACTAAAAAGAATAAAAAATCCCCCTTACCAAAGACCTTTTTTGACTTGGTGGATGAGATAAATCTAATAGATATGTGGTGTACCTTACACCCCCAGGATAGACAATTTACTTTTTATTCAATCCCACAGAACTCCTGGTCTAGAATTGATATGGTCTGGGCTACCAGAAAACTGGGTCTAGAAATCAAAAAGGTTAATATGTGCTCGAATGCTTGGGCAGACCATAAGTTCCTTGATATTAGTTGGCATCACGATACCAAGAAAATACAACAGAGATGGAGTTTAAGGACTAAGTTGCTATATGAAAAAGAGTTTATACAGAAATTGAATGAAGAAGTCAAACGCTTCTTCCAAGAAAATGGAAACCGAGAGACAGCCAAAGAAATTGTGTGGGACACCATGAAGGCCTATGTGAGAGGGGTAGCCATCTCATATATTGCCTTCAAAAACAAGGAAAAAAGAAAGACCAGAGAAGAGCTTACCAAAAAGCTATCGCAAGCTGAAAATGAACTCCAGCAATGCCCGGGAGATGAGGCGATTAAACAACAGTGGTCGATGACCAGACATAGATTGAATTTATTGGACCAGGAGGAGATGGCACAAAAAATAAAAAGATCTAAGCATTATTGTTTTGAGAATGCTAATAAGTCAGGGAGATGGCTGGCGTATAAATTAAAAAAAGAGAAGGAAAAAAATCAAATATTAGTATTAGAAGACTCCCAGGGTAACCTCCTGATGAAGGAAGAAGACAAATTAGAGAGCATAAGAAAATTTTACGAAGGTCTATATAAAAGTGAAGGAATTGAGTCAAACAAGGTAGAACAGTATTTGTTGGAAGCCAAAGTACCCCTAATTTCTGAAGAAGAAAAGGAAATGTTAAATGAAAAGATTACTATAGAGGAATTAAAAACGGCCCTTTCTAAAATAAAGAAGAACAAAACCCCAGGCCCAGATGGTCTCCCCGGGGAAATATATCAAAAATTCGATGATGTCCTGAAACTAGAGTTATTAGAAATACTAAATGAGGCTCTTGCTGGTATCACAATCCCAGATTCTTGGAGAGAAGCATATTTGATGCTCATACTGAAAGAAGGTGCCGACCCAAAGCAGATATCCAACTACAGACCCATCTCATTGCTGAATGCAGTTTACAAATTGTTCATGAATATAATTGCGGAGAGGTTCAAAAAATTTTTAAATCGGTGGATACATAAAGATCAAAACAGTTTTCTCCCAGGGAGACAGATCAGAGACAACTTGAGAATAGTTTTAAACACCATTGAATATTATGAACAACACCCTGAAAAACAGCTGGCCTTAATGTTCATCGATGCCCAAAAGGCATTCGACAATTTGAATTGGACCTTTATGATAAATCCAGTTGACCTAATGGGATTCGGGACCAACTTTAGGAAGATGATAGAGAATATCTACAAAAACCAGAGGGCAAACATATTAGTGAATGGAGACAGAACTCAAGTGTTTCAGATCCAAAAAGGAGTGAGGCAGGGATGCCCCTTATCTCCCTTATTATATATCTTGGCGTTAGAGGTGCTACTTAGAAAGATTAGAGCTAATAAAGACATTAAAGGATTAAAGATTAGGAACGAAACATTCAAAACCCAAGCTTTTGCTGACGACGTAGCCCTCATAATAGAAGATCCACTAGAATCCGGTGTAAAATTAATGCAGGAAATACAGGATTATGGAGAAGTGGCGGGCCTTAAACTCAATAAGGATAAAACTAAAATAATAGTGAAAAACATGACAGATCTACAAAAGGAAGAATTGGAAGATTTATTAGGCCTCCAGACAGTTAGGAAAATAAAATACTTGGGAATATGGATCACTGCGAGATTCTCCTCATTAAAAGACGATAACTATATCCCCCTACTGCAGAAAATACATCAAGACGTTGAAAGATGGAAAAGGCTCAAATTGTCCCTGATTGGTAAAATTGCAGCGATTAAAATGAACATTTTACCTAAAATTTTGTTCCTATTCCAAAACATTCCGTTATCATTAGACAAAAATTTTTTTTTGGACTTGAACAAATATATTAGAAACTTTCTGTGGGAGGGTAAGAAATCGAGGATTTCTTTTAAGATACTTCAAGGGAAAAGGAATTTGGGAGGTTTTGGGCTCCCGGATTGGGAACTATATCAAAAGGCGGCAAAAATAATTTGGATCAAGGAGTGGATCAAGTTACAAGATAGGAGAATTCTGACTTTGGAAGGACACAACCTTCTAGAAGGATGGCACTCCTACCTCTGGGATATAAAGAACAAGAAAAAAATCCTATTTCCATAAACACAAAATCAGGGAGACTCTTATCCGCACGTGGGAGGAAATTAGACAGAGGATTTATACCAAGGTACCTAACTGGCTTTCCATTATGGAAGCGTTGGCGGCTCCAAACAGGAGAGAGGACTACAAATTGGGCACATACAAGGATATCCTTGATGGAGAAAGGAAACTTAAATCGCTGGATTTATTGAGGGACCAGGGTTTTAACTTGGATTGGTGGAACTATCTTCAGATTAATTCAAGATTCCAAAAAGACAGAGATAAATTTGGTATAGAAGCTAAACACGGAAATTTTGATAAAATTATTTGGGGAATAGATAAGAAAATGTTAACAAAAATTTATAACTTCCTATTAGATGAAGATAAGGCAGAGATTATAGCAAAAAATCAATTAAATATCTGGGGAAAAAAACTGGGATATAGACTAAATTTTAACGATTGGGAGATAGCCTGGAATAGGAACTACAAAATAACCAAATTGGCAACATTTAGAGAAAATCACTATAAAATGTTACACAGGTGGTACCTAGCCCCAGCTAGGCTAGCGAAAATGTTTCCAAATCTCTCACCCACATGTTGGAAATGTGGAAAAATGGTCGGCACCTTCTATCATCTATGGTGGACTTGCCCTGAGACCAAAAAGTACTGGTCCAAAATCCGACACTGGCTCTGTGAAATAACGGGACAGGAGGTAGTCCTAGCTCCAGAATCCTTCCTCCTGGGCATAACTGAAGATGGCTTAAATAACAACATAACCCAATTTATAATCCAGATCACAACCGCGGCTAGATTAGCCTTCGGAAAATGCTGGAAAAATAAACTTATACCCTCAGAAGAAACTCTAATAAATAAAATCCTAGAGTGCGCAGAAATGGCGAAACTGACGAGTGAGTTAAATAATGAGGATAATTCTAAATACTATGATGTATGGGGAAATTGGTATAATTGCTTGAAGAACAAGATAAAAACATGACTTTAGGATATGACCTGTTTTGCACATGAATTAAAGTTGTATTGTATAGAATAATGTATAGTTAAGGATAAAGCTTATTTAACATTTGTTTCACTAAATTGTACAAACACTGTACCTCCGAAAGGAGATAGAGATTGTATATTTTCTTTTTATTTTGGAAAATTCAATAAAGTATTAAAAAAAAAAACAGGTGATGCCATCACCACTGCTCTACATATTGCACTGAGCCACTTTGAGAAATCTGGGAATTATGTCAGAATGCTTTTTATAGCTATAGCTCGGCCTTTAACACCATTTTACCAGGCATTCTCAATGAAAAGCTGACTGACCTGAATTTCCCTCCCCTCACTTGTGACTAGATCAAAGGCTTTCTGTCTGATCATACACAAACAGTAAGGGCTGGGTCTTTTACATCTTTTACATCTTTCACCCTGAAGCTCAGCACAGGCTCCCCTCAGGGCTGTGTGCTCAGCCCCTACCTGTACTCACTGTATACACATGACTGCATATCCTCTGATCCACCCTACATCATAATAAAGTTTGCAGATAACTCAACAGTGCAGGGTCTTATAACTGGAGCATACAGGGAAGAAGTCCAGAAGCTATCCACATGGTATTCAAAAAACAACCTACATCTAAACACTAGAAAGACAAAGGAGATGGTGCTGGATTTCCAGAAGCAAAGAGAGGAACCTGCCCCACTGTATACGGGGGGGGGGGGGTGTTCCTCTTTTAAATTCTTGGGAGTGCTCATTAGTTAAGATCTCACCTGGAAAAACAACACATCCCTGGTGGTTAGTAAGGCTCAATAGAAACTTCATTTCTTTAGAGTCCTGCAGAAAAATCAGGTGGAACAACAGCTGATGACTTCTTTCTATCGGTCCATGATAAAAAGTGTCCTTACATACTATATAACAGTATGGTACACTGGTTTAACAGCTGTGGACAGGAAGGCGCTAGAGAGAGTGATTAATTTGGCAAAAGAAACCATTGGTTGCCCCCTAACACCACTGGATGACATTGCCAGGTCTTGCTGTTTCAGCAGAGTAAGCAATACTTAGGGATGATTCACACCCTGACCAGTGTCTCTTTTCACTTTTACCATCGGGTAGAAGGCACAGAAGTATAGCCAGATGGACAAACAGGTTTAAAAATAAGTCTACCTATGGACTGTCAGACTCCTAAATACAATATATCACCACAAACATATTAATATGATGAATTTCACTGGTGCCAGTGTAATGTGTAATATGTATATACCATGATCATACACCAGAGTAATATACATGTTGCACAGAATATGACATACATATGGAAACATATGACTAGGTTTTTTTCCTAACTACTTGTATAAGGATTATTCTTTATATTATTCATGTTGTCTTGTATTGTTGTATGGACTGCACCAGTAGATGCTAAACCAATTTCATTGTATACATGATGTACAATAACAATAAAGGCTTTGAACTTGAACTTTGAACTCTGAATTAACCAGAGTTGGTTTTGCTTTCATTCTATGACAAAATGATGTACTCAATAAAGTTTTGCATAAAGAGATTAGGGCATCTCAACAGTGTTTGCTTGGTTGGGTTCATCAATTGAAACCTTGATATTAAACCAGCTCTGTCAAGATCCTAAACTAACATAGGGATCCTGGGCCCTGCAGCCTGTCCGGCTACCTCCAGAAGAGTTGTGAAGACCCAGGAGAAGATGGACTGGATGGAACGTAAAGGAAAGCAGGCAGCCAAGCCCGGGATAGGGCTGGTGAGGAAGACTCTGATTGCAGCCCAAGTGGAAGTTGATACTCAGACGGAGGAGGAGGCTGAGCCACCAGCAGGGTGAGATGAGGCTGTGGCAGCTGGGGCCTCCATCAGGCAGGAGAGGAACTGTAGTGAGGTGTGGCACCAGACACTGCTGGAGCCAAGTCCCCTCTGATCTGTCCTAGGGTATCGTTCATCCATGGTCTGAGATGGAGAGCCAAGGGAAGCACCCATTGGGGTGGAAATTCCTTGCTGAACTGGCTCCTGTTCCTGCCGAAGCCCTGAGGTGCACTGTCATCATGTAATTGCAGTATGGCCAGGAGAATCACCGAGCTGCAGTCTGCACGGCACCAGCACCCGGGGTGGTTCTGAGAACCTGACCCCTCCGAAGCTGAAGGAACCACCGAGGAGGGGGAAGGAGAAGCTGTGAGGGGCACGCCAGGTCACAGAGGTTTCCCCCCAAGCAGTGAAGGGGAGGAACTCCGATCAGGGAGGACCCAAAATTGACCCTCTACAAAAGAAACAGCAAGGGGGAAGAAACCTGATGGTAAGTGAGGTCATCAATCCTTTGTCGGCCCAAGTGGAGGTTGCAGTGCCTCACTCAGGAGTGAAGGGGATGGTAAAAACCCTAATAGACTCAAGGTGCACCTGATGCTTAATCAGCCTGCAGGTGGTATGAAAGCTGGGGTTACAAGTGAGAAGGCTACACCTGCCTATGAAGTTCAAGCAGGTTAATGGCTCCATGTTAGGAGGACTGCCTGCTTCCTACCTGGCAGAACCAGTGTATCTAAGGCTAGGGGACCACAAAGAAACCATTCAATTCATAGTGGTCCCAAAAATGGCAGAGGCCATGATATTGGAGTTATCAGAATAACAGAATAACAGAGTTGGAAGGGACCTTGGAGGTCTTCTAGTCCAATCCCCTGCTTAGGCAGGAAATCCTACAGCATTTCAGACAAATGATTATCCAATATCTTCTTAAAAACTTCCAGTGTTGGAGCATTCACAACTTCTGGAGGCAAGTTGTTCCACTGATTAATTGTTCTAATTGTCAGGAAATTTCTCCTTAGTTCTAGGTTGCTTCTCTCCTTGATTAGTTTCCACCTATTGCTTCTTGTCCTGCCCTCAGATGCTTTGGAGAATAGCTTGACTCCCTCTTCTTTGTGGAACACTGCTATCACTGCTATCCTTAACCAAGTGACCAGTATAACCCAGTCATACACTGCATGAAAAATGAAAGGCATGTAATGATGGCGGGAAAGGGTCCCACCTCTATGGAGGATGAGCAAAATGAGCCCGAGAAGGAGAAAGATAAGGGGAAAGAACCCGAGCTCATAAAAATGGCATCCAATTGATCATTGGAAATACAGCTCATCCCCAAAGAATAGCTGGACTTGGGGAAGGTATTTAGTGAGAAGGAATGTGACATCCTACCTCCCCTCCCCCATTGCCCCACAGATCTATGTAATTGAGATCTTGTCAGGGGTAAAACTCCCTAAGCCTAAGAAGTATTCAATGGCTCCCAAGGAGATGGAGGAACTGAGAAACTACATTGATAAGAACCTAGCTAGGAGATTCATCCAAGCCGCCAAATTCTGTGTGGCTGCCCCCATGCTGTTCTAAGAGAAGGATGGGTCATTAAGTGTGCATTGATTTTAGGGGGATAAACGATTTATGAGTAGAAAACATGTACCCTCTCCCCCTCATGCAGACATGTTGGGACACTTAGACGAGGGGAAGGTGTTCACCAAGTTGGACTTGAGTGAGGCATACTACCGAGTGAGAATCAAGGGAGGTGCCATTAACTGCCCATTAGGGTGCTAATTTAAAGTGATGGTTTACAGACTACAGGGAGCCCCTGCCGTATTCATGCAGCCAATTACAACAGGGTCCTAGGGTATCTGGATGACATTCTTATCTATTCTGAGACAATTGAGAACCATGTGAAACTAGTGAGACAACTGCTAAAAAACTTTTAAATGCTAAGTTGTATGCCAAGTTTTCAAAATGTGAATTCCATAAAACCAGCCTAGATTATCTAGGCCAGGGGTGTCAAACTTGGATCGTCACATTGCCATCACGTGACATATCATGACTTTTTTCCCCTTCACTAAAATGGGGTTGGGGGTGGCCAGCGCACGGTGCATATGACCCACGGGCCACAAGTTTGACACCTCTGATCTAGGCTATAAGGTGTCCTGTGAAGGAGTTGAGATGGACCCAGGCAAGGTAAGAGCCATTTTGGAGTGGCAAGCCCCATGAACCTGTAAACAATTACAAAGTTTCCTGGGGTTCGCAAACTTCTACAGACAGTTCATCCCATCCTTTGCAAAAATTGCCTTGCCAATAACGGAGCTATTAAAATCAAGATGAGGGGGAGAGAGACCTTAGCCCAGCCAGATGTTGAACTGGACAATAGAATCCCAAGCAGCGTTCAAAAAGCTCAAGAGACTGTTTGTGGCTGAGCCAGTCCTAAGGCACCTCAACCTTGAGGAGTCATTTGTGATTCAACTGGATGCTAGTGTTGTGGCAGTGGGGACAGTACTCCCTAAAAAGAACACAGAGGAGAAACTACAACAGTGTGCTTACACCTCCTGAAAACTAAATGAGACTGAGAGACATTGGGCAGTCTGGGAGAAGGAAGCCTTCATGATGCAATGGGCATTGTTGATATGGAGGCAGTTCCTAGAGGGGAATAATATTCCCTTTGAAGTATGGACTGACCACAAAAATGGTCAGTCACCATAGAACTGAAATTGCCTTGAATACTAGGGAAAGTGCACTCAGTATTCCTGTCATGCCCCCATCAGAGTCTGAATCTGCAGGGGAAGATGAGCTGGAACAAGACGTGACAGAGATGGAGAGGCTGGCTCCATTGGCCTTGGAGGAAACTGGGGAAGAGCAGAGTCAGTCCAGGCAAGGCTTTTCTGAATTAGTAAAGCCTGCAGACAGGGAGCGCTCAGGAGAAGAGCAAGGACTACCCTCTCCTGATCTGAGAGCAAGGAGGGAAGAGAGACAGCGAGATCAACACAGATTGAGGAAGGAGAGTGCCCCACCCCCTTTCACAAGGCATACCTAGGGACTGCGATGTAAGGAGTTAGCATTTGTTGGGAACAAGCATTGAATCTTGGAGCCTCATGTGCACTTGCCATAGCCTGGAGATTGCTGTACTATGTCTTGTGGGGCTTGCCAGTTTGCCTGCTTCGCTGAACTTCTTGCTCTGGTTACTGTTTAGCTACCCTGGCTTATTGGATTGCTGGCCCTGGTTGCTGTTTGGTTAACCTGGCTTACTGGACTACCTGCAGCCAGAGGCTTCTGAAGGTGCATGTGAGAGCTTTGCTCCAGGACTTGTAGTGAATGTGGGAACGTTTGGGGGCACAGTTGGAGCAATAAAGGGGAGTTAGACTTGTTCTCTGGTTGTGTTACTTTCGTGCCATGCCCTGGGTCATCACAATTCCATTGTAGCTTACTCAAGCCAGTGGTGGGGTCTAAACTAAGGCCAGTTAAGAGAGAGGGTCTGGGACCAATAATAGTAGGGGTGAAAAGCATTATGAAGTTAAATGAATTTTAGATTCCAGACTTTAGAAAGGGAAACTACAATACTTGGTGCAGTGGAAGAGTTATTCAATTTCGGAAACAAGGTGGATTCAAGTCCCCAATATTAAAGCAGGTTGTTTAATAAATAGGTTCCATGCAATATACCCTCAAAACCAGCCCCCCCTCAGTGAAGGAGTAAGGAGTTTAAATGCTATTAACATGTGTTTGCTATTTTCCAGGTACCTTCTACATTTGGGGGGTGGGGGAGTGGGGATCTGTCAAGCTTCAAAGTGTATTCAGGCTGCTTTCAGTTTTACTGCTTCACAGTTTGCCAACAGACAGGGGGAATAAGGGAGGGAGAGATTGGAATGTGCATTCCAGATGATAACAAGAAACTGTCTCATGGGTATCAAGAATGCTTCAGCAGTTTGCAAGAGCCGTGGAGGTTTTTCCATAACAACACCTGGGCACCTAATTGGACAATGTGACTTGCACTAATGCGGGAAGGAAGGATTCCATATTTAATTATATTGAATTGCCCGGGAATTAGCCAGAGCTGGTTTTGCTTTCATTCTGTGCTGAAATGATGTGCTCAATAATGTTTTGCATAAAGAGGTTAGATCATCTCAACAGTGCTTGCTTGGTTGGGTTCGTCAGTCAGAACCTTGACAGTTTGTGCTGAAATATGGACCTTGTGCAATATTACTCTGAAAATGTTAGCATTCTTAAATGTAAGGCAATGTACAATTTCTCTTTATGTGGAAATAACAATATCCAGGAACTGAAAATTTACAAATAGTGTTATTTTTTCCAGAATAGTTCTAAATGCCTTGTGCATATCTGTAAGAATTTTGAATGAATAAAAATAATCATAATAATTAAGTCAATGGTTCATCTCAAATGTATTCTGGAATACATTTCCAGAATATATTCTGGAAATGAAAAAAGAAAAGGAAAAACTTATTTAAAAAACAGATGACATGTTGCACAACAGGGCAAAATATACATTAATTTGAATTTTAGATACTAAGAAAGTGTATCTAACCTTATTTTTGCTGCTTTCACATGATTGTAGCCTGGCCAGAATCTGACTCTCTATTGCTTGGAGCCAGGCATCTCTTTCTTCATATGTTGTAGCTTCAAAGTGCCATGTCTGGCCAGTAAGGGACACAATGGTAAATTCAAATTTTTCTTCTTGCTCTAAAAATAAATTGAGAAATAAGTAAGAGGAAAGGAGAAGATTGATTTGATTGAATTCTCAGATTAAAGGTTTAAGTAATCTATTATTTCATAATTAGCAACTCTGCAAAAAGAATACAGCAGATCAAATAAATTTTCTGCCACAACTGTTCCTCCAGTTTTTTTTTAAATAAACAATAATCTTTAAAGATATGAATAGGAATGGAAAAGCACTTGGTAGAAAATCTCTTTAAACCTGATATTTTGCTGTCTTCTTTAATATGTCTCCTTGAGAGTAACTGCTTCTTTTCTTTAAGGAGAATATAGATCACATCAACTACTGATTATTAATTTTTAGAAAGGAGTACAAAGATTTTTACAACTTTCAATTTTTTTATGCTGCTTTTGACTTAAAATATTAAGAAAACAGAGATAAGAACCATAATTGTAATTCAAAGGAATAACATTTCCTTCGTAACAGTGACTGTATATTTTTGCACATTTAGTATATTGCAAACTTTGTCATATTTATCTATCTATCTATATAAAAAAGGCTGTATGTATGTATGTATGTATGTATGTATGTATGTATGTATGTTCCAGCATAACTCTGAAACGCTTTGAAGAATTTCAACCAAACTTGGTACACAGATGACTTACTATCTGTAAAAAAATACTCTGGAGTAAGACGCCCCTAGCACCCCTAGGTGTGTGTGTGTGTGTGTGTGTGTGTGTGTGTGTGTTCCAGCATAATTCTGGAATGCCTTGAGCAATTTCAACCAAATTTGTACACAGATGACTTACTCCCTGGAAACAAATAAGACACCCCTAACACCCCTCGAGATGTGTGTTCTGTTAAGATACAGCCTGTTGTGCCTTAAAATGGCTTCTCCTGTACTGCCTTAAAATGGCTTCTACTGTACAGCACAGTGGAGTTGCCATAGTAATGGTGCACCCTCCCAGCCCTGCCACAGCCGGCCAGGGGTTGTGAGAGGAGAAGGAGGGGAGGAGGATGGCCACCGGAGCCTTAGTGCAGGAGCGAAGCAGCTCTATATTTGCCTTCATGCCACATTTGTGCTCAAGGCAGCCTTCACCTCCTGCCACTTTGGGCTGGAGCTTGTGCCCACCGCACTAGGCTCAAGAGCTGCGGGGGGTGGGACAGGGCAAGGTGATGGCCAGAATTATAAGCCGCGTCGTATTGCTAGGGGCAAGTGGGGCAGGATCGCATTGTCACTCCATGTCATAATGGCCTCCAGTAGGAGAGGGGACCCCATCTCCCCCATTGTGAAGCACGCTAAAGTTCACTGTGCTGTGCAAGGCACTGCAAGAGTGCTTCATGGCCTGCCCGATGCCTCATATCAGAATCAGATGGGGGGAGAGAAATACAGGCAGAGAGAGAGAGAGATGTACACACACAGAGATACAGAGGGGAGAGACAGAGAGATACAGAGAGAGGGGAGATAGAGAGGGTGAGAAAGAGAGAGACACACAGAGAGAGATACAGAGAGGGGGCAGAGAGAGACACACAGACATACAGAGGGGGGAGATAGAGAGGGAAAGAGTTCCCTTTCTATTCCCGCATCTAAGTTGTTTATGAAGACATTGAAGAGTACTGGGCCTAAGATGGAACCTCGTGGTATCCTACTGCTTACTTCCCTCCATGTAGACGTAAACCCATTAAGAACTACTTGTTGAGTAGTCCTTAATGGGTTTTTCAGCCAGTTACAAATCCATCTGGTGGTGATGCTATCTATCCCACTTTTTTCTAGCTTATCAAGAAGTAGGTTGTGGTCTACTTTGTCAAATGCTTTGATGAAGCCTAAGCAGGGGCTGGATTCAGCAAATTTCAGCAAATTTCGCTGCCCGGTTGATGGGTGGGCATGGCCATGGGGGCATGGCCTTCTCAGCCTCCTGCACCATGGTGGGGGGCTCCCCAGACTCTGGAGGCTTTCCTGGAGCCTCCAGGAGGGCAAAACGGCCTCCCCCAGGCACTGGAGGCCCTCCAGAGGCCGGAAACTGGCCCGTTTCCAGACTTCCTTTAGGCCCATTTTTCACCCTCCCAGAGCCTCCGCGCGTGCCCTGCACTTACCTGGCATCCATAATGGGCCGCATGGAGACACCTGGGAGGGGTGGGGTGTGGTGGGCCAGGTCAGCCAGTCCTTGGAACAACCAGTTCAGCGAACCAGATTAAAATTAACATCCAGTTCTCCCAAACTGGTCTGAACTGGCTGAATCCCACTCCGAGTATCAGTATAATACATCCACAGTATTTCTCTGGTCTACTGATTTAGTCACTATGTTGAAGAATGAAATAAGATTGGTTTGGCATGATCTGTTTTTAACAAACACATGCTGACTGCTACTTATTACTTTACTGGTTTCTAGATGTTGGTAGATCTGTTTTTAATTATCTTTTCCAGTATCTTCCCAGGTATTCATGTTAGGCTGATTGGTCTGCAATTTCCTGGGTCTGTTTTTTTCCCCATTTTTGAAGATGGGAACCACATCAGCTCTTTTCCAGTCCTCTGGTAGTTTCCCGGTGCTCCAGGATTTTTGAAAGATGTGGTACAGTGGTTCTGAGATGACATCTACCAGCTCCTTTAGAACTCTGGGATGTAATCCATCAGGTCCTGGTGCTTTTTATTCATCAAGATCAGACAAGTTACTCCACAGTTGTTCTTAATGGGTATAACTACGGACTGTACAGTTGCAGAGACTAAATTGATTTTGAACTTGATAACAGCAGCAAGATTGTTGGTAGCACAACACTGGAAGAAGGACTATTTGCCTACTATTGATGATTGGATATTGAAAGTAACTAATTTAGCTGAAATGGCTAAAATTTCAGCATATCTGAAGGATCACACACAAGAAAGGTATATACAGGACTGGAGAAGATGGATTGATTATATACAAAATAAGTATCAGACCAAAAAATATCAAATAGCTTATGAATGATTTCTTTTATTTGTATAAGCGCTATATAAGTGATATTAGAAGTATTATGTTTAAGAAATAAGATTTTATATATGGGGGGTTAAGAATTTTTTTTTTAGGGGGTGTTAGTTTGATGAATGGTTATGCAATTTAGTTCATTGTTAAGGTTAATAGAAATACCTTGTGTTCTGCTCTGGGAAGTCGGGGAGGGGGAGGGGGTTGGGAGGGAGGGTTGTGGGGAAATTGTGTTTGTTTTAAAACTTTTTCAATAAAAAAAAAAAAGATCAGACAAGTGTTCTATTACTTTTTTTTTTTTTTGCTTATTTTAACTTTTATTTCTAGTCTGTCTTTTACAGTTGTATTTTTGGTAGGTTGGGCTATAGTTTCTTTTTGCATGAAGACTGATGCAAAGAATGAGTGAAGCAGCTCTGCTTTCTCTCTGTTGCCTGTTACTTCCTTGCCATCTTCTCTCTTTAGTGGACCGACTGTTTCCTTGATTTTTTTCTTATTATGTATATGTTGGAAGAAATTTATTATTATTATTATTGACTTTTGTTGCAAATCTTTGTTCATTCTGACTTTGTCTTTGCAGATTCTGGCTATCTGCTACTATTCTGCCTTAGTTGTGTGTCCCTCTTTCCATTTTTTGTACTTGTCCTTTTTGTCTTTCAATTTGTCAGAGAAATCTTTGTGCAACCATGCTGGTTTCTTCATGGATTTCTTGTTTTTCTTTCGCAGTGGTATTGTGCTGGTATGGGCTTTTATAATAGTATTTTTCAGAGTTTCCCAAGATTCTTGTTTTTCCCTTTAGGATTTTCATCCAAGGAATCTTTCTCAAGTTCTCTCTGAGTTTATTAAAATCAGCTCTTTTAAAATGTATGACCCTGGTGTCATTATGTTCTATTACTTGTGTTTGCATTATGTTGAATTCTAGTATGACATGGTCACTCTCACCCAAGGTTCCTACAGTTTCAAATCCCTCTGTCACTTCTTCTCTGTTCATGAGAATTGTCCAATATCACTGTCCCTCTAGTTCCCTCCTCTATCTTTAGACAACAAAGTTGTCAGGTAGGTTGGTCAGGAACCTATTTGATTTCTCACTTGGTGAAGAATTAGTCTTCCAGTTGATGTCAGGGTAATTCAAGTCCCCCATTACTATTGTAGTGTGAAACTACATATCTATTTGTTAATTGGTTATCAAAAAATACATCAGTGTGTTCCAGTCATGGGTTTCATCCCACCAAGTTTCAGTGATTCCAACTATATCATATCTACCTTCATATATTAATAATTCAAATTCACTTTTTTTCCCTCCAAACTTTGTCCATTTGTATATAGGCACTTGAGATCTTTATGTCTGACTCTGGCTATGCTTCCTATGTCTCCTATTTGGTGTTTGAGTTTGTCTTCCTTCCCATCCCTCCTTACTTCATTATTTGACTTGCTTTCTAGGGATTTTTGCTTGGAATTAAGTCCTGGGGATTCTAAAGATTGGTCACCCTCCCCCCTCAATTTTAGTTTAAAGCCCTTCTGATAAGCTGAGCCAAGTCGTTTTCTGAAAACATTCTTCCCAGTCTTTGTGAGGTGCAGCCCATCCCTTGCCAAAAGCCCATCATGGAGATAGTACAGACTATGATCCAGGAATCCAATTTTTTTTTGGCAACACCAACTCTTTAGCCAGTGGTTCACCTCTAGAATTCTTTGTTTTCTTACTGGATGTTGTCCTTTCATTGGCAGTACAGATGAAAAAAATGACTTGTGCACCTAAGTCTTTAACTGTCTTGCCTAGCTGCTCGTAATCATTCAATATTGTTTTCAAGTCCTTTTTTGTGTCATTCATCCCTACATCAGGGGTGAAATCTAAAATTTGTTATTACCGGTTCTGTGGGCGTGGCTTTGTGGGGGGATAATGTGACTGGGTGGGCGTGGCCAATTTTTTTTAACTTTTAAAACCATTTTTTCTATCACCTCATCAGTGAAGAGGTTGTAAAAAAATTCTTTCAAAAGGCTCTGACGATCCCAGCTGAGTTGCCTGATCGGCAGAGACTTTTTTTCTTTTAAATGCCTCTGCTGATCAAGCAACTCAGCTTGGATCGTCAGAGGCATTTAAAAGAAAAAACCCTTTTTTTCTTTTAAGGCTTTTTTTTTACTTTTAAAAGCATTTTTTTGGCCGAAGAGGTTGTAGAAAAAATACTTTTAAAAGTAAAAAAAAAACAAAAGCCTCTGATGATTGTGTGGCTCAGCTGGGCATGGGGGAGGGCAGGGATTTTTGCTACCGGTTCTCTGAACCTCCCCTTCCATCGCTACCGGATCAGATGATCCAGTCCGAACTGGGAGCATTTCACCCCTGCCCTACATGTAGTAGTAGAAAAGAGTAGTAATCTGTGGGCCTAATTATTTTGGTTAGGTTCTCAACCACATCCTTGATTTTTGCTCCAGGGAGACAACATATCTCCCTAGATTGTATGTCCAGTCTGCAGATGGCTGGTTCTGTTCCTTTGAGAATAGAATCTCCTATCACCAATACTTGTCTTCCTTTTTTTAGGGGGTGCAGTCCAGAGTGCTTTTCTGTTTATTCCAGATGAGTTTTTTGAAGTGACTTTTTAAGGGATATTGGATGATGTCTCTTTTCTAAATGTTTGCATATTTTCTTTGAGGGGGAGGTTGTGGGTCTATTTTCAACTAGGGGGAGAAATCGGTTGCTCAGTTTTAATGGGGATGCTTCTGATTGGGTTAGATTGAGTGCTACTTCTTTCTTTGATTATTGTGTTTCCTTCTATGTGTGACATACCTCCATTTGTCTTCCTCCAAGGGTTTATCAGCAGGGTCAAATCCTCTGAGAGTTATTTGTTCATTATTTGGTTCAATTTGGGCATAGCTTTCTTGCGTAGGTTAGAGTTTGGCTAGAGTTGCCCCTAGATCCCTTACTTTTTCCTCTAGTACTTCACATATACATTTAATACATGTGTAATCTGGGTGTTATTTGGGCATAAGCAGATACATGAAACATACAGTATATCACATACCACAATAATATCAGTCACCTGTTCCATGAGTTTGTTTCTTTTTGCCAGTTCTTTTAAGGATAAAAAGTTTTGTATCTTTTTTCCCTACCCTTTTTTCTGCCTTTTTGTGCTTAACCTTGTTATTTATTTTACCTGCTTACTATTGTTGTTTTTTTGCAGTTGTTGTTGTTAGTTGCGAAATTGTGTCTGACCCATCCCGACCCCATGGACAATGTTCCTCCAGGCTTTTCTGTCCTCTACAATCCTCTGGAATCCATTTAAGCTCATGCCTACTGCTTCAGTGACTCCATCCAGTCACCTCATTCTCTGTCATCCCATTCTTCTTTTGCCCTCAATCTTTCCCAGCCTTAGGCTCTTCTCCAGTGAATCCTTCCTTCTCATTAGGCAGCCAAAGTATTTGAGTTTCATCTTCAGGACCTGGCCTTCTAAAGAGCAGTCAGGGTGGATCTCCTCTATGACCGACCAGTTTGATCACCTTGAAGTTCAAGGGACTTGCAGGAGTCTTCTCCAACACCATAGTTCAAAGGCCTAAATTCTTTGGTGCTCAGCCTTTCTTATGGTCCAACTTTCACAACCATACATTGCAACTGGGAAAACCATAGCCTTCACTATACACATTTTTGTTGGCAGGGTGATGTCTCTGTTTTTTAGTATGCTGTCTAGATTTGCCATCTGCTATGATCTTGGAGCCCGGGAAAATAAAATCTGTTGCTACCTCCATTTCTTCCCCATCTATTTGCCAGGAATTGAGAGGGCCGGATGCCATGATCTTAGTTTTCTTAATGTTGAGTTTCAAGCCAACTTTTGCACTCTCCTTCTTCACCAGCATCAAGAGGCTCTTTAGTTCCTCTTCACTTTCTGCCATTAAAGTGGTAACATCTGCATATCTGAGGTTGTTGATATTTCTCCCAGCAATCTTAGTTCCAACTTTTGATTCATCTACCCCTGCCTTTCTCACGATGTGCTCTGCATATAAGTTAAATAGGCAGGGCAACAGTATACAGCCTTGCTGGACTCCTTTCCCAATTTTGAACCAATCAGTGATTCCGTGTCCAGTTCTCACTGTTGCTTTTTGACCCACATATAGGTTTCTCAAGAGACAAATAAGATGGTCTGGTACTCCCATCTCTTTAAGAACTTGCCACAGTTTGATGTGACCCACACAATCAAAGGCTTTAGCATAGTCAATGAAGCAGATGTTTTTCTGGAACTCCCTAGCTTTCTCCATGATCCAGCGTATGTTGGCAATTTCATCTCTAGTTCCTCTGCCTCTTCTAAATCCTGCCTATACTTCTGGTAGTTCTTGATCCACATATTGCTGGAGTCTGGCTTGTAGGATTTTAAGCATAACCTTACTAGCATGGGAAATCAGTGCAATGGTGCGATAGTTTGAACATTCTTTGGCATTGCCTGTCAAACGATGCCTGGTCGTTGTCAACCGCAGCGGCTGGTGTCGAGTGGATCGCGACATTGCCTTTCTTTGGAATTGGAATGTAAACTGACCTTTTCCAATCCCGTGGCCACTGTTGAGTTTTCCAAATTTGCTGGCAAATTGACTGTAGCACTTTTACTGCATCGTCTTTTAAGTTTTTGAATAGCTCAGCTGGGATACTGTCACCTCCACTAGCTTTGTTGTTGCTCAGATTTCCTAAGGCCCATTTGACTTCATATTCTAGGATGTCTGGCTCGAAGTCAGTGACCACCCCATCATGGTTATCAGGGATGTTAAGCTTGTTCTTATATAGTTCTTCTATGTAATTTTGCCACCTCTTCTTAATCTCTTCTGCCTCTGTTAGGTCCCTGCCATTTTGGTCCTTTATCATGCCCATCTTTGCATGAAACATTCTCTTCATATCTCCAATTTTCTTGAAGAGATCTCTGGTCCTTCCTATTCTATTGTTTTCTTCTATTTCTTTGCACTGTTCATTTAAGAAGGCATTCTTATCTCTTCTAGCTATTCTCTGGAGTTCTGCATTCAATTGGGTGTATCTTTCTCTTTCTCCCTTGCCTTTTGCTTCTCTTCTTTCCTCAGCTATTTGCAAAGCTTTCTCAAACAGCCATTTTGCTTTCTTGAATTTCTTTTTCTTTGGGATGGCTTTAGTTATAATAATAATAGCTTACTATTATGTTAGTTTTATTTATCTCTTTCTTCCCTATATTTTTTTTTATTGAAAAAGTTTTCAAATACAAGTTTTTCCCCCTTTTTCCCCCCCCTCTTCCCTAACCCCCCCTCACCACCCATCCCCCCCCGTGACTTCTTCACAACAATAGGCTATTTCATAACTAGTTACATACATAATATCTTTCCTTTCCCTTACTCCCTCCTCGGAATACTGACCCTTAGCATATTATTCTTATAACTCCCATTTTTACGATAATCTGCCCTTTTTCTCCTCCCCTAAACTTATAGTGTATTATTACAATTTAACATTTAATCTTTTATATATATTAATATAACATTTTAAAGCAGCCTTCTCCCTACATCCAAATTTAACGTTTATTCAGTTCTATCCAATTCCTCCACTCCCCTAAGTATATGACTTAAGGATCCTTTTTCTTAGACTAATCAATCAGTAAACTAACCTATTTCAACCCTTCAATTCCTACAAAATCATGCAATACAATTCTAAATATAACCCACTGCCCACTTTACTAAAATATACACATATCTATATATGCATTCCATTTAAAAAAAAAAAAGACAATAACTTTAAATTTATAATCCATATAATATCTTCTTTGATGTCTTTCCACTGGATCGTTAAATCCATCAACCATAATAGGGTAAAATAACATGCTGGTGCAACAGTTTGTTCAAAATCTTCAATCATCTTCTGCCCCCATCAGTAGTAGATATCCTCGTATATATATAAAAGTAAAAACAACCACCCGAGTGACATTATAATTATATCCATATAGTTATAGTTGTGGTATTCATCAGGATTGTGGATTCCCATCATCCTAATGGGTAACAACCAGATCTTCTGCATGCCCCAGCGTGACTCTCTTGCCTTGTAACTCAAAATAATCATAATATATTCACCAGTAAAAGAAATCCAAAGTAGATAATTCAAATCCAACAAGGTAAGGCTCTTTTCACATCCCAAAATCACGGCATTACAGAAATCTGCCACAATCCTCAGGATAGTATTAAACAATTGTTCGCCTCCACTATCTTTTCAGATGTTCATTCATTTTTTAAAGTCCCTGGCTTCACTGTTGCTTGGTTTAGAAATTGCTGTTTCTATGAGATCTATTTCTTTTCTTTTTCTTTTGCGGGTTGAATTTCCATCCTCGTTTCGTGCCTACCAATTGTGTATCGGCTGATCGATTTTCATTCTGCTTTGTGAGTTGATCTTGTTGGGTTAGTTTTATCATCTCATCTTTCTTCTCCATCACTTGTATATCAACTGGTTGATTTGCGCACTTGTCTGTGACTTGATGGTTCATCACATTGGAGTCGGATGATACTGCTCTCTTATTTATAGACAGTCCAGCTGGGGTATCCAGAGAGTCCAAAGACAACTTATCCACCACAGCCTCTGTAATTTGGTATTTTCTTTTTGTTTCCAACTCCTTTTGCTTATCCTGTATTATGCCTAAAGATGTTAAATTCATTTTTAAAATTTTTTGATAAAATTCTTCCGCTTTTTCAACAGTGTTCAGTTGATATCTTACTCCTTGGTGTCTCAATATTAAA
The DNA here is from genome assembly GCA_022577455.1 of Arizona elegans. Lineage (NCBI taxonomy): Eukaryota > Metazoa > Chordata > Lepidosauria > Squamata > Colubridae > Arizona > Arizona elegans. The sequence goes on from JAKOOJ010000001.1 coordinate 161,136,250, forward strand.
CCAACTGGGGCATTCCACCTAAATAGGATATTTCTTTTTTTTAACTCAGTCACTAGAAAGCCAAATTTCTTCCTCTCCATTAACATCTTAGTCGGAAGCTCCTTAAAAATCCAAATCTTTCTTCCATGAAATTGCAAAGTAGAATTAAAAGAGTTCTGCACAATATTATTCCTAATTTCTTTATCTGTAAAATAGATCACCACATCTCTAGGCAATTGCCTTTGATTTGCCAACCAGGAGTTTATTCTGTAAATTCTATCAATCCTGCAATACACTTCATCAGGTTGAACCTTTAAAATCCCAGCCAGAATTTCAGAAGATATTTTCCTTAAGTCATCTCTATTATTTTCCTGCAAACCTCTCAGTCTAATTGCATATTCTGTAAAATTATATTGAATCATTAAAACTTCTCTTTCAATCCTCTGTTGCACATTTTCTTCATTACCAGTCTTTTGGTCAACCTCCATTTTAGGTTTGTCTTCTGAGCTATTATCCTGAATGTTTACCAAATCCTTTTTAATTTTTTGAATCATGTCATCCAAATTCTCCTCAGTTTCCTTCATTTTAGACTCTAATAATTTAGTCTTTGCATCCACCCGAATCAGAAAGTCTGATAAACCATTAGCTGTTTTTAAAATCTTTCGATTCAAAAAGTCAAACTTTGATTTCACCAGTTCACCAATTTCTTTAATTTCTTGCTTAAATTTTTCGAGTTGCTGGTTCACAATCTCATCCCTTCTTACAATCTCTTCAAGAAGAAATTCTATTATATTAAAATCAGGTTTCTGACACTGGAGAGTTAAAACTTGTTGGTGTAATTTATTAATGGGGGAGATTCCCCCCCCCCCCCGCGTTTGTCTAGCTGTGTGAGTCCCGGTGCCATTTCCCACACAGACAAGATTTAGTGGAAAAGAGAAAAAAAAAAAAGCTTGTTTCCAACCAAGATCAATATCAGATCCCCAAGAAAAAAAAAAAAGAAAAAAAAAAGCAAGAGTGGGAGTGAGGTTTTACCTCAATTACGGCCAAAAGTATTCATTCCGCTACTTTGTAATAGAAAACGGAAGGACTTTCCCTTTCAGCCTCTCTTCAAGCCGCAGCTTTCAGCCCTTCTCCAGCCACGGCAGACGCCATTTTAAAAGACTCTTTTTCCCCTTTTCCTCTCATCTTTTCTCTTAAATAGTTTTTTAAAGGGTAAAATACTTGCGATTCAGTATTAAGGGTCCAGCTCGCCTTTTCTTTGATTATTCTGTTAAATTCGCAGGCTTGCTCTTGACGCCTGGCTCTGCATAAGCAGAGGTCTCCCAAAGCCCAGAGCAGCGGCAGGGGATATGGGGCTTCTCATCCGCTCCGTCCCAAAAGTAAAAAAAAAAACTTTTGGGACTCTGCAGAGAGTTCTACCCACCCCTGCCGGCTCTATCTCCGTTTCCTCTTGGAAACGGAGTTTTTTCGAGCTGCCATTCCGCTGTGAAGGCGGCTCTGACAGGCAATGGAAGCTGACGATCCCAAAGTAACGTCTGGCGGCGGCCAGCAGCAAACCGGAATCATTCCCTATATTTTTAAAAAAGTTTCCCCCTATCTTATTAAAGATTTGCTTTATTTATTTGATTTTTTATTTGAGTTTGAATATGGTATTGTTGCCTAGGTTGGAGTTTCTCATTTTGCAAATTAGTTTCCTGTCACACAGCAGTCCATTGGTTGTTTTCTGTCCTTAAGCATAATTTTTACACCAAAGTATTGGCTTTTTCTCCTCAATTCCTGTCAGCTAAAAGATTCTTACTAAAGGGATATGTGGTCTAATGACACTTTGGATTGACTGTCTTCATTCTCCTTATTTTCCAACTACCAAGTGTTTTGTATTATGAAAAAGAACACGTAGCCTGGGAATGAGATGAGACAAAATTTATAGAGGCAAGGGTTAAAATTGTGGTACCCAGGCCATTCTGTTGGTTTTACTAATGAAGAAAAAACTCATGTGTCTCCAGAACATTCCATACCTGGAATATGGGAAGAATAGTAATTCTGAAGCCGCAGCTGTCCCAGGAAGCTTCAGCCTAGCTATCCTTGCTGCTCTGCCCTTCGAGATGTCAGTCGTCCTGCACTCCATTACCCCAGTTGACCTTAGTCCTATCTATTTTTCAAAGTAATGTGCTTGCCCTGGTCTCCATATAAGGCTATTTTCCCCAGGTCTCACAAGGAAGCCACTTTTTGTGTGCCTTCAAGTGAATTCTTGATGTTTGGTGACTGCCAGGACTAATCTCTGCAGTTTTCAAGACTAGCAAGATTCAGTGGTAAGAAAAAGTCACGAGTTTCATTTAAAAATGAATTTGAAATTGTAGTGTATGGTAATGGTGAACATATTATTGCCAAGGTTTATAAATTGTTACTGAAGTTGAATTTGGAGAATAAATATATGATGCATTGCATGATTCAATAGACAAGAATTTTGAAGTATAATGTTCCCCATGTTTAAATAATAATAATAATAATAATAATAATAATAATAATAATAATAATAATAATAATAATTCTATACCGCCCTTCTCCCGAAGGACTCAGGGCGGTACAGCCTATTTAAAAACACAAGACACAACAATGATTAAAAATTAGAATAATTAAATAAAAATTTAAAATACCCCAATTTAAAATTATTATGTTGATAGCCCGGCCTGGCGGAACAACAGGGTCTTCAATGCGCAGCGAAACACCCGGAGGTCGGAGATCTTACGTATTTCCGGGGGCATTCATTCCACAGGGCTGGGGCTCCCACAGAGAAGGCCCTCCCCCTGGGTGTCGCCAGCCGACATAACTTGGCTGATGGCACCCTGAGGAGACCCTCTCTGTGAGAGCGGACTGGTCGGTGGGAGGCTATTGGTGGCAGAAGACGGTCTCGAAGGTACCCAGGTCCTATGCCATGGAGCGCTTTAAAGGTGGTAACCAACACCTTGAATCGCACCCGGAAGACCACTGGGAGCCAGTGCAGCTCGCGCAGGAGGGGTGTCACACGGGCACAACGAGTTGTGCCCATAACCACCTGCGCGGCCGCATTCTGGACCAGTTGGAGCCTCCAAGTGCTCTTCAAGGGGAGCCCCATGTAGAGAGCATTACAATAGTCCAGCCGGGAGGTGACAAGGGCATGAGTGACCGTGCGCAAGGTGTCCCGGTCCAGAAAGGGCTGCAACTGGCGGATCAGGCGAACCTGATAAAAGGCCCCCCTGGCCACGGCCGTCATATGCTCTTCTAAAGACAGCCGTGCATCCAGGAGGACACCCAGATTGCGAGCCCTCTCTGTGGGGGACAAAGATTCACCCCCAATAGTCAATGATGGCACCTGCTGACTATATCGGGACGCTGGCAGCCACAGCCACTCGGTCTTGGACGGGTTGAGTCTGAGCCTGTTCCTCCCCATCCAGACCCGCACGGCCTCCAGGCAGCGAGACATCACATCAAGGGCATCGTTGGGGTGGTCTGGGGTGGAGATGTACAGCTGAGTATCATCAGCGTACAGATGACACTTCACCCCAAAACCACGGATGATCTCACCCAGCGGCTTCACATAAATGTTGAACAGAAGGGGCGAGAGGACCAACCCTTGTGGCACTCCCCATGCGAGACGCCTCGAGGTCGACCTCTGCCCCCCTGCCAACACGAACTGCGAGCGGTCGGAGAGGAAGGAGGAGAACCACCACAGAACGGTGCCCCCTATTCCTAACCCTCTCAACCGCCGCAGCATGATACCATGGTCGATGGTATCAAAAGCCGCTGAGAGATCTAATAGGACTAGGACAGAGGAGCAACCCCTGTCCCAAGCCCTCCAGAGATCATCCACCAACGCGACCAATGCCGTTTCTGTGCTGTGCCCCTGCCTGAAGCCCGACTGGCACGGGTCTAGATAGATAGCTTCATCCAGGTGCCCAGGCAGTTGTCATGCCACCACACTCTCAACAACCTTTGCCACAAAACGAAGGTTGGAGACCGGACGGTAGTTAGCTAATTCAGCCGGGTCCAAGGAAGGCTTCAATGGGAAAAGATGTGCATGAAGGGTTTAAAATTTACATTAAATTATAATATAATTTTATAAAATGATATATTGTTGGTATTTGACACCTGATAAATTGTTAAAGATGTACAAAGATGTACAAATTTCAAATGAATGTTGCAAATATAAATGTAAAGAAGGAATTCATTTTGTGATAAGCAAAGATATATACTGGGATAAGATTTTAATACATATTTGTCAGATTTGAAGTAGGTTTTTGCCAAATATAGCTGGGATTGTATGTTTTTCTTTGTAAGAAAAGGCTTCTTGCCACCTTACAGCCCAGACATATGAAGAATATGAGGTATAATGTTACATGTACTAGATAACTAGTATCTGCCATGCTGATAGGCTCCTACCTCAAAAGACTGAATTCTATCATAAACTCAAAAGATGCTTCAAAAAAAAAACCTATTAGTTTAAGGGAGTGCACATTTATGCAACTACATTATTGTAATTTTTTTTATTTTTATTCCACCCCCCTCAAAAGAGTTCAGTTTGTTTTTTAATTGAACAATAGGGCTTGTATGTTAAAGGTGGAGAAAATTCTGAAGTGATTTCTGATTTAGTTTTTTTTTACATCTCAAAAACCTGGCATTTTAACAAGGGCATGTAGGTTTTTTATATCCACTGTAAGCCAAGACCCAAGCTTCAGTACTGGATGAGTACAATGAGTCATGCTGCCAGCTTCAGTTTTAAATTAAACAAGAGGGAGGGGAAAGCAAGCATATTTGTTTATATGTTGAAGTAAGAAGTTAATTACTGCTTGTCGTCCTTGTATTCACAGGAAACAACTGCCATTTACAGAGGTAAGCAGATAAAGATCATTTTGCATATCTTTAATAAGACATCATTTGTACAGGTATACTGTGTAGTTAATTATTTATATTTACAAAAGGTCAGATATGTGCTGAATTCTTCCTGTTTGTGGGCTCCAGAGGGAGCCTAAGTCGCCCTGAAGGGGCAATGAAGCAAAGAGGAGCACCCTGTGAGGTCGGGGAGAGTTGCAACTCTCCTGTCTGACCCAGGGCTTTTTCTTTCCTCTCAGCCATGGCAAGAAGAAGAAGCAGCCTAAAGATGGCTGCTACAAATCTGGGAGAAACCGAAAAATAACAGCTAAGATGGTGCTGGAGAGAAGAAGGTGAGCAGTGGTGGAACTGGGGGAGAGGATTCTTCTTTTTTTTTTATATTGAAAAAGTTTTAATTGAAAAAGTTTTAATGAGAGGATTCTTCTTTTGTCTTAAATTGATCCCCAAGAAATGACCAGAACTATATATATTTACAACTATATATATTTGTGTGTGTGTGTGTGTATATATATGTATGTATGTATGTATGTATGTATGTATGTATAGCAGTTAGAGCTTGCTAGGTGTTAGAAAGGAAAAAAGCCCAGAACCGAGTAGATGAGATTCTACTGAGCTGGAGCTACAAAAAAACCTTGGCTACGTAGGGAAAACCTGGTTAGAAGAAAAACACACATAAACCCTACGAAGAAGTAAGAAAATTGATACTGTACCTTTACAGGGAGGATATGGGTGTGGCCTACTGATGACAGCTAACGAGCTAGAAATGGATCTATTTAGGCCTCCCACCTAGCAGTTAGAGCTTGCTAGGTGTTAGAAAGGAAAAAAGCCCAGAACCGAGTAGATGAGATTCTACTGAGCTGGAGCTACAAAAAAACCTTGGCTACGTAGGGAAAACCTGGCTAGAAGAAAAACACACATAAACCCTACGAAGAAGTAAGAAAATTGATACTGTACCTTTACAGGGAGGATATGGGTGTGGCCTACTGATGACAGCTAACGAGCTAGAAATGGATCTATTTAGGCCTCCCACCTAGCAGTTAGAGCTTGCTAGGTGTTAGAAAGGAAAAAAGCCCAGAACCGAGTAGATGAGATTCTACTGAGCTGGAGCTACAAAAAAAACCTTGGCTACGTAGGGAAAACCTGGCTAGAAGAAAAACATATATATATATATATATATATATATATATATATATATATATATATATATATATATATATATATATATATATATATATATATATATATATATATGTTTTCTCAGGTTTTCGCGGGTGTTTGTATGTAGGTCTTTGGTTATTCGGGTCTTCTCCCATGTAAAATTGGAAGTGTCTTGGCGACGTTTCGACGAAGTCTCATTCGTCATCTTCAGGCTGGTGTTCTCGGCTTCGTGCTTCCAGGAGCAATGTGAGATCGCAGCTGTCTCTTCCTTTTAACTGCTAGTGGGGGTGTGAGCTGATTGGGTGGGAACTTGGCCGTGTTCTGATTGGGTGGAGGTGTGTTCTGATTGGGTGGGGGCTTGGTTGAGCTCAGCTTAGTCTGAGTTGCAGAGTTGCAACCAACCCCCCATCCAATCAGAGCACAGCCAAGCCCCTAACCAATCAGAACACACCTCCACCCAATCAGAACACGGCCAAGTTCCCACCCAATCAGCTCACACCCCCACTAGCAGTTAAAAGGAAGAGACAGCTGCGATCTCACATTGCTCCTGGAAGCACGAAGCTGAGAACACCAGCCTGAAGATGACGAATGAGACTTCGTCGAAACGTCGCCAAGACACTTCCAATTTTACGTGGGAGAAGACCCGAATAACCAAAGACCTACATACAAACACCCGCGAAAACCTGAGAAAACAAATATCGCACCTCTACGGGGAGGAAATCCACCATCTGACCAGGACCTATGAAAAACTCGAAGTCCAAAGAGCTTCCATTTTATGTGACCTTGCATTCCTACGCAACTGCCGAGATCAAAATTTAATCCCCACAGGCTTCCAACTGAAATTCCACTCCAACTCTCCAGCCACCAAATGCATTCTGAAAAGAACAGAACTAGCCCTAATCAGAAATGAACTCCACAGAAAAAGATTCCTCCTAGACCGAATCAACAAGGATCTCCTCACACTTCACCTCAAACTCAGCAACAAGATCCACCCCGCACTTTGGGACAAATCCAAACAACTTGCCGTCTGGAGAGCCGAAACACAGACCACCCTCAAGACAGACACACACACCAACAAACTCCGAAGACTACAAGAACGCCAGAAACAATCCCCTCCACCCTCACAGCCACACATGAAACAAACAGTGCATAACATCTCAGATAGGATCCTCACCAAAGCCGAAACCAATGTCCTTTCCAAAGGATTCAACTTTGCAGTCGCTCCCAAAAGCATCCCCACTGAAACCATTATATGCGGAGTTGAAACCAGCCTGACCAAAATCAACCCCGACGATGCAAACAGAATCAGACTCGAAATCACCAACATCCTCTACACCAGCAAGCCACCCAAAAGTAACTTACCCAAAGAGGAACAGACAGCACTACTTAACCTGAAAGAAGACACCAGCATAATAATCCTACCAGCAGACAAGGGCAATGCCACAGTAGTTATGAACACATCTGACTACCAAACCAAATTAACCAACCTACTGCAAGACTCCATATACAAACCCCTAAATACAGACCCCACCACCTACCTGGAAAAAACCACCAGATCCAAAATAAAAGCCTCCCCCATCAGCGAAGAGATTCAGCAAAGAATCATTCCCAGAGAAAAATCATCCAGATGCCCTAAGCTTTATGGTCTCCCCAAGATACACAAAGAAGGAACCCCACTTAGACCCATAGTCAGCTCCATCGGCTCACCTCTACAAAACCTAGCCAAATTTCTCGCCAAACAACTACAGCCCTATGCAGAATCCATCACCTCATACGTAAAAAACTCATTCCAGTTCATAGACATCATAAAGCAACAAAACTTACAGCCCAGTGACCTACTCGTGAGCTTCAATGTCATATCCCTCTTCACCCAAGTACCAATCAAAGAAGCCTTGACAGTTATCCAAAACAAATATAACCCCCCCAAGCACATCTTAGATCTGACCAACCATTGCCTATCCAACACATACTTCATCTATAATGGACAGAAATACAAACAAACAGAAGGAGCACCCATGGGATCACCCCTCTCACCTGTCATTGCCAACCTCTATATGGAATACTTTGAAACCCAAGCTCTAGAAAAATCGGATCACAAACCAAAACTCTGGCTCAGATATGTGGACGACACCTTCATAATCTGGCCACATGGGAAAGAAAAACTGGACAACTTCCTCACACACCTCAACAGCCTACACCCCAAAATACAGTTCACCATGGAAACAGAAGCGAACAACCAACTTCCCTTCCTGGATGTCTTAGTCTACAGAAAATCCAATGGCTCCCTAGGACACACTATTTACCAGAAGAAAACACACACAAACCGCTATCTACACGCACTCTCACACCACCACCCTGCCCAGATCAACTCTGTAGCCAAGACACTCATTTCCAGAACAAAACGCTTAGCTGACGAACAACACCTAAAAACCGAACTACACACCCTCACTAACGTACTAACATCCAATGGATTCCAAAGAAATAAGATCACCAACCTAATCCAAAAAGAAACCCCCACTAAAATCCAAGACAGAGAACAAGAAAACGGCAAAGCCCTCCTCCCATACATAAAAGGCACCACAGACAGAATAAGCAAAATCCTCCACAAACATAACATCAAGACAGCATTCTGCACAAACCGAAAAATATCCACCATCCTAAGGAACCCCAAAGACAAAATTGAGTTAGAAAATCAAGGAGTATATGAAATCCCATGCACCGCCTGCCCCACCACATACATCGGACAAACCAACAGATGAATAAGTGCACGCATAGAAGAACACAAGAACTCAGTCAGAAAAGAAGAACCAACTTCTTCCCTGGTCCAACACCTTAAAGCCACAGGACATGATATTGACTTTAAAAAGACCAGAACTATCGCCAAAACTGAACACTTTAACAACAGAATAATCAGAGAAGCCATCGAGATAGAAAAACGCCCACACAGCATGAACAAGCGAGACGATACCTCCCGCCTACCAGCCATTTGGAAACCCACCCTTATTGACAAACGGGTCCCTAACACGATGAATGACACCAGACCCACACTCACGAGAGCCACACAGGATGTCACCACCACACATCCACGCAGAAAGCAGACTCAAACCCACACTGATAACGAGCCACGACCAAGGACCAGAAGCCAGACCGCAGCTGCATCATTAGCCACTTTAAACCCCTCCAATCCATACATGAAGCAGACTGACACCCACCATGAAGAGCTCGCACGGCCACAAACACAAAGCCAAACAACAACAACGCAGCTCACCAGCTCAAATCCCCCTGCAACTCAGACTAAGCTGAGCACAACCAAGCCTCCACCCAAACAGAACACACCCCCAGCCAATCAGAGCACAACCAACCCCCCATCCAATCAGAGCACAGCCAAGCCCCTAACCAATCAGAACACACCTCCACCCAATCAGAACACGGCCAAGTTCCCACCCAATCAACTCACACCCCCACTAGCAGTTAAAAGGAAGAGACAGGTGCGATCTCACATTGCTCCTGGAAGCACGAAGCCGAGAACACCAGCCTGAAGATGACGAATGAGATTTCGTCGAAACGTCACCAAGACACTTCCAATTTTACGTGGGAGAAGACCCGAATAACCAAAGACCTACATATATATATATATATATATATATATATATATATATATATATATATATATATCATATATCATATATCATATATCATATATCATATATCATATATCATATATCATATATCATATATCATATAGCATATAGCATATAGCATATATCATATATCATATATCATATATCATATATCATATATATCATATATATATCATATATATATATATATATATATATATATATATATATATATATATATATATATATATATATATATATATATTTACATATTTACACACACACACACTTACCCTCCTCGATATTTGCTGGATAATCCAAATAACAAGGGAGTAGTAAACTAGCAAACTAAAATTTAAATGGAGAGTGCCACCTGCTGACAAAAGAGGAAACTACAAGGAAGTGATCTAATCTAAACAGACATTTGAATACCATATTAGAGGATTGAATTTGGGAAGAGGATATAAAAGTTTTTTTGATAACTTCTAGGGACCACTTGAATGGAACTGAGTGTTAACTTAAGAGATATAAAGAATTGGGACTAGTGTACTCTTTGAAGGAAAGCTTAAAGACTAAATAAATAATTCTTCGACTGTTGGATAAAAATCAACCTTCTTAAAAATAAAATAAGATATCGAAGAAGCAGATATGAGTGGAATTGTCCAGGAGATGGAAGTACTTTATCAAAATATAAAAGATATTATGGACAAAGGATTTAAGGATATTATGGAAAAAATGGAAAACACTATATAAGGGATGATGATCACAGACCGAGACGCCAGGAAAGGGAGGAGCTAGAAGAAGAAACAAAGAAGAAAGAAGACAAGGAGGAGACTACAATGAAAACAATAATGATTGATGAATTAAACCAAGTGTCAGCCTCAGCTTTGCCTGCTTCAGCTGCCATAAGAAATGGGGGGGAGGGACTAGTTAAGGGGCGAAGGGGGGGAAGATTGCAGGAGGTGTTTTTCCATTGTAGGAGGTGTCTTCCCAAGAAATGAAAGTGAATCTCCAAAGGGGCTGGCTGACCAACTGCCCTACATTCCTGATGAATGACGTTGCCAGACGTGATGCCACCTGACCTTTGGGAGACCTTTGGATTGGATGATGGTCAATGGACACGGGGGGGGGGGGAGAAGCTTACTAGATGCTATTTCGCGTGTTTTGCTCACTTCCAGCTTTACCTGGGTTGCGATCATTTCATATTCAGTAAAAGTACTAATCTCTTTAAAATGATTGAGTTTGGGTTTTTCTTTCCTGGATATTGAAGGAAGCATACTTGACACCAAGGGGAAAATGTATCAGGAGAGTTGGAAGATATATTTGAAATGGAGACAGGGGCCTTGGTAAAAATGTTAGAAAATAGGCAGTGGAAGAGGGTAGAGGTGGGAGGAACACTTAGATTGGACATCTAAGAAATAGAAATAAGAGAGAAATAAGAGAGGAATGGGGGAGGCAAGTAAAAAAAAAGCATTTGAAGTATCAAAGCGGGCAAGAGAAGATGGGTAGATTGGGTAGATGATTTTTCTTTTTTCCCCCTCTAATGTTGCTTTGACTTGCTTTTCCTTTTACCCTTCTTTCTTTTAAAGTATAGCAACTAAAGTATAAAGCAGGCAAGAGATGATGGTTGGATGATTCCTTTTCTTGGTTGCGGTATTGAATTGTCTTTCCCTATCTTTCCCTTTCTATTCTTTTTCTTTTTTCCCTCTTTTTGTAGGCAGGTGACATAATTAGAAGTTAGAGTAAGAGATAGAAATAAAGGGAATATTAATGTATTACATTTTTATTCGATAAAATGAAAGTAATAATGAGAAATAGGTGGAATAATTGAATAATGATAGACTATAACCTAATAGAGAGGTGTATTATTACGGGAATTTCATAAGTTGATTGGATGTAATAATAATGTTTAATCTGATCAGTTTTGTTTGTACTGGAATGTATGGCATAAAAAACTTGGAAAAAAAGATGGAACAGGCTTTCATTTATCTGACTCTCTTGGGTTTAGAAGAGTCCTAGAGTCATCCCTCAAGGTCCTCCGATTCAGCAATGGTCTGCAAGTAGTTTCAGAAGCTGTACTTCAAAGCAGGTGGTGAGCTGAAGCTGGGGCTGGGCTGCAATCACTTCATTGTTGGATAAAAATGTCATTTTGGAATTTATTTTTCAAACAGACAATAAGTCATGCCTTTCATTTCTTAACCAATTTATGAAACTACTATCTTTATTATCTAAAAGAAGCTCTCTTGAGTCACATGGCCTGTTACTCCTTTTTGAAGCTCTGTGCCATTTTTTGAATTCTTTATTGTTAAATGACAAGGAACAGGGTGCTGGAGGCAGCTAAAATAAGGAAGTATGGAGTAGAATTAATGAACTCCTACTTTCCAGTCTGCTGTCTTAACCTCTAGACCAGGGGTGTCAAACTTGCAATGACATGTTGCATGTCGACACGTGATGTATCACAACTTTCTTCCCCTTCACTAAAATGGGGGGGAGGGCATCGCATGACACATATGGCCCAGGGCTAGTGAGTTTGATATCTCACTCTAGACCAAAGTAGCTCTCATAATTATGTATTATGTACTTTAAATATTATGAGCCCAATCTTATTAATTTATAAAATAATGTTTAAGATATGCATGAAAATGTCTACTACAATAACATTTAGGTAGTCACAACCTGTCTAAATTAGGTGCCAAGATAGTAAAAGTTCTCTTCCTGGACCCTGCCAGATAGCAGATACTAATGGATGAAGACCTATAGCATGCTACTTCTGCCAGGTGTAATGAGATGGATAATTGGTGAGATGTTGACTCTCAAATCCAGCCCCTTGCCTGAAAAGCTATATAGATAATCACTATTACCTTGAATTGAAGCCACCAAACAAGTCACGCCCATAGAACTGGTAATAAAATTTTTTGAAACCCACTACTGATGCAGATGGTTTATGAAATAGAAGTTTTCTACATTTGGACATAAAGATCTATTGCCTTTTTTGCTTTTGAATATAAAATCATGGAAAAACTGAATATATGGTCATGTAAAAGAATCCCAAAAGCAGTCAGTAGAGTTATTTTTCAGTCTCTTTTTCAGGGTTCACAATTAAATAAAAAGCATTTTCCTCACATTAAAAAATATTATTTGTAACAACTCACATTTAAAAGTTAAATTTGACAAGATTCTTTTTTTAAAAAAATATTTTTATTGTAATTTTTCCTTTTCCAAAACTCTAATACATAATCAAACAGTGTCATTTTTATAGATGTTGGATTAACAGTTCATATAAGATCTATATTATATACATATATATATACATCATCAACTTCCTTATAAACACTACCTATTTTTATTTCTGTTGTCTATCCACCCATACCATTTTTCCCACCCCACATAATATTCTGAATCATCTTTTTCTTTTAATTCTAAAGTTAATTTATTCATTTCAGCACATTCAAATAGTTTTGGAATAATCAATCCCTCTGGTGGTAAATTATGTTCTTTCCAATATTGGGCGAATGACATTCTTGCTGCTGTAAGTATATGTAGAATCAAATAGCTTATTTTTTTGTCATATTTTTTAATACACCCAGGAGAAATGTTTCCGGAATTAATTTGACAATCAAATTGTCAATTTGACAATTTGTTAAATCTTGTAACCAGTGTTGTATTTTGCTCCAATTTTATAAACGTTATCTTTCACAGGAAGAAGAATAAGAAAGCAAGGAAGAATCAGAGAGCAAAAGCCAGGAGGAAGATCAAATAGAAGAAATGGAAAGAGAAAGAGAAATAAGAAAAATACAGGAAAAAGAACGGGAAGAAAAAGAGGGAACGAGAGAGAGAGAGTAAAAAGAGAGACAAGAAACACCAAAAAACAACTTCAGTAAGAAATGGTAGAGGCAATAAATCTCTTCTCTGTAAACATAAACGGTTTGAATGAACCCCCCCCCAAAAAAGAACACAATTTTTTACTAAATTAAAAATTTTTGAAATGGATGTGATATGCCTTCAAGAGATACACATTAAAAAAGGATACCAGAAACTATTAGAGAACCCAAAATTAGGAAGACTATATGCATCATTAATACAAACAGTAAAAAAAAGAAATTGCTATATAGGTAAAAGAAAGAATAAAATCAAAGTTAATTCATTCGGACGAAGAAGGTAGAATGTTAATGGTAGAATTAGAAATTGAACAAAAGCAAGTGTTATTAATAGTAATATATGCTCCCAATAAAAATCAACACGAATTTTTTTAAAAAATGCACAATAAAATAATAGAACTGGGATATTTGTTTAATTGGGGACTATAACGCAATAGTGGATATTAAAAAAGATTACAAGAGTAATAAAAAATAAATAAATAAAAGAAAGATATATTACCAAAAGAATTCTTTAATATGACAACAGAACTAAAATTGCAAGAAGTATGGAGAGAAATGCATAGTGAAGAGAGCCAATATACATTTTATTCATACCCACATCAATCCTGGTCCAGGATTGATATGGTTTGGATGACAGTGGAAATATGGACAGGATTGGAAGAAGTATAAATAGGAGTAAACGAGTGGGCAGACATAACCCAATAACTATAAAATGGAAAGGACAAAAAAGATTTAAAAGATGGACATTGAACCAAAATATATGCAAAGACAAAGAATACAAACAGATGTTTGGAAAGGAGTTGAAGATATTCTTTAGTGTGAATAAAAAAGAAGACACATCAATACAAAACCTTTGAGACACGCTAAAGGCATACATCCGTGGACTGACAATGGCTTTTAATGCAAAGAAGAAGAAAGAAAGGAAATGTCAACAAGAAAAACTACAGGAAGAACTTAAAAAGTTAAAAAGAAAATTACAGGAAGATCTCCAAAATAAAAAAATAAAAGAGGAATGGAATATAGTCAAACATAAAATAAATTTAACAATCCAAAATGAAATAGCACAGAAAATAAAGATGTCAAAAAAAAAAAAAAATTGAGCATGAGAATAAAATGGGTAGATGGTTGGCCTATAAATTAAAAAAAGAAAAAGATAAAAGAATGATATATCAACTGAAGGATGAAAATAGAATAACCCAACATAAAAGGGAGGACAAAAAGGAAATTATACAAAAGTTTTTCTCAAATCTATACTGTCAGGAAGAGATAGCAAAAGAAAAAGTTAAAGACTATATAGAGGGAACAAATTTCTGTAAAATTACAGAGGAACAACAAGAAATATTAAACAGACTGATAATTGAAAGAGAATTTGAAATGGCAATGAAAAAACAAAAGAACAACAACTGGGCCAGGACAGATTCCTAGTAGTTATATAAAAACACTCAAGAAATGCTGGGGGGGATGATGTTGGAAATATTCAGCGAGGCTCTAGAACAGGCAAATATACCTAAAACATGGACAGAAGCAATAATCACCCTTATTCCCAAAGAGGATACAGATGGTCAACAAATACAGAACTACAGACCAATATCATTGTTAAATACTGATTTAACAATTTATGTCAATCATAGCTGAAAGAACAAAAGAAAATATTGAACAAACATATACATTCAGATCAAAACAGTTTCCTGCCAGGTCAATTAATTAAAAACAGTACGATAACAATAATAAATATCTTAGAGTTTTATGAAGCACATCCGGAAAAACAAGCTTCACTGGTTTTCCTTGATGCCCAAAAGGCATTTGATAATTTGAACTGGAAATTTATGTTAAATCAATTGAAATTTATGGAACTTGGGACTAAATTTGAAAAGATGATTGGAAAAATTTACACAAAACAAACAGCGAAGGTAATCATGAATGAAGATATGACAGGGAAATTTGATATAACAAAAGGTGTGAGACAAGGATGCCCACTTTCTCCACTTCTATTTATATTAACTTTAGAAACACTTTTGAAGAGAATGAGAGAGGATTGAGAAATAAAAGGGTTAAAGATAAAGACAGAAGAATATAAGCTTCAGGCCTTTGCCGATGATCTGGTGTTTATAGTGGAGAAACCATTAGAATCAGGCCCAAAATTGATTTAAAAAATAGAAGAATTTGGTGAAGTAGCAGGACTTAAAATTAACAAAAATAAATCCAAATTATTAACCAAAAATCTTACAAAGAAACAAGAGAAGGAATTAGAATGCAGTACAAAAATTCAAATAACCAAGAAAATAAAATACTTAAGGATTTGGCTTACTGCAAGATGCTCCTCAATTAAGGAAGACAACTATGACAAATTACTACTGCAAATTAAAAAAGATTTAGATAATTGGAAAAATTTACAAATTTCATTTATGGGAAGGATCGCTATGATCAAAATGAATATTTTGCCCAAAATACTATTTCTCTTCCAAGTTATACCAGTAAAATTAGAGAAAACTTTCTTTGAAACATTAAATAGAACAATTACCAAATTTATATGGCAAGGAAAAAGACCGAGAATTAGTTTAAAAACATTGCAAGACATAAAAGATAGAGGAAGAGTAGCACTCCCAAAATGGGAAATATATTATCAAGCATCTTGTATAACCTGGCTGAAAAAATGGATGGAGTTAAGGGACAAAAGAACTTTAGTGATTGGACTTCCGCTTGGCTCTGCAAGCTTTGAAGACGCTCTTTTACGAGCGCCCGATCCCTGGTTCTGTAAAAGCCCAAGAACAGCCGAAAATCTGCTGTCTGGAGGCTTGGAACCCTCTCCCCGGGCAAAGGGGAGAGAGAAGAGTCGACAGGCGGAGGTAGAGCCCCCCAAGTGCGCTAGGAGAAATCCTGGGGTGCAAAGGGTGTGGGCTCCCTATAGAAGCCTGTCAAGCTACTCCGGACCAGAGACGACTCCGCTAAAGTGGAGCTAGAAGCTGCAACCAAAATCTGCTGAAAATCAATGGGGGGGGGACTTTTAACATCTTTACTTTGATAGCAGACAGAGCAAATCAGGAGAAAACAAAAGGAAAATTTGCAAGTAACATTTTAACTCCGCTTTTAAATGCAGAAAATGGCGCCTGAGGGCAGGAGGAGGAAACTACCAGGGAAAGTGCTTGTTAAGGCTTGTTAAAGTTTGCAACAGTGATACAGCTACTGGATTACACCCTAAGAAAAAGTTTTAAAGGGGAAGCAGCCAGGAAAAGAATTTGGTATTGAGGAAAAGAATTTGGTACTGATTTTAACTAAAATCTGTTTTTTATACTGTGTGGAAAAGAGTTGAATTGTTGTCCTGATAGCTGGATAAATACAAAGTGGCTGAAATATGGCTGACAACAGGGCTGGTGAATCAGCAAATTCCTAAGCCGTGACTGTCCAGGCTTTTCAAGAACTTCTAGACTTTTTTACTTCAGCCTTGTTGGATAAAATCGAAAGGGCTTTTTCAAAAAACAGCTCAGGAAAATATAAGCAGTTGTTAGAGGGACAGCAGGAAATTATTCAGAGAAATTTGTTTTTGGAAGATCAGGAGATGGACAGGATTAAGACACTAGCTGGTACAGTTAAAACAAAGGTTTTGGTGGACGTTTCCATTCAAATGATAGAAAAGCAACAAATAGTTTCTTTATTGCAAGCTGGCAATCTTTATGGCAACAAATTTTGGCTATATGGACAAAGAAATGGACTGAATGATTATACAAGCAAGAAGAGACGAAATGGGGATTTCAAATTAGAAAACGTGCATCAACCTCAAATCACCATTTTAAAAGTTTCAAAAATAAAACTGGGGGGGACTGTTGACAGAATTTATAAAAAAAAAGGATTGGAAAAAATATAGAAAGAACAGAAGAACAGAAGATTAAGGAAGATATCTACATGTGGATTTTGAAATTGGCATCGGGCAAATATGTGTTTTAATGGCATTAAGAGATTTTTAAAATGTTTAACATAAGGTTATATTATTTTACAAGATATATGAGATAAATTGTATAAGCTTTTAAGATGTCTAACCCTTTGAAGCGAAGAGGATTAATGTTAAATTCCGAATTTTACTGCAAAATGATAATTAGTTTGGATAGTTAAGGGTTGCTCTCTAAAAAGTTAGAGGTATTAAGACGGTTAATTGAAAAATTGAAAGACACCCTCCTGTAGATTCTGAAATTTATATTTGGTAAATAAGTGCTTTAAAGGTATTAAGAGATTTTTTAAATGTTTAACAGAAGACTATATTATTTTAAAAGATATATGAGATAAAATGTGTAAGATTTTAAGATGAAATTTTTTTCTTTTTTTCTGGAATAGAAATGGAATTTATTCATGATTTCTACTGTTTGTAAGACTGCTAAAGTATTAGATTATACATCAAGAAAAAGTTTTTTCTTTTTCTTTTTTATAAGTATGAAGAATGAATTTAATTTAATTGGTTTTGAGAATTTATAAAAGGGAGGTTGATGAATTGGAGCAAGGGAGTTAAAGAACATGCGGGAGTTTTGAACTTTATAATTTGTTAGTTTATTTTAGTATATGTTTGTTAGATGCTATACCCTGTTTTTGCTCTGGGAAGTCAGGGGGTGTGTGGGGAGGGGGGGATAAGGGATGTGGGGGGAAAGGTGATGAATAGAGAAATGTTTTAGTAGAAGAAAGTATATTCTATGAGTAGAATACAGGAGTTGCTCAGACACTAAAGGAGGAAAATATTTCACAGCAAAGAAGTTAGAAAGGAGACAGGAGGAGGGGGTAGGAGGAGGAGAGGGAGGGTGAGGAATGGAAGAAAGGAGAGGAGGAAGGGAAGGGAAGGAGATAGGGGTAGGAGTGAAGGCAAGAAGGGGGAAAAGAAGAGAGAAGTGGGGGAAAGGGAAAGGAAGTAAGATGAGGTGGGAGAAGAGGTAGCAGAAAGTAGGAGAGAAGAGGAGGGAGGGAAGGGAAAGAAAGGAGGAGAAGAAGAAGGTTTGTTGTGGAATTAGGGAAGAAAGAGAAGAAGAGCAACTCCAAATGTAATTAAAATGTCTTATTTTAATGCTTTCTTTAAGGGAAACATGTATATGTAGAATTTATTATGTATAAGAAAATGTACAATTTATGTGGGGAAGGGGAAAGGGTTGGGGGGAGAAAATTGTTTGAATTTCTTATAAAACTTTTCAATAAAAAAAGAACTTTAGTGATTGAAGGGCACAATTTGCAAGTGGGATGGCATGCATTCCTTTGGGATGAAAAATACAAAATACATGGTTACTTTAGAAGACACATACTAAGGAATGCATTGCTACGAATTTGGATCAAAATAAAAAAACAACATTACACAAAAATATCAATTTGGATTTCACCTACAGAAACATTAAAACATCCAAATTTAATTGAGTGGGACAAGATAATAAGATATAGAGATATATTAAAAGAACAAGGAAATCTGAAATCAAAACAGGAATTGGAACAAGATCTAAATATAGAAATCGATTGGTGGACATATATGCAAATTCGGGCGAAATACAAAAAAGACACAAAATTAAATGCAATACACACTGAACAAAATGAATTGGACAAAATTATACAAGGGACTGAGGAGAAATTAATCAGTAGAATATATAAATTTTTGCTGCGATATAAAATGGAAAAAGAAATAGTTTAATACAATGATTACATGGGCAAAAAACTTTAACCACACAATAGAATTGGAGAAATGGGGAAAAATGTGGCAAATAAACTCAAAATTAACGATGTCCATGGCATACAAACCAGTTGAAGATGAATCATAGATGGCATCTAACCCCAGCTAGACTTGCAAAGATATTTCCAAGTAAATCTCCAATGTGTTGGAACTGTAACAAGAGCTACGGAACATACTACCATCTTTGGTGGACATGTCCAGCTGCAAAGAAGTTCTGGGCTAAGATTAAAGAATGACTAGAGAAAATAATAGAACAACCTATGAGCGGAAAACCAGAGACATTCTTATGAGGGATATTTACGGAAAAATACACCAAGGAAATAAAATATTTGATCTTACATATTATAACAGCTGCCCGTTTAGTATACACACAAAACTGGAAAAAAGAAAATATACCAACAGAAGAAGAAGAGATAAAAAAAATCTTAAGAGTGTACCGAGATGGATATATTAACAAAAGAGTTTAAAGAAAAAGAGGATCTGGAATAGTATATAATCTAGCACAAATGGTATAAGTGGCTGGAGAATAGGAATAATGGAGAAGAAAAATAGGGGTGAAATGTAAAAAAGGAAAGAATGAATATGTCAATGTATAGAAAATATAAAGTTAATATGGGTCTTAATAAATACACTGTAATTAAAAGAGAGGGGACAAGAAGAAACTAGAATAATATAAAGGGAAAAGGGAGAAAATGTAAATATTAGAAGAAGATCATCACAAAATAGCTGTTAAGAGAGTATATATATAAATGTTGTATGTCTTGTAATGTCATTTTATGTTATAATAATAAAAAATTAAAAATTAAAAAAAGAAAAGAAAAGAAAAAAGGTACCCTGATGGTGCTTACACTTCCAACACTTGGGACTTAGGTTCAGGTATGTTTTAGCCAGTCTTGCTGGTGCTAGATGCCAATGACATAGCATTTTATATTGGTTTTCCTTATATGCTGCCGATTTTGTTAATGTATAATTTTTATTCCAAATAGTTTCCTATTCATTTAAGTTTATATTGTGCCCTATATTTTTGGCCCAAGCGATCATTGGATCTTTTACCACCTCCTCCGCTCTGTCAAATTCTAATAAGTAATTATATAATCTGGATATTAATTTTCTTTCGTGGCCCATCAGCAATTTATCTAATTGATTTGGTTCTATGGCAATACCAAATTCTTCCATATCTTTCTTATATCTGGATTGAATTGTAAGTATGACAACAAATCAATGGGCATTCCCTGTTCTTTTAATACCTGGTTACTTTAAATTTTCCTTGTTTGTCTAAAATTTCTGTGTATCTAAGCATTTTACTGATATCTACTGTGTTGGGGTGAATCATAGCTTCCATGGTTTATAGCCAGCCCGGAATTTTCATCTAATTCTTCCTTCTTACTTCTTCCCAAACTTGTATCAATGCATCTCTAATTTTATGTCTAAAAAAATATGCTTGTGTCCTGTTCCTTTTGTCCCACGTAAAAGATGCCACCCCTTTTGTAGGTCGTGTCCTTCCAAAATTAAAATTCTTCTATTCCTTAAATTGACCTAATCTCTTATCCAAACTAATGTAGCTGCTTTATGATATATTTCCCACGATGGAAGACCAAAACCACCCCTACATCTACTATCTTTAAGCGATCGTAATTTTATCCTTGCCTTTTTCCCGGACCAGACGAATTTTGTAGTAATTTTGTTGAGTTCTATGAAGAATTTTTTATCTAATGGGATGGGTATCGTTTGAAATATATATAGTAGTTTAGGTAGGATATTCATCTTAATAGACACTATCCTACCTAAAAGCGTAGAGTAATTTCTCCCACTTTTCCAGATCCCTTTTTATTTTTTGGACCAAAGTCACATAGTTATCTTCCTTTAGGGATGAACATCTCGCTGTTAACCATATCCCTAGGTATTTGATTTTTTTTAACAATTTGTAAGTCCAATTCCTTTTCTAATTCTTTTTTCTGGGTTGCTGTTAAGTTCTTAACTAACATTTTGGTTTTCCCTTTGTTGATTTTAAGTCCTGATACTTCCCTGTACCTTCCTATTTCTTGTAATAAAACTGGGCCAGATTCCAGAGATTCCTCAATGATAAATACCACATCGTCTGCAAAGGTCTGTGCCTTATATTCTTCTCTTTTAATTTTCATTCCCTTTACCTCACAATTTGCTCTAATTGTGTTTAATAGGATTTCTAATGTTAGAATAAATAGCAATGGTGACAATGGGCACCCTTCTCGTACCCCTTTATTTATCTGAAATGTATTTGTAGTATCCTCATTCACTATTACCTTTGCCCTTTGTGACTTATATATTGCCTTTATCATGTTCTCAAATTTAGTTCCAAATTTCATTTGTTTAATTTGCCTAATCATAAATTGCCAATTTAAGTTATCAAAGGCTTAATGGGCATCCAGAAAAACAAGAGCCACTTATTTCTCTGGATGAGCTTCATAGTATTCCAGAGTGTCTACAATTATTCTCGTATTATCTCTTATTTGTCTATTGGGGAGAAAACAATTTTGATCAGGATGTATAGTACCATTTAGTATTTTTTTCAACCTTTCTGCCATTATGTTCATAAATATTTTATAGTCTGCATTTAAAAGGGATACTGGTCTATAATTTCTAATTTGACTCTTATCTGTACCTTCTTTCGGGAGTAGGATGATGTATGCTTCCCTCCACAATTCTGGTATCTTCGCTTCATATAATGCTTCATTGCAGATTTCCAATAATATTGATTCTATAATTTCGTCCAATTTTTTATAGATTTCTCCTGGGTGACCATCCGGTCCTGGTGTCTTGTTATTCTTGAGTCTTAAAATTGCTGCTGTCAATTCTTCTGATGTTATTTCTTTATTCAACAATTCCCTTTCCCCCCCCCCCAATGGTATGATATCTTCCTCCATTAAATAATTATCAATCTTCTCCACTGATGTTTCTCCTTTTTTGTAAAGATCTGCATAGTAATCTTGTGCTATTTTCTTTTTCTCTTCTTCATTGTTTTGGATTGTCCCCATCGCATCCTCTAGTTGTTGGATCCGACCTTCTCTCTCTTTTTTCAATTTGTAGGCCAACCACCTTCCAGTTTTGTTAGCATGTTTGAAATAAAATTTTTAGAGTGTTTTAAGTTTTTTGCAATTTCCTTTTGCTCTAATAAATTTAGTTTGTCTCACAAGGATCAAATTCTCTTTAATTAATTCATCTCCTGGTTTTATTTGGAGTCATTTCTCCAAATTTCCAATTTCTTCCAATAAGGTATTGTGCGTCTTCCATTTTTCCTTATTTTTCTTTGTGTTGTAGGCTATTGTTATCCCCCTTATGTAGGCTTGCATAGTATCCCATAAATTTGTTAGAGAGGTGTGTTGTTTTTTATTTTTTTCAAAAAATAATCTCAGTTCCTTCATTATCGTTTCTATATAATCTTTTTCATTTAATATTTGAGGGTTTAACATTCATCTTCTGATTCTTTTTTGGGGGGGGCGCTTTCCATGTTACCTCAAGGGGATTGTGATCTGCCCACATATTTGGGGAAATCTCAATTTTTTCTATTCCTAATCCTAGTTCCCTATTCATCCACAACATATCAATTCTGACCAAGTTGCATGACGGTTAGAGTAAAAAGTATATTTATTTTCTTTTGAGTGAAGAGTTCTCCACATGTCTATTAAATTTAGTTCATCTACCATATTAAAAAACGTTTTGGGTAATATATTTCTTTTCTTCTTATTATCTTTACCACTGGCATAGTCTTTTTTGGTATCTACTATCCCATTATAGTTGCCCACGATACATATATTCCTATAACCTGTCATAATTATCTTTTTGTATAATTTCTTATAATAGTCCCCCTGATTTTTATTAGGCACATAAATAACTACTAACAAAATTAAAGTATACCCTCTCTTTATTTCCACCATTAAAGTTCTTCCTTTTGAGTCCGCATAGATTTGTTTGGCTATTATTCCCCCCGTAATATATATCACCACCCCTTTCTTTTTCTTCTCTGATAAAGCTGTATATAATTTCCCTAGCTTGCTATATTCCAAATATTTTTCATCCTGCTTCCAAATATGTACCTCCTGGAGGCATATTATATCTGCTTTTTGCTTAATTAACTTTGTGAATATTTATCTTCTTTTTGCTGTTGCATTGAATCTGTTTACATTTATTGATATGAGCTTCCAGTCTTCCATTCTTTAATCTATGTAGCTAGTGTTAGTATCTATTTGCCCTTGTAACCCTTTGAGTTCTTGTTTTACTACCTTTTATTTCTTGGTTTTCTTTTTCTTCCTTATTCTTCCTTTCTGGGGCTCCTTCTTTGGCATCCTGTTGGTGTAACAGTTCTTCTTCCTGGCTTATGGTCTCCACCTCATCTTTGCTGCTCTGCTCCTCCTCGTTTCCCATCAGTTGATCAAGGAAATCTTGTGCCATTACTAAACTATTTCTATCTTCTTGCCTTGCCATATGACAAGCATCGCTTCTGGAAGTATCCATCTAAACATAATATTTTGTTTGTTCAGTTGTATAGCCATGAAGCAATAGTCTTTTTTTTATTATTGAAAAAGTTTTTCAAATACAGATTTCCCCCCCTTTCCCCCCTCCTCCCTAACCCCCCTCACCCTCCCCTTCCCCTGTGACTTCTTCATAATAAAACCCAAATTCATAACAGATTATATCATACTTTACCATCCACTTACTCCATCTCCATATGCTGACCCTTTCTTTCTAATAAAATTATCATATCCCCCTTATACTATACTATACATTTCAAAGTGACATTCTATTATAACATTATCTAATAACTCCTAATTTAACATAATAATATTATTATATCTCCCAATTTAGCGATTTCCGCTCATAATCTACCCTTTTACTACCCCATACGTATATCTCTTAAGTAAAATCTTTTATGTATATTAATATAACATTTCAAAACAACCTTCCACTATAAGACTATATAGTAAATCCTAATTTAACATTTATTCAGTTCAGCTACCCATTTCCTTCCCCCCCATTGTTACTCAAATCTTTTACATATATTCACATCTAAACATAATATCCCTTTTCTTTAAACTAAACAATCAATAACCTAACCTATCTCCACCCACTTTCCTACAAAACTACCATAATTATTCTTAATATCTTTATTCTTCTGCCCACTCCACTAGAGAAATATTCCCTTATGTAAATAAAATCCTTAAAAAAAACCTTTAAGCTTGTAATCCATATAATATCTTCTGTAATGTCTTTCAGCTGGATGATAAACTCCATCACTCATGTTAGGGTAACATCGCATCCTAATTCCAACAGTATTTTCAGTATCTTCAGTTACCATCTGCCCCCATCAGTAACAAATATCTTCATATTGAAAAAAGAAAAAAAAACACAACAACCACCCGAGTGACTTTATATTTATATTCCATATAACGTCTATAGATGTGTCTTTTATCCAGATTATTAATTCCAACCACCATAATAGGGTAACAACCAGATCTTCTGCGTGCCCCAATCCAGTAAATCTCTTGCCATGTAACTCAGCATAAACGTAATATATTTATCAAAAAATCCAAAAAAATGAAAAAGATATTTCCAATCCATTTGATTTAAGGCCCTTTTCACATCCCAAAAGTTCAGCACTGCAGAGATCTGTCACTCTCCTCAGGATAAAATAAACCAATACTTTGCCCATTATCTTTTCATATATTCAGTCCTCTCATAAATAACTGGCATTACACTATTGTTTAGTTTAAGAGTTTTTGTTTTTGTGAGACCTACTTCTTCTTTTCTTGACTTTTTGTGGGTTGGATCTCCATCCTGAATACCTTTCTGTAGATTGTGTATCGACTATTTGGTTTTCATGCTGATCTATAACTTGATCTTGTTGGTTTTGCTTTTGTGGCTTAGATCTTTCTGGTTCTGTAAATTGTATATCAACTGATTGACTTCCATGCTGGTTTGTGGCTTGATAAATCATTACATTAGAATCCGGAACCGCCTCTCTTATATTAAATAGTCCAGCTGAGACCTCTGAGAAAGAATCCAAAAGCGGCTCATCTGTGGAGACCTCTGTGACTTGTTGTTTCTTCATTACTTCCATCTCCTTCTGCTTTTCTTGAGTTTCTGTCTCTTGTTGATTTTGCTTTTTAAGGACCTTGTAGTAAAATTCTTCCGCTTTTTCAACAGTATTTAACTGATATCTTACTCCTTGATATCTCAATATTATACCCACTGGGACATCCCACCTGAATAAAATATTTTGTTTTCTTAGCTCAGTCACCAAAAGTCCAAATTTCTTTCTATCTCTTAACATCTTAGGCGGAAATTCTTTATATATCCAAATTTTTCTCCCATGCAGTTGTAGAGTAGAATTAAAGGATTTTTGCACAATATCATTTCTTATTTCTTTATCTGTAAAGTAAATCGCCACATCTCTAGGCAGTTGCCTTTGCTTTGCAATCCAAAATTTACTCTATAGGCCTTATCAATTTTACAGAATACCTCCTCAGGATGAACCTTTAAGATCCCAGCCAGAACTTGAGCAGATATTTTTCTTAGGTCATCACTGTTATTTTCCTGTAAGCCTCTGATTCTGATCGCAAATTCTGTAAGCTTGTATTGCATCATTACAACTTCTCTTTCAATCCCTTGCTTTATATCTTCTGCATTATAAATCTCATGACCAGCTTCCTCTTTGGACTTTACTTCTAAACTATTGTCTTGAATATTTATTAAATCCTTTTCAATTCTTAGTATTTTATTGTCCAAATTATAAATCTTATCATCAATTTCCTCCATTTTAGACTCTAGTAATTTAATATTTGTGTCCAACTTTATAACAACTTCTGAAAAACCATTAGTCACTGTTACAATCTTTCATTGCAAGTTATCATACTTTAGTTGTATCATTTCTTTAATTTCCTGCCTTAATTTTTCAAATTTCTGGTTCACAGTCTCATAATATTTTGCCATTTCCTCCTGAAGATATTCTTTTAAGTTAAAACCATTCTGCAAAGTCTGTAAGCTCAAAGCTTGTTCGAACAGATGTGGGTGGGGGAGCACCCCCCCTGCTTGTCTATCAGGCTTTATAGGTTTTAACACCCTCCTGCCAGCAAACTCTTTTTTTTCCCCCAAACAAGATCAAGTACAAGTCTCCAAGAAGAAAGGAACTTAAGATAACTAATTTTCTTCCAAATTGTAGCCAGCACTATATATTCCACTACTTTGTATCTGTTACGGAAGGACTCTCACTTTCGACTTTCTTCTACTTCCCAAGCCTCAGCGGTCGCCATTTTAAAGTTTTTTTTTTCTCTTTCGCTCTGAAATGCTTATAAATTCATTAAGGATACTTGCAATTTAGGGTCCCAAGTCCAAGTCTCATCTTTTTAAATAAATCCATCTGTTAGGTTCGTTGATTAATCTGGTTCCAGCGCCTAGCTCTGCAAAAAGGCAGAGTTCTCCCGATGCCCGGAGTGATGGCGAGCGGGAATAGGGAGCCTCAGCCTGCTCATCCCCAAGAGTTTAAAAAAACCTCTGGGGACTTCGCAGAGGGCTCTACCTGCCCTCGCCTGCTCTGACTCACATTTCCGTCAGGAAATGGAGTTTTTTGAGCCGCCTTTCAGGTGTAAAGGCGGCTCTTTACAGGCAACGGGGCTGGCGGTCACGGAGGACCATCTGGCGGTGCCGGAAGCCAGACAGGAAGTCAAGCAATAGTCTTTATGCTGCTCTCAAACTCTTCTAGGAACTTGTTTCAAGGTGGTGATTTCCTTTCCCCTGTAAATCATAAATTCTTTTTGGATTATATTGTATATTATGTCATGGACCCTCTTTCTAACAAATCTGATATGGACCTCTCTGGGCAGTTAGCAGTCAAGTAGATATATATCTCAAGTTAATTCAAAAATATAAATCTCCAGAAACTCTGCCGATAGCCCTGCCACTGGACTGTCCAATTTGGACCCCACAGTCTCGTTTTGACTGTGGTAGTGGAGGGCACGTCCTGAGGACCCCAGGGACAGCGCTAAGTCCCTGGTCAATCCAGGAAAGCCCTTTTTCCAGCAGCAGAGCAGCAGCCATTAGGCTGCGGAGGCTGTGACAACTTCGGAAGAAGAAACAATGGAACGACAGTGAACGGATTGGTGAGAGACTTTCAGGTTTTTTTTTCTACTAATATAAGATCACCTTAAATGAGGAATGTGATGGAGATGGAGAGTAATTGAAGAGAAGCAGCGAACTTAATTTGGAATAATTTTTTCTACCCAAGTACATGCTTTAAAAAACTTTGAAATTGCTTCATAGTTTTACTTTCTCTTTGAATAACCAGACTGGAAAGAAAAGTATTGGAATTTCCTGAAAATTATTTTTTGTTAGATTTATTGAATGGACTATTTGGATTGGAGTCCCTTTTGTCTTTTTAGGCAATTTTTTTTAAAATTTAATTTAGAAAGTTAAAAAGAAAGGATTTTTAAAGACTAGAACAGGAGAGCCAGGAGGGTGTGTAGTGCTGCCATCTGCTGGGAGAGAAACTTTGTTTCTATGTTTTTAAATAGCAGAAGAAAGAAACATTGTAGCCATAATAAATAAAGAGGATCTGGTTGGAATGATAAGACTGAAGAGCTACTGAAGTTGTTTTCATAGGTGCTCTTGTTAGACCAGGCTGAGAAGCCTGGAAAGAAACCGGAAGGCTTCTGATCTCTCTTGAGCAATTATTTCCTTCTCTTTGTTATTTGTGGTTTGGAAAGGGGGAAAGGAAAGGAAAGAAATCACTCTCTGTAAGCTCTCTGGAGTTTGAAGGGCTGTTTGATTTTTTCTCCTTTCTTTTTTTTTTTTCTTTTCCTTTTTTGTCAACATTTTTTTTTCTTTTCTTGTTATGCTTTCACCTGCTGATTTTGGACTTCTACATACTTTTATTGGATTAAGGCAAAGAAGAGCCTGAAGATTTATGGATTTAACATTGACTATTTTTTCTTTTTCTTCCCCCCCCCCTCCTTTTTTGTTTTTTTTTTCCCTTCTATGGATTAGGGTCTTGAAAGAACCCGAAGATCTTAAGAAATTGTTTTTTCTCCCCCCCACTTTTTTTTTTACTTCTCCCCCCTTCCCATTTGTTCTTTGAAAATAATTTTGGCTGAATATCAAATAAAATGAGTAGAAAAGTGGCTACAGTTGGAGCAGCAGCGACCATGCCATCCTCATCACCATCCGGAGGCCAGCGCTCTATCCAGGCAATGTTACAACAAGAGAAAGAGAAAGAATCATCGACACAAAGGATGGAACAACAAGTATTGAAGACAGATGAAAAAGTTGCTTAAAACAGATGAAAAGGTGGTTAATATTCAGCAAACAATGTCAAAATATGAAGAAAGATTGATTAAACTAGAGGAAAAAGATGATCAAAAAGAAGAAAAAATGAAGGAAATAGAGAATAGATTGGGAGAGGTTGAACAATGAACAACTGGCTTAATTGGATGGGAAATGGACAAAGCGGAATTTTACTTAAGATTTCAAAATGTGGAAGAAGAAAAAGGGGAAAAATTAGATGATATCATGAATGGGATTCTAGCCTAGAAGTTACTAAAGAGAAGATGATGGAAGGGATTGATGAAATCTATCGAGTTTATACTGGATATGCAATGTGTAATAAGTTGCCAAGAGAAGTACATATAAGATTTACTAAGAAATCAATTAAAGAAATCAATTATCGCTCCCATATAACACCTCTCCTGCACGAGCTGCACTGGCCACAGTGGTCTTCCGGGTGCGCTTCAAGGTGTTGGTTCTCACCTTTAAAGTGCTCCATGGCTTAGGGCCAGGGTATTTACGAGACCGCCTTCTGCTACTGATAACCTCCCACCAGCCAATACGGTCTCACAGAGAGGGCCTCCTCAGGGTGCCGTCGGTCAAGCAATGTAGGCTGGCAGCCCCCAGGGGGAGAGCTTTCTCTGTGGGAGCACCCGCCCTCTGGAACGAGCTACCTCCCGGAATACGGCTGATTCCAGATCTCCGCACTTTCCGTAAGGCCCTGAAGACGTTTTTATTTCAGCAAGCCGGCCTGGCCTGAATAGGTTTTATGGGTTAGTTTTTAATTATATAGCTAGTGGTTTTAAATTGGGGCGGCTGTTTAATTTAATTTGTTTTTAATTATTTTAACTTTTTTTTTTTATAAATACTTTATTGGTTTTTAAAAAGTTTTTTACAAAATAAAAAGAGAAAATATCAAATCTCAGGTGACATCTGAGGTGTCGCGTACATATATACAGTGCTTATACAATAAGTATCTTCAAAGCTATCACTATTAAGAAGTAAGTATATCCTTATAGTCATGTTCTATTATTCCACCATATATACCACCTTTCCCATACTGCCTTAAATTTTGAGTTCTCCTCATCTTTAAGCATACTGGTTAATTTCACCATCTCTGCACATTCCAAGATTTTACTTATTATTGTCGTCTCTGGAGGTATTTGTTTGTCCTTCCAATGTTTTGCAAAAGTTAATCTGGCCGCTGTTATGATGTGAATCGTTAATTGTATTTTGTCTTTATGGAGCCCTTCTCCCGTCATTCCCAGTAAGAAGGTTTCTGGGGATAATTTTATATCCTCTTCCACTATTTCCTGTAGCCAAGTTTGTATTTTCATCCAGAACTTTTTTGTCTCTGAGCAGGACCACCACATATGAAAGAAGGTGCCAATCTCCTTTCCACACTTCCAACAAATTCGTGAGGCATTCGGAAATATTTTTGCTAATCTAGCTGGAGCTAGATACCATCTATGGAATATTTTGTAATGATTCTCCCTATAAGTCGCTGATTTAGTAAAGTTGTAATTTCTGTTCCAAGCCTCCTCCCAATCATTGAAGTTTAATCTGTGGCCGATATTCTTTTCCCAAATGCTAAGTTGGTTCCTAGCTATCCCTTCTGCTCTGTCTTCTCCTAATAGAAAGTTATAGAATTTGGCTAGCATTTTCTTTTCCATCCCCCACATGATTTTATCCAAATTGTTATACTTCGTTTCAATCCCAAATTGGTCCCTATCTTTTTGATATCTAGATCTTAACTGCGTGTAACTCCACCAGTCCAAGTTAAAGCCTTGATTATTTAGTAGCTCTCGAGATCTAAGAGTACCATTTCCGTCCAATATGTCTTTGTATGTGCCAAATTTTCCAATATCTCTTTTGTTAGTAGCAATCAACGCCTCCATAATTGAAAGCCAAATCGGAATTTTGGTGTAAAACCTTTGTCTAATTTCTTCCCATGTTTGAAACAGAGTCTCCCTTAATTTGTGTCTATGGAAATATGATTTCTTTTTATTCTTTGGGCTCCATAAATAAGCATGCCAGCCTGCCTGTAGATCGTGGCCTTCTAATGTCAGAATTCTCTTATTTTGTAGTGTGACCCAGTCTTTGATCCATACTAATTTGGCCGCTTTCTGGTATAATTGCCAATCCGGTAATCCGAAGCCACCCATATTCCTTTTCCCTTGCAGCGTTTTATAAGCAATTCTTGCCTTCTTCCCCTCCCACAAGAAATCTCGCACCTTCCTTTCCATCTCTAGGAAATATTTTTTATCCAGGTTCACCAGTATAGTCTGAAACAGAAATATGATTTTGGGGAGAATATTCATTTTAATTGCTGAAATCTTACCTGTAAGGGATAGTCTTAGTTTCTTCCATCTATCTATGTCCTGTTTTATTTTTTGTAGTAATGGACTATAGTTATCCTCTTTTAAAGAGGAGTATCTTACAGTAATCCAAATTCCCAAATACTTTACCTTCTTTGCTATTTGGAGTTCCAAGGACTTCTCTAATTGTTTCTTGTTTGTCTCCGCCATATTTCTTACTAAAATTTTAGTTTTAGTTTTATTAATTTTAAAGCCAGCGACTTCACCATACTGTTGTATTTCCTGGAGCACCTTGGGACCAGATGTTAAGGGATCTTCCATTATTAAGGCCACGTCATCCGCAAAGGCTTGTGTTTTAAAAATTTCCTTCTTAATTTGTAATCCTTTAATTTCTTTGTTGTCTCTAATCTTTCTCAGTAAAATTTCCAGCACCATTATAAAGAGTAAGGGGGACAGGGGGCATCCCTGTCTAACTCCCTTTTGTATCCAGAATATCCGTGTCTTATCACCATTTATTAATATACTTGCTCTCTGTTTGTTGTATATATTTTCGATCATCTTTCTAAAATTTGTGCCAAATCCCATCAAATCAATTTGATTAATCATAAATTTCCAATTTAAGTTATCAAACGCCTTTTGGGCGTCCAGGAACGCCAGTGCCAACTGTTTTTCCGGATGTTGTTCATAATATTCTATGACGTCTATTATTGTCCTCACGTTGTCCCTCATTTGCCTCCCAGGGAGGAATCCTTTCTGATCACTATGAATCCAGCCATTTAAAATTTTTTTTAATCTCTCCGCAATTATACTAGTGAATAGTTTATAATCCGAATTTAACAGAGAAATCGGCCTGTAGTTTACTATCTGCTTTGGGTCAGCACCTTCTTTCAAAATGAGGGTAATGTAAGTTTCCTTCCAGGAATCTGGGATTCTTGTACCCGCTAGCACCTCATTATATATGTCCAACAATTCTAATAATAGTTCTTCCTCAAATTTCACATAGATTTCCCCCGGGAGGCCATCTGGGCCTGGTGTTTTATTTTTCTTTATTTTGGCAAACGCAGATTTGAGTTCTTCCATTGTGATTTTATTGTTTAACATTTCTCTCTCTTCTTCTGCTATCTGTGGCAATTTGGCTTCCATCAAATATTGTACGATTTTGTCCGGGTCAATCACTTCCTCTTTATATAAGGCTTCGTAAAACTTTCTCGCTCTTTCTAGCTTATCTGTTTCTTTTGTCAGAATGTCCCCATTACTACCTTCTAATATAAGAATCTGATTTTTTTCCTGTTCTTTTTTTAATCTATAAGCTAGCCATCTCCCCGACTTGTTGGCATTTTCAAAGTGATAGTGTTTTATCCTCTTAATTTTTTGTGCCAGTTCTTTTTGGTCCAGAACGTTAAGATTATGTCTTGCCATCATCCATTTTTGTTTGGCCATTTCATCTCCCGGGTTTTGTTGGAGTTTACTATCTGCTTCCTCTAAGTTCTTCATATGGTCGTCTCTGACTTTCCTTTCTTTCTTATTTTTATATGCCATGTACGAAATCGCTACTCCTCTCAAATACGCCTTCATGGTGTCCCAAACAATTTCCTTCGCCGTATCTTGCCTACCATTCTCGATAAAGAAACGTTTAATTTCTTCATTTAATTTTGTTATGAATTCTTTGTCATACAAGAGATTGGATGTTAGACTCCACCTTTGTTGACGTCTCTTGTTGGTATAGTGCCAATGTATTTCCAAAAGTTTATGATCAGTCCACGTGTTTGTACTTATGTCTGCTTTCTTAATTTCTAAACCAAGTTTTCTAGTAGTCCAAATCATGTCAATTCTGGACCATGAATTCTGTGGATTTGAGAAAAAGGTGTATTGAGAGTCGTGGGGGTGTAGAGTACGCCATATATCTATTAAATTAATTTCATCAACCAGATCAAAGAAGCTTTTTGGCAGGGGTAACCTTTTATTCCTTTTTTTCTCTCCACTTTTGTAATCTTTCAGGGGATTAACAATTCCGTTGAAGTCGCCTAGCATACATATTTCCACCTGGGCCCAATTCCCTAGTTGTTCGTGTAATTTTTTATAAAATTGCCCCTGTTTCTTGTTTGGGGCGTATACTCCCACCAACAACATTTTTGCATCGGCCCTCCTAATTTCTACCATTAAGATTCTCCCTTTAGAATCCTTATGTTTTAATTCTGCCTCGATTCCCTTTTTCACATAAATCGCCACACCCCTTTTCTTTTTCTCCGCTAATGACACAAATAGCTTGCCAAATTTAGTGAATTCTAAGAAGTTTGCCTCATTTTCTTTTATATGGACCTCCTGTAAACAAATTATATCTGGATTCTGTTTTGCCAGTTTTGATAGGATTATTTTTCTCTTTTTATTGTCATTCAGTCCATTGACATTTAATGATAGGATTTTTAGGACGTCCATTTCTTATTTCGTGTCCGGGATCTAGTTCCTGTTTGTCTTTAGGGTAACCGCTCTTACTGGTCTGGTCTTTTTTCCTTGTCCTTCCGCTTCTTCTTTTTTCTTCTCCTCCTCTATATCTTCTTTTGTGGTTTGCTCTTGCGAAGTCTCTTCTTCCGTGTTTACTGTATCAAGCTCTCCTTTGCTGGTCTGTTCTTCTTCTCCTCCTCTTATTTGATCTAAAAAGTCTTGTGCTTCAGACAGACTGTCGATTTTAACTTTTCTTCCATGCCATGATACGATCATCCCCTCTGGTAGAATCCATCGGAATACGAGATTTCTTCTGTTTAGGTAGCTCGCCAGGAACCTATAATTTTTCCTCACCTCCCTCACTCTCCTAGGAATCTGTTTTAGAATATTCACCTCCTTTCCTTGGAATTCAATCTTTTCTTCTCTCGCTATATTGAGGAGAACATCCCTCACTTTCTTCCTGGCGAACTTCACATGGACCTCCCTGGGTAGTCTGTTTCTTCTAACATAATTCGTTTGGACCCTATAGACCTCATCAAGTTCTTTAATAATATCTTGTTTGTCCTGCTGGAGGACATCAGCTATCAGCCCGGCTATTTTATCACTTAAGTCCTCCTCCTTCTCCTCTGAAATATTTTGAAGACGGATATAGTATGAGGCCTTATCCATTTCCAGCTGTAGCAGGGAGTCTTCAATTTCTTTATGTTGTAGCGCGTAAGTCCGGTCTACCATGTCTAGTTTTTTCTCGCTTTGATCCATCCTCTGTTCTACATCTTGTATTCTCCTTTCATTATTTGCGATAGAGGCCTGGATCTCAGTCATTTTTGCGTCCAAGACATGAATATCTGTTTTTAGCTCGGAGTGGCTATTTAGTAATTTCTCCTGCATTGCAAGCATGGTCTCTTGAATCAGGAATAGAGAGGATTGTACTGTTTGGAGGGTTGGGGTTTGCGGTGGCTTATCTGTCTTTTGTAGGCCTTCCAAGGGTTTCTGAATTACCGGGGATAATGTTGTTAATACAGGGTTAGATGGAACTTTTTTAACTGATTTTAGGACTGTCGATGTCATTGTTGCCATTTCTTTCAGCGTTAACTTTTGTTCTTTTATAATTTTCTCAATGTTTTTCCAAATGACCATTCAATGGTATTACCTTACTTGCTTTAGCAATTCCTCTTCTTAAGTCTATTGAGAGGTTTGCTATCTTATTTAATTTGGATCAATTCCTCACTTCAGTAAACTATCTTCCTTAAATCCAGCCTTATAGATATATATATTGTAATTTATATAGCTAAATTCAGATCTTAATATAACAATTAATGTAAATCTTAAATATCAATGTTCGAAGCTAATATATGCCGTTGATATAAATAGATATAAATAGATTAATAGATAGATAAATTAATTAATGTTGTCTATAGAGATAAATGTTATATAATAAATAAGTGTAAGTAAATATATCTAGAAAGCTTTAACTAACTATATATGGAAATATAAATATAATAATTGTAGTTATATAATTAATTAATTAATTTGCTAATTTTAACTCTAAACCCTTATATATACATATATAGACATGGAAATATATTCAATCACAATAAGATAAGATCAGTGTTTAAATTCTATACTCTATATTTCTTAACCATTTATCATTAATTCCCATTAATACTATTATTCAAAGCACAATCAAAGTTCCAATATTGGAAATAAATAATCAATTGATCACCAAACGTAGGCAGTGAAAATCAAAATGTCACCAATTGTATGTATCTTAGTTTTAAAGGAGTGATGGAAGGCAATTCGATCTTCTTCTCTCCGCTCACCCCCTGTTTCCAATGCGTTCCGGCAGTTCTCTATGGTGTATCCTTCTGCTAGATCATCCTGTCAATCTTCTGCCAACTCCCTCCCTCCTTCCACTCAGTAATGGCCGCGCTTCCTGCTTCTTTACGATGCTCACAGGAATAAAAAAAGATTTAGAAGAAACGAGGCACTAGCTCTTATTTGCTTTCCACTCCGCTTCCAATCACAGCGCCAGCCGCGTTAGCTCTCGCCCTCCTCTCCCTCTCGACACGATCTCCAGAGCTCTTTATAATGGTAAAACTGCTCTTTGCGTATTCCTGGTCGGCTTGTCGGGTCTCCGCCAATGCAGTCCGCTCCCACTCTCGCCGCCGCCTCACACGATCGATCTCTCCTCACCCGATTCCGCCGGCCCCTCTCTCCACGCCAAACGCTTCCAAGTATGGAACGGTGGTAACCAATCTGACACGTCACCTCAGATCTTCCTCTTAGCTCCCGTCTTTTTGCTGGCTATTGCGGCTTCAGGCCCGCCATTGAAAGGCCGGCTCGCCGCGTTGGTTTGACAGAGCTGCTGGGTCCAGCGGGGGGGGTTGCATCCCACACTCTCGCTCGCCCAGCTCTCTCTCTTGTCCGCAGGTCTCTCCGGGACCTGCGCCCCTAAGGGGTCCCCAAAACGCGGTGATAAAGGGTGTAAGGGAGCAGCGATCACTCACCCGACACCCTGTCGCCTCAAGTCACCAACCGGAAGTCTAATTATTTTAACTTTTATATTGTATGTTATTTTAATTCTCGGATGTTCACCGCCCTGAGTCCCTTCGGGGAGAAGGGCGGGATATAAATTTAATAAATCATCATCATCATCATCATCATCATCATCAAAAACTATAGGCCTATATCCCTGCTAAATTCAGATGATAAAATCTTTGCTACAATATTGGCAGAAAGACTTAAGAGATATTTGAATAACTTCATATATTCTGATCAAAATGGATTTCTGCCAAAAAGACAAATTAGAGACAATATAAGAATAATTTTGGATACTTTAGAATATTATGAAGCACACCCTGAAAAGCAGATGGCCTTTAGAATCCTTATGTTTTAATTCTGCCTCGATTCCCTTTTTCACATAAATCGCCACACCCCTTTTCTAGATGCACAAAAAGCTTTTGATAATGTGAATTGGCGATTTATGATGTTACAAATGGAAGAGATGGGCTTTGGTAAGAAGTTTCTTCAGGCAATTAAAGCCATATATACCAAACAAAAGGCCAAGGTAATGATAAATGGAGAATTGACTGACTTTATTGAGATAGAAAAAGGCACTAGACAAGGATGCCCATGTCCCCATTGTTGTTTATATTGACGCTGGAAATTTTAAATAGAAATATCAGAGAAGAAAAGGAGATAAAAGGTATGAAAATTCAAAAAGAAGAATATAAATTGCAAGCCTTTGCAGATGACCTGGTCTTTATTATCAAAGAACCATTAATATCAATAAATAAATTGATAGAAAATATTGGAGAATTTGGAAAAGTAGCTGGCTTGAAAATTAATAAAGATAAGACAAAGATAATGACTAAAAATATGTTGAAAAAGCAAAAAGAAGAATTGAGATCTCAAAAATGCAGGTCACAAACAAGGTAAAATATTTGGGGATACAATTGACAGCAAGGTGTAGCTCACTGAAAGAAAATAATTAAAATAAGCTAAAGCAACAGATAGGACAAGATTTGGTGAAATGGGGAAATCTGCAGTTATCTTTGATTGGTAGCATTGCAACTATTAAGATGAATATTTTGCCTAGAATTTTGTACTTATTTCAGACAATTCCAATAAAGTTGGATAAGGAATTCTTTGCAGACTTGAATAAAATGATGCTGAAATACATTTGGCAGGGAAAGAAGGCAAGAATAAAACTTAAGCTGCTACAAGATGCTAAAATGAGGGGTGGTTTTGGTCTACCTAATTTTGAACTTTATTATCAAGCAATTAGTCTAATGTGGATTAAAGAATGGATAACTTTGAAAAATACTAGATTATTGAATTTGGAGGGACATGATTTGTTGATGGGGTGGCATGCCTTTTTATGGTATAAAGGAACTAAAGTACAGGGGTATTTTAGAAGACACAAGATACGTGAAGCTTTATGGTTGAATTGGAAGAAGGTTAAAAAATATCACTATTTAAAGATTCCAGTCTGGGTATCTACAATTGAAGCATTTTCATACCCAGTGACATTTAGAAGGGAAGAAATTATAAGGAATTATTGGATGAAAAGGGTGAACTTAAATTAAAGCAGGATATAGAAGATCAGGGATGCAAGATGGATTGATTTTCATCTATGCAAATACTTTCTAGATATCGAGAAGATCTCAAACAAGAAGGTTTTTATAATGATTTGACTAACTTAGATAAGATTCTAATGGGTTCTGATGACCATGTAATGAAAAAGCTATATGGCTATTTACTAGAGGCAAAACTGGAAGAAGAACAAGTTAAAGAATCAATGATAGCATGGGGGAAGAATTTTGGTTATGGTATTGATTTAGATAAATGGCAAAAATTGTGGTCACAGAACTATAAAATGAAAAGGTCTACAGCATATAAGGAGAATTTGTATAAGATGTTTTACAGGTGGGATCTACCCCCAACTAGGATAGCCAGAAAGTTCCAGAACAAATCGGAGAAATGTTGGAAATGTCATCAGACCCCAGGATCATATTACCACATGTGGTGGTCATGCGTAGAAGCAAGGAGATATTGGACTAAGATACACACGTGGCTGGAAAAAATAATAAAGAGACATAATGATTTTAAACCAAAAATATTTTTATTAGGGATCCTACCAGAGATATATAATAAAGAACTGCAATACTTAATTGTGAATCTTTTGACAGCAGCTAGAATTGTATTTGCTAAAAATTGGAAAGGAGAAAAGATGATGAAGAAATTACTAAGAAAATGATGGAATGTGCTGAAATGAGTAAATTGACATTTGAAATAAGAGAATAGGAAGATAAACAATATTATTTGATATGGGATTTATTTTACCAATAAAATAAGAAATAAGAATAAGATTTGGAGATAATTATGAAATGAATGGTTGTTGAAATAAGTTAGGCGGAAAAAACTTTCGTGGAAATAAGCCGGGATGTTTAGTGATAAGGGTTCTACCTACGTAAACCAAGATATTATGCAGCCCTAGTTCAGTGAAATCACAATTCACTAGTTTCTGGGCTTTTTTTCTTCTGGCAGCCAGCAGACCCTTTGCTGCCCATTGAGAGACTAAGATAGATCTATTTCAGCCTTATAAGGCCTCATCAGTTAGCCACACCCTCATCTCAGGTATCCTCCCTGTAAAGGTATAATATTTATTTTTCTTTCTTTTTCGTAGGTTTTATGTGTATTTCTCTTTAGCCAGGTTCTACCTACGTAAACCAAGATATTATGCAGCCCTAGTTCAGTGAAATTACAATTCACTAGTTTCTGGGCTTTTTTTCTTCTGGCAGCCAGCAGACCCTTTGCTGCCCATTGGGAGACTAAGATAGATCTATTTCGGCCTTATAAGGCCTCATCAGTTAGCCACACCCTCATCTCATCTACGATACTTGAGATGAGGGTGTTATCAATACTTCATACATTCACAAAATCAATATTATCTATATCTAATACTGTATCTATAAACTGTGTACACTCTTTATAAGGTATAAATTTTATCAATATTACTACTTTCTAATATTTGCAATTAATATAATTATAATATTATTATTGTTAAATGTGTTCAAGGATCGTGCCCAATAACTCCATAAGCAGATATTCATTAAATCAGATATTGTTTATTAACAAAGCATCTCATTAATACAGGTACATGTCTGGAACTGAGGCAGGACCGCATGGCTGACCCTTAAGTACCCCCTGGGCGTGGCTAAGGTAAGGAGGGGTTATTGGGTTAGAGTGGACCTTGGGGGCTGGCTTGTCCAGCCCCCCTGCCTCTAGCTCTGGGTCAGAGGCAAGGCATTTATTCCTGACAAAACCCCCTCTAAATGCCTGGCCGAGGTGTTCTTGAGTGGTGCATACCTGAGGTGTCATTTTCAGAAGGACACCCAATTTTGATGTTAGATATGTGTGCTGTTTGTTTTGCAATGGTTTTGTTAGAATGTCCACTGTTTGTTCTTCTGTGTCGCAGTGTATAACTCTTATGAACCCTATGCTTGCGAACTGTCTAACGTGTTTATATTTTATGTCGATATGCCTCGACCTTTGACCAACTGCTTCAGCCTTTGATATTTCCATAGCGGCTTTATTGTCTTTGTGCATGGTGATGGGATAGTTCGGTTCGGCCCATATGTCCGCGAGCAGGTCATCAAACCAGACCAGGTTGTTGGCGGCCTTGGACAAACAAATATATTCGGCCTCTGTGGTGGAGGCCGAATATAGCTACCAGATCCTGTTTGCCTGTGTACCAATGTACTGGGCTGTTGTTTAGGAAGAATACGTAACCTGAAGTGCTCTTTCTGCTTTTCACATCCCCAGCCCAATCAGCATCTGCGTAGCATGTGAGTGTGGGTGTTGTGGTATTCTCGGGTTCTAGTGATAGGCAAGCATCGGAGCTATGCTTTAGATATCTCAATACCCTTTTGATGGCTTCCCAGTGGTACACAGTGGGTTTACCTACATGTTGAGACAGCAAGTTAACTGGCAGGGCGATGTCTGGCCTTGTCCAGTTTGCAATGTATAATAGGGAGCCTATGGTGGATCTGTATAATGTGTTGTCTTTGAACGCCTCAGCCTCATTATACATGTCCTTCAGGAAATTTGGTTGCATTGGTGTTTCACACCCCTTGGCGTTTGTCATATTGCATTTATGTATCAGTTCCAAAATTTTGTCTTTCTGTGATAGTTGGAAACCTCTGTCTGTTTTTGTGATTTGCACCCCCAAGTATTTATCTACCTTACCCAATATCTTCAGTGAAAAATGTTTTCCCAGCTCATTGGCGAAGTCACTGCATTTGTTAGACTGATCACCGATATACAATATATCGTCCACGTATATTAAGACATACTCGAGGGAATTGCCTGACTTCTTGGTGAAGAAGCAGTTGTCGGCTGAGGTGGCTGAGAACCCCATGGACTTCAATATCTTGGATAAGCATTCGTACCAGCGTTTCCCTGATTGTTTGAGTCCATACAAGCTTCGGTTTAGGATCCAGGTTTCTCCCTTCCTGGTGGTTTGGCTAGGTGGCGTTCTCACGTATATCTCTTTATTGAGCTCAGCATGCAGATAAGCGGTTTGCACGTTGAATTGATGTATTTCTAACCCAAGTAGTGATGCAATCACCAACGCACATTTTACACTTTCAGTCCTGACTGTGGGAGAGTATGTTTCTGTATAATCATCAGGGTATTTTTAGGCGAACCCCTGCGCCACCAGTCTAGCCTTGTAGAGGACTTTGTTTCCCTCTAGTGTTTTAACTTTGTAGACCCACCTGGTGCCTATGGTCGTTTTTCCTGCTGGGACTTTAGAGGGAGTGTATACGTTTAGTTCCCTCAGGCTGTCCATTTCCCTCTCCATGGCTTGTTCCCATTTTGCTCTTTCCTCATCTGGTAACTTCAGTACATCTTCATATGTGTTGGGGGTTAGTTGGTTAGTGTGGAGGGATAACACGTAGTCCCCTAACCTTTCTGGCACTTTGCCCCTGTTTGCCCTGATTGGCCTGTCAGGGGGTGTCTCAGTGTCATGCATATACCTAGCTTCTCTCTCTGTGAGTGTGTCCACTTTGATGCATGGGTGGTTCTCCTTCCACTCCTTCACTAGTACTCCCTGTCTCTTGGGTTTGATCTTTTCCTGCTCTGTACCCTTTCCTGTGTTGTGTTTTACCTCCCTTTGGCCATCCCCTGGTCCGTCCTTGCTAAGGGACACCTCGTTGAGGTGTATCTTGGACCAGTTGGTATTTTCGTGGAAGACAGCTGTTCGTGAAATCACGAAATTGTTGTTGCTGTCTATGAATCTATATCCCTTCATCCCTGGTTCATACCCCATGAACCTCAGCCTTCTGGATACCCTGTCTCCCTTATGTCTCAATTGCTTGGGGATGTGCACATCTGCTGTGACCCTGAATATGTGTAAGTGTGACACCTGTGGTTTCCTTTGGTACATTAACTCGTATGGAGTTTTATTTAGTACTCTGGACCATAACCTGTTCAAAGTGTAGTTCGAATAAATGAGTGCTTCTGACCAGAAGTGCTGCCCTAAACTGGCATCCTCTAGTGCGCACCTCATCATAGTCTGCAGTGTTCCATTTTTTCATTCTACAACGCCATTTTGAAAGGCGGAAAAAGGAGAAGTCATGTAGTGGACTATCCCGCGTGTCTTTAGCCATCGCGAGAAGTCACTTGACAAAAATTCAGACCCCCGGTCTGTCATTATTTGTCTGATCTTGGTATTATGTTGTGTCTCTACCCTTGCATAGAATTCCTTAAATTTTTGGAATACTTCACTCTTTTGTTTTAATGTGTATATGAAGCCATAGTGGCTGAAATCATCCACTATGGTCAGGAAGTACTTCTTCCTGTACTTGATGGAGGGCCTTAGTGGTTCCACTAGGTCCATATGTATGAGTTGGAAGATTGAATTGGTTGTGCGCACTGACTTTTTGGGCCTTGGTTTGGTTTTTAATTTGGAGCTCTTACAAATAGAATACTCAAGATAGTTCTCACAATTTTTTATTTTTACACCTTCAGAGCATTCCATCATTTTCTGCACCACAGGGAAGCTAATGTGTCCTAGTCTTCTGTGTAACAGGTGGGCACAATTGTCATGCATTAGCTTTCCTATCGCTGGCCTTTCTTTCCTGGGTGTCCCCTGCTCACTTGGGTCATCAGTGATGTGTGTGTGACTAACCCCCTCTACTTCCCCACTTGTGTTGTCTGGGTTGTCGGGTCTAACCTTCCGGTGATTGTTTACCTTGGGCTGCTTGTCCCTGACTGGATTGTACTATATTATATTACTGTCTGGCTCTCCCTGGAGCTGTCCCTGTGATTTCTCCTGTCCCTGGGGCTAGGGGAATCCCTACGCCTGTGTCTGTCCTCTAGTGAGCGTCTGCTAGTGTATCTTGCCCTTTGTTCTGGTTTGTCCCTCCTATGTGACCTGTCCCTGTCCCCTGTGTTTCTAGGGCAGTCCCTTTTGTAGTGGTTTCTTGACCCACATATGTAGCACTATGTGTTACTGTAGTTCCTACCCTGTGGCTCAGCCTTTCTGCTGGGTCTTTGCTCCCTGCGGCTTAGTGAGCGGTCTTTCCTGATGCTGTCTTCAGCTATTAGTTTGCTTGTTAGTAATTCCAGTGAGAGATTCCCTGACCCCAGGTTGTCTATCTGCGTGATGAAGGTATCCCAGCTGGGGTCTAGGGAATTTACAATGATGCTTATCATGGTCCTCTCACTTATGACATCCCCCCTTTGTGTCAGCTGAGCCCTGGTGGCATTTAGGGACAATAGATGCTCGCTCATTGGGGTCCCTGCTTTAAGTTTGGTGGCATAGAACTCCCTGGATAATCTGGTGGTGCTTGCTACGCTTTGGCAATAAAATAGTTTGTGCATCCTCTGTATTAACTCTAGAGCAGTCAAGTGGTGGCTAATGCTAGGGTAAATACTGGGGGTAATGCTGGCAATAACAATACAGTATGCTTTATGGTGGGTGCAATCTAATTCAAAAGTCCAGGGTTTTTCTGGGGGGTCAGTGACTAGGGATAATAGGTCTTCCTTTAGCAGGGTGACTTGGAGCTGCTGGTTCCAGTCCAGGAAATTCTCCCCATCTAGTCTTAGTTTGGGAAAGTCACTTGGCAAAGTCCCTGAATTGTAAGTTAAATTACTTACATTATGTCGCTGTCCATGGTTCCTCACGTAAGGGTACTCACAATAAGGCAGAGGAACGACTGTGGCAAGTCTGAACTGACTTGTCTCTGTGTGCTTGCGTCGGTGTAGCTCTATGTCTTGCTCCGTTTCTCTTACAGGGGTGCATTGCACATGCGTGAGGTTCATTTCTGCCCAGCCGCCGTGGAGTGAGGAGCTCATCCCTGCAGCTCCCGGGTGAAGGCCCCAATCTTCCGGATGGGCCTTCGGTTCCTCCTTGGTCAGCCTCGCTTGTTCGGAATCGTCGCGGATCGCCGTCTGGAGCCTCGGGAAGCGGTGAGAATCATCGGTGAAGGTCGGGAGTCCCGTTGGGGCCGCAAATGGTCCCGGATGGCCCGGCCTTGTGTGGGTGTCACCTCCGGGTGTCGGGCCGAGTCCCCTGGCCGCCGATGGACGTCCCCTGCCTGCGGATGGCCCCGTGGGCCATGGATCTGGTCCCGGTCGTTGGTCCGGTGAGTAGTCCCATCGCCTTCGGTGCCCCGTTTTTATGGGAAGGCTCCTTGGGAGTTCTGGGTGGCCC
Source organism: Arizona elegans (assembly GCA_022577455.1). Classification (NCBI taxonomy): domain Eukaryota; kingdom Metazoa; phylum Chordata; class Lepidosauria; order Squamata; family Colubridae; genus Arizona; species Arizona elegans. The sequence continues at coordinate 161,179,713 of JAKOOJ010000001.1, forward strand.
TGGGCCTGTGCGGTGGCAGTCAGTTTCCCAGGGTGGGTGCTGGTGTTGGCCCTCTTCGCGTTAGGGTCCCCTTTGCGCTTTGACCTAGCACCGGGGTGCGTGTCCGGTAACTTCATCTTGTCCCCTAGGGCCACGGTGATTAGTTCGATGGCTTTGTTGAGCTCAGGCTCAGTAGGCGGGCCTGTAGGTTTTGGCTTTGGGCTTTCTTGTTTGTTGTGGTAGTTTTGGGCGGCTACTTTGGAGTAGGCCCCGATTCCTGCCATGAGATTTAAATCTCAGGAATCTATTGGTGGGTGGTCGGCCATTTTTGATGACGCCGCCTCCCAAGATGGCTGCCGCAAAAAGGGCGTGAAGTTCCCTTTGGCCTTTTTGGTGGGTTTCTGGTGGGAGAAGTCCTCCCTTACCGTGTCTTTGTCGCTGTATTCGGATTCGTCTTCATCTTCCTCACTCACTGCTTCGCAGCCTTTGATCAGGCTTCGGAGTTCCGCGATGAGGTCGGTGTTGCTTTGTGACGAATCTATCAGCTCCAGAAGTTTTCCTTTTAGGTCGTGTATTTCTCCTTTTGGGGTCTCGTGTTCTTTCCACCCCTCGTCGCGTCTGGCAGGGGTGCATGGGTGGTAGAGTAGGCCGCTCGTCTCGGGTGCCTCTCCTTGCGTGGCTTCGGGTTGGGCAGGTCATTCTGCCATCTTCTTGGTGAATGCTCTGGTATTCACCCTGTCTGTCATGGTCCTTTGCATGTTGTGGAGTATTAGGATTAGGCTGTTAAACCATCCTCTGCTACCAAATTGTTAAATGTGTTCAAGGATCGTGCCCAATAACTCCATAAGCAGATATTCATTAAATCAGATATTGTTTATTAACAAAGCATCTCATTAATACAGGTACATGTCTGGAACTGAGGCAGGACCGCATGGCTGACCCTGGGCATGGCTAAGGTAAGGAGGGGTTAGGGTGGACCTTGGGGGCTGGCTTGTCCAGCCCCCCTGCCTCTAGCTCTGGGTCAGAGGCAAGGCATTTATTCCTGACAATTATCAGATATATAGTAAATATAATTACATTTTCTTGATTAATTCACAATTATTCACTTGATCACTAAGAAAGTTATAAAATGGAGTAAATATACATTAAGATTCAGACAACCAATTCCTTAAGGGTATAAATCTTATGTCTTCTCCGGTGCCTTATTTCAAATACTGCTCTTGACTCCTTTCAAGTCTCTTGTGCCTCGGCAGTGTAGTTAGTATATAATTTTATAGGTTTTATATAGTTCCTTGGATCACTTTTCTTCCCCCTTACACTTTAATTGACATTGCCTCAATGTCCTTTGGATCCTCTATTTGAAATTTCAATTGGAAGAAAAAGAAGTTATTTCCTTTCTTTTACAGTTCAAGCATTCATCCGTTTGGCTCCTCTTACTGTTGAAACACAGCAATGTCAGCCCTCACTTCTGCTTCTCCTTTCAATTACGATCCTGTCCTTTTCTGTCGCTCTACTATACCAGCTCTCTCTCCTTCTTTGTCTTCTATTTCCTTTTCTCACCAGTTATCAACAATCTTGCTACACCTTCACAGTCTTCACACTTTTCTCCTCGTTGCCGATTAGTTTCCAACCATTGTTCCTTCTCCTGCCCTCTGGTGCTTTGGAGAATAATTTGACCCCTCTTCTTTGTGGCAGCCCCTCAAATACTGGAATACTGTTATCATGTCATCCTTAATTCTTTCTTTCTTTTGACTAGTCAAACCCAAATCCTGCTGCCATTCATCATATGTTTTAGTCTCCAGGCCTTTAATCATCTTAGTTTTGTGGTCCACCTGTGGCCTCCACAGCTAGCAGCAGAGTCAGACAGTACGGAGGCTGGGGATGCATTCTTATGCATCCAGTCCTGGAAACGCTGAGACATGAATTCAGCACCACGATCACTCTGGATTCTGGCGATGCGAACTTGATGTTGGGTAGAAACAAGGGCTGCAAAGTCTTTAAAGATCTGAAAGGTCTCAGATTTTTCTTTCATAGGATATACATATCCATATCTAGAGTAATTATCAACAATTGTTAGAAAATATATTCTACCACCAAATGATGGCGGAAAAGGACCAACTATGTCAGTGTGAACCAAATCAAAAATGTGTGTTGACAGGCGTGTAGCGCGTTTGGGAATGGCTGCTGCTTTGGATTTGGCCTTTTTGCAGACAGCACAATCCAAAAACACCTTACACCCCTTTAGATCCAAACCTTTTGTGAATTCCTAAGAACACGGAAACTGGCATGCCCCAATCTTCTATGCCAGAATGCAAAGGTTTACACCTAGAATGCAAAGGTTTACCAGTTAGTGAATTCTCAACATTAACAGTTTTATGAGGAACCTCAGGCTTGCTCTGAGCAACCTGTTTCCCAATTTTCTTTTTGTTGGCTTTAGGAGCCTTTGGAGCAGCAACAGGATCTCTCGCTGGAGCATCTCTCTCTGGGCCTGTGCTCTCTCTTTTTGGAGTTTATATACTTGCCTGTGTTTGTGTTTTAGGCTTTGGCTTTAAGTAATAGACACCACCAATTAATATGGTTTCAGCAACAATATCTCCATCTTTAACTATGTAACTTGCTTTTTCAAGGTGGTGAACCTGGAACTTTAATGCTCTAGACAAGTGACATTGTCTAAGCAAATTACTGGTTGCTGTTGGTATGTAATAAACATCAGGAATGAATTCATCGAGCTCTTCAACATAAACAGTTCCTTTTCCTTTGACCTGACAAGGATGATTTGAAAAAGAATAAAGTTCACGTAGTTCAAGTTCAGGCTCATGCATCTCTGTGAAAAGTTCCTTTCTGTAGGTAACATGCAAAGCTGCACCACTGTCCAAAGTCCACAGGAGTCATCTGTCGTACTCTGGTTGAGGTTGTGGATCATTGGTTAAAGCCAATGTGGTGAGTAGAGCTTGTGGATCACGCCCGGGACCACGACGACCTTGTCTTCTGCCTCTGCCTCTGCCTCTGCCTCTGGAGTCTGTTCCTCTGGGCTGGTACGAGACGGGAGCTGGAACTCGTTGGGGACAATCCCGGGTGGCATGTCCCACACGATCACAGAAGTAGCATCTTGGCACCCTTGGAGCATAGGTCCTTCCTCAGAAGGGGCGCCTAGCTGGAGCTCTTGATGCGGTGGTCCTCTCAAGTGTGGCATGGCTAACATAACTGCTTCTTCTTCAATTAAAAGTCTGCATACATTGTCCACTGTGCTTTGAGCAATAGGGACTTGGTTAATCTTTGTAATGGCATCTTTCCATTCATAATTCAAAGAGTTAATAATAATGATGATCATTTGAATATCTTCAATATTATAGCCTCTTTCTCTCAATTCTTTTCTCAGTCCTTTCAGTTTGGTCAAATGTCCTCCAATTTGTTCACCAGGTTTCAATCTTGAACCATGGAATTCAGACATGAGCAAACATGAAGATTCAATTGAAACAGGCCTGTAGCAATTTTCCAATTGGGCCCAAATTTGTTGGGCTGTTGCATCAGGCAAAAATGTAACCTGCAGTTCAGTATCCATGGACATCAATAATGTTGTGCAAGCTTTAGTTTCTAAATCTCTTATTGCAGGGGACCATGGCTGAGCAGGGGGATTAAAAATCATACAGTGAGTGCCTTCTCTGCGAAGTAACAATCCAATCTCACTGACCCAGGCCTTATAATTCTGTCCTGACATCTTTAATTTGGACTCACCAGCTAGTGGAGCAACAGAAAATGCCTGGTGAGGAATGTATATTTGAGGTGCTGGCTGTGGAAGTAAAGGCACTTGTTGCGCTGGAGGTGGACCAGGAGCTGGCCCTGGTTGTACAGCTGGAGGCACGTGTGCATGCATTTGTGGCTGCTGTGGCATTTGAGCTGCAATATTGACATGGCCTGCTGGAGACCCAGTCATTTGCCTTTGCTGCATTAAGCTTTGTTGTGTTCCATCTAAAAGGGCATCAGCACCACCAGGGGGTGCTGAAGTTTGGGCCTGTGGAGACACTTGTTGCATTGCAGCCTGAATCTCTGAGTGAGTTGAAGACATCTCTAATAGTGTCTTCTGTAATAGTTCAAAATGTTCATGTAGGCTGCGATGCCTTTCAGCTTTCTTTAGTAAATTACTTTCACCACCAGATGGTGCTGCAACTTTAGTTTCGGGCAGCTCAGCTCTTTCTGCTGATGTGACACTTGTAATCTCATCAGTGAGAATTTCATGTGACGTGTGCACAGCTCTCGGTTCTGATTGGCCTGACACAAAATCCACCAGGGGGTGTGTCTTTGGCTCCGAAGAAGAAGGAGCCAAAGTGGCGCTTTCAGAGATTTTGAAGTCACAAGATTCTCCCTTATCTTGCTCAAGCATAGATAAATCCATTTTTGCCTGGGATAGCTTACATTCAAAAATTTCTATCTGGTCATGATAGTTCCTAGCTTGCTCTTTAGGAGTGACCCTGAAGGTTTGAGAGGGATAATAAATTGCTTCTCTCTCTGCATAGGAGTAAAAAGGCTTTGCCGTTTGTGGAGAATCTGGCTCTGCACCAAGCGTTACAAAATCAGAAGGCTCTGGGGCAACTGCATAATTGGAAGGGGGCGTTACTGACCTCAGTCATAGTGTTTCGCCTTTATCTTCCTTCTGAACCCTTTGTAAGAGCATTTCATCTGTTTCTTCTCCTCCCATGGCTCTGAGTTTCATTTTGCCCTTTTTCTTCTTTCTCCGCATATTAGCAGACAATTAATTAGCGTTCCTCGGTCGCAAAATAAATAATCATCTGTCTAATTAGCCTAGAGGTCTTATCAAAGTAAAAGAGCAATGAAAAAGCCATAATTCAATCATCGTCCTGCTACCAGGTGTCAGGCGCTGATTAATTCCATTCTGCCTTTGGGATAATCGCATCTTGATTAATAATAATAATAATAATAATAATAATAATAATAATAATAATAATAATAATAATAATAATAATAATAATAATAATTTTATTTATATACCGTCCTTCTCCCGAAGGACTCAGGGCAGTGTACAGCCTATTTAAAAACACAAGACAAAACAATGATTAAAAATTTAAAATGATTAAATAAATTTGGCTCAATTTAAAACCCCAGAAATTTAAAATACCCCAATTTAAAATTATTATGTTGATAGCCCGGCCTGGCGGAACAACAGGGTCTTCAGTGCGCAGCGAAACACCCGGAGGTCGGAGATCTTACGTATTTCTGGGGGCAGTTCATTCCACAGAGCTGGGGCTCTCACAGAGAAGGCCCTCCCCCTGGGTGTCGCCAGCCGACATAACTTGGCTGATGGTACCCTGAGGAGACCCTCTCTGTGGGAGCGGACTGGCCGGTGGGAGGCTATTGGTGGCAGAAGACAGTCTCGAAGGTACCCAGGTCCTATGCCATGGAGCGCTTTAAAGGTGGTAACCAATACCTTGAATCGCACCTAGAAGACCACTGGGAGCCAGTGCAGCTCGTGTAGGAGGGGTGTCACGTGGGCACAATGAGTTGTGCCCATAACCACCCACGCGGCTGCATTCTGGACCAGTTGGAGCCTCCGAGTGCTCTTCAAGGGGAGCCCCATGTAGAGAGCATTACAATAGTCCAACCGGGAGGTAACAAGGGCGTGAGTGACCGTGCACAGTTATACATCTCCACCCCAGACCACCCCAGAGATGCCCTTTCCGTGATGTCCCGTTGCCTGGAGGTGGTGCGAGCCTGGATGGGTAGGAACAGACTCAGACTCAACCCCTCCAAGACTGAGTGGCTGTGGATGCTGGCATCTCAGGTTTCAGAGACCCCATCACTTTTGATGGGTGGGGAAAAACTTGCCCCCGTTGATAGGGCTCGCAACTTGGATGTCCTCCTGGCTGCTTGGCTGTCCCTAGAAGACCATCTGACAGCCATGACCAGGGGGGCCTTCGCACAGGTTTGCCTGGTGTGCCAGTTGCGCCCTTTCCTGGACTGAGATGACCTTCGCACTGTCACTCATGACCTGGTTACTTCCCGCTTGGATTACTGCAATTCCCTTTACATGGGCCTGCCCCTGAGATGCACCCGGAGACTCCAGCTGATCCAGAATGCAGCTGCACGGGTTGTTACGGGAGCCCCTCGTTACTCCCATATAACACCTCTCCTGCGTGAGCTGCACTGGTTACCAGTGATTCTCTGGGTCCGCTTCAAGGTGCTGGTTCTCACCTATAAGGTCCTACATGACTTAGATCCGGGATATTTGCAGGACCTTCTCCTGCCTGCCTGCCACCATCCTGTTCGTTCACATAGGGCTGCTCTCCTCAGGGTTCTGACGGCAAGCCAATGTCGTCTGGCGGCGCCCAGGGTAAGGCATTCTCTGTGGGTGCTCCCACCCTCTGGAATGAGTTGCCTACCGAGCTCTGGGTGGCTCCTGATCTCTGCTCCTTCCGTCGGGACCTGAAGACTTGGCTGTTCAAGCAAATAGGCTGACTCTGATTCTGGGTTTTATTATTTATTATTTATTAGTTAATTTGGATTAAAATGGGATTTTGTTGTACATGTTTTTAACTTGTGTTCGCCGCCCTGAGTCCTTCTGGAGAAGGGCAGCATATAAATACATGAAATAAATAAATAAATAAATCTCATCTGGGTTTGCAGGGGCTCCTGCTTTACCCCCTGGGTGCTCAGCCTCCTCATGTGCAGGCAAGGCATACCTTTCACGTGCTTTCTAACTTTCAAGAGCTTCTTTCAAGAGATGCAATGCTTGGGTCAGCAGGAGGTCTTCTTTGTCCTCTTCCTACCAGGCCGCCTCTCCACGCTGGCGTCTGGCAGCTGTCACTCCAGGGGGGATCTCCTCCGGAGCGTCTATCCTTCCTATACCCAGTGACCATTTGGCTCTGACCGGCTTTTCTTCAATCTGAAGTTCAGACATCCACTTTGTCATTTCCCAGCTCCGGTGGGACTGGGGAGGAGTGGACCCAGCAGCTCCCATGTCCTCTTGGTCATTGCCTTGGTTAGACATTCTTTGCTCATTTCCCCATGGTAGAGTTTTCTCTGGGATGGCTGTTAAAGCAGACTTTGCTTAATATCAGGTATGCTTCCATTCAAAACTCAGAAAGAAAAACCCCAACTCCATGTTTGTAGAGAAAGGTACTTTTACCGAGCATGAACTGATAGCAGCAAAAAGAAAGCAAGGTCTGAGGCAAAAGGCACAAAAATTACATATTGAAAGTATTCCCAAATCCCACCCCAAGGATCCTGACTGAATGTCCAATCCCCAGCTCCCAAGGTGTCATGTGAGGTGTATCTTCAGATGGCCCCATCCATCTGGTATGCCAGAATGGTTGACCTTGACTGGCTATCAACATATCCATTCAGCTGCACAGAAGACGATGAGAGTATTCCTCCCTTTTCCTCCCTATTCAGTCACATCACGAGACATCTCCACCAGCTCACTTCCCCCACACAAATACCTATACATCCCCCCCTCCTGTTACTATGGCAGCCGATATCAAGCAAACATCATAGAGGCTGACACTCTAGGGCAATGATGGCTTACCTTTTTGCCATTGCGTGCTGGGGGGTCGCATGTGTGCATGCCCATACCCATAATTTTATGCAATCTGCCCACATGCATGCGTGCACAACACCCCCCCCCACTCCCCCTGCTCCTGGCACATGATGGCCCGATAGGCCTGTTTTTCTCTCTCCCCAGGCTCCAGAGCCTTTCTAGTCCCACCAGAAGTTGGCAGATGGCCATTTCCAAACTCCGGAGGGCCTCCGGGGGGTGGGTGGAGAAGGCCCTTTTCACCCTCCCCAGACTCTTAGAAAGGCTCTGGAGCCTGGGGAGAGAGAGAAATGGGTCTTCCCCACCAACCCCGAAGACCGTCTGGAGGCAGGAAACAACCTGTTTCCCTACTTCTGGTGGGCCCAGAAGGCCTGAAAATCAGCTGGCACATATCAGAGCTGAGCTCGCGTGCCCACCGATATGGCTACGTAGAATCACACAGCTTCACCATTAAACCATCCTTCCAAGCAGTCTCCACCTTTTCAGTGTCTTTCTCCCCACTTGGAACTGAACCCAGATGAACATTTTTTCCAACAGAAGATACATGAGGATACTGAAATATCCCTGTGTTTCCAATGAAATGTATCTAATTTGGATGCATAGAAATCAAGAAAATTGAGGTCAGAGGAATTCACTGTAACTATGTCATTTCCTCTCATGATCAGTCCTTCTATGAGATAGGCAAAAATTAGATTGCTGTGCACATTGTCTGCTAGACCATAGCACAATATTCAGAACATTTATATAAGAAAAATTTGGACCATTGCCAGAGGTTACTGGTTTACCAGAAGCAAATATGTCCATTTTATGTACAACAAAACATTGTCAAAAGATGCTAGGTTGATGAACAAGGTTAAATCTTGTTCACCATCTGGGAGTGCGGGAGGATCCCTTGCAGGGTCATGCCAAGGATTTTGTTCGGTATCTGCACAATAAAATCACTCAGATTCGGGAAGGCTTGGTCTCTGACTAGATAGGTACAGACGGGATGATGGGTGCCGGTCTTGGGACTGCCATTTGGGAGGAGTTCGACCCTGTTGCTCCCGAGGACGTGGACAGGATACTGGGGCGGCTGAACGCTACCACATGTTTATTGGACCCATGTCCCTCCTGGTTGGTGCTGGCTTCCCGGGAGGTTACGCGAGGCTGGCTCCAGGGGATTATCAACGCTTCCTTGAGTGAGGGTGTCTTGCCATCCGCCTTGAAAGAGGCGGTGGTGAGGCCCCTCCTCAAGAAGCCTGCTCTGGATCTGGCTGTTTTGGCTAACTATCGTCCGGTCCCCAACCTTCCCTTCTTGGCGAAGGTTGTTGAGAGTGTGGTGGTGCGACAGCTTCCTGGGTACCTGGATGAAGCTGTCTATCTGGATCCGCTCCAGTCCGGCTTCAGGCCTGGGCACAGCACAGAAATGGCATTGGTCACGTTGGTGGATGATCTCTGGAGGGTTCGGGATAGGGGTTGCTCCTCTATCCTGGTCCTGTTAGATCTCTCAGTGGCTTTTGATACCATCGACCATGGTATCCTGCTGCGCCGGTTGGAGGGGTTGGGAGTGGGGGACACCGTTTTGCAGTGGTTCTCCTCCTATCTCTCCAACCGGTCGCAGTCGGTGTTGGCAGGGGGGCAGAGGTCAACCCCGAGGTGCCTTGTTTGTGGGGTGCTGCAGGGGTCGGTCCTCTCGTCCCTTCTGTTCAACATTTATGTGAAGCCGCTGGGCGAGATCATCCGTGGTTTCGAGGTGGAGTACCATCAGTACGCTGATGATACTCAGATGTACATCTCCATCCCAGGCCATCCCAACCATGCCCTTGAAGTGATGTCCCAGTGCCTGGATGCTGTGCGAACCTGGATGGGGAGTAACAGGCTTAGACTCAACCCTTCCAAGACCGAGGGGCTGTGGCTTCCGGCGTCCCGATATAGCCAGCTGGTGCCATCGCTGGCTATTAGGGGCAAGTTATTGGCCCCCACGGATGGGGCTCACAACTTGGGTGTCCTCCTGGATGCACAGCTGTCTTTAGAAGAGCATATGACGGCCGTGGCCAGGGGGGCTTTTTATCAGGTCCGCCTGATTCGCCAGTTGCGTCCCTTTCTGGATCAGGACTCCTTACGCATAGCCACTCAGGTGCTCATCACTTCCCGCCTGGACTACTGCAATGCTCTCTACATGGGGCTCACCTTGAGGAGCACCCGGAGGCTCCAACTGGTGCAGAATGCGGCCACGTGGGGGATTATGGGAGCGAGGGGGTGCTCCCATGTGACACCTCTCCTGCATGAGCTGCATTGGCTTCCAGTGGTCTGCCGGGTGCGCTTCAAGGTGATGGTCACCACCTTTAAAGCGCTCCATGGCATGGGACCTGGGTATTTGCTGGACCGCCTTCTGCCGCTGATAACCTCCCACCGACCAGTACGCTCCCACAGAGAGGGACTCCTCAGGGTGCCGTCAGCCAGGCAATGTCAGCTGGCGACCCCCAGGGGGAGGGCCTTCTCTGTGGCAGCTCCTGCCCTCTGGAACGATTTGCCCCCGGAGATACAAACGATATTGGATCTCCGGGTTTTTCGCCGTGCCCTAAAAACTTTTCTTTTCCATCAAGCAGGGCTGGCGTGAACACCCACCCCCCGCCCTTTTTTAGTCTTTTTTAGCTTTTTAAATTGTCAAATGGGTTTTAGTTTTCAATGTTTTAAATTTTTGGGCCACAGTTATTTAATTCTTTTAATAATTTTAAATTTTGTATTGATATGTGTTTTAGTTCTGGCTGCGCACCACCCTGAGTCCACTAGGAGAAGGGTGGGATATAAATTGAATAAATAAATAAATAAATAAATAAATAAATAAATAAATAAATAAATAAATAAATAAATAAATGCCAAATTTCTTACAGATGAACTGAATGGCACTTTCTTAGGGGAAAAAATCCCAAATCTTTTAATTTATTGTCATTAAGACCTGTCATCTTTCAAACATTGGAACTGGCATAAGAATTACTGTAGACCAATGTAAATATAAATCTGCACCTGATATAGAGCTGAAGGCTATCAATATATTTGAATTCTCCTTCTTAAGGTAATTTTTGGGGGGCGGTTGTTCAGCTACTATATGATCTGTCCCCATCTCCACACACACACAAACACAGCCAGCCGAGGGTTAAGAAAGCACTTGGCACGCACACAGGTCGTTATCTCAAACTTGGCAACAATATAAGCACCGTCTGCCAAGAGCTTTACTGCAACAGATAACATAACATTACATACGCATTGTAAATAGTTCATCAAAAACAATATCCCTTCGGCAGCTTCAGACGTTGTTCAAGTGACTAGCCAGAGTTAGTTTTTGTTCATCAGTTTTACCAGCCACCACCCTCTCTTATACAGTCTCTGGGGTGTGGTCTAGTGACTCAGTTCTAATCCCTAGCATGCCTCCTTAACTGCTGCAACCGTTTATCACGCCTTCGTTGGCGTGCATTGGAGAACAACGGCTCTCCTTCCTCGCTCTCATCCGAGACACCTGGCTCCTGGCTAATCTCCTCTCCCTCGGCCGGCACCTGAGACAGTGCCAGAGGGGAGGGGCCTGGAGAGGGAGGCCTGGCTGACTCCTCTCCCTCATGTTTGGAGCCTTCTTCCTCCAATGAGATAGGCTCAGAGGGCGGGGCCACAACACTATATTTCTAGATCTTTTATTTAAAAATAAATGATTTTCATTGCTATCTATCATCAATTTTGTGTTAAATTATAGATTCTTTATTGTATGGCATTTACTTAAGTAACTGAGAGTGGCAATCATATCTATAAAGATGAAAACTTTAATTAAATCCATTAGCCAGCATCATTGTAGCATTTCACGGAATCTAATAGCATTCCAATAAAATATCACCTTTTTTCTCCAAACGTTCTCTTGAAAAAGACAATTTCAAATCTTTTCCCGAATGGCAAGTAGGACCAGAATTTCCTGAATCTGGGGGTCAAGCAGATACACAACAAGGGAACCATAAGTAACTTCCCTAAATGTGGGAACCCATAGATTCTACTTGGAGTAGATGGGGTAGTCTGAACTGAGCTATAAATGGTTAATGGCTAATCAGCAGATCCCTGAACTGGGCACAGAAACAAATGGACATCAGTGCAGAATCTCCTGTATCAGAGTTACTTTACTATATGATCTTCACTGAGCAGGAGACAGACATCCACATTCTGTACTAAGACGTATTTAATAGCAATGCCTTGTAAACCAAATTTCATGTGGTTTAATCACCAAAAAACCCTTTCTCTCTCTGCCTGCCTGAAAGGAGCAGGAGTTAATTATTAAGTTACATAAAAAATCATTTCCATTTTTTAAAAAATAGCTAATACCATATTTACTTATGGAGGAGCTAAGAATTTTAGGTTCCAAAATAAATAGCTTTTCCATTGATGGGCTTCCCTGAGAGTACATATGATAATATTGTTTTAAAAAATACCTGTTTATACTCACAGATAAACCTATTCATGGATAAACCAATCTTTGGATTTTTCAGGAAAATACTATGAAAAATGTGCCATCCACACATAAGCCAATTGTAAAAATTAAAAAATATACAGATAGTCCTCGACTTACGATTACAATTGAGCCCAAAATTTATGTTGCTAAGTGAAATATTCATTAAGTGAGTTTTGCCCATTTTACGACTTTTCTTGCCACTGTTGTTAAGTGAATCATTGCAATTGTTAAGTAAGTAACACTGTTAATTGGATCTGTCTTCCCCATTGACTTTGCTTGTCAGAAGGTTGCAAAAGCTTATCACATGACCCCAGGACACTGCAACTGTCACAAATATGAACCAGTTGCCAAGCAACTGAATTTTGATCATGTGACCATGGGGATGCTGCAATGGTCGTAAGTGTGAAAAACGGTCATAAATCAGTATTTTTTCAGTGCCACTGTAACTTTGAATGGCCACTAAATGAACTGTTATAAGTCGAGGACTATCTGTGAAAATTTCAAGGGTTGGCTTATCTACCTATTATATTTTTAAAACTAAATAATAGAACTTGGTAAAATTATAATGACCTGAAAATTATTACCATCATAATAAGAACGGAACATAATAGCTATCTGGTTGCCCTGCCATCATTAAAAGGAGAAAATAAATCTACAAATAAAATTTACAGTGTAAAAAAAGCACATAAGTTCTGATATCTTCCATACTACAAGTATACATCCAGAACATGTTTCTCTTATGTTAATTACTATTTGTATTTTTTTCTTTGTTGTCTTTTTTTGCTGGTTTTTGGTTGTAATAATGCTGTATTCAATTCACTCAAAAGAGAGGGGTTGGATTTGTTTTTAATGGTTTTTAACCATTAAATCTTCCAAGGACATATAAAGACTGGTGGCAGAAAAAGCTTTGATGAGTTTTTCATACTATTAAAAAGGAGTGTTTGTTTTTTCTTAATTTTTAGAAAATACTTATCTTTTGGTTTATGCTGTCTATAATCATAGGGCAATTTGTTTATTTTCTAGGGAGACGAGTGGCTCTCAACAGTCTAAGGCAGTAACAGCTTTTTCAACTCTTTCATATTCTTCCCTCCTACTGCTTGAGGCGTTTCTCAGATCAGAAAACAGGAGTCTGATCAAAGTCAAAGTCGCTGTATTGTAATGATTATATTGTCTTTTTTTCACAAGCATACAGTATATATTATTAATACTGTTATTACCAGTGTTAATGTTGTTTCTTACAAGACTGCAGATTATATTCAGGGATAAATACAACCTTTAACTGAAGTTCATGTAATTTTTAGGAGTAAAAATGTATGACATTTGTACAGCTTATAAAGAGTGTTCAATAATAGAGAATTTTACATATAAAAATGTCAGAGATTATAGCTTTTCAAAAATATAAACTATCAATTATGTGTGAGTTGTATATATCTATATAATAGCTTGCAGGATGAATTTAATGTTTGGAGTCACTAATTCATCTTGCTCTTTTGAATCCTGTAGAATGTTGAATTTAATCCTTGGCCTTTTATTGGGACACATGTTGTTCATCACTTATTTATTTCAATCACTAGTAGTCAAAAATCAGGAAGAATCTGTTAGCAGAGTTTTAGATTTAAAAAAGTTATAAACTTTTATGAATTACAATTCACTTCTTCAGAGATAAGCTAACACTAGTAAAATTGGCTTGAAAAATCACAATGATATGCATCTTTCTTGACCTGGACTTTCCAGATTTAGTTAAAATTATCTAAAATTAAAATTATCATAAACAATCATGGTAGCTAAAGAAACTCTAATAGAGATTAGTTTAAGCCAACAGTTGATAAATATAGGCTCTTGTGGCAAGAGAGAACATCCAGATTTAAGTTGTGAATATGTATTATTAAGAGCCGAGGTGGCGCAGTGGTTAGAGTGCTGTACTGCAGCTACTTCAGCTGACTGCTAGTTCAGCAGATCAGCAGATCAAATCTCACCGGCTTAAGCTTGACTCAGCCTTCCATCCTTCCGAGGTAGGTAAAATGAGGACCCAGATTGTATATTTAGTATACTGTTGATTGTTGTAAGCTGCCCAGAGTCCTTGGAGAGTGGGCGGCATAGTAATATAATAGTAATATTATATATATATATATATGACATAGCAGAAAACTCTTGACAATTTGACTTGTGGTTTTCAGTTGGATTTCATTCTAAAACATCTTAAAACCATATAACATCTGGGTGATTGATTCTGCTTTAAGGAATAGGTCATTGCCCTACTCTTGAATAGAAGAAATTTAATATAACCTTTGCATTCCTGTTGGCCCTTTCAGTAATTGACCTAATTTGTTCCCTCTGGGATTTGAAGATATGGAAAGTCCAAGATATTTAAAGGATCTGGGTCTACTGCAAGACTTGACCTATAAATTTTCTATTTATTTGCCAAGAATGTTTTTTGCCAAACCTCTTTGGAAAGAAAATCATGATTTTGTTTTTGCAGGACAAAGAATTTTCTTTTTTCTTTTTACACAGTCTTTTTGGTAAGACTGTGTGACCAATCTGTCTGTGAACAAAGAAAAACCATGAATGAAGAATGCTGTCTGTCCATCACCCAGTCTGGGAGGTAAAATTTACTTTTAAAAGTGGAGCTATGGAATTCATAGAAATGTTAAAAAGAATGGAAGACAAATTTCAACCTTGTTTTATCCCTTTGTGAAATGGGACTATAGCAGAGAAAACAGCTATGTCTTCTGAATTTAAGTTGCATGAAGGTATTTTAATTAGAAATACCAATCTCCAATGGATGAGTAGACCAGTTTAAGACACAGCTGACAAACAACCAAAGTAACACGAAGAGTGCCTTAAAAACAGAAAATATTTTACAGAAAATATTCTGTAAAAATAATTAAATGAAAGAACAAAAAAGAAAAATAAGTACATGAAAAATTCTGCAGGAAAAAAATGAATCTCATCTATTAGGCGTAAGTGATGGATAACCCATTTTAGGAACGAATAAGAATTTAGAAGAATGCAATTATGCAATGTGTCAGAGATGAAGGAAATATAACAGCACATATTCAGAAATAGATAGGAAGTTACAAGATTTGGCAACAAAAAGACAAGCAAACAGAAACCCCAAGTAGGCATGAACGGCACGTAGAACTTCAGCAAGTTATAACTCTACATGGACAAAATGACATGTAAGCTCAGGCAAGGCACAACTCCATAGACAAACAGACACGTAGACCAAAAGCAAGGTAGAACTCCAAAAAAGGTAATAGCTTTGTCAAATGTTACTTCCCTATTTCTGGAAATTAATTGTGGAAAAGACCATGCTTTGCTATTGTTCAGGGTCTTAGCTCCCAAACTGGACTGGGACCCTTTTTGCTGAAGCATTTCAATAAAAGTTTTGTAAACGTCTATCTCTAAGTCTGGCTCTGATTGACTTCTGTGCCAGGCTGAACCAATTTTTGGACAAGATAAGCATTTCCTATTTGTGCTTAATTAATTTCCAGTTTTTTTTGTAAATGCATTCTGAAAGATATCAAGATTAAAAGAATATAGCTTTTTTATTTGAAAGCAACAATTTAAATTCAACAATGGAAAATTTACCAAGATAATAGTAAAAACTGTCTCTTAATAAGTGGCTGTAAAAATCACTTTTGTTTCTGCATTTTATTACTGATGTAAGGAATAAAGCAAGTAATTGTGCAAAAAAAAACCCAAAATCCAGTGGAATATAAATAACCAAGGGTTAATGATCAGGAAGTATTTGTAGACACTTCTTTGCAGAAATAGCCTTCAATTTAAAATTTACAGAAAATTTTATACTGTTTTCTTTATCACTGAAGTCAATCATCTAGCAAATGACAATATTTTTAAATAGTGACAAGAATTCCAAAATCAGTCAATTAGTGTAAGGGAAAATATTTATTATTACTTGACCCATTTTGTTTACACTTAAGTTTAAAACTTAGGAGCCTTGGTAGTACAGTGGTCTAAGGCACCCTGTTATTAAGACCAGCTGCCTGCAATTACTGCAGGTTCAAATCTCGCCAAGGCTCAAGGTTGACTCAGCCTTCCATCCTTTCTAAGGTAGGTAAATTGAGGACCCAGTTGTGGGGGCAATAAGCTGACTTTGTATAAAATATACAAAAGAATGAAGGCTATTGCTTAGCAATGTAAGCCGCCCTGAGTCTCTGGAGAAGGGCGGCATATAAATCAAATTTAAAAAAAAACAAACAAACTATATCTACATTATGAGATGATTATTAAATTGTGATCTATTTTGCATTCAGCTCCTTATGTTTCATTGTCACCACTCTCAGAGATGGCGGCTGAAGATCTTTCTCTCCTTTCTTGGTTTCCAAGTAATTTTGACCTTCGACATTTGTGAAAAAAATAAAAAAGAGGCAGTTTATAATTGCATTGTTCAAATGAAAGTGAAGGAAAGAAATTCAGTCTGCTATTATATAAAAGCCATGAAGGCAGTCTTCACTGGAAACAGCAATATAAGTCAATTTGTGAACTTTGCCACGAAGTGACCTTTTGAAATACAACAACATACAGAATTTACAAGCAAGAGTAGCACATGCAAATGTCTTAGCTTTCTCTCGCTTTTGGATTAGAGCCTCAGAAAGCATTATAGAGAATGCTTTCCCAAAACAAATTAAGACTGTTACTTAAATGTCAGAGCACACTATTGTATTTGGCTACAGATCATTACACCTGATACTAACACTTTAAAAAACTGTAATAACTTGGGAAATATTATACTGAATGCCTACATATATAAAGGGAAAATAAAAAAATGGGCAAAATGGTTTCTTCAAATAATTTAAACATCACTACTTCACGACTAGAGGGAAAGGTCAAAATTTAAGTAAACTGAAAGGAACATGAATGGCAAAATAAAACACACCAGTAGAAAGATGAAAAGAAATGAGTCTGCAAACACAACATCAGAACACACATGCTTTGGGCAAATTTTATTTTTGTCCCTATATTCAGGGAAAGGAAAAAGGCAAAGGCATGAAGATACAGCTTGGAAAGGGAGCAGTTGTCTTACAACATTATGTTGTAAGTTTTTTTACCTTCAGTGTTGGTGTTGCTGCTGCTGTATATATTTTGCAGGCTACCAACATGATTTAGTTTCCATGCTTTGTGCTTTACTGCATCCAGAAAGCCAAAATAGGAGAGAGAGAGAGAGAGAGAGAGAGAGAGAGAGAGAGAGAGAGAGAGAGAGAGAGAGAGAGAGAGAGAGAGAGAGAGAGAGAGAAGGGGGGAGAGGGAGAGAGAGAGAAAAGAAGAAGAAGAAGAAGAAGAAGAAGAAGAAGAAGAAGAAGAAGGAGAAGGAGAAGGAGAAGGAGAAGGAGAAGGAGAAGGAGAAGGAGAAGGAGAAGGAGAACAAGAACAAGAAGAACAAGAACAAGAACAAGAAGAACAAGAACAAGAAGAACAAGAAGAACAAGAAGAAGAACAAGAACAAGAAGAACAAGAAGAAGAACAAGAACAACAAGAAGAAGAACAAGAACAAGAAGAACAAGAACAAGAAGAAAAGAAAGAAAATAATGAAAAGATGAGGCGGCGGGGTGGGGGGAGAAGAGAAAAGTTCAAGTAGCATATGATGTAAAATCTTATTTGAGAAACAGCTACAGACATGTTCCCCAATCTATATTTCAAGCAGATTTATTTAGCCTATGGCATATCATACATGGACTAACAATATATATTAACTTTTCATCTAGATTAGTAGAACACAATAAAATATAAATGTTAAAAAGATCTATGTTCAAATACCAGAGACTAAGCCATCTAATCCCTGGCATTATTTATAGTTTAAGCAGAAAAAAACATTTTCCTCAAAAGTTCACAATTTCTTGTTTAAATATTTCCAAGCACCATTTGAATGTCACTGGGAACAAAAGTCAAAAGAACAGAACTTTCTGTACATCAAAAAAAGACAAATGTTATAAGTGTGATTAATTCACAGTTGTCAGTACCATACTATGGATCCTACTACCTTCCATCCGCGGGTGAGGCGTCAGAGGTGGCTCGGGAGTTCATGGCTTCCATGACGGCCATGGACCTGACCCAGTTAGTTCATGGCCCAACTCACATAGGGGGACACACTCTGGACCTGATTTTTGTCTCTGGTCAGTGGTTGAATGATCTTAGTAGAGGGGACCTAGATATTAAACCCTTGTCATGGACAGATCATTCGCTCCTCCAACTAGACTTTCCTACCACCGTCCCCCGCCGCAGGGAGACGGAGCCAACTAGATGGTTCCGTCCCAGGCGCCTGATGGACCCCGAAAGGTTCCTGACGGAGCTTGGGCTGTTCCCTGAGACCCTAACACACGACTCGACTGAAGAGCTGGTGGCCGCCTGGGAAAGGGCGGCCGCTGGAGCTTTGGACCGCATCATGCCTTTGCGGCCTCTGACCCGATGCCAATCTCAACTGGCTCCTTGGTTCTCTGAGGAGCTGAGAGAGATGAAGCGTCGGAAAAGACACCTAGAGAGTATTTGGAGGACTAGTCAATCCGATTCCGACCGGACACAGGTGAGGTCTTATATCAAGACCTACCTAGTGGCGATAAAAGCGGCAAAGTCTAACCACTTTTCCGCTCTTATCGCATCTGCAGAGAACCGCCCAGCCGCCTTGTTTAGGGTGACCCACTCCCTCCTCCGGGGGGGAGTGCGGGAAGATCCCTTGCAGGGTCGTGCTGAGGATTTTGTGCAATTCCTGCATGATAAAGTCGCTCCGATTCGGGATGGCTTGGACTCCGACTGGATGAGTCCACGGGAGGAGACGAGGGCAGGTCTTGAGAATGTTATCTGGGAGGAGTTTGATCCTGTGACTCCCGAGGATGTGGACAGGGTTCTGGGTAAGATTAGTGCCGCCACGTGTTTATTGGACCCGTGTCCCTCCTGGTTGGTGCTGGCTTCCTGGGAGGTTACACGAGGCTGGCTCCAGGGGATTATAGGTGCTTCTCTGAGTGAGGGTGCCTTTCCTGCCGCCTTGAAAGAGGCGGTAGTGAGGCCCCTCCTCAAGAAGCCTTCCCTGGACCCGGCTGAATTAGCCAACTATCGTCCAGTCTCCAACCTTCGTTTTGTGGCAAAGGTTGTTGAGAGCGTGGTGGCACGACAACTTCCCCGGCACCTGGATGAAGCTATCTATCTGGACCCGTACCAGTCGGGCTTCAGGCAGGGGTACAACACAGAAACGGCATTGGTCGCGTTGGTGGATGATCTCTGGAGGGCTCGGGACAGGGGTTGTTCCTCTGTCCTAGTCCTATTAGACCTCTCAGCGGCTTTTGATACCATCGACCATGGTATCATGCTGCAGCGGTTGAGGGGGTTGGGAATAGGGGGCACCGTTCTGCGGTGGTTCTCTTCCTTCCTCTCCGACCGCTCGCAGTTTGTGTTGGCAGGGGGGCAGAGGTCGACCTCGAGGCATCTTGCATGGGGAGTGCCGCAAGGGTCGGTCCTCTCGCCTCTCCTGTTCAACATTTATGTGAAGCCGCTGGGTGAGATCATCCGTGGTTTTGGGGTGAAGTGCCATCTGTACGCTGATGATACTCAGCTGTACATCTCCACCCCAGACCACCCCAACGATGCCCTTGGTGTGATGTCCCGCTGCCTGGAGGCCGTGCGGGCCTGGATGGGGAGGAACAGGCTCAGACTCAACCCCTCCAAGACCGAGTGGCTGTGGCTTCCGGCGCCCCGATATAGTCAGCAGGTGCCATCGCTGACTATTGGGGGTGAATCCTTGCCCCCCACAGAGAGGGCTCGCAATCTGGGTGTCCTCCTGGACACACGGCTGTCTTTAGAAGAGCACATGACGGCCGTGGCCAGGGAGGCCTTTTATCAGGTTCGCCTGATTCGCCAGTTGCAGCCCTTTCTGGATCGGGACGCCTTGCGCACGGTCACTCACGCCCTTGTCACCTCCCGGTTGGACTATTGCAATGCTCTCTACATGGGGCTCCCCTTGAAGAGCACTCGGAGGCTCCAACTGGTCCAGAATGCGGCCGCGCAGGTGGTTATGGGTGCAACTCATTGCGCCCATGTGACACCCCTCCTGCGCGAGCTGCACTGGCTCCCAGTGGTCTTCCGGGTGCGATTCAAGGTGTTGGTTACCACCTTTAAAGCGCTCCATGGCATAGGACCCGAGTACCTTCGAGACCGACTTCTGCCACCAGTAGCCTCCCACCGACCAGTCCGCTCCCACAGAGAGGGTCTCCTCAGGGTGCCATCGGCCAAGTTATGTCAGCTGGCAACACCCAGGGGGAGGGCCTTCTCTGTGGGAGCCCCAGCTCTGTGGAATGAACTGCCCCCCGAAATACGTAGGATCTCCGACCTCCGGGTGTTCCGCTGCGCTCTGAAGACCCTGTTGTTCCGCCAGGCAGGGCTATTAACATAACGTTTTAAATTGGGGGTATTTTAAATTTCTGGGATTTTAATTGGAGCCTAATTATTTAATGATTTTAAATTTTAAATTGTTGTTTTGTTTCTGTGTTTTTAAATAGGCTGTACACCGCCCTGAGTCCTTCGGGAGAAGGGCGGTATAGAAATAAAATTATTATTATTATTATTATTATTATTATTATTATTATTATTATTATTATTATTATTATTATTATTTTACAGAATAATAAATTGAATTATATAAATCATTAACTACTTTCAGTCATAAAAACTTCAGCTCCTAGTGACAAAGTAATATGTTTAGATAATATACACAGCCTCACTTGTATTTGCCAACATTATATTTGCTTAATAATGAATTTTAACATAACCAGATATTACCTGTAGGCAAATTATGCTCCTCAGGTATATGATACCAATATTTTCAAATTAAACTGTCACTGTTTGTATTTGGCCCTCAATTTCACTTTTTAAAATATTTTGCTTTACGTTGCTATCTAATTATTATTTATTTATTACACACTTAATCTTCTTTTGTAGAACACATGGTAGGGCATAACTGTTCTCTACAGTTTTACCAACAATGTTATTACTGATATGTTTGTATCATATACCCCACGACTGCCACAACCATTCTGGAGAAGAGATTAGTTTGGGTTCACAGAATATGCTTGTCATGATGAACTTAGTTTGATTTTAGTTTAGTATGATGTATAAATAATTAGAATTCATAACCTACAGGTTATATCATAAAATCGTGTATGAACCAGAGCTTGGTAACCTGTAAAATAAAGGAACAGTTATATATAGCTTAATATGATACACAAGTCTTTCCATGTTCAGACACAGTTCAAAGATATTGGTTTAATCCAGTTAGAAGAATAATCTTCAGTTAGCTTTGGGTTTTATTTTGTACATGAATTTATTTATATAAATTTACAATATACAGTATATAAAACCATTCTATTTAGCACATGACTCAACTTCCTCTGTTCCTCATAGAATCATAGGCTGTAAAGTTGGAAATTATTTAGTTCAGACATGTCAAATATCAAACCTGAAGTGAACCTGACTAAAACCATTTTGGAGGCTTCAGGGTTGCCACACAGTAATTTATGTTATAATGTAATTTCCCCTCTTCATCTTGTAGATGTTTTATTATTTTCTTCCCCTTTTTTTATTTTATATGCTAACCATCTTCCCGGATTGTTTGCATTTTCAAAAAGAATTCTGTTTAGATGCTCTTAATTTATTTGCTAAAAATTCTTGTTCATTTAAATTTATTTCATGCTTTTTCAGTTCCAATCATTTCTTAATTATTTTATTTTGAATATCTTTTTGGAATTCTTTCTCTAAACTTTTATAGTCCTCTTCCAATTTTTTTCTGCTTTTGTATTTTCCTTTTATTCTTTTTTCCCAAATATGTTATTGCCAGACCCCTAATGTAGGCTTTCATCATATCCCATACATTCTGGAGTGATGTATCTCAATTTTTATTTATTTTAAAGAAAAATTCTATTTTTTTTCCATAAATTGTTGAAAGTCCTTTTCAATTAGTATTATTGCATTCGAAGTCCATCTTGTCTTTCTGTTTTGTCCTTTCCATATTATTGTCATTGGATTATGACCCACCCAAATGTTTGAACCAATATTTACTTCTTGTATAATATCTATAAGTTCTGTTGACATCCATATCATATCTATCCTTGGCCATGATAAATGTCTATTTGAATAAAAAGTATATTGTTTTTCTTTCAAATGTTTTTGTCTCCAAATATCTCGAATACTTAATTCTTCTATCATTGTGAAAAAGAATTTCGGCAATATTTTTCTAGACTTTTTATTTGTCTTCATTGTTTTATAGTCCAAGTCCACATCTGTTACTGCATTAAAATCACCCATTATACATATGTATTCATAGTCCAATTCTAAAATTCTTGTAGTTTTATGTTTGGTGCATATACCGCTATCAAGAGTATCTGTTAATTACAAGATGCTAAAATGAGGGGTGGTTTTGGATTACTGGATTTTGAATTATACTATCAAGCAGTTTGTTTAATGTGGATTAAAGAATGGGTAACATTGAAAAATACTAGATTATTAAATTTGGAGGGACATGATTTGTTGATGGGGTGGCATGCCTTTTTATGGTATAAAGGAACTAAAGTACAGGGGTATTTTAGAAGACACAAGATACGTGAAGCTTTATGGTTGAATTGGAAGAAGGTTAAAAAATATCACTATTTAAAGATTCCAGTCTGGGTATCTACAATTGAAGCATTTTCATACCCAGTGACATTTAGAAGGGAAGAAATTATAAGGAATTATTGGATGAAAAGGGTGAACTTAAATTGAAACAAATCTTAGAAGATCAGGGAATTAAGATAGATTGGTTTTCATACATACAAATACTTTCCAGATATTGAGAAGACTTTGAATAATAAGGTATTTATAGTGTTTCGACTGGTTTAGATAAGATATTAATAGGTTCAGATGACCATATAATTAAAAAGTTATATGGATATTTACTTGAAGCAAAACTGGAAGAAGAACAAGTTAAAGAATCAATGATAGCATGGGGGAAAAAATTTGGTTATAGTATTGATTTAGAGAAATGGCAAAAATTGTGGTCACATAATTATAAAATGACAATGTCAACAGCATATAAAGAGAATTTGTATAAGATGTTTTACAGGTGGCATTTACCCCCAACGAGAATAGCCAGGATGTTTAAGAATAAATCAGAGAAATGTTGGAAGTGTCATCAAACTCCAGGATCGTACTACCATATGTGGTGGACATGCGTGGAAGCAAGGAGATTTTGGACTAAAATACATATGTGGTTAGAAAAAATGACAAAGAGACATATTGACTTTAAACCAGAAATATTTTTATTAGGAATTTTACCAGAGACATTTAATAAAGAATTACAATACTTAATTGTGAACTTTTTAACAGCGGCCAGAATTGTATTTGCCAAAAACTGGAAAGGAGAGAAGATAATTACCAATGAAGAAATTATTATGAAAATGTTGGACTGTGCTGAAATGAGTAGATTGACATTTGAAATAAGAGAACGGGAAGATAAACAATATTATTTGATATGGGAGATATTTTATCAATGGTTTGACAAAAAAGTATGGAGATGAGATAGCATATATGAAATGTTTAAATATTTATCTTCAGTTTAAGTAAAGAATAATTGTTATATGAGGAGATCTGGAGAATTGTAAGCACGAAATGATTTCAACCGATTGAGATGCTGTCTATAATGATTTGTAAGGATGATATTTTTATGTTGTTGTAGTTGTGTTTTTTTATTTTTATTTTTTTTATTTTAATCTAAAATAAAATTTTTATCTGTTTATTAGTATTTGTTTATTATTCATTCTTATTTCCACCATCAGAATCCTGCCTTTTTCATCTTCAAAGAGTAATTTAGGTTCTAATTTTTCTTTGATATATAGAGCTACTCCTCTTTTGCTTTGTTGTATCAATGAGATAAATAAGACTCCTAATTTTGGGTACTAGTAATTTTATATATTGTTTTCTAATATGTACTTCTTGTAAACATATAATATCCATCTTCAAAATATTTAATTTATTCAAAGTTCTGTTTCTTTTAATCACCACATTCAATCTATTTACATTTATTGATATTGCTTTTATTTCTTCTTCCATGTTTTGCTTGTTACTAGTTTTTGATTTCATCGCCCTTGTCTCTCTTTGTTCCATTGGGTCCTTTGCTCTTGCTCCTTCTCTTAATGTTTTTTCTGCTCTTTCTTCTTTATCTTTCTCTTCATCTTTTTGCTTTGTCTCTCCTATTGCTCCCAAGTCCTCTTCTAGTGGTCCACAGAATTGTTCATAAAATAGTTTTCCTTTTCCAATAGTATCAAGCCTATGTCTTTGTTCTTGCTATGTCACCAAAATTCCTTCAGGTATTAACCATCTGAAACTCACTCCTTTAGATATTAAAATTTTTGTTAGGAATTGATATTCTCTCCTTAGATCTCTAACTCTTCTGGGTATTTGCCTCAATACCACAATTTGTTTGTCTTTATATTTCAATGTTGTATCTCTTGCTGCTTGCAGTATCTCTGTTTTCATGGCCTTCTTTGTCAATCTTACATGTACTTCTCTCGGTAATTTATTTCTCATTGCATATCTTGTGTATACTCTAAAGGGTTCATCAATCTCATTTAGAATCTTTTCCTTGGGTTGTTCCAAAACTTCTGTCAGTATCTCAGCAATCACCTCAGGTAAGTTTTCTCCTTTTTCTTCCTCTATATTTTGAAATCTTAAATAAAAATCACAATGCTCCATCTCCAACAGGATGTTTTCTCTTGCAATTTGTCAGTTGACACAAGTTTTTCTTCTAGTTCCTCAACTTCCAGTCAGGTTTCAGGCTGGGCACAGCATGGAAACGGCATTGGTCGCGTTGGTTGATG
The DNA here is from genome assembly GCA_022577455.1 of Arizona elegans. Taxonomy (NCBI): domain Eukaryota; kingdom Metazoa; phylum Chordata; class Lepidosauria; order Squamata; family Colubridae; genus Arizona; species Arizona elegans. The sequence continues at coordinate 161,204,560 of JAKOOJ010000001.1, forward strand.
ATCTCTGGAGGGCTCGGGACAGAGGTTGCTCCTCTGTTCTGGTCCTGTAAGATCTCTCAGCGGCTTTTGATACCATCGACCATGGTATCATGCTGCACCAGCTGGAAGAGTTGGGGGTGGGAGGCACCGTGTTGTGGTGGTTCTCCTCCTTTCTCTCTGACTGGTTGCAGTTTGTGTTGGCAGGGGGGCAGAGATCGACCTCGAGGCCTCTCATCTGTGGAGTGCCGCAGGGATCGGTCCTCTCGCCCCTTCTGTTCAACATTTATGTAAAGCCGCTGGGCGAGATCATACATGGCTTCGGGGTGAGATACCACCAGTACGCTGATGACACCCAGATGTACATCTCCACCCCAGGCCACCCCAATGATGCCCTTGAAGTGATGTCCCAGTGCCTGGAGGCTGTGCAGATCTGGATGGGGAGGAACAGGCTCAAGCTCAACCCTTCCAAGACTGAGTGGCTGTGGCTCCCGGCATCCCGATATAGTCAGTTGACTCCATCACTGACTATTGGGGGCGAGTCTTTGGCCCCCAAAGAAAGGGCTCGCAATCTGGGAGTCCTCCTGGATATGCAGCTGTCCTTGGAGGAACATCTGACAGCTGTAACCAGGGGGACCTTTTGTCAGGTTTGCCTGATTCACCAGTTGCGGCCCTTTCTTGATCGGGATTCCCTGTGCACAGTCACTCATGCCCTCGTCACCTCTCGCCTTGACGACTGCAACGCTCTCTACATGGGGCTCCCCTTGAAGAGCACCCAGAGGCTCCAACTGGTCCAGAATGCAGCAGCGCGGGTAGTGATGGGAGCAGCATGGCGCTCCCATGTAACACCGCTCCTGCGCGAGCTGCACTGGCTCCCAGTGGTCTTCCAGGTGCGCTTCAAGGTGCTGGTTATCACCTTTAAAGCGCTCCATGGCATTGGGCCTAGCTATCTTTGAGACCGCCTGCTGCTATCAACGACCTCCCATCGTCCCGTGCGCTCCCACAGAGAGGTCCTCCTCAGGGTGCCATCAGCCAATCAATGTAGGCTGGTGACCCTCAGGGGGAGGGCCTTCTCTGTGGGGGCACCTACCCTCTGGAATCAGTTGCCCCCAGAGATAAGGAGAATCCAAGACCTTAGTGCCTTCCACCGTGCCCTTAAAACCCACTTTTTCCAGCAAGCCGGGCTGGCTTAAGAAGAAATTTTAAATGTTTTAATTGGTTTGTATTTTTAATTTTGGGCCAAATTTATATATATTTTAATTGTTTTTTTAATATTTGTATTTTATGTTTTTTAATTCTGGCTGTACACCACCCTGAGTCCTCAGGGAGAAGGGCGGTATATAAATTTTAAATAAATAAATAAATAAATAAATAAATAAATAAATAAATAAACAAACAAACAAACAAACAAACAAACTTTCTTTTCTGTCGTTTCTGCATTTTCTTCTACTTTCTGGATTCTTTCTTCATTTTTCCCAATCACAGCTTTCATTTCTTTTAATTACTGTTTCAAATCATCATGAAGCGATTGCATGAAATTTTTTAACTCCATCATCTCCAAGGTTTTCTGTGTTTCTGTCAATGAGGAACTTGCTGTTGGATGTAGATGTGGCAGTCTATATCAGGGCCGTCATGGAGTGGGCACCACCCTGCACCCATAAGCAGGTACAAAGTTTCCTTGGCTTTGCTAACTTTTTTTTTTATTAAAGAGTTTTTCAAAAAAGAAAAAAAAATTACAAATATTTCCCCATTCCCCCTCCCTTCCTTACCCCCCCACCCGCCCCCGAACTTCCCAGAACAAAATACAGGATATAACAATTAACAATCATATGCTAAACTAAGCTAATTAACTAAGGATTCCTATCCCCCCCTTCACACTTTAACTCCCCTTTTACTTAACTAAATATTAATACTCTTAATTTTTCTATTCATTCATAAGCTATTTGATACTTTTTAGTCCGATATTTGTTTTGAATATAATCAATCCATCTTCTCCATTCCGATATATATCTTTCTTGTGAACGATCTTTCAAATATGCTGAAATTTTCGCCATTTCTGCCAGATTTGCTACTTTTAATGTCCATTCTTCAATAGTAGGCAAGTCTTCCTTCTTCCAATATTGCGCCACCAGAAGTCTAGCTGCAGTTATTAAATTTAAAATCAATTTAGTCTCTATAACCGTACAATCTGTAATTATACCCAGCAAAAACAATTGTGGAGTAAACTTTATCTTCTTTTTAAGAATATTTTGGATAATCCAGCATATTTTAATCCAAAATACTTTAACTTTTTTACAAGTCCACTATATATGATAATAAGTGGCATCATCACAATCACATCTCCAATACTTAGATTGCAAATTCAGATACATACAAGCCAACTTTTTAGGATCTAAATGCCATCTATAGAACATTTTGTAAAAATTTTCTCTTAAATTTTGTGCTTGCGTACATTTTACATTTCTAACCCATATTTTTTCCCAAGTTTCCATCATTATTGGTTCCTGAATGTTTTGTGCCCATTTTATCATACAATCCTTAACTAATTCCGTTTCTGAATCTATTTCTATCAATATATTATATAATCTTTTTATATGCATTTGACCTTGGTCTCTAATTTGTTTTACCAAATTTTCCTCGTTCTGCATGATACCAATTCTCTAAGCTTGCAACTGACCATACTGAAACCAAGTTTGAATTATTCTTTCTTTTTTAAATACATTTAAGGATTTTAACTGCAATACACCCCCTTCCATTTTAAGAAGCTCTTTATAAGTAATCACCTCTTGCTTTTGTTCTACACTTATATTCTCTATCGCATGTCTGGGTATTGCCCATATAGGTATCTTATAATTTAACTTATATTGATACTTTTTCCAAACTCGTAACAAAGCATTCCTTAATATATGGCTTTTAAAGGTCTTGTCCATCTTTTTATCATATAATAAGTAAGCATGCCAGCCATATAACAAATCATATCCTTCAATATTCAATATTCTTTTTTCTGTTGAATTAATCCAGTCACTAATTATTGTTAGGACAGCTGCTTCATAGTATAATCTTAGATTAGGCATTTTAAGACCTCCTCTTTCACATATATCTTGCATTATTTTTAACTTTATTCTCAGTCTTTTCCCTGCCCAAACAAAATTATTAATACCCTTCTGCCATTCCCTCAAATTTTCATCTTTCTTGAGTATTGGTATCATTTGAAAACAAAAATAGAAACCTAGGTAAAACATTCATTTTTATTGCTGCTATTCTTCCCAACAGAGATAATTGTCGTTTTCTCCAATTCTCCATCTCTTTCTGTATTTTTTGCCATAACAATTCATAATTATTTTTATATAATTTTACATTTGAGGCTGTAATATATATCCCTAAATATATAACCTTTTTTACTATTTCAAATCTTGTTAGTCTTTCTAGTTCTTCTTTTTGCTTTACCGTCATGTTTTTAGTTATTATCTTTGTTTTTTGTTTATTTATTTTAAATCCAGACATTTGTCCATATTGGCTAATTATATCCATTAAACCTGTAGCTGATTGTGCTGGTTGAGTTAAAGTAACAACCAAGTCATCTGCAAATGCTCTTAATCTATAATCATGATGTCTAATTTTAATTCCCTTTATTTTATTTTATTTTATTTTATTCAATAAAGGTTCCAAAGTTAAAATAAACAATAATGGTGATAAAGGGCATCCCTGTCTTGTTCCTTTTTCAATTTTAAAAGTTTCTGTTAAACCACCATTAATTATTATTTGTGCTGTTTGTCTCTGATATATTGCTCTAATAGATTGTGTAAAATATTCTCCAAACTGCATCTTTTCTATTATTTTCAATAAAAATTGCCAATTCAATCGATCAAATGCCCTCTCTGCATTCAAAAAGATAAACGCTGCAGGGACTTGGTTGTTCCTTTCCAAGTATTCCAATAAGTTTACAATTTGTCTTACATTACATTTCATTTGTCTCCCACTTATAAATCCAGATTGGTCATTATGAATCATTTGTTGCATGATTACCATTAACCTATTTGCAAAAATCTTATAGTCAGTATTTAAAAGCGATATTGGCCTATAATTCTTAGGTTGACTACGATCTTGGTCCTCCTTTGGAATCAATGAAATAAAAGATGTTCTCCAGGAAGGGGGTACATCTCCTCTGGCTTGAATCTTACAAAATAGTTCCTTAAGTGGTTCTACCATTTCTAACTGCAAATTTTTATAATAAACAGCTGTCAGTCCGTCTGTCCCTGGGGCTTTACCCCCCTTTTAACTGTTTAATTGCTAAAATAATTTCTTCTGAAGTTATTGGTTGGTTCAAACCTTCCCTTTGCTCTGATGTAATTACAGGGATATTCTCCTCCTGTAAATATCTGTCTATGTCTTTACCTTGAATTGTATCACTAGCATATAACTTTGTATAGAATTCTTAAAAAGCTTTTTTAATCATATTTTGTTGATATACCACTTTACCTTTGTATTCTATTTTTTCTATAGTACGTAGCTTTTGTTTTTTCCTTAACAAGTAAGCTAACCATCTACCTGGTTTATTTGCATTACAAAAAGTGTTATGTTTAGCATATTGTAAGTTAGTTGCCACTTGGTCTGCCAGCAACATATTAAACTGTCTCGCAACAAATTTATTGTTTCCTTTATTTTCTTATCTGTTGGATTTAATATAAGTGCCTGCTCTTTCTTTTTTATTTCCTCTTCTAAGTCCCTCCATTTCTTTTCTTGTCTACGTCTATGTTTATTATTCAAATGTATTAAGGTTCCTCTCATATATGCTTTACTTGCATCCCAAATCATTTCCATAGGTGTACCTTTGTGCATATTCATAACAAAAAATTCTTTCATTTGTTTTTTACATTTTTTCACATTTTCCTCATATCTAAACAAATTTTCATTTAACCTCCAAGACCTTCTGGCTCCCTTTTCCTGCTCTAATTCCATCCACACCGGACTATGATTAGATAAAATTCTTTTTTTTTTTATTGAAAAAGTTTTCAAATACAAGTTTTTCCCCCTTCCCCCCCCCTCTTCCCTAACCCCCCCTCACCACCCATCCCCCCCTGTGACTTCTTCACAACAATAGGCTATTTCATAACTAATTACATAATATCTTACCTTTCCCTTACTCCCTCCTCAAAATACTGACCCTTAGCATAATATTCTTATAACTCCCATTTTTGCGATAATCTACCCTTTTTCTCCTCCCCTAAACTTATAGTGTATTATTACAACAATTTAACATTTAGTCTTTTATATATATTAATATAACATTTTAAAGCGGCCTTCTCCCTACATCAAAATTTAACATTTATTCAGTTCTATCCAATTCCTCCACTCCCCTAAATATATGACTTAAAGATCCTTTTTCTTAAACTACTCAATCAGTAAACTAACCTATTTCAACCCAAATTCCTACAAAATCATGCAATACAATTCTAAATATAATCCACTGCCCACTCTACTAAAATATACACATATCTATATATGCATTCCATTTTGTAAAAAGAAAAAAGACAATAACTTTAAATTTATAATCCATATAATATCTTCTATGATGTCTTTCCACTGGATTGTTAAATCCATCATCCATAATAGGGTAAAATAACATGCTGGTGCAACAGTTTGTTGAAAATCTTCAATCATCTTCTGCCCCCATCAGTAGTAGATATCCTCATATATCTATAAAAGTAAAAACAACCACCCGAGTGACATTATAATTATATCCATATAGTTGTAATTGTGGTTTTCATCAGGATTGTTGATTCCCATCATCCTAATGGGTAACATCCAGATCTTCTGCATGCCCCAGCGTGACTCTCTTGCCTTGTAACTCAAAATAATTATAATATATTTACCAGTAAAAGAAATCCAGAGTAGATAATTCAAATCCAACAATGTAAGGCTCTTTTCACATCCCAAAATCACGGCATTGCAGAGATCTGCCACTATCCTCAAGATAGTATTAAACAATTGTTCGCCTCCACTATCTTTTCACATATTCATTCATTTTTTAAAGTCCCTGGCTTCACTGTTGCTTGGTTTAGAAACTGCTGTTTCTATGAGATCTATTTCTTTTCTTTTTCTTTTGCGGGTTGAATTTTCATCCTCGTTTCCTTCCTACCAGTTGTGTGTCGGCTGATCGATTTTCATTCTGCTTTATGAGTTGATCTTGTTGGTTTTGTTTTGTCATCTCATCTTTCTTCTCCATCACTTGTATATCAACTGGTTGATTTATGCACTTGTCTGTAACTTGATGGTTCATCACATTGGAGTCGGATGACACTGCTCTCATATTTATAGACAGTCCAGCTGGGGTATCCAGGGAGTCCAAAGACAATTTATCTACCACAGCCTCTGTAATTTGATATTTTCCTTTTGTTTCCAACTCCTTTTGCTTGTTCTGTATTGTGCCTAAAGATATTAAATTCATTTTTAAAATTTTTTGATAAAATTCTTCCGCTTTTTCAACAGTGTTCAGTTGGTATCTTACTCCTTGGTGTCTCAATATTAAACCAACTGGGGCATCCCACCTAAATAGGATATTTCTTTTTTTTAACTCAGTCACTAGAAAGTCAAATTTCTTCCTCTCCATTAGCATCTTAGGCGGGAGCTCCTTAAAAATCCAAATCTTTCTTCCATGAAATTGCAAAGTAGAATTAAAAGAGTTCTGCACAATATTATTCCTAATTTCTTTATCTGTAAAATAAATCACCACATCTCTAGGCAATTGCCTTTGCTTTGCCAACCAGGAGTTTATTCTATAAATTCTATCAATCCTGCAAAACACTTCATCAGGTTGAACCTTTAAAATCCCAGCCAGAATTTCAGAAGATATTTTCCTTAAGTCATCTCTATTATTTTCCTGCAGACCTCTCAGTCTAATTGCATATTCTGTAAAATTATATTGAATCATTAAAACTTCTCTTTCAATCCTCTGTTGCACAGTTTCTTCATTACCAGTCTTTTGGTCAACCTCCATTTTAGGTTTGTCTTCTGAGCTATTATCCTGAGTGTTTACCAAATCCTTTTTAATTTTTTGAATCTTGTCATCCAAATTCTCCTCAGTTTCTTTCATTTTAGACTCTAATAATTTAGTCTTTGCATCCAACTGAATCAGAAAGTCTGATAAACCATTAGCTGTTTTTAAAATCTTTCGATTCAAAAAGTCAAACTTTGATTTCACCAATTCACCAATTTCTTTAATTTCCTGCTTAAATTTTTGAAGTTGCTAGTTCACAATCTCATCCCTTCTTACAATCTCTTCAAGAAGAAATTCTATTATATTAAAATCAGGTTTCTGAAACTGGAGAGTTAGAACTTGTTGATGTAATTTGTTAATGGGGGAATTTCCCCCCGCTGCCTGTTTGTCTAACTGTATAAGTCCCAGTGCCATTTTCCATTCAGACAAGATTTACTGGAAAAGAGAAAAAAAAGCTTGTTTCCAGCCAAGATCAATATCAGATCCCCAGGAAAAAAAAGAAAAAAAAAAAGAGTGAGAGTGAGGTTTTGCCTCAATTACAGCCAGAAGCATTCATTCCGCTACTTTGTAATAGAAAACGGAAGGACTTTCCCTTTCAGACTCTCTTCAAGCCTCAGCAATCACCATTTTAAAAATCTTTTTTCCTTTCACTTCTTAAACAACTTCAGTAACTTTTCTAAAATAAAAAAAAAATACTTGCGCTTCAGGGTCAGCGGTCCAGCTCACGTCTTCTTTAATTAGTTTAACAAGTTTACAGGCTTGCTTTTGCCACCTAGCTCTGCATGTAGCAGAGATCTCCCAGAGCCCGGAGCATCGGCTGGGGATACGGGGAGTCTCTTCCGCTCCGTCCCAAAAGTAAATAAAAAACTTTTGGGATTAGGCAGAGGATTCTACCCACCCCAGCCGGCTCTATCTCCGTTTCCTCATGGAAATGGAGTTTTTTCGAGCCGCCATTCCGCTATAAAGGCGGCTCTTTACAGGCAGTGGGTACGACGATCCCGAGGGAGCGTCCAGCAGGGACAAATAGCAAACCGGAGCGATTAGATAAAATTCTTGAACATATTTTCGTCTTCTTTACCCTAGAAAAGAAATCATTAGTGATTAAAATAAAGTCAATCCTAGAAAAAGATTGATGTCTATCAGAAAAAAAAGTAAAATCCTTTTCTTCAACATTTCATTCCCACCAGATATCTCTCAGTTCCATATCATCCATTATATCAAAAAAAGATTTGGGCAATCTTGCATGATTTGGGGTATTTTGAAGTAATCCTTTTTTGTCTTTTTGGGTATCCAATACTCCATTCCAATCACCCATTAATATATACGATTTATAATCCCATTGTATTATTTTGGTATGCAAAAGCTTATAAAATTTTTCTTGCTGTTGGTTAGGAGCATATACTCCAATTAAAAGTGTTTTCTTCCCTTCTATTAGAAATTCAATTGCAATATATTTTCCTTGAGCATCTGCCTCAATTAATTTGGCTGTTAAATCTGTCTTTAGGTATATAACTATACCATTTTTCTTCTCTGGAGCAGACGCAACAAAATGTGTCCCCAATCTTGAATTTATCAAATATTTTTGATCTGTCACTCTAATACGTGTTTCTTGTAGGCAAATTACATTGTTTTTAAACTGTTTCAAATAATGAAATATTTTCTTTCTTTTTTGTGGTGAATTTAAACCATTGACATTCCAAGTCAAAAATTTAGTTACCATTCTTGGCACCTTGAAGCTTTAAGAGCATCAGCTGAAGATCCTCCTGCACCTTTGTCTTCGGCCTTGCTCCTCCCACTGCTTCTGTTTTTGTAGCTTCTTGAGCTTTCATTTGGGTTTGCTGTATCTTTAAATCTTGTTCTTTTCACTTTGCTGCAGCACGAGTCTGCCTTTGATCTTTTGGTTCTTCTCTTTTTTTTGCTACTTCCAAAGGTTGATCAGTGCCAAAAAATTGCAATAAATCTTCTTCAATAAGCGAGGTCTCTCTTGCAGTTTGTGGCTGTTTACTTTCCTTCTGTCCCTGTATTGCCAGCTCTTCTTTTCTTCTCCTCGTTTCCTGAGATGGTGGGCATCCAGCCTTTAATACGTTAGTATAAAAATCTCTTGCCTTCCAAATTGTATTAAGACGATACCTTTCTCCCATATAATTCACCACCAGTCCAGCTGGAACATCCCATCTAAACTGAATCTGTCGATTTCTAAGTTCATCCACCAAAAAACCAAACTCCTTTCTGCTTCTCAACATTTTGGGAGGAATTTCTTTCAGCACTAAAACCTCTTGTCCTGCAATTTGAAGTTTATTTTTGTAGAAAGCTTGTAAAATTTCATTTCGGGTCCTCCTCGTTGTGAAGTAAATCACAATGTCTTGGCAATTGATTCTGTCTAGCAAACCAGGAATTAACATGATATATTTTGTCAATTTGCAATGAGAGATCTGCTTGTTGCTCCCCAGTTATCTTTGCAAAAGCTTCTGCAAAGATTTCTCTCAAGTTCTCTCAGACCTCTTACTCCATCGCTCTATATTGTAGCATCACCACTTCATCGTCTGCCCTATCCATCTTGGTCTGAACTTCATCCATTTTATTTTCCAAATTCAAATTAGACTGATTAATTTCTTCTACTCTTTCATCCAACAATTCAATGTTTTTTGCCAGGCCCTGAAATGCTGTTACTATATCTTCTCTTATTTCCTTATTCCAAGTTTGAATGACTTCTTTAATTTCAGCCATCTCTTCAGACACTCCCTTAATTTTCCCCTCTAAAAAAGAAGTTTGTTGCTTCAAAGCCTCCTGCAGAGATTCCTCTAAAACTTCCAAAGTCGATATTTGTTGACTACTTATTGATTTGGTTGCTGTAGGAAGTATAAATTGAAAGCTAAAAATGGCTTCTAAGCAAATAAAATCTGGCTTTAAAAGTGCTGGAGGATCACCAGCACAACCATCAAAACTACAATCTTGATGGTTGTGCTGGAGATCCTCCAGCACTTTTAAAGCCAGATTTTATTTGCTTAGAAGCCATTTTTAGCTTTCAATTTATACTTCCTACAGCAACCAAATCAATAAGTCCAAATGTTTTTAAATCTTTTGTAAGTATTATCGTTTATTTAAAGTCCAAACTGTAGTTTTTCCACTTTAAATCTTTCTTTCTTTGGTGTAGAATCCAATAATTTTAAACAGCCTTAGAAACGCTAACGATGTTAACTATCACTTTCACTATAACTTTCACTTTCACGCCCTGTTACAGTTCAGGTGCCATTTTTGCTTTCGTTTTTAAAAGTCTTAGAAGGAAGAAATATAAACACAGAGTTAAAGTTCAGTACTTGCAGTTGCTTGGACTCCTGTTCTTGTTCTGCCTGCTTTAAGAATATTTTGAATCTGAATGTTGATTGCAGGGGTGGTCACGGCATCTTGTTCTGCTTGAAGCAGAGAAGTCCTGGATTCAGAGCTCAATTGGACTACCTCCAAGCCCCAGAATTACTCCTAGGGCTTTTGGGGAGCTCTACCTTTGTCCGGCTGCTCGCCTTCCTCTCTTCTCCCAAGGGGAAGGTTTCCAAACTGCCAGACAGCTGATTTGCACTGTCTTAGCGGTTTTAACAAAATTGCGGGGCTGACTATCCAAAAGGAGCATCTGTCAGCGCCTGCAGTGCCACCGGAAGTCGGCTTTGCTAACTTTTATCAACAATTCATCCCCACCTTTGCAAAAATTGTGTTACCCAATACTAATCTCCTAAAGACAAATGGAGAAGCTAAACCAAGGCCTAGCCATCCCCTTGAGTGGTGTTGTGGTGCGGAGCTGGCAGTGGAGTCAGACAGCGATGAGGCTGAGGAAGAACATGGGCCAGTCCTGGAGGCTGGGGAAGGCTTGGATGAGGGCTCTGTGTCAGAGGCAGAGATGGGGACAGGGCCATCGGGGAGTGAGGTGTGGACTCCAGAGCCTCCAGAGACTGATAGGAGTGAGGCAGAGGAACAGGAGGAGCCTGTTCCTAATGCATGCATGAGAAGAGCTGCCAGAAGGCAAGAGCAGCTCAAGCAAAGAGGACAACTCGGGAGTAGGGCCAAGAGATGATTGGCCCCTCCCTTAAGGCTTAAAACAGACCAGCAACGGCGTTTGGGCTTTGCCGGAAAACAGCATTGGTAGCATCATCTTCTTCTTCGACTATGTCTTATATTTATTTTTGTATCTGTGATTTCTGAATGTTTGCCAAGAAAGGCCTTTGGCAGTTTGCCTAATTGGACCAAGATTTGCGATAGGACTGAGGAATTTGTGTTGAGAGGAATTTGCTTTAATTTATTTGAACGACGCTGGGAATGAAGTAATTTTCAGCTGTTCGAATAAAGTTTGTTTGTTTTTTCACTGACTGATTTTCCTACTACTAATTTGGGCCTGGGTCACAACAATTGGACCATGGAGTGCCAAGCAGCCTTTGAGAAACTGAAACAGTTGTTTGCAGCCCAACCTATCCCGACATGGATGCCCCCCCAGGCCAACACCAGTCACGTGGCTGTGGGGGCAGTACTACTACAAGCTAATGCTGCTGGAACCTTACAACCCTGTGCCTACACCTCCCCGAAGTTAACTGAAACCAAAAGGAGATGGGCAATATGGAAGAAAGAAGTATTTGCTGTCCGATGGGCCCTGCTAACATGGAGGCATTTCCTCAAAGGGGTGAAACCCCCTTTTGAGGTATGGACAGACCATAAAAACCTAGAGGCCTTAAAAACACTCTGGAAATTGTCATCCAAGCAAGTCCGATGTGCATAACACTTTAATCATTTTAATTTCTCTTTACACTACCTTCCTGGGGGCAAGAACTTTATGGTGGACAATTTATCTAGATTACCCCAGTATAATAGCACCCAGCCGGAAGTGATCCACTCAGTAATTCCCTCCAAGCAACTGGCTGCCCGCATGGTCACCAGAGTCCAGGGGAAGGCAGACCTCGATCTTCCCACTGATTTAAGCGAGCAGCTAAAGGGAGCGCTTAAGACTGTTGATTGGTTTTTATCCCATTCAAACGAGTGCACTATTCATGATGGCCTAGCATGGGTGGGCACTACGTTGTACGTCCCTGCCACTCTTCAGGGAACTATATTACAACAGACCCATGACTCAAAAGTTGCTGGACATTTTGGGTTCATGAAAACTTTACATTTAGTTAAATGGCAGTTCCGGTGGCCCTCTTTGAAAAAGGACGTAGAAGCCTACATTGCTAATTATCCTGTGTGTGCTTCCGCAAAGAGGCCCTCTGGAAAACCACCTGGACTTCTCCAGAATGTTGTTAGTCCTAGTGCTCCATGGAAGGAAATATCCATGGACTTGAGCTGCCCAAGAGTGGAGGAAATACATTCATTTGGGTGATCACGGACTTCTTTACTAAGCAGGTGCATTTTGTACCCTGCTCCAAGATTCCCTTTGCAAAAACACTAGCTAGACTGTTTATTCAACATGTGTATAAATTACATGGTGTTCCTGAATGCATTATTTCAGAGAGGGGGGTTACAATTAACCTCCCACTTCTGGAGGGAGTTCCTGAAGATGTTAGGCTCTGCCCAAGGCCTAAGTTCCTCCCACCCTCTTCAAACTAACGGGGCTTGTGAACATGCTAACTCAGTTCTAGAACAGTACCTCAGATGTTATGTAACTTATCAGGTTGCTGCTGCTGGAGCGTGTTTGCAGCAGCTCCTCTTGGTTTTATTTTATTTTATCAATTTTTTAGTATACCCATTGGAGCCTTTTTATTTAAATAATATTTTTCGGAGATGATAACAGAGTAGACCATAATACAGACAAAGTTTTGGCTGATGAGGACTAATAAGGCATAGAGAAAAGAAAGAAGCGCCATGACACCAGCCCGGGATCTCTCCCACCAATGAAGAATGCAAAACAACTAAAAATTGATGAGCACTTTGCTGACAAGAGATTTGTAATTAAAAATATCCCCCGCCCCCTCCATTTCTAACAATCTGGAGAGGTTAGAACAGGACTGGCATAGAGATTTGACAAAACAGCAGATACTAGACTTTTCCGATCTGGAGGGAGGGGAGCAAAATGACAGCCAGTTGTTTTCACAAACGAGTCCAGCTACAGCCTGTTTGGAGACTGAGATAAAGTCTAAAAAGTCTCTTCCCCATTCTCAACCTTGGAAAAGAGAGAGGAAGAAAGTGGGAGTAAGCCAGCCTTGTCCAGTAAAGATGTACTTAGCAGCACAGAAACTGGTCTCATTAATGCTTTTGGTGCTCTCCCAAGGAAAGAACAAGATAACATACTATTCAAGTTAGAAAATTTAAAGAAATCCTTATTGGACATAATCAACACAGCTGAAACGCTTATTGATCTGGTTTCCCCTGTAATTGTGCCTCTTACTTCTCCCCCAGGGGGCAAGGATTTGCATGAATTGGAACCCTCGCACATGCCCAAGATGGCAACTCCCGATGGAGCTCCGGTTTTACGGGGGTAATGTCCTGACAGTTGGGGGTCCTTAGGGCCAATTACCCATCTATGGCCCATGGTGTGTTGAGAGGGCTGATTTGCCAATCCGATGGGAGCATTTTCGGCTCCGGAAGAACTTCTAGGAGAGCGGTTTTGTGGCTTCGCTCTCTGAAACAGCTTATAATGAGACGGGCGGTGCTGGTGGGATTTGAGTCAGCGAATTTGGGCCGATAGCTTCGTGACAGCCGGCCCTACATTCATCAGAGGCTGCCGGATGGATGGCGATATACGACTGCGATGACTGTCTGGCACCCTGGGCTGACTTCGTTAGACCCTTGGCAAGATTGGAGGTTGCCTGCAGAGGCCGGCAGTGGGCAAAATCAGCGCGGAGGAGGCCGATGGTGGTAACAGTTTAAAATTCCAAAATGGCGCCCGAAATAGCAGTTACAGTTGGCGGTTACAGGCAGCAAAAACCAAAGCAATTTAGAGACCAAAGAGGCCTCAGAAAGGAGAATAGGGACCTTTCTTATTTATTTTCAACTGATCTCCTGGGCAATGGAAAGATGCCAATCCTTCCATTGTTGGGCCAGCTCTGGATTACCTCCCAGAGGCCTCCCCCCTCTCTTTCTATAGGGGGGGGGGAGGTTAAACCTTCATGCATAAAAGACCTAAAGAAAGCTAAGGAGATTAGAAATGATTGTTATGTCTATCATGGGGGCTTTGCTTCTACAAAGTGACTGCCTTATTCCATCTCCCCTCCTGTATTTTTATCTCCTATCGCCCTTTTATGACCGGATATTTGGCTTTTTGTGAATCATTTGCTATCCAGGTTTGTTGTTTCCTGTATATCAGGATGAGAATTTCCTTACTTTTATTTCATCTGAGTCTCCCTGGATTTTTGCCTACTATATATATTTCCCACAAACTATCCGTATCTCTAATCTCAAGGATTGGCTATTCCATCTATGCCTAGGTACAACATTGAAAGAACAGGACTATAGCTGCTGTTTTTCTCCCTTATATCTGGTTGCCATGAGAGGGTAATCGATGTTCACATCTGAGTTCAAAATGGCTCTTTCTACCGCTGATATGAGAGTTCAGCGGGACTAAAATGACTTGTACCTCTAATTGATACTCTCTCCACAGGACCCTGGATAACTAGGACATGCCTACCAGCTATAGACTATCTAGCTACAAAATGTACTCATTGGGAGAACTCCTCAAACTGCGAGATGCCCCCCTCTCGCAGGTCTGGCCCTCTTCTTTACCGAGGGCCTATCTCGATGACAGACTTTGGAGTCCGGAGAGATGGCACACAGCAAAAAGAGGGTTATGGGGTTTTTTAGGGAAATTTCTTAATAAGATTTTAAGGGATTCTGGGAGGGGGGTAGATTACGTGGGTTCGGGGGAAGACCTGCGGGGGAGGGTATCTGGGCCAGCCGTAGGGCGTGGCAAGGGAGGTGTGAACTCTGGGGTCAAGGAGATGATTAGATCTTACGATACAGATGCCCATAACATCGATACTGTAGGTGGGAGGGGCAGATATGGTGGGAGCATGGGGCCACATCATCCTACGGGAGTGCGTCCTCGCTGTTTACAAGCGGTGGCGCGCTCCGACCCTCAAAGCTCTTCTCGTTCCCCAGGTTGTATGGAACCTCGGGCCCCAGGCCTTCGGCTGATGCTGTGCAACGCCAGGTCCATGGTAAATAAAGCCCCCCTCATTTGTGATCTTATTCAGGAGGGGGGTGCGGACCTGGCGGGTATTACGGAGACCTGGTTGGGCCAGGAAGGGGGAGCCCCCCTTGTTGATATGTGCCCACCAGGTTTCCGTGCTTTCCATCAGCCAAGGTCTCAGGGGAGGGGCGGAGGGGTGGCGGTTGTTATTAACGAAGGTCTTGGACCAAGGAAGGCCACTGTTCCTCAGACGGCTGGATGTGAGTCCCTTCTTGTGAAGTGGGGTCATAGGGTGCAGTTGGGCTTGCTAGTCACGTTCCTGGCTCCCTGCCATGTGGCAGCAGCCCTGCCTGAGCTGCTTGATGTTATAGCTGCGGTGGCTGTTGACACCCCCAGGCTTATGGTCATGGGGGATTTTAACCTGTCATCAGTTGGCGAGACATCTGAGGTGGCTCGGGAGTTCATGGCTTCCATGACAGCTATGGACCTGAGCCAGTTAATTTATGGCTCTACTCACATGGGGGGACACACACTGGACCTTGTTTTTGTCTCTGGACAGTGGTTGAGTGATCTCGAGATAGGGGATATAGTGATTGAACCCTTGTCATGGTCAGATCACTCCCTCCTTCGCCTGGACCTTCGAACCGCCACACCCCGCCGCAGGGAGGCGGAACCGACCAGGTGGTTCCGCCCCAGGCGCCTGATGGATCCTGAGAGATTCCAGATGGAGCTTGGGCCATTTCCTGAAGTTCTAGCACACGACTCGGCTGAGGACTTAGTGGCCGCCTGGGATAGTGCGGCGGCTGATGCTTTAGACCGAGTCGTGCCTTTGCGGCCTCTGACCCGGCACCGGTCTCACCTGGCTCCTTGGTATACTGAGGAGCTGAGGGAGATGAAGCACTGGAAAAGTCGCCTAGAGAGCAGTTGGAGGGCTAGTCGTTCTGAATCCGATCGAACACTGGTAAGATCTCATATTAAGAATTACCTAGTGGCGATAAGAGTAGAGAAGAGTAACTACTTTTCTACTCTTATTGCATCATCAGATAATCGCCCAGCCGCCCTGTTTAGGGTGACCCGCTCTCTGCTCCATCAAGAGACGCGGGAAGACCCCTTGGAGGGTAGAGCTGAGGATTTTGTACAATATCTGTATGACAAAATTGCTCAAATTCGTGAACAGCTAGACTCTGACTGGATTGATCCAGAGGAGATGACAGGGGCAGGTCCTGAGAATATTATTTGGGAAGAGTTTGATCCTGTGACTCCCAAAAGCGTGGACAGGATACTGAACAGACTAAATGCGACCACATGTTTATTGGACCCGTGTCCATCCTGGTTGGTACTGGCCTCCTGGGAGGTGATGCGAGGCTGGCTCCAGGAGATTATAAATGCTTCTTTGAGTGGGGGTGTCTTTCCCACCATCTTGAAAGAGGCAGTGGTGAGGCCCCTCCTCAAGAAGCCCTCCCTGGATCCAGCTGTATTAGCAAATTATCGTCCTGTCTCCAACCTTCGCTTTGTTGCAAAGGTTGTTGAGAGTGTGGTTGCACGACAACTGCCTCAGTACCTGGATGAATCAAATTATCTAGATCCGTTCCAGTCGGGATTCAGGCCCGGGTACAGCACAGAGACAGCATTGGTCGCATTGGTTGATGATCTCTGGAGGGCTCGGGACAGGGGTTGCTCCTCTGTCCTGGTCCTACTAGACCTCTCAGCGGCTTTTGATACCATCGATCATGATATCATGCTGCACTGGTTGGAAGGGGTGGGGGTGGGGGGCACTGTTCTACAGTGGTTCTCCTCCTTTCTCTCTGACCGGTCGCAGTCTGTGTTGACAGGGGGGAAGAGGTCGACCCCGAGGCCCCTTATATGTGGGGTGCCACAAGGATCGGTCCTCTCGCCCCTTCTATTCAACATTTATGTGAAGCCGCTGGGTGAGATCATCCGTGGTTTTGGGGTGAAGTACCATCAGTACGCTGAGGACACCCAGCTGTACATCTCCACCCCAGACCACCCCAATGATGCCCTTGAGGTGATGTCCCGGTGCCTGGAGGCCGTACGGATCTGGATGGGGAGGAACAAACTCAGACTCAACCCATCCAAGACCGAGTGGCTGTGGTTTCCGTCGTCCCAATATAGTCAGTTGGCGCCATCTCTGACTATTGGGGGCAAGTCGTTGGCCCCCACAGATGGGGTTCGCAACTTGGGCATCCTCCTGGACTCACGGCTGTCTTTTGAAGAGCATATGACGGCTGTAGCCAGGAGGACTTTTTATCAGGTTCGCCTGATTCGCCAGTTGCATCCCTTTCTGGATCGGGACTCGTTACGCACGGTCACTCACACCCTTGTCACCTCAGGCCTGGATTATTGTAATGCTCTCTACATGGGGCTCCCCTTGGGAAGCACCCAAAGGCTCCAACTGGTCCAGAATGCGGCCGCACGGGTGGTAATGGGAACAATGTGGCGCTCTCATGTAACCCCCCTCCTGCGCGAGCTGCACTGGCTCCCAGTGGTCTTCCGGGTGCGCTTCAAGGTTTTGGTTACTATCTTTAGAGCGCTCCATGGCTTAGGACCAGGGTACTTACGAGACCACCTCCTGCCACCAATAGCCTCTCACCAACCAGTTCGCTCCCATAGAGAGGGACTCCTCAGGGTGCCGTCGGCCAATCAATGTCAACTGACGGCCCCCAGGGGGAGAGCATTTTCTGTGGGGGCACCTACCATCTGGAATGGGCTTCCCCCGGAGTTACGAAACATCCAAGACTTACACATATTCCGCCGTGCCCTGAAAACATTTCTATTCCAACCAGCTGGTCTGGCCTAACTCTCCCTTTTTAATTTGGCTTTTAAACTGGCTTTTAAATTGGGTTTTAAACCTCTTTAGATAAATTTGGATGTTCTTAATCTTTGAGCCTAAATTACTTGATCTGTTTCTTAATAGTTTTTAACTTCTATATGTATTTGTATTTATTATGGCTGTTCACCGCCCTGAGTCCTTCGGGAGTAGGGCGGAATACAAATATGAAAAATAAAATAAATAAATAAATATGAGATCATGGAAAACAGAAGCCAAGACACACAGGGGCCATTCGAGGCCCCAGTAGAGAAGGAGATGTTAGCATCCTTATGTGATTATCCAATGATACCTTTAGCACCACATCAAGAAATTGAGAGAGGACCCACATCAGTGTCATCAGCTCAAAGCCGAATGGAGCATGACCGAATAACCCCCTGCTCTACACCTAGAGAAGAGGCATCAGAATGGCAAGCCTTGTTAGCTGGTGCTAAATCCTCTTACCCTGAACAATTTTACCAGGAGTCGACACAGAATTTAGATGGGGCACCGCTCTAAAGGCCAATTTCATGCATGACAACACCTCAAGCCATAGCAACAACCATACAACTTCCCTTTGTATAAATCAAATTTCCTGATGAGCTGTAAAAGAGGATCCCCTCTCCATCATAACCTGGAATATAGCGGGTTGGACTGTTCCATCAAAAGACCAACTTTTTTTGACTATATATCACAATTTGACATTCTCTTCTTACAGGAAACCTGGGCCTCCACAGAGAGACAGTTAGATTGTTATTGGGTTAACTTTATCCCAGCTGTCCCAAGTAAGGTGGGTGGGAGAGCTAAAGGGGGTATTGTGACATTAGTGAATACATCCTTGCAATTTAAATGTGTATCACTGCCACCTTTGCAGCCATGGGTTGTGACTACCTTACTCTTATTTAAACAGGTGGAGATTTTGCTTTTTAATATCTACATTCCCCGACTCAATAAGAATAATTTGATCAACAAGATTTGGGACAGCATAGAAGATTTTATCCTGGGCTACTTAAATAAATACCCTACAGCAGCAATAATTATTGGAGGGGGGGGACTTAAATGCTAGGATGGGCCCAAACAATCAAGCATTATTTAATCAATTTAAGATCCATTATGATGAGAATGTACCAGGAGAACCCCTGCATCCCAGACAATTTAAAGACACTAAGGCAAATCGGGCAGGACTGTGTGTAAGACAGATGACTGTACGCTTGGACCTTTGTATCCTGAATGGTTCCACTTGGGGTGATTACCCAGCAGACTATACTTATCAGGGAGCAGGAAGAAAATCCACAGTTGATTACTGGATAATATCATACAACCTCCTGAAGTTCTTGCAGAAGATGGAGATAGACTCACATCTGGAAAGCGATCACGATTCACTTATCCTTATTCTTACATTACACCAGAAATTACTAAGGATTGGCTCAATGTACCTACCCAGTTTAGAGAGCCAAAATACCCAGGTAAAAATTAAATGGACTGAGAAAAATGCAAAGGAAGTTACTAAATGGATGTTAGTTCCAAAAACCATAGAATTACATACATCTCTATTAAGAAATAAGTTTGAAAGACCATACTTAGAGGAGTTTGAAACTTTAATTTCAAATTTGAAATCGGTTCTCACTAACAGAATACTAGCTCACTCCAAAAAGCCGGTTTTAAAGAACAAAAAATGGTTTGATACAGATTACATGCAATTAAAAAGGATATATAATAAGGGGTACAGAAGAAATAAAAATGACCCTTCTGAGGATCACACTCACTCCTTAAAACAGTTGAAGGCACAATATAAGACCCTCTTAAAAGAAAAGAAAAGTGCGGCTTTGAAGGAGTCTTGGCAGAGATTTATTACATCAGTCAGAACAAAAAATGCATCCCTTTTTTGGTACATCACCAGAGGATTGGGGAAATCCCCCCTACCCGCAACTAATCAAGTACCGATTCAGGCCTGGGAAGAATATTTTAGAGAGTTATATACAGACCCCGACTATGTAACTAAGGAGAGCCAAATTAGGTTGGACCAAACTGCTTACTGGCCTCCTGTTACACCAGAAGAGATATTCCGATTGATCGGAGCCCTAAAGGCTAATAAGGCACCTGGTGCTGATAATGTCCTCCCAGAAATAATCAAAAAGAACACCAGTTGGTGGGCCCCACTTTTAGCATTGCTGTTTACATTTATAGATAAAATGGGCCGTATGCCAAGAAATTGGGGATTAGCAATTACTGTATTATACCAATCTATAAAAAGGGTAATAGAAATGATCCAGGCAATTATAGACCCATTAGTCTTCTGAGTGCTATTAGTAAATTGTATGCTACACACCTAAACTCCAGGATTGGCTAATTTCAGGGGGGATAATCAAAGATGAACAAGCCGATTTTAGAGAAGGAAGATCTACAGTGGATCATATCCTGATACTTCACCATCTGGTGTAAAAATATACGTACCAAAAAAAATCCTCTCTCTATGTGACCTTCCTTGACTTTAAGCAGGCCTTTGATTCAATATCCAGGAAGACCCTGGATAAAATGCACTACAATCGATAAACACCTCCTTTTCCTCATACACAAATTGTATGCCAATTCCACCTTGAGAGTGAGGTGTAATCCTCAAGGGACTTTAACTGGCCTAGTAAGGGTTCAAAAAGGGGGACGGCAGGGCTGCATCCTGTCCCCCTCTCTTTTTAATTTCTATATTAACCCCCTGATTGATCTCTTACAGAACCCTGATCTACATCCTCCTAATATAGCACAACGCAAAATCCAATTCTCCTATATGCCGACGATGCTGCTATTATTTCACAAACTCCCATAGGACTGAAGAGAGCAATTAGGGCAACACTTGTCTTCTGTAGACAGAACAAGTTGGTCCTTAACTTTGATAAATCAAAAATCTTAGTTTTTGCTAAAAGATCCAGAAAATACTCCTGGAAAATTGAAGGACACAGACTGGAACAGGTTAGGACATTTAGATACCTTGGGGTGGACTTCCACTCACAAGGGACATGGAAGACACACCTAGAGCAGACATTGCAAGCAGCCAATAGGTCCTCAAATGTAATTAAACACTTCTTTTATACAGGCAGAGGTCAATTAGTACCTGCTGCCTTAAAACTTTTTGAGGCCAAAACATTGGCGCAAATTCTTTATGGGGCACACATAGACTATTGATACATGAGATGAACAAAAATATTTTATACAACCTTGAGAGGATAATTCTTTGTTTATTTTTTGTTTATAGCAAATATTTTGTTTATAGTAAAATTTATCAATACTTTTATTTTGTTTTATTTTTAAAATTATGTTACATTATTAATACAATGCATATAAAACATTTTCCTTGTTCTTGATTTTATAAAATATTAATTAAAAACTCAGCATATAGCTAAATAATATTTTTAGCTATGCATCCAGTTTTTATAGCTCAATATTATTGTTTTTTGCTTCTGAAACTGAGGCAAGAGGTTATAGGAATTAGAAAAGGGCATGTGGGATTATTATGTGACCTTCAGGTAACAGGATACCCACACCTAATATAAAAACATTCATTTTATATTGTAACTATGCAACTCTAATTTTGTGTTATAAATTGCATTGCATTAGAATCAGAATAGAGCCAGAAGACATCTTGGAGGTCTTCTAGTGCAACCCCCTGCTCAAGCAGGAGATCCTATACCATTTCAGACAAGTGATTGTGCAGTCTCTTCTTAAAAACCTCCAGTGATGAAGCACCCACAACTTCTGACAGCAAGCTGTTCCACTGGTTAATTGTCCTTACCATTAGGAAGTTTCTCCTTAATTCCAGGTTGCTTCTCTCCTTGACTAGTTTCCATCCATTGTTTCTTGTCCTGCCCTCTGGTGCTTTGGAAAATAAATGGACTCCCTCCTCTTTCTGACAGCTTCTCAAATACTGGAATACTGCTATCACTGTGATGGCGAACCTATGGCATACGTGCTTGGGCACACGAGCTCAGCTCCACCATGTGCCCATCAGAAATATTTATTTATTTATTTATTCAATTTATATGCTGCCCCTCTCCAAAGACCCAGAGTGGGAAATAGGCTGTTTCCTGCCTCCAGAGGACCTCTGGGAGTGGTGGGGAAGGCCCATTTTTCTCTCTCCCCAGCCTCCAGAGCCTTTCTAGGAGTCTGGGGAAGACGAAAACAGCCTTCCTCACCTCCCGCCCCCGGAGGCCCTCCAGAGGCCAGAAACGGCCCATTTGCCAACTTCCAGTGGGACCGGAAGTTACAAATGGGCCATTTTCAACCTCCAGAGGGCCTCCTGGGAGTGGGGAAGGCAGTTTTCACCCTCCCCAGACTCCTAGAAAGGCTCTGGAGGCTGGGGAGAGCAAAAAATGGACCTACCGTGCCATCATGTGCCAGGAGTGGGGGGAGCGGGGAGCTCATGGGTGCATGCACAGGAGCAGGGCACATAGAATGATGGGTGTGGGCACATGTGCATGTGACACCACTCCTGGCACGCGATGGCAAAAAGGTTAGCCATCACTGTGCTATCATGTCACCTCTAGTACTTCTTTTCTCTAGACTAGACAAACCCAAATCTTGCAACCGTTCTTCCTATGTTTTAGTCTCCAGGCCTTTGATCATCTTAGTTGCCCTTCTTTGCACTTTTTCCAAAGTCTCAACATTTTTTTGGTAATGTGGTGACCAAAACTGGATTCAGTATTCCATGTGTGGTCTTACTAAGGCTTTATGAAGCAGTACTGATATGTCATGTTATGCCTCTGTTTATACAAAATATTAGCTTTTTTGGCTGCTGCTACATACAACTCATGTTTATGTGATCATCCACTAGGACTCCAAGGTCCCTCTCACAGTTACTGTTTTTGACCCAGGTTTCACCTTGTCTGTACCAAAGATACTTTGGTTTTTCCTGCCCAGGTGTAAAAACTTGCTTTTCTCCACATTAAAATTCATTTTGTTGGATAGGGCCCATTGTTCAAGTCTGTCTGTTACGAGTAAATGCCTAACTGTGTATATACCATTGCATAGATTGACCCACTGATCCCTCCTCCCTCACTTAGCCCTTCCCATAACCCCGCCTTACCTTGACTCCACCTCCTCCATATAAAAGGCTGTGCGCAGAAGTCCAGGACCAGTTCCAAATGAGTACCTGAATAGAAAGAAATAGAGTAAATAAATACATTGAACTCAAAGCCTATCGTGTCTGTGATTATTGGGCAAGATCCTTGGAAAACTTACTTAACAAAAATGGTAGCAGAGGATGGTTGTGCCCAATAAACAGAACCAAAATCGGAAATGGAAGGAAGGATGAACACAAGGTCCACCACCAGGCTGATGGCAGAGCTGGGGGAACCTGAAGGTGCCACCACCAGAATCCCAACTGCCTTGGAGATGGAGGAACTGGACCAAACAAACAGAAGCGTGAGGCCAAAAGAAAGTGCAGCCAGGCACGCCAGAGACAGATCACCCGAGAGAGATGAACTAAAGGACATCATACAGAAAATGATAGAGGCCTCCATAAGCAAGGATGAACTCATCGCGAAGCTCCGGGACCTTCTAGATGACCAGGGAGCAGCGATGAGCCCCCAGGAGCAAGACCACGAGGCTGCCAGACCGGTAAGACAGAGATACCCCCTGGCAGAGGCCCAAGAGCCAAACGGTTCCATTTTCGAGCCATGCTCCGGGCGGCCATCTTGGGATGGCCACCAACCAATAGGGAGCCAGGATTCAAATCCAATGGCGCCAAATGAAAGAAACCCCAGAACAAATGGGGGAACAGCCAAAGGCACCCCAGAAGGGACACACCAAGGCATCTGGAGCTCGCCTCCCGAGCTCGAAGCCAGAAAGACACCCGAGGCCCCAGCAGCCACGATAGGCCCTGCACGCAACCCCTTCATGCCAGCCACGCACCCCAGAGACACCGCCGCGAACCGAGGGGGCTACGGGGGGGCCATCGATGATAGCACACACCCTCAGATACTCCACACGATGACCAGCCCCCACGAAGACAACCGCAAGGCACCAACTATGTTTGAATCATGCAGATGGCAGGACTC
This sequence comes from Arizona elegans, assembly GCA_022577455.1. Classification (NCBI taxonomy): domain Eukaryota; kingdom Metazoa; phylum Chordata; class Lepidosauria; order Squamata; family Colubridae; genus Arizona; species Arizona elegans. The sequence continues at coordinate 161,228,508 of JAKOOJ010000001.1, forward strand.
GAACCCAGCACCCGCAGCACCAAGCATAAGAGGCCCGAGGGGAAGAGGCCACACCTGCTACTCAACCCCCATGCGGCCTCCGCCCGGCCTACTCACGTGCCCAGGGACCAGCAATCAAGGATCGGGGCCCACCACAGCCGCCACGCCTCAGAACCCCAGAAGTCCTCGACTTACGACCGCCTCGCCTCCTCAACTCTCTCCAGCTCCCTGCATGGATCCGGACGCCCAGCGATGGATGCCTGCCTCCAGAGATGAAGCCAGACACCCCAGGAGTGAGATGGGACCCCCAACTGGAGGCCTAGGCCGAGGCCTAAGAGCAGCAACAGCCAGCCACTCCCCCATCAGCTACAGTAGCGAAATGGGCCTCGCACATGCTCAGTTGGCTCCAGCAAGAAGAGAAGGAGGGAACATAAATCCAGGTCTGTACAGAGCTGCAAACTGCATACCCAAGCCATATTGTGAGTTCCCTCACCTGAGACACCATGGGCAGCAACAGACTGTGAGTAATTTATCACACAACTCAGGGAATTTACCAGCTAACTTTCCCACTCTTAAATTAGATGGATCGAACCTTATGCAGTGGAATCACCAACTCCAGGTTTTATTTTTAAAAGAGGATCTATTGTTTTTAGTTGATGACCCCCCCACAAAACCTTGGACTTTAGAAACAGATTGCTTGCATCACAGGGCTTACTATTTAATTATAGCAAGTATCCCACCAGGTGTATACCCCAGCCTAAGCCATTATCTGACTGTGTCTGAGATACAGCAGATAATATTTAATCTGTTCTATAGTAAAAGCACTGCCACCACAGCAAGGATATCCAGGGAATTCCACTCTGCCAGGCATAAAGCAGGGACTCCCATGGGTGAACATATACTGAACCTGAATGCCACAAGAACTGAACTGATACAAAGAGGGGAGGATATATCCGAAGAGAGCATGAAGAGCATTGTCATTAACTCCCTGGACTCCAGCTGGGACAATTTTATAATGCAGCTGGATAGCATAGGCTTAGGCCACCTCACACTCGAGTCACTGACAAATAGGATAATAGCAGAAGATAGCTTAAGGAGGGACCGCTCCATCAGCCGCAGGGACAGCAGGCCAACTAAGAAAGTTGAGTTCCAAACCAGGAACCTAAACCACCCAGAATGCTTCACTTGTGGCTCAAAGAACCACTACAAACGGGATTGCCCAAGAAACTCAAGGGGAAGGGACCACACCTACCAAAGGGAAAGGGAAGGCAGGAGGCCGGGGCTCCCCGATAGATCCCCATCAGACAACAGATACAGGCGCAGAGATTCCCCCGACCCAAGGAACAGAAGGGGAAGTAGGGACAGCTCTAGGGAGAGCCGACCAGGGTCCATGTATGGGATCGGGAAGAACACACACACACACTCACAAACCAGAGAAGGAGAAGCATGGCTCATCGACTCGGGAGCCACCAACCACACAACTCATGACATAAAGATACTGACCTCATTCACAGAGGAAAACTACCACATTAAGGTGGCCAATCAAAACAAGGTCCTAGTGACAGGGAGAGGAAACACGTTCATAAGCGGAATAGGCAAAGTAGAGGGGGTATTACTCATACCCGAAATACCCCACAACATTTTAGCACCGCTTAAACTGAGCAAGGACATGGGCATAGAGATCACCTTCAAAGAGGGAGAAGCCTACCTGACCAGAGACAGGGAAAGCATCGGCAAAATAGTCATTAATGGAGGGCTAACATACCTCCACCCTAAAAGGAATAACCAGACCCAAGTTATCGCCCAACTAGAAAACACTGAGAATAAAGTCAACACCCACGTTGAGGCAGAGGGGGGCAGGGAAGACAACCCCACCGAAGACAACACGATACACAGATTATTGGGCAAGATCCTTGGAAAACTTACTTAACACTGTCAATATATTTTTGGATCCTGAGCTTGTTTTCTGGGTGTTGGCTAGTGTTGCTAGTTTGGTGTCATCTCTAAATTTGATGAGTTCCCCTTCTATTCCTTCATCTAAATCATTTATGAAGATATTGATGAATACTCGACCTAAGAAAGAACCTTGTGGTACCCCACTGCTTATTTCCCTCTGTATACAGTAGATGTAGTACCTGTTGTGGCTCGCCAGCGGCCAGCAGAGCTGGCAGAAGATTTGGACAGTGAGGAGGTTGGGGAGGAACGTGGACCAGTCCTGGAGTCTGTGGAAGGTTCGGATGATGGCTCTGAGTTGGAGGCAGAGAAGGGGCCAAGGCCATCTGGTAGTTCTTTACTGCCTCTGGAGCAGGGGTGAAATGCTCCTGGTTCGGACCGGATCAGCCGATCCAGTAGCAATGATGGCCAGTAGTTCGGAGAACCAGTAGCAATGGCAGCTGGAGGCTCTGCCCACCCGCCCAGAAGTCATTACTTCCTGGTTTTAACCAGGAAGCAACCTGGCTTTTTGACCCTCTGTGCATGTGCTCGGGCCAAGAGAAGCGGTGGTGGAGGCACTGCATGTGCAGCCCCAGGACATCCACCCTCTCTCCTGGAGTGCCACTGCTGCCCCAGAGCTTGCCTTAGCCTCTGCAACCCACTGGCCCCTCTTGCCCTTCTCTTTCTGGGTGCAGCACTTCTGCTTGTTGGGCCACTTCCCCGCAGCGCTTCTGCTGGTGCCATCACGCAAGAGAGAAAAAGCAAAGCGGCTGGCTGCAGAGCTGCCAGCTTCAGGAAGTGGCCCAAGAGGCAGAAGTGACATGCCCAGAAAGAGACTCCGGCCTTGCCCCGCCCTCTCACCACCTGCTCTCCCTTCATTTTGGGTTGGGGGCTGGGGCCCAGAGACGTGCCATTCACTGAAGCCCCGGAGATGCCGCCTGCTCACCGTCTGCCTCAACCGGGTCGGGGATGCACCATTCCCCGACTCCAGCCTTGCCACGGAGCTGCCGCCCGCTCACCCTTTGCCACGTGGCATGTCCTACTCCTTACCTTTCTCCTACGGCTGGCTGCCAGGGAAGGCAACTGCCCGAAAGTTACTGGAGCTGCTCTCCTTCTTGAATGTGCCACCAACATCGGGAGAAAGGTAAGGAGTAGGACACGCCATGTGGTGAAGTACTATTCAAGATTACTCATTGAGTACAGTTTGTCAGCCAGTTACAAATCCATCTGGTGGTGATGCTGTCTATCCCACAGAAATAGGTTGTGGACTACTTAGTCAAATGCTTTGCTAAAGTCTAAGTATACTATGTCCACATTTCGCTGGTCTCTAATTTGTCACTTTGTCAAAGAATGAAATAAGATTGGTTTGGCATGATCTGTTTTTGTTTTTTTTAAATAAACCTTACTAGTTATAACTTTATTTGTTTATAGATGTTCACTGATCTGCTTTTTTATTATTTTTTCCAGTATTTTCTAAGGTTAGGCTGTTAGGCTGTTAGATGTTAGGCTGATTTGTTTGTAGTTTCCTGGGTCAGTTTTTTTTTTCCCCTTTTCCTTTTTTGAAGATGAGAACCACATCAGCTTTTTCAATCCTGCAGTAGTTCCCTGGTGTTCCAAGATTTTTTAAAGATATGATACAATGGTTCTGAGATAACATCTGCCAGCTCCTTCAGAACTCTTGAGATGTAATCCATCAGGTCCCAGTGATTTGTATTCATCAAGGTCAGACAGGTGTTCTCTTACCATTTTCTTGCTTATTTTAATTTTAATTTTTAGTCTGTCTTTTACAGTTATATTTTTGATAGGTTGGGCTCTACTTTCTTTTTGTGTGAAGACTGATACAAAGAATGAGTTAAGCAGCTCTGCTTTCTCCCTACTACCAGTTACTTCCTTGCTATCTTCTCTCTTTAGTGGATTGGCTGTTTCCTTGATTTTTTCTTATTTATACATTGAAAGAAACTTTTTTAAAGTTTCTGAGCCTTTGCTTTCCTGACTTTATCTTTGCAGATTTGGATTATGTGCTATTATTCTGCTTTAGTTATGTGTCTCTCTTTCCATTTTTTATACTTACCCTTTTTGTCTTTCAGTTTATCCGAGAGATCTTTGTGCAACCATGCTGGTTTCTTATTGTATTTCTTGTTTTTCTTTATCAGTGGTATTGTGCTGGATTAGGCTTTTATGATTATATTTTTAAGTGTTTCCCATGCTTCTTGAATTGTTTTCCCATTTAGGATTTCTATCCATGGAAATTTTGCTTAGGCTCTCTCTGAGTTTGTTAAAATCATCTCTTTTAAATGTTTAAGATGCAGGTCAGATTATATTCTGTTGCTTGTGTTTGCATTATATTGAATCCCAGTATTATGTGGTCACTCTCGCTCAAGATTCTGGCAACTTCAACTGCTGTTATCACTTCTTCTCTGTTAGTAAGAATGAGGTCTGGTAGAGTTTTTCCTCTAATTCTCTCCTCTACCTTTTGGATGACAAAGTTGTCAGCTAAATTGGTTAGGAGTCTGTTTGATCTCCCACTTGCTGCAGAATTTGTCTCCCAGTTGCTATCAGGTTAGTAAAAGTCTCCTATTACTATTGTGGTATGTTTCCTACATACATCTGTTAATTGATTAGTAAAGAGGCCATCTATTTCTTCGGCTTGGTTGGGTGACCTGTAGTATACGCCTATAGCAATGTCATTCTTCAGTACATTCCAGTCATGAGTTTCATTCTACCAAGTTTCAGTAATGGCAACTATATCATATCTGTCTTCATGAACTAATACTTCAAGTTCACCCTGTTTGTTTCCTAAACTTTGTGTAATAGGCATCTGAGTTCTTTTTTGGGTATGTTTTTTATATCTCCTACTTTGTAACTGGGCTTTCCATCCTTTCCATTACTCTTTACTTCATTATGTTTTTCTTTTTTATTTCTTATTTCTCTTTACTGCCTTCCTCCTTATGTGACTGGTTATCTAGTTATTTTTGCTTGGAATTAGGTTCTAAAGGTTGTGAAGATTGCCCCCTTCCCCCCTCAATTTTAGTTTAAAGCCCTTTTAATAAGATGAGCCAGACATTTTCCAAATATATTTTTTTCCAGTTCTTGTGAGGTGTGGTCCATCCCTTGCCAGAAGTCCTTCATGCTGGACCATGCTGACCATGGTCTAGGAAGCTGAAGTTCTGTTGACAACACCAATTTTTAAGCCAGTCATTCATTTCTAAAATCTTTTGCTCCCTCATTGGCTGTTGGCCTTTGGTTGGAACTGCAGATGAAAACACCACTTGTGCTCCTAATTCTTTAACTTTCTTCTCTGTTTGTAATCTCTTGTTATTGTTTTCAGATTCATTGTTGTGTCATTAATCCCCACTTGTAGGAGAAGAAACCCCAATCCATGGGGTTGATAATTTTAGTAAGGTACTCAGTTACACCTTTGATTTTTACTCCAGGGATACAGTATATCTCCCTAGATTGACTGCCTGGTCTGTAGACTATAGTTTCTATTCCCCTAAGAATTGAATCTCCTATCACCAATATTCACCATTTTTTCCTAGGGAAGTCTGGAATACTTTTCTTGCCTTAGTAGGAATGCTAGATTGTCTCTCTTTTTAAAGAAACTATTGATGAATGCTCTTTGGTGGGTGTCTGCATATTTTCTCCCAGGGGGGATATGAAAGCAAATTGTTCAAGTCCAGAAGGGCTTCATTGGAGTGGGCTAGGGTAGATAGTAGAGGCTTTGCTCTTGGTTGTTGTTTTCTAAGCATTAATATTGTTTTGGCTCATTCAAAGTAATATCAGAAACATTAGGAACATTCTACTGTGATGATCCTGAATAATTTGTTAAAAACTTCTTTTCTTTTATATGCACATTCATTTAAATGCATTCACATTCACTTGCATATCTTTTTAGAGGAAGTTCTTTAAGTTACATGTTCTCCTTAAATACTGATCGCCAAGGGACTTGGCAATAATAAAAGAGCAATTAATCAGGATATGAGCAGTTATACCAAATAGCCCAACATGTAGAGTGGCTCCTTTCCCCTAAATCTGTGGCCTCCACCTTTTGAGCATCAAGGACCGGTCCTGTGGAGAGAGGTTTTTCTGTGAACTGGAGGGTGCATGGTTTCATGTGCTGCCTGCATCCTGTGAATGGGGCTTTGCTTGTTTGTGTGGCCCAGTTTTTAGCATGCTGCGGACCAGTGCTGGTCCACGGATCGGGGGTTAGGGACCCCTGCCCCAAATTATATAAGACATTGTAGTTTACTGCCTTTTGATGGCATAATTTGATGACAAAAACAAAAGATATATTAAACTGCATAACTGAAAGACATAATCCTTCTCCCACCAAAAGAAAAGGAGAAAAGAAAAGAAAAGGAGCAGAGAGGAAAGAACTTAGTATTGCTGATAAGAATAAATGGTGTGATCTTTGAGAGTCACTGTTGGTCTTCCATAGTACAAGATTTTGATGGGTGTCAAGAGCTGTGAGTAAATGACACACATGCATGATATACATAATCAGTGCCCCAATAATTTTAGGTTGACAATTCTTAGATGAATATACAGTATATGATCTTTGAGAGTCATTGTTGGTATGTATGTATGTATGTATGCATGCATGCATGCATGCATGCATGTATGTATGTATGTATGTATGTATATACATAAATACATACCAACAATGACTCTCAAAGATCATATACTGTATATTCATCTAAGAATTGTCAACCTAAAATTATTGGGGCACTGATTATTCCTGTTTCATAACAGACCTACACATTGAGAAAGCTGAATGAAATAAATGCTCACCATTTTTTTTCACTTACATTTAGTACATTTACATAAATCACAAGTGGCCAAAATTTCTATAAAAGTTAAATATGCTGTGAGACTTTGCTTGAATTTGAGCATCAGATTCAAAAGTTTGTTAAATATAGTTGCTGCAATAACTGTTGTATGGGTCAGACATAAACAATAAAGTTTATGTCCTAGCAGTGCATTCCACTAGAAGCATGTTGATAAGTATTGAAAGTGGTTTTTGATAATATTGAAATGTGGTAAAATGTCTTTGGCTGTCATTGCTTGAAGATCAATCAAGTTTATCTAGAATAATAATTTAAATATAAAAAGAAAGGCATTTCAAACCAGCTATATAAATGTGCGCAATCAAGTCACTATTTATCAAGTCATTATTATCCATTGGAGAATGTATAATACACTATTATACTTCTTCAGAGTTAGAACATAATTCAACTGGAAACGTTCCTGTTTGGGTAAGCAGTTGATTTTAAATGCATTAAGCTAAATATTTGGACCAGATTCATGTGATATGAAAAATTATGTTCAATGTATACTTTATATGATGTATGTCTCCAGTATACTTGGTATGTTGATTGTTACTCAAATACTAAATAGGAAGACATTTTCACCATTAAAATACTTGAAGGTTACTAATCTGTAGTCACCTATAAAATAGAACTGATAGATGAGCAAGCAAGGTTATGTTGAACAGCAAGTTCAGTATTTACATATCTACAAGAAATAAGGTTCCCAAATGTTCTTGTATATATGTTTATACTGTTTTAATTGTTAAAAATATTCTAGAAATTTTAATAATAACAAAATTAAACTTTTCAGTATCATCACTGTTATCCTTTCTTAACTTGTATACCTAAACAATTCTTAAATAGCTAATCAAAATGATGAAGCCATTAGGCTGTGAGTGTTACCAGCCAATTTGAATGGGCAGTCAATGCCACACAGGTCAGAGAGATGGAACAAGGGGATTCTGCCTGACAGGTATTCTTTTTTTTTTTAGACACGTTTTATTAAATTTTTCTTTTCATACATATTTTATGAACAGAGTATTGACCAGGTCACATCGTTTACAACTTATGACACAATTGTATGTTGAGTTTGATGATCTATTCCTATCTTCTTTTTTGTTTTTTCCAAATACAATTTACATATTTCAATTTATTTATTTATTTATTTATTTATTTATTTATTTATTTATTTATTTATTTTATTATATTTCTATACCGCCCTTCTCCTGCGGGACTCAGGGCGGTGTACAGCCAGGATAAAACATAGCATATAAAATTTAAAAACATTTAAAAAAACAATTAAATAATTTTGGCCCAAATTTAAAACAACCCAATTAAAACCAAAATTCGATTAAAAAACTAAGAAGATGGGATCAAGCCAGCCCAGCTAGATGGAACAAGTGTGTCTTCAGGGCCCGACAAAAAGTCCAGAGGTCTGATATCGTGTGTATCTCAGGGGGTAGGTCATTCCAGAGGGCGGGTGCTGCCACAGAGAAGGCTCTCCCCCTGGGGGTCGCCAGCTGGCACTGCCTGGCCGACGGCACCCTGAGGAGGCTCTCTCTGTGTGAGCGAACCAGTCGGTGGGAGGCTATCGGCGGCAGAAGGCGGTCTCGCAAATACCCCAGCCCTAAGCCATGGAGCGCTTTAAAGGTGGTCACCAACACCTTGAAGCGCACCCAGAAGACCACAGGAAGCCAGTGCAGCTTGCGCAGGAGAGGTGTTATATGTGAGCGCCCCGTCGCTCCCATAATCCCCCGCGCAGCCGCGTTCTGGACCAACTGCAGCCTCCGGGTGCACCCCATGGGGAGCCCCATATAGAGAGCATTGCAGTAGTCCAGGCCATGATATTCTTTTCCTCTACTTTTTTCTCTTATTTTAATCTCTTCTTAATACATAATATATAAACAGTATCACCATCCGCCCTTCAAATCCTAATTTCTTAACATTGCTTCAATTAATTATCTTATTTCTCCATTTATAAAGTATATTTATATAATCCCTATCACATTTTTTCATCTTATTCAATTCTTACATTAAAACCCTTTAACTTGATTGATTTTTCACATCTTATCTTATCTCTTCTTAATACATAATAAGCAATATCACTATCTGCCCTTATTCCTGACTTTTATTATAGCATCAATTAATTATTTTGTTTCAAAATCCCCATCACTTTTTTTTTGGTATCTTAATTTCAATTATTTTCTTAATTAATGTTTCAGGAAGTTTAATCGTAAGAAAGACACCCAATAAGCCATCATTAAAAGTATATATCTGCATATGACAGGAACTGGAAATACCTCACAGGAGCAGCTGAAGGCAGATCCTCGAGAGGCAGGGAATGCATCTCAGACTAATCCTGCCAACACAGCCGACATAACCACTGTAACAATTAAACATAATTACCACTTCATATTTCACCTGCTGTTCCATTTTACAATACACAATATACATAATCATATTTACTTTTTGCACTCACAATTGCTAATATTAATACAGTTCCCTTAGATCAAGTAATATATACCTAATTTCCCTTCCTCCTTTCCACTATTCTTTTTCTTTTAACCATTTTCTCCTGGTCTCTCCAAAATTCCACTTCTTAATGGTTTTCTCTTTTCATCCCATTTTCTTATCTTCTTTTTTTATTTTTATATTTATTGTATCTTTTCTTCTGAATCCTTTCTCTAACTTTTGAGTCCATCACTCACATAATTCGCCCCCTGCTATTACCTAATCTTTTCCCATTTCCTTCTCTTCCCTTAGATTGCTTTTTTAAAAGAAATTATTCTCCCCTGTCCATTCTTTTTTTGCCACTGTAAATCCCAGTGTAATCATCTAACTTTTTGCCTTTAATTTTTTTTCTCCAATATTATTCTCTTGTTTCTCATTTATATACTTTTCCCTGTTTTATGTGCTCTAACAAAGTTTCTGACTTTTTATTGCCCTCTATTGATTCACACATATTTTTAAGCATCTCAATTAATTCCTGACACATCCAAGACTCCATATTATTAATTTAAAAAATTATTAGTATTCCCACTTATATTTAATTAACATTTTAGTCCATATAGTCTCTTCTTTATTTCCAGATAATATCCAGTACAGATGTTTGTCCAATCCACTCCAATTTAAAACTTTATTATTGTCCACCTCCTTTAGAAGTCGAGACCAAGCAGCTTAAGACAAAGCAAATACTCCTTAAGATTTCCCACAGCTCTTATGGTGATCAAGGTCACTGTTGTAATTTCCTTGAATTCTCAGGCCAGTCGTTGTAGTGCTTTCTTTCCACCAGCAGATGTCTCTCCCCAATCCACAATTCTCAGAACAACAAAGTATCCAGTTTACAAAAGTATTTTAAATCCACATAGAAAATACTTTCCCTCAAATTGCTTTTATCCTTTTATTGTTTTTAATTTCTCCAAAGTCAATTTTAAATCCAATTGTAAAATTTCCTTTCTTGGGCTTTAATACTCTAACCTCCTCTTTGTTCTTCCTTCATATTTCAAAACTGTCAACATCCTTTCAAATCTTCATTAAAAAGTCTTTTCCCTCGGGTTTCCTTTTCTTACATTAGTTTTAGTTTTTCCAAATCCAATTTTAAATCGAAATATAAACTTTTCTTTTCTAGGCTTTAGTACTTTAACTTCCTCTTTGTTCTTCTCCCTCCATTAAAATTCCCAAGTGCCAATTAGCCTCTCGTTTCCTCGCTGGGATCTTTTAGAGTTTTTTTTTTTTAATTTCCTTTTTTACCTGTGAGTTGGCCAATCACTCACCCAGTACCAGTACTCCATAGAAACACTGCTCCTGCACAAAAACTTATTCCAGTTGCCCCAGCTTCAAAGCAGTCATTTTTAATGGCCGCTGCCACCGGCGCAGGATCGAAGAACTGCCTCTGACCTTACAAGGAACTTGCCTGTTCCTCTTGGTCATCCGAGGTGCCTCTCCTTCTTCACCGTCCCTACAAGACAGTTCCGATCCGAAGACCCCCCCCCCCCAAACAGCAGTTTGTTTAGCTGGATTTTCACTGGGCTCATTGGAGCCCGCTAATTTCCAGCCAGTCTCACCATGACGCTTCTGCCCCCCCCGCCCACATGACAGTTATTCTGCTGGTGAGGTTAAAGTGTGTAATGTGTGGTATGAGCCAATAAACTATCAGGAAATATTAGAATTACCCAAAATTTAACAAGTAAAATGGAAAGAAGCCATGGACAAAGAAATGAAATCCATGGTTGAATATAAAGTGTTCACGTCTATGCTACAAAGTTGCAAAGCCATAGGATGTAAGTGGGTGTACAAAAAGAAAGTACTACCCAACAATGAGATACAATATAAAGCAAGGTTAATGGCACAAGGTTTTTCACAAAGGAAAAATGTGCACTATGATGAGGTATTCGCGCTAACTATATAGAGTGAAAGTATAAGGTTGGCACTAGTGTTGGCAGCAGCATGTGGACATAAAATTTGGCATTTTGATATAACCACAGCATTCCTCAATGCAGAATTGGAGGAAGAAATTTACATAGTTCAAGCACCAGGGTATGAAAGCAAAAGGCCTAACACTATATAAATTGAAGGCCATTTATGGGCTGAAGCAGTCAGCCATGAATTGGAATATCTGTTTAGATATGGCATTGAAGGGTCTTGGGCTCAAGAGTTGCAAGGCTGATAGTTGCATATATACTGAAAAGTAAAAGGGTGAAGTGCACCATGGGAAGAATATTAAGTTATTGGGTTTTATGTCTATTCCAGTCATGAAAGGAGTTGTGTCAGTGTGTGAGACAGTTCATGAATTGGAATAGACATGGTAAGAGGCCAGCCAATGGGAACTGTTTAGTGATCCAGATGGCTCAGAGCCTGGGCATGGCTTAGGTTCACTGATCTGTATATATATATGAGTGCCTCTGTATTATATTGCTTCTGTGATTATTGATTCTGTACTTCTGGATTCTGAATTCTGGTTCTGGATTCTGCTGTATAGTATTGTATATAAGAAAGTTTCTTTTATAAATAAATCCTGCTGAATTCTTTACTTGTGTCCTGGTTGAATTGCTGCAAACACATGCTTATCAGAGTGATAATGCATATAAAATATATCTGTTAAACCCAAGGGCTATTTTACTTTTAGAAACTTTAGAAACTTAATAAACATGTGGCACTTTATCAGTTAAAACTGAGGGAAGGGATTGTCACTTATAGCATATAAAATTCACTGTGGAAGATTTTAGTTTTATTATAATTTTAGTTATTAGTTGTTTAACAGCTAACATTAATACATATATTAATACATTCAGTGTAATTATGTTATGATAAAAGCACTCTCACCTAGTCTACTCAGGGGAATACAGAATACAGAAGTTACATATTTTACTTATTGTACAATTAACTACAATTAATTTAATGAATTAATAGTATACTTTTGTAGGCGAGCATAAGCAGACTAGTGAGATGATGTTCAAACCAAGAATGCAAACTGTTGTAGCGCGGGAATAACGAGAGGCACAAGCAGGCTAGTAACAATAGCTCTTTAATTCAGGGTGAGACTTCAGCAAAAACTCACAGGCAACAGCCCTCTTTATATACTTTCCAGAGGCAACCAAGAACCAATCAGAATTCACTGTGCATTTGAATTTCCCGCACAAAATAGATACATACACAACACCCCTCCCCTCCCAGAAGGCACTTATTCTATCTATTTACATACAAAATCATGCAGGTGACCAGGGCGTGTCTTAATCCTGGTTGACCTGCGCAGTTCAGTTGTTGGCGAGGCGTCGAGCCAGTCGGAGGGACCTTCTGTCTCTCCCGGCTCCGCCAATGGAACCTCCTGGATTTCTCCGGAGGTGTGGCTATCTCCGGCTGGGAGTGTTGGCTCGCTGGGGCAGCGCTGGAACTCAGGGTTTCCAGATAAGTATTCCGGCTTTTTAGGGCTTGAGGTAGCTGTGTCAGGAAGACTTGGGTAGTTAGGACGTGAGTTTTCGTTTGGTAAACGTTTACGCAATTGATCTATATGTCTCCTCCAGATTTTACCATGCCCTATATCAACTGTGTATGACTTTGGACTGGTAATTCCTACGATGGTTCCCTCTACCCATAAAGGCCCATTGGTGTAGCTTCTAGCAAAAACTGGTTAACCTACTTTGAAATGTCTTAGTCCTCCCCCTTCCCCGGTGAAGCTATCGGAGGAGTAATTAGGATGCAGTCTGTCTAGAATGCATCGTAGCTTTTGGCCCATTAAAAGCTCGGCTGGGCTGCGGCCCGAAGTGGGGCACGGGGTGGCATACTCTACCGCTAAGAACTCATCTATTCTAGCCTGCCAGTCCCCTGCATTGAGTCGGGAGAGGGCTTCTTTGGCCGTTCTTACAAATCTTTCAGCAAGGCCATTAGAAGCCGGATGAAAAGGAGCGGATAATGCATGCCTCAGAAGTGGTAGATGGCATTAAGGCAATTTCGAGCCACTTAGAATATGCATCTACAATAATAAGAAAGTTCTGGCCATGGAACGAGCCAGCGAAATTGATGTGAATCCTCCCCCACGGCCCTTTTGGTTTTTCCCATTCCTGAATGGGCGCTATGGGAGGATCTGGGCGGGACTCCTGGCAGGGCCTACACTTCCCCACCCACTCAGTGACATCTTGGTCGAGATGTGGCCACCAAACATAGCTACGAGCTAGTCCTTTCATGCGAACAATCCCAGGGTGTCCCTCATGCAGCATTTCTAGAACTCTGTGCCTTAACCACGAAGGAATGACCACTCTGTCTCCCCACAACAAGCAACCCCCCCCAACATTGACAGTTCTTTTTTTTTTTTTTGTTAAAGTACAATTGGAAGTCACCACCGTCCACCTTGGTAGGCCAACCCCTCATTACCCAGCCCATTACTGCCCGCAAAACAGAGTCTCTGGCAGAAACCCTCGCCACCTCATTCGAAAAAATGGGGCCCGGGGAAACAATGTCAAGCAGTAAAACCGGGGCTTCCGGGGTCGGGTTGTCCAACAATTCGGGCAAGGGACATCGGCTGAGGGCATCAGCATATCCTAAGGTTTTGCCCGGTCAGTGGAGCAGTCTGTATGAATATGCGGCCAAGAAAATGGACCATCTGGTCATCCAGGGGGAGAGAGCCGCCGGGGTCGGTTTATCTCCAGCCAAAAGTCCCAAAAGAGGCTGGTGGTCTGTAATGAGTTCAAAGGTGCGGCCAAACAAATACTCATGAAATTTTTTGACCCCCACTACAGCCGCTAGTGCCTCCCTGTCTAGCTGACTATAGTTCCTTTCAGCACTAGACAGAGTGCGAGAGTAATAGGCGATGGGCGCCTCTAACCCATTCGGCAGTCTATGGCTTAAAACCATGCCTACGCCAAAGGGGGAAGCATCACAGACCAATACTAGAGGTAGTTCAGAATTGTACTGGATGAGGAAACTGTCCTCAGACAAAAGTCTCTTTACTGCGTTGAATGCGGTCGCTTCACGCTTGCCCCAAACCCACGGAACGTTTTTTCCCAGGAGCCTGTGCAGAGGCTCCACAACGGTGGCTTTGTGTTTCAAAAACATCATATAGAAATTGAGAAGGCCCAGGAAAGCCTGCAGCTCGGATTTCGACTTGGGGGTGGGCGCGCTTTGGATAGCCCTAACTTTGCTTTCTGTGGGGTGAATGCCTGTGCCGTCGATTCTGTAGCCTAAGAATTCCACTGATGGAACGCTATCTTGGATTTAGTTCGTTTGAGTTTAAGTCCCGCTTCTCTGAATCTGGTTAGGACTTGTCTAACCCTTTGGCCCAACTGAACTTCATCTTGGCCACTAATCAAAACATCGTCGAAATACAGGATGACACTTGGGAGGCCTTGTAGAAGGCGCTCCATTGTGCTTTGAAAAAGTCCTGGGGCGATGCTGACCCCAAACTGAAACCTGGTGCATTTAAAGGCACCTCTGTGAGTTACTATTGTCTGTGATTCTGCAGTAGCATCATCTACTGGCAGTTGCTGGTACGCCTGCGCAAGGTCTAGTTTTGCAAACAGCTTGTCAGGCCCCAGGGAGTGTAGTAGATGGTGGACTATTGGAACCGGATAGGCACTCTGCTGCAACGCCTTGTTAATCGAACACTTATAGTCAGCGCAAATTCTAATTGAGCCATCCGATTTGACTGGCATGACTATTGGGGTTTCCCACTTAGCATGATCCATGGCACCCCTTGCTTAATGAGCTTGTCGAGCTCTGCATCAATTTTGGGCTTTAAAGCAAAGGGAACTCGCCTTGCTTTCAGTCTAATTGGCACTACGTTGGGGGTCTAAATTAAAAGATATAGGGGTCCCCATGTACTTGCCTAGAGTCTCTTCGAAAACGTCCCGAAACTTGTGGAGCAGGGTTTCTTTAAGTGATGATCCACTGATGCTGTGAACACCCGTGAAGCCCATGCCAAGGGCCCGGAACCATTTCATGCCCAGTAGACTTGGTAGGGGCTTGCTTACGACGGTCAGGGGCAGCTCTTTCTGGAACTCGCCGTAGGTGACCCGGAACGTGCCCATGCCTTCAACGGGAACTCGGTTTCCCTGGTAGTCGAGTAGGTGGATTTTCTGACGGGACAGCTGGTTCTTCTGCAGCTTGGGCAGGAGTGCCTTGAGGGTTGACCAGGACATGATCGATAACGTAGACCCAGTGTCGATTTCCATTTCGCAGGATTTGCCGTTGATTTCTACTTTCGTGTAGACTTTCTCGTCATCGGTTGTGCTGGCTTGGCCGATTCTCGTGCTGTAGATCTCCCGCTTTTGAGGTTCGCGCCATTTTCTCGCGCCGTCATCTTTGATTGGCTGTTTTGAACGAGCCGGTTCTGGTTGGTCACGGTAATCACGTAGCTTTCGACTATGCGGAAATTGAGCTCTGCAAACTCGCGCTAAATGGCCTTTCCTGTCTCAACGCCTTCAAATGGCTTCTCTGTATTTACACGATTGTCTCTCGTGATCCCCGCCACAGCTAGGGCAGTTCTTGTGGCGGCAGCTTTGTTCGCTCAATTTCTTGTCTGTATGGAAGACGTCCTCGTCCGACTCTTCCTCTGTGCTGGTTCGCACCTCTTCTCTGTGGACGGGGGCTGTTTTCGGCCTGTCTTTGCTTGAACTTGGTCGCTGCAGCGCTTCCGAAGCTTTCATTGAGGCCTCGTGTGCTCGGGCTTTGTCTAGCACGCTTGCTAGCGTTAGGTCTGGCTTGGCTAGAAGATGCCTTTGTAACCAGGTATCTCGAACTCCACAAATCAATTGTTCAAGCAGCGTGTCGTCTAAGTCTCTGTAGTCACAATGTGTTGCGGCTTTTTGAAGTGCGGCCACATAAGCGCTGACCGGCTCTCCTTTTTGAACTCGTTGCCAGAGTTCGTAGCGTGGAACGAGTTTAGACGGAACTGGAGCGTAGTGGGCTCTCAGGTTGGCCTGGAGGACATCCCAGGGAACCGTCTGGACTGGGGTTGGCTCGCAGAGTGATTCGGCCATCTCGAACACGTCTGGTCCGCAGTGGCTTAAGAACAGGGTCCTTTTCCTGTTTGCCGAAAGCCCTTGCATTTCGCTCGCTTCCAGGGAGCACTCGAACCTGGTCAGATACGATCCCCACTTCTCTCGGGTCGGGTCGAACGGTTTTGGTGGATTGTAGGCAGACATGCCATGTCTCCGTTGTCGAGCCGTTCCCCGCTCGCCATCATGGGGAATCATTGCTACAGCAGAACGCACTGATGACCCGTCGCGCTCTGGAAACCATGGTTGTGGGATGCGAGAGGGAGGGGGCGTGAAGAATATACACGGTGGAGGGGGTGTTAGGTTTCAGTAGGCGGGCGGTCACCTCGCGGCCGGGATAGGGCCCTTTAAAACACCTGAATGATGCAACGGATTGCAAGAGGTGGCTGACGTCCGGGAGCTGTGGAAATTGGATAATTGTAAGGCGCGCCTATTTAAATGGAGCTGTTTCCTGGAAGCTCTAATGCCGACTTTGTGTTATCAAACCTTGAACTCAGCTTTGATCCCTGTGAACCTGGCAAATGAATAAACCAGACACCTGTTTAAGGCAGACTTCGTGCAGCGTGGTTTGTGAGTGCCCAGGATTCGTAGCGGGGTCTTAGAGAAAGTCGGCGTTAGCCTATTTTCCGCCACCCTGAGTAGCCCTGACGCAGACGGGATGGCGGAGGGTGTAACAGCGGAGGTGCCGGTCGCTGCGGATGAGGAAGAGGACACCACCGCCGTCCTGGAGACGCTGGGTGTGCAGAGCAGCAGCGGGACGCTGGTAGTCCGTCCGAAGGAGGTGAAGCTGCAGTTGGTGCGCTCGGGTGAGGCGCAAGACCCCGAGTTGCCGAGCGGTACGAAGAGTGTGGCAGGTGACTGGTGGCAGAGCTCAGCTATTACCGGCTCAGCTACTCCTGACTCACAACCCCCTCTCAAGCCCCCAACCCCTTTCCAAGGTTGGAGAGAACGGAAATGGGTAGATGACGATGAGAACGAGTGGAGTCGCTCCGCTGGGCTCGGAACCTCCACGTTGGACATATTGCGGGAGAAGTTCGGGGAGGCTAGCTTCCAGGACGCGGCTTCCTGGCAGCCTTGGTTGAGTGGGGCTGGGTCCGCTGAGTCGTGGAGGGGAAGTGGTGGCTCTAATCCCCGTTTTAAATTGGCAAGCCCTAAGTTTAGAGTGGAAGGAGGCAGTCGCAGGCCCAGGTCCCCGGAACAACAACCTTCAGACCTATCCACCCCTGAGAGTTCCCGTCAGGCAGAGCGTGGGCGGCACCGCGGTATGGGGAGCCATTCTGACCCACGAGATGCCGTAGGTCAACGTAGAGGTGATGGCAGGGATATACAGGGCCCACGGGTCGAGAGCAACCCCCCTCCCTGGGCAACGGGAGCGTGGTTTCCCCAGCAGCAGCAACATCTGTGGGGTCCCCCTCCCATCCAAGCTTCCTTTGATGGAAGCCCGGATAGGGTCTCTATCTTTCTGAGTCAGATATTGAGCCATATGGACCTGTATGGTCATATGTATCCCTCGCAGTGGGCTATGATAATCGCCATCACTGCTGTTTTACATGGAGAGGCAGCTAATTGGGTGGCAGACCTCCATAGTGACCATGCAAGAGAACTGGCCGATGTTGGTTTGTTCCTGGAAGCCTTGCAGGCCCGTTTTGAGGATAGTGCAAGGGTCCAGGCGACAGAGGGAGAGTTGTTAGCATTGAGACAGCGAGGTCGACCAGTCAAGGAGTTCGTGAAGGAGTTCCGCACTCTGGCGGGAAGACTTAGGGCGTGGCCAGAACGATTACTGGTACACCAGTTCAGGGCTGGTCTCGATAGGGAGGTGAGGCAAGCGTGTGTGTACTGTGGGTTGCCACCTAGACTCACAGAATGGTTTAAGGCAGCGGTGGAGCTGGAGGTGGGGTTGAGGGAGTTCCGACCCCGTCCCTCGCAAGGACCACGATATCCAGCAATCAGAGGCCCGCCGCAGAGAGAGTCAGGGCCCAGTGGAGCCATACCCTTTCGACCTGTGGTGACTGCAAGCAGGGGAGCATTCCGTTGTTTCCGCTGCAATCAAGAAGGCCACCGCGCAGCCAAAGGTGCTATGCAGCCCTTACAACCTACCCCGTTTCGAGGTCCGACGACCGGAAGTAAAGGGCGAGAACGTGTGCGGTCAACAGCTGAACGTCCGAAGGCAGCCACACCGATGCCGTCCAGCAGTACCCGGTCCACATTGAGGGGTAGCAAGAGCCCGCTTGGCGGAGAGGGATTGCTGGTGTTGTCAGATAACAGCGAGGAGAGTGCTCCGGAGGACCCGATGGTAAGTGACCCGATCCAGCCGTTTGTTATCCCTATAACGTTACGTAATGTACACACTTCTTTGACAGTTCAGCAGAGCGCCCTAATCGATTCCGGATGTACCCGTTGTCTGATACGGAGGACGGTGGTGGAGAGCCTGGGGCTCCGCACATTAGCCCTAAGAACACCTATTCGATTTGAACAAATGGATGGGTCCCTGTTAGGGGGAGGTCCGGCCGCATACGTCACAGAGTGTGTACAATTGGAAATTGGGGAACATCAGGAACAACTCCGTTTTGTGGTAGTGGACCGTATGATTGAACCCGTCATATTGGGACTCGCCTGGCTCGACAAATGGCGTCCTCTGATATGGTGGGAGGGTGGCTATCGAAAGCTACGTCTTAGTAGGGGTCCGGAGCCACTCCCTGAGACTGATGCACAAGTCCAGGGTTGTGAGGAGAAAACGGACACTAGTGTGGGTTATCCGGACGTGTACGGGGATTTGGATGCAGTATTCGATGAGGCAGAGTGCGAAACATTACCCCCACACAGAGCAACCGATTGTGCTATAGAATTAATTCCTGGAGCCCAATTGCCGAGGCCTCGCATGTATGCAATGACAAAAAAGGAATTGGATGAACTTCGTCAGTATATAGATAGGAACTTAGCTAGGGGTTTCATCCAGCCCAGTCGGGCTCGTATGGCTGCTCCTGTCCTGTTCCGTGAAAAGAAAGATGGCGGTCTACGTTTGTGTGTGGATTTTCGGGGCCTGAATGCCGTATGCGTTGAACACCTATACCCTTTACCTCTAATGAAAGACCTTTTGACCACGTTAGCAACGGGGAAAATATTTACTAAGCTAGATTTGCGAGAGGCCTATTACAGGGTACGCATACGCCCAGGGGACGAGTGGAAGACTACCTTCAATTGCCCCTTAGGAAGCTACAAATTCAGAGTCATGCCCTTTGGGTTACAAGGTGCTCCAGCTGTTTTCATGCAAGTCATAAACGAGGTTTTGCATGAGCATTTGTATCGTGGTGTCCTCGTCTATCTTGACGATATTCTGATCTATTCAGACAATCTGGAGGAACATGTGCGTCTGGTACGACAGGTTTTGATCAAATTGTTAAAGGCACGGCTCTTTGTAAAATTGTCTAAATGTGAATTTCATCGCACACAGCTAGATTACTTGGGGTATCGTATTTCGGGTAAAGGGATAGAAATGGACCCGAAAAAGGTAGCAGCAGTATTGGAGTGGCAGGCGCCCAAGACCAGGAAGCAATTGCAGAGCTTTCTTGGCTTTGCAAATTTCTTTTTTTTTTTTTTTTTTATTGAAAAAGTTTTCAAATACAAGTTTTTCCCCCTTTTTTCCCCCCCCCTCTTCCCTAACCCACCCTTTCCACCCAACCCCCCCTGTGACTTCTTCACAACAATAGGCTATTTCATAACTAGTTACATACATAATATCTTTCCTTTCCCTTAATCCCTTCTCGAAATACTGACCCTTAACATGTTAAGCTTATTGAGTATTATTACAATTTAACCTTTAATCTTTTATATATATTAATATAACATTTTAAATCGACCTTCTCCCTGCATCCAAATTTAACATTTATTCAATTCTGTCCAATTCCTCCACTCCTCTAAATATATGACTTAAAATCATACAGTACAATACAATTCTAGATATAATCCACTACCCACTTTACTAAAATATACACATATCTATATATGCATCCCATTTTATAAAAAGAAGAAAAAAAAAGAGAAAAAATATATCTTCTTTAGTATCTTTCCACTGAATTATTAAGTCCTCCACTCCCCTAAATATATGACTTAAGAATCCTTTTTCTTAGACTAATCAATCAGTAAGCTAACCTATTTCAACCCTTCAATTCCTACAAAATCATGCAGTACAATTCTAGATATAATCCACTGCCCACATTACTAAGATATACACATATCTATATATGCATTCCATTTTGTAAAAAAGGAAAAAACAATAACTTTAAATTTATAATCCATATAGTATCTTCTTTGATGTCTTTCCTCTAGATTGTTAAATCCATCACCCATAATAGGGTAAAATAACATGCTAGTGCAACAGTTTGTTCAAAATCTCCAGTCATCTTCTGCCCCCATCAGTAGTAAATATCCTCGCATCTGTATAAAAGCAAAAACAACCACCCGAGTGACATTATAATTATAATTATATCCATATGGTATAATTGTGGTATTCATCAGGATTATTAATTCCCATCATCCTACTGAGTAACATCCAGATCTTCTGCATGCCCCGGCGAAACTCTCCTGCCTTATAACTCAAAATAGTTATAATATATTTACCAAAAAAAAAAAAAAAATTTTTAGATGATTCAAATCCAACAAAGTGAGGCTCTTTTCACATCCCAAAACTATGGCCTTGCAGGGATCTGCCACAATCCTCAGGATAGTATCAAACAATTGTTCGCCTCCACTATCTTTTCAAATATTCATTCATTTTTTAAAGTCCCTGGCATCACTGTTGCATAGTTTAGAAATTGCTGTTTCTATGCGATCTATTTCTTTTCTTTTTCTTTTCCTGGTTGAATTTCCATCCTCGTTTCTTGCCTACCAATTGTGTGTCTGCTAGTTGATTTTCATTCTGCTTTATGTAATGTTCTTGTTGGGTTAGTTTTATCATCTCATCTTTCTTCTCTGTCACTTGTATATCAACTGATTGATTTGCGCACTTGTCTGTGACTTGATGGTTCATCACATTGGAGTCGGATGACACTGCTCTCTTATTTATAGACAGTCCAGCTGGGGTATCCAGGGAGTCCAAAGACAATTTATCCATCACAACCTCTGTAATTTGATGTTTTCCTTTTGTTTCCAACTCCTTTTGCTTATCCTGTATTATGCCTAAAGGTGTTAAATTCATTTTTAAAATTTTTTGATAAAAATCTTCCGCTTTTTCAACAGTATGCAATTGATATCTTATTCCTTGATATCTCAATATTAGGCCAACTGGGGTGTCCCACCTGAATAGGATATTTCTTTTTTTTAATTCAGTCACTAGAAAGCCAAATTTCTTCCTCTCCATTAACATCTTGGGCGGGAGCTCCTTAAAAATCCAAATCTTTCTTCCATGAAATTGCAAGGTAGAATTAAAAGAGTTCTGCACAATATTATTCCTAATTTCTTTATCTGTAAAATAGATCACCACATCTCTAGGCAATTGCCTTTGCTTTGCCAACCAGGAGTTTATTCTGTAAATTCTATCAATCCTGCAATACACTTCATCAGGTTGAACCTTTAAAATCCCAGCCAGAATTTCAGAAGATATTTTCCTTAAGTCATCTCTATTATTTTCCTGCAAACCTCTCAGTCTAATTGCATATTCTGTAAAATTATATTGAATCATTAAAACTTCTCTTTCAATCCTCTGTTGTACATTTTCTTCATTACCAATCTTTTGGTCAGTCTCCATTTTAGATTTGTCTTCCGAGCTATTATCCTGAGTGTTTATCAAATCCTTTTTAATTTTTTGAGTCATGTCATCCAAATTCTCCTCAATTTCCTTCATTTTAGACTCTAATAATTTAGTCTTTGCATCCACCCGAATCAGAAAGCCTGATAAACCATTAGTAGCTTTTAAAATCTTTTGATTCAAAAAGTCAAACTTTGATTTCACCAATTCACCAATTTCTTTAATTTCCTGCTTAAATTTTTCAAGTTGCTGGTTCACAATCTCATCCCTTCTTACAATCTCTTCAAGGATAAATTCTAATATATTAAAATCGGATTTCTGACGCTGGAGAGTTAAAATTTGTTGGCGTAATTTCTTGAGAGGGGAAGTTCCCCCCCCCCCCATTTGTCCAGCTGTGTAAGTCCCGATGCCATTTCCCACACAGACAAGATTTAGCAAAAAAGAGAGTATAGAAAATGAAAGGACTTTCCCTTAAAAAGAGAAAAAAAAACTTCTTTTCAATCAACAGCACAGGAGCGAGGTTTTATCTACAAATGTAGCCAGTGATATTTATTCCGCTACATTGTAGTAAGGAGAAACGGAAGGACTTTCCCTTTTAGCCCTTCTCCAGCCACAGCAGACGCCATTTTAAAAGGTTCTTTTTCCCTCTTTTCCTCTCCTCTTTTCTCTTAAATAGATTTTGGAAGGGTGAAATACTTGCAGTTCAGTATTAAGGGTCCAGCTCGTCATTTCTTTAATTATTCTGTTGAATTCGCAGGCTTGCTCTTGACGCCTGGCTCTGCATAGGCAGAGGTCTCCCAAAGCCCGGAGCAGCGGCAGGGGATATGGGGCTTCTCATCCGCTCCGTCCCAAAAGTAAAAAAAAAACTTTTGGGACACTGCGGAGAGTTCTACCCACCCCTGCCGGCTCTATCTCCGTTTCCTCTTGGGAACGGAGTTTTTTCGAGCCGCCATCCGCTGTAACGGCGGCTCTATACAGGCAATGGAAGCTGACGATCCCAAAGGAACATCTGGCGGCGGCCAGCAGCAAACCGGAAGCCGGCTTTGCAAATTTCTACCGGCAGTTTATTCCATCTTTTGCGCAGGTAGCTCTGCCTTTAACTGACCTCCTAAAAACGAAACACGTAGTAGGTAAAGTGAGGCCAGGGCAGCCGTTACTGTGGACACCAGAGTGTCAACAGGCGTTTGAGCAGCTGAAAAGGTTATTCTCTCGGGAGCCTGTCTTGAAACATCCAGACCCCCTATTACAGTTCATAGTACAAGCAGATGCGAGTGACGTCGCTGTAGGAGCTGTATTACTACAGAGGGCAAAGGATGGGACTTTATGTCCCTGCGCATATACGTCCCGCAAGCTAAGTCCTACAGAACGCGGCTGGGCTATATGGGAAAAAGAGGCTTTCGCGGTCAGGTGGGCGTTACTTACCTGGAGGCATCTGTTGGAAGGTGTTGACATCAAATTTGAAGTTTGGACAGATCATAAAAACTTAGAGGCTCTCCAAACACCAAGGAAACTGTCGCCCAAGCAAGTCCGTTGGGCACAGTACTTTCAATGATTCAATTTTGACTTGAAATATGTTCCTGGAGGAAAAAACTTTTTAGCTGATGCGTTGTCAAGGATGCCTCAATTCAACAGCAAAAGAGAGGAAGTGATACAAGCTATACTGCCAACAACCCAACGAGTAGGCCAAGTACGTAGAACACCTATATTGTCTACCTGGGCGGATGAGGTACGGAAGGCTGTAGTAGATGATCCATGGATAAAGAAAAACAAAACAACGGTCACAATTCGAAATGGTCTAGCCTGGAGGGGAACGAAATTGTACGTACCGACTGTTTTACGGTCAACAATTTTAACCAGATGTCATGACGCCAAAACAGCGGGTCACTTTGGTTTTCTCAAAACCCTACATCTCACTCGTCGACAGTGGTGGTGGCCCCGTATGCGGAAGGATGTTGAACAGTATGTAAAGAGTTGTAAAGTGTGTGCAATCTCAAAACCAAAGGTTGGCAAGCCGCTCGGTCTCCTACAATCGGTGGCATGTCCTAATAGACCATGGGACGAAATAGGGATGGATTTCATTGTAGACCTACCTGATAGCAAAGGCCATACGGTCATCTGGACGATAATCGACCTGTTCTCTAAACAGGCCCACTTTGTTCCGTGTAAAGGATTGCCATCAGCCAGAAAATTAGCGCGACTGTTCATACGTCATGTGTACCGGTTGCATGGAGTTCCCAAAAGGATTATATCAGATAGAGGAGTACAATTCACAGCGCGATTTTGGCGTGAATTCCTCACGCTGATAGGATCGTCTCAGGGGTTGAGTTTGGCCTACCACCCAAGTACCAACGGGGCCGCCGAAAGGGCTAATGCGATGATAGAAAGATATCTGCATTGTTATGTTTCCTATCAGCAATCTGATTGGTCAGAGTTCATACCATTTGCGGAAGTAGCATACAACAACGTGGTACACCGGAGCCTTGGGGTTACACCGTTTCAGGTAGTATATGGCCGGGACATTGCTGCGATACCAGAACTTGGGGTACAAGACCAAGCACAGGTTACCCCGAGGGAGTGGTGGGTCCAGATTGGGCGTCTATGGCCGGTGGTTAAACAGTCGTTACAGAAAGCGGTGAAGGAATACAAACGGTATGCCGACAGAAAGCGAGCAGATCATAAACCTTTTCGAGTGGGGGAGCAGGTGTATGTATCCACTAAGTATATCAAATTACGAATACCTAGTAAGAAACTAGGTCCCAAATACATCGGCCCATTCCCGGTCACCAAGGTCATAAATCCGGTGACAGTGGAATTAAAGTTGCCTCCACTGTTAGGTAAGTTATACCCGGTGTTTCACAGCAGTCTACTGAAACCAGCAAGTGAGGTACGTGAACCCCTAGAACGCCCAGGCCCGTCTAGTAATAACCAATATGAAATCGTAAACATTTTGGATTCCAAGATGCAGAGGGGAAGGCTAAAATATTTAGTCCAGTGGAAAGGCTATCCGTTGGAGGAGGCGTCCTGGGTTCCGGTGGAAGATGTACATGCAGAAAGGTTACGTAAAGAGTATCACAGGAAACATCACCTCAAGCCGGGTAACATTAGAGGGTAATTGTGCCAGGTTAATGCTAACTTGTCCCTTTCTCTTTACAGGAGGACTCCTGGTAGAGGGAGCCGCCTGTCGAGCCGTTCCCCGCTCGCCACCATGGGGAATCATTGCTACAGCAGAACGCACTGATGACCCGTCGCGCTCTGGAAACCATGGTTGTGGGATGCGAGAGGGAGGGGGCGTGAAGAATATACACGGTGGAGGGGGTGTTAGGTTTCAGTAGGCGGGCGGTCACCTCGCGGCCGGGATAGGGCCCTTTAAAACACCTGAATGATGCAACGGATTGCAAGAGGTGGCTGACGTCCGGGAGCTGTGGAAATTGGATAATTGTAAGGCGCGCCTATTTAAATGGAGCTGTTTCCTGGAAGCTCTAACGCCGACTTTGTGTTATCAAACCTTGAACTCAGCTTTGATCCCTGTGAACCTGGCGAATGAATAAACCAGACACCTGTTTAAGGCAGACTTCGTGCAGCGTGGTTTGTGAGTGCCCAGGATTCGTAGCAGGGTCTGAGATCCGTGTTCGCTAGTCACCCTGGCTGAAACTCCACGCTCTTTTTGAATCGCCTCTTGTGGCCTCTATCCCACCTTCATCGCCAATGTTGTAGCGCGGGAATAACAAGAGGCACAAGCAGGCTAGTAACAACAGCTCTTTAATTCAGAGTGAGACTTCAGCAAAAACTCACAGGCAACAGCCCTCTTTATATACTTTCCAGAGGCAACCAAGAACCAATTAGAATTCACTGTGCATTTGAATTTCCCGCACAAAATAGATACATACACAACACAAACATTAGTTTTAGGTTTGGATTCTACTTACCTTTACTACTGGTTCGCATCGTGCCCATGCTGGAGTGCATGTGCACGCTGGAGTGCTGGAACGTGGAAGAGAGTAGCTGGCTGGTGCGCATGTGTGTGGCAGCCAGCTGCACTTCTGGGTTCTGGCATGCATGCGCAGCAGCCAGCTGCTCTTTTCTGGGTGCTGGTGTGCACATGCATGCCAGCCAGCTGGTCTTCGCACATGTGCACCAGAACCTTGAAGAGCAGCTGGCTGCTGAGCATGTGCCCACAGAGAGGGCTCTGCATGCCACCTCTGGCATGTGTGCCATAGGTTTGCCATCATGGACATTGTACAATCCTGGAAACAGCCACTCCAAAAATGGCAGCTGCCTCCAGGATCGCGCCACTTGGTCCAGGAATGGAGTGACTTGCTCTATTTCCCTAACCTGAGCTTCACAGATCTTTGAAAGGTAAGAGAACCATAGGTGTCATAGAATGGGAGCAGGATTTGGGATTCAAGGCCTGCAGGGACCTTGAGTGATGGAAAGCAGAACATAAAGTGCCTCAAAATGGGGCAACCCATGCATTATTTTAACAACTGAACCAGGAAGAGCAGGGTGTCATAACTGAAGCAATCACACGAGTGCTTCATTTAATGGCCATCTAAACTTCTAATGGTCAGGATCCATTGGATCAGTTAATCTTAACTTGCAGCAGCAATCCATAACATTTATCTCAATATCACTTCTGTTCTTAGAGATCTTACTGCTTCATTGAATGACAGTTTTGACACTTGCCCCAAATAGCTTTGGCTTGAAAAGCACTCTGACTGTAAACCAAGCTATTTCCCCACAAAATATATCCTGTATCTCATATGCTGCAATATATTAACAAACTAGATTAAAATGTTGAAGAAAACAAAATGGTGTCAGCTTTTAGTGTCACCATTAAGTCTAAGATTGCAGGGATGTCAAACTGGCGGCCCGCGGGCCAGATGCATCACATGCAGGCAACGCCTACCCCGGCTCTGCAAAGGCAAAACATGCTTTCAAACTGCTAGGTTGGCAGAAGCTGGGACAAGTAACGGGAGCTCACCCCATTATGCAGCACTAGGGATTCGATCCAATGAACTGCCGACCTTTCGATTGAGAAGCTCAGCATTTTAGCCACTGAGCCACCGTGTCCCTTGTATTAAGGCTATTACAATGTAACAAAGCTTAACCCAGTTTCTGAAAACATTTAAAGCAGCAGGGGCAGCAATTAAGATAAGGATTAGGCTAGAAATATAGGCACACTAGAATCCTAGAAACTTCCTGTGTTTCTTGCAGGATTAGCCCTGTAAAGTGAGAAAAGATTTCCTCCAACAACCAGTTCTCTGAACTGCTCAGAAAATTAACATATGGTTCGGGAGAACCGATGCAAACCTGCAGAAGCCCACCACTATTTGGGGGTATATGTGGAAGATGGCAAAACAGCTGCCCTGGGACAGAATTGCTAAGGACGGCTACCATGGAGGGGCAGCTGCATGTTTCAGAAGCTACCCACAATGCTCTTTATCTTCCCAATAGGATCTTTCTTAAGCCCAAAGACATTGCTGCTGTAGGAAGGCTCCCCCTTCCCAGAATAAAATATTCCAAAGAAGCAGAATTGAATACTTCCCCTAAAGGAGAAGAGGAGAAAAAAAATCTTAACAAAGGCAGAAAGCAATCCAGTCTTTTACTTTAGCCTCCACTAAAACAGCCTGCAGGCAAAACTTAAGCAAACTAAGTTTCATTCATAAAATGATGTATGCATTGTAAAAACAGACTTAGCTAAAGTGATCTCAAAATAGATGACAGAATAGACCAGGACGTCAGGGCTGCATCTGTCCAATCCCTAGGAAATAAAAACCTTTGGCTCCATAGATTTAGGGAAAAGTACTTTTACAAGAAAAAACTGAATGCAATTTTAATCAGGCAAGAACTGAGACAAAAGCATGTGAAGCCCCAAATTGAAACAAACCCTAGAGGCCAACCCCCTTGTAGCTAGGCAACTAGAGGGCAAGCACTGGCCAGGAAATGTTTTGAGAAAGTTGAAGAGAGTTTTGGGAGCTGAAACAGTTTGGAGTTTGGGCGTGGCTCAGCTCTAAGTCTGTGCAAAAAGGAAACTGAAACTAGTCTGTATTCTGCTCTGAACTCTGAACTGAAACTAGTCTGCACCTCTGCTTGTGTTTTGCTTATAACTGCTACCATGTTGGAAGAATCTGCTGTTGATTTTGTACATTTATTCATGTGTTATTGTGTATATAAAAAGAAGTTAATGAATTCTGCAGAATCTGTGTGTGCTTTCTGGATTTGATTTTTGCAACAAACTCTGACAAAAATTGTGATGTAAATTGCACCCCTCTATCTGAAATAATGTGCTCAGGCTCACTGTGCAACCTATATACATCTTGTACGAAATGTTTAGCTAGCATCTTTGTGAAGGGAATCTTGGGGCAAGGGACAAAGTGCACCTGTTTTGAAAAAAGATCAGTAACAACCCAAATAACAGTGTTTTCCCCACTTTCAGGCAATTCCACAATAAAGTGCAGAGATATTTCTTTCCATGACACCTGGTGAATGGCCACAATCTGGTCTCTTTGCCGTTGCACAAATTGGACAGCTGGCTGGCTTTCAATATCTTTTTTTTAAAAAAAATTTTTATTAATAATAAAAAGAAAAAACAATACATTAAAACAACATACAAAACAAACAAACAAACATCAATTCAGTCCAATGACTGACTCTTAGAAGTTACTACAACGGTGGGTTATTTTTCATCTTTCTATTTGTATCAATATCTACAATCACCTGTTTACATGGTTATATATGTATATATATAATTGACTCCTTATTTACTTCTATGCCTTTCTATTAAGTAGTCGAAAATTATCTTTATATTCCTATTTTTGCCTCCAGCCAGCTGTACCATCTTTGCCATACTAAATAGTAATCAGTATCGTCTTTCTCTTGTATTTCTTTTGTGAGCTTATCCAGTTCTGCACATTCTGTAATTTTAGCTATTATTTTATCTTCAGTAGGTAACTGTTCAGATTTCCAATGTTGGGCAAAGAGTATACGTGCTGCTGTGAGGATATGGATGATCAGATATTTTATTTCTTTGGTATATTTTACTGTGATTATTCCCAATAAAAAGGTTTCCGGCCTCATTTCAAGTTTTTGTTTCGTGATTTCTTCAATCATTGTTTTAATTTGCTGCCAGTATTGTTTTGCCTTGCGGCATAACCACCAGAGATGATAATAAGTCCCTTTCTGTGATCTACATTTCCAGCACAACGGAGATGTATTTGGGAACATCTTGGCTAGGCGTGCCGGTGGAAGGTGCCATCGGTAGAACATCTTGTAAAGGTTTTCCTTGTAGGGTATAGACA
This sequence comes from Arizona elegans, assembly GCA_022577455.1. Classification (NCBI taxonomy): domain Eukaryota; kingdom Metazoa; phylum Chordata; class Lepidosauria; order Squamata; family Colubridae; genus Arizona; species Arizona elegans. The sequence continues at coordinate 161,257,756 of JAKOOJ010000001.1, forward strand.
ATGTCATCTTATAATTTATCTTCCACAAATTCTCCCACTTATCCAATTCTATAGTATATCCTATATTTTTGGCCCATATTATCATATTCTCTTTGACAACTTCCTCTTCTAATTTGTATTTTAGTAGGTACTTATAGATTTTGGTAATCATTTTCTCATCTGTACTTTGTAATATTTTATCCAATTCATTTGGTTCATTTTGGAATCCAAATTGTGCCTGATCAGTTTTGTATCTTGATTCTATTTGCATGTATGGCCACCAATCAATGTCTATACCCTGATTTTGTAATTCTTGTCTTGTTTGTAATTCTCCTTCCCTGTTCAATAGTTCTTTATAGGTCCTCATTTTCTCTATATCCATGGCATTAGGATATATTAGTGCTTCCATTGTCGATAGCCATCGTGGAATTTTGGTATAATGTTTTCTAATCTCTTGCCATGTTTTGTACAATGATTCTCTGATAATATGTTGCTGGAAATATCTGTGGAGCTTGTCCTTTCCCTCCCACAAAAAGGCGTGCCATCCGCGTTGTAATTCAAAGCCCTCTAGTGATAGCATTCTTTTATTCTTAAGGTCTATCCAGTCCCTTATCCAGTTTAGCGATGCTGCTTTATAATATAACTCCCAGTCTGGTAGGCCTAAACCTCCTTTTTCCCGAATGTCTTGCATACACTTTATTTTGATTCTGGCCCTTTTCCCATTCCAAATAAATTTTGTTATTATTTTATTAAGGTCCTTAAAAAAGTTCTTTCCTGGCCAGATTGGGGTTACTTGAAAAAGGTAGAGTAATCTAGGCAATATATTCATTTTTATGGATGCAATTTTCCCCAAAAATGACAGTTGTAATTTGTTCCACGTTTCCAGATCTTTTCTAATTTGTTTCATTAATTTGTTATAATTGTCTTCTCTAATTGTTATTGCTTTTGCAGTAAGCCAGATTCCTAGATACTTTACTCTCTTTACAATTTGTATTCCTAATTTGTCTTCTAGTTTTGTCTCCTGTGCCTTTGTCAAATTCTTTGTTAATACTTTAGTTTTTTGTTTGTTAATTTTAAACCCTGTGACTTTTCCATATTCCACTATCTTCGCTAAGAGTTTGGTTCCTGTTATTTCCGGTTGCTCCATTATAAACACCACATCGTCAGCAAAGGCTTGCAATTTGTACTCTTCTTTCCGTGTTCTCAAACCTTTTATTTCCGCATCTTTCCTAACTTCATTTAGTAATATTTCCAATGAAATTATGAACAGTAGTGGGGATAAAGGGCAACCCTATCTCACACCCTTTTGTATGTCCACATTTTCAGTCATATCTCCATTAATCATAATTTTGGCCGTTTGGAGGGAGTATACTTTTCTAATCATATGTAAAAATTTGACACCAAATTCCATAGTTTCTAGTTGCAATATGAGAAAATTCCAATTTAGGTTGTCAAAAGCCTTTTGGGCGTCTAAAAAGATTAAGGCTACTTGTTTATCAATTCTTTTCTCATAATATTCCAGGACGTTGATAATTGTTCTTATGTTATTTTTGATCTGTCTTCTTGGGATAAAACCGTTCTGATCTGTATGTATATATTTATAAATAATTGTTTTCAGTCTATGTGATATAACCAACATGAAGAGTTTATAATCTGCATTGAGCAATGAAATCGGCCTGTAATTTTTAACTTGTGTGGGGTCCGTGTCTTCTTTGGGGATAAGTGTGATAATGGTTTCAGTCCAGGATTTGGGAATTTCTGCTTCTAATAATGTGTCATTGAGGACTTGGAGTAACAGTTCATCCATTGCATTTTGACAGTTTTTATAAAACTCCGTTGGTATTCCGTCCGGGCCTGGAACCTTATTGTTTTTTTGCTTTTTCCTTGCTTCCACCAGCTCAGACATCGTAATTGGTCTATTTAGTGCTTCTCTATGGGACTCCTCTAGTTTTGTGGTGTTTGTTTTACCTAAATATGCCTTAATGTCTTCATCCCGAATCTCTTCTTTCTTATAGAGACTTTGAAAAAAATCTTTGACTATGCGTTTTTTGTCTAGATTGGTATGGTATATTTGTCCTGTTTCGTCCTGTAATTGAAATATTGTTCTCCTTTCTTTTTCTTTTTTCAATTTATACGCTAACCAGCGCCCCGTTTTATTTGCATACTCAAAATGTTTCTGTTTTGCTAGTTTGATTTTCTGAGCAATTTCTGTCTGTGTAATCAGACAGAAAAAAAAAATAAATCAATATCTTTTTTTAAGGAAGGCTACTAAAACTGTCTCTTAACCAAGTGCAGGGTTTTACAAATCTAAAATGTCCTGCCAACTTAAAATCATGAACACCTTTTAAAACAGTGGTCCTCAAGCTTGAGAGCACATATAATTTGGCTCCAACCCAAGCCAGTTCATCCTACATGCGGAAGTCATTTTTATAAATAGTAAGCCATTCATCAAACTTTAGTGCTTCTTTAAGCTTCTCACACAGTTCATTTGGAATCCCAGGATCCCTGTCCCCCTGAGCTCTAGTGGTTACTGGGGCTGCTAGCTGTTTCAAGGGGATAACTGGTCAAACCACTTTGGCTTTAATACTTTATATCGAGGCAACCTAAACAAAGTATCCACCATAAAATTCCCCCCCGAACATAACACAGGGTGAAATTGTACCAATTAAAGTATTGAGCTCAATGGACTTGTTTAATGGATAACTTGCACAGAGTTTTCAGAGCTTCCAGATTTTAATGGTCTTCCCACATCTTGAATGGGGCCTTTGCCCCTTCCAAGAAATGCTGCCAAGTAAGCAGGGTCCACCGCACTGCAAACGCCTCCTTCTCCCATATTGCCTACCTCTGTTCGGTCTCGGTAAGCTTTTTAGAGGTGTATGTGCATGGCTATAGCAACCCCTGGGCATTCTTTTGCAATAACACAGCCCCCATGGCTACATCATTTGTGTCGGCCTGAAATGGAGCAGCTGGGTTGGGGTGCTTCAGCATGGGCTCCGCCACAAATAGTCATTTGAGTTTTTTGAATTCTGCTTGGCACTCCATGGTCCACTTAACTGGCTAACTCGGCTTCAACTTCCCCTCACCCTTAGTTTTTAAAAGGTTGGTGATCAACAATGTGAACGTTGCAAATGAGGGGATGAACTACTGATAGAAGTTGGCAAAGCCCAGGAAGCTCTGCAACTGCTTCCTGGTGCAAAGAGGGCCCCATTCTAGTACTGCTTTCATCTTTTCTGGATCTATTTCCACTCCTTCATTTGATATGTGATAACTCAGGTAATCAATTTTATCTTGGTGAAATTCACACTTGGAAAGCTTTGTGTACAGTTCAGCGGTTCAGAGTCTTTAGGACTGCCCATGCCAATTTCACATGTTCTTCCTTGGTTTCAGTATATATCATCAAAATACACCAACACTCCTTTGTATAAATAATTATGCAGAACCTCACTGATCAGTTGTATAAACACCACAGGGATTTTTTCCTCTTTTTTGGGTGCTTTTTGCTGAATCTTTAAAAGCCCTCTCCTCCAATTCACATAATGGTTCCATTTCTGCAGCCAAGACAGTCCACGTAGGAGAGGCCTCTCCATCCTTGACACCACTATGAAACTCTGATTTACTAGGAGATCATTGTCATAGTCGCTTTCACTCTTACCCGAGCTGGTCAGAGCTCCCAACCCCTCAGGTTCAGGAGGGGTGAACTCTATGACTTCCAGGCCTTTCAGTGCTGTTTCCTAGGTCCTCGGAGCTGGCTTCATTGCTTTTCCCCCCACTATTGTTGTGGCTTTGAGGTTGGACTTGCTGGATAGGCATGCTGCAGCGTCCTTCCTTCCTGCATTTGAAGTACTCTGTGAACCTTGGTCTAGGTCTGGCATCACTTTTTGTGATCCTGAGGGCTTCTTTACATACAGTAGGGAAGGATTTGCACCATCCACATTGGTCCCAGGTGAGGTTGATGTCTACCTCATCTGCCAACACCAGTGTTTGTAGGGTGCATGGGGCCCCACACAAGATGCAGGTGTGGTAGATGTCATTGTTGAGGCCATCCTTGAAGCAGTCAGAGGATGTCTTCAGGTCATGTGGTTAGCTAGCACGCCAATGCTTGGAACTCCTGGCTGTCAGTGGCCACTGACTGTCATCCTAGGGTGATGGACGTCATCTTGGCCCAAGCTTTGTGCTCTACCAGTGGGTCCTCAAATTGTTGACAAAGGGCTGCCATAAAGTGGGTCATAGTTCTGCAGTTGGGGGCATTGTCATTGTGGAGGGAGATCATTCACTTGGCAGCTGTACCCTCCAGAGCCATGGTCACATGTCTTATTTGGGCTGCTCCCATCCCCAGTTCAGCCTCATATCCCTGCATGTAGTTCCAAACCTGCACCAGAAAGAACCCCAGTTGCTCAGGGTCTCCCCCATATTTCACCCCCAAGACTGGGACCTTTGGAGTTTGGTGCCTCTGAGGAGTGGCCCCTGCAAATGGAGGGGCTTGTGCAGTAGCTGCTACCAATGGTGGCATCACTTGCGCTGGTAGAGCAGCTACGGCCATCTCTGTAGAAGCTCCATCCACAGCTTGGCCTGGGGTATCTGTGCAAGAGTTTCCTGGGCTCTTCGACTCCCCATTGTCTCTTGTATCAGGAACAGGGCCTGGTTCAGCATGGCCTCCTCTGGGCTTCCCTCCAGAGGGGGATCTTCCCTCTGCCTCATGCCCAGTGACCATCTGGGCCTGATGGCCTTCTCATTGAAGTCTAGCTCCTCTTGCCATTCTGCCTCATCTCAAGCATGGTACAGTCTAGTGGGGGGGGGCTGGCCATAGCTCTGGTTTCTCCCAGCTTGCTCCTGTGGTTGGACATTGGATGCTTGGTCCCCAGGGTAGACTGTTGTCTCTGAGTTGATTATTAAAGCAGATCTTGCCTAATATCAGGGCTGCTTCTGTCCAGTCCCTAGGAAATAAAAACCCTTGGCCCCATAGATTTAGGGAAAATTACTTTTACTAGTAAAGAACTGAATGCAACTTTAGCCGGGAAAAAAGAAATCTGAGGCAAAAGCATGTGAAGCCCCAAATTGGAACAAACCCTAAAGCCAACCCCCTTTGTAACTAGTCAACAGAGGGCAAGTACCGGCCAGGAAATGTTTTGAAAAAGTCTTTGATTCAAGTGCATCCTCTATGGCTGTTGCATACCAAAGTTAGAAGAAATGCCTTGGAAAGATGAGCAAAACTCAGGCCAGTAGTTACAAAGCTGCAAAGAAAAATCTTCACTGAGGGCAGCTAGCTGAAACTGACTATGCTAATGAGATTAAATCAGGAAAACAGAACACTTAGGATTTATATTTTTCCTTTGCGCTTAAGGCGAGTCATGACCCCATATGCCACAGTAGAAAATCTTGCAACAACAATTAAGATACTATATCCAGTCTAAAGAACACAAAAGGAATAAATTTTCATACAAATACCCACATATCAATAAGAATTCAGAAACGTAAAAATGCACTAAGCACTCCAATTGCCCCCAGAAATGTTTGCTGTTCTCACTGCTGTTACCAGGCCACTAAATCTCCTTTCCAATTACAGCCTGCCCCAAATTTTTCCTTTGCCTGCATTTATCTCCAACCTTGAAATAGGACCCAAGCTATTGGATTTAATCCAACAATTTGTCATTCCAGATGGGACTCCAAGCTGACCTGCCCAATGGACCTGGCCTGGGTAAGCCTCCATCATGTCAGCAACAGATCTTTCCCAAACCTTGCCCAATCAGAGCAAGTGTAGTAAAGGGAGATTTGAGTCTTGTGCTCAATGGCTGCTTAGAAAGGAGGTTAAGGTAAATATAAGAAGAAAACTATTCCAGGCATTTTGATACTGACAAATGAAGTAATTATCTCTTATGATGAAAATGAAGGACAGAGAACTGGTGATGAAGAGGTATGTGATGGAAATTATGAAGAGGTCTTAGACCAGCCACACATGCCCTGTACTTCAAAGAAAAGACAGAATACAATAGATTAGAAATAATAAATGTCACTATGCAGAGCATAAGATAGTGTTGGTCTACATGCCACTGCTGCTATTACCACATAGCAGACTTCATAGATGCTGGCTTTATCACTGAAGAAGACAACAGACTTCAGATTGACCACAATCAAGTCAAGAGAGCCCAGGAAAAAAATATGAAGTCCCTAGAATTTGATGAGCTCTGAAAGAAGGGTGAAATAGAATGCATCGTCTTCAACGGCCATATAGATGCAACTAAAGTTATGCTTGAAAGCAAACAATTCAGACCAGCAATTCCCCAGTACCATCAAAGAAGAACATTATTCTTTATGCAGTGAGCCGGGTGGAAGATATCTTTATCATTTCACTCCAGAGAAAGGTTCAAAAACAGGAAAACCTAAAGTGATTGCAGATAATCTGGTGTATTTCATGAAGAAGAAAGGCATTGACAAAAGTTTGAAGGCCATTGGGGGGGAGGAGATTCTATAAATGGTAATTCTGGCTGCACTAGGTAGAAGTCAAACTTGACCAGAAGTTGATCTGGTTGTGTGTGCACTCTATACAAATAAGTACCACTTAATCACAAAATTGGATGGGAAGAACTTGTCTAACAACAAATGGGCAGGTAAAATTGGCAACATACTAGACACTGCAACAGAACTTGACATTGATCTTTCATTCATCAGAGTTTCAATTGGTGTGCCTCTCATTTCATTGAGCAACAGTGTTGTAAAGGGATCTCTCTACTGATCAAGTGTACGGATATAGGATCACACAGGCAATAAGGACAGGAGAACCTCCCACAGATCTGGCTCTTCTGAAAATTGGCCCCATAAGCCATATATGCTGGTTGAAAACTGCAAATAGGCTTTATTGAATATGGTTTTCAAAACATGAGCTTAATGGCAAAACTCTCCAAAATTTAAGAGTGATAGTGGAATACATTGATGGGGTGTACTACCCTTGCTGGTTCAACATCAAAGTAAAAATTCCTGGATTGCAGGCCTGTGTCATGTGTTGTTCCAGCTAGAGCAAGTCAGAACATTTGTCTTGCAGTGTAGGAGAAGGAAGCATACACTGTCCAGTGGGCTCTCCTCTCCTGGAGACACTTCCTGGAAGGGAGTAGGATGCCATTTGTAGTTTGGATTACAAAAAACCTAGAAGCCCTAAAAATTCTCTGAAAGCTCTCTCCTAAGCAAGTCCGCTGGGCGCAATACTTCAAGCTGTTCAACTTTGAGCTAAAGTACATCCCAGGGGGGAAAAACCTGCTTGTGGATGCCTTGTCCAGGAAGCTCCAATTCAACAGCCATCGGGAAGAAATAATACATGCCATTATCCCTCCCGCTCAATCGGTGGCTCAAACCATCATCAGGGGCCAAGTCAGACACTGAAGTGACCCCAAGGGGGACCAGATGACCATGACATTAAAATCAGTGCTTCCGGCAGACCCATGGTTCAAGGACAACAGAGACATCTTGACCCTAATAGATGGATTAGTCTGGAAGGGCACCAAGCTATACGTCCCACCAGTTTGAGACTTAAGTCCTGCACTGTAGCCACAACTCCAAGCTAGCCGGGCACTTTGGGTTCCTGAAAACCCTAGCTAGGAGGCAGTTCTGGTTGCCAAACATGAAGGCAGACATAGAAGCCTATATTAAGAGCTGTGCCACATGCACTGCCATGAAGAAGAGACCCGGGAAGCCCTTTGGGCTCCTCCAGTAAGTGGCAGACCCAAGCCAGCCTTGGAAGGAAATTGCCATGGATTTTATAGTTGAACTCCCAGAAAGTGGTGGGAACACGGTCATTTGGACTGTGATTGATTTATTCTCAAAGCAAGCCCACTTCACTGCCTGCCCAGAGCTACCCTCAGCTAGGAGGTTAGCTACGAGGTTCATAAAGCAGATATACAGGCTTCATGGAGTGCCCTGCAAAATCATTTCCAACAGAGGGGTACAGACAGGCAGACAGAGCGTGCGCAGCGTCTGACTGCCTGTCTCTTGGCAAAGAAGCTTCCTAGCCGCTCACTTCAAAGTAGCCAAACCATTCCCTTGGAAGCAGGCCCCCCCAGGGCTCGTGATTGGCGGGCTCCACATGGAGCTTTCGGCCACCTCTCTGGGAAGCTTCCTCACCAAGCGACAGGCAGATGGAGGCGGTGCGTTCTGTTGCCTCACTCACTGATTGAAAAGAGTGCTGAGCTGAAAGAGGCTGAGGAGAGGCAGGGCCAGGATTGGAGTCAGCCAGGGGAGAAAGGGAGGTGTGTGGTGCCACTCCCCCTACAAGTGCAGCGTCTGTCTGCCCATCTCTCAGTGAGGAAGCTTCCCAGCTGCTTGCTTCAAAGTTCCCTTGGAAGCAGGAGCTACCGGGGCTTGTGATTGGCGGCCTCCGAATGGAGCTTTCGGCCGCCTCTCCCCAGAGCCCCAAGGCATAGCAGCTGCCTGCTCCTCCCTCTCTGCCTCCCACCGGCCCTCAGCCCTGCACCAAAGTTTGGGAAGCATCAAGGAAAGTTTGTGCACTGTACTTGGGGCAGGAAAACAAGCCACTGCTGTCGCCAGCATCATGGCAAGCAGGCCAGCCAGGTCGGAGAAGGCCACCCAACCAACTTCCTGCTCCTCCAGCAGCTTGCTTCTTCCCCAGAGAAGGGATGACGGCATACAGCAGAAGTGCTCTCAGCCCCAACAGGGAAGGTCTGAATGTGCAGCTTGCTTGGGCTCCTCCCTCTGGGAGCCGCAGGTTGCAGGGGGAAGGGCAAGAGTGACTGGCTGGCTCAGGTGCACAGGGCAGCATTTGCTGGCTGGGCGGCTGATGGCCCCGCCCACTGCTCCTTCCCCAGCATTGGCTCAGCTGGCGGCACAGAAATGGGCATGACGGGGGTTGGGTGATGGGCCCAACTGCAGGCAGCACAGTGGTGGCGGTTGGGTGGGGGTGCTGCACCGAGCCAGGGAACAGTGGCTCCCAGGGGGAAGGAGCCCAGGCAAGCCATGCATTTGGAGCTCACCGGCTGCTGATCCGCCAAAGCCCCGCCAGCCATACCTGCTCAGCCTGCAGCTCCCAGCAGGGAGGAGCCCAGGCAAGCCACATGTTCAGACCTTCCCCAGTGGGGCCGAGAGAGCAGCCATCAGCCAGGGAACAGCGGTTCCCAGTGGGGAGGAGCCCAGGCAAGCCACGCGTTCAGAGCTTTGCTGACAGAGCTGAGAGAGTGGCCATCAGCCAGGGAACAGCAGCTCCCAGTGGGTAGGAGACCAGGCCACAGGGTCATCTGCACAGGCAGCCCACCACCACCACCCCGCCTTCACCAGCTGCTGGTCCAGACTGCCTGGGGCTGCACAAGAAGCCCACACGGGCAGGGAGGGAGGGAAGTCCTGGCTTACCTTGCTCTGCTCCCTTTGAAGTGACCGCCAGGATCCCCTCTCTGCATCTTTTGGCACACGCGCCTGTTGCTGGTATCGCACATGAATGCGCACCAGAAACCAGACCAGCTGACTGGTGTGCATGCGCACTCTGGAAACAGGAAGCTCATCTTCCTGGAGTGCACATGTGCAATGGATGGCTCTCTTCTGGTTTCCAGCCTGCCGGTGCACATGAAACCCAGCTGGCCAGTTCACCGGAACCCAGAAGAGCAATGGGCAACGGCTCCGCATGCCCAGAGAAATGGCTCTGCGTGCCACTTCCGGAATGCGTGCCATATGTTCGCCAACACAGGGCTATAGGGTCCACACAGGGACTTAGCTTGGCTTTTTATCCGACTACTAATGGGGTGTCTGGATGAGCAAACACAATGGTAGAGCAGTATTTAAAGTGTTATGTGGACTACCAGCAATCCAATTGGGCAGACTGCTGCCTTTCGCTGAGGTAGCCTACAACAATGCAGTGTACAGTAGCACTGGACACACCCCTTTTCAGGTCACTAGCAGCATGGAGTTCATCCCCATGCCTGAATTACACTGAGAGCCGCCCTCATCCACGTCCCTGAGTGAATCGATGGAATCACTAAAGAAGGGCTGGGAGAATACGGAGCGAGCATTTGTGGAAGTGGCAACGTCATACAAAACAAAAGCCAACAGATGCCATCCCACCAGCCTCCCTTCTGGATTGGAGTCAAGTATACTTTTCAACAAAGTATCTAAAAATGAAAGTTGCCAAGTAAGAAGCTTGGACCTGAGTTCATAGGGCCCTTTCCAATAGTGAAAGTGATTAACCCAGTAACTGTTCAGCATAGACTCCCACATCTGCTAGGGAAAGTGCATCGGGTCTTTCACAGCAGCTTGTTAAAGCTGGCAGTCAGCTCTCAGTAAAGATCAGTAGATCGTGCTGCCCCAAAACCAATTGTAGTACCAGGGAGACTCACTATGAAGTTAAGAAAATACTGGACTCCTGATTGCATCACGGTGCTTGCAATACTTGGTCCATTGGAAGGGGTACCCCTTGTCCGAAGCTACCTGGGTTAAGAATTAAGATGTAAAAGCTGATAGACTGTGAAGCAATTCCATGATAGGCATCCCGATATGCTGAAGGAACCTCCTGGGGGAGGGGAAGAGGCAGTTGAATGGAATGTCACTAACCCCTTTCGAACTTCTTGTTGCAGGATGTCTTCTTCAATTGAGGGGGGGGGGGAACCTGTCAGCCCTGGAGCCATTTCCCCCTGGCCTCTTCAGGACTACCACAGCAAAGGCTAATCAAGCTGTGGGATTGGGAGGGGGGAGGTAGAGATAGCGAGGGGATTGTAACCAAAATAAAATTCTTCTCTGAGAACCAAGGACATTCCCACCAGGTGCCAGGAGGTGGGTTGTGAGACCAGTTGAACTTTGGACTGTGACCTGAGTGGACCATGTGATAGGATGCATGGGCAGGGGGAGGAAAATATACTTTTAATTAAGGGAGAAACTCAAGGGGGATCAGAGTCGGGTTTCCCCAGATGTGCCAGTATGACATGCCTAATAAATATACACTTTGAGGAATATGCCTGCCTCGGAATTGTGATTCTGTTGGGGATGTTACTTGGAACCCTGACAGACCATTTAAATTGTCCAATTTTAAAATTTTCAGTGTTGAGTGGGCTTAAGTCCAAGGTTCATTCTTAATCTTAATGGAATGTTCTGTAATTATCCCTTTCCTCCCTTCCTTCTTATGATCCTTTTCCTCCCTGCCTTCTTGTGGACTTTATTTATCTCTTCCTTCTCTGCCTTTATATGTACCATACTTGTTATTGTCTACTTGCCTTTGATTTTTTTTTTTTTGCCTTGTGTCCTGTGTTGTCTTTTTATCATCTCTTCCTACTTGCTTTTCTCCTGCCACTACTGAGTATTCAGCTCTCCCTGCTTTCTCAATTCATGGCGTTGCACCCCGCCCCACATCTGCTGGTCTGCCATGCTGTTCTGTTGCCATTCGCAGTCACTGGTCTGTTGTGCTGCAATGCTCCACCACCACCGACAGCTTCTGGCTCCACCACTGCTCTACCGTCACTTTCCAGGTTCTGGTTCATTGTGTTGGCTCTCCTTTCTGTTGCACTGCCACTCTTTGCTCCTCAGCCACATAGCTCCTGTTTGCTGGTCCATTGCGCCAGTGTGCTGTTTCTCTCAGTAAACAGGGCTGCCTGGATGGCCTACAGTAAGCTCGCCTCTTCTCTCTGCAGCCAGCTCTCCTCCTCCTCCCTGCTCTGCTCTGCTCTCTCACCAGCTCACCTTTTTGTTCTCTGCCAGTTGTTGCTTTGCCCTCAATTGGCTCACCTCTCTGCCCCATGGATGATTTTCCTCTCTGCTCCACAGCTGGCCCAACTCACTCATTGGCTTGCCTCCTTGTTCTCCGCCAGTTCATTTTTGCCTCTCCACTCACCTCACTTCAATAGGCCCCCGGGCTCTTGGGTAGGCCTCTTGGGTGCAGCTGGGCTTCTCTCAGCAGACCAAGTTCCCTTGGTGGCATTTTCCTCCTATTTCTCCAACTTTCCTCTTCTTTTCCTTTCTCCACTTCTTTTTCTATGATTTACCTTTTCCTCTCCACCTCTCCTCTATCTTTTATCTTAATTTAATAGCAAATTTTCTCTCTACAATGTAAGCATATTTCCTCCATCTTGGAAAGCGTTGCCATCATCATGAAAGGGCTGAATGTCAAAATGTTGAATGCAGTTGTCAGCCAGTTATGAAACTATGGGTGACAGTGCTGTCCAACACACATTTTTCTATCTTACCAAGTAGGTTGTGCCTACTTTAATAAATGCCTTACTGAAGTCCAAATAAATTATGTCCACTGCATTTCACTGATCCACTAATTCAGTCCCTTTGTCAAAAATGCAGTAAGATTTCTTTTCAAAGTCGCAATTATCTTTTTATAATGTGGTGACCAAAGCTGGATGCAGTATTCCAGATGTGGGATTAATAAAGTTTTATATAGCGGTACTAATAATTCACATGATTTTAACTCTATCTCTCTATTTATGCAACTAAGCAGCTTTTTGGGCTGCTGCTGCACACTGCTGGCTCATATTTAAGTGATTGTCCACTAGGACTCCAAGATCCCTTTCACAGTCATTGCTTTTGAGCCGGGCTTCACTAATTTATACTTGTATATTTGGTTTTTCCTGCCTAAGGGTAAAACCTTACTTTTCTCTACATTAAATGTCATTTTGTTGGATAGGGTCCAGTGTTCCAATCTGTCAAGATCCATCTGGATCCTGAGCCTATCATCTCGGGTGTTGGCTATTCCTGCCAGCTTAATGATATCTTCAAATGTGATGAATTCCCCTTCTATTCCCTCATCTAAATTGTTTATGAAGATATTGAAGAGTACTGGGCCTAAGATAGAATCTTGGAGTACCCCACTGCTTACTTCTCTCCATGTAGATGTAGTATTATTAAGAACTACTTGTTGAGTGTGATTTGTCAGCCAGTTATGAATCCATCTAGTGGTGATGCTGTCTATCCCACATTTTTCTAGCTTATCAAGAAGTAGATTATAGTCTATCTTCTCAAATACCTTACTGAAATCCAAGTATATTATGTCTGTAGCATTTCCCTGGTCCACTAATTTAGTGACTTTGTCAAAGAATGAGATAAGATTTCTTTTTGAGAAACCATGTTGGCTTCTGGTTATAACTTTATTTGCTTCCAGGTATTTGTAAAGCTGTTTTTTGAAATTATCGTATCATATCATATTATATTCATATATTATATAAAATGATATAAATGGTAAGTATGTGAAAAAGAGCAAAGTTACATTAAGGTTTATTATTTTCTTATTTGTTTTTAAGAAGGAGTAGGAAATAGAGGATAGTCTTTTATAATTAACTATATTTAATATTTTAAAGGTGAAAAAAAACTACCAAGCATCAGCTAGGCAACTTTTTCTGAGTTTACCCTAGGAGCACAAAAATTAAAAGAAGAAATAATTGCCTAAATCTGTTTCATTAAAAAAAATGTCAAACTTCAGAAATCTTAATTTTTAGGATTTATTGTCTTAAGCATTGAACTAGCAAGTTAAATAACAGACTAATTACTTCACCTGCTCCTCATCAGGAGAGTTGGATATTAAAATGTCTCTCTATATCAGAAGGCAATGTCGAACCATCTCCTTAGTATCAAAAAATGTGAATTGTTAACTACTAAATGGCTAAATGACAATAGCTGTTAGTAATCACTTATTGAATAATGAAGCTGACACATCTGATAAAGGTTTCAATTCTGGGGGGAAATGATTTATAGTATTTCACTCTACTGACACTGTTATTTGTATGACGAATGACGAACAATTAGACAGGAACCTGTTAATCTCCCTGAACCTCAAGCTCAGATGTGGCAGCTTCTGCCAGAGCATCCAAATAAACAGCTAACAATACAGCAATGATGATGTGAGTGATTAAATACTGGTATTTTATCAAGGTTGATCCCTAGATCAATTTATACAATGGATTTTCTGATGGAAGGAGGGAGAATGTGGAAAGAAAGAATATCATAAAAACTATGCTGCAGCTTGCTGCATTTTGCTAAGGTCATGTTCCTTATAGTTCTAAAATGAAATCATTAATTCTACCAGGCATTAATGATCTTGCAATGTTCAGTATAGTTTATAGATTTTCTTAATGGCAAAACCAGAACTACAGCAACATATAGATTTATCAACATTTTTCTTATGTTGCATTGCAACATTTTCTGCTTATGTGCCACAAACCTTATTTCAATAAGGATTTGAGGAGATTATAGCTTCATATGAAACATAAAATCTGAAAGAAGAAATCAATGTAGCTTCTTATTTCCAGACATGAAGACCCAGAAAAGGGGGAAAGTAAAAATAACAACTAGCTTTGTCTTCTGAAAAGATTGAAAAATAGAAAACACTGATTATGACATATTCCCTATTTTGAATGATATCTCAAATGGCCAAGATACAAAATAAATTATTATATAAATTCAGCGAATGAGAAAAAAACCATATACAGATACATTTATCTCAGTATAGTCTCCAGTTTTTAGAAATATTTCAACTTCAGATTCAGAAAACAAATTTTATTCAACAATTATGATGGACCAGGTCTAGGCTGCAATGCATATAAAATAGCCTCCTTCCTTCCTTCTTCCCTTCCCTTCTCTTCCTTTCCACTCTTCTATTCTGCTGTCTCCAGATATTGCAAAGTCTACTATCCAGATTTTTGTTTGTTTTTCTTAATGATTGTTTAGTCTGTGGTGTTAGTGGTAGGTGCATGTCTGTCTGAATCCTAAAGTCCCAGAGCACTTTAGCTTTTTCATTTTCTATTACTTGGTCTATTTTGTGGTCCCACCAGTTCTTGTTGCGGACAAATGGTATTTCTTGCAGATCTTCTAATGCATCTTTGTGGCCACTTTGTCATGCTGTTGTTTATAATCTAACTAGATGATTTTTTTAAGTTTTTTTGCAGAGGCAGCATTTGCTGTCTTCTCAATTCTCACTTTATATTCATTTTTTCTTAAGGCTTGGTCTTGTGCAACCAGAATTAGCCCCTCTTTTTCTTCAACATTCCTGCTCTTAGCTATTGCCAGGTCTTGCTTTGTTTTTTTATGTATGTGTTATGGCCATATAACACTTTACCTTGTCATGTCTTTTTTCTGTTCTTCATTTGGTCTTTCATTTGGTGTCTCCAGTACTCAGTAGGACTTCATGGTATATTAGTTTCAGTGCATCTTCTTCACTGTTCTTCAGATATTCTTTCAAGGCTCCCTTTTCATGTGGCAAGAAATCAATCCATGCTACATTCACATTGGTTTTTCTTCTCTTGCAGTTTTCCAAAAACATCTTGTCAAGTAGGAGCTAATCTTTTTTTATCTGCTGTTGGGCAATTTCCTTTCTGCTCAGGTGAAAAGAGCTTGTTTTCAACCAAATGATGTTGGACTACATGAGCTACCACACCAGTCAGTAATTTGAACGTTGTTGGCAAGCAGATAATTGCCCTGTATCAGGATCCTGGTGCTGCCTCTTTTGCTATATCTTTCATTATCAGGTAGGTTTTACCAAATGTTAATCATTTGGTAATTAAATGTTCAATTTCATCTCCTTGCAGTACTGTATGCTGTAAACTGCTTGACATTGAGCGGACATAAAGTATATCACAGAAGTGCGTACCCCCCCTCACATTTTGTAAATATGTAAGTATATCTTTTCATGTAACAACACTGAAGAAATGACACTTGGTTACAATGTAGTAGTGAGTATACAGCTTGTATAACAGTGTAAATGTGCTGTCCCCTCAAAATAATGCAATACACAGCCATTAATGTCGAAACTGGTAGCAGTAAAAGTGAGTACACCCCTAAGTGATTGTCAGATCCCTAACGTGATACTGCCTTTCAAATGGAGGGAGGGGGGACCGTGGGAATAAACTGTATTTTTATTACCTTTTTCCTGGCATCTAAACTCCTTGCAGTATTCTCACTTTCTTTGGGATGTAATAAGAAGGGAGGGCCATGTGGATGGTTTCAGTTCGCTGAAAGTGGAAGAAGATCCTGAGAACGGCTCCTTATCTGTTTCTCAAGACGGCCATTACAATAAACATCTTCACACCAGGGGATATGCTGAATCCACATTCGAACTGGAGGGAGGGATTCTAAAGCCCTATTTCTCACTGTATAGTCTGGGAGGAAATTTAGAGTCTGCTTCATCTGTCCTGCTATTACTTCTTCTCAATAAAAGGTTCCTTTTGAAATACCACATTTCAAGAGTCAATTCTTTCTTGGGAAAGGAGAGGCAGGGCCTGACAGTGATAATGTTCAAATGGGGCCCAAAGTGTCAATATTTTGTGTGGCCACCATTATTTTCCAGTACTGCCTTAACCTTCTTGGGCATAGAGTTCACCAGAGCTTCACAGATTGCCACTGGAGTCCTCTTCCACTCCTCCATGATGACGTCATGGAGTTGGTGGATGTTAGAGACCTTGTGCACCTCCATTTCAGGATGCCCCACAGATGCTTAATAGGGTTTAGGTATGGAGATATACTTGGCCCGTCCATCATCTTTACCCTCAGCTTTTTTAGCAAGGCAGTGGTTGTTTTGGAGGTGTGTTTGGGGTCGCTATCATGTTGGAATATTGCCCTGTGGCCCAGTCTCCGAAGGGAGAGGATCATGCTCTGCTTCAGTATGTCACAGTACATGTTGGCATTCATGGTTCACTCAATGAACTGTAGCTCCCCAGTGCCGGCAGCACTCATGCAGCCCCAGACCATGACATTCCCACTACCATGCTTGACTGTAGGTAAGACACACTTGTCTCTGTACTCCTCACCTGGTTGCCGCCACACATGCTTGACACCTTCTGAACCAAATAAGTTTATCTTGGTTTCATTGGATCACAGGACATGGTTCCAGAAATCCATGTCCTTAGTCTGCTTGTCTGCAGCAGGCTTTCTTGTGCATCATCTTTAGAAGAGGCTTCCTTCTGGGACGACAGCCTTGCAGACCAATTTGATTCAATGTGCAGTGTATGGTCTGAGCACTGACAGGCTGACACCCCACCCCCCACCTCTTCAACCTCTGCAGCAATGCTGGCAGCACTCATACGTCTATTTCCCAAAGCCAATCTCTGGATATGACACTGAGCATGGACACTCAACTTCTTTGGTTGACCATGGCAAGGCCTGTTCTGAGTGGAACTTGTCCTGTTAAACCACTTTATGGTCTTGGCCACTGTGCTGCAGTTTCAGGGTCTTGGCAATCTTCTTATAGCCTAGGCCATTTTTATGTAGAGCAACAATTTGTTTTTTCAGATCCTCAGTTCATTGCCATGAGGTGCCATATTGAACTTCCAGTGACCAATATGAGAGAGTGAGAGCCAAATTTAACACACCTGCTCCCTCGTCACACCTGAGATCCTGTACCACTAATGAGTCACATGACATCAGGGAGGGAAAACAGCTACTTGGGCCCCATTTGGACAATATCACTTAGGGGTGTACTCACTTTTGTTGAGTTTCGATATTAATGGCTGTGTGTTGCATTATTTTATTTGTTTCAATTTCTATATTTTGAGGGGACAGCATATTTACACTGTTATACAAGCTGTATACTCACGACTTTACATTTCTTCAGTGTTGTCACATGAAAAGATATATTTAAATATTTACATAATGTGAGGGGGTGTACTCACTTCTGTGATATACTGTACAATAGTCAGATATTTCAGCCAAAAATCCTGCAGTTCATCTTCATCTGGTGCTGACCAATTCTTGTTCTTCCTTGCCTTTTTCTCCACCATTTCTGTTGTTATTACAAATTCTTTCATTTGTTTCTTTTTTTAAAATTCTTATTCCCCTCCTTTATCCAAACAGCATTCTTGATGTATTCTTTTGGGTTGTATCACAGTTGCACCCAGAACTGCATGTTGCTTCTTTGTCAGGTGTTGACTGATTCATTACAGTCTCTCCATTGATGGATTGCTAGAAAATTTTCTGATTCAACTGAATTGCAGATTGTGCCTATAGCGTGCAATTAAAGCTTTATGTCTACTTATTGATCATCTTGCATAGTTGTTACTGCTTTATTATTTCCAGTGCTCCTTAATCTTTCTTGTTTGTAGGTTAATATCGGATATTTCTTTATCAGATATTATTTGGTCTTCTTGTTCTTCAATTTCTTTTCTTTCATCTGTTGTAGTTTGCTTGCATCTGAACTTAGTATGCTTATCTTATTTTCCAGGCTGATCTTCAGTTTTGTTTGGCTTTTTCCCTTCCTTGTTGATTTTGCATCCAAGATATTCAGTTATAACTGCAGCCATACTGTATATTTTTGTGGGCCTGGTTAGCACCCCAAAACCCCTCCCCTGTCTTTTAATTAACTTTTAATATCAGATTTTAACTATCCTTGCCTATATTTTAATTTTTTATATTCACTTTTTACATATTTAACATTGGGGGGGTACACTGCCCAGAGTTCCTCTCCCTCTGTGAGGGAGATTGGCGGTTTCTAAATTAGATAGATAGATAATTTTATTTCACATTATAAATCAACATTGCTCTGCTAGCCTCTGTTCTGTTGTTTCTGATTCTGGATGTTCTTCTTTCCAGAACTGGTGTATTCTTTTCAGATACGTTCTTCTAATTGGACTTGGTCTGTAATAACAGATAATTATTTCTTTGTTTTCAATCTTCATATATTTGTGATGGGTAAACAACTATTCTTCTAGTATTCCTACAGCTTTTGTCCATGGTTGCTCAGCCAACAATCCTCAGTTGTGTAAGCCATTTGCCAGCAGATGTCCAGGAACTCCAACACCTAGCATGGTCTTTGTTGGCCTGAGGGATAACCAAGTTGGTATGAGTTTCTGTAAATTATGTTTCACCATATTGTTTATGGAAGAGAAATTCTTCATCTGGCTCTTCTAGTGAACTTGTTGGACATGGCTGAACCTCTGGTATAGTTCACAAATCAATCCACAACAGGATAAAGACTGATGCTTATGGACCATAACCAAACATTTTTGTTCTAGTGTGAGTTGATAGATATATCTTTCAAGGAAACCTGAGTGACAGTGCCTGGCACAAAGTTGCAAGTAATGAAGCACAAGGTCAGGAGCACAAGGTCAAAGTTAGCTCTGGGATGAATATTAATACGGATATGATCATAAGATGGTAGCAGCAATCAGAAGAAACTTCATGGAAAACACATCTGAAATATCATATTTAGGTTGTTGAACAATGACTAATTCTGATTCTGAGTTACAATGTGAGCCATTTGTGAGGTCTCCACAAATAAGATCATTTGGATCCATGCTGGGCTTAAAGTTAATTCCATTAATACCTTCCATGTCATGCATTTGACACAATTCCACAATTTTTGAGATAGTCGGATCTGTTTGTGTCATTAGTTATAACTTGGCATACGGGACTGCTTGTCAATGATTACGGGTACATACATCTTTAATACAGGGGTGAAATGCTCCTGGTTCGGACTGGCTCGGGCGAGTAGGTAGCGGAGATTGAGGCAAGTTCATCGTACCGGTAGCAATTGGTGGCTGGCCACGCCCCGAACTGGGCCATGTGGAAGGCAGGCAAGCTTCGCAGGGCTGCAGGGAAGGGAGCTAGCAGCATACTCCCTTCCCAGCGTGCCCTCCTCCTCTCCCAGGTGACAGCCAGGGCTTCGCTGTCTCCTTTTTTCCTCAGAGGGGCAGCGTCTGCCTCCAAGTCCTTGCAGAGGGAGGGACATAAACAAACACACATGCCCCTATTTGCCCCCCCCACTACTTTTGCTGGCGGCTTAAAGTCAATCTTGAAGAGTTGGAAGACATTTCCTTACAAACTCATTGTTGGGAGAGTCAGTGATCTAAGGAAACGTCTTCTTACACTTTCTCCTTCCCATTCCCCCTCCCCTCATTTTTCCATTTCTGTGCTGGATTCTGCTAATTACACCTTCTCCTTCCCATTCCCCCCCCCCTCGTTTTTCCATTTCTGTGCTGGATTCTGCTTCTGCAAGAGAAGGCTCCAATGTTTGCTTGGGTGGTGGAGGGAAACTCAAAGCGTTGGGGGCTTCAGAAGGGCAGAATGAGCTTCAAAATGTGCAGCTCCTGGCTCTAACAGTGACATCAAGTTGGCCACGCCCACCTGGTCACATGACCACCAAGCCACTCCCACAGAACCAGTAGCAAACATTTTTACATTTCAACCCTGCTTTAATACTTACATTTTTGTGGATAGAATTTTTTTTCTTAAAGGAGACAGTGGTTTTAATGTATTTGGCTCTCCAGTTTTAACAGCTACTGTCTGAAGACCAATTCTGCATATTCAGCCAAGCTGATGGAGAAGCTTTGTGGTGGTTCTTGTGAGGATTCCAAAGAGCAGGTGGGGGGGAAAGGGCTATAAGATTCCCCCTCCTATCCTTTGGAAGGGCCTCATGAGTTGAATTCTGGAACATGAACCTTCTCCAACATTAGGACTCACCGATCTAATGGGAGTCGTATCTTCTTATTGTAAGTATTATGGGGTAATTATGGGGCAAAACATTATTTATTATATACATTAAACTTTCTGCTATGTTAGACCATTCTATTTTACAATGTTTTCTATTAGACCAGCTGAATGTATGCATTCATTCATTCATTCATACATTCATACATTCATACATTCATACATTCATACATTCATACATTTATACATTTATATAGTTTATTATATGAGTATAAAGTGTGTTTCTTCAAAGTGCTATTCCTAAGCAAGTAACTACTCAGGGATAAGAAGGGATTAACTATGTTGGCCAGCATTCTGTCTGTCAAGCTGTCACTGGCACAGTCTCTGGCTCATGGAACGTGGCCTCTCCCAATCTCATGTTTCCTATTTCCTGCACTGAGTAGATTTAGCCCTCCTGGCAGCTACTCCTCTACTTCAGTGTTTTTCTTTGGGTTGCATCCTCCTCTGCTTCAGATGACTTGTTCTGAGCATCCAAGGAACAGTAATAAATCTTCAGTAGTGCAAAACTACCTGGCCCATCTAAGGATCTCTAGGTGTCTATTCTTCTTCCAAGTATTCCCCTTGTTCTTTCACAAGTCCTTAGCTTTCCACAAGTCCCTCATTTTCAGCTCAGCAATTTTATGGAAAAACATTCTTCCTATTGAAAACTTCCTATTCTCAGCTTCTACTTAATTATATTATCAGATAATAAGAACAAGATGTTGTTTGGATTACTGAACAGCTACATGACCACATACTAAAGAAACATGGAACCACAGCAGACTATCACAGAATGGCTCCTATACAAATATTCTAAAGTAATGAATGCAACATGCTGTTTCTCAGCAATCACCAGTCTCTCACCCTTACCTGTATTTTTATTTTTAATTAAATAAAAATATTTAAATGTATAAATATAGGGATGTGGAAAATTGGTTTCTAAACACAAATGCCACACATTTTTTTAATATAAAACTGGTGGGTGGCTGCATTCCACTTGAAAGTGTCCAGCTACCCAAAATAAAAAGAAGAGTTAATTCCAAGGGCAAACAGCATTGTAGGAGGGGGAGCAATTATATTAGCTTGCATGCTAGTAAACAGCCTTGTATATTATTGTAGACATGACGTGAACAATCAAACCTGATGAACATTTTGCGTTAACACCAATGATATTCATTCAACATTCTAAATGTAAATACCAGCCAGAAAAAGCTTGTGTCTCCATGAGGATTTATTTAATGCCTCATAAGTGATCATCTTTCACAGAAAAATTTCTCCTGTTCTTAGAATCTTTAAGTTATTCTAAAGTTTACCAAGTCTTTGTAGCAGGGGTAAGAGGATAGAATAGAATAGAATTCTTTATTGGCCTAGTGTTATTGGACACACAAGGAATTTGTCTTGGTGCATACGCTTTCAGAGTACATAAAAGAAAAGATACATTCGTCAAGGATCATAAGGTACAACACTTAATGATAATCATAGGGAAACAATCAATATTAGTCTTAAGGATACCAGGAACAAGGTTACAGATTGCCTCCCACTGACCGGTACGCTCACACATAGAGCGCCTCCTCAGGGTGCCGTCAGCCAAACAATGTAGACTGGCGACCCCCAGGGGGAGAGCCTTCTCTGTGGGGGCCCCTACCCTCTGGAATGAATTGCCCCCGGATATACGAAAGATCCCCGACCTCCGCACCTTCCGTCGTGCTGTGAAGACCCTGTTATTCCAGCAAGCCGCTCTGATGGGATAAATGGTTTTAATTTGGTTTTAATGGGGTTTTAAAATTGGTTTTAAATGAGAGTTTTAAATGTGGCCTATGATTTAATTATTTTAATCTGCTTTTCAATTCTATTTTGTACACTGTTTTATTATGGCTGTTCACTGCCCTGAGTCCTTCGGGAGAAGGGCGGTATATAAAGTAAATAAATAAATAAATAAATAAATAAATAAATAAATAAATAAATAAATAAATAAATAAATAAATACAGTCATACAATCATAAGTGGAAGGAGATGGGTGATAGGAACAATGAGAAGATTAATAGTAATGCAGACTTAGTAACTAGTTTGACGATGTTGAGGGAATTATTTGTTTAGCAGAGTGATGGCATTTGGGAAAAAACTGTTCCTGTGTCTAGTTGGTCTGGTGTGCAGTGCTCTATAGCATCGTTTTGAGAGTAGGAGTTGAAACAGTTTATGACCAGGATGCAAGGGGTCTGTAAATATTTTCACAGCCCTCTTTTTGACTCGTGCAGTATACAAGTCCTCAATGGAAGAAAGGTTGGTAGTAATTGTTTTTTCTTCAGTTCTAATCATCCTCTGAAGTCTGTGTCTGTCTTGTTGGGTTGCAGAACCAAACCAGACAGTTATAGAGGTGCAGATGACAGACTCAATAATTCCTGTGTAGAACTGTATCAGCAGCTCCTTGGACAGTTTGAGCTTTCTGAGTTGATGCAGAAAGGACATTCTTTGTTGTGTTTTTCTGATAACATTTTTGATGTTGGGTGTCCATTTTAGGTCGTGAGATATGGTAGAACCTAGAAATTTTAAGGTCTCTACTATTGATGCTGTATTGTCTAGTATTGTAAGTGGTGGTAGTATGGGAGGGTTTCTCCTAAAGTCCACCACCATTTCTACGGTTTTGAGTGTGTTCAGTTCCAGATTGTTCTGGTCGCACCAGGAGGCTAGTTGTTTAACCTCCCATCTGTATGTGGATTCATCATTGTCTTGATTGAGACCAATCACTGTTGTGTCATCTGTGAACTTCAGTAGTTTAACAGATGGATTGTTTCAGATGCAGTCATTGGTATATAGAGAGAAGTGGAGAGAGCACACAGCCTTGGGAGGCCCCTGTGCTAATTGTACAGATATCTGATGTGATTCTACTTAGCTTCACCTGCTGCTTCCTGTCTGTTAGGAAGCTTATGATCCATTTACAAGTGTGTTCAGGTACCACTAGTTGGTTTAGCTTAGTTAGAAGAATGTCTGGAATGATGGTGTTGAATGCTGAACTAAAGTCTACCAAGAGGACCCTTGTGTAGGTCTTTGGAGTGTTGTAGTGCAGAGCCATATTAACAGCATCATCTGTTGATCTATTTGCTTGGTATGCAAATTGCAGGGGGTCTAACAGCGGATCCATGATGGTTTTCAAGTGGGACAGCACTAGCCTTTCAAAAGTTTTCATAACTACAGATGTTAGAGCAACTGGTCTGTAGTCATTCAGTTCCTTGATGGTGGGCTTCTTCGGCACTGAGATGATAGTAGAGCATTTGAAGCAAGAAGGAACATAGCACATCTGGGTGCTATGGGTGAAGATGTGGACCAGCTGGTCAGCACAGACTTTTAAGCAAGAAGGAGTTATCTTGTCTGGGCCTGGAGCTTTTCTTGGTTTTTGTCTGTGAAATAGGTCTTGCATTTCCTTTTCTGTGATCACTAGGGGTTGTGAACCCAATGGGATGGGGTCAGTTGTAGGAGGTTTGGCTGTTGTTGGTGTGTCTGAGATGGGGTCAGTTGTAGGAGACTTGGCTGTTGTTAATGTTTCTGAAAGAGGGGTTGTGGAGATAGGTGGCTGTAGTTTCCTTTCAAACCTGCAGTAAAACACATTCAGGTTATCTGCCAGTTGTTGATTTCCTTCAGCCTGGGAAGGAGGCTTGCCATAACCGGTGATATTTTTAAGAGTTTTCCACAAGTTTGCTGGTTCATTTGTTGAGAACTAATTCTTTAGCTTTTCAGAGCTAAAGCTTTTAGCTTCTTTTTGCTGCTCTGATCTCCCTTGTTAATACATTTCTGGCCTAATTGTACAGCATTTTATCACCTTTTCTGTAGGCTTCCTCTTTGGAACGACGTAGCCGTTTAAATTTAGCTGTGAACCAAGGTTTGTTGTTACTGTATATTCGCAAGTTCCTGATTGGTACACATAGGTCTTCACATAAGATGACATATGATGTTACAGTATCTGTGAGTTCATCCAAGTCTGCAGAGGTACTTTCAAAAACATTCCAATCAGTGCAGTCAAGGCAGGCCTGTAGTTTTAACTTTGCCTCCTCCGTCCAGATCTTCACTGATTTAATTGTTGGTTTTGTGGTTTAAGTCTTTGCCTGTAAGCAGGTACAAGGTGAATCATGCAAGGATCAGAGTGTCCCACAGCTGCTCATGGTAAGGACCGATAAGCATCTTTTAGTGTTGTGTAGCAATGGTCTAAAGTATTCTTGCCTCTAGTGGGACAATTGACATGCTGAAAGTATTTTGGTAGCTCTTTCCTTAAGTTTGCTTTGTTTAGATCTCCCAAAATAATGGCCAGTGAATCAGGGTATTTGGCTTTAGCCTCCATAATCTGGTCAGATAGAGTTCCTAATGCCTTGTTTACACAGGCTTGTGGGGGGAACATAAACAGAAATTAGTAGAAATGAGGAGAACTCGCATGGACAGTAAAATGGTTTACAGTTGATAAGTAAAGACTCTTAAATTTTCATCACAGAATTTATATATTATTATATCCTGAGACCAGCTGTTGTTGATATATAAGCATAAGCCTCCTCCTTTCTTTTTACCTGATTTCTTTTTACCTTTTTACCTAAGAAGTACAGATGGAGGGAAAATCTAATATGCCATCCATAACTATTCTCCTAGCCAACTAAATGCAATTCATACGTGTGTGTGTGTAATTTTTCAATCCAATTATTACTGAATAAAAGTTAGCTAAAACTTTAAATTGTATATTCTATCAACATTTCTGAAATATTATTTCCATTATTATGGAAATATCTTATGAAATATTATAGGAATATGTTATACAATATTAAACATTATATCATTTGATTTAAATTAGGTAGAAACAAAGAAAGGTTCAAAAATTGACTAGGAGTTTAGATACTTTAAATGACTAATATGTCCATTTTTTTTACCTGAAGCCCTCTCCAAAGTAGTTTGGCTATTAAGCAAAATCTAAAGGAAGATAATCAATTCCAACTAAAAAGCACTTATCCTGGAATGACTATGCGTAAGACACTTCAAGCTGCTGGCTAGCTGCCAAAACCAGACAACCTCTATCAATGTTTCTGACTATCACAAGAGCACAAGGGGCCATGCATAATTGACTAGAAGATGGGCTAAAACTGTGCCCAATCAGTATGTGATCAAAAACCCGTGGAATATTCAGCACCACTTGATTACATGGAGGCACATCCTTTTACTCTCCTCATGAAATCTCTTCAAGGTCCAGAGTACTGTAATAAGATCATTACTGTCAAGCGATACGAATCACAGGGAATGAGTCTTGGGATAGAAAGTCATACTTCACAAGCTTCTCTGGCCTTTTTTATTTTATTTTACTGTATACTGAAGCAGCAAGATGATAAGGTGACAGATAATGATCACATCATTGTGTGGCAACTAAAAAAGTATTTTAAGGGGGAAAAACCACAAATTGGTTAAAAAACACCCTTCAATCTCATTTTACTTTATTAATAAGAAAATTGAATAGATTTAAATTGTGCTCACAATATCAATTGATTTCTTGAAATTAATCTGATAAAATTGTTGTTACAATATGTATATTTGCAAAAAAAATAATAATTTTCTACTCATAAAAGTTTAATTATTCTGAGAATGGAAAAGAGAGTAGTGAACAGAAGACATTGTTGAAGCTATTTCATTTCCATAATATATATAGTGCATTTAACTCACTGATGAGACATTATGCTAAATATGTAGTGCAAAAAATGGAAGGATGGAAAGAATAGACTAATAAACCCTATTAGTAAACCTGGCTATCCCAAACAGGATAGAAAGTGCTGCTGTTGATTTCAATGTGACAAACAAGCAATTTAAAAGAAGAATTATTCATCACTAATAATATAATGATTTTGCCTGAGGCAAAATGATTGGGGGCATGAACTAAATATCAAAATAGTTTTTTACAAAATATTTTTGCCCTCTAGTATCAAAATTATAGATGCTTCTTCTCCATTAAGTTCTTCCCCCAATAAAAAGTTCTGTTTTTAAAGTTCTACAACAAACAACAATACTTTTCAGATACTTTACAATATTTCTGTTCTAAAGTGGAAAAATCCAGTTCTCCAGAAATTCAAATTCTGAACAGTTTAATTGAAAAGGTTACAAGCCAGTCAAGCAAAACCATTTTATGTGATTTATATTGGCTGCTTGTACTCAGAATGCAATGATTTTTCTGATATTTTACCGCAAGTTTACTACAAACAACTAAGTACACTGAATTTTTTTGAGAATTAAACCAGAGCAATATTTACCAAAAATAAATGAGATATCAACAAGAAAACTTTATAATATGCTTAGAAGATTTTTTGTAAGAACTACCATGAGAATCATTATTTCAATCTTTGCAAATATACCTCTGTCTTTTTTTCATTATTCCTACCAGCAAGTTCCTAGTACACACTATCTTTAGTAGTTACCTATAGATACACCTTTGTGCTGAAAGATTCCTGATAATGCAGTCTGTGCAACACAAATCAATTTATCTTCCAAGAATCTACTTTCTTCTTGAGTACAAGGAATCTCTTCCTTCCAATGGGAAGGAATCCATAACTTGCAACCTCTCCTGACCTGAAATTAATAGAGTTGAAAGAGCAGAAGAAAGCTCTCAGTTTATTTAGTGGGTTAAAATAACAGATGCATTTTTCCTCCCTTGTCTTCTGTTCTTCAGCATCAATATAATAGTCTTTCATTAGCAAACCTTTTATGCCAGCTATTTGGTAACAAGTGACTCTGAAGATTTCCTAAGGTGAGTTCATATTAAATTGTATTATTTTCTATTCTACTGTTCCCAGAATGAAAAATCAGTATATGGTACGCTGCAAATAAATCAAAGGTGCAGTGTACTTCAAAAATGATGATATATTCCGGTTTGGCTTCCATCGCCGCTAGACGGTCTTTTGGGACCGCCACCCCCACCGCCCGTAAAGAGCCGCCTTTACAGCTGAAAGGTGGCTCGAAAAACTCCGTTTCCTTAAGGAAATGTGAGATAGAGCTGGCAAGAACAGGTAGAGCCCTTTGCGAAGTCCCCAGAGTTCTTTTCTTACTCTTGGGGAGGAAGCAGGATGAGGCTCCCTATTCAGCTTGCCGCTGCTCCGGGCTTCGGGAGAACTCTGCGCTTTGCAAAGCTAGGTAATGAGACCAACCCAATCAACGAAAACTAACAGATTGTCTGAACAAGCAGGATGAAATCCGGATCTGGGACTCTAAATTGCAAGTATTTCTAACAACCCTATGACTGATTTTAAAAGTGAAGAAAGAGTGAAAGGGGGGAGGGAAAAAAAGTTTAAAATGGCGACTGGCTGAGACTTGAGAAGAAAGCTGAAAGCGAAAGTCCTTCCGTTTGAATAGTTTAATACGTTACAAAGTATCTGAAACAATAGCGCTAGCTAGAAGTGAAGAGAAAAATTCTTATTTCATGCTTCTTCCTTCTTAGAGACTTGATATTGTCTGGAGAGAAGTCTTTTTCTTAAAAAAAAATCTGTTTGTGTGGCAGATGGCGTTAAAACTGATAAAGCCAGACAACCAAGCTGGGGGGGGGGCTCCCTCATTTACAAATCACATGAACAAGTTTTGAGCTTGCAGATGCAGAAGAATGGCTTTAAAGACCTAAAGGAATTTGTTTTGGAGGAGATGGTAAGACATGATGAGATTGTGAACCAGAATCTTGAAAAAATTAGACAGGAAATTAAAGAGTTGGTACAACAAAAATATGATAACCTGAAACGATATATTGTAACAGCTTTGAAAAGCTTTTCAGAAATAATTATAAAGATGGATAAAGATCTGAACTTAGAAATAGAGTCTAAAATGAAGGAAGCTGATTATAAGATTCATAATCTGGATAATAAAATATAAAGAATTGAAAATGACCTGACAATGATTCAAGAAAATAGCTCAGAAGTAAAGTCTAAAATAAAGGAAGCTGATCACAAGACTTACAATGCAGATAATATAAAACAAAGGATTGAAAATGAAGTCACAATGATGCAATTTAGATTCATTGAATTTGTGGTCAGAATCAGGGGAATACAGGAAAATAACAGAGAAGACTTGAGAAAGATGTCTGCTGAAGTTCTGGCTGTGATTTTAAAGGTTAGTCCTGAAGAGGTATCCTGTAAGATTGATAAGGCCTACAGAGCAAATTCTTGGGTGGCAAAGCAAAGGCAGTTGCCTAGAGATGTGGTGATTTACTTTACTGATAAAGGAATAAGAATTGATATTGTGCAAAAGTCTTTTAACTCCATCTAGAAATGAATGGAAGGAAGATTTGGATATATAAAGAGCTGCCATCCAAGATGTTAAAAGATTGAAAGGACTTTGGATTTTTGGTGACTGAGCTAAAGAAACAAAACATCCCATTTAGGTGGGATGCTCCAGTTGGTATAATATTGAGATATCAAGGACAAAGATATCAATTAAACACTGTTGAAAAAGTGGAAGAATTTTACTACAAGGTTTTTAAAATGGGCCCAACATCTCCACGTATGTTATCAGTGTCAGGAATACAGGAGGGGGATAAAGAAAAGCAAAATGAACAAGAGATTGAAACCCAGGCTAAGCAGTTGGAGATGGAGGTAATGGAAAAACAACAAGTTATAGAGGCCTTTTTGGATGAGCCGCTTCTGGATTCTCCTCCAGAGGCTATAGTTGGATCACCTATAAATATAAGAGAGGCGGCTTTGGATTTCGATTTGATGTCTTATCAAGTTACAGACCAGCATGTAATTCAATCAGCTGATATACAAGTCCAAGAAAGGCAACCAGGATGGAGATCTAAACCACAACAAGTTAAGAAAAGAAGAAACAGATTCTACAAAACTAAAAAAATTTAAACTAAACAAAAAAATTTTTTTTTCTTTTTCTTTAGCCAACAGACTAATGCCAGTTACTTAAGAGACAATTAAATATAATAAGTGGGATTTATAGAAGGCTGATACATGAAAATATAACTGAGGCAAATTACAGACATATACTATTTTGAGAAGAATAACAGATCTCTGCAGTGCTGGTGTTTTTGGGATATGGAAGATGGCCTTTGATTGAGCGGATTGGAACTTTCTATTTTGGACTCTTTGGAAAATGGATTACGTATGTGTTGAGTTATAAGGCAAGAGAACTATGGAATTGGGGCATGCAGAAGATTTAGTTGTTACCCTAACGTGGTGGTTGGAATTAATAATCTAGACAAAAGACATTACAGAAGATACTATATGGAATATAAATATAAAGTCACTCGGGTGGTTTTTTATATACAGAAACACTTATTATTGATGGGGGCAGATGGTAATTGAAGATACTGAATATGCTGTTGGAAGTAGAACTTGATGTTACCCTAACATGGGTGATGGAATTAATAATCTAGTTGAAAGACATTACAGAAGATACTATATGGATTACAAACTTAAAGTCATTTGAGGATTTTATTTATATATGGAAATATCTTTTAGTGGTGTGGGCAGAAGAACAAAGATATTAAAAGTATTATGTATGGTAGACCTGTAGGAAAGTGGGTGGAGATAGGTTAGGTTACTGATTGTTTAGTTTAAGAAAAGGGATGTTATGTTCAGATATTAATATACGTAAAAGATTTGAATTAAGAGATATATGTATGGGGGTGGAGGAAATGGGTAGATTATGACTTGAATAAATGCCAAATTAGGATTTATTATATAATTTTACAGCTGAATGTTGCTCTGAAATGTATAGTATAGGGGGGATATAATAATAATGTTAGAAAGAAATGGTTAGCATATGGGGGGTGTGTAAAAGGATGGTAAAGTATTATATAATGTGATATCAATTTGGATTTTATTTTGGAGAAGCCATGGGGGGAGGGGAGGGGGAGGGGGGTTAGGGAGGGGGGGAAGGGGGAAAAATCTGTATTTGAAAAACTTTTTCAATAAAAAAAATGATGATATAAACAAAAACTATACTAACTCATGAAACCATTTTATAGTTGGCCTTTTAAATGAGAGTTTTTAAATGAGAATTCTTTATTGGCCAAGTGTGATTGGACACACAAGGAATTTGTTTCCGATGCATATGTTCTCCGTCTACAAACAAACATACAGTGTACATACAAACATAAGCTCTCAGTGTTCATACAAATAATAAAGTTATAAATCATAAGATATAAACAACAAAGTGATAAATCATGAGATACCAATAGAAGAAGGCAATAGGAAAGAGGAGAAGGATAATAGCAATACAGCCTTACTTCATCAGTAAATATTTTTAGGCATATGTGGGAATTAGGTGTTTAGCAGAATGATGGCATGGGGGGAAAACTATCTTTGTGTCTAATAGTTTTGGCATACAATGTTCTATAGTGGTGTCCTGAGGGGAGGAGTTGAAACAGTTTATATGGGTGGGGGGGGTCTGTAGATATTTTCACAGCCCTCTTTCTGGGTTGTGCAGTATACAGGTCCTCAATGGAAGGCAGGATGATTGCCAATTGTTTTTTCTGCAGTCCTAACTGTCTGTTGAAGTCTGTACCTGTCCTGTTTCATTATTATACCAAATCAGACAGTTATAGAAGAACAAATGACAGACTCAATAATTCCTGTGTTGAACTGTATCAGCAGCTCCTTGGGCAATCTGAGCTTTCTGAGTTGACCCAGGAGGAACTGGGTACTGTTTTAAGACTCTTCACATTTAACAAATGAGTTGGAAAAGATGTTTTGGTCTTTTGCAAGGTGTCATCATGTCCACTCATGTTTATGAGATTTTTAAAATAGCATGGAAAACACACACAACCCACTTCTAATATCTGGCTGCTTTAACAGACAACAGAATAATAAGTGTAACAGCTACAGTGCAATAACATATTCATTTCTTTGTTTCATTGATTAATTTCTAAGCCACTACAGTTAGACAACTCTCAAAGATAAAGATAACATTACAGGATACCGAAGTATAGCACATTATAGATAGTCACATTAAAAATAAATGATTAAATGGACATGTTAGTGACTTATAATAAGTTTAGATACAAAATAAAAGATAAACACAGGAAGTCTAGAAAAGAACTATAGTTTCTAAAATAAAAGTGAAACTAAGCAAGACTAGCTCAGAGAAAGCAAGATTACACCTAATTGATTAAGTATTGACAAGCTACTTTTCTGAAGAGAACAGGATAAAAATCAAACAAATAAAATAATAAGGTATTTCAGCCAAATTCCAAGCATCTGTTTTTTACAGTGACAATATTCATGTTTCTTTTAAACCTTTCTGCAGTAAGCGCCATTAAACTATTTTCAATTCCACTACTAGCATGACTGAAATGTCTTTAATAAAGAGTACTATGACAGCCATTATAAGAGAGCCTTTCTCTGGAGGTTCTGGTTGACGTCACAGTGATACAGACACAGAGGAATGGGTCTCCACGTTTCCTGTGCTGAATTCTTCATATTTGTGGGCTCTGGAGGGAGCCTAAGCTGCCCTGCAAGGGTGGTGAAGCAAAGAGGGGAATCCTGTCAGGATGGGGAGAGTCTCAGCTCTCCTGTCTGGCCTGGGGTCTTTTTTCCCTCTCAGCCATGGCAAGAAGAAGAAGCAGTTTAAAGTTGGCTGCTACAAAGCTGGGACAACTGAAGAATAATAGCTAAAACTGGTGCAGGAGAGAAGAAGATGAGCCGTGGTGGAACTGGGGGAGAGGATTTTTCTTTGTTTTAAATTACTGCAAGAAATAATTTAGAACTATTTGCCCAGAACTATGGGTTAAAGTGGTGCCTAAGCTTTTTGGGGCATGCTGAAAAAATACCTAACCAGAAATGAAAGGTGCAGGATAACAGATTTTGAAATAAACAGAAAAGTGACTCCTAAACTGGGAAGACGTGGTACTGGGAAGGAATTTTTAAATATTGGAATTATCTATATACAAAACTTACTCTGTTTTTATATTTGTTGTATAATCCAAATGGACTAGTAAACTGAAATTTAAGTGGAGAATGCCACCTGCTGACAAAAAGGGAAACTACAAGGAAGTAATTCAATTAAAGAGACATTTGAACATATTGAGGATTGAATTTGCAAAGAGGACATAAGGGTTTTTTGATAACCTCTGGGTGTATTCAAATGGAACTGAGTGTTAACTTATGAAATATAAAGAATTGGGACTAGTCTACTCCTTGAAGGGGAGCTTAAAGAATAAATAAATAGTTCTTGGACTGTTGGAAGAAAATCAACTTTCTTTTAAAAACAAAATAAGACATTTAAGAAGGAGAAATGAGTGGAATTGTCCAGGAGATGGATTTACTCTTTTAAAATACAAAAGACATCATGGACAAAGGATTTAAGGACATTATGAAAAAAATGGGAAATACTATACAAAGGATGATGGCTACAGACCGAGACATCCAGGAAAGGGAGGAGTCAAAAGAAGAAAAGAAGAAGGAAGAAGACAGAGAGGAGATTATAATGAAAATAATAGTGATTGATGAATTAAACCAGGGGGAAAACATATAAAGAGAGTTGGAAGATATGTTTGAAATGAAGGCAGGAGCCTCAGTAGAAATTTTAGAAAATAAGCAGTGGAAGAGGGTAGAGGTGGGAGGAATACTTAGATTGGACTTCTAAGAAATTGATATAGATGGAGACTTAAGAGAGGAATGGGGGAGGCAAGTAAAAAAAAAAAGCATAGCAAGACAAGAGACAATGGGTAGATGATCTTTTTTTTTTTATTGTTGTTCTGACTTGCTTTTCCTTTTTCCTCTCTTTCTTTTAAAGCATAGCAATTAAAGTATAACGCGGGCAAGAGATGATGGATGGATGATTCCCTTCTTCTGTCGCTGCTTTGAGTTGTCTTTCCCTCACCTGTTGTTACCTAGGCTTACTGAGTCATTACAATACACAATTAGTCCCAAAAAACCTATTTTATTGTAACAGCTGAGAATTATGTTCATTCCCAGCTGAGGCCCAATTAGTTGCAAAACAAGTCCTTGGAAGAAGTCCTTCAGGATAATCACCAACCTTTATCTTCTTCGACACCCTGCCAAAGGCCTTATTTGGCAAAGCCCCACAAAGTTCAGAAATAAACAAGAGATGCCAACTGGAAACATAGTTAGCAACGTTGCTTTCCTGCAAAAGGCCCAAGTGCCCTTGTTTCTTTTTTAAAACTTATGGGAGGGGCAGTCATCTCCTGGCCTTACTTTCGAGTCATCCCTTTTGCTTTAGCTGCTCTTGCCTTCTGGCAGCTCTGCACATGCGTGCACTAAAAACAGGCTCCTCCTGTTCCTCTGCCTCTCTGCTGTCTGACTCCGGGGGCTCCGGAGTCCATGCATCACTCCCAGATGCCTGGGAGTGATGGGATCTCACCTGGATTTGCATATAGGGCCATCAGTCCAGCTCTATTCCCTGGATTTTTAATTCCTGATTTGTTTTTAGCTTCCCTTGTTCATTTAGTATGTCTTTATATCTTGACATTTTATCTAAATCCAATATATTCGGCTATATTAATGCTTCCATTGTTGATAACCCAGTGGTGAAATCCAATCTTTTTTACTACCGGTTCTGTGGTCGTGGCTTGGTGGGCATGGTGTGGCTTGGTGGGTGTGGCAGGGGAAGGATACTGCAAAATCTCCATACCTACCCCATTCCAGGGGAAGGATACTGCAAAATCTCCATTCCCACCCCACTCTGGGGCCAGCCAGAGGTGGTATTTGCTGGTTCTCCAAACTACTCAAAATTTCCACTACTGGTTCTCCAAACTACTCAAAATTTCCACTATTGGTTCTCCAAACTGCTCAAAATTTCCGCTACCAGTTCTCCAGAACCTGACAGAACCTGCTGGATTTCACCCCTGTGATAACCAGACCGGTATTTTGCTATAATGGTTCTGTTTGGCTTTTTCCCATATTGCTAACAGAGCATTTTGGAAATAGTTATGTGTTTTACTTTTTCCGTCCCATATGAATGCGTGCCATCTCAATTGTAGATCATGTCCTTCTATTGCCAAAATCCTTTTGTTCCTTAAGTTTATCCATGTGAGAGCTGTGGCTTGATAATACAGCTCCCAGTCTGGTAGCCCTAATCCTCCTTTGTTTCTACTATCCTGTAACATTTTTAGTTTGATTCATGGTTTTTTCCCCTAGCCAAATAAATTATGTTATTAGTTTATTTAAGTCTTCAAAGAATTTATTTCCTAGTTTTAACGAGATTAATATTAAAATTTTATTTAGAAATAAAATTTTTGGTAAAATATTCATTTTGATTATGGCTATTCTTCCAGTTAATGAGATTAGTAATTTTTTCCATTTGTCCAGATCTATCTTTATTTGCTGTATTGCTTTGTTATAGTTGATTCTTTGATTGATGAGCATCTTGCTGTTAACCAGATTCCCAAGTATTTGACTTTTTTTGTTATCTGCATGCCCATGTTTCCCTTCAGTTCATTATTCTGCTTATTTGTAAGATTTTTTATTATTAGCTTGGTCTTATCCTTATTTATTTTAAGTCCAGCCACTGTACTGATTTCTTTTATTTTCTTGACTAATATGGGTCCTGTTTCCAATGGTTCTTCCAAAATGAAAACCAAATTGTCTGCAAATGCTTGCAGTTTATATTGTTCCTTTTTTATTTTTAAGACCTTTTATTTCTTGGTCTTGTCTAATCTGTCCAAGTAGCACTTCTAGGGTTAAGATGAATAATAGAGGTGAGGTCCTACCCCCTTGTTTATATTGAATTTGTCTGTTGTCTCTCCATTTATTATCACCTTTCCCATTTGATTAGAACATATTGTTTGCACCATCTTTTCAAATTTCTTCCCAACGTTTATAATTTTAGCTGTAATGTCATAAACTGCCAACTCAAATTGTCGAATGCTTTTTGCGCATCTAAAAAAAAAATCAATGCTAATTGTTTTCCGGAATGTGCTTCATAGAACACCACCAGGCAGTGGTGCCATTTAGTAGGTTCTGACAGGTATTGGAGAACCGGTAGAAGAAATTTTGAGTAGTTTGGAGAACTGGCAAATACCACCTCTGGCTGGCCCCAGAGTGGGGTGGGAATGGGGATTTTGCAGTATCCTTCCCCTGCCATGCCCACCAAGCCACACCACACCACACCACGCCCACCAAACCACACCCACAGAACCGGTAGTAAACAAAAAAAATGAATTCCACCACTGACTCCAGGACATTCATGATAGTTCTCATATTGTTTTTCAGCTGTCTTTTCGGTAAAAAACCATTCTGGTCCAGATGTATAAATTCATTTAAGAATCTTTTTAATCTTTCTGAGATTATGGAGGTGAATATACAGCAAAATATAAAATATAGGTGAAACAACAGCAAAATATGCTACAGGATAAACTCAAAAACTGGAATTAGATCTACAGAAAGAACTCCCAAAAAATAAAAGAAAAGAAAAAGGGGACTTAATAAAATACAGACTAAATCTAATGGAACAAGAAGAAATGGCACAAAAAGTTAAAATGGCAAAGCAAAATTTTTTTGAATGTGCAAATAAGCCAGGGAGATGGTTAGCTTACAAAGCTAAAAAAGGAAAAAGAGAAGAAAATAATACACCAATTACAGGATGAGAAGGGAATCCTTCATCATCAGAATGAAGATAAAAAGAATATAACTCAGGAATTCTTTAGGAACCTATATAGCCAAGAAAATATACCAGAGGATATCACTAAACAATATTTAGAAAAAGCTGGTCTAACCAAAATAACAGATACAATGAGAACGATGTTAAATGAAAGAATAACAACAATGGAAATAACTGAGGCAGTTAAGAATAAAAAAACAACAAAACTCCTAGCCCAGACAGACTCCCTTCAGAATTAGACAAAATCATACAAGAACTGTTAGAACCTGTATTGCTGGAAGTATATAATGATGCACTATCAGAGGCCAAACTACCTAAATCTTGGTCAGAAACATACATCACACTAATACCAAAAGAAGACACAAACCATCAACAGATAAAAAAATACAGGCCAGTATCACTATTAAATGTTGACTATAAAATACTGATTCTCACATTCTAATAGGCACCAGTACTGATTCATTTGTCCAATCCTGAAAAGGCATTTATTTGTTTCTTCCAAATGCAATTTAAAATATTAATTCATTGTAATCTCTGTGTTGCCTCAAATGCACTTCCTATTGCACCAAATGAAAAATATCAACTATAGAAAAATTTGCAAAATAAAATCTATTTCCAGTTACAAAATTCACATAGCCTACATATTGTAAAGGAAAAGGCAATGTAGCAAAAAAATAAAATAAAAATTGGCATAAAATCACAAAAATTCAAGATGAAGTTCCATCCTTCTATCAGTTGTACCAAATAATTTATTTTCACTTAATTCATGAGAATAAAGTAGACATGGAAGTAGTTTTAATTCTTAAAGATTATAGATGAAAGCATCCAGTTCCATTTAGAAGTTGGCTTGTTTCTTAAAAAAATACAGGGAGGACAATATTTGTTGTTGTTGTTGCCCCAGGATGTAATGGCAGGCGAGTAGCATTATAAAAATTAAGCCCAATTCAAATGTAAGTAAAAATTCCTCCATCACTTAATGTGTTAAGTTAGCATAAAGAGTGAGCTTCAATGATAACATAAAATAGATATCTTCAGCAGTTCCTGAGATACCTTCAGCTTTAACATTGCTAGTGCTTTTCTTCCTTCGATGCTTTTTTCTGTTTGCATGAAGGGAAGGAGGTGGGTCCAGTTTAGGACTCGTATTGCTAGATATACTTGGACTGGAACACAAAGAATCTCCCAAACCAGTATCTGTAATTGGAGACAAGAAACCATGGGGAAACATGAAGTATGAGATATCATCACCTGCCTAGTAGTAAACAGCAAGTGCTGTGCTTAATGAAGATTAAGAAGATTTCTAGATCGGGACTCCTTACGCACAGTCACTCATGCCCTCATCACTTCCCATCTGGACTACTGTAATGCTCTCCACATGGGGCTCCCCTTGAGGTGCACGCGGAAGCTCCAACTGGTCCAGAATGCAGCTGCGCAGGTGATATTGGGAGCGACATGGCGCTCACATGTAACACCTCTCCTACGCGAGCTGCACTGGCTCCTGGTGGTCTTCCGAGTGCGCTTCAAGGTGTTGGTTCTTACCTTTAAAGTGCTCCATGGCTTAGGACCTGGGTACTTACAAGACCACCTTCTGCAACCAATAACCTCCCACCAACCAGCACGCTCCCACAGGGTGGGCCTCCTCAGGGTGCCATCACTAAAGCAATGTCAACTGGTGGTTCCCAGAGAAAGAACCTTTTCTGTGGGGGCACCTACCCTTTGGAACAGGTTACCCCCAGGGATACGAATGATCCCAGATCTTCGTACTTTCCGTCGTGCACTTAAGACCTTTCTATTTCACCAAACAGGGCTGGCATAAATCTCTTCTAATTGTTCTAAATCTTTATGCTGCAAATTCTTAACCGATGAACCAAATTGGCTTAATCATCTTATATTCACATTTTATATGTATGTTATTTTAACTGTTCACCGCCCTGAGTCCTTTGGGAGAAGGGCGGTATAGAAATTGAATAAATAAATAAATAATAAATAAAAAAATTACTTAACTTAAAGTGTAACTCAAATTATACTTGCCATAAGTATATACTTATTAGATTACATGAGAAAAAAGTGAAGACTCTGGAGGTAAGCCAAGCCACTGAAACTCCAGATATACCCATACTTCCTATCCCAGGAAGGAAACTTGCAGACACCTGAAGAAAAAACTTTGCCAAATGTACCAGTGACAAGAAAGAAAGTACCTCAGATTTCCTGAAAGGAAAAAAAGTGTGTGTTGGTGATTGGAGATTCACCACTTAAAGGAACAGGGTCAACAATTTGTAGACCAGACAAATTCTTAAGGAAAGGTATTGTCTTTCAGAGGCAAAGATTAAAGATGTGATGGAGAGGCACACCAGAATAATCAAGCCTACCAATTATTATCTCTTTCTCCTCTTTCACATTGGGATGAATGATACAATGATCCTGAAAACAATTTCAATGGACTATGAGCAACTAGGCAGGATAGCCAGAGTATGGAATGGGAGCACAGGTGATGATCTCATCTATACTTTCAACTGAAAGTCAACATCCAATGGGGAAATAGAGGATTTTAGAAGTAAATTGCTGGCTCAAAGGATGGTTTGGCTTTCTAGACTATGGATTACACTACTTAGAGGAAGAGTTTCTAGCAAGAAATAGCAAGACCAGCAAGAATGTATTTGGGAAACATCTAGCTCAGCTCATCTAAAGGTTTTTAAACTAAAATTGGTGGGGGAGTGTGATCAACAAAAGGTGGGAGGGAAGGCATTGGAATGTAAGGGAGATTTGGGAAGGAAATTTGGAATGCAAGTATGCCAACTGGAAGCCTGTGACAGATCCAACACCTCAAGGTCACCAGCTGGGGAAAACTGTTCGCAAAACTAAGAGAGCGCAAATGATTGGTGGACAGTGGACAATGGGACGTCCAGGGTGAAAGGGAAAAGTTTTCCTATGCTGTTTTCACATGAAATTGTTAGAACTGGCTTTTCTACTTCTATACCCACATGGAATCTTCAATAAAATTATACTCGGTAAAAAAAAGTCTTAGGAGTTTCTTCTGCCGTTTAACTTAGTGGGGTGGTTGACACTAATCATGCCAGACAAATTCTATTTCCTTTTTTGACAAAGTAACTAAATTAGTGGATCAGTGAATACTGTGGACATAGTATTGTTGCAAGGCGTTTGACAAAGTAGACAACAACCTACTTCTTGTTAAGATAGAACAATAATAGGTAGTACCACAACCAGAAGAATTTGCAATTGGCTGACCAACCACACTCAGTGGATAGTCCTCAATGGAACTGCTACACGGAGAGAGGAATGCAGTAGAGTATCTCAACATTCTGTTCTGGGGCCAGTGTTCTTCAACATCTTCATAAATGACCTAGATGAGGGGACAGATGACACTGCAAATTTGATGAGTTGAGACCCTGGGAATTGTGCAAAGAGCAACAAAGATGATAAAGAGTCTGGAGGGTAAATCGCATGATGAACAGTTTGAGAGAGCTAGGTATAACAAGCCTATTGAAGAAAAGGATTAGGGAGAACATGATAACTGTCTTCCAGCACTTGAGGGGCTATCACAAAAATGAAGAGATTGGCTTAGTCTCTAAGGCAACAGAGGGCAGGACAAGAAGTAAAGGATGGAAGCTGAGAGAGATCCAACCTAAAAGTAAGGGGAATTTTTTTTGACGGTGATAATGATTAATCAATAGAATACCTAGGGTTGTGGGTACGCCCATGGAGGTTTTCAAAAATAATATTGGGAAACCATTTGACAGGAATGATATAAAACTTCTGGTCTGAGTTGAAGGTTGGACTAGAAGACCATGGGAAAGAAAAAACATTTTTGAGTTTGGAGTCCTAAATCATTTTTAGACATGTTTGAAGAACTGTGTAGAGACCAGCACCAAGAAAGGAACTATGTTGTGTCTTCTAAAGAACATTATTACCAAATGAAAATAACACAGAATGAGATACCTGGCAATATGTACTTACTTGATAAAAACATGTATATTTTGAATAAAAATCTGTCATCAGATGCATTGGATGAGGATTAAGGAAAAATTAACAAAGAAATAAAAATTAATATTATTTTTATTTTTTATTTTTATTTATTTATAATAATAATATTTATTATTATTATATAATAAAAATTAACAAAAAAAATAAAAATAAAAAATCTCTAACAAAAATTGGAAGAATCTTTTGTTCTTGGATTTATAAAAGAAACTGTTTAATGTGTCAAACAATTTGTAACAAGGATCAACAATCACCTGAATGGATTTCAGGAAAAGACTGTCCTATATAAAAGGGAGAAAAAGACTATAAAGTTGGGTTATTTGATCATGGATGAAATGAGATATATTGTGATACTGTGTGATACATTCTGCATTTATTGATATTTTGTTGGATTTGCCTAAAATGGATATGAAGTAGGGGTGGGTTCTACTTACCTTTACTACCGGTTCACAACAGGATCACGCACTCTCCTATTTGGTGACTTATAAATGTGTTTGGCACAATATTGGGGTTTGGTGGGCCTTTGTGGATTACAAATTTATTAAAAAGAGGTCAACCTTTTTTGGATATTTTGGCTTTATGAATCCTAACAGTAAAGAGTGTGAAGTTACCTTCAGCTAGACTTTCGAACCACTTCCCCTCGTCGCAGGGAGACGGAACCGACCAGGTGGTTCCATCCCAGGCGCCTGATGGACCCTGAGAGGT
This sequence comes from Arizona elegans, assembly GCA_022577455.1. Lineage (NCBI taxonomy): Eukaryota > Metazoa > Chordata > Lepidosauria > Squamata > Colubridae > Arizona > Arizona elegans. The sequence continues at coordinate 161,298,370 of JAKOOJ010000001.1, forward strand.
TCCTGATGGAGCTTGGGCCATTCCCAGAGACTCTGACTCGCGACTTGGCTGAGGAACTGGTGGCCGCCTGGGATAGGGCAGCCGCTGGAGCGTTGGACCGCGTCACGCCTTTGCAGCATGTGACTCGGTGCCAATCTCAACCAGCTCCTTGGTTCTCCGAGGAGCTGAGGGAGATGAAACACCGGAAAAGATGCCTAGAGAGCAATTGGAGGTCCAGCCGCACCGAATCTGACCGGACACTGGTGAGGTCTTATATCAAGACCTACCTAGTGGCGATAAGAGTGACGAAATCCAACTATTTTTCCACTCTTATTGCATCTTGCCAGGCTCAAGGTTGACTCAGCCTTCCATCCTTTCTAAGGTAGGTAAATTGAGGACCCAGTTGTGGGGGCAATAAGATGACTTTGTATAAATATACAAAAGGATGAAGGCTATTGCTTAGCTCATTGTAAGCCGCCCTGAGTCTCCGGAGAAGGGCGGCATATAAATCAAATTAAAAAAAAAATCTGCAGAGAACCACCCAGCTGCCCTGTTTAGGGTGACCCGCTCTCTCCTATGGGTGGGAGTGAGGGAGGATCCCTTGCAGGGTATTGCTGAGGATTTTGGACAATTCCTGCATGATAAAATTGCTCAGATTCGGACCGGCCTGGACTCTGATTGGATAGCCTCGGACGGGATGACGGAGGTGAGTCTTGAGAGTGTCACATGGGAAGAGTTTGACCATGTGACTCCTGAGGATGTGGTCAGGATTTTGGGGAGGCTTAATGCTACCACATGTTTACTGGACCCGTGTCCCTCCTGGTTGGTGCTGGCCTCCCGGGAGGTTACACGAGGCTGGTTTCAGGAGATTACCAACGCTTCATTGAGTGAGTGTGTCTTCCCATCTGCCCTGAAAGAGGCAGTGGTGAGGCCCCTCCTCAAGAAGCCTTCCCTGGATCTGGCTGTATTAGCTAACTATCGTCCTGTCTCCAACCTCCGCTTCGCGGCGAAGGTTGTTGAGAATGTGGTGGTGGGACAACTTCCTTGATTCCTGGATGAAGCTGTCTATCTAGATCCGTGCCAATCAGGATTCAGAGTGGGTTACAGCACAGAAACGGCATTGATCGCATTGGTTGATGATCTCTGGAGGGCCCGGTACAGGGGTTGCTCCTCTGTCCTGGTCCTCCTAGATCTCTCAGCGGCTTTTGATACCATCAATCATGGTATCAGGCTGTGTTGGCTAGAGGGGGTGGGAGTGGAGGGCACCGTGCTACGGTGGTTCTCCTCCTTCCTCTCTGACCATATGTGGTTTGTGTTGACAGGGGGGCAGAGGTCGACCTCGAGATTCCTCACTTGTGGGGTGCCGCAAGGGTCGGTCCTCTCGCCCCTTCTGTTCAACATTTATGTGAAGTCGCTGGGTGAGATCATCTGTGGCTTTGGGGTGAAGTGTCAACTGTATGCCGATGACATGCAGTTGTACATTTCAACCCCAGGCCACCCCAATGATGCCCTTGATGTGATGTCCCGCTGCCTGGAGGCCGTGTGGATCTGGATGGGAGGAACAGGCTCAGACTCAACCCCTCCAAGACTGAGTGGCTGTGGCTCCCGATGGCCCAATATAGCCAGCTGATACCATCGCTGGCTATTGGGGATGAGATTTTATCCCCCTCAGAGAGGGCTCGCAACTTGGGCGTCCTCCTGGATTCATGGCTGTCCTTGGAGAATCATATGACGGACGTGGCCAGGGGGGCTTTTTATCAGGTTCGCCTGATCTCCTAGTTGCGTCCCTTTCTGGATCGGGACGCCCTGCGCACAGTCACTCATGCCCTTGTCACTTCCCGGCTGGACTATTGTAATGCTCTCTACATGGGGCTCCCCTTGAGGAGCACCCAGAGGCTCCAGCTGGTCCAGAATGCAGCCGCGTGAGTAATAATGGGGACGACTCGTCGCTCCCATGTAACACCCATCTTGCGTGAGCTGCACTGGCTCCCGGTGTCTTCCGGGTGCGCTTCAAGATGTTGAGTACTACCTTTAAAGCACTCCATGGCTTAGGACCTGGTTACCTACAGGAGTGCATTCTGCCACTGATTGCCTCCCACCGACCAATACCTCCCACAGAGAGGACCTCCTCAGGGTGCCGTCAGCCAAACAGTGTAGGCTGGTGACCCCCAGGGGGAGAGCCTTCTCTGTGGGGGCCCTGGTCCTATGGAATGAACTGCCCCCGGACATACGAAGGATCCCCAACCTCCGTGCCTTCCGTCGCGCTCTGAAGACCCTATTATTCCAGCAAGCTGGTCTGGCAGGATAAAGGTTTTTTAAATTGGGTTTTGATAGCGGTTTTAAAATGATTTTAGTTGGATGTTTTAAATTTGGCCGAATGATTGAATTATTTTAATAAGCTTTTAATTTTTGTTGTATATTGTTTTTACCATGGCTGTTCACCGCCCTGAATCCCTTGGGAGAAGGGCAGTATATAAATGTAATAAACTAACTAACTTACTAACTAACTAACTACTTGTAGACTGAAAATAAGAAGAGGGGATAAGAAAGGAAATTTTGTGGTGGATTGTTTTGGGATTTATTATGTAAACTGGGTATTGTGAAGTACCATTTGATTTATTATTGATTGTTTCTACTAAATATTTTACTTATCTAAAGATATATAAATAACTTATTGCTTAAAATAATCAAAATGACAAGTAATACAAATTTAAGTGAAATAAGGGGGGGGGAACACATCAGTGCCATCAGCAGCAACATGAGCCCAGCGAGTCAACGCTCATTAGACAGTATATTGCAGCAAGAAAAATTGAATATCTTCCAGGCAGAAATGAAATCAATGTTCCAATTACTACAAGATGCCATAATCAAGAATCATGATGACATGACAGAAAGAATGCAAAAGATGGAGAATAAAATGGATAACATCCAGCAAATAATTACTAAAAATGAACAATGGATTCAGAAAGTAGAAGAGGAAACAGAATAAACAGATAAGAAGGTGGAAGAGATGGACTATAGACTTACCCAGGTAGACAAGGATCTTGAACAGTCCATAATCATGCTGGAGATGGAAAGAGCAGTATATTTTTGAGATTTCAGAATATTGAGGAGAAAAAAGGAGAAGATCTTGCTGAAAAGATGGCAGAGTTGTTGGCAAATGTGTTGGAGGTGAGCAAACAGGAAATGTTCACTGGAATAGATGAAATATTTAGAATATATACAAGCTACGCGAGAAGGAATAAACTCCCCAGAGAGGTGCATGTGAGATTCTCAAAGAAGGCAATAAGAGCGAAAATGCTTCAAAGAGCAAGAGATGATCCATTGAAATATAAAGGGAGAGAGAGTACTCCTGAAACAGATACCCAGAAGAGTAAGAGACACAAGGAAACAATACCAATTTTTGACAAGACAACTAATTAAGCATAGAGTAAACTTCAGATGGCTGATATCCAAGGGAATATTGGTGACCTGGATGGAAAAAAGACCTAGACTGGATACAATAAACAAAGCAGAGCAATTCTATGACCAGTATTTTGCATCATATGAGGAAAAAGGGAGAAGAGCGGAAATAGATGACAAAAAACAAGAGGAACCATTAAGAGAGGCAAGGACACAACAAGAGGAAACTGAAACAGAGCAAAAGGAAAGAAGAGAACGTGAACGAGCAAGAGCAAAAGAACAGAGAGAAATAAGAACAACTAAAACAACAAAATTTATCTACAAGTAAATGATGGAAGAAGAAACAAAATTACTATCAATTAATATAAATGGACTGAATTCACCTATGAAAAGGAAAAGGATTTTTAATAAATTATAAAAGTTAAAACTAGATTTGAATTGTCTTCAAGAGGTCCACATTAAAAAACAACACAGTAAATTATTGGAATATCCCAAAATTGGGAAACTATATTTCTCATTAGCACAACAAAATAAAAGGGGTGTGGCTTTATATATTAAAGAAACAATAAATGCTAGACAAATTTTCGCAGATGAAGATGGGAGAATATTGATGGTGGAGGTAACAATGGAGCATAAGCAGATATTGTTGATAGTGATATATGCACCAAACAATAAACAAGAAGTTTTACGGAAAACTCCATAAGAAAATTATAGAATTGGAATATGAAAATATTTGTGTGGTAGGAAATTTCAATGCAATCGTAGATGCAGAAGTTGATTATAAGAGTAGTGAAACAGGTAAAAAAGCTAGGAAAACACTCCCTAAAACTTCCTTTAAAATAATGGAAGAAATAGGCATTCAAGATGTATGGAGAGAAACAACCCCCCCCCAAAAAAATCAATACTCATTCTACCCAAATAGACATAAATCTGGTTCAAGAATAGATATGTTATAGATGTCATCAGAATTGAAAGCATGTGTGCAAGAGATAGAAATAGAATCTAATATCTAGGCAGATCACAATCCAATAAAAGTTATATGGAAAGGGCAAAAGAGAAAATTGAGATGGACATTGAACCAAGCAATATTGTCAGACAAGGAATTTATGCAAACTATGGAAAAAGAACTGGACTTTTTTAAAAAAAGAGAACAGGAAAGAAGAGACCTCCCTGCAAATTGTATGGGATACTGCTAAAGCGTATACTCTGCTAGGAGACGGCACATGGGCAAGTCCTTCCAGCACCATGAGATGTGGGCATGTTTGCTCTGTGTGTATGTTTAAGGCTGAGAAGGAAGGTATGACTTGGCTGAACTTTTCTGCCTCCCTTCACAGCAAAGCTGCTTGGAAGGCAGCCAATGCAGCCTGTCCCTTTATGATCCCCTTCCCCCCACCACCTGGCTTTAGCTTACGGAGCGACTGGGACCGGAAGAGTCGAGTCCTTTTTCTTTGGCAGCAGTGGCCCCACTTGGCTGCCTTTGCAGAGGCCGGATGACGGGCGGCAATTGAAGTACCTTAAAGGGACAGGTTGCCGTAGCTGCCTTTGTGAGTTTTCCGCGGGCCGCCCATGAGGTCAATATTGAGAAAAGACACGGACACGAGTTTTCTCGGGATGAGACAACCCAGATCTGACTCCGGGAGCCTCTTTTATTGTACACAAACAAAGGCAGGAGGGGTTTGTTAGCATAAGCCAGTAATAAATCACAGCATGTCTCCTGTAATGCATACGTAAGTACAAGTAATACATGGAAGCAATGCCCAAATTTGGGAAGATCTACAATCCTAGCTGCTAGTGAGTTGTTACAGTTATCTATGAGTTGTTGCAACCTTTATCTAGTTTTTCGCATACGCGAAAAACCTGCGCGTAGCTCCTGAGCATGTTACAACATCTCCTACTTTTTGTTTTAATTTTTTAAACACGATCATCTTCCTCATCAGAGAGGGCAGATAGCAATGCCTTTTGCTGTGGTATGTCATTAGTGTCTGTTTGAGCTATGTTAATATGTTTTTCTCTGGTTTGGACCACACTCTCTACCGTGGATTGGATAATACTCCGGATTACGGGGATTAGGCATGGTAGCATGAGGAGGCCCAAAAGAATGACACCAATCATGAACGCTGCTTGCTTCCAATTGCGGAATATTCCTCCCAAAAAACCCCCTTCATCAAGTATTCCCGTCCACTTTTGTACGGGTACATGCACAAGCTTTCTTAACTCAGCGGTAAGATCCGCTACCACTTTCCCTGTCTCATCTATTTGTAAACAACAGTTTGTCAAGTTAAACTTTCCACATACTCCCCCTTCTTTTGCTAAAAGGTAATCAAGGGCTAATCAATTCTGATACACAGCAGTGCGCAATTTGTCTTGAGCGGTCGCGATGGTGTTAAGAGCTGCATCTATGCGTCAGCCTGCTATCTCCAAAATGGCTTGTAAGCGAATAATTCTGTTCAGCATGTAGATCGGGGTTCGGTAGCCATAAGACCCGTCCTCAGCCCATGTGGCAGGGTCGTAATATGCGATGACTCGCTCGGGCGGCCAGTCGTCATCTTTCCAGTTGCCCACAGAAACGCCACCAAATCCATTGTCAAGCGCCCTCTTTTTCCACCAGTCATCGTAAAGCGGAATTCCCAGTGTTTGTTTCTCAGTGAGTGGGAGGAGAAAAAACGATGGTTTGATCCATCCCAGAACCCAAGACCCGCTCCAGTTCGGTGGTAAATATTCATAGGCGAGGTTGCCACAGACCCAATACATGCCTTCAGGGGCTGTCCAGTGTTTATTGGGCTTTAGTAAGTAGGAGAAGAAGGTGGAATTAAGTTTGGTGGGTTCAGTGAAGTTGGAAGCAGAAGTCCATATGTGATTATCCCATTGTCCTTTACAGAGGAGAGTGCCGACGGGGTGGTAGCCGTTTTGGTAGAAACAGTTAGTGCCAATGATGTTAGTAGTCAATGTCCATGTAGTGGAAGTGGGCTGAGGTCGCATTGTAAGGTTTCCGGCTGCAGTCATGTTGTTAATCAGCGCAGGGTCGGCCTCAAGGACTTCCCACGGCCATTTCTCTCCCATGTTGGTGCCCCCACACACGAAGCAATTCTTCACGCCTAGGGTTTGGGCAATTTTTGAAGCGAACTCCAGAAAGAGATTTCGAGCAGTAGTGGATACTATAGGTGTGGCTTCTTCTCGCAAGGTTTCAAGTGTGTCATAGACTGACCATTGTATTTGTCTGGCCTCCTCTAGAGTCTCAATCTTTGCGGTTATATAGGTTACTGGATCCTTGCCAGTGCCATCAATTCCAAGGCCATAGGCTTCAATTTTTGGATGATCTTTCGCGAATCGAAGGCGAATTCTATTAGAGCCAGTCACCCTTGCAAGAAGGTCAATAGTCCTTTTGGCTGTGTTGAGGGGGTTGTAGCATCCTTTATAACCACCTCCAGTGTAGTCACATACTCCTCTCCAGTCAGTTTTTTGGGGGTCGCCCCAGGTTATACAGGGTCGCAGAAAGGGGTGGCCCACCGGCTGGGGTTGATTTCGGGTACACAGATATTTATGATTGTGTATATAGGTGTTACGCCATGCTTGGGAGCCGCATGAAGTGGAGGCAATTTTGTCCATTGCATCACAAACGTCGAATTCCAGCTCCCAGGTGTCCGCTTTGGTGAGCGTTGTATGGTTTTGGTACTTCAGATTGGCAGCCCCAGCATTTCCAGAAACAATGCCCAAACCTACCCAAACAGAGATGTTGTATCGGGTGGCAATTTTCGGGCTGTGGCAAGTGCTCTTGTTGCCTTTCTTGCAAACCTGGTATTCTGTTCCGTTCAGAAAGCATATAGATTTGCTGGTCCTGCACCCGTCAGGCTTTATGTTAGAATAAACCATGGTGTGGACGGTGGTTGTCCCTTGGTTGACTTGAGTAATACAATGGCTACAATTCTGATTTTGATGTGCATTTCGGTGCTGTCGATGGGCATGTGTGGAATGAGTAGGGCTGTGGGGAAGGACATTGAGAAGAGTAGCCTTACTGGAATGAGTGGAGGTGGCAGTTTCTGTAATGTCACAAAAGTACAGTCCAGCATCAGTTGGCTGTAATTGGTTTATGCGCAGGATGTAAGTTCTTTGTCGAGGGGCAGTCATGCAGATATGGCTGGAGGGTTGTAGGGGCTCGCTATGCTGGATCCACAAATGATAGTGTCGAGGGGAGCCAAAGTATTGACAGCGAATAACGGCAGTGGTGTTGGCGTGATAAACGGCTCAGATCAGGGTGGTCTGAATCAATGAGGCGTTGCAGTGGCCCAGAAGTAAAATAAGGATAAAGATGACGAGGGCAAGTACAGTGAAAGCGGTCAGCTGGGTGCATTGCGGGAGGGTTATCGGTTTCCACATTGTTCTCGCTGTAGTTCGGCAAAGATCAAGCCACTGTGGCGGGGGTGGGTAGGGTGGCGGTGACTCCATCGGGTTCTGGTGGGTTGCAATGATAGGGACGGACGTTTCTCCCGGGGATCCAATAGGTCCGATCATCGTGTTGCACTGCAGCGTAGCCACGTCCCCAGGCAAGAAGTTGTGCAGGTCCTCTCCAGGTAGGATCAGGCAGCTGGCGAAAGTAAACAAGAGGACGGACCGGATCAGACGATGGGGTGGTGAAGTGACGTTCCGCTGCTGTAGTCGGTGGCGTTCCAGCGATGTTTAAAAAGTTCAAGGTATGAAGGCAGAGGTTTAGAAAATTTTGAATGGCTGGTAAATTTGGGGGATTAAGGTTGCCTTCTCCAGCCGTGTGGCGCTCTAGGGCATTTTTCAAAGTCTGATTAGCCCTTTCTATCACTGCCTGCCCCTGACTGTTGTAGGGAGTTCCAAATTTGTGCATCACTCCCCATTTGTTAAGAAATGAGGCAAAAACTGTGCTTGTGTATGCTGACCCATTGTCTGTTTTTAATTCTTTAGGGCAGCCAAGGGTGGCAAAGGTGCGCAGGCAGTGATTAATGACATGTTTTACTGTCTCTCCCCTTTGTGGGGTTGCCATGATAAATCCAGAATAGGTATCAATGGTCACATGCAGGTAGTTCCATGGTTTAAAGGAGTCGTACCTTGTGACGTCCATTTGCCAAATCTCACAGGCTCCTATTCCTCTCGGGTTGACACCAAGGGGGAGCCCATGAGCTTGTTTGCTACATGTAGGACATTGCTGGAGGATGGCAGCGGCTTCAGCAGTGGTGATTCCAAATTGTTTCATCAGGGCCTTTTTGTTCTGATGGAAATATGCATGGCTTTCCCAAGGGATGGGGGTTTTAAGTAGCGGGAAGAGATTAGCAGCCGAGGCTGTGGCATCAGCCACCTCATTTCCCTGGGTGAGGGGTCCAGGGAAAGGTTGATGGCTACGTATGTGAGCAACAAAGAAGAAATGGGTGTGGTTAGTAATAAGCTGCTGTAGTGCCAGGAATAAGGCCAGCAGTGCAGGATCAGTGGTCAGGGAAATATATGCTTCATGGATAGTCCTTACGATCTGCGTAACATAAAGACTGTCCAGGATTAAGTTGAAAGGCATGTCAGCAAATTGGTTAAAAGCAAGAATAGTGGCAGCAAGTTCAAATCTTTGTGCACTGGTCTGGGGCCCTGTTGTTCTGGTGATCCAAGAGCCATCCTGTAGCCAGACGCAGGCACCATGAGTTTTTCCCCCATCAGTGAACACTGTTGGAGCAGAAGGAAGAGGTGAAGAAGAGCAAGGGGAAGAAAAGGATATAGGAAGTTGTGTGAGCAATTTAAAACAAAAATCATTTGGGGGATGGCATGATACGTTACCATACCAATCATTAGTAGCCCACTGGAGGGATTCTGAGGTGGTCATACATTGTTCCCAAACATGGAGAGGCACTGGGACATGGAGGAAGGTAGGCTCCTGACCCACTTTGGCTTTGGAGCGCATACGTCCTTTAATAGTCAATTGTGCGATTTGCTCAATTTTTTGAACTATTGTGTTTCTAGGTGTGTGTGCCAAATGAATCCATTCTAGTATCAAAACTTTGTTGGGTACCTTCTGAATCAACGCTCCAGTGGGTAATGAGGGGGTGTTAAGAATGACCAATTCTAACGGTACGTTGGTCACACACCGATCTACCCATATCCTGCTCATAGCTTGTTGCACCATTTGTAAAGCATCAAGCTGTTCCTTGTTCAATGTAATTTTGTCCGCAGGATGTTTCCCCCCGCCTAATGCTGTGAATAAGGGTGTCAATTGACTGGTGGTCAGTCCAATATATGGACGGGCCCAATTGACTGAGCCCAGGTACTGTTGTAACTGTACCAATGTAGTTGTTTGTGGGAGAAGTAAAGTAGGCAGGCTGGGGGTAGATCTAGCAAGAGACAATTTGTGACCAAGGTAAGAGAAAGGTGGGAATAGCTGGACCTTCTCAGGAGCAACCATCAAACCCCCTTTCTGCAGAATAGCTAAGAGTGATGGGAATTCCTTAGACACTGTACCCATTGGGCCAGGAGCGGCAATCAAAATGTCATCCATGTAGTGGTATACCAAAAATTGAGGGTGTTTTTGCCTGAATGGCAACAGGATCTGATGCACATAATATTGACACATAGTGGGACTGTTAAGCATGCCTTGAGGCAGTACTGTCCATTGATATCTAGTGTTTGGTGCTGAGTTGTTGTGTTCAAGTATGGTGAATGCAAATAGTTGCCGGTCCTTTGGGTGCAGTGGAATAGAGAAAAAGCAATCCTTGAGATCAATCACCATTAAGTCAAAATCTTTGGGTTCGGATTAGGCAGGCCACATTGCAAAGGCCCCATGGGCTGTATAATCTTGTTGATATTGCGCAAATCCTGTAGGAGGCACCATTTGCCTGATTTCTTTTTTAATACAAAAATGGGTGTGTTATATGGGCTGACAGAGGGTTCCAAATGCCCTTTTTCTAGCTCTAACCCTCTGGCAATCGCAATTTGCATTTTCTAAAGCCAATTTCAATACCAATTCAGTTCGAGCCTCTATATTGTCAATTTGCCTGATCAAAGCCTTTTGCAGCCTATCAATGAACTCCGGATAAGGCTCGTTTGGTCCCTGTATGATTTTTGCAAAGGATTTGGTAGGGCCATCCGTGGGATCATCCACCTTATCCAAGGCAGCCACAGCGGTGTTGCCAACCAAATCCAAGGACTCGCGGGGCGCAGTGGCTTGCAATGGGCCAGTATCAAATCCAGGACCCGCCAACAGGTGCCCTGTAAGAACATTTTGAGGCAAGCCCCTTGCTATGGCTCTGTTGGCTTCTTTTAGGTACTCTGAGTTCCAAATTGCATATTGGGAGGGCTTCAGAATCATTCCCATCAACAATCTCCAGTCTGCCAAAACCATCGGATTCCCTGCTAGTAAGGTTTTGACTAATCCTTTTGTATAGGGAGACTGGATGCCATAGAGGGAGGCAGAGCTTTTCAACTCTTTGATTGTTCTGAAAGGAATGGGGGTGTAAACTGGCACTGGCGGCCCTTGTGGATTATTCTGATTAGGTTGGTATTCCACTGGGAGACAATGTTGAGCCAATTCCATGTCTCCTTCTTGTTTCGCCATTTCCAGGGCTTCATTCAATGCACTGCGCCACGGATTGGGAGGTTTTTCAAAAGAAGGTTCCGTGGGAGCGGTTGGCGCTGGATTTTTCATCTCGCTTCCCCCTGCCGTGCCTACATAGGGCGGCGGTGGCAAAGGGAGCGGGGGTGGGAACCGAGGATTTAACATTTCCTAAGGCCAATGTCATTCCTTCTTCGTGAATTTGGAGGCACTTAACAATTAAGCGCCATGATGTCAGAACTTCCGGGGGGGCTCGGGGTTCCTCATGGAAATAAATGCCCAATTTTATCCATAAGGAGACTTTTAAGGACCCCTTTTCCGGGTAAGCCGGACAGTGTTGTTGAAGATATTTTAGTACACTAATTAGATGTTTTTTCAGGGGAATGGGAAGTGGCTTGCCCGCCGCCTGACTGATTACACTAGATAATTTGCAGATATCTCAAAGTTCATTGAGATGAATTGCCTGGTCCTTCGAGAAGCCCGATCCCATACTCACGATGTGGGAGGGTGCTCCGTTCGCTGACGGCCGTCCCTGAGTGCAAGGCTATTCCCAGCCGGGGGTGAGATGGGTGGGCGACACATATATCAATCACGTCAGGGTCACCAGATGTGAGTTTTCTGCGGGCCGCCCATGAGGTCAATATTGAGAAAAGACACGGACATGAGTTTTCTCGGGATGAGACGAACCCAGATCTGACTCAGGTAGCCTCTTTTATTGTACACAAACAAAGGCAGGAGGGGTTTGTTAGCATAAGCCAGTAATAAATCACAGCACGTCTCATGTAATGCATACATAAGTACAAGTAATACATGGAAGCAATGCCCAAATTTGGGAAGATCTACAATCCTAGCTGCTAGTGAGTTGTTACAGTTATCTATGAGTTGTTGCAACCTTTATCTAGTTTTTCGCATACACGGTACAGCATGATCCTCTCATGCCTGCGCGTAGCTCCTGAGCATGTTACAACATGCCTTCCGAGCAGCTTCGCTGCGAAGTTAGGCAGAAAAGTTTTGCCAAGTCGTCATCTCCTTCTCAGCCTCAAACAAACACACGAAGCAAATGCGCACATATATCACGGCACCAGAGGGATTCGTCCACACGCTGTCTTCCTGCAGAAGGTCCCAGTACCATGAGGTGTGTGCGTCTTTGCTCTGTGTGTATGTTTGAGGCAGAGAAGGCCAAACTTTTCTGCCTAACTTCACAGAGAAGCTGCTTGGAAGGCAGCTGCGGCAGCCTGTCCCTTTAAGGTTCTTCGATGCTGCCTGCCGTCCAGCCCTGTACAAAGGCAGCCAAGCAGGGCAACCACTGCCAAAGGAAAAGGGCTTGACTTCCCCAGTCCCAGTCGCTCCATAAGCTGTAGCCAGGTGGCGGAGGGGGGGACCTAAAGGGACAAGCTGCAGCAGCTGCCTTCCGAGCAGCTTTGCTGCGAAGGGAGGCAGAAAACTTTGGCCAAGTCGTCTCTTCCTTCTTGGCCTCAAACATACACATAGAGCAAACACTTACACACCTCATGGCACTGGAGGGACTCGCCCACACGCCGCCTCCTCAGAGAAGGTCCTGGCGCTGTAAGATGTGTGCATGTTTGCTGTGGAGGAGCAGTCCTTCTTAACAAGCTCCAAATTGTTCCTGCGAGCCTGGGGTTGCAGTACTCCAGCAAACTCATCTCTGTTTCCCTCTATGACTGGCCTTTGAAATTCTACCCTCACAATCGCATGCCTGCAGCCAGAGCTGGGCTTGCAGTAGCAGCAAAAGTTTGGAGCTTGTTAAGAAGGACCACTCCTCCTCCACAGCCATGTGTTTTCCAGTCCAGGCTGCTTGGAGTGAAAAGCATGCAATATGCTGCTGCTTCCAGGATTCCCTGAAGAAGCGCTGGAAGAAAGGGAGACGGATTGTGAGGGCAGGGTTTTCCAAGGCCGGTCATAGAGGGAAACAGATTTTTTTGGGGGGGGGGGGGTTGCGCACATGGAGCACTGGGGGAATCGGTGCCTGGAGCGAGAGGGGAACATGGGCTGACTGGGAGGGGAAGGAGTACCAGACTTCCAGCGCTTGTGCGGAGAACCCAAGCTTGCAGCAGCAGCAACGGTTTGGAGCTTCTTAAGTAGGACTGCTCCTCCACCCCAGCCATGCATTTTCCAGTCTGTGCTGCTTGGAGTGAAAAGCATGTAATATGCTGCTGCTCCCGGGATTCCCTGAACGAGCGCTGGAAGAAAATTGGCTGATGTTCGGCTGCAGCTGGAGCCGGGCTTGGAAGACCAGCAGATGGACTTCAGGGCAAATGATCTACTCCTCAAGCTCCCAATGCCCGAACCAGCAAGCTAGAAAAGAGATTGATCGTCATGCTGGTGAGTAGAGCCAAGTAGGCTTTTTTGCTTTCGCCCCTCCCCACCCCAATCCAGCATGGACAAGACAGCCCAATAGAGGTGGAAAATGGGGCCTGCATTCAGCAGGCAGGCTCGGCAAGCAGTCTTGATCTTTAGAGGGGCTTTTATTTTGTCAGCCCAAGGGTGGCAGGGGGGAGATGGTATGTAGGAAATTGCCCTGTATCTGCAGCATCAGTCATGTGACTGAATGGGCATGGCCAACTCGATTTCACTCACAGAGTGCCACTCTACTATGCTGTGAGTGAATAAGGGAATAAGCAGAAAGAACAGAGAGGGTATTTTTTAACTATTTTGATCCAAAGACTTTTTGCAAGTTAATAAAATGCAGATTCCCTTCAGTGAATAATCAATGGTACATAATTCAAATATGAACACTTTTACCATTCAAACACAGGTGCCATGTTTCCACATGGAAAAACAGAGGTTGGTAAGACCAGCCATATAAATCAAAGAGAGATAGCAGAAAAAGAGTGATAAAATCCAGCAGGGGATTGAAATAAATCAACATTCAGCCAGCCAATTAACATTTAAAGATAAAAAATAAAAAGAAGTTCAAAAAGTGAAGTTAAAAGTCCCAGGCGTGCTTATGAAAACGTATTGCTGGTAGGAAGAGATGTAAAAAAGATCATTGACTTTCCATCTGCTCCCACAAGGGGCTGCAATCTTCAAGATTCCCACAGCCATCCAAAAATTGTCTTGGGTCATTCCTAAATGCTTGCATTAATCCAGGGAGCAAGACTGCCAAAGAGCAGCCTGTGTCTGGCAGCAAGCATATCTGATTGCAAAAGAAATAAAGTCTCTTACCCTTCAGCAGCCATCTTGGGAAGGAATCTATGATGTAATATCTTCCCTTATAGTTATTTTATAATTTTGTAGTATTTAAACTGGTTTTTACATTTAACTGTCTCTTTAAGAACATTTGGAAAGTTTGTTTATTTATTTTTTATTTATTTTGCTATGTTAAACTTTAGATTTTTTAATCTATATTAGGAAACTATTAGGAATTATTTTATGTTTGTTAAATGTTCACAGTAGAGATATGGAGTGTATATTTAAGATAAGATGTTATTTGGAAAGTTGTGTATTGAGGCTTGCCTTCTGTAAAAAAGAAGTGGTCTCGTATTGTTTTTCATGACTTCTAAAACGGGATTTTTTTGGTTAAAAAGCAAAATGTATAATCTTGAGTAATATATATATTAATTAATGTTAAAATCTTAGAGCTTTGTTTGAATCTTTTGTACATTGAGAGAAATGTTACTTATTTGATTTACTTATTATTAAGAAAGGGTTATGGGATTGTCATGCCTCCAGCATAGAGTTGTACTGTATATGTATATACTATTATTATTCTGTAATATGTGTTGAGCTCCATCTAGTGGTCAAAGACAAACCTTTCATTGTTTAGAAAGTTGGTTTTAGTAGTATTTTGACCCTACAGAGTACCCATCCTATCATCATCCTTCATTCTGTAAAATATAAAAGGGTGCATCCAAGGAAACAGAAGCATCTAGAAGAATCTAGCCTAATCCATAATGCATATTCTTCAGAGGACAAAATCCATACTCCACATACATTAGCATTGCTGTTTCACCTCATCCTGTTCTTTAATAAAGCATCAAAATCCATGGACAGGTTTATTTAAGGATAGGAAGGTTTAGCTGAATGTCAATCTACACACAGGGTAACGTGTAGTGAGAATGAACAGGGATGAAAAGTTTTATATTTGTTAGCTAAGAGGAGGTGAAGAAATTATGGAATTGTTTATATTTTCCACAAAGAGTCATTTTGTTAAGGTAAGCAGGTTTTTATATATTTATTTTTTTGCAATTCTCCCCCCCCCCTATTTTCTATTATCTTTTATTACTTTATTCAAACTTTTAATAAAATTATTTTGAAATAAA
This sequence comes from Arizona elegans, assembly GCA_022577455.1. Classification (NCBI taxonomy): domain Eukaryota; kingdom Metazoa; phylum Chordata; class Lepidosauria; order Squamata; family Colubridae; genus Arizona; species Arizona elegans. The sequence continues at coordinate 161,313,586 of JAKOOJ010000001.1, forward strand.
GTTATTCACAAGAGTTTTTAATAAGGAACTCATTGGAGTTATCTATACATAATTTACATCTATAGGTAAACTGCAAGTAACGTCAAGTCTTCAAACCACTGGGCCAGCTGGGTCATTTTTTCAAAGTTGAAAATGAGTCACTAAGCAACAGAATGTCATGCAGAATCCATTTCTATTGTTCATCTGTCAATTCCTATATAACAGGCATGTGGTTCAACAGAATGTATAGAACTGAACTTATTAAAGTTTGCCTTAGAATACGTAAACATTTTTTCAAGAACATAATAACTTTAGGACATTGCAAAAACATACATTTTAATGAATAGTTTTAAGCCTCTCTCACCTTATGGAATATATACAGCCAACAAATTAGATAAGAACCAGATGCAGTTTAATCTTAAATATATTTGCAATGCAATATTAATCTGCATATTAATTCTATTTGCATAAGCAGAATCTTTTAATTCACTGTCTTTCCAGGATCTTTGTTGCCCTAGCTGGGTTCTAAACTACCCAAGGCAAAGATCTTTACAACTATGAGTCAAGGCAGCAAACCGCCTGCACTCCTTTATGCTCAGATGATTTGATCATTCTAGACATGTCTTTGCTTTGTGTGTGTGTGAGAGAGAGAGAGACAAAAGGAAATTGATGAAGAAAAGGAGAAGGTGTTGGTGGCAATAATGTTCACCCTGTTCTGGCCAGCATGCTTTCTAATGAAACCATGCTAATACAGACAGGCCATAGGTAGGGCATGCTTTACCAAGCACTGCTGTTTTCTGGCTTGATGACATGGCTCCTCAGTTTGCCATTGTCTTTTTCAAGTATTCATTTGTTTTACACATTTTTTAAACTGTCCATCTCCTTCAGAGAGGAACTTTGAGTGGTGTACAATAAAAGTAGCTCAGGTTTTAATTTTTACAGGTGACCTCATTTAACCACCACTCATCCAGTGACTGTTAAACTTAAACTTAACCAATTTTGTTGTATACATGATGTACGATGACAATAAAGGTTATAATAATATAATAATATATAATAATAATGATGGGGCTGAATGAGTGGTAGTGACAACTGGCCTTCATACTTTTTTCCAGTCATAATGTACCCAAGGTCATGTAATTGCAATTTGCAACCATCACCAAAGGTTAGCGTGTGTGGACTGGATTGTACAATTTGTTTAGACATAAATTATGCCTTACAAGTCAAAATGGCTGGGTTTACAACATCATAATCCAAAACAAAATAAACCACATTAAGCTGTGCATTTCACATAAAATCAGCCAGTGCTGTCCCCAAAACTTCCTCATTTATCAAGGGAAAAGCAGTTGGTACTCATAGCGATTTTTTGCAATCATGTCAAAAGGACAAAGTCTATGTTTTTCTTAAATGGTTTCAGTCAAGCCATGTTATAGGAAGTATGATGGGATATTATCCAGATATCTCATTAAAAAAATGGACATATTGCTTCTTGGTGTAGAGATGGCTGCAAGCAAAAGGGTTACACAGGTAGTTCTCAATTTATGACCACAGTTGAGCCCAAAATTTCTGTTGCTAAGCAAGAGTCAAGTGAGTTTTGCCTCATTTTTATGACCTTTCTTGCCTCAGGTGTTAAGTGAATCACTGTAGTTGTTAAGTTAGAAACATGGTTGTTAAGTGAGACTGACTTTCCCATTGACTTTGCTGGTCAAAAGGTCAGAAAAGGTGTTCATGTGCTCCCAGGACACTGCAAACATCATAAATGTTAGTTGCCAAGTGTCCAAATTTTAATCATGTGACTGAGGATGCTGCAACATTCATAAGCGTGAACACTGGACATAAGTACTTATTTCAGTACTGTTGTAACTTTGAATGCTTACTAAATGATTGGTTTTAAATCAAGTACTATGCATAGAAGAACCTACTACAAATTGGACTTTGACTCAGCTTGACATAATTCAGGAAAGGAAAATGCTATCCAGTCCACAAATTTTCCAGGAAGTTTGTCTGTAATAATTCTCCAAGTTTGGCATTCACCACTAAATTTTCAAGTCTAGGGGCAAGGAGATCAGATGCTTTTATAAACATCAGCCAATCGAATTGCTGCACACCTTTTCTTGTTCATGTTTCCATAAGTCATAAGACAATTCAAAATCCCAAGAACAATCCACACTGGTACCAACAACCTTAATTTCCAGAAAAATTGGATCTAATAGGATCAAATTACAAATTTCACATACAGTATCTTTTATACAATATTTGGTATTTCTATTAACTAGAGTTAGTCACAGAACTATGTAATGAATCATAGAGTTGGCAATGACTCTAGAGGTTATCTTGTCCAACCCCTAGTTCAAAGTAGGATCTACAAGACTTTCAGTAAGGAAGGACTTACCATGAATTGCAAGAGCCTATTGCAATTAAGAGGTGGTTAAGAGCTCATATACCGTATTTTTTGGAGTATAAAACGTATCGGAGTATAAGAAGCACCTACCTTTTTTGGTGAGGAAAAGAAGAAAAAGAAATCTCCCTCTGCCTCTGAGCAATTTTGCCTCGTTGCAGCAAACAGCAAACAGCCTGCTTTACTTACAGTTTCGTTTTCAACATAGCTTGATTAGCCACAAGGAAAAAAAAATCTGCTCCAGCAATCTTCCTCTGCAGCAAGCAGCAGAGCCTGCACAAAACAGCTGAGAGCAAATCAGCTGAGAGTCGGAAGGCCAATCCAATCAACTTGTGCTAATTAGGCTGTGCTGAAGCTGAAAGGAGCTTTTTTTTCTTGCTGTTTGCTTGCAAGGAGATAACTGCTGCAAGGCAGAGGCCAAAGAGTGGGAGCCAGGGAGTGGGCAGGGCTACATTCGATGTATAAAATGCACCTAAATTTTCACCCCCTTTTAGAGGGGAAAAAGGTGCGTCTTATACTCCGAAAAATACGGTAATCATGATACCTAGCCTGAAACAAATTTCTTGCTACTTTTAACCTATTGACTCTGACTCCGTTTCCTTAGGCAATAGAGGATAAATCCTTTATTCTGGGTGGATTTCTGCAAAGATCCTAATAACAAAGTTCCTAGACATCTTTCATTATTTTCCTCTATTTTTGTTTCTTAAATATGTCCTTTTTTGTCTACACTATTTTAGAGAATTTTGCATATATTTATACTTGTCATTTTAGATTTCTTCCATTTTCTTCCTTATAGAAACTGTTTGTAATTATGACTTTAGTATTTCATTTACAATGAGATTACATAATTATAAACAATTATGACTTTAGTATCTCATTTATCATGATTTAACATCCTTCTTGGACAATTTTCACCTTCTTGTTTTCAAGCTATTATATTTCCCCTCTCCCCCTCAGAGTTCATAGACATTTTTTCTTCTTCAATCTATATGCAGGTCTGATTCTTCTCAGTTCCTTTTCCTTTGGAGGAACAAATTTAAAAATAATGAAATCATTATCCTTACCATTCTTTGGCTCAAATCTTTGTGCCCTTCATGGTTGTTAAATATATCCAAGGCACACAACTTCTATTTATTAGGATAAAAACCTGAAAATCTCAAAACATGTTTACATCTTTGGGGAACTTATTAATGGGAGCACTATTTCATGTTGCCTGAAAGACCAGGTCACTGAAACATATTATGTGTAGGTAAAATACCACCAAGAAGTACAATGTTACAATTTGTTTTCTTTGGAGAGGGACAGTTATGCTTTTCAGGGAAATATCCTTACTGAGAAGATCTAAACAGCTGCTAGTTGAACAACAGAGCATATATATTTAGATATGTATTTAGCATATTATATATATTTAGATCTTCTAAACAGTATTTACCAGTAACTATAGTTTCTGGAAAGTGTTAATTTCAAGAATTTAAGATTTAAAACTAAAACTGTATAGTGTTTTTATACATAAATTTACTTTAAACATACATATTGCCAAGTATCATAGAATATAAACATTGGAATGGACAATAGGGATCATCTAGTCCAACTCTAGTAGCTAGGTTCAGGAATCCCTGATCATCTCATGCTTGAACTATTGCAACACACTCCACATAGGCTATCTTTGAAGAGTTTTCAAAGCTATTGCTGCCACAGAATGCAACTGTGCAGATAGTTCTTGGGGCCCCTAGGGTGAGCTACATTGCATTGCTGTTCTGGGAGCTGCACTGATTGCCAGTTTGCTTCTGGTATTGGTATTGGTTCTTACCTTTAAAACCCTTCATAGCATGTGTCCAGGTTATCTGAGGAGCTGTCTCACCTCAATTGTCAGGGTTCCAATGGATGCCCTAATTAAATCATGAGAGTTGACACCAATGGGATTGGCCTACCCCATCGACACCAGCAGAAGAGGCATGTTGCAGACCCTATCAGTTAATGAATTCTGGCTGGCAGAGTCTAGAGCCATGGGTCTCGCCCTCTGGAACATTATGCCTTCTGAAGTAAGATCCACATCCACTGTTTTGGCCTTCTGAAAGGGCCTAAAGACCTGGCCCTGCCAACTGGACTGTGGCCCCCAATGGGGTGTATCATTTTGGAGGTGGTTAATAGATTAAGACCCCACATTTTACCTTGGTGCATTTTACTCCCCTACTTCCCATTTTTGTCAATTTTAAATCAATTTTAGTATTGATTTAATACTAATCAATTTTAAATCAATTTTAGTATTGATTAATAAAATCAATTTAATATTTTATTTGGCTTTAGAGACTCATTTCCAACTCATTCATAGTAGCTAGACATCCCGTAAGTATCTCTTTAATTATCCTGGTTTGCCATCCCCTATTTGTGCCATTTGTTCTAGATAGATCCATTTGAACAGAGTTCCTCTTTTTTTTTAAAAAAAAATATTTTTTTTATTTTTTAAGACAAACAAACATTTAATACATCAGTCATTCCTCCCATGTGACATCTCGATGTTATCTTCTTCAATTCTCTATGTTCTTCTTCTTCCAAAAGTTTCTTCTATCTTGGTCTTCCTCCAAACCACTATAACAATTCATTACTATATCCATATTCTAGTCTTCAATTTTTATATATAATTATGAAATTAATCATTTATATCTCTTTTCCAACCAACAATAAAAATAATTCCATATCTTAAAATATTCTAACTCTTCCCTATCCTTAATCATCAAAGTTAATCTATTCATTTCATGAATAGATGAATAGAGTTCTTCTTTAGGGAAAAAAAATCGAAGTAAGAGTGGAGAATGGAGCTTGCATGTGAGCATCCTCCACTTGTGCGAGTGGAGCTTCACATGGAAGCACAAGTGCCCTCCACTCAAGCAGCCTCTGCTCATGCGAGCGGAGTTTCACATACAAGTGCAGGTGCCCTCCACGCAAGTGGAGCTTTGCATGAGAGCACAAGCGCCCTCCGCTCATGCACTAAGTTCCATTAGTGCAAGTTGAGGGTGCCTGTGCCTGCCGCTCACACCAATGGAGCTGTGTATGCACAGGTGCTCCTGCCACTCATAAGCCACCACCCTGCACCGGGCCGGATTTCTAAGGTGGAAAGGTTGGGGACTGCTGGTCTATAGCATCCCTCCACAATGACATAATTGTTTCCTTGGATCTTGACTCAAAATATGCTAAGAGTGGATCCTCATGCTTGCATAATTTGTGGATCTCTACATACATGTGCTTCCTTCAAAATAATGGCATTCTCCTTACCTTTAGTTTGATATATTCATCTAAGGAAGTAATGCCTTTGATTTCTAATTCTTTCTGTTTGTTCCCTGTACTCCATTCATTTTTATAGTGAGACAGGAAACCTTGCATCATAAAACATAATCTATTCCTTTCTGTATTCCACATGTTCATGTTCATTGAGTCTCCGTATCCAGCACTCCCAGTTTTGTTCCAAGTATTAGACATCAAATATTTTCTGGGCTCTCTTCTCCCTCCCTTTAAGATTTTCTCTAGATTAGGTTTGCAAAATGCCCAACAAGCATATTGTCCCAATTCTCATGAAGCAGAACACATCTCTTGCCAAACCTTTGTCCTCGCAGAAAAGTGTCACATGATCAGATAATTAAAAAAAACTTTCTTGAATACCTGAAATGCTTTCAGTGTTCTCTTTTTTTCTTGGGCCACATTCTTCAACTAGAATGAAGAAAATATCACCTGTGCTCCGAGCTTCTCCACTCTCTTGCCCCTCCCAGTAATATTTCTGAATTTCTACCATAATCTTCAGACCTGCATCTGGATGTATTATTTTGTTTCACATGGAAAGGTAGACAAAAGAAAGAAATGCTAAGCTTTTTCTTAATTCTTTTATATAGCAGGGTCTTTCTTCTCTGAAAGAAGAGTGTACTATGTGAACAGAATGCTACTTTCAGTTAAAAGTGGTATGCCTTTGAAAAATTGGCCACCTCTTACAGAATTAAGCCCCTGACATATCCTTTCTTTTGCTCTTTTAATTTCCCCAAATCTCTGATTCTCCAAAGATTTATATCAGCCTTTTTAATATTCTATCTGCTCTTATATTTCTCTGTTCATCAATCATCCATAGCTAAAAGAAGGGTATGGGGGGGAAAGAATGAGATCTGATTGATTTTATGAATTTTTCTTGCATTATTGCCAGAAGCCAGTTCTTACTTTCTGCAAGCAATCAACGGAGAGAAGACTTGGCTCATGATGGCATATGTGTTTGGCATACAGAAGATTAAATCATTTTAAACTGAAATTACATAATAGTTCTGGATATATGCCTGAGACATTTGAGAACTGTTATGACAGCAAGTAGATAGTATCAGTACAGATGGACTAATACTCATTACAATATATTATAGAGGGCTTGTACTTTGTTCAAAAAAGCAGGTTAATGTTTCATAGGATATATTTGATTATCCTGTGTTGGTTTTGTCCCTGCTATGGAATGATTTAGCTTTGCATAAATCAATGCAGGTGTTTTCCCCTTTCCTTCGACCACATTCTTTTGATATTATTTCAAAAGCTCTTATAGCTCTTAATCAGTTGTTATGAACTTATAGAAATAATTGATTCTGCATCCACCCTACCAGAAACGTAAGGGGGAAGGCCTACATTCATACAATTCCCTCCCTTCTTTCAGCAGAAGCAGCAAAGCGGGGGGTGGGGAAGGATGGGAAAATGATAAGGGTAAATGGTTGCTGCAGACAGGCAAAAAGAAATAGAAAATGCAGAACATAAGTTGATAAAAATGCAGTAAGAGAAGAGAGAACCAAAGAGGAATGCAAGGGAAGAAAGATCTGTTTAGAGAAAGATCTTTCATTCAACAGCAAAGTTAAGTCCCTCTTTTTCCAGAATCCTGGGAAAGGAAGAATCTTCCCATAATTTAAGTATTAAATGTAATCAGTTGCTCTGGAAAAATTCTTTATAAACAAATCTTTAGCATTAAGCTATTGGACTTGAGGAAGTGGACAGGGTCCTCAGAACTATGAATTCAGACACTGGTTCTTTAGATCTATGCCCTCTCTTTGCTTGTTAAAGAAGGATGGTAGCAGTGTTGTGTAATTGGGTTCTGGTGCTGATTAATTCTTCTAGGGAGGAGGTTGTTCCTTTAACTTCTAAAGAGGCCATGGTTTGCCCCCTCCTCATGAAGCCATCACTGAATCCCACCATACTGGACAATTCATTCAGGATCTTACCTCTCTTTTGAGGGAAAGGTGGTAACACAGCAACTTTAGAAGATCTTGGAGGAAGAAGATTATCTGGATCCTTTTCAGTCATCTTTCAGATTCAGGTATGGAATGGAAAGCCATTGGTCATGCTTTTGGATGACCTGTGGCGTGGGTGGGATGGGGTAATGTATCTATTCTTGCTGTACTTGATCTCCCAGCAACTTTTGATAGCATTGACCATTGTATCTTTCTGGATTGACGCAAATATTGAGGATGGATGCCATGGTATTGTGCTGCTTTGTTTCCTTCTCTCAGGGTTAATTCCAGTTGGTGATGATTGGAAAGGAAATGCCCCACCCTTGGTTCCTACTTTGTGAGATGCCACAGGGTTTACTTTCCTTTTTAATATCTATACGAGGCCACTGGGTGAGTTCTTATATCATCATGGGATAAAGTATCATCAGTATACAGATGATACCCAATTACATACATTTATCCCTGGTGAATTAAGCAATGCCATGGACATTTTATTTCAGTATCTTGAGGCTATGAGGGTCTGGTTGGGGAATAACAAACTTGCTATACCCTACCAAGACTGAATTTTGGGTTCTGAATTTTGGGTCCGCAAGTTCAAGGACTGTTTTGCTAAGCAACTGATATATGTAGGAAACACACTACAATAGTAATGGGGGATTTCAATTACCCTGACATCAATTGGAAGACTAATTCTGCACCAAGTGAGAAATCAAATAGGTTCCTGAGCAACCTACCTGACAACTTTGGTGCCTAAAGGTAGAGGAGGGAACTAGAGGGACAGTGATATTGGACAATTCTCATGAACAGAGAAGAAGTGACAGAGGAATTTGAAACTGTAGGAACCTTGGGTGAGAGTGACCATGTCATACTAGAATTCAACATAACGCAAACACAAGTAATAGAACATAATGACACCAGAGTCATACATTTTAAAAGAGCTGATTTTAATAAAGTCAGAGAGAACTTGAGAAAGATTCCTTGGATGAAAATCCTAAAGGGAAAAACAAGAATCTTGAGAAACTCTGAAAAATACTATTATAAAAGCCCATACCAGCACAATACCACTGAGAAAGAAAAACAAGAAATCCATGAAGAAACCAGCATGGCTACACAAAGATTTCTCTGACAAATTGAAAAAAAAAAGGACAAGTACAAAAAAAATGGAAAGAGGGACACAAACTAAGGCAGAATACCAGCAGATAGAGTCTGCAAAGACGAAGTCAGGAAAGCAAAGGCTCAGAATGAACAGACTTGCAACAAAAGTCAAAGATAATTTTAAAAAAGTTTCTTCCAACATATAAATAACAAGAAAAAAATCAAGGAAACCGTCAGTCCACTAAAGAGAGAGAAGACAGCAAGGAAGTAACAAGCAACAGAGAGAAAGCAGAGCTGCTTAACTCATTCTTTGCATCAGTCTTCATTCAAAAAGAAACTATAGCCTAACCAACCAAAAACGTAACTGTAAAAGACAGACAAGAAATAAAAGTTAAAATAAGCAAAAAAAAAAAAAAAATAGTAAGAGAACATCTGTCTGATCTTGATGAATACAAATCACCAGGACCTGACAGATTACATCCCAGAGTTCTAAAGGAGCTGGCAGATCTCATCTCAGAACCACTGTACCACATCTTTCAAAAATCCTGGAGCACCGGGGAACTACCAGAGGACTGGAAAAGAGCTGATATGGTTCCCATCTTCAAAAACGGGAAAAAACCCCAAAAAAACAGACCCAGGAAATTACAGACCAGTTAGTCTAATATCAATACCAGAGAAGATACTGGAAAAGATAATAAAAAAACAGATCTGCCAACATCTAGAAACGAGTAAAGTAATAAGTAGCAGTCAGCATGTGTTTGTTAAAAACAAATCATGCCAAACCAATCTTATTTCGTTCTTCAACATAGTGACTAAATCAGGAGACCAGAGAAATAGTGTGGATATATTATACTTAGACTTCAGCAAGGCATTTGACAAAGAAGACCACAACCTACTTCTTGGTAAGCTAGAAAAAAGTGGGATAGATAGCATCACCGCCAGATGGATTCCTAACTGGCTGAAAAATGTACTCAACAAGTAGTCCTTAATGGGTTTACATCTATATGGAGGGAAGTAGGGGTACAACAAGGTTCCGTCTTAGGCCAGGTACTCTTCAATATCTTCATAAATGACTTAGATGAGGGAATAGAAAGGGAATTAATCAAATTTGCAGATGATACTAAGCTGGCAGGAATAGTTAACACCCTAGAACTGTGATGGCGAACCTATGGCACACGTGCCAGAGGGGACACGCAGAGCCCTCTCTGTGGGCAAGCATGCCATTGCCAGCTGCTCTTCTGGTTTCCAGAATGCGCACTGGCCAGCTGGCCTTCAGGTTTCCAGCACTCCAGCACGTGCATGCACGCACACGCATGCACATTCCAGTTTGTGCACTCGATGCCAAAAAGATTCGCCATCACTGCCCTAGAAGATAGACTCAATATCCAGATGGTGTGAAGGTTGAATCTGATTGGGATGTGGGACTGTTTGTATCCTGGGTGATTAACATGAATTCAGTTTGACACACTTGGGAGCTGAAAGGGGGGAGAGCTGAGGTGGATGGAGTCCTCAGCCAAAACAACATAGTTAGCTGATGAGGCAGCTACCTTCCAATGGCTGGCTGGCCAGAGAAGGAGGAGTGAAGCAACCAGCTCTCATCCTGGTTGGACAATGTCACATTGTTTTGGAAAAATAAGAAAATCTTATTTATAGTGGGGTGGAAAGCCTGGGAACCTTTAGTACTGGCTTTCTACCAGTTAGTGCCAAGATGGTGTATCTAAATAAATTTGTTCTTTGAGGAAACGGAATGCCTCGGAGTTTAATTTGTGATGGGTACATTACTTGGAACCTGACAGATGGATCTTGACAGACTTGAACACTGGGCCCTATCTAAGAAAATGAAATTCAATGTAGAGAAAAGTAAAGTCTTACACTTAGGCAAAGAAAATCAAAAGTACACATATAGACTGGGTGAAACCAGGCTTAATAGCAGTAACTGTGAGAGGGATCTTGGAGTCTTTTTGGACAACCAGTTAAATATGAGCCAGCAGTGTGTGGTGGCAACCAACACAATCCTAAATTACATTAACAGAGGGATACAATCAAGATCAAGTGATGTACTCTTCTGGTTTAGAATCGCAGTGAGACAGCCAGGGAAATAGCGGGCTCTGGTGAGTCCTGTGAAAACTCCGGCTGCCAAACCGCCACCGATGGGTTTTCGGACCGAACCCGTCTTGCAAGGATGGGAGGAGAAGAGGGGCGCCTCGGATGACCGAGAGGAACAGGCGAGTTCCTCGGAGGTTGGAGGGAACCCTCTGTGAGTCGGCAGCGGGGGGCGGCAGCCATGGCGGCTGCCACAAAGCTGTGACAAACCGAAAAAAGAATTGTGCAGGAGGAAAGAAGAAAAGAATGATTTGCTTTGAAGCCAGGTGAGTGACACCAACCCAGGCAAGAAACAATGTTAAAGTATGGATTTTTATAAGTAAGACCCCTAGCCTTAAATAGTGACTGTGGACTTGCGGGGCAAGAAGAGTTAATAAAGCAATTGCAGGAGGTAAAGACCCATTAAGGAATTTATTTAAATACAGACCGATCTGGAATAATTGAATATTAAGACACACTAGAAAAACTGGGGGAATTTTTTTTTTTAAATTGGAACTGACGATGTTTGGAGAAGGGGAAAAAAACCTTTAAAATTTAGAAGAGGAGAGACAAACAGATGGCTACATAATTGTAACAAAATGGAGATTGCCGTGACTAAAGGAAAGTGTTAATTGCAGAGAGTTACCTTCTGTTTGAAAAAGAAACAATGTGATTTATTGTTCATTCTGGATTACTTTGAAATCAACCAAGGGTTTTTGGTTTTGGAGATTCTTATTCTGTCAACGGGTGGTTTTATTGGTGAAAAAAAAGAAGAAATATAGCGGAACTATTAAAATTAAAGCACTGGCGCAGGAATAAAAGAAGGCAAATGGCGCAGGAATAAAAGAAGAAAAGCTGATGGCCTTTGCATGGAATAGAAGCAACTAAAGAATTAAAATGACATATAGTTTTAAACTTGGTAACCCTGAATTTATGGAATATCTATGGACAGATAAGGAAATGAAGAAATAAAATATACTTGGTTTTGAAATAAGAACATAAAATAGTTTAATTGAAATGAAAATGTTATATTTAAATGAATTTTGAATTTAAACAGGAGGTGTTTATAGAATAACAAAGATGAAAAATAAAATAAGGTAATTAAAAATGAAAATTAATGCAAAGGTGGATAAAAATGATATTTTTATAGAAGAAAATTTAAGAAAATGTATTAGTTTATAGGAGAATGTGTGGAGAATATATATAAATATGTTTGATGCAATAAGTCTCAATGGTAAATTGTAAACAAAATAGAGAATGGTAAATATGATTAAATATGAATGTTTAATGTAAATAAGATACACAGATTTAAGTAGTAAATTAAGTTTGAACTTAATGTATGTTGGAAATGGTTAACATTTAGAAATATGTTGGGAATCACCCAGGAAGAATATGTTGGGAAACAGTGAAATAACAGATAAACAGAGCCTTGATAGTACAGTGGTCTAAGCACCCTGTTATTAACACAGCTGCCTGCAATTACTGCTGCTTCGAATCTCTTCAAGGCTCAAGGTTGACTCAGCCTTCCATCCTTTCTAAGGTAGGTGAAATGAGGACCCAGTTTCTGGGGGCAATAAGCTGACTTTGTATAAATATACAAAAGTATGAAGGCTATTGCTTAATGCATTGTAAGCCGCCCTGAGTCTCCGGAGAAGGGCAGCATATAAATCAAATTAAAAAAAAAACACGTTGAAAATTAGCCAAACAATAATTGGAGATATGGAGGAGAATATGCTGAAAAGCAGCCAAAATAAAATATGCTGGGAACCAGCAAAACAATAGTTGGAGGTATAGAGGAGAATATGCTGGAAAACAGCCAAACAAAATATGCTAGGAATCAGCCAAACAAAAGGTATGGAGGAGAATACGCTGGAAAACACTTAAAATAAAATATGCTGTGGATCAGCCAAAATAATAGACAAAACAATAGATATGGGGTGAAGAAGAATAAGTTGGAAGATTATTAAAATGAAGCAAGAATGAAATGATTTTGTGTAAAATCAAAAGGGTAATTGATGATAAGTTTAAGAAAATTATATGTAAGTTAACAGAGCTTAAGATTTGAAGATTTGATGAAATGGGTCCAGGGATGAAGGAACATAGTTAGAAATTTGATTTAAATGGAAATAAAAATAGAGTTGTGTTTATTTGAAAATTAAGATTAGTGATGATAAAATAATAAGGTAAATACTTAAGATGTTAGAATATTTGTTAAAAAATTGTATCTTGATTTTTATGTTAAAAGATGTAATGGAGGAAATTCGGTAAGAAATGTTAAAGAGTTTTAAGCGAATGTACCTATTTATGACTGGATCAAGACTTCGTTCTTAAAAGATGTATTTTATGTTTATGTTTTTTTAAAAAAATAAATAAATAAATATTTTTAAAAAATAGATCAAGTGAAGTACTAATACACTCTATAAAGCCTTAGTAATACCACACCTAGAATACTGCATCCAGTTTTGGTCACCACACTATAAAAAGATGTTGAGACTCTAGAAAAAGCACAGAGAAGAGCAACCAGAATGATTAGGGGATTGGAACTAAAACATATGAAGAACGGTTACAGGAATTAGGCACGGATAGTCTAGTGAAGAGAAGGATCAGGGGAGATATGATAGCAGTGTTCCAATATCTGAGGGGCTGCCACAGAGAGAAAGAGGTCAAGCTATTTTCCAAGGCACCTGAAGGCCAGACAAGAATAATGGATGGAAACTGATCAAGGAGAGATTCAACCTAGAAATAAGGAGAAACTTTCTGACAGAACAATCAACCAATGGAACAACTTGCCTTCAGAAGTCTCATCACTGGAGGCTTTGAAGAAGAGATTGGACTGCCATTTATCAGAAATGGTGTAGGGTCTCCTGTTTGGGTGCGGGGTTGGACTACGAGGTCCCTTTCAACTCTGTTAATCTGTAATCTTGGGGCTGGATGGGGTAACACCGGTGTTGCAAGCAGACTTGGTGCCTAACCTCAGAGTCCTTCTAGATTCATGACTCCTGCTTAATGAGCAGGGGGCAGTCATGGTAGGAAAGTCTTTGCACAGTTTTGTTTGGGGAGTCAGTTGCACCCATTCTTGGATTGGCAGACCCTGCTCACAGTCGCTCATGCCACTCATTGCCTCCAGATTGAACTATTGTAATGCACCATGAGGCTGTCTTAGAAACATATAGGTCAACTTCAGCTGATACAAAATTTAGATTAATATTAAATTTGAATCTATACACAAAGCAAGAATAACCATATTAATCACACATCATGTAAGGATCGCCTCTCCTTCCAATTTAAGAAAGTACGAACTCTTGAAACGTGGTTGTTCAAAAGGATTCTTTTATTAAGCAGAAGTGACAGCCATCCAGCTAAAGCACAATCTGAATGCCCTTAGGCAAAGCAGTAGGATTAAAGTGGTAGAGACCCCTCCCTTTAAGTCAGAATGCAGATTTTAGCCAATATACAAGGGTGAAGATGTTTTCTTTACTATTTCCTTTGAGAACCCGAACAAACATGCATTCCCACCACTACCCTTTAAAGTGAGACAACTCACATGGCTATCATATAAATTCCTGCAGGTAAAGGGAATCTCAGGCCTCCTTGGCGCCAGGATATAGGTTGTAAAATATCTGATGACACAGGCCATGCTAGTAAATCGAATCCAAGTCCCTCCTTCCTCCACTTGAATGGCAGTATCACTTTTAGGGATCTGACACATCGAACCTTTAAAACCAAAACTGATATTTTAAACAAAACAGATATTAATAATATAAATACTACTTTCTGGAAAACTTACAGATACTCCACTTTAGCAATTAAATCAAAAATTAAATATTTTAAAACTGCATTGCAGTAATCAAGTATTTATTTACCACTTGCTATTAGTTAGAATGTTGGTGGTCTAATGAGAGAAGAAAAGAGTGTTAATTTCAACCATTTTATTAATTCCTTTATTGCTATAGTTTGTTAATGATTGTGATATTCTGTGATGCCTAATAGTTTAATTTGAATGACATAAATTTTTAAAAATGTGTTTTGTCTAATCATTCATGTTTACTTACAAAATGGCTCACATTTTACGAATTCTGCAAGGGATACGTAAACTTATAAGCACAACTGTAATCACTTCACTGACCAGAGACTGATATATCATAACTTTATAAGGAATATTCTGTATTTCCACAAATATTTTCCTTCCGTAATATAATTATTTTTTGACATTTGACATTTTATATAATTTAACCAAAACACACAGAGAGAGGGGGGTGGGGGGAAGAAAGATTCATCATCTTAACCTATGAGTCAGTATCTTTTCTCAATATTGAAAAAAGAACAATTAACTATCAGGATATGGGAAAAGAGCCTTATTATCTTTTTAGCATAAAATTTTCTAGAAAACTGAAAAGACAATGCTCCTACTGGATATTTTTACATATACATACATATCATAGGAGCCTGCTTAAGCCAACCCTTCTTTCTATCCAACATCTAATGTAAAGCTGAAAAATAAACTTGTTGCCATCAGTCTTGATGATATGCAATGCTTTGGAGATAATAGCATACTGTTCTTTGGTTAACTTTGGTTAACTGGGTGTTAACTTTGGTTAACACCCAGCTGTACATCTCCACCCTGGGCCACCCCAATGATGCCCTTGAAGTGATGTCTCAGTGCCTGGAGGCCATGCGGATCTGGATGGGGTGGAACAGACTCAGGCTCAACCTATCCAAGACTGAATGGCTGTGGTTTCCGGCATCCCAATATAGTCAGTTGACACCATCACTGACTATTGGGGGCGAGTCTTTGGCCCCCATGGAGAGGGCTCGCAATTTGGGCATCCTCCTAGATATGCAGCTGTCCTTGGAGGAACATCTGATGGCTGTAGCCAGGGGGACTTTTTATCACGTTCGCCTGATCCGCCAGTTGTGGCCCTTCCTAGATCGGGATTCCTTGTGCACAGTCACTTATGCCTTCGTCACCTCTCGCCTGGACTACGGCAATGCTCTCTACATGGGGCTCCCCTTGAAGAGCACCTGGAGGCTCCAACTGGCTCCCAGTGGTCTTCTGGGTGCGCTTCAAGGTGTTGGTTATCACCTTTAAAGCACTCCATGGCATAGGACCTGGATATCTTCGAGACCGCCTGCTGCTACCGATAGCCTCCCACTGACCTGTGCGCTCTCACAGAGAGGGCCTCCTCAGGGTGCCATCGGCCAAGCAATGTAGACTGGTGGCCCCCAGGGGGAGGGCCTTTTCTGTCCTCTGGAATCAGCTGCCCTCAGAGATACGAAGAATCCAAGACCTCGGTGCCTTCTGCCGTGCCCTGAAGACCTTTCTTTTTCAGCAAGCCGGGCTGGCTTAACACATTTTTAAATGTTTTTAATAGGTTTGTTATTGTTTTTTAATTATGGGGCCAAATGCATATATATCTTTTTAACTGTATTTTAATGTTTGTATTTATGTTTTTACTTTGGCTGTGCACTGCCCTGAGTCCTCCGGGAGAAGGGCAGTATATAAATCTGATAATAAAATAAAAAAAATAAAAAAATAAAAAATAAACTATCTCTAAAGCAAAGAGAGCCTGAAGTATTCACTCCCTCATCTGGAAAAAAATGTGAATCAGGAATATAGAACTAAGGTTTCATTGTTTCTTTATTAACACCTTGAATTCTAGTTTCCAGTATTTATTGAATATAGGCTATTTTGCATTTATCTACTTTAAAATATCCAAAATACACTAGGCTATTATTATTATTATTATTATTATTATTATTATTATTATTATTATTTTATTGCATTTTTACAAATAAACAAGTCTTACTCACATCTTATGTATAGTTGCGACCATTTACATATCATAACATTCCAATACAAATACACTATACATTTTTACTATACATATTAATTCTACTTCTATTTTGTCTATTTCTTTTCCTTTCTTCTGTTCTCAATCCAGTTGTACCACTTCTCCCATGTTGCGTAGTATTCCGAATCTATTTGTCCTTTCATTTCAATTGTTAATTTGTCCATTTCAGCACAATCAAATTCTTTTTTTAAGTACTAAGCCTTCGGTAAGTATGTTTGTATTTCTCCAGCATTGCGCAAAAGCTATCCTTGCTGTGGTTATTATATGCAGTTATCTGCACTATTTTCCCATCTCTGCTTATTCAGCTTGCTTGGCAAGGTATTTCTTCCTCAAACTGAAAAGGAGCATCTTCAAACTACAAATGAGTTCTAGCTTCAACTCACTGCATGCAATTTCATATTCCTGACTGACGTATTTTATTTGGCATCAAATACTGTTAAGTTAGAACAGATGTCCACTGCTGCATAACAGATTAAAAATAAAGAAGTGGTTCATTATTCTGTAAACTAACTAGCTTTGACAGAAGTACAATTCGTAAAAAGTATTCTGCAGCCATTTTGTATATTCAATGGCAGCCATTATTTCTTCCCAATCAGGCATTAATGTTTGATACACATCTTCAAAAATATATAACATTCTTAGTAGGAATAACAACAATCTGTACAATATCTGAGATTCAATAATTTAAATATGAATTAAAGAAACAGCTTCACTTGTCACAGGAAGGTGACAAGCATAGCTAGAGGGAGAATAAAATAACATTCAGTTCACATAAATATCAAACAGCTTCTTGAGACTGATGGGCCAGGAATACATTCTTAACCATCATTCTGTCAGACAAGCCTAAGGACACTCATAATTTATTTTACAATCATTTAGTTTCAGTTCAAGTGGAAAACATGACAACTTACCCCTGCACGAAGATATCATATCAAGCCATACAATTAACTTTCCTATGATTATCTGTCCAGCCCACCATTAGCTCAGCAGCTTCCAATGACAGCTACAGGCAGCTATTCTAATGATGATCAGTTTCAGAATTTATAGCTACCTATCATTTATCATATATAAAAGCATATATATCTTTTACATACAGTATATGATAAGCAAAGATATATTACACACACGCAGGCACGCACACACACACACACACACACACACACATAAATAGGTTAAATTGATTAGTGTCTATATTCTTCAATTCACATGAATTTATAATCATTTAAAAATGTGGTGAATATTGGTAATTAAAGTTAAGTCTTTTCTGAGTCAAGCTCAACTCCGGCAAGTTCATGAAGAAGTTTTTGGCATAAGAAAACTATAAACATAAATTTTAACCTCCTAGTCTAGTCTGGAAGTCTCTTATCCAACTCTATTTAACTTTTCAAGATAAACTAAGGTGGAATATGGCATATAATTACTAGGTTTGAGATAGCCAAGGCAATGTGAACTAAACAGCAGGTAGATAAAAAATACGCTGTTTATGGGCAACTTTACTAGCATACTATGCATGATGTATAATGGACAGTGACAAAATTGATTCAACTTTAATATTACTATATAAAACCCAGCACAAGGTTTATTATAAATTACATCATAGCAAATATGTAGCTCAGCGGTGGTATTCAGCCAGTTTGCACCAGTTTGGGTGAACTGGTAGTAAAAATTGTGAGCAGTTAGGAGAACCGGCAAATCCCACCACTGGCTGACCCCGCCCCCACCCACCCGTTCACCTGCTCACCCTGACCGCCCACTCACCCACTCACCCCTGCCTGCCTGCTCGCTCTACCTGCCCACAGCTCACCCCGCCTACCCGCCTTGCCGAGTCACTTCTCATCTTGCCTTCCCAGCATAGCTGTTGCTTCTGTTTGGCTCCTTGCTTGCGTTGACCACATAGTCTCTGTGGGCCAGCCAGCTTGTCTGCATTCCTACGCAGTGCCCGTGGTCCAACTGAGCAGCCCTGATCAACCTGGGTAAGCCTGCTAGTCACCGCCTAGCTATCTGCCTCCCACCATCCCATGTGGTGCTGCCAGTTTGTCTGCCTTCATCATGGCCTACCATGCTGGCCATGCGGCCCAGCTGATATCCGTGCCTCGCCTGTTCTGCTCACCTGCAGCTGCCTGCGAAGATAAGGCACTCGGCTGAAGGGCCGCCTCGAAGTGGACATGGTGAGGCTCAGCCGCCTTTCGGGCCTGGCTCTCCACAATTGCCATTCTTCTGCCCACATGCCACCCACTTTCCCTTTGCCTCGGGTCAGGGGACGCACCAGTCCCTGGCTCTGGCCTTCTTGGGACTTCCTCCTGCATGCCGCCCGCTTGCTCTTTACCATGGGTAACCCTGTTTCTCCTCCTTCAGAGGCCCTGGTCAATACTCAATTTCCTCACTTCCTCCCCCATGACCATCTCTTTCTTTGTCCCACAAACTTACCTTCCTCCCTTAGCTGTTGGCAAAGGGGAAGGTCCTGAGCTGTCGCCACTCAGCTCCCTGCCAGCCTGTATCTCGCCCCCCCCTTGTTGTGAGATGCCCACAGCCACCTCATCTTTTTTTTGGTGTGAGACACCTCCAGCCACCAGTCTTTGCCAACATGAGCAGCCTGCAGCCACTGCTGCCGGCACAATTCTGGCTGGTAAAGAGCAGCAGCTGGAGGCTGCTCGCACCGGCAAAGAGGTGGCAGCTTCGGATGTTTTTGGACATTTTCCAGGCTCAAAATGGCCAAAAATGGCCTGAAAAACAGCAAATGTTTTCCACCTCCACCCCAGCCATTCATTTTCAAACCCAGGCTATTACATATTGCATGCTTTTCCCTCCGAGCAGCCCGGGCTTGAAAACGCATGGCTGGGGCAGAGGAGGGGTCTTCCTTAACAAGCTCCAAAACTGCTCCAAACCTGAGTTCCTCATGGGCACTGGAAGTACTGGCCTTCTCCGCCCAGTCAGCCCATGCTTCCCTCTCACTCCAGGCACTGATTCCCCCAGCGCCCCACATGCACAATCCCCCAAAATTTTCCACAGGGAGGAAAGACGCACTGAGGCCACCAGCAGGCTTGTTAAGGCATGCAAATTGCAATATACTGCCACTAAACTCCCTGGCTTCCTCACATGAGCGTGGAAGAAAATTGGATGCTGCAGCCAGAGTTGGGCTTGGAGCAGCGCAGCAGCAAGTCCGGGCACTCAATCTACTCCTCAAGCTCCCAGTGCCTGAACTGGTGAGCTGGAAGAGAGATTCTTCATTGTGATGGTTATTACATATGATATAGACTGAATGGGCTTTTTTTCTCCCCCCCTCACCTCCCTATCATGATCCAGCATGGCATAGCCAGCCGAATGGAGTCGGAAAACGGGGCATTTCCATCGGCCCTTCTCTTATTTTCTCCCTACCCTCCTTTCGCCAGCATGCTCCAGGCAGGCTTGGCAGGCAGTCACATTCTTTAGATGGGCTTTTATTTTATCAGCCCAAGAGTATGGGGGGAAGGGGCTCTGAATGGTACCTAGAAATCACCCCGTCTCTGCAGTAGCAACCCACCTTCACCACGCCACCTTGCCATGAGTGATGTTGAGTTGGCCATGCCCACTCAGTCACATGACCACCCAGCCATGCCCACCAAGCCATACCCAGAGAACCGGTAGTAAAAATTTTTGAATCCCACCACTGATGTAGATTTTTTTTCCTGCAGAAAGTAATTCCAGGAGAATTTAGAACATAATTTCATTACAAAATAATAAAACTTCGAACAATTCAGAGGGGTGTGTGGCTTGCGACTTGGCGGAATGACACGAACTTCGGGGCTCTAGAGTGAACACCGATATCTCAGGTGTTTTGGAGGTCCATAGGGGACCATAGCTGACCCGTAGGATCAGTGAAGAAAGGGGTCACAGGCTGGTGTGGACAGGGAATCCACAAATTCCCTGTAACGCCAGTGAAGAGCCTTTGACTCTACAGCTGGGAAGACAGCCATTGAGAGCTGTCACAAAGCCGGAGCAGTTACAAGTGAAGGGAAAGAAAGAGGAAACAAGGCACAACATTTGGGTGAGAAAGAAATTGCTGTCTTGGAAATAAGACTTCTACCTTTTAAGAGATAACCTGAACTGTAAAAAAAATAATTAGAACAAAAAAGAACGGCAAGAGCGAAAGGGGAGGAAGTGGATATCTGGCTACCTCCCCATTTCCAGATTAGCAGTGATAGAAGTGATGGCCACGTATAAAAATTAATTTTCTTAAAGAATATGAACTGATTTTGAAAATAGTGGAAAGCAGATTGGGCAGAGTGAATTTAGATTGAAATACAGATGAATTTTGGACTTTAAAATAGAAACCAGAAAGATCTAAGTCAGAATGAATAGACTTTAGATCAGTGAAAATAAGTTGTGAAGGTATACAGTGCCATCTAGTGGTGAATGTTTTTTTTTTGTTAAAATTGATTTTCAATTTTTGAAAATTGATTTTGTTAATACCAATTTTTAAACGTATGGATTAGAGTATCAAGAACCTGAAGATCTGCGGTGATCAGGATGATAAACATAGATTATAAGTATTGATTTATGATATTTGGATTATAAATTGGGCGATTTGAAAGAAAAGAACAAAATGAAGAAGCTATCACAACATTTATCATCACCATCAAGCTCCGCGGCACAAAAAGCAGCAGAAACAAGACAACAAGACAAACCAAAAATGGAATTAAAAAGCATGATATAAGCAATGCATGATGATCTTAAGGAAATGAAAGAGATGATGGGAAGAAATGAACAAAGATTGATAACAGTGGAAGAGAAAGCGGAAGCAACAGAGAAAAAGGTGGAGGAGATGGACTATAGGCTCACAACTACAGATAAAAGCCAGGAAAAGACAATTATACAGCTCAAGATGGACAAGGCAGAACTTTACTTAAGATTCCAAAACATAGAGGAAGAAAAAGGAGAGAATTTACCAGAAAAAATTGCTGAAATATTAGCGGAAGTTATGAAAGAAAGTCTAGAAAAGATAATTAAGGAGATAGATGAAATTTACAGAGTATATACAAGATATGCAATGAGGAATAATCTACCTAGAGAAATACATGTTAGATTTACCAAAAAAAACATTGAGAACAGAGATTTTGCAATTTATGAGGAAAACAACGATACAATATAAAGGTAGAGATATAGTGGCATTGAAACAGGTTCCAAGAAGAGTGAGAGATCTAAGAGATCATCTAAGAGTGAGAGATTCAGTTGAAGAGGTTGTAGGAAAAAAAATCCCTTTAAAAGCTTCTGGCAATCCCAGCAGATTTGCCTGATCGTCAGAAGCTTCTAAAAGCATGTTTTCCTGCAACCTCTTAAGGTTGTAGAAATAATGCTTTTAAAGGTTTTTTAAAAAATGGCCACACCCACCCAGTCACATTACCCCCCAAGCCACACCCACAAAATAAGCCACGCCCACAGAACCGGTAGTAAAAAAATTTAGAACCCACCCCTGCAACAGAGGTATATAAAACCCTACAAGATGTACTAAGCAATGTGATGCTGCAAGTATTTAATGAACTACTACTTAAAGCTAAAATCCCGGATTCATGGATGGAGGCATATATAATTTTAATACCAAAAGAAGAGGCAGATCTGCAACATATAAAGAATTATAGACCTATATCTCTATTAAATGTGGATTATAAGATTTTTGCATCAATCATGGCTGAAAGATTAAAAAAAAATATTAAACAAGTTTATACATTTGGACCAAAATGGCTTTTTACCAAAAAGACAAATTAGAAATAATATGCGAATTATATTAAATACATTAGAATATTATGAATTACACTCAGAGAAACAAATAGTTGTTTTTAGATGCACAAAAGGCATTTGATAACGTGAATTGGCAATTTTATGATAAAACAGTTGAAAATGATGGATTTTGGAGAGAGATTTATAAATGTGATCCAAACTATACATAGAGACCAAGCGGCAAAGGTGATGGTAAATGGTGAAATGACAGAGAGAATAGATATTAGAAAAGGAACAAGACAAAGATGCCCTTTATCTCCTTTATTATTTATATTGATATAAGAGGTTTTAAATAGAAAAGTGAGATAGGAAAAGGAAATAAAAGGAATGAGAATCAAAAAAGAAGAATATAAACTACAAGCATTTGCGGATGATTTGGTGTTTATGATTTGGTGTTTACCCAATAGAGACAGCACCAAAATTATTAGAGCAAATAGAAGAATATGGGAAAGTATCAAGTTTGAAAATCAATAAAGAAAACAAAAATATTAGTTAAAAATATGAGAGAAAATTAAAAAAGGAGATAACGGAGAAACTGGACATTCAAATTGTGCAGAAAGTGAAATATTTGGGCACTTATCTGACATTAATATGTGCAATGCTCAAGGAAGACAACTATTATAAACTGAAAAAACAAATTGAAATAGACCTCGAGAAATAGAGAAACTTGCAATTATAACTAATGGGAAGAATAGCATTAATAAAATGAATGTATCACCAAAATATTATTTTTATTTCAAACTATTCCAATAAAACTGGAGAAAAATATTTTGAAGAGTTGAAGAAAATAACGTAGAAATATGTGTGGCAAGGAAAGAGAGCAAGAATCAACATAAAAATGCTACAAGATGCAAGAATTAGAATGGGGGTTGGCCTACCAAATTGGGACTTGTATTATCAAGTGGCAGCATTAACATGGATTAAAGAATGGATTTTATTGAGGAATACAAGACTATTGACTTTAGAGGGTCATGATTTAGAACTGGGTTGGCATACCTTTTTATGGTATGGGAAACAAAGGATACATAGATATTTCCAAAGA
The DNA here is from genome assembly GCA_022577455.1 of Arizona elegans. Classification (NCBI taxonomy): domain Eukaryota; kingdom Metazoa; phylum Chordata; class Lepidosauria; order Squamata; family Colubridae; genus Arizona; species Arizona elegans. Next base: position 161,337,028 of record JAKOOJ010000001.1, read on the forward strand.
CATTACGTAAGAAATGGTTTGCTATCAGTGTGGGAGAGAGTGAAAGAAAAACATTATCTGAATATACCAATGTGGCTTTCTACAATAGAAGCGGTGACATATCCAAATATTGTGAATATCAGGAATATTGTTAGATATAAAGACATCTTGACAGATCAGGGAGAACTGAAACAAAAACAAGAACTAAAAAGTCAAGGGATTGAGATAGATGGGTATACAAGACTGCAAATACAATCAAGTTATTAAGCAGATCGTAGACAATATGGGTTTAACTTGGGGAAATCAGAACTGGATAAAATATTGACAGGAACAGATGAGAAAATGATTAAGAAACTATTTAATTATTTATTGAGGATTAGACTAGAAGTTGAAGAAGTAAAAGAAACAATGATAGCATGGGCAAAGAATTTTGGATAAACCATAGATTGGAGAAATGACAACAACTTTGGGAAAGAAACTATAAATTAACAATGGCAACATCTTATAAAGAAAATTTGTATAAGATGTTTTATAGATGGTGTTATGTATTGATACTTTTAAGCGGGAGTTTCAAACCTGCCTACGTTTCTGATTGGCTGACAGTCTCTCCAGGATTGTATATAAGGAGGACTGCAGCCTCTGAGTTTTTGCTGAAGTCTCACCATATATTAAAGAGCTGTTGTCACTTGCTTGCTTGTGCCTCTCGTCATTCCCGAACTACTTCATTGGCGACGAGGATGGGATTGAGGCTACAAGAAGCCAACCAGTGAGACCACGAGCTTCAGCTAGGCGACGAGGCGAACCACAGGAGACATACCGGACATGTCTGCCTACGTTCCGCCCAAGCCTTTTGATCCGACCCGCGAAAAATGGGTCTCGTACCTAACAAGGTTTGAATGCTCGCTAGAAGCCAGCGACATGCAGGGCCTCTCGGCTAATCGAAAGAGAGCCCTATTCCTAAGCCACTGCGGACCGGACGTGTTCGAGATGGCCGAGTCACTGTGTGAGCCAACGCCGGTTCAAACAGTCTCATGGGACACCTTGATGGCAACTCTCCGGGCTCACTACGCTCCCGTCCCCTCCAAGTTCGTGCAGCGATACCAACTAAGGCAGCGCGTCCAACGAGAGGGAGAGCCGGTCAGCGCGTACATGGCCAGCCTGAGAAAAGCCGCAACTCATTGCGACTACAGAGACTTGGATGATGCGTTGCTTGAGCAACTGATCTGTGGTGTTCGGGACATTAGGCTGCAACGGCGTCTGCTCGCCAAGCCTGATCTGACGCTTGCCGGAGCCCTTGATGAGGCCAGGGCTCACGAAGCCTCCACAAAGGCCGCTGAAACGCTACAGCGTCCGCCGACCAGCAAAGACAGCCCCAAGTCTGCCCCGGTGCACAGAGAAGACGCCGGATCCAGCTCGGAGTCCGAGTCGGATGAGGACGTCTTCCGAACAGAGCACCGGAGAAAAGACACTGGCAGCCCCCGGCGAAGCTGTCCCAGCTGTGGCGGGCACCATGATAGACTGTCCTGCAAATACAGAGAGGCTATTTGCAGGCGTTGCGAGAAGAAAGGGCACTTGGCGCGAGTCTGCAGAGCCACTCTGCCCAGAAGACTCAAACCACGTGAGCGCCGCAGCCAACCGGAATCAGCGCGCCAGAAGCAGCCAACGAGAGAAGGCGGCGCGAAAAAACGGCGCGAATTTGAACCGCGAGATGGCCGCAGCATACACATCGACCAGGCCAGCACAACGGTCGAGGACAAAGTCAGCACGGTGGTCGAGATCAACGGAAGACCGTGTTCGATGGAGATCGACACCGGATCAGCTCTCTCCATCATGTCGTGGACAACCCTAAAGACCCTCCTGCCGTCGTTCCGGAAGGATCAACTCTCCAGACAGAGACTGCGCATCCTAGACTACCAGGGGAACCGAGTCCCCCTCGAAGGCGTGGGCACGTTCCGGGTCACCTACGGAGACTACGAAAGAGACCTGCCGCTGACCATCGTCACGAAGCAGCTGCCGAGCCTCCTGGGCATGGGGTGGTTCCGAGCCCTTGGCATGGGCTTCACCGGCGTCCACCTGATGTCCAAGTCAACCCTGAAAGACAGCCTCCTGTCCGAGTTCCAGGACGTTTTCGGGGACACTTTGGGCAAGTATGTGGGGACCCCTATTTCACTAAACTTAGACCCCAACGTAGCCCAAGTAAGACTAAAGGCCAGAAGAGTGCCGTTCGCATTGAAACCAAAGATCGATGCAGAACTGGACAAACTGATTAAGCAAGGGGTGTTGGTTCCCGTTGACCATGCCAAGTGGGAGACCCCCATAGTCACCCCAGTTAAGTCCGACGGCTCAATCAGAATTTGCGCCGACTACAAGTGCACGATCAACAAGGCCTTGCAGCCGAGCGCCTATCCGGTGCCGATCGTGCACCATCTACTACACTCCCTGGGCCCCGGAAAAATTTTTGCCAAATTAGACCTGGCCCAAGCCTATCAACAGTTACCGGTCGACGACGCCACGGCAGAGGCGCAAACGATCGTGACTCATAGGGGTGCATTTAAATGCACCAGGCTCCAATTTGGGGTGAGCGTCGCACCCGGCTTATTTCAAAGCACCATGGAGCGCCTGTTGCAAGGACTTCCGGGAGTAGTCCCCTATTTCGATGACGTCTTAGTCAGCGCCCAAGACGAACACCAGCTAGGGGACAGGGTACGGAACGTCCTGTCCAGATTCAGAGAAGCGGGACTAAGACTTAAAAAGAACAAGTGCAGGATAGCGGTCCCCTCGGTAGAATTTCTGGGGTACAGGGTGGACGGCACAGGCATCCACCCTACCGAAAGCAAGGTGAGGGCCATCAAAAGCGCACCAGCCCCCAAATCCAAAGCTGAGCTCCAAGCCTTCCTTGGACTACTAAATTTCTACTCAATGTTCCTAAGAGATAAGGCCACGGTCGCTGATCCCCTTCACAAACTCTTAGGGAAGAATGTACCATGGGTCTGGGGGAAACCGCAAGCGGCCGCGTTTGAGGCAGTAAAAAAACTCCTATCTGAGGACAGTTTCCTGATCCAATACAATGCAGAGCTGCCGCTCGTCTTGGTTTGCGACGCCTCCCCCGTAGGAGTTGGTGCCGTCCTAGGCCATAGACTGCCGAACGGCCTAGAGGCACCCATTGCCTTCTACTCCCGAACTCTGTCCAGCACAGAACGAAACTATAGCCAATTGGACAGAGAGGCTCTGGCTGCGATTGCGGGGGTTAAAAAGTTCCACGAATACCTCTATGGCCGAAAATTCGAACTTGTGACTGACCATAGACCGTTGCTAGGACTGCTAGCAGGCGACAGGCCAACCCCCGCTGCCCTCTCCCCCCGTTTAACTAGATGGGCGATTTTCTTATCGGCCTACTCGTACCAGCTCGTCCATCGGCCTGGGCGGACCCTGGGTCATGCGGATGCCCTTAGCCGTTGCCCCCTTCCCGACCTGCTGGACAACCCAACACCGGAAACCTCCGTCCTGTTGTTGGACACGTTAACCTTGGGGCCCATCTCCTCCGGCGAGGTGGCGAAGGCATCAAATAGAGACCCTGTTATCCGGACTGTTATGGGTTGGGTTTTGAAAGGGTGGCCGGACAAGGTGGTCGGGGAGGAGTACCAAGGTTTTGCCAACAAACGAAATGAACTGTTTACGCAAGGGGGGTGCTTACTGTGGGGTGACAGAGTGGTAATTCCAGCAAAACTACGAGATAGAGTTTTAGAATTATTGCACGAAGGGCATCCTGGCATCGTTAGGATGAAGTGCTTAGCCCGCAGCTATGTCTGGTGGCCCAACATGGACCAGGTCATTTCCGAGTGGGTGGGGAAGTGCAGACCCTGCCAGGAGTCTCGCCCCGATCCCCCAGTAGCGCCCATCCGAGAGTGGGAGAAACCAAAAGGCCCATGGGGGAGGATCCACATTGATTTTGCCGGCCCGTTCCATGGCCAAACGTTTTTAATAGTAGTGGATGCCTTTTCAAAATGGCTCGAAATTGTATTAATGCCATCCACAACGGCCGAAGCGGTTATCAAGGCCCTAAGAAAGTTGTTTGCCACCCACGGCCTGCCGGATACCTTGGTATCGGACAATGGTCCCCAATTTACAGCAACCCTTTTCGAAGGCTACTTGGCCGGCCTGGGGATCCGCCATGCCCTATCAGCCCCATTTCACCCGGCTTCCAACGGATTGGCTGAACGATTTGTCAGGACAGCCAAGGAAGCACTGTCCAGATTAGACAATGGGGACTGGCAGGCCAGGATAGATCAATTCCTTGCGGTTCAGCATGCATCACCATGCACAGCAACTGGGAGAAGCCCAGCAGAGCTCCTCATGGGGAGAAAGCTCCGGTGCGTGTTGGACAGGCTTCACCCTAACTATTCGCACGAAAACTTTAAGGGAGAGACCTGTGGCTTAAGGCAGTTTCAGGTCGGGTCCCCGGTGTTCGCTCGCAATTATGCCAGCGGTCCTCTGTGGGTTGCAGGAACCATAGTGGGGATAACAGGCCCAAAATCATACACGGTGGATGTGGGGGTAGATAGACTCTGGAAGCGCCACATAGACCAACTGAGGAAACGGGTGGTTGGCGAGGCAAACATCAACGCAGACATGTCCGAGCCTAACTATGACCACTTCTCCAAAACAGCTAACTCAAGCCCGGGGCCGCGAGAATACTTAGCTGACAAGCCCTGGTTCCAGCGCCGCCCCAGCGAGTCGCCACTCCCAGCCGGGAATAACCACGCCCCGGACAAAATCCAGGAGGTTCCATTGGCGGAGCCGGGAGAGACAAAGAGTCCCTCCGACCAGCTCGACGCCTCACCAAACACTGAACTGCGCAGGTCAACTAGGGCGAGAACTCAGCCTAAGCACCTGCGAGACTTTGTTTGTACATATGTTAATTTTTGAGTGTTAGTGCCTTCTGGGAAGGGAGGGGTGTTATGTATTGATACTTTTAAGCGGGAGTTTCAAACCTGCCTACGTTTCTGATTGGCTGACAGTCTCTCCAGGATTGTATATAAGGAGGACTGCAGCCTCTGAGTTTTTGCTGAAGTCTCACCATATATTAAAGAGCTGTTGTCACTTGCTTGCTTGTGCCTCTCGTCATTCCCGAACTACTTCAGATGGCATATGCCACCAGAAAGATTAACTGTTTAAAGATAAATCAGCTAAGTGTTGGAAATGTCACCAGTTGCCGGGATCATACTATCATATGTGGTGGTTGTGTAAAGAAACAAAACATTATTGGGTGAAAATACAAACATGGTTAGAGGGAATATTGCAGCAACATATAGAGTTAAAACAGATATTCTTACTGGGAATTTTACCAGAGAATTACAGTAAAGAAGATACTGTACATATTTGATCATTCATATAATAACAGTGGCTAGAATTGTATTTGCACGAAATTGGAAAGCAGATAAAATCCCGTTGGAAGGAGAAATTATAAAGAAAATTTTAGAATGTGCAGAAACGAATAGATTAACATTGAGAATAAAAGATAAGGAGGAGTCGATGTATTTCAAGACACAGGGAAAATGTTTATGATTGGTTAGAAAGGAAATATGAATAAGGGTATAGAGATAAAATAGATAGAGAACAGATGGGAGAAAACAATTAGAAAAATAGATACCCAGATGATGCCAAGTAAAACGAGATAGGGGAGAGGGGGTAAAGTGAGATATTATAAAAATGTACACAAATAAGGAAATAAAAATAAATATTAATTGAATAAGAAATTGAAATGAAAATAAAGATAATTAGAAAATTGGGGCTGCTCGAATACCACTTTAGATTGAACTGAAAAGGGAAACAAGAGAGAGGGAAGGAATAGAGAGAGAGGAAGGGAGAAGAGAGGAGAGGAGAAAGGAGAGGGAGAAAAGGGAGGGGAAAGAGAAGGTTAGAAAGGGGGAAGAAGAGAGGAGTGGGGGAAGGGAAGGGGAAGTAGGAAAGGGAAGGAGAGGAAGAACGAAGCAAGTAGGAGGAGAAAGAGGAAGGAAAAGAAGGGGAGGAGAAGAAGAAAGGTTGGAGTAAAGGTAAATGGTAAAAGAGCAGCCCCGAAAAAAATAAAATTAAAAATGAAAGTTAAAAGATAAGATGAATGAAAAATGATGGATAATGACTATACATGTAAATGTGTTTATGAGAAATAAAAATAAAAACTTTTTTGGAAAAAAAAACTTTGAACAATTCTATTTTAATTTATACAAAGGTATAAATAAGAAGTTATCTACAGATAATATCTCTTAGAGTGAAATTAAATAGTATCAAAATAGGTTAATATTCCAATCAAATATTAAAAGTTTTATATTTAAATAAAATCCTATAATTGAAATATTAAAGTATTATTAAAATTACTTTTTAAAGATTACAATTTGTCCAGTATCACCGAGGTCTCCTGCCATTAACATTCCATTGTTTATAATCATACAACTGAAGTATACTGCTGGAGGGTAATTTAGGCCTAAAACTAGTCCCTTGCTTACTGCAGGAATCTAACCTAATGAATTACATCCAATAAACAGAAGACTACCATTCTTCTGGGCACTGTTTCCACTATAAAGCTCTTATTTTCCCTAACATTCAAACGGAATTTGCCCTCCTGTAACTAAAATCATTATGCCTTGTATTAGAATAAGAGTAAGCAGATCTTGATATTCTTTTACATCATGTTTTCAGGTATTTATACAGTGATATTGTATATTTCGTCTCAGTCATCTTTCCTTAAGGTAAAATATACTTGGTTTTCAAACTGGGTTCACAGTTTTAAGTTATTCTTGCTGCAATTTCCTGAACTAATTCCTATTTCTTCAATTTCATTTATCTATTTAAAACATTTATATAGCTGCCCATCTATAACCAACTCTAGGTGGCTCACATTAAAAAGTTAATTTTAAGCAGCATAAAAGCCATATTAAAACTATAAAACTAAATACACTAAAACAACAGAACCCTGAAGCCAAGTCAAAGCCACCTAACCTTGTCCAAAACACTTAGGGTCTGGGCAGGTGGCCGGAGCCTCCCGCCACCACCACTACCGGTTCGCCTGAACCAGGGCGAACCAATATAAACCCACCACTGGTCAACTCCTATCATTTATTTATTTATTTATTTATTTATTTATTTATTTATTTATTTATTTAGATCCAATTAGATGGATCCGCCCCAGGCGCCTGATGGATCCTGGGAGGTTCCAGATGGAGCTTGGGCCATTTCCTGAGGTTCTAGCACATGACTCGGCCGAGGAGCTGGTAGCCGCCTAGGACCGGGCGGCTGGTGGGGCCTTGGACCGAGTCGTGCCTTTGCGGCCTCTTACCCGGTGCCGATCCCACGCGGCTCCTTGGTTCACTGAGGAGCTGAGGGAAATGAAGCGCCGGAAAAGACGCCTGGAGAGCAGTTGGAGGGCCAGTCTCGCTGAATCTGATCAAACACGGGTAAGGTCGCATATTAAGGCCTACCTAGTGGTGATAAAGACGGCAAAGTTTAATTACTTTTCCGCCTCTATTGCGTCATCAGGGAATCGTCCAGCCGCCCTTTTCAGGGTTACCCGCTCCCTGCTTCATCTGGGAGTGCGAGAGGATCCCTTGGAAGGCAGGGTGGAGGATTTCGGACAATACCTGTATGACAAAATCGCTCAGATCCAGGGGGATTTGGACTCTGACTGGGTAGATCAGGGCAGGGTGATGAGGAATAGTCTTGAGAATGTTATCTGGGAAGAGTTTGATGCTGTGACTCCTGATGATGTGGACAGGATTTTGGGGAGACTTAGTGCGGCCACATGTTTACTGGACCCATGTCCCTCCTGGTTGGTACTGGCTTCCCGGGAGGTTACACGAGGCTGGCTCCAGGGTGTTATCAACGCTTCGTTGAGTGAGGGTTACTTCCCCACCGCCTTGAAAGAGGCGGTGGTGAGGCCTCTCCTCAAGAAGCCATCCCTGGATCCAGCAATATTGGCCAACTATCGTCCTGTCTCCAACCTTCGCTTTATGGCGAAGGTTGTTGAGAGTGTGGTCGCACGACAGTTTCCGCAATTCCTGGAGGAAACATCTTATCTAGATCCGTTCCAGTCGGGTTTCAGGCCTGGGCACAGCATGGAAACGGCATTGGTCGCGTTGGTTGATGATCTCTGGAGGGCTCGGGACAGGGGTTGTTCCTCTGTTCTGGTCCTATTAGACCTCTCAGCGGCTTTTGATACCATCGACCATGGTATCATGCTGCACTGGCTGGAAGAGTTGGGGGTGGGAGGCACCGTGTTGCGGTGGTTCTCCTCCTTTCTCTCCGACCGGTCGCAGTTTGTGTTGGCAGGGGGGCAGAGGTCGACCTCGAGGCATCTCATTTGTGGAGTGCCGCAGGGATCGGTCCTCTCGCCCCTTCTGTTCAACATTTATGTGAAGCCGCTGGGTGAGATCATCCGTGGCTTTGGGGTGAGATACCACCAGTACGCTGATGACACCCAGCTGTACATCTCCACCCCAGGCCACCCCAACGATGCCCTTGAAGTGATGTCCCAGTGCCTGGAGGCTGTACGGGTCTGGATGGGGAGGAACAGGCTCAAGCTCAACCCTTCCAAGACTGAGTGGCTGTGGCTCCCGGCATCCCGATATAGTCAGTTGACTCCATCACTGACTATTGGGGGCGAGTCATTGGCCCCCACAGAGAGGGCTCGCAATCTGGGAGTCCTCCTGGATAGGCAGCTGTCCTTGGAGGAACATCTGACGGCTGTAACCAGGGGGACCTTTTGTCAGGTTCGCCTGATTTGCCAGTTGCGACCCTTTCTTGATCGGGATTCCCTGTGCAGTCACTCACGCCCTCGTCACCTCTCGCCTTGACTACTGCAACGCTCTCTACATGGGGCTCCCCTTGAGGAGCACCCGGAGGCTCCAGCTGGTCCAGAACACAGCAGCGCGGGTAGTGACGGGAGCAGCATGGCGCTCCCATGTAACACCGCTCCTGCGCGAGCTGCACTGGCTCCCGGTGGTCTTCCGGGTGCGCTTCAAGGTGCTGGTTATCACCTTCAAAGCGCTCCATGGCATAGGGCCTAGCTATCTCCGAGACCGCCTGCTGCTACCGACGACCTCCCATTGACCCGTGCGCTCCCACAGAGAGGGCCTCCTCAGGGTGCCATCAGCCAGACAGTGTAGGCTGGTGACCCCCAGGGGGAGAGCCTTCTCTGTGGGGGCACCTACCCTCTGGAATCAGCTCCCCCCAGAGATAAGGAGAATCCAGGACCTCAGTGCCTTCCGTCGTGCCCTTAAAACCCATTTATTTAAACAAGCCGGGCTGGCTTAAGATGAAATTTTTAACTGTTTTAAATGTTTTAAATGTTTTAATTGGTAATGAGTTTTAATTGGGCCAAATTTATATATCTTTTAATTGTTTTTTAATATTTGTCTTGCATGTCTTTTTAATTCTGGCTGTACACCGCCCTGAGTCCTCAGGGAGAAGGGCGGTATAGAAATTCAATAATAAATAAATAAATAAACTCCTATCATCCCAATCAGTTGGAGATAATGGGATCTGAGACAGTGGTGGGATTCAAAAAATTTTTACTACCGGTTCTGTGGGTGTGGCTTGGCGGGCGTGGCTTGGCATGGCTTGGTGAGTGTGGCTTGGTGGGTGTGGCAGGGGAAGGATACTGTAAAATCTCCATTCCCACCCCACCCGAGGGGAAGGATACTGTAAAATCTCCATTTCCTCCCCATTCCAGGGGAAGGTTACTGCAAAATCCCCATTTCCACCAGATCAACTGGGACTTTGGAGGCAGAGAATAGATGGGGGCAGGGCCAGTCAGAAGTAATATTTACCGGTTCTCTGAACTACTCAAAATTTCTGCTACCAGTTCTCCAGAACTGGTCTGAAGCTGCTGAATATCATCTCTGATCTGAGAAATTCCTCATGCCTAGAATTGGGGCAGAGGATGGGAGGGAAGAGGTCTGTCAACTCTCACCAATGGGCCGGTGATGAAGCTACCCTCAAGAAGCCTTTATACAGATTGCAGATTAACAGAGTTGGACAGGGTCTTGTAGGTCATCTAGTCCAACCCCCTGCCCAAGCAGGAGACCCTACCATTTTTGACAAATGGCAGTTCAATATATTTTGAAAGTCTCCAGTGATGAAGCTCCCACAACTTCCAAAGGCAAGCTGTTCCATTGGTTGATTGTTCTCACTGTCAGAAAATTTCTCCTTATTTCTAGGTTGAATCTCTCCTTGATCAGTTTCCATCCATTATTCCTTGTCTGGACTTCAGGTACTTTGGAAAATAGCTTGACCCCTTCCTCTCTGTGGCAGCCCCTCAAATATTGGAACACTGCTATCATGTTTCCCCTGGTCCTTCTCCATGGCTAGACTAGCCATGCCCAGTTCCTTTAACCATTCTTCATACGTTTTAATCTCCAGTCCCCTAATCATCCTGGTTGCTCTTCTCTGCACTTTTTTTAGAGTGTCAACATCTTTTTTATAGTGTGGTGACCAAAACTGGATGCAGTATTCTAGGTGTACACCTAGAATACTGAATCCAGTTTTATAGAGTGGTATTAGTAGCTCACTTGATCTTGATTGTATCCCTCTGTTAATGCAACTTAGGAGTTCCATTTTCACTGGCAGAGAGTTGTAGGAGGCTGTTGCAGCCAAAAACGGAGCTTGAGAGGCCACAGGCGGCCTCCCAAGCTCCGTTTTCACTGGCAGAGAGTTGCAGGAGGCCATAGCATCTGAAAACGGAGCTCGGGAGCCCATTTTCACTGGCAGAGAGCTCAGGCCACCACAGGTGCCGCGACACATATGACGTCAAGCTGACCATGCCCACCCTGGCCATGCCTACCCCAGCCCCCTGAGGTCAAACACAATCCTGATGCAGCCCTCAATGAAATCAAGCTTGGCATCCCTATTCTAAGTTTCTTTTGTATCATGATGACTAGAATTGGATGCAGTATTCCAAAAGTAGTTTTTCTAGTGCAATGTAGAGCAGTACTACCGGTATCACTTCCTGTGATCTTGATGCTATCCTGTTGTTGATGCAACCTAGGACTGCATTGGCTTCAGAGGTGGTATTCAGCCAGTTCAAACCAGTTTGGGCAAACCAGTAGCGGCAATTTTAACTATTTCACCAAACTGATAAATACCACCTCTGGCTGGCCCCACCACTGCCCACCTGCTCTATGCTCACCCCACCCAACCCCACCCTATATATGTTGCCTTCACCATGTAGCCCAGCTAATCGCCTTGCCAGTTGCCTCCACGCCTTGCCCACTCTGCTCAGCTCACCAATGGTAAGCATGCCGTCTGCTTACCCTTCGCCTTGGGTTGGGGGCTGGGGCCCAGGGACACACCATTCTCCAAGACTCCAGGGCTTCCTCCTGCATGCCACCGCTCTCCCTTCACAACGCATAACCCCATTTCCCCTCCTTCAGGGGCCCCGGTCCTTACTCAATCTCCCCGCTTCCTCCCCCATGATTGTGACTTTCTTCATCCCATGACTTTACCTTCTTCCCACGGCTGGCTGCCAGGGAAGGCAAGCCAGGGCTGAGCCATCGCTGCTGGGCTACCCGCCAGCCCGCATTTGTGTGTCACTCTTGTCGCAAGATGCTTGCAGCTGCCACATCTTTTTTTCAGTGTGAGAAGTCTCCCAGCCGCCACCTCTTTACCAGCCAGAACCAAGCCGGCAGCGGTGGCTGGCTGTTCTGCCCCAGCTATGGAGCCCAAGAAATGTAGTACACACAAAACTCTGAACAATTCCGTTTACTACAAACAATCTTTTTTCAAATGCAGGCTATTACTAAAAATGTCCTTAACAGCCTGCCAGGAATTCCAAAGATTAGATAAAGGCTTACAAGAGTTGGCAATTAGCCCAGAAACCAGTTTTGCAAGGAAACTTCACTCTCAAATGCTCAGCGAGCGACCGGACGAACATGCATTGTTTCCTGCAACGTTTACAAGCTGTGTGCAAACTTAAATAGGCTACAGGAATGGCCAATTAGCCTCAAGCCTTACACTCGAGGAGACCTCCTCCTGAGTAACCACTCCTGCCTTTTGGCAGCCCTGTGTGCTCATGCATTGAGAAGAGGCTCCTCCACTTCACTCTCTTCACTCGAAGGAGCCTCTGGAAGTTCTGAAGGCCCTGGCTGAATCTCTGCCTCTGGCACCACATCTTCTTCAGCCTCCTCGCTGTCCAACTCGCACCCCGGCTGCACAGGCTGCTGGCACGACACCACACCAGCTTCCTCATCGTCGGGATCAGCCACAATCTGTGCAGGCTGCTGGCAGGCCACAACACTGGCTGCAGGCTTCTTGCATCAAAAACTACTAGCTTCTGCTTCTCGAACGCACCCAAAAAGAGCTTCAGTCCCATGACTGTTGCTGCCGTTGCTGCCCTGTTCTTCGTGCTGGCCGCACACCCCATTGCCTCCGCTCCGGCGCAACAGGCAATGGGGTGCACATGCCCGGCCAGCGCGAAGAACAGGGTGGCGATGGCGGCAATGGGACTGACTGAAGCTCTTTTTCAATGCATTCAAGAAGTGGAGGCCAGTAGTTTTCAGTGCAAGAAGCCTGAAGCCAGTTGCTGCTGCCGGCTCAGTTCCAGCTGGCAAAGAGGTGGCAGTTGGGAGGCTTCTTGCACTGAAAGAAAGAGGAGGAGGCTGCAGGCATCTTGCGACAAGGGGGGTGAACAAATGCGGGCTGGCGGGGACCCCAGCGGTGATGGCTCAGCCCTGGCAGCCAGCCACGGGAATAAGGTAAGGTCGCAGGATGAAGAAAGAGGCAGTCAAGGGGGAGGAAGCGGGGAGATTGAGTAAGGGCTGGGGCCCCTGAAGGAGGAGAAATGGGGCAATGCGTGGTGAAGGGAGAGCAGGCGGCATGTAGGAGGAGGCCTTTGACAGATTCTGAGTTTAGCCACCTCAGACCCTGGGCAGAAAATATGTAGAAAAGCTGCAATAGCTGTAAGTTCAATTTTTTTTCCTACTGGGTTCTATGGACGTGGCTTGGTGGGGATTATATGACTGTGGGCATGGCCAACTCAATGTCACGCACAGCAAGGTGCTGCCCCACCAAGCCATGCCCACCAAGCCACACCTACAGAACCTGTAGTGGAAAAATTTGAATCCCAGCACTGATTGGTTTATATTTTTTTTCGCAGCTGCAGCACGTTGCTGGCTCATATTTAAGTGGTGGTCCACCAAGACACCTAGATTCCTCTCATAGGCATTACTTTTGAGAAAGTAATGTTTATTCTATACCCATGCTTTTATTTTTTCTTGCCAAAGTTCAAGACCTTACTTTTCTCACTACTGAACAAGACTGTGATGATTGTTCTGAATCATAAGTCTGTCTTCCAAAGTGTTTGCAATTTCTTCCAGATCGGTGTCATCTATAAATCTGATGATTTCATCAGATTTGAACTAGATGAACTAGTTCAGACTCCTCATCTAGTTCATTTATAAAGATGTTGAAGAGCACTGGCCCAAGATAAAACCTTGAAGATTACTGGCTGAAGAGAAAACTACTGCATGCTTACCTCCATGTAGATGTAGCTCCATTGAGGACCACACACTGAGTGCAGTTGGTCAGCCAACAGTGTGTCCACTTTAAAAGAACTGATTTTAACAAACTTAGAGAGAACTAGGGAAGGATTCTATGGACGAAAATCTTAAAGAAGTAATGAAGAACCCAAGAAGTTTGGAAAACTCTAAAAAACATGATTATTTATTTTTATTATTCAAATTTCTATACCGCCCTTCTCCTTTCGGACTCAGGGCGGCAATTATAAAAGCACAGCACAGCACAATACCACTGAAAAAGAAAAATAAGAAATCCAAGAAGAAACCAACATGGTTGTACAAAGAACTCTCTGATAAATTGAAAGACAAAAAGCATAAATATAAAAATGGAAAGAGAGAAACCTAATTAAGGTAAAATACCAGCATATGGTCTGAATCTACAAAGATGAAGCCAAAAGCTAAGACTCAGAATGAACTGAGACTTGCAACAAATGTCAAAAATAATAAAAGAAGTTTCTTTCAACATATAAAAAACAAGAAAAAAGTCACAGAAAAGTCAGATAGGAGATGATGGCAAGGAAGTGACAGGGAGCAGAGAGAAAGCAGAGCTGCTTAGTTCTTTGTTTGCATCTCTCTTCACAGAAAAAGAAGAAAGCAGCCGAATTTAGCAGAAACAGAACTGTAAAAGACAAACTAGGAATACAAATTAAAATAAGCAAAAAAGAAAAAAGTAAGAGAACACCATTCTAGATGAGTTCAAATTACCAACTCCTGATGGATTACATACCAGAGTTCTGAAGGAGCTGGTGATCTCAGAACCATCTTTCAAAGAACCTAAAGCATTGGGGAACTGTAAAGGAGCTAATGTAATTCCCATCTTCAAAGAAAAAAAAAAAAGGGGGGGGGAGATCCAGGAAACTACAGTCAAATCAGCCTGACATCAAGGACATCTAGGAAGACCCAGGAAAAGATAATTAAGCAGCAGATCTACAAACACCTGGAAGCAAGTAAATTTATAATCAGAAGCCAACATGGGTTTCTCAAAAACAGATCATGCCAAATAAATCTTATTTCATTCTTTGACAAAGTGACTAAATCAGTGGCCCATCAGTGAAATGCTGTGGATATAATATACCGTATTTTCCGGCGTATAAGACGACTTTTTAACACATGAAAATCTTCTCAAAAGTCGGGGGTCGTCTTATACGCCGGGTGTCGTTCTCCTGTAACCAGGCAGACCAGCCCAAAAGACTCTAACGAGCCTTAAATGGCTCTGGCGATCGAAGCTCTGACGATCCCAGCTTTGCCTGCTAATCAGACAACTCAGCTGGGATGCCAGAGCCATGTTAAAGGAAAAAACTTTTTTCTTTTACGTGGCTCTGCAAGCTCTGACGATCCCAGCTGAGTTCCCTGCCAATCAGGCAACGCAGTTGGGATCGCCAGAGCCATCGATCCAAGCTCTGACGATCCCAGCTGCGTTGCCTGCTAATCAGGCAACGCAGCTGAGATCGCCAGAGCCCAGAGCCCTGTAAAAAGAAAAAAATTTCCCCCTCCAGCTTGCTTACCTTAGCTGGTAATCGCAACGCTTGCCTTGCTTGGCTTGCCTGAATCCATTCCATCAGCAAGCCACTCCCTGCCTGCAATCATGCAGGCAGGAATTGTGGACTTCAACTCCCAGAATTCCTCAGCCAGCAAAACAAAGCTGGCTGAGGAATTCTGGGTGTTGAAGTCTACAAGTCTTAAAGTTGCCAAGGTTGGAGATTCCTGTTCTATTGGGTAAGTTTTTTTCCCCTTTGGGAGCTTTAAAAAAATAGTTAATTGGGGTTTTTTTTAGTTGTTCTTTTTTAGACCTAGCCATTTAAAGTTTAGGAAGTTTTAAATTAAGTTTTCATATAAAAATAAAAATAAAATAATATTTGTGCAGCTTTCTGAGATTTAGTGTGTTTCTGTAGTGTTTCACTCTAACTACACAAACACACAAAATCTCACAAAGCTGTATGTGGAATTTTGTGTGTGTAAAGTGTGAAAGTTGATTTTTTTGGGCTTTTTGTGGCTGTGTGAGGTTCCTGCTTGTTACAGGGGCCATTTTGGGTCTAGCACAGCTGCTTTTACATTGTGGGTGAGCCAGTTGTGTTGTGTTGTGTGTGTGTGTAAAGTGTGAAAGTTGGTTTTTTGGGCTTTTTGTGGCTGCGTGAGGTTCCTGCTTGTTTCAGGGGCCATTTTGGGTCTAGCACAGCTGCTTTTACATTGTGGGTGAGCCAGTTGTGTTGTGTTGTGTGTGTGTGTAAAGTGTGAAAGTTGGTTTTTTGGGCTTTTTGTGGCTGCGTGAGGTTCCTGCTTGTTGCAGGGGCCATTTTGGGTCTAGCACAGCTGCTTTTACATTGTGGATGAGCCAGTTGTGTTGTGTTGTGTTGTGTTGTGTGTGTGTAAAGTGTGAAAGTTGGTTTTTTTGGGCTTTTTGTGGCTGTGTGAGGTTCCTGCTTCTTGCAGGGGCCATTTTGGGTCTAGCACAGCTGCTTTTACATTGTGTTGAGCCAGTTGATGTTTTTTAATTTTTATTTGGTGTGCATTGGAAGAGGGGCAGTCTTATATGGCGAGTATAGCCCAAACCCTATATTTTAACAGGAAAAGTCGGGGGTCGTCTTATACGCCCAGTCGTCTTATACGCCGGAAAATACGGTACTTGGATTTCAGTAAGGTAAACCACAATCTACTTCTTGGTAAAATAGAAAAATGTACAATAGATAGCATCACAACCAGATGGATTTGTAATTGGCTGACAAAGCACGTGCAAAGTGGATGTGCTTAATGGAACTACATCTACAGAGGGAAGTAAGCAATGGGGTACCCCAAGGTTCTGTCTTAGGATCAGTACTTTCAATATCTTCATAAACAATTTAGATGATGGAATAGAAGGGGAAGTCATCAAATTTGGAGATGACATCAAGCTAGCAGGAAATGCCAACACCCCAGAAGACAAGCTCAAGATCCAGATGGATCTTGACAGAGTTGAACACTGGACCCTACCTAACAAAATGAAATTCAATGTAGAAAAACTCTACAGTGTTTTACACTTTGGCAAGAAAAACCAAATGTACAAGTACAGATAAGGTGAAACTTGGCTCAATATCAGTAACTTGAGAGAGATCTTGGAATCCTAGTGGACAATTACTTAAATATGAGCCAGCAATGTGCTACAGCTGCCAAAAAGGCCAATCCTAGACTGCATTAACAGACAGAGTCAAGATCACAGGAAATATTTGTACCGCTTTATAAGACCTTGCTAAGACCACCCTTGGAATACTGCATCCAGTTTTGGTCGCCACGATATAAAAATATATATTGAGACTGGGAAGAATGCAAAGAGCAACAAGGATGATTAGGGGGCTGGAGGCCGAAACTTATGAGGAACGGTTGTGGGAATTGAATATGTCTAGTCTAATAAAAAGAAGGATTGGGGTGACATGATAGCAGTGTTTCAATATTTGAGGGGCTGCCATAAAGAAGAGGGAGGTCAACTTATTTTTCAAAGAACCAGAAGGCAAGACAAAAAGCAATGGTTGAAAACTAACTAAGGAGAGAAGAAACCTAGGACTAAGGAAAAATTTCCTTAGAAATTTCCTGACAGTGAGAATAATCAACTTTTGCCTTCAAAAGTTGTGAGTGCTTCATCACTGGAGGCTTTTAAGAAGAGACAGGATAGCCATTTGTCTGAAATGGTATAGGATCTCCTGCTTGAGTAGTGGATTGGACTAGAACAAGGGTGTCAAACTTGATTTCATTGAGGGCCACATCAGGATTGTGTTTGAGCTCGGGGGGCTGGAGTGGGCGTGGCCAACATGGGTGTGGCCAGCTCAATATTACTCATATTAGGGTTGCCTGTGGGGGCCCGAGCACTCTGCCAGCTTGTGAGCTCGGTTTTCAGCTGTGACAGCCTCCTGCAACCCTCTCCCAGTGAAAAAGGAACTTGGGAGGGCTGCGTGCAGTCCTCTGGAGCTCCATTTTTGCTGGCAGAGGCCCTGCAGGTCACTCCTTTGTTGTTTCCAGGGCGGCCCTGTGAGCCAGATATAAGCACCCCTTGGGCTGGATCCAGCCTTAAGTTTGACACCCCTGGATTAGAAGACTTCCAAGGACCCTTCCAAGTCTAATAATGTTCTATGTTCTATCTAATGGTTCTTTTGTCTATCCCATATTGTTCTATTTTACGAAGAAGTAGGCTGAGGTCTACTTATCAAATGTCTTAGTGAAGTCTAAGTATACTATATCCACAGCATTTCCTTGATCTGCTGATTTAGTCACTTTGTTAAAAAAGGAAATTTGTTTGTTTGGCATGATCTGCTTTTAACAAACCCATGCTAGCTTTTAGGTATGTGGTGGCTCAGTAGCTAAGATGCTGAGCTTGTCGATCAAAAGGTTGGCAGTTCAGCGATTCAAATCTCTAGTGCTGCGTAATGGGGTGAGCTCCTGTTACTTGTCCCAGCTTCTGCCAACTTAGCAGTTCGAAAGCACGTAAAAAATGCAAGTAGAAAAATAGAGACCACCTTTGGTGGGAAGGTAATAGTGTTCCTTGCGCCTTTGGCATTTAGTCATGCTGGCCACATGAACACGGAGACGTCATCAGACAGCGCTAGCTTTTCAGCTTTGAAACGGAGATGAGCACCGCCCCTTAGAGTCAGGAACGACTAGCACATATGTGCAAGGGGAACTTTTACCTTTACTTTTACCTTTATGCTAGCTTTTAGTAATCATCTTGTTCCCTTGTAGGTGCTCACAAATCTCCTGCTTGCTGATTGGTCTGTACTTTCCTGGATGTACTTTTTCTTCTTTTTTGAAGATTGGAACCACATTTCTTTTCCAATCCTCTGGCACTTCTCCTGTTCTTCAGGAGCTCTGAAAGATTTTATTCAGTTGGTTCTGAGATCACATCTGCCAGTTCCTTCAGAACTCTGATGTGGTCCCTGTGATTTGAACTTGTCTGGAGTGGACAGATATTTTCTTATCTATTGCTTGTCTATTTTGACTTGTGTTCTTGCTATCTCCATGGTGCTCCTTTTATATAGCAACTATATGTAAAATTTACATAATAACAACTGCCCACAACAACTGACAGTAGAAGCCTATAAGGACATTTGTAGTTTTTATCAGCAATGGCCCAAAGTGTCAGACAAGGGAGACATTAAGTGGACACATGAACCTCATCTCTCACCTCCCTCCTACAATTTAGCTCTATTGGTTTGCTGTCAGCATGCATTTTTCAGTACTAACTGCATTCACTTGATACATCAACATAATAACATATCTCTAATATTGTGCAAACAGGCTTCTAGTTGCATAGTACGATTTTACTTTTATTCTTTTTTCACTCCACTTCCCCTTCAAAGGATTCTCCATCTGGGTAGAACAAATTTAGAGGCTGCAGGTAAAAAAACTGTTCTACCAACAATGTCAGTTCCATGGTGGATTGACAACTCTGGTCTGACAAATGTGAATTGTGGGTTGACAACTCTGAATATAATATGTATAAGAAAAATACAAGAAAAAATTAAAATTTCCCCAATTGAGTGAATTAAGAACTAGAACAAGAAAAAAGCCAGTTATGCAAAGTATTAAAGTGACAAATACATGTTTTGACAAAATATTGTTAAGATTGAAAAAATGAGTGTATAGAAGCCAAATACCTCCACAATAGCATAGCCAAAAATAAACCCAGTGAACAGTTCAGTGTGAAATATATGTCTTAAAATCAGATACAACAAAATCACTTAGTCAATAATTACTACAAGGCCAATTATTCATGAATCTATGTAAAACATCAAGTTGACACATTGCAATAAGGAGGCATATTGTGGCACATCTTGACTTATAAACCAAAGTCCATGTCTCAGTGTCACTATTAAAGTGATAAACAGTTTAAACTACATAAAGGCATGATACTTGTGTCCCTATAAAGAATCTAAAGAAGAACTGCTAAAATTATTTGTGTCATCAGAAGATTTAAGTAAATAAAAAGTACTTTTTACATAGTATTGAAATTGTATTAAATACAAAATTCAAAGCTCAATTTTTTTATTTTTTTTATTTTTTTTGCATTTAGATCTGTTGAACTACAGTCACCATCTAAATAAAAAAGTGATGCAGTTGTGTGATTTTCTCATTGTCAAGCATGTAGCAATTTGAAGTAGTCAATGAACTGTCTAGATAGTCTCTAAGGACCAGTCACAGGTTTCATGTTACTGGTGTCAAATTATATTAGACATTTAATTTTAAACTTCAGGTACTTCAATGTAAAACATTATGGCTATAATAGCCATAAAGCAGTGGGGCATTCCATTTCATAGAATTAATTTTTCTATTTTCCCTTCTTGAATTTAAGCAGCATCTCCTATTTGTAGCTCTGCTCTCTCCAAAGTAATTTACCTAATTAGAGAATATTCACAATTGCTTAAAGTATAAACATCATAGGGAGTCAAACATTTGGATAGAAAGACTGAAAACTTCTCCAGAGCCTTACAAAGTTTTAATTTAATGTGAAAAAGTGCAGAGAAAAATTAATTTCAATAAATTATTTTGTCTATAATAAAACCATGTGACAAAATGATACATTCTCTGCTATATTTGCCTTTGAATTTAAAAAGATATTTAACTTCTCAATCCCTGCTGCTTTCATGCTATTATCTGTCAGGATGGGGTTGAGGGTTGTCCCCAAACTGTGAACCAGCTCACGAGCAAACACATTAGGACTGAAATAAAACTAGCAGAGGAGTCTTGTATAAAAATATACTTTACTTCAAAATGTTTAAAAAACACTCTATCTTTAAAAAGGCACATTAACAACAAAGACTTACCTTGGTTAAATGAAGCCAGGCCATCTCCCTAAATTCCTCTCCACAATACCGAAACAGTCCATAAGAAAAAAACTAACATGACATTAAACAGCTTCGGTGTCGATACATCATCGAGGTGGTAGAAGGGCAGCTGTGTAAGCTTCACAGCTAAAAGTCACCTGTGAAAAACAATTCAATCAGCAAACATGGCTTGAAGCTCCTGGGAGGGAAACTGTCCAGCTCTCCCTCCGATCATAGCTCCAACAGCAGCAACAGTTCAGATGTTGGCTTGCGTGCTTCAACTCAGCAAAAGGCAAGCCGAAATTGGAGACTTCAAAAGGATCCCAGCTATCTCAACTCACAGTTGCAACTAGCTCCGTGGGAGTATCTTTACACAGCTCTTCGGCTCCTTTTCTGCTGCTATCTCTGCTGCAGCCATCAGGACTCCTTAGCTGAGTTCTCCTCCCTTCTGCAGCTCTGCTCTGGGCTCTGCGTCCAGGTGCTTCAGCACTGGCTCTGCATCTAGGCCTAAACAGTGTCTAGGCCCAAATAGCAAGCAGAAAGGTCCGTGCTTATATGGGGAGTTAACCTGCAATTAACTAGGGCGGAGAAGGCTTGCAGTTAATTGCAAACAGGAGATGGCTTGATTGGATCCATACTGTTTGTAACTGATCAAGTAGCTACAGCAATTCTGAAAACACTCGTGACAATCCCCTTCTCTGTGGCTATTTGATTTGATAACAAACATACATACATCATTGGATACATATACACATCAACAGTCAGTACATTTTACATAGCCATCAATATTTTACCCAGGAGATAATGATGTTGTTCACGAGGCAGCGGTTTAGTAAACACATCCGCCACCTGTTCCCTTGTTTCACAATAGATGGTTTTAATGAAACCTGTTCTCACCAATTACTTTACATGTTTATTCTTAATAACAATATGGCGCGATCTCTGACATACAGCATCGGCCTCCGATATGTTAACAGCAGCCATGTTGTCCTCGTAAATATTTATAGGATACATGGGCTCCCTCCATAAGCTCACCAAAAGATCATCAAACCAAACTAGGTTATTGGAAGCTTTGGACAAACTCACATACTCAGCTTCCGCTGTGGAAGTTGCAATTAGCTTCTGCTTTCCAGAGTACCAATACACAGGGCTACCATTCAGATATACAATGTATCCCGAGGTACTTTTTCTAGATCTAACATCCCCTGCCCAATTGGCATCCGAATAACAACTCAACCTTAGTTCTCCGATTATTTCTGCTCCAACAACAATGAGTAATTCACGGTATCCTTTAAGTATCTTAGGACTCTTTTGATCCCATTCCAATGGTATTGTGTGGGATGTTCCGAATGTCTAGATAACACGTTTATGGTTAAACTAATGTCCGGTCTTGTCCAATTCGCGATGTACAACAGCGACCCAATCACGGATTTGTAAAGGGTCTTATTCTCAAACACCGTACTCTCACTGTACATGTTTTTAAGGAAATCTGTTGCCATAGGGGTATCACATGGTTTCGCCTCTATCATGTTGCACTTCTTAATTAATTCCAAGATCTTATCTTGCTGAGAGAGTCGAAACCCCTTCTTGGTTTTTACAAATTGCACCCCTAGGAATTTGTTGATACGGCCTAATGGTTTTAGTGCAAAACTTTTGCTTAGGCCATCTGAGAACTTCTTGTAACTGTCCTCAGACTTACAAATGTACAAGATGTCATCTACATACAACAGAATTGTTTCCCTAATGTCCTGATGGTCTTTAACAAAAACACATTCATCAGCCGATGATGGTGAAAAGCCCATCTGTTTCAGGCTTTTAGTGAGACACTCGTACCACCGCTTACCAGATTGTTTTAAGCCATATAGGCTCTTGTTTAACAACCAAACGTCGTCTTCCCGATGGCTTACTTCCTGAGGAATCCTCACATACAGTTCTTTATCTAATTGGGCATGCAAATACGCAGTCTGTATATCAAACTGATATATATTTTCACCTCGCATGGTAGCAATAGTGAGAGCTGTTCTCACGCTCTCAGGGCACACCGTAGGCATTGTAACGGGACAGGGGAGGCATTGCAGGTATTTGTGGGGGGGAAGTGAGCTGGTGGAGATGTCTCGAAAAAGGTAGGAAAATTCTCACTGTCTTCATAGCAGCTGCAGAGAGAGCTGATAGCTGTCAAGGTTAACTGTTCCAGCATGCCAGATAGATGGGGCTGTCTGAAGAAGTACCCCACATGACACCTTGGGGAGATGTGGATTGGACACTCAATTTGGGGGAAGGGATTTGGGGATGCTTTCAATATGTAATTTTTGTGCCTATTGCCTCAGACTTTGCTTTTCTTTCGCTGCATTCAGTTCATACTCAGTAAAAGTATCTTTCTCTACAAACATGGAGTTGGAGTTTTTCTTTCTTGAGTTTTGAATGGAGGCACACCTGACACACTTGTGCCCATTATTTCTGGTCGCTGTATTTATGTAATGCAGTGCATTATTATCTTCCCTATAATAATAGGGACTCCTTTACATATCTGATCACTGGTATTATGTGTCCAATCATTCTAACCCCACACTGAACATCAAAAGTTTCTCAGTCCAGGCATGTCCTCAAGTCACGTCCTCATGTCCCTCTTTCTTTTTTTTTATTGAAAAAGTCTTTCAAATACAGATTTTTCCCCTTTTTCCCCCCTCCTCCCTAACCCCCCTCCCCCTCCCCTCCCCCTGTGACTTCTTCATAATAAAACCCAAATTCATAACAGATTATATAATACTTTACCATCCACTTACTCCATCCCCATATGCTGACCCTTTCTTTTTAATAAAATTATCATATCCCCCTTGTACTATACTATACATTTCAAAGTGACATTCTATTATAACATTATCTAATAACTCCTAATTTAACATAATAATATTATTATACCTCCCAATTTAGCGATTTCTGCTCATAATCTACCCTTTTACTACCCCCCATACATGTATCTCTTAAGTCAAATCTTTTATGTATATTAATATAACATTTCAAAGCAACCTTCCACTATAAAACTATATAATAAATCCTAATTTAACATTTATTCAATTCAGCTACCCATTTCCTTCCCCCCATTGTTATATCTCTTAACTCAAATCTTTTACATACATTCACATCTAAACATAATATCCCTTTTCTTTAAACTAAACAATCAATAACCTAACCTGTCTCCACCCTCTTTCCTACAAGACTACCATACTTAATTGTTCTTAATATCTTTATTCTTCTGCCCACTCCACTAGAAAAATATTCCCTTATGTAAATAAAATCCTAAAAAGACTTTAAGCTTGTAATCCATATAATATCTTCTGTAATGTCTTTCAGCTGGATAATATACTCCATCACCCATATTAGGGTAACATCGCATCCTAATTCCAACAGTATTTTCGGTATCTTCAATTACCATCTGTCCCCATCAGTAACAAATATCTTCATATTAAAAAAACAACAACAACCACCCGAGTGACTTTATATTTATATTTCATATAATGTCTATAGAGGTGTCTTTTATCCAGATTATTAATTCCAACCACCATAATAGGGTAACAACCAGATCTTCTGCATGCCCCAGTCCAGTAACTCTCTTGCCATGTAACTCAGCATAAACGTAATATATTTATCAAAAAATCCAAAAAACAAAAAAAGATATTTCCAATCCATTTAATTTAAGGCCCTTTTCACATCCCAAAAGTTCAGCACTGCAGAGGTCTGTCACTCTCCTCAGGATAAAATAAACCAATACTTTGCCCATTATCTTTTCATATATTCAATCATCTCTTAGATAACTGGCATTACACTGTTGTTTAGTTTAAAAGTTTTTGTTTTTGTGAGACCTGCTTCTTCTTTTCTTGACTTTTTGTGGGTTAGATCTCCGTCCTGAATTCCTTTCTGTAGATTGTGTATCGACTATTTGGTTTTCATGCTGATCTATAACTTGATCTTGTTGGTTTTGCTTTTGTGGCTTAATTCTTTCTGGTTCTATAAATTGTATATCAACTGATTGATTTCCATGCTGGTTTGTGGCTTGATAAGTCATTACATTAGAAACCGGAACCACCTCTCTTATATTAAATAGTCCAGCTGAGACCTCTGAGAGAGAATCCAAAAATGGCTCATCTGTGGAGACCTCTGTAATTTGTTGTTTCTTCATTACTTCCATCTCCTTCTGCTTTTCTTGAGTTTCTATCTCTTGTTGATTTTGCTTTTTAAGGACCTTGTAGTAAAATTCTTCCGCTTTTTCAACAGTATTTAACTGATATCTTTCTCCTTGATATCTCAATATTATACCCACTGGAACATCCCACCTGAATAAAATATTTTGTTTTCTTAGCTCAGTCACCAAAAGTCCAAATTTCTTTCTATCTCTTAACATCTTAGGCGGAAATTCTTTATATATCCAAATTTTTCTCCCATACAGTTGTGGAGTAGAATTGAAAGATTTTTGCACAATATCATTTCTTATTTCTTTATCTGTAAAGTAAATCACCACATCTCTAGGCAATTGCCTTTGCTTTGCAATCCAAGAATTTACTCTATAGGCCTTGTCAATTTTACAAGATACTTCCTCAGGATGAACCTTTAAGATCCCAGCCAGAACTTGAGCAGAAATTTTTCTTAAATCATCACTGTTATTTTCCTGTAAGCCTCTGATTCTGATCGCAAATTCTGTAAGCTTGTATTGCATCATTACAACTTCTCTTTCAATCCCTTGCTTTATATCTTCTGCATTATAAGTCTCGTGACCAGCTTCCTTTTTAGACTTTACTTCTAAACTATTGTCTTGAATATTTATTAAATCCTTTTCAATTCTTAGTATTTTATTGTCCAAATTATAAATCTTATCTTCAACTTCCACCATTTTAGATTCTAGTAATTTAATATTTGTATCCAACTTTATAACAACTTCTGAAAAACCATTAGTCACTGTTACAATATTTCGTTGCAGATTATCATACTTTAGTTGTATCATTTCTTTAATTTCCTGCCTTAATTTTTCAAATTTCTGGTTCACAGTCTCATAATATTTTGCCATTTCCTCCTGAAGAAATTGTTTTAAGTTAAAACCATTCTGCAGAGTCTGTAGGCTCAAAGCTTGTTCAGACAATTGTGAGTGGGGGAGCACCCCCCCCCCACTGCTTGTCTATCAGGCTTTATAAGTTTTAACGCCATCCTGCCAGCAAACTCTTTTTATTTTTTTTTAAAAAAAGAAAAACTTTTCCCCAAACAAGATCAAGTACAAATCTCCAAGAAGAAAGGAACTTAAAATAACTATTTTTCTTCCAAATTGTAGCCAGCACTATATATTCCGCTACTTTGTAGCTGTTACGGAAGGACTCTCACTTTCGGCTTTCTTCTACTTCTTCTCAGCGGTCGCCATTTTAAAGTTTTTTTCTCTTTCACTCTAAAATGCTTATAAATTCATTAAGGATACTTGCAATTTAGGGTCCAAAGTCCAAGTCTCATCTTTTTTAATTAATCCATCTGTTAGGTTCGTTGATTAATCCAGTTCCAGCGCCTAGCTCTGCAAAAAAGGCAGAGTTCTTCCGAAGCCCGGAGCAACGGCGAGCGGGAATAGGGAGCCACTACCTGCTCGTCCCCAAGAGTTAAAAAAAACTCTGGAGACTTCACAGAGGGCTCTACCTGCTCTAACCTCGCCTACCTCGCCTGCTCTAACTCACATTTCCATCAGGAAATGGAGTTTTTCGAGCCGCCTTTCAGATGTAAAGGTGGCTCTTTACAGGCATCGAGGCTGGCGGTCTCAAAGGACCGTCTGGCGGCAGCGGAAGCCAGACCGGAAGCCTCATGTCCCTCTTTCTTATGCACACATAACTCTGGGAGTCAAGCTGCTCCATTGATTAACTGTTCTCATTTTCAAGAAATTCGTCCTTAGTTCCAGGTTGAATCTCCATCTTATGAATTTCCATCCATTGCTTCCTGTCTGCCCTGAGGCACTATGGAGAATAAATCGGTCCCCTCTTCCTTGAGACAGCTCTTCAAGTATTATAAGACAGCTATCATGTCACTTTAAGCCTTCTCTTCATTAGGTTAAACATACCTAGTGTCAGAGCTGGCATCTTTTACTCGCACCTATGCTTTAGTAGATGCCAGTCTGCCATAAGCCATGAGGGGAGGGAGCTGTAGGAAGACAGGAGGGAAACTAAAAGCGATCTACATGCCATCCCAATACATCCCAAGGCTGAGGACCCAGGAATGGAATGCAATGCCTATCCATTAACCCAACTGTTGCAGGGACAGTTATGAAAACAACTTATTCAAATATGATTGGACAATGGGGAGATAATAGGGGGGACGGAGAAGGAAAAGTTAACTAGAAATCTTTAGAAAATTTAGATCTGAATTTGCTACTGTAACCATTTGGCTTTTAGTAAAAGTAACCTTTTAGTTAAGAATGGAGTTAAGAGTGTTTCTTTCCTAAGAAACCAGGCTGGACCAGGACTGACATTAAGCCAGATCTGCAGTACCAATTTCCCAGAGCTAATGACTACCAGGAAAATTCTATTCTGAAACAGGAGAAAAAAAGAGATGAAAGACTCTGAGGTGAAAGGAGAACCCGAAACCCTGGAAGCTCAGCAGGGAACAGCCAACTTGAGCTTGGCACTTGACCCAAAGCAACAGGGAGGATGTTGCTGTCCGTGCTCCCCAAAGTCTGGCAAGAAGCTTTGCTAGATGGAACCAAACCCTGCTAGTCGTGGGGATTCAGAAAATTAGATAAGATGGAGGAAGCCCCCTCCAGGAATCACCATCAGCCAAAGACCCACACCCACACTGGTGCCATATGGAGAAGCATATTTTATAGACAAAGCAGCTCCCACCTTCCTGCCCCCTACCCTTTATTAATGGGCCAGAGGCAGAAAGTCAATCCTTTGTCAAAGGACATTTGCAACACAATAGCAACAGAAACTAACACAATGGGCCCCATCTAACCCAAACTCACCACACGTGACCTGGGAAGCATGTGACCTGGGAAGCACATGTGACCATCAGCCAGCAAGGCTAGCTAAGACCCCCACCCCCTGGGAGTCTGACAACCAATCAGGATACTCTTTCGGGGCCCCAAGAAATGCAAAGCCAGAGAGAGCATAAAAACCTGAGGATTTACTGTATCTGCCCCTTTTCTGTTCAGGAACTCAAACCATGTGATCCTGTCCACCATTAAACCATCTTTCCAAGCAGTCTCCATGTTTCCAGTGTCTTTTTCCCCACTTGGAGCAGAACCCAGAAGGATATTTCTTCCAACACAGTGTTTAGTCATTTCAATTAAATTTACAATTTCTATATTTCCTTTTTGCCATATTTATTCCTCATCTATTTTTTTAAAAAACCAATATTACCCTTCATCCTCATCTCTAATCTTAATCAAATTCAATTTTCCCTTCTATTCTATATTATACCCCTTCCCATTGTCATCTATTTTTATATCCATCCTCACATTGGTTAATTATGTAATTACGTAATACAGTTGTTTAATACAAATTCAACATTTTAATATTAACTATCTTTTTTGTATATTAATCAATATGAACATGAATATTCCAATTATTTCCATGCAATCCAATTTCTTACAAATCAATTAATTATATTTACCAATAATAATAAACCAAATATTTTCCCCCATATATTCCTCCAAACCACAACTTAACCATTTCTGCTTTCAACACAATATACAATTAATAGTATCTCAATTATTACAATTCCCTAGTTAAATAGAGCTTTTTTTCTTTTGTGTTTTAAAATCTTGAACCTCCTCTTTTGCCCTAAATTTCCCATTGTTTGCAGTTTTGCACCTACCTTTTTTGGTGAGGAAAAAGAAATCTCTCTGCCTCATTTTGTCACGTTGCAGCCTGCTTACTTTCAGTTTCGTTTTTTTCAGCATAGCTAGGGGAAAAAAATCTGCTCCAGGAATTTACCTCTTTGCAGCTAGCTAGCAACAGAGCCCTCCGCAAAACACCTGAGAGTAGGGCAGCTCTTTGAAGCCCCGTGGCAAGAATTTAAAGTTTTTTTTCCCTCTAGCCATCAGCTGGGACTTCGGGGGCAGCAATAGATTGGGAGTGGGCGGGGTAAGCGAATGGCAACCGGCAATCCAACAGAGGGTTAGAGTGAGTGAAGGCGTGGGGGGGGGCGAGAGAGGGCTTTGGCGACCCCTGTGAAATGGCCGTTCGACCCCCAAAGGGGTCATGACCCCCAGGTTGAGAACCGCTGTTTTAGAGAATGGAGGCTGACACCACCACCAATCCATAGATTGTGCAATCGAGATCCTATCCGGTGCCAAACTACTGAAGCCCAAGCTTTACTCTATGACACCAAGGGAGTTGGAAGAGCTCAGAGCTTTCATTGACAAGAACGTAGCCAGAGGATTCATCTCACCAGTGAAATAATGCATAGCCATCCAGTGTTGTTCCGGGAAAAAAGGATGGCTTTCTAAAACTGTGCATTGATGACCACATCCTGAATGCAATTTGTGTGGAGAATGTATATTCCTTACTGTTGATGAAAAACATGTTGAGCCAAACTAATTGAGTTACTGCATTCTCCCATGAAGAAGCAGTAATGTATCTGGAAAAGGTGCAAGATGTACTTGAGTGGGAAGCTCACTGCACAAGGAAGCAACTTCTAAGTTTTTTGGGGTTTGCAAATTTTTACCGATAATTCATCCCCACATTTACATAAATCATGCTACCATTAACCAACTACTTAAAACCAAAGAATGGGAAAAACCCCAACCAAGCCAACCACTAAGATAGACTATGGAGTGCCAGGAAACTTTCAAAAAGCTTAAACAACTGTTTGCTATTGAACTCATTGTCAAACCCCCCCGATCTGAATGAGCCTTTTGTCATCCAAGCGGGCATAAAGTGATGTGGCTGTGGGTGCAGTCCTCCTTAAAAAGAACCCACAGGGGATCCTGCAGCCATGTGCCTATATGTCGATGAAGCTCTCCAAGACAGAGTGCAGGTAGGCAATTTGGGAGTGTTGGGTGCATTGGGCACTGATTACCTAAAGGCATCTGTTAGAGGGCAGCAAAATTCCCTTTGAGGTTTGTACAGATCACAAAAACCTAGAGGCACTAAGAACACCCTGAAGATTATCACCTAAACAAATAAGGTGGGCACTATACTTCAATCATTTCAATTTCAGCCTATGTTACTTGCCAAGGGGAAAAAATTTCCAGGCAGCTGCAGTACAACAATATCCAAAAGGAGGTTATCAATTTCATCATCTCCTCTAACCAAATAGCTTCTCCCACAATCACCTGGGCACAAAGCAAAGTGAAGCCCCAGATGGTCGATGACCTCACACAAACATTACAATTGATGATGACTGATACAAGCAGCACAAAGATGACTTCACCCTCTACGGGATGGCCTCATATAGATAGGGGCCAAATTCTATGTATCAGCAAGCCCAAAAGCCTTGTGCTGCAACACAGCCATGACTACAAAACAGCTGGCCATTTTGCATTCATGAAAACCCTGCATCTAGTGAGACATCAGTTCTGGCCTAGAAGGAAGACATTGAAAGTTATGTGGTCAACTGCCCGGTGTGTGCCTCAGCAAACAGACAGCCTGGAACACCCACTGATTTATAGCCAGCCCAATGTTCCATGGAAGGAAAGCTCCATGGACTTCACTGTGGAGCTGCCCAACAGTTTGGGAAACACCATCTTATGAGTCATCACTAACATTTTCTCCAAAAAAGTTCATTGTGTTGCCTGTGCCAAAATCCCCTCAGCACAAATCTTAGCCAAGCTCTTCATACAAGCATGTCTACAGACTCCATGGGGTCCCTGAAAGAATCATCTCAGACAGAGGTGTTCAATTTAGGTATAAATTTTGGCAAGAATTCTTGAAACTTTTGATGACTTCCCAGGGGCTCAGCTCTTCTCACCGCCTCCAGACAAATGGAACCAGTAAACACATGAATGGCGTTTTTGAACAATACCTCTGCTATTATGTTAACTTCCAACAATACAACTGGGCAAAACTTCTCCCCTTTGCAGAAGTGGCATATAACAATGCTGTGCATACGAACACCGAGTTCATGCCATGTCAGGTGGCCACTGGCCAGGACTTAGTTGCCTTGCCAGAATTCCCTCAACAACCATCCTATAGCACCATTTCTTACAACATTCTTGACCAGTCTTTTGCAAGGTGTTAGATGATGTGAGGGAATTCCATAAAAAATATGCCAACAAGAAAAGGCAACCAGAAACCAAATTTAAAGTAGAAGATGAGGTGTTTTTTTTTTTTTATTGAAAAAGTTTTCAAATACAAGTTTTTCCCCCTTTCCCCCCCCCCTTCCCTAACCCACCCTTTCCACCCAACCCCCCCTGTGACTTCTTCACAACAATAGGCTATTTCATAACTAGTTACATACATAATATCTTCCCTTTCCCTTAATCCCTTCTCGGAATACTGACCCTTAACTTGTTAATCTTATAACTCCCATTTTTACGGTAATCTGCCCTTTTTCTCCTCCCCTAAACTTATTGAGTATTATTACAAATTAACCTTTAATCTTTTATATATATTAATATAACATTTTAAATCGGCCTTCTCCCTGCAACCAAATTTATTCAATTCTGTCCACTTCCTCCACTCCTCTAAATATATGACTTGAAATCAGACAATACAATTCTAAATATAATCCACTACCCACTTTACTAAAATATACACATATCTATATATGCATCCCATTTTATAACAATCAGTAAACTAACCTATTTCAACCCTTCAATTCCTACAAAATCATGCAGTACAATTCTAAATATAATCAACTGCCCACATTACTAAGATATACACATATCTATATATGCATTTCATTATGTAAAAAGAGAAAAGACAATAACTTTAAGTTTATGATCCATATAATATCTTCTTTGATGTCTTTCCATTAGATTGTTAAATCCATCACCCATAATAGGGTAAAATAACATGCTGGTGCAACAGTTTGTTCAAAATCTTCAGTCATCTTCTGCCCCCATCAGTAGTAGATATCCTCACACCTGTATAAAAGTAAAAACAACCACCCGAGTGACATTATAATTATGAATATATCCGTATGGTTATAGTTGTGGTATTCATCAGGATTGTTAATTCCCATCATTCTACTGAGTAACATCCAGATCTTCTGCATGCCCCGGCAAAACTCTCCTGCCTTATAACTCAAAGTAGTTATAATATATTTCCAAGAGAAAAAAAAGGTAAATAAGAAAAAATTAGATGATTCAAATCCAACAAAGTGAGGCTCTTTCCACATCCCAAAATCATGGCCTTGCAGAGATCTGCCACAATCCTCAGGATAGTATCAGACAATTGTTCGCCGCCACTATCTTTTCTAATATTCATTCATTTTTTAAAGCGCCTGGCTTCACTGTTGCTTAGTTTAGAAATTGCTGTTTCTATAAGATCTGTTTCTTTTCTTTTTCTTTTTCGGGTTGAATTTCCATCCTCTTCTCTTGCCTACCAATTGTATATCTGCTGGTTGATTTTCATTCTGCTTTGTGGATTGTTCTTGTTGGGTTAATTTTATCATCTCATCTTTCTTCTCCGTCACTTGTATATCAACTGATTGATTTGCGCACTTGTCTGTGACTTGATGATTCATCACCTTGGGTTCGGATGACACTGCTCTCTTATTTATAAACAGTCCAGCTGGGGTCTCCAAGGAGTCCAAAGACAATTTATCCATCACAGCCTCTGTAATTTGATGTTTTCCTTTTATTTCCAACTCCTTTTGCTTATCCTGTATTATGCCTAAAGGTGTTAAATTCATTTTTAGAATTTTTTGATAAAAATCTTCCGCTTTTTCAACAGTGTGCAATTGATATCTTACGCCTTGATATCTCAATATTAAACCAACTGGGATGTCCCACCTGAATAGGATATTTCTTTTTTTTAATTCAGTCACTAAAAAGCCAAATTTCTTCCTCTCCATTAACATCTTGGGCGGGAGCTCCTTGAAAATCCAAATCTTTCTTCCATGAAATTGCAAATTGGAATTAAAAGAGTTCTGCACAATATTATTCCTAATTTCTTTATCTGTAAAATAGATCACCACATCTCTAGGCAGTTGCCTTTGCTTTGCCCACCAGGAGTTTATTCTATAAGTTCTATCAATCCTGCAATACACTTCATCAGGTTGAACCTTTAAGATCCCAGCCAGAATTTCAGAAGATACTTTCCTTAAATCATCTCTATTATTTTCCTGCAGACCTCTCAGTCTAATTGCATATTCTGTAAAATTATATTGAGTCATTAAAACTTCTCTTTCAATCCTCTGTTGTACATTTTCCTCATTACCAATCTTTTGGTCAGTCTCCATTTTAGATTTGTCTTCCAAGCTATTATCCTGAATGTTTATCAAATCCTTTTTAATTTTTTGAGTCATGTCATCCAAATTCTCCTCGATTTCCTTCATTTTAGTCTCTAATAATTCAGTCTTTGCCTCCACCCGAATCAGAAAGCCTGATAAACCATTAGCAGCTTTTGAAATCTTTTTATTCAAGAAGTCAGACTTTGATTTCACCAATTCACCAATTTCTTTAATTTCCTGCTTAAATTTTTCAAGTTGCTGATTCACAATCTCATCCCTTCTTACAATCTCTTCAAGGATAAATTCTAATATATTAAAATCGGGTTTCTGACGCTGGAGAGTTGAAATTTGTTGGCGCAATTTCTTAAGGGGGGAAATTCCCCCCCCCTGTTTGTCCAGCTGTGTAAGTCCTGATGCCATTTCCCACACAGACAAGATTTAGCAAAAATGAGAGAAGAAATAGAAAACAAAAAGACTTTCCCTCATTAAAAAAAACTTCTGAGCAGCACAGGAGCGAGGTTTTCTCTAGAAATGTAGCCAGTGATATTTATTCTGCTACATTGTAATAATGAGAAACGGAAGGACTTTCCCTTTTAGCCCTTCTCCAGCCACAGCAGACGCCATTTTAGAAGGCTCTTTTTCCCTCTTTTCCTCTGCTCTTTTCTTTTAAATAGTTTTTGAAAGGGTGAGATACTTGCGGTTCAGTATTAAGGGTCCAGTTCTTCATTTCTTTAATTATTCTTTTAGATTCACAGGCTTGCTCTTGACGCCTGGCTCTGCATAGGCAGAGGTCTCCCAAAGCCCGGAGCAGCGGCAGGGGATATGGGGCTTCTCATCCGCTCCGTCCCAAAAGTTAAAAAAAAAACTTTTGGGACTCTGCGGAGAGTTCTACCCACCCCTGCTGGCTCTATCTCCGTTTCCTCTTGGAAACGGAGTTTTTTCGAGCCGCCATCCGCTGTAACGGTGGCTCTATACAGGCAGAGGGAGCTGACGATCCCAGAGGAACGTCTGGCAGCGGCCAGCAGCAAACCGGAAGCCCTAAGAAGATGAGGTGTTTTGACTAAGGTTCAGAATTCATGTCAGCAAGTTTTCAACAAAGGGTAGGACAGGTAGGTATAAAACACAGACGCACAAATCCATACACAGCAGCTGAGAATGGTGTAGTTGAAAGACAGAATGGAGTCTTACAAACCATGAAGGACTCACTGCTGGAGAATTCTGGTCTGAGCAGGTCATATTGGGGTGAAGCCATGTTGTCTGCTAATTATTTAATTAATAAGCTGTGGAGTTTATCTATTAATGATACTCCATATGCAGTGCTATATGGGAGAAAACCATCTCTAGCTCATTTAAGGGTTTTTGGAAGTAATGCGTGGGTGCATATTCCAAAAGCAAAAGCAATTAGAAGAAAAGGACAACCAAAGGCTAGAAAGCTCAGGTTTATGGGCTATGAGCCTGGTTCAAAAAGCTATCGCTTTAGTGATGGGAGCAAAAGAATTGTGATTTCAAGATCTGCTATTTTGCAAAGCAAAATTAGAACAGAATTGATGCAAATTTTTGGAATGATTCACTTAGTGACGGTGATCCACTTACTGATGGTAACTCACTTAATGATGATAATTCACTTAGTGATGGTGTCAGCATTCAGGAAGGAGAAATTGGACAAGCTGCAAAAGACATGAAGCAAGAGAGGGTTGAAACACAGGAGCAGTCAGTGCCACACATGGACAAAGAAATAAAATCCATGAGTGAACGTAACATGTTCTATGTCTATCTATGACTTTGCCACAGGGTAGCAAAGCTGTAGGATGTAAGTGGGTATACAAAAAGAAAGTACTACCCAACAATGAGATACAATATAAGGCAAGGTTAGTGGGGCATTTTGACATAACCACTGCATTCCTCAATGCAGAATTAGAGGAAGAAATTTACATGGTTCAAGCACCAGGGTATGAAAGTAAAAAGCCTAACATGGTGTATAAATTGAACAAGGCCATTTATGGTCTGAAGCAGTCAGTTAGTAATAGGAATATATGTTTAGATATTGCACTGAAGGGTTGTGGGTTCAAGAGTTGCAAGGCTGATGGTTGCATATACACTGGAAAGTTACAAGGTGGGGATTGTCAACTATTAGTATTTGTGGATGATCTTTGTTTCATTGCAAAGGATGTATCACAGTAAAAGGGTTACCAGGTATTTGAAGGGAGCTATAAATATGGGTCTTCAAATACAGGTATCTGAAGAATATTAAGGTAATTTGATTTTATTTCTATTGCAGTCATGAAGGGAGGAGTGTCAGAGTATGAATATTCATGGACTGGAATAGATCAGCCAATGGGGACTGAATGGAGACATGATAACAAGGTCAGCCAATGAATAGGCATGGTAACAGGCTCAACCAATGGAGGCTGTTTAGAAATAGAAACTTAAGCTGGAAGTCTGGGCGTGGCTTAAGCAATTGAGTCTGTGCAGAAGCTTATTTATTTATTTATTTATTTATTTTTATTCAATTTGTATA
Source organism: Arizona elegans (assembly GCA_022577455.1). NCBI lineage: Eukaryota > Metazoa > Chordata > Lepidosauria > Squamata > Colubridae > Arizona > Arizona elegans. The sequence continues at coordinate 161,372,235 of JAKOOJ010000001.1, forward strand.
CCGCCCTTCTCCTAGTGGACTCAGGGAGGTGCACAGCCAAAACTAAAACACATACCAATACAAAATTTAATTTTTTTTAAAATAATTTCATGACTTTGGCCCCAAAATTTAAAACATTCAAACTAAAACCCATTGACAATTTAAAAAACTAAAAAAGCTAGAAAAAGGCTAATTTTCTAAAAGGTTAATTGCCCTGAATAGAGGAGGCTCACTTTGTGGAGGAGGAGGAGCTCTGGGCTCAGCTTTGAAATGAAACAAGCCTGAACTAGTCTGCTCTGCTAAAATGAAACTAACTGTTCTCTCCTGCCTTGTGTTCTGTCTGTAACTTCTACCATGTTGGAAGAATCAACTATTGGTATTTATTTTATTTTATTTTATTTTATTTTATTTTATTTTATTTTATTTTATTTTATTTTATTTTATTTTATTTTATTTTATTTTATTATTTTATTTTATTTTATTTTATTTTATTTTATTTTATTTTATTTTATTTTATTTTATTTTATTCTATTCTATTTTATTTTATTTTATTTTATTTTATTTTATTTTATTTTATTTTATTTTATTTTATTTTATTTTATTTTATTTTATTTTATTTTATTTTATTTTATTATTTTTTATTTTATTTTATTTTATTTCTATACCACCCTTCTCCTGCAGGACTCAGGGCGGTGTACAGCCAAGATAAAACATTGCATATAAAATTTAAAAACAATTTAAAAAACAATTAAATAATTTCGGCCCAAGATATTAAAAATAACCCAATTAAAACCGAATTCAATTAAAACTGAGAGGATGGGATCAAGCCAGCCCAGCTAGATGGAATAGGTGTGTTTTCAGGGCCCGACAAAAAGTCCAGAGGTCTGATATCGTGTGTATCTCAGGGAGTAGGTCATTCCAGAGGGCGGGTGCTGCCACAGAGAAGGCTCTCCCCCTGGGGGTCGCCAGCTGACACTGTCTGGCTGATGGCACCTTGAGGAGGCCCTCTCTGTGCGAGCGAACCAATTGTAAATACTTCATCTTACATATATCTTATTATATATATAAAGAAGTTAATGAATCCTGCTGAATCAGTTTATCTGTATGTGTTTTCTGGATTTAATTTCTGCAACAAACTCTTAACAGTGTTTCTCTCAACCAAGTACCTGTAATCTTGTCAACCCTCAAAGAAATTAAGACCTAAATATATTGGTCCTTTTCCCATCAGGACCATCAATCCAGTGACTGTAGAATTGAAATTATCAAAATATTTTTATGTGTCCACCTGGTGTTCCAATGTAACCTATTAAAACCCACAAGTATATCTCCCTTGCATCTCACAATGAAGCCACAACCAGCACCCATTCTTATTGAAGGGGAACAACATTTTGAAGTTAAAGAAATTCTGGATTCAAGAATCCACAGAGGCCGGGCTTCTTTTGGGACCGCCAGCCCCGCCGCCCGTAAAGAGCCACCTTTACAGCTGAGAGGCAGCTCGAAAAACTCCGTTTCTTTAAGAAAATGTGAGGAAAGCCGGCGAGAACAGGTAGAGCCCTCTGCGAAGTCCCCAGAGGTTTTTTTTTACTCTTGGGGAGGAAGCAGGATGAGGCTCCCTATCCAGCTTGCCGCTGCTCCGGGCTTCGGGGGAACTCTGCACTTTGCAGAGCTAGACGATGTGACCAACCTAATCAGCGAAAACTAACAGATTGCTTGAATAAGCAGGATGAAATCCGGATTTGGGACTCTAAATTGCAAGTATTTGTAACAACCCTATGATTGATTTTAAGAATGAAGAAAGAGTGAAAGGGGAAAAAAAGTTTAAAATGGCGGCTGGCTGAGGCTTGAGAAGAAAGCTGAAAGCGAAAGTCTTTCTGTTTGAATGATTTAATATGCTACAAAGTATTTGAAGCAATAGTGCTGGCTAGAAGAGAAGAGGAAAATTTCTGTTTCATGCTTCTTCCTTCTTAGAGACATGATATTGATATTGTGTGGAGAGAAGACTTTTTTTAAAAAAAGAGTCTGTTTGCGTGGCAGGATGGCGTTAAAACTGACAAAGCCAGACAACCAAGCTGGGGGTGGGGGCTCCCCCATTTATAAATCACAAGAGCAATTTTTGAGCTTGCAGATGCAGAAGAATGGTTTTAAAGACTTAAAGGAATTTGTTGTGGAGGAGTTGGCAAGACATGATGAGATTAGGAACCAGAATCTTGAAAAATTTAGACAGGAAATTAAAGAGTTGGTTCAACAAAAGTATGATAACCTGAAGCGTTATATTATAACAGCTTTGAAAAGCTTTTCAGAAGTAATTATAAAGATGGATAAAGATATCAATTTAGAAATAGAGTCTAAAATGAAGGAAGCTGATTATAAGATTCATAATCTGGATAATAAAATACAAAGAATTGAAAATGACTTGACAAGGATTCAAGAAAATAGCTCAGAAGTAGAGTCTAAAATGAAGGAAGCTGATCACAAGACTTACAAGGTAGATAATATAAAGCAAAGGATTGAAAATGAAGTTACAATGATGCAATTCAGATCCATGGAATTTGCGATCAGAATGAGGGGAATACAGGAAAATAACAGGGAGGACTTGAGAAAGATGTCTGCTGAAGTTCTGGCTGTGATTTTAAAGGTTAGTTTTGAAGAGGTATTCTGTAAGATTGATAAGGTCTACAGAGTAAATTCTTGGGTGGCAAAGCAAAGACAATTGCCTAGAGATGTGGTGATGTATTTTACTGATAAAAGAATAAGAAATGATATTGTGCAAAAGTCTTTTAACTCCACTCTAGAAATGAATGGAATGAAGATCTGGATATATAAAGAGCTGCCGTCCAAGATGTTAAAAGATAGAAAGGACTTTGGATTTTTGGTGACTGAGCTAAAGAAACAAAACATCCCATTTAGGTGGGATGCTCCAGTTGGTATAATATTGAGATATCAAGGACAAAGATATCAATTAAACACTGTTGAAAAAGTGGAAGAATTTTACTACAAGGTTTTTAAAATGGGCCCAACATCTCCACGTATGTTATCAGTGTCAGGAATACAGGAGGGGGATAAAGAAAAGCAAAATGAACAAGAGATTGAAACTCAGGCTAAGCAGATGGAGATGGAGATAATGGAAAAACAACAAGTTATAGAGGGCTTTTTGGATGAGCCGCTTTTGGATTCTCCTCCAGAGGCTATAGCTGGATCACCTATAAATATAAGAGAGGCAGCTTTGGATCTCGGTTTGATGTCTTATCAGGTTAAAGACCAGCATGTAATTCAATCAGCTGATATACAAGTCCTAGAAAGGCAACCAGAGTGGAGTGTCGAGTCCTACCGGAGCTCGCCATCGATGGGGGGTGTGGGAGACGGAGGAGCGGAGATAAGCAGCCGCAGGGAACACACAAACAGTTCCTGAATAGCAGCATTCCTGCATAGCAGCATTCAGGGCAATGATTGATGACGTTGCCGGGCCTCTCCGATTCTGCTGTCCTCGCTGCTCTGGTGCTCGCAGCTGTTACTGTTAAGGGAGTGGGGGGTGCTTGATTGATAATCACTGGATGTATGTTTAAGGGGTTGAGTTTTTGTTAAATAGCGCTGTGGTGTGGTTACATCCAGCGCTGACTTTGAACCAAACCACCGACTTGTACTTTACTTTTGACTGCAAGCTTATCATTGCCAAAGTAAACCCTGATTCTCTGTGCGTTACTGGTGATTATTTCTTATCGCAGTTCTGAATGAACGACAAGCCGAGAGAAAGTCAGCGCTTGGTTCCTTTTCACAAGAGGTGAGGATTCCCTGTGGCTTTGCAGCAAAGGGGGATATGGCAGAAGGGACGGCCTTGGAAGAGCAGGAGTGCGGTGGAGATGTGGAGGGGGAGGAACCACTGATAGAGGAGGTGAAGGAGAGTGTGGAACAGTTGGCAGTGAAACCAAAAGTCAAGCAACCCAAGAGCGCCCCGCCCCGACCGGAGGAGGAGAGTTTTCCAGGACAACGGGCTCGGACGGGGGATTGGTGGCACAGCCCTGTTCTCCCCGGGCCGCGGATGCCAATGCCCCCTCGCTTGGGAGCGTCTTTCCAGGGCTGGAGGGAAAGACGATGGACTGATGAGGATGAAGGGGAGTGGGGGTATCCTGCCTCACCCAGTCCCAGCACCATGGATATGCTACGTGAGCGTTTTGGGGAATCTGGATTTCGTGACGCCCCATCCTGGCAGCCCTGGGTTGCAGGGCTGGAGCCTCCGGGTTCTTCTTGGCAGGATACAGGGGTGACCGCTTCGGAGACCCAATTCCGGCTCACAAGTCCTAAATTGAGGATAGAGCGGACCTCTAGACGATCCATGGACCAACCCCCTCCAGAACAAGACCAAGGTGCCTCGTCGGGAGACCTTGGAGCCGGTCCTGAGACCCAACCAACACAATTGGCAGGGGGCTTACCTGTTGGGGGTCGCGGGGCGACGAGGGACCGACCTAGGCAGGACAGGAGAGCGACTGGAGCAGCGAGGACCCCAGGCCCCATGCCTTGGCCTCCGGGGGCCCCACCGGGGCTGTGGGTCCCGCAGGCCGTTTGGGGACCCTCTGCCCTGCAGACTTCCTTTGACGGAAGCCCTGAACGAGTGGCTCTTTTCTTAAGCCAGGTGATAAGCCATATGGACCAATATGGACAGTGGTATCCCTCCCAGTGGGCTATGGTGGTTGCTGTTACGGGGGTCCTGACGGGAGAAGCGGCTGAGTGGGTGGCAGGCCTCCATGCTAAACATGCAAGGGAACTCGTGGACATGGGACAATTTCTGGAGGCTCTTCGTGCCAGATTTGAAGTCGAAACAAGCACCCAGGTTGCAGAGGGGGATTTGTTTGTGCTTAAGCAACGGGGCGTACCAGCAAAGGAATATGTACAGGAGTTCCGAAAGATTGCGCCTCAGTTGGTGGGGTGGCCAGAACGTCTTCTGGTGCACCAATTCCATAAAGGACTAGACCGTGATTTATGGCAAGCCTGCGTGTACTGGGGCTTGCCCCCAAAATTGAGTGTGTGGTACAAGGCAGCCATCTAATTGGATGTCGGTCTCCGAGAATTCCGTATACGGGGTGAAGGGGTTGCAAGTCAAGGAAAACGACCAGCAGAACGCACACAAACACCCAAGGAGACTAAACCGAATGCTGGCTCCGGCTTGGGGGAAAGGATCCAGCGGCCTGTGTTTCGTTGCTTCAGATGTAATCGCCTTGGTCATCAAGCAGCCCCGCAACTTGGACCAAAACCCCCCTCCTAGAGCTGTGTTGAGAGGCAGAGGCCGACCAACATCCGAACGGTCCCAAATGACTCGAACATCCTGTACGGAGAGGGATCCCCTGGCTACAGATACTAAGAAAGTGGTGGCGGAAAAATTCCCGATTGTGGCTGGGGATAGTGATGACGACGATGAGGACCCACATGACCCGATGGTGAGCGACCCCATCCGACCTTTTGTGGTACCAGTCGTACTCCGAAACCCACGGGCAACTACTGGACGCCAATATGAGGCATTGATTGATTCAGGATGTACTCGTTGTTTAATTCGTAGGGCAATAGTTGACGAACTTGGGCTGCGGGTTGTGCGGTTGAGAACCCCTATTACCTTTGAACAAATGGATGGTTCATTGCTGGGAGGGGCACCAGTGACTCATATAACAGAAAAGGTGCACCTCGATATTGGGGAGCACACCGAAACTATTCGGTTTATTATAGTGGAGAAAATGTTAGAACCAGTGATATTAGGATTAGCATGGTTGGACAAGTGGGCTCCTACGATATGGTGGGGAGGGTTTTTTCGCAAACTTCGATTACTGTTGGGACCTCCCCCTACCAAGGAGGAAAAAGAGCCAGCAGGGGGAATAGAAGCAGAGAGCCCACCAGCAGACACGACGTATCCTAATGTGTATAGGGATCTTGCCAGAGTCTTTAGTGAGGAGGAATGTGAGACCCTGCCCCCTCACCGGCCTACGGATTGCAGTATTGAGTTAATACCCGGGGCGAAGCTACCCAAGCCCCGGATGTATTCAATGACACAACCCGAACTAAAAGAATTACGAAAATATATAGACGAGAACTTGGCCTGGGGGTTTATCACACCTAGTCGATCAAAGATGGCTGCCCCTGTTCTGTTTCATGGGAAGAAAGATGGGGGTTTACGCTTATGCGTTGACTTCAGAGATCTCAATGCAATGTGTGTGGAGCCCCTCTATCCACTTCCCTTAATGAAGGACCTGTTAGCTGCCCTAGCCACCGGTCGTATCTTTACAAAACTCGACCTACATGAAGCGTATTATAGGATACGAATCAAACCAGGGGATGAGTGGAAAACAACATTCAATTGTCCCTTGGGAAGCTATCAGTTCCAGGTCATGCCGTTCGGACTACAGGGCGCCCCTGCGGTGTTCATGCAGTTCATCAATGAAGTGCTGCATGAACATCTGTACAGGGGTGTCCTTGTATATTTGGATGACATCTTAATTTACACGCAAACTGAAGAGGAACATATATCTCTGGTCCGACAGGTCTTAGACAAATTATTACCTGCTAGGCTGTACGTGAAACTATCCAAATGTGAGTTTCACAAAAAGAGGATAGATTATCTAGGCTATAGAATATCAGAGAGCGGGGTAGAGATGGATCCCAGAAAAGTCCAGGCAGTGCTTGAATGGCAGGCCCCTAAAACCAGAAAGCAATTACAGAGCTTTCTAGGCTTTGCAAACTTCTATCGGCAGTTCATTCCCAGATTTGCTGAAATAGCCCTACCACTAACGGATCTGTTACGGACCAAACTGGCCACGGCTAAACCAAAACCGGGACAAGCGTTGACGTGGTCGTCAGCGTGTCAAATGGCTTTCGAGCAGTTAAAAACACTCTTTGCTCAAGAACCAGTACTCAAGCATCCAGACCCAACGCAGGCATTCGTAGTCCAGGCAGATGCTAGTGACGTGGCTGTAGGAGCAGTACTCCTACAAAGAACACAGCAGGGAGGGTTACAACCTTGTGCCTATACGTCTAAAAAATTAACCACGACAGAGCGGGCATGGGCGATCTGGGAAAAAGAGGCATTCGCGGTCCGTTGGGCGTTGATGACATGACGACATCTCTTGGAGGGGGCGTCTCATCCTTTTTAGGTATGGACGGACCATAAAAACTTAGAAGCCTTACAAACGCCCAGGCGACTATCTCCCAAACAGATAAGGTGGGCACAATATTTCCAGCGTTTCTCTTTCCGGTTGAGGTATGTTCCTGCTGGGAAAAACTTCCTGGCTGATGCGCTGTCCCGGATGCCACAGTATAATAGCAAGCGAGAGGAAGTGATAGAACCTCTAATTGCACCTTCCCAAACCCTATTAAGACTTACGGAAGTAGATGGTCACTTACGTACCGAGTTTAAAACAGCTTTACAACAGGATCAATGGGTAATCCAAAACCCCTCTATGGCTAGCTATAATGATGGAATAGCGTGGAGGGAGAATAGAATATATGTTCCAGAACGTTTATGGAATGTAGTGTTATGCAGGTGCCATGATGCCAAATCAGCAGGCCATTTTGGGTACTTAAAAACTCTACACCTTGTGAGGAGGCAATCCTGATGGCCACGAATGCGTAAGGACATAGAAACATACGTAAAAGGTTGCACAACCTGTGCAACCGCCAAACCCTGGTCTGGACGACCGTTAGGACTATTACAGACAGTCGCGAATCCTAGCAGGCCTTGGGAAGAGATCGCTATGGATTTCATAGTCGATCTCCCCCCTAGCCATGGCCACACTGTAATTTGGACAGTGGTAGATCTGTTTTCGAAACAGGCCCACTTTGTGCCATGTAAAAGCATACCATCCGCACGACAATTTGTATGCTTTCTATTTATAGGTGAGCTCCTGGTAGGGGGGGGCCGCCTGTCGAGTCCTACCGGAGCTCGCCATCGATGGGGGGTGTGGGAGACGGAGGAGCAGAGATAAGCAGCCGCAGCGAACACACAAACAGTTCCTGGATAGCAGCATTCCTGCATAGCAGCATTCAGGGCAATGATTGATGACGTTGCCGGGCCTCTCCGATTCTGCTGTCCTCGCTGCTCTGGTGCTTGCAGCTGTTACTGTTAAGGGAGTGGGGGGTGCTTGATTGATAATCACCGGATGTATGTTTAAGGGATTGAGTTTTTGTTAAATAGCGCTGTGGTGTGGTTACACCCAGCGCTGACTTTGAACCAAAACACCGACTTGTACTTTACTTTTGACTGCAAGCTTATCATTGCCAAAGTAAACCCTGATTCTCTGTGCGTTACTGGTGATTATTTCCTATCGCAGTTCTGAATGAACGACAAGCCGAGAGGGAGATCTAAACCACAACAAGTTAAGAAAAGAAGCAGGTTCTACAAAACTAAATTTTTTTAAACTAAACAATTCTTTTTTAGCCAACAGATTAATGCCAGTTATTTAAGAGGCGATTAAATATAATAAGCCAGACTTATAGAAGGCAGATACATGAAAACATAATGGAGGCAAATTACAGACTTATACTATTTTGAGAAGAATAACAGATCTCTGCAGTATTATATTGTATCTCTACAATATTTAGTCCTTTGGAAATGTTTCCCAGCCTTTCAGTCAGAGTTGGTTGATGCCCAACATGTGCAATTTCCACATCTCATCTGAAAGTTCCACAACCAATACCCTAGTAGCCCAAATTAAATAAATGTCTAACTTTTTTATTTTTCTCTCCCTCTCCAGGATTAACCCATTTTCTAAGGGGGTGGGGAATGTCAGAGCTGCCATCCTTCACTTGCATCTATGTTTTGCCAGTTGCCATAAGCTATGTGGGGTAGGGAACTGTGGGAACACAGGGGAAAACTCAAAGTGATTGTAAGCAGGATGGGAAGAGTCTCTGAGAATGTTATGCAACTTCCTCAAACAGCGAAATTCGAAGATGTCGTCTTCAGCTGAAGAAGTTGTAGAAAAAATGCTTTTAAAAGTAAAAAAAAAAAAAGCCTCTGATGACTGTGCGCTCAGCTGGGCATGGGGGGCGGCAGGGATTTTTGCTATCGGTTCTTCGAACCACTGGCCACCATCGCTACTGAATCAGGTGATCCGGTCCAAACCGGGAGCAATTCACCCCTTCTGCATACTCCTACACTATTTTAAAGAGGCTATTGATCAAGAAGTCAGAACAGTTTGTGGGATCCGGGGGGTGCCTGAGCAGCTGCACGACTAGTATACCATGTCCATAGCTCTAGACAGAGAAATCCACTCCCACTGCAAAACCCCAGCAGAGAAGCCACCTCGGAGAGCGTTAGCTAGATGGCCTCTTTCAAAGCCTATTGAAATTACCCCTCCTCAACCGGCAGGGGCGATTAAATGCTATCGGTGTGGACAACCAAGACATTGAGCTTCTGAGTGCCTGGCCCCTGCCCCAGTTCCACAGCAATGCCCTGCCACAGCTGCATGAGGCAGGAGGGCTCCAAGAAAGGCCCCAGACACCAGCCAATTCACTAGCCAAGCCGTAGATGTTCCCCTCCCCACTGAAGAGAGCGAGGAGCCTCTGGCTAAAGAAGCCCCTCCCGATGAGGCTAGCGACAATGAAGACCCGATGGTGAGTGCACCCACCCACCCCTTTTCAATTAAGGTGAAACTAGTGGTGCCAGAGACAGGGAAGAAAGCAGAACTGCCAGCAATAACAGATACCAGCTGCACCAAATGTCTAATTAGACTTCCACTTGTTGAACAATTGGGGATCAGAACAGCAGCCTTAAAGCACCCAATTAAATTTCATCAGGTGGGTGGAACATTAATTGGGGGGTTCCCCGCCACCCATATTACAGAACTGGTTAGATTAAAAATCGGGAGACAAAATGAACTTATACGATTTATAGTAACCCCAAAAATGTCAGAATCTGTCATACTGGGCCTGGCTTGGCTAGACAAATGGACCCCCACCATCAAATGGGAAGATGGATACCGAAAAATCAGAATAGGGGCTGCCCATTACCCCCTGCCCCTCCTCCCAAAGTGCAGCCTACCCATAAAGGCCAGCTGCCAAAACCAGCAGCAGCTTGTTCAGACAGGCCTTCAGGCGAACCCCAGATTCCTAACGTATATACAGATTTAGCCAAAACGTTCAGTGAGGAGGAATATAACCTCCTCCCCACTCATTGGCCCATGCATTGCGCCATCGAATTAGAACCAGGAGCCAAATTGCCAAAGCCAAGGATGTACTCCATGACACCTGCTGAAATGACCGAGTTGAGGAAGTACATTGACACCAACCTAGCCAGAGGATTCATTGAGCCTGAAAAATCCAGGGTAGCCACCCCTATATTGTGCTGGACTGGTAACCCCACGAACATGTAAGCAACTTCAAAGCTTCCTGGGGTTTGCAAACTTTTACAGACAATTCCTCCCCTCCTTTGCTGAAGTTGCCTTCCCCTTGACAGAACTGCTAAAAACCGGTCCGTCTCCCGCTAAGCCAAAACCTAGCCAACCCCTAGCTGTCAAATGAATGAACTGTCAAAAATCCTTTGAACAATTAAAATGCCTATTCACAGTGGAGCCAATCCTACAGCACCCTGATCCAAATAAGCCATTTGTGGTTCAGGCAGACGCAAGTGATGTATCGGTGGTTGCTGTTCTACTGCAAAGGGATGCCCAAAACAATCTAATGCTGTGTGCTTACGTATCGAGAAAGTTAAAAGACACTGAGCACAGATGGGCGGTATGGAAGAAAGAGGCTTTTGCGGTGCGATGGGCTCTCCTATCCTGGAGACACTTCCTAGAGGGGGTTAATGATCCTTTTGAAGTATGGTCTCACCACAAAAACCTCAAGGCACTGAAGATCCCGAGGAAGCTTTCCCCCAAGCAGGTTCACTGGGCCCAGTATTTCAAATGCTTTAACTTTAACCTGAAATACATTCCGGGCGGGGGGAGGGGGAATGTTAGCTGATGCTCTCTCCCTTATGTCCCAGTTTGACAGCCGACGGGAAGAGATAGTTCATGCCATGACCTTAGAAACTCAGCCAACAGTCCAAGCCCGTACCAGAGCACAAATGAGCCATGGTTCCAACCTCCCCGAAGACAAGTTGACAGCAGAGCTAAAAGCGGCGCTCTCAACTGATTACTTGTTCAAGGAAAACTAGACCTACCTAACCCTAAGAGAGGGGTTGGCATGGAAGGGGAGTAAGATTTATGTGCCCAACAGCATGTGACTCCTGGTGCTAAAGAGGAGTCATGATTCTTGACTAGGGGACCACTTTGGATTTTTAAAAAACCCCCATTTGACTAGAAGACAATTCTGGTGGCCAAAGATGAAAGCTGATGTGGAAGATTATGTGAAAAGCTGCGTCACTTGTGCCACCATGAAATCCAGACCAGGGAAGCCCCCTGGACTTCTCCAGGCTGTGAACTGAAACCACCAAGCCCTGGGAGGAGATTGCAATGGACTTCATAGTGGAGCTCCCTGACAGTGGAAGGAACAAGGTGATTTGGACTGTTATTGATTTATTCTCCAAGCAAGTGCACTTCACTGCCTGCAACAGACTACTATCAGCCAAGAAACTGGCAAAGCTTTTTGTGAAACATATCTACAGATTACATGGGGTTCCAAGGAGAATAATATCAGATCACTGGATCCAGTTTACCGCTAAGTTCTGGAAAGAGTTCCTATGGTCCATTGGGTCACCCCAGGAGCTTAGCTCAGCTTTCCACCCATCGACTAATGGATCAGCTGAAAAATTGAACTCAATGGTGTTCAACCATTGAACCATAACACACACAACCATAACACACATTAGATGTTATGTAAATTATGTAAATTATGAACAAGAAAATGGCAGACTTACTACCATTCGCAGAAGTGGTTTATAATAATGCAGTACACAGCAGTACTCGGTTGACTCCTTTTCAGATAACTACGGGTCCAATGGATTTTGTGCTGATGCCTGAGTTGCCTAGAGAGCCTCCCACTTCCATGTCCCTAACAGAATGGATGACCTCATTGAAAAGGGGTTGGGAGAATACTAAGAAAGCTTTAGCTGAATCAGCAGAAAAATATAAGGCCCAGGCCAACAAATGCCGGTCTCTCCAATCACCTTTCCTAATAGGAGATAAGGTGTATTTGTCAACCAAGTACCTAAGATTGAGGTTACCTAGCAAGAAGTTTGGACCCAAATTCATAGGTCCCTTCCCTATAGTGAAAGTGATTAACCCAGTGACTGTCCAACTTAGCCTCCCTCGTCTATTAAGGATAGTACACCCAGTTTTCCACAGTAGCTTATTGAAACCAGCAAGAGAATCTAATTTAAGGCCCTTGCCAGCTGCTCCCCCCCTCCTTTGGTAGTGCAAGGGGAGACTCATTATGAAGTGAAGAAGATCCTTGACTCTAGACTATAAAGGGGTCGCTTACAATATTTGGTACACTGGAAAGGGTACCTGTTATCTGAAGCTACTTGGGTGAAAAGTTGGGATGTGAATGCTGATACTCTAGTGAAGCAATTTCATGATAAATTCCCTGAGAAATCAAAAGGTCCACCTGTGGGGGGGAGAGGGGGTTAAGGGGTCCTGTACAAGGTGTTAACCCCTTTTTTTGTGTTTTGTCTGTTTTATTTTTCAGGATGTGGTTTTTTTCTGCGGGGGGGGGGATGCCTGTCAGCGTTGGAAGCCATATTAGGCCGGAAGCTTCCATGTTGCCACCTTCTCATGTGTGGGAAAGTAGGAGGGGGGATTTAGTAGAGGGGTTGCTTGTAGACATAATAGCATTCTTCCTGTTGGTCAAGGTCAGGGCGATCCGGCATCTGGAGAAGGAGTGGTCGGAGTGCTGAGTCAAGATGGGACAGATGTTGATTGGAGCATGTGATCAGCTGAGGAGTGAGGGGATGGTTTTGGGGGTTTTGCTTTACTGAGGGAAAACCTGGACCTTTCAGATTCAGGTTTTCCCAGATGTGCCCATTTACCTATTCTAGTAAAAAGAACTTTGGAAAATGCTTGCTTCTGCATCTTTACTCGGAGTTGGGGTTTTCTGGAACGCTGACACATGTTAACATTCATAGTCCATGAGAGGTCCTTCAAGATATAAATGCGCAAAAATTTAAAACTACCAACCCTTGCCACCTCCTCACCATTTATGTACAATGGTAAATGTACATCTCTCTTCCTCCTGAAGTCAATTATAAGTTCTTTAGTTTTTTTGGTGTTAAGTGTAAAATTATTGTCAGCCATTGTACTTCCTTTCTGTAAGCAGACTCATTGTTCTTATTAATGAGCCCCACCACTGTTGTGTCATCCGCAAATTTAATAATTTAATCTATAATCTATCTTCCAAAGTGTTAGTAATTCCTCTTAACTTTTTTTTTTTATTGCAAAAGTTTTACAATTACATTTTCACCCCCTTTTTCCCCCCCACTACCCCCCCCAAACTTCCCAACCTCCCCAGCCCACCCTAACCCTCCCCTCCCCCCAGACTTCCTAGTATGCTCATGTCAGATAAAAGGAAAAAACCCTCCTTTGTATATAAAACTTGAACCCCTCCCTCCCCCTTACAAATTTTTATCTTCAGTACATTAACCTATTTCTATCTTAGTATATCATTTTCAAATAAATTTTCATCCTGATTACCTTAAAAATATTTCTATCATAATGTAACATTTTCTAACAAATTTTCATCCTTAACCTTAAAATATTTCTATCTTAGTATAACATTTTCGAACAAATTTTTATCCTCAGCCCTAAAATATTTCTATCTTATATAACATTTTTAAATAAAGGCTATTTGATACTTCCTAGTTTGATATTTATGCTGAACATAATTTATCCACTTCTTCCATTCCCATTCATAAGTCTCTTGAGAACAATCTTTTAAATATGCTGAAATCTTCGCCATCTCCGCAAAACTGGCCATCTTCAAAGTCCATTCCTCAATCGAAGGCAGCGCTTCATTTTTCCAGTATTTACCTATCAACAATCTTGCTGCTGTTATCATGTACAATATCAATTTTGTTTCACCCAATGTAAAACCCTTAACTATACCCAATAAAAACAGTTGTGGAGAAAATTGAATTTTTTTCTTCAAAACATTCTGCATGACCCACCAGATTTTTATCCAAAAAGCCTTAACTTTCTTACAGGTCCACCAAACATGATAATATGTAGCATCTAAGCAATCACATCTCCAACATTTAGGCTGGGCACTAGGGTACATACACGACAATTTTTTTGGATCTAAATGCCATCTATAAAACATTTTATAAAAATTTTCCCGCAGATTCTGCGACTGTGTAAATTTAACATTCTGAACCCAAATTTTTTCCCATGTTTCCAACATCACTGGTTCCTCAAAATTTTGTGCCCACTTAACCATGCAGTCTTTAACTAGTTCAGTTTCTGAATCCCTTTCTAACAAAACATTGTAAAGTCTTTTAATATGCATTGGGCCTTTCTCTTTTATATGTCTAACTAATTCTTCCTCATACATCATAATACCAGTTTTTTGGTCCTCTTTCCATCTTAATTGCAATTGATTATATTGAAGTAATTCCTCTTAACTTGATGTCTGCAAATTTGATGAGCTCCCCTTCAATTCTCTCATCTAGGTTATTTATTAATATGTTGAAGAGTACTGGGTCCAAGACAGAACCTAGTGTGATGACTCCCCCAGATGCTTCCCCAGATACATCTCTAGATGTCAGTTCAGATGAGGATGAACCAGTCCTAGGCATGTCAGGAGGAGAGTTGGTCAATAGCTCCAAGCAGCCAATTGAGAGTGAATTGGCTGAAGCACAGCTACAGCTACAGCAGGTCAGGCCTAAGCTTCAGGTAGGAAAAGCACACAGCTGCAGCTGGTTAGCGATGAGGAGGAGGAATTGCCATCTGCACCTGCTCCAAGAACACATAGGGCAGAGAAAAGGCAGGAGCAGTGAAGGTTAGCCTGACTACTTGTGAGGAGGCAGCCTCATCCCTCTTCATGGATTGCACCAGAAGTTGGCTATTTAGCACAGCAGACAGATGGAGATGAGGCTGGGAACAATGTGTTCATATCCTAGCTGTGTATTTCCTGGTCATTGTGATTCCTGCCTTGCTTTGGATTGATACCGTGCCTTGAGTTTGAATCATGCCATGTGAACTCTGGACTTTTCTTGTCTCATGAATACTCTTGTGTTGTGGATTTAATTTTGCCTGATGGATTTGTCTTGAAAGTTTCCAAGTGCCTTATGGACTCATTGGCTATTGCGCTGTGGCATTGGTATGTTTTGGCTGGATTTAATTGGGACAGTTCTGGGTTTTAGAGAAGGGAATTCCTGGGGAATATTAATAAACTATTATGTTTGTATGCAAGTGAGCAGGACAACACACTTGAGGTGTGCTTGAGTAGTAGCTATACACCTCTTACTTTTAAGAATAAACAAAGTTGGGAAGTTCAGTTTGTTACCATATCCATAAGCAAACAGAATTTTAAAGTGGAGTGGGGAATATGATTGATCTTGAAATTTAGCTTTCCTCACCTTTATTAAATCACTTTTTCCCTGAAAATAATTTGTATTTTAAAATGTCTATTTCTTAACATGCTTCAAAATTTTTATCTTGTGACACCCAGGCTTTGAAACTTCATCTCCCCAGAAATTACACTGGTTCTGGTTCTGCTGGTCTTTCACAAGGCCTCAAAAACATGGTTTGGTCCCTAAATTTGGGATCCAGATATAAGATAGGGGCTTTGCTCCAGTGGTGGGTTTCAAAATTTTTTACTACCGGTTCTGTGGGTGTGGCTTGGTGGCTGTGGCCATGGCTTAATGGGCGTGGCATGGGAAGGATACAGTAAAATCTCCATTCCCACCCTACTCCAGGGGAAGGTTACTGCAAAATCCTCCCGATCAGCTGGGGCTCAGGAGGCAGAGAATAGTTGGGGGTGGGGCCAGTCAGAATTTTTACTACCGGCTCTCCAAACTACTCAAAATTTCCACTACCGGTTCTCCAGAACTGGTCAGAAGTTGCTGAAACCCACCTCTGCTTTGCTCCCCAAGTTTCTAGTGGTGACACCCTGTTCCTAAAGCTGGGCTCACAGGATCAGTTGGAATGTGTTCTGTCCCCGTCGCATGCACACACACAAACAGACAGCCAGGAGTTAATGTCAACTTGCAAAGCTTTCAAGTTGCCATGAGCAGGAGGGAGGGAGAATTGATAGAGCTGATTGACTAACTGAAGTTACATTCCATACATGCTTCCTGACCTCAATCAGAGGGAGGGTGTTAAATTTCAAACAGTCAGGAATTTCTTTAAGATAACAGACTTGGCAGCGAACCATGAACTGCCTGCCAAGAGATTTTACTCACTAAGGGAAGTTTTTTCTCCTCAGTCCGATATACCAAATTAATTCCACAAAGCAAAGAATTGTCAAAGTCCAGTCCGAAGAAATCCAAAAAGAGATTCTAACAGGGTTCTAGAAACACGATATGACTTCCGAGCTTTTCAATTTGTCCATCACAAGGCCTGAATAGCTGACACACCCCCTTTTATCCCTTGTGGGGTGTGGTCCAGTGACTCAGCTCAATCTCTGCCCGCCCACGCCTCTTTCTCTGCTGCATACGCTTATCCTTCCGACACTGTCTGGGATCCAGCCAAAACTCATCCCCCTCGCTCTCTATCTGCGGCTGCTCCGAAGTGCCTTGCTCCTGGCATATCTCTTGGCCTTTGGAGGAAACCTGAGGCATTGCCAGAGAGGAGGGTCCTGGAGAGGGAGGCCTTGCCAAATCCTCTCTTTCACCTTCTGAGTCCTCTCCCTCTGTTAGGACAGGCTCGGGGGTCGGAGTCACAACAGAATGTTGCTACTGTACCAGCCTCCGTGCTGCCTAGCAATCTCTCTGTCTTAACTACTGGAGGCCATCTCAGGGCTGGTGTTGGAGTTTTCCAGACTTACGGCTCTGGAAGACTTCAACATGCCAACCCTGGGTGTGGCCTCAGAATTGACCCAGGAGTTCATGACCACTATGGCAGCCACAGGCCTATCCCAGATCATCTCGGCTCTGACTCAAGACAGTGGTTACACACCATATATAATTTTCTAGTCACAGCAGTGGCAACAGGATCTGGTGGGGGAACATAACATTATATCCCCTGTCATGCTCAGATCAGACCCTGATGTGTCGTTGAGATTTTCCTTTAATGGCTCCCTCTGCAGGGAGTCTGGCCCCATTGGGATGGTCCACCTTTGGTGACTGATGGATCCAATTGGGTTCCAGAGGGAACTGGGGGACATCCTGGAAGTTTGGCTCTGCTGAAACCTTGGTGATGTCCTGGAATTAAAGCGTGGCCAGGACTCTGGACAGCATTGTGGCTATGCAGCCTCTCTTGACTCATTGCTCCCAACTCTCCCTGTGGTTCACAGAGGAGCTGTGTGTCCTGAAAAGAGTTAAGAAATACCTAGAGTGCTGTTTGAGGAAAATAAAGGATGGCTCTGACCAAACACAACTTAGACGCACTATTGAGGCCTATCACGTGGCAGTAAGAATGATGAAACAGCATTATTTTTCCACTCTTATCGAGTCTGCAAAGTGTCACCCCACCTAGTTATCCAGTTCCTTTTGGGACAGGAGAGCTTGGTTGATCATCTCCAGGGTCATTGTGTCCCAAACTGTTCCACAATTAACTTCCCCATTATCATTCCAATCCCAATTTTCTTCCCATTTCTTAAGAATATGATTCTTATCTTCCTCGTTTTTATATAATTTTTCATCATATCTCCAACAATTTTCTTTTTTCTCCAAAAACATATCTAATTCTAGTAACAATTCTGTGTGGTCAGAGTCTTTAAATATTCCAACATCCATATTGTCCACGTTATCTATCAGATTCTTGGATACAAAAATATAGTCAATTCTTGAATATGAATTAAATACCTTTGAGTGAAAAGTATACATTCTTTCGTTACCTTTAATTTCCCTCCAAACATCTACTACACCATTTTGCAACATCCAATTATCAAGTATCCCCACTTTTCTTATTCCACCATATCGGGTAGGATTGGTACTATCCATCTGGTTTCTAATTAAATTAAAATCACCAGCAATAATTACTTTCCCTACCCTTTCAGTTTGCAACAAATCGGTAATCTTATTCAAAAAATCTTTTTGATTCACATTTGGTGCGTATAAATTAACTAATGTTATTTTTTCCTCGTTAATACATCCTGTTATTATCAAATATCGTCCATCAATATCTGCTATTACTTTGTTTTTTTCAAATTGGACTCTATTTGATATTAATGTTGCAACACCTCTAGATTTTGAGGACCCAAAAGCTTTTTCATAAACCTGCATCCCTTTTAAATACATGCTGTTTATATCTTCAGATTTCTGATGAGTTTCTTGCATAAAAAGTATGTCAGGAGAATCTCTTGTAATCTTAAATTCTAAACGTCTTCTCTTAATCTGATTCCCAGTACCTTTAACATTCCAAGTCATTACCTTAATTATCCCCATTAATATTTTTAATTTTAACTATTCCCTCTTTTTCCTTTCCGTGACCCAAAACCCAAACAAATATATATAGACAACACATAACATAGAAAAAATAATTAAAAATAATAATAATAATATAAAACATACAAACAATATAAAACAAAAACTAACATGACACACAACCACATAAAATCTTCATCCCCCATCGTCTTCATTAAGACACGCCTCGTTTCCAAGAGTGGGGGAGAGGGGACCCCGTCCATCAGCTGGGTCGTCTCTTCATTGGCATAATTCTGGTTTCAATTGAACAACTACAGGTTCTTCATCCCCGCACTCGGGCTCATCTTCCCTTTTATGTTCAGAGTCCAATGTAATCATCCTTTTCACTCCTTCACCAGTAAGATCTCGACTTTTCTTCTGTACCTCTGCCAAAGATGGAGAAATATCTTTCGTTGGTTTTCTTTTCCTCTTTGGTTTTGGACCTAAACCTCCAACCGCCCCTCCTTCTTCCTCTGGTGTTGATGTATATATTTCAATTCCACCCATTTTGAGTAATTGTGATCTTAATTCACTTTGTTCTTCCTCTTTTTCCAACAAGCCAAGCTCATGGAAGTATTGGACCACATCCGTTTCTATTGTGAATATATGCATTCTATTTTTATAGAAAAATTTCATTCGCTGTGGTGGTCTCCAATTATACTTAATACCTCTATCTCTTAATATTTTAGTAATTGGCTTCAGATAATATCTCCACGATCTTTCCTCTCTTGAGATATCTTGAAAGACTTGGACCTGTTTTCCCTCAATCTTCAGCACTGCATCACCATTTTCTCTAATTTTTGCCATTACTTGTAATTTATCATTAACACTCGCAAATCTCACCAAAACATTTTTATTATTTCACGTTGTCTTCTAAATCCAATTCGATAAACACTTATCAAATCTGTAGTTGTAAAATTTTTATCCAATCCAAGTTCATTAAGCCATTTCAAAACACGTTGTTTAACATTGTCCACTTTTTCTTCCACTATGCCTCTTATAACAATGTTGGACTTCCTAACTTCTTCTTCCAGAATACATATTCTTCTATCCTGTTTTTCATTTTTAAAAAAGATTTCAGTTATTTGCTTATCAAATTTTTTTGTTTGCACTTGTAGTTGGTCTACATTATCTTTTATCACTGTTACTTCTGCTGTGTATTTAGCAAAATTAACATTAATTTCTTGAACAATTTGTTCCAGCTGGTTGGATCTTTCCTTCTTTTCTTCATCCATTTTTAAATGTATTTTTTGAAATTCTGTATCCATTATTTCAATTTTATCACTTAATTTGTTTAATGCCAACACAATTTGAGCTGAGTCAATACTAGCTTGAGAAATCTGTTTGACCTTAGGTCGCACCGATTCATCTTTAGATGGATCCATCTTAATAACTCCTGTAATTTTTGACCAAATATTTCTATAACTTTATTCACAGTTCAAAATCAATGGGTCATCAACTTGTATTTAAGATGTTAAATTATTATAGAGGAAAATCTTTAATCCTCAATTCTGTACCACAGATACTCAGAAGGGTCTTTTCAGAAGGACTTGGGCATATTTTACTTTCACTTTAAGAAGCCAGAGACGACAAATAAAGCATTAAAGAGTCCCAAATTTAAAAAAAATTGAAGTCCAAGTTATTGAAGGCTTGCTTACAATTGCTTCTTGCACCAGAGGCAGTGTAAAATACAAACAGTGAAATTCCTGTAGTCACGTTAATCAAGATCAGTTACACTCCTCGGTGCCATTTTGCCCTTCTGCGAACTTCAAACAACAAACATGCTTTAGATTACTTTAAGACTTTTAACTTTTGGTCCACAATTTTCACAGCGTCTTCAAAAAAAAAAAAAAGGGATAATTTTTCAAATTTTCAGACGATCCCACAAACAAGCCATTTAAATATTTGGCTGTTCCAAAAAAAAGGTTCCTGTTCTCCACATTTATGTCGACTCCAACATCTAGGCAGCTCTCATATATCTTATTTTTATCTTATTCAAACATAGCCATAAATCTTAGTTTGCTGCCCTTCGCCCTGTCGACATCTTTTACGGATCCAACTCACAATTAAATTCTAATTTATTGTTTTTCAGACCTCTTTAAATCATTGTCTCGCCGTTTCATCACCCCCTCTGCTCACTTTTATCCCTCAAAGGGAAAGCACTTTAAAAGAAAACCTCAATTAAAAGCAGTTCAGGGTGACTAACCGCATCAATCTTAGTCCATCCGAGACAAGAACTCTTCAATAACGCACCTAGCTGTTATCGGACTTCAAAAATGCTGTTTATTTTATTTTCATCCTCTTTCAATTTTCCATATGCCGCAGAGAGACGAAGACAATGTCTTCTAAGCCACAGCCATGGACACGCCCCCTGCCCTCACTATCTTAAATGGGGTTAGTCCTTTTTTTTCTCTTGGGCTGGAGGACGATTGTCTGTCCTTGGTAATCCTGTGGCAGTGGGGGGGGGAGGGGTTGCAGCTTTGCTGGGGGAGGGGATGGCCCCGTTGCATCCAAGCTGGCTGGAGTAGGGAGGAGTGGCTGGTTCACAGCCGTTTGGAGTAGACTTTCAGTAGAGAGCTGGCTTGCTGCCATGGCTTCAGAACCTTGCCTCCAATCCGTCCAAACATCTGGTAGGGAGTTGGAGGGCTGGAGGTTGCAACTTTGGCTTGGAAAGTTGAGTCTTGTCCGTCTGTCAGACTTCGATGCTATCTCAAAATAAATGAATTTCCAAACTGCCAATCTTTAAGGAAATCTTTTCTTTAATTGAGCACAGCCACTGGATCATGACTCGATGCGGACAAGACTGACCTTTTGCCCCCCAATCCCTCCCTTTCCAATCCCCAAATCTCTGCTTCTCATTGGCTATCTTTCATTCTTCAGACTTCTTGTCTCGTCATTTCCCAGAAATGTCCCCCCTCCTCATTTCCACAACAGCCCGACTTAAAAGGGATTTAGCAGGCAAAAGTTCAGAGCTTATCTCTCTCTCCTCTGCTCTCTATGCCAGTGTTGAAGCGCTGACATCTGGACTGTTGTTCCGAGATGTTCCAAGAGGGCCACAAAAGGAATCCCTCCACAACGATATTCTTGGCAACTGACAAAAGCACCCTTGCCTTTAATTTGCAATGTTACACTTCCACCTGATAATTTCACACAAATCAAGCAGCTTCCTGATTCAGAGCAAGACAAATGGTATGATGCAATGCAGGTTGAAATGGACAGTCTAAAGAAACTTAAAGTGTTTACACCTGCAAAACCTCCAGCAAACAAAAAGGTCATTGGCACTCAATGGGTCAAAAAATGAATTAAAAAAAAGCCAAATGGTGAGTCATTGTACAAGGCCAGACTTGTAGCTCAGGGTTTCACTCAACATTATCCTGAGGACTACACAAATACCTACTCACCAACAGTTTGAACTGAGAGTGTAAAAATTGCTTTAGCAACTGCAACTATCCTTGGTTTAGAAGTTTTCCAGTTCGATGTTGATACGGCTTATCTACATGCAGACCTAGATGAAGAGATCTACATGAGAAGTCCTCCAGGATTCCAACAGCAAGAAGGGGATACAAAAGTCTTTATGGTCTGAAACATCATTGCAACATGAAGGATGCTAACACAACAGAGGACACCCATGCAAACAGATTTTCATAACTTGACACAGGAAGCAAGTCCTGAGTTTGAGGATCAAACACTTTATCGTTCAGTTATTGGGTCACTATTGTACATTAGTAGTTGGACCAGACCCAACATTGCACTTAGTGTTAATCACTTGTCTCGACACGTAGGTAAGGCAAAACAGTTTCATTGGACATGCGTTAAGAAATTATTGAGATACCTAAAACACACTAAACACATGAAATTATTGTTAGAACCAACACATACTGATTATGCAGAATTATGTTGTTATGCAGATTCTGATTGGGCAAGTGATAAGAAATCACGTAAAAGTACTTCAGGTTATATGATGTTCTTAAATGGATGTCCTGTTTATTGGCAAGTACGTAAACAGAATTTTGTTTCTTGTTCATCTACTGAAGCTGAATATGCTTGTGTTTCAGATGCATGTAATTCTCTAACTTGGTTTGATGCTTTAGTCACAGATATCTGGACACACCCGATCCAACCGATCACAGTGATGGAAGACAATGAATCGGTGGTTTATATTTCTGAATCACATTTCACAGGTTCTAGGTCCAGACACATTGACATCCGTTATCAAAACATAAAACATTTAGTGAAAAAAGGTTTTGTTAAAATGCAATATGTATCTACACATGATCAAATTGCTGATATGCTCAACAAACCACTTCCAGCAGCTCAACACGAGTATCTGTGTAAGAAGATGTGCCTTATTTGATGATGTACCTGATATTCGCTCAACTGGCAAAAGAAGGGGATTGTCACTGTGTTCTTTTATTTACCAGCTGAGGTCTCATTTCTGGAGTATCAGACTTTCCGTAGCTTGCCAAGAATCCTTATCAGTAAGCTAAACTGCGCATGTACTCCACCCACATTCCTTCACACACTCTTTCCTTTGTTCTCTTGCCAGAAAGGTCCGGCTGAGAAATAGCCGGCACAAACTTTTTCAAAATGTAACTTATTAGATCAGTTAGGTGTTTTATTTTCTTCTTTACAATAAATATGAGTTTAATTAGAAGATGTATTCCGGTTTTATTTTTCAAAAGTATACACAAGGAAAATGCCACGATCCAGGCAATTACCCCAGGAAGGTAACGGGGCTGATTGCCTCTGACAGACCCTATGTTATGTGCTCCTATATGTCCCTTTATAGTCCAAGTAACATTGAAACACCCAAAAATGGGTAAGGCAGAACACATAGGGGCTTTGGTTGACACTGAGTGTACGCGCTCTCTTGCGGAGGTCAGTGGCTGAAGGGTTGGGTCTTCCTATTATAAACTCTGCAGACTCCCATTAAGTTCGAACAAATGGACGGCTCAACCCTAGGTGGACAGCCTGCTACACATGTGACAGAACTGGCGAGACTTGAAATTGGACAACATTGGGAGTTGGTGCGATTTGTGATAGTGGAGACAATGATAGAACCTGTTATCCTGGGGCTATCATGATTGGACAAGTGGAAGCCCACCATTTGGTGGGAGGGGGGTTACTGCAAACTAAGAATGGTATTGGGTCCTGAATCCCCAGAGGATGGTTCTAGTAAAGGAGCTGTGGGGCGAGAAACAGAGCCATCCCTACTGGAGGGGGTCCCAAGGATATACTGGGACTTAAAATGTGTATTTAGCAAATAGGAATGTGAATCCCTCCCACCACATCGCCCCACCGACTGTGCTATAGAACTGAAGCCTGGTCTTTGGTTGCCCAAACCTCGCATGTATGCAATGACTCCCCAGGAACTGGAGGAGCTACGTTGATATATTGATAGTAATCTAGTTAGGGGATTCATAAAACCCAGCAGATCACACATGGGAGCACCGGTACTATTTAAAGAGAAGAAAGACAGTGGCCTTCACTCATGTGTTGATTTTCGGGGATTGAATGCAGTATGTGTGGAACCCTTGTACCCGTTACCCCTTATGACAGACCTGCTCTCCACTTTGGCTACTGGTAAGATTTTCACCAAGCTCGATCTACGAGAAGCATATTACAGAGTCCATTTCTGTGACGGTGATGAGTGGAAGACAACTTTCAACTGTCCTCTTGGGAGTTACAAGTTCCAGGTTATGCCGTTCAGGTTGCAGGGGGCTCCCGCAGTATTTATGCAACTTATTAATAGTGTAACTAGTGTAATTAATAGACCATCTGTATAGGGGAGTCCTAGTTTATTTGGACAATATTCTGATATATTCCACCACCACGGAAGAACATAAACAAGTTGTGAGACAGGTTCTAACAAAACTGTTAAATGCCCAGTTATTTGTGAAACTTTCAAAATGTGAGTTTCATAAAACAGAGATTGACTCTCTTGGATTCAGGATCATGGGAGAGGGGATAGAAATGGACCCCAACAAGGTGAAAACAGTGTTGGAATGGCAGGCTCCAAAGACCCGAAGGAGCTTCCTTGGGTTTGCAAACTTTTATAGAAGGTTCATTCCCACATTTGCCCAGATAGCCCTACCCCTAACAGATCTTCTACGAACACGGGATCTGGGGGTAGGAAAACAAAAACCAAAACAGATACTAGAATGGACACAATCCTGTCAAAGGGCGTTCGAGACTTTGAAATTTCTATTCGCCAGAGAACCAATACTTCGGCATCCTGATACGACACAGCCGTTCGTTATCCAAGCAGACGCAAGTGAGGTAGCGGTGGGTGGAGTCCTGCTACAACGGGACACTCAAGGCATACTCCACCCATGTGCATACACCTCTCGAAAACTAACTCCCACAGAACAGAACTATACTGTGTGGGAAAAGGAGGCTTACACCATCAAATGGGCTCTTCAGACCTGGAGACATTTGTTAAAAGGCACCAATGTGCAGTCCTAAGTATGGACAGATCATAAGAACTTGGAGGCTCTGCAGACACCCCGTAGATTGTCACCCAAACAAGCAAGATGGGCACAATATTTCTGCAGGTTTACATTTACACTGAAGACCATACCAGGTGGAAAAAATTATTTAGCGGATGCTCTATCTCGTATGCCCCAATGTGAGAATAAGCGGGATGACTCACCACAATCCTTGCTGCTGCCTCAGCAAACAGGAAAACAAGTAAGAGATGTACCCCAGGCGGTATCCCCCTGGATAGTAGACTTAAAAAAGGAAATAGCGACGGACCCCTGGTTAGCAACGAATTGCCAATTAGTGATGCAGAGAGGAGGATTGGCATGGAGGGGGGACAAATTGTATATCCCAAACCCCTTAAGGGACAAAATTTTAAAACAATGTCACAAAAACAGCCGGGCATTTCGGGTTTGTCAAAACATTACATTTACTACGATGGCAATTCTGGTGGCTGCGCATGCGGAACCATGTAGAGGAATACATACAGGGCTGTCCTGTCTGTGCAGTAGCCAAGCCACTAGTAGGGAAACCACCCAGACTATTACAGTCAGTCACTGACCCATGTAGACCATGGGATAAGGTAGCCATGGATTTTGTTGTTGAGCTACCTAAGAGCAAAGGACATACTGTAATCTGGACATCATTAACCTGTTTTCTAAAAAGGCACATTTCATCCCATGTAAAGGTCTGCCTTCTGCTAGATGTCTGGCAAAACTGTTCGTTCAGCACATATATTGTCTCCATGGTGTACCTAAACGGGTTATATCTGACAGAGGTCCTCAATTTACTGCCCGATTCTGGAAACTGTTCCTACAACAAATAGGAACTGACCAAGGACTTAGTTCTGTGTTCCATCTGAGTACCAATGGGGCGGCCGAACGAGCCAATGCAATGGTGGAGAGATATCTATGCTCCTACGTAGCCTACCAACAGGATGATTGGTATGACCTATTACCATTTGCTGAGTCAGCCTACAATAATACGGTACATAGTAACACAAGATATACCCCATTTCAGGTGGTGTCAGGAAAGGAGTTTCCCGCTATCCCAGAACTCGACATAAAAACACAAACATCACATACGCCTGGCGACTGGACAAGGAAAATAAACAGGCTTTGGCCGCATATAAAGAATGTGTTAACAAAAGCCACAAAAGCATATAAACAGCAAGCCGACAAGAGGAGGAGTGATGCCCCACCCTTTAAGGTGGGGGATAAGGTATACTTATCTACTAAATATATAAAATTGCATATACCCAGCAAGAAGCTAGGCCCCAAATATATAGGCCCCTTCACCATTACTAAGGTCATAAACCCCGTCACCGTCTCCTTGAGACTTCCACCTCTACTAAAAAGGATACACCCTGTATTCCACAGTAGCCTCCTAAAACTGGCTATTGGCGTGCGATCTCCTGGAACGAGCCCAGAACCAGTGACAGGAAATATATATGAAGTAGAGAAAATACTTGACTCAAAACTGTATCACGGGACACTTAGATACCTGGTGTGGTGGAAAGGATACCCCGATACAGATGCAACATGGGTATGACCAAAGGATCTAAATGCTCCTCGATTGCTGAAGCGATTCCATAGAGCACACCCACACAAACCTGGGAGCTATCCCTAAGGGAAAAGACTTGCTAATCCTATCTTTTTGTCTCTACAGGATGAGACCTGGTTTGGGGGGGGGCGCATGTCTAGTGTCAAAAGCACCTCAACAACACATCACCTTGATGGATGGTATTGAAGACCATGAAGGGGATCCGGAGAATACTGAAGGATTCCAGCAACAAAACACGGTGGAGGGGGGTGTTGCGTTAGGACACCATGTACACTAATAGTGGGTGATGGATGGAAGGCAAGAAGAGGGAGGTTGGAATGGAAACGTAAATCAGCTGCTGAAGAGATAATAGTGCAGAGGGGAATGACGTCCTATGTCTGCGACGAGCATGAACGGAACAAGAGGCAGCTTTGATTGTGACAGCTGTGAGAAATCACTGCCTGCTTAATGACAGTTAACTGTATCCACACCCTATAAAACAGTATGGGCGGAGAGCTAGGGCATCTCTGACTTTGTTTTGCTTAGCAGCTCAATCTCTACTGTACGCTGCTGTGTTGCCTCCATTAAACCAGGTTTTGGAACGAATCCTCCTTTTTGTGTGTGCATGTTTGTTTGTGCCCGGTGAAGCACTGGTGGCTCCAGAGGGGCTGAGAAATTAGGAAAATATTAGAATGTGCAGAAATGAATAGACTGGGACTTCCGGTTGGTGACTCGTGGTAACATGGCGTGGTAAGAGCAATCGCTCCTTCCCACTGCCACTTAACGCTACGTTTTGGGGACCCTTTGAGGCGTGGAAGCCTGGAGGGCTTCGCGGACAATAGTGGGGCTTCGGTGAGTCAAGTGGTGGAGCGCAAACCCACCCGGCGGGACCGATATCCACTGTCAAACCAACGGGGCGCGTCTGCCTATTAATGGCAGACCCGAACCCACGATAGCTAACAAGACAGGAAGCAAGAATTCCGGGAAAGAGAGGTGGAGTGCACTCACAACCACTTTCTTTAGAGCACGCTTGAGATCGGCAAGAGTTTCGCTGGCTGAGTCAGATTGAAAGGTCTCATATGAGGAGAAAGCGGCGACTGAAAGAAAGAGGAGGATTTGACAGCTGAAAGGATTGCAGACAGGCCGGCAAGAAACAAGAAGGAGAGATTGGCAAGCGGAACAGCGGCGCTACCTGATTTGGATGTAACTTGCTGTATGGATCGAGCTCTGAAGACGTAGGAAAGAGATTTTGCTGATTGGAAAGGAGAATGTCCAGAAATTAGGACCGGAAGTGCAACCATACTTGATACCAACGAGAAGAATAACGAAGAGCCAGAGAGGAAAGAAGGAGCACCAAGAAGAGACAAACGGAATAATTAAACTTATTTTCACAAGACTCTGAAGAAGCAAGAAATAAAACGGGTGATATTAAATTAATATACTTTCCTGCACAGACTCTAATAAGTGTGGTTTCTGAAGGGACTAAGAAGAACTGAATAAAAATTTGTACCTACATAGATTGCTATTAGTTTAAAATTAGTTTAAATTTACAATATATATATATCTATTTTCTCTTTTTCATACATTTAAAGTATTTAAAGTATTTATATAAGCATTCAAAGTATTTAAAGTATTTATATATTTAAAGTATTAAAAGTATTAATATAACATAGCTAATTAATATATTTATAAAGTTGAATACAACCCTTATTGCATCAAATAACCAGTATATTATACGATTAAATACCTGTATTTTATATTCTCTTGTCTTGTTTTCCATCTTTTTTTTGTTATGTGCATAGATTGACTATATTGCTTAATATTATTAAGGATTAATTTTTTAAACAGTGATTTATCTTATACTGTTAATTAATTAATTGTTTTCTGTTTGGTTATTGAGTATTAATTTACTGGTCTCATGCTGACCAGATATATATGCACTGAGAGCTCTTTTTTATGAATTGAGAATTTAATTAATTGATAATTAGGACTTAAGCTAAATAAGAAATATTGTTTTCAAATATTGATTAGCTACCAAAGCTAATTAGTTGGTAGCACAGTGGAGAAACTGTTTGAGTGTGCCATTTAATATTTGTCCTGCAAATTGGGAATATTTTAAAATAATTCTTAGTCCTGTTAATCTAAGCAAGGGAAAGACAATTAGTGGATGATTATTTGGAGGAACATAGAAAAGATAGTCAGAGAACAGGCGAAAGTGTTGAGGGAGATGACAAGTCTTGCATCCACTGTGGCAAAAACAGGAAAGAAAGTAACCTCCAGCCTATCAAGCCCCACAATTACAATGTCGTCCCCTGCAACCCAAAAGTCGATAGAAGGGCTATCAAAAATTGAGAAATCATCAGTGATTCCAACAATGCAAGCAATGCAGTCGTCATTAGCAACAATTCAAGAGACAATGCTCTTAATGCAAGAGAAAATGTCTAGCAATCACCAAGAATTGAAAACAGACATTCAAGGCATTGACCAGAAAATGAGTGACATACAACAAGCTATACAAAAGAATGAACAGAGAACACAAAAAATGGAATCTAAGATTGAACAACAAGAGAAGAACCTAGAGACAGTAGATCAAAAATTAATGGCCCAGAATAGGGATCTGGAAGATTCGATTATGCAGCTGGAAATGGACAGAGCTTCTTTCTATCTGCGTTTCCAAAACATTACAGAAGATAAGGATGAAAATCTGGGCCAATGGCAGAATTAATAGCGGAGGTTCTTCAACAGGATACAGACGACATAATAAAAGAATTGGATGAGGTGTACAGGGTACAGACGAACTACGCTAGACGGAACAAACTACCCAGAGAGGTACACATAAGGTTCGCACGGAAGAAAGTTAAAGACATCTTTTATAAAATGGTAAAGGAAGAACCAATCAATTATAAGGAAAGGGAGGTGGTCGTCCTGAAGCAAGTGCCGAGGAGGGTGAGAGAACAACGAAGAGATTATAGATTCCTTGCCATACAGCTGAATAAAAGGAATATACTCTTCAGATGGACCTTGCCAGAGGGTATGCTGATTACATGGCAAAGGAGGAAAATTAAAATAAACAGTCTGGTGGAGGCTCAAGAATTCCTTGAACAACTGAGAGGGTCAGAAGATGAACAGAATAGCAAAGAGGAATTGGAAGCTGTTACCACAGAAGAGGAACTCACCCAAAGAAGATCCAAAGAAGGGACCCTGGAGGGGAAAGAGAGTTTAGAGGAGAAAGAGAAGGAAGAGAAAGAAAGCAGAGAAGCAGGGAAGAAACAAAGACCACAAAGAGTGGTTCGAGCAAACACCAACCTTAAATTCAAGTAAACCAACACAAGGCAAAAAGGATGGATGATTGGAAAATCCTATTGATCAATGTAAATGGACTTAATGATTATAAAAAAAGAAAAACTTTCTTTAACAAATTAGTCACACAAAATGTAGACATAGTCTGTCTCCAGGAGGTACACATTAAACAAGAAGACAAAAAATATTTGGAATATAAAAAATTGGGGAATCTTTATACCTACTTAGCCATGAAAAAAAAGAGAGGGGTGGCACTATATATCAAAAAAGAGATAAAGACAGAATTGAAATATGCAGACCCAAAAGGTAGAATACTAATTGTTGAAATCAAGAGAAGCAACTCTTCAATATTAATAGCAGCGATCTATGCCCCAAATAAAAATTTGAAAGAGTTTTATAATAAAACGCGAGAAATAATAAGGAGAATGGATAATAATAATATTTGCATCATTGGGGACTTTAACGGAGTGGTTGACGCGAATAAAGATCATAAAAGACCCGGAGGCCAAAAGAAAAAAAGGAAAAATCTACCAAAAACCTTCTTCGACTTAGTGGATGAACTAAATCTCGTAGACATCTGGCGAACATTACACCCCAATAAAAGACAGTACACTTTCTATTCTAATCCTAATAAATCATGGTCTAGAATAGATATGATGTGGGTGAGCAGGAATATGGGAATGGACATTGTATCAGCAGAGATCTTACCCAATACCTGGGCAGACCATAATCCACTGGAAATTAGATGGAAGAGTAGATACAAGAGAAAGAATATGAGATGGAGAATGAATACACAACTCCTACGAGACAAAAAAAAATATTGACAAAGTTAGGGGGGAGCTAACAACTTTTTTCGAAGAAAATGAAAAAGAACCAATGGACCGGGGAATAATCTGGGATACGATGAAGGCCTATTTAAGGGGCCTAATGATAGCATACAGAGCATACAGAAATAAAGAGAGGAGAGAAGCTCAAAGAACATTGCTAGAAGAACTGGCAAAGGCAGAGAAAGAGGCACAACAAAACCCTGACAACGAAACAATAAAAGAAAATTGGATGACCGTCCATCATAAATTAAATATAATGGATCAAGAAAAATTAGCATATGAAATTAAGAGAACAAAACAATATTATTTTGAGAACGCCAATAAGCCAGGCAGGTGGCTATCCTACAGAATTAAAAAAGAGAGAGAGAAAGGAATTATTTTCCAATTAGAGGACCCGGAAGGCCACATTGTAACCAAGGAGGAAGAAAAACTGGAAATAGCACGCGAATACTATGCGTCTTTATATAAAGAAGAAGATATTCCCAAAGAGAAAGTAAAACAATATCTATTGGAGGAGGGAATGCCACAGATCGAAGAGGAAGAAAAAAAGATGTTGAATAAAGAGATTACATTAACAGAGTTAAAGACAGCAATTGCTAAATTGAAAAAGAACAAATCTCCGGGCCCGGACGGATTCCCAGGGGAAATATATAAAAATTTAGAATTAGAAGACATTCTGCTTCCAAGAATGCTTGAAATTTTTAATGAGGCCTTAATGAAAAATAAAATACCAGAATCTTGGAGAGAGGCCTATATTACACGCTTACCAAAAGAAGGATCGGACACCAAATTGATACAGAATTATAGGCCAATTTCTCTTCTCAATATTGATTATAAAATATACATGAGCATATTAGCGGAAAGACTAAAAAGAATCCTCAATAAAATAATACATAGTGACCAGAATGGATTCCTCCCAGGGAGGCAAATTAGGAATAACACAAGGATGATTTTGGATGTGATAGAATATTATGAGGAACACCCGGACAAAGAGGCGGCATTAGTTTTTCTAGATGCCCAGAAGGCCTTCGACAATCTGAATTGGGAGTTTATAAAGCAACAAATTAATATAATGGGATTTGGACAAAATTTTGCAAATACAATAAACACGATTTATGAGAAGCAAAGGGCTAACATCCTAGTAAACGGTGAACTTACTAAAACATTTCAGATCAGTAAAGGAGTAAGACAGGGATGCCCAATGTCACCACTTCTGTATATATTGGCACTAGAAGTGCTATTAAAGAAGATTAGAGAGAGTGATCAAATTAAAGAGCTCAAAATCAGGAAGGAAACATATAAAGTCCAAGCGTTCGCGGATGATGTCGTTTTAATTATGGAAGAACCGGCGGAAACAGGTATACAAATATTGGAAGTACTTGACAAGTATGGAGAAGTAGCAGGGCTCAAATTAAACAAATCTAAAACCAAAATGCTCACCAAAAATATGACGAAAAATCAGAAAGAAGCCCTGGAGGAATCCATGGGAATATAAATTGTGAAAAAAGTTAAATACCTGGGAGTGTGGATCTCAACAAAATACTTGGCCCTCAAAGAGGACAATTATGTCCCTTTGGTAAAAAGCATAAAACAAGACTTAGAGAAGTGGGGGAAGCTCCAGATTTCCTTCTTAGGGAGGATAGCGACAATTAAAATGAGTGTCTTACCCAAATTGTTGTATCTGTTTCAAACGGCACCAATTAAATTAGATAAATTTTTTTTTAGAGAATTCAATGCCACCATTAGGAAATTTATCTGGAGAGGAAAAAAAGCCAAGAATAGCAATTAGGAGTTTACAAGATAAAAAAAAATAGAGGAGGGCTTGGACTACCTATTTGGGAAACTTATCATAAAGCAGCAATTCTTGTTTAGCTAAAAGATTGGGCGACCTTGGCGAACAAAAGAATTCTAACGTTAGAAGGGCATGATCTTCAGAAAGGCTGGCATGCTTACCTATGGGAAACAGGGAAAAAAACAAAAACACACTTTAATAAACTTAAATTGAGGAATATATTGAAGTCAACAGGGAAGAAATAAGACGAAAGCACTATACTAAAATTCCCAGTTGGCTCTCAACTATGGAGGCGATAATATACCCAAACGTTCTGAATCATGGTAAAACGGTAAAATATAAAGAAATATTAGACGAGGCAGGGAACCTCAAAACAATAGAACAGTTAAAAGAACAAGGCACTCATATAGAATGGTGGACATACGCACAGATAAAATCAAGATACAAAAAAGATAAAGCACAATATGGTATAGAAATGGGTAGCAAAGATTTTGATAAGATTTGGATGAGTACGGACAATAAATTACTAGCTAAATTGTACAATTATTTGGTAGAATATGACCTGATGGAAGAGGTGGTTAAAGACCCAATGTTAGCATGGGCCAAAAATATTGGGAAAAATATAAATTTGGAAGAATGGGATCAAATATGGAATAACAATATAAGACTCACTAAGGCAACCACCTACAAGGAGAACCAGTATAAGATGATCTACAGGTGGCATCTAGCACCAGCTAGGATTGCCAAGATTTATCCCAACTTAAATCCAAAGTGTTGGAAGTGCGGACACCAGCAAGGCACTTTTTACCATTGCTGGTGGACCTGCTCTCAAGCAAAAAAATATTGGAAGATGATTGGCAATTGGCTTTCAGAAATAATATGTGAAAGTTTTGAATTAGATCCTAAAATATTCCTCCTGGGAATTCTCAAGACGGAAATGGCAAAAAAGAAGAAATATCTAGCAGTGCATATAACAACAGCAGCAAGAATCGCTTTTGCTCAACAATGGAAAGAGAAAAAAATACCAACCAAGGAACAAGTAATCGGTAAAATAATGGAATGTGCCGAGATGAATAAATTAACGCTAGAAATCAATGACAGAGAAGATTCTGATTATTATAGCATGTGGGACAAGTGGTACGGGTGGTTAGAGAAGAGGAAAATGAAATACAAAAATGAAAGAGACTAGAGTGAGTACAAGAAATAGTTAAATGAAATAGAAAGAGAAGATGTACCGTAGATGCTAGAAAATATAATGAGGTAAGGAAAGGTTACATAGGTAAGCAAAAGATATGACTTATGTATTTATTAATTTACCTTTAAAGATCCATTATATATATATACATTAAGAATGATATAAGTATACATTTATATACCATGTAATTGAGTAGCAAAGATTATCTATATGTACATACATTTGTATTTTTATTTATTTCCTTTTCCTACACCATGTAACCGGATGGACAAAAAACTGTATTATTATAATTTCTTAACAATAAAACATTTAAAACCAAAAAAAAAAAAAAAGAAAAGAAAGAAAAGAAAAGAAAAGAAATGACTAGACTAATGCTAGCAATCAAGGAAAAAGAACAAACTGAATATTACATGACATGGGACTTATTTTATCAATGATTAGACAATAAAAATGGAAGTTAGAAACAGTGAAACAAAAGACCATTTTAACCAAGATTAGTGAAATAAAGAAGATATGTTAAGAGAAAGAAACAAATATTATGATTATTATGTTTAATATTATCATTTTAATACTATAGAATTAATGTTAAAGTAATGAATATTGCTGTAAATTTTGATTAGTACTCTATAAAAATATCTGTACCCAGACAACACACTGTTTAATTAAAGATGGAATTATTATATTGAAAAATAAAAAAAAAATAGTTTAAAAAAAAGGAAAGGAAACAAGCTATATGTACCTATTAGCCTAAGAATACAAATCTTACAGCACATCCGCAATTGGGTTCCTAAAAACTTTACATCTGTCTAAACGGCAATTTTGGTGGCCAGGAATGAAGAAGGACATAGATAGCTATGTAAAAGATTGTGCTGTGTGTGCAACTATGAAGAATAAACCAGAGAAGGATGTACAGTTATAGAGACTAATTTGATTTTGAATTTAATAACGGCAGCCAGACTTTTGGTGGCGCAATACTGGAAGAAGGAAGAAATACCTACTATTGAAGAATGGACATTAAAAGTAGTAGGGGGGGAATTTGTCTGTAAAACATTTTAAAACTTTTCAATAAAAAAAGAGAAGAAGAATAGACCAGAGAAGAGCCTGGAATTGCTGTGGCAAGTTGCCGAATCAACTCAGCCTTGGGAAGAGATAGCAATGGATTTTATAGTCGAACTTCCAGAAAGTGGAGGGAATACTGTGATATGGACTGTGATTCATCTGTCCTCCAAGCAAAGCCTGCTCAAGCCTCCTATCAGTCCAGAGACTAGCTAAGATGTTTCTACAGCAAATCTGTCAACTGCATGGAGTGCTGACAGAAGGGTGCAATTTACAGCTAAATTCTGGCAAGAATTGATAAAACTGATAGGGTCCTCCCAAGGGCTCAGTTCCATTTTTCATCCAAGCATGAATGGAGCCACAGAACAAGCTAAGGCAATGGTGGAACAGTTGATAGGGCAACTATCAGCAATCAAATTGGGCAGAACTCCTGCCATTTGCTAAAGTTGCATACAGCAATGCAGTGCATCCTGGACTCACCCCGTTTAAGATAGCTACGGGGGTCAAGTTTGTGCCCATACCAGAATACCCAAGAGAGCCTCCCTCATCAGTGTCCCTAATGCAGTGGGTAGACTCCCTCCAAAATGCCTGGGGAAATGTAAATAAGGCTTTAGCTAAGGCAACAGAAAATCAAGGCGAACACCTCAAGGAACATTTCATATAGGAGATAAAATGTATCTATTTACAAAGTATCTAAAGTTAAGATTACCTTGCAAAAAGCTAGGTCTGAACTACATGGGGCCTTTCCCTATAGTGAGAGTCATTAACCTAATCACCATAGAGCTGAAATTACCACGAATATTGGGAAAAGTGCACCCAGTACTCAAGCTGGTGGTGGGATCTAGATTAAGATAAATTGAGAGAGAGGGTCCAGGACCAATAATAGTAGGGGGTGAAAAGCATTATGAAGTTAAGTGGATCTTGGATTCTAAGACTATATAAGGGGAAACTTCAGTATCTAGTATAATGTTTTGTACTAGGGGTTACACAATGGGATACACAATGTCGGAAGCGATGTGGGTCAAAGCTCAAACTATGAAGGCAGATCAATTAATAAATAGATTCTATGAGAAGTATCCCCACAAGCCAGAGGCCCCTTCATAATGAGGCTGGGGAGACCTAATGTACTAATATGTGCTTACTATTTTGCAGGTACCATCCACATTTTAGTGGACGGCTGCCTGTCAAGCTTCGAAGTGTATTCAGGCTGCTTTCACTTTTACTGCTTCACAGCTTGCCAACAAACCCAGGAGAAGGGAGGGAAAGCCAGCTGCCTGCAATTTGGCAGTTCAAATCTCACCAGGCTCAAGGTGTGTAAAATGAGAACCCAAATTGTTGAGGGCAATATGCTGACTCTGTA
Organism: Arizona elegans; assembly: GCA_022577455.1. NCBI lineage: Eukaryota > Metazoa > Chordata > Lepidosauria > Squamata > Colubridae > Arizona > Arizona elegans. The sequence goes on from JAKOOJ010000001.1 coordinate 161,408,238, forward strand.
AACTGCTTAGAGAGGGTTGTAAAGCACTGTGAAGAGGTCTAAGTGCTATTGCTATTGTTGCAGACAATAATAAGAAACTGTCCTGTGTGAACCAAGGATGTTTCAGCAAGAGTTTGGCAGAGGCATTGTCAGGTGTGCCTCCTTTCAGTACTCAAGAAAGAAAACCCCTGACTCCATTTTCATAGAGAAAGGTGTCAGGATTCAGTGTTATCTCAAATAAACTTCATTCTCAAACGCAAAGTCTTTGATGAAACTTTTCTTTATTTGAGAATTAACTACGGCATTCCTGAACTCTTGATGCAGCCAGAACTGGCATCTCCTTCCAAACCCCTCCCTTTCCGCTCTTTATTCCCCAATGTCTCATTGGCCATCGTGCAGATCCATCTCTCCGTCCCAAGCCCTTTCTAGTCACAGGAATTCCCCCCTCTCTCTATCACCTAAGTAACGTTATCTACCAAGGAGCAGGAAACTAAGTGAAAGTTCATCTCAGCATTAAAGCAAGGCTTCTCTTTCTCTCATTCATGTCAGCGCTGGGGGAAATAATAAATTGGAACGCTGACAAAAGGTACTTTTACTGAGTATGAACTGAATGCAACCAAAGAAAAGCAAGGTCTAAGGCAATAGGCACGAAAATCACATATAGAAAGCATCCTTAAAACCCTTCCCCCAATTGTTGAGTCAGGATTATCCAATCCACATTCCCCCAGGGGTCATGTGGGGTGCAGCTTCTGATGGTGCCATCTTCCTGGTATGCCACAACGGTTGACCTTGAGTGGTTATCAGCACTCTTCCCAGCTGCAGAGAAAACGCTGAGGAAAACTTTCTCCCCTCTTCTCCACCAGCTCACTTCCCCCCTCCCAGACATTCAAATATCTCTCCCCTCCCCTCGATACAATGGCAGCCAAGCAAGCATGCAATAAAAAGGCGGAGGTTGACATTCGGCCCTCCTGCAGAAGGGACATTATTCCTACAAGAAAAACAGAATAAGGAAAAAGAGATAATTACAGCTCCAAGATTAAGATTGATAAGGATATTTGGAATAAAATAATTGCAGCTGCTTTGGAGCCCTAACATCTCATTTATTTACCCATTCAGATTGAGCTAAAGGGAAATGTTTCCAGGCCACCAAGTACTACACCATACCGCGATGTTTCCTCGAATCCAATATTTCTTTGACTTCAAAATGCTGTTTCCCTTCAATAAGTATGGGGATAGGAGGAGGTTCTTGTTGGAATCAGTTTTGGTTTCACTGTCATCGGTGAGGGTCTGAGTTCCCAACTCACCTTGGTTCAGGGGAGCAAACTCAACGACTTCTACCCCTTTTAGTGTGGCTTCGCAGGATTTTGCAGGCACTTTGTCGGCTTTCTTCCCTCCACTAAGGGTCACCTTGGGTCCAGGTTTAGCGAAAAAAACTCAGCCGCTCAGTGCTCCTCCTTTCCACATCTGAAACATGCGGAGGACTTTGGCTTGGAGCCTGCTGGTCCCACTGCAGGCTTTGGAGCCCCCTTGTGGGACGAGGAGGGTGGTTGGTTCCAGGTGCGCCCACCACGGGAATGATCTCTGGCCAAGTTGATCTCCACATCCGCGGCCAGCACGTACCAACTCTGCAGATCCCTAGGGGCCCCTGGGGAGCAGCAATCCTTGTAGACATCCTCATTTAGTCCATATTATAGCTCTCCAGCAGGTCTACTTCTGACCACCCTCTCATGCAGGGTGCAAACTTGTGGAACTCCTAGGTGTACTCCGCCACCAATCTCCGTGTCACTGCGTTCTTTTATTTACCAGCTGAGCTCATTATTTCTGGACTATCAGACTTTCCGTAGCTTTCCAAGAATCCTTATCAGTAAGCTAAACTGCGCATGTCCACCCACATTCCTTCACACACTTTTCTTTGTTCTCTTGCCAAGAAGTCCGACTGCTGAGAAGCAGCCGGCACCAACTTTTTCAAAAATGTAACTAATTAGATCAGTTAGATGTTTTATTTTCTTTATAACAAATAAATGAGTTTTCTTAGAAGAAATATCTTCGGGTTTTGTTTTCTTAAAGTATGCTTGCAAGGAAAAGTCTCGATCCATTCCTCTTAATCAAGGTGCGATTATCCCAAAGGCAGAATGGGATTAATCAGTGCCCTCACACCTGGTAGCAGAGGATGGTTTAAATTATGGCTTTTTCCTTGTTTGTTTCTTTGATAAGACCTCTAGGCTAATTAGACAGATGATTTATTTTGCGACTGAGGAACGCTAATTAATTGTCTGCTAAGATGCCGAGAAAGAAGAAAAAGGGCAAAATGAAACTCAGAGCCGTGGGAGGAGAAGAAACAGATGAAATGCTCTTACAAAGGGTTCAGAAGGAAGATAAAGGCGAAGCACTACGACTGAGGTCAGTAATGCCCCCTTCCAATTATTCAGTTGCCCCAGAGCCTTCTGATTTTGTAACGCTTGGTGCAGAGCCAGATTCTCCACAAATGGCAAAGCCTTTTTACTCCCACACAGAGAGAGGACCAATTTATTATCCCTCTCAAACCTTCAGGGTCACTCCTAATGAGCAAGCTATAAGAAACTATCGTGATCAGATAGAAACTTTTGAACAGAAGCTATCCCAGGCAAGAATGGATTTGTTTATGCTTGAGCAAGATAAGGGAGAATCTCGTGACTTCAAAATCTCTAAAAGCGCCATTTTGGCTTCTTCTTCGGAGCCAAAGACACACAAGCTGGTGGATTTTGTGTCAGGCCAATCAGAACAGAGAGCTGTGCACATGTCACATGAAATTCTTACCGATCAAATTACATACAATGCCACGTATGCAGAAGGAGCTGAGCTGCCTGAAACTAAAGTTGCAGCACCATCTGCTGGCGAAAGTAATTTACTAGAGAAAGCTGAAAGGCATCGCAGCCTACATGAACATTTTGAATTATTACAGCAGACTTTAGCAAACATGTCTCTTGCTCACTCAGATATTCAGGCTGCAATGCAACAAGTGTCTCCACAGGCTCAGTCTCCAGCACCCCCTGGTGGTGCTGGTGTCCTTTTAGATGGAACACAACAAAGCTTAATGCAGCAAAGGCAAATGACTGCATCTCCAGCAGGTCTTGCTAATATTGCAGTTCAAGCACAAATGGCAGCTGGAACACAGCAGATTCCAGTGCAACAGCCTCAACCACAAATGCATGCACACATGCCTCCAGCTGTACAATCAGGGCCAGCTCCTGGTCCACCTCCAGCCTTTACTTCCACAGCCAGCACCTCAAATGCACATTCCTCACCAGGCATCTTCTGTTGCTCCACTAGCTGGTGAATCCAAATTAAAGATGTCAGGACAGAATTATAAGGCCTGGGTCAGTGAGATTGGATTGTTACTTCGCAGAGAAGGTACTCACTGTATGATTTTTAATCTGCCTGCTCAGCCATGGTCCCCTGCAATAAGAGATTTAGAAACTAAAGCTTGCACAACATTATTGATATCCATGGATACTGAACTGCAGGTTACATTTTCACCTGATGCAACAGCCCAGTAAATTTGGGCCCAATTGGAAAATTGCTACAAGCCTGTTTCAATTGAATCTTCATGTTTGCTCATGTCTGAATTCCATGGTTCGAGATTGAAACCTGGTGAACAAATTGGTGGACATTTGACCAAACTGAAAGGACTGAGAAAAGAATTGAGAGAAAGAGGCTATAATATTGATGATATTCAAATGATCAGCCTTATTATTAACTATTTGAACTATGAATGGAAAGATGCCATTACAAAGATTAACCAAGTCCCTATTGCTCAACGCACAGTGGACAATGTATGCAGACTTTTAATTGAAGAAGAAGCACTCATGTTAGCTACTCCACACTTGAGAGGACCACCCGCATCAAGAGCTCCAGCTAGGCGCCCCTTCCGAGGAAGGACCTATGCTCCAAGTATGCCAAGATGCTACATCTGTGATCATGTGGGACATGCCACCCCGGATTTCCGTCTTTGCAAGCTGCAGATACTGACGCTAGCGACGAATGTGAGGACGAGGACGAAGCAGAAGAAGACTGGACTGTTGTTCCGAGACGTTCTAAGAGGGCCACAAAAGGAATCCCTCCACAACGATATTCTTGGCAACTGACAAAAGCACCTTTGCCTTTGATTTGCAATGTTACACTTCCACCTGATAATTTCACACAAATCAAGCAGTTTCCTGATTCAGAGCAAAACAAATGGTATGATGCAATGCAGGTTGAAATGGACAGTCTAAAGAAACTTAAAGTGTTTACGCCTGCAAAACCTCCAGCAAACAAAAAGATCATTGGCACTCGATTGGTCTACAGAATCAAAAAGAAGCCAAATGGTGAGTCATTGTACAAGGCCAGACTTGTAGCTCAGGGTTTCGCTCAACGTTATCCTGAGGACTACACAAATACCTATTCACCGACAGTCAGAACTGAGAGTGTAAAAATTGCTTTAGCAACTGCAACTATCCTTGGTTTAGAAGTTTTCCAGTTCGATGTTGACACGGCTTATCTACATGCAGACCTAGCTGAAGAGATCTACGTGAGAAGTCCTCCAGGATTCCAACAGCAAGAAGGGGATACCTGGTTTCTAAACAAAAGTCTTTATGGTCTGAAACAGTCTGGTTTAATGTGGTATTTATGTCTTACTGACAAACTAAATTCAATGGGCTTTATTAAGTCCGAAACTGATGAGTGCGTGTTCACAAAAAGATCTAACAATGCATATGAGATAGTTCTTGTTTATGTTGATGATATTGTTTATATTGGTCCTAATAAGCAAATGAGTGAAATTTTTGCCAAAGCTTTGCAGAGATACTTCACATTGAAATCATTAGGTCATATTAGCACTTATTTAGGTGTTCAGATTGAAAAAACACAGAAGGGGTTTAGTCTTTCACAAGAAGATAAAATTGAACAATTTTTGCATCATTGCAACATGAAAGATGCTAACACAACAAAGACACCCATGCAAACAGATTTTAACAACTTGACACAAGAAGCAAGTCCTGAGTTCGAGGATCAAACACTTTATCGTTCAGTTATTGGGTCACTGTTGTACATTAGTAGTTGGACCAGACCCGACATTGCACTTAGTGTTAATCACTTGTCTCGACACGTAGGTAAGGCAAAACAGTTTCATTGGACATGTGTTAAGAAATTATTGAGATACCTAAAACACACTAAACATATGAAATTATTGTTAGAACCAACAAATACTGATTATGCAGAATTATGTTGTTATGCAGATTCTGATTGGGCAAGTGATAAGAAATCATGTAAAAGTACTTCAGGTTATATGATGTTCTTAAATGGATGTCCTGTTTATTGGCAAGTACGTATACAGAATTTTGTTTCTTGTTCATCTACTGAAGCTGAATATGCTTGTGTTTCAGATGCATGTAATTCTCTAACTTGGTTTGATGCTTTAGTCACAGATATCTGGACACACCCAATCCAACCGATCACAGTGATGGAAGACAATGAATCGGTGGTTTATATTTCTGAATCACATTTCACAGGTTCTAGGTCCAGACACATTGACATCCGTTATCAAAACATAAAACATTTAGTGAAAAAAGGTTTTGTTAAAATGCAGTATGTATCTACACATGATTAAATTGCTGATATGTTCAACAAACCGCTTCCAGCAGCTCAACACGAGTATCTGCGTAAGAAGATGTGCCTTATTTGATGATGTACCTGATATTCGCTCAACTGGCAAAAGAAGGGGATTGTCACTGCGTTCTTTTATTTACCAGCTGAGCTCATTATTTCTGGAGTATCAGACTTTCCATAGCTTGCCAAGAATCCTTATCAGTAAGCTAAACTGCGCATGTACTCCACCCACATTCCTTCACACACTTTTCTTTGTTCTCTTGCCAAAAGTCCAACTGCTGAGAAGCAGCTGGCACGAACTTTTTCAAAAATGTAACTAATTAGATCAGTTAGGTGTTTTATTTTCTTTATAACAAATAAATGAGTTTTCTTAGAAGAAATATCTTTGGGTTTTGTTTTCTTAAAGTATGCTTGCAAGGAAAAGTCTCGATCCACTCCTCTTAATCAAGGTGTGATTATCCCAAAGGCAGAGTGGGATTAATCAGCGCCCTCACACTCCGCCCCGATGTATGGACTTCTTTCTAATTCTCGCCCTTTGCTCGGCTAACGGAGCCTCAAAACGCATTCTGAGGGCTGCTATGAACTGGTCATAATTCCTCATCAGAGGGGAATCTTCATTATGGAGTCCCACCATCCACTCAACTGCCACCCCCTCCAGGGCCCTTGTAATGAACCTCACGTGTGTGCCATCTGAGGGGAAATCCTCCCCCCAGTCTTGCTTGTGGTTCCACACTTGGGTTAAAAAGAATCCCAGTCCTTTTGGATCTCCCCTGTATTTTACTGATAGTAAGGGAATCTTACTATCCCTTGGAGGGTAGAGCTGAGGATTTTGTTCAGTATCTGTATGACAAAATCACTCAGATTCGGGAAGATTTGGACTCCGACTGGGTAGAGTCAGGGGGAGAGACAGGGGCAGGTCTTGAGAATGTTATCTGGGATGAGTTTGAGCCTGTGACCCCTGAGGACATGGACAGGATTCTGGGCAGACTGAACGCGACCACTTGTTTATTGAACCCGTGTCCCTCCTGGTTAGTGCTGGCTTCCCGGGAAGTGACACGAGGCTGGCTCCAGGGGATTATAAATGCTTCGCTGGGTGAGATCATCCGTGGTTTTGGGGTGAAGTACCACCAGTACGCGGACGACACCCAGCTGTACATTTCCACCCCAGACCACCCCAACGATGCCCTTGAAGTGATGTCCTGGTGCCTGGAGGCCGTGCGGATCTGGATGGGGAGGAATAGGCTCAGGCTCAACCCATCCAAGACCGAGTGGCTGTGGTTTCCGATGTCCCGATATAGTCAGTTGGTGCCATCACTGACTATTGGGGTGAATCATTGGTCCCCACGGAGAGGGCGCGCAACTTGGGCGTCCTCCTGGATTCACAGCTGTCTTTAGAAGAGCACTTGACGGCCGTGACCGGGAGGATTTTTCATCAGGTTCACCTGATTCGCCAGTTGCGTCCCTTTCTGGATCGGGACTCGTTACACATGGTCACTCATGCCCTTGTCACCTCCCGCCTGGACTATTGCAACACTCTCTACATGGGGCTCCCCTTGAGGAGCACCCGGAGGCTCCAACTGGCGCAGAGTGCGGCTGCGTGGGTGGTAACAGGAGCGACATGACGTTCCTATGTAACACCTCTCCTGCGCGAGCTGCACTGGCTCTTGGTGGTCTTCTGGGTGAGCTTCAAGGTTTTGGTTACCATCTTTAAAGCGCTCCATGGCTTAGGACCTGGGTACTTGCGGGACCGCCTACTACCACCAATAGCCTCCCACCGGCCGGTACGCTCCCATAGAGAGGGGCTCCTCCGGGTGCCGTCAGCCAAACAATGTCGACTGGCGGCCCCCAGGGGGAGAGTCTTCTCTGTGGGGGCACCTACTATCTGGAACAAGCTCCCCCTAGAGATACGGAGGATTCCGGAGCTGCGCACCTTCTGCCGTGCCTTAAAGACCTTATTTCACCAGGCGGGCCTGGCCTAATTTTCTCTCTCTTTCATAAAAGATTGTCAATTTTTAAATATCTTTTAGTATCTTATATATTCAATTTTAAAATTGGTTTTAAACAGTTCGGGGTTTTAAATTTGTCGGAGCCAAAACTATTTGATTTGATTTGATTTTACTTTTAAATTTTGTATGGATGTGTTTTTATTGTCTGGCTGTGCACCGCCCTGAGTTCTTCGGGAGTAGGGCGGTATAGAAATCGAAATAATAATAAATAATAAATAAATAAATAAATAAAATCTTGGGCTTGTTTTGCCTCCATGGCAAAGGCTGCCCAGCAGGGGGGCCCTGGACCACAGCAGCCTCTTGAGTTCTGGAGGCCTGAGCTGTCACTTTCCTGCCTTGGTCTCTCTTTTCCACACAAGCAACAGTCTCCGTTTCACCCCGGAGCATTCATCCTCCCCCCTGGCAGGAAATTCATACCTTTCACGGGCTTTATGACTCTCAGCAGCCTCTCTCAGTAGTTGCAAAGCATTAGTGATCAGAAGATTTTATTTCTGCGCTTGCTGCCAGGCAGCATCTCCGTCTTGGCTTCTGGTAGTGTTACTCCTTGAGGGGGTCTTCTTCAGTTCTGGTAACCTCCCCATGCCCAGTGATCATTTGGCCCTCTCCGGCTTTTCCTCCAGCTGTAAATCAGCCATCCATTCCGAAGCCTCCCAGCAGGGGTGTGACAGGGAGGTTGCAGAACCAGCAGTTCCCATCTGCTCGTGGTCACTGTCTTAGTCAGAAATCCTTTGCTCAGCCCCCACAGTAGTTTTCCGGGATGGCTGTTAATTGAAGACCTTGCTTAATGACAGGTGTGCCTCCTTTCAGTAATCAAGAAAAAAAAAGCCCGACTCCATTTTCATAGAGAAAAGTACTTTTACTGAGTATGAACTGAATGCAACCAAAGAAAAGCAAGGTCTGAGGCAATAGGTGCGAAAATCACATATAGAAAGCATCCTTAAAACCCTCCCCCAATCGTCCAGTCAGGATTATCCAATCCACATCCCCACCCAGGGGTCATGTGGGGTGCAGCTTCCGATGATGCCATCCTCCTGTTATGCCACAACAATTGACCTTGAGTCAACTGTTGTGGCTCTTCCCAGCTGCAGAGAAAATGCTGAGGAAAACTTTCTCCCCTCTTCTCCACCAGCTCACTTCCCCACCTCCCAGACATTCAAATAGCTCCCCACTCCCCCCGTTACAATGGCAAGCATGCAATAAAAAGGCAGAGGCTGACAGGCATGGAGATGTTCCCATAACAACACCTGTACACCTAATTGGACAATGTGAACTGAACTAATGGGGGGAGTATGGATTCTATATTTTGATTATATTGAATTACCTGGGAATTAGCTAGAGCTGGTTTTGCTTTCATTCTGTTGCGAAATGATGTACTCAATAAAGTTTTGCATTGGGGGTGTGTGGCCAATGTCGCAGCAGCAAGTCGGGTTCTTTAAGATCTCTTGAAGACCCATCAATATCTCTGCAGTCCGGGGGTCCTAAGTGACCTAAATCATCCTGAAGGGACAATAAATAAGAGGAGCACAGACTGGTCAGCATAGAGGGATCGCAAACTCCCTGTCTGAACCAGAAGAAGCTCCTCAAACTGGACTGCTGAGAAAGCGACCTTAGAAGTTGCTAGGAAGCTGGGGCGGCAATAATGAAAGAGGATGACAGGAAAGCAACGTGAGACATTGAGGTGAGAGAGACTCTGATTTTTACAAAAGACTTTTCCCTTTGAATCCAACTGGAAATTACAGGTGAAACTCAAAAAATTAGAATATCGTGCAAAAGTTCATTTATTTCAGTAATGCAACTTAAAAGATGAAACTAATATATGAGATAGACTCATTACATGCAAAGCGAGATAGTTCAAGCCTTGATTTGTCATAATTTTGATGATTATGGCTTACAGCTCATGAAAACCCCAAATTCACAATCTCAGAAAATTAGAATATTACATTAAATCAATAAAACAAAGATTGTACACAGAACAATATCGGACCTCTGGAAAGTATAAGCATGCATATGTACTCAGTACTTGGTTTGGGCCCCTTTTGCATCAATTACTGCCTCAATGTGGCGTGGCATGGATGCTATCAGCCTGGGACACTGCTGAGGTGTTATGGAAGACCAGGATGCTTCAATAGCGGCCTTCAGCTCTTCTGCATTGTTCAGTCTCATGTCTCTCATCTTTCTCTTGGCAATGCCTCATAGATTCTCTATGGGGTTCAGGTCAGGCAAGTTTGCTGGCCAATCAAGCACAGTAATCCCATGGTCATTGAACCAGGTTTTGGTACTTTTGGCAGTGTGGGCAGGTGCCAAATCCTGCTGGAAAATGAAGTCAGCATCCCCATAAAGCTCGTTTGCAGAAGGAAGCATGAAGTCTTCCAAAATCTCCTGGTAGACAGCTGCATTGACCCTGGACTTAATGAAGCACAGTGGACCATCACCAGCAGATGAAATGTCCCCAAATCAATACAGACTGTGGAAACTTCACACTGGACTTCAAGCATCTTGCAGTGTGTGCTTCTCCATTCTTCCTCCAGACTCTGGGTCCTTGGTTTCCAAATGAGATGCAAAAGTTGCTCTCATCAGAAAAGAGGACTTTGGACCACTGAGCAACAGACCAGTTCTTTTTTTCTTTAGCCCAGGTAAAACGCTTCTGACGTTGTTTGTTGTTCAGGAGCGGCTTGACAAGAGGAATACGACATTTGAAGCCCATGTCCAGGATCCGACTGTCTGTGGTGGCTCTTGATGCACTGATTCCAGTCTCAGTCCACTCCTTGTGAAAGTCCCCAACACTTTTGAATGGCCTTTTCCTGACAATCCTCTCTAGGCTGCGGTCATCCCTGCTGCTTGTGCACCTTTTTCTTCCACACTTTTCCCTTCCATATAACTTTCTATTAATGTGCTTTGATACAGCACTTTGGGAACATCCAACTTCTTTTGCAATTAACTTTTGAGGTTTTCCCTCTTTATGGAGGGTGTCAATGATGGTTTTCTGCACAACTGTCAGGTCAGCAGTCTTTCCCATAATTGTGATTCCTACTGAACCAGACTGAGAGACCATTTAAAGACTCAGGAACCCTTTGCAGGTGTTATGGCTTAATTAGCTGATTAGAATGGGACACTTTGAGCCTAGAATATTGAACCTTTCCACAATACTCTAATTTTCTGAGATTGTGAATTTGGGGTTTTCATGAGCTGTAAGCCATAATCATCAAAATTATGACAAATCAAGTCTTGAACTATCTCACTTTGCATGTAATGAGTCTATCTCATATATTAGTTTCACCTTTTAAGTTGCATTACTGAAATAAATGAACTTTTGCACGATATTCTAATTTTTCGAGTTTCACCTGTAAATAAGAATAGACGGGCTGAGATTGAGGAGTGAGAGCGGGTGTGTATTCGCTCTTGCATCCAGTAATCTGGCGGCAGAGAAGAGACAAAAGCCTTTTTCTTTTTTCTTATAATTTCTTTGTGACTGAAAAAAGAAAAGTAATTCCTTAAAAATAAGAAATTGGGACTAAATGAATTAATGATTGAATCCCATTCTATTGAAATGTTGGAATGGTGATAACTGATAAAACGAAACTTTGAAGATCGTGTTCTTGAAAGCTAGTCTGCAGTGCCATCTAGTGGCAGAAGGGAAAAGATTTTGACTTGGAAGAAACTCTGACTATAGTTGACCTTGGCATTTTGGTAGACTGATAAAGAAAACAGATGTACAAGAGAGAAGACTGGATTTTGGACTTTCCTTTTGGCTTTTAATCTTTTATTATTATTATTCACTGACTGATGATTGCTTTAAAGTTCCATGTTTTGATTTTTGCTGGTGGATGAAAGGCACTGTCAAGCCCTGCCAGGACTCGCCATTATTCGGGGGGTTGGGGAGTCTGAAGCTGTTTGAGACGTCACCTGGGTGTTGGAGGAGAGCCAGACAGTGGACTGCGATTTCGGACCACAAAATGGCACACAGCGATTCCTACAGCCATCAGCTACCAGCTCGTTTTCTGGTGACGTGTGATGATGCCACAGAACTTAGGCGCGAACTACAAAACCGCCAAACAGCTGATAGGAGGGTTGGTGGGATCGATAATTGCTGGATGGTGGTTTCCAGACTAATAAACAACATAAATAGCGCTATGTGGCAGTTGCACACAGCGCTGACTTTGAACCGACCATCCGGCTTGTTCTGTGCTTTTGGCTGTGTTACTGCGAAACCTTTAGTAAAACTTGAAAATTCATCGTTGCTTGCTGTGTTTTGTGCCGTTCACGGACCGAGATGAGAGACAAGCCGAGAGAAAGTCAGTGCTGCTTTATATCCCTCTATCCAGTGGAATTCGCATCCAGGTTGCTGGAGTTTTGGAGAATGGTGGAGGGGACAGTTCCTGAGGGGTTTGAGACGGAGAAGGAGACTGATATTGCGGTGGAGGAGGGGCTCCTTGAGGAGGAGGCAAAAGAGAGTGCTGAGCAGTCGGTGGTGAGACCCAAGGTCAGGCAGCTCAGAGGTGAGGTTCGCCCAGAAGAAGAGGGTCTCCCGGTACAGAGAACACGAACCGGACAGCCATCCACAGGGGATGGTGGCATAGCTCTGCCCTCACTGGACCACAGATGCCAACATCCTCTCGTTTGGGAGCTTCCTTTCAGGGTTGGAGAGAGAGGTGCTGGACAGAAGATGACAAGGGGGAGTGGTGTTATTCTACAGGTCCTGGCCCGAGTACCATGGACATACTTCGGGAACGTTTCGGGGAGACCGGCTTTTGCAATGCCCCGTCTTGGCAGCCGTGGGTTACAGGTTTGGAACCGCCGCAGGGCCATTCTTGGCAGGACACGGGGATGACCAGCTCAAAGACTCAGTTCCATCTCACTAGCCCTAAGCTGCAGCTAGACCAGGCACCCAGTCAGGCAATGGACCATCCAGTGTCCTGGGACCAGGGGTCATCGCAGGGAGAGAGTGCTGTTGTGCATGGCACTGAGAACCAACCCCAGAAATCAGAGGGAATACCAGTTTTAGGGGTTCAAGGAACTTCAAGAGGTCGATCATGGCAGCCGGATCGGAGGGGTACCAGTGCGATGAGATCTCCAGAGCCCTTGGCATGGCCTCCTGGTATGTGGACTCCTCAGGCTGTTTGGGGCCCACCTGCCTTACAGGCCACATTTGATGGAAGCCCTGAGCGGGTGGCCCTGTTTTTAAGTCAGGTAATAAGCCATATGGATCAATATGGCTGATGGTATCCTTCACAGTTGGCCATGGTGGTGGCTGTTACGTCGGTACTGGTGGGAGAAGCGGCTGATTGGGTGGCAAATCTTCATACAAATCATGTGAGGGAACTATTCAACATGGGAAAGTTCCTGGAAGCTCTCTGTTCCAGGTTTGAAGATGAAACTAGTGCATAGGTAGCGGAAGGACACCTGTTTGCATTCAGGCAGAGGGGTGTGCCGGCCAACGACTATGTTCGTGAATTTCAGAAGATTGCAGATGTTTGGTGGGTTGGCCGGAACGTCTTTTAGTCCATCAGTTCCGGATGGGATTAGACTGAGACCTTCGGCAGGCTTGCGTGTGCCGGGGGTTACCACCCAAGCTGAATGTATGGTTTAAGGTGGTGATAGAACAGGATGTGGGCCTCAGAGAGTTCCGAGTCCGGGGTGAAGGGGTCACAGGACAGCCAAAAAGACCAGTCGAACGGACACAGGCCCCCAGAGAGAGTAAACCCAGCATCCTCCCAGAGCCAACGAATAGGATTCGGCAGCTGATGTTTCAATGTTTTAGATATAACCAGATCGGCCATCGGGCGGCTGAATGCCCAAATCCCATGCCACGACCCAGAAACCACCTACTGGAGTTTTGATGAAGGGTAGATCATGACTGACAGCAACTGAATGGTCTCAAGTGACTTGAACATCTACTGCGGAACCGGAGGTACCGACCAGGGATACCGGGACTGCAGCACCGATGACGGGAAAGTTCCCAGTGGTTTCAGGAGACAGTGATGAGGACCCAGAAGACCCCATGGTGAGCGAACCCATCTGACCATTCATAATACCAATTGTACTACCGAACCCTCGCTCAACCACTGGATGCCAATATGGGGCGTTGGTGGATTCGGGGTGCACCCGTTGTCTTATTCATCGGGCTGTAGTAGATGACCTAGGACTCCTGTCATACATTTGAAAACTCCTATCACCTTTGAACAAATGGATAGGTCTTTGTTGGATGGGGTACCAGCAACTCATGTGACAGAGTGTGTGCACTTGGAGATAGGGGAACATACTGAAACCATTCGGTTTATAATAATTGAGAAAATGATTGAGCTAATAATATTGGGGTTGGCATGGCTTGATAAATGGGGCCCCACAATATGGTGGGAAGAGGGTTACCAGAAACTTTGGTTAACGCTCGCCTGCAGTAGCAGTGGAGAGTGCGGGAGGGTCAGAAACGGAGTGTGTTCCAGTAACATCTCATTCAAAACAGGAATTCCCTAGTATTTATGAAGATTTAACTACTGTTTTCAGTGAGGAAGAATGTGAGGTTCTACCTCCTCATCGGTCAACAGCCTGTGCCTATTTAGCCTGGGGCTAAATTGCCAAAACCAAGGATGTATTCAATGACATAGAAAGAACTAGCAGAATTGAGGAAATACATAGATAAAAATTTGGCGAGAGGCTTTATCAAGCCTAATAGGTCCTGTATGGCAGCTCTTGTACTTTTTAGAGAAAAAAAAGATGGAGGACTGTGTTTGTGTGTTGATTTCAGGGATATCAATGCAGTTTGTGTAGAGCACCTATACCCACTCCCGTTGATGAAAGACCTATTAGCAACCCTGGCGACTGGACGTATCTTCACGAAACTTGAACTGCGCGAAGCATATTACCGAGTGCGCATTAAACCAGGGGATGAGTGGAAGACCATGTTCAACTGTCTCCTAGGGAGCTATCGGTTTCAGGTCATGCCGTTCGTGTCAGCCTTGGAAGCTATATTAGACCAGAAGCTTCAATGCTGCCACCTCCTCCTGTGTGGGAAAGTAGGAGAGGGGAATTAGGAGACATAATAACATTCTTCCTTTTGGTCAAGGTCAGGGGATGGATCGAGGTTGAACCTTGATTGGACCATGTGATCGAAAGGGGAGAAGGGGGATGGTTTTGGGAGCTTTGATTTACTGAAGGAAAACCCGGGCTTTTCAGATTTGAGATTTCCCAGATGTGCCAGTTTACCTATTCTAGTAAAGAGAACTTTGGAAAATGCCTGCTTCTGTGTCTTTACTGGGAGTTGGGGGTTTTCTGGAACGCTGACATTATCCCGAATCTCATAAAAACTTAACAGCACCCCATAAGGGGGCTGTCAGGGGGTACTGAGCCCCAGCATCAACCTAAATATCAGGCAGGGTGGGACTTGCTGTTTGAAGCCGCCGTGGGAGATGGGGCAATGGCGTG
Source organism: Arizona elegans (assembly GCA_022577455.1). NCBI lineage: Eukaryota > Metazoa > Chordata > Lepidosauria > Squamata > Colubridae > Arizona > Arizona elegans. Next base: position 161,423,267 of record JAKOOJ010000001.1, read on the forward strand.
CTGAAAAAGCTGTTTCCGGCTTGTCAGTGCCAGAAGAAGTGGAGGCCGAAGCGTTCAGTGGCGGGCAGCGGTTCTGTGCGACGGCGATGGCTTGGGAGGTGCCCTTCATCCCCCTCGCCCCTCAGGGATCTCTGGGAAGCTCTCCGGATGTTTTTCGGGGGTCCTGGGGGTGCCTGGGGGAGCCTAGGGTGCCGGTTACGAGCCGGCGATGGCGGCTGAAGGCAACAGCTGCCATGGACCATCTGGCTAAGGAAAGAGCTTGCAGTAGGTGGTTGGGGGGAATATGGACAGCCTTGCCCTCAGGACTACCATCTTTTTTGGACTGTGACCCCTACTATCCAGGGTTTTTTGTCATCAGAGCTGAGACTAGGGATTTGGGGAGATTTGGGGCAGGAGAGGCGGGAGAGGCGGGAGGCTGACCAGGGTTGGTCTACTGGCCGCCTCGGGTGGCTTCTCCTCCTCCCCTTTTCCCCCAGGTATGGATGGGTGTAGGCCTTGGATGGCCACCCACCCTTGGACTGGGTTCTTCGTCTGCTATCCCTACTCTCGCCCCAGGGAAGAGCTTGTGCCTATGGAATTATCACCATTGTCTTTAATAACTTTACAAACTGTTGGCTTCTTGTGCGACCCCAAACTGGAGGAGAACTGGGCAAAACGGTGTGCAGGTGCTGAGGGGACTGTTTGTCATCCGCCAGATGAAAGGATGGACTATTGTGACTTTATTGTCGGTGTCATCTGGCCCAGTCACTGTGAGAGGGTGACTGGGATAATTATCCTCCGGACGTGGGGGGATGACACTGGTCCCTTTCACTGCTGTGAGAGGGCAGTGAACCAGCTCCTGATATGAAGATCTACTTTGACCCAGTATTATTGGACGATCTGGTGAAGCCCTGACCAGTTGACTCTCCACCTCTGTTTTGTGTGATGTTTATGGCTGCCAACCTGCTTGCACTGCGAGACTCCCCCCTCTTGCAGGTTTGCCCCTCCTCACTATCGAGGGCCTACCTTAATGACGGATTTTGGAATCCCGAGAGGTGGCATGCAGCGAGAAGGGGGTTGTGCGGTTTTTTTGGGGAAATTTTTAGATAAGGTTTTAAAGGTTTCTGGGAGGGGGTGGGCTCTGTGGGTTTGGGGGAGAACCTGTGGGGGAGGAGGCCAGAGCTGGCTGAAGAGTGCGGCACAAGAGGTGCGGGAACCGGGGTCAAGGAGGGGGTTAGAGCTTGTGTTGTGGATGGACATTACATCAGTACTGTGGGTGGGAGGGGCAGATATGGCGGGAGCAGGGGGCCACATCAGGTTGTGGGAGCGCGCGCCTGCTGGCTCCAAGCAGTGGTGCGCTCCAGCCTCCAATGCTCCTCTCATTCCCCAGGTTGCACAGACCCTCAGGCCCTGGGCCTTCAGCTGATGCTGTGCAACACCCAGTCCATGGTAAATAAAGCCCCCCTCATTTGTGATCTTGTTCAGGAGGGGGGAGCGGACCTGGCAGGTATTACGGAGACCTGGTTGGGCCAGGAGGGGGGGGTCCCCCTCGTTGAGATGTGCCCACCCGGTTTCTGCGCATTCCATCAGCTGAGGACACAGGGAAGGGGTGGGGGTGGCAGTTGTCATTAGAGAAGGTCTTGGTCCGAGGGAAGCCACTGTTCCTCAATGGCTGGATGTGAGTCCCTCCTTGTGAAGTGGGGTCATGGGGTGCAGATGGGCATGGTGGTTACGTACCTGGCTCCCTGCCACGTGACGGCAGCCCTGCCCGAGATGCTCAACATTATAGCCATGGTGGCGGTTGACACCCCCAGGCTTATGGTCATGGGGGATTTTAACCTGCCATCTGTCGGTAAGGTGTCTGAGATGGCTCGGGAGTTCATGGCTTCCATGACAGCCATGGACCTGACCCAGTTAGTTCACGGCCCTACTCACATGGGGAGAAACACGCTAGACCTGGTTTTTGTCTCTGGTCAGTGGTTGAGTGATCTTGAGATAGGGGATATAGTGATCGAGCCCTTGTCATGGTCAGATCATTCCCTCCTTCGCTTTGACCTTCGAACCACTGCACTCCACTGCAGGGAGGCAGAACCATTGAGGTGGTACTGCCCCAGGCACCTGATGGATCCAGATAGGTTCCAGATGGAGCTTGGGCCATTTCCTGAGGCTCGGGCATACGGCTCGACTGAGGAGCTGGTGGCCGCCTGGGATAGGGCGGCCGCTGGAGCTTTGGATCGGGTTGTGCCTTTGAGGCCTCTGACCCGGCGCCGATCTCGCCTGGCTCCTTGGTTCACCGAGGAGCTGAGGGGGATGAAGCGCCGGAAAAGATGCCTGGAGAGCGGTTGGAGGGCCAGCCATTCTGAATTTGACCGAACACTGGTAAGGTCTCATATTAAGACCTACCTGATGGCAATAAAAGCGGCGAAGTATAACTATTTTGCCACTCTTATTGCATCATCAGATAATCGCCCGGCTGCCCTGTTTAGGGTGACCCACTCCCTGCTCCACCAGGAAGTGCGGGAGGACCCCTTGGAGGGTAGAGCCGAGGATTTTGTACAGTATCTGTATGACAAAATCGCTCAGTTTCGGGAACACCTGGACTCTGACTGTGTAGATTCAGGGGGGAGGACAGAGGCAGGTCTTGTGAGTATTATCTGGGAAGAGTTTGATTCTGTGACTCCCGAAGACATGGACAGGATACTGGGCAGACTGAGCCCAGCCACATGTTTACTGGACCCGTGTCCCTCCTGGCTGGTGCTGGCCTCTCGGGAGGTTACACGAGGCTGGCTCCAGGGGATTATAAATGCTTCTCTGAGTGAGGGTGTCTTCCCCGCCGCCTTGAAAGAGGCGGTGGTGAGGTCTCTCCTCAAGAAGCCTTCCCTGGACCTGGCAGTGTTGGCAAATTATCATCCAGTCTCCAACCTTCGCTTCGTTGCGAAGGTTGTTGAGAGTGTGGTAGCACGACAGCTCCCTCAGTACCTGGATGAATCGTTGTATCTGGATCCGTTCCAGTCGGGCTTCAGGCCTGGGTACAGCATGGAAACGGCATTGGTCGCATTAGTTGATGATCTCTGGAGGGCTCGGGACAGAGGTTGTTCCTCTGTCCTAGTCCTATTAGACCTCTCAGCGGCTTTTGATACCATCGACCATGGTATCATGCTGCACCGGCTAGAGGAGTTAGGGGTGGGGGGACACCGTCCTATGGTGGTTCTCCTCCTTTCTCTCTGACCAGACGCAGTCTGTGTTGACAGGGGGCAGAGGTCGACCCCAAGGCCCCTTGTATGTGGGGTGCCACAAGGGTCAGTCCTCTCGCCCCTTCTGTTCAACATTTATGTGAAGCCGCTGGGTGAGATCATCCATGGTTTCGGGGTGAAGTACCATCAGTATGCTGACGACACTCAGCTGTACATCTCCACCCCGGACCACCCCAACGATGCCCTTGAAGTGATGTCCCGGTGCCTGGAGGCCGTGCGGATCTGGATGGGGAGAAACAGACTCAGGCTCAACCCATCCAAGACCGAGTGGCTGTGGTTTCCAACATCCCAATATAGTCAGTTGGTGCCATCACTGACTATTGGGGGCGAGTCATTGGCCCCCACGGAGAGGGTTCGCAACTTGGGTGTCCTCCTGGACTCACGGCTGTCTTTGGAAGAGCACGTGATGGCCGTGGCCAGGGGGAATTTTTATCAGGTCCGCCTGATTCGCCAGTTGCATCCCTTTCTGGGTCGGGACTCGTTAAATACGGTCACTCATGCTCTCGTTACTTCCCGCTTGGACTACTGCAATGCTCTCTACATGGGGCTCCCCTTGAGAAGCACCCAGAGGCTCCAGCTGGTCCAGAACGCGGCCATGTGGGTGGTTATGGGAGCGGCGTAGCATTCCCATGTGACCCCCCTCCTGCGCGAACTGAACTGGCTCCCGGTGGTCTTCCGGGTGCGCTTCAAGGTTTTGGTTACCACCTTTAGAGCGCTCCATGGCATCGGACCGGGGTATTTACAAGACCGCCTTCTGCTACCAATAGCCTCTCACTGACCAGTACGCTCCCATAGAGAGGGGCTTCTCAGGGTGCTGTCGGCCAAACAGTGTCGACTGGCGGCCCCAGGGGTAGAGCCTTCTCTGTGTGGGCACCTACCATGTGGAACGAGCTCCCCCCGGAGATACGGAGGATCCTGGATTTGCGCACGTTTCGTTTTGCTCTCAAAACTTTTTTATTTCAGCAGGCTGGCCTTGCCTAAATTTTTAGTTCGTTTGATTTTATAAATTGGGTGTTTTAATCTGTGTTTCGGCCAAAATATTTAATAATTTTAAGAGAATTTTAATATTTGTATTATATGTATTTTATCTTGGCTGTTCACCACCCTGAATCCTCCGGGAGTAGAGCGGTATAGAAATTTGATTAATAAATAAATAAATAAATAAATTAACCCCCGGATGATGCAAAGACTCAGTGAAGATGGAGGAGAAAGGAGAAGGATGGAGGCCTGGCAGGGCCCCAGATGCTCGAGGAATTGCCGATCCCGTGCATGCTCTTTCTGAAGAGATGGGACTAGCCATGGAGGGTGCAGAGTAAGCCCTTCGATTTGGGGCTTGGCCTAAGGCATTGGATTCCTGGAAGAGTCTTTGGCGGATGGAAGTGGGGATCTTCGCCCCCCCTTCCCAACCCCTGGAGGTGAGCTGGAAGCTAGAACGCAGAGCCCCCCTTCTCCACCCAGAGGCCAACCAACAGAATTAGCGCAACATTCCAATCCTGCAGCAATGGGGCATCAGGCTCATCTGGTATACGGAAGGCAAAATCCCCCTTTTTGGGCCCCTCGCCAGCCTGCGTTAGCATTACCTCCTGCAGAGAACATACCACCTGGATGGTTTTTCTTTCCCGGCCAGGGATGGATCCAATGCCAAGGGTATCCCGCCCCCCCCATTCTAAGCTTCCGGGGATCCCCCTGGCCCCCCTCCTATGGCCAAATGATCTTGCCGCCGCGGGGGGGGGTTAATCCAGCAGCCGGCTAGACTGCCTCCCCTCCAGCCCAGCAAAACTTACACCAGCCTGTTGGAATGCAACAACCAGGAGCAACCCCACAGCAAGTTCTACCCCAACCAGCCGCAGCTACTGCCCTCCCCTCTGCGAGGCCAGCACCACCCCGCTTTAGAGCAACCTTTGACGGGATGCCAGCCAAGCTAGCTTATTTCCTCAGCAGGGTGTGGGCTCATGTGGATCAGTATCGTGAGCAATACGAATCAAAACAAGACTTAGTGTCGGCAATCTCAGATGGAATGAATGAGGGGGAGGCTTCTGAATGGATAGCCCAACTATATAATGAGGGCACTGCTGAACTAAATGATGCCAATGGGTTTATCACATTGCTCTGGTCCTGATTTGAAGACCATGACCAAGTAAATGAAAATGAAGCCACGCTAAAAGTAATGAAGCAAGATAATCAGCCTATAAAAGACTTTGTATGGGACTTTAAATGAGTCACAGGGAATCTAGGCCATTGGCCTGACCCCACACTCCTGCACTACTTTAAAGAAGCTATTGACCCAGAAGTCAGAAAAGCCTGTGGGATCCGGGGAGTTCCTGAGTGTCTGCATGATTGGTATACCATGTCCGTTGCTCTAGATAGAGAAGTCCACCCCCCCGGCCAAACCCCAGCACAGCAGCCGCCTCGAAACACGTTATCTACAAACCCCATTTCAAAAGCTACAAATCTGTCCCCCCCTCAAACAGGGTGCTTAAGTGCTATCACTGTGGACAGACAGGACATCGAGCTTCTGAATGCCTGGCGCCCGCCCCAGTTCCACAACAACGAGCCACCACAGCTGCACAAGGGAGGAGGCTTCCAAAGAAAACCCCAAACAGCAGCCGATTTACTAAATAAGCCATGGATATTCCCCTCCCCACTGAAGAGAGTGGGGAGCCTCCAGTTACAGGAGCACTTCCCAACCAGCCCAGTGGGGATGAAGACCCGATGGTGAGTGCACCCATCACCCCTTTCTCAATTAAAGTAAAACTAGTCCTGCCAAAAACAGGAAAAGAAACAGAACTCCCAGCAGTAGTAGACACCGGCTGTACCAGATGTCTATTCGGCCAAAAAATTATGGAACAGTTAGGTATCAAAACAACACCCTTAAAACAACCGATCAAATTTTACCAAGTGGCTGGCACGCTAATTGGGGGAGTCCCTTCCACTCACATTACTGAACTGCTTAAATTAGAGACGGGGAAACATCATGAATTTATACAATTTATAGTAACCCCAAAAATGTCAGAATCTATCATATAGGCCTGGCTTGGCTAGATAAATGGGGCCCCACCATTATTATTATTATTATTATTATTATTATTATTATTATTATTATTATTATTATTTATTTATTTATTTATTTATTTATTTATTTATTTATTTATTTATTTATTTATTTTGTATACCGCCCTTCTCCCGAAGGACTCGGGACGGTGAACAGTCAGCAGATAAAATACAGAAAATACAAAAATTAAAACAATATTAAAAACCAATTAAATTAATTTGGCCCACAGTTAAAACACCCCCATATTTTTTTTATTAAAAAGTTTTACAGAAGGTTTACATATTTATTCCCCCCTTCCCTACCACCCCCACCCCTCCCCTCCCTTATTCCCCCCACCCCTTCCCCTTCCCATCCACCCACCTCCCCCCCCTCTTCCCAGAACAAATTACAGGGTATAACATTCAACAATCATAATCCATCCTAATCTAAATAATTATAACATTCAGCATCTCTTATTCCTTCAATTCCCTAATTACCCTGCTAACTTAATTACCTAAAAACACACCAAATATCTACATATTTATTCATAACCTATCTGCAACTTCTTATTCCGGTATTTACTTTGGATATAATCTATCCATCTTCTCCAGTCCCTTAAGTATCTTTCATTTGAATGTTCCTTCAGGTATGTCGAGATTTTTGCCATCTCCGCTAGGTTTGTTACTTTCATTGTCCATTCTTGGATTGTAGGTAAATCTTGCTTCTTCCAATATTGTGCCACCAATAATCTTGCTGCAGTTATTAAATCAAATTAGTCTCTATAACCGTACAATCCATAACTATACCCAGCAGAAACAACTGTGGTGTAAATTTTAACCTCTTTTTAAGAATATTTTGTAAAATCCACCAAATTTTTATCCAAAACGCTTTACATGCCCACCAAATATGAAAGTATGTAGCATCCTCACAATCACATCTCCAACATTTTGGTTGTACATTCGGATACATACAAGATAGTTCTTTTGGATCTAGATGCCATCTATAAAACATTTTATAAAAATTATCCCTTAAGTTTTGCGCTTGTGTAAATTTCACATTTCTTACCCATATTTTTCCCATATTTCCATCATTATTGGTTGTTCAAAATTCTGTGCCCATTTTATCATACGATCTTTAACTAGCTTTGTTTCAGAGTCTATCTCTATCAATATATTATACAATCTTTTTATATGCATTGAACTTTGGTCTCTAGTTTGTTTTATTAAATTTTCATCGCTTTGTATACTACCAATTTTCTGATCTTTTCTCCATCTGGCTTGTAGTTGTACATACTGAAACCAAGTTTGAATTATTTTCTCCTCTTTCAACACATTCAAAGGTTTTAATTTTAGTATACCTCCCTCCATATTAAGAATATCTGTATATGTAATTACATCCTGTCTGCTTTCTATACTCGTGTTATCTATTGCGTGCCTGGGTACTATCCATATAGGTATCTTTTTATTTAACTTATATTGATATTTCTTCCAGACACGCAATAAAGCATTCCTCAATATATGGCTCTTAAATGCTCTATCCACCTTTTTATCATACACTAAGTAGGCATGCCAACCATAAACTAAATCATGCCCTTCAATGTTCAGAATCCTTCCATTTGTTAAGTTAATCCAATCACTAATTGCTGATAGGACAGCTGCTTCATAGTATAATTTTAAATTGGGCATTTTCAGCCCCCCTCTTTCTTGTATATCCTGCATTATTTTCAATTTTATCCTTGGTTTCTTACCTTGCCATACAAACTTATTAATACCTTTCTGCCATTCTTCCAGGTTGGCATCCTTTTTTAGTATTGGTATCATTTGAAAGAGGAATAAAAACATTCATTTTTATAACTGCTATTCTACCTAGCAAGGACAATTGTAATTTTTTCCATTTATCCATTTCAATTTGTATTTTATGCCATAACAACTCATAATTATATTTATACAGTTTCCCATTAGAAGGTGCAATATGAACACCTAGGTATTTAACTTTTTTAACTATTTCACATCCCGTTACCCTTTGCAACTCCTTTTTTTGGTTTATTGTCATATTTTTAACTATCATCTTTGTTTTTCCAACATTTATTTTAAACCCAGACACTTGACCATACTGTTTAATTATATCCATCAGAACCTTTGCTGATTCCACTGGTTGAGTTACGGTCACAACCAAATCATCTGCAAGTGCCTGTACCTTATATTCACAATCTCTCACTTTAATTCCCTCTATCTCATCTATATTACGTATTCTATTCAACAACAGTTCTAAAGTTAATATAAATAATAATGGCAATAAGGGGCATCCCTGCCTCGTACCTTTTTCAATTTTGAAAGTTTCTGTTAAACTGCCATTAACAATTATCTGAGCTGTCTGTTCTTGATATATTGCTTTTATAGATTGCATAAAGCAATTCCCAAATTGCATCCTATAAACTACTCTCAATAAAAATTGCCAATCCAATCGATCAAAAGCTTTTTCCGCATCTAAAAATATAAGCACCGCAGGGATTTGGTTGTTCCTTTCCAAATATTCCAATATATCAACAATTTGTCTTACATTATTTTTCATTTGCCTCCCTTGTATGAAACCAGGTTGATCAGCATTAATCATTTTTTGCATTACTGACCTTAACCTATTTGCCAATATCTTAGCAAATATTTTATAATCTGTATTCAATAATGATATAGATCTATAATTCTTTGGGTGTGTCAAATCTTGATCTTCTTTTGGAATTAATGAAATAAAGGCTGTTTTCCATGAAGATGGTACCCCTTCTCCCAACAGTATTCTGTTAAATAATTCTTTAAGAGGTACAACCATTTCCAGTTGTAGATATTTATAATACACAGCCGTTAATCCATCTGTACCAGGAGCCTTGCCAATTTTTAACTGTTTAATTGCTAAGAGGATCTCCTCCTCTGTTATTAATTGGTTCAACCGTTCTCTTTGTTCCTCTGTAACTATAGGAATATTCTATCTATCCAAATATCTCTTGTGATACACAGGAAATGCCTGTCACCCAGAAAATAACCGACATAAGAAGCTGCTCCCGTCTGGCAAGAAAACAAACCTTAACACCAAAACAGTGTTTTTAGTGCGCTTTGTAGATTTATTTGCTTACCCGACAAAAGGTCCTCAAGGTCCCTGTTCGGGCGCCAATTGTGATACACAGGAAATGCCTGTCACCCAGAAAATAACCGACAGAGAGTTGAGAGATAAGACAAGAATACAATTTATTAATTATTTCTTTGCAAAGGTCTCCCTCAAAGTGAGAGAGCGATTTACCATTCATTCTCGCCGTCTTTTATACAATTTCAGGTTACATCTTACAGGATACAAGCATGTCTCTTGAGTACAATTTCAGACCTTATATAACAGATAAACACATAAACACATGATATTCCCATTATGGAAAGTCCCCATAATTCCAATATATAAAAATACCCTACTTAAAAATATTGCTTATATATGTAATATCAGCATTCGCGTACTTCCCCTTCTTAACGAGGTCACGTTGACCTGAAGCATACATCCTGCTAGATAAACACTTTCTCAAGAACACAACTTCCTCAAGAACACAGGAAACATACAATTCCATTCTTATGTTCCTTAAACTGTCAGCTAAATTATATAATCAGGTTATACAGAGTAAAATAAAGCCTTGACATGATTTTAAAATGGCGTAACTTAGGCTATATGGTTTTACAGGAATAATCCTAATTTTTTATTTCTCACAATCCCCCCTTCTCCTCTTCATTACTTTTTATTCCTGTAAACTATGCATATCTTGCAACATTATAGAAACCTCTCTTCTCCCTAAGCCATCATGCGAATCCCCAACTAATTTCTTTTGCTTCTTTATTCGGCTACAACACTTCCAAACATTACAGCAAATAGGTATGCATTTAATACAAAGACAAGAAATAAGACATATAACTATAATTAATAATATGCCTACAAACAATTCCCTTAACCATGCAAAGCTGGGTAACCATGAAGTTACTATATCCCAAACTCCCCTAAAAGTTGTATTTTCAGTTACATATGTCAAATGTGTAGTAATATTATGTAATGTTTTTATCTTAGATTCTATAAATTGAGATCGATCGGATATATTGAAACAACAAAGGCCGTGGAAAACCTCGCACCCATGACCCATTCTTAATAGCATATAATCTATAGCCACTCTATTTTGTAATAATGATTGTCTTATTTCTCCCATCTCGTCAGCTAACGCAGCAATAGCAGATGATGTTTCATTTATACTCTTAGCTAAAGCACAAGCTAGGTGTCCAAGTTGATTCTGATTATATTGTGTAGATATCCATGGAAACATTCCTAAAAGTCCAGCCTGAACCTTATTTAGCAATACCACTTCATCATTACAGTTAGCATCAAACTCCAAATGTGTAGCATCTCTTTTACCTCTATAAATCCCTTTATATGTTCCTTCTCCAACATGGTCATATGATTCTATTGGAGTAATATGCCATTTAGCAGGATCTTTAGGAGCATATATAATTAAATGAGGTTCTCCTTCAGGCCTATGAATTTCTCCATCTCCATGTCCCTCTACATTTTCAACACCTTCATGCGTAGTTACCTTAGTCATCACCTTCTTCTGAACACGGTCAGTATGATACAGACTTGCATTCATCATTTCATAATAAAACTCTGTTTTATAGTTTATATCTCTGAAATGTGCAACAGCCATAACAGTAGTTAAACAGCCAATAGTACAAGGACCACCTACGGCATGTGCCGGAATATATGCATAAGCATATAATCCACAAAAGAGAAACCAACCTTTAGGCAAATATAGAACCTGATTTATAGCTTCCACTTCCTCCATCTCTGAGCAGTGAAAAATCTTTTTAGTAGGCACAGGAACATATATTACCTTCTCTGGTCATTTCTCAGGATGTTTATATATTACACAATCATACGCTGGCAATATCGTTTTAACTTCAATCACCAGTTTTTTCTGATTAGTCCACTTAATTGGCTTCTGTGGACTCCCAAACAATGTTATAATATGTGATAAATTAAGATTATTTGGTTCTATTATAATATTTGCTTCTTCAAACAAAAACTTTCCCGGAACTGGTACCCCCACAAAGCATGTAGCCATTATATCAGAGACAGTTGTTTCACCCCTGATACAAAAGGAAGTGCTGTTTAAAGCCACCTTCATTAAATCCAGAAATATATTGCCTTCTTTCGTTCTCCGTTCAGCAATACTTCTGGTATATCGTAAAGGTGCCTTAAGATAACCAACAGCACATCTTCCCTTCCAGAAATAAGGCAATTTAGGCAAAGCCAAATTTCCACATAGAAACATTAACTTCGAAGGGGCTTTTATTTCAAAATATGGAAAATGTAATCCCTCCTCCAAAATACAGAACTTCTTATATGAAGGAGTATGATTACCATAAAGATCAGTACATTGATTATATAAAAATTCCATTCTATCTGACAAATCAGTGTATTTAGGGGTAATGTCATATGTGTTATTACAATTGGCATATCTGCCCAAGGGTATACCATCTACAAAAGATGATCGTATACATATATCAGCTTCTTCAGCACCTTCTATCAGAGTCAGTGTTTCTATTAAAGAATATTGGTGCTCGAGTTCAGTATGGAAACATAATTTCTGCCATGTTATTGGATAATCATGTAACACATCCAACATCTCTTTTTCCATCCCTATCTGCACCTCAAAAAGAATAAACAGAAACACTATATACCCCATCTTTCCTAGTGGACTAATCCCCCTCCTCAATATAGCTTCTAGACAGATAAAATATTATTATCTCACCGCCAAAGTATCAATCTGTCGAGGTGAACTTACATCCACTGGATACCAAAGCATAGATCTACACCAGTCAATTATTTCTCTTCTTAATACAATCAAAAATATAACAAAAATTAATATCACTCCCAACCAAATACAAAGTTCTTCATAGAACTTTTCTTCCATCCGTTGGTCATCAATCATCTAAGGGTTGTCGACGAAAGGTCAGTTTAAGCGGATCTGTAGATTTCGTATCCACCGTCCATCCATATTGTGAAGATACCGGTCCCTTCACTCTGGAATAATGCACCCAACCTCGTTCCTTTGTTCTCACAGCCGATTCAGTAGTCAGCAGAACTTGGAATGGTCCTTCCCACACCGGCTGCAACTTTTTCTCCTTAAGTGCTTTGATCAGGACCCAGTCTCCACTCTTATATTCATGGATTTGAAAATCAAGTGCTGGAGTTTGCGCCAATAATCCTTTAGACCTTAAAAGAGAAAAACACTGGGACAGTCCTTGTATATATTTTCTTAGAAAAACATCCTTCAATTCTATTCTGGGCATTCCAACTTTTCCTGTATACGGCAATCCAAACATCATCTCATAAGGAGATATTCCTATATCCTTTCTCGGACTTGTTCTTATTCTCAATAGAGCTAAAGGCAAACATTTCGTCCAAGGTAGTTTCAATTCTAGCATTAATTTTTTTAACACAGATTTTATAGTCTGATTAGCTCTTTCCACACGTCCAGAGGAACTAGCTAAATGACTTAAATGAAACTGCCAATCAATTCCCAATTGATTAATTACTTGCTTCACTACCTGGGCCGTAAAATGTGTACCTCTATCACTATCTATTGATTCAATTAACCCATAACGTGGTATCAATTGTTCCAATATAATTTTAACAGTCATTTGAGCATTTGCCCTAGCACAAGGAAAAGCTTCAACCCATCCCGTCAAATGATCCACTATAACCAATAAGTACTTAAGAGTTCCAACCGCTGGCATTTCAGTATAATCCACTTGGATTCGTTGAAAAGGCCAGACAGCCAACTCTCTACCTCCCATAAGTTGTTTTCTCATAATTTTTTTATTAACTCTTACACAATGTATACACTTTCGTAATATTTGCATAGCTATTGTATACATTCCCCTACACACATATGTACGCTTAACAAAATCAATAAGAGCTTGTGTTCCCCAATGAGTTCCCTCATGCACACATTCAAGTACATTCCTCATCATTGCTTTATTCAAAACTTGCACCCCATTCTTAGTTATCCATTTTCCATTCACCTGACGCACACCCTCATTTATCATTTGTTGTTCTTCATCATTAGTAAATACCGGCGTCACATCAATAGTTAAAGCTGGAACTAAAATCATAATAGCCTCTTCCCCTAAAGCTGCTTCCTTAGCTGCTTCATCTGCCAACCTATTTCCCACTATCAATTTTGAAGTTCCCTTCTTATGAGCTTCAACATGTATAACAGCAAGCTTAGTAGGACCTTCAGCTGCCTTTAAAACAGCGGTTATAAGATCAACTTGTTTAAGTTCTTTTCGCTTAGTGGAAATCAATCCCCGCTCCATCCAGATTTTTCCAAAAGTATTTAAAATACCATAAGCATATTTTGAATCTGTATAAATGTTTCCCACTTCATTAGCCAACAAATGCAGAGCTTGCAATAAAGCAAAAACTTCACACGTTTGTGCCGACCATTCAGACGGTAACTTCCCCGCTTCTAAAATCTCTGAAGTATCTCCATTTATAACAGCATATCCGTTGACTCTCTTTCCACCCTCAACTCGAAAAGAACCATCAATAAATAAATTAATACCGCCCTCTAATGGACTATCCTCTAAATCTTCCCTAACCTTAGTTTGCAAATCAATTACTTCCACACAATTATGCTCTATAGAATCCCACTCCTGTCTCTCTCCTGACAAGAATTCTGCCAGATTCAAATTCCTATCTGTAGAAAGAACCAAATTCTCTTGAGACAACAAAATAACCTCATACTTCAAAAGTCTTGCATTAGTTAACCACCTATGCGCCTTCTGCATCAAGATAGTTCTAACCTGATGTGGGCTACTCACAACTAATGCACCCCCAAATGTCAATTTTCTACTTTCTCCCACCAATAAAGCAGTTGCTGCCACTGCCTGTACACACAACGGCCACCCTCGTACTACCGGATCCATTAATTTTGACAAAAAAGCTATGGGTTTCTTCTTTCCCGCCCAAGTTTGAGCAAGCACCCCTTTTGCAATTCCATTTTCTACTGCCACAAACAGATAAAACGGTTTCTTCAAATCTGGTAAACTCAAAACCGGAGCCTGCATCAAAGATCTTTTCAATTCCCTCAATTTAGACTCATCATCTTCCTTCCATACAACTGTCCAAGGTTCTTCCTCTATTAACTTATCATATAAAAACCGCACCTTATCCGTATAATCATCGATCCACAATCTACAATAACCCACCAAACCAAGCAATTTCCTAACTTCCTTCTTAGTTTTTGGCAAAGGCTGAGTTATTACTCCTTCCACTCTCTCTGGATTTATCCGTTTACTTCCCTGGCTTATCAAGTGACCTAAGTATTTAACTTCTAACTCCACATACTGAAGTTTTCTTTTGGACACCCGCAAGCCACTTCTTCCCAGAAAATTCAACAATGCATTTGTTCCCTTCTCGACCTCAACCTTTTTCTCTCCCGATAACAACAAATCATCTACATATTGTAACACCTGCAGCCCAGAAGGAATACAAAATCCTTCCAACACTTGTTCCAACATCTGTCCAAACAAGTTCGGACTTTCAGAAAATCTCTGTGGCAAAACACACCATCGATATTGCTGGTTCCTATGAGTATCTGGATCAGCCCATTCAAAAGCAAAAATATCTCTTGACTCTTCATCTAAAGGACATGTCCAAAACGCATCCTTCAAATCTATCACACTAAAATATTTATGACTGTGTGGTATTCTCCCTAACAACGTATAAGGATTCCCCACTATCGAATGTCTATTGGCAACCAATAAATTTATTTTTCTCAGATCAATAACTATTCTGATGGACCCATCAGGCTTCCTAACAGGTAATATAGGTGAATTATATTGGGACATAGTAGGTTCAATCAATCCATCAGCTAACAACTTCTCAATCACTGGCTTTAACTCTCTCCTCAAATCTATAGGAATATTGTACTGCTTAACCTTCACAGGAACTGTCCCTTCCTTCAAAGTCATTTTCAATGGGGGAATATCTAAAACACCCCTATTACCTTCCTGTTCCCACACAATAGGATCAATATTCCTTTCCTGTTCTTCAGTCAACACGTTAACTATAGAATCATTACAGGAGAATTTTAACTCACAACCAAGAAGTGATAACGCATCTCTCCCAAGCAAATTAATGCCAGCTTCTGGTACAAATATAACATCTAGATAGATTTTTTGCTTTCCACAA
Organism: Arizona elegans; assembly: GCA_022577455.1. NCBI lineage: Eukaryota > Metazoa > Chordata > Lepidosauria > Squamata > Colubridae > Arizona > Arizona elegans. The sequence goes on from JAKOOJ010000001.1 coordinate 161,438,804, forward strand.
CCCAAAGTCATATTATTCAATAATGGCACTTCAAAAGGTATTCCTTGAACACCCCTTATCTTAATGGTTGCACCTGTTTGATGCACTCCATTAGGTATTTTACAAATAGAAGTTCTGGTTGCTCCTGTGTCTATCAAAAACACATATTCCTCTTCTTCTGGTCCCACTAACAAATTTATCAAGGGCTCTTGGTGGGATCCCTCTATCAAAAGCCCCTGACCCCAGTAATCATCCTCTTCTCCCATAAGGGTATAGAGGCGCGGTTCCATCCTCTGGGACCTCCTCTTCTCTGGACAATTTCTAGCGAAATGCCCCTCCTTGCCACACGCAAAACATTTCCTACTTTCCTGGCCACTAACTCCAGGCCTTCTCAACTGTGGAAACCCTCCTCCTATCCCAGGGCGCTGTTTCAATACAGTAGACGGATTTTTTCCAAAACTTCTTCCTCTCCTTATCACTTCTTTCCTGTCTGTTGGTTTATTTGCAGTCTTCATTACTGACACCATCATTTGACTCTTTTGCCTAGTCTTTGCTTCCTCTCTATTGACATACACTTTTTGAGCCTCCTTCAACAGAGCGGTAATATCAGACCCAGCCCAGTCATCAATTTTCTGTATTTTCTTCTTGATGTCCAGCCATGCCTTTGTCACAAACTGCATTTTCATTAAGGACTCATAAGCTGGCGTTTCAGGAGAAAGACCAGAATACTTATTCAAATTGTCCTTAATACGTTCCAGAAACACTGAAGGTGTTTCATCTCACAACTGTTCCACCTCAAAAGCTTTAGTTAAATTCTTTCCTTGAGGTACAGCTGTCTTAACTTCCTGAAGTATAATTCTCTTCAGGTCCTCCATTTGCCCCCGGTCAGCTACATTGTTATTATTCCAACCAGGATCTGCTAATGGAAACTTTGTCTCTGCAGCCACGGGTTGAGCAGCCCCGACCTGGGTCTTATCCCAATAGGCCATAGCCGCTTTCCATATTTGTGACCTCTCCTCAGGGGAGAACAGGTAACCCAATATATGCTGTAACTCAGCATACGTATACAAATTGGGCCCCAAAAACAGATCCAATGATTCTGACAACTTAATCGGATCCGCTTGCAAAGACGGCATATTACTCTTGTAATTTCTCAAATCTGAAGATGTTAAGGGCACATTTACAAACGTTGTCACTGGAAGGCCTGCATCAGTTAAACCATTTGGCATCTCCCTCAAAGGCAACATATGACAACTGAGAAATAAGTTTCTTGCCTTCCAATATCTTCTTCAAGGCCTTAATCCAATACGGGTCAGACTCCTCAGACTTACTCCACCTATAATTAGGCTTTATCAGTATTAAATGTCGGCCACACCCTAGTACAATAATTAATCATAGCTACTTTATCCAACTGTTTGGTATAAACCTTCAACCAATCCTCTGTCCACTGAGTTAACAACTCCCCTAAAGGTGATATCGGAGGGATAGAGGGTATTTCATTGTTAGTATTATTACTACATTTACTCCAAGAAAGCCCCATACTGTCACATTCACACACTCACCAAACACACCTAATAATAATCCCAGAGAGAAAAAGAATACTCACTCCCAGTGCAGTCCCCCGGAACGTTCCTCTTGTCTCCTGTCTTAACTTCCAAGTCTCCGTCCCAGGGCTATTAGAGAAGCTGCTCCCGTCTGGCAAGAAAACAAACCTTAACACCAAAACAGTGTTTTTAGTGCGCTTTGTAGATTTATTTGCTTACCTGACAAAAGGTCCTCAAGGTCCCTGTTCGGGCGCCAATTGTGATACACAGGAAATGCCTGTCACCCAGAAAATAACCGACAGAGAGTTGAGAGATAAGACAAGAATACAATTTATTAATTATTTCTTTGCAAAGGTCTCCCTCAAAGTGACAGAGCGATTTACCATTTGTTCTCGCTGTCTTTTATACAATTTCAGGTTACATCTTACAGGATACAAGCATGTCCCTTGAGTACAATTTCAGACCTTATATAACAGATAAACACATAAACACATGATATTCCCATTATGGAAAGTCCCCATAATTCCAATATATAAAAATACCCTACTTAAAAATATTGCTTATACATGTAATATCAGCATTTGCGTACTTCCCCTTCTTAACGAGGTCAAGTTGACCTGAAGCATACATCCTGCTAGATAAACACTTTCTCAAGAACACAACTTCCTCAAGAACACAGGAAACATACAATTCCGTTCTCATGTTTTTTAAATTGTCAGCTAAATTATATAATCAGGTTATACAGAGTAAAATAAAGCCTTGACATGATTTTAAAATGGCGTAACTCAGGCTATATGGTTTTACAGGAATAATCCTAATTTTTTATTTCTCACATCTCTCTATATCTACGCCTTGTATTTTATCTGCAGTATACAATCTTGTGTAAAATTCTAAAAATGCCTTTTTAATCATTTTTTTAAAATTTCATTTATATGCCGCCCTTCTCCAGAGACTCAGGGCGGCTTACAATGCGTTAAGCAATAGCTTCATACTTTTGTATATTTATACAAAGTCAGCTTATTGCCCCCACAAACTGGGTCCTCATATTTTGGTGATAAACTTCTTTACCTTTATACTCTATTTTCTCTATGGTACAAGATTTTTGTTTTTTCCTCAACATGTATGCCAACCATCTACGTGGTTTATTTGCATTACAAAAGGTATTATGTTTAGCATATTGTAAATTAGTTGCCACTTGATCTGAGAGCATCATATTAAACTGCCCTCGTAATAGGGTAATCTCTTCTTTAGTTTTCTTATCCCCTGGGTTATGTATTAGCACCTTTTCTTTTTTCTTAATCTCTTCTTTTAATTCCCTCTTTTTTTCCGTCTGTCTACGCCTATATGCATTATTCATATTTATCAAAACTCCTCTCATGTATGCTTTACTAGCATCCCATACCATATCCATAGATGTTCCCTTATTCATATTGAAAAGAAAAAATTCCTTCATTAATTTTTTACATTCTATTATGTTTTTCTCATATCTAAAAAGATTTTCATTTAACTGCCAAGATCTCCTAGACCTTTCCACACACTCCAGTTCCATCCCAACTGGACTATGATCTGTTAAAATTCTGGGGCAAATCTTTGTCTTCTTTACACTGAAAAAAAATCATTTGTAATTAATATAAAATCAATTCTTGAAAAAGATTGATGTCTATCTGAAAAAAATGTAAAATTTTATTCTTTGTACTTCCGTTCACGCCAAATATCTCTTAATTCCATATCCTCCATCATATCGAAAAAAGATTTAGGCAGTTTCGCTCTCAATTTAGTAGATTGTAAAAGTCTTTTCTTATCAATATTGGTGTCCATTCCAATCCCCCATCAGCATGCATGAATTATAGTCCCAGTGTAATAATTTTGTATGTATCAACTTATAAAACACCCCCATATTAAAAACCCATAATTTAGCAATTTAAAATTAAAGCAACTTAAAAAATATGGTCAGGTCAGCCCAGCTTGATGAAACAAAAACGTCTTTAATGCACGGTGGAAAGTGCGCAGATCCAGGATCCGCTGTATCTCTGGGGGCAACTCGTTCCAGAGGGTCGGTGCCCCCACAGAGAAGGCTCTTCCCCTGGGGGCCGCCAGCTGACATTGTTTGGCCGATGGAACCCTGAGGAGCCCCTTTCTGTGGGAGCGTACGGGACGGTGGGAGGCTACTGGCGGCAGAAGGCGGTCTCGTAAATACCCGGGCCCTAAACCATGGAGCGCTCTAAAGGTGGTAACCAATACCTTGAAGCGCACCTGGAAGATCACTGGGAGCCGGTGCAGCTCGCGCAGGAGAAATGTTACATGGGAGCACCAAGTTGCCCCCATCACCACCCGCGCGGCTGCATTCTGGACCAGTTGGAGCCTCCGGGTGTTCCTCAAGGGGAGCCCCATGTAGAGACCATTACAGTATTACAGTAGTCCACCATCCACTTGGGATGGTGGATACCGAAAAATAAGGATAGGGGTTGGCCCCAACACCCTCTGCCCCTCCCCCAAATCCCAACCTACCCAAAATGACCAGCAGCCAGAAACAGCAGCAGCTTGTTCAGACAGGCCTCCAGGCGAACACCAGATCCCTAAGGTGTATGCAGACTTAGCCGAAGCTTTCAGCAAGGAGGAATGTAACCTCCTCCCCCGCAACGGCCCACAGACTGCGCCATCGAATTACAACCAGGAGCTAAATTGCCAAAGCCTAGAATGTACTCCATGACACCTTCTGAGATGACTGAATTGAGGAAGTACATTGACACCAACCTAGCCAGAGGGTTCATCAAGCCTGCAAAATCCAGCATGGCCACCCTATTACTGTTTAAAGAAAAAAAAAGATGGTACCTTAAGATTATTCATTGATTTTAGATCCATGAACGCCATTTGCATACAAAATACCTACCCCCTCCCACGGATGAAAGACTTACTAAATCACCTATCGAAAGGAAAAATCTTCACTAAGATAGATCTAAGAGAAGCCTACTACCAAGTTCGCATAAAGGAGGGAGACGAATGGAAGACTGCTTTTAACTGCCCCTTGGGCAGCTTCCAATTCCAGGTCATGCCTTTTGGACTCCAGGGGGCCCCAGGGTCTTCATGCAGCTGATCAACGAAGTTTTGCATGAACATTTATATCAAGTGGTTCTCGTTTATCTCAATGACATTCTTTTATTCAGTGACAATATGGAAGACTACGTCAAATTGGTCAGGCAGGTGCTGAAAAAACTCCTAGCAGCCAAACTTTATGCAAAATTGTCCAAATGCGAGTTCCATAAAGAAGCCTTTGACTACTTGGGATACAGGGTGTCGAATAAGGGGATCGAAAGGGACCCAGAGAAGGTGAGAGCAGAACTAGACTGGCAGCCCCCATGCACCCGTAAGCAACTCCAGAGCTTCCTAGGGTTTGCAAACTTCTACAGACAATTCATCCCTTCCTTCGCTGAGGTCGCACTCCCTTTGACAGAACTGCTAAAAAACGGCTCATCTCCCACCAGGCCAAAACCTAGCCAGCCTTTAGCTTGGACAATGGACTGCCAAAAATCCTTTGAATGGTTAAAACGCCTATTTGCGGTGGAGCCAATCCTACAGCATCCTGACCCGAATAAACCCTTCATGGTTCAGGCTGACGCAAGTGATGTGGAAGTGGCGGCTGTTCTACTACAAAGGGACCCCCAGGACAATCTAATGCCATATGCTTACGTATCAAGGAAGTTAACTGACACTGAGTGCAGATGGGCGGTATGGGAAAAAGAGGCGTTTGCGGTACGATGGGCTCTCCTATCCTGGAGACACTTCCTGGAGGGGGTGGAGAAGCCTTTTAAGGTTTGGACTGACCACAAGAACCTTGAGGCACTGAAGACCCCAAGGAAACTTTCTCCAAAGCAGGTTCATTGGGCTCAATATTTCAAACGCTTTAACTTCAACTTGAATTATATTCCGGGGGGTAAGAACCTTTTGGCTGGTGCTCTCTCCCGCAAACCCCAATTCGACAGCCAACAGGAAGAGGTAGTTCACGTCATGATTTCAGAACCTCAGCCAGCCGCCCAAGCCCGCACCAGAGTGCAAACGCGCCAGGGTTCCAACCTCCCCAAACACAAGTTGACAGCAGATCTAAAAGCAGCGCTCTCTAATGATTCCTGGTTCAAAGAACACCAGGCGGATCTCACCCTAAGGGACGGCTTGGCATAGAAGGGGAATAAACTTTACGTGCCCCACAGCCTGCGGCTCCTGGTACAGAAGAGAAGTCATGACTCTCGCCTAGGGGGCCACTTTGGGTTTTTAAAAACCCTCCATTTGACTAGGAGGCAATTCTGGTGGCCAAAAATGAAAACTGAAGTGGAAGACTATGTCAGGAGCTGTGCCACCTGCGCCACCATGAAATACCGACCAGGGAAACCCCCTGGCCTTCTCCAGACTGTGGCCGAACCCACCAAGCCCTGGGAGGAGATTGCGATGGACTTCATAGTTGAGCTCCCCAACAGTGGGGGCAACTGAGTCATTTGGACTGTCATTGGTTTATTCTCCAAGCAAGCCCACTTCATTGCCTATAGCGGACTACCCTTGGCTAAAAGATTAGCAAAGCTGTTTGTGAAACACATCTACAGGCAATATGGAGTCCCAAGGAGAATAATATTGGACCGTGGGGTCCAGTTTACCACTAAGTTCTGGAGGGAATTTCTATGATCCATTGGGTCATCCCAGGGACTTAGCTCGGCTTTTCACCCCGTTGACTAACGGATCAGCTGAAAAATTGAACTTAATGGTGGAACAGTACATTAGGTGTTATGTGAATTATCAACAGGATAATTGGGCAGACTTGCTACCATTTGCAGAAGTCGCTTATAATAATGCAGTACACAGCAGTACTGGGTTGACCCCTTTTCAAATAACTACAGGCATGGATTTTGTACCGATGCCTGAGTTGCCTAGAGAACTGCCCACGTCTATGTCCTTAACGGACTGGATGACCTCATTGAAAAAGGGTTGGGAGAATACAAAAAAAGCTTTAGCAGAGTCAGTGGAAAAATATAAAGCCCTGGCCAACAAACACCGGGGTCTCCAACCACCTTTCCGAATAGGTGATAAGGTGTATTTGTCAACCAAGTACCTAAGATTGAGAGTGCCCAGCAAGAAGTTTGGTCCCAAATTCATAGGTCCCTTTCCTATAGTGAAAGTGATTAACCCAGTGACTGTTCGATTAAGGCTCCCTCGCATATTAGGGAAAATACACCATGTTTTCCACAGCAGCTTATTGAAACTGGTCAGAGAATCTACCTTCAGACCTTTGCCATCTGCTCCGCCCGCTCCTTTAGTAATACAAGGGGAAACTCATTATGAGGTGAAGAAAATCCTGGACTCTAGACATTATAGGGGTCAATTACAATATTTGGTGCACTGGAAAGGCTACCCTTTGACTGAAGCTATTTGGGTCAAGAGTTGGAATGCGAAGGCTGATGCACTTGTGAAACAGTTTCATGACAAATTTCCTGACAAACCAAAGGGTCCTCCTGGAGGAGGGAGGGGGGGTTAAGGGGATTGGTGCTAAGCGTTAACCCCTTCTTTTATGTTTTGTCTGTTTTATTTTCAGGATGTGGTTCTTTCTGCGGGGGGGGGGGACGCCTTGGAAGCTATATTAGACCAGAAGCTTCAATGCTGCCACCTCCTCCTGTGTGGAAAAGTAGGAGAGGGGAATTAGGAGACATAATAACATTCTTCCTTTCGGTCAAGGTCAGGGGATGGATTGAGGTTGAACCTTGATTGGACCATGTGATCGAAAGGGGAGAAGGGGGGTGGTTTTGGGAGCTTTGACTTATTGAAGGAAAACCTGGGCTTTTCTGATTCAGGATTTCCCAGATGTGCCAGTTTACCTATTCTAGTAAAGAGAACTTTGGAAAATGCCTGCTTCCGTGTCTTCTGGGGGTTTTCTGGAACGCTGACAGTTCGGATTACAAGGTGCCCCTGCAGTGTTTATGCAACTGATCAATGAAGTCCTACATGAACATCTGCATAGGAAGGTGGTAGTATACCTGGACGACATTTTGATTTACACCCGGACAGTAGAAGAACATACCCATCTGGTATGCCAAGTGATAGAAAAATTATTGGCTGCCAAGCTGTTTGTGAAACTATCAAAATGTGAGTTTCACAAAACAAAGATAGACTATTTAGGCTATCAGATATCAGAGAGCGGGGTGGAGATGGAATCATGGAAGGTGCAGGCAGTTGTAGATTGGCAAGCTCCAAGGACTAGGAAGCAACTACAAAGTTTCCTTGGGTTTGCCAATTTTTATCAGCAGTTTGTTCCCACTTTCACTAGAATTGCATTACCTCTGACTGACCTATTGTGAACTAAACCCTTATCGTCAAAGCCGAGACTGGGACAACCACTGACGTGGATGTCTGCATGACAAATGGCATTCGAGCAGTTAAAACAGCTCTTTGCTCAGGAACCGGTATTCAAACACCCAGATCCAACTCAGGAATTCGTAGTACAAGTGGATGCTAGTGATGTGGCTGTGGGGGCGGTGCTGTTACGAAAGAATAAGCAAGGGCAGTTACAACCATGTGCTTATCACATCCCGAAAACTGACCCCTACAGAACGAGGTTGGGTGATTTGGGAAAAAGAGGGGTTTGCTGTACGTTGGGCATTGATGACATGGTGACATCTCCTTGAAGGGGCATTACATCATTTGAGGTGTGGATGGATCATAAGAACCTGGAAGCCAATGGTTTTCTTTCCGCCTATGGTATGTCCCGGCTGGGAAGAATTTTCTAGCGGATGCCCTGTCTCGCATGCCACAATATAACAGCAAAAGAGAGGAGATGATAGAAGCCCTCATACCCTAAAACCGCCTTCTCAAGAAACATTAGCAAGCAGTGACATAGACAACCCCTTCCGTACTGAACTAAAAACAGCTTTACAGCAGGACCAATGGTTAACACAGAACCAAGGTCTGATAACATATAAAGGCGGATTGGCTTGGAAGGGAGATAGAATGTACATCCTGGAATGCCTTCAGATTACTGCCTTATGGAGATGCCACAACGCCAAAACAGTGGGGCATTTTGGATACCTAAAAACACTCCACCTCGTCAGAAGGCAGTTTTGGTGGCCACAAATGCATGGGGACATTGAAAAATATGTTAAAAGTTGTCCAACATGTGCGGCATCCAAACCCTGGTCTGGAATACCCATAGGCTTATTACAACCGGTAGCCAACCCTAGTAGGTCCTGGGAGGAGATCGCTATGGATTTAATAGTCGATCTCCCCACTAGTAATGGGTACACTGTAATTTGGACAGTGGTAGATTTATTTTCAAAGCAGGCCCATTTTGTGCCATGTAAAGGCATACCATCTGCATGGTGGCTGACCGATCTGTTTTTGCAGCATATCTACCGCTTCCACGGGGTGCCTAAACGAATTATGTCAGACTGTGGTGTTCAATTCACCGCCAAATTCTGGAGATACTTTATGGCCTGATACAGTCCACTTAAGGATTGAGTTCTGCCTTTCACCCTAGTACGAATGGAGCAGCTGAACGAGCCAACGCCATGGTGGAAAGGTACCTACGGTGTTATGTATCGTATCAACAGTCAAATTGGTCAAGTCTCTTGCCGTTCGCAGAGGCAGCCTACAATAATATAACACACCGCAGTACAGGTCTGTCCCCCTTTCAAATGGTGTTTGGCAGAGAGTTCTCAGCTATTCCAGAATTTGACCCACCGTCGACAGATGGGGAAACTCCATCCGGGTGGGTTGAAAAAATCCGTCTTTTATGGCCAAGTGTAAAGATAGCTTTACAGAAAGCGGCAGATGAATATAAAACATATAAAACAAGAAAAGGAGGGATCCAAAACCATTCCAGGTGGGGAATCAAGTCTATCTTTCGACTAAATATTTAAAACTTAAGTTACCAAGTCGGAAGTTAGGACCAAAATATTTAGGCCCTTTCCCAATAACCCAGATAATCAATCCTGTCACTGTAGCTCTTAAACTACCCTCCACCCCCTTTAGGCAGAATACATCCTGTATTTCACAGTAACCTGTTAAAGCCCGTGACAGTAGAAAGATCCAATGATTCTCCTGGCCCACTGGGTCTGGTACATACAGACCAATACGAAATAGACAGGATATTGGATTCCAGGCTCTGTAGAGGTAACATCCAATATCTAGTGAGATGGAAGGGGTATCCTATTTCACAGGTCACATGGATAGCAGCACCAGATGTACACGCTGCACAACTGATAAGGCGCTTTCATTGCAAATACCCAGATAAACCAGGGAAGACAATTTGACTGTTCCCTCCCACTAACATTTCTGCTCTCCTTTTACAGGTGGGCTCCTGATAGAGGGGAGCCACCTGTCGAGCCCTGCCAGGACTCGCCATTATTTGGGGGGTTGGGGATCAGAAGCCGTCTGAGACGTCACCTGGGTGTTGGGGGAGAGCCAGACAGCAGACTGTGGTTTCAGACTACCAAACGGCACACAGCGATTCCTACAGCCATCAGCTACCAGTTCGTTTCCTGGCGACGTGTGATGATGTCACAGAACTTCGGCACGAACTACGAAACCGCCAAACAGCTGTTAGGGGGGTTGGTGGGATCGGATGGTGGTTTCCAGACTAATAAACAACATAAATAGCGATGTGTGGCAGTTGCACACAGCGCTGACTTTGAACCAACCATCCGGCTTGTTCTGTGCTTTTGGCTGTGTTACTGCGAAACCTTTAGTAAAACTTGCAAACTCATCGTTGCTTGCTGTGTTTTGTGCCGTTCATGGACCAAGACAAGAGACAAGCTGAGAGGCACTCTATTTTGTGTTTTGTGTCTTTTATTTATTTTTTTAGGGAGTTTTTTCTCTGCCTTTAAAAAAAAAAAACTAGATTGACAAGAAATCAGATTAAGACAGGAAGAGTCAGAAGAAAATTTTTCCTTTTTGGTTGTTTGGATTTGTATTTTTATCTTTTACTTTTGGCAGTTGAATCTTTTTTCTTTTTTTTCTCTCTGTTGGGGTATTTGGAAATTTGATTTTTGAGGGAGGTTTGTTTCTTAATTTTTGTATTTTATTTTTCATTTTCATTTTTATTATTCTTTTTTTTTTCCTAATCCAACCATTGGGGAGGATTAGGCACCTGGATTATAAATATGAAGAAATTAACATCACATCCACACCCAACAGCAAGTCCCTTATCGACAGAAACACAGAAAATTTCGGAGATGATGGAATTAAGAAATTTTATACAATTGCTTTATGATGATTTAAAACAGGAAATAAAAGAAATGAAAGCCATGATTGGGAAAAATGAAGAGAGAATCCAGAAAGTAGAAGAAAAAATGCAAATGACAGAAAAGAAAGTTGAGAAATTAGAAGAAAAATTAGCACAACTGAAAAGTCAATTATCCTGTTAGAGATGGAGCGTTCTGAGTTTTACTTAAAATTTCAAAATATAGAGGAAGAAAAAGGAGAAAATTTACCTGAGATGATTGCTGAGATATTATCAGAAATTTTGGAACAATCCAAGGAAAAGATCTTAAATGAGATGGACAATGCTTTCAGAGTATACACAAGATATGCAATGAGGAACAAACTACCAAGAGAAGTACATATAAGATTTACGAAGAAGGCAGTGAAAAAAGAGATATTACAAGCAGCAAGAAATACAGCACTGAAACACAAAGATAAAGAAATTGTGGTATTAAGACAAATACTTAGAAGAGTTAGAGAATTGAGGAGAGAATATCAGTTTCTAATGAAGTTCCTAATATTCAAAGGAGTGACTTTTAGATGGTTAATACTGGAAGGAATTTTGGTGACATGGCAAGAACAAAGACATAGACTTGACTCCATTGAAAAAGCAAAACTATTTTATCAACAATTTTGTGGACCACTAGAAGAAGACTTGAGAGCAATAGGTGAGACAAAGCAAAAAGATGAAGAGAAAGATAAAGATGAAAAAGCAAAAGAAGAAACAGCCCTAAAAGAAGGAGCGAGATCTAAAGATCCAATGGAACAAAGAGAGACAAAGGCGATGAAGTCAAAATCTAGTAACAAGTAAAACATGGAGGAAGAAATTAAAGCAATATCTTTAAATGTAAATGGACTGAATGCGGCGATAAAAAGAAACAGAACTTTATCTAAATTAAATAGCTTGAAGATGGACATTATATGCCTACAAGAAGTACATATTAGAAAACAACATTTAAAATTATTACAATATCCAAAGTTAGGAGTTCTATTTACATCATTGATACAACAAAGCAAAAGAGGAGTGGTGTTGTATATTAAAGAAAAATTAGAACCTAAATTACTTTTTGAGGATGAAGAGGGCAGGATTCTGATGGTAGAAATAAAAATGAACTTTAAAAAAATACTTTTGATAGCAATTTATTTATTTATTTATTTATTTATTTATTTATTTATTTAATTTGTATACCACCCTTCTCCCAGAAGGGACTCAGGGCGGTGAACAGCCAAAATTAAAAAACATACAAATACAAAAGTTAAGATAATTAAAAGAATTAAATAATTGGCTACCCAATTTAAAACCCCAAATCCATAAAATTTAAAATCCCAGTTAAAAACCATTTAGGCTAGGCCGGCTTGATGAAATAAAAACGTCTTCAGGGCTTTACGGAAGGTCCGGAGGTCCGGGATCAATCGTATTCCGGGAGGCAGCTCATTCCACAGGGCGGGTGCCCCCACAGAGAAGGCTCACCCCCTGGGGGCTGCCAGCCAACATTGCCTGACCGACGGCACCCCGAGGAGGCCCTCTCTGTGAGACCGTATTGGCCGGTGGGAGGTTATCGGTAGCAGCAGGTGGTCTCGCAAATACCCTGGCCCTAAGCCATGGAGCGCTTTAAAGATGAGAACCAACACCTTAAAGCGCACCCGGAAGACCACCGGGAGCCAATGCAGCTCACGCAGGAGAGGTGTTACGTGGGAGCGCCACGTCGCTCCCATAATCACCCGCGCGGCCTCACTCTGCACCAGCTGGAGCCTCCGGGTGCTCCTCAGGGGGAGCCCCATGTAGAGAGCGTTACAGTAGTCCAGGCATGACGTAACCAAGGCATGAGTGACTGTGCACAAGGAGTCCCGATCCAGAAAGGGGCGCAACTGTCGTATCAGGCGAACCTGATAAAAAGCCCCCCTGGCCACGGCCGTCATATGCTCTTCTAAAGACAGCCGTGTGTCCAGGAGGACACCCAAGTTGCGAGCCCCCTCTGTGGGGGTCAGTGACTCGCCCCCAATAGCCAGCGATGGCACCAGCTGGCTATACAGGGACGCCGGCATCCACAGCCACTCGGAGATTACATGGAAAAAAATTAGAATTGGACTATGAATATGTATTTATAATGGGTGATTTTAATGCTGTAACAAATGTGGATCTGGACTATAAAACAATGAAGACAAATAAAAAATCCAGAAGAATATTGCCAAAATCTTTTTTTACAATGATAGAAGAGTTGAGTACTCAAGATATTTGGAGACAAAAACATTTGAAAGAAAAACAATATACTTTTTATTCAAATAGACATTTATCATGGTCAAGGATATACATGATATGGATGTCAACAGAACTTATAGATAATATACAAGAAGTAAATATTGGTTCAAATATTTGGGTGGACCATAACCCAATGACAATAATATGGAAAGGAAAGAAGAAAAAGACAAGATGGACTTCGAATGCAACAATATTACATGAAAAGGACTTTCAGCAGTTTATGGAAAAAGAATTAGAATTTTTCTTTAAAATAAATAAGAAAGAAGATACTTCACTTCAGAATGTATGGGACATGATGAAAGCCTATATTAGAGGTTTGGCAATAATGTATTTGGGAAGAAAGAATAAAAATAAAAGGCAAAAACAGATAAGATTGGAAGAGGAGTATAAGAACCTAGAGAAAGAATTCCAAAAAGATATCCAAAATAAAAAAATTAAGAAGCTTATGGAACTGAAAAAACCTGAAATAAATTTAAATGAACAGGAATCATTAGCAAACAAATTAAGAGCATCTAAATCAGCAGTCACCAACTGGCGGTCCGTGGACCACTGGTGGTCCGCGAGAAAATTTCGGTGGTTCGCAGAAAAATTATTTGCATTTTTTATATTGCACCAAATCAGGGGTCCTCAAACTATGTCCCCTGAGCCAGATATGTGCAATGAATGTTTGTGTTGCTGCAGAGAGTCTCCCTGCTTTGGGATCTTTTTATATGGGTCAGAGGGGGGCAGAAATTCCAACTCAGGGTCTGCTTCAGCCTCCTGGTGTGGGTCTTTGGACGAAATCTGGAGGGAAGCGCCGCTGGTGGCAAAGAGCCGGAGGGCTTTGTTCCAGTGGGACTACATAATGGCCTGGAATTGGCTGACCATCTCAGCCCATTGAGCCTCCAGGCACCAGTGCCTGGCCTTACACTCCCACAGATCTTCCCTCTGCTTGGAAAGCCTATGCTCTAAGTCCTCAGTGAGGTGCTTCTGCTGAGCCTTCTTCTCGGTCAGATCCAATTTGAACTGAGCTCTTTTGCCAACTCTTTCTCATAGTGACTGCTTAGCTCCAACAACTGCTTCCTGTTGGGGCCCTAAGGAGCCTGGGCAGTCAGGCGAGGAGGGGCTGGGAGGGGAGGGGCGAGTTGAGGCAGGAGAGGCGCTCCTCAACATGAGTGATATCAACTTGGCCACATCCATCCAGTCACATGACCACCTAGCCATGCCCACCCAGCCAGTCATTAGGCAGATCATATTAGTGGGATTTAAAATTATGAATTTACTGGTCCTTGAAGTCCGAAAGGTTGGTGACCCCTGATCTAAACAGAATTTTTTAAAAAATGCAAACAAACTAGGAAGGTGGTTAGCATATAAATTAAAAAGAGAGAAGGAGAAGAAAATAATAAAATGTTTACAAGATGAAGAGGGGAAATTACACTATAGAATTGAAGAAAAGAAGATTGTAATTCAAAAATACTATGGAAAGCTTTATTCCCAAGAAAAGATCTCAGAGGAAGAGATAATAAAATATTTGGAAAAATCAGATTTACCTAAAATACCAGAACAATATAAGGGAATGTTAGAAGACAGAATAACAATGATGGAATTAACAGAAGTGATAAAAGGACAAAAAAATGGAAAAGTACTGGATGGGTTACTAGCTGAATTATATAAACTATATAAAACACTACAAGAAGGGATGAGTAATGTAATGTTGGAACTATTTAATGAATTAGTAATGAAGGCAAGAATGCCAGACTCATGGAGGGAGGCTTATGTAACACTTATACCTAAAGAGGATACAGACCTACAATTGATAAAAAACTATAGACCGATTTCATTGGTAAATGTGGATTATAAGATTTTTGCCTCAATAATGGCAAATAGATTTAAAAAATCTGTTAAATGAATTTATTCATATGGACCAAAATGGATTTTTACCTAAAAGGCAAATTAGAGACAATATGAGGATAATTTTGAATACTTTGGAATATTATGAGACACATTCAGAAAAACAAATGGCAATGATGTTTCTAGACGCCCAAAAAGCTTTTGACAAT
The DNA here is from genome assembly GCA_022577455.1 of Arizona elegans. NCBI lineage: Eukaryota > Metazoa > Chordata > Lepidosauria > Squamata > Colubridae > Arizona > Arizona elegans. The sequence goes on from JAKOOJ010000001.1 coordinate 161,453,860, forward strand.
GTGAACTAGCAATTTATGATAGAACAAATGCAGAGAATGGACTTTGGGGATAGATTTATAAACACTATAAAAACGATTTATGATAGACAATCTGTTAAGATAATGATGAATGGAGAAATGACAGAAAATATTAGTATTATGAAAGGCATTAGACAAGGATGTCCTCTATCACCATTGCTGTTTATTGCTGTTTATTTTGACCTTAGAAGTTTTAAATAGAAATATTAGGTGAAATGAAGAGATAAAAGGGATGAAAAGAAAAAAAGAAGAGTATAAACTGCAAGCTTTTGCAGATGACTTAGTATTCATCTTAGAGGAACCACAAACAATGGGTCCCAAATTACTAGAAGAAACAGAGAATTATGGAAAGGTGTCTGATCTAAAAATAAAGATAAAATGAAAATTCTGGTGAAAAATATTACAGAAAAACACAAAAGTGAGAGAGAAGAGAATTTAGATATACAAGTGGTAAAAAAAGTTAAAAACCTAGGAGTATATCTAGCTTCAAGATGTGTAACGATAAAAGGGGATAATTATTATAGATTAAAACAACAAATTGAGAAAGACTTGGAGAAGTGGAAGAACCTTCAATTGTCACTAATGGGAAGGATTGCAATAATAAAGATGAATATATTACCAAGATTATTATTCATATCTCAGACAGTACCGATAAAAATTGAAAAGACTTATTTTCAACAGCTTAATAAGATAAGGAAATTTATATGGCAAGGGCAAAAAGCCAGAATAAGCATAAAAATGCTTCAGGACATGAGACTACGTGGAAGATTTGGGTTACCGAACTGGGAATTGACTTGGATGAAGGAATGGGTTGAATTAAGAAATACAAGACTATTGACTTCCGGTTTGCTGCTGGCCGCCGCCAGACGTTCCTCTGGGATCGTCAGCTCCCTCTGCCTGTATAGAGCCGCCGTTACAGCGGATGGCGGCTCGAAAAAACTCCGTTTCCAAGAGGAAACGGAGAGAGAGCCGGCAGGGGTGGGTAGAACTCCCCGCAGAGTCCCAAAAGTTTTTTTTTTAACTTTTGGGACGGAGCGGATGAGAAGCCCCATATCCCCTGCCGCTGCTCCGGGCTTTGGGAGACCTCTGCCTATGCAGAGCCAGGCGTCAAGAGCAAGCCTGTGAATCTAAAAGAATAATTAAAGAAATGAAGAACTGGACCCTTAATACTGAACCGCAAGTATCTCACCCTTTCAAAAACTATTTAAAAGAAAAGAGCAGAGGAAAAGAGGGAAAAAGAGCCTTCTAAAATGGCGTCTGCTGTGGCTGGAGAAGGGCTAAAAGGGAAAGTCCTTCCGTTTTTCATTATTACAATGTAGCAGAATAAATATCATTGGCTACATTTCTAGAGAAACCTCGCTCCTGTGCTGCTCAGAAGTTTTTTTTAATGAGGGAAAGTCTTTTTGTTTTCTATTTCTTCTCTTATTTTTGCTAAATCTTGTCTGTGTGGGAAATGGCATCAGGACTTATAAAGCTGGACAAACGGGGGGGGAATTTCCCCCCTTAAGAAATTGCGCCAACAAATTTCAACTCTCCAGCGTCAGAAACCCGATTTTAATATATTAGAATTTATCCTTGAAGAGATTGTAAGAAGGGATGAGATTGTGAATCAGCAACTTGAAAAATTTAAGCAGGAAATTAAAGAAATTGGTGAATTGGTGAAATCAGAGTCTGACTTCTTGAATAAAAAGATTTCAAAAGTTGCTAATGGTTTATCAGGCTTTCTGATTCGGATGGAGGCAAAGACTGAATTATTAGAGACTAAAATGAAGGAACTCGAGGAGAATTTGGATGACATGACTCAAAAAATTAAAAAGGATTTGATAAACATTCAGGATAATAGCTTGGAAGACAAATCTAAAATGGAGACTGACCAAAAGATTGGTAATGAGGAAAATGTACAACAGAGGATTGAAAGAGAAGTTTTAATGATTCAATATAATTTTACAGAATATGCAATTAGATTGAGAGGTCTGCAGGAAAATAATAGAGATGATTTAAGGAAAGTATCTTCTGAAATTCTGGCTGGGATCTTAAAGGTTCAACCTGATGAAGTGTATTGCAGGATTGATAGAATTTATAGAATAAACTCCTGGTGGGCAAAGCAAAGGCAACTGCCTAGAGATGTGGTGATCTATTTTACAGATAAAGAAATTAGGAATAATATTGTGCAGAACTCTTTTAATTCCAATTTGCAATTTCATGGAAGAAAGATTTGGATTTTCAAGGAGCTCCCGCCCAAGATGTTAATGGAGAGGAAGAAATTTGGCTTTTTAGTGACTGAATTAAAAAAAAGAAATATCCTATTCAGGTGGGACATCCCAGTTGGTTTAATATTGAGATATCAAGGCGTAAGATATCAATTGCACACTGTTGAAAAAGCGGAAGATTTTTATCAAAAAATTCTAAAAATGAATTTAACACCTTTAGGCATAATACAGGATAAGCAAAAGGAGTTGGAAATAAAAGGAAAACATCAAATTACAGAGGCTGTGATGGATAAATTGTCTTTGGACTCCTTGGAGACCCCAGCTGGACTGTTTATAAATAAGAGAGCAGTGTCATCCGAACCCAAGGTGATGAATCATCAAGTCACAGACAAGTGCGCAAATCAATCAGTTGATATACAAGTGATGGAGAAGAAAGATGAGATGATAAAATTAACCCAACAAGAACAATCCACAAAGCAGAATGAAAATCAACCAGCAGATATACAATTGGTAAGCAAGAAAAGAGGATGGAAATTCAACCCGAAAAAGAAAAAGAAAAGAAACAGATCTTATAGAAACAGCAATTTCCAAACTAAGCAACAGTGAAGCCAGGCGCTTTAAAAAATGAATGAATATTAGAAAAGACAGTGGTGGCGAACAATTGTCTGATACTATCCTGAGGATTGTGGCAGATCTCTGCAAGGCCATGATTTTGGGAAGTGGAAAGAGCCTCACTTTGTTGGATTTGAATCATCTAATTTTTTCTTATTTACTTTTTTTTTCTCTTGGAAATATATTATAACTACTTTGAGTTATAAGGCAGGAGAGTTTTGCTGGGGCATGCAGAAGATCTGGATGTTACTCAGTAGGATGACGGGAATTAACAATCCTGATGAATACCACAACTATAACCATACGGATATATTCATAATTATAATGTCACTCGGGTGGTTGTTTTTACTTTTATACAGGTGTGAGGATATCTACTACTGATGGGGGCAGAAGATGACTGAAGATTTTGAACAAACTGTTGCACCAGCATGTTATTTTACCCTATTATGGGTGATGGATTTAACAATCTAGTGGAAAGACATCAAAGAAGATATTATATGGATCATAAACTTAAAGTTATTGTCTTTTCTCTTTTTACATAATGAAATGCATATATAGATATGTGTATATCTTAGTAAAGTGGGAAGTTGATTATATTTAGAATCGTATTGCATGATTTTGTAGGAATTGAACGGCTGAAATAGGTTAGTTTACTGATTGTTATAAAATGGGATGCATATATAGATATGTGTATATTCTAGTAAAGTGGGTAGTGGATTATATTTAGAATTGTATTGTCTGATTTCAAGTCATATATTTAGAGGAGTGGAGGAAGTGGACAGAATTGAATAAATTTGGTTGCAGGGAGAAGGCCGATTTAAAATGTTATATTAATATATATAAAAGATTAAAGGTTAATTTGTAATAATACTCAATAAGTTTAGGGGAGGAGAAAAAGGGCAGATTACCGTAAAAATGGGAGTTATAAGATTAACAAGTTAAGGGTCAGTATTCCGAGAAGGGATTAAGGGAAAGGGAAGATATTATGTATGTAACTAGTTATGAAATAGCCTATTGTTGTGAAGAAGTCACAGGGGGGGTTGGGTGGAAAGGGTGGGTTAGGGAAGAGGGGGGGGGAAAAGGGGGAAAAACTTGTATTTGAAAACTTTTTCAATAAAAAAATAAAAATAAAAATAAAGAAGACAAGAAATACAAGACTATTAACACTGGAAGGTCATGATTTACAATTGGGATGGCATGCATTTTTATGGTATGGTAGAAATAAGATACATATATACTTTCATAGACATTATATAAGGAATGCTATTGGTATAGGAGAAGGTCAGAGATAAATATTATCTGAAAATACCATATGGTTATCAACAATGGAAGCTTTGATACATCCAAATGTTTTTAATGTTGGAAATATTGTTAGATATAATGACTTACTAACAGATAAGGGGGATTTGAAAGGGAAACAAGAGTTGGAAGAACAGAGGATTGAGATGTTGGTATATGTACATGCCAGGGGTGAAATGTAAAATTTGTTACTACCGGTTCTGTGATGTGACTGGGTGGGCGTGGCCAACTTTTTTTAAAAAAAAACTTTTCAAAACATTTTTTCTAATGCTTTGAAAAGCCTCTGCCGATCAGGAAACTCAGCTGGGATCGTCAGAGAGGCTTTTTAAAAAATACCTCTCTGCCGATCAGGAAACTCAGCTGGGATCGTCAGAGAGGCTTTTTTAAAAATACCTCTCTGCCGATCAGGAAACTCAGCTGGGATCGTCAGAGAGGCTTTTTAAAAAATATCTCTCTGTCGATCAGGCAACTCAGCTGGAATCATCAGAGACTTTTCAAAGCATTTTTTAAACCACATCTTTGGCCAAGAGATTGCAGAAAAAAATGCTTTGAAAAGCCTCTAGTGATCCCAGCTGAGCCGCGCAATCATCAGAGGCTTTTTAAAAAACTTTTAAAAGCATTTTTTCGTCGGAAGAGGTTGTAGAAAAAATGCTTTTAAAAGTTTTTTAAAAAAGCCTCTGATGATCCTGCGGCCCAGCTGGGAATGGGGGGGGGCAGCGAGGGATTTTTGCTACCTGTTCTCCGAACCACCCGCCGCCATCGCTACCGGATTGGGCAATCCGGTCCGAACCGGGAGCATTTTACCCCTGGTACATGCAGATACAAATAAGATATGAAAAAGATGCTAAATTATATGGTTTTAACTTAGAATAAACAGAGTTGGATGGGAACAATAGATAAATTAATTTTAAAAATCTATAATTTTTTACTAGGCATTGAACTGGAGGAGGAGAAAGTAAAGGAAACAATGATAGCCTGGGCAAAGAATTTTGGATATTCAATAGATCTAGATAAATGGCAACAGTTATGGGAAAGGAATTATAAATTAACAATGTCCACTGCATATAAGGAAAATCAATATAAAATGTTTTATAGATGGCATATGCCCCCTGAGAAACTGGCAAAAATGTTTAAAGATAAATCAGCTAAATGTTGGAAATGTCATCAGTTACCAGGTTCTTATTACATGTCCAGAAGCAAAAAATTATTGGAATACAATTAAGATATGGCTGGAAGAAATGATACAACAATGTATTGATTTAAAACCAGAACTGTTCCTATTGGGTATCCTGCCAGAAAAAATTAGCAAAGAAAATATTTATTTGATTATACATGTAATAACGGCTGCAAGGATTGTTTATGCACAACACTGGAAAGCAACAAAAATACCTTTGGAAGGAGAAGTAATTAAAAAAATTTAGATTGTGCAGAAATGAATAGATTGGCTTTGATGATTAAAGAAAGAGAAGATTCAGAATACTTTAAGATATGGAATCAATTCTACTATTGGTTAGAAAAGAGATACAAATAAGTAAATTAATAGTTATGTATAAAAATGCCATAATCAGAATATTTTGTTTGTGATGAATTGTTGTAATTGATTCAATGAGAACAAAGACAGAAGAAATAACAAAAAGAACGATTGGAGACAACACCAAGATGTCACACAGAAGGAATGACTGATGTATTAAATGTTTGTTTGTTTATAAAAATAAAAAACTTTTTTTTAAAAAAAAATAAAGTTTTGCATTAAGAGACTGGATTGTCTTAACAGTGCTTGCTTGGTTGGATTCGTCAGTCGGAACCTTGACATCCATGCTGCCATTGCACCATCTGGCTGCCCAAGTAACCACGAGAGGACAGAGCCTTGATAGTACAGTGGTATACGCACCCTGTTATTAACACAGCTGCCTGCAATTTCTGCTGGTTCGAATCTCTCCAAGGCTCAAGGTTGACTCAGCCTTCCATCCTTTCTAAGGTAGGTGAAATGAGGACCAGTTTGTGGGGGCAATAAGCTGACTTTGTATAAAATATACAAAAGGATGAAGGCTATTGCTTAACGCATTGTAAGCCGCCCTGAGTCTCCGGAGAAGGGCGGCATATAAATAATAATTAAATTAAAAAAAAAAGAAAAGAAAAAGAAAACTCCTGTGGATAGGGGCTACAGCAGCTGCATTTAAGGATGCCCTAAGGGATGACACCTGGTTTAGCAGCCATAAAAATATATGTTCTATTCAGGACGGACTGGCTTGGGTAAGGAGCAAGTTATATGTGTGCCTGCCAATCAGAGACTTAAAAGTTATGCAAGCATGCCATGACTCCAAAAAGGCAGTGTCAGCACTTCAACCTGCATTTACTCTAGTGCTGACATAAGAAGGAGAAGAGGGGGCAGCTGGCAAGAGGACGCTTGACTTCTCACCTACTTATTTTCCCTGAAGATAATGTCCCCTAGGAGATGAGATGGGAGGGGGGACATTCCTGGGAGCTGAAGTACTAGATATGGGGAGAGTGATTTGGAAGAGGGCCAATGAGATGCCGAGAATTGGGGAATGGAAAGGGAAGGTCTGGGGTCAGGAAGCCAGTGTTGGCTACGCCACAATTGGGGACAGATTGTTGTACTTAATAAAATGAAAAATTTCTTCAAAGATTACTTGTTTGGAAATGCAATTTATTTTAATTAAGACGACATCAAAACCTGACAGGCAGGACATTTTGGGTTCATGAAAACTCTACATTAAAAGACAATTTTGGCAGCCTTTTCTCAAAAACATTGAACACTATGTTTCCAGCTACCCTAGGCAAAGCGAAAGCAAGGAAAGATACCAGGTCTCCTCTAAACTGTAGCCTAGCCTTCAGCATCCTGAACAGAGATCTCTATGGACTTTATCATGGAACTCCCTGAAAGTGCGGGAAACAGTAATTTGGGTTGTGACGTATCTTTTTTCAAAACAGGTTTTATCCTGTGCCAAAAAATACCAATGGGTACCTACACCATATCTATCGATTACACGGTGCATCACAACTAATAATTTTCGACAGGTGCTTCCAATTTACCTCTAAGTTCAGGAGAGCCTTTTTAGACCTGTTAGGTACTGAAAAAGAACTAAGTTCTAGTCACCATCCTCAAACTAATGGCAGAACTGAACCTTCGAACTCAGTTCTAGAACAATACCTTAGATCAGGTACTTTTGGCACCAAGTGCTGAAAGCGCATGCATGTGCATGCACACCCATAATGCAATGCGTGCGCAACCCCATGTGCCTTTCCCCCTGCGCATGCGTGCAACCATCCGTGTGCACCCCGTGCATGTACATGAGCCCATGTGTGCCCTGCCCCCCACATGCACCCATGCCCATGCATGCCCCCTGCCCACCACACATGCACACATGGCCCCCATGTGCACTCCACCCCATGCATGCGCATGTGACTCCACGCATGCACTTGCAACCCCACGCATGCACACACAACCTGCACATGCACACATGTCTCCACGCATGCACATGTGACCCCCATATATGTGCCCTGCCCCCACACATGCATGCACATCTCCCCCAAGCCCCCTGTCCCCCATGCATGCATGGCAGAGACCCGAAAACCAGATGGCTGTTGGGAGGCATGGCCACATGTGCGGCAGAACTGAACTGGGGCGATGGCTTACATGAATACAGAGGGGAATCTACGTGCCACCTGTGCCATAGGTTCGCTATCATGGCCTTAGATGCTTCATCAACTATCAACAAGAGAATTGGACTGACCTCCTGCTGTTTGCTGAAGTTGCCTAAAATAACACGGTACAGAGTAGCACCAGTTTCACATCTTTCCAAGTTGCTATAGGACAGTGATTCTCAACCTTCCTAATGCTGCGACCCTTTAATACAGTTCTTCATATTGTGGTGACCCCCAACCAGGGGTGGGTTCTAAATTTTTTTTACTACCGGTTCTGTGGGCGTGGCTTATTTTGTGGGCGTGGCTTGGAGGTCATGTGACTGGGTGGGCATGGTTAACTGGTCATGTGATCAGGTGGCCATGGCTATGTGTATAGGGACTACTCAGAGGACTGAAAAAAGTAATTTCTGACAGGTCCTCGCACTTTTGACTGGTCCTCACACTTATGACCATCCTCACATTTATGCCTGTGCAGCATTCTTAACAACCATGTCACTCATTTCACAACTGCTTCTCTTCAACATGGTATAAGATAGGGCAAAAAACGTAAAATGTGAGGACAGTCATAAGTTCGAGGACTGGTCAAAAGTGCGAGGACCAATCAAAAATAACTTTTTCAGCCCTCTGAGTAGTCCATATGCATAAAAGGATACAGCAATAGAGAGGGATGAAGGAAGGGAAGGGAAATTAGAGTAGGAGTGAGGGTAAGAGAGGGAGGAAGAGAGGAGGGGAAGGAGAAAGGAAGAGGAAGTAGGGAGGAGAAGAAGAGGGGGGGAAGAGAAAGTAAGAAGGAAAGAAAAGACAGAGGTGGTAGGTTTGAGGAAAAAGATTGCTGTACAATAAAAAAGATGAAAGGGAAGAAAGCCAACCCAAACAAATATAAAAATATTAAGATAAAGAATGAATTGTTAAACTTTAAAGAATAAAAGAGAACAAATAGCAATAAACAGCAATAATTAGAAACACACATACAAACATACATCGTATTTTCTTTGAACAGAGTATTTGGCCGGTCCACAAATTTAAACAGTTGTAGGAGGTTAGCACCCACCCCTTTCCTAGAAGAATGAAGTATTTTGGGAAATATTAAAAAGGCAGAATATTATATTTCCCTAGATGAGAAATGGAGAAAAATATTTTACAGACAAAGCAGCTCCCACCTTCCTGCCCCCCACCCTTTGTTAATGGGCCAGAGGCAGAAAGTCAATCCTTTGTCAAAGGACATTTGCAACACAATAGCAACAGAAACTAACACAATGGGCCCCATCAAGCCATGTGATCCTGTTCACCATTAAAACATCTTTCCAAACAGTCTCCATGTTTCCAGTGTCTTTTTCTCCACTTGGAGCAGAACCCAGAAGGATATTTCTTCCAACACAGTATTTAGTCATTTCAATTAAATTTACAATTTCTATATTTCCTTTTTACCATATTTATTCCTCATCTATTTTTTAAAAAAACCAATATTACCCTTCATCCTCATCTCTAATCTTTTTTTTTATTGAAAAAGTTTTCAAATACAAGTTTTTCCCCCTCCCCCCCCTTCCCTAACCCCCCCTCACCACCCATCCCCCCCGTGACTTCTTCACAATAGGCTATTTCATAACTAATTACATAATATCTTTCCTTTCCCTTACTCCCTCCTCAAAATACTGACCCTTAGCATAATATTCTTATAACTCCCATTTTTGCGATAATCTGCCCTTTTTCTCCTCCCCTAAACTTATAGTGTATTATTACAACAATTTAACATTTAGTCTTTTATATATATTAATATAACATTTTAAAGCGGCCTTCTCCCTACATCAAAATTTAACATTTATTCAGTTCTATCCAATTCCTCCACTCCCCTAAATATATGACTTAAAGATCCTTTTTCTTAAACTAATCAATCAGTAAACTAACCTATTTCAACCCAAATTCCTACAAAATCATGCAATACAATTCTAAATATAATCCACTGCCCACTTTACTAAAATATACACATATCTATATATGCATTCCATTTTGTAAAAAGAAAAAAGACAATAACTTTAAATTTATAATCCATATAATATCTTCTTTGGTGTCTTTCCACTGGATTGTTAAATCCATCACCCATAATAGGGTAAAATAACATGCTGGTGCAACAGTTTGTTCAAAATCTTCAATCATCTTCTGCCTCCATCAGTAGTAGATATCCTCGTATATATATAAAAGTAAAAACAACCACCCGAGTGACATTATAATTATATCCATATAGTTATAGTTGTGGTATTCATCAGGATTGTTGATTCCCATCATCCTAATGGGTAACATCCAGATCTTCTGCATGCCCCAGCGTGACTCTCTTGCCTTGTAACTCAAAATAATTATAATATATTTACCAGTAAAAGAAATCCAGAGTAGATGATTCAAATCCAACAAGGTAAGGCTCTTTTCACATCCCAAAATCACGGCATTGCAGAGATCTGCCACTATCCTCAAGATAGTATTAAACAATTGTTCGCCTCCACTATCTTTTCACATATTCATTCATTTTTTAAAGTCCCTGGCTTCACTGTTGCTTGGTTTAGAAACTGCTGTTTCTATGAGATCTATTTCTTTTCTTTTTCTTTTGCGGGTTGAATTTCCATCCTCGTTTCCTTCCTACCAGTTGTGTGTCAGCTGATCGATTTTCATTCTGCTTTATGAGTTGATCTTGTTGGTTTTGTTTTGTCATCTCATCTTTCTTCTCCATCACTTGTATATCAACTGGTTGGTTTACGCACTTGTCTGTAACTTGATGGTTCATCACATTGGAGTCGGATGACACTGCTCTCATATTTATAAACAGTCCAGCTGGGGTATCCAGGGATTCCAAAGACAATTTATCCACCACAGCCTCTGTAATTTGGTATTTCCCTTTTGTTTCCAACTCCTTTTGCTTATCCTGTATTGTGCCTAAAGATATTAAGTTCATTTTTAAAAAATTTTGATAAAATTCTTCCGCTTTTTCAACAGTGTTCAGTTGATATCTTACTCCTTGGTGTCTCAATATTAAACCAACTGGGGCATCCCACCTAAATAGGATATTTCTTTTTTTTAACTCAGTCACTAGAAAGCTAAATTTCTTCCTCTCCATTAGCATCTTAGTCGGGAGCTCCCTAAAAATCCAAATCTTTCTTCCATGAAATTGCAAAGTAGAATTAAAAGAGTTCTGCACAATATTATTCCTAATTTCTTTATCTGTAAAATAAATCACCACATCTCTAGGCAATTGCCTTTGCTTTGCCAACCAGGAGTTTATTCTATAAATTCTATCAATCCTGCAAAACACTTCATCAGGTTGAACCTTTAAAATCCCAGCCAGAATTTCAGAAGATATTTTCCTTAAGTCATCTCTATTATTTTCCTGCAGACCTCTCAGTCTAATTGCATATTCTGTAAAATTATATTGAATCATTAAAACTTCTCTTTCAATCCTCTGTTGCACATTTTCTTCATTACCAGTCTTTTGGTCAACCTCCATTTTAGGTTTATCTTCTGAGCTATTATCCTGAATGTTTACCAAATCCTTTTTAATTTTTTGAATCTTGTCATCCAGATTCTCCTCAGTTTCTTTCATTTTAGACTCTAATAGTTTAGTCTTTGCATCCAACTGAATCAGAAAGTCTGATAAACCATTAGCTGTTTTTAAAATCTTTCGATTCAAAAAGTCAAACTTTGATTTCACCAATTCACCAATTTCTTTAATTTCCTGCTTAAATTTTTCGAGTTGCTGGTTCACAATCTCATCCCTTCTTACAATCTCTTCAAGAAGAAATTCTATTATATTAAAGTCAGGTTTCTGACACTGGAGAGTTAGAACTTGTTGATGTAATTTGTTAATGGGGGAATTTCCCCCCGCCTGTTTGTCTAGCTGTATAAGTCCCAGTGCCATTTCCCACACAGACAAGATTTAGTGGAAAAGAGAAAAAAAAAAAAAAGGCTTGTTTCCAACCAAGATCAATATCAGATCCCCAGGAAAAAAAAAGAAAAAAAAAACAAGATTGAGAGTGAGGTTTTGCCTCAATTACAGCCAGAAGTATTCATTCCGCTACTTTGTAATAGAAAACGGAAGGACTTTCCCTTTTCAGTCTCTCTTCAAGCCTCAGCAATCGCCATTTTAAAAATCTTTTTTCCTTTCACTTCTTAAACAACTTCAGTAACTTTTCTAAAATAAGAAAAAAAATACTTGCGCTTCAGGGTCAGTGGTTCAGCTCACGTCTTCTTTAATTAGTTTAACAAGTTTACAGGCTTGCTTTTGCCACCTAGCTCTGCGTGTAGCAGAGATCTCCCAGAGCCCGGAGCATCAGCTGGGGATACGGGGAGTCTCTTCCGCTCCGTCCCAAAAGTAAAAAAAAAACTTTTGGGATTAGGCAGAGGACTCAACCCACCCCAGCCTGCTCTATCTCCGTTTCCTCATGGAAACGGAGTTTTTTGAGCCGCCATTCCGCTATAAAGGCGGCTCTTTACGGGCAGTGGGTACGACGATCCCGAAGGAGCGTCCAGTGGGGACAAACAGCAAACCGGAAGTCCATCCTCATCTCTAATCTTAATCAAATTCAATTTTTCCCTTCTATTCTATATTATACCCCTTCCCATTGTCATCTATTTTCATATCCATCCTCACATTGGTTAATTATGTAATAAGTTGTTTAATACAAATTCAACATTTTAATATAAATCAGTTATATAACTATCTTTTTTTTTGTATATTAATCAATATGAACATGAATATTCCAATTATTTCCATGCAATCCAATTTCTTACAAATCAATTAATTATATTTACCAATAATAATAAACCAAATAATTTCCCCCATATATTCCTCCAAACCACAACTTAACCGTTTCTGCTTTCAACACAATATACAATTAATAGTATCTCAATTATTACAATTCCCTAGTTAAATAGAGCTTTTTTTCTTTTGTGTTTTAAAATCTTGAACCTCCTCTTGCCCTAAATTTCCCATTGTTTGCAGTTTTGTACCTACCTTTTTTGGTAAGGAAAAAGAAATCTCTCTGCCTCATTTTGTCACGTTGCAGCTAAGACCCTGCTTGTGCTTTCTCTTTTCAGCATAGCTAGGGGGAAAAAAAACTTGCTCCAGGAATTTACCTCTTTGCAGCTAGCTCTTTGAAGCCCCGCGGCAAAAATTTAAAGTTTTTTTTCCCTCTAGCCATCAGCTGGGACTCCGAAGGCAACAATAGATTGGGAGTGGGCGGGGTAAGCGAACGGCGACCGGGCGATCCAACAGAGCAGAGAGTGAGGGTGAGTGAAGGCGGGGGTGTGTGTGAGAGAAGGCTTTGACGACCCCTGTGAAATGGGCGTTCGACCCCCAAAGGGTTAGAAAGGATGGAAGACTGAGTCGACCTTGAGCCTGGTGAGAATTGAACTCGCAGTAATTGCAGGCAGCTGGATGTTAAATGCTGCCTTAGTGTTGCTGCATTTGTGTTGCTGCAGAGAGTCTCTCCCTTCGAGGTCTTTTTGTGTGGGTCAGAGGGGATTTGCTTCGGCCTCCTGGTGCAGGGCTTTGGGCGAAGGGTGGAGGGAAGTGCCGCTGGTGGCAAAGAGCCAGAGGAGCTCTTTGGGACTGCATCATGGCCTGGAACTGGCTGACCATCTCAGCCTGCTGAGTCTCCAGGCGCTGGTACCTGGCCTGGCACTCCCGCAGGTCTTCCCTCTGCTTGGAAAGTCTATGCTCGTACTCCTCAGTGAGATGCTTCTGCTGAGCCTCCTTCTCAGTCAGATCCAATATGAACTAAGCTGTTTTGCCAACTCTTTCTCGTGTTGGCTGCTTAGCCCCAACAACTGCTTCCTGTTGGTGCCCTAAGGAGCCTGGGCAGGGAGGTGAAGAGTTGGCCATGCCCACACAGTCACATGACCACCTAGCCACGCCCACCCAGCCCATCATTAGGCAGATCATATTAGTGATCTCAGGGATTTAAAATTATGAATTTAGTGGTCTCTGAGGTCTGAAATATTGGTGAGCATTGCCATAGTGGGTGTTATTGAAAGTCACCAAGAAGTCAGCTTCATCCCATTCCAGCCAGATATTATTTAAAGTTACAACCAATGCTCCTTCTGTTCCATATATGGCCTAAAACCTGACTGAAAGAAGTCCAAACAATTTATTTCATCCCAGAGCCTATGCAGCTGCTATGCTATCTTCTCAATCATTTTGCTTAAAAAGGAAAGCTGATAGACTGTACGAAAATTGTGCAGAATGGTGGCATCCAGTGATGGCTTCTTGAGACCAGTGCCTCTTTAAAAGGATCCAGGAACACCTCCTATATCAAGAAAGAATTCACCTTGGATCCATCTTGGATGACTACCAGGAAGCACATGGATCTAACACATAGGTGGTGGCTTTTGCACTCCAGAGGATGCTGTCCAACTTCCTCAAGTCCAATAGGATTAACCTGTTCCCAGTTAACTGGGTAAGTCCCTTCCCTATGCATCTCCACAGGAGTTTTGTCATGCTTGGCATCCAACTGCGAATGGATCTGGGTGACATTATCCATCAGATGCACAGAAAAATCCTGAAGATAGACCTCTGGATCCTCCTTCCCAGAAGGGTCCATTCTGTGAATGCAATAAGAGTGGAGAAGTACTGACACTTCACTACTCTTACTGCCAAGAGGCAATAGCAACTCTAACGTATATTTGGGCAGATTCATCTCCCATTTCCCAGCAGTCCTCTAGGCATCTCTTAATCCTTTTCAGTTCCCTCAACTCTTCTGTGAGAGTTGTGAGAACTACAGAAAGCACTAGGATTTGTGGGCCAAGAGAGATATCACAAGAATAATCCTGTCCAATACTCTAGTTGCCTCTCTGTTCCAGATAGCTGCCAAGGCCTCCAGAAGATTATGCAGCAGATCATCAGTATTATCCCCTGTTCCCCTTGAAACCTAATTGGATCACTGAGGATGAACTAATCAAATGAGTCCAGTTTTCCTGCAAAAGTGGGGGGGGGGGTAGAATCTCAAAGTCACCAAGACATAATCCATTATGACAGAAGTACTAATAAAAGCTGCTTCCACAGATCGCATTGCCATTTCTCTGAAAAGAAAACTATGTCCACTCTGTGGCCATTATCCCAGTTGAACTATGAATGTCCTGGGAGAAATCAATGGTCAAACATGGAGGCCATGAACTCATAGGTTCTTTCATCAGCTTGTACCAGGCACAGCAAATTGAAGTGCATAAATCCGAGGAACTCCACAGCCAAGCCAAACATGACCTCCAACAGCTCAGGTTGCTAGCAGAGGCTGGTAAATAGCAAATGTTCCCATGAGCTTAATTTCAGGAACAGGGTCTCCCCAAAAAAGCAACTTGTGAAGCAGCATCCCTAACAAATCCCTACCAGAGAGACTATTAGAGTTTGCAGCAATCCAGCCAGCACACTAGTAAATAATTCAGCAGGATTCATGTATAAAAGAAACTTCTTTATATATGGTAATATAAAGCCACGCTCACCAAGCCATGCCCACAGAACCGGTAGGGAAAATGTTTGAATTTCACCATTGATATGGAGTATCATTAATTGAGGAACTCCAAAGCCTATTGATTAAATAATTAGCAGTCAACTTGGCTTCACCCCAATATGACCTGCTCAGACCAGAATCCTCCAGCAGTAAGTCCTTCATTGTTTGTAAAACACCTTCTGCCTCTCAACTAAACCATTCTCAGCTGCTGTGTATGGATTTGTGCATCTGTGTTTTATTCCTAACTGTCCCAACCATTGTTGAAAACTTCTGACATGCCCAGGCTCCGAGCCATCTGAGTCATCAAACAGTCCCCACTGGCTGACCTGTTACCATGTCTATTCCAATTCATGAACTCTCCTACACTGACAGAGACCCTGATGATAA
The DNA here is from genome assembly GCA_022577455.1 of Arizona elegans. Lineage (NCBI taxonomy): Eukaryota > Metazoa > Chordata > Lepidosauria > Squamata > Colubridae > Arizona > Arizona elegans. The sequence goes on from JAKOOJ010000001.1 coordinate 161,469,539, forward strand.
CTGCTACCCTTTTCTCCCTACTCTCGTGTTTCAGATAGTACCAAACCCTAAACTGTGCTGGCATATTTCAGAGAATGCAATCCCCTTCCCCTCTTCATGGCCCAAGCCAGTTCTTGGTAATACATGCCAGGTCGGTCTTCTCCTCAGGAATAAAATCACAAATAAGAGGAACTTTATTGTTGACTGACCTGGCATTAAGTAGGAGTAGTCAAAATTTATGACAATTTATGACTAAAAAAGGCTACCTTCAGCAAAAGAACAACAAAGCTAAATGAACAATGGGTGCATCAGATTTATTTGCATCCAATTATATATAGTAGATGCATTTGTTTATCAATTTATTTCCCACTGTGATATACATTGTCATAAACATTCAAATTCAAATAAAAGAATTTGAAATAATTTATCTTTCCCAAGAGAAATTAGGAATCCATATTTGCTTATTTGTTATCACTATGCAGAATTCAATTTTGTTGTTATTTTAATCATTCACTTGTGTCTGACTCTTGGATACTTCATAGGCAAATGCTCTCCATATTACCCTGTCAAGCACAGCTTATTTCAGTTGTTGGATGTTCATCTTTATATCAGTTTTGATATTATCAAGTAATTGTGTTCTTTGCTTGCTCATTCTTCTTGTTCTACTAATCATTTCTAGCATCACTGACTTCTGCAATGCTTTTGCATGTCAAAGCAAATCAGATGTATTCTTGTGATTTTGGCTTCTAATGATGTATCTGGTTGTGTATGATTCAGCACCTCTTTATTGGTGGTTCTGCCTGTCCATGGTATACACAATAATTTATGCCAGCACCACAGTTCAAAATAATCAATTTTTCTTCGATCAGTCACTCTTAGTGACCAAATCTCACACTCATAAATCATTATAGGGAAGACTACCCTTGAAGAGCACTCGGAGGCTCCAACTGGTCCAGAATGCGGCCGCGCGGGTGGTTATGGGCGCGTCCCGTTGTGCCCATGTGACACCCCTCCTGCGCGAGCTGCACTGGCTCCCAGTGGTCTTCCGGGTGCGATTCAAGGTGTTGGTTACCACCTTTAAAGCGCTCCATGGCATAGGACCCGGGTACCTCCGAGACCGTCTTCTGCCACCAACAGCCTCCCACCGACCAGTCCGTTCCCACAGAGAGGGTCTCCTCAGGGTGCCATCAGCCAAGTTATGTCGGCTGGCGACACCCAGGGGGAGGGCCTTCTCTGTGGGAGCCCCAGCCCTATGGAATGAACTGCCCCCGGAAATTCGTAAGATCTCCGACCTCCGGGCGTTTCGCTGCGCATTGAAGACCCTGTTGTTCCGCCAAGCCGGACTATCAACACAATAGTTTTAAATTGGGTATTTAAATTTATTGGGGTTTTAAATTTGAGCCACTTATTTAATTATTTTAAATTTTATACTGTTGTTTTGTCTGTGTTTTTAAATAGGCTGTACACCGCCCTGAGTCCTTCGGGAGAAGGGCGGTATAGAAATAAAATTATTATTATTATTATTATTATTATTATTATTATTATTATTATTATTATTATTATTATTATTATTATTATTATTACTACCCTGTTTTTTGTATTTATATCAATATGTCTGCTTTTCCAGATCTTATTTGTGTTAAACTTTGCAGAGTGGCCTAAGATTATACTGCATTTGATTTCAGGAGTAGAACTGCCATCATAAACAATTTTTGATCCAAGAAAGATAAATTTCCTCCTTGATGATTTTAAAAATCCCATGTCCATCTGCACCTGTTGTCATTATCTTTGTTTTCCTGATGTTATCACTCAATCCTACTTTTTCACTTTCGTCCTTGATTATCCAGATCACTTTTTTTTCTGGTCTTTCTTATTTTCAGCCAATATTATTGTATCATGTGCACACCACAAATTATTTACAGATCTTCCCCCAATCTTCATTCCAACATCAAGCAGTTCCACTTCTAATTTAACAGAATAACAGAGTTGGAAGGGATCTTGGAAGTCTTCTAGTCCAACCCCCTGCATTTAGTTTACCGCGTGATCACTTCAGCATACATATTGAACAAAAATGTTGATAAAATACATTCCTGTCTACCTCCCTTACTGATTTTCAACCAACCTTTGTCGCCATAGAGTGTTCTCACTATTGCCTCCTGATCAGTGTACAGTGATCTGATCAGTTTGATCAGGTGGGTTGGGACTCCAAGATCATGCAAAGCTGTTCATAGCTTATTGTATTCTACACAGTCAAAACCTTTTCTGCAATTGATAAAACACATACATATGGATCCTTTTGAAATTCACATGCCTTTTCCATAATACATCTAATATTGGCAAAGTGATCCCAAGTGCTGCACCCCTTTCTAAAGCCAGCTTGTACTACAGATAGTTCTTGATCGATGACATTCTGTAACCATGTTTAATGATATTTAATTGAACCTTGCTTGCATGAGAAATCAATGCATTCTTACAATAATTGAAGCAGTCTCTGGCAATGCCTTTCTTTACTAGTGGGATAAAACAGATCTTTTCTAGTCCTGAGGCCATTTACATGTAGAACATATCTCTTGACACAGGGCAGTGATCATGTGAAATGGCACTGGTCTTAGTAATTCCGCAGGTATTCCATCAATACCTGAGGCTTTCCAGTTCAGCAATTTCTGCAAGGGCCATTCTATTTCTTCTTGTAGGATAAACATGCTTCCGGTTGGTGACCCGTGGTGGCATGGCGCTGTGAGAGCGATCGCTGCTCCACAATGCCACTTTTACACCGCGTTTTGGGGACCCTTCGAGGCATGGAAGCTTGGAGAGCTTTGCAGATAATAGCAGGTTTTTGGCAGGCAGAGTGGTGAGAAGCAAGCACTCTCTGCTGGACTGATTGCCGCTGTCAAACCAATGTGGTGTGTCTGCCTCTTAATGGTGGACCCGAAGCTGCGATAGCCAACAAAGACGGGAAGCAAGGCACTTCAGTGAAGTTGGTGTTGGGAAAGCGCTCGTACCTACTCTTCCTTGAACATGTTGTGATTGAAATCGGCAAAATCAGATCGGCTCGGTTGGATGAAAAGGATCCACAGAAAGAAGCAAGCGGCGATTGCAAGTGAAGGCTTAGTTCACATCGGCATATGGTCGCAGGCAAGCCGACGAGAAATAAGAGAAAAAGAAAGAGGTGAAGCACAGCGGCGGCATTATTAGAGAATGGGAGGTGATATAAATATAACTATTGGGGAATCGAGGTGCTTTCGTTTTGGGAGGTCGTCTTGAAGATTGGATTGATAAAGAAGTGGGAGACCGGAAACGCGGCCATTGCTAGGGACAGCAACAAGATCTTTGAGTGTACAGAGAGGGAGGGAGGAGCATCAAGCATCAAGGAAAAATAATCTTTAAAATACTCTGACAGTAATAGAATCCGATCTTTAAAGACTGCTACAAACTGACCCCAGGGAAAGAAGTTTCTAAATTATATAGGAAGTAAAGTATTTTTGTGAAATCTGATTTTATTTGAACACTGCTGCACACTTGCCCCTTGTGATTAGCGAAGACATTGAGTTCAATTAATTAATTAATCAATTTATGAAGGATATTTAATCAAATTGTTGTATATACTTGCATATTCATATATTTATAACTACATATATTAGAGTAATTTATCTGTATAGACCAATATAGGATTTTTGTTTTCTGAGGTTTTCGCAGGTGTTTGTATGTAGGTCTTTGGTTATTCGGGTTTTCTCCCGCATAAAATTGGAGGTGTGTTGGCAACGTTTCGACGAAGTCTCATTCATCATCTTCAGGCTGGTGTTTTCGGCTTTGTGCTTCTAGGAGCAATGTGTGTGATCGCAGCTGTTTCTTCCTTTTAACTGCCAGTGGGGGGGTGAACTGATTGGGTGGGAGCTTGGCTGATCAACTCTGTAGCCAAGACACTCATCTCCAGAACAAAACGCTTAGCTGATGAACAACACCTAAAAACCGAACTACACACTCTCACTAACGTACTAACATCCAATGGATTCCAAAGAAATAAGATTACCAACCTAATCCAAAAAGAAACCCCCACTAAAATCCAAGACAGAGAACAAGAAAATGGCAAAGCCCTCCTCCCATACATAAAAGGCACCACAGACAGAATCAGCAAGATCCTCCACAAACACAACATCAAGACAGCATTCTGCACAAACCGAAAAATATCCACCATCCTAAGAAACCCCAAAGACAAAATTGAGTTAGAAAATCAAGGAGTATATGAAATCCCATGCACTGTCTGCCCCACCACATACATCGGACAAACCAACAGAAGAATAAGTGCACGCATTGAAGAACACAAGAACTCAGTCAGAAAAGAGGAACCAACTTCTTCCCTGGTCCAACACCTCAAAGCCACAGGACATAATATTGACTTTAAAAAGACCAGAACTATTGCCAAAACTGAACACTTTAACAACAGAATAATCAGAGAAGCCATCGAGATAGAAAAACGTCCACACAGCATGAATAAATGAGATAATACCTCCCGCCTACCAGCCATTTGGAAACCCGCCCTTATTGACAAACGAGTCCCTAACACAAAGAATGATACCAGACCCACACTCATGAGAGCCACACAGGATGTAACCACCACACATCCACGCAGAAAGCAGACTCAAACCCACACTGATGATGAGGCACAACCACGGATCAGAAGCCAGACCACAGCTGCCTCATTAGCCACTTTAAACCCCTCCAATCCATACATGAAGCAGACTGACACCCACCATGAAGAGGTGGCATGGCCATGAACATGAAGCCAAACAACAGCAACACAGCTCACCAGCTCAAATCCCCCTGCTACTCAGACTAACCCAAGCACAACCAAGCCCCCACCTAAACAGAACACACACCCATCCAATCACAGCACAGCCAACCCCCCATCCAATCAGAGCACAGCCAAACCCCTAACCAATCAGAACACACCTCCACCCAATCAGAACACAGCCAAGTTCCCACCCAATCAGTTCACCCCCCCCACTGGCAGTTAAAAGGAAGAAACAGCTGTGATCACACACATTGCTCCTAGAAGCACAAAGCCAAAAACACCAGCCTGAGGATGACGAATGAGACTTCGTCGAAATGTTGCCAAGACACCTCCAATTTTACGCTGGAGAAAACCCAAATAACCAAAGACCTATATAGGATTGGTTATATATAGTGATATAATTCTTTTTTTCCCTTTAAATTAATTCTTCTTTGCTACTTAGACCATTTATTACCATTAATAATTAACTTTGATATTAAGTAATATTAGAGTACTAATTAATTAATTAACTACTTATTTATTTATATATACTCATTGTAAAAAATTATACATTAGAATAACTCTATTGATTTAAATAGATTGAATGACAAATAGGGATATTTTCCTTTATAGCTGATTAATTACTTGTATTTATTGATTGTGGGATACTTGCAACAGTCAGAACTGTGGAAATTAATGTGACAATAGATTAGACCAGAATAATAGATAACAGAACAGAATACGCATACAATAACTAATGACAATAGGATATTTGGAATTGAATTAGTAGTAAACCAAATTAAATATTAGATTCTAGAGGGGTAAATATTTAATACCCCCAGTAACACAGTAACACAGAGAAGATAATACTAAATTAAGGTGGGGGGAAGGATAATTAGTGGATGATAATTTGGAGAAATATCAAAAAGATTGTGAGAGATCAGAAAAAGTTGTTGAAGGAGATGACAAGCCTTTCATCCACTGCGCTCAAAACGGGGAAGAAGACAGCCTCTAATACTACAATAACGATGACATCACCGGCAATGCAGAAATCGACTGAAGGACTGTCAAAAATAGAAAAATCAGCTATGATTCCTACTATGCAAGCGATGCAAGCGACACTTACAGTGAGATACACAAGATACTATGATTATGATGCAAGAGAAGATGTCTAGTAATCACATCAAGTTGAAAACAGATATTAGAGTTATTGACCAAAAAGTAAATGATATACAAGAGTCAATACAAATTAATGAACAGAAGATAAATAAGATGGAATCTAAAATTGAGCAAAACGAAAGGAATTTAGAAATAATAGATCAGAAGATGATGGTACAGAATAGGGAGTTGGAGAATTCAATTACCCAATTGGAAATAGATAGAGCCTCCTTTTATTTGCGCTTCCAGAACATTGCTGAAGATAAAGAAGAAGACCTGGGCCAAGTGATGGCGGAGCTAATAGCTGAGGTTCTGCAACAGGATAAACAAGACATAATTAAAGAATTGGATGAGGTGTACAGAGTGCAGACCAATTACGCCAGAAGAAACAAACTGCCCAGAGAAGTACACATAAGATTTGCATGGAAGAAAGTTAAAGACATTTTCTATAGTGCGGTGAGAGAAGAACCAGTGATGTATAAAGGAAAGGAAGTCATCATATTAAAGCAAATACCAAGGAGGGTGAGGGAATCAAGAAGAGATTACAGATTCCTGGCCATTCAGTTGAACAAGAGTAGTATCCTCTTCAGATGGATACTGCTGGAAGGCATGCTGATTATGTGGCAGGGAAAGAAAATCAAAATAGACAGCCTGGTAGCAGCTCAAGATTCTTGGATCAGCTAAGAGGGACAGAAGAAGACCAAAGCAGCAAGGAGGAATTGGAAGCCACAACACAAGACGAGGAAATTACTCAGCAGAGGAGATCTAAAGAAGGAACCCCAGAGGAGAAGGAGACGGAGGATAAGGAAAGTAAGAAGGCAAAGAAGAAGCAAAGGCCATAAAGAACTACACGAGCGAATAAGAACTAAGACAACACAAAGGATATAGGAGATGGAAGACTGGAAATTAATATTGATCAATGTTAATGGTTTGAATGATAATAAAAAGAGGAATTTTTTTTTTTATAAAATTAGCTAAAGAAAATGCGAATATAATATTCCTCCAAGAGGTTCATATAAAAAAAGAAGATGAAAAGTATCTGGAGTATAACAAATTGGGAAAAATTTTCACCTCTCTAGCTGAGAAAAAAAAGGGGTGTGTGGCATTATATATTAAAAAAGAAATAGTAGCAGAATTAAAGTATGCCAACCCCAAGGGCAGAATTGTGGCAGTGGAAATAAAGAGAGGCAATTCCCCAATACTATTAATAGCTATCTACGCCCCGAATGAAAACTTGGGGGAATTTTATAAAAAATTAAGGGAAAGAATAAGTAAAATGGATAATAGCAATATTTGTATAATTGGCGACTTTAATGGAGTAGCAGATTTGGATAAAGACCACAAAAGCATTAAAGACAAAAAAAGATAAAGGAAAAACCTACCAAAAACCTTCTTTGATCTAGCTGAGGAATTTAATTTAGTAGACATCTGGCGAACACTGCACCCAAATAAAAAACAATATACGTTCTATTCTAACCCTAAAAAATCATGGTCAAGAATTGACATGATGTGGGTAAGCAGGAACATAGGGATGGAAATTATGTCAGCAGAAATCACACCAAATGTCTGGGCAGACCACAATCCGCTAGAAATTAGATGGAAAAACCTTTATAAAAGAGGAAATAAGAGATGGAGACTAAATTTACAATTCCTGAGAGATAAGCAAAATACTGCGAAAGTAAAGGGAGAAATAAAATCCTTTTTTGAGGAGAATGAAAAGGAGCCAACTGCCCGAGGAATAATATGGAATGCAATGAAGGCGTACCTGAGAGGCCTGGCAATATCTTATGGGTCACACAAAAGCAAAGAAAAAAGAAAGTTATAGAAGGAACTGTTGGACGAATTAGGAAAAGCGGAGAAGATAGCACAGCAAAACCCAGGCAATGAGGCAGCTAAAGAAAATTGGATGATCCTACGACATAAATTAAACATTCTAGATCAGGAGGAATTGGCGTATAAGATAAAACAGACCAAACAATACTATTTTGAAAATGCAAACAAACCGGGCAAGTGGCTCTCCTATATAGGTTAAAAAAAGAGAAAGAGAAAGGGATTATATATCAGCTGGAAGACTCAGAGGGACATATTGTGAATAAACAAGAAGATAAATTAGGGATTATTCAAGAGTACTATGCTACTCTATATGAAGAGGAAGGAATTCCAAAAGAAAAGGTGGATAAATACTTATCGGAAGAAACACTCCCATTAATAGGGGAGGACGAGAGAGAAATGCTCAATAAAGAAATTACAATGACCGAGTTAAAGATGGTGATATCGAAACTCAAAAAGAACAAATCACCTGGCCCAGATGGATTCCCAGGAGAAATATACAAAAACCCAGATTTAGAGGAAATTCTTCTACCAAAATTGTTAGAAATCTACAATGAGGCCCTGACAAAATCCAAAATACTGGAATCATGGTGGGAGGCATACATTACACTCCTCCAAAAAGAAGATGCAGATCAAAAACTGATAAAAAATTATAGACCCATCTCACTTCTCAATACGGATTATAAGATCTATATGAGCGTTATAGCAGGAAGGTTAAAGATAATTTTGAATAATTTGATATATAGCAACCAAAATGGATTCCTTCTGGGAGACAGATAAGAAACAATACAAGGATGATTTGCTTTACTCCAGTTCCTATTTGATTAAACCTGGGGGATTTTTTTAGAAGTCTCTGTGGAGATGGAAAAGGAAAAGGGACTTCCCTTTTCAGAAAATCTAGCCTATGTGGCAGGATGGCCTCAAAGAAGCAGGAAGGAAAGGCAGCGGGGCGGGGGGATCCCCCACACACAAACATGAAACGCAGCTTCCCCCTGCTCAACAGACACAGACTCAGAAAAAAGATTTTGACTTTGAAAATTTAAAAGAATTTATCTCTCAGGCTTTGGATGACAAATTTCAAAAATCACATCAAGAAATAGATGATAAACTTCAAAAATCCCAACAGGAAATTATGCAGGAAATTAATGAAATTAAAGACATGGTGAAACAGGATTATGGCAAGGTGACTAAAAAAATATCCCATGTGGCGTCTGGCCTCACAGAATTTATTATTAAAGTGGATTCCAAAGTGGAAGATTTTAAATCAGAAGTCAATGTTAAGATTAAGGACAATGATTATAAATTTTTTGATGTTGATAAAAAAGTGCAGAAAGTTGAGAACGAAATTGTTATGTTGCAATTCAGGGCCATGGAATTTGCTATAAGGCTCAGAGGAATTAGAGAGGATGACCGGCAGGATTTGAGACAGATTTGTGCTGATGCCCTGGCTGTGTTATTAAAAATCAATCCTGAAGTGTTTTTTTTACAAAATAGATAAAATTTACAGAGTGAATTCTTGGGTGGCCAGACAAAGACAATTGCCCAGAGATGTGGTGATATATTTTACAGACAGAATAATAAGAAATGATATCCTGCAAAAATCTTTTCTCTCCTCTGTGCAAGTGGGGGGGGGGCTCAAATTGGAGTTTTTAAAGAATTACCACGTAAGATGTTGAAAGCCAGTAAAGACTTTGGTTTTCTAGTAAATGAATTGAAAAAACAAGATATACCATTTCGGTGGGATGCCCCAACTGGTATAATTTTGAAATACAATGGAGAAAGACATTGGTTGAATACTGTTGAGAAGGCGGAGTATTTTTATTCTGCTAATTTTAAAGAAAGAACACCATCTCCACGTACATCTACAGTGTTGGAGATTAAGGAGAGTGATAAGAAGCAACCCCAGCAAGAGATGCAACAACAGTCAAAGCAGGTGGACTCAGAGGACATGCAAGGTGCTGTAGGAGGTTTACTGGAGGAGCCCCTGCTAGAATCTTCTCCAATCCTGGACCCGGTCCAGATGGTTGAAGTCAAAGACCAGCGTATAACTCGTGCAAAATCTAAGCAACTTAAAGAAAAGCAACAACAGGAAAGACAATACAAAAAGGGAGCCAAGAGTACTGTACAAGAGACTGAAGCCATGGGGGGAGCGAAACCGAAGATTATGGAAGACATTCGGTTATTCTGCTCGTTGCTTCAAAAAGATAAAGATGACAATTAAGTGCTTATCTTGGAACGTGAATGGGTTGAATTTATTACAGAAAAGGAAGAAGTTATTTGCATATCTGAGACAATTTAATAATGATATAATTTGTCTACAAGAAACCCACATTAGAACTCAAGATCAAAAACATCTGATAAACTCTAAATTAGGAACACTTTTTGTGGCTTCAACTTTGCAAAAAAAGAATGGTGTGGTTATTTATGTAAATAAAAGACTGACAGCTACACTTATAGAAGCAGATGAAGATGGCAGGTTTTTAGCAATTGAATTGTTTACAGTAAGTGGCCAAATTCTTTTGATTGGAATTTATGCTCCCAACCAACAACAGGATCATTTCTATAAAATGTTACATACTAAAATACTGCAATGGGACTACAGATCTATTTTAATTATGGGAGATTGGAATGGAGTAATTGATTCCAAATTAGATAAAAAGAGCATGGCGAAATCCAGGATTAGACTACCACAGACTTTTTTCGATATGAAAGAGGACTTGGAATTAAAAGATATTTGGAGAATACATAATCCAAAAGAACTGGACTATACCTTTTTCTCTGATAGACACAGATCCTTCTCTAGGATTGACTTTATTTTGTTGTCAGATGATCTACTTGTTAAGACAAAAAGAACAAAGATTTTTCCAAGAACTTTGACCGACCATAGCCCAGTATGGATAGAATTTGAGACGGGTAAAATTGAAAGACGATCATGGAGATTAAATGAAAATTTATTCAGATATGAAAAAAATATAACAGAACTTAAGAAATATTTGAAAGAATTTTTTGAAATGAACTTGAATAAGGGTACCCCACTTGAAATTGTGTGGGTTGCGAGCAAAGCTTATATGAGAGGGGTACTCATTTACATGAACTCTAAACAGACTGAATCGACAAAAGAAGAGATCTGAATTGGAAGCAGAAATAAAGAATAAAGAACAGCTACCTATTAAAAATCCAACAGATGAAAAAATACGTGGTGCTATAAAACTTTTGAAAGATCAATTCCAAATGCTTATGGCGGAACAAGTTGCAACAAATTTACAATATGCGAGGCATAATACATTTTGTAATGCCAATAAACCGGGCAGATGGTTGGCTTATACACTAAGGAAGAAGCAGAGTATACGGACTATTGATAGTATTGATATTGGAGGGAAAGAAATCTTTCAACAAAAATTAATTAAAGAAGCTTTTGTAGATTACTATACTAAACTATATGCTAAAGATGATGTGCAGAATGGATTTATAGAAAAATACTTAGATAATAAAAGAGTCACAAAAATTACTAATCAACAAAAGGAAAGAATGAATTATCCTATAACAGAGGAGGAGATAATAGTAGCAATTAAACAATTAAAAACAGCTAAAGCTCCTGGAACGGATGGTTTGACAGCAGTGTATTATAAAACTTTGCAAGCAGAAATGGTGGAACAACTTAGAGATTTATTTTGTAATATTCAACAAGGGGATAAAATACCCCCATCATGGACAACAGCTTATATTTCTTTGATATCAAAAGAACAAGTAGGTCCTAAAAAACCGGAGAATTATCGACCAATATCTCTTCTGAATACTGATTATAAAATTTATGCAAAAGTACTAGCCAACAGGTTGATGCCAGCAATCCAAGAGGTGATTCATGATGATCAAGCAGGATTTATCGAGGGCAGATACATGAAGGACAATGTAAGGCAAGTAATAGATTTATTGGAATATCTTGAGAAGAATAAACAGATCCCTGCAGTGCTGGTCTTCCTGGATGCAGAGAAGGCCTTTGATAGAGTGGACTGGAATTTTCTACTAAAGACTTTAAAAAAGATGGACTTTGGGGATCAATTTATACAGGCGGTTTCAGCAATTTACCAAGAGCAAAAGGCACAGATTATTATTAATGGAAGTTTGACAACAGAGTTTAAAATTGAAAAAGGAACAAGACAGGGATGTCCGTTATCCCCATTGTTATTTATTTTAACACTAGAAGTCTTGTTAAATACAATACGGGACTCTAATATCTTGAAAGGTATAATGATAAGGCAAGAGGACTACAGAATAAAGGCATTTGCAGATGATCTGGTTGTTACCCTAACACAGCCAATGGAATCAATAATCCAGATGAAAGACATTATACAAGACTATGGTAAAGTTTCAGGTTTTAGACTGAAACAGAAAAAAACAAAGATGATAGTCAAAAATATGACACAAGATCGAAAACATGAGCTGGAAAGGAGGGCAGGTTTTGAGATTGTACCAAAGGTAAAATATCTAGGAGTTCAGGTTGCAGAATCAAATATGAAACTGTTTCAAAATAATTATGAGGTGTTGTGGCGAGATGTGCAGAAAGATATGGAGACTTGGAAAAAACTGCAGCTGTCTTTACTCGGAAGAATAGCAGCAGTTAAGATGAACATTTTGCCAAGATTTCTTTTTCTGTTTCAAATGATTCCGATGCTTAAAAGTGATAAACAATTGAAAAAGTGGCAAAGTGGAGTGAATAAGTTTGTTTGGAACGAGAAAAAACCGAGAGTGAAATTGAAAATTATGCAAGATGTTCCAGAAAGGGGAGGTCTAATGGTATAATGTTGCATGAGGAAGAATTGGTTAGACATATAAAAGAGAAAGGTCCAATGCATATTAAAAGGCTTTATAATGTTTTGTTAGAAAGGGATTCAGAAACTGAATTGGTTAAAGATTGTATGATTAAGTGGGCACAAAATTTTGAAGAACCAGTGATGTTGGAAACATGGGAAAAAATTTGGGTTCAGAATGTTAAATTTACACAGTCGCAGAATTTGAGGGAAAATTTCTATAAAATGTTTTATAGATGTCATTTAGACCCCAAAAAATTGTCGTGTATGTACCCTAATGTACCCTATGTACCCTGTTCAGCCAAAATGTTGGAGATGTGATAGTTTAGATGTTACATATTATCATGTTTGGTGGACTTGCAAGAAAGTTAAGGCTTTTTGGATAAAAATTTGGTGGGTTATGCAGAATGTTTTGAAGAAAAAAATTCAATTTTCTCCACAACTGTTTTTATTGGGTATAGTTAAGGGTTTTACATTGGCGGAAACAAAGTTGATATTGTACATGATAACAGCAGCGAGATTATTGATAGGTAAATACTGGAAAAATGAAGCTTTGCCCACTATCGAGGAATGGACTTTAAAGATGGCCAGTTTTGCAGAGATGGCGAAGATTTCAACATATTTAAAAGACTGTTCACAAGAGACTTATGAATGGGAATGGAAAAAGTGGATAGATTATGTTCAGAACAAATACCAAACCAGGAAGTATCAAATAGCTTTTATTTGAAAATGTTATATTAAGATAGAAATATATTAATGTAATGAATATGAAAAAGTACAAGGGGGAGGGAGGGGTTCAAGTTTTATACAAAGGGGGGTTTTTCTTCTTGATCTGAGTATATTGTGTGGAAGTCTGGGAGGAGGGGAGGGTTAGGGAGGGTTAGGGAGGATGAGGTTGGGAGGTTTGGGATGGGTTGAGGGGGGGGAAAGGAGTGAAAATGTAATTGTAAAACTTTTGCAATAAAAAAAAAAAGAAACAATACAAGGATGGTAATAGACATACTGGAATATTACGAGGCACACCCGAATAAAGAAATAGCATTGGTCTTTTTAGATGCCCAGAAGGCTTTCGACAACTTGAATTGGGATTTTATGATACAACAGATTAAAAAGATGAATTTTCGTCCAAATTTTGAAAACACAATAACCACAATATATGAAAAACAAGGAGCCAACATTTTACTTAATGGAGAATTGACAAAAACTTTCCAAATTAGAAAGGGGGTTAGACAAGGGTGTCCCATGTCACCACTTTTGTATATATTAGCCCTAGAAGTTTTATTAAAAAGGATTAGAGACAATAATGGAATTAAGGGATTGACAATTAGAAAGGAGACGTACAAGACCCAGACATTTGCTGACGATGTGGCCCTTATTATGGAGGAGCCATTAGAAACAGGCGTTAAAATACTGGAAGAATTGGGTAAATATGGAGAGGTAGCCGGCCTTAAATTAAATAAAACCAAAACCAAACTGCTAACCAAAAATATGACTGAGGAACAAAAGAAAGCACTTGAAGAAGCAATGGGGCTCCAAATAGCCAAGAAGGTAAAATATCTGGGGGTGTGGATATCGGCAAGGTGTTTGGCCCTTAAGGAAGACAATTATGTGCCCTTAATTAGAAATATTTTTTTTATTGAAAAAGTTTTCAAATACAAGTTTTCCTCCTTTTTCCCCCCCCTCTTCCCTAACGCGCCCTTTCCACCCAACCCCCCCTGTGACTTCATCACAACAATAGGCTATTTCATAACTAGTTACATACATAATATCTTTCCTTTCCCTTAGTCCCTTCTCGGAATACTGACCCTTAGCATATTAATCTTATAACTCCCATTTTTACGATAATCTGCCCTTTTTCTCCTCCCCTAAACTTATAGTGTATTATTACAATTTAACATTTAATCTTTTATATATATTAATATAACATTTTAAAGCGGCCTTCTCCCTACATCCAAATTTAACATTTATTCAATTCTGTCCAATTCCTCCACTCCTCTAAATATATGACTTAAAATCATACAATACAATTCTGAATATAATCCACTGCCCACTTTACTAAGATATACACATATCTATATATGCATCCCATTTTATAAAAAAAAAAAAAGACAATAACTTTAAATTTATAATCCATGTAATATCTTCTTTGGTGTCTTTCCACTGGATTGTTAAATCCTCCACTCCCCTAAATATATGACTTAAAGATCCTTTTTCTTAAACTAATCAATCAGTAAACTAACCTATTTCAACCCTTTAGTTCCTACAAAATCATGCAATACAATTCTAAATATAATCCACTGCCCACATTACTAAGATATACACATATCTATATATGCATTCCATTTTGTAAAAAGAAAAAAGACAATAACTTTAAATTTATAATCCATATAATATCTTCTTTGATGTCTTTCCACTGGATTGTTAAATCCATCACCCATAATAGGGTAAAATAACATGCTGGTGCAACAGTTTGTTCAAAATCTTCAATCGTCTTCTGCCCCCATCAGTAGTAGATATCCTCGCATCTGTATAAAAGTAAAAACAACCACCCGAGTGACATTATAATTATGATTATATCCATATGGTTATAGTTGTGGTATTCATCAGGATTGTTAATTCCCATCATCCTACTGAGTAACATCCAGATCTTCTGCATGCCCGGCGTAACTCTCCTGCCTTATAACTCAAAATAATTATAATATATTTACCAAAAAAAAAAAAAATTCCAGAATAGATGATTCAAATGCAACAAAGTGAGGCTCTTTTCACATCCCCAAATCATGGCATTGCAGAGATCTGCCACAATCCTCAGGATAGTATCAAACAATTGTTCGCCTCCACTATCTTTTCAAATATTCATTCGTTTTTTAAAGTCCCTGGCTTCACTGTTGCATAGTTTAGAAATTGCTGTTTCTATGAGATCTATTTCTTTTCTTTTTCTTTTGCGGGTTGAATTTCCATCCTCGTTTCTTGCCTACCAATTGTGTGTCTGCTGGTTGATTTTCATTCTGCTTTATGGGTTGTTCTTGTTGGGTTAGTTTTATCATCTCATCTTTCTTCTCCATCACTTGTATGTCAACTGATTGATTTGCGCACTTGTCTGTGACTTGATGGTTCATCAGCTTGGTGTCGGATGACACTACTCTCTTGTTTATAGACAGACCAGCTGGGGTATCCAGGGGATCCAAAGACAATTTATCTGCAACAGTCTCTGTAATTTGATATTTTCCTTTTGTTTCCAACTCCTTTTGCTTATCCTGTATTATGCCTAAAGGTGTTAAATTCATTTTTAAAATTTTTTGATAAAAATCTTCCGCTTTTTCAACAGTGTGCAATTGATATCTTACTCCTTGATATCTCAATATTAAACCAACTGGGGTGTCCCTCCTGAATAGGATATTTCTTTTTTTTAATTCAGTCACTAGAAAGCCAAATTTCTTCCTCTCCATTAACATCTTGGGCGGGAGCTCCTTAAAAATCCAAATCTTTCTTCCATGAAATTGCAAAGTGGAATTAAAAGAGTTCTGCACAATATTATTCCTAATTTCTTTATCTGTAAAATAGATCACCACGTCTCTAGGCAATTGCCTTTGCTTTGCCAACCAGGAGTTTATTCTGTAAATTCTATCAATCCTGCAATACACTTCATCAGGTTGAACCTTTAAAATCCCAGCCAGAATTTCAGAAGATATTTTCCTTAGATCATCTCTATTATTTTCCTGCAAACCTCTCAGTCTAATTGCATATTCTGTAAAATTATATTGAATCATTAAAACTTCTCTTTCAATCCTCTGTTGTACATTTTCTTCATTACCAATCTTTTGGTCAGTCTCCATTTTAGATTTGTCTTCTGAGCTATTATCCTGAGTGTTTATCAAATCCTTTTTAATTTTTTGAGTCATGTCATCCAAATTCTCCTCAATTTCCTTCATTTTAGACTCTAATAATTTAGTCTTTGCATCCACCCGAATCAGAAAGTCTGATAAACCATTAGCAGATTTTAAAATCTTTTGATTCAAAAAGTCAAACTTTGATTTCACCAATTCACCAATTTCTTTAATTTCCTGCTTAAATTTTTCAAGTTGCTGGTTCACAATCTCACCCCTTCTTACAATCTCTTCAAGGAGAAATTCTAATATATTAAAATCAGGTTTCTGACACTGGAGAGTTAGAATTTGTTGGTGCAGTTTCTTAAGGGGGGAAGTTCCCCCCTGTTTGTCCAGCTGTGTAAGTCCCGATGCCATTTCCCACACAGGCAAGATTTAGCAAAAAAGAGAGAAGAAATAGAAAACGAAAGGACTTTCCCTTAAAAAAAAACAAAAAAACCTTCTTTTCAATCAACAGCACAGGAGCGAGGTTTTATCTACAAATGTAGCCAGTGATATTTATTCCGCTACATTGTAGAAATAAGAAACGGAAGGACTTTCCCTTTCAGCCCTTCTCCAGCCACGGCAGACGCCATTTTAAAAGGCTCTTTTTCCCTCTTTCCTCTCCTCTTTTCTCTTAAATAGTTTTTTGAAGGGTAAAATACTTGCGATTCAGTATTAAGGGTCCAGCTCGTCTTTTCTTTAATTATTCTGTTAAATTCGCAGGCTTGCTCTTGACGCCTGGCTCTGCATAGGCAGAGGTCTCCCAAAGCCCAGAGCAGCGGCAGGGGATATGGGGCTTCTCATCCGCTCCGTCCCAAAAGTAAAAAAAAAACTTTTGGGACTCTGCAGAGAGTTCTACCCACCCCTGCCGGCTCTATCTCCGTTTCCTCTTGGAAACGGAGTTTTTTCGAGCCGCCATTCCGCTATAAAGGTGGCTCTGACAGGCAATGAAAGCTGACGATCCCAAAGGAACGTCTGGCGGCGGCCAGCAGCAAACCGGAAGCCCCAACTAACCTTAATTAGAAATATTAAACAGGACCTAGAAGAGTGGGGAAAGCTCCAGATATCATTTTTAGGCAGGATGGCAGCAATAAAAATGAGCATGTTACCAAAGTTGCTATACCTGTTCCAAACTGCCCCTATTAAATTGGACAAAAAATTCTTCTCAGAACTTAATTCTATCATAAGAAAATTTATTTGGGGCAGAAAAAAACCTAGGATAGTGATAAGAAATTTGCAAGACAAAAAGGATAGAGGTGGGTTTGGACTCCCAATATGGGAAATGTACCACAAAGCAGCAAATTTGGTCTGCTTGAAGGAGTGGGCAACTCTGGAAAATAAAAGACTCCTGACCTTGGAAGGGCATGATCTACAGAGGGGCTGGCATGCCTTCCTCTGGGACATAGGGAAAAGAGCAAGGACATATTTTCATAGTCATAAAATAAGGGATACACTAATACAGACATGGGGTGAAATAAGACGGAAACAATATACAAAAGTCCCGAGATGGCTCTCCACAATGGAGGCCATGATATACCTTAACTTATTGGAAATGGGGAAAATGGTCAAATATAAAGAGATATTAGATGGGGGAGGAAACCTTAAAACAAATGAAGAACTGGAAGAACAGGGCATTCACATTGATTGGTGGCCGTATGCACAAATAAAGTCCCGGTACAAAAAGGACAAGGAGGAGTTTGGCATTGAAATAGGTATTAACAGATTCGATAAGATATGAATGGGAACAGACAACAAAATATTAGTGAAATTATACAACTACTTGCTGGAATACGATATGATGGAAGAGGTGGTTAAGGAACAGATTATAGCATGGGCCAAAAACATCGGACAAAGTATAAATTTAAATGAATGGGACACAATTTGGAATAGCAACCTTAAAATGACTAAGGAAAATCAATATAAGATGCTGTACAGGTAGCATCTTGCCCCGGCCAGGATAGCTAAAATATATCCCAATATGAGTCCCAATTGTTGGAAATGTGGCCATCACCAAGGCACCTTCTACCATTGCTGGTGGACCTGCCCCCAAGTGAAAAAAATTTGGAAAATGATCTGGAAATGGCTTATGGAAATAATAAAAGAAAATATTAATTCTTTCTCCTGGGAATCCTGAAAACAGAATACGAAAAAAAGAAGAAGTACCTAATCATACATATAATGACAGCGGCAAGAATAACCTACACTCAATATTGGAAGGAGAAAAAGCCACCACCCGAAGAACAAGTAATCAGGAAAATATTAGAGTGCGCCGAAATGAATAAGCTAACATTAGAACGTAACGAAAGAGAGAACACAGAGTATTAGAATGTGTGGGAGCTGTGGTACGAGTGGATAGAGAAAAGAAACAAAAAGTGAAATTTGAGAAGTATTAAGGTTAACTAATAATGATCATAAAGAGTTAACTATTACCATGTACATTGCTGAACTAAGGTTGCAATCTATGTAAATAACAAATAAATAACATGTATATAACTGTATATAATTACCTGTAATAATGCCCAAACCATATACAAGCAAAGATACAATACTATGTAAATAATATGTAAATAATTTAACACCACGGAACCGAAAAACACAGAATTGTATTTCTATATTTTCACAATAAAAACCAATAAAAAAAACGATGCTTGTTATGTATGTATCTATTTTGTGTGGGAAATTCAAATGTTCCGTGAATTCTGATTGGTTCTTGGTTGCCTCTGAAAAGTATATAAAGAAGACTGTTGCCTGTGTTTCTTTGCTGAAATCTCACCCTAAATTAAAGAGCTGTAGTCACTAGCTTGCTTTTGCCTCTCATTATTCACGCGCGACAAAGGTGGGATAGAGGCCACAAGAAGCTAACCAAAAGAGCTCGGAGTTTCAGCCAGGGTGACTAGCGAACACAGAGACACGGCATGTCTGCCTACATTCCGCCTAAACCCTTCGACCCGACCCGAGAAAAGTGGGGATCATATCTAACCAGGTTCGAGTGCTCCCTGGAAGCTAGCGAGATGCAAGGGCTATCAGCGAACCGAAAACGAGCCCTGTTCTTAAGCCACTGCGGGCCAGACGTCTTAGAGATGGCCGAGTCCCTATGCCAGTCAACCCCAGTCCAGACCGTCCCCTGGGACGTCCTTCAAGCAAACCCGAGAGCCCACTACGCTCCAGTACCTTCAAAATTCGTACAGCGCTACGAGCTCCGACAGCATGTACAAAAAGAAGGAGAACCGGTCAGCGCAGATGTGGCCGCACTTCAAAAAGCCGCAACGCATTGTGACTACAGAGACTTAGACGACGCGCTACTTGAGCAATTGATTTGCAGCATTAAAGACACTCGTTTACAGAGGCGCCTCCTGGCCAAGCCAGACCTAACACTAGCCGGCGCGTTGGACGAAGCCCAAGCACACGAAGCATCAACGAAGGCTTCTGAAGCACTGCAGCAACCACTATCAAGCAAAGATGGGCCGAAAACAGCCCCCGTTCACAGAGAAGAGGCGCGAACCAGCACAGAGGAAGAGTCGGATGATGCTACGGCAGAATCGCAGACCATAGTAACTCACAGAGGTGCCTTTAAATACACTAGACTACAGTTTGGGGTTAGCATCGCCCCAGGGCTCTTCCAGAGTACCATGGAGCGCCTTCTACAAGGCCTCCCAGGAGTCGTCCCGTATTTCGACGACATTCTAATTAGTGGCCAAGACGAAACTCAGTTAGGACATAGGGTTAGACAAGTCCTAACCAGATTCCGAGAAGCGGGACTCAAACTCAAACGAGCAAATGCAAGATAGCGGTTCCATCAGTGGAATTCTTAGGCTACCAAATCAACGGCATAGGAATTCACCCCACAGAAAGCAAAGTCAGGGCCATCCAGAACGCGCCCACCCCTAAATCGAAGCCCGAACTACAGGCCTTCTTGGGGCTGCTTAATTTCTACACTATGTTTTTGAAGCACAAAGCCATCATTGCGGAGCCACTGCACAGGCTCCTTGGGAAAAAAGTTCCCTGGGTGTGGGGCAAACGAGAAGCGGCTGCATTCAGCGCAGTAAAGAGACTTTTGTCTGAGGACAGTTTCCTCATCCAATACAATTCTGAACTACCTCTAGTGTTGGTGTGTGACGCTTCCCCTTTTGGCGTAGGCGCAGTTTTAAGTCATAGACTGCCGAACGGGTTAGAGGCGCCCATCGCCTATTACTCTCGCACTTTGTCCAGTGCTGAAAGAAACTATAGTCAGCTGGACAGGGAGGCTTTAGCGGCTGTAGCTGGGGGTCAAAAAATTTACGAGTACTTGTATGGCCGTACTTTTGAACTCATTATGGACCACCAGCCTCTTTTGGGACTTTTGGCTGAAGATAAACCGACCCCGGCTGCACTTTCTCCCCGGATGACCAGATGGTCCATTTTCTTAGCCGCATATTCCTACAAACTGCTCCACCGGCCGGGCAAGACTCTGGGACATGCTGACACCCTCAGCCGATGCCCCTTGCCCGAACTATTGGACAACCCAACTCCGGAAGCCCCTGTGCTACTCATTGACGTTGTATCCCCGGGCCCCATTTCTTCAAGCGAGGTGGCAAAGGTTTCTGCCAGGGACTCTGTCTTGCGCACTGTAATGGGCTGGGTGATGCGGGGTTGGCATACCAAGGTGGACAATGGGGATTTTCAATTGTATTTTAACAAGAAAATGAACTGTCAATGTTGGGGGGTTGCTTATTGTGGGGAGACAGGGTGGTCATTCCCTCGTGGTTAAGGCACAGGGTTCTTGAGATGCTGCATGAGGGACACCCTGGTATTGAACGCATGAAAGGCCTAGCTCGTAGCTATGTGTGGTGGCCATATCTCGACGAAGACATCACTGAGTGGGTGGGGAAATGCAGGCCCTGCCAGGAATCCCGCCCAGATCCTCCTATAGCTCCCGTTCGGGAGTGGGAAAAACCAAAGGGACCGTGGGGGAGGATTCACATCGATTTCGCTGGTCCGTTCCGATGGCCTGAACTTCTTAATCATTGTAAATGCATATTCTAAGTGGCTCGAGATTGCCTTAATGCCATCTACCACTTCTGAGGCCATAATCAAAGTACTCAGAAAACTATTTGTAACACACGGGTTACCGGACACCCTGGTATCTGACAATGGGCCCCAATTCACGGCAACTCAATTTGAGGGCTATCTAGCCGAGTTAGGCATAAGACATGCATTATCCGCTCCTTTTCATCCGGCTTTGAATGGCCTTGCAGAGAGATTTGTGAGAACGGCCAAAGAAGCTCTGTAACGGCTCGATGCAGGGGACTGGCAGGCTAGAATAGATGAGTTCTTAGCCGTACAGCACGCCACCCCATGCCCAACCTCGGGCTGCAGCCCAGCCAAGCTCTTAATGGGCCGAAAGCTAAGGTGCATTCTCGATCGATTGCATCCCAATTACTCCCCTGATAACTTCAAGGGGGAAGGGGGAGGACTAAGGCAATTCCAAGTGGGAACACCAGTATTTGTCAGAAACTACACCAACGGGCCCTTGTGGGTAGAGGGAACCATCGTAGGAATTACCGGTCCAAAGTCATATACAGTTGATATAGGGATATAGGGTAAAATTTGGAGGAGACATAGATCAATTGCGTAAATGATTGCAACACAAAAATTCTTTTACTGTAAATCCTAACTATCCAAGTCTTCCTGACACAGCTACCTCAAGCCCGAGTAAGCTGGAATACTTATCTGGCAAACCAGAGTTCCAGCGCCACCCCAGCGAGTCGACGCTCCCAGCGGGGATAGCCACACCTCCAGAGAAATCCAGGAGGTTCCATTGGCAGAGCCGGGAGAGACAGGAGGTCCCTCCAACCGGCTCGATGCCTCGCCAACAACTGAACTGCGCAGGTCAACCAGGACTAAGACACGCCCTGGTCACCTGCATGATTTTGTATGTAAATATGTAAATAGATAGGATAAGTGCCTTCTGGGAGTGGAGGGGTGTTATGTATGTATCTATTTTGTGCGGGAAATTCAAATGTTCCGTGAATTCTGATTGGTTCTTGGGTGCCTCTGTAAAGTATATAAAGAGGACTGTTGCCTGTGTTTCTTTGCTGAAGTCTCACCCTGAATTAAAGAGCTGTTGTCACTAGCTTGCTTGTGCCTCTCGTTATTCCCGCGCTACAACAATGCTTAAAACTGTAGAGATGAGAGTAAATTTTAGGAGGAACTCTTCTATTCTATCACCTCTTACTATATTCAACAACACAGTATTAGCAGTAGAATCCTTCAAGTTTTTCGGTTCTATAATCCCCCAGGACTTGTTCACATTGAATTTTGGGGGGAAATAGGGCCTTTTTTTTTTTTTTACTTTGTATACTTTGAGCTTCAGTTTAGCCACTGATAGCTGATGATTTGAGCCACAGTCAGCACCAGGAAGTGTCTTAACAGGTGCAACTGAACCTTTCCAGCATTGTTGACATAAAACGCAGTCTATCTGATTTCGATGTTGTCCATATAAATGTTGCTTGTGTTAAATAAACCATGCAGTCATTGTGCTGAAATGGTTTTTCTGACAAAATTGCACTAGGCAATCACCAGCTTCATTCCATTCACCTAGCCCAAACTTGCCTACTAGTCTTGCAACTTCTCCTTGACCTACTTTTGCATTGAAATCTCTCATAATATACAAAAGATCCTTTTTGATATTTGCTCGAGAGCACTTTGAAGTTCACTGTAAAAAAAGTTCGATTTCATCACCATTTGATTTGACAGTTGGAGCTTAGATTTCTAGTATGATAATGTTGAATGGCTTGCCTCAAATTTGGATAGCTATTATGCCATCATTGTAGGTTCTGTGATTCTCAACACATTTAGCCAATTGTTTGCTTATACACAATGCAACTCCTTTTCATTTGATAATATCATTTCTAGAAAAGCAGCAGCATACAGAGAGGCTCAAATCATCAATATCTAGACAACATCCTCTCCATGGCCTACAACCAGCTCATCAGTCTAAAATCCAGGAAAAGCTTCCTTAGGTCAACAGAAGACTTTGAAGAATTTGAAAGCAGAATTTTGAGGAAAATTATCAAACAACAATTTCAAAGCCATTTAAATCTTGCTGTTGATTTAACTTTTCACTTATTTAATACTAGCTGTAGCAGGAAAAAAAACCCTCTAGTCCTACATTCCAAGGTTCAAAGGCATATGCAGGTTGGAGGGGGAAGGATCAAAATTGGCAAGATGGAAGTTGAAATATCACAATGTAAGCTTCTCCATTATTGATTCTCTGTGAGACTGAAGCATGTACAAAATAGTGGTTCTACTCATCATGATGAGTCTGCCATTTTGCTGATTTTGACATACTTCATGGACACTAATGCTCAGGAGTTTTTTAGGCAGCAAAGGATATCAAAAGCACCAGCTGGGGTTGTATTGAACCACTGAGTGAAATATGTCTTATGAATTTATCATCTTTATTCCAGTTAAGTGAGAAATTGGTTCCAGCTTTCTGCCAGCTACATGACTATGTAGGAAGTTAACACCCACCCCTCTCCTAGAAAAATGAAATATTCTAGGAAATATTAAAATGGAGAAATATGTTTTTAGGCAGGAAGCAGACTCACTCTTAATAATAATAATAATAATAATAATAATAATAATAATAATAATAATAATAATAATAATAATAATAATAATTTTATTTCTATACCGCCCTTCTCCCGAAGGACTCAGGGCGGTGTACAGCCTATTTAAAAACACAAAACAAAACAATGATTAAAATTTAATATCATTAAATAATCAGGCTCCAATTAAAATCCCAAAAATTTAAAATACCCCAAATAGCCCCCACTCTCAATAGCCCACAGCAGATGTCAGCACTTATGAGATAAAGAGATAGCTAGGTCTATTCATAAGCAAATGCCCTCACCCAAGATCCAACAAAGGTAGGATTAGCCCTCAGCCATAATAGGAATTGCCCAAAACCCTCTTCATTACATCATCACCCAGCAAGATTCAACCAGGCCTGGGACTCAAAAGACAATCTACAAAGTTACCCCTGCATGGCCCCACCCCATGAGAGTCTGACAACCAATCAGAAAACAAGCTCAAATTCAAAGCTCAACAGAGGGTATATATGTGCTTTTTTGCCCAGGACCTCAAAACCATGTGGTCATTAAACCATCTTTTCAAGAAGCCTCCATGTTTCCAGTATCTTTCTCCCCAGTTGCAACTGAACCCAGATGGACATTTCTTCCAACAATTATAACTGACTTGGAGGCTGAATCCAATGAATGGGATGTGTGTGCAGGTTGTTGTTGTTGGGTGTCTGACCCATCCCAACCCCATGGACAATGTTCCTCCAGGCTTTCCTGTCCTCTACCATCCTCTGGAGTCCATTTAAGCTCACACCTAACTGCTTCAGTGACTCCATCCAGCCATCTCATTCTCTGTCGTTCCCTTCTTCTTTTGCCCTCAATCTTTCCCAGCATTAGGCTCTTCTCCAGTGAGTCCTTCCTTCTCATTAGGTGGCCAAAGTATTTGAGTTTCATCTTCAGGATCTGGCCTTCTAAAAAGCAGTCAGGGTTGATCTCCTCTAGGACTGACTGATTTGATAGCCTTGCAGTCCAAGGGACTCCAGTCTGTATGCAGGTAGTCTCATCTAAAAATGCTATTTGGGACCAGAAACTCCGTTGTTAAATGACACAGTCATAAATTGAAAAGCCAGGAGATTGCCCCACTTAATTGGTAGTCCCAATTGCCATCATTAAGGAAGGAAAGCATGGGGCAGGACCTCACATGTCTGTGAGTTGTGATTTCCAGCCAACTTCCCTATTGACTTTGCTTGTTAGAAGCTGGCAGGAAAGGTTGTGAATCATAATGATTGCAGGGACATTGTGACAACTATAAGTAGAAGGACTGGTTAAAAATACCATTTATGCTGTGCCATCAGAAGTTAGAACAGTTAGAACTAGTGGACATTAAACAAAGGCCACCAGTACAGAAAAAAATTCAAGGATAAAGAACAAGGAAAGAGTTCAGTATTTTCCCTCTTGTTTTCTGCCAATATATCTCCTTTTAGATATATTTAAGCCACTAGGAGAAGATAGAATGTCATCAACTTCTTTTTTGTCTCATGAGAATTTTGTAACAGTTTACAAATGAGAGTGTCTCTTTGGAAATCACATAATGAGCTTAAAAAAATATTCCTCAGTGCTAATAAGAAACATGAGATGCTCCCTCTAATTTTCCTTTCTGCATTATGATTGACACATTATATTCATACATAAAAGCATTTGCAATGGTCCATTCAATCAGATAATTGTAAATGTTATATACAATTAGCAACAACTGGATCCCCGACTAATTTTATCTTACGTGTACAAGGAGTCCTTAACTTTCAACCAGTTCTTTAGTGACTATTTGAAGTTATGACAGACCTCCCATGGGCTACATGGCCATATAAAAATGATGATGCTAGGTACACTGTCATCAGGTACATAGTGATCAAAATTAATAAAAAATGTTTTGGATTTTCAGTTTACTATAAACATTGGAGAACTGTATTGAAAAAACCTGGGGTGCAAAGACTCAAATAGATCAAAAATGTTTCTGAAAGATTTGCTTTTATAAATGTATCTATCATTAAATAAGTTTACATTAATTCCAAAGAAGTATGTAGATCTTCTGGTTTTCAAGTAACAATATCAGGAAGCAATCCATTTGGAGTATAGGAGGTAAGGCAGAAAGAACAATATTTTCCCAATCATGATACAATCTTGTAAAATCCATTTTTGATTTTGAATAGCCACACACAGACATTGACTGTTACAGAAATACAAAATGCATTGAATATATGAACTTTAGCATGATGCAAAAATGCAGATGCTTCCAAGTTAGAGCAAACTGTACTTATTACTTCATTTCAAAACCATTTAAAATTAAATGAAGATAAAAACTGACCCCTATACACAGACTGTGATTCTGTGCTGTTATTGTTACTGGAATATTTTAAAGATATTACTCTGTGACAACAATTTAGTAAATGCAAGTCTGCAGTGTGAGCAGTTTTGATAAACAGCCTCTGTGGGCCACACAACAGTGATAATGTATCCTTAAGTACTGCCAACAAGCTGCCATTCTGCACAGCCAATTACTTCTGTGCGTCTGTCACTCAAAGGAAAAATGACTGAACCCATTAGATCAAACCTTTGTCACTGTTCCTAATGCACTCTTAGGCCTCATTAATCTGAGGCAGCAGCAACACAGCCGCCGGTGCCTCATTGCCTCCTTCACAACAGGACCATGTGAAGCCTCTCATCTCTCCCCCAAGTGCACACGTTAATCAAGCTCTGCTTATTACCCCAGTCCCTGTCACGATGGAGAGCACTCTCTCTTAAATGCTCTCATTATGGCCCATCTTTAGAGCTGGCTGAGTGGAAAAAAAGAGAACAAGAACAGAAGAGGAAAATGCAAGTCCGATCGCATTAATATTCATGACAATAATTAGTATTCTAGGTCACTGAATATTCATGCTATTAGTTTGGATTTTATGGGTTTGCTGGATGTCCTGATTGCTGGAGTATGGAGAAAAACAGCATGGCAGGAATGTTAGATATCAATGGTAGTTCAGTATTGAAAATAGGTTTGTGAGCACCCCTCCCATTTTTGGATGAGGCCAAACCAGTGTTTTGAACATTCCCAATGGCTTTAATATTTGAAAAATCACTAGAGAGATGGAGAAATGAAAATGCTTGATTTTCCAGAAAAGGTTTTACAACAGATTGGTTGCTATTACAAAATATGAGAGCCTAACATAATAACTTCAGAATAGAACAAATCACTAATCTTGGATACAGGACAAATCTAGAAATGAGATACACAAACCAAACTCTAATAGAAAGAAGTAAGTGGGTTGACCCAAGATTATTGCTGACATTAAGTGGTGGACTATCTCAATGTTAGAATAGTTATGCTTGCCTTATTTGAAATTGTGACATTCACTAAACATAAAGGTTATATACTGTCATGCTGTAAATCTTAAGACACATTTAAGATATCATTATAGATATATCTTAGGCCTCATAATGTATTATTTTATAAGCTTAGGAATTTTAATGGACTTCCTATCTTACAGGGTTATGTTTTGTATATGCCCCACTCTGAGCATCCAGAAGATGAAAATAATTTTTAAAAGTAGTGATAGAAAGCAGTGAGGATAGTAGCAGGGGCATTCGCAGCAAGCAAAAATTTCATCATAATGGTAGTATGTGCATTGTGATAAGCAACACAAGCCCTGTCCCTTACATTTTTGCCAGCAACACAAAACACAAATATAAAAAGTGCAAGGGTTGTAGCATTACAATGCAATTTTTGGCATTTGAACTCCTTGTCCTCTCTGGAAACCATAACTTTGATTTCCTACTAAGGACAGTTAGTATTGGAAGCAAGGCCAAATTCAGGTAGCCCTGAAATCTAAATATTATATGTAAATAGCCCCGGTCAGTCATTATCTGTTTGATTTTCGCCCCATGTTGTAGTTCCACCCTTTTATAAAAGTCTTTGAACCTTTGGAATGTCTCATTTTTATGCTTGAGAGAGTACACATAGCCATACCTGCTGTAGTCATCTACTATGGTTAAGAAAAACCTTTTCCTGTGTCCAATGGAAGGTCTCAGTGGTCCCACTAAATCCATGTGTACTAGCTGAAATGGGTGGTCAGTTGTGTGCTCTGACCTTTTGGGCCTCGCTTTGACCTTAATTTTTGAAGATTTACACACTGAACACTCCAAATAATTTTTGCAGTCCTTTACTTTCAAACCCTCTGTACATCCTAGCATTTTTTCTACAACCGGGAAACTGATATGTCCTAGCCTTCTGTGAAGGAGGTGGGCACAATTGTCATGGATGGGTTTTCCCACGGATACCTTGTTTTTGCCTGGTGACACAGTGTTTGTTTCCTCCTGGGGTCCCCCTCTAGTTTCAGTGTCTTCCCCCTGGTCATGGGTGATGCCTGTGTTTATACTTCCCTCGCTGTTCTCATTGGGTGTAAAGTACGATAATCCATCATGTGTGGTTACCTTGCCAACCCTTTTTCCTTGGTTGAGTATCTGTACCCTGCCTTCCTTGAATGTTACCTCTGTGTCTATGTCTGTTGTGAGCTTTGCGATGGCTAAGACATTGTGGGGTATTTCTGGCACGTACAGTACCCCCTCTATTTTCCCAACCCCTGGTATATGTATATTCCCTCTCCCTATGACCTTGGCTGTGCTCTGGTTAGCCATTCTGATCTTGAAGTCTGTCTCTACGAGGGAGGTGAATAGATTGGGGTTGTGTGTTGTATGATTAGTGGCTCCTGAATCCAGAAGCCACATGTTCTCATCTGTCCCCTGCTTGGGGTCTGCTTTACCATGCCTGAAGCCGTACATGGTCCCTGGGTTGCTATCTCTGGAAGCATCCCTGCGTTCACTGCTTTTTCTAGGGTTGGGTGACCACCCACGTCCCCGTTCCCTGAAATGTCTGCGGTCTGGTGACCGTCTCTCTCTATATCCCCTGTCCCTATCACCTCTGGGGCAATCCCTCCTTAAATGATTCCTGGACCCACAGGAAAAACACTCTGGGGCAACCTTTCCCTTGTCCTGGAACTCAACCCTTTTGGTGGGTCTGGGGTCCCTTCTTGACATGTGGCGGTCCCTCCTTAAATTATCCTCTGCAATAAGGCGGTTAGTGAGTGTGTCTAATGTTAAGTGTTCTAGACTGAGGCTGTCCAATTGCATCATAAGTTGTCCCAGCTACTGTCTAAAGAGTTTATGACTATACTCATCATACTCTCCTCAGTGATTGCTTCACCTCTATGCATTAATTCAGTCCTGGTTGCATTAAGTTTTAACAGGTGTTCACTCATGGGGACGCCTGGTCTAAATCTGGCAGAATGGAATTCTCTGGAAATCTTAGTTGTGGTTGCTCTACTGTAAAAAAGGTTATAAAGTTTTTGTATCACTTCATGCACTGTCATGTGATTCCCTATGCTTGGGTACAAAGTTGGAGAAATACTGGTTAACAAAATACAAAAAGCCCTGTGGTGGTTACAGTCAATTTCAAAAGTCCAGGGTTTCTGGGGTGGATCTGATATTAGGAAAAGTAGGTTTTCTTTCATAAAAACTATCTGCAGCTGTTGACTCCACTCTAGAAGATTTTTTCCATCTATTTGCAGTTTGGGAAAGTTGACAGGTAAAGCCCCAGAATTGTTAGAATGGTTACTTACAGAGGGTAGCTGTCCATGGTTTTGTGAGTGAGGGAACTCATAATATGGCATGGGAATGGCTATTCTGTACTGACTTGTCTCTATGTTCTTACTTATCTCTATGTTCCTCCTTTCTCTTTCTGCAGGTGGCGTCTGAGCATGTGCGAGGCCTATTTCATGCTGGAGGCCGTCTGGAGGGGAGCTCATGGCTGCAGTTCTTAGGCCTAGGCCTAGGCCTGCTGGTGGAGCCCTTGACTCACCCCTGGTGGGTCTGGATGCATCGTGGGACCCTGGAAGTCACTGCTGGGCTGTGTAGTCCCCGGCGAAGAATGGCTGGAGGCTCGGGATCGAAATGGTCGTAAGTCAAGGACTTTCGAGGATTGGTGGTGCGGCGGCAGTGGCGGTGGCAATGGCTGGTCCTGATCCGGATGTGCTGGCCCCTGGTCGGGTGGCAGAGGTCGCAGAGCAGGTAGGTAGCTGGCACGTCTCTCTTCTCTTGGATCCCTCGCAGTTAGTGAGGTGGGTGGTGAGTTCGAGTCCTGCCTTTGTTCTGCTCCATAGGCAGTCGGGGTTTCTTGTTCGTCATGGAAGCACGTTGCCTCCTTTGGTAGTGATAGGGTTGGTGTCTCGAAGCCGGTGGTCACTCTGGTGCCTTCTTGGCCCTCGAGGTTTTCCTTGCAGCTTGTGGTTGGTGCAGGAGGCTTGAATGCAGGGCCAAAGGCTGCTGCTAGAGTCTCCATTGCTTTTTCTATCTCGAGCACACTAGGCAAGTTCTGATTTACTTGGACATGTCTATTGCAGTTGTTTTCTGGATGCCCCCCATTTGTTTTGGGGCCTTGGCTGTTTCCCGCCATTGGATTCAAATCCCGGCTTCCCATTGGTTGCTGGCCATTCCAAGATGGCTACCGGGAAATTGGCGAGAAACTGAGCCCCTCTATGTCCAGGGCCTCTGCGAGGGAATCCCCTTCCCTTTCCCTTACCGGGCTGGCGTCTTCTTGGGTGCTCATCGCTGCTCCATGGGTTTCTAGGAGGCCTTGGAGTTTCGTGATGAGCTCTCCATTGCTGATGGGCGCTTCCATCATTTTCAGCAGGGCCATTCTCAGTTCGTCTTCCTCTCGTGGCCCTTCTCTTTCATGGTCATCTGCTCCCTCCCATGGTCTCTCTTTACAGAGGAGTGGGCCCGGCTCGATGTCCTGTCCACTTCCAGCTGGGGTGGCTCTTGGCATGGCACCTTTGGGTGTCAGTTGAACAGCCATCCTCTTGGTGAATGCCCTGGTGTTTACTCTGCTCTTCTTATCAGAGTGAACAGCTTGTTCAGTCATTCTTTAGAGTTATGGGTAACCATCCTCTGCTGACAATTTGTTAATGCTGGATGGATCTAACCCAATAACTCACAGGAGACAATGGTATCTCTTCATTGATTCTTTATTCTAGGCCTGGAGTCCTCCTAGGCCCAATTCAGGGTAAAGGTCACTGACCTCTGTCTTGTCTTTGCAGGCACACATCTGGAACTGCTGGATGCCCACGTGTAGGACCCTTTTATATACCAGGGGAGGAGTCTGAGGTAAGGGGGTATGATGGGATATGGGGAGGTGCCAGCCCCTGCCTAGGAGAATTAGACATTTACCCTGACAATATTATTTTAAAGAATTTTTATTTTTATAGTTTTAAAGAATTTATATTCTTTAAAAACCAATTTCATACTAAAACAGCTATTCCTTGACATAAACCAGCAAGTATAATCACCTACTTTATCTTTTTTGAGATTAATTTTAAATTTGTTAGCTCACTGGTGATGTATTATGGTCCTCCAGCACTTATTCAGAACTGTTAAATATTTTCTTGTCTGCAATGAAAATACAAATTGACCTTAACAGCACTGTGAGGCACCAGCAATTTTTAATACAGTTTCTTGTAGATGTTAAATAGTATTCAGCGTGTGGGTTTGGGTCCTCACAAGTTATGAAAACACTATCACTGCAATACTAGAAAGTAAATGTATTAGGTCTTTAAATAAGGTGACCAACTTTTTTACAATGAGAAGGAGGACACAAATAAATTGAAGAAAAAAAAAGAAGTGAGTCTAATGCATGCGTGTGTGCCGTGTCATGTTTCGGTAAGAAGTAAAGTAAACAAAGCCACTTGCACACTGCGCACTCTCTCAAAACAATTATCTTGTGCGGAGCGCATGTGTCTCATAATCACATCTCACCACACTGTACCGAGCCTTGATGAATCATCATGTCAAATACAAATATGTCACATCACACACAACGGATCGGACAAGCATCGATCGAATATGGAGATTTACAGATTAGTCTTCAAATATCGAAAAGGAGGACATAAAGGAGGACACTTTTTGAGAGAGGACAGAACTTACAAAAGGACTATCCTCCCTATAGGTCACCTTACTTTAAATAGCTATATATTCTTTACTTTCCAAATAGGGTAGCACTTCAGCTCTATAAAACTATTATGTAGGAGCATGCATGAAAAAAGCACTTATATTGGTAATACACTTCCAATGGTAATTTTAAAGATTAGTCAACAGTACTCTAACACAAATAAAGTACTTTCTTTTTTTCAAACCTTTCTAAATGATCAGTTCAATCTGGATCTATATTCCAGTTTTTATGTTAGGTCAAAATCTGTACCATATGTAAAAATTTGTTACGAGTAAATGCCTAACTGTGTATACACCATTGCATAGACTGATCCCTCCTCCCTCACTCAGCCCTTCCCATAACCCCTCCTTACCTTGACTCCACCTCCTCCATATATAAGGCTGTGCACAGAAGTCCAGGACCAGTTCCAAATGAGTACCTGAATAGAAAGAAATAGAGTAAATAAATACATTGAACTCAAAGCCTATCGTGTCTGTGATTATTGGGCAAGATCCTTGGAAAACTTACTTATCAAAATGGCAGCAGAGGACGGTTATGCCCAATAAACAGAACCAAAATCGGAAATGGAAGGAAGGATGAACACAAGGTCCACCACCAGGCTGATGGCAGAGCTGGGGGAACCTGAAGGTGCCACTGCCAGAATCCCAACTGCCTTGGAGATGGAGGAACTGGACCAAACAAACAGAAGTGTGAGGCCAAAAGAAAGTGCAGCCAGGCACGCCAGAGACAGATCACCCGAGAGAGATGAACTAAAGGACATCATACAGAAAATGATAGATGCCTCCATAAGCAAGGATGAACTCATCGCGAAGCTCCGGGACCTTCTAGATGACCAGGGAGCAGCGATGAGCCCCCAGGAGCAAGACCACGAGGCTGCCAGACCGGTAAGACAGAGATACCCCCTGACAGAGGCCCAAGACACAAACGGTTCCAGTTTCGCGCCATGCTCCCGGTGGCCATCTTGGGATGGCCACCAACCAATAGGGAGCCAGGATTCAAATCCAATGGCGCCAAATGAAAGAAACCCCAGAACAAATGGGGGAACAGCCAAAGGCACCCCAGAGGGACACACCAAGGCATCTGGAGCTCGCCTCCCGAGCTCGAAGCCAGAAAGACACCCGAGGCCCCAGCAGCCGCGATAGGCCCTGCACGCAACCCCTTCACGCCAGCCACGCACCTCAGAGACACCGCCGCGAACCGAGGGGGCTACGGGGGGCCATCGATGATAGCATCCCCCCCAGATACTCCACACGATGACCAGCCCCCACCAAGACAACCGCAGGGCACCAACTACGCTTGAATCATGCAGATGGCAGGACTCGAACCCAGCACCCGCAGCACCAAGCATGAGAGGCCCGAGGGGAAGAGGCCACACCAGCTACTCAACCCCCATGCGGCCTCCGCCCGGCCTACTCACGTGCCCAGGGACCAGCAATCAAGGATCGGGACCCACCGCAGCCGCCACGCCTCAGAACCCCAGAAGTCCTCGACTTACGACCGCCTCGCCTCCTCGGCTCTCTCCAGCCCCCTGCATGGATCCGTACGCCCAGCAATTGATGCCTGCCTCCAGAGATGAAGCCGGACACCCAAGGAGTGAGATGGGACCCCCAACTGGAGGCCTAGGCCGAGGCCTAAGAGCAGCAACGGCCAGCTACTCCCCCATCAGCTACAGTAGCGAAATGGGCCTCGCACATGCTCAGTTGGCTCCTGCAAGAAGAGAAGGAGAGAACATAAATCCAAGTCTGTACAGAGCTGCAAACTGCATACCCAAGCCATATTGTGAGTTCCCTCACCTGAGACACCATGAGCAGCAACAGACTGTGAGTAATTCATCACACAACTCAGGGAATTTACCAGCTAACTTTCCCACTCTTAAATTAGATGGATCAAACCTCATGCAGTGGAATCACCAACTCCAGATTTTATTTTTAAAAGAGGATCTACTGTTTTTAGTTGATGACCGCCCCACAAAACCTTGGACTTTAGAAACAGATTGCTTGCATCACAGGGCTTACTATTTAATTATAGCAAGCATCCCACCAGGTGTATACCCCAGCCTAAGCCATTATCTGACTGTGTCTGAGATACAGCAGAGAATATTTAATCTGTTCTATAGTAAAAGCACTGCCACCACAGCAAGGATATCCAGGGAATTCCACTCTGCCAGGCATAAAGCAGGGACTCCCATGGGTGAACATATACTGAACCTGAATGCCACAAGAACTGAACTGATACAAAGGGGGGAGGATATATCCGAAGAGAGCATGAAGAGCATTGTCATTAACTCCCTGGACTCCAGCTGGGACAATTTTATAATGCAGCTGGATAGCATAGGCTTAGGCCACCTCACACTCGAGTCACTGACAAATAGGATAATAGCAGAAGATAGCTTAAGGAGGGACCGCTCCACCAGCCACAGGGACAGCAGGCCAACTAAGAAAGTTGAGTTCCAAACCAGGAACCTAGACTACCCAGAATGCTTCACTTGTGGCTCAAAGAACCACTACAAACGGGATTGCCCAAGAAACTCAAGGGGAAGGGACCCACCTACCAAAGGGAAAGGGAAGGCAGGAGGCCGGGGCTCCCCGATAGATCCCCATCAGACAACAGATACAGGCGCAGAGACTCCCCCGACCCAAGGAACAGAAGGGGAAGTAGGGACAGCTCTAGGGAGAGCCGACCAGGGTCCATGTATGGGATCGGGGAGAACACACACACACACACACTCACAAACCAGAAAAGGAGAAGCATGGCTCATCGACTCGGGAGCCACCAACCACACAACTCATGACATAAAGATACTGACCTCATTCACAGAGGAAAACTACCACATTAAGGTGGCCAATCAAAACAAGGTCCTAGTGACAGGGAGAGGAAACATGTTCATAAGCGGAATAGGCAAAGTAGAGGGGGTATTACTCATACCCGAAATACCCCACAACATTTTAGCACCGCTTAAACTGAGCAAGGACATGGGCATAGAGACCACCTTCAAAGAGGGAGAAGCCTACCTGACCAGAGACAGGGAAAGCATCGGCAAAATAGTCATTAATGGAGGGCTAACATACCTCCACCCTAAAAAGAATAACCAGACCCAAGTTATCGCCCAACTAGAAAACACTGAGAATAAAGTCAACACCCATGTTGAGGCAGAGGGGGCAGGGAAGACGACCCCACCGAAGACAACATGACACACAGAGGGAAATTGCTAATAGGCAAACCCATTCACGATAACTGCGCCCATTTGCTACATAGAAAATTGGGCCATGCCAGCTTCCCAGTCATCCAAAAAATGACAGAATGTACCAGTGATTTGAAAATAAAAAACTGCAAAAACTACTTAGAGTGTTCTATATGTAAATCATCTAAGTTAAAAACCAAACCCAGACCTAGAAAAGCCACCCGTACTACCAATTCTATCTTCCACCTGGTACATATGGACATTGTGGGCCCCATGAAGCCCTCTATAAAATACAAAAGGAGATATTTTCTGACAATAGTAGACGACTACAGTCGCTATGGCTTTGTGTATACCATTAATCATAAAGACGAGGTATTCCAAAAATTTAAAGAGTTCTATAAGAGAGTGGAAACGCAACACAACACAAAGATAAAGCAAATAATGACAGATAGGGGGTCTGAGTTCTTATCGAGGGAATTCTCGAACTGGTCAAAGATGCACGGGATAATACACTACAAGACCTCCCCCTTTTCCGCGTTCCAAAATGGAGTCGCAGAGAAGAGGAATGGAGTCCTACAAACAATGATGAGATGCGCCCTAGAGGATGCGGGGTTAGGACAGCCATTCTGGGTGGAAGCTCTCAACTACTCAAATTATACGCTGAACAGACTCTGGTCTAGCGTAATAGGGAAAACACCTTATGAGGTGATGTATGACCGAAAACCAAAGATTGCGCACCTGCACATATTTGGAGTCATGGCGGATGTGCACGTCCCCAGGCAACTGAGGCGAAAAGGAGACAAGGTCTCCAGGAGATTAAGGTTCATGGGGTATGAACCAGGCACAAAAGGCTATAGATTCATTGACAGGGTTCATCGTATCCAGAACAGCGGTGTTCCACGAGAACGCCAACTGGTCTAAGATACACCTCAACGAGACACTCATCAGACAGGAAGACACAAACGAATCAAGGGACAAAAGCAAACCCATCACTTTAAAAGCAAATACACAAGACAGACAAAGACCAAGACACCATGAGGTAGCCACCAAGGGGTGGAAGGAAGACCACCCCATCATCAAGGTAGACACAGTCACAGAGAAGGAGGCCAAATACATGCACGACACAAGACCCATGAGACCTATCAGACCCAACAGAAACAAAATGCCCAAGAGATTTGAAGATTATGTCATGTCCATTCACCCAAATAGAACAACATCCAACTCATACGAAGAAATCATTAGTCTGCCCCAGGTAGAGAGAGATAAGTGGGAGCAAGCTATGGAAAGGGAGATAGCTAGCCTGCGCGAACTGAACGTGTACACCCCCTCTAAGGTCCCAGCCGATAAGACACTCATAGGCACGAAGTGGGTTTTCAAAATCAAGGAACTCGAAGACAACAAAGCCCTCTACAAGGCTAGACTCGTAGCTCTGGGGTTCGCCCAAAGGTATCCAGATGACTACATGGATACCTACTCACCCACAGTTAGGGCAGAAAGTGTCAAAAGCGCCCTAGTAGTTGCATCTATCTTAGGCCTAGACGTCTACCAATTTGACGTTCAAATCGCATCCCTCCATGCGAAGTTAGACAAAGAAATATATGTCAGGGCACCCCCAGGGAAAGGCGTGAAAGAGGGAGTCACTTGGCTACTAAACAAAAGTTTGTACGGTTTAAGACAGTCCGGGAAAAGATGGTATGAATGCCTAGCCAAAACACTCAGGGACATGGGTTTTACCGCCACATCAGCAGACCTCTGCCTCTTCGCCAAGAGAGAGGGCACATCGGTCGAATACGCACTCGTTTACGTAGACGACATCCTGTACATGGGGCAGCACAAGCAAAATTGCGATAAATTCGCCAGAGAACTGGGGAAACAATTCACACTCAAGACCCTAGGGAAAGTCAATAAGTATCTAGGAGTACAAATCGAGAAAACAGAGAACGGGTTCAAGGTTTCTCAAAAGGAGAAAATATTAGAACTTATACATAGATGCAACATGAGGGACGCTAAGTCATGCGAAACCCCCATGCAAACAGACTTCTTGAAACATATGCACGAAGAGGGGGAGTCATTTAAGGACAACACCTTGTATAGATCTGTCATTGGATTCCTCCTGTATATTGCCAATTGGACAAGGCCCGATATCAGCTTAGCTGTTAATTTATTATCCAGACATGTCAGTGAACCCAAGGTATACCACTGGGAAGGGGTGAAGTGAGTAATCAGGTACCTGAAACATAGCATAGACGCGTACCTATGCCTGGAACCATCCAAATCCAAAGAACCGGCACTGACCTGCTATGCGGACGCTGACTGAGCAGGTGATACCAAGAGCAGGAAAAGCACATCAGGTTACATGTTCCTCATCAATAACTGCCCGGTACACTGGTATACCGGCAAACAGAACCTGGTTGCCACATCCACGGCAGAAGCAGAGTACATCTGCCTATCAAAGGCAGCTAACAATTTAGTGTGGTTCGATGACCTGCTCTCTGAAATATGGACCGAACCGGCTTACCCTATAACTATCCACGAGGACAATAAAGCAGCCAAAGACATCTCCAATGCAGAAGCAGTGGGTCAGAGGTCCAGACATATCGACATCAAGCATAAGCATGTCAGGCAGTTATCAAATGTAGGTTTTATTAGGGCCGTACATTGTGAAACCTCTGAGCAAGTCGCGGACATTCTAACGAAACCATTACCAAACAAGCAACACACATATCTCACATCAAAACTAGGGGTGACCATGCTGGGTACAGAATCAACCCCGAATGTTAGGCCTTTAGAGGGGGATTTGTTACGAGTAAATGCCTAACTGTGTATACACCATTGCATAGACTGATCCCTCCTCCCTCACTCAGCCCTTCCCATAACCCCTCCTTACCTTGACTCCACCTCCTCCATATATAAGGCTGTGCGCAGAAGTCCAGGACCAGTTCCAAATGAGTACCTGAATAGAAAGAAATAGAGTAAATAAATATATTGAACTCAAAGCCTATCGTGTCTGTGATTATTGGGCAAGATCCTTGGAAAACGTACTTATCAAAATTGAAATCAGCAGGCAAGGCTAGAAATAATCCACATCCAAATATTTTCATATACGTGTTCCTTCTACTGGGTATAATTACTTGAAAAACTTTCAGGAAAGGTTACTTGAACATTTGGCTATGAATGCACAAAATAACTCCAAATTTCTGGATTCATACATTATCTTGAACCATAAACTAACCATACAGATGGGGCTCATATGACACACTACAATATGGATGGTTGAGTATACTTCAGTGTGTCATGTGAATTAGGAGTAGGTCACATGACAAATTAGATGGCCCTTGGCCAAAAATTAACAATCTAAAAATAATACAGAAGAGGATAATAGAAGCATGTCAAGAGAAGAATAGAAAATTGGAAAAAAATTATTCCATGTTGCAAACAATAAGAATTATCACTGCAGTGCCTGCTAGGAATAGTGGGAGTTTTAGTCTTGATTAGGAAAGACTAATTGAGTGATTCAGAAACAATACAAGATGGCAAGTATCCAGCATTGCATGCATAGCATCAATATGGCTGTAGACATCTCCTATATGAATAGCCCTGCTGGATCTAGCCAAATCCAATCTTTTACCAACTTTGTAAGATGGACATATATCACTCTCCTGCTCTTATTCTCCTGCAATTTATATTTGGAGATATACTGCTCCCTACCTGGAGGTAATATTTATTTTCCAGAATTTATAGCCAAAATGCCCACAAACTACAGATTGCAATCTGAAGAATACAAATGGTTTACATTTAAACAAAAAGAAGCCATTACATTTCAAAGCAACTGTATCTAGAATCAGCTTTATTTCCAAAAATGTTCTTAGAGTCATTGTAAGCCGGGAAGACATTCTTAATAAATAAACTGTTAAGTCTGGCAAATGTGCCCATTGACTATGTTGCTTTCCTCTTTTTTCTTCCATTTTCCTTCCTTACTTTAAGTTTTGCAATTACACTTCTAGAATCTGCTTCTTAGAAAGTCCCTGCCATTTTAAGCCCCCTTTCCCAATGCCACAAGATCTTACTTAACATTGTTCTTAGTGTATTAATAAAATAATCTCTTTTTTTAGTTCAAGATATATGTTTTACTATGCACAATTTATTATATGGCCACTTTCCTGCAATGTTCCTACTATTTTCACTTCTTTGAATATTTCTTTTTGGTGGATATCAAGTCAAGGTTAGCTTTTCTCCATTACAGTTGTCAGCAAGACAAGCCTAGAATTTCTGGGAAGTACTGTGTTTGGCAGAATTTGTCTCCTGCCATAGGTCAGCGTGTATCAGCCTTCCCAGGTAAATCAGACAGAAAGCATGACCGGATGAGCTAATTCTACTTTAGCTAATTCTCTAAGTCTGACTGGACTTGAGAGATGTTTTTTTTACACAACGGCGAGGAACGCAACAGAGCTGGAAAAGTAAGACGCGCATCTCTCGGCCCAACATGTCCCACCCCACCCCAATGGCAACAGCAGCCTGGCTGCCTCCCTTCCCCGCCATCACTTTATTGAGAGGGGTGGCAGGTGGGACGGGGGAGAAGCGAGACACGTGGAGCAAGACGTGGCTCCCCTTGCTGTCTCTTCTCTCCCCGCCCTCGCCAGGCATGGCAGGGTTCCTGCCCCTTGCTTAGCCACCCACCCCCTTTAGGGATGCAATTTGGGGGTGGCAGATAGGGTGGGCGAGAAGCGAGACACGCATCTTACCTTTCCAGCTTTGTTACGTTCCTTGCCGTTGTGTCCAGGGAAACACATTGTAAAAAAACCTGTCTCACAAGTTCAATCAAACTTCTCGAACTCGCGAGAAGGGTTTTTTTACATGTTTCCCTAGACACAATGACAAGGAACGCAACGGAGCTGCAAGTCTTTGGTAAGATGCGCGTCTCATGGTGGGCCACAATTTGGGTTGGCAGATGGGACAAGGTGGGGCAGGGTGGGGTGGGCGGCAAGACACGCAACTTACCAGAGACTGGCAGCTCTGTCACGTCTCTCGGCCAGTCTGTGCAGGGAAACACCTTCCATGGTAAAGAAAAACTTCTCACAAGTGCGAGTAATTAACAAGATGTTTGTTTCGCAGTGGGGCACAGGTGTGGCAGGGATGGGATGGGGTGGGCCACGACATAAACGCTGTCTGGAAGCTGCTGGAAGTAGAGAAGAGGCTGTTCGGACCAGCCGCCTCCTGATGTGTCTTCTGGCAGCCGGGGCAGAGAGGCAGCAAAGGGCGAAGGAAGCCACAGGCCCGCATGGAGCTGGAACTATAGAGCAGGAAGTGCACTCCCAGAGTGGCCTGCTGCCAGAAGACTCTCTGCCCCAGCTCCTGGAAGACTCAGCAGCAGGCGGCTGGCCTGACCAGCCTCTTACTGTTTGGTCGGTGAATGGCGCTCTGCCCGGCCGAGGGAGGGTTGTCCACTGGGTGAGCACTATGTGGCAAGAGGTACTGTGCGGCTGCTCTCTTGTGAGTGGGGTGGGAGTTTGCAAGCAAGGGGGATGGATGGATGGATGAGAGGCGGGCAGGTGGGTGCCAAGAACACTGGGGAGAGATAGAACAGAGAGGCAGCTCCCGATCAGCTCAGCTGATCCATGGGTTGCAATTAAGGGGCCCAGCTGCCATTAGCTGACCAGGGAATGAAACTGCTACCTCCTGTGCTGGCCACGCCCACCCCTTCACTAGGGCTTATTTTGGGGGGAGGGCATATATTTACGCCCACCCCAAAAATCAGGCTTGACCTTATTTTCAGGACATGTCATATTTTCAGGGAAACTTTTATTTTTATTTTATTACTGCACTGATAAATACTGATATTGTCTAATACTGACTGATTTATGTTTCTCAAGTTATTCTAGTATCTGAGAAAAGTATTCTACAATTGATGGATAAATCCTCACTTCAAAAACAAAAAGTCAGAACAAAAATTGGACCTTCTTGGGCTATGTGGCAGAAGTAAAGAGAAAGGTTAACAAAACATCAAAGTTTACATGTCTTCCATTTGACAGAACAGTCATAAATTGGTAATTTACCCAGTAATCATTTTGATAGTCATATTTTGAAAGTCTTAGCATATTTGCATAATGTGCATACATTTTTTTACTTAAGTTCCAGTTCCCACTAATAAAGCAATACCTGTGCCTAGGGAATATCATTTACACTTGAAGCTGACATTCATATGATAGGGTTCTTTAGTTCCTTCTTTCACATGGCATTTTATTCAAGTTCCTTCCTACCATTATTTATTTGTTGTTGTTTTTTCCAAAAAATTGTTCTGCCAGTCAAATCTTCCAGGAGTGGCTAAAAACCAAACTTTATGCTTTTGTATGTACAAATAAGTGGTAATGAATTAAATGGAATTTACTTCTACATAAAAGTTTTACCTTTACAATGCAATCCTAAGTGTCCCCATTCAGAAATAAGTCAATGGGACAAACACCTGGTAAGTGGTAATTAGAATTCACTGAAATCTGTCTAGAGAGTAGGTGAAAAAGTAGAATGTACAGCTAGGTTACACACCAGAACATTTTAAACAGATGGCATCACACTGTTTTTACCTTTATCAATTTATTTCACAGAGCATGACTGTTTTCACATAAAAATATCTAAAACATAAATATATTAAATACAATTACTGTGTTTTTAAATTAAAAGGCAACATAAACAAATACTGTGATCATATATCAACTATATTTCTCTTACCTGGATTTGGTGAAATATGTAAAGCGCTCATCTCTTTGGACAAGCCATTTGTTCTTTGATTAGAGATAGGTGCACAGACTGATGTTGCACGAGGTGGCCTCTTCCTGGCACTTTAACTGTGGTCCTCAGGAGATCAATTTCTTTTCCATGAACATTTTGCATATAGTCCTGAACCAAAAGAACACAAATATATTTCCCCCAGAGGAAATGAAAACAATGCAAAAAATATGGGACTAAAAGAAATCATGTGATTAATTTGATTTTCCTGAGGTTACTAGGGGTTTTTGTTTCTTAAAACATATTTTTCTTAATCTCCAGGAAGTTTCCTAAAGTAGATCAGAATATAAAATTGCAGGGTGGGGGGCAGTGCTAAATAGTAATAGCATAAAACTCTCACTGGGAAGCTGTTAGATCCTATATATAAAAAGCAATATAAATTTTGGTGTTGCAGCTGCAGATGGGCAAAGCAGAAGACAGCATTTGTCCATGGTAAAGTTAAAGATAAAGGTTTCTCTCGTATATATGTGCTAGTTGTTCCTGACTGTAGGGGGCGGTGCTCATCTCCATTTAAAAACCGAAGAGCCAGTGCTGTCCGAAGACGTCTGTGGTCATGTGGCCGGCATGACTAAATGCCAAAGTCACATGGAACACTGTTACCTTCCCATCAAAGGTGGTCCCTATTTTTCTACTTGCATTTTTTACATGCTTTTGAACTACTAGGTTGGCAGAAGCTGGGACAAGTAACAGGAGCTCACCCTGTTATGCAGCACTAGGGATTCGAACCGCTGAACTGCCGACCTTTCAATCAACAAGCTCAGCATCTTAGCCACTGAGCCACCGTGTCCCATTTTGTCCATGGTAGGACAAAGGTTAAAGGAAGAGGTTAAAACCTGTTCCAATTACACAATGGCTAGTGTCAAAGGAATGGAAAGGGGATTCCACATGTGTACTTCAGCTGCTTCAGAAATTTGACATCAAGAAGATTCCCTGGCATATGCAGTTGAAGTTAAGAAGAAATTTGAACTGCTCAACATCATAGCAAGCCAATCAGATGAGCTATGGGAGGAAATAAAAATAACTGTCACTGAAGTAATCCAAAAACTTATTTCATACAAGATACCAAAGAAATTGGCCAGTTGTATATCAGAAGCTACAAT
Source organism: Arizona elegans (assembly GCA_022577455.1). Lineage (NCBI taxonomy): Eukaryota > Metazoa > Chordata > Lepidosauria > Squamata > Colubridae > Arizona > Arizona elegans. The sequence goes on from JAKOOJ010000001.1 coordinate 161,512,627, forward strand.
AAAGATGACAGAAGAGAGAATGAAAACAAAAACTATTATTGACAGGGAAGAAATGCAAAGATAAATGCAAAGTTCCAGGGAGAGACAAGAAAAGATAAAGAAAAGTACTGCACTGAACAATGTAAGAAAATGGAGGAAACAGCTATGAGAGGTCATACAAGAGATTGTTTCACTTATGTAAAGAAGGCCAGAAACATCTATATGGCAAGAAAGGCTATGGTCAGAGGGGGTTGAGGGGTTTTTTAAGTAAATTGGGTAAATTTTTAAGGGGTCCCGGGGGGGGAGGGAAAAATTGGCATTAGGGTCGTGGGTTTGGGGGAAGACCCACCAAGGGGAGGGTCAGGCCTGGCCACTATGCGCGGTGGAGGGGATGGGGGATCCGGAGGTGATGGGGGGGTCGAGCTTGTCCAGATTATGTCTCTATCATCAGTACTGTGAGTGGGAGGGGTAGATATGGCGGGAGCAGGGGGCCATATCATGTTAAGGGAGCGCGCACCCGCTGTCTCCAAGCGGTAGCATGCTCCGGCCCCCAAGGCTCCACTCGTTCTCCAGGTTGTACAGATCCTCAGGGCCCAGGCCTTCGACTGATGTTGTGCAATGCCAGGTCCGTAATAAATAAAGCCCCCCTCATTTGTGATCTGGTTCAGGAGGGGGGAGCGGACCTGGCGGGTATTACGGAGACCTGGTTGGGCCCAGAGGGAGGGGTCCCTCTGGTAGAAATGTGCCCACCAGGCTTCCACGCATTCCATCAACCGAGGTCACAGGGGAGGGGCGGGGGAGTAGCGGTTATTATTAGAGAAGGTTTTAGGCCGAGGGAGGCCACTGTTCCTCAGACGGCCGGTTGTGAGACCCTCCTTGTGAAGTGGGGTCATGGGGTTCAGAGGGGTTTGCTGATCACGTACCTGGCTCCCTGCCACGTGGCAGCAGCCCTGCCCGAGCTACTCAACGTTATCGCCGTGGTGGCAGTTGATACCCCCAGACTTATGGTCATGGGGGATTTCAACCTGCCATCCGTGGGTGAGACGTCTGAGGTGGCTCGGGAGTTCATGGCTTCCATGACGGCTATGGATCTGACCCAACTAATTCATGGCCCTACGCACACGGGGGGAAACACACTGGACCTGATTTTCGTCTCTGGACAGTGGCTGAGTGATCTCGAGATAGGGGACATAGTCATCGAGCCCTTGTCATGGTCGGATCACTCTCTCCTTCGCCTTGACCTTCGAACCGCTGCACCCCGCCGCAGGGAGGCGGAACCGATGAGATGGTACCGCCCCAGGCGCCTGATGGAACCTGATAGGTTCCAGATGGAGCTTGGGCCAATTCCTGAGGTTCTGGCTCACGCTTCGACTGGAGACTTAGTGGCCGCCTGGGATAGGGCAGCTGCTGGAGCTCTGGATCGAGTCATGCCTTTGCGGCCTCTGACCCGGCACCGATCTCACCTGGCTCCTTGGTTTACTGAGGAGCTGAGGGAGATGAAGCGCCGGAAAAGACGCCTAGAGAGTAGTTGGAGGGCCAGTCGTACTGAATCTGACCGGACACTGGTAAGATCTCATATTAAGAATTACCTAGTGGCAATAAAAGAAGCAAAATGCACTTATCTTGCTGCTCTTATTGCGTCATCAGATAACCGCCCGGCCGCCCTGTTTAGGGTGACCCGCTCCCTGCTCTACCAGGAAGCGCGGGAGGACCCCTTGGAGGGAAGAGCCGAGGATTTTGTTCAGTATCTGTATGACAAAATCACTCAGATTCGGGAAGATCTGGACTCCGACTGGGTAGATCCAGAGGGGATGACGGGAGCAGGTCCTGAGAATGTTATCTGGGATGAGTTTGATTCTGTGGCCCCTGAGGACGTGGACAGGATTCTGGGTAGACTGAATGCGACCACATGTTTGTTGGACCCGTGCCCCTCCTGGTTAGTGCTGGCTTCCCGGGAGGTGACGCGAGGCTGGCTCCAGGGGATTATAAATGCTTCATTGGGCGAGGGTGTCTTTCCCGCCACCTTGAAAGAGGCGGTGGTGAGACCTCTCCTCAAGAAGCCTTCCCTGGACCCGGCAACATTGGCTAATTATCGTCCAGTCTCCAACCTTCGCTTTGTGGCGAAGGTTGTTGAGAGTGTGGTTGCACGACAGCTTCCCCAGTACCTGGATGAAACGACGTATCTAGATCCGTTCCAGTCGGGCTTCAGGCCTGGGTACAGCACGGAAACGGCATTGGTCACGTTGGTGGATGATCTCTGGAGGGCTCGGGACAGAGGCTGTTCCTCTGTCCTGGTCCTATTAGATCTCTCAGCGGCTTTTGATACCATCGACCATGGTATCATACTGCACCGGTTGGAAGAGTTGGGGGTGGGAGGCACCGTATTACGGTGGTTCTCCTCCTTTCTCTCCGACCGGTCGCAGTCTGTGTTGACAGGGGGGCAGAGGTCGACCCCGAGGCCCCTTATATGTGGGGTGCCACAAGGATCGGTCCTCTCACCCCTTCTGTTCAACATTTATGTGAAGCCGCTGGGCGAGATCATCCGTGGTTTCGGGGTGGAGTACCATCAGTACGCTGACGACACCCAGCTGTACATCTCCACCCCAGACCACCCCAACGATGCCCTTGAAGTGATGTCCCGGTGCCTGGAGGCCGTACGGATCTGGATGGGGAGAAACAGGCTCAGGCTCAACCCATCCAAGACCGAGTGGCTGTGGTTTCTGACGTCCCAATATAGTCAGCTGGTGCCATTGCTGACTATTGGGGGCGAAGCACTGGCCCCCACGGAGAGGGTTCGCAACTTGGGCGTCCTCCTGGATTCACGGCTGTCTTTAGAAGAGCACTTGACGGCCGTGACCGGGAGGATTTTTCATCAGGTCCGCCTGATTCGCCAGTTGCGTCCCTTTCTGGATCGGGACTCGTTACGCACGGTCACTCATGCCCTTGTCACCTCCCGTCTGGACTATTGTAACGCTCTCTACATGGGGCTCCCCTTGAGGAGCACTCGGAGGCTCCAACTGGTGCAGAGTGCGGCCGCGTGGGTGGTGATGGGAGCGACGTGGCGCTCCCATGTAACGCCTCTCCTGCGCGAGCTGCACTGGCTCCCGGTGGTCTTCCGAGTGCGCTTCAAGGTTCTGGTTATCACCTTCAGAGCGCTCCATGGCTTAGGACCTGGCTATTTACGGGACCGCCTGCTGCCACCAATAGCCTCCCACCAACCAGTACGCTCCCATAGAGAGGGGCTCCTCCGGGTGCCGTCGGCCAAACAATGTCGACTGGCGGCCCCCAGGGGGAGAGCCTTCTCTGTGGGGGCACCTACGATCTGGAACGAGCTCCCCCCGGAGATACGGAGAATTCCGGATCTGCGTACCTTCCGTCGCGCGCTTAAGACGTTCTTATTCCATCAAGCTGGCCTGACCTAAACCTTTCCTCTTTTTAAAATGGAATTTTAAATTTTAAATTTGGTTTTAAATTTATTGGGGTTTTAAAATGTTTCAGCCAAATTTATTTAATTAGTTTTATCTCCATTTTAAATTTTGTATCTATATGTTTCATTTTATGGCTGTTCACCGCCCTGAGTCCTTCGGGAGTAGGGTGGTATACAAATTTAATAAAATGAAAAATGAAATGAAATGAAATGATGGGCAGGAATTGCATGACCAACAATCAATCAGAGAAAAAGCAAATGACCACTACATGTGCTTCATTGACTACAGTGTTGGATTATGTTGACCATGACAAGCTCTGGAACTGGTTCAAAGAACTGGGAATATCACCACATCAGCATATCACATCCAGCTCATTCAGTTATTGCACTCTGATCGGGCAGCCACATTAAGAATAGAATATGGAGATGCAAAATGATTCAGAATTGAAAAAGGCACTCAACAAGGTTGCATCCTGTCTGCTATACTATTCAACATGTACACAGAAATAGTTATAAGAATGCACATTTGGAGGAATGTTCCAATGGGGTTAAAGTCAGTGGTAGGAATATCAACAGCCTGCGATATGATGAAACAACATTACTTTAAGCAGAGAGAAACCAGAAGCATTGCGGCAAGACTGGCTGGAAAATAGTGGGCTCCAACGAGCCTCATGAAAATCCAGCCAGAAAAACCGCTGTCGGGGGGTCTTTGGACCAGAAACGTCTTGTAGGGACGGTGAAGAAGGAGAGGCACCTCGGACGACCAAGAGGAACAGGCAAGTTCCTCAAAGGGTCAGAGGCAAGCTTTTCGGACTGGTGGCAGGGGTGGTGGCCATTGCAACTGCTCTGAAGCTGGGGCAACCAGACTAAGATTTGTGCAGGAGCAGTGTTTGAATGGAGTATTGGTACTGGGTGAGTGACTCACAGGTAAAAAAGGAACTTTTTAAAAGTGGTCCCAGCATGGAAACAAACGGTTAATTGGCATTTGGGAATTTTAATGGAGGGAGAAGAACAAAGAGGAAATTAAAGCACTAAAGCCCAAAAAGAATTTTTTTTATTTGGATCTAAAATCGGATTTGGAGAAATTAAAAATAATACAAGAAAAAGAAACCGAAGGGAAAGTATTCATTAATGAAGATTTCAACTATACTGGAAGGAAGAACAAAGAGGAAGCTAAAATTTAAATACAAGAAAGGAAATTTTACAATTGGATTTAAAATTGAATTTGGAGAAACTAAAAACAATAAAAAGAAAAGAAATTGAAGAGAAAATATTTTCTATGTGGATTTAAAAGATTTCTTGCAAATATGATACTTTGTTGTCTTGGGAATTGTGGATTGGAGAGAGGCTTCTGCTGATGAAAAGAAAGTACTACAATGACTGCTTTGAAAATTGAAACTTCAGTGACATTGATGACCATGAGAATATTTAAGGAGTATTTGTTTTTTCTTAAACTGTTGGGTCTCAACTTTGAAAGGAGGTAAAAAACAACAAAAATTTAAATTGGAGTAGACTAGATAAATACTTGAACTGTATATTATTTGGAATTTAAAAAAAAAATCTGAAAAGATAATATGGAGCATTGGGAGTATGAATAATTAATGGAGATGCCTAAAAATATGCGGGAAGCATTCAAGGGTAATAAAAAAGCAGAAGCCTGGTTAGAAGAAAAGAAAAAAAGGACAAAGAGAATACAAATGAGAAGCAAGTATACAAGGTTGAAGAAAAAATAGTTGAAGATAAAAGGATAGATAATTACACTGGGATTGACAGTGACAAAAAAAGAATGGATAGGGGGAAATACCCACCAAAAAAGAAGGGAAAAGAAGGAAATGGGAGAAGATTGGATAATTACACTGGGATTGATAGTGACAAAAAAAGAATGGATGGGGGGGGAATACCCACCAAAAAAGAAGAGAAGAGTAGGATATGGGAGAAGATTGGGTAAAAACTGGGGGAGAATTAGGAGGATAATAGATTTAAAAATTAGAGAAAGGATTCAGAGGAAAAGATATAATAAATATAAAAAGAAAAAGAAAAAGAAGAAGTTAAGAGAATGGGATAAAGGGAGAAAAATATTAAGAAGTGGAATTCTGGAGAGACCAAGAGAAAATGGTTATAAAAGGAGAAGAGTAGTGAGGGGGGGAAGGTTTAGGTTAGGTTTAGGTTTATTTGATTTGTATACCGCCCTACTCCCAAAGGACTCAGGGCGGTGAACAGCCAACAATAAAATACATAAATACAAAAAATTTAAAAACCAGATAAAATCAAATTAAATCATTTTGGCCCAGACAGATTAAAACACCTAATAATTTAAAAACAGATTAAAATTTACATATTTAAAAAGGGAAGAGATTAGGCCAAGCCCGCCTGATGGAATAAAAAGGTCTTCACAGCACGGTGGAAGGAGCGCAGATCCGGGATCCTCCATATCTCCGGGGGGAGCTCATTCCAGATGGTAGGTGCCCCCACAGAGAAGGCTCTCCCCCTAGGGGCCGCCAGTCGACACTGTTTGGCTGACGGCACCCGGAGGAGTCCCTCTCTATGAGAGCGTACTGGCCGGTGGGAGGCTATTGGTGGTAGTAGGCGGTCCCGTAAATAACCAGGTCCTAAGCCATGGAGCACTTTAAAGGTGGTAACCAAAACCTTGAAGGAAGATATATATTAGTTGATTTAAGGGAACTGTGTTAATAGCAGTAATTCTATGAAAGAAGCAAACATGAAGACATATATTGTTTATTGTAAAATGGAATAGCAGATGAAATATGAAGTAATTATGAAAATGACTGAAATTAAGACATAAAATTGAATTGAAATGAAAAGGAGATTTTGAAAAAATATGTTCTAAGAAATGATAATTTTGTTTAATGCAAAATGGTCTAGTTGATGAAATATGGAATGGTAGTTTGGTTTAAGAGATAAAATTGAAGTGTTGGAGAGTCTGATGGGGAGTTTGAAAAAAACATGTGGTAAATGATATAATCTACTAAGAAGAGTATTAATTAGTCAATGCAAGAAGTAAATATGATATACATTGTTTAATGTAAAATGGACTAGTAGATGAAATATGAATGGTTTATCAATGAAAATAACTGAAATCAAGAAAAATGATGAAATAAAATAATTATTGTTAGAATAAGAAATTAGGAATTAGTAATACTGTTTATAAAGTACTGAAGAGATTAAGGTAAGAGGGGAAGGTTAATTAAGATAAAGGATTTTAATGTAAGAATGGAAAAAGATGAAATACATTGTTTATAATCAAAATGTGATGAGGATTTTGAGAAATATATTTAATAAATGGAGAAATAAGATAATTAATTGAAATAATGTTAAGAAATTAGGATTTGAAGGGCGGATGGAGATACTATTTATATAAGAGGTATAGAAGGTATTAAGCTAAGATAAAAAATAGGGAAAAAGAATATCTTGGCAGAAATTAAATATGTAAATTGCATTTGGATGTTATTATTTGTATAAGATATGACCTGGTCAATACTTTGTTCATAAAATATATATATGAAAGAAAAAATCAATAAAACCTAAAAAAAACATTACTCAAAGCAAGCATCACAGAAAGCAATGAGTATCTGGAGTGGTTAATCCTGAGAGTCAAAGATGAAAGTGAAAAATTTGGACTGTATTTTTAACATCAAGAAAACAAAGATGACAACGGCAGAGAATACACAGGTCAGAGAGCAGTTTGACAATGAAACCATCGAAACAATAAAAAATTAATCTTTCTGGGCTCTGAACTTGACCAAAGTGGTGATTGCAACCTCAAGATCAGAAGGCATGTTTGGCATGAGTAACATCTGGAAGAATAAAGACATCAGGCTCATAATCAAATGCAGATTAATCAATGCAGTAATTTTTCCAGTTGCTACTTATAGTTGCGAAATGTGGACTCTGAAAAAGTCAGAGCCCTGTGACAGCCGGGCTGGTCCTCCAAGCAGAGTCCAGGCACCAGGGGAAGCATAGTGAGGCATGTAGCCTCACCCTGGCAGTTGGGAATGATGGGGCTTTTTGCCCCTCATCTTAAGAAGAAGGAGAAGGAGGGAAAGGGAGAGTGGTCGCTTGAGGGCTGCTCTTTGCCGGCTGCTCCCCGGGCTTGCCCATGGGAACATGGCATGGAAGGGTGGGTCTGTTTTTTGCAGATATGTCCCAACCCCCCATCCCCATCCTCAGAGGGAGATGGAAGGCTAGACTGGGCTGAAGCAAAAGAGAAAGAAGAGGGGAGGGGAGAGAAGCCGCACAGTTAAGGATGAGGGGCTCGCCCACCTCTCCACAAGATCTCTCGGGAATATGGCATGCAAATGTAAAATCCATTCCTTCCAACTCAGCAGCAGTGCCTAGGCTCTGGCAGCGGGGTCGCTTCATCATCTCTCCTGGAGTGTCTTGCCAGTGTCCCCTTGATGGCCTTTCACACACACCCCACACAGTTCCCAGGGAGGGAGGGGGGAACAGACAGGAACAGTGCCGAGACTTGTGGCGCTTTGTTTTGATTTAGGCTCTGCTGGGAAAAGCGGTAGCTGTTCCTCGTGCCATGTTTGTGTCACTTTTGGAAAAGCGTGGAAGCCCTCCAGGTAATATTGGGCTCGTTTGTTTCAGGAAGCGACAGCTGTTCCATTATCTCGGGGGGGGGGCACAAGAATCAGTAAAACGGAGCTGTGTCTCTTTATGATCTCATGAATGGATGGAGCAGCTTGATTGTGATTGCCAGGTAATGCTGAGAGCCAAGTGCGAGCCTCAGAGATAGTTTATGGTGGGATGCCCTTGAATTGATCCGTGGATTTGCCGAGGTGGAAATGCACTTGGAGAGAGGGTCATTTGTAAAACCAGCAAATCATCTCTTGATGGCTATAGGGGATGGTTGGACCCGTGTGGAGTAAAACAAGAGCCACTTTGCTGACATGTGGCCATGAAGGGGGCTGCTGCCTTGTTTGGATTCAGGGGGGAGGGAGATTGTTCCTTCCAGATGATAGCCAATGCCTTTGGAAAAGGAGGTCAGGTTTAAAGGGGGAAAAATAGCTTTGAGGGTAAGTCCCTCTAAGCAGCAGTTGGAGGCAGAGGCGCAGGGGGTGGGAGAGGCATGTGATACGGTCCACCAGACATGCCGTGCTGCCATCTGCACCGTTGCGGCCATGGGCAAGCAAAGACTGATGGAGTGGGTGGATGGTTGTGTGGCACATTTGGTAGGCTGGATTACATGCCTCCCCACCCCCTGTGCCTCCACCTGTTGTTGGTGCTGCTGTTGCAAGGCATGTGGTGGAGGTGACACCACATGGCAACCCCTGTGCACTCGGCCACTGTCCAACCTCATCTTTCAGCTCCACTGCACACTTTGCAAGCAAAGTCAGATGGTGGGAAGGATCGCATGCCTCCCCTCTTGTGCCTCTGCCTCCAACTGCTGCTTGGAGAGACTTACCTGTGCTGGCGTGGTCTGCACATCCCCAGAGTGCACTGGCCAAGGGGCCGGCAGGCTGCAGCTGCTTCCGGACACTGTCAGCCCCCGTGCTTCCACTCACCACCTCCTGTGCTAGCCATGCCCCCTGGAGGCCTGATGCTCTTAACTGGGGCTAATTTTGGGGGTAGGGCTTATATTGCGCACAGCATGAAAAATCATGCTAGGGCTTATTTTCTGGTTGGGTCTTATTTTCAGGGAAACATGGTACTTTGGCCATGTCATGACAGCTGACTCACTGAAAAAGTTAACCATGCTGAGAATGATCAATGGAAAAAGGAGGTGTCACCTTAGCACCTGGTAGCTGGACATTAGATGACACTGAGATGACCATGGCAGATCTGAAGGAGGTTGTGTGAGACAGAAGGGCATGGAGAGTGCTGATCCATAGAGAGGCCAAGGTCGCTCATGACTGAATGGCTGACAATGACGACTTCAGCAGCTTCTAGCAAATATGCATAATAGTTTTCAAATGACTGACAAATATACTATAGATAAATTAAGAAGATAATGTCTGCATTTCTTTGAAGAAATAAATCAGACTGAAGAAATTTAATCAATTAAATTTCATTGTCTAAATTTTAAGCAACATTAAATACTAATAAATTTGTGATTCTAGATGACCAATATTCTGAAAGTGACTGCACTCAAATATAAGTCCTAAGTGTTGTAGTTCAAAGATTCTTGCAGAGCCACCTTTGAGAGTGTTATAGCCTTCGATTCTGGAATAGAATATCTAGTCTGCAAATATCTAAATGAGCACCAAATGTCATATTGTGGTTATCTGTACCTTTGCAACCCAAATTCAATAAACCCATTCTGAAGGAAACCTTCTCAATTGATGATTCATTTATGAAATACACTCCCCAGAGAAGTCTGCTTGATTAAGTTTTATTTACCAATCACTGTGATGGCAAACCTATGGCACGCGAGCTGTTGCCCTAGTTCAGCTTTGCCGTGCATGCGCACACGCCTCCCACCAGCCAGCTGGTCTTCAGGTCTCTGCTGTACATGCATGGGAGGTGTGAGGTGGGCATATGCACAGGGGGGTGGGGGAGTGGGCACATGGTCCGGAAAAGGTTAGCCATCACTGTGCTCGTATTATTATTTTATTGTGTTTACTTGTATTTGTAATGGATATTTTAAAATATATTTGTATTTTCTAAAAATTAAGTTTATATAAAAAATACTTATGCTCATCAAACAATCCACTGTAAGTCATCATGAAAAGATCAAAGAGCTGCATTTTCCTAGAGCAAAATATCAACACTCTCTCACCTTAAATTTTATAAATTGCAGAAATTAAAATTTATAGCCTGAAAAAGCTTAACTACTTCAGAAAATGGTAATTTACAATATGAGCATATTAGAAACAGTTGAAGATGACCCTATCATCTGGAATATGCAGTGCTACAGAGAAACAGAAAGCCTAATTTTTGATATGCAAATATTACAAAGAGAATATCCCTAGATATTAACTGTAAAAAATGCTGATAGGAGAAAAGGGGTTGCTTTAACAAGACACAAGGGTAAATCAAAGCCAAGTACTTTTAAACAGCACTTAACAAGTCCCCAGAGTCTACTCTACAGTGGGCCACTCCAGAAGTGCTATCTTTGGCCCCTTAACAGCTGAAAAAGTAGTAATTGCAAATCTATTTACATTAGGTTCTTAAGTTTTCTATGTTCATAATTCAGTAGCAATAATGAAGCACCAGAAAAACAACGATTCTCCCCAAATGTGCTGGTATTAAGCCACTGTATCCCATGGCTCTTGCACCTTTGCCATTGCTTGTTTTTTACGTTCTTCTCTTAATTATGTTGCATCTATTGCCATATACTTAATTAGCTGCATTAATGTGATTTCTTCACACAGTCAAGCAATTAAGAGCTATGATTGAGTTTCATTCAATTAGTCTCAACAAACATGCTAATTGATGTCCCAGATGCAAATGAGGTGCAATGAGATAAACCTGCTAACAATTGAATGCCATGTTAGAGATCCATTGTGCTCAGCTTGCTCATACAAAAACACATTTTTCTACTTTATGTGGAATTATTTTAAATAGGATAAGGGTGAGGGTATCTCTATGCCATTCAATCTTCAATATACTAAACCAATTCCTAAAGTAGTATTACTACAAGATAGTAAATCCAACCAGGTATCAATGTGGCTGATAAGCAATACAGTGATGGAAAATATATATTCTCTGTTAAGTTGAAATCTACTTTGATGGCAAACTTTTATTTACATTTTTATTTATTTATGAATATATTTATATCCTGCCTTTATTTATATCCTGCCTTGGTGGCACAGTGCAGTACTGCAGGCTACTTCTGCTGCCTGCAATTTGGCAATTCAAATCTCACCAGGCTCAAGGTTGACTCAGCCTTCCATCCTTCCGAGGTGGGTAAAATGAGGATCCAGATTGTTGGGGGCAATAGGCTGACTCTGTAAATCGCTTAGAGAGGTCTGTAAAGCAGCGTGAAGTGGTATGTAAGTCTGAATGCTATTGCTAATGCTATTGCTATTATTTTTATACCATACATAATTGTTTACCATTTACTACTTTCAGGCAATGTGGTATTTTAAGTTAAACTAAAAATACATTATTAAATCAGTTCTTAATATACAGCTATTATATGCACTGCAATTACTTTCCTCCCTGAGGAAATACCTGACATTTGTGGCAATACTGCAATGCTGTTATGATAATTTTAATATAGGATTGTCACCACAAACATGTGTTGAGTATACTTTTGTGTATAAATGACTGAGAAAGACAATTAGTGTAGTCAATTCAGAACACGAAATAACCACACTATCTATATTGCAGTCATAATTGTATAATTACATTTGTTTCAGTTTTTTGTTGAGTTTTAGCCATTGGATTAATTTTTATAATTTATTCAATTACATTCAGACTAAATAGCAATAGCAATAGCAATAGCACTTACTAGTGCTTTACAGCCCTCTTTAATAGTGCTTCACAGTGCTTTATAGCCCTCTTTAAGCAGTTTACAGAGTCAGCATATTCCAGGTCCTCATTTTACTGAACTCAGAAGAATGGAAGGCTGAGTGAACCTTGAGCCTGGTGAGAGTCAAACTGCCAAATTGCAGGCAGCCAGCAGCTGGCAGCCAGTAGAAGTAGCCTGCAGTACTGCATTCTAACCATTGGGCCACTACAAGTCTTAGATAATACAGAATAACAAATTCAGAAGGAACATTGGAGGTCTTCTAGTCCAACTCCTGCTGAACCAGGAGACCCTCTGCCATTCTGGACAAATGGCTATTCAATCTCTTCCTGAAAAATCTTGCTAGGGCTTATTTTCTGGTTGGGTCTTATTTTCGAGGAAACATGTTATACATGAAAATACAATATATAGTGCTCACTATTCAAATTGTGTTATAGATGTCAAATCTTCTAGCAAGACATTATAGAATACAAACGATCATATTGATGATGCAGCCTTAAATCACATGAGTATCTTACAGAGATTACTTTAAAGTATATAATCCTTCCGTAAAGCCCTGAAGATGTTTTTATTCCACCAAGCTGGCCTAGCCTAATGGTTTTTAATTGGGATTTTAAATTTAAAGGATTTGGGGGTTTTAAATTGGGAAGCTAATGATTTAATTCTTTTTTAATTATCTTAACTTTTGTATTTGTATGTTTTTTAATTTTGGCTGTTCACCGCCCTGAGTCCCTTTCTAGGAGAAGGGTGGTATACAAATTAAATGAATGAATGAATGAATGAATGAATGAATGAATGAATAAATAAATAAATAAATAAATAAATAAATAAATAAATAATCCCATGCCTATTCTGATAAAGTTCATTCATTTATAAGATTTGCATATTATCTCAATCTTAAAAGACTAAAAGGTGTACATAAGATTACAGATTGTCAACTTCTTAATCATCTATCTGTGTCAAAAAAATCATCATTAATTGAAACAACTAAGTTTTAACAACTTATTAACAAGCCTCTAAGAAGCCATGAGAGCCCCATCTAATTTGGTGGATAAATTGTTCAAAGGAAGAGAGGGAGAGCCCACAGAGGATACTCATTTTTGTGCCCTCTGTTGCTCACAGTAAGTGGGGACCCCTAGCAGACTTTATTTTAGCTTGGACAAGGCAGGGAGAGTCTATGTAGGATAGATTATAGTATTAAGTCTGTTCCATAAGCATTTGGAGAGCTGCACCATTGAAGTTTCCTGTGGCTTTTCAAAGGAGCATTCCAGGTAAAAAAAATAACATTAATTCAAATTAATTAAGAATAAGGGTACAAGTAACTTTCTTTAGTGCCCCTTTTCTAAAAAATATCACAACTAAGGCATCAGTCACGGCTGTACAAAATCCCTCCTGGTCCCAACTTCTAGGGAGAAAACTCTTTCTAGAATCTAGAGTCAAAGTTGGTATTATCACAGATTCAGCAAGTTTTGGAATTATTACAGTATGCCAAGTCTGTTTTTTCCATCTAGATCCTGACAACCTTTAGACTCTAGTTCAGGACTTCCAGCATTGATTATTGGTCCTGGGGTGGAGATGTATAACTGCATATTATCAGCATACAATATTTCATCCCAAACAGATAGATGGCTGCTGGCAGGAGATTCATAAAGTAGTTACATTGGATAGGGGATACAACTGATCCCAGAAACATTCCATAATAGACCATCTGAGAATCTGGACTCTCCCCCATTGCAATTTCTCCCACAAGGAAATTTTGTCTGTAACTGGAATCCAGGCCCCTGCTGCTTTCCTTTAACCAATTGGGAGAGGCAGACCCACCACGATTTGGACAAGCCCACTGTCGTTACTGTGGCCATGAACTCTGAACTCTCTTCTGATCACAGTACGAATTGGCAGAGGAAATCCATAACAACCCCACAATAAAGTCAAACAGCTTGGAAAATGATGTTACTATGAAGCTGGAAATACATGCAATAATTTGCCAATATACCAAGGACTTCATACGGACAATAATTTCATCATTACTTAATGTCTCTATTCCAGTCTTATCCTTAATCATCCACAGTATAGTAATTCTTGCTAGGGTCTCCCAGTATATAATAAGCACTGTATTTACTTTATTTTGAGATCAATTACCCCAATGCATTTTGAGAGATCTCATTGAGGAATACACTTCTATCTCATCTAGGTCTTGGTAACACATGCCCGTCTGCCCTCCTGTCCATAATTTTGTCACAGATGTGGCATGATTTATTGCAGTTATGTATGGCATTCAACAATATCAGCTAAGGCTGAAGCATCCAGAGTGATTAGGAGATAAGAAGGCAAAAGGCTTCCAATCTCTCTTTACCTTGAATGGTTTGCCCCGCATTTAATTGTTCATATCTTTTTGGGAGTACTCTTCTGCACTGAACTCTTTCAAAAGACTACATTAGCTTTTGAAGATCATAACATCTCATTTATCAACCAGAACTGTTTCTGACTGTCTACTTTTAATATGCAATTGCTTATATACTGTCATATTATAAGTGCTCACTAACCACCCAATTTTCCCTGCTGTAATAATGCCAGGAAGAAGCTTTTTGAGAAAGTCTCTCTTTGCAAATCCTTTCCTCAGTCTTAATGGCAGCCTTTATGGCATTATGAGCAGCCTTTCTATTAGGAGGTTGGCAGATTGTTAGAAGCATATACTGTGGAAAGGGATAATCAAAGAGTTCCTATTCTTCATTCATTGTTAATGTGCAATCTTCTTGCTCTGGAGTTAGCAAAAAATTATGCTGATATAGTATAAAGCCCCAACAGACAGGCCCTTCTTCATCTTAACAGCAAACCCAGTCAGCAGTGCTGTTTGTACAGTTTTAATGCAGAACAAGTTAAAGAAAGTATTAATGGATTCCCCAGCTCTGATTTCTCTCCCAATTGAGTCAAGAATCACATTCTTAAAATGTGGAGGGGTAAGGTTATGCAAATCTACACACATTTTGGAGTAGACAGTTTTATCACCTTTATGAGTGTAAGAAGCTCAGAAGCATTTCAATTGAGCTATTTTTAGACACAGGTATAATTTTCTTCTCGAAGCTCAACTGACAGATGACACAGATAAGATACATTTTCTCAAAATTATATAACAGAATTGGAAGGGACCTTGGAGGTCTTCTAATCCAATTGCCTGCTCGAGCAGGAAACCCTATATCATTCCAGACAAGTTGCTATCCAGTCTCTTCTTAAAAGCCTCGTGATGGAGCACCCACAACTTCTGAAGGCAAGCCATTCCACTAGTTACTGTATTTTTCAGAGTATAAGACGCACCTTAGTTTTTGGGGAGGAAAATAAGAAAAAAGATGATTGGTGGGTGGATCGGCCTCCCAGAATACCCCCAATCGGCTGTTTCCAGAGGTGAATTTTGGCAACATTAACTTTTTTTCTGTCTCTGAAAGCCTCCGAAACAGAGCTTCAGAAAAAAAGGCTTTTTTTCGGAAACTTCTTTCAGAGGCTTTTATTCTGAAGGACTATCTTGTACTCTGCTCAATCTCCTTTCAATGGTATTGGTATGTAGATTAACCTCTTCTGATCTGTTATTGTATCATTCTCCAGATTTGTTTGGTTAGAACCTTTACTGATTCTTTTGTTCCTTGCCATATTATTTTAGATAAAAGCCTTTCAGAGGCTTTTTTTCTAAAGCTTCATTTCTGAGGCTTTTTTTCTGAAGCTTGAATGCACCCAGATTTTCACCCTCTCTTTTTGGGGAAAAAGATGCATCTTATACTCTGAAAAATACGGTAATTGTTCTCACTATTAGGAAATTTCTCCTTAGGATCCAATCTGGATTGATCACCAGGACCAGACGTTTAGTCTTCCAAGCTTTCAGACTCATGCTGACGTCCGTCCTCAGGGAAGTTCTCTCTACACATTCCAGTAGAGAGAGAGAGAAGTTCCCTGAGGTTAGACTGCAGCACAAGTCTGAAAGCTTGGAAGACTACATCTCTGGTTCTGGTGACTGACTCAGATTGGATCCTGCAATATTATCTTGGGACACTTTCATTCATAATTTCTCCTTAATTCTAGGTTGCTTCTCTCCTTAATTAGTTTCCATCCATTGTTTCTTGTCTTGCCTTTTGGTACTTTGGAAAAGTACCGTTTTCTTTGTGGCAGCCCCTCAAATGTTGGAACACTATCATGCCATCCCAGTTCTTCTTTCTGTAGACTAGACATATCAAATTTCTGCAAACATTCTTTATACATTTTAGCCTCCAGCCCCCTAATCCTCTTTGTTGCTCTTCTCTGCATTCTTTCCAGGATTACATTGGTTTTGGCTGCTGGTGCACACTGCTGGCTCCAAGTAGCTCATGTTTAAGTGATTGTCCACTAGGACTCTAAGATCCTTCTCACAGTTATTGCTGTTAAAACAGGTAATCTGTATCTAATCCATACCTGTACATTTGGTTGTTCTTGCCTGAGTAAAATCTTAATTTTTTCTACACTGAATTTTATTTTGTTAGATAGAACCCAATATTCAAGTCTGTCAAGATCCATCTGGATCTTGAGCCTATCTTTTGGGGTGTTGGCTATTCCTGCCAGTTTAGTGTCATCAGCAAATTTGATGAGTTCCCCTTCTATTCTCTCATCTAAATTGCTTAGAATAACAGAGTTGGAAGGGACCTTGGAGGTCTTCTAGTCCAACCCCCTGCTTTGGCAGGAAACCCTATACCATTTCAGACAAATGGTTATCCAATATCTTCTTAAAAACTTCCAGTGTTGGAGCATTTACAACTTCTGGAGGCAAGTTGTTCCACTGATTAATTGTTCTAACTGTCAGGAAATTTCTCCTTAGTTCTAAGTTGCTTCTCTCCTTGATTAGTTTCCACCCATTGCTTCTTGTCCTACCCTCAGGTGCTTTGGAGAATAGCTTGACTCCCTCTTCTTTGCGGCAGCCCTTGCTATCATGTCACCCCAGTCCTTCTTTTCATCAAACTAGATATACCCAGTTCCAGCAACCATTCTTTATATGTTTTAGCCTCCAATCTCCTAATCATCTTTGTTGCTCTTCTCTGTATTCTTTCTAGAGTCTCAACATCTTTTTTACATCGTGGCGACCAAAACTGGGTGCTGTATTTCAAGTGTGGCATTACCAAGGCATTATAAAGTGGTATTAACACTTCACATGATCTTGATTCTATCCCTCTGTTTATGCAGCCTAGAACTGTGTTCGTTTTTTTGGCAGCTGCAGCACCCTGCTAGCTCACATTTAAATGATTGTCCACTACGACTCCAAGATTCCTCTCACATTTACTACTATTGAGCAATAATAATTGGTCCACTAATTTTGTCACTTTGTCAAATAATGCAATAAGATTAGTCTGGCATGATCTGTTTTTGACAAACCCATGCTGTCTACTAGTTATAACTTTATTTGCTTCTAGGTGTTCGCTGATTCATTGCTTGATTATCTTTTCCAGAATCTTCCCTTGTATTGAGGTCAGGCTGATAGGTCTGTAGTTTCCTGGATCTATTTTCCCCCCTTTTTGGAGGTTGAGAATTATATCAGCTCTTTTCCAGTCTTCTGGCAGTTTCCAGGTGCTCCAGGATCTTCAATGGCTCAATAGTTCTGAAATTAGTTCAGTGAGATCTCGTCTGCCAGTTCCTTCAAAATCTTGGGGTCTAATCCATCTGATCCTGGTGATTTGAACTAGTCTAAGATAGACAGGTGCTCACTTACTATTTTCATCCCTATTTTAACTTGTGTTCCTAATCTTTTTTTGGAGGGATGCTGTTTTTGATAGGTTGGACTGTTTTTTTCTCTTTGTGTAAAGACAGATGCAAAAAATAAGTTAAGTAGTTCTGCTTTCTCCCTGTTGCTTGTCATTTCTTGCCACTTTCTTCCAGCAATGGACCAATTGTTTCCTTAATTTTTTTCTTGTTTTTAACATGTTGGAAGAAGCGTTTTTTGGGTTATTTTTTACTTTTGTTGCAAGCCTTTGTTCATTATGAGCCTTAACTTTCCTCACTTCATCTTTGCAGGCTTGGGCTATTTGCTGATATTCTGCCTTAGTTATGTGCCCTTCTTTCCACTTTTTATACTTGTCCTTTTTGTCTTTCAATATATCAGAGAGTTCTTTATGCAGCCATGCTGGTTTCTTTTGGGACCTATTATTTTTATTCTTCATTGGTATTGTGTAAGACTGGGCTTTTATTTACTTTTCAAAATTTCGCAAGCTTCTTGAGTTGTTTTCCCCTTGAGGATTCTCATCCATGGAATCCTTCCCAAGCTCTTTCTAAGTTTATTGAATTTAGCTCTCTTAAAATCCAAGACTCTAGTTTGACTTCGTTCTCTTGCTTGTGCTTGCATAATGTTGAATTCCAACATTGCTTGATCCCTCCCCCACAAGTTTCCTGTAGCTTCAACACCTTCTATCATTTCATCTCTGTTAGTGATGTATTAAGTATTAAGTATTAGTATTAAGCCCAATATGGTTGATCCCCTTGTTCCCTTTTCTACTTTTTGGGAAACAAAGTTGTCTGCTAGGTTTGTCAGGAACCTGTTTGATCTTCCACTTGGTGCAGTCTCCCAGTTTATGTCAGGGTAGTTAAAATACCCCATTACTATTGTGATGTGCTTCCTACATACCTTAGTTACTTGAGTAGCAAAAAGTTCATCTAATTTCTCTGGTTGGTTGGCCTATAGCTGTGATGATGAATCTATGGGATGCGTGCCGGAACTGGTACACAGAGCCATTTTTCCAGGCATGCGAGCCATCGCCTGTTGCTCTTCCGTGTTCTGTTGCATCGGCCAGCTGGTCTTCACACATGGGGGAGCGCCGGAAACTAGAAGAGCAGCCACCCAGTGCACAAGCGCATGCCGGAAAGATGATCTTCCAGTTTCCGGCATGTGCATGCACACTGGCCAGCTGGTCTTTGTGCATGCATGTGTGCCAGAAACTGGAAGACCAGATGGCCAGTGCACATGTGCATGCCAGAAACCTGAAGTCATCTTCCTGAGATACGCATGCGGACCGAGTGGCTGCTCTTCCAGTTTCTGGCTCGTACATATGCTCACACACTCCCGTTTCCACACTAAGTGCCGAAAAGGTTCACCAACACTGGCCTATAGTATATACCTATGGCAATGTCATTCCCCACCGTGAATTCAAATGCATTCAAGACCATTTTCATCATTGTTGCTCTATTTCTGGAGAGATGCAGTTATTTCTTATATATAGTGCAACTCCACCTCCTCTTTTATTTGGTCTATTTCTTTTAAATAATTTAAAACCTTCTAGCTGTATGTTCCATTTGTGGGTTTCATCCCACCAAGTTTCTGTAATGGCAACAATATCATATCTACCTCCTTTACTTGAATTTCTAATTTACCCTGTTTATTCCTCATACTCTTATTCCTCATACACTTTTTTTGTAACCAAGTTTTATTAAAAATTTTCTTTCATTATACATATTTTATGAACAGAGTGTTGACCAGGTCGCATCTTATACATCGCTTTTTCCATATTCATCCCTTTTATATAAGTCTTTATCACAAATCCATCATTTTTCACCATGTCTTGTTATTTTATCTCTTTTTACCTCCCCCCTCCCCAAAACCCCCATTTTACATATTTCCAATTTTGGCCATAATATTCTTTCCATATTTCTTTATCTTATCTTAACTTCTTCTTAATACATAATACATCAACCATACCATTATCCGCCCTTTAACTCCTAATTTCTTACCATAACATCAATTATCTTATTTCTCTATTTGCTAAATATATTTCTCAAAATTCCCTTTTCAACTATTTATTTATTTATTTATTTATTATTGAATTTCTATACCGCCCTTCTCCCTGAGGACTCAGGGCGGTGTACAGCCAGAATTAAAAAGACATGCAAGACAAATATTAAAAAACAATTAAAAGATATATAAATTTGGCCCAATTAAAACTCATTACCAATTAAAACGTTTAAAACATTTAAAACAGTTAAAAATTTCATCTTAAGCCAGCCCGGCTTGTTTAAATAAATGGGTTTTAAGGGCACGACGGAAGGCACTGAGGTCCTGGATTCTCCTTATCTCTGGGGGGAGCTGATTCCAGAGGGTAGGTGCCCCCACAGAGAAGGCTCTCCCCCTGGGGGTCACCAGCCTACACTGTCTGGCTGATGGCACCCTGAGGAGGCCCTCTCTGTGGGAGCGCACGGGTCGATGGGAGGTCGTCGGTAACAGCAGGCGGTCTCGAAGATAGCTAGGCCCTATGCCATGGAGCGCTTTGAAGGTGATAACCAGCACCTTGAAGCGCACCCGGAAGACCACCAGGAGCCAGTGCAGCTCGCGCAGGAGCGGTGTTACATAGGAGCACCATGCTGCTCCCGTCACTACCCGCGCTGCTGCGTTCTGGACCAGCTGGAGCCTCCGGGTGCTCCTCAAGGGGAGCCCCATGTAGAGAGCGTTGCAGTAGTCAAGGCGAGAGGTGACGAGGGCATGAGTGACTGTGCACAGGGAATCCCGATCAAGAAAGGGTCGCAACTGGCGAATCAGGCGAACCTGACAAATGGTCCCCCTGGTTACAGCCGTCAGATGTTCCTCCAAGGACAGCTGCATATCCAGGAGGACTCCCAGATTGCGAGCCCTCTCTGTGGGGGCCAATGACTCGCCCCCAATAGTCAGTGATGGAGTCAACTGACTATATCGGGATGCCGGGAGCCACAGCCACTCAGTCTTGGAAGGGTTGAGCTTGAGCCTGTTCCTCCCCATCCAGACCCGTACAGCCTCCAGGCACTGGGACATCACTTCAAGGGCATCGTTGGGGTGGCCTGGGGTGGAGATGTACAGCTGGGTGTCATCAGCGTACTGGTGGTATCTCACCCCAAAGCCACGGATGATCTCACCCAGCGGCTTCACATAAATGTTGAACAGAAGGGGCGAGAGGACCGATCCCTGCGGCACTCCACAAATGAGAGGCCTCGAGGTCGACCTCTGCCCCCCTGCCAACACAAACTGCGACCGGTCGGAGAGAAAGGAGGAGAACCACCGCAACACGGTGCCTCCCACCCCCAACTCTTCCAGCCGGTGCAGCATGATACCATGGTCGATGGTATCAAAAGCCGCTGAGAGGTCTAATAGGACCAGAACAGAGGAACAACCCCTGTCCCGAGCCCTCCAGAGATCATCAACCAATGCGACCAATGCCGTTTCCGTGCTGTGCCCAGGCCTGAAACCCGACTGGAATGGATCTAGATAAGATGTTTCCTCCAGGAATTGCGGAAACTGTCGTGCGACCACACTCTCAACAACCTTCACCATAAAGCGAAGGTTGGAGACAGGACGATAGTTGGCCAATATTGCTGGATCCAGGGATGGCTTCTTGAGGAGAGGCCTCACCACCGCCTCTTTCAAGGCGGTGGGGAAGTAACCCTCACTCAACGAAGCGTTGATAACACCCTGGAGCCAGCCTCGTGTAACCTCCCGGGAAGCCAGTACCAACCAGGAGGGACACGGGTCCAGTAAACATGTGGCCGCACTAAGTCTCCCCAAAATCCTGTCCACATCATCAGGAGTCACAGCATCAAACTCTTCCCATAACATTCTCAAGACTATTCCTCGTCACCCTGTCCTGATCTACCCAGTCAGAGTCCAAATCTCCCCGGATCTGAGCGATTTTGTCATACAGGTATTGTCCGAAATCCTCCACCCTGCCTTCCAAGGGATCCTCCCGCACTCCCGGATGAAGCAGGGAGCGGGTAACCCTGAACAGGGCGGCTGGACGATTCCCTGATGACGCAATAGAGGCGGAAAAGTAATTAAACTTTGCCATCTTTATCGCCACTAGGTAGGCCTTAATATGCGACCTTACCCGTGTTCGATCAGATTCAGCGAGACTGGCCCTCCATATACACAATATATGTCATCATGTTCAATTCTTACATTATATCAATTAATTATCTTATTTCTTCATTTAAAGCATATATTTTTGAAAATCCCTGGAACGTGTGGGAGTAGGAACACAGACGAGAAGCCAAACTTCCAGCAGCAATGTTTATTGCAGATAATGACTCAGTAAAACCAACATGCAATTTCCAGCTGATAGCACCTTTATGGAAAACTGTCAGCCTTTAACCAATAACTTTAAAATATGTCCTGCACCTGTGTGGCAGAAGGAAAGTCTCTGCTCACGCCTGCACGGACATAACACCCCTTCCCCCTTCCTCGGGGAAACTTCGTATACCACAAACCTAATCATCCAGATACATTGGTCTATGGCAGCTTCGCGTTGACTGACGGCTCTCCTGTATTTCTGTCGGGCCCTCACAGGTCGACTGCATTCTCGACGATTCTTCAACTACATAAGATAGCTTACAAATACTCTCTGGGGGGTCCCCCTGAACATATCCCTCAGTTGGAGATGGGGAAAAGCGAGATGAGCTCTGTGGCAATGGACCCTCAATAACAGGTGTTTCATTCTGCACTGGCCTCAGCCCTTCAGATACCCTTTCACTGTGTTGTCATCCCTCTCACTCTTCTGGATTCCCACCCCGGTTTATTTCTTCCAGCTCCCTAATGGCTGTCTCCCTCACTTGGCTCTGAAGCTGATCAATATATCAGCACCAAAGATGCCCATCCTCAAGCTCTACCTGGTACAAACGGGGACCGTAACATCTGTAATCTGTGCTGGCACCCATATGGGTTGACCGGTATAATTCCGGGTGTATACCCTGCTCAAAGGTTCTGACTGTACTTTCCCAGTCTGTGAGGGTTTCTGTCAAATAATCGGGGTGTATTCTATCTAAATTTGTTCTCAGCCGGCGACCCATAACTATTTCGGCTGGGCTCTTTCCGGTGGCTACACAGGGAGTGATGTGTTGGTTGAACAAATACTTATCAAGTTTCTCCTGATAGTCCCCAGGACCCATTTGAGTCAAGGCTTCTTTCATCGTTTGCACCATTCACTCCGCCTGCCCGTTACTCGTGGGGTGAAATGGCGTGACCACGGCGTGACGTATTCCTCAGTTTACTAGGAATGCCTTGAATACCGTTGCCGTAAACTGTGGCCCATTATCTGATACCAACACATCCAGCAACCCATGTGTCGCAAACATTTTGTTTAATACTCTAACAACAGCATCTGTCATGGTTTACCTCATTATGGCCACCTCCAGCCATTTGGAATAGGCATCCACAACAATTAGGAAGGACAATCCCTTTATCGTCCCTGCAAAATTGAGATGTATTCTAGACCAGGGGCCTTTTGGTGTTTCTCAGTCCTGTGGTGGTGCTGCAGGAGGTGCCTGTTCTGGCCCGCCAGCGGCCTGCATGGATTGTTGCTGATCCCGATGACGAGGAGGCTGGTGTGGTGTCGCGCCAACAGCCTGTGCAGCTGGCGCTCGAGTCGGACAGTGAGGAGGCTGAAGAAGATGTGGTGCCAGAGGCAGAGATTCAGCCAGGGCATTCAGAACCTCCAGAGGCTCCTTCAAGTGAAGAGGATGAAGTGGAGGAGCCTCTTCTCAATGCATGAGCACGCAGAGCTGCCAAAAGACAGGAGTGGTTACTCAGGAGGAGGTCTCCTCGAGAGTAAGGCTTGGAGCTAATTGGCCACTCCCTTAGCCTATTTAAGTTTGCACACAGCTTGTAAACGTTTCAGGAAACAACGTATGTTCGCTCGCTGGTCATTGATTGTGGATTGTCTTTGCAAACCTTGCTTCTGGGCTTTCTGCCAACTCTCGTAAGACTTTATCTTATTTGTGGACTTTCTGGCAGGTTGTTAAGGACATTTTAATTAACAGCCTGCATTTGTAGAAAACTACATTTGGAAGTAAATTGAGCTTTGTTCATAGTTTTGTGTGTGCTACATTCCTTGGGATCCGTAGCTGGGGAAGAACAGTGCAGGTCTCGATTCGCGGCATGCTTGACACAACGCCACCCACTCTGCAATATCTCTATCTATATTTGGCCACCACAGATAACTACGGGCCAATGCCTTCATCCTTACAATTCTGGGGTGGCCTTCATGTAGAGTCTCTAATAATGATTTCCTTAGCCTTGAGGGTATCACTACCTGATTCCCCCACAATAGACAACCCTTCTGCACTGAAAGTTCATATTGCCTTGCCCGGAATGGCTTAAACTCTACACTCCCAATCTCTTTAGGCCATCCCCTCCACACCCAGTTTAACACTTGCATGATCGTTCGGTCTTTTCTTGACTGGGTAGCCAATTCCGCGGCCGTAACAAGAACAGATGGCATGGTCTCAATCAGCAATACTGATGCTGATGGAGCTGGATCCTCCACTAGATTAGATAGCGGACATTGGCTTAGGCCATCAGCATGGCCCAGTTCTATGCTGGGTCGATGTATAAGTCGATAGCTATATGTTGCTAAGAACTCTGTTGAAGGCATCATTCTTGGGGACAGGACCTGTGGTATTTGCCGGTCTCCTGCAATTAGTCCCAAAAGTGGCTTATAATCTGTCACTAAATCAAATCTCCTTCCATAAACATATTTGTGAAATCTCTTAATTCCAGCCATCGCAGCCAATGCCTCTTTATCAAGTTGGCTGTAGTTTCTCTCGTCAGATGATAATGTCCTGGAAAAGAACACTATTGGAGCCTCACAATTGTCTGGAAGGCGATGACTCAAAACTCCCCTGACTCCAAATGGGGATGCATCACACATCAGGACTAACAGCAGATGTTCATTAAACTGAACTAAGATACTATCCGAAGAAATTAATTTTTTTACCACCACAAATGCAGTTGCTTCTCTGTGCCCCCATACCCACAGCACCTTTTTCCCCATTGGTTGATGTAGTGATTCAGCGACAGATGCCTTTTGTCGCAAAAACACACTATAAAATTGAGGAGCCCTAAAAAGGCCTGGAGTTCCATCTTATTCCTTGGTGTTAGCGCAGCCTATATTGCTTGTACTTTCTCCTTGGTGGGGTGTAATCCGGATGCATCTGGGGTTCTTAGCCTCAGTGGGCCACGCTTCCCTCCCCCATTTTGAATTGAAGTCTGTCCAGTTAGGGGGGCAGGCAATGCGGCACGGCAAACTTGTGCTAGGTGACCCTTCTGTCCATACCGTCTACAAATTGTGTTTTTATGGTGACACATAGCTCTCGGATGGTTTCTGCCACACCCTGTACATGAGGAGAACAACTTTCGATCCTCTGTCCATCTGCGCTCCTTGCTAGCCGCTCTCAACCGATGGACATCATCATGATTATTTCCCTCATCTTCAGTGTCGTCCTGTAATTTCACCTCTCCCCAATGGACGGTTTCCCCCTTTCTAGCCGCCAGGGGGCTGTCCGACTTCTATATCTCTTCTGTTGATCTATTCGATGATTCGACGGCTTGCGTCTCCTCTACTGCTGTCTGTAGCGTTAATGTTGGTTTCGCCAATAATTGTCTCTGTAACTGAATATCCCGAACCCCACAGACCAATCTGTCTCAAAGAGCTTCATCTAAGTTGTTAAATTCACAATAGATAGCTGAGGGCTGCCATATAAAAACTGATAGACTCACCCTCCGCCCTATGGTAAAAAGCATGTCTTCTAGCAATGCAAGATGGTCGAGGAGCATAACGTTCCCTCAATTTGCTTAATAATATGTCCCAAGAAACTGTCTGCAGGGGTTGGGGCGCAATGAGGGCCCTTGCGGTCTCAAACACTTCTTTTCCACAAATGCTCAAAAAAAGTGCTCGTTTACGATTGTCTGTGATATTTGTATAGTCATTAGCTTCCAATATACAGTCAAAAAGGATTAGATAAGAATCCCACATCTGTGTTTCAGGATCAAACAGAACAAACTGTGGTGAGTTAGCCATTCTCTTTCCAAAACAAACAGTCACCTCTCATGCGTGCCTCTTTTATCTCTATGTTGGCTTAGGGCCCAGCAATCCCTCCTTCGTCGCCAATGGAATGTGTGGGAGTAGGAACACAGATGAGAAGCCAAACTTCCAGCAGCAATGTTATTGCAGATAATGACTCAGTAAAACCAACATGCAATTTCCGGCTGATAGCCCCTTTTAAAGGAAAACTGTCAGTTTTTAACCAATAACTTTAAAGTAGGTCCCGTACCTGCGTGGCAGAAGGAAAGTCTCTGCTCACGCCTGCACGGACATAACAATCCCCATCCCACTTTTTAACATTTCAATTTTGTCTCTTAATTTAACTTGTCTTCATAATTAAACCCAATTACTTTTTCATATTTCATCTGCTATTCTGTTTTACTATAAGCAATATACATCATCATATTGACTTCTTACATTAAAATCCTTTAACTTAATTGACCTTCCACAATTAATAATATTAATACAATACCCTTAAATCTACTAATATACCTTATTTCCCTTCCTCCTTTCCACTATTCTTCCCCTCTTTAACCATTTTCTCTTGGTCTCTCCAAAATTCCACTTCTTAGTAATTTCCTCCTTTTATCCGTTCTTTTAACTTCTTTTTTTTCCTTTTCCTTTTTATATTTATTATGTCTTTTGTCCTGAATCCTTTTTCTCACTTTTAAATATATTACTCGAGTAATTCTCCCCAAGTTTTCTCCTAGTCTCTTTCCACTATTTCCTTCTTTTCCCTTTGTTTGATTCTTTCTGGGGAAATATTCCCCCTTATCCACTCTTTTTTTGCCACTGTTAATCCCAGTGAAATCATCTAACTGCTTGTTGCTTTCAATTCCTTTTCTTTCAATATTATTTTCTTGCTCCTCAGTTATACTCTTTTTCCTGCTCTGTATGTTCCAGCAAAATTTCTAACTTTTTATTACCCTTTAGTGATTCACACATATTTTTAAACATCTCAGTTAATTATTCACATGTCCAAGACTCCATATTGTCAATTTAAAAAATTGTTAACACTTCTACTTTATATTTAATTGAAATTCTAAAGTCCATCTAGTCTCTTTTTAATTCCAAATGGTATCCAATTCAAATATTTATCCAGTCCACTCCAAATTAAAGCTTTGTTATTTTCCACAATTGTTGACAGTCAAAACCAAACAGTTCAGAAAAACAGATACTCCTTAAAAGTTCTCACAGTTTCCTGATTAAATCATGGTCACAACTGTTGTTTTTTCTTCTGTCTTTCCACCAATATTGCAGTACTCACTTTCCACCAGCAGATGTCTCTCTCAAATCCACAATATTCTCAGAGCAACTAAGTATCCAAGCTGTCAAAAATATTTTAAATCCACATAAAGAGTTCTTTTCCTCGGGTTTCTTTTTCTTTTGTTGTTTTTAGTTTTTCCAAATTCTATTTTAAATCCAGATATACAATTTTTTTTTTCTTGGGCTTTAGTATTTTAACTTCTTCTTTGTTCTTTTCCTTCAGATGTCAAAATTGTCAAAAATATTTTAATCCACATAAAAAGTACCTTCCCTCGGGTTTCTTTTTCTTTTATTATTTTTAATTTCTCCAAATCCAATTTTAAATCCAGTTGTAAAATTTTCTTTCTTGGGCTTTAGTATTTTAATCTCCTCTTTTTCTTCTCCCTCCATTAACTTTCCCAAGTGCCAATTAGCTGCTCATTTCCGCTCCAGGACACCTTTTAAGGTTGTTAAAATTTTTCTTTTTTACCTGTGAGTTGGCTAATCACTCACCTGGTACCAGCACTCCTTTCAGACACCGCTCCTGCACAAACACCTTAGTCCGGTTGCCCCAGCTTCAGAGCAGTCATTTTTCAATGGCTGCCACCCCCGCTGCCGGTTCAAAGAACAGCCTCACACCTTTTGAGGAACTTGCCTGTTCCTCTTGGTCGTCCAAGGCACTTCTCCATCTTCACCGTCCCTACAGGATGGTTCCGGTCCAAAGACCCCATGACAGCAGTTTGTCTGGCTGGATTTTTGCAGGGATCATTGGAGCCCTCTATTTCTCCAGGTGGTCTCACCACAACGCTTCCGGTTTCTCCATTCCTCATACACTTATGAAGATATTGAATAGTATTGGGCCTAAAATGGAACCTTAAAGTATGTCAGACAGTTATGAATCCATCTGGTGGTGATGTTGTCTATCCCCTATTTTTATAGCTTATCGAGAAGTAGGTTGTGGTCTACTTTGTCAAATATCTTACAAAAATCCAAATATATTATATCCACAGCATTTCATTGGTCCACTTTAGTCACTTTATCAAAGAATGAAATAAGATTTGGTTGGCATAATCTGTTTTTGACAAACTCATATGGCTTCTGATTATAACTGTGTTTGTTTCTAGATGTTTACAGATCTGTTGCTTGATTATCTTTTCCAGGATCTTCCCAGGTATTGATGTCAGGCTGATTGGTCTGCAGTTTCCAGTATCTTTTTTTCCCTTGTTTGAAGATGGGAACCACATCAGTTCCTTTCCAATCCTCTGGTAATTCCTTGGTGCCCCAGGATCTTTGAAAAATATGGTTCAATAGTTGAAAGATCTCATATACCAGGTCCTTTAGGATTCTGGGATGTAATCCATCAGGTCCCAATGATTTGAACTGATCCAGAACTGTCAATTGTTCTCTTACCATTTTCTTGCTAATTTTAACTTGTATTCCTAGTCTGTCTTTTACCATTCTGTTTTTGGTAGGGTTACTTTTTTCTTTTGGTATGGAGACCAAAGAATGAATTAGCAGCTTTGCTTATTCTCTACTACTTGTTATACTTTGCCTTCATCTCCTATTAGTGGACAAACGGTTTCCTTGAGTTTTTTTTTATATTGAAAGAAACATTTCTTATTGTTTTTGATATTTGATGCAAGTCTTACTTTTCTGACTTCATCTTTGCAAGCTATTTGTTGGTATTCTGTCTTAGTTATGTGTCCTTCTTTTCATTTTTTTACAATTATCCTTTTTGTCTTTCAGTTTATCAGAGAGTTCTGGTTTTTTTTTAGCATTCTTGTTCTTCTTTTTCAGTGGTATTAAGCTGGACTAGGATTTTTATCATAATATTTTTCAGAGTTTCCCAAGTTTCCTGAGTTATTTTCACCTTTAAGATTTTTATCCATGGAATCAGGGATAGTATTCACTTACCTTCGCTATTGGTTCGCAAATGTGAATGTGCAGCCTCACAGGACCTTCTGTACATGCACAGAACATCAAAAATGGGACGTGATGATGTCCAAGTGGGCAGAGCCTCCCGCAGCCACCACTATTGGTCTGTCCAAACTGGATAGAACCAGCTGAATACAACCATTACATGAAATCCTTCCCAATATACTGTATTTCTTGACTACAGCTGCTGCTTTTATACAGTATATAACTTAAAGTGGTCCTTACTGAAGCAGTTTATACATTCAGAAATAAAGTCAAATAAAATAACTAAAATGTTTTTCAAAAGATCTAATAGTAGAAACAATGAATGGCATATGTCAAAATCAAATTAACAGTAACAAATCATTTAAAATAACATTGCATACTTATGTATATGGAGATTACAGCTCATGCCATAATACAAATTCCATAATGCATTGAGGTTTTCTCTACCATGCAATCAATGCAATTGTTCATACAGAATGTTCATACATATCTTTATCTTTATTTACCAGATTTAATTTATAGGAAACCGATTATAACCACAAGAAAAAAAATAGTCAGGGGGTGGGGCCAGCTGTTAAGGGGGAACGCTGTGTAAAACAGAGCTCCGATATAGAGAGTCGCTTTCACAGCAATTTTCAATCGGTTGGAGTACTTTTCGGAGTCCCTGATTCCTTGGAGGGGGATCGGAAGAAAGGGGCGCCCTGTGGTGCAGCTGTCAGCGGCGGTCAAGATAGTGGATGGCAGGAAAGCCTCAGAGAAGCTGATCAGGTAAAGAAGTCAGCCCATAATGGTAGCCGTGAAAAAATGACAGCAGACAGCTGGACAATGATAGTGGTGGAATAGCGGGACAACAGAGAGACGGATCTGGGGTAAAGTGATCTCAGCAGCCTCTTGCAAGTGATCCGGGGTGAAAGATCTTCCCGGAGGATTTTTAAAGATGGAAGAGGAAGAAGGTGGCCCTAGGAAGGAGGAAGTTTCCTCCAAAATATAGTGGCAATTGGCAAGTTTGGGCTTAAACAAGATCATTTCAATGCAAGAGATAACATCGGCGGAGGGTGGGAAACAGCCAAATAGACAATTTAAAGTTTCAGAATGAAAGTGCTGATTAATAAGAGGTTACGGACATTTTAAAGAGAGACTGATTGCTGAGTAATATAACAGGGAGTATGGGAGGCACCTACTGGCCAAAGAAAACCTGAGATAATTTACAGAAGGAAAGTCAACTAAAAGGAATATAAGAACTACTTTTGTGAGCTTGCTGCCAATCAACTTATAAATCATGGAGAATCTGTGTGTAATTTTGGGTGTGATGAAACTTGTGAAATAGAGTTCATATAGAAATAGAGAAAATTAACTGTATCATATTGTGGGACACCCTTAAGAAGAAACTATCTTTATGATTACTAATTTTTTTTCTTTTTCTTATTATTATTTTGATTACCATCTTTTACTATCTACTGCATTAATTACTGATATCATTAACATTACAAGTGATTTAATTATATATTTTGCCACTAATTAATTGTTGATATTGTTAAATGTTTTAGATTGATATTTTGGAAGGATAGATTGATATAAGGACACAAAAACTAAAAGACACCTAAAAATATATATGATATCTAGTGGAAGCTGTAAATCTAAGTACTGAAAATTGAATAGTTGAAATAGTAACAGTTTGGGTGTCCTGGAGGAATATAAGAGAACTATAAGGAACTGGGGAAGTTGGTTTAAAGTGGCAGCAAAGATGACAACATTCCTAATCTGACTAGAATTGGCACAGGAAAGAGGCAGGGGAACTGAGTCCAGCAAGGCAAAGGTCCATTGAAGAAATAATGCAAAGGAAAAGATCAAATTCATTCAAAGATCTACAACAGATGTTACAAACAATAGAGGGTGTTATGCTGAAAAATCACGAGGATTTGAAATGAGAGATAGAAGAAGTAAGGAAGGACACTGGAGAACTGAAAGAAAAGATGAGATCAATGGACAATAAATTTGAATGCTTCCAACAACAAAATATGAAAAATGAGCAAAAATCGCAGGAGATGGAGGAGAGAATGGGAAGGGAAGAAAAAAGAGTGGAGGAGATGGAAGAAAGATGAATACAAGCTAACAAAGATCTCAAAATGTTAGTCATCCACTTAGAAACAGAAAAGGCAGCTCACTACCTACGGTTCCAGAATGTGAGGGAAGAAAAGAGTGAGGACTTCCCGGAGATGATGGCGGATTTATTGGTGGGAGCACTAGGAATCGGGAAAGAGGAAATGATCAATGAAATGGATTAAATCTATAGGATCCATATTAATTATGCACGTAGGAATAATCTACCCAAAGAGGTGCAAATTAGATTCATTAAAAAATTGATTCGTGATGAGATCCTACATAGGACCATAGAGGACCCATTAGAGTTTAGAGGAAGACAGCTGGTGGTGTTCAAACAAGTCCCTAGAAGGGTAAGAGAATTAAGACGACCCTACCAAACGCTAACATCTAAACTAACAAGAAAAAATGTAAATTTCTGGTGGTTGATACCAGAAGGGATTATGGTATCCTGGGGAGAAAAAAAGTTTAGACTGGACACGGTTGAAAAGTAGAAGAGTTCTACAGACAGAATTTTGGCAGTGAGGTTGAGTTGGAAGAAAGAGAAATAAGGGAAGAAGGAGAACTAAGAGGGCAGTCACCAGGTAAGAGGGAATCTCAAATTAAAAAGAAAGGAAATGGAAAAGGAGAGAGTGTGGACAATGGGAAAGACAATGATGGTGGATGCAAAGAACACAAAGAAGTCAGACAAATGAGGGCAACAAGACCTAAGTATAAGTAGAGGCTTACAAGATGAAATAACAAACTTATCTTTGAATGTGAATGGTTTAAATGCTCCAGGAAAAAGGAAAAAAAATCAATAATGCTGTGATGAAGATATAAACATATTCCATAACTTGTTGCATTTTAATAGATGTTGATGTTTCTTTTTTATATGTGTCTCTTGCAAAACTATTATATCCAAATTCATCTTATATTATAGGCTGATATCTTTACTGAATTCGGATTACAAATTTTTTATGACAATCATGGCAGACAGATTAAAGACATTTTTAGAGAATTTTATTCATTCTGGCCAAAATGGCTTCCTGCCCAGAAGACATATAAGGAACAACATCAGGACCATTTTAGATACCATAGAATATTATGAAGTCCATAATGAAAAACAGATGGCACTGATATTTATCAATGCGCAAAAAGCTTTCGATAACGTTAAATGGGACTTTATATTAGAACAATTAAATTATATGGATTTTGGGAAAAAAATTATAAGGATGTATAAAGCAATCTATTTCAGACAGGAGGCCAAAGTGGTAATCAATGGGGAAATGATGAAGTATTTTCCAATTCAAAAAGGGACAAGACAAGGTTGTCCGCTATCACCATTATTGTTTATTTTATCATTAGAGATTTTAATTAGAACAATTCGAGAAGACGAACAGATCAAAGGTTTAAAAATAAGAAAAGAAACTTTTAAAGTACAGGCATTTGCGGACAATCTTGTCTTATTGTCACATTGTCTCATTGTTGAAGAGCCTGTAGAAAGAGCCTGTGGAAGTGCTAGAGGAATATGGGGAAGTAGCAGGCCTAAAAATATATAAGGAAAAAAAAAGGAAATTATAGTAAAAAATATGACTGAAGAGCAAAAAAAAAAAAAAAAAAAAAAGAATTGGAACGAAAGATAAATATTCAGATTACGAAAAAATAGATATTTAGGAATTCAATTGACTGCAAGATGCATCACACTCAAAGAAGATAATTATGATAAATTAATAGCACAAATTAGGTCTGATTTGGAAAAACGGGGAAAACTAAAGCTATCTTTAATGGGCAGGATAGCCACCATTAAGATGAATGTCCTACCAAAAATGTTATTTCTATTCCAGTGCATACCAATTCGGCTCAAAAAAGACTTTTTTACTAATTTGGATAGACATATTTCAAAATTCATCTGGCAAGGAAAAAAACCTAGAATTAGATTAAAAGATGCTAGAGAAAGAGGGGGATTTGGTTTGCCAGATTGTGGAAAATATTATTATTATATTATATTATATTATATATTATATATAAATATTATTAGGCAGTAGTTTTGGTATGGATAAGTGAGTGGATGCATATCAAAAATACAAGACTATTGGAGCCAGAAGGCCACGATTTACAGACAGGGTGGCATGCTATTTTATGGGAGGAAAAGCATAAAGTCCATCAGTATTTCCAGAGGCATTATATCAGGAGGGCTCTATTAGATATTTGGATCAAGATAAAAACAAGTAATTATATGGAAATTCCCAATTGGGTGTCACCTTTAGAAATGTATATTCATCCAAATTTTACTAAATTAGGGGGGTTTGTCACCTATAAAGACATTCTGAGAGGAGAATCGAAAATGAGAAATATTTTAAAGGAAGAAGGAATTGAATTGGAATGGTGGGCTACCTCCAAATACAATCTAAATTTAGCAAAGACAAAAAGGAATGGGGTATAAAGCAAGAATTATCAGTATTAGATAAGATTTTATTAAGTAGGGAGGGTATGACCATAAGTAAATTATATTGTTATTTATTGGAACAAGACATGATTGAGGAACAAGTCAAAGAAATGATGATAATTTGGAAAATTTATATAAGATGTTTTATAAGTGGCACCTCCCCCCAACAAGTTAGCACGAATCAATAAAGGAAATTCTTCCAGGATGTTGAGGCTCTAGAAAGCATGCAGAGAACAGCAACAAGAATTATTTGGGGGCTGGAGGTTAAAACATATAATGAACAGTTGCAGGAACTGGATATCTAGTCTAACAAATGAAGATTGGGTGCAACATGATAGCAGTCTTCCAATATTTGAGGGGCTGTCACAGAGAAAGGGGGGGCAATCTATTCTTCAAAGCACCAAGAGCAGAACAAGAAGTATACAAAAGGATGAAGGCTATTGCTGAGCACATTGTAAGCCGCCCTGAGTCTCCAGAGAAGGGAGGCATATAAATCAATTTTTTTAAAAAAAGAAGAAGAAGTAACAGATGGAAGCTTATCAAAGAGATCTCTAACTTACGGAGAAATTTTCTGTCATTAAGAACAATTTATGAATGAAATGGCATGCAAATGGAATGAAATGGCATTCAGAAATTGTGGGTGCTCTATCACTGGAGGTTTTAAAGTCAAAATTGGACAGCTATTTGTCTGAATACATGGACCCCTCATGTCAACCCTGAGCTACAAATATTCATCTTCATTAGAACAGCCATTTCTCCAGAATGGTGTAGGGTCTCTTCTTCAAGCAGGGGGTTGGACAAGAAGATCTCTAAGGTCCCTTCTAACCCTGTTATTCTATGTTCTACCATCCTTCCTAGAAATGTAAAAAGTTATCCTGGATGCAATCTTGCCAAACATGTTGCCCAATGCAGGGGTCCTCTGCTTCAGCATCCTTAACCATCCTTTCTGTTTAATAACTCTAATGAAGAATAGTTCTTAATATTAGAAAATTTAACCAGTCTACTTTATTGTAATTTGAATCCATCGTTACTGTCCTGAGTTTTGGCATGTTGTTTTTCTCACTGTTTATTCCACATGTTTGTGGAGTCCCCCCTCTCCCTCCCTCTCTACATTTTTATCTGAACATTTATCACAACCACTAAGCAAGCTGTATAAAAATGGAATATCTGGATCTCTTTCTGTTAATATTCAAGCCCATTTATGGGAAAAGAAATGGCAGTTGTTGATGATCTCTCATGAGAGTCCTATGTTTTCTTCCTACCCCACTATTTTCAATTTATAATTCTCTAGATCAAATTTGCAATGTGTCTTCCAAACACATTCTTTTGTTTTCATGAGATACATCTCATCTCTTCTCAAGAACTTATCTTGGAAATATTT
Organism: Arizona elegans; assembly: GCA_022577455.1. NCBI lineage: Eukaryota > Metazoa > Chordata > Lepidosauria > Squamata > Colubridae > Arizona > Arizona elegans. The sequence goes on from JAKOOJ010000001.1 coordinate 161,547,379, forward strand.
CAAGAATTCCAACTATTTGTATTTGCATTATTCATATAGCCAGTTGTTTGTTCTCTCTATATTTAGGCTATGTCCTTTGAAAAGAAAGAATATAGAAAGCCCCATTTGTACCCTCAGTTCTTTCAGTCTCCTGCCCAGGATGTTATAGTCACTTGCATATGTTTCACATTGCATCCAGCAAGGGGACTAGAGGCTACAGTATACGATGAACAGTTGTGGGAACTGAGTATATCTAGTCCATGAAGAGAAGGACTAGGAGTGACAAGATAGTAGTCTTCCAGTACCCGATGGCTGTCACAGAGAAGAGGGGGGTCAACTGATTCTCCAAAGCACTTGAGGGCAGGACAAGAAGTAATAGACAGAACCAGCAGTGTGTTGCAGACAGCAAAAAGCTAACATAGCCCTAGGCTGCATCAACAGAAGGATAGTATCAAAGGTTTTACACTTAGGCAAGAAAAACAAATGCACAGGTATAGACCTGGCTCAACAGCTGTAATTGTGAGAAGGATCTATGGGTAGGAATCCTAGTAGTCAACCACCAAAATATGATCCAGCAATATGTTGCAGCTGCCAAAAAAGCCAACATAGTCCTAGGCTGTATCAACAGAGGGATAGCATCAAAGTCACATGAAATCTTGGGGCTGCTTTATACTGCTTTGGTAAGATCATACTTGGAATACTAATTCCAGTTTTGGTCACCTTGATAAAAAAAAAGATGTTGAGGCTCTAGAAAGAGTGCAGAGAAGAGCAACAAGGATGATTAGGGGGCTGGAGGCTAAAACATGATGAATAGTTACAGGTATTGGATATGTTTAGTCTAACAAAGCGAAGAACTGGGCATGTCATGATAGCATTGTTCCAATATTTGAAGGGCTGTCACAGAGAGGAGAGGGTCAACCGATTCTCCAAAGCACCTGAGGGCAGGACAAGAAGTAATGGACAGAAGCTTGTCAAAGAGAGCTCTAGCTTAAGGAGAAATTTCCTGTCAGTGACAATGATCAATCAATGAAAGGCTTGCCTTCAGAAGTTGTGGGTACTCCATCACTGGAGGTTTCAAGAAAAGATTGGACAGCCATTAGTCTGGAATGATACAAGCAGGAGGTTGAACTAGAAGATCTCTAAAGTCCCTTCCAACTGTATTATTTTGTATTCTATGTATCTCTAAACAATTGGGGGGGGGGGATTTCACTTAAAACACTCATTTTGAAAATGAACCTTGGTGTATTTTCAGCCCTTTGCACTTTTGAGAAATGAGCAGAATCTGATAAATAGTCAGGTTCTAATTCATATATTTGTTTTGGAGCTGCAGATCAAATCAGTGGATATTTGAATTAGCAAAATATGAATTCTTCAGATTTAATATCCCCAAGCTATATCAGAAAATCCACATGTTGTCTAGTGAGCAATTTTTATTATGTAGTACAGTATTTATTATAAATATATGCCCTTTACCATTCATGGAAGGCAGCACCCTTAACTAATTCTCTTTCTCCAGTGTACTGCATCTTTTGCAATCATTGTTATAGCCTGGGAGATTCCAGGGAAACTGTAGAAGTGGGCAATTTTTAACAATTGCCTCTCACTCATTTAATTGATTGAAGCATCTGCTGGAGCAGATAAACATTCATGAACAGAAAGGGTTAATCAAATACAACCACATAAACTGACTTCCATGTCCCTTTTTTTAACTTCCATAGATAAAGGAGAACTTCTGTTAGCTAGAATCAAGGAGAAGAAAAAAAGGATAAAAATAGCAATACACATGAGCTCTGGTTTTCTTCTTTAAATAATAGAACTGTTTGCAATATTTTAGTGTAGATGAAACAGATAAATATCTTTACAGATAAATTCTATAAAGTTTTAGAATATAGTCATTATGAAGAAAATACACTAGTATTTACTAAATATAATATGATCTATTATTACTTTAAATAAAACAATTTTAAAAGTGTACATTTATTATAATGCAGAGTCCATATCAAATGCTGTAGTATTGATCTGATAGAACTTTACTCATAATTTAATAAGACTGTACTTTAATATCATCAAATATACAAGGCTGAACAGTTCAAAGATAGCAAAAAATATGCATAAAAATCTCAAGCTTATGGGAAATGCATGACAGCTTTTTTATTTCTAACCAGTTGTGACTTTGGAAGGTGTAACCTTGTATTGTTTCATACTGTGCCCTGCTGGACAGTTTAAAAATCACTCAGGAACAGCTATCTTCCCTATTTTCACTTCGCTGGCATAATGAAATTCTTCATTTTTTTCAAACAAGATACAGTCATAACAACTCTTCATAACTTCCCTAGCATCTCCCATCATAATAAGAATGCATATTTTTGTCTCACATACACACATATCCATACATAATACTAGAATGAGTCAGATTCATAAGAGATCTACATAGTCACTGTAATTCATTCGTTTATCTATTCATAACTGAAACCAATATAGTTATTTCACTTTAATGCTATTTCAAGATATATATATATATATATATATATATATATATATATATATATATATATACATTGTTTACTTTTGATTAAGTTGATAATTAGCAGTATCATTTCAGCATAACACATGTGTGAATATATATATATATATATATATATATATATATATATATATATATATATATATATATATATATAAGAATATATGTATATTCTTGTTAAATGTGCTTGTTCATATTAACTATGTGAAATGTCTTTGAAAAAGAGATTATGTAATATACTAAAATAATACTAATACAGAAACGCCTACCAAATCACATCTGCAGTACATTCAATAATATCTTGCACAATTTTAACACTAAGAAATATATAGTAAGATTGAGAAAACAGCTAGAGAAAGTGCTAAATTTATTTAACTGCACCTAAGTACTGCTTAGGGGAAAAAAACTGTGCACTGACAAGCAAATGCTGATGTATTCACTTTTTTGTATAGAGAGTAGTCAGACATTTTTATTGCAAAATACCGTCTGGAAAAGATGCAAAATAAAACTGATAAAATGCGGAAAGAGGAAAAGTAGGATGACAAAGATCCTATTCCTTTTGCTTATGGAGTTCAAAGGCATAACATGCAGGACCCTGCAGCAAATAGAAAGCTACACTAATTTTAAAAATATAAAATGCTATAAAGTGCCCTGCAGGGCAGGAGTATATGAATCTACTTGCACCTAAATAAGATATGGTTCATTTACTTCACAGCTTAGCCTAATGTAATCAGTGGATTTCTAGCCTAGAGTTGTAACAGGGAAATAGCCGATACCACAGAGGCAATACTCCCAGCCATTGAGGAGGCTTCAGCTAGATTGCTGTTGATTAGAAAATTTTTCAGTTTGACAAGCACTTAATGAATATAAATCACACTTTGATTGGTTTCCATTGAGGCCAAGGGCACATCTGGGAAAAAAGAGCACCTCCTCTTAAAAAACAGTACAGGACCCCTACAACTGTATTATAAGTTTAGCCAACAGTATGTATTTATAAAATACAGCTGAGTATATTGCACATGCCAATCTTATACACTCCTGCATGACAACACATTATGAAATATTGTGTCTAAATTCTATTTCAAACTATTTCCAAGAAGAGGACAATCTTGAAATAAAATTGGACAAACTTTGAAAATGTTTTCACAATTCCACTACTGCAACTTCACAACAGCTTCACAACTGACTTAGCTATGCATTTCCATTAGCAGAAAGCAATGGAAATTTTGCAGACTTTCCTATTCCAGCAATTTCTCCCACCCCTGATATGGGAAAGTACAGTGACGGCTGCTTGGGTGGAAAAAATAATTATAGATACATCAACTACCAATTAAATGGAGGCTGACACTGCACAGAAAGAAAATGTTAGCATTTTTATAGGTCTTTTGAAAGCTGAACTTTAGCCATCTACACATTACACAAATAGGTTTTTGTGTAATGTGTAGATGGCTTACAAATAGGTTTGTAATTTAACCATTTCCTTCCTCACTAATATTCCGTTATACTGAAAATTAGACTTTACATTTTGAATTTCACATTACTAAACATTCTAAGAACAACTTAATAGATATTCCATTTTGGCAGCTCTCCCAATTAATGAAACTTTTATTTTCCAAATATGGAGATCTTACAGTTGTGCAACTGTTGTGCAACTGTTTAGAGCTGGAGGAGTCTTAAAAAAACCTAGATTTTAAGTAAGTAAAATAACTACAGAATAACAGTTGGAGGGAACTTTACACATTTGCATGAGAAATTGTTAGTATTTGGGATGAGTTTCTTTCAGAACTTTTTTAGATACTGCACAAGGATTTTAACAGACTCAGAAGACCCTAAGAAAAATTCTAAAGGGATAAAAATCCTAAAGGAAAAACAACTCAAGAAACAGAAATATGATCAAGAATATGATCATAAAAACCCAGGGCAACACAATACCACTGAAGAAGAAAAGCAGAAAAAAAATCCAAGAAGAAACCAGCACAGTTGCACCAAGATCTCTCTGATAAACTGAAAGACAAAAAGGATAAGTAGAAAAAATGGAAAGAGGGACACATAACTAAGGCAGAATATCAGCAGATAGCCAGAACATGCAAAGATGAAATCAGGAAAGCAAAGACTCAGAATGAATAGAGAGTTGCAACAAAAGTCAAAGTTAATTTAAAAAAAGTTTTTTCAACATATAAGCAACAAGAAACAGTCCACTAAGGAGAAAAGATGGCAAGGAAGTAAAAGGCAGCAGAGAGAAAGCAGAGCTGCTTAACTCATTCTTTCTATCAGTCTTCACACAAAAAGAAACTATAGCCCAAGCTACCAATAACATAACTGTAAAAGACAGATTATAAATAAAAATTAAAATAAGCAAGAAAATGGTAAGAAAACACCTGTCTGAACTTGATGAATATAAATCACTGTGACATGATGGATTATATCCCAGAGTTCTGAAGGAGATGGCAGATGTTATCTCCAAATCATTGTAACATATCTTTAAAAAATCCTGGAGCATAGAGGATTGGAAAAGAGCTGATGTGGTTCCAATCTTCAAAAAAAAAAAAGGGGGGGGGGGCGGAACAACCAGACCCAGGAAACTATAGACAAGTGATGGCGAACCTTTTTCTCGTTGCGTACCGGGAGTGTATGTGTGCACGTGTGATAGTGCATGTATGTGCCAGCACCCATAATACAATGGGACCCTCACGCATGCGCATGCGCACACATACGCCCCGCATTGTGCCCACTCCCCCACGCATGCGCTCTGCATTGTGCATGCGCAGTCTCCCACATCTGCTTCATGCCCCCCCACCATGCCTGTTTTGGGCCTGAAAAGTCTGGGCTTTCGGGGGAAGGGATTGAAGCCCTGGCCCACTGCTTCTGGCAGCACAAGAACCACCACTGCCAGGTGCAAGGAGGTGGTGGGAAGGATCTGTGGTTTGGGGCTTCCCTGTCTCCCCACCCAAGCAGGCTGTCCAGGGGAAGGGATTGAAGCCCCTGCCTGCTGCTTCTGGCAGCGCAAGAACCGCCGCCACCGGGTGCAAGGGGGTGGTGGGAAGGATCTGCAGTCTGGGGCTTCCCTGTCTCCCCACCCGAGTAGGCTGTCCACGGAAAGGGATTGAAGCCCTGGCCCTCTACTTCTGGCACTGGCACCCCTCGCCTCTGGCAACAGCGGTTCTTGGGATGCCTCTTCTCCGGCAGCACCAGGAGCAGGACTTCCTGCGGGTTTTTCTCCCCACCGCAATGTATGAAGAATGGGAGGGGAGACACCTGCTTAGCCCTTTTCTGGAGGAGGTGGAAAAGGGGGGTGTCTTCGTTATTCTGAGGCATGGCAGCTGATTCTTGCTCTGCCTACGCAGTGGGCATTTTGGTGATCTGGCAAGGCTGCGTGGTTACCGCAGCGGCTTGTAAAGCTCAGGCTGAGCCTGCGGGCCGCCAGATCTGGAGCCGGCAGCAGCTTTTTCCTTCCCCTGGATAGCCTGCTCGAGTGGGTAGACAGGGAAGCCCCAGACCGCAGATCCTTCCCACCATCCCCTTGCACCTCGCGGCGGCGGTTCTTGCGCTGCCAGAAGCAGCAGGCAGGGGTCTCAATCCCTTCCCCTGGACAACCTGCTTGGGTGGGGAGACAGGGAAGCCCCAGACCGCAGATCCTTCCCACCATCCCTTTGCACCTCGCGGCGGCGGTTCTTGCGCTGCCAGAAGCAGCAGGCGGGGGCTTCAATCCCTTCCCCTGGACAATCTGCTTGGGTGGGGAGACAGGGAAGCCCCAGACCGCAGATCCTTTCCACCACCCCCTTGCACCTGGCAGCAGCAGTTCTTGCGCTCCCTTTCCCCAGCGGTGGCAGGTGCAGCTGGTGGGGGAGAGAGGGTGGCGGCAGGCTGCAGTAGCAGGCTGGTTGCGCTGGCTACGAGGCAGCGGCAGCTCCTTCTCCTGCCATCCTCACTCTCCAGGCAGCATCCAGGCAGCCATACCTGGCCTCCCCCTGCAGTAGCCCATGTGGATTCCAGGCAGCGCAGCTTCAGGGCCTTTCCTCGCCGTGGCGGTGGCAGTGATGAGGCAAGCAGGCAGCCAGGAATAGGGGAGTAACTGGTGACAGTGCTCCTGGCTGGCAAGGGGTGGATATCCTGAGGCTATATGTGGGCAACGACGTCATGGCCAGTGCGCACCCGCACTAAAGGCCAGCTGATTGTCGCGCACACATGCACACCAGTAACCCGCAGACTAGCTGGCTGGTGCACATGTGTGGCCTGGAAACCCGGAAGAGGAATGGGCGAAACCATGCGTGCCAGGCGACATGGCTCTGCATGCCACTTCTGGCACGCGTGCCATAGGTTCGCCAGCACGGCTATAGACCAATCAGCCTAACATCAATACCTAGGAAGATATTGGAAAAAAATAATTAAAAAACAGATCTGTGAACATCTAGAAATAGCCAGCAAAGGTTTGTTAAAAATAGATCATGCCAAACCATTCTTTGACAAAATAACTAAATTAGTAGACCAGTAAAATGCTGTTGACATAGTATACTTAGACTTCAACAAGGCATTTGACAAAGTACACCACAACTTATTTCTTGGTAAACTAGAAAAATGTGGGATAGGCAGCATCACCACCAGATGGATTTGTAACTGGCTAACAAACTACTCAATGAGTTGTTGTTAATAAAAATAGCTAGATTTTAAACAGTATATATAGAAGAAGTATGAGTATCTGTTTATCCCAGGGGAAGTTCTGTGTGCATAACATGCTTCAGATTCTGTGTGATAGATACACAGTCTTTAATAAACTTAATGTGGTCTTCAGGAGACAAATATTGCCTATTCCCGCTTTGGTCAATACAGTATGTGCCATTATGTTTGTAATCCATAAAATGCCATACTTGTTAAACATTTTTATAAATTAATGTGAGCATGGAAACATCAGTGGCAGTAACTGTTTTTTTCTAAGTCTGTATCAGTTGTAAGCCTATTAAGGAAAAGATGCTTTAGCCTCCAAATATGAACAAGTCATTCAGATGTCCTCTATATAGGTTTGCCTTTGAAAATACTTGCAATTGTTTTCTGTAATACTCCAGCTAGCAGCTCTATCATCACCTCAACCAGGTCTTCCTCATTCTCTTCCACAATATACTGAAATCTCAGATAATAAGCCACCTTTTCCATCTCGAGAAAGATCCTTCAACTCTCTAGTAATATAACAGTAAGATAAACCCACAATCTCAATATATATATATATATATATATATATATATATATATATATATATATATATATGATTACAAGTTAATAATTAATAATTTATAAATATTAATAATTAATAAGTCTGTCAGCTCAATTAATTACTCATAAGTCTTAAGGGTAAGCGCTTTCTCAGTTTCTTCTTCCTTCAGCAGTCAAGTTTATAGTCCACATTAGATTTAACCACACTGTTATTATTGTAGTCCTTTTGGAAATCTTTTTGCAGATTAAAATTTGTAATCCACCATGGCCCCAAAACTGTCAGGAGTAAATGCCTTGCCTCTGACCCAGAGCTAGAGGTAGGGGGGCTGGACAGGCCAGCCCACAAGGTACACCCTAACCCAATAGCCCCTCCTTACCTTAGCCATGCCCAGGGGGTACTTAAGGGTCAGCCATGCGGTCCTGCTCCAGTTCCAGAGATGTACCTGTATTGATGAGAAGCTCAGTCAATAAACAATAAATGATTTAAACAAGATCTGCTTGTGGAATTATTGGGCACAATCTTCGAACATATCTAACAATTTGGTAGCAGAGGATGGTTTAACAGCCCAACTCAAATATTCCACAAGCATGCAAAGGACCAAGGCAGAAAGGGCGAACACCAGAGCGTTCACCAAGAAGATGGCAGAACGACCTGCCCAACCCAAAGCCACCCAAGGAGAGGCACCTGAAACGAGCGGCCTGCTCCACCACCCACGCACCCCTGCCAGACGCGGCGAGGGGTGGAAAGAACATGAGATCCCAAAAGGGGAAATGCACGACCTGAAAGGAAAACTCCTGGACCTGATAGATTCATCGCAAAGCAACACCGACCTCATCGCGGAACTCCGAAGCCTGATCGAAGGCTGCGAAGCAGCGAGTGAGGAAGATGAGGATGAATCCGAATACAGCGGCGGAGAAGCGGTAAGGGAGAACACCCCCCACCAAAAACCCACCAAAAAAGCCGAAGGGATTTTCGCGCCCTTTTCACGGCGGCCATCTTGGGAGGCGGCGTCATCAAAAATGGCCAACCACCCATCAATAGATTCCCGAGATTTAAATCTCATGGCGGAAATCGGGGCCTACTCCAAGGTAACCCCCCAAGAATACCACAACCAACAAGGAAACCCAAGGCCAAAAGCCACAGGCTCGCCTACCGAGCCCGAACTCAACAAGGCCATCGAATTGATTGCCGCGGCCCTGGGGGACAAGGTGAAGCTACCGGACACGCACCCCGGTGCCAGGCCCAAGCGCAAAGGGGACCCTAACGTGAGGAGGCCCGACACCGACACCCATCCCAGGGATCGATCACCGCCGCGCGGATCCAGAGCCACCCAGAACCCCCAAGAAGCCTCCCCTTAAAAACGGAACACCGGAGGCGATGGGACTACTCACCGGACCTACGAACTGGACCAGACCCATGGCCTGCGGGGCCATCCACAGGCAGGGGACGTCCATCGGCGGGCAGGGGACTCGGCCCGACTCCCGGAGGCAACATCCATACGAGGCCGGGCCATCCGGGACCATTCGCGGCCCCAATGGGACTCCGGACCTTCGACGACGATCCTCACCGCTTCCCGAGGCTCCAGACGATGACCCACGACGATTCCGGACGAGCGAGGCCGACCAAGGAGGAACCGAAGGCCCATCCGGAAGATTGGGGCCTCTACCCGGGAGCTACAGGGACGAGCTCCTCACTCCACGGCGGCTGGGAAGAAATGAACTTCGCGCACGCGCAATGCGCCCCTACAGGAGAAACGGAAGAAGACATAGAGCTACACCGACGCATGCACACAGAGACAAGTCAGTTCAGACTTGCCACAGTCGTTCCTCTGCCTTATTGTGAGTTCCCTCACGTAAGGAACCATGGACAGCGGCATAATGTGAGTAACTTAAACTATAATTCAGGGACCTTGCCAAGTGACTTCCTCAAACTAAGGCTAGATGGGGAGAATTTCCTGGACTGGAACAAGCAGCTCCAGGTCACCCTACTCAAAGAAGACCTACTATCCATAGTCACTGATCCCCCCAAAAAACCCTGGACTTTTGAGTTAGATTGCACCCACCATAAAGCATACTGTATTGTTATTGCCAGCATTACCCCCAGTATTTGCCCCAGTATCAGACACCACCTGACTGCCCTAGAGGTAATACAGAGAATGCACAAACTATTTTACTGCCAGAGCGTGGCAAGCACCACCAGGTTGTCCAGGGAATTCTATGCCACCAAACACAAAGCAGGGACCCCAATGAGTGAACATTTATTGTCCCTAAACGCCACCAGAGCCCAGCTGACACAAAGGGGGGAGGTCATAAGCGAAAGGACCATGATAAGCATCATTGTAAATTCCCTAGACTCCAGCTGGGACACCTTCATTACACAAATAGACAACCTGGGGACAGGAAAACTCTCACTAGAGTTACTAACAAGCAAACTAATAGCTGAGGACAGCATCAGAAAAGATTGTTCGCTAAGCCGCAGGGAGCAAAGGCCCAGCAAGAAGGTCGAGCCACAGGGCAGGAACCACAGCAACGCAGAGTGCTACTTATGTGGATCAAGAAACCATTACAAAAGGGACTGCCCTAGAAACACAGGGGACAGGGACAGACCACACAGGAGGGACAGATCAGAATCAAGGACAAGATATACTAGCAGACGCTCACCAGAGGACAGGCACAGGCGTAGGGATTCACCTAGCCCCAAGGACAGGAGAAATCACAGGGACAGCTCCAGGGAAAGCCAAACGGGTTCGCTGTATGGCATAGGAGACCAGGAGCAATATACAAACCAGGACAGGAAGGAAGGTACTTGGCTGTTGGATTCAGGAGCCACAAATCATACCACATATGACTGTAATCTACTAACATCATTTACAGAGGAGAGTTTTATAATAAAGGTGGCTAACCAGAACAATGTGCAAGTAACAGGCAAGGGTAATGCATACGTGCCGGGGATAGGAGAAATACAGGGAGTGCTATTGGTACCCAATATACCCTACAACATCCTTGCCACTCTAAAGTTAAGCAAGGACAATGATGTTGAGGTAACATTCAAGGGAGGAAAGGCGCAAGTGACTAGAAGGGGCAAAAACATAGGAAGAGTAGTAATCAGCGGGGAACTTCCCTTCTACCACCCAGCCCGAGACAAACAACCCAGAGTAAACAACCACCGAAAGGCCAGCCCCGATAACCCAGATAACACAAGTAGAGAAATAGAGGGGGTTAGCCACCCACACACCAATGATGAAGCAAGTGAGCAGGGGGCAGCCAGGAAAGAAAGGCCAGCGATAGGGAAGCCTATGCACGACAATTGCGCTCACCTATTACACAGAAGGTTAGGACACATTAGCTTCCCGGTGGTGCAGAAGGTCATGGAATGCTCTGAAGGTGCAAAAATAAAGAATTGTGAGAACTATCTCGAGTGTTCTGTCTGTAAGAACTCCAAATTAAAAACCAAACCTAGGCCCAAAAAGTCAGTACGCACTACAGATTCAATCTTTCAACTCATACATATGGGCCTAGTGAGGCCACTAAGGCCCTCCATCAAGTACAGGAAAAGATACTTCCTGACCATAGTGGATGATTTCAGCCGCTATGGCTTTGTATACACACTAAAACAAAAGAGCGAAGTATTCCAAAAATTTAAGGAATTCTACGCAAGGGTAGAGACACAACACAATACCAAAATCAGACAAATAATGACAGACCGGGGGTCTGAGTTTTTGTCAAGCGACTTCTCACGGTGGCTAAAGGCACGCGGGGTAGTCCACTACACGTCTTCTCCATTTTCGGCCTTTCAAAATGGAGTGGCGGAACGAAAAAACGGAACACTGCAGACCATGATGAGGTGTGCATTAGAGGATGCAGGCCTGGGGCAACACTTCTGGTCGGAGGCGCTTATTTATTCAAACTACACTCTGAACAGGTTATGGTCCAGCGTACTAAATAAAACTCCATACGAGTTAATGTACCAAAGGAAGCCACAAATATCACACCTACACATATTCGGGGTCACAGCAGATGTACATGTCCCCAGACAATTGAGACACAAGGGAGACAGGGTATCCAGAAGGCTGAGGTTCATGGGGTATGAGCCAGGAACGAAGGGATACAGGTTCATAGACAGCAACAACAATTTCGTAATTTCACGAACAGCGGTTTTTCACGAAAATACCAACTGGTCCAAGATACACCTCAACGAGGTGTCCCTTAGCAAGGACGGACCAGGGAACAACCAGAGGGAGGTAATACCAAACACAGGAAAGGTTACAGAACAGGAAAGGATCAAAAGCAAGAGACAGGGAGTACTAGTGAAGGAGTGGAAGGAGAACCACCCATGCATCAAAGTGGACTCACTTACTGAGAAAGAAGCTAGGTACATGCATGATACTGATACACCCCCTGACAGGCCAGTCAGGGCAAACAGGGGCAAGGTGCCACAGAGGTTAGGGGATTACGTATTATCTCTCCACACTAACCAACTAACACCCAACACATACGAGGATGTGCTAAGGTTACCAGATGAGGAAAGAGCAAAATGGGAACATGCCATGGAGAGGGAAATGGACAGCCTGAGGGAACTAAACGTATACACTCCCTCTGAAGTCCCAGCAGGAAAAACGACAATAGGCACCAGATGGGTCTACAAAGTCAAAACATTAGAAGAAAACAAAACCCTCTACAAGGCCAGACTAGTAGCGCAGGGGTTTGCCCAAAAATACCCTGATGATTACACAGAAACATACTCCCCCACAGTCAGGGCTGAAAGCGTAAAATGCGCTTTAGTTATTGCATCACTGCTGGGGTTAGAGGTACACCAATTCGACGTGCAGACCGCTTACCTGCACGCTGAGCTCGACAAAGAGATTTACGTAAGAGCAACACCCAGCCAGACTACCAGAAAGGGAGAAACATGGATTCTAAACCGGAGCTTGTATGGGCTCAAGCAATCAGGGAAATGCTGGTACGAGTGCTTGTCTAAGACATTGAAGTCCATGGGGTTTTCAGCCACCTCAGCCGACAACTGCTTCTTCACTAAGAAGTCAGACAATTCCCTCGAGTACGTCTTAATATACGTGGACGATATACTATATATTGGTAATCAGACCAGCAAATGCAGTGACTTCGCCAATGAGCTAGGAAAGCATTTTTCACTGAAGATTTTGGGTAAGGTAGACAAATACCTGGGAGTGCAAATCACAAAAACGGACAAAGGTTTCCAACTGTCACAGAAGGACAAAATCTTGGAACTGATACATAAGTGCAATATGACAACCGCCAAGGGGTGTGAAACACCAATGCAGCCAGACTTCCTGAAGGACATGTATAATGAGGCTGAGCCGTTCAAAGACAACACGCTGTACAGATCCACCATAGGCTCCCTATTATACATTGCGAACTGGACAAGGCCAGATATCGCCCTACCTGTCAACTTGCTGTCTCGGCACATAGGTAAGCCCACTGTGTACCATTGGGAAGCCATAAAAAGGGTACTGAGATACCTAAAACACAGCTCCGATGCTTGCCTGTCACTGGAACCCGAGAATGCCACAACACCCACACTCACATGCTACGCAGATGCTGACTGGCTGGGGATGTGAAAAGTAGGAGGAGTACCTCAGGCTACGTGTTCTTCCTCAACAACAGCCCAGTGCATTGGTACACAGGGAAACAGGACCTGGTAGCCACATCTACCACAGAAGCTGAATATATTTGTTTGTCCAAGGCCACCAACAACCTGATCTGGTTTGACGACCTGCTCATGGACATATGGGCCAAACCAAACTACCCCATCACTATGCACGAAGACAATAAAGCAGCTATGGAAATATCAAAGGCCGAAGCGGTTGGCCAAAGGTCGAGGCACATAGACATAAAATATAAACATGTTAGGCAGTTCGCAAACATAGGATTCATAAGGGTCATACATTGTGACACAGAAGAGCAAACAGCAGACATTCTAACAAAGCCATTGCAAAACAAACAACACACATACCTCACATCAAAATTGGGTGTCCTCCTAAAAATGACACCTCAAGTGTACACCACTCAGGAACATCCCGGCCAGGCATTTAGAGGGGTTTTTGTCAGGAGTAAATGCCTTGCCTCTGACCCAGAGCTAGAGGTAGGGGGGCTGGACAGGCCAGCCCACAAGGTACACCCTAACCCAGTAGCCCCTCCTTACCTTAGCCATGCCCAGGGGGTACTTAAGGGTCAGCCATGCGGTCCTGCTCCAGTTCCAGAGATGTACCTGTATTGATGAGAAGCTCAGTCAATAAACAATAAATGATTTAAACAAGATCTGCTTGTGGAATTATTGGGCACGATCCTCGAACATATCTAACAAAAACCCATCAGGTCACTATGCTTTTTTCCACGACAATACCTAGATAAATCTACAATTTCCAAGTTCACCAAGAATATTTCCCTCCTTTTTTCACTCTTCCACATTCAAGTTAGTTAATGTCCTCTCTGAATATCACAAGAGTCTTTATGGAGTCTTTATAAATATTGCATCAGTCACTTCCCTTTTGTATGCACTCTTCTGGTCAGTAGATGGCACCTTTACTCTTTTTTTAAATGCTGAAAAAGCTTCTCCTTAAGAGTTCTGTCTGACATCAGTAAAAAAAACCAAAAAAAAAAAACCAAACAAACAAAAAAAGCCAGTAGTAAATGTATTCCTACTAATCTTCTATTTTTTAGAGTTCTTTCAAAATAGTTAGTTTAGGCTTTCCTCTAACTCAGTCTCTGTTTCTTTATAGTTGTTTTGTTATTTTTTCTGGATCTGTCAATAGCTCTGAAAACTTAGTCGCTGCTACTCTCGTGGAGCAAAAATCCTGCTCCACTCTTTTTTTTAGTCCCACTTTTATGTTACTATATCAGGGTAAATTTGCAGAGGATTAGAGAGTTCTCACCCAGCGCAGTCACGTTGCTCTTTGATTTTTGTCTTCCTGTCTCTCACCAAGCTGTCACCGCTTTGGGTCAGCCATGATGACTGTCTTCTCTCCTGTCGGCTCCAAGGGGTTTCCCTTCACTCTAGCAGGAGATTGCCTTTCTCCACACAGTCTTTAGGGCTTCCCCTCTACCTTTCCTAACCCCTCGGGTGTTAACAATGCCCATCGAGGGCCACCAGACAGGCAAAATCAGGGAGGAATAATGGAGCCCCATTTCCCTGCTCTGCTTCACTGTGATGTCACTTCTGGAAATAAACATGATGTATAAAGAGGTATAGACGCAATATTTAGAATTCATACGAACTATGCAAGAAGGCATAAATTACCAAAAGAGGTGCAAGTGAGGTTTACCAAGAAGACACTGAGAGATGAAGTATACAAAAGAATGAGAGATGAACCTATGAAGTATAAAGGGAGAGAAATTCTGACTTTAAAACAGATACCTAGGAGATTTAGAGAGTAGAGGAGACAGTATCAATTCTTGAGAGCACAACTGATCAAATATAATGTGACGTTCAGAGGTTGATACCAGAAGGAATTCTGGTCTCCTGGTGAGACAAAAAAATTAGGGTGGATATCTTAGAGAAGGCACATGAATTTTTTGAACACCATTTTACTGCAAGTGAAGAACAGGAAAGCAGAGAGGAGATAGAAAGTCAAGATGAATTGCAAGTAGAAGAGAAAGTTTTAGAGCAAGAAGAAAAAGTGAGGGTAGAAAATGAGTGGGCAGAATGAGAAAGTGCAAGAACAAGAGTACAGAGAGAGATAAGAACAACTATCTATAAGTGAAAAGATGGAGAAGGAAGTAAAGATGCTATCTGTTAACATAAATGAACTCCCCCACAAAAAGAAAAAAAACCTTCACAAAACTACAAAGTTTAAAATTGGATATAATTTGCCTTCAAGAAGTGCATATTAAAAAGCAGCACAGCAACCTATTGGAATACCCCAAAATTGGGGAATTGTACTCATCACTAGCGCATCAAAAGAAAAGAGGGGTAGCACTATATGTCAGAGAATCGTTAAAAACTAAACAAATATATGCAGATGAAGAAAGGAGAGTACTAATGATGGAGGTATTAATAAACCAGAAACAAACCCTCTTGATTGCAATATACGCTCCAAATAATAAGCAGGAAAAGTTTTCAAAACTTCATAAAAAGATAACAGATGCTACAAACAATGCAGGAGGTTATGTTAAAGAACCATGAGGATTTGAAACAAGAGATAGGAGAAGTAAGGAGTGACACGGGAGAAATGAAAGAAAAGATGAGATCGATGGATGATAAATTTGAATGCTTCCAGAAACAAATTCTAAAAAATGAACAAAAATTACAGGAGATGGAAGATAGAATGGGAAGGGAAGAAAAAAAGTGGAGGAGATGGAAGAAAGATTAATTCAAGCCAATAGAGATCTCGGACAGACAATAATCCAATTGGAAATAGATAAGGCTGCCCATTTTCTACGATTTCAGAATGTGTGGAGAAAAAGAATGGGGACCTTCCAGAGATGATGGTGGAGCTATTGGCAGGAGCATTAGGAATTGGGAAGGAAGAAATGATTAATGAAATGGATGAACTTTATAGAATCCACACAAATTATGCACGTAGACATAATCTACCTAGAGAAGTGCATATTAGATTCGTTAAAAAATCGATCTGCGATGAAATTCTTCATAGGACCAGAGAAAATTCACTAGAGTTAAGATGAATATAGCTTGTGGTGCTCAAACAAGTCCCGAGAAGGGTAAGAGACTTAAGATGACCCTACCAAACACTTACAGCAAAACAAGGAAAAACGTAAATTTTCGGTGGCTGACTCCGGAAGGGATTATGGTATCATGGGGAGAAAGAAGGTTGAGATTGGACACGGTGGACAAAATATACGAGTTTTATAGACAAAATTTTGGCAGTGAAGTTGAATTGGAGGAAAGAGAAATAAAGGAAAAAGGAGAACTAGGAGGACAGTCACTAAATAGGGAGGAATCCCAAATCAAGGAAAAAGAGAATGGGAAAGGAGAGAATGTGGATAACGGAAAAGACAATGATGGTGGACGCAAGGAATATAAAGAAGTCAGACAAACGAGGGCAACAAGACCTAAGTATAAGTAGTAATGCTTTCAAGAAGCATTAGCAATTCTATCATTAAATGTTAATGGGTTAAATTCTCCAGGGAAAAGAAAAAACTTCTTTAGTAAATTGTATAAGACAAATGTGGATATAATAGTGCTGCAAGAGATGCACATAAAAAAGCAGCATCAGTACCTATTAAAATGCTCTAAGTTAGGAAAGATGTTCATATCTTCATCGCAGTAGAAGAAAGGGGGAATTGTAATGTATGCAAAAGAAGGTATTTTGGCCAAACAGATGTATAAAGACGAAGAGGGCAGAATATTGATAATAGAATTAACTGTGGATGGGAAAAAATTGATGTTAGTTGGAATATATGCGCCAAATGAGGGCCAAAAACTATTTTATAAGAAACTGTATAACATGATTAGAGACTTAATTTGTGCGATAATTTGTGTATAATTGGTGATTTCAATGCGATTGTAGATAGAGAACTAGATATAGAAATGACAGATGAAAGAAAGGTGTTAGAAGGATATTACCTTATTCATTTTTCGAGATGGTGGAAGAATTAAGCATAAAGGATTGTTGGAGGGAAAGAAATAGGGATAAGAAACAATATACTTATTATTCAGGTAGGCATCAATCTTGGTCTCAAATTGATATGGTTTGGGCATCGACAGACTTGAATCTGGGAATTGAGGAAGTTAATATTGACATAAATTCGTGGGCAGACCACAATCCCATTAAAATTAAATGGAAAGGGCAAAAAAAGGAAAGGAGGTGGACCCTAAAAAAAGCAATCTTGAATCAAAATGAATTTAATTAAAGATGGATGATCAAATGAGTTTGTTTTTTCAAAGTAATAAAAAAGAGGATATGAACAATCAGTGGGACACAGCAAAAGTTTCTATTAGGGGTATCACAATATCATACATGGCCAAAGACCACAAACAAAAAGGGCAACGGCAAAAAAATTTAGAGGAAGATCTTAGCAAACTGGAAAAAGAGCTGCAGAAAGAACCCATAAAACGGGAATTGAAACAACAAATAAACATAATTAAACATAAATTAAATATCATTGAAAAGGAAAATATGGCACAACAAATTAAAAGCATTAAACAAAATTTTTTTGAGAATGCAAATAAGCCGAGAAGATGGCTGATTTATAGACTAAGAAAACAGAAGAAAAGAACCAGATTAGTAAATTACATAATGAAGAAGGAGAGTTAATTTATCAAAATGAAGAAGAGGAAGGTAGCATATGAGTTTTTTAAAAACCTTTATGAGGATAAGAAGATAGAAGGTAAAATAGTGCCATACCTTCAAAAAACAGAATTGCCCAGAATCTCGGAGGAAGGTAATAATTTATTAAATAATGAGATAACAGCATGGGAGATATCTGAGGCAATCAAAAAACAAAAAAGTAACAAAGCACCAGGCCCAGATGATCTACCTTCAGAAATTTATAAAAATCACCAGGAATTATTAATCCCACTGTTATTAGAGGTATATAATGATGTATTTAATGAAGCTAAGATACCTGAATCGTGGAAAGAAGCAACAATCACATTGATTCCCAAACAAAATTCCAATTTGACTTATATTAAAAATTATAGGCTGATATCCTTACTAAATTCAGATTATAAAATCTTCATGACAATTATGGCAGACAGACTAAAGAAAATTTTAGAGAATTTCATTCATACTGATCAAAATGGTTTTCTTCCTGGATGGTATATAAGGAACAACATTAGGATTATTTTGGATACAATAGAATACTATGAAGTCCACAATGAAAAACAGATGGTGTTGATATTCATCGATATGCAAAAAGCATTCAATAACATCAAATGGGACTTCATACTAGAACAATTAAAATATATGGATTTTGGGGGGAAATTTATAAAAATGTTCATAACAATCTACTCCAGACAAGAAGCCAGAGAGGTGATAAACGGGTTAAAGACAAAGAACTTTTTAATCCAAAAAGGCACAAGGCAAGATTGTCCACTATCACCACTGCTTTTTATTTTATCACTAGAGGCTTTAATTAGAACAATTCGAGAAGACAAACAAATCAAAGGTTTAAAAGTAAGAAAAGAAAGTTTTAAGGTACAGACATTTGCGGACGACCTTGTATTTATTATTGAAGAGCCTGTACAAACTGATCTTAGGCTGATAGAAGCGCTGGAGCCCTGAAAATAAACAAGGATAAAACAAAAAGGATAGTTAAAAACATGACTGAAGAGAAAAAAAAAATTAGAGGGAAAGATAAATATTCAGACTACGAAAAAAATAAGATATTTGGGAATTCAATTGACAGCGAGATGCATCACACTTAAAGAAGATAACTATGACAAATTAATGGCACAAATTAGATCTGATTTGGAAAAATGGGGGAAATTACAGCTATCTCTAATGGGCAGGATAGCCACCATCAAAATGAATGTTCTTCCGAAAATGTTTTTATTTCAATGCATACCAATTCGGCTCAAAAAAGACTTTTTTACAGATTTGGACAGACTCATTTCAAAATTCATATGGCAAGGGAAATGACTGAGAATCAGATTCAAATTATTACAAGATGCTAGAGAAAGAGGAGGATTCGGCCTACCAGACTGGACAAAGTATTATCAGGCAGTGGCATTGGTTCGGCTAAGTGAGTGGATGCATCTTAAAAACACAAGACTATTGGCACAAGAAGATCATGACCTACAGACAGGGTGGCACGTTATTCTATGGGAGGAAAAACATTTAGCCCATCAGTACTTCCGGAAGCATTATATTAGGAGAACACTATTGGATATTTGGAAAAAAATTAAAAGAAATAATTATATGGAAATTCCTAATTGGGTGTCAACATTAGAAATGTACACACCTCCAAATTTGACAAAACGCGGGGGAGCTGTCACCTATAAAGATATTTTGAATGAGAAAGGAGAATTAAAAGCGAGAAATACTTTAAAGGAAGAAGGAATCAAATTGGAATGGTGGGCATATCTCCAAATTCAATCTAAATTTAGCAAAGATAAAAAGGAATGGGTCATAAAGCAAGAATCATCAGAATTAGATAAAATTTTATTTATCAGGGAAGGCAATACCATAAGTATACTATATCGATATTTATTAGAACAAGATATGATTGAGGAGCAGGTGAAAGAAACGATGATAATTTGGTGTAAATATTTTGGGCACAATATCAATTTGGACAATTGGCAAAGTTTATGGGAAAATTTTTTAAAAATCACACTAGCAACTTCCTACAAGGAAAACCTCTATAAGATGTTCTATAGGTGGAACTTCCGGTTTGCTGTCTGCCGCCGACAGACATTCTTTCGGGATCGTCAACCCCACTGCCTGTAAGAGCCGCCTTTACAACCGAATGGCGGCTCGAACAAACTCCGTTTCCATGAGGAAACGGAGATAGAGCCGGCTGGGGCAAGTAGAGCTCTCTGCATAATCCCAAAAGTTTTTTTTTTTACTTTTGGGACGGAGCGGAAGAGACTCCCCGTATCCCCAGCCGATGCTCCGGGCTTTGGGAGACCTCTGCTACATGCAGAGCTAGGTGGCAAAAGCAAGCCTGCAAATTTAATAAATTAATTAAAGAAGATGTGAGCTGGACCTGCGACCCTGAAGCGCAAGTATTTTACTTATTTTTTAAAAGTTATTTAAGCTATTTAAGAAGAAAAGGGAAAAGGAAAAAAGATTTTTAAAATGGCGACTGCCGCGGCTTGAAGAGAGGCTGAAAGGGAAAGTCCTTCCATTTCCCATTATTACAAAGTAGCGGAATAAATATCTTTGGCTACAATTGAAGACACAACTTCACTCTTCTCTTCTTTTTCTCTTCTCCTGGAGATCTGATATTGATCTTGGTTGGAAAGAAGCTTTTTTTTCTTTTCTAATAAAGCTTGTCTGGGCGGAAATATGGCATTGAGACTTATAAAGTCAGACAAACAGTTAGTGGGGGGGGGAATTCCCCCATTAACAAATTACATGAACAAGTTCTAACTCTCCAATCTCAGAAACCTGATTTTAACATAATAGAATTTCTCTTAGAGGAGATTGTGAGAAGGGATGAGATTGTGAATCAGCATCTTGAAAAATTTAAGCAGGAAATTAAAGAACTGGTGAAATCTAAGTTTGACTTTTTGGAGCGAAAGATTTTAAAAACGGCTAATGGTTTATCAGAATTTGTGATTCAGTTGGATGCAAATACCAAGTCATTAGAGTCTAAAATGGAAGAAATTGAGGATAATTTGGACAATAGAATTCAAAAAATTGAAAAGGATTTGACAAATACTCAAGATAATAGTCCAGAAGAAAAACCTAAAATGGAGGCTGATCAAAAGACTGGTAATGTAGAAAATGTGCAACAGAGGATTGAAAGAGAAGTTTTAATGATGCAACATAATTTTACTGAATATGCAATTAGACTGAGAGGTTTGCAGGAAAATAACAGAGATGATTTAAGGAAAATGTCTTCTGAAATTCTGGCTGGGATTTTAAAGGTTCAACCTGATGAAGTGTTTTGTAGGATTGATAGAGTTTATAGAATAAACTCCTGGTTTGCAAAGCAAAGGCAATTGCCTAGAGATGTAGATAAATTGTCTCCGGATCCTTTGGATACCCCAGCTGGACTGTCTACAAACATGAGAGAAGTGGTATCTGACTTTAACGTGATGAATTATCAAGCCAAAGACAAGTATGGAAACCAATCAGCTGACATACAAGTGGTGACAAAGAAATATGAGATACAAAAACAAAACCAACAAGATCAACTTACAAAGCAGAATGAAAACCGATCAATTGATATACAACTTGTAGAAAGGAAATCAGGATGGAAATTAAACCCACACAAAAAAAAGCATAAAAGAAACAGGTCTCACAAAAATAGTAATTTCTAAACCAAGCAACAGTGAAGCCAGTGATTTTAAAAAATGAATGAATATATGAAAATATAGTGGAGGCGAAGCATTGGTTAATATTATCCTGAGGACAGTGACAGATCTCTGCAATGCCGTAATTTTGGGATGCGAAAAGAGCCTTACATTGCTAGACTTGAATTATCTATTTTGGATTCCTTTCAGGTATTGATAACTATATTATAACTATCCTGAGCCACAAGGCAAGAGAGTTACGCTGGGGCTTGCAGAAGATCTGGTTGTTACCCACTAGGATGATGGGAATTAATAATCCTGATGAAAGCCACAATTACAACTATATGGAATATAATTATAATGTCACTCGGGTGGTTGTTTTTACTTTTACATATATACGAGGATATTCATTGCTGATGGGGGCAGATGGTGATTGAAGATTTTGAACAAACTGTTGCACCAGGATGCTATGTTACCCTATTATGGATGATGGATTTAACATTCCAGTGGAAAGACAATACAGAAGATATTATATGGATTATAAATCTGAAGTTATTGTCTTTTTTTATATATATATATATAATGGAATGTATACATATATATAATATATATTAGCAGAGTGGGCAGTGGATTAAAGAGATTAAAGATATTTAGAATTGTAGTGCAGGGTAATTTGGTAGGAAACTGGGTGGGAATAGGTTAGTTTAATGATTGATTAGCTTAAGTAAAGGGATGTTTAAGTGATATATTTGGGGGAGTGGAGGAAATGGATAGAGTTGAATAGATGTTGAATTAGGGTGTAGAGCGAAGGCTGCTTTGAAATGTTATATTAATATATACAAAAGATTAAATGTTAAAGTAGGATCTATCATACAGTTCTAAAGCGAAAGGTTGTTGTGAAATGTTGTAATAATATATAGATACAAGCTGGGAGGAGGAAAAGGGCAGATTATTGTTAAAATGGGAGTTATAATAATATTATGCTAAAATAGATGTTATACAATGTTATAGTAGAATGTTTTTTTTCTCTCTTTTTTTTTCCTTTTTTGAAATGTATGGTAAATGGGGGAAATAATAATATTAATAATATTTTTCGTAAGTAAGGGTCAGTGTTTAGAGGAGGGAGCAAGGGATTGGTAAAATATTATGTAACTAGTTATGAATTAGATTTTTGATGTGAAGAAGTCACAGGGGGGGATGGATGGTGAGGGGGGGTTAGGGAGGAGGTGGGGAGGGAAAAAAAGGGGGGAAAAATTTGTATTTGAAAACTTTTTCAATAATAATAATAAAAAAAGATGTTCTATAGGTGGACTTCCGGTGGCTCCGCAGGACATTATGGATGCTCCTTTGTGGAGCACTAGCCCCGCGACTTTGTTAGCCACTAGAACAGCGAAAAAACAGCTGTCTAGCGGCGAAGAACCTTCCCCCCCCCCCGGGAGAAGAGGGGGAAGAGAGCAGCCAGGCGCAGGGTAGAGCTCCCTAAAAGCCCTAGAATTAACTCTGGGGCTCGAAAGGTGAGAGCTCCCCAGGAGCCGCAGAAAGCTCCAAAGTCGGGACACCTCTGTCAAAAGGCAGAGCAAAACGCCGCGACCACTCCTGCTATGAAATTGAAACAAATTGAGAACTGAAGCAGGCAGAAAAAAGACAGGAGGCTACATAATTGCAAGTATTTATACCTTTATTTCATTGAACATTATTTCTTTTCAAGCCTATAAGAGCAGAGGTGAAGCAGAAAGGGTGGGAAGATGGCACTGGCTTGTTAACACAAAGAGTCGAAAGTGAAAGTTAAAAAGAAAGTTTTTATTGACTCGTTAACTCATTAGCGCCTTTCAGCTATCAACCCCACTTAAATTTGGATTTAATTCTGTATTTTAGACTTTGGGATTTAAAATTTAAAGATTTTCTGGATTTTCTTCACTGGCTTTATGAACTGATTCTGAGACTGTGTGATTTTAAAATGGCTTCAAAGCAGATAAAATCTGGGCTGCCTAAAGCAGGGAGTGCGGGAAGTTCTCCCGCCCAGACTACCAGGCTGCAAGCTTTATTGCCCCCAGCAGATACACAAGCTCAATCACAATCACAACTACAAGCACAGACATTAACACTTGAGATGTTTCAGGAAGCCATGAAAGAAATTAAAGAAGTATTTAAAGAAGATATTGCATTTGCATTTAAAGGAGTCTCAGATCAAATGGAAGAAATGAAGGACATAATTAAGACAAGAAATAAACATATAAGGGAAGACATAGTTGTTGCACTCCAGGGACTGGTGAAGCATGTTAATTATGTAGAGGATAGAGTTGAAGAGGTTGCTCAAGCTAATGAGATTCTGAACGGGTAAATTTGAGGAAACACAAATTAAGATTGATAAAACAGAAGCTGAAGTGATGTTGACACAATATAAGATGATGGAATTTGCTGTAAGAATAAGAGGCTTGAAAGAAGATCCTAAAGAAAACTTGAAAGAGATCTTTGTGGAAGCCCTGGCACAGTTTATAGGAGAGCCCAGAGGAGGACTTGAATGGCAAATTGATCGGATCTATCGTGTTAACTCATGGATAGCCAGACAAAGGAAATTACCAAGAGATGTTGTAATCTACTTTGTTACCAGAAGAATTAGAAATGAGATTTTACAAGCCTCTTACAAAAACAAGCTGCAAGTGGCAGGACAAGAAGTGGCAGTATTCAAAGAAATACCACCTAAAATGTTGAAATCCAAGAAAGAGTATGCATTTCTGGCAGATGAACTCAGAAATCGACAGATACAATACAGATGGGAAGTTCCAGTCGGATTAGTGGTGAACTATGCAGGAGAGCGATATCGCCTTAATACAATTTGGAAAGCAAGAGATTTCTACACTAACATACTAAAGGCTGGATACCCACCATCTGTGGGAGTTAAAAAAGTAAGAGATGCAACAGAAGGAAGGAAAGAGGATCTGCAGAAGCAAGCAGAAGGTGGAGCTATGAGTATGCAGGATGAATTACTGCAACTTTCAAATGCTGTCCAAGCATGGGATATAGTTCAAAAACAAGAAGAAGTTAAAGATCAAAGACAAACCAGAGCAGTTACTAAATGTAAAGAACAAGAATTAAAAATGTTACAAGTGCAGGCCTTATTACAAGAAAATGTGAATACCGGTACAGAAGCTGTGGGAGGGGCAAGACTGAAAAAGAAATTCCAAGTGGATTACCAAGCGGCTCTTGCTAAACTTTGAGAGTCTGAAGATGGCTTCTAGGTTTTTAACCTGGAATGTCAATGGTTTAAATTCACCACAAAAAAGGAAGAAAATATTTCACCATTTGAGACAATTTAAAAAATGATATAATATGCCTGCAGGAAACACATATAAGGATAACTGATCAAAAATATTTACTAAATGCAAAACTGGGAACACATTTTGTTGCGTCTGCCCCGGAAAAAAAGAATGGAATAGTGATTTATCTGAAAAGAGGCTTGATGGCTAAATTAGTTGAAGCAGATCAACAAGGAAGATATTTGGCAATTGAGTTACTGATAGAAGGGAAGAAAACACTTTAATGGGGATATATGCACCTAACCAACAACAAGAAAAATTTTATAAGTTGATACATACAAAATTATTACACTGGGATTATAATTCATGTATGCTGATGGGGGATTGGAATGGAGTAATAGACCCCAATATTGATAAGAAAAAACTTTTACAATCTACTAAATTGCGAGCGAGACTGCTTAAATCTTTTTTCGATATGATGGAGGATATGGAATTAAGAGATATTTGGTGTGAACGGAATTACAAAGAACAAGATTTTACATTTTTTTCAGATAGACATCAATCTTTTTCGAGAATTGATTTTATATTAATTACAAATGATTTTTTTTCCAGGGTAAAGAAGACAAAGATTTGCCCCAGAATTTTAACGGATCATAGTCCAGTTTGGATGGAACTGGAGTGTGGGGAAAGGTCTAGGAGATCTTGGCGGTTAAATGAAAATCTTTTTAGATATGAGAAAAACATAATAGAATGTAAAAAATTAATTAATTTATTTGTTTATTTGTTTCCATTTCTATACCGCCCTTCTCCAAATAGGACTCAGGGCGGTGAACAGCCAAAGTAAAAAACAGAACATACAAAATTTAAAAAACAGTTTAAAATAATTAAATATTTTGGCCGTAAATTAAAACAACCCAATTTAAAATCAATTTAAAATTTAACTCAAGCCAGCCCAGCTAGTTGAAATAAATAGGTTTTCAGGGCCTGACGAAAAATCCGGAGGTCTGTTATTGTACGTATCTCTTGGGGGAGGTTGTTCCACAGAAGGCTCTCCCCCTGGGGGTCGCCAGCCGACATTGTCTGGCGGATGGCACCCTGAGGAGGCCCACTCTGTGCAAGCGTACTGGCCGGTGGGAGGCTATTGGTGGCAGAAGGCGGTCTCGTAAGTACCCCGGCCCTAAGCCATGGAGCGCTTTAAAGGTGGTCACCAACACCTTGAAGTGCACCCGGAAGACCACTGGGAGCCAGTGCAGTTCGTGCAGGAGAGGTGTCACATGGGAGCGCCTCGTCACCCCATAATCCCCCGCGCGGCCACGTTCTGGACCAGCTGGAGCCTCCGGGTGCACCCCAGGGGGAGCCCCATGTAGAGAGCGTTGCAGTAGTCCAGGCGGGAAGTGACGAGTGCCTGAGTGACTGTGCATAGGGAGTCCCGATCTAGAAAGGGGCGTAACTGGCGTATCAGGCGAACCTGATAAAAAGCCCCCCTGGCCACGGCCGTCAAATGATCTTCTAAAGACAGCTGTGCATCCAGGAGGACGCCCAAGTTACGAGCCCTCTCCGTGGGGCGAGTGATTCGCCCCCAATAGCCAGCGATGGCGTCAGCTGGCTATATCGGGACGCCAGAAGCCACAGCTACTCAGTCTTGGAAGGGTTGAGTCGGAGACTGTTTCTCCCCATCCAGGCCCGCACGGCCTCCAGGCACTGGGACATCACTTCAAGGGCATCATTGGGGTGGCCTGGGGTGGAGATGTAAGATGGGTGTCATCAGCGTACTGATGGAACTCCACTCCGAAGCCATGGATGATCTCACCCAGCGGCTTTACATAAATGTTGAACAGAAGGGGCAAGAGGACCGACCCTTGTGGCATCCCACAAGCAAGGTGCCTCGGGGTCGACCGCTGCCCCCCTGTCAACACAGATTGCAACCGGTCAGAGAGGTAGGAGGAGAACCACCACAGAATGGTGCCCCCAAACCCCCAACCCACCAACCGGTGCAACATGATACCATGGTCGATGGTATCAAAAGCCGCTGAGAGGTCTAACAGGACCAGGATAGAGGAGCAACCCCTATCCCGAGCCCTCCAGAGGTCATCCACCAACGCGACCAATGCCGTTTCCATGCTGTGCCCAGGCCGGAAGCCAGACTGGAGCGGGTCTAGATAGACAGCTTCATCCCGGTACCGGGGAAGCTGTTGTGCTACCACACTCTCAACAACCTTCGCAACGAAGCGAAGGTTGGAGACTGGACGATAGTTAGCCAAAACAGCCGGATCCAGAGAGGGCTTCTTGAGGAGGGGCCTCACAACCACTTCTTTCAAAGCGGCTGGCAGGACCCCCTCACTCACAGAAGCGTTAACAATCTTCTGGAGCCAGCCTCGTGTCACCTCCCGGGAAGCCAGTACCAACCAGGAGGGACACGGGTCCAATAAACATGTGGTCGCATTCAGCCATCCCAGGACCCTGTCCATGTCCTTGGGAGCCACAGGATCGAACTCCCCCCAGATAATACTCACAAGACCTGCCTCTGTCCTCCCCCCTGAATCTACACAGTCAGAGTCCAGGTGTTCCCGAAACTGAGCGATTTTGTCATACAGATACTGTACAAAATCCTCGGCTCTACCCTCCAAGGGGTCCTCCCGCGCTTCCTGGTGGAGCAGGGAGTGGGTCACCCTAAACAGGGCGGCTGGGCGATTATCTGATGACACAATAAGAGTGGCAAAATAGTTATACTTCACCGCTTTTATCGCCATCAGGTAGGTCTTAATATGAGACCTTACCAGTGTTCGGTCAGATTCAGAATGGCTGGCCCTCCAACTGCTCTCCAGGCGTCTTTTCCGGCGTTTCATCTCCCTAAGCTCCTTGGAGAACCAAGGTGAGTTCGGTGCCGGGTCAGAGGCCGCAAAGGCACAACATGGTCCAAGGCCCTGGCAGCCGCACTATCCCAGGCGGCCACCAGGTCTTCAGCCGAGTCATGAGTCAGAGTCTCAGGAAATGGCCCAAGCTCCATCTGGAACCTATCAGGGTCCATCAGGTGCCTGGGGTGGAATCACCTTGTCGGTTCCGCCTCCCTGCGGCGGGGTGCAGCGGTTAGAAAGTCCAGTCAAAGGAGCGAGTGGTCAGACCATGACAAGGGTTCGATGGCTATATCCCCTATATTAAGGCCACTCAACCACTGACCAGAGACAAAAACTAAGTCCAGAGTGTGTCCTCCTGTGTGAGTCGGGTCATGAATTAACTGAATAAGGTCCATGGCTGTCATGGAAGCCATGAACTCTCGAGCCACTTCAGACATTTCACCAATAGATGGCAGGTTGAAATCCCCCATGATGACAAGTCTGGGGGTGTCCACCGCCACCTCGGCTATAATGTTAAGCAGCTCAGGCAGGGCCGTTGCCACGTGGCAGGGAGCCAGGTACGTGACCAACAAGCCCATCTGTACTCCACGACCCCACTTCACAAAGAGGGACTCACATCCGGCCATCTGTGGAACAGTGGTCTCCCTTGGATCCAGACCTTCCTTTATAATAACCGCCACCCCCCCCGCCCCTGCCCTGAGCCCTCGGCTGATGAAATGCACAGAAGCCTGGTGGGCATATATCCACGAGGGGAACTCCCCCTTCCTGGCCCAATCAGGTCTCCGTAATGCCCGCTAGGTCCGCCTCCCCCTCCTGAATAAGATCGCGAATGAGGGGGGCTTTATTAACAACGGACCTGGCATTGCATAACATCAGCCGAAGGCTCTGGCCCTGAGAATCTGGACAGCCTGAATGAAGGAATATTTGTTTTTAATATGAATAAGGGAACATCTATGGATATGGGATGGGATGCTAGTAAAGCATATATGAGAGGAGTTTTGATAAATATGAATAATGCATATAGGCGTAGACAGACGGAAAAAAGGAGGGAATTAGAAGAAGAGATTAAGAAAAAAGAAAAGGTATTAATACATAACCCAGGGGATAAGAAAATTAAAGAAGAGATTATTCTATTATGAGGGAATTTAATATGATGCTCTCAGATCAAGTGGCAACTAATTTACAATATGCTAAACATAATACCTTTTGTAATGCAAATAAACCAGGTAGATGGTTGGCATACATGCTGAGGAAAAAAACAAAAATCTTGTACCATAGAGAAAATAGAGTATAAAGGTAAAGAGGTTTATCACCAAAATATGATTAAAAAGGCATTTTTAGAATTTTATACAAGATTATATACTGCAGACAAAATACAAGGTGTAGATATAGAGAGATATTTGGATAGACAGAATATTCCTATAGTCACAGAGGAACAAAGAGAACGGTTGAACCAATTAATAACAGAGGAGGAGATCCTCTTAGCAATTAAACAGTTAAAAACTGGCAAGGCTCCTGGTACGGATGGATTAACAGCTGTGTATTATAAATATCTACAATCGGAAATGGTTGTACCTCTTAAAGAATTGTTTAACAAAATACAGTTGGGAGAAGGGGTTCCACCTTCATGGAAAACAGCCTTTATTTCATTAATTCCAAAAGAAGATCAAGATTTGACACACCCAAAGAATTATAGACCTATATCATTATTGAATACAGATTATAAAATATTTGCTAAGATATTGGCAAATAGGTTAATGTCAGTAATGCAAAAAATGATTAATGCTGATCAACCTGGTTTCATACAAGGGAGGCAAATGAAAAACAATGTAAGACAAATTGTTGATATATTGGAATATTTGGAGAGGAACAACCAAATCCCTGCGGTGCTTATATTTTTAGATGCGGAAAAAGCTTTTGATCAATTGGATTGGCAATTTTTATTGGTTTATAGGATGCAATTTAGGAATTGCTTTATGCAATCTAAATCTTGGACATGCGCAGAAGATGCCTTCTGCGCATGTCCAAGATGGTGGTTCGACTCTAGAGATCCGATCCTCGGGGGCGATGTCCTGGTTTTAAGGGGGCTTCGGGGGGTGGTCAGTTTGATCATCTACGACCCCCTGCCCGGGTAAAGGAGGGTCTACAGAGCATTTTGAGAGCTCCACTAGCTCTCCGGGTCATCCCAGCGCTGAGAAGGATGGCGTTCAGGGAAAACAGTGGGGGACAGCGCGAGATGATGGGCGTGGCCTTGTGGGGTGGCTGTGGCTGTCCCAGCGGCTACCTGGTGGGTAGCGGGGCGGCAGCAGCGACATTCGATGATGGCGATGCTGAGGCCCCCTGCGGAGTCTTCCCATGCCCCCGGATGCCTTGAAAAAGATCTGTGGAGGCTAGGGGCGGCTGGGGGCGGCTGCGGGAGGGCCAATGGTGATGATGTCATCGGCGGCGATGGCATCTGCAACGGCGGTCGGCGAGGATAGCGGCTGGTGCCAGGGCGGCTTCCTAAAGGCCTGCAGACCAACTGAGATGGCGTGGGACTCTTGGCAGCAGCCGTAAAATTGGATTTCCCTGGTGGCTGGAGGGTGTTTGGCCCTTGGGGCAGGGCCGCCCCCATGCAGACCCAGAGACCTCCATGGTGAGCTGAAGGGGGCAAAACTGGGGAGCGCTTTGTTTCATCAATTGGAAGCTGTGAGAGATTGAGGGGGCTGGAAAATGGCTATTGGCACTTGCTGCCTATACTTCCCCCCTCCCCTCCCCCTTTTTCTACCAAGTTGAGACCTTGTTGGCCTTATTATGTTTATAACTACCCAACTTATCCTGGCCTGCTGAGCTGTTCCTACTTTCCCCCATTTCTATCAAGCCATCTCTGAATCTCCTGCCTTTGCAAGATTTCTCCTGAACTAAATTTCGAACTAAATCCTGCTCATGAGCTGGAGGATTGGGCTTTCTGACTTCTCCTAACCCATATGGGGAACTGGATCTATGGACTCGAGGCCGGTGGGAGTTGGTGTATGGCTGCCTTCACTCCCGGTGTCCATCAAAGTTTTATTGGTCGGCCTTTGTGAGAGGATGGTTGGCCAAGAAACCTCCGGGGGTCAGATGGCATATATCTCCCCCTCCACTGCTGTGAGATGGCAATGGAGCCCGTTTGCCTGTGCCATGGACTGGAACTCTTTCCCCTGTACTATAACATCATGGTGGTCTCCCGACCAGGGACTTTTCTCACCCCTAATGATTTGATGTATTCAGTGTCTGAACTCCTTGCCCTGCAAGATTCCCCCCTCTCGCAGGTTTGGCCCTCCACTTTATCGAGGGCCTATCTCAATGACGGATTTTGGAATCCTGAGAGATGGCATGGCGTGAGGAAGAGCTTGTGGGGGTTTTGGGGAAAGTTTTTAAATAAGATTTTAAAGGGTTCAGGGAGAGGGGGTTAACAATCTTTTAAGGGGAACTGAGAGAACGACCAAAAGGGATGGGGGGGGGAAATCCACTAAGGTCGGAGCCGAGCCCGGCATGGGGCAATGGTTTGGAGGGTGCTGGACGAGGGATTGGAGAGGGGATGGAGGGCTATACCAATGAGGGATGGACCATTAGCACGGTGGATGGGAGGGGCAGATATGGTGGGAGCAGGAGACCATATCACGTGTCGGGGGAGCACATTCACTGTTTGAGAGCTATTGTGTGCCCCGGTCTCCCAGGCTCCTCTCGGATACTAGGTGGCTCAGATACTCAG
Organism: Arizona elegans; assembly: GCA_022577455.1. NCBI lineage: Eukaryota > Metazoa > Chordata > Lepidosauria > Squamata > Colubridae > Arizona > Arizona elegans. The sequence goes on from JAKOOJ010000001.1 coordinate 161,578,832, forward strand.
GATCTGGGCCTTCGGCTATTGCTGTGCAACGCCAGGTCTGTGGTAAATAAGGCCCCCCTCATCCACGATCTTATACAGGAGGGGGGAGTGGATTTGGCGGGTATTACGGAGACCTGGTTGGGCCCGGAGGGAGGGGTCCCCCTGGTTGGAATGTGCCCACCAGGCTTCAGAGCATTCCATCAGCCGAGGGCCCAGGGGAGGGGAGGGGGGGGTGGCAGTTATTATTAACAAAGGTCAGTGTCTGAGGGAGACCACTGTGCCACAGATTGCCGGATGTGAATCCCTCTTTGTAAGATGGGGGTCATGGGGTTCAGATGGGCTTGTTGCTTGCATACCTGGCTTCCTGCCGCGTGGCAACGGCCTTGCCCGAGCTCCTCGATGTGATAGCAATGGTGGCAGTTGATACACCAAGGCTTATGGTCATGGGTGATTTCAACTTGCCGTCCATTGGTGAAACGTCTGAGATGGATATGCAGCTGTCCTTGGAGGAACATCTGACGGCTGTAGCCAGGGGGACCTTTTTGTCAGGTTTGCCTGATTCGCCAGTTGCGACCCTTTCTGATCGGGATTCTATGTGCACAGTCACTCATGCCCTCGTCACCTCTCACCTGTACTACTGCAACGCTCTCTACATGGGGCTCCCCTTGAAGAGCACCCGGAGGCTCCAACTGGTCCAGAATGCAGCCGTGTGGGTAATTACGGGAGCTGCATGGTGTTCCCACATAACACCGCTCCTGCACGATCTGCACTGGCTCCCAGTGGTCTTCCGGGTGAGCTTCAAGGTGTTGGTTACTGTTCTGTCCCCGTCTCCACACACACACACACATAGCCAGTTGAGGGTTAAAGGAAGCACTTGGCATGCACAGTTTGTTATCAAAAACTTGGCAGCAATACGAGCACCGACTGCCAAGTGCTTTTACTTCAATAAACAGGAGTATCCCTTCACCATATAAACAGAAATACACACAGTTTGCAAATAGTCCAGTTCAAAACAAGAAAACTTCGGCAGATTTAGGCATTCTTCAAAGTGACTAGCCAGAGTTAGTTTTTGTCCATCACTGAGTCTTAAATAGCCACCACACTCTCTTATATAGTCTCTGGGGTGTGGTCCAGTGACTCAGCCTAATCCCTGGCACGCCTCCTCAACTGCTGCAACCATTTATCATGCCTTCATTGGCGTGGATCCAGGAATGACAGATCGCCTCCATCGCTATCATCGGAGACACCTGGCTCCTGGCTAATCTCCTCTTCCTTGGCCGGCACCTGAGGCAGTGCCAGAGAAGAGGGGCCTGGAGAGGGAGGCCTGGCCGACTCCTCTCCTTCATGTTTGGAGCCTTCTCTCTCCGATAAGATAGGCTCAGAGGACGGAGCCACAACAGGTTACCACCTTTAAAGCGCTCCATGGCATAGGACCTAGTTATCTTCGAGACCGCCTGCTGCTACCGACAACCTCCCATCGACCCATGCGCTCCCACAGAGAGGGCCTCCTCGGGGTGCCATCAGCCAAACAATGTAGGCTGGTGACCCCCAGGGGGAGGGCCTTCTCTGTGGGGGCACCTACCCTATGGAACCAGCTGCCCCCTAAGATAAGGAGAATCCAAGACCTCGGTGCCTTCCGCCGTTCCCTTAAAACTTTCTTTTTTCATCAAACCGGGCTGGCTTAACATATTTTTAAATTTTAAATTTTTAATTGGTTTGTCATTTTAAACTGGGGCCAAATTAATATATATTCTTTTAATTGTTCTTAATGTTTGTATTGTATGTTTTTATCTGGCTGTACACTGCCCTGAGTCCCTTGGGAGAAGGTGCGGTATATAAATTTGAAATAAAATAAAATAAAATAATAAAATAAAATCTATAAATGCAATATATCAAGAACAGACAGCTCAGATAATTGTTAATGGCAGTTTAACAGAAACTTTCAAAATTGAAAAAGATACGAGTCAGGGATGCCCCTTATCGCCATTATTATTTATATTAACTTTAGAACTGTTGTTGAATAGAATACGTAATATAGATGAGATAGAGGGAATTAAAGTTAGAGATCATGAATATAAGGTACGGGCATTTGCAGACGATTTGGTTGTGACCTTAACTCAATCAGTGGAATCAGCAAAGGTTCTGATGGATATAATTAAACAGTATGGTCAAGTGTCTGGGTTTAAAATAAACATTGGAAAAACAAAGATGATAGTTAAAAATATGACAATAAATCAAAAAGAGGAGTTACAAAGGGTAACAGGATGTGAAATAGTTAAAAAAGTTAAATATCTAGGTGTTCATATTGCACCTTCTAAAGGGAAACTGTATAAATATAATTATGAGTTGTTATGGCATAAAATACAAGTTGAAATGAATAAATGGAAAAAATTACAATTGTCCTTGTTAGGTAGAATAGCAGTTATAAAAATGAATTTTTTACCTAAGTTTTTATTCCTCTTTCAAACGATACAATACTGAAAAAGGATGCCAACCTGGAAGAATGGCAGAAAGGTATTAATAAGTTTGTATGGCAAGGTAAGAAACCAAGTATAAAATTGAAAATAATGCAGGATATACAAGAAAGAGGGGGGCTGAAAATGCCCAATTTAAAATTATATTATGAAGCAGTTGTCTTATCAACAATTAGTGATTGGATTAATTTAACAAATGGAAGGATTCTGAACATTGAAGGGCATGATTTGGTTTACGGTTGGCATGCTTATTTAGTGTATGATAAAAAGGTGGATAGAGCATTTAACAGCCATATATTGAGGAATGCTTTATTGCATGTCTGGAAGAAATATCAATATAAGTTAAATGAAAAGATACCTATATGGACAGTACCCAGGCACGCAATAGAGAATACGAGTATAGAAAGCAGACAGGATGTAATTACATATACAGATATTCTTAATATGGAGGGAGGTATACTAAAATTAAAACATTTGAATGTATTGAAAGAGGAGAAAATAATTCAAACTTGGTTTCAGTATGTACAACTACAAGCCAGATGGAGAAAAGATCAGAAAATTGGTATTATACAAAGCAATGAAAATTTAATAAAACAAACTAGAGACCAAAGTTCAATGCATATAAAAAGATTGTATAATATATTGATAGAGATAGACTCGGAAACAGAGCTAGTTAAAGATCGTATGATAAAATGGGCGCAGAATTTTGAACAACCAATAATGATGGAAATATGGGAAAAAATATGGGTAAGAAATGTGAAATTTACACAAGCACAAAACTTAAGGGAGAACTTTTATAAAATGTTTTATAGATGGCATCTAGATCCAAAAAAACTATCTTGTATGTATCCGAATGTACAACCAAAATGTTGGAGATGTGATTGTGAGGATGCTACATACTTTCATATTTGGTGGACATGTAAAAAGGTTAAAGCGTTCTGGATAAAAATTTGGTGGATTTTACAAAATATTCTTAAAAAGAGGTTAAAATTTACACCACAGTTGTTTCTGCTGGGTATAGTTATGGATTGTACGGTTATAGAGACTAATTTGATTTTGAATTTAATAACTGCAGCAAGATTGTTGGTGGCACAATATTGGAAGAAGCAAGATTTACCTACAATCCAAGAATGGACAATGAAAGTAACAAACCTAGCGGAGATGGCAAAAATTTTGGCGTACTTGAAGGAACATTCAAATGAAAAATATTTAAGGGACTGGAGAAGATGGATAGATTATATCCAAAGTAAATACCGGAATAAGAAATTGCAGATAGGTTATGAATAAATATGTAGGTATTTGGTGTGTTTTTAGGTAATTAAGTTAGCAGGGTAATTAGGGAATTGAAGGAATAGGAGATGCTAAATGTTATAATTATTTAGATTAGGATGGATTATGATTGTTGAATGTTATACCCTGTAATTTGTTCTGGGAAGGGGGGGGGAGGTGGACGGATGGGAAGGGGTGGGGGGAGGGTTGGGGGGGGGTAAGGGAGGGGAGGGGGTGGGGGGGGTAGGGAAGGGGGGAAACATGTAAACCTTCTGTAAAACTTTTTAATAAAAAAAAGATGTTCTATAGGTGGCACCTCCCCCCCCACAAGATTAGCACAAATGAATAAGGGGAAATCTTTGATATGCTGGAAGTATGGAGAGACCATTGGGAATTATTACCACATGTGGTGGGAATGCCCAAAGGTGCAGAAATTTTGGAATTTACTAAAGAACTGGCTGGAAGAAATTTTGCCAACAGATATAGAGGTCAAACTGGAATTATAGAAAGAAAATATAAGAAAGATACAAATTATTTATTATTGCATATAGTCACAGCGGCACGAATAGCCTTCGCTCAAAAATAGAAAGAGAAAGATATTCCAACTGAAGAGGAAATATTACTGAAGATCTTTAACTGCGCAGAAATGGACAAACTCACTTTGGAACTCAAGAATAAAAGTGAAACTAAGTACTACAAAATCTGGGAACAATTTTATGATTGGATAGATAACAAGAGGGTAGCCAAGACAAATGTATAGTGTTAAAACAAAAATATAGATGTTATTATAGATAAATGTATGTTTAAGAGATAAATAAATATACAGAAATAAGGGAAAAAGTATTAATACCATATCATATTATGCTTAAATAGTGAACAAAGCTTAAGAAATATATGTTTATATGAGTACTAATATTATTGTGAAGTGACGGAAGATGTATGGAACCAGGGATGTCACATCTATGTCCAATGTTTTTTAATTTTGTATTATTAATAAAAAACTTTTTATAAAAAAAAGATAACAGAAATGGACTATAAAAATATATGTATAATAGGGGACTTCAATGCAATTGTGGACATTAAAAAAGATTACAGAAGCAGCAAAAGAAATAAAAAAACAAGAAGAACACTTCCAAACCTTTTCTGAAATGACACAAAAAATAGGCTTGCAGGATGTATGGAGAGAGCTAACCCAAAGGCAAACCAATACACATTCTACTCGAATAGACATCAATCATGGTCGGGAATAGACATGGTGTGTAAGGATCGCCTCTCCTTACAACTTAAGAAAGTACGAACTCTTGAAACGTAGTTGTTCAAAAGGATTCTTTTATTAAGCAGAAGTGAAAACCATCCAGCTAAAGCACAATCTGAATGCCCTTAGGCAAAGCAGTAGGATTAAAGTGGTAGAGACCCCTCCCTTTAGGTCAGAATGCAGATTTCAACCAATACACAAGTGTGAAGATGTTTTCTTTACTATTTCCTTTGAGAACCCGAACAAACATGCATTCCCACCACTTCCTTTTAAAGTGAGACAACCCACATGGCTATCATATAAATTCCTGCAGGTAAAGGGAATCTCAGGCTTCCTTGGCGCCAGGATATAGGTTGTAAAATATCTGATGACACAGGCCATGCTAGTAAATCGAATCCACGTCCCCCCTTCCTTCACTTGAATGGCAGTATCACTTTTAGGGATCTGACATGCTACCCTCCTTAGAAAACAAAAGGGTCCACTTGTAAAAAAAAAACAAATACACACAAGATTTCAAGATTTCATGATAGTAGATCAACAAGGTTTGTTAGGGTATTGGGAGTGAAATTTTCTCAGTAAGATTGGAGCCCTAATGTGGTGTTTGGCGACCCATTCATTGTGTGCTGATGGTAAATGTTTCCAAGCAACTAAGTATTGGACTTTCCCTCTTTTGATCCTAGAATCAAGGATTTCCTTGATTTCAAAGTGTTGTTCACCTTCAATCATGATGGGAACAGGTGGTGTAGATGCAGGTGGTCTGAGGGATGAGATTACTTCTCGTTTGAGTAAACTGATATGGAATACTGGGTGGATCTGCCTGAGTGTCTTTGGAAGAAGTAGTTCAACTGCTACTGGATTGATGATTCTAGTGATGGGGAAAGGTCCAATGAACTTTGGCCTTAGTTTCTTTGATGGTTGTAATGATTTCAAGAATTTTGTAGATAAGTATACTCTGTCTCCAATATGAAAAGGTTTGGGTTCCATCCTTTTCTTGTCAGCTTGAATCTTAAAAGCTTCTCTAGCTTCCTGTAAGGCTAATCTAACCACTGGCCACGTGTTTTGCAAATTATCCATCCACTCCTTAAGTGAGGGGATGGTGGGTTCTTCTGTGGGTAGTTCAGGCATGGGGCTGAAATCCTGGCCTGTTGCTACTTTAAAAGGGGTAAAACCAGTGCTTGAATGGACAGCATTATTAAACGCAACTTCAGCAAAAGGCAAAAGTTCGATCCAGTTATCCTGTTGAAAATTAATGAAACATCTTAAATATTGTTCTAGTACCGAGTTCAAAATTTCAGAATTACCATTAGTACACGGATGAAAAGATGTGCTCAACCCCTGGCCAGTACCAAGTAAGCCCAAAAACGCCCTCCAAAAGTTGGAGGTGAATTGAGCCCCTCTGTCGGAGATGATCCTTTGTGGAGCACCATGAAGTCGATAAATGTGTATTAGGAATAATTTGGCTAAATTTTTAGCAGTTGGGATCTTTTGGCAGGGTATAAAATGTGCCTGTTTTGAAAATAGGTCTGTCACAACCCAAATAACAGTATTTCCTTCACTGTTTGGCAATTCCACAATGAAATCCATAGCAATCTCTCTCCAAGGCGCTGAAGGTTCAGCTACCTTCTGCAATAAACCTGGGGATTTCCCCTGGCGTCTTTTTGCTGCTGCACAAATGGGGCAGCTAGCTACATAGCTTTCTATGTCCTTTTTTAGTGATGGCCACCAAAATTGTCTTTTAATCAGGTGTAAAGTTTTCACAAACCCAAAATGTCCAGCTAATTTGGAGTCATGGCACCGTACCATTAAGCATAGTCTTTGGCTTGCAGGGACATACAACTTCCCCCCACCCCCACAAGCCAAGTCCTCTTTCATCAGACAGCTGGATTTGTTGTTCAAAATAGAAATAAAATTATCATTATTATTATTATTATTATTATTATTATTATTATTATTATTATTATTATTAAAAACCATTCATCAGTGGCCAATGCTTGTTTAAAATTTTGGGTGATGTCATTGTCTGTCACTGTTTCTTGTTTTTCCTGGGATCTGGTGACTACTTTAATGGATAGTTGACTGTTTTGTACTATAGGTTTGATTACGTCTGACCTTGCACGAATGTATTGCGGTTTTCTGGATAGCGCATCTGCCAGGAAGTTTTCCCCCCCAGGGAGGTATTTTAGAGTAAAATCAAACCGTTTAAAGTACTGAGCCCATCATACTTGTTTTGGGGAGAGTTTCCTTGGGATCTTTAGGGCTTCTAGATTTTTATGATCAGTCCAGACTTCAAAAGGGGTCTTACTGCCTTCTAGGAAGTGCCGCCAGGTTAACAATGCCCAACGAACTGCATATGCCTCTTTCTCCCAAATAGCCCACCTTTGCTCAGTCTCATTCAACTTTTTGGATGTGTAAGCACAGGGTTGTAGTTGGTCTTGCTCATTCTTCTGAAGCAGGACCGCTCCTATTGCCACATTGCTGGCATCTGCTTGTATGACAAATGATTTCTCCGTGTCCGGGTGTTATAGAATTGGTTCTGCTGAGAACAGCCATTTAAGTTTTTCAAATGCTGCCTGGCATTCCATAGTCCAGTTCAATGGTTGCTTTGGTTTAGGGTTGTCCTCCCCCTTTGTTTTTAAGAGCTTGGTGATGGGGAGGGCAATCTGTGCGAACGCAGGGATAAACTGGCGGTAAAAGTTGGCAAACCCCAGGAAGCTCTGTAACTGTTTACGTGTGCGTGGAGGGTCCCAATCAAGTACAGCCTGCACTTTTAGAGGATCCATCTCAACCCCCTGGTGTGAAATGTGGTATCCCAAATAGTCAATCTTCTCTTGATGGAATTCACATTTGGAAAGTTTGGCATAAAGTTTGGCAGCGCGGAGTTTGTTTAAAACTGCCCTGACTAGTTTTACATGTTCTGCTTTGGTCTCGGTATAGATTAAAATGTCGTCCAAATAGACCAGAACCCCCTTATATAAATGCTGATGCAGCACTTCATTTATTAACTGCATAAACACTGCAGGGGCTCCTTGTAACCCAAAGGGGAGCACCTTGAATTGGTAGCAGCTGAGGGGGGTGTTAAATGCCGTTTTCCACTCATCCCCTTCCTTAATTCTGACACGGTAGTAAGCCTCCCTTAAGTCCAGCTTTGAAAAAATTTTCCCTTTAGCGAGGTGTGCTAACATATCTTTCATAAGGGGGAGAGGATACACGTTCTGCACACTGATAGTATTAAGGTTTCGATAGTCAACACATAAGCGTTTTGAACCATCTTTTTTCTCTCTAGACAACACTGGGGCTGCAATTTTTGGTCGGGCTGGCTCGATGAAACCCCTTGCTAGGTTTTTCTCAATGAATGTTCTCAGCTCTTCCAACTCCCTCAGTGACATGCTGTACATCTTGGGTTTAGGGAGTTTCGCGCCGGGTAAGATTTCTATTGCACAGTCAGTGGCACGGTGGGGGGGGGAAAGCTCATCTGAGGCTTTTTCGCTAAAAAACTCAGCTAAATCCTTGTATTCTATGGGTATGCCCTCAGTTGGTGTGGCATGACCAGGCATGGCTGTTTCTCGATTCTCTGCCCTCTCAAGTCCTTTATGTGGATACTCAGCAAAAGTCACCTTCCTCTGAAATTTTATGATGCCTTGTTTCCAATTGATTTGTGGGTTCCATCTTTTTAGCCATGCAAGGCCCAGAACCAATGGCCATTCCATGTCAGGTGCCACTATAAAGGTAAGCCTTTCCTCGTGGCTTCCAATGCCTATATGTAGAGGCACGGTGGCCAGAGAAGCTGGCTCCCCTCCTGCTATTGACCCATCTAGTTGGCAGAAAGCAATGGGGGTTTTCAGCTTTCTTACGTTAATCCCTAACTTCCCTACTAAGGTTGGGCTGATCAAACAACGGGTGCACCCCGAATCCACTAGGGTGGGGATACTTATCTCCCTGTCCTGGTTTGGGATAAATAGTCTTAAGGGGAGGGTAAGCGGTTTAATTGGTTTGCTTACCAGTGGCTCATCATCTGGATCGCTTCCAAACAAGTGTGATTCCTCCTGTTCAGATGCCAGGGTTTCTTCCCCAAAGAGGGGAGGGGATGGGACTTCTACGGCCTCCCTACTCCTCAGGGCAGTCTCCTTCCCACGCCGACCCAGTTTTCCAGGACCCTCCCCCGGTGGGTGGTTCCGGGCGGGTGTTTGCGAATGACACTCTGCAGCTCGGTGCCCTTCTTTTCCACACTTGAAACAGGCTGAAGATCTCTGGGAGAATGCGGTTTGTGGTTTGTGGGGCTCTTGCTTCCATTGGGGTGAGGATTTCTTCCATGCTCGCCCCGCTCGATACTGGTTTCTGGCCATATCGATCTCAGCTTCTTCGGCGGTGACATACCATTCATGTAGGTCATTCGGTGCCCCTCGGGCCATGCAGGCATTGTATAGATCATCACTCAGTCCGTCCTTGAAACAGCTCACCAAAATATCTTCCGGCCAGTGCACACGACACACGAATTCCCGGAATTCTTCAGTATACTCTGCTACTGGCCGTCGCCCCTGCCTCACCACCTTAATGCGGTCATGTGCTTTGCGATCTGCCAGTGGGTCCTCGAACCGACGTCGCAGGGCCATCATGAAATGGTCGAAATTCCGCAGTTCTGGTGCGTTGGCATTATGTAGGGTCACCATCCATCTGGCTGCGGCACCCTCTAGGGCTAGGGTCACAACTCGCACTCGGGAGCCTTGGGTTTGGAAATCACGCCCATAGTCTTGCATGTAGGTGAGCACATGTGCCACAAAGAATCCTAATTGTTGCAGATTCCCATCAAACTTCACCCCAAGAGGGGGAGTTTCTCTTTCCAGCTGAGGAGCCCAGGGTTGATTGGGAATGGGCGCTGGTGTGCGTGCTGCCTGGGGAGGAGGGTTTGCTGGGTCTTCTCCCGTAGCTGCTGCACCATCTGCTCGATAAGCGGCCTCCAGGAGGGGGGTGCCTCCCCGGGCATCATCCATGACTGCTGCCCTTTCAGTGCTCTTTGGTTGTTGTCCTGGCTCCCTTCGGATGTTAAGATTTTCCAAAGTCTCCATCACCAATTGGGTTATATGCCTCTTCAGATAGTCCTCCCTCAGGGGTGCTTCGGTCAGCCCCCCCTGGTCAGTAAGAGCTTCTAGTTCCAGTTTCCACCCTGGTTTTCGGTTGCCACAGTTGAGGGTGACTCCTCTGGTTGTCTCGTCCCAGCCATCTTTCTTCCCAATGCCAATTGACCAGCGGGGATTTTCAGGATTCTCCAGGGTTACCTCATCCTCTCCGATGGGTTGCACGAGACAGGCATCTGACTGGGTGGCGGTTGCTGTCTCTCCCCAGCAATCGGTTTCTCCCAGCTCTCTGCTTTGTTCAGACATGGTTTGCAAGGTCCCCTCAGTAGAGCAAAGATTGCTTCTCTGGGTTGACCGTTTTGCAGATTGATCGACTTCAACAATACTAGAACAGTGGTGAAAGAGGAACATCTTACTAAGAGAATAATTAGGGAGGCTATCAAAATTGAAAAGTGGCTGCAGAATATGAACAGACATGATGACGCTTCTAGGTTATCAAGTATTTGGAGACCTACACTGAGGGAAACTCGAGTTTTAACATCAGAAGATAGGCAGAGATCCCAACAGGCAACCAGTGGTGTTGTAATGACTGTCAGAATCCTTTCCTCTTTGCAGATGATAGCTAGCAATAGGGAGAGAGAAAGAACTGAACCAGAAGATACACTGAGATCTCAACAGGCAACCAGAGGTGCTGTGATACCTACTAGAATTCTTACCTCTTTGCAGTTGACAGTTAATATTAGGGAACCAGAGAAAGCTGGGCCGTTAACATGCAGTCAGGCTGCAGCTAGGATAATGAAGCAGGACCACAACTTCTAAACTGATAGTAAAGGCCATAAGATGACAAGGTAGACAGCTTATCGAAACATTGCCAAATCTTTAAAGTGTTGGTTAGGATTTTAGCCAGAGTTTTAAAAGACCGTACCAAGTGTTTTGTTGGGATTTTGGAGGATTTTGAGCTGAGATCTTAGCCAGAATTTTAAGCATTTTAACTAACAGACTTTTAAATGACGTGGGAAAACACCCAAGATTTTAACTTTTTACATACACACACCCACAAAAACTTGAGAAGACATATATATACTCTATATGTTTGTTTTCTGAGGTTTTCATGGGTATTTGTATGTAGGTCTTTGGTTATTCGGGTTTTCTCCCCCATAAAATTGGAAGTACCTTGGCGACGTTTCGACGAAGTCTCATTCGTCATCTTCAGGCTGGTGTCTTTGGCCTTGTGCTACTAGGAGCAATGTGTGATCATGGTTGTTTCTTCTTTTTAACTGCCAGTGGGGGTATGAACTGATTGGGTGGGAGCATGGCTGTGTTCTGATTGGGTGGAGGTGTGTTCTGATTGGGTGGGGGCTTGGCTGTGCTCCTGAGTTGCAGGGGGATTTGAACTCGTGGCCTGCATTGCTTTTGTTTGGCTCTGCGTTCGTGGTCGTGCTCCGCGTTCGTGGTCGTGCTCCGCGTTCGTGGATAGCTGTCAAAGAAGCCTTGACAGCTATCCAAAACAAATATAAACCCCCCAAGCACATCCTAGATCTGACCAACCACTGCCTATCCAACACATATTTCATCTATAAAGGACAAAAATACAAACAAATAGAAGGAGCACCCATGGGATCACCCCCTCACCTGTCATTGCAAACCTCTACATGGAAGATTTTGAAACCCAAGCCCTTGAAAAATCGGATCACAAACCCAAACTCTGGCTCAGATACGTAGACGACACCTTCATAATCTGGCCACACGGGAAAGAAAAACTAGACAACTTCCTCACACACCTCAACAGCCTACACCCCAAAATAAAGTTCACCATGGAAACAGAAGCTAACAACCAACTTCCCTTCCTGGGTGTCTTAGTCTACAAGAAATCCAATGGCTCCCTAGGACACACCATCTACCAGAAGGAAACACACACAAACCGCTATCTGCATGCACTCTCACACCACCACCCAGCACAGATCAACTCCGTAGCCAAGACACTCATCTCCAGAACAAAACACTTAGCTGATGAACAACACCTAAAAACTGAACTACATACTCTCACTAACGTACTCACATCCAATGGATTCCAAAGAAACAAGATTATCAACCTAATCCAAAAAGAGATACCCACTAAAATCCAAGACAAAGAACAAGAAAACAGCAAAGCCCTCCTCCCATACTTAAAAGGCACCACAGACAGAATCAGCAAGATCCTCCACAAACACAATATCAATATTATATCATATTATTGTTGGTGTCATCTGGCCCAGTCACTGTGAGAGGGTGACTGGGATAATTATCCTCCGGACATGGGGGGATGACACTGGCCCCTTTCACTGCCATGAGAGGGCAGTGAACCAGCTCCTGATATAAAGATCTACTTTGACAACCCAGATTATTGGATGACCAGTTGACTCTCCACCTCTGTTTTTTTTTTATTGAAAAAGTTTTCAAATACAAGTTTTTCCCCCTTTTCCCCCCCCCTCTTCCCTAACCCACCCTTTCCACCCAACCCCCCCTGTGACTTCTTCACAACAATAGGCTATTTCATAACTAGTTACATACATAATATCTTCCCTTTCCCTTAATCCCTTCTCGGAATACTGACCCTTAACTTGTTAATCTTATAACTCCCATTTTTACGGTAATCTGCCCTTTTTCTCCTCCCCTAAACTTATTGAGTATTATTACAAATTAACCTTTAATCTTTTATATATATTAATATAACATTTTAAATCGGCCTTCTCCCTGCAACCAAATTTTATTTTACCCTATTATGGGTGATGGTTTTAACAATCTAGTGGAAAGACATCAAAGAAGATATTATATGGATCATAAACTTAAAGTTATTGTCTTTTCTCTTTTTACATAATGAAATGCATATATAGTTATGTGTATATCTTAGTAAAGTGGGCAGTTGATTATATTTAGAATCGTATTGCATGATTTTGTAGGAATTGAAGGGCTGAAATAGGTTAGTTTACTGATTGTTATAAAATGGGATGCATATATAGATATGTGTATATTCTAGTAAAGTGGGTAGTGGATTATATTTAGAATTGTATTGTCTGATTTCAAGTCATATATTTAGAGGAGTGGAGGAAGTGGACAGAATTGAATAAATTTGACTCTCCACCTCTGTTTTGTGTGATGTTTACAGCTGCTGACCTGCTTGCGCTGCGAGATTTCCCCCTCTCGCAGGTTTGGCCCTCCTCACTATCGAGGGCCTACCTTGATGACGGATTTTGGAATCCTGAGAGGTGGCATGTGGCGAGGAGGGGGTTGTGGGGTTTTTTGGGGAAATTTTTAGATAAGGTTTTAAAGGTTTCTGGGAGGGGCTGGGCTCTGTGGGTTTGGGGGAGAACCTGTCAGGGAGAGGCCAGAGCCGGCTGAAGAGCGCGGCACAAGAGGTGCGGGAACCGGGGTCAAGGAGGGAGTTAGAGCTTGTGTTGTGGATGGACATTACATCAGTACTGTGGGTGGGAGGGGCAGATATGGTAGGAGCAGGGGGCAACATCAGGTTGTGGGAGCGCGCGCCCGCTGGCTCCAAGCAGTGGCGTGCTCCGGCCTCCAATGCTCCTCTCGTTCTCCAGGTTGCACAGACCCTCAGGCCCTGGGCCTTCGGCTGATGCTGTGCAATGCCCAGTCCGTGGTAAATAAAGCCCCCCTCATTTGTGATCTTGTTCAGGAGGGAGGAGCGGACCTGGCGGGTATTATGGAGACCTGGTTGGGCCAGGAGGGGGGGTCCCCCTTGTTGAGATGTGCCCACCCGGTTTCCTCACATTCCATCAGCCGAGGATACAGGGGAGGGGCGGGGGGTGGCAGTTGTCATTAGAGAAGGTCTTAGTCCGAGGGAGGCCACTGTTCCTCAGACGGCTGGATGTGAATCCCTCCTTATGAAGTGGGATCATAGGGTGCAGATGGGCATGGTGGTTACGTACCTGGGCCCTGCCACATGGCGGAAGCCCTGCCCGAGTTGCTCAACATTATAGCCACGGTGGTGGTTGACACCCCCAGGCTTATGGTCATGGGGGATTTTAACCTGCCATCTGTCGGTGAGGTGTCTGAGGTGGCTCGGGAGTTCATGGCTTCCATGACGGCCATGGACCTGACCCAGTTAGTTCATGGCCCTACTCACACGGGGAGAAACATGCTAGACCTGGTTTTTGTCTCTGGTCAGTGGTTGAGTGATCCTGATATAGGGGATATAGTGATCGAGCCCTTGTCATGGTTGGATCACTCCCTCCTTCGCTTTGACCTTCGAACCGCCGCACCCCGCTGCAGGGAGGTGGAACCATTGAGGTGGTACCGCCCCAGGCGCCTGATAGATCCAGATAGGTTCCAGACGGAGCTTGGGCCATTTCCTGAGGCTCGGGCACACGGCTTGACTGAGGAGCTGGTAGCCACCTGGGATAGGGCGGCCGCTGGAGCTTTGGATCGGGTCGTGCCTTTGCGGCCTCTGACCCGGCGTCGATCTCTCCTGGCTCCTTGGTTCACCGAGGAGCTGAGGGAGATGAAGCGCCGGAAAAGACGCCTGGAGAGCGGTTGGAGGCCAGCCTTTCTGAATCTGACAGAACACTGGTAAGGTCTCATATTAAGACCTACCTGGTGGCGATAAAAGTGGCGAAGTATAACTATTTTGCCACTCTTATTGTGTCATCAGATAATTGCCCGGCCGCCCTGTTTAGGGTGACCCACTCCCTGCTCCACCAGGAAGCACAGGAGGACCCCTTGGAGGGTAGAGCTGAGGATTTTGTACAGTATCTGTATGACAAAATCGTTCAGATTCAGGAACACCTGGAGTCTGACTGGGTAGATTCAGGGGGGAGGACAGAGGCAGGTCTTGTGAGTATTATCTGGGAAGAGTTTGATTCTGTGACGCCCAAAGACGTGGACAGGATACTGGGCAGACTGAGCGCAGCCACATGTTTACTGGACCCGTGTCCCTCCTGGCTGGTGCTGGCCTCTCGGGAGGTTACACAAGGCTGGCTCCAGGGGATTATAAATGCTTCTCTGAGTGAGGGTGTCTTCCCCGCCGCCTTGAAAGAGGCGGTGGTGAGGCCTCTCCTCAAGAAGCCTTCCCTGGACCTGGCAGTGTTGGCAAATTATCGTCCAGTCTCCAACCTTCGCTTCGTTGCGAAGGTTGTTGAGAGTGTGGTAGCACAACAGCTCCCTCAGTACCTGGATGAATTGTCGTATCTGGATCCATTCCAGTCGGGCTTCAGGCCTGGGTACAGCACGGAAACAGCATTGGTCGCGTTGGTTGATGATCTCTGGAGGGCTCAGGACAGGGGTTGTTCCTCTGTCCTAGCCCTATTAGACCTCTCAGCGGCTTTTGATACCATCGACCATGGTATCATGCTGCACCGGCTAGAGGAGTTAGGGGTGGGGGGCACTGTCCTATGATGGTTCTCCTCCTTTCTCTCTGACCGGTCACAGTCCCTGTTGACAGGGGGGCAGAGGTTGACCCTGAGGTCCCTCATATGTGGAGTGCCACAAGGGTTGGTCCTCTCGCCCCTTCTGTTCAACATTTATGTGAAGCCGCTGGGTGAGATCATCCGTGGTTTCGGGGTGAAGTACCATCAGTACGCTGACGACACTCAGCTGTACATCTCCACCCCGGACCACCCCAACGATGCCCTTGAAGTGATATCCCGGTGCCTGGAGGCCGTGCGGATCTGGATGGGGAGAAACAGACTCAGGCTCAACCCATCCAAGACTAAGTGGCTGTGGTTTCCGACATCCCGATATAGTCAGTTGGTGCCATCACTGACTATTGGGGGCAAGCCATTGGCCCCCACAGAGAGGGTTCGCAATTTGGGTGTCCTCCTGGACTCAAAGCTGTCTTTGGAAGAGCACGTGATGGCCGTGGCCAGTGGGACTTTTTATCAGGTCCGCCTGATTCGCCAGTTGCGTCCCTTTCTGGATCGGGACTTCTTAAATACGGTCACTCATGCTCTCGTTACTTCCCGCCTGGACTACTGCAATGCTCTCTACATGGGGCTCCCCTTGAGGAGCACCCGGAGGCTCCAGCTGGTCCAGAACGCGGCCACGCGGGTGGTTATGGGAGCAACATGGCGCTCCCATGTGATCCCCCTCCTGTGCGAGCTGCACTGGCTCCCAGTGGGCTTCCAGGTGGGCTTCAAGGTTTTGGTTACCACCTTTAGAGCACTACATGGCATCAGACTGCCTTCTGCTACCAATAGCCTCTCACCGACCAGTACGCTCCCATAGAGAGGGGCTTCTCAGGGTGCCATCGGCCAAACAATGTCGACTGGCGGCCCCCAGGGGGAGAGCCTTCTCTGTGGGGGCACCTAACATCTGGAACGAGCTCCCCCCAGAGATACGGAGGATCCCGGATCTGCGCACATTTCGTTGTGCTCTCAAAACTTTTTTATTTCAGCAGGCTGGCCTGGCCTAACTCTCCTCTTTTAAATTTTTAATTTGTTTGATTTTATAAATTGGGTATTTTAATCTGTGTTTTGGCCAAAATATTTAATAATTTTAAGGGACTTTTAATATTTGTATTATCTGTATTTTATCTTGGCTGTTCACTGCCCTGAGTCCTCCGGGAGTAGGGCGGTATATAAATTTGATTAATAAATAATAATAATAAATAAGACAGCATTCTGCACAAACAGAAAAATATCCACCATCCTAAGAAACCCCAAAGACAAAATCGAGTTAGAAAATCAAGGAGTATATGAAATCCCATGCACCGCCTGCCCCACCACATACATCAGACAAATCAACAGAAGAATAAATGCACGCATTGAAGAACACAAAAACTCAGTCAGAAAAGAGGAACCAACTTCTTCCCTAGTCCAACACCTTAAAGCCACAGGACATGAAATTGACTATAAAAAAACCAGAACTATCACCAAAACAGAACACTTTAACAACAGAATAATCAGAGAAGCCATCGAGATAGAAAAACATCCCCACAGCATGAATAAAAGAGATGATACCTCCCACCTACCAGCCATTTGGAAACCCGCCCTTATTGACAAACGAATCCCAAACACAAAGAATAACACCAGACCCACACTCATGAAAACCACACAGGACGTCACCTTCACACATCCATGCAAAAAGCAAGCCCAAACCCACACCGATGATGAGGCACAACCACAAACCAGAAGCCAGACCACAGCTGCATCATTAACCACTTTAACCCCTCCAATCCATACATGAAGCAAACTGACGCACACCATGAAGATGTAGCACAACCACAAAAGCTGGTGTCTTCAGCTTCATGCTTGTGCGAGCAAAGCGTGATCGGAGATACTGTTTCTATATAAATACTGGTGGGGAGGTGGGGAGTGCTGGCTTTGTTGTTGTAAGCGGGTTGGTTGGCTGTGTTGTTACATCTTGATTAGTAGATGGAGTTGATGTTTGCAGATTAGTCGGCTGTTTTGTAACATCCTGTGTGGGCGAGGTCCCAGCTGTGTGCCCATTAGGCTTTTGTGTTGTAATGACCTGGGTAATGGGTTGTGTGGTAGCATCCTGAGTTCTAGTTTTGTAACATCCTGAGTTCTGTGATGTATTGTCTTGAGCAGATGGCTGTGATGCAACATCCCAGGCTTTGGTTTAGCTCTGAGTCTGAGGTCTTGTCATGTATTCATGGCGTGTGTTAGTTTGCTTTGTGTGGGGGTCGGAGGAGGGCGCAGCAGCTGGCAATGCCACTGTAGTCCGGCCTCTGGATGGTGGTTGCATTTCGTCTATGGGATGGGATTGGATTTTAATCTGGTGAGAATGATTGGTGGTGGCGTCATGTGTTATCCTGGGTCTGGTGTCAATATTTGTGGCTGGGGCTCGTTTGTTGACTAGGGCTAGTTTCCAGATGTCTGGTAGGTGGGAGGTATTGTCACATTTATTCATGTTATGGGGGTGTTTCTCTGTTTCAATGGCTTCCATAATTATTCTCTTGCTGAAGTGTTCAGTTTTGAAGATCAATTTGGTTCCTTCAAAATCAATTTCATGTCCTGTTGCTTTAAGGTGCTGGAAAACTGAATTACACACTCTCAGAAACATATTAATCGCTAACGGATTCCAAAGAAACACAATTACCAACCTAATCCAAAGGGAGACACCCCCCAAGAACCGAGACACAGAACAGGACAACGGCATCACCCTCCTCCCTTACATCAAAGGCACCACAGATAAAATCAGCAAAATTCTCCACAAACACAACATCAAGACAACCTTCTGCCCTGACCAAAAAATAGCCAACATCTTAAGAAACCCCAAAGACAAGATCCAGCTAGAAAACCAAGGAGTCTATGAAATATCATGCAAAATCTGCCCAGCCACATACATTGGACAAACCAATTGGAGAATAAATGCGCACATCGCAAAACACAAAAACCCAGTCAGAAAAGAAGAATAAAACTTCCTCCCTTTTCCAGCACCTTAAAACAACAGGACATGAAATTGATTTTGAAGGAACCAAATGGATCTCCAAATGTCTCATTATTTCTATCCTTGCTTACATAAACAACATCTTCATTTGCCCTTAAATTCTAATTATTGCTGTTTATTCATATTTGTTCTCTTTTATTCTTTAAACAATTCATTCTTTATCTTAATATCTTTATATTTGTTTGGGGTTGCCTTTCTTCCATTTCATTTTTTTTTATTGTACAGCAATCTTTCTCTTCAAACCTACCACCTCTCTCTTTTCTTTCCTTCTTACTTTCTCTTCCCCTCCTCTTCTTCTCCTCTCTACTTCTCCTTCCTTTCTCCTTCTCCTCCTCTCTTCCTCCCTCTCTTACCCTCCCTCCTACCCTGATTTCTCTTCCCTTCCTTCCTCCATTCTCTTCCTTCCCTCTCTCTCCTTCCTTCTTCCATCTCTCTTCCTTCCTTCATCCCTCTCTATTGCTGTATTCATTTTCAATTTTATATTTTCCACTATGGAGTCCAGGCAACCCTGGTCTTTCTTTCATTTATCAAGTATATTTCTCAAAATTTTCCCTCATCTTTTTAATTATTAGCAGTATATTTCATTTTATTCCATTTTTTCTTTTAAATCTTTACTCAATCAATCTTCCAATCCTTAGTCTTTTTACTTTTAACAATATATTTTTTCTACTTTACTTCTACTACTTTTCTTACCAGTATATCATTTGAATCATTTTTTGCATTTCAATTTCATTCAGTTTTACATTTAATTTCTGTTTTCCATCTTAATTTCAATTAATTCTTATATTATAATTTATTCTCTCCTTTTAGTGCTTGTTCCAATATCATTCATTCTTTCACATTACATTGTTTTATTTTTCATTTAACAGCATTTTCACATACAATTTCTACAACTAGCATCCTTCTCTTTATTAACAAATTAACATTTTCACTGACTCTTAACCATTTTCTCTTAATCTCTCCACCATTCTCTTTCTTAATGTTTTCCTCCCTTTCTCCCATTTCTTTACCTTCTTCCTTTTCCATTTCTTATATTTTATATCTTCAGCCTTTTTCCTTTGATTTTAACTCTATTACTTTTCATTCTCAGCCTTACCCCATTTATTTCTCTTCTCTTCATGTTTGAGATATATTTTCCCATATCCATTTTTTTTCTATCGCTATTAAACCCAGCATAATCATCTTTATCTTTTTTTCAATTATTTTCTCCTTGTTTCTCCTGCTTCTCATTCATCTTTTCTCTTTCTTTTTTTTGTAATCTAACCAATTCACTACTTCTTTATTTCCCTTAAATGCCTCCCTTATTTTTTGAAATATCTCCCTTAATGTCTCATATTCATCCTCCCAATTCTCCATATTTTCAATTTTAAAAGGCTAGGATTTTTAAGCTTGTTCTTTTCATTTACATATATTTCAGGTTTCAAAGTCCATATAATATCTCTTTAAAAGAAATAATGTCCACTTCAAATATTTACTTGAGCCAGTACAGTTTTAGTCTTTGTCTCTTTAACCTTGCTTCAGCTGCACCAATATGCACTCCCACACCTCTCTCTCACGCTCCTTCCACCAACAGATGTCTTTCTCCGCTCCACTAGTCTTCTAGCAATAAAATATCCATTTTATAATCCACAAAAATGCTTATTTCCTCTTTTCCAAATTAAATCCTTTATTGTTTAAGAAAAAGTTTTTCTGTCTCCTTTTTCCTTGTCTTATTCTTATTTTTCCAAATCCAATTATAAATCCAGGTGGAAGATTCCTTTTAGGGCTTTAGGTTTGATTTTAAAGTTCCTTTTCTCTCTCTCTTTGTTTAAGTTCCCCCTCTAGCAGCTGTTTCTCTGATTCATAATTTCCGTAACAAAATAGCCATCTTGAAATACACAAAAGCATTCACTCTTTAAATTAAAATCTTCTGCTGGTTTTTTTTTTCCTATCTTCTTTTCCTTGTCTTGTTTTTTCCTCCCAAATCCAGTTTTAACTCCGAATGGAAGATTTTTTCCAGGCTTTAGGTTTGATTTTTAAAGTTCCATTTTTTTTTCTTTCCTCTCCACTTTAGTCTCTGTGCTAATTAGCCGCCAATCTCCGCTACAATCTTTTCAAGCTGTCAAAGATTTTTCCTTTTATTTGTGAATTGGCCCATTACTCACCTGGTGACAATACTCCATTCAATTACCATTTATTGCATTTCCTCTTTCAGATCGTGGCCATTCTGGCTTATGACAGCTCCTTAATGGCTGCCTTCCTTCACCGACGGGTCGAAGACTAAAGCCGGCACTTCAGGGAACTTGCTCATTCCCTATCCATGCCAGCCAGTGTCTTCTTTCTTCGCTGTCTCCACAAGACAGCTATGAAACCTGGGGATCCCCAAAATCGGCTAGGATATCGGTGTTCTCCTAGAGATCCAGAATCCACACCGTCTCACCTGATGCTGGCCACACCCTCTCTGATTTTGGAACAAATGTATGGGCAGACCACAATCCAATAATAATGACATGCAAAGGAAAAAAAAGAAAAATGAAATGGACATTAAATCAGAAATTATTAAATGAAAAACATTCCCAACAATATATGGAAAAAGAATTTTCTTTTTTAAAGAGAATAAGAAAGAAGATACATCTTTACAAAAGGTGTGGGATACCAGTAAAGCATACATTAGAGGATTGGCAATGACATATTTAGGAAAACGAAATAAACAGAACAGACAAATGCAAAATAATTTAGAGGAAGAATATAAAAGATTAGAGATGGAACTACAAAAAAACCTGCACGACAAAAAGATTAAAAATTTGTTGGATTTGAAAAAACATAAGATAAATTTAATGGAAAATGAAGAATTGGCAAATAAAATAAAAGCTACAAAGCAAAAAATTTTTGAAAATGCAAAAAAACCAGGATGATGGTTAGCATATAAAATGAAAAAAGAGAAAGAAAAGAAATTAATAAGTCAATTAATAGATCAAGATGGAAAGATATGTTATAAAAGTGAAGAAAAGAAAAGGATAATTGAGAAATACTACAATGGATTGTATCAACAAGAAATAATAGAAGAAGACGAGATAGAACAATATTTGAAAAAAATGGAACTGCCTAGAATCCCGAAAAGTTTAAAAAACTATTAGAAGAAAGAATATCTATGATGGAATTAATGGAGGCAATTAAAAGACAGAAAAATGGGAAGACACCAGGCCCGGATGGATTACCAGCAGAGGTATATAAAACCCTACAAGATGTACTAAGCAATGTGATGCTGCAAGTGTTAAATGAACTACTACTTAAAGCTAAAATTTCAGACCCATGGATGGAGGCATATATAACTTTAATACCGAATGAAGAGGCAGATCTGCAACATATAAAGAATTATAGACCGATATCTCTATTAAATGCGGATTATAAGATTTTTGCATCAATCATGGCTGAAAGATTAAAAAAAACTACTAAACGAATTTATACATTTGGACCAAAATGGCTTTTTACCAAAAAAACAAATTAGAGATAATATGCAAATTATATTAAATACATTAGAATATTATGAATTACATTCAGAGAAACAAATAGCGTTGCTGTTTTTGGATGCACAAAAGGCATTTGATGATGTGAATTGGCAATTTATGATAAAACAGTTGAAAATGATGGATTTTGGAGCCAGATTTATAAATATGATCCAAACTATATATAGAGACCAAGCGGCAAAGTTGATGGTAAATGGTGACATGACAGAAAAAATAGATATTAGAAAAGGAACAAGACAAGGATGCCCTTTTTCTCCATTATTATTTATATTGACATTATAGGTTTTAAATAGAAAAGTGAGACAGGAAAAGGAAATAAAAGGAATGAGAATAAAAAAAGAAGAATATAAACTACAAGCATTTGCAGATGATTTGGTGTTTATCATGGAAGACCCAATAGAGACAGCGCCAAAATTATTAGAGCAAATAGAAGAATATGGGAAAGTAGCAGGTCTGAAAATCAGTAAAGATAAGACAAAGATATTAGTCAAAAATATGAGAGAAAATAAAAAAAAGGAGATGACGGAGAAATTGGACATCCAAATTGTGAAGAAAGTGAAATATTTGGGCATTTATCTGACATCAAGATGTGCAACACTCAAGGAAGACAATTATTGTAAACTGAAAAAACAAATTGAAACAGACCTGGAGAAATGGAGAAACTTGCAATTATCACTAATGGGAAGAATAGCATTAATAAAAATGAATGTATTACCAAAATATTATTTCTATTTCAAACTATACTAATAAAACTGGAGAAAAAATATTTTGAAAAGTTGAAGAAAATAATATGGAAATATGTGTGGCAAGTGAATCATGTGACTGCAGGGAGAAAGGTGCTCCAGCTCTCCTCATGGGTAAATCTGCTTGTTTTAGGGGGGAGGAGAGAATGGCTGTTTGATTGAGTGTAAGTGGGAAGTCTTGTTAGATATGTATGTATCCTCCATATTAATCTACCCAGGCCTCGTGCTCTGGAGAGAGTGAATCAGGTGACTGCAGGGAGGAAGGTGCTCCAGTTCATCTCATGAATGAATCTGCTTGTTTCTAGGGGGAGGAGAGAATGGCTGTTTGATTGAGTGTAAGTGGGAAGTCTTGTTAGATATGTATGTATCCTCCATATTAATCTACCCAGGCCTCGTGCTCTGGAGAGGACACTCCAGCTTTGCATACAGCATTGAAACAACACGGGAAGTGGCAGTTACCGGTTATAAGTCTTTGTTTGATTGGTATAGAGCATGATGCCAGGGGCCACTTTCATCAGTGGGAGAGGTCATTGTACCTCATTGGGCAGCTACCACCTGCCTTAAGCTGGGCAGCCCCCAGCCAGTAAGGTGCTGCCCCGCCATGATTTGTTAACCTTACAGGGTACTGGGGTTTAGGGTTAAAGCCAACAAACAGATCAATAACTTTCCACCATGCAACAAACATAAAAAAACTTTAGCCCTAAAGTTGGGCACTTGGAATGTTCGGACAATGACCCCCGGCCTTTCTGACGATTTACAAGAGATAGATGACATATGTAAGATAGCTGCCATTGACATGGAGTTGAGCAGACTGCAGATGGATATCATTGCCCTTCAAGAAACAAGATTGTTAGACTTGGGATCTGTCAAGGAGAGAAACTTCTCGTTCTTCTGGCAGGGAAAACCATCAAATGAGTCTAGGGAATATGGGGTTGGCTTCGCAGTCAGAAACACCCTACTAGGATCCATTACTCCACCTGCTGCAGGAAGTGAAAGAATTCTGTCCTTGCAGCTCCACTCATCAGCAGGGCTGGTTACTCTTATTAGCGCATATGCACTGACATTATCATTTTCAGCAGAATCCAAAGACAAATTCTATGAGGATCTGGATGCTACTATCAAGAAAATCCCTGAGAAAGAACCATGGCGATATCCGTGGTGATTTTAATGCCAGAGTTGGAGCTGATTATAGTTCTTGACCCACTTGTTTAGGTCAGTTTGATGTCGGGAAGATGAACGAAAATGGCCAACGACTGCTGGAGTTTTCCTGCTACTATGGTTTTTGTGTTAGCAATACATACTTTAAAACAAAGCCTCAACACAGAGTCTCTTGGAGACATCCAAGATTGAAGCACCAGCTCAACTTGATTCTTACCAGGTGCTCCAACCTCCCCAATATTACACTCACACGCAGCTATCAGGATGCTGATTGCGATACAGACTACTGGTGCACACTGCTGGTGTGCAGCAGAATAAAACTGCAAACAAAGAGATTGCATCACTCGAAGAAGGAAGGAAGACCACAAACTGACATCAACAAGACCCACAATCAGGGCAAAGTGGAGGAGTTCGCACAAGCACTCAAGGAAACTCTCCCAGGCCCGGCTGAAGTAAATGCATCTGAACGATAGGAATATTTCAAGAATGCTGTTTATAATACCGCCTTGTCAGTATTTGGTAAGGAGATCAGAAAGACAGCAGATTGGTTTGAAGCCCATTCGGAGGAGTTGACGCTAGCCATCAAGGAAAAAAAGGAGAGATCTAATTGCATATAAAGCCTGTTCCAGTGAGCGCAACTTACAGGTTCTGTGAGCTGCTCGTAGCAAAGTCCAACAGACTGCCAGGAGATGTGCTAACGATTATTGGCTGCAGCTTTGCTCTCAGATCCAGATAGCAACTGATACAGGCAACATCAAGGGGATGTATGATGGCATCAAGCAGGCCTTAGGTCCAACACAGAAGAAATCTGTCCCTCTGAAATCTGCTACAGGTGAGGTTCTCCAGGACCAATCACAGCAGATGGTATGCTGGGTGCAGCACTACTCTGAGTTATATTCCAGAGAAAATGTGGTAACTGAAGAAGCATTAAATAACTTTGAGTGCCTGCCTGTCTTGGAGGAGCTTCATAGTGAACCAACTTTAGAAGAACTAAATGCGGCCTTGGACTCCCTTGCCTCTGGCAAGGCACCCGGGACATATAACATCCCTGCTGAAGTTCTGAAGTGCTGCAAAAAGAACATCCCCACTGAACTGCATGAAATCTTCTGTCTTTGTTGGAGGGAAGGCGGAGTACTACAGGACATGAAGGATGCAAATATCGTCACACTGTACAAGAACAAAGGTGACAGGGGTCTCAAATAGCTCATAGTTCTGTGAAATCTCATTCACAAGTTTCTGGGCTTTTTGTATCTTGCTGAAAAGCAACAACTCTGTGCTGCAATTTGGGAGACTCAAATAGATATTTCTGCCTTGTAAGGCGTCATCAATGAGCCACACCCTCTTCTCAAGTATCCTCCCTGTAAAGGTACAATGTTTCTTTTTTTTTTCCCCATAGGCTTTTATGTGCATATTCTTTCTAGCCAGGTTTTACCTACGTAAGCTAAGATGTTCTTCAGCCCTAGTTCTGTGAAATCTCATTCACAAGTTTCTGGGCTTTTTGTATCTTGTTGAAAAGCAACAACTCTGTGCTGCAATTTGGGAGACTCAAGGCAGAAATAGCCTTACAAGGCAGAAATAGCTATTTGAGTCTCCCAAATTGCAGCACAGAGTTGTTGCTTTTCAGCAAGATACAAAAAGCCCAGAAACTTGTGAATGAGATTTCACAGAACTAGGGCTGAAGAACATCTTAGCTTACGTAGGTAAAACCTGGCTAGAAAGAATATGCACATAAAAGCCTACGAAAAAGAAAAAGATGCCCTCAGCTCCAGCCAGTTGATGTCGTTCTGGAGATCTTCCTGAGACCAACGCCCTTGCGTCACGGAGGCTCCCAGATGCGCTCCCCAACCGAAGAGACTGGCGTCCGACGTCAAAACCAGTCTGGGAGGGTCCCGAAACAGACATCCTTTCTCCAAGGCTACCGACAGCTGCCAGTCCAAGGAGCGATATATATATATATGACACCACTGAGCTAAGGCTGCAGAAAAACCTTGGTTACGTAGAAAAAAACTGGCTAAAAGAAAAACACACATAAATCTTATGAAAAGTAAGAAAATAAATATTGTACCTTTATAGGGAGGATACATGAGATGTGGGTTTGGGTTACAGAAATAGATCTATATAATAGATCTATATAAGTCTCTCACCAGGCAGCAAGGGCCTGCTGGCTGCCAGAAAGGAAAAAAGCCCAGAACCGAGTGGATGTGACTCCACTGACCTAGGGCTGCAGAAAAACCTTGGTCATGTAGGAAAAACCTGGCTAAAAGAAAAAAAAAAACATCTATCTATCTATCTTTCTATGTATATGTATATGTATGTGTATGTGTATGTGTATGTGTATGTGTGTGTGTGTGTGTGTGTGTAGGGGTCTTCTCCCACGTAAAATTGGAAGTGTCTTGGCGACGTTTCGACGAAGTCTCATTCGTCATCTTCAGGCTGGTGTTCTCGACTTCGTGCTTCCAGGAGCAATGTGAGATCGCAGCTGTCTCTTCCTTTTAACTGCTAGTGGGGGTGTGAGCTGATTGGGTGGGAACTTGGCTGTGTTCTGATTGGGTGGAGGTGTGTTCTGATTGGTTACGGGCTTGGCTGTGCTCTGATTGGATGGGGGTTGGTTGTGCTCTGATTGGCTGGGGGTGTGTTCTGTTTGGGTGGGGGCTTGGTTGTGCTCAGCTTAGTCTGAGTTGCAGGGGGATTTGAGCTGGTGAGCTGCGTTGTTGTTGTTTGGCTTCGTGTTTGTGGCCATGCGAGCTCTTCATGGTGGGTGTCAGTCTGCTTCATGTATGGATTGGAGGGGTTTAAAGTGGCTAATGATGCAGCTGCGGTCTGGCTTCTGGTCCTTGGTCATGGCTCATTATCAGTGTGGGTTTGAGTCTGCTTTCTGCGTGGATGTGTGGTGGTGACCTCCTGTGTGGCTCTCGTGAGTGTGGGTCTGGTGTCATTCGTCGTGTTAGGGACTCGTTTGTCAATAAGGGCGGGTTTCCAAATGGCTGGTAGGCGGGAGGTATCGTCTCGTTTGTTCATGCTGTGTGGGCGTTTTTCTATCTCAATGGCTTCTCTGATTATTCTGCTGTTAAGGTGTTCAGTTTTGGCGATAGTTCTGGTCTTTTTAAAGTCAATATCATGTCCTGTGGCTTTAAGGTGTTGGACCAGGGAAGAAGTTGGTTCTTCTTTTCTGACTGAGTTCTTGTGTTCTTCTATGCGTGCACTTATTCGTCTGTTGGTTTGTCCAATGTATGTGGTGGGGCAGGCGGTGCATGGGATTTCATATACTCCTTGATTTTCTAACTCAATTTTGTCTTTGGGGTTCCTTAGGATGGTGGATATTTTTCGGTTTGTGCAGAATGCTGTCTTGATGTTATGTTTGTGGAGGATTTTGCTTATTCTGTCTGTGGTGCCTTTTATGTATGGGAGGAGGGCTTTGCCCTCCTCCCATACATAATCCACCATCCTAAGGACATACATTGATCCACCATCCTAAGGATGCTGAGTTAGAAAATCAAGGAGTATATGAAATCCCATGCACCGCCTGCCCCACCACATACATTGGACAAACCAACAGACGAATAAGTGCACACATAGAAGAACACAAGAACTCAGTCAGAAAAGAAGAACCAACTTCTTCCCTGGTCCAACACCTTAGAGCCACAGGACATGATATTGACTTTAAAAAGACCAGAACTATCGCCAAAACTGAACACCTTAACAGCAGAATAATCAGAGAAGCCATTGAGATAGAAAAACGCCCACACAGCATGAACAAACGAGACGATACCTCCCGCCTACCAGCCATTTGGAAACCCGCCCTTATTGACAAACGAGCCCCTAACACGACGAATGACACCAGACCCACACTCACGAGAGCCACACAGGAGGTCACCACCACACATCCACGCAGAAAGCAGACTCAAACCCACACTGATAATGAGCCACGACCAAGGACCAGAAGCCAAACCGCAGCTGCATCATTAGCCACTTTAAACCCCTCCAATCCATACATGAAGCAGACTGACACCCACCATGAAGAGCTCGCATGGCCACAAACACGAAGCCAAACAACAACAACGCAGCTCACCAGCTCAAATCCCCCTGCAACTCAGACTAAGCTGAGCACAACCAAGCCCCCACCCAAACAGAACACACCCCCAGCCAATCAGAGCACAACCAACCCCCCATCCAATCAGAGCACAGCCAAGCCCCTAACCATTCAGAACACACCTCCACCCAATCAGAACACAGCCAAGTTCCCACCCAATCAGCTCACACCCCCACTAGCAGTTAAAAGGAAGAGACAGCTGCGATCTCAATTGCTCCTGGAAGCACGAAGCCGAGAACACCAGCCTGAAGATGACGAATGAGACTTCGTCGAAACGTCGCCAAGACACTTCCAATTTTACGTGGGAGAAGACCCGAATAACCAAAGACCTACATACAAACACCCGCGAAAACCTGAGAATATATATATATACACACACACACACACACATACATACATACATATATAAAGTTAAAATATCAGGTGTTTTCCCGCATCATTATATATATATATATATAATGGCAGATTAGTCACACAAGGCTGCTAATTTTAATTTCATAAATAAGGGAAAACCCTTAAATAGCTCCATTTGATAGTAATAATAATGGCAGAACCTCGTGTAAACATGAAGCAAAAATACCAGGCCCCTTAATCATCAACCAAAATGGCGATCATCAGCCATGTGGAGCATTTCAAACTGCAATCCAACATTAATTAGGCAGGAGAGTTCACCTACAGGCGGTTTCACAGAACGCGAAGCTCATGATATTGTAGCCGAAATTTCCCGTTTTGAAAAATCCCCAGTCGTGGCCACAAACTCGAGGAAAGCACTGCTGCAAGGGTTAACTATGGGATGACATGTGGAGTCCGAAAAACTCCTGAAATAAATATCAAATGGCCTGAACTGAAAACAAAATGGCCACTCGAGCAGCCCTCTCAGAAAGCAAATCACAACAAAGTGCTTATAAATATGGGTGTAATAACACCAAACCGCCAGTCCCAGCTCCTCAAATAAATAGCAGAAAGCTTCCCCGCGACTCCGAATTGTTTTTAAACAATGGAGTGCCCCAAAGTAAAATTATGAAGCTGAGACCTCTTGCAATTCAAGAGTAAAGCACAAAACAAACACAATAGAAGCTGTTTACCAGCAGGCAAACAGATCTGAACTAACAACAGTCCAAGAATTTAGAAGGAATCCTTTGTAAAGTAGAATTTGAAGAGAGTTGCTCCCACACGTCTGTCCAGTCTGAAGGACTGAGAAAAAAGCTGGAAGCCCCTAGCAACGAAGGCAGGACTTAACAACTTCAACAGACTCAGTCCTTCAATCTGATAGGCGAGAACTACCCATGCCTGGCTGCTGTCTCCACCCATACGGAGAACAAGAATCAGCATAAAAATGCTACAAGATGCAAGAACTAGAGGTGGGTTTTGTCTACCGAATTGGGAATTGTATTTTATTATTGGATTGGATTTTTATAATTGGATTTTATTGAGGAATACAAGACTATTGACTTTGGAGGGTCATTATTTACAACTGGGTTGGCATGCCTTTTTATGGTATGGGAAACAGGATACATGGATATTTCCAAAGACATTACATAAGAAATGGCTTGTTATCAGTGTGGGAGAGAATGAAAGAAAAACATTTATCTGAATATACCAATGTGGCTTTCTACAATAGAAGCGGTGGCATACACAAATATTGTGAATATGGGGAATATTGTTAGATATAAGGACATCTTGACAGATCGGGGAGAACTGAAACAAAAACAAGAACTAGAGAGTCAAGGGATTGAGATAGATTGGTATACAAGACTGCAAATACAATCAAGATATGAAGCAGATCGTAGACAATATGGGTTTAACTTGATCTTAATTTAATCAGAACTGAATGAAATATTGACAGGAACAGATGAGAAAATGATTAAGAAACTATATAATTATTTATTGCAGATCAGACTAGAAGATGAAGAAGTAAAAGAAACAATGATAGCATGGGCAAAAATTTTGGATACACCATAGAATTGGAAAAATGGCAACAACTTTGGGAAAGAAACTATAAATTAACAATGGCAACATCTTATAAAGAAAATTTGTATAAGATGTTTTATAGATGGCATATGCCACCAGAAAGATTAGCTAAGATGTTTAAAGATAATTCAGCTAAGTGTTGGAAATGTCAACAGTTGCCGGGATCATACTATCATATGTGGTGGTTGTGTAAAGAAGCAAAACATTATTGGGTGAAAATACAAACATAGTTAGAGGGAATGTTGCAGCAACATATAGAGTTAAAGCCAGAGATATTCTTACTGGGAATTTTACCAGAGAATTACAGTAAAGAAGATACATATTTGATTATTCATATAATAACAGCGGCTAGAATTGTGTTTGCACAAAATTGGAAAGCAGATAAAATCCCGTTGGAAGGAGAAATTATAAAGAAAATTTTAGAATGTGCAGAAATAAATAGATTAACAATGAGAATGAAAGTTAAGAGGAGTCGATGTATTTCAAGATATGGGAAAAAATTATGATTGGTTAGAAAGGAAATATGAATAAGGGTATAGAGATAAAATAGAGAACAGATGGGAGAAAACAATAAAAAAAGATACCCAAATGATACCAAGTAAAAGGAGAAAGGGGAGGGGGAGTAAAAGGGAAAAAAAGTGAAATATTATAAAAATGTACACAAATGATAAAATAAAAATAAATATTAATTGAATAAGAAATTGAAACGAGAATAAAGATAATTAGAAAATCGGGGCTGCTCAAATATCACTTTAGATTGAACTGAAAAGGGAAACAACAGGAAAGAGAGGAAGGAGTAGAGAGAGAGGAAGGCAAAAAAGAGGAGAGGAGAAAGAAGAAAGGGGAAAGGAGAGGAAGAAAAGGAAGGGGAAAGAGGAGTAGAAGAGAAGGTTAGAAGGGGGAAGAAGAGAGGAGTGGGGGAAGGGAAGGGGAAGTAGGAAAGAGAAGGAGAGGAAGAAAGAAGAAGGTAGTAGGAGAAAGAGTAAGGAAGAGAAGGGGAGGAGAAGAAAGGTTGGAGTAAAGGTAAATGGTAAAAGAGCAGCCCCAAAAAAGTAAAAAGTAAAAATGAAAGTTAAAAGATAAGGTGAATGAAAAATGATGGATAAATGACTGTACGTGTAAATGTGTTTATGAGAAATAAAAATAAAAAACTTTTTTTTAAAAAAGCAGAAGGTCCTTTATCATTCCAGACAAATGGCTGTCCAGTTTCTTCTTAAAACCCTCCAGTGATGGAGCACACACAACCTCTGAAGGCAAGCTGTTCCACTAGTCAATTGTTCTCATTATAGTTTGGAACTACTTCTTTAGAGTAACTGATTTTACTAAAAAGTATATGGCGTGGATTTTTTTTTTTCTGTTATAAATCATTTTCTTAGATTCGTGGAGTTGCTACAGGGTTTAAATTGTGATGAGATGGAATGGGAAGGAGGGGAAGAAAGGGACATGTGACAGATAAAAGATACCTACAACTGTAGTATGTTAAATATCCATGGTATTTGTTGACATCACCTGAAATAGCCTGAAACATTTTGATGTAGCAATATCTTGATCAATTGTGTTAGTAAAGCTTTCCCCGAAAATGGTTACCTTGAGATTCAAAGGATTAACAAATCACTCAACTTATTATTATTGTTGTTGTTGTTGTTGTTGTTGTTGTTGTTGTTGTTGTTGTTATCTTCTTTTATTCATTAAACATAAAATTCAGTCAACTGAATATTTAAAAATGCATCACAAATATCACTGACTGGCACTGATGGTTGATATGGGTTGCTGCAGCAGCCTAGGTATCAACCAAGTACCTTCTTAAGATGTACGATGTTCCAAGTAGTGCAGTTTTTTGCAGTTCTGCTGCTGTTATTGCAGGAAGCTGCAATTTGTTGATGCATCTTATAAAATTCTTGGACTTGGTACAAGTGCCCCAATGACAATGGGTATCACTCTTACATGTTTCATCCATAATCGTGTAGTTTCAATGGCCAGGTGGCTATATTTCATTATTTTTTCCAGTTCTTTCTCTTTGACTCTGGCATCTTCGGGTACCATGATGTCAATAAATTGTACGTTTTGGTTTTTGACAACTGTGATATCTGATGTGTTGTGTTCCAAATGATGATCCATCTGTATTTGAAAGTCCCACAAGATCTTCACATTCTCATTTTCTATATACTAGTAAGTCGTCTTTTTTACATAATGATCAGTGGATTAATTTAGCAACTCGGTTGTGTCTAGCTTTGCGTGATTTTGCTGCATTCACATATTAAATGTGAAACAGTTTCAACTTTGTTGTTGCAAAGTTGGCAGTTTGGATTGTCGGATTTTTGTATCTTCGCTTTCATGGCATTAGTTTGTAGTGCTTGTTCTTGAGCAGTGAGTATTAAACCTTCTGTTTCTTTCTTGATGGTTCCCATCTTAAGCCATGCCCATGTAAAATTCTCACCATATTTTCCTTCAATGTTTTTCAAGTGCTGTCCATGCAAAGCTTTGGTTTTCCATCTATTTAAAGTGTCATCCAGCTGTTTTTCCTTATATTCTGCCTTTGTTTCTGTTGTTTTTATAATGTTCTCCATTTTCACAGCCTGCAGCAATTTTTCTGTACTTTGGTTCACATAATCATTCAAACTTCATTTTTCTTCTTCTACAGTTTGATGGATTTGCAATAGTCCTCTGCCCCCTATTTTTCTTAGCAGGTACAACCTGTCGATGTTACTTCATGGATGTAAAGCATGGTACATTATTATTATTATTTACTTTATTTATTAAACATGAAACTCAGTCAACTGAACATTCAAAAATGCATCACAAATACCAGTGACTGGTGCTAATGGTTGATATGGGTTGCTACCAGCATCTTGGTATCAACCAAGTACCTTCTTAAAATGTACGATGTTCCAAGTAGTGCAGTTTTTTGCAGTTCTGCTGGTGTTATTGCAGGAAGCTGCAATTATTGATGTATCTTATAAAATTCTTGGACTTGGTACCAGGTGCCCCGATGACAATGGGTATCACTCTTACATGTTTCATTCATAGCTGTGTAGTTTCAATGGCCACGTCACGATATTTCATGATTTTTTCCAGTTCTTTTTCTTCAATTCTGGCATCTCTGGTACCGTAATGTCAATAAATTTTACATTTGGTTTTCAACAACTGTGATATCTGGTGTGTTGTGTTCCAAGTGATGATCCGTCTGTATTCAAAAATATCCTCAAGATCTTCACCTTCTCATTTTCTATAACATTTTCCACTTTATTACATGTTTGTTTTGTTTATGTTTATGTTTTATTAAATTTGTATACCGCCCTACTCCTGAAGGACTCAGGGCGGTGAACAGACACAGGGTAAAATACAGAAATACAAAAGTTAAAAACAATTTAAAACCAAATTAATTAATTTAGCCCAAGACAATTAAAATCCCAATAATTTAAAACAAATTAAAATTTCAGTGTAAAAATTTAAAAGAAAGGGGAGAAAATTAGGTCAGGCCGGCTTGCTGGAATAAGAGGGTCTTAAGAGCATGGTGGAAAGTGCGCAGATCCAGGATCCTCCGTATCTCCAGGGGGAGCTTGTTCCAGATAGTGGGTGCCCCCACAGAGAAGGCCCTCCCCCTGGGGGCCGCCAGTCGACACTGCTTGGCTGACGGCACCCGGAGGAGCCCCTCTATGAGAGCGTACAGGCCGGTGGGAGGCTGTTTGTGGTAGTAGGCAGTCCCATAAATAACCAGGTCCTAAGCCATGGAGCGCTCTAAAGGTGGTAACCAAAACCTTGAAGTGCACACGGAAGACCACAGGGAGCCAGTGCAGCTCGCGCAGGAGAGGTGTCACACGGGAGCACCATGTTGCTCCCATAACCACCCGCGCGGCCGCACTCTGAGCCAGCTGGAGCCTCCGGGTGCTCCTCAAGGGGAGCCCCATGTAGAGAGCATTACAATAGTCCAGGCAGGAGATGACGAGGGCATGAGTGACTGTGTGTAGGGAATCCTGATCCAGAAAGGGACGCAACTGGCGAATGAGGCGAACCTGATGAAAAATCCTCCCGGTCACGGCCATCAAGTGCTTTTCTTAAGACAGCTGTGAATCCAGGAGGATGCCCAAGTTGCGAGCCCTCTCCGTGGGGGCCAACGATTCGCTCCTAATAGTCAGCGATGGTGTCAACTGACTATATCGAGACGTCGGAAACCACAGCCACTCGGTCTTGGATGGGTTGAGCCTGAGCCTGTTCCTTCCCATCCAGATCCGCACGGCCTCCAGACACCGGGACATCACTTCAAGGGCATCGTTGGGGTGGTCCGGGGTGGAGATGTACAGCTGAGTATCATCAGCGTACTGATGGTACTTCACCCCAAAACCATAAATGTTGAACAGAAGGGGCGAGAGGACCAACCCTTGTGGCACCCCACATATGAGTGGCCTCGGGATGGACCTCTGCCCCCCTGCCAACACAGACTTCAACCAGTCGGAAAGGACGAGAACCACCGTAGTACAGTGCCCCCCACCCCTAACTCTTCCAATCGATGCAGCATGATACCATGGTCGATGGTATCAAAAGCTGCTGAGAGATTTAATAGGACCAGGACAGAGGAGCAACCCCTGTCCCGAGCCCTCCAGAGATCATCGACCAATGCAGCCAATGCCGTTTCTGGGTACAGGTCGTGCTGTACCCAGGCCTGAAGCCCGACTGGAACGGATCCAGATACGTCGTTTCATCCAGGTACTGGAGGAGCTGTCGCACATCCACATAATGACCAGTGGAAAAAATAAGACTTACCTGTATCCAAAATTGTTGTTGTTGTTGTTGTTGTTGTTGTTGTTGTTATTCTGCACACAGTCAGCTAGATGTTCAGACCAGATTTTTCATTTTTGTCTAATTTCCAAGGATCTGGGACAGGGAGATCTGGATGTTTGACAGTGTTACAGATATCATTACAGGATTTAAGCTGTTCCGAGTAAAGCTGCCTTTTGCAATTGATGGATACTGAATTTGTCAATGCCAGTGGTGTTCACGTGATGTTCCAGTTGTTTTGGGATTGCACCCAAGTCACCTATGACTATTGGTACTATTTTTGCTTGCTTTTGCCACAGTCGTTCTATTACTATTTGCAGGTCTTAGTGTTTTGTGATCTTCTCCAGTTTTTTCTATTCTATTCTGCTGTCTGCAAGTACTGCCACATCCACTATCCAGTTTTATTTTTTTCTTATTGACAATTGTTAAACCTGGGGTGTTATGTGGCAGGTGCATGTCTGTCTGAATTCTGAAGCCGCAGAGCAATTTAACATCTTCATTTTCTATGACTTTTTCTATTTTATGGTTCCACCAGTTCTTGCTTGCAGGCAAATGATATTTCTTGGAGATCTTCCAATGTACCATGCTGTTGCTTGTAATCAGTCTGTGCAATCTTCTTGCGGCACCTAACCAGGTGGTCCACTGTTTCTTCAGCTTTTTTTTTTTTTTATTGAAAAAGTTTTCAAATACAAGTTTTTCCCCCTTCCCCCCCTCTTCCCTAACCCCCCCTCACCACCCATCCCCCCCGTGACTTCTTCACAACAATAGGCTATTTCATAACTAATTACATACATAACATCTTCCCTTTCCCTTACTCCCTCCTCAGAATACTGACCCTTAGCATATTATTCTTATAACTCCCATTTTTACGATTAATCTGCCCTTTTTCTCCTCCCCTAAACTTATAGTATATTATTACAATTTAACATTTAATCTTTTATATATATTAATATAACATTTTAAAGCAGCCTTATCCCTACATCCAAATTTAACGTTTATTCAATTCTATCCAATTCCTCCACTCCCCTAAATATATGACTTAAGGATCCTTTTTCTTAGACTAATCAATCAGTAAACTAACCTATTTCAGCCCTTCAATTCCTACAAAATCATGCAATACAATTCTAAATATAACCCACTGCCCACTTTACTAAAATATACACATATCTATATATGCATTCCATTTTATAAATAAAAAAAAAAGACAATAACTTTAAATTTATAATCCATATAATATCTTCTTTGATGTCTTTCCACTGGATCGTTGAATCTTTACAATAATCTGCCCTTTTTCTCCTCCCCTAAACTTATAGTATATTATTACAGTTTAATATTTAATCTTTTATATATATTAATAATATAACATTTTAAGGCGGCCTTCTCCCTACATCCAAATTTAACATTTATTCAGTTCTATCCATTCCTCCAATTCCTCCACTCCCCAAACTAACTTATTTCAACCCTTCAATTCCTGCAAGATCATGCAATACAGTTCTAATTATAATTATAATCCACTGCCCACTATGCTAAAATATACACATATCTATATATGCATTCCATTTTGTAAAAAGAAAAAAGACAATAACTTTAAATTTATAATCCATATAATATCTTCTTTGGTGTCTTTCCACTGGATTGTTAAATCCATCACCCATAATAGGGTAAAATAACATGCTGGTGCAACAGTTTGTTCAAAATCTTCAGTCATCTTCTGCCCCCATCAGTAGTAGATATCCTCGCATCTATATAAAAGTAGAAACAACCACCCGAGTGACATTATAATTATATCCATATGGTTATAGTTGTGGTATTCATCAGGATTATTAATTCCCATCATCCTAATGAGTAACATCCAGATCTTCTGCATGCCCCGGCGTAACTCTCCTGCCTTATAACTCAAAATAATTATAATATATTTACCAAAAAAAATAAATAAATCCAAAGTAGATGATTCAAATCCAACAAGGTGAGGCTCTTTTCACATCCCAAAATCACGGCATTGCAGAGATCTGCCACAATCCTCAGGATAGTATTAAACAATTGTTCGCCTCCACTATCTTTTCAAATATTCATTCATTTTTTAAAGTCCCTGGCTTCAATGTTGCATGGTTTAGAAACTGCTGTTTCTATGAGATCTATTTCTTTTCTTTTTCTTTTGCGGGTTGAATTTCCATCCTCGTTTCTTGCCTACCGATTGTGTATCGGCTGGTCGATTTTCATTCTGCTTTATGGGTTGTTCTTGTTGGGTTAGTTTTATCATCTCATCTTTCTTCTCCGTCACTTGTATATCAACTGGTTGATTTGCGCACTTGTCTGTGACTTGATGGTTCATCAGCTTGGTGTCGGATGACACTACTCTCTTATTTATAGACAGACCAGCTGGGGTATCCAGGGAATCCAAAGACAATTTATCTGCCACAGCCTCTGTATTTTGATATTTTCCTTTTGTTTCCAACTCCTTTTGCTTATCCTGTATTATGCCTAAAGGTGTTAAATTCATTTTTAAAATTTTTTGATAAAAATCTTCCGCTTTTTCAACAGTGTTCAATTGATATCTTACTCCTTGATATCTCAGTATTAAACCAACTGGCATGTCCCACCTGAATAGGATATATTTTTTTTTAACTCAGTCACTAGAAAGCCAAATTTCTTCCTCTCCATTAGCATTTTAGTCGGGAGCTCCTTAAAAATCCAAATCTTTCTTCCATGAAATTGCAAAGTAGAATTAAAAGAGTTCTGCACAATATTATTCCTAATTTCTTTATCTGTAAAATAGATCACCACATCTCTAGGCAATTGCCTTTGCTTTGCCAACCAGGAGTTAATTCTGTAAATTCTATCAATCCTGCAAAACACTTCATCAGGTTGAACCTTTAAAATCCCAGCCAGAATTTCAGAAGATATTTTCCTTAAGTCATCTCTATTATTTTCCTGCAGGCCTCTCAGTCTAATTGCATATTCTGTAAAATTATATTGAATCATTAAAACTTCTCTTTCAAAACTCTGTTGCACATTTTCTCCATCACCAGTCTTTTGGTCAGCCTCCATTTTAGATTTGTCTTCTGGACAATTATCCTGAATATTTACCAAGTCCTTTTTAATTTTTTGAATCTTGTCATCCAAATTCTCCTCCATTTCCTTCATTTTAGACTCTAATAATTTAGTCTTTGCGTCCACCCGAATCAGAAAATCTGATAGACCATTAGCTGATTTTAAAATCTTTTGATTCAAAAAGTCAAACTTTGATTTCACCAATTCACCAATTTCTTTAATTTCCTGCTTAAATTTTTCAAGTTGCTGGTTCACAATCTCATCCCTTCTTACAATCTCTTCAAGGAGAAAGTCTATTATATTAAAATCAGGTTTCTGACACTGGAGAGTTACAATTTGTTGGTGCAGTTTCTTAATGGAGGAAGTTCCCCCCCCCCCCGTTTGTCCAGCTGTGTAGATCCCGATGCCATTTCCCACACAGATAAGATTTAGCAAAGAAGAGAGAAAAAATAGAAAACGGAAGGACTTTCCCTTAAAAAAGCAAAAAAACCCCTTCTTTTCAATCAGCAGCAAGAGAAGACACAGGAGCGAGGTTTTATCTACAAATGTAGCCTGTGATATTTATTCCGCTACATTGTAGTAATAAGAAACGGAAGGACTTTCCCTTTCAGCCCTTCTCCAGCAACGGCAGACGCCATTTTAAAAGGCTCTTTTTCCCCCTTTCCTCTCCTCTTTCCTCTTAAATAGTTTTTTAAAGGGTAAAATACTTGCGATTCAGTATTAAGGGTCCAGCTCGCATTTTCTTTGATTATTCTGTTAAGTTCGCAGGCTTGCTCTTGACGCCTGGCTCTGCATAAGCAGAGGTCTCCCAAAGCCTGGAGCAGCGGCAGGGGATGTGGGGCTTCTCATCCGCTCCGTCCCAAAAGTAAAAAAAAACTTTTGGGACTCTGCAGAGAGTTCTACCCACCCCTGCCGGCTCTATCTCCGTTTCCTCTTGGAAACAGAGTTTTTTCGAGCCGCCATTCCGCTGTGAAGGCGGCTCTGACAGGCAATGGAAGCTGACGATCCCAAAGGAACGTCTGGCGGTGGCCAGCAGCAAACCGGAAGTCCTTCAGCTTTTTTTCATAGGTGACACTTGCTATCTGCTGCTGTCTTTTCAATTCTGATTTTGTATGCATTTGTTCTTGGCTTGGTCTTGTGCAGCCAGAATTAGCCCCTCTGTCTCTTCAATTTTCCTGCTCTTAGCCATTGCCAGGTCTTTTTATTATCTGTTTTCCCTGCCATATTTTTACTCGCCATATAATGTTTTGTCTTCCCATGCCTCCTTTTGTTCTTCATTTGGTCTTTCTTGTAAGTCAGTTTGGTCTTTTCAGTACCCAGTAAGTCTTCCTAGTATAGTGCCTCAATGCATGTTCATTGTCCTTCAGATATTCTTCCAATGCCCTTTTTTCTTATTTAACCATCTGAAGAATGATTGCAACATTCTATGTCCACCAATTTTCCTTGGTAACTAGAGTCTGTCAAGTCACTGTGAAAATGAAGGAGATGATTCATTGTCATTATTTTTCTAGTTTTCCTAGCCATGGCTTTTACTTCTGCTTGAGTCTAGTCCACTAATCCAGCTGTGTATCTAATGACTGGAATTGCCCAGGTGTTGATTTTTTTAATGGTATTCCCTCCACTGAGTTTGGACTTTAAAATCTTCTTCAGTCTCTTGATGTATTCACTTGTAACCTTTTTCTTGACTTCAGTGTGTTTGATGTTGTCAGCTTGAAGGACGCAAGGTATTTGTAGTGATCAACTTCATCCAAACACTTGATGTTATTTCTGTAGGGCACTTCTTTCAGTTTTCACTATTTTCCCATTTGATGGTAAACATAGTGCGTTTATCCAATCTAAACTCTCAATGTACTAGTGCATTGGTGTTTTTCCATACAGCTTCAAATCATCTCTGTAAAGGAGGTGGAATGATCTGGCAGATGTTTTTGATGTTTGATAGCCATGGGCTGAGTTATTTAGTATTTTTGATAGAGGAATCAATGTGATGACAAACAGTAGTGATGATAGTGAATCTCCTTGAAATATTCCTTTCTTAATATTAACCTCTCTCAGCTTCTCACCATTGATCATCCATTGTCATCCATTGGGTAATTGATCTTTGTACAAAGCTTTTGATGTTTCTACTGACTCATTATTTCTAGACACTTCCAATCATGTGACAGAGAGTCAAATATCTTTCTGTAATCAATCCATGCTACATTCAATCTTCCTTCTCTTGCAGTTTTCCAAAATCATCTTGTCAATTAGGAGTTGATCTTTTGTTCCTCTGCTGTTGGTGTGGTTTGCTTTCTGATCAGTAACTGCATCAGTTACCACACCAATTAGCAATTTGAAAGTTTTTAGTAAGCTGCTAATTGGCCTGTAGTTGGCTGGTGCTGCCCTTTTTGCTGAATCTTTCATTATCAGGTAGATTTTCCAGATATTAGCCACTCTTCACTTTCATCTCCTAGTAGTATGTTGTTGAAATGCTTGGCAATGAGTGGCTGTAGAGTCAGATGTTTCAACCAAAAACTGCATCTTTACCTGGTGCTGACCAATTCTTGCTTTTTCTTGCTCTTTTGTCAATCATTTCTGTTCTTTCATTCTAGCTTCTTTTTTATTCTTATGTATTCTTGTTACTATTAATTTCCATCTTCCAAAACATTATATTATGAAAGCAAACATTATTCCAATTTAAAGTTGAATTTGTCAAACATTCAAGTCAGGGGTGAAATCTAAAATTTTTTGCTACTGGTTCTGTGGGTGTGGCTTAATTAGTGGACGGGGCTTGGTGGTAAGGTGACTGGGTGGGCGTGGCCAAGTCAATGTCACTTCTTTGCCCTTTTTTAACCTACAAAACACAACACAAAACAACAGGCTCACCCACAATGTAAAAGCAGCTGTACTAGACTCAAAATGGCCCCACAACAAGAAGGAACCTCACACAGCCACAAAAAGCCCAAAAAAACAACTTTCACACTTTACACACACAAAATTCCACATACAGCTTTGTGAGATTTTGTGTGTTTGTGTAGTTAGAGTGAAACACTACAGAAACACACTGAATCTCAGAAAGCTGCACAAATATTATTTTATTTTATTTTTATTTTTATTTTTATATAAAAGCAGCTAAATTTAAAACTTCCTAAACTTTAAATGGCTAGGTCTAAAAAAAGAACAACTAAAAAAAAACCAATTAACTATTTTTTTTAAAGCTCCCAAAGGGGAAAAAAACTTACCCAATAGAACAGGGGTCTCCAACCTTGGCAACTTTAAGACTTGTGGACTTCAACTCCCAGAATTCCTCAGCCAGTTTTGCTGGGAGTTGAAGTCCACAAGTCTAGGCAGGAAGGCAGGCAGGCAGAAAGAGCTGCTCACTGATGAGCTTGATTGCAGGCAGGGAGATTCAGTTGCTTGCTGATTCATGGATTGGTAAGCAAGCTGGAGGCTGGGAGTGGGGGGAGAAAAAAAGAAACCTTTTTTCTTTTACATGGCTCTGGCGATCCAAGCTGAGTTGCCTGATTAGCAGGCAACTCAGCTGGGATGTCAGAGCTTGGCTGGTCAGAGCCATTTAAAAGGAAAAAAAGGCTCTGATGATTGTGGGGCTCAGCTGGGCATGGGGGGCAGGGGCAGGGATTTTTGCCACCGGTTCTCCGAACTGCCCACCGCCATCGCTACCTACTCGCCCGAGCCGGTCCGAACTGGGAGCATTTCACCCCTGATTCAAGTTAGTACTCCCCTTTCAGAATAACAGAATAATAAAATAACAGAGTTGGAGATCTTCTAGTCCAACGGTGTCAATCTGGCAGTCTGCAGGCCGGATGAGTCATGTGCAGCCACGCCCACCCCAACTCTGCAAAGGGGGGAAATGTTGCAAAACTTCACATGATGGCAATATGACGCTGCGACTTTGACACCCATGTTCTAGTCCAATCCCTGTTCAAGCAGGAGACCTGTACCATTTCAAACAAATGGATGTCCAATTTCTTCTTAAAATCCTCCAGTGATTGAGCACCCATAATTTTGTTGCTTTTCTCTGCATTTTTTCCCGAGTCTCAACATCTTTTTAAAAAGTGAATGCAAAGCATTGTAAAGCAGTGCTAACACTTCATGTGATTTTGATTCTATCCCTCTGTTAATGTAGAGGGATAGAATCAAATAGGATTGCTTTGGTTTTTTTTGTTAGCTGCAGCACACTATTGCCTCATTTTGAAGAGATTGTCCACTAGAACTCCAAAATCCCTCTTGCAGTTACAGCTATTAAGCAAGATTCCACCTATTCTATACCTGTACATTTCTTTTCTTGACAAAGTGTAAAACCATACTTTTCTCATCACTCAATTTCATTTTGTTTGATAGGGTCGTTTTGAAGTCTGTTGAGATCCTTCTAGATCTTGAGCTTATCTTCTTGGGAGTGTTGGTATTCCTGCCAGCTTAGGGTGATCAACAAATTTGATGAGTTCCTTTCTATTCCCTCATCTAAATCATTTATATAAATACTGAAGACTGCTGGGCCTAAGACAGAAGCTTGGGGTACCCCACTGCTTACTTCTCTCCATGTAGACGTACCGTATTTATTGGCGTATAACGCGCACTGGCGTATAACACGCACCTTAATTTTAAGAGGGAAGTTTCAGGAAAAAAAGTAAATTTTAAATAAAGAACTTTGAAGCATAACAAAGGTAGTTCAAAACTTTTTAAATTAATATTTAAGCACATATAAAGGTAAAGAATGTAACATGGAAGTAAAAACTACTGTTTTTTAAAGCTCCCAAAGGGGGAAAAAACTTACCCAACAGAACAGGGGTCTCCAATCTTGGCAACTTTAAGACTTGTGGACTTCAACTCCCAGAATTCCTAAGTCAAGGCAGGCAGGCAGAAATAGCTGCTCACCGATGAGCTTGATTGCAGCCAGGGATATTCAGTTGATTGCTGATGCATGGAT
Organism: Arizona elegans; assembly: GCA_022577455.1. NCBI lineage: Eukaryota > Metazoa > Chordata > Lepidosauria > Squamata > Colubridae > Arizona > Arizona elegans. The sequence continues at coordinate 161,621,506 of JAKOOJ010000001.1, forward strand.
TGTGATCGTCATGCAATCAGCAACTGAGGTAAGGAAGCCAGAGGCTGGGAGAGGGGGGGGACAGAAAAAAAGAAACTTTTTTTCTTTTACATGGCTCTGGCGATCCTGATCCTGAGTTGCCTGATTAGCAGGCAATTCAGCTGGGATGTCAGAGCTTGGCTGCTCAGAGCCATTTAAAAGGGAAAAAAGCCTCTGATGATCGCGGGGCTCAGCTGGGCATGGGGGGGCGGGGGCAGGGATTTTTGCTACCGGTTCTCCGAACTGCCCGCCGCCATCACTACCTACTCGCCCAAGCCGGTCCGAACTGGGAGCATTTCACCCCTGCCCAAGACCCCAACATACCCCAGGCTATCACCGACAGTGTCTCAGATGCTGTAAACTCGCCATTCATTCTTTTTACAGTATTTTTTAATACATATTGGCGTATAACGCGCACATGCGATTTCCACATTATTTTCAAGATGAAAAAGTGCGCGTTATACGCCGATAAATATGGTAGTTCCATTAAGGATTACATGTTGAGTGCCGTTTGTTAGTCAGTTACAAATCCATCTAGTGGTGATGCTGTTTATCCCATATTTTTTCTAATTTACTAAGAAGTAGGTTGTAGTCTACTTTATGAAATGCTTTACCCAAAGTTCAAATATACTATGTCCACAGCATTTTGTTGGCACACTAATGTAGACACTTTGTCAAAGAATGAAATAAGATTTATTTAGCATGATTTATTTTTGACAAACCCATGTTGGCTTGCAGTTATAATTTTGCTCACTTCTTGGTATTCACAGATCTGTTGCTTGATTATTTTTTCAAGGATCTTCCCTGGAATTCATGTCAGGCTAGTATGTTCTGTCATTTCCTGGATGCTTATTTCCCATTTTCTGAAGATAAGAACTGCATCAGCTCTTTTCCAGTCCTCTGATTGTTCTCCAGTGCTCCAGGATCTTTGAAAGATATGGTTCAAAATGGTTTCGAAATCATGTCTGCCAGCTCCTTCAGAATTCTGGGATGCAATTCATCTGGCCCTGGTGATTTGAACTCATCTAGGTTGGACAGGTGTTCTCTTACCATTTTCTTGCCTATTTTAATTTGAACTTCTAGTCTGTCTGTCAGGTTTTACGGTTTTTTTTCTGGTAGGTTGGGCTATGTTTTTCTTTTGTGTGAAGACAGATGCAAAGAATTATTAATCAGCTCTGCTTTCTGCCTGCTACCTGTTACTTTCTTGCCCGTTGGTGGACTAATTGTTTCCTTGACTTTTTTCTTGTTTTTTTTACATGTTGAAAGAAATGGTTTATTATTATTATTATTGACATTTGTTGCGAGTCTTAGTTCATTCTGAGCCTTAGCTTTCTTGACTTCATTCTTGCAGATTTGGGCTATATGCTAGTATTCTGCCTTAGTTATGTGTCCCTCTTTCCATTTTTTATATTTATCCTTTTTTTCTTTCAGTTTATCAGAGAATTCTTTATGACATTAAACAGTAACAGATTTGAAAGGGATCTTGGAGGTCATCTAGTCCAACCCCCTGCTGAACTAGGGAACCATGCTGGTTTCTCAAAAAGATTAAATCATGGCAACTGGACCAAAGTTTATTAAAACTGATACATTCTGTTACTCTTCCAAGTAACTACCCTAAATTTTGGGTAAGCAGAGAGTTGGAATGAACCAACTCTTGTCATACAAGAGGTTTCTCCCCAAAATGAAAAGCCACATGTAAATGAAATGGTGGTTTCTTTTTGTATTTATTTTTCTATTTCAGTAGTATAGTGGTGGACTGGGCTTTTATAATCAAATTTTTCTGAGTTTTCCAAAGGTCTTGAGTTGTATTCCCCTTTAAGATTTTCATCCATGGGGGGGCTTCCGGTTTGCTCTTCGTAGCCACCAGACGGTCCCTCGGGACCGCCAGCCCCTTCGCCTGTAAAGAGCCGCCTGTACAGCAGAAAGGCGGCTCAAAAAACTCCATTTCCAGGAGGAAATGTGAGACAGAGCAGGTGAGTGTAGGTAGAGCTCTCCGTAGCCCCCAGAGTTTTTTTTTTTACTCCTGGGGGTGAGCGGATGATGCTCCCTATAGCACTCGCCGTTTGCTCTGGGCGTTGGGAGACCTCTGCTTTTTGCAGAGCAAGGCTACGAAGACAAGCTTTCCAAGATAATTAACAGATTAATCAAAGAGGATGAGATCTGGATTTGGACCTGGACCCTAAATTGCAAGTATTAATACTGATTTCGCAAAGGATATTCAATAAAGTAAAAAAGATCTTTTAAAATGGCGACTGCCGAAACTGGAGCAGGGAAGCTGAAAAGGGAAAGTCCTTCCATTTCTTATTAAGCCACAAAGTAGCGGAATAAATGCTCCTGGCTACATTTGAAGAAAAAGCTACACTTTTGTGTTTTCTCCTTCCTGGAGATTTGATTTGATACTGATCCTGTTTGGAAAGAGGCTTGGGTTTTTTTTTTCTTTTCTAAAAAGTTTGCCTGTGTGGAAATATGGCGTTTAGGCTTATAAAGCTGGACAAACAAGCGGGGGGGGGGATTCCCCCATCCACAAATTATATGAACAAGTTCTTAACTTACAGTCTCAGAAAATTGATTTTAATATAATTGAATTTCTTTTGGAGGAGATTGTAAGAAGGGATGAGATTATGAATCAGAACTTTGAGAAATTTAAGCAGGAAACTAAAGAATTGGTGCAATTAAAGTTTGATATTTTGCATCGAAAGATTTTAAAAATGTCTAATGGTTTCTCAGAATTTATGATCAGGCTGGATACAAATACTAATCTATTAGAGTCTAAAGTGGAGGAAATTGAAGACAATTTGGAAAATAAAATAGAAAAAATTGAGAATGATTTGATAAATACTCAAGACAATAGTTTAGAAGAAAAACCTGAAATGGAAGCTGATTGTAATGTAGAAAATATACAGCAACGCATTGAAAAGGAAGTTTTATTGATGCAGCATAATTTTACTGAATATGCGATCAGACTGAGAGGATTACAGGAAAATAACAGAGAGGATTTAAGAAAAATATCTTCTGAAGTTCTGGCTGGGATTTTAAAGGTTCAACCTGAGGAGGTACTTTGTAGGATCGATAGAGTTTATAGAATAAACTCCTGGACTGCAAAGCAAAGGCAATTGCCTAGAGATGTGGTGATTTATTTTACAGATAAAGATATAAGAAATAATATTGTGCAGAAATCCTTTAAGTCTACTTTGCAATTTTTTGGAAGAAAGATTTGGATTTATAAAGAGCTCCCGCCTAAGATATTATTGGAAAGAAAGAAATTTGGCTTCTTGGTGGCTGAGCTTAAAAAAAGAAATATCTTATTCAGATGGAATATTCCAGTTGGTATAATATTGAGATATCAAGGAGAAAGATATCAATTAAATACTGTTGAAAAAGCGGAAGAATTTTACCAAAATTTTTTAAAAATGAACTTAACATCTTTATGCACAACACAAGACAAGCAGAAGGAGCTAGAAATAAAGGAAAAATATTGAGTTACAGAGGTCTTTGTAGATGAATTGCCTTTGGATTCTTCAGATACCTCAGATGGATTATTTATAAATAAGAGAGAAGTGGCATCGGATTCTAACGTGATGACTCGCCAAGTTACAGATAACCATGGAAACCAACCAATTGATATACAACTTACAGAAAAGAAATATGAGTTACAAAAACAAAACCAACAGGATCAAGTTATAAAACAGAATGAAAATCGACCAGTTGATACACAACTGGCAGGAAGGAAATCAGGATGGAGAACCAACCCACAAAAAGAAAGGGAAAAAAAAGAAATAGATCTCACAAAAATAAAAATTTCTAAACTAAGCAACAGTAAAGCCAGTTACTTTGAAAAAATACATGACTGAATATATGAAAAGATGGATGAGGCGAAGTAGTGGTTGATATCATCCTGAGGAGAGTGACAGACCTCTGCAATGCTGTAATTTTGGGATGTGAAAAGGGCCTATGAATTGTTGGATTGGAATTATCTACTTTTGGTTGTTTTTTTTTTTATTGATTAACGTATTATATCTATGCTGAGCTATAAGGCAAGAGAGTTATGTTGGGGCATGCAGAAGATCTGGATGTTACCCCATTATGAGAATGGGAATTAATAATCCTGAAGAAAGCCACTATTACAGATATGGATTACAATTATAAAGTCACTCGGGTGGTTGTTTTCTTTCTTTCTTTCTTTCTTTCTTTCTTTCTTTCTTTCTATCTATCTATCTATCTATCTATCTATATATATATATATATATATATATATATATATATATATATATATATATATATGTGAAGATATTCATTATTGATGGGGGCAGATGATAACTAAGGATTTTGAATACTCTGTTGCAACTGGGATGTTATGTTACCCTAATCCAGATGATGGAGTCAGCAATCCAGTGGAAAGACATCAAAGAAGATATTATATGGATTATAAATTTAAAGTCATTGATTTTGTTTATATAAGGGAATATTTTTTTAGTAGTATGGGCAGAAGAATAAAGATATTAAGAATTGTTGTGCATGGTAATCTTGTAGGAAAGTGGGTGGAGACAGGCTAGTGTATTGATTGTATAGATTAAAAAAAGGGATTCTTAAGAGACATATATATGGGAGTGGATGAAACGGATAGAGTAGAACAAATGTAAAACTAGAATTCATGGGGAAGGCTGCTTTGAAATGTTATATTAATATACGCAAAAGATTAAATGTTAAAGTAGGATTTATTATATAGTTTTAAAGTGGAAGGTTGTTTTGAAATGTTATATTAATATACAGATATAAGTATGGGGAAGGGGGAAAAAAAGGACAGACTATCGATAAATTGGGAGATATAATAATATTACTGTGTTAAATCAGAAGTTATCATATAGTGTTATAATGGAATGTTATTTTGAAGTGTTTGGTAAGAGGGGGAAGTAATAATATTAATAATATCACTAGAAATAAGGGTCAGTATTTGGAGGGGGGAGTAAGGGAATGATAAAATATTATATAATCTGTTATGTATTAGGTTTTTATTTTGAAGAAGTCACAGGGGGGATGGGGTGGTGAGGGGGGGTTAGGGAGGAGGGGGGGGGAAAGGGGGAAAAATTGTAATTGAAAACTTTTTCAATAAAAAAAAAAGATTTTCATCCATGCAATCCCTCTCAAGCTCTTTCTAAGTTTGTTGAAATCAGCTCTTTTTGAAGTCTAAGACACTAGTGTGATTTTGTTCTATTGCTTATGTCTACATTATATTGAATTCCAATATGACAAAACTATAAAATCTTTTAATTATATAGTCACTCAAATCAAGCAAAGAACATAAATTCCTTTCTTGTCTCATTCGGGGTTTCTAAACAACTCTTCATTAAAACTATAAAGTATTCTTCAAACAGCTTAGTTTTTTATTTTGTGCCAAGTTCTGTCTGCTAGCATTCACCCATATTTTATGACAACTTGTGGTTCTTACTAATTCTGAGCTCTCATAAGTGAGAAAATCTAATCTAAACAACTAATGTTCTGCAAAATATTGTTTCTGATAGATTCACAGCTATGATTTTTTTCTTGTAGCCAAGACTACACTGATAGTTCTAACAGAGTGATATTACATATCAGAACATTTAAATTATACTTATTCACTTAATAATATGGGGAATGAGGCTGGAGCATACAGTACTATTGTGCTAGGTTTGACAAATGGATTGTAATCCTCATGTAAACAAAATAATCCTTTATTGATATGTTCTTTTGTGTATGCTAAGAACAATAGAATCAGTAGATTAGGATATATGTTCTTACTATCTCATAGCAAGTTATTAACAGCAAAATCAAACAATTATAATACCAATTATGAGGAATAATTTTTGCATAGCTCACCTCCACCCCACCACTTCAACTAAAAAGGCAATTTTCAACAGGAATAAGTAATGCAAATTAGCTCCCTAGTCTTAATATTTTTTTGTTTTTGATGATACTTTACAGTATATTTTATTTTTATTTGTTTATTAAATTTTTATGCTGCCCATCTCCCTTAAATGGTGAATCAGGGCAGAGTCCAGTTGATTATAAACTCTATTTGTAAAATACCAACACTATTTATTCATTAGGCTTTTTTTATTGATAGGATTGTTATTCTTTTGTAGCCTAAGTTTGATTTATAGAACTTGATCTTTGAATACATATCAATGCATGCATACTTACATATAAGCTTGGATGGTAGGTCAATACACCATCATCCCCAAGAGTAACATATTTCTTCTTCCACTCTTTATTTAATAATTTACCACTTTTTTAAAAGCATTCCCTGTTGAAAAAAAAAATAGCAAAGCTAAATTAAAACAAAATTATTTGTCCACAAATCTCTGAACTATAGAATGACTTGTTTTAAACTAGATTGAAAGAAACATGAGCCAGGACCAGGACTAGAATAAATAATGCCTTGGGAATAGTATACTTTTGGTTAACCTTTGATTAGTTCAAATGCTGAATCATCTCTGTTAGGTTCAGAGGCAACTTGGGACTTGTTTCTAATGCTCCAAGGCCCTAGCTGCTGCTTAGAGGGCAACAATGGCCTTGAATCAGTTTGCACTAATGCAGTTTGCCTGTGTACCAGAAAATTCCCCAATTTACAGAGGAAGATGAAACAACTTAGAATGCTACTTCTACTTTGTGGTCAATTTTTTTGCTCTTATCTTGTAAGTAGATAGTTGGTTAGTGGCCCTGTTCAAGTTGAGCAGACCCTCTAACTAATGAAGGGCCAGAGAAACATCCATAATACTTTTGAGAAGTCAATTTAAGACATCTATCAGATTCATTCTCAATTAAAATTTGTTCCTGTATAGCTGACTGAGGTTGATCTGTTTGGGTTACCTGGGAAGAGTTTGAGCCTGTTCCTCCTGAGGAAACAGATAGGGCTTTTGGAGTTATATGTGCACAATTTGTGGGTCTGTGACGACCAGCTTCTCCCCCCACCGCCCACCGCTTCCAAGAAAGTACATATTCTTGAGAACTTGGTATTTCAAAAGGAATCTTTTATTCAAAAGGATGAAAGCAAGTCAAAACTCAAAGCAGACTCTGGGGTCCCTCAGGGCATGCAGTTCAGGATAAAGGAAATTAGGAACCCCCTCCCCTCCTTCTGATGTGGATTCTGACCAATCCACTGGTGTGAATACAAATTGCACCAGCCTCTCTGAGAAACAGATATGAAGAACTTCTCAGGGTCATCTTACAATCCACTTGTTCCTCCCCTTCTCTTTCATTTCCCGAGGTATGAGAATTCTCCAGGCATTCCTGGCACCAGGCAATGGTTATAAATCAGGGTAAAGTTTATACAGAGAGGATCAGACAAGAAATTGGATACTTAGGACACATAGAAAAAGAACTAAATGTGACAACTCCAAATCCCCCCCTTCTTCCACAAAGAATGGCAGATACATGGATCTGACATATTGCCCTTCTCAGAAAAATGGAAAATCCATCTAGAAAGACATAAAACATATAATACATTAAGAGTTAGGATGGTTTGTGTGGGTATTTCAGGTGGAATTTCCTTAACAGTGCGGGGGCTTTTACATGTTTTTTGGCTACCCATTCATTCTGAGAGGATGGTAGGTGTTTTCATGCCACTAAATATTGTGTGGAGCTGTGGTGAGTGCAGGAGTCAAGGATAGCTTTGATTTCAAAATGTTGCTCTCCTTCCACCATAATGGGGGTTGGAGGTGTGGGCAAAGGGGGGTCTGACTTTTGAAGTGATTTCTGGCTTGAGTAGGCTGCAGTGAAACACTGGATGAACCTGCCTAAGTGTCTTAGGAAGAAGGAGTTCTACTGTGACAGGGTTTATGATTCTGGTGATGGGGAATGGGCCAATAAATTTTGGTTCCAGTTTCTTAGACAGTTGTAAGGATTGTAGAAACTTTGTGGATAGATATACACGGTCCCCAACCTTGAATGGTTTGGGTTCGCAGCATTTCTTGTCAGCTTGAATTTTAAAAGCTGCTCTAGCCTCTTGTAGAGCTAGTCTGACCACTGGCCAAGTGGTTTGCTGGTTGTTTATCCACTCCTTAAGGGAGGGGATATCAGGTTCCTTAGCTGGTAGCTCTCGCATGGGGTTAAATTCTTGTCCTTTGGCTACCTAAAATGGGTTGAAACCAGTGCTACTGTGTGCAGAGTTATTGTAAGCTACTTCAGCAAAAGATAACAGGTCAGTCCAATTGTCCTGTTGGTAGTTAATAAAATATCTTAAATATTGTTCCAATACCCCATTTGTTTTTTCAATCCCCTCATTTGTCTGGGGGTGGTGTGAAGAGGACAGCCCGTTGGTGGAGCCTAATAGATTTTAAGAAGCCCACCAAAATTTGGAGGTGAATTGGACACCCCTGTCTGAGATAATACATTGGGGAGCTCCATGGAGGCGATAAATGTGGACTAAAAACAATTTTGCTAATACTTTGGCTGTTGGGATCTTCTGGCAGGGTATGAAATGGGCCTGTTTTGAAAAGAGGTCCGTTACAACCCAAATAACTGTGTTTCCCATGCTTTCAGGCAGTTCCACTATAAAACCCATAGAAATTTCTCTCCAAGGTGCTGAAGGATCTGCTACAATTTATAAGAGCCCTGGGGACTTTCCTTGCCAGCTTTTTGCAGCTGCGCAGGTGGGGCAGCTAGGCACGTAGCTGTTATCTCTAAAGGATGGCCACCAGAATTGCCTTTTGATTAGGTGTAGCATTTTCACAAATCCGAAATGTCCCGCTATCTTGGAGTCGTGGCATCATTTCATAAGCTCCAATCTTTGGCTAGCAGGGAAGTAAAGTTTGTTTTCAACGGAGGCTAAATCATCTTTGAGCAAACAAATGCTTTTGTGTGCCTGGAACCAGTCGTCCTTAAGTAGTGTCTCCTTAAATTTTGAGACCGTTGCATTGTCAGCAAGCGGTTCTTTTTTGGCTTGTGCTTGGTAACTACTTTGGCGGCTAGCTGGGGTGTCTGAAGCAAAGGTTTAACAATTTCAGTCTTTTTACTGTTGCATTGGGGTTTTCTGGACAGGGCATCAAATAAGAAATTTTTCCCTCCTGGGAGATATTTGAGGGTAAAATTAAAATGTTTAAAGTATTGTGCCCAACGTACTTATTTGGGGGAGAGTTTTCATGGGGTCTTCAGAGCTTCTAAGTTTTTATGATCAGTCCAGACTTCAAAGGGTATTTTGTTCCCTTCTGAGAATTGCCTCTATGTGAGGAGGGCCCATCATACTGCATAAGCCTCTTTTTCCCATATGGCCCATCTTTGCTCAGTTTCTGTCAATTTCTTGGATGTGTATGCACATGGTTGCAACTGCCCCTGTTCATTGTTTTGAAGTAGGACTGCTCCTACTGCCACATCACTGGCGTTTGCTTGGATGACAAATGGTTGTTCTGGGTCTGAGTGATTTAGGACTGGTTCAGCTGAGAATAGTTGTTTGAGTTTTTCGAATGTCACTTGGCATTCCATTATCCAGTTAAGGGGTTGCCTTGGTTTTGGTTCCCCCCCTTTCGTCTTTAGCAAGTTTGTAATGGGGAGGGCGATTTTAGCTTGGGCTGGAATGAATTGACGGTAAAAGTTAGCAAAACCAAAACCATGGGATATTCTATATCCTAGGTAGTCAATTCTTTCTTGGTGGAACTCACATTTAGAGAGTTTTGCATAGAATTTGGCAGCTTGGAGTTTAGCAAGAACTGCTTGGACTAGTTTGATGTGTTCTGCTTTTGTTTTGGTGTAAATAAGAATGTCATCAAGATAAATCAGGACAGACTTCCGGTTGGCTCTGCAGGACTTCGCTGATGCTCCTCCGTGGGCACCCGATCCCCGGTTCCATAAAAGCCCCAGAACAGCCGAAAAACAGCTATCTGGGGCTTGAAAACCCTCTCCCTGGGCAAAGGGGAGAGAGAAGAGCTGGCAGGTGGAGGTAGAGCCCCCCCCAAGTGCCCTGGGAGAAATCTTGGGGCGCGAAGGGTGTGGGCTCCCTAGAAGTCTGCCAATCTGCTCCGGACCTGGGAAGACTCCACTATTTAGCGGAGCTAGAAGCCCCAACCATCTCTGCTGACAACAAATGAGGGATTTTTAACATCTTTAATTGCTGCAGGCAGAACAAGCCAGGAGAAGTAAGACTGCAAGTATTTACACTTCACTCCAAAGTTTATAGCCTCCTTCGAAGTAACAAGTTAGCAATTTGCAACAAAATGGCGATTGAAACTTGAAAGGGAGGGGTGGAGAAAGGGAAAATTACAGAAAGTTTCGTTTCCCTGGTAGCCTCTTGCCTGGAAAGAACTGTTGTGTTGAGAGAAGGAGGATTTTAAACGTTAATTTACGATTGGGAAAATTCTTTGACTTTGATGAACTTTTCTTTTTGGCTTCTGAATAAAATACAACGATCAATTTAAACTGAAAATGGCCTCAAAATCTGTAAAGACCGTTCCTATTAAAGGAACTGGGAGCTCTGGAAGCTCCCCAGCTCATACTCCTAGATTGCAAGCCTCTGCCCCTCTAACAGACCCACAGACTTTAACGTTTGAGATGATACAAGAAGCCCTACAAGCCCCACAAAATAAAATTGCTACTGTGATTAATGAAAAAATTAATGAAACTAATGAAAAAATTAATGAAACTAATGAAAAAATACAGGCTGTTTCAGATGAGATTCTAATTCGGAATCAGCAAATCAGAGATGATATATTGTTGGCATTTAATTGTTTGGCAGGTGATATTGAAATGGTGGATGATAAAGTTGAAGAAATTAAGAAATCTACGGAAATTTTGGACAATAAATTGGAGGAGACTCACAGTAGACTTGAGAGAGCTGAAGTTGATGTAACCATGTTACAATATAGAGATATGGAATTTGCTTTAAGATTCAGAGGGGTGAAGGAGAATAAACAAGAGAACTTGAAAGAAATGATGTCAGAGACATTGGCACAGTTGCTGGGGGAGACAAAAAGTGAGCTGGGCTGGCAGATTGACAACTTATTTATTGTATGACAAGAAAGTAGATAAGACTTTTAAAAGTCATATATTAAGAAGTGCTCTACTGCGTGTCTGGAAAAAGTATAAATATAAACTAAAAGATAAGTTACCAAAATGGACAGTACCCAGACATGCGATAGAGAATATAAATTTGGAGCAAAAGCAAGATAAGTTTACATATAATGAACTCCTTTATAAGGAAGGAGTTAGATTACAATTAAAATCTATGGAGCAATTAAGAGAAGAAGGAATTATTAAGACTTGGTTTCAATATGGTCAGCTGCAGGCCAGATGGAGAGAGGATCAAAAAATTGGTATTTTGCAGCAGGATGAAAATTTGATAAAGCAAATAAGAGATAAAGGTCAAATGCATATTAAAAGGTTGTATAATGTATTAGTGGAAATAGATTCGGAAACAAAGTTAGTCAAGGATTGTATGATAAAATGGGCACAAAATATAGGTGAACCAATAATGTTGGATACATGGGAAAAGATATGGGTCAGAAATGTAAGATTCACACAAGCTCAAAATTTAAGAGATAACTTTTACAAAATGTTTTATAGATGGCATCTAGACCCAAAAAAATTAGCCTGCATGTATCCAAATTTACAACCCAAGTGTTGGCGATGTGAATGTGAAGATGCTACATATTTTCATATATGGTGGACATGTAAAAAAATTAAGGCTTTTTGGATAAAAATATGGTGGATTATTCAAAATATTTTAAGGAAAAAAATTAAATTTATGCCACAGTTTTTTTTGTTGGGAATAGTCACGGACTGTACTGTAATAGAGACCAGGTTGGTTTTGAATTTAATAACAGCTGCCAGATTACTGGTGGCACAGTACTGGAAGAAGGAAGATCCACCTACCATTGAGGAATGGACTTTAAAAGTTGTGCATCTGGCAGAGATGGCAAAAATTTCATCATATCTTAAAGATCATTCGAATGAAAGATACATATCAGAATGGAGAAGATAGATTGACTATATGCAAAAAAAGTATCCAAACAATAAGATTCATATAGTTTATGAATGAAATATTTTTAAGTAGTTTATGTTTATAGTTTTTGAGTTATAAGGAGTTAAAGATTTAGGGAGAATATGAATGCAATAATTTGTTAGCATATTTTAGCTTTATGTTTGTGAATGCTATACCCTGTGCCTGTTCTGGGAAGTCTAGGGAGGGGGGTGGGGGGAAGGAGGGGAGGGGGAAAAGGTGGGGGGAGAAAATGCTTGTATTTCTTATAAAACTTTTCAATTAAAAAAAAGATAAATCAGGACAACAAATGTGATGTGGATTAAAGAATGGATAATGTTAAGAAATACTAGATTGTTGACTTTAGAAGGACATGACTTGTTGTTGGGCTGGCACGCTTTTTTATGGTACAAGGGCACAAAAACACAGGGGTACTTTAGAAGACATTATATATGAGAATCTTGCTATTAAATTGGGAGAAGATTAAAAGACAACATTATTTTAAAATTCCAGTTATCTGGTTATCTGGTTATCTACGATTGAAGCATTCTCATATTCAATAACATTTTGAAAGGAACAAATGGTTAGATATAGTGAATTATTGAATGAAAAGGGTGAACTTAAATCAAAGCAAGAATTAGAAGAACAGGATATGAAGATGAATTGGTTTTCTTATATGCAAAAACATTCTAGATATGATAGAGATTGTAAAACAGAAGGTTTTTATAATAACTTGACTAATTTAGATAAAATTCTAACAGGTACCAATGACAATGTAATTAAAAAATTGTATGGATATTTACTTGAGGTTAAACTGGAAGAAGAACAAGTTAAAGAAACAATGATTGCTTGGGGGAAAAATTTTGGACATGGAATTGGTTTAGAGAAATTGCAAAAATTGTGGTCACAAAATTATAAAATGAGAATGTCAACTGCATATAAAGAAAATTTGTATAAGATGTTTTACAGGTGGCATCTACCCCCAACAAGAATAGCCAGAATGTTCAAGAATAAATCTGAAAAATGTTGGAAATGTCATCAGATACCAGGATAATATTATCGTATGTGGTGGACATGTGCAGAACCCAAAAGATATTGGACTAAAATTCACATATGGTTGGAAAAAATTATAAAATAAAACACATAGACTTTAAACCAGAGATTTTTTTATTAGGGATTGTACCAGAAATATACAATAGAGAATTGAGATATTTGATTGTGAATGTATTAACAGTGGCTAGAATTGCATTTGCTAAAAACTGGAAAAATGAGAAAATACCAATGCAAGATGAAGTTATTAAGAAAATTATGGAATGTGCTGAAATGAGTAAATTGACATTTGAAATTAGAACAAGAAGATAAACAATATTATAAGATATGGGATTGATTTTATCAATGGCTAGATAATAAAATATGGAAATGAAATAGGGATGAAACCATTATAACATAAGAACGGTAGAAATATACAAAGTTGAATGACTATTGTTAACCTAGGATGAAGAAATGAATGTTATAATATAAATATTTGAAAATAATGTTTATGAAAAGAGGGGAAAGCCATAGTTAAATGGTTAATGAGGATTATATTACAAAGATACTTATTAGACTGGTAATATGAGAAATTAGATAATTAGTAAGTAATGAATATGGTGAGGAAGCATAAAAGATTTGTAACCTACTGACACACTATTTGCAATTGTATGGATGATGGATTTATGTTTTATGTTTTAAAAAAAATTTTTAAAAAAATTTAAGAAAAAGAGATAAATCAGGACTCCTTTGTATAAATGTTCATGGAGCACCTCATTAATTAATTGCATAAACATGGCAGAGGTCCCTTGTAATCTGAAAGGGAGTACTTTAAATTGCACCTTAGTGGGGTGTTAAAAGCAGTGAAAATTTTTTGGAAATTTAGCCCCTGGTAGGATCTCAATGGCACAGTCCATGGCGCAATGGGGTGGAAGTTCATCGGACACTTCTTCACTAAGTACCTCAGCCAAATCCTGGTATTCTTTGCAGGGTGGCCGGTCATTGCCATTTTCCTGTTTTCCTTTCCTTCCTCTTTCCTGTTTGTGAAAGCTACATGCCTCTGGAATTTTAAGGTTCCTCTCTTCCAGTTTATTTTAGGGTTCCACTTCTGCAGCCATGTTAATGCTAGGACTAGTGGCCATTCCATTCCTGGGGCTACTATGTATGTGAAGGTCTCACTATGATCTCCCAGCTTCATGTGCAATGGTTCTGTGGCAAAAATGGCCGTCTCCCCTTCTGCTACAGTTCTGTCTAGCTGGCAAAAAGCAATGGGGGTTTTCATTTTCCTTAGGTGAATTCCCAATCTCCCAGCCAGGATTGGGCTAATTAGGCATCGGGTGCACCCCGAGTCCAGCAATGCTGCTACTTCCTCCCCTTTCCCTTGGCTGGGAATAAAGTCTTAGGGGTAGGGTGAGCAGTTTGATAGGGTTGCTTACCTGTGGGTCATCTTCCAGATTGCCTTTGGAGTGGGTCAGGTCCTCTCGGAGTGTCGGAAATCCTTCCTCTGATTTTGGAGGGGAACAAAATTCTGCAGCCTCTCAGCTTCTCAGCAGAGTTTCTTTTCCTGGGGGGGGGGGATTTGTAGGTTTCCCCCGACAGGCGGTGAGGCTTTCCAGTGAGGAGTTTTGACTGGCATTCTGTTGCTCGGCACCCCTCCTTCCCACACTTAAAGCAACCTGATAGCCTCGGTACCATGGCGGCTTGCGGTTTGAATGCCTCTCGCTTCCCCTGGGGTAGGGATCTTCTCCAGGCCCTGCCTGTGCGGTACTGGTTTCGGGACATCTCAATCTCTGCCTCCTCTGCCATCAGGTACCATTAATGCAGGCAGTTTGGGGCACCATGGGTCAGGCAGGCAGTGTACAGGTTGTCATTGAGTCCATCTTTGAACCAGAAGACTAGGATATCTTCTGGCCTGTTGACTCAACTGGCCAGGTCCTGGAATTCTTCAGTGTATTCAGCTACAGGATGGTGGCCTTGCTTTGATGCGGTCGCAGGCTTTGTGATCGGCAAGGGAATCTTCAAAGCGGTGGCGCAGGGCTGTCATGAATTAATCACAGTTTCGTAGCTCTGGAGCATCGGAGTTGTAGAGACTCAACATCCATCTGGCCACTGCCCCTTCTAGGGCTAGGGTAATGACTCGCACTCATGACCCCTGGGTTGGGAAATTCCACCTGTACTCTTGCATTAGGTGAGGACTTTGGCCAGGAAAAATCCCAACTTTTGCCTCCATCAAATTTTACCCCCAAGGTAGGGGCCTTCCTCTCTAGCTGTGGGTCCCTGGGTTGGCTGAGGACGATTGCCTGGGCTGGGGCAGTGAGAAGTTGGTACCCGGTGTGGCTGCTGCTCCACCAGCTTGCTTGTCTGTTTGGTCAGTCGCGGCTGGGTCAGGGGTGATGGCTCAAGTTTCCTTGGCTGCAGGTCTGCCCGCTCTCCTTCGTTGGTGACCCTGTTCGCCTAGAACGTTGAGATTTTCCAGGGCTTCCATGATACGGTTGATGTACTGCTTCAGTTGATCATCCACCAGTGGTTCCTCAGTCAGCTCTTCCTGATTGGAGAGGGCCTCCAGCTACCTTTTCCACCCAGGCTATGCAAGTAATTAGGGGAAAAAAGAAAAAGAAAGAAAAAGAAAAATTAGTCATATATTTCTGTGTGAGCATGGAGTGACTGTGGTTGTGTTTAAGAGTCTGACAGCCCAAGGATAGAAACTATTTTTAAATCTATTTGTTTGGCTGGCTAAGCTTCAATGTCTTCTGCCTAATGGTAGAAGTGTGAAGAGACACTGACCAGGGTATAAATCATCTCTGAGTATCTTCCTTAGTCTGCTAAAGCAGTGAGACCTGGCGATGTCATCCAGTGTTGTTAGAGGGCAACCAATGGTTTCTTGTGCCGAATTGATCACTCTATGTAGTGCCTTCCTGTCCGCAGCAGTTAAACCAGCATACCATACTGTAATGCAGTATGTGAGGACACTTTCTATCGTGAACTGATAGAAAGAGGTCATCAGCTGTTGTTCCACCTGATTTTTTCACAGGACTCTAAGGAAATGAAGTCTCTGCTAGGCCTTGCCAATCACCAGGGATGTGTTGTTTTTCCAGGTGAGATCTTAACTAATAAGCACTCCCAATAATTTAAAAAAGCAAACCCTCTCCACAGAGCTCCCCTCAATATACAGTGGGGCAGGTTCCTCTCTGTGCTTCTGAAAATCTAGCACCATTTCTTTGTCTTATTAGTATTTAGATGTAAGTTGTTTTTTGAGCACCATGAGGATACCTTCTGGACTTCTTCCCTCTATGCTAATTCATACCCTCCAGTTATGAGACCCAGCACCGTTGTGTCATCTACAAACTTTATTATGATGTTGGATGGATAAGAGGATATGCAGTCATGTGTATACAGCAACTACAGGTAGGGGCTGAGCACACAGCCCTGAGGGGAGCCTGTGCTGAGCTTCAGGATGGAAGATGTAAAGGAACCATCCCTTACTGTTTGTGGATGATCCATCAGGAAGTCTTTGATCCAATCACAAGTGAGGGGAGGGAAATTCAGGTCAGTCAGCTTTTCAATGAGAATGCCTGGTAAGATGGTTTTAAAGGCTGAGCTATAGTCTATAAAAAGCATTCTGACATAATTCCCAGATTTCTCAAGGTGGCGCAGTGCAATATGTAGAGCAGTGGTGATGGCATCCCCTGTTGATCTGTTGCTTCTATAAGCAAATTGGTGTTGATTGAAATTTGGTGGAAGACAGGACCAGAGATGTTGTAGGACCAGTCTCTCACAGCACTTCATCACTATAGACATCAGTGCAATGGGTCTATAGTCATTCAGGCTGTTTATGGCTGCTTTCTTCAGAACTGGGATAATTGTGGCTGCTTTCAAGCATGATGGGACTCTACCCTGTTGCAGGGAGATGTTAAAAATCCTTGTCGGGACTCCTGTTAATTGGTTAGCACAGGTTTTTGCCCAGCACCCCATCTGGACCTGCAGCTTTGTTGGGCTTCAGCACAGCTCTCACTTGATGTTCATGCAGGATGAGTGGCTGGAGGTTAGAGGGCCTTTGGGCTAGAGCCACAGAGACTGGTGTTTTGACCTCAAAATAGGCGAATAAGCTATTTAGCTCCTCCACCAGCAGGGCATCAGCATTGGCTATTTTGTTTGTATTGCCCTTATAGTTGGTTAGGTGTTGTAGCCCCTGCCACACCTATCTTGAGTTATTATCTTCCAGATGCTTCTCTACATTTTGTTTGTATTTCTGTTTAGCTGCCTTAATGCCTCTCCTCAAGTGTGCCCTGGCCTCGTTATATTCGTCTTCATTTCCTGCCTTGAAGGTGGATTTTCGGACTCTCAGAAGTGATTGTATCTCTGCTGACATCTAGAGTTTACGATTACTGTAAACTCTGTTGCTCAGGTTTTCTAAGGCCCATTTGACTTCACATTCTAGGATGTCTGGTTCGACATCAGTGACCACCCCATTGTGGTTATCAGGAACGTTAAGCTCGTTCTTGTATAGTTCTTCTGTGTAATTTTGCCACTTCTTCTTAATCTCTTCTGCCTCTGTTAGATTGGTCATTTGGTCCTTTTCATGCCCGTCTTTGCATGAAACGTTCCCTTCATATCTCCAATTTTCTTGAAGAGATCTCTGGTCCTCCCTATTCTATTGTTTTCTTCTATTTCTTTGCACTGTTCATTTAAGAATACATTCTTATCTCTTCTTGCTATTCTCTGGAATTCTGCATTCAACTGGGTGTATCTTTCTCTTTCTCCCTTGCCTTTTGCTTCCCTTCTTTCCTCAGCTATTTGCAAAGCTTCCTCAGACAACCATTTTGCTTTCTTGTCTTTCTTTTTCTTTGGGATGGTTTTAGTTGCTACCTCTTGTACAATGTTGTGAACCTCCCTCCATAGTTCTTCAGGCACTCTGTCTATCGGATCTAATTCCTTAAATCTATTTGTCACCTCTACTATATATTCATCAGGGATATGATTTAGTTCATACCTGAGTGGCCTAGTGCTTTCTCCTACTTTCTTTAATTCAAGTCTAAATTTTGCAACGAGAAGCTCATGATCTGAGCCACAGTCAGCTCCTGGTCTTGTTTTTACTGACTGTATAGAGCTTCTCCATCTTTGGCTGCAGAGCACATAGTCAATCTGATTTCTGTGTTGACCGTCTGGTGATGTCCATGTGTAGAGTCGTCTCTTGGGTTGTTGGAAAAAACTGTTTGCTATGACCATTGTATTCTCTTGACACAATTCTATCAGCCTATGCCCTACTTCATTTTGTACTCCAAGGCCAAACTTGTCTGTTATTCTGGTTATCTTTTTGCTTCCTACTTTAGCATTCCAATCTCCCATGATGATAAGGACATCATTTTTTGGTGTTAATTCTATAAGGTGTTGTAGGGCTTCATAGAACCGGTCAATTTCATCCTCTTCAGCACCATTGGTTGGGGCATAGACTTGGATTACTGTGATATTGAATGGTTTGCTTTGGATTTGAACTGAGATTATTCTGTCATTTTGGGGATTGTATCCCAGTATTGCTTTTCCTACTCTTTTATTTATTATGAAGGCTACTCCATTTCTTCTGAGGGATTCTTGCCCGCAGTAGTATACCTGATGGTCATCTGAATTAAATTCACCCATTCATGTCCATTTTAGTTCGCTGGTTCCTAAGATGTTGATGTTCAGTCTTGTCATCTTTTGTTTGACCACATCCAGTTTGCCTTGATTCATGGATCTATGGAGAAAAAATCTTTACAGCATCGGACTTTCCTTTCACCATCAGATGCATCCACAGCTGAGCATCCTTTCGGCTTTGGCCCAGTCACTTTGCTCTTTCTGGCGCTACTAGTACTAGCTCTCTGCTTTTCCCCAGTAGCATATGGGACACCTTCCGACCTGAGGGGCTTATCTTCCAGTGTCATATCTTTTTGCCTTTTGGTACTGTCCATGGGGTTTTCATGGCAAAGATACTGGAGTGGATTGCCATTTCCTTCTCCAGTGGATCTCATTTTGTCAAAACTCTCTGCTATGATCTGTCCGGCTTGGGTGTCCCTGCATGGCATAGCTCATAGCTTCATTGAGCTATGCAAGCCCCTTTGCCACGACAAGGCAATAATCCATGAAGAGGTAAAATTTGATATTGTATGTTAATTCTGCATATAGTCACTATCATTTGTACCACTTCTGGAAGGTTCTCCAGAACTTCTGGTATATTTTGTGGTTGCATGATTTCAGTTGTGAGATGAGATGGACTACTCTTCAGAAGCAGTTCCAATTATATTTTATTTGAAAAACTAACATGGATCTCAGTTTTAGAAAGATCTTTGGAAGAGGCTGCATTCTAAAGATGCAATGGTGAATCCTATCAGTTAAAAGAACTAATCCCAGAAGCCAATATGGAATAATAATGGATTTTATTTAATATCAGTGAATAACATAATACAAGAATTGGAAAGGATCTTGGAAAGAAATTAGTTCAATCCCCTAACCACTGCAGAAATCTACAACTCCATCATTTCCATTAGACACAATCCAACTTCTGTTCAAGAAGGAACAGTGAATAAGAATTTACCACTTCCAGAAACAATGTATTCTACTGCTAAACAACTCTTAACATTAGGAATATTTTTCTCTTATATAACCCAGGGAAAGGAAGATTTAGAAGTAGCAATAAAGAATTAAATGCAATGGAGTCAAATATATTTTATTCAAATTAATTGTCTGTAAAACTAGGAACAATTTTATTTCAAGTGGATATTAATTCAAAATCTACATTCAAAATCTAGATTAAGCAACCCAGTAATTTCAACCTGCATCCTTTTGCCTTGTATGATGCTTCCTACTTAGATATATAAGGAATTCCTGAAAGGTTTAAAAATGTTACAGATTCTGTCCTATAGAAACCGTTTCCATAGAAACATCAAGAATACTAGTTAACAGAATCTTTGGCACCTTACTCCTCCCCAGACAAGCTATTTCACAAATGGATTATTTTTGCAGCTCACCCTATAGAACATTCCATGAAATAGTGAAAAAGAATATAGGATCCGTAGCCTAGTTCCCTTATGCCCACCTTTTTTGTTAGTAATATTTCTGTGATTCTACTAGGATATATGGTACAAAGGGTTGCACTTTAATTGAACTGTCAGCATCTCCAACAATCCTATAAAACTTTGATTATGCACGGCAGGGTTAGTGATATACTTGTTATTGTGGATGCCCTATTTGCTAAACCTGAACACCCCTACCCCCGACAGGTCAAACAACCCAAGCAACCTTCCTGTCATTAGCTACGACTATTCCTACCTCACTGCTGTGAAAATCACACAAGCGAAGACTTCAAAGCCCAACCAGGACTGAATTCGACCAGAAGCTAATCACCCACAAATCCAGCTCAAATGGCAATAATTGGCTAAACTGCTCACCTCTCCAGAGCTCAGCAGTAATTTGGGATAATAAAGAAAAGAATTATTCAGCTAACTGCTCTGAAATGTATGTTTTCTGACCGACACACTTCACATTTTAATAATGATGGACACAAAATCCAATTTAATGTAACATCTACTGAATAACAAACCTAACATTGAAAGAAAATGAAGTATTTTAATGGTCTATATTATTTCATAAAAATATTTCATACTCCACATTATAGACCAAAAAGGGATTTGAGAGCAATCCTTATGTTGTGAATTGTATTTGATTTCTGCAGTAAGTGAAAATTCCAAGTTAAAAATAATATATACTGCATCTATACCTCAATGCTGTGCAAAGTGAATGTCACTGTGCATGTGTCTCTTTTGGGTTTTTCAAGAGACTTTGTTTACCATTTCCTCTCCTTCTAGAGCTTAATTTGCATGGCACAGGTCCCTGCTCCAATCCTGGGCATCTTGAGTAACGGGCCATTTCTGCCTAGAAATTTTGAAAACATATGCTGGTCTGTATCATTATAATTGAGATAAGTGAGATAGGTCTCACTTATTATAAAATAGGTGATAAACCTGCAATTATTTTCATCAATAACACCCTTCCTATGTTACAATGAAGCAACATAGCATCCTCTAGATTAAACCATAACTCTCAAGTTCAGTAGGGAGTACTTTTAGTTTTTAATTTATTTTAAATGACCATCGATGTATCATCTTCAAATCAATTTTCCTCAAAATAATTGAAATATATGTTATAACTGTCATTACAGTATCACAAAGTCAAATATATGACTGTAACATTGGTCACAGTTCAGGCAATTGTGGCATCTAGTCACACAAGAAATGTGTTTTTCAAATAAGCATGTCAAATTCACATGAGAATGAGGAAATTTTCTGAAGGAGCATAGAACCTAGATAATAAAAGAAAAAAATGTGTTAAATGCATCTGGGCATCTAAAGATCCTTGGCTATAACCAACAGATCTTCTGATTATAAGGTGCTTTTTGGGTTCAAATTTTACAGATATTGTGGAAGTTGGCTTATAATATGCATTGTTAAACACATTTTCCCCAGGGAAAGGCAAACTATAATATAGAACAAAATTATCACTGAATATTATGTAGCCCCATAATAATCTATCCTGGTTCCTCATAAGTTTATTTTGCACTTCCATTCCATGACAGAAATAAAAAACAGAAATCATAAGAATGTACAGTATATTTATAGTAATATAAAACTGATATAATAAAATTGCATATGATCCCACAAATTGAAATCCACTCAAAATAGACAAAATATACGGATATGCACCAGCTCAGCCCTCTCCCTTATATGCCACTTTTCTATGCAAAATATTTTATTTGGAACAATATTCAATCATATAATTCCATATCTGTTTCTGAAATACAACTATCATTATGTAATTAATATTTCAACTTCAAATACTATATATGTTTTCTGAAACTAAACTGAAACTTAAAGTCTGATAAAGCTTTTTGATTGATTCCCATGCTGGATAAAACCAGACATTTTTCTGTGATTAGGGAAATATGCAAGCAACTCTATTGAAATTTATCTTAAATATTTTTTCTTGCCTATTCAATTTTGATTTTTTCAGTACTTAAAACAGAAATAGGATGATTGATTTTACTGGTTCAATCTTGTTCAGTATTAAGAATGACCAGAAAAGCAAGCTAACTAGCACAAAAAAATGCAGTATGGAAACTAACAAGATAATTCACCAACTACAGGTTTTGTGTTTTGAATGCTGAAATAGTTTGTGGCCTTTGGGTCACTATGACCCAGTACTAGTTGCCACATGATCAGCATTAAGTTGGTGTGATTGGCTTTTCTACCTCCCACCTAATTTCTATTTTAAACTCATCCTTGATATTAGGCAATGATGAAGTGCTGAATTTGCATACATTTCAATGCATTAACATGCAAATGAATAATGACCTTTTCTTCCTCTGTGACAGTTGACAACTATGAACTGCTACAATTCCTGGAGGATTATATTCTACTGCAAGAGATATGAGTAATCAGGAACTAATTCCTGATTACCCTTGAGTGTAGTCCTTGCAAGTGTCAATTCCATCAATGATTCTTTCCTGCTATTGTTTTAATGTACTTCAGGGAAACATTTAAATCATACAAAAAGTATTATTCAAATCTCAAAATTCCATAATAAGAGTGTCCTATTTGGATTTGTTTTTAAAACTATTTGTTTGTTTATGACATGCGAGTAACCAAAGCAAAATATAATTGTATATGGTATTCCAAGATTCTTTTTCAAATTAGACTAGATAATGTGCATTAATTGCAAATAATTAAATATTTGTCAACATAAATTTAACTGAAGTTGGAAACAAAGTAAAAAAAGGAATACTTATATCATTAATCCAATATTCATGATTTCAGACTGCTTATAATGAACTGATTTTCTTCCACATCAAGGAATTTTTTTTGGTGGTAAAACAAATATGGATGAAAATTTCAAAGATTAATTAAACTCTTCACTGACATGCCAGTCAGAATTTATTTGGCTGTTTCCTTCTTCTTCAATAGATCCACAAAATCTCACTTTTAAGGAGCGTTCCTAATATTGCATTAATGAATTTTCTTCAGAGATAAAATTGCATAGATTTAGGATAGCAAGCAGATACCACAATTAAGAAAACTATGTCAGGAAGCTTGTCAACAAAAGGGGACTACCGATGAACGAAAGGGATCCCAAGGGACATTGGCTGAAACTATGGGGGCTACTAATGAACCCTCCACCCAGAAGACATCTCAATGCAAAGCAAAACTTGCAACTCAATGAGAGGAGGCTTCCACCCTTAGAATAGAAGTTGTCAAATTTGATGGGAATCCCTAGCAACTGGGATTTTTCCTCGCACACATACTGACCTACATGCAGGAGTATGGAAGGCGCCAAAGTCAGGGTTGTCACCCTAGCTCTAGAAGGATCAGCTGCACATTAGATAGTGAGACTCCATAATGCAGATGCATTGGAGCTCCGCAACTTCAACCGTTTTATGACAGCCCTGAGACAGAGATTTGAGGACCCCCTAGCCAGCTGCAAAGCTAGAGACCACATAAGGTACATCAGACAGGGATGCTGTCCAGACAGCAAGTACATCAAAAAGTTTCATGATCTGACTTGCCACATAAATTGGCCAGAGGAAATACTTGTGAGTCGGTTTAAAGATGGCTTAAGCGATGACCTGTACAACGGCTGCTTGTGGAGCCCCAGCCCATCTGCACAACTGATGTGTCTTGGCTGAGGAAGCGGAAATCGACGAAGTTCAAAACCAGTACCATGCAAATCGCTCCTGGAAAAGATCACCACTGGAAGGGAGTAGGGAGGAAACCAAATGTCACTCTGCCCCACCATGCTCAGCCACCTGCTTCCATTGCGGGAAGGAAGGTCACCACGCAGACAAGTGCTGTGTGAGAATGTCCTCCTGAAAGGGAGAGAAGCAGGTCGGAGGGATACCCTCAAAGCCACCACTGTGTTCCAAAGATATTGCCCTGAAGACCCATGCAATTGTTGAGTTCCTGCCTGAATCAGTTATGGTGCAAGGAACTTCAACCCCTCCAGTGGAGGAACCCAGTCAGTCAGAGAGCGTCTATGAAGACCCTTTGGTGAGTGGGGCTGTCGAACCCTTTACAACACTTATAGAATTGTTAATTCCAATAACGGGGAGAAAAGTGAGACTTAAGGCATTGCTAGATTCAGGGTGTACAACAAACCTAATAAGCCCAGCTCTGGTCGCGGAACTGGGCATTCAACTAAGGCCATACAATCCCCAATCTTGTTCTGCCAACTTGATGAGTCCATTGCAGGTTAAAGAATCTGGTTAAAGAAGTGGAACCCAAGGATGGACTGGAGAGAGGGGCCCCTCCAATTCCCTAATGATGAATTAATTCGGAACAAGGAACCCCACCAGGCTGAAATACCGTAGAGTGAGGAGGTAGATGCGGCTGCGGCGAATGGACCCCTACCGGGCGTCCCCAGGGAATATTGGGATTTGATGGATGTTTTCAAGGAAATGGACTCAGATAAACTTCCCCCCATAGGTCTACAGATTGTGCCACCAAGATTTTACCGGGGGCCAAACTACCTACGCCAAAACTTTATGCTATGACTCCCCGGGAACTGGAAGAATTACGGCAATTCATAGACAAAACCCTCAACCGTGGGTTCATCAATCCGGTGAAACCCAAGGTGGCTGCCCCCGTCCTGTTCTGGGAAAAGGAGGCTTGTTACATTTATGTGTGGATTATAAGAATTTAAATACTATTTGCAAGGAAATCTTTATCCTCTACCCTTAATGAAGGACATGCTGACCCATCTGGTGAAGGGGAGATTTTTTTCTAAACTAGACTTGCAGGAGGCTTATTGCCGGATCAGGATCCAAGAAGGGGACGAATGGAAAACAGTGTTTAATTGTCCGCTAGGATTTTTTCAGTTCAAAGTTTTGCCATTCGGATTCCAAGCAGCTCCTGTTGTTTTCATGCAGCTAATTAATGCAGCTAATTAATGCATGTATAAGGGAGTTTTGATTTACCTTGATGATATATTGATTTATACTGAAACTAAGACTCAACATGTTAAATTGGTGCGGGAGGTTTTGAAGAAATTAAGGGCAGCTAAGTTGTTTGCCAAACTCTCCAAATGTGATTTTCACCAAGATAAAATAGATTACCTAGGGTACAGAATCTCTCACCAGGGGGTAGAAATGGACCCTGCAAGAGTCAGACCAGTCCTCAAGTGGGAAACCCCCCATACTCGCAAATAATTGCAGAGCTTCCTGGGGTTCACTAACCTTTCTAGGCAGTTTATTCCCATTTTTGCCCAAATAGCATTGCCGATTACAAATCTGTTAAAAACCAAGGGGGTAGATAAACTGAAACCTAGCCAACCACTGAATTGGACTATGGACTGCCAAGCAGCATTTGAAAAACTGAAAAAACTCTTTTTGGCTGAACCTCTATTAAAACACCCAGACTCAGAGAAAACATTTGTAATCCTGGCCGATGCCAGTGATGTGGCAGTTGGTGCTGTTTTACTCCAAGAGAATGAAGAAGGCAAATTACAACCATGTGCATACACCTCTAGGAAGTTAACTGAAACAGAAATGGGCAATATGGGAAAAGGAGGCTTTTGTAGTTAGGTGGGCACTCCTAACTTGGAGACATTTCTTGGAAGGAAGTAAAATACCTTTCCAAGTATGGACCGACCACAAGAACTTGGAAGCACTCAAAACCCCATGGAAAATGTCTCCAAAACAAGTCTGGTAAGAACAGTACTTTCACTGATTTAATTTCACTTTGAAGTACCGTATTTTCCGGCGTATAAGATGACTGGGTGTATAAGACGACCCCCAACTTTTCCTGTTAAAATATAGGGTTTGGGCTATACTCGCCATATAAGACTACCCCTCTTCCAATGCACACCAAATAAAAATTAAAAAACATCAACTGGCTCACCTACAATGTAAAAGCAGCTGTGCTAGTCCCAAAATGGCCCCTGCGACAAGCAGGAACCTCACACAGCCACAAAAAGTCCAAAAAACCAACTTTCACACTTTACACACACAAAATTCCACATACAGCTTTGTGAGATTTTGTGTGTTTGTGTAGTTAGAGTGAAACACTACAGAAACACACTAAATCTCAGAAAGCTGCACAAATATTATTTTATTTTATTTTTATTTTTATATGAAAGCTAAATTTAAAACTTCCTAAACTTTAAATGGCTAGGTCTAAAAAAGAACAACTAAAAAAACCCCAATTGACTATTTTTTTTAAGCTCCCAAAGGGGGAAAAACTTACCCAATAGAACAGGGGTCTCCAACCTTGGCAACTTTAAGACTTGGAGACTTCAACTCCCAGAATTCCTCAGCCAGCTTTGCTTTGCTGGCTGAGGAATTCTGGGAGTTGAAGTCCACAACTCCCTGCTTGCTTGATTGCAGGCAGGGAGTTGCTTGCTGATGGAATAGATTCAGGCAAGCAAAGCAAGGCAAGCGTTGCGACTAGCAGCTGAAGTAAGCAAGCTGGAGGGGGAAAACTTTTTTCCTTTTACATGGTTTCTGGCCATCCCAGCTGAGTTGCAGGGAACTCAGCTGGGATGGGATCGACCGTCAGAGCTGGGACCGTCAGAGCCATGGTTCTGGCGATCCCAGCTGAGTTGCAGGGAACTCAGCTGGGATTGTCAGAGCTGGGATCGTCAGAGCTGGGATCGCCAGAGCCATTTAAGGCCCGTCAGAGCCTTTCGGGCTGTCTGCCTGGTTACAGGAGAACGACACTCGGCGTATAAGACGACCCCCGACTTTTGAGAAGATTTTCATGTGTTAAAAAGTCATCCTATACGCCGGAAAATACGGTATTTACTGGAAGGAAAAAACTTTTTGGCAGATGCCTTGTCCAGATTACCACAATAAAACAGTGTCAAGGGACCATGACCCTGACCATGATCCCAACCTTCCAATTAGCAGCTAATTCACACGTTCTCAGGTGAAGAACGACCCCTCCATCTTAGACAATGCCACCACCACAGATTTCAAAAAAGCCTTAGAAATGGATGAGTGGTTTAATGCCATTAAACATATCTACATAATAAAAGAGGTGTTAGCTTGGGTGGGAAATAAGCTGTATGTCCCAGCTAGGGAAAGTCTGAGAACTATGCAAGCTTGCCATGAGTCCAAATTAGCTGGTCACTTTGGTTTTGTAAAACATTACATTTACTGAAATGGCAATTCTAGTGGCCCTCCTTAAAAAGGGACATAGAAAGTTATGTAGCAACCTGCCCCATTTGCACTGTCGCTAAATGCAGGCAGGGGGAAAACCCTGGTCTACTGCAGCGAGTGGCCGAACCTTCAGTCCATGGAGAAAGATCTCCATGGATTTTATTGTTCAATTGCCTGAGAGTTCTGGAAACACAGTGATCTGGGTTGTCACTGATCTTTACTTAAAACAGGTTCATTTCATCCCATGCCAAAAGATCCCTACGGCTAAAGCCTTGGCTAAACTTTTTTATACATTTAGCACTTTCATGGGGCCCCATGACATATTATTTTGGACAGAGGGGTCCAATTCAAGTCTAAGTTCTGGAAAGCTTTTTTTAATCTACTTGGGACCAAGCAGGGACTTAGTTCTAGTCATCATCCACAGACAAACGGGGCCACAAAACGAATGAACTCAGTTCTGGAACAGTAACAGTTCAACAGTATTGAAACAGTGGATCAGTCATTTGCAAACTATTTGGCTGGTGGTCCGCAAAGCCTTGAATGAAGCCAAAGCACAAGCAGACAAGAAATGTACAGAACCTAAACTTTATAAAGTGGGGAACAAAATTTATCTTTGCAGCAGTCTAAAAAGTTGGTTCTTAAATATATTGGGACTTTCCCCATAGCTCATATTATTAATCCTGTAATGGTGGAATTACAATTCCCTAAACCTTACGGCAAGTCTACCCCATTTTCAATTATTGCTTATTGAAGCCTGAAGTCACCTCTGATCTTTGTCCGGCTATTACCCCTGTTCTGCCCCCTATTATGGTAGAGGGTGAACAACATTTTGAGATTCAGGAAATTCTTGACTCTAGGAAATTCCACAGAACCACTCAGTACCTGGTGGCTTGAAAACACCTCCCCTTCTCACACAATGAATAGGTTCAAAAAAACATGTGCAAGCCCCTAAATTAGTATGTATATTTCATCAATTGTACCCTGACAAACCTTGTTGATTTTGTGTTTCTTTTGTCTCCCCTTCCCTCTTTTGTTTTCTTTTGGGTGGACTTCCCATTCTTCTAAGGGGAGGCATGTCAGGTCCCAGATATTTCTACAGGGACGCTAGCATTTTGGTGGGAGGAAGGGAGGGAGGAATGGAGTGGTCTGTGTATGAAGTTTCTATTTCTGTTTCCAGTTTCTGTTTCTGTTTCCTGCATAACTGTGCTAATCCCTATATGAAGCTTCTTTTTCTCTGCAATGATGTAGTGTGGGAGGGGTTTGGTTAACATTGCTTTAAATAGCTGGTTTTAAATGAGAAGGTTCAGTTCTTGCCTAGATCTCTTGTTATTACAAACCTTCCAATAAAAGCTCTTTTTGGAACAACTGCAGTTTCAAGAATCCTACTTTCTTGGGAAGATTGGAGAGGCAAGATCTTACAACATCCATATTTGCCAAATAATAGGCAAATTCAATTTTACTACTTATTACATTAAAAAATAACAGTCAAGATTAGGATCCTGGAAGGAATATAAATGTATCAAATGGAGTGTCCTATCCAGTTATTTTAACCAAAGGGGGAAACATGATATATTTTGGGGGGGAATATATGTTTTATGTTCTTTAAAAACATAAAAAATTCCTTGTCTATCTGAACAGCGTGTTGTCTGGGCATAATTAATTTTGAGTAAAAGTACAACAATAACCATAATCATACACATAATCTTAATGAACATATAAATATTAATCATAAAATAGTAAAACAATTAGTTTGCCTATTTTACAATATTTTTAACACAAATGTTTGTTATTTCTTTGAATTCTTTTTAAATTCTAACTTCTGTTTTTGTTAGTTACCCAGAGGTGGCTGCTGCCAGTTCGGACCGGTTCAAGGAAACCGGTTGTTCTGACCACCGGCTCGGCCTGCCCACCCGCCCTGCCACTATCCCATCCTATATATCTCATTCTCTGGCTCGCTCACCCCGCCCATGCAGCCCAGCTGATTTCTGTGCCTTGCCCACTTTACTCACCGCAGCTGCCCGAGAAAATATGCTGGAAGTCACACACATGATATTGCTGTGTGTTTGAAGCTGTGTGCAAGCGCGGAAGGCATGCGCTCACATTTTCGGTTCTGCACTAGGCGAACCAGTTGTTAAACTATGTGAAGCCCACCTCTGTAGTTAACAATTGGTAAAATATATCCCATGTTAAAAAGTATTCTGTTTCTTCCTTTTCTTTTATCTTAAGTGTCAATCTATCCATCTCAGCCAGTGGTGGGTTGCTACCAGTTCACTCTGGATCGGGTGAACCGGTAGCTGCAGCGGCAGGAGGCCCACCTGCCTGGACGTCTGTGCACATGCACAGAAGCGTCACACGCATGTTTGAGCAGGTGTGCGCCCATGAGCAAACTGGTAGTGTTGGGGTTTGAAACCCACTACTGATCTCAGCACATTCTAATATTTTTAATTACACTTTCATCTGTCGGGACCTCATCATTTTTCCATTGTTCTGTGAACACTATTCTTGCTGCCCTTACTACATGCAGAATTAAATATGGATTCCCTTTATTATACTGTTCTGTTAGTATCCCCAGCAAAATATTTCTGGTTTCAAATCTATGTGTTATCATTTTTTCTAACCAAGTACATATTTTAGTTCAGTATTTTTTTTGCCTTTGGGCATGTCCATCACATATAATAATATGAACCTGGTGTCTGATTACACTTCCAACATTTAGCTGATAAGTTTTCAAACATCTTTGCTAACCTCGCTGGTGGTAAATGCCATCTATAAAACATTTTGTATAGGTTTTCCTTTAGGCCATTGACATTGTTAATTTACAGTTTCTATTCCACAATTTCTGCCGTTTGAATAGTTCTACTGAATAACCAAAGTTTTTAGCCCATCTTATCATTGTTTCTTTCACTTGCTCTTCTTCCATTTTAATACTCAATAAGTGGCTATAGATTTTTAAAATTAATTTTTCATCTGTCCCTAGTAATATCTGGTCTAATTCTGTTGGTTCTTTATAGTAACCATGCATTCTTGCATCTTTCTCATATCTTGATTGTATTTGCACATATGGCCACCATGCTAAATCAACCCCTTGATTAATCAATTCTTGTTTGGATTTGAATTTCCCTTTATCATTCAAAATGTCCTTATACCTAGACTTCCAGTTGCAAACTTGGCGTGAACAGCTGGAAAATAGTGGGTTCTGCTGAGCCCTGTGAAAACCCCTTCGGAGTCACAGCCGTTTTGTAGGGATGGTGAAGGAAGGAGAGGCGCTTTGCTGACCATGAGGAATCCACAAATTCCTCGTTAGGTCCGAAGTAAGCTCTCCCCAAATGGCAGCAGGCACAGCTGCCATTGCTGGCAGCCCCGAAGCCGGGACAATCGGGAACCAAGATTGTGCATGAGCTGTGTATGGACAGAATATTGAAATTGGGTGAGATATTTACCAACTTTTATTTTAAGGACTTGTGATAACAAAAAGATTATGAAAAGAAAACTCTGAAGTTTAAGATAGCGGCGAATTGACACATGGAGAAAAAAAAAGCCAGAAACAAAAAGGTGGGGGGAAAAAGCCCAAGAGAAGCTATAAAACTATAGCTATAGCCCACGAGAAGCTATAAAACACAGACAGCATGGAAAAAAACCAAATAATCTGAAAGTGACTTTAGGGAGAAATTGTTCATTTGAATTTTTAAATCCCTTGGATTTATCCGACAATCAGCTGTCTTTGACAGATTGCCTATGCTGGATTGGGGCATAAGAGAGCCATCTACTGGAGAAAGAGAAATACTACAACACTATAATCACAGTATATTTACTGTGATTATTACCTACTCTAATACAAAGTCTGATACAGAACATCTGGTGAATGGCCTGACTTTGACTCTGTTGTTAGCAGATGACCGGGAAATTTTTTATATGTATATATATATAATTTTTATTAATATATTCTATACACTAATACACAAATAAAATATACAATCCTGCCACCATGGTATAATGTGATTACATTGTCCATAAGTATAAAATCATTCCTTTATACATACATATTTGCCACCATATATATATACATCATCATATATCTATTCTATCCCACCTTTTCTGGACCCAATCGTACCATACTTTCCAACTGTTATAAAATTCTGAATCTTTTTTACCATTGATCAATCTAGTTAGTCTATCTGATTCCGCACACTCATTAATTTTATATATTATTTTCAAATCTATCGGTAAGTATTGATTTTTCCATTCCTGCGCATACGCTAATCTTGCTGCAGTGATAATGTGAATCAACAAGAACCATATATCTGATTTAACATTCAAAGGTTTTGCCCCCAATAGGAAAATCTCAGGTCTTAATTCCAAATTAATCTGTGTAATTTCCAAAATCCATTGCCGTATTTTTTTCCAATATTTAGCTGCCTGCGGGCAGGTCCACCATTGGTGAAAATAGGTTCCATTGCTGTAACCGCACTTCCAACAGCAGGCAGATGTCCTGGGAAACATTTTAGCTAATCTCGCCGGGGGTAGATGCCACCGGTAGATCATTTTATATATGTTTTCTTTATATGAGGAGGCCATGGTTAATTTCATATTTTTCAACCAAATCTGTTCCCATTGCTGGAAGTCAAGGGGATATCCAAAATTTCGCCCCCATGCTATCATACAATCCTTCACTACATCCTGTCCTATCTGCAGAGACAATAAATATGCATAACATTTAGATAATATCCCTTTCCCTCCTTCTAATAAGATCTTATCCAATTCTTGTCTTTTACGGTAGATTCCTTCACTATGTAAATCTTTTTTATACCTGGAGTGCACTTGAGAATAAGACCACCAGTCTATCTTATATCCTTGAAGATTTAATAATTCTTGTGACTTCGGATTACCCTGAACATCCAAGAAACCTTCATACGTCAAGGTTTCCTCCCCTTTATACAATGTCGGGTAAACCTGAGCTGTCTGCGCCGAAATCCAACATGGAACTTTTGTATATACTCTTCTTCTAACCTTTTCCCAAGTGTACCCAAGCGTCCTACATAAATAGTGATCATCAATAAAATAAAAGATTACCTCTACCAAAAAGCTTCTTTGATCTTGTCGATGAAATCAATTTAATTGATATATGGCGCACCTTACATCCTCATGAACCCACAGAATTCTTGGTCTAGAATTGACATGGTATGGACTACTAGAAAATTAGGTTTAGAAATTAAGAAAGCGGATATAAGTATAAATACCTGGACAGATCATAAACTTCTTGAAATACATTGGCACCATGTTAACAAGAGAAGACAACAAAGATGGAGTCTAAGGTCCAACCTCTTGAACAAAAAAGAGTTTATAATAAAATTAAATGAAGAAATTAAGTGCTTCTTTATTGAGAATGGCAAGCAAGGTACGACGAAGGAAATTGTATGGGATACCATGAAAGCGTATTTGAGAGGAGTAGTGATATCGTATACGGCGTTCAAAAATAAGGAAGAAAGAAAAGTTAGAGAGGATTATAATAAGAACTTAGAGGAAGCAGATAGTAAACTACAACAAAACCCGGGAGACGAGGTGGCCAAACAAAAATGGATGATGGCAAGACATAACCTTAACATTCTGGATCAGAAAGAGTTGGCGCAAAAAATTAAGAGAATAAAACACTATCACTTTGAGAACGCCAACAAGTCGGGAAGATGGCTGGCATATAGATTAAAAAAAGAACAGGAAAAAAATCAAATTCTTATACTAGAAGACATTAATGGGGATATTTTGACAAAAGAAGTGGATAAGTTAGAAAGAGCGAGAGAATTTTACGAAGCCTTATATAAAGAGGAAGCGACTGACCCAGACAAAATTGTACAATACCTGATGGAAGCTAACTTGCCACAGATAACAGAAGAAGACAGAGAAATGTTAAATAATAAAATCACAATAGAAGAACTCAAATTGGCTCTTGCCAAAATAAAGGAGAATAAAACACCAGGTCCAGACGGTCTCCCGGGGGAAATCTATGCAAAATTCGAGGAAGAACTACAATCAGAATTTAGATATATTTAATGAGGTACTAGTTGGTACAAGAATCCCAGACGCCTGGAAAGAAACCTATATTACCCTCATATTGAAAGAAGGTGCTGATCCAAAACAGATAGCAAATTATAGGCCGATTTCTTTGTTAAATTCAGATTACAAATTATTTACCAGTATAATTGCGGAGAGACTAAAAAAAATTCTAAATGGCTGGATTCATAGTGATCAGAAAGGATTCCTCCCAGGGAGGCAAATGAGGGATAACGTGAGGACAGTAATAAATGTTATAGAATACTATGAACAACACCCGGAAAAACAGCTGGCGTTAGTGTTTTTGGACGCCCAAAAGGCATTCAACAATCTAAATTGGAAATTCATGATTAACCAAATTGATTTGATGGGATTTGGGACAAATTTTAGAAAGATGATTGAAAATATATATTATAAACAGAGAGCAAGCATATTAATAAATGGGGATAAGACACGGACATTTTGGATACAAAAGGGAGTTAGACAGGGATGCCCCCTGTCCCCTCTACTCTTTATAATGGCGCTGGAAATCCTACTCAGAAAGATTAGAGACAACAAAGAAATCAAAGGATTACAAATTAAGAAAGAAATCTTTAAAATACAAGCCTTCACGGATGACGTGGCCTTAATAATGGAAGATCCCTTGAAATCTGGTCCCAAGGTACTCCAGGAAATACAACAGTATGGAGAAGTCGCTGGCTTTAAACTTAACAAAACTAAAACTAAAATTTTAGCAAGAAATATGACGGAGATAAATAAGAAGCGGCTAGAAAAGTCCCTTGAACTTCAAATAGCAAAGAAAATAAAATATTTGGGAATCTGGATTACTGTAAGGTATTCCTCCTTAAAAGAGGACAATTATAGTCCATTACTACAAAAAATGAAGCAGGACATAGATAGATGGAAGAAACTAAAACTGTCCTTTACAGGTAAGATTTCAGCAATTAAAATGAATATTCTCCCCA
The DNA here is from genome assembly GCA_022577455.1 of Arizona elegans. Lineage (NCBI taxonomy): Eukaryota > Metazoa > Chordata > Lepidosauria > Squamata > Colubridae > Arizona > Arizona elegans. The sequence goes on from JAKOOJ010000001.1 coordinate 161,655,683, forward strand.
AAATTATATTTCTATTTCAAACCATTCCAGTGAATCTGGATAAAAAATATTTTCTAGATTTGGAAAGGAAGGTGCGAGACTTTTTGTGGGAAGGGAAGAAGGCAAAAATTGCATATAAAACACTGCAAGGAAAAAGAAACATGGGCGGCTTCGGATTACCTGATTGGCAAGTTTACCAGAAAGCGGCCAAATTAGTATGGATCAAAGAATGGGTCTCATTACAAAATAAGGGAATCCTGACGCTAGAAGGCCACGATCTACAGGCAGGCTGGCACGCTTATTTATGGGGCCCAAAGAACAAAAAGAAATCATATTTCCACAGACACAAATTAAGGGAGACTCTGATCCAAACATGGGAAGAAATTAGACAAAGATTTTATACGAAAGTACCGATTTGGCTCTCAATTATGGAGGCGTTGATTACTACTAATAAAAGGGATATTGTGAAATTTGGCACGTATAAAGACATATTAGATGGAAATGGTATTCTTAGATCACGAGAAACACTAAATAATCAAGGTTTTCATTTGGACTGGTGGAGCTACATGCAGATAAGTTCTAAATATCAAAAAGATAGGGATCAATTTGGTATAGAGACGAAGTACAACAATTTAGAAAAAATTATGTTGGGGATTGAAAAGAAAATGCTAGCCAGATTTTATAACCTCTTATTAGGCGAAGACAGAGCAGAAGGGATAGCTAGGAATCAACTAAGCATTTGGGAAAAAAATATTGGCCACAGACTAAATTTCAATGACTGGGAGGAGGCTTGGAATAGAAACTATAATCTTACTAAATCAGCAACTTATAGGGAGAACCACTACAAAATATTTCACAGATGGTATCTAGCCCCAGCTAGATTAGCAAAAATATTTCCTAGTGCCTCAGGAATTTGTTGGAAGTGTGGAAAGGAGGTTGGCACCTTCTTTCATATGTGGTGGTCCTGCTCAGAGACAAAAAAGTTCTGGACAAAAATACGAACTTGGCTGCGAGAAATAGTGGAAGAAGATATAAAATTATCTCCGGAAATTTTCTTACTAGGAATGATGGGAGATGGACTCTCTAAGGACAAGACACAATTAATTATACATATTATAACAGCGGCCAGATTAACCTTAGCAAAATACTGGAAAGATAAACAAATCCCTCCAGAGATGACAATAACAAATAAAATTTTGGAATGTGCAGAAATGGCAAAATTAACTAGTATTCTTAAAGACGATGAGAATTCAAAATTTAAGGCAGTATGGGAAAGGTGGTACAAATGGTGGAATAATAGAACAAGACTATAAGGATATGCCTATTTCTAATAATACTTGTTGTGTATATAATGTATATATGTAATCGCACGATACCTCAGATGTTACCTGAGATTTGATGTTTTCTTTTTTAAAAAACCTTTTTTTAAAAAATCAATAAAGTATTTATAAAAAAAAAAAATAGTGATCATCAAAGTGTCTAGGACGGCCGGATGCTCCTGGCCATAGAGAATAGTGCCAGCCATGTTGAAGACCGGCTCCCTCAAATGTCAAAAGTCGTCTCTTTTGTAGGACTATCCATTCTTTCACCCAGATCAAGTTTGCTGCTTGGTGATAGAGCTCCCAATTTGGAAGTCCAAATCCTCCTCTATTTTTGGGTTCTTGTAACATTTTAAGTCTAATCGGCGGCCTCTTTCCCTGCCAGATAAATTTAGATATACTCCTATCCAAATTTGTAAAAAAACTCTTTATTCAACCTTACCGTGGCTGTTTGGAATAGAAATAACCATTTGGGTAACACGCACATCTTAATGGTTGCCACCCTTCCCAAAATTGATAGCTGGAGATTTTTCCATCTTTCTAAGTCTCTGAGCATCTGGCTGTAAAGAGGAAGATAGTTATCCTCCTTTATGGAGGAACATCTGGCGGTCAACCATATACCCAGATACTTAATTTTATTTGTTATTCTTAAACCCATTAACTGCTCCAGCTGTTGCCTTTGCATCTGAGTCATATTTTTCACTAGGATTTTAGTTTTTTCTTCATTCATCTTTAACCCCGCTACCTTCCCATACTCTCTAATCAAGCATAATAATTTCAGGCCCGAGTCCAGTGGTTGATCCAAGATAAATACAAGATCGTCTGCATAAGCCTGAACTTTAACTTCCTCCTGCCTAATCTTCATTCCTCTTACTTCCGTGTTTCCTCTCACTTCTCTAAGCAGGGGCTCTAAAGTTAATACAAATAGCAATGGGGAAAGGGGACATCCCTACGACTGGGAAAATTTGAGAGCATTCAACAGTGGTTTTTTTTCCGCCTTTCCTTTTGAAGAGTTATAAAATTTGCAAATAACCAAATCTTACTAAAATTGACTATTATGGATTATGGATTGGAAAAACTGGAAGAATTTAGTGGACTACCTGGACAAATTTGGACTTGGACTATTAATGTTACTTAATAGAATATTCTAAGAGGCAAAAGAAGAAAAGGTCAGAAGAAAAAAGAGAGAAGAAGGGATCTTCCGGGTTGGCTCCGCAGCGCCATTGATGGTCTTTTTAGACTGCCGCCCCCGCGATCCCGTTGAGCCGTTCTGACAGCGTTAATCAGCTGTCAAACGGCTTGAAAATCTCCCCTTCGGGAAAAGAAGGGGAGGAGAGCAGGTGGGTGAGGGTAGAGCTCCCCGAAAACCCCTGGATTAATTCCAGGGGTTAGGAGGGCGAGAGCTCCCCGTTCAGCCCACTGAAGCTCCGGATCTGGGGGGACTCTGTTTTTTTTACAGAGCTAGGCGTTGCGTCCAATTTCTGCTGTCAAACAGAAGATTAAATGATTTCAAAAAAGCAGGCGGAACAGAAGCAGGAGGACAAGCTTTTTGCAAGTATAATACTTAACTCCGGGGATACAATGTTTCTAATTGGATTTTCTGAGCTGGAAGTAAAGATGGCGTTTCTTTGTTGCGATTTTAAAAGTGAAAGTTAGAAAGGAAAGTTTTTGCTAATAGACTCGTGCTCAGAGACTGGCTTTAAGTTGCTGGAATAGATTTTGAAGAGCTGTTTGGGAAAAGATTATTTCGTTTGGTGATTTATAAAGAAATTGCTGAAAGCTGCTCAAAAGGATGGCTCTGACTTTATGATTTTATGGTTGTGGGAAGAAAGAAAATCTTTTTAAAATAAAATGGCTTCTAAGAAAGGAGATCTTGAAAGTGCTGGAAGCTATTTGGAGGTGTCAGAAATGAAACAGTTGTCTGATTTACAGAGTTATAAGGATTTTGATGCAGAATTTACAGAATTTATAAAAGAAGCCATGAATAATCATACTGCAGCTATAAGTAATCAAATAGCAATTCTTAAAGGGATAACAACAGAAATGACTGAGGAGACAAAAACAAGTACGGAGCATGATGACAATTCAGGAGATATTCTGATTGCAGCAGAGAAGGTGGAAGAATCTTCTCAAGAATTTTCGAGCTTATTCTCTGCTCTTTTTGGAAAAATTGATAGAATCTTTTGTTACAATATTTTGAGGATCAGACTCAATGATGAATTCAGAAGCAATTTCTTCAGTTAAAGAAGTGTTTATTCATAATAGGCATTCTACTTATTCTTGTCAGATTTACAGTGAGAAGCAAGCATGAGGTAAAAGCACTCTATTTATATCAAAGGGGAGGAGTCAAGGAAGGGGGTGATCACACATGAATACATTAAAGGAGGAGGAATAAATTAACCCTTTATATCCTGTACATATATACATATCTCTTGTTATAGAATAAGGCATTTACTTATGACAAATCCCCCTCTAAATGCCGATTCGACATATAACAATGATTGCATTCGGATTCAGAACTATATAGTACTTGTAATTTTGATGTCAAGTATTTGTGTTGTTTAGAAGGTAAAGGTTTAGTTAATATATCAGCTATTTGTTCTGAGGTTTCGCAGTGGATTGCTTTAATGAATCCATCCTGAGATAATTGTCTCACGTGTTTAAATTTGATATCTATATGTCTGGACCTTTGACCAATGGCGTCAGATCTTGATATTTCTATAGCCGCCTTATTATCTTCATGTATGACAAATGGTAGTATTGGATTCTTCCAAATATCAGATAATAAATCATTAAACCACACTAAATTATTTGAGGCTTTAGATAAACAGACGTATTCTGCCTCTGTTGTGGAAGTCGCTACTAAATCTTGCTTCCCAGTGTACCAGAATATTGGGCAATCATTTAAAAATAATACATAACCTGAGGTGCTCTTTCTACATTTGATGTCACCTGCCCAGTCTGCATCAGCGTAACTGGTGATAATAGGTTCTTTAATATTATTGGGTTCTAAGAGTAGGCAGAAATCCATGCTGTGTTTTAGATATCTTAGTATTCGTTTAACTGCTTCCCAATGATACATAAGTGGTTTACTTACATGTCTAGATAATAAATTAAGTGGCAGAGCTATATCAGGCCTGGTCCAATTAGATATATACAATAGAGAACCAATAATTGATCTATATAATGTATTGTTCTCGAACTCAGGTGAAGATTCATCCATATTCCTTAGAAAATCAGTCTGCATAGGAGTATCGCAAGGTTTGGCATCTCTTAAATTGCATTTTTCCAGAAGTTCTATAATTTTATCTCTCTGGGATAATTTGAATCCCTTTCTTGTTTTATTGATTTGAACTCCAAGGTATTTGTTTACCCTTCCTAGCGACTTTAAAGAGAAATGTTCACTTAGCTTGGATACAAATAAGTCTTTCTTTTCTTTATGTTTGCCTATATACAAAATATCATCCACATAGATTAACACAAATTCTAATGATTCACCTTCCTTTCTAACAAAAAAGCAATTGTCTGCAGTTGTGGCTTTGAAATCCATATTTTTAAGCACGCTGACTAGACATTCATACCAACGCTTGCCGGATTGTTTTAATCCATACAAGCTTTTGTTAAGTAACCAGGTCTCATTTCTATTTGTACATTGGCTATGAGGTGCCCTTACATATATCTCTTTGTCGAGCTTTGCATGTAAGTATGCAGTCTGCACATCATATTGAAAGACATCAAGATTGAGTATAGCCGCTATGACTAAAGCTGTCTTAACACTTTCGGTTCTTACAGTGGGAGAGTATGTGTCAGTGTAATCCTCAGGATATTTTTGAGCGTAACCTTGTGCGACTAATCTAGCTTTATATAATTTATTACCCTCTTCTAAATCTTTGATTTTGAATATCCATCTGGTGCCTATAATTGTCTTGTTCTCAGGGGCAGGGACTGGTGTAAATACACCTAATTCACGCAAGCTGTTCATTTCTTTTGTTATGGCTAATTCCCATTTCTCTCTTTCTTCCATGGGAAGTTTCAACACTTCCTCGTATGTGTTAGGTGTTGGTGTCTCGTCATTCACACACATTATATAATCCTTATACTTATTGGGTAATTGTTTTCTGTTACACCTGATTGTTCTTATTGGAATGCTCTCATTATCGTGTAAATACCTTGCTTCCTTTTTGGTTAATGAATCTGTTTTTATCCTGGTATGGTTACCTGTCCATGTTTTGTTTTTGTCATCATGTGTGTTATGTTCATGTTTCTCTCTTTCTATTCTGTCTTGTTGTTCAATATTTGGTTTTGTATTTTGGATTATCTCATTAAGATGTATCTTAGACCAGTTGGCCTGTTCATGAAATACTGCTGTTCTTGAGACTATGAATTTGTTATTACTGTCAATAAATCTATATCCTTTTGTGCCTGTTTCGTATCCCATGAATCTGAGCCTTCTGGATACGTTATCTCCCTTACGTCTTAATTGTTTTGGTATTTGTACGTCTGCTGTAACTCCAAATATGTGCATGTGTGATATTTTTGGTTTCCTATTGTACATCACTTCGTATGGTGTTTTATTTAGGATGCTAGACCAGGTCCTATTTTGGGTATAGTTTGAATATAGTAATGCTTCTGACCAGAATTGTTTTCCTAAACCAGCATCTTCTAATGTACATCTAATCATGGTTTGCAGTGTTGAGTTCTTTCGTTCTACTGTACCATTCTGAAAAGCAGAAAATGGGCTAGTCGTGAAGTGTAGCATTCCTTTGTCTTTTATCCATTGTGAGAATTCTTTTGACATGAACTCGGATCCCCTATCTGTCATGATTTGTTTTATTTTGATATTGTGTTGTGTTTCTACACGTTTGTAAAATTCTTTGAATTTTTGGAAAGTTTCATCTTTGTGTTTTAAAGTATAAACAAATCCATAACGGCTATAGTCGTCTACAATAGTTAGGAAATATCTTTTTTTGTATGTGATGGATGGTGTTAATGGACCAACCAGATCCATATGTACCAGATCAAAAATTTGGTTAGAGGTCCTTGTTGCCCTCTTTGGTTTTGGGTTTGTTCTGAGTTTTGAGGATTTACATACTGAGCATTCCAAATAGTTTTTACAATCCTTTATTTTAACGCCATCAGCATGTTCAATCATTTTTTGTATTACAGGGAAACTTGCATGTCCCAATTTTCTATGCAACATGTGTGCACATTCATCATGAATTGGTTTGCCTATATTGGGTCTTTTGTTATTGTGTGTATCACTAGTGGCTGTGTCTTTGTGATTACAGTGTGTATTGGGTTCTTCATTGTCATTGTTGTTACTATGTTCACTGTCTATGTTGATGTCGTCATCAGTGTTTGTATTAATGTTATGCAACCATTTATCTTCTGTTACAAGGAAGGGTAGGCCCCCTTCGATAACTACACTATTCAATTTAGTCCCATCCTTTTCTAGTATTGCTTTTCCCCCAGAGAAGATTATATTTATGTTGGAATCTTGGCTTAATTTCACTGCACTAAGTATGTTATGTGATATTTCTGGTATCAACAATACCCCCTCTACTTTACCTAAACCAGGTATATTTACATCTCCTTTCCCTATGACTTGAACATTTTCTTGATTGGCTACTCTTATCATAAATTTATCATTTGTGAATGAAGACAGTATTTTCTTGTTATTTGTTGTATGATTAGTCGCCCCTGAATCTATGAGCCAAGTATTGTTTTTTGATTTTTGTGTGATGACATCGTTATGTTTATCTAATCCATTTAATGATCCTGATTTTCTGTCCCTTGAATTATCTCTATCCTTTCTGCGTTCTCTGTAGTTTGGGGAGTCTCTATATCTGTATCTATCAATAGATGATTGCCTGTCTTGATATCTAGCCCTATAATCACGGTTTTGTCTTTCCCTATGAAACATGGGGCAATCTCCCTTAGAGTGTTTTCTGGATCCACAATTGTAACATTCAATTGTTTTTTGGTGATTCTCTTGGAAGGTTACCCCTTTTGCCTGTCTGTGTTCTGTGTATGCATTGTATCTACTTTTCCTCAAATTATCTTCAGCTATTAACTTATTTGACAGACTTTCTATGGATAAGTATCCTAGATTGATTGAGTCTAAGTGTGATATGTAGTTATCCCATGATGAATCTAATGAGTTAAGGATAACGCTTTTCATTGTCTGTTCTGATATTATTTCTCCTCTTAGATGTAATTCTGCTCTGGTTTTGTTTAAGGATATTAAATGTTCACTTATGGTGGTTCCAGATCTTAATTTGGCTGAAAAGAAATCTTTAGACATTCTAGTGGTTGTTGCTACACTTTCACTATGAAACAATTTAAACATGCATTGAATTATTTCTGAAACAGTAAGATTATGCTTAATACTGTAGTACATGGCAGGTGATATGCTAGAAATTATTAAATAGAATGCTCTGTGATGCAGGCAGTCTATTTTTAGAGTCCAAGGTCTTTTGGGAGGATTGGTTATAAAAAATAATAAATTTTCTTTCATAAAGACAACCTGAATTTGTTGACACCATTCCTGTAAATTGATGCCATCAATTCTAAGTTTTGGGAAATCACTAGGTAGATTCCCAATATTACTATTCCCACTACTTACAACTGTGGGTAGTCCATGGTCCTGTAGATGTTGAAAATTGCAGAATGGTGTGGGTATTCTGCTGATGAGCTTGAAAGGTTCTCCTTCTTCATAAAGTTCATTGTAGTTCTCTGTGTTCATCTGCGCATGCGCGTTGGTCATTTCTTTGCTGAAGCCGCTGGGAGAGGTTCTCTTTGCTGTAGCTCCCTCGTAGTGCTCTCCTTCTGATGATTCGGTCTCCGGCTCGATCTTGGGTGTTCTGCTGGCAGCTGTGGTTCTTCTCTTTTCTTTGGAGCTTTCTTGCTTGGAGTATTTTGTTCTTTGGATCGTTTGTAGTGTGGGGGAAATTTCGCAGGGCCCTCTGGGTTCAGGCATCGTCATCATCGTTGTCCGGATCGAGTCGTGCAGGCTTTGAGGTGTCTGTTTATTTCTTCGTCTCTTTTGTATTTTTGCATTATTGGCTTTTATCGATTCTTTTGAAATTGTTAGACTTGTGCCAAACGTTTTAAATAGTTTTCTCATGGGTGTTTCGATTTCTTGTTCGGTGGATGATTCTTCTGTATCTGTTTCTGACTCTTCAGAAGAATAAATATATTTTTTGCTATTTTTTGTGTTTTTTCGCGCCAGAGTTTTTGAATGGTGCATTCTGATTGGTTCAGCCGTGTTCATTTCTGTGGCCGGTTGAAGAAAAGATGGCTGCCTTTCAAAATTTTGAGCGGGACCTCTGGTCTTGCTTCTGGTTATTTTTTCTTTCGTTGTAGGTTCGCTCACCATTTTTGTATTTTCGGGTTTGGCTTTTTCAATGTCTTTTTCTCTCGCTGCTCCATTTTCTTCCAAGAAGCCTCGGAGTTCCGCGATGAGTTTGTGGTCATCTTTTTGACTTTTTATTAGCCTCAGTATCTCTGATCTGAGGTCTTTGTCTTTTATTTTGTTCTCTTCTTGGTTGTCGGTTTCATCTGCTGTTTCTTCGATGTCTGTGGTGTTATCTTCAGATTCTTTGATTGTTGTATTTATTGGTTCATCGATCATTTCTTGATCTGTTTTTGTTTCTTTATCATTTGCCCTGGTATAGGGTCTTTCTTTTTTATTCTTGAGGTTTTCTTTCTTAGGCATGTTGGATTTTATTGAGTCAGTTCAACCATCGACTGCTACCAATTTGTTACAATATTTTGAGGATCAGACTCAATGATGAATTCAGAAGCAATTTCTTCAGTTAAAGAAGTGTTTATTCATAATAGGCATTCTACTTATTCTTGTCAGATTTACAGTGAGAAGCAAGCATGAGGTAAAAGCACTCTATTTATATCAAAGGGGAGGAGTCAAGGAAGGGGGTGATCACACATGAATACATTAAAGGAGGAGGAATAAATTAACCCTTTATATCCTGTACATATATACATATCTCTTGTTATAGAATAAGGCATTTACTTATGACATCTTTCAAAATTATGACTTGGTTTGGAAAAAAGTAGTAAATGACCAGACTTTCGAAGTTCCAGAAGATGAAGGAGATTTGCTAGTGGCATTTATACATTTAATAGAAAAGAAACAACTGAACTTTTTTTCACAAACTCTTGACAAACTTTGGTCCTACAGGCGAAGGAATGAACTGATTTATATAAGCAAGAAGAGGCGATTTGGGGGCTCTAAGTCAGAAGAAATTTTCTCAAAAAGGGGACAATCTTCGCAGTTACATCAACCTCAAATTAAAATGAAAAACCTCCTCAAAATAGAAGTAGGAGGGATGCAGAAAGACTGGAAAAAATATAAAAAGAAAGCAAGAATGGAAGATTAACCTTTTCTTTTGGCTTTGCAGTTGTTCTACTTATGGTTAAAAATGATTATGTTTTAGGTGTTATAACTACTGAGGGGGAAAAAGTATAAAGTTAAATATTGATTTTTAAATATGATGCATTAATGGTTGAATGTAAGATTAATCTTTTTTGGTTTTCTAGTTTATGTATTAATGGTTAATTATGTTGATGATTATCTTTTAAAATTTTAAAAGTTGGAGGGAGGAATAATGAAGGGGGGAAATTTAGAAACTTAAAAAATGTAGAAATTTAATTAGTGAATACCTAAGGTTTATTTTTTGTTATGATATTTCAAAATATCTGAACTTTGAGAAAAGTAGGAGGGGGAAAAATGTTTTTGCAAATCAATTGAATACTTTACTGATATATTAAGAGAATTTTTAAGGTTTGAATGTTTAATATTTGTTAATGGTTTTAAAAATCTTAGAGTTATTGGATTATACGCTACTTTGAGTCTATAAAAAGGGAGGTTGATAAAATTGTAAAAGGGGAGTTAAGGGGTCTTGGGAGTTATTAAATCTTGCAGTTAGCTAGTTTATTTTAGCGAATGTTTGGTGAAATCTATGCCCTGTTTTTGTTCTGGGAAGTCGGGGGTGGGGGGTGGTGAGGAGGGGTTGAAGATTGAGTTTACCAAGGATTGATTTTTTTTTCTTTTTCTTGATGATAGTTTGAATGATTGTTTATATTGTATACTTGTTTGATCAGAAAATAAAAACTTTTTATTAAAAAAAAAAAAAGAAAAGAGAGAAGAAGGAAATAAGACTTTAAAATTTGGGCAATTGGGAAACTATAAGCCTGTAAACTATTATGAAATAAAATGTGGTGTTTTGGAGGTATAATTATAGGATTGATGTAACTTGATTAAATAAAAGTTTCTTAAATATTGAGATATTGGAATAATAGAAATATACTTTTTATAAGCTGTATTAAATCACTATAAAATGGAGCTAGAGATGTATGAAGAAATATTGTGCATGGTAAAAAGTCTGAATCCTTAAGAAATGACAAACTGACAAAGGAATTGTTTAAAGATACAGAAATGAAGCTACTCAACAATTGGGGGAAAAAGAGGAACACAATATTCAAGAAGTAGATGAGAAACTAGAAATAGCAGGGGAAGGGGAAAATAAAAATGAGAAGTAAGAAGTTAGGAACAAAGAGGAGAAGAGACTAATAAGTAGAAGACAAATATATAACATCATTTTATTTATAAGGGTACAGAAAGAAAAACCCCTTTAAAAAACAAAAACAAAAGGAAGTTTTGTGGATGGGTGTTCAAAAAAAGCAGCAGAAAGAGGCAAAAGGCACCCAGAAGGGAAAGTTTAGTAGACACACAAAAAAATTAAAAAGAGATACAAGATTCTAAGCAAGAGAGTTAAAAGATTGACCAAAAAATCAGTAAGCGATGGATTTTTAGAAAGACTAAGAGATGATGGATAATGTGAAAATATATTAATAAAATGGGAAAACCCCAAAACCCCAATATGTTTTAGATTAGTAGATGGTAATTTAAGACTAGACAATTTAACCAAAGTACTAATATTAACAGTGTATTAAAAGATATTGTGAATTTAAAATATTAAGGATTAGAAATGGTGGGAACTTGGAGATATACTCCCATGATGGATTGAATATAGTTAATAATTAGTGTTATTTGTAATCCTATATATTTGGAATATTGATGTTATGGTGGAATAATGAGTGATTTTTAAAATATTGAATGACAACATTTACTAAGGGGTAATAAGCACAGGGTGCGAAGAAATGTTATTTATCCTTAAATAAATTAAAGAGAAAATGTAAAAGGAATATGAAATGAGATTAGTATTGTTTGAAGTTGGAAGATTAGAATTCTACCTACTACTTGTATTATTATTGTTAATGTTGTATAAAAAAGACCTGATCCAATCAATGTACTGTCCACGAAACATGTATATTTATACTGGAAAAAATTAAAAACTTAATTAAAAAAATGTCCTTATACCTTACAATTTTTTTGATATTAATCACATTTGGATGAATCAGTGCCTCCATCGTAGAGAACCAGACTGGTATTTTTATATAGTATCTTTAATTTTCCCCCATACTAACAGTAGTGCATTTCTAACAAGATGCCTTTGGAAATATCCATGTATTTTATTTTTCCCATACGATAAAAAGGCATGCCCCCCCAGTTGGAGATGATATTCCTCCAAAGTTGACAGTCTTTTATGTCTCAAGTTTATCCATTCTTTCACCAAGACAAGTGCAGAAGCCTGGTAGTATAGCTCCCAGTTTGGAAACCCAAGGCCGCCTTTCAGTTTAGTGTCTTGTAGCAGTTTCAGTCTTATTCTTGCTTTTTTCCCTTGCCAAACATATTTTAGTATCATTTTGTTTAGTTCTTCAAAACCAATTTTTTCTAATTCTATCGGAATTGTTTGGAATAACAGTCTCTGCAAAATGTTCGTTTTTATTGTAGCTATCCTTCCTATCAACAATAGCTGCAGGTTTGATAGTATTGATATTGGAGGGAAGGAAATTTTTCAACAAAAATTAATTAAAGAAGTTTTTGTAGATTATTACACTAAATGATATGCTAAAGATGACATGCAGAATGGACTTATAGAAAAATATTTAGAAAATGAAAGAGTTACAAAAATTACCAATCAACAAAAGGAGAGAATGAATTATCCTATAACAGCTGAGTAGATTATTGCCGCAATTAAACAATTGAAAACAGCTAAAGCTCCTGGAACAGATGGTTTAACTGTGCTGGTTTTCCTGGATGCGGAGAAGGCCTTTGATAGAGTGGATTGGAATTTTCTATTAAAGACTTTAAAAAAGATGGACTTTGGGGATCAATTTATACAGGCGGTTTCAGCAATTTATCAAGAACAAAAGGCACAGATTATTATTAATGGAAGTTTGACAGCAGACTTTAATATTGAAAAAGGAACAAGACAAGGTTGTCCGTTATCCCCACTGTTATTTATTTTAACACTAGAAGTCTTGTTGAATACAATACGGGACTCGAGTACCTTGAAAGGAATAGTGATAAGGCAAGAGGACTACAGAATAAGGGCATTTGCAGATGATCTGGTTGTTACCCTAACACAGGCAATGGAATCAATAATCCAGATGAAAGACATTATAAAAGACTATGGTACAGTATCAGGATTTAGACTGAACCAGAAAAAAACTAAGATGATAGTTAAAAATATGACACAAGATCGAAAACACGAACTTGAAAGGAGGGCAGGTTTTGAGATTGTACCAAAGGTTAAATATCTAGGAGTTCAGGTTGCAGAATCAAATATGAAATTGTTTCAAAATAATTATGAGGTGTTGTGGCGAGATGTACAGAAAGATATGGAGACTTGGAAAAAACTGCAGCTGTCTTTACTTGGAAGAATAGCAGCAGTTAAGATGAACATTTTGCCAAGATTTCTTTTTTTGTTTCAAATGATTCCGGTGCTTAAAAGTGATAAACAATTGAAAGAATGGCAAAGTGGACTGAATAAGTTTGTCTGGAACGAGAAAAAACCGAGAGTGAAATTGAAAATTATGCAAGATGTTCCAGAAAGGGGAGGTCTTAAACTTCCAAACCTACAGTTATATTATGAAGCAGCAGCTTTGACTCAAGCAAGCGATTGGTTTGGAAGGAAAAAGACTGGAATATTGAATATAGAAAGCTTTGATCTTGAATTTGGTTGAATTTGGCTTACTTATTTTATGAAAACAAAGTGGATAAAATATTTAAAAGCCATATACTCAGAGACTCATTGATGAGAGTTCGGAAGAAGCACCGACTCAAATGGGATTACAAAATACCGCTATGGCTGGATCTTGGTCATGCTGTTGTAGACAAAATAACGGACAAAATAACACCCCATCCAATTGTTTAACAAATAGGCTCCAGATTGTTGCCAACCTCCCAAAGGCTGGGTAAGTACCCAGCAATATTTCTATCGGTGTTTACGTACAAATTCAAAGGCAAATTCGATAAAGCCAGAGCTTTTCCTGTCCCCCCCCCCCTCTTCCACTCAAGAAGTTCCACATTGGCTCCTTTGGTGGCTGGATACAAAAGTGCTGCCATCAAAGCAAAGTTAGGGATCCAATTACGGCAAAAGCCAGCTAATCTTAAAAAGCTTCTCAGTTGTCTTTTTGTTCGGGGTTCTGCCAGCATTAGGACCGCCCTTTTCCGCTCTGGTCCTAAAGCTCAACGACCCTTATATCATATCCCAAATATCTAACTTTCCTTTTCACCAATTGAGCTTTCTTTTCTTGATACCCAATAACCACACTCTAATAACACATCTAGCATTATCGTGTATTCATCTTAGTATTATCCCAACATAAATCCTCTGTCAGTCCTGTTGATCCAAACTTCATCAACATATTACAGTATTGTGTCTCCTGGTTGTTGAGGCACATAATACTGCAAGTCTCTAGCTACCACTGTTTCAAACAATGTGGGGGAGGTCTTAAATCCCTGAGGCAGCCAAGTCCCAGTATATTGCATTTTCATTCCTGTATAAGGACTAAATAGGCACCAAAAACCCCGCTTCCAAATCTCTGAATGCTTTCATAAATAGCACAAATAGCTTCCCAAGAAACGGGACGCTGCCTTATACTCACAGACGCCACTCCAGGTGTTAGTTCCACCACCACTGGAGGGTGGTGAGCTGCAAAACCCAGCAGGTTATCCTCAAGCACATCAAACAACCTCCACTTCTCCTCCGGAGAATGCCTTATGGTCATTCTCTAACTATCTTCATCAAAAGAAATTGTTGCCCCTAATTTACTCAGCAATTCTCTGCCTAGCAACAGAATAGAGCATTCAGGGATATACAAGAATTCATGCTGGATTTCAGCTTCCTTAAAATCACACATCTCTGGTTTCAAGACCTGCCGCCCCATGGCTTGCCCTGATACCCCCTGGACCTGAATTTTATGGGATCCGGGGGACTGCAATCTGCTTATTTACAACTAATCTTTCTGCTCCCATATTTACCAGAAACGTTCTGTACTGACCCCCTATTTGCATTGTAACTAATGGCTCAGGCAGGGGTTCTTCCAAGCCTGGTCCCCCTCAATCTGACTGAGTCATGTCTACCAATCCAATACTGTCCACTTTCTGCTGCCTTGCGCCCTCTCCAAATCCTGCACCAAAACCCCAACCTGAACTTGTCTGTCCAACCTTCTACTCAAACCTCTCCTCTGTCCTCGTTCTCCCCTTCCCCAGAGAGCTGCCTACGCATCCCTGACCCAAAATCCGCTCTTCTCATCCCTTTACTTCTCACCATCTGTCTTGGGCATTCCTTTTCCCAAGTTATTATTATTATTATTATTATTATTATTATTATTATTATTATTATTATTATTATTATGTAAAATTATTATTATTATTATTATTATTATTATTATTATTATTATTATTATTATTATTATTAATTCCTTTTCCCAAATAATTTTATTTCTATACCACCCTTCTCCCGAAGGATTCAGGACGGTGTACAGCCTATTTTGTTTAAAAAAACAAGACAAACAACAATTTAAAATAGTTAAAAATATTAAATGGATTCAGCTCCATTTAAAACCCCAGAAATGTAAAACATCCAATGTAAAATCCAAAGGAATGGGCGGGGGAGAGAAAAACCCCCTTGCATCCCACTTCGCAGTGCCCCTGCCAACAAACCAGCCTTTTTATTCATCCGTGCCTCCTGCTCTTTCTTCTCCACCTACAGCCCCCACAGCCTCCAAATCATCATCATCATCATCCCCCTCTCCCTCACTCTGACTGCCACCTCTAGGCGAATGACTCCCCTTGACTTTTGACTTCATGCCAGGATCACTCATACGCCTCTGATTTCCTCCTCCGCTCCCTCCAGCAGCCCCCCTCACTTTTCCTGCCTGCTCAGATACACATAACCTGACCGTTTCAGCCTGACATTACAATAAATCCTCAGCTTTTTCTGTTAGGGTTCTCACCCATTGATCAATATATTAAAATTGATCAAGATATTTATCCTGATTCACTACAATCACTCCCCACAACTTATCCACTGTTTCTTCCCTTAACAATCCCTGGGGGGGGGGGTCAGCCCATCTCCCTTTGTGGCCACACATGTTTACAGGAGAATTTTAATTGATCCTTTGATCTTTCGGATAGGAAGGGTTGCTAAAATACTGGTCAAAACCTTTTAACATGCATGCCAAAGGAGTATTTGGCACGCTCTGAACCCCATCCATTCTATCACACTGCCGTCGACTCGTAGCCCCGGAAGCTCACGGCCACTAACGAGAAATGTGACGGCTTAACCACCCACACAACCTGACATGGACTTCATTAGGGTAGACACCCCGAGTCCGAGGGAATGATCAATTCCCTCCGTCTGCCTTCAAATGAGGCAGGTACAATTCTTTTACAATATACTCACTTAAAACGCTCCCACTCAGTAGATTCCTGGCCAGGAATTTGTTCAGACCACCTTTCCTGCACCGCAGGGTTCTTGGACTCGATTAGAGCTCCGTCGGTCCCACAGGGCTATCGCTTCTGTCTCCCGGAGACGTATCTCCGCGGCGCCTGGAGAATGTTCAGGAGAGACCCTCCGATGGTCCCGAGGGGTCGAAACGGTCCTCAGCGAAATATCGCCTTGCCCCTAGTCCCGGCGGAGTCGCCAGCTGTTGTAGACAAAATAACAGACTGGGCAAGCTCTTCAATGCAGGAAAGAGTTTATTGCGCAAGATTCAAACAGTCCAAAAAGGTCTGAACACTGATGGCTTCTTCTGGCCATGCATTTATACAGTTTAAAGGCAAACTTATTACAGAGAGTGATGCATTTCACACGTAGAAGTTACCCTTTAATCTATCTCTAGGAAAGACATAACAGCCCTGTTCCCACAGGCTCAGGCTTTCAGCTCCGGAGCTCAAGACATAATAAAAGGAGATAAGGAGCTCAAAGGCGCCTCACAAGCAGTAAAGAGGACAGTAAGGAAAGCAGTATTTCTTCTCTAGAATCTACTTGACATTTGGGGTGCAATAAACATTAAACAACAGGATGTATCTGTTTAGGGTCAGTTTGCCCTTTTACAATTCTGTACCTACGTCAAATACCGTTTGTCATCTCAGCACCTTGGCACGGAAGAGGCACTTCTGTCTTGCCAAAGATTTGGATTTCTAATATTTAAGTTTTATCCCAATATCGAATCTTAGCCTGGCTCAATATCATGTGGAATACAAATATGATGTTACTCGGGGGGTTTTTATATAAAGAAGTTCTTTTTACAGATGCGGGCAGATGGCAACTGAAGACATTAGAAACACTGTTGGATGAAGGGATTAATTTAGCTTGGTTACAGTATAATCAACTTCAACTGAGATGGAAAGAGGACCAAAAAATTGGTATAATGTTGCATGAGGAAGAATTGGTTAGACATATAAAAGAGAAAGGTCCAATGCATATTAAAAGGCTTTATAATGTTTTGTTAGAAAGGGATTCAGAAACTGAATTGGTTAAAGATTGTATGATTAAGTGGGCACAAAATTTTGCAGAACCAGTGATGTTGGAAACATGGAAAAAATTTTGGGTTCAGAATGTTAAATTCACACAGAATTTGAGGGAAAATTTTTATAAAATGTTTTATAGATGGCATTTAGATCCTAAGAAGTTGTCGTGTATGTACCCTAATGTTCAACCAAAATGTTGGAGATGTGACTGCTTAGATGCTACATATTATCATGTCTGGTGGACTTGTAAGAAAGTGAAGGCTTTTTGGATAAAAATTTGGTGGATCATGCAGAATGTTTTGAAGAAAAAAATTCAATTTTCTCCACAATTGTTTTTATTGGGTATAGTTAAGGGTTTTACATTGGGTGAAATAAAGTTGATATTGTATATGATAACAGCAGCGAGATTACTGATAGGTCAATACTGAAAAAATGAAGTTATGCCCACTATTGAGGAATGGACTTTGAAGATGGCCAGCTTTGCAGAGATGGCGAAGATTTCAGCATATCTAAAAGATCGCTCACGAGAGACTTATGAATGGGAGTGGAAAAAGTGGATAGATTATGTGCAGAACAAATATCAAACTAGGAAGTATCAGATAGCTTTTAACTGAAAGTATTATATAAAGATAGAAATATTTGAATTTTGTGAAGATGAAAAAATATATTGGGGGTGGAGGGGTTCAAGTTTTATAAAAAGGGGGTTTTGATTTGGATTATATTCTGTGGAAGTCCGGGGGGGAGGGGTGGGTTAGGGGGGGTTAGGGAGGGTTAGGGGGGTTGGGGAGGGTTAGGGAGGTTAGGGAGGGATGGGGGGGAATGGGGAGAAAATGTAATTGTAAAACTTTTCCAATAAAAAAAAAAACAATAGCTGCAGGTTTTTCTATTTCTCCAAATCTAATTTAATTTGTTGTAACAGTTTCATATAATTATCTTCTTTTATAGTTGCACATCTTGCTGTTAACTGAACTCCTAAGTATTTATTTATTTATTAGATTTATATTGCTGCCTATTTGCCCATGGCAACTCAAGGCGGCTTACCGAATATAGAAAACCACATTTAAAAAACTAAAACTCATAAAAAAATCAAATAAATTAATGTAATAAAATCATCCCTGACCCCCACCTCCTGCCCCAGCGACAGCCTATTACACAAGCCATTTAATCGGCTCCATCCCACTTTGGGTTTCCCAGGCCCATTGGCAGAACCAGGTCTTCAGTGCCTTCCAGAAGAGAATTAGGGTAGGGGCCATTCTAATCTCTGGAGGAATGATGTTCCAGAGAGAGGGAGCCACCACGGAGAAGGCCTTTCTTCTGGGTCCCACCTGGTGTGTCTCCCTTTGTTCTGTCCCCGTACCACGCACTCACCCAACCAGCCAGCCAAGGGTTAAATAAACTCTTCAAACACTCAACGTCAGTGATAAGAAACTTGGCAGCAACTCCGTGGCTGCCTGCCAAGAACTTTTACTCCGATAACACAGACAAAAATACACACAGTTTGAATAGTCCACTTTGTAATTAAATCCACAGCAAATAGGTGTTGTGTCTGAAGGTGCAAAGTGCCTCACCAGAGATTAGCTTTGTCAGTCACAGAGTCCGAATGGCCACCACACTCCCTTTTATAGCCTGTGGGGTGTGGTCCAGTGACTCAGCTAATCTCTGGCACGCCTTCCCCTCTGCTGCGCATGCTTCTCCCTGCGCCTCTGGCGAGGGTCCAGCCAGCACTTATTTTCCTTGTCGCTGTCCACCTGTGGCTGCAGGGATGTGCTTGGCTCTGAGCCTATCATTTGGCCTTCGGTGTCCTCTGGAGGCATTGCCAGAGAGGAGGGTCCTGGAGAGGGAGGTCTTGCCAACTCCTCCCCCTCACTCTCAGAGTCTGCATCTGTTGATAGCCCAGACTCAGGCAACGGAGCCACAACACCCTTGGGAATGCAACCCGCAGCATTCCCTGCCTCCCCGCTCTAATGGATCGGGTAGATGTGATCAGCAGGAGACGGTCCCTCAGACAACCTGGTCTCAAGCCATTTATTTATTTATTTATTTATTTATATGTTTGTTTGTTTATTTATTTATTTATTTTATTAAATTTTTATACTGCCCTTCTCCCGAAGGACTCAGGGCGGTGTACAGCCAAAAATAAAACCCACAACTATATGAAAGTTAAAAGACAATTTAAAAATATTAAATAATTTGGCCAAAAGAGCTAAAATAGAAATCACCCATTAAAATAGCATTTAGGCCAACCCTGCTTGGTGAAACAATAGTGTTTTGAGGGCGCGGCGAAAGGTGCGAAGGTTGGGGATCCTACGAATCTCCAGGGGCAGCTCATTCCAGAGGGCAGGTGCCCCCACAGAGAAGGCTTTCCCCCTGGGAGTTGCCAGTCAACATTGTTTGACCAACAGCACCCTGAAGAGTCCCTCTCTGTGGGAGCGTACTGGCCGGTGGGAGGCTATTGGTGGTAGTAGGCGGTCCCGTAAATAACCAGGTCCTAAGCCATGGAGCGCTTTAAAGGTGGTAACCAAAACCTTGAATCGCACCTGGAAGACCACTGGGAGCCAGTGCAGCTCGCGCAGGAGCGGTGTTACATGGGAGCATCGAGTCACTCCCATAATCAACCGCGCAGCTGCATTCTGGATCAGCTGGAGCCTCCAGGTGCTCTTCAAGGCCCATGTAGAGAGCATCACAGTAGTCCAGGTGGGAGGTGACGAGGGCATGAGTGACTGTGCGCAAGGAGTCCCGGTCCCGGTCCAGAAAGGGACGCAACTGGTAGATCAGGTGAACCTGATAAAAAGCCCCCTGGCCACAGCCGTCAAATGGTCTTCTAGGGCCAGTACAA
Source organism: Arizona elegans (assembly GCA_022577455.1). NCBI lineage: Eukaryota > Metazoa > Chordata > Lepidosauria > Squamata > Colubridae > Arizona > Arizona elegans. The sequence goes on from JAKOOJ010000001.1 coordinate 161,675,724, forward strand.
GTCCAGGAGGACACCCAAGTTGCGAACCCTCTCTGAGGGGGTCAAGGTCTCACCCCCAATAGTCAGCGATGGGACTAGCTGATTATGACGGGACGCCGGAAACCACAGCCACTCGGTCTTGGAGAGGTTGAGTCTGAGTTTGTTTCTCCCCATCCAGATCTGTACGGCTTCCAGGCACCGGGTCATCACGTCAAGGGCATCATTGGGGTGGCCCGGGGTGGAAATGTACAGCTGAGTATCATCAGCATACTGATGGAAATCCACCCCAAAGCCATGGATGATCTCGCCCAGCGGCTTAACATAAATGTTGAACAGGAGGGGTGAGAGGACCGACCCTTGCGGTACTCCACAGACTAGGCGCCTCGGGGTAGACCTCTGCCCCCCTGCCAACACAAACTGCATACAGTTAGAAAGGAAGGAGGAGAACCACCGCAACACAGTGCCCCCCACTCCTAACCCCTCCAATCGGCGCAGCATGATACCATGGTCGAAAGCTGCTGAGAGGTCTAATAAGACCAGGACAGAGGAACAACCCCTCTCCCGAGCCCTCCAGAGATCATTAACTAATGCGACCAATCCCGTTTCCGTGCTGTACCCAGACCTGAAGTCCGACTGGTATGGATCTAGATAGACAGCTTCATCCAGGTACCGGGGAAGCTGTTGCGCCACCGCACTCTCAATAACCTTTGCCACAAAGCGAAGGTTGGAGACTGGACGATAGTTAGCTAATATAGCCGGGTTCAGGGAGGGCTTCTTGAGGAGGGGCCTCACCACCACCTCTTTCAAGGCGGAGGGGAAGTAACCCTCACTCAAAGAAGCATTAATAATCCTCTGGAGCCAGCCTTGTGTAACCTCCCGGGTGGCCAGCACCAACCAGGAGGGACATGGGTCCAATAAACATGTGGCCGCATTCAGCCTACCCAGAACCCTGTCCACGTCCTCGGGAGTCACAAAGTCAAACTCCTCCCAGCTAACATTCTCAAAACCCACCTTCACCAAGACTGGGCATAGATAGGGTGGCCGGAGACCTGGGGGGGCTAAGAAGGGTTGAGAGGTTGTGGTTACTGCAGCGCCTCGGACAACCCTCCCCCCTCCCTCCTCCTTCCCCCACTGGGCCATTACTAGGCCCGATAACTAATTAACATGCTTGCCCTGCCGGTTTTCAGTTTCATGGAGGCAGTTTCCCACCTGTTTTTCCATCCACCCGCTTGCCTATACTACCCAGCTATACACCGCCTGTACGAACATTGTGGACAGTTTTTCCCGGAGACTTTGGGACCTGGCTCTGTTTGTCATCCAGTACGCTGGCTGTATGGAAAATGGCAGTTTATGGGAGGTTGAACGGAGCCGGTATCTTATCATTGTTTCACCACCGAATGGGATGCACCATCTCCCCATGGCCAGTTGGCCGACCAGCGTGAGAGGCTGGTTGGAGGATTACCCTGAGCTGGTTGGAACATTGGACTCCGCCACTGCTGTGAGAGGACAGTGAAGACTCTCTCGTTATGGTCAACCTGCCTTGTTTTCCTGGACAATTTTGGACTATCATAATGGAGCCCTTGGCCATGCCTCACTACTACCTCAGGGCTTCTGATGTATCTAAGGTCTCAGCTTCTTGGTCTGCGAGACTCCCCCCTCTCGCAAGCCTGGCCCTCCACGTTATCGAGGGCCTACCTCAATGACGGGCTTTAGAACCCAGAGAGGTGGCATGTGGCAAAGAGGGGGTTGGAAGAGTTGGGGGTGGGAGGCACCTTATTACGGTGGTTCTCCTCCTTTCTCTCTGACCAGTTGCAGTCTGTGTTGACGGGGGGGGCAGAGGTCAACCCCGAGGCCCCTTATATGTGGGGTGCCACAAGGATGGGTCCTCTCGCCCCTTTTGTTCAACATTTATGTAAAGCCGCTGGGTGAGATCATCCGTGGTTTCGGGGTGGAGTACCATCAGTACGCTGACGACACCCAGCTGTACGTCTCCACCCCAGACCACCCCAACAATGCCCTTGAAGTGATGTCCCGGTGCCTGGAGGCCATGCGGATCTGGATGGGGAGGAACAGGCTCAACCCATCCAAGACCGAGTGGCTGTGGTTTCCAACATCCCGATAGTCAGCTGGTGCCATCGCTGACTATTGGGGGTGAATCATTGGCCCCCACGGAAAGGGCTCGCAACTTGGGTGTCCTCCTAGACTCACGGCTGTCTTTAGAAGAGCACTTGACGGCCGTGGCCAGGAGGATTTTTCATCAGGTTCGCCTGATCCGCCAGATCGGGACTCGTTATGCACGGTCACTCATGCCCTCGTCACCTCCCGTTTGGACTATTGTAATGCTCTCTACATGGGCTCCCCTTGAGGTGCACTCGGAGGCTCCAACTGGCGTAGAGTGCGGCCGTGCGGGTGGTGACGGGAGCGACGTGGCACTCCCATGTAACACCTCTGCTGCGCGAGCTGCACTGGCTCCCGGTGGTCTTCCGAGTGCGCTTCAAGGTTTTGGTTATCACCTTTAGAGCACTCCATGGCTTAGGACCTGGGTATTTACAGGACCGCCTGCTACCCCAATAGCCTCCCACCGACCAGTATGCTCCCATAGAGAGGGGCTCCTCCGGGTGCCGTCAGCCAAACAATGTCGACTGGCGGCCCCCAGGGGGAGAGCCTTCTCTGTGGGGGCACCTACTATCTGAAACGAGCTCCCCCCGGAGATACGGAGGATCCCGGATCTGCGTACCTTCCGTCGCGCGCTTAAGACCTTCCTCTTTCACCAAGCCGGCCTGACCTAAGTCTCTCCCCTTTTAAAATGCAAATTTTAAATCTGGTTTTAAATTATTGGGGTTTTAAATTTGTTCAGCCAAATTATTTAATTCGTTTTAATCTATTTTAAATTTTGTATTTATATGTTTTATTCCATGGCTGTTCACCGCCCTGAGTCCTTCGAGAGTAGGGCAGTGTACAAATTCATTAAAATAAAATAAATAAAATAAATAAACCCCCACCGCTGGGAGGCGGAACTGACTTGTTGGTTCTGCCCCAGGCGCCTGATGGACCCTGATAGGTTCCTGTCCAAGCTTGGGACATTTCCCACTGACCTATCCCGTGATTTGCCAGAGGCCCTGGTGGATGCCTGGGAATGGGCGGGCACCGAGGCGCTGGATCGAATCGCCCCCTTGCGGCCTCTCCTCTGACAGGGATCCCGGGCAGGGAATCAGGGAAATGAAGCATCGGAAAAGACACCTAGAGGGCCGTTGGAGGTCTTCCCACTCCAACTCTGATCGAACACAGTTAAGAACCCATATTAGGTCTCATCTTGTGGCAATGGAAGCGGCGAAACATGACTATTTCACTGCTCTCATTGCATCTGCAGAAAATTGCCCAGCAGCCTTGTTCTGAGTGACCCGCTCCCTTCTCCATCAGGGAGCGAGGGAGGACCCCTTGCAAGGCAGTGCTGAGGATTTTGCACAATTTCTGCAAGACAAAATCGCTCAGATTTGGACGGGGTTAGACTCTGACTGGGCAGGATCTGACGAGGGGATGGGAGCAGATCTTGGAGGTAACAGCTGGATTGACTTTGATCCTGTTTCTATGGAGGAAGTGGACAGGATTGTGGGTAGACTGGTGGCCTCCACATGTTTACTGGACCCTTGTCCCTCCTGGCTTGTTGCGGCAACTAGGGAGGTGACTGGAGACTGGATCCGGGTGATTATCAACGCTTCATTGAGAGATGGGGTCTTCCCCGCCTTACTCAAGGAGGCAGTGGTTCGTCCTCCTCCTCAAGAAGCCTGCCCTGGATCCGGCCTCCCTGAACAACTTTCATTCTGTCTCCAACCTTTGCTTTATAGCAAAGGTTGTTGAGTTTGTGGTGGCGTACCAGCTTCTGCTGGTATGTCACCACAGGAGGAGACTGATTATCTAGACCCATACCAATCAGGCTTCAGGCGCGGACACATCACAGAAACGGCATTGGTCGCCCTGGTGAATGATCTCTGGCGGGCCTGGGATGGGGGTTATTCCTCCATCCTGGTGCTACTTGACCTCTCAGTGGCTTTTGATAACATCGACCATGGTATCTTACTGCGATGTCTCGGAGGGTTGGGGGTGGGGGGGAACTGTTTTACAGTGGTTCTCCTCCTACCTCTCGGGCCATACACAGTTTGTTTGGGTGGGGGCTCAGAGATCTTCCCCGAGGCCTCTCACTTGTGGGGTGCCGCAGGGGTCAGTTCTCTCCCCCCTGGTCTTTAACATCTATATGAAGCCACTGGGTGAGATCATTTGTGGTTTTGGGGTGCGGTATCATCAGTACGCTGATGATACCCAACTTTACATCTACACCCCGGACCAACCCAGGGATGCCCTTTCCGTGATGTCTAAGTGCCTGGAGGCGGTACAGGTCTGGTTGAGTAGGAACAGGCTCAGGCTCAACCCCTCCAAGACAGAGTGGCTGTGGATACCGGCATCCCATGATCTAGCTCCCCCATCACTGCTGATGGGGGTGCTACCTCAGAATGGGTTGCTCCCTCAGAAAGGGTTCATAATCTTGGTGTCCTCCTTGATCCACGGCTGTCTTTAGTGGACCATCTAACGTCCATGACAAGGGGGGCATTTGCACAGATTCGCCTGGTGCGCCAGTTATGCCCTTTTCTAGACAGGGACGCCCTCCGTATGGTCACTCATGCTCTCATTATCTCTCAGTTGGATTACTGCAATGCCCTCTACATGGGGCTGCCCTTGGGGTGCACCCGGAGGCTCCAACTGGTCCAGAATGCGGCTGCGCACGTAGTTATGGGTGCATCCTGCTACTCCCATATAATACCACTATTGCGCGAGCTGCACTGGTTGCCGGTGGTCCTCCGGATCCGCTTCAAGGTGCTGGTACTCACCTATAAAGCCCTTCAGGGCATGGGCCCGGGATATTTGCAGGATCACCTCCTGCCGGCCTCCCACTGCCCAGTGCACTCACATAGGGCTGCCATCCTCCGGGTCCCCTCAGCCAGACAGTGTCTGCTGGTGGTCCCCAAGATGAGGGCGTTCTCTGTGGTCGCACCAACCCTCTGGAATGGGTTGCCCACTGGGCTCTAGACGGCCCCCGACCTCCACACGTTCTGCGCTGACCTAAAGACATGGCTCTTTCAGCAACTTCCCTGATCTGCCGTGGATTTTAACTTGGGGATTTTAAATTGGTTTTTAATATTATTCAATCTTTATCTATTGTCAGGTTGTTTTATTGTTGTGAGCTGCCCCAAGTCCTACGGGAGAAGGGCGGCAAATAAATCTGACAAATAAATAAATAAATAAATAAATAAATAAATAAATTTAGCTTTTAAACATTACACTTTAACTTTATCTGCTTTATTTCTTCATTTCCCTATCTGTCCATAAATATTCCACTTCTAGGTACATATTTCCATATTAGAAACTCCATATATCACTTTAATTCTTTTGTAACATCTTCTCCATGTAAAAACCATCATCTTCCTGTCTTTTATTCCTGCGCCTTTTGTTGCTAAGCCAGTTAGTTTCAATTTTAATAAATCAAATATATTTCTTCTTCTTTGTAAAATCACCCAAAGACAGAATAGGAATCTCCAAAATCCAAGATCCAAAAGTCTATAATTGGTTTCAAAGTAATCCAAAGTGGATAGCAATTCATAATGTTTCTTTTCCAAACAGACGGAAAGCCTCTACAATCCACATTCCGCTTAGTCACAGCAATCGCCATTTTATAGCTGTTATGTAACTCTATGTTTGTCTTTCTTCTTTAACTTCCCAAAGATGTTAAATCCCGAAGTAACACTTCTCATCCCCAAAGTCAAAAGCCCTTGGTTATTTTCAAAGTAATCCAATTTAAGTTGCTAAACACATTGTATCTCTTTCAAGCCGAAAGCAATCTACATATCACACTTTCACTTAGTCTTGGCAATTCTCCCTTTGACTCTGTTCTTTTAACTTTTAGGTTTTAAAGTTGTCAGGTTCCTGTATGTCGCTTTTGTCTTTTTTCTTTCTCCAAGGGTAATTTATTCCAATTTAAAAAATAAAGTTCCTCAATTTTCTAGTTTGTTTCAATAAGCAGATTGTTCCAAATCAGTCCATAATACATTGAACTCCTTGATGGGTCTTTTCCTCCTGCACATTAATTTTACTAGATCTTCTTACCCCGCAGATCCATAGCCACTGTTTAAGGCTAGGGGGTTTCTTGTAAAAATCCATGTTCTATCATTGTTCCCACCTGGGTCGGGACACTTTGCTCTTTTCTTCTTTCTTCCTCCTGCACAGTGCTTGTCCGGTTTGCCCTGGCTGCTGCACCCCCACCACCGGCTCAGGGGGTTTCCTCCGGCTTCTGAGGAACTTGCCTGTTCCTCTCAGCTGTCCAAGGTGTCCCTCTCTTTCACCTGTCCCTACAGGACAGGTTCGGTCCGCAGACCTGTCGGTGGCGGTTTGACAGTCGGGGTTTTCGCAGGGCTCATCAGAACCCCATTTCCCTGACTGAATCGCTGTGGCGCCAAACTGGAAGTCCACACTGGTCTAAATTGGTCATCACAGGCCTCCATCTCTCCTAGCCACTTGGGAGGATCCCCTCTGCCATGGGGTCTCACCACAGTGTCTTCCCAAGCTTTCATCTCTTCCTGATCACTCTCGTGAACAGACATCTCATGCACAGGCCCCACGGTAGAGGTGCGTCTCTGGGTTGACCACTGTTGCAGACCTAGCCTAATGTCAGAACTGCCCCATCTAGGGATTGAGGGAAAGTTGAGGGAAAGAAAGATCCTCAAATCCCTATGGTTGAAGTGATAGTTTCTTTTACTAAAAATTAGTGGTTGCAGCGAAGGCAAGGCTAGATCCGAGTATTTCCACACAAGCAGTTATAATTTTCCCTTTTCCTAGCCCTCCCCCTTTGACCAATTCAACAGTGTTCAGTAGCATCCTGGTTTGATGTTTTGGGAACCACTTTGAAGCTGGGGTGGTTTGCAAAAGTGGTTTCACATTCTGTTCCCAAGTCAAGTGTCATTGGCTGCTGGTTTATTGTGGTTTGACACCTCTGGTTCCTGTCAACTTGTTTCCCTCCTCCCTTTCAACCATCTTCTCTCCAGCCCAAGCTTCCTCAAATTCCTTCCCTCCCTCCTTTCAATTTATAGTAAAATATCAATAAAGCAAAGTGAAGCAGCTGAAGATGGCAGACCTGACAGGCCCCATTTCCTGGCTGAATTGCTAACTGGCCAAATATCTTGGCTCCTGTGAATAGATGTTTCTATTGTTTTGATTGATTTAAAATGTTTTAATATTTAATATTTTGATTGTAATATATATTTTTAAATTGTAAGCTGACCAGAGTGATTGACTAAGATGAAAACTATAAAAATTAAGTAAATAAGTAAATAAATAAAGTTAGGTACATATTAAAGCTGGTATGAGGCCCAAGTAATCATCTGATAGATTTTCATCTTTGTTATATACAACCTGGCAACATTATATGTTGTAGCAGGATTGGTGTCTGTAAGCAGTAGGAAGGTATAAAGTTGTCCTGTGCACCAATCAGTGGTGGGTTGCTCCCAGTTCGGTCCTGTTCTATAGAACCGGTAATAAAACCAGCGGGAGGCTCCACCCACCAGCCACGACATCATCATGGTTGATCTGCGTGCGCACTCCCGCTGCGAACCGGTAGTAAAGGTAAGTAGAACCCACCCTTGGCACTAATACAATATTGGTGAGATGAGGCTAGTATGAATATCTCTGTAGAGCACTAGAGTAACACATGCTCTGTTTTTTCTGTATGTCCAGAGTCACAAGGGTATTGCATCTCTAGGTAGGGAAATTCCTGTATCAGCTTTCAAGGACAGTTAAGAGGAGGGTATATCATCTTGCAACAGTATAGGCCCTCCGTGGCTCAGTATTTCAAAGTTGATTAAATATGTCATGAAAGAAGCAGAGTATTTTTTGGATTCCCTAGAATTAAAGTTTGGGGACTTGGCTAAGTCCAATTGGCATTCAGTGTCTGCTTTATGCTGTTTAATAAAAAAACCTGGACTGAAGCCCAAGGATGAGATTTTAGTTTATTTCAGTAAAAAAATTCTTTTTCCCATACCTCATCACTTATCAATAAATTATTGAAAAATAAAACCTATAAATTTTTGTTTGCTATATATAAACTCATGACTCAAACTTAAGACTTAAAACTTCATCATTCACCTCTAATCAGCAAAAGTCTATTAAGAACTACCAGAAGTAATAATCATTATATTATAACCTTAATTGGATCATTTTATATTCTAATTTTATCAGTTTCTCTAAGAGATTAAACAAAAGAAAACTCTTTTTTACTAAATGAGATACACTAGGGCTGCTTCTATTAAAATGGTGCCGCAAGCCCAAGTTCTCTGTTGATAACAACCCTGTTAAACTCCTATTCTTGTGCCTTAACTGTTGGACCTCATGACTCTGCCTTTGAACCAGACCAGCTCACAAACCTGCTAAAAGCTCTGACCCTTGGACTTCACCTGATTACTCTCCTGCTTGTTGCTTTAATTTGGAACTCTTGTAAGCCAAACTTGCTGAACTTTGGCAGGACTTGTCTCTATAATCCAGTTGCATATGTTTACAAACCTTGCTTAGGAAAGAGAACAAAATCAACTCCTCATGTATTTATGTGTGTTTGATTAACAGGACATAAACAAGCATCAATCTCTGTCTTATCCAACAAAATATGTTGTTGTTCTACATGTAGTAAGATCAGACAATCTTTAAAGTAATTTCTGAGTACATTGTTCCCAAATAGCCATAATTTCTTGTATAGTCAAATATTGCTCCATTGTATTAATGGGTCTCTTCTCCTTTAATTATAATCCTTAGTTCTCTGGTTCCCTCTAGCCAGCCTTCAGAGTCCCCTTTTATTGTTTGTATTTTCCAATCAACAAAAATTTGCCACAAGTATATTTTTTAGTTAATTTTAAAATCTTAATCTAATCCTTTATACATTTTAAACAACTCATAGGAAATATTTCAAATCCATCTAACTCTTTAACTTTCCAAAATAATGATCTAGTTCCTCTTTTACTGTTTTTCTAAAATTAATATTTCTTTTAATTCTTTCATTTATATAGTCTTTACTTATTGATTAGCCTCTGGGCCATATCAAACTGCAGAGTTCCAGAAACAAGTTATTACTAAAATTTTATAAAAGCAATTTAAAATGAAATTGGAATAAAATACAGTCTAAAATGAAATTGGAATAAAATCCAATAACTTGAGATATAGATAAAATATGATAAAATTATATTTCGGTGTCACCTCTGCAATCTACGCCAATCAGTCCCACATATGCAGATCTCAACCGAATCATTTTGCTTAAGTACTGTGCTGTGTTAAATGTTATTTTCAGATTTTGGATGCACATAAGTTATTATTATTTTTTTATTGAAAAAGTTTTACAAATACATTTTCACTCCAATTCACCCCCCCTAACCCTCCCTAACCCCTCCTAACCCTCCCTAACCCCCCCAACCCTCCCCTCCCCCCAGGACTTCCACAAAATATAATCCCAATCAAAGTCACATTTTATAAAACTTGAACCCCTCCACCCCCTGTATATTATTCAAATCTTATTCTATCCCTATATAATACATTCAATTAAAAGCTATCTGATATTTCTTAGTTTGATATTTATTCTGCACATAATCTATCCACTTTTTCCACTCCCATACATAAGTCTCTTGAGTTCGGTCTTTTAAATATGCTGAAATCTTCACTATCTCTGCAAAATTAGCCATCTTCAAAGTCCATTCTTCAATAGTGGGCATAGCTTCATTTTTCCAATACTGACCTATCAACAATCTTGCTGCTGTTACCATATACAATATCAATTTTGTTTCACCCACTGAAAACAATTTTCGGCATTTTAAAAGCGTCTCAGAGAGCACAGAAGCTCTCAATCCACTGATCTCAAGTAGCGCTTGCTGGGCAAGGGGGTCTAGATGATCAAATGGCCCCTGGAGCTCCCCACAAGCCAAAAACCCCCATCTCTACTTCGGCAGACTTAGAGCCAGGTCGCCATCTTGGAGCATGCGCAAATCATCAAATTTGGGCTTGGCAGAAGAAAAGCCTAGCTGAAGGAGGGAATGGTCGGTCCATAAATGTATAAATGATTTTTAAATAAAAACAGGAGGAAAAAACAAAAGCTTCATCCTTAACTATACATTATTCTATACAATATAGCTATAGTACATGTGCCAAGTCAAATTTCTAAAGTCATATTTTCATCTTATTGTTCAGCCAGTGGTACCAAATACCCCATACATCATAATATTTTGAGTTGTCCTCGTTTTTTAACTCACTTGTCAGTTTCGCCATTTCTGCGCACTCTAAGATCTTATTTATTAGAGTTTCTTCTGAGGGTATAAGTTTGTTTTTCCAGCATTTTGCGAAGGCTAATCTAGCCGCAGTTATGATCTGGATTATCAGTTGGGTTTTATTATTGTTTAAGCCTTCTTCGGTTATGCCTAGGAGGAAAAGTTCTGGGACTAGAGCTACCTCCTGTCCCATTATTTCACAGAGCCAGTGTTGGATTTTGGACCAATATTTTTAGTCTCGGGGCAAGTCCACCATAGATGATAAAAGGTGCCGACCATTTTTCCACATTTCCAACATATGGGAGAGAGATTTGGAAACATCTTGGCTAGCCTCGCTGGGGCTAGATACCACCTATGTAACAATTTGTAATAATTTTCCCTAAAGGTTGTCAATTTGGTTATTTTGTAGTTTCTATTCCAGGCTATCTCCCAATCATTAAAATTTAGTCTATGTCCTAGATTTTTTTCCCAGATGTTCAGTTGATTTTTTGCTATGGACTCTGCCTTATCTTCGTCTAATAGAAAGTTATAAATTTTTGTTAACATTTTCTTATCTGTTCCCCAAATAATTTTGTCAAAGTTTCCGTGTTTCGCTGCTATACCGAATTTATCTCTATCTTTTTAGAACCTTGAATTGATCTGAAAATAGTTCCACCAATCCAAGTTAAAGCCCTGATCCCTCAATAGATCCAGAGATTTAAGTTTCCCTTCTTCATCGAGGATGTCCTTGTATGTACCCCATTTATAATCATCTCTCCTGTTTGGAGCCACCAACGCTTCCATAATGGAAAGCCAGTTGGGTACCTTGGTATAGATCCTCTGTCTGATTTCGTTCCAGGTGCGGATAAGAGTCTCCCTGATTTTGTGCTTATGGAAATAGGATTTTTTCTTATTCTTTATATCCCAAAGGTCGGAATGCCATCCTTCTAGGAGGTCATGTCCTTCCAAAATCAGGGTTCTCCTATCTTGTAGCTTGATCCACTCCTTGATCCAAATTAATTTTGCAGCCTTTTGATATAGTTCCCAGTCAGGGAACCCAAAACCTCCCAGATTTCTTTTCCCTTGGAGTACCTTGAAAGATATCCTCAGTTTCTTGCCCTCCCACAGAAAATTTCTGATGTATTTGTTCAAACCCAAAAAGAGTTTTTTGTCTAGTGATAGCAGAATGTTTAGGAATAAGAACAGAATTTTTGGTAAGATATTCATTTTAATCGCTGCAATTTTACCAATCAGAATACGCTAGAATACACTAGACTGAAATGTCTGCAATTGAATTAGAGCAGCAAAAACAGATGTTGACTAGGGCTGCAGTGAAAAGCATGGAGTCACAAAGTGGACTGTCTGGGGCTCAGGCCAAAATTTTTTTGGCTGAAAAACACCAAACTCTAATTGACCAAGAGTGTAGTGGAACTGCAGGTTTTGGAGCAGAAGCCTTATTTTTTGAAGTGCCTAAGGCAGTGAGTAAACCACCATCACCTAAAGAAGTAGAGACTAGAAGAACGCCACTTCAGGCCTCGAAAACAAACTTAGAGGTGGATGATGAACTCAGGAAGGCAATCCTTCAAGCTTTAGGTTTGCCAGTAACAAGTGAGAACCTGATTGCTGATTTTAGCAAGTCATTGAAGAATCCAGCCGTGATGACAGCTAAAAAGATCGAAGTCCTAGAAAACATCGGACCGGTAAGAGACTTTCAATCTTTTTCTAAAACCCCTATTTTGGATTATAAGTGGAGAATGGGGGATAACAGACTGCCTGATTTGAATGTCCCTGCTTTTTCGTTAGACCAGCGTGGCCAAGTTGATACAGCGCCACCTGCTGTCAAAACCATTATAGATCAGGCCATAAAAATTCTAGCTCCCTTGATGACGTCAATGACTCCAGCTAAAAACTCAAGAGACTCTTATGTTGAGTGTAGGGTTGCAAACGCAATAGAAACATTAGCAACCATTCTAGGCGATGGTTCGCAGGCGCCATCAGCTCAACGAATAGTAGCTGCATGTACCAATGTCCGTGATCAATTCAGCTCATGCCACGAGTGGGACATATCCATCCATGACAACATTGACATCCAAGGTGATTCCAGAGGCTGCCTCAACTGGAGATAGGGACCTAGGATCGCGTCCAAAACTTCCTAGAGATGAGCACCAGAGAGGACCCTCGAACTCTTGTAATCAAACCAGAACAAGCTTTGCATCCACACATGAGGTTTTAATCCCTCCCATTGGGGAGGAACAATTGTCAGAATGCCAGATGGAAGACACTGTGCTGTATGCTTCCATTCCAATGCCTTATTGCCTGTTCCAGGACAGACCACATCCTGAACATCAATCAATGTCTGTTGCTATGTTTAACAATGTACAGGTTCTTCCTCCTAATTTTAAAAGTTTAAGTATGGGTGGAGGAAATTTTAAGGAATGGGTTAAGAGTATTCAAGTCATCTTAATGAAAGATAATGTTTTATCGTTGTTGTTAAAACCCCCACCTAAACCATGGTCCTTGGAAGTTGATCTTTTACACCATAAGGCCTTTTGCATCCTATTGATGTCCATTGATCCTGCTTTATATCCCAGTATACCTTATAACCTGACTGTAATGGAAGTCTGGGTAAAACTGCATAAGTTATTTTATTTTAAAAGCTCCCATGCCACAAACAGAATTTACAGGGAGTTTTATTCTGCAAGGTTGAAGGCCGGAGTAGATATCAATGAACACTTATGTGAGTTAAACAGGTTAAGGGAGGAGTTGATGTTAAGGGGGGAAAACAGTGTCTGAACAAACCCTCATTACCGTTATAATCAATTCCCTTGATTCTAGCTGGGATAATTTTATATCACAATTGGATAATGTCAATTACAACAATTTATCTCTAGAAGTGCTATCTGGTAAATTAATAGCAGAAGATAACTTGTGAAAATGTAGGGCATCTTTCCACAAAAAAGAAAAACCCTTAAGAAGGCCCGATAGTTCAGATAGAGCATATACTATCAGAGAATGCTTCAACTGTGGTTCAAGAAAACATTACAGAAGGGATTGCCCACAAAATGTGAATGCCAGGGCATGTCCAAGGACACCTTCTGGTAGTAAGTGCAAAAAGAGGTCATTTCCCTGGACCCGGCAGTATTGGCTAATTATCGTCCAGTCTCCAACCTCCGCTTCGTTGCGAAGGTTGTTGAGAGTGTGGTTGCACGACAGCTTCCCCAGTACCTGGATGAATCGTCGTATCTAGATCCGTTCCAGTCGGGTTTCAGGCCTGGGTACAGCACGGAAACGGCATTGGTCGCGTTGGTTGATGATCTCTGGAGGGCTCGGGACAGGGGTTGCTCCTCTGTCTTGGTCCTGTTAGATCTCTCAGCGGCTTTTGATACCATCGACCATGGTATCATGCTGCACCGGTTGGAAGAGTTGGGGGTGGGAGGCACCGTATTACGGTGGTTCTCCTCCTTTCTCTCCGACCGGTTGCAGTCTGTGTTGACAGGGGGGCAGAGATAGACCCCGAGGCCCCTCATATGTGGGGTGCCGCAGGGATCGGTCCTCTCGCCCCTTTGGTTCAACATTTATGTAAAGCCGCTGGGCGAGATCATCCGTGGTTTCGGGGTGAAGTACCACCAGTACGCTGACGACACCCAGCTGTACATCTCCACCCCGGACCACCCCAACGATGCCCTTGAAGTGATGTCCCGGTGCCTGGAGGCCGTACGGATCTGGATGGGGAGGAACAGGCTCAGGCTCAACCCATCCAAGACTGAGTGGCTGTGGTTTCCGACGTCCCGATATAGTCAGCTGGTGCCATCGCTGACTATTGGGGGCGAATCATTGGCCCCCACGGAAAGGGCTCGCAACTTGGGCATCCTCCTGGATTCACGGCTGTCTCTAGAAGAGCACCTGACGGCCATGGCCAGGAGGATTTTTCATCAGGTTCGCCTGATTCGCCAGTTGCGTCCCTTTCTAGATCGGGACTCTCTACACATGGTCACTCATGCCCTCGTCACCTCTCGTCTGGACTATTGTAACGCTCTCTACATGGGGCTCCCCTTGAGGTACACTCGGAGGCTCCAACTGGCGCAGAGTGCGGCCGCGCGGGTGGTTATGGGAGCAACGTGGAGCTCCCATATAACACCTCTCCTGCGCGAGCTGCACTGGCTCCCGGTGGTCTTCCGAGTGCGCTTCAAGGTTTTGGTTACCACCTTTAAAGCGCTCCATGGCTTAAGACCTGGTTATCTACGGGACCGCCTACTACCACCAATAGCCTCCTACCGGCCAGTATGCTCCCATAGAGAGGGGCTCCTCCAGGTGCCGTCGGCCAAACAATGTCGACTGGCGGCCCCTAGGGGGAGAGCCTTCTCTGTGGGGGCACCTACGATCTGGAACGAGCTCCCCCCGGAGATACGGAGGATCCCGGATCTGCGCACCTTCCGCCGTGCGCTTAAAACGTTTTTATTCCATCAAGCTGGCCTGGCCTAAATCTTCTCCTTTTTAAAATTTTTAAATTTTAAATTTTAAATTTAAATTTTAAACATGAATTTGATATTATGGGATATTTTTAAAATTTAGCCAAACTGTTTAATCTGTTTTAACCTATTTTAAATTTTGTATTTTCTGTGTTTTTATCTTTTGGCTGTTCACCGCCCTGAGTCCTTCGGGAGAAGGGCGGTATAGAAATCTAATAAAACATAAAACAAACATTTCCTCCAGGCAGAAAACCAAGTGGAGATGTTCCTAACCAGAGAAGGGGTAAATGGCCAAATAGAGGCAACAAAAGGAATGATCTTAGGTTTAATGATGGTTCTGTAGGCATAGTAGAAACTACTGAGTTGGAACTTATGAGGGAACAGCGTGAGCAACTATGGTTAATGGATAGTGGGGCTAGTAACCATGTTGTGAGTGACCGAAGGTTATTTGTTAACATGAGAAGGCATAAATCCATGGTCAAAGTTGCAAACGGTAAAAGGTTGTTGGCATTGGAGATGTTTATATTCTTGGGAGAGGAGAAATTAATGAAGCATTGTATGTACCTGAGATAGACCATAATTTGCTAAGCTTAATGAGGGTATGTGAGAATCCCAGAATAGAGATTCTGTTTTCCGAAGGAACAGCTGTAATTACAAATAACAAATGTGTGATTGGGGAAGTGTTGAAGATAGATGGTTTGCCTTACTATTCCCCCAATGCGAATGCTGAGGCATTTAGTGCTAGCAATTATACTATCTCATCTGGTAGTAATAATGGATCCCAGTTAGAATTGGGTAGTGAGCATTAAGACTCTCAACAGAGGAAGTCTTGTAATAATGATTGTAAAGTTAATATTAAAAATAAAAGGTTTGTAAGTTTTAATTTAAAGTAAAATAATAAGGAACCTGAGAATGCAAATACAGTTTCTATAGGTGAACCGTTGCACAATGAATGTACTCATTTGATGCATCGCAGGGTAGGTCATGTGAGTTTTCCTATAGTGAAAAAGGTAACCGAACACTCAAGTGGAACCAAGATCAATGATTGTAACATGTTTCTAGATTGTTCAATTTGCAGGAGTGCGAAATTGAAAGTGAAACCTGCGCCCAAAAGGTCTCAGCGGTACTCCGAACACGTGTTCCAGCTTGTCCATATGGATTTGGTAGGTCCATTCTCACCTTCCATTGGCAAGAGACGGTACTTCCTTACCATAGTTGACGACCACAGTAGATTTGGGTTTGTCTTTCCCTTAACATCTAAAAAGGAAACATTGGCTAAGTTCAAAGAGTTCTGTAGCTTAGTCGAGAACCAGCATAAAGTCAGCGTTAAGAAGATCTTAACTGACAGAGGGACTGAGGGGTTGAGGAGTAAGGGCATAATCGATTTATGCACCGCGCCTTACTGCGCGTTTCAGAATGGCGTTATAGAACAACGCAATGGCGTACTACAGACGATGATGCGGTGCACCCTAGAGGATGCCAAACTAAACTTCGCGTACTGGGTGGAGGCAGTCAGATATGCAAATTACACCTTAAATCGAGTGTGGTCTAGCGTGGTGCAGAAGACCCCATACAAGGTGCTATATGGCCATAAGCCTAGTTTGGCACACCTCCACGTTTTCGGGGTGATGGCTGATGTTCATGTCCCAAAGCAGCTCAGGAGGAAAGGAGATCGAATCTCAGTTAAGCTGAGATTCATCGGTTATGAGCAGGGCTCCAAGGCATTTAGATTTGCGTACCCGAATGGGAAGCTGGTTATATCGAGGTCTGCTACCTTTCATGAAGGGGCTAATTGGAGTAAGATCCATGCTAATGAGATTCTCACTCAGAACCCTTCCCGTAGTTTTGGTAAACAGACGGAGGATGTATCAGAGAACCTACCTGACGATAGGGATACATCTAGTTCTGGGAAGCGTGCATCCCATGTACCCTTGAAAGGGATATTAAAGCGTAAGATGGGGGTGGCCGGGAAGGATAGGCACCCAACTTCAGAGACGCACTACGAAGATCACAAGGAAGATGATCCATCAGATGACTCTGATGCGAATGATGCGCCTAGAGACAGACCAGTTAGATCTACCAGAGGCAACAAACCTAGGAGGTATGATGATTTCATTACCTCAGTCAATCAGGTTTTGGCCACACCTCAGAAATATGAGGATGTGCTGGCCTTACCTAATTATGAACAACAAAAATGGCTTGCCGCTATGGATATGGAGTTAGATAGCTTGAAAAATCTAGACGCATTCATGCCAATGAGATTGCCCAAGGATAAGAGGGTGATCGGCACCAGATGGCTCTTTAAGAAGAAGCCTATTGAAAATGGAGGTTTTGTCTATAAGGCGAGATTACTAGCACAGGGATTCTCGCAGAGATTCCCTGACGATTATGAGGATAGCTTCTCACCTACGGTGCACCCTGAGAGTATGAGAACGTCTCTCACTATTGCTACCATGCGAGGTGAAAATATATATTAGTTTGATATACAGACTGCCTATTTGCATGCCCAATTAGATAAAGAACTGTATGTGAGGATTCCTCAGGGAGTCAGCCATCAGGAAGACGATGTTTGGTTGTTAAACAAGAGCCTATATGGCTTAAAACAATCTGGCAAGCGATGGTACGAGTGTCTCACTAAAAGCCTGAAATAGATGGGCTTTTCACCATCATCAGCTGATGATTGTGTTTTTGTTAAAGGCCATCAGGACATTAGGGAAACAATTCTGTTGTATGTAGACGACATCTTGTACATTTGTAAGTCTGAGGACAGTTACAAGAAGTTCTCAGATGGCCTAAGCAAAAGTTTTGCGCTAAAACCATTAGGCCATATCAACAAATTCCTAGGTGTGCAATTTATAAAAACCAAGAAGGGGTTTCAACTCTCTCAGCAACATAAGATCTTGGAATTAATTAAGAAGTGCAACATGGTAGAGGCGAAACCATGTGATACCCCTATGGCAACAGATTTCCTTAAAAACATGTACAGTGAGAGTACGGAGTTTGAGAATAAGACCCTTTACAAATCCGTGATTGGGTCGCTGTTGTACATTGCGAATTGGACAAGACCAGACATTAGTTTAACCATAAACGTGTTGTCTAGACATTCGGAACATCCCACACAATACCATTAGAATGGGATCAAAAGAGTCCTAAGATACTTAAAGGATACCGTGAATTACTCATTGTTGTTGGAGCAGAAATAATCGGAGAACTAAGGTTGAGTTGTTATTTGGATGCCAATTGGGCAGGGGATGTTAGATCTAGAAAAAGTACCTCGGGATACATTGTATATCTGAATGGTAGCCCTGTGTATTGGTACTCTGGAAAGCAGAAGCTAATTGCAACTTTCACAGCAGAAGCTGAGTATGTGAGTTTGTCCAAAGCTTCCAATAACCTAGTTTGGTTTGATGATCTTTTGGTGAGCTTATGGAGAGAGCCCATGTATCCTATAAATATCTACGAGGACAACATGGCTGCTGTTAACATATCAGAGGCCAATGCTATAAGTCAGAGAACGCGTCATATTGATATTAAGAATAAACTTGTAAGGCAAGTGGTGAGAACAGGTTTCATTAAAACCATCTATTGTGAAACAAGGGAACAGGTGGCGGATGTGTTTACTAAACCGCTGCCTCGTGAACAACATCATTATCTCCTGGGTAAAATATCGATGGCTATGTAAAATGTACTGACCGTTGATTTGTATATGTATCCAATGATATATGTATGTTTGTTGTCAAATCAAATAGCCACAGAGAAGGGAATTGTCACGAGTGTTTTCAGAATTGCTGTAGCTACTTGATCAGTTACAAACAGTATGGATCCAATCAACCCATCTCCTGTTTGCAATTAACTGCAAGCCTTCCCTGCCCTAGTTAATTGCAGGTTAACTCCCCATATAAGCACGGACGTTTCTGCTTGCTATTTGGGCCTAGACGCTGTTTAGGACTAGATGCAGAGCCCAGAGCAGAGCTGCAGAAGGGAGGAGAACTCAGCTAAGGAGTCCTGACGGCTGCAGCAGAGATAGCAGCAGAAAAGGAGCCGAAGAGCTGTGTAAAGATACTCCAATGGAGCTGCTGCAACTGTGAGTTGAGATAGCTGGGAGCCTTTTGAAATCTCCAATTTCAGCTTACCTTTTGCTGAGTTGAAGCATGCAAGCCAACATCTGAACTGTTGCTGCTGTTGGAGCTACGATCGGAGGGAGAGCTGGACAGTTTCCTTCCCAGGAGCTTCAAGCCACGTTTGCTGATAGAATTGTTTTTCACAGGTGACTTTTAGCTGTGAAGCTTACGGTGCTGCCCTTCTACCACCTCAATGATGTATCGACACCGAAGCTGTTTAATGTCATGTTAGTTTTTTCTTATGGACTGTTTCGGTATTGTGGAGAGGAATTTAGGGAGTTGGCCTGGCTTCATTTAACCAAGATAAGACTTTGTTGTTAATGTGCCTTTTTAAAGATATAGTGTTTTTTAAACATTTTGAAGTAAAGTATATTTTTATACAAGACTCCTCTGCTAGTTTTATTTCAGTCCTAGTGTGTTTGCTTGTGAGCTGGTTCACGGGACAAACCTCAACCCCATCCTGACAGAATATTATTTTAAGATTAATGTTTTGATATTGAGGTTAAAAGATAAAAATGAGTTAAGTTTATTTGGAAATTAAATTCGTGATGATATAATAGAATGGCTTAGATTAAGATGTTAGAATTGATGTTAAAAATTTTATGTTTTGGTTTTTAACTTAAAAGATGTAATAGGAAATTGTGAATAGAGCTGGTTAAAGAAATGTAAGCGATTGTACCTATCTATGACCGGATTGAGACTTCGTTCTTAAAAGATATATTTTATGTTTATGTTTGAAAAAATAAAAAATATTTTTAAAAAAACAACCTCCAAGTGCGTGAAGCCTTAGCTTGGATGGCATTGCCGTCCACTCAACCAGGACAAAAAGAGTCATACAATGCAGTGGCTATGCCCACTGCAGCAGCAGCTGCAGCACCCACTCTCCTGACACCAGCACCAGCACCTCAGCCAGCAACTGCTCAAATGGACCAGCCACCACTATCAGACTGGGCTGCTCTTCCAAGGAGGAGGAGTGCAGACCCCTGGCTTTGGGGGTAAAATTCAGCAGAGACCCCAAACAGTTGGTGTTCTTCTTAACCCAGGCCTAAACCTACATGCAGGAGTATGGAGTTGACCTGCCAACTAAAGGAGCTAAGGTGCAGAGTGTGGCCTTAGTGCTGGAAGAGAATGCTGCGTAGTGGATGGTTGCCCTCCACAGTGACGATGCCCTGGAACTGCACAACTTCAATCGCTTTATGGTAGCCCTCCGGAAGAGGTTTGAAGGCTCTCTTGCCGACCACAAAGCCAGGACTAGAATGAAAATGGTAAGCCAGGGTCAGCAACCTGTGGCTGCCTACACCCAAGAATTTCGCAACTTGGCATGCAGGTTAACTGATTGGCTACAAGACATAGAGTGTTTCCAGGATAGGCTGATCTCTATAACACCTGCATCTCCAGGAGTGCCCTCCACACCCTCCATTACTATGTACTAGTTGAAGAAATTGAAATTGA
This sequence comes from Arizona elegans, assembly GCA_022577455.1. NCBI lineage: Eukaryota > Metazoa > Chordata > Lepidosauria > Squamata > Colubridae > Arizona > Arizona elegans. The sequence continues at coordinate 161,696,067 of JAKOOJ010000001.1, forward strand.
AATTGACCTGGTCTGGTCCTGGAATCACTCTGGCCCTGGAGGTCCCTCCTGAGAAAAGAGAAACTTTGAAACAAGGAGGACATGAGCAAAGCCCACACTGCCACTCCACCAGGTGTTTCAAATGTGGAAAAGAAGGGCATTGAGCAGCTGACTGCTGAGCACAAAAAGCCACCCCAGGGCCTGCCAAGAGAGTGTGAAAGTCAGCCCAGAGATCCCACAAGACAGCCCTAGGAGTGAATATCGAGTTCACCCCATCATCCAGCGATGGTGCAGAAGTGACACTGACATGGACAACAACCATTTGGTAAATTGCCCGGTGACCATTCCCATAGAACTGCTGGTGTCCTCAGGATGTAATGAAAACCTGGTTGCCCTCCTGGTCTCAGGCTGTACCAGATGCCTGGTCAGCCCTAGCTTAGTTGAGAAGTTGGGTCTGCAGCTCAGAGAGTTTTAAGATTCCCATGGCTTTCTGCCAATTAGATGGGTCCATAGAGAGGGTGGCTGTGATGTTTGTCACTGAACCAATAGAGATGGGAATGGGAGCCCATATAGAGACCCTAAGCTTCATTCTAGCAGCATGGAGATACCCCCCGTGCTGCATTTAGCATAGCTCCTGAAGTGGAATCTCTATGTAAGTTGGAGAAGAAGGATATTAAAGATTTGGTGAAGGGACCCCGAAGGGAAGTCCAAAGAGAGACTAGCTGCCCTTAACTCCACACCGCTGGATATGAAGGTGAAGATGGAAATTGGCAGCGTAACTCAGGAATGCCTGTGACCTCAAAAAATTTTGGATATTCAATTGAATTAGATAAATGGCAGCAGCTATGGGAAAGGAATTTTAAATTAACAATGTCCACAGCATATAAGGAGAATCAATACAAAATGTTTTAAGATGGCACACCTGAAAAATTGGCAAAAACATTTAAAGATAAATCAGCTAAATGTTGGAAATGCCAGCAGATACCAGGATCGTATTATCATATGTGGTGGACGTGTCCAGAAGTGAGAAATTATTGGATTAAAATTGAAACATGTTTAGAAGAAATGATACAACAACATATGGATTTAAAACTTGAACTGTTCCTATTGGGTATCTTACCAGAGAAATTTAGTAAAGAAAATACATATTTGATTATACATGTTATAACTGCAGCGAGGATAGTATTTGTGCAAAGATGGAAAGCAAAGAAAATTCATACAGAGGGAGAAGTAATTAAGAAAATATTGGATTGTGCAGAAATGAATAGATTGACTTTGACAATTAAAGAAAGAGAGGAATCGGAATATTTTTAAGTATGGGGACAATTTTATCATTGGTTAGAGAAGATATATATATATATAGGGCCGTGATGGCGAACCTATGGCACGCATGCCACAAGTGGCACTCGGAGCCATATCTGTGGGCATGAGCTACCCTAGCTCAGCTCTAGCGTCGCCCAGTTGATTTTTGTGCCTTCCGGGCCACTGGAAGTCGGGAAACGGGCTGTTTCTGGCCTCTGGAGGGCCTCTGGGGGGGGGAGGCTGTTTTCACCTTCTCCAGGCTCCTAGAAAGCATCTGGAGCCTGGTGAAGCTGAAAAATGGGCTTACTAGGCCTACCATGCCATCACATGCCAAAAACGGGGGGAGTGCAGGGGGTCACGCATGCATGTGTGGGGGTTACATTGCATGCACGGGGGCAGGGTACATTGAATTATGGGTGTGGGCATGTGCATGTGCGACCCCCCTATGGTCCACCCGCTTTTGGCACGCGATCGCAAAAAGGTTAGCCATCACTGGTATAGGGCAGGGGTCAGCAATCTGCGGCTCCAGAGCCACATGTGGCTCTTTGGGCCCTCTGCTGTGGCTTCCTGTTGGGTGATCCCACCACTGGCTGGCTCCGCCCCTCACCCCTCCCAGTCACTCCTTGCCTGGCCTGAGAAGGTAAGGGCGACAGGGGATGGAGAAGCGACCAGGGCAGAGATAGAGAGATATAGAGAGAAGGGGGGAGAGAGAGACATAGAGAGATACAGAGAAAGATGGAAGGAGGGGGAGGGAGGGAGGGGAGAGAGATATATGTCAAAAGAGTTTTGTGGTTCCCAGTGTTTTTTAACAACTGGTTTTCTGCCCTAATGACCGGCTGGGTAGGCGTGGCTAGGATGGGTGTCATGTGACTGGTGGAAGTGAGTGGCATTGAGTTGGCCACGCCCACCCAGGTTTTGTGGCTCCTGGTGTTTTCTTTTCTGTGGGAAATGGGTCCAAATGGCTCTTTGAGTGCTTAAGGTTTCAGTTTACACTTTACAGTTTATTGGATTTCTATACCGCCCTTCTCCCAGGGGACTCAGGGCGGTGTACAGCCACATTAAAACACATGAATTTATAAAATTTAAAACCAATTAAAACAAATATATCCAATTTGGCCCTCAATTAAAACACACATACACCCACTTAAAATTCATATTAGGCCAGTCCGGCTTTCTGAAACAGGAAGGTCTTTAGGGCACGGTGAAAGGTACGCAGGTCGGGGCTAAGATGAAGCTCTAGGGGCAGCTCATTCCAAAGGGCTGGTGCCCCCACAGAGAAGACTCTCCCCCGGGTGTCGGCAGTCAGCATTGTTTGGCTGACGGCACCCTGAGAAGCCCCTCTCTATGGGAGCGTATGGCCGGTGGGAGGTTGTTGATGGCAGAAGGTGGTCTGGTATGTATCCCGGTCCTAAGCCATGGAGCACTTTAAAGGTGGTGACCAACACCTTGAATCGCACTTGGAAGACCAACGGGAGCCAGTACAGCTCGCGTAGGAGGGGTGTTACATGGGCGCGCCGAATTGCACCCATAGCCACCCACGAGGCCGCATTCTGGACCAGCTGGAGCCTCCGAGTGCTCTTCAAGGGGAGCCCCATGTAGAGAGTGTTGCAGTAGTCCAGACGGGATGTGACGAGGGCATGAGTGACTGTGCGCAGGGCATCCCAGTCCAGAAAGGGACGCAACTGGTGCATCAGGCGAACCCTATAGAAAGCTCCCCTGGCCACGGCTGTCATGTGCTCTTCCAAATCAGCCGTGCATCCAGGAGAACACCCAAGTTGCGAATCCTCTCTGTTGATCTGTCCCCGTCCCCACACACACACACAACACAGCCAGCCGAGGGTTAAGGAAACACTTTGGAACGCACCCAGTTCTTATCTCCCACTTGGCAGCGATAGACACACCGTCTGCCAAGTGATTTTATTTCCACAAACAGAAAGCAAAGATACGAACGTTCACAAAAGTCCAAGCAGAAATAATATTCCTCCCAGCAGTTCCGGACGAGGCTTTAGTGACTATCCAAGGTTTACTTTGTTCGTCATAAAGATCCTTGACCACCACCCTCTATTATATAGTCTCTGGGGTGTGGTCCAGTGACTCAGTTCTAATCCCTAGCACGCCTCCTAAGCTGCTGCAAATGTTTATCATGCCTTCGGAGGCGTGCGTCCAGGAATGATGTTCCATTATCACTCTGATCCGAATCAGCTGTCTCCTCTCCCTTGGCCGGCACTTGAGACAATGCCAGAGGGGAGGGGCCTGGAGAGGGAGGCCTGGTTGACTCCTCTTCCTCATGCTCGGAGCTTTCTTCCTCCGATGGGACAGGCTCAGAGGGCGGGGCCACAACACTATCCCCCACCGCAGGGCCCTTCCCCCGGGTCTGATGGTCGGGATGGGGTCGGGACGGGAACTGTTCGTGGAAAGCCCGCACCAGGTCAGGGGCCTGAACGGCAAACGCATCCACCCAGGTGAAATCCTCGGGCCCGTACCCCTTCCAGGCGATGAGGTATTGGAAGCGCCCCTTCAGCCAACGGGAGTCCCGGATACTGTCCACCTCGTACGTCGAGGCGTCGTCCTCGTCGGCTGCGGCTGGGGGGGGCAGGTGTCGGTGGGCGGCGGAGATGGCTTGCGGGGGCCTCAGGGACCAGGAGGGACCGATGAAAAACAGGGTGGAGCCGAATGGAGCGGGGTAGAGTCAACCGGTAGGCCACCGGATTGATGACCGCCTCGATAGGGAAGGGACCGATAAAGCGTTGGGCCAGTTTCCTCACCGGCCGGTCCGTGGGGAGGTGTTTCGTGGACAACCACACCCGATCTCCTACTTCCAGCGGTGGCATCGCCCGGCGGGCGCGATCGGTGAACCGTTTATAATCCTCTTTCGCCCGGATCAGCTGCCGCCGCACCAGTTGCTGCACCGCCTGCAGCTCTGAGAGGAAGTCCCGGGTCTCGGGAACAGGGGAGTCCATGATGGTCAACGGGAAAAGCCGTGGATGGTATCCGACGTTGGCATGGAACGGGGTCATCTGGGTGGAGGTGTGTTGGGAGTTATTAAAAGCGAACTCCGCCAGGGGAAGGTACTCGGCCCAGTTGTCCTGCTGCTGGTTGACAAAACAGCGGAGGTACTGCTCCAGTATGCCGATGACCTTCTCCGTGCCCTCATCAGTCTCCGGATGGTGCGACGACGACAGGCACACCTGCACCTCCAGCGCGGCCATCAGGCTTTTCCAGAAGCGGGCCGTGAACTGGGCCCCGCGGTCCGAAACCACCCGGTCCGGCAGGCCGTGGAGGCGGAAGATATGTTGCAGGAAGAGGCAAGCCGTGGTGCGGGCCGAGGGCAGGCCGCGGCACGGGATGAAATGTGCCATCTTCGTGAGCGCATCCACCACCACGAGGACGGTCGTGTACGTAGCGGACAGGGGCAGGTCTGTCAGGAAGTCCATGGAGATGGCTCCCCACGGTCTCTCCGGTGTCGGCAGCAGCTGGAGGAGTCCGGGAGAGGGGCCGGACGTGGCTTTGGCCTGTCGGCACGTCACACAGGACGTCACGTAGGCGTGCACGTCGTGCCGTACCCAAGGGGTTGTCATGACACTGGTTCATGACGAGGGGTCGGAGCGGACTCGTGGGCACGTACAGCCGACCCCGGTGTCTGAGCAAGCCCTCCTCCACGGTCCATGGGGACGCGGGGCCGACGTCCGCTCTCCACTGCTGCAACCAGTCGTCCCGTCGCTGCGCTTCCAGCACCTGAGCCCGCAGGTCCACCGGTTCCTGGACCGCGGCCAAGGAGTCTGCTGGCAGCACCGTCCGGGGGGGAAGGGAGTCCTTGGGGCAAAAGTATTCCGGCTTACGGGATAGCGTGTCCGCCCTCTGGTTGAGGTTGCTCGGAATGTATGTGACGTGGAAGTTGAACCGGGCGAAAAACAATGACCACCGGATCTGCCGCTGGTTCAACTTCCTGGCTGTGGTGAGGTGCTCCAGGTTCCGATGGTCTGTCCGCACCTCCACCTGGTGTCGGGCCCCCTCGAGGTGATGTTGCCAAGCCTTGAACGCGGCCTTGATGGCCAGCAACTCCTTTTCCCAGATGGTGTAGTTGCGCTCGGAAGGGTTGAGTTTCCGGGAGTGGTATGCGCAGGGAAAAAGAGTGCCGCCATCCACCGGAGCCTGTAGCAGCACCGCCCCAATCACCACGTTGGACGCGTCCGTCTCCACCACGAACGGACGGTGTGGATTGGGGTGCCTCAGGACTGGCTCCGTGAGGAAGGCCTGCTTGAGGACCTCGAAGGCCTGCTGCTGCAGGGGCCCCCACTGGAACGGGACCTTCTTCCGAAGGAGCTGGGTCAACGGCAGGGTCAGGGTGGCGAAGCCCGGGATGAAGGTCCGATAGTAGTTGGCGAATCCCAACAGACGCTGGACGTCCTTCACCTGGCGTGGGGGTTCCCAACTGCGCAAGGCCTCCACCTTGCGCGGGTCCATCGCGATGCCTTCGGGGGTGATGATGTGCCCGAGGAACTCTATGGAAGTCTGGAAGAAGTAGCATTTCTCCAACTTCGCATAGAGCTGGTGCTCCCGCAGGCGCTGCAGGACCTGGCGGACATGCTGGAGGTGACTTTCCGGGGTCCGGGAATAGATCAAAATGTCATCCAAGTAGATCACCACGAACCGATCCAGCATGTCCCGGAACACATCATTCATCAAGTGCTGGAAGACCGCGGGGGCGTTGGTCAACCCGAACGGCATGACGGTATACTCGAAGTGTCCGTACCGAGTGCCGAACACCGTCTTCCACTCGTCCCCCTCTCTCACGCGCACCAGGTTGTAGGCCCCTCAGAGATCAAGCTTAGTGAAGATCGAGGCCTCCCGCAACCTCTCCATCAGCTCCGGGATCAGCGGCAGGGGGGTAGCGATTTTGCACTGTGATGGCATTCAAGCGCCAGTAGTCGCAACACAGGCGCAAGTCCCCCGTCTTCTTTTTAACGAAGAGGACCGGGGCCGAGAGCAGGGAGGTCGAAGGCCGGATGAACCCACGGGCCAGGTTCTTTTCCAGAAAGTCCCGTAAGGCGGCCAGCTCGGGCTCAGACATGGAGTACAGGCGTCCCGAGGGCAGGGGCGCGTTGGGCATTAGGTCCACCGCACAGTCGTAGGGTCGGTGCGGGGGCAAGCGGTCCGCCTCCTTCTCGTTGAACATGTCGGCGAAGGGCGTCAGCTCCGGAGGCAAGGAGACGTTTGGGGCAGAGACGTCCTGGCCGGCGCAGGTGTGGCGAAGGTGGTCGACAAACTGCAGGCTCGGGAACGAGATGGCGTTTCTCGACCACGCCACCTGAGGGTCGTGCGCCCGAAGCCAGGCCATCCCCAGGACCAAGGGAAAGTGCAGATCCGCCGTTACGTAAAACTGGATCGCCTCCTCGTGGTTCCCAATGGTGAGGCGCAAGGGCTGGGTAGCGGTTTTGATGGGCCCCGCAACGAGTTCCTGCCCATCTATAGTTTCGACCCTCAACGGAGGGTCCACTGGAACCAAGGGGACTTTGTAATGGGCCACAAAGGCCTGGTCCATAAAGTTCGTGGTGGCCCCTGAGTCCACCAGCGCATGCACCTGGAGCCCCTCCGACCGGTTAGCCAACAACACCCGGGTGTTCAAAATCAGGTGCCGAGGGGGCTCACAGTCCACAGCCGCCGACTCCGGTGGGGCATGGTCACGTGCCTGACCCAGAGTTTCCCCTAGGCCAGGCCTGGCCCGTTTCCCGGCTGGTCACGCCGAGACTCCGGAACAGGCTTGAGCGGTCCACTCCGCTTCCGGGGACACGAGGCGGCAAAATGTCCCGCCTCGCCGCAATAGAGGCACAACCCCCCTTGACGTCTCCACATCCGCTCCTGGGCCGTCAGTTGAGGTCTGGCTGCTCCGAGCTCCATGGGCTCCTCAGCCGTCGCCACAAAACGCTGTGCGGTCCGGAGCGCTGTCGGTGCGAAACGCGGGGGTGCCGATGCTGTCGATGGTTCCGGAAAAGCCCAACGGGGCCGTCGCCGTTGCAGGCGGGCGTCGATGCGCAGGCATTGGGTCACCAGCGCGTCGAGGGTCGGTGGCGCCTCCACACGAACCAGCTCGTCCTGCATCTCGTCGGAAAGGCCGTCCTGGAAGGCATCCATCAGCGCCACCTCATTCCAAGCCGAATCCTGGCCTAGCAGTCGGAACTCTGCAATATAGTCCTGCAGGGGGCGCTTGCCTTGGTGGAGGTCCTTGATGCACCTCGCTGCCGTCTGCACCCGGAGGGGGTCCTCAAACATGGTGCGCAGGTGTTGTAAAAAGCCCTGAAAGTCCAGGAGCAAGGGGCTATCTTGCAGCAACAGGGGCGTGGCCCATCGGGCGGCAGTGCCAGAGAGGGAGCTGATAACAAATGCCACCCGAGCCCGGTCATCCAGAAAATCCTCCGGCCTCATCGCCATAAACAGTTGGCATTGTCCCAAGAAGGCCGGAAACATCTCCTGCTGCCCAGAAAACCTATCTGGCACGTTCACTGGGCATCTCGGACGGGGAGGGGGAGGAGGTGGAGCTGCAGGAGCATTTCCCAAAGCAAGTTGGGCAGTTAGCTGTGCTACTTGCTGTTGCAGAAGCTGATTGGCCTGCAGTATCTGCTGTAACTGCTGCTGCAGCTGTTGGTCCATCGTGGGTTAACGATGGAGTATGGGGTGACGAACAAGATGATCTGTCCCCGTCCCCACACACACACACAACACAGCCAGCCGAGGGTTAAGGAAACACTTTGGAACGCACCCAGTTCTTATCTCCCACTTGGCAGCGATAGACACACCGTCTGCCAAGTGATTTTATTTCCATAAACAGAAAGCAAAGATACGAACGTTCACAAAAGTCCAAGCAGAAATAATATTCCTCCCAGCAGTTCCGGACGAGGCTTTAGTGACTATCCAAGGTTTACTTTGTTCGTCACAAAGATCCTTGACCACCACCCTCTATTATATAGTCTCTGGGGTGTGGTCCAGTGACTCAGTTCTAATCCCTAGCACGCCTCCTAAGCTGCTGCAAATGTTTATCATGCCTTCGGAGGCGTGCGTCCAGGAATGATGTTCCATTATCACTCTGATCAGCTGTCTCCTCTCCCTCGGCCGGCACTTGAGACAATGCCAGAGGGGAGGGGCTTGGAGAGGGAGGCCTGGCTGACTCCTCTTCCTCATGCTCGGAGCTTTCTTCCTCCGATGGGACAGGCTCAGAGGGCGGCGCCACAACATCTGTGGGGGCCAAGATCTCACCCCAATAGTCAGCGATGGCGCCAGCTGACTATACCGGGCTCTTCCGCCAATTAAACTGATCCGTTTGGGGTACAGTGGGATAATTTTAAATTGTTTTTTAATTGGGTTACTGATTTTAATTTGGTATTGTATTTTGATTTCTATTGAAGTTGTCATTTTGTAAGCCGCCTTGAGTCCCTAGGGAGAAAGGCGGCATATAAATCGCAATAAATAAATAAATAAATAAATAAATAAATAAATAAATAAATAAATGCCGGAAGCCACAGCCACTCAGTCTTGGAGGGGTTGAGTTTGAGCCTGTTTCTCCCCATCCAGATCTGCACGGCGTCCAGGCACCGGGACATCATGTCACGGGCATTATTGGGGTGGTTCGCAGTGGAGATGTACAGCTGAATGTCATCAGCGTACTGATGGAATCTCACTTTGAAACCACGGATGATCTCGCCCAGCGGCTTCACATAAATGTTGAACAGAAGAGGCGAGAGGACAGGACTTCCGGTTTCCTTGTATTCGGCGACAACGGTGCCTTTTGAAGCACCGCCAGCCCAGCCGCTTGTAGAGCCGCTTCGTGATCGAGAAGCGGCTTGAAAACTTCAAAATCCTCAGGATTCTTGGAGGAGAGGCAGCAGGGCACAGGTCGAGCCCCAGGGAATTGTTTCTGGGGAGGAAACAGGCGCGGCTCCCTCCCAACCTGCTGAGACTCCGGGCGGCGTGGGACGTTTCTGCTTTTGAAGAACAAGCCGGCTGCAGGAAACTTCAAAAGAGAAAGGAAATAACCTAAACAAGCAGCGGAAACTTACTTGAACCCTGAAACTCGGAACTGCAAGTATTAGCACTTTGCTGATTTCTTATTTTGAAGGAAAAATTCTTGAATGAGTGAAAGTGACTGGAAAAAATATGGCGCTCAGCATTAGAGTAAACGAATCAGCGAGTGTGGATTGGTGAAGTTATTTTGCTTTGTTACAAAGTTAATAAGTTGCTACAAAGTTGCTTCGGTTGTAACAATAGAAACAAGAGGAAAATCTCTCCCTTTTTAATACTTGACTTTGCATCACCACAGTTTTGCCCTGATTAAATCTGGGGGACTTTTTTAGAAGGCTTTGTGGAGGTGGCAGAAGAAGAGGAACTTCCCTCTTCAGAAAAGCTAGCTTACGTGGCAGGATGGCTTCAAAGAAGCAGGAAGGCAAAACACCAGGGGGGGGGATCCCCCACACGCAAACAGGATATGCAGTCACAAGTTCAGAAAAAAGATTTTGATATGGGAGATTTAAAAGAATTTATTTCAAAAGTTTTGGATGATAAATTTCAAAAAGCTCAACAGGAAATAGATGATAAAATCCAAAAGTCTCAACAGGAAATTATGCAGGAAATGAAGCAGAACCAAAATAAGGTGACCAAAAAAATATCAGATGTGGCGTCTGGCCTGGCAGAATTTATTATGAAAGTTGATTCAAAAGTGGATGAATTTAAATCAGAAGTTAATGTTAAGATGAAAGATAATGACCACAAATTTTTTGATGTTGATGATAAGATGCAGAGAGTTGAGAATGAAATTGTTATGATGCAATTCAGGGCAATGGAATTCGCTATACGGCTTCGAGGAATTAGAGAAGAGGAGAGACAGGATTTGAGACAGGTCTGTGCTGAAGCCTTGGCTGTGATTTTAAAAATCAATCCTGATATGGTTTTTTACAAAATAGATAAAATTTACAGAGTGAATTCCTGGGTGGCCAGACAAAGACAACTGCCTAGAGATGTGGTCATATATTTTACAGACAGAGCAATAAGAAACGATATCCTGCAAAAATCTTTTCTTACCTCTGTGCAAGTGGGAGGTTCGAAAATTACAGTTTACAAAGAGCTACCACCTAAAATGTTGAAATCCAGAAAAGACTTTGGCTTTCTTGTTAAAGAACTGCAAAATAATCAGATACCGTTTCGGTGGGATGCTTCAACTGGTATAATTTTGAGATATAAGGGAGAGAGATACCGTTTGAATACTGTGGAGAAGGCGGAGCAATTTTATACTGACATCCTTAAAGAAAGAACACCATCCCCACGTACATCTACAGTTTTGGAGATTAAGGAGAGTGATAAGAAGCAACTTCAAGAACCGCAAGAACAATCTAAGCAGGAATCAGAGGAATTGAAGAGCGCTGAAGGAGGTCTCTTGGATGAGCCTTTGTTGGAATCTTCTCCAATTTTGGAACCGGTCTGGATGGCTGAAGTTAAGGACCAGCGTATAACCCGAGCAAAATCCAAGCAATTTAAAGAAAAGTTACAACAGGAAAGACAAGATGAAAAGGGAGCTAAGATTATACAAGAGACTGGAGCCATGGGGAATGCAGGATCGAAGATTTCGGATGATATCCGATTATTCTGCTCTTTGCTCCAGCAAGATAATAATGATGATTAAATGCTTATCTTGGAATGTGAATGGGTTGAATGTAACACAGAAAAGGAAGAAAGTATTTGCATATTTGAAACAATTTAATAATGATATAATTTGTTTACAAGAAACGCATATTGCAGCTCAAGATCAAAACTACTTGAAAAATTCCAAATTAGGAACACATTTTATATCTTCAACTAACCAAAAAAAGAATGGTGTGGTTATCTATGTAAATAAAAAATTAACAGCCAAACTTATAGAAGCTGATCAAGATGGTAGGTTTGTAGCAATTGAACTACTCTCAGCAAATAGTCAAATTCTTTTGATTGGAATTTATGCTCCCAATCAACAACAGGACCACTTCTACAAAATGCTACATACTAAAATACTACAATGGGATTATAGATCTATTTTAATTATGGGAGATTGGAATGGAGTAATTGATTCTAAATTAGATAAAAAGACTTTGGCGAAGTTAAGGATTAGACTACCACAGACTTTCTTTGATATGAAAGAAGACTTGGAAATAAAAGACATTTGGAGAATACACAATCCAAAAGAACTGGATTATACTTTCTTTTCTGATAGACATAGATCCTTCTCTAGGATTGATTTCATTTTGTTGTCAGATGATTTACTTGTCAAGACAAAAAGAACAAAGATTTTGCCAAGAACTCTGACTGACCATAGCCCAGTGTGGATAGAAATTGAGACAAGTAAGACTGAGAGACGCTCTTGGAGATTAAATGAAAACTTGTTCAGATATGAAAAAAATATAATAGAACTTAAAAAGTATTTGAAAGAGTTTTTTGAAATGAATCTGAATAAAGGCACTCCAATGGAAATTGTGTGGGATGCAAGCAAAGCTTATATGAGAGGGGTGCTTATTTATATGAACTCTAAACACAGATTGATCCGACAAAAGAAAAGACTTGAATTGGAAGCAGAAATAAAGAATAAAGAACAGTTACTTATTAAAAATCCAACAGATGAAAGAATACGTGGTGTCATAAAACTTTTGAAAGATCAGTTCCAAATGCTTATGGCGGAACAAGTTGCAACAAATTTACAATATGCGAAGCACAATACATTCTGCAATGCTAATAAACCGGGCAGGTGGTTGGCCTACACACTGAGGAAGAAACAGAGTATACGGACTATTGATAGTATTGATATTGGAGGGAAAGAAATTTCTCAACAGAAGTTAATTAAAGAAGCTTTTCTTGATTACTACACTAAATTATATGCCAAAGAGGAGGTGCAGAATGGACTTATAGAAAAATATTTAGATAATAAAAGAGTTACAAAAATTACTGAGCAACAAAAGGAAAGAATGAATTATCCTATAACAGAGGAGGAGATAATAGCAGCAATTAAACAACTAAAAACAGCCAAAGCTCCTGGAACGGATGGTCTGACTGCAGTGTACTATAAAACTTTGCAGGCAGAAATGGTGGAACAACTTAGAGACTTATTTTGTAATATACAACAAGGGGGGAAAGTACCCCCATCATGGACAACAGCTTATATTTCTTTGATACCAAAAGAGCAAGCAGGTCCCAAAAAACTGGAGAATTACAGACCAATATCTCTTTTGAATACGGATTATAAAATTTATGCAAAAGTATTAGCCAACAGATTGATGCCAGTAATTCAAAAGGTGATTCATGATGATCAAGCAGGATTTATCGAGGGTAGATACATGAAGGATAATGTAAGGCAAGTAATAGATTTATTGGAATATCTTGAGAAGAATAAACAGATCCCTGCAGTGCTGGTTTTCTTGGATGCAGAGAAGGCCTTTGATAAAGTGGATTGGAACTTTCTATTAAAGACTTTAAAAAAGATGGACTTTGGGGACCAATTTATACAGGCGGTTTCAGCAATTTATCAAGAGCAAAAGGCACAGATTATTATTAATGGAAGTTTGACAACAGAGTTTAAAATCGAAAAAGGAACTAGACAGGGATGTCCGTTGTCCCCACTTCTATTTATTTTAACATTAGAAGTCTTGTTAAATACAATACGGGACTCTAATATCTTGAAAGGTATAATGATAAGGCAAGAGGATTACAGAATAAAGGCATTCACAGATGATCTGGTTGTTACCGTAACACATCCAATGGAATCAATAATCCAGATGAAGGACATTATACAAGACTATGGTAAAGTTTCAGGTTTTAGATTGAACCAGAAAAAAACAAAAATGATAGCCAAAAATATGACTCAAGATCGTAAACACGAGCTTGAAAGAAGGGCAGGTTTTGAGATTGTACCAAAGGTAAAATATCTAGGAGTTCAGGTTGCAGAATCAAACACAAAATTGTTTCAAAATAATTATGAGGTGTTGTGGCGAGAGGTACAGAAAGATATGGAAACTTGGAAAAAACTGCAGCTGTCTCTACTTGGAAGAATAGCAGCAATTAAGATGAATATTTTGCCAAGATTTCTTTTTTTGTTTCAAATGATTCCGGTGCTTAATAGCGATAAACAACTGAAATTGTGGCAAACTGGAGTGAATAAGTTTGTTTGGAACGAGAAAAAGCCGAGAATGAAAATGAAAATTATGCAAGATGTTCCAGAAAGGGGAGGTCTTAAACTTCCAAACCTACAGTTATATTATGATGCAGCAGCTTTGACTTTAACAAGTGATTGGTTTGGAGGAAAAAAGACTGGAATACTGAATGCAGAAAGTTTTGATTTGGAACTTGGATGGCATGCTTACTTATTTTATGACAACAAAGTGGATAAAGTATTTAAAAGCCATATACTTAGAGATTCTTTGTTGAGAGTTTGGAAGAAGCACCGACTTAAATGGGATTACAAAATACCGCTATGGTTGGATCTTGGTCATATTTTGTGGAATACAAATATAATGTCACTCGGGGGGTTTTTATATAAAGAGGTTCTTTTTACAGATGCGGGCAGATGGCAGTTGAAGACACTACAGACATTGTTGGCTGAAGGGATTAATTTAACTTGGTTACTATATAATCAATTGCAATCGAGATGGAAAGAGGACCAAAAAACTGGTATTATGATGTATGAGGAAGAATTGGTCAGACACATAAAAGAGAAAGGTCCGATGCATATTAAAAGACTTTATAATGTTTTGTTAGAAAGGGATTCAGAAACTGAACTAGTTAAAAATTGTATGATTAAGTGGGCACAAAATTTTGAGGAACCAGTGATGTTGGAAACATGGGAAAAAATTTGGGTTCAGAATGTTAAATTTACACAGTCGCAGAATCTGAGGGAAAATTTTTATAAAATGTTTTATAGATGGCATTTAGACCCCAAAAAATTGTCGTGTATGTACCTTAATGTGCAGCCTAAATGTTGGAGATGTGATTGTCTAGATGCTACATATTATCATGTTTGGTGGACCTGTAAGAAAGTCAAGGGTTTTTGGATAAAAATTTGGTGGGTCATGCAGAATGTTTTGAAGAAAAAAATTCAATTTTCTCCACAATTGTTTTTATTGGGTATAGTTAAGGGTTTTACATTGGGTGAAACAAAATTGATATTGTATATGATAACAGCAGCAAGATTGTTGATAGGTAAATACTGGAAAAATGAAGCACTGCCCACGATTGAGGAATGGACTTTGAAGATGGCCAGTTTTGCAGAGATGGCGAAGATTTCAGCATATCTAAAAGATTGTTCACAAGAGACTTATGAATGGGAATGGAAGAAGTGGATAGATTATGTTCAGAACAAATATCAAACTAGGAAGTATCAAATAGCTTTTATTTGAAAATGTTATATTAAGATAGAAACTTTTTAAGGTAATGAAGATGAAAATTTATTTGAAAATGTCATATTAAGATAGAAATATTTTAAGGTAATGAAGACAAAAATTTATTTGAAAATGTTATATTAAGATAGAAATATGTTAATGTAATGAAGATGAAAATTTATAAGGGGGAGGGAGGGGTTCAAGTTTTATATACAAAGGAGGGTTTTTCCTTTTACTTGATATGAGTATACTGTGTGGAAGTCTGGGGGGAGGGGAGGGTTAGGGTGGGTTAGGAAGGTTGGGAAGTTTGGGGTGGGTTGAAGGGGGGGAAAGGGGCAAAATGTAATTGTAAAACTTTTGCAATAAAAAAAAAAGAAGAAGAGGCGAGAGGACAGACCCTTGCGGCACCCCACAGACAAGGCGCCTCGAGGTCAACCTCTGCCCCCCTGCCAACACAAATTGCGTACGGTCGGAGAGGAAGGAGGAGAACCACCACAACACAGTGCCCCCCACTCCTAACCCCTCCAATCGTCGCAGCATGACACCATGGTTGATGGTATCAAAAGCCGCTGAGCGATCTAATAGGACCAGGACAGAGGAACAAACCCTGTTCCAAGCCCTCCAGAGATCAACAACCAATGCGACCAATGCCATTTCTGTTCTGTGCCCTGGCCTGAAGCCCGACTGGAATGGGTCTAGATAATCAGCTTCATCCAGGTACTGGGGCAGTTGTCGTGCTACCACACTCTCAACAACCGTCGCCATGAAGCAAAGGTTGGAGACTGGGCGATAATTCGTTAATGTAGCCGGGTCCAGAGAAGGCTTCTTGAGGAGAAGCCTCACCACCGCCTCTTTCTTTGTTTTTCTTTTTTTTTCTTGAAAAGTTTTAAAATATTTTACAAACAAATTCTCCTCCTTCCCCCACCCCTTCCCCTCTCCCTCACCCCCCCCCCCCCCGAATGCCCAGAGCAAAATACAGGGTATTGCATTTAACAAACATAATCTAACATAAGCAAACTAACTATAAACTCTTAACTTCCCCTTACTCTTTAACTCCGCCATAGATACTAAGATATCAAAATAGAAGAAGAAAAAAGAAATCATCTGAATATTTCATTCATAAACTATTTGCAACTTTTTAGTCCCATATTTGTTTTGTATATAGTCAATCCATCTTTTCCATTCCAGTACATATCTTTCATTCGAACGGTCCTTCAATTATGCAGAAATTTTAGCCATCTCCACCAGATTGGCTACTTTTAATGTCCATTCTTCAATAGTAAGTATTTCTTCCTTCTTCCAGTATTGCGCCACCAAAAGTCTGGCTGCCGTTATTAAATTCAAAATCAAATTAGTCTCTATAACTGTACATCCTTCAATTATACCCAGTAAAAACAACTGTGGAGTAAATTTATCTTCCTTTTAAGAATATTTTGTATAATGCACCATATCTTAATCCAAAATGCCTTAATTTTCTTACATGTCCACCATACATGAAAATACGTTGCATCATCACATTTACATCTCCAACATGTAGGTTGTAAATTCGGGTACATACAGGCTAACTTTTGGGGATCTAAGTGCCATCTATAAAACATTTTATAAAAATTTTCTCTTAAATTTTGGGCTTGAATAAACTTCACATTTCTAACCCATATTTTCTCCCATACATCCAGAGATATTGATTCCCCAAAGTTTTGTGCCCATTTTATCATACAATCCTTCACTAACTCAGCTACTGAATCTATTTCTATCAGTGAATTATACAACCTTTTAATATGCATTGGGCTTTGATCTCTGATTTGTTTTATTAAATTTTCTTCATTTTGCATAATACCAATTTTCTGATCTTCTTTCCACCTAGTATACAATTGCCCATATTGAAACCAAGTTTGAATTTTCCTTTCTTCCTTTAATACCTTTAAAGATTTTAATTGCAATATACCTCTTTCCAAAATAAGAAGCTCTTTATAGGTAGTCACATCTTGTTTCTGCTCCACACTTATATTTTCTATCATATGTCTGGGTATTGTCCAAACAGGTAATTTGTTATTTAATTTATATTGGTACTTTTTCCATACACGTAACAGTGCATTTCTTAATATATGACTTTTAAAATTCTTATCCACCTTTTTATCATATAGTAAATATGCATGCCATCCATATAACAAATCATACCCTTCAATATTCAATATTCTCTCTTCTGTTAAATTAATCCAATCTCTAATTGCTGAGAGCACAGCTGCCTCATAATACAATCTTAAATTAGGCATTTTGAGACCTCCTCTTTCACATATATCCTGCATTATTTTTCATTTTATCCTTGGTCTCTTTCCTGTCCACACAAAATTGGTAATACCCTTCTGCCATTCGTTCAAATTTCCATCTTTTTTCAGTATTGGTATCATTTGGAAAAGAAATAAAAATGTTGGCAAAATATTCATCTTTACTGCAGCTATCCTTCCCAGAAATGATAATTGCAATTTTTTTCCAACTTTCCATCTCTTTCTGGATTTTTTGCCACAGTACTTCATAATTACACTTATATAATTTTGTATTTGATGTTGTGATATAAACCCCTAAATATTTAACCTTCTTAACTGATTCAAATCCTGTTATTCTTTCAATTTCTTCTTTTTGACTTGCAACCATATTTTTAATTATTATCTTCGTTTTCCCTGCATTAATTTTAAATCCAGAAACTTGTCCATATTGGTTAATTATATCCATTACACCTATAACCGAATTTATTGGTTGGGTCAGAGTCATAACCAGGTCATCTGCGAATGCTCGTACCCTGTAATCCTCATTCCTAATTTTAATTCCTCTTATTTTATCTGAACCATGTATTTTATTCAACAAAATTTCCAAAGTCAAAATAAACAATAATGGAGATAAAGGACATCCTTGTCTTGTTCCCTTTTCTATATTAAAGATTTCCGTTAAACTACCATTAATTATTACTTGTGCTGTTTGTTGCTGATATATTGCCTTAATAGATTGTATAAAGTACTCTCCAAATTGCATCTTTTCAATTATTTTCAATAAAAAATTCCAATTCAATCGATCAAACGCTTTTTCCGCATCTAAAAATATGAGCACCGTAGGGACCTGGTTGTTCTTTCCCAAATACTCCAATATATTAACTATTTGTCTTACATTACTCTTCATATATCGCCTATTAATAAAATCAGTTTGGTCATTGTGAATCATTTGTTGCATAACTGGCATCAACCTATTTGCCAATATTTTAGTAAAGATCTTGTAATCTGTATTTAACAATGAAATAGGCCTATAGTTTTTTGGCTGAGTATGATCTTGGTCTTCCTTTGGAATCAGGGAGATAAATGCTGTTCTCCAGGAAGGCGGCACTTGTCCTCCAGTTTGTATTTTATTAAATAATTCTTTGAGTGGTTACACCATTTCTGCCTGCAAATTTTTATAATAAACTGCTGTCAACCCATCTGTCCCAGGGGCTTTTCCCACCTTCAATTGTTTAATTGCTAAAATAATTTCCTCCACAGTTATCAATTGATTCAATCCTTCCCTTTGTTCTTCTGAAATTATGGAGATATTCCCCCTCTGCAAATATTTATCTATATCTATACCTTGAATCTTATCACTAGTATACAACTTGGTATAAAATTCTGAAAATGCTTTTTTAATCATATTTTGCTAGTACACCTCTTTACCCTTATATTTTATTTTCTCTATAGTGCGTTGCTTTTGTTTTTTTCTAAGCAAATATGCCAACCATCTGCCTGGTTTATTCGCATTACAAAAGGAGTTATGTTTGGCATATTGCAAATTAGTTGCTACCTGATTTGCCATCAACATATTAAATTGCCCTTGCAATAAATTAATTGCTTCTTTTGTTTTCTTATCTGTTGGGTTTAAAATTAATACTTGCTCTTTATTTTTTATTTCTTCTTCTAACTCCTTCCATTTCCTTTCCCATTTACGTCTATGTTTATTATTCAAATAAATTAAAATACCTCTCATATATGCCTTACTTGCATCCCAAACCATCTCCATAGGTGTACCTTTATGCAAATTCATAACAAAAAATTCTTTCATAAATTGTTTACATTCTTTCACATTTTCCTCATATCTAAACAAATTTTCACTCAGCCTCCAGGACTTCCTGGGTGCCTTTTCATATTCTAGTTCCATCCAAACCGGACTATGATCTGTTAATGTTCTCGGACATATCTTCATTTTCTTCACCCTAGAAAGGAATTCATTGGAAATTAATATAAAATCAATCCTGGAAAATGACTGATGCCTGTCAGAAAAAAAAAAGTAAAATCTTTCTCTTTTCCATTCCTCTTACGCCAAATATCTCTCAGCTCCATATCCTCCATCATATCAAAAAAAGATTTAGGCAATCTAGCACCTGTTTGACTATTTTGTAGAGATCTTTTTTTATCCTTTTTAATATCCAAAACTCCATTCCAGTCTCCCATCATTATATGTGTTTTATAATTCCACTGTATTAATTTAGCATGTAAAGTCTTATAAAAACTTTCTTGTTGCTGATTTGGTGCATATAGTCCAATCAATAATGTTTTTTTCCCCTTCTATTAAGATTTCAATTGCAATATATCTTCCTTGTGGATCTGCTTCAATTAATTTAGCCATTAAGTCTTTTTTTAGGTATATAACTATACCATTTTTCTTCTCTGGTGCAGATGCTATAAAATGTGTCCCCAGTCTTGCATTTGTTAAATATTTTTGATCTTGCATTCTAATATGTGTCTCTTGTAAGCATATAATATCATTTTTGTACTGCTTCAGATAATGAAATATTTTCCTCCTCTTTTGCGGTGAATTTAATCCATTGACATTCCAAGTTAGAAATTTACTTGCCATTTTTGGCACTTTGAAGCTTTTCAAGCATTTACTGAAGGTCATCTTTCACTTTGATCTTCGGCCTAGCTCTTCCCACTGCTTCTGATTTTGTGGTTTCTTGTGCTTTGATCTGAGCTTGCTGCACATTTAATTCCTCTTGGTGTTTCTTTGCTGCTCGAGTCTGCCTTTGATCCCTCGGCTCCTCTACTTTGCCAAATAACTCCACATCTTGGACAAAGCTCATAAGTTGTAGTAAATCTTCTTCAACAATCAAAACCCCTCGACTTCCGGTTGGCACCGCAGGCTTCATGGACGGTCTCCTTAGACCGCCAGCCCTGTGTCTTCGTAAAAGCTGCTTTGACAGTGCAAATTGGCTGTCTGGCGGCTGAAAAACCTCCCCTTAGGAAAAAGAAGGATAGGAGAGCCAGTGGGTGAGAGTAGAGCTCCCCCAAAGTCATCTGGAATAATTCCAGAGGCTTGGAGGGTGAGAGCTCCCCAGTCAGCCTGCCAAGAAGCTCCGAAGCCAGGACGACTCTGTGTAAGCAGAGCTAGAAGCCGCGATCCGATCCTGCTGTCAAAAAGTGAGTCTGATTGATTACAAGCGCAGGCAGAGCAGAAACAGGAGAACAAGCCTTAAAAGTAACAGTGCTTAACTCCAGAGTTATTTTGTTTCAAACTGAATTTCTTTGAGCTGGAGGCTGAAGATGGTGTCTTTGTTATGGTTTTGAAAGTGAAAGTCAGAAACGAAAGTGCTTATTGAGAACTTTGCGCTGGGGGAGTGGATTAAAGCTGCTGGGAACTGAAAGCTTGTGGAGAAAAGACTATTTTGTCTGATAAATCAGAGACTGTAAATTACAAGCATTTTAAAGTTGTTCAAGGGATTTTGTGGCTTGGGGAAAAAAAGACCTTTTTAAAAGGAGAGAGAAAAAAAGATGGCTTCTAAACAAATTAAGCCAGGAGTTGTTAAAGGAGGGGGAGGTTCCCCAGTTGTGTCAGTGGTGACACAGAAAGCACAACTTCCGGCTGATTCACAGAGTCAGGAGGCTGCTCTCAATGATTTCAAAGAGTTTATGAAATAAGCCATGAATAATCAAGCAACAGCAATGAAAGAAGCTATGAATAATCAAGCCACGGCAATGAATAATTTAACAGTACTTGTGGAAGGGAAATTAAAGAAAGTTGAGGAGGATATAAAATCAATTAAAGAAGTGGTTGCAGAAAAACACGAAATAAGAGATGATATTGTTTTTGCAGTATCAGGATTGTCAAAACTTGTTATTCAGTTGGATGAGAAAGTGGAAGAAATTAATGAAGCCAATTTAAATTTGGAAAGCAAAATGGGAGATGTCATGACCAAAACAGAGAAAGTTGATGATGAATTGGTAATGTTACAATATGGAAACATGGGAAAAGATCTGGGTCAGAAATGTTAAATTTACGCAAGCACAAAATTTGAGAGAGAACTTTTATAAAATGTTTTATAGATGGCACTTAGACCCTAAAAAATTATCATGTATGTACCCAAATTTGCAAGCTAAATGTTGGAGATGTAAATGTGATGATGCAAACTATTATCATATATGGTGGACCTGTAAGAAAATCAAGGCATTTTGGATAAAAATTTGGTGGGTGATGTAGAACATTCTGAAAAAAAGGTTGAAATTTACTCAATTGTTTTTACTGGGTATAATGATGGATTGTACAGTATTAGAGACTAAATTGATTTTGAACTTAATATCAACAGCAAGGCTGTTGGTAGCGCAATACTGGAAGAAGGACTTTTTGCCTACTATTGAAGAGTGGATACTGAAAGTAACAGACTTAGCAGAAATGGCGAAAATCTCAGCGTATTTATTTATTTATTTGTTTGTTTGTTTGTTTGTTTGTTTTAATTTGTATACTGCCCTTTTCCAGCAGGACTCAGGGCGGTGAACAGCCAGAATAAAACAGGACATACAAAATTTTAAAACAGTTTAAAATAATTAAATATTTTTGGCCGCAATTTAAAACAAACCCAATTAAAATCAATTAAATTTAACCAAAAACTGCAGGATCAAGCCAGCCCGGCTAGGTGAAATAAATAAGTTTTCAGGGCCTGACGAAAAGTCCGGAGGTCTGGTATTGTACGTATCTCTGGGGTGAGGTTGTTCCAGAGGGCAGGCGCTGCCATGGAGAAGGCTCTCCCCCTGGGGGGTCACCAGCCGACACTGTCTGGCGGATGGCACCCTGAGGAGGCCCTCTCTGTGCGAGCGTACTGGCCGGTGGGAGGCTATTGGTGGCAGAAGGTGGTCTCGTAAATACCCCGACCCTAAGCCATGGAGCGCTTTAAAGGTGGTCACCAACACCTTGAAGCGCACCCGGAAGATCACCGGGAGCCAGTGCAGCTCGCGCAGGAGAGGTGTCACATGGGAGCACCATATTAAATCGCTCCCATAATCCCCCGCGTGGCTGCATTCTGGACCAGCTGGAGCCTCTGGGTGCACCCCAGGGGGAGCCCCATGTAGAGAGCATTGCAGTAGTCCAGGCGGGAGGTGACGAGTGCCTGAGTGACCGTGCATAGGGAGTCCTGATCTAGAAAGGGACGCAACTGGCATATCAGGCGAACCTGATAAAAAGCCCCCCTGGCCACGGCCGTCATATGCTCTTCTAAAGAAGCCGTGCATCCAGGAGGACACCCAAGTTGCGAGCCCTCTCCGTGGGGGCCAGTGATTCACCCCCAATAGCCAGCGATGGCACCAGCTGGCTATATTGGGACACCGGAAGCCACAGCTACTCGGTCTTGGAAGGGTTGAGTCGGAGACTGTTTCTCCCCATCCAGACCCGCACGGCCTCCAGGCACTGGGACATTACTTCAAGGGCATCGTTGGGGTGGCCTGGGGTGGAGATGTACAGCTGGGTGTCGTCAGCATACTGATGAAACTCCACCCCGAAGCCACGGATGATCTCACCCAGTGGCTTTACATAAATGTTGAACAGAAGGGGCGAGAGGACCAAACCTTGTGGCACCCAAGCAAGATGCCTCGGGGTCGACTGCTGCCCCCCCTGTCAACACAGATTGCGACCGGTCAGAGAGGTAGGAGGAGAACCACTGCAGAACGGTGCCCCCCACCCCCAGCCCTTTCAACCAGTGCAACATGATACCATGGTTGATGGTATCAAAAGCCACTGAGAGATCTAACAGGACCAGGATAGAGGAGCAACCCCTATCCCGCGCCACCACACTCTCAACAACCTTCGCACAAAGCAAAGGTTGGAGACTGGACGATAGTTAGCCAAAACAGCCGGATCCAGAAAGGGCTTCTTGAGGAGGGGCCTCACCACCACTTCTTTCAAAGTGGCCGGCAGGACCCCCTCACTCAGAGAAGCGTTAACAATCCTCTGGAGCCAGCCTCGTGTAACCTCCTGGGAAGCCAGTACCAACCAGGAGGGACACGGATCCAATAAACATGTGGTCGTGTTCAGCCATCCCAGGATCCTGTCCATGTCCTCAGGAGCCATAGGATTGAACTCCTCCCAGATAACGCTCTCAGGACCTGCCTCAGTCATCCCATCCAGACATACCCAGTCAGAGGCCAGCCCTTCCCGAATCTGAGCGATCTTGTCATGCAGATACTGCACAAAATCCTCAGCTTGACCCTGCAAGGAGTCATCCCGCGCTCCCAGATGGAGGGGGAGCAGGTCACCCTAAACAGGGCGGCTGGGCGATTATCTGATGAGGCGATAAGAGTGGCAAAATAGCTGGATTTTGCCGCTTTTATTGCCACTAGGTAGGTCTTAATATGAGACCTCACCAGTGTTCAGTCGGATTCGGAGTGGCTAGTCCTCCAACTGCTCTCTAGGCATCTTTTCCGGTGCTTCATCTACCTCAGCTCCTTGGAGAACCAAGGAGCTAGGTGAGTTCGGTGCCGGGTCAGAGGCCGCAAAGGCACGACGCAGTCCAAGGCCCCGGCGGCCGCACTATCCCAGGTGGCCAACAGGTCTTCAGCCGAGTCATGAGCCAGAGTCTCAGGGAATGGCCCAAGCTCCATCTGGAACCTATCAGGATCCATCAGGCGCCTGGAGCGGAACCACCTGGTCAGTCCCGCCTCCCTGCGGCGGAGTGCAGCGGTTAGAAAGTCCAGTCGAAGAAGCGAGTGGTCAGACCATGACAAGGGTTCAATGACTATATCCCCTATATCAAGGCCACTCGACCACTGACCAGAGACAAAAACTAAGTCCAGAGTGTGTCTGCCCATGTGAGTGGGGTCATGAATTAACTGAGTAAGGTCCATGGCCGTCATGGAAGCGATGAACTCTCGAGCCACCTCAGATGTTTTGCCGATGGATGACAGGTTGAAATCCCCCATGACTACAAGTCTGGGGGATGTTATGGGGTTGTGTTGCTTTTAATCTTTATCTCTATGTGCCTCTATGAGGTGTTTCCAGTTCCTGGGTGTTGCCTTTGAAGATGCTTTATAAGCATTGTTTGTTAGTTTTACTTTGTTAATAAAAACTTATCCGAAACATGGTGTCAGAAGTGGTGTCACTTTCGGCCCTGAAAGTGGAGCGTTTGAAGTAAGAAATATAGCACCATGGCAGATAATATACCACTGCCGCAACCCATGCGAGTAAGTGAGGACTCTAGCACTAATTGGGAAAACTTTAGGGCAGAGTTTGAAGATTACTCTTTGGCAACAGGCTTAAATGATAAGCCGGCAGCAGTACAAGCTGCCACATTAAGAAGATTGATGGGTGCAGAATGTCTTCATGTTTATAAGCATAGTTTAACTCTTACAGAAGAGCAGAGGACTGATACTAAGGCTATTTTGGATGCTTCTTCAGACTGCATAAGAATGTTATATATGAAAGATATCTTTTTGGCAGCTGCACGCAGGAAGAAGGGGAGACGATAGACGCCTTTGTAACACGCTTAAAGGAAAGAGTGGCTACCTGTGATTACGGTTCCCTGAGAGACAAACTCATCTGAGACAAAATTGTTTTGGGTGTTGCCAAGGAAAGTACACGCCGCCGTTTATTAAGGGAACATGGTTTAACTTTGCAATTAGCCATAGAAATATGTTGGACTACTGAACTTACAGATAAACGGCTGATGGCGTTGGAGCGAGATAAACAGACCAACTGTGTTAATGTAGCTTCCAGGCACCAGCCAAATGTGAGGAATCATCAGCAACAGCAGCAGTTTAAACAGAAGCCTCGCAATTTGTCAGCAGACAACCACACACCGTGTAAATACTGTGACAATGTCCATGCACATGGGAAAGATCGGTGTCCAGCGTATGGTAAAATCTGTAGGGTGTGTGGAGGCTGAACCATTTTGCTGGGGTGTGTCTGGCAGCAAGGAAGTTGCATATGGTAGAGCAAACGCCGGACTTAGAGGATGTATCGCTGTTTACCACAGATGCGATCTATACGAAAGAATGCATTGGTGCAGTACATTCAAAAGGCAAAAAGTGGTTTGTTAATCTTCAATTTAATGATATAACTCAATCTTGTCAGTTGGACTTGGGGGCAACATGCGATGTGATGAGCCTAAAGGATAAAAGGAAATTGGCACCTGAGACACCCCTCCAGCCTAGTAGTGCCACGTTAAAGTTATATTCGGGGGAACTGATGGAGTCACTAGGCTTATTTTATACAGAGTGTAACATACTTGGGGTTACTCACAAATTGGAATTTGAAATTGTGGATGTAGATCAAAAGCCATTACTATCAGGCTCAATGTGTGAGCGTTTGGGACTGATGCGATTTACCATTCCGAGGGAGTTGCATAATGTTGAAACCTATTCCTCCAAAGCCTTGGGGAGACCATTGATAAAGCATCAAGTCCTCCAAGTTTATAGGGAGGTGTTTGAGGGCCCTATTGCATCCGTTCCAAGAGAGGTTCACTTTCAACTTGATCCCGCTGTCCCTCCAGTACAAAGTGCCCCACGCAATGTCCCAATAGCCATTAAGGCACAGGTTAAAGCACAGTTGGATAAATATGAAGTAGAGGGACATATTGTTTCAGTAGCCGAGCCAACCGACTGGATAAGTAATATGGTGGTGATTAGGAAGTTGGAAAAGATCCAAATTTGCATCGATCCCAAGTTTTTGAATATGGCTTTGAAACGATTGCATTACCCAATGCCAACGTTAGAGGATGTTTTGCACAAGCTGCCTAAGGCATGGGCTTTTACACTTGTTGATGCCAGGGATGCCTTCCTACAGTGTAAACTGGATGAAGAGAGCAGTTATATGACTACATTTTGGACTCCTTGGGGCAGAAAGAGGTGGCTTAAACTGCCCTTTGGTGTTTTCGTAGCACCAGAGACGTATCAAAGGAAGCAGCAGGAATTATTGAGTGGCCTCAGCGGAATTGAGCCTATAGCTGACGATATCCTTATAGTTGGGTGTGGCAACACTGATGATGAAGTGGAGCATGATCATGATGGGAAAATGATGGCACTATTGGAGTGGTGTAAGCAGGTGAAGCTGAGGCTCAGTATAAAGAAGCTGCAGTTTAAGGTGCGAAAAGTCCGCTTTCATGGACATATTTTAACATCACAGGGGTTAAAAGAGGACCCAGACAAGATCAGAGCTATTGTGAACATGCCACCGCCAACTGATGCTAAAGCAGTGCAGAGATTCATTGGCTTTGTTACATATCTAGCAAAATTTTTGCCACATTTATCTGAGGTGTGCCAGCCATTGAGACGTCTGTTGGATAAAGACACAGTTTGGCACTGGCTCCCTAAACATGACCAGGCAGTGCAAGAGATAAAATGCTTGGTTACTACTGCTCCAGTATTAAAATACTATGATGTTTATAGTAGATTTATAGATAGATATATAAGTCATAACCAAGTAGGTTTTGTGAAGGGTAGATACATGAGTGATATTGTCAGAAGAGTTTTTTTTTTTTATTGAAAAAGTTTTCAAATACAAGTTTTCCCCCCTTTCCCCCCCCTCTTCCCTAACCCGCCCTTTCCACCCAACCCCCCCTGTGACTTCTTCACAACAATAGGCTATTTCATAACTAGTTACATACATAATATCTTTCCTTTCCCTTAGTCCCTTCTCGGAATACTGACCCTTAGCATATTAATCTTATAACTCCCATTTTTACAATAATCTGCCCTTTTTCTCCTCCCCTAAACTTATAGTGTATTATTACAATTTAACATTTAATCTTTTATATATATTAATATAACATTTTAAAGCGGCCTTCTCCCTACATCCAAATTTAACATTTATTCAATTCTGTCCAATTCCTCCACTCCTCTAAATATATGACTTAAAATCATACAATACAATTCTAAATATAATCCACTGCCCACTTTACTAAGATATACACATATCTATATATGCATCCCATTTTATATAAAAAAAAAAAGACAATAACTTTAAATTTATAATCCATGTAATATCTTCTTTGGTGTCTTTCCACTGGATTGTTAAATCCTCCACTCCCCTAAATATATGACTTAAAGATCCTTTTTCTTAAACTAATCAATCAGTAAACTAACCTATTTCAACCCTTCAGTTCCTACAAAATCATGCAATACAATTCTAAATATAATCCACTGCCCACATTACTAAGATATACACATATCTATATATGCATTCCATTTTCTAAAAAGAAAAAAGACAATAATTTTAAATTTATAATCCATATAATATCTTCTTTGATGTCTTTCCACTGGATTGTTAAATCCATCACCCATAATAGGGTAAAATAACATGCTGGTGCAACAGTTTGTTCAAAATCTTCAATCGTCTTCTGCCCCCATCAGTAGTAGATATCCTCGCATCTGTATAAAAGTAAAAACAACCACCCGAGTGACATTATAATTATGATTATATCCATATGGTTATAGTTGTGGTATTCATCAGGATTGTTAATTCCCATCATCCTACTGAGTAACATCCAGATCTTCTGCATGCCCCGGCGTAACTCTCCTGCCTTATAACTCAGAATAATTATAATATATTTACCAAAAAAAAAAAAATTCCAGAATAGATGATTCAAATCCAACAAAGTGAGGCTCTTTTCACATCCCAAAATCATGGCATTGCAGAGATCTGCCACAATCCTCAGGATAGTATCAAACAATTGTTCGCCTCCACTATCTTTTCTAATATTCATTCGTTTTTTAAAGTCCCTGGCTTCACTGTTGCATGGTTTAGAAATTGCTGTTTCTATGAGATCTATTTCTTTTCTTTTTCTTTTGCGGGTTGAATTTCCATCCTCGTTTCTTGCCTACCAATTGTGTGTCTGCTGGTTGATTTTCATTCTGCTTTATAGGTTGTTCTTGTTGGGTTAGTTTTATCATCTCATCTTTCTTCTCCGTCACTTGTATGTCAACTGATTAATTTGCGCACTTGTCTGTGACTTGATGGTTCATCAGCTTGGTGTCGGATGACACTACTCTCTTGTTTATAGACAGACCAGCTGGGGTATCCAGGGGATCCAAAGACAATTTATCTGCAACAGTCTCTGTAATTTGATATTTTCCTTTTGTTTCCAACTCCTTTTGCTTATCCTGTATTATGCCTAAAGGTGTTAAATTCATTTTTAAAAATTTTTGATAAAAATCTTCCGCTTTTTCAACAGTGTGCAATTGATATCTTACTCCTTGATATCTCAATATTAAACCAACTGGCGTGTCCCACCTGAATAGGATATTTCTTTTTTTTAATTCAGTCACTAGAAAGCCAAATTTCTTCCTCTCCATTAACATCTTGGGCGGGAGCTCCTTAAAAATCCAAATCTTTCTTCCATGGAATTGCAAAGTGGAATTAAAAGAGTTCTGCACAATATTATTCCTAATTTCTTTATCTGTAAAATAGATCACCACGTCTCTAGGCAATTGCCTTTGCTTTGCCCACCAGGAGTTTATTCTGTAAATTCTATCAATCCTGCAATACACTTCATCAGGTTGAACCTTTAAAATCCCAGCCAGAATTTCAGAAGATATTTTCCTTAGATCATCTCTATTATTTAGAAGAGTATTAAATATTATAGATGTTGCTGAATATAATGCTGATAAAATAGGTATAGTATCATTAGATATTTTTAAAGCTTTTGACTCTGTACAATGGGAAACTATTAAAACAATTGTTGAGGTACTAGGTTTTGGTAATAAGTTTATACATGTTATTTCAAAACTGTATCAAAAAAGTAGTGCAAGAGTGAAGGTGAACGGAAGGTTGACAGAAGAGATAAGATTGGAAGCGGGTACGAGACAAGGATGTCCCCTGTCTCCAATATTATTTTTATTAGTTATGGAAATTTTGACAAAAATGATAGAAAAAGATGAAGAATTGGAAGGGTATAAGGGATATAAGATAAATCTGTATGCAGATGATACTTGATGTCATTTTTAAGCCAGGACGTGAAATGTATATCAGCGATATCCTGAGTAGAGCCACAGTAGATCAGACAGCTACGGGAGGAGAACATGAATATCAGACGGTTTGTTGGCTGTGACAGGAACAAATATGTTTTGCTGAAATTAACCAAGCAGATTATCTTAATGTTACGAATCAGCGGTTACAGCAGTTGAGGCAACATACGGACGCTGACGTGGCCCTACAGACACTAAAGAATATCGTGCTGAGTGGGTGGCCGGATGTGAAGGAGGCAGTTCCCATGATTGTAAGGGAATACTGGTCCTTCAGAGATTAGATCGCTGTATAAAATGGCATTCTGTATAAGGGTCCAAGAGTTATAGTGTCAAAGTTATTGAGATTGGAGATGGTATTGCACATCCATTCAAGCCATATTGGTGGGGAGGCATGCTATAGACAAGCCCGTGACACATTGTACTGGCCGAATATGCGAGGTGAAATTGAGGATTTTGTCAGTAATTGTACCATCTGTAATGAATATGCATATCTGCAACAGAAAGAAACTATGATGTCACACGAGATACCATCCCGACCCTGGCAGATCATTAGTATGGACTTGTTTAATTATGCAGGGAAAGAGCACTTGATAATAGTGGACCATTATTTGGATTATTGGGAAATTGACCTCCTTCCAGACCTGTCAGCTGAGACCACCATCAAGAGATGTAAGTCTCAGTTTGCACGTTACGGGCAACCAAATGTAGTGATTACAGATAATGGTTCTCAATTTGTAAGTCTGCAATTCAAGAAATTTGCTGCTGAGTGGGAGTTTGATCATATTACTTCATCGCCACGTTATCCGCAAGCGAATGGAAAAGCCGAATCAGCTGTAAAGATTGCTAAGAACTTATGTAGGAAAGCACATGGTGAATATAGTGATCCGTGGAAGGCTATTTTACATTGGAGGAATACTCCAACTGAAGGTATGGACAGTAGCCCAGCACAAAGATTAATATCACGGAGATTAAAGACGTCCTTACCCGTGGCAAATAAGTTGCTTGAGCCCGTGGTGATACAAGGGGTCCCGGAAAGGCTACGGCAGAGGAGGCAAGTGGCGAAGGCCAAATATGATAGATCTGCAAGAGACTTGCCAGAGTTAAAGATGGGAGAACAAATTTGGATGAGACCACTGCCTGGAGATCGGACTGGCCATTGGGAAACGGGTACCTGTTTACAACAAGTGGCACCTTGCTCCTATTTGGTGGAAGTTGGAGGAACCCGATATCATCGGAACCGTGTGGATTTGCGTGTGGCTGAGCAACCAGACTTGCGTGTGGCTGAGCAACCAGACTCCTCATATCCAGTGGGTGGGTCAGAGCCAGTTGCCAAGCCAAACCCACTTAAGGATATAATGAATGCTCGTCTGACATTAATGACAGTCCTGAGCAAGTTGGTGCGTCTGGTGATAGCCAAACATCCGAGGCTTCAGAAAATGGCGAGCGAAGAGATCTGGCCTGCATGAAAGAGTCAGGTGTGAGAGAGCCGGTCGTTACTCGGAGTGGTAAATGCTCATGCCCCCCTGATAGACTCAAGTTGTAGAAAGTGTGGCTGTTATTAGAAAAGGGGAGGTTATGGGGTTGTGTTGCTTTTAATCTTTATCTCTATGTGCCTCTAGGAGGTGTTTCCGGTTCCTGGGTGTTGCCTTTGAAGACGCTTTATAAGCGTTGTTTGTTAGTTTTACTTTGTTAATAAAAGCTTATCCGAAACAATCAACCGCCACCTTGGCTATGACGTTGAGCAGCTCGGGCAAGGCTGTTGCCATGTGGCAGGGAGCCAGGTACGTGATCAACAAGCCCAACTGTACTCCACGGCCCCACTTCACAAAAAGGGACTCACATCCGGCTATCTGTGGAACAGTGGTCTCCCTCGGATCCAGACCTTCCTTTATAATAACCGCCACCCCCCGCCCCTGCCCTGAGCCCTCAGCTGATGAAATGCACGGAAGCCTGGTGGGCACATATCCACGAAGGGAACTCCCCCCTCCTGGCCCAACAAGGTCTCCGTAATGCCCGCTAGGTCCGCTTTCCCCTCCTGAATAAGATTGTGGATGAGGGGGGCTTTATTAACAATGGACCTGGCATTGCACAACATCAGCCGAAGGCTCTGGCCCTGAGAATCTGGACAGCCTGGGGAACAAGAAAAGCATTGGGGACCAGAGTGCGCAATCGCACTAAGATAGCGAGTGCACACTCCCCAAACATGATGTGGCCCCCAGCTTCCACCATATCTGTCCCTCCCACTCACTATGCTGATGGAACAGCCCTCCCTAAGTTGAACTCCAACCCCCTCCCCGACCTCCCTAGTGTCGCAGCCCTCCACAGAGGCTGGTCTTGAACCCGGTGGATTTTCCCCAAAACCCACCCTAATCCCCCCCTGAACCCCTTAACATTTTTGTTAAAAACCCATTTAAAAACCCACTTTAAAAAACCCTCAAACTCTACTTTGCTGCATGCCATCTCTTGGGGCTCCAAAGCCCGTCATCAAGATAGGCCCTTGATAACGAAGAGGGCCAAACCTGCGAGAGGGGGGAATCTCGCAGAGCACGGAGTTCATTCACCAAATACATCTGAACATCAAGGGGAGGGAATGACCCATGGCCAATAACCATGGGGCAATTTTGATGTTATCACAGTCAAAGGAGTGAAATGCTGGACTACAATAGAGCTCCAATGGAACACATGGGACCTCATTGCCCTCTCACGGCAATGGCGGGAGTAAAATGCTGTTTCGATCTGGTAGGGGGTGACCCAGCCCCCATCTCATGGTGGCTGGTCAACCTCGATCATCCAAAAACCCGGAATTGAGACAGCAGCTGTAGACCCACTCCACCAAGACTTGTATCCCCAGATGTGACCC
Organism: Arizona elegans; assembly: GCA_022577455.1. NCBI lineage: Eukaryota > Metazoa > Chordata > Lepidosauria > Squamata > Colubridae > Arizona > Arizona elegans. The sequence goes on from JAKOOJ010000001.1 coordinate 161,727,827, forward strand.
TCCATTCAATAGAGGGAAAAAATGGGATCAGGTCAGTCCTCATAGTCCGAAACAGGCTCAAACTGCGGAGATCATAACAGCCATAACTCCAGGGAAGTCAAGATGACACCTAGACCAGGAGATAATTGTCCAGCAAGCACGAGCAATATGGCATTGCCAATAGGCTTAGTCCCTCAAAGAGCCTTAACAGGCTTCAGGGAAATGGGAGGTAAAAAGGAGAGCAGAGGCAACAAAACGCCACAGGGGGAAACCCCTCAATCATGGTCCAGCTCTCCCCAGCCCCTCACCTCGCCCAGCCTCCATAAGTCCTCTTGGAGGTCTCTGGGACGGCCAAGGGGCCAAACAACGCCCCACGATCACCCAGGAGGTCCAATAAAACAAGCAAGCAGCTGCTACCAACATCTCCAATGCTCCCACACACCAACTCCGGTGACTCCTTCCTCGTCCTGGCAGCTGCCATTTCCATGCCGCCAGCATCGCTGCCGCCACCGCCAGCCTCCTCATCCTCACCTCGCCCCCCCTTCTGCCCCTATAGCACATGTGCAGGGCGGTTTGGGTTGGCAAGGATCCCAACGAGGGTGCCACCACCACGGTGCCGATGCCGTCATCCTGGCCTAGCCGCCTTTGCCAGGGAGAGTCAGTCGCTGCCCCTCCTCCTTCCTCAGGCTGCTCTCGCCGTCCTGCGATCTCCACGAGCCACGAGTATTTGAAGGACTATACACAAGAAAGATACGTATCGGAATGGAGAAGATGGATTGATTATATTCAAAATAAGTATCAGACAAGAAAATATCAAATAGCTTATGAATGAACTTTAAGTATTAGAAGTATTATGTTATATATAGTGGAGTTAAGGTTTCAGGGGGGGATCTAGTAGTCTGAGGATAGATAGGTTAATTTATCTTATGATTGTTAATTGAAGTACCCTGTATTTTGCTCTGGGAAGTCTCGGGTGGGGGGGAGGAGAGGGAAAGGGGGGGGAATATTGGGGGAGGGGAATTCTTTTTTTTTGTAAAACTTTTCAATAAAAAAAAAACAGTTGAAACCCCTCCTTGAGCCTCTGCCAGAGCCTGGATAATTTCTTTCACTCCCATTCTTGTTTCCTCTATTTCCTTTCTTCTTCTGGTTTCTGGGGAAGATGAACCTCCAGCTTCAATACATTAAAGTAAAAATCCCTTGCTTTCCATAATGTATTAAGACGAAATCTCTGTCCTGAATAATCCACCACCAATCCAGTTGGAATCTCCCATCTATGCTGTATCTGACGTTTTCTGAGTTCATCCACCACAAAAGCATAGTCCTTCCTTGCTCTCAACATTTTGGGAGGAATTTCTTTTAGTGTTAGAACTTCCTGCCCTGCCATTTGAAGTTTATTTTTGTAGGAAGCCTGCAATATCATATTTCTTAGCCTTCTTGTTGTAAAGTAAACTACAATATCTCTTGGTAAATTTCTCTGCCTGGCCACCCATGAATTAACGCGATAAATTTTATCCATTTGCCAATCCAGATTCTCCTTTCTTTCTTGAATTATCTGTGCAAAGGCTTCTGCAAAGATCTCTCTCAAATTCTCTTGGGTATTTTCCTTCAGGCCTCTTACTCTTATAGCAAATTCCATCGATCTGTATTGCATCATCATCACCTCTAAATCTGCTTTTTCTATCTGAGTCTGAACTTCTCCCATTTTATTCTCCAAATTCACATTTGATTAACTTCCTCTAGTCTTTCATCTAACCCTTCAATATGACTTGCCAGACCTTTAAATGCAAAAATAATGTCTTCTCTAATTGCCTTATTGCGAGCTTGAATTTCATCCTTGATTTCTGTAACTGTAATTTCTGCATTAAAAAGTTTACCCCCTGCCTTTAATGTAAGATATGCTGGCCAAGGGGAGGATCTTTACTAAACTGAACTTGCAAGAGATGTAATACCAAGTACAGATTAAGGAAGGGGACAAATGGAAAACTGCATTAACTGTATGTTAGGGTGCTTCCAATTCCGAGAGCTCCCTTTTGGACTCTAAGGCACCCCCACCATCTTTATGTAGCTGATAAATGAGGTCCTGAATGAACACTTATATAAAGGAGTCCTAAAATGTATTTGAACAACATTTGAATTTACATTGACACCATGGTGGAGCATGTGAACCTAGTTAGAGTGGTGCTGAAGAAACCCAGCGTCACCCAGCTGTATGCTAAACTTTCTAAGTGTAAATTCCACAAACACAAAATTGACTATCTGGGGTGATGTATCTCCCACAAAGGGATAGAGATGGATCCTGAAAAGGTGTAAGCTGTGCTGGAGTAGGCCCCTCCCTGCACCAGAAAACAACTCCAAAGTTTTCTGGGATTTGCAAATTTCTACAGCCAGTTTATCTTATTGTTTGCCCCAATAGTGCTGCTCATCACTAGCCTATTGAAAACCAAGGGGGAGGGGAAATCTAAACCTAGGAATGAAATGCCAAGTGGTGTTCAAAAAGCTCAAATGCCTTGCTGAAACATCCAGACCCAAACGCCTCCTTTGATATCCAAGAAAAATGGCAGAACACTTCTGTTTTTGCCCAAACTACACCTCATAAAACGTTGGTTCTGGTGGCCATCACTAAAAAAGGATATTGAGACCTACTGACATATTGAGACCTACTGACCTAGCTGTCCTTTCTGTACCTTGTCCAAAAGGTGTCTGGGGAAAACCCCAGCACTCCTCCAACCAGTGGCAAAACACCAAGGACCCTGGAAGGAAACCTCTATGGACTTTATAGTGGAACTCCCCAAAAGCTCAGGGAACTCAGTAATTTGGGTGATAACAGATCTTTTTTCTAAGCAAGTACTTTATGCCATGTTCTAAAATTCCTTCCATGCACCTTGGCATATAGTCATGGCCACAGAAATGTCTTCGGACAATGCTAGCTCCCTCGGCTAAGAAATGGAGATGAGCACCACCCCCTGGAGTCGAACACGACTGGACAAGGGAAACCTTTACATTTAGTGTAGATTTAGCCTGCCAAGATTCTGCCTATTGTGTGTAAGCAAAGAAAGATCTGAATTTGGCTGGTTTGTTCCATGTCATTCTTCGGTTGGGCCCACATTTAGCCATATACTAACTTATGTTTTCCTCTATTTAATGAATGTTTTTACCCCTTTTTAAAGGTTTTTTTTAGAACACTCACATTTACACACCCACACACACTTTAAAAATATTTTTAACCTTGCGAATTTTATATTTTTTAGCTTTTAAAATTAGTTTGCATCCCATCCTGCTTATGCTGGTCTATAAACATAATAAAGATTTGATATTATTCATACTTATCTGGAAAGAGGGGAGAGTCATCTTTTACGTATCTTTTTTAATTCTTTATTTTCTTTTTTTCTATTTATCCATCTCATTACATCTGGCAGAAGTAGCATGCTATAGGTCTTCATTTATTAGTGTGTGCTATCTGGCAGGGTCCAGGAAGAGAACTTTTTCTATCTTGGCACCTGCTCTTTACAGCAGCATTCTTCAAAGAGGTCATATTAATTCCATCCCTTATATTATCAGACATGGAGATAGAAATGTATGGGAGAGCTTACGAGATAGTTATGTTGATGCTGGATTTTGGATGTTTGTTTTGTTAGCATTATCCCATCCATTGACTTGTTATGCTGTGGCACTGTTGTAATTTTTACTTGATAATGAGACTGGCAACATAAAAACTGAAAGAAATAAACAATATTGTGTTAAATGTCACCATTATTTCCTATGATTTTGAATTATATTTCTACAGATACTGTTTAAAATTATATTTATGTTTTTTTTACAATTTGCAGCCAGACATTTACAATCTAATAAAATATATTTTTTCCATAAATACGAATGCCAAACCAGTTATTCCCCAATTTATTGTCGTACATTGATTAGTTTCTTAAATGAACCATTTCTCACCTTATACTGTTAATGATCTCTAATCTATTATTTTGAATTTTATTTTATTTTATAGGATATTAGCCTATAAGTAACTTACCTAATTTTGTGTAATTTTTTTTTTTTTTAATTTGATTTATATGCCGCCCTTCTCCGGAGACTCAGGGCGGCTTACAATGCGTTAAGCAATAGCCTTCATTCTTTTGTATATTTTATACAAAGTCAGCTTATTGCCCCCACAAACTGGGTCCTCATTTCACCTACCTTAGAAAGGATGGAAGGCTGAGTCAACCTTGAGCCTTGGAGAGATTCGAACCAGCAGAAATTGCAGGCAGCTGTGTTAATAACAGGGTGCATTAAACCACTGTACCATCAAGGCTCCTAATATGCCTATTTGATAAGCATACCTTCTAACTTGTCAAGCCATTAGCAAAAACATTGAAGAATACTGGCTGATGATTGAATTTTCTGGACTTAGCTATTCAGATTTGATGAATAACCATTGATAAGTCTCTAAGTACTATTTTAAAAGCAGTTATAATGCCAGCTAATTGGCAAGCCATCTAAGATATAGTTAGCTTGCTAATTATACTGTCCTTGGATTTTTTTTCAGATGATTTGCTAAGATTCAGATACATTATGTCAATAGCTTCCCCACAGTTTACTATGATCAAATAATAAGGTAAGATTATAATGGAAAAAGTTGCTCTTGACACACCTGTATATACTTGTGATAATTTTTGCCTTATTTGGAATTTTGCTCAACTAATTTCCTGGGTGCTGAATGAGACTCATTAGTCTGGAGTTTCCTGAATTTTCCGCCTTTCTAGAGATGACGACTTGATTGATTGATTGGTTGGTTGATTGGTTGATCGGTTGGTTGATTGGTTGATCTTGTCTTTATTTTTTGTTAACCCTACAACCACATGTTCTTGAATAAATCTTGAGGTTTCCTCAAAGATAATTAAGAATTTGGCCAGACCATCAGAAAAAATATTGAATGCCTTAGGAAACAATTTATGTGGAGATTTAAATTCATTCAACATTAATAGGTATTCCTGGATTTTGTTTCTCTCAGTCACAAATTTCAATCTTGCACTTGCCTTTACAGCTTTGCTGGAAAAGATAGAACCAAAATAATTGTTAGATATATCTACCTTGTCTGTTATCTTTTACAATTTTGTCATCTTAAAGAGAAGCTATGTTGATTCTTTGTATGCCTCTTTTCAAAATGCATCTGAAGAAGCTCTTTTTGTGGTTAGCATTCTTCCTGAATCCTTCCACATTTTGTGGAATATTTATACTCTTCCTGTGTTCAGATGTCAACTAAGATTTCTGTTCAGATATCTTAACTACCTCTGCGGTCTTCTTTTTTCTTTTTTCTTTTTTTCCCCTTTTTGGAGTTTTTTGCAAATTATTTTATTTTTAGTAATTCTCAAACATTTTAGCTATTTTTCCATCATCTTATTCTGCTATATCATTTTATTTACTTTTCTAAGTATATTTATATGCACATGTATAAAATATAAATTGAATTATATTCAGCTCAGATTTTTCTTCAAAGCAAGAAGTCCAGCATTAAATGATCATTTCCCCAACATTCCTGATATTTTCACTTTCTATACTAGGTCTTCTCTATTTGTTGTATCAAATCCAGGATATCTGATCCCTTGCAGTTGTCAATAAGATAAGTAAGACATTTTCTGGAAAGATCATACTTGGTATAGTTTGTCTCCTAATTTATACTTGGGTAACTAAAGACTCATCTTGATCCCACCACTGTTATTTCATGCTGTTTAAAAATCTACAATTTGCTTTTAGAAAGCAACATCCATACCTTCTCCTAAGAGGAGCAGGTGATAGCAGACAACCAGAACAGTTTATCAGTTCTTCTATTATTTAACTCAGAATTCCAGGGTCATTTACTTCTTTTTACAGGGCATATCTGAGGTCTTTACCTCAGAATTTTCATCTCAATCCCCATATGATTCAGTTTCCAATCCTCCTGACACTGTGATGCTTTTCCCTACTATATATATGTCAAGAACGTATTCGGTAATTTATATATTTATAAGCATGAATTGAATACATAAAATAGATACAAGTAGAGGAAACATTAGGACAAGGATGGTAGGCATGCTGGTGCTCTTATGCATACCCCTTACAGACCTCTTAGGAATGGGGTGAGGTCAACTGTCATCTTATGTTAAAATTTTGGGGGGGTTGGGATGAAACCACAGAGTCAGTTAGTGTATTCCAGGCATTGACTACTCTGTTGCTGAAGTCATATTTTCTGCAATCGAGTTTGGAGCTGTTCACTTTAAGTTTGTATCTATTGTGTGCTCGTGTATTGTTGTGGTTGAAGCTGAAGTAGTCATTGATAGGTAGGACATTGTAGCAGATAATTTTATGAGCTACGCTTAGATCATACTGAAGATGGCCTAGTTCTAAGTTTTCTAGGCCCAGAATTTCAAGTCTGGTGGCATAAGGTATTTTGTTGCGGGCAGAGGAGTGGAGGGCTCTTCTTTGAAATATTTCTGGACATGTTCGATTGTATTAATGTCTAATATGCAGTGCAGGTTCCAGACAGATGACCTGTATTCGAGAATTGGTCTAGCAAATGTTTTGTATGCTCTGGTTAGTAGTGTGATATTACCGGAGAAGAAGCTATGCAAGGTTAGGTTTACAACTCTTAATGCCTTTTTGGCGATGTTGTTACAGTGGGCTTTGGCACTTAGATCATTTGATATGAGTACTCCAAGTTCCTTGACAGAGTGAACGTCATCTACAACATTGTGTCAACACAGCTTGTATTATGTATTCTGATTCTTTTTGCCAATGTGTAAGACAGAGCATTTGCTGGTTGAGATTTGGAGTTGCCAATTCCAACACAAAGTCAAGGTCTTTTTGAAAGGTAGCAGCATTGTCGGTGGTGTTAAATATTTTTACATCATTGGTGAAGAGAACACAGTTGCTTATAATATGATCACAAGGGTCATTTTTGTATAGTATGAAGTGTGTTGGTCCTAGAAAGCTGCCTTGGGGAGCACCACTATTTGCAGGTGCAGTATTTGATAGAGCGTTCCCTATTTTAACCACTTTTTGTCTGTTTGACAGGAACGCAGCTATCCAATTATGTAGGGGTCCGGAGATGCCATAGGATTTTAGTTTAGAAGTAGTTTGTCATGTACCACTGAATCAAAGGCTTTACAGAAGTCTATGTAAATTGCGTCTATTGCTTTGCCCTAATCGAGATTTGTAGTCCATATGTTTTTGCAGTATAGAAGTTGTAGATTACTTTGGACTTTAATGAATGGGAAGAAGCCTGGAATAAAAATTATAACTAGAGCAGCCACGTATAAGGAAAACCATTACAAAATGCTTCATAGGTGGCATTTAGCACCTGCAAGACTAGCAAAGATGTTCCCCAATGCACAGCCAAATTGTTGGAAATGTGGCCATGGTCATGGCACCTTTTTTCATATGTGGTGGACATGCCCCAAAGCAAAAAGGTATTGGAGCAAAATTCGGAGATGGTTGAAAGATATACTCAAAGAAGAAATTGATTTGAATCCAGAAATATTTCTCCTGGGAATGGCAAAGAAAGGGTATGGAAAGGAAAAGGTCCACCTCCTAATACATATAGCTACAGCTGCCAGACTAGCATACGCTCAATACTGGAAAAAGAAAGACCTACCACCAGATGACCTTATAATTAATAAAATATTAGAGTGTGCAGAGATAAGTAAATTAACACACAAGATAAATGATGATGAAAACTCTGATTATGATACTGTGTGGGGAAGATGGTACGAATGGATAAATGATAGAATTAAGGAAGGAATAAAAGGTGCAGAAATTAATTAGAAATGTGTAGTATAAATGACACCAGACACTTACTCATGTATATATGTATATACACTGCGAATCCGATGTTAAACAGAATAGTGACTATATTTTATTTGTGTAAAAAAAAAAACCAATAAAAATTGTATTAAAAAAAAAGAAGTTGTAGATTACAGGATAATTTTTTTCTGAAACCAAGTTGTTTATTAGAGAGTAGGTTGCTTGTTTCTAGGTGGAGGGTAATGAATTGGTTAATGATTGATTCTGTGACTTTGCAGGTGACGCAGCATAAAGAGATTGGTCTGTAATTTTCAACTAGGCTGAGGTCTCCTTTTTTTTTAATTGCAAAAGTTTTACAATTACATTTTCCCCCCTTTCTCCCCCCCCAACCCATCCCAAACCTCCCAACCTCATCCTCCCTAACCCTCCCTAACCCTCCCCTCCCCCCAGACTTCCACACAATATACTCAGATCAAGAAGAAACCCCTCCCTTTGTATAAAACTTGAACCCCTCCCTCCCCCTTGTAGTTTTTCATCTTCATTACATTAATATATTTCTATCTTAATATAACATTTTCAAATAAAAGCTATTTGATACTTCCTGGTTTGATATTTGTTCTGAACATAATCTATCCACTTTTTCCATTCCCATTCATCTTTTCATCTTCATTACATTAATATATTTCTATCTTAATATAACATTTTCAAATAAAAGCTATTTGATACTTCCTGGTTTGATATTTGTTCTGAACATAATCTATCCACTTTTTCCATTCCCATTCATAAGTCTCTTGTGAATAGTCTTTTAAATATGCTGAAATCTTCGCCATCTCTGCAAAACTGGCCATCTTTAAAGTCCATTCCTCGATAGTGGGCAAAACTTCATTTTTCCAGTATTTACCTATCAATAATCTCACTGCTGTTATCATGTACAATATCAACTTTGTTTCCCCCAATGTAAAACCCTTAACTATACCCAATAAAAACAGCTGTGGAGAAAATTGAATTTTTTTCTTCAAAACATTCTGCATAACCCACCATATTTTTATCCAAAAAGCCTTAACTTTCTTGCAAGTCCACCAAACATGATAATATGTAGCATCTAAACGATCACATCTCCAACATTTTGGCTGAACATTAGGGTACATACACGACAATTTTTGGGGGTCTAAATGCCATCTATAAAACATTTTATAGAAATTTTCCCTCAAATTCTGCGACTGTGTAAATTTAACATTCTGAACCCAAATTTTTTCCCATGTTTCCAACATCACTGGTTCTTCAAAATTTTGTGCCCACTTAATCATACAATCTTTAACCAATTCAGTTTCTGAATCCCTTTCTAACAAAACATTATAAAGCCTTTTAATATGCATTGGACCTTTCTCTTTTATATGTCTAACCAATTCTTCCTCATGCAACATAATACCAATTTTTTGGTCCTCTTTCCATCTGAGTTGAAGTTGATTATATTGTAACCAAATTAAGTTAATCCCTTCGTCCAACAGTGTCTCTAATGTCTTCAACTGCCATCTGCCCGCATCTGTAAAAAGAACCTCTTTATATAACCCCCCCCCCCCCCCGAGTGACATTATATTTGTATTCCACATAATATGACCAAGATCCAGCCATAGCGGTATTTTGTAATCCCATTTGAGTCGGTGCTTCTTCCAAACCCTCATCAAAGAGTATCTAAGTATATGGTTTTTAAATACTTTATCCACTTTGTTCTCATAAAATAAGTAGGCATGCCATCCAAATTCAAGATCAAAACTTTCTATATTCAATATTCCAGTCTTTTTCCTTCCAAACCAATCGCTTGCTTGGGTCAAAGCTGCTGCTTCATAGTATAATTGTAGGTTTGGAAGTTTGAGACCTCCCCTTTCTGGAACATCTTGCATAATTTTCAATTTCACTCTCGGTTTTTTCTCGTTCCAGACAAACTTATTCACTCCACTTTGCCACTCTTTCAATTGTTTATCACTTTTAAGCACCGGAATCATTTGAAACAGAAAAAGAAATCTTGGCAAAATGTTCATCTTAACTGCTGCTATTCTTCCGAATAGAGACAGCTGCAGTTTTTTCCAAGTCTCCATATCTTTCTGCACATCTCGCCACAACACCTCATAATTGTTTTGAAACAGTTTCATATTTGATTCTGCAACCTGAACTCCTAGATATTTTACCTTTAGTACAATCTCAAAACCTGCCCTCCTTTCCAGCTCATGTTTTCGATCTTGTGTCATATTTTTGACTATCATCTTTGTTTTTTTCTGATTCAGTCTAAAACCTGAAACTTTACCATAGTCTTGTATAATGTCCTTCATCTGGATTATTGATTCCATTGGATGTGTTAGGGTAACAACCAGATCATCTGCAAATGCGTTTATTCTGTAGTCCTCTTGCCTTATCATTATACCTTTCAAGACATTAGAGTCCCGTATTGTATTTAACAAGACTTCTAGTGTTAAAATAAATAACAATGGGGATAATGGACATCCCTGTCTTGTTCCTTTTTCAATTTTAAACTCTGTTGTCAAACTTCCATTAATAATAATCTGTGCCTTTTGCTCTTGGTAAATTGCTGAAACCGCCTGTATAAATTGATCCCCAAACTCCATCTTTTTTAAAGTCTTTAGTAGAAAATTCCAGTCCACTCTATCAAAGGCCTTCTCTGCATCCAGGAAGACCAGCACTGCAGGGATCTGTTTATTCTTCTCAAGATATTCCAATAAATCTATTACTTGCCTTACATTGTCCTTCATGTATCTGCCCTCGATAAATCCTGCTTGATCATCATGAATCACCTCTTGGATTACTGGCATCAACCTGTTGGCTAGTACTTTTGCATAAATTTTATAATCAGTATTCAGAAGAGATATTGGTCGATAGTTCTCCGGTTTTTTGGGACCTACTTGTTCTTTTGGTATCAAAGAGATATAAACTGCTGTCCATGATGGGGGTATTTTACCCTCTTGTTGAATATTACAAAATAAATCTCTAAGTTGTTCCACCATTTCTGCTTGCAAAGTTTTATAATACACTGCTGTCAAACCATCCGTTCCAGGAGCTTTAGCTGTTTTTAATTGTTTAATTGCTACTATTATCTCCTCCTCTGTTATAGGATAATTCATTCTTTCCTTTTGTTGATTAGTAATTTTTGTGACTCTTTTATTATCTAAGTATTTTTCTATAAGTCCATTCTGCACATCATCTTTAGCATATAGTTTAGTATAGTAATCTACAAAAGCTTCTTTAATTAATTTTTGTTGAAAGATTTCTTTCCCTCCAATATCAATACTATCAATAGTCCGTATACTCTGCTTCTTCCTTAGTGTATAAGCCAACCATCTGCCCGGTTTATTGGCATTACAAAATGTATTATGCCTCGCATATTGTAAATTTGTTGCAACTTGTTCCGCCATAAGCATTTGGAATTGATCTTTCAAAAGTTTTATAGCACCACGTATTTTTTCATCTGTTGGATTTTTAATAAGTAGCTGTTCTTTATTCTTTATTTCTGCTTCCAATTCAGATCTCTTCTTTTGTTGATTCAGTCTATGTTTAGAGTTCATGTAGATGAGTACCCCTCTCATATAAGCTTTGCTCGCATCCCACACAATTTCAGGTGGGGTACCCTTATTCAAGTTCATTTCAAAAAATTCTTTCAAATACTTCTTAAGTTCTGTTATATTTTTTTCATATCTGAATAAATTTTCATTTAATCTCCATGATCGTCTTTCAATTTTACCCGTCTCAAATTCTATTCATACTGGGCTGTGGTCAGTCAAAGTTCTTGGAAAAATCTTTGTTCTTTTTGTCTTAACAAGTAGATCATCTGACAACAAAATAAAGTCAATCCTAGAGAAGGATCTGTGTCTATCAGAGAAAAAGGTATAGTCCAGTTCTTTTGGATTATGTATTCTCCAAATATCTTTTAATTCCAAGTCCTCTTTCATATTGAAAAAAGTCTGCGGTAGTCTAATCCTGGATTTCGCCGTGCTCTTTTTATCTAATTTGGAATCAATTACTCCATTCCAATCTCCCATAATTAAAATAGATCTGTAGTCCAATTGCAGTATTTTAGTATGTAACATTTTATAGAAATGATCCTGTTGTTGGTTGGGAGCATAAATTCCAATCAAAAGAATTTGGCCATTTACTGTGAACAATTCAATTGCTAAAAACCTGCCATCTTCATCTGCTTCTATAAGTTTAGCTGTCAGTCTTTTATTTACATAAATAACCACACCATTATTTTTTTGCAAAGTTGAAGCCACAAAAAGTGTTCCTAATTTAGAGTTTATCAGATATTTTTGATCTTGAGTTCTAATGTGGGTTTCTTGTAAACAAATTATATCATTATTAAATTGTCTCAGATATGCAAATAACTTCTTCCTTTTCTGTAATAAGTTCAACCCATTCACGTTCCAAGATAAGCACCTAAATGTCATCTTTATCTTTTCGAAGCAACGAGCAGAATAACCGAATGTCTTCCATAATCTTCGGTTTCGCTCCCCCCATGGCTTCAGTCTCTTGTACAGTACTCTTAGCTCCCTTTTTGTATTGTCTTTCCTGTTGTTGCTTTTCTTTAAGTTGCTTAGATTTTGCACGAGTTATACGCTGGTCTTTGACTTCAACCATCTGGGCCAGGGCCAGGATTGGAGAAGATTCTAGCAGGGGCTCCTCCAGTAAACCTCCTACAGCACCTTGCATGTCCTCTGAGTCCACCTGCTTTGACTGTTGTTGCATCTCTTGCTGGGGTTGCTTCTTATCACTCTCCTTAATCTCCAACACTGTAGATGTATATGGAGATGGTGTTCTTTCTTTAAAATTAGCAGAATAAAAATACTCCGCCTTCTCAACAGTATTCAACCGATGTCTTTCTCCATTGTATTTCAAAATTATACCAGTTGGGGCATCCCACCGAAATGGTATATCTTGTTTTTTCAATTCGTTTACTAGAAAACCAAAGTCTTTTCTGGCTTTCAACATCTTAGGTGGTAACTCTTTAAAAACTCCAATTTGAGCCCCCCCCCCCCCACTTGCACAGAGGAGAGAAAAGATTTTTGCAGGATATCATTTCTTATTATTCTGTCTGTAAAATATATCACCACATCTCTGGGCAATTGTCTTTGTCTGGCCACCCAAGAATTCACTCTGTAGATTTTATATATTTTGTAAAAAACCACTTCAGGATTGATTTTTAAGAACACAGCCAGGGCATCAGCACAAATCTGTCTCAAATCCTGCCGGTCATCCTCTCTAATTCCTCTGAGCCTTATAGCAAATTTCATGGCCCTGAATTGCAACATAACAATTTCGTTCTCAACTTTCTGCACTTTTTCATCAACATCAAAAATTTTATAATCATTGTCCTTAATCTTAACATTGACTTCTGATTTAAAATCTTCCACTTTGGAATCCACTTTAATAATAAATTCTGCGAGGCCAGACGCCACATCGGATATTTTTTTAGTCACCTTGCCATAATCCTGTTTCACCATGTCTTTAATTTCATTAATTTCCTGCATAATTTCCTGTTGGGATTTTTGAAGTTTATCATCTATTTCTTGATGTGATTTTTGAAATTTGTCATCCAAAGCCTGAGAGATAAATTCTTTTAAATTTTCAAAATCAAAATCTTGTTTCTGAGTCTGTGTCTGTTGAGCAGGGGGAAGCTGCGTTTCATGTTTGTGTGTGGGGGATTCCCCCCCCCGCTGCCTTTCCTTCCTGCTTCTTTGAGGCCATCCTGCCACGTAGGCTAGATTTTCTGAAAAGGGAAGTCCCTTTTCCTTTTCCACCACCACAGAGACTTCTAAAAAAATCCCCCGGGTTTAATCAAATAGGAACTGGAGTAAAGCCAATTCAGATTTTAAAGAAAGAGGTTTTTTCCCCCCTTTCTTCTCTTGTTTCTCTTTATTACAAGTGGAGCAACTTTGTAGCAACTTTGTGGCAAAGCAAAATAACTTCACAAATCCACTCTCGCAAGCTCGTTAACTCTGGAGCTGGGCGCCATATTTTTTCAAATCACTTTCACTCACTCATACTTTCTCTTAAATTAAAAAGTCAACATAGCGCTAATACTTGCGATTTCCAAGTTTCAGGGTTCAGGTTAATATTTTCAATGCTTATTGAGGTTGGTTTCATTCAATTTGAACGTTTGCTGCAGCCGGCTTGTTCTGCTGAGAGCAGAATCGTCCCACGCCGTCCGGAGTCTCAGCAGGTTGGGAGGGAGCCGCGCCTGTTTCCTCCCCAGAAGCAATTCCCTGGGGGCTTACAGGGGCTCAACCTGTGCCCTGCTATCTCTCCTCCTTCAATCCTTTGGATTTTGGAGTTTTCGAGCTGCTTCTCGATCCCGAGGTGGCTCTACAGGCGGCGGGGCTGGCGGTCCTTAAAAAGGTACCGTCTTCGCTGAAGGCTAGCAAACCAGAAGTGCTGGGGTCTCCTTTTTGAAGACAGGGATGACAGTGGCTAGTGACCATAGGTTGGGTAGGGAGCTGGTCCTGAAGGATTTTTCAAAGATTATGCTTAGGGGTTCTGCTATAGCAGTGGAAAGCTTTTTTAAGAAGTATGCACATAGTCGATCAGATCCGATAGATAGAGATGTTTTTAGTCTGCATAGTGCCTTTTCAACATTATCTTCTGTGAAATCTATTTATGTTAGACCGTTGCAGTTATTAGTGGTATGACTAGGGAATGTTGGGCATGAGCCATTGCTATTTATAAAGATTGAGCCAAAGAATGTGTTAAAGAGGTTTGCTTTAACTGCTTCATCATTGCATTCTTTACCATTAGGCCCTTTTAGGGGTGGGATGGATCTTGAGTCTATAAGTTTGTTGTTTACAAATTATAGAAGGCGCGGTTGGATTTCATGCGCAGAAGGTTTTCTTCTTGTTTGATGTGGTAATTGGTGTATTCAGTCATTATTTGATGGCATATATTTTTTCTGGCAGCTTTTAAAGTTAGCTACATAGCCAGTTTTGTTTTTTCACCAGAGGGATTTTTTTTTTTTTTTTTTTTGGATTGGAGCTTTCTTATTGATATGGATAATTTGTTTTTCCTGGTTTTGGTGGTGATTTGTGGTACATATAGTTTAATAACTCTATTGATTTCAAGCAAGAAAATGTTATAATGGTCTTTGGCAGTGTTACAGCCAGAGAATAGAATTTGCCAATCAAGAGACGAGAGGTCGGAGTCCATGAGATCATAGTTGGCTTTTTTGAAGTTGTAATTGGGTGTCCCATTATTTTGGTGATGCTTGTAAGGGCGAATATTGAGACAAATGTCATTCATGCTATGGCCACTGTTATAAAAGGGTTCCATAAATTGAGTTTAAGCTGTTGCAGAAGATGAGGTCAAGGCAGTTGTTGAGTCTAGTATTGTTAATTACTAGTTGATCTAGACCTAGATTTGTAACAGCATTGTATAGGGTTGTATGGATGGGTTCAGTTGTATATTCGTTTATTGTCCAATTAATAAGAGGTAGGTTGAGGTCACCAAGAAAGATGAGAGAGTATGGGCAGGGGGCTGCCCATGTTAGTAGTGAAGTTAGCTTGTTCGCATGTGCAATATCATAGTCAGGGGCTCTGTAACATAGTAAGAAGCGAAGAGTGGTGTTTAAGGACAGTTCACAGATGATAGTTTCCGGAAGAGCAAGTTCATGTGCAATTTGAATATTTTTTAGGTTTAATGACTTTTTGTAGAAGACAGCTACTCCACCCTCTCTGTGGGTTTCACGGTCAGACCAGTAAACGTGATGGTCTCTTACTGTGATAATGGAGTCAGGGAGGGATGCGTTTAGCCATGTTTCACAGACAAATATGTCAAATATAGCAGTATTTAATAAGAGGAGGAGTTCAGGCATTTTGTTTACTATGCTTCTTGTGTTTATTAGTTTGCATTTGAGGTCAGTAGTGGTTGGTATTGAGGAAGTAAGGGGCATGCGTACCTAGTTTTGGATGATGGTTGGCTGAATGTTTTGGGTGATGAAGGGTTGGATGTTGGAGGATTGATTGTGGGTCTTACATTTTATGCAGTCAGCATGGTAGTCGATGTATAGATTTGTGTCACCTTGGTCTTGGAGTCATTTGAGTTCTGCACAGATTTTACGGGAGCGGATCTGTTGTAGTAGAGATAGATCAGGCTGTGATTGAAGTTTGCTGTGGTTGTGGTTGGATATGGCAATTGAATTTATAATGTAAATGAACTTTCATTTGATGGTCTCATTTTTGCAGATGACTCTACAGAATCATGGGGCCACTGAGCCATCACTGTTCTTATATTCTGGGCCATCTGTGGAGACTTCAATGATTTTGTCAGGAGAGATAGTTGGTATGTGATGACTGCTAATGATGTTATGAACCTTTGTGATATCAGGTTCATTGGTAACATCTAATCCAAATAAGATAGCGCTTTGATGTTTTTGTTCTCACTCAATGGTATTTTTAATGAGTATGGAGATGTTGGTTGGTTAGTTGGCAACTATTTGTGGCTTTGGTTGTGGTTGAGGTAATAGTTGTTGAATTGGGATAAGATTTTGATCTGTTGATTTTGATTTTGATTTCTCTGTGCTGTAATTTTTTTCCAAAAGATGTAAAACGTGATTCTAAACATACTAGTATACGTGCTTCTAAACTTGATTCTATGGTGTCTATGATTATTTGCTGTGTCTTTATATTTGTGTCTATGGTATGGACCCTGTCAGACATGGCAATGGAATTGCTTGAGAAACTGACTCCAAGTCACTTGGGTTTAAAACTGATTTAAACTAACCTAATCCACCTCCATGAGTCAGGTATCAAAGATCTACACATCTTTCTTTAGTTGTACCAACCATATCCCATTACTACAATCTATTAAAACTATACAGGTAGTCCTCAACTTACAACCACAATTAGGATCAGAACTTCTATTGCTAAGTGAGGCAATCATTAAATGAGTTGTACCCAATTTTATGACCTATTTTGTCACAGTTGTTAAGCAAACATGGTTGTTAAGTGAATCCAGTTTTTTATACTAACTTTGCTTGTTGGAAGCCAGTTGAAGAGGTCACAAATAGCAATCATTTGACCCCAGGTCATTGCAACCACCATAAATACATGCCGGTTGCCAAGTGCCTGAATTTTGAGCACACAACCGCAGGGATTCTGCAATGGTCATAAGTGCAAAGACCAATCTTAAATAACATTTTTCAGCACCACTATAACTTTGAACAGTTGCTAAGCAAATGGTTGTAAGTCAAGGACTATCTTGACTTACAACCCCATTCCCAGCCATTCTGCAAGCATATTTTCTGACTCATGTACCTTTTACGTCATAGATCTAAAACCTGTGAAATACTTTTTGCCTTCCCCTGAGGATAACTTTTGTACCTACCTGTTTAATAGCTACTTAATCCCTATTGCACCATCCCATTTCTTAGAATAATATTCAAACTACTAAGAACTCATAACTGCATAAAAAGGAGAAAAAGAAAACAGATTTTTCTTTTCATACATTTTGTAGATATGGGAGCACCTTGGATATAAATTTTTATAACCTCCTATTGTCCAATGAGCACATTGATTAACAAAATTAATAAGGGTTTATTAATAACTACAGTGGATTTCAAGAACTATTTCCAATTATGAAATATTAATTATTAGCTTGATTAAGAAATAAGCACTATGAATTGCAAACACCATACATACAGAGTACATTATATAAATTTAGCATTTTCACATCACCTGTATGTTCCAAAGATATAATAGCAATTATAAAGATTTTGTTTCACTGAGTGGCTTCATTTGAGTAATGATTCCATATTACAAATTCACCACTGTTTTTTGAACCTACAGTTGACCAAAATACAAAGATTATTGCAAATTTTGCATGTTGTGTTTTTGATTTGATAAATTACTACCTAAAATAATGATAAAGAAGGCAGAGTTCAGCTAATTGTTCTAAGAAAAATGTGATAAATGCACTTTTATGCCCCTTCATTTTTTCCCCTGCTTTTGAAATATTACTTTTAGCAACAGCCACTTTTGTAATATCATTTCTTGGTTTTTCTCTATGTTTTCTTATCCCAATTTTCTCTGTACTTCTTTTCTTGTTAAAATAAAGTAGTTTTAATTTTTATTTTTAAAAGAGACACCACCTTCCTCATAACACATCAATTATTCATCTGGAAAAAAACTGAATCACCATAAAATGTCCTGTCTGGGACAGAAGAAGGGAGAGTCTGAGCCTAGATATTTTTGGTCCCAAGCCAAAAAATCCAATTACCTTTGGGCAGGAAATTCAAAACAAGAAAGTGGGGAGGGCAAAGCTATTGGTACATAGCCTGTATCTTGCAGGAAAAGACAAGGTTAGGGATGCTTTGAATCCACTGTATGGGAACAAAATAGATTTTTTTTTGTTCTGCTTCTTTGTCTGAGTGGTTCCAATAAAGAAATATGCTTATTCCCCCCTGCCTGCCCCATACCTTTCTCCCAAAGATTCTGCAAATACTATGATTGTATAGGGCTGAAAAATACAACATGGGAATTTACCAATTTTTACTCTTTTTTTAAAATAAATTTTATTAGAGCATCAAAAAGAAAAATCAAAAACAAATGTATAATAATTTTTCTATCACGGTGTAACATTGCCAAAATATCCATATATACATACATATATATATATATATATATATATATATATATATATATATATATATATATATATATATATATATATATATATACCAGTAATCAAAGAGTAAAAATAGAAAATATTTGCAGATTCTTGTATACAAATTTACCTTTCCAATACTTATTGATTACCATGAATATACAATTATCTATAACTATAATCCAACATTATCCTTTGTCTCTCTCCCATCATTTCTGGGTCCAATCATACCACATATTCCAACTACCATAAAAGTCTGAGTCTCTTTTACCTTGATCAGTTTTGTAAGTCTGTTGGACTCTGTACATTCCATGATTTTATAAATTATTTTTGCGTCCGTTGATAAGTCCTCATTCTTCCATTCTTGTGCGAATGCCAGTCTCCCTGCAGTAATTATGTGCAGCATCAAATACCATTTAGTCAATCCAATATTTGCGGGTCTAACCCCCAACAAAAAAGTTTCCGGTTTCAGTTCCACTCTACAGTGTGTAATTTCAAATAACCATCGTCGTATTTTCATCCAATATTTAGGTGCCAGCAGGCATGTCCACCATTGGTGGAAGTAAGTTCCATTGCTATGTCCACATTTCCAGCACTGTGAAGATGTCCCGGGGAACATTTTAGCTAATCTTGCTGGAGGTAGGTGTCATCGATAAACCAAATATTCTCTTTATAAGAGGATGCCATAGTTAATTTTAAATTTTTAAGCCAAATCTCTTCCCATTTTTAAAGATCCAATGAATAATCCATATTTCACCCCCAAGCAATCATGGAGTCTTTAACAACTCCCCCACTTTCAGTGATAATAGATAAGAATAGCATTTCGATAGGGCTTTCCTGTCATTACCTAATAAGATTTTATCCAATTCTTGTTTTCCATGATATATCCCTTCACTCTCCTGATCTTTCTTCCACCTTGAGTGTATTTGGATGTAGGCCCACCAGTCTATGTTACATCCCTCCGACCTCAGTTGTTCCCGTGTCTTCAGTCTGCCCTGAGTATCCAAAATATCTTCATAGGCCAAGACCTTCTCTCTTTTATATAACGTCGGATATACCAGGGCTTCTTGAATCGAGATCCAACATGGTATATTCACATACAACTTTCTCCTAAGTCTTTCCCAGGTATCCCCTAGGATCTTACGTAAATAGTGATTCCGAAAATACCTCGGTCGGGCTGACTGTCCTGGCCATAAAAAGTGGTGCCAACTGTGTTGAAGGCCATAACCTTCTGCTGCCAATAGCTGCCTCCTTTTCAGGGCGATCCAGTCCTTCACCCATATCAGAATGGCTGCCTGATGGTAAAGCTCCCAATTTGGGAGTCCAAATCCCCCTCTAATTTTAGGTTCCTGCATCATCCTGAGCTTAATCCTTGACTTTTTACTTTGCCAAATAAATTTAGAAATAACTCTGTTCAAAGTGTTAAAGAATTCCCTATCCAAACTTACCGTGGCAGTTTGGAACAAAAACAACCATGGGGGGGGGGGGGGGACATACATTTTGACTGCAGCAATCCTTCCCACAAGTGATAACTGTAAATTTTTCCACCTCTCCAAATCTCTAACTGTCTGATTATAAAGGGGCCTTGGTGGCGCAGCAGACTAAAGTGCTGTTAAGTAGCACCAGCTGCCTGCAATTACTGCAGGTTCAAATCTCACCAGGCTCAAGGTTGACTTAGGCTTCCATCCTTTCAAGGTAGGTAAAATGAGGACCCGGATTGTGGGGGCAATAAACTGACTTTGTATAAAAAAGAACACTGTTGGGGGGGGGCGAAAGCCCTACTAAGCAGGTATATACAAAAAGTATGAAGGCTATTGCTTAACGCATTGTAAGCCGCCCTGAGTCTCCGGAGAAGGGCGGCATATAAATCGAACCAATAAATAAATAAATAAACATAATTATCCTCCTTTACCGACACCTTGCTGTCAGCCAAATTCCCAAATATTTTATTCTATTAGTTATCTGCATCCCCAGGAGTCCCTCCAACTGACATCTCTGCCTCTGCATCATGTTTTTAACTAATATTTTCATTTTTTCCTCGTTAATTAGCAATCCTGCTACTCTCCCAATATCCCTAAGTACATGTAATAGCTTCAATCCTGATTCTGATGGATTTTCCAGTATGAAAACTAAATCATCCGCATATGCCTGAGCTTTCACCTCTTGGTGCCTAACCCTCATTCCTCTTATTTCCGTGTTCCACTTAATCTCCCTAAGCAATGATTCTAGTGTTAGCACAAATAATAGCGGAGAGAGTGGACAACCTTGTCGTGTACCCCTACCGATCCAAATCTTCTCTCTTTCCTCCCCATTGATTAATACTTTTGCTATCTGTTCATGGTAGATTGCTTGCACTGCTCCCATGAAACTCTCACCGAAATCCATATATTTCATCTGAGAAATCATAAAGCCCCAGCTCACTCTGTTGAACGCCTTTTGGGCATCTACAAAAATCAAGGATAACTGTTTGTCTGGACAATTTTTATAATACTCTAAAGTATTCATCACCATTCACGTAGTTGTTGGTTGGGCAGGAATCCATTCTGATCTGGGTGTATAAATTGGTTAAGGAAACATCCAAGTCTCGCGGCCAGAAATGCTGTAAATATTTTATAGTCCAAATTAAGCAATGAAATCGGTCTGTAATTTTTAATAAATGTCAAATCAGTACCTTCCTTCAGTAAAATAGATATGTAGGCCTCTGACCAAAATTACGGTATTTGGGAATCTTTTGTCACCCTGCTAAATAGTTCCACCATGTGCTTACCCAGCACCTCAAAACCCATCTTGTAAATTCTACAGGTAATCCATCCATCCCTGGTGTCTTCTCATTCACTTGTTTTCCCATAATCAATTCTACCTCACCCTCGGTAATTTCTGTGTTAAGCAATTGTTTCATTGTCCCAGTAATCTTTGGCAAGTCTGTGCTCTCTAAATATGTCCAAATACCTTGCTCCCCTTCTTCACCCCTTTTATACAGCTGAGGAAAAAATTCTTGCACCACCCTTCTCTTACCTTCCCTGTTAACATGCAACCTTCCACCTTTATCTTTTAACCCCTCTATTCTTCGATTTTCTCTCTCCTTTCTTAGGCGATAGGCTAACCACCTCCCTGGCTTATTGGCATTCTCAAAATGATTTTGCTTTGCCCATTTTATTTTATTGGCTAACTCTTCCTGGTCCCACAGCCTAATTTGATATTGCAAAAAATTCCTCTCTTCTATCCAATTTCCAGTTTCCTGACCCCTTTGCATTGCCTCTTCAGCTTTTTGTAAGCTGCTCAGGAAGGCTTCCCTCTGCTTTCTTTGAGCCTTATGTTTGCCCACCAAATATTTAATCGCCAGTCCCCTCATCACTGCTTTGGCTGTATCCCAAGTATTATATATTGAGGTATCTTCCTTTTTATTTTCATTTTTAAAAAGCCGCATCTCTTTCTTGAACATATTTATAAATGCTTCCTCTTTCAAAATCCCTACATTCATTCTCCATCTATTCCTTCTTTGGCCCAATATTTTCCAGGTGAACAATAAAGGGTTATGGTCGGCCTATTCATTAGTACCAATTTCTACCTCTGAGGTTATCTCATTCGAGTCAGGAGACATCCAAATCATATTGATACGTGACCATGAATGATGCCTGGGGGAGAAGTAAGTATATTGTTTCCTTCCAGGGTTCTGTAACCTCCAGACATCATATATACCAAATTGCTCTCTTATATTCTCACATATCCTTGGTAGTACCCTCTTCACATCTCTCCCTCCTCCTTTCCTTTTCCCCGGGACATAATCTTTGGCCTTATCTATAACAGCATTAAAATCACCCAGCAGGCAGATATATTCATATTCCATTTCTGTGAGTTTGTTATATAAATTTTCATAAAAGGTCCCTTGGTTACAGTTGGGGGCATAAATAACTAATAAACACTTCCACTGACCAATCTCCAATTCCACCATTAATACTCTACCTTCCTGATCTGCGAATACTTTCTTGGCCACCAAATGATGCTGCACATAAATCACCACTCCTCTTTTTTTTTTTTTTGATCAGCTAGTGAGGTAAATTTTTTACCTAATCTAGAATTTTCTAATAAGCTATCTTGAGACTTTTTTATATGTGTCTCTTATAGACAAATAAAATCATATTTACATTTTCTTAATTTATTCATTATCCTTTTTCTTTTAATAAGAGCATTTAAACCATTAATGTTTACCGATAGCAAGAGTACATTTTCTCCCATCCCTTTCCTCCTTGTCAGCCATTACTTTCCCACTGTTTGGACTTTTTTCATCTGTCCTGTCTCTCTTTGTGCCGTCGCTGTTCCTCCTCTTCCTTGGTCCTCCTTTCCATTCTTTCTGTCACTTTTACCTTCACCACACATCCGCTCCTGGGCTGTCAGGTGTGGTCTGGCTGCTCCGAACTCCATGGGCTCCTCAGCCGTTGCCACAAAATGCGGGATGGCCCGGGGCGCTGTCGGTGCGGGACGCAGGGGTGCAGAAGCTGCCGGTGGTTCCTGGAGAGGCCGATGAGGCCGTCGCTGTTGGAGGCGGGCGTTGATACACAGGCACTGGGTCACCAGAGTGTCGAGGGTCTGAGGCACCTCCACCCGAACCAGTTCGTCCTGCAGCTCATCTGAGAGGCCGTCCTGGAAGGCGTCCATCAGCGCCGCCTCATTCCAAGCCGAGTCCTGGCCTAGAAGTCAGAATTCAGCAATATAGTCCTGCAGGGGCCACTTCCCTTGATGGAGGTCCTTAATGCGCCTAGCTGCCGTCTGAATCCGAAGGAGGTCCTCATACATCACGCGCAGGTGTTGCAAAAAGCCCTGATAGTCCAAGAGCAATGGGCTATTTTGAAGCAACAGGGGCGTGGCCTATTGGGCAGCAGAGTCAGAAAGGAAGCTAATCACAAATGCCACCCGAGCCTGGTCATCCGGAAAATCCTCTGGCCTCATAGTCATAAATAGTTGGCATTGTCCCATGAAGGCCGGGAACATCTCTGGCTGCCCAGAAAACCTATCTGGCACATTCACTGGGCATCTCTGATGGGGAGGAGGAGGAGGAGGAGGAGGGAGAGCTGCAGGAGCATTCCCCAAAGCAAATTGGGCAGTTAACTGTGCCACTTGCTGCTGCAGGAGCTGATTATCAGCTTGCAGCTGTTGTAACTGCTGCTGCAGCTATTGGTCCATTGTGGTTAAATTATGGGTTAAATTTTCTGGTGACGGACAAGATGTTCTGTCCCTGTCCCACACACGCACACAAACAGACAGCCGGGGGTTAAATAAACTGGCAGACAACCAATTCTTCCGATAAGATGCTTGGCAGCAACCCAGTAGCTGCTTGCCAAGAACTTTACTCAATAAACAAAATACCCACAGTCAAGAATTGTCCAGTTCGTAAAATAAATCCAAGACCGATAATGTTGTTTCCAAAGATGCAATGTGACTCGATAGTAGTTAGTTTTGTCCATCACAGAGTCTGAATGGCCACCTCACCCCCTTTTATATCCTGTGGGGTGTGGTCCAGTGACTCAGCCTAATCTCTGGCATGCCTTTTCTTCTGTTGCGTGCCCTTATCTCTGCGACGCTGCCGAGGATCCAGCCAAGACTCATTACGCTCATCACTGTCCACCTGTGGCTGCATGGACGTGCTTGGCCCCGGCCCTATCTCTTGCCCTTCGGCGGACACCGAAGGCATTGCCAGAGAGGAGGGTCCTGGAGAGGGAGGCCTTGCCAACTCCTCTGCTTCACTCTCAGAGTCCTGTCCTACCGATGACACAGGCTCAGGTAATGGAGCCACAACACATAGCTTGGAGAGCCTGCATAGAGGGAGACTTTCCAGCCAATGACATATCTTCAGCAGATCTTGTTGAAGCCAATGGAGATGCAGATGCAGGGAAAGCTAGGTTCTTCTTATTCACTTTAGTAACCGTAGACGTTGTAGACATTTCTGGGTCACGCCAGAATTTCTTCCAAATCAGCATAGGCTATAGCCCTTAAAAACTATTTCCAACACAAGCCAGTTAATTCTCTTTCTCAGTGATTCAGATTTTCTCTTCCCTGCTGTCCCAGCTTCAGCCACAAGGTGGAAAAAAGAGCTCTTCCAGTTGTAGACAGCTCCAACAATAACGATCAGAAAGCGAAAGGCAAAAATGTCAAGTCACTATGTATCCCTCAGTCCGGCATGCATCAGGAGTTCTTTAAACAGAGAAATCTCAAGAGAGTCTCAAATAAGAAGCAGCCTAACGATCACCAAACGTCTCCAAAGGGAATGTTTCCAGAAACCCAAATAAGAACCAAAAGGAAATAACCTCAATTAACTCCAATCACTCTGCCGCCGCTGTTCCAAAAATATATATATATATATATTAACAGCTGACTCCACACCACAAAAGTCAAAAATGGCAGTCTCCACTCCAGCCATTCACTTTCCCTGTATTGGCCAATACAGTTCAAAGAGGCTAGTATAATTCTTTTCTCTCCCACTCACTCAGCATGGCAATCTCAGTCCAATAATTTACACCGTGACAGATTGGCTTCCCTCTCCAAGAGGATGAGTCACTGCTTCGGAGCGGCGTTCCGCCACCTTCTTCCTACAAAGGCACCCCGGGGGAGGGGGTTCTTCAGCGTGTGGAAGATGTCACCTCCACACATGCCTTGGTATCCCTTCTCCTTCACAAACCTCTCTGCGGTTTGCAATGGCTAAATAAAACCGCTGTTTGTAGAAAAGGGAAAGCTGGATATAGAGCTTTCACTCTGTCCAGCCATCCATTGCGGTGACGTCACCGGAAGCCACCAATTTTTACTTTTGTGTTCTGTGATGTGGTTGCATTAAATAGACAATGCAGCATCCTGAGAAATGCCCCTTTAGTATAGGACTATTATTTTTGCAACTTTAAGCCTTTTCATTCTAAAATGGAATTAATAATGGATGAAGCTTCAGAAACTAGGGATAATGCAAGAAATGAAAAGCAATTTCAGCTCCTCCAAATTTCCCACCTCCTGCTTATTCCTTTGTTAATAGAATTTGTTTCTAGAAAGTAATAAAAGAAGTCTACTTATGTACTTATGCTACAAGTGTGCAATTTTAAAATTTCTAATTGGGGGAAATATGGGACATAACATTTGGATTACTTATGATCAAACTGGTTTCTGTATGCTTTTTCTTCTAGACAAAACTTCTGTCCCACAGGGAATCCTTTCTTCTGACACTGGCCAGGTGGGCATGCTGCCTCCCGGGTAATGCGGGCGTGTGGCCTCCCAGGGAGAGAGGCAAGAGGAAATGGTTTCCAGCAGCCCAGCCTCATCAGCCTGGAGATGAGATCGGGCTGAGCCACCCCCATTCCTCCACCAAACCAGAAACTGGATGCTGGGAGCGAAGGGGAACTAGGGGGGTGACAGCAATGAAGTGATTGAGCACAGTACCTGAGGCGACATTGGTGCCTGGAGACACAGTCTTGGGCAACCAGAGAGGTTCCAGAGGACGTGCGAAGCCCTGCTTGAGGAGCTGCTTGGGAGTCCTGAAACTGTCGCAGCTGCTGCCTCCAATTCCTAAGCAAGCCCTGCTTTCTGGGGCCGATCAGACACATCCCCTCAGCCTTGAACAGCGCTGGAAGCCTGGTCAAAGCCATTGTTGGACATATCAGCCTCATCTGAGGCAAGTGGCTGGGCGGGGAGGGTCAAGGTGTGGCATTTAGCCAGTTCGCCAAACTGCACAAAAAATTAGCTACTGGTTCTACTGAACTGGTGCGGACCGGCTGATTGCCACCACTGCCTATCTCTATCTCTATCTCTATCTCTATCTCTATCTCTATCTCTATCTCTATCTCTGTCTCTGTCTCTGTCTCTGTCTCTGTCTCTGTCTCTGTCTCTGTCTCTGTCTCTATCTCTATCTCTATCTCTATCTATCTCTATCTGACGTGGAAGCTATTTTGACATATCCCTTATATTTGCCCCTTGGAAGACAGCATATTTCAGCCAGCACATTATGGATATAGTTAGAAGATATTTGTTTCTGTTACTTATAGCAGTAAGTGGCTAACTACTATGATTCACCTCTTTGCCTTCTTATAAAGTGCAATTGTATTCTTCTTACTCTTCGGGAATCCAGCATCTTGTCTCCCATTCCACAGAAATCCCCCCCCCCCCGAGGACTTTTCTTTCTGCAAGAGTCTAAAAGATTTATCTCAATTCCAGTGATGCAAAGTATCTCCTATGTTTTTGCCTTCTAGTAGTTAACAAAATTACAGAACAGCCTTGGAAGGGACACTGGAGATCCTCTAGTCCAACCTCCTGATCAAGCAGGAAACCCTATACCATTTCAAATTGCTGTCCAATCTCTTCTTAAAAACCTCCATGATGGAGCATCCACAATAAGGAAATTTCTCCTTATTTCTAAGTTGTTGTTGTTTTTTATTTCATTTATATGCTGCCCTTCTCCGGAGACTCAGGGTGGCTTACAATGCGTTAAACAATAGCCTTCATACTTTTGTATATTTATACAAAGTCAGCTTATTGCCCCCATTAACTAGGTCCTCAATTTACCTACCTTAGAAAGGATGGAAGGCTGAGTCAACCTTGAGCCTGGTGAGATTCGAACTTTACAGTAATTGCAGACAGCTGGTGTTAATCACAATGCTATTAATCTGCTGAGCCACCAGGCCACCAGTTTGTTCTCTCCTTGATTAGTTTCCATCCATTGCTTCTTGTTCTGCCTTCAGTGTAGTTATTTTTGATCTTTGGCATCCTCCTTTGTTGAACTATATTCCTTCTGGAGAATTACTTTCTCTGTCAACTTCTGCTGTTAACACCTCCTTTCTTAAAATCTTTACCAGTTTAGCTCTGCCTGTTATGGAAATGCTTTTCTTATACTGAGAGCTTGTGGGAGGGGAAGGTGATTCCTTGCTTGGTGTGTCAGAGCAACTGGGCAGGGTGTTGTCTGTGAATTGAGTGGATATATAATGCTTGTGCTGGGAGTGCTGGATGTGACTCCTCTGCTGCAGTGAGGAAGGGGATGATCAATTGATTTTAGATCAAAAAGAAAGTGTTGAAGATGGGAGATGGAATGGTTGGTGGGGAAGGTAGGGCAGGGCAGTGTATTTCAGTGGTGTCAGGTAATGGGAGAGATGAGAGGTAAGGGGGAAACCACTCATGGGGAACACGACCTTGGAATTTAGAATACCCATTTTGTATTCTGCCCTCTTGCATTCATCCTACTTACCTGGTCAGCAGATCTGTGAGGGCCTGGATTTTAGGCTGCTGCTTTTAAATGTCAGATCAGCCTGTTATAAGGCTTGCATTATTGCTGATTTGATTCTTGTAGAGAAGGCTGATCTGGCTTACATCATTGAGATCTGGCTGGGCCCTGGAGGTGTTGCTTTCTTAGAAATGTGCCCAGCGGGTTATTGAATATGGCACCAGCTTAAATTTCAGGGCTGGGGAGGGAGTGTGGTGTTGTCATCAGGAAATCTCTGGTAGCTTCCAGAGTCATGGCTCCACAAGTTCCCAGTGTGAGACACTTGTTCTTACTTTGGCTCAAGGGATCAGTTGGCATTGCTGCTGCCATACAGCCCCTCTGATGGCGACTTCGCCGGGACTTTGAGGCTGAGGCAATATTTTGCTGAGGGCCGTTCAACCCCTCAGGCCCTCGGGGCAGCCGCTCCTGAACATCCTCCAGGCGCCACAGGAGTATCCAACTTCCAGGAGGCGGCAGCAACTTCCCTGTGAGGCCAACGGTGCTGTGAGCGAGTCCAAGAACCCTGCAGTGTAGGAAAGGAGGTGTGAATTGTTCCTGGCCAGGACGTGTGGGTTGAAGACACCTCAGGTGAGTATATGTAAGAAATTGTTACCTGTCTCATTTGAAGACAGACGAGGGGACCTGATTTCTCCCCTGGACTTGGGACGGTTGTCCTAAAGAAGTCCGTGTGAGGTAATTGTGTGGGACGGTTAAGTCACCGCATTTCTCATCAGTGGTCATGAGTTCTGGGGCTGCAAGTCGGTGGCAGTGTGTTAGAATGTGGGGGAATACCCAGAGCGTGCCCAACACTCCATTGGCATGCATGTTGAAAGGATTTGATAGCTATTTTGGGGACCCCTCATATCCCAAAGTGACAAAAGAATGTTTAAAGTATTTATGTAAGAATGTGTGGCCCCATATGGGAACTGGGTGGCCGCCGGAGGGCTCTTTTAAGGAGGAAGTTACAGATGAGCTGTGGGGGGTTATAGCGGTAGCCCAAGAAAAATATCCAGATCAGTTTCCATACATAGATCAGTGGGTGAATGCATTAACTGAAAAAGCTGATGATTTGCTACAATGTCAAGCTGAGATGGTGTGCCTCTGTGTTGCTAGACCAAGAAATAAGTATAGTAGAAGGAATATTGTGAAGGAAGGGAGAGAGAAAGGAGGGAAATATGTGAGGACGCAGTATAGGACATGGAAGATTTTGGTTGGGGATGAGGAAGAGGTCGTTCGCCATCCTCCCAGTGCTCCGCCGTTACCGCCATACCAGCCGCCCGCTGGAGGGGGTGCTGTTGGTGGGGGAGCGCCTGATGATCAGGCAGGAAAGGACGATGACAGAAAGGGTCCTCAAATCAAAACTAGCCCATCTACAGATGAAAGTGGACAGAGTGATGTGGAAGAAGATGAGGAGGCTCTTGGAGCAGTTGGGGGAGTGGTGGAAGGAGTGCAGACCCATGCGGCCAAGGCTAAGGTGAAGGCTGCAGCTGCAGCTAAGGCTAAGGCAAGGGCAGCTAATGTTGAGCTGAGTGCTTCATTAAGACAGGTGGACCAGCAAGTAATTAATGCAGCAGGTCAAGCAGAAATACAGCCCATGTTTCAGTATGTTCCGTTTTCCACTACTGATCTGTTGAATTGGAAACAACATTATGGACCCCTCTCTGCTAAGCCCACAGAGATGGCAGATCTTTTCCAAACCATTATGCAAACCCATAACCCCACATGGAATGATATACAATTGCTAAATGTTTTACTAACCCCTGAAGAGAGAGAAAAGTGGAAATCAGCTATGAGGAAGGGTGTCAGGGAGGCGTTCCCAGAGGATGCTAACTTTGCTAGAGAATTGCCGTTGCGAGTGCCAGAAGTTGATCCGGGATGGAATCCCCGGGTGCCTGATGATTTGACCCATTTAACAGAATATAGGAATGTGGTGGTAAAAGCTCTGAGAATGCAGGAAAACCCCCAGTGAATATGTCTAAGCCTTCATTAATAACCCAAGGGGCAGATGAAAGTCCTGAGAGTTTCTTGCAAAGATTGATTGAGGCATATGAGTTGTACATGCAGGTGGATCCAAGGCTCCCGGTAAATGTGAGAATGTTGAATGAAAGGTTCATAGCTCAACATTATGAAGACATTAGAAGGAAATTGCAGAAGCAAGAAGGAGCTTTAGGAAAGAATACGAGTTAGCTGTTGGAAATAGCGAGGAAGGTATACGTAAATAGGGAAAAGGTGGAAAAGAAAGAGAAGGAGGCTAAGATGCATAAGAAGGCTGAGTTGTTAGCTGTGGCTTTACAAGGAGGAATGTTCTTGGGACCAAACCAGTGTGCTTATTGTAAAGGTGAGGGACACTGGCAGAGGGAATGTCCACGGTGTATGATGAGAGGTAGGGGGACCTGGAGAGGAGAACAAAGACCGCAGCCTGATGGAGGTAATAGAGGAGGTCAGGGAACTGGTCAGTTCATAGGGAGAGGTGGATTTCATGGAAGGTGAGGTGGCAGAGGATTTAACAGAGGTTTTGGAAACCCCAATAGGCTCAGAGAGATACTGGAGACTGTGGGGTTGGCTGAAACTGATTGGACGGACGGACTGACGGGGATCAGGCTTGGAGGAGGCCCCACCTGAGCCATTGGTTACAGTGGATGTTCAGGGTCAACAAACAACTTTTTAGTGGATACTGGAGCAGGGAGATCAGTTGTAAATAAGCCTATAGCAGCACCTGGACCGTATACAATTCAGGTCCAGGGAGTATCAGGACAGGTCTTGGGACACCAGGTTTTGAAGCCTGTCTCTTGCGACTTTAAAGGAGCAAAAATCCAGCATGAGTTTCTGTATATTCCAGAATGCCCTATTCCATTATTAGGTAGGGATCTACTTAGTAAATTAGGGGCAACTATTTCTTTTGATGAGGGTCGACAAAGGGTGACGGTGAGGCATTCCCCGGAAGAGATTTGGAGATTGATGGTAGGAAGACAAATTAACGAAGAACCCAAGGGTGTTTTATGGACTCAGCTTGATGTGCCAGGGCTATGGGCTGAGGATAATCCCCCGGGATTCGCAGCTCAACATCCACTGGTAGTGGTAGAAATGAAGCCGGGTGCCGTTCCTATACGATTAGGCCAACGACCTGTTTCAAGGGAAGCAATCTATGGTGTATATGAAAGCATTCAGAAATACCTAGAGGCAGGAGTCCTGGTACCTATTCAATCTCCCTGGAATACTCCAATTATTCCAATAAAAAAGGCAGACGGCTCTTACCGCCCAGTGCAAGATTTGCACCCCGTGAACGCCCTAACAGTAACCCTACACCCCACTATATCAAATCC
The DNA here is from genome assembly GCA_022577455.1 of Arizona elegans. Lineage (NCBI taxonomy): Eukaryota > Metazoa > Chordata > Lepidosauria > Squamata > Colubridae > Arizona > Arizona elegans. Next base: position 161,758,778 of record JAKOOJ010000001.1, read on the forward strand.
CTATACTCTCCTTAGTTTAATCCCACCCCGAGCTGCTTGGTTTTCCGTTATAGATTTGAAAGATGCTTTCTTCACAATACCCATCCATCCAATTAGTCAGCCTTTGTTTGCATTTGAATGGGAGCACCCCAGGAATGGAACAAAATCACAATATACTTGGACTAGGCTCCCCCAAGGGTTTAAAAATTCCCCTACCCTGTTTGGGACTGTGTTGGCAAAAGATCTGCAATACTATGTGCCATGTCAACAGGGGGATACTGTGTTACAATATGTAGATGATGTTCTAGTAACAGGACAAACCGAAGATGCTTGTTGGGATAATACTAAGGTGCTGTTAGATCTGTTGTTGGAGTGTGGGTATAGAGTTTCCCGGAAGAAGGCTCAGCTTGTGTAACAGCGTGCTAGGTATTTAGGATATGCTGTGTGGCAGCTTTCCTTCCCAGGCTCCTGAACCCTACCGTAGAACTGGCAATGGAGTTTCTCTGGGTTATAGTTCTGGGGGACTTCAACTTGCCATCCTCAGGGGAGGGGTTCAGAGGAAGCTTGGGATTTCATGGAAACCATAACTTCCATGGGCCTGTCCAAGGTCATCCAGGGCCTGATTAAGAATAGCAGTCTAGTCAATAACACTTGGTCTAGTATTCTTATTGGAGCAGTGCCATTGTGACCTAGAATTGGTGGACCTGTCTTTTGTAGCCTTGTTGTGGTCAGATCACAGTCTGATGGCAATAAGTTTCTCTAGAGCTGAGGTGAACCCCCCCCCCTTTCAGGTAGGCAGAACCTATTAGGTAAGACCATCCCCAGCAACTAATGGACTCAGATGGGTTTTAGAAGGAACTAGGGGTTATAACTGCAGATCTGCTGTTTAGTTCTGCTCTTAGTCACTGCTTGGAATAGGAACATCCACTCAATTCACAGACAACACTCTGCCCAGTCACTCTGACATGCCAAGCAAGGAATCCTGAGCAAGGAATCCTGGATAGGATTGTACCCATGCAACCTCTACTACCTCTCCATTCCCAATAGTATATGGAGGAATTGAGAAGGATGAAATGGATCAAGAGACATCTAGAGCACCACTGGTGGAAGACAAGGAATGAACTTGATCAAACACAGGTAAGAGCTGCTATATCCTGGGGAAGGAGGATACAGAGGTCTACCTGAAAGGGGCATACTGAGGAATTTGCTGATTTTCTGGAACACAAAATCGCTGGGCTTCATTCCTAGTTAAATACCAGCATGGACACTGGTCAATAGAGGCACCTCTGGCAGGTTCTTGGTCAGTTATTTGGGAATGGTTTGATCCCAGTGCTCCTGATAAAGTGGATAGAGTCCTAGAGCGTATGAGCACAAGAATCTATGTTTTAGATCCATGCCCCTCCTGGCTTGTGAAAGCTATTTAGGAATGGCATGCAGGTGGGTTCTGGTGGTGATTAATGCTTCCCTGCAGGAGGGGGTTGTGCCCCAGCATTTTAAGAAGGTTGTGGTCTGCCCTTTCTTTAAGAAGCCATTACTAGATTCCACCTGTTGGATAATTTTCTATCTATCTCCAATCTTCCCTTTTGGAAGAAGATGACTGAAAAGGTGGTTGCATGGCAATTCCAGAGATTCCTGAATGAAATGGATTATCTAGACCAGGGGTGAAATGCTACCAGTTTGCATCGGTTCAGGCAAACCGGTAGTAATAAAAGCTAAAAAAATGCTATCAGTTTGTCCGAAATGGCATTTCCAACGATTATCTGTGCTGCATGATTTAAATTCGCTAGAAAGCAGGATTTCATGCTTTCCCCCCCTCACTGTTCTACTTACCTTCTTAAGCCTCATTTTTCCGCACAAAGCACACATTTTGTGCGCACTGTGCACGGCATGCATTTGGCATGCACTGCGCATGCGCAGGCGGCAAACCGGTGGCAAACCACGGAGGATTTCACCACTGATCTAGACCCTTACCAGTCAGGGTTCAGGCCGATATGGGACAGAAATGGCATTTGTTGTGCTTTTTGATGATCTCTGATGGGGGTAGTGCTTTTATCTTTGCTTTACTTGACCTCTCAGCAGCCTTCAATACCATCAACCAGGGTATCCTTTTGGAGTGGCTTCGGGGGTTGGGGGGCTCTGTGTTATCCTGGTTCACTTCCTTTCCTTGAGATCATTCTCAGTCAGTGTTGATATGAAGCAAGAGGCCCAGCCCTTATCCACTGATATGTTGGTTCCACAGGCCTTGGTACTCTCTCCACTTCTGTTTAACATCTACATCTACTGAATCTTTGCAAGACAGAATGCCTCTAGGTATCGTCCCTTTCCTGGACCAACGATCCCTGCTCACAATCACTCGTGCCCTAATTGCCTCCTGCCTTTGATTACTGTAACATGGGCTACATGGGGGCTGCCCTTGAAAAGTATCTTGAAGGTCGAATTGGTTCAAAATGCAGCCGCTCACATGGTTTTGTGCAGGCCTAAGCATGCACATGTGACATCTCCTGCGAGAACTGCATTGGTTGTCAATTTGCTTCTGGGTCCAACTCAAGGTGCTGGTTGTCACCTTTAAAGTCCTACATGGCTTGGGGCATGTTATATGACAGATAACATGACCTCAGACAAAGGAGGTGGGTACATCCACCTGTCCAACCAAAGCAAAGAGGCAGGCAATGTTGCAGCACCACAGCAGTTGTTGATTTTTGGGACTAACCACAGAGACGCTGCAACATTCTCCTTGCCTGTTCCCCACCACCAGCACTGGTCCTACTAGCTCACCAGCTCCTCCCCATTCCATCACTGATCGCTCACTTACTGTCTTCTCAGATGCTGATGAAGCTGTTGAAAAAGGCTTTTTGCACAGATGACAGACAGGACAGCTTCTGTTCTCTGCAAAAACTTTTGGCATGGAGGCCTGAGGCCTGCAAGGGTGCGAGATCGCACCCCCAAAGACTTTCATTCTCCATGCCAAAAACTTTTGCAAAGAGAGGGAGGCCTGCAGGAGTATGACATCATGCCCCCAAAGCAATGGTGAAATCCGAACTGGTTTGCTACGGGTTTGCTGGCCGTACATGCGCACCAAACGTGCGCTGCATGCGCATGTGCAGTGCACACCAAATGCATGCTTTCTAGCAAAGCTAAATTGTGCTGCACAGCTGATCCCCCCTTCTGTTCTACTTACCTTCCCAAGTCTCCTTTTGGCATGTGCTGCGCACGAGCACATGTGCAATACGTGCCAAAAGGAGGCTTGGGTAGAACAGTGAGGGGGGATTTCCTGCTTTCTAGCAAAGCTAAACCCTGCTGCACAGCTGATCATTGGAAATACCGGTTTGGAGGAACTGATAGCTTTTTTAAACTATTGGTTCACCCGAACCGGTAGTTTTTATCACTACCGATTTGCCTGAACTGGAGCAAACTGGTAGCTCCTGCCCCAAAGTCTTCCAAAATAAATATACTTAAATGAATGCAGGGGGATCCAATTAACAAATCTTCAGGTTACAAATGTAATTGATAGGCTCTATTATGTACTATGTTTCCACAATATCTAGGCTTTGGCTTTCTATCTGTAACAACATTCTGTTAGAATAGGGGACTTCCAGTTGACATCACTACATGGAATCTAATGCTTCCATGCCCAGTTCCCTTCATTGGTGGGCTCCAAAAGGAGCCAAAGCCATCCTGTAAGGGCAGTGAAGCAAAGAGGGACACCCTGTGAGGTCGAAGAGAGACACAGCTCTCTCTTTTAATAAGAAAAGTGTGTGTGTGTGTGTGTGTGTGTGTGTGTGTGTGTTTCCTCTCAGTCATGTCAAGGAGAAGAGGCAGACTAAAGATGCATGCCACAAAGCTGGGACAACTGAGAAACAACTAAGACTGGTGCTGGAGCGAAGTAGGTGAACAGGGACTAGAACTGGGGGAGAAAGGTTTTTTTTGTTGTTGTTTTTTTTTTGCTTAAAGCTTAACCCCAAGGAATAATGTAGAACTATTTGCTCAGAAGTATTTGTTAAAGCGGCATTTAAGCATTCTGAGAAAATACCAGACCGGAAGGGAAAGTCATAAGAGAGAAAAATAATAAGTTTTGAAATATTCAAAAAATTTGACTCTTAAACTGAGAAGATGTGGTACTGGGAAGGCATTTTAAAATGCTAGAAATGTTTACTTACAAACATTTGTAAGTACTTATTCTGCTTTTATAATTGATTCACAACTAAAATGACGATTGACTAGTGGCAATATTGAAATTTAAGTTGAGAGCACCACCTGCTGATGAAAGGAAAATTTACAAGTCTGGGAATACTTATATTAAGGACTGTGAAAATATTTACTGGATTATTCCTAACTATCTACCTAACTACCCCATGACTACTGGAGAATTAAATAAGAAAACAAGGAAGTTATTTAATTAAAATGACCCCTGAATGTTATGCTAGAAGATTGAATCCTTTTGATGATCTCTGGAACTACCTAAATGGAACTGATTGTTTATCTATGGGATATAAAGAACTGTGATTAGTGCACTCCTTGAAGGGCACCTTATGGACTGAATAAATAGTTCTTGGACTGCTGGATGAAAATAGAATTTTTAAAAATAAAATAAGATGCTTTATAAAGAAGAAATGAGTGGAACTTAGAAGGAGATAGTGTTACTTTTTCAAAACACAAAGGACATCATGGAGAAAGGATTTAAGGAGATTACAGAAAAAATGGAAAATACTGTACAAGAGATGATGATCAGGGAGGAGCCAACCCAAGAAATTGAGAAAGAAATAGGGGAAAAGATTGAGTCGAAGAACCAGAGAACAAAAGAAGACGACAAGGAGGAGATAACAATGAAAATAACAGTGACTGATAAATTAAATCAGGGGGGAAATATATTAAGAGAGTTGAAAAGAGTTGAGGACCCAGTTGTGGGGGCAATAAGCTGACTTTGTATAAATATACAAAAGGATGAAGGCTATTGCTGAGCACATTGTAAGCCACCCTGAGTCTTCGGAGAAGGGCGGCATATAAATCAAATTAAAAAAAAAGAGAGAGAGAATTGGAGATACAGGAAGATAATTTTGAAAGGGAGATAGGGGCCTGGGTAGAAATTGTGGAAATTAGGCAATGGAAGAGGGTAGAGGTGGGAGAAATTTCTAGATTGAACAGCTAAGAAGTAGATGCAGACAGAGATAAAGATCCAAGAGAGGAATATGGGAGGCAAGTAAAAAAAAAAAAGCATAGCAATTAAAGTATTGAAGCGGGCAAGAGACGATAGATAGATGATCTCTCTTTTTTGTTGTTCTGATTTGCTTTTCTTTTTCTCTCTCTTTCTCTTCTTTTTCAGATAGGTGACATGTCTAGAAGTTAGGTAGGATAAAAAGAATATGTTTATTAATAAAGGGTAACATGATTAAAAGCTAGAATAAGAGATAGAAATAAGAGAGGGGGGAAATATTTTTATATACACTTTTATATAATAAAATAAAAGCAATAACAAGAGAAAACATGGAATAATTGAGTAATGACAGACTGCAACTTGATATAAACATGAATTATTATTAGAAATAAGGTTAGTTTAATGCAATAACGATGATTAATTACTAGTTTTATTTGTATTAGAATGTATGATACCCACTGTTCATGCATAGATACTGTCAAGTATTTGTAAGCCATTGGCGTATGTGTCATATAGACACCAGTGGAGGCAGAGAGTGTCTCCACCCCTATGTGGAAAGGAGGGGCTTACCCTGAGTATAAAACCCCCTCCAACCTTTTCCACCTCGCTCTCTCCATCTCTCTCTTTTCATGTTTGTTCCTCATGAGACTTGATCTCTGTTGTACGTAGTTAATATGATTTATTATATGAATAAATACGTTTAAGACATTTATTTATGCATCTGCCTCTGAACTCTTCTATGCTCCTGGGTGTTTCTACGATCCCAACTCCACAGAATGGTAGCAGAACTCCACTCCAGGAGATGTTGAAAAGGCAAGATGCCCTCCAAAATAACCTGTGAGAGAAGCTCCCCTGTTGTGACCAGAGGCCTTCAACAGAGGAGAACTTTACATCAGCCCCAGTCTGAATCGCTGATGGAAAACATAGAAGGGGATTTCCATCCAGCTACAACCTGGCAGCCAGAGGCCACCCAGATGCAGCAAGAGATCCCAGGGACTGAGCCAAGTGATGCTGGAGAAGGCTTCTTCAGCACTCACGACGAGGGGGCAGAAGGACAAGATGAAAGCCTGGAGAGGCAAGTGGCTGAGATGTCAGAAGAGGAGTGCCGTGCAGCGCTCGCCTCCCTCCTTAAGACAGCCAGAAAGAGGCCTGTGAAGGCAGCACCAGAGATGCCTGCCATCCTGGTAAGGACTCCCCTGCCTGATCACTCCAAGATGGCGCCTGCCAACAGAGAGACTCTTCCCTCACACAGTTTCCCGCCAAACAAAATGGCCACCAGCTCCCTTCTGGAGCCAACTTCCCCCAAGATGGCTGCTCCCCGGGCACTTTGCCAGAACCATGAGCCAGGCCTACCCCAGCTCCATGGTCCAGGCCTACAACACCAGCCAGTCAGTTCAGCACTCCAGTGGCCCAGAAGACCAGTCCGAACCTACAAGCCCCTTGCCAGGCCACGCCTACCACAGCAAGCATCAAAGAAGCCATAGAGACCCTGATCACCGCCCTGGAAATTAGGGAGCAACCACCCACCAGCCACCCCGGGGTCCCAGACCCACCTCATCTGATGGGCCTCCAGTCTCCTGAAAGATCTCCAGGCCTTCTTCCAGCTACTCCAAGGTTTCCCCGCCACACAGCTGATTTTTGGGCCTATGCTGAGGCTTCAGCCAGGCCTGACTTCATAACCCAGAGAGGGAGATCAGAGCTCCAACAAGAAAAGGCTTTGGAGCATGCTCCATTTCCTGCACGTGCCCAGTTGCTTCAAACTACAGAAAGACTACAAGAAGGAGCCAGACCTAAGGAGTCGATCCCAGGCTTAGGGATCCCAATGCCATTCACAACAGGCTCTTTTCAGCCCTTTGAACAACTCCCCATGCAGTTTAATGGTAATAGTTTTGTAACTTTGCCAGATAATTTTTGAAAAATTACATTTAAGTGGTCAGAATTTTAAAAAATGGTGTAAAGAGATTAAATGGTGTAAAGAGATAAAGAGATTTTCTCTTAAGAGAAAATACCCTGGACATGATCAAAAGACCACCTCCTTTACCTTGGAGCCCTGAAATCGAGTTCCTGCATAAAAGAACTTACACAACCCTGTTAAGTTCTATAGACACAGCTCTTTATGCCAGTCTTTCAGACAGTCTCACAGCTCAGGAAGTTTGGACTGCCCTATATAATTTGTTCCATAGTGACAATATGGCTGCAACCAGCAGATTGTCAAGAATTTTTCACAATTCTAAACTCAAACCTGGTGTCAAGATGGGGGAACATTTGGCAACACTTAAAGCCATGAGGAATGAGCTTATACAATGGGGGGAGCCTGTTCCTGAATCCACTTTAATTAGTGTAATGTTGAACTCCCTAGACAAATTCTGGAGTCCCTTCATTATTTCTCTAGAAGGGGTTTCTAGGGAATAAAGAAATATAGAATACTTTTCTGGTCACTTTATTGAGGAAGATTTAAGGCACAGAGATGAGGAACAACAAGAAATGAAGGAGGCATACCACAGGCCTAGGCCTCAGAGGAGGTGCCAGGACACAAGTGAAAGGAATAATACCCTTCCCACCTGCTTTGACTGTGGCATGCAAGGTCACTTTAAAAGGGAGTGCCCTCACTCTAGGGACAACACGGCTGGACCTAAGCATAATAAAAATAAAAGAGGCCGTGGAAGAGTGGGAGGTAGTCATAAAGGATACCAATTCTGTAGTGTCACAGGTGACAATCCCACCTCCCAGGTACAGGATGCTGAGGGACTGTGGCTTCTTGATTCAGGTGCATCAACGCATATAGCTAACAAGAAGCAACAATTTAAGATTTTACACCCGCTCAAGTCCTCAGTAAAAGTTGCCACTGGGGACAAGGCAGAGGTAACTGGGGAAGGCGTGATCAATGTGCCTGGTATAGGAGATGTTACTGGGGCACTGTATGTTCCCTCAATCAATAACAACCTTTTAAGTATTTTAAAATTGACTGAGGATAAAAATGTAAAACTGGTATTTGAGAAGGGTGGAGGTTATATTTTCAAAAGTGGGGATGTTGTTGGCGATATTGTAAAAATCAATAATTTGCCTTATTTTTTCCCAAAAGCAAAGGTCAAAAAGGCACAAGACACCTAATAAGAGGGCACAGGGGGCTAGCGCCCAGATAGAGCAGAAAGCTCCTGTGCCAGCCCCCAGGTTGTCCAAACTCAAGGATGCTGGACCTAATCCCAATGAAGCTCCTAAACTGGCTCCTAGGACATCCAAAGCCATTAAGGCTGAGCCCATTAAGATCACAACTCCTCAGCCAACCCTGAGAAAGTCTAAAGTGACCATTAATTCAGTGCCTACTGTCATTACTGCACAGACCAAGACTGGTAATGATAAGATACATAAGGTTGACAAAGTGTGCATGGGTAAACCTTTACATTTGGATTGTGCACATATTTTACACCGCAGGCTAGGCCATGCCAGCTTCCTGGTTATTAGGAAAATGCAAGATTTTTCCAATGGGTTTAAGATAAAGAATTGTAATACCTATTTGGAATGTGCCATCTGTAAGGCAGCAAAATCAAAAACTGCTGCTATACCTAAGGTCTCTTCCCGACGTGCAAGGTACCCTTATCAGCTGGTACACATGGATTTGGTTGGTCCTTTTAGGCCCTCCCTTGGCAGGAGGGCCCATTTTTTAACGGTAGTTGATGATTACTCTCGTTATGGCCATGTATTTATTTTAAAGGACAAAACTGAAGTCTTTACTAACTTCAAATATCTTTACTACTAGATCCAAATGCAACACAAGGTGTGCATCGCTCAGGTGCAGAGCGATAGGGGAACTGAGTTTACATCCAGGACTTTTGAAAAGTGGATGAAGGAGAGAGGTATTCTCCATTTTAAATCATCGCCTCAAACACCTTTGGAGAATGGCATTGTAGAAAGGAGAAATGGCGTGCTGCAGAATGTCATGAACTGCTTACTTGCAGATGCCGAAATGAGCCAAGGATTTTGGGCAGAAGCAGTCAAAATGGTTAATTATCTAGTCAACAGGACATGAAGTAGTGCCATTAACCAAACCCCATACTTCCTGGTCCATGGAAGGAAACCTAACCTCTCACACCTGAGAATTTTTGGTTCCTATGCCTGGGTCCATATTCCCAAGCACCTCAGAAGAAAGAGGGGCAAGGCATTGAGGAGGCTCAGATTTATAGGCTATGCAACTGGCAGCAAGGCCTCTAGATTTGTAGACAAAAATAACCTTGTTATTGTCTCAAGATCAGCTTCCTTTGAGGAGGGGTCAAATTGGTCAAGAATTCATTCCAATGAACCCGGTTATTCCCCTATTAGAAATGACACTGAACTACCAGCACCACATAAAGAGGATGAAACAACATACTCCAAACTACAGACCACCGAAGATCCGGATGGTGATGAATCCCTACCTGACTCTGACGATTTGGACAAGCAATCCCTGGGTGACTTCACACCTCCTGCCTCACCAAAACATCCATATGTTCGCAGCGCCTGGGACAGAGGCCCGCCTCATTTCGATTGGAAAGATACATCCGGCAGCTCCAATTCTGACACCGATGCTCCGGATGACAGTGATGATGGTGAGTGGCAATTCCCCAGACGGTCAAAACGCTCCAATAAAGGGGTGCCACCCAAAAGATTGGACATTGGCTGTGTGGCCTCAGTCAACAGCATTACCATGGCCCCTAAAACATACACAGATGTCCTCCAGCTTCCCAAGGAAGAACAGCGCAGGTGGAGGGTGGCAATGGAGTGAGAAATGGAGTCTCAAAAAATTGAAAGTCTTCATCCCCATGGAAGTCCCCAAACAGAGGAAGGCAATTGGCACCTGTTGGGTCTACAAGGTCAAGCCACTGCCCAACAACAAACTCCTTTATAAGGCCTGGCTTGTAGCACAAGGCTACGCACAGTGCTACTTTCAGGACTTTGATGAAACCTACTCTCCCACCGTGAGAGCAGAAAGTGTGAGGGCTGCTTTGGTCACCGCAGCAGCACATGGGGAACACATTTTTCAATTCGATGTGCAAACTGCTTATTTACACGCACTTCTAAAACAAAAAATTTACATCAGAGGTGCTCCCGGATTCCAGCAGCAGGAAGGCCACACCTGGCTTCTGAAGAAAAGTTTGTACAGCCTCAAACAATCAGGCAGAATGTGGTACAGATGCCTGACTACAACACTCAAATCACTGGGTTTCCATCCATCTCCAGCTGATAAATGTACTTTCACAAGGAATACCAAAGGGGGGGCTGGAGAAAGTCCTGGTGTATGTCGATGACCTTTTATATATAGGGCCTGACAAGGGGGGATGTAATATATTTGCCAGGACCCTACAAAAAAGGTTCATTCTAAAGTCTTTAGGATATGTGGACAAGTACCTAGGTGTACAAATCATCACTACACCAAAAGGTTTTGCTCTCTCCCAAAAGGAGAAGATAGAGGAACTTTTGGTGAAATGTAAAATGGAAGATAGCAAGCCAACTGCTATCCCAATGCAGACCGACTATTATGGATTGGCACAAAAGGATAGCCCAGAGTTCCAAAGTAATACTCTATTTAGGTCAGTGGTCGGCTCATTATTATATATAAGTAATTGGAGCCATCCAGACATTGCCCTGGCCGTGAACCTGTTATCCAGACAAGTGGAACATCCTACCCAGTTCCACTGATTGGCCATTAAAAAGCTATTAAGATATCTCAAGACCACAGCAGATTACGTGCTTCGTTTGGAACCTGAGAATAGAGACAAGGCCCAATTAGAATGCTTCGCGTATGTGAACTGGGCCAGAGATACCAAGACATGTAGGAGTACTTTGGGTTTCTTGGTACTGTTAAATGGGGCACCCATCCATTGGCATGTGGGGCAACAGAAATTTGTTTCGTGCTCCACCACTGAGGCCGAATTTGCATGCCTATCAGAGGCAGGGAACAATCTGATATGGTTGGATGCCTTAATCTCTAGCATCTGGATACCACTGACTTTGCCCATCCAAATTATAGAAGACAACACCGGAGCCATAGGCATTGCCAAAGCCTATGCGGTGGGGAAAAGGTCCAGACATATTGATATCCGTTATCAAAATGTTAGACAACTAGTAGAGATGGGGTTTATATCTTTAACACACTGTCAGACCAAACATCAAACAGCTGACATTTTCACAAAACCTCTCACAGGGTAAAATCTGTTGTGCATTGCATTAGTGTGTTTGCATGCCATTGGCTCGCAAGGAGGGGAACTGTCAAGTATTTCAAGCCATTGGCACATGTGTCATATAGACACCAGTGGAGGCAGAGAGTGTCTCCACCCCTATGTGGAAAGGAGGGGCTTACCCTGAGTATAAAACCCCCTCCAACCTTTTCTACCTCGCTCTCTCCATCTCTCTCTTTTCATGTTTGTTCCTCATGAGACTTGATCTCTGTTGTACATAGTTAATATGATTTATTATATGAATAAATACGTTTAAGACATTTATTTATGCATCTGCCTCTGAACTCTTCTATGCTCCTGGGTGTTTCTACGATCCCAATTCCACAGATACATATATATATACAATAAAATCAAAAACTTGGAGGAAAAAAGAACAGGGGTGTCAAACTCGTGTCGTCACGGCAGCATCACCTGACGTATCACGACTTTTTTCCCCTTCACTAAACTGGACATGGGCATGACCAGTGCGTGACACATCTGGCCTGTGGGCCACGGGTTTGGCAGGCTTGCATTAGAACATTCACTCTTTCCTGTAAAAGACAGCCAACACATAATTATGTTCTTTGTTCCAAAAGAAGAAAGGAGAAAGAAGTGAAAAAGCACAACACAAAATGCAAAAGTTCTTCATATATATCATGCATTTATCCAACCACACAAAATTATTATATAGTTGAGGTCGGGTAGGGGGTGGGGTAATTAAAGAGCAATATCTACTCAAATAGCTTACATTGCACATTTAATTATTGTACATCTTTTAAATAGCAGCTATACAGAAAACATACATCTTATATTTTTGACATGTACTGAACAAACTGATTTAAGAATGTTATACTGTTTGCATGTATATAATTATAATTGGGGATATATGCATGTATGTGTGAATGCATATATACACACACAGAAATAGAAATCTATGCACCCATCTAAGTTACCCAGAGTGTAGCTAATGGGATCTGATACTGAATTTAATTTTAATGAAGAAAGTTGCCAGTAGCAACAAACTGTCAGTAGCAGCCAAGCACCATTAATAAAGGCCCAGACAACATTAGTGGCACAACAACAGTACAAAAGGTTCCTCCCCAGTTCATGCTGTGCTAAATTGACTGCCCAATTTTTCTTAAGTGTCCATACTATTTAGAAGACGATTTATTAATTTTTCTCATCCATTGTCTGTTGACAGGCTATAATCTTGTATCTAGAACTTTAGACAAAAATTAATTGAAAAGCATGAGAGTATTTATGAGGGATATTACTTGCCAATTATTGCACCAGTTATTTGATGTACTAAAATGAGGGAACTTTAAAATTGTATGGTGTGTAAGTTTTGTTTTTATTAACACTGCAGTACAAAATATTGGCAATAAAAAATATGAATAATTTGTATTTTAAAAATTAGCAGCAAATTAGCAGTAAACTGTTATATATCAGAATATATTTATAAAAATGTATTGATTCAATAATTACCATGTATAAACCATTCATTTTCAGTTCATGTTTAAATAAATTTGAATATAGTATATATTCTACATATTATATCAGTTAAATACTTAAATGATGCTTCTAATTCTTCCTGTACTTTTTGACAAATTAGATCAGACCATGAGATCAAATTATACTAAGAATAACTTACAAGCTAATTGTAAGTCACACCATATCCATTTAATACAAAACCAAATTTAAAGAAACAGAACAAGAAAGGAATAGATGCCAGAAATTTACAAATAACTGACATCTCTTCAGAATTTTGGTAACTGTGGTTTAGATAAACACAGCAGTACAAAATATGCAATATTTGGGATATTTTGAACTGCAGTGTTAATAAAAACATTACCTCTTCCTACAGTGTTACAGATAAAAACATATTTTTCATACATACAATATATTTAAATGATGCAAGACTTACTGACCATACAATTTTACATTTCTCTGATTTTAGTATATCAAGTAACTGGTGCAATAATGGCAAGAAATATCCCTCATAAATACTCTCAGGCTTTTCAATTAATTTTTGTCTAAAGTTCTAGATAGCTAAAATTATAGCCTGTCAACTGACAATGGATGAGAAAAAATAATAAATTGTCCCAAACCTTTCAAGAACTCTGTTTATTCTTTACTTTCATGTCATACCAAGGTTTGAACAATCTTCACATCTATTGATAGCCACACATTATATGAAACACTGACTATGAATGCATGCATAAACAGATTCTCTGGTTCCCCAGAATTAAACATGTGTCATTGGGAACATATATGCAACCAAGCTGATTACACTAGAGAAGCATGCAAGGCTTGCAGTAAAAACAGTATATCCACTCACAGTTAATACTACAATTCAGAACAGTATAATACAATAAATTATTACACATTTACATGAGGGAATCATGCGGTGGATAACTCATGATTCTGTCTTGGGCCTAGTGCTCTTCAATATCTTCATAAATGACTTAAATGAAGGGATAGAAGCAGTGGTGAAATCCGGCCAGATCTATCTGGCTTGCGTGAACCGGTAGTGTTGGTGGTGGAGGGCTCTGCCCACCCACTGGGACGTCATTATGTCCTGTCTTTGACTCTCTGCACACGTGCAGGAGGCTCTACACATGCACAGGAGGCGCATGCGCGCATAGCAACCGCACATAGTGCACTCCCATTTCTTAACCGGTAGTGAAGGTAAGTAGATTTCACCCCTGGATAGAAGGAGAACACATCAAATTTGCAGATGACATCAAGCTGGGGGGAATTGCTAACACTTTGGAAGGTAGACTCAAGATTCAAAAGGAACTTGACCAGTGGTGCATTCTGCCATTCTATAATGTTCGGGTGAACCAGTAGCAGCAGCTGCGGCTGGCTCCATCCACCCGCCCGGATGTAATCACATCCCATTTATCCACGTTTTTGATGCTCTGCGCATGCACAGAAGGCCGTAGCGAAGGTAAGTGAATATCACCCCTGTTCTTGACAGATTGAGCTCTAGCCAGCATGATGCAGTTCAGTGGCAAGAAAACTAAGACCCTGCATGTAGGCAGAAAAGCCAAATGCATAGGTATAGAATAGGTGGTACTCGGTTCAGCAGCATTAACAATGAAAGGGATCTAAGTGTCTTTGTGGATCACCACTTAAATATGAACCAGCAGTCTGTGGCAGCTGCCAAAAAAGCTAATGCAGTCCTAAGATGCATTGAGGAATGGCATCAATGTCCTGAGAAGTAATAGTACCGCTGTATACTGCATCTTAAAGAGATGGGAATATTTATTTGCCTCTTGAGAAACCTATATGCAGGTCAAGAAGCAACAGTGAGAACTGGACACCGAAACACTGATTGGTTCAAAATTGGGAAAGGAGTCCGACAAGGCTGTATACTGTTGCCCTGCCTATTTAACTTATATGCAGAGTACATCATGAGAAAGGTGGGGATAGATGAATCAAAAATTGGAATTAAGATTGCCGGGAGAAATATCAACAACCTCAGATATGCAGATGATACCACTCTAAATGGCAGAAAGTGAAGAGGAACTAAAGAGCTCTTGATGCGGGTGAAAGAGAGAGAGACATCACCCTGCCAAAAAAAGTGTGTATAGTCAAGGCTATGGTTTTCCCAGTTGCAATGTATGTGTCAGCATTCCAGAAAAACCCCAACTCCAAGTAAAGACGTGGAAGCAAACATTTTCCAAAGTTCTCTTTACTAGAATAGGCAAACTGGCACATCTGGGAAAACCTGAATCTGAAAAGCCCGGGTTTTCCTTCAGTAAGTCAAAGCTCCCCAAACCATCCCCTTTTCCCCCCAGTCAGTCACATGCTCCAATCAACGTCCGCTCCATCTCAATCCAGGCCCCTGACCACTCCTTCTCCAGATGCTGGATCGCCCTGACCTCGACCAACAGGAAGAATGCTATTATGTCTACTAACAACCCCTCTCCTTAATCCCCCCTCCTACCTTCCCACACACGAGAAGGTGGCAGCATTGGAGCTTCCGGCCTAATATGGCTTCCAAGGCTGACAGGCTTCCCCCCTGCAAAAAGAACCACCTCCTGAAAAATAAAGCAAACAGAACACAAAAGAAGGGGTTAACACAGTGCACCAGACCCCTTAACCCCCCCCCCCCAGGGGGACCTTTTGGTTTCTCAGGAAACTTATCATGAAATTGTTTCACTAGAGCATCAGCATTTACATCCCAACTCTTCACCCAAGTAGCTTCAGCCAAAGGGTACCCTTTCCAATGTACCAAATATTGTAAGCGACCCCTGTAGAGTCTAGAGTCCAGGATTTTTTTCACCTCATAATGAGTCTCCCCTTGCACAACCAAAGGAGGATGGAGTAGCTGGCAAGGGTCTTAGGTTAGATTCTCTGGCCGGTCTCAATAAGCTACTGTGGAAAACGGGATGTACTTTCCCTAATATGCGAGGGAGTCTGAGTTGGACAGTCATTGTGTTAATCACTTTCACTATAGGGAAGGGACCTATGAATTTGGGACCAAACTTCTTGCTGGGTAACCTCAATCTTAGGTACTTGGTTAACAAATACACCTTATCGCCTATTCGGAAAGGTGGTTGGAGAGACCGGCATTTGCCTGGGCCTTATATCTTTCCGCTGACTCTGCTAAAGCTTTCTTAGTATTCTCCCAACTATTTTTCAATGAGGTCATCCATTCCGTTAGGGACATAGAAGTGGGCGGTCCTCTAGGGAACTCAGGCATCGGTACAAAATCCATGCCCGTAGTTATCTGAAAAGGAGTCAACCTAGTACTGCTATGTACTGCATTATTATAAGCCACTTCTGCGAATGGTAGCAAGTCCGCCCAGTTTTCCTATTGATAATTTACATAACATCTAATGTATTGTTCCACCATTGAGTTCAATTTTTCAGCCGATCTGTTAGTCGATGGGCGAAAAGCTGAGCTAAGCCCCTCGGTTGACCCAATGGATCGTAGAAACTCTCTCCAGAACTTAGCAGTAAACTGGACCCTGCGGTCCGATATTATTCTCTTTGGGATTCCATGTAGCCTGTAGATGTATTTCACAAACAGTTTTGCCAGCTTCTTGGCCGAGAGTAGTCCGTTGCAGGCAGTGAAGTGTGCTTGTTTGGAGAATAAATCAATCACAGTCCAAATAACCCTGTTACCCCCACTGTCAGGGAGCTCAACTATGAAGTCCATTGCAATCTCCTCCCAGGGCTTGGTGGGTTCAGCCACAGCCTGGAGTAGTCCAGGGGGCTTCCCTGGTCGGGATTTCATGGTGGCGTAGGTGGTGCAGCTCCTCACATAGTCTTCCACATCAGCTTTCATCTTAAGCCACCAAAATTGTCTCCTAGTCAAATGGAGGGTTTTTAAAAATCCAAAGTGGCCACCTAGTCGAGAATCATGACTCCTCTTTAGCACCAGGAGTCACAGGCTGCGGAGCATGTAAAGTTTACTCCCCTTCCATGCCAACCCATCTCTTAGGGTTACGTCCGCCTGGTTCTCCTTGAACCAGGAATCAGTAGAGAGCGCTGCTTTTAGCTCTGCTGTCAACTTGTCTTCAGGTAGGTTGGAACCCTAGCGCATTTGCGCTCTGGTGTGGGCTTGGGCGGCTGGTTGATTCTCCGAGATCATGACAAGATCTTCCCATCGGCTGTCAAACTGGGGCTTACGGGAGAGAGCGTCAGCTAAAAGGTTTTTAACCCCCGGGATGTATTTCAGGTTAAAGTTAAAGTGGTTGAAATATTGAGCCCAACGAACCTGCTTGGGAGAAAGTTTCCTCAGAATCTTCAGCGCCTCAAGATTCTTGTGGTCAGTCCACACCTCAAAAAGCTCATTAACCCCCTCTAGGAAGTGTCTCCAGGATAGGAGAGCCCATCACACCGCAAATGCCTCTTTCTCCCATACTGCCCATCTGCACTGTTTCCGTTAACTTTCTCGATATGTAAGCACACAGCATTAGATTGTTTTGGGCATCCCTTTGCAGTAGAACAGGAGCCAGTGCCACGTCACTTGCATCCGCCTGAACCACGAAGGGCTTATTTGGGTCAGGATGCTGTAGGATCGGCTCCACTGCAAATAGGTGTTTTAACCATTCAAAGGATTTTTGACAGTCCATTGTCCAAGCTAGGGGTTGGCTAGGTTTTGGCTTGGTGGGAGATGGGCCGGTTTTTAGCAATTCTGTCAAAGGGAGTGCAACCTCAGCGAAGGAAGGGATGAATTATCTGTAAAAGTTTGCAAACTCCAGGAAGCTTCGGAATTGCTTACAGGTACGTGGGGGATGCCAGTCCAGCACTAACCTCACCTTCCCTGGGTCCATTTCAATTCCCTGACTCAACATCCTGTATCCCAGGTAGTCCAAGGACTCCTTATGGAACTCACATTTGGACAACTTTGTATAAAGTTTGGCCGCTAGGAGCTTTTTCAGCACTTATCTGATCAATTTGACATGTTCTTCCACATTTTTGCTGAATATAAGAATGTCATCAAGATAAACAAGAACCCCCTGATATAGGTGCTGATGCAAAATTTCGTTAATCAGTTGCATGAAGACTGCAGTGGCCCCTTGGAGTCCAAAAGGCATGATGTCAGCTTCCAAGCTGCCATAAAGAAGGGAGGAGAGGCTTGAACTTTCACCTACTTTTTCCCCTGAAGAACTGTCTCCACGGAGATAGAGATGGGAGGGGGGCATTCCTGTGAAATGACAGAGATAGGATGAGTAGAGTGGCTTGGAAGATGGCCAATGAGACGCAGAGAATTGGGAACCGGAAAGGGAGGTTTTGAGGGGCCAAAGTTCAGTGCTAACTGCACATTGAGTCAGGGTCAGTTCGTTATGCTCAATAAAGAGAAAAATTTCCTCAAAGATCAGGGGTTTGGAAATTCATTTATTTGGAGATAACAATGAAGCTTGACAGACAGTTAGCACTGAACTTTCAAAGCCAAACTGGCAAACCTCCAGCCCTCCAGCTCCCTGCCAGATGTTTGGACGGAGTGGTGCCAAGGTTCAGAAGCCATGGCAGAAAGCCAACTCTACTGAAAGCTTACTTCAAGCAGCTGGGAACCAGCCCCGCCCCTCCTCCAGCACTGCCACAACATTACGAAGGTCAGACAATCGTGCTCCAAGCCAAGAAAAAAAATGAACCTTGGTGGACTTTGCAAAAAGCTGCAGAAGCAGAATTCCCTTTTCTGGATGTGAAAGGTAAGGGAAATCCCCTGAATGAATTGGGGAGGGCAGATGGGCTTTGGGGCTGCAACAAGCCAGGCAGCAAAAAGCTTCAAAGCTGCCACTCGAGAGCCCCAGGGAAAAATTGAAGGATGATTTTGACCGTGCAATCCGACTGGGGGAGGAGCCATCCTGCTGGCCCAAGGACAGGGGAAGGCCAGCCAAACCTGCTGAACTGAGTCACCATAGATGGGAGTGCAGCCCTCCCCCCTCCCACACCAGAAGGAGAGATGGTCCCATTGTGCATCCATGGGTTCCCCCTCTCCCCAGCAAGCACACCAGCCTGGGCAGGGCATTGCCCCACCCCAATGAGAGATAAGGAAGAAGCCCAATGGCACCCTAGGCAGGCTCAGAGAGCCCCGCAATGGGAGGAGGGAGCACCGAGAGTGAAGCCACCCTGGTTCAGAGGGAAGTTCGATGGGGATCCGGACCAGGTAGCGCAATTCCTTGACGCAGCTGAGATCTACATCGAGAGCTATGGACACCTCTACCCATTCCCCAGAGCCCTAGTCAGTGCCATTGCAGAAGGGCTGGAGGGAGAAGCAAGGAGCTGCTCAGCAGCCCTCTACAAGAATAGGGCCCCCCAACTGCAAGATGCAGATGGTTTCTTGCAACTACTACGAGCCAGGTTCAATGAGGCAGGGGAGGACCCCTATTATTTATCATTATTTATTTATTTATCATATTTGTATACCGCCCTACTCCCGAAGGACTCAGGGCAGTGAACAGCCAAAATAAAATACAGAGACATACAAAAGTTAAAAACTATTAAAAACAGATTAAATAATTTAGGATCAAAAATTAAAAGCATCCAATTTATCTAAAGAACATTTAAAACCCAATTTAAAAGCCAATTTAAAAGGGAGAGTTAGGCCAGACCAGCCTGTTGGAATAAAAACGTTTTTAGGGCGCGGCGGAAGATGCGTAAGTCTTGGATCCTCCGTATCTCCAGGGGGAGCTCATTCCAGATGGCGATACAAGGTGCCGATACAAGGTGCCCCCACAGAGAAGGCTCTCCCCCTGGGGGCCGCCAGTTGACATTGTTTGGCCAACGGCACCCTGAGGAGCCCCTCTCTATGGGAGCGAACTGGTCGGTGAGAGGCTACTGGTGGCAGAAGGCGGTCTCGTAAGTACCCTGGTCCTGAGCTATGTGGAAGACGAGCTCAGAAACCTAATGCAGAAAGGGAAGTCCATCAGGGAGCACATTTGTGAATTCAGAAGAGTTGTTGGCACCTTACCTCCCCTACCAGAGTGACTACTGGTGTATTTTTTCAGAACAAGCCTAGACAAGCGAATCGCCCAAGTGACCGCTTACCGGGACATCCCGAACCGACTCTCCGAATGGTTCCAGGTAGCGACACAAATTGAGAGGGGGCTGCGCACCAACGACATTCTAGAGCAACCAGATGTCAAGGAGAGGTACCAATCGGACCCAAGACCACATAGCAGATGCGGAAACACGGCACTACGGCCCACCCAAAGGCCTTTTGTCCCACGGAGCCTGCTGAGGTGCTAAGATGTGGGGGAACAGGCCATCTGGCAGCAGCATGCGGAACCCCGGGCCGAGGGCAAACCCACCACCGAGGGCATGACCGGAGCGAGGGCCCAAGCGCGCCACTGATGCACCATGAAAATTCCCCCCAGGTACAGAGGTCTTCGCCCACCTGACTGAAGCAAGGAGAGTCCCAGATAATGGAGATCAATTCCCCGACTTGTATGACAGCGAGGACGATGGTGAAGATAACCCAATGGTGAGTGGACCCATCCAACCTTTTCTCTTCCCCATACGCCTAACAGCCCCAAAAACAGGGACCCAAGAGACTTTCCAAGCCCTAATAGATTCGGGCTGCACTAGGTGCCTGATTAATCTACCCACAGTCCTAAAATTGGGGATCCGAGCTAAGAAGCTCAATCACCCAATTCGATTTGAGCAAGTTGATGGGACCCTAGTAGGCAGAGCTTATGCCACACATCTGACCGAGCCAGTGAAGCTGGAACTAGGGGATCACTGGGAGACGATTCGGTTCATAATAGCCCCCAAGATGACCAATCCAGTCATATTGGGACTTTCCTGGCTAGACAAGTGGGGTCCAATCATCTGGTGGCAAGAGGGGACCCGCAGATTGAGGATAGCAAAGGGCCCCCAACCTCTGCCGCTCCAACCAGGAGAGATGCCCCCCACACTCAAGCCCCAACTTCTCCCACCTGAACAAAAGAAGATGGCGCCGATACAAGGGCCCCTCCCGAAGGGCACTGCAAAGCAGTTGGGGCCCACATCCAACAGCTCCCATGAAGCAAAACAGATCCCAAAAGAATACCAAGACCTTCCAGAGGTATTTAGCAAGGCCGAGTGTGACGTCCTACCCCCCCACCGCGATGCCGACTGCGCCATCAAAATCATCCCTGGGGCGAAACTACCTAAACCTAAATTGTATGCCATGACACCCCGTGAAATGCAAGAAATGCGAAACTACATAGACAAGAACCTACAAAGGGGTTTCATTGAGCCAGCCAAACCACGAGTCGCAACACTGGTCCTTTTCAAAGAGAAGAAAGACGGCTCTATGTGTCTGATAGTTGACTTTTACGGTATCAACACTGTCTGCATACACAATTTATATCCCCTCCCCCTCATGAAAGACATGCTAGCCCACCTGGCCAAGGGGAAGGTTTTCACCAAACTAGACCTCCATGAAGCCTACTACCGAATACGCATCAGGGAAGGAGACAAGTGGAAGACAGCATTCAACTGCCCCCTGGGAAGTTTCCAATTCAAGGTGATGCCATTTAGGCTACAGGGAGCCCCAGAGGTGTTCATGCAATTGATAAATGAAGTTCTACATGACCACCTCTATAAGGGGGTCCTCGTCTACCTAGATGACATTCTCATTTACACAGAGAACATAGACGAATACATATTCCTCGTCCGCAAAGTGCTGGAAAAACTGCTGAAAGTGAACCTCTATGTCAAACGGTCAAAATGCGAGTTCCACCAATCGCGGCTAGACTATTTAGGCTACCGAGTGTCAAACGAGGGGATAGAGATGGACCCAGCTAAAGTACAATCAGTCCTAGACTGGCGACCCCCTCGCACCCGCAGACAACTCCAAAGCTTCCTGGGGTTCGCAAATTTCTACAGGCAATTCATCCCCTCCTTTGCAAGAATTGCCAAACCTCTGACAGACCTCCTAAAGACAGGGAGTCTGACAACGAAACCCCGCCCAAGACAACCTCTAGAGTGGGACACGGCCTGTCAACAGGCATTCGAAACACTAAAACAAATGTTTGCAAAAGAACCGGTCTTGAAGCATCCTGACCCCGAACAACCCTTCATCATCCAAGCAGATGCCAGCGATGTGGCAGTGGGGGCAGTCCTATTCCAAAAGAACAGCCAGTGGGACCTACAACCTTGTGCCTACACATCCCGCAAACTCACCAACACAGAGAGACGATGGGCAGCGTGGGAAAAGGAAGCATTCGCAGTGAGGTGGGCACTGTTAACCTGGTGACATCTGCTAGAAGGAGGCCAAACACCGTTCGAGGTTTGGACTGACCATAAAAACCTGGAGGCCCTCAAGACCCCACGGAAGTTATCGCCCAGGCAAGTCCGGTGGGCCCAATACTTCAATCGTTTCAACTTCCAGCTGAAGCACATCCCAGGGGGGAAGAACTTTCTGGCCGATGCCCTCTCCCAAATGCCCCAATACAACAGTGAATGGGAGCAGGTGGTGAATGCCATCATCCCCTCTGCCCAAGGAGTAGGTCAAGTAACCACCAGACGGCAGCATCGCGACCAGCAGGGGCAACCAGCAAGTGACCTGACGACAAGGCTCAAGGCAGAAATGTTGGCAGACCCCTGGTTCCGAGACAATCAACATCTCTTGACAAAGAGAGATGGCCTAACATGGAGAGGGATGAAATTTTATGTCCCAGAGACTCTACACACCCTGGTCCTCAAGAGGAATCACGATGTTAAACCAGCGGGGCATTTCGGTTTCCTAAAGACTCTGCATTTAGCATGGAGACAGTTTTGGTGGCCCCACATGAGAAAAGACGTAGACAGCTATGTAAAAAGTTGTACCATCTGTGCCACGATGAAAACCCGACCAGGAAGACCTCCCGGGCTGCTGCAGCCAGTAGCTGAACCATCAAGGCCATGGGAGGAGATTGCTATGGACTTCATAGTCGAACTGCCAAGGAGCGGTGGAAACACAGTGATCTGGACTGTAATAGACCTATTCTCCAAACAGGCACATTTCATACCCTGCAGCGGACTACCCTCAGCCCGCCAATTGGCCAAACTGTTCGTGAAACACATCTACCACCTGCACGGAGTGCCCAGAAGAATCATCTCCGATCGAGGTGTCCAGTTTACAGTGAAATTCTGGAGGGAATTCCTTCAATCCATAGGATCATCCCAAGGCCTCAGCTCAGCGTTTCACCCGAGCACCAATGCGGGGGGCGGAGAGATTGAATGCCATGATAGAGCAGTACCTGAGGTGCTACGTTGACTACCAACAATCGAACTGGGCAGACCTCCTATCGTTTGCGGAGGTCACATATAACAATGCTGTCCACAGTAGCACAGGACTAACCCCATTTAAGATAGTGAGTGGCATGGATTTCGTCCCCATGCCAGAGTACCCAAGGGAACCTCCTTCCTCAGTTAGCTTGACCGACTGGATGGCAATGCTGAGAGAAACCTGGAAGAATGTCAAGAAGGCATTAGACAAGGCAGCACGGTCTTGTAAGAAACAAGCAGATAAGCACCGAGCCCCCCAAAGGCCGTTCCGAGTAGGGGAGAAGGTCTACCTCTCCACCAAGTATTTAAGACTCAGACTCCCGACCAGGAAACTGGGCCCAAAATTTATAGGATCATTTCCGATAGTAAAAATAATCAACCCGGTTACAGTACAATTGCAGTTGCCCCGGTTACTAGGGAGGATACACCCCGTTTTTCACAGTAGCCTTCTGAAGCCTGTGGTAAGGTCAACTTTAAGGCCGGTGCCACGTGATCCCCCAGGGCCCTTAATTATTGGAGGCCACACTCACTATGAAGTACAGCAGATTCTTGATTCAAGGTGGCACAGGGATCGCCTCCAATACTTAATTAAGTGGAAGGGCTACCCTTTGTCAGAAACTTCCTGGGTGAAGAGCACAAACATCCAAGCTGACCGCCTTATAGCTAAATTCCATGCAGATCACCCGGACAAACCGGGAGGGGTGGGACACACCCTCGGATGGGGTAAAGGTACTAAACTTGTTGTGTGTCTTGCACAGGCCTCACTGAGAGAATGACAGAAGAGGGGCCGGATGTCAGCTTCCAAGCTGCCATAAGGAAGGAGGGAGAGGCTTGAACTTTCACCTACTTTTTCCTCTGAAGAACTGTCTCCACGGAGATAGAGATGGGAGGGGGGCATTCCTGTGAAATGACAGAGATAGGATGAGTAGAGTGGCTTGGAAGATGGCCAATGAGACGCAGAGAATTGGGAACCGGAAAGGGAGGTTTTGAGGGGCCAAAGTTCAGTGCTAACTACGCATTGAGTCAGGGTCAGTTTGTTATGCTCAATAAAGAGAAAAATTTCCTCAAAGTTCGGGCGTTTGGAAATTCATTTATTTGGAGATAACAACAAAGCTTAACACATGACCTGGAATTGGAAGCTGCCCAAGGGGCAGTTAAAATCAGTCTTCCATTTGTCTCCCTCCTTTATACGAACTCGGTAGTAGGCTTCTCTTAGATCTAGCTTGGTGAAAATCTTGCCTTTTGATAGGTGGTTCAGCAAGTCCTTCATCAGTGGGAGGGAGTAGGTATTTTGTATGCAAATGCTGTTCACGCCTCTAAAATTAATGCACAATCTCAATGTACCATCCTTTTTTTCTTTAAACAGTATTGGGGCGTCCATTCTGGATTTTGCAGGCTCGATGAACCCTCTGGCTAGGTTGTTGTCAAAGTACTTCCTCAACTCGGTCATTTCAGCAGGTGTCATGGAGTACATTCTGGGTTTTGGCAATTTGACTCCTGGTTGTAATTCAATGGCGCAGTCCGTAGGCCGATGAGGGGGGAAGAGGTTACATTCTTCCTCACTGAAAGCTTTGGCTAAGTCTGCATACACCTTAGGAATCTGGTGTTCGCCTGGAGGCCCATCTGAACAAACCGCTGCTGTTTCTGGCCGTTGGCCGTTATGAGTAGGTTGCTCTTTGGGGGGAAGGGCAGGGAGTGATGGGCCAATCCCTATTTCCCTATTTTTCAGTATCCATCTTCCCATTTGATGGTGGGGACTCATTTGTCCAGCCAAGCCAGGCCTAGTATGATAGATTCTGACATTTTTGGGGTTACTATAAGTTCATGATGTTTCCCCATCTCTAATTTAATCAATTCAGTAATATGGGTGGCAGGGACTCCCCCAACTAATGTTCCATCCACCTGGTGAAATTTAATTGGGTCCTTTAAGGTTGTTGTCCTGATCCCCAATTGTTCTACAACTTTAAGCCCGATTAGACATCTGGTGCAACCAGTATCTATTATTGCTGGCAGTTCTGCTTGTTTCCCTGTGTCTGGCAGCACCAGTTTTACTTTAATTGAGAGAGGGGGATGGGTGCACTCACCATTGGGTCTTCATCTCCGCTAGCCATGCCGGAGGGTCCTCGCTCTCTTTAGTGCGGAGGGGAATTTCCACGGCTTGTCTGGCAAATCGGCTGGTGTCTGGGGTTTTCCTTGGAGCCCTCCTGCCTCGTGTAGCTGTGGCAGAATGTTGTTGTGGAACAGGGGTAGGGGCCAGGCACTCAGAAGCTCGATGTCCTGTTTGTCCACACCGATAGCACTTAATCACCACCATCCCAGTTGAGGGGGGCCAACATTTGTAGCCTTTGGAATGAGCCTTCTGGATAATGCTCTCCGAGGTGGCTGTTCTGCTGAGGTTTTGCTGTGGGGGTGGACTTCTCTGTCTAGAGCTATAGACATGGTATACTAGTCATGGAGACACTCAGGCACCCCCTGGATCCCACAGGCTTTTCTGACTTCTGGGTCAATAGCTTCTTTAAAGTAGTGTAGGAGTATGCAGTCAGGCCAATGCCCTAGATTCCCTACAACTCGTCTAAAGTCCCATACAAAGTCTTTTATAGGTCGATTACCTTGCTTCATGTCCTTTAGTGTGGCTTCACTTTCATTTATGTGGTATGGGTTCTCAAATCGGGAATGGAGCAGTGTATTAAACCCATTGGCATCATTCAGTTCTGCAGCGCCCTCATTGTGCAGCTGGGCTATCCCTTCAGAAGCCTCTCCCTCATTTATCCCATCTGAGATTGCCAACACCAAGTCCCGTTCTAATTCATATTGGTCCCCGTACTCATCTACGTGAGTCCAGACCCTGCTGAGAAATAAGCTAGTTTGGCCGGTGTCCTATCAAAGGTTGCTCTGAAGCGGGGTGGTTTTGGCCTCATGAGTGGAGGGGCCCTGGCTGCACCTGGCTGGGATGGAACTTGCTGCAGGGCTGCTCCTGATTGCTGCATTCCAGCCGGCTGCTGTGGGATTTGCTGGGCTGGAGAGAGGGGGGGCAACATCGTCGGCTGCTGGGGGAGGGGGTCCGGCTGTTGAGCTGTTTGCTGTGCTGGAGGGAGGGGGGCATTCCATCCAGCTGCTGGATTAGTCCCCCCGTGGTGCCAGGATCGTTGGGCCATAGGAGGGGGGGCATGGGGATCCCTGGAAGCTTGGAACTGACAGCGCGGGATACCACTGGCACTGGACCCATCCCTGCCAGGATAAAACCCCCATCTGGGTGGTATACTCTCAGCAGGAGGTAGCACAAAGGCAGGCTGGCGAGGGCACCCAAAAGGGGGGATTTGCATTCCATATGCCAACTGCGCCTGGTGCCCCACTGCTGCAGGATGGCCCCCAGCCAAAGGGCTTCCTCTGCAGCCTCCATGGCTCGTCCCATTTCTTCAGAAGGAGAAAGCAAGGGGTCGGCAATTCCTTGAGCATCCGGCCTCCTGGCGGGCCCCTCTCCAATTTCTCCTTTCTCCTCCATCTTCACTGAGTCTTCGCACCATCTGGGGTTTAGGTAGATGCTGGGGCTCAGTAACCCCAACAGCCTCCTTATGGGGTGCTGTTAGGTTTTCTTGAGATTTGGGTTAATGTCAGCATTCCAGAAAACCCCCAACTCCAAGTAAAGGTGCGGAAGCAAACATTTTCCAAAGTTCTCTTTACTAGAATAGGCAAATTGCACATCTGGGAAAACCCGAATCTGAAAAGCCCAGGTTTTCCTTCAGTAAGTCAGAGCTCCCAAAACCATCCCTTTTCCCCCCCAGTCGGTCATATGCTCCAATCAACGTCCACTCCATCTCAATCCAGCCCCCTGACCACTCCTTCTTCAGATGCTGGATCACCCTAACCTTGACTGACAGGAAGAATGTTATTATGTCTACTAACAACCCCTCTCCTTAATCCCCCCTCCTACTTTCCCACACACGAGAAGGTGGCAGCATTGGAGCTTCTGGCCTAATATGACTTCCAAGGCTGACAGTATGGCTGTGAAAGTTGGACCATAAGAAAGGCTGAGTGCCAAAGAATTGAGGCCTTTGAACTATGGTGCTGGAGAAGACTCCTGAGAGTCCCAAGGTGATCAAACTGGTCAGTCCTAGAGGGGATCAACCCTGACTCTTTAGAATGCCAGATCCTGAAGAGGAAACTCAAATATTTTGGCGACTAATGAGAAGGAAGGACTTACTGGAGAAGAGCCTAATGCTGGGAAAATTGAGGGCAAAAGAAGAATGGGATGACAGAGAATGAGGTGGCTGGATGGAGTCACTGAAGCAGTAGGCGTGAGCTTAAATGGACTCCAGAGGATAGTAGAGGACAGGAAGACCTGGAGGAAAGTTGTCCATGGGGTCGCGATGGGTCGGACACAACTTCGTAACTAACAACAACAATACTGTATTGGTAAGATAACACTTGGAATATTGCATCCAATTCTGGTCACCATGATACAAAAAGATGTTGAAATCCTAGAAAAATTGCAAAGAAGAGCAACAAAGATGTTAGTCTGGAGGCTAAATTATATGATGAACAGTTAAGAGAACTAGGTATGTCTACCCCAGGGGTGTCAAACTCAATTTCATTGAGCATTATGGTTGCCCTCAAAGGGCCAGTTCCATAAGAATATGACAACTCACAGCAGCCAGGTGAGCATGGCTGAGTAGGCATTGCTGGGTGATCACAGCCAGGTCACTGTGATTAGGTGGGTGTGGCTGGATGGGCATGGCTCAATTCCGCTCACTGGGCATGGCTGACTTGGAACAGCTGGGTCAGGACAGAACAAGTTGCACCTGCTAACTCGACATGACGACAATTTGGTGCCCTACAAGTTCCTTGCCTCCCAAAACTGCTGGCAACCAAGAGTGTGTGGGTTTGCTGGCACACGCACACACGGCATTCTAAGTTTGGGGACGCTTAGCGACAGAGAAAGGAGAGGGCCTTCTCCCCAAGCCCAGGCATCATTGGCAGTTTGCAAGCTCAGATGTGGATAAAAGTGTCCAAGCTTGGAATAGGGTGTGTTCTTGTGTGCACCTGCATAGCACACCAAAGGAGATGTTCTTCTTCCAATCCCAGACATTGTTGGTGTTTCCC
Source organism: Arizona elegans (assembly GCA_022577455.1). NCBI lineage: Eukaryota > Metazoa > Chordata > Lepidosauria > Squamata > Colubridae > Arizona > Arizona elegans. The sequence goes on from JAKOOJ010000001.1 coordinate 161,786,915, forward strand.
TATCTGGTGACCTCTCCCAGCAAAGCAGGAGGCGAAGGAGGATGCTTTGCGTGTGGAAGTGGGGAGGAGAAAGTTTGCAGGAAGCAGTTTCCTCTGAGTCCAACTTCTGCCTTGACAGATCTCTGGAGAATAAGAAGAGGAGGCAGGGAAGCAGCGCTCCCTGATTTTGCAAAAGGGAGGCTGACCCTTCTTGAAAGGGAATCTCCATTTCCAATTGAGTGGTGGTATGGATGCTGGTGTCAGGTTCTGATGTTATCTCAAATAAATTTCATTCTCAAACACAAAGTCTTTGATGAAATCTCTTATTTATTGAAGAATAACGATCTAGTCCTGAACTCATTTGCAGCCAAAACTGATCCTCTGATCCCAAACCCCTCTCTTTCCGTTCCTCAAATCTCAGTGTCTCATTGGCCATCTTCCAAGTCCATCTTTCATCTCAGCTACTTCAAGTCACAGGAATTCCCCCCTCCCGCCATCACCTAGGTGACGTTATCTGCCAGGGAAAAGAACTGGGTGAAAAGCCAAGCTACTATTTCTAACAGGTTCTTTCTCTTTCATTTTTTTCCCCACTCATTCATATCAGCGCTGGGGAAATCATAGTTTGGAGCGCTGACAGCTGGCTTGTTGGGGCAGCCTTCCCTCATGCAGTTCCCTCACAACCCCTTCCTCCTCTTCAGAGATCTGTCAAGGCAGAAGTTGGACTCGAAGGAAACTGCTTCCTGCAAACTTTCTCCTCCAGCTTCCATACCCAATAGCGTCATTCTCCGCCTCCTATGGGGGGGGGCAGGGAATGGGGGATCTGGAAGTCTCTAGTGGAGAAATTTCCTAACAGGGAGAACAATTACCAGACTGGGGTATCTGAGGGATCACTTTTTTTCCCCAAGTGTTTCCATGTGTCCAACTAGATTGAGAAGAATGGGTATGCTACAGATACTGGAGATTTTCAAGAAAATATTGGACAACCATCTGTCTAGGAAATTCTTGTGTATTGGGCAACAAGTTGGACTAGATGACCTTCAAAGTCCCTTCCAACCCTATGATTCTATGATCATATCTCTAAAATCGGGATAGCTTCCAGAATTGAAACTGACAATGAAGATATGATTAGGCACAAAGATTTGCACGAATAGCAGGTTAGAAATTTTCTCCACTCATTCCTGATTCAGATCTTTGTGCTTGCTAAAAGACCACTTCTGATTGTCTTATAATTCTCATAGGCATTATAGCTACACAGAAACTCTGTTCCTCAACCTAGTATAAACTTAAGCATGATGACATTGTTTATTCACATACCAAAATGTTTCAACTGCAGATAAAACATACCAGAAGTACATCAGATCAAATCTGTCTTGATGAATGATTAATGATGCATTAATGAAAAGGAACTGTTTCAATAGTTCAGTTTAAGATTGCAGACAATATTCAAACCAATCAATTTCATTTTTAAAATTCTAAGAGAAAAAAGGTGGATGTTCTATTGTCAAGTATTGGCACATAAATTGCCAAATAAAATGGCATATAAATTGGCACAAAAATTATTTGGCAAATAAAACAATACCAAACTAGTTAAACTCTTATTTAGGAATGGGTATGTGAATTTAAAAGAGAGATGTGGTTGCTCAGTGGCTAAGACGCTGAGCTTGTTGATCTAAAGGTTGGCAGTTCAGTGGTTTGAATCACTAGTGCCACGTAATGGGGTGAGCTCCTGTTACTTGTCCCAGCTTCTGCCAACCTAGCAGTTCAAAAGCACATAAAAAATGCAAGTAGAAAAATAGGGACCACCTTTGGTGGGAAGGTAACAGCGTTCCATACGCCTTTGGTGTTCAGTCATGCCAGCCACATGACCACAAAGATGTCTTTGGACAGCGCTGGCTCTTCGGCTTGATGAGCACCGCCCCCTAGAGTCAAGAACGACTAGCACATATGTGCTAGGGAACCTTTACCTTTATGTGAATTTAAAATGGGAGAATTTTGTCATTTTTGAACCAGTTTTAAGACTGCCTTCCTCACCTATAATTAAATTCAAAAGTTCAGAAACATCTCAAAAGAGTCTCTTACAAATACTGTACCTTCTTTGGTCTATGACTGCTATTATATATATATGTCCTTTCTATTCTGTCCCCTAGGTACAGAATAACACTTCGTATTTCTAAAGCCAGTGTATGTGAAAGGAATCTAAAACTGCTCTCACCAGAGTTATCATTCCTCAGCACTCACTAAAAATCTAGATTGGGCTTTTAGTTGCATTTGAACGGATTCAAACAGTGCAAGTACACACATTCTCACATACACACACATTACAGTTCATTCATATTTCACCCTCTGAGTAACTTGAGCAGAAACTTCTTCATATTATCATATAGTGCAATACTAATGCAATATCGGATTTTCAATTCAATTGTATAGAATGTGAAGGATGTATGTTTGTGTTTTATTTTTATAGTTATAATGTACACTGAAGATGGCATTTAATTTCATTGTACGAGGTGCAATGACAATAAAGTAAACTTAATTTATATAACAGGACCACAACTATAATCATTCCACAAGCAATGGAGAAGCAGGAAGTTCATGTTAAATTAAAGAAATACCTTTCATTTACAATGTTTCTACTATTGCTACATTTCCCAAATCCAGCAGCAGATTTAGGGATGAAATCCAATGTACTTTAATATCCTAACAAGCTTTTCCGCTATGTAATGCTATATAAAGTTAAGTAGATAGATATCTTTTATTTACAGTATTTGAATTTTTGGCCCGCTTTTATATATACACATATACAAAGTTCTATATACATCATTAAAATAACTATTAAAAGAATTAAAATAGTGAAAAAAAGAAGAAAATGAGATGGAAAGGGTAACTTCGAACACACACACACACACACACACACACACATGCATATACCCACATTTATTATGACACAGAGAAACAACACAGTCTAATTCGGATGTATACATGTACATGGCGAGAAAACGAATCTTGTGAGGTTACCAGGGGGATGGCATAGGGAACAAAGCTATCAGAATCTGGTACTCCTGCTAGAAATGCTTCGACACCTCCCCCCATAGGGGAGCAATATAAACAGGCCATAAACGTATTGTAAGGGGTCTCTAACAATACTTTGAGCTTTAATCACATAGCGCTTATAAGCAATATCCTGAATAACAGGAAGTAAGCTTCCTATAATTTTCTCAGCTGTCCTTACCACTCTCCGTATGGACTTTCTATCTGCTGCCACCAAATCAAACAGTGATGCAGTTTGTTAAAATGCTCTCAATTGTTCTTCTGTAAAAAGTGGCTAGGACAGAAGGAGAAAGATGTGCTCTCCTCATCTGATGCAGGAAATGCAGACACTAAATATTAATGGCTAATATTTACTACACGTGAAAAAATAAAGTAAGATGGAATCAAAACAAATCAAATAACATAATGTTTACATTTAAAGTCCAACAATACCCAGACTGGGAGGGATTGCATACAACTTTTTTTTTAAAAAAAACTTCAAATTCTTTTAAACTGTGACATTGCCTAAAGAAGGAAAAGGTGGGATGAATAAACTGAGAAAAATAATACACATTGCATACTTTCTTGGAAGAAATCAATGGTAGCCTTTTAAAGGCAAAGAATACCAGAGAATCATATGCTCACAAAAAAATCCTTAATAATTCCACTTTCTACAAAATTATTTACATATTCAGCATTGAAATTCTAAAAAATAATAATAGCTTTGTAGTCTCTTAAACAGAGGAAGCTTTCTAAAATTAACTGTAAGAATATTATGAAATATCTTTAAAATCCAAAAGGCATCCAGTAAGTGACTTGGAACATAAACATGCTGAAGGCCAACTATAATTAGATGTCTTTGATGCTGCAAGTTTTGATGCAGTTGCAGACCTAGGTAGGCACCTTTATAAGAATGAAGAACAATCAAGTTTATAACAGAAAGAAAAGGAGATAAGGACAGTACAAACACTACAAAATCCCATTTATTTTATCAGTATTATTATAAAATCAAACACATAGAAGAAATTAAGAGTTCTTTGAAATAGTCTAAGATACAGGGGAAAAGATATATTTTTACTACAGCTATCTTTTTAACCTCTTTGTGTCAGCAGACAAGGATGCCTAACAAACAGGAAAAAGCTCTATAAACTATCAGTGGACAAATCTGAAATCACCTCTCTGTTACCTCCTATTGCTAATTCATCATCCCAGCATGAGACAGCTAGCTGATTGTGAACCAAATGCTACAATAAGGGTCTCAGTTGACCACCAAAAACAGCAAAAGGGAAGGGGAGGTTTTTGATGGGCAAAAGCCTGGAGAAGGCCTAAGATAAGTGCCGGCTGTCAGACAAGGACAAAGAAGGGCAGGCCCCGAGGAGAGAAGGAGATAAAAAAAAATCTTGACAAGCTTTATCTGATGAGGGTTATGGCTAATTAATTATAAACTCAATTACCTAACCCTTACTTCAGCAGTCTCTATTCATTAAGAGATAAAAACTTGACTGACTGCTAGCTTTTGCCAGCATACACAGGATGCTTATTTGCTCCCTTTAGCACACAATTTCTTAAAAAAGATCTCCAAAAGCATTTTGACCTGTCAGCTTTTTTTCACATAGACAGAACATTTCTCCCCATCCCCACCCCTCTGACACCCAAAGCGCCCTAGGTTGCACAACAGGAGGCCACAGCTTGCATGCTGTGCACTGGCATTTAAAAGCAAAAACCCAACATTAAACAATAGGGATTAGGTATATCAAAGATCTTGTTTCCAGCTGTGTTTCAGTTCGACAGGCCTTTTGAACTTTTTCACATTTTAACTTGAACTTTTAATTTTGGGTGTTGGAAATTTGGTTCAGGGTAAATCAGTTATAGTCAAAACAATTTTAAAAATAAGTCAGCTTTATATTTGTAAAATATTTTTCCACAGCCTGACTATTTGGTACTTTCAACTTTTTATTTGATTAAATGCATCAAATGTGCTATGTAGCTTCAAGAAGACTTGTAATTTAATTGCAATTTTAACTAAGGTAAATAACATGTTCTGTAGAATATGAACAAGACTAAGAAACCTTTAACAATCTGATTATCATAAGTTCTGAGTTATATTAACTTCTCATTGTTAACCATTTTATACTTTGGGGGTTTTGACTCGTAAGTTTATTTTATCTACTTGATTCTCATTAAGTTTAAAATGATAGGACTATTGCTACAAGACAAGAATAAAGCGACTTAGGGCAAATTGAAAAACAGTGCTATTTCTTCCTCCTAATTTCCCTGTTGATATAATGCCTTGAAAATGTTCTGAAAGTGATACTACAGTTATGCAGTTCTTATCCAATCACTTTTAGATAGCTCTGAGGATTTGTTTTCATTTCTAGAGTGCTTTGGTCAAGATTTGCTTTCTTGGGATCAATAGAATCCAATTAAATTTGTGATGAACCAGCTAATGGATCTGCAATTCCCATATTTACCTCATAATTCAAGCTTTAATTAGTCGCTACTAATAATGCCTCTAAAATTAGTAGGCCATATATGAATATTCCTGGAGAAGATATGTGGAGAAAGTTGGCACCAGGGTCTATTCTTGGTAAGACTCAATGCTGTGTGGGCAGAAATCTGTTCGTAAAATGGACCTTTCCCCTCCACCCTTTCTCTTTGGCATGTAATCACCATCAAATAATTTTAAGGAATTTTGGAGCATCTCAATAAGTCCCCTGATACACAACTGCTTGCTGGCAAATATGGGATGGCAGCCATTTTGTGAGCATACCCATTATAAGCTTCCAAAATTATATGTGTCTCAGGCCACAAAAGTTTGCAAACATTGCTGTAACAGCCTGTGAGCCTGTGAGAAAGAAGCATTACTGCCTATCTGAAGTTATGGCTTTAAATCAGCCTTTCTTTGTGTCAAGGAGTTCATTCTTGCATACTCATCTAACCCAGCTAATAATGGTTTGTTTTATACTTGTTTCATATGTTATTGGGTAGATATAATTATTATCAGTAGTATAATCAATTAATCAACTTCATTTTATGCAAACTTCTCAAATATGGCAGGAGTGGTATGTAAAAAACAAAATAAAATTGTCAATTAAAAAACTATCAATAATAAAAAAAACTCACCAGAAATAAAATGTTTAAAGAGGGAGTGCAATTAAAAGACAATCTGACAGTTCTTACCTTACAAATCCCCAGTTGAACAAATATTTCCTTAACTGCTTTTTAAATAAAGACACTATAGGATAATTATAACACAAGAGAAGGAACAGAAGCGTATATGATCCCACAGCATAAGGAGTAGAAATAGCAATTAGACATGTACTGCTCGATAGTGCTTTCCAACACTCTCTGAGTGGTTTACAGTGTCACCATATTGCCCCCAACAATCTGGGTCCTCATTTTACCAGAAGGATGGAAATCTGTCAATCTTGAGCCTGTCAGGATTGAACTCCTGGTTGTGAGCAGAGTTAGCCTGGAATACTGACCACTATGCCACCACTGTGCCACCACTATGCCACCACTGTGGATCCAAAGAGAAATCTGTCTCTGCTTCTCTCTAGTAACAAATCCATATGAAACATAGTGCCTCTGATCCCAACTGACTGAGACCTTCAGGAGTATCCTACTGATAGTGATGTTAAAATACCATCAAGAAATGGACACTAAAAGTAGTGAATTTAGCAGAGATGGCTAAAATTTCAGCGTATTTGAAGGACCATTCAAATGAAAGATATATATTGGAATGGAGAAGATGGATTGACTATATTCAAAACAAATATCGGACTAAAAAGTTTCAAATAGCTTATGAATGAAATCTATATTTCCTTTTTGAATATGTTTAGTTAGTTGAAAGGGGAGTTAAAGAGCAAGGGGGAGTTTGGAGACCACAGAAAGTTAGCTTATTTTAGTTTATGTTTGTTATGCTATACCCTGTTTTTGCTCTGGGAAGTCCGGGGGTGGGTGTCGGGGGGGAGGGGGGTGGGAGGGAGAGGAGGGATGGGGGCTGGGAGGGGGGAATATTGTTGTAATGATTGTTAAAACTTTTTAAATAAAAAAAAGAAATCTAGAAAATCAACACAGTACCATTCTCTCAATGATCTGTTGAAGAAAGAGAAGGCAGAGTATGTTTCTGACAGCTCAGGCTAGCCTCACCAGGAGAAGGAGCACAGGAAGTCCCAGGAGTCAGTTCAAATGGAATGGACAGGACAATGTGAGCAGATCTTCAACTAACAGAAGAGGAGTCTGACCAATGTGCCCATCTTAGCCTAGGCAGACCCGAACTAGCCTTATGAACTACAAGTTGATGCTACCTGGGATAGCCTTGGAGGATATTGTATCAGGAAAATGACGCACGCCTGAGACCCATCATATACATCAGTTGGGGCCTCACTCACCATCTGAGAAGAACTACCCCACTCACAAATTGGAGTTCTTGCCACTTCTTGTTTCTCTGTGATTGGAGAATAGTCATTTCACAACTGTCCAACATGTTCTTCTTCATCTTCAGGAATATGTCTGCCATGAAAATATGAAGAAGTGTTCAAAATATTGCATTTTGTGCTTAGAGTGTTTTGGTGACCAAGAATGAAAGTGAATGTTAAAGACAAGGTATGATTCTGCCATGTCTGTTTTTAGGGTAAGGCTGTCATAAATAAGTCAGCTAGTTTGCTTCATTCCTTTGGGGCAGAGAACCCCTAAATTACAAACTAGGTCTGTTTGGGGTGGTACTGTAGAACATGACCAGACTGAACCAGAGGGAGGGGTCAAAAATGTCATAAATCATGAGTCTCTGTCCACCCACAAGAGATCTAAATTCATCCCACCTTGAATACTTCTCTTATCTCCCAAGCATTTTCCTTAATGGCCAGTTGGCCAGGTTCTTAAAGAGCGCTTAAGCTTGAAATAAATTTATATACTCGTTTGAACTGCCTGAATCTCCTGGTTTCATGGGCACTTGACAATTGCAACCCCATCCAGAACTAAAGATGATAAACCTTTGGATTCCAAGGCTCTGCACAGCTGCAGCCACTTTGTTTTACCAGTATTTAGCTGAAGCTTATTGTCCCACATCCAGGCCCTCATTGCTTATAGGCCCCAAGAAAGGGCAGCCACAGCATCGCTTTGATGGAGATGTAAAATTGAATATCATCAGTGTACTAATGATAGCTCAGCCCATGATATTGGATGATTTTACCCTGTGGTTTCATATAGATATTAAAAAGGAGGAGAGAATATGGAGCCTTGCAATACTATAATATGGAGTGGCCGTGGGCTAGATCTCTTACCCATATTAACATTGATTGGAACTGGCCATGAAAAAAGGAACCAAACCAGGGCAACACTATGCCTCCCGGTCCCAAATCCCACAACTAGCCCAAAACGATATCAGGGTTGATGGTATCGAATCAAATTATCCAAAAGTAAGAATGAATATTCCATTCCAGAATGGAATATGGATAAAAATGAGATTGAGTGGACTCAAAAGGTATAGGTTTTCCAGATGGCTAAAATGGAGCAACAAGCTAAACTAAAACTGCCAATGTCATTGAGAGGTAATGAAAATATAGTTCATCAAATCAGAATAACAGAGTTGGATCTTCACCACAAACATGTAAAACAGAGACTTATTCAAGAAAAAACCAGGAGTGAAATCCAGCAGGTTCTGACAGTTCTGGAGAACCGGTAGTGGAAATTTTGAGTAGTTCAGAGAGCCGGTAGTGGAAATTTTGAGTAGTTCGGAGAACCGGCAAATGCCACCTCTGGCTGGCCCTAGAGTGGGATGGGAATGGAGATTCTGCAATATCCTTCCCCCAGGAGTGGGAAGGGAATAGGGATTTTGCAGTATCCTTCCCCTGGAGTGGGGTGGGAATGGAGATTTTGCAATATCCTTCCTCTGCCATGCCCACCAAGCCACGTGCACCAAACCACGTCCACAGAACCAGTAGTAAAAAAATTGAATTTCACCACTGGAAAAAACATTTCTTAGTGAAGACATTGAGGTCTATCTAATCCCACCTGTTATGAATGATGCAACGAGCCTGAACTTTGCACTTGCCTCTTGCCTCTATGGAATTTGTCATTTTTGGATGTGCCAAAAATGGAGATAGGACAGAAGTTGATTCCCACTCTAAAACTGGGGAAGGGTATGCATTAAGTAGGAGCGACAGGAGTATCTTCTGTGCAATTTAGGTAATCCTCACCGACGATTTCCCCAGCAACCATTCAGTTACAATGGCACAAAAAAATATTGATGGCCAGTTTGCAACTTTTTCACTGTTCCTGTCACATGATTGCCATTTGTGTCAGTATGCATTATGCTGTGGCTGACCTGTGCCTTTGTTCCCCCTCCCCCTCCCCTTGTAAAACAGAGAGACTGGAGAAAAAAAGACAGCAAGGATGTGGGAAGTTTGCTGCTGGTGAAATCACTTTGCTTTCAATATGTAAATGAGTAAACAATCAACTCTCTTGAAATCTGTTTTTCTCCAATTTCTTCTTTTTCTGACCACCTGCTCCTACCTTCAATAGAGCAGAGGACAGAAAAAGATTTCAACAGAGTCAGCTGTTTGATCTTCTACACATGGAGAGCAATGTGATCATTCTGGTACTAGCAGGAAACAGTCAAAGGAATTTCAAGAGAATAAGTTTAAGTAGGATGCCTGCAGTTCTCTGTTTATATATCAAATTCTGAAACCACCCATCTCATTCACAGGGCAACACTGGATAGTGTACAGTCAATACACACCATATTAATATATTCCAATAGGAGACAGCTAAAACTGGAATAAAATAGAGTTAGAAAGACAGGGGAGAGGCTTCAAGGCATTAACTAACCCTATGGTAGTGTGCTTCTCTGCTAGCTCCAAGCGAATTACCAGTGCTGGGTTTTCAAACTTTTGAAAGGCCAGGAGAATGGGGCCCACGTGGCCTCCAGAGGGAGAATATTCCAAAGAGTGATAATAATTAGAGAGAAGGCTCTCTTTCTGGAGCCTGCCAATCAAAATTCTTTTAACTGATGGAGTCCATAACATACCCTTCCTGCTTGACTGGGTGCAATGTGTTGAAATAAGGAGAATGCTGCAGCACAGTCTCAGGCTACATTGCACTTGTGCTGTTTTCAATATGTACAAGTCAGTAAGCATGCCCTCAAGCATTCCAAAGAGTGGGGAAGAGGTTAGATTACAGGGGTGTCAAACTGGCGGCCCACGGGCCGGATGTGTCACATGCAGGCTACACCCACCCCAGCTCTGCGAAGGGTAAAAACATTGTGAAACATCACATAACAACAACGTGATGTCACGTGTTTGACACCCGCATGTTTATGGCTTAGAACGTAAATAAAAGCTGAAACTAAGTACGGGTCTTGCCTTTTTCCATCTGGAAAGTACAGTTGCAGTTACATTATTTCCCACTTAGCAATTGCTTCACTTACTGACTAAGTTGCAATACCAATTAAGTTGTAAAAAATGACTCTCTGTAGTTTGAAATCAGTATGGAGGAATTCCTTCAAGAATGGTAGAACTCAAGGGAGGAATACATTCAAAGAAAGATGAAGTGAACATTTTCTACTGATTGCCCTTGATGATGTTACCTAGTTTGGATAATGAAATGTCTACAAGAAAACAAGTAAGCTCAGAGAGCACCAAGGACCCCTGATTGCCCTTGGGCCAATGGGGGTGTTTCATGTTGGAGGTGGTTAGTGGATGAGGAAGATCCCTCCTCCATCCTATAGTATTCTGGGTTTTTATCATTTAATCTCTGTTCATTTTAATATTTAATATTTTAATGTTTTGTATCTTTGTTTTTATGATGCTTGCAAGCTGCCCAGAGTCACTTGACAGTAAGATGATCAGCATATAAATTTAATAAATAAATAAATAACTGAAGCTGCAAGTATCGTATGAGCTGTATTTTGAGAATAATACAAAGCTTTGATTCTTGTTATGGAGATTATATCCATATAAATGCTTGATATATGTGGAATGTTTAGGAAATGATTACAAATTAGACAACCTGTGAGGGCAATAAGAAAGATTGCTAACTCAGGCCAAGGGTGAGAATCCTCTGTACCTCTTATTAGGGAATTCCTACTGTGCTAATACAGCCTGGCATTGTATCTGTCCAGCTTCTTTGGAACCACTGAAAAGGAGGCCAGCAATATTGGCCTGGGGTACCTAGCTAGTACCAGCAGTGACTTTGAGGGCCTAGCTATTAAAAGCCAGAACTCACTTTAAGATGGTTTTAAGGCACCTAATGATACAAATAAATTCTCTATATCAGGTTTCAGGGGATCATGAACTCTCAACATGATTAGCAGCAGGATACAATTGAGATAGCTATAGGTAGTCTTCAAACTGGTCACGACTGGTCACTTAGCAATCATTTGAAGTAATGATGGACCCTGAAAAAGGGATTTACAACCCAGATACAAAGTTATGATGTCCTCATCCCGCACAATCAAATGACTGCATTTTGGGTGCTTGGTAACCAGTCTGCATTTACGGATGTTTGCAGTGTCCTGCAGGCACATGACCATGATTGATGTTTTTAGGATAGGATTGGATAAGAGTTGGAAGGGAGCTTGGAGAACCTCTAGTCCAACTCCCTGCATTTTTTTGCCAGAAACTGGCACTTATTTCTGCTTTTCATAAAATAGTGAATTGCTTTGCTTAACAACCATGGCTCTCAGATCCCTATCATGATACTGCTATTCAAGTGGGGGAGGGGGGGTGTTGTGTATGTATCTATTTTGTGCGGGAAATTCAAATGCATAGTGAATCCTGATTGGTTCTGGGTTGCCTCCGGAAAGTATATAAAGAGGACTGTTGCCTGTGAGTTTTTGCTGAAGTCTCACCCTGAATTAAAGAGCTGTTGTTACTAGCCTGCTTGTGCCTCTCGTTATTCCTGCGCTACAACATTGGCGACGAAGGTGGGATAAGAGGCCACAAGAGGCAAACCAAAAAGAGTTTGGAGTTTCAGCCTGGGTGACTAGCGAACTTGGAGACACGTTCCGCCAAAACCCTTCGACCCGACCCGAGAGAAGTGGGGATTGTATCTGACCAGGTTCGAGTGCTCCCTGGAAGTGAGCGAAATGCAAGGGCTCTCCGCGAACAGAAAAAGGGCTCTGTTCTTAAGCCACTGCGGGCCAGACGTATTCGAGATGGCTGAATCCCTCTGCGAGCCAACCCCAGTCCAGACGGTTCCCTGGGACGTCCTTCAGGCCAACCTGAAAGCCCACTACGCTCCAGTTCCGTCCAAATTCGTTCAGCGCTACGAACTTTCTAATTATTGTAGATGCATACTCTAAGTGGCTCGAAATTGCCTTAATGCCATCGACCACTTCTGAGGCCGTAATCAAAGTACTCAGAAAGCTATTCGCAACACACGGGTTGCCGGACACCCTGGTATCCGACAATGGGCCCCAATTCACGGCAACTCAATTCGAAGGCTACTTAGCCGAATTAGGCATAAGACATGGACTATCTGCTCCTTTTCATCTGGCTTCTAATGGCCTTGTTGAACGTTTTGTAAGAACGGCCAAAGAAGCCCTCTCCCGACTCGATGCAGGGGACTGGCAGGCTAGAATAGATGAGTTCTTAGCGGTACAGCATGCCACCCCATGCCCCACTTCGGGCCGCAGCCCGGCCAAACTTTTAATGGGCTACAATGCGTTCTAGACAGACTGCATCCTAATTACTCCTCCGATAGCTTCAAGGGGGAAGGGAGAGGACTAAGACACTTCAAGATGGCCTGAGACCGAGGGAGGCCACTGTTCCTCAGACGGCCGGCTGTGAATCCCTCCTTGTGAAATGGGGTCACGGGGTTCAGAGGGGTTTGCTGATCACGTACCTGGCTCCCTGCCACATGGCAGCAGCCCTGCCTGAGCTACTCAACGTCATCACCGCGGTGGCGGTTGAGACCCCTAGGCTTATGGTCATGGGGGATTTCAACCTGCCATCCGTGGGTGAGGCATCAGAGGTGGCTCAGGAGTTCATGGCTTCCATGACAGCCATGGACCTGACCCAGTTAATTCATGGCCCTACCCACATGGGGGGAAACACGCTGGATCTGGTTTTTGTCTCTGGACAGTGGTTGAGTGATCTCAAGATAGGGGATATAGTCACCGAGCCCTTGTCATGGTCTGATCACTCTCTCCTTCGTCTCGACCTTCGAACCGCTACACCCCGCCGCAGGGAGGCGGAGCCGGTAAGATGGTTCCGCCCCAGGCGCCTGATGGAACCTGACAGGTTCCAGATGGAGCTTGGGCCATTCCCTGAGGCTCTGGCACACGCCTCGACTGGAGACCTAGTGGCCGCCTGGGATAGGGCGGCCGCTGGAGCTCTGGACCGGGTCATGCCTTTGCGGCCTCTGACCCGGCGCCGATCTCATTTAGCTCCTTGGTTTACTGAGGAGCTGAGGGAGTTGAAGCACTGGAAAAGACGCCTAGAGAGCAGTTGGAGGGCTAGTCTTTCTGAATCTGACCGGACACTGGTAAGATCTCATATTAGGAATTACCTAGTGGCGATAAAAGCAGCGAAATGTAGCTATTTTGCTGCTCTTATTGCGTCATCAGATAATCGCCCGGCCGCCCTGTTTAGGGTGACCCGCTCCCTGCTCCACCAGGAAGCGCGGGAGGACCCCTTGGAGGGTAGAGCCGAGGATTTTGTTCAGTATCTGTATGACAAAATCACTCAGATTCGGGAAGATCTGGACTCCGACTGGGTAGTCTCAGGGGGAGGGACTGGGGCAGGTCTTGAGAATGTTATCTGGGATGAGTTTGATCCTGTGACCCCTGAGGACGTGGACAGGATTCTGGGTAGACTGAACGCGACCACTTGTTTATTGGACCCGTGTCCCTCCTGGTTAGTGCTGGCTTCTCGGGAGGTGACACGAGGCTGGTTCCAGGGGATTATAAATGCTTCGTTGGGTGAGGGTGTCTTTCCTGCCGCCTTGAAAGAGGCGGTGGTGAGGCCTCTCCTCAAGAAGCCTTCCCTGGACCCGGCAATGTTGGTAAATTATCGTCCCGTCTCCAACCTTCATTTTGTGGCGAAGGTTGTTGAGAGTGTGGTTGCGCAACAGCTCCCCCAGCACCTGGATGAAACGACGTATCTGGATCCGTTCCAGTCGGGCTTCAGGCCCGGGTACAGCATGGAAACGGCATTGGTCGTGTTGGTTGATGATCTCTGGAGGGCTCGGGACAGGGGGTGCTCCTCTGTCCTGGTCCTGTTAGATCTCTCAGCGGCTTTTGATACCATCGATCATGGTATCATGCTGCACCGGTTGGAAGAGTTAGGGGTGGGAGGCACTGTGTTGCGGTGGTTCTCCTCCTTTCTCTCTGACCGGTCGCAGTCTGTGTTGACAGGGGGACAGAGGTCGACCCCGAGGCCCCTCATATGTGGGGTGCCGCAAGGGTCGGTCCTCTCGCCTCTCCTGTTCAACATTTATGTGAAGCCGCTGGGTGAGATCATCCGTGGTTTCGGGGTGGAGTACCATCAGTACACTGACGACACTCAGCTGTACATCTCCACCCCGGATCACCCCAACGATGCCCTTGAAGTGATGTCCCGGTGCCTGGAGGCCGTACGGATCTGGATGGGGAGGAACAGGCTCAGGCTCAACCCATCCAAGACCGAGTGGCTGTGGTTTCCGACGTCCCGATATAGTCAGTTGACGCCATCACTGACTATTGGGGGCGAATCATTGCCCCCACGGAGAGGGCTCACAACTTGGGCGTCCTCCTGGATTCACGGCTGTCTTTAGAAGAGCACTTGACGGCCGTGACCGGGAGGATTTTTCATCAGGTTCGCCTGATTCGCCAGTTGCGTCCCTTTCTGGATCGGGACTCGTTACGCACGGTCACTCATGCCCTCGTCACCTCCCGCCTGGACTATTGCAATGCTCTCTACATGGGGCTCCCCTTGAGGAGCACCCAGAGGCTCCAACTGGCGCAGAGTGCGGCCGCGCGGGTGGTAATAGGAGCGACATGGCGCTCCCATGTAACACCTCTCCTGCACGAGCTGCACTGGCTCCCGGTGGTCTTTCGGGTGCGCTTCAAGGTTTTGGTTACCACCTTTAAAGCGCTCCATGGCTTAGGACCTGGTTATCTACGGGACCGTCTACTACCACCAATAGCCTCCCACCGGCCAGTACGCTCTCATAGAGAGGGACTCCTCCGGGTGCCGTCAGCCAAAGAGTGTAGGCTGGCGACCCCTAGGGGGAGAGCCTTCTCTGTGGGGGCACCTACCGTCTGGAATGAGCTCCCCCCGGAGATACGGAGGATCCCGGATCTGCGCACCTTCCGCTGCGCTGTGAAGACCTTTTTATTCCATCAGGCGGGCCTGGCCTAATCTCTTCCCTTTTTTAAATATGTAAATTTTAATCTGTTTTTAAATTATTGGGGTGTTTTAATTCTGTCTGGGCCAAAATGATTTAATTTGATTTTATCTGGTTTTTTAAATTTTTGTATCTATGTTATTTTATTGTTTGGCTGTTCACCGCCCTGAGTCCTTTGGGAGTAGGGTGGTATACAAATCAAATAAACTAAACTAAACTAAACTAAACTAAACTAAACTAATGTAGGATCACTAGTTTTTGCTAGAAGCTACACCAATGGGCCCTTATGGGTAGAAGGAACCATTGTAGGAATTACCGGTCCAAAGTCATACACAGTTGATATCGGGCATGGTAAAATCTGGAGGAGACATATAGATCAATTGCGTAAACGTTTACCAAATGAAAACTCATGTCCTAACTATCCAAGTCTTCCTGACACAGCTACCTCAAGCCCGAGTAAACCGGAATACTTATCTGGGAAACCTGAGTTCCAGCGCCGCCCCAGCGAGCCGACACTCCCAGCCGGAGATAGCCACACCTCCGGAGAAATCCAGGAGGTTCCATTGGCGGAGCCGGGAGAGATGGGAGGTCCCTCCGACCGCCTCGATGCCTCACCAACAACTGAACTGCGCAGGTCAACCAGGATTAAGACACGCCCTGGTCACCTGCGTGATTTTGTATGTAAATATGTAAATAGATAGAATAAGTGCCTTCTGGGAAGGGAGGGGTGTTGTGTATGTATCTATTTTGTGCGGGAAATTCAAATGCATAGTGAATCCTGATTGGTTCTGGGTTGCCTCTGGAAAGTATATAAAGAGGACTGTTGCCTGTGAGTTTTTGCTGAAATCTCACCCTGAATTAAAGAGCTGTTGTTACTAGCCTGCTTGTGCCTCTCGTTATTCCCGCGCTACAACAGGGACCTCGGATCCTTTTACTCACTTATTACTCTCATCTTGTTTTCCTATGTATCCTGTAATTCCCTAGTTTATAACTTTTACCCTGTCACCTATTCTGCCCTGTGCTTTGATATACCTTGGGGGATGTACAAGGGGGGAGGGCCATCTGTTTTCTCTCAGTTTGGAAGCCTCACAGAAGAAACACATGGGTGGGGTGGGGGGAGGGGGGTTGGAGGAAGTGGGGGAGGGGGGTTGGAGGAAGTGGGGGGAGGGGGGTGGGTGGTGGAGGGAGGAGGGAAGGGGGGAGGAGGGACGGGGAAAAATTGTTGTAATATTTGATAAAACTTTTTAATAAAAAAAAAGAAGAAACACATGGGAACTAATCCTTTTCTCTTTCTCAGGACGACTGCACCTATGGATTGGCTCATTCAATATCAAACTGAGAGGAGAGGTTTCTAACCACTTTATCCTAATGGAATTGCTTGGGGGCAACTCAGTCCCTGCCTTGCTTTTGTCTTGCAATCACTCCCTCTTGCTGTCTCAAGAATCCATACTTTCTTGACTGGGGAATAGAGACAGGACCTTACAATGGCATTCATTTAATAATTACCATGTTTGCTTAACAACCACCACAACATGGTGACCCACTTTATGGCATCACAATTTATGACCAAAATTGCAGGATCAATTATGGTCATAAGTCAAGTACTACCTGTATTTAGTATGAGATATGAAGCAGCCTAGTTTCCATAATCTCTTACAATGATTTCCATCATGTCCATGGGCTTGTCTCAGATAATCCCATTTCCAACAAAAATAAGCAGCCACACATTAGTTCTCTTTTATCTCAGAGCAAATGTATTGTGATGTGGATATGGAGGACATGTCTATCAGCACTTTGCCATCATCAGATCAATTCCTGATTCAGAAGAATTTGGCTGTCATTGCCACCTGTAACTTGAATGCTGGAATAACCTTTCATTGAGAATTAATTAACTCCCACTTGACTAATTTTTGGAAATTATTGAAAAGAGAATTTAGGAGAGCTTTGAAATGATCAAATATTACCATATTTACAATATTTGTTACTTTCTGTTTAAATTTTCCTTTTTCTTATTTTATATTGTGAATATGTTTGTTATAATATTGTAGCTTCTGAGACTTTTAAAATTGTGGTGGGCAGAAATGAAATAATTAAACGAACAACCTGTGATCTAATTAGATCTTATAGATATATCATTTTTTCTAAAAGCAGAGGGGTTTTATTGATCAGTTTTCAGGACAGTGTCCTTGATATTTTGTTAGTTACAGAAAAAAGCCTTTTCCTGCATATTATTTAAATGGTGGAATTATGTATGGTGAAGTATACATTCTCTAGCTAACTTCCTATCCTTAGGGAGTTACCAATGAAAATAAGAGTTGGTGAGGAAATTAACTAGCCAACAGTCCAACATAAAAATTGTGGAGTCTGTGTTTTCCAAAAATATTTTAGAGTCACTTTTCACATCTATGCCTTAAATATTTAACAATTTAAAAACCAGAAAAAATATTTATAAAATGTATTGCCAATTTTCCACCACTGGAAACAAACCCAAAGTGGAATCCAAGAAAGAAAAAATAACCTGTATAAAATTATAGTTAGACAGTTTTGTAGGACAGCAGGAGCAGCAGCAGTAAAGAATCAATAGCACCAAATCTAAGCTTTTCAAACCACAAAAAGTGGACAAATGAGTTTTCAACTGTCATCTGAAGCCCGTAATGTTGAATACCAACTGTATATTAGCAGTGACTGACTTTCATAATCAGTACATTAGGAGTGTCCCCATATAGTATTTTAATATCAAGGGGACATTTTTCCCATTGGTATTAATAATTAGGAATATATATGAAGGACTACACAATCAGCTAGATAGCTGGACCTTAAAACTAGCCCAAATAGGTATTTCATCATCACATAGGTCTTTTGTTGTTAAATGGCTTAGGAGCATACTTGAAACAATAGAGTTCTTTCAAAATGTGTCACTATGTATTGACCCTTTAAGTAATGTAAACTGTGGCATTCTTTTCTTTAAAAAGCTAATGACAAATGCTTCATTTATACCTGCAAATTATCAATAATTTGTTACCAATATACCCACGGTTAAAATTTCAATTAAGTCTCTCAAATACAATCAATACAATGGGAAATACAATGTCTGCTTAAATCAAGATTACATATCCTGAAGCCCTAGTGGAGGTTTTTGAAAACTGCCACCAAATTGTAATTGTGAATCTGACTCAGTTTGGAATACAGTCTCCTATGCCCCTCAAAGACTCCCCAGTGTAGTATACTCATGTTATCAATGGAAAAAAACAGTAAAGTATATTAAATGTTGTGTCATATCATACATAAATGGTATAAATTTATGCTCCTGAACAGAGGAGCTTAATAATACCAAACTGGGATTACCCAATTAAATGTTTTTTCTATATGATTAATTAAAAAATTGATCCATAAATTGAGTTACAATATGATTGTGTGCTGTAGCAAAAGAACCTCTTCAAAAGTACTATTAACATATATACTGAAAAAAGTAGAGCTGGAGAGTAGAGATATTAACCCATTAAAGTTTCAACAATTAAAACCTCTTCTTTTTACTTAATAGGAAATAATTGTAACTTTTGGGAAGAAATTATGTTCTAATGAGGGTGGACCTTATCCTTTTCTGAAGAAATCTGAACGTAGCCTTTAGTATTCAGTAACATAATTAGGGCTGCAGTTAATTTCATTAAATTCTGTTGCTGCTAAATGAAGCAGATTATGAGACATCTTTTATTGCAAGGCGTGAAATTACAGCCTGTCAGCTGCCAAAGGTAGAGTAAAACTAATGAATTACAGGGTAAATAACACCAGAATTAACTAGCCAATTTAACAAAGCATAGAGCAAAATCATTTTCACTTAGAGCTTTGAATAGTTTTACTATGAAATCTGCTCAGTGAAAATAAAAAAGTGCTTCAAGGATATAATAATTTAAAAAGATAGATTATATTGAAAAATTGAAAAATATTTTTTTTAAATAAAATATTTTAGTCAGTGAAAAACTAAATGTTTCAACACGGTTTCATTTAAAAATATGTTACAGATCATAAAATAACATGATTTTTTTTTATGATTTCAAAAATTTCTATGGCTAGAGATTTTTTTTTTTAAATTCCATAGTAAATAATATCTTCCAAATTTTCACTGTCCATGAAGCCTGCATAAAACTTCCATGTAAAATTTAGGAAGAGCAACTGTAGCCGATTGGCATTATTATCTACTGTTGTTTTTAAATTATAAGGAAACAAGTAAAAATTTAAACAGGATTCAAATGAAATGAGAGTAAATTTTTGAATATTTCAAGATTATGGTTATAGTTACAGAAATCCAAAAATCTGTTAATTCCTAAATATTTTTAAAAGAACACTGTATCCACTGGAAGGGCTGAAACATAATCAAATTGCTTCAAGATTTCCATATACATTTTCAAGTACTTAAGAAATATGGAATTCCTCACATTTTCAGTTCACAGAAGTTTACAAAAACAAAACAACAACCCCCCCCCCACTCTATTGAAAATATGGGAAGGTTATGTTGATGTTAATTTTCCCAATGTTTATTTCTTGCATAAAGATATTTAATTACAGGAGTAGATTAGAAGATGCTTTGGCCACCTAATGAGAAGGAATAACTCACTGGAGAAGTGCCTAATGCTGGAAGAGGATGACAGAGAATGAGGTGGCTGGATGGAGTCACTGAAGCAGTAGGCGTGAGCTTAAATGGACTCCAGAGGATGGTAGAGGACAGGAAAGCCTGGAGAAACGTTGTCCATGGGGTCGCGATGGGTCGGACACGACTTCACAGCTAACAACAACAACAAAAGATTAGAAGAGGAATATATTGTAGCTGGAAAATCAAAGAAAACTATATACAAATATATGAAGAATTATTAGAATAATTTCATTAAAGTATTTATCTATGAGACCGCCTTCTGCCACTGATAGCCTCCCATCGACCGGTACGCTCCCACAGAGAGGGGCTCCTCCGGGTGCCGTTGGCTAGGCAATGTTGGCTGATGACCTCCAGGGGGAGAGCATTCTCTGTGGGGGGCCCTACCCTCTGGAATGACTGCCCCCAGAGATTCGTAGGATTCCCGACCTGCATACCTTTTGTCGCGCCCTAAAAACATTATTATCCCAACAAGCTGGGCTGGCCTAAATAATAATAATATTTTACTATTTTAATGGGTTGTTTTATTAGAGTTTTCGGCCAATTTATTTAATTGTTTTAAATTGCTTTTAATTCTTATATTGTCATGGTTTTATTTCTGGCTGTACACCACCCTGAGTCCTTTGGGAGAAGGGTGGTATAGAAATTTAATAAAATAAAATAAATTTAGAGAGTTTATAGAAGCTAGAAGAAAAGTAAACGGAATTAAACCTGTGTCTAAGCTGGTTTTTAAAATTTTTTAAACTACTTGCATTTGTGGATATTTAAGTACTCTTTACTTTTTAACCTGGACTGGATTGGTTTGGACTATAGATCCCTGACTTGGTTATTGCACCTTTAAATTTTTATTGCCTTTTTATTATAATTATTATTCTGTTTTTCTTTCGTCCTCTTCTTTTTGGCTATTTTTGGCTATTTTCACTTTTTAAAGTCCATTGAATATAGCAGGGGGAAGGGAAGAGAGTATGTAATACTGCCATCTAGTGGATTGGAATTTTTGGTTTCTTTTCTTTTCTTTTTTTTTCTTTTTTTCTTTTTTTTTTTTTTGATTCAAGAAGTTACAACTATGTTACATTGTGTTTCAACTCAAAGACTCTGTGCCCTTTTATACATAAGAGTTGGAAGAACATCAGAGAACATTTAAACTTGCGGCAGTATTGTTTATTCAGGTGAGATTGAATGGGAAGGAATTTTCAGTGACTCTGAAAGAGAAGTGTAAATAATTCTTGGAACTTAAAAAAAAGGAAATTTCTTATACAGACATGATTTTTTGTTGGACATCATTTCCTCTCCCTCCCCGCCTATTTTTTACTTTTTTCTCTTAAATGATAGCTCTCTGTACTCTCCCCCTGTGTAAGTATTGTTAATTGGACTATGAGTGGATGGAAGATTTTCAACTTCTTTTTTTTAATTTGTAATTGTGACATATATATATATATATATATATATATATATATATATATATATATATATATATATATATATACATACATACACACACACATACACACAAATGTTTTCTGAGGTTTTCGCAGGTATTTGTATGTAGGTCTTTGGTTATTCGGGTTTTCTCCCATGTAAAATTGGAAGTGTCTTGGAGACGTTTTGACGAAGTCTCATTCGTCATCTTCAGGCTGGTGTTTTCAGCTTCGTGCTTCTAGGAGCAATGTGAGATCGCAGCTGTTTCTTCCTTTTAACTGCTAGTGGGGGTGTGAACTGATTGGGTGGGAGCTTGCCTGTGTTCTGATTGGGTGGAGGTGTGTTCTGATTGGTTGGGGGTTTGGCTGTGCTCTGATTGGATGGGGAGTTGGCTGTGCTCTGATTGGATGGGGGTGTGTTCTGTTTAGGTGGGGGCTTGATTGTGCTCATGTTAGTCTGAGTTGCAGGGGGATTTGAGCTCATGAGCTGCATTGCTGTTGTTTGGCTTCGCGTTCGTGGTCATGCCACATCTTCATGGTGGGTGTCAGTTTGCTTCATGTATGGATTGGAGGGATTTAAAGTGGCTAATGATGCAGCTGTGGTCTGGCTTCTGGTTTGTGGTCGTGCTTCATCAGTGTGGGTTTGCTTTTTGCATGGATGTGTGGTGATGACCTCCTGTGTGGTTTTCGTGAGTGTGGGTCTGGTGTCATTCTTTGTGTTAGGGACTCGTTTGTCAATGAGGGCAGTTTTCCAAATGGCTGGTAGGCGGGAGGTATCATCTCGTTTATTCATGCTGTGTGGGCGTTTTTCTATCTCAATGGCTTCTCTGATTATTCTGTTGTTAAAGTGTTCAGTTTTGGCGATAGTTCTGGTCTTTTTAAAGTCAATATCATGTCCTGTGGCTTTAAGGGGTTGGACCAGGGAAGAAGTTGGTTCCTCTTTTCTGACTGAGTTCTTGTGTTCTTCAATGCGTGCACTTATTCTTCTATTGGTTTGTCCAATGTATGTGGTGGGGCAGGCGGTGCATGGGATTTCATATACTCCTTGATTTTCTAATAAATTTTGTCTTTGGAGTTTCTTAGGATGGTATTTTTTGGTTTGTGCAGAATGCTGTCTTGATATATATATATATATATATATATATATATATATATATATATATATATATGTATATGTATATGTATATGTATATGTATATGTATATGTATATGTATATGTATATGTATATGTATGTATGTATGTCTTTGGCTATTCGGGTTTTCTCCCGCATAAAATTGGAAGTGTCTTGGCGACGTTTCAACGAAGTCTCATTCATCATCTTCAGGCTGGTGTTTTCGGCTTTGAGCTTCTAGGAGCACAAAGCCAAAAACACCAGCCTGAAGATGACGAATGAGACTTCGTCGAAACATCGCCAAGACACTTCCAATTTTATGCCGGAGAAAACCCGAATAACCAGAGACCTACATACAAACACCTGCAAAAACCTCAGAAAACATATGTATGTATGTATGTATGTATGTGTATATATATATATATATATATATATATATATATATATATATATATATATATATATATATATATATTGATTAATATTTTTTATTGAACCGATTTGGATTAAGGTGTACAAGTGCCTGAAGATTGTTTTTCTGCTTTTCATTGGTCTTCTTTCTTCTTCTTCTTCTTTTTTGGGTTTTTTTTTTTTTGTATTTTATTGATACTTTGAGTAATTCTTTTCTTTTTTTTGCTCCATTCACAATTTGATTAAGGTACAGAAGAACCTGAAGAAATTTTTTTTTGCTTGCTTGTTTATTTTTTTTTCCTTCTTTTTGCCTCTTCTTCCATTTGCTTAAAGCTTTATTGACCACCTTACAGAATGAGTAGAAAAGTAACAGCTATTGGCTCTACCACAACTACGCCTTCTTCATCACCAACTGGAGGACAGTGATCTATACAGACGATGTTACAACAGAACAAGGAGAGAGAAAAGGAGAAAGAAAAGAAGACAACATTACAGATGATTCTACAAGTAGTTCAGAAGATTAAATAAAGAACAGAGAAGACAGATGAGAAAGTGGAGAACATACAGCAAATGATGTTGAAATATGAAGATAGATTCCAAAAAATTGAGGAAAAGGAGGAGCAAAGAGAGAAAAAAAAATCAGAGATATTGACATTAGACTGGAAGAAGTTGAACGAGATAAGAGTGGATTAATTGGATGGGAGATGGATAGATCAGAATTTTATCTCAGATTTCAAAATATAGAAGAAGAAAAAGGAGAGAACTTGGCAGAAGTAATGATAGGAATTTTAGCAGATGCATTAGATATCACAAAAGAAAAGATGATGGATGGCATAGACAAGATATGCTTATACGAGCTTATACAAGATATGCAATAGGCAATAAATTACTACGAGAAGTTCATTTAAGGTTTACCAAGAAATCGATTAAGACACAAATACTGCAGATTGCTAGAGAAAAAACATTGAAGTATAAGGGGAAAGAAATTGTGGTCCCGAAGCAAATACCGAGAAGAGTGAGGGAGATGAGGAGAGAATATCAATTCTTGACTAAAATACTACTTCAAAAAGATGTCAATTATTGATGGCTGATACCAGAAGGATTAGTCCTAATGTGGCAACAGCAAAGATATAGAATAGATACAATGGATAAAGCTAAAGCATTTTATGCAGAATTCCTCAGAGAAAAAGAAATGGAATCAAAAAAGACGGACCCACTAATAGAACTCCAAGAGGAGGAGTTAGCAATGATTGAAAAAGTGGAAGGGGGTAGGGGGTATTGTGGAATGCAAAGAACAATGTGAACCAAGATCTACTAGAACAATAAACCCTAATTATAAAATATGAATATGGAAGAGAAAAAATTGATCTCAATTAATATAAATGGACTTAATTTAGCTATCAAAAGAAGAAAGGTATTTCACAAGCTAGAGAAATTAAAGTTTGATATAATCTGTCTGCAAGAAGTACACATTAAAAAGCAACATGAACAGTTACTGTTGCAGCCAAAACTAGGGAAAATCTTTACTTCATTGCCACAATGTAAGAAAAGGGGAGTTGTCATATATATTAGAAATACAATTCAAGTGGAGTAAATATACACAGATGATGATGGAAGAATTTTGATGGTAGAAATAATAGATAATAACATGAAAATACTTTTAATAGCAATATATGCTCCAAAGAATAATCAAGACGACTTCTATAGAAAGCTACAAATGAAAATAATTGAATTAGACTATGATAATATCTGCATGATGGGAAATTTTAATGGTATAGTGGATGAGAAATTAGATTATAAAACGCACAAGGGAATAAAGCACAGTAGAAAGACTCTTCCAAAATCCTTTTTTAAGATGACAGAGGAAATAAATTTAAAAGATGCATGGAGAGAAAGAAATGGAACAAATAGACCATATACTTTTTATTCTGACAGACACTTATCTTGGTCTAGATTAGATATGATATGGACAACAATGGAATTGACCTTGAATATAGAAGAAATTGAAATAGAAGCAAATACCTGGGCAGATCATAACCCGGTGACAGTTAAATGGAAAGGACAAAGGAGAAGATCTAGATGGACTTTAAATAATGCAGTTTTAAAAGAAAAGGACTTTGTGCAGAAAATGGAGAAAGAATTAGCTTTCTTTTTTAAAGAGAATGGAAAAGAGGACACATCAATGCAAAATCTTTGGGATACAAAGAAAACTCATGCTAGAGGTCTGATAATGGACTATACAAAGAAAAGAAATAGTAAGAAAAGGTAAGCCTATAAAATATTAGAAGATGACTATAAGAAATTTGAAAAGGAACTCCAGAAATTTCCACAAAAGAAGGATATTAAAATAAAAATGGATACAATGAAACATAAAATAGGGTTAATGGAGAAAGAAGATTTGGCACAAAAAATAGGAAGTGCTAAACAAAATTATTTTGAAGATGCCAAGGTAGATGGCTAGCATATAAATTGAAAAAAGAGAGAGAAGCAAGAAAAATAATGCAGCTAATGGATGACCAAGGACAAAGTAAATATGGGAATAAAGAGAAGAAAAAAAGTATCCAAGATTACTATAGAGAATTGTATGAACAAGAAAACATAGAGGAGGAAAGTGTTAAACAATATCTCCAAAAAGCGAACCTACCCCAGATTCCTAAGGATATTGAAGAGATGTTAGAGAGAAATATAACCATGATGGAACTAACTGAAGCAATTAAAAAACAAAAGAATGGGAAGGCATCAGGTCCGGATGGACTACCAGCAGAATACTATAAAACATTACAGGAATCCCTGTGTCTCCCACTGTTAGAAGTCATGAATGAAGTTATGTCAAAGGATGGAAATACCTAAGTCATGATCAGAAGCATATATTACACTTGTTCCTAAGGAGGATACTGACCCACAACAAATTAAAAACTATAGACCTATATCCCTTCTAAATTCAGACTATAAAATCTTTGCTTCAATACTGGCAGAAAGACTCAAAAGATATTTAAATAACTTTATACATTCTGACCAAAATGGGTTTCTGCCAAAGATTAGAGACAATATGAGAATAATTCTGGACACATTGGAATATTATGAGGCCCATCCTGAAAAGCAAATTGCTTTGATATTTTTAGATGCACAAAAAGCTTTTGATAATGTGAACTGGTAATTTATGTTACTTCAAATGGAACAGATGGGCTTTGGCAGAAAATTCATTCAAGCAATAGAAGCCATATATAATAAGCAAACAGCAAAAGTAATGATAAATGGAGAATTGACAGATTCTATTGAGATAAAGAAAGGTACGAGACAAAGTTGTCCACTGTCCCCTCTGTTGTTTGTATTATTTATTTATTTATTTATTTATTTATTTATTTATTTATTTATTTAGTCGCATTTGTATGCCGCCCCACTCCCAAGGGACTCTGGGCGGCTTACAACAGAGAATAAAACAATGCAAAAATATCCCATGCAAAGTTAAA
The DNA here is from genome assembly GCA_022577455.1 of Arizona elegans. NCBI lineage: Eukaryota > Metazoa > Chordata > Lepidosauria > Squamata > Colubridae > Arizona > Arizona elegans. Next base: position 161,813,307 of record JAKOOJ010000001.1, read on the forward strand.
AGAAGACATTAAAACATTAAAACATTAAAACGTTAAAACACATACACTCCAATTTGTGGCCAGATCACTATAACGAGATCAACGGCCCCAGGCCTGCGTCTTCACTGCTTTGCGGAAGGCCAATAGGGTGGGGGCGGTCCGGACTTCAGGAGGTAATTAGTTCCAGAGAGCTGGGGCAGCCACAGAGAACGCCCTCCCCCATGGGCCCACCAGCCGACATTGTTTAGCTGACGGGACCTGGAGGAGACCGACTCTATGGGATCTTACCGGTCGCTGGGAGCTATGTGGTAGAAGGCGGTCTTGAAGATAGCCTGGCCCTGAGCCATATAGGGCTTTAAAAGTAATGACCAAGACCTTGAATTGCACCCGGAGACCAATAGGGAGCCAGTGCAGCTCATGGAGAATTGGTGTAATGTGGATGTATCTAGGTGCACCCACTATAACTCGCGTGGCTGCATTTTGGACCAACTGTAGTCTCCGAACACTTTTCAAGGGTAGCCCCATGTAGAGCACATTGCAATAGTCCAACCATGAGGTGACAAGGGTGACTGTGAGGAGAGCCTCCTGATCCAAGTAGGGTCGCAATTGGTGCACCAGACGAACCTGTGCAAAGGTCCTCCTAGCTACAGCTGTCAGATGTTGTTCCAATCTCAGCTGTGAGTTTAGTTTAGTTTAGTTTATTTGATTTGTATACCGCCCTACTCCTGAAGGACTCAGGGCGGTGAACAGCCAAGCAATAAAATACATAAATACAAAAAATTTAAACACCAGATAAAATCAAATTAAATCATTTTGGCCCAGACAAATTAAAACACCCCAATAATTTAAAAACAGATTTAAAATTTACATATTAAAAGAAGGAGGAGATTAGGCCAAGCCCGCTTGATGGAATAAAAAAGTCTTCACAGCGCGGCGGAAGGTGCGCAGATCCAGGATCCTCCATATCTCTGGGGGGAGCTCATTCCAGACGGTAGGTGCCCCCACAGAGAAGGCTCTCCCCCTAGGGGTCGCCAGCCGACACTGTTTGGCTGACGGCACCCGGAGGAGTCCCTCTCTATGAGAGCGTACTGGCCGGTGGGAGGCTATTGGTGGTAGTAGGCGGTCCCATAGATAACCAGGTCCTAAGCCATGAGTCTAAGCCTAAGCCATGAGTCTAGAAGGACACCCAAATTGTGAGCCTGTTCTGAGGGGGGCACTTTCTCTCCCCCCAGAACCAAGGATGGACAATCAACATAGTCTTTAGGAGGCAATACCCAGAGCCATTTGGTCTTTTCTGGGTTAAGTCTGAGCCTGTTGACTCCCATCCAGATCCTCACAGCCTCCAGGCACTGGCACATCACATCTACCACCTCACTGAACTGATGAGGGGTGGAGATATATAGCTGGGTATCATCAGCATATTGCTGATATCCCACCCCGTGTCATTGGATGATTTCACCCAGTGGTTTCATGTAGATGTTAAATAGGAGGGGAGAGAGGACTGAGCCCTGAGGCACCCCGCAAACAGGGGCCTAGGGGACGACCTCTGTCCTCCTACCAGCACCGACTGTCATTGACCAGAGAGATAGGAGGTGAACCACTTGGGGCTCCCCTTGAGGTGCACTCGTAGGCTCCAACTGGCGCAGAGTGCGGCCGCGCGGGTGGTTATGGGAGCAACGTGGAATTACCATGTAACACCTCTCCTGCATGAGCTGCACTGGCTCCCGGTGGTCTTCCGAGTGCGCTTCAAGGTTCTGGTTATCACCTTTAAAGCGCTCCATGGCTTAGGATCTGGTTATCTATGGGACCGCCTACTACCACCAATAGCCTCCTACTGGCCAATATGCTCCCATAGAGAGGGGCTCCTCCAGGTGCTGTCGGCCAAACAATGTTGACTGGCGGCCCCTAGGGGGAGAGCCTTCTCTGTGGGGGCACCTATGATCTGGAATGAGCTCTTCTGGGAGATACGGAGGATCCCGGATCTGCTCACCTTCTGTCGCACGCTTAAGACTTTTTTATTTCATCAAGCTGGCCTGGCCTAAATCTTCTCCCCTTTTTAAATGTAAATTTTAATTCGTTTTAAATTGTGGGGTATTTTAAATTCAGCCAAATTATTTAATTCATTTTTAATTTATTTTAAATTTTTGTATTTATGTGTTTTATCTTGTAGCTGTTCACCGCCCTGAGTCCTTCGGGAGAAGGGCAATATAGAAATTTAATAAAATAAAATAAATAAAATAAATAAATTTACCTCTTGTCCTGGCCACGCCCATCCCCCAGGCTTATTTTTAGGGTGGGGCTTATATTAGGCCCACCCCAAAAAAATCAGGCTATGGCTTAATTCAGTTCAATCAATTCAACCTTTATTGTCAAAACACAACACGTGTACAATGAGATTGGCTGAGCCTCCCTTTGTACAACCCCCCAACATAAATACTTATCAATAACTCACAGTGAAAGAAAGAAAATCCCTAACCCAATAAATCATACTAATAACACACAATCCTCTATACGTGGATATGTGCGTAACATTGCATTATGATATATTGCACCAATATGAACATGTTGCACAGGCCCTGCAAGTCTATCATACTACATGCTTATGATGTTATGTTGCATTCAGGAGTCTGACAGCCCATGGATAAAAGCTGTTCTTCAGTCTGTTTGTATGACTGGCTATGCTTCTATATCTCCTACCCGATGGTAGGAGAGTAAAGAAGTGCTGACCAGGGTGTGAGTCATCCCCAAGGATTTTCCTCACTTTTCTAAGGCAGTAAGTCCTAGCGATTTCATCTAGTGATATCAGGGGACAGCCTATAATGTTTTGTGCCATGCTCATCACCCTCTCTAATGTTTTTATATCCACAGTTGTCAAGCCAACATACCGTATCATAATGCGATAAAAGAGGATGCTTTCTATTGTGGACCGGTAAAAGGAAGTCATCAGTTGTTGTTCCACCACGTTATTTCCGGGTGGGTCTTATTTTCAGGGAAACACGGTAACCTTAAAAACATGAACTGGAGAACACAAAGACTTAAATTAGTCTTCAGAATGGAGAAGGAATCATCCATATACATAGTCTTATTAAATATTTTATACATACAACTAGAAATATTAATTATTGTTTATCTCAAAATTCACAGGGTCTTATGAATGTTATTATAATGAATATCTAAAACTTGTTTAAAATATTATACTAGTTTAAGTTGTTTTAGTCATTTGTCCTCTACCCATATTAATTAAAAAGTAAGGCCTTACACTACAATTAATGTAATGTGTTTGTGTCCTGCTTAGCTCATATTATATTTAATATATATCATATTTAATTGTTGCCAATATTTCTGAGAGTTTTCTTTTTTTATTCTTATCTTCTGCCCCATTACAGTTCTGATTCTGATTCCTATTAAGAATTACAGTTCTGGGAGGCGGGGCTGACGTCGCAGCAATATGACGCACCCCCACTGGGCTCCATGGGATCATGCTGAGTTCGACCTGCCAGGAGGTTCTGAAGGACCCAAATCACCCTGGAGGGGTGATGAAGACAGAGAGAACACCCTGCTGACCCAAGGAGACCATATACTCCCTTTTTGATGCAGAGGAAGCGCTCAATTTGGTGGGAAGAAAAAGACAGCCATTGCGTGCCTGAGCGGAGCTGTGATAGTTGACCGATGCAGCAAGCATAGAATTTGAGGAATAATGTGATCAATCTGGGTGAGATTTTCACAACTCCTGTTGTGGAATTTACTCTCTTAAAATAAACCTGGGAGAAAGTGGGAATCAAAGAAGTTGTTTGTTTTCCACCCCCAAGAATAGCGGTGAGCAAACTTGTGAGCTGTTTATAGAACTGGGAATAGAGAAAAAAGAATGTTTTAAAAAGAGAAGAAATTTAAAAGCTAGGAAGTCAGAATGGGAATTCAAAATACAAGATAGATTAAGTGGAAAACTTTTTGGAATATGAAATTTGGACCCTTGGGACTTTTAAAAAGCTTTGGAGCAGATGATACAATTTAAGCTAACAAAAGAGAAAGAGAGAAAAATAGAGCAATAGTGACATCTAATGGAGAAAATTGCAGAGAAACGAAAGTAATGAAAGTATTACCTTGACTGTATATTGAAGATAAGCTTGTTTGTTACAATAACACCTGCTCTGGCAAATTGTTTATACAACAAGGCAGCAGAGACAGAGAGTGAAATATTGTAACTTTTTAAACAGTGTAGCTCTTTGAACTTAGATGAAAACTAAACAGAGAAAGTAAATAGAAGCTTGGAAATAGCAAAGAACTTTCTTTTTTCCTTCCTGTTTGAACTTTTTTTTCCTGTTGGGTAATTTATGAACCTTAGCGGTTGAACTTTGGGGCTTGGTGGGCCTAAGTGGTTTACAAATTTATCAAATTTACTAAATCTATCAAGAGAAGAAAGGATTAGGGTTTGAAGAACCTGAAGATTAACAAGAAACTTTATTTTTTTCTTTTTTTTTCTATTTTCCTTTCTTTTGGACTACATAACATAATAGTAGCTATTTGGAGATTTTGGTGGTGGCTTGATTTGTGAAAATACTCCTTAAGTGGAAATTGGTGGGAGATTGATGAAATATTAGAATATTATTTGTGTTATTGCTAATTATTCTTTTTAAACTTTTTGAGGACCTCAAGATTACTCAAAATGACTAGTACTTCAAATTTAAGCAAAGTAGGAAGAAAAAATATATCAGTGCCCTCAGCAGCAGCAGCAGCAGCAGCAGCAGCTGCATCTAGTCCACAAGTCAAAGATCTTTCGATAGCATGTTGTAGCAGGAAAAATGAACATGATGAATATGATGAATATGTTGCAAGTAGAATTGAAATTGAAATAGAATTGAAACAAAACATTTTGAAGGCATGAAGGAAAGAATGGAAAAGATGGATGATAAAATGGAGAACATTCAACAAACAATAATTAAAAATGAACAAAGGATGCAGAAAATAGAAGAGAAAGCAGAACAAACAGAGAAGAAACTGGAAGATATGGATGATAGGCAGACAAAAATCTTGAGAGAACAGTAATCATGTTGGAGATGGATAAAGCTGAATACTTCTTGAGATTCCAGAATATTGAGGAAGAAAAAGAGGAAATCCTTGCAGAGATAATGGTAGAATTGTTGGTGGACAAGCAAGAGATGCTTGTAGGGATGGATGAAATATTTAGAGTATACACATGATATGCATCAAGAAATAAATTACCTAGAGAGGTACATGTGAGATTTACTAAGAAGGCACTAGGAACCGAGATACTTCAAAAAGCAAGAGATAACCCATTGAAATATAAAGGAAGAGAAATGATAGTTCTGAAACTATTCACTCATGCCCTTGTCACCTCACGGTTAGATTATTGCAACACGCTCTACATGGGGCTACCCTTGAAATGTGTTCAGAGACTACAGTTGGTCCAGAACGCAGCCGCGCGAGCTGTCATGGGTGCACCTAGGTACACCCACATTACACCAATTCTCCACGAGCTGCACTGGCTCCCTATTGGTCTCCGGTCACAATTCAAGGTGTTGGTTATTACCTTTAAAGCCCTACATGGCTGAGGGCCAGGTTATCTTCGCCTTCTATTGCATAGCTCCCAGCGACCGGTAAGATCCCACAGAGTTGGTCTCCTCCGGGTCCCATCAACTAAACAATGCCGGCTGGCGGGCCTGCAGGGGAGGGCCTTCTCTGTGGCTGCCCCTGCTCTCTGGAACCAGTTACCTCCTGAGGTCCGGACCATCCCCACCGTATTGGCCTTCCAAAAAGCGGTGAAGACCTGGCTTTTCCGGCAGGCCGGGGGCCGTTGATCTCGCTTTGCGATCTGATGAGATCCGGCCATGAATGGTGTGAATGGGTTTTAATGTCTTTAATATTTTTAATTTTTAAGTGTTTTTATAGTTTATTTTTTGAGTGTATTGTGAGCTGCCCTGGGTCTTCAGAGAGGGGCGGCATATAAATTGAATAAACAAACAAACAAACAAACAAACAAGTCCCTAGAAGAGTAAGAGACACAAAAAAACAATACCAATTTCTGACAAGACAATTAATTAAGCATGAAGAAAGGAACTTTATACTACCAAAATGAGGATAAAAAAATTATAATTCAAGATTATTATAAAAAGCTGTATGCGCAAGAGAAAATTAAAGAATATTTGGAAAAAGCGGAACTACCTAAAGTACCAAAAACAGTGAAAGCTATGTTAAATGAATGAATATCAATGATGGAATTGTCAGAAGCGATTAAGAAACCAAAAAACAATAAAACACCAGGACCAGATGGGGTACTGGCAGAATTTTATAAATGTTTACAAGATGCTTTAGGCCCATCAATGTTGGAAGTCTATAATGAAGTATTTACTTTTTTTTTTATTTTATTTTTTTATTTATTTAAAAAAATACATCAAGAAAAAGAAATAGTCAAACAAATGATCGCGACAGGAACTTTACATGATATTTACACTTTCTACGGTATGTAGACTTCAGTCAGATTTAACAAATATTAAACATAATCCTGGTTATATTTCACTTTTTGGGCGTTTGTTGTTCAACCAAACATACCATTTGTCCCAACATTGGAAATATACGGAGTCCTTTTGATCTCTCAATGCTTTAGTCAGTCTGTCGGCTTCCGCATAATCCAAAATTTTTTCCAAAATCAAGTCTTCAGCCAGCAGGTCTTTCCCCTTCCAATATTGGGCGAAACATATTCTTGCTGACGTGGTGATAAAAACACACAGACACCATATATTTGTGCCTATGTTGTCTGGCCTAATGTTCAGTAGGTAGTACTCTGGTTTCAGAATTAGGTTATAACCTGTGATTTCCATGATCCATGCCTGTATGATTTTCCAGAATTCAGTCGTCCTGGAACAGGTCCACCATATGTGGAAATAGGTGCCAATCTCCCCACACTTCCAACAGTTTGGTGAGAGATTTGAATACATTTTAGAAAGATGAGCAGGTGGAAGGTGCTATCTATACAGCATCTTGTACACATTTTCTTTGTATGATGTTGCCCACAGGAATTTCATATGTTTAAGCCAGATTTCTTCCCATTTTGTCATATCAGTTGGATAGCCAATATTTCTCCCCCAGGCAATCATAGAGTCTTTAACTATTTCATCCCCTATCCAATAGTCTATTAAAAGTTTATATATCCTTGATAACATTTTGTCCTCTTTTCCTAGAATGAAATTGTCCAGATCATGCTGATTCAAATTAATACCATCTTATTCCCTATCTTTTTTAAATTTTGAGCAAATTTGGGCATAAGCCCACCAATCCAGTTGTTTTCCCTGCAACTCCAACTCATTTCTTGATTTCAGACTACCATGGGGGTCCAAAAGTTCCCGGTAAGGGAGGTGATTTTCTTTGTTATATAGAGGCCTATACATTATAGCTTCGAGTGGGACCAGCCAAGCGGGGATTGAAAAGTAAAATTTGCCCTTAATTTTCCTCCAGGACTCAATTAGAATATTCCTCACATAATGTCCTGCAAGGCACCTGTGCTTTGGGATTTTGTTTTGCCAAAGAAAATAATGCCAACCTTGATGTAGCCCCTCACCTTCCAGGATCAACAACCTCCTTCTTCTCAACAATATCCAATCCCTGATCCAGACTAAATTTGCGGCCTGATAGTAGTATTCCCATTTTGGAACACCAAATCCTCCTCTTTCTTTAAGCTCTTGAAGCATTTTAAGTTTGATTCTGGGTTTTTTGTTTTGCCAAATGAATTTAAGGACATAGTAATTTAGTTTTTTTTAAAAATTATTATCCAATCTAGCTGGTGCCGTATAGAAAAGGTATATCCATTTCGGGAGTATGTAAGTTTTTATAATTGCTATTCTACCTAGTAGGGATATCTGCATGTTCTTCCACTTCTCTAGATCCTGACCTGTTCTCTTGAGAAGGTTCAGATAGTTGTTTTCTTTGATCGTGGAGCATTTGGCTGATATAATAATACCTAAATATTTTAGTTTATTTACAATTTGGAACCCCAAATTCGCTTCTAATTCTTTCCCTTGCTTTACTGTCAGATTTTTGGCAATAATTTTAGTTTTTTCCCTATTGACTTTTAATCCTGCCACCTTACCATATTTTTCTATTTCCTGAGTCAGACATGGTCCCGATATCAACAGATCTTCTAATATAAATACTAAATCATCAGCGTAAGCCTGCACCTTATATTGTTGATTTTGGATATAAAGACCTTTTATCCCCGTATTACGTCTAATTTCCCTCAGTAAGGGTTCTAATGACAAGATAAATAACAACGGGGAAAGCGGACATCCTTGTCTAGTTCCTTTCTCAATATCAATTTGACCGGATACATCACCATTAATTGAAATTTTAGCAGTCTGCTTCGAGTAAATTGCACGGATTGCCCGAATAAATCTTTCTCCAAATTGCATGTGTTGCAGTAAACCTATTAAAAAGCTCCAGTTCACACAATCAAAGGCCTTATGTGCATCCATGAATACCAGGGCCAGTTGTTTATCAATATGGGTTTCGTAGTATTCCAAAACATTCATAACTATTCTTACGTTGTCTCTAATCTGTCTGCCTGGTAAAAAGCCATTTTGGTCTTCATGTATGAATTGATTAAGAAACCCTTTAAGTCTCTCTGCTAGAATTGCTGTGAATAAAAAAAAAAAAGTATTGATTGATACGAAGGTCCCAAATTTGTGGATGGAAGTAAATATTACTCTGATTCCGAAAGAAGACTCAGATTTATTGCAGATAAAAAACTATAGGTCCATATCTTTACTGAATGCTGTCTATAAAATATATGCTTCAATAATAGCTGAGAGATTAAAAAAGGTTTCTAAATGAATTTATACATCCAGATGAAAATGGTTTCTTGCCTAAGAGACAGATTAAAAACAATATGAGAATGATTTTTTTATTGAAAAGTTTTTTTTAATTTTTTTTTACAAACAATTTTCCCACCCCTCCTCCCCCTTCCCAACCCAACCCTCCTCCCCCCCCCTGGACCTCCCAGAGCAAACTACAAGGTATAGCATTTAACGAACATAAGCTAACATATGCAAACTATCTATAAACTCCTATCTCCCTCTTGCACTTTAACTCCCCTTTACATGACTAAATATGTTGTGGCTCCGACCCCTGAGCCCATCTTATCGGAGGAAGAAGGCTCCAAACATGAAGGAGAGGAGCCGGCCAGGCCTCCCTCTCCAGGCCCCTCCTCTCTGGCTATGCCTCAGGTATCTGCCGAGGGAGAGGAGATTGGCCAGGAGCCAGGTGTCTCCGATGACAACGATGATTGTCAGGTATGCTTCCTTCAGTATCCAGGAAAGAAACCCCCAAACTCAATCGTACATGGTCGGCCATGTTGTCATCTCCCTCTTTTATTCTCACTCGGTAGTATGCCTCTCTTAAATCAAGTTTGGTAAAATATTTTCCCTTCCCTAAATGGGCTAACATGTCCTTCATGAGTGGGAGGGGATAGACATTTTCTACACAAATGGCGTTCATGTTTCTATAATCAACTACTAATCTGAAGGATCCATCTTTCTTTTCGCGGAACATTACTGGCGCTGCCACCTTGGGTTTGGCTTGTTCGATGAATCCACGTTCTAAGTTTTTATCGATAAAATTCCGCAACTCCCCCAATTCTCGAGGTGTCATGGGGTAAATTTTTGGTTTGGGAAGCTTCACCCCAGGGAGAATTTCAATGGTGCAGTCAGTGGCCCTGTGGGGAGGCAGGGCATCTGATGCTTTTTCGCTAAACACTTCCTTGAGGTCCCAATATTCCTTAGGAATTTTTTCTTCTCCCTCAATATAGTTAATGGCTACTGCCACCCTTTCTGGCCTTATGTCGTCCCTTGGGGGGGGGGCTTCCTTTTCCGGAGTCGGTTCTGCCGTACGGATGCGCAGGACCCCCGTCTTCCAATTTACTCGTGGATTCCATTTACGAAGCCAGGGCAGTCCTAGAATGAGGGGCCTTTCCATTCCAGGTGCTACAATAAAGCTGAGCTTCTCTACATGATTCCCCAACTGCAGTTCAAGGGGTTCGGTCATAAAACTAGCTGGGCCCCCTCCTGCAATCGACCCATCTAATTGACAAAATGCAATGGGTCTTTTTAAAGTTTTCAGTCTCAGTCCCATTTCCTCCACTACTTTGGGGCTAATTATGCACCTAGTGCACCCTGAGTCCAACAGGGCTAACAATTGCACGTGAGTTCCTGTGAAGGGCACCCTTACTTCTACGGGGATGAGTAAGGGTTCTTCCGTGTGACTCACCCATTCGTCGGTGTCGGAGTCGGAGTCCGTCTCGCTGTCGTCATCGTTGGTCGGAGTTCCCAGCTCACCCGGGTTCCGGGGAGCGAACTCAACGACTTCTCCTTTCAGGGCGGTGCCGCGGGTTTTGGCGGGTATTTTATCGCCTTTCTTTTGGCCGGCTCCGGTGGCTTTTGGTGGTGGTTTGGAGAAACATTTGGCCGCTCGGTGACCCTCCTTCCCACATTTGAAACAGGTGAAGGGCTTTGACTTGGGTTTGAATTCGGTCTTCCCGCCAGTCATCTTGGGCGCCCCCTTACGGTAGAAAGAGGATGACTGGTCCCCCATCCGCCTTCCTCGGAGTTCGCTCTGTTTCAGCTCGATCTCCACATCCTCAGCTACTATGTACCATCTATCCAAATCATCGGGGACCCCCATGCTCCTGCAGTCTCGATATATCTCTTCATTCAATCCATCTTTGAAACTCTCCAAAAGAGCCATTTCTGACCAGCCTGTCATATAGGGTGCCAGTTCACGAAACTCTTGGATATACTCTGCCACCGGCCTCCGGCCCTGCTGAATGCTCTTCATTCTGAGTCTCGCCTTTCGTTCAGCTAAATGGTCTTCAAACCGTCTTCTAAGGGCCCTCATGAACTGGTTGTAATTTCTCAGCAAGGGGGAGTTGTTATTGTGGAGAACCACCATCCACTCAGCAGCTACTCCCTCTAGGGCATTCGCGACACTTCTGACTTTCGCCGCCTCTGTTTCATAGTCCTCCCCCCAGTCCTGCATGTGGTTCCACACTTGGGTCAGGAAAAATCCCAAGGCTTTAGGATTCCCATCAAACTTCCCAGGAAGGGGGGGGGTTGGCTTTTTACGTCTGCGGGGGGGGGGGGCCCTGCAAGGCTGGGGTTCTCTGGCCGGCTGCATCTCTCCCTCAAGCTGCCGAAGTCTGGGATGCTCCCTCTTCAAACTCTTCCTCTCCCCCACAGGCTGTTTCTCCTGGCTCCCCCCTGGGGCTTTCTCTCCCCTTCTCCCCAGGAATTTCAAAAGACTCACGGTTTCTTTTGCTTTCTTCTACATCATGGATAAGTTGCAAGGCTTGGTCTATCATGAGACGTTCCTTTTGTTCTTGCATCCACACTGCCTCCTTTTTCCGGGGTCTGGAAGTTGTCACTCCCCGGGATTCCTCTCCCCAGTCCGGCAGTCTCCCCACTCCCTTTGACCATCTAGCCTCTTCCGTCTCCAAACGGAGTTTTTCCAACCATTCTGCAGTCTCTTTTTCCGACTGGAGGGCAGTTGAACTGGCTGCCCCCATCTTCTCTTCTCCATCACTCCCCCATCTGACATATTCTGGATTTACAGTCCCCTCGGTTTTTGTCCGGGTTGACTGGTTGTGAGTTCCAGCTTAATGTCAGGTATGCTTCCTTCAGTATTCAGGAAAGAAACCCCCAAACTCAAGCATTTTGAAGAATTTGGTATTTTTACTGAATATGAAATGATAACAACCCAGGTAAAGCTGGAACTGAGCAAAACGCGCGAAATGCATCTACTAAGCTTCTCCCCCCCTCGTGTTCATAAATCATCAGCCAATCCAAAGGTCTTCCAAAGGTCAGGTGGCAACATGTCTGGCAGCGTCATTCATCAGGAATGTAGGGCAGTTGGTCAGCTGTCTCCTTTTGAAGATCCAGTTTCGTTTTCTCATGAAGACACATCCTACCAGGAAAGAAAAAAAAACCATCTCCTGCTCCTTCCCCCCCTTTGCTCTATAACTAATCCCTCCCCCGTTTCTTATGGCAGCTGAAGCAGGAAAAGCTGAGGCTGACAATGATGGTGATACGTTGTTCCTGGATCCACGCCAATGAAGGCAAGATAAACGTTTGCAGCAGATGAGGAGGCGTGCCAGGGATTAAGCTGAGTCACTGGACCACACCGCACAGGCTATATAAGAGAGTGTGCTGGCCATTTAGACTCTGTGACGGACAAAGCTAACTTCTGGCTAGTCACTTTGTACAACGCCTGAATCTGCTGAAGGTTTCTGTTTGAGCTGGACTGTTTTTGAAAACTGTGTGTATTTGTTGGTGTTTATTTTGCATTTGAAGTCACAATATAAACCCCTAAATATTTAACCTTCTTTACTATTTCAAATCCTGTTACTCTTTCTAATTCTTCTTTTTGATTTATAGTCATATTTTTAGTAATTATCTTTGTTTTCCCTGCATTTATTTTAAATCCAGATACTTGTCCATATTGATTAATTATATCCATTAAGCCTATAACCGATTGCACTGGTTGGGTTAAAGTAACAACCAAGTCATCTGTGAATGCTCGTAATCTATAATCATAATGCCTAATTTTAATTCCCTTTATTTTATCTGAACCATGTATTTTATTCAGCAAAAATTCCAAAGTGAAAATAAACAGTAATGGAGACAAAGGACATCCTTGTCTTGTTTCTTTTTCAATATTAAAAGTTTCTGTTAAACTACCATTAATTATTATTTGTGCTGTTTGTTTCTGATATATTGCCTTAATAGAGTGTGTAAAATACTCTCCAAACTGCATCTTTTCTATTATTTTCAATAAAAAATTCCAATTCAATCGATCAAATGCCTTCTCCACATCCAAAAATACAAGCGCCGCAGGGACTTGGTTGTTCTTCCCCAAATATTCCAATATGTTAACTATTTAGGTGATGTTGGTCATCACCTTTAAAGCACTCCATGGCATAGGGCCTAGCTATCTTCGAGACCACCTGCTGCTACCGATGCCCTCCCATCAACACGTGTGCTCCCACAGAGAGGGCCTCCTCAGGGTGTCATCAGCCAAACAATGTAGGCTGGTGACCCCCAGGGAGAGGGCCTTCTCTGTGGGGGCACCTACCCTCTGGAATCAGTTGCCCCCAGAGATAAGGAGAATCCAAGACCTCAATGCCTTCCGCTGTGCCCTTAAAACCCACTTTTTCCAGCAAGCCGGGCTGGCTTAAGAAGAAATTTTTAAAAGTTTTAAATTGGTTTGTGATTTTTAATTTTTGGGCCAAATTTATATATATTTTAATTGTTTTTTAATATTTGTATTTCATGTTCTTAATTCTGGCTGTACACCGCCCTGAGTCCTCAGGGAGAAGGGCGGTATATAAATTGGAAATAAAATAAAAATAAAATAAAAATAAATTTGCCTTACATTACTTTACATTTGTCTCCCATTTATAAAACCAGTTTGATCATTATGAATCGTTTGTTGCATAACTAGCATTAACCTATTTCCTAATATTTTAGCAAAAATCTTGTAATCTGTATTTAAAAGCTATATAGGCCTATAGTTCTTTGGTTGGCTATGGTCTTGATCCTCTTTTGGAGTCAAAGAAATAAATGCTGTTCTCCAAGATGAGGGTACATCTCCTCCAGATTGTACTTTAATATATAATTCCTTAAGTGGTTCCACCATTTCTAACTGCAAATTTTTATAATAAACAGCTGTCAATCCATCTTCCCAGGAGCTTTACCCACTTTCAACTGTTTAATTGCTAAGACAATTTCTTCTGAGGTTATCGGTTGATTCAAACCTTCCCTTTGCTCTTCTGTAACTATAGAAATATTCTCCTTCTGTAGATATCTATTTATATCTATACCTTGAATTTTATCACCAGCATACAACCTCGTGTAAAATTCTAAAAATGCATTTTAATCATGTTTTGCTGATACACCTCTTTACTTTTATATTCTATTTTCTCTATAGTACGTAGCTTTTGTTTTTTCCTTAACAAATATGCTAACCATCTACCTGGTTTGTTAGCATTACAGAAAGTATTATGTTTAGCATATTGCAGACTAGTTGCAGCCTGATCTGCCATCAACATATTAAATTGCCCTCGCAATAATTAATTGCTTCTTTTGTTTTCTTATCTTCTGGGTTCAATGTTAATATTTGCTCTCTCTTTTTTATATCCTCTTCTAAATCAATCCATTTTTTTTCCTGTCTACGTCTGTGTTTATTATTCAAATATATTAAAATACCTCTCATATATGCTTCGCTTGCATCCCATACCACTTCCATAGATGTACCTTTATGCATATTCATAACAAAAAAAAAATCTTTCAAAAATTCTTTACATTCTTTCACATTTTCCTCATATCTTCATTTTCATTTAACCTCCAGGTCCTCCTGGGTCCCTTTTCATGTTCCAGTTCCATCCAAACCGGGCTATGATCTGTTAATGTTCTTGGACATATCTTCATCTTCTTCACCCTAGAAAGAAAGTTATTAGTAATTAATATAAAATCAATCCTAGAAAAGGATAGGTGTCTATCAGAAAAAAAAGTAAAGTCTTTTTCTTCAACATTCCGTTCTCGCCAGATATCTCTCAACTCCATATCTTCCATCATATCAAAGAAAGATTTAGGCAATCTAGCGCGTATTTGAATATTTTGCAAAGGTCCTTTTTTGTCTTTTTTAGTATCCAAAACTCCATTCCAATCACCCAATAATATACACGATTTGTAATCCCATTGTATTAATTTGGTATGTAAAAGTTTGTAAAATTTTTCTTGTTGTTGGTTAGGTGCATACACTCCTATTAAAAGTATTTTTCCCCCTCTATTAAAATTTCAATTGCTATATATCTTCCTTGATCATCTGCTTCAATTAGTCTAGCTATTAAGTCTTTTTTTAAGTATATAACTATGCCATTTTTCTTTTCTGGTGCAGATGCTACAAAATGTTTTCCCAATCTTGCGTTTATCAAATATTTTTGGTCTTTCATTCTAATATGTGTCTCTTGCAAACAAATTACTTCGTTTTTGTACTTTTTCAGATAATGAAATATTTTCCTCCTCTTTTGCGGTGAATTTAAACCATTGACATTCCAAGTTAAAAATCTAGTTGCCATTCTTGGCTCCTTGAAGCTTTTGGAGCATCAGCTGAAAATCTTCCTGCATTTTCCTCTTTGGCCTTGCTCCTCCCACTGCTTCTGTTTTTGTGATTTCTTGAGTTTTCGTCTGAATTTGCTGCACCTTTAATTCTTCTCTGCCTTAGTTGTCGCTCGGGTCTGTCTCTGATCCTTTGGTTCCTCTATTTTTTCCAATAACACCGGAGCTTGAACAGTGCCCGAGAGTTGTATTAAGTCTTCTTGAGTAATCTAAACCTCTCCTTGGGCCTGTGCCTGCATTTCTTCTTTCTCTCCCTTTCTTGCCTCCTCTGCTTCCTTTCTTCTTCTAACTTCTGGGGACTGTGGGCATCCAACCTTTAATACATTTGTATAAAAGTCTCTTACCTTCCAAACTGTATTGAGATGATATCTTTCTCCTGAGTAATTCACCACTAATCCAACTGGAACCTCCCATCTGTAATGTATCTGGTGATTTCTAAGTTCTTCCACCAAAAAAGCATAGTCCTTTCTGGTTCTCAGCATTTTGGGGGGAATTTCTTTCAATATTAAAACCTCCTGCCCTGCCACTTGAAGTTTATTTTTGTAGGAAGCTTGCAAAATTTCATTTCGTATCCAATATGAGAATGATTTTAAATACGAGCACAAGACAAGGATATCCACTATCTCCTTTACTACTTATATTGACATTGGAAGTGTTAAATGGAAATATTAGACAGGATATAGAAATTAAAGGTATGCATTCACAGATGACTTGGTCTTTATAAGACCCACAAGAAAATGGACTTAAACTAATTAGAAAAATAAAAGAATATGGTGAAATTGCAGGACTGAAAATAAAGAAAAAATCAAAATAATAGTTAAAAATGTTACAGACATACAGAAAAAAGAACTAAAGAAGAAAATAGGTATACAGATAGTCAAAGAAAGTTAAATATTTAGGAATTCAATTAATGGCAAGGTGTGTAAGATAATTATTATAAACTGGCGCAACAATTTAAAACGGATTTGGAGAAGTGGAAAAATCTACAATTATCATTGATGGGAAGAGTAGCCACTATAAAAATGAATATCTTGCCAAGATTACTATATTTATTTCAAACAATACCAATAAAACTGGAAAAAATATTTTGAAGAATTAAATAAAACAATATTAAAATATATTTGGCAAGACAGAAAAACAAGGATAACTTTGAAAATGTTGCAAGATTCTAAAAATAGAGGTGGTTTTGGGCTACGAGATGAAATTGTACTAGCAGGCTTCAATACTTACTTGGGTAAAGGAATGGATTGGCTTGAGGAACAAAAGACTATTGACCTTGGAGGGACATGATCTTGAATTAGGTTGGCATGCTTTTTTATGGTATGGAAGAAACAAAATACATTTCCAAAGACACTATGTTAGGAATGCATTATTATTAGCATGGGAGAAAATTAAAGCACAACATTTGACAATACCAGTCTGGCTCTCCACAATCGAGGCACTGATTTACCCAAATGTTATTGATATAGAGAACGTTACCAGATATAAAGATATTTTAAATGAAAAGGGGGAACTTAAAACTAAACAGGAACTAAGTGAGCAAGAGATTGAGCTATAATAATAATAATAATAATAATAATAATAATAATAATAATAATAATAATAATAATAATAATAATAATAATAATAATAATAATAATAATAATAATAATTTATTTCTATACCGCCCTTCTCCCGAAGGACTCAGGGTGGTGTACAGCCAATTTAAAAGCACAAGATACAACAATGATTAAAAATTAAAATAATTAAATAGATTTGGCCGGTTTAAAACCCCAAAAATTTAAAATACCCCAATTTAAAATTATTATATTGATAGCCCGGCCTGGCGGAACAACAGGGTCTTCAGTGTGCAGCGAAACACCTGGAGGTCGGTGATCTTACGTATTTCCGGGGGCAGTTCATTCCACAGGGCTGGGGCTCCCACAGAGAAGACCCTCCCCCTTGGTGTCGCCAACCGACATAACTTGGCTGATGGCACCCTGAGGAGACCCTCTCTGTGAGAGCGGACTGGTCGGTGGGAGGCTATTGGTGGCAGAGGACGGTCTCGAAGGTACCCGGGTCCTATGCCATGGAGCGTTTTAAAGGTGGTAACCAACACCTTGAATCGCACCTGGAAGACCACTGGGAGCCAGTGCAGCTCGCGCAGGAGGGGTGTCACGTGGGCACAATGAGTTGCGCCCATAACCACCCGCACGGCCGCATTCTGGACCAGTTGGAGCCTCCGAGTGCTCTTCAAGGGGAGCCCCATGTAGAGAGCATTACAATATTCCAGCCGGGAGGTGACAAGGGCATGAGTGACTGTGCGCAAGGTGTCCCAGTCCAGAAAGGGCTGCAACTGGCGGATCAGGCGAACCTGATAAAAGGCCCCCCTGGCCACGGCCATCATATGCTCTTCTAAAGACAGCCGTGCGTCCAGGAGGACACCCAGATTGCGAGCCCTCTCTGTGGGGGGCAAGGATTCACCCCCAATAGTCAGCGATGGCACCTGCTGACTATATCGGGACGCCGGCAGCCACAGCCACTCGGTCTTGGACGGGTTGAGTCTGAGCCTGTTCCTCCCCATCCAGATGTTTCACAAATTGTAAATTAGTTGCTACTTGTTCCGCTGTAAGCATTTGAAATTGGTCTTTCAAAAGTTTTATAATTCCTTGTAATTTTTCATCTGTTGGATTTTTTACAAGCATCTGTTCTTTTTTCTTTATCTCTCCTTCCAATTCTAATCTTTTTCTTTGTTTATTTGATTTATGTTTAGAGTTCATATGGATCAGTACCCCCCACATATACACCTTACTCGCATCCCAAACAATTTCAATAGGGGTACCCTTATTCAAGTTCATTTCAAAAAATTCCTTCATTTGTTTTTTAAGTTCATTTACATTCTTTTCATATCTAAACAAGTTTTCATTTACTCTCCACGATCTTCTCTCATTCTTTCCCATTTCTATTTCTATCCATACTAGGCTATGGTCAGTTAAAGTCCTCGGAAAGATCTTTGTTTTCTTTGTTTTTAAAAGTAAATCAGCCGTAAGTAGAATAAAATCAATCCTAGAGAAGGATCTTTGTCTATCTGAAAAAAAAGTAAAGTCCAATTCTTTTGGGTTATGCATTCTCCATATATAAATTCTAATCACTAAAATTGGACCATTATCTGTAGAGAGTTTGATTGCTATATATCTTCCACAGTCATCTGCTTCTAAAATTTTTGCTGGCAATCTTTTATTTATATAAATCACTACACCATTCTTTTTCTCCGAATTTGAAGCTATAAACTGTGCTCCTAATCTAGGATTTATCAAATATTTTTGATCTTGTGTTCTAATATGAGTTTCCTGTAAGCAAATAACATCATTATTAAATTATCTCAAATAATGAAATATCTTCCTTCTTTTCTGTGGTGAATTCAATCCATTTACATTCCAAGATAAAAACTTAATTGTCATTTGTAGTCTCCTGAAGCGTTAAGAGCATTTGCTGAAGTTCTGTTCCAGACTGGTAGTTTTCGGCTTAGCTCCTCCCATAGCTTCGGATTTTTGTGCTTTACCATTGACTCCGTGCTTATCTTGTGGTGGCTTAGACCTCTGCTGTTGTTGTTTCTCTAAAATTTGTTTATACGCTGCTTGAGTTATACGCTGGTCTTTAGCATTGTGCAACATCAGGTCGAGATCCGCTGCCACTTCTCTTGTATTTTTAGGTGGTCCACCTATAGCCTCTAGAGGAAGATCAGCAACGGTTCATCTAAAAAGCCCCCTGTTGCTCCTTGAGTTTCCATTGCCTCCACCTCCATCTGTTTCCGCTGCTCTTTGAGCTCTTGTTCAGATTGCTTCTCTTTCTCACCCTCCACTATACCTAACACTGAGGATGTACGTGGTGTTGCTGCACCAGTTTTAAAAATATTGAAATAAAATTCTTCTGCTTTTTCAACAGTATTTAATCGATATCTCTCTCCTTGATACCTCAATATTATACCAACTGGAGCATCCCATCTAAATGGAATTTGTTGTTTTTTTAATTCAGTCATCAAAAATCCAAAATCCTTTCTGTCTCTTAGCATCTTAGGTGGCAACTCTTTGTAAATCCCAATCTCTCTTTCATCCACTTGAATAGTAGAAACAAAATACTTTTGTAAGATATCATTTCTTATTCTTTATCTGTAAAGTAGATCACCACATCTCTAGGCAATTGCTTTTGCCTTGCCACCCAAGAATTCACTCTATAGACCTTGTCAATCTTGCATAAAATCTCCTCAGGGCCAACCTTTAGCATCACAGCCAGGGCATCAGCACAAACCCTTCTCAGATCCTCTCTATTGTTCTCTTTTATTCCTCTCAGTCTTACAGCAAACTCCATGAATCTAAATTGCATCATTGTCACTTCATTTTCAATCCTTTGCGTTTTATTATCAACATTACAAATTTTATAATCAGCTTCCTTCATTTTAGATTCTACTTCTTCCACTTTTTTATCAATCTGAACAACAGCTTCTGACAAGCCAGTCACAACCGACAGTATGCTTCATCTTATCATATTTTTCTTGAACCGCCTCCTTAATTTCCTGTTGAGATTTTTCAAATTTCTGATCCAAAACTTCATTTTGATTCAACAGAGCCGTAGCAATAAATTCCTTCAAATCTTTAAAGCCAGTCTCCTGTGCTTGGCTCTGGGTCTGCAAACTTAAAGGCTGCTCTTGTGGCTTGTGAGTGGGGGAACACCCCCCCTGCAGCTTTAGCAGCTGGCTTTGTCTGCTTTGAAGCCATTCTGCCACGCAGACTAAATCTTTCTAAGAAGGAAGTCCTCCCTCCCTTTTCACCACAGAATCTTTTCAGAGATTTCCCCAGCTTTAGTCAAATCTCAGAGGAGAAGGAACAGAAAAATCACTTTAAAAAGAACTTTTCCCTTTTCTTCTGGCCAGCGCTGTTACTTTTAGTTACTTTGTAGCATATTAAACACTCAGGCAAATCCACTTTCGCTTTCAGCTTTCCCTATCACTGAAGCCAGATGCTATTTTAGCAAACTTTTACTTTCTCAGTTCTTAAACTCATTCACATGGCTAATAAAAATACTTGCAGTTTGAATTTCAAGTCCAGATTCCACCCTGTTTATTTATTTATTTATTTATTTGTAATTCTCTTGGCTTTCACTAGTTACGTTGGTCGCATCATCTGGCTCTGCTAAATGCAGAGTTGTCCCCAGAGTCCGGAGCCTCGGCGAGCTGGATAGGGAGTCTCACCCTGTTTCCTCCCCAGAAGCAAAAAGGACAGTCTGGGGACTTCGCCGATTCTCCTCCCGATTCTTCAAGATCGTGGAGTTTTTCAAGTCGCCTCTCAGCTGTAGAGGCGGCTCTTTACAGGCGGCGGGGCTGGCAGTCTTGAAGAGACCGTCTAGCGATGACGGCGGCGCCAACTGGAAGTCCAGTTTTCTGTAAAATTGTTGACAGAGGGGTCATGGTAATGATGAACAGCAGAGGTAACAAAGAATCACCCTGAAAAATCCCTCTTTTGATGTTGACCAGTCCGTAGCTTTCACTTCCAATAAACAGTTCCGTTTTCCAGTGCTTCATCACATTTGCAATGAAAGTACCAGTGCATGTCACCAGTCCGATGACATCCAGGCACTTGATGATCCAGCTGTGCGGTAGTGAGTCGAATGCTTTCTTGTAGTTGATTCAAGTTGTATTCAGATTTGTTTTTCGGCTTTTGCAGTTCTCTAGAATCATTTTGTCGATCAGGAGCTGATCTTTTGTGCCTCTGCTCCCTCGCTTGTTTCCTTTCTGCTCTACTGGCAAGATGTTATTTGCTTCCTGGATCCTGTCAGCTATAATGCCAGTCAGCAGCTTGAACATGGTTGGCAGACATGTTATTGGCCTGTAATTTGCAGGTGTTGCCCCTTTTGCTGGATCCTTCTGTATCAAGTAGATTCTCCCAGCTGTTAACCATTCACTGATGTTTCCTGTTTGCAGCATCTCATTGAATTGTTCAGCCATTTTTCCATGCAGGCTGGTCAGGTATTTGAGCCAAAAGCCATGCAGTTGATCATTGCCCGGCGATGTCCAGTTCTTGACTTTTTTCATTCTACTGCTTATCATTTCAGTAGTTATTTTCAGTTGGTCCATTTTGTTCTTGGAGAATTTCGTCTCAAAGTCTCTGATCCACCCAGCATTTTTGTTGTAACATTTCTCAGTTTCCCACAGGTCTTTCCAAAACTGAGTAGTTGCCATTTTCTCAGGTTTTTCAATTTTCGTATTCCCCGTCTGATTCAGACTCTGATAGAACCGTCTTTGGTCTGATTGGAACAATTGATTTTGTTTGTACTGGATGATTCTGGCTTTGTATCTTTCAATTTTTCTTGCTATTGTTGTTATCTGCTGCTTCACAATTTCCAATGCTTCGTCATTTCTTCTTGTGCTGAGCCCGTATTTTTTTATCAGGTGTTTCTTGATCTTGCTGTTCTTCAGCTTTTTCTCCTGCAAATTCTTCAGGTTGTTTGCATCTGCTCGCAGGCTCTTGATTTTCAACTCCAACCTGATTTTCCATTGCGGTTTTCCAGTTGATTTTCCAGGGGCCTGCAGCTGTTGAATTCCCAGTTCTTCCATTACTATGGCTGCTGTACTGTAGACAAGCTGATTTGTTTGTTCAATTGATGTTATCTGGACTGCTGCAAGTGCATAGTTTGCATCTATCAGCAATGGCGCCAAATGTTTTCTAGGGACAGTCTTCAATGTTGGAAGCCTTATAGTTCTTTTCTTTCATTTTATTCTTATTTTTTCTTCCAGATCTTCCAAATGGAATAGAATGTAATGTTATTTGTTTTGCTATATGTACTTCATCCTTCTCTTAAATATCTGAAGACAACTTAAAATACAAATGAACTTATAGCCAAGTATTGTTACTTCTTCCTTACCTTTTGATATTGTGCAATATTATACACATCTATATGAAAGTTAGCTTTACTGTGTTTAATGTATTGCAGTCTTAGACAGTTCTTAATATTAAAGCATTTTAATTGACTAATTAAAATGGTAATTTAAATTAGTAACTGTTTCCTTAAAACAGCAGACACTGTATCAGAGATGCTGCAAATAATATTTATGTAATAAAAATATAAAGACGAATATCATCTCGCAAACTGCTAGCACTTGTTAGTCACAACTCATCTCAGTTACATTTCAATTGTACAACTTGAAATATATATAATTGTGGATTTAATTCAGTTTTTTAAAAATTACACTATTTATACTTTAAAATATTACAGTCCTTTAGATATTGTATATCCTACCTCACATTAATTTGACATTAATCCTACAGCTATATACAGAAAATGTATTTTTTCCTCAACTAGCAATTATGTGTCATCCATATTACATTAAATCAAATAAATATTCATTGTATAATTATTCTATTATTAACATGCATCTGTTATCTTGAAAGATAAAAGCAGGTAAAACATAAACAGGTAAAAAGAGAATATTGACAATTGATACTGAGATTTTAAAAAAAACTTATTTTTTTTAATAAAACAATTTACAATAATCATCAGAAAAAAATATTTAGTAACAATGGAAACATAAAGGATATCACCTGAAGTTCCCAGCCTACCTTGTAAGTTGTTGAATGATGAGCCTTTTAAAAAGGAGTAGGATAAATATTTGTCTCTTAAAAGATTCTGCAGTCTTAATTGCAAGTGCACAAATTAATAGGCAATCCAACGGGATGAGAACAAGAACAAGAATGATAGATACAAGATACAAGTATGTGTCTAACTAATACATAAAATACACAAGGTGTTATGAAATCTTATGGAGTATTTTTTTTTCTGTATATTTCCCCCCCTCTTTTCACATTGCACTTCCAGAATACATGTGTACAGTCCAGAATCATGTAACTGAGTTCAGTATACAAATTTTGCTAATAAGTAAAATACACACACATTTAAGGTAACATTTAAACTGTACATTTAAAATGCTATAAGTTTGTTTTGTTCAAAAGCAAGTTGAAGGGCTTTAAATACTTGCTGTTCAGTTTATTCTTTTGATTGCTTTCCTACTATGTAAATTAATTTGTTAATGTTTCCTACAAAATGTAGGAAACACACAAAGCTCATTGGTAATTAGCTGTTAATTAGTAAGAAGGAACAGATGCTGCTTCAGTTTCAGCAGGCACACAGGTTCTGTAAACAATGCTTATAAATCTAAATGAATTTATTAGCCACAATACAAGTGTCAACATTTGGTTGGCAACCATACAAATAAGGCAGAATTCCCTCAACATATCTGCAATGTATTAATAATCCTTATGTCAACAAAATTCTATAAAGAATATATAAAGATATTCCCTTGGAGCATGCGCAAGATGGCGGTCGCATGGTGAAGCGCTGCGCTTAGATGGAGGGTATTTTGGGATTCGAGGGGACACTGCAGGGGCGCTCGTTCATCAGCGACCCCTTGTTTGGTCGGATGGGCCCGGGGCGAGGGTTTTGAGACCTTCCCCGCCCCTGGGTGCTTCCGGAGTCAGAAACGGCATGGAGAAATGGCAATGGAGAGCTGAAGCCGGGCCGCTTCTGACGCTGCCGAGAGCGGAGGTATGCTGGCTTATCGGCGGCGGCAGCGATCTCCGTTGGTGGAGCTCTGGGCGAGTTTTTGGGATTCCCCTCACCCCTGGACATGCCTAGAGCCAGGTGCATTTGGCAGAGTGCTGTGGCTGTGCTGCCCCGACGTTTTTTGACGCTGCCAAAAACAAGGGGTATGGTGGTTAGTTCGGCAGCGGCTCGTCGGAAGCAGCAGTCTCGATGATGGAGAAGGTGGAGGTGTGGCAGTGAGGTGGCGAGTGGCAGGCAGTCCACTGAACTTCCATCTGCCCCACTCAGACACTCCCCAGCACCCCCTTGAAACCAGGAATGGCGGTTTGGACATCAGCGGGGGTGGTGAGGCCGGCCCTGATATTAAACTGGGCCGTGGCACACCCATTGAAGTACTGGACGCTGTTTTTCATCTCCATTGCCGGCGGAAGGGGCTTGCTGGGGGGTGAGAACTGAGAACCGAGAGGGCATAAGCAGTCTGCTGAGTCCGGAGACGAGAGACTCCTTCCTGGAAGATCTGTGGTGGCTGCAGAGGACCTGGAGGCCCCCTATGGCATCTCATGGGGGCTGGGGCTCGGAAGCAGCTTGTTATCCCAGAAAAATCTGAGGAAGATAGGGTTGGTAGGCAACGGAGGGGTTTTTTCCCCTTTGTATGCATACCAACCTCCTTCCTCCTTCCCCCTCCCGGGACTTTGTCTGCCAAATAAAGGGTTTGTTATCCGCCCTGACTGAAGGAGTCCACCCCCTTCTCCACCCCATTTCCCTCCTTCCCCTTCCCTTCTTTTTTCACTTTCATCGGGACTGACTAGGATACGATCTGGAGCATAAGACTTTGCCAAGGATTTCTGTCTTTGCCCCTGGCATGACTGACTCACGGACTGACTGACTGATAAACTATCTCCCTCTGACCATGGGTCAGTTAATTGATGCAACTTCTGAGGGGTTCTTTATTACATCAGGACTTTCGCCACTGGGAGAAGTACTTTTCAATCTATGACCCTTCGAGGGTCCCGCCGTGAGAGGGTGGACTGGACGCTGTTCCCATTGGCTGAAATTGTCAGAACCCTCCTACTGTCGTGGGAGGACAGTAGAGATATCAATGGTACATCAATGAACAATATGGCCCCATGATACATCTTGAGAACCCTGATTATGTTCCCTTCCTCCATCGCTGCACTTGGAGATGTACACGACTGCGGATTTGCTTGCGCTGCAAGATTCCCCCCTCTCGCAGATGTGGCCCTCATCGTTATCGAGGACCCACCTCAATGACGGGCTTTGGGACCCAGAGAGGTGGCATGTGAAAACTAGGGGGTTGAGGGCTTTTTTATCAAATTTTTTAGTTAAATTTTTAAGGGGTCTCAGGGAGGGGGAGGGTCAAATTAGAACTCAGGTTGTGGGTTTGGGGGAAAACCCACAAGAGGGAGGGTCGGGGTCAGGTCTGGTTGCGAAGCATGGTGGGGGGGTGGGCCCGGGATCGAAGGGGGGTTTAGAGCTCATCTGGATAGTGTTTTGAATATCAATACTGTGGGTGGGAGGGGTAGATATGGCGGGAGCAGGGGGCCTTATCGTGTTAGGGGAGCGTGCACTCGCTGTTTACGAGTGATGGTGTGCTCCGGCCCCCAAAGCTCCACCCGTTTTCCAGGTTGCACAGACCCTCAGGGCCCGGGCCTTCGGCTGATGCTGTGCAATGCCAGGTCCGTAGTAAATAAAGCCCCCCTCATTTGCGATCTTATTCAGGAGGGGGGTGCGGACCTGGCAGGTGTTACGGAGACCTGGTTGGGCCATGAGGGGCGGGGGTTCCCCTCATTGAAATGTGCCCTCCAGGTTTCCTTGCCTTCCATCAGCCGAGGTCACAGGGGAGGGGCAGGGGGGTAGCGGTTATCATTAAGGAAGGTCTGAAACCGAGGGAGGCCACTGTCCTTCAGACGACCGGCTGTGAATCCCTCCTTGTGAAATGGGGCCACGGAGTTCAGATGGGTTTGCTGATCACGTACCTGGCTCCCTGCCACGTGGCAGCAGCCCTGCCCGGGCTACTCAACGTCATCGCCGCGGTGGCGGTTGATACCCCCAGCTTATAGTCATGGGGGATTTCAACCTACCGTCCATGGGGTAGGCGTCTGAGGTGGCTCGGGAGTTCATGGCTTCCATGACAGCTATGGACCTGACCCAGTTAATTCATAGCCCTACCCACACGGGGGGAAACACGCTGGATCTGGTTTTTGTCTCTGGACAGTGGTTGAGTGATCTCGAGATAGGGGATATAGTCACCGAGCCCTTGTCATGGTCTGATCACTCTCTCCTTCGTCTCGACCTTCGAACCGCTACACCCCGCTGCAGAGAGGCGGAGCCGGTAAGATGGTTCTGCCCCAGGCACCTGATGGAACCTGACAGGTTCCAGATGGAGCTTGGGCCATTCCCTGAGGCTCTGGCACACGCCCCGACTGGAGACCTAGTGGCCGCCTGGGATAGGGCGGCCGCTGGAGCTCTGGACCGGGTCGTGCCTTTGCGGACTCTGACCTGGCGCCGATCTCATTTAGCTTCTTGGTTTACCGAGGAGCTGAGGGAGTTGAAGCACTGGAAAAGACGCCTAGAGAGTAGTTGGAGGGCCAGCCGTTCTGAATCTGACCGGACACTGGTAAGATCTCATATTAGGAATTACCTAGTGGCGATAAAAGCAGCGAAATGTAGCTATTTTGCTGCTCTTATTGCATCATCAGATAATCGCCCGGCCACCCTGTTTAGGGTGACACACTCCCTGCTCCACCAGGAAGTGCGGGAGGACCCCTTGGAGGGTAGAGCTGAGGATTTTGTTCAATATCTGTATGACAAAATCACTCAGATTCGGGAAGATCTGGACTCCGACTGGGTAGTATCAGGGGGAGGGACTGGGGCAGGTCTTGAGAATGTTATCTGGGATGAGTTTGATCCTGTGACCCCTGAGGACGTGGACAGGATTCTGGGTAGACTGAACGCGACCACTTGTTTATTGGACCCGTGTCCCTCCTGGTTAGTGCTGGCTTCTCGGGAGGTGACACGAGGCTGGTTCCAGGGGATTATAAATGCTTCGTTGGGTGAGGGTGTCTTTCCTGCCGCCTTGAAAAAGGTGGTGGTGAGGCCTCTCCTCAAGAAGCCTTCCCTGGACCCGGCAATGTTGGTAAATTATCGTCCGGTCTCCAACCTTCGTTTTGTGGCAAAGGTTGTTGAGAGTGTGGTTGCGCAACAGCTCCCCCAGCACCTGGATGAAACAACGTATCTGGATCCGTTCCAGTCGGGCTTCAGGCCTGGGTACAGCACGGAAACGGCATTGGTCGTGTTGGTTGATGATCTCTGGAGGGCTCGGGACAGGGGGTGCTCCTCTGTCCTGGTCCTGTTAGATCTCTCAGCGGCTTTTGATACCATCGACCATGGTATCATGCTGCACCAGTTGGAAGAGTTAGGGGTGGGAGGCACTGTGTTGCGGTGGTTCTCCTCCTTTCTCTCTGACTGGTCGCAGTCTGTGTTGACAGGGGGACAGAGGTCGACCCCGAGGCCCCTCATATGTGGGGTGCCGCAAGGGTCGGTCCTCTCGCCTCTCCTGTTCAACATTTATGTGAAGCCGCTGGGCGAGATCATCTGTGGTTTCGGGGTGGAGTACCATCAGTACGCTGACGACACTCAGCTGTACATCTCCACCCCGGATCACCCCAACGATGCCCTTGAAGTGATGTCCCGGTGCCTGGAGGCCGTATGGATCTGGATGGGGAGGAACAGGCTCAGGCTCAACCCATCCAAGACCGAGTGGCTGTGGTTTCTGACGTCCCGATATAGTCAGTTGATGCCATCACTGACTATTGGGGGCGAATCATTGGCCCCCACGGAGAGGGCTCGCAACTTGGGCGTCCTCCTGGATTCACGGCTGTCTTTAGAAGAGCACTTGACGGCCGTGACCGGGAGGATTTTTCATCAGGTTCGCCTGATTCGCCAGTTGCGTCCCTTTCTGGATCGGGACTCGTTACGCACGGTCACTCATGCCCTCGTCACCTCCCGCCTGGACTATTGCAATGCTCTCTACATGGGGCTCCCCTTGAGGAGCACCCAGAGGCTCCAACTGGTGCAGAGTGCGGCCGCGCGGGTGGTAATGGGAGCGACATGGCGCTCCCATGTAACACCTCTCCTGCGCGAGCTGCACTGGCTCCCGGGTGGTCTTCCGGGTGCGCTTCAAGGTTTTGGTTACCACCTTTAAAGCGCTCCATGGCTTAGGACCTGGTTATCTACGGGACCACCTACTACCACCAATAGCCTCCCACCGGCCAGTACGCTCTCATAGAGAGGGACTCCTCCAGGTGCTGTCAGCCAAACAGTGTAGGCTGGCGACCCCTAGGGGGAGAGCCTTCTCTGTGGGGGCACCTACCATCTGGAATGAGCTCCCCCCAGAGATACGGAGGATCCCGGATCTGCGCACCTTCCGCCGCGCTGTGAAGACCTTTTTATTCCATCAGGCGGTCCTGGCCTAATCTCTTCCCTTTTTTAAATATGTAAATTTTAATCTGTTTTTAAATTATTGGGGTGTTTTAATTCTGTCTGGGCCAAAATGATTTAATTTGATTTTATCTGGTTTTTTAAATGTTTGTATCTATGTTATTTTATTGTTTGGCTGTTCACTGCCCTGAGTCCTTCGGGAGTAGGGCGGTATACAAATCAAATAAACTAAACTAAACTAAACTAAATGCTGTTTGTTTTAAGAGTTCTGCTTTTTTAAGAATGCTGGTGAAGCAGGACCTGACAGTGACCTTGAAGCAGAATCTTAAAGAGATACAGCATTCACTTTCATTTTCTCCTTTGTCTTTCCCCCTTCCCATAGTTCATGGCAGTCTGTCATCATATAGTAGCAAAGCACAAGGAAGCATTAAGGTGGCAGCTGACATTCTGCCCTCCCTGTAAAAAGGTGTTAGTCCTGGAAATGAAAAGAGAAAGATTAAAGCATGAATGTAGTTTATCAGGATATCAGGCATGGAATTTACATAAGTCTTGGTAAGACTTACCAACTAAGTCTCACTCATGCTGGGCAGCCACCCATTCAGTTTCAGAGGAGGGGAAATGTTTCCAAGAAATTAGGTATTGGAGCGTGCCCCTATGAAGATGCAAGTCCAAGATTTCTTTCACTTCGTAATATTGCTCACCCTCAATAATATCAGGAGGAGGAGGGGCTCTTGCATGTGGTCATAATGGAGAGATTTTGACTGATTTAAATAGATTGAAATGGAAAACAGGATGTATCCTCCTATTGTTCTTTAACAATTTAATTTCAACAATCAGTGGTTAATATCCCTCACAATGGGGAAAGGGCCAACAAATTTAGATCCAAGCTTTTTTGAGGGTTGCTGAGACTGCAAATACTTGGTAGACAAATAGTCTTCACCCTCTACTTGGAACCTTTTCAGTGGGCTCCTCTTTTTGTCAGCATATTTCCTATATGTTTCTCTAGCATCATCCAACACCTGCTGAATCACTGGCCAAGTACAGGTAATCCCCTGGATATGAGGGTTCCTTTAGCAAATTTTCACAAGAACAAATTTATTCAGACAGGGTACTTAAGTTAGAAATTCAAAACTATGATCAAAAAGATGCCTCTGTAGCCATGTGATGTGGATTCAGTCACTGCTGCAGTGGCTGCCATTTTTAACTGATGCAATTTCCTGAACTGGCAGGTGTCAGACTTGGAAGCCATATTAAGCCGGAAGCTTCAATGCTGCCATCTCCTCATGTGTGGGAAAATAGGAGGGGGGATTTAGGAGAGGGGAGTTAGTAGACATAATAACAGTTTTTCATATCGGTCAAGGTCAGGGGCGTCTAGCATCTGGAGGAGGAGTGATCAAGGGCTGGGCCGAGGCGAAACCGACAGTGATTGGAGCATGTGACCAAAAGGGGAGAAAGGGGTTGGTTTTGGGAGCTTTGTATTAGTAAAGGAAAGCCCGGGTTTTTCAGATTCGGGATTTCCCAGATGTGCCAGTTTATCTATTGCTAGTAAAGAGAACTTTGGAAAATGCCTGCTTCCACGTCTTTACTGGGAGTCGGGGGTTTTCTGGAACATTGACATTATCCCGAATCTCCTTAAAAACCCAAACAGCATCCCGCAAGGGGGCTGCTGGGGGTGCTGAGCCCCAGCATTTACCTAAACCCTGGGTGGTGCAAAGACTCAGCGAAGATGGAAGAGAAGGAGGGAGCTGTCAGGGGCCTGGGGGCTCAAGGAAGTACCGACCCTTTGCTTTCTTCCCGTGAAGAATTGGAACGGGCCATGAAGGATGCAGAGGAAGCCCTTCAGCTCAGGGCTCGGTCCAAGGCATCAGAATCCTGGAAGAGTTGCCAGTCCAACCCAACTTCAGGAGGAGATCTGAAGTCGCCAAGTGAAAGTGACTGGAGGATGGGGGGTGCTGTGTGCTCCGGTGACTCCCGGGACTGGGACAGGCCCCACCCCACATGGAGCCAGTTCTTGTCTGGACTTCCTGAATGCTTTGAACGGATGGAAATGGGGAGTTACGCACCCTCTTCAAAACCCTTTGAGGTGAGATGGCGGCTAGCACAACCTACTTTCACTTTCTCTGGCCCGGGACAGGGATGGGCGATTAGTGGAGCTCAGCCTCACCCCCCCCTCCGGCCAGGAGTGAATTGGAAAGATCGACACCCCATGGCCAGCCTGCAACATTGGGATTTCAAAACCCCCCATTTTGGGCCCCACACCAGCCTGCATTAGCATTACCTCCTGTGGACAGCATTCTGCCCGGGTGGGCTTTTTACCCAGGCCAGGGATGGATCCAGTGCCAGTGGTATCCTGCACTGCCTGTCCTAAGCTCCCAGGGATTCCCCTTGTCACCCTCCTATGCCTCAATGGTCCTGGCACCACAGGGGGGCCTAATCCAGCAGCTGGCTGCAATGTCCCCCCTCCAGCACAGCAAGCGGCTCAACAGCCAGCCCCACCCCCCCAATCACCCGCAGCCGAGCCCCCCCCTCCTGCAAGGCCAACACCACCCCGCTTCAGAGCAACTTTTGACAGAACGCCAGCCAAGCTAGCTTACTTCCTCAGCAGAGTCTGGGCTCACGTGATCAGTATGGTGACCAATACGAAGCAGAACGAGTCTTGGTGTCAGCAATCTCAGATGGGATGAATGAGGGGGAGGCCTCTGAATGGATAGCCCAACTGCACGATGAGGGTGCTGTTGAACTTTATGATATCGAAGGCTTTATCACACTGCTATGGTCCCGCTTTGATGACCCAGACTGCATGGGTAGCTTCCAGTTCTGGGTCATGCCTTTTGGACTCCAGGGGGCCCCAGGGGTCTTCATGCAGCTGAGCAATGAAGTTTTGCATGAGCATTTATATCAAGGGGTTTATCTCGATGACATTCTTATATTCAGTGAAAATATGGAAGACCATGTCAAATTGGTCAGGCAAGTGCTGAAAAAACTTCTAGCAGCCAAGCTTTATGCGAAATTGACCCCGAGGAAGCTTTCTCCAAAGCAGGTTCATTGGGCTCAATATTTCATATGCTTTAACTTTAACCTGAAATATATCCCGGGGGGGGGGGTAAAAACTTTCTGGCTGATGCTCTCTCCCGAAAACCCCAATTTGACAGCCGAAGGGAAGAGATAGTTCACGCCATGATTTCAGAGTCTCAGCCAGCCGCCCAAGCCCACACCAGAGCGCAAACATGCCAGGGTTCCAACCTCCCTGAAAACAAGTTGACAGCAGAGCTAAAAGTGGCACTTTCTAATGATTCCTGGTTCAAAGAGCACCAGGCAGACGTCTCCCTAAGGGACGGGTTGGCGTGGAAGGGGAATAAACTTCTGAAGAGAAGTCATGATTCTCATCTGGGGGGCCACTTTGGGTATTTAAAAACCCTCCATTTGACTAGGAGGCAATTCTGGTGGCCAAAAGTGAAAACTGAAGTGGAATACTATGTGAGGAGCTGTGCCACCTGCGCCACCATGAAATACCAACCAGGGAAGCTCCCTAGCCTTCTCCAGACTGTGGCTGAACCCACCAAGCCCTGGAAGGAGATTGCAATGGACTTCATAGTTGAGCTCCCCGACAGTGGGGGCAACCGAGTCATTTGGACGGTCATCGATTTATTCTCCAAGCAAGCCCACTTCATTGCCTGCAGCGGACTACCCTCAGCTAAAAAACTGGCAAAGCTGTTTGTGAAACACATCTACAGGCTACATGGAGTCCCAAAAAGAATAATATCGGACCACGGGGTCCAGTTTACCGCTAAGTTCTGGAGGGAATTTCTACGATCCATTGGATTGTCCCAGGGGCTTAGCTCAGCTTTTCATCCATCGACTAATGGGTCGGCTGAAAAATTGAACTCAATGGTGGAGTAGTGCATTAAATGTTATGTGAATTATCAACAGGAGAACTGGGCTTACTACCATTCGCAGAAGTTGTGTATAATAATGCAGTACACAGCAGTACTGGGTTGACCCCTTTTCAAATAACTACAGGCATGGATTTTGTGCCCATGCCTGAATTGCCTACAGAGCCGCCTACTTCCATGTCCTTAACAGACTGGATGACCTCATTAAAAGGGGGTTGGGAGAATACAAAAAAAGCTTTAGCGGAGTCAGCGGAAAAATATAAGGCTCAAGCTGACAAACATTGGGGTCTCCAACCACCTTTCCAAATAGGGGATAAGGTGTACTTGTCAACCAAGTACCTAAGATTGAGGGTACCCAGCAAGAAGTTTGGACCCAAATTCATAGCTCCCTTTCCTATAGTGAAAGTGATTAACCCAGTGACTGTACAACTTAGGCTCCCGCGCATATTAGGGAAAATACACCCCATTTTCCACAGCAGCTTATTGAAACTGGTTAGAGAATCCACCCTCAGACCTTTGCCAGCTGCTCCACCCCCTCCTTTATTAATACAAGGGGAAACTCATTATGAGGTTTAGAAAATCCTGGACTCTACACTCTACAAGGGCCGATTACAATATTTGGTGCACTGGAAAGGTTACCCTTTGACTGAAGCTACCTGGATCAAGAGTAGGGTGATGCACTTGTGAAACAGTTTCATGACAAATTTCCTGACAAACCGAAAGGTCCTCCTGGGGGGGGGGGGTTAAAGGGATTGGTGCTGAGTGTTAACCCTTTTTTTTTTTTTGATTTATATGCCGCCCTTCTCCGGAGACTCAGGGCGGCTTACAATGCGTTAAGCAATAGCCTTCATACTTTTGTATATATTTATACAAAGTCAGCTTATTGCCCCCACAAACTGGGTCCTCATTTAACCTACCTTAGAAAGGATGGAAGGCTGAGTCAACCTTGAGCCTGGTAAGATTCGAACCTGCAGAAATTGCAGGCAGCTGTGTTAATTACAGGGTGCATTAAACCACTGTTCTACCAAGGCTCCTTGTGTTTTGTCTGTGTTTTTTTTTCCTCCAGGATGTGGTTCTTTCTGCAGGTGGGGGGGGGGGACGCCTGTCAGCCCTGGAAGCCATATTAAGCCAGAAGCTTCAATGCTGCCATCTCCTCATGTGTGGGAAAATAGGAGGGTGGAGTTAGAAGAGGAGAGTTAGTAGACATAATAACAATTTTTTATATCGGTAAAGGTCAGGGCGGTCCAGCATCTGGAAGAGGAGTGGTCAAGGGCTGGGCCGAGGCGAAACCGACAGTGATTGGAGCATGTGACCAAAAGGGGAGAAAGGGGTTGGATTTGGGAGCTTTGTATTAGTGAAGGAAAGCCCAGGTTTTTCAGATTCGGGATTTCCCAGATATACTAGTTTACCTATTGCTAGTAAAGAGAACTTTGGAAAATGCCTGCTTCCGCGTCTTTACTGGGAGTCGGGGGTTTTCTGGAACATTGACATCAGGGTTTTTTATCCCTGTGACTTTTGCAGCCAGGGCAGCACCGAGTTTGTTTTTGTTTTTTTGGCTCTCCATGGAGGATCTGCTGCTGCCTGGGCTTGAGAACTGGAGTGCTAGAATTGCTTCTGTAAATATTTCAAAATATTCTTTTTTGTTACTCTATAGTACTGTACTGTTTATTTGTAAGCACGTTGGGAACTGCTCTGCTTCTTTTTAAGTACTGTACTTTGCAAACTACAGTATTGTGTTTGTAATTACAGTTCTTTGCAAAGATAACGTTTGTTTGCATTTGCTTTGAAACTGCTTGCAGAAATCTTAGCCAGCATCTACACAACACATTCTATAATGTGGTAGGCTATATCTCTTCTCTAAACTGCTGATTTTCAAATTTGCAAGCTATTTATATGAGGTTTTTTTATCCTTTTCTATGAAGCCTGGCTTTTCTTTACAAATGGACTGTATGGAGAGTCTGACCTGAAAATAGTGGGTTAGACTGGATGACCTCAAGGTCCCTTTCATCTCTGTTACTGTTGCAAGCCAGTAACAGTGCAATTCTGGAGAACTGGAGTGCAATTCTAGCACCTCAGTTCTCAAGCCAAGGATTTACGGTTACTGTAAATCCCTCCCCTATTTCCCTCTGGGTGCCTGGTTGGAAACTGTTAAGCTAATTAGTGGCAAGTGTTTTTGTTTTTTTTAAAAAGCAACTGCAATTGGAGAGTTTTGTAAATCCCACACCCCATCCCATTTTGGATTTTGCCTGGAGAGGCTTGTGCTGATCAGGGCAGTGGTTTTTTTAAAAGAGATTTTAAATCTAAATTGCCTCAAGAAGTTGTGGGTGCCCCATTACTGGAGGCTTTTAAGAAAATATAGGCATTTATCAGAAATGGATAGGCATTTATCAGAAATACTCGTGTGAGAGCAGTGGGTTAGATTAGTTGACCTCAAGGTCGCTTCCATTTCTGTTACTATTGCAAGCCAAGAGTTTTATAAATCTCCATCTCCCTCAGTCCCTGGCTGGAGACTCTTAAGCTACCAGGTGGGTTTTTTAAAAAAGCAACTGCAATTGGAGAGTTCTGTAAATTACTGTCCACCCCGTCTGGGCAGCTGTCTGAAGACTCTTGAGCTGATTAGCAGCAAGTAGGGTTTTTTTAAAAACTGCAAATGGAGAGCTCTGCAAGCCTGCTTGGAGGCAATTTAGTTCCTCCTTCGGCTGTACCGGAAACAACTGATCGGTGGTGGCAGAAACAGCTGATTGGCAGCTGGGTGGAAAATAAGTCAGATTTTCATTCATTTAATTAGCCATTTGATTCAATTAATGAATTTTTTGAGTTACAAACCAAATGGGCAGGCTTCATTAGCTTCCTACCTCGCGGACTACCTGTAGTTTGGAATTGCTCTATCCATTCTGATAGAGAGAGGCACTTAGGTGTCTCTTGTGGAAGTTCAGGCATTGTTACAAAGTCTTGGTTGGTTGCAACTGAGAAAGGGGAAAAGCGAGTGCTGCTATGTATTGCATTATTATATGCTAGTCCTGCAAATGGGAGTAGGTCTGCCCAGTTATCTTGTTGACAATTGACATAACACCTAAGGTGCTGTTTTAATACATCGTTGGTATATTCACAGGCACTGTTAGTCTGAGGATGATGCGAGGAACTTAGACCTTGAGTGGTCTCTAATAGTTTCAAAAACTCTTGCCAGAATTGAGAGGTGAATTGCACTCCTCAATCAGAGATGATCTCCTTGGGAGCCCCTTTTAGCTATTTGTTGCACAAATAGCTTTGCCAAAATTCGTGCAGAGGGGAATCTTTAGGCACACCACAAAATGCAATTGTTTTGAAAAGAGATCGGTGGTAACCCAAATCACAGTGTTCTCAAGGCTTTCAGGTAATTCCACAGTGAAATTCATGAAGATTTCTTTCCAGGTGCTGAGGGTTAGCAGACTGTTGCTATACTCCCTGAGGCTTTGCCCCTATCCCTTTTGCAGCCACACAGGTAGGGCAACTAGCCACATATCCACATACTTTTTCATGATCGGCCACCAAAACTGATGTCAAATCAGGTGAAGGGTTTTATCGAATCCAAAATACCCTGCGGTTTTAGAGTCATGTCTCCTCTGCAAAACTAAGAGTCTTTGGCTGGCTGACACAGAGTTTGCTGCCCACTCACGTGAGTCCAACGCACAAGCACACATTTTCTTTGTTTTTACGAATCATTTGTCTTGGAGAAGGGCTGTTTTTCTTCCTAAGGCCAGGTTCCCAGCCAGGTTGGCTTGTACTTTGTGTTGGGCTCTGGTGGCAACCAGGGCCACTATTTGATTTGAGGGGATGATGGCATCTACTAGCTCTTCCTTGGCATTATTATACTGGGGCATTCTGGACAGTGCATCAGCAAGGAACTTTTTCCCCCAGCAAATACTTCAACATAAAGTTAAACCAATTGAAGTATTGTGCACACCTCACTTGTTTAGGGGACAGTTTTCAGGGGGTTTTCAGCACTTCCAAATTTTTATGATCAGTCCAGACCTCCAGTCCTTGCCACCTCGCAGGAAATTTTGCCATGTGAGTAACCCCCGTCTCACTGAATAAGCCTCTTTTCTATGCTCCACCTCCAACAGTTTTTTGAAAGTGTGTCATTGCCACATCAGATCTCAGTTCAGCGAAAGAGGAGAAATTGGAACT
This sequence comes from Arizona elegans, assembly GCA_022577455.1. NCBI lineage: Eukaryota > Metazoa > Chordata > Lepidosauria > Squamata > Colubridae > Arizona > Arizona elegans. Next base: position 161,849,554 of record JAKOOJ010000001.1, read on the forward strand.
GGGACTGTCCAATGGGTATGGCACATCTCCCTTGGAATGTTTGTAGAGGCTAGTGGCTGAGGACAATGCATTCCCAGGCCCCTCAGGCATTGGGGGAGGTGGTCGACAGGATGGAGAGCTGTCTGCCCTCACAGACACAGGGGAGGATTGGCTGCAGACAGGCAGTGGTGTTGAGAGACAGTAGATACCCTCTAATGAGGAACTGATGCTCTCCCACTCAATGCAAGAGCACGGAGAGTAGAGCAGAGGCAAGTTCAAAGGAGGGCTGCAATGCTGCTTAGGAGAAGATTGCCCCACCCCTCCTCATAAGGAATACCTGGTGTGGGTTGACTTAAGAAGAAGCTGGGGGGAGTTTGTCTTTGGTGGGGCAGTGGTTAGAATACATTATTGCAGGCTAATTCTGCTTACTGCCAACAGTTTAGCAGTTTAATTCTCACCGGCTCAAGGTCGGTAAAATGAAGACCCAGATTGTTAGGGGCAATATGTTGACTCTGTAAACTGCTTAGAGAGGGCTGTAAAGGACAGTGAAGTGGTATATGAGTCTAAGTGCTATTGCTATTGTCAGGAACAATTGTTAGCTTTGGCTTACACTCCCGCAGTTTTGGAAAAATTGATTCTTGATTCTGATTTCTGCCTGTGCCTTGCCTTTTGCCTCGTGGACTTGCTTTGCATTGTGGACTTGCCTTTTGCCTCATAGATTTGTCTTACACTGTGGATCTGTCTTGCCCTTTGACTCTGGACTTTGCCCTGTGAGCTTGCATCTTGTCTTTGGATTTTCTCTCTGCCTTTGCAAACTGGTTTTGGTGCTTACTGGTTTTTATTTGGGGGACTGACAGTAGATGACTTCAGGAAGTGGGGTGGAGCCTTACTGGCCATTGTAGGGCTGTTTGTGATAGATTTTAAGAGAGCAATAAAGGACTCTATCATAGTCTGTCTCTGTCTAGGCGACCTGGGTCATAACACAGTGTAAGTGCAAGATTGCAAGCATCCCTAGTTACAAGGGGAGTGGACTTTAGGGTTTCTTTCAATTTAAATGCTTTGTGCAGTTTTCACTCAGATCTTGCCTGAATCAAATGTAGTCACTTCTTTCCCAGTAAAAGTACCTGTTCTGTAAGTCTATAGAGTGAAGGGTTTTTCTTTCCTAGGATTTGAGTAGAGGCAGCCCTGACACTAGGTGCTACAATAAAACTTATGGTTTCCACATGGGTTCTGATTTTCATTTCCACGGGTCACGAAACTAGCAGGACCACCCCCACCAATAAGCCGTCTAACTATGTTTAAACTAAACCTTTAGTTTATAGAGTCTCAGTCTCTCCACCATGTTGAGGCTAATGAGTCACTGGGTGCACCCAGAGGGTAGCAGGGCTGCTAATATTCCATTTCGCCCCCAAAAAGCCTCTTTTAGTTCCACCTTCACTCTAGGCATCTCAAGACCCAACATTGGTCTTGAGATGCCACTTACCAGTGGATTGTCATTGCTGCTGCCACTCTCTCCAGTCAGATCCTGGTTCTTCTCCGGAACCTCCTCCCCTTCACTGGATGACAGGGAGATCTCCACAATTTCATCCCCTTTTTGTGTAGCAATTTTAGGCTTGGTAGCAGGTTTCTCACACTTTGGTGGAGTGTTCTGGGATGCCGGTGTTGGTCATGAGCTTGCACAGTCATTTGCCCAATGTTGTCAGATCCCTATAAGTGATACTGCCATTCAATTGGGAGAAGGGGGAGACTTGGATTCCATTTACTAGCATTGCCTGTGTCAACAGATATTTTACAACATATCCTGGCACCAAAAAGCCCTGAGATCCGCTTAACGTTGAGGAATGTTTATGACAGCCATGTTGTTGTGACCCCAACTCCCGAGCCTGTCCTAACAGAGGAAGGGGACTCAGAAGGTGATGGGGAGGAACTGACAAGGCCTCCCTCTCCAGGACCCTCCTCTCTGGCAATGCCTCAGGTTCCATCCGAAGGCCAAGAGGAACAGCCTGGGATATGCCAGGAGGAAAGCATATTGGAACAACAACAGATAGGGAGCGAGGATGATGAATCCTGGCTTGATCCCAGGAAGAGTCAGAGGGAGAAGCGTGCGCAGCAACGAAAGAGGGCCAGAGATTGAACTGAGTCACTGAGCCACACCCCACAAGGAATAAAAGTGGGTGTGATTGCTCTTCAGGCTTTGTGATGGTCAAAGTTAAAAACCTGAGAGTCACATCGCGTTACCTGAAATCTGGATTGGACCTTGGCCAATTCTGGCTTCGTGGATTACTTTTTGCTACTGAATCGGACTGAGGAGAAATTCTCTCTTGCTGACTGTGAGTGAAAACAGACTTGGCAGGCATTTCACAGTTTACTGCCAAAACTCTTATCTGCAAGGGTTTCTAGTCTGATTGCTTAATAAAATCTTGGCAGGCGTGCCTGGTTATGTGTTTGCTGTGTGGGGAAGGGGGACAGAACACATGTGGGCTATTTCACTTTAAAGGATAAAGGAGAAATGATGTGAATTGTCAGCCTCCACCTTTATATTGCTTGCTTGCTCAGCTGCCATTGTAATGGGGGGAGGGGGAGCTGTCTGGATGTTGGCAGGTGGTGGGAGTGAGCTGGTAGAGTAAATGGGAGAAACTTTTCCTCAGTGTTTCTCTGCAGCTGGGAGGTGCACTGATAACCACTCAAGGTCAACTGTCGTGGCATACCAGGAGGATGGAGCCATCGGAAGCTGCACCCCACATGACCCTTTGGGGGGATGTGGATTGGATAATCCTGACTGGACAATTGAGGGGAGGGTTTTAAGGATGTTTTCTATATGTGATTTTCACGCCTATTGCCTCAGAACTTGCTTTTCTTTGGTTGCATTCAGTTCATACTCAGTAAAAGTACCTTTCTCTATGAAAATGGAGTCGGGGTTTTTCTTTCGAGTGTTGAAAGAAGGCATACACGACTTTAAGCAAGGTCTGCAATTAACAGCCATCCCGGAAAACTACCGTGAGGGCTGAGCAAAAAATGTCTGACCAAGACAGCACCCAGGAGGATATGGGAGCTGCTGGTTCCGCAACCTCCCTGTTACACCCCGGCTGGGAGGCTTCGGAGTGGATGGCTGCTTTACAGCTTGAGGAAAAGGCTGAGAGAGCCAAATGGTCGCTGGGCATGGGAAGGTTACCAGAGCTGGAGAAGACCCCCTCAAGGAGTAATAACTACCAGACGCTGAGGCGGAGATGCTGCCTGGCAGAAGAGCAGAAAGAAAATCTTCTGATCACCCAGGCTTTGCAACTACTGAGAGAGGCTTGTGAGAGTGGTAGAGCCCCTGAAAGGTATGGATTGCCTGCCCATGGGTTGTCTGCCGGGGGGAGGATGAATGCCCCGGGGGTGAAATGGAGGCTGCTGCTTGTGTGGAAGAGAGAGCCCAGGAAGAGGCAACTCAGGCCTCTGGAACTCAAGCGGCTGCTGCTATCCAGGGGCCAGCCTTGCTGGGCAGGCCTTGCCACGAAGGCATAAAAAGCCCAAAATTCCCTTGCTATCAGTAAGATATGGGGGAGATCCAAAAGGACTGGGATTCTTTTTAACCCAAGTGTGGAACCACATGCAAGACTGGGGGGAGGATTTCCCCCCAGATGCTGCACACATGAGGTGTGTTACCAGGGCCGTGGAGGGGGTGGTAGCTGAGTGGATGGTGGGACTCCATAATGAAGATTCCCCGCTGATGAGAAATTATGACCAGTTCATGGCAGCCCTCAGAATGTGCTTTGAGGACCCGTTAGCTGAGCAAAGGGCGAGAATTAGAATGAAGTCCATATATCAGGGGTGGTGATCACTGGTGGAGTACACCCAGGAGTTCTGCAAGCTGGTGCCCTATGTGAGAGGGTGGTCAGAAGTAGCCCTGCTGGAAAGCTATAAGGATGGCCTTAATGAGGATGTCTACAGGGATTGCTGCTCCTGAGGGGCCCCTAGGGATCTGCAAAGTTGGTACATGCTGGCCGGCGACATGGAGATCTACTTGGCCAGAGATCATTTCCGCTGTGGGCACACCTGGAGCCAACCACCCTCCTCATCCCACAAGGGGGCTCCAAAGGCCGCAGTGGGACTTGCAGTCTCCAAGCCGAAGTCCACCATGTGCTTCAGATGTGGAAAGGAGGGGCACTGAGTGGCTGAGTGTTTCTCTAAGCCTGGACCCAAGGCGACCCCTAGTGGAGGGAAGAAAGCTGACAAAACACCCGCAAAACCCTGCAAAACTGCCCTAAAAGGAGTAGAAGTCATTGAGTTCACTTCCCTGAAACAGGAACAGAAACAGGAAACTCCGACCCTCGCCGATGACAGCGAAACCGAAACCAATTCTGATGAGGATCTCCTGGTAAGTCAGAATGGGGGACCCATGACCATCCCAGTAGAACTAAAGATACCATCCACTGGGGCCCACAGGAAGATGCTAGCCCTTCTAGATTTGGGATGCACCAGGTGTGTCATCAGCCCTGAGATTGTGGAAGAGATGGGTCTAAGACTAAAAATGATGAAAAGGCCCATTGCATTCTGTCAGCTAGACGGGTTGGTAGCTTGGGGGGGGCATCCCATTTTGTAACTGAACTGATTGAGATGAGGATGGGGGATCACCAAGAAACTCTGAGCCTTATTGTGGCCCCTGGCATGGAACAACCCCTCCTATTTGGGCTGCCCTGGCTCCAAAAATGGAACCTGTGCATAAATTGGAAGATGGGCGTGTTGCGCATCCGCTCTAACCAGCAAGGGACTAAACCAGCTATGGTAAACCCAAGACCAAGGCAGGTGTTGCAATGGTCAGCCCAATGCCAAAGTGTGTTCGAGCAATTGAAATATCTCTTCACCAGAGAACCATTACTCAAGCATCCTGATCTGTCACGTGAGTTCATCGTTCAGGCTGACGCCAGCGACGTTGCTGTGGGAGCAGTGTTGTTGCAAAAGGATGAGCAGAATCAATTACTTCCTTGTGCTTATACCTCACGCAAATTGAACACCACGGAGAGGGGTGGGCGATTTGGGAAAAAGAAGCTTTCGCCGTCCGATGGGCATTGAAGTGTGGACAGACCATAAAATCTAGAAGCGTTGCAAACGCCTAGGCGTCTATCTCCAAAACAGCTACTCTGGGCACAATATTTTCGAAGGTTTTCCTTTAAACTCAAATATGTACCAGCAGGGAAGAATTTCCTTGCTGACGCACTATCACGTATGCCACAATACAATAGCAAGTGCGAAGAAGTAGTGGAATCCCTTATACCGCCCATCGGGACTGGACAACCTGTTGCAGCAGCGCTACGAAAAGAATTGTCTTTCTTAATGGACCTACGAATGGCTATCCAACAGGACACGTGGTTAACCCAAAACCAGACATCGGTAGTCCTACGAGATGGATTGGGGTGGAGTGGGGATTGGTTGTACATTCCAGAACCACTCCGAGCGACAGTCCTACGATGATGTCATGATGCCAAACCAACAGATCACTATGGTTTCCTTAAAACTCTTCACCTGATCAGACGTCAGTTTTGGTGGCCACGGATGCGTGGTGAAATTGAACGATACGTGAAAGAGTGCCCCACATGTGTGGCAGCAAAACCATGGTCAGGGAAGCCGATTGGGCGTTTGCAGCCAGTGGCTGATCCTAGTCGTCCATGGGAGGAGGTAGTGATGGACTTTATAGTGAACCTCCCTTCTAGCAATAGATATACCATCATCTGGACGGTAGTGGACCTATTTTCGAACCAAGCACACTTCATACCCTGTCGAGGTTTACCGTTTACCGTCTGCTCGACGGTTGAGACATGTTCATCCAACATATTTACCGTCTTCTTGGAGTCCCGAAGCGAATTATATCAGATCGGGATGTCCAGTTCACCGCTCGATTCTGGAGATCTTTCATCCACCGGATAGGATCTACCCAGGGGTTAAGTTCAGCCTTCCACCCCAGTACTAACGGGGCCGCAGAATGGGCTAATGCCACAGTGGAACGTTATCTCTGTTATTATGTTTCTTATTAACAAACTGACTGGTCTGCTTTGATCCTGTTTGCTGAAGTCGCATACAATAACATCAGCCATCGTAGTATGGGCTTTTCTCCTTTCCAAATCATCTACGGGAGAGAATTCCCTGCCATACCTGAAGTAGAACCTCCGGCTACAGATGCTTTCCGGCTGGGCAGACAAAATCCGACAAACGTGGCCAGAGGTTAAGGCTGCTCTACAAAAAGCAGCGAGTGAATACAAACTGTATATTGATAAAAAAAGAGCAGATCCAAAACCGTTTTCAGTGGGGGATCAAGTTTATTTATCAACCAAATATTTAAAACTACGGTTGCCTAGTAAGAAATTAGGATGGACTTCCGGTTTTCTCGTCTTCGGCGGCGACGGTGCTTTCTTTTAGCACCGCCACCCCCGCCGCTTGTAGAGCCGCTTCCTGACTGCGAAGCGGCTCGAAATCTTCGAAATCCTTAGGATTAAAGAAGAAGAGGCAGCAGGGCACAGGTAGAGCCCCTGCAACCCCCCCAGGGAACTGTTTCTGGGGAGGAAGCAGGCGCGGCTCCCTTACAACCTGCTGAAACTCCGGGCGGCGTGGGACGTCTTCTGCTTTTGCAGAACAAGCCGATCTCAGGAAACCTTTAAAGAGCGAGGAAATAACTCAAATAAACATCCGCAATCCACTTGAACCCTGAAATTTTGAACTGCAAGTATTAGTCCTTTGCTGAACTTTTTTACTGAAGGGAAAGTCTCGGAATGAGTGAAAGTGATTGAAAAAATATGGCGCTCAGCAAATGAATTAGTGGGTGTGGATTGGTGAAGTTATCTTGTCTTGCTACAAAGTTAAAAAGTTGTTACAGAGTTGCTCCGGCTGCAACAGAAATAAGAGGAAAATCTCTCCCCTTTACTTGTCTTTGCTGCATTATAGCTTTGTTTTGAGTAATTCTGGGGGACTTTTTTAGAAGGTATTGTGGAGGTGGCAGAAGAGGCGGACCCTCCCTTTTTAAGAAAGCTAGCTTACGTGGCAGGATGGCTTCAAAAAAGCAGGAAGGCAAAACAGGGGGGGGATCCCCCCCACGTAAGCAGGATACGCAGTCACAAGCCCAAAAAAAAGATTTGGATATGGGAGAACTAAAAGAATTCATCTCAAATATTTTGAATGAGAAATTTCAAGACATGGATGACAAAATAAATAAAATAGATGAAAAAATTCAAAAGTCACAACAGGAAATTATGCAGGAAATGCAGCAGAGCCAAAAGATGGTGACCAAAAAAATAACGGATGTGGCGTCTGGTCTGGCAGGATTTATTATGAAAGTTGAGACAAAAGTGGATGAATTTAAATTAGAAGTTAATGCTAAGATGAAAAATAATGATCATAAATTTCTTGATGTTGATGACAAGATGCAGAGAGTTGAGAATGATATGGTTATGATGCAATTTCGTGCAATGGAATTTGCTATAAGGCTTCGAGGAATTAGAGAAGAGGAGAGACAAGATTTGAGACAGGTCTGTGCCGAAGCCCTAGCTGTGATTTTAAAAGTTGAACCCGAGATGGTTTTTTCTAAAATAGATAAAATTTATAGAGTTAACTCGTGGGTGGCCAGACAAAGACAACTGCCTAGAGATGTGGTCATATATTTTACAGACAGAGCAATAAGAAATGACATTTTGCAAAAATCTTTTCTCACTTCTGTGCAAGTGAGTGGATCCAAGATTACAGTCTACAAGGAGCTCCCACCCAAGATGTTGAAATCTAGAAAAGAGTATGGTTTTCTTGTTAAAGAACTGCAGAGTAATCAAATCCCATTTCGTTGGGACGCCCCAACTGGCATAATTTTGAGATATAAGGGAGAGAAACACCGTCTGAATACTGTGGAGAAGGCGGAGCAATTTTATAATGATATCTTTAAAGAAAGAACTCCATCCCCACGCACATCTACAGTTTTGGAGATTAAAGAGAGTGATAAGAAGCAACCTCAAGAATGGCAACAACAATCTAAGCAGGAATTAGCAGAGTTGAAGGGTGCTGAAGGAGGTTTTTTGGATGAGCCTTTGCTGGAACCTTCCCCAATCTCGGAGCTGGTTTGGGCGGCTGAAGTTAAGGATCAGCGTATAACTCGAGCAAAAGCCAAGGAACTCAAAGAAAAGTTACAGCAGGAGAGACAAGACAAGGCTGGGGCTGTGGGAAATGCAGGACAGAGGGTCTCAGATGAAATCCTAAGGTTCTGCGCTTCGCTCCAGAAGGAGAATAAGGATGATTAAATGTTTATCTTGGAATGTGAACGGGTTGAATGTAACACAAAAAAGGAAGAAAGTATTTGCATATTTAAAACAACATAATAATGATATAATTTGTTTACAAGAAACGCATATTACAGTTCAAGATCAAAACTATTTGAAAAATTCCAAATTAGGAACACATTTTATATCCTCAACTAACCAAAAAAAGAATGGTGTGGTTATTTACGTAAACAAAAAATTAACAGCCAAACTTATAGAAGCTGATCAAGATGGTAGGTTTGTAGCAATTGAATTACTTTCTGCTAATAGTCAAATTCTTCTGATAGGAATTTATGCTCCTAATCAACAACAGGACTATTTTTATAAAATGCTGCATACTAAAATACTTCAATGGGATTATAGATCTATTTTAATTATGGGAGACTGGAATGGAGTAATTGACTCTAAATTAGATAAAAAGCCTTTGGCAAAATCAAGAATTAGATTACCACAGACTTTTTTTTGATATGAAAGAAGACCTGGAATTAAAAGATATTTGGAGAATACATAACCCAAAAGAACTGGACTATACTTTCTTTTCTGACAGACATAGATCCTTTTCCAGGATTGATTTTATTTTGTTGTCTGATGACTTACTTGTTAGGACAAAAAGAACAAAGATTCTGCCAAGAACTTTGACTGATCACAGTCCAGTCTGGATAGAAATTGAGACATGTAAGAATGAGAGACGCTCTTGGAGATTAAATGAAAACTTGTTTAGATATGAGAAAAATATAATAGAACTTAAAAAGCATCTGAAAGAGTTTTTTGAAATGAACTTGAATAAAGGCACCCCAATGGAAATTGTGTGGGACGCAAGCAAAGCTTATATGAGAGGGGTGCTTATATATATGAACTCTAAACATAAGCGGATTCGACAAAAGAAAAGACTTGAATTGGAAGCAGAAATAAAGGACAAAGAACAGTTACTTATTAAAAATCCAACAGATGAAAGAATACTTAGTGTTATAAAACTTCTGAAAGACCAATTTCAAATGCTTATAGCGGAACAAGTTGCAACAAACTTACAATATGCGAAGCATAATACATTCTGAAATGCTAATAAACCAGGCAGGTGATTGGCTTACACATTAAGGAAGAAACAAAGCATACGGACTATTGATAGTGTTGATATTGGGGGGAAAGAAGTTTTTCAACAGAATTTAATAAAAGAAGCCTTTCTTCAATATTACACTAAACTATATGCCAGAGAGGAGGTGCAGAATGGACTTATAGAAAAATATTTGGACAATAAAAGAGTTACAAAAATCACTGAACAACAAAAGGAAAGAATGGATTATCCCATAACAGAGGAGGAGATAATAGCAGCAATAAAACAATTAAAAACAGCCAAAGCTCCTGGAACGGATGGTCTGACAGCAGTGTATTATAAAACTTTACAGGCAGAAATGGTGGAACAACTCAGAGACTTATTTTGCAACATACAACAAGGGGGAAAAGTACCTCCATCGTGGACTACAGCTTATATTTCTTTGATACCAAAAGAGCAAGCAGGTCCTAAAAAACCGGAGAATTACAGTCCAATATCTCTTTTGAATACGGATTATAAAATTTACGCAAAAGTATTAGCCAACAGACTGATGCCAGTAATTCAAAAGGTGATTCATGATGACCAAGCGGGATTTATTGAGGGTAGGCACATGAAGGACAATGTAAGGCAAGTAATAGATTTATTGGAATATCTTGAGAAGAATAAACAGATCCCTGCAGTGCTGGTCTTTCTGGATGCAGAGAAGGCCTTTGATAGAGTGGATTGGAATTTTCTATTAAAGACATTAAAAAAGATGGACTTTGGGGACCAATATATACAGGCGGTCTCAGCAATTTATCAAGAGCAAAAGGCACAGATCATTATCAATGGAAGTTTGACAACAGAGTTTAAAATTGAAAAAGGTACAAGACAGGGATGTCCACTGTCCCCATTGTTGTTCATTTTAACACTAGAAGTCTTGTTAAATACAATAAGGGATTCTAACACATTGAAAGGTATAATGATAAGGCAAGAGGATTACAGAATAAAGGCATTTGCAGACGATCTGGTTGTTACCCTAACACAGCCAATGGAATCGATAATCCAGATGAAGGACATTATACAAGACTTTGGTAAAGTTTCAGGTTTCAGATTGAATCAGAGAAAAACTAAGATGGTAGTTAAAAATATGACACAAGATCGTAAACTGGAGTTAGAAAGGAGGGCAGGTTTTGAGATTGTACCAAAGGTAAAATATCTAGGAGTTCAGGTTGCAGAATCAAATATGAAATTGTTTCAAAATAACTATGAGGCGTTGTGGCGAGAGGTGCAAAAAGATATGGAGATTTGGAAAAAACTGCAGCTGTCTTTACTTGGAAGAATAGCAGCAGTTAAGATGAACATTTTGCCAAGATTTCTTTTTTTGTTTCAAATGATTCCGGTGCTCAAAAATGATAAACAACTAAAAGCATGGCAAACTGGTATCAACAAATTTGTCTGGAACGAGAAAAAACCAAGAGTAAAAATGAAAATTATGCAAGACATCCCAGAAAGGGGAGGTCTCAAACTTCCAAACCTACAATTATATTATGATGCAACAGCTTTGACTTTAGTAAGTGATTGGTTTGGAGGAAAAAAGACTGGAATATTGAATGCAGAAAGTTTTGATCTGGAATTTGGATGGCACGCTTACTTATTTTATGACAGCAAAGTGGATAAAGTATTTAAAAGCCATATACTTAGAGATTCTTTGCTGAGAGTTTGGAAGAAGCACCGAAACAACTGGAATTATAAAATACCGCTATGGCTGGATCTTGGTCATACCTTGTGGAATACAAATATAATGTCACTCGGGGGGTTTTTATATAAAGAGGTTCTTTTTACAGATGCGGGCAGATGGCAGCTGAAGACATTACAGACATTGTTGGCTGAAGGGATTAATTTAACTTGGTTACAATATAATCAACTGCAATTGAGATGGAAAGAGGACCAAAAAACTGGTATTATGATGTATGAGGAAGAATTAGTTAGACATATAAAAGAGAAAGGCCCAATGCATATTAAAAGACTTTATAATGTTTTGTTAGAAAGGGATTCAGAAACTGAACTAGTTAAAGACTGCATGGTTAAGTGGGCACAAAATTTTGAGGAACCAGTGATGTTGGAAACATGGGAAAAAATTTGGGTTCAGAATGTTAAATTTACACAGTCGCAGAATCTGCGGGAAAATTTCTATAAAATGTTTTATAGATGGCATTTAGACCCAAAAAAATTGTCGTGTATGTACCCTAGTGCCCAGCCTAAATGTTGGAGATGTGACTGCTTAGACGCTACATATTATCATGTTTGGTGGACCTGTAAGAAAGTTAAGGCTTTTTGGGTAAAAATTTGGTGGGTCATGCAGAATGTTTTAAAGAGAAAAATTCAATTTTCTCCACAACTGTTTTTATTGGGTATAGTTAAGGGTTTTACATTGGGGGAAACAAAAATGATATTGTACATGATAACTGCAGCAAGATTGTTGATAGGTAAATACTGGAAAAATGAAGCGCTGCCTTCGATTGAGGAATGGACTTTGAAGATGGCCAGTTTTGCGGAGATGGCGAAGATTTCAGCATATTTAAAAGATTGTTCTCAAGAGACTTATGAATGGGAATGGAAGAAGTGGATAAATTATGTTCAGCATAAATATCAAACTAGGAAGTATCAAATAGCCTTTATTTAAAAATGTTATATAAGATAGAAATATTTTAGGGTTGAGGATAAAAATTTGTTAGAAAATGTTATATTAAGATAGAAATTTTTTAAGGTTAAGGATGAAAATTTGTTAGAAAATGTTATATTATGATAGAAATATTTTTAAGGTAATAGATTAATGTAATGAAGATGAAAATTTGTAAGGGGGAGGGAGGGGCTCAAGCTTTATATACAAAGGAGGGTTTTTTCCTTTTATCTGACATGAGCATACTAGGAAGTCTGGGGGGAGGGGAGGGTTAGGGTGGGCTGGGGAGGTTGGGAAGTTTGGGGGGGGTAGAGGGGGGGGGGAAAAGGGGGTGAAAATGTAATTGTAAAACTTTTGCAATAAAAAAAAAAAAAAAGAAATTAGGATGCAAATATATAGGTCCTTTCCCTATAACACGCGTGATCAACCCTGTCACTGTAGTGCTCAAATTACCTTCACTGTTTAGGAAAAGTACACCCTGTTTTTCATAGCAGCCTCCTAAAGCCCGTCAGTGGGGATAGAGCTACGACTCAGCCTGACCCACCAGAACCAAGCCATACCAACCAGTATGAGATAGATAAAGTGTTAGATTCCCGACTACGCAGGGGCAGGCTGCAGTACTTAGTACGTTGGAAAGGTTATCCATTAGCACAAGCATCTTGGGTGGCAGCCCCAGACGTCCATGCTGACCGGTTAATCCATTGGTATCATTGCCAACATCCAGATAAACCAGGACCCAGTGGGTAGAGTATCTTCTGTAACTAATGTCTCTGTTTTACCTCCTGCAGGTGGACTCCTGGTAGAGGGGAGCCGCCTGTCGAGCCCCAGATGGGTCTCGCCATTGTTGGGGAGGAAGATGAGAAGGGGCTGAGCGGCTGTAAACTCCGGTGACATGCTCCCAGCTGTTTGGAGGGACCTTACCGCTCAAGCACAAAAGAAATGAACGCTTTCATAGGAGCTCGGTGGAGCATAAAGCTTGTGAATGGCGCCTCCTTGTAATGTAACAGAAGCACGCCCTATCGTTGAGCAAGCTAGTGGGAAGAGGTGTGTGGTGTTAACTGTTTGATTGCCAAATGGTAAATTGCTTGTTACTAAGGGTACCGCGGCTGTATGTAGAGCTAACTTTAAACGTCGATGCCGGCTAGTGCCTTACTCCTGCCTGTGTTGCTGTGCTTAACCTGATTAAAGACGCTGCAAACCGTTTCATTTCCTTCTGGTTGTTGTTTGCTTCCAGAGCGATTGGGTGGACAAGCCGAGACCTGCCTTGAAAGAGGCGGTGGTGAGGGCCCTCCTCAAGAAGCCTTCTCTGGATCCGGCTGTTTTGGCAAATTACCGTCCTGTCTCCAACCTTCACTTTGTGGTGAAGGTTGTTGAGAGTGTGGTTGCGCAACAGCTCCCACAGTACCTGGATGAAACTGTCTATCTGGATCTGTTCCAGTCTGGCTTCAGGCCTGGGTACAGCACGGAAACGGCATTGGTCGCGTTGGTTGATGATCTCTGGAGGGCTCGGGACAAGGGATGTTCCTCTGTTCTGGTCCTATTAGATCTCTCAGCGGCTTTTGATACCATCGACCATGGTATCATGCTGCGCCGGCTGGACGGATTGGGAGTGGGAGGCACTGTCCTACGGTGGTTCTCCTCCTATCTCTCTGACTGGTCACAGTCCATGTTGGCTGTGGGGCAGAGGTCGACCTCAAGGCACCTTGTTTGTGGGGTGCCACAAGGGTCGGTCCTCTTTCCTCTCTTGTTCAACATTTATGTGAAGCCGCTGGGTGAGATCATCCATGGATTTGGGGTGCAATGCCATCTGTACACTGATGACACTCAGCTGTACATCTCCACCCCAGGCCACCCCAATGATGCCCTTGAAGTGATGTCCCGGTGCCTGGAGGCCATGCGGGTCTGGATGGGGAGGAACAGGCTCCGACTCAACCCTTCCAAGACTGAGTGGCTGTGGCTGCCGGCGTCCCGATATAGCCAGCTGGTGCCATCGCTGGCTATTGGGGGTGAGTCATTGGCCCCCACGGAGAGGGCTCGTAACTTGGGCGTCCTCCTGGATTCACGGCTGTCTTTAGAAGAGCATACAACTGCCATGGCCAGGGGGGCTATTTATTTATTTATTTATTTATTTATTTGTTTATTTGTTTATTTATTTATTAATTATATTTCTATACCGCCTTTTTCCCATAGGACTCAAGGCGGTGTACAGTCAAGAAAAATATAGATTGTATAACTTTTTATCAGGTTTGCCTGATACGCCAGTTGCGCCCTTTTCTGGATCGGGACTCCTTATGCATGGTCACTCACACCCTCGTCACCTCTCGCCTGGACTACTGCAATGCTCTCTACATGGGGCTCTCCTTGAGGAGCACCCGAGGCTCCAGCTGGTCCAGAATGCAGCTGCACGGGTAATTATGGGGGTGACATGGCGCTCCCATGTAACACCTCTCCTGCGCAAGCTGCACTGGCTTCCGGTGGTCTTCCGGGTGCACTTCAAGGTATTGGTTCTCATCTTTAAAGTGCTCCATGGTTTAGGGCCCAGGTATTTACGAGACCACCTTCTGCCACCGATAACCTCCCACCGGCCAATTCGCTCCCACAGAAAGGGTCTCCTCAGGGTGCTGTCGGTCAAGCAATGTCAACTGATGACCCCCGGGGGAGAGCCTTCTCTGTGGGGGCACCCGCCCTCTGGAACGAGTTACCCCGAGGAATACGACTGATCCCGGACCTCTGTACTTTCCGCTGAGCTTTGAAGACCTTCTTATTTCAGCAAGCCGGGCTGGCTTAAAATTTTAATGGCCTATTTTATGGATAAAGGGTTTTAAAATTTGGGGAAGCCAAACTGATCTAATTCTGTTTTAATTTATTTTAATTTTTATACTGTATGTATTTTAATTTTGGCTGTTCACCGCCCTGAGTCCTTTGGGAGAAGAGCGGTATACAAATTTAATAAACCTAACCTAACCTAACCTATACTTGTCTACAAAATTCCTGAAATCATTACAACCATCAAAGAAACTAGGGCCAAATTTCATTGGACCTTTCCCCATCACTAGAATCATCAATCCAGTAGCTGTTGAACTACTCCTTCCAAAGACACTTAGGCAAGTCCACCCAGTATTCCATATTAGTTTACTCAAGTGAGAAGTAATCTCATCCCTCAGACCACCTACATCTACACCACCAGTTCCCATCATGATTGAAGGTGAACAACACTTTGAAATCAAGGAAATCCTTGACTCTAGGATTCACAGAGGGAAAATCCAATACTTAGTTGCTTGGAAACATTTACCATCAGCACACAATGAATGGGTCGCTAAACACCACATTAGTGCTCCAATCTTACTGAGAAAATTTCACTCCCAATACCCTAACAAACCTTGTTAATATACTGTCATGAAATCTTGTGTATATTTGTTTCTTTTTCCCCCAGGTGGACCCTTTTGTCTTCTAAGGAGGGTAGCATGTCAGATCCCTAAAAGTGATACTGCCATTCAATGGGAGGATGGGGGAGACTTGGATACAACTTGCTAGCATTGCCTGTGCCAGCAGATATTTTACAACAGATATCCTGGCGCCAAAGAACCCTGAGATCCTCTTTACCTGGAGGAATTTTTATGATAGCCATGTGGGTTGTTTCACTTTAAAGAACAACGGTGGGAAAGCATGCTTGTTCGAGTTCTCAGGGAAACTAGGAAAGAAAACATCTTCACACTTGTGTATTGGCTAAAATCTGCATTCTGACTAAAAGGGAGGGGTCTCAACGGCTTTAATCCTATTTGTTTTGCCTAAGGGTATTCAGATCGTGCTTTAACTGAATGGATTTCATTTCTGCTTAATAAAAGAATCCTTTTGAACAACCACATTTCAAGAGTTCGTGCTTTCTTAAATTGGAAGGAGAGGCAATCCTTACAAAGCCTCTGGGTGAGATAATCTGTCACCATGGGTTGACATATCATTAGTACATAGGTGGTACTCTATATTTCTAACCCTAGTAACCCTGGTAATACTCTTGCTACCCTCTTGTGGTGCCTGGAGGCTCTGGGGATCTGGATGGGGGATTACATGCTTTGACTGAACCCTGACAAGATTGAATGGCTTTGGGTGCTGGGGCTTCAAAACCCAAGAGTTTAACATCTGTAGTTTTGGATGGGGTTTCAGACAGACCCAACTAGGGGGTTCTCCTGGACTCATGGCTCCTGCTCAAGAGCAGGTGGCAGTCTCAGCTAGGAAAACCTTTGCAAAACTGTGTTGTATGCCAGTTGCATTATTTATTGGGTTGGGAATTATTTGTCAGCTGCCACCTTAATGCTTGTTTGTGCTTCGCTTTTATATGGTGACAGACTGCCATGAACTATGGGGAGGGAGAAAGGCAAGGGGGAAAACAAAAGTGAATGTTTCAAGATCACTCGGCATACCAGTTGCATACTATCCTGTGCTTGGTCCGGCCATTATGAAAACATCCTGCCTGATGTGGTGGATGTGCCCCAGTGTTAAAATTTTTGGACTGAAACCAGAAGGTGGCTAGAAGAGATTACACTCCAAAAGACTGATTTCAAACCAGAGTTGTTTCTTCTAGGAATGAGTCCCTTCTGGGAGAAGGGCGGTATACAAATCAAATCAAATCAAATCAAATCAAATAAATAAATAAATAAATAAATAAATAAATAAATAAATAAATAAATAAATAATAAGAAAATGGAGAAAAGTTTGTACTACATAACATTGCATATACTAACGGTGGCCAGAATTGCTCTGGCGCCAGTGTGGAAACAGATCAATACACCACCCAAAGAAATAGTAATTAAAAAGATCCTCAAATGTGCTGAAATGGAAAAAATGACAATGGAGATTAAAGAAAGAGATGATTCTGACTACTATAAAGTGTGGAAGAGATTTTATACATGGCTAGAAAATAGAAATCAAAACAAGAAATAAGACTGTAAATTGAAATTTGATTAATTGGAATCTAAGAGTATCGAATACTGGTAAGGATAAAATATTGAATATGTTAATAAATAGGATGTAAGTATATATAACAATTTAGTTTATGAGAATGCTCAATATGGTTGCACAAGAATAAGAGAATGATTAGGAAGATTGAATTTAAAAGTAAAGATAATTGTCAATGCAGAAAGTTGTAAATGTTATTATTTATGTTTTGTATTTTACTGTTTGGTGTATTTATTTTATTTTTATTTATTTTATATCAAATTTATATACTGCCCTTCTCCCTGAGGACTCAGGGCAGTGTACAGCCAAAGTAAAAACATAAACTACAAACATTAAAATACAATTAAAAAGATATATATATATATATTTGGCCCCATAATTAAAAGCAATGACAAAACAATTAAAAACATTTAAAAAAAATGTTAGGCCAGCCCGGCTTGCTGAAAAAAGAAAGTTTTAAGGGCACGGCGGAAGGCACCGAGGTCTTGGATTCTCCTTATCTCTGGGGGCAGCTGGTTCCAGAGGGTAGGTGCTCCCACAGAGAAGGCCTTCCCCCTGGGGGTCACCAGCCTACATTGTTTAGCTCCGAGAGGCCCTCACTGTCGGAGCACACAGGTCGATGGGAGGCCATCAGTAGCAGCAGGCAGTCTCGAAGATATCTAGGTCCTATGCCATGGAGCGCTTTAAAGGTGATAACCAATACCTTGAAGCGCACCCGGAAGACCACTGGGAGCCAGTACAGCTCACGCAGGAGAGGAGTTGTATGGGAGCACCATGCAGCTCCCGTAACTACCCGCATGGCCGCATTCTGGACCAGTTGGAGCCTCCAGGTGCCCTTCAAGGGGAGCCCCATGTAGAGAGCATTGCAGTAGTCCAGGCGAGAGGTGACGAGGGCGTGAGTGACTGTGCACAGGGAATCCTGATCAAGAAAGGGCCGCAACTGGCGGATCAGGAGAACCTGATAAAAAGTCCCCCTGGCTACAGCCATTAGATGTTCCTCCAAGGACAGCTGCGCATCCAGGAGGACTCCCAGATTGCCCGCCCTCTCAGAGAGGGCCAAAGACTCGCCCCCAATAGTCAGGGATGGAGTCAACTGACTATATCGGGATGCCGGAAACCACAGCCACTCAGTCTTGGAAGGGTTGAGCTTGAGCCTGTTTCTCCCCATCCAGATCCGCACAACCTCCAGGCACCGGGACATCACTTCAAGGGCATCGTTGGGGTGGCCTGGGGTGGAGATGTACAGCTGGGTGTCATCAGCGTACTGATGGTACATCACCCCAAAGCCACGGATGATCTCACCCAGCGGCTTCACATAAATGTTGAACAGAAGGGGTGAGAGGACCGACCCCTGAGGCACTCCACATATGAGAGGCCTTGAGGTCAACCTCTGGCCCCCTGCCAACACAAACTCCGACCGGTCTGAGAGAAAGGAGGAGAACCATCATAACATGGTGCCCCCCATCCCCAACTCTTCCAACTGGTGCAGCATGATACCATGGTCGATGGTATCAAAAGCCCCTGAGAGATCTAACAGGGCCAGAATGGAGGAGCAACCTCTGCCCAAGCCCTCCAGAGATCATCTACCAATGCGACCAATGCCGTTTCCGTGCTGTGCCCAGGCCTGAAACCTGACTGGAACGGATCTAGATAAGACGTTTCCTCCAGGTACTGCGGAAACTGTCGTGCAACATGGTATGTGTAACATGGTAATGCTTCAACTCCTCTCATCTGCCCATCTTCCCCCATCTCTGCCCTTTTGGCCATTCAGCATTCTGCTACTTCGTATTCTGCCCTGCCACCCTGAGTCTGCCACATATGCTCTGCCCTGCATGCTGTCACCTCTATCACCATGCCCTCTGCCCCCGAGCAGGCCCTCACTGTCTTCTTCCTGATGCTGACAAAGCACACCTGGTCTGGCAGTTTGTGAGGCAGCTGTTGCCTTGTGAAGGGCCAAGGTGGACATGTCTTATTACTAGCAGAAGGACTACCTGTATATCCAATTTATTTAATTTATTCTAAGTCAATAAACATGTACTTGTTTTTATTAACTCTCATTCCATTGATTTTAAGCAATTTCTTTAACATATAATCACAGGCTTTGAATTTTATTTACTTTTTTGATGGCATCTTCTACCTTACTCGTTTTAAACTAAAAAAATATTAAAATCCTTTTCAACCAGAATGTTGCTTGTGTATCTCTGGTAATAATCAGTAGCAGGAGATAAGGCAATTGATTTCAACACATGTTTAAATATATACTTATTAGATACACTGTCAACTTTGAAAATTCATAAATTTTCTTTGCTTAATGACTGCCCTGACCATTTGAAGTTAAAAGGGCAATGAAAAAGTAACTTTCCTACCAGTCCTTGCATTTACAACTGTTGCAGCATTCCCACAATCAAGTGATTGACATGCAGGCACTTTGAAACCAGCAGGTATTTATACCATTGCATTGTCCGATGGTCATGTGATTGTTATTTGTATATTTCACAGCCAGCTTCTGATAAACATACTCAATGGAAAAGCAGTCATGGTCAGATAATATCTAGCTTAAAACCCATGATGACTTGCTTAATGATGATAGCGAAATTGAGGTTTTTAGTCCTTCACAGACATGTCATGTTTCACTTAGTGACTGTGTTTCTCAGTGATAGAGTTGCTGGTCCCAACTGTGGTCATTAAATGAGGATTACCTACATATTAACACCACATTTTCTCCAGTTAGATCAAATGTTGTCTTATAGCAAAATGAGTATTGTATAATCTCTTTAAGATTTCTTTTTGTTTCCCAAGAATAATTATATCCTTGATACAAACCCCACCATATTTTTGCTTCAGCCAATATAATATACAGTATCTAAAGAAATGGTTTAGCAAACTGCCCATATGAATATTAGTGCATTAAAACACATTAAATCAGAAATTTTAACATTTTAGGCAAATACCTATAATTTTAGCCACTCTGTTGTAAGGGCATATTTAATCTAATTGGATAAATATTTTAGTGGCTCTAGAATTAGTCATTGTTAACTGAATGTAACAACAACAGAAAAAAGGGAGCATTCATACTCAAGGGAATTACCAAATCAATTAACAACTAATTCAGAAACGAATTTTTATATTGCCTCTTAGTACAAAATGTATCTTTAATTTCTTCGGTAATAAGCATCACCATGTTAGTCATAACACATACTGATCCTCTAAATGAATTTATATATATATATATCTTTTTGATTAGCCATATAACATTATTTCTTCACAGTTCAATGCAACCACAGCCAAACGCTCAGAAATATTTAATTATCCTAGAATTTTTAACAATTTAAATCATTATAGTAAAGATAATGCTGTAATAATTACATAATTACCACAGAAATCCTGATACTTTAATTTTTTAAAAAAAATTTGGGAAATACTCAAGAAAAATCAATGTATGTTTAGATAAAAGATTAAGATTGGAAAATAACTAGGCATTGGTAAATCTCTTTCTCTCTCTCTTAAATCCAAATTTTGTAATAATTGCCATATTTCTGTTTCTTTTCTGAATTTATGTTGTAGCTTACTTTTAGTGTGTCAATTAAAATTATTCAGTGGTGAATTCTTAGTTAAAAGATTTAATGAACTTTAGGACAGAAATAGTTCAGTTAAAAGAAGAGACCTTGTAATAGAAGAGACCTTGTGTAAGCCTTATGCACCTTATATTGAATGAGATCACTGATCCATCCAGCTCCATAATGTCAATTCCAACAGATTATCAGCACTATTGGGATTTCAGCAAGAATTTCAGCAAAGATTGTTTATTTTTAGGTCAACCTGCAGGAATTGAATGTGGGCTGAATTACATGAAGCTTTAATAGAGAGTTGCAAAAGTTTCACAAAATTATCTTTACTTAGAAGAAAAATAGCCACTGCATACAAGGAATATGCATAGTTCCCTCTCTTCTTTTCCTTGTCCATTCAATTGAAAAGAAAAAACCAAATCAGAAAGTCCTTCAACACAGATGTGCATTCCAAAGCAAAGTTTCATGTAAACTCTCAGACTTCTAAGAATATTATAGTGCACCTGCCGAACCTTTCAGCAAAGTAGAGAGAAAGCTGGTTAAAGAATAGTTTCAGCACCCAATTTATCTATAACTCCTCTGAATAACAGATTATAATCCTCCCCATAAACTGATAAGAGAAGAGAGTTAGCAGACAAACGTTGTAACTTCATCTCTTCTAACAACCATCTTGAAGAAGCAAGCAATGAAAGAAAGAGCAAGTGAGCAAAATAATGTTTTTTTCTGGAGAGAACACTATGATTTCTGCATCCATACATGATTAGGTTTGGGGATTTAATCCATATATAAATCCATTACAACAGCATAGAGAAGTGAATACACTAACCTTAACCATAGGAGAGGAATGGAATACACAAATATTCATAGAATCACAAAATCATAGGACTAGAAGAAATCTTGGAGGTCTTCTAGTTCAGCAGTTCCCAACCTTTCTTGCTTCACAGACTGGCAGCAGTAGCAGTGGGAGAGTAGATGGTTTCACACATGCAACCAACTCCTGCTCATGTATAAATGAAGCTTCGCACACTTACCTGCCACTTGAGCAGACTGGTTGTCAGACAGCCTACCGCCTGTCAGACCTGAAGCCATTTTGGGAGCATCTTCAGGGCTGCCACAGAGAGATTGGAAGAAGCTGTGGGAACGTAAGGGGTGAGGTAGAGATAGCTGGAGGATGTGTAGCCAAAATAACATTCTTTCTCGTGGGAGCCAAGGACACTATACCAGATGTTGGAAGGATGTGGATCTAAGCTACCCAGAATTGGAAATACGACCTGATTGGATCATGTGATGGACATGTGACCTGGAGAGCAAGAACTTTGAGCTTTGATTTGGGTGGGTGTCAGCCTCTATGATACTTGCTTGCTTTTGGCTGCCATTATAATGGGAAGGGGGAGGTACTGCAGGTATTTGGGAGGGGGGGAAGTGAGCTGGTGGAGATGAAGGGAGGAAAATTCTCACTGTTTTCATAGCAGCTGAAGAGAGAGCTGATAGCTGTCAAGGTCAATCTTTCCGGCATATCAGATAGATGGGGCCGTCTGAAGAAGTAACCCACATGACACTTTGGGGAGATGTGGATTGGACACTCAATTTGGGTCCTTGGTGGAAGGGATTTGGGGATGCTTTTAATATGTAATTTTTGCGCCTATTGCCTCAGACTTTGCTTTTCTTTCGCTGCATTCAGTTCATACTCAGTAAAAGTACCTTTCTCTAAAAACATGGAGTTGGGGTTTTTCTTTCTTGAGTTTTGAACGGAGGCACACCTGACAGTGGGGAAAAACCTATGTCCTTCAGAGTTGAGGTTCCACCAGCTGTAGGCCAATATAACATCCCAAATAAAGTTATACTTTGAGGAAACTATAGGTCTCAGAACTTTGATTGCTTTGGGGTTATTACTTGGAACTCTGACACTAACTCGACTTTCCCAATAAAAACAATCAAAAAGCTCCCTGCATTTGTAGGGCTGCTATCCAGGGTCCTGAGCTCCAGCCACTTACCTGGGCAACGGGAAGACTCAGGGAAGATGGAGAAGATGGAAGAGAAACCTTCTGACACCAGCTGAGCCACGGGAAATGGAGCAGCCTGCGGGGACAACTCCAGGAGCCTTGGCTTCTCCTCGGTGGTAGAGCAAGCAGAAGCAGCGGCAGAGCCTAAATGCCAACTTGGTGTCCAGCCCAAAGAGCAAGTGACCTGGCCACTGGCTCAGGAGCTCTACCAGTGGGGTGATGGTTCAGGAAGCAGCATCAGATTCCTAGCGCCCCAAGAACTGGGCTGAAGAGGACCTAACCAACTGGCCGATGTTCCAGGAACTCCAGATTGCCTCGGCCTGGCCAGAGTGCACCACGGTCTTTGAGTGGAGACCTACAAGACCCATGGATCTCAGAGAATCTAGAGAGAGGGGAATCCAATCATCCTCATTAAGAAGCCAATGCTTGGCAAGCTTGCCAGAAAGATTTAGCCAACTGAGTGTCGGTAGCCTGGGCCAGATCCCCTCAGGGGGCCCACCTGGTGTGGTTCTGCCCAATTGACTTTCACCTTCCCCTGTCAGGGGAACGTGTCCACTCAGAGCAGGATTTCTCCCTCATGTCAGCCCTGAAGGCCATCTTTTTCTTTGGATTTTCAGGACTGCCACACTTAGTGTTGTGGGAAATTGGGAGGGGGGATTGTATGGATTTGTAGATATCTAGCCATAATAACATTCTTTTCTCTAACCCTAACCAAGCCAAAAGAGCCAGTGCCCTGGCAAGCCGATCAACCGGATCCTTCTCTATGGGGCGAGGCTGCGGGAGCCACACTATCCCAAGAGTTGCTGACCGGGGCAATGCTGTGGGAACAGATGGGGGTGAGCAGAACAGAGCAGACTCAGGCCCTCGAATGGAGAGCACCCGTCCAGGCTGACCTCAGTGAATCCCGTGAGTGGGGCTTTCCGCCACCAACATGAAGCCAGTCGCTGGCGGGTCTACCAGAGCAGTTTGACTAGCTCAGCATGGGCAGCATCTCAGAACCACCTAGTACCGGCCCACCCAGCTGGGCTTTGGCTCAGCCCACATTCATCTTCCCGGGCCAGAGGACTACAGTGGCACCGAGTGGAGCATTGATCTCATTTCACTCGATGCAAAGCAGATCGCATCCTAGCCTTCCCCGTTGGGCCTGGTTCACCGGGATGACAGTTCCTGCTGGAGTCAGAGTGGTGCTGCTGCAAGACCTACTCGGCCAGTCCACTCCAGTGCTATGAGAACATCCACTAGGACCAACAAGAACTGATGCCCCCCCTCATCCACTGGTCCTCAGATTGCCTCCTGGTGACCAGGTTCCCCAGCCAAGGGTGGGTTCAATACCAATGGATGTCAGCTCTGGCTCCGCCACCAGTCCAGCAACTGGCCTCATCAGCTTCTCCTCCTCCACAGTTTAGAGCGATGTTCGAGGAGACCTCAGGAAAGCTGTCTTATTTCCTCAAATGGATTTGGTCCCACATTGATCAATATGGGAACCAATATCAGACCGATTGGGATATGATTTCGCAATTGCGGATGGCATGAATGAAGGGGAAGCGGCAGAATGGATAGCTGAACTACACGTTAAAGAAGCCCCGGAGCTAGAGGATGCCAATAGGACTAGGGTTAATTATGTGCATGCCCAAGATGGCGATCCTATCCGAAACGCTGTGAAGAGAAGGTCGATAGTTGGCGGTTATGGGGGATCTGCAGGGGTCGTAGACCATCTACGACCCCTTGCCCAGCTGGCGGAGCACGAAGCCGATGTGCTGGTGGGTTTTGGGCTCACCAGCGCTCCCGGAATGTGAGCCTCGTAGGAGTCTGCAGCTCGCCGCGAGAGGCAGCATCAGCGGCTATGGGTGACCATGGGCGTCTGTGTCTGCGGCAGTGGATGGTGGTGAGCGATGGTGGCAGCGGCGGATGGTGGTGGGCCTAATTCCGACCGGACGGCCCATGGGCTTGTAACCGGGGCGGTGCTGGCAGCGTTGGCTGCGTTGTCACTGGGGCTGCCCTTCACCGGACTACGGACCACGGACACCTGGTAGGAAGTAGGGGGCATCTATGGGATGAAGATTCTGGTGAGAAGGCTGTTTTGGAGATCTTGCAGCGATGACGACGACGACGGTGCCAGCAAGACCCCGGTTGGCTAGCAGGTCAGCCGGAGGCTCAGGTGTTGAGGTTGACGAGAGATTCTATGCTGGCGGGAGGCCCTCCATCATGGTTTTAAGATCGACAGGGTTTAGCCGGAAGAACTCTTGCAGATCAATTCCACCCCTATTTTAGGGGTGAGGTCCTCCTTATTGATATCATTGGAGGCTAAGACTGCAAAGTGGCAGCTGCTGACCTTGGTGGAGAGGGAAGGCTGAAAAGGGCTGAAAAGGCGGACAAATTGGTGGTTTTCCCTGCCGCCTGGGACAAGTCCTCCCTCCCCCCCTTCACCACTTTTGACTGACGTACAGTCGGAAGGGCGGCCACTGCACCCTTGATGGAGACGTTTCCCCCCCACACCTGTTTTCCATCTGCCTTTGTAAGACACTTCTGACTGACTTCAACGTGGACTTTCTTACTTCCAGAGCTTTGGGACCTGGCTTTGTTTTTCATCCTGTTTCCTGGCTGTACGGAAAACAAGACAGTTACGGGAGGATTGATGGAGCCGGTTCCATACTACGTTCGCCGCTGATGGGGTGTTCATCTTTTCAGGGCCAATAGGGCCAAACCACTGTGAGATGTTGGTTTTGGACTTTTCCAACTTGCCTTGATCAGGATGGCCAACCACCGTGAGAGGGTGGTCTGGATATTTCCCCCAGTTGGACAGAACGTGAGGACTCCTGCCCATTACTGTGAGAGGGTAGTGGTGATTCTTCCGGTTAATTTAGTCTTGCTTCCTGTACATTGAGACCATCATTATAGACCCGAGGCCATGTCTAGGCCATATCTGTATTACCACTCCAGTGTTTTCAAATGCATTCTAGGGCTAAGCTTCTTGCGCTGCGAGATTCCCCCCTCTCGCTGGTTTGGCCCTCTATGTTATCGAGGACCCACCTTAATGACAGGTTTTGGGACCCCGAGAGGGGGCACATCGCAAAAAGGGGATTGAGGGGTTTTTTAAAATCATTTTTAAATAGATTTTTAAGGGGTTTTGGGGGTAGGAAGGTTATGTGGGTTTGGGGGAAAACCCACGGGGGATGGGGACTGGCCCGGTAGTCAATGGTGCCACGGGGGTTATGGACCCTGGGGGAAAGAGGGCTGTTAGAATGCCCTCTGCTAAGGGCTTTTCTATTAATACGCTGAGTGGGAGGGGCAGGTATGGTGGGAGCAGGGGGCCATATCGTGTGGTGGGGGCACGCACTTGCTATCTTCGAGCGATGCCCCGGTCCCCTTAGCTCTTCCCATTCTCCAGGTTGCTCAGAGTCTCAGGGCCCAAGTCTCCAGCTGATGTTGTGTCAGGTCCATAGTAAATAAGGCCCCCCTCATTTGTGACCTTATTCAGGAGGGGGGAGCAGACCTGGCAGGTATTACGGAGACCTGGTTGGGCCATGAGGGGGGGTTTCCCCTCGTGGATATGTGTCCACCAGGCTTCCGTGCATTTCATCAGCTGAGAGCTCAGGGCAGGGGCAGGGTGGGTAGCAGTCATTCTAAGAGAAGGTCTTGATCCGAGGGAGACCACTGTACCTCAGATAGCCTGATGTGAGTCCCTTTTTGTGAAGTGGGGTTGTGGGGTGCAGATGGGCTTGTTGATCATGTACCTGGCTCCCTGCCACGTGGCAACGACCCTGCCCAAACTCCTCAACGTCATAGCCGAGGTGGCGGCTGATACCCCCAGACTTGTGGTCATGGGGGATTTCAACCTGCCATCTATCGGTGAAATGTCTGAGTTAGCTCGGGAGTTCATGGCTTCCATGACAGCCATGTACCTGACCCAAGTAATTCATGGCCCTACTCACATAGGTGGACACACTCTGGACTTAATTTTTATCTCTGGTCAGTGGTTGAGTGGCCTTGATACAGGGGATATAGGCATTGAACCCTTGTCATGGTCTGACCACTTGCTCCTTCGACTTGACTTTCTGACCACCGCACCCCATCACAGGGAGGCGGAGCCAACCAGGTGGTTCTGCCCCAGGTGCCTGATGGATCCTGATAGGTTCCAGATGGAGCTTGGGCCATTTCCTGAGACTAGCTCATGACTCGGCTGAAGACCTGGTGGCTGCCTGGGACAGTGCGGCCACTGGGGCTCTGGACCGTGTCGTGCCTTTGCAGCCTCTGACCCAGCACCGAACTCACTTAGCTCCTTGGTTCTCCGAGGAGCTGAGGGAGATGAAGCACTGGAAAAGACACCTAGAGAGCAGTTGGAGGGCCAGCCGATCCGAATCTGACTTGACCCTGGTAAGGTCTCACATTAAGACCTACCTAGTGGTGATAAAAGTGGCAAAATCTAGCTATTTTGCTGCTCTTATCGCATCATCAGATAACCGCCCAGCCACCCTGTTTAGGGTGACCCGCTCCCTTCTCCATCTGGGAGCGCGGGATGACCCCTTGCAGGGCCGAGCTGAGGATTTTGTACAGTATCTGTATGATAAAATAATTCAGATTCAGGAAGACTTGGCCGCTGACTGGGTTAGTTCAGACGAGATGACTGAGGCAGACCTTGAGAGTGTTATCTGGGAGGAGTTCGATCCTGTGGCTCCCGAGGACGTGGACAGGATCTTGGGATGGCTGAACGTGACCACATATTTATTGGACCCGTGTCCCTCCTGGTTGGTGCTGGCTTCCCAGGAGGTTACACGAGGCTGGCTCCAGGGGATTATTAACAGTTCCTTGAGTGAGGGTGTCCTGTCGGCTGCCTTGAAAGAGGCGGTTGTGAGGCCCCTCCTCAAGAAGCCATCCCTGGATCCGGCTGTTTTGGCTAACTATCGTCCAGTTTCCAACCTTCGTTTTATTGCGAAGGTTGTTGAGAGTGTGATGGCGCGACAGCTTTCCCAGTACCTGGATGAAGCTGTCTATTTAGATCCACTCCAGTCCGGCTTCAGACCTGGGTACAGCACGGAAACGGCTTTGGTCGCATTGGTGGATGATTTCTGGAGGGCTCGGGGTAGGGGTTACTCCTCTATCCTGGTCCTGTTAGATCTCTCAGCGGCTTTTGATACCATCGACCATGGTATCATGTTGCGCCGGCTGGAGGGATTGGGAGTGGGGGGCACCGTCTTGCGGTGGTTCTCCTATCTCTCTGACCGGTCGCAATCTGTGTTGACAGGGGGGCAGCAGTCGACCCCGAGGCACCTTGTTTGTGGGGTGCCACAAGGGTCGGTCCTCTCGCCCCTCCTGTTCAACATTAATGTGAAGCCGCTGGGTGAGATCATCCATGGTTTGGGGTGGTTTTGGGGTTTCCATCAGTACGCTGATGATACTCAGATGTACATCTCCACCCCAGACCATCCCAATGATGCCTTGGAAGTGATGTCCCAGTGCCTGGAGGCCATGCGGATCTGGATGGGGAGAAACAGACTTCGACTCAACCCTTCCAAGACCAAGTGGCTGTGGCTGCCGGCGTCCTGGTATAGCCAGCTGGCGCCATCGCTGGTTATTGGGGGCGAATCATTGGCCCCCACGGAAAGGGCCCACAACTTGGGCATCCTCCTGGATGCACAGCTGTCTTTAGAAGAGCATATGATGGCCGTGGCCAGGGAGGCTTTCTATCAAGTCTGCCTGGTATGCCAGTTGCGCCCCTTTCTGGATCAGCACTCCCTACGCATGGTCACTCAAGCACTCGTCACTTCTCGTCTGGACTATTGTAACGCTCTCTACATGGGGCTCCCCTTGGGGTGCACCCGGAGGCTCCAACTGGTGCAGAATGCGGCCACGCGGGGGATTATGGGAGCGACGGGGTGCTCCCATTTGACTCCTCTCCTGCGCGAGCTGCATTGGCTTCTGGTGGACTTCTGGGTGCGCTTCAAGGTGTTGGTGATCACCTTTAAAGCGCTCCATGGCTTAGGGCCGGGGTACTTATGGGACCACCTTCTGCCACCAATTGCCTCCCACTGGCCAGTTCGCTCCCACAGAGAGGGCTTCCTCAGGGTGTCGTCAACCAGACAATGCCAGCTGGTGACCCCCAGGGGGAGAGCCTTCTCTGTGGTGGCACCTACCCTCTGGAACAATCTACCCCCTAGAGATACGAGTAATCCCAGACCTCCGGACTTTTCGTCGGGCCCTTAAAACCTACTTTTTCTAATTAGCCGGGCTGTCCTGATTTTATAGTTGGTTTTTAAATTTTGATATTGATTTTAATTGAAATGTTTTAAATTATGGGCCAAACTTTATTTAATTATTTTTAATTGATTTTAACTTTTGTGTACAAATGTTTTATTTTTGGCTGTTCACTGCCCTTAGTCCGAAAGGAGAAGGGCAGTATAGAAATCTGAAAAATAAATAAATAAATAAAATGAGTTCATCCAACTGCTCTGAGCCCGGTTCAAGGCTATGGCCCACCGGCAAGAAGCCGAAGCCCAGATCAAAGCATTGAAGCAAGCGAGCTGGCCCCCATTCATTTTAAGTAAGTCGATGGGACACTAATAGGTGGAGCCCCTGCCACTTTAGTCACTGAGGTGGTTAGACTGGAGATGGGACGCCACTGAGAGCTCATTTGATTTGTCATAGCTCCCAAAATGACTGAGTCAATCATATCGAGGCTTGCTTAGCTAGATAAATGAGGACCGACCATCACGTGGGAAGATGGTTACCAAAAGCTAAGCACAGGCATTGTCCCACTGCTGCCCATCAAGTCAGACAAATGCCAAAAAGCAATGAACCCGAACAGCCCCAGCAAGCTGGAAAGCACAGCAACTGCCGCAGACAGATTTCCTGGCAGTCCACAGGTGCCAAGGGAATACCGAGACCTGTCAGACGTCTTTAGCAAACATGACTGCAACTTCCTCCCCTCTGACCGACCAGTAAACTGCGTGATTGAGTTCATGCCAGGTGTTGTGACCCAGGCACGTAGTTAATATTAAATGCAAAACAGTTTCAAAAACCAAACAGATTTTATTAAAACAGCTGAGAATTAACTCATTCTCAGCTTATTCCAAAATAAATGAAAGCAAAGTTCTCAAAACACCTTCAGTTTATCTCTGACCTTGAGATAATTAGGCAAACTGCCAAAGGCTCTTCTTGGCAACAGTTCAGGAACAGAAGACGCTGACAAGAAAGAAATACATCCAAACATGAAGCAAATCTCTCAATGGTTGTTTTCTGGCAAAGAGGCCAAGAGCTGTTGCTGGTCTTTTAAGTCTTAACAGAGGGGCCAATCACCTCTTGGCCCTACTCCCAAATCGCCCTCTCTGCTTTAGCTGCTCCTGCTTCTAGCAGCTCTTTTCATACATGCACTAGGAACAGGCTCCTCCTGTTCCTCTGCCTCTCTACTGTCAGCCTCTGGAGGCTTCGAAGTCCATGCATCACTCCCCGATGGCCCTGGCCCCATCTCTGCCTCTAATGCAGAGCCCTCATCTCAGAGTCCCTCAAGGACTGGCCCATGTTCTTCCTCAGCCTCATCACTGTCTGACTCTGCTGCCAGCTCCACAGGCTGCTGGCGAATCACAACACCAGGAGCAAAGCTGCCTAGACCAAAAATGTACTCCATGACCCCAAAATAAATGGCCGAATTAAAAAAATACATTGACACCAACTTAGCCTGGGGTTCCATCCAGCCCACTAAATCCAGAGTGGCAGCCCCCATACTATTTAAATAAAAAAAAGACGGGGGGGATGAGTCTCTGCGTGGATTTTTGCAGAATTCTGTGTGCATGGAGAACACCTACCCCCTCCCACTAATGAAGTGCTAAGCCACCTAGTGAAGGGCAAGGTGTTCACCAAGCTAGACGTAAGAAAAGCCTATTCCTGCATACGGATTAGAGAGGGAGACGAATGGAAGACCGCTTTTAACTGCCCGCTTGGGAGCTTCCAATTCAAAGTCATGCCATTTGGCCTACAAGGTGTCCCTGCAGTCTTCATGCAGCTAATTAACGAAGTGCTACATGAGCACCTGAATAAAGGGATCTTAGTTTACCTGGGTGACATTTTCAGTAAAGGAGTGCTGGAAACCTGAGCACCAGCTGGCCAGTGCGCATGCCTGTTTTTTGGCCATTTTTGACCATTTTTTGGCTGTTTTCAGGCTATTTTGGGGGCTGTTTTCAGGCCATTTTTTGGGCCATTTTTAGACTGAAAAACTGCCAGAAAACAGCCTGGAAAATGGCCTGAAAAATGCCCCCAAAACGGTCTGAAACCGCCCCAGAAAACAGCCTGGTTTTTTGGTCATTTTCCAGTGCTCCAGCGCCCATGAAGAGCTGCTGAGAAGAGCAGAAGAGCATGAAGAGCATGAAGAGCAAAATACAAGGTATTTCATTTAATCAATCATAAACTAGATTAATCTACTTATCCTCAAAGTACTAACTCCCCCCCTGAAATCTTAACTCCACTATAGATAACCTAATGCTTCTAATACTAACATTCATTCATAAGCTATTTGATATTTTCTTGTCTGATACTTATTTTGAATATAATCAATCCATCTTCTCCATTCCGATACGTATCTTTCTTGCATGTGGTCCTTCAAGTACGCTGAGATTTTCACCATTTCTGCTAGGTTTGTTACTTTCAATATCCACTCTTCAATAGTAGGCAAAGAGTCCTTCTTCCAATATTGAGCTACCAACAGCCTAGCTGCTGATATTAAGTTCAAAATCAATTTAGTCTCTGATACTGTGCAGTCCGTAGTTATACCCAATAGAAACAATTGAGGAGTAAATTTCAACCTTCTTTTCAGAATGTTCTGCATCACCCACCAAATTTTTATCCAAAATGCCTTGATTTTCTTACAGGTCCACCATATATGATAATAGGTTGCATCATTACATTCACATCTCCAACATTTAGCTTGCAAATTCGAGTACATACATGATAATTTTTTAGGATCTAAGTGCCATCTATAAAACATTTTATAAAAATTCTCTCTCAGATTTTGTGCTTGCGTAAATTTAACATTTCTGACCCAAATCTTTTCCCACATTTCCATCATCACTGGTTCCTGAAAGTTTTGTGCCCATTTTATCATACAATCCTTAACCAATTCCGTTTCTGAATCTATTTCCAATAATGCATTATACAACATTTTAATATGCATCTGACTTTGATCTCTAATCTGTTTCACCAGATTTTCCTCATTTTGCATAACCCCAATTTTTTGATCCTCCCTCCATCTAGCTTGAAGCTGACCATACTGAAACCAAGTATAAATTATCCCTTCTTTTAATTCATCTAGAGATTTCAGTTGCAACTTACCCCTTTCCAAAAGAAGAAGCTCTTTATAAGTAATCACCTGTAAGGATCGCCTCTCCTTCCAACTTAAGAAAGTACGAACTCTTGAAACGTAGTTGTTCAAAAGGATTCTTTTATTAAGCAGAAGTGAAAACCATCCAGCTAAAGCACAATCTGAATGCGAATGGAATGATAATGGGGAAGTTAATTATGGAACAGTTTGGGACACAATGAAAGCAATTTTTAGAGGAGAAAGTATTAAATTATCAAGTAGGAAGTATAAGAATTATAAAGTAAAAATAGAGGAAAAGAAGAAATTGATAAAAGAACTGGAAAATAGATTTCTAGAGACTAAGGATAGGAAATTATGGGAGGAACTTAAAAAATTGAAAAATAAACAAATAGCGGAAGATACAGAAATAGTTAAAAAAAAATTAAGCTATTTAAAAAGAGAATTTTTTGAATATGGTAATAAAAATTCAAAATTATTAGCAAGAATGGTGAAAGATAAAAAAGAAAAAAGAGAAATAGGTGTCCTAATAGATGAAAAAGGTAAGAGATGTTATAAAAAATTAGAGAAATGTGAAATTGTTAAAAAGTTTTTTCAAGAATTATATCTTAAAAAAGAAATTGATAATTGTAAATTAAAAAATTTCTTAGAAAAACATGGTCAGAAGAAAATTGATAATAAATATAAAGAAAAAATGGAAAAGGATATTACCTCTGAGGAAATTAAAGATGTGATTCAGAAGCTAAAACTTGGAAAATCTCCAGGTGAGGATGGGTTACCAGCAGAATTTTATAAAGAGTTTAAAGAAATTTTGATCCCAAAATTACAGATATTGTATAATAAGATATTACATGGAGATGATATTCCCATGTCCTGGAATAGAACAATTATATCCTTAATCCCGAAACCAGGTAAAGATCTAGAAAAAATTGAATCCTATCGGCCCATTTCCTTGATTAACCAAGATGCTAAGATATTTACTGTAATTGTAGCAAATAGATTGAATAATTTTATAGATAAATATATAAACCATAATCAAGTAGGTTTTGTTAAAGGGCGTTATATATGTGATTTAGTTAGAAGAATATTAAATGTTATTGATATTGCTGAGAATAATGGTGATAAGATAGATATTCTTGCCTTGGATATTTTTAAAGCTTTTGATTCTATACAATGGGATACTATAAAAGAAATGATTTCTGCATTAGGATTTGGTAATAAATTTATTCATATTATTTCCAAATTGTACCAGAGGGGTACGGCAAGAGTGAAGGTAAATGGTATATTTACACAAGATATAAATTTGGAAGCAGGGACAAGACAGGGTTATCCTCTGTCTCCGGCCCTATTTTTATTAGCAATGGAAATTTTAACAACTTTGATTGAAGAGGATTCAGAATTAATAGGTTATAAAGGCGTCAAAGTTAATTTATATGCAGATGACACTCTTGTCATTTTAAATAATATTACAAATGATATAAAAAGAGTTCAAACACATTTGGAAGAATTTGAAGATATGACTGGTTTGAAAGTAAATTGGGCAAAATCAGAATTATTAATGGAAATTGATAGGGAAAATAAATTAGAAAAATTACAAAATCAATTTGGAATTAGGATAAAGGATAATTTAAGATATTTAGGTATTATACTTTCACTTAAAATTAAAAATTTAAAGAAACTAAATTATGACATAGTAACAAAAGAAATTGAAGAGAAAATTGGGAAATATAAAAAACTCAAGTTATCTTGGTTTGGTAGAGTAGCTTTATGTAAAATGATGTTACTTCCTAAATTTAACTTTTTATTCGAGATGCTTCCAATTTTTTTAACCGAGAAGGACATTGAAGTATATCAAAAAAAATTAGATAAATTTTGTAATGGGGATAAAAAACCAAGACTGATTAAGAAAATGTGGTATCAGAACCAAAAACAAGGTGGTTTAGGAATTCCAAAATTATTAAACTATTATAGAGCATTTAATATAAAAACAGTAGTAAAAATTTTAAAAGGAGATGTTAAACTTTGGGGTAATTTGGAAATGAAGGAAATAAAGAAGTTTGGTTACAAATGGTTTTTGGAAAATTTTAAAGGTAAGATTAAAATTTGCAGTTATTGGTTAAATAGTTTGACTAAAAATTGGGACAGAGTAGCAAAAAAATTAATACCAGACGCATTGTATTTAGGTAAACTGAAAGAGAATTGCCCAATGAAATTAAATAGTAACAGAGAGAGGATTATAATAGAAGAGAAAGTGGAAACAATTAGTGAATGGTTGAAATTTATAGAAAATGAAATGAGGAAAGAGGAAATTTATGGAAAATTAAACATTAATTGGTTTGAAAGAATTCAAATGAATAAATGGAATAGGAAATGCAAAGAAAGGAACGATGAGAGCAGAAAGGAAACGGAATTTGAAAATTTGACATCTCAAATAATAAAAGATGAAATTGGGCCAAAGGGATTAGTTAGTAAAATTTATAAAATTATTAACTCTGATAATAATTCACAAAGGGTAATGAAAGAGAATTGGGTAAAAGAACTGGGCATTGAAATTTCTGATCAAAATTGGAATATGAATTGGGTTAGCAGAATAATGAGGACATTATCAATAAGGATTAAAGAACATAATTATAAAGTTATTTGGAAGTGGTATTTGACCCCAATAAGACTTTTTCAAATGGATAATAAAGTGGATAAAATGTGTTGGAGATGTAAAGTGGAACTCGGGACATATGCTCATATGTGGTGTAAATGTAATGGGGTTGAACTTTTTTGGTCTAGGATAGAAAATGAAATATTTGAAATAATTAAGAAGAGGGTCAAATTGAAATTGGAAACCATATTATTATTAATATTGAATGAAACAACATTAACAACTGGAGAAAGAGAATTGGTGAGGATTTTGGTTATAGTGGGGAGAATTATAATTGCTAGATATTGGAAATTAAATGTTGACTTAAAATTAGAAGAATGGTACAATGAAACATGGAAATTTGCATTAAATGATAAATTGACTTGTGATATTAAAATTAAAAGTGGTATATATAAAGAAAATGTTTTTTGGAACACTTGGCAACCATTTGTGGACTTTGCACTTGGGAGATTGGATGAATCGGCATCAGTACCTTATCAAAGAGATTTCTGGAAGAATTGAAGACTTCAAGTTCCTAAAACTTCCTTTCCGTTTGTATAGCACGTTGGGGGGAAAAAAAATTTTTTTTCTTTCCTTACTATTGATTTTTTGTATTGATTTTTTTTTCCTTTTTATTATTCCTTAACAATAAAAATATAATAAAAAACGTTTAAAAAAAGTGTTGTTTACCTTCAATCATGATGGGAATAGGTGGTGTAGATGCAGGTGGTCTGAGGGATGAGATTACTTCTCGTTTGAGTAAACTGATATGGAATACTGGGTGGATCTGCCTGAGTGTCTTTGGAAGAAGTAGTTCAACTGCTACTGGATTGATGATTCTAGTGATGGGGAAAGGTCCAATGAACTTTGGCCCTAGTTTCTTTGATGGTTGTAATGATCTCAAGAATTTTGTAGATAAGTATACTCTGTCTCCAATATGAAAAGGTTCGGGTTCCATCCTTTTCTTGTCAGCTTGAATCTTAAAAGCTTCTCTAGCTTCCTGTAAGGCTAATCTAACCACTGGCCACGTGTTTTGCAAATTATCTATCCACTCCTTAAGTGAGGAGATGGTGGGTTCTTCTGTGGGTAGTTCAGGCATGGGGCTGAAATCCTGGCCTGTTGCTACTTTAAAAGGGGTAAAACCAGTGCTTGAATGGACAGCATTATTAAACGCAACTTCAGCAAAAGGCAACAATTCGGTCCAGTTATCCTGTTGAAAATTAATGAAACATCTTAAATATTGTTCTAGTACCGAGTTCAAAATTTCAGAATTGCCATTAGTACACGGATGAAAAGATGTGCTCAACCCCTGGCCAGTACCAAGTAAGCCCAAATACGCCCTCCAAAAGTTGGAGGTGAATTGAGCCCCTCTGTCGGAGATGATCCTTTGTGGAGCACCATGAAGTCGATAAATGTGTATTAGGAATAATTTGGCTAAACTTTTAGCAGTTGGGATCTTTTTGCAGGGTATAAAATGTGCCTGTTTTGAAAATAGGTCTGTCACAACCCAAATAACAGTATTTCCCTCACTGTTTGGCAATTCCACAATGAAATCCATAGCAATCTCTCTCCAAGACGCTGAAGGTTCAGCTACCTTCTGCAATAGATCTGGGGATTTCCCCTGGCGTCTTTTTGCTGCTGCACAAATGGGGCAGCTAGCTACATAGCTTTCTATGTCCTTTTTTAGTGATGGCCACCAAAATTGTCTTTTAATCAGGTGTAAAGTTTTCACAAACCCAAAATGTCCAGCTAATTTGGAGTCATGGCACCATACCATTAAGCATAGTCTTTGGCTTGCAGGGACATACAACTCCCCCCCCCCACCCAAGCCAAGTCTTCTTTCATCAGACAGCTGGATTTGTTGTTCAAAAACCATTCATCAGTGGCCAATGCTTGTTTAAAATTTTGGGTGATGTCATTGTCTGTCACTGTTTCTTGTTTTTCCTGGGATCTGGTGACTACTTTAGCGGCTAGTTGACTGTTTTGTACTATAGGTTTGATTACGTCTGACCTTGCACAAATGTATTGCGGTTTTCTGGATAGCGCATCCGCCAGGAAGTTTCCCCTCCCCCCCCCGGAGGTATTTTAGAGTAAAATCAAACCGTACTGAGCCCATCGTACTTGTTTTGGGGAGAGTTTCCTTGGGGTCTTTAGGGATTCTAGATTTTTATGATCAGTCCAGACTTCAAAAGGGGTCTTACTGCCTTCTAGGAAGTGCCACCAGGTTAACAATGCCCAACGAACTGCATATGCCTCTTTCTCCCAAATAGCCCACCTTTGCTCAGTCTCATTCAACTTTTTGGATGTGTAAGCACAGGGTTGTAGTTGGTCTTGCTCATTCTTCTGAAGCAGGACCGCTCCTATTGCCACATCGCTGGCATCTGCTTGTATGACAAATGGTTTCTCCGTGTCCGGGTGTTGTAGAATTGGTTCTGCTGAGAACAGCCGTTTAAGTTTTTCAAATGCTGCCTGGCATTCCATAGTCCAGTTCAATGGTTGCTTTGGTTTAGGGTTGTCCTCCCTCTTTGTTTTTAAGAGCTTGGTGATGGGGAGGGCAATCTGAGCGAACGCAGGGATAAACTGGCAGTAAAAGTTGGCAAACCCCAGGAAGCTCTGTAACTGTTTACGTGTGCGTGGAGGGTCCCAATCAAGTACAGCCTGCACTTTTAGAGGATCCATCTCAACCCCTGGTGTGAAATGCGGTATCCCAAATAGTCAATCTTCTCTTGATGGAATTCACATTTGGAAAGTTTGGCATAAAGTTTGGCAGCGCGGAGTTTGTTTAAAACTGCCCTGACTAGTTTTACATGTTCTGCTTTGGTCTCGGTATAGATTAAAATGTCGTCCAAATAGACCAGAACCCCCTTATATAAATGCTGATGCAGCACTTCATTTATTAACTGCATAAACACTGCAGGGGCTCCTTGTAACCCAAAGGGCAGCACCTTGAATTGGTAGCAGCCGAGGGGGGTGTTAAATGCCGTTTTCCACTCATCCCCTTCCTTAATTCTGACATGGTAGTAAGCCTTCCTTAAGTCCAGCTTTGAAAAAATTTTCCCTTTAGCGAGGTGTGCTAACATATCTTTCATAAGGGGGAGAGGATACACGTTCTGCACACTGATAATATTAAGGTTTCGGTAGTCAACACATAAGCGTTTTGAACCATCTTTTTTCTCTCTAAACAACACTGGGGCTGCAATTTTTGGTCGGGCTGGCTCGATGAAACCCCTTGCTAGGTTTTTCTCAATGAATGTTCTCAGCTCTTCCAACTCCCTCGGTGACATCTTGGGTTTACGGTAAGATTTCTATTGCACAGTCAGTGGCGCGGTGGGGGGGGAGGTCATCTGAGGCTTTTTCGCTAAAAACCTCAGCTAAATCCTTGTATTCTATGGATATGCCCTCAGTTGGTGTGGCGTGACCAGGCATGGCTGTTTCTCGATTCTTTGCCCCCTCAAGTCCTTTATGTGGATGCTCAGAAAAAGTCACCTTCCTCTGAAATTTTATGATGCCTTGTTTCCAATTGATTTGTGGGTTCCATCTTTTTAGCCACGCAAGGCCCAGAACCAATGGCCATTCCATGCCAGGTGCCACTATAAAGGTAAGCCTTTCCTCGTGGCTTCCAATGCCTATATGTAGAGGCACGGTGGCCTCTACATATAGAGAAGCTGGCTCCCCTCCTGCTATTGACCCATCTAGTTGGCAGAAAGCAATGGGGGTTTTCAGCTTTCTTACGTTAATCCCTAACTTCCCTACTAAGGTTGGGCTGATCAAACAACGGGTGCACCCCGAATCCACTAGGGTAGGGATATTTATCTCCCTGTCCTGGTTTGGGATAAATAGTCTTAAGGGGAGGGTAAGCGGTTTAATTGGTTTGCTTACCAGTGGCTCATCATCTGGATCGCTTCCAAACAAGTGTGATTCCTCCTGTTCAGATGCCAGGGTTTCTTCCCCAAAGAGGGGAGGGGATGGGACTTCTACGGCCTCCCTGCTCCTCAGGGCAGTCTCCTTCCCACGCCGACCCAGTTTTCCAGGACCCTCCCCCGGTGGGTGGTTCCGGGCGGGTGTTTGCGAACGACACTCTGCAGCTCGGTGCCCTTCTTTTCCACACTTGAAACAGGCTGAAGATCTCTGGGAGAATGCGGTTTGTGGTTTGTGGGGCTCTTGCTTCCATTGGGGTGAGGATTTCTTCCATGCTCGCCCCGCTCGATACTGGTTTCTGGCCATATCGATCTCAGCTTCTTCGGCGGTGACATACCATTCATGTAGGTCATTCGGTGCCCCTCGGGCCATGCAGGCATTGTATAGATCATCACTCAGTCCGTCCTTAAAACAGCTTACCAAAATATCTTCCGGCCAGTGCACACAACACACGAGGTCCCGGAATTCTTCAGTATACTCTGATACTGGCCGTCGCCCCTGCCTCACCACCTTAATGCGGTCACGTGCTTTGCGATCTGCCAGTGGGTCCTCGAACCGACGTCGCAGGGCCATCATGAAATGGTCAAAATTCCGCAGTTCTGGTGCATTGGCATTATGTAGGGTCACCATTCATCTGGCTGCGGCACCCTCTAGGGCTAGGGTCACAACTCGCACTCGGGAGCCTTGGGTTTGGAAATCACGCCCATACTCTTGCATGTAGGTGAGCACATGTGCCACAAAGAATCTTAATTGTTGCGGATTCCCATCAAACTTCACCCCAAGAGGGGGAGTTTCTCTTTCCAGCTGAGGAGCCCGGGGTTGATTGGGAATGGGTGCCGGTGTGCGTGATGCCTGGGGGGGAGGGTTTGCTGGGTCTTCTCCCGTAGCTGCTGCACCATCTGCTCGATAAGCGGCCTCCAGGAGGGGGGTGCCTCCACTGGCATCATCTATGACTGCTGCCCTTTCAGTGCTCTTTGGTTGTTGTCCTGGCTCCCTTCAGATGTTAAGATTTTCAAAAGTCTCCATCACCAATTGGGTTATATGCCTCTTCAGATAGTCCTCCCTCAGGGGTGCTTCGGTCAGCCCCCCCTGGTCAGTAAGGGCTTCTAGTTCCAGTTTCCACCCCGGTTTTCGGTTGCCACGGTTGAGGGTGACTCCTCTGGTTCTCTCATACCAGCCATCTTTCTTCCCGATGCCAATCGACCAGCGGGGCTTTTCAGGATTCTCCAGGGTTACCTCATCCTCTCCGATGGGTTGCACGAGACAGGCATCCGACTGCGTGGCGGTTACTGTCTCTCCCCAGCAATCGGTTTCTCCCAGCTCTCTGCTTTGTTCAGACATGGTTTGCAAGGTCCCCTCAGTAGAGCAAAGATTGCTTCTCTGGGTTGACCGTTTTGCAGATTGTGCTTTCTGTAAGGATCGCCTCTCCTTCCAACTTAAGAAAGTACAAACTCTTGAAACGTAGTTGTTCAAAAGGATTCTTTTATTAAGCAGAAGTGAAAACCATCCAGCTAAAGCACAATCTGAATGCCCTTAGGCAAAGCAGTAGGATTAAAGTGGTAGAGACCCCTCCCTTTAGGTCAGAATGCAGATTTCAGCCAATACACAAGTGTGAAGATGTTTTCTTTACTATTTCCTTTGAGAACCCGAACAAACATGCATTCCCACCACTTCCCTTTAAAGTGAGACAACCCACATGGCTATCATATAAATTCCTGCAGGTAAAGGGAATCTCAGTCTTGCTTGGTGCCAGGATATAGGTTGTAAAATATCTGATGACACAGGCCATGCTAGTAAATCGAATCTATGTCCCCCCTTCCTTCACTTGAATGGCAGTATCACTTTTAGGGATCTGACATCACCTCTGTTTTTTGCTCTATACTTATATTTTCTATTGCATGTCTGGGAATTGCCCATATAGGTATCTTATAGTTCAGCTTATATTGGTACTTTTTCCAAACCCTCAACAATGCATTTCTGAGTATATGACCCTTATTTTATTTTATTTTATTATTTTATTAAATTTCTATACCGCCCTTCTCCCGAAGGACTCAGGGCGGTGAACAGCCAAAAAATAAAACACAAAAATACAAAATTTAAAATAGATTAAAACAGATTAAACAATTTGGCTAAATTTTAAAATAT
Organism: Arizona elegans; assembly: GCA_022577455.1. Taxonomy (NCBI): domain Eukaryota; kingdom Metazoa; phylum Chordata; class Lepidosauria; order Squamata; family Colubridae; genus Arizona; species Arizona elegans. Next base: position 161,890,040 of record JAKOOJ010000001.1, read on the forward strand.
CCCATAATTAAACAAATTAAAATTAGTATTTAAAATTTAAATTTTAAAATTTTAAAAGGGAGAAGATTTAGGCCAGGCCAGCTTGATGAAATAGAAACATTTTAAGCGCGCGACGGAAGGTGCACAGATCCGGGATCCTCCGTATCTCCGGGGGGAGCTCGTTCCAGATCGTAGGTGTCCCCACAGAGAAGGCTCTCCCCCTAGGGGCCGCCAGTCGACATTGTTTGGCCGATGGCACCCAGAGGAGCCCCTCTCTATGGGAGCGTACTGGCCGGTGGGAGGCTATTGGTGGTAGCAGGCGATCCCGTAGATAACCAGGTCCTAAGCCATGGTCCTAAGCCTTAAATACTTAATCCACTTTTTTTTTTCATATAACAAATAAGCATGCCATCCATATAACAAATCATAACCTTCTATGTTTAACATTCTTTCTTCAGTTAAGTTAAACCAATCACTAATTTGTGATAAAGCTGCTGCTTCATAATACAATCTTAAATTAGGCATTTTAAGACCTCCTCTCTCACGTATATCCTGTATAATTTTCAGTTTCACTCTTGGTTTCTTCCCAGCCCAAATGAAAGTATTAACCCCTTTCTGCCATTCCATCAGATTTCCATCTTTTTTAAGCACTGGTATCATTTGGAACAAAAATAAAAACCTAGGTAGTACATTCATTTTTATTGCTGTTATCCTTTCCAGTAGTGATAATTGTAACTTTTTCCAATTTTCCATTTCTTTCTGTACTTTTTGCCAATTATTCTGTATTTTCTATACTTTTCATAATTATTTTTAAACAATTTCGTGTTTGAGGCTGCAATATATACTCCTAGATACTTAAACTTTTTAACTACTTCAAACCCCGTTATTCTCCCTAAATCTTCTCTTTGAGTTGTGGACATATTTTTAGTTATCATCTTTGTCTGGTGAAGATTTACTTTGAATCCAGATACTTTGCCATATTGAGCTACTATGTCCAACATATAGGGAGCCGCTTCTATAGGTTGAGATAAAGTAAGAACCAGGTCATCTGCAAACGCTCTTAGTCTATAATCCTGCTGTCTAATTACAATTCCTTTTATTTTATCAGAATCACGTAACTTATTCAACAAAACTTCTGAAGTTAAAATGAACAACAATGGCGACAAGGGACAGCCCTGCCTCGTACCTTTCTCAATTTTAAACACATCTGTTAAACCTCCATTAATTATTATTTGTGCTGTTTGTTCCTGATATATTGCTCTAATTGAATGTATGAAATTATTATTATTATTATTATTATTATTATTTATTTAATTTCTATGCCGCCCTTCCCCAAATAGGACTCAGGGCGGTGCACAGCCAAGGTAAAAACAGAGCATACAAAATTTAAAAACAGTATTAAAATAATTACATATTTGGCCGTAAATTAAAACAACCCAATTTAAAATCAATTTAAAATTTAAAATTTAAAATTTGGCTCAAGCCAGCCCAGCTAGTTGGAATAAATGGGTTTTCAGGGCCCGACAAAAAATCCGGAGGTCTGTTATTGTACGCAACTCTGGGGGAAAGTTGTTCCAGAGGGTGGGCGCCATCACAGAGAAGGCTCTCCCCCTGGGGGTTGCCAGCCGACATTGTCTGGCGGACGGCACCCTGAGGAGGCCCACTCTGTGAGAGCGTACTGGCCGGTGGGAGGCTATTGGTGGCAGAAGGCAGTCTTGTAAGTACCCCGGCCCTAAGCCATGGAGCGCTTTAAAGGTGGTCACCAACACCTTGAAGCACACCCGGAAGACCACCGGAAGCCAGTGCAGCTCGCGCAGGAGAGGTGTCACATGGGAGCGCCTCATCGCCCCCATAATCCCCTGCGCGGCCGCGTTCTGGACCAGCTGGAGTCTCCGGGTGCACCCAGGGGGAGCCCCATGTAGAGAGCGTTGCAGTAGTCCAGGCGGGAAGTGACTAGTGCCTGAGTGACTGTGCGTAAAGAGTCCCAATCTAGAAAGGGACGCAACCGGTGTATCAGGCGAACCTGATAAAAAGCCCCCCTGGCCACGGCCATCAAATGATCTTCTAAAGACAGCCGTGCATCCAGGAGGACGCCCAAGTTACGAGCCCTCTCCGTGGGGGCGAGTGATTCGCCCCCAATAGCCAGCGATGGCGTCAGCTGGCTATATCGGGACGCTGGAAGCCACAGCCACTCGGTCTTGGAGGGGTTGAGTCGGAGCCTGTTTCTCCCCATCCAGGCCCGCACGGCCTCCAGGCACTGGGACATCACTTCAAGGGCATCGTTGGGGTGGCCTGGGGTGGAGATGTACAGCTGGGTGTCATCAGCGTACTGATGGAACTCCACCCCGAAGCCACGGATGATCTCACCCAGCGGCTTTACATAAATGTTGAACAGAAGGGGCGAGAGGACCGACCCTTGTGGCACCCCACAAGCAAGGTGCCTCAGGGTCGACCGCTGCCCCCCCCGTCAACACAGATTGCGACCGGTCAGAGAGGTAGGAGGAGAACCACCGCAAAACGGTGCCCCCCACCCCCAACCCCGCCAACCGGCGCTACATGATACCATGGTCGATGGTATCAAAAGCCGCTGAGAGGTCTAACAGGACCAGGATAGAGGAGCAACCCCTATCCCGAGCCCTCCAGAGATCATCCACCAACGCGACCAATGCCGTTTCCGTGCTGTGCCCAGGCCGGAAGCCGGACTGGAGCGGGTCTAGATAGACAGCTTCATCCAGGTACCGGGGAAGCTGTTGCGCTACCACACTCTCAACAACCTTCGCAACAAAGCGAAGGTTGGAGACTGGACGATAGTTAGCCAAAACAGCCGGATCCAGAGAGGGCTTCTTGAGGAGGGGCCTCACAACCGCTTCTTTCAAAGCAGCCGGCAGGACCCCCTCACTCAAAGAAGCGTTAACAATCTTCTGGAGCCAGCCTCGTGTCACCTCCCGGGAAGCCAGTACCAACCAGGAGGGGCATGGGTCCAATAAACATGTGGTCGCGTTCAGCCGTCCCAGGACCCTGTCCATGTCCTCGGGAGCCACACGATCGAACTCCCCCCAGATAACACTCTCAAGACCTGCCTCAGTCATCCCATCCAGACATACCCAGTCAGAGGCCAGCCCTTCCCGAATCTGAGCGATTTTGTCATACAGATACTGCACAAAGTCCTCAGCTCAGCCCTGCAAGGAGTCATCCCGCGCCTCCAGATGGAGGAGGGAGCGGGTCACCCTAAACAGGGCGGCCGGGCGATTATCTGATGACGCGATAAGAGCGGCAAAATAGCTAGATTTCGCCGCTTTTATCGCCACTAGGTAGGTCTTAATATGAGACCTCACCAGTGTTCGGTCGGATTCAGAGCGGCTGGTCCTCCAACTACTCTCCAGGCGTCTTTTCTGGCGCTTCATCTCCCTGAGCTCCTCGGAGAACCAAGGAGCCAGGTGAGTTCGGTGCCGGGTCAGAGGCCGCAAAGGCACGACATGGTCCAAAGCCCCGGCAGCCGCACTATCCCAGGCGGCCACCAGGTCCTCAGCCGAGTCATGAGCCAGAGTCTCAGGAAATGGCCCAAGCTCCATCTGGAACCTATCAGGGTCCATCAGGCACCTGGGGCGGAACCACCTGGTCGGTCCCGCCTCCCTGCAGCGGGGTGCAGCAGTTAGAAAGTCCAGTCGAAGGAGCGAGTGGTCAGACCATGACAAGGGTTCGATGACTATATCCCCTGTATCAAGGCCACTCAACCACTGACCAGAGACAAAAACTAAGTCCAGAGTGTGTCCACCCGTGTGAGTGGGGTCATGAATTAACTGAGTAAGGTCCATGGCCGTCATGGAAGCCATGAACTCTCGAGCCACCTCAGACGTTTTGCCGACAGATGGCAGGTTGAAATCCCCCATGACTAGAAGTCTGGGGGTACCAACCGCCACCTCAGCTATGACGTTGAGCAGCTAGAGCAGGGCTGTTGCCACGCGGCAGGGAGCCAGGTACGTGATCAACAAGCCCATCTGTACTCCACGACCCCACTTCACAAAAAGAGACTCACATCCGGCTATCTGTGGAACAGTGGTCTCCCTCGGTTCAAGACTTTCCTTTATAATAACCACCACCCCCACGCCCCTGCCCTGAGCTCTCGGCTGATGGAATGCTCAGAAACCTGGTGGGCACATATCCACGAGGGGAACCCCTCCCTCGTGGCCCAACCAGGTTTCCGTAATACCCGCCAGGTCCGCTCCCCCCTCCTGAATAAGATCGTAAATGAGGGGGGCTTTATTTACCACGGACCTGGCATTGCACGACAGCAGCCGAAGGCTCGGGCCCTGAGAGTCTGAACAGCCTGGGTTATGAGAAGGGCTATGGGGACCGGGGCCTGCCACCGCTCGAAGATAGCGAGTGCGCGCCCCCACCACATGATGCAGCCCTCTGCTCCCGCCATATCTGCCCCTCCCACTCAACACATTGATAGAAAAACCCTCGACAGAATGGACTCTGATATCCCCCTTACCCCCGGAATCCGCACCCTCCGTGGCCCCACTAACAGCTGGGCTGGACCCCTCCCCCCGTGGGTTAACCCCCAAACCCACACAACCCTCCCGCCCCTTAAAATCCCTTAAAAATCTATCAAAAAATTTCCCTAAAAAACCCCTCAATCCCCTTTTTGCAGCATGCCACCTCTCAGGGTGCCAAAGCCCGTCATAAAGGTAGGCCCTTGATAAAGAGGAGGGCCACACCTGCGAGAGGGGGGAGTCTCGCAGAATAAGAAGTTCTGTTGGCGAATACATCTGATCAATCAGTTAATTAATTAATCAGTCAATCTGGGGGAAGTCCACGGCCTGGGGGTAATCAAGATAGTCCAAAGTCTGGGGGGGGGGGGGATATTCAATCAATTCCAAGTCAATAAATTCAATAAATTCAATAAATTCCACTGCTCTCTCACAGCAGTGGATGGAGTCTTAAGCCGCTTCGAGGCCAGGTGTTGACACCAGCTGCCCTCTCACGAAAGCTGGGAAGGGCCAAAACCGCAGTCATCGTCCGGCTCCATGCAAGGCTTGAAATCTGGAATATCTCGCTCTACAACTGGGGGCTTTAATAGCAGCCACCAATCTACAGGTCCGCGAGCCAGGAGAAGGCTCCGATGGTTCTGGCGGCTGTACCTTGGGCGAATCAGGAGGCAAAATACTCCCCAAAGTGCATTTTTTTCTATTATTTTAAACAGGAATTGCCAGTTCAATCGATCAAATGCTTTCTCTGCATCCAAGAATATGAACGCTGCAGGGACCTGGTTATTTTTTTCCAAATATTCCAATAAGTTTATAATTTGTCTAACATTATATTTCATCTGCCTCCCTTTTATAAAACCTGATTGGTCATTGTGAATAACTGGTTGCATAACTGGCATTAATCTATTCGCTAATATTTTAGCAAAAATTTTATAATCCGTGTTCAAAAGTGAAATTGGCCTAAAGTTTTCAGGTTTGATACAATTTTGATCTTCCTTCGGAATCAGTGAAACAAAAGCTGTTCTCCAAGAGGGTGGAACCCCTCCCCCTAATTGAATTTTACAAAATAGAGCTCTAAGCGGCTCTACCATTTCAAGCTGTAAATTCTTATAATAAACAGCTGTTAGTCCATCTGTTCCTGGAGCTTTCCCTGTTTTTAACTGCTTAATTGCCATAACGATCTCCTCAGAAGTTATTGGTTGATTCAATCCTTCCCTCTGTTCCAACGTTAATTCCAAAATATTCCCTTCCTTTAAATATCTATCTATGTCTATACCTTATATTGAGTCACTAGCATATAACTTTGTATAAAATTCCAAAAAAGCCTTTTTAATCATATTCTGTTGGTAAACTTCCTTACCTCTATATTCTATCTTACTAATGACTCGTGATTTCTGTTTTTTCCTCAACATGTAGGCCAACCAGCTACCTGGTTTATTGGAATTACAAAATGTATTATGTTTAGCATATTGTAAGCTAGTTGCCACCTGATCAGCCATTAACATATTAAATTGCCCTCGTAGTATATTTATTGTTTCTTTTACTTTCTTATCTCCTGGATTAGATATAAGTAATTGTTCTTTCTTTTTTATTTCTTCCTCTATCTCTTTACGCTTCTTTTGTTGTTTTAGTCTATATTTATTGTTCATATATATTAAAATACCCCTCATATAAGCCTTGCTAGCATCCCAGACCATTTCCATAGGAGTACCCTTATTCATATTAATAACAAAAAATTCTTTCATTTGTTTTTTAAGCTCTTTTACATTTTCTTCATATCTAAAGTTTTCATTTAACCTCCAAGACCTCCTTTCTCCCCTCTCCTGTTCAAATTCCACCCAAACCGGACTATGATCAGTTAAAGTTCTTGGACATATCTTCGTCTTCTTCACCCTGGAAATAAAATCATTTGTGGTTAGTATAAAATCAATCCTGGAGAAGGATTGATGTCTATCAGAAAAAAAAGTAAAATCTTTTTCCTCCAGGTTACATTCTCTCCAGATATCTCTCAGTTCTATATCTTCCATCATATCAAAAAAAGATTTAGGTAGTTTTGCACGTGTTGAGATCTTTGATAAGCTTTTTTTATCTTTCTGCGTGTCAATTACTCCATTCCAATCACCCATTAATATAAAAGATTTATAGTTCCATTGTGTTATTTTAGTATGTAAAAATTTATAAAACTTGTCTTGTTGCTGATTAGGGGCATATATTCCAATAAAAAGCATTTTTCCAGTCTGTGTTAGTAATTCAATTGCAATATATCTTCCTTGATCATCTGCCTCAATTAAGTTAGCTGATAGTCCTTTCCTTACATATATGACTAGTCCATTTTTCTTCTCTAATGCTGATGTCACAAAATTTGTACCTAATCTTGAATTTATCAAATATTTTTGGTCTGATAATCTGATATGTGTTTCTTGGAGGCAAATAACATCATTGTTAAATTGTTTCAAGTAGTGAAATACTTTCTTTCTTTCTTTTTTTTTCTTTTTTTTTTTTTTGTGGTGAATTTAAGCCATTGATGTTCCAAGATAAGAATTTAGTTGCCATCTTTGGCCTTTCGAAGCCTTGTGAGCATCATCTGAAGCTCCTCCTCCACCTTACTCTTCGGCCTAGCCCCCCCCCACTGCTTCTGTTTTTTGGAGTTCTTGAGATAAATCTTGAGATTACTGCCTTCTTGATTGTTGTTGTTGCAATTTATAAATTGATCGGGTCAGTTGTTGTACTTTCGGCTCTCCCTTCTTAGGTGGTTCCAAAGTTGGGGGTGAGACTCCAAGATCCAAATCTTCTTCCATGATAATTCCTCCAGCTGCAACTTCAGCATAGGTTTGTATCTGTTTTCCATCTTTTTCTTGTTGTAACATCTCAATTTTCTTCCTTCCCCCCCCCTGCCCCCAGTGAGGGTGGATATCCAGCCTGTAAAACATTTACATAAAAATCTTTTGCCTTCCAAACTGTATTTAACCGATATCTTTCGCCATTATAAGTCACTATTAGACCAATTGGGACATCCCATCTGTATGCCACTTGTTGATTTCTCAGCTCATTTACCAGGAAGCCAAAGTCTTTTCTACTTCTCAACATCTTTGGAGGAATCTCTTTCAAAACCACCACCTCCTGCCCAACCACCTGAACTTTATTCTTGTAAGAGGCTTGTAGGATTTCATTTCTGACCCTCCTAGTTGTAAAATAAATCACCACATCTCTTGGCAGCTGTCTTTGTTTTGCCAGCCAGGAATTAATCCTGTAAATTTTATCAATTTGAATTGCCACATCTTCTGGTCTTTCTTTAATTATCTCTGCCATAGCATCAGCACAAATGTCTTTTAAATTTTCTTTACTATTTTCCTTCAGGCCTCTCAATCTCAGAGCAAACTACATGGATCTGTATTGTAACATTACCAATTCATCATCCACTTTCTCTGTTCTGGTCATGACATCACCCATTTTGCTTTCCAAATTTAAGTTGGCTTCATTAATTTCTTCAACTTTCCCATCAAGCTGGATAACAAGGTTTGACAATCCTGATACAGCAAAAACAATATCATCTCTTATTTTATCGTGTTCCTCTGCAACCGCTTCCTTGATCGAACTTATATCTTCCTCAATTTTCTTAAATTTCCCTTCCACCAGTAGTGTTAAATTATTCATTGCTGTGGCTTGGTTATTCATAGCTTCTTTCATTGCTGTTGCTTGATTATTCATGGCTTCTTTCATAACTTCTTTAAAATCATTAAGTGCTGCATCTTGACCCTGAGTCTGGCTCTGTGAGTCAGCCGGAAGTTGTGCTTTCTGTGTCACCACTGACACAACTGGAGAACCTCCCCCTCCTTTAACAACTCCTGGTTTCACTTGTCTAGAAGCCATTTTTTTCTCCCCCCCCCCTCTTTTCTTTAAAAGCCACAGTCTTTAAAGATGTTTGTAATTTATAGTCTCTAATTTGCCAAACAGGGTAGTTTTTTTTCCCCCTCTTTCCTCCACAAACTCTCAATTCCCAGCAGTTAATAGGCAGCTAATCCACTCTCCCAGCGCAAAATTCTCAAGCACTTTCGTTTCTGGCTTTCCCTTTCAAAACCATAACAAAGATGCCATCTTCCACCTCCGGCTCAATAAGATTCAAGTTGAAACAAAGTAACTTTGGAGTTAAGCTCTGTACTTTTAAGGCTTGTTCTCCTGTTTTCCTCTCTGCCTGCACTTGCAATCAATCAAACTCACTTTTAAAAGCAGGATTGGATCGCGGCTTCTCGCTCGGCCTTCGCAGAGTCGTCCTGGCTCTGGAGCTTCTTGGCGGGCTGGCTGAGGAGCTCTCACCCTCCAAGCCTCTGGAAATGTTCCAGAGGGCTTTCGGGGAGCTCTACTCTCGCCCACCGGCTCTCCTCTCCTTCTTTTCCTGAAGGAGAGTTTTTCAGCCGCTAGACAGCTGATTTGCGCTGTCAAAGCGGCTTTTATGGAGACACAGGGCTGGCGGTCTTGAAAGACTGTCCACGGAGCCTGCGGTGCCAACCAGAAGTCCCCCTCTGGTGTACTTCTTGAATCGGATCTGATCCCACCTCAATCACTACAGGAGTCAGTACCAGTCTGACCAAGAGATGATCTCGGCCATCACAGACAACATTGATGATAAAGTGGCTGAGTGGGTGGCCCAACTATATGACGAGGGGGCTCCTGAACTCAAGGATGCCGATGAGTTCCTGCAGCTACTGAGAACCCAGTTTGAAGACACAGCTTAGGGGCAAGAGGCAGGAGCCGAGATCCGAGAACTCAAGCAGAAAGGCCATTCTGTGAAGGAACTGGTGTGGGAATTCTGAAGAGTGGCGGGAAAACTGTGAGACTGACTGGAGCTCCTCCTTGTCCACCACTTCAAGGAGGCCCTAGACCAGGACCTCCGGCAGGCTTGCGCCTTCCAAGGCATCCCCGAGCGCATACAGGAGAGGTACTGGATGGCAGTGGCTATGGACAAGATTCACCCTCATCGGAAAGTTGTGCCAGACAAAAAGCCAAAGCAGACCTTGGGACACAGAACCGGAGTGAAGCAGCCCAAGGAGCTGCATCCAGCCCCAATGGCAGCCATTAGGTGTTTCAGCAAGGCCACGAGCATCAGAGTGCTTGGTCCCAGTGCCAGTTCTGCAAGTCTGGACCCCAGCAGGTCCCAAAGTGAAGAGAACTCCATGCAAGCCAGCGGACAAGGGGAGATTTGCACAGCAAGCCATTGAGGACCCCCCCCCCTCTGCAAAAGGAGGGGAAACTCCGGCTTCAGAAGCCCCACTGGCTGCCATGAGTGACAGCAGTGACTGCAGTAAAGATGACCTGATGATAAGTGAAGCCATCCACTCCTTCACCATAAAGGCATGAATAGTGGTACCCAGGACAGGAGCCCAAGGAGTCATAGAGGCCATCATAGACACCGGGTGCACCAGACGCCTAATCAGCCTCCCTACTGTCCAGAGGCTAGGGATAGGCACTACATCCCTGGTGCGCCCCATTCTCTTTGAGCAAGTCAATGGACATCAATAGGCAGAGCCCCAGCCACTCTAGTCACCGAGCCAGTAAGACTGGATATGGGCCGTCACTAGCTCATCCGCTTTGTGGTAGCACAAAAATGACAGTGTCAGCCATTCTGGGCCTTGCCTGGCTGGACAAGTGGGGTCCAGTCATCACATGGGAGGATGGCTCTAAAAAGCTAAAAATAGGAATGAGACCATTGCCTCCCTGTCCTGGTGACCAGGTCTCACCGGCAGACCTGTCGCCTGGGTCCCACTTCTGCAAGAAAGCTGCCACTATCACCAATTTGCTGCCATGCTACTCCCAAGTCCCCAAAGGGTATCGAGACTTGGCTAACACTTTCAAGTACAAGAAAGCAACACCCTACCGACCCACTGACCCACCAACTGTGCAATAGAGTTCGTACCAGGAGCTAAACTACCTAAGCCGAAGATGTACTCCATGACCACCAGGGAAATGGATGAGCTGAGGAATTACACTGACATCAATCTAGCTAGAGAGTTCATTCAGCCAGCCAAATGAATAGGCTGTGCTGTTTAAAGAGAAAAAAGATGGGTCGATGAGACTTTGCGTTGACTTTAGAGATATTAACACAGTGTGTGTGGGAAACACTTATCCCTAGCATGAAGGACATGCTAAGCCCCCTGGCGAAAGGGAAGATGTTTACCAAACTGAACCTAAGAGAGGCATACTACCAGGTGTGAATCAAAGAGGGGGATGAGTGGAAGACGGCCTTGAAATGCCTGTTAGGCTGTTTCCATTTTAAAGTGATGCCGTTTGGGTTGCAGGGCGCCCCTGCGGTCTTCATGCAATTTATTAGTGCTGCATAAGCACCTCTACAAGGGCGTCCTAGTCCATCTGGATGATATTCTCCTCTAGAGGAGCACACTAAGCTAGTACGTCAAATCCTGAAGAAACTCCTAGCAGCTAAACTATATGTGAAGCTGTCAACATGCAAGTTCGACAAGACCTCCCTAGACTACCTGGGCTACCGAGTGTCAAACAAGGCGATTTAAATGGTTCCTGGAAAAGTAAAAGCGGTGCTGGACTGGCAGCCCCCACACACCCACAAACAACTTCAAAGCTTCCTCAGGTTCGCAAACTTATACAGGCAGTTCATCCCAGCCTTTGCTGAGTTGGCACTTCCCCTCACAGAATTATTGAAAACAGGAGGAGGCCCTAAACTGTGACCTGGCCAGCTTCTGGCTTGGAACCTAGAATGCCAGTGGGCATTTCAAAAACTGAAAAAACTGCTTGCGGAGGAGCCTATTCTCAATCACCCCGACCCTGACCAGCCATTTGTAATCCAGGCAGACACCAGCAATGTCACCATAGCTGCAGTGTTGTTGTAAGGCAAAGGCCAGGGCCAATTACAGCCCTGTGCACACACCTCCAAAAAACTCACTGACACGGAAAGAGGGTGGGCAGTGTGAGAAAAGGAAGCCTATGATGTTTGATGGGCCCTTCCCCCCCCCCCCCGGAGACACTTCCCTGAAGGAAACCGGGCACCATTCAAAGTCTGGACTGACCACAAGAACCTAGAAGCCCTAAAAACCCCTTGGAAACTCTCCCCCAAACAAATCCCCTGGGTGCAATATTTCAAATGGTTGAATTAAAGTACATCCCATGGGGGAAGAATCTGCTCACTGATGCCTTGTCCAGAAAACCACAGTTCAATAGCTGGCACAAAGATATAATCAACACCATAATCCCTCCCTCTCATTCAGCGGCTCAAGCCATCACCAGAGGCCAAGCCATATGTTGAGGCTTGGCCTCTGGGGCGGGGGGAATCCAATGATAGAGGCCTTGAAAATAGCACTCCTGGCTGACCAGTGGTTCAATAACAACAAAGACATCTTGACCCTCAAGGACGGACTAGCCTGGAAGGGGACCAAGCTATATGTCCCTACCAGCTTGAGACTCCAGGTCCTGCAGCACAGCTACGACTCCAAACTTGCTGGACACTTTGGTTACCTAAAAGCTCTGCATTTGACCAGGAGACAGTTCTGGTGGCCAAAGATGAAAGCAGACATGGAGGACTATATAAAGAGCTGTGCCATCTGCGCAGCCACGAAGAAGCAGTGGCAGCAGGTGGCACAGCTCTTTACATAGTGACAGCAGATGGCAGACCCAAGCTGCCCCTGGGAAGAGATCGCTATGGATTTTATAGTTGGGCTCCCAGATAGTGGTGGGAACATGGTCACTTTGATCATGATTGACTTATTTTTGAAGCAAGCCCACTTTATAGCCTGCTCAAGGCTATCGTCTGCCAAGAAACTAGCTAGAATGTTCATAAAACAAATATACAGGCTACATGGGGTGTCCCACAGAATTATCTCTGACAGGGGGTCCAATTCACTACAAAGTTCTGGACGGAATTCCTGCAGGCAATAGGGTCCTCCCAGGGGCTCAGCTCAGCTTTTCATCTGAGTACGAATGGAGCTGCACAATGAGAGAATGCCATAGCAGAACAGTATCTGAGGTACTACATACCTGAGTACTATCAACAGTCCACCTGAGCAGACATGCTGTGTTTTGCGGAGGTAGCCTATAATAATGTGATGCATAGCAGCACTGGCCTGACTCCTTTCCAGATCACTAGCAGCATAGAGTTTGTCCCTATGCCTAAATTGCCCAGGGAGCTGTTCTCCTCTGTGTCCTTTAATGAGTGGATGGACTCATTGAAACAGGGATGGGAAAATACAAAGCAGGCTCTAATAGAAGCAGCAGGGAACTACAAAAAGCAAGCTGACAAATGCCACTTCCCCTAACCCCCTTTTCATGCTGGAGACAAAGTGTACTCGTTAACAAAGTATCTAAGACTAAAGTTGCCAAGTAAACTAAAACTAGGGCTGAAGTTCATATGGCTGTTTCCCATAGTGAAAATGTAACTGTTCAGCTTAGACTCCCACGCTTGCTAGGGAAAGTGCATCCAGTGTTTCATAAAGCCAGCCATATGCTCTCAGCTTGGGCCAGCAGACCAGGTAGCACTGAAGCCCATCGTAGTACAAGTAGACACCCATTATGAGGTTAAAAAAGATATTAGACCAATGCCTGCATCGGGGCCACTTACAATACCTAGTACACTAGAAGGGGTACCCCCTTTCCACAGCCACATGGGTTAAAAGTTGAGATGTGAAAACTGACAGGTTGATCAAGCAGTTTCATGACAGCTACTCTCATAAACCCAAAGGACCACCTAGTGGGGAAAGAGGAGGTTGATTGGGAAGCGGACTAACCTCCGTTTGATTTTCTATTAAAGAAGGTCTTTCTCAATTGAGAGGAGGGCAGCCATTTTGGGAGCATCTTCAGGGCTGCCACAGTGCGATCGGGTGGAGCTGTGGGAACATAAGGGGGAAGGTAAAGATAGCTGGGGAATGTATAGCCAAAATATACTTTCTCATGGGAGCCAAGGATGCTCTACCAAGTGTTGGAAGGGCATGGACCAAAGCCAGCCGGAGTTGGGACTATGACCTGATTGGATCATGTGATGGACATGTGACCTGGAGACCAAGAACTTTGGGCTTTGATTTGGGTGGGGGAAAACCCTGGGTCCTTCAGAGTCGGGTTTTCACCAGCTGTGCCAATATGACATTCCAAATAAAGTTATACTTTGAGGAAACTCTAGGCCTCAGAGCTTTGATTGCTTTGGGGTTATTACTTGGAACCCTGATACTGCCATGGACGAGGGGAGGGGCTCATGAGGTGGAGATTGACCTCACCCAGGACTGATGCCAGTGGGCCAGTGTATGATGCAAGTCCTTCCCTCCCACATGTAAAGAATACCCCAGGAAAAAGCAATGCTGAACCTAGACTGAGGTACCCAATGTGATTCAGGTGCGTCCCTTTCTGGATCGGGATGTCTTACATACGGTCACTCATGCTCTCATCACATCCCGCCTGGACTACTGTAATGCTCTCTACATGGGGCTCCCCTTGAGAAGCACCCAGAGACTCCAGCTGGTCCAGAATGTGGCCGCGCAGGTGGTTATGGGGGCGACTTGGCGCTCCCATGTAACACCTCTCCTGCGCAAGCTGCACTGGCTCCCGGTGGTCTTCCGGGTGCGCTTCAAGGCATTGGTTACCACCTTTAGAGTGCTCCATGGCTTAGGACCCGGGTATTTATGAGACCACCTTCTGCCACCTCCCACCGACCAGTACGCTCCCACAGAGAGGGGCTCCTTAGGGGAAGCAGGTCACAAATAAGGTTAAATATTTGGGAATACATTTGACAGCAAGATGTGGTACTCTTAAGGAGAATAATTATGATAAGCTTAAACAACAGATAGCAACAGACCTAACAAAATGGGAGAATTTGCAGCTATCATCGATAGGAAGAATATCAACTATTAAAATGAATATACTGCCCAGACTTTTATACTTGTTTCAGACAATTCCAATTAAGTTGGGGAAAAAATATTTTGAAGATTTAAATAAAATGGTGTTAAAATATATATGGCAGGGCAAAAAGGCAAGGATAAAATTAAAATTGATGCAAGATGTTAGATCAAGAGGAGGTTTTGGTTTGCCGGATTGGGAATTGTATTATCAAGCTTGTAACTTGATGTGGATTAAAGAATGGATAACACTAAGGAATATTAGATTGTTGACCTTAGAAGGACATGATTTACTGTTGGGTTGGCACGCTTTTATGTGGTATAAAAGTACAAAAATACAGGGTTATTTTAGAAGACATATGATACGAGAGTCTTTGTTATTAAACTGGGAGAAGATCAAACAATGTTACTACTTAAAAATTCCAGTCTGGTTATCACCTATTGAAGCAGTCTCACACGCAATAACATTTAGGAAGGAACAAATTATTAGATATGGTGAATTATTAAATGAAAGGGGTAAACTTAAGTCGAAGCAAGAATTAGAAGAACAAGAGCTTGAAATGGATTGGTTTTCATATATGCAAATACAGTCTAGATATGATGAAGATTCTAAAAAGGAGGGTTTCTATAGCAACTTGACAAATTTAGATAAAATTTTAATAGGTTCTGATGACCATTTAATTAAAAAATTGTACAGTCATTTATTAGAAGTAAAATTGGCAGAAGAACAAGTTAAAGAAACAATGATTGCATGGGGGAAAAATGTGGGTCATGGGATTGACTTAGAGAAATGGGAAAAATTATGGTCACAGAATTATAAAATGACAATGTCAACAGCATATAAGGAAAACTTGTATAAAATGTTTTACAGGTGGCATTTACCCCCGGCGAGAATAGCCAGAATGTACAAGACTAAATCGGAGAAATGTTGGAAGTGTCATCAGACCCCGGGCTCATATTACCATATGTGGTGGACATGTGCAGAAGCTAAAAGATATTGGACTAAAATCCACAAATGGTTGGAAAAATGACAAAGAAACATATTGACTTTAAACCAGAGATATTTTTATTGGGGATTTTACCAGAAATATACAATAGAGAAATGAGATATTTAATTGTGAATGTTTTAACTGCAGCTAGAATTGTATTTGCTAGAAATTGGAAAGGTGAGAAGATACCCACGGATGATGACGTTATCAAGGAAATTTTGGAGTGTGCTGAAATGAGTAAATTGACATTTGAAATTAGGGAACAAGAAGATAAACAATATTATTTGATATGGGATCTATTTTATCAATGGTTAGACAAGAAAGAATGGAAATGAAATATGAAATGGATAAGATAATAAAATATATAAAGGGGTTTTTTTCTTCCCCTTATAGAGGGAAATTTACTGTTAAATAATTGGTAAATGAGAATAATAATGTAATAAACTGTTAAATAAGAAAATGAGGGATAGAGGATTAAGCACAAAAGATTTGTAACCGATTGATATACTTTCTGTAATTGTAATGGATGATAATTGTTTTATGTTTTTAAGTTTTGTTTAAAAATCAAAAAAAAATTTTTTTAAAAAAAGAGAGAGAGGCTCCTTAGGGTGCCGTCAGTCAAACAATGTCAATTGGCGGCCCCCAGGGGGAGAGCCTTCTCTGTGGGGACACCTACCCTCTGGAATGAGCTGCCCCTGGAGATATAGCAGATCCCGGATCTTCGCACCTTTCGCCGTTCCCTAAAGACTTTTTTATTCCAGCAAGCCGGGCTGGCATAACTCTTTTAAATTGTTTTTAATTTTTAAATTGTTAATTATCGGTCTTAATATAGGGGTGTTTTTAATTGTGGGCCAAATTAATTTAATTGGATTTTAATACTGTTTTTAAATTTTGTATTTCTTGTGTTTTATCTGTTGGCTGTTCACCACCCCGAGTCCTTCAGGAGAAGGGCGAGATATAAATATAAACAATAAACAACAACAACAACAACAACAACAATAATAATAATAATAATAATAAGTGCGGGAAGGAGGGACACCAAGTTGCAGCATGCTGATCCAGAAAGCCCAATCTCAGTGCCACAATTCCAGGGAAGAAGGCAACGAAGTCAGCTCTGAGGACCTGGGAGACATTGCTGAAAGGCATGGAGGTCGTAGAGTTTGCCCTTCCTGGATCTGAGGGGTTGGGAGTTCCAACCAGCTTAGGTGAGACTGAAAGTGACAGCAGTGGCGGCCCCCTTGTAAGTCAACATGTGGCCCCTGTAACCATTCCTGTGAAACTAGTGGTGCCCTCCTCAGAGACCCAGGGGAGTATATTAGCTGTTGGGCATGGGCTGTACTAGGTGTGCGGTTAGCCCTGAAGTCATTGAAAAGCTGGGACTGAGACTCAAACGGCTGAGGGTACTGATAGAGTTTTGTCAGCTAGATGGGACCCTAGCTGAAGAGAATCCTGGCTCACTTTATAACTGAACCAGTAGAGATGAGAATGGGAAAGCACAAAGAGACTCTGAGTTTCATAGTGGTGCCAGGGATGGAGAGGCCCCTCCTACTTGGAATGTCATGCCTGCAGAAATGGAACCCTTATGTGAATTGGAAGAGAGGACTTTTCTTGATCAACTACTTCAAAAATTGCCTCAATGATGACATCTACCACACCTGTATTTCACATGCAGCCCCATGCACCCTAAAATACTGGTATGTGCTGGCAGATGTGATAGAAATCGACCTTGTCTGGGACCGATACCATGGGGGCCATGGATGATGCAAATCCTCCCCTCCTGCACATCAAGAAGCCTCAAGGTCAGCAAAGAGCAACTCTGAACCTGGACCGAGGTCCATGGCATGCTTTAAGTGTGGGAAGGAGGGGCACCAAGCTGCAGAATGCCGATCCACCAAGCCCACTTGCAAAGTCGCGACAATTCTAGGGAAGAAGGCAGAGAAGCCAACTCTGAGAACTCAGGAGATAATGCTGAAATTCAGGCATGGAGCTCCGACCAGCTCGGGTGAGAGTGAAAGTGAGTACGATAACGACTTTCTAGTAAATTGACATGTGATCCCCATAACCATTCCTGTGGAACTAGTGGTGCCCTCCTCAGGGATCCAGGAGAGGATGTTGGCTTTATTGGACTAGGGCTGCACTAGATGATTGGTTAGTCCTGAGGTCGTCAAAAAGTTGGGGCTGAGATTCAAATGATTGAGGTTGCCCATAGCATTTTGCCAGCTGGATGGGACTGCAGCTGGGGGGAAGGGACTCATTTTTTTAACTGAGCCAGTGGAGATGAGAATAGGAAGGCCCAAAGGGACTCTAAGTTTCATAGTGGCACCAGGGATGGAGAGACCTTTCCTACTTGGACTGTCTTGGCTCCAGAAATAGAACCCTTATGTGAACTCGAGGAGGGGGCTTTTAAAGATTCAGCATAAAAAAGCCAACAAAGAGGAAAAGATTCAGAAGCCCAGGGACACAAAACCCAAAAAACCAAAAGGAACTGGGGGAGCAATGCAGGACCACCCGATAAGCGAGTCCAGAATCCCAAAGGAGTATTGGGAACTTCAGGATGTGTTTGGTGAAAAAGGCTCCAACATGCTCCCACCCCATCGCCCCACAGACTGTAGTATCAAAATTCTTCCTGGGGCTAAGCCTAAACTTTACTCGATGACTCCACATGAGCTAGACAAGTTTCACGCCTTCATAGAGAAAACCCTAAAACATGAATTTATTCAACCAGCAAGGCCCAGAGTGGCAGCCCCAGTTTTGTTCTGGGAAAAGAAGGATAGACTTCTTTGCCTATGTGTGCACTATAGAGGGCTAAATGTGCATGGAAATTGTCTACCTACTATCCTTGATGAAGAACATGTTGGTCCTTCATCAAACATGTTTAACCAAAGGCAAACTCTTCAGTAAATTAGACGTGGGAAGCTTACTAGCGGGTTCAGATCAAGGAAGTTAATGAATGGAAAAACTGTGTTTAATTGCCCTCTGAAATGTTTTCAATTCTGGGTGCTCCCTTTCAGTCTGCAGGGGGCCCCTGTGATGTTCATGCAAAGGGATGTTGGTGTATTTGGATGACATAATATATATTGCAACTATGGACTAGCATGTGAAATTGGTGTGGGCTGTCCTAAAAAGGCTCCAAGCCATGGAACTGTATGCAAAGCTTTCCAAGTATTAATTTCACTAAGACTGATTATCTGGGTTACTACATATTAAAAAAAGGAGTGGAAATGGATTCAAAAAAAGTGAAGGCAGTACTAGAGTGAGCCTCTCCCCATACTAGGAAGCAGTTGCAGAGCTTCCTGGGTTTTGCCAATTTCTACTGGCAGTTCATCCCCTCGTTTACAAAGATCGTATTGCTGATCATCTATCTTTTAACAACTAAGGGTGAGGGGAAATTGAAACCGAGTTAGTCTCTTAAGTGAACTATGGAGTGTCAAGAGGCATTTGAAAAACTCAAATAACTGTTAACGGCACAGCCCATGCTGAAGCACCTGACCCAGGTGCTCCATTTGTAATTCAGGCCAACGTGAGCAATGTAGTCGTGGAGGCTATGTTATTGCAAAAGAATGCCCAGGGGATGCTATAGCCATGCATCTATACCTCTAAGAAACTTACCGAGACTGAACAGAGATGGGTGATATGGGAGAAGGAGGCATATGCAATGTGGTGAGCCCTAATTACTTGGCAGCATTTCCTGGAAGGGGCAAAGGCCCCATTTGAGGTGTGGACTAATCATAAAAATCTGGAAGCCCTGAAAACTCCACACAAGTTATCCCTTAAAAAGTCCGTTGGGCTCAATACTTTAATCGTTTCAATTTCACCCTGTCTTATGCCTCAGTGAGGAAAAATTTTATGGTGGATGTTTTGTCAAGGTTGCCCCAATAGCAATAGCAATATGACTTATATACTGCTTCACAGTGCTTTACAGCCTTCTCTAAGCGGTTTAGAGTCAGCATATTGTCCCCAACAATCTAGGTCCTCATTTTATTAACCTCGGAAGGATGGAAGGCTGAGTCAACCTTGAGTCTGCTGAGATTCAAACTGCCAAATTGCAGTCAGCCGGCAATCAGCAGAAATAGCCTACAGTATTGCATTCCAACCACTGTGCCATCACCATAATAATATTAAAGCTGATGTGGTTCGACCAGTTATCCCCTCAAAGCAGCTAGTAGCCCCAGTAACCAGTAGAGCTCAGGGGAAAAGGAAGCCTGAGATTCCAAATAACTGTGTGAGAAGCTTTATGAAGAGCTAAAAGTTTATAAATGACTTACAACTCATAAGGATGATTGCATCATGCGTGATGGACTGGCTTGGGTTGGAGCCAAATTATATGTGCCCTCAAGCTTGAGGAGCACCATTTTAAAATGTGCGCATGATTCTAAGTCAGCAGGACATTTTGAATTTGTAAAAACCCTGCACATTGTTTCTGTAAAAACAGTTTTAATGGCCTTCCTTGAAAAAGGACATTGAAAGCTATGTGGCCAGCTTTGTGCAGCGGCAAAGAGACCACCGGGGAAGCCCACAGGGCTTTTGCAGATTGTGGCCAGACCCCAGGCACTGTGGTAAGAATTATCTATGCATTTTATTGTGGAATTATCTGAAAGTGGGGGGGGGACACTGTAACTTGGATTGCTACTAATCTTTTTTCAAAACAGTTATGTTTTGTTCCCTGCCCCAAGATTCCCTCCACAAAGATGCTAGCTAAACTTTTTGTACAACATGTTTATAGGTTGCACAGTTCACCTGAGCACATTATTTCACATAGAGGAGTGCGATTTACCCCACAGTTTTGGCAGGAATTTTTGAAGCTATTAGGAATCACCCAGGGCTTAAGCTGCTCCCATCCCCCCAATGTAACGGGACATGTGAGACAACAAACTCAGTCCTGGAACAGTATCTCCAGTGCTACATTAATTACCAACAGGATAATTGTTTTCATTGAAGGAGAGCAACATTTTGAAATTAAGGAGATTCTGAATTCAAGGAGACATAGAGGAAGAGTCCAATATCTCATCGGAAACATTTTCCCATGGCACATTCTGAATGCTAAACATGTCCAGGCACCTAAATGCCTCCAAATCTTTCACAGGAAATAACCTGACAAATCCTGAATGAATCACTGTCCTTGTTGAGTTGTGTTGTTTGTTTTACTGGTGTAAATTTGAAAGTGTGGCTAAAGCTTCTGTTCCGCATGGGGGAGGGGGGGTAGGATGTCAGCCAGCCTGCTGCTTGATGCCATGGACATGTGGGGGGGGGGGGGCACTCAGTGGAGATTTTTTTTCTTTGTAGCTTTGCAACTATGATATGGGCTTTGCTTATTTCTCAGAGGTCATTTCTTCTAGCTTTGATATGCAGTAGCCAGAGATGATGCATTTGAATCAAAGACTTTCTCAAAACATTTCCTGGCCAGTGCTTCCCTCAGTTGTCTAGTTAGAAGGGGCTCTATGGTTTATTTCAATTTGCTGCTTCATGCTTTTTGCCTGAGATCTTGCCTGAAACTTGCTGCATTCAGTTTTTTCCCAGTAAAAGTACCTTTCTTCTGAATCTATGGAGCTAAGGGTTTTTTTCCTAAGAACTGGATGGAGGCAGCCCTAACACTGGTTCCCAATGCACCACACACTGGTACTTGTCCGTGACCCGGGAGTTGGGGACTCCTGTTCTAGTCCAACTCCCTGCCCAAAGCAGCAATTTGTATACTGTCCCAGACAAATGACTGTCCAATCTTGTCTTGAAAACCTCCAGGGATGGATCTTCCACAAGTCCAAGACAAGCTATTCCATTGGTTAATTGCTCTCTGTCAAGAAATTTGTCCTTAGTTAGTACAAAGAACAACAGAGTTGGAAGGTAGCAGAGATGTCTTCTAGTCTAACCCCTTGCTCGAGCAGGAGATTCTATACCATTTCAGACAAATAGTTGTCCAGTTTGAAAGCTTCCAGTGATGGATCACCCACAACTTCTAAAGGCAAGCTATTCCATTGGTTGATTGCTCTTACCATTATGAAATTTCTCCTTAGTTTTAGGTTGCTTCTCTCCTTATTAGTTTCCATCCATTGTTTCTTGTCTTGCCTTCAGGTGGTTTGGAAAATAGTTTGACCCCCGTCATCTTGTAAGAGCCCCTCAAAGATTGGCAGTGCTCTCATGTCACCCCTAGTCTTTCTTTTCATTATATTAGACATATCCAATCCCTGTAATCATTCTTCATATGTTTTTGCCTCTAATCCCCTAATAATTTTTGTTGCACTTCTTTGCTCTCTTTCCAGAGTCTCAACATCTTTTTTATTTTTTGGTGACCAGAACTGGATGCAGTATTCCAAGTGTGATTTTATTAAGACTTTGTAAAGCAGTACTAAAGCTTCAAATATTCTTGATTCTATCCCTCTATTAATGCACCTAGGATTGCATTGGCTTTTTTGGCCACAAGTAGGTTGTGATCTACTTTATCAAACACTTATCAAAAACTGCTGCTGTGCAGTGTTGGCTCATATTTAAGTGATTGTCTACTAGGACTCCAAGATCCCTCTCATAGTTACTGGCATTAAGCCAAGTTTCACCTAGTCTATGCTTACAGTATACAGTTGGTTTTTCTTGATAAAACCTTACTTTTATCTACATTGAATTTCATATTGTTAGATATGGCCCCTTGTTCAAGTCTATAAAGATCTTTTTGGCTCTTGAGCTTGTCTTTTGGAGTGTTGGCTATTCCTGCCAGCTTAGTGTTGTCTGCAAATTGGATAAGCTCCCCTTCAATTTCCTCATCTCGATTGTTTATTAAAATATTGAAAAATACTAGGCCTAAAATGGAACCTTAAGGTACACCACTGCTTATTTCTGTCCATGTGAATGTAGTTCCATTGAGGACTACACATTGAGTATGATTTGTCAGCCATTTACAAACCCACTTGGTGATGGTGTTGTCTTATCCCACATTTTGTTAGCTTACCAAAAAGTAGGTTGTGGTCTACTTTATCAAACACTTTACTGAAATCTGTCCACAGCATTTCACTAATCTATTAATTTGGTCACTTAGTTCCTGGTTGGATCTTCCTTTAAAGAGCTTCCACCCATTGCTTCTTGTCCTTCCTTCAGGTGCTTTGGAGAATAAATCAATTTCCTTTTCTCTGTGACTGCCCCTCAAAATACTGGAAGACAGTTATCATATTCCCTGTAAGCCTTCTCCTCATTAGGCTAAACATACCTAGTTCCCTTAGCCATTGGTCATATAGTTTAGCCTTTAGCTTCCAGATCTCTTACTATTTTGTTGCTTTTCTCTGCACTCTTTCTACCATCTTTTTTGTATTACGATGATCAGAGGTGGATGCAATATTCCAAATGTAACTTGACTAGTATTGTATAGAGCAGTACTATCACTTCTCGTGAACTTGATATTATATATCTGTACATGCAGCCCACAACTACATTTATTTATTTATTTATTTATTTATTTGCAATTGAGGCACACTGCTGGCTCATATTTAAGTTGTGGTCCGCTAGGACACTAAGATCCCTGTCATAGTTACTATTGTTGAACCAGATACTAACTATTCTTTACCTATGCATTTTGGTTTTCCTGCTTAACTGCCTAAGTGAGGGGAATGATGCTTAGCAGTTAAGGCACTGAGCTTGTCAGCTGGAAGGCTGATAGCTACGGTTTGAGACCTGCTGATAGCCAGTGTTTGAGACACAAGTTCTGCGCAACATGGTGAGTTCCTGTTACTCGGCCCAGCTCCTGCCAGCCTAGCAGTTTGAAAGCATGCAAATATGAGTAGATAAATAGGTACTGCCACAGTAGGAAGGTTACTGTGTTCCGAATTTTCATGCTGGCCACATGGTGACAGAATTATTAGCGATTATCTCCACGTTGTTATTGTCTGCAAATTTGACAAGTTGCCCTTCTATCCCTTCATCTAGATAATTTATGAAGATGTTGAAGAGCACTGGGCCCAAGAGAGAACCTTGAAATACCCCACTGAATTCTTCTTTAAATGTAGACGTAAATATTTCATGCATATCCATAATCCGAATATGTATGTTAAATGGATTTCATCAGGTACTTAACGAACTGTTCTATGTAGACAGTTTTCTTTACAAAGATTTGGCCCTGGTGCTTTTCCTATATGCTTATTCTATTATCAATTATCATTGATAATAAGATTAAGCCTGAACAATGACCTATCTACATTCCTTTCAAACAATTCCCTCAAGTATCTAATTCAAACTAGCAGAACAGGGAATAAACAGAACTTAACTTTATAGAATAGTAAAACATAGAATCAAAAAGCTAGAATTGATTATTAGAAATGATTTTAACTTATCCTCTATTCCTCCATACATACAGTGGATCAAAAGTAATGTCTCCATCCTCCTGTTGTACTGCTCTCCTCCTCTCTTTACATGGTCTTGCTGAAGTTAAGTGAATTTAACTTTAGGGTGTGCAACGGTCACATAGAAAATGGAGGAGTAAGATTGGCATACCTCAATGCCTGAACTTCCTCCTATTTAGACCATCTTGTGTTCAAAAGAATATATATATACAGGTGGCCTTGACTTACGATCACAATTTAGCCCCAAAATTCTATTGCTAAGCAAGACAGTTGTTTAGTAAGTTTTTCCTCATTTTGCAACCTTTTTTGCCACAGTTTTTAAGTGAATCACTGCAGTTGTTAAATTCATAATATGGTTGTATAATCTGGCTTCTCCAATTGACTTTGCCTTGTGAGAAGTTTGCAAAAGGTGATCACCTGACCCTGGGACACTCCAACTGTCAGAATACATGCCAGTTGCCAAGCCTCCAAATTTTGCTCACGTGACCATGGGGATGCTGCAATGGTTGTAAATGGGAAAAATGGTAATAAGCAACTTTTTTCAGTGCCACTTTAACTCTGACTGATCATTAAATGACCAGTTTAATGACCTGGTTAAATGCAAATTGTGGACTACCTGTATAAAACTGCTCTTTTCACTGTATCAACAAAATGAATTTATCCTTTCTCAGAAATATTAGTGAGCATTCACATTTCAAGGTATTCATTGATTCCATTAAAGCCTTTCTCTTTATTTGTACTGTGCCATCAGCATAAATCTCAGTCTATTTTACTATGATTTTTCTTTACTGAATTTCAGTTATTGCTTTCTTTTTCTTCTCTGCAGATTCAGAAAAATGTACTTTTTTCAGATATAGAATTATCCTGCTGAAGTATAGCTTTATTAACAACAGAAGGTGCATACTAATGTTAATATAATTCAATAATCGGAGTGATAGTAACAAGAAATTGTGTTTAAAAAGGACAAACAATTTGGAGCAGAGAAAATGAAATGTGCAAGAGGAGAGTAGCTAGTGCTGGTGATTCCCTCTTTTTTGGTAACAGAAACATGAAGCATTCAGGAATTTGGCAGGCAGCTCAAGACCCAAGCCAACTGATAGTTATATCTTCAAAATGAGCATAAATTAAATTACGAAGGGCAATCATTTCAGATTTTGAAATGTAAGAGAAACAAAAAATCCTAGCAATTTACTGACGTTAAAAAGTGAAAGGGGACAAAAAAGTAGTACAAATGAATAATTGACTATAGAAATAGTGTTGACTAGAAAGTTTTCTTTCTTGCAACCACCATCTACTTTATCTGTCAGGTCCCATAGATCCCTGTCGGGACACTGCCATTCTGGTGGGAAGGGGGCCCTTTCCTGTTTCTGGCTTTTTTACCACTTTGATGTACCTGCTTGGGAAAGGAAGGCAGAGGGAATTGCTTGGGGCCATCTGTTTTGTCTCAGCTCCGAAGGAACAGCCAGAGCAGCATCTGAGAACAACATTTTTTCAAGTTTTTTTATTTTGTTTTACAATATATTCATATTAATATGTGAACAGTGTGGCATCTGGGCATCATACATTTTAGTACAAATGAAAATAATGCTATTAATCATATTTGTTACATTCCTCAAACTTATGTAGTTCTAGTGTTAAGACACATATTTGTATTAAATTATAGAGTTTCATTATTTAATTATTCAATGTTTCAATATGTTATTCCAATGCCAAACACAATATTGTTTAAACATTCATAATAATACCATCATTCAGTTTCCAATCTTCCCTATTAATTTTGTCTTATTCTATAAAAATGTGTATACTAAAATTATCTCTCTTATTTCTATCCCTATTCTAACTTTTAATCATGCCACTTTTATATTTAAAAACAAATCCTTTCTATCTGTCATCTCTTGCCTGCTTTAATTCGTTCTTTTAACTTGCCTTCCATATTCCTCTCTTGAATCTTTATCCCTATCTACATATACATTTTAGTACAAATAAAAATAATGCTATTAATCATATCGGTTACATTCCTCAGACTTATGTAGTTCTAGTGTTAATACACATATTTGCATTAAATTATAATCTGTTCTGCTTTTTCATCTGTTCTTTGTCAGGGTTCCAAAAAACACCCACAACAAAATAAAACTCCAAGGCAATAGATTCTTCAAAGTTCCACTTTATTAGAGATGTCATGTTGGCATCTGGGAAAACCCGAATCTGAAAGCTTCCAGGTTTTCCCCACCAAGTTGAACCCTACTCCACACCCACAAGTTCAACACATGGTCCAATCCATCCTTCAGGCTCAACTGGAAACAATCCCCAGTCACTCCCATCCAGGTGTAGGCAAATGTCCTTGACTCCCAGAAAAAAGAATGTTGTTATGGCTATTCTTCCACCGCTCCAACAAAAAAAACAACTCCCAATTTCCCAGGCTAAAATATTTGTCAGTCAGGAAGCTAAAAGAAAAAAAAATGGCTTCCAAAACTAACAGGCTTCCCCCTCTCAGGAAAGGAACGCATCCTGGAATGAGATAGACGTTAGGGGTTAATACTACTCCCACACCTCGTCATGTAACTGAACTATCCAGTCCGTCGCTTCTCCCTCGTTCATTCCCTCTTTGATGGCTGAAATCACTGTCACTGTGGTATTGGTCCTCATAGAGGCCAATATGTGTCCAAATTCTGTTAAGAAGTATGCCAGCTTCCATGGAGTCCCATAAAAGGTTGCCCGGAATCTAGGTGGATGGACTGCTGGGGCTGCTGGAGCTGGAGCCGGGGGGTGACATGTTGGCAGCGCTGTGGCTGGGATCGGTGGTTATGCTGTGAGAGCATGGCGGGAGCTGACATTTGCTGGGGCTGCGCCGGCGGTAGATATTGCGCTGGCATCCATTGGCATTGCACCCAGCCTTGTCCTGGATAGAATGCCCAGCTAGTGGGGATGCAGTCGGCTGGTGGCAGCACATAGACCAGTTGCAAGGGGGGTTGATCACCCTCTGTACCCCCGGGGATCAAGTTGGTGTTGCAGCCTTGCTCCCATGATGGCCGGGGCCCCTATAGGTTGAGTGAACTGCGTGAGGTAGTGGCTTCTCTTGTCCCGGGCTGAATGAAAGGATGCTGTAGCAGTGCCTTGGGCACTCGCTGACCACAAGTCTGGAAAGTGAATGTGGGGAGTGCCAGGATCCACCTCTGCTGTCTGGCTTTGGGTGGTGGGACGTAGCTGCCTACCATGAGAGGCTCAAAACAATCTGGGAGCCCTGTCAGTGACTGGCTTTGCAAAGGGGATGGCAGGATCCACTCTTGGGAGCGGTTAGATCCCAGCAGCCTGACCTCTCTCCATTCTGGGGTCTGGGCCAGTCCTCTCCGGTACTCTGGTTCCTTCTCCAGAGGTGGACATGCGGCTGCAGTTGCTCCCCCCCCCTGGGAGGCATCCAACTGAGTGGCTTGCCGAGCTTCCAGCTCTTTGCGCTGGGCTCCTAGAAAGCATTCCACTTCGGCGGCTTCTGCTGCTCACACCACCTCTTCTGAAGGGTGATCCACATGGATCACCTGGTCACATGCGGCTGCTCCTTCTACGATCATAGGTTTCTCCTCCATCTTCCCTGAGTCTTTGCACCGCCCGAGTTGCGGGTAAGCGCTGGGGCTCGAGTTGCGGGTAAGCGCTGGGGCTCAGGATCCCGGACAGCACCCCGAGGTACGGGGAACTGCTTGCAGTTTTTAAAGGGGATAACAACAAAGAATGTTGTTATGGGTATTCTTCCACTGCTCCAACAAAAAAAAATAACCCTCCCAATTTCCCAAGCTAAAATATGTGGCAGTAAGAAAGATAAAAGAAAAAAAAATGGCTTCCAAAACTGACAGTCTTTCAATTGGCTCCTCCTTTTTTTTTTTTTTTTTGGCATCTAAAACACTCATTGTCCTTTGTATAAGGATGTTTGCTATCTTTTCTACCACTCCAGGGGGGGAATGCTAGTAAAAGTTATAGTTCTGAGACTTTCACCACTTAGCTCAACGACCAAGATTCTGAGCCCAATTGGAGTCATAACTAGAGGATTATATGTAGTGGCTGTGGGTCCTTCTGTATCTAAGAGGTTATCATCTTTGGTCCTGGATGGAGTTGCACTAACCCAGACACTATCCAAGACAGGCCCAGTGTGTAACTTGGGGGGTCCTTTTGTACTCATGGCTCCTGCTCAAAGAGCAGGTGCCAACTGTGGCTGCAGGGCTTTTGCCCAATTTACATTATGTGGATAGGGAGGCCCTCTGTTCAGTTGCTCATGCCCTGTTCATCTCCTGAATAGACTATTGCAATGTGGTCTACATCGACTATCTCTGCTCCATGAACTGCATAGGTATGAATTTGCTTCCGGGTCCAATTCAAGGTGTTAATTGTTATCTATAAAGCTCTATTATGGCCAATCTCTTGACCTTCCACAAAGGGGTCAAAAGTGGTTGTGTAGCCGTGCATGGGAAACACAGAGGGAGGGTCTACTCTTTAACTCTTTGAATGACGAAGTAGAGAAAATGCTTATATTTTTTTCAGATTACATCAAACTTCATGAGTTAATTAACATTACAAAAGATAAAATTATAGTGATAAAGAAATGGGATAAAAATAACACTGAAGTTTAATGAAATCATGCATGAAAGATAAAATCAATTCACATGTGATAAGAATGGTAAAAAATGTTCTATTAATTCCCATATCAGATTTAGCATATTACTTCCCACAATATAGTAGGACAATATACCAGGTCTGCCATTATAGAAAAAGAAACTGAAACAAAAGAAGCATTTATTCCTTCCTGATCCTCTAAGACAGTATACAGATACTGATCTAATTTTATCCCTACCACAATAATCCTGTGAAATAAATAAGTATACAGTAACAGAAAATCAACCAATAAGTTCCCATTGTTAAATAAAGACTTGGGCATGTATCTACCCATTAAAGTCTAAGTTCATATCTAGCCCATCCAATCATATTGGGAAGGACAGGCTCCCTCTGAGATCTCTTTTAAGAAATGTTATATACAGGTTTTTCAAGGGCCTATTTTCTTAGTCACTGCCTCTTTTCTGGTCCAGCATTCCCCTAATTTGGAAATTCAACTTGCCAAACTTTATTGGGATTTTGGTAAGCAATCAAAATTCGGGAGTCCTTGGAGAGGGGAATGAATTGAGAACTTTCCTATATGTATGAGTGTATGATTATACGGGGTTTTCAAGATTCCTTGATAGTGGAACATTTGGATTATTTATCTGATATTTTCTTATTTAAGTTGGTATATATAACATTGCAACCTACTCAGACCAGTTAATGATTAGATGAGCATATAAGCCAAATAATAATAATAATAATAATAAACAATGTTCCATTTCTATACAAAAGAATTTGGAGTAATTTATTAACCACTTTAGTGGACTCTTGTACATTTCACTATTACTAAGCTGGAAACAAACCAGATACCACTGACACTATTCTACTTTTGAAAAAGCACATTTCAATCTAACGTATGAAATGCATTTCTCATTTTAATAGATGAGATCATCACTCAGTATCAGCAGGCACTGAAAATATTCCTCAATTTTTTGGGACTTCCAGTGGCAACGCATCGTCGATAGCAGCTCCTTTCGGAGCGCTAGCCCCACGATCTCGTCAAAGCCGCTAGAACAGCGAAAAACAGCTGTTTAGCGGCTTGAAAATTTTCCCCTTGGGAAAAGAAGGGAAAGAGAGCAGCCAGGCTTGGGTTGAGCTCCCCAAGAGTCCCAGGAATAATTCCTGGGGCACGAAGGGTGAGAGCTCCCTAGAAGCCTGACACAAGCTCCGGACCCGGGACGCTTCTGCATTTAGCAGAACAAGATGCCACGACCATCCCTGCAACATTTTAACACTATTTTGGATACAAAAGCAGGCAGAGCAAAGACAGGAGGAACTCCAATTGCAAGTATTAAACTTTAACTCCTGTGTGTTGAGTACTTCCTTCTTGATTGCTGTGGGAAGAAAGTGAAAGGAAATGGCGCCGAGCATTAATTGGGTGTGGTAACGAAAGTTAACTTCAAAGCACTCATCTGTGCTGACAGTCTCTGCTGCTAATAAAAGGAACTTGTCTCAAAAGAAAGAAGAATTAAATTGGACTGTAGAGAAATTTAAATTTATTGAGGACTGAAACTAATTGGAAACTGAGTTAATTTCTGGGATTGGTTGTTGTAAAAGTTTTAATCTGGAACTGAAAATTGGAAAATGGCTTCTAAGCAAATAAAGATTGCTGGGGCTAAAATTACTGTGAGTTCCCCTATTCCACCATCCAAACCGCAATCTTTGACAGCTCCAGCAGAACCACAAGCTTTAACCCTGGAAGCCTTGCAGCAAGCCTTAAAGCTGCAAGCCTTCTCTTTAGAAGAAAAATTTACTTCTGTTCTTGATGAAAAAATAAAAGTGGTGACTGATAAAATGGATGAAGTAACTTTAGAAGTGACAGAAATTAAGGATGAAATTCAAGCTCGAAACAAGGCAATTAGAGAAGACATTTTTGCATTTAAAGGTTTGGCAAGCCATATTGAAGGGTTAGATGAAAAATTAGAGGAAGTTAATCAAATGTGAATTTGGAGAATAAAATGGGAGAAGTTCAGACTCAGATAGAAAAAGCAGACTCAGAGGTGATGATGATACAATATAGATCGATGGAATTTGCTATAAGAGTAAGAGGCCTGAAAGAAAATACCCAAGAGAATTTGAGAGAGATCTTTGCAGAAGCCTTTGCTCAGATAACTCAAGAAAGAAAGGAGGATCTGGATTGGCAAATGGATAAAATTTATCACATTAATTCATGGGTGGCCAGGCAGAGAAATTTACTAAGAAACATTGTTATTTACTTCACAACAAGAAGACTAAGAAATATGATATTGCAGGCTTCCTATAAAAATAAACTTCAAGTGGCAGGGCAAGAAGTTTTAACATTAAAAGAAATCCCTCCCAAAATGTTGAGAGCAAGGAAGGACTATGTGTCAGCGCCTCAGCACTGGCATAGAGAGGAGAGATAAGCTCTGAACTTTTGCCTGCTAAATCCCTTTGAAGCTCGGTCATCGTGGAAATGAGGAGGGGGGAGACATTCCTGTGAAATGACGAGACAAGAAGTCAGCAGAGGGACTTGGAAGATAGCCAATGAGAAGCAGAGAATTGGGGATTGGAAAGGGAGGGATTGGGGGGCAAAAGGTCAGTCTTGTCCGCATCGAGTCATGATCCGGTTGCTGTGCTCGAATAAAGAAAGATTTCCTTAAAGATTGGCAGTTTGGAAATTCATTTATTTTGAGATAGCATCGAAGTCTGACACTATGCTTTTGTGGTGGATGAACTCAGAAAACATCAGATACAGTATAGATGGGAGATTCCAACTGGATTGGTGGTGGATTATTCAGAACAGAGATTCCGTCTTAATACAATATGGAAAGCAAGGGATTTTTACTTTAATGTATTGAAGGCTAGAGATTCTTCTTCTCCAGAAACCAGAAGAAGAAAAGAAATAGAGGAAACAAGAATGGGAGTGAAAGAAATTACCCAGGCTCAGGCAGAGGCTCAAGGAGGGGCTTTGATTGTTGAAGAAGATTTACTACAACTTACGAGCTCTGCCCAAGATATGGAGTTATTTGGCAAAGTAGAGGAGCCGAGGAATCAAAGGCAAACTCGAGCAGCAAAGAAACGCCAAGAGGAATTAAAGGTGCAGCAAGCCCAGATTAAAGCACAAGAAACCACAAAATCAGAAGCAGTGGGAGGAGCTAGGCCAAAGATCAAAGTGAGAGATGACCTTCAGCTATTGCTTGAGAAGCTTCAAAGTGCCAAAAATGGCAAGTAAATTTCTAACTTGGAATGTCAATGGATTAAATTCACCGCAAAAGAGGAGGAAAATATTTCATTATCTGAAGCAATATAAAAATGACATTATATGCCTACAAGAGACACATATTAGAATGCAAGATCAAAAATATTTAATAAATGCAAGATTGGGGACACATTTTATAGCATCTGCACCGGAGAAGAAAAATGGTAGTTATATACCTAAAAAAAGGCTTAATAGCTAAATTAATTGAAGCAGACCCACAAGGAAGATTATTTAATAAAATACAAACTGGAGAACAAGTGCCTCCTTCCTGGAGAACAGCATTTATTTCCCTGATTCCAAAGGAAGACCAAGATCATACTCAGCCAAAAAACTATAGGCCTATATCATTATTAAATACAGATTACAAGATCTTTACTAAAATATTGGCAAATAGGTTGGTGCCAGTTATGCAACAAATGATTCACAATGATCAAACTGGTTTCATTAAAAGGAGATATATGAAAAGTAATGTAATACAAATAGTTAATACATTGGAGTACTTGGGGAAAAACAACCAGGTCCCTGCGGTGCTTATATTTTTAGATGTGGAAAAAGCATTTGATCGATTGAATTGGAATTTTTTATTGAAAATAATTGAAAAGATGCAATTTGGAGAGTACTTTATACAATCTATTAAGGCAATATACCAGCAACAAACAGCACAAGTAATAATTAATGGTAGTTTAACGGAAACTTTTAATATAGAAAAGGGAACAGGACAAGGATGTCCTTTATCTCCATTATTGTTTATTCTGACTTTGGAAGTTTTGTTGAATAAAATACGTGGCTTAGATAAAATAAGGGGAATTAAAATTAGGCAGGAGGATTACGGGGTACAAGCATTCGCAGATGACCTGGTTGTGACCTTGACCCAACCAATAAATTTGGTTATAGGTTTAATGGATATAATTAACCAATATGGACAAGTCTCTGGATTTAAAATTAATGCAGGGAAAATGAAGATAATAATTAAAAATATGGTTACAAGTCAAAAAGAAGAAATTGAAAGAATAACAGGATTTGAATCAGTTAAGAAGGTTAAATATTCAGGGGTTTATATCACAACATCAAATACGAAATTATATAAGTGTAATTATGAAGTACTGTGGCAAAAAATCCAGAAAGAGATGGAAAGTTGGAAAAAATTGCAACCATCATTGCTGGGAAGGATAGCTGCAGTAAAGATGAATATTTTGGCAAAGTTTTTATTTCTTTTTCAAATGATACCAATAATGAAAAAAGATGGAAATTTGAATGAATGGCAGAAGGGTATTACCAATTTTGTGTGGGCAGGAAAGAGACCAAGAATAAAACGAAAAATAATGCAAGATATACGTGAAAGAGGAGGTCTCAAAATGCCTAATTTAAGATTGTATTATGAGGCAGCTGTGCTCTCAGCAATTAGTGATTGGATTAATTTAACAGAAGAGAGAATATTGAATATTGAAGGGTATGATTTGTTATATGGATGGCATGCATATTTACTATATGATAAAAAGGTGGATAAGAATTTTAAAAGTCATATATTAAGAAATGCACTGTTACGTGTATGGAAAAAGTACCAATATAAATTAAATAACAAATTACCTGTTTGGACAATACCCAGACATATGATAGAAAATATAAGTGTGGAGCAGAAACAAGATGTGACTACCTATAAAGAGCTTCTTATTTTGGAAAGAGGTATATTGCAATTAAAATCTTTAGAGGTATTAAAGGAAGAAAGGAAAATTCAAACTTGGTTTCAATATGGGCAATTGTATACTAGGTGGAAAGAAGATCAGAAAATTGGTATTTTGTAAAGTGAAGAAAACTTAATAAAACAAATCAGAGATCAAAGTCCAATGCATATTAAAAGGTTGTATAATGCACTGATAGAAATAGATTCAGAAACTGAGTTAGTGAAGGATTGTATGATAAAATGGGCACAAAACTTTGGGGAATCAATATCTATGGATGTATGGGAGAAAATATGGGTTAGAAATGTGAAGTTTACTCAAGCCCAAAATCTAAGAGAAAATTTTTACAAAATGTTTTATAGATGGCACTTAGATCCCCAAAAGTTAGCCTGTATGTACCCGAATTTACAACCTACATGTTGGAGATGTAAATGTGATGATGCAACGTATTTTCATGTAGGGTGGACATGTAAGAAAATTAAGGCATTTTGGATTAAGATATGGTGGATTATACAAAATATTCTTAAAAGGAAGATAAAATTTACTCCACAGTTGTTTTTATTGGGTATAATTGAAGGATGTACAATTATAGAGACTAAATTGATTTTGAATTTAATAACAGCAGCCAGACTTTTGGTGGCGCAATATTGGAAGAAGGAAGAAATACCTACTATTGAAGAATGAACATTAAAAGTAGCTAATTTGGCGGAGATGGCTAAAATTCCTGCATATTTGAAGGACCGTTCTAATGAAAGATATGTACTAGAATGGAGAAGATGGATTGACTGTATACAAAACAAATATGGGACTAAAAAGTTGCAAATAGCTTATGAATGAAATATTTAGATGATTTTTCTTTTTATTTTGATATTTTAGTATCTATGGCGGAGTTAAAGAGTAAGGGGAAGTTAAGAGTTTATAGTTAGTTTGCTTATGTTAGATTATGTTTGTTAAATGCAATACCCTGTATTTTGCTCTGGGAAGTCGGGGGGTGGGGAAGGAGAGGGGAAGGGGTGGGGGAAGAGGGGGGAATTTGTTTGTAAAACATTTTAAAACTTTTCAATAAAAAAAAAGAAAATATTCCTCAACTTTTTAAAATAGTTCATTTAAGATGGGAGCTCCTAAATTATGTGTTTAGGAACACATAAAGATTGTGAAATCTTTAGAAAATAATTACCGTATTTTTCGGAGTATAAAATGCACCAGAGTATAAGACGCACCTACCTTTTTTGATTGTTTTTTAAAAAAAAAGTTTTTTTTTTTAATTTTTTAGACAAGCACACATACAAACATGCAATGTATTTTCTTTGAACAGAGTATTTGGCTGGTTCACAAATTTAAACAGTGTTTTTTTTTTTATTGTAAAAGTTTTACATTTACATTTTCACCCCATTTTCACCCCCCTAACCCTCCCCAAACTCCCCAACCCACCCTCCCAAACCCCCCCTGACCCTCCCCTCCCCCCCAGACTTCCATAGAATATCATTATCCCCTATACAAAAACCTTAAACCCCCCCAACCCCCATGTCATTTTTCATCTTCACATAGTTCGACTATTTCTATTTAATATAATATAATACTATCAATGAAAAGCTATTTGATACTTCTTGGTTTGGTATTTGTTCTGCACATAATCTATCCACTTTTTCCATCCACATTCATAAGTCTCTTGTGAGCGATCTTTTAAGTATGCTGAAATCTTCGCCATCTCCGCAAAGCTAGCCATCTTCAAAATCCATTCTTCTACGGTGGGCAGAGCTTCATTTTTCCAATATTTACCTATCAACAATCTCGCTGCTGTAATCATATACAAAATCAACTTTGTTTCATCCACTGTAAAACCCTCAACTATACCCAATAAAAGCAATTGTGGAGAAAATTGGATTTTTTTCTTTAAAACATTCTGCATGACCCACCAAATTTTTATCCAAAAAGCCTTAACTTTCTTACAAGTCCACCAAATATGAAAATATGTAGCATCTAAACAATCACACCTCCAACATTTTG
The DNA here is from genome assembly GCA_022577455.1 of Arizona elegans. NCBI lineage: Eukaryota > Metazoa > Chordata > Lepidosauria > Squamata > Colubridae > Arizona > Arizona elegans. Next base: position 161,925,202 of record JAKOOJ010000001.1, read on the forward strand.
GCTGAACATTAGGGTACATACACGACAATTTCTTAGGATCTAAATGCCATCTATAAAACATTTTGTAAAAATTTTCCCTCAAATTCTGCGACTGTGTAAATTTAACATTCTGAACCCAAATTTTTTCCCATGTTTCCAACATCACTGGTTCTTCAAAATTTTGTGCCCACTTAATCATACAATCTTTAACTAATTCAGTTTCCGAATCCCTTTCTAACAAAACATTATAAAGCCTTTTAATATGCATTGGACCTTTCTCTTTTATATGTCTAACCAATTCTTCCTCATGCACCATAATACCAGTTCTTTGGTCCTCTTTCCATCTCAATTGCAATTGATTGTATTGTAACCAAGTTAAATTAATCCCTTCAGCCAACAGTGTCTGTAATGTCTTCAGCTGCCATCTGCCCGCATCTGTAAAAAGAACCTCTTTGTATAAAAACCCCCCGAGTGACATTATATTTGTATTCCACAAAATATGACCAAGATCCAGCCATAACGGTATTTTATAATCCCATTTGAGTCGGTGCTTCTTCCAAACTCTCAGCAAAGAGTCTCTAAGTATATGGCTTTTAAATACTTTATCCACTTTGCTATCATAAAATAAATAAGCATGCCATCCAAATTCCAAATCAAAACTTTCTGCGTTTAGAATTCCAGTCTTTTTTCCTCCAAACCAATCACTTGTTAAAGTCAAAGCTGCTGCATCATAATATAACTGTAGGTTTGGAAGTTTAAGACCTCCCCTTTCTGGAACATCTTGCATAATTTTCAATTTTACTCTTGGTTTTTTCTCGTTCCAGACAAACTTGTTCACTCCAGTTTGCCATACTTTTAGTTGTTTATCACTTTTAAGCACCGGAATCATTTGAAACAAAAAAAGAAATCTTGGCAAAATGTTCATCTTAACTGCTGCTATTCTTCCAAGTAAAGACAGCTGCAGTTTTTTCCAAGTCTCCATGTCTTTTTGCACCTCTCGCCACAACACCTCATAATTATTTTGAGACAATTTCATATTTGATTCTGCAACCTGAACTCCTAGATATTTTACCTTTGGTACAATCTCAAAACCTGCCCTCCTTTCAAGCTCGTGTTTACGATCTTGTGTCATATTTTTGACTATCATCTTAGTTTTTTTCTGGTTCAGATTAAAACCTGAAACTTTACCATAGTCTTGTATAATGTCCTTCATCTGGATTATTGATTCCATCGGCTGTGTTAGGGTAACAACCAGATCATCTGCAAATGCCTTTATTCTGTAATCCTCTTGCCTTATCGTTATACCTTTCAAGATATTAGAGTCCCTTATTGTATTTAGCAAGACTTCTAGTGTTAAAATAAACAACAATGGGGACAACGGGCATCCCTGTCTTGTTCCTTTTTCGATTTTAAACTCTGATGTCAGACTTCCATTAATAATAATCTGTGCCTTTTGCTCTTGATAGATTGCTGAAACCGCCTGTATAAATTGATCTCCAAATCCCATTTTTTTTAAAGTCTTTAGTAGAAAATTCCAATCCACTCTATCGAAGGCCTTCTCCGCATCCAAAAAAACCAGCACTGCAGAGATCTGTTTATTCTTCTCAAGATATTCCAGTAAATCTATAACTTGCCTTACATTGTCCTTCATGTATCTACCCTCTATAAACCCAGCTTGGTCGTCATTAATCACCTCTTGAATTACTGGCATCAGTCTGTTGGCTAATACTTTTGCATAAATTTTATAGTCATTATTTAGAAGAGATATTGGTCTATAATTTTCCGGTTTTTTGGGACCTGCTTGTTCTTTTGGTATCAAAGTAATATATGCTAATTTCCATGATGGGGGTATTTTACCCCCTTGTTGTATATTACAAAATAAGTCTCTAAGTTGTTCCACCATTTCTGCTTGTAAAGTTTTATAATACACTGCTGTCAATCCATCTGTTCCAGGAGCTTTAGCTGTTTTCAATTGTTTAATTGCTGCAATTATTTCCTCAACTGTTATAGGATAATTCATTCTTTCTTTTTGTTGGCTAGTAATTTTTGGGACTCTTTTCTCTTCTAGATATTTTTCTATAAGTCCATTCTGTATGTCATCTTTAGCATATAATTTAACGTAGTAATCTACAAAGGCTTCTTTAATCAGTTTTTGTTGGAAAATTTCTTTCCCCCCAGTGTCAATACTCTCAATAGTCCGTATACTCTGCTTTTTCCTTAAAGTATAAGCCAACCATCTCCCCGGTTTGTTGGCATTACAAAACGTATTATGCTTCGCATATTGTAGATTTGTTGCAGCTTGTTCCGCCAAAAGCATTTGAAACTGATCTTTCAAAAGTTTTATAGCACCACGTATTCTTTCATCTGTTGGGTTTTTAATAAGTAACTGTTCCATATTCTTTATTTCTGCTTCCAGTTCGAGTCTTTTCCTTTGTCGATTCTGTTTATGTTTGAAGTTCATATGAATAAGTACCCCTCTCATATAAGCTTTGCTCGCGTCCCATACTATTTCAATTGGGGTACCCTTATTCAAATTCATTTCAAAAAATTCTTTCATCTGTTTTTTTAAGATCTATTATATTTTTTTCATATCTGAACAAATTTTCATTTAGTCTCCATGACCTTCTCTCAGACTTTCCCATCTCGATTTCTATCCATACAGAGCTATGATCAGTTAAAGTTCTTGGAAATATCTTTGTTCTTTTTGTTTTAATAAGTAAATCATCTGATAACAAAATAAAGTCAATCCTGGAGAAAGATCTGTGTCTATCAGAGAAAAAAGTATAATCCAGTTCTTTTGGGTTATATATTCTCCAGATATCCTTTAATTCCAAATCTTCTTTCATATCAAAAAAAGTCTGTGGCAGTCTGATCCTTGATTTCGCCAAACTTTTTTTATCTAATTTAGAATCAGTTACTCCATTCCAGTCTCCCATTATTAGAATAGATCTATAGTCCCATTGCAATATTTTATTATGTAGAGTCTTATAAAAATGATCCTGTTGTTGGTTCGGAGCATAAATTCCAATCAAAAGAATTTGGCCATTTACTGTGTGCAGTTCAATTGCAACAAACCTACCATCTTCATCTGCTTCTATAATTTTAGCGGACAGTCTTTTATTCACATAAATAACCACACCATTCTTTTTTTCCGAGGTTGAAGCTATAAAGTGTGTTCCTAATTTAGAATTTATCAAATATTTATGATCTTGAGTTCGAATATGAGTTTCTTGTAAACAAATTATATCATTATTAAATTGTCTCAAATATGTAAATAATTTCTTCCTTTTTTGTGGTGAATTTAGTCCATTAACATTCCAAGATAAGAGCCTAATTGTCATCTTGACCTTTCTGAAGCGATGAGCTGCTTTGCCTAACTTCTTCTGAAGTCTTCGGCCTAGCTCCCATGGCTTCACATTTTTCTTTTATCTGCTTGGAAATTGCACGAGTTATACGCTGGTCTTTAACTTCAGGTATCCCAGCTACATCCAAAACAGCACCAGTTGACAGAATTGGGGAGGGTTCTGACAATGATTCCTCCAAAAGGCCTCCTCCCCGTGCAGCACCCTGCATTTTCACTGGTTCCATCTGCTTAGACTGTTGTGCCCTCTCGTGCTGAGATTGCTTTTCTTTATCACTTTTTATCTCCAACAATGTAGATGTACGTGGGGATGATGATCTTTCTTTAAGGATATTATAATAAAAATATTCCGCCTTCTGAAAAGTATTCAATCGATGTCTCTCTCCATTATATTTCAAAATTATACCAGTTGGGGCATCCCACCGAAATGGTATTTCTTGTTTTTGCAATTCATTCACTAAGAACCTGTACTCTTTTCGATCTTTTAACATCTTAGGTGGTAATTCCTTATAGATTCCAATTTGAGCTCCCTCCACTTGCACAGAGGAAAGAAAGAATCTTTGCAGAATATCATTTCTTATTCTTCTATCAGTAAAGTATATCACCACATCTCTGGGCAATTTTCTTTGTCTAGCAACCCATGAATTCACTCTGTAAATTTTATCTATTTTATAGACCACATCTGCTGGATCAATTTTTAACAATACAGCCAAGGCATCAGAACAAATCTGTCTCAAATCTTGCCTATCATTCTCTTTAATTCCTCGAAGCCTAATAGCAAATTCCATGGATCGGAACTGTATCATTGTAATTTCGTTTTCGACTCTCTCCACTTTGTTATCCACATCTGCAATTTTAATATCAGCATCCTTCATTTTGACATTAACTTCTGATTTAAATTCTTCCAGTTTGGAGTCCACTTTAGTAATGGATTCTGCCAAGTCAGAAACCACATTTGACAATTTATCTGACACCTTATCATAATTTTCTTTCATTGCCTCTTTAAATTCATTAATTTCCCTCTTCATTTCCTGTTGTGATTTTTGAAATTTTTCATCCAAGGCCTGGGTAATAAAATCTTTTAAACTTTGCACATCAAAGTCCTTTCCCTCCCTCTGCTGACTGGGAGGGGGCTGCTGTTCTGGTTTGTGGGTGGGAGATCCCTTCCCTGCCACCTTTCCTTCCTGTTTCTTTGAAGCCATTTTGCCACGTAAATTAACTTTTCTAAAAGAAGAAAATCTTTTTTTTTTTTCCTTTCCTTTGCACCTCCACAATATCCTTTGGAAAAGTCCCCCAGATTTAAATAAATTGAGGCAAGCTCAAATTTATTTTTCTTTTCTTTCCACACTTCTCCGTTCGCTTGCAACAGGCACTGCTACAATGTAGCTTGTTAAAATAGTTCTGCGCAATCACTCTCCCTTTCAGCTCATTAACGCTGGAACAGCGCCATTTTTCAAGCCGTTTCCACTCACTCTGGCTTTTCACCAAATCAAAAGTTCAAAGGAGAAGAAATACTTGCAGTTTCTTGGTTTGGGGGTTGAGGTTGTTTTATGACTAAGTTATCTTCCCATCAGTTTAAATGTTTGCTGCAGCCGGCTTGCTCTGACAAGCAGAGTCGTCCCACGCCGTCCGGAGTGGTTAATTATTTAATATTACAATTGTTTAATACAAATTCAACATTTTTATATAAATCAATTAGTTATAACAATCTTTTCTATATATTAATCAATATGAACATGAATATTCCAATTATTTCCATGCAATCCAATTTCTTACAAATCAATTAATTATATTTACCAATAATAATAAACCAAATGTCGACTGGTGGCCCCGAGGGGGAGAGCCTTCTCTGCACTTACAATCTGGAATGAGCTCCCCCCGGAGATACGGAGGATCCCGGATCTGCGCACCTTCCGCTGGGCTCTCAAGACCTTTTTATTCCACCAGGCGGGCCTGTCCTAATTTTTTCCCTTTTTCTTTTTAATATGAAAATTTTAATCTGTTTTTAAATGATTGGGGTGTTTTAAATTTGGGCCAAATTGTTTAATTCGGTTTTATTCTGTTTTTAAATTTTGTATTTATGTATTTTATCATTTGGCTGTTCACCGCCCTGAGTCCTTCGGGAGTGGGGCGGTATATAAATCAAATTAAAAAAATAAATAAATCCCCATATATTCCTCCAAACCACAACTTAACCATTTCTGCTTTCAACACAATATACAATTAATAGCATCTCAATTATTACAATTCCCTAGTTAAATAGACCTTTTTTTCTTTTGTGTTTTAAAATCTTGAACTCTCCTTTTTTGCCCTAAATTTCCCATTGTTTGCACCTACCCTTTTTGGTGAGCAAAAAGAAAAAGAAATCTCTCTCCCTGCCTCATTTTGTCACGTTGCAGCAGAGCCTGCTTTACTTTCAGTTTTGTTTTAGCTAGGGGAAAAAAAAAACTGCTCCAGCACTCTTTGCAGCAAGCAAAGAGCTTGCAAAACAAGAGCTTGCAAAAGAGCCTGCACAAAACAGCTGAGAGCAAATCAGCTGAGAGTTGGGAGGTCGATCTAATCAACTTGTGCTAATTAGCCTATGCTGAAGCTGAATGGGGCTGTTTTTTCTTGCTGTTTGCTTGCAAGGAGGTAACTGCTGGGAGGCAGAGGCCAAAGGGTGGGGGCCAGTGGGTGGGCAGGGCTACATTTGGTGTATAAGACACACCTAAATCTTAACCGCTTTTGGGGGGTAAAAAAGTGCATCTTATACTCAGAAAAATACGGTAGATAAAGTATAAGAAGGTCCCCCTCCTAGAGAATGAAATATTTTTGGGGAATATTAAAACCGGTAGGATAGAATATCCCCCCCCCCAAAAAAGGAGAAACATGTTCTTAAAGGCAGAAAGCAGCTCCAGTCTTTCTTAATAGCCTCAAGCAGAAGCCTCAAGTCTTTAGAGATGGATATTTTGCACCTACGGTATTTTTCGGAGTATAAGACACACCAGAGTATAAGAAACAGCTTACTTTTTGGGGAGGAAAATAGGGGGAAAAATCTGCCTACCAGATATTCATTTGGCTAGTGTCCTTAGTCTGGTCAGTTTCAGCACATTAATTTGCTAGTTTTGAGTGCATACGCGTGCTTTTTATCCCGCTTGGGGATAAAAGAGCTTCTAAAGCACAGCTGATCTTTGGGGAGAGAAGCAATGAGAAAAGCAGGCGAAGTTTGGAAGATTGCTTCACTCCTAATTGGGTATCAACATTACAAATGTACACACATCAAAATTTGACAAAACGAGGGGGAGCTGTCGCCTATAAAGATATTTTGAATGAGAAAAAAAGCGAGAAATACTTTAAAGGAAGAAGGAATCAAATTGGAATGGTGGGTGTATCTCCAAATTCAATCTAAATTTAGCAAAGATAAAAAGGAATGGGGCATAAAGCAAGAACCATCAGAATTAGATAAAATTTTATTTAACAGGGAAAGCAAGACCATAAGTAAGCTATATCGATATTTATTAGAACAAGATATGATTGAAGAACAGGTGAAAGAAACAATGATAATTTGGTGTAAATATTTTGGGCATAATATCAATTTGGACCATTCGCAAAGTTTATGGGAAAATTTTTTAAAAATCACACTTGCAACTTCCTACAAGGAAAACCTCTATAAGATGTTCTATAGGTGGCACCTCCCCCTCACAAGATTAACATGAATGAATAAGGGAAAATCCTCGATATGCTGGAAGTGTGGAGAGACCATTGAGAATTACTACCACATGTGGTGGGAATACCCAAAGGTGCAAAAATTTTGGAATTTACTAAAGAACTGGCTGGAAGAAATTTTGTCAACAAATATAGAAGTCAAACCAGAATTTTTCTTACTGGGAATTATAGAAAAAAAATATAAGAAAGATACAAATTATTTATTACTGGATATACTCACAGTGACATGAATAGCCTTCACTCAAAAATGGAAAGAGAAAGATATTCCAACTGAACAGGAAATATTACTGAAAATCTTTAACTGCGCAGAAATGGACAGACTCACTTTGAATCTCAAGGATAAAAGCGAAACTAAGTACTACAAAATCTGGGAACAATTTTATGATTGGATAGATAACAAGACGGTAGCTAAGACTAATGTATAGTGTTAGAACAAAAATATAGATGTTATTATAGATAAATGTATGTTTAAGAACTATTATGTTTATATGAGTACTAATATTATTGTAAAGTGATGGAAGATGTTTGGAACCAGTGATGTCATATCTATGTCCAATGTTTTTTTTTTTAATTTTGTATTATTAATAAAAAAACTTCTTTTAAAAAAAATAATTAAAACAGCCAGGATAGAATATTTTCCCCAAAAAAGAAAAGGAGAAACATGTTCTTAAAGGCAGAAAGCAGCCCCAGTCTTTTTAATAGCCTCAAGTTTTTAGAGATGGATATTTTGTACCTAACATATTTTTTGGAGCATAAGGCATAGCTTAGTTTTTGGGGAGGAAAATAGGAAAAAAAAATCTGCCTACCAGGTTATTCATTTGGCTAGTGTCCTTAGTCTGGTCAGTTTCAGCACATTAGTTTGCTAGTTTTGAGCGTGCACACGCACTTTTTATCTCGCTTGAGGATAAAAATCAGCTTCTAAAGCACAGCTGATCTTTGGAGAGAGAAGCAATGAGAAAAGCAGGTGAAGCTCGGAAGATTGCTTCACTCGCTAGCACCTCATTACGGTTGGAAAAAAGATTTGAAAAAGCTACATTCAGAGTATAAAACACGCCCAAATATTCAGCCTCTTTTAGGGGGGGAAAAGATGCATCTTATACTCCGAAATATACAGTATTAAGAAAGACTAGGGAAATTTATTCATAAAGAAAACACCTTCAGCTCCATCTGATGGGATTAAGAATTTACATCCCCCACCCAAATTCTAAGAACAGGACATGACCTTTAGGACATAATAGGATTAACCCACCACCATTGGAATAGCAAGTCACAAGGCTCATTACATTGCACAACCCCCTAGAGAATCTCAGAACTCTATAAAAATCCATCCATTCCTAAACCAAGGGGTCAGCCACCCCAGAAACATTTGATCCTGTCACTGAAGTTTTTGGAAATCAAATGAATAGAGAGACCTTCTTTCCAATCAGCCTCCATTTTATTTCTAGCATCTTTTTCCAAGCTTGGAACCGGACCGGATTTTTCTTCCAACAAAAGGTAAAGGTTTCCCTGTCCAGTTGAGTTCAACTCTAGCAGGCAGTGCACATTCCATTTCTTATGTGAGGGAATCAGCATTGTATGAAAACATTTTTCGTGGTCATGTGGCCAGTATGACTATACACTGAGGGACACGGAATGTTGTTACCTTCCCACCTAAGTGGTACTTATTTATCAACTTGCATTTGCATGCTTTCAAACTGCTAGGTTCAAACTGCTCAGGAGCTGGGACAAGTAACAGGAGCTCACATGGCACATAGGTTTCAAACCCGGGCTGTCAGATTTCCAGCTGACAAGCTCTGTGTTATTAACCACTGAGCCATCATGCCCCCTAGAAACTAATTTTCTGCATATAAAAACTTTTCATACTATAATTTTTTAAATGCAACTGTTTTGTTGACAGAATATTTGAATATAGAGATACCACAGTATATTGCAGAAAATGATAGAACATTCTTGACTTTTCTAGGATATTCATGAACATACATAATAGTAAGTGAATTAATAATAATAACTTTATTGTCATTGTATGTGTATACACAATATACCCATACAACGAAATTCACTTAACACCCAAAGACCAGGTCCAACACACATAACAATCCCCAAACATACTCCCACCCAGCACAATTCCCCACCCCTAAATTAATTAGCCTCATCAAAATTAAAGATGAAGGGAAAATTTTTCCTATAACAACAAAAGAAATTTGCAGAGTAAACATTTTTTTTTCTATTTTAATTGGCATATTTGGGGCATATTTCTAAATTTTTGAAGAACCTCAATTTAATGCTACAGGTATTAAAACACATCAGAAAATCATATTTCCATTTACCATAAATAAATAAAACCAGCTTTAAAACTTAAGCTTGGATGTCTATTATTTTGCTTTTACCAAATTTCTGGCATTTGTTGAAAAGATTACAAACTAAGATTACAATGAACATTGTAAAGAGGATGTGAAGAACAAACTTTGCTTCACTGAAATGTTCCCCCCCCCCCCCAAATAAAATATAATAATTTAACTTCCAGATAACTTTTCTGACAACCCCACATATGCACAACAGTTTTCAAATTTAAAAAAAAGCCAGAAGGCAGATCCATTGGCAACTTGGAAAGTAGGAGGGATCCAATGGCTTGAAATCCTGAAGGACAAAATAAATGTGTAATCTTTGGATGATAATATAACAGTGAAACCTGTGAATTGACTAAAATCATTTTTAGATTCTATTTTTCCTTGTAAATAGGATTCTATTTACTATATTTACACATCCCTAGTCCTTGGGTACTCTCATCATCTTGAAAATTTCTGCTGATAAATTTAGAGAGATATTCTTATTTTGTTTTGAATGCAAATTTACAAATAAATCGTAAGAAGCTGATGCACTCGTTAGATTTGTTGTCTGATAAGAATTCAGGATTTGTTGCACAATTAGTAAGTACTCTATGAATTCTATCATATATGTTTTTTACTGTATTGTATAATTTTCAGTGCATGGAAGCTGAAGACATAGTGCAAATATACATTAATTTACAAAGCCAAGCATTAAAGGCCAATTTTTAGTATTTATTTATGCTCCAATTTAGAAAGAAATAAAGGGGAACTAGCACACAGCTGCCATCCCAAAAACAGACCTCCCATCTGCCACCCACGATTTGCATGTCACCTTCTCCAGGCTCATTTGTACTTCATTAACTGCCATTGACTTAACAAGATTTATGCAAATGACACCATAGGAGATTGCTAACTCCCACTGCAATCAAGCGATTATGTACGTACAATTCTCCACAGCAATGAAAAATTAATACATGACAAGCCCACTCACTGCTGAGCTGTGCCTCTTGCTTTTATATTTCTGGTCATGAACTTTTTATTTTAATACATCCTACTGGCAGAGTTTTGACATAAAGCATAAAGCAGAAACAAACCACACAATTCCTTTCTATAAATCTTGTCTTTTTAAGAGTCTGTTGTAAAATAACAGCTTCTGTAAGATTATAGGGAAATGAATACCTGTATACATTCACAAAATACAACAAAGGAGAGAAGCAAGTTAAAAGTTTGACTTAAATCAAGTTTCCTCTTTTGAAATTGATATATCTATTCCATAAACTGGATATTAATAAAAACATATTGGTTAGAACCTGAACAGGACTTTTATAAAACTGAGAAATATAATTAAGTGCCACAGATTTGGAGGCCTGGAGTATAATTTAATAAACATAGTAGAATATTAAAAAATAATTCTGAATCACCCATATGTAAGATCCTGATATGATTCTTTTGAATTTTAGGTGCAAAAGGAAATAAGCAGTAGCAAATATGACATACTGCCATTACACATAGTCCATAGCCTATGACCACAATGAAGCCTGTTCATTAAAGTTGCAAGTGGTAATTATGATGCAGTTGTTAAATGAACGTGCATTTAAGGTCTACTGAAAGTCTACTTAAACAACCACTTATTCCCCTATGATCCCCATCCAAAGTACCTTGGAATAACATTGGACTGGACTCTCTCTTACAAGATACACTTAGAGAGTACAGCGGCAAAAATCAATACTAGAAATAATATAGTCCAGAAATAATGTGGAATTAAATGAAGAGCTTCAACTGCCATCCTCAGGTCATCAGCACTAGGGTTGGTCTATTTCACAGTAGAATACTGTATGGCTCAACAGCTGCCATACTAGTAAGTTAGATGTCAGACTCAATGACACCATGAGAATTGTAAGTGGATATATTAAAACTACACTGTCTTGCTGGCTTCCTATTCTGAGCCATACAGCACTGCAGGCAAGGTGCAGTAGTGAGGGAATACAGAAAAATTATGAGCAACTCACTCCTATCGATATATACTGACCTTCCTCATTTATCAGCTGGAAGACTCAAATACAGGAAGCCCCCACTGGTACTTCCCCACAACATCTGCCCAACAACTGTAGCATCCCTGCAGTTGGTCAAAAAGGCAAATAACAGCGAGGGTACTGCCACAACTTTGAAATGTGGTCATAAGTAGCTGGGGGGGGGTTGTCATAACTTAGAATGACTGCTGAGTAATTGATCATTAAACAAGCTGTACAAGTTTGTGTAACACCATAATTTAGAGACACAAAAACTATATTCACTCAAGATTCCAAACTTAGGTTGGCTATTTTCTTCATATTTTAGCATGCTATATGGAATCCAGCATATTTGGTTGGTTTATGAACCCAGAAAGTGGTTAATTTAATTAAGTGTTCTAGGTGAACCTAATTCACGAACCGTAGAAAGCAGATATTTCCTGTATGATTTTCAGCTTTATATAAATAACTTGCCAAAATATGCCTATGTTTGAAAGGATTCTTGCTTGACAAACAAACCTTGTATTTAATGTATGTTATTTTATTTATTTATTGTACTTGTTAAGGTCATCCAACTCCAAGAAGATTGGGCATATACTGTATGTACTTAAAATAAATTAAACATTCCACTCTTTTTTAGAAAATTTGACCAAATTAGAAAGTATTATTTTAAAAAAGAACAGTTCTAAATTCTTCAGTTTTTATAATAAATTTAGCCTTAAATTTCTGTCCTATTGAAATTAACATTGCTTATCGTCTTCCTCCGATCTAGAGATGAAGAAAAACACCAGAATATCTTTTATTTTTTTATAACATACAGCCAAATTAATAACTATACTTAATAACAACTCTCAAGTGGTAGGCAGCATTTAATCAGAAACATGTCTGTCTCTGAAGCAAAAAGTGTCTTGGCTTAAATAAAAAATAATGGCAAACCACATAGCATACGATAAAAAAAAGGAAGAATATTTAATGATGAAAACATTTACATCGTTTACAATTGGGAACATAACCCAGGTCCTGGAACTGCCAGCTAGTACTTTTGAATTGAGGTGGAAATCAGTATTATATTAATTTAAATATTACGTATAAAGACTGAAGGATGGGGATTAAACTGAATTGATTAAAGAGAACAGTAATATGTTAGTAGAAAAAAAGAGGAAAAGATTACTATTATTGTTGTTCTCAGAATGAGCAATTTTTTTTACAGATATAGGGTAATTTAAAGACTGATACTTTAATTTACTTATTCATTATTTCCTTGATAGACTTAGGCCATAGAAAACTGCCTAACTATTGTCTCCATGCAAAATCCTTGGTGGATTTTGACAATAAAACTAATTTTGGTTATGAGCCTCAGGCTGCTTAGGCATTCCTATAATCACAGAATGAATCTCCTAACAAACTGTACAACATAGCTTAAGAACATAGGAAAAAGCCATAGGAAGACCCATGCCAGATCAAGCCAGGAGCCTCTCTAATTCAGCATTCAGTATTGCACAATAGCCAGCTAGTATACTCTGGAAAAAAAACATGGACTTAAAACTACATCTTCTTTCCACTATTGCTCCCCAACAGCTAGCATTTAAGTTTATGTAGGGCATATACATTAATCAAGATTAATGGCCATGGAACCAGATATTTCATAAATTTGTTCATTAAGTTTTAATAAACAAATTATATTGAGATTTTCATTCCAATCTTTCCTTTAGTATGTAATATCTTTTATAAAATCTCTGATAACATTTAGCATATCACTACAATCAGAAGTTCTGCACTTCTCTCCTATGGGAATTGTGTAGGAATGATTGGCTCAATTTCTTTATAATAGCTTTTAAAACTAGGAAACAGAAATCAAAGGGATATGACTTCAATATTTCACTATTACTGATCCAATTATGATATGTAAAAATTGAAAATTATTTTAAGTGTTAGAACAGTTAAACATGATTTCATATGATCCAAGTAGGGTTTTTTGATATGCAATTCTTTTCATATTCAGTATCTTAGGAATGTGGCACTAATGCAGTTATACTAGTAGTCAAACAAACAAAAGGAATTCCTTAGTTTGAAATCCTATATTATAATAGGGATGTTTAATTAAGACCAGATATTATGGCTGTAAATGTTTGCTTATATAAAAACATCCAAGGTTACAATTCCTTTATTAGCAATCTACAAATAAAAGTACACAGCTGACTCAAATCTATCTCATTTCTGCAAATCAATCTGGAACAATGTTCAGATGTCCTTCTGCAAATGAGGGCCACATCGGGCTATTTCTGTGATCACAAAGGGTTCTTGTACACTGATCTGATCTATCTTTGTAGACTAGCAGCAAACGGTCCAATCAAAGCATTTTCTACAAAGACAGACTTTGAAGCCAGCTCAGCCTAGAAGCACACTCTATATGCAGGCCAGCAAACTGCACTTCATTAGGCCTGTTGTCACATTTTCCCTCTTCTTATTCTAATAATCTTATTTTAATTCACATAGGAACCTCTTCTAATTGATGTCAAGTGAGTGACTTCAATATTCATCACCACAGCACATCAAATAAATCTTGGCACAGAAGTCAAGCATTATGGTGTTTAAGAACTAAGGTGTACCTCCAAGTACAGGAAATCATTCACACATATATACAGGTTGTATCTGTTTAATTGGGATTGCACGATCGCTTCCAATACTATCTGCTCTGTTCTCCAATCCTTTCTTCTCTTTGTCTGGGCCACTCCCTTTCCGAGACTAGGGTAGAAGCAAAATAAACACTCTTAATACATGAATTCATTTTTCCACATTCACATATTAAATTGTAAATTTTATATTTATAAAATGTCTCCCTCTCTTTCTGTCTCTCATTCATTCACACATATATAAATACTTTAACTCTTTAATACAATAGGGATTTAAAAATGCCCTCAAACTGCATATCTTTTCACACAGGAAATTTCTTAGATAAGTGTATATACTTTATTATCATTTGATGAGATTTTAAAACACTATTAACTCAGTGTTTATGGATTTTCATTAGAATTTAATTTAATTTTTCTTCTTTACTACTTTCAGATGACAGCATCAAAGTCAAAGTAATGACACTAAGAAGACCAAGTTGCTTTGACAAAGTATAAAAAATAGAAATACTAGTTATCTCTTTTATGCATACTTTCTTCAATAACAGAAGTCACAGACATAATAAGATACAATAAAATGTTTTAAGAATAAATAACTACCTTATCTGAGTAATTAAAAAAAATAAGAGCACCCCTTTTCAAATTATGTGGCAAAAATTGCCTTGCTTACTTTTTCACTGCTGTGCAACAAATACATTTAATCCTATGCAAAGAGAACTTCATATTCTCCTCTATTATTATCAGCTAAGTAAAGCTAGAAGTGACAGATTTATTTTATTATGAAGTCATCCTCCTTAAAAACTATACTGGCAACTTCACTCCATTAGTAACATTACTCACACAATATGGAAAATGGGGAAACTTTTTCAAATCATAAATTTATTTATTTTATTTATTTTATTTTGAATTTGTATACCGCCCTTCTCCCTGAGGACTCAGGGCGGTGAACAGCCAAATAAAAACATCAAATAAAAATATTAAAATACAGTTAAAATATATATATAGATTTGGCCCCATTAATTAAAACGATAAACAAAACAATTAAAAACACTTAAAAACAATTAGGCCAGCCCGGCTTGTTGGAAAAAGAAGGTTTTAAGGGCACGGCAGAAGGCACTGAGGTCATGGATTCTCCTTATCTCCGGGGGCAACTGATTCCAGAGGGTGGGTGCCCCCACAGAGAAGGCCCTCCCCCGGGGGTCACCTGCCTGCATTGTTTGGCTGATGGCACCCCGAGGAGGCCCTCTCTGTGGGAGCGCACGGGTCGATGGGAGGTCGTCGGTGGCAGCAGGCGGTCTCGAAGATAGCTAGGCCCTATGCCATGGAGCGCTTTAAAGGTGATAACCAACACCTTGAAGCGCACCCGGAAGACCACCGGGAGCCAGTGCAATTCACGCAGGAGCGGTGTTACATGGGAGCGCCACGCTGCTCCCGTCACTACCCGCGCTGCTGCGTTCTGGACCAGTTGGAGCCTCCGGGTGCTCTTCAAGGGGAGCCCCATATAGAGAGCGTTGCAGTAATCAAGGCGAGGGGTTACGAGGGCATGAGTGACTGTGCACAGGGAATCCCGATCAAGAAAGGGCCGCAACTGGCAGATCAGGCGAACCTGACAAAAGGTCCCCCTGGTTACAGCCGTCAGATGTTCCTCCAAGGACAGCTGCATATCCAGGAGGACTCCCAGATTGCGAGCCCTCTCTGTGGGGGCCAAAGACTCGCCCCCAATAGTCAGTGATGGAGTCAACTGACTATATCGGGATGCCAGGAACCACAGCCACTCAGTCTTGGAAGGGTTGAGCTTGAGCCTGTTCCTCCCCATCCAGATCCGTACAGCCTCCAGGCACTGGGACATCACTTCAAGGGCATCGTTGGGGTGGCCTGGGGTGGAGATGTACAGCTGAGTGTCATCAGTGTACTGATGATATCTCACCCCAAAGCCACGGATGATCTCGCCCAGTGGCTTCACATAAATGTTGAACAGGAGGGGCGAGAGGACCGACCCCTGAGGCACTCCACATATAAGAGGCCTCGAGGTCGACCTCTGCCCCTCTGCCAACACGAACTGCGACCAGTCGGAGAGAAAGGAGGAGAACCACTGTAACACGGTGCCCCCCATCCCCAACTCTTCCAACCAGTGCAGCATGATACCATGGTCGATGGTATCAAAAGCCGCTGAGAGGTCTAACAGGACCAGAACAGAGGAGCAATCCATGTCCCGAGCCCTCCAGAGATCATCAACCAACGCAACCAATGCCGTTTCTGTGCTGTGCCCAGACCTGAAACCAGACTGGAACGGATCCAGATAGGATGTTTCCTCCAGGAATTGCGGAAATGTCGCGCGACCATACTCTCAACAACCTTCGCCAGAAAGCGAAGGTTGGAGACAGGACGGTAGTTGGCCAATATTGCCGGATCCAGGGACGGCTTCTTGAGGAGAGGCCTCACCACCGCCTCTTTCAAGGCCACGGGGAAGTGACCCTCACTCAACGAAACGTTGATAACACCCTGGACCCAGCCTCGTGTAACCTCCCGGGAGCCCAGTACCAACCAGGAGGGACACGGGTCCAATAAACATGTGGCCGCACTAAGTCTCCCCAAAATCCTGTCCACATCATCGGGAGTCACAGCATCAAACTCCTCCCAGATAACATTCTCAAGACTATTCCTCGTCACCCTGCCCTGATCTACCCAATCAGAGTCCAAGTCCCCTCGAATCTGAGCGATTTTGTCATGCAGGTATTGTCCAAAATCCTCCGCCATGCCTTCCAAAGGATCCTCCCGCACTCCCAGGTGGAGCAGGGAGTGGGTTACCCTGAACAGGGCAGCCGGACGATTCCCTGATGACGCAATAGAGGCGGAAAAGTAATTAAACTTTGCCGTCTTTATCGCCACTAGGTAGGTCTTAATATGCAACCTTACCAGTGTTCGGTCAGATTCAGCGCGACTGGCCCTCCAACCGCTCTCTAGGCGTCTTTTCCGGCGTTTCATCTCCCTCAGCTCCTCTGAACCAATTTCAGAGGCCGCAAAGGCACGACTCGATCCAAGGCCCCACCAGCTGCCCGATCCCAGGCAGCTACCAGGTCCTCGGCCGAGTCGTGTGCCAGATCATCAGGAATTGGCATAAATGAAGTTTATGTGCCAGTGATATCCAGCACACAGCTGAATGCTAGTAAACCACAAGTGATATAAAACCATAGAGATTTTCTACAATACATTCAGAGTGTGCCTTAATCCACATTAGGAATACATATCTGAATTCCAAACAAAACTATCTTCGTATTTCTGAGAATAAATTAAAAGAAAAGGAATTGGTCTTCTGAACAACATCTTAAGAATATTAGATACATAGTTTAAGAATTATGCTTACATTTTTTCTTTTGAACTAATGCATTCCTTTAGGAACCAGCAGCTTGCACTACTCTGTCTTGATTTATCCATAGGGCTACTAAGCTAGAACTTTAGACAGTCATGTTGAGTAATCATACTCTCAAAAATTTCTGTTAAATTAGGAAATCAAATCAATATAATGCTTGAGCCTTCTATGTTTTTATTAGTCATTTTTTTGTTTAAAAATATTTCCCTTATAATACTGTAGCTAAAACAGCATCTCTTCAAAGAGAAAACAAAGTATTATTGTGAAAATTGTTCAGAGCGATAGTTTTGAATATTTTAATAAGGTTTTTTTTTTTGAATAATAAAAGTTCACTCTAAAATAAACTTCAATCTACAGTGATTTTCTGTTATGATTTTGAGCTTGCCCATTTCAAAATTTCTAGGAACTCAGATATTACAGTATAAACTTCCCCATAAAACTGACAAAATCACTTACTTAAAATTATTTGATGGAATTACTCTATCTATTTGACAGCAAGCGTTTTATCTTTTTTATGTTCACACACAGACACACTTCTCAAGCCTGGAAAATTAAGAATATAAATATTATAAGCAGAAGTGGTTCATGTTTCCCGTTTACAGCCTTGTGTCAAATATAACTATCATGTTTTAGTCATGGCTGTAAAATTTGGGGAACAGTTATGTTTATATCCGTTATGATAAAAAAATAATTTTATGAACTGCTACTCTACCTATTACTATTTATTGCCTTCTACATTATGATGGTATAAAATAATGTATGCCAGCAACGACTTTTGTACACCTACTTAAAAATTGTTGGTTGAAGCAGCATACATAATCATGTTTCAAGAGGTTTTTTTAAGATTTTCGGATAGAACATTTTTTTATAATTTTATATATATCAGAAAAAGTGAATTCATAATAATTACAACTGAAGCAGCATCAATACAGAATAGAATATTTGACATCATTTGTGCCTGTAAAATAACACACAAGAATAAAAATTTAATTACAACCCCCCCGGAATTACGAAGGATCCAAGACTTACACATCTTCCGCCATGCCCTGAAAACGTTTCTATTCCAACAAGCTGGTCTGGCCTAACTCTCCCTTTTAAATTGGCTTTAATCGGGTTTTAAATCGGGTTTTAGATCTCTTTTAGATAAATTTGGATGTTTTTGGTTTTAATTTTTTGAGCCTAAATTATTTAATCTGTTTTTTTAATAGTTTTTAACTTTTATATGTCTTTGTATTTATTTATGACTGTTCACTGCCCTGAGTCCTTCGGGAGTAGGGCGGTATACAAATATGAAAAATAAATAAATAAATAAAATTATTACTATAACTGTTCTTGAAGTGATAGTAATAGTGATTAAACCACCATATATGTAATTAGATATGGAAACTATGGTTTTGCAGCTCTTCCAAAAGATGACTTGTTTCAATTATTTCTAATATAGAGAACTTTTTTGAAGCTTGCAGAGAGCCTGCCTCCAGCTTTCTTCGAAGAGAGAGTAAAGCAGCTGTTTTGCCTTCTCCAGCAGTTCCAATAGACAGTTAAAGCTTTGAAGCAATTCAGAGTACCTCACTGAGGAAAATCACATCATTTCTTTGCCTTAAACAAAAGTTTCCTTGCCCAGCCAAGTAAAAAAAATCTTTGCTTGGTGAACCCAGTATCAACTATTTCTAATAAATAAAAAGAGTTATTTGGGAATTCAAGTTTAATATCTAAGGAATTAAACCATAATTTTCCCTGGGCAGAAAATACTGTTTAGCAAGAGACAACTATCAGAATATTATTGCTATTTTCTATTACCTTTAACTTCCATTATTTTAATACTATAATTAATAGTATAATTAATAGTATTTAATAGTAATGCTATTCTACTCTTAAATGCATCAGCCCTTCAAAGTAGGCTCAGTTGAGAGATAGACACCACAGTGATTAAGGAATAGTGCTTTGTTAGAATAAGGTAAAACAATATAATCCTGAAAGTTATCCAAGCTTTTCCCTGTCCTATATTACACTAATACAATCAAGGTGGGGTTATTCTGTGGTCATTTCTCACCCTTCAACTCAATCTCTGCACTGTATAATTATTTCTCCAATCCCTCCTTAACATCGTTATTTCTAAGTTCCTTTAGTCTACACAATGCTGTGTTGTATGGATTGTTTCAAATTGCTTAGTCACAATTTAATTTTGGTTAGGTTTTCAGAAGATAAGTGAAAAATAACTAAAAAAATGATGCCACTTGTTGATTTTTCAAACCAACAACTTTTCAAAACTATATTTTTTTAAAAAAGAAATATTAAGAAATACTATTTTTTCCAAGAATCTATAAACACTGATGATATATGGTAGGTTAATACTAGTTTATCTGCCAATGTAAAAGACTGAAATTTTGAAGCCCTTGACAATTCTGGTACTGCTGACAAGAACTGAGTAAGCCAGAAAACAAATGTTTGTAAAATTTCCTCTCAGTTTTATTTCCTTGCTGTGCTATAATATTTTTATTAAAATAAAAGAATGGCTATGCTAATATTTTCTTACAATATGTTAAACAGAACCTTGATATTTCAAAGCTAGTATAAAAACCCAATGTCTTATTTTCTGGTTTTTCTTATTTCAAATGTACCTCATTTTACTGTATTTTTCTTAGAACTTACAAAAATTAATTCTGAAAATTAACAGCATCTCTGTAAAACCTGTATGCTGAATTATAGACAGAAAGTTGTTTAAAAGAATCCATGTCTCTCACCTAATTTTCTCTTCATTGAAACCCCATGATATATTGAACATTATTTCCAAAAGTTCCTAAACAAGACTGAATAAAAAAGTATAGTTTTAAATGCCATCCTTTCCCAGTTTGCCTCACTTATGCTATATTCTTTGACTCCCACTGACATCTAGTGGATTAGGGTAAAATTACACAGCCAATAGATACTGCTTCCTTTTCTTCAATTTTTTTTTAACCAAGCTCCTCAGTTTATGAAAGTTTTTTTCTTTTGAAATCTAATATGAATGTACAGACTTTTGGGCAATCAGTTACTTATGCAATCATATAAAAAAACTAAGTGCACCCCATTAGAATGTTTGACTTTTCCACATATTTCAATATACAAGTATTTAGTCTTCATTTCAGCAATACTGAAAAAGGGGATATAATGTACTATTACATTGTGCAACTAAAATAAATATAAATGAAAGTTTCTCATGCAGGAAAAGTAAATACCCCGTATATACTGATTACTATCTCAAACACTTAACAATTAGAATCCAAACCACCAGAACATGATTAAAACATTATTAGATAGGAACTAGATAACTTACTGAAACCTCAAATATTTAGTTGGATGTACTCTTTATTATTGATGTGTTTGTATTATTATGCCTAGCTCTCTGAGCCTTTCAGAGAAGTTTCTACATGGCCATGAAACTGAGAAGGGATTCAAAAGGATTGCCAAACAAATGGACATGAAACATTGGGAAATTGGGAAATTATCTACAAGTGGAGAAGATTGCAAACAACTGCATACTTGCTCACGTCAGGCAGTCCCAAATTTAGCTGGGATGCAGGCAAAATGAGGAAACCAACATTGAGTTTTCTAGACACATGTAATAATGTAGGCTGTAAAAAAATGATATCCCTAATTTGTTGTATTCCAGGTATTTCTTATCTTGTTTTCTAATATGTGCCTCTTGAAGACATATGATATCTACCTTCTGTTTCACTAATTTTGAAAGTATCTTTTTCCTTTTTATCTGATTGTTCAATCCATTTATGTTTATTGATAATAGTTGGGTTCTTTTCTCTATTTTCTTATTTGTCTGCCGGTCTCTGATTTCTGGTTGTCCTAGGAGTTCTTTGTGGTCTGATCCTATTTTCCTTTCCTTCATCTTGGTTTTCCATTGTCACCCTAGTTCTTTCTTCCATTTCCTCACTTCCAGATCCTTGTATTTGTTCTTCAAGGGATAGTCTTTGTACTAGCTATCTCCAATTGCTCTCTACTGCTTGAGCTTTTCTCCACCCCTGTCAATCGATCGAATGATCGATGTGATCGAATAGTTCTTGGGCTTTGTCTAAATTGTCAGTTTTATTTTTTTTTCCCCTGCCAAGTTATTATCATTCCTTCTGGGATGATCTACCTAAATAAAATTTTCTTTATATTCAGTAGTGATGCCAGGAACCTATAATCCCTCCTTTGTTCTTGAATCCATCTAGGAATCTGCTTTAGTGTTATAATTTCTGTCCCTTTATAGAATATTGGTTCTTCTCTTGTAGTTTTGTATACATCCTCACAGATCTTTTTGCATGCAAATCTAATATGTACCTCTCTTGGGAAGTGGTGACATCTTGCATAATTATTTGAACTCGGTATATTTCTTCAAATTCATTCCTAATCTCTCTTTTATCCCTCTGCAGGGCTTCAGCAATCAGTTCCACCATTATCTCCCCTAAATTCTCTTCTTTTGTTTCAATTACATTCTGAAACCTCAAATAAAAAGAGGCTCGGCCCATCTCGAGATCTATCAGAGAATTTTCAAAATCCTTATTTACTGCCATTAGTTTTTGGTCTACCTGTTCTAATTTTTTTTCAGTTTGTTCTGTTTTCATTTCGACTGATTTAATTTTTTGTTCATTTTTTTGCATTGCCTGTTGAATTGAATCCATTTTGGTATCTAATGTTTATATATTGTTGTGGCCCCGCCCTCCGAGCCTATCTCATCGGAGGAAGAAGGCTCCGAACATGAAGAAGAGGAGTTGGCCAGGCCTCCCTCTCCAGGCCCCTTCCCTCTGGCACTGCCTCAAGTGCCGGCCGAGGAAGAGGAGATTAGCCAGGAGCCAGGTGTCTCCGATGAGAGCGAGGGAGGTGATCTGTCGTTCCTGGATCCACGCCAATGAAGGCATGATAAACGGTTGCAGCAGTTAAGGAGGCGTGCCAGGGATTATAACTGAGTCACTGGACCACACCCCAGAGACTATATAAGAGAGTGTGGTGGCTGTTTAAGACTCTGTGACGAACAAAAACTAACTCTGGCTAGTCACTTGAACAACGCCTAAATCTGCCGAAGGTTCCTTGTTTTGAACTGGACTATTTGCAATTTGTATGTATTTTCTGTTTATCTGATGAAGTAAAGCCCTTGGCAGTCGATGCTCGTATAGCTGCCAAGTTTTAGATAACAACCTGTGTGCGTGCCAAGTGCTTTCTTAACCCTCGGCTGGCTGTGTTTGTGTGTGTGTGTGGAGACGAGGACAGAACATCTATCCAATTTCAGGTCACCATGATTTTTAAACATTGTCTCTTGAAGTTTCATCATAGTGTACTGTATTGTAACCAATGTAGATTGCATCATTTGAACAGATGGATTAGTATTAGATTTTTCTTTTCTTTTTTTTATTGCAAAAGTTTTACAATTACATTTTCACCCCTTCCCCCCCCCTCACCCCACCCCAAACTTCCCAACCTCCCTAACCCTCCCTAACCCTCCCCTCCCCCCAGACTTCCAATATACTCACATCAGATAAAAAAAACCCTTAATATAAAACTTATATATAACTTGAACCCCTCCCTCCCCCTTATAATTTTTTAACTTCATTATATTAAAATGTTTCTATCTCAATATATCATTTTCAAATAAAAGCTATTTGATACTTCCTAGTTTGATATTTGTTCTGAACATAATCTATCCACTTTTTCCATTCCCATTCATAAGTCTCTTGTGAACAGTCTTTTAAATATGCTGAAATCTTCGCCATCTCTGCAAAACTGGCCATCTTCAAAGTCCATTCCTCGATCATAGGCAAAACTTCATTCTTCCAATATTTACCTATCAGTAATCTCGCAGCTGTTATCATGTACAATATCAACTTTGTTTCACCTGAAGTAAAACCCTTAACTATACCCAATAAAAACAATTGTGGAGAAAATTGAATTTTTTTCTTCAAAATATTCTGCATGACCCACCAAATTTTTATCCAAAAAGCCTTAACTTTCCTACAGGTCCACCAAACATGATAATATGTAGCATCTAAACAGTCACATCTCCAACATTTTGGCTGAACATTAGGGTACATACACGACAATTTTTTGGGGTCTAAATGCCATCTGTAAAACATTTTATAGAAATTTTCCCTCAAATTCTGCGACTGTGTGAATTTAACATTCTGAACCCAAATTTTTTCCCATGTTTCCAACATCACTGGCTCCTCAAAATTTTGTGCCCACTTAATCATACAATCTTTAACCAATTCAGTTTCTGAATCCCTTTCTAACAAAACATTATAAAGCCTTTTAATATGCATTGGACCTTTCTCTTTTATATGTCTAACCAATTCTTCCTCATGCAACATAATACCAATTTTTTGGTCCTCTTTCCATCTCAATTGTAGTTGATTATATTGTAACCAAGTTAAGTTAATCCCTTCGTCCAACAGTGTCTGTAGTGTCTTCAACTGCTATCTGCCCGCATCTGTAAAAAGAACCTCTTTGTATAAAAACCCCCCGAGTAACATTATATTTGTATTCCACATAATATGACCAAGATCCAGCCATAGCGGTATTTTATAATCCCATTTGAGTCGGTGCTTCTTCCAAACTCTCATCAAAGAGTCTCTAAGTATATGGCTTTTAAATACTTTATCCACTTTGTTATCATAAAATAAGTAGGCATGCCATCCAAATTCAAGATCAAAACTTTCTATATTCATTATTCCAGTCTTTTTCCTTCCAAACCAATCACTTGCTAGAGTCAAAGCTGCTGCTTCATAATATAACTGTAGGTTTGGAAGTTTAAGGCCTCCCCTTTTTGGAACATCTTGCATAATTTTCAATTTCACTCTCGGTTTTTTCTCGTTCCAGACAAACTTATTCACTCCAGTTTGCCACACTTTTAGTTGTTTATCACTTTTAAGCACCGGAATCATTTGAAACAAAAAAAGAAATCTTGGCAAAATGTTCATCTTAACTGCTGCTATTCTTCCAAGTAAAGACAGCTGCAGTTTTTTCCAAGTCTCCATATCTTTTTGCACTTCTCGCCACAACACCTCATAATTATTTTGAAACAATTTGATATTTGATTCTGCAACCTGAACTCCTAGATATTTTACCTTTGGTACAATCTCAAAACCTGCCCTCCTTTGAAGCTCGTGTTTATGATCTTGTGTCATATTTTTAACTATCATCTTAGTTTTTTTCTGGTTCAATCTAAAACCTGAAACTTTACCATAATCTTGTATAATATCCTTCATCTGGATTATTGATTCCATTGGCTGTGTCAGGGTAACAATCAAATCATCTGCAAATGCCTTTATTCTGTAATCCTCTTGCCTTATCATTATACCTTTCAAGATATTAGAATCCCGTATTGTGTTTAACAAGACTTCTAATGTTAAAATAAACAACAGTGGGGACAACGGACATCCCTGTCTTGTTCCTTTTTCAATTTTAAACTCTGTTGTCAGACTTCCATTAATAATAATCTGTGCCTTTTGCTCTTGGTAAATTGCTGAAACCGCCTGTATAAATTGATCCCCAAAGTCCATCTTTTTTAAAGTCTTTAGTAGAAAATTCCAATCCACTCTATCAAAGGCCTTCTCTGCATCCAAGAAGACCAGCACTGCAGGGATCTGTTTATTCTTCTCAAGATATTCCAATAAATCTATTACTTGCCTTACATTGTCATTCATGTATCTACCCTCGATAAATCCCGCTTGATCTTCATGAATCACCTTTTGAATTACTGGCATCAACCTGTTGGCTAGTACTTTTGCGTAAATTTTATAATCAGTATTCAGAAGAGATATTGGTCTATAATTCTCCGGTTTTTTAGGACCTGCTTGCTCTTTTGGTATCAAAGAAATATAAGCTGTTGTCCATGATGGGGGTATTTTACCCCCTTGTTGAATATTACAAAATAGATCTCTAAGTTGTTCCACCATTTCTGCTTGCAAGGTTTTATAATACACTGCAGTCAAACCATCCGTTCCAGGAGCTTTAGCTGTTTTTAATTGTTTAATTGCTGCCATTATCTCCTCTTCTGTTATAGGATAATTCATTCTTTCCTTTTGTTGATCAGTAATTTTTGTAACTCTTTTATTATCTAAGTATTTTTCTATAAGTCGATTCTGCACATCATCTTTGGCATATAGTTTAGTATAATAGTCCACAAAAGCTTCTTTAATTAATTTTTGTTGAAAAATTTCTTTCCCTCCAATATCAATACTATCAATAGTCCGTATACTCTGCTTTTTCCTTAATGTATAGGCCAACCATCTGCCCGGTTTATTGGCATTACAAAATGTATTATGCTTCGCATATTGTAAATTTGTTGCAACTTGTTCCGCCATAAGCATTTGAAATTGGTCTTTCAAAAGTTTTATAACACCACGTATTCTCTCATCTGTTGGGTTTTTAATAAGTAGCTGTTCTTTATTCTTTATTTCTACTTCCAGTTCAGATCTTTTCTTTTGTCGAATCAGTCTATGTTTAGAGTTCATATAAATAAGCACCCCTCTCATATAAACTTTGCTCGCGTCCCATACAATTTCAATTGGGGTACCTTTATTCAGGTTCATTTCAAAAAATTCTTTCAAATGCTTTTTAAGTTCTATTATATTTTTTTCATATCTGAACAAGTTTTCATTCAATCTCCAAGAGCGTCACTCAATCTTACCCATTTCAATTTCTATCCATACTGGGCTATGGTCAGTCAGAGTTCTTGGAAAAATCTTTGTTCTTTTTGTCTTCACAAGTAAATCATCTGACAACAAAATAAAGTCAATCCTAGAGAAAGATCTATGTCTATCGGAAAAAAAAGTATAATCCAGTTCTTTTGGATTATGTATTCTCCAAATATCTTTTAATTCCAAATCTTCTTTCATGTCAAAAAAAGTCTGTGGTAATCTGATCCTAGATTTCGCCAAACTCTTTTTATCTAATTTTGAATCAATTACTCCATTCCAATCTCCCATAATTAGAATAGATCTATAGTCCCATTGCAATATTTTAGTATGTAACATTTTATAGAAATGGTCCTGTTGTTGATTAGGAGCATAAATTCCAATCAAAAGAATTTATTTATTTATTTATTTATTTAATTAAATTTCTATACCGCCCTTCTCCAAATAGGACTCAGGGCGGTGCACAGCCAGAGTAAAAACAGAGCATACAAAATTTAAAAAACAATATTAAAATAATTTGAATATTATGGCCATAAATTAAAACAACCCAATTTAAAACAATTTAAAATTTAAGTCAAGCCAGCCCAGCTAGTTGAAATAAATAAGTTTTCAGGGCCCGACGAAAAATCCGGAGGTCTGTTATTGTACGTAACTCTGGGGGAAGGTTGTTCCAGAGGGTGGGCGCCGTCACAGAGAAGGCTCTCCCCCTGGGGGTCGCCAGCCAACATTGTCTGGCAGACGGCACCCTGAGGAGGCCCACTCTGTGCGAGCGAACTGGCCGGTGGGAGGCTATTGGTGGCAGAAGGCGGTCTCGTAAGTACCCCGGCCCTAAGCCATGGAGCGCTTTAAAGGTGGTCACCAACACCTTGAAGCGCACCCGGAAGACCACCTGGAGCCAGTGCAGTTCGCGCAGGAGAGGTGTCACATGGGAGCGCCTCGTCGCCCCCATAATCCCCTGCGTGGCTGCGTTCTGGACCAGCTGGAGCCTCCGGGTGCACCCCAGGGGGAGTCCCATGTAGAGAGCATTGCAGTAGTCCAGGTGGGAAGTGACTAGTACCTGAGTGACTGTGCGTAGAGAGTCCCAATCTAGAAAGGGACGCAACTGGCATATCAGGCGAATCTGATAAAAAGCCCCCCTGGCCACGGCTGTCAAATGGTCTTCTAAAGACAGCCGTGCGTCCAGGAGGACGCCCAAGTTACGAGCCCTCTCCGTGGGGGCGAGTGATTCACCCCCAATAGCCAGCGATGGCGTCAGCTGGCTATATCGGGACGCTGGAAGCCACTCGGTCTTGGAGGGGTTGAGTCGGAACCTGTTTCTCCCCATCCAGGCCCGCACAGCCTCCAGGCACTGGGACATCACTTCAAGGGCATTGTTGGGGTGGCCTGGGGTGGAGATGTACAGCTGGGTGTCATCAGCGTACTGATGGAACTCCACCCCGAAGCCACGGATGATCTCACCCAGCGGCTTTACATAAATGTTGAACAGAAGGGGCGAGAGGACCGACCCTTGTGGCACCCCACAAGCAAGGTGCCTCGGGGTCGACCGCTGCCCCCCCGTCAACACAGATTGCAACCGGTCAGAGAGGTAGGAGGAGAACCACCGCAGAACGGTGCCCCCTACCCCCAACCCCGCCAACCGGTGCAACATGATACCATGGTCGATGGTATCAAAAGCCGCTGAGAGGTCTAACAGGACCAGGATAGAGGAGCAACCCCTATCCCGAGCCCTCCAGAGATCATCCACCAACGCGACCAATGCCGTTTCCGTGCTGTGCCCAGGCCGGAAGCCAGACTGGAGCAGGTCTAGATAGACAGCTTCATCCAGGTACCGGGGAAGCTGTTGCGCTACCACACTCTCAACAACCTTCGCAACGAAGCGAAGGTTGGAGACTGGACGATAGTTAGCCAAAACAGCCGGATCCAGAGAGGGCTTCTTGAGGAGGGGCCTCACAACTGCTTCTTTCAAAGCAGCCGGCAGGACCCCCTCACTCAAAGAAGCATTAACAATCTTCTGGAGCCAGCCTCGTGTCACCTCCCGGGAAGCCAGTACCAACCAGGAGGGACACGGCCGGGCGATTATCTGATGACGCGATAAGAGCGGCAAAATAGCTAGATTTCGCCGCTTTTATCGCCACTAGGTAGGTCTTAATATGAGACCTCACCAGTGTTCGGTCGGATTCAGAGCGGCTGGTCCTCCAACTACTCTCTAGGCGTCTTTTCCGGCGCTTCATCTCCCTGAGCTCCTCGGAGAACCAAGGAGCTAGGTGAGTTCAGTGCCGGGTCAGAGGCCGCAAAGGCACGACACGGTCCAAGGCCCCGGCAGCCGCATTATCCCAGGTGGCCACCAGGTCCTCAGCCGAGTCATGAGCCAGAGTCTCAGGAAATGGCCCAAGCTCCATCTGGAACCTATCAGGGTCCA
This sequence comes from Arizona elegans, assembly GCA_022577455.1. Taxonomy (NCBI): domain Eukaryota; kingdom Metazoa; phylum Chordata; class Lepidosauria; order Squamata; family Colubridae; genus Arizona; species Arizona elegans. The sequence continues at coordinate 161,953,665 of JAKOOJ010000001.1, forward strand.
TCAGGCGCCTGGGGCGGAACCACCTGGTTGGTCCCGCCTCCCTGCAGCGGGGTGCAGCAGTTAGAAAGTCCAGCCGAAGGAGCGAGTGGTCAGACCATGACAAGGGTTCGATGACTATATCCCCTATATCAAGGCCACTCGACCACTGACCAGAGACAAAAACTAAGTCCAGAGTGTGTCCACCCGTGTGATTTGGACATTTGCTGTAAGCAATTCGATGACTACAAACGTACCATCTTCATCTGCTTCTATAATTTTAGCTGTTGATCTTTTGTTTACATAAATAACCACACCATTCTTTTTTTGCAAAGTTGAAATTCCATGTCTAACAATATTATTATTAGCTGTTTTTAAAAATCGAGTGTTTTTGCTGCCCGAGGAAGAATACGCCTGATGCCGCGGTCAGAAAAAAAGCTGCCCAGGAGCAAAAAAAAATTTTTTTTCTCAAATGTAATAACGGATGGTAAAATGTGATTCGGGGTGGAATTCCATGTCTAAAAATATTATTATTAGCTGTTTTTAAAAATCGAGTGTTTTTGCTGCCCGAGGAAGAAAACGCGTGATGCCGCGGTCAGAAAAAAAGCTGCCCAGGAGCAAAAAAATTTTTTTTTTCTCAAATGTAATAATGGATGCTAGAATGTGATTCGGGGTGGAATTCCATGTCTAAAAATATTATTATTAGCTGTTTTTAAAAATCGAGTGTTTTTGCTGCCCGAGGAAGAAAACGCCTGAAGCCGCGGTCAGAAAAAAAGCTGCCCAGGAGCAAAAAAAAATTTTTTTTTCTCAAATGTAATAACGGATGCTAGAATGTGATTCCAGGTGGAATTCCATGTCTAACAATATTATTATTAGCTGTTTTTAAAAATCGAGTGTTTTTGCTGCCCGAGGAAGAATACGCCTGATGCCGCGGTCAGAAAAAAAGCTGCCCAGGAGCAAAAAAATTTTTTTTTCTCAAATGTAATAACGGATGCTAGAATGCGATTCGGGGTGGAATTCCATGTCTAAAAATATTATTATTAGCTGTTTTTAAAAATCGAGTGTTTTTGCTGCCCGAGGAAGAAAACGCCTGATGCCCTGGTCAGAATAAAAGCTCCGAAGGAGCAAAAAAAATTTTTTTTCTCAAATGTAATAACGGATGGGAGAATGTGATTCGGGGTGGAATTCCATGTCTAAAAATATTATTATTAGCTGTTTTTAAAAATCGAGTGTTTTTGCTGCCCGAGGAAGAAAACGCGTGATGCCGCGGTCAGAAAAAAAGCTGCCCAGGAGCAAAAAAAATTTTTTTTTTCTCAAATGTAATAACGGATGCTAGAATGTGATTCCGGGTGGAATTCCATGTCTAACAATATTATTATTAGCTGTTTTTAAAAATCGAGTGTTTTTGCTGCCCGAGGAAGAATACGACTGATGCCGCGGTCAGAAAAAAAGCTGCCCAGGAGCAAAAAAAAATTTTTTTCTCAAATGTAATAACGGATGGTAAAATGTGATTCGGGGTGGAATTCCATGTCTAACAATATTATTATTAGCTGTTTTTAAAAATCGAGTGTTTTTGCTGCCCGAGGAAGAATACGCCTGATGCCGCGGTCAGAAAAAAAGCTGCCCAGCAGCAAAAAAAAATTTTTTTCTCAAATGTAATAACGGATGGTAAAATGTGATTCGGGGTGGAATTCCATGTCTAACAATATTATTATTACCTCTTTTTAAAAATCGAGTGTTTTTGCTGCCCGAGGAAGAAAACGCCTGATGCCGCGGTCAGAAAAAAAGCTGCCCAGGAGCAAAAAAAATTTTTTTTTCTCAAATGTAATAACGGATGCTAGAATGTGATTCGGGGTGGAATTCCATGTCTAAAAATATTATTATTAGCTGTTTTTAAAAATCGAGTGTTTTTGCTGCCCGAGGAAGAAAACGCGTGATGCTACGGTCAGAATAAAAGCTGCCCAGGAGCAAAAAAAAATTTTTTTCTCAAATGTAATAACGGATGGGAGAATGTGATTCGGGGTGGAATTCCATGTCTAAAAATATTATTATTAGCTGTTTTTAAAAATCGAGTGTTTTTGCTGCCCGAGGAAGAAAACGCCTGATGCCGCGATCAGAAAAAAAGCTGCCCAGGAGCAAAAAAAATTTTTTTTTTCTCAAATGTAATAACTGATGCTAGAATGTTATTCGGGGTGGAATTCCATGTCTAAAAATATTATTATTAGCTGTTTTTAAAAATCGAGTGTTTTTGCTGCCCGAGGAAGAAAACGCGTGATGCCACGGTCAGAATAAAAGCTGCCAAGGAGCAAAAAAAAAGTTTTTTCTCAAATGTAATAACGGATGGTAAAATGTGATTCGGGGTGGAATTCCATGTCTAAAAATATTATTATTAGCTGTTTTTAAAAATCAAGTGTTTTTGCTGCCCGAGGAAGAAAACGCGTGATGCCGCGGTCAGAAAAAAAGCTGCCGAGGAGCAAAAATTTTTTTTTTTCTCAAATGTAATAACGGATGCGAGAATGTGATTCGGGGTGGAATTCCATGTCTAAAAATATAATTATTAGCTGTTATAAAAAATCGAGTGTTTTTGCTGCCCGAGCAAGAAACCAAGTGATGCCACGGTCAGAAAAAAAGCTGCCGAGGAGCAAAAAATTTTTTTTTCTCAAATGTAATAACGGTTGCTAGAACGTGATTCGGGGTGGAATTCCATGTCTAACAATATTATTATTAGCTGTTTTTAAAAATCGAGTGTTTTTGCTGCCTGAGGAAGAAAACGCCTGATGCCGCGATCAGAAAAAAAGCTGCCCAGGAGCAAAAAAATTTTTTTTTCTCAAATGTAATAACGGATGCTAGAATGTGATTCGGGCTGGAATTCCATGTCTAAAAATATTATTATTAGCTGTTTTTAAAAATCGAGTGTATTTGCTGCCCGAAGAAGAAAACGCCTGATGCCGCGGTCAGAAAAAAAGCTGCCCAGGAGCAAAAAAAATTTTTTTTCTCAAATGTAATAACGGATGGTAAAATGTGATTCGGGGTGGAATTCCATGTCTAAAAATATTATTATTAGCTGTTTTTAAAAATCGAGTGTTTTTGCTGCCCGAGGAAGAAAACGCCTGATGCCGCGGTCAGAAAAAAAGCTGCCCAGGAGCAAAAAAATTTTTTTTTTCTCAAATGTAATAACGGATGCTAGAATGTTATTCGGGGTGGAATTCCATGTCTAAAAATATTATTATTAGCTGTTTTTAAAAATCGAGTGTTTTTGCTGCCCGAGGAAGAAAACGCGTGATGCCACGGTCAGAATAAAAGCTGCCAAGGAGCAAAAAAAAAGTTTTTTCTCAAATGTAATAACGGATGGTAAAATGTGATTCGGGGTGGAATTCCATGTCTAAAAATATTATTATTAGCTGTTTTTAAAAATCAAGTGTTTTTGCTGCCCGAGGAAGAAAACGCGTGATGCCGCGGTCAGAAAAAAAGCTGCCGAGGAGCAAAAAAATTTTTTTTTCTCAAATGTAATAACGGATGCGAGAATGTGATTCGGGGTGGAATTCCATGTCTAAAAATATTATTATTAGCTGTTATAAAAAATCGAGTGTTTTTGCTGCCCGAGCAAGAAACCAAGTGATGCCACGGTCAGAAAAAAAGCTGCCGAGGAGCAAAAAAAATTTTTTTTCTCAAATGTAATAACGGTTGCTAGAACGTGATTCGGGGTGGAATTCCATGTCTAACAATATTATTATTAGCTGTTTTTAAAAATCGAGTGTTTTTGCTGCCTGAGGAAGAAAACGCCTGATGCCGCGGTCAGAAAAAAAGCTACCCAGGAGCAAAAAAATTTTTTTTTCTCAAATGTAATAACGGATGCTAGAATGTGATTCGGGCTGGAATTCCATGTCTAAAAATATTATTATTAGATGTTTTTAAAAATCGAGTGTTTTTGCTGCCCGAAGAAGAAAACGCCTGATGCCGCGGTCAGAAAAAAAGCTGCCCAGGAGCAAAAAAAATTTTTTTTCTCAAATGTAATAACGGATGGTAAAATGTGATTCGGGGTGGAATTCCATGTCTAAAAATATTATTATTAGCTGTTTTTAAAAATCGAGTGTTTTTGCTGCCCGAGGAAGAAAACGCGTGATGCCGCGGTCAGAAAAAAAGCTGCCCAGGAGCAAAAAAAATTTTTTTTTCTCAAATGTAATAACTGATGCTAGAATATTATTCAGGGTGGAATTCCATGTCTAAAAATATTATTATTAGCTGTTTTTAAAAATCGAGTGTTTTTGCTGCCCGAGGAAGAAAACGCGTGATGCGACGGTAAGAATAAAAGCTGCCAAGGAGCAAAAAAAAATTTTTTTCACAAATGTAATAACGGATGGTAAAATGTGATTCGGGGTGGAATTCCATGTCTAAAAATATTATTATTATCTGTTTTTAAAAATCGAGTGTTTTTGCTGCCCGAGGAAGAAAACGCATGATGCCGCGGTCAGAAAAAAAGCTGCCCAGGAGCAAAAAAAAATTTTTTTTTCTCAAATGTAATAACGGATGCTAGAATGTGATTCCGGGTGGAATTCCATGTCTAAAAATATTATTATTAGCTGTTTTTAAAAATTGAGTTTTTTAGCTGCCCGAGCAAGAAAACAAGTGATGCCGCGGTCAGAAAAAAAGCTGCCGAGGAGCAAAAAAATTTTTTTTCTCAAATGTAATAACGGATGCGAGAATGTGATTCGGGGTGGAATTCCATGTCTAAAAATATTATTATTAGCTGTTTTTAAAAATCGAGTGTTTTTGCTGCCAGAGGAAGAAAACGCGTGATGCCGCGGTCAGAAAAAAAGCTGCCTAGGAGCAAAAAAATTTTTTTTTTCTCAAATGTAATAATGGATGCTAGAATGTGATTCGGGGTGGAATTCCATGTCTAAAAATATTATTATTAGCTGTTTTTAAAAATCAAGTGTTTTTGCTGCCCGAGGAAGAAAACGCGTGATTCCACGGTCAGAAAAAAAGCTGCCCAGGAGCAAAAAAAAATTTTTTTTTCTCAAATGTAATAACGGATGCTAGAATGTGATTCCGGGTGGAATTCCATGTCTAAAAATATTATTATTAGCTGTTTTTAAAAATCGAGTGTTTTTGCTGCCCGAGGAAGAATACGCCTGATGCCGCGGTCAGAAAAAAAGCTGCCCAGGAGCAAAAAAAAATTTTTTTCTCAAATGTAATAATGGATGGTAAAATGTGATTCGGGGTGGAATTCCATGTCTAACAATATTATTATTAGCTGTTTTTAAAAATCGAGTGTTTTTGCTGCTCGAGGAAGAATACGCCTGATGCCGCGGTCAGAAAAAAAGCTGCCCAGGAGCAAAAAAAAATTTTTTTCTCAAATGTAATAACGGATGCTAAAATGTGATTCGGGGTGGAATTCCATGTCTAACAATATTATTATTACCTGTTTTTAAAAATCGAGTGTTTTTGCTGCCAGAGGAAGAAAACGCCTGATGCCGCGGTCAGAAAAAAAGCTGCCCAGGAGCAAAAAAAATTTTTTTTCTCAAATGTAATAACGGATGCTAGAATGTGATTCGGGGTGGAATTCCATGTCTAAAACTATTATTATTAGCTGTTTTTAAAAATCGAGTGTTTTTGCTGCCCGAGGAAGAAAACGCGTGATGCCACGGTCAGAATAAAAGCTGCCCAGGAGCAAAAAAAATTTTTTTTCTCAAATGTAATAACGGATGGGAGAATGTGATTCGGGGTGGAATTCCATGTCTAAAAATATTATTATTAGCTGTTTTTAAAAATCAAGTGTTTTTGCTGCCCGAGGAAGAAAACGCCTGATGCCACGGTCAGAAAAAAAGCTGCCCAGGAGCAAAAAAAAATTTTTTTTTCTCAAATGTAATAACGGATGCGAGAATGTGATTCGGGGTGGAATTCCATGTCTAAAAATATTATTATTAGCTGTTTTAAAAAATCGAGTGTTTTTGCTGCCCGAGCAAGAAAATAAGTGATGCCACGGTCAGAAAAAAAGCTGCCGAGGAGCAAAAAAATTTTTTTTTCTCAAATGTAATAACGGTTGCTAGAACGTGATTCGGGGTGGAATTCCATGTCTAACAATATTATTATTAGCTGTTTTTAAAAATCGAGTGTTTTTGCTGCCTGAGGAAGAAAACGCCTGATGCCGCGGTCAGAAAAAAAGCTGCCCAGGAGCAAAAAAAAATTTTTTTCTCAAATGTAATAACGGATGCTAGAATGTGATTCGGGCTGGAATTCCATGTCTAAAAATATTATTATTAGCTGTTTTTAAAAATCGAGTGTTTTTGCTGCCCGAAGAAGAAAACGCCTGATGCCGCAGTCAGAAAAAAAGCTGCCCAGGAGCAAAAAAAATTTTTTTTCTCAAATGTAATAACGGATGGTAAAATGTGATTCGGGGTGGAATTCCATGTCTAAAAATATTATTATTAGCTGTTTTTAAAAATCGAGTGTTTTTGCTGCCCGAGGAAGAAAACGCGTGATGCCGCGGTCAGAAAAAAAGCTGCCTAGGAGCAAAAAAATTTTTTTTTTCTCAAATGTAATAATGGATGCTAGAATGTGATTCGGGGTGGAATTCCATGTCTAAAAATATTATTATTAGCTGTTTTTAAAAATCGAGTGTTTTTGCTGCCCGAGGAAGAAAACGCGTGATTCCACGGTCAGAATAAAAGCTCCCAAGGAGCAAAAAAAATTTTTTTTCTCAAATGTAATAACGGATGGGAGAATGTGATTCGGGGTGGAATTCCATGTCTAAAAATATTATTATTAGCTGTTTTTAAAAATCGAGTGTTTTTGCTTCCCGAGGAAGAAAACGCGTGATGCCACGGTCAGAGAAAAAGCTGCCAAGGAGCAAAAAAAAAGTTTTTTCTCAAATGTAATAACGGATGGTAAAATGTGATTCGGGGTGGAATTCCATGTCTAAAAATATTATTATTAGCTGTTTTTAAAAATCAAGTGTTTTTGCTGCCCGAGGAAGAAAACGCGTGATGCGGCGGTCAGAAAAAAAGCTGCCGAGGAGCAAAAAAAATTTTTTTTCTCAAATGTAATAACGGATGCGAGAATGTGATTCGGGGTGGAATTCCATGTCTAAAAATATTATTATTAGCTGTTTTAAAAAATCGAGTGTTTTTGCTGCCCGAGCAAGAAACCAAGTGATGCCACGGTCAGAAAAAAAGCTGCCGAGGAGCAAAAAATTTTTTTTTCTCAAATGTAATAACGGTTGCTAGAACGTGATTCGGGGTGGAATTCCATGTCTAACAATATTATTATTAGCTGTTTTTAAAAATCGAGTGTTTTTGCTGCCTGAGGAAGAAAACGCCTGATGCCGCGGTCAGAAAAAAAGCTGCCCAGGAGCAAAAAAATTTTTTTTTCTCAAATGTAATAACGGATGCTAGAATGTGATTCGGGCTGGAATTCCATGTCTAAAAATATTATTATTAGCTGTTTTTAAAAATCGAGTGTTTTTGCTGCCCGAAGAAGAAAACGCGTGATGCCGCGGTCAGAAAAAAAGCTGCCCAGGAGCAAAAAAAATTTTTTTTCTCAAATGTAATAACGGATGGTAAAATGTGATTCGGGGTGGAATTCCATGTCTAAAAATATTATTATTAGCTGTTTTTAAAAATCGAGTGTTTTTGCTGCCCGAGGAAGAAAACGCGTGATGCCGCGGTCAGAAAAAAAGCTGCCCAGGAGCAAAAAAAATTTTTTTTCTCAAATCTAATAACTGATGCTAGAATATTATTCGGGGTGGAATTCCATGTCTAAAAATATTATTATTAGCTGTTTTTAAAAATCGAGTGTTTTTGCTGCCCGAGGAAGAAAACGCGTGATGCCACGGTCAGAATAAAAGCTGCCAAGGAGCAAAAAAAAAATTTTTTCACAAATGTAATAACGGATGGTAAAATGTGATTCGGGGTGGAATTCCATGTCTAAAAATATTATTATTAGCTGTTTTTAAAAATCGAGTGTTTTTGCTGCCCGAGGAAGAAAACGCGTGATGCCGCGGTCAGAAAAAAAGCTGCCGAGGAGGAAAAAAATTTTTTTTCTCAAATGTAATAACGGATGCGAGAATGTGATTCGGGGTGGAATTCCATGTCTAAAAATATTGTTATTAGCTGTTTTTAAAAATCGAGTGTTTTTGCTGCCCGAGGAAGAAAACGCGTGATGCCGCGGTCAGAAAAAAAGCTGCCTAGGAGCAAAAAAATTTTTTTTTTCTCAAATGTAATAATGGATGCTAGAATGTGATTCGGGGTGGAATTCCATGTCTAAAAATATTATTATTAGCTGTTTTTAAAAATCGAGTGTTTTTGCTGCCCGAGGAAGAAAACGCGTGATTCCACGGTCAGAATAAAAGCTCCCAAGGAGCAAAAAAAATTTTTTTTCTCAAATGTAATAACGGATGGGAGAATGTGATTCGGGGTGGAATTCCATGTCTAAAAATATTATTATTAGCTGTTTTAAAAAATCGAGTGTTTTTGCTGCCCGAGCAAGAAAATAAGTGATGCCACGGTCAGAAAAAAAGCTGCCGAGGAGCAAAAAATTTTTTTTTTCTCAAATGTAATAACGGTTGCTAGAACGTGATTCGGGGTGGAATTCCATGTCTAACAATATTATTATTAGCTGTTTTTAAAAATCGAGTGTTTTTGCTGCCTGAGGAAGAAAACGCCTGATGCCGCGGTCAGAAAAAAAGCTGCCCAGGAGCAAAAAAAAATTTTTTTCTCAAATGTAATAACGGATGCTAGAATGTGATTCGGGCTGGAATTCCATGTCTAAAAATATTATTATTAGCTGTTTTTAAAAATCGAGTGTTTTTGCTGCCCGAAGAAGAAAACGCCTGATGCCGCAGTCAGAAAAAAAGCTGCCCAGGAGCAAAAAAAATTTTTTTTCTCAAATGTAATAACGGATGGTAAAATGTGATTCGGGGTGGAATTCCATGTCTAAAAATATTATTATTAGCTGTTTTTAAAAATCGAGTGTTTTTGCTGCCCGAGGAAGAAAACGCGTGATGCCGCGGTCAGAAAAAAAGCTGCCTAGGAGCAAAAAAATTTTTTTTTTCTCAAATGTAATAATGGATGCTAGAATGTGATTCGGGGTGGAATTCCATGTCTAAAAATATTATTATTAGCTGTTTTTAAAAATCGAGTGTTTTTGCTGCCCGAGGAAGAAAACACGTGATTCCACGGTCAGAATAAAAGCTCCCAAGGAGCAAAAAAAATTTTTTTTCTCAAATGTAATAACGGATGGGAGAATGTGATTCGGGGTGGAATTCCATGTCTAAAAATATTATTATTAGCTGTTTTTAAAAATCGAGTGTTTTTGCTTCCCGAGGAAGAAAACGCGTGATGCCACGGTCAGAAAAAAAGCTGCCAAGGAGCAAAAAAAAAGTTTTTTCTCAAATGTAATAACGGATGGTAAAATGTGATTCGGGGTGGAATTCCATGTCTAAAAATATTATTATTAGCTGTTTTTAAAAATCAAGTGTTTTTGCTGCCCGAGGAAGAAAACGCGTGATGCGGCGGTCAGAAAAAAAGCTGCCGAGGAGCAAAAAAAATTTTTTTTCTCAAATGTAATAACGGATGCGAGAATGTGATTCGGGGTGGAATTCCATGTCTAAAAATATTATTATTAGCTGTTTTAAAAAATCGAGTGTTTTTGCTGCCCGAGCAAGAAACCAAGTGATGCCACGGTCAGAAAAAAAGCTGCCGAGGAGCAAAAAATTTTTTTTTCTCAAATGTAATAACGGTTGCTAGAACGTGATTCGGGGTGGAATTCCATGTCTAACAATATTATTATTAGCTGTTTTTAAAAATCGAGTGTTTTTGCTGCCTGAGGAAGAAAACGCCTGATGCCGCGGTCAGAAAAAAAGCTGCCCAGGAGCAAAAAAATTTTTTTTTCTCAAATGTAATAACGGATGCTAGAATGTGATTCGGGCTGGAATTCCATGTCTAAAAATATTATTATTAGCTGTTTTTAAAAATCGAGTGTTTTTGCTGCCCGAAGAAGAAAACGCGTGATGCCGCGGTCAGAAAAAAAGCTGCCCAGGAGCAAAAAAAATTTTTTTTCTCAAATGTAATAACGGATGGTAAAATGTGATTCGGGGTGGAATTCCATGTCTAAAAATATTATTATTAGCTGTTTTTAAAAATCGAGTGTTTTTGCTGCCCGAGGAAGAAAACGCGTGATGCCGCGGTCAGAAAAAAAGCTGCCCAGGAGCAAAAAAAATTTTTTTTCTCAAATGTAATAACTGATGCTAGAATATTATTCGGGGTGGAATTCCATGTCTAAAAATATTATTATTAGCTGTTTTTAAAAATCGAGTGTTTTTGCTGCCCGAGGAAGAAAACGCGTGATGCCACGGTCAGAATAAAAGCTGCCAAGGAGCAAAAAAAAAATTTTTTCACAAATGTAATAACGGATGGTAAAATGTGATTCGGGGTGGAATTCCATGTCTAAAAATATTATTATTAGCTGTTTTTAAAAATCGAGTGTTTTTGCTGCCCGAGGAAGAAAACGCGTGATGCCGCGGTCAGAAAAAAAGCTGCCGAGGAGGAAAAAAATTTTTTTTCTCAAATGTAATAACGGATGCGAGAATGTGATTCGGGGTGGAATTCCATGTCTAAAAATATTGTTATTAGCTGTTTTTAAAAATCGAGTGTTTTTGCTGCCCGAGGAAGAAAACGCGTGATGCCGCGGTCAGAAAAAAAGCTGCCTAGGAGCAAAAAAATTTTTTTTTTCTCAAATGTAATAATGGATGCTAGAATGTGATTCGGGGTGGAATTCCATGTCTAAAAATATTATTATTAGCTGTTTTTAAAAATCGAGTGTTTTTGCTGCCCGAGGAAGAAAACGCGTGATTCCACGGTCAGAATAAAAGCTCCCAAGGAGCAAAAAAAATTTTTTTTCTCAAATGTAATAACGGATGGGAGAATGTGATTCGGGGTGGAATTCCATGTCTAAAAATATTATTATTAGCTGTTTTAAAAAATCGAGTGTTTTTGCTGCCCGAGCAAGAAAATAAGTGATGCCACGGTCAGAAAAAAAGCTGCCGAGGAGCAAAAAATTTTTTTTTTCTCAAATGTAATAACGGTTGCTAGAACGTGATTCGGGGTGGAATTCCATGTCTAACAATATTATTATTAGCTGTTTTTAAAAATCGAGTGTTTTTGCTGCCTGAGGAAGAAAACGCCTGATGCCGCGGTCAGAAAAAAAGCTGCCCAGGAGCAAAAAAAAATTTTTTTCTCAAATGTAATAACGGATGCTAGAATGTGATTCGGGCTGGAATTCCATGTCTAAAAATATTATTATTAGCTGTTTTTAAAAATCGAGTGTTTTTGCTGCCCGAAGAAGAAAACGCCTGATGCCGCAGTCAGAAAAAAAGCTGCCCAGGAGCAAAAAAAATTTTTTTTCTCAAATGTAATAACGGATGGTAAAATGTGATTCGGGGTGGAATTCCATGTCTAAAAATATTATTATTAGCTGTTTTTAAAAATCGAGTGTTTTTGCTGCCCGAGGAAGAAAACGCGTGATGCCGCGGTCAGAAAAAAAGCTGCCTAGGAGCAAAAAAATTTTTTTTTTCTCAAATGTAATAATGGATGCTAGAATGTGATTCGGGGTGGAATTCCATGTCTAAAAATATTATTATTAGCTGTTTTTAAAAATCGAGTGTTTTTGCTGCCCGAGGAAGAAAACACGTGATTCCACGGTCAGAATAAAAGCTCCCAAGGAGCAAAAAAAATTTTTTTTCTCAAATGTAATAACGGATGGGAGAATGTGATTCGGGGTGGAATTCCATGTCTAAAAATATTATTATTAGCTGTTTTTAAAAATCGAGTGTTTTTGCTTCCCGAGGAAGAAAACGCGTGATGCCACGGTCAGAAAAAAAGCTGCCAAGGAGCAAAAAAAAAGTTTTTTCTCAAATGTAATAACGGATGGTAAAATGTGATTCGGGGTGGAATTCCATGTCTAAAAATATTATTATTAGCTGTTTTTAAAAATCAAGTGTTTTTGCTGCCCGAGGAAGAAAACGCGTGATGCGGCGGTCAGAAAAAAAGCTGCCGAGGAGCAAAAAAAATTTTTTTTCTCAAATGTAATAACGGATGCGAGAATGTGATTCGGGGTGGAATTCCATGTCTAAAAATATTATTATTAGCTGTTTTAAAAAATCGAGTGTTTTTGCTGCCCGAGCAAGAAACCAAGTGATGCCACGGTCAGAAAAAAAGCTGCCGAGGAGCAAAAAATTTTTTTTTCTCAAATGTAATAACGGTTGCTAGAACGTGATTCGGGGTGGAATTCCATGTCTAACAATATTATTATTAGCTGTTTTTAAAAATCGAGTGTTTTTGCTGCCTGAGGAAGAAAACGCCTGATGCCGCGGTCAGAAAAAAAGCTGCCCAGGAGCAAAAAAATTTTTTTTTCTCAAATGTAATAACGGATGCTAGAATGTGATTCGGGCTGGAATTCCATGTCTAAAAATATTATTATTAGCTGTTTTTAAAAATCGAGTGTTTTTGCTGCCCGAAGAAGAAAACGCGTGATGCCGCGGTCAGAAAAAAAGCTGCCCAGGAGCAAAAAAAATTTTTTTTCTCAAATGTAATAACGGATGGTAAAATGTGATTCGGGGTGGAATTCCATGTCTAAAAATATTATTATTAGCTGTTTTTAAAAATCGAGTGTTTTTGCTGCCCGAGGAAGAAAACGCGTGATGCCGCGGTCAGAAAAAAAGCTGCCCAGGAGCAAAAAAAATTTTTTTTCTCAAATGTAATAACTGATGCTAGAATATTATTCGGGGTGGAATTCCATGTCTAAAAATATTATTATTAGCTGTTTTTAAAAATCGAGTGTTTTTGCTGCCCGAGGAAGAAAACGCGTGATGCCACGGTCAGAATAAAAGCTGCCAAGGAGCAAAAAAAAAATTTTTTCACAAATGTAATAACGGATGGTAAAATGTGATTCGGGGTGGAATTCCATGTCTAAAAATATTATTATTAGCTGTTTTTAAAAATCGAGTGTTTTTGCTGCCCGAGGAAGAAAACGCGTGATGCCGCGGTCAGAAAAAAAGCTGCCGAGGAGGAAAAAAATTTTTTTTCTCAAATGTAATAACGGATGCGAGAATGTGATTCGGGGTGGAATTCCATGTCTAAAAATATTGTTATTAGCTGTTTTTAAAAATCGAGTGTTTTTGCTGCCCGAGGAAGAAAACCCGTGATGCCGCGGTCAGAAAAAAAGCTGCCTAGGAGCAAAAAAATTTTTTTTTTCTCAAATGTAATAATGGATGCTAGAATGTGATTCGGGGTGGAATTCCATGTCTAAAAATATTATTATTAGCTGTTTTTAAAAATCGAGTGTTTTTGCTGCCCGAGGAAGAAAACGCGTGATTCCACGGTCAGAATAAAAGCTCCCAAGGAGCAAAAAAAATTTTTTTTCTCAAATGTAATAACGGATGGGAGAATGTGATTCGGGGTGGAATTCCATGTCTAAAAATATTATTATTAGCTGTTTTTAAAAATCGAGTGTTTTTGCTGCCCGAGGAAGAAAACGCGTGATGCCACGGTCAGAAAAAAAGCTGCCAAGGAGCAAAAAAAAAGTTTTTTCTCAAATGTAATAACGGATGGTAAAATGTGATTCGGGGTGGAATTCCATGTCTAAAAATATTATTATTAGCTGTTTTTAAAAATCAAGTGTTTTTGCTGCCCGAGGAAGAAAACGCGTGATGCCGCGGTCAGAAAAAAAGCTGCCGAGGAGCAAAAAATTTTTTTTTCTCAAATGTAATAACGGTTGCTAGAACGTGATTCGGGGTGGAATTCCATGTCTAACAATATTATTATTAGCTGTTTTTAAAAATCGAGTGTTTTTGCTGCCTGAGGAAGAAAACGCCTGATGCCGCGGTCAGAAAAAAAGCTGCCCAGGAGCAAAAAAATTTTTTTTTCTCAAATGTAATAACGGATGCTAGAATGTGATTCGGGCTGGAATTCCATGTCTAAAAATATTATTATTAGCTGTTTTTAAAAATCGAGTGTTTTTGCTGCCCGAAGAAGAAAACGCGTGATGCCGCGGTCAGAAAAAAAGCTGCCCAGGAGCAAAAAAAATTTTTTTTCTCAAATGTAATAACGGATGGTAAAATGTGATTCGGGGTGGAATTCCATGTCTAAAAATATTATTATTAGCTGTTTTTAAAAATCGAGTGTTTTTGCTGCCCGAGGAAGAAAACGCGTGATGCCGCGGTCAGAAAAAAAGCTGCCCAGGAGCAAAAAAAATTTTTTTTCTCAAATGTAATAACTGATGCTAGAATATTATTCGGGGTGGAATTCCATGTCTAAAAATATTATTATTAGCTGTTTTTAAAAATCGAGTGTTTTTGCTGCCCGAGGAAGAAAACGCGTGATGCCACGGTCAGAATAAAAGCTGCCAAGGAGCAAAAAAAAAATTTTTTCACAAATGTAATAACGGATGGTAAAATGTGATTCGGGGTGGAATTCCATGTCTAAAAATATTATTATTAGCTGTTTTTAAAAATCGAGTGTTTTTGCTGCCCGAGGAAGAAAACGCGTGATGCCGCGGTCAGAAAAAAAGCTGCCGAGGAGGAAAAAAATTTTTTTTCTCAAATGTAATAACGGATGCGAGAATGTGATTCGGGGTGGAATTCCATGTCTAAAAATATTGTTATTAGCTGTTTTTAAAAATCGAGTGTTTTTGCTGCCCGAGGAAGAAAACCCGTGATGCCGCGGTCAGAAAAAAAGCTGCCTAGGAGCAAAAAAATTTTTTTTTTCTCAAATGTAATAATGGATGCTAGAATGTGATTCGGGGTGGAATTCCATGTCTAAAAATATTATTATTAGCTGTTTTTAAAAATCGAGTGTTTTTGCTGCCCGAGGAAGAAAACGCGTGATTCCACGGTCAGAATAAAAGCTCCCAAGGAGCAAAAAAAATTTTTTTTCTCAAATGTAATAACGGATGGGAGAATGTGATTCGGGGTGGAATTCCATGTCTAAAAATATTATTATTAGCTGTTTTTAAAAATCGAGTGTTTTTGCTGCCCGAGGAAGAAAACGCGTGATGCCACGGTCAGAAAAAAAGCTGCCAAGGAGCAAAAAAAAAGTTTTTTCTCAAATGTAATAACGGATGGTAAAATGTGATTCGGGGTGGAATTCCATGTCTAAAAATATTATTATTAGCTGTTTTTAAAAATCAAGTGTTTTTGCTGCCCGAGGAAGAAAACGCGTGATGCCGCGGTCAGAAAAAAAGCTGCCGAGGAGCAAAAAAATTTTTTTTTCTCAAATGTAATAACGGATGCGAGAATGTGATTCGGGGTGGAATTCCATGTCTAAAAATATTATTATTAGCTGTTTTAAAAAATCGAGTGTTTTTGCTGCCCGAGCAAGAAACCAAGTGATGCCACGGTCAGAAAAAAAGCTGCCGAGGAGCAAAAAATTTTTTTTTCTCAAATGTAATAACGGTTGCTAGAACGTGATTCGGGGTGGAATTCCATGTCTAACAATATTATTATTAGCTGTTTTTAAAAATCGAGTGTTTTTGCTGCCTGAGGAAGAAAACGCCTGATGCCGCGGTCAGAAAAAAAGCTGCCCAGGAGCAAAAAAATTTTTTTTTCTCAAATGTAATAACGGATGCTAGAATGTGATTCGGGCTGGAATTCCATGTCTAAAAATATTATTATTAGCTGTTTTTAAAAATCGAGTGTTTTTGCTGCCCGAAGAAGAAAACGCGTGATGCCGCGGTCAGAAAAAAAGCTGCCCAGGAGCAAAAAAAATTTTTTTTCTCAAATGTAATAACGGATGGTAAAATGTGATTCGGGGTGGAATTCCATGTCTAAAAATATTATTATTAGCTGTTTTTAAAAATCGAGTGTTTTTGCTGCCCGAGGAAGAAAACGCGTGATGCCGCGGTCAGAAAAAAAGCTGCCCAGGAGCAAAAAAAATTTTTTTTCTCAAATGTAATAACTGATGCTAGAATATTATTCGGGGTGGAATTCCATGTCTAAAAATATTATTATTAGCTGTTTTTAAAAATCGAGTGTTTTTGCTGCCCGAGGAAGAAAACGCGTGATGCCACGGTCAGAATAAAAGCTGCCAAGGAGCAAAAAAAAAATTTTTTCACAAATGTAATAACGGATGGTAAAATGTGATTCGGGGTGGAATTCCATGTCTAAAAATATTATTATTAGCTGTTTTTAAAAATCGAGTGTTTTTGCTGCCCGAGGAAGAAAACGCGTGATGCCGCGGTCAGAAAAAAAGCTGCCGAGGAGGAAAAAAATTTTTTTTCTCAAATGTAATAACGGATGCGAGAATGTGATTCGGGGTGGAATTCCATGTCTAAAAATATTGTTATTAGCTGTTTTTAAAAATCGAGTGTTTTTGCTGCCCGAGGAAGAAAACGCGTGATGCCGCGGTCAGAAAAAAAGCTGCCTAGGAGCAAAAAAATTTTTTTTTTCTCAAATGTAATAATGGATGCTAGAATGTGATTCGGGGTGGAATTCCATGTCTAAAAATATTATTATTAGCTGTTTTTAAAAATCGAGTGTTTTTGCTGCCCGAGGAAGAAAACGCGTGATTCCACGGTCAGAATAAAAGCTCCCAAGGAGCAAAAAAAATTTTTTTTCTCAAATGTAATAACGGATGGGAGAATGTGATTCGGGGTGGAATTCCATGTCTAAAAATATTATTATTAGCTGTTTTTAAAAATCGAGTGTTTTTGCTGCCCGAGGAAGAAAACGCGTGATGCCACGGTCAGAAAAAAAGCTGCCAAGGAGCAAAAAAAAAGTTTTTTCTCAAATGTAATAACGGATGGTAAAATGTGATTCGGGGTGGAATTCCATGTCTAAAAATATTATTATTAGCTGTTTTTAAAAATCAAGTGTTTTTGCTGCCCGAGGAAGAAAACGCGTGATGCCGCGGTCAGAAAAAAAGCTGCCGAGGAGCAAAAAATTTTTTTTTTCTCAAATGTAATAACGGATGCGAGAATGTGATTCGGGGTGGAATTCCATGTCTAAAAATATTATTATTAGCTGTTTTAAAAAATCGAGTGTTTTTGCTGCCCGAGCAAGCAACCAAGTGATGCCACGGTCAGAAAAAAAGCTGCCGAGGAGCAAAAAAAATTTTTTTCTCAAATGTAATAACGGTTGCTAGAACGTGATTCGGGGTGGAATTCCATGTCTAACAATATTATTATTAGCTGTTTTTAAAAATCGAGTGTTTTTGCTGCCTGAGGAAGAAAACGCCTGATGCCGCGGTCAGAAAAAAAGCTGCCCAGGAGCAAAAAAATTTTTTTTTCTCAAATGTAATAACGGATGCGAGAATGTGATTCGGGCTGGAATTCCATGTCTAAAAATATTATTATTAGCTGTTTTTAAAAATCGAGTGTTTTTGCTGCCCGAAGAAGAAAACGCCTGATGCCGCGGTCAGAAAAAAAGCTGCCCAGGAGCAAAAAAATTTTTTTTTCTCAAATGTAATAACGGATGGTAAAATGTGATTCGGGGTGGAATTCCATGTCTAAAAATATTATTATTAGCTGTTTTTAAAAATCGAGTGTTTTTGCTGCCCGAGGAAGAAAACGCGTGATGCCGCGGTCAGAAAAAAAGCTGCCCAGGAGCAAAAAAAATTTTTTTTTCTCAAATGTAATAACTGATGCTAGAATATTATTCGGGGTGGAATTCCATGTCTAAAAATATTATTATTAGCTGTTTTTAAAAATCGAGTGTTTTTGCTGCCCGAGGAAGAAAACGCGTGATGCCACGGTCAGAATAAAAGCTGCCAAGGAGCAAAAAAAAATTTTTTTCACAAATGTAATAACGGATGGTAAAATGTGATTCGGGGTGGAATTCCATGTCTAAAAATATTATTATTAGCTGTTTTTAAAAATCGAGTGTTTTTGCTGCCCGAGGAAGAAAACGCGTGATGCCGCGGTCAGAAAAAAAGCTGCCCAGGAGCAAAAAAAAATTTTTTTTTCTCAAATGTAATAACGGATGCTAGAATGTGATTCCGGGTGAAATTCCATGTCTAAAAATATTATTATTAGCTGTTTTTAAAAATCGAGTGTTTTTGCTGCCCGAGGAAGAAAACGCGTGATTCCACGGTCAGAATAAAAGCTCCCAAGGAGCAAAAAAAATTTTTTTTCTCAAATGTAATAACGGATGCGAGAATGTGATTCGGGGTGGAATTCCATGTCTAAAAATATTATTATTAGCTGTTTTTAAAAATCGAGTGTTTTTGCTGCCAGAGGAAGAAAACGCGTGATGCCGCGGTCAGAAAAAAAGCTGCCTAGGAGCAAAAAAATTTTTTTTTTCTCAAATGTAATAATGGATGCTAGAATGTGATTCGGGGTGGAATTCCATGTCTAAAAATATTATTATTAGCTGTTTTTAAAAATCGAGTGTTTTTGCTGCCCGAGGAAGAAAACGCGTGATTCCACGGTCAGAAAAAAAGCTGCCCAGGAGCAAAAAAAAATTTTTTTTTCTCAAATGTAATAACGGATGCTAGAATGTGATTCCGGGTGGAATTCCATGTCTAAAAATATTATTATTAGCTGTTTTTAAAAATCGAGTGTTTTTGCTGCCCGAGGAAGAATACGCCTGATGCCGCGGTCAGAAAAAAAGCTGCCCAGGAGCAAAAAAAAATTTTTTTCTCAAATGTAATAATGGATGGTAAAATGTGATTCGGGGTGGAATTCCATGTCTAACAATATTATTATTAGCTGTTTTTAAAAATCGAGTGTTTTTGCTGCCCGAGGAAGAATACGCCTGATGCCGCGGTCAGAAAAAAAGCTGCCCAGGAGCAAAAAAAAATTTTTTTTCTCAAATGTAATAACGGATGCTAAAATGTGATTCGGGGTGGAATTCCATGTCTAACAATATTATTATTACCTGTTTTTAAAAATCGAGTGTTTTTGCTGCCCGAGGAAGAAAACGCCTGATGCCACGGTCAGAAAAAAAGCTGCCCAGGAGCAAAAAAAATTTTTTTTCTCAAATGTAATAACGGATGCTAGAATGTGATTCGGGGTGGAATTCCATGTCTAAATATATTATTATTAGCTGTTTTTAAAAATCGAGTGTTTTTGCTGCCCGAGGAAAAAAACGCGTGATGCCACGGTCAGAATAAAAGCTGCCCAGGAGCAAAAAAAATTTTTTTTCTCAAATGTAATAACGGATGGGAGAATGTGATTCGGGGTGGAATTCCATGTCTAAAAATATTATTATTAGCTGTTTTTAAAAATCAAGTGTTTTTGCTGCCCGAGGAAGAAAACGCCTGATGCCACGGTCAGAAAAAAAGCTGCCCAGGAGCAAAAAAAAATTTTTTTTTCTCAAATGTAATAACGGATGCGAGAATGTGATTCGGGGTGGAATTCCATGTCTAAAAATATTATTATTAGCTGTTTTTAAAAATCGAGTGTTTTTGCTGCCCGAGCAAGAAAATAAGTGATGCCACGGTCAGAAAAAAAGCTGCAAAGGAGCAAAAAAAAAGTTTTTTCTCAAATGTAATAACGGATGGTAAAATGTGATTCGGGGTGGAATTCCATGTCTAAAAATATTATTATTAGCTGTTTTTAAAAATCAAGTGTTTTTGCTGCCCGAGGAAGAAAACGCGTGATGCCGCGGTCAGAAAAAAAGCTGCCGAGGAGCAAAAAAATTTTTTTTTCTCAAATGTAATAACGGATGCGAGAATGTGATTCGGGGTGGAATTCCATGTCTAAAAATATTATTATTAGCTGTTTTTAAAAATCGAGTGTTTTTGCTGCCTGAGGAAGAAAACGCCTGATGCCGCGGTCAGAAAAAAAGCTGCCCAGGAGCAAAAAAATTTTTTTTTCTCAAATGTAATAACGGATGCGAGAATGTGATTCGGGCTGGAATTCCATGTCTAAAAATATTATTATTAGCTGTTTTTAAAAATCGAGTGTTTTTGCTGCCCGAAGAAGAAAACGCCTGATGCCGCGGTCAGAAAAAAAGCTGCCCAGGAGCAAAAAAATTTTTTTTTCTCAAATGTAATAACGGATGGTAAAATGTGATTCGGGGTGGAATTCCATGTCTAAAAATATTATTATTAGCTGTTTTTAAAAATCGAGTGTTTTTGCTGCCCGAGGAAGAAAACGCGTGATGCCGCGGTCAGAAAAAAAGCTGCCCAGGAGCAAAAAAAATTTTTTTTTCTCAAATGTAATAACTGATGCTAGAATATTATTCGGGGTGGAATTCCATGTCTAAAAATATTATTATTAGCTGTTTTTAAAAATCGAGTGTTTTTGCTGCCCGAGGAAGAAAACGCGTGATGCCACGGTCAGAATAAAAGCTGCCAAGGAGCAAAAAAAAATTTTTTTCACAAATGTAATAACGGATGGTAAAATGTGATTCGGGGTGGAATTCCATGTCTAAAAATATTATTATTAGCTGTTTTTAAAAATCGAGTGTTTTTGCTGACAGAGGAAGAAAACGCGTGATGCCGCGGTCAGAAAAAAAGCTGCCTAGGAGCAAAAAAAATTTTTTTTTCTCAAATGTAATAATGGATGCTAGAATGTGATTCGGGGTGGAATTCCATGTCTAAAAATATTATTATTAGCTGTTTTTAAAAATCGAGTGTTTTTGCTGCCCGAGGAAGAAAACGCGTGATTCCACGGTCAGAAAAAAAGCTGCCCAGGAGCAAAAAAAATTTTTTTTTTCTCAAATGTAATAACGGATGCTAGAATGTGATTCCGGGTGGAATTCCATGTCTAAAAATATTATTATTAGCTGTTTTTAAAAATCGAGTGTTTTTGCTGCCCGAGGAAGAATACGCCTGATGCCGCGGTCAGAAAAAAAGCTGCCCAGGAGCAAAAAAAAATTTTTTTCTCAAATGTAATAATGGATGGTAAAATGTGATTCGGGGTGGAATTCCATGTCTAACAATATTATTATTAGCTGTTTTTAAAAATCGAGTGTTTTTGCTGCCCGAGGAAGAAAACGCCTGATGCCGCAGTCAGAAAAAAAGCTGCCGAGGAGCAAAAAATTTTTTTTTCTCAAATGTAATAACGGTTGCTAGAACGTGATTCGGGCTGGAATTCCATGTCTAAAAATATTATTATTAGCTGTTTTTAAAAATCGAGTGTTTTTGCTGCCCGAAGAAGAAAACGCCTGATGCCGCAGTCAGAAAAAAAGCTGCCCAGGAGCAAAAAAAATTTTTTTTCTCAAATGTAATAACGGATGGAAAAATGTGATTCGGGGTGGAATTCCATGTCTAAAAATATTATTATTAGCTGTTTTTAAAAATCGAGTGTTTTTTCTGCCCGAGGAAGAAAACGCGTGATGCCGCGGTCAGAAAAAAAGCTGCCCAGGAGCAAAAAAAAATTTTTTTTCTCAAATGTAATAACTGATGCTAGAATATTATTCGGGGTGGAATTCCATGTCTAAAAATATTATTATTAGCTGTTTTTAAAAATCGAGTGTTTTTGCTGCCCGAGGAAGAAAACGCGTGATGCCACGGTCAGAATAAAAGCTGCCAAGGAGCAAAAAAAATTTTTTTTCACAAATGTAATAACGGATGGTAAAATGTGATTCGGGGTGGAATTCCATGTCTAAAAATATTATTATTAGCTGTTTTTAAAAATCGAGTGTTTTTGCTGCCCGAGGAAGAAAACGCGTGATGCCGCGGTCAGAAAAAAAGCTGCCTAGGAGCAAAAAAATTTTTTTTTTCTCAAATGTAATAATGGATGCTAGAATGTGATTCGGGGTGGAATTCCATGTCTAAAAATATTATTATTAGCTGTTTTTAAAAATCAAGTGTTTTTGCTGCCCGAGGAAGAAAACGCGTGATGCCGCGGTCAGAAAAAAAGCTGCCGAGGAGCAAAAAAAATTTTTTTTCACAAATGTAATAACGGATGGTAAAATGTGATTCGGGGTGGAATTCCATGTCTAAAAATATTATTATTAGCTGTTTTTAAAAATCGAGTGTTTTTGCTGCCCGAGGAAGAAAACGCGTGATGCCGCGGTCAGAAAAAAAGCTGCCTAGGAGCAAAAAAATTTTTTTTTTCTCAAATGTAATAATGGATGCTAGGATGTGATTCGGGGTGGAATTCCATGTCTAAAAATATTATTATTAGCTGTTTTTAAAAATCGAGTGTTTTTGCTGCCCGAGGAAGAAAACGCGTGATTCCACGGTCAGAATAAAAGCTCCCAAGGAGCAAAAAAAATTTTTTTTCTCAAATGTAATAACGGATGGGAGAATGTGATTCGGGGTGGAATTCCATGTCTAAAAATATTATTATTAGCTGTTTTTAAAAATCGAGTGTTTTTGCTGCCCGAGGAAGAAAACGCGTGATGCCACGGTCAGAAAAAAAGCTGCCAAGGAGCAAAAAAAAAGTTTTTTCTCAAATGTAATAACGGCTGGTAAAATGTGATTCGGGGTGGAATTCCATGTCTAAAAATATTATTATTAGCTGTTTTTAAAAATCAAGTGTTTTTGCTGCCCGAGGAAGAAAACGCGTGATGCCGCGGTCAGAAAAAAAGCTGCCGAGGAGCAAAAAAAATTTTTTTTCTCAAATGTAATAACGGATGCGAGAATGTGATTCGGGGTGGAATTCCATGTCTAAAAATATTATTATTAGCTGTTTTAAAAAATCGAGTGTTTTTGCTGCCCGAGCAAGAAAGCAAGTGATGCCACGGTCAGAAAAAAAGCTGCCGAGGAGCAAAAAATTTTTTTTTCTCAAATGTAATAACGGTTGCTAGAACGTGATTCGGGGTGGAATTCCATGTCTAACAATATTATTATTAGCTGTTTTTAAAAATCGAGTGTTTTTGCTGCCTGAGGAAGAAAACGCCTGATGCCGCGGTCAGAAAAAAAGCTGCCCAGGAGCAAAAAAAATTTTTTTTCTCAAATGTAATAACGGATGCTAGAATGTGATTCGGGGTGGAATTCCATGTCTAAAAATATTATTATTAGCTGTTTTTAAAAATCGAGTGTTTTTGCTGCCCGAGGAAGAAAACGCGTGATGCCACGGTCAGAATAAAAGCTGCCCAGGAGCAAAAAAATTTTTTTTCTCAAATGTAATAACGGATGGGAGAATGTGATTCGGGGTGGAATTCCATGTCTAAAAATATTATTATTAGCTGTTTTTAAAAATCAAGTGTTTTTGCTGCCCGAGGAAGAAAACGCCTGATGCCACGGTCAGAAAAAAAGCTCCCAAGGAGCAAAAAAAATTTTTTTTCTCAAATGTAATAACGGATGCGAGAATGTGATTCGGGGTGGAATTCCATGTCTAAAAATATTATTATTAGCTGTTTTTAAAAATCGAGTGTTTTTGCTGCCAGAGGAAGAAAACGCGTGATGCCGCGGTCAGAAAAAAAGCTGCCTAGGAGCAAAAAAATTTTTTTTTTCTCAAATGTAATAATGGATGCTAGAATGTGATTCGGGGTGGAATTCCATGTCTAAAAATATTATTATTAGCTGTTTTTAAAAATCGAGTGTTTTTGCTGCCCGAGGAAGAAAACGCGTGATTCCACGGTCAGAAAAAAAGCTGCCCAGGAGCAAAAAAAAATTTTTTTCTCTCAAATGTAATAACGGATGCTAGAATGTGATTCCGGGTGGAATTCCATGTCTAAAAATATTATTATTAGCTGTTTTTAAAAATCGAGTGTTTTTGCTGCCCGAGGAAGAATACGCCTGATGCCGCGGTCAGAAAAAAAGCTGCCCAGGAGCAAAAAAAAATTTTTTTCTCAAATGTAATAATGGATGGTAAAATGTGATTCGGGGTGGAATTCCATGTCTAACAATATTATTATTAGCTGTTTTTAAAAATCGAGTGTTTTTGCTGCCCGAGGAAGAATACGCCTGATGCCGCGGTCAGAAAAAAAGCTGCCCAGGAGCAAAAAAAATTTTTTTTCTCAAATGTAATAACGGATGCTAAAATGTGATTCGGGGTGGAATTCCATGTCTAACAATATTATTATTACCTGTTTTTAAAAATCGAGTGTTTTTGCTGCCCGAGGAAGAAAACGCCTGATGCCGCGGTCAGAAAAAAAGCTGCCCAGGAGCAAAAAAAATTTTTTTTCTCAAATGTAATAACGGATGCTAGAATGTGATTCGGGGTGGAATTCCATGTCTAAAAATATTATTATTAGCTGTTTTTAAAAATCGAGTGTTTTTGCTGCCCGAGGAAGAAAACGCGTGATGCCACGGTCAGAATAAAAGCTGCCCAGGAGCAAAAAAAATTTTTTTTCTCAAATGTAATAACGGATGGGAGAATGTGATTCGGGGTGGAATTCCATGTCTAAAAATATTATTATTAGCTGTTTTTAAAAATCAAGTGTTTTTGCTGCCCGAGGAAGAAAACGCCTGATGCCACGGTCAGAAAAAAAGCTGCCCAGGAGCAAAAAAAAATTTTTTTTTCTCAAATGTAATAACGGATGCGAGAATGTGATTCGGGGTGGAATTCCATGTCTAAAAATATTATTATTAGCTGTTTTAAAAAATCGAGTGTTTTTGCTGCCCGAGCAAGAAAATAAGTGATGCCACGGTCAGAAAAAAAGCTGCCGAGGAGCAAAAAATTTTTTTTTCTCAAATGTAATAACGGTTGCTAGAACGTGATTCGGGGTGGAATTCCATGTCTAACAATATTATTATTAGCTGTTTTTAAAAATCGAGTGTTTTTGCTGCCTGAGGAAGAAAACGCCTGATGCCGCGGTCAGAAAAAAAGCTGCCCAGGAGCAAAAAAAAATTTTTTTCTCAAATGTAATAACGGATGCTAGAATGTGATTCGGGCTGGAATTCCATGTCTAAAAATATTATTATTAGCTGTTTTTAAAAATCGAGTGTTTTTGCTGCCCGAAGAAGAAAACGCCTGATGCCGCAGTCAGAAAAAAAGCTGCCCAGGAGCAAAAAAAATTTTTTTTCTCAAATGTAATAACGGATGGAAAAATGTGATTCGGGGTGGAATTCCATGTCTAAAAATATTATTATTAGCTGTTTTTAAAAATCGAGTGTTTTTTCTGCCCGAGGAAGAAAACGCGTGATGCCGCGGTCAGAAAAAAAGCTGCCCAGGAGCAAAAAAATTTTTTTTTTCTCAAATGTAATAACTGATGCTAGAATATTATTCGGGGTGGAATTCCATGTCTAAAAATATTATTATTAGCTGTTTTTAAAAATCAAGTGTTTTTGCTGCCCGAGGAAGAAAAGGCGTGATGCCGCGGTCAGAAAAAAAGCTGCCGAGGAGCAAAAAAATTTTTTTTTCTCAAATGTAATAACGGATGCGAGAATGTGATTCGGGGTGGAATTCCATGTCTAAAAATATTATTACTAGCTGTTTTAAAAAATCGAGTGTTTTTCCTGCCCGAGCAAGAAACCAAGTGATGCCACGGTCAGAAAAAAAGCTGCCGAGGAGCAAAAAATTTTTTTTTCTCAAATGTAATAACGGTTGCTAGAACGTGATTCGGGGTGGAATTCCATGTCTAACAATATTATTATTAGCTGTTTTTAAAAATCGAGTGTTTTTGCTGCCTGAGGAAGAAAACGCCTGATGCCGCGGTCAGAAAAAAAGCTGCCCAGGAGCAAAAAAATTTTTTTTTCTCAAATGTAATAACGGATGCTAGAATGTGATTCGGGCTGGAATTCCATGTCTAAAAATATTATTATTAGCTGTTTTTAAAAATCGAGTGTTTTTGCTGCCCGAAGAAGAAAACACCTGATGCCGCGGTCAGAAAAAAAGCTGCCAAGGAGCAAAAAAATTTTTTTTTCTCAAATGTAATAACGGGTGGTAAAATGTGATTCGGGGTGGAATTCCATGTCTAAAAATATTATTATTAGCTGTTTTTAAAAATCGAGTGTTTTTGCTGCCCGAGGAAGAAAAGGCGTGATGCCGCGGTCAGAAAAATAGCTGCCCAGGAGCAAAAAAAATTTTTTTTTCTCAAATGTAATAACTGATGCTAGAATATTATTCGGGGTGGAATTCCATGTCTAAAAATATTATTATTAGCTGTTTTTAAAAATCGAGTGTTTTTGCTGCCCGAGGAAGAAAACGCGTGATGCCACGGTCAGAATAAAAGCTGCCAAGGAGCAAAAAAAAATTTTTTTCACAAATGTAATAACGGATGGTAAAATGTGATTCGGGGTGGAATTCCATGTCTAAAAATATTATTATTAGCTGTTTTTAAAAATCGAGTGTTTTTGCTGCCCGAGGAAGAAAACGCGTGATGCCGCGGTCAGAAAAAAAGCTGCCCAGGAGGAAAAAAAAATTTTTTTTTCTCAAATGTAATAACGGATGCTAGAATGTGATTCCGGGTGGAATTCCATGTCTAAAAATATTATTATTAGCTGTTTTTAAAAATCGAGTGTTTTTGCTGCCCGAGGAAGAAAACGCGTGATTCCACGGTCAGAATAAAAGCTCCCAAGGAGCAAAAAAAATTTTTTTTCTCAAATATAATAACGGATGGGAGAATGTGATTCGGGGTGGAATTCCATGTCTAAAAATATTATTATTAGCTGTTTTTAAAAATCGAGTGTTTTTGCTGCCCGAGGAAGAAAACGCGTGATGCCACGGTCAGAAAAAAAGCTGCCAAGGAGCAAAAAAAAAGTTTTTTCTCAAATGAAATAACGGATGGTAAAATGTGATTCGGGGTGGAATTCCATGTCTAAAAATATTATTATTAGCTGTTTTTAAAAATCAAGTGTTTTTGCTGCCCGAGGAAGAAAACGCGTGATGCCGCGGTCAGAAAAAAAGCTGCCGAGGAGCAAAAAAAATTTTTTTTCTCAAATGTAATAACGGATGCGAGAATGTGATTCGGGGTGGAATTCCATGTCTAAAAATATTATTATTAGCTGTTTTAAAAAATCGAGTGTTTTTGCTGCCCGAGCAAGAAACCAAGTGATGCCACGGTCAGAAAAAAAGCTGCCGAGGAGCAAAAAAATTTTTTTTCTCAAATGTAATAACGGTTGCTAGAACGTGATTCAGGGTGGAATTCCATGTCTAACAATATTATTATTAGCTGTTTTTAAAAATCGAGTGTTTTTGCTGCCTGAGGAAGAAAACGCCTGATGCCGCGGTCAGAAAAAAAGCTGCCCAGGAGCAAAAAAATTTTTTTTTCTCAAATGTAATAACGGATGCTAGAATGTGATTCGGGCTGGAATTCCATGTCTAAAAATATTATTATTAGCTGTTTTTAAAAATCGAGTGTTTTTGCTGCCCGAAGAAGAAAACGCCTGATGCCGCGGTCAGAAAAAAAGCTGCCCAGGAGCAAAAAAAATTTTTTTTCTCAAATGTAATAACTGATGCTAGAATATTATTCGGGGTGGAATTCCATGTCTAAAAATATTATTATTAGCTGTTTTTAAAAATCGAGTGTTTTTGCTGCCCGAGGAAGAAAACGCGTGATGCCACGGTCAGAATAAAAGCTGTCAAGGAGCAAAAAAAAATTTTTTTCACAAATGTAATAACGGATGGTAAAATGTGATTCGGGGTGGAATTCCATGTCTAAAAATATTATTATTAGCTGTTTTTAAAAATCGAGTGTTTTTGCTGCCCGAGGAAGAAAACGCGTGATGCCGCGGTCAGAAAAAAAGCTGCCGAGGAGGAAAAAAATTTTTTTTCTCAAATGTAATAACGGATGCGAGAATGTGATTCGGGGTGGAATTCCATGTCTAAAAATATTGTTATTAGCTGTTTTTAAAAATCGAGTGTTTTTGCTGCCCGAGGAAGAAAACGCGTGATGCCGCGGTCAGAAAAAAAGCTGCCTAGGAGCAAAAAAATTTTTTTTTTCTCAAATGTAATAATGGATGCTAGAATGTGATTCGGGGTGGAATTCCATGTCTAAAAATATTATTATTAGCTGTTTTTAAAAATCGAGTGTTTTTGCTGCCCGAGGAAGAAAACGCGTGATTCCACGGTCAGAATAAAAGCTCCCAAGGAGCAAAAAAAATTTTTTTTCTCAAATGTAATAACGGATGGTAAAATGTGATTCGGGGTGGAATTCCATGTCTAAAAATATTATTATTAGCTGTTTTTAAAAATCAAGTGTTTTTGCTGCCCGAGGAAGAAAACGCGTGATGCCGCGGTCAAAAAAAATGCTGCCGAGGAGCAAAAAAATTTTTTTTTCTCAAATGTAATAACGGATGCGAGAATGTGATTCGGGGTGGAATTCCATGTCTAAAAATATTATTATTAGCTGTTTTAAAAAATCGAGTGTTTTTGCTGCCCGAGCAAGAAACCAAGTGATGCCACGGTCAGAAAAAAAGCTGCTGAGGAGCAAAAAAATTTTTTTTCTCAAATATAATAACGGTTGCTAGAACGTGATTCGGGGTGGAATTCCATGTCTAACAATATTATTATTAGCTGTTTTTAAAAATCGAGTGTTTTTGCTGCCTGAGGAAGAAAACGCCTGATGCCGCGGTCAGAAAAAAAGCTGCCCAGGAGCAAAAAAATTTTTTTTTCTCAAATGTAATAACGGATGCTAGAATGTGATTCGTGCTGGAATTCCATGTCTAAAAATATTATTATTAGCTGTTTTTAAAAATCGAGTGTTTTTGCTGCCCGAAGAAGAAAACGCCTGATGCCGCGGTCAGAAAAAAAGCTGCCCAGGAGCAAAAAAATTTTTTTTTCTCAAATGTAATAACGGATGGTAAAATGTGATTCGGGGTGGAATTCCATGTCTAAAAATATTATTATTAGCTGTTTTTAAAAATCGAGTGTTTTTGCTGCCCGAGGAAGAAAACGCGTGATGCCACGGTCAGAATAAAAGCTGCCAAGGAGCAAAAAAAAATTTTTTTCACAAATGTAATAACGGATGGTAAAATGTGATTCGGGGTGGAATTCCATGTCTAAAAATATTATTATTAGCTGTTTTTAAAAATCGAGTGTTTTTGCTGCCCGAGGAAGAAAACGCGTGATGCCGCGGTCAGAAAAAAAGCTGCCCAGGAGGAAAAAAAAATTTTTTTTTCTCAAATGTAATAACGGATGCTAGAATGTGATTCCGGGTGGAATTCCATGTCTAAAAATATTATTATTAGCTGTTTTTAAAAATCGAGTGTTTTTGCTGCCCGAGGAAGAAAACGCGTGATTCCACGGTCAGAATAAAAGCTCCCAAGGAGCAAAAAAAATTTTTTTTCTCAAATATAATAACGGATGGGAGAATGTGATTCGGGGTGGAATTCCATGTCTAAAAATATTATTATTAGCTGTTTTTAAAAATCGAGTGTTTTTGCTGCCCGAGGAAGAAAACGCGTGATGCCACGGTCAGAAAAAAAGCTGCCAAGGAGCAAAAAAAAAGTTTTTTCTCAAATGAAATAACGGATGGTAAAATGTGATTCGGGGTGGAATTCCATGTCTAAAAATATTATTATTAGCTGTTTTTAAAAATCAAGTGTTTTTGCTGCCCGAGGAAGAAAACGCGTGATGCCGCAGTCAGAAAAAAAGCTGCCGAGGAGCAAAAAAAATTTTTTTTCTCAAATGTAATAACGGATGCGAGAATGTGATTCGGGGTGGAATTCCATGTCTAAAAATATTATTATTAGCTGTTTTAAAAAATCGAGTGTTTTTGCTGCCCGAGCAAGAAACCAAGTGATGCCACGGTCAGAAAAAAAGCTGCCGAGGAGCAAAAAAATTTTTTTTCTCAAATGTAATAACGGTTGCTAGAACGTGATTCAGGGTGGAATTCCATGTCTAACAATATTATTATTAGCTGTTTTTAAAAATCGAGTGTTTTTGCTGCCTGAGGAAGAAAACGCCTGATGCCGCGGTCAGAAAAAAAGCTGCCCAGGAGCAAAAAAAATTTTTTTTCTCAAATGTAATAACGGATGCTAGAATGTGATTCGGGCTGGAATTCCATGTCTAAAAATATTATTATTAGCTGTTTTTAAAAATCGAGTGTTTTTGCTGCCCGAAGAAGAAAACGCCTGATGCCGCGGTCAGAAAAAAAGCTGCCCAGGAGCAAAAAAAATTTTTTTTCTCAAATGTAATAACTGATGCTAGAATATTATTCGGGGTGGAATTCCATGTCTAAAAATATTATTATTAGCTGTTTTTAAAAATCGAGTGTTTTTGCTGCCCGAGGAAGAAAACGCGTGATGCCACGGTCAGAATAAAAGCTGCCAAGGAGCAAAAAAAAATTTTTTTCACAAATGTAATAACGGATGGTAAAATGTGATTCGGGGTGGAATTCCATGTCTAAAAATATTATTATTAGCTGTTTTTAAAAATCGAGTGTTTTTGCTGCCCGAGGAAGAAAACGCGTGATGCCGCGGTCAGAAAAAAAGCTGCCGAGGAGGAAAAAAATTTTTTTTCTCAAATGTAATAACGGATGCGAGAATGTGATTCGGGGTGGAATTCCATGTCTAAAAATATTGTTATTAGCTGTTTTTAAAAATCGAGTGTTTTTGCTGCCCGAGGAAGAAAACGCGTGATGCCGCGGTCAGAAAAAAAGCTGCCTAGGAGCAAAAAAATTTTTTTTTTCTCAAATGTAATAATGGATGCTAGAATGTGATTCGGGGTGGAATTCCATGTCTAAAAATATTATTATTAGCTGTTTTTAAAAATCGAGTGTTTTTGCTGCCCGAGGAAGAAAACGCGTGATTCCACGGTCAGAATAAAAGCTCCCAAGGAGCAAAAAAAATTTTTTTTCTCAAATGTAATAACGGATGGTAAAATGTGATTCGGGGTGGAATTCCATGTCTAAAAATATTATTATTAGCTGTTTTTAAAAATCAAGTGTTTTTGCTGCCCGAGGAAGAAAACGCGTGATGCCGCGGTCAAAAAAAATGCTGCCGAGGAGCAAAAAAATTTTTTTTTCTCAAATGTAATAACGGATGCGAGAATGTGATTCGGGGTGGAATTCCATGTCTAAAAATATTATTATTAGCTGTTTTAAAAAATCGAGTGTTTTTGCTGCCCGAGCAAGAAACCAAGTGATGCCACGGTCAGAAAAAAAGCTGCTGAGGAGCAAAAAATTTTTTTTTCTCAAATATAATAACGGTTGCTAGAACGTGATTCGGGGTGGAATTCCATGTCTAACAATATTATTATTAGCTGTTTTTAAAAATCGAGTGTTTTTGCTGCCTGAGGAAGAAAACGCCTGATGCCGCGGTCAGAAAAAAAGCTGCCCAGGAGCAAAAAAATTTTTTTTTCTCAAATGTAATAACGGATGCTAGAATGTGATTCGTGCTGGAATTCCATGTCTAAAAATATTATTATTAGCTGTTTTTAAAAATCGAGTGTTTTTGCTGCCCGAAGAAGAAAACGCCTGATGCCGCGGTCAGAAAAAAAGCTGCCCAGGAGCAAAAAAATTTTTTTTTCTCAAATGTAATAACGGATGGTAAAATGTGATTCGGGGTGGAATTCCATGTCTAAAAATATTATTATTAGCTGTTTTTAAAAATCATGTGTTTTTGCTGCCCGAGGAAGAAAACGCGTGATGCCACGGTCAGAATAAAAGCTGCCAAGGAGCAAAAAAAATTTTTTTTCACAAATGTAATAACGGATGGTAAAATGTGATTCGGGGTGGAATTCCATGTCTAAAAATATTATTATTAGCTGTTTTTAAAAATCGAGTGTTTTTGCTGCCCGAGGAAGAAAACGCGTGATGCCGCGGTCAGAAAAAAAGCTGCCCAGGAGCAAAAAAAAATTTTTTTTTCTCAAATGTAATAACGGATGCTAGAATGTGATTCCGGGTGGAATTCCATGTCTAAAAATATTATTATTAGCTGTTTTTAAAAATTGAGTTTTTTAGCTGCCCGAGCAAGAAAACAAGTGATGCCGCGGTCAGAAAAAAAGCTACCGAGGAGCAAAAAAATTTTTTTTCTCAAATGTAATAACGGATGCGAGAATGTGATTCGGGGTGGAATTCCATGTCTAAAAATATTATTATTAGCTGTTTTTAAAAATCGAGTATTTTTGCTGCCTGAGGAAGAAAACGCCTGATGCCGCGGTCAGAAAAAAAGCTGCCCAGGAGCAAAAAAATTTTTTTTCCTCAAATGTAATAACGGATGCTAGAATGTGATTCCGGGTGGAATTCCATGTCTAAAAATATTATTATTAGCTGTTTTAAAAAATTGAGTTTTTTAGCTGCCCGAGCAAGAAAACAAGTGATGTCGCGGTCAGAAAAAAAGCTGCCTAGGAGCAAAAAAAATTTTTTTTCTCAAATGTAATAATGGATGCTAGAATGTGATTCGGGGTGGAATTCCATGTCTAAAAATATTATTATTAGCTGTTTTTAAAAATCGAGTGTTTTTGCTGCCCGAGGAAGAAAACGCGTGATTCCACGGTCAGAATAAAAGCTCCCAAGGAGCAAAAAATTTTTTTTTTCTCAAATGTAATAACGGATGGGAGAATGTGATTCGGGGTGGAATTCCATGTCTAAAAATATTATTATTAGCTGTTTTTAAAAATCGAGTGTTTTTGCTAGCCGAGGAAGAAAACGCGTGATGCCGCGGTCAGAAAAAAAGCTGCCCAGGAGCAAAAAAAATTTTTTTTCTCAAATGTAATAACTGATGCTAGAATATTATTCGGGGTGGAATTCCATGTCTAAAAATATTATTATTAGCTGTTTTTAAAAATCGAGTGTTTTTGCTGCCCGAGGAACAAAATGCGTGATGCCACGGTCAGAATAAAAGCTGCTAAGGAGCAAAAAAAAATTTTTTTCACAAATGTAATAACGGATGGTAAAATGTGATTCGGGGTGGAATTCCATGTCTAAAAATATTATTATTAGCTGTTTTTAAAAATCGAGTGTTTTTGCTGCCCGAGCAAGAAACCAAGTGAAGCCACGGTCAGAAAAAAAGCTGCCGAGGAGCAAAAAATTTTTTTTTCTCAAATGTAATAACGGTTGCTAGAACGTGATTCGGGGTGGAATTCCATGTCTAACAATATTATTATTAGCTGTTTTTAAAAATCGAGTGTTTTTGCTGCCTGAGGAAGAAAACGCCTGATGCCGCGGTCAGAAAAAAAGCTGCCCAGGAGCAAAAAAATTTTTTTTTCTCAAATGTAATAACGGATGCTAGAAAGTGATTCGGGCTGGAATTCCATGTCTAAAAATATTATTATTAGCTGTTTTTAAAAATCGAGTGTTTTTGCTGCCCGAAGAAGAAAACGCCTGATGCCGCGGTCAGAAAAAAAGCTGCCCAGGAGCAAAAAAATTTTTTTTTCTGAAATGTAATAACGGATGGTAAAATGTGATTCGGGGTGGAATTCCATGTCTAAAAATATTATTATTATCTGTTTTTAAAAATCGAGTGTTTTTGCTGCCCGAGGAAGAAAACGCGTGATGCCGCGGTCAGAAAAAAAGCTGCCCAGGAGCAAAAAAAATTTTTTTTTCTCAAATGTAATAACTGATGCTAGAATATTATTCAGGGTGGAATTCCATGTCTAAAAATATTATTATTAGCTGTTTTTAAAAATCGAGTCTTTTTGCTGCCCGAGGAAGAAAACGCGTGATGCCACGGTCAGAATAAAAGCTGCCAAGGAGCAAAAAAAAATTTTTTTCACAAATGTAATAACGGATGGTAAAATGTGATTCGGGGTGGAATTCCATGTCTAAAAATATTATTATTAGCTGTTTTTAAAAATCGAGTGTTTTTGCTGCCCGAGGAAGAAAACGCGTGATGCCGCGGTCAGAAAAAAAGCTGCCCAGGAGCAAAAAAAATTTTTTTTTTCTCAAATGTAATAACGGATGCTAGAATGTGATTCCGGGTGGAATTCCATGTCTAAAAATATTATTATTAGCTGTTTTTAAAAATTGAGTTTTTTAGCTGCCCGAGCAAGAAAACAAGTGATGCCGCGGTCAGAAAAAAAGCTGCCGAGGAGCAAAAAAATTTTTTTTCTCAAATGTAATAACGGATGCGAGAATGTGATTCGGGGTGGAATTCCATGTCTAAAAATATTATTATTAGCTGTTTTTAAAAATCGAGTATTTTTGCGGCCTGAGGAAGAAAACGCCTGATGCCGCGGTCAGAAAAAAAGCTGCCCAGGAGCAAAAAAAATTTTTTTTCTCAAATGTAATAACGGATGCTAGAATGTGATTCCGGGTGGAATTCCATGTCTAAAAATATTATTATTAGCTGTTTTAAAAAATTGAGTTTTTTAGCTGCCCGAGCAAGAAAACAAGTGATGTCGCGGTCAGAAAAAAAGCTGCCTAGGAGCAAAAAAATTTTTTTTTTCTCAAATGTAATAATGGATGCTAGAATGTGATTCGGGGTGGAATTCCATGTCTAAAAATATTATTATTAGCTGTTTTTAAAAATCGAGTGTTTTTGCTGCCCGAGGAAGAAAACGCGTGATTCCACGGTCAGAATAAAAGCTCCCAAGGAGCAAAAAAAATTTTTTTTCTCAAATGTAATAACGGATGGGAGAATGTGATTCGGGGTGGAATTCCATGTCTAAAAATATTATTATTAGCTGTTTTTAAAAATCGAGTGTTTTTGCTGCCCGAGGAAGAAAACGCGTGATGCCCCGGTCAGAAAAAAAGCTGCCTAGGAGCAAAAAAAATTTTTTTTTCTCAAATGTAATAATGGATGCTAGAATGTGATTCGGGGTGGAATTCCATGTCTAAAAATATTATTATTAGCTGTTTTTAAAAATCGAGTGTTTTTGCTGCCCGAGGAAGAAAACGCGTGATTCCACGGTCAGAATAAAAGCTCCCAAGGAGCAAAAAAATTTTTTTTTCTCAAATGTAATAACGGATGGGAGAATGTGATTCGGGGTGGAATTCCATGTCTAAAAATATTATTATTAGCTGTTTTAAAAAATCGAGTGTTTTTGCTGCCCGAGCAAGAAACCAAGTGATGCCACGGTCAGAAAAAAAGCTGCCGAGGAGCAAAAAATTTTTTTTTCTCAAATGTAATAACGGTTGCTAGAACGTGATTCGGGGTGGAATTCCATGTCTAACAATATTATTATTAGCTGTTTTTAAAAATCGAGTGTTTTTGCTGCCTGAGGAAGAAAACGCCTGATGCCGCGGTCAGAAAAAAAGCTGCCCAGGACCAAAAAAATTTTTTTTTTCTCAAATGTAATAACGGATGCTAGAATGTGATTCGGGCTGGAATTCCATGTCTAAAAATATTATTATTAGCTGTTTTTAAAAATCGAGTGTTTTTGCTGCCCGAAGAAGAAAACGCCTGATGCCGCGGTCAGAAAAAAAGCTGCCCAGGAGCAAAAAAAATTTTTTTTCTCAAATGTAATAACGGATGCGAGAATGTGATTCGGGGTGGAATTCCATGTCTAAAAATATTATTATTAGCTGTTTTTAAAAATCGAGTATTTTTGCTGCCCGCAGAAGAAAACGCCTGATGCCGCGGTCAGAAAAAAAGCTGCCCAGGAGCAAAAAAAATTTTTTTTCTCAAATGTAATAACGGATGCGAGAATGTGATTCGGGGTGGAATTCCATGTCTAAAAATATTATTATTAGCTGTTTTTAAAAATCGAGTATTTTTGCTGCCTGAGGAAGAAAACGCCTGATGCCGCGGTCAGAAAAAAAGCTGCCCAGGAGCAAAAAAAATTTTTTTTCTCAAATGTAATAACTGATGCTAGAATGTCATTCCGGGTGGAATTCCATGTCTAAAAATATTATTATTAGCTATTTTTAAAAATTGAGTTTTTTAGCTGCCCGAGCAAGAAAACAAGTGATGCCGCGGTCAGAAAAAAAGCTGCCGAGGAGCAAAAAAATTTTTTTTCTCAAATGTAATAACGGATGCGAGAATGTGATTCGGGGTGGAATTCCATGTCTAAAAATATTATTATTAGCTGTTTTTAAAAATCGAGTGTTTTTGCTGCCCGAGGAAGAAAACGCGTGATGCCGCGGTCAGAAAAAAAGCTGCCCAGGAGCAAAAAATTTTTTTTTCTCAAATGTAATAATGGATGCTAGAATGTGATTCGGGGTGGAATTCCATGTCTAAAAATATTATTATTAGCTGTTTTTAAAAATCGAGTGTTTTTGCTGCCCGAGGAAGAAAACGCGTGATTCCACGGTCAGAATAAAAAGCTCCCAAGGAGCAAAAAAAATTTTTTTTCTCAAATGTAATAACGGATGGGAGAATGTGATTCGGGGTGGAATTCCATGTCTAAAAATATTATTATTAGCTGTTTTTAAAAATCGAGTGTTTTTGCTGCCCGAGGAAGAAAACGCGTGATGCCGCGGTCCGAAAAAAAGCTGCCCAGGAACAAAAAAAATTTTTTTTTTCTCAAATGTAATAACGGATGCTAGAATGTGATTCCGGGTGGAATTCCTTGTCTAACAATATTATTATTAGCTGTTTTTAAAAATCGAGTGTTTTTGCTGCCCGAGGAAGAATACGCCTGATGCCGCGGTCAGAAAAAAAGCTGCCCAGGAGCAAAAAAAAATTTTTTTCTCAAATGTAATAATGGATGGTAAAATGTGATTCGGGGTGGAATTCCATGTCTAACAATATTATTATTAGCTGTTTTTAAAAATCGAGTGTTTTTGCTGCCCGAGGAAGAATACGCCTGATGCCGCGGTCAGAAAAAAAGCTGCCCAGGAGCAAAAAAAAATTTTTTTCTCAAATGTAATAACGGATGGTAAAATGTGATTCGGGGTGGAATTCCATGTCTAACAATATTATTATTACCTGTTTTTAAAAATCGAGTGTTTTTGCTGCCCGAGCAAGAAAACGCCTGATGCCGCGGTCAGAAAAAAAGCTGCCCAGGAGCAAAAAAAATTTTTTTTCTCAAATGTAATAACGGATGCTAGAATGTGATTCGGGGTGGAATTCCATGTCTAAAAATATTATTATTAGCTGTTTTTAAAAATCGAGTGTTTTTGCTGCCCGAGGAAGAAAACGCGTGATGCCACGGTCAGAATAAAAGCTGCCCAGGAGCAAAAAAAATTTTTTTTCTCAAATGTAATACCGGATGGGAGAATGTGATTCGGGGTGGAATTCCATGTCTAAAAATATTATTATTAGCTGTTTTTAAAAATCGAGTGTTTTTGCTGCCCGAGGAAGAAAACGCCTGATGCCGCGGTCAGAAAAAAAGCTGCCCAGGAGCAAAAAAAAATTTTTTTTTCTCAAATGTAATAACGGATGCTAGAATGTGATTCCGGGTGGAATTCCATGTCTAACAATATTATTATTAGCTGTTTTTAAAAATCGAGTGTTTTTGCTGCGTGAGGAAGAAAACGCGTGATGCCGCGGTCAGAAAAAAAGCTTCCCACGAGCAAAAAAATTTTTTTTTCTCAAATGTAATAACGGATGCTAGAATGTGATTCGGGGTGGAATTCCATGTCTAAAAATATTATTATTAGCTGTTTTAAAAAATCGAGTGTTTTTGCTGCCCGAGCAAGAAAATAAGTGATGCCACGGTCAGAAAAAAAGCTGCCCAGGAGCAAAAAAATTTTTTTTTCTCAAATGTAATAACGGATGCGAGAATGTGATTCAGGGTGGAATTCCATGTCTAAAAATATTATTATTAGCTGTTTTTAAAAATCGAGTATTTTTGCTGCCTGAGGAAGAAAACGCCTGATGCCGCGGTCAGAAAAAAAGCTGCCCAGGAGCAAAAAATTTTTTTTTCTCAAATGTAATAACGGATGCTAGAATGTGATTCGGGCTGGAATTCCATGTCTAAAAATATTATTATTAGCTGTTTTTAAAAATCGAGTGTTTTTGCTGCCCGAAGAAGAAAACGCCTGATGCCGCGGTCAGAAAAAAAGCTGCCCAGGAGCAAAAAAAATTTTTTTTCTCAAATGTAATAACGGATGGTAAAATGTGATTCGGGGTGGAATTCCATGTCTAAAAATATTATTATTAGCTGTTTTTAAAAATCGAGTGTTTTTGCTGCCCGAGGAAGAAAACGCGTGATGCCGCGGTCAGAAAAAAAGCTGCCCAGGAGCAAAAAAAATTTTTTTTTCTCAAATGTAATAACTGATGCTAGAATATTATTCGGGGTGGAATTCCATGTCTAAAAATATTATTATTAGCTGTTTTTAAAAATCGAGTGTTTTTGCTGCCCGAGGAAGAAAACGCCTGATGCCGCGGTCAGAAAAAAAGCTGCCCAGGAGCAAAAAAAAATTTTTTTCTCAAATGTAATAATGGATGGTAAAATGTGATTCGGGGTGGAATTCCATGTCTAACAATATTATTATTAGCTGTTTTTAAAAATCGAGTGTTTTTGCTGCCCGAGGAAGAATACGCCTGATGCCGCGGTCAGAAAAAAAGCTGCCCAGGAGCAAAAAAAAATTTTTTTCTCAAATGTAATAACGGATGGTAAAATGTGATTCGGGGTGGAATTCCATGTCTAACAATATTATTATTACCTGTTTTTAAAAATCGAGTGTTTTTGCTGCCCGAGCAAGAAAACGCCTGATGCCGCGGTCAGAAAAAAAGCTGCCCAGGAGCAAAAAAAATTTTTTTTCTCAAATGTAATAACGGATGCTAGAATGTGATTCGGGGTGGAATTCCATGTCTAAAAATATTATTATTAGCTGTTTTTAAAAATCGAGTGTTTTTGCTGCCCGAGGAAGAAAACGCGTGATGCCACGGTCAGAATAAAAGCTGCCCAGGAGCAAAAAAAAGTTTTTTTCTCAAATGTAATACCGGATGGGAGAATGTGATTCGGGGTGGAATTCCATGTCTAAAAATATTATTATTAGCTGTTTTTAAAAATCGAGTGTTTTTGCTGCCCGAGGAAGAAAACGCGTGATGCCGCGGTCAGAAAAAAAGCTGCCCAGGAGCAAAAAAAATTTTTTTTTCTCAAATGTAATAACTGATGCTAGAATATTATTCGGGGTGGAATTCCATGTCTAAAAATATTATTATTAGCTGTTTTTAAAAATCGAGTGTTTTTGCTGCCCGAGGAAGAAAACGCGTGATGCCGCGGTCAGAAAAAAAGCTGCCCAGGAGCAAAAAAAAATTTTTTTTTCTCAAATGTAATAACGGATGCTAGAATGTGATTCGGGGTGGAATTCCATGTCTAAAAATATTATTATTAGCTGTTTTTAAAAATTGAGTTTTTTAGCTGCCCGAGCAAGAAAACAAGTGATGCCGCGGTCAGAAAAAAAGCTGCCGAGGAGCAAAAAAATTTTTTTTCTCAAATGTAGTAACGGATGCGAGAATGTGATTCGGGGTGGAATTCCATGTCTAAAAATATTATTATTAGCTGTTTTTAAAAATCGAGTGTTTTTGCTGCCCGAGGAAGAAAACGCGTGATGCCGCGGTCAGAAAAAAAGCTGCCTAGGAGCAAAAAAAATTTTTTTTTCTCAAATGTAATAATGGATGCTAGAATGTGATTTGGGGTGGAATTCCATGTCTAAAAATATTATTATTAGCTGTTTTTAAAAATCGAGTGTTTTTGCTGCCCGAGGAAGAAAACGCGTGATTCCACGGTCAGAATAAAAGCTCCCAAGGAGCAAAAAAAATTTTTTTTCTCAAATGTAATAACGGATGGGAGAATGTGATTCGGGGTGGAATTCCATGTCTAAAAATATTATTATTAGCTGTTTTTAAAAATCGAGTGTTTTTGCTGCCCGAGGAAGAAAACGCGTGATGCCGCGGTCAGAAAAAAAGCTGCCCAGGAGCAAAAAAAATTTTTTTTTCTCAAATGTAATAACGGATGCTAGAATGTGATTCCGGGTGGAATTCCTTGTCTAACAATATTATTATTAGCTGTTTTTAAAAATCGAGTGTTTTTGCTGCCCGAGGAAGAAAACGCGTGATGCCACGGTCAGAATAAAAGCTGCCCAGGAGCAAAAAAAATTTTTTTTCTCAAATGTAATACCGGATGGGAGAATGTGATTCAGGGTGGAATTCCATGTCTAAAAATATTATTATTAGCTGTTTTTAAAAATCGAGTGTTTTTGCTGCCCGAGGAAGAAAACGCCTGATGCCGCGGTCAGAAAAAAAGCTGCCCAGGAGCAAAAAAAAATTTTTTTTTCTCAAATGTAATAACGGATGCTAGAATGTGATTCCGGGTGGAATTCCATGTCTAACAATATTATTATTAGCTGTTTTTAAAAATCGAGTGTTTTTGCTGCGTGAGGAAGAAAACGCGTGATGCCACGGTCAGAATAAAAGCTGCCAAGTAGCAAAAAAAAATTTTTTTTCTCAAATGTAATAACTGATGCTAGAATATTATTCGGGGTGGAATTCCATGTCTAAAAATATTATTATTAGCTGTTTTTAAAAATCGAGTGTTTTTGCTGCCCGAGGAAGAAAACGCGTGATGCCGCGGTCAGAAAAAAAGCTGCCCAGGAGCAAAAAAAAATTTTTTTCTCAAATGTAATAATGGATGGTAAAATGTGATTCGGGGTGGAATTCCATGTCTAACAATATTATTATTAGCTGTTTTTAAAAATCGAGTGTTTTTGCTGCCCGAGGAAGAATACGCCTGATGCCGCGGTCAGAAAAAAAGCTGCCCAGGAGCAAAAAAAAATTTTTTTCTCAAATGTAATAACGGATGGTAAAATGTGATTCGGGGTGGAATTCCATGTCTAACAATATTATTATTACCTGTTTTTAAAAATCGAGTGTTTTTGCTGCCCGAGCAAGAAAACGCCTGATGCCGCGGTCAGAAAAAAAGCTGCCCAGGAGCAAAAAAAATTTTTTTTCTCAAATGTAATAACGGATGCTAGAATGTGATTCGGGGTGGAATTCCATGTCTAAAAATATTATTATTAGCTGTTTTTAAAAATCGAGTGTTTTTGCTGCCCGAGGAAGAAAACGCGTGATGCCACGGTCAGAATAAAAGCTGCCCAGGAGCAAAAAAAATTTTTTTTCTCAAATGTAATACCGGATGGGAGAATGTGATTCGGGGTGGAATTCCATGTCTAAAAATATTATTATTAGCTGTTTTTAAAAATCGAGTGTTTTTGCTGCCCGAGGAAGAAAACGCGTGATGCCGCGGTCAGAAAAAAAGCTGCCCAGGAGCAAAAAAAATTTTTTTTTCTCAAATGTAATAACTGATGCTAGAATATTATTCGGGGTGGAATTCCATGTCTAAAAATATTATTATTAGCTGTTTTTAAAAATCGAGTGTTTTTGCTGCCCGAGGAAGAAAACGCGTGATGCCGCGGTCAGAAAAAAAGCTGCCCAGGAGCAAAAAAAAATTTTTTTTTCTCAAATGTAATAACGGATGCTAGAATGTGATTCGGGGTGGAATTCCATGTCTAAAAATATTATTATTAGCTGTTTTTAAAAATTGAGTTTTTTAGCTGCCCGAGCAAGAAAACAAGTGATGCCGCGGTCAGAAAAAAAGCTGCCGAGGAGCAAAAAAATTTTTTTTCTCAAATGTAGTAACGGATGCGAGAATGTGATTCGGGGTGGAATTCCATGTCTAAAAATATTATTATTAGCTGTTTTTAAAAATCGAGTGTTTTTGCTGCCCGAGGAAGAAAACGCGTGATGCCGCGGTCAGAAAAAAAGCTGCCCAGGAGCAAAAAAAATTTTTTTTTCTCAAATGTAATAACGGATGCTAGAATGTGATTCCGGGTGGAATTCCTTGTCTAACAATATTATTATTAGCTGTTTTTAAAAATCGAGTGTTTTTGCTGCCCGAGGAAGAAAACGCGTGATGCCACGGTCAGAATAAAAGCTGCCCAGGAGCAAAAAAAATTTTTTTTCTCAAATGTAATACCGGATGGGAGAATGTGATTCGGGGTGGAATTCCATGTCTAAAAATATTATTATTAGCTGTTTTTAAAAATCGAGTGTTTTTGCTGCCCGAGGAAGAAAACGCCTGATGCCGCGGTCAGAAAAAAAGCTGCCCAGGAGCAAAAAAAAATTTTTTTTTCTCAAATGTAATAACGGATGCTAGAATGTGATTCCGGGTGGAATTCCATGTCTAACAATATTATTATTAGCTGTTTTTAAAAATCGAGTGTTTTTGCTGCGTGAGGAAGAAAACGCGTGATGCCACGGTCAGAATAAAAGCTGCCAAGTAGCAAAAAAAATTTTTTTTTCTCAAATGTAATAACTGATGCTAGAATATTATTCGGGGTGGAATTCCATGTCTAAAAATATTATTATTAGCTGTTTTTAAAAATCGAGTGTTTTTGCTGCCCGAGGAAGAAAACGCGTGATGCCGCGGTCAGAAAAAAAGCTGCCCAGGAGCAAAAAAAAATTTTTTTCTCAAATGTAATAATGGATGGTAAAATGTGATTCGGGGTGGAATTCCATGTCTAACAATATTATTATTAGCTGTTTTTAAAAATCGAGTGTTTTTGCTGCCCGAGGAAGAATACGCCTGATGCCGCGGTCAGAAAAAAAGCTGCCCAGGAGCAAAAAAAAATTTTTTTCTCAAATGTAATAACGGATGGTAAAATGTGATTCGGGGTGGAATTCCATGTCTAACAATATTATTATTACCTGTTTTTAAAAATCGAGTGTTTTTGCTGCCCGAGCAAGAAAACGCCTGATGCCGCGGTCAGAAAAAAAGCTGCCCAGGAGCAAAAAAAATTTTTTTTCTCAAATGTAATAACGGATGCTAGAATGTGATTCGGGGTGGAATTCCATGTCTAAAAATATTATTATTAGCTGTTTTTAAAAATCGAGTGTTTTTGCTGCCCGAGGAAGAAAACGCGTGATGCCACGGTCAGAATAAAAGCTGCCCAGGAGCAAAAAAAATTTTTTTTCTCAAATGTAATACCGGATGGGAGAATGTGATTCGGGGTGGAATTCCATGTCTAAAAATATTATTATTAGCTGTTTTTAAAAATCGAGTGTTTTTGCTGCCCGAGGAAGAAAACGCGTGATGCCGCGGTCAGAAAAAAAGCTGCCCAGGAGCAAAAAAAATTTTTTTTTCTCAAATGTAATAACTGATGCTAGAATATTATTCGGGGTGGAATTCCATGTCTAAAAATATTATTATTAGCTGTTTTTAAAAATCGAGTGTTTTTGCTGCCCGAGGAAGAAAACGCGTGATGCCGCGGTCAGAAAAAAAGCTGCCCAGGAGCAAAAAAAAATTTTTTTTTCTCAAATGTAATAACGGATGCTAGAATGTGATTCCGGGTGGAATTCCATGTCTAAAAATATTATTATTAGCTGTTTTAAAAAATTGAGTTTTTTAGCTGCCCGAGCAAGAAAACAAGTGATGCCGCGGTCAGAAAAAAAGCTGCCGAGGAGCAAAAAAATTTTTTTTCTCAAATGTAATAACGGATGCGAGAATGTGATTCGGGGTGGAATTCCATGTCTAAAAATATTATTATTAGCTGTTTTTAAAAATCGAGTGTTTTTGCTGCCCGAGGAAGAAAACGCGTGATGCCGCGGTCAGAAAAAAAGCTGCCTAGGAGCAAAAAATTTTTTTTTTCTCAAATGTAATAATGGATGCTAGAATGTGATTCGGGGTGGAATTCCATGTCTAAAAATATTATTATTAGCTGTTTTTAAAAATCGAGTGTTTTTGCTGCCCGAGGAAGAAAACGCGTGATTCCACGGTCAGAATAAA
Organism: Arizona elegans; assembly: GCA_022577455.1. NCBI lineage: Eukaryota > Metazoa > Chordata > Lepidosauria > Squamata > Colubridae > Arizona > Arizona elegans. The sequence continues at coordinate 161,996,970 of JAKOOJ010000001.1, forward strand.
AGCTCCCAAGGAGCAAAAAAAATTTTTTTTCTCAAATGTAATAACGGATGGGAGAATGTGATTCGGGGTGGAATTCCATGTCTAAAAATATTATTATTAGCTGTTTTTAAAAATCGAGTGTTTTTGCTGCCCGAGGAAGAAAACCCGTGATGCCGCGGTCAGAAAAAAAGCTGCCCAGGAGCAAAAAAAAATTTTTTTCTCAAATGTAATAATGGATGGTAAAATGTGATTCGGGGTGGAATTCCATGTCTAACAATATTATTATTAGCTGTTTTTAAAAATCGAGTGTTTTTGCTGCCCGAGGAAGAAAACGCGTGATGCCGCGGTCAGAAAAAAAGCTGCCCAGGAGCAAAAAAAAATTTTTTTTTCTCAAATGTAATAACGGATGCTAGAATGTGATTCCGGGTGGAATTCCATGTCTAAAAATATTATTATTAGCTGTTTTAAAAAATTGAGTTTTTTAGCTGCCCGAGCAAGAAAACAAGTGATGCCGCGGTCAGAAAAAAAGCTGCCGAGGAGCAAAAAAATTTTTTTTCTCAAATGTAATACCGGATGGGAGAATGTGATTCGGGGTGGAATTCCATGTCTAAAAATATTATTATTAGCTGTTTTTAAAAATCGAGTGTTTTTGCTGCCCGAGGAAGAAAACGCGTGATGCCGCGGTCAGAAAAAAAGCTGCCCAGGAGCAAAAAAAATTTTTTTTTTCTCAAATGTAATAACGGATGCTAGAATGTGATTCCGGGTGGAATTCCTTGTCTAACAATATTATTATTAGCTGTTTTTAAAAATCGAGTGTTTTTGCTGCCCGAGGAAGAAAACGCGTGATGCCACGGTCAGAATAAAAGCTGCCCAGGAGCAAAAAAAATTTTTTTTCTCAAATGTAATACCGGATGGGAGAATGTGATTCGGGGTGGAATTCCATGTCTAAAAATATTATTATTAGCTGTTTTTAAAAATCGAGTGTTTTTGCTACCCGAGCAAGAAAATAAGTGATGCCACGGTCAGAAAAAAAGCTGCCGAGGAGCAAAAAAATTTTTTTTCTCAAATGTAATAACGGATGGGAGAATGTGATTCAGGGTGGAATTCCATGTCTAAAAATATTATTATTAGCTGTTTTTAAAAATCGAGTATTTTTGCTGCCTGAGGAAGAAAACGCCTGATGCCGCGGTCAGAAAAAAAGCTGCCCAGGAGCAAAAAATTTTTTTTTCTCAAATGTAATAACGGATGCTAGAATGTGATTCGGGCTGGAATTCCATGTCTAAAAATATTATTATTAGCTGTTTTTAAAAATCGAGTGTTTTTGCTGCCCGAAGAAGAAAACGCCTGATGCCGCGGTCAGAAAAAAAGCTGCCCAGGAGCAAAAAAAAATTTTTTTCTCAAATGTAATAATGGATGGTAAAATGTGATTCGGGGTGGAATTCCATGTCTAACAATATTATTATTAGCTGTTTTTAAAAATCGAGTGTTTTTGCTGCCCGAGGAAGAAAACGCGTGATGCCACGGTCAGAATAAAAGCTGCCCAGGAGCAAAAAAAATTTTTTTTCTCAAATGTAATACCGGATGGGAGAATGTGATTCGGGGTGGAATTCCATGTCTAAAAATATTATTATTAGCTGTTTTTAAAAATCGAGTGTTTTTGCTGCCCGAGGAAGAAAACGCGTGATGCCGCGGTCAGAAAAAAAGCTGCCCAGGAGCAAAAAAAATTTTTTTTTCTCAAATGTAATAACTGATGCTAGAATATTATTCGGGGTGGAATTCCATGTCTAAAAATATTATTATTAGCTGTTTTTAAAAATCGAGTGTTTTTGCTGCCCGAGGAAGAAAACGCGTGATGCCATGGTCAGAATAAAAGCTGCCAAGGAGCAAAAAAAAATTTTTTTCACAAATGTAATAACGGATGGTAAAATGTGATTCGGGGTGGAATTCCATGTCTAAAAATATTATTATTAGCTGTTTTTAAAAATCGAGTGTTTTTGCTGCCCGAGGAAGAAAACGCGTGATGCCGCGGTCAGAAAAAAAGCTGCCCAGGAGGAAAAAAAAATTTTTTTTTCTCAAATGTAATAACGGATGCTAGAATGTGATTCGGGGTGGAATTCCATGTCTAAAAATATTATTATTAGCTGTTTTTAAAAATTGAGTTTTTTAGCTGCCCGAGCAAGAAAACAAGTGATGCCGCGGTCAGAAAAAAAGCTGCCGAGGAGCAAAAAAATTTTTTTTCTCAAATGTAGTAACGGATGCGAGAATGTGATTCGGGGTGGAATTCCATGTCTAAAAATATTATTATTAGCTGTTTTTAAAAATCGAGTGTTTTTGCTGCCCGAGGAAGAAAACGCGTGATGCCGCGGTCAGAAAAAAAGCTGCCCAGGAGCAAAAAAAATTTTTTTTTTCTCAAATGTAATAACGGATGCTAGAATGTGATTCCGGGTGGAATTCCTTGTCTAACAATATTATTATTAGCTGTTTTTAAAAATCGAGTGTTTTTGCTGCCCGAGGAAGAAAACGCGTGATGCCACGGTCAGAATAAAAGCTGCCCAGGAGCAAAAAAAATTTTTTTTCTCAAATGTAATACCGGATGGGAGAATGTGATTCGGGGTGGAATTCCATGTCTAAAAATATTATTATTAGCTGTTTTTAAAAATCGAGTGTTTTTGCTACCCGAGCAAGAAAATAAGTGATGCCACGGTCAGAAAAAAAGCTGCCGAGGAGCAAAAAAATTTTTTTTCTCAAATGTAATAACGGTTGCTAGAACGTGATTCGGGGTGGAATTCCATGTCTAACAATATTATTATTAGCTGTTTTTAAAAATCGAGTGTTTTTGCTGCCTGAGGAAGAAAACGCCTGATGCCGCGGTCAGAAAAAAAGCTGCCCAGGAGCAAAAAAAAATTTTTTTTCTCAAATGTAATAACGGATGCTAGAATGTGATTCCGGGTGGAATTCCATGTCTAACAATATTATTATTAGCTGTTTTTAAAAATCGAGTGTTTTTGCTGCGTGAGGAAGAAAACGCGTGATGCCGCGGTCAGAAAAAAAGCTGCCCACGAGCAAAAAAATTTTTTTTTCTCAAATGTAATAACGGATGCTAGAATGTGATTCGGGGTGGAATTCCATGTCTAAAAATATTATTATTAGCTGTTTTAAAAAATCGAGTGTTTTTGCTGCCCGAGCAAGAAAATAAGTGATGCCACGGTCAGAAAAAAAGCTGCCCAGGAGCAAAAAAAATTTTTTTTCTCAAATGTAATAACGGATGCGAGAATGTGATTCAGGGTGGAATTCCATGTCTAAAAATATTATTATTAGCTGTTTTTAAAAATCGAGTATTTTTGCTGCCTGAGGAAGAAAACGCCTGATGCCGCGGTCAGAAAAAAAGCTGCCCAGGAGCAAAAAATTTTTTTTTCTCAAATGTAATAACGGATGCTAGAATGTGATTCGGGCTGGAATTCCATGTCTAAAAATATTATTATTAGCTGTTTTTAAAAATCGAGTGTTTTTGCTGCCCGAAGAAGAAAACGCCTGATGCCGCGGTCAGAAAAAAAGCTGCCCAGGAGCAAAAAAAAATTTTTTTCTCAAATGTAATAATGGATGGTAAAATGTGATTCGGGGTGGAATTCCATGTCTAACAATATTATTATTAGCTGTTTTTAAAAATCGAGTGTTTTTGCTGCCCGAGGAAGAAAACGCGTGATGCCACGGTCAGAATAAAAGCTGCCCAGGAGCAAAAAAAATTTTTTTTCTCAAATGTAATACCGGATGGGAGAATGTGATTCGGGGTGGAATTCCATGTCTAAAAATATTATTATTAGCTGTTTTTAAAAATCGAGTGTTTTTGCTGCCCGAGGAAGAAAACGCGTGATGCCGCGGTCAGAAAAAAAGCTGCCCAGGAGCAAAAAAAATTTTTTTTTCTCAAATGTAATAACTGATGCTAGAATATTATTCGGGGTGGAATTCCATGTCTAAAAATATTATTATTAGCTGTTTTTAAAAATCGAGTGTTTTTGCTGCCCGAGGAAGAAAACGCGTGATGCCATGGTCAGAATAAAAGCTGCCAAGGAGCAAAAAAAAATTTTTTTCACAAATGTAATAACGGATGGTAAAATGTGATTCGGGGTGGAATTCCATGTCTAAAAATATTATTATTAGCTGTTTTTAAAAATCGAGTGTTTTTGCTGCCCGAGGAAGAAAACGCGTGATGCCGCGGTCAGAAAAAAAGCTGCCCAGGAGGAAAAAAAAATTTTTTTTTCTCAAATGTAATAACGGATGCTAGAATGTGATTCGGGGTGGAATTCCATGTCTAAAAATATTATTATTAGCTGTTTTTAAAAATTGAGTTTTTTAGCTGCCCGAGCAAGAAAACAAGTGATGCCGCGGTCAGAAAAAAAGCTGCCGAGGAGCAAAAAAATTTTTTTTCTCAAATGTAGTAACGGATGCGAGAATGTGATTCGGGGTGGAATTCCATGTCTAAAAATATTATTATTAGCTGTTTTTAAAAATCGAGTGTTTTTGCTGCCCGAGGAAGAAAACGCGTGATGCCGCGGTCAGAAAAAAAGCTGCCCAGGAGCAAAAAAAATTTTTTTTTTCTCAAATGTAATAACGGATGCTAGAATGTGATTCCGGGTGGAATTCCTTGTCTAACAATATTATTATTAGCTGTTTTTAAAAATCGAGTGTTTTTGCTGCCCGAGGAAGAAAACGCGTGATGCCACGGTCAGAATAAAAGCTGCCCAGGAGCAAAAAAAATTTTTTTTCTCAAATGTAATACCGGATGGGAGAATGTGATTCGGGGTGGAATTCCATGTCTAAAAATATTATTATTAGCTGTTTTTAAAAATCGAGTGTTTTTGCTACCCGAGCAAGAAAATAAGTGATGCCACGGTCAGAAAAAAAGCTGCCGAGGAGCAAAAAAATTTTTTTTCTCAAATGTAATAACGGTTGCTAGAACGTGATTCGGGGTGGAATTCCATGTCTAACAATATTATTATTAGCTGTTTTTAAAAATCGAGTGTTTTTGCTGCCTGAGGAAGAAAACGCCTGATGCCGCGGTCAGAAAAAAAGCTGCCCAGGAGCAAAAAAAAATTTTTTTTCTCAAATGTAATAACGGATGCTAGAATGTGATTCCGGGTGGAATTCCATGTCTAACAATATTATTATTAGCTGTTTTTAAAAATCGAGTGTTTTTGCTGCGTGAGGAAGAAAACGCGTGATGCCGCGGTCAGAAAAAAAGCTGCCCACGAGCAAAAAAATTTTTTTTTCTCAAATGTAATAACGGATGCTAGAATGTGATTCGGGGTGGAATTCCATGTCTAAAAATATTATTATTAGCTGTTTTAAAAAATCGAGTGTTTTTGCTGCCCGAGCAAGAAAATAAGTGATGCCACGGTCAGAAAAAAAGCTGCCCAGGAGCAAAAAAAATTTTTTTTCTCAAATGTAATAACGGATGCGAGAATGTGATTCAGGGTGGAATTCCATGTCTAAAAATATTATTATTAGCTGTTTTTAAAAATCGAGTATTTTTGCTGCCTGAGGAAGAAAACGCCTGATGCCGCGGTCAGAAAAAAAGCTGCCCAGGAGCAAAAAATTTTTTTTTCTCAAATGTAATAACGGATGCTAGAATGTGATTCGGGCTGGAATTCCATGTCTAAAAATATTATTATTAGCTGTTTTTAAAAATCGAGTGTTTTTGCTGCCCGAAGAAGAAAACGCCTGATGCCGCGGTCAGAAAAAAAGCTGCCCAGGAGCAAAAAAAAATTTTTTTCTCAAATGTAATAATGGATGGTAAAATGTGATTCGGGGTGGAATTCCATGTCTAACAATATTATTATTAGCTGTTTTTAAAAATCGAGTGTTTTTGCTGCCCGAGGAAGAAAACGCGTGATGCCACGGTCAGAATAAAAGCTGCCCAGGAGCAAAAAAAATTTTTTTTCTCAAATGTAATACCGGATGGGAGAATGTGATTCGGGGTGGAATTCCATGTCTAAAAATATTATTATTAGCTGTTTTTAAAAATCGAGTGTTTTTGCTGCCCGAGGAAGAAAACGCGTGATGCCGCGGTCAGAAAAAAAGCTGCCCAGGAGCAAAAAAAATTTTTTTTTCTCAAATGTAATAACTGATGCTAGAATATTATTCGGGGTGGAATTCCATGTCTAAAAATATTATTATTAGCTGTTTTTAAAAATCGAGTGTTTTTGCTGCCCGAGGAAGAAAACGCGTGATGCCATGGTCAGAATAAAAGCTGCCAAGGAGCAAAAAAAAATTTTTTTCACAAATGTAATAACGGATGGTAAAATGTGATTCGGGGTGGAATTCCATGTCTAAAAATATTATTATTAGCTGTTTTTAAAAATCGAGTGTTTTTGCTGCCCGAGGAAGAAAACGCGTGATGCCGCGGTCAGAAAAAAAGCTGCCCAGGAGGAAAAAAAAATTTTTTTTTCTCAAATGTAATAACGGATGCTAGAATGTGATTCGGGGTGGAATTCCATGTCTAAAAATATTATTATTAGCTGTTTTTAAAAATTGAGTTTTTTAGCTGCCCGAGCAAGAAAACAAGTGATGCCGCGGTCAGAAAAAAAGCTGCCGAGGAGCAAAAAAATTTTTTTTCTCAAATGTAGTAACGGATGCGAGAATGTGATTCGGGGTGGAATTCCATGTCTAAAAATATTATTATTAGCTGTTTTTAAAAATCGAGTGTTTTTGCTGCCCGAGGAAGAAAACGCGTGATGCCGCGGTCAGAAAAAAAGCTGCCCAGGAGCAAAAAAAATTTTTTTTTTCTCAAATGTAATAACGGATGCTAGAATGTGATTCCGGGTGGAATTCCTTGTCTAACAATATTATTATTAGCTGTTTTTAAAAATCGAGTGTTTTTGCTGCCCGAGGAAGAAAACGCGTGATGCCACGGTCAGAATAAAAGCTGCCCAGGAGCAAAAAAAATTTTTTTTCTCAAATGTAATACCGGATGGGAGAATGTGATTCGGGGTGGAATTCCATGTCTAAAAATATTATTATTAGCTGTTTTTAAAAATCGAGTGTTTTTGCTACCCGAGCAAGAAAATAAGTGATGCCACGGTCAGAAAAAAAGCTGCCGAGGAGCAAAAAAATTTTTTTTCTCAAATGTAATAACGGTTGCTAGAACGTGATTCGGGGTGGAATTCCATGTCTAACAATATTATTATTAGCTGTTTTTAAAAATCGAGTGTTTTTGCTGCCTGAGGAAGAAAACGCCTGATGCCGCGGTCAGAAAAAAAGCTGCCCAGGAGCAAAAAAAAATTTTTTTCTCAAATGTAATAACGGATGCTAGAATGTGATTCGGGCTGGAATTCCATGTCTAAAAATATTATTATTAGCTGTTTTTAAAAATCGAGTGTTTTTGCTGCCCGAAGAAGAAAACGCCTGATGCCGCGGTCAGAAAAAAAGCTGCCCAGGAGCAAAAAAAATTTTTTTTCTCAAATGTAATAACGGATGGTAAAATGTGATTCGGGGTGGAATTCCATGTCTAAAAATATTATTATTAGCTGTTTTTAAAAATCGAGTGTTTTTTCTGCCCGAGGAAGAAAACGCGTGATGCCGCGGTCAGAAAAAAAGCTGCCCAGGAGCAAAAAAAATTTTTTTTTCTCAAATGTAATAACTGATGCTAGAATATTATTCGGGGTGGAATTCCATGTCTAAAAATATTATTATTAGCTGTTTTTAAAAATCGAGTGTTTTTGCTGCCCGAGGAAGAAAACACGTGATGCCACGGTCAGAATAAAAGCTGCCAAGGAGCAAAAAAAAATTTTTTTCACAAATGTAATAACGGATGGTAAAATGTGATTCGGGGTGGAATTCCATGTCTAAAAATATTATTATTAGCTGTTTTTAAAAATCGTGTGTTTTTGCTGCCCGAGGAAGAAAACGCGTGATGCCGCGGTCAGAAAAAAAGCTGCCCAGGAGCAAAAAAAAATTTTTTTTTCTCAAATGTAATAACGGATGCTAGAATGTGATTCCGGGTGGAATTCCATGTCTAAAAATATTATTATTAGCTGTTTTAAAAAATTGAGTTTTTTAGCTGCCCGAGCAAGAAAACAAGTGATGCCGCGGTCAGAAAAAAAGCTGCCGAGGAGCAAAAAAATTTTTTTTCTCAAATGTAATAACGGATGCGAGAATGTGATTCGGGGTGGAATTCCATGTCTAAAAATATTATTATTAGCTGTTTTTAAAAATCGAGTGTTTTTGCTGCCCGAGGAAGAAAACGCGTGATGCCGCGGTCAGAAAAAAAGCTGCCTAGGAGCAAAAATTTTTTTTTTCTCAAATGTAATAATGGATGCTAGAATGTGATTCGGGGTGGAATTCCATGTCTAAAAATATTATTATTAGCTGTTTTTAAAAATCGAGTGTTTTTGCTGCCCGAGGAAGAAAACGCGTGATTCCACGGTCAGAATAAAAGCTCCCAAGGAGCAAAAAAAATTTTTTTTCTCAAATGTAATAACGGATGGGAGAATGTGATTCGGGGTGGAATTCCATGTCTAAAAATATTATTATTAGCTGTTTTTAAAAATCGAGTGTTTTTGCTGCCCGAGGAAGAAAACCCGTGATGCCGCGGTCAGAAAAAAAGCTGCCCAGGAGCAAAAAAAATTTTTTTTTTCTCAAATGTAATAACGGATGCGAGAATGTGATTCGGGGTGGAATTCCATGTCTAAAAATATTATTATTAGCTGTTTTTAAAAATCGAGTGTTTTTGCTGCCCGAGGAAGAAAACGCGTGATGCCACGGTCAGAATAAAAGCTGCCAAGTAGCAAAAAAAAAGTTTTTTCTCAAATGTAATAACGGATGGTAAAATGTTATTCGGGGTGGAATTCCATGTCTAAAAATATTATTTTTAGCTGTTTTTAAAAATCAAGTGTTTTTGCTGCCCGAGGAAGAAAACGCGTGATGCCGCGGTCAGAAAAAATGCTGCCGAGGAGCAAAAAAATTTTTTTTTCTCAAATGTAATAACGGATGCGAGAATGTGATTCGGGGTGGAATTCCATGTCTAAAAATATTATTATTAGCTGTTTTAAAAAATCGAGTGTTTTTGCTGCCCGAGCAAGAAAATAAGTGATGCCACGGTCAGAAAAAAAGCTGCCGAGGAGCAAAAAAATTTTTTTTCTCAAATGTAATAACGGTTGCTAGAACGTGATTCGGGGTGGAATTCCATGTCTAACAATATTATTATTAGCTGTTTTTAAAAATCGAGTGTTTTTGCTGCCTGAGGAAGAAAACGCCTGATGCCGCGGTCAGAAAAAAAGCTGCCCAGGAGCAAAAAAAAATTTTTTTCTCAAATGTAATAATGGATGCTAGAATGTGATTCGGGCTGGAATTCCATGTCTAAAAATATTATTATTAGCTGTTTTTAAAAATCGAGTGTTTTTGCTGCCCGAAGAAGAAAACGCCTGATGCCGCGGTCAGAAAAAAACCTGCCCAGGAGCAAAAAAAATTTTTTTTCTCAAATGTAATAACGGATGGTAAAATGTGATTCGGGGTGGAATTCCATGTCTAAAAATATTATTATTAGCTGTTTTTAAAAATCGAGTGTTTTTTCTGCCCGAGGAAGAAAACGCGTGATGCCGCGGTCAGAAAAAAAGCTGCCCAGGAGCAAAAAAAATTTTTTTCTCAAATGTAGTAACGGATGCGAGAATGTGATTCGGGGTGGAATTCCATGTCTAAAAATATTATTATTAGCTGTTTTTAAAAATCGAGTGTTTTTGCTGCCCGAGGAAGAAAACGCGTGATGCCGCGGTCAGAAAAAAAGCTGCCCAGGAGCAAAAAAAATTTTTTTTTTCTCAAATGTAATAACGGATGCTAGAATGTGATTCCGGGTGGAATTCCTTGTCTAACAATATTATTATTAGCTGTTTTTAAAAATCGAGTGTTTTTGCTGCCCGAGGAAGAAAACGCGTGATGCCACGGTCAGAATAAAAGCTGCCCAGGAGCAAAAAAAATTTTTTTTCTCAAATGTAATACCGGATGGGAGAATGTGATTCGGGGTGGAATTCCATGTCTAAAAATATTATTATTAGCTGTTTTTAAAAATCGAGTGTTTTTTCTACCCGAGCAAGAAAATAAGTGATGCCACGGTCAGAAAAAAAGCTGACGAGGAGCAAAAAAATTTTTTTTCTCAAATGTAATAACGGTTGCTAGAACGTGATTCGGGGTGGAATTCCATGTCTAACAATATTATTATTAGCTGTTTTTAAAAATCGAGTGTTTTTGCTGCCTGAGGAAGAAAACGCCTGATGCCGCGGTCAGAAAAAAAGCTGCCCAGGAGCAAAAAAAAATTTTTTTCTCAAATGTAATAACGGATGCTAGAATGTGATTCGGGCTGGAATTCCATGTCTAAAAATATTATTATTAGCTGTTTTTAAAAATCGAGTGTTTTTGCTGCCCGAAGAAGAAAACGCCTGATGCCGCGGTCAGAAAAAAAGCTGCCCAGGAGCAAAAAAATTTTTTTTTCTCAAATGTAATAACGGATGGTAAAATGTGATTCGGGGTGGAATTCCATGTCTAAAAATATTATTATTAGCTGTTTTTAAAAATCGAGTGTTTTTTCTGCCCGAGGAAGAAAACGCGTGATGCCGCGGTCAGAAAAAAAGCTGCCCAGGAGCAAAAAAAATTTTTTTTTCTCAAATGTAATAACTGATGCTAGAATATTATTCGGGGTGGAATTCCATGTCTAAAAATATTATTATTAGCTGTTTTTAAAAATCGAGTGTTTTTGCTGCCCGAGGAAGAAAACACGTGATGCCACGGTCAGAATAAAAGCTGCCAAGGAGCAAAAAAAAATTTTTTTCACAAATGTAATAACGGATGGTAAAATGTGATTCGGGGTGGAATTCCATGTCTAAAAATATTATTATTAGCTGTTTTTAAAAATCGAGTGTTTTTGCTGCCCGAGGAAGAAAACGCGTGATGCCGCGGTCAGAAAAAAAGCTGCCCAGGAGCAAAAAAAAATTTTTTTTTCTCAAATGTAATAACGGATGCTAGAATGTGATTCCGGGTGGAATTCCATGTCTAAAAATATTATTATTAGCTGTTTTAAAAAATTGAGTTTTTTAGCTGCCCGAGCAAGAAAACAAGTGATGCCGCGGTCAGAAAAAAAGCTGCCGAGGAGCAAAAAAATTTTTTTTCTCAAATGTAATAACGGATGCGAGAATGTGATTCGGGGTGGAATTCCATGTCTAAAAATATTATTATTAGCTGTTTTTAAAAATCGAGTGTTTTTGCTGCCCGAGGAAGAAAACGCGTGATGCCGCGGTCAGAAAAAAAGCTGCCTAGGAGCAAAAAATTTTTTTTTCTCAAATGTAATAATGGATGCTAGAATGTGATTCGGGGTGGAATTCCATGTCTAAAAATATTATTATTAGCTGTTTTTAAAAATCGAGTGTTTTTGCTGCCCGAGGAAGAAAACGCGTGATTCCACGGTCAGAATAAAAGCTCCCAAGGAGCAAAAAAAATTTTTTTTCTCAAATGTAATAACGGATGGGAGAATGTGATTCGGGGTGGAATTCCATGTCTAAAAATATTATTATTAGCTGTTTTTAAAAATCGAGTGTTTTTGCTGCCCGAGGAAGAAAACCCGTGATGCCGCGGTCAGAAAAAAAGCTGCCCAGGAGCAAAAAAAATTTTTTTTTTCTCAAATGTAATAACGGATGCGAGAATGTGATTCGGGGTGGAATTCCATGTCTAAAAATATTATTATTAGCTGTTTTTAAAAATCGAGTGTTTTTGCTGCCCGAGGAAGAAAACGCGTGATGCCACGGTCAGAATAAAAGCTGCCAAGTAGCAAAAAAAAAGTTTTTTCTCAAATGTAATAACGGATGGTAAAATGTTATTCGGGGTGGAATTCCATGTCTAAAAATATTATTTTTAGCTGTTTTTAAAAATCAAGTGTTTTTGCTGCCCGAGGAAGAAAACGCGTGATGCCGCGGTCAGAAAAAATGCTGCCGAGGAGCAAAAAAATTTTTTTTTCTCAAATGTAATAACGGATGCGAGAATGTGATTCGGGGTGGAATTCCATGTCTAAAAATATTATTATTAGCTGTTTTAAAAAATCGAGTGTTTTTGCTGCCCGAGCAAGAAAATAAGTGATGCCACGGTCAGAAAAAAAGCTGCCGAGGAGCAAAAAAATTTTTTTTCTCAAATGTAATAACGGTTGCTAGAACGTGATTCGGGGTGGAATTCCATGTCTAACAATATTATTATTAGCTGTTTTTAAAAATCGAGTGTTTTTGCTGCCTGAGGAAGAAAACGCCTGATGCCGCGGTCAGAAAAAAAGCTGCCCAGGAGCAAAAAAAAATTTTTTTCTCAAATGTAATAATGGATGCTAGAATGTGATTCGGGCTGGAATTCCATGTCTAAAAATATTATTATTAGCTGTTTTTAAAAATCGAGTGTTTTTGCTGCCCGAAGAAGAAAACGCCTGATGCCGCGGTCAGAAAAAAACCTGCCCAGGAGCAAAAAAAATTTTTTTTCTCAAATGTAATAACGGATGGTAAAATGTGATTCGGGGTGGAATTCCATGTCTAAAAATATTATTATTAGCTGTTTTTAAAAATCGAGTGTTTTTTCTGCCCGAGGAAGAAAACGCGTGATGCCGCGGTCAGAAAAAAAGCTGCCCAGGAGCAAAAAAAATTTTTTTTTCTCAAATGTAATAACTGATGCTAGAATATTATTCGGGGTGGAATTCCATGTCTAAAAATATTATTATTAGCTGTTTTTAAAAATCGAGTGTTTTTGCTGCCCGAGGAAGAAAACACGTGATGCCACGGTCAGAAAAAAAGCTGCCCAGGAGCAAAAAAAAATTTTTTTCTCAAATGTAATAACGGATGGTAAAATGTGATTCGGGGTGGAATTCCATGTCTAACAATATTATTATTACCTGTTTTTAAAAATCGAGTGTTTTTGCTGCCCGAGCAAGAAAACGCCTGATGCCGCGGTCAGAAAAAAAGCTGCCCAGGAGCAAAAAAAATTTTTTTTCTCAAATGTAATAACGGATGCTAGAATGTGATTCGGGGTGGAATTCCATGTCTAAAAATATTATTATTAGCTGTTTTTAAAAATCGAGTGTTTTTGCTGCCCGAGGAAGAAAACGCGTGATGCCACGGTCAGAATAAAAGCTGCCCAGGAGCAAAAAAAATTTTTTTTCTCAAATGTAATACCGGATGGGAGAATGTGATTCGGGGTGGAATTCCATGTCTAAAAATATTATTATTAGCTGTTTTTAAAAATCGAGTGTTTTTGCTGCCCGAGGAAGAAAACGCCTGATGCCGCGGTCAGAAAAAAAGCTGCCCAGGAGCAAAAAAAAATTTTTTTTTCTCAAATGTAATAACGGATGCTAGAATGTGATTCCGGGTGGAATTCCATGTCTAACAATATTATTATTAGCTGTTTTTAAAAATCGAGTGTTTTTGCTGCGTGAGGAAGAAAACGCGTGATGCCGCGGTCAGAAAAAAAGCTGCCCACGAGCAAAAAAATTTTTTTTTCTCAAATGTAATAACGGATGCTAGAATGTGATTCGGGGTGGAATTCCATGTCTAAAAATATTATTATTAGCTGTTTTAAAAAATCGAGTGTTTTTGCTGCCCGAGCAAGAAAATAAGTGATGCCACGGTCAGAAAAAAAGCTGCCCAGGAGCAAAAAAATTTTTTTTTCTCAAATGTCATAACGGATGCGAGAATGTGATTCAGGGTGGAATTCCATGTCTAAAAATATTATTATTAGCTGTTTTTAAAAATCGAGTATTTTTGCTGCCTGAGGAAGAAAACGCCTGATGCCGCGGTCAGAAAAAAAGCTGCCCAGGAGCAAAAAATTTTTTTTTCTCAAATGTAATAACGGATGCTAGAATGTGATTCGGGCTGGAATTCCATGTCTAAAAATATTATTATTAGCTGTTTTTAAAAATCGAGTGTTTTTGCTGCCCGAAGAAGAAAACACCTGATGCCGCGGTCAGAAAAAAAGCTGCCCAGGAGCAAAAAAAATTTTTTTTCTCAAATGTAATAACGGATGGTAAAATGTGATTCGGGGTGGAATTCCATGTCTAAAAATATTATTATTAGCTGTTTTTAAAAATCGAGTGTTTTTGCTGCCCGAGGAAGAAAACGCGTGATGCCGCGGTCAGAAAAAAAGCTGCCCAGGAGCAAAAAAAATTTTTTTTTCTCAAATGTAATAACTGATGCTAGAATATTATTCGGGGTGGAATTCCATGTCTAAAAATATTATTATTACCTGTTTTTAAAAATCGAGTGTTTTTGCTGCCCGAGCAAGAAAACGCCTGATGCCGCGGTCAGAAAAAAAGCTGCCCAGGAGCAAAAAAAATTTTTTTTCTCAAATGTAATAACGGATGCTAGAATGTGATTCGGGGTGGAATTCCATGTCTAAAAATATTATTATTAGCTGTTTTTAAAAATCGAGTGTTTTTGCTGCCCGAGGAAGAAAACGCGTGATGCCACGGTCAGAATAAAAGCTGCCCAGGAGCAAAAAAAATTTTTTTTCTCAAATGTAATACCGGATGGGAGAATGTGATTCGGGGTGGAATTCCATGTCTAAAAATATTATTATTAGCTGTTTTTAAAAATCGAGTGTTTTTGCTGCCCGAGGAAGAAAACGCGTGATGCCGCGGTCAGAAAAAAAGCTGCCCAGGAGCAAAAAAAATTTTTTTTTCTCAAATGTAATAACTGATGCTAGAATATTATTCGGGGTGGAATTCCATGTCTAAAAATATTATTATTAGCTGTTTTTAAAAATCGAGTGTTTTTGCTGCCCGAGGAAGAAAACGCGTGATGCCATGGTCAGAAAAAAAGCTGCCCAGGAGCAAAAAAAATTTTTTTTTTCTCAAATGTAATAACGGATGCTAGAATGTGATTCGGGGTGGAATTCCATGTCTAAAAATATTATTATTAGCTGTTTTTAAAAATTGAGTTTTTTAGCTGCCCGAGCAAGAAAACAAGTGATGCCGGGGTCAGAAAAAAAGCTGCCGAGGAGCAAAAAAATTTTTTTTCTCAAATGTAGTAACGGATGCGAGAATGTGATTCGGGGTGGAATTCCATGTCTAAAAATATTATTATTAGCTGTTTTTAAAAATCGAGTGTTTTTGCTGTCCGAGGAAGAAAACGCGTGATGCCGCGGTCAGAAAAAAAGCTGCCTAGGAGCAAAAAAATTTTTTTTCTCAAATGTAATAACGGTTGCTAGAACGTGATTCGGGGTGGAATTCCATGTCTAACAATATTATTATTAGCTGTTTTTAAAAATCGAGTGTTTTTGCTGCCTGAGGAAGAAAACGCCTGATGCCGCGGTCAGAAAAAAAGCTGCCCAGGAGCAAAAAAAATTTTTTTTCTCAAATGTAATAACGGATGCTAGAATGTGATTCGGGCTGGAATTCCATGTCTAAAAATATTATTATTAGCTGTTTTTAAAAATCGAGTGTTTTTGCTGCCCGAAGAAGAAAACGCCTGATGCCGCGGTCAGAAAAAAAGCTGCCCAGGAGCAAAAAAACTTTTTTTTCTCAAATGTAATAACGGATGGTAAAATGTGATTCGGGGTGGAATTCCATGTCTAAAAATATTATTATTAGCTGTTTTTAAAAATCGAGTGTTTTTTCTGCCCGAGGAAGAAAACGCGTGATGCCGCGGTCAGAAAAAAAGCTGCCCAGGAGCAAAAAAAATTTTTTTTTCTCAAATGTAATAACTGATGCTAGAATATTATTCGGGGTGGAATTCCATGTCTAAAAATATTATTATTAGCTGTTTTTAAAAATCGAGTGTTTTTGCTGCCCGAGGAAGAAAACACGTGATGCCACGGTCAGAATAAAAGCTGCCAAGGAGCAAAAAAAAATTTTTTTCACAAATGTAATAACGGATGGTAAAATGTGATTCGGGGTGGAATTCCATGTCTAAAAATATTATTATTAGCTGTTTTTAAAAATCGAGTGTTTTTGCTGCCCGAGGAAGAAAACGCGTGATGCCGCGGTCAGAAAAAAAGCTGCCCAGGAGCAAAAAAAAATTTTTTTTTCTCAAATGTAATAACGGATGCTAGAATGTGATTCCGGGTGGAATTCCATGTCTAAAAATATTATTATTAGCTGTTTTAAAAAATTGAGTTTTTTAGCTGCCCGAGCAAGAAAACAAGTGATGCCGCGGTCAGAAAAAAAGCTGCCGAGGAGCAAAAAAATTTTTTTTCTCAAATGTAATAACGGATGCGAGAATGTGATTCGGGGTGGAATTCCATGTCTAAAAATATTATTATTAGCTGTTTTTAAAAATCGAGTGTTTTTGCTGCCCGAGGAAGAAAACGCGTGATGCCGCGGTCAGAAAAAAAGCTGCCTAGGAGCAAAAAAATTTTTTTTTTCTCAAATGTAATAATGGATGCTAGAATGTGATTCGGGGTGGAATTCCATGTCTAAAAATATTATTATTAGCTGTTTTTAAAAATCGAGTGTTTTTGCTGCCCGAGGAAGAAAACGCGTGATTCCACGGTCAGAATAAAAGCTCCCAAGGAGCAAAAAAAAATTTTTTTCTCAAATGTAATAACGGATGGGAGAATGTGATTCGGGGTGGAATTCCATGTCTAAAAATATTATTATTAGCTGTTTTTAAAAATCGAGTGTTTTTGCTGCCCGAGGAAGAAAACCCGTGATGCCGCGGTCAGAAAAAAAGCTGCCCAGGAGCAAAAAAAAATTTTTTTTTCTCAAATGTAATAACGGATGCGAGAATGTGATTCGGGGTGGAATTCCATGTCTAAAAATATTATTATTAGCTGTTTTTAAAAATCGAGTGTTTTTGCTGCCCGAGGAAGAAAACGCGTGATGCCATGGTCAGAATAAAAGCTGCCAAGTAGCAAAAAAAAAGTTTTTTCTCAAATGTAATAACGGATGGTAAAATGTTATTCGGGGTGGAATTCCATGTCTAAAAATATTATTTTTAGCTGTTTTTAAAAATCAAGTGTTTTTGCTGCCCGAGGAAGAAAACGCGTGATGCCGCGGTCAGAAAAAATGCTGCCGAGGAGCAAAAAAATTTTTTTTTCTCAAATGTAATAACGGATGCGAGAATGTGATTTGGGGTGGAATTCCATGTCTAAAAATATTATTATTAGCTGTTTTAAAAAATCGAGTGTTTTTGCTGCCCGAGCAAGAAAATAAGTGATGCCACGGTCAGAAAAAAAGCTGCCGAGGAGCAAAAAATTTTTTTTTCTCAAATGTAATAACGGTTGCTAGAACGTGATTCGGGGTGGAATTCCATGTCTAACAATATTATTATTAGCTGTTTTTAAAAATCGAGTGTTTTTGCTGCCTGAGGAAGAAAACGCCTGATGCCGCGGTCAGAAAAAAAGCTGCCCAGGAGCAAAAAAAAATTTTTTTCTCAAATGTAATAACGGATGCTAGAATGTGATTCGGGCTGGAATTCCATGTCTAAAAATATTATTATTAGCTGTTTTTAAAAATCGAGTGTTTTTGCTGCCCGAAGAAGAAAACGCCTGATGCCGCGGTCAGAAAAAAACCTGCCCAGGAGCAAAAAAAATTTTTTTTCTCAAATGTAATAACGGATGGTAAAATGTGATTCGGGGTGGAATTCCATGTCTAAAAATATTATTATTAGCTGTTTTTAAAAATCGAGTGTTTTTTCTGCCCGAGGAAGAAAACGCGTGATGCCGCGGTCAGAAAAAAAGCTGCCCAGGAGCAAAAAAAATTTTTTTTTCTCAAATGTAATAACTGATGCTAGAATATTATTCGGGGTGGAATTCCATGTCTAAAAATATTATTATTAGCTGTTTTTAAAAATCGAGTGTTTTTGCTGCCCGAGGAAGAAAACACGTGATGCCACGGTCAGAATAAAAGCTGCCAATGAGCAAAAAAAAATTTTTTTCACAAATGTAATAACGGATGGTAAAATGTGATTCGGGGTGGAATTCCATGTCTAAAAATATTATTATTAGCTGTTTTTAAAAATCGAGTGTTTTTGCTGCCCGAGGAAGAAAACGGGTGATGCCGCGGTCAGAAAAAAAGCTGCCCAGGAGCAAAAAAAAATTTTTTTTTCTCAAATGTAATAACGGATGCTAGAATGTGATTCCGGGTGGAATTCCATGTCTAAAAATATTATTATTAGCTGTTTTAAAAAATTGAGTTTTTTAGCTGCCCGAGCAAGAAAACAAGTGATGCCGCGGTCAGAAAAAAAGCTGCCGAGGAGCAAAAAAATTTTTTTTCTCAAATGTAATAACGGATGCGAGAATGTGATTCGGGGTGGAATTCCATGTCTAAAAATATTATTATTAGCTGTTTTTAAAAATCGAGTGTTTTTGCTGCCCGAGGAAGAAAACGCGTGATGCCGCGGTCAGAAAAAAAGCTGCCTAGGAGCAAAAAAAATTTTTTTTTCTCAAATGTAATAATGGATGCTAGAATGTGATTCGGGGTGGAATTCCATGTCTAAAAATATTATTATTAGCTGTTTTTAAAAATCGAGTGTTTTTGCTGCCCGAGGAAGAAAACGCGTGATTCCACGGTCAGAATAAAAGCTCCCAAGGAGCAAAAAAAATTTTTTTTCTCAAATGTAATAACGGATGGGAGAATGTGATTCGGGGTGGAATTCCATGTCTAAAAATATTATTATTAGCTGTTTTTAAAAATCGAGTGTTTTTGCTGCCCGAGGAAGAAAACGCGTGATGCCGCGGTCAGAAAAAAAGCTGCCCAGGAGCAAAAAAAATTTTTTTTTTCTCAAATGTAATAACGGATGCTAGAATGTGATTCCGGGTGGAATTCCATGTCTAACAATATTATTATTAGCTGTTTTTAAAAATCGAGTGTTTTTGCTGCCCGAGGAAGAATACGCCTGATGCCGCGGTCAGAAAAAAAGCTGCCGAGGAGGAAAAAAAATTTTTTTCTCAAATGTAATAACGGATGCGAGAATGTGATTCGGGGTGGAATTCCATGTCTAAAAATATTATTATTAGCTGTTTTTAAAAATCGAGTGTTTTTGCTGCCCGAGGAAGAAAACGCGTGATGCCGCGGTCAGAAAAAAAGCTGCCTAGGAGCAAAAAAATTTTTTTTTTCTCAAATGTAATAATGGATGCTAGAATGTTATTCGGGGTGGAATTCCATGTCTAAAAATATTATTATTAGCTGTTTTTAAAAATCGAGTGTTTTTGCTGCCCGAGGAAGAAAACGCGTGATTCCACGGTCAGAATAAAAGCTCCCAAGGAGCAAAAAAAAATTTTTTTCTCAGATGTAATAACGGATGGGAGAATGTGATTCGGGGTGGAATTCCATGTCTAAAAATATTATTATTACCTGTTTTTAAAAATCGAGTGTTTTTGCTGCCCGAGGAAGAAAACGCGTGATTCCACGGTCAGAATAAAAGCTCCCAAGGAGCAAAAAAAAATTTTTTTCTCAGATGTAATAACGGATGGGAGAATGTGATTCCGGGTGGAATTCCATGTCTAACAATATTATTATTAGCTGTTTTTAAAAATCGAGTGTTTTTGCTGCCCGAGGAAGAATACTCCTGATGCCGCGGTCAGAAAAAAAGCTGTCCAGGAGCAAAAAAAATTATTTTCTCAAATGTAATAATGGTTGCTAGAACGTGATTCGGGGTGGAATTCCATGTCTAAAAATATTATTATTAGCTGTTTTTAAAAATCAAGTGTTTTGGCTGCCCGAGGAAGAAAACGCGTGATGCCGCGGTCAGAAAAAAAGCTGCCCAGGAGCAAAAAAATTTTTTTTCCTCAAATGTAATAACGGATGCTAGAATGTGATTCGGGGTGGAATTCCATGTCTAAAAATATTATTATTAGCTATTTTTAAAAATCAAGTGTTTTTGCTGCCCGAGGAAGAAAACGCGTGATGCCGCGGTCAGAAAAAAAGCTGCCCAGGAGCAAAAAAAAATTTTTTTCTCAAATGTAATAACGGATGGTAAAATGTGATTCGGGGTGGAATTCCATGTCTAACAATATTATTATTAGCTGTTTTTAAAAATCGAGTGTTTTTGCTGCCCGAGGAAGAAAACGTGTGATGCCGCGGTCAGAAAAAAAGCTGCCCAGGAGGAAAAAAAATTTTTTTTTCTCAAATGTAATAACGGATGCTAGAATGTGATTCGGGGTGGAATTCCATGTCTAAAAATATTATTATTAGCTGTTTTTAAAAATCAAGTGTTTTGGCTGCCCGAGGAAGAAAACGCGTGATGCCGCGGTCAGAAAAAAAGCTGCCCAGGAGCAAAAAAATTTTTTTTCCTCAAATGTAATAACGGATGCTAGAATGTGATTCGGGGTGGAATTCCATGTCTAAAAATATTATTATTAGCTGTTTTTAAAAATCAAGTGTTTTTGCTGCCCGAGGAAGAAAACGCGTGATGCCGCGGTCAGAAAAAAAGCTGCCCAGGAGCAAAAAAAAATTTTTTTCTCAAATGTAATAACGGATGGTAAAATGTGATTCGGGGTGGAATTCCATGTCTAACAATATTATTATTAGCTGTTTTTAAAAATCGAGTGTTTTTGCTGCCCGAGGAAGAAAACGTGTGATGCCGCGGTCAGAAAAAAAGCTGCCCAGGAGGAAAAAAATTTTTTTTTTCTCAAATGTAATAACGGATGCTAGAATGTGATTCGGGGTGGAATTCCATGTCTAAAAATATTATTATTAGCTGTTTTTAAAAATCGAGTGTTTTTGCTGCCCGAAGAAGAAAACGCGTGATGCTGCGGTCAGAAAAAAAGCTGCCCAGGAGCAAAAAAATTTTTTTTTTCTCAAATGTGATAACGGATGCTAGAATGTGATTCCGGGTGGAATTCCATGTCTAACAATATTATTATTAGCTGTTATTAAAAATCGAGTGTTTTTGCTGCCCGAGGAAGAATACGCCTGATGCCGCGGTCAGAAAAAAAGCTGCCCAGGAGCAAAAAAAAATTTTTTTTTGTCAAATGTTATAACGGATGCTAGAATGTGATTCCGGGTGGAATTCCATGTCTAACAATATTATTATTAGCTGTTTTTAAAAAATCGAGTGTTTTTGCTGCCCGAGGAAGAAAACGCGTGATGCCGCGGTCAGAAAAAAAGCTGCCCAGGAGCAAAAAAATTTTTTTTCCTCAAATGTAATAACGGATGCTAGAATGTGATTCGGGGTGGAATTCCATGTCTAAAAATATTATTATTAGCTGTTTTTAAAAATCAAGTGTTTTTGCTGCCCGAGGAAGAAAACGCGTGATGCCGCGGTCAGAAAAAAAGCTGCCCAGGAGCAAAAAAAATTTTTTTTCTCAAATGTAATAACGGATGGTAAAATGTGATTCGGGGTGGAATTCCATGTCTAACAATATTATTATTAGCTGTTTTTAAAAATCGAGTGTTTTTGCTGCCCGAGGAAGAAAACGCGTGATGCCGCGATCAGAAAAAAAGCTGCCCAGGAACAAAAAAATTTTTTTTTCTCAAATGTAATAACGGATGCTAGAATGTGGTTCGGGGTGGAATTCCATGTCTAAAAATATTATTATTAGCTGTTTTTAAAAATCGAGTGTTTTTGCTGCCCGAGGAAGAAAACGCGTGATGCCGCGATCAGAAAAAAAGCTGCCCAGGAGCAAAAAAAATTATTTTCTCAAATGTAATAATGGTTGCTAGAACGTGATTCGGGGTGGAATTCCATGTCTAAAAATATTATTATTAGCTGTTTTTAAAAATCAAGTGTTTTTGCTGCCCGAGGAAGAAAACGCGTGATACCGTGGTCAGAAAAAAAGCTGCCCAGGAGCAAAAAAAATTTTTTTTCCTCAAATGTAATAACGGATGCTAGAATGTGATTCGGGGTGGAATTCCATGTCTAAAAATATTATTATTAGCTGTTTTTAAAAATCAAGTGTTTTTGCTGCCCGAGGAAGAAAACGCGTGATGCCGCGGTCAGAAAAAAAGCTGCCCAGGAGCAAAAAAAATTTTTTTTCTCAAATGTAATAACGGATGGTAAAATGTGATTCGGGGTGGAATTCCATGTCTAAAAATATTATTATTAGCTGTTTTTAAAAATCAAGTGTTTTTGCTGCCCGAGGAAGAAAACATGGGATGCCGCGGTCAGAAAAAAAGCTGCCCAGGAGCAAAAAAATTTTTTTTCCTCAAATGTAATAACGGATGCTAGAATGTGATTCGGGGTGGAATTCCATGTCTAAAAATATTATTATTAGCTGTTTTTAAAAATCAAGTGTTTTTGCTGCCCGAGGAAGAAAACGCGTGATGCCGCGGTCAGAAAAAAAGCTGCCCAGGAGCAAAAAAAATTTTTTTTCTCAAATGTAATAACGGATGGTAAAATGTGATTCGGGGTGGAATTCCATGTCTAACAATATTATTATTAGCTGTTTTTAAAAATCGAGTGTTTTTGCTGCCCGAGGAAGAAAACGCGTGATGCCGCGTTCAGAAAAAAGGCTGCCCAGGAGGAAAATTTTTTTTTTCTCAAATGTAATAACGGATGCTAGAATGTGATTCGGGGTGGAATTCCATGTCTAAAAATATTATTATTAGCTGTTTTTAAAAATCAAGTGTTTTTGCTGCCCGAGGAAGAAAACGCGTGATGCCGCGGTCAGAAAAAAAGCTGCCCAGTAGCAAAAAAAATTTTTTTTCTCAAATGTAATAACGGATGGTAAAATGTGATTCGGGGTGGAATTCCATGTCTAACAATATTATTATTAGCTGTTTTTAAAAATCGAGTGTTTTTGCTGCCCGAGGAAGAAAACGCGTGATGCCGCGGTCAGAAAAAAGGCTGCCCAGGAGGAAAAAATTTTTTTTTTCTCAAATGTAATAACGGATGCTAGAATGTGATTCGGGGTGGAATTCCATGTCTAAAAATATTATTATTAGCTGTTTTTAAAAATCAAGTGTTTTTGCTGCCCGAGGAAGAAAACGCGTGATGCCGCGGTCAGAAAAAAAGCTGCCCAGGAGCAAAAAAATTTTTTTTCCTCAAATGTAATAACGGATGCTAGAATGTGATTCGGGGTGGAATTCCATGTCTAAAAATATTATTATTAGCTGTTTTTAAAAATCAAGTGTTTTTGCTGCCCGAGGAAGAAAACGCGTGATGCCGCGGTCAGAAAAAAAGCTGCCCAGGAGCAAAAAAATTTTTTTTTCTCAAATGTAATAACGGATGGTAAAATGTGATTCGGGGTGGAATTCCATGTCTAACAATATTATTATTAGCTGTTTTTAAAAATCGAGTGTTTTTGCTGCCCGAGGAAGAAAACGCGTGATGCCGCGGTCAGAAAAAAGGCTGCCCAGGAGGAAAAAATTTTTTTTTTCTCAAATGTAATAACGGATGCTAGAATGTGATTCGGGGTGGAATTCCATGTCTAAAAATATTATTATTAGCTGTTTTTAAAAATCAAGTGTTTTTGCTGCCCGAGGAAGAAAACGCGTGATGCCGCGGTCAGAAAAAAAGCTGCCCAGGAGCAAAAAAATTTTTTTTCCTCAAATGTAATAACGGATGCTAGAATGTGATTCGGGGTGGAATTCCATGTCTAAAAATATTATTATTAGCTGTTTTTAAAAATCAAGTGTTTTTGCTGCCCGAGGAAGAAAACGCGTGATGCCGCGGTCAGAAAAAAAGCTGCCCAGGAGCAAAAAAATTTTTTTTTCTCAAATGTAATAACGGATGGTAAAATGTGATTCGGGGTGGAATTCCATGTCTAACAATATTATTATTAGCTGTTTTTAAAAATCGAGTGTTTTTGCTGCCCGAGGAAGAAAACGCGTGATGCCGCGATCAGAAAAAAAGCTGCCCAGGAACAAAAAAATTTTTTTTTCTCAAATGTAATAACGGATGCTAGAATGTAGTTCGGGGTGGAATTCCATGTCTAAAAATATTATTATTAGCTGTTTTTAAAAATCGAGTGTTTTTGCTGCCCGAGGAAGAAAACGCGTGATGCCGCGATCAGAAAAAAAGCTGCCCAGGAGCAAAAAAAATTATTTTCTCAAATGTAATAATGGTTGCTAGAACGTGATTCGGGGTGGAATTCCATGTCTAAAAATATTATTATTAGCTGTTTTTAAAAATCGAGTGTTTTTGCTGCCCGAGGAAGAAAACGTGTGATGCCGCGGTCAGAAAAAAAGGTGCCCAGGAGGAAAAAAATTTTTTTTTTCTCAAATGTAATAACGGATGCTAGAATGTGATTCGGGGTGGAATTCCATGTCTAAAAATATTATTATTAGCTGTTTTTAAAAATCGAGTGTTTTTGCTGTCCGAAGAAGAAAACGCGTGATGCCGCGGTCAGAAAAAAAGCTGCCCAGGAGCAAAAAAATTTTTTTTTTCTCAAATGTGATAACGGATGCTAGAATGTGATTCCGGGTGGAATTCCATGTCTAACGATATTATTATTAGCTGTTTTTAAAAGTCGAGTGTTTTTGCTGCCCGAGGAAGAATACGCCTGATGCCGCGGTCAGAAAAAAAGCTGCCCAGGAGCAAAAAAAAATTTTTTTTTGTCAAATGTTATAACGGATGCTAGAATGTGATTCCGGGTGGAATTCCATGTCTAACAATATTATTATTAGCTGTTTTTAAAAAATCGAGTGTTTTTGCTGCCCGAGGAAGAAAACGCGTGATGCCGCGGTCAGAAAAAAAGCTGCCCAGGAGCAAAAAAATTTTTTTTCCTCAAATGTAATAACGGATGCTAGAATGTGATTCGGGGTGGAATTCCATGTCTAAAAATATTATTATTAGCTGTTTTTAAAAATCAAGTGTTTTTGCTGCCCGAGGAAGAAAACGCGTGATGCCGCGGTCAGAAAAAAAGCTGCCCAGGAGCAAAAAAAATTTTTTTTCTCAAATGTAATAACGGATGGTAGAATGTAGTTCGGGGTGGAATTCCATGTCTAAAAATATTATTATTAGCTGTTTTTAAAAATCGAGTGTTTTTGCTGCCCGAGGAAGAAAACGCGTGATTCCGCGATCAGAAAAAAAGCTGCCCAGGAGCAAAAAAAATTATTTTCTCAAATGTAATAATGGTTGCTAGAACGTGATTCGGGGTGGAATTCCATGTCTAAAAATATTATTATTAGCTGTTTTTAAAAATCAAGTGTTTTTGCTGCCCGAGGAAGAAAACGCGTGATCCCGCGGTCAGAAAAAAAGCTGCCCAGGAGCAAAAAAATTTTTTTTCCTCAAATGTAATAACGGATGCTAGAATGTGATTCGGGGTGGAATTCCATGTCTAAAAATATTATTATTAGCTGTCTTTAAAAATCAAGTGTTTTTGCTGCCCGAGGAAGAAAACGCGTGATGCCGCGGTCAGAAAAAAAGCTGCCCAGGAGCAAAAAAAATTTTTTTTCTCAAATGTAATAACGGATGGTAAAATGTGATTCGGGGTGGAATTCCATGTCTAACAATATTATTATTAGCTGTTTTTAAAAATCGAGTGTTTTTGCTGCCCGAGGAAGAAAACGCGTGATGCCGCGTTCAGAAAAAAGGCTGCCCAGGAGGAAAATTTTTTTTTTTCTCAAATGTAATAACGGATGCTAGAATGTGATTCGGGGTGGAATTCCATGTCTAAAAATATTATTATTAGCTGTTTTTAAAAATCAAGTGTTTTTGCTGCCCGAGGAAGAAAACGCGTGATGCCGCGGTCAGAAAAAAAGCTGCCCAGTAGCAAAAAAAATTTTTTTTCTCAAATGTAATAACGGATGGTAAAATGTGATTCGGGGTGGAATTCCATGTCTAACAATATTATTATTAGCTGTTTTTAAAAATCGAGTGTTTTTGCTGCCCGAGGAAGAAAACGCGTGATGCCGCGGTCAGAAAAAAGGCTGCCCAGGAGGAAAAAATTTTTTTTTTCTCAAATGTAATAACGGATGCTAGAATGTGATTCGGGGTGGAATTCCATGTCTAAAAATATTATTATTAGCTGTTTTTAAAAATCAAGTGTTTTTGCTGCCCGAGGAAGAAAACGCGTGATGCCGCGGTCAGAAAAAAAGCTGCCCAGGAGCAAAAAATTTTTTTTTCCTCAAATGTAATAACGGATGCTAGAATGTGATTCGGGGTGGAATTCCATGTCTAAAAATATTATTATTAGCTGTTTTTAAAAATCAAGTGTTTTTGCTGCCCGAGGAAGAAAACGCGTGATGCCGCGGTCAGAAAAAAAGCTGCCCAGGAGCAAAAAAATTTTTTTTTCTCAAATGTAATAACGGATGGTAAAATGTGATTCGGGGTGGAATTCCATGTCTAACAATATTATTATTAGCTGTTTTTAAAAATCGAGTGTTTTTGCTGCCCGAGGAAGAAAACGCGTGATGCCGCGATCAGAAAAAAAGCTGCCCAGGAACAAAAAAATTTTTTTTTCTCAAATGTAATAATGGTTGCTAGAACGTGATTCGGGGTGGAATTCCATGTCTAAAAATATTATTATTAGCTGTTTTTAAAAATCGAGTGTTTTTGCTGCCCGAGGAAGAAAACGTGTGATGCCGCGGTCAGAAAAAAAGGTGCCCAGGAGGAAAAAATTTTTTTTTTTCTCAAATGTAATAACGGATGCTAGAATGTGATTCGGGGTGGAATTCCATGTCTAAAAATATTATTATTAGCTGTTTTTAAAAATCGAGTGTTTTTGCTGTCCGAAGAAGAAAACGCGTGATGCCGCGGTCAGAAAAAAAGCTGCCCAGGAGCAAAAAAATTTTTTTTTCTCAAATGTGATAACGGATGCTAGAATGTGATTCCGGGTGGAATTCCATGTCTAACAATATTATTATTAGCTGTTTTTAAAAATCGAGTGTTTTTGCTGCCCGAGGAAGCATACGCCTGATGCCGCGGTCAGAAAAAAAGCTGCCCAGGAGCAAAAAAAAATTTTTTTTTGTCAAATGTTATAACGGATGCTAGAATGTGATTCCGGGTGGAATTCCATGTCTAACAATATTATTATTAGCTGTTTTTAAAAAATCGAGTGTTTTTGCTGCCCGAGGAAGAAAACGCGTGATGCCGCGGTCAGAAAAAAAGCTGCCCAGGAGCAAAAAAATTTTTTTTCCTCAAATGTAATAACGGATGCTAGAATGTGATTCGGGGTGGAATTCCATGTCTAAAAATATTATTATTAGCTGTTTTTAAAAATCAAGTGTTTTTGCTGCCCGAGGAAGAAAACGCGTGATGCCGCGGTCAGAAAAAAAGCTGCCCAGGAGCAAAAAAAATTTTTTTTCTCAAATGTAATAACGGATGGTAGAATGTAGTTCGGGGTGGAATTCCATGTCTAAAAATATTATTATTAGCTGTTTTTAAAAATCGAGTGTTTTTGCTGCCCGAGGAAGAAAACGCGTGATTCCGCGATCAGAAAAAAAGCTGCCCAGGAGCAAAAAAAATTATTTTCTCAAATGTAATAATGGTTGCTAGAACGTGATTCGGGGTGGAATTCCATGTCTAAAAATATTATTATTAGCTGTTTTTAAAAATCAAGTGTTTTTGCTGCCCGAGGAAGAAAACGCGTGATCCCGCGGTCAGAAAAAAAGCTGCCCAGGAGCAAAAAAATTTTTTTTCCTCAAATGTAATAACGGATGCTAGAATGTGATTCGGGGTGGAATTCCATGTCTAAAAATATTATTATTAGCTGTCTTTAAAAATCAAGTGTTTTTGCTGCCCGAGGAAGAAAACGCGTGATGCCGCGGTCAGAAAAAAAGCTGCCCAGGAGCAAAAAAAATTTTTTTTCTCAAATGTAATAACGGATGGTAAAATGTGATTCGGGGTGGAATTCCATGTCTAACAATATTATTATTAGCTGTTTTTAAAAATCGAGTGTTTTTGCTGCCCGAGGAAGAAAACGCGTGATGCCGCGATCAGAAAAAAAGCTGCCCAGGAACAAAAAAATTTTTTTTTCTCAAATGTAATAACGGATGCTAGAATGTGGTTCGGGGTGGAATTCCATGTCTAAAAATATTATTATTAGCTGTTTTTAAAAATCGAGTGTTTTTGCTGCCCGAGGAAGAAAACGTGTGATGCCGCGGTCAGAAAAAAAGCTGCCCAGGAGGAAAAAAATTTTTTTTTTCTCAAATGTAATAACGGATGCTAGAATGTGATTCGGGGTGGAATTCCATGTCTAACAATATTATTATTAGCTGTTTTTAAAAATCGAGTGTTTTTGCTGCCCGAGGAAGAAAACGCGTGATGCCGCGTTCAGAAAAAAGGCTGCCCAGGAGGAAAATTTTTTTTTTTCTCAAATGTAATAACGGATGCTAGAATGTGATTCGGGGTGGAATTCCATGTCTAAAAATATTATTATTAGCTGTTTTTAAAAATCAAGTGTTTTTGCTGCCCGAGGAAGAAAACGCGTGATGCCGCGGTCAGAAAAAAAGCTGCCCAGTAGCAAAAAAAATTTTTTTTCTCAAATGTAATAACGGATGGTAAAATGTGATTCGGGGTGGAATTCCATGTCTAACAATATTATTATTAGCTGTTTTTAAAAATCGAGTGTTTTTGCTGCCCGAGGAAGAAAACGCGTGATGCCGCGGTCAGAAAAAAGGCTGCCCAGGAGGAAAAAATTTTTTTTTTCTCAAATGTAATAACGGATGCTAGAATGTGATTCGGGGTGGAATTCCATGTCTAAAAATATTATTATTAGCTGTTTTTAAAAATCAAGTGTTTTTGCTGCCCGAGGAAGAAAACGCGTGATGCCGCGGTCAGAAAAAAAGCTGCCCAGGAACAAAAAAATTTTTTTTTCTCAAATGTAATAACGGATGCTAGAATGTAGTTCGGGGTGGAATTCCATGTCTAAAAATATTATTATTAGCTGTTTTTAAAAATCGAGTGTTTTTGCTGCCCGAGGAAGAAAACGCGTGATGCCGCGATCAGAAAAAAAGCTGCCCAGGAGCAAAAAAAATTATTTTCTCAAATGTAATAACGGATGCGAGAATGTGATTCGGGGTGGAATTCCATGTCTAAAAATATTATTATTAGCTGTTTTAAAAAATCGAGTGTTTTTGCTGCCCGAGCAAGAAAATAAGTGATGCCACGGTCAGAAAAAAAGCTGCCGAGGAGCAAAAAAATTTTTTTTCTCAAATGTAATAACGGTTGCTAGAACGTGATTCGGGGTGGAATTCCATGTCTAACAATATTATTATTAGCTGTTTTTAAAAATCGAGTGTTTTTGCTGCCTGAGGAAGAAAACGCCTGATGCCGCGGTCAGAAAAAAAGCTGCCCAGGAGCAAAAAAAAATTTTTTTCTCAAATGTAATAATGGATGCTAGAATGTGATTCGGGCTGGAATTCCATGTCTAAAAATATTATTATTAGCTGTTTTTAAAAATCGAGTGTTTTTGCTGCCCGAAGAAGAAAACGCCTGATGCCGCGGTCAGAAAAAAACCTGCCCAGGAGCAAAAAAAATTTTTTTTCTCAAATGTAATAACGGATGGTAAAATGTGATTCGGGGTGGAATTCCATGTCTAAAAATATTATTATTAGCTGTTTTTAAAAATCGAGTGTTTTTTCTGCCCGAGGAAGAAAACGCGTGATGCCGCGGTCAGAAAAAAAGCTGCCCAGGAGCAAAAAAAATTTTTTTTTCTCAAATGTAATAACTGATGCTAGAATATTATTCGGGGTGGAATTCCATGTCTAAAAATATTATTATTAGCTGTTTTTAAAAATCGAGTGTTTTTGCTGCCCGAGGAAGAAAACACGTGATGCCACGGTCAGAAAAAAAGCTGCCCAGGAGCAAAAAAAAATTTTTTTCTCAAATGTAATAACGGATGGTAAAATGTGATTCGGGGTGGAATTCCATGTCTAACAATATTATTATTACCTGTTTTTAAAAATCGAGTGTTTTTGCTGCCCGAGCAAGAAAACGCCTGATGCCGCGGTCAGAAAAAAAGCTGCCCAGGAGCAAAAAAAATTTTTTTTCTCAAATGTAATAACGGATGCTAGAATGTGATTCGGGGTGGAATTCCATGTCTAAAAATATTATTATTAGCTGTTTTTAAAAATCGAGTGTTTTTGCTGCCCGAGGAAGAAAACGCGTGATGCCACGGTCAGAATAAAAGCTGCCCAGGAGCAAAAAAAATTTTTTTTCTCAAATGTAATACCGGATGGGAGAATGTGATTCGGGGTGGAATTCCATGTCTAAAAATATTATTATTAGCTGTTTTTAAAAATCGAGTGTTTTTGCTGCCCGAGGAAGAAAACGCCTGATGCCGCGGTCAGAAAAAAAGCTGCCCAGGAGCAAAAAAAAATTTTTTTTTCTCAAATGTAATAACGGATGCTAGAATGTGATTCCGGGTGGAATTCCATGTCTAACAATATTATTATTAGCTGTTTTTAAAAATCGAGTGTTTTTGCTGCGTGAGGAAGAAAACGCGTGATGCCGCGGTCAGAAAAAAAGCTGCCCACGAGCAAAAAAATTTTTTTTTCTCAAATGTAATAACGGATGCTAGAATGTGATTCGGGGTGGAATTCCATGTCTAAAAATATTATTATTAGCTGTTTTAAAAAATCGAGTGTTTTTGCTGCCCGAGCAAGAAAATAAGTGATGCCACGGTCAGAAAAAAAGCTGCCCAGGAGCAAAAAAATTTTTTTTTCTCAAATGTCATAACGGATGCGAGAATGTGATTCAGGGTGGAATTCCATGTCTAAAAATATTATTATTAGCTGTTTTTAAAAATCGAGTATTTTTGCTGCCTGAGGAAGAAAACGCCTGATGCCGCGGTCAGAAAAAAAGCTGCCCAGGAGCAAAAAATTTTTTTTTCTCAAATGTAATAACGGATGCTAGAATGTGATTCGGGCTGGAATTCCATGTCTAAAAATATTATTATTAGCTGTTTTTAAAAATCGAGTGTTTTTGCTGCCCGAAGAAGAAAACACCTGATGCCGCGGTCAGAAAAAAAGCTGCCCAGGAGCAAAAAAAATTTTTTTTCTCAAATGTAATAACGGATGGTAAAATGTGATTCGGGGTGGAATTCCATGTCTAAAAATATTATTATTAGCTGTTTTTAAAAATCGAGTGTTTTTGCTGCCCGAGGAAGAAAACGCGTGATGCCGCGGTCAGAAAAAAAGCTGCCCAGGAGCAAAAAAAAATTTTTTTTTCTCAAATGTAATAACTGATGCTAGAATATTATTCGGGGTGGAATTCCATGTCTAAAAATATTATTATTACCTGTTTTTAAAAATCGAGTGTTTTTGCTGCCCGAGCAAGAAAACGCCTGATGCCGCGGTCAGAAAAAAAGCTGCCCAGGAGCAAAAAAAATTTTTTTTCTCAAATGTAATAACGGATGCTAGAATGTGATTCGGGGTGGAATTCCATGTCTAAAAATATTATTATTAGCTGTTTTTAAAAATCGAGTGTTTTTGCTGCCCGAGGAAGAAAACGCGTGATGCCACGGTCAGAATAAAAGCTGCCCAGGAGCAAAAAAAATTTTTTTTCTCAAATGTAATACCGGATGGGAGAATGTGATTCGGGGTGGAATTCCATGTCTAAAAATATTATTATTAGCTGTTTTTAAAAATCGAGTGTTTTTGCTGCCCGAGGAAGAAAACGCGTGATGCCGCGGTCAGAAAAAAAGCTGCCCAGGAGCAAAAAAAATTTTTTTTTCTCAAATGTAATAACTGATGCTAGAATATTATTCGGGGTGGAATTCCATGTCTAAAAATATTATTATTAGCTGTTTTTAAAAATCGAGTGTTTTTGCTGCCCGAGGAAGAAAACGCGTGATGCCATGGTCAGAAAAAAAGCTGCCCAGGAGCAAAAAAAATTTTTTTTTTCTCAAATGTAATAACGGATGCTAGAATGTGATTCGGGGTGGAATTCCATGTCTAAAAATATTATTATTAGCTGTTTTTAAAAATTGAGTTTTTTAGCTGCCCGAGCAAGAAAACAAGTGATGCCGGGGTCAGAAAAAAAGCTGCCGAGGAGCAAAAAAATTTTTTTTCTCAAATGTAGTAACGGATGCGAGAATGTGATTCGGGGTGGAATTCCATGTCTAAAAATATTATTATTAGCTGTTTTTAAAAATCGAGTGTTTTTGCTGTCCGAGGAAGAAAACGCGTGATGCCGCGGTCAGAAAAAAAGCTGCCTAGGAGCAAAAAAATTTTTTTTCTCAAATGTAATAACGGTTGCTAGAACGTGATTCGGGGTGGAATTCCATGTCTAACAATATTATTATTAGCTGTTTTTAAAAATCGAGTGTTTTTGCTGCCTGAGGAAGAAAACGCCTGATGCCGCGGTCAGAAAAAAAGCTGCCCAGGAGCAAAAAAAATTTTTTTTCTCAAATGTAATAACGGATGCTAGAATGTGATTCGGGCTGGAATTCCATGTCTAAAAATATTATTATTAGCTGTTTTTAAAAATCGAGTGTTTTTGCTGCCCGAAGAAGAAAACGCCTGATGCCGCGGTCAGAAAAAAAGCTGCCCAGGAGCAAAAAAACTTTTTTTTCTCAAATGTAATAACGGATGGTAAAATGTGATTCGGGGTGGAATTCCATGTCTAAAAATATTATTATTAGCTGTTTTTAAAAATCGAGTGTTTTTTCTGCCCGAGGAAGAAAACGCGTGATGCCGCGGTCAGAAAAAAAGCTGCCCAGGAGCAAAAAAAATTTTTTTTTCTCAAATGTAATAACTGATGCTAGAATATTATTCGGGGTGGAATTCCATGTCTAAAAATATTATTATTAGCTGTTTTTAAAAATCGAGTGTTTTTGCTGCCCGAGGAAGAAAACACGTGATGCCACGGTCAGAATAAAAGCTGCCAAGGAGCAAAAAAAAATTTTTTTCACAAATGTAATAACGGATGGTAAAATGTGATTCGGGGTGGAATTCCATGTCTAAAAATATTATTATTAGCTGTTTTTAAAAATCGAGTGTTTTTGCTGCCCGAGGAAGAAAACGCGTGATGCCGCGGTCAGAAAAAAAGCTGCCCAGGAGCAAAAAAAAATTTTTTTTTCTCAAATGTAATAACGGATGCTAGAATGTGATTCCGGGTGGAATTCCATGTCTAAAAATATTATTATTAGCTGTTTTAAAAAATTGAGTTTTTTAGCTGCCCGAGCAAGAAAACAAGTGATGCCGCGGTCAGAAAAAAAGCTGCCGAGGAGCAAAAAAATTTTTTTTCTCAAATGTAATAACGGATGCGAGAATGTGATTCGGGGTGGAATTCCATGTCTAAAAATATTATTATTAGCTGTTTTTAAAAATCGAGTGTTTTTGCTGCCCGAGGAAGAAAACGCGTGATGCCGCGGTCAGAAAAAAAGCTGCCTAGGAGCAAAAAAATTTTTTTTTTCTCAAATGTAATAATGGATGCTAGAATGTGATTCGGGGTGGAATTCCATGTCTAAAAATATTATTATTAGCTGTTTTTAAAAATCGAGTGTTTTTGCTGCCCGAGGAAGAAAACGCGTGATTCCACGGTCAGAATAAAAGCTCCCAAGGAGCAAAAAAAAATTTTTTTCTCAAATGTAATAACGGATGGGAGAATGTGATTCGGGGTGGAATTCCATGTCTAAAAATATTATTATTAGCTGTTTTTAAAAATCGAGTGTTTTTGCTGCCCGAGGAAGAAAACCCGTGATGCCGCGGTCAGAAAAAAAGCTGCCCAGGAGCAAAAAAAAATTTTTTTTTCTCAAATGTAATAACGGATGCGAGAATGTGATTCGGGGTGGAATTCCATGTCTAAAAATATTATTATTAGCTGTTTTTAAAAATCGAGTGTTTTTGCTGCCCGAGGAAGAAAACGCGTGATGCCATGGTCAGAATAAAAGCTGCCAAGTAGCAAAAAAAAAGTTTTTTCTCAAATGTAATAACGGATGGTAAAATGTTATTCGGGGTGGAATTCCATGTCTAAAAATATTATTTTTAGCTGTTTTTAAAAATCAAGTGTTTTTGCTGCCCGAGGAAGAAAACGCGTGATGCCGCGGTCAGAAAAAATGCTGCCGAGGAGCAAAAAAATTTTTTTTTCTCAAATGTAATAACGGATGCGAGAATGTGATTTGGGGTGGAATTCCATGTCTAAAAATATTATTATTAGCTGTTTTAAAAAATCGAGTGTTTTTGCTGCCCGAGCAAGAAAATAAGTGATGCCACGGTCAGAAAAAAAGCTGCCGAGGAGCAAAAAATTTTTTTTTCTCAAATGTAATAACGGTTGCTAGAACGTGATTCGGGGTGGAATTCCATGTCTAACAATATTATTATTAGCTGTTTTTAAAAATCGAGTGTTTTTGCTGCCTGAGGAAGAAAACGCCTGATGCCGCGGTCAGAAAAAAAGCTGCCCAGGAGCAAAAAAAAATTTTTTTCTCAAATGTAATAACGGATGCTAGAATGTGATTCGGGCTGGAATTCCATGTCTAAAAATATTATTATTAGCTGTTTTTAAAAATCGAGTGTTTTTGCTGCCCGAAGAAGAAAACGCCTGATGCCGCGGTCAGAAAAAAACCTGCCCAGGAGCAAAAAAAATTTTTTTTCTCAAATGTAATAACGGATGGTAAAATGTGATTCGGGGTGGAATTCCATGTCTAAAAATATTATTATTAGCTGTTTTTAAAAATCGAGTGTTTTTTCTGCCCGAGGAAGAAAACGCGTGATGCCGCGGTCAGAAAAAAAGCTGCCCAGGAGCAAAAAAAATTTTTTTTTCTCAAATGTAATAACTGATGCTAGAATATTATTCGGGGTGGAATTCCATGTCTAAAAATATTATTATTAGCTGTTTTTAAAAATCGAGTGTTTTTGCTGCCCGAGGAAGAAAACACGTGATGCCACGGTCAGAATAAAAGCTGCCAATGAGCAAAAAAAAATTTTTTTCACAAATGTAATAACGGATGGTAAAATGTGATTCGGGGTGGAATTCCATGTCTAAAAATATTATTATTAGCTGTTTTTAAAAATCGAGTGTTTTTGCTGCCCGAGGAAGAAAACGGGTGATGCCGCGGTCAGAAAAAAAGCTGCCCAGGAGCAAAAAAAAATTTTTTTTTCTCAAATGTAATAACGGATGCTAGAATGTGATTCCGGGTGGAATTCCATGTCTAAAAATATTATTATTAGCTGTTTTAAAAAATTGAGTTTTTTAGCTGCCCGAGCAAGAAAACAAGTGATGCCGCGGTCAGAAAAAAAGCTGCCGAGGAGCAAAAAAATTTTTTTTCTCAAATGTAATAACGGATGCGAGAATGTGATTCGGGGTGGAATTCCATGTCTAAAAATATTATTATTAGCTGTTTTTAAAAATCGAGTGTTTTTGCTGCCCGAGGAAGAAAACGCGTGATGCCGCGGTCAGAAAAAAAGCTGCCTAGGAGCAAAAAAAATTTTTTTTTCTCAAATGTAATAATGGATGCTAGAATGTGATTCGGGGTGGAATTCCATGTCTAAAAATATTATTATTAGCTGTTTTTAAAAATCGAGTGTTTTTGCTGCCCGAGGAAGAAAACGCGTGATTCCACGGTCAGAATAAAAGCTCCCAAGGAGCAAAAAAAATTTTTTTTCTCAAATGTAATAACGGATGGGAGAATGTGATTCGGGGTGGAATTCCATGTCTAAAAATATTATTATTAGCTGTTTTTAAAAATCGAGTGTTTTTGCTGCCCGAGGAAGAAAACGCGTGATGCCGCGGTCAGAAAAAAAGCTGCCCAGGAGCAAAAAAAATTTTTTTTTTCTCAAATGTAATAACGGATGCTAGAATGTGATTCCGGGTGGAATTCCATGTCTAACAATATTATTATTAGCTGTTTTTAAAAATCGAGTGTTTTTGCTGCCCGAGGAAGAATACGCCTGATGCCGCGGTCAGAAAAAAAGCTGCCGAGGAGGAAAAAAAATTTTTTTCTCAAATGTAATAACGGATGCGAGAATGTGATTCGGGGTGGAATTCCATGTCTAAAAATATTATTATTAGCTGTTTTTAAAAATCGAGTGTTTTTGCTGCCCGAGGAAGAAAACGCGTGATGCCGCGGTCAGAAAAAAAGCTGCCTAGGAGCAAAAAAATTTTTTTTTTCTCAAATGTAATAATGGATGCTAGAATGTTATTCGGGGTGGAATTCCATGTCTAAAAATATTATTATTAGCTGTTTTTAAAAATCGAGTGTTTTTGCTGCCCGAGGAAGAAAACGCGTGATTCCACGGTCAGAATAAAAGCTCCCAAGGAGCAAAAAAAAATTTTTTTCTCAGATGTAATAACGGATGGGAGAATGTGATTCGGGGTGGAATTCCATGTCTAAAAATATTATTATTACCTGTTTTTAAAAATCGAGTGTTTTTGCTGCCCGAGGAAGAAAACGCGTGATTCCACGGTCAGAATAAAAGCTCCCAAGGAGCAAAAAAAAATTTTTTTCTCAGATGTAATAACGGATGGGAGAATGTGATTCCGGGTGGAATTCCATGTCTAACAATATTATTATTAGCTGTTTTTAAAAATCGAGTGTTTTTGCTGCCCGAGGAAGAATACTCCTGATGCCGCGGTCAGAAAAAAAGCTGTCCAGGAGCAAAAAAAATTATTTTCTCAAATGTAATAATGGTTGCTAGAACGTGATTCGGGGTGGAATTCCATGTCTAAAAATATTATTATTAGCTGTTTTTAAAAATCAAGTGTTTTGGCTGCCCGAGGAAGAAAACGCGTGATGCCGCGGTCAGAAAAAAAGCTGCCCAGGAGCAAAAAAATTTTTTTTCCTCAAATGTAATAACGGATGCTAGAATGTGATTCGGGGTGGAATTCCATGTCTAAAAATATTATTATTAGCTATTTTTAAAAATCAAGTGTTTTTGCTGCCCGAGGAAGAAAACGCGTGATGCCGCGGTCAGAAAAAAAGCTGCCCAGGAGCAAAAAAAAATTTTTTTCTCAAATGTAATAACGGATGGTAAAATGTGATTCGGGGTGGAATTCCATGTCTAACAATATTATTATTAGCTGTTTTTAAAAATCGAGTGTTTTTGCTGCCCGAGGAAGAAAACGTGTGATGCCGCGGTCAGAAAAAAAGCTGCCCAGGAGGAAAAAAAATTTTTTTTTCTCAAATGTAATAACGGATGCTAGAATGTGATTCGGGGTGGAATTCCATGTCTAAAAATATTATTATTAGCTGTTTTTAAAAATCAAGTGTTTTGGCTGCCCGAGGAAGAAAACGCGTGATGCCGCGGTCAGAAAAAAAGCTGCCCAGGAGCAAAAAAATTTTTTTTCCTCAAATGTAATAACGGATGCTAGAATGTGATTCGGGGTGGAATTCCATGTCTAAAAATATTATTATTAGCTGTTTTTAAAAATCAAGTGTTTTTGCTGCCCGAGGAAGAAAACGCGTGATGCCGCGGTCAGAAAAAAAGCTGCCCAGGAGCAAAAAAAAATTTTTTTCTCAAATGTAATAACGGATGGTAAAATGTGATTCGGGGTGGAATTCCATGTCTAACAATATTATTATTAGCTGTTTTTAAAAATCGAGTGTTTTTGCTGCCCGAGGAAGAAAACGTGTGATGCCGCGGTCAGAAAAAAAGCTGCCCAGGAGGAAAAAAATTTTTTTTTTCTCAAATGTAATAACGGATGCTAGAATGTGATTCGGGGTGGAATTCCATGTCTAAAAATATTATTATTAGCTGTTTTTAAAAATCGAGTGTTTTTGCTGCCCGAAGAAGAAAACGCGTGATGCTGCGGTCAGAAAAAAAGCTGCCCAGGAGCAAAAAAATTTTTTTTTTCTCAAATGTGATAACGGATGCTAGAATGTGATTCCGGGTGGAATTCCATGTCTAACAATATTATTATTAGCTGTTATTAAAAATCGAGTGTTTTTGCTGCCCGAGGAAGAATACGCCTGATGCCGCGGTCAGAAAAAAAGCTGCCCAGGAGCAAAAAAAAATTTTTTTTTGTCAAATGTTATAACGGATGCTAGAATGTGATTCCGGGTGGAATTCCATGTCTAACAATATTATTATTAGCTGTTTTTAAAAAATCGAGTGTTTTTGCTGCCCGAGGAAGAAAACGCGTGATGCCGCGGTCAGAAAAAAAGCTGCCCAGGAGCAAAAAAATTTTTTTTCCTCAAATGTAATAACGGATGCTAGAATGTGATTCGGGGTGGAATTCCATGTCTAAAAATATTATTATTAGCTGTTTTTAAAAATCAAGTGTTTTTGCTGCCCGAGGAAGAAAACGCGTGATGCCGCGGTCAGAAAAAAAGCTGCCCAGGAGCAAAAAAAATTTTTTTTCTCAAATGTAATAACGGATGGTAAAATGTGATTCGGGGTGGAATTCCATGTCTAACAATATTATTATTAGCTGTTTTTAAAAATCGAGTGTTTTTGCTGCCCGAGGAAGAAAACGCGTGATGCCGCGATCAGAAAAAAAGCTGCCCAGGAACAAAAAAATTTTTTTTTCTCAAATGTAATAACGGATGCTAGAATGTGGTTCGGGGTGGAATTCCATGTCTAAAAATATTATTATTAGCTGTTTTTAAAAATCGAGTGTTTTTGCTGCCCGAGGAAGAAAACGCGTGATGCCGCGATCAGAAAAAAAGCTGCCCAGGAGCAAAAAAAATTATTTTCTCAAATGTAATAATGGTTGCTAGAACGTGATTCGGGGTGGAATTCCATGTCTAAAAATATTATTATTAGCTGTTTTTAAAAATCAAGTGTTTTTGCTGCCCGAGGAAGAAAACGCGTGATACCGTGGTCAGAAAAAAAGCTGCCCAGGAGCAAAAAAAATTTTTTTTCCTCAAATGTAATAACGGATGCTAGAATGTGATTCGGGGTGGAATTCCATGTCTAAAAATATTATTATTAGCTGTTTTTAAAAATCAAGTGTTTTTGCTGCCCGAGGAAGAAAACGCGTGATGCCGCGGTCAGAAAAAAAGCTGCCCAGGAGCAAAAAAAATTTTTTTTCTCAAATGTAATAACGGATGGTAAAATGTGATTCGGGGTGGAATTCCATGTCTAAAAATATTATTATTAGCTGTTTTTAAAAATCAAGTGTTTTTGCTGCCCGAGGAAGAAAACATGGGATGCCGCGGTCAGAAAAAAAGCTGCCCAGGAGCAAAAAAATTTTTTTTCCTCAAATGTAATAACGGATGCTAGAATGTGATTCGGGGTGGAATTCCATGTCTAAAAATATTATTATTAGCTGTTTTTAAAAATCAAGTGTTTTTGCTGCCCGAGGAAGAAAACGCGTGATGCCGCGGTCAGAAAAAAAGCTGCCCAGGAGCAAAAAAAATTTTTTTTCTCAAATGTAATAACGGATGGTAAAATGTGATTCGGGGTGGAATTCCATGTCTAACAATATTATTATTAGCTGTTTTTAAAAATCGAGTGTTTTTGCTGCCCGAGGAAGAAAACGCGTGATGCCGCGTTCAGAAAAAAGGCTGCCCAGGAGGAAAATTTTTTTTTTCTCAAATGTAATAACGGATGCTAGAATGTGATTCGGGGTGGAATTCCATGTCTAAAAATATTATTATTAGCTGTTTTTAAAAATCAAGTGTTTTTGCTGCCCGAGGAAGAAAACGCGTGATGCCGCGGTCAGAAAAAAAGCTGCCCAGTAGCAAAAAAAATTTTTTTTCTCAAATGTAATAACGGATGGTAAAATGTGATTCGGGGTGGAATTCCATGTCTAACAATATTATTATTAGCTGTTTTTAAAAATCGAGTGTTTTTGCTGCCCGAGGAAGAAAACGCGTGATGCCGCGGTCAGAAAAAAGGCTGCCCAGGAGGAAAAAATTTTTTTTTTCTCAAATGTAATAACGGATGCTAGAATGTGATTCGGGGTGGAATTCCATGTCTAAAAATATTATTATTAGCTGTTTTTAAAAATCAAGTGTTTTTGCTGCCCGAGGAAGAAAACGCGTGATGCCGCGGTCAGAAAAAAAGCTGCCCAGGAGCAAAAAAATTTTTTTTCCTCAAATGTAATAACGGATGCTAGAATGTGATTCGGGGTGGAATTCCATGTCTAAAAATATTATTATTAGCTGTTTTTAAAAATCAAGTGTTTTTGCTGCCCGAGGAAGAAAACGCGTGATGCCGCGGTCAGAAAAAAAGCTGCCCAGGAGCAAAAAAATTTTTTTTTCTCAAATGTAATAACGGATGGTAAAATGTGATTCGGGGTGGAATTCCATGTCTAACAATATTATTATTAGCTGTTTTTAAAAATCGAGTGTTTTTGCTGCCCGAGGAAGAAAACGCGTGATGCCGCGGTCAGAAAAAAGGCTGCCCAGGAGGAAAAAATTTTTTTTTTCTCAAATGTAATAACGGATGCTAGAATGTGATTCGGGGTGGAATTCCATGTCTAAAAATATTATTATTAGCTGTTTTTAAAAATCAAGTGTTTTTGCTGCCCGAGGAAGAAAACGCGTGATGCCGCGGTCAGAAAAAAAGCTGCCCAGGAGCAAAAAAATTTTTTTTCCTCAAATGTAATAACGGATGCTAGAATGTGATTCGGGGTGGAATTCCATGTCTAAAAATATTATTATTAGCTGTTTTTAAAAATCAAGTGTTTTTGCTGCCCGAGGAAGAAAACGCGTGATGCCGCGGTCAGAAAAAAAGCTGCCCAGGAGCAAAAAAATTTTTTTTTCTCAAATGTAATAACGGATGGTAAAATGTGATTCGGGGTGGAATTCCATGTCTAACAATATTATTATTAGCTGTTTTTAAAAATCGAGTGTTTTTGCTGCCCGAGGAAGAAAACGCGTGATGCCGCGATCAGAAAAAAAGCTGCCCAGGAACAAAAAAATTTTTTTTTCTCAAATGTAATAACGGATGCTAGAATGTAGTTCGGGGTGGAATTCCATGTCTAAAAATATTATTATTAGCTGTTTTTAAAAATCGAGTGTTTTTGCTGCCCGAGGAAGAAAACGCGTGATGCCGCGATCAGAAAAAAAGCTGCCCAGGAGCAAAAAAAATTATTTTCTCAAATGTAATAATGGTTGCTAGAACGTGATTCGGGGTGGAATTCCATGTCTAAAAATATTATTATTAGCTGTTTTTAAAAATCGAGTGTTTTTGCTGCCCGAGGAAGAAAACGTGTGATGCCGCGGTCAGAAAAAAAGGTGCCCAGGAGGAAAAAAATTTTTTTTTTCTCAAATGTAATAACGGATGCTAGAATGTGATTCGGGGTGGAATTCCATGTCTAAAAATATTATTATTAGCTGTTTTTAAAAATCGAGTGTTTTTGCTGTCCGAAGAAGAAAACGCGTGATGCCGCGGTCAGAAAAAAAGCTGCCCAGGAGCAAAAAAATTTTTTTTTTCTCAAATGTGATAACGGATGCTAGAATGTGATTCCGGGTGGAATTCCATGTCTAACGATATTATTATTAGCTGTTTTTAAAAGTCGAGTGTTTTTGCTGCCCGAGGAAGAATACGCCTGATGCCGCGGTCAGAAAAAAAGCTGCCCAGGAGCAAAAAAAAATTTTTTTTTGTCAAATGTTATAACGGATGCTAGAATGTGATTCCGGGTGGAATTCCATGTCTAACAATATTATTATTAGCTGTTTTTAAAAAATCGAGTGTTTTTGCTGCCCGAGGAAGAAAACGCGTGATGCCGCGGTCAGAAAAAAAGCTGCCCAGGAGCAAAAAAATTTTTTTTCCTCAAATGTAATAACGGATGCTAGAATGTGATTCGGGGTGGAATTCCATGTCTAAAAATATTATTATTAGCTGTTTTTAAAAATCAAGTGTTTTTGCTGCCCGAGGAAGAAAACGCGTGATGCCGCGGTCAGAAAAAAAGCTGCCCAGGAGCAAAAAAAATTTTTTTTCTCAAATGTAATAACGGATGGTAGAATGTAGTTCGGGGTGGAATTCCATGTCTAAAAATATTATTATTAGCTGTTTTTAAAAATCGAGTGTTTTTGCTGCCCGAGGAAGAAAACGCGTGATTCCGCGATCAGAAAAAAAGCTGCCCAGGAGCAAAAAAAATTATTTTCTCAAATGTAATAATGGTTGCTAGAACGTGATTCGGGGTGGAATTCCATGTCTAAAAATATTATTATTAGCTGTTTTTAAAAATCAAGTGTTTTTGCTGCCCGAGGAAGAAAACGCGTGATCCCGCGGTCAGAAAAAAAGCTGCCCAGGAGCAAAAAAATTTTTTTTCCTCAAATGTAATAACGGATGCTAGAATGTGATTCGGGGTGGAATTCCATGTCTAAAAATATTATTATTAGCTGTCTTTAAAAATCAAGTGTTTTTGCTGCCCGAGGAAGAAAACGCGTGATGCCGCGGTCAGAAAAAAAGCTGCCCAGGAGCAAAAAAAATTTTTTTTCTCAAATGTAATAACGGATGGTAAAATGTGATTCGGGGTGGAATTCCATGTCTAACAATATTATTATTAGCTGTTTTTAAAAATCGAGTGTTTTTGCTGCCCGAGGAAGAAAACGCGTGATGCCGCGTTCAGAAAAAAGGCTGCCCAGGAGGAAAATTTTTTTTTTTCTCAAATGTAATAACGGATGCTAGAATGTGATTCGGGGTGGAATTCCATGTCTAAAAATATTATTATTAGCTGTTTTTAAAAATCAAGTGTTTTTGCTGCCCGAGGAAGAAAACGCGTGATGCCGCGGTCAGAAAAAAAGCTGCCCAGTAGCAAAAAAAATTTTTTTTCTCAAATGTAATAACGGATGGTAAAATGTGATTCGGGGTGGAATTCCATGTCTAACAATATTATTATTAGCTGTTTTTAAAAATCGAGTGTTTTTGCTGCCCGAGGAAGAAAACGCGTGATGCCGCGGTCAGAAAAAAGGCTGCCCAGGAGGAAAAAATTTTTTTTTTCTCAAATGTAATAACGGATGCTAGAATGTGATTCGGGGTGGAATTCCATGTCTAAAAATATTATTATTAGCTGTTTTTAAAAATCAAGTGTTTTTGCTGCCCGAGGAAGAAAACGCGTGATGCCGCGGTCAGAAAAAAAGCTGCCCAGGAGCAAAAAATTTTTTTTTCCTCAAATGTAATAACGGATGCTAGAATGTGATTCGGGGTGGAATTCCATGTCTAAAAATATTATTATTAGCTGTTTTTAAAAATCAAGTGTTTTTGCTGCCCGAGGAAGAAAACGCGTGATGCCGCGGTCAGAAAAAAAGCTGCCCAGGAGCAAAAAAATTTTTTTTTCTCAAATGTAATAACGGATGGTAAAATGTGATTCGGGGTGGAATTCCATGTCTAACAATATTATTATTAGCTGTTTTTAAAAATCGAGTGTTTTTGCTGCCCGAGGAAGAAAACGCGTGATGCCGCGATCAGAAAAAAAGCTGCCCAGGAACAAAAAAATTTTTTTTTCTCAAATGTAATAATGGTTGCTAGAACGTGATTCGGGGTGGAATTCCATGTCTAAAAATATTATTATTAGCTGTTTTTAAAAATCGAGTGTTTTTGCTGCCCGAGGAAGAAAACGTGTGATGCCGCGGTCAGAAAAAAAGGTGCCCAGGAGGAAAAAATTTTTTTTTTTCTCAAATGTAATAACGGATGCTAGAATGTGATTCGGGGTGGAATTCCATGTCTAAAAATATTATTATTAGCTGTTTTTAAAAATCGAGTGTTTTTGCTGTCCGAAGAAGAAAACGCGTGATGCCGCGGTCAGAAAAAAAGCTGCCCAGGAGCAAAAAAATTTTTTTTTCTCAAATGTGATAACGGATGCTAGAATGTGATTCCGGGTGGAATTCCATGTCTAACAATATTATTATTAGCTGTTTTTAAAAATCGAGTGTTTTTGCTGCCCGAGGAAGCATACGCCTGATGCCGCGGTCAGAAAAAAAGCTGCCCAGGAGCAAAAAAAAATTTTTTTTTGTCAAATGTTATAACGGATGCTAGAATGTGATTCCGGGTGGAATTCCATGTCTAACAATATTATTATTAGCTGTTTTTAAAAAATCGAGTGTTTTTGCTGCCCGAGGAAGAAAACGCGTGATGCCGCGGTCAGAAAAAAAGCTGCCCAGGAGCAAAAAAATTTTTTTTCCTCAAATGTAATAACGGATGCTAGAATGTGATTCGGGGTGGAATTCCATGTCTAAAAATATTATTATTAGCTGTTTTTAAAAATCAAGTGTTTTTGCTGCCCGAGGAAGAAAACGCGTGATGCCGCGGTCAGAAAAAAAGCTGCCCAGGAGCAAAAAAAAATTTTTTTTCTCAAATGTAATAACGGATGGTAGAATGTAGTTCGGGGTGGAATTCCATGTCTAAAAATATTATTATTAGCTGTTTTTAAAAATCGAGTGTTTTTGCTGCCCGAGGAAGAAAACGCGTGATTCCGCGATCAGAAAAAAAGCTGCCCAGGAGCAAAAA
Organism: Arizona elegans; assembly: GCA_022577455.1. Classification (NCBI taxonomy): domain Eukaryota; kingdom Metazoa; phylum Chordata; class Lepidosauria; order Squamata; family Colubridae; genus Arizona; species Arizona elegans. The sequence goes on from JAKOOJ010000001.1 coordinate 162,041,062, forward strand.
AAATTATTTTCTCAAATGTAATAATGGTTGCTAGAACGTGATTCGGGGTGGAATTCCATGTCTAAAAATATTATTATTAGCTGTTTTTAAAAATCAAGTGTTTTTGCTGCCCGAGGAAGAAAACGCGTGATCCCGCGGTCAGAAAAAAAGCTGCCCAGGAGCAAAAAAATTTTTTTTCCTCAAATGTAATAACGGATGCTAGAATGTGATTCGGGGTGGAATTCCATGTCTAAAAATATTATTATTAGCTGTCTTTAAAAATCAAGTGTTTTTGCTGCCCGAGGAAGAAAACGCGTGATGCCGCGGTCAGAAAAAAAGCTGCCCAGGAGCAAAAAAAATTTTTTTTCTCAAATGTAATAACGGATGGTAAAATGTGATTCGGGGTGGAATTCCATGTCTAACAATATTATTATTAGCTGTTTTTAAAAATCGAGTGTTTTTGCTGCCCGAGGAAGAAAACGCGTGATGCCGCGATCAGAAAAAAAGCTGCCCAGGAACAAAAAAATTTTTTTTTCTCAAATGTAATAACGGATGCTAGAATGTGGTTCGGGGTGGAATTCCATGTCTAAAAATATTATTATTAGCTGTTTTTAAAAATCGAGTGTTTTTGCTGCCCGAGGAAGAAAACGTGTGATGCCGCGGTCAGAAAAAAAGCTGCCCAGGAGGAAAAAAATTTTTTTTTTCTCAAATGTAATAACGGATGCTAGAATGTGATTCGGGGTGGAATTCCATGTCTAACAATATTATTATTAGCTGTTTTTAAAAATCGAGTGTTTTTGCTGCCCGAGGAAGAAAACGCGTGATGCCGCGTTCAGAAAAAAGGCTGCCCAGGAGGAAAATTTTTTTTTTTCTCAAATGTAATAACGGATGCTAGAATGTGATTCGGGGTGGAATTCCATGTCTAAAAATATTATTATTAGCTGTTTTTAAAAATCAAGTGTTTTTGCTGCCCGAGGAAGAAAACGCGTGATGCCGCGGTCAGAAAAAAAGCTGCCCAGTAGCAAAAAAAATTTTTTTTCTCAAATGTAATAACGGATGGTAAAATGTGATTCGGGGTGGAATTCCATGTCTAACAATATTATTATTAGCTGTTTTTAAAAATCGAGTGTTTTTGCTGCCCGAGGAAGAAAACGCGTGATGCCGCGGTCAGAAAAAAGGCTGCCCAGGAGGAAAAAATTTTTTTTTTCTCAAATGTAATAACGGATGCTAGAATGTGATTCGGGGTGGAATTCCATGTCTAAAAATATTATTATTAGCTGTTTTTAAAAATCAAGTGTTTTTGCTGCCCGAGGAAGAAAACGCGTGATGCCGCGGTCAGAAAAAAAGCTGCCCAGGAACAAAAAAATTTTTTTTTCTCAAATGTAATAACGGATGCTAGAATGTAGTTCGGGGTGGAATTCCATGTCTAAAAATATTATTATTAGCTGTTTTTAAAAATCGAGTGTTTTTGCTGCCCGAGGAAGAAAACGCGTGATGCCGCGATCAGAAAAAAAGCTGCCCAGGAGCAAAAAAAATTATTTTCTCAAATGTAATAATGGTTGCTAGAACGTGATTCGGGGTGGAATTCCATGTCTAAAAATATTATTATTAGCTGTTTTTAAAAATCAAGTGTTTTTGCTGCCCGAGGAAGAAAACGCGTGATGCCGCGGTCAGAAAAAAAGCTGCCCAGGAGCAAAAAAATTTTTTTTCCTCAAATGTAATAACGGATGCTAGAATGTGATTCGGGGTGGAATTCCATGTCTAAAAATATTATTATTAGCTGTCTTTAAAAATCAAGTGTTTTTGCTGCCCGAGGAAGAAAACGCGTGATGCCGCGGTCAGAAAAAAAGCTGCCCAGGAGCAAAAAAAATTTTTTTTCTCAAATGTAATAACGGATGGTAAAATGTGATTCGGGGTGGAATTCCATGTCTAACAATATTATTATTAGCTGTTTTTAAAAATCGAGTGTTTTTGCTGCCCGAGGAAGAAAACGTGTGATGCCGCGGTCAGAAAAAAAGCTGCCCAGGAGCAAAAACATTTTTTTTTCTCAAATGTAATAACGGATGCTAGAATGTGATTCCGGGTGAAATTCCATGTCTAACAATATTATTATTAGCTGTTTTTAAAAATCGAGTGTTTTTGCTGCCCGAGGAAGAAAACGTGTGATGCCGCGGTCAGAAAAAAAGCTGCCCAGGAGCAAAAAAAATTTTTTTTCTCAAATGTAATAACGGATGGTAGAATGTGATTCGGGGTGGAATTCCATGTCTAAAAATATTATTATTAGCTGTTTTAAAAAATCGAGATATTTAGCTGCCCGAGCAAGAAAACAAGTGATGCCGCGGTCAGAAAAAAAGGTGCCGAGGAGCAAAAAAAATTATTTTCTCAAATGTAATAATGGTTGCTAGAACGTGATTCGGGGTGGAATTCCATGTCTAAAAATATTATTATTAGCTGTTTTTAAAAATCGAGTGTTTTTGCTGCCCGAGGAAGAAAACGCGTGATTCCGCGGTCAGAAAAAAAAAAGCTGCCCAGGAGCAAAAAATTTTTTTTTCCTCAAATGTAATAACGGATGCTAGAATGTGATTCGGGGTGGAATTCCATGTCTAAAAATATTATTATTAGCTGTTTTTAAAAATCAAGTGTTTTTGTTGCCCGAGGAAGAAAACGCGTGATGCCGCGGTCAGAAAAAAAGCTGCCCAGGAGCAAAAAAAATTTTTTTTCTCAAATGTAATAACGGATGGTAAAATGTGATTCGGGGTGGAATTCCATGTCTAACAATATTATTATTAGCTGTTTTTAAAAATCGAGTGTTTTTGCTGCCCGAGGAAGAAAACGCGTGATGCCGCGATCAGAAAAAAAGCTGCCCAGGAACAAAAAAAATTTTTTTTTCTCAAATGTAATAACGGATGCTAGAATGTGATTTGGGGTGGAATTCCATGTCTAAAAATATTATTATTAGCTGTTTTTAAAAATCGAGTGTTTTTGCTGCCCCAGGAATAAAACGCGTGATGCCACGGTCAGAATAAAAGCTGCCAAGGAGCAAAAAAAAATTTTTTTCTCAAATGTAATAACGGATGGGAGAATGTGATTCGGGGTGGAATTCCATGTCTAAAAATATTATTATTAGCTGTTTTTAAAAATCGAGTGTTTTTGCTGCCCGAGGAAGAAAACGCGTGATGCCGCGGTCAGAAAAAAAGCTGCCCAGGAGCAAAAACATTTTTTTTCCTCAAATGTAATAACGGATGCTAGAATGTGATTCGGGGTGGAATTCCATGTCTAAAAATATTATTATTAGCTGTTTTTAAAAATCGAGTGTTTTTGCTGCCCGAGGAAGAAAACGCGTGATGCCGCGATCAGAAAAAAAGCTGCCCAGGAGCAAAAAAAATTATTTTCTCAAATGTAATAATGGTTGCTAGAACGTGATTCGGGGTGGAATTCCATGTCTAAAAATATTATTATTAGCTGTTTTTAAAAATCGAGTGTTTTTGCTGCCCGAGGAAGAAAACGCGTGATGCCGCGGTCAGAAAAAAAGCTGCCCAGGAGCAAAAAATTTTTTTTTCCTCAAATGTAATAACGGATGCTAGAATGTGATTCGGGGTGGAATTCCATGTCTAAAAATATTATTATTAGCTGTTTCTAAAAATCAAGTGTTTTTGCTGCCCGAGGAAGAAAACGCGTGATGCCGCGGTCAGAAAAAAAGCTGCCAAGGAGCAAAAAAAATTTTTTTTCTCAAATGTAATAACGGATGCTAGAATGTGATTCGGGGTGGAATTCCATGTCTAACAATATTATTATTAGCTGTTTTTAAAAATCGAGTGTTTTTGCTGCCCGAGGAAGAAAACGTGTGATGCCGTGGTCAGAAAAAAAGCTGCCCAGGAGCAAAAACATTTTTTTTTTCTCAAATGTAATAACGGATGCTAGAATGTGATTCCGGGTGAAATTCCATGTCTAACAACATTATTATTAGCTGTTTTTAAAAATCGAGTGTTTTTGCTGCCCGAGGAAGAAAACGCGTGATGCCGCGGTCAGAAAAAAAGCTGCCCAGGAGCAAAAAAAATTTTTTTTCTCAAATGTAATAACGGATGGTAAAATGTGATTCGGGGTGGAATTCCATGTCTAACAATATTATTATTAGCTGTTTTTAAAAATCGAGTGTTTTTGCTGCCCGAGGAAGAAAACGCGTGATGCCGCGATCAGAAAAAAAGCTGCCCAGGAACAAAAAAAATTTTTTTTTCTCAAATGTAATAACGGATGCTAGAATGTGATTTGGGGTGGAATTCCATGTCTAAAAATATTATTATTAGCTGTTTTTAAAAATCGAGTGTTTTTGCTGCCCCAGGAATAAAACGCGTGATGCCACGGTCAGAATAAAAGCTGCCAAGGAGCAAAAAAAAATTTTTTTCTCAAATGTAATAACGGATGGGAGAATGTGATTCGGGGTGGAATTCCATGTCTAAAAATATTATTATTAGCTGTTTTTAAAAATTGAGTGTTTTTGCTGCCCGAGGAAGAAAACGCGTGATGCCGCGGTCAGAAAAAAAGCTGCCCAGGAGCAAAAACATTTTTTTTTCCTCAAATGTAATAACGGATGCTAGAATGTGATTCGGGGTGGAATTCCATGTCTAAAAATATTATTATTAGCTGTTTTTAAAAATCGAGTGTTTTTGCTGCCCGAGGAAGAAAACGCGTGATGCCGCGATCAGAAAAAAAGCTGCCCAGGAGCAAAAAAAATTATTTTCTCAAATGTAATAATGGTTGCTAGAACGTGATTCGGGGTGGAATTCCATGTCTAAAAATATTATTATTAGCTGTTTTTAAAAATCGAGTGTTTTTGCTGCCCGAGGAAGAAAACGCGTGATGCCGCGGTCAGAAAAAAAGCTGCCCAGGAGCAAAAAATTTTTTTTTCCTCAAATGTAATAACGGATGCTAGAATGTGATTCGGGGTGGAATTCCATGTCTAAAAATATTATTATTAGCTGTTTCTAAAAATCAAGTGTTTTTGCTGCCCGAGGAAGAAAACGCGTGATGCCGTGGTCAGAAAAAAAGCTGCCAAGGAGCAAAAAAAATTTTTTTTCTCAAATGTAATAACGGATGCTAGAATGTGATTCGGGGTGGAATTCCATGTCTAACAATATTATTATTAGCTGTTTTTAAAAATCGAGTGTTTTTGCTGCCCGAGGAAGAAAACGTGTGATGCCGTGGTCAGAAAAAAAGCTGCCCAGGAGCAAAAACATTTTTTTTTTCTCAAATGTAATAACGGATGCTAGAATGTGATTCCGGGTGAAATTCCATGTCTAACAACATTATTATTAGCTGTTTTTAAAAATCGAGTGTTTTTGCTGCCCGAGGAAGAAAACGCGTGATGCCGCGGTCAGAAAAAAAGCTGCCCAGGAGCAAAAAAAATTTTTTTTCTCAAATGTAATAACGGATGGTAAAATGTGATTCGGGGTGGAATTCCATGTCTAACAATATTATTATTAGCTGTTTTTAAAAATCAAGTGTTTTTGCTGCCCGAGGAAGAAAACGCGTGATGCCGCGGTCAGAAAAAAAGCTGCCCAGTAGCAAAAAAAATTTTTTTTCTCAAATGTAATAACGGATGGTAAAATGTGATTCGGGGTGGAATTCCATGTCTAACAATATTATTATTAGCTGTTTTTAAAAATCGAGTGTTTTTGCTGCCCGAGGAAGAAAACGCGTGATGCCGCGGTCAGAAAAAAGGCTGCCCAGGAGGAAAAATTTTTTTTTTTCTCAAATGTAATAACGGATGCTAGAATGTGATTCGGGGTGGAATTCCATGTCTAAAAATATTATTATTAGCTGTTTTTAAAAATCAAGTGTTTTTGCTGCCCGAGGAAGAAAACGCGTGATGCCGCGGTCAGAAAAAAAGCTGCCCAGGAGCAAAAAAATTTTTTTTCCTCAAATGTAATAACGGATGCTAGAATGTGATTCGGGGTGGAATTCCATGTCTAAAAATATTATTATTAGCTGTTTTTAAAAATCAAGTGTTTTTGCTGCCCGAGGAAGAAAACGCGTGATGCCGCGGTCAGAAAAAAAGCTGCCCAGGAGCAAAAAAAATTTTTTTTCTCAAATGTAATAACGGATGGTAAAATGTGATTCGGGGTGGAATTCCATGTCTAACAATATTATTATTAGCTGTTTTTAAAAATCGAGTGTTTTTGCTGCCCGAGGAAGAAAACGTGTGATGCCGCGGTCAGAAAAAAAGCTGCCCAGGAGCAAAAACATTTTTTTTTTCTCAAATGTAATAACGGATGCTAGAATGTGATTCCGGGTGAAATTCCATGTCTAACAATATTATTATTAGCTGTTTTTAAAAATCGAGTGTTTTTGCTGCCCGAGGAAGAAAACGTGTGATGCCGCGGTCAGAAAAAAAGCTGCCCAGGAGCAAAAAAAATTTTTTTTCTCAAATGTAATAACGGATGGTAGAATGTGATTCGGGGTGGAATTCCATGTCTAAAAATATTATTATTAGCTGTTTTAAAAAATCGAGATATTTAGCTGCCCGAGCAAGAAAACAAGTGATGCCGCGGTCAGAAAAAAAGGTGCCGAGGAGCAAAAAAAATTATTTTCTCAAATGTAATAATGGTTGCTAGAACGTGATTCGGGGTGGAATTCCATGTCTAAAAATATTATTATTAGCTGTTTTTAAAAATCGAGTGTTTTTGCTGCCCGAGGAAGAAAACGCGTGATGCCGCGGTCAGAAAAAAAGCTGCCCAGGAGCAAAAAATTTTTTTTTCCTCAAGTGTAATAACGGATGCTAGAATGTGATTCGGGGTGGAATTCCATGTCTAAAAATATTATTATTAGCTGTTTTTAAAAATCAAGTGTTTTTGTTGCCCGAGGAAGAAAACGCGTGATGCCGCGGTCAGAAAAAAAGCTGCCCAGGAGCAAAAAAAATTTTTTTTCTCAAATGTAATAACGGATGGTAAAATGTGATTCGGGGTGGAATTCCATGTCTAACAATATTATTATTAGCTGTTTTTAAAAATCGAGTGTTTTTGCTGCCCGAGGAAGAAAACGCGTGATGCCGCGATCAGAAAAAAAGCTGCCCAGGAACAAAAAAAATTTTTTTTTCTCAAATGTAATAACGGATGCTAGAATGTGATTTGGGGTGGAATTCCATGTCTAAAAATATTATTATTAGCTGTTTTTAAAAATCGAGTGTTTTTGCTGCCCCAGGAATAAAACGCGTGATGCCACGGTCAGAATAAAAGCTGCCAAGGAGCAAAAAAAAATTTTTTTCTCAAATGTAATAACGGATGGGAGAATGTGATTCGGGGTGGAATTCCATGTCTAAAAATATTATTATTAGCTGTTTTTAAAAATCGAGTGTTTTTGCTGCCCGAGGAAGAAAACGCGTGATGCCGCGGTCAGAAAAAAAGCTGCCCAGGAGCAAAAAAAAATTTTTTTTCTCAAATGTAATAACGGATACTAGAATGTGATTCCGGGTGGAATTCCATGTCTAACAATATTATTATTAGCTGTTTTTAAAAATCGAGTGTTTTTGCTGCCCGAGGAAGAAAACGTGTGATGCCGCGGTCAGAAAAAAAGCTGCCCAGGAGCAAAAACATTTTTTTTTCCTCAAATGTAATAACGGATGCTAGAATGTGATTCGGGGTGGAATTCCATGTCTAAAAATATTATTATTAGCTGTTTTTAAAAATCGAGTGTTTTTGCTGCCCGAGGAAGAAAACGCGTGATGCCGCGATCAGAAAAAAAGCTGCCCAGGAGCAAAAAAAATTATTTTCTCAAATGTAATAATGGTTGCTAGAACGTGATTCGGGGTGGAATTCCATGTCTAAAAATATTATTATTAGCTGTTTTTAAAAATCGAGTGTTTTTGCTGCCCGAGGAAGAAAACGCGTGATGCCGCGGTCAGAAAAAAAGCTGCCCAGGAGCAAAAAATTTTTTTTTCCTCAAATGTAATAACGGATGCTAGAATGTGATTCGGGGTGGAATTCCATGTCTAAAAATATTATTATTAGCTGTTTCTAAAAATCAAGTGTTTTTGCTGCCCGAGGAAGAAAACGCGTGATGCCGCGGTCAGAAAAAAAGCTGCCAAGGAGCAAAAAAAATTTTTTTTCTCAAATGTAATAACGGATGCTAGAATGTGATTCGGGGTGGAATTCCATGTCTAACAATATTATTATTAGCTGTTTTTAAAAATCGAGTGTTTTTGCTGCCCGAGGAAGAAAACGTGTGATGCCGCGGTCAGAAAAAAAGCTGCCCAGGAGCAAAAACATTTTTTTTTTCTCAAATGTAATAACGGATGCTAGAATGTGATTCCGGGTGAAATTCCATGTCTAACAATATTATTATTAGCTGTTTTTAAAAATCGAGTGTTTTTGCTGCCCGAGGAAGAAAACGCGTGATGCCGCTGTCAGAAAAAAAGCTGCCCAGGAGCAAAAAAAATTTTTTTTCTCAAATGTAATAACGGATGGTAAAATGTGATTCGGGGTGGAATTCCATGTCTAACAATATTATTATTAGCTGTTTTTAAAAATCGAGTGTTTTTGCTGCCCGAGGAAGAAAACGCGTGATGCCGCGATCAGAAAAAAAGCTGCCCAGGAACAAAAAAAATTTTTTTTTCTCAAATGTAATAACGGATGCTAGAATGTGATTTGGGGTGGAATTCCATGTCTAAAAATATTATTATTAGCTGTTTTTAAAAATCGAGTGTTTTTGCTGCCCCAGGAATAAAACGCGTGATGCCACGGTCAGAATAAAAGCTGCCAAGGAGCAAAAAAAAATTTTTTTCTCAAATGTAATAACGGATGGGAGAATGTGATTCCGGGTGGAATTCCATGTCTAAAAATATTATTATTAGCTGTTTTTAAAAATCGAGTGTTTTTGCTGCCCGAGGAAGAAAACGCGTGATGCCGCGGTCAGAAAAAAAGCTGCCCAGGAGCAAAAAAAAATTTTTTTTCTCAAATGTAATAACGGATACTAGAATGTGATTCCGGGTGTAATTCCATGTCTAACAATATTATTATTAGCTGTTTTTAAAAATCGAGTGTTTTTGCTGCCCGAGGAAGAAAACGTGTGATGCCGCGGTCAGAAAAAAAGCTGCCCAGGAGCAAAAACATTTTTTTTCCTCAAATGTAATAACGGATGCTAGAATGTGATTCGGGGTGGAATTCCATGTCTAAAAATATTATTATTAGCTGTTTTTAAAAATCGAGTGTTTTTGCTGCCCGAGGAAGAAAACGCGTGATGCCGCGATCAGAAAAAAAGCTGCCCAGGAGCAAAATAAATTTTTTTTCTCAAATGTAATAACGGATGGTAAAATGTGATTCGAGGTGGAATTCCATGTCTAACAATATTATTATTAGCTGTTTTTAAAAATCGAGTGTTTTTGCTGCCCGAGGAAGAAAACGTGTGATGCCGCGGTCAGAAAAAAAGCTGCCCAGGAGCAAAAACATTTTTTTTTTCTCAAATGTAATAACGGATGCTAGAATGTGATTCCGGGTGAAATTCCATGTCTAACAATATTATTATTAGCTGTTTTTAAAAATCGAGTGTTTTTGCTGCCCGAGGAAGAAAACGTGTGATGCCGCGGTCAGAAAAAAAGCTGCCCAGGAGCAAAAAAAATTTTTTTTCTCAAATGTAATAACGGATGGTAGAATGTGATTCGGGGTGGAATTCCATGTCTAAAAATATTATTATTAGCTGTTTTAAAAAATCGAGATATTTAGCTGCCCGAGCAAGAAAACAAGTGATGCCGCGGTCAGAAAAAAAGGTGCCGAGGAGCAAAAAAAATTATTTTCTCAAATGTAATAATGGTTGCTAGAACGTGATTCGGGGTGGAATTCCATGTCTAAAAATATTATTATTAGCTGTTTTTAAAAATCGAGTGTTTTTGCTGCCCGAGGAAGAAAACGCGTGATGCCGCGGTCAGAAAAAAAGCTGCCCAGGAGCAAAAAATTTTTTTTTCCTCAAATGTAATAACGGATGCTAGAATGTGATTCGGGGTGGAATTCCATGTCTAAAAATATTATTATTAGCTGTTTTTAAAAATCAAGTGTTTTTGTTGCCCGAGGAAGAAAACGCGTGATGCCGCGGTCAGAAAAAAAGCTGCCCAGGAGCAAAAAAAATTTTTTTTCTCAAATGTAATAACGGATGCTAGAATGTGATTCGGGGTGGAATTCCATGTCTAACAATATTATTATTAGCTGTTTTTAAAAATCGAGTGTTTTTGCTGCCCGAGGAAGAAAACGTGTGATGCCGCGGTCAGAAAAAAAGCTGCCCAGGAGCAAAAACATTTTTTTTTTCTCAAATGTAATAACGGATGCTAGAATGTGATTCCGGGTGAAATTCCATGTCTAACAATATTATTATTAGCTGTTTTTAAAAATCGAGTGTTTTTGCTGCCCGAGGAAGAAAACGCGTGATGCCGCGGTCAGAAAAAAAGCTGCCCAGGAGCAAAAAAAATTTTTTTTCTCAAATGTAATAACGGATGGTAAAATGTGATTCGGGGTGGAATTCCATGTCTAACAATATTATTATTAGCTGTTTTTAAAAATCGAGTGTTTTTGCTGCCCGAGGAAGAAAACGCGTGATGCCGCGATCAGAAAAAAAGCTGCCCAGGAACAAAAAAAATTTTTTTTTCTCAAATGTAATAACGGATGCTAGAATGTGATTTGGGGTGGAATTCCATGTCTAAAAATATTATTATTAGCTGTTTTTAAAAATCGAGTGTTTTTGCTGCCCCAGGAATAAAACGCGTGATGCCACGGTCAGAATAAAAGCTGCCAATGAGCAAAAAAAATTTTTTTTCTCAAATGTAATAACGGATGGGAGAATGTGATTCGGGGTGGAATTCCATGTCTAAAAATATTATTATTAGCTGTTTTTAAAAATCGAGTGTTTTTGCTGCCCGAGGAAGAAAACGCGTGATGCCGCGGTCAGAAAAAAAGCTGCCCAGGAGCAAAAAAAAATTTTTTTTCTCAAATGTAATAACGGATACTAGAATGTGATTCCGGGTGGAATTCCATGTCTAACAATATTATTATTAGCTGTTTTTAAAAATCGAGTGTTTTTGCTGCCCGAGGAAGAAAACGTGTGATGCCGCGGTCAGAAAAAAAGCTGCCCAGGAGCAAAAACATTTTTTTTCCTCAAATGTAATAACGGATGCTAGAATGTGATTCGGGGTGGAATTCCATGTCTAAAAATATTATTATTAGCTGTTTTTAAAAATCGAGTGTTTTTGCTGCCCGAGGAAGAAAACGCGTGATGCCGCGATCAGAAAAAAAGCTGCCCAGGAGCAAAAAAAATTATTTTCTCAAATGTAATAATGGTTGCTAGAACGTGATTCGGGGTGGAATTCCATGTCTAAAAATCTTATTATTAGCTGTTTTTAAAAATCGAGTGTTTTTGCTGCCCGAGGAAGAAAACGCGTGATGCCGCGGTCAGAAAAAAAGCTGCCCAGGAGCAAAAAAATTTTTTTTCCTCAAATGTAATAACGGATGCTAGAATGTGATTCGGGGTGGAATTCCATGTCTAAAAATATTATTATTAGCTGTTTCTAAAAATCAAGTGTTTTTGCTGCCCGAGGAAGAAAACGCGTGATGCCGCGGTCAGAAAAAAAGCTGCCAAGGAGCAAAAAAAATTTTTTTTCTCAAATGTAATAACGGATGCTAGAATGTGATTCGGGGTGGAATTCCATGTCTAACAATATTATTATTAGCTGTTTTTAAAAATCGAGTGTTTTTGCTGCCCGAGGAAGAAAACGTGTGATGCCGCGGTCAGAAAAAAAGCTGCCCAGGAGCAAAAACATTTTTTTTTTCTCAAATGTAATAACGGATGCTAGAATGTGATTCCGGGTGAAATTCCATGTCTAACAATATTATTATTAGCTGTTTTTAAAAATCGAGTGTTTTTGCTGCCCGAGGAAGAAAACGTGTGATGCCGCGGTCAGAAAAAAAGCTGCCCAGGAGCAAAAAAAATTTTTTTTCTCAAATGTAATAACGGATGGTAGAATGTGATTCGGGGTGGAATTCCATGTCTAAAAATATTATTAGCTGTTTTAAAAAATCGAGATATTTAGCTGCCCGAGCAAGAAAACAAGTGATGCCGCGGTCAGAAAAAAAGGTGCCGAGGAGCAAAAAAAATTATTTTCTCAAATGTAATAATGGTTGCTAGAACGTGATTCGGGGTGGAATTCCATGTCTAAAAATATTATTATTAGCTGTTTTTAAAAATCGAGTGTTTTTGCTGCCCGAGGAAGAAAACGCGTGATGCCGCGGTCAGAAAAAAAGCTGCCCAGGAGCAAAAAATTTTTTTTTCCTCAAATGTAATAACGGATGCTAGAATGTGATTCGGGGTGGAATTCCATGTCTAAAAATATTATTATTAGCTGTTTTTAAAAATCAAGTGTTTTTGCTGCCCGAGGAAGAAAACGCGTGATGCCGCGGTCAGAAAAAAAGCTGCCCAGGAGCAAAAAAAATTTTTTTTCTCAAATGTAATAACGGATGGTAAAATGTGATTCGGGGTGGAATTCCATGTCTAACAATATTATTATTAGCTGTTTTTAAAAATCGAGTGTTTTTGCTGCCCGAGGAAGAAAACGCGTGATGCCGCGATCAGAAAAAAAGCTGCCCAGGAACAAAAAAAATTTTTTTTTCTCAAATGTAATAACGGATGCTAGAATGTGATTTGGGGTGGAATTCCATGTCTAAAAATATTATTATTAGCTGTTTTTAAAAATCGAGTGTTTTTGCTGCCCCAGGAATAAAACGCGTGATGCCTCGGTCAGAATAAAAGCTGCCAAGGAGCAAAAAAAATTTTTTTTCTCAAATGTAATAACGGATGCTAGAATGTGATTCGGGGTGGAATTCCATGTCTAAAAATATTATTATTAGCTGTTTTTAAAAATCAAGTGTTTTTGCTGCCCGAGGAAGAAAACGCGTGATGCCGCGGTCAGAAAAAAAGCTGCCCAGGAGCAAAAAAAATTTTTTTTCTCAAATGTAATAACGGATGGTAAAATGTGATTCGGGGTGGAATTCCATGTCTAACAATATTATTATTAGCTGTTTTTAAAAATCGAGTGTTTTTGCTGCCCGAGGAAGAAAACGCGTGATGCCGCGATCAGAAAAAAAGCTGCCCAGGAACAAAAAAAATTTTTTTTTCTCAAATGTAATAACGGATGCTAGAATGTGATTTGGGGTGGAATTCCATGTCTAAAAATATTATTATTAGCTGTTTTTAAAAATCGAGTGTTTTTGCTGCCCCAGGAATAAAACGCGTGATGCCTCGGTCAGAATAAAAGCTGCCCAGGAGCAAAAAAATTTTTTTTCCTCAAATGTAATAACGGATGCTAGAATGTGATTCGGGGTGGAATTCCATGTCTAAAAATATTATTATTAGCTGTTTTTAAAAATCAAGTGTTTTTGCCGCCCGAGGAAGAAAACCTGTGATGCCGCGGTCAGAAAAAAAGCTGCCCAGGAGCAAAAAAATTTTTTTTCCTCAAATGTAATAACGGATGCTAGAATGTGATTCCGGGTGGAATTCCATGTCTAACAATATTATTATTAGCTGTTTTTAAAAATCGAGTGTTTTTGCTGCCCGAGGAAGAAAACGCGTGATGCCGCGGTCAGAAAAAAGGCTGCCCAGGAGGAAAAATTTTTTTTTCTCAAATGTAATAACGGATGCTAGAATGTGATTCGGGGTGGAATTCCATGTCTAAAAATATTATTATTAGCTGTTTTTAAAAATCAAGTGTTTTTGCTGCCCGAGTAAGAAAACGCGTGATGCCGCGGTCAGAAAAAAAGCTGCCCAGGAGCAAAAAAAATTTTTTTTCTCAAATGTAATAACGGATCGTAAAATGTGATTCGGGGTGGAATTCCATGTCTAAAAATATTATTATTAGCTGTTTTTAAAAATCGAGTGTTTTTGCTGCCCGAGGAAGAAAACGCGTGATGCCGCGATCAGAAAAAAAGCTGCCCAGGAACAAAAAAATTTTTTTTCTCAAATGTAATAACGGATGCTAGAATGTGATTCGGGGTGGAATTCCATGTCTAAAAATATTATTATTAGCTGTTTTTAAAAATCGAGTGTTTTTGCTGCCCGAGGAAGAAAACGCGTGATGCCGCGGTCAGAAAAAAGGCTGCCCAGGAGGAAAATATTTTTTTTTTCTCAAATGTAATAACGGATGCTAGAATGTGATTCGGGGTGGAATTCCATGTCTAAAAATATTATGATTAGCTGTTTTTAAAAATCAAGTGTTTTTGCTGCCCGAGGAAGAAAACGCGTGATGCCGCGGTCAGAAAAAAAGCTGCCCAGGAGCAAAAAAATTTTTTTTCCTCAAATGTAATAACGGATGCTAGAATGTGATTCGGGGTGGAATTCCATGTCTAAAAATATTATTATTAGCTGTTTTTAAAAATCAAGTGTTTTTGCTGCCCGAGGAAGAAAACGCGTGATGCCGCGGTCAGAAAAAAAGCTGCCCAGGAGCAAAAAAAATTTTTTTTCTCAAATGTAATAACGGATGGTAAAATGTGATTCGGGGTGGAATTCCATGTCTAACAATATTATTATTAGCTGTTTTTAAAAATCGATTATTTTTGCTGCCCGAGGAAGAAAACGCGTGATGCCGCGATCAGAAAAAAAGCTGCCCAGGAACAAAAATTTTTTTTTTCTCAAATGTAATAACGGATGCTAGAATGTGATTCGGGGTGGAATTCCATGTCTAACAATATTATTATTAGCTGTTTTTAAAAATCGAGTGTTTTTGCTGCCCGAGGAAGAAAACGCGTGATGCCGCGGTCAGAAAAAAGGCTGCCCAGGAGGAAAAAATTTTTTTTTCTCAAATGTAATAATGGATGCTAGAATGTGATTCCGGGTGGAATTCCATGTCTAACAATATTATTATTAGCTGTTTTTAAAAATCGAGTGTTTTTGCTGCCCGAGGAAGAAAACGTGTGATGCCGCGGTCAGAAAAAAAGCTGCCCAGGAGCAAAAAATTTTTTTTCCTCAAATGTAATAACGGATGCTAGAATGTGATTCGGGGTGGAATTCCATGTCTAAAAATATTATTATTAGCTGTTTTTAAAAATCGAGTGTTTTTGCTGCCCGAGGAAGAAAACGCGTGATGCCGCGGTCAGAAAAAAAGCTGCCCAGGAGCAAAAAAATTTTTTTTTTCTCAAATGTGATAACGGATGCTAGAATGTGATTCCGGGTGGAATTCCATGTCTAACAATATTATTATTAGCTGTTTTTAAAAATCGAGTGTTTTTGCTGCCCTAGGAAGAAAACGCGTGATGCCGCGGTCAGAAAAAAGGCTGCCCAGGAGGAAAAAAATTTTTTTTTCTCAAATGTAATAATGGATGCTAGAATGTGATTCCGGGTGGAATTCCATGTCTAACAATATTATTATTAGCTGTTTTTAAAAATCGAGTGTTTTTGCTGCCCGAGGAAGAAAACGTGTGATGCCGCGGTCAGAAAAAAAGCTGCCCTGGAGCAAAAAATTTTTTTTCCTCAAATGTAATAACGGATGCTAGAATGTGATTCGGGGTGGAATTCCACGTCTAAAAATATTATTATTAGCTGTTTTTAAAAATCGAGTGTTTTTGCTGCCCGAGGAAGAAAACGCGTGATGCCGCGGTCAGAAAAAAAGCTGCCCAGGAGCAAAAAAAATTTTTTTTTCTCAAATGTAATAACGGATACTAGAATGTGATTCCGGGTGGAATTCCATGTCTAACAATATTATTATTAGCTGTTTTTAAAAATCGAGTGTTTTTGCTGCCCGAGGAAGAAAACGTGTGATGCCGCGGTCAGAAAAAAAGCTGCCCAGGAGCAAAAACATTTTTTTTCCTCAAATGTAATAACGGATGCTAGAATGTGATTCGGGGTGGAATTCCATGTCTAAAAATATTATTATTAGCTGTTTTTAAAAATCAAGTGTTTTTGCTGCCCGAGGAAGAAAACGCGTGATGCCGCGGTCAGAAAAAAAGCTGCCCAGGAGCAAAAAAAAATTTTTTTCTCAAATGTAATAACGGATGGTAAAATGTGATTCGGGGTGGAATTCCATGTCTAACAATATTATTATTAGCTGTTTTTAAAAATCGATTGTTTTTGCTGCCCGAGGAAGAAAACGCGTGATGCCGCGATCAGAAAAAAAGCTGCCCAGGAACAAAAATTTTTTTTTTCTCAAATGTAATAACGGATGCTAGAATGTGATTCGGGGTGGAATTCCATGTCTAAAAATATTATTATTAGCTGTTTTTAAAAATCGAGTGTTTTTGCTGCCCGAGGAAGAAAACGCGTGATGCCGCGGTCAGAAAAAAAGCTGCCCAGGAGCACAAAAATTTTTTTTTTCTCAAATGTGATAACGGATGCTAGAATGTGATTCCGGGTGGAATTCCATGTCTAACAATATTATTATTAGTTGTTTTTAAAAATCGAGTGTTTTTGCTGCCCGAGGAAGAAAACGCGTGATGCCGCGGTCAGAAAAAAGGCTGCCCAGGAGGAAATTTTTTTTTTTCTCAAATGTAATAATGGATGCTAGAATGTGATTCCGGGTGGAATTCCATGTCTAACAATATTATTATTAGCTGTTTTTAAAAATCGAGTGTTTTTGCTGCCCGAGGAAGAAAACGTGTGATGCCGCGGTCAGAAAAAAAGCTGCCCAGGAGCAAAAAATTTTTTTTCCTCAAATGTAATAACGGATGCTAGAATGTGATTCGGGGTGGAATTCCATGTCTAAAAATATTATTATTAGCTGTTTTTAAAAATCGAGTGTTTTTGCTGCCCCAGGAATAAAACGCGTGATGCCACGGTCAGAATAAAAGCTGCCAAGGAGCAAAAAAATTTTTTTTTCTCAAATGTAATAACGGATGGGAGAATGTGATTCGGGGTGGAATTCCATGTCTAAAAATATTATTATTTGCTGTTTTTAAAAATTGAGTGTTTTTGCTGCCCGAGGAAGAAAACGCGTGATGCCGCGGTAAGAAAAAAAGCTGCCCAGGAGCAAAAAAATTTTTTTTTTCTCAAATGTGATAACGGATGCTAGAATGTGATTCCGGGTGGAATTCCATGTCTAACAATATTATTATTAGCTGTTTTTAAAAATCGAGTGTTTTTGCTGCCCGAGGAAGAAAACGCGTGATGCCGCGGTCAGAAAAAAGGCTGCCCAGGAGGAAAAAATTTTTTTTTCTCAAATGTAATAATGGATGCTAGAATGTGATTCCGGGTGGAATTCCATGTCTAACAATATTATTATTAGCTGTTTTTAAAAATCGAGTGTTTTTGCTGCCCGAGGAAGAAAACGTGTGATGCCGCGGTCAGAAAAAAAGCTGCCCAGGAGCAAAAAATTTTTTTTCCTCAAATGTAATAACGGATGCTAGATTGTGATTCGGGGTGGAATTCCATGTCTAAAAATATTATTATTAGCTGTTTTTAAAAATCGAGTGTTTTTGCTGCCCGAGGAAGAAAACGCGTGGTGCCGCGGTCAGAAAAAAAGCTGCCCAGGAGCAAAAAAAATTTTTTTTTCTCAAATGTAATAACGGATACTAGAATGTGATTCCGGGTGGAATTCCATGTCTAACAATATTATTATTAGCTGTTTTTAAAAATCGAGTGTTTTTGCTGCCCGAGGAAGAAAACGTGTGATGCCGCGGTCAGAAAAAAAGCTGCCCAGGAGCAAAAACATTTTTTTTCCTCAAATGTAATAACGGATGCTAGAATGTGATTCGGGGTGGAATTCCATGTCTAAAAATATTATTATTAGCTGTTTTTAAAAATCAAGTGTTTTTGCTGCCCGAGGAAGAAAACGCGTGATGCCGCGGTCAGAAAAAAAGCTGCCCAGGAGCAAAAAAAAATTTTTTTCTCAAATGTAATAACGGATGGTAAAATGTGATTCGGGGTGGAATTCCATGTCTAACAATATTATTATTAGCTGTTTTTAAAAATCGATTGTTTTTGCTGCCCGAGGAAGAAAACGCGTGATGCCGCGATCAGAAAAAAAGCTGCCCAGGAACAAAAATTTTTTTTTTCTCAAATATAATAACGGATGCTAGAATGTGATTCGGGGTGGAATTCCATGTCTAAAAATATTATTATTAGCTGTTTTTAAAAATCGAGTGTTTTTGCTGCCCCAGGAATAAAACTCGTGATGCCACGGTCAGAATAAAAGCTGCCAAGGAGCAAAAAAAAATTTTTTTCTCAAATGTAATAACGGATGGGAGAATGTGATTCGGGGTGGAATTCCATGTCTAAAAATATTATTATTAGCTGTTTTTAAAAATCGAGTGTTTTTGCTGCCCGAGGAAGAAAACGCGTGATGCCGCGGTCAGAAAAAAAGCTGCCCAGGAGCAAAAAAATTTTTTTTTTCTCAAATGTGATAACGGATGCTAGAATGTGATTCCGGGTGGAATTCCATGTCTAACAATATTATTATTAGCTGTTTTTAAAAATCGAGTGTTTTTGCTGCCCGAGGAAGAAAACGCGTGATGCCGCGGTCAGAAAAAAGGCTGCCCAGGAGGAAAAATTTTTTTTTTCTCAAATGTAATAATGGATGCTAGAATGTGATTCCGGGTGGAATTCCATGTCTACCAATATTATTATTAGCTGTTTTTAAAAATCGAGTGTTTTTGCTGCCCGAGGAAGAAAACGTGTGATGCCACGGTCAGAAAAAAAGCTGCCCTGGAGCAAAAAATTTTTTTTCCTCAAATGTAATAACGGATGCTAGAATGTGATTCGGGGTGGAATTCCATGTCTAAAAATATTATTATTAGCTGTTTTTAAAAATCGAGTGTTTTTGCTGCCCGAGGAAGAAAACGCGTGATGCCGCGGTCAGAAAAAAAGCTGCCCAGGAGCAAAAAAAATTTTTTTTCTCAAATGTAATAACGGATACTAGAATGTGATTCCGGGTGGAATTCCATGTCTAACAATATTATTATTAGCTGTTTTTAAAAATCGAGTGTTTTTGCTGCCCGAGGAAGAAAACGTGTGATGCCGTGGTCAGAAAAAAAGCTGCCCAGGAGCAAAAACATTTTTTTTCCTCAAATGTAATAACGGATGCTAGAATGTGATTCGGGGTGGAATTCCATGTCTAAAAATATTATTATTAGCTGTTTTTAAAAATCAAGTGTTTTTGCTGCCCGAGGAAGAAAACGCGTGATGCCGCGGTCAGAAAAAAAGCTGCCCAGGAGCAAAAAAAAATTTTTTTCTCAAATGTAATAACGGATGGTAAAATGTGATTCGGGGTGGAATTCCATGTCTAACAATATTATTATTAGCTGTTTTTAAAAATCGATTGTTTTTGCTGCCCGAGGAAGAAAACGCGTGATGCCGCGATCAGAAAAAAAGCTGCCCAGGAACAAAAATTTTTTTTTCTCAAATGTAATAACGGATGCTAGAATGTGATTCGGGGTGGAATTCCATGTCTAAAAATATTATTATTAGCTGTTTTTAAAAATCGAGTGTTTTTGCTGCCCGAGGAAGAAAACGCGTGATGCCGCGGTCAGAAAAAAAGCTGCCCAGGAGCAAAAAAAATTTTTTTTTCTCAAATGTGATAACGGATGCTAGAATGTGATTCCGGGTGGAATTCCATGTCTAACAATATTATTATTAGCTGTTTTTAAAAATCGAGTGTTTTTGCTGCCCGAGGAAGAAAATGCGTGATGCCGCGGTCAGAAAAAAGGCTGCCCAGGAGGAAAAATTTTTTTTTTTCTCAAATGTAATAATGGATGCTAGAATGTGATTCCGGGTGGAATTCCATGTCTAACAATATTATTATTAGCTGTTTTTAAAAATCGAGTGTTTTTGCTGCCCGAGGAAGAAAACGTGTGATGCCGCGGTCAGAAAAAAAGCTGCCCAGGAGCAAAAAATTTTTTTTCCTCAAATGTAATAACGGATGCTAGAATGTGATTCGGGGTGGAATTCCATGTCTAAAAATATTATTATTAGCTGTTTTTAAAAATCGTGTGTTTTTGCTGCCCCAGGAATAAAACGCGTGATGCCACGGTCAGAATAAAAGCTGCCAAGGAGCAAAAAAATTTTTTTTTCTCAAATGTAATAACGGATGCTAGAATGTGATTCGGGGTGGAATTCCATGTCTAAAAATATTATTATTAGCTGTTTTTAAAAATCGAGTGTTTTTGCTGCCCGAGGAAGAAAACGCGTGATGGCGCGGTCAGAAAAAAAGCTGCCCAGGAGCAAAAAAAATTTTTTTTTTCTCAAATGTGATAACGGATGCTAGAATGTGATTCCGGGTGGAATTCCATGTCTAACAATATTATTATTAGCTGTTTTTAAAAATCGAGTGTTTTTGCTGCCCGAGGAAGAAAACGCTTGATGCCGCGGTCAGAAAAAAGGCTGCCCAGGAGGAAAATTTTTTTTTTTCTCAAATGTAATAACGGATGCTAGAATGTGATTCGGGGTGGAATTCCATGTCTAAAAATATTATTATTAGCTGTTTTTAAAAATCGAGTGTTTTTGCTGCCCGAGGAAGAAAACGTGTGATGCCGCGGTCAGAAAAAAAGCTGCCCTGGAGCAAAAAATTTTTTTTCCTCAAATGTAATAACGGATGCTAGAATGTGATTCGGGGTGGAATTCCATGTCTAAAAATATTATTATTAGCTGTTTTTAAAAATCGAGTGTTTTTGCTGCGCGAGGAAGAAAACGCGTGATGCCGCGGTCAGAAAAAAAGCTGCCCAGGAGCAAAAAAAATTTTTTTTTCTCAAATGTAATAACGGATACTAGAATGTGATTCCGGGTGGAATTCCATGTCTAACAATATTATTATTAGCTGTTTTTAAAAATCGAGTGTTTTTGCTGCCCGAGGAAGAAAACGTGTGATGCCGTGGTCAGAAAAAAAGCTGCCCAGGAGCAAAAACATTTTTTTTCCTCAAATGTAATAACGGATGCTAGAATGTGATTCGGGGTGGAATTCCATGTCTAAAAATATTATTATTAGCTGTTTTTAAAAATCAAGTGTTTTTGCTGCCCGAGGAAGAAAACGCGTGATGCCGCGGTCAGAAAAAAAGCTGCCCAGGAGCAAAAAAAAATTTTTTTCTCAAATGTAATAACGGATGGTAAAATGTGATTCGGGGTGGAATTCCATGTCTAACAATATTATTATTAGCTGTTTTTAAAAATCGATTGTTTTTGCTGCCCGAGGAAGAAAACGCGTGATGCCGCGATCAGAAAAAAAGCTGCCCAGGAACAAAAATTTTTTTTTTCTCAAATGTAATAACGGATGCTAGAATGTGATTCGGGGTGGAATTCCATGTCTAAAAATATTATTATTAGCTGTTTTTAAAAATCGAGTGTTTTTGCTGCCCGAGGAAGAAAACGCGTGATGCCGCGGTCAGAAAAAAAGCTGCCCAGGAGCAAAAAAAATTTTTTTTTCTCAAATGTGATAACGGATGCTAGAATGTGATTCCGGGTGGAATTCCATGTCTAACAATATTATTATTAGCTGTTTTTAAAAATCGAGTGTTTTTGCTGCCCGAGGAAGAAAACGCGTGATGCCGCGGTCAGAAAAAAGGCTGCCCAGGAGGAAAAATTTTTTTTTTTCTCAAATGTAATAATGGATGCTAGAATGTGATTCCAGGTGGAATTCCATGTCTAACAATATTATTATTAGCTGTTTTTAAAAATCGAGTGTTTTTGCTGCCCGAGGAAGAAAACGTGTGATGCCGCGGTCAGAAAAAAAGCTGCCCAGGAGCAAAAAATTTTTTTTCCTCAAATGTAATAACGGATGCTAGAATGTGATTCGGGGTGGAATTCCATGTCTAAAAATATTATTATTAGCTGTTTTTAAAAATCGTGTGTTTTTGCTGCCCCAGGAATAAAACGCGTGATGCCACGGTCAGAATAAAAGCTGCCAAGGAGCAAAAAAATTTTTTTTTCTCAAATGTAATAACGGATGCTAGAATGTGATTCGGGGTGGAATTCCATGTCTAAAAATATTATTATTAGCTGTTTTTAAAAATCGAGTGTTTTTGCTGCCCGAGGAAGAAAACGCGTGATGGCGCGGTCAGAAAAAAAGCTGCCCAGGAGCAAAAAAAATTTTTTTTTTCTCAAATGTGATAACGGATGCTAGAATGTGATTCCGGGTGGAATTCCATGTCTAACAATATTATTATTAGCTGTTTTTAAAAATCGAGTGTTTTTGCTGCCCGAGGAAGAAAACGCTTGATGCCGCGGTCAGAAAAAAGGCTGCCCAGGAGGAAAATTTTTTTTTTTCTCAAATGTAATAACGGATGCTAGAATGTGATTCGGGGTGGAATTCCATGTCTAAAAATATTATTATTAGCTGTTTTTAAAAATCGAGTGTTTTTGCTGCCCGAGGAAGAAAACGTGTGATGCCGCGGTCAGAAAAAAAGCTGCCCTGGAGCAAAAAATTTTTTTTCCTCAAATGTAATAACGGATGCTAGAATGTGATTCGGGGTGGAATTCCATGTCTAAAAATATTATTATTAGCTGTTTTTAAAAATCGAGTGTTTTTGCTGCGCGAGGAAGAAAACGCGTGATGCCGCGGTCAGAAAAAAAGCTGCCCAGGAGCAAAAAAAATTTTTTTTTCTCAAATGTAATAACGGATACTAGAATGTGATTCCGGGTGGAATTCCATGTCTAACAATATTATTATTAGCTGTTTTTAAAAATCGAGTGTTTTTGCTGCCCGAGGAAGAAAACGTGTGATGCCGTGGTCAGAAAAAAAGCTGCCCAGGAGCAAAAAAAAATTTTTTTCTCAAATGTAATAACGGATGGTAAAATGTGATTCGGGGTGGAATTCCATGTCTAACAATATTATTATTAGCTGTTTTTAAAAATCGATTGTTTTTGCTGCCCGAGGAAGAAAACGCGTGATGCCGCGATCAGAAAAAAAGCTGCCCAGGAACAAAAATTTTTTTTTTCTCAAATGTAATAACGGATGCTAGAATGTGATTCGGGGTGGAATTCCATGTCTAAAAATATTATTATTAGCTGTTTTTAAAAATCGAGTGTTTTTGCTGCCCGAGGAAGAAAACGCGTGATGCCGCGGTCAGAAAAAAAGCTGCCCAGGAGCAAAAAAAATTTTTTTTTCTCAAATGTGATAACGGATGCTAGAATGTGATTCCGGGTGGAATTCCATGTCTAACAATATTATTATTAGCTGTTTTTAAAAATCGAGTGTTTTTGCTGCCCGAGGAAGAAAACGCGTGATGCCGCGGTCAGAAAAAAGGCTGCCCAGGAGGAAAAATTTTTTTTTTTCTCAAATGTAATAATGGATGCTAGAATGTGATTCCGGGTGGAATTCCATGTCTAACAATATTATTATTAGCTGTTTTTAAAAATCGAGTGTTTTTGCTGCCCGAGGAAAAAAACGTGTGATGCCGCGGTCAGAAAAAAAGCTGCCCAGGAGCAAAAAATTTTTTTTCCTCAAATGTAATAACGGATGCTAGAATGTGATTCGGGGTGGAATTCCATGTCTAAAAATATTATTATTAGCTGTTTTTAAAAATCGTGTGTTTTTGCTGCCCCAGGAATAAAACGCGTGATGCCACGGTCAGAATAAAAGCTGCCAAGGAGCAAAAAAAATTTTTTTTCTCAAATGTAATAACGGATGCTAGAATGTGATTCGGGGTGGAATTCCATGTCTAAAAATATTATTATTAGCTGTTTTTAAAAATCGAGTGTTTTTGCTGCCCGAGGAAGAAAACGCGTGATGGCGCGGTCAGAAAAAAAGCTGCCCAGGAGCAAAAAAAATTTTTTTTTTCTCAAATGTGATAACGGATGCTAGAATGTGATTCCGGGTGGAATTCCATGTCTAACAATATTATTATTAGCTGTTTTTAAAAATCGAGTGTTTTTGCTGCCCGAGGAAGAAAACGCTTGATGCCGCGGTCAGAAAAAAGGCTGCCCAGGAGGAAAATTTTTTTTTTTCTCAAATGTAATAACGGATGCTAGAATGTGATTCGGGGTGGAATTCCATGTCTAAAAATATTATTATTAGCTGTTTTTAAAAATCGAGTGTTTTTGCTGCCCCAGGAATAAAACGCGTGATGCCACGGTCAGAATAAAAGCTGCCAAGGAGCAAAAAAAAATTTTTTTCTCAAATGTAATAACGGATGGGAGAATGTGATTCGGGGTGGAATTCCATGTCTAAAAATATTATTATTAGCTGTTTTTAAAAATCGAGTGTTTTTGCTGCCCGAGGAAGAAAACGCGTGATGCCGCGGTCAGAAAAAAAGCTGCCCAGGAGCAAAAAAAAATTTTTTTTCTCAAATGTAATAACGGATGCTAGAATGTGATTCGGGGTGGAATTCCATGTCTAAAAATATTATTATTAGCTGTTTTTAAAAATCAAGTGTTTTTGCTGCCCGAGGAAGAAAACGCGTGATGCCGCGGTCAGAAAAAAAGCTGCCCAGGAGCAAAAAAAATTTTTTTTCTCAAATGTAATAACGGATGGTAAAATGTGATTCGGGGTGGAATTCCATGTCTAACAATATTATTATTAGCTGTTTTAAAAAATCGGGTGTTTTTGCTGCCCGAGGAAGAAAACGCGTGATGCCGCGATCAGAAAAAAAGCTGCCCAGGAACAAAAATTTTTTTTTTCTCAAATGTAATAACGGATGCTAGAATGTGATTCGGGGTGGAATTCCATGTCTAAAAATATTATTATTAGCTGTTTTTAAAAATCGAGTGTTTTTGCTGCCCGAGGAAGAAAACGCGTGATGCCGCGGTCAGAAAAAAAGCTGCCCAGGAGCAAAAAAATTTTTTTTCCTCAAATGTAATAACGGATGCTAGAATGTGATTCGGGGTGGAATTCCATGTCTAAAAATATTATTATTAGCTGTTTTTAAAAATCAAGTGTTTTTGCCGCCCGAGGAAGAAAACCTGTGATGCCGCGGTCAGAAAAAAAAATGCCCAGGAGCAAAAAAAATTTTTTCCCTCAAATGTAATAACGGATGCTAGAATGTGATTCCGAGTGGAATTCCATGTCTAACAATATTATTATTAGCTGTTTTTAAAAATCGAGTGTTTTTGCTGCCCGAGGAAGAAAACGCGTGATGCCGCGGTCAGAAAAAAGGCTGCCCAGGAGGAAAAATTTTTTTTTCTCAAATGTAATAACGGATGCTAGAATGTGATTCGGGGTGGAATTCCATGTCTAAAAATATTATTATTAGCTGTTTTTAAAAATCAAGTGTTTTTGCTGCCCGAGTAAGAAAACGCGTGATGCCGCGGTCAGAAAAAAAGCTGCCCAGGAGCAAAAAAAATTTTTTTTCTCAAATGTAATAACGGATCATAAAATGTGATTCGGGGTGGAATTCCATGTCTAAAAATATTATTATTAGCTGTTTTTAAAAATCGAGTGTTTTTGCTGCCCGAGGAAGAAAACGCGTGATGCCGCGATCAGAAAAAAAGCTGCCCAGGAACAAAAAAAAATTTTTTTCTCAAATGTAATAACGGATGCTAGAATGTGATTCGGGGTGGAGTTCCATGTCTAAAAATATTATTATTAGCTGTTTTTAAAAATCGAGTGTTTTTGCTGCCCGAGGAAGAAAACGCGTGATGCCGCGGTCAGAAAAAAGGCTGCCCAGGAGGAAAATATTTTTTTTTCTCAAATGTAATAACGGATGCTAGAATGTGATTCGGGGTGGAATTCCATGTCTAAAAATATTATTATTAGCTGTTTTTAAAAATCAAGTGTTTTTGCTGCCCGAGGAAGAAAACGCGTGATGCCGCGGTCAGAAAAAAAGCTGCCCAGGAGCAAAAAATTTTTTTTTCCTCAAATGTAATAACGGATGCTAGAATGTGATTCGGGGTGGAATTCCATGTCTAAAAATATTATTATTAGCTGTTTTTAAAAATCAAGTGTTTTTGCTGCCCGAGGAAGAAAACGCGTGATGCCGCGGTCAGAAAAAAAGCTGCCCAGGAGCAAAAAAAATTTTTTTTCTCAAATGTAATAACGGATGGTAAAATGTGATTCGGGGTGGAATTCCATGTCTAACAATATTATTATTAGCTGTTTTTAAAAATCGATTGTTTTTGCTGCCCGAGGAAGAAAACGCGTGATGCCGCGATCAGAAAAAAAGCTGCCCAGGAACAAAATTTTTTTTTTTCTCAAATGTAATAACGGATGCTAGAATGTGATTCGGGGTGGAATTCCATGTCTAAAAATATTATTATTAGCTGTTTTTAAAAATCGAGTGTTTTTGCTGCCCCAGGAATAAAACTCGTGATGCCACGGTCAGAATAAAAGCTGCCAAGGAGCAAAAAAAATTTTTTTTCTCAAATGTAATAACGGATGGGAGAATGTGATTCGGGGTGGAATTCCATGTCTAAAAATATTATTATTAGCTGTTTTAAAAAATCGAGTGTTTTTGCTGCCCGAGGAAGAAAACGCGTGATGCCGCGGTCAGAAAAAAAGCTGCCCAGGAGCAAAAAAATTTTTTTTTCTCAAATGTGATAACGGATGCTAGAATGTGATTCCGGGTGGAATTCCATGTCTAACAATATTATTATTAGCTGTTTTTAAAAATCGAGTGTTTTTGCTGCCCGAGGAAGAAAACGCGTGATGCCGCGGTCAGAAAAAAGGCTGCCCAGGAGGAAAAATTTTTTTTTTCTCAAATGTAATAATGGATGCTAGAATGTGATTCCGGGTGGAATTCCATGTCTAACAATATTATTATTAGCTGTTTTTAAAAATCGAGTGTTTTTGCTGCCCGAGGAAGAAAACGTGTGATGCCGCGGTCAGAAAAAAAGCTGCCCAGGAGCAAAAAATTTTTTTTCCTCAAAT
Source organism: Arizona elegans (assembly GCA_022577455.1). NCBI lineage: Eukaryota > Metazoa > Chordata > Lepidosauria > Squamata > Colubridae > Arizona > Arizona elegans. Next base: position 162,067,784 of record JAKOOJ010000001.1, read on the forward strand.
GTAATAACGGATGCTAGAATGTGATTCTGGGTGGAATTCCATGTCTAAAAATATTATTATTAGCTGTTTTTAAAAATCGAGTGTTTTTGCTGCCCGAGGAAGAAAACGCGTGATGCCGCGGTCAGAAAAAAAGCTTCCCAGGAGCAAAAAAAATTTTTTTTTCTCAAATGTAATAACGGATACTAGAATGTGATTCCGGGTGGAATTCCATGTCTAACAATATTATTATTAGCTGTTTTTAAAAATCGAGTGTTTTTGCTGCCCGAGGAAGAAAACGTGTGATGCCGCGGTCAGAAAAAAAGCTGCCCAGGAGCAAAAAAATTTTTTTTCCTCAAATGTAATAACGGATGCTAGAATGTGATTCGGGGTGGAATTCCATGTCTAAAAATATTATTATTAGCTGTTTTTAAAAATCAAGTGTTTTTGCTGCCCGAGGAAGAAAACGCGTGATGCCGCGGTCAGAAAAAAAGCTGCCCAGGAGCAAAAAAAATTTTTTTTCTCAAATGTAATAACGGATGGTAAAATGTGATTCGGGGTGGAATTCCATGTCTAACAATATTATTATTAGCTGTTTTAAAAAATCGAGTGTTTTTGCTGCCCGAGGAAGAAAACGCGTCATGCCGCGATCAGAAAAAAAGCTGCCCAGGAACAAAATTTTTTTTTTCTCAAATGTAATAACGGATGCTAGAATGTGATTCGGGGTGGAATTCCATGTCTAAAAATATTATTATTAGCTGTTTTTAAAAATCGAGTGTTTTTGCTGCCCGAGGAAGAAAACGCGTGATGCCGCGGTCAGAAAAAAGGCTGCCCAGGAGGAAAAAATTTTTTTTTTTCTCAAATGTAATAACGGATGCTAGAATGTGATTCGGGGTGGAATTCCATGTCTAAAAATATTATTATTAGCTGTTTTAAAAAATCGAGTGTTTTTGCTGCCCGAGGAAGAAAACGCGTGATGCCGCGGTCAGAAAAAAAGCTGCCCAGGAGCAAAAAAAATTTTTTTTTTCTCAAATGTGATAACGGATGCTAGAATGTGATTCTGGGTGGAATTCCATGTCTAACAATATTATTATTAGCTGTTTTTAAAAATCGAGCGTTTTTGCTGCCCGAGGAAGAAAACGCGTGATGCCGCGGTCAGAAAAAAGGCTGCCCAGGAGGAAAAATTTTTTTTTTCTCAAATGTAATAACGGATGCTAGAATGTGATTCGGGGTGGAATTCCATGTCTAAAAATATTATTATTAGCTGTTTTTAAAAATCAAGTGTTTTTGCTGCCCGAGGAAGAAAACGCGTGATGCCGCGGTCAGAAAAAAAGCTGCCCAGGAGCAAAAAAAAATTTTTTTCTCAAATGTAATAACGGATGCTAGAATGTGATTCGGGGTGGAATTCCATGTCTAAAAATATTATTATTAGCTGTTTTTAAAAATCGAGTGTTTTTGCTGCCCCAGGAATAAAACGCGTGATGCCACGGTCAGAATAAAAGCTGCCAAGGAGCAAAAAAAATTTTTTTTCTCAAATGTAATAACGGATGCTAGAATGTGATTCGGGGTGGAATTCCATGTCTAAAAATATTATTATTAGCTGTTTTTAAAAATCGAGTGTTTTTGCTGCCCGAGGAAGAAAACGCGTGATGCCGCGGTCAGAAAAAAGGCTGCCCAGGAGGAAAAAATTTTTTTTTTCTCAAATGTAATAATGGATGCTAGAATGTGATTCCGGGTGGAATTCCATGTCTAACAATATTATTATTAGCTGTTTTTAAAAATCGAGTGTTTTTGCTGCCCGAGGAAGAAAACGTGTGATGCCGCGGTCAGAAAAAAAGCTGCCCAGGAGGAAAAATTTTTTTTTTCTCAAATGTAATAACGGATGCTAGAATGTGATTCGGGGTGGAATTCCATGTCTAAAAATATTATTATTAGCTGTTTTTAAAAGTCAAGTGTTTTTGCTGCCCGAGGAAGAAAACGCGTGATGCCGCGGTCAGAAAAAAAGCTGCCCAGGAGCAAAAAAAATTTTTTTTCTCAAATGTAATAACGGATGCTAGAATGTGATTCGGGGTGGAATTCCATGTCTAAAAATATTATTATTAGCTGTTTTTAAAAATCGAGTGTTTTTGCTGCCCCAGGAATAAAACGCGTGATGCCACGGTCAGAATAAAAGCTGCCAAGGAGCAAAAAAATTTTTTTTTCTCAAATGTAATAACGGATGCTAGAATGTGATTCGGGGTGGAATTCCATGTCTAAAAATATTATTATTAGCTGTTTTTAAAAATCGAGTGTTTTTGCTGCCCGAGGAAGAAAACGCGTGATGCCGCGGTCAGAAAAAAGGCTGCCAAGGAGGAAAAATTTTTTTTTTTCTCAAATGTAATAATGGATGCTAGAATGTGATTCCAGGTGGAATTCCATGTCTAACAATATTATTATTAGCTGTTTTTAAAAATCGAGTGTTTTTGCTGCCCGAGGAAGAAAACGTGTGATGCCGCGGTCAGAAAAAAAGCTGCCCAGGAGCAAAAAATTTTTTTTCCTCAAATGTAATAACGGATGCTAGAATGTGATTCGGGGTGGAATTCCATGTCTAAAAATATTATTATTAGCTGTTTTTAAAAATCGAGTGTTTTTGCTGCCCGAGGAAGAAAACGCGTGATGCCGCGGTCAGAAAAAAAGCTGCCCAGGAGCAAAAAAAATTTTTTTTTCTCAAATGTAATAACGGATACTAGAATGTGATTCCGGGTGGAATTCCATGTCTAACAATATTATTATTAGCTGTTTTTAAAAATCGAGTGTTTTTGCTGCTCGAGGAAGAAAACGTGTGATGCCGCGGTCAGAAAAAAAGCTGCCCAGGAGCAAAAAAATTTTTTTTCCTCAAATGTAATAACGGATGCTAGAATGTGATTCGGGGTGGAATTCCATGTCTAAAAATATTATTATTAGCTGTTTTTAAAAATCAAGTGTTTTTGCTGCCCGAGGAAGAAAACGCGTGATGCCGCGGTCAGAAAAAAAGCTGCCCAGGAGCAAAAAAAATTTTTTTTCTCAAATGTAATAACGGATAGTAAAATGTGATTCGGGGTGGAATTCCATGTCTAACAATATTATTATTAGCTGTTTTAAAAAATCGAGTGTTTTTGCTGCCCGAGGAAGAAAACGCGTGATGCCGCGATCAGAAAAAAAGCTGCCCAGGAACAAAAATTTTTTTTTTTCTCAAATGTAATAACGGATGCTAGAATGTGATTCGGGGTGGAATTCCATGTCTAAAAATATTATTATTAGCTGTTTTTAAAAATCGAGTGTTTTTGCTGCCCCAGGAATAAAACGGGAGATGCCACGGTCAGAATAAAAGCTGCCAAGGAGCAAAAAAATTTTTTTTTCTCAAATGTAATAACGGATGGGAGAATGTGATTCGGGGTGGAATTCCATGTCTAAAAATATTATTATTAGCTGTTTTTAAAAATCGAGTGTTTTTGCTGCCCGAGGAAGAAAACGCGTGATGCCGCGGTCAGAAAAAAAGCTGCCCAGGAGCAAAAAAAATTTTTTTTTTCTCAAATGTGATAACGGATGCTAGAATGTGATTCCGGGTGGAATTCCATGTCTAACAATATTATTATTAGCTGTTTTTAAAAATCGAGTGTTTTTGCTGCCCGAGGAAGAAAACGCGTGATGCCGCGGTCAGAAAAAAGGCTGCCCAGGAGGAAAAATTTTTTTTTTCTCAAATGTAATAACGGATGCTAGAATGTGATTCGGGGTGGAATTCCATGTCTAAAAATATTATTATTAGCTGTTTTTAAAAATCAAGTGTTTTTGCTGCCCGAGGAAGAAAACGCGTGATGCCGCGGTCAGAAAAAAAGCTGCCCAGGAGCAAAAAAAAATTTTTTTCTCAAATGTAATAACGGATGCTAGAATGTGATTCGGGGTGGAATTCCATGTCTAAAAATATTATTATTAGCTGTTTTTAAAAATCGAGTGTTTTTGCTGCCCGAGGAAGAAAACGTGTGATGCCGCGGTCAGAAAAAAAGCTGCCCAGGAGCAAAAAATTTTTTTTCCTCAAATGTAATAACGGATGCTAGAATGTGATTCGGGGTGGAATTCCATGTCTAAAAATATTATTATTAGCTGTTTTTAAAAATCAAGTGTTTTTGCTGCCCGAGGAAGAAAACGCGTGATGCCGCGGTCAGAAAAAAAGCTGCCCAGGAGCAAAAAAAATTTTTTTTCTCAAATGTAATAACGGATGGTAAAATGTGATTCGGGGTGGAATTCCATGTCTAACAATATTATTATTAGCTGTTTTAAAAAATCGAGTGTTTTTGCTGCCCGAGGAAGAAAACGCGTGATGCCGCGATCAGAAAAAAAGCTGCCCAGGAACAAAATTTTTTTTTTTTCTCAAATGTAATAACGGATGCTAGAATGTGATTCGGTGTGGAATTCCATGTCTAAAAATATTATTATTAGCTGTTTTTAAAAATCGAGTGTTTTTGCTGCCCGAGGAAGAAAACGCGTGATGCCGCGGTCAGAAAAAAGGCTGCCCAGGAGGAAAAAAATTTTTTTTTCTCAAATGTAATAACGGATGCTAGAATGTGATTCGGGGTGGAATTCCATGTCTAAAAATATTATTATTAGCTGTTTTTAAAAATCGAGTGTTTTTGCTGCCCCAGGAATAAAACGCGTGATGCCACCGTCAGAATAAAAGCTGCCAAGGAGCAAAAAAATTTTTTTTTCTCAAATGTAATAACGGATGGGAGAATGTGATTCGGGGTGGAATTCCATGTCTAAAAATATTATTATTAGCTGTTTTTAAAAATCGAGTGTTTTTGCTGCCCGAGGAAGAAAACGCGTGATGCCGCGGTCAGAAAAAAAGCTGCCCAGGAGCAAAAAAAATTTTTTTTTCTCAAATGTGATAACGGATGCTAGAATGTGATTCCGGGTGGAATTCCATGTCTAACAATATTATTATTAGCTGTTTTTAAAAATCGAGTGTTTTTGCTGCCCGAGGAAGAAAACGCGTGATGCCGCGGTCAGAAAAAAGGCTGCCCAGGAGGAAAAATTTTTTTTTTCTCAAATGTAATAACGGATGCTAGAATGTGATTCGGGGTGGAATTCCATGTCTAAAAATATTATTATTAGCTGTTTTTAAAAATCAAGTGTTTTTGCTGCCCGAAGAAGAAAACGCGTGATGCCGCGGTCAGAAAAAAAGCTGCCCAGGAGCAAAAAAAATTTTTTTTCTCAAATGTAATAACGGATGCTAGAATGTGATTCGGGGTGGAATTCCATGTCTAAAAATATTATTATTAGCTGTTTTTAAAAATCGAGTGTTTTTGCTGCCCCAGGAATAAAACGCGTGATGCCACGGTCAGAATAAAAGCTGCCAAGGAGCAAAAAAATTTTTTTTTCTCAAATGTAATAACGGATGGGAGAATGTGATTCGGGGTGGAATTCCATGTCTAAAAATATTATTATTAGCTGTTTTTAAAAATCGAGTGTTTTTGCTGCCCGAGGAAGAAAACGCGTGATGCCGCGGTCAGAAAAAAAGCTGCCCAGGAGCAAAAAAAATTTTTTTTTTCTCAAATGTGATAACGGATGCTAGAATGTGATTCCGGGTGGAATTCCATGTCTAACAATATTATTATTAGCTGTTTTTAAAAATCGAGTGTTTTTGCTGCCCGAGGAAGAAAACGCGTGATGCCGCGGTCAGAAAAAAGGCTGCCCAGGAGGAAAAATTTTTTTTTTCTCAAATGTAATAACGGATGGGAGAATGTGATTTGGGGTGGAATTCCATGTCTAAAAATATTATTATTAGCTGTTTTTAAAAATCGAGTGTTTTTGCTGCCCGAGGAAGAAAACGCGTGATGCCGCGGTCAGAAAAAAAGCTGCCCAGGAGCAAAAAAAATTTTTTTTTTCTCAAATGTGATAACGGATGCTAGAATGTGATTCCGGGTGGAATTCCATGTCTAACAATATTATTATTAGCTGTTTTTAAAAATCGAGTGTTTTTGCTGCCCGAGGAAGAAAACGCGTGATGCCGCGGTCAGAAAAAAGGCTGCCCAGGAGGAAAAATTTTTTTTTTCTCAAATGTAATAACGGATGCTAGAATGTGATTCGGGGTGGAATTCCATGTCTAAAAATATTATTATTAGCTGTTTTTAAAAATCAAGTGTTTTTGCTGCCCGAAGAAGAAAACGCGTGATGCCGCGGTCAGAAAAAAAGCTGCCCAGGAGCAAAAAAAATTTTTTTTCTCAAATGTAATAACGGATGCTAGAATGTGATTCGGGGTGGAATTCCATGTCTAAAAATATTATTATTAGCTGTTTTTAAAAATCGAGTGTTTTTGCTGCCCCAGGAATAAAACGCGTGATGCCACGGTCAGAATAAAAGCTGCCAAGGAGCAAAAAATTTTTTTTTTCTCAAATGTAATAACGGATGGGAGAATGTGATTCGGGGTGGAATTCCATGTCTAAAAATATTATTATTAGCTGTTTTTAAAAATCGAGTGTTTTTGCTGCCCGAGGAAGAAAACGCGTGATGCCGCGGTCAGAAAAAAAGCTGCCCAGGAGCAAAAAAAATTTTTTTTTTCTCAAATGTGATAACGGATGCTAGAATGTGATTCCGGGTGGAATTCCATGTCTAACAATATTATTATTAGCTGTTTTTAAAAATCGAGTGTTTTTGCTGCCCGAGGAAGAAAACGCGTGATGCCGCGGTCAGAAAAAAGGCTGCCCAGGAGGAAAAATTTTTTTTTTCTCAAATGTAATAACGGATGATAGAATGTGATTCGGGGTGGAATTCCATGTCTAAAAATATTATTATTAGCTGTTTTTAAAAATCAAGTGTTTTTGCTGCCCGAGGAAGAAAACGCGTGATGCCGCGGTCAGAAAAAAAGCTGCCCAGGAGCAAAAAAAAATTTTTTTCTCAAATGTAATAACGGATGCTAGAATGTGATTCGGGGTGGAATTCCATGTCTAAAAATATTATTATTAGCTGTTTTTAAAAATCGAGTGTTTTTGCTGCCCCAGGAATAAAACGCGTGATGCCACGGTCAGAATAAAAGCTGCCAAGGAGCAAAAAAAAATTTTTTTCTCAAATGTAATAACGGATGCTAGAATGTGATTCGGGGTGGAATTCCATGTCTAAAAATATTATTATTAGCTGTTTTTAAAAATCGAGTGTTTTTGCTGCCCGAGGAAGAAAACGCGTGATGCCGCGGTCAGAAAAAAGGCTGCCCAGGAGGAACAATTTTTTTTTTCTCAAATGTAATAATGGATGCTAGAATGTGATTCCGGGTGGAATTCCATGTCTAACAATATTATTATTAGCTGTTTTTAAAAATCGAGTGTTTTTGCTGCCCGAGGAAGAAAACGTGTGATGCCGCGGTCAGAAAAAAAGCTGCCCAGGAGCAAAAAAATTTTTTTTTCTCAAATGTAATAACGGATGGGAGAATGTGATTCGGGGTGGAATTCCATGTCTAAAAATATTATTATTAGCTGTTTTTAAAAATCGAGTGTTTTTGCTGCCCGAGGAAGAAAACGCGTGATGCCGCGGTCAGAAAAAAAGCTGCCCAGGAGCAAAAAAAATTTTTTTTTCTCAAATGTGATAACGGATGCTAGAATGTGATTCCGGGTGGAATTCCATGTCTAACAATATTATTATTAGCTGTTTTTAAAAATCGAGTGTTTTTGCTGCCCGAGGAAGAAAACGCGTGATGCCGCGGTCAGAAAAAAGGCTGCCCAGGAGGAAAAAAATTTTTTTTCTCAAATGTAATAACGGATGCTAGAATGTGATTCGGGGTGGAATTCCATGTCTAAAAATATTATTATTAGCTGTTTTTAAAAATCAAGTGTTTTTGCTGCCCGAGGAAGAAAACGCGTGATGCCGCGGTCAGAAAAAAAGCTGCCCAGGAGCAAAAAAAATTTTTTTTCTCAAATGTAATAACGGATGCTAGAATGTGATTCGGGGTGGAATTCCATGTCTAAAAATATTATTATTAGCTGTTTTTAAAAATCGAGTGTTTTTGCTGCCCCAGGAATAAAACGCGTGATGCCACGGTCAGAATAAAAGCTGCCAAGGAGCAAAAAAATTTTTTTTTCTCAAATGTAATAACGGATGGGAGAATGTGATTCGGGGTGGAATTCCATGTCTAAAAATATTATTATTAGCTGTTTTTAAAAATCGAGTGTTTTTGCTGCCCGAGGAAGAAAACGCGTGATGCCGCGGTCAGAAAAAAAGCTGCCCAGGAGCAAAAAAATTTTTTTTTTCTCAAATGTGATAACGGATGCTAGAATGTGATTCCGGGTGGAATTCCATGTCTAACAATATTATTATTAGCTGTTTTTAAAAATCGAGTGTTTTTGCTGCCCGAGGAAGAAAACGCGTGATGCCGCGGTCAGAAAAAAGGCTGCCCAGGAGGAAAATTTTTTTTTTCTCAAATGTAATAACGGATGCTAGAATGTGATTCGGGGTGGAATTCCATGTCTAAAAATATTATTATTAGCTGTTTTTAAAAATCAAGTGTTTTTGCTGCCCGAGGAAGAAAACGCGTGATGCCGCGGTCAGAAAAAAAGCTGCCCAGGAGCAAAAAAAAATTTTTTTCTCAAATGTAATAACGGATGCTAGAATGTGATTCGGGGTGGAATTCCATGTCTAAAAATATTATTATTAGCTGTTTTTAAAAATCGAGTGTTTTTGCTGCCCCAGGAATAAAACGCGTGATGCCACGGTCAGAATAAAAGCTGCCAAGGAGCAAAAAAATTTTTTTTTCTCAAATGTAACAACGGATGCTAGAATGTGATTCGGGGTGGAATTCCATGTCTAAAAATATTATTATTAGCTGTTTTTAAAAATCGAGTGTTTTTGCTGCCCGAGGAAGAAAACGCGTGATGCCGCGGTCAGAAAAAAAGCTGCCCAGGAGCAAAAATTTTTTTTTCCTCAAATGTAATAACGGATGCTAGAATGTGATTCGGGGTGGAATTCCATGTCTAAAAATATTATTATTAGCTGTTTTTAAAAATCGAGTGTTTTTGCTGCCCGAGGAAGAAAACGCGTGATGCCGCGGTCAGAAAAAAAGCTGCCCAGGAGCAAAAAAAATTTTTTTTTCTCAAATGTAATAACGGATACTAGAATGTGATTCCGGGTGGAATTCCATGTCTAACAATATTATTATTAGCTGTTTTTAAAAATCGAGTGTTTTTGCTGCCCGAGGAAGAAAACGTGTGATGCCGCGGTCAGAAAAAAAGCTGCCCAGGAGCAAAAAAATTTTTTTTTCCTCAAATGTAATAACGGATGCTAGAATGTGATTCGGGGTGGAATTCCATGTCTAAAAATATTATTATTAGCTGTTTTTAAAAATCAAGTGTTTTTGCTGCCCGAGGAAGAAACCGCGTGATGCCGCGGTCAGAAAAAAAGCTGCCCAGGAGCAAAAAAAATTTTTTTTCTCAAATGTAATAACGGATGGTAAAATGTGATTCGGGGTGGAATTCCATGTCTAACAATATTATTATTAGCTGTTTTAAAAAATCGAGTGTTTTTGCTGCCCGAGGAAGAAAACGCGTGATGCCGCGATCAGAAAAAAAGCTGCCCAGGAACAAAAATTTTTTTTTTTCTCAAATGTAATAACGGATGCTAGAATGTGATTCGGGGTGGAATTCCATGTCTAAAAATATTATTATTAGCTGTTTTTAAAAATCGAGTGTTTTTGCTGCCCGAGGAAGAAAACGCGTGATGCCGCGGTCAGAAAAAAGGCTGCCCAGGAGGAAAAAATTTTTTTTTTCTCAAATGTAATAACGGATGCTGGAATGTGATTTGGGGTGGAATTCCATGTCTAAAAATATTATTATTAGCTGTTTTTAAAAATCGAGTGTTTTTGCTGCCCCAGGAATAAAACGCGTGATGCCACGGTCAGAATAAAAGCTGCCAAGGAGCAAAAAAAAATTTTTTTCTCAAATGTAATAACGGATGGGAGAATGTGATTCGGGGTGGAATTCCATGTCTAAAAATATTATTATTAGCTGTTTTTAAAAATCGAGTGTTTTTGCTGCCCGAGGAAGAAAACGCGTGATGCCGCGGTCAGAAAAAAAGCTGCCCAGGAGCAAAAAAAATTTTTTTTTTCTCAAATGTGATAACGGATGCTAGAATGTGATTCCGGGTGGAATTCCATGTCTAACAATATTATTATTAGCTGTTTTTAAAAATCGAGTGTTTTTGCTGCCCGAGGAAGAAAACGCGTGATGCCGCGGTCAGAAAAAAGGCTGCCCAGGAGGAAAAATTTTTTTTTTCTCAAATGTAATAACGGATGCTAGAATGTGATTCGGGGTGGAATTCCATGTCTAAAAATATTATTATTAGCTGTTTTTAAAAATCAAGTGTTTTTGCTGCCCGAGGAAGAAAACACGTGATGCCGCGGTCAGAAAAAAAGCTGCCCAGGAGCAAAAAAAATTTTTTTTCTCAAATTTAATAACGGATCATAAAATGTGATTCGGGGTGGAATTCCATGTCTAACAATATTATTATTAGCTGTTTTTAAAAATCGAGTGTTTTTGCTGCCTGAGGAAGAAAACGCGTGATGCCGCGATCAGAAAAAAAGCTGCCCAGGAACAAAAAATTTTTTTTTTCTCAAATGTAATAACGGATGCTAGAATGTGATTCGGGGTGGAATTCCATGTCTAAAAATATTATTATTAGCTGTTTTTAAAAATCGAGTGTTTTTGCTGCCCGAGGAAGAAAACGCGTGATGCCGCGGTCAGAAAAAAGGCTGCCGAGGAGGAAAATATTTTTTTTTTCTCAAATGTAATAACGGATGCTAGAATGTGATTCGGGGTGGAATTCCATGTCTAAAAATATTATTATTAGCTGTTTTTAAAAATCAAGTGTTTTTGCTGCCCGAGGAAGAAAACGCGTGATGCCACGGTCAGAAAAAAAGCTGCCCAGGAGCAAAAAATTTTTTTTTCCTCAAATGTAATAACGGATGCTAGAATGTGATTCGGGGTGGAATTCCATGTCTAAAAATATTATTATTAGCTGTTTTTAAAAATCGAGTGTTTTTGCTGCCCGAGGAAGAAAACGTGTGATGCCGCGGTCAGAAAAAAAGCTGCCCAGGAGCAAAAACATTTTTTTTCCTCAAATGTAATAACGGATGCTAGAATGTGATTCGGGGTGGAATTCCATGTCTAAAAATATTATTATTAGCTGTTTTTAAAAATCAAGTGTTTTTGCTGCCCGAGGAAGAAAACGCGTGATGCTGCGGTCAGAAAAAAAGCTGCCCAGGAGCAAAAAAAATTTTTTTTCTCAAATGTAATAACGGATGCTAGAATGTGATTCGGGGTGGAATTCCATGTCTAAAAATATTATTATTAGCTGTTTTTAAAAATCGAGTGTTTTTGCTGCCCGAGGAAGAAAACGCGTGATGCCGCGGTCAGAAAAAAGGCTGCCCAGGAGGAAAAAAATTTTTTTTTCTCAAATGTAATAACGGATGCTAGAATGTGATTCGGGGTGGAATTCCATGTCTAAAAATATTATTATTAGCTGTTTTTAAAAATTGAGTGTTTTTGCTGCCCCAGGAATAAAACGCGTGATGCCACGGTCAGAATAAAAGCTGCCAAGGAGCAAAAAAATTTTTTTTTCTCAAATGTAATAACGGATACTAGAATGTGATTCCGGGTGGAATTCCATGTCTAACAATATTATTATTAGCTGTTTTTAAAAATCGAGTGTTTTTGCTGCCCGAGGAAGAAAACGTGTGATGCCGCGGTCAGAAAAAAAGCTGCCCAGGAGCAAAAAAATTTTTTTTCCTCAAATGTAATAACGGATGCTAGAATGTGATTCGGGGTGGAATTCCATGTCTAAAAATATTATTATTAGCTGTTTTTAAAAATCAAGTGTTTTTGCTGCCCGAGGAAGAAACCGCGTGATGCCGCGGTCAGAAAAAAAGCTGCCCAGGAGCAAAAAAAATTTTTTTTCTCAAATGTAATAACGGATGGTAAAATGTGATTCGGGGTGGAATTCCATGTCTAACAATATTATTATTAGCTGTTTTAAAAAATCGAGTGTTTTTGCTGCCCGAGGAAGAAAACGCGTGATGCCGCGATCAGAAAAAAAGCTGCCCAGGAACAAAAATTTTTTTTTTCTCAAATGTAATAACGGATGCTAGAATGTGATTCGGGGTGGAATTCCATGTCTAAAAATATTATTATTAGCTGTTTTTAAAAATCGAGTGTTTTTGCTGCCCGAGGAAGAAAACGCGTGATGCCGCGGTCAGAAAAAAGGCTGCCCAGGAGGAAAAAATTTTTTTTTTCTCAAATGTAATAACGGATGCTGGAATGTGATTCGGGGTGGAATTCCATGTCTAAAAATATTATTATTAGCTGTTTTTAAAAATCGAGTGTTTTTGCTGCCCCAGGAATAAAACGCGTGATGCCACGGTCAGAATAAAAGCTGCCAAGGAGCAAAAAAAATTTTTTTTCTCAAATGTAATAACGGATGGGAGAATGTGATTCGGGGTGGAATTCCATGTCTAAAAATATTATTATTAGCTGTTTTTAAAAATCGAGTGTTTTTGCTGCCCGAGGAAGAAAACGCGTGATGCCGCGGTCAGAAAAAAAGCTGCCCAGGAGCAAAAAAAATTTTTTTTTTCTCAAATGTGATAACGGATGCTAGAATGTGATTCCGGGTGGAATTCCATGTCTAACAATATTATTATTAGCTGTTTTTAAAAATCGAGTGTTTTTGCTGCCCGAGGAAGAAAACGCGTGATGCCGCGGTCAGAAAAAAGGCTGCCCAGGAGGAAAAATTTTTTTTTTCTCAAATGTAATAACGGATGCTAGAATGTGATTCGGGGTGGAATTCCATGTCTAAAAATATTATTATTAGCTGTTTTTAAAAATCAAGTGTTTTTGCTGCCCGAGGAAGAAAACGCGTGATGCCGCGGTCAGAAAAAAAGCTGCCCAGGAGCAAAAAAAATTTTTTTTCTCAAATTTAATAACGGATCATAAAGTGTGATTCGGGGTGGAATTCCATGTCTAACAATATTATTATTAGCTGTTTTTAAAAATCGAGTGTTTTTGCTGCCTGAGGAAGAAAACGCGTGATGCCGCGATCAGAAAAAAAGCTGCCCAGGAACAAAAAATTTTTTTTTTCTCAAATGTAATAACAGATGCTAGAATGTGATTCGGGGTGGAATTCCATGTCTAAAAATATTATTATTAGCTGTTTCTAAAAATCGAGTGTTTTTGCTGCCCGAGGAAGAAAACGCGTGATGCCACGGTCAGAAAAAAGGCTGCCGAGGAGGAAAATATTTTTTTTTTCTCAAATGTAATAACGGATGCTAGAATGTGATTCGGGGTGGAATTCCATGTCTAAAAATATTATTATTAGCTGTTTTTAAAAATCAAGTGTTTTTGCTGCCCGAGGAAGAAAACGCGTGATGACACGGTCAGAAAAAAAGCTGCCCAGGAGCAAAAAAATTTTTTTTCCTCAAATGTAATAACGGATGCTAGAATGTGATTCGGGGTGGAATTCCATGTCTAAAAATATTATTATTAGCTGTTTTTAAAAATCGAGTGTTTTTGCTGCCCAAGGAAGAAAACGTGTGATGCCGCGGTCAGAAAAAAAGCTGCCCAGGAGCAAAAACATTTTTTTTCCTCAAATGTAATAACGGATGCTAGAATGTGATTCGGGGTGGAATTCCATGTCTAAAAATATTATTATTAGCTGTTTTTAAAAATCAAGTGTTTTTGCTGCCCGAGGAAGAAAACGCGTGATGCTGCGGTCAGAAAAAAAGCTACCCAGGAGCAAAAAAAATTTTTTTTCTCAAATGTAATAACGGATGGTAAAATGTGATTCGGGGTGGAATTCCATGTCTAACAATATTATTATTAGCTGTTTTAAAAAATCGAGTGTTTTTGCTGCCCGAGGAAGAAAACGCGTGATGCCGCGATCAGAAAAAAAGCTGCCCAGGAACAAAATTTTTTTTTTCTCAAATGTAATAACGGATGCTAGAATGTGATTCGGGGTGGAATTCCATGTCTAAAAATATTATTATTAGCTGTTTTTAAAAATCAAGTGTTTTTGCTGCCCGAGGAAGAAAACGCGTGATGCCGCGGTCAGAAAAAAGGCTGCCCAGGAGGAAAAAAAATTTTTTTTCTCAAATGTAATAACGGATGCTAGAATGTGATTCGGGGTGGAATTCCATGTCTAAAAATATTATTATTAGCTGTTTTTAAAAATCGAGTGTTTTTGCTGCCCCAGGAATAAAACGCGTGATGCCACGGTCAGAATAAAAGCTGCCAAGGAGCAAAAAAATTTTTTTTTCTCAAATGTAATAACGGATGGGAGAATGTGATTCGGGGTGGAATTCCATGTCTAACAATATTATTATTAGCTGTTTTTAAAAATCGAGTGTTTTTGCTGCCCGAGGAAGAAAACGCGTGATGCCGCGATCAGAAAAAAAGCTGCCCAGGAACAAAAAAAATTTTTTTTTCTCAAATGTAATAACGGATGCTAGAATGTGATTCGGGGTGGAATTCCATGTCTAAAAATATTATTATTAGCTGTTTTTAAAAATCGAGTGTTTTTGCTGCCCGAGGAAGAAAACGCGTGATGCCGCGGTCAGAAAAAAGGCTGCCGAGGAGGAAAATATTTTTTTTTCTCAAATGTAATAACGGATGGTAAAATGTGATTCGGGGTGGAATTCCATGTCTAACAATATTATTATTAGCTGTCTTTAAAAATCGATTGTTTTTGCTGCCCGAGGAAGAAAACGCGTGATGCCGCGATCAGAAAAAAAGCTGCCCAGGAACAAAAATTTTTTTTTTCTCAAATGTAATAACGGATGCTAGAATGTGATTCGGGGTGGAATTCCATGTCTAAAAATATTATTATTAGCTGTTTTTTAAAATCGAGTGTTTTTGCTGCCCCAGGAATAAAACGCGTGATGCCACGGTCAGAATAAAAGCTGCCAAGGAGCAAAAAAAAATTTTTTTCTCAAATGTAATAACGGATGGGAGAATGTGATTCGGGGTGGAATTCCATGTCTAAAAATATTATTATTAGCTGTTTTTAAAAATCGAGTGTTTTTGCTGCCCGAGGAAGAAAACGCGTGATGCCGCGGTCAGAAAAAAGGCTGCCCAGGAGGAAAAAAATTTTTTTTTCTCAAATGTAATAACGGATGCTAGAATGTGATTCCGGGTGGAATTCCATGTCTAACAATATTATTATTAGCTGTTTTTAAAAATCGAGTGTTTTTGCTGCCCGAGGAAGAAAACGTGTGATGCCGCGGTCAGAAAAAAACCTGCCCAGGAGCAAAAACATTTTTTTTCCTCAAATGTAATAACGGATGCTAGAATGTGATTCGGGGTGGCATTCCATGTCTAAAAATATTATTATTAGCTGTTTTTAAAAATCGAGTGTTTTTGCTGCCCGAGGAAGAAAACGCGTGATGCCGCGGTCAGAAAAAAAGCTGCCCAGGAGCAAAAAAAATTTTTTTTTCTCAAATGTAATAACGGATACTAGAATGTGATTCCGGGTGGAATTCCATGTCTAACAATATTATTATTAGCTGTTTTTAAAAATCGAGTGTTTTTGCTGCCCGAGGAAGAAAACGTGTGATGCCGCGGTCAGAAAAAAAGCTGCCCAGGAGCAAAAACATTTTTTTTCCTCAAATGTAATAACGGATGCTAGAATGTGATTCGGGGTGGAATTCCAGGTCTAAAAATATTATTATTAGCTGTTTTTAAAAATCAAATGTTTTTGCTGCCCGAGGAAGAAAACGCGTGATGCCGCGGTCAGAAAAAAAGCTGCCCAGGAGCAAAAAAATTTTTTTTCTCAAATGTAATAACGGATCGTAAAATGTGATTCGGGGTGGAATTCCATGTCTAACAATATTATTATTAGCTGTTTTTAAAAATCGAGTGTTTTTGCTGCCCGAGGAAGAAAACGCGTGATGCCGCGGTCAGAAAAAAAGCTGCCCAGGAGCAAAAAAATTTTTTTTTTCTCAAATGTGATAACGGATGCTAGAATGTGATTCCGGGTGGAATTCCATGTCTAACAATATTATTATTAGCTGTTTTTAAAAATCGATTGTTTTTGCTGCCCGAGGAAGAAAACGCGTGATGCCGCGGTCAGAAAAAAGGCTGCCCAGGAGGAAAAAAATTTTTTTTTCTCAAATGTAATAACGGATGCTAGAATGTGATTCCGGGTGGAATTCCATGTCTAACAATATTATTATTAGCTGTTTTTAAAAATCGAGTGTTTTTGCTGCCCGAGGAAGAAAACGTGTGATGCCGCGGTCAGAAAAAAACCTGCCCAGGAGCAAAAACATTTTTTTTCCTCAAATGTAATAACGGATGCTAGAATGTGATTCGGGGTGGCATTCCATGTCTAAAAATATTATTATTAGCTGTTTTTAAAAATCGAGTGTTTTTGCTGCCCGAGGAAGAAAACGCGTGATGCCGCGGTCAGAAAAAAAGCTGCCCAGGAGCAAAAAAAATTTTTTTTTCTCAAATGTAATAACGGATACTAGAATGTGATTCCGGGTGGAATTCCATGTCTAACAATATTATTATTAGCTGTTTTTAAAAATCGAGTGTTTTTGCTGCCCGAGGAAGAAAACGTGTGATGCCGCGGTCAGAAAAAAAGCTGCCCAGGAGCAAAAACATTTTTTTTCCTCAAATGTAATAACGGATGCTAGAATGTGATTCGGGGTGGAATTCCAGGTCTAAAAATATTATTATTAGCTGTTTTTAAAAATCAAATGTTTTTGCTGCCCGAGGAAGAAAACGCGTGATGCCGCGGTCAGAAAAAAAGCTGCCCAGGAGCAAAAAAATTTTTTTTCTCAAATGTAATAACGGATCGTAAAATGTGATTCGGGGTGGAATTCCATGTCTAACAATATTATTATTAGCTGTTTTTAAAAATCGAGTGTTTTTGCTGCCTGAGGAAGAAAACGCGTGATGCCGCGGTCAGAAAAAAACCTGCCCAGGAGCAAAAACATTTTTTTTCCTCAAATGTAATAACGGATGCTAGAATGTGATTCGGGGTGGCATTCCATGTCTAAAAATATTATTATTAGCTGTTTTTAAAAATTGAGTGTTTTTGCTGCCCCAGGAATAAAACGCGTGATGCCACGGTCAGAATAAAAGCTGCCAAGGAGCAAAAAAATTTTTTTTTCTCAAATGTAATAACGGATGGGAGAATGTGATTCGGGGTGTAATTCCATGTCTAACAATATTATTATTAGCTGTTTTTAAAAATCGAGTGTTTTTGCTGCCCGAGGAAGAAAACGCATGATGCCGCGGTCAGAAAAAAGGCTGCCCAGGAGGAAAATTTTTTTTTTCTCAAATGTAATAACGGATGCTAGAATGTGATTCGGGGTGGAATTCCATGTCTAAAAATATTATTATTAGCTGTTTTTAAAAATCAAGTGTTTTTGCTGCTCGAGGAAGAAAACGCGTTATGCCGCGGTCAGAAAAAAAGCTGCCCAGGAGCAAAAAAAATTTTTTTTCTCAAATGTAATAACGGATCATAAAATGTGATTCGGGGTGGAATTCCATGTCTAACAATATTATTATTAGCTGTTTTTAAAAATCGAGTGTTTTTGCTGCCTGAGGAAGAAAACGCGTGATGCCGCGATCAGAAAAAAAGCTGCCCAGGAACAAAAAATTTTTTTTTTCTCAAATGTAATAACAGATGCTAGAATGTGATTCGGGGTGGAATTCCATGTCTAAAAATATTATTATTAGCTGTTTCTAAAAATCGAGTGTTTTTGCTGCCCGAGGAAGAAAACGCGTGATGCCACGGTCAGAAAAAAGGCTGCCGAGGAGGAAAATATTTTTTTTTTCTCAAATGTAATAACGGATGCTAGAATGTGATTCGGGGTGGAATTCCATGTCTAAAAATATTATTATTAGCTGTTTTTAAAAATCAAGTGTTTTTGCTGCCCGAGGAAGAAAACGCGTGATGACACGGTCAGAAAAAAAGCTGCCCAGGAGCAAAAAAATTTTTTTTCCTCAAATGTAATAACGGATGCTAGAATGTGATTCGGGGTGGAATTCCATGTCTAAAAATATTATTATTAGCTGTTTTTAAAAATCGAGTGTTTTTGCTGCCCAAGGAAGAAAACGTGTGATGCCGCGGTCAGAAAAAAAGCTGCCCAGGAGCAAAAACATTTTTTTTCCTCAAATGTAATAACGGATGCTAGAATGTGATTCGGGGTGGAATTCCATGTCTAAAAATATTATTATTAGCTGTTTTTAAAAATCAAGTGTTTTTGCTGCCCGAGGAAGAAAACGCGTGATGCTGCGGTCAGAAAAAAAGCTACCCAGGAGCAAAAAAAATTTTTTTTCTCAAATGTAATAACGGATGGTAAAATGTGATTCGGGGTGGAATTCCATGTCTAACAATATTATTATTAGCTGTTTTAAAAAATCGAGTGTTTTTGCTGCCCGAGGAAGAAAACGCGTGATGCCGCGATCAGAAAAAAAGCTGCCCAGGAACAAAATTTTTTTTTTTCTCAAATGTAATAACGGATGCTAGAATGTGATTCGGGGTGGAATTCCATGTCTAAAAATATTATTATTAGCTGTTTTTAAAAATCAAGTGTTTTTGCTGCCCGAGGAAGAAAACGCGTGATGCCGCGGTCAGAAAAAAGGCTGCCCAGGAGGAAAAAAAATTTTTTTTCTCAAATGTAATAACGGATGCTAGAATGTGATTCGGGGTGGAATTCCATGTCTAAAAATATTATTATTAGCTGTTTTTAAAAATCGAGTGTTTTTGCTGCCCCAGGAATAAAACGCGTGATGCCACGGTCAGAATAAAAGCTGCCAAGGAGCAAAAAAATTTTTTTTTCTCAAATGTAATAACGGATGGGAGAATGTGATTCGGGGTGGAATTCCATGTCTAACAATATTATTATTAGCTGTTTTTAAAAATCGAGTGTTTTTGCTGCCCGAGGAAGAAAACGCGTGATGCCGCGATCAGAAAAAAAGCTGCCCAGGAACAAAAAAAATTTTTTTTTCTCAAATGTAATAACGGATGCTAGAATGTGATTCGGGGTGGAATTCCATGTCTAAAAATATTATTATTAGCTGTTTTTAAAAATCGAGTGTTTTTGCTGCCCGAGGAAGAAAACGCGTGATGCCGCGGTCAGAAAAAAGGCTGCCGAGGAGGAAAATATTTTTTTTTCTCAAATGTAATAACGGATGGTAAAATGTGATTCGGGGTGGAATTCCATGTCTAACAATATTATTATTAGCTGTCTTTAAAAATCGATTGTTTTTGCTGCCCGAGGAAGAAAACGCGTGATGCCGCGATCAGAAAAAAAGCTGCCCAGGAACAAAAATTTTTTTTTTCTCAAATGTAATAACGGATGCTAGAATGTGATTCGGGGTGGAATTCCATGTCTAAAAATATTATTATTAGCTGTTTTTTAAAATCGAGTGTTTTTGCTGCCCCAGGAATAAAACGCGTGATGCCACGGTCAGAATAAAAGCTGCCAAGGAGCAAAAAAAAATTTTTTTCTCAAATGTAATAACGGATGGGAGAATGTGATTCGGGGTGGAATTCCATGTCTAAAAATATTATTATTAGCTGTTTTTAAAAATCGAGTGTTTTTGCTGCCCGAGGAAGAAAACGCGTGATGCCGCGGTCAGAAAAAAGGCTGCCCAGGAGGAAAAAAATTTTTTTTTCTCAAATGTAATAACGGATGCTAGAATGTGATTCCGGGTGGAATTCCATGTCTAACAATATTATTATTAGCTGTTTTTAAAAATCGAGTGTTTTTGCTGCCCGAGGAAGAAAACGTGTGATGCCGCGGTCAGAAAAAAACCTGCCCAGGAGCAAAAACATTTTTTTTTCCTCAAATGTAATAACGGATGCTAGAATGTGATTCGGGGTGGCATTCCATGTCTAAAAATATTATTATTAGCTGTTTTTAAAAATCGAGTGTTTTTGCTGCCCGAGGAAGAAAACGCGTGATGCCGCGGTCAGAAAAAAAGCTGCCCAGGAGCAAAAAAAATTTTTTTTTCTCAAATGTAAT
The DNA here is from genome assembly GCA_022577455.1 of Arizona elegans. Taxonomy (NCBI): domain Eukaryota; kingdom Metazoa; phylum Chordata; class Lepidosauria; order Squamata; family Colubridae; genus Arizona; species Arizona elegans. Next base: position 162,087,780 of record JAKOOJ010000001.1, read on the forward strand.
AACGGATACTAGAATGTGATTCCGGGTGGAATTCCATGTCTAACAATATTATTATTAGCTGTTTTTAAAAATCGAGTGTTTTTGCTGCCCGAGGAAGAAAACGTGTGATGCCGCGGTCAGAAAAAAAGCTGCCCAGGAGCAAAAACATTTTTTTTCCTCAAATGTAATAACGGATGCTAGAATGTGATTCGGGGTGGAATTCCAGGTCTAAAAATATTATTATTAGCTGTTTTTAAAAATCAAATGTTTTTGCTGCCCGAGGAAGAAAACGCGTGATGCCGCGGTCAGAAAAAAAGCTGCCCAGGAGCAAAAAAATTTTTTTTCTCAAATGTAATAACGGATCGTAAAATGTGATTCGGGGTGGAATTCCATGTCTAACAATATTATTATTAGCTGTTTTTAAAAATCGAGTGTTTTTGCTGCCCGAGGAAGAAAACGCGTGATGCCGCGGTCAGAAAAAAAGCTGCCCAGGAGCAAAAAAATTTTTTTTTTCTCAAATGTGATAACGGATGCTAGAATGTGATTCCGGGTGGAATTCCATGTCTAACAATATTATTATTAGCTGTTTTTAAAAATCGATTGTTTTTGCTGCCCGAGGAAGAAAACGCGTGATGCCGCGGTCAGAAAAAAGGCTGCCCAGGAGGAAAAAAATTTTTTTTTCTCAAATGTAATAACGGATGCTAGAATGTGATTCCGGGTGGAATTCCATGTCTAACAATATTATTATTAGCTGTTTTTAAAAATCGAGTGTTTTTGCTGCCCGAGGAAGAAAACGTGTGATGCCGCGGTCAGAAAAAAACCTGCCCAGGAGCAAAAACATTTTTTTTCCTCAAATGTAATAACGGATGCTAGAATGTGATTCGGGGTGGCATTCCATGTCTAAAAATATTATTATTAGCTGTTTTTAAAAATCGAGTGTTTTTGCTGCCCGAGGAAGAAAACGCGTGATGCCGCGGTCAGAAAAAAAGCTGCCCAGGAGCAAAAAAAATTTTTTTTTCTCAAATGTAATAACGGATACTAGAATGTGATTCCGGGTGGAATTCCATGTCTAACAATATTATTATTAGCTGTTTTTAAAAATCGAGTGTTTTTGCTGCCCGAGGAAGAAAACGTGTGATGCCGCGGTCAGAAAAAAAGCTGCCCAGGAGCAAAAACATTTTTTTTCCTCAAATGTAATAACGGATGCTAGAATGTGATTCGGGGTGGAATTCCAGGTCTAAAAATATTATTATTAGCTGTTTTTAAAAATCAAATGTTTTTGCTGCCCGAGGAAGAAAACGCGTGATGCCGCGGTCAGAAAAAAAGCTGCCCAGGAGCAAAAAAATTTTTTTTCTCAAATGTAATAACGGATCGTAAAATGTGATTCGGGGTGGAATTCCATGTCTAACAATATTATTATTAGCTGTTTTTAAAAATCGAGTGTTTTTGCTGCCTGAGGAAGAAAACGCGTGATGCCGCGATCAGAAAAAAAGCTGCCCAGGAACAAAAAATTTTTTTTTTCTCAAATGTAATAACGGATGCTAGAATGTGATTCCGGGTGGAATTCCATGTCTAACAATATTATTATTAGCTGTTTTTAAAAATCGAGTGTTTTTGCTGCCCGAGGAAGAAAACGTGTGATGCCGCGGTCAGAAAAAAAGCTGCCCAGGAGCAAAAAATTTTTTTTCCTCAAATGTAATAACGGATGCTAGAATGTGATTCGGGGTGGAATTCCATGTCTAAAAATATTATTATTAGCTGTTTTTAAAAATCGAGTGTTTTTGCTGCCCGAGGAAGAAAACGCGTGATGCCGCGGTCAGAAAAAAAGCTGCCCAGGAGCAAAAAAAATTTTTTTTTCTCAAATGTAATAACGGATACTAGAATGTGATTCCGGGTGGAATTCCATGTCTAACAATATTATTATTAGCTGTTTTTAAAAATCGAGTGTTTTTGCTGCCCGAGGAAGAAAACGTGTGATGCCGCGGTCAGAAAAAAAGCTGCCCAGGAGCAAAAAAATTTTTTTTCCTCAAATGTAATAACGGATGCTAGAATGTGATTCGGGGTGGAATTCCATGTCTAAAAATATTATTATTAGCTGTTTTTAAAAATCAAGTGTTTTTGCTGCCCGAGGAAGAAACCGCGTGATGCCGCGGTCAGAAAAAAAGCTGCCCAGGAGCAAAAAAAATTTTTTTTCTCAAATGTAATAACGGATGGTAAAATGTGATTCGGGGTGGAATTCCATGTCTAACAATATTATTATTAGCTGTTTTAAAAAATCGAGTGTTTTTGCTGCCCGAGGAAGAAAACGCGTGATGCCGCGATCAGAAAAAAAGCTGCCCAGGAACAAAAATTTTTTTTTTTCTCAAATGTAATAACGGATGCTAGAATGTGATTCGGGGTGGAATTCCATGTCTAAAAATATTATTATTAGCTGTTTTTAAAAATCGAGTGTTTTTGCTGCCCGAGGAAGAAAACGCGTGATGCCGCGGTCAGAAAAAAGGCTGCCCAGGAGGAAAAAATTTTTTTTTTCTCAAATGTAATAACGGATGCTGGAATGTGATTCGGGGTGGAATTCCATGTCTAAAAATATTATTATTAGCTGTTTTTAAAAATCGAGTGTTTTTGCTGCCCCAGGAATAAAACGCGTGATGCCACGGTCAGAATAAAAGCTGCCAAGGAGCAAAAAAAATTTTTTTTCTCAAATGTAATAACGGATGGGAGAATGTGATTCGGGGTGGAATTCCATGTCTAAAAATATTATTATTAGCTGTTTTTAAAAATCGAGTGTTTTTGCTGCCCGAGGAAGAAAACGCGTGATGCCGCGGTCAGAAAAAAAGCTGCCCAGGAGCAAAAAAAATTTTTTTTTTCTCAAATGTGATAACGGATGCTAGAATGTGATTCCGGGTGGAATTCCATGTCTAACAATATTATTATTAGCTGTTTTTAAAAATCGAGTGTTTTTGCTGCCCGAGGAAGAAAACGCGTGATGCCGCGGTCAGAAAAAAGGCTGCCCAGGAGGAAAAATTTTTTTTTTCTCAAATGTAATAACGGATGCTAGAATGTGATTCGGGGTGGAATTCCATGTCTAAAAATATTATTATTAGCTGTTTTTAAAAATCGAGTGTTTTTGCTGCCCGAGGAAGAAAACGCGTGATGCCGCGGTCAGAAAAAAGGCTGCCCAGGAGGAAAAAAATTTTTTTTTCTCAAATGTAATAACGGATGCTAGAATGTGATTCGGGGTGGAATTCCATGTCTAAAAATATTATTATTAGCTGTTTTTAAAAATTGAGTGTTTTTGCTGCCCCAGGAATAAAACGCGTGATGCCACGGTCAGAATAAAAGCTGCCAAGGAGCAAAAAAATTTTTTTTTCTCAAATGTAATAACGGATGGGAGAATGTGATTCGGGGTGTAATTCCATGTCTAACAATATTATTATTAGCTGTTTTTAAAAATCGAGTGTTTTTGCTGCCCGAGGAAGAAAACGCACGATGCCGCGGTCAGAAAAAAGGCTGCCCAGGAGGAAAATTTTTTTTTTTCTCAAATGTAATAACGGATGCTAGAATGTGATTCGGGGTGGAATTCCATGTCTAAAAATATTATTATTAGCTGTTTTTAAAAATCAAGTGTTTTTGCTGCCCGAGGAAGAAAACGCGTTATGCCGCGGTCAGAAAAAAAGCTGCCCAGGAGCAAAAAAAATTTTTTTTCTCAAATTTAATAACGGATCATAAAATGTGATTCGGGGTGGAATTCCATGTCTAACAATATTATTATTAGCTGTTTTTAAAAATCGAGTGTTTTTGCTGCCTGAGGAAGAAAACGCGTGATGCCGCGATCAGAAAAAAAGCTGCCCAGGAACAAAAATTTTTTTTTTTCTCAAATGTAATAACAGATGCTAGAATGTGATTCGGGGTGGAATTCCATGTCTAAAAATATTATTATTAGCTGTTTCTAAAAATCGAGTGTTTTTGCTGCCCGAGGAAGAAAACGCGTGATGCCACGGTCAGAAAAAAGGCTGCCGAGGAGGAAAATATTTTTTTTTTCTCAAATGTAATAACGGATGCTAGAATGTGATTCGGGGTGGAATTCCATGTCTAAAAATATTATTATTAGCTGTTTTTAAAAATCAAGTGTTTTTGCTGCCCGAGGAAGAAAACGCGTGATGACACGGTCAGAAAAAAAGCTGCCCAGGAGCAAAAAAATTTTTTTTCCTCAAATGTAATAACGGATGCTAGAATGTGATTCGGGGTGGAATTCCATGTCTAAAAATATTATTATTAGCTGTTTTTAAAAATCGAGTGTTTTTGCTGCCCAAGGAAGAAAACGTGTGATGCCGCGGTCAGAAAAAAAGCTGCCCAGGAGCAAAAACATTTTTTTTCCTCAAATGTAATAACGGATGCTAGAATGTGATTCGGGGTGGAATTCCATGTCTAAAAATATTATTATTAGCTGTTTTTAAAAATCAAGTGTTTTTGCTGCCCGAGGAAGAAAACGCGTGATGCTGCGGTCAGAAAAAAAGCTGCCCAGGAGCAAAAAAAATTTTTTTTCTCAAATGTAATAACGGATGGTAAAATGTGATTCGGGGTGGAATTCCATGTCTAACAATATTATTATTAGCTGTTTTAAAAAATCGAGTGTTTTTGCTGCCCGAGGAAGAAAACGCGTGATGCCGCGATCAGAAAAAAAGCTGCCCAGGAACAAAATTTTTTTTTTTCTCAAATGTAATAACGGATGCTAGAATGTGATTCGGGGTGGAATTCCATGTCTAAAAATATTATTATTAGCTGTTTTTAAAAATCAAGTGTTTTTGCTGCCCGAGGAAGAAAACGCGTGATGCCGCGGTCAGAAAAAAGGCTGCCCAGGAGGAAAAAAATTTTTTTTTCTCAAATGTAATAACGGATGCTAGAATGTGATTCGGGGTGGAATTCCATGTCTAAAAATATTATTATTAGCTGTTTTTAAAAATCGAGTGTTTTTGCTGCCCCAGGAATAAAACGCGTGATGCCACGGTCAGAATAAAAGCTGCCAAGGAGCAAAAAAATTTTTTTTTCTCAAATGTAATAACGGATGGGAGAATGTGATTCGGGGTGGAATTCCATGTCTAACAATATTATTATTAGCTGTTTTTAAAAATCGAGTGTTTTTGCTGCCCGAGGAAGAAAACGCGTGATGCCGCGATCAGAAAAAAAGCTGCCAAGGAACAAAAAAAATTTTTTTTTCTCAAATGTAATAACGGATGCTAGAATGTGATTCGGGGTGGAATTCCATGTCTAAAAATATTATTATTAGCTGTTTTTAAAAATCGAGTGTTTTTGCTGCCCGAGGAAGAAAACGCGTGATGCCGCGGTCAGAAAAAAGGCTGCCGAGGAGGAAAATATTTTTTTTTTCTCAAATGTAATAACGGATGGTAAAATGTGATTCGGGGTGGAATTCCATGTCTAACAATATTATTATTAGCTGTCTTTAAAAATCGATTGTTTTTGCTGCCCGAGGAAGAAAACGCGTGATGCCGCGATCAGAAAAAAAGCTGCCCAGGAACAAAAATTTTTTTTTTCTCAAATGTAATAACGGATGCTAGAATGTGATTCGGGGTGGAATTCCATGTCTAAAAATATTATTATTAGCTGTTTTTTAAAATCGAGTGTTTTTGCTGCCCAAGGAATAAAACGCGTGATGCCACGGTCAGAATAAAAGCTGCCAAGGAGCAAAAAAAAATTTTTTTCTCAAATGTAATAACGGATGGGAGAATGTGATTCGGGGTGGAATTCCATGTCTAAAAATATTATTATTAGCTGTTTTTAAAAATCGAGTGTTTTTGCTGCCCGAGGAAGAAAACGCGTGATGCCGCGGTCAGAAAAAAAGCTGCCCAGGAGCAAAAAAATTTTTTTTTTCTCAAATGTGATAACGGATGCTAGAATGTGATTCCGGGTGGAATTCCATGTCTAACAATATTATTATTAGCTGTTTTTAAAAATCGAGTGTTTTTGCTGCCCGAGGAAGAAAACGCGTGATGCCGCGGTCAGAAAAAAGGCTGCCCAGGAGGAAAAAAATTTTTTTTTCTCAAATGTAATAACGGATGCTAGAATGTGATTCCGGGTGGAATTCCATGTCTAACAATATTATTATTAGCTGTTTTTAAAAATCGAGTGTTTTTGCTGCCCGAGGAAGAAAACGTGTGATGCCGCGGTCAGAAAAAAACCTGCCCAGGAGCAAAAACATTTTTTTTCCTCAAATGTAATAACGGATGCTAGAATGTGATTCGGGGTGGAATTCCATGTCTAAAAATATTATTATTAGCTGTTTTTAAAAATCGAGTGTTTTTGCTGCCCGAGGAAGAAAACGCGTGATGCCGCGGTCAGAAAAAAGGCTGCCCAGGAGGAAAATATTTTTTTTTTCTCAAATGTAATAACGGATGCTAGAATGTGATTCGGGGTGGAATTCCATGTCTAAAAATATTATTATTAGCTGTTTTTAAAAATCAAGTGTTTTTGCTGCCCGAGGAAGAAAACGCGTGATGCCACGGTCAGAAAAAAAGCTGCCCAGGAGCAAAAAAATTTTTTTTCCTCAAATGTAATAACGGACGCTAGAATGTGATTCGGGGTGGAATTCCATGTCTAAAAATATTATTATTAGCTGTTTTTAAAAATCGAGTGTTTTTGCTGCCCGAGGAAGAAAACGTGTGATGCCGCGGTCAGAAAAAAAGCTGCCCAGGAGCAAAAACATTTTTTTTCCTCAAATGTAATAACGGATGCTAGAATGTGATTCGGGGTGGAATTCCATGTCTAAAAATATTATTATTAGCTGTTTTTAAAAATCAAGTGTTTTTGCTGCCCGAGGAAGAAAACGCGTGATGCTGCGGTCAGAAAAAAAGCTGCCCAGGAGCAAAAAAAATTTTTTTTCTCAAATGTAATAACGGATGGTAAAATGTGATTCGGGGTGGAATTCCATGTCTAACAATATTATTATTAGCTGTTTTAAAAAATCGAGTGTTTTTGCTGCCCGAGGAAGAAAACGCGTGATGCCGCGATCAGAAAAAAAGCTGCCCAGGAACAAAAATTTTTTTTTCTCAAATGTAATAACGGATGCTAGAATGTGATTCGGGGTGGAATTCCATGTCTAAAAATATTATTATTAGCTGTTTTTAAAAATCGAGTGTTTTTGCTGCCCGAGGAAGAAAACGCGTGATGCCGCGGTCAGAAAAAAGGCTGCCCAGGAGGAAAAGAATTTTTTTTTCTCAAATGTAATAACGGATGCTGGAATGTGATTCGGGGTGGAATTCCATGTCTAAAAATATTATTATTAGCTGTTTTTAAAAATCGAGTGTTTTTGCTGCCCCAGGAATAAAACGCGTGATGCCACGGTCAGAATAAAAGCTGCCAAGGAGCAAAAAAATTTTTTTTTCTCAAATGTAATAACGGATGGGAGAATGTGATTCGGGGTGGAATTCCATGTCTAACAATATTATTATTAGCTGTTTTTAAAAATCGAGTGTTTTTGCTGCCCGAGGAAGAAAACGCGTGATGCCGCGATCAGAAAAAAAGCTGCCAAGGAACAAAAAAAATTTTTTTTTCTCAAATGTAATAACGGATGCTAGAATGTGATTCGGGGTGGAATTCCATGTCTAAAAATATTATTATTAGCTGTTTTTAAAAATCGAGTGTTTTTGCTGCCCGAGGAAGAAAACGCGTGATGCCGCGGTCAGAAAAAAGGCTGCCGAGGAGGAAAATATTTTTTTTTTCTCAAATGTAATAACGGATGGTAAAATGTGATTCGGGGTGGAATTCCATGTCTAACAATATTATTATTAGCTGTCTTTAAAAATCGATTGTTTTTGCTGCCCGAGGAAGAAAACGCGTGATGCCGCGATCAGAAAAAAAGCTGCCCAGGAACAAAAATTTTTTTTTTCTCAAATGTAATAACGGATGCTAGAATGTGATTCGGGGTGGAATTCCATGTCTAAAAATATTATTATTAGCTGTTTTTTAAAATCGAGTGTTTTTGCTGCCCAAGGAATAAAACGCGTGATGCCACGGTCAGAATAAAAGCTGCCAAGGAGCAAAAAAAAATTTTTTTCTCAAATGTAATAACGGATGGGAGAATGTGATTCGGGGTGGAATTCCATGTCTAAAAATATTATTATTAGCTGTTTTTAAAAATCGAGTGTTTTTGCTGCCCGAGGAAGAAAACGCGTGATGCCGCGGTCAGAAAAAAAGCTGCCCAGGAGCAAAAAAATTTTTTTTTTCTCAAATGTGATAACGGATGCTAGAATGTGATTCCGGGTGGAATTCCATGTCTAACAATATTATTATTAGCTGTTTTTAAAAATCGAGTGTTTTTGCTGCCCGAGGAAGAAAACGCGTGATGCCGCGGTCAGAAAAAAGGCTGCCCAGGAGGAAAAAAATTTTTTTTTCTCAAATGTAATAACGGATGCTAGAATGTGATTCCGGGTGGAATTCCATGTCTAACAATATTATTATTAGCTGTTTTTAAAAATCGAGTGTTTTTGCTGCCCGAGGAAGAAAACGTGTGATGCCGCGGTCAGAAAAAAACCTGCCCAGGAGCAAAAACATTTTTTTTCCTCAAATGTAATAACGGATGCTAGAATGTGATTCGGGGTGGAATTCCATGTCTAAAAATATTATTATTAGCTGTTTTTAAAAATCGAGTGTTTTTGCTGCCCGAGGAAGAAAACGCGTGATGCCGCGGTCAGAAAAAAGGCTGCCCAGGAGGAAAATATTTTTTTTTTCTCAAATGTAATAACGGATGCTAGAATGTGATTCGGGGTGGAATTCCATGTCTAAAAATATTATTATTAGCTGTTTTTAAAAATCAAGTGTTTTTGCTGCCCGAGGGAGAAAACGCGTGATGCCACGGTCAGAAAAAAAGCTGCCCAGGAGCAAAAAAATTTTTTTTCCTCAAATGTAATAACGGACGCTAGAATGTGATTCGGGGTGGAATTCCATGTCTAAAAATATTATTATTAGCTGTTTTTAAAAATCGAGTGTTTTTGCTGCCCGAGGAAGAAAACGTGTGATGCCGCGGTCAGAAAAAAAGCTGCCCAGGAGCAAAAACATTTTTTTTCCTCAAATGTAATAACGGATGCTAGAATGTGATTCGGGGTGGAATTCCATGTCTAAAAATATTATTATTAGCTGTTTTTAAAAATCAAGTGTTTTTGCTGCCCGAGGAAGAAAACGCGTGATGCTGCGGTCAGAAAAAAAGCTGCCCAGGAGCAAAAAAAATTTTTTTTCTCAAATGTAATAACGGATGGTAAAATGTGATTCGGGGTGGAATTCCATGTCTAACAATATTATTATTAGCTGTTTTAAAAAATCGAGTGTTTTTGCTGCCCGAGGAAGAAAACGCGTGATGCCGCGATCAGAAAAAAGGCTGCCCAGGAGGAAAAGAATTTTTTTTTCTCAAATGTAATAACGGATGCTGGAATGTGATTCGGGGTGGAATTCCATGTCTAAAAATATTATTATTAGCTGTTTTTAAAAATCGAGTGTTTTTGCTGCCCCAGGAATAAAACGCGTGATGCCACGGTCAGAATAAAAGCTGCCAAGGAGCAAAAAAATTTTTTTTTCTCAAATGTAATAACGGATGGGAGAATGTGATTCGGGGTGGAATTCCATGTCTAAAAATATTATTATTAGCTGTTTTTAAAAATCGAGTGTTTTTGCTGCCCGAGGAAGAAAACGCGTGATGCCGCGGTCAGAAAAAAGGCTGCCCAGGAGGAAAAATTTTTTTTTTCTCAAATGTAATAACGGATGCTAGAATGTGATTCGGGGTGGAATTCCATGTCTAAAGATATTATTATTAGTTGTTTTTAAAAATCAAGTGTTTTTGCTGCCCGAGGAAGAAAACGCGTGATGCCGCGGTCAGAAAAAAAGCTGCCCAGGAGCAAAAAAATTTTTTTTTCTCAAATGTAATAACGGATCGTAAAATGTGATTCGGGGTGGAATTCCATGTCTAACAATATTATTATTAGCTGTTTTTAAAAATCGAGTGTTTTTGCTGCCCGAGGAAGAAAACGCGTGATGCCGCGATCAGAAAAAAAGCTGCCCAGGAACAAAAAAATTTTTTTTTCTCAAATGTAATAACGGATGCTAGAATGTGATTCGGGGTGGAATTCCATGTCTAAAAATATTATTATTAGCTGTTTTTAAAAATCGAGTGTTTTTGCTGCCCGAGGAAGAAAACGCGTGATGCCGCGGTCAGAAAAAAGGCTGCCGAGGAGGAAAATATTTTTTTTTTCTCAAATGTAATAACGGATGGTAAAATGTGATTCGGGGTGGAATTCCATGTCTAACAATATTATTATTAGCTGTCTTTAAAAATCGATTGTTTTTGCTGCCCGAGGAAGAAAACGCGTGATGCCGCGATCAGAAAAAAAGCTGCCCAGGAACAAAATTTTTTTTTTTCTCAAATGTAATAACGGATGCTAGAATGTGATTCGGGGTGGAATTCCATGTCTAAAAATATTATTATTAGCTGTTTTTTAAAATCGAGTGTTTTTGCTGCCCCAGGAATAAAACGCGTGATGCCACGGTCAGAATAAATGCTGCCAAGGAGCAAAAAAAATTTTTTTTCTCAAATGTAATAACGGATGGGAGAATGTGATTCGGGGTGGAATTCCATGTCTAAAAATATTATTATTAGCTGTTTTTAAAAATCGAGTGTTTTTGCTGCCCGAGGAAGAAAACGCGTGATGCCGCGGTCAGAAAAAAAGCTGCCCAGGAGCAAAAAAATTTTTTTTTTCTCAAATGTGATAACGGATGCTAGAATGTGATTCCGGGTGGAATTCCATGTCTAACAATATTATTATTAGCTGTTTTTAAAAATCGAGTGTTTTTGCTGCCCGAGGAAGAAAACGTGTTATGCCGCGGTCAGAAAAAAACCTGCCCAGGAGCAAAAACATTTTTTTTCTCAAATGTAATAACGGATGCTAGAATGTGATTCGGGGTGGAATTCCATGTCTAAAAATATTATTATTAGCTGTTTTTAAAAATCGAGTGTTTTTGCTAACCGAGGAAGAAAACGCGTGATGCCGCGGTCAGAAAAAAAGCTGCCCAGGAGCAAAAAAAATTTTTTTTTCTCAAATGTAATAACGGATACTAGAATGTGATTCCGGGTGGAATTCCATGTCTAACAATATTATTATTAGCTGTTTTTAAAAATCGAGTGTTTTTGCTGCCCGAGGAAGAAAACGTGTGATGCCGCGGTCAGAAAAAAAGCTGCCCAGGAGCAAAAACATTTTTTTTCCTCAAATGTAATAACGGATGCTAGAATGTGATTCGGGGTGGAATTCCATGTCTAAAAATATTATTATTAGCTGTTTTTAAAAATCAAGTGTTTTTGCTGCCCGAGGAAGAAAACGCGTGATGCCGCGGTCAGAAAAAAAGCTGCCCAGGAGCAAAAAAAAATTTTTTTCTCAAATGTAATAACGGATGGTAAAATGTGATTCGGGGTGGAATTCCATGTCTAACAATATTATTATTAGCTGTTTTAAAAAATCGAGTGTTTTTGATGCCCGAGGAAGAAAACGCGTGATGCCGCGATCAGAAAAAAAGCTGCCCAGGAACAAAAATTTTTTTTTTCTCAAATGTAATAACGGATGCTAGAATGTGATTCGGGGTGGAATTCCATGTCTAAAAATATTATTATTAGCTCTTTTTAAAAATCGAGTGTTTTTGCTGCCCGAGGAAGAAAACGCGTGATGCCGCGGTCAGAAAAAAGGCTGCCCAGGAGGAAAAATTTTTTTTTTTCTCAAATGTAATAACGGATGCTAGAATGTGATTCGGGGTGGAATTCCATGTCTAAAAATATTATTATTAGCTGTTTTTAAAAATCGAGTGTTTTTGCTGCCCGAGGAAGAAAACGCGTGATGCCGCGGTCAGAAAAAAGGCTGCCGAGGAGGAAAATATTTTTTTTTTCTCAAATGTAATAACGGATGGTAAAATGTGATTCGGGGTGGAATTCCATGTCTAACAATATTATTATTAGCTGTCTTTAAAAATCGATTGTTTTTGCTGCCCGAGGAAGAAAACGCGTGATGCCGCGATCAGAAAAAAAGCTGCCCAGGAACAAAAAAATTTTTTTTCTCAAATGTAATAACGGATGCTAGAATGTGATTCGGGGTGGAATTCCATGTCTAAAAATATTATTATTAGCTGTTATTTAAAATCGAGTGTTTTTGCTGCCCCAGGAATAAAACGCGTGATGCCACGTTCAGAATAAAAGCTGCCAAGGAGCAAAAAAAAATTTTTTTCTCAAATGTAATAACGGATGGGAGAATGTGATTCGGGGTGGAATTGCATGTCTAAAAATATTATTATTAGCTGTTTTTAAAAATCGAGTGTTTTTGCTGCCCGAGGAAGAAAACGCGTGATGCCGCGGTCAGAAAAAAAGCTGCCCAGGAGCAAAAAAATTTTTTTTTTCTCAAATGTGATCACGGATGCTAGAATGTGATTCCGGGTGGAATTCCATGTCTAACAATATTATTATTAGCTGTTTTTAAAAATCGAGTGTTTTTGCTGCCCGAGGAAGAAAACGCGTGATGCCGCGGTCAGAAAAAAGGCTGCCCAGGAGGAAAAATTTTTTTTTCTCAAATGTAATAACGGATGCTAGAATGTGATTCCGGGTGGAATTCCATGTCTAACAATATTATTATTAGCTGTTTTTAAAAATCGAGTGTTTTTGCTGCCCGAGGAAGAAAACGTGTGATGCCGCGGTCAGAAAAAAACCTGCCCAGGAGCAAAAACATTTTTTTTCCTCAAATGTAATAACGGATGCTAGAATGTGATTCGGGGTGGAATTCCATGTCTAAAAATATTATTATTAGCTGTTTTTAAAAATCGAGTGTTTTTGCTGCCCGAGGAAGAAAACGCGTGATGCCGCGGTCAGAAAAAAGGCTGCCCAGGAGGAAAAAAATTTTTTTTTCTCAAATGTAATAACGGATGCTAGAATGTGATTCGGGGTGGAATTCCATGTCTAAAAATATTATTATTAGCTGTTTTTAAAAATCGAGTGTTTTTGCTGCCCGAGGAAGAAAACGCGTGATGCCGCGGTCAGAAAAAAAGCTGCCGAGGAGCAAAAAAAAATTTTTTTCTCAAATGTAATAACGGATGGTAAAATGTGATTCGGGGTGGAATTCCATGTCTAACAATATTATTATTAGCTGTTTTAAAAAATCGAGTGTTTTTGCTGCCCGAGGAAGAAAACGCGTGATGCCGCGATCAGAAAAAAAGCTGCCCAGGAACAAAAAATTTTTTTTTTCTCAAATGTAATAACGGATGCTAGAATGTGATTCGGGGTGGAATTCCATGTCTAAAAATATTATTATTAGCTGTTTTTAAAAATCGAGTGTTTTTGCTGCCCGAGGAAGAAAACGCGTGATGCCGCGGTCAGAAAAAAGGCTGCCCAGGAGGAAAAAATTTTTTTTTTCTCAAATGTAATAACGGATGCTAGAATGTGATTCGGGGTGGAATTCCATGTCTAAAAATATTATTATTAGCTGTTTTTAAAAATCGAGTGTTTTTGCTGCCCGAGGAAGAAAACGCGTGATGCCGCGGTCAGAAAAAAGGCTGCCGAGGAGGAAAATATTTTTTTTTTCTCAAATGTAATAACGGATGGTAAAATGTGATTCGGGGTGGAATTCCATGTCTAACAATATTATTATTAGCTGTCTTTAAAAATCGATTGTTTTTGCTGCCAAAGGAAGAAAACGCGTGATGCCGCGATCAGAAAAAAAGCTGCCCAGGAACAAAAATTTTTTTTTTCTCAAATGTAATAACGGATGCTAGAATGTGATTCCGGGTGGAATTCCATGTCTAACAATATTATTATTAGCTGTTTTTAAAAATCGAGTGTTTTTGCTGCCCGAGGAAGAAAACGCGTGATGCCGCGGTCAGAAAAAAGGCTGCCCAGGAGGAAAAAATTTTTTTTCTCAAATGTAATAACGGATGCTAGAATGTGATTCCGGGTGGAATTCCATGTCTAACAATATTATTATTAGCTGTTTTTAAAAATCGAGTGTTTTTGCTGCCCGAGGAAGAAAACGTGTGATGCCGCGGTCAGAAAAAAACCTGCCCAGGAGCAAAAACATTTTTTTTCCTCAAATGTAATAACGGATGCTAGAATGTGATTCGGGGTGGAATTCCATGTCTAAAAATATTATTAGTAGCTGTTTTTAAAAATCGAGTGTTTTTGCTGCCCGAGGAAGAAAACGCGTGATGCCGCGGTCAGAAAAAAAGTTGCCCAGGAGCAAAAAAAATTTTTTTTTCTCAAATGTAATAACGGATACTAGAATGTGATTCCGGGTGGAATTCCATGTCTAACAATATTATTATTAGCTGTTTTTAAAAATCGAGTGTTTTTGCTGCCCGAGGAAGAAAACGTGTGATGCCGCGGTCAGAAAAAAAGCTGCCCAGGAGCAAAAACATTTTTTTTCCTCAAATGTAATAACGGATGCTAGAATGTGATTCGGGGTGGAATTCCATGTCTAAAAATATTATTATTAGCTGTTTTTAAAAATCAAGTGTTTTTGCTGCCCGAGGAAGAAAACACGTGATGCCGCGGTCAGAAAAAAAGCTGCCCAGGAGCAAAAAAAATTATTTTCTCAAATGTAATAACGGATGGTAAAATGTGATTCGGGGTGGAATTCCATGTCTAACAATATTATTATTAGCTGTTTTAAAAAATCGAGTGTTTTTGCTGCCCGAGGAAGAAAACGCGTGATGCCGCGATCAGAAAAAAAGCTGCCCAGGAACAAAAAATTTTTTTTTTCTCAAATGTAATAACGGATGCTAGAATGTGATTCGGGGTGGAATTCCATGTCTAAAAATATTATTATTAGCTGTTTTTAAAAATCGAGTGTTTTTGCTGCCCGAGGAAGAAAACGCGTGATGCCGCGGTCAGAAAAAAGGCTGCCCAGGAGGAAAAAAAATTTTTTTTCTCAAATGTAATAACGGATGCTAGAATGTGATTCGGGGTGGAATTCCATGTCTAAAAATATTATTATTAGCTGTTTTTAAAAATCGAGTGTTTTTGCTGCCCGAGGAAGAAAACGCGTGATGCCGCGGTCAGAAAAAAAGCTGCCCAGGAGCAAAAAAAATTTTTTTTTCTCAAATGTAATAACGGATGCTAGAATGTGATTCGGGGTGGAATTCCATGTCTAAAAATATTATTATTAGCTGTTTTTAAAAATCGAGTGTTTTTGCTGCCCCAGGAATAAAACGCGTGATGCCACGGTCAGAATAAAAGCTGCCAAGGAGCAAAAAATTTTTTTTTTCTCAAATGTAATAACGGATGGGAGAATGTGATTCGGGGTGGAATTCCATGTCTAAAAATATTATTATTAGCTGTTTTTAAAAATCGAGTGTTTTTGCTGCCCGAGGAAGAAAACGCGTGATGCCGCGGTCAGAAAAAAAGCTGCCCAGGAGCAAAAAAAATTTTTATTTTCTCAAATGTGATAACGGATGCTAGAATGTGATTCCGGGTGGAATTCCATGTCTAACAATATTATTATTAGCTGTTTTTAAAAATCGAGTGTTTTTGCTGCCCGAGGAAGAAAACGCGTGATGCCGCGGTCAGAAAAAAGGCTGCCCAGGAGGAAATTTTTTTTTTTTCTCAAATGTAATAACGGATGCTAGAATGTGATTCGGGGTGGAATTCCATGTCTAAAAATATTATTATTAGCTGTTTTTAAAAATCAAGTGTTTTTGCTGCCCGAGGAAGAAAACGCGTGATGCCGCGGTCAGAAAAAAAGCTGCCCAGGAGCAAAAAAAATTTTTTTTCTCAAATGTAATAACGGATGGTAAAATGTGATTCGGGGTGGAATTCCATGTCTAACAATATTATTATTAGCTGTTTTTAAAAATCGAGTGTTTTTGCTGCCTGAGGAAGAAAACGCGTGATGCCGCGATCAGAAAAAAAGCTGCCCAGGAACAAAAAATTTTTTTTTTCTCAAATGTAATAACGGATGCTAGAATGTGATTCGGGGTGGAATTCCATGTCTAAAAATATTATTATTAGCTGTTTTTAAAAATCGAGTGTTTTTGCTGCCCGAGGAAGAAAACGCGTGATGCCGCGCTCAGAAAAAAAGCTGCCCAGGAACAAAATTTTTTTTTTTCTCAAATGTAATAACGGATGCTAGAATGTGATTCGGGGTGGAATTCCATGTCTAAAAATATTATTATTAGCTGTTTTTAAAAATCGAGTGTTTTTGCTGCCCGAGGAAGAAAACGCGTGATGCCGCGGTCAGAAAAAAGGCTGCCCAGGAGGAAAAAAATTTTTTTTTCTCAAATGTAATAACGGATGCTAGAATGTGATTCGGGGTGGAATTCCATGTCTAAAAATATTATTATTAGCTGTTTTTAAAACCGAGTGTTTTTGCTGCACCAGGAATAAAACGCGTGATGCCACGGTCAGAATAAAAGCTGCAAAGGAGCAAAAAAATTTTTTTTTCTCAAATGTAATAACGGATGGGAGAATGTGATTCGGGGTGGAATTCCATGTCTAAAAATATTATTATTAGCTGTTTTTAAAAATCGAGTGTTTTTGCTGCCCGAGGAAGAATACGCGTGATGCCGCGGTCAGAAAAAAAGCTGCCCAGGAGCAAAAAAAATTTTTTTTTTCTCAAATGTGATAACGGATGCTAGAATGTGATTCCGGGTGGAATTCCATGTCTAACAATATTATTATTAGCTGTTTTTAAAAATCGAGTGTTTTTGCTGCCCGAGGAAGAAAACGCGTGATGCCGCGGTCAGAAAAAAGGCTGCCCAGGAGGAAAAATTTTTTTTTTCTCAAATGTAATAACGGATGCTAGAATGTGATTCGGGGTGGAATTCCATGTCTAAAAATATTATTATTAGCTGTTTTTAAAAATCAAGTATTTTTGCTGCCCGAGGAAGAAAACGCGTGATGCCGCGGTCAGAAAAAAAGCTGCCCAGGAGCAAAAAAAATTTTTTTTCTCAAATGTAATAACGGATCGTAAAATGTGATTCGGGGTGGAATTCCATGTCTAACAATATTATTATTAGCTGTTTTTAAAAATCGAGTGTTTTTGCTGCCCCAGGAATAAAACGCGTGATGCCACGGTCAGAATAAAAGCTGCCAAGGAGCAAAAAAAAATTTTTTTCTCAAATGTAATAACGGATGCTAGAATGTGATTCGGGGTGGAATTCCATGTCTAAAAATATTATTATTAGCTGTTTTTAAAAATCAAGTGATTTTGCTGCCCGAGGAAGAAAACGCGTGATGCCGCGGTCAGAAAAAAAGCTGCCCAGGAGCAAAAAAAAATTTTTTTTCTCAAATGTAATAACGGATGCTAGAATGTTATTCGGGGTGGAATTCCATGTCTAAAAATATTATTATTAGCTGTTTTTAAAAATCGAGTGTTTTTGCTGCCCGAGGAAGAAAACGCGTGATGCCGCGGTCAGAAAAAAAGCTGCCCAAGAGGAAAAAAAATTTTTTTTCTCAAATGTAATAACGGATGCTAGAATGTGATTCGGGGTGGAATTCCATGTCTAAAAATATTATTATTAGCTGTTTTTAAAAATCAAGTGTTTTTGCTGCCCGAGGAAGAAAACGCGTGATGCCGCGGTCAGAAAAAAAGCTGCCCAGGAGCAAAAAATTTTTTTTTCCTCAAATGTAATAACGGATGCTAGAATGTGATTCGGGGTGGAATTCCATGTCTAAAAATATTATTATTAGCTGTTTTTAAAAATCGAGTGTTTTTGCTGCCCCAGGAATAAAACGCGTGATGCCACGGTCAGAATAAAAGCTGCCAAGGAGCAAAAAAAAATTTTTTTCTCAAATGTAATAACGGATGGGAGAATGTGATTCGGGGTGGAATTCCATGTCTAAAAATATTATTATTAGCTGTTTTTAAAAATCTAGTGTTTTTGCTGCCCGAGGAAGAAAACGCGTGATGCCGCGGTCAGAAAAAAAGCTGCCCAGGAGCAAAAAAAATTTTTTTTTCTCAAATGTGATAACGGATGCTAGAATGTGATTCCGGGTGGAATTCCATGTCTAACAATATTATTATTAGCTGTTTTTAAAAATGGAGTGTTTTTGCTGCCCGAGGAAGAAAACGCGTGATGCCGCGGTCAGAAAAAAGGCTGCCCAGGAGGAAAAATTTTTTTTTTTCTCAAATGTAATAACGGATGCTAGAATGTGATTCGGGGTGGAATTCCATGTCTAAAAATATTATTATTAGCTGTTTTTAAAAATCAAGTGTTTTTGCTGCCCGAGGAAGAAAACGCGTGATGCCGCGGTCAGAAAAAAAGCTGCCCAGGAGCAAAAAAATTTTTTTTCCTCAAATGTAATAACGGATGCTAGAATGTGATTCGGGGTGGAATTCCATGTCTAAAAATATTATTATTAGCTGTTTTTAAAAATCAAGTGTTTTTGCTGCCCGAGGAAGAAAACGCGTGATACCGCGGTCAGAAAAAAAGCTGCACAGGAGGAAAAAAAATTTTTTTTCTCAAATGTAATAACGGATGGTAAAATGTGATTCGGGGTGGAATTCCATGTCTAACAATATTATTATTAGCTGTTTTTAAAAATCGAGTGTTTTTGCTGCCCGAGGAAGAAAACGCGTGATGCCGCGATCAGAAAAAAAGCTGCCCAGGAACAAAAAATTTTTTTTTTCTCAAATGTAATAACGGATGCTAGAATGTGATTCGGGGTGGAATTCCATGTCTAAAAATATTATTATTAGCTGTTTTTAAAAATCGAGTGTTTTTGCTGCCCGAGGAAGAAAACGCGTGATGCCGCGGTCAGAAAAAAGGCTGCCCAGGAGGAAAAAAATTTTTTTTTCTCAAATGTAATAAGGGATGCTAGAATGTGATTCGGGGTGGAATTCCATGTCTAAAAATATTATTATTAGCTGTTTTTAAAAATCAAGTGTTTTTGCTGCCCGAGGAAGAAAACGCGTGATGCCGCGGTCAGAAAAAAACCTGCCCAGGAGACTTCGGTTTCCTTGTCTTCGGCGGCGATGGTGCCCTTTTAAGCACCGCCAGCCCCGCTGCTCGTAGAGCCGCTTCTCGATTGTGAAGCGGCTTGAAAGCTTCAAAATCCTTAGGATTTTTGAAGAAAAGGCAGCAGGGTACAGGTCCAGCCCCTGCAACCCCCCCAGGGAATTGTTTCTGGGGAGGAAACAGGCGCGGCTCCCTTTCAACCTGCTGAGACTCCGGGCGGCGTGGGACGTCTCTGCTTCCGCAGAAGAAGCCGGCTGCAGGAAACTTTTAAAGAGCAAGGAAATAACCCAAATAAACACCTGAAATCTACGTGAACCCTGAAACTTTGAACTGCAAGTATTAGCACTTTGCTGATCTTTTATATTGAAGTGAAAATTTCTGAATGAGTGAAAGTGACTGGAGAAAATATGGCGCTCAGCATTAGAGTAAATGAATCAGCGAGTGTGGATTGGTGAAGTCATCTTGTTTTGTTACAAAGTTAAAAAGTTGCTATAAAGTTGCTCCGGCTGTAACAGGAACAAGAGGAAAATCTCTCCCTTTTATTTGACTTTGCTGCATTATAGTTTTGCCCTGATTAAATCTGGGGGACCTTTTTAGAAGGCTTTGTGGAGGTGGCAGAAGAAGCGGAACCTCCCTCTTTAGAAAAGCTAGCTTACGTGGCAGGATGGCTTCAAAGAAGCAGGAAGGCAAAACGGGGGGGATCCCCCACACGCAAACAGGACACGCAGTCACAAGCTCAGAAAAAAGATTTTGATATGGGAGATTTAAAAGAATTTATTTCAAAAATCTTGGATGACAAATTTCAAAAAGCTCAACAGGAAATAGATGATAAAATAAATAAAATAGATGATAAAATTCAAAAGTCTCAACAGGAAATTATGCAGGAAATGCAGCAGAACCAAAAGAAGGTGACCAAAAAAATAACAGATGTGGCGTCTGGCCTGGCAGGATTTATTATGAAAGTTGAATCAAAAGTGGATGAATTTAAATCAGAAGTTAATGCCAAGATGAAAAATAATGATCATAAATTTTTTGATGTTGATGATAAGATGCAGAGAGTTGAGAACGAGATTGTCATGATGCAATTCCGGGCAATGGAATTTGCTATACGGCTTCGAGGAATTAGAGAAGAGGAGAGACAAGATTTGAGACAGATTTGTGCTGAAGCCCTAGCTATGATCTTAAAAATTAATCCTGATATGGTTTTCTGTAAAATAGACAAAATTTACAGAGTCAACTCTTGGGTGGCCAGACAAAGACAATTGCCTAGAGATGTGGTCATATATTTTCTAGACAGAGCAATAAGAAATGATATCCTGCAAAAATCTTTTCTTACTTCTGTGCAAGTGGGCGGATCCAAGATCACAGTTTACAAGGAGCTTCCACCTAAGATGTTGAAATCCAGAAAAGATTTTGGCTTTCTTGTTAAAGAATTGCAGAATAATCAGATCCCATTTCGTTGGGACGCTCCAACTGGCATAATTTTGAGATATAAGGGAGAGAAACACCGTTTGAATACTGTGGAGAAGGCGGAGCAATTCTATACTGAGATTTTTAAAGAAAGAACACCATCCCCACGTACATCTACAGTTTTGGAGATTAAGGAGAGTGATAAGAAGCAACTTCAAGAACCGCAACAACAATCTAAGCAGGAACCAGAGGAGTTGAAGGGCGCTGAAGGAGGTTTTCTGGATGAGCCTTTGCTGGAACCTTCTCCAATCTTGGAGCCGACTTGGGTGGCTGAAGTCAAGGACCAGCGTATAACCCGAGCAAAATCCAAGGAACTTAAAGAAAAGTTACAGCAGGAAAGACAAGATGAAAAGGCTGGGGCCATGGGGAATGTAGGACAGAAGATCTCGGATGAAATCCGAATATTCTGTTCTCTGCTCCAGAAAGAGAATAATGATGATTAAATGTTTATCTTGGAATGTGAATGGGTTGAATGCAACACAGAAAAGGAAGAAAGTATTTGCATATTTAAAACAACATAATAATGATATAATTTGCTTACAAGAAACGCATATTACAGCTCAAGATCAAAACTATTTGAAAAATTCCAAATTAGGAACACATTTTATATCTTCAACTAACCAAAAAAAGAATGGTGTGGTTATTTATGTAAATAAAAAATTAACAGCCAAACTTATAGAAGCTGATCAAGACGGCAGGTTTGTAGCAATTGAATTACTTTCTGCTAATAATCAAATTCTTTTGATAGGAATTTATGCTCCTAATCAACAACAGGACTATTTTTATAAAATGCTACATACTAAAATACTTCAATGGGATTATAGATCTATTTTAATTATGGGAGATTGGAATGGAGTAATTGACTCTAAATTAGACAAAAAGACTTTGGCGAAGTCAAGGATTAGATTACCACAGACCTTTTTTGATATGAAAGAAGACCTGGAATTAAAAGATAATTGGAGAATACATAACCCAAAAGAATTGGATTATACTTTCTTTTCTGACAGACTTAGATCCTTCTCTAGGATTGATTTCATTTTGTTGTCAGATGATTTACTTGTTAGGACAAAAAGAACAAAGATTCTGCCAAGAACTTTGACTGATCATAGCCCAGTGTGGATAGAAATTGAGACATGCAAGACTGAGAGACGCTCTTGGAGATTAAATGAAAACTTGTTCAGATATGAAAAAAATATAATAGAACTTAAAAAGTATTTGAAAGAGTTTTTTGAAATGAATTTGAATAAAGGCACCCCAATGGAAATTGTGTGGGACACAAGCAAAGCTTATATGAGAGGGGTGCTTATTCATATGAACTCTAAACATAGGCTGACCCGACAAAAGAAAAGACTTGAATTGGAAGCAGAAATAAAGAACAAAGAACAGTTACTTATTAAAAACCCAACAGATGAAAGAATACGTGGTGTCATAAAACTTTTGAAAGATCAATTCCAAATGCTTATAGCGGAACAAGTTGCAACAAATTTACAATACGCAAAGCATAATACATTCTGCAACGCCAATAAACCGGGCAGGTGGTTGGCCTACACATTAAGGAAGAAACAGAGCATACGGACTATTGATAGTATTGATATTGGAGGGAAAGAAGTTTTTCAACAGAAATTAATAAAAGAAGCCTTTCTTGAATATTACACTAAACTATATGCCAGAGAGGAGGTGCAGAATGGACTTATAGAAAAATACTTAGACAACAAAAGAGTTACAAAAATCACTGAGCAACAAAAGAAAAGAATGAATTATCCTATAACAGAGGAGGAGATAATAGCAGCAATAAAACAATTAAAAACAGCTAAAGCTCCTGGAACGGATGGTCTGACTGCAGTGTATTATAAAACTTTGCAGGCAGAAATGGTGGAACAACTTAGAGACTTATTTTGTAATATACAACAAGGGGGAAAAGTACCCCCATCATGGACTACAGCTTATATTTCTCTGATACCAAAAGAATAAGCAGGTCCCAAAAAACCAGAGAACTACAGACCAATATCTCTTTTGAATACGGATTACAAAATTTATGCAAAAGTATTAGCCAACAGATTGATGCCAGTAATTCAAAAGGTGATTCATGATGATCAAGCGGGATTTATTGAGGGTAGGCACATGAATGACAATGTAAGGCAAGTAATAGATTTATTGGAATATCTTGAGAAGAATAAACAGATCCCTGCAGTGCTGGTTTTTCTGGATGCAGAGAAGGCCTTTGATAAAGTGGACTGGAATTTTCTATTAAAGACTTTAAAAAGGATGGACTTTGGGGACCAATTTATACAGGCGGTCTCAGCAATTTATCAAGATCAAAAGGCACAGATTATTATTAATGGAAGTTTGACAACAGAGTTTAAAATCAAAAAAGGAACAAGACAGGGATGTCCGCTGTCCCCATTGTTGTTGATTTTAACACTAGAAGTCTTGTTAAATACAATAAGGGACTCTAATACTTTGAAAGGTATAATGATAAGGCAAGAGGATTACAGAATAAAGGCATTTGCAGATGATCTGGTTGTTACCCTATCACAGCCAATGGAATCAATAATCCAGATGAAGGACATTATACAAGACTATGGTAAAGTTTCAGGTTTTAGATTGAACCAGAAAAAAACTAAGATGGTAGTCAAAAATATGACACAAGATTGTAAACTTGAGCTTGAAAGGAGGGCAGGTTTTGAGATTGTACCAAAGGTAAAATATCTAGGAGTTCAGGTTGCAGAATCAAATATGAAATTGTTTCAAAATAATTATGAGGTGTTGTGGCGAGAGGTGCAAAAAGACATGGAGACTTGGAAAAAACTGCAGCTGTCTTTACTTGGAAGAATAGCAGCAGTTAAGATGAATATTTTGCCAAGATTTCTTTTTTTGTTTCAAATGATTCCGGTGCTCAAAAATGATAAACAACTAAAAGTATGGCAAACTGGAGTGAACAAGTTTGTCTGGAACGAGAAAAAACCAAGAGTAAAAATGAAAATTATGCAAGACGTTCCAGAAAGGGGAGGTCTTAAACTTCCAAACCTACAGTTATATTATGATGCAGCAGCTTTGACTTTAGCAAGTGATTGGTTTGGAGGAAAAAAGACTGGAATATTAAACGCAGAAAGTTTCGATTTGGAATTTGGATGGCATGCTTACTTATTTTATGACAGTAAAGTGGACAAAGTATTCAAAAGCCACATACTCAGAGATTCTTTGTTGAGAGTTTGGAAGAAGCACCGAACCAATTGGGATTATAAAATACCGTTATGGCTGGATCTTGGTCATACTTTGTGGAATACAAATATAATGTCACTCGGGGGGTTTTTATATAAAGAGGTTCTTTTTACAGATGCGGGCAGATGGCACCTGAAGACATTACAGACATTGTTGGCTGAAAGGATTAATTTAACTTGGTTACAATATAATCAATTGCAATTGAGATGGAAAGAGGACCAAAAAACTGGTATTATGGAGTATGAGGAAGAATTGGTCAGACATATAAAAGAGAAAGGCCCAATGCATATCAAAAGACTTTATAATGTTTTGTTAGAAAGGGATTCAGAAACTGAACTTGTTAAAGATTGCATGATTAAGTGGGCACAAAATTTTGAGGAACCAGTGATGTTGGAAACATGGGAAAAAATCTGGGTTCAGAATGTTAAATTTACACAGTCACAGAATTTGAGGGAAAATTTTTATAAAATGTTTTACAGATGGCATTTAGACCCCAAAAAATTGTTGTGTATGTACCCTAATGTGCAGCCTAAATGTTGGAGATGTGACTCTCTAGATGCAACATATTATCACGTTTGGTGGACCTGTAAGAAAGTTAAGGCCTTTTGGATAAAAATTTGGTGGGTCATGCAGAATGTCTTGAAGAAAAAAATTCAATTTTCTCCACAATTGTTTTTACTGGGCATAGCTAAGGGTTTTACATTGGGTGAAACAAAACTGATATTGCATATGATAACAGCAGCAAGATTGTTGATAGGTAAATATTGGAAAAATGAAGCGCTGCCCACGATCGAGGAATGGACTTTGAAGATGGCTAGTTTTGCAGAGATGGCGAAGATTTCAGCATATCTAAAAGACTGTTCACAAGAGACTTATGAATGGGAATGGAAGAGGTGGATAGATTATGTTCAGAACAAATATCAAACTAGAAAGTATCAAATAGCTTTTATTTGAGAATGTTATATTAAGATAGAAATATTTTAAGGTAAAGAGGATGAAAAATTTATTTCAAAATGTTATATTAAGATAGAAATATTTTAAGGTAATGAAGATGAAAATTTTTAAGGGGGAGGGAAGGGTTCAAGTTTTATATACAAATGAGGGTTTTTCCCTCTACTTGATATGAGTATACTGTGTGGAAGTCTGGGGGAGAGGGGAGGGTTAGGGTGGGTTAGGGAGGTTGGGAAGTTGGGGGTGGGATGAGGGGGGAAAAAAGGGGTGAAAATGTAATTGTAAAACTTTTGCAATAAAAAAAAAAAAGAAAAAAACCTGCCCAGGAGCAAGAAATTTTTTTTTTCTCAAATGTACTAACGGATGCTAGAATGTGATTCGGGGTGGAATTCCATGTCTAAAAACATTATTATTAGCTGTTTTTAAAAATCGAGTGTTTTTGCTGCCCGAGGAAGAAAACGCCTGATGCCGCGGTCAGAAAAAAAGCTGCCCAGGAGCAAAAAAATTTTTTTTTCTCAAATGTAATAACGGATGCTAGAATGTGATTCGGGGTGGAATTCCATGTCTAAAAATATTATTATTAGCTGTTTTTAAAAATCGAGTTTTTTAGCTGCCCGAGGAAGAAAACGCGTGATGCCGCGGTCAGAAAAAAGGCTGCCCAGGAGGAAAAATTTTTTTTTCTCAAATGTAATAACGGATGCTAGAATGTGATTCGGGGTGGAATTCCATGTCTAAAAATATTATTATTAGCTGTTTTTAAAAATCGAGTGTTTTTGCTGCCCGAGGAAGAAAACGCGTGATGCCGCGGTCAGAAAAAAAGCTGCCCAGGAGCAAAAAAAATTTTTTTCCTCAAATGTAATAACGGATGCTAGAATGTGATTCGGGGTGGAATTCCATGTCTAAAAATATTATTATTAGCTGTTTTTAAAAATCAAGTGTTTTTGCTGCCCGAGGAAGAAAACGCGTAATGCCGCGGTCAGAAAAAAAGCTGCCCAGGAGCAAAAAAAATTTTTTTTCTCAAATGTAATAACGGATGGTAAAATGTGATTCGGGGTGGAATTCCATGTCTAACAATATTATTATTAGCTGTTTTTAAAAATCGAGTGTTTTTGCTGCCCGAGGAAGAAAACGCCTGATGCCGCGGTCAGAAAAAAAGCTGCCCAGGAGCAAAAAAATATTTTTTTTCTCAAATGTAATAACGGATGCTAGAATGTGATTCGGGGTGGAATTCCATGTCTAAAAATATTATTATTAGCTGTTTTTAAAAATCGAGTGTTTTTGCTGCCCGAGGAAGAAAACGCGTGATGCCGCGGTCAGAAAAAAGGCTGCCCAGGAGGAAAATTTTTTTTTTCTCAAATGTAATAACGGATGCTAGAATGTGATTCGGGGTGGAATTCCATGTCTAAAAATATTATTATTAGCTGTTTTTAAAAATCAAGTGTTTTTGCTGCCCGAGGAAGAAAACGCGTGATGCCGCGGTCAGAAAAAAAGCTGCCCAGGAGCAAAAAATTTTTTTTTCCTCAAATGTAATAACGGATGCTAGAATGTGATTCGGGGTGGAATTCCATGTCTAAAAATATTATTATTAGCTGTTTTTAAAAATCAAGTGTTTTTGCTGCCCGAGGAAGAAAACGCGTGATGCCGCGGTCAGAAAAAAAGCTGCCCAGGAGCAAAAAAAATTTTTTTTCTCAAATGTAATAACGGATGGTAAAATGTGATTCGGGGTGGAATTCCATGTCTAACAATATTATTATTAGCTGTTTTTAAAAATCGAGTGTTTTTGCTGCCCGAGGAAGAAAACGCGTGATGCCGCGATCAGAAAAAAAGCTGCCCAGGAACAAAAATTTTTTTTTTCTCAAATGTAATAAGGGATGCTAGAATGTGATTCGGGGTGGAATTCCATGTCTAAAAATATTATTATTAGCTGTTTTTAAAAATCGAGTGTTTTTGCTGCCCCAGGAAGAAAACGCGTGATGCCACGGTCAGAAAAAAAGCTGCCTAGGAGCAAAAAAATTTTTTTTCCTCAAATGTAATAACGGATGCTAGAATGTGATTCGGGGTGGAATTCCATGTCTAAAAATATTATTATTAGCTGTTTTTAAAAATCGAGTGTTTTTGCTGCCCGAGGAAGAAAACGCGTGATGCCGCGATCAGAAAAAAAGCTGCCCAGGAACAAAAATTTTTTTTTTTCTCAAATGTAATAACGGATGCTAGAATGTGATTCGGGGTGGAATTCCATGTCTAAAAATATTATTATTAGCTGTTTTTAAAAATCGAGTGTTTTTGCTGCCCGAGGAAGAAAACGCGTGATGCCGCGGTCAGAAAAAAGGCTGCCCAGGAGGAAAAATTTTTTTTTTTCTCAAATGTAATAAGGGATGCTAGAATGTGATTCGGGGTGGAATTCCATGTCTAAAAATATTATTATTAGCTGTTTTTAAAAATCAAGTGTTTTTGCTGCCCGAGGAAGAAAACGCGTGATGCCGCGGTCAGAAAAAAACCTGCCCAGGAGACTTCCGGTTTCCTTGTCTTCGGCGGCGATGGTGCCCTTTTAAGCACCGCCAGCCCCGCCGCTCGTAGAGCCGCTTCTCGATTGTGAAGCGGCTTGAAAGCTTCAAAATCCTTAGGATTTTTGAAGAAAAGGCAGCAGGGTACAGGTCGAGCCCCTGCAACCCCCCCAGGGAATTGTTTCTGGGGAGGAAACAGGCGCGGCTCCCTTTCAACCTGCTGAGACTCCGGGCGGCGTGGGACGTCTCTGCTTCCGCAGAAGAAGCCGGCTGCAGGAAACTTTTAAAGAGCAAGGAAATAACCCAAATAAACACCTGAAATCTACGTGAACCCTGAAATTTTGAACTGCAAGTATTAGCACTTTGCTGATCTTTTATATTGAAGTGAAAATTTCTGAATGAGTGAAAGTGACTGGAGAAAATATGGCGCTCAGCATTAGAGTAAATGAATCAGCGAGTGTGGATTGGTGAAGTCATCTTGTTTTGTTACAAAGTTAAAAAGTTGCTATAAAGTTGCTCCGGCTGTAACAGGAACAAGAGGAAAATCTCTCCCTTTTATTTGACTTTGCTGCATTATAGTTTTGCCCTGATTAAATCTGGGGTCCTTTTTAGAAGGCTTTGTGGAGGTGGCAGAAGAAGCGGAACCTCCCTCTTTAGAAAAGCTAGCTTACGTGGCAGGATGGCTTCAAAGAAGCAGGAAGGCAAAACAGGGGGGGGATCCCCCACACGCAAACAGGACACACAGTCACAAGCTCAGAAAAAAGATTTTGATATGGGAGATTTAAAAGAATTTATTTCAAAAATCTTGGATGACAAATTTCAAAAAGCTCAACAGGAAATAGATGATAAAATAAATAAAATAGATGATAAAATTCAAAAGTCTCAACAGGAAATTATGCAGGAAATGCAGCAGAACCAAAAGAAGGTGACCAAAAAAATAACAGATGTGGCGTCTGGCCTGGCAGGATTTATTATGAAAGTTGAATCAAAAGTGGATGAATTTAAATCAGAAGTTAATGCCAAGATGAAAAATAATGATCATAAATTTTTTGATGTTGATGATAAGATGCAGAGAGTTGAGAACGAGATTGTCATGATGCAATTCCGGGCAATGGAATTTGCTATACGGCTTCGAGGAATTAGAGAAGAGGAGAGACAAGATTTGAGACAGATTTGTGCTGAAGCCCTAGCTATGATCTTAAAAATTAATCCTGATATGGTTTTCTGTAAAATAGACAAAATTTACAGAGTCAACTCTTGGGTGGCCAGACAAAGACAATTGCCTAGAGATGTGGTCATATATTTTCTAGACAGAGCAATAAGAAATGATATCCTGCAAAAATCTTTTCTTACTTCTGTGCAAGTGGGCGGATCCAAGATCACAGTTTACAAGGAGCTTCCACCTAAGATGTTGAAATCCAGAAAAGATTTTGGCTTTCTTGTTAAAGAATTGCAGAATAATCAGATCCCATTTCGTTGGGACGCTCCAACTGGCATAATTTTGAGATATAAGGGAGAGAAACACCATTTGAATACTGTGGAGAAGGCGGAGCAATTCTATACTGAGATTTTTAAAGAAAGAACACCATCCCCACGTACATCTACAGTTTTGGAGATTAAGGAGAGTGATAAGAAGCAACTTCAAGAACCGCAACAACAATCTAAGCAGGAACCAGAGGAGTTGAAGGGCGCTGAAGGAGGTTTTCTGGATGAGCCTTTGCTGGAACCTTCTCCAATCTTGGAGCCGACTTGGGTGGCTGAAGTCAAGGACCAGCGTATAACCCGAGCAAAATCCAAGGAACTTAAAGAAAAGTTACAGCAGGAAAGACAAGATGAAAAGGCTGGGGCCATGGGGAATGTAGGACAGAAGATCTCGGATGAAATCCGAATATTCTGTTCTCTGCTCCAGAAAGAGAATAATGATGATTAAATGTTTATCTTGGAATGTGAATGGGTTGAATGCAACACAGAAAAGGAAGAAAGTATTTGCATATTTAAAACAACATAATAATGATATAATTTGCTTACAAGAAACGCATATTACAGCTCAAGATCAAAACTATTTGAAAAATTCCAAATTAGGAACACATTTTATATCTTCAACTAACCAAAAAAAGAATGGTGTGGTTATTTATGTAAATAAAAAATTAACAGCCAAACTTATAGAAGCTGATCAAGACGGCAGGTTTGTAGCAATTGAATTACTTTCTGCTAATAATCAAATTCTTTTGATAGGAATTTATGCTCCTAATCAACAACAGGACTATTTTTATAAAATGCTACATACTAAAATACTTCAATGGGATTATAGATCTATTTTAATTATGGGAGATTGGAATGGAGTAATTGACTCTAAATTAGACAAAAAGACTTTGGCGAAGTCAAGGATTAGATTACCACAGACCTTTTTTGATATGAAAGAAGACCTGGAATTAAAAGATATTTGGAGAATACATAACCCAAAAGAATTGGATTATACTTTCTTTTCTGACAGACTTAGATCCTTCTCTAGGATTGATTTCATTTTGTTGTCAGATGATTTACTTGTTAGGACAAAAAGAACAAAGATTCTGCCAAGAACTTTGACTGATCATAGCCCAGTGTGGATAGAAATTGAGACATGCAAGACTGAGAGACGCTCTTGGAGATTAAATGAAAACTTGTTCAGATATGAAAAAAATATAATAGAACTTAAAAAGTATTTGAAAGAGTTTTTTGAAATGAATTTGAATAAAGGCACCCCAATGGAAATTGTGTGGGACACAAGCAAAGCTTATATGAGAGGGGTGCTTATTCATATGAACTCTAAACATAGGCTGACCCGACAAAAGAAAAGACTTGAATTGGAAGCAGAAATAAAGAACAAAGAACAGTTACTTATTAAAAACCCAACAGATGAAAGAATACGTGGTGTCATAAAACTTTTGAAAGATCAATTCCAAATGCTTATAGCGGAACAAGTTGCAACAAATTTACAATACGCAAAGCATAATACATTCTGCAACGCCAATAAACCGGGCAGGTGGTTGGCCTACACATTAAGGAAGAAACAGAGCATACGGACTATTGATAGTATTGATATTGGAGGGAAAGAAGTTTTTCAACAGAAATTAATAAAAGAAGCCTTTCTTGAATATTACACTAAACTATATGCCAGAGAGGAGGTGCAGAATGGACTTATAGAAAAATACTTAGACAACAAAAGAGTTACAAAAATCACTGAGCAACAAAAGAAAAGAATGAATTATCCTATAACAGAGGAGGAGATAATAGCAGCAATAAAACAATTAAAAACAGCTAAAGCTCCTGGAACGGATGGTCTGACTGCAGTGTATTATAAAACTTTGCAGGCAGAAATGGTGGAACAACTTAGAGACTTATTTTGTAATATACAACAAGGGGGAAAAGTACCCCCATCATGGACTACAGCTTATATTTCTCTGATACCAAAAGAATAAGCAGGTCCCAAAAAACCAGAGAACTACAGACCAATATCTCTTTTGAATACGGATTACAAAATTTATGCAAAAGTATTAGCCAACAGATTGATGCCAGTAATTCAAAAGGTGATTCATGATGATCAAGCGGGATTTATTGAGGGTAGGCACATGAATGACAATGTAAGGCAAGTAATAGATTTATTGGAATATCTTGAGAAGAATAAACAGATCCCTGCAGTGCTGGTTTTTCTGGATGCAGAGAAGGCCTTTGATAAAGTGGACTGGAATTTTCTATTAAAGACTTTAAAAAGGATGGACTTTGGGGACCAATTTATACAGGCGGTCTCAGCAATTTATCAAGATCAAAAGGCACAGATTATTATTAATGGAAGTTTGACAACAGAGTTTAAAATCAAAAAAGGAACAAGACAGGGATGTCCGCTGTCCCCATTGTTGTTGATTTTAACACTAGAAGTCTTGTTAAATACAATAAGGGACTCTAATACTTTGAAAGGTATAATGATAAGGCAAGAGGATTACAGAATAAAGGCATTTGCAGATGATCTGGTTGTTACCCTATCACAGCCAATGGAATCAATAATCCAGATGAAGGACATTATACAAGACTATGGTAAAGTTTCAGGTTTTAGATTGAACCAGAAAAAAACTAAGATGGTAGTCAAAAATATGACACAAGATTGTAAACTTGAGCTTGAAAGGAGGGCAGGTTTTGAGATTGTACCAAAGGTAAAATATCTAGGAGTTCAGGTTGCAGAATCAAATATGAAATTGTTTCAAAATAATTATGAGGTGTTGTGGCGAGAGGTGCAAAAAGACATGGAGACTTGGAAAAAACTGCAGCTGTCTTTACTTGGAAGAATAGCAGCAGTTAAGATGAATATTTTGCCAAGATTTCTTTTTTTGTTTCAAATGATTCCGGTGCTCAAAAATGATAAACAACTAAAAGTATGGCAAACTGGAGTGAACAAGTTTGTCTGGAACGAGAAAAAACCAAGAGTAAAAATGAAAATTATGCAAGACGTTCCAGAAAGGGGAGGTCTTAAACTTCCAAACCTACAGTTATATTATGATGCAGCAGCTTTGACTTTAGCAAGTGATTGGTTTGGAGGAAAAAAGACTGGAATATTAAACGCAGAAAGTTTCGATTTGGAATTTGGATGGCACGCTTACTTATTTTATGACAGTAAAGTGGACAAAGTATTCAAAAGCCACATACTCAGAGATTCTTTGTTGAGAGTTTGGAAGAAGCACCGAACCAATTGGGATTATAAAATACCGTTATGGCTGGATCTTGGTCATACTTTGTGGAATACAAATATAATGTCACTCGGGGGGTTTTTATATAAAGAGGTTCTTTTTACAGATGCGGGCAGATGGCACCTGAAGACATTACAGACATTGTTGGCTGAAAGGATTAATTTAACTTGGTTACAATATAATCAATTGCAATTGAGATGGAAAGAGGACCAAAAAACTGGTATTATGGAGTATGAGGAAGAATTGGTCAGACATATAAAAGAGAAAGGCCCAATGCATATCAAAAGACTTTATAATGTTTTGTTAGAAAGGGATTCAGAAACTGAACTTGTTAAAGATTGCATGATTAAGTGGGCACAAAATTTTGAGGAACCAGTGATGTTGGAAACATGGGAAAAAATCTGGGTTCAGAATGTTAAATTTACACAGTCACAGAATTTGAGGGAAAATTTTTATAAAATGTTTTACAGATGGCATTTAGACCCCAAAAAATTGTTGTGTATGTACCCTAATGTGCAGCCTAAATGTTGGAGATGTGACTCTCTAGATGCAACATATTATCACGTTTGGTGGACCTGTAAGAAAGTTAAGGCCTTTTGGATAAAAATTTGGTGGGTCATGCAGAATGTCTTGAAGAAAAAAATTCAATTTTCTCCACAATTGTTTTTACTGGGCATAGCTAAGGGTTTTACATTGGGTGAAACAAAACTGATATTGCATATGATAACAGCAGCAAGATTGTTGATAGGTAAATATTGGAAAAATGAAGCGCTGCCCACGATCGAGGAATGGACTTTGAAGATGGCTAGTTTTGCAGAGATGGCGAAGATTTCAGCATATCTAAAAGACTGTTCACAAGAGACTTATGAATGGGAATGGAAGAGGTGGATAGATTATGTTCAGAACAAATATCAAACTAGAAAGTATCAAATAGCTTTTATTTGAGAATGTTATATTAAGATAGAAATATTTTAAGGTAAAGAGGATGAAAAATTTATTTCAAAATGTTATATTAAGATAGAAATATTTTAAGGTAATGAAGATGAAAATTTTTAAGGGGGAGGGAAGGGTTCAAGTTTTATATACAAATGAGGGTTTTTCCCTCTACTTGATATGAGTATACTGTGTGGAAGTCTGGGGGAGAGGGGAGGGTTAGGGTGGGTTAGGGAGGTTGGGAAGTTGGGGGTGGGATGAGGGGGAAAAAAAAGGGGTGAAAATGTAATTGTAAAACTTTTGCAATAAAAAAAAAAAAGAAAAAAACCTGCCCAGGAGCAAGAAATTTTTTTTTTCTCAAATGTACTAACGGATGCTAGAATGTGATTCGGGGTGGAATTCCATGTCTAAAAATATTATTATTAGCTGTTTTTAAAAATCGAGTGTTTTTGCTGCCCGACGAAGAAAACGCCTGATGCCGCGGTCAGAAAAAATGCTGCCCAGGAGCAAAAAAATTTTTTTTTCTCAAATGTAATAACGGATGCTAGAATGTGATTCGGGGTGGAATTCCATGTCTAAAAATATTATTATTAGCTGTTTTTAAAAATCGAGTTTTTTAGCTGCCCGAGGAAGAAAACACGTGATGCCGCGGTCAGAAAAAAAGCTGCCGAGGAGCCAAAAATTTTTTTTTCTCAAATGTAATAACGGTTGCTAGAACATGATTCGGGGAGGAATTCCATGTCTAAAAATATTATTATTACCTGTTTTTAAAAATCGAGTGTTTTTGCTGCCCGAGGAAGAAAAAGCGTGATGACGCGGTCAGAAAAAAAGCTGCCCAGGAGCAAAAAAATATTTTTTTCTCAAATGTAATAACGGATGCTAGAATGTGATTCGGGGTGGA
This sequence comes from Arizona elegans, assembly GCA_022577455.1. Classification (NCBI taxonomy): domain Eukaryota; kingdom Metazoa; phylum Chordata; class Lepidosauria; order Squamata; family Colubridae; genus Arizona; species Arizona elegans. The sequence goes on from JAKOOJ010000001.1 coordinate 162,121,439, forward strand.
ATTCCATGTCTAAAAATATTATTATTAGCTGTTTTTAAAAATCGAGTGTTTTTGCTGCCCGAGGAAGAAAACGCCTGATGCCGCGGTCAGAAAAAATGCTGCCCAGGAGCAAAAAAATTTTTTTTTCTCAAATGTAATAACGGATGCTAGAATGTGATTCGGGGTGGAATTCCATGTCTAAAAATATTATTATTAGCTGTTTTTAAAAATCGAGTTTTTTAGCTGCCCGAGGAAGAAAACACGTGATGCCGCGGTCAGAAAAAAAGCTGCCGAGGAGCCAAAAATTTTTTTTTCTCAAATGTAATAACGGTTGCTAGAACATGATTCGGGGTGGAATTCCATGTCTAAAAATATTATTATTACCTGTTTTTAAAAATCGAGTGTTTTTGCTGCCCGAGGAAGAAAACGCATGATGCCGTGGTCAGAAAAAAAGCTGCCCAGGAGCAAAAAAAAAATTTTTTTTCTCAAATGGAATAACGGATGCTAGAATGTGATTCCGGGTGGAATTCCATGTCTAAAAATATTATTAGCTGTTTTTAAAAATCGAGTGTTTTTGCTGCCCGAGGAAGAAAACGCGTGATGCCACGGTCAGAAAAAAAGCTGCCCAGGAGCAAAAAAAATTTTTTTTTCTCAAATGTAATAACGGATGCTAGAATGTGATTTGGGGTGGAATTCCATGTCTAAAAATATTATTATTAGCTGTTTTTAAAAATCGAGTGTTTTTGCTGCCCGAGGAAGAAAACGCCTGATGCCGCGGTCAGAAAAAATGCTGCCCAGGAGCAAAAAAATTTTTTTTCTCAAATGTAATAACGGATGCTAGAATGTGATTCGGGGTGGAATTCCATGTCTAAAAATATTATTATTAGCTGTTTTTAAAAATCGAGTTTTTTAGCTGCCCGAGCAAGAAAACACGTGATGCCGCGGTCAGAAAAAAAGCTGCCCAGGAGCAAAAAAATTTTTTTTTCTCAAATGTACTAACGGATGCTAGAATGTGATTCGGGGTGGAATTCCATGTCTAAAAATATTATTATTAGCTGTTTTTAAAAATCGAGTGTTTTTGCTTCCCGAGGAAGAAAACGCGTGATACCGCGGTCAGAAAAAAAGCTGCACAGGAGCAAAAAAAATTTTTTTCTCAAATGTACTAACGGATGCTAGAATGTGATTCGGGGTAGAATTCCATGTCTAAAAATATTATTATTAGCTGTTTTTAACAATCGAGTGTTTTTGCTGCCCGATGAAGAAAACGCCTGATGCCGCGGTCAGAAAAAATGCTGCCCAGGAGCAAAAAAAATTTTTTTTCTCAAATGTAATAACGGATGCTAGAATGTGATTCGGGGTGGAATTCCATGTCTAAAAATATTATTATTAGCTGTTTTTAAAAATCGAGTGTTTTTGCTGCCCGAGGAAGAAAATGCCTGATGCCGCGGTCAGAAAAAATGCTGCCCAGGAGCAAAAAAATTTTTTTTTCTCAAATGTAATAACGGTTGCTAGAATGTGATTCGGGGTGGAATTCCATGTCTAAAAATATTATTATTAGCTGTTTTTAAAAATCGAGTTTTTTAGCTGCCCGAGGAAGAAAACATGTGATGCCGCGGTCAGAAAAAAAGCTGCCGAGGAGCCAAAAAATTTTTTTTTCTCAAATGTAATAACGGTTGCTAGAACATGATTCGGGGTGGAATTCCATGTCTAAAAATATTATTATTAGCTGTTTTTAAAAATTGAGTGTTTTTGCTGCCCGAGCAAGAAAACGCCTGATGCCGCGGTCAGAAAAAATGCTGCCCAGGAGAAAAAAATTTTTTTTTCCCAAATGTAATAACGGATACTAGAATGTGATTCGGGGTGGAATTCCATGTCTAAAAATATTATTATTAGCTGTTTTTAAAAATCGAGTTTTTTACCTGCCCGAGCAAGAAAGCACGTGATACCGCGGTCAGAAAAAAAGCTGCCGAGGAGCAAAAAAATTTTTTTTCTCAAATGTAATAACGGATGCTAGAATGTGATTCGGGGTGGAATTCCATGTCTAAAAATATTATTATTAGCTGTTTTTAAAAATTGAGTGTTTTTGCTGCACGAGGAAGAAAACGCGTAATGATGCGGTAGGAAAAAAAGCTACCCAGGAGCAAAAAAAATTTTTTTTTCTCAAATGTAATAACAGATGCTAGAATGTGATTCGGGGTGGAATTCCATGTCTAAAAATATTATTATTAGCTGTTTTTAAAAATCGAGTGTTTTTGCTTCCCGAGGAAGAAAACGCGTGATGCCGCGGTCAGAAAAAAAGCTGCACAGGAGCAAAAAAAATTTTTTTCTCAAATGTAATAACGGATGCTAGAATGTGATTCGGGGTGGAATTCCATGTCTAAAAATATTATTAGCTGTTTTTAAAAATCGAGTGTTTTTGCTGCCCGAGGAAGAAAACGCGTGATGCCGCGGTCAGAAAAAATGCTGCCCAGGAGCAAAAAAATTTTTTTTTCTCAAATGTACTAACGGATGCTAGAATGTGATTCGGGGTGGAATTCCATGTCTAAAAATATTATTATTAGCTGTTTTTAAAAATCGAGTTTTTTAGCTGCCCGAGCAAGAAAACACGTGATGCCGCCATCAGAAAAAAAGCTGCCCAGGAGCAAAAAAAAATTTTCTTTCCCAAATGTAATAACGGATGCTAGAATGTGATGCAGTTTGGAATTCCATGTCTAAAAATATTATTATTAGCAGTTTTTAAAAATTGAGTGTTTTTGCTGCCCGAGGAAGAAAACGCGTGATGCCGCGGTCAGAAAAAAAGCTGCCCAGGAGCAAAAAAAATTTTTTTTCTCAAATGTAATAACGGATGCTAGAATGTGATTCGGGGTGGAATTCCATGTCTAAAAATATTATTATTAGCTGTTTTTAAAAATCGAGTGTTTTTGCTGCCCGAGGAAGAAAACGCGTGATGCCGCGGTCAGAAAAAAAGCTGCACAGGAGCAAAAAAATTTTTTTTCTCAAATGTAATAACGGATGCTAGAATGTGATTCGGGGTGGAATTCCATGTCTAAAAATATTATTATTAGCTGTTTTTAAAAATCGAGTGTTTTTGCTTCCCGAGGAAGAAAACGCGTGATGCCGCGGTCAGAAAAAAAGCTGCACAGGAGCAAAAAAAATTTTTTTCTCAAATGTAATAACGGATGCTAGAATGTGATTCGGGGTGGAATTCCATGTCTAAAAATATTATTATTAGCTGTTTTTAAATATCGAGTGTTTTTGGTGCCCGAGGATGAAAATGCGTGATGCCGCGGTGAGAATAAAAGCTGCACAGGAGCAAAAAAAATTTTTTTCTCAAATGTAATAACGGATGCTAGAATGTGATTCGGGGTGGAATTCCATGTCTAAAAATATTATTATTAGCTGTTTTTAAAAATCGAGTGTTTTTGCTGCCCAAGGAAGAAAACGCGTGATGCCGCGGTCAGAAAAAAACCTGCCCAGGAGCAAAAAAATTTTTTTTTCTCAAATGTACTAACGGATGCTAGAATGTGATTCGGGGTGGAATTCCATGTCTAAAAATATTATTATTAGCTGTTTTTAAAAATCTAGTGTTTTTGCTGCCCAAGAAAGAAAACGCGTGATGCCGCGGTCAGAAAAAAACCTGCCCAGGAGCAAAAAAATTTTTTTTTCTCAAATGTACTAACGGATGCTAGAATGTGATTCGGGGTGGAATTCCATGTCTAAAAATATTATTATTAGCTGCTGTTAAAAATTGAATGTTTTTGCTACCCGAGGAAGAAAACGTGTCATGCCGCGGTCAGAAAAAAAGCTGCACAGGAGCAAAAAAAAATTTTTTTTCTCAAATGTAATAACGGATGCTAGAATGTGATTCGGGGTGGAATTCCATGTCTAAAAATATTATTATTAGCTGTTTTTAAAAATCGAGTTTTTTACCTGCCCGAGCAAGAAAGCACGTGATACCGCGGTCAGAAAAAAAGCTGCCGAGGAGCAAAAAAATTTTTTTTCTCAAATGTAATAACGGATGCTAGAATGTGATTCGGGGTGGAATTCCATGTCTAAAAATATTATTATTAGCTGTTTTTAAAAATTGAGTGTTTTTGCTGCCCGAGGAAGAAAACGCGTAATGATGCGGTAGGAAAAAAAGCTACCCAGGAGCAAAAAAAATTTTTTTTTCTCAAATGTAATAACAGATGCTAGAATGTGATTCGGGGTGGAATTCCATGTCTAAAAATATTATTATTAGCTGTTTTTAAAAATCGAGTGTTTTTGCTTCCCGAGGAAGAAAACGCGTGATGCCGCGGTCAGAAAAAAAGCTGCACAGGAGCAAAAAAAATTTTTTTCTCAAATGTAATAACGGATGCTAGAATGTGATTCGGGGTGGAATTCCATGTCTAAAAATATTATTAGCTGTTTTTAAAAATCGAGTGTTTTTGCTGCCCGAGGAAGAAAACGCGTGATGCCGCGGTCAGAAAAAAAGCTGCCCAGGAGCAAAAAAATTTTTTTTTCTCAAATGTAATAACGGATGCTAGAATGTGATTCGGGGTGGAATTCCATGTCTAAAAATATTATTATTAGCTGTTTTTAAATATCGAGTGTTTTTGGTGCCCGAGGATGAAAATGCGTGATGCCGCGGTGAGAATAAAAGCTGCACAGGAGCAAAAAAAATTTTTTTCTCAAATGTAATAACGGATGCTAGAATGTGATTCGGGGTGGAATTCCATGTCTAAAAATATTATTAGCTGTTTTTAAAAATCGAGTGTTTTTGCTGCCCGAGGAAGAAAACGCGTGATGCCGCGGTCAGAAAAAAAGCTGCCCAGGAGCAAAAAAATATTATTTCTCAAATGTAATAACGGATGCTAGAATGTGATTCGGGGTGGAATTCCATGTCTAAAAATATTATTATTAGCTGTTTTTAAAAATCGAGTGTTTTTGCTGCCCGATGAAGAAAACGCCTGATGCCGCGGTCAGAAAAAATGCTGCCCAGGAGCAAAAAAAATTTTTTTTCTCAAATGTAATAACGGATGCTAGAATGTGATTCGGGGTGGAATTCCATGTCTAAAAATATTATTATTAGCTGTTTTTAAAAATCGAGTGTTTTTGCTGCCCGAGGAAGAAAATGCCTGATGCCGCGGTCAGAAAAAATGCTGCCCAGGAGCAAAAAATTTTTTTTTTCTCAAATGTAATAACGGTTGCTAGAATGTGATTCGGGGTGGAATTCCAAGTCTAAAAATATTATTATTAGCTGTTTTTAAAAATCGAGTGTTTTTGCTGCCCGAGGAAGAAAACGCGTGATGCCGCGGTCAGAAAAAAAGCTGCCCAGGAGCAAAAAAAATTTTTTTCTCAAATGTACTAACGGATGCTAGAATGTGATTCGGGGTGGAATTCCATGTCTAAAAATATTATTATTAGCTGTTTTTAAAAATTGAGTGTTTTTGCTGCCCGAGGAAGAAAACGCGTGATGATGCGGTCAGAAAAAAAGCTACACAGGAGCAAAAAAATTTTTTTTTCTCAAATGTAATAACGGATGCTAGAATGTGATTCGGGGTGGAATTCCATGTCTAAAAATATTATTATTAGCTGTTTTTAAAAATCGAGTGTTTTTGCTTCCCGAGGAAGAAAACGCGTGATGCCGCGGTCAGAAAAAAAGCTGCCCAGGAGCAAAAAAAATTTTTTTCTCAAATGTAATAACGGATGCTAGAATGTGATTCGGGGTGGAATTCCATGTCTAAAAATATTATTATTAGCTGTTTTTAAATATCGAGTGTTTTTGGTGCCCGAGGATGAAAATGCGTGATGCCGCGGTGAGAATAAAAGCTGCACAGGAGCAAAAAAAATTTTTTTCTCAAATGTAATAACGGATGCTAGAATGTGATTCGGGGTGGAATTCCATGTCTAAAAATATTATTATTAGCTGTTTTTAAAAATCGAGTGTTTTTGCTGCCCGATGAAGAAAACGCCTGATGCCGCGGTCAGAAAAAATGCTGCCCAGGAGCAAAAAAAATTTTTTTTCTCAAATGTAATAACGGATGCTAGAATGTGATTCGGGGTGGAATTCCATGTCTAAAAATATTATTATTAGCTGTTTTTAACAATCGAGTGTTTTTGCTGCCCGAGGAAGAAAACGCCTGATGCCGCTGTCAGAAAAAAAGCTACCCAGGAGCAAAAAAAAATTTTTTTTCTCAAATGTAATAACGGATGCTAGAATGTGATTCGGGGTGGAATTCCAAGTCTAAAAATATTATTATTAGCTGTTTTTAAAAATCGAGTGTTTTTGCTGCCCGAGGAAGAAAACGCGTGATGCCGCGGTCAGAAAAAAAGCTGCCCAGGAGCAAAAAAATTTTTTTTCTCAAATGTACTAACGGATGCTAGAATGTGATTCGGGGTGGAATTCCATGTCTAAAAATATTATTATTAGCTGTTTTTAAAAATTGAGTGTTTTTGCTGCCCGAGGAAGAAAACGCGTGATGATGCGGTCAGAAAAAAAGCTACACAGGAGCAAAAAAATTTTTTTTTCTCAAATGTAATAACGGATGCTAGAATGTGATTCGGGGTGGAATTCCATGTCTAAAAATATTATTATTAGCTGTTTTTAAAAATCGAGTGTTTTTGCTTCCCGAGGAAGAAAACGCGTGATGCCGCGGTCAGAAAAAAAGCTGCCCAGGAGCAAAAAAAATTTTTTTCTCAAATGTAATAACGGATGCTAGAATGTGATTCGGGGTGGAATTCCATGTCTAAAAATATTATTATTAGCTGTTTTTAAATATCGAGTGTTTTTGGTGCCCGAGGATGAAAATGCGTGATGCCGCGGTGAGAATAAAAGCTGCACAGGAGCAAAAAAAATTTTTTTCTCAAATGTAATAACGGATGCTAGAATGTGATTCGGGGTGGAATTCCATGTCTAAAAATATTATTATTAGCTGTTTTTAAAAATCGAGTGTTTTTGCTGCCCAAGGAAGAAAACGCGTGATGCCGCGGTCAGAAAAAAACCTGCCCAGGAGCAAAACAATTTTTTTTTCTCAAATGTACTAACGGATGCTAGAATGTGATTCGGGGTGGAATTCCATGTCTAAAAATATTATTATTAGCTGTTTTTAAAAATCGAGTGTTTTTGCTGCCCAAGAAAGAAAACGCGTGATGCCGCAGTCAGAAAAAAAACTGCCCAGGAGCAAAAAAAATTTTTTTTCTCAAATGTACTAACGGATGCTAGAATGTGATTCGGGGTCGAATTCCATGTCTAAAATTATTATTATTAGCTGCTGTTAAAAATTGAATGTTTTTGCTACCCGAGGAAGAAAACGTGTCATGCCGTGGTCAGAAAAAAAGCTGCACAGGAGCAAAAAAAATTTTTTTTCTCAAATGTAATAACGGATGCTAGAATGTGATTCGGGGTGGAATTCCATGTCTAAAAATATTATTATTAGCTGTTTTTAAAAATGGAGTGTTTTTGCTGCCCGAGGAAGAAAACGCGTGATGCCGCGGTCAGAAAAAAAGCTGCCCAGGAGCAAAAAAAATTTTTTTTTTCTCAAATGTAATAATGGATGCTAGAATGTGATTCGGGGTTGAATTCCATGTCTAAAAATATTATTATTAGCTGTTTTTAAAAATTGAGTGTTTTTGCTGCCTGAGCAAAAAAACGCATGATGCCGCGGTAGGAAAAAAAGCTGCCCAGGAACAAAAAAATTTTTTTTTTCTCAAATGTAATAAGGGATGCTAGAATGTGATTCGGGGTGGAATTCCATGTCTAAAAATATTATTATTAGCTGTTTTTAAAAATCAAGTGTTTTTGCTGCCCGAGGAAGAAAACGCGTGATGCCGCGGTCAGAAAAAAACCTGCCCAGGAGACTTCCGGTTTCCTTGTCTTCAGCGGCGATGGTGCCCTTTTAAGCACCGCCAGCCCCGCCGCTCGTAGAGCCGCTTCTCGATTGTGAAGCGGCTTGAAAGCTTCAAAATCCTTAGGATTTTTGAAGAAAAGGCAGCAGGGTACAGGTCGAGCCCCTGCAACCCCCCCAGGGAATTGTTTCTGGGGAGGAAACAGGCGCGGCTCCCTTTCAACCTGCTGAGACTCCGGGCGGCGTGGGACGTCTCTGCTTCCGCAGAAGAAGCCGGCTGCAGGAAACTTTTAAAGAGCAAGGAAATAACCCAAATAAACACCTGAAATCTACTTGAACCCTGAAATTTTGAACTGCAAGTATTAGCACTTTGCTGATCTTTTATATTGAAGTGAAAATTTCTGAATGAGTGAAAGTGACTGGAGAAAATATGGCGCTCAGCATTAGAGTAAATGAATCAGCGAGTGTGGATTGGTGAAGTCATCTTGTTTTGTTACAAAGTTAAAAAGTTGCTATAAAGTTGCTCCGGCTGTAACAGGAACAAGAGGAAAATCTCTCCCTTTTATTTGACTTTGCTGCATTATAGTTTTGCCCTGATTAAATCTGGGGGACCTTTTTAGAAGGCTTTGTGGAGGTGGCAGAAGAAGCGGAACCTCCCTCTTTAGAAAAGCTAGCTTACGTGGCAGGATGGCTTCAAAGAAGCAGGAAGGCAAAACAGGGGGGGGATCCCCCACACGCAAACAGGACACACAGTCACAAGCTCAGAAAAAAGATTTTGATATGGGAGATTTAAAAGAATTTATTTCAAAAATCTTGGATGACAAATTTCAAAAAGCTCAACAGGAAATAGATGATAAAATAAATAAAATAGATGATAAAATTCAAAAGTCTCAACAGGAAATTATGCAGGAAATGCAGCAGAACCAAAAGAAGGTGACCAAAAAAATAACAGATGTGGCGTCTGGCCTGGCAGGATTTATTATGAAAGTTGAATCAAAAGTGGATGAATTTAAATCAGAAGTTAATGCCAAGATGAAAAATAATGATCATAAATTTTTTGATGTTGATGATAAGATGCAGAGAGTTGAGAACGAGATTGTCATGATGCAATTCCGGGCAATGGAATTTGCTATACGGCTTCGAGGAATTAGAGAAGAGGAGAGACAAGATTTGAGACAGATTTGTGCTGAAGCCCTAGCTATGATCTTAAAAATTAATCCTGATATGGTTTTCTGTAAAATAGACAAAATTTACAGAGTCAACTCTTGGGTGGCCAGACAAAGACAATTGCCTAGAGATGTGGTCATATATTTTCTAGACAGAGCAATAAGAAATGATATCCTGCAAAAATCTTTTCTTACTTCTGTGCAAGTGGGCGGATCCAAGATCACAGTTTACAAGGAGCTTCCACCTAAGATGTTGAAATCCAGAAAAGATTTTGGCTTTCTTGTTAAAGAATTGCAGAATAATCAGATCCCATTTCGTTGGGACGCTCCAACTGGCATAATTTTGAGATATAAGGGAGAGAAACACCGTTTGAATACTGTGGAGAAGGCGGAGCAATTCTATACTGAGATTTTTAAAGAAAGAACACCATCCCCACGTACATCTACAGTTTTGGAGATTAAGGAGAGTGATAAGAAGCAACTTCAAGAACCGCAACAACAATCTAAGCAGGAACCAGAGGAGTTGAAGGGCGCTGAAGGAGGTTTTCTGGATGAGCCTTTGCTGGAACCTTCTCCAATCTTGGAGCCGACTTGGGTGGCTGAAGTCAAGGACCAGCGTATAACCCGAGCAAAATCCAAGGAACTTAAAGAAAAGTTACAGCAGGAAAGACAAGATGAAAAGGCTGGGGCCGTGGGGAATGTAGGACAGAAGATCTCGGATGAAATCCGAATATTCTGTTCTCTGCTCCAGAAAGAGAATAATGATGATTAAATGTTTATCTTGGAATGTGAATGGGTTGAATGCAACACAGAAAAGGAAGAAAGTATTTGCATATTTAAAACAACATAATAATGATATAATTTGCTTACAAGAAACGCATATTACAGCTCAAGATCAAAACTATTTGAAAAATTCCAAATTAGGAACACATTTTATATCTTCAACTAACCAAAAAAAGAATGGTGTGGTTATTTATGTAAATAAAAAATTAACAGCCAAACTTATAGAAGCTGATCAAGACGGCAGGTTTGTAGCAATTGAATTACTTTCTGCTAATAATCAAATTCTTTTGATAGGAATTTATGCTCCTAATCAACAACAGGACTATTTTTATAAAATGCTACATACTAAAATACTTCAATGGGATTATAGATCTATTTTAATTATGGGAGATTGGAATGGAGTAATTGACTCTAAATTAGACAAAAAGACTTTGGCGAAGTCAAGGATTAGATTACCACAGACCTTTTTTGATATGAAAGAAGACCTGGAATTAAAAGATATTTGGAGAATACATAACCCAAAAGAATTGGATTATACTTTCTTTTCTGACAGACTTAGATCCTTCTCTAGGATTGATTTCATTTTGTTGTCAGATGATTTACTTGTTAGGACAAAAAGAACAAAGATTCTGCCAAGAACTTTGACTGATCATAGCCCAGTGTGGATAGAAATTGAGACATGCAAGACTGAGAGACGCTCTTGGAGATTAAATGAAAACTTGTTCAGATATGAAAAAAATATAATAGAACTTAAAAAGTATTTGAAAGAGTTTTTTGAAATGAATTTGAATAAAGGCACCCCAATGGAAATTGTGTGGGACGCAAGCAAAGCTTATATGAGAGGGGTGCTTATTCATATGAACTCTAAACATAGGCTGACCCAACAAAAGAAAAGACTTGAATTGGAAGCAGAAATAAAGAACAAAGAACAGTTACTTATTAAAAACCCAACAGATGAAAGAATACGTGGTGTCATAAAACTTTTGAAAGATCAATTCCAAATGCTTATAGCGGAACAAGTTGCAACAAATTTACAATACGCGAAGCATAATACATTCTGCAACGCCAATAAACCGGGCAGGTGGTTGGCCTACACATTAAGGAAGAAACAGAGCATACGGACTATTGATAGTATTGATATTGGAGGGAAAGAAGTTTTTCAACAGAAATTAATAAAAGAAGCCTTTCTTGAATATTACACTAAACTATATGCCAGAGAGGAGGTGCAGAATGGACTTATAGAAAAATACTTAGACAACAAAAGAGTTACAAAAATCACTGAGCAACAAAAGGAAAGAATGAATTATCCTATAACAGAGGAGGAGATAATAGCAGCAATAAAACAATTAAAAACAGCTAAAGCTCCTGGAACGGATGGTCTGACTGCAGTGTATTATAAAACTTTGCAGGCAGAAATGGTGGAACAACTTAGAGACTTATTTTGTAATATACAACAAGGGGGAAAAGTACCCCCATCATGGACTACAGCTTATATTTCTCTGATACCAAAAGAATAAGCAGGTCCCCAAAAACCAGAGAACTACAGACCAATATCTCTTTTGAATACGGATTACAAAATTTATGCAAAAGTATTAGCCAACAGATTGATGCCAGTAATTCAAAAGGTGATTCATGATGATCAAGCGGGATTTATTGAGGGTAGGCACATGAATGACAATGTAAGGCAAGTAATAGATTTATTGGAATATCTTGAGAAGAATAAACAGATCCCTGCAGTGCTGGTTTTTCTGGATGCAGAGAAGGCCTTTGATAAAGTGGACTGGAATTTTCTATTAAAGACTTTAAAAAGGATGGACTTTGGGGACCAATTTATACAGGCAGTCTCAGCAATTTATCAAGATCAAAAGGCACAGATTATTATTAATGGAAGTTTGACAACAGAGTTTAAAATCAAAAAAGGAACAAGACAGGGATGTCCGCTGTCCCCATTGTTGTTGATTTTAACACTAGAAGTCTTGTTAAATACAATAAGGGACTCTAATACTTTGAAAGGTATAATGATAAGGCAAGAGGATTACAGAATAAAGGCATTTGCAGATGATCTGGTTGTTACCCTATCACAGCCAATGGAATCAATAATCCAGATGAAGGACATTATACAAGACTATGGTAAAGTTTCAGGTTTTAGATTGAACCAGAAAAAAACTAAGATGGTAGTCAAAAATATGACACAAGATTGTAAACTTGAGCTTGAAAGGAGGGCAGGTTTTGAGATTGTACCAAAGGTAAAATATCTAGGAGTTCAGGTTGCAGAATCAAATATGAAATTGTTTCAAAATAATTATGAGGTGTTGTGGCGAGAGGTGCAAAAAGACATGGAGACTTGGAAAAAACTGCAGCTGTCTTTACTTGGAAGAATAGCAGCAGTTAAGATGAATATTTTGCCAAGATTTCTTTTTTTGTTTCAAATGATTCCGGTGCTCAAAAATGATAAACAACTAAAAGTATGGCAAACTGGAGTGAACAGGTTTGTCTGGAACGAGAAAAAACCAAGAGTAAAAATGAAAATTATGCAAGACGTTCCAGAAAGGGGAGGTCTTAAACTTCCAAACCTACAGTTATATTATGATGCAGCAGCTTTGACTTTAGCAAGTGATTGATTTGGAGGAAAAAAGACTGGAATATTAAACGCAGAAAGTTTCAATTTGGAATTTGGATGGCACGCTTACTTATTTTATGACAGTAAAGTGGACAAAGTATTCAAAAGCCACATACTCAGAGATTCTTTGTTGAGAGTTTGGAAGAAGCACCGAACCAATTGGGATTATAAAATACCGTTATGGCTGGATCTTGGTCATACTTTGTGGAATACAAATATAATGTCACTCGGGGGGTTTTTATATAAAGAGGTTCTTTTTACAGATGCGGGCAGATGGCACCTGAAGACATTACAGACATTGTTGGCTGAAAGGATTAATCTAACTTGGTTACAATATAATCAATTGCAATTGAGATGGAAAGAGGACCAAAAAACTGGTATTATGGAGTATGAGGAAGAATTGGTCAGACATATAAAAGAGAAAGGCCCAATGCATATCAAAAGACTTTATAATGTTTTGTTAGAAAGGGATTCAGAAACTGAACTTGTTAAAGATTGCATGATTAAGTGGGCACAAAATTTTGAGGAACCAGTGATGTTGGAAACATGGGAAAAAATCTGGGTTCAGAATGTTAAATTTACACAGTCACAGAATTTGAGGGAAAATTTTTATAAAATGTTTTACAGATGGCATTTAGACCCCAAAAAATTGTTGTGTATGTACCCTAATGTGCAGCCTAAATGTTGGAGATGTGACTGTCTAGATGCAACATATTATCACGTTTGGTGGACCTGTAAGAAAGTTAAGGCCTTTTGGATAAAAATTTGGTGGGTCATGCAGAATGTCTTGAAGAAAAAAATTCAATTTTCTCCACAATTGTTTTTACTGGGCATAGCTAAGGGTTTTACATTGGGTGAAACAAAACTGATATTGCATATGATAACAGCAGCAAGATTGTTGATAGGTAAATATTGGAAAAATGAAGCGCTGCCCACGATCGAGGAATGGACTTTGAAGATGGCTAGTTTTGCAGAGATGGCGAAGATTTCAGCATATCTAAAAGACTGTTCACAAGAGACTTATGAATGGGAATGGAAGAGGTGGATAGATTATGTTCAGAACAAATATCAAACTAGAAAGTATCAAATAGCTTTTATTTGAGAATGATATATTAAGATAGAAATATTTTAAGGTAAAGAGGATGAAAAATTTATTTCAAAATGTTATATTAAGATAGAAATATTTTAAGGTAATGAAGATGAAAATTTTTAAGGGGGAGGGAAGGGTTCAAGTTTTATATACAAATGAGGGTTTTTCCCTCTACTTGATATGAGTATACTGTGTGGAAGTCTGGGGGAGAGGGGAGGGTTAGGGTGGGTTAGGGAGGTTGGGAAGTTGGGGGTGGGATGAGGGGGAAAAAAAAGGGGTGAAAATGTAATTGTAAAACTTTTGCAATAAAAAAAAAAAAGAAAAAAACCTGCCCAGGAGCAAGAATTTTTTTTTTTCTCAAATGTACTAACGGATGCTAGAATGTGATTCGGGGTGGAATTCCATGTCTAAAAACATTATTATTAGCTGTTTTTAAAAATCGAGTGTTTTTGCTGCCCGAGGAAGAAAACGCCTGATGCCGCGGACAGAAAAAAAGCTGCCCAGGAGCAAAAAAATATTTTTTTTCTCAAATGTAATAACGGATGCTAGAATGTGATTCGGGGTGGAATTCCATGTCTAAAAATATTATTATTAGCTGTTTTTTAAAATCGAGTGTTTTTGCTGCCCGAGGAAGAAAACGCGTGATGCCGCGGTCAGAAAAAAAGCTGCCCAGGAGCAAAAAAAATTTTTTTTCTCAAATGTACTAACGGATGCTAGAATGTGATTCGGGGTAGAATTCCATGTCTAAAAATATTATTATTAGCTGTTTTTAACAATCGAGTGTTTTTGCTGCCCGAGGAAGAAAACGCGTGATGCCGCTGTCAGAAAAAAAGCTACCCAGGAGCAAAAAAAAATTTTTTTTCTCAAATGTAATAACGGATGCTAGAATGTGATTCGGGGTGGAATTCCAAGTCTAAAAATATTATTATTAGCTGTTTTTAAAAATCGAGTGTTTTTGCTGCCCGAGGAAGAAAACGCGTGATGCCGCTGTCAGAAAAAAAGCTACCCAGGAGCAAAAAAAAATTTTTTTTCTCAAATGTAATAACAGATGCTAGAATGTGATTCGGGGTGGAATTCCAAGTCTAAAAATATTATTATTAGCTGTTTTTAAAAATCGAGTGTTTTTGCTGCCCGAGGAAGAAAACGCGTGATGCCGCGGTCAGAAAAAAAGCTGCCCAGGAGCAAAAAAATATTTTTTTCTCAAATGTAATAACGGATGCTAGAATGTGATTCGGGGTGGAATTCCATGTCTAAAAATATTATTATTAGCTGTTTTTAAAAATCGAGTGTTTTTGCTGCCCGACGAAGAAAACGCCTGATGCCGCGGTCAGAAAAAATGCTGCCCAGGAGCAAAAAAATTTTTTTTTCTCAAATGTAATAACGGATGCTAGAATGTGATTCGGGGTGGAATTCCATGTCTAAAAATATTATTATTAGCTGTTTTTAAAAATCGAGTTTTTTAGCTGCCCGAGGAAGAAAACACGTGATGCCGCGGTCAGAAAAAAAGCTGCCGAGGAGCCAAAAATTTTTTTTTCTCAAATGTAATAAAGGTTGCTAGAACATGATTCGGGGTGGAATTCCATGTCTAAAAATATTATTATTACCTGTTTTTAAAAATCGAGTGTTTTTGCTGCCCGAGGAAGAAAAAGCGTGATGCCGCGGACAGAAAAAAAGCTGCCCAGGAGCAAAAAATTTTTTTTTTCTCAAATGTAATAACGGATGCTAGAATGTGATTCGGGGTGGAATTCCATGTCTAAAAATATTATTATTAGCTGTTTTTAAAAATTGAGTGTTTTTGCTGCCCGAGGAAGAAAACGCCTGATGCCGCGGTCAGAAAAAATGCTGCCCAGGAGAAAAAAAATTTTTTTTTCTCAAAAGTAATAATGGATGCTAGAATGTGATTCGGGGTGGAATTCCATGTCTAAAAATATTATTATTAGCTGTTTTTAAAAATCGAGTTTTTTAGCTGCCCGAGCAAGAAAACATGTGATGCCGCGGTCAGAAAAAAAGCTGCCGAGGAGCCAAAATTTTTTTTTTCTCAAATGTAATAACGGTTGCTAGAACATGATTCGGGGTGGAATTCCATGTCTAAAAATATTATTATTAGCTGTTTTTAAAAATTGAGTGTTTTTGCTGCCCGAGGAAGAAAACGCCTGATGCCGCGGTCAGAAAAAATGCTGCCCAGGAGCAAAAAAAATTTTTTTCCCCAAATGTAATAACGGATACTAGAATGTGATTCGGGGTGGAATTCCATGTCTAAAAATATTATTATTAGCTGTTTTTAAAAATCTAGTTTTTTAGCTGCCCGAGCAAGAAAGCACGTGATACCGCGGTCAGAAAAAAAGCTGCCGAGGAGCAAAAAAATTTTTTTTCTCAAATGTAATAACGGTTGCTAGAATGTGATTCGGGGTGGAATTCCATGTCTAAAAATATTATTATTAGCTGTTTTTTAAAATCGAGTGTTTTTGCTGCCCGAGGAAGAAAACGCGTGATGCCGCGGTCAGAAAAAAAGCTGCCCAGGAGCAAAAAAAATTTTTTTTCTCAAATGTACTAACGGATGCTAGAATGTGATTCGGGGTAGAATTCCATGTCTAAAAATATTATTATTAGCTGTTTTTAACAATCGAGTGTTTTTGCTGCCCGAGGAAGAAAACGCGTGATGCCGCTGTCAGAAAAAAAGCTACCCAGGAGCAAAAAAAAATTTTTTTTCTCAAATGTAATAACGGATGCTAGAATTTGATTCGGGGTGGAATTCCAAGTCTAAAAATATTATTATTAGCTGTTTTTAAAAATCGAGTGTTTTTGCTG
The DNA here is from genome assembly GCA_022577455.1 of Arizona elegans. Lineage (NCBI taxonomy): Eukaryota > Metazoa > Chordata > Lepidosauria > Squamata > Colubridae > Arizona > Arizona elegans. The sequence continues at coordinate 162,137,711 of JAKOOJ010000001.1, forward strand.
CCCGAGGAAGAAAACGCGTGATGCCGCGGTCAGAAAAAAAGCTGCCCAGGAGCAAAAAAATATTTTTTTCTCAAATGTAATAACGGATGCTAGAATGTGATTCGGGGTGGAATTCCATGTCTAAAAATATTATTATTAGCTGTTTTTAAAAATTGAGTGTTTTTGCTGCCCGAGGAAGAAAACGCCTGATGCCGCGGTCAGAAAAAATGCTGCCCAGGAGAAAAAAAATTTTTTTTTCTCAAAAGTAATAATGGATGCTAGAATGTGATTCGGGGTGGAATTCCATGTCTAAAAATATTATTATTAGCTGTTTTTAAAAATCGAGTTTTTTAGCTGCCCGAGCAAGAAAACATGTGATGCCGCGGTCAGAAAAAAAGCTGCCGAGGAGCCAAAAATTTTTTTTTCTCAAATGTAATAACGGTTGCTAGAACATGATTCGGGGTGGAATTCCATGTCTAAAAATATTATTATTAGCTGTTTTTAAAAATTGAGTGTTTTTGCTGCCCGAGGAAGAAAACGCCTGATGCCGCGGTCAGAAAAAATGCTGCCCAGGAGCAAAAAAATTTTTTTTCCCCAAATGTAATAACGGATACTAGAATGTGATTCGGGGTGGAATTCCATGTCTAAAAATATTATTATTAGCTGTTTTTAAAAATCTAGTTTTTTAGCTGCCCGAGCAAGAAAGCACGTCATACCGCGGTCAGAAAAAAAGCTGCCGAGGAGCAAAAAAATTTTTTTTCTCAAATGTAATAACGGTTGCTAGAACGTAATTTGGGGTTGAATTCCATGTCTAAAAATATTATTATTAGCTGTTTTTAAAAATCGAGTGTTTTTGCTGCCCGAGGAAGAAAACGCATGATGCCGTGGTCAGAAAAAAAGCTGCCCAGGAGCAAAAAAAAATTTTTTTTTCTCAAATGTAATAACGGATGCTAGAATGTGATTCCGGGTGGAATTCCATGTCTAAAAATATTATTAGCTGTTTTTAAAAATAGAGTGTTTTTGCTGCCCGAGGAAGAAAACGCGTGATGCCGCGGTCAGAAAAAAAGCTGCCCAGGAGCAAAAAAATTTTTTTTTCTCAAATGTAATAACGGATGCTAGAATGTGATTCGGGGTGGAATTCCATGTCTAAAAATATTATTATTAGCTGTTTTTAAAAATCGAGTGTTTTTGCTGCCCGAGGAAGAAAACGCCTGATGCCGCGGTCAGAAAAAAAGCTGCCCAGGAGCAAAAAAATTTTTTTTTCTCAAATGTAATAACGGATGCTAGAATGTGATTCGGGGTGGAATTCCATGTCTAAAAATATTATTATTAGCTGTTTTTAAAAATCGAGTTTTTTAGCTGCCCGAGCAAGAAAACACGTGATGCCGCGGTCAGAAAAAAAGCTGCCCAGGAGCAAAAAAATTTTTTTTTCTCAAATGTAATAACGGATGCTAGAATGTGATTCGGGGTGGAATTCCATGTCTAAAAATATTATTATTAGCTGTTTTTAAAAATTGAGTGTTTTTGCTGCCCGAGGAAGAAAACGCGTAATGATGCGGTAGGAAAAAAAGCTACCGAGGAGCAAAAAAAATTTTTTTTTCTCAAATGTAATAACAGATGCTAGAATGTGATTCGGGGTGGAATTCCATGTCTAAAAATATTATTATTAGCTGTTTTTAAAAATCGAGTGTTTTTGCTGCCCGAGGAAGAAAACGCCTGATGCCGCGGTGAGAAAAAATGCTGCCCAGGAGCAAAAAAAAATTTTTTCTCAAATGTAATAACGGATGCTAGAATGTGATTCGGGGTGGAATTCCATGTCATAAAATATTATTAGCTGTTTTTAAAAATCGAGTTTTATAGCTGCCCGAGGAAGAAAACGAGTGATGCCGCCATCAGAAAAAAAGCTGCCCAGGAGGAAAAAAAAATTTTCTTTCCCAAATGTAATAACGGATGCTAGAATGTGATGCAGTGTGGAATTCCATGTCTAAAAATATTATTATTAGCTGTTTTTAAAAATTGAGTGTTTTTGCTGCCCGAGGAAGAAAACGCGTGATGCCGCGGTCAGAAAAAAAGCTGCACAGGAGCAAAAAAAATTTTTTTCTCAAATGTAATAACGGATGCTAGAATGTGATTCGGGGTGGAATTCCATGTCTAAAAATATTATTATTAGCTATTTTTAAAAATTGAGTGTTTTTGCTGCCCGAGGAAGAAAACACGTGATGATGCGGTAGGAAAAAAAGCTACACAGGAGCAAAAAAAATTTTTTTTCTCAAATGTAATAACGGATGCTAGAATGTGATTCGGGGTGGAATTCCATGTCTAAAAATATTATTATTAGCTGTTTTTAAAAATCGAGTGTTTTTGCTTCCCGAGGAAGAAAACGCGTGATGCCGCAGTCAGAAAAAAAGCTGCACAGGAGCAAAAAAATTTTTTTCTCAAATGTAATAACGGATGCTAGAATGTGATTCGGGGTGGAATTCCATGTCTAAAAATATTATTATTAGCTGCTGTTAAAAATCGAATGTTTTTGCTGCCCGAGGAAGAAAACGTGTGATGCTGCGGTCAGAAAAAAAGCTGCACAGGAGCAAAAAAAAATTTTTTTCTCAAATGTAATAACGGATGCTAGAATGTGATTCGGGGTGGAATTCCATTTCTAAAAATATTATTATTAGCTGTTTTTAAATATCGAGTGTTTTTGGTGCCCGAGGATGAAAATGCGTGATGCCGCGGTGAGAATAAAAGCTGCACAGGAGCAAAAAAAATTTTTTTCTCCAATGTAATAACGGATGCTAGAATGTGATTCGGGGTGGAATTCCATGTCTAAAAATATTATTATTAGCTGTTTTTAAAAATCGAGTGTTTTTGCTGCCCAAGGAAGAAAACGCGTGATACCGCGGTCAGAAAAAAACCTGCCCAGGAGCAAAAAAATTTTTTTTTCTCAAATGTACTAACGGATGCTAGAATGTGATTCGGGGTGGAATTCCATGTCTAAAAATATTATTATTAGCTGTTTTTAACAATCGAGTGTTTTTGCTGCCCGAGGAAGAAAACGCGTAATGCCGCGGTCAGAAAAAAACTTGCCCAGGAGCAAAAAAAAATTTTCTTTCCCAAATGTAATAACGGATGCTAGAATGTGATGCAGTGTGGAATTCCATGTCTAAAAATATTATTATTAGCAGTTTTTAAAAATTGAGTGTTTTTGCTGCCCGAGGAAGAAAACGCGTAATGATGTGGTAGGAAAAAAAGCTACCCAGGAGCAAAAAAAATTTTTTTTTCTCAAATGTAATAACAGATGCTAGAATGTGATTCGGGGTGGAATTCCATGTCTAAAAATATTATTATTAGCTGTTTTTAAAAATCGAGTGTTTTTGCTGCCCGAGGAAGAAAACGAGTGGTGCCGCCATCAGAAAAAAAGCTGCCCAGGAGCAAAAAAAAATTTTCTTTCCCAAATGTAATAACGGATGCTAGAATGTGATGCAGTGTGGAATTCCATGTCTAAAAATATTATTATTAGCAGTTTTTAAAAATTGAGTGTTTTTGCTGCCCGAGGAAGAAAACGCGTGATGCCGCGGTCAGAAAAAAAGCTGCCCAGGAGCAAAAAAATTTTTTTTCTCAAATGTAATAACGGATGCTAGAATGTGATTCGGGGTAGAATTCCATGTTTAAAAATATTATTATTAGCTGTTTTTAAAAATCGAGTGTTTTTGGTGCCCGAGGATAAAAATGCATGATGCCGCGGTGAGAATAAAAGCTGCACAGGAGCAAAAAAAAATTTTTTCTCAAATGTACTAACGGATGCTAGAATGTGATTCGGGGTGGAATTCCATGTCTAAAAATATTATTATTAGCTGCTGTTAAAAATTGAATGTTTTTGCTACCCGAGGAAGAAAACGTGTCATGCCGCGGTCAGAAAAAAAGCTGCACAGGAGCAAAAAAAATTTTTTTCTCAAATGTACTAACGGATGCTAGAATGTGATTCGGGGTGGAATTCCATTTCTAAAAATATTATTATTAGCTGTTTTTAAATATCGAGTGTTTTTGGTGCCCGAGGATGAAAACGCGTGATGCCGCGGTGAGAATAAAACCTGCACAGGAGCAAAAAAATTTTTTTTCTCAAATGTAATAACGGATGCTAGAATGTGATTCGGGGTGGAATTCCATGTCTAAAAATATTATTATTAGCTGTTTTTAAAAATCGAGTGTTTTTGCTGCCCAAGAAAGAAAACGCGTGATGCCGCGGTCAGAAAAAAACCTGCCCAGGAGCAAAAAAATTTTTTTTTCTCAAATGTACTAAGGGATGCTAGAATGTGATTCGGGGTGGAATTCCATGTCTAAAAATATTATTATTAGCTGCTGTTAAAAATTGAATGTTTTTGCTACCCGAGGAAGAAAACGTGTCATGCCGCGGTCAGAAAAAAAGCTGCACAGGAGCAAAAAAAATTTTTTTTCTCAAATGTAATAACGGATGCTAGAATGTGATTCGGGGTGGAATTCCATTTCTAAAAATATTATTATTAGCTGTTTTTAAAAATCGAGTGTTTTTGCTGCCCGAGGAAGAAAACGCCTGATGCCGCGGTCAGAAAAAAAGCTGCCCAGGAGCAAAAAATTTTTTTTTTCTCAAATGTAATAACGGATGCTAGAATGTGATTCGGGGTGGAATTCCATGTCTAAAAATATTATTATTAGCTGTTTTTAAAAATCGAGTTTTTTAGCTGCCCGAGCAAGAAAACACGTGATGCCGCGGTCAGAAAAAAAGCTGCCCAGGAGCAAAAAAAATTTTTTTTCTCAAATGTAATAACGGATGCTAGAATGTGATTCGGGGTGGAATTCCATGTCTAAAAATATTATTATTAGTTGTTTTTAAAAATTGAGTGTTTTTGCTGCCCGAGGAAGAAAACGCGTAATGATGCGGTAGGAAAAAAAGCTACCCAGGAGCAAAAAAAATTTTTTTTTCTCAAATGTAATAACAGATGCTAGAATGTGATTCGGGGTGGAATTCCATGTCTAAAAATATTATTATTAGCTGTTTTTAAAAATCAAGTGTTTTTGCTTCCCGAGGAAGAAAACGCGTGATGCCGCGGTCAGAAAAAAAGCTGCACAGGAGCAAAAAAAATTTTTTTTCTCAAATGTAATAACGGATGCTAGAATGTGATTCGGGGTGGAATTCCATGTCTAAAAATATTATTATTAGCTGTTTTTAAAAATCGAGTGTTTTTGCTGCCCGAGGAAGAAAACGCCTGATGCCGCGGTCAGAAAAAAAGCTGCCCAGGAGCAAAAAAAAATTTTTTTTTCTCAAATGTAATAACGGATGCTAGAATGTGATTCCGGGTGGAATTCCATGTCTAAAAATATTATTAGCTGTTTTTAAAAATAGAGTGTTTTTGCTGCCCGAGGAAGAAAACGCGTGATGCCGCGGTCAGAAAAAAAGCTGCCCAGGAGCAAAAAAATTTTTTTTTCTCAAATGTAATAACGGATGCTAGAATGTGATTCGGGGTGGAATTCCATGTCTAAAAATATTATTATTAGCTGTTTTTAAAAATCGAGTGTTTTTGCTGCCCGAGGAAGAAAACGCCTGATGCCGCGGTCAGAAAAAAAGCTGCCCAGGAGCAAAAAAATTTTTTTTTCTCAAATGTAATAACGGATGCTAGAATGTGATTCGGGGTGGAATTCCATGTCTAAAAATATTATTATTAGCTGTTTTTAAAAATCGAGTTTTTTAGCTGCCCGAGCAAGAAAACACGTGATGCCGCGGTCAGAAAAAAAGCTGCCCAGGAGCAAAAAAATTTTTTTTTCTCAAATGTAATAACGGATGCTAGAATGTGATTCGGGGTGGAATTCCATGTCTAAAAATATTATTATTAGCTGTTTTTAAAAATTGAGTGTTTTTGCTGCCCGAGGAAGAAAACGCGTAATGATGCGGTAGGAAAAAAAGCTACCGAGGAGCAAAAAAAATTTTTTTTTCTCAAATGTAATAACAGATGCTAGAATGTGATTCGGGGTGGAATTCCATGTCTAAAAATATTATTATTAGCTGTTTTTAAAAATCGAGTGTTTTTGCTGCCCGAGGAAGAAAACGCCTGATGCCGCGGTGAGAAAAAATGCTGCCCAGGAGCAAAAAAAAATTTTTTTCTCAAATGTAATAACGGATGCTAGAATGTGATTCGGGGTGGAATTCCATGTCATAAAATATTATTAGCTGTTTTTAAAAATCGAGTTTTATAGCTGCCCGAGGAAGAAAACGAGTGATGCCGCCATCAGAAAAAAAGCTGCCCAGGAGGAAAAAAAAATTTTCTTTCCCAAATGTAATAACGGATGCTAGAATGTGATGCAGTGTGGAATTCCATGTCTAAAAATATTATTATTAGCTGTTTTTAAAAATTGAGTGTTTTTGCTGCCCGAGGAAGAAAACGCGTGATGCCGCGGTCAGAAAAAAAGCTGCACAGGAGCAAAAAAAATTTTTTTCTCAAATGTAATAACGGATGCTAGAATGTGATTCGGGGTGGAATTCCATGTCTAAAAATATTATTATTAGCTATTTTTAAAAATTGAGTGTTTTTGCTGCCCGAGGAAGAAAACACGTGATGATGCGGTAGGAAAAAAAGCTACACAGGAGGAAAAAAAAATTTTTTTTCTCAAATGTAATAACGGATGCTAGAATGTGATTCGGGGTGGAATTCCATGTCTAAAAATATTATTATTAGCTGTTTTTAAAAATCGAGTGTTTTTGCTTCCCGAGGAAGAAAACGCGTGATGCCGCAGTCAGAAAAAAAGCTGCACAGGAGCAAAAAAATTTTTTTCTCAAATGTAATAACGGATGCTAGAATGTGATTCGGGGTGGAATTCCATGTCTAAAAATATTATTATTAGCTGCTGTTAAAAATCGAATGTTTTTGCTGCCCGAGGAAGAAAACGTGTGATGCTGCGGTCAGAAAAAAAGCTGCACAGGAGCAAAAAAAATTTTTTTCTCAAATGTAATAACGGATGCTAGAATGTGATTCGGGGTGGAATTCCATTTCTAAAAATATTATTATTAGCTGTTTTTAAATATCGAGTGTTTTTGGTGCCCGAGGATGAAAATGCGTGATGCCGCGGTGAGAATAAAAGCTGCACAGGAGCAAAAAAAATTTTTTTCTCCAATGTAATAACGGATGCTAGAATGTGATTCGGGGTGGAATTCCATGTCTAAAAATATTATTATTAGCTGTTTTTAAAAATCGAGTGTTTTTGCTGCCCAAGGAAGAAAACGCGTGATACCGCGGTCAGAAAAAAAGCTGCCCAGGAGCAAAAAAAATTTTTTTTTCTCAAATGTACTAACGGATGCTAGAATGTGATTCGGGGTGGAATTCCATGTCTAAAAATATTATTATTAGCTGTTTTTAACAATCGAGTGTTTTTGCTGCCCGAGGAAGAAAACGCGTAATGCCGCGGTCAGAAAAAAACTTGCCCAGGAGCAAAAAAAAATTTTCTTTCCCAAATGTAATAACGGATGCTAGAATGTGATGCAGTGTGGAATTCCATGTCTAAAAATATTATTATTAGCAGTTTTTAAAAATTGAGTGTTTTTGCTGCCCGAGGAAGAAAACGCGTAATGATGTGGTAGGAAAAAAAGCTACCCAGGAGCAAAAAAAATTTTTTTTTCTCAAATGTAATAACAGATGCTAGAATGTGATTCGGGGTGGAATTCCATGTCTAAAAATATTATTATTAGCTGTTTTTAAAAATCGAGTGTTTTTGCTGCCCGAGGAAGAAAACGAGTGGTGCCGCCATCAGAAAAAAAGCTGCCCAGGAGCAAAAAAAAATTTTCTTTCCCAAATGTAATAACGGATGCTAGAATGTGATGCAGTGTGGAATTCCATGTCTAAAAATATTATTATTAGCAGTTTTTAAAAATTGAGTGTTTTTGCTGCCCGAGGAAGAAAACGCGTGATGCCGCGGTCAGAAAAAAAGCTGCCCAGGAGCAAAAAAATTTTTTTTCTCAAATGTAATAACGGATGCTAGAATGTGATTCGGGGTAGAATTCCATGTTTAAAAATATTATTATTAGCTGTTTTTAAAAATCGAGTGTTTTTGGTGCCCGAGGATAAAAATGCGTGATGCCGCGGTGAGAATAAAAGCTGCACAGGAGCAAAAAAAAATTTTTTCTCAAATGTACTAACGGATGCTAGAATGTGATTCGGGGTGGAATTCCATGTCTAAAAATATTATTATTAGCTGCTGTTAAAAATTGAATGTTTTTGCTACCCGAGGAAGAAAACGTGTCATGCCGCGGTCAGAAAAAAAGCTGCACAGGAGCAAAAAAAATTTTTTTCTCAAATGTACTAACGGATGCTAGAATGTGATTCGGGGTGGAATTCCATTTCTAAAAATATTATTATTAGCTGTTTTTAAATATCGAGTGTTTTTGGTGCCCGAGGATGAAAACGCGTGATGCCGCGGTGAGAATAAAACCTGCACAGGAGCAAAAAAATTTTTTTTCTCAAATGTAATAACGGATGCTAGAATGTGATTCGGGGTGGAATTCCATGTCTAAAAATATTATTATTAGCTGTTTTTAAAAATCGAGTGTTTTTGCTGCCCAAGAAAGAAAACGCGTGATGCCGCGGTCAGAAAAAAACCTGCCCAGGAGCAAAAAAATTTTTTTTTCTCAAATGTACTAAGGGATGCTAGAATGTGATTCGGGGTGGAATTCCATGTCTAAAAATATTATTATTAGCTGCTGTTAAAAATTGAATGTTTTTGCTACCCGAGGAAGAAAACGTGTCATGCCGCGGTCAGAAAAAAAGCTGCACAGGAGCAAAAAAAATTTTTTTTCTCAAATGTAATAACGGATGCTAGAATGTGATTCGGGGTGGAATTCCATTTCTAAAAATATTATTATTAGCTGTTTTTAAAAATCGAGTGTTTTTGCTGCCCGAGGAAGAAAACGCCTGATGCCGCGGTCAGAAAAAAAGCTGCCCAGGAGCAAAAAAATTTTTTTTTCTCAAATGTAATAACGGATGCTAGAATGTGATTCGGGGTGGAATTCCATGTCTAAAAATATTATTATTAGCTGTTTTTAAAAATCGAGTTTTTTAGCTGCCCGAGCAAGAAAACACGTGATGCCGCGGTCAGAAAAAAAGCTGCCCAGGAGCAAAAAAAATTTTTTTTCTCAAATGTAATAACGGATGCTAGAATGTGATTCGGGGTGGAATTCCATGTCTAAAAATATTATTATTAGTTGTTTTTAAAAATTGAGTGTTTTTGCTGCCCGAGGAAGAAAACGCGTAATGATGCGGTAGGAAAAAAAGCTACCCAGGAGCAAAAAAAATTTTTTTTTCTCAAATGTAATAACAGATGCTAGAATGTGATTCGGGGTGGAATTCCATGTCTAAAAATATTATTATTAGCTGTTTTTAAAAATCAAGTGTTTTTGCTTCCCGAGGAAGAAAACGCGTGATGCCGCGGTCAGAAAAAAAGCTGCACAGGAGCAAAAAAAATTTTTTTTCTCAAATGTAATAACGGATGCTAGAATGTGATTCGGGGTGGAATTCCATGTCTAAAAATATTATTATTAGCTGTTTTTAAAAATCGAGTGTTTTTGCTGCCCGAGGAAGAAAACGCCTGATGCCGCGGTCAGAAAAAATGCTGCCCAGGAGCAAAAAAAAATTTATTTCTCAAATGTAATAACGGATGCTAGAATGTGATTCGGGGTGGAATTCCATGTCATAAAATATTATTAGCTGTTTTTAAAAATCGAGTTTTATAGCTGCCCGAGGAAGAAAACACGTGATGCCGCGGTCAGAAAAAAAGCTGCCGAGGAGCAAAAAATTTTTTTTTCTCAAATGTAATAATGGTTGCTAGAACATGATTCGGGGTGGAATTCCAAGTCTAAAAATATTATTATTAGCTGTTTTTAAAAATCGAGTGTTTTTGCTGCCCGAGGAAGAAAACGAGTGATGCCGCCATCAGAAAAAAAGCTGCCCAGGAGCAAAAAAAAATTTTCTTTCCCAAATGTAATAACGGATGCTAGAATGTGATGCAGTGTGGAATTCCATGTCTAAAAATATTATTATTAGCAGTTTTTAAAAATTGAGTGTTTTTGCTGCCCGAGGAAGAAAACGCGTGATGCCGCGGTCAGAAAAAAAGCTGCCCAGGAGCAAAAAAATTTTTTTTTCTCAAATGTACTAACGGATGCTAGAATGTGATTCGGGGTGGAATTCCATGTCTAAAAATATTATTATTAGCTGTTTTTAAAAATTGAGTGTTTTTGCTGCCCGAGGAAGAAAACGCGTGATGCAGCGGTCAGAAAAAAAGCTGCACAGGAGCAAAAAAATTTTTTTTCTCAAATGTAATAACGGATGCTAGAATGTGATTCGGGGTAGAATTCCATGTCTAAAAATATTATTATTAGCTGTTTTTAAAAATCGAGTGTTTTTGGTGCCCGAGGATAAAAATGCGTGATGCCGCGGTGAGAATAAAAGCTGCACAGGAGCAAAAAAATTTTTTTTCTCAAATGTACTAACGGATGCTAGAATGTGATTCGGGGTGGAATTCCATGTCTAAAAATATTATTATTAGCTGCTGTTAAAAATTGAATGTTTTTGCTACCCGAGGAAGAAAACGTGTGATGCCGCGGTGAAAATAAAACCTGCACAGGAGCAAAAAAAAAATTTTTCTCAAATGTAATAACGGATGCTAGAATGTGATTCGGGGTGGAATTCCATGTCTAAAAATATTATTATTAGCTGTTTTTAAAAATCGAGTGTTTTTGCTGCCCGAGGAAGAAAACACGTGATGATGCGGTAGAAAAAAAGCTACACAGGAGCAAAAAAAATTTTTTTTCTCAAATGTAATAACGGATGCTAGAATGTGATTCGGGGTGGAATTCCATGTCTAAAAATATTATTATTAGCTGTTTTTAAAAATTGAGTGTTTTTGCTGCCCGAGGAAGAAAACGCCTGATGCCGCGGTCAGAAAAAATGCTGCCCAGGAGCAAAAAAAAATTTTTTTCTCAAATGTAATAACGGATGCTAGAATGTGATTCGGGGTGGAATTCCATGTCATAAAATATTATTAGCTGTTTTTAAAAATCGAGTTTTATAGCTGCCCGAAGAAGAAAACACGTGATGCCGCGGTCAGAAAAAAAGCTGCCGAGGAGCAAAAAATTTTTTTTCTCAAATGTAATAATGGTTGCTAGAACATGATTCGGGGTGGAATTCCAAGTCTAAAAATATTATTATTAGCTGTTTTTAAAAATCGAGTGTTTTTGCTGCCCGAGGAAGAAAACGAGTTATGCCGCCATCAGAAAAAAAGCTGCCCGGGAGCAAAAAAAAATTTTCTTTCCCAAATGTAATAACGGATGCTAGAATGTGATGCAGTGTGGAATTCCATGTCTAAAAATATTATTATTAGCAGTTTTTAAAAATTGAGTGTTTTTGCTGCCCGAGGAAGAAAACGCGTGATGCCGCGGTCAGAAAAAAAGCTGCACAGGAGCAAAAAAAATTTTTTTCTCAAATGTAATAACGGATGCTAGAATGTGATTCGGGGTGGAATTCCATGTCTAAAAATATTATTATTAGCTATTTTTAAAAATTGAGTGTTTTTGCTGCCCGAGGAAGAAAACACGTAATGATGCGGTAGGAAAAAAAGCTACACAGGAGCAAAAAAAATTTTTTTTCTCAAATGTAATAACGGATGCTAGAATGTGATTCAGGGTGGAATTCCATGTCTAAAAATATTATTATTAGCTGTTTTTAAAAATCGAGTGTTTTTGCTTCCCGAGGAAGAAAACGCGTGATGCCGCGGTCAGAAAAAAAGCTGCACAGGAGCAAAAAAAATTTTTTCTCAAATGTAATAACGGATGCTAGAATGTGATTCGGGGTGGAATTCCATGTCTAAAAATATTATTATTAGCTGCTGTTAAAAATCGAATGTTTTTGCTGCCCGAGGAAGAAAACGTGTGATGCTGCGGTCAGAAAAAAAGCTGCACAGGAGCAAAAAAAATTTTTTTCTCAAATGTAATAACGGATGCTAGAATGTGATTCGGGGTGGAATTCCATGTCTAAAAATATTATTATTAGCTGTTTTTAAAAATCGAGTGTTTTTGCTTCCCGAGGAAGAAAACGCGTGATGCCGCGGTCAGAAAAAAAGCTGCACAGGAGCAAAAAAAATTTTTTCTCAAATGTAATAACGGATGCTAGAATGTGATTCGGGGTGGAATTCCATGTCTAAAAATATTATTATTAGCTGCTGTTAAAAATCGAATGTTTTTGCTGCCCGAGGAAGAAAACGTGTGATGCTGCGGTCAGAAAAAAAGCTGCACAGGAGCAAAAAAAATTTTTTTCTCAAATGTAATAACGGATGCTAGAATGTGATTCGGGGTGGAATTCCATTTCTAAAAATATTATTATTAGCTGTTTTTAAATATCGAGTGTTTTTGGTGCCCGAGGATGAAAATGCGTGATGCCGCGGTGAGAATAAAAGCTGCACAGGAGCAAAAAAAATTTTTTTCTCAAATGTAATAACGGATGCTAGAATGTGATTCGGGGTGGAATTCCATGTCTAAAAATCTTATTATTAGCTGTTTTTAAAAATCGAGTGTTTTTGCTGCCCAAGGAAGAAAACGCGTGATACCGCGGTCAGAAAAAAACCTGCCCAGGAGCAAAAAAAATTTTTTTTCTCAAATGTACTAACGGATGCTAGAATGTGATTCGGGGTGGAATTCCATGTCTAAAAATATTATTATTAGCTGTTTTTAACAATCGAGTGTTTTTGCTGCCCGAGGAAGAAACCGCGTAATGTCGCGGTCAGAAAAAAAGCTGCCCAGGAGCAAAAAAAAATTTTCTTTCCCAAATGTAATAACGGATGCTAGAATGTGATGCAGTGTGGAATTCCATGTCTAAAAATATTATTATTAGCAGTTTTTAAAAATTGAGTGTTTTTGCTGCCCGAGGAAGAAAACGCGTGATGCCGCGGTCAGAAAAAAAGCTGCCCAGGAGCAAAAAAATTTTTTTTTCTCAAATGTACTAACGGATGCTAGAATGTGATTCGGGGTGGAATTCCATGTCTAAAAATATTATTATTAGCTGTTTTTAAAAATTGAGTGTTTTTGCTGCCCGAGGAAGAAAACGCGTGATGCAGCGGTCAGAAAAAAAGCTGCACAGGAGCAAAAAAATTTTTTTTCTCAAATGTAATAACGGATGCTAGAATGTGATTCGGGGTAGAATTCCATGTCTAAAAATATTATTATTAGCTGTTTTTAAAAATCGAGTGTTTTTGGTGCCCGAGGATAAAAATGCGTGATGCCGCGGTGAGAATAAAAGCTGCACAGGAGCAAAAAAATTTTTTTTCTCAAATGTACTAACGGATGCTAGAATGTGATTCGGGGTGGAATTCCATGTCTAAAAATATTATTATTAGCTGCTGTTAAAAATTGAATGTTTTTGCTACCCGAGGAAGAAAACGTGTGATGCCGCGGTGAAAATAAAACCTGCACAGGAGCAAAAAAAAATTTTTTCTCAAATGTAATAACGGATGCTAGAATGTGATTCGGGGTGGAATTCCATGTCTAAAAATATTATTATTAGCTGTTTTTAAAAATCGAGTGTTTTTGCTGCCCGAGGAAGAAAACGAGTTATGCCGCCATCAGAAAAAAAGCTGCCCGGGAGCAAAAAAAAATTTTCTTTCCCAAATGTAATAACGGATGCTAGAATGTGATGCAGTGTGGAATTCCATGTCTAAAAATATTATTATTAGCAGTTTTTAAAAATTGAGTGTTTTTGCTGCCCGAGGAAGAAAACGCGTGATGCCGCGGTCAGAAAAAAAGCTGCACAGGAGCAAAAAAAATTTTTTTCTCAAATGTAATAACGGATGCTAGAATGTGATTCGGGGTGGAATTCCATGTCTAAAAATATTATTATTAGCTATTTTTAAAAATTGAGTGTTTTTGCTGCCCGAGGAAGAAAACACGTAATGATGCGGTAGGAAAAAAAGCTACACAGGAGCAAAAAAAATTTTTTTTCTCAAATGTAATAACGGATGCTAGAATGTGATTCGGGGTGGAATTCCATGTCTAAAAATATTATTATTAGCTGTTTTTAAAAATCGAGTGTTTTTGCTTCCCGAGGAAGAAAACGCGTGATGCCGCGGTCAGAAAAAAAGCTGCACAGGAGCAAAAAAAATTTTTTCTCAAATGTAATAACGGATGCTAGAATGTGATTCGGGGTGGAATTCCATGTCTAAAAATATTATTATTAGCTGCTGTTAAAAATCGAATGTTTTTGCTGCCCGAGGAAGAAAACGTGTGATGCTGCGGTCAGAAAAAAAGCTGCACAGGAGCAAAAAAAATTTTTTTCTCAAATGTAATAACGGATGCTAGAATGTGATTCGGGGTGGAATTCCATTTCTAAAAATATTATTATTAGCTGTTTTTAAATATCGAGTGTTTTTGGTGCCCGAGGATGAAAATGCGTGATGCCGCGGTGAGAATAAAAGCTGCACAGGAGCAAAAAAAATTTTTTTCTCAAATGTAATAACGGATGCTAGAATGTGATTCGGGGTGGAATTCCATGTCTAAAAATCTTATTATTAGCTGTTTTTAAAAATCGAGTGTTTTTGCTGCCCAAGGAAGAAAACGCGTGATACCGCGGTCAGAAAAAAACCTGCCCAGGAGCAAAAAAAATTTTTTTTCTCAAATGTACTAACGGATGCTAGAATGTGATTCGGGGTGGAATTCCATGTCTAAAAATATTATTATTAGCTGTTTTTAACAATCGAGTGTTTTTGCTGCCCGAGGAAGAAAACGCGTAATGCCGCGGTCAGAAAAAAAGCTGCCCAGGAGCAAAAAAAAATTTTCTTTCCCAAATGTAATAACGGATGCTAGAATGTGATGCAGTGTGGAATTCCATGTCTAAAAATATTATTATTAGCAGTTTTTAAAAATTGAGTGTTTTTGCTGCCCGAGGAAGAAAACGCGTAATGATGTGGTAGGAAAAAAAGCTACACAGGAGCAAAAAAAATTTTTTTTTCTCAAATGAAATAACAGATGCTAGAATGTGATTCGGGGTGGAATTCCATGTCTAAAAATCTTATTATTAGCTGTTTTTAAAAATCGAGTGTTTTTGCTTCCCGAGGAAGAAAACGCGTGATGCCGCGGTCAGAAAAAAAGCTGCACAGGAGCAAAAAAAATTTTTTTCTCAAATGTAATAACGGATGCTAGAATGTGATTCGGGGTGGAATTCCATGTCTAAAAATATTATTAGCTGTTTTTAAAAATCGAGTGTTTTTGCTGCCCGAGGAAGAAAACGCGTGATGCCGCGGTCAGAAAAAAAGCTGCCCAGGAGCAAAAAAATTTTTTTTCTCAAATGTAATAACGGATGCTAGAATGTGATTCGGGGTGGAATTCCATGTCTAAAAATATTATTATTAGCTGTTTTTAAAAATCGAGTGTTTTTGCTGCCCGAGGAAGAAAACGCCTGATGCCGCGGTCAGAAAAAATGCTGCCCAGGAGCAAAAAAAAATTTTTTTCTCAAATGTAATAACGGATGCTAGAATGTGATTCGGGGTGGAATTCCATGTCATAAAATATTATTAGCTGTTTTTAAAAATCGAGTTTTATAGCTGCCCGAGGAAGAAAACACGTGATGCCGCGGTCAGAAAAAAAGCTGCCGAGGAGCAAAAAATTTTTTTTCTCAAATGTAATAATGGTTGCTAGAACATGATTCGGGGTGGAATTCCAAGTCTAAAAATATTATTATTAGCTGTTTTTAAAAATCGAGTGTTTTTGCTGCCCGAGGAAGAAAACGAGTGATGCCGCCATCAGAAAAAAAGCTGCCCAGGAGCAAAAAAAAATTTTCTTTCCCAAATGTAATAACGGATGCTAGAATGTGATGCAGTGTGGAATTCCATGTCTAAAAATATTATTATTAGCAGTTTTTAAAAATTGAGTGTTTTTGCTGCCCGAGGAAGAAAACGCGTGATGCCGCGGTCAGAAAAAAAGCTGCCCAGGAGCAAAAAAATTTTTTTTTCTCAAATGTACTAACGGATGCTAGAATGTGATTCGGGGTGGAATTCCATGTCTAAAAATATTATTATTAGCTGTTTTTAAAAATTGAGTGTTTTTGCTGCCCGAGGAAGAAAACGCGTGATGCAGCGGTCAGAAAAAAAGCTGCACAGGAGCAAAAAATTTTTTTTTCTCAAATGTAATAACGGATGCTAGAATGTGATTCGGGGTAGAATTCCATGTCTAAAAATATTATTATTAGCTGTTTTTAAAAATCGAGTGTTTTTGGTGCCAGAGGATAAAAATGCGTGATGCCGCGGTGAGAATAAAAGCTGCACAGGAGCAAAAAAAATTTTTTTCTCAAATGTACTAACGGATGCTAGAATGTGATTCGGGGTGGAATTCCATGTCTAAAAATATTATTATTAGCTGCTGTTAAAAATTGAATGTTTTTGCTACCCGAGGAAGAAAACGTGTCATGCCGCGGTCAGAAAAAAAGCTGCCCAGGAGCAAAAAAAAATTTTCTTTCCCAAATGTAATAACGGATGCTAGAATGTGATGCAGTGTGGAATTCCATGTCTAAAAATATTATTATTAGCAGTTTTTAAAAATTGAGTGTTTTTGCTGCCCGAGGAAGAAAACGCGTAATGATGTGGTAGGAAAAAAAGCTACCCAGGAGCAAAAAAAATTTTTTTTTCTCAAATGTAATAACAGATGCTAGAATGTGTTTCGGGGTGGAATTCCATGTCTAAAAATATTATTATTAGCTGTTTTTAAAAATCGAGTGTTTTTGCTGCCCAAGAAAGAAAACGTGTCATGCCGCGGTCAGAAAAAAAGCTGCACAGGAGCAAAAAAAATTTTTTTTCTCAAATGTAATAACGGATGCTAGAATGTGATTCGGGGTGGAATTCCATGTCTAAAAATATTATTATTAGCTGTTTTTAACAATCGAGTGTTTTTGCTGCCCGAGGAAGAAAACGCGTAATGCCGCGGTCAGAAAAAAAGCTGCCCAGGAGCAAAAAAAAATTTTCTTTCCCACATGTAATAACGGATGCTAGAATGTGATGCAGTGTGGAATTCCATGTCTAAAAATATTATTATTAGCAGTTTTTAAAAATTGAGTGTTTTTGCTGCCCGAGGAAGAAAACGCGTAATGATGTGGTAGGAAAAAAAGCTACCCAGGAGCAAAAAAAATTTTTTTTTCTCAAATGTAATAACAGATGCTAGAATGTGATTCGGGGTGGAATTCCATGTCTAAAAATATTATTATTAGCTGTTTTTAAAAATCGAGTGTTTTTGCTGCCCGAGGAAGAAAACGCCTGATGCCGCGGTCAGAAAAAATGCTGCCCAGGAGCAAAAAAAAATTTTTTTCTCAAATGTAATAACGGATGCTAGAATGTGATTCGGGGTGGAATTCCATGTCATAAAATATTATTAGCTGTTTTTAAAAATCGAGTTTTATAGCTGCCCGAGGAAGAAAACACGTGATGCCGCGGTCAGAAAAAAAGCTGCCGAGGAGCAAAAAATTTTTTTTCTCAAATGTAATAATGGTTGCTAGAACATGATTCGGGGTGGAATTCCAAGTCTAAAAATATTATTATTAGCTGTTTTTAAAAATCGAGTGTTTTTGCTGCCCGAGGAAGAAAACGAGTGATGCCGCCATCAGAAAAAAAGCTGCCCAGGAGCAAAAAAAAATTTTCTTTCCCAAATGTAATAACGGATGCTAGAATGTGATGCAGTGTGGAATTCCATGTCTAAAAATATTATTATTAGCAGTTTTTAAAAATTGAGTGTTTTTGCTGCCCGAGGAAGAAAACGCGTGATGCCGCGGTCAGAAAAAAAGCTGCCCAGGAGCAAAAAAATTTTTTTTTCTCAAATGTACTAACGGATGCTAGAATGTGATTCGGGGTGGAATTCCATGTCTAAAAATATTATTATTAGCTGTTTTTAAAAATTGAGTGTTTTTGCTGCCCGAGGAAGAAAACGCGTGATGCAGCGGTCAGAAAAAAAGCTGCACAGGAGCAAAAAATTTTTTTTTCTCAAATGTAATAACGGATGCTAGAATGTGATTCGGGGTAGAATTCCATGTCTAAAAATATTATTATTAGCTGTTTTTAAAAATCGAGTGTTTTTGGTGCCCGAGGATAAAAATGCTTGATGCCGCGGTGAGAATAAAAGCTGCACAGGAGCAAAAAAAAATTTTTTCTCAAATGTAATAACGGATGCTAGAATGTGATTCGGGGTGGAATTCCATGTCTAAAAATATTATTATTAGCTGTTTTTAAAAATCGAGTGTTTTTGCTGCCCAAGAAAGAAAACGCGTGATGCCGCGGTCAGAAAAAAACCTGCCCAGGAGCAAAAAAATTTTTTTTTCTCAAATGTACTAAGGGATGCTAGAATGTGATTCAGGGTGGAATTCCATGTCTAAAAATATTATTATTAGCTGCTGTTAAAAATTGAATGTTTTTGCTACCCGAGGAAGAAAACGTGTCATGCCGCGGTCAGAAAAAAAGCTGCACAGGAGCAAAAAAAATTTTTTTTCTCAAATGTAATAACGGATGCTAGAATGTGATTCGGGGTGGAATTCCATGTCTAAAAATATTATTATTAGCTATTTTTAAAAATTGAGTGTTTTTGCTGCCCGAGGAAGAAAACACGTGATGATGCGGTAGGAAAAAAAGCTACACAGGAGCAAAAAAAATTTTTTTTCTCAAATGTAATAACGGATGCTAGAATGTGATTCGGGGTGGAATTCCATGTCTAAAAATATTATTATTAGCTGTTTTTAAAAATCGAGTGTTTTTGCTTCCCGAGGAAGAAAACGCGTGATGCCGCGGTCAGAAAAAAAGCTGCACAGGAGCAAAAAAAAATTTTTCTCAAATGTAATAACGGATGCTAGAATGTGATTCGGGGTGGAATTCCATGTCTAAAAATATTATTATTAGCTGCTGTTAAAAATCGAATGTTTTTGCTGCCCGAGGAAGAAAACGTGTGATGCTGCGGTCAGAATAAAAGCTGCACAGGAGCAAAAAAAATTTTTTTCTCAAATGTAATAACGGATGCTAGAATGTGATTCGGGGTGGAATTCCATTTCTAAAAATATTATTATTAGCTGT
The DNA here is from genome assembly GCA_022577455.1 of Arizona elegans. NCBI lineage: Eukaryota > Metazoa > Chordata > Lepidosauria > Squamata > Colubridae > Arizona > Arizona elegans. The sequence continues at coordinate 162,156,785 of JAKOOJ010000001.1, forward strand.
TTTTAAATATCGAGTGTTTTTGGTGCCCGAGGATGAAAATGCGTGATGCCGCGGTGAGAATAAAAGCTGCACAGGAGCAAAAAAAATTTTTTTCTCAAATGTAATAACGGATGCTAGAATGTGATTCGGGGTGGAATTCCATGTCTAAAAATATTATTATTAGCTGTTTTTAAAAATCGAGTGTTTTTGCTGCCCAAGGAAGAAAACGCGTGATACCGCGGTCAGAAAAAAACCTGCCCAGGAGCAAAAAAATTTTTTTTTCTCAAATGTACTAACGGATGCTAGAATGTGATTCGGGGTGGAATTCCATGTCTAAAAATATTATTATTAGCTGCTTTTAACAATCGAGTGTTTTTGCTGCCCGAGGAAGAAAACGCGTAATGCCGCAGTCAGAAAAAAAGCTGCCCAGGAGCAAAAAAAAATTTTCTTTCCCAAATGTAATAACGGATGCTAGAATGTGATGCAGTGTGGAATTCCATGTCTAAAAATATTATTATTAGCTGTTTTTAAAAATTGAGTGTTTTTGCTGCCCGAGGAAGAAAACGCGTAATGCCGCGGTCAGAAAAAAAGCTGCACAGGAGCAAAAAAAATTTTTTCTCAAATGTAATAACGGATGCTAGAATGTGATTCGGGGTGGAATTCCATGTCTAAAAATATTATTATTAGCTGTTTTTAACAATTGAGTGTTTTTGCTGCCCGAGGAAGAAAACGCGTGATGCCGCGGTCAGAAAAAAAGCTGCCCAGGAGCAAAAAAAAATTTTCTTTCCCAAATGTAATAACGGATGCTAGAATGTGATGCAGTGTGGAATTCCATGTCTAAAAATATTATTATTAGCAGTTTTTAAAAATGGAGTGTTTTTGCTGCCCGAGGAAGAAAACGCGTGATGCCGCGGTCAGAAAAAAAGCTGCCCAGGAGCAAAAAAATTTTTTTTCTCAAATGTAATAACGGATGCTTGAATGTGATTCGGGGTGGAATTCCATGTCTAACAATATTATTATTAGCTGTTTTTAACAATCGCGTGTTTTTGCTGCCCGAGGAAGAAAACGCGTGATGCCGCGGTCAGAAAAAAAGCTGCCCAGGAGCAAAAAAAAATTTTCTTTCCCAAATGTAATAACGGATGCTAGAATGTGATGCAGTGTGGAATTCCATGTCTAAAAATATTATTATTAGCAGTTTTTAAAAATGGAGTGTTTTTGCTGCCCGAGGAAGAAAACGCGTGATGCCGCGGTCAGAAAAAAAGCTGCCCAGGAGCAAAAAAATTTTTTTTCTCAAATGTAATAACGGATGCTTGAATGTGATTCGGGGTGGAATTCCATGTCTAACAATATTATTATTAGCTGTTTTTAACAATCGCGTGTTTTTGCTGCCCGAGGAAGAAAACGCGTGATGCCGCGGTCAGAAAAAAAGCTGCCCAGGTGCAAAAAAAATTTTTTTTCTCAAATGTAATAACGGATGTTAGAATGTTATTCTGCGTGGAATTCCATGTCTAAAAATATTATTATTAGCTGTTTTTAACAATCGAGTGTTTTTGCTTCCCGAGGAAGAACACGCCTGATGCCGCGGTCAGAAAAAATGCTGCCCAGGAGCAAAAAAATTTTTTTTTCTCAAATGTAATAACGTATACTGGAATGTGATTCGGGGTGGAATTCCATGTCTAAAAATATTATTATTAGCTGTTTTTAACAATCGAGTGTTTTTGCTGCCCGAGGAAGAAAACGCGTAATGCCGCGGTCAGAAAAAAAGCTGCCCAGGAGCAAAAAAAAATTTTCTTTCCCAAATGTAATAACGGATGCTAGAATGTGATGCAGTGTGGAATTCCATGTCTAAAAATATTATTATTAGCAGTTTTTAAAAATGGAGTGTTTTTGCTGCCCGAGGAAGAAAACGCGTGATGCCGCGGTCAGAAAAAAACCTGCCCAGGAGCAAAAAAATTTTTTTTTCTCAAATGTACTAACGGATGCTAGAATGTGATTCGGGGTGGAATTCCATGTCTAAAAATATTATTATTAGCTGCTGTTAAAAATTGAATGTTTTTGCTACCCGAGGAAGAAAACGTGTCATGCCGCGGTCAGAAAAAAAGCTGCACAGGAGCAAAAAAAATTTTTTTTCTCAAATGTAATAACGGATGCTAGAATGTGATTCGGGGTGGAATTCCATGTCTAAAAATATTATTATTAGCTGTTTTTAAAAATTGAGTGTTTTTGCTGCCCGAGGAAGAAAACACGTGATGATGCGGTAGGAAAAAAAGCTACACAGGAGCAAAAAAAATTTTTTTTCTCAAATGTAATAACGGGTGCTAGAATGTGATTCGGGGTGGAATTCCATGTCTAAAAATATTATTATTAGCTGTTTTTAAAAATCGAGTGTTTTTGCTTCCCGAGGAAGAAAACGCGTGATGCCGCGGTCAGAAAAAAAGCTGCACAGGAGCAAAAAAAATTTTTTCTCAAATGTAATAACGGATGCTAGAATGTGATTCGGGGTGGAATTCCATGTCTAAAAATATTATTATTAGCTGTTTTTAACAATCGAGTGTTTTTGCTGCCCGAGGAAGAAAACGCGTGATGCCGCGGTCAGAAAAAAAGCTGCCCAGGAGCAAAAAAAAATTTTCTTTCCCAAATGTAATAACGGATGCTAGAATGTGATGCAGTGTGGAATTCCATGTCTAAAAATATTATTATTAGCAGTTTTTAAAAATGGAGTGTTTTGCTGCCCGAGGAAGAAAACGCGTGATGCCGCGGTCAGAAAAAAAGCTGCCCAGGAGCAAAAAAAATTTTTTTTCTCAAATGTAATAACGGATGCTTGAATGTGATTCGGGCTGGAATTCCATGTCTAAAAATATTATTATTAGCTGTTTTTAAAAATTGAGTGTTTTTGCTGCCCGAGGAAGAAAACGCGTGATGATGCGGTAGGAAAAAAAGCTACACAGGAGCAAAAAAATTTTTTTTTCTCAAATGTAATGGATGCTAGAATGTGATTCGGGGTGGAATTCCATGTCTAACAATATTATTATTAGCTGTTTTTAACAATCGCGTGTTTTTGCTGCCCGAGGAAGAAAACGCGTGATGCCGCGGTCAGAAAAAAAGCTGCCCAGGTGCAAAAAAAATTTTTTTTCTCAAATGTAATAACGGATGCTAGAATGTTATTCTTCGTGGAATTCCATGTCTAAAAATATTATTATTAGCTGTTTTTAACAATCGAGTGTTTTTGCTTCCCAAGGAAGAAAACGCGTGATGCCGCGGTCAGAAAAAAAGCTGCCCAGGAGCAAAAAAAATTTTTTTTCTCAAATGTAATAACGGGTGCTAGAATGTGATTCGGGGTGGAATTCCATGTCTAAAAATATTATTATTAGCTGTTTTTAAAAATCGAGTGTTTTTGCTTCCCGAGGAAGAAAACGCGTGATGCCGCGGTCAGAAAAAAAGCTGCACAGGAGCAAAAAAAATTTTTTCTCAAATGTAATAACGGATGCTAGAATGTGATTCGGGGTGGAATTCCATGTCTAAAAATATTATTATTAGCTGTTTTTAACAATCGAGTGTTTTTGCTGCCCGAGGAAGAAAACGCGTGATGCCGCGGTCAGAAAAAAAGCTGCCCAGGAGCAAAAAAAAATTTTCTTTCCCAAATGTAATAACGGATGCTAGAATGTGATGCAGTGTGGAATTCCATGTCTAAAAATATTATTATTAGCAGTTTTTAAAAATGGAGTGTTTTGCTGCCCGAGGAAGAAAACGCGTGATGCCGCGGTCAGAAAAAAAGCTGCCCAGGAGCAAAAAAATTTTTTTTTCTCAAATGTAATAACGGATGCTTGAATGTGATTCGGGCTGGAATTCCATGTCTAAAAATATTATTATTAGCTGTTTTTAAAAATTGAGTGTTTTTGCTGCCCGAGGAAGAAAACGCGTGATGATGCGGTAGGAAAAAAAGCTACACAGGAGCAAAAAAAAATTTTTTTCTCAAATGTAATAACGGATGCTAGAATGTGATTCGGGGTGGAATTCCATGTCTAAAAATATTATTATTAGCTGTTTTTAAAAATCGAGTGTTTTTGCTTCCCGAGGAAGAAAACGCGTGATGCCACGGTCAGAAAAAAAGCTGCACAGGAGCAAAAAAAATTTTTCTCAAATGTAATAACGGATGCTAGAATGTGATTCGGGGTGGAATTCCATGTCTAAAAATATTATTATTAGCTGTTTTTAACAATCGAGTGTTTTTGCTGCCCGAGGAAGAAAACGCGTGATGCCGCGGTCAGAAAAAAACCTGCCCAGGAGCAAAAAAAAATTTTCTTTCCCAAATGTAATAACGGATGCTAGAATGTGATGCAGTGTGGAATTCCATGTCTAAAAATATTATTATTAGCAGTTTTTAAAAATGGAGTGTTTTTGCTGCCCGAGGAAGAAAACGTGTGATGCCGCGGTCAGAAAAAAAGCTGCCCAGGAGCAAAAAAATTTTTTTTTTCTCAAATGTGATAACGGATGCTTGAATGTGATTCGGGGTGGAATTCCATGTCTAAAAATATTATTATTAGCTGTTTTTAACAATCGCGTGTTTTTGCTGCCCGAGGAAGAAAACGCGTGATGCCGCGGTCAGAAAAAAAGCTGCCCAGGTGCAAAAAAAATTTTTTTTCTCAAATGTAATAACGGATGCTAGAATGTTATTCTGCGTGGAATTCCATGTCTAAAAATATTATTATTAGCTGTTTTTAACAATCGAGTGTTTTGGCTTCCCAAGGAAGAAAACGCCTGATGCCGCGGTCAGAAAAAATGCTGCCCAGGAGCAAAAAAATTTTTTTTTCTCAAATGTAATAACGTATACTGGAATGTGATTCGGGGTGGAATTCCATGTCTAAAAATATTATTATTAGCTGTTTTTAAAAATCGAGTGTTTTTGCTGCCCAAGAAAGAAAACGCGTGATGCCGCGGTCAGAAAAAAACCTGCCCAGGAGCAAAAAATTTTTTTTTTCTCAAATGTACTAAGGGATGCTAGAATGTGATTCGGGGTGGAATTCCATGTCTAAAAATATTATTATTAGCTGTTTTTAAAAATTGAGTGTTTTTGCTGCCCGAGGAAGAAAACACGTGATGATGCGGTAGGAAAAAAAGCTACACAGGAGCAAAAAAAAATTTTTTTCTCAAATGTAATAATGGATGCTAGAATGTGATTCGGGGTGGAATTCCATGTCTAAAAATATTATTATTAGCTGTTTTTAAAAATCGAGTGTTTTTGCTTCCCGAGGAAGAAAACGCGTGATGCCACGGTCAGAAAAAAAGCTGCACAGGAGCAAAAAAAATTTTTTCTCAAATGTAATAACGGATGCTAGAATGTGATTCGGGGTGGAATTCCATGTCTAAAAATATTATTATTAGCTGTTTTTAACAATCGAGTGTTTTTGCTGCCCGAGGAAGAAAACGCGTGATGCCGCGGTCAGAAAAAAACCTGCCCAGGAGCAAAAAAAAATTTTCTTTCCCAAATGTAATAACGGATGCTAGAATGTGATGCAGTGTGGAATTCCATGTCTAAAAATATTATTATTAGCAGTTTTTAAAAATGGAGTGTTTTTGCTGCCCGAGGAAGAAAACGTGTGATGCCGCGGTCAGAAAAAAAGCTGCCCAGGAGCAAAAAAATTTTTTTTTCTCCAATGTGATAACGGATGCTTGAATGTGATTCGGGGTGGAATTCCATGTCTAAAAATATTATTATTAGCTGTTTTTAACAATCGCGTGTTTTTGCTGCCCGAGGAAGAAAACGCGTGATGCCGCGGTCAGAAAAAAAGCTGCCCAGGTGCAAAAAAAATTTTTTTTCTCAAATGTAATAACGGATGCTAGAATGTTATTCTGCATGGAATTCCATGTCTAAAAATATTATTATTAGCTGTTTTTAACAATCGAGTGTTTTTGCTTCCCAAGGAAGAAAACGCCTGATGCCGCGGTCAGAAAAAATGCTGCCCAGGAGCAAAAAAATTTTTTTTTCTCAAATGTAATAACGTATACTGGAATGTGATTCGGGGTGGAATTCCATGTCTAAAAATATTATTATTAGCTGTTTTTAAAAATCGAGTGTTTTTGCTGCCCAAGAAAGAAAACGCGTGATGCCGCGGTCAGAAAAAAACCTGCCCAGGAGCAAAAAATTTTTTTTTTCTCAAATGTACTAAGGGATGCTAGAATGTGATTCGGGGTGGAATTCCATGTCTAAAAATATTATTATTAGCTGTTTTTAAAAATTGAGTGTTTTTGCTGCCCGAGGAAGAAAACACGTGATGATGCGGTAGGAAAAAAAGCTACACAGGAGCAAAAAAAATTTTTTTTCTCAAATGTACTAACGGATGCTAGAATGTGATTCGGGGTGGAATTCCATGTCTAAAAATATTATTATTAGCTGCTGTTAAAAATTGAATGTTTTTGCTACCCGAGGAAGAAAACGTGTCATGCCGCGGTCAGAAAAAAAGCTGCACAGGAGCAAAAAAAATTTTTTTTCTCAAATGTAATAACGGATGCTAGAATGTGATTCGGGGTGGAATTCCATGTCTAAAAATATTATTATTAGCTGTTTTTAAAAATTGAGTGTTTTTGCTGCCCGAGGAAGAAAACACGTGATGATGCGGTAGGAAAAAAAGCTACACAGGAGCAAAAAAAATTTTTTTTCTCAAATGTAATAACGGGTGCTAGAATGTGATTCGCGGTGGAATTCCATGTCTAAAAATATTATTATTAGCTGTTTTTAAAAATCGAGTGTTTTTGCTTCCCGAGGAAGAAAACGCGTGATGCCGCGGTCAGAAAAAAAGCTGCACAGGAGCAAAAAAAATTTTTTCTCAAATGTAATAACGGATGCTAGAATGTGATTCGGGGTGGAATTCCATGTCTAAAAATATTATTATTAGCTGTTTTTAACAATCGAGTGTTTTTGCTGCCCGAGGAAGAAAACGCGTGATGCCGCGGTCAGAAAAAAAGCTGCCCAGGAGCAAAAAAAAATTTTCTTTCCCAAATGTAATAACGGATGCTAGAATGTGATGCAGTGTGGAATTCCATGTCTAAAAATATTATTATTAGCAGTTTTTAAAAATGGAGTGTTTTGCTGCCCGAGGAAGAAAACGCGTGATGCCGCGGTCAGAAAAAAAGCTGCCCAGGAGCAAAAAAATTTTTTTTTCTCAAATGTAATAACGGATGCTTGAATGTGATTCGGGGTGGAATTCCATGTCTAAAAATATTATTATTAGCTGTTTTTAAAAATTGAGTGTTTTTGCTGCCCGAGGAAGAAAACGCGTGATGATGCGGTAGGAAAAAAAGCTACACAGGAGCAAAAAAATTTTTTTTTCTCAAATGTAATGGATGCTAGAATGTGATTCGGGGTGGAATTCCATGTCTAACAATATTATTATTAGCTGTTTTTAACAATCGCGTGTTTTTGCTGCCCGAGGAAGAAAACGCGTGATGCCGCGGTCAGAAAAAAAGCTGCCCAGGTGCAAAAAAAATTTTTTTTCTCAAATGTAATAACGAATGCTAGAATGTTATTCTGCGTGGAATTCCATGTCTAAAAATATTATTATTAGCTGTTTTTAACAATCGAGTGTTTTTGCTTCCCAAGGAAGAAAACGCCTGATGCCGCGGTCAGAAAAAATGCTGCCCAGGAGCAAAAAAATTTTTTTTTCTCAAATGTAATAACGTATACTGGAATGTGATTCGGGGTGGAATTCCATGTCTAAAAATATTATTATTAGCTGTTTTTAAAAATCGAGTGTTTTTGCTTCCCGAGGAAGAAAACGCGTGATGCCACGGTCAGAAAAAAAGCTGCACAGGAGCAAAAAAAATTTTTTCTCAAATGTAATAACGGATGCTAGAATGTGATTCGGGGTGGAATTCCATGTCTAAAAATATTATTATTAGCTGTTTTTAACAATCGAGTGTTTTTGCTGCCCGAGGAAGAAAACGCGTGATGCCGCGGTCAGAAAAAAACCTGCCCAGGAGCAAAAAAAAATTTTCTTTCCCAAATGTAATAACGGATGCTAGAATGTGATGCAGTGTGGAATTCCATGTCTAAAAATATTATTATTAGCAGTTTTTAAAAATGGAGTGTTTTTGCTGCCCGAGGAAGAAAACGTGTGATGCCGCGGTCAGAAAAAAAGCTGCCCAGGAGCAAAAAAATTTTTTTTCTCAAATGTGATAATGGATGCTTGAATGTGATTCGGGGTGGAATTCCATGTCTAAAAATATTATTATTAGCTGTTTTTAACAATCGCGTGTTTTTGCTGCCCGAGGAAGAAAACGCGTGATGCCGCGGTCAGAAAAAAAGCTGCCCAGGTGCAAAAAAAATTTTTTTTCTCAAATGTAATAACGGATGCTAGAATGTTATTCTGCGTGGAATTCCATGTCTAAAAATATTATTATTAGCTGTTTTTAACAATCGAGTGTTTTTGCTTCCCAAGGAAGAAAACGCCTGATGCCGCGGTCAGAAAAAAAGCTACACAGGAGCAAAAAAAAATTTTTTTCTCAAATGTAATAACGGATGCTAGAATGTGATTCGGGGTGGAATTCCATGTCTAAAAATATTATTATTAGCTGTTTTTAAATATCGAGTGTTTTTGGTGCCCGAGGATGAAAATGCGTGATGCCGCGGTGAGAATAAAAGCTGCACAGGAGCAAAAAAAATTTTTTTCTCAAATGTAATAACGGATGCTAGAATGTGATTCGGGGTGGAATTCCATGTCTAAAAATCTTATTATTAGCTGTTTTTAAAAATCGAGTGTTTTTGCTGCCCAAGGAAGAAAACGCGTGATACCGCGGTCAGAAAAAAACCTGCCCAGGAGCAAAAAAAATTTTTTTTCTCAAATGTACTAACGGATGCTAGAATGTGATTCGGGGTGGAATTCCATGTCTAAAAATATTATTATTAGCTGTTTTTAACAATCGAGTGTTTTTGCTGCCCGAGGAAGAAAACGCGTAATGCCGCGGTCAGAAAAAAAGCTGCCCAGGAGCAAAAAAAAATTTTCTTTCCCAAATGTAATAACGGATGCTAGAATGTGATGCAGTGTGGAATTCCATGTCTAAAAATATTATTATTAGCAGTTTTTAAAAATTGAGTGTTTTTGCTGCCCGAGGAAGAAAACGCGTAATGATGTGGTAGGAAAAAAAGCTACACAGGAGCAAAAAAAATTTTTTTTTCTCAAATGAAATAACAGATGCTAGAATGTGATTCGGGGTGGAATTCCATGTCTAAAATCTTATTATTAGCTGTTTTTAAAAATCGAGTGTTTTTGCTTCCCGAGGAAGAAAACGCGTGATGCCGCGGTCAGAAAAAAAGCTGCACAGGAGCAAAAAAAATTTTTTTCTCAAATGTAATAACGGATGCTAGAATGTGATTCGGGGTGGAATTCCATGTCTAAAAATATTATTAGCTGTTTTTAAAAATCGAGTGTTTTTGCTGCCCGAGGAAGAAAACGCGTGATGCCGCGGTCAGAAAAAAAGCTGCCCAGGAGCAAAAAAAATTTTTTTTCTCAAATGTAATAACGGATGCTAGAATGTGATTCGGGGTGGAATTCCATGTCTAAAAATATTATTATTAGCTGTTTTTAAAAATCGAGTGTTTTTGCTGCCCGAGGAAGAAAACGCCTGATGCCGCGGTCAGAAAAAATGCTGCCCAGGAGCAAAAAAAAATTTTTTTCTCAAATGTAATAACGGATGCTAGAATGTGATTCGGGGTGGAATTCCATGTCATAAAATATTATTAGCTGTTTTTAAAAATCGAGTTTTATAGCTGCCCGAGGAAGAAAACACGTGATGCCGCGGTCAGAAAAAAAGCTGCCGAGGAGCAAAAAATTTTTTTTCTCAAATGTAATAATGGTTGCTAGAACATGATTCGGGGTGGAATTCCAAGTCTAAAAATATTATTATTAGCTGTTTTTAAAAATCGAGTGTTTTTGCTGCCCGAGGAAGAAAACGAGTGATGCCGCCATCAGAAAAAAAGCTGCCCAGGAGCAAAAAAAAATTTTCTTTCCCAAATGTAATAACGGATGCTAGAATGTGATGCAGTGTGGAATTCCATGTCTAAAAATATTATTATTAGCAGTTTTTAAAAATTGAGTGTTTTTGCTGCCCGAGGAAGAAAACGCGTGATGCCGCGGTCAGAAAAAAAGCTGCCCAGGAGCAAAAAAATTTTTTTTTCTCAAATGTACTAACGGATGCTAGAATGTGATTCGGGGTGGAATTCCATGTCTAAAAATATTATTATTAGCTGTTTTTAAAAATTGAGTGTTTTTGCTGCCCGAGGAAGAAAACGCGTGATGCAGCGGTCAGAAAAAAAGCTGCACAGGAGCAAAAAATTTTTTTTTCTCAAATGTAATAACGGATGCTAGAATGTGATTCGGGGTAGAATTCCATGTCTAAAAATATTATTATTAGCTGTTTTTAAAAATCGAGTGTTTTTGGTGCCAGAGGATAAAAATGCGTGATGCCGCGGTGAGAATAAAAGCTGCACAGGAGCAAAAAAAATTTTTTTCTCAAATGTACTAACGGATGCTAGAATGTGATTCGGGGTGGAATTCCATGTCTAAAAATATTATTATTAGCTGCTGTTAAAAATTGAATGTTTTTGCTACCCGAGGAAGAAAACGTGTCATGCCGCGGTCAGAAAAAAAGCTGCACAGGAGCAAAAAAAATTTTTTTTCTCAAATGTACTAACGGATGCTAGAATGTGATTCGGGGTGGAATTCCATTTCTAAAAATATTATTATTAGCTGTTTTTAAATATCGAGTGTTTTTGGTGCCCGAGGATGAAAACGCGTGATGCCGCGGTGAGAATAAAAGCTGCACAGGAGCAAAAAAAAATTTTTTCTCAAATGTAATAACGGATGCTAGAATGTGATTCGGGGTGGAATTCCATGTCTAACAATATTATTATTAGCTGTTTTTAAAAATCGAGTGTTTTTGCTGCCCAAGAAAGAAAACGCATGATGCCGCGGTCAGAAAAAAACCTGCCCAGGAGCAAAAAAATTTTTTTTTCTCAAATGTACTAAGGGATGCTAGAATGTGATTCGGGGTGGAATTCCATGTCTAAAAATATTATTATTAGCTGCTGTTAAAAATTGAATGTTTTTGCTACCCGAGGAAGAAAACGTGTCATGCCGCGGTCAGAAAAAAAGCTGCACAGGAGCAAAAAAAATTTTTTTTCTCAAATGTAATAACGGATGCTAGAATGTGATTCGGGGTGGAATTCCATGTCTAAAAATATTATTATTAGCTATTTTTAAAAATTGAGTGTTTTTGCTGCCCGAGGAAGAAAACGCGTGATGCCGCGGTCAGAAAAAAAGCTGCACAGGAGCAAAAAAATTTTTTTCTCAAATGTAATAACGGATGCTAGAATGTGATTCGGGGTGGAATTCCATGTCTAAAAATATTATTATTAGCTGCTGTTAAAAATCGAATGTTTTTGCTGCCCGAGGAAGAAAACGTGTGATGCTGCGGTCAGAAAAAAAGCTGCACAGGAGCAAAAAAAATTTTTTTCTCAAATGTAATAACGGATGCTAGAATGTGATTCGGGGTGGAATTCCATTTCTAAAAATATTATTATTAGCTGTTTTTAAATATCGAGTGTTTTTGGTGCCCGAGGATGAAAATGCGTGATGCCACGGTGAGAATAAAAGCTGCACAGGAGCAAAAAAAAATTTTTTCTCAAATGTAATAACGGATGCTAGAATGTGATTCGGGGTGGAATTCCATGTCTAAAAATATTATTATTAGCTGCTTTTAACAATCGAGTGTTTTTGCTGCCCGAGGAAGAAAACGCGTAATGCCGCGGTCAGAAAAAAAGCTGCCCAGGAGCAAAAAAAAATTTTCTTTCCCAAATGTAATAACGGATGCTAGAATGTGATGCAGTGTGGAATTCCATGTCTAAAAATATTATTATTAGCAGTTTTTAAAAATGGAGTGTTTTTGCTGCCCGAGGAAGAAAACGCGTGATGCCGCGGTCAGAAAAAAACCTGCCCAGGAGCAAAAAAATTTTTTTTTCTCAAATGTACTAACGGATGCTAGAATGTGATTCGGGGTGGAATTCCATGTCTAAAAATATTATTATTAGCTGTTTTTAAAAATCGAGTGTTTTTGCTGCCCAAGAAAGAAAACGTGTCATGCCGCGGTCAGAAAAAAAGCTGCACAGGAGCAAAAAAAATTTTTTTTCTCAAATGTAATAACGGATGCTAGAATGTGATTCGGGGTGGAATTCCATGTCTAAAAATATTATTATTAGCTGTTTTTAACAATCGAGTGTTTTTGCTGCCCGAGGAAGAAAACGCGTAATGCCGCGGTCAGAAAAAAAGCTGCCCAGGAGCAAAAAAAAATTTTCTTTCCCAAATGTAATAACGGATGCTAGAATGTGATGCAGTGTGGAATTCCATGTCTAAAAATATTATTATTAGCAGTTTTTAAAAATGGAGTGTTTTTGCTGCCCGAGGAAGAAAACGCGTGATGCCGCGGTCAGAAAAAAACCTGCCCAGGAGCAAAAAAATTTTTTTTTCTCAAATGTACTAACGGATGCTAGAATGTGGTTCGGGGTGGAATTCCATGTCTAAAAATATTATTATTAGCTGTTTTTAAAAATCGAGTGTTTTTGCTGCCCAAGAAAGAAAACGTGTCATGCCGCGGTCAGAAAAAAAGCTGCACAGGAGCAAAAAAATTTTTTTTCTCAAATGTAATAACGGATGCTAGAATGTGATTCGGGGTGGAATTCCATGTCTAAAAATATTATTATTAGCTGTTTTTAACAATCGAGTGTTTTTGCTGCCCGAGGAAGAAAACGCGTAATGCCGCGGTCAGAAAAAAAGCTGCCCAGGAGCAAAAAAAAATTTTCTTTCCCAAATGTAATAACGGATGCTAGAATGTGATGCAGTGTGGAATTCCATGTCTAAAAATATTATTATTAGCAGTTTTTAAAAATGGAGTGTTTTTGCTGCCCGAGGAAGAAAACGCGTAATGATGTGGTAGGAAAAAAAGCTACCCAGGAGCAAAAAAAATTTTTTTTTCTCAAATGTAATAACAGATGCTAGAATGTGATTCGGGGTGGAATTCCATGTCTAAAAATATTATTATTAGCTGTTTTTAAAAATCGAGTGTTTTTGCTGCCCAAGAAAGAAAACGTGTCATGCCGCGGTCAGAAAAAAAGCTGCACAGGAGCAAAAAAAATTTTTTTTCTCAAATGTAATAACGGATGCTAGAATGTGATTCGGGGTGGAATTCCATGTCTAAAAATATTATTATTAGCTGTTTTTAACAATCGAGTGTTTTTGCTGCCCGAGGAAGAAAACGCGTAATGCCGCGGTCAGAAAAAAAGCTGCCCAGGAGCAAAAAAAAATTTTCTTTCCCAAATGTAATAACGGATGCTAGAATGTGATGCAGTGTGGAATTCCATGTCTAAAAATATTATTATTAGCAGTTTTTAAAAATTGAGTGTTTTTGCTGCCCGAGGAAGAAAACGCGTAATGATGTGGTAGGAAAAAAAGCTACCCAGGAGCAAAAAAAATTTTTTTTTCTCAAATGTAATAACAGATGCTAGAATGTGATTCGGGGTGGAATTCCATGTCTAAAAATATTATTATTAGCTGTTTTTAAAAATCGAGTGTTTTTGCTGCCCGAGGAAGAAAACGCCTGATGCCGCGGTCAGAAAAAATGCTGCCCAGGAGCAAAAAAAAATTTTTTTCTCAAATGTAATAACGGATGCTAGAATGTGATTCGGGGTGGAATTCCATGTCATAAAATATTATTAGCTGTTTTTAAAAATCGAGTTTTATAGCTGCCCGAGGAAGAAAACACGTGATGCCGCGGTCAGAAAAAAAGCTGCCGAGGAGCAAAAAATTTTTTTTCTCAAATGTAATAATGGTTGCTAGAACATGATTCGGGGTGGAATTCCAAGTCTAAAAATATTATTATTAGCTGTTTTTAAAAATCGAGTGTTTTTGCTGCCCGAGGAAGAAAACGAGTGATGCCGCCATCAGAAAAAAAGCTGCCCAGGAGCAAAAAAAAATTTTCTTTCCCAAATGTAATAACGGATGCTAGAATGTGATGCAGTGTGGAATTCCATGTCTAAAAATATTATTATTAGCAGTTTTTAAAAATTGAGTGTTTTTGCTGCCCGAGGAAGAAAACGCGTGATGCCGCGGTCAGAAAAAAAGCTGCCCAGGAGCAAAAAAATTTTTTTTTCTCAAATGTACTAACGGATGCTAGAATGTGATTCGGGGTGGAATTCCATGTCTAAAAATATTATTATTAGCTGTTTTTAAAAATTGAGTGTTTTTGCTGCCCGAGGAAGAAAACGCGTGATGCAGCGGTCAGAAAAAAAGCTGCACAGGAGCAAAAAATTTTTTTTTCTCAAATGTAATAACGGATGCTAGAATGTGATTCCGGGTAGAATTCCATGTCTAAAAATATTATTATTAGCTGTTTTTAAAAATCGAGTGTTTTTGGTGCCCGAGGATAAAAATGCGTGATGCCGCGGTGAGAATAAAAGCTGCACAGGAGCAAAAAAAATTTTTTTCTCAAATGTAATAACGGATGCTAGAATGTGATTCGGGGTGGAATTCCATGTCTAAAAATATTATTATTAGCTGTTTTTAAAAATCGAGTGTTTTTGCTGCCCAAGAAAGAAAACGCGTGATGCCGCGGTCAGAAAAAAACCTGCCCAGGAGCAAAAAAATTTTTTTTTCTCAAATGTACTAAGGGATGCTAGAATGTGATTCAGGGTGGAATTCCATGTCTAAAAATATTATTATTAGCTGCTGTTAAAAATTGAATGTTTTTGCTACCCGAGGAAGAAAACGTGTCATGCCGCGGTCAGAAAAAAAGCTGCACAGGAGCAAAAAAAATTTTTTTTCTCAAATGTAATAACGGATGCTAGAATGTGATTCGGGGTGGAATTCCATGTCTAAAAATATTATTATTAGCTATTTTTAAAAATTGAGTGTTTTTGCTGCCCGAGGAAGAAAACACGTGATGATGCGGTAGGAAAAAAAGCTACACAGGAGCAAAAAAAATTTTTTTTCTCAAATGTAATAACGGATGCTAGAATGTGATTCGGGGTGGAATTCCATGTCTAAAAATATTATTATTAGCTGTTTTTAAAAATCGAGTGTTTTTGCTTCCCGAGGAAGAAAACGCGTGATGCCGCGGTCAGAAAAAAAGCTGCACAGGAGCAAAAAAAAATTTTTCTCAAATGTAATAACGGATGCTAGAATGTGATTCGGGGTGGAATTCCATGTCTAAAAATATTATTATTAGCTGCTGTTAAAAATCGAATGTTTTTGCTGCCCGAGGAAGAAAACGTGTGATGCTGCGGTCAGAATAAAAGCTGCACAGGAGCAAAAAAAATTTTTTTCTCAAATGTAATAACGGATGCTAGAATGTGATTCGGGGTGGAATTCCATTTCTAAAAATATTATTATTAGCTGTTTTTAAATATCGAGTGTTTTTGGTGCCCGAGGATGAAAATGCGTGATGCCGCGGTGAGAATAAAAGCTGCACAGGAGCAAAAAAAAATTTTTTCTCAAATGTAATAACGGATGCTAGAATGTGATTCGGGGTGGAATTCCATGTCTAAAAATATTATTATTAGCTGTTTTTAAAAATCGAGTGTTTTTGCTGCCCAAGGAAGAAAACGCGTGATACCGCGGTCAGAAAAAAACCTGCCCAGGAGCAAAAAAATTTTTTTTTCTCAAATGTACTAACGGATGCTAGAATGTGATTCGGGGTGGAATTCCATGTCTAAAAATATTATTATTAGCTGCTTTTAACAATCGAGTGTTTTTGCTGCCCGAGGAAGAAAACGCGTAATGCCGCAGTCAGAAAAAAAGCTGCACAGGAGCAAAAAAAATTTTTTCTCAAATGTAATAACGGATGCTAGAATGTGATTCGGGGTGGAATTCCATGTCTAAAAATATTATTATTAGCTGTTTTTAACAATCGAGTGTTTTTGCTGCCCGAGGAAGAAAACGCGTGATGCCGCAGTCAGAAAAAAAGCTGCCCAGGAGCAAAAAAAAATTTTCTTTCCCAAATGTAATAACGGATGCTAGAATGTGATGCAGTGTGGAATTCCATGTCTAAAAATATTATTATTAGCAGTTTTTAAAAATGGAGTGTTTTTGCTGCCCGAGGAAGAAAACGCGTGATGCCGCGGTCAGAAAAAAAGCTGCCCAGGAGCAAAAAAATTTTTTTTCTCAAATGTAATAACGGATGCTTGAATGTGATTCGGGGTGGAATTCCATGTCTAACAATATTATTATTAGCTGTTTTTAACAATTGCGTGTTTTTGCTGCCCGAGGAAGAAAACGCGTGATGCCGCGGTCAGAAAAAAAGCTGCCCAGGTGCAAAAAAAATTTTTTTTCTCAAATGTAATAACGGATGTTAGAATGTTATTCTGCGTGGAATTCCATGTCTAAAAATATTATTATTAGCTGTTTTTAACAATCGAGTGTTTTTGCTTCCCGAGGAAGAACACGCCTGATGCCGCGGTCAGAAAAAATGCTGCCCAGGAGCAAAAAAATTTTTTTTTCTCAAATGTAATAACGTATACTGGAATGTGATTCGGGGTGGAATTCCATGTCTAAAAATATTATTATTAGCTGTTTTTAACAATCGAGTGTTTTTGCTGCCCGAGGAAGAAAACGCGTAATGCCGCGGTCAGAAAAAAAGCTGCCCAGGAGCAAAAAAAAATTTTCTTTCCCAAATGTAATAACGGATGCTAGAATGTGATGCAGTGTGGAATTCCATGTCTAAAAATATTATTATTAGCAGTTTTTAAAAATGGAGTGTTTTTGCTGCCCGAGGAAGAAAACGCGTGATGCCGCGGTCAGAAAAAATCCTGCCCAGGAGCAAAAAAATTTTTTTTTCTCAAATGTACTAACGGATGCTAGAATGTGATTCGGGGTGGAATTCCATGTCTAAAAATATTATTATTAGCTGCTGTTAAAAATTGAATGTTTTTGCTACCCGAGGAAGAAAACGTGTCATGCCGCGGTCAGAAAAAAAGCTGCACAGGAGCAAAAAAAATTTTTTTTCTCAAATGTAATAACGGATGCTAGAATGTGATTCGGGGTGGAATTCCATGTCTAAAAATATTATTATTAGCTGTTTTTAAAAATTGAGTGTTTTTGCTGCCCGAGGAAGAAAACACGTGATGATGCGGTAGGAAAAAAAGCTACACAGGAGCAAAAAAAATTTTTTTTCTCAAATGTAATAACGGGTGCTAGAAGGTGATTCGGGGTGGAATTCCATGTCTAAAAATATTATTATTAGCTGTTTTTAAAAATCGAGTGTTTTTGCTTCCCGAGGAAGAAAACGCGTGATGCCGCGGTCAGAAAAAAAGCTGCACAGGAGCAAAAAAAATTTTTTCTCAAATGTAATAACGGATGCTAGAATGTGATTCGGGGTGGAATTCCATGTCTAAAAATATTATTATTAGCTGTTTTTAACAATCGAGTGTTTTTGCTGCCCGAGGAAGAAAACGCGTGATGCCGCGGTCAGAAAAAAAGCTGCCCAGGAGCAAAAAAAAATTTTCTTTCCCAAATGTAATAACGGATGCTAGAATGTGATGCAGTGTGGAATTCCATGTCTAAAAATATTATTATTAGCAGTTTTTAAAAATGGAGTGTTTTGCTGCCCGAGGAAGAAAACGCGTGATGCCGCGGTCAGAAAAAAAGCTGCCCAGGAGCAAAAAAATTTTTTTTTCTCAAATGTAATAACGGATGCTTGAATGTGATTCGGGCTGGAATTCCATGTCTAAAAATATTATTATTAGCTGTTTTTAAAAATTGAGTGTTTTTGCTGCCCGAGGAAGAAAACGCGTGATGATGCGGTAGGAAAAAAAGCTACACAGGAGCAAAAAAATTTTTTTTTCTCAAATGTAATGGATGCTAGAATGTGATTCGGGGTGGAATTCCATGTCTAACAATATTATTATTAGCTGTTTTTAACAATCGCGTGTTTTTGCTGCCCGAGGAAGAAAACGCGTGATGCCGCGGTCAGAAAAAAAGCTGCCCAGGTGCAAAAAAAATTTTTTTTCTCAAATGTAATAACGGATGCTAGAATGTTATTCTTCGTGGAATTCCATGTCTAAAAATATTATTATTAGCTGTTTTTAACAATCGAGTGTTTTTGCTTCCCAAGGAAGAAAACGCGTGATGCCGCGGTCAGAAAAAAAGCTGCCCAGGAGCAAAAAAAATTTTTTTTCTCAAATGTAATAACGGGTGCTAGAATGTGATTCGGGGTGGAATTCCATGTCTAAAAATATTATTATTAGCTGTTTTTAAAAATCGAGTGTTTTTGCTTCCCGAGGAAGAAAACGCGTGATGCCGCGGTCAGAAAAAAAGCTGTACAGGAGCAAAAAAAAATTTTTCTCAAATGTAATAACGGATGCTAGAATGTGATTCGGGGTGGAATTCCATGTCTAAAAATATTATTATTAGCTGTTTTTAACAATCGAGTGTTTTTGCTGCCCGAGGAAGAAAACGCGTGATGCCGCGGTCAGAAAAAAAGCTGCCCAGGAGCAAAAAAAAATTTTCTTTCCCAAATGTAATAACGGATGCTAGAATGTGATGCAGTGTGGAATTCCATGTCTAAAAATATTATTATTAGCAGTTTTTAAAAATGGAGTGTTTTGCTGCCCGAGGAAGAAAACGCGTGATGCCGCGGTCAGAAAAAAAGCTGCCC
The DNA here is from genome assembly GCA_022577455.1 of Arizona elegans. Classification (NCBI taxonomy): domain Eukaryota; kingdom Metazoa; phylum Chordata; class Lepidosauria; order Squamata; family Colubridae; genus Arizona; species Arizona elegans. The sequence goes on from JAKOOJ010000001.1 coordinate 162,175,460, forward strand.
AGGAGCAAAAAAATTTTTTTTTCTCAAATGTAATAACGGATGCTTGAATGTGATTCGGGCTGGAATTCCATGTCTAAAAATATTATTATTAGCTGTTTTTAAAAATTGAGTGTTTTTGCTGCCCGAGGAAGAAAACGCGTGATGATGCGGTAGGAAAAAAAGCTACACAGGAGCAAAAAAATTTTTTTTTCTCAAATGTAATGGATGCTAGAATGTGATTCGGGGTGGAATTCCATGTCTAACAATATTATTATTAGCTGTTTTTAACAATCGCGTGTTTTTGCTGCCCGAGGAAGAAAACGCGTGATGCCGCGGTCAGAAAAAAAGCTGCCCAGGTGCAAAAAAAATTTTTTTTCTCAAATGTAATAACGGATGCTAGAATGTTATTCTGCGTGGAATTCCATGTCTAAAAATATTATTATTAGCTGTTTTTAACAATCGAGTGTTTTGGCTTCCCAAGGAAGAAAACGCCTGATGCCGCGGTCAGAAAAAATGCTGCCCAGGAGCAAAAAAATTTTTTTTTCTCAAATGTAATAACGTATACTGGAATGTGATTCGGGGTGGAATTCCATGTCTAAAAATATTATTATTAGCTGTTTTTAAAAATCGAGTGTTTTTGCTGCCCAAGAAAGAAAACGCGTGATGCCGCGGTCAGAAAAAAACCTGCCCAGGAGCAAAAAAATTTTTTTTTCTCAAATGTACTAAGGGATGCTAGAATGTGATTCGGGGTGGAATTCCATGTCTAAAAATATTATTATTAGCTGTTTTTAAAAATTGAGTGTTTTTGCTGCCCGAGGAAGAAAACACGTGATGATGCGGTAGGAAAAAAAGCTACACAGGAGCAAAAAAAAATTTTTTTCTCAAATGTAATAATGGATGCTAGAATGTGATTCGGGGTGGAATTCCATGTCTAAAAATATTATTATTAGCTGTTTTTAAAAATCGAGTGTTTTTGCTTCCCGAGGAAGAAAACGCGTGATGCCACGGTCAGAAAAAAAGCTGCACAGGAGCAAAAAAAATTTTTCTCAAATGTAATAACGGATGCTAGAATGTGATTCGGGGTGGAATTCCATGTCTAAAAATATTATTATTAGCTGTTTTTAACAATCGAGTGTTTTTGCTGCCCGAGGAAGAAAACGCGTGATGCCGCGGTCAGAAAAAAAGCTGCCCAGGAGCAAAAAAAAATTTTCTTTCCCAAATGTAATAACGGATGCTAGAATGTGATGCAGTGTGGAATTCCATGTCTAAAAATATTATTATTAGCAGTTTTTAAAAATGGAGTGTTTTTGCTGCCCGAGGAAGAAAACGCGTGATGCCGCGGTCAGAAAAAATCCTGCCCAGGAGCAAAAAAATTTTTTTTTCTCAAATGTACTAACGGATGCTAGAATGTGATTCGGGGTGGAATTCCATGTCTAAAAATATTATTATTAGCTGCTGTTAAAAATTGAATGTTTTTGCTACCCGAGGAAGAAAACGTGTCATGCCGCGGTCAGAAAAAAAGCTGCACAGGAGCAAAAAAAATTTTTTTTCTCAAATGTAATAACGGATGCTAGAATGTGATTCGGGGTGGAATTCCATGTCTAAAAATATTATTATTAGCTGTTTTTAAAAATTGAGTGTTTTTGCTGCCCGAGGAAGAAAACACGTGATGATGCGGTAGGAAAAAAAGCTACACAGGAGCAAAAAAAATTTTTTTTCTCAAATGTAATAACGGGTGCTAGAAGGTGATTCGGGGTGGAATTCCATGTCTAAAAATATTATTATTAGCTGTTTTTAAAAATCGAGTGTTTTTGCTTCCCGAGGAAGAAAACGCGTGATGCCGCGGTCAGAAAAAAAGCTGCACAGGAGCAAAAAAAATTTTTTCTCAAATGTAATAACGGATGCTAGAATGTGATTCGGGGTGGAATTCCATGTCTAAAAATATTATTATTAGCTGTTTTTAACAATCGAGTGTTTTTGCTGCCCGAGGAAGAAAACGCGTGATGCCGCGGTCAGAAAAAAAGCTGCCCAGGAGCAAAAAAAAATTTTCTTTCCCAAATGTAATAACGGATGCTAGAATGTGATGCAGTGTGGAATTCCATGTCTAAAAATATTATTATTAGCAGTTTTTAAAAATGGAGTGTTTTGCTGCCCGAGGAAGAAAACGCGTGATGCCGCGGTCAGAAAAAAAGCTGCCCAGGAGCAAAAAAATTTTTTTTTCTCAAATGTAATAACGGATGCTTGAATGTGATTCGGGCTGGAATTCCATGTCTAAAAATATTATTATTAGCTGTTTTTAAAAATTGAGTGTTTTTGCTGCCCGAGGAAGAAAACGCGTGATGATGCGGTAGGAAAAAAAGCTACACAGGAGCAAAAAAATTTTTTTTTCTCAAATGTAATGGATGCTAGAATGTGATTCGGGGTGGAATTCCATGTCTAACAATATTATTATTAGCTGTTTTTAACAATCGCGTGTTTTTGCTGCCCGAGGAAGAAAACGCGTGATGCCGCGGTCAGAAAAAAAGCTGCCCAGGTGCAAAAAAAATTTTTTTTCTCAAATGTAATAACGGATGCTAGAATGTTATTCTTCGTGGAATTCCATGTCTAAAAATATTATTATTAGCTGTTTTTAACAATCGAGTGTTTTTGCTTCCCAAGGAAGAAAACGCGTGATGCCGCGGTCAGAAAAAAAGCTGCCCAGGAGCAAAAAAAATTTTTTTTCTCAAATGTAATAACGGGTGCTAGAATGTGATTCGGGGTGGAATTCCATGTCTAAAAATATTATTATTAGCTGTTTTTAAAAATCGAGTGTTTTTGCTTCCCGAGGAAGAAAACGCGTGATGCCGCGGTCAGAAAAAAAGCTGTACAGGAGCAAAAAAAATTTTTTCTCAAATGTAATAACGGATGCTAGAATGTGATTCGGGGTGGAATTCCATGTCTAAAAATATTATTATTAGCTGTTTTTAACAATCGAGTGTTTTTGCTGCCCGAGGAAGAAAACGCGTGATGCCGCGGTCAGAAAAAAAGCTGCCCAGGAGCAAAAAAAAATTTTCTTTCCCAAATGTAATAACGGATGCTAGAATGTGATGCAGTGTGGAATTCCATGTCTAAAAATATTATTATTAGCAGTTTTTAAAAATGGAGTGTTTTGCTGCCCGAGGAAGAAAACGCGTGATGCCGCGGTCAGAAAAAAAGCTGCCCAGGAGCAAAAAAATTTTTTTTTCTCAAATGTAATGGATGCTAGAATGTGATTCGGGGTGGAATTCCATGTCTAACAATATTATTATTAGCTGTTTTTAAAAATTGAGTGTTTTTGCTGCCCGAGGAAGAAAACGCGTGATGATGCGGTAGGAAAAAAAGCTACACAGGAGCAAAAAAATTTTTTTTTCTCAAATGTAATGGATGCTAGAATGTGATTCGGGGTGGAATTCCATGTCTAACAATATTATTATTAGCTGTTTTTAACAATCGCGTGTTTTTCCTGCCCGAGGAAGAAAACGCGTGATGCCGCGGTCAGAAAAAAAGCTGCCCAGGTGCAAAAAAAATTTTTTTTCTCAAATGTAATAACGGATGCTAGAATGTTATTCTGCGTGGAATTCCATGTCTAAAAATATTATTATTAGCTGTTTTTAACAATCGAGTGTTTTGGCTTCCCAAGGAAGAAAACGCCTGATGCCGCGGTCAGAAAAAATGCTGCCCAGGAGCAAAAAAATTTTTTTTTCTCAAATGTAATAACGTATACTGGAATGTGATTCGGGGTGGAATTCCATGTCTAAAAATATTATTATTAGCTGTTTTTAAAAATCGAGTGTTTTTGCTGCCCAAGAAAGAAAACGCGTGATGCCGCGGTCAGAAAAAAACCTGCCCAGGAGCAAAAAAATTTTTTTTTCTCAAATGTACTAAGGGATGCTAGAATGTGATTCGGGGTGGAATTCCATGTCTAAAAATATTATTATTAGCTGTTTTTAAAAATTGAGTGTTTTTGCTGCCCGAGGAAGAAAACACGTGATGATGCGGTAGGAAAAAAAGCTACACAGGAGCAAAAAAAATTTTTTTTCTCAAATGTAATAATGGATGCTAGAATGTGATTCGGGGTGGAATTCCATGTCTAAAAATATTATTATTAGCTGTTTTTAAAAATCGAGTGTTTTTGCTTCCCGAGGAAGAAAACGCGTGATGCCACGGTCAGAAAAAAAGCTGCACAGGAGCAAAAAAAATTTTTCTCAAATGTAATAACGGATGCTAGAATGTGATTCGGGGTGGAATTCCATGTCTAAAAATATTATTATTAGCTGTTTTTAACAATCGAGTGTTTTTGCTGCCCGAGGAAGAAAACGCGTGATGCCGCGGTCAGAAAAAAACCTGCCCAGGAGCAAAAAAAAATTTTCTTTCCCAAATGTAATAACGGATGCTAGAATGTGATGCAGTGTGGAATTCCATGTCTAAAAATATTATTATTAGCAGTTTTTAAAAATGGAGTGTTTTTGCTGCCCGAGGAAGAAAACGTGTGATGCCGCGGTCAGAAAAAAAGCTGCCCAGGAGCAAAAAAATTTTTTTTTCTCAAATGTGATAACGGATGCTTGAATGTGATTCGGGGTGGAATTCCATGTCTAAAAATATTATTATTAGCTGTTTTTAACAATCGCGTGTTTTTGCTGCCCGAGGAAGAAAACGCGTGATGCCGCGGTCAGAAAAAAAGCTGCCCAGGTGCAAAAAAAATTTTTTTTCTCAAATGTAATAACGGATGCTAGAATGTTATTCTGCGTGGAATTCCATGTCTAAAAATATTATTATTAGCTGTTTTTAACAATCGAGTGTTTTGGCTTCCCAAGGAAGAAAACGCCTGATGCCGCGGTCAGAAAAAATGCTGCCCAGGAGCAAAAAAATTTTTTTTTCTCAAATGTAATAACGTATACTGGAATGTGATTCGGGGTGGAATTCCATGTCTAAAAATATTATTATTAGCTGTTTTTAAAAATCGAGTGTTTTTGCTGCCCAAGAAAGAAAACGCGTGATGCCGCGGTCAGAAAAAAACCTGCCCAGGAGCAAAAAATTTTTTTTTTCTCAAATGTACTAAGGGATGCTAGAATGTGATTCGGGGTGGAATTCCATGTCTAAAAATATTATTATTAGCTGTTTTTAAAAATTGAGTGTTTTTGCTGCCCGAGGAAGAAAACACGTGATGATGCGGTAGGAAAAAAAGCTACACAGGAGCAAAAAAAAATTTTTTTCTCAAATGTAATAATGGATGCTAGAATGTGATTCGGGGTGGAATTCCATGTCTAAAAATATTATTATTAGCTGTTTTTAAAAATCGAGTGTTTTTGCTTCCCGAGGAAGAAAACGCGTGATGCCACGGTCAGAAAAAAAGCTGCACAGGAGCAAAAAAAATTTTTTCTCAAATGTAATAACGGATGCTAGAATGTGATTCGGGGTGGAATTCCATGTCTAAAAATATTATTATTAGCTGTTTTTAACAATCGAGTGTTTTTGCTGCCCGAGGAAGAAAACGCGTGATGCCGCGGTCAGAAAAAAACCTGCCCAGGAGCAAAAAAAAATTTTCTTTCCCAAATGTAATAACGGATGCTAGAATGTGATGCAGTGTGGAATTCCATGTCTAAAAATATTATTATTAGCAGTTTTTAAAAATGGAGTGTTTTTGCTGCCCGAGGAAGAAAACGTGTGATGCCGCGGTCAGAAAAAAAGCTGCCCAGGAGCAAAAAAATTTTTTTTTCTCAAATGTGATAACGGATGCTTGAATGTGATTCGGGGTGGAATTCCATGTCTAAAAATATTATTATTAGCTGTTTTTAACAATCGCGTGTTTTTGCTGCCCGAGGAAGAAAACGCGTGATGCCGCGGTCAGAAAAAAAGCTGCCCAGGTGCAAAAAAAATTTTTTTTCTCAAATGTAATAACGGATGCTAGAATGTTATTCTGCGTGGAATTCCATGTCTAAAAATATTATTATTAGCTGTTTTTAACAATCGAGTGTTTTGGCTTCCCAAGGAAGAAAACGCCTGATGCCGCGGTCAGAAAAAATGCTGCCCAGGAGCAAAAAAATTTTTTTTTCTCAAATGTAATAACGTATACTGGAATGTGATTCGGGGTGGAATTCCATGTCTAAAAATATTATTATTAGCTGTTTTTAAAAATCGAGTGTTTTTGCTGCCCAAGAAAGAAAACGCGTGATGCCGCGGTCAGAAAAAAACCTGCCCAGGAGCAAAAAATTTTTTTTTTCTCAAATGTACTAAGGGATGCTAGAATGTGATTCGGGGTGGAATTCCATGTCTAAAAATATTATTATTAGCTGTTTTTAAAAATTGAGTGTTTTTGCTGCCCGAGGAAGAAAACACGTGATGATGCGGTAGGAAAAAAAGCTACACAGGAGCAAAAAAAAATTTTTTTCTCAAATGTAATAATGGATGCTAGAATGTGATTCGGGGTGGAATTCCATGTCTAAAAATATTATTATTAGCTGTTTTTAAAAATCGAGTGTTTTTGCTTCCCGAGGAAGAAAACGCGTGATGCCACGGTCAGAAAAAAAGCTGCACAGGAGCAAAAAAAATTTTTTCTCAAATGTAATAACGGATGCTAGAATGTGATTCGGGGTGGAATTCCATGTCTAAAAATATTATTATTAGCTGTTTTTAACAATCGAGTGTTTTTGCTGCCCGAGGAAGAAAACGCGTGATGCCGCGGTCAGAAAAAAACCTGCCCAGGAGCAAAAAAAAATTTTCTTTCCCAAATGTAATAACGGATGCTAGAATGTGATGCAGTGTGGAATTCCATGTCTAAAAATATTATTATTAGCAGTTTTTAAAAATGGAGTGTTTTTGCTGCCCGAGGAAGAAAACGTGTGATGCCGCGGTCAGAAAAAAAGCTGCCCAGGAGCAAAAAAATTTTTTTTTCTCCAATGTGATAACGGATGCTTGAATGTGATTCGGGGTGGAATTCCATGTCTAAAAATATTATTATTAGCTGTTTTTAACAATCGCGTGTTTTTGCTGCCCGAGGAAGAAAACGCGTGATGCCGCGGTCAGAAAAAAAGCTGCCCAGGTGCAAAAAAATTTTTTTTTCTCAAATGTAATAACGGATGCTAGAATGTGATTCGGGGTGGAATTCCATGTCTAACAATATTATTATTAGCTGTTTTTAACAATCGCGTGTTTTTGCTGCCCGAGGAAGAAAACGCGTGATGCCGCGGTCAGAAAAAAAGCTGCCCAGGTGCAAAAAAAATTTTTTTTCTCAAATGTAATAACGAATGCTAGAATGTTATTCTGTGTGGAATTCCATGTCTAAAAATATTATTATTAGCTGTTTTTAACAATCGAGTGTTTTTGCTTCCCAAGGAAGAAAACGCCTGATGCCGCGGTCAGAAAAAATGCTGCCCAGGAGCAAAAAAATTTTTTTTTCTCAAATGTAATAACGTATACTGGAATGTGATTCGGGGTGGAATTCCATGTCTAAAAATATTATTATTAGCTGTTTTTAAAAATTGAGTGTTTTTGCTGCCCGAGGAAGAAAACACGTGATGATGCGGTAGGAAAAAAAGCTACACAGGAGCAAAAAAATTTTTTTTTCTCAAATGTACTAACGGATGCTAGAATGTGATTCGGGGTGGAATTCCATGTCTAAAAATATTATTATTAGCTGCTGTTAAAAATTGAATGTTTTTGCTACCCGAGGAAGAAAACGTGTCATGCCGCGGTCAGAAAAAAAGCTGCACAGGAGCAAAAAAAATTTTTTTTCTCAAATGTAATAACGGATGCTAGAATGTGATTCGGGGTGGAATTCCATGTCTAAAAATATTATTATTAGCTGTTTTTAAAAATTGAGTGTTTTTGCTGCCCGAGGAAGAAAACACGTGATGATGCGGTAGGAAAAAAAGCTACACAGGACCAAAAAAAATTTTTTTTCTCAAATGTAATAACGGGTGCTAGAATGTGATTCGCGGTGGAATTCCATGTCTAAAAATATTATTATTAGCTGTTTTTAAAAATCGAGTGTTTTTGCTTCCCGAGGAAGAAAACGCGTGATGCCGCGGTCAGAAAAAAAGCTGCACAGGAGCAAAAAAAATTTTTTCTCAAATGTAATAACGGATGCTAGAATGTGATTCGGGGTGGAATTCCATGTCTAAAAATATTATTATTAGCTGTTTTTAACAATCGAGTGTTTTTGCTGCCCGAGGAAGAAAACCCGTGATGCCGCGGTCAGAAAAAAAGCTGCCCAGGAGCAAAAAAAAATTTTCTTTCCCAAATGTAATAACGGATGCTAGAATGTGATGCAGTGTGGAATTCCATGTCTAAAAATATTATTATTAGCAGTTTTTAAAAATGGAGTGTTTTGCTGCCCGAGGAAGAAAACGCGTGATGCCGCGGTCAGAAAAAAAGCTGCCCAGGAGCAAAAAAATTTTTTTTTCTCAAATGTAATAACGGATGCTTGAATGTGATTCGGGGTGGAATTCCATGTCTAAAAATATTATTATTAGCTGTTTTTAAAAATTGAGTGTTTTTGCTGCCCGAGGAAGAAAACGCGTGATGATGCGGTAGGAAAAAAAGCTACACAGGAGCAAAAAAATTTTTTTTTCTCAAATGTAATGGATGCTAGAATGTGATTCGGGGTGGAATTCCATGTCTAACAATATTATTATTAGCTGTTTTTAACAATCGCGTGTTTTTGCTGCCCGAGGAAGAAAACGCGTGATGCCGCGGTCAGAAAAAAAGCTGCCCAGGTGCAAAAAAAATTTTTTTTCTCAAATGTAATAACGAATGCTAGAATGTTATTCTGCGTGGAATTCCATGTCTAAAAATATTATTATTAGCTGTTTTTAACAATCGAGTGTTTTTGCTTCCCAAGGAAGAAAACGCCTGATGCCGCGGTCAGAAAAAATGCTGCACAGGAGCAAAAAAATTTTTTTTTCTCAAATGTAATAACGTATACTGGAATGTGATTCGGGGTGGAATTCCATGTCTAAAAATATTATTATTAGCTGTTTTTAAAAATCGAGTGTTTTTGCTTCCCGAGGAAGAAAACGCGTGATGCCACGGTCAGAAAAAAAGCTGCACAGGAGCAAAAAAAATTTTTTCTCAAATGTAATAACGGATGCTAGAATGTGATTCGGGGTGGAATTCCATGTCTAAAAATATTATTATTAGCTGTTTTTAACAATCGAGTGTTTTTGCTGCCCGAGGAAGAAAACGCGTGATGCCGCGGTCAGAAAAAAACCTGCCCAGGAGCAAAAAAAAATTTTCTTTCCCAAATGTAATAACGGATGCTAGAATGTGATGCAGTGTGGAATTCCATGTCTAAAAATATTATTATTAGCAGTTTTTAAAAATGGAGTGTTTTTGCTGCCCGAGGAAGAAAACGTGTGATGCCGCGGTCAGAAAAAAAGCTGCCCAGGAGCAAAAAAATTTTTTTTTCTCAAATGTGATAATGGATGCTTGAATGTGATTCGGGGTGGAATTCCATGTCTAAAAATATTATTATTAGCTGTTTTTAACAATCGCGTGTTTTTGCTGCCCGAGGAAGAAAACGCGTGATGCCGCGGTCAGAAAAAAAGCTGCCCAGGTGCAAAAAAAATTTTTTTTCTCAAATGTAATAACGGATGCTAGAATGTTATTCTGCGTGGAATTCCATGTCTAAAAATATTATTATTAGCTGTTTTTAACAATCGAGTGTTTTTGCTTCCCAAGGAAGAAAACGCCTGATGCCGCGGTCAGAAAAAATGCTGCCCAGGAGCAAAAAAATTTTTTTTTCTCAAATGTAATAACGTATACTGGAATGTGATTCGGGGTGGAATTCCATGTCTAAAAATATTATTATTAGCTGTTTTTAAAAATCGAGTGTTTTTGCTGCCCAAGAAAGAAAACGCGTGATGCCGCGGTCAGAAAAAAACCTGCCCAGGAGCAAAAAAATTTTTTTTTCTCAAATGTACTAAGGGATGCTAGAATGTGATTCGGGGTGGAATTCCATGTCAAAAAATATTATTATTAGCTGTTTTTAAAAATTGAGTGTTTTTGCTGCCCGAGGAAGAAAACACGTGATGATGCGGTAGGAAAAAAAGCTACACAGGAGCAAAAAAAAATTTTTTTCTCAAATGTAATAACGGATGCTAGAATGTGATTCGGGGTGGAATTCCATGTCTAAAAATATTATTATTAGCTGTTTTTAAAAATCGAGTGTTTTTGCTTCCCGAGGAAGAAAACGCGTGATGCCACGGTCAGAAAAAAAGCTGCACAGGAGCAAAAAAAATTTTTTCTCAAATGTAATAACGGATGCTAGAATGTGATTCGGGGTGGAATTCCATGTCTAAAAATATTATTATTAGCTGTTTTTAACAATCGAGTGTTTTTGCTGCCCGAGGAAGAAAACGCGTGATGCCGCGGTCAGAAAAAAACCTGCCCAGGAGCAAAAAAAAATTTTCTTTCCCAAATGTAATAACGGATGCTAGAATGTGATGCAGTGTGGAATTCCATGTCTAAAAATATTATTATTAGCAGTTTTTAAAAATGGAGTGTTTTTGCTGCCCGAGGAAGAAAACGCGTGATGCCGCGGTCAGAAAAAAAGCTGCCCAGGAGCAAAAAAATTTTTTTTTCTCAAATGTAATAACGGATGCTTGAATGTGATTCGGGGTGGAATTCCATGTCTAAAAATATTATTATTAGCTGTTTTTAACAATCGCGTGTTTTTGCTGCCCGAGGAAGAAAACGCGTGATGCCGCGGTCAGAAAAAAAGCTGCATAGGTGCAAAAAAAATGTTTTTTCTCAAATGTAATAACGGATGCTAGAATGTTATTCTGCGTGGAATTCCATGTCTAAAAATATTATTATTAGCTGTTTTTAACAATCGAGTGTTTTTGCTTCCCGAGGAAGAAAACGCCTGATGCCGCGGTCAGAAAAAATGCTGCCCAGGAGCAAAAAAATTTTTTTTTCTCAAATGTAATAACGTATACTGGAATGTGATTCGGGGTGGAATTCCATGTCTAAAAATATTATTATTAGCTGTTTTTAAAAATCGAGTGTTTTTGCTGCCCAAGAAAGAAAACGCGTGATGCCGCGGTCAGAAAAAAACCTGCCTAGGAGCAAAAAAATTTTTTTTTCTCAAATGTACTAAGGGATGCTAGAATGTGATTCGGGGTGGAATTCCATGTCTAAAAATATTATTATTAGCTGTTTTTAAAAATCGAGTGTTTTTGCTTCCCGAGGAAGAAAACGCGTGATGCCACGGTCAGAAAAAAAGCTGCACAGGAGCAAAAAAAATTTTTTCTCAAATGTAATAACGGATGCTAGAATGTGATTCAGGGTGGAATTCCATGTCTAAAAATATTATTATTAGCTGTTTTTAACAATCGAGTGTTTTTGCTGCCCGAGGAAGAAAACGCGTGATGCCGCGGTCAGAAAAAAACCTGCCCAGGAGCAAAAAAAAATTTTCTTTCCCAAATGTAATAACGGATGCTAGAATGTGATGCAGTGTGGAATTCCATGTCTAAAAATATTATTATTAGCAGTTTTTAAAAATGGAGTGTTTTTGCTGCCCGAGGAAGAAAACGCGTGATGCCGCGGTCAGAAAAAAAGCTGCCCAGGAGCAAAAAAATTTTTTTTTCTCATATGTAATAACGGATGCTTGAATGTGATTCGGAGTGGAATTCCATGTCTAAAAATATTATTATTAGCTGTTTTTAAAAATTGAGTGGTTTTGCTGCCCGAGGAAGAAAACGCCTGATGATGCGGTAGGAAAAAAAGCTACACGGGAGCAAAAAAATTTTTTTTTCTCGAATGTAATGGATGCTAGAATGTGATTCGGGGTGGAATTCCATGTCTAACAATATTATTATTAGCTGTTTTTAACAATCGCGTGTTTTTGCTGCCCGAGGAAGAAAACGCGTGATGCCGCGGTCAGAAAAAAAGCTGCCCAGGTGCAAAAAAAATTTTTTTTCTCAAATGTAATAACGGATGCTAGAATGTTATTCTGCGTGGAATTCCATGTCTAAAAATATTATTATTAGCTGTTTTTAACAATCGAGTGTTTTTGCTGCCCGAGGAAGAAAACGCCTGATGCCGCGGTCAGAAAAAATGCTGCCCAGGAGCAAAAAAATTTTTTTTTCTCAAATGTAATAACGTATACTAGAATGTGATTCGGGGTGGAATTCCATGTCTAAAAATATTATTATTAGCTGTTTTTAAAAATCGAGTTTTTTAGCTGCCCGAGGAAGAAAGCACGTGATACCGCGGTCAGAAAAAAAGCTGCCGAGGAGCAAAAAAATTTTTTTTCTCAAATGTAATAACGGTTGCTAGAACGTAATTCAGGGTTGAATTCCATGTCTAAAAATATTATTATTAGCTGTTTTTAAAAATCGAGTGTTTTTGCTGCCCGAGGAAGAAAACGCATGATGCCGTGGTCAGAAAAAAAGCTGCCCAGGAGCAAAAAAAAATTTTTTTTTCTCAAATGTAATAACGGATGCTAGAATGTGATTCCGGGTGGAATTCCATGTCTAAAAATATTATTAGCTGGTTTTAAAAATCGAGTGTTTTTGCTGCCCGAGGAAGAAAACGCGTGATGCCGCGGTCAGAAAAAATGCTGCCCAGGAGCAAAAAAATTTTTTTTTCTCAAATGTAATAACGGATGCTAGAATGTGATTCGGGGTGGAATTCCATGTCTAAAAATATTATTATTAGCTGTTTTTAAAAATCGAGTTTTTTAGCTGCCCGAGCAAGAAAACACGTGATGCCGCGGTCAGAAAAAAAGCTGCCCAGGAGCAAAAAAATTTTTTTTTCTCAAATGTAATAACGGATGCTAGAATGTGATTCGGGGTGGAATTCCATGTCTAAAAATATTATTATTAGCTGTTTTTAAAAATTGAGTGTTTTTGCTGCCCGAGGAAGAAAACGCGTGATGATGCGGTAGGAAAAAAAGCTACCCAGGAGCAAAAAAATTTTTTTTTTCTCAAATGTAATAACAGATGCCAGAATGTGATTCAGGGTGGAATTCCATGTCTAAAAATATTATTATTAGCTGTTTTTAAAAATCGAGTGTTTTTGCTTCCCGAGGAAGAAAACGCGTGATGCCGCGGTCAGAAAAAAAGCTGCACAGGAGCAAAAAAAATTTTTTTCTCAAATGTAATAACGGATGCTAGAATGTGATTCGGGGTGGAATTCCATGTCTAAAAATATTATTATTAGCTGTTTTTAAAAATTGAGTGTTTTTGCTGCCCGAGGAAGAAAACGCGTGATGCCGCTGTCAGAAAAAAAGCTGCCCAGGAGCAAAAAAAAATTTTTTTCTCAAATGTAATAACGGATGCTAGAATGTGATTCGGGGTGGAATTCCATGTCTAAAAATATTATTATTAGCTGTTTTTAAAAATTGAGTGTTTTTGCTGCCCGAGGAAGAAAACGCGTGATGATGCGCTAGGAAAAAAAGCTACCCAGGAGCAAAAAAAATTTTTTTTTCTCAAATGTAATAACGGATGCTAGAATGAGATTCGGGGTGGAATTCCATGTCTAAAAATATTATTATTAGCTGTTTTTAAAAATCGAGTGTTTTTGTTGCCCGAGGAAGAAAACGCCTGATGCCGCGGTCAGAAAAAATGCTGCCCAGGAGCAAAAAAATTTTTTTTTCTCAAATGTAATAACGGATGCTAGAATGTGATTCAGGGTGGAATTCCATGACTAAAAATATTATTATTAGCTGTTTTTAAAAATCGAGTTTTTTAGCTGCCCGAGCAAGAAAACACGTGATGCCGCGGTCAGAAAAAAAGCTGCCGAGGAGCCAAAATTTTTTTTTTCTCAAATGTAATAACGGATGCTAGAATGTGATTCGGGGTGGAATTCCATGTCTAAAAATATTATTATTAGCTGTTTTTAAAAATTGAGTGTTTTTGCTGCCCGAGGAAGAAAACGCGTGATGATGCGCTAGGAAAAAAAGCTACCCAGGAGCAAAAAAATTTTTTTTTTCTCAAATGTAATAACAGATGCTAGAATGTGATTCGGGGTGGAATTCCATGTCTAAAAATATTATTATTAGCTGTTTTTAAAAATCGAGTGTTTTTGCTGCCCGAGGAAGAAAACGCCTGATACCGCGGTCAGAAAAAATGCTGCCCAGGAGCAAAAAAATTTTTTTTTCTCAAATGTAATAACGGATGCTAGAATGTGATTCCGGGTGGAATTCCATGTCTAAAAATATTATTAGCTGTTTTTAAAAATTGAGTGTTTTTGCTGCCCGAGGAAGAAAACGCCTGATGCCGCGGTCAGAAAAAATGCTGCCCAGGAGCAAAAAAATTATTTTTTCTCAAATGTAATAACGGATGCTAGAATGTGATTCGGGGTGGAATTCCATGTCTAAAAATATTATTATTAGCTGTTTTTAAAAATCGAGTGTTTTTGCTGCCCAAGGAAGAAAACGCGTGATACCGCGGTCAGAAAAAAACCTGCCCAGGAGCAAAAAAATTTTTTTTGCTCAAATGTACTAACGGATGCTAGAATGTGATTCGGGGTGGAATTCCACGTCTAAAAATATTATTATTAGCTGTTTTTAACAATCGAGTGTTTTTGCTGCCCGAGGAAGAAAACGCGTAATGCCGCGGTCAGAAAAAAAGCTGCCCAGGAGCAAAAAAAAATTTTCTTTCCCAAATGTAATAACGGATGCTAGAATGTGATTCGGGGTGGAATTCCATGTCTAAAAATATTATTATTAGCAGTTTTTAAAAATGGAGTGTTTTTGCTGCCCGAGGAAGAAAACGCGTGATGCCGCGGTCAGAAAAAAAGCTGCCCAGGAGCAAAAAAAAATTTTTTTTTCTCAAATGTAATAACGGATGCTAGAATGTGATTCCGGGTGGAATTCCATGTCTAAAAATATTATTAGCTGTTTTTAAAAATTGAGTGTTTTTGCTGCCCGAGGAAGAAAACGCGTGATGCCGCGGTCAGAAAAAAAGCTGCCCAGGAGCAAAAAATTTTTTTTCTCAAATGTAATAATGGTTGCTAGAACATGATTCAGGGTGGAATTCCATGTCTAAAAATATTATTATTAGCTGTTTTTAAAAATCGATTGTTTTTGCTGCCCGAGGAAGAAAACGAGTGATGCCGCCGTCAGAAAAAAAGCTGCCCAGGAGCAAAAAAAAATTTTCTTTCCCAAATGTAATAACGGATGCTAGAATGTGATGCAGTGTGGAATTCCATGTCTAAAAATATTATTATTAGCAGTTTTTAAAAATTGAGTGTTTTTGCTGCCCGAGGAAGAAAACGCGTGATGCCGCGGTCAGAAAAAAAGCTGCCCAGGAGCAAAAAAAATTTTTTTTCTCAAATGTAATAACGGATGCTAGAATGTGATTCGGGGTGGAATTCCATGTCTAAAAATATTATTATTAGCTGTTTTTAAAAATTGAGTGTTTTTGCTGCCCGAAGAAGAAAACGCGTGATGATGCGCTAGGAAAAAAAGCTACCCAGGAGCAAAAAAAATTTTTTTTTCTCAAATGTAATAACGGATGCTAGAATGTGATTCCGGGTGGAATTCCATGTCTAAAAATATTATTAGCTGTTTTTAAAAATTGAGTGTTTTTGCTGCCCGAGGAAGAAAACGCCTGATGCCGCGGTCAGAAAAAATGCTGCCCAGGAGCAAAAAAATTATTTTTTCTCAAATGTAATAACGGATGCTAGAATGTGATTCGGGGTGGAATTCCATGTCTAAAAATATTATTATTAGCTGTTTTTAAAAATCGAGTGTTTTTGCTGCCCAAGGAAGAAAACGCGTGATACCGCGGTCAGAAAAAAACCTGCCCAGGAGCAAAAAAATTTTTTTTGCTCAAATGTACTAACGGATGCTAGAATGTGATTCGGGGTGGAATTCCATGTCTAAAAATATTATTATTAGCTGTTTTTAACAATCGAGTGTTTTTGCTGCCCGAGGAAGAAAACGCGTAATGCCGCGGTCAGAAAAAATGCTGCCCAGGAGCAAAAAAAAAATTTCTTTCCCAAATGTAATAACGGATGCTAGAATGTGATTCGGGGTGGAATTCCATGTCTAAAAATATTATTATTAGCAGTTTTTAAAAATGGAGTGTTTTTGCTGCCCGAGGAAGAAAACGCGTGATTCCGCGGTCAGAAAAAAAGCTGCCCAGGAGCAAAAAAAAATTTTTTTTTCTCAAATGTAATAACGGATGCTAGAATGTGATTCCGGGTGGAATTCCATGTCTAAAAATATTATTAGCTGTTTTTAAAAATTGAGTGTTTTTGCTGCTCGAGGAAGAAAACGCGTGATGCCGCGGTCAGAAAAAAAGCTGCCCAGGAGCAAAAAAATTTTTTTCTCAAATGTAATAATGTTTGCTACAACATGATTCGGGGTGGAATTCCATGTCTAAAAATATTATTATTAGCTGTTTTTAAAAATCGATTGTTTTTGCTGCCCGAGGAAGAAAACGAGTGATGCCGCCGTCAGAAAAAAAGCTGCCCAGGAGCAAAAAAAAATTTTCTTTCCCAAATGTAATAACGGATGCTAGAATGTGATGCAGTGTGGAATTCCATGTCTAAAAATATTATTATTAGCAGTTTTTAAAAATTGAGTGTTTTTGCTGCCCGAGGAAGAAAACGCGTGATGCCGCGGTCAGAAAAAAAGCTGCCCAGGAGCAAAAAAAATTTTTTTTCTCAAATGTAATAACGGATGCTAGAATGTGATTCGGGGTGGAATTCCATGTCTAAAAATATTATTAGCTGTTTTTAAAAATTGAGTGTTTTTGCTGCCCGAGGAAGAAAACGCGTGATGCCGCGGTCAGAAAAAAAGCTGCCCAGGAGCAAAAAAATTTTTTTTTCTCAAATGTAATAACGGATGCTAGAATGTGATTCGGGGTGGAATTCCATGTCTAAAAATATTATTATTAGCTGTTTTTAAAAATTGAGTGTTTTTGCTGCCCGAGGAAGAAAACGCGTGATGATGCGCTAGGAAAAAAAGCTACCAAGGAGCAAAAAAAATTTTTTTTTCTCAAATGTAATAACGGATGCTAGAATGTGATTCGGGGTGGAATTCCATGTCTAAAAATATTATTATTAGCTGTTTTTAAAAATTGAGTGTTTTTGCTGCCCGAGGAAGAAAACGCGTGATGATGCGCTAGGAAAAAAAGCTACCCAGGAGCAAAAAAAATTTTTTTTTCTCAAATGTAATAACGGATGCTAGAATGTGATTCGGGGTGGAATTCCATGTCTAAAAATATTATTATTAGCTGTTTTTAAAAATCGAGTGTTTTTGTTGCCCGAGGAAGAAAACGCCTGATGCCACGGTCAGAAAAAATGCTGCCCAGGAGCAAAAAAATTTTTTTTTCTCAAATGTAATAACGGATGCTAGAATGTGATTCGGGGTGGAATTCCATGACTAAAAATATTATTATTAGCTGTTTTTAAAAATCGAGTTTTTTAGCTGCCCGAGCAAGAAAACACGTGATGCCGCGGTCAGAAAAAAAGCTGCTGAGGAGCCAAAAATTTTTTTTTCTCAAATGTAATAACGGATGCTAGAATGTGATTCGGGGTGGAATTCCATGTCTAAAAATATTATTATTAGCTGTTTTTAAAAATTGAGTGTTTTTGCTGCCCGAGGAAGAAAACGCGTGATGATGCGCTAGGAAAAAAAGCTACCCAGGAGCAAAAAAAATTTTTTTTCTCAAATGTAATAACGGATGCTAGAATGTGATTCGGGGTGGAATTCCATGTCTAAAAATATTATTATTAGCTGTTTTTAAAAATCGAGTGTTTTTGTTGCCCGAGGAAGAAAACGCGTGATGCCGCGGTCAGAAAAAATGCTGCCCAGGAGCAAAAAAATTTTTTTTTCTCAAATGTAATAACGGATGCTAGAATGTGATTCAGGGTGGAATTCCATGACTAAAAATATTATTATTAGCTGTTTTTAAAAATTGAGTGTTTTTGCTGCCCGAGGAAGAAAACACGTGATGATGCGGTAGGAAAAAAAGCTACACAGGAACAAAAAAAATTTTTTTTCTCAAATGTAATAACGGATGCTAGAATGTGATTCGGGGTGGAATTCCATGTCTAAAAATATTATTATTAGCTGTTTTTAAAAATCGAGTGTTTTTGCTTCCCGAGGAAGAAAACGCGTGATGCCGCGGTCAGAAAAAAAGCTGCACAGGAGCAAAAAAAATTTTTTCTCAAATGTAATAACGGATGCTAGAATGTGATTCGGGGTGGAATTCCATGTCTAAAAATATTATTATTAGCTGTTTTTAACAATCGAGTGTTTTTGCTGCCCGAGGAAGAAAACGCGTGATGATGCGGTAGGAAAAAAAGCTACCCAGGAGCAAAAAAAATTTTTTTTTCTCAAATGTAATAACAGATGCTAGAATGTGATTCAGGGTGGAATTCCATGTCTAAAAATATTATTATTAGCTGTTTTTAAAAATTGAGTGTTTTTGCTTCCCGAGGAAGAAAACGCGTGATGCCGCGGTCAGAAAAAATGCTGCACAGGAGCAAAAAAATTTTTTTCCTCAAATGTAATAACGGATGCTAGAATGTGATTCGGGGTGGAATTCCATGTCTAAAAATATTATTATTAGCTGTTTTTAAAAATCGAGTGTTTTTGCTGCCCGAGGAAGAAAACGCCTGATGCCGCGGTCAGAAAAAATGCTGCCCAGGAGCAAAAAAAATTTTTTTTCTCAAATGTAATAATGGATGCTAGAATGTGATTCGGGGTGGAATTCCATGTCATAAAACATTATTATTAGCAGTTTTTAAAAATTGAGTGTTTTTGCTGCCCGAGGAAGAATACGCGTGATGCCGCGGTCAGAAAAAAAGCTGCCCAGGAGCAAAAAAAAATTTTTTTTTCTCAAATGTAATAACGGATGCTAGAATGTGATTCCGGGTGGAATTCCATGTCTAAAAATATTATTAGCTGTTTTTAAAAATTGAGTGTTTTTGCTGCCCGAGGAAGAAAACGCGTGATGCCGCGGTCAGAAAAAAAGCTGCCCAGCAGCAAAAAATTTTTTTTCTCAAATGTAATAATGGTTGCTAGAACATGATTCGGGGTGGAATTCCATGTCTAAAAATATTATTATTAGCTGTTTTTAAAAATCGATTGTTTTTGCTGCCCGAGGAAGAAAACGAGTGATGCCGCCGTCAGAAAAAAGCTGCCCAGGAGCAAAAAAAAATTTTCTTTCCCAAATGTAATAACGGATGCTAGAATGTGATGCAGTGTGGAATTCCATGTCTAAAAATATTATTATTAGCAGTTTTTAAAAATTGAGTGTTTTTGCTGCCCGAGGAAGAAAACGCGTGATGCCGCGGTCAGAAAAAAAGCTGCTCAGGAGCAAAAAAAAATTTTTTTTTCTCAAATGTAATAACGCATGCTAGAATGTGATTCCGGGTGGAATTCCATGTCTAAAAATATTATTAGCTGTTTTTAAAAATTGAGTGTTTTTGCTGCCCGAGGAAGAAAACGCGTGATGCCGCGGTCAGAAAAAAAGCTGCCCAGGAGCAAAAAAAATTTTTTTTCTCAAATGTAATAACGGATGCTAGAATGTGATTCGGGGTGGAATTCCATGTCTAAAAATATTATTAGCTGTTTTTAAAAATTGAGTGTTTTTGCTGCCCGAGCAAGAAAACACGTGATGCCGCGGTCAGAAAAAAAGCTGCTGAGGAGCCAAAAAATTTTTTTTCTCAAATGTAATAACGGATGCTAGAATGTGATTCGGGGTGGAATTCCATGTCTAAAAATATTATTATTAGCTGTTTTTAAAAATTGAGTGTTTTTGCTGCCCGAGGAAGAAAACGCGTGATGATGCGCTAGGAAAAAAAGCTACCCAGGAGCAAAAAAAATTTTTTTTCTCAAATGTAATAACGGATGCTAGAATGTGATTCGGGGTGGAATTCCATGTCTAACAATATTATTATTAGCTGTTTTTAACAATCGCGTGTTTTTGCTGCCCGAGGAAGAAAACGCGTGATGCCGCGGTCAGAAAAAAAGCTGCCCAGGTGGAAAAAAAATTTTTTTTCTCAAATGTAATAACGGATGCTAGAATGTGATTCTGCGTGGAATTCCATGTCTAAAAATATTATTATTAGCTGTTTTTAAAAATCGAGTGTTTTTGCTGCCCGAGGAAGAATACGCGTGATGCCGCGGTCAGAAAAAAAGCTGCCCAGGAGCAAAAAAAATTTTTTCTCAAATGTAATAACGGATGCAAGAATGTGATTCGGGGTGGAATTCCATGTCTAAAAATATTATTATTAGCTGTTTTTAACAATCGAGTGTTTTTGCTGCCCGAGGAAGAAAACGCGTGATGATGCGGTAGGAAAAAAAGCTACCCAGGAGCAAAAAAATTTTTTTTTCTCAAATGTAATAACAGATGCTAGAATGTGATTCAGGGTGGAATTCCATGTCTAAAAATATTATTATTAGCTGTTTTTAAAAATCGAGTGTTTTTGCTTCCCGAGGAAGAAAACGCGTGATGCCGCGGTCAGAAAAAAAGCTGCACAGGATCAAAAAAATTTTTTTTCTCAAATGTAATAACGGATGCTAGAATGTGATTCGGGGTGGAATTCCATGTCTAAAAATATTATTATTAGCTGTTTTTAAAAATCGAGTGTTTTTGCTGCCCGAGGAAGAAAACGCCTGATGCCGCGGTCAGAAAAAATGCTGCCCAGGAGCAAAAAAAATTTTTTTTCTCAAATGTAATAATGGATGCTAGAATGTGATTCGGGGTGGAATTCCATGTCATAAAACATTATTATTAGCAGCTTTTAAAAATTGAGTGTTTTTGCTGCCCGAGGAAGAATACGCGTGATGCCGCGGTCAGAAAAAAAGCTGCCCAGGAGCAAAAAAAAATTTTTTTTTCTCAAATGTAATAACGGATGCTAGAATGTGATTCCGGGTGGAATTCCATGTCTAAAAATATTATTAGCTGTTTTTAAAAATTGAGTGTTTTTGCTGCCCGAGGAAGAAAACGCGTGATGCCGCGGTCAGAAAAAAAGCTGCCCAGCAGCAAAAAATTTTTTTTCTCAAATGAAATAATGGTTGCTAGAACATGATTCGGGGTGGAATTCCATGTCTAAAAATATTATTATTAGCTGTTTTTAAAAATCGATTGTTTTTGCTGCCCGAGGAAGAAAACGAGTGATGCCGCCGTCAGAAAAAATGCTGCCCAGGAGCAAAAAAAAATTTTCTTTCCCAAATGTAATAACGGATGCTAGAATGTGATGCAGTGTGGAATTCCATGTCTAAAAATATTATTATTAGCAGTTTTTAAAAATTGAGTGTTTTTGCTGCCCGAGGAAGAAAACGCGTGATGCCGCGGTCAGAAAAAAAGCTGCCCAGGAGCAAAAAAAAATTTTTTTTTCTCAAATGTAATAACGCATGCTAGAATGTGATTCCGGGTGGAATTCCATGTCTAAAAATATTATTAGCTGTTTTTAAAAATTGAGTGTTTTTGCTGCCCGAGGAAGAAAACGCGTGATGCCGCGGTTAGAAAAAAAGCTGCCCAGGAGCAAAAAAAATTTTTTTCTCAAATGTAATAACGGATGCTAGAATGTGATTCGGGGTGGAATTCCATGTCTAAAAATATTATTAGCTGTTTTTAAAAATTGAGTGTTTTTGCTGCCCGAGGAAGAAAACGCGTGATGCCGCGGTCAGAAAAAAAGCTACACAGGAGCAAAAAAAATTTTTTTTTCTCAAATGTAATAACGGATGCTAGAATGTGATTCGGGGTGGAATTCCATGTCTAAAAATATTATTATTAGCTGTTTTTAAAAATCGAGTGTTTTTGTTGCCCGAGGAAGAAAACGCCTGATGCCGCGGTCAGAAAAAATGCTGCCCAGGAGCAAAAAAATTTTTTTTTCTCAAATGTAATAACGGATGCTAGAATGTGATTCTGGGTGGAATTCCATGTCTAAAAATATTATTATTAGCTGTTTTTAAAAATCGAGTGTTTTTGCTGCCCGAGGAAGAAAACGCCTGATGCCGCGGTCAGAAAAAATGCTGCCCAGGAGCAAAAAAAATTTTTTTTCTCAAATGTAATAATGGATGCTAGAATGTGATTCGGGGTGGAATTCCATGTCATAAAACATTATTATTAGCAGTTTTTAAAAATTGAGTGTTTTTGCTGCCCGAGGAAGAATACGCGTGATGCCGCGGTCAGAAAAAAAGCTGCCCAGGAGCAAAAAAAAATTTTTTTTTCTCAAATGTAATAACGGATGCTAGAATGTGATTCCGGGTGGAATTCCATGTCTAAAAATATTATTAGCTGTTTTTAAAAATTGAGTGTTTTTGCTGCCCGAGGAAGAAAACGCGTGATGCCGCGGTCAGAAAAAAAGCTGCCCAGCAGCAAAAAATTTTTTTTCTCAAATGTAATAATGGTTGCTAGAACATGATTCGGGGTGGAATTCCATGTCTAAAAATATTATTATTAGCTGTTTTTAAAAATCGATTGTTTTTGCTGCCCGAGGAAGAAAACGAGTGATGCCGCCGTCAGAAAAAAAGCTGCCCAGGAGCAAAAAAAAATTTTCTTTCCCAAATGTAATAACGGATGCTAGAATGTGATGCAGTGTGGAATTCCATGTCTAAAAATATTATTATTAGCAGTTTTTAAAAATTGAGTGTTTTTGCTGCCCGAGGAAGAAAACGCGTAATGCCGCGGTCAGAAAAAAAGCTGCCCAGGAGCAAAAAAAAATTTTTTTTTCTCAAATGTAATAACGCATGCTAGAATGTGATTCCGGGTGGAATTCCATGTCTAAAAATATTATTAGCTGTTTTTAAAAATTGAGTGTTTTTGCTGCCCGAGGAAGAAAACGCGTGATGCCGCGGTTAGAAAAAAAGCTGCCCAGGAGCAAAAAAAATTTTTTTCTCAAATGTAATAACGGATGCTAGAATGTGATTCGGGGTGGAATTCCATGTCTAAAAATATTATTATTAGCTGTTTTTAAAAATCGAGTGTTTTTGTTGCCCGAGGAAGAAAACGCCTGATGCCGCGGTCAGAAAAAATGCTGCCCAGGAGCAAAAAAATTTTTTTTTCTCAAATGTAATAACGGATGCTAGAATGTGATTCCGGGTGGAATTCCATGTCTAAAAATATTATTAGCTGTTTTTAAAAATAGAGTGTTTTTGCTGCCCGAGGAAGAAAACGCCTGATGCCGCGGTCAGAAAAAATGCTGCCCAGGAGCAAAAAAATTTTTTTTTCTCAAATGTAATAACGGATGCTAGAATGTGATTCGGGGTGGAATTCCATGTCTAAAAATATTATTATTAGCTGTTTTTAAAAATCGAGTGTTTTTGCTGCCCAAGGAAGAAAACGCGTGATGCCGCGGTCAGAAAAAAACCTGCCCAGGAGCAAAAAAATTTTTTTTCTCAAATGTACTAACGGATGCTAGAATGTGATTCGGGGTGGAATTCCATGTCTAAAAATATTATTATTAGCTGTTTTTAACAATCGAGTGTTTTTGCTGCCCGAGGAAGAAAACGCGTGATGCCGCGGTCAGAAAAAAAGCTGCCCAGGTGGAAAAAAAATTTTTTTTCTCAAATGTAATAACGGATGCTAGAATGTTATTCTGCGTGGAATTCCATGTCTAAAAATATTATTATTAGCTGTTTTTAAAAATCGAGTGTTTTTGCTGCCCGAGGAAGAAAACGCCTGATGCCGCGGTCAGAAAAAATGCTGCCCAGGAGCAAAAAAATTTTTTTTTCTCAAATGTAATAACGGATGCTAGAATGTGATTCCGGGTGGAATTCCATGTCTAAAAATATTATTAGCTGTTTTTAAAAATTGAGTGTTTTTGCTGCCCGAGGAAGAAAACGCCTGATGCCGCGGTCAGAAAAAATGCTGCCCAGGAGCAAAAAAATTTTTTTTTCTCAAATGTAATAACGGATGCTAGAATGTGATTCGGGGTGGAATTCCATGTCTAAAAATATTATTATTAGCTGTTTTTAAAAATCGAGTGTTTTTGCTGCCCAAGGAAGAAAACGCGTGATGCCGCGGTCAGAAAAAAACCTGCCCAGGAGCAAAAAAATTTTTTTTTCTCAAATGTACTAAGGGATGCTGGAATGTGATTCGGGGTGGAATTCCATGTCTAAAAATATTATTATTAGCTGCTGTTAAAAATTGAATGTTTTTGCTACCCGAGGAAGATAACGTGTCATGCCGCGGTCAGAAAAAAAGCTGCACAGGAGCAAAAAAAATTTTTTTTCTCAAATGTAATAACGGATGCTACAATATGATTCGGGGTGGAATTCCATGTCTAAAAATATTATTATTAGCTGTTTTTAAAAATTGAGTGTTTTTGCTGCCCGAGGTAGAAAACACGTGATGATGCGGTAGGAAAAAAAGCTACACAGGAGCAAAAAAAAATTTTTTTCTCAAATGTAATAACGGATGCTAGAATGTGATTCGGGGTGGAATTCCATGTCTAAAAATATTATTATTAGCTGTTTTTAAAAATCGAGTGTTTTTGCTTCCCGAGGAAGAAAACGCGTGATGCCGCGGTCAGAAAAAAAGCTGCACAGGAGCAAAAAAAATTTTTTCTCAAATGTAATAACGGATGCTAGAATGTGATTCGGGGTGGAATTCCATGTCTAAAAATATTATTATTAGCTGTTTTTAACAATCGAGTGTTTTTGCTGCCCGAGGAGGAAAACGCGTGATGCCGCGGTCAGAAAAAAAGCTGCCCAGGAGCAAAAAAAAATTTTCTTTCCCAAATGTAATAACGGATGCTAGAATGTGATGCAGTGTGGAATTCCATGTCTAAAAATATTATTATTAGCAGTTTTTAAAAATGGAGTGTTTTTGCTGCCCGAGGAAGAAAACGCGTGATGCCGCGGTCAGAAAAAAAGCTGCCCAGGAGCAAAAAAATTTTTTTTTCTCAAATGTAATAACGGATGCTAGAATATGATTCGGGGTGGAATTCCATGTCTAAAAATATTATTATTAGCTGTTTTTAAAAATCGAGTGTTTTTGCTGCCCGAGGAAGAAAACGCATGATGCCGTGGTCAGAAAAAAAGCTGCCCAGGAGCAAAAAAAAATTTTTTTTTCCTCAAATGTAATAACGGATGCTAGAATGTGATTCGGGGTGGAATTCCATGTCTAAAAATATTATTATTAGCTGTTTTTAAAAATTGAGTGTTTTTGCTGCCCGAGGAAGAAAACGCCTGATGCCGCGGTCAGAAAAAATGCTGCCCAGGAGCAAAAAAAATTTTCTTTCCCAAATGTAATAATGGATGCTAGAATGTGATGCAGTGTGGAATTCCATGTCTAAAAATATTATTATTAGCAGTTTTTAAAAATTGAGTGTTTTTGCTGCCCGAGGAAGAAAACGCGTGATGCCGCGGTCAGAAAAAAAGCTGCCCAGGAGCAAAAAAAAATTTTTTTTTCTCAAATGTAATAACGGATGCTAGAATGTGATTCGGGGTGGAATTCCATGACTAAAAATATTATTATTAGCTGTTTTTAAAAATCGAGTTTTTTAGCTGCCCGAGCAAGAAAACACGTGATGCCGCGGTCAGAAAAAAAGCTGCCGAGGAGCCAAAAAATTTTTTTTCTCAAATGTAATAACGGATGCTAGAATGTGATTCGGGGTGGAATTCCATGTCTAAAAATATTATTATTAGCTGTTTTTAAAAATTGAGTGTTTTTGTTGGCCGAGGAAGAAAACGCGTGATGATGCGCTAGGAAAAAAAGCTACCCAGGAGCAAAAAAAAATTTTTTTTCTCAAATGTAATAACGGATGCTAGAATGTGATTCGGGGTGGAATTCCATGTCTAAAAATATTATTATTAGCTGTTTTTAAAAATCGAGTGTTTTTGTTGCTCGAGGAAGAAAACGCCTGATGCGGCGGTCAGAAAAAATGCTGCCCAGGAGCAAAAAATTTTTTTTTTCTCAAATGTAATAACGGATGCTAGAATGTGATTCGGGGTGGAATTCCATGACTAAAAATATTATTATTAGCTGTTTTTAAAAATCGAGTTTTTTAGCTGCCCGAGCAAGAAAACACGTGATGCCGCGGTCAGAAAAAAAGCTGCCGAGGAGCCAAAAATTTTTTTTTCTCAAATGTAATAACGGATGCTAGAATGTGATTCGGGGTGGAATTCCATGTCTAAAAATATTATTATTAGCTGTTTTTAAAAATTGAGTGTTTTTGCTGCCCGAGGAAGAAAACGCGTGATGATGCGCTAGGAAAAAAAGCTACCCAGGAGCAAAAAAAATTTTTTTTTCTCAAATGTAATAACAGATGCTAGAATGTGATTCGGGGTGGAATTCCATGTCTAAAAATATTATTATTAGCTGTTTTTAAAAATCGAGTGTTTTTGCTGCCCGAGGAAGAAAACGCCTGATGCCGCGGTCAGAAAAAATGCTGCCCAGGAGCAAAAAAATTTTTTTTTCTCAAATGTAATAATGGATGCTAGAATGTGATTCCGGGTGGAATTCCATGTCTAAAAATATTATTAGCTGTTTTTAAAAATCGAGGTTTTTACCTGCCCGAGGAGGAAAACACATGATGCCGCGGTCAGAAAAAAAGCTGCCGAGGAGCAAAAAATTTTTTTTTCTCAAATGTAATAATGGTTGCTAGAACATGATTCGGGGTGGAATTCCATGTCTAAAAATATTATTATTAGCTGTTTTTTTTTAAAAAAAAATGTTTTTTTCTGCCCGAGGAAGAAAACGAGTGATGCCGCCGTCAGAAAAAAAGCTGCCCAGGAGCAAAAAAAAATTTTCTTTCCCAAATGTAATAACGGATGCTAGAATGTGATTCCGGGTGGAATTCCATGTCTAAAAATATTATTAGCTGTTTTTAAAAATTGAGTGTTTTTGTTGCCCGAGGAAGAAAACGCGTGATGCCACGGTGAGAAAAAAAGCTGCCCAGGAGCAAAAAAATTTTTTTTTCTCAAATGTAATAACGGATGCTAGAATGTGATTCGGGGTGGAATTCCATGTCTAAAAATATTATTATTAGCTGTTTTTAAAAATCGAGTGTTTTTGCTGCCCGAGGAAGAAAACGCCTGATGCCGCGGTCAGAAAAAATGCTGCCCAGGAGCAAAAAAATTTTTTTTTCTCAAATGTAATAACGGATGCTAGAATGTGATTCTGGGTGGAATTCCATGTCTAAAAATATTATTAGCTGTTTTTAAAAATTGAGTGTTTTTGCTGCCCGAGGAAGAAAACACGTGATGCCGCGGTCAGAAAAAAAGCTGCCCAGGAGCAAAAAAATTTTTTTTTCTCAAATGTAATAACGGATGCTAGAATGTGATTCGGGGTGGAATTCCATGTCTAAAAATATTATTATTAGCTGTTTTTAAAAATCGAGTGTTTTTGCTGCCCGAGGAAGAAAACGCCTGATGCCGCGGTCAGAAAAAATGCTGCCCAGGAGCAAAAAATTTTTTTTTTCTCAAATGTAATAACGGATGCTAGAATGTGATTCCGGGTGGAATTCCATGTCTAAAAATATTATTAGCTGTTTTTAAAAATCGAGGTTTTTAGCTGCCCGAGGAGGAAAACACATGATGCCGCGGTCAGAAAAAAAGCTGCCGAGGAGCAAAAAATTTTTTTTTCTCAAATGTAATAATGGTTGCTAGAACATGATTCGGGGTGGAATTCCATGTCTAAAAATATTATTATTAGCTGTTTTTTTTTTAAAAAAAATGTTTTTTGCTGCCCGAGGAAGAAAACGAGTGATGCCGCCGTCAGAAAAAAAGCTGCCCAGGAGCAAAAAAAAAATTTCTTTCCCAAATGTAATAACGGATGCTAGAATGTGATTCTGGGTGGAATTCCATGTCTAAAAATATTATTAGCTGTTTTTAAAAATTGAGTGTTTTTGTTGCCCGAGGAAGAAAACGCGTGATGCCACGGTCAGAAAAAAAGCTGCCCAGGAGCAAAAAAAATTTTTTTTCTCAAATGTAATAACGGATGCTAGAATGTGATTCGGGGTGGAATTCCATGTCTAAAAATATTATTATTAGCTGTTTTTAAAAATCGAGTGTTTTTGCTGCCCGAGGAAGAAAACGCCTGATGCCGCGGTCAGAAAAAATGCTGCCCAGGAGCAAAAAAAATTTTTTTTCTCAAATGTAATAACGGATGCTAGAATGTGATTCTGGGTGGAATTCCATGTCTAAAAATATTATTAGCTGTTTTTAAAAATTGAGTGTTTTTGCTGCCCGAGGAAGAAAACACGTGATGCCGCGGTCAGAAAAAAAGCTGCCCAGGAGCAAAAAATTTTTTTTTTCTCAAATGTAATAACGGATGCTAGAATGTGATTCGGGGTGGAATTCCATGTCTAACAATATTATTATTAGCTGTTTTTAACAATCGCGTGTTTTTGCTGCCCGAGGAAGAAAACGCGTGATGCCGCGGTCAGAAAAAAAGCTGCCCAGGTGCAAAAAAAATTTTTTTTCTCAAATGTAATAACGGATGCTAGAATGTTATTCTGCGTGGAATTCCATGTCTAAAAATATTATTATTAGCTGTTTTTAAAAATCGAGTGTTTTTGCTGCCCGAGGAAGAAAACGCCTGATGCCGCGGTCAGAAAAAATGCTGCCCAGGAGCAAAAAAATTTTTTTTTCTCAAATGTAATAACGGATGCTAGAATGTGATTCCGGGTGGAATTCCATGTCTAAAAATATTATTAGCTGTTTTTAAAAATTGAGTGTTTTTGCTGCCCGAGGAAGAAAACGCGTGATGCCGCGGTCAGAAAAAAACCTGCCCAGGAGCAAAAAAATTTTTTTTTCTCAAATGTACTAACGGATGCTAGAATGTGATTCGGGGTGGAATTCCATGTCTAAAAATATTATTATTAGCTGTTTTTAACAATCGAGTGTTTTTGCTGCCCGAGGAAGAAAACGCGTAATGCCGCGGTCAGAAAAAAAGCTGCCCAGGAGCAAAAAAAAATTTTCTTTCCCAAATGTAATAACAGATGCTAGAATGTGATGCAGTTTGGAATTCCATGTCTAAAAATATTATTATTAGCAGTTTTTAAAAATGGAGTGTTTTTGCTGCCCGAGGAAGAAAACGCGTGATGCCGCGGTCAGAAAAAAACCTGCCCAGGAGCAAAAAAATTTTTTTTTCTCAAATGTACTAACGGATGCTAGAATGTGATTCGGGGTGGAATTCCATGTCTAAAAATATTATTATTAGCTGTTTTTAAAAATCGAGTGTTTTTGCTGCCCAAGAAAGAAAACGCGTGATGCCGCGGTCAGAAAAAAACCTGCCCAGGAGCAAAAAATTTTTTTTTTCTCAAATGTACTAAGGGATGCTAGAATGTGATTCGGGGTGGAATTCCATGTCTAAAAATATTATTATTAGCTGCTGTTAAAAATTGAATGTTTTTGCTACCCGAGGAAGAAAACGTGTCATGCCGCGGTCAGAAAAAAAGCTGCACAGGAGCAAAAAAAATTTTTTTTCTCAAATGTAATAACGGATGCTAGAATGTGATTCGGGGTGGAATTCCATGTCTAAAAATATTATTATTAGCTGTTTTTAAAAATTGAGTGTTTTTGCTGCCCGAGGAAGAAAACACGTGATGATGCGGTAGGAAAAAAAGCTACACAGGAGCAAAAAAAATTTTTTTTCTCAAATGTAATAACGGATGCTAGAATGTGATTCGGGGTGGAATTCCATGTCTAAAAATATTATTATTAGCTGTTTTTAAAAATCGAGTGTTTTTGCATCCCGAGGAAGAAAACGCGTGATGCCCCGGTCAGAAAAAAAGCTGCACAGGAGCAAAAAAAATTTTTTTCTCAAATGTAATAACGGATGCTTGAATGTGATTCGGGGTGGAATTCCATGTCTAAAAATATTATTATTAGCTGTTTTTAAAAATCGAGTGTTTTTGCTGCCCGAGGAAGAAAACGCCTGATGCCGCGGTCAGAAAAAATGCTGCCCAGGAGCAAAAAAAATTTTTTTTCTCAAATGTAATAATGGATGCTAGAATGTGATTCGGGGTGGAATTCCATGTCATAAAATATTATTATTAGCAGTTTTTAAAAATTGAGTGTTTTTGCTGCCCGAGGAAGAAAACGCGTGATGCCGCGGTCAGAAAAAAAGCTGCCCAGGAGCAAAAAATTTTTTTTTCTCAAATGTAATAATGGTTGCTAGAACATGATTCGGGGTGGAATTCCATGTCTAAAAATATTATTATTAGCTGTTTTTAAAAATCGATTGTTTTTGCTGCCCGAGGAAGAAAACGAGTGATGCCGCCGTCAGAAAAAAAGCTGCCCAGGAGCAAAAAAAAATTTTCTTTCCCAAATGTAATAACGGATGCTAGAATGTGATGCAGTGTGGAATTCCATGTCTAAAAATATTATTATTAGCAGTTTTTAAAAATTGAGTGTTTTTGCTGCCCGAGGAAGAAAACGCGTGATGCCGCGGTCAGAAAAAAAGCTGCCCAGGAGCAAAAAAAAATTTTTTTTTCTCAAATGTAATAACGGATGCTAGAATGTGATTCCGGGTGGAATTCCATGTCTAAAAATATTATTAGCTGTTTTTAAAAATTGAGTGTTTTTGCTGCCCGAGGAAGAAAACGCGTGATGCCGCGGTCAGAAAAAAAGCTGCCCAGGAGCAAAAAAAATTTTTTTTCTCAAATGTAATAACGGATGCTAGAATGTGATTCGGGGTGGAATTCCATGTCTAAAAATATTATTAGCTGTTTTTAAAAATTGAGTGTTTTTGCTGCCCGAGGAAGAAAACGCGTGATGATGCGCTAGGAAAAAAAGCTACCCAGGAGCAAAAAAAATTTTTTTTTCTCAAATGTAATAACGGATGCTAGAATGTGATTCGGGGTGGAATTCCATGTCTAAAAATATTATTATTAGCTGTTTTTAAAAATCGAGTGTTTTTGTTGCCCGAGGAAGAAAACGCCTGATGCCGCGGTCAGAAAAAATGCTGCCCAGGAGCAAAAAAATTTTTTTTTCTCAAATGTAATAACGGATGCTAGAATGTGATTCGGGGTGGAATTCCATGACTAAAAATATTATTATTAGCTGTTTTTAAAAATTGAGTTTTTTAGCTGCCCGAGCAAGAAAACACGTGATGCCGCGGTCAGAAAAAAAGCTGCCGAGGAGCAAAAAAATTTTTTTTCTCAAATGTAATAACGGATGCTAGAATGTGATTCGGGGTGGAATTCCATGTCTAAAAATATTATTATTAGCTGTTTTTAAAAATTGAGTGTTTTTGTTGGCCGAGGAAGAAAACGCGTGATGATGCGCTAGGAAAAAAAGCTACCCAGGAGCAAAAAAAAATTTTTTTTCTCAAATGTAATAACGGATGCTAGAATGTGATTCGGGCTGGAATTCCATGTCTAAAAATATTATTATTAGCTGTTTTTAAAAATCGAGTGTTTTTGTTGCCCGAGGAAGAAAACGCCTGATGCCGCGGTCAGAAAAAATGCTGCCCAGGAGCAAAAAAAATTTTTTTTCTCAAATGTAATAACGGATGCTAGAATGTGATTCGGGGTGGAATTCCATGACTAAAAATATTATTATTAGCTGTTTTTAAAAATCGAGTTTTTTAGCTGCCCGAGCAAGAAAACACGTGATGCCGCGGTCAGAAAAAAAGCTGCCGAGGAGCCAAAAATTTTTTTTTCTCAAATGTAATAACGGATGCTAGAATGTGATTCGGGGTGGAATTCCATGTCTAAAAATATTATTATTAGCTGTTTTTAAAATTTGAGTGTTTTTGCTGCCCGAGGAAGAAAACGCGTGATGATGCGCTAGGAAAAAAAGCTACCCAGGAGCAAAAAAAATTTTTTTTTCTCAAATGTAATAACAGATGCTAGAATGTGATTCGGGGTGGAATTCCATGTCTAAAAATATTATTATTAGCTGTTTTTAAAAATCGAGTGTTTTTGCTGCCCGAGGAAGAAAACGCCTGATGCCGCGGTCAGAAAAAATGCTGCCCAGGAGCAAAAAAATTTTTTTTTCTCAAATGTAATAACGGATGCTAGAATGTGATTCCGGGTGGAATTCCATGTCTAAAAATATTATTAGCTGTTTTTAAAAATCGAGGTTTTTAGCTGCCCGAGGAGGAAAACACATGATGCCGTGGTCAGAAAAAAAGCTGCCGAGGAGCAAAAAATTTTTTTTTCTCAAATGTAATAATGGTTGCTAGAACATGATTCGGGGTGGAATTCCATGTCTAAAAATATTATTATTAGCTGTTTTTTTTTAAAAAAAATATTTTTTGCTGCCCGAGGAAGAAAACGAGTGATGCCGCCGTCAGAAAAAAAGCTGCCCAGGAGCAAAAAAAAATTTTCTTTCCCAAATGTAATAACGGATGCTAGAATGTGATTCCGGGTGGAATTCCATGTCTAAAAATATTATTAGCTGTTTTTAAAAATTGAGTGTTTTTGCTGCCCGAGGAAGAAAACGCGTGATGCCACGGTCAGAAAAAAAGCTGCCCAGGAGCAAAAAAATTTTTTTTTCTCAAATGTAATAACGGATGCTAGAATGTGATTCGGGGTGGAATTCCATTTCTAAAAATATTATTATTAGCTGTTTTTTAAAATCGTGTGTTTTTGCTGCCCGAGGAAGAAAACGCCTGATGCCGCGGTCAGAAAAAATGCTGCCCAGGAGCAAAAAAATTTTTTTTTCTCAAATGTAATAACGGATGCTAGAATGTGATTCCGGGTGGAATTCCATGTCTAAAAATATTATTAGCTGTTTTTAAAAATTGAGTGTTTTTGCTGCCCGAGGAAGAAAACACGTGATGCCGCGGTCAGAAAAAAAGCTGCCCAGGAGCAAAAAAAATTTTTTTTCTCAAATGTAATAACGGATGCTAGAATGTGATTCGGGGTGGAATTCCATGTCTAAAAATATTATTATTAGCTGTTTTTAAAAATCGAGTGTTTTTGCTGCCCGAGGAAGAAAACGCGTGATGATGCGGTAGGAAAAAAAGCTACCCAGGAGCAAAAAAAATTTTTTTTCTCAAATGTAATAACAGATGCTAGAATGTGATTCGGGGTGGAATTCCATGTCTAAAAATATTATTATTAGCTCTTTTTAAAAATCGAGTGTTTTTGCTTCCCGAGGAAGAAAACGCGTGATGCCGCGGTCAGAAAAAAAGCTGCACAGGAGCAAAAAAAATTTTTTTCTCAAATGTAATAACGGATGCTAGAATGTGATTCGGGGTGGAATTCCATGTCTAAAAATATTATTATTAACTGTTTTTAAAAATTGAGTGTTTTTGCTGCCCGAGGAAGAAAACGCCTGATGCCGCGGTAAGAAAAAAATGCTGCCCAGGAGCAAAAAAAATTTTTTTTCTCAAATGTAATAACGGATGCTATAATGTGATTCGGGGTGGAATTCCATGTCATAAAATATTATTAGCTGTTTTTAAAAATCGAGGTTTTTAGCTGCCCGAGGAAGAAAACACATGATGCCGCGGTCAGAAAAAAAGCTGCCGAGGAGCAAAAAATTTTTTTTTCTCAAATGTAATAATGGTTCCTAGAACATGATTCGGGGTGGAATTCCATGTCTAAAAATATTATTATTAGCTGTTTTTAAAAATCGATTGTTTTTGCTGCCCGAGGAAGAAAACGAGTGATGCCGCCGTCAGAAAAAAAGCTGCCCAGGAGCAAAAAAAAATTTTCTTTCCCAAATGTAATAACGGATGCTAGAATGTGATGCAGTGTGGAATTCCATGTCTAAAAATATTATTATTAGCAGTTTTTAAAAATTGAGTGTTTTTGCTGCCCGAGGAAGAAAACGCGTGATGCCGCGGTCAGAAAAAAAGCTGCCCAGGAGCAAAAAAAATTTTTTTCTCAAATGTAATAACGGATGCTAGAATGTGATTCGGGGTGGAATTCCATGTCATAAAATATTATTAGCTGCTGTTAAAAATCGAATGTTTTTGCTGCCTGAGGAAGAAAACTTGTGATTCAGCGGTCAGAAAAAAAGCTGCACAGGAGCAAAAAAAATTTTTTTTCTCAAATGTAATAATGGTTGCTAGAACATGATTCGGGGTGGAATTCCATGTCTAAAAATATTATTATTAGCTGTTTTTTTTTAAAAAAAAATGTTTTTTGCTGCCCGAGGAAGAAAACGAGTGATGCCGCCGTAAGAAAAAAAGCTGCCCAGGAGCAAAAAAAAATTTTCTTTCCCAAATGTAATAACGGATGCTAGAATGTGATGCAGTGTGGAATTCCATGTCTAAAAATATTATTATTAGCAGTTTTTAAAAATTGAGTGTTTTTGCTGCCCGAGGAAGAAAACGCGTGATGCCGAGGTCAGAAAAAAAGCTGCCCAGGAGCAAAAAAAATTTTTTTTCTCAAATGTAATAACGGATGCTAGAATGTGATTCGGGGTGGAATTCCATGACTAAAAATATTATTATTAGCTGTTTTTAAAAATCGAGTTTTTTAGCTGCCCAAGCAAGAAAACACGTGATGCCGCTGTCAGAAAAAAAGCTGCCGAGGAGCCAAAAAATTTTTTTTCTCAAATGTAATAACGGATGCTAGAATGTGATTCGGGGTGGAATTCCATGTCTAAAAATATTATTATTAGCTGTTTTTAAAAATTGAGTGTTTTTGCTGCCCGAGGAAGAAAACGTGTGATGATGCGGTAGGAAAAAAAGCTACCCAGGAGCAAAAAAAATTTTTTTTTCTCAAATGTAATAACAGATGCTAGAATGTGATTCGGGGTGGAATTCCATGTCTAAAAATATTATTATTAGCTCTTTTTAAAAATAGAGTGTTTTTGCTTCCCGAGGAAGAAAACGCGTGATGCCGCAGTCAGAAAAAAAGCTGCACAGGAGCAAAAAAAATTTTTTTCTCAAATGTAATAACGGATGCTAGAATGTGATTCGGGGTGGAATTCCATGTCATAAAATATTATTAGCTGTTTTTAAAAATCGAGGTTTTTAGCTGCCCGAGGAAGAAAACACATGATGCCGCGGTCAGAAAAAAAGCTGCCGAGGAGCAAAAAATTTTTTTTTCTCAAATGTAATAATGGTTCCTAGAACATGATTCGGGGTGGAATTCCATGTCTAAAAATATTATTATAAGCTGTTTTTAAAAATCGATTGTTTTTGCTGCCCGAGGAAGAAAACGAGTGATGCCGCCGTCAGAAAAAAAGCTGCCCAGGAGCAAAAAAAAATTTTCTTTCCCAAATGTAATAACGGATGCTAGAATGTGATTCGGGGTGGAATTCCATGTCTAAAAATATTATTATTAGCTGTTTTTAAAAATTGAGTGTTTTTGCTGCCCGAGGAAGAAAACGCGTGATGCCGTGGTCAGAAAAAAAGCTGCACAGGAGCAAAAAAAAATTTTTTCTCAAATGTAATAACGGATGCTAGAATGTGATTCGGGGTGGAATTCCATGTCATAAAATATTATTAGCTGCTGTTAAAAATTGAGTGTTTTTGCTGCCCGAGGAAGAAAACTTGTGATGCAGCGGTCAGAAAAAAAGCTGCACAGGAGCAAAAAAAATTTTTTTTCTCAAATGTAATAATGGTTGCTAGAACATGATTCGGGGTGGAATTCCATGTCTAAAAATATTATTATTAGCTGTTTTTTTTTTAAAAAAATGTTTTTTGCTGCCCGAGGAAGAAAACGAGTGATGCCGCCGTAAGAAAAAAAGCTGCCGAGGAGCAAAAAAAATTTTTTTTCTCAAATGTAATAACGGATGCTAGAATGTGATTCGGGGTGGAATTCCATGACTAAAAATATTATTATTAGCTGTTTTTAAAAATCGAGTTTTTTAGCTGCCCGAGCAAGAAAACACGTGATGCCGCGGTCAGAAAAAAAGCTGCCGAGGAGCCAAAAAATTTTTTTTCTCAAATGTAATAACGGATGCTAGAATGTGATTCGGGGTGGAATTCCATGTCTAAAAATATTATTATTAGCTGTTTTTAAAAATTGAGTGTTTTTGCTGCCCGAGGAAGAAAACGTGTGATGATGCGGTAGGAAAAAAAGCTACCCAGGAGCAAAAAAAATTTTTTTTTCTCAAATGTAATAACAGATGCTAGAATGTGATTCGGGGTGGAATTCCATGTCTAAAAATATTATTATTAACTGTTTTTAAAAATCGAGTGTTTTTGCTGCCCGAGGAAGAAAACGCCTGATGCCGCGGTCCGAAAAAAATGCTGCCCAGGAGCAAAAAAAATTTTTTTTCTCAAATGTAATAACGGATGCTATAATGTGATTCGGGGTGGAATTCCATGTCATAAAATATTATTAGCTGTTTTTAAAAATCGAGGTTTTGAGCTGCCCGAGGAAGAAAACACATGATGCCGCGGTCAGAAAAAAAGCTGCCGAGGAGCAAAAATTTTTTTTTTCTCAAATGTAATAATGGTTCCTAGAACATGATTCGGGGTGGAATTCCATGTCTAAAAATATTATTATTAGCTGTTTTTAAAAATCGATTGTTTTTGCTGCCCGAGGAAGAAAACGAGTGATGCCGCCGTCAGAAAAAAGGCTGCCCAGGAGCAAAAAAAAATTTTCTTTCCCAAATGTAATAACGGATGCTAGAATGTGATGCAGTGTGGAATTCCATGTCTAAAAATATTATTATTAGCAGTTTTTAAAAATTGAGTGTTTTTGCTGCCCGAGGAAGAAAAAGTGTGATGCCGCGGTCAGAAAAAAAGCTGCCCAGGAGCAAAAAATTTTTTTTTTCTCAAATGTAATAACGGATGCTAGAATGTGATTCGGGGTGGAATTCCATGTCTAAAAATATTATTATTAGCTGTTTTTAAAAATTGAGTGTTTTTGCTGCCCGAGGAAGAAAACGCGTGATGCCGCGGTCAGAAAAAAAGCTGCACAGGAGCAAAAAAAATTTTTTTCTCAAATGTAATAACGGATGCTAGAATGTGATTCGGGGTGGAATTCCATGTCTAAAAATATTATTAATAGCTGCTGTTAAAAATCGAATGTTTTTGCTGCCCGAGGAAGGAAACTTGTGATGCAGCGGTCAGAAAAAAAGCTGCACAGGAGCAAAAAAAATTTTTTTTCTCAAATGTAATAACGGATGCTAGAACGTAATTCGGGGTTGAATTCCATGTCTAAAAATATTATTATTAGCTGTTTTTAAAAATTGAGTCTTTTTGCTGCCCGAGGAAGAAAACGCGTGATGCCGCGGTCAGAAAAAATGCTGCCCAGGAGGAAAAAAATATTTTTTTCTCAAATGTAATAACGGATGCTAGAATGTGATTCGGGGTGGAATTCCATGTCTAAAAATATTATTATTAGCTGTTTTTAAAAATTGAGTGTTTTTGCTGCCCGAGGAAGAAAACGCGTGATGATGCGGTAGGAAAAAAAGCTACCCAGGAGCAAAAAAAATTTTTTTTTCTCAAATGTAATAACAGATGCTATAATGTGATTCAGGGTGGAATTCCATGTCTAAAAATATTATTATTAGCTGTTTTTAAAAATCGAGTGTTTTTGCTTCCCGAGGAAGAAAACGCGTGATGCCGCGGTCAGAAAAAAAGCTGCACAGGAGCAAAAAAAATTTTTTTCTCAAATGTAATAACGGATGCTAGAATGTGATTCGGGGTGGAATTCCATGTCTAAAAATATTATTATTAGCTGTTTTTAAAAATCGAGTGTTTTTGCTGCCCGAGGAAGAAAAGGCCTGATGCCGCGGTCAGAAAAAATGCTGCCCAGGAGCAAAAAAAATTTTTTTTGTCAAATGTAATAATGGTTCCTAGAACATGATTCGGGGTGGAATTCCATGTCTAAAAATATTATTATTAGCTGTTTTTAAAAATCGATTGTTTTTGCTGCCCGAGGAAGAAAACGAGTGATGCCGCCGTCAGAAAAAAAGCTGCACAGGAGCAAAAAAAATTTTTTTCTCAAATGTAATAACGGATGCTAGAATGTGATTCGGGGTGGAATTCCATGTCATAAAATATTATTAGCTGTTTTTAAAAATCGAGGTTTTTAGCTGCCCGAGGAAGAAAACACATGATGCCGCGGTCAGAAAAAAAGCTGCCGAGGAGCAAAAAATTTTTTTTTCTCAAATGTAATAATGGTTCCTAGAACATGATTCGGGGTGGAATTCCATGTCTAAAAATATTATTATAAGCTGTTTTTAAAAATCGATTGTTTTTGCTGCCCGAGGAAGAAAACGAGTGATGCCGCCGTCAGAAAAAAAGCTGCCCATGAGCAAAAAAAAATTTTCTTTCCCAAATGTAATAACGGATGCTAGAATGTGATTCGGGGTGGAATTCCATGTCTAAAAATATTATTATTAGCTGTTTTTAAAAATTGAGTGTTTTTGCTGCCCGAGGAAGAAAACGCGTGATGCCGTGGTCAGAAAAAAAGCTGCACAGGAGCAAAAAAAAATTTTTTCTCAAATGTAATAACGGATGCTAGAATGTGATTCGGGGTGGAATTCCATGTCATAAAATATTATTAGCTGCTGTTAAAAATTGAGTGTTTTTGCTGCCCGAGGAAGAAAACTTGTGATGCAGCGGTCAGAAAAAAAGCTGCACAGGAGCAAAAAAAATTTTTTTTCTCAAATGTAATAATGGTTGCTAGAACATGATTCGGGGTGGAATTCCATGTCTAAAAATATTATTATTAGCTGTTTTTTTTTTAAAAAAATGTTTTTTGCTGCCCGAGGAAGAAAACGAGTGATGCCGCGGTCAGAAAAAAAGCTGCCGAGGAGCCAAAAAAATTTTTTTCTCAAATGTAATAACGGATGCTAGAATGTGATTCGGGGTGGAATTCCATGTCTAAAAATATTATTATTAGCTGTTTTTAAAAATTGAGTGTTTTTGCTGCCCGAGGAAGAAAACGTGTGATGATGCGGTAGGAAAAAAAGCTACCCAGGAGCAAAAAAAATTTTTTTTTCTCAAATGTAATAACAGATGCTAGAATGTGATTCGGGGTGGAATTCCATGTCTAAAAATATTATTATTAACTGTTTTTAAAAATCGAGTGTTTTTGCTGCCCGAGGAAGAAAACGCCTGATGCCGCGGTCCGAAAAAAATGCTGCCCAGGAGCAAAAAAAATTTTTTTTCTCAAATGTAATAACGGATGCTATAATGTGATTCGGGGTGGAATTCCATGTCATAAAATATTATTAGCTGTTTTTAAAAATCGAGGTTTTGAGCTGCCCGAGTAAGAAAACACATGATGCCGCGGTCAGAAAAAAAGCTGCCGAGGAGCAAAAAATTTTTTTTTCTCAAATGTAATAATGGTTCCTAGAACATGATTCGGGGTGGAATTCCATGTCTAAAAATATTATTATTAGCTGTTTTTAAAAATCGATTGTTTTTGCTGCCCGAGGAAGAAAACGAGTGATGCCGCCGTCAGAAAAAAGGCTGCCCAGGAGCAAAAAAAAATTTTCTTTCCCAAATGTAATAACGGATGCTAGAATGTGATGCAGTGTGGAATTCCATGTCTAAAAATATTATTATTAGCAGTTTTTAAAAATTGAGTGTTTTTGCTGCCCGAGGAAGAAAAAGTGTGATGCCGCGGTCAGAAAAAAAGCTGCCCAGGAGCAAAAAATTTTTTTTTTCTCAAATGTAATAACGGATGCTAGAATGTGATTCGGGGTGGAATTCCATGTCTAAAAATATTATTATTAGCTGTTTTTAAAAATTGAGTGTTTTTGCTGCCCGAGGAAGAAAACGCGTGATGCCCCAGTCAGAAAAAAAGCTGCACAGGAGCAAAAAAAATTTTTTTCTCAAATGTAATAACGGATGCTAGAATGTGATTCGGGGTGGAATTCCATGTCTAAAAATATTATTAA
The DNA here is from genome assembly GCA_022577455.1 of Arizona elegans. Lineage (NCBI taxonomy): Eukaryota > Metazoa > Chordata > Lepidosauria > Squamata > Colubridae > Arizona > Arizona elegans. Next base: position 162,215,088 of record JAKOOJ010000001.1, read on the forward strand.
TAGCTGCTGTTAAAAATCGAATGTTTTTGCTGCCCGAGGAAGGAAACTTGTGATGCAGCGGTCAGAAAAAAAGCTGCACAGGAGCAAAAAAAATTTTTTTTCTCAAATGTAATAACGGATGCTAGAACGTAATTCGGGGTTGAATTCCATGTCTAAAAATATTATTATTAGCTGTTTTTAAAAATTGAGTCTTTTTGCTGCCCGAGGAAGAAAACGCGTGATGCCGCGGTCAGAAAAAATGCTGCCCAGGAGGAAAAAAATATTTTTTTCTCAAATGTAATAACGGATGCTAGAATGTGATTCGGGGTGGAATTCCATGTCTAAAAATATTATTATTAGCTGTTTTTAAAAATTGAGTGTTTTTGCTGCCCGAGGAAGAAAACGCGTGATGATGCGGTAGGAAAAAAAGCTACCCAGGAGCAAAAAAAATTTTTTTTTCTCAAATGTAATAACAGATGCTATAATGTGATTCAGGGTGGAATTCCATGTCTAAAAATATTATTATTAGCTGTTTTTAAAAATCGAGTGTTTTTGCTTCCCGAGGAAGAAAACGCGTGATGCCGCGGTCAGAAAAAAAGCTGCACAGGAGCAAAAAAAATTTTTTTCTCAAATGTAATAACGGATGCTAGAATGTGATTCGGGGTGGAATTCCATGTCTAAAAATATTATTATTAGCTGTTTTTAAAAATCGAGTGTTTTTGCTGCCCGAGGAAGAAAAGGCCTGATGCCGCGGTCAGAAAAAATGCTGCCCAGGAGCAAAAAAAATTTTTTTTCTCAAATGTAATAATGGATGCTAGAATGTGATTCGGGGTGGAATTCCATGTCATAAAATATTATTATTAGCAGTTTTTAAAAATTGAGTGTTTTTGCTGCCCGAGGAAGAAAACGCGTGATGCCGCGGTCAGAAAAAAAGCTGCCCAGGAGCAAAAAATTTTTTTTCTCAAATGTAATAATGGTTGCTAGAACATGATTCGGGGTGGAATTCCATGTCTAAAAATATTATTATTAGCTGTTTTTAAAAATCGATTGTTTTTGCTGCCCGAGGAAAAAAACGAGTGATGCCGCCGTCAGAAAAAAAGCTGCCCAGGAGCAAAAAAAAATTTTCTTTCCCAAATGTAATAACGGATGCTAGAATGTGATGTAGTGTGGAATTCCATGTCTAAAAATATTATTAGCTGTTTTTAAAAATTGAGTGTTTTTGCTGCCCGAGGAAGAAAACGCGTGATGCCGCGGTCAGAAAAAAAGCTGCCCAGGAGCAAAAAAAAATTTTTTTCTCAAATGTAATAACGGATGCTAGAATGTGATTCGGGGTGGAATTCCATGTCTAAAAATATTATTAGCTGTTTTTAAAAATTGAGTGTTTTTGCTGCCCGAGGAAGAAAACGCGTGATGATGCGCTAGGAAAAAAAGCTACCCAGGAGCAAAAAAAATTTTTTTTTTCTCAAATGTAATAACGGATGCTAGAATGTGATTCGGGGTGGAATTCCATGTCTAAAAATATTATTATTAGCTGTTTTTAAAAATCGAGTGTTTTTGTTGCCCGAGGAAGAAAACGCCTGATGCCGCGGTCAGAAAAAATGCTGCCCAGGAGCAAAAAAATTTTTTTTTCTCAAATGTAATAACGGATGCTAGAATGTGATTCAGGGTGGAATTCCATGACTAAAAATATTATTATTAGCTGTTTTTAAAAATCGAGTTTTTTAGCTGCCCGAGCAAGAAAACACGTGATGCCGCGGTCAGAAAAAAAGCTGCCGAGGAGCCAAAAAATTTTTTTTCTCAAATGTAATAACGGATGCTAGTATGTGATTCGGGGTGGAATTCCATGTCTAAAAATATTATTATTAGCTGTTTTTAAAAATTGAGTGTTTTTGCTGCCCGAGGAAGAAAAGGCCTGATGCCGCGGTCAGAAAAAATGCTGCCCAGGAGCAAAAAAAATTTTTTTTCTCAAATGTAATAATGGATGCTAGAATGTGATTCGGGGTGGAATTCCATGTCATAAAATATTATTATTAGCAGTTTTTAAAAATTGAGTGTTTTTGCTGCCCGAGGAAGAAAACGCGTGATGCCGCGGTCAGAAAAAAAGCTGCCCAGGAGCAAAAAATTTTTTTTCTCAAATGTAATAATGGTTGCTAGAACATGATTCGGGGTGGAATTCCATGTCTAAAAATATTATTATTAGCTGTTTTTAAAAATCGATTGTTTTTGCTGCCCGAGGAAAAAAACGAGTGATGCCGCCGTCAGAAAAAAAGCTGCCCAGGAGCAAAAAAAAATTTTCTTTCCCAAATGTAATAACGGATGCTAGAATGTGATGTAGTGTGGAATTCCATGTCTAAAAATATTATTAGCTGTTTTTAAAAATTGAGTGTTTTTGCTGCCCGAGGAAGAAAACGCGTGATGCCGCGGTCAGAAAAAAAGCTGCCCAGGAGCAAAAAAAAATTTTTTTCTCAAATGTAATAACGGATGCTAGAATGTGATTCGGGGTGGAATTCCATGTCTAAAAATATTATTAGCTGTTTTTAAAAATTGAGTGTTTTTGCTGCCCGAGGAAGAAAACGCGTGATGATGCGCTAGGAAAAAAAGCTACCCAGGAGCAAAAAAAATTTTTTTTTTCTCAAATGTAATAACGGATGCTAGAATGTGATTCGGGGTGGAATTCCATGTCTAAAAATATTATTATTAGCTGTTTTTAAAAATCGAGTGTTTTTGTTGCCCGAGGAAGAAAACGCCTGATGCCGCGGTCAGAAAAAATGCTGCCCAGGAGCAAAAAAATTTTTTTTTCTCAAATGTAATAACGGATGCTAGAATGTGATTCGGGGTGGAATTCCATGACTAAAAATATTATTATTAGCTGTTTTTAAAAATCGAGTTTTTTAGCTGCCCGAGCAAGAAAACACGTGATGCCGCGGTCAGAAAAAAAGCTGCCGAGGAGCCAAAAAATTTTTTTTCTCAAATGTAATAACGGATGCTAGTATGTGATTCGGGGTGGAATTCCATGTCTAAAAATATTATTATTAGCTGTTTTTAAAAATTGAGTGTTTTTGCTGCCCGAGGAAGAAAACGCGTGATGATGCGCTAGGAAAAAAAGCTACCCAGGAGCAAAAAAAAATTTTTTTCTCAAATGTAATAACGGATGCTAGAATGTGATTCGGGGTGGAATTCCATGTCTAAAAATATTATTATTAGCTGTTTTTAAAAATCGAGTGTTTTTGCTGCCCGAGGAAGAAAACGCATGATGCCGTGGTCAGAAAAAAAGCTGCCCAGGAGCAAAAAAAAATTTTTTTTTCTCAAATGTAATAACGGATGCTAGAATGTGATTCAGGGTGGAATTCCATGTCATAAAATATTATTAGCTGTTTTTAAATATTGAGTGTTTTTGCTGCCCGAGGAAGAAAACGCGTGATGCCGCAGTGAGAAAAAATGCTGCCCAGGAGCAAAAAAATTTTTTTTTCTCAAATGTAATAACGGATGCTAGAATGTGATTCGGGGTGGAATTCCATGTCTAAAAATATTATTATTAGCTGTTTTTAAAAATTGAGTGTTTTTGCTGCCCGAGGAAGAAAACGCGTGATGCCGCGGTCAGAAAAAAAGCTGCCCAGGAGCAAAAAATTTTTTTTCTCAAATGTAATAATGGTTGCTAGAACATGATTCGGGGTGGAATTCCATGTCTAAAAATATTATTATTAGCTGTTTTTAAAAATCGAGTGTTTTTGCTGCCCGAGGAAGAAAACGCGTGATGCCGCCGTCAGAAAAAAAGCTGCCCAGGAGCAAAAAAAAATTTTCTTTCCCAAATGTAATAACGGATGCTAGAATGTGATGTAGTGTGGAATTCCATGGCTAAAAATATTATTATTAGCAGTTTTTAAAAATTGAGTGTTTTTGCTGCCCGAGGAAGAAAACGTGTGATGCCGCGGTCAGAAAAAAAGCTGCCCAGGAGCAAAAAATTTTTTTTTCTCAAATGTAATAACGGATGCTAGAATGTGATTCGGGGTGGAATTCCATGTCTAAAAATATTATTATTAGCTGTTTTTAAAAATTGAGTGTTTTTGCTGCCCGAGGAAGAAAACGCGTGATGCCGCGGTCAGAAAAAAAGCTGCACAGGAGCAAAAAAAATTTTTTTCTCAAATGTAATAACGGATGCTAGAATGTGATTCGGGGTGGAATTCCATGTCTAAAAATATTATTAATAGCTGCTGTTAAAAATCGAATGTTTTTGCTGCCCGAGGAAGGAAACTTGTGATGCAGCGGTCAGAAAAAAAGCTGCACAGGAGCAAAAAAAATTTTTTTTCTCAAATGTAATAACGGATGCTAGAACGTAATTCGGGGTTGAATTCCATGTCTAAAAATATTATTATTAGCTGTTTTTAAAAATTGAGTGTTTTTGCTGCCCGAGGAAGAAAACGCGTGATGATGCGGTAGGAAAAAAAGCTACCCAGGAGCAAAAAAAATTTTTTTTTCTCAAATGTAATAACAGATGCTAGAATGTGATTCAGGGTGGAATTCCATGTCTAAAAATATTATTATTAGCTGTTTTTAAAAATCGAGTGTTTTTGCTTCCCGAGGAAGAAAACGCGTGATGCCGCGGTCAGAAAAAAAGCTGCAAAGGAGCAAAAAAAATTTTTTTCTCAAATGTAATAACGGATGCTAGAATGTGATTCGGGGTGGAATTCCATGTCTAAAAATATTATTATTAGCTGTTTTTAAAAATCGAGTGTTTTTGCTGCCCGAGGAAGAAAACGCCTGATGCCGCGGTCAGAAAAAATGCTGCCCAGGAGCAAAAAAAATTTTTTTTCTCAAATGTAATAATGGATGCTAGAATGTGATTCGGGGTGGAATTCCATGTCATAAAATATTATTATTAGCAGTTTTTAAAAATTGAGTGTTTTTGCTGCCCGAGGAAGAAAACGCGTGATGCCGCGGTCAGAAAAAAAGCTGCCCAGGAGCAAAAAATTTTTTTTCTCAAATGTAATAATGGTTGCTAGAACATGATTCGGGGTGGAATTCCATGTCTAAAAATATTATTATTAGCTGTTTTTAAAAATCGATTGTTTTTGCTGCCCGAGGAAGAAAACGAGTGATGCCGCCGTCAGAAAAAAAGCTGACAAGGAGCAAAAAAAAATTTTCTTTCCCAAATGTAATAACGGATGCTAGAATGTGATGTAGTGTGGAATTCCATGTCTAAAAATATTATTATTAGCAGTTTTTAAAAATTGAGTGTTTTTGCTGCCCGAGGAAGAAAACGCGTGATGCCGCGGTCAGAGAAAAAGCTGCCCAGGAGGAAAAAAAAATTTTTTTTTCTCAAATGTAATAACGGATGCTGGAATGTGATTCGGGGTGGAATTCCATGTCTAAAAATATTATTAGCTGTTTTTAAAAATCGAGTGTTTTTGTTGCCCGAGGAAGAAAACGCCTGATGCCGCGGTCAGAAAAAATGCTGCCCAGGAGCAAAAAAATTTTTTTTTCTCAAATGTAATAACGGATGCTAGAATGTGATTCGGGGTGGAATTCCATGTCTAAAAATATTATTATTAGCTGTTTTTAAAAATCGAGTTTTTTAGCTGCCCGAGCAAGAAAACACGTGATGCCGCGGTCAGAAAAAAAGCTGCCGAGGAGCCAAAAAATTTTTTTTCTCAAATGTAATAACGGATGCTAGAATGTGATTCAGGGTGGAATTCCATGACTAAAAATATTATTATTAGCTGTTTTTAAAAATCGAGTGTTTTTGCTGCCTGAGGAAGAAAACGCATGATGCCGTGATCAGAAAAAAAGCTGCCCAGGAGCAAAAAAAAATTTTTTTTTCTCAAATGTAAGAACGGATGCTAGAATGTGATTCAGGGTGGAATTCCATGTAATAAAATATTATTAGCTGTTTTTAAAAATTGAGTGTTTTTGCTGCCCGAGGAAGAAAACGCGTGATGCCGCGGTGAGAAAAAATGCTGCCCAGGAGCAAAAAAATTTTTTTTTCTCAAATGTAATAACGGATGCTAGAATGTGATTCGGGGTGGAATTCCATGTCTAAAAATATTATTATTAGCTGTTTTTAAAAATTGAGTGTTTTTGCTGCCCGAGGAAGAAAACGCGTGATGCCGCGGTCAGAAAAAAAGCTGCCCAGGAGCAAAAATTTTTTTTTCTCAAATGTAATAATGGTTGCTAGAACATGATTCGGGGTGGAATTCCATGTCTAAAAATATTATTATTAGCTGTTTTTAAAAATCGAGTGTTTTTGCTGCCCGAGGAAGGAAACGAGTGATGCCGCCGTCAGAAAAAAAGCTGCCCAGGAGCAAAAAAAAATTTTCTTTCCCAAATGTAATAACGGATGCTAGAATGTGATGTAGTGTGGAATTCCATGTCTAAAAATATTATTATTAGCAGTTTTTAAAAATTGAGTGTTTTTGCTGCCCGAGGAAGAAAACGCGTGATGCCGCGGTCAGAGAAAAAGCTGCCCAGGAGCAAAAAAAAATTTTTTTTTCTCAAATGTAATAACGGATGCTGGAATGTGATTCCGGGTGGAATTCCATGTCTAAAAATATTATTAGCTGTTTTTAAAAATTGAGTGTTTTTGCTGCCCGAGGAAGAAAACGCGTGATGCCGCGGTCAGAAAAAAAGCTGCCCAGGAGCAAAAAAAATTTTTTTTCTCAAATGTAATAACGGATGCTAGAATGTGATTCGGGGTGGAATTCCATGTCTAAAAATATTATTAGCTGTTTTTAAAAATTGAGTGTTTTTGCTGCCCGAGGAAGAAAACGCGTGATGCCGCGGTCAGAAAAAAAGCTGCACAGGAGCAAAAAAAATTTTTTTCTCAAATGTAATAACGGATGCTAGAATGTGATTCGGGGTGGAATTCCATGTCTAAAAATATTATTATTAGCTGTTTTTAAAAATCGAGTGTTTTTGCTGCCCGAGGAAGAAAACGCCTGATGCCGCGGTCAGAAAAAATGCTGCCCAGGAGCAAAAAAAATTTTTTTTCTCAAATGTAATAATGGATGCTAGAATGTGATTCGGGGTGGAATTCCATGTCATAAAATATTATTATTAGCAGTTTTTAAAAATTGAGTGTTTTTGCTGCCCGAGGAAGAAAACGCGTGATGCCGCGGTCAGAAAAAAAGCTGCCCAGGAGCAAAAAATTTTTTTTCTCAAATGTAATAATGGTTGCTAGAACAAGATTCGGGGTGGAATTCCATGTCTAAAAATATTATTATTAGCTGTTTTTAAAAATCGATTGTTTTTGCTGCCCGAGGAAGAAAACGAGTGATGCCGCCGTCAGAAAAAAAGCTGACAAGGAGCAAAAAAAAATTTTCTTTCCCAAATGTAATAACGGATGCTAGAATGTGATGTAGTGTGGAATTCCATGTCTAAAAATATTATTATTAGCAGTTTTTAAAAATTGAGTGTTTTTGCTGCCCGAGGAAGAAAACGCGTGATGCCGCGGTCAGAGAAAAAGCTGCCCAGGAGGAAAAAAAAATTTTTTTTCTCAAATGTAATAACGGATGCTGGAATGTGATTCGGGGTGGAATTCCATGTCTAAAAATATTATTAGCTGTTTTTAAAAATCGAGTGTTTTTGTTGCCCGAGGAAGAAAACGCCTGATGCCGCGGTCAGAAAAAATGCTGCCCAGGAGCAAAAAAATTTTTTTTTCTCAAATGTAATAACGGATGCTAGAATGTGATTCGGGGTGGAATTCCATGTCTAAAAATATTATTATTAGCTGTTTTTAAAAATCGAGTTTTTTAGCTGCCCGAGCAAGAAAACACGTGATGCCGCGGTCAGAAAAAAAGCTGCCGAGGAGCCAAAAAATTTTTTTTCTCAAATGTAATAACGGATGCTAGAATGTGATTCAGGGTGGAATTCCATGACTAAAAATATTATTATTAGCTGTTTTTAAAAATCGAGTGTTTTTGCTGCCTGAGGAAGAAAACGCATGATGCCGTGATCAGAAAAAAAGCTGCCCAGGAGCAAAAAAAAATTTTTTTTTCTCAAATGTAAGAACGGATGCTAGAATGTGATTCAGGGTGGAATTCCATGTAATAAAATATTATTAGCTGTTTTTAAAAATTGAGTGTTTTTGCTGCCCGAGGAAGAAAACGCGTGATGCCGCGGTGAGAAAAAATGCTGCCCAGGAGCAAAAAAATTTTTTTTTCTCAAATGTAATAACGGATGCTAGAATGTGATTCGGGGTGGAATTCCATGTCTAAAAATATTATTATTAGCTGTTTTTAAAAATTGAGTGTTTTTGCTGCCCGAGGAAGAAAACGCGTGATGCCGCGGTCAGAAAAAAAGCTGCCCAGGAGCAAAAATTTTTTTTTCTCAAATGTAATAATGGTTGCTAGAACATGATTCGGGGTGGAATTCCATGTCTAAAAATATTATTATTAGCTGTTTTTAAAAATCGAGTGTTTTTGCTGCCCGAGGAAGGAAACGAGTGATGCCGCCGTCAGAAAAAAAGCTGCCCAGGAGCAAAAAAAAATTTTCTTTCCCAAATTTAATAACGGATGCTAGAATGTGATGTAGTGTGGAATTCCATGTCTAAAAATATTATTATTAGCAGTTTTTAAAAATTGAGTGTTTTTGCTGCCCGAGGAAGAAAACGCGTGATGCCGCGGTCAGAAAAAAAGCTGCCCAGGAGCAAAAATTTTTTTTTCTCAAATGTAATAATGGTTGCTAGAACATGATTCGGGGTGGAATTCCATGTCTAAAAATATTATTATTAGCTGTTTTTAAAAATCGAGTGTTTTTGCTGCCCGAGGAAGGAAACGAGTGATGCCGCCGTCAGAAAAAAAGCTGCCCAGGAGCAAAAAAAAATTTTCTTTCCCAAATGTAATAACGGATGCTAGAATGTGATGTAGTGTGGAATTCCATGTCTAAAAATATTATTATTAGCAGTTTTTAAAAATTGAGTGTTTTTGCTGCCCGAGGAAGAAAACGCGTGATGCCGCGGTCAGAGAAAAAGCTGCCGAGGAGCCAAAAATTTTTTTTTCTCAAATGTAATAACGGATGCTAGAATGTGATTCGGGGTGGAATTCCATGTCTAAAAATATTATTATTAGCTGTTTTTAAAAATTGAGTCTTTTTGCTGCCCGAGGAAGAAAACGCGTGATGCCGCGGTCAGAAAAAATGCTGCCCAGGAGGAAAAAAATATTTTTTTCTCAAATGTAATAACGGATGCTAGAATGTGATTCGGGGTGGAATTCCATGTCTAAAAATATTATTATTAGCTGTTTTTAAAAATTGAGTGTTTTTGCTGCCCGAGGAAGAAAACGCGTGATGATGCGGTAGGAAAAAAAGCTACCCAGGAGCAAAAAAAATTTTTTTTTCTCAAATGTAATAACAGATGCTATAATGTGATTCAGGGTGGAATTCCATGTCTAAAAATATTATTATTAGCTGTTTTTAAAAATCGAGTGTTTTTGCTTCCCGAGGAAGAAAACGCGTGATGCCGCGGTCAGAAAAAAAGCTGCACAGGAGCAAAAAAAATTTTTTTCTCAAATGTAATAACGGATGCTAGAATGTGATTCGGGGTGGAATTCCATGTCTAAAAATATTATTATTAGCTGTTTTTAAAAATCGAGTGTTTTTGCTGCCCGAGGAAGAAAAGGCCTGATGCCGCGGTCAGAAAAAATGCTGCCCAGGAGCAAAAAAAATTTTTTTTCTCAAATGTAATAATGGATGCTAGAATGTGATTCGGGGTGGAATTCCATGTCATAAAATATTATTATTAGCAGTTTTTAAAAATTGAGTGTTTTTGCTGCCCGAGGAAGAAAACGCGTGATGCCGCGGTCAGAAAAAAAGCTGCCCAGGAGCAAAAAATTTTTTTTCTCAAATGTAATAATGGTTGCTAGAACATGATTCGGGGTGGAATTCCATGTCTAAAAATATTATTATTAGCTGTTTTTAAAAATCGATTGTTTTTGCTGCCCGAGGAAGAAAACGAGTGATGCCGCCGTCAGAAAAAAAGCTGCCCAGGAGCAAAAAAAAATTTTCTTTCCCAAATGTAATAACGGATGCTAGAATGTGATGTAGTGTGGAATTCCATGTCTAAAAATATTATTAGCTGTTTTTAAAAATTGAGTGTTTTTGCTGCCCCAGGAAGAAAACGCGTGATGCCGCGGTCAGAAAAAAAGCTGCCCAGGAGCAAAAAAAAATTTTTTTCTCAAATGTAATAACGGATGCTAGAATGTGATTCGGGGTGGAATTCCATGTCTAAAAATATTATTAGCTGTTTTTAAAAATTGAGTGTTTTTGCTGCCCGAGGAAGAAAACGCGTGATGCCGCGGTCAGAAAAAAAGCTGCCCAGGAGCAAAAAAAAATTTTTTTCTCAAATGTAATAACGGATGCTAGAATGTGATTCGGGGTGGAATTCCATGTCTAAAAATATTATTAGCTGTTTTTAAAAATTGAGTGTTTTTGCTGCCCGAGGAAGAAAACGCGTGATGATGCGCTAGGAAAAAAAGCTACCCAGGAGCAAAAAAAATTTTTTTTTTCTCAAATGTAATAACGGATGCTAGAATGTGATTCGGGGTGGAATTCCATGTCTAAAAATATTATTATTAGCTGTTTTTAAAAATCGAGTGTTTTTGTTGCCCGAGGAAGAAAACGCCTGATGCCGCGGTCAGAAAAAATGCTGCCCAGGAGCAAAAAAATTTTTTTTTCTCAAATGTAATAACGGATGCTAGAATGTGATTCGGGGTGGAATTCCATGACTAAAAATATTATTATTAGCTGTTTTTAAAAATCGAGTTTTTTAGCTGCCCGAGCAAGAAAACACGTGATGCCGCGGTCAGAAAAAAAGCTGCCGAGGAGCCAAAAAATTTTTTTTCTCAAATGTAATAACGGATGCTAGTATGTGATTCGGGGTGGAATTCCATGTCTAAAAATATTATTATTAGCTGTTTTTAAAAATTGAGTGTTTTTGCTGCCCGAGGAAGAAAACGCGTGATGATGCGCTAGGAAAAAAAGCTACCCAGGAGCAAAAAAAAATTTTTTTTCTCAAATGTAATAACGGATGCTAGAATGTGATTCGGGGTGGAATTCCATGTCTAAAAATATTATTATTAGCTGTTTTTAAAAATCGAGTGTTTTTGTTGCCCGAGGAAGAAAACGCCTGATGCCGCGGTCAGAAAAAATGCTGCCCAGGAGCAAAAAAATTTTTTTTTCTCAAATGTAATAACGGATGCTAGAATGTGATTCGGGGTGGAATTCCATGACTAAAAATATTATTATTAGCTGTTTTTAAAAATCGAGTGTTTTTGCTGCCCGAGGAAGAAAACGCATGATGCCGTGGTCAGAAAAAAAGCTGCCCAGGAGCAAAAAAAAATTTTTTTTTCTCAAATGTAATAACGGATGCTAGAATGTGATTCAGGGTGGAATTCCATGTCATAAAATATTATTAGCTGTTTTTAAATATTGAGTGTTTTTGCTGCCCGAGGAAGAAAACGCGTGATGCCGCAGTGAGAAAAAATGCTGCCCAGGAGCAAAAAAATTTTTTTTTCTCAAATGTAATAACGGATGCTAGAATGTGATTCGGGGTGGAATTCCATGTCTAAAAATATTATTATTAGCTGTTTTTAAAAATTGAGTGTTTTTGCTGCCCGAGGAAGAAAACGCGTGATGCCGCGGTCAGAAAAAAAGCTGCCCAGGAGCAAAAAATTTTTTTTCTCAAATGTAATAATGGTTGCTAGAACATGATTCGGGGTGGAATTCCATGTCTAAAAATATTATTATTAGCTGTTTTTAAAAATCGAGTGTTTTTGCTGCCCGAGGAAGAAAACGCGTGATGCCGCCGTCAGAAAAAAAGCTGCCCAGGAGCAAAAAAAAATTTTCTTTCCCAAATGTAATAACGGATGCTAGAATGTGATGTAGTGTGGAATTCCATGTCTAAAAATATTATTATTAGCAGTTTTTAAAAATTGAGTGTTTTTGCTGCCCGAGGAAGAAAACGTGTGATGCCGCGGTCAGAAAAAAAGCTGCCCAGGAGCAAAAAAATTTTTTTTTCTCAAATGTAATAACGGATGCTAGAATGTGATTCGGGGTGGAATTCCATGTCTAAAAATATTATTATTAGCTGTTTTTAAAAATTGAGTGTTTTTGCTGCCCGAGGAAGAAAACGCGTGATGCCGCGGTCAGAAAAAAAGCTGCACAGGAGCAAAAAAAATTTTTTTCTCAAATGTAATAACGGATGCTAGAATGTGATTCGGGGTGGAATTCCATGTCTAAAAATATTATTAATAGCTGCTGTTAAAAATCGAATGTTTTTGCTGCCCGAGGAAGGAAACTTGTGATGCAGCGGTCAGAAAAAAAGCTGCACAGGAGCAAAAAAAATTTTTTTTCTCAAATGTAATAACGGATGCTAGAACGTAATTCGGGGTTGAATTCCATGTCTAAAAATATTATTATTAGCTGTTTTTAAAAATTGAGTGTTTTTGCTGCCCGAGGAAGAAAACGCGTGATGATGCGGTAGGAAAAAAAGCTACCCAGGAGCAAAAAAAATTTTTTTTTCTCAAATGTAATAACAGATGCTAGAATGTGATTCAGGGTGGAATTCCATGTCTAAAAATATTATTATTAGCTGTTTTTAAAAATCGAGTGTTTTTGCTTCCCGAGGAAGAAAACGCGTGATGCCGCGGTCAGAAAAAAAGCTGCACAGGAGCAAAAAAAATTTTTTTCTCAAATGTAATAACGGATGCTAGAATGTGATTCGGGGTGGAATTCCATGTCTAAAAATATTATTATTAGCTGTTTTTAAAAATCGAGTGTTTTTGCTGCCCGAGGAAGAAAACGCCTGATGCCGCGGTCAGAAAAAATGCTGCCCAGGAGCAAAAAAAATTTTTTTTCTCAAATGTAATAATGGATGCTAGAATGTGATTCGGGGTGGAATTCCATGTCATAAAATATTATTATTAGCAGTTTTTAAAAATTGAGTGTTTTTGCTGCCCGAGGAAGAAAACGCGTGATGCCGCGGTCAGAAAAAAAGCTGCCCAGGAGCAAAAAATTTTTTTTCTCAAATGTAATAATGGTTGCTAGAACATGATTCGGGGTGGAATTCCATGTCTAAAAATATTATTATTAGCTGTTTTTAAAAATCGATTGTTTTTGCTGCCCGAGGAAGAAAACGAGTGATGCCGCCGTCAGAAAAAAAGCTGACAAGGAGCAAAAAAAAATTTTCTTTCCCAAATGTAATAACGGATGCTAGAATGTGATGTAGTGTGGAATTCCATGTCTAAAAATATTATTATTAGCAGTTTTTAAAAATTGAGTGTTTTTGCTGCCCGAGGAAGAAAACGCGTGATGCCGCGGTCAGAGAAAAAGCTGCCCAGGAGCAAAAAAAAATTTTTTTTTCTCAAATGTAATAACGGATGCTGGAATGTGATTCGGGGTGGAATTCCATGTCTAAAAATATTATTAGCTGTTTTTAAAAATTGAGTGTTTTTGCTGCCCGAGGAAGAAAACGCGTGATGATGCGCTAGGAAAAAAAGCTACCCAGGAGCAAAAAAAATTTTTTTTTCTCAAATGTAATAACGGATGCTAGAATGTGATTCGGGGTGGAATTCCATGTCTAAAAATATTATTATTAGCTGTTTTTAAAAATCGAGTGTTTTTGTTGCCCGAGGAAGAAAACGCCTGATGCCGCGGTCAGAAAAAATGCTGCCCAGGAGCAAAAAAAATTTTTTTTCTCAAATGTAATAACGGATGCTAGAATGTGATTCGGGGTGGAATTCCATGTCTAAAAATATTATTATTAGCTGTTTTTAAAAATCGAGTTTTTTAGCTGCCCGAGCAAGAAAACACGTGATGCCGCGGTCAGAAAAAAAGCTGCCGAGGAGCCAAAAAATTTTTTTTCTCAAATGTAATAACGGATGCTAGAATGTGATTCAGGGTGGAATTCCATGACTAAAAATATTATTATTAGCTGTTTTTAAAAATCGAGTGTTTTTGCTGCCTGAGGAAGAAAACGCATGATGCCGTGATCAGAAAAAAAGCTGCCCAGGAGCAAAAAAAAATTTTTTTTTCTCAAATGTAATAACGGATGCTAGAATGTGATTCAGGGTGGAATTCCATGTCATAAAATATTATTAGCTGTTTTTAAATATTGAGTGTTTTTGCTGCCCGAGGAAGAAAACGCGTGATGCCGCAGTGAGAAAAAATGCTGCCCAGGAGCAAAAAAAATTTTTTTTCTCAAATGTAATAACGGATGCTAGAATGTGATTCGGGGTGGAATTCCATGTCTAAAAATATTATTATTAGCTGTTTTTAAAAATTGAGTGTTTTTGCTGCCCGAGGAAGAAAACGCGTGATGCCGCGGTCAGAAAAAAAGCTGCCCAGGAGCAAAAAATTTTTTTTCTCAAATGTAATAATGGTTGCTAGAACATGATTCGGGGTGGAATTCCATGTCTAAAAATATTATTATTAGCTGTTTTTAAAAATCGAGTGTTTTTGCTGCCCGAGGAAGAAAACGCGTGATGCCGCCGTCAGAAAAAAAGCTGCCCAGGAGCAAAAAAAAATTTTCTTTCCCAAATGTAATAACGGATGCTAGAATGTGATGTAGTGTGGAATTCCATGTCTAAAAATATTATTATTAGCAGTTTTTAAAAATTGAGTGTTTTTGCTGCCCGAGGAAGAAAACGTGTGATGCCGCGGTCAGAAAAAAAGCTGCCCAGGAGCAAAAAAATTTTTTTTTCTCAAATGTAATAACGGATGCTAGAATGTGATTCGGGGTGGAATTCCATGTCTAAAAATATTATTATTAGCTGTTTTTAAAAATTGAGTGTTTTTGCTGCCCGAGGAAGAAAACGCGTGATGCCGCGGTCAGAAAAAAAGCTGCACAGGAGCAAAAAAAATTTTTTTCTCAAATGTAATAACGGATGCTAGAATGTGATTCGGGGTGGAATTCCATGTCTAAAAATATTATTAATAGCTGCTGTTAAAAATCGAATGTTTTTGCTGCCCGAGGAAGGAAACTTGTGATGCAGCGGTCAGAAAAAAAGCTGCACAGGAGCAAAAAAAATTTTTTTTCTCAAATGTAATAACGGATGCTAGAACGTAATTCGGGGTTGAATTCCATGTCTAAAAATATTATTATTAGCTGTTTTTAAAAATTGAGTGTTTTTGCTGCCCGAGGAAGAAAACGCGTGATGATGCGGTAGGAAAAAAAGCTACCCAGGAGCAAAAAAAATTTTTTTTTCTCAAATGTAATAACAGATGCTAGAATGTGATTCAGGGTGGAATTCCATGTCTAAAAATATTATTATTAGCTGTTTTTAAAAATCGAGTGTTTTTGCTTCCCGAGGAAGAAAACGCGTGATGCCGCGGTCAGAAAAAAAGCTGCACAGGAGCAAAAAAAATTTTTTTCTCAAATGTAATAACGGATGCTAGAATGTGATTCGGGGTGGAATTCCATGTCTAAAAATATTATTATTAGCTGTTTTTAAAAATCGAGTGTTTTTGCTGCCCGAGGAAGAAAACGCCTGATGCCGCGGTCAGAAAAAATGCTGCCCAGGAGCAAAAAAAATTTTTTTTCTCAAATGTAATAATGGATGCTAGAATGTGATTCGGGGTGGAATTCCATGTCATAAAATATTATTATTAGCAGTTTTTAAAAATTGAGTGTTTTTGCTGCCCGAGGAAGAAAACGCGTGATGCCGCGGTCAGAAAAAAAGCTGCCCAGGAGCAAAAAATTTTTTTTCTCAAATGTAATAATGGTTGCTAGAACATGATTCGGGGTGGAATTCCATGTCTAAAAATATTATTATTAGCTGTTTTTAAAAATCGATTGTTTTTGCTGCCCGAGGAAGAAAACGAGTGATGCCGCCGTCAGAAAAAAAGCTGACAAGGAGCAAAAAAAAATTTTCTTTCCCAAATGTAATAACGGATGCTAGAATGTGATGTAGTGTGGAATTCCATGTCTAAAAATATTATTATTAGCAGTTTTTAAAAATTGAGTGTTTTTGCTGCCCGAGGAAGAAAACGCGTGATGCCGCGGTCAGAGAAAAAGCTGCCCAGGAGCAAAAAAAAATTTTTTTTTCTCAAATGTAATAACGGATGCTGGAATGTGATTCGGGGTGGAATTCCATGTCTAAAAATATTATTAGCTGTTTTTAAAAATTGAGTGTTTTTGCTGCCCGAGGAAGAAAACGCGTGATGATGCGCTAGGAAAAAAAGCTACCCAGGAGCAAAAAAAATTTTTTTTTCTCAAATGTAATAACGGATGCTAGAATGTGATTCGGGGTGGAATTCCATGTCTAAAAATATTATTATTAGCTGTTTTTAAAAATCGAGTGTTTTTGTTGCCCGAGGAAGAAAACGCCTGATGCCGCGGTCAGAAAAAATGCTGCCCAGGAGCAAAAAAAATTTTTTTTCTCAAATGTAATAACGGATGCTAGAATGTGATTCGGGGTGGAATTCCATGTCTAAAAATATTATTATTAGCTGTTTTTAAAAATCGAGTTTTTTAGCTGCCCGAGCAAGAAAACACGTGATGCCGCGGTCAGAAAAAAAGCTGCCGAGGAGCCAAAAAATTTTTTTTCTCAAATGTAATAACGGATGCTAGAATGTGATTCAGGGTGGAATTCCATGACTAAAAATATTATTATTAGCTGTTTTTAAAAATCGAGTGTTTTTGCTGCCTGAGGAAGAAAACGCATGATGCCGTGATCAGAAAAAAAGCTGCCCAGGAGCAAAAAAAAATTTTTTTTTCTCAAATGTAATAACGGATGCTAGAATGTGATTCAGGGTGGAATTCCATGTAATAAAATATTATTAGCTGTTTTTAAAAATTGAGTGTTTTTGCTGCCCGAGGAAGAAAACGCGTGATGCCGCGGTGAGAAAAAATGCTGCCAAGGAGCAAAAAAATTTTTTTTTCTCAAATGTAATAACGGATGCTAGAATGTGATTCGGGGTGGAATTCCATGTCTAAAAATATTATTATTAGCTGTTTTTAAAAATTGAGTGTTTTTGCTGCCCGAGGAAGAAAACGCGTGATGCCGCGGTCAGAAAAAAAGCTGCCCAGGAGCAAAAAATTTTTTTTCTCAAATGTAATAATGGTTGCTAGAACATGATTCGGGGTGGAATTCCATGTCTAAAAATATTATTATTAGCTGTTTTTAAAAATCGAGTGTTTTTGCTGCCCGAGGAAGGAAACGAGTGATGCCGCCGTCAGAAAAAAAGCTGCCCAGGAGCAAAAAAAAATTTTCTTTCCCAAATGTAATAACGGATGCTAGAATGTGATGTAGTGTGGAATTCCATGTCTAAAAATATTATTATTAGCAGTTTTTAAAAATTGAGTGTTTTTGCTGCCCGAGGAAGAAAACGCGTGATGCCGCGGTCAGAGAAAAAGCTGCCCAGGAGCAAAAAAAAATTTTTTTTTCTCAAATGTAATAACGGATGCTGGAATGTGATTCCGGGTGGAATTCCATGTCTAAAAATATTATTAGCTGTTTTTAAAAATTGAGTGTTTTTGCTGCCCGAGGAAGAAAACGCGTGATGCCGCGGTCAGAAAAAAAGCTGCCCAGGAGCAAAAAAAATTTTTTTTCTCAAATGTAATAACGGATGCTAGAATGTGATTCGGGGTGGAATTCCATGTCTAAAAATATTATTAGCTGTTTTTAAAAATTGAGTGTTTTTGCTGCCCGAGGAAGAAAACGCGTGATGATGCGCTAGGAAAAAAAGCTACCCAGGAGCAAAAAAAATTTTTTTTTCTCAAATGTAATAATGGATGCTAGAATGTGATTCGGGGTGGAATTCCATGTCTAAAAATATTATTATTAGCTGTTTTTAAAAATCGAGTGTTTTTGTTGCCCGAGGAAGAAAACGCCTGATGCCGCGGTCAGAAAAAATGCTGCCCAGGAGCAAAAAAATTTTTTTTTCTCAAATGTAATAACGGATGCTAGAATGTGATTCGGGGTGGAATTCCATGACTAAAAATATTATTATTAGCTGTTTTTAAAAATCGAGTTTTTTAGCTGCCCGAGCAAGAAAACACATGATGCCGCGGTCAGAAAAAAAGCTGCCGAGGAGCCAAAAAATTTTTTTTCTCAAATGTAATAACGGATGCTAGAATGTGATTCGGGGTGGAATTCCATGTCTAAAAATATTATTATTAGCTGTTTTTAAAAATTGAGTGTTTTTGCTGCCCGAGGAAGAAAACGCGTGATGATGTGCTAGGAAAAAAAGCTACCCAGGAGCAAAAAAAATTTTTTTTTCTAAAATGTAATAACGGATGCTAGAATGTGATTCGGGGTGGAATTCCATGTCTAAAAATATTATTATTAGCTGTTTTTAAAAATCGAGTGTTTTTGTTGCCCGAGGAAGAAAACGCCTGATGCCGCGGTCAGAAAAAATGCTGCCCAGGAGCAAAAAATTTTTTTTTTCTCAAATGTAATAACGGATGCTAGAATGTGATTCAGGGTGGAATTCCATGACTAAAAATATTATTATTAGCTGTTTTTAAAAATCGAGTGTTTTTGCTGCCTGAGGAAGAAAACGCATGATGCCGTGGTCAGAAAAAAAGCTGCCCAGGAGCAAAAAAAAATTTTTTTTTCTCAAATGTAATAACGGATGCTAGAATGTGATTCAGGGTGGAATTCCATGTCATAAAATATTATTAGCTGTTTTTAAAAATTGAGTGTTTTTGCTGCCCGAGGAAGAAAACGCGTGATGCCGCGGTGAGAAAAAATGCTGCCCAGGAGCAAAAAAATTTTTTTTTCTCAAATGTAATAACGGATGCTAGAATGTGATTCGGGGTGGAATTCCATGTCTAAAAATATTATTATTAGCTGTTTTTAAAAATTGAGTGTTTTTGCTGCCCGAGGAAGAAAACGCGTGATGCCGCGGTCAGAAAAAAAGCTGCCCAGGAGCAAAAAATTTTTTTTCTCAAATGTAATAATGGTTGCTAGAACATGATTCGGGGTGGAATTCCATGTCTAAAAATATTATTATTAGGTTTTTTTAAAAATCGAGTGTTTTTGCTGCCCGAGGAAGAAAACGAGTGATGCCGCCGTCAGAAAAAAAGCTGCCCAGGAGCAAAAAAAAATTTTCTTTCCCAAATGTAATAACGGATGCTAGAATGTGATGTAGTGTGGAATTCCATGTCTAAAAATATTATTATTAGCAGTTTTTAAAAATTGAGTGTTTTTGCTGCCCGAGGAAGAAAACGCGTGATGCCGCGGTCAGAGAAAAAGCTGCCCAGGAGCAAAAAAAAATTTTTTTTCTCAAATGTAATAACGGATGCTGGAATGTGATTCCGGGTGGAATTCCATGTCTAAAAATATTATTAGCTGTTTTTAAAAATTGAGTGTTTTTGCTGCCCGAGGAAGAAAACGCGTGATGCCGCGGTCAGAAAAAAAGCTGCCCAGGAGCAAAAAAAATTTTTTTTCTCAAATGTAATAACGGATGCTAGAATGTGATTCGGGGTGGAATTCCATGTCTAAAAATATTATTAGCTGTTTTTAAAAATTGAGTGTTTTTGCTGCCCGAGGAAGAAAACGCGTGATGATGCGCTAGGAAAAAAAGCTACCCAGGAGCAAAAAAAATTTTTTTTTCTCAAATGTAATAACGGATGCTAGAATGTGATTCGGGGTGGAATTCCATGTCTAAAAATATTATTATTAGCTGTTTTTAAAAATCGAGTTTTTTAGCTTCCCGAGCAAGAAAACACGTGATGCCGCGGTCAGAAAAAAAGCTGCCGAGGAGCCAAAAAATTTTTTTTCTCAAATGTAATAACGGATGCTAGAATGTGATTCAGGGTGGAATTCCATGACTAAAAATATTATTATTAGCTGTTTTTAAAAATCGAGTGTTTTTGCTGCCTGAGGAAGAAAACGCATGATGCCGTGATCAGAAAAAAAGCTGCCCAGGAGCAAAAAAAAATTTTTTTTTCTCAAATGTAATAACGGATGCTAGAATGTGATTCAGGGTGGAATTCCATGTCATAAAATATTATTAGCTGTTTTTAAAAATTGAGTGTTTTTGCTGCCCGAGGAAGAAAACGCGTGATGCCGCGGTGAGAAAAAATGCTGCCCAGGAGCAAAAAAATTTTTTTTTCTCAAATGTAATAACGGATGCTAGAATGTGATTCGGGGTGGAATTCCATGTCTAAAAAGATTATTATTAGCTGTTTTTAAAAATTGAGTGTTTTTGCTGCCCGAGGAAGAAAACGCGTGATGCCGCGGTCAGAAAAAAAGCTGCCCAGGAGCAAAAAATTTTTTTTCTCAAATGTAATAATGGTTGCTAGAACATGATTCGGGGTGGAATTCCATGTCTAAAAATATTATTATTAGCTGTTTTTAAAAATCGAGTGTTTTTGCTGCCCGAGGAAGGAAACGAGTGATGCCGCCGTCAGAAAAAAAGCTGCCCAGGAGCAAAAAAAAATTTTCTTTCCCAAATGTAATAACGGATGCTAGAATGTGATGTAGTGTGGAATTCCATGTCTAAAAATATTATTATTAGCAGTTTTTAAATATTGAGTGTTTTTGCTGCCCGAGGAAGAAAACGCGTGATGCCGCGGTCAGAGAAAAAGCTGCCCAGGAGCAAAAAAAAATTTTTTTTTCTCAAATGTAATAACGGATGCTGGAATGTGATTCCGGGTGGAATTCCATGTCTAAAAATATTATTAGCTGTTTTTAAAAATTGAGTGTTTTTGCTGCCCGAGGAAGAAAACGCGTGATGCCGCGGTCAGAAAAAAAGCTGCCCAGGAGCAAAAAAAATTTTTTTTCTCAAATGTAATAACGGATGCTAGAATGTGATTCGGGGTGGAATTCCATGTCTAAAAATATTATTAGCTGTTTTTAAAAATTGAGTGTTTTTGCTGCCCGAGGAAGAAAACGCGTGATGATGCGCTAGGAAAAAAAGCTACCCAGGAGCAAAAAAAATTTTTTTTTCTCAAATGTAATAACGGATGCTAGAATGTGATTCGGGGTGGAATTCCATGTCTAAAAATATTATTATTAGCTGTTTTTAAAAATCGAGTTTTTTAGCTGCCCGAGCAAGAAAACACGTGATGCCGCGGTCAGAAAAAAAGCTGCCGAGGAGCCAAAAAATTTTTTTTCTCAAATGTAATAACGGATGCTAGAATGTGATTCGGGGTGGAATTCCATGTCTAAAAATATTATTATTAGCTGTTTTTAAAAATTGAGTGTTTTTGCTGCCCGAGGAAGAAAACGCGTGATGATGCGCTAGGAAAAAAAGCTACCCAGGAGCAAAAAAAAATTTTTTTTCTCAAATGTAATAACGGATGCTAGAATGTGATTCGGGGTGGAATTCCATGTCTAAAAATATTATTATTAGCTGTTTTTAAAAATCGAGTGTTTTTGTTGCCCGAAGAAGAAAACGCCTGATGCCGCGGTCAGAAAAAATGCTGCCCAGGAGCAAAAAAATTTTTTTTTCTCAAATGTAATAACGGATGCTAGAATGTGATTCGGGGTGGAATTCCATGACTAAAAATATTATTATTAGCTGTTTTTAAAAATCGAGTGTTTTTGCTGCCCGAGGAAGAAAACGCATGATGCCGTGGTCAGAAAAAAAGCTGCCCAGGAGCAAAAAAAAATTTTTTTTTCTCAAATGTAATAACGGATGCTAGAATGTGATTCAGGGTGGAATTCCATGTCATAAAATATTATTAGCTGTTTTTAAAAATTGAGTGTTTTTGCTGCCCGAGGAAGAAAACGCGTGATGATGCGGTAGGAAAAAAAGCTACCCAGGAGCAAAAAAAATTTTTTTTTTCTCAAATGTAATAACAGATGCTAGAATGTGATTCAGGGTGGAATTCCATGTCTAAAAATATTATTATTAGCTGTTTTTAAAAATCGAGTGTTTTTGCTTCCCGAGGAAGAAAACGCGTGATGCCCCGGTCAGAAAAAAAGCTGCACAGGAGCAAAAAAAATTTTTTTCTCAAATGTAATAACGGGTGCTAGAATGTGATTCGGGGTGGAATTCCATGTCTAAAAATATTATTATTAGCTGTTTTTAAAAATCGAGTGTTTTTGCTGCCCGAGGAAGAAAACGCCTGATGCCGCGGTCAGAAAAAATGCTGCCCAGGAGCAAAAAAAATTTTTTTTCTCAAATGTAATAATGGTTGCTAGAACATGATTCGGGGTGGAATTCCATGTCTAAAAATATTATTATTAGCTGTTTTTAAAAATCGATTGTTTTTGCTGCCCGAGGAAGAAAACGAGTGATGCCGCCGTCAGAAAAAAAGCTGCCCAGGAGCAAAAAAAAATTTTCTTTCCCAAATGTAATAACGGATGCTAGAATGTGATGCAGTGTGGAATTCCATGTCTAAAAATATTATTATTAGCAGTTTTTAAAAATTGAGTGTTTTTGCTGCCCGAGGAAGAAAACGCGTGATGCCGCGGTCAGAAAAAAAGCTGCCCAGGAGCAAAAAAAAATTTTTTTTTCTCAAATGTAATAACGGATGCTAGAATGTGATTCCGGGTGGAATTCCATGTCTAAAAATATTATTAGCTGTTTTAAAAAATTGAGTGTTTTTGCTGCCCGAGGAAGAAAACGCCTGATGCCGCGGTCAGAAAAAATGCTGCCCAGGAGCAAAAAAAATTTTTTTTCTCAAATGTAATAACGGATGCTAGAATGTGATTCGGGGTGGAATTCCATGACTAAAAATATTATTATTAGCTGTTTTTAAAAATCGAGTTTTTTAGCTGCCCGAGCAAGAAAACACGTGATGCCGCGGTCAGAAAAAATGCTGCCCAGGAGCAAAAAAATTTTTTTTTCTCAAATGTAATAATGGTTGCTAGAACATGATTCGGGGTGGAATTCCATGTCTAAAAATATTATTATTAGCTGTTTTTAAAAATCGATTGTTTTTGCTGCCCGAGGAAGAAAACGAGTGATGCCGCCGTCAGAAAAAAAGCTGCCCAGGAGCAAAAAAAAATTTTCTTTCCCAAATGTAATAACGGATGCTAGAATGTGATGCAGTGTGGAATTCCATGTCTAAAAATATTATTATTAGCAGTTTTTAAAAATTGAGTGTTTTTGCTGCCCGAGGAAGAAAACGCGTGATGCCGCGGTCAGAAAAAAAGCTGCCCAGGAGCAAAAAAAAATTTTTTTTTCTCAAATGTAATAACGGATGCTAGAATGTGATTCCGGGTGGAATTCCATGTCTAAAAATATTATTAGCTGTTTTTAAAAATTGAGTGTTTTTGCTGCCCGAGGAAGAAAACGCGTGATGCCGCGGTCAGAAAAAAAGCTGCCCAGGAGCAAAAAAAATTTTTTTTCTCAAATGTAATAACGGATTCTAGAATGTGATTCGGGGTGGAATTCCATGTCTAAAAATATTATTAGCTGTTTTTAAAAATTGAGTGTTTTTGCTGCCCGAGGAAGAAAACGCGTGATGATGCGCTAGGAAAAAAAGCTACCCAGGAGCAAAAAAAATTTTTTTTCTCAAATGTAATAACGGATGCTAGAATGTGATTCGGGGTGGAATTCCATGTCTAAAAATATTATTATTAGCTGTTTTTAAAAATTGAGTGTTTTTGCTGCCCGAGGAAGAAAACGCCTGATGCCGCGGTCAGAAAAAATGCTGCCCAGGAGCAAAAAAATTTTTTTTTCTCAAATGTAATAACGGATGCTAGAATGTGATTCCGGGTGGAATTCCATGTCTAAAAATATTATTAGCTGTTTTTAAAAATCGAGGTTTTTAGCTGCCCGAGGTGGAAAACACATGATGCCGCAGTCAGAAAAAAAGCTGCCGAGGAGCAAAAAATTTTTTTTTCTCAAATGTAATAATGGTTGCTAGAACATGATTCGGGGTGGAATTCCATGTCTAAAAATATTATTATTAGCTTTTTTTTTTAAAAAAAATGTTTTTTGCTGCCCGAGGAAGAAAACGAGTGATGCCGCCGTCAGAAAAAAAGCTGCCCAGGAGCAAAAAAAAATTTTCTTTCCCAAATGTAATAATGGATGCTAGAATGTGATGCAGTGTGGAATTCCATGTCTAAAAATATTATTATTAGCAGTTTTTAAAAATTGAGTGTTTTTGCTGCCCGGGGAAGAAAACGCGTGATGCCGCGGTCAGAAAAAAAGCTGCCCAGGAGCAAAAAAAAATTTTTTTTTCTCAAATGTAATAACGGATGCTAGAATGTGATTCCGGGTGGAATTCCATGTCTAAAAATATTATTAGCTGTTTTTAAAAATTGAGTGTTTTTGCTGCCCGAGGAAGAAAACGCGTGATGCCGCGGTCAGAAAAAAAGCTGCCCAGGAGCAAAAAAAATTTTTTTTCTCAAATGTAATAACGGATTCTAGAATGTGATTCGGGGTGGAATTCCATGTCTAAAAATATTATTAGCTGTTTTTAAAAATTGAGTGTTTTTGCTGCCCAAGGAAGAAAACGCGTGATGATGCGCTAGGAAAAAAAGCTACCCAGGAGCAAAAAAAATTTTTTTTTCTCAAATGTAATAACGGATGCTAGAATGTGATTCGGGGTGGAATTCCATGTCTAAAAATATTATTATTAGCTGTTTTTAAAAATCGAGTGTTTTTGTTGCCCGAGGAAGAAAACGCCTGATGCCGCGGTCAGAAAAAATGCTGCCCAGGAGCAAAAAAAATTTTTTTTCTCAAATGTAATAACGGATGCTAGAATGTGATTCGGGGTGGAATTCCATGACTAAAAATATTATTATTAGCTGTTTTTAAAAATCGAGTTTTTTAGCTGCCCGAGCAAGAAAACACGTGATGCCGCGGTCAGAAAAAAAGCTGCCGAGGAGCCAAAAATTTTTTTTTCTCAAATGTAATAACGGATGCTAGAATGTGATTCGGGGTGGAATTCCATGTCTAAAAATATTATTATTAGCTGTTTTTAAAAATTGAGTGTTTTTGCTGCCCGAGGAAGAAAACGCGTGATGATGCGCTAGGAAAAAAAGCTACCCAGGAGCAAAAAAAATTTTTTTTTCTCAAATGTAATAACAGATGCTAGAATGTGATTCGGGGTGGAATTCCATGTCTAAAAATATTATTATTAGCTGTTTTTAAAAATCGAGTGTTTTTGCTGCCCGAGGAAGAAAACGCCTGATGCCGCGGTCAGAAAAAATGCTGCCCAGGAGCAAAAAAATTTTTTTTTCTCAAATGTAATAACGGATGCTAGAATGTGATTCCGGGTGGAATTCCATGTCTAAAAATATTATTAGCTGTTTTTAAAAATCGAGGTTTTTAGCTGCCCGAGGAGGAAAACACATGATGCCGCGGTCAGAAAAAAAGCTGCCGAGGAGCAAAAAATTTTTTTTTCTCAAATGTAATAATGGTTGCTAGAACATGATTCGGGGTGGAATTCCATGTCTAAAAATATTATTATTAGCTGTTTTTTTTTTTTAAAAAAAATGTTTTTTGCTGCCCGAGGAAGAAAACGAGTGATGCCGCCGTCAGAAAAAAAGCTGCCCAGGAGCAAAAAAAAATTTTCTTTCCCAAATGTAATAACGGATGCTAGAATGTGATGCAGTGTGGAATTCCATGTCTAAAAATATTATTATTAGCAGTTTTTAAAAATTGAGTGTTTTTGCTGCCCGAGGAAGAAAACGCGTGATGCCGCGGTCAGAAAAAAAGCTGCCCAGGAGCAAAAAAAAATTTTTTTTTCTCAAATGTAATAACGGATGCTAGAATGTGATTCCCGGTGGAATTCCATGTCTAAAAATATTATTAGCTGTTTTTATAAATTGAGTGTTTTTGCTGCCCGAGGAAGAAAACGCGTGATGCCACGGTCAGAAAAAAAGCTGCCCAGGAGCAAAAAAATTTTTTTTTCTCAAATGTAATAACGGATGCTAGAATGTGATTCGGGGTGGAATTCCATGTCTAAAAATATTATTATTAGCTCTTTTTAAAAATCGAGTGTTTTTGCTGCCCGAGGAAGAAAACGCCTGATGCCGCGGTCAGAAAAAATGCTGCCCAGGAGCAAAAAAATTTTTTTTTCTCAAATGTAATAACGGATGCTAGAATGTGATTCGGGGTGGAATTCCATGTCTAAAAATATTATTATTAGCTGTTTTTAAAAATCGAGTGTTTTTGCTGCCCGAGGAAGAAAACGCCTGATGCCGCGGTCAGAAAAAAAGCTGCCGAGGAGCCAAAAATTTTTTTTTCTCAAATGTAATAACGGATGCTAGAATGTGATTCGGGGTGGAATTCCATGTCTAAAAATATTATTATTAGTTTTTTTTAAAAACTGAGTGTTTTTGCTGCCCGAGGAAGAAAACGCGTGATGATGCGGTAGGAAAAAAAGCTACCCAGGAGCAAAAAAAATTTTTTTTCTCAAATGTAATAAGAGATGCTAGAATGTGATTCGGGGTGGAATTCCATGTCTAAAAATATTATTATTAGCTCTTTTTAAAAATCGAGTGTTTTTGCTTCCCGAGGAAGAAAACGCGTGATGCCGCGGTCAGAAAAAAAGCTGCACAGGAGCAAAAAAAATTTTTTTCTCAAATGTAATAACGGATGCTAGAATGTGATTCGGGGTGGAATTCCATGTCTAAAAATATTATTATTAACTGTTTTTAAAAATCGAGTGTTTTTGCTGCCCGAGGAAGAAAACGCCTGATGCCGCGGTCAGAAAAAAATGCTGCCCAGGAGCAAAAAAAATTTTTTTTCTCAAATGTAATAACGGATGCTATAATGTGATTCGGGGTGGAATTCCATGTCATAAAATATTATTAGCTGTTTTTAAAAATCGAGGTTTTTAGCTGCCCGAGGAAGAAAACACATGATGCCGCGGTCAGAAAAAAAGCTGCCGAGGAGCAAAAAATTTTTTTTTCTCAAATGTAATAATGGTTCCTAGAACATGATTCGGGGTGGAATTCCATGTCTAAAAATATTATTATTAGCTGTTTTTTTTTTAAAAAAAAATGTTTTTTGCTGCCCGAGGAAGAAAACGAGTGATGCCGCCGTAAGAAAAAAAGCTGCCCAGGAGCAAAAAAAAATTTTCTTTCCCAAATGTAATAACGGATTCTAGAATGTGATGCAGTGTGGAATTCCATGTCTAAAAATATTATTATTAGCAGTTTTTAAAAATTGAGTGTTTTTGCTGCCCGAGGAAGAAAACGTGTGATGATGCGGTAGGAAAAAAAGCTACCCAGGAGCAAAAAAAATTTTTTTTTCTCAAATGTAATAACAGATGCTAGAATGTGATTCGGGGTGGAATTCCATGTCTAAAAATATTATTATTAGCTGTTTTTAAAAATCGAGTGTTTTTGCTGCCCGAGGAAGAAAACGCTTGATGCCGCGGTCAGAAAAAAAGCTGCCGAGGAGCCAAAAAATTTTTTTTTCTCAAATGTAATAACGGATGCTAGAATGTGATTCGGGGTGGAATTCCATGTCTAAAAATATTATTATTAGTTTTTTTTAAAAACTGAGTGTTTTTGCTGCCCGAGGAAGAAAACGCGTGATGATGCGGTAGGAAAAAAAGCTACCCAGGAGCAAAAAAAATTTTTTTTCTCAAATGTAATAACAGATGCTAGAATGTGATTCGGGGTGGAATTCCATGTCTAAAAATATTATTATTAGCTCTTTTTAAAAATCGAGTGTTTTTGCTTCCCGAGGAAGAAAACGCGTGATGCCGCGGTCAGAAAAAAAGCTGCACAGGAGCAAAAAAAATTTTTTTCTCAAATGTAATAACGGATGCTAGAATGTGATTCGGGGTGGAATTCCATGTCTAAAAATATTATTATTAACTGTTTTTAAAAATCGAGTGTTTTTGCTGCCCGAGGAAGAAAACGCCTGATGCCGCGGTCAGAAAAAAATGCTGCCCAGGAGCAAAAAAAATTTTTTTTCTCAAATGTAATAACGGATGCTATAATGTGATTCGGGGTGGAATTCCATGTCATAAAATATTATTAGCTGTTTTTAAAAATCGAGGTTTTTAGCTGCCCGAGGAAGAAAACACATGATGCCGCGGTCAGAAAAAAAGCTGCCGAGGAGCAAAAAATTTTTTTTTCTCAAATGTAATAATGGTTCCTAGAACATGATTCGGGGTGGAATTCCATGTCTAAAAATATTATTATTAGCTGTTTTTTTTTTTAAAAAAATGTTTTTTGCTGCCCGAGGAAGAAAACGAGTGATGCCGCCGTAAGAAAAAAAGCTGCCCAGGAGCAAAAAAAAATTTTCTTTCCCAAATGTAATAACGGATTCTAGAATGTGATGCAGTGTGGAATTCCATGTCTAAAAATATTATTATTAGCAGT
The DNA here is from genome assembly GCA_022577455.1 of Arizona elegans. Lineage (NCBI taxonomy): Eukaryota > Metazoa > Chordata > Lepidosauria > Squamata > Colubridae > Arizona > Arizona elegans. The sequence goes on from JAKOOJ010000001.1 coordinate 162,243,248, forward strand.
TTTTAAAAATTGAGTGTTTTTGCTGCCCGAGGAAGAAAACGTGTGATGATGCGGTAGGAAAAAAAGCTACCCAGGAGCAAAAAAAATTTTTTTTTCTCAAATGTAATAACAGATGCTAGAATGTGATTCGGGGTGGAATTCCATGTCTAAAAATATTATTATTAGCTCTTTTTAAAAATCGAGTGTTTTTGCTTCCCGAGGAAGAAAACGCGTGATGCCGCGGTCAGAAAAAAAGCTGCACAGGAGCAAAAAAAATTTTTTTCTCAAATATAATAACGGATGCTAGAATGTGATTCGGGGTGGAATTCCATGTCTAAAAATATTATTATTAGCAGTTTTTAAAAATTGAGTGTTTTTGCTGCCCGAGGAAGAAAACGTGTGATGATGCGGTAGGAAAAAAAGCTACCCAGGAGCAAAAAAAATTTTTTTTTCTCAAATGTAATAACAGATGCTAGAATGTGATTCGGGGTGGAATTCCATGTCTAAAAATATTATTATTAGCTCTTTTTAAAAATCGAGTGTTTTTGCTTCCCGAGGAAGAAAACGCGTGATGCCGCGGTCAGAAAAAAAGCTGCACAGGAGCAAAAAAAATTTTTTTCTCAAATATAATAACGGATGCTAGAATGTGATTCGGGGTGGAATTCCATGTCTAAAAATATTATTATTAGCTGTTTTTAAAAATTGAGTGTTTTTGCTGCCCGAGGAAGAAAACGCGTGATGATGCGGTAGGAAAAAAAGCTACACAGGAGCAAAAAAATTTTTTTTTCTAAAATGTAATAACGGATGCTAGAATGTGATTTGGGGTGGAATTCCATGTCTAAAAATATTATTATTAGCTGTTTTTAAAAATTGAGTGTTTTTGCTGCCCGAGGAAGAAAACGCGTGATGCCGCGGTCAGAAAAAAAGCTGCCCAGGAGCAAAAAAAATTTTTTTTCTCAAATGTAATAACGGATGCTAGAATGTGATTCGGGGTGGAATTCCATGACTAAAAATATTATTATTAGCTGTTTTTAAAAATCGAGTTTTTTAGCTGCCCGAGCAAGAAAACGCCTGATGCCGCGGTCAGAAAAAATGCTGCCCAGGAGCAAAAAAATTTTTTTTTCTCAAATGTAATAACGGATGCTAGAATGTGATTCGGGGTGGAATTCCATGACTAAAAATATTATTATTAGCTGTTTTTAAAAATCGAGTTTTTTTGCTGCCCGAGCAAGAAAACACGTGATGCCGCGGTCAGAAAAAATGCTGCCCAGGAGCAAAAAAATTTTTTTTTCTCAAATGTAATAACGGATGCTAGAATGTGATTCGGGGTGGAATTCCATGACTAAAAATATTATTATTAGCTGTTTTTAAAAATCGAGTTTTTTAGCTGCCCGAGCAAGAAAACACGTGATGCCGCGGTCAGAAAAAAAGCTGCCGAGGAGCCAAAAAATTTTTTTTCTTAAATGTAATAACGGATGCTAGAATGTGATTCGGGGTGGAATTCCATGTCTAAAAATATTATTATTAGCTGTTTTTAAAAATTGAGTGTTTTTGCTGCCCGAGGAAGAAAACGCGTGATGCCGCCGTCAGAAAAAAAGCTGCCCAGGAGCAAAAAAATTTTTTTTTCTCAAATGTAATAACGGATGCTAGAATGTGATTCAGGGTGGAATTCCATGACTAAAAATATTATTATTAGCTGTTTTTAAAAATCGAGTTTTTTTGCTGCCCGAGCAAGAAAACACGTGATGCCGCGGTCAGAAAAAATGCTGCCCAGGAGCAAAAAAATTTTTTTTTCTCAAATGTAACAACGGATGCTAGAATGTGATTCGGGGTGGAATTCCATGACTAAAAATATTATTATTAGCTGTTTTTAAAAATCGAGTTTTTTAGCTGCCCGAGCAAGAAAACACGTGATGCCGCGGTCAGAAAAAAACCTGCCCAGGAGCAAAAAAATTTTTTTTTCTCAAATGTAATAACGGATGCTAGAATGTGATTCGGGGTGGAATTCCATGTCTAAAAATATTATTATTAGCTGTTTTTAAAAATCGAGTGTTTTTGCTGCCCGAGGATAAAAATGCGGGATGCCGCGGTGAGAATAAAAGCTGCACAGGAGCAAAAAAAATTTTTTTCTCAAATGTAATAACGGATGCTAGAATGTGATTCGGGGTGGAATTCCATGTCTAAAAATATTATTATTAGCTGTTTTTAAAAATCAAGTGTTTTTGCTGCCCAAGGAAGAAAACGCGTGATGCCGCGGTCAGAAAAAAACCTGCCCAGGAGCAAAAAAATTTTTTTTTCTCAAATGTAATAACGGATGCTAGAATGTGATTCGGGGTGGAATTCCATGTCTAAAAATATTATTATTAGCTGTTTTTAAAAATTGAGTGTTTTTGCTGCCCGAGGAAGAAAACGCGTGATGATGCGTAAGGAAAAAAAGCTACACAGGAGCAAAAAAATTTTTTTTTCTCAAATGTAATAAGGGATGCTAGAATGTGATTCGGGGTGGAATTCCATGTCTAAAAATATTATTATTAGCTGTTTTTAAAAATCGAGTTTTTTAGCTGCCCGAGCAAGAAAACACGTGATGCCGCGGTCAGAAAAAAAGCTGCCGAGGAGCCAAAAAATTTTTTTTCTCAAATGTAATAACGGATGCTAGAATGTGATTCGGGGTGGAATTCCATGTCTAAAAATATTATTATTAGCTGTTTTTAAAAATCAAGTGTTTTTGCTGCCCAAGGAAGAAAACGCGTGATGCCGCGGTCAGAAAAAAACCTGCCCAGGAGCAAAAAAATTTTTTTTTCTCAAATGTAATAACGGATGCTAGTATGTGATTCGGGGTGGAATTCCATGTCTAAAAATATTATTATTAGCTGTTTTTAAAAATCGAGTGTTTTTGCTGCCCGAGGATAAAAATGCGTGATGCCGCGGTGAGAATAAAAGCTGCACAGGAGCAAAAAAAATTTTTTTCTCAAATGTAATAACGGATGCTAGAATGTGATTCGGGGTGGAATTCCATGTCTAAAAATATTATTATTAGCTGTTTTTAAAAATCAAGTGTTTTTGCTGCCCAAGGAAGAAAACGCGTGATGCCGCCGTCAGAAAAAAAGCTGCCCAGGAGCAAAAAAATTTTTTTTTCTCAAATGTAATAACGGATGCTAGAATGTGATTCAGGGTGGAATTCCATGACTAAAAATATTATTATTAGCTGTTTTTAAAAATCGAGTTTTTTTGCTGCCCGAGCAAGAAAACACGTGATGCCGCGGTCAGAAAAAATGCTGCCCAGGAGCAAAAAAATTTTTTTTTCTCAAATGTAACAACGGATGCTAGAATGTGATTCGGGGTGGAATTCCATGACTAAAAATATTATTATTAGCTGTTTTTAAAAATCGAGTTTTTTAGCTGCCCGAGCAAGAAAACACGTGATGCCGCGGTCAGAAAAAAACCTGCCCAGGAGCAAAAAAATTTTTTTTTCTCAAATGTAATAACGGATGCTAGAATGTGATTCGGGGTGGAATTCCATGTCTAAAAATATTATTATTAGCTGTTTTTAAAAATCGAGTGTTTTTGCTGCCCGAGGATAAAAATGCGGGATGCCGCGGTGAGAATAAAAGCTGCACAGGAGCAAAAAAAATTTTTTTCTCAAATGTAATAACGGATGCTAGAATGTGATTCGGGGTGGAATTCCATGTCTAAAAATATTATTATTAGCTGTTTTTAAAAATTGAGTGTTTTTGCTGCCCGAGGAAGAAAACGCGTGATGATGCGTAAGGAAAAAAAGCTACACAGGAGCAAAAAATTTTTTTTTTCTCAAATGTAATAAGGGATGCTAGAATGTGATTCAGGGTGGAATTCCATGACTAAAAATATTATTATTAGCTGTTTTTAAAAATCGAGTGTTTTTGCTGCCCGAGGAAGAAAACGCGTGATGATGCGGTAGGAAAAAAAGCTACACAGGAGCAAAAAAATTTTTTTTTCTCAAATGTAATAACGGATGCTAGAATGTGATTCGGGGTGGAATTCCATGACTAAAAATATTATTATTAGCTGTTTTTAAAAATCGAGTTTTTTAGCTGCCCGAGCAAGAAAACACGTGATGCCGCGGTCAGAAAAAAAGCTGCCGAGGAGCCAAAAAATTTTTTTTCTCAAATGTAATAACGGATGCTAGAATGTGATTCGGGGTGGAATTCCATGTCTAAAAATATTATTATTAGCTGTTTTTAAAAATTGAGTGTTTTTGCTGCCCGAGGAAGAAAACGCGTGATGCCGCCGTCAGAAAAAAAGCTGCCCAGGAGCAGAAAAATTTTTTTTTCTCAAATGTAATAACGGATGCTAGAATGTGATTCGGGGTGGAATTCCATGTCTAAAAATATTATTATTAGCTGTTTTTAAAAATTGAGTGTTTTTGCTGCCCGAGGAAGAAAACGCGTGATGCCGCGGTCAGAAAAAAAGCTGCACAGGAGCAGAAAAAATTTTTTTCTCAAATGTAATAACGGATGCTAGAATGTGATTCGGGGTGGAATTCCATGTCTAAAAATATTATTAATAGCTGCTGTTAAAAATCGAATGTTTTTGCTGCCCGAGGAAGAAAACTTGTGATGCAGCGGTCAGAAAAAAAGCTGCACAGGAGCAAAAAAATTTTTTTTTCTCAAATGTAATAACGGATGCTAGAATGTGATTCGGGGTGGAATTCCATGTCTAAAAATATTATTATTAGCTGTTTTTAAAAATTGAGTGTTTTTGCTGCCCGAGGAAGAAAACGCGTGATGCCGCGGTCAGAAAAAAAGCTGCCCAGGAGCAAAAAAAATTTTTTTTCTCAAATATAATAACGGATGCTAGAATGTGATTCGGGGTGGAATTCCATGTCTAAAAATATTATTATTAGCTGTTTTTAAAAATCGAGTGTTTTTGCTGCCCGAGGAAGAAAACGCCTGATGCCGCGGTCAGAAAAAATGCTGCCCAGGAGCAAAAAAATTTTTTTTTCTCAAATGTAATAACGGATGCTAGAATGTGATTCGGGGTGGAATTCCATGACTAAAAATATTATTATTAGCTGTTTTTAAAAATCGAGTTTTTTAGCTGCCCGAGCAAGAAAACACGTGATGCCGCGGTCAGAAAAAAAGCTGCCGAGGAGCCAAAAAATTTTTTTTCTCAAATGTAATAACGGATGCTAGAATGTGATTCGGGGTGGAATTCCATGTCTAAAAATGTTATTATTAGCTGTTTTTAAAAATCAAGTGTTTTTGCTGCCCAAGGAAGAAAACGCGTGATGCCGCGGTCAGAAAAAAACCTGCCCAGGAGCAAAAAAATTTTTTTTTCTCAAATGTAATAACGGATGCTAGAATGTGATTCGGGGTGGAATTCCATGTCTAAAAATATTATTATTAGCTGTTTTTAAAAATCGAGTGTTTTTGCTGCCCGAGGATAAAAATGCGGGATGCCGCGGTGAGAATAAAAGCTGCACAGGAGCAAAAAAAATTTTTTTCTCAAATGTAATAACGGATGCTAGAATGTGATTCGGGGTGGAATTCCATGTCTAAAAATATTATTATTAGCTGTTTTTAAAAATCAAGTGTTTTTGCTGCCCAAGGAAGAAAACGCGTGATGCCGCGGTCAGAAAAAAACCTGCCCAGGAGCAAAAAAATTTTTTTTTCTCAAATGTAATAACGGATGCTAGAATGTGATTCGGGGTGGAATTCCATGTCTAAAAATATTATTATTAGCTGTTTTTAAAAATTGAGTGTTTTTGCTGCCCGAGGAAGAAAACGCGTGATGATGCGTAAGGAAAAAAAGCTACACAGGAGCAAAAAAATTTTTTTTTCTCAAATGTAATAAGGGATGCTAGAATGTGATTCGGGGTGGAATTCCATGTCTAAAAATATTATTATTAGCTGTTTTTAAAAATCGAGTTTTTTAGCTGCCCGAGCAAGAAAACACGTGATGCCGCGGTCAGAAAAAAAGCTGCCGAGGAGCCAAAAAATTTTTTTTCTCAAATGTAATAACGGATGCTAGAATGTGATTCGGGGTGGAATTCCATGTCTAAAAATATTATTATTAGCTGTTTTTAAAAATCAAGTGTTTTTGCTGCCCAAGGAAGAAAACGCGTGATGCCGCGGTCAGAAAAAAACCTGCCCAGGAGCAAAAAAATTTTTTTTTCTCAAATGTAATAACGGATGCTAGAATGTGATTCGGGGTGGAATTCCATGTCTAAAAATATTATTATTAGCTGTTTTTAAAAATCGAGTGTTTTTGCTGCCCGAGGATAAAAATGCGTGATGCCGCGGTGAGAATAAAAGCTGCACAGGAGCAAAAAAAATTTTTTTCTCAAATGTAATAACGGATGCTAGAATGTGATTCGGGGTGGAATTCCATGTCTAAAAATATTATTATTAGCTGTTTTTAAAAATCAAGTGTTTTTGCTGCCCAAGGAAGAAAACGCGTGATGCCGCGGTCAGAAAAAAACCTGCCCAGGAGCAAAAAAATTTTTTTTTCTCAAATGTAATAACGGATGCTAGAATGTGATTCGGGGTGGAATTCCATGTCTAAAAATATTATTATTAGCTGTTTTTAAAAATTGAGTGTTTTTGCTGCCCGAGGAAGAAAACGCGTGATGATGCGTAAGGAAAAAAAGCTACACAGGAGCAAAAAATTTTTTTTTTCTCAAATGTAATAAGGGATGCTAGAATGTGATTCGGGGTGGAATTCCATGTCTAAAAATATTATTATTAGCTGTTTTTAAAAATTGAGTGTTTTTGCTGCCCGAGGAAGAAAACGCGTGATGATGCGGTAGGAAAAAAAGCTACACAGGAGCAAAAAAATTTTTTTTTCTCAAATGTAATAACGGATGCTAGAATGTGATTCGGGGTGGAATTCCATGTCTAAAAATATTATTATTAGCTGTTTTTAAAAATTGAGTGTTTTTGCTGCCCGAGGAAGAAAACGCGTGATGCCGCGGTCAGAAAAAAAGCTGCCCAGGAGCAAAAAAAATTTTTTTTCTCAAATGTAATAACGGATGCTAGAATGTGATTCGGGGTGGAATTCCATGTCTAAAAATATTATTATTAGCTGTTTTTAAAAATCGAGTGTTTTTGCTGCCCGAGGAAGAAAACGCCTGATGCCGCGGTCAGAAAAAATGCTGCCCAGGAGCAAAAAAATTTTTTTTTCTCAAATGTAATAACGGATGCTAGAATGTGATTCGGGGTGGAGTTCCATGACTAAAAATATTATTATTAGCTGTTTTTAAAAATCGAGTTTTTTAGCTGCCCGAGCAAGAAAACACGTGATGCCGCGGTCAGAAAAAAAGCTGCCGAGGAGCCAAAAAATTTTTTTTCTCAAATGTAATAACGGATGCTAGAATGTGATTCGGGGTGGAATTCCATGTCTAAAAATATTATTATTAGCTGTTTTTAAAAATTGAGTGTTTTTGCTGCCCGAGGAAGAAAACGCGTGATGATGCGGTAGGAAAAAAACCTGCCCAGGAGCAAAAAAATTTTTTTTTCTCAAATGTAATAACGGATGCTAGAATGTGATTCGGGGTGGAATTCCATGTCTAAAAATATTATTATTAGCTGTTTTTAAAAATTGAGTGTTTTTGCTGCCCGAGGAAGAAAACGCGTGATGATGCGGTAGGAAAAAAGCTACACAGGAGCAAAAAAATTTGTTTTTCTAAAATGTAATAACGGATGCTAGAATGTGATTCGGGGTGGAATTCCATGTCTAAAAATATTATTATTAGCTGTTTTTAAAAATTGAGTGTTTTTGCTGCCCGAGGAAGAAAACGCGTGATGATGCGGTAGGAAAAAAAGCTACACAGGAGCAAAAAATTTTTTTTTTCTCAAATGTAATAACGGATGCTAGAATGTGATTCGGGGTTGAATTCCATGTCTAAAAATATTATTATTAGCTGTTTTTAAAAATTGAGTGTTTTTGCTGCCCGAGGAAGAAAACGCGTGATGCCGCGGTCAGAAAAAAAGCTGCCCAGGAGCAAAAAAATTTTTTTTTCTCAAATGTAATAACGGATGCTAGAATGTGATTCGGGGTGGAATTCCATGTCTAAAAATATTATTATTAGCTGTTTTTAAAAATCGAGTGTTTTTGCTGCCCGAGGAAGAAAACACGTAATGCCGCGGTCAGAAAAAAAGCTGCCGAGGAGCCAAAAAATTTTTTTTCTCAAATGTAATAACGGATGCTAGAATGTGATTCGGGGTGGAATTCCATGTCTAAAAATATTATTATTAGCTGTTTTTAAAAATCGATTGTTTTTGCTGCCCGAGGAAGAAAACGAGTGATGCCGCCGTCAGAAAAAAGGCTGCCCAGGAGCAAAAAAAAATTTTCTTTCCCAAATGTAATAACGGATGCTATAATGTGATGCAGTGTGGAATTCCATGTCTAAAAATATTATTATTAGCAGTTTTTAAAAATTGAGTGTTTTTGCTGCCCGAAGAAGAAAACGTGTGATGCCGCGGTCAGAAAAAAAGCTGCCCAGGAGCAGAAAAATTTTTTTTTCTCAAATGTAATAACGGATGCTAGAATGTGATTCGGGGTGGAATTCCATGTCTAAAAATATTATTATTAGCTGTTTTTAAAAATTGAGTGTTTTTGCTGCCCGAGGAAGAAAACGCGTGATGCCGCGGTCAGAAAAAAAGCTGCACAGGAGCAAAAAAATTTTTTTTCTCAAATGTAATAACGGATGCTAGAATGTGATTCGGGGTGGAATTCCATGTCTAAAAATATTATTAATAGCTGCTGTTAAAAATCGAATGTTTTTGCTGCCCGAGGATAAAAATGAGTGATGCCGCGGTGAGAAAAAAAGCTACACAGGAGCAAAAAAATTTTTTTTTCTCAAATGTAATAAGGGATGCTAGAATGTGATTCGGGGTGGAATTCCATGTCTAAAAATATTATTATTAGCTGTTTTTAAAAATCGAGTTTTTTAGCTGCCCGAGCAAGAAAACACGTGATGCCGCGGTCAGAAAAAAAGCTGCCGAGGAGCCAAAAAATTTTTTTTCTCAAATGTAATAACGGATGCTAGAATGTGATTCGGGGTGGAATTCCATGTCTAAAAATATTATTATTAGCTGTTTTTAAAAATCAAGTGTTTTTGCTGCCCAAGGAAGAAAACGCGTGATGCCGCGGTCAGAAAAAAACCTGCCCAGGAGCAAAAAAATTTTTTTTTCTCAAATGTAATAACGGATGCTAGAATGTGATTCGGGGTGGAATTCCATGTCTAAAAATATTATTATTAGCTGTTTTTAAAAATCGAGTGTTTTTGCTGCCCGAGGATAAAAATGCGTGATGCCGCGGTGAGAATAAAAGCTGCACAGGAGCAAAAAAAATTTTTTTCTCAAATGTAATAACGGATGCTAGAATGTGATTCGGGGTGGAATTCCATGTCTAAAAATATTATTATTAGCTGTTTTTAAAAATCAAGTGTTTTTGCTGCCCAAGGAAGAAAACGCGTGATGCCGCGGTCAGAAAAAAACCTGCCCAGGAGCAAAAAAATTTTTTTTTCTCAAATGTAATAACGGATGCTAGAATGTGATTCGGGGTGGAATTCCATGTCTAAAAATATTATTATTAGCTGTTTTTAAAAATTGAGTGTTTTTGCTGCCCGAGGAAGAAAACGCGTGATGATGCGTAAGGAAAAAAAGCTACACAGGAGCAAAAAATTTTTTTTTTCTCAAATGTAATAAGGGATGCTAGAATGTGATTCGGGGTGGAATTCCATGTCTAAAAATATTATTATTAGCTGTTTTTAAAAATTGAGTGTTTTTGCTGCCCGAGGAAGAAAACGCGTGATGATGCGGTAGGAAAAAAAGCTACACAGGAGCAAAAAAATTTTTTTTTCTCAAATGTAATAACGGATGCTAGAATGTGATTCGGGGTGGAATTCCATGTCTAAAAATATTATTATTAGCTGTTTTTAAAAATTGAGTGTTTTTGCTGCCCGAGGAAGAAAACGCGTGATGCCGCGGTCAGAAAAAAAGCTGCCCAGGAGCAAAAAAAATTTTTTTTCTCAAATGTAATAACGGATGCTAGAATGTGATTCGGGGTGGAATTCCATGTCTAAAAATATTATTATTAGCTGTTTTTAAAAATCGAGTGTTTTTGCTGCCCGAGGAAGAAAACGCCTGATGCCGCGGTCAGAAAAAATGCTGCCCAGGAGCAAAAAAATTTTTTTTCTCAAATGTAATAACGGATGCTAGAATGTGATTCGGGGTGGAATTCCATGTCTAAAAATATTATTATTAGCTGTTTTTAAAAATCGATTGTTTTTGCTGCCCGAGGAAGAAAACGAGTGATGCCGCCGTCAGAAAAAAGGCTGCCCAGGAGCAAAAAAAAATTTTCTTTCCCAAATGTAATAACGGATGCTATAATGTGATGCAGTGTGGAATTCCATGTCTAAAAATATTATTATTAGCAGTTTTTAAAAATTGAGTGTTTTTGCTGCCCGAAGAAGAAAACGTGTGATGCCGCGGTCAGAAAAAAAGCTGCCCAGGAGCAGAAAAATTTTTTTTTCTCAAATGTAATAACGGATGCTAGAATGTGATTCGGGGTGGAATTCCATGTCTAAAAATATTATTATTAGCTGTTTTTAAAAATTGAGTGTTTTTGCTGCCCGAGGAAGAAAACGCGTGATGCCGCGGTCAGAAAAAAAGCTGCACAGGAGCAAAAAAATTTTTTTTCTCAAATGTAATAACGGATGCTAGAATGTGATTCGGGGTGGAATTCCATGTCTAAAAATATTATTAATAGCTGCTGTTAAAAATCGAATGTTTTTGCTGCCCGAGGATAAAAATGAGTGATGCCGCGGTGAGAAAAAAAGCTACACAGGAGCAAAAAAATTTTTTTTTCTCAAATGTAATAAGGGATGCTAGAATGTGATTCGGGGTGGAATTCCATGTCTAAAAATATTATTATTAGCTGTTTTTAAAAATCGAGTTTTTTAGCTGCCCGAGCAAGAAAACACGTGATGCCGCGGTCAGAAAAAAAGCTGCCGAGGAGCCAAAAAATTTTTTTTCTCAAATGTAATAACGGATGCTAGAATGTGATTCGGGGTGGAATTCCATGTCTAAAAATATTATTATTAGCTGTTTTTAAAAATCAAGTGTTTTTGCTGCCCAAGGAAGAAAACGCGTGATGCCGCGGTCAGAAAAAAACCTGCCCAGGAGCAAAAAAATTTTTTTTTCTCAAATGTAATAACGGATGCTAGAATGTGATTCGGGGTGGAATTCCATGTCTAAAAATATTATTATTAGCTGTTTTTAAAAATCGAGTGTTTTTGCTGCCCGAGGATAAAAATGCGTGATGCCGCGGTGAGAATAAAAGCTGCACAGGAGCAAAAAAAATTTTTTTCTCAAATGTAATAACGGATGCTAGAATGTGATTCGGGGTGGAATTCCATGTCTAAAAATATTATTATTAGCTGTTTTTAAAAATCAAGTGTTTTTGCTGCCCAAGGAAGAAAACGCGTGATGCCGCGGTCAGAAAAAAACCTGCCCAGGAGCAAAAAAATTTTTTTTTCTCAAATGTAATAACGGATGCTAGAATGTGATTCGGGGTGGAATTCCATGTCTAAAAATATTATTATTAGCTGTTTTTAAAAATTGAGTGTTTTTGCTGCCCGAGGAAGAAAACGCGTGATGATGCGTAAGGAAAAAAAGCTACACAGGAGCAAAAAATTTTTTTTTTCTCAAATGTAATAAGGGATGCTAGAATGTGATTCGGGGTGGAATTCCATGTCTAAAAATATTATTATTAGCTGTTTTTAAAAATTGAGTGTTTTTGCTGCCCGAGGAAGAAAACGCGTGATGATGCGGTAGGAAAAAAAGCTACACAGGAGCAAAAAAATTTTTTTTTCTCAAATGTAATAACGGATGCTAGAATGTGATTCGGGGTGGAATTCCATGTCTAAAAATATTATTATTAGCTGTTTTTAAAAATTGAGTGTTTTTGCTGCCCGAGGAAGAAAACGCGTGATGCCGCGGTCAGAAAAAAAGCTGCCCAGGAGCAAAAAAAATTTTTTTTCTCAAATGTAATAACGGATGCTAGAATGTGATTCGGGGTGGAATTCCATGTCTAAAAATATTATTATTAGCTGTTTTTAAAAATCGAGTGTTTTTGCTGCCCGAGGAAGAAAACGCCTGATGCCGCGGTCAGAAAAAATGCTGCCCAGGAGCAAAAAAATTTTTTTTTCTCAAATGTAATAACGGATGCTAGAATGTGATTCGGGGTGGAGTTCCATGACTAAAAATATTATTATTAGCTGTTTTTAAAAATCGAGTTTTTTAGCTGCCCGAGCAAGAAAACACGTGATGCCGCGGTCAGAAAAAAAGCTGCCGAGGAGCCAAAAAATTTTTTTTCTCAAATGTAATAACGGATGCTAGAATGTGATTCGGGGTGGAATTCCATGTCTAAAAATATTATTATTAGCTGTTTTTAAAAATTGAGTGTTTTTGCTGCCCGAGGAAGAAAACGCGTGATGATGCGGTAGGAAAAAAACCTGCCCAGGAGCAAAAAAATTTTTTTTTCTCAAATGTAATAACGGATGCTAGAATGTGATTCGGGGTGGAATTCCATGTCTAAAAATATTATTATTAGCTGTTTTTAAAAATTGAGTGTTTTTGCTGCCCGAGGAAGAAAACGCGTGATGATGCGGTAGGAAAAAAGCTACACAGGAGCAAAAAAATTTGTTTTTCTAAAATGTAATAACGGATGCTAGAATGTGATTCGGGGTGGAATTCCATGTCTAAAAATATTATTATTAGCTGTTTTTAAAAATTGAGTGTTTTTGCTGCCCGAGGAAGAAAACGCGTGATGATGCGGTAGGAAAAAAAGCTACACAGGAGCAAAAAAATTTTTTTTTCTCAAATGTAATAACGGATGCTAGAATGTGATTCGGGGTTGAATTCCATGTCTAAAAATATTATTATTAGCTGTTTTTAAAAATTGAGTGTTTTTGCTGCCCGAGGAAGAAAACGCGTGATGCCGCGGTCAGAAAAAAAGCTGCCCAGGAGCAAAAAAATTTTTTTTTCTCAAATGTAATAACGGATGCTAGAATGTGATTCGGGGTGGAATTCCATGTCTAAAAATATTATTATTAGCTGTTTTTAAAAATCGAGTGTTTTTGCTGCCCGAGGAAGAAAACACGTAATGCCGCGGTCAGAAAAAAAGCTGCCGAGGAGCCAAAAAATTTTTTTTCTCAAATGTAATAACGGATGCTAGAATGTGATTCGGGGTGGAATTCCATGTCTAAAAATATTATTATTAGCTGTTTTTAAAAATCGATTGTTTTTGCTGCCCGAGGAAGAAAACGAGTGATGCCGCCGTCAGAAAAAAGGCTGCCCAGGAGCAAAAAAAAATTTTCTTTCCCAAATGTAATAACGGATGCTATAATGTGATGCAGTGTGGAATTCCATGTCTAAAAATATTATTATTAGCAGTTTTTAAAAATTGAGTGTTTTTGCTGCCCGAAGAAGAAAACGTGTGATGCCGCGGTCAGAAAAAAAGCTGCCCAGGAGCAGAAAAATTTTTTTTTCTCAAATGTAATAACGGATGCTAGAATGTGATTCGGGGTGGAATTCCATGTCTAAAAATATTATTATTAGCTGTTTTTAAAAATTGAGTGTTTTTGCTGCCCGAGGAAGAAAACGCGTGATGCCGCGGTCAGAAAAAAAGCTGCACAGGAGCAAAAAAATTTTTTTTCTCAAATGTAATAACGGATGCTAGAATGTGATTCGGGGTGGAATTCCATGTCTAAAAATATTATTAATAGCTGCTGTTAAAAATCGAATGTTTTTGCTGCCCGAGGATAAAAATGAGTGATGCCGCGGTGAGAATAAAAGCTGCACAGGAGCAAAAAAATTTTTTTTCTCAAATGTAATAACGGATGCTAGAATGTGATTCGGGGTGGAATTCCATGTCTAAAAATATTATTATTAGCTGTTTTTAAAAATCGAGTGTTTTTGCTGCCCAAGGAAGAAAACGCGTGATGCCGCGGTCAGAAAAAAACCTGCCCAGGAGCAAAAAAAATTTTTTTTCTCAAATGTACTAACGGATGCTAGAATGTGATTCGGGGTGGAATTCCATGTCTAAAAATATTATTATTAGCTGTTTTTAAAAATTGAGTGTTTTTGCTGCCCGAGGAAGAAAACGCGTGATGATGCGTAAGGAAAAAAAGCTGCCCAGGAGCAAAAAAAATTTTTTTTCTCAAATGTAATAACGGATGATAGAATGTGATTCGGGGTGGAATTCCATGTCTAAAAATATTATTATTAGCTGTTTTTAAAAATTGAGTGTTTTTGCTGCCCGAGGAAGAAAACGCGTGATGCCGCAGTCAGAAAAAAGCTGCCCAGGAGCAAAAAAATTTTTTTTTCTCAAATGTAATAACGGATGCTAGAATGTGATTCGGGGTGGAATTCCATGTCTAAAAATATTATTATTAGCTGTTTTTAAAAATCGAGTGTTTTTGCTGCCCGAGGAAGAAAACGCCTGATGCCGCGGTCAGAAAAAATGCTGCCCAGGAGCAAAAAAATTTTTTTTTCTCAAATGTAATAACGGATGCTAGAATGTGATTCGGGGTGGAATTCCATGACTAAAAATATTATTATTAGCTGTTTTTAAAAATCGAGTTTTTTAGCTGCCCGAGCAAGAAAACACGTGATGCCGCGGTCAGAAAAAAAGCTGCCGAGGAGCCAAAAATTTTTTTTTCTCAAATGTAATAACGGATGCTAGAATGTGATTCGGGGTGGAATTCCATGTCTAAAAATATTATTATTAGCTGCTGTTAAAAATCGAATATTTCTGCTGCCCGAGGAAGAAAACGTGTGATGCTGCGGTCAGAAAAAAAGCTGCACAGGAGCAAAAAAAATTTTTTTCTCAAATGTAATAACGGATGCTAGAATGTGATTCGGGGTGGAATTCCATGTCTAAAAATATTATTATTAGCTGTTTTTAAATATCGAGTGTTTTTGGTGCCCGAGGATGAAAATGCGTGATGCCGCGGTGAGAATAAAAGCTGCACAGGAGCAAAAACTTTTTTTTCTCAAATGTAATAACGGATGCTACAATGTGATTCGGGGTGGAATTCCATGTCTAAAAATATTATTATTAGCTGTTTTTAAAAATCGAGTGTTTTTGCTGCCCAAGGAAGAAAACGCGTCATGCCGCGGTCAGAAAAAAACCTGCCCAGGAGCAAAAAAATTTTTTTTTCTCAAATGTACTAACGGATGCTAGAATGTGATTCGGGGTGGAATTCCATGTCTAAAAATATTATTATTAGCTGCTGTTAAAAATTGAATGTTTTTGCTACCCGAGGAAGAAAACGTGTCATGCCGCGGTCAGAAAAAAAGCTGCACAGGAGCAAAAAAATTTTTTTTTCTCAAATGTAATAACAGATGCTAGAATGTGATTCGGGGTGGAATTCCATGTCTAAAAATATTATTATTAGCTGTTTTTAAAAATTGAGTGTTTTTGCTGCCCGAGGAAGAAAACGCGTGATGATGCGGTAGGAAAAAAAGCTACACAGGAGCAAAAAAAATTTTTTTTCTCAAATGTAATAACGGATGCTAGAATGTGATTCGGGGTGGAATTCCATGTCTAAAAATATTATTATTAGCTGTTTTTAAAAATCGAGTGTGTTTGCTTCCCGAGGAAGAAAACACGTGATGCCGCGGTGAGAAAAAAAGCTGCACAGGAGCAAAAAAAATTTTTTTCTCAAATGTAATAACGGATGCTAGAATGTGATTCGGGGTGGAATTCCATTTCTAAAAATATTATTATTAGCTGTTTTTAAATATCGAGTGTTTTTGGTGCCCGAGGACGAAAATGCGTGATGCCGCGGTGAGAATAAAAGCTGCACAGGAGCAAAAAAAATTTTTTTCTCAAATGTAATAACAGATGCTAGAATGTGATTCGGGGTGGAATTCCATGTCTAAAAATATTATTATTAGCTGTTTTTAAAAATCGAGTGTTTTTGCTTCCCAAGAAAGAAAACGCGTGATGCCGCGGTCAGAAAAAAAGCTGCACAGGAGCAAAAAAAAATTTTTCTCAAATGTAATAATGGTTCCTAGAACATGATTCGGGGTGGAATTCCATGTCTAAAAATATTATTATTAGCTGTTTTTAAAAATCGATTGTTTTTGCTGCCCGAGGAAGAAAACGAGTGATGCCGCCGTCAGAAAAAAGGCTGCCCAGGAGCAAAAAAAAATTTTCTTTCCCAAATGTAATAACGGATGCTAGAATGTGATGCAGTGTGCAATTCCATGTCTAAAAATATTATTATTAGCAGTTTTTAAAAATTGAGTGTTTTTGCTGCCCGAGGAAGAAAACGTGTGATGCCGCGGTCAGAAAAAAAGCTGCCCAGGAGCAAAAAAATTTTTTTTTCTCAAATGTAATAACGGATGCTACAATATGATTTGGGGTGGAATTCCTTGTCTAAAAATATTATTATTAGCTTTTTTTAAAAATCGAGTGTTTTTGCTGCCCAAGGAAGAAAACGCGTGATGCCGCGGTCAGAAAAAAAGCTGCCCAGGAGCAAAAAAATTTTTTTTTCTCAAATGTACTAACGGATGCTAGAATGTGATTCGGGGTGGAATTCCGTGTCTAAAAATATTATTATTAGCTGTTTTTAAAAATCGAGTGTTTTTGCTGCCCAAGGAAGAAAACGCGTGATGCCGCGGTCAGAAAAAAACCTGCCCAGGAGCAAAAAAATTTTTTTTTCTCAAATGTACTAACGGATGCTAGAATGTGATTCGGGGTGGAATTCCATGTCTAAAAATATTATTATTAGCTGCTGTTAAAAATTGAATGTTTTTGCTACCCGAGGAAGAAAACGTGTCATGCCGCGGTCAGAAAAAAAGCTGCACAGGAGCAAAAAAATTTTTTTTTCTCAAATGTAATAACAGATGCTAGAATGTGATTCGGGGTGGAATTCCATGTCTAAAAATATTATTATTAGCTGTTTTTAAAAATTGAGTGTTTTTGCTGCCCGAGGAAGAAAACGCGTGATGATGCGGTAGGAAAAAAAGCTGCACAGGAGCAAAAAAAAATTTTTTCTCAAATGTAATAACGGATGCTAGAATGTGATTCGGGGTGGAATTCCATTTCTAAAAATATTATTATTAGCTGTTTTTAAATATCGAGTGTTTTTGGTGCCCGAGGACGAAAATGCGTGATGCCGCGGTGAGAATAAAAGCTGCACAGGAGCAAAAAAAATTTTTTTCTCAAATGTAATAACAGATGCTAGAATGTGATTCGGGGTGGAATTCCATGTCTAAAAATATTATTATTAGCTGTTTTTAAAAATCGAGTGTTTTTGCTGCCCAAGGAAGAAAACGCGTGATGCCGCGGTCAGAAAAAAACCTGCCCAGGAGCAAAAAAAATTTTTTTTCTCAAATGTACTAACGGATGCTAGAATGTGATTCGGGGTGGAATTCCATGTCTAAAAATATTATTATTAGCTGTTTTTAAAAATCGAGTGTTTTTGCTTCCCAAGAAAGAAAACGCGTGATGCCGCGGTCAGAAAAAAAGTTGCACAGAAGCAAAAAAAAATTTTTCTCAAATGTAATAACGGATGCTAGAATGTGATTCGGGGTGGAATTCCATGTCTAAAAATATTATTATTAGCTGTTTTTAAATATCGAGTGTTTTTGGTGCCCGAGGACGAAAATGCGTGATGCCGCGGTGAGAATAAAAGCTGCCGAGGAGCAAAAAATTTTTTTTTCTCAAATGTAATAATGGTTCCTAGAACATGATTCGGGGTGGAATTCCATGTCTAAAAATATTATTATTAGCTGTTTTTAAAAATCGATTGTTTTTGCTGCCCGAGGAAGAAAACGAGTGATGCCGCCGTAAGAAAAAAGGCTGCCCAGGAGCAAAAAAAAATTTTCTTTCCCAAATGTAATAACGGATGCTAGAATGTGATGCAGTGTGGAATTCCATGTCTAAAAATATTATTATTAGCAGTTTTTAAAAATTGAGTGTTTTTGCTGCCCGAGGAAGAAAACGTGTGATGCCGCGGTCAGAAAAAAAGCTGCCCAGGAGCAAAAAAATTTTTTTTTCTCAAATGTAATAACGGATGCTAGAATGTGATTCGGGGTGGAATTCCATGTCTAAAAATATTATTATTAGCTGTTTTTAAAAATCGAGTGTTTTTGCTGCCCAAGGAAGAAAACGCGTGATGCCGCGGTCAGAAAAAAACCTGCCCAGGAGCAAAAAAATTTTTTTTTCTCAAATGTACTAACGGATGCTAGAATGTGATTCGGGGTGGAATTCCATGTCTAAAAATATTATTATTAGCTGCTGTTAAAAATTGAATGTTTTTGCTACCCGAGGAAGAAAACGTGTCATGCCGCGGTCAGAAAAAAAGCTGCACAGGAGCAAAAATTTTTTTTTTTCTCAAATGTAATAACAGATGCTAGAATGTGATTCGGGGTGGAATTCTATGTCTAAAAATATTATTATTAGCTGTTTTTAAAAATTGAGTGTTTTTGCTGCCCGAGGAAGAAAACGCGTGATGATGCGGTAGGAAAAAAAGCTACACAGGAGCAAAAAAAATTTTTTTTCTCAAATGTAATAACGGATGCTAGAATGTGATTCGGGGTGGAATTCCATGTCTAAAAATATTATTATTAGCTGTTTTTAAAAATCGAGTGTGTTTGCTTCCCGAGGAAGAAAACGTGTGATGCCGCGGTCAGAAAAAAAGCTGCACAGGAGCAAAAAAAATTTTTTCTCAAATGTAATAACGGATGCTAGAATGTGATTCGGGGTGGAATTCCATGTCTAAAAATATTATTATTAGCTGCTGTTAAAAATCGAATGTTTTTGCTGCCCGAGGAAGAAAACGTGTGATGCTGCGGTCAGAAAAAAAGCTGCACAGGAGCAAAAAAAATTTTTTTCTCAAATGTAATAACGGATGCTAGAATGTGATTCGGGGTGGAATTCCATTTCTAAAAATATTATTATTAGCTGTTTTTAAATATCGAGTGTTTTTGGTGCCCGAGGACGAAAATGCGTGATGCCGCGGTGAGAATAAAAGCTGCACAGGAGCAAAAAAAATTTTTTTCTCAAATGTAATAACAGATGCTAGAATGTGATTCGGGGTGGAATTCCATGTCTAAAAATATTATTATTAGCTGTTTTTAAAAATCGAGTGTTTTTGCTGCCCAAGGAAGAAAACGCGTGATGCCGCGGTCAGAAAAAAACCTGCCCAGGAGCAAAAAAATTTTTTTTTCTCAAATGTACTAACGGATGCTAGAATGTGATTCGGGGTGGAATTCCGTGTCTAAAAATATTATTATTAGCTGTTTTTAAAAATCGAGTGTTTTTGCTTCCCAAGAAAGAAAACGCGTGATGCCGCGGTCAGAAAAAAAGCTGCACAGGAGCAAAAAAAATTTTTTCTCAAATGTAATAATGGTTCCTAGAACATGATTCGGGGTGGAATTCCATGTCTAAAAATATTATTAATAGCTGTTTTTAAAAATCGATTGTTTTTGCTGCCCGAGGAAGAAAACGAGTGATGCCGCCGTCAGAAAAAAGGCTGCCCAGGAGCAAAAAAAAATTTTCTTTCCCAAATGTAATAACGGATGCTAGAATGTGATGCAGTGTGCAATTCCATGTCTAAAAATATTATTATTAGCAGTTTTTAAAAATTGAGTGTTTTTGCTGCCCGAGGAAGAAAGCGTGTGATGCCGCGGTCAGAAAAAAAGCTGCCCAGGAGCAAAAAAATTTTTTTTTCTCAAATGTAATAACGGATGCTACAATATGATTCGGGGTGGAATTCCATGTCTAAAAATATTATTATTAGCTGTTTTTAAAAATCGAGTGTTTTTGCTGCCCAAGGAAGAAAACGCGTGATGCCGCGGTCAGAAAAAAACCTGCCCAGGAGCAAAAAAATTTTTTTTTCTCAAATGTACTAACGGATGCTAGAATGTGATTCGGGGTGGAATTCCGTGTCTAAAAATATTATTATTAGCTGTTTTTAAAAATCGAGTGTTTTTGCTGCCCAAGGAAGAAAACGCGTGATGCCGCGGTCAGAAAAAAACCTGCCCAGGAGCAAAAAATTTTTTTTTTCTCAAATGTACTAACGGATGCTAGAATGTGATTCGGGGTGGAATTCCATGTCTAAAAATATTATTATTAGCTGCTGTTAAAAATTGAATGTTTTTGCTACCCGAGAAAGAAAACGTGTCATGCCGCGGTCAGAAAAAAAGCTGCACAGGAGCAAAAAAATTTTTTTTTCTCAAATGTAATAACAGATGCTAGAATGTGATTCGGGGTGGAATTCCATGTCTAAAAATATTATTATTAGCTGTTTTTAAAAATTGAGTGTTTTTGCTGCCCGAGGAAGAAAACACGTGATGATGCGGTAGGAAAAAAAGCTACACAGGAGCAAAAAAAATTTTTTTTCTCAAATGTAATAACGGATGCTAGAATGTGATTCGGGTTGGAATTCCATGTCTAAAAATATTATTATTAGCTGTTTTTAAAAATCGAGTGTGTTTGCTTCCCGAGGAAGAAAACGCGTGATGCCGCGGTCAGAAAAAAAGCTGCACAGGAGCAAAAAAATTTTTTTCTCAAATGTAATAACGGATGCTAGAATGTGATTCGGGGTGGAATTCCATGTCTAAAAATATTATTATTAGCTGTTTTTAAAAATCGAGTGTTTTTGCTTCCCAAGAAAGAAAACGCGTGATGCCGCGGTCAGAAAAAAAGCTGCACAGGAGCAAAAAAAATTTTTTCTCAAATGTAATAATGGTTCCTAGAACATGATTCGGGGTGGAATTCCATGTCTAAAAATATTATTATTAGCTGTTTTTAAAAATCGATTGTTTTTGCTGCCCGAGGAAGAAAACGAGTGATGCCGCCGTCAGAAAAAAGGCTGCCCAGGAGCAAAAAAAAATTTTCTTTCCCAAATGTAATAACGGATGCGAGAATGTGATTCGGGGTGGAATTCCATGTCTAAAAATATTATTATTAGCAGTTTTTAAAAATTGAGTGTTTTTGCTGCCCGAGGAAGAAACCGTGTGATGCCGCGGTCAGAAAAAAAGCTGCCCAGGAGCAAAAAAATTTTTTTTTCTCAAATGTAATAACGGATGCTACAATATGATTCGGGGTGGAATTCCATGTCTAAAAATATTATTATTAGCTGTTTTTAAAAATCGAGTGTTTTTGCTTCCCAAGAAAGAAAACGCGTGATGCCGCGGTCAGAAAAAAAGCTGCACAGAAGCAAAAAAAAATTTTTCTCAAATGTAATAACGGATGCTAGAATGTGATTCGGGGTGGAATTCCATGTCTAAAAATATTATTATTAGCTGTTTTTAAAAATCGAGTGTTTTTGCTGCCCAAGGAAGAAAACGCGTGATGCCGCGGTCAGAAAAAAACCTGCCCAGGAGCAAAAAAATTTTTTTTTCTCAAATGTACTAACGGATGCTAGAATGTGATTCGGGGTGGAATTCCATGTCTAAAAATATTATTATTAGCTGCTGTTAAAAATTGAATGTTTTTGCTACCCGAGGAAGAAAACGTGTCATGCCGCGGTGAGAAAAAAAGCTGCACAGGAGCAAAAAATTTTTTTTTTCTCAAATGTAATAACAGATGCTAGAATGTGATTCGGGGTGGAATTCTATGTCTAAAAATATTATTATTAGGTGTTTTTAAAAATTGAGTGTTTTTGCTGCCCGAGGAAGAAAACGCGTGATGATGCGGTAGGAAAAAAAGCTACACAGGAGCAAAAAAAATTTTTTTTCTCAAATGTAATAACGGATGCTAGAATGTGATTCGGGGTGGAATTCCATGTCTAAAAATATTATTATTAGCTGTTTTTAAAAATCGAGTGTGTTTGCTTCCCGAGGAAGAAAACGTGTGATGCCGCGGTCAGAAAAAAAGCTGCACAGGAGCAAAAAAAATTTTTTCTCAAATGTAATAACGGATGCTAGAATGTGATTCGGGGTGGAATTCCATGTCTAAAAATATTATTATTAGCTGCTGTTAAAAATCGAATGTTTTTGCTGCCCGAGGAAGAAAACGTGTGATGCTGCGGTCAGAAAAAAAGCTGCACAGGAGCAAAAAAAATTTTTTTCTCAAATGTAATAACGGATGCTAGAATGTGATTCGGGGTGGAATTCCATTTCTAAAAATATTATTATTAGCTGTTTTTAAATATCGAGTGTTTTTGGTGCCCGAGGACGAAAATGCGTGATGCCGCGGTGAGAATAAAAGCTGCACAGGAGCAAAAAAAATTTTTTTCTCAAATGTAATAACAGATGCTAGAATGTGATTCGGGGTGGAATTCCATGTCTAAAAATATTATTATTAGCTGTTTTTAAAAATCGAGTGTTTTTGCTGCCCAAGGAAGAAAACGCGTGATGCCGCGGTCAGAAAAAAACCTGCCCAGGAGCAAAAAAATTTTTTTTTCTCAAATGTACTAACGGATGCTAGAATGTGATTCGGGGTGGAATTCCGTGTCTAAAAATATTATTATTAGCTGTTTTTAAAAATCGAGTGTTTTTGCTTCCCAAGAAAGAAAACGCGTGATGCCGCGGTCAGAAAAAAAGCTGCACAGGAGCAAAAAAAATTTTTTCTCAAATGTAATAATGGTTCCTAGAACATGATTCGGGGTGGAATTCCATGTCTAAAAATATTATTAATAGCTGTTTTTAAAAATCGATTGTTTTTGCTGCCCGAGGAAGAAAACGAGTGATGCCGCGGTCAGAAAAAAAGCTGCCCAGGAGCAAAAAAATTTTTTTTTCTCAAATGTAATAACGGATGCTACAATATGATTCGGGGTGGAATTCCATGTCTAAAAATATTATTATTAGCTGTTTTTAAAAATCGAGTGTTTTTGCTGCCCAAGGAAGAAAACGCGTGATGCCGCGGTCAGAAAAAAACCTGCCCAGGAGCAAAAAAATTTTTTTTTCTCAAATGTACTAACGGATGCTAGAATGTGATTCGGGGTGGAATTCCGTGTCTAAAAATATTATTATTAGCTGTTTTTAAAAATCGAGTGTTTTTGCTGCCTAAGGAAGAAAACGCGTGATGCCGCGGTCAGAAAAAAACCTGCCCAGGAGCAAAAAATTTTTTTTTTCTCAAATGTACTAACGGATGCTAGAATGTGATTCGGGGTGGAATTCCATGTCTAAAAATATTATTATTAGCTGCTGTTAAAAATTGAATGTTTTTGCTACCCGAGAAAGAAAACGTGTCATGCCGCGGTCAGAAAAAAAGCTGCACAGGAGCAAAAAAATTTTTTTTTCTCAAATGTAATAACAGATGCTAGAATGTGATTCGGGGTGGAATTCCATGTCTAAAAATATTATTATTAGCTGTTTTTAAAAATTGAGTGTTTTTGCTGCCCGAGGAAGAAAACGCGTGATGATGCGGTAGGAAAAAAAGCTACACAGGAGCAAAAAAAATTTTTTTTCACAAATGTAATAACGGATGCTAGAATGTGATTCGGGTTGGAATTCCATGTCTAAAAATATTATTATTAGCTGTTTTTAAAAATCGAGTGTGTTTGCTTCCCGAGGAAGAAAACGCGTGATGCCGCGGTCAGAAAAAAAGCTGCACAGGAGCAAAAAAATTTTTTTCTCAAATGTAATAACGGATGCTAGAATGTGATTCGGGGTGGAATTCCATGTCTAAAAATATTATTATTAGCTGTTTTTAAAAATCGAGTGTTTTTGCTTCCCAAGAAAGAAAACGCGTGATGCCGCGGTCAGAAAAAAAGCTGCACAGGAGCAAAAAAAATTTTTTCTCAAATGTAATAATGGTTCCTAGAACATGATTCGGGGTGGAATTCCATGTCTAAAAATATTATTATTAGCTGTTTTTAAAAATCGATTGTTTTTGCTGCCCGAGGAAGAAAACGAGTGATGCCGCCGTCAGAAAAAAGGCTGCCCAGGAGCAAAAAAAAATTTTCTTTCCCAAATGTAATAACGGATGCGAGAATGTGATTCGGGGTGGAATTCCATGTCTAAAAATATTATTATTAGCAGTTTTTAAAAATTGAGTGTTTTTGCTGCCCGAGGAAGAAAACGTGTGATGCCGCGGTCAGAAAAAAAGCTGCCCAGGAGCAAAAAAATTTTTTTTTCCCAAATGTAATAACGGATGCTACAATATGATTCGGGGTGGAATTCCATGTCTAAAAATATTATTATTAGCTGTTTTTAAAAATCGAGTGTTTTTGCTGCCCAAGGAAGAAAACGCGTGATGCCGCGGTCAGAAAAAAACCTGCCCAGGAGCAAAAAAATTTTTTTTTCTCAAATGTACTAACGGATGCTAGAATGTGATTCGGGGTGGAATTCCGTGTCTAAAAATATTATTATTAGCTGTTTTTAAAAATCGAGTGTTTTTGCTGCCCAAGGAAGAAAATGCGTGATGCCGCGGTCAGAAAAAACCTGCCCAGGAGCAAAAAATTTTTTTTTTCTCAAATGTACTAACGGATGCTAGAATGTGATTCGGGGTGGAATTCCATGTCTAAAAATATTATTATTAGCTGCTGTTAAAAATTGAATGTTTTTGCTACCCGAGGAAGAAAACGTGTCATGCCGCGGTCAGAAAAAAAGCTGCACAGGAGCAAAAAAATTTTTTTTTCTCAAATGTAATAACAGATGCTAGAATGTGATTCGGGGTGGAATTCCATGTCTAAAAATATTATTATTAGCTGTTTTTAAAAATTGAGTGTTTTTGCTGCCCGAGGAAGAAAACGCGTGATGATGCGGTAGGAAAAAAAGCTACACAGGAGCAAAAAAAATTTTTTTTCTCAAATGTAATAACGGATGCTAGAATGTGATTCGGGTTGGAATTCCATGTCTAAAAATATTATTATTAGCTGTTTTTAAAAATCGAGTGTGTTTGCTTCCCGAGGAAGAAAACGCGTGATGCCGCGGTCAGAAAAAAAGCTGCACAGGAGCAAAAAAATTTTTTTCTCAAATGTAATAACGGATGCTAGAATGTGATTCGGGGTGGAATTCCATGTCTAAAAATATTATTATTAGCTGCTGTTAAAAATCGAATGTTTTTGCTACCCGAGGAAGAAAACGTGTGATGCTGCGGTCAGAAAAAAAGCTGCACAGGAGCAAAAAAAAATTTTTTCTCAAATGTAATAATGGATGCTAGAATGTGATTCGGGGTGGAATTCCATTTCTAAAAATATTATTATTAGCTGTTTTTAAATATCGAGTGTTTTTGGTGCCCGAGGACGAAAATGCGTGATGCCGTGGTGAGAATAAAAGCTGCACAGGAGCAAAAAAAATTTTTTTCTCAAATGTAATAACAGATGCTAGAATGTGATTCGGGGTGGAATTCCATGTCTAAAAATATTATTATTAGCTGTTTTTAAAAATCGAGTGTTTTTGCTGCCCAAGGAAGAAAACGCGTGATGCCGCGGTCAGAAAAAAACCTGCCCAGGAGCAAAAAAAATTTTTTTTCTCAAATGTACTAACGGATGCTAGAATGTGATTCGGGGTGGAATTCCATGTCTAAAAATATAATTATTAGCTGTTTTTAAAAATCGAGTGTTTTTGCTTCCCAAGAAAGAAAACGCGTGATGCCGCGGTCAGAGAAAAAGCTGCACAGGAGCAAAAAAAATTTTTTCTCAAATGTAATAACGGATGCTAGAATGTGATTCGGGGTGGAATTCCATGTCTAAAAATATTATTATTAGCTGTTTTTAAATATCGAGTGTTTTTGGTGCCCGAGGACGAAAATGCGTGATGCCGCGGTGAGAATAAAAGCTGCCGAGGAGCAAAAAATTTTTTTTTCTCAAATGTAATAATGGTTCCTAGAACATGATTCGGGGTGGAATTCCATGTCTAAAAATATTATTATTAGCTGTTTTTAAAAATCGATTGTTTTTGCTGCCCGAGGAAGAAAACGAGTGATGCCGCCGTCAGAAAAAAGGCTGCCCAGGAGCAAAAAAAAATTTTCTTTCCCAAATGTAATAACGGATGCTAGAATGTGATGCAGTGTGGAATTCCATGTCTAAAAATATTATTATTAGCTGTTTTTAAAAATCGAGTGTTTTTGCTTCCCAAGAAAGAAAACGCGTGATGCCGCGGTCAGAAAAAAAGCTGCACAGGAGCAAAAAAAATTTTTTCTCAAATGTAATAATGGTTCCTAGAACATGATTCGGGGTGGAATTCCATGTCTAAAAATATTATTATTAGCTGTTTTTAAAAATCGATTGTTTTTGCTGCCCGAGGAAGAAAACGAGTGATGCCGCCGTCAGAAAAAAGGCTGCACAGGAGCAAAAAAATTTTTTTTTCTCAAATGTAATAACAGATGCTAGAATGTGATTCGGGGTGGAATTCCATGTCTAAAAATATTATTATTAGCTGTTTTTAAAAATTGAGTGTTTTTGCTGCCCGAGGAAGAAAACGCGTGATGATGCGGTAGGAAAAAAAGCTACACAGGAGCAAAAAAAATTTTTTTTCTCAAATGTAATAACGGATGCTAGAATGTGATTCGGGTTGGAATTCCATGTCTAAAAATATTATTATTAGCTGTTTTTAAAAATCGAGTGTGTTTGCTTCCTGAGGACGAAAATGCGTGATGCCGCGGTGAGAATAAAAGCTGCACAGGAGCAAAAAAAATTTTTTCTCAAATGTAATAACGGATGCTAGAATGTGATTCGGGGTGGAATTCCATGTCTAAAAATATTATTATTAGCTGTTTTTAAAAATTGAGTGTTTTTGCTGCCCGAGGAAGAAAACGCGTGATGATGCGGTAGGAAAAAAAGCTACACAGGAGCAAAAAAAAATTTTTTTCTCAAATGTAATAACGGATGCTAGAATGTGATTCGGGTTGGAATTCCATGTCTAAAAATATTATTATTAGCTGTTTTTAAAAATCGAGTGTGTTTGCTTCCTGAGGACGAAAATGCGTGATGCCGCGGTGAGAATAAAAGCTGCACAGGAGCAAAAAAAATTTTTTCTCAAATGTAATAACGGATGCTAGAATGTGATTCGGGGTGGAATTCCATGTCTAAAAATATTATTATTAGCTGTTTTTAAATATCGAGTGTTTTTGGTGCCCGAGGACGAAAATGCGTGATGCCGCGGTGAGAATAAAAGCTGCCGAGGAGCAAAAAATTTTTTTTTCTCAAATGTAATAATGGTTCCTAGAACATGATTCGGGGTGGAATTCCATGTCTAAAAATATTATTATTAGCTGTTTTTAAAAATCGATTGTTTTTGCTGCCCGAGGAAGAAAACGAGTGATGCCGCCGTCAGAAAAAAGGCTGCCCAGGAGCAAAAAAAAATTTTCTTTCCCAAATGTAATAACGGATGCTAGAATGTGATGCAGTGTGGAATTCCATGTCTAAAAATATTATTATTAGCAGTTTTTAAAAATTGAGTGTTTTTGCTGCCCGAGGAAGAAAACGTGTGATGCCGCGGTCAGAAAAAAAGCTGCTCAGGAGCAAAAAAATTTTTTTTTCTCAAATGTAATAACGGATGCTAGAATGTGATTCGGGGTGGAATTCCATGTCTAAAAATATTATTATTAGCTGTTTTTAAAAATCGAGTGTTTTTGCTTCCCAAGAAAGAAAACGCGTGATGCCGCGGTCAGAAAAAAAGCTGCACAGGAGCAAAAAAAATTTTTTCTCAAATGTAATAATGGTTCCTAGAACATGATTCGGGGTGGAATTCCATGTCTAAAAATATTATTATTAGCTGTTTTTAAAAATCGATTGTTTTTGCTGCCCGAGGAAGAAAACGAGTGATGCCGCCGTCAGAAAAAAGGCTGCCCAGGAGCAAAAAAAAATTTTCTTTCCCAAATGTAATAACGGATGGTAGAATGTGATGCAGTGTGCAATTCCATGTCTAAAAATATTATTATTAGCAGTTTTTAAAAATTGAGTGTTTTTGCTGCCCGAGGAAGAAAACGTGTCGTCAGAAAAAAAGCTGCCCAGGAGCAAAAAAATTTTTTTTTCTCAAATGTAATAACGGATGCTAGAATGTGATTCGGGGTGGAATTCCATGTCTAAAAATATTATTATTAGCTGTTTTTAAAAATTGAGTGTTTTTGCTGCCCGAGGAAGAAAACGCGTGATGCCGCGGTCAGAAAAAAAGCTGCACAGGAGCAAAAAAAATTTTTTTCTCAAATGTAATAACGGATGCTAGAATGTGATTCGGGGTGGAATTCCATGTCTAAAAATATTATTAATAGCTGCTGTTAAAAATCGAATGTTTTTGCTGCCCGAGG
The DNA here is from genome assembly GCA_022577455.1 of Arizona elegans. NCBI lineage: Eukaryota > Metazoa > Chordata > Lepidosauria > Squamata > Colubridae > Arizona > Arizona elegans. Next base: position 162,271,427 of record JAKOOJ010000001.1, read on the forward strand.
AAGAAAACTTGTGATGCAGCGGTCAGAAAAAAAGCTGCACAGGAGCAAAAAAATTTTTTTTCTCAAATGTAATAACGGATGCTAGAATGTGATTCGGGGTGGAATTCCATGTCTAAAAATATTATTATTATCTGTTTTTAAAAATCGAGTGTTTTTTGTGCCCGAGGATAAAAATGCGTGATGCCGCGGTGAGAATAAAAGCTGCACAGGAGCAAAAAAAATTTTTTTCTCAAATGTAATAACGGATGCTAGAATGTGATTCGGGGTGGAATTCCATGTCTAAAAATATTATTATTAGCTGTTTTTAAAAATCGAGTGTTTTTGCTGCCCAAGGAAGAAAACGCGTGATGATGCAGTAGGAAAAAAAGCTACACAGGAGCAAAAAAATTTTTTTTTCTCAAATGTAATAACGGATGCTAGAATGTGATTCGGGGTGGAATTCCATGTCTAAAAATATTATTATTAGCTGTTTTTAAAAATCGAGTGTTTTTGCTTCCCGAGGAAGAAAACGCGTGATACCGCGGTCAGAAAAAAAGCTGCCCAGGAGCAAAAAATTTTTTTTTTCTCAAATGTACTAACGGATGCTAGAATGTGATTCGGGGTGGAATTCCATGTCTAAAAATATTATTATTAGCTGCTGTTAAAAATTGAATGTTTTTGCTACCCGAGGAAGAAAACGTGTCATGCTGCGGTCAGAAAAAAAGCTGCACAGGAGCAAAAAAATTTTTTTTTCTCAAATGTAATAACGGATGCTAGAATGTGATTCGGGGTGGAATTCCATGTCTAAAAATATTATTATTAGCTGCTGTTAAAAATCGAATGTTTTTGCTACCCGAGGAAGAAAACGTGTGATGCTGCGGTCAGAAAAAAAGCTGCACAGGAGCAAAAAAAATTTTTTTCTCAAATGTAATAACGGATGCTAGAATGTGATTCGGGGTGGAATTCCATTTCTAAAAATATTATTATTAGCTGTTTTTAAATATCGAGTGTTTTTGGTGCCCGAGGACGAAAATGCGTGATGCCGCGGTGAGAATAAAAGCTGCACAGGAGCAAAAAAATTTTTTTTCTCAAATGTAATAACAGATGCTAGAATGTGATTCGGGGTGGAATTCCATGTCTAAAAATATTATTATTAGCTGTTTTTAAAAATCGAGTGTTTTTGCTGCCCAAGGAAGAAAACGCGTGATGCCGCGGTCAGAAAAAAACCTGCCCAGGAGCAAAAAAATTTTTTTTTCTCAAATGTACTAACGGATGCTAGAATGTGATTCGGGGTGGAATTCCATGTCTAAAAATATTATTATTAGCTGTTTTTAAAAATCGAGTGTTTTTGCTTCCCAAGAAAGAAAACGCGTGATGCCGCGGTCAGAAAAATAGCTGCACAGGAGCAAAAAAAATTTTTTCTCAAATGTAATAACGGATGCTAGAATGTGATTCGGGGTGGAATTCCATGTCTAAAAATATTATTATTAGCTGTTTTTAAATATCGAGTGTTTTTGGTGCCCGAGGATGAAAATGCGTGATGCCGCGGTGAGAATAAAAGCTGCCGAGGAGCAAAAAATTTTTTTTTCTCAAATGTAATAATGGTTCCTAGAATATGATTCGGGGTGGAATTCCATGTCTAAAAATATTATTATTAGCTGTTTTTAAAAATCGATTGTTTTTGCTGCCCGAGGAAGAAAACGAGTGATGCCGCCGTCAGAAAAAAGGCTGCCCAGGAGCAAAAAAAAATTTTCTTTCCCAAATGTAATAACGGATGCTAGAATGTGATGCAGTGTGGAATTCCATGTCTAAAAATATTATTATTAGCAGTTTTTAAAAATTGAGTGTTTTTGCTGCCCGAGGAAGAAAACGTGTGATGCCGCGGTCAGAAAAAAAGCTGCCCAGGAGCAAAAAAATTTTTTTTTCTCAAATGTAATAACGGATGCTAGAATGTGATTCGGGGTGGAATTCCATGTCTAAAAATATTATTATTAGCTGTTTTTAAAAATTGAGTGTTTTTGCTGCCCGAGGAAGAAAACGCGTGATGCCGCGGTCAGAAAAAAAGCTGCACAGGAGCAAAAAAATTTTTTTTCTCAAATGTAATAACGGATGCTAGAATGTGATTCGGGGTGGAATTCCATGTCTAAAAATATTATTATTATCTGTTTTTAAAAATCGAGTGTTTTTTGTGCCCGAGGATAAAAATGCGTGATGCCGCGGTGAGAATAAAAGCTGCACAGGAGCAAAAAAAATTTTTTTCTCAAATGTAATAACGGATGCTAGAATGTGATTCGGGGTTGAATTCCATGTCTAAAAATATTATTATTAGCTGTTTTTAAAAATCGAGTGTTTTTGCTGCCCAAGGAAGAAAACGAGAGATGCCGCGGTCAAAAAAAAACCTGCCCAGGAGCAAAAAAATTTTTTTTTCTCAAATGTAATAACGGATGCTAGAATGTGATTCGGGGTGGAATTCCATTTCTAAAAATATTATTATTAGCTGTTTTTAAAAATTGAGTGTTTTTGCTGCCCGAGGAAGAAAACGCGTGATGATGCAGTAGGAAAAAAAGCTACACAGGAGCAAAAAAATTTTTTTTTCTCAAATGTAATAACGGATGCTAGAATGTGATTCGGGGTGGAATTCCATGTCTAAAAATATTATTATTAGCTGCTGTTAAAAATCGAATATTTCTGCTGCCCGAGGAAGAAAACGTGTGATGCTGCGGTCAGAAAAAAAGCTGCACAGGAGCAAAAAAAATTTTTTTCTCAAATGTAATAACGGATGCTAGAATGTGATTCGGGGTGGAATTCCATGTCTAAAAATATTATTATTAGCTGTTTTTAAATATCGAGTGTTTTTGGTGCCCGAGGATGAAAATGCGTGATGCCGCGGTGAGAATAAAAGCTGCACAGGAGCAAAAATTTTTTTTTTCTCAAATGTAATAACGGATGCTAGAATGTGATTCGGGGTGGAATTCCATGTCTAAAAATATTATTATTAGCTGTTTTTAAAAATCGAGTGTTTTTGCTGCCCAAGGAAGAAAACGCATGATGCCGCGGTCAGAAAAAAACCTGCCCAGGAGCAAAAAAATTTTTTTTTCTCAAATGTACTAACGGATGCTAGAATGTGATTCGGGGTGGAATTCCGTGTCTAAAAATATTATTATTAGCTGTTTTTAAAAATCGAGTGTTTTTGCTGCCCAAGGAAGAAAACGCGTGATGCCGCGGTTAGAAAAAAACCTGCCCAGGAGCAAAAAATTTTTTTTTTCTCAAATGTACTAACGGATGCTAGAATGTGATTCGGGGTGGAATTCCATGTCTAAAAATATTATTAGCTGCTGTTAAAAATTGAATGTTTTTGCTACCCGAGGAAGAAAACGTGTTATGCCGCGGTCAGAAAAAAAGCTGCACAGGAGCAAAAAAATTTTTTTTTCTCAAATGTAATAACAGATGCTAGAATGTTATTCGGGGTGGAATTCCATGTCTAAAAATATTATTATTAGCTGTTTTTAAAAATTGAGTGTTTTTGCTGCCCGAGGAAGAAAACGCGTGATGATGCGGTAGGAAAAAAAGCTACACAGGAGCAAAAAAATTTTTTTTTCTCAAATGTAATAACGGATGCTAGAATGTGATTCGGGTTAGAATTCCATGTCTAAAAATATTATTATTAGCTGTTTTTAAAAATCGAGTGTGTTTGCTTCCCGAGGAAGAAAACGCGTGATGCCGCGGTCAGAAAAAAACCTGCCCAGGAGCAAAAAAATTTTTTTTTCTCAAATGTACTAACGGATGCTAGAATGTGATTCGGGGTGGAATTCCATGTCTAAAAATATTATTATTAGCTGTTTTTAAAAATCGAGTGTTTTTGCTTCCCAAGAAAGAAAACGCGTGATGCTGCGGTCAGAAAAAAAGCTGCACAGGAGCAAAAAAAATTTTTTCTCAAATGTAATAACGGATGCTAGAATGTGATTCGGGGTGGAATTCCATGTCTAAAAATATTATTATTAGCTGTTTTTAAATATCGAGTATTTTTGGTGCCCGAGGACGAAAATGCGTGATGCAGCGGTGAGAATAAAAGCTGCACAGGAGCAAAAAAATTTTTTTTCTCAAATGTAATAACGGATGCTAGAATGTGATTCGGGGTGGAATTCCATTTCTAAAAATATTATTATTAGCTGTTTTTAAATATCGAGTGTTTTTGGTGCCCGAGGACGAAAATGCGTGATGCCGCGGTGAGAATAAAAGCTGCACAGGAGCAAAAAAAATTTTTTTCTCAAATGTAATAACAGATGCTAGAATGTGATTCGGGGTGGAATTCCATGTCTAAAAATATTATTATTAGCTGTTTTTAAAAATCGAGTGTTTTTGCTGCCCAAGGAAGAAAACGCGTGATGCCGCGGTCAGAAAAAAACCTGCCGAGGAGCAAAAAAATTTTTTTTTCTCAAATGTACTAACAGATGCTAGAATGTGATTCGGGGTGGAATTCCATGTCTAAAAATATTATTAGCTGTTTTTAACAATCGAGTGTTTTTGCTGCCCGAGGAAGAAAACCCGTGATGCCGCGGTCAGAAAAAAAGCTGCCCAGGAGCAAAAAAATTTTTTTTTCTCAAATGTAATAACGGATGCTAGAATGTGATTCGGGGTGGAATTCCATGTCTAAAAATATTATTATTAGCTGTTTTTAAAAATTGAGTGTTTTTGCTGCCCGAGGAAGAAAACGCGTGATGATGCGGTAAGAAAAAAAGCTACACAGGAGCAAAAAAATTTTTTTTTCTCAAATGTAATAACGGATTGTAGAATGTGATTCGGGGTGGAATTCCATGTCTAAAAATATTATTATTAGCTGTTTTTAAAAATCGAGTGTTTTTGCTTCCCGTGGAAGAAAACGCCTGATGCCGCGGTCAGAATAAAAGCTGCCCAGGAGCAAAAAATATTTTTTTCTCAAATGTAATAACAGATGCTAGAATGTGATTCGGGGTGGAATTCCATGTCTAAAAATATTATTATTAGCTGTTTTTAAAAATCGAGTGTTTTTGCTGCCCAAGGAAGAAAACGCGTGATGCCGCGGTCAGAAAAAAACCTGCCGAGGAGCAAAAAAATTTTTTTTTCTCAAATGTACTAACAGATGCTAGAATGTGATTCGGGGTGGAATTCCATGTCTAAAAATATTATTAGCTGTTTTTAACAATCGAGTGTTTTTGCTGCCCGAGGAAGAAAACCCGTGATGCCGCGGTCAGAAAAAAAGCTGCCCAGGAGCAAAAAAATTTTTTTTTCTCAAATGTAATAACGGATGCTAGAATGTGATTCGGGGTGGAATTCCATGTCTAAAAATATTATTATTAGCTGTTTTTAAAAATTGAGTGTTTTTGCTGCCCGAGGAAGAAAACGCGTGATGATGCGGTAGGAAAAAAAGCTACACAGGAGCAAAAAAATTTTTTTTTCTCAAATGTAATAACGGATTGTAGAATGTGATTCGGGGTGGAATTCCATGTCTAAAAATATTATTATTAGCTGTTTTTAAAAATCGAGTGTTTTTGCTTCCCGTGGAAGAAAACGCCTGATGCCGCGGTCAGAATAAAAGCTGCCCAGGAGCAAAAAATATTTTTTCTCAAATGTAATAACGGATGCTAGAATGTGATTCGGGGTGGAATTCCATGTCTAAAAATATTATTATTAGCTGTTTTTAAAAATCGAGTGTTTTTGCTGCCCGAGGAAGAAAACGCGTGATGATGCGGTCAGAAAAAAAGCTGCCCAGGAGCAAAAAAATTTTTTTTAATCAAATGTAATAACGGATACTATAATGTGATTCGGGGTGGAATTCCATGTCTAAAAATATTATTATTAGCTGTTTTTAAAAATCGAGTGTTTTTGCTGCCTGAGGAAGGAAACGCGTGATGCCGCGGTTAGAAAAAAAGCTGCCCAGGAGCAAAAAATTTTTTTTTTCTCAAATGTACTAAGGGATGCTAGAATGTTATTTTGGGTGGAATTCCATGTCTAAAAATATTATTATTAGCTGTTTTTAACAATCGAGTGTTTTTGCTGCCCAAGGAAGAAAACGCGTGATGCCGCGGTCAGAAAAAAAGCTGCCAAGGAGCAAAAAAAATTTTTTTCTCAAATGTAATAACGGATGGTAGAATGTGATTCGGGGTGGAATTCCATGTCTAAAAATATTATTATTAGCTGTTTTTAAAAATCGAGTGTTTTTGCTTCCCGTGGAAGAAAACGCATGATGCCGCTGGTCAGAATAAAAGCTGCCCAGGAGCAAAAAATATTTTTTTCTCAAATGTAATAACGGATGCTAGAATGTGATTCGGGGTGGAATTCCATGTCTAAAAATATTATTATTAGCTGTTTTTAGAAATCGAGTGTTTTTGCTGCCCGTGGAAGAAAACGCGTGATGATGCGGTCAGAAAAAAAGCTGCCCAGGAGCAAAAAAATTTTTTTTTCTCAAATGTAATAACGGATACTAGAATGGCATTTGGGGTGGAATTCCATGTCTAAAAATATTATTATTAGCTGTTTTTAAAAATCGAGTGTTTTTGCTGCCCGAGGAAGAAAACGCGTGATGCCGCGGTCAGAAAAAAAGCTGCCCAGGAGCAAAAAAATTTTTTTTTCTTAAATGTACTAACGGATGCTAGAATGTGATTCGGGGTGGAATTCCATGTCTAAAAATATTATTACTAGCTGTTTTTAAAAATCGAGTGTTTTTGCTGCCCGAGGAAGAAAACGCGTGATGCCGCCGTCAGAAAAAAAGCTGCCCAGGAGCAAAAAAAAAATTTCTTTCCCAAATGTAATAACGGATGCTAGAATGTGATGCATTTTGGAATTCCATGTCTAAAAATATTATTATTAGCAGTTTTTAAAAATCGAGTGTTTTTGCTGCCCGAGGAAGAAAACGCGTGATGCCGCCGTCAGAAAAAAAGCTGCCCAGGAGCAAAAAAAAATTTTCTTTCCCAAATGTAATAACGGATGCTAGAATGTGATTCGGGGTGGAATTCCATGTCTAAAAATATTATTATTAGCTGTTTTTAAAAATCGAGTGTTTTTGCTGCCCGAGGAAGGAAACGCGTGATGCCGCGGTCAGAAAAAAACCTGCCCAGGAGCAAAAAAAATTTTTTTTCTCAAATGTACTAACGGATGCTAGAATGTGATTCGGGGTGGAATTCCGTGTCTAAAAATATTATTATTAGCTGTTTTTAAAAATCGAGTGTTTTTGCTGCCCGAGGAAGAAAACGCGTGATGCCGCGGTCAGAAAAAAACCTGCCCAGGAGCAAAAAAAATTTTTTCTCAAATGTAATAACGGATGCTAGAATGTGATTCGGGGTGGAATTCCATGTCTAAAAATATTATTATTAGCTGCTGTTAAAAATCGAATGTTTTTGCTGCCCGAGGAAGAAAACGTGTGATGCTGCGGTCAGAAAAAAAGCTGCACAGGAGCAAAAAAAATTTTTTTCTCAAATGTAATAACGGATGCTAGAATGTGATTCGGGGTGGAATTCCATTTCTAAAAATATTATTATTAGCTGTTTTTAAATATCGAGTGTTTTTGGTGCCCGAGGACGAAAATGCGTGATGCCGCGGTGAGAATAAAAGCTGCACAGGAGCAAAAAAAATTTTTTTCTCAAATGTAATAACAGATGCTAGAATGTGATTCGGGGTGGAATTCCATGTCTAAAAATATTATTATTAGCTGTTTTTAAAAATCGAGTGTTTTTGCTGCCCAAGGAAGAAAACGCGTGATGCCGCGGTCAGAAAAAAACCTGCCCAGGAGCAAAAAAATTTTTTTTTCTCAAATGTACTAACGGATGCTAGAATGTGATTCGGGGTGGAATTCCGTGTCTAAAAATATTATTATTAGCTGTTTTTAAAAATCGAGTGTTTTTGCTTCCCAAGAAAGAAAACGCGTGATGCTGTGGTCAGAAAAAAAGCTGCAAAGGAGCAAAAAAAATTTTTTCTCAAATGTAATAACGGATGCTAGAATGTGATTCGGGGTGGAATTCCATGTCTAAAAATATTATTATTAGCTGTTTTTAAATATCGAGTATTTTTGGTGCCCGAGGACGAAAATGCGTGATGCAGCGGTGAGAATAAAAGCTGCACAGGAGCAAAAAAAATTTTTTTCTCAAATGTAATAACACATGCTAGAATGTGATTCGGGGTGGAATTCCATGTCTAAAAATATTATTATTAGCTGCTGTTAAAAATCGAATGTTTTTGCTGCCCGAGGAAGAAAACATGTGATGCCGCGGTCAGAAAAAAACCTGCCGAGGAGCAAAAAAATTTTTTTTTCTCAAATGTACTAACAGATGCTAGAATGTGATTCGGGGTGGAATTCCATGTCTAAAAATATTATTAGCTGTTTTTAACAATCGAGTGTTTTTGCTGCCCGAGGAAGAAAACTCGTGATGCCGCGGTCAGAAAAAAAGCTGCCGAGGAGCAAAAAAATTTTTTTTTCTCAAATGTAATAACGGATGCTAGAATGTGATTCGGGGTGGAATTCCATGTCTAAAAATATTATTATTAGCTGTTTTTAAAAATTGAGTGTTTTTGCTGCCCGAGGAAGAAAACGCGTGATGATGCGGTAGGAAAAAAAGCTACACAGGAGCAAAAAAATTTTTTTTTCTCAAATGTAATAACGGATGGTAGAATGTGATTCGGGGTGGAATTCCATGTCTAAAAATATTATTATTAGCTGTTTTTAAAAATCGAGTGTTTTTGCTTCCCGTGGAAGAAAACGCCTGATGCCGCGGTCAGAATAAAAGCTGCCCAGGAGCAAAAAATATTTTTTCTCAAATGTAATAACGGATGCTAGAATGTGATTCGGGGTGGAATTCCATGTCTAAAAATATTATTATAAGCTGTTTTTAAAAATCGAGTGTTTTTGCTGCCCGAGGAAGAAAACGCGTGATGATGCGGTCAGAAAAAAAGCTGCCCAGGAGCAAAAAAATTTTTTTTAATCAAATGTAATAACGGATACTATAATGTGATTCGGGGTGGAATTCCATGTCTAAAAATATTATTATTAGCTGTTTTTAAAAATCGAGTGTTTTTGCTGCCTGAGGAAGGAAACGCGTGATGCCGCGGTTAGAAAAAAAGCTGCCCAGGAGCAAAAAATTTTTTTTTCTCAAATGTACTAAGGGATGCTAGAATGTTATTTTGGGTGGAATTCCATGTCTAAAAATATTATTATTAGCTGTTTTTAACAATCGAGTGTTTTTGCTGCCCAAGGAAGAAAACGCGTGATGCCGCGGTCAGAAAAAAAGCTGCTCAGGAGCAAAAAAAATTTTTTTCTCAAATGTAATAACGGATGGTAGAATGTGATTCGGGGTGGAATTCCATGTCTAAAAATATTATTATTAGCTGTTTTTAAAAATTGAGTGTTTTTGCTTCCCGTGGAAGAAAACGCCTGATGCCGCGGTCAGAATAAAAGCTGCCCAGGAGCAAAAAATATTTTTTTCTCAAATGTAATAACGGATGCTAGAATGTGATTCGGGGTGGAATTCCATGTCTAAAAATATTATTATTAGCTGTTTTTAGAAATCGAGTGTTTTTGCTGCCCGAGGAAGAAAACGCGTGATGATGCGGTCAGAAAAAAAGCTGCCCAGGAGCAAAAAAATTTTTTTTTCTCAAATGTAATAACGGATACTAGAATGGCATTTGGGGTGGAATTCCATGTCTAAAAATATTATTATTAGCTGTTTTTAAAAATCGAGTGTTTTTGCTGCCCGAGGAAGAAAACGCGTGATGCCGCGGTCAGAAAAAAAGCTGCCCAGGAGCAAAAAAATTTTTTTTTCTTAAATGTACTAACGGATGCTAGAATGTGATTCGGGGTGGAATTCCATGTCTAAAAATATTATTATTAGCTGTTTTTAACAATCGAGTGTTTTTGCTGCCCGAGGAAGAAAACGCGTGATGCCGCCGTCAGAAAAAAAGCTGCCCAGGAGCAAAAAAAAAATTTCTTTCCCAAATGTAATAACGGATGCTAGAATGTGATGCATTTTGGAATTCCATGTCTAAAAATATTATTATTAGCAGTTTTTAAAAATCGAGTGTTTTTGCTGCCCGAGGAAGAAAACGCGTGATGCCGCCGTCAGAAAAAAAGCTGCCCAGGAGCAAAAAAAAATTTTCTTTCCCAAATGTAATAACGGATGCTAGAATGTGATTCGGGGTGGAATTCCATGTCTAAAAATATTATTATTAGCTGTTTTTAAAAATCGAGTGTTTTTGCTGCCCGAGGAAGGAAACGCGTGATGCCGCGGTTAGAAAAAAAGCTGCCCAGGAGCAAAAAATTTTTTTTTTCTCAAATGTACTAATGGATGCTAGAATGTTATTTTGGGTGGAATTCCATGTCTAAAAATATTATTATTAGCTGTTTTTAACAATCGAGTGTTTTTGCTGCCCGAGGAAGAAAACGCGTGATGATGCGGTCAGAAAAAAAGCTGCCCAGGAGCAAAAAAATTTTTTTTTCTCAAATGTAATAACGGATACTAGAATGTCATTCGGGGTGGAATTCCATGTCTAAAAATATTATTATTAGCTGTTTTTAAAAATCGAGTGTTTTTGCTGCCCGAGGAAGAAAACGCCTGATGCCGCGGTCAGAAAAAAAGCTGCCCAGGAGCAAAAAAATTTTTTTTTCTTAAATGTACTAACGGATGCTAGAATGTGATTCGGGGTGGAATTCCATGTCTAAAAATATTATTATTAGCTGTTTTTAAAAATCGAGTGTTTTTGCTGCCCGAGGAAGAAAACGCGTGATGCCGCCGTCAGAAAAAAAGCTGCCCAGGAGCAAAAAAAAAATTTCTTTCCCAAATGTAATAACGGATGCTAGAATGTGATGCATTTTGGAATTCCATGTCTAAAAATATTATTATTAGCAGTTTTTAAAAATCGAGTGTTTTTGCTGCCCGAGGAAGAAAACGCGTGATGCCGCCGTCAGAAAAAAAGCTGCCCAGGAGCAAAAAAAATTTTTTCTCAAATGTAATAACGGATGCTAGAATGTGATTCGGGGTGGAATTCCATGTCTAAAAATATTATTATTAGCTGCTGTTAAAAATCGAATGTTTTTGCTGCCCGAGGAAGAAAACGTGTGATGCTGCGGTCAGAAAAAAAGCTGCACAGGAGCAAAAAAAATTTTTTTCTCAAATGTAATAACGGATGCTAGAATGTGATTCGGGGTGGAATTCCATTTCTAAAAATATTATTATTAGCTGTTTTTAAATATCGAGTGTTTTTGGTGCCCGAGGACGAAAATGCGTGATGCCGCGGTGAGAATAAAAGCTGCACAGGAGCAAAAAAAATTTTTTTCTCAAATGTAATAACAGATGCTAGAATGTGATTCGGGGTGGAATTCCATGTCTAAAAATATTATTATTAGCTGTTTTTAAAAATCGAGTGTTTTTGCTGCCCAAGGAAGAAAACGCGTGATGCCGCGGTCAGAAAAAAACCTGCCCAGGAGCAAAAAAATTTTTTTTTCTCAAATGTACTAACGGATGCTAGAATGTGATTCGGGGTGGAATTCCATGTCTAAAAATATTATTATTAGCTGTTTTTAAAAATCGAGTGTTTTTGCTTCCCAAGAAAGAAAACGCGTGATGCTGTGGTCAGAAAAAAAGCTGCAAAGGAGCAAAAAAAATTTTTTCTCAAATGTAATAACGGATGCTAGAATGTGATTCGGGGTGGAATTCCATGTCTAAAAATATTATTATTAGCTGTTTTTAAATATCGAGTATTTTTGGTGCCCGAGGACGAAAATGCGTGATGCAGCGGTGAGAATAAAAGCTGCACAGGAGCAAAAAAAATTTTTTTCTCAAATGTAATAACACATGCTAGAATGTGATTCGGGGTGGAATTCCATGTCTAAAAATATTATTATTAGCTGCTGTTAAAAATCGAATGTTTTTGCTGCCCGAGGAAGAAAACATGTGATGCTGCGGTCAGAAAAAAAGCTGCACAGGAGCAAAAAAAATTTTTTTCTCAAATGTAATAACGGATGCTAGAATGTGATTCGGGGTGGAATTCCATTTCTAAAAATATTATTATTAGCTGTTTTTAAATATCGAGTGTTTTTGGTGCCCGAGGACGAAAATGCGTGATGCCGCGGTGGGAATAAAAGCTGCACAGGAGCAAAAAAAATTTTTTTCTCAAATGTAATAACAGATGCTAGAATGTGATTCGGGGTGGAATTCCATGTCTAAAAATATTATTATTAGCTGTTTTTAAAAATCGAGTGTTTTTGCTGCCCAAGGAAGAAAACGCGTGATGCCGCGGTCAGAAAAAAACCTGCCGAGGAGCAAAAAAATTTTTTTTTCTCAAATGTACTAACAGATGCTAGAATGTGATTCGGGGTGGAATTCCATGTCTAAAAATATTATTAGCTGTTTTTAACAATCGAGTGTTTTTGCTGCCCGAGGAAGAAAACTCGTGATGCCGCGGTCAGAAAAAAAGCTGCCGAGGAGCAAAAAAATTTTTTTTTCTCAAATGTAATAACGGATGCTAGAATGTGATTCGGGGTGGAATTCCATGTCTAAAAATATTATTATTAGCTGTTTTTAAAAATTGAGTGTTTTTGCTGCCCGAGGAAGAAAACGCATGATGATGCGGTAGGAAAAAAAGCTACACAGGAGCAAAAAAATTTTTTTTTCTCAAATGTAATAACGGATGCTAGAATGTGATTCGGGGTGGAATTCCATGTCTAAAAATATTATTATTAGCTGTTTTTAAAAATCGAGTGTTTTTGCTGCCCGAGGAAGAAAACGCGTGATGATGCGGTCAGAATAAAAGCTGCCCAGGAGCAAAAAAATTTTTTTTAATCAAATGTAATAACGGATACTATAATGTGATTCGGGGTGGAATTCCATGTCTAAAAATATTATTATTAGCTGTTTTTAAAAATCGAGTGTTTTTGCTGCCTGAGGAAGGAAACGCGTGATGCCGCGGTTAGAAAAAAAGCTGCCCAGGAGCAAAACATTTTTTTTTCTCAAATGTACTAAGGGATGCTAGAATGTTATTTTGGGTGGAATTCCATGTCTAAAAATATTATTATTAGCTGTTTTTAACAATCGAGTGTTTTTGCTGCCCAAGGAAGAAAACGCGTGATGCCGCGGTCAGAAAAAAAGCTGCTCAGGAGCAAAAAAAATTTTTTTCTCAAATGTAATAACGGATGGTAGAATGTGATTCGGGGTGGAATTCCATGTCTAAAAATATTATTATTAGCTGTTTTTAAAAATCGAGTGTTTTTGCTTCCCGTGGAAGAAAACGCCTGATGCCGCGGTCAGAATAAAAGCTGCCCAGGAGCAAAAAATATTTTTTTCTCAAATGTAATAACGGATGCTAGAATGTGATTCGGGGTGGAATTCCATGTCTAAAAATATTATTATTAGCTGTTTTTAGAAATCGAGTGTTTTTGCTGCCCGAGGAAGAAAACGCGTGATGATGCGGTCAGAAAAAAAGCTGCCCAGGAGCAAAAAAATTTTTTTTTCTCAAATGTAATAACGGATACTAGAATGGCATTTGGGGTGGAATTCCATGTCTAAAAATATTATTATTAGCTGTTTTTAAAAATCGAGTGTTTTTGCTTCCCAAGAAAGAAAACGCGTGATGCTGTGGTCAGAAAAAAAGCTGCAAAGGAGCAAAAAAAATTTTTTCTCAAATGTAATAACGGATGCTAGAATGTGATTCGGGGTGGAATTCCATGTCTAAAAATATTATTATTAGCTGTTTTTAAATATCGAGTATTTTTGGTGCCCGAGGACGAAAATGCGTGATGCAGCGGTGAGAATAAAAGCTGCACAGGAGCAAAAAAAATTTTTTTCTCAAATGTAATAACACATGCTAGAATGTGATTCGGGGTGGAATTCCATGTCTAAAAATATTATTATTAGCTGCTGTTAAAAATCGAATGTTTTTGCTGCCCGAGGAAGAAAACATGTGATGCTGCGGTCAGAAAAAAAGCTGCACAGGAGCAAAAAAAATTTTTTTCTCAAATGTAATAACGGATGCTAGAATGTGATTCGGGGTGGAATTCCATTTCTAAAAATATTATTATTAGCTGTTTTTAAATATCGAGTGTTTTTGGTGCCCGAGGACGAAAATGCGTGATGCCGCGGTGGGAATAAAAGCTGCACAGGAGCAAAAAAAATTTTTTTCTCAAATGTAATAACAGATGCTAGAATGTGATTCGGGGTGGAATTCCATGTCTAAAAATATTATTATTAGCTGTTTTTAAAAATCGAGTGTTTTTGCTGCCCAAGGAAGAAAACGCGTGATGCCGCGGTCAGAAAAAAACCTGCCGAGGAGCAAAAAAATTTTTTTTTCTCAAATGTACTAACAGATGCTAGAATGTGATTCGGGGTGGAATTCCATGTCTAAAAATATTATTAGCTGTTTTTAACAATCGAGTGTTTTTGCTGCCCGAGGAAGAAAACTCGTGATGCCGCGGTCAGAAAAAAAGCTGCCGAGGAGCAAAAAAATTTTTTTTTCTCAAATGTAATAACGGATGCTAGAATGTGATTCGGGGTGGAATTCCATGTCTAAAAATATTATTATTAGCTGTTTTTAAAAATTGAGTGTTTTTGCTGCCCGAGGAAGAAAACGCATGATGATGCGGTAGGAAAAAAAGCTACACAGGAGCAAAAAAATTTTTTTTTCTCAAATGTAATAACGGATGCTAGAATGTGATTCGGGGTGGAATTCCATGTCTAAAAATATTATTATTAGCTGTTTTTAAAAATCGAGTGTTTTTGCTGCCCGAGGAAGAAAACGCGTGATGATGCGGTCAGAATAAAAGCTGCCCAGGAGCAAAAAAATTTTTTTTAATCAAATGTAATAACGGATACTATAATGTGATTCGGGGTGGAATTCCATGTCTAAAAATATTATTATTAGCTGTTTTTAAAAATCGAGTGTTTTTGCTGCCTGAGGAAGGAAACGCGTGATGCCGCGGTTAGAAAAAAAGCTGCCCAGGAGCAAAACATTTTTTTTTCTCAAATGTACTAAGGGATGCTAGAATGTTATTTTGGGTGGAATTCCATGTCTAAAAATATTATTATTAGCTGTTTTTAACAATCGAGTGTTTTTGCTGCCCAAGGAAGAAAACGCGTGATGCCGCGGTCAGAAAAAAAGCTGCTCAGGAGCAAAAAAAATTTTTTTCTCAAATGTAATAACGGATGGTAGAATGTGATTCGGGGTGGAATTCCATGTCTAAAAATATTATTATTAGCTGTTTTTAAAAATCGAGTGTTTTTGCTTCCCGTGGAAGAAAACGCCTGATGCCGCGGTCAGAATAAAAGCTGCCCAGGAGCAAAAAATATTTTTTTCTCAAATGTAATAACGGATGCTAGAATGTGATTCGGGGTGGAATTCCATGTCTAAAAATATTATTATTAGCTGTTTTTAGAAATCGAGTGTTTTTGCTGCCCGAGGAAGAAAACGCGTGATGATGCGGTCAGAAAAAAAGCTGCCCAGGAGCAAAAAAATTTTTTTTTCTCAAGTGTAATAACGGATACTAGAATGGCATTTGGGGTGGAATTCCATGTCTAAAAATATTATTATTAGCTGTTTTTAAAAATCGAGTGTTTTTGCTGCCCGAGGAAGAAAACGCGTGATGCCGCGGTCAGAAAAAAAGCTGCCCAGGAGCAAAAAAATTTTTTTTTCTTAAATGTACTAACGGATGCTAGAATGTGATTCGGGGTGGAATTCCATGTCTAAAAATATTATTATTAGCTGTTTTTAACAATCGAGTGTTTTTGCTGCCCGAGGAAGAAAACGCGTGATGCCGCCGTCAGAAAAAAAGCTGCCCAGGAGCAAAAAAAAAATTTCTTTCCCAAATGTAATAACGGATGCTAGAATGTGATGCATTTTGGAATTCCATGTCTAAAAATATTATTATTAGCAGTTTTTAAAAATCGAGTGTTTTTGCTGCCCGAGGAAGAAAACGCGTGATGCCGCCGTCAGAAAAAAAGCTGCCCAGGAGCAAAAAAAAATTTTCTTTCCCAAATGTAATAACGGATGCTAGAATGTGATTCGGGGTGGAATTCCATGTCTAAAAATATTATTATTAGCTGTTTTTAAAAATCGAGTGTTTTTGCTGCCCGAGGAAGGAAACGCGTGATGCCGCGGTTAGAAAAAAAGCTGCCCAGGAGCAAAAAATTTTTTTTTTCTCAAATGTACTAACGGATGCTAGAATGTTATTTTGGGTGGAATTCCATGTCTAAAAATATTATTATTAGCTGTTTTTAACAATCGAGTGTTTTTGCTGCCCGAGGAAGAAAACGCGTGATGATGCGGTCAGAAAAAAAGCTGCCCAGGAGCAAAAAAATTTTTTTTTCTCAAATGTAATAACGGATACTAGAATGTCATTCGGGGTGGAATTCCATGTCTAAAAATATTATTATTAGCTGTTTTTAAAAATCGAGTGTTTTTGCTGCCCGAGGAAGAAAACGCCTGATGCCGCGGTCAGAAAAAAAGCTGCCCAGGAGCAAAAAAATTTTTTTTTCTTAAATGTACTAACGGATGCTAGAATGTGATTCGGGGTGGAATTCCATGTCTAAAAATATTATTATTAGCTGTTTTTAACAATCGAGTGTTTTTGCTGCCCAAGGAAGAAAACGCGTGATGCCGCGGTCAGAAAAAAACCTGCCGAGGAGCAAAAAAATTTTTTTTTCTCAAATGTACTAACAGATGCTAGAATGTGATTCGGGGTGGAATTCCATGTCTAAAAATATTATTAGCTGTTTTTAACAATCGAGTGTTTTTGCTGCCCGAGGAAGAAAACGCGTGATGCCGCGGTCAGAAAAAAAGCTGCCCAGGAGCAAAAAATTTTTTTTTTCTCAAATGTAATAACGGATGCTAGAATCTGATTTGGGGTGGAATTCCATGTCTAAAAATATTATTATTAGCTGTTTTTAAAAATTGAGTGTTTTTGCTGCCCGAGGAAGAAAACGCGTGATGATGCGGTAGGAAAAAAAGCTACACAGGAGCAAAAAAATTTTTTTTTCTCAAATGTAATAACGGATGGTAGAATGTGATTCGGGGTGGAATTCCATGTCTAAAAATATTATTATTAGCTGTTTTTAAAAATCGAGTGTTTTTGCTTCCCGTGGAAGAAAACGCCTGATGCCGCGGTCAGAATAAAAGCTGCCCAGGAGCAAAAAATATTTTCTCTCAAATGTAATAACGGATGCTAGAATGTGATTCGGGGTGGAATTCCATGTCTAAAAATATTATTATTAGCTGTTTTTAAAAATCGAGTGTTTTTGCTGCCCGAGGAAGAAAACGCGTGATGATGCGGTCAGAAAAAAAGCTGCCCAGGAGCAAAAAAATTTTTTTTAATCAAATGTAATAACGGATACTATAATGTGATTCGGGGTGGAATTCCATGTCTAAAAATATTATTATTAGCTGTTTTTAAAAATCGAGTGTTTTTGCTGCCTGAGGAAGGAAACGCGTGATGCCGCGGTTAGAAAAAAAGCTGCCCAGGAGCAAAAATTTTTTTTTTTCTCAAATGTACTAAGGGATGCTAGAATGTTATTTTGGGTGGAATTCCATGTCTAAAAATATTATTATTAGCTGTTTTTAACAATCGAGTGTTTTTGCTGCCCAAGGAAGAAAACGCGTGATGCCGCGGTCAGAAAAAAAGCTGCCCAGGAGCAAAAAAAATTTTTTTCTCAAATGTAATAACGGATGGTAGAATGTGATTCGGGGTGGAATTCCATGTCTAAAAATATTATTATTAGCTGTTTTTAGAAATCGAGTGTTTTTGCTGCCCGAGGAAGAAAACGCGTGATGATGCGGTCAGAAAAAAAGCTGCCCAGGAGCAAAAAAATTTTTTTTTCTCAAATGTAATAACGGATACTAGAATGGCATTTGGGGTGGAATTCCATGTCTAAAAATATTATTATTAGCTGTTTTTAGAAATCGAGTGTTTTTGCTGCCCGAGGAAGAAAACGCGTGATGATGCGGTCAGAAAAAAAGCTGCCCAGGAGCAAAAAAATTTTTTTTTCTCAAATGTAATAACGGATACTAGAATGGCATTTGGGGTGGAATTCCATGTCTAAAAATATTATTATTAGCTGTTTTTAAAAATCGAGTGTTTTTGCTGCCCGAGGAAGAAAACGCGCGATGCCGCGGTCAGAAAAAAAGCTGCCCAGGAGCAAAAAAATTTTTTTTTCTTAAATGTACTAACGGATGCTAGAATGTGATTCGGGGTGGAATTCCATGTCTAAAAATATTATTATTAGCTGTTTTTAACAATCGAGTGTTTTTGCTGCCCGAGGAAGAAAACGCGTGATGCCGCCGTCAGAAAAAAAGCTGCCCAGGAGCAAAAAAAAAATTTCTTTCCCAAATGTAATAACGGATGCTAGAATGTGATGCATTTTGGAATTCCATGTCTAAAAATATTATTATTAGCAGTTTTTAAAAATCGAGTGTTTTTGCTGCCCGAGGAAGAAAACGCGTGATGCCGCCGTCAGAAAAAAAGCTGCCCAGGAGCAAAAAAAAATTTTCTTTCCCAAATGTAATAACGGATGCTAGAATGTGATTCGGGGTGGAATTCCATGTCTAAAAATATTATTATTAGCTGTTTTTAAAAATCGAGTGTTTTTGCTGCCCGAGGAAGGAAACGCGTGATGCTGCGGTTAGAAAAAAAGCTGCCCAGGAGCAAAAATTTTTTTTTTCTCAAATGTACTAACGGATGCTAGAATGTTATTTTGGGTGGAATTCCATGTCTAAAAATATTATTATTAGCTGTTTTTAACAATCGAGTGTTTTTGCTGCCCGAGGAAGAAAACGCGTGATGATGCGGTCAGAAAAAAAGCTGCCCAGGAGCAAAAAAATTTTTTTTCTCAAATGTAATAACGGATACTAGAATGTCATTCGGGGTGGAATTCCATGTCTAAAAATATTATTATTAGCTGTTTTTAAAAATCGAGTGTTTTTGCTGCCCGAGTAAGAAAACGCCTGATGCCGCGGTCAGAAAAAAAGCTGCCCAGGAGCAAAAAAATTTTTTTTCTCAAATGTAATAATAGATGCTAGAATGAGATTCAGGGTGGAATTCCATGTCTAAAAATATTATTATTAGCTGTTTTTAAAAATCGAGTGTTTTTGCTGCCCGAGGAAGAAAACGCGTGATGCCGCCGTCAGAAAAAAAGCTGCCCAGGAGCAAAAAAAAAATTTCTTTCCCAAATGTAATAACGGATGCTAGAATGTGATGCATTTTGGAATTCCATGTCTAAAAATATTATTATTAGCAGTTTTTAAAAATCGAGTGTTTTTGCTGCCCGAGGAAGAAAACGCGTGATGCCGCCGTCAGAAAAAAAGCTGCCCAGGAGCAAAAAAAAATTTTCTTTCCCAAATGTAATAACGGATGCTAGAATGTGATTCGGGGTGGAATTCCATGTCTAAAAATATTATTATTAGCTGTTTTTAAAAATCGAGTGTTTTTGCTGCCCGAGGAAGGAAACGCGTGATGCCGCGGTCAGAAAAAATCCTGCCGAGAAGCAAAAAAATTTTTTTTTCTCAAATGTACTAACAGATGCTAGAATGTGATTCGGGGTGGAATTCCATGTCTAAAAATATTATTAGCTGTTTTTAACAATCGAGTGTTTTTGCTGCCCGAGGAAGAAAACGCGTGATGCCGCGGTCAGAAAAAAAGCTGCCCAGGAGCAAAAAATTTTTTTTTTCTCAAATGTACTAAGGGATGCTAGAATGTTATTTTGGGTGGAATTCCATGTCTAAAAATATTATTATTAGCTGTTTTTAACAATCGAGTGTTTTTGCTGCCCAAGGAAGAAAACGCGTGATGCCGCGGTCAGAAAAAAAGCTGCCCAGGAGCAAAAAAAATTTTTTTCTCAAATGTAATAACGGATGGTAGAATGTGATTCGGGGTGGAATTCCATGTCTAAAAATATTATTATTAGCTGTTTTTAGAAATCGAGTGTTTTTGCTGCCCGAGGAAGAAAACGCGTGATGATGCGGTCAGAAAAAAAGCTGCCCAGGAGCAAAAAAATTTTTTTTTCTCAAATGTAATAACGGATACTAGAATGGCATTTGGGGTGGAATTCCATGTCTAAAAATATTATTATTAGCTGTTTTTAGAAATCGAGTGTTTTTGCTGCCCGAGGAAGAAAACGCGTGATGATGCGGTCAGAAAAAAAGCTGCCCAGGAGCAAAAAAATTTTTTTTTCTCAAATGTAATAACGGATACTAGAATGGCATTTGGGGTGGAATTCCATGTCTAAAAATATTATTATTAGCTGTTTTTAAAAATCGAGTGTTTTTGCTGCCCGAGGAAGAAAACGCGCGATGCCGCGGTCAGAAAAAAAGCTGCCCAGGAGCAAAAAAATTTTTTTTTCTTAAATGTACTAACGGATGCTAGAATGTGATTCGGGGTGGAATTCCATGTCTAAAAATATTATTATTAGCTGTTTTTAACAATCGAGTGTTTTTGCTGCCCGAGGAAGAAAACGCGTGATGCCGCCGTCAGAAAAAAAGCTGCCCAGGAGCAAAAAAAAAATTTCTTTCCCAAATGTAATAACGGATGCTAGAATGTGATGCATTTTGGAATTCCATGTCTAAAAATATTATTATTAGCAGTTTTTAAAAATCGAGTGTTTTTGCTGCCCGAGGAAGAAAACGCGTGATGCCGCCGTCAGAAAAAAAGCTGCCCAGGAGCAAAAAAAAATTTTCTTTCCCAAATGTAATAACGGATGCTAGAATGTGATTCGGGGTGGAATTCCATGTCTAAAAATATTATTATTAGCTGTTTTTAAAAATCGAGTGTTTTTGCTGCCCGAGGAAGGAAACGCGTGATGCTGCGGTTAGAAAAAAAGCTGCCCAGGAGCAAAAATTTTTTTTTTCTCAAATGTACTAACGGATGCTAGAATGTTATTTTGGGTGGAATTCCATGTCTAAAAATATTATTATTAGCTGTTTTTAACAATCGAGTGTTTTTGCTGCCCGAGGAAGAAAACGCGTGATGATGCGGTCAGAAAAAAAGCTGCCCAGGAGCAAAAAAATTTTTTTTTCTCAAATGTAATAACGGATACTAGAATGTCATTCGGGGTGGAATTCCATGTCTAAAAATATTATTATTAGCTATTTTTAAAAATCGAGTGTTTTTGCTGCCCGAGTAAGAAAACGCCTGATGCCGCGGTCAGAAAAAAAGCTGCCCAGGAGCAAAAAAATTTTTTTTCTCAAATGTAATAATAGATGCTAGAATGAGATTCAGGGTGGAATTCCATGTCTAAAGATATTATTATTAGCTGTTTTTAAAAATCGAGTGTTTTTGCTGCCCGAGGAAGAAAACGCGTGATGCCGCCGTCAGAAAAAAAGCTGCCCAGGAGCAAAAAAAAAATTTCTTTCCCAAATGTAATAATGGATGCTAGAATGTGATGCATTTTGGAATTCCATGTCTAAAAATATTATTATTAGCAGTTTTTAAAAATCGAGTGTTTTTGCTGCCCGAGGAAGAAAACGCGTGATGCCGCCGTCAGAAAAAAAGCTGCCCAGGAGCAAAAAAAAATTTTCTTTCCCAAATGTAATAACGGATGCTAGAATGTGATTCGGGGTGGAATTCCATGTCTAAAAATATTATTATTAGCTGTTTTTAAAAATCGAGTGTTTTTGCTGCCCGAGGAAGGAAACGCGTGATGCCGCGGTTAGAAAAAAAGCTGCCGAGGAGCAAAAATTTTTTTTTTCTCAAATGTACTAACGGATGCTAGAATGTGATTCGGGGTGGAATTCCATGTCTAAAAATATTATTATTAGCTGTTTTTAAAAATCGAGTGTTTTTGCTTCCCGAGGAAGAAAACGCGTGATGATGCGGTCAGAAAAAAAGCTGCCCAGTAGCAAAAAAATTTTTTTTCTCAAATGTAATAACGGATGGTAGAATGTGATTCGGGGTGGAATTCCATGTCTAAAAATATTATTATTAGCTGTTTTTAAAAATCGAATGTTTTTGCTTCCCGAGGAAGAAAACGCCTGATGCCGCGGTCAGAAAAAAAGCTGCCCAGGAGCAAAAAAAATTTTTTTTCTCAAATGTAATAACGGATACTAGAATGTGATTCGGGGTGGAATTCCATGTCTAAAAATATTATTATTAGCTGTTTTTAAAAATCGAGTGTTTTTGCTGCCCGAGGAAGAAAACGCGTGATGCCGCGGTCAGAAAAAAAGCTGCCCAGGAGCAAAATAATTTTTTTTTCTTAAATGTACTAACGGATGCTAGAATGTGATTCGGGGTGGAATTCCATGTCTAAAAATATTATTATTAGCTGTTTTTAACAATCGAGTGTTTTTGCTGCCCGAGGAAGAAAACGCGTGATGCTGCCGTCAGAAAAAAAGCTGCCCAGGAGCAAAAAAAAATTTTCTTTCCCAAATGTAATAACGGATGCTAGAATGTGATTCGGGGTGGAATTCCATGTCTAAAAATATCATTATTAGCTGTTTTTAAAAATCGAGTGGTTTTTGCTGCCCGAGGAAGTAAACGCGTGATGATGCGGTCAGAAAAAAAGCTGCACAGGAGCAAAAAAAATTTTTTTCTCAAATGTAATAACGGATGCTAGAATGTGATTCGGGGTGGAATTCCATGTCTAAAAACATTATTATTAGCTGTTTTTAAAAATCAAGTGTTTTTGGTGCCCGAGGATGAAAATGCGTGATGCTGCGGTGAGAATAAAAGCTGCACAGGAGCAAAAAAAAATTTTTTCTCAAATGTAATAACGGATGCTAGCATGTGATTCGGGGTGGAATTCCATGTCTAAAAATATTACTATTAGCTGTTTTTAAAAATCGAGTGTTTTTGCTGCCCGAGGAAGAAAACGTGTGATGCCCCGGTAAGAAAAAAATCAGCCCAGGAGAAAAAAATTTTTTTTTCTCAAATGTAATAACGGATGCTAGAATGTGATTCGGGGTGGAATTCCATGTCTAAAAATATTTTTATTAGCTGTTTTTAAAAATCGAGTGGTTTTGCTGCCGGAGGAAGAAAATGCATGATGCCGCGGTCAGAAAGAAAGCTGCCCAGGAGCAAAAAAAATTTTTTTTCTCAAATGTAGTAACGGATGCTAGAATGTGATTCAGGGTGGAATTCCATGTCTAAAAATATTACTATTAGCTGGTTTTAAAAATCGAGTGTTTTTGCTGCCTGAGGAAGAAAACGCGTGATGCGGCGGTGAGAAAAACAGCTGCCAAGGAGCAAAAAAAATTTTTTTTCTCAAATGTAATATCGGATGCTAGAATGTGATTTAGGGTGGGATTCCATGTCTAAAAATATTATTATTAGCTTTTTTTAAAAATCGAGTGTTTTTGCTGCCCGAGGAAGACAACGCATGATGCCGCGGTGAGAAAAAAAGCTGCCCAGGAGCAAAAAATTTTTTTTTCTCAAATATAATAACGGATGCTAGAATGTGATTCGGGGTGGAATTCCATGTCTAAAAATATTACTATTAGCTGTTTTTAAAAATTGAGTGTTTTTGCTGCCCGAGGAAGAAAACGTGTGATGTCCCGGTAATAAAAAAAGCAGCCTAGGAGCAAAAAAATTTTTTTTTCTCAAATGTAATAACGGATGCTAGAATGTGATTCGGGGTGGAATTCTATGTCTAAAAATATTA
Source organism: Arizona elegans (assembly GCA_022577455.1). Lineage (NCBI taxonomy): Eukaryota > Metazoa > Chordata > Lepidosauria > Squamata > Colubridae > Arizona > Arizona elegans. The sequence continues at coordinate 162,295,000 of JAKOOJ010000001.1, forward strand.
TTATTAGCTGTTTTTAAAAATCGAGTGTTTTTGCTGCCTGAGGAAGAAAACGCGTGATGCCGCGGTCAGAAAAAAGCTGCCCAGGAGCAAAAAAATTTTTTTCTCAAATGTAATAACGGATGCTAGAATGTGATTCGGGGTGGAATTCCATGTCTAAAAATATTATAATTAGCTGTTTTTAAAAATCGAGTGTTTTTGCTGCTCGAGGAATAAAACCCGTGATGCCGCGGTCAGAAAATAGGTGCCAAGGAGCAAAAAAAATTTTTTTTCTCAAATGTAATAACGGATGCGAGAATATGATTCGGGGTGAAATTCCATGTCTAAAAATATTATTATTAGCTGTTTTAAAAAATTGAGTGTTTTTGCTGCCCGAGGAAGAAAACGCCTGATGCCGCGGTCAGAAAAGTAGCTTCTCAGGAGCAAAAAAAATTTTTTTTTTCAAATGTAATAACAGATGCTAGAATGTGATTCGGGGTGGAATTCCATGTCTACAAATATTATTATTAGCTGTTTTTAAAAATCGAGTGTTTTTGCTGCCGGAGGAAGACAACGCGTGATGCCGCGGTGAGAAAAATAGCTGCCCAGGAGCAAAAAAAATTTTTTTTCTCAAATGTAATAACGGATGCTAGAATGTGATTCGGGGTGGAATTCCATGTCTAAAAATATTACTATTAGCTGTTTTTAAAAATCGAGTGTTTTTGCTGCCCGAGGAAGAAAACGTGTGATGCCGCGGTGAGAAAAATAGCTGCCCAGGAGCAAAAAAAATTTTTTTTCTCAAATGTAGTAACGGATGCTAGAATGTGATTCGGGGTGGAATTCCATGTCTAAAAATATTACTATTAGCTGTTTTTAAAAATCGAGTGTTTTTGCTGCCTGAGGAAGAAAACGCGTGATGCCGCGTTGAGAAAAATAGCTGCCAAGGAGCAAAAAAAATTTTTTTTCTCAAATGTAATATCGGATGCTAGAATGTGATTCGGGGTGGAATTCCATGTCTAAAAATATTATTATTAGCTGTTTTTAAAAATCGAGTGTTTTTGCTTCCCGAGGAAGAAAACGCGTGATGATGCGGTCAGAAAAAAAGCTGCCCAGGAGCAAAAAAATTTTTTTTCTCAAATGTAATAACGGATGGTAGAATGTGATTCGGGGTGGAATTCCATGTCTAAAAATATTATTATTAGCTGTTTTTAAAAATCGAATGTTTTTGCTTCCCGAGGAAGAAAACGCGTGATGCCGCGGTGAGAAAAATAGCTGCCCAGGAGCAAAAAAAATTTTTTTTCTCAAATGTAGTAACGGATGCTAGAATGTGATTCGGGGTGGAATTCCATGTCTAAAAATATTACTATTAGCTGTTTTTAAAAATCGAGTGTTTTTGCTGCCTGAGGAAGAAAACGTGTGATGCCGCGTTGAGAAAAATAGCTGCCAAGGAGCAAAAAAATTTTTTTTTCTCAAATGTAATATCGGATGCTAGAATGTGATTCGGGGTGGAATTCCATGTCTAAAAATATTATTATTAGCTGTTTTTAAAAATCGAGTGTTTTTGCTTCCCGAGGAAGAAAACGCGTGATGATGCGGTCAGAAAAAAAGCTGCCCAGGAGCAAAAAAAATTTTTTTCTCAAATGTAATAACGGATGGTAGAATGTGATTCGGGGTGGAATTCCATGTCTAAAAATATTATTATTAGCTGTTTTTAAAAATCGAGTGTTTTTGCTGCCCGAGGAAGAAAACGTGTGATGCCCCGGTAAGAAAAAAATCAGCCCAGGAGAAAATTTTTTTTTTCTCAAATGTAATAACGGATGCTAGAATGTGATTCGGGGTGGAATTCCATGTCTACAAATATTATTATTAGCTGTTTTTAAAAATCGAGTGTTTTTGCTGCCGGAGGAAGACAACGCGTGATGCCGCGGTGAGAAAAATAGCTGCCCAGGAGCAAAAAAAATTTTTTTTCTCAAATGTAGTAACGGATGCTAGAATGTGATTCGGGGTGGAATTCCATGTCTAAAAATATTTTTATTAGCTGTTTTTAAAAATCGAGTGGTTTTGCTGCCGGAGGAAGAAAATGCATGATGCCGCGGTCAGAAAGAAAGCTGCCCAGGAGCAAAAAAAATTTTTTTTCTCAAATGTAGTAACGGATGCTAGAATGTGATTCAGGGTGGAATTCCATGTCTAAAAATATTACTATTAGCTGGTTTTAAAAATCGAGTGTTTTTGCTGCCTGAGGAAGAAAACGCGTGATGCGGCGGTGAGAAAAATAGCTGCCAAGGAGCAAAAAAATTTTTTTTTCTCAAATGTAATATCGGATGCTAGAATGTGATTTAGGGTGGGATTCCATGTCTAAAAATATTATTATTAGCTTTTTTTAAAAATCGAGTGTTTTTGCTGCCCGAGGAAGACAACGCATGATGCCGCGGTGAGAAAAAAAGCTGCCCAGGAGCAAAAAATTTTTTTTTCTCAAATATAATAACGGATGCTAGAATGTGATTTGGGGTGGAATTCCATGTCTAAAAATATTACTATTAGCTGTTTTTAAAAATTGAGTGTTTTTGCTGCCCGAGGAAGAAAACGTGTGATGTCCCGGTAATAAAAAAAGCAGCCTAGGAGCAAAAAAATTTTTTTTTCTCAAATGTAATAACGGATGCTAGAATGTGATTCGGGGTGGAATTCTATGTCTAAAAATATTATTATTAGCTGTTTTTAAAAATCGAGTGTTTTTGCTGCCTGAGGAAGAAAACGCGTGATGCCGCGGTCAGAAAAAAGCTGCCCAGGAGCAAAAAAATTTTTTTCTCAAATGTAATAACGGATGCTAGAATGTGATTCGGGGTGGAATTCCATGTCTAAAAATATTATAATTAGCTGTTTTTAAAAATCGAGTGTTTTTGCTGCTCGAGGAATAAAACCCGTGATGCCGCGGTCAGAAAATAGGTGCCAAGGAGCAAAAAAAATTTTTTTTCTCAAATGTAATAACGGATGCGAGAATATGATTCGGGGTGAAATTCCATGTCTAAAAATATTATTATTAGCTGTTTTAAAAAATTGAGTGTTTTTGCTGCCCGAGGAAGAAAACGCCTGATGCCGCGGTCAGAAAAGTAGCTTCTCAGGAGCAAAAAAAATTTTTTTTCTCAAATGTAGTAACGGATGCTAGAATGTGATTCAGGGTGGAATTCCATGTCTAAAAATATTACTATTAGCTGGTTTTAAAAATCGAGTGTTTTTGCTGCCTGAGGAAGAAAACGCGTGATGCGGCGGTGAGAAAAATAGCTGCCAAGGAGCAAAAAAATTTTTTTTTCTCAAATGTAATATCGGATGCTAGAATGTGATTTAGGGTGGGATTCCATGTCTAAAAATATTATTATTAGCTTTTTTTAAAAATCGAGTGTTTTTGCTTCCCGAGGAAGAAAACGCGTGATGATGCGGTCAGAAAAAAAGCTGCCCAGGAGCAAAAAAAATTTTTTTCTCAAATGTAATAACGGATGGTAGAATGTGATTCGGGGTGGAATTCCATGTCTAAAAATATTATTATTAGCTGTTTTTAAAAATCGAGTGTTTTTGCTGCCCGAGGAAGAAAACGTGTGATGCCCCGGTAAGAAAAAAATCAGCCCAGGAGAAAATTTTTTTTTTCTCAAATGTAATAACGGATGCTAGAATGTGATTCGGGGTGGAATTCCATGTCTACAAATATTATTATTAGCTGTTTTTAAAAATCGAGTGTTTTTGCTGCCGGAGGAAGACAACGCGTGATGCCGCGGTGAGAAAAATAGCTGCCCAGGAGCAAAAAAAATTTTTTTTCTCAAATGTAGTAACGGATGCTAGAATGTGATTCGGGGTGGAATTCCATGTCTAAAAATATTTTTATTAGCTGTTTTTAAAAATCGAGTGGTTTTGCTGCCGGAGGAAGAAAATGCATGATGCCGCGGTCAGAAAGAAAGCTGCCCAGGAGCAAAAAAAATTTTTTTTCTCAAATGTAGTAACGGATGCTAGAATGTGATTCAGGGTGGAATTCCATGTCTAAAAATATTACTATTAGCTGGTTTTAAAAATCGAGTGTTTTTGCTGCCTGAGGAAGAAAACGCGTGATGCGGCGTTGAGAAAAATAGCTGCCAAGGAGCAAAAAAATTTTTTTTTCTCAAATGTAATATCGGATGCTAGAATGTGATTTAGGGTGGGATTCCATGTCTAAAAATATTATTATTAGCTTTTTTTAAAAATCGAGTGTTTTTGCTGCCCGAGGAAGACAACGCATGATGCCGCGGTGAGAAAAAAAGCTGCCCAGGAGCAAAAAATTTTTTTTTCTCAAATATAATAACGGATGCTAGAATGTGATTTGGGGTGGAATTCCATGTCTAAAAATATTACTATTAGCTGTTTTTAAAAATTGAGTGTTTTTGCTGCCCGAGGAAGAAAACGTGTGATGTCCCGGTAATAAAAAAAGCAGCCTAGGAGCAAAAAAATTTTTTTTTCTCAAATGTAATAACGGATGCTAGAATGTGATTCGGGGTGGAATTCTATGTCTAAAAATATTATTATTAGCTGTTTTTAAAAATCGAGTGTTTTTGCTGCCTGAGGAAGAAAACGCGTGATGCCGCGGTCAGAAAAAAGCTGCCCAGGAGCAAAAAAATTTTTTTCTCAAATGTAATAACGGATGCTAGAATGTGATTCGGGGTGGAATTCCATGTCTAAAAATATTATAATTAGCTGTTTTTAAAAATCGAGTGTTTTTGCTGCTCGAGGAATAAAACCCGTGATGCCGCGGTCAGAAAATAGGTGCCAAGGAGCAAAAAAAATTTTTTTTCTCAAATGTAATAACGGATGCGAGAATATGATTCGGGGTGAAATTCCATGTCTAAAAATATTATTATTAGCTGTTTTAAAAAATTGAGTGTTTTTGCTGCCCGAGGAAGAAAACGCCTGATGCCGCGGTCAGAAAAGTAGCTTCTCAGGAGCAAAAAAAATTTTTTTTCTCAAATGTAGTAACGGATGCTAGAATGTGATTCAGGGTGGAATTCCATGTCTAAAAATATTACTATTAGCTGGTTTTAAAAATCGAGTGTTTTTGCTGCCTGAGGAAGAAAACGCGTGATGCGGCGGTGAGAAAAATAGCTGCCAAGGAGCAAAAAAATTTTTTTTTCTCAAATGTAATATCGGATGCTAGAATGTGATTTAGGGTGGGATTCCATGTCTAAAAATATTATTATTAGCTTTTTTTAAAAATCGAGTGTTTTTGCTTCCCGAGGAAGAAAACGCGTGATGATGCGGTCAGAAAAAAAGCTGCCCAGGAGCAAAAAAAATTTTTTTCTCAAATGTAATAACGGATGGTAGAATGTGATTCGGGGTGGAATTCCATGTCTAAAAATATTATTATTAGCTGTTTTTAAAAATCGAGTGTTTTTGCTGCCCGAGGAAGAAAACGTGTGATGCCCCGGTAAGAAAAAAATCAGCCCAGGAGAAAATTTTTTTTTTCTCAAATGTAATAACGGATGCTAGAATGTGATTCGGGGTGGAATTCCATGTCTACAAATATTATTATTAGCTGTTTTTAAAAATCGAGTGTTTTTGCTGCCGGAGGAAGACAACGCGTGATGCCGCGGTGAGAAAAATAGCTGCCCAGGAGCAAAAAAAATTTTTTTTCTCAAATGTAGTAACGGATGCTAGAATGTGATTCGGGGTGGAATTCCATGTCTAAAAATATTTTTATTAGCTGTTTTTAAAAATCGAGTGGTTTTGCTGCCGGAGGAAGAAAATGCATGATGCCGCGGTCAGAAAGAAAGCTGCCCAGGAGCAAAAAAAATTTTTTTTCTCAAATGTAGTAACGGATGCTAGAATGTGATTCAGGGTGGAATTCCATGTCTAAAAATATTACTATTAGCTGGTTTTAAAAATCGAGTGTTTTTGCTGCCTGAGGAAGAAAACGCGTGATGCGGCGTTGAGAAAAATAGCTGCCAAGGAGCAAAAAAATTTTTTTTTCTCAAATGTAATATCGGATGCTAGAATGTGATTTAGGGTGGGATTCCATGTCTAAAAATATTATTATTAGCTTTTTTTAAAAATCGAGTGTTTTTGCTGCCCGAGGAAGACAACGCATGATGCCGCGGTGAGAAAAAAAGCTGCCCAGGAGCAAAAAATTTTTTTTTCTCAAATATAATAACGGATGCTAGAATGTGATTTGGGGTGGAATTCCATGTCTAAAAATATTACTATTAGCTGTTTTTAAAAATTGAGTGTTTTTGCTGCCCGAGGAAGAAAACGTGTGATGTCCCGGTAATAAAAAAAGCAGCCTAGGAGCAAAAAAATTTTTTTTTCTCAAATGTAATAACGGATGCTAGAATGTGATTCGGGGTGGAATTCTATGTCTAAAAATATTATTATTAGCTGTTTTTAAAAATCGAGTGTTTTTGCTGCCTGAGGAAGAAAACGCGTGATGCCGCGGTCAGAAAAAAGCTGCCCAGGAGCAAAAAAATTTTTTTCTCAAATGTAATAACGGATGCTAGAATGTGATTCGGGGTGGAATTCCATGTCTAAAAATATTATAATTAGCTGTTTTTAAAAATCGAGTGTTTTTGCTGCTCGAGGAATAAAACCCGTGATGCCGCGGTCAGAAAATAGGTGCCAAGGAGCAAAAAAAATTTTTTTTCTCAAATGTAATAACGGATGCGAGAATATGATTCGGGGTGAAATTCCATGTCTAAAAATATTATTATTAGCTGTTTTAAAAAATTGAGTGTTTTTGCTGCCCGAGGAAGAAAACGCCTGATGCCGCGGTCAGAAAAGTAGCTTCTCAGGAGCAAAAAAAATTTTTTTTCTCAAATGTAGTAACGGATGCTAGAATGTGATTCAGGGTGGAATTCCATGTCTAAAAATATTACTATTAGCTGGTTTTAAAAATCGAGTGTTTTTGCTGCCTGAGGAAGAAAACGCGTGATGCGGCGGTGAGAAAAATAGCTGCCAAGGAGCAAAAAAATTTTTTTTTCTCAAATGTAATATCGGATGCTAGAATGTGATTTAGGGTGGGATTCCATGTCTAAAAATATTATTATTAGCTTTTTTTAAAAATCGATTGTTTTTGCTGCCCGAGGAAGACAACGCATGATGCCGCGGTGAGAAAAAAAGCTGCCCAGGAGCAAAAAATTTTTTTTTCTCAAATATAATAACGGATGCTAGAATGTGATTCGGGGTGGAATTCCATGTCTAAAAATATTACTATTAGCTGTTTTTAAAAATTGAGTGTTTTTGCTGCCCGAGGAAGAAAACGTGTGATGTCCCGGTAATAAAAAAAGCAGCCTAGGAGCAAAAAAATTTTTTTTTCTCAAATGTAATAACGGATGCTAGAATGTGATTCGGGGTGGAATTCTATGTCTAAAAATATTATTATTAGCTGTTTTTAAAAATCGAGTGTTTTTGCTGCCTGAGGAAGAAAACGCGTGATGCCGCGGTCAGAAAAAAGCTGCCCAGGAGCAAAAAAATTTTTTTCTCAAATGTAATAACGGATGCTAGAATGTGATTCGGGGTGGAATTCCATGTCTAAAAATATTATAATTAGCTGTTTTTAAAAATCGAGTGTTTTTGCTGCTCGAGGAATAAAACCCGTGATGCCGCGGTCAGAAAATAGGTGCCAAGGAGCAAAAAAAATTTTTTTTCTCAAATGTAATAACGGATGCGAGAATATGATTCGGGGTGAAATTCCATGTCTAAAAATATTATTATTAGCTGTTTTAAAAAATTGAGTGTTTTTGCTGCCCGAGGAAGAAAACGCCTGATGCCGCGGTCAGAAAAGTAGCTTCTCAGGAGCAAAAAAAATTTTTTTTTTCAAATGTAATAACAGATGCTAGAATGTGATTCGGGGTGGAATTCCATGTCTACAAATATTATTATTAGCTGTTTTTAAAAATCGAGTGTTTTTGCTGCCGGAGGAAGACAACGCGTGATGCCGCGGTGAGAAAAATAGCTGCCCAGGAGCAAAAAAAATTTTTTTTCTCAAATGTAATAACGGATGCTAGAATGTGATTCGGGGTGGAATTCCATGTCTAAAAATATTACTATTAGCTGTTTTTAAAAATCGAGTGTTTTTGCTGCCCGAGGAAGAAAACGTGTGATGCCCCGGTAAGAAAAAAATCAGCCCAGGAGAAAATTTTTTTTTTCTCAAATGTAATAACGGATGCTAGAATGTGATTCGGGGTGGAATTCCATGTCTACAAATATTATTATTAGCTGTTTTTAAAAATCGAGTGTTTTTGCTGCCGGAGGAAGACAACGCGTGATGCCGCGGTGAGAAAAATAGCTGCCCAGGAGCAAAAAAAATTTTTTTTCTCAAATGTAGTAACGGATGCTAGAATGTGATTCGGGGTGGAATTCCATGTCTAAAAATATTACTATTAGCTGTTTTTAAAAATCGAGTGTTTTTGCTGCCTGAGGAAGAAAACGCGTGATGCCGCGTTGAGAAAAATAGCTGCCAAGGAGCAAAAAAAATTTTTTTTCTCAAATGTAATATCGGATGCTAGAATGTGATTCGGGGTGGAATTCCATGTCTAAAAATATTATTATTAGCTGTTTTTAAAAATCGAGTGTTTTTGCTTCCCGAGGAAGAAAACGCGTGATGATGCGGTCAGAAAAAAAGCTGCCCAGGAGCAAAAAAATTTTTTTTCTCAAATGTAATAACGGATGGTAGAATGTGATTCGGGGTGGAATTCCATGTCTAAAAATATTATTATTAGCTGTTTTTAAAAATCGAATGTTTTTGCTTCCCGAGGAAGAAAACGCGTGATGCCGCGGTGAGAAAAATAGCTGCCCAGGAGCAAAAAAAATTTTTTTTCTCAAATGTAGTAACGGATGCTAGAATGTGATTCGGGGTGGAATTCCATGTCTAAAAATATTACTATTAGCTGTTTTTAAAAATCGAGTGTTTTTGCTGCCTGAGGAAGAAAACGCGTGATGCCGCGTTGAGAAAAATAGCTGCCAAGGAGCAAAAAAATTTTTTTTTCTCAAATGTAATATCGGATGCTAGAATGTGATTCGGGGTGGAATTCCATGTCTAAAAATATTATTATTAGCTGTTTTTAAAAATCGAGTGTTTTTGCTTCCCGAGGAAGAAAACCCGTGATGATGCGGTCAGAAAAAAAGCTGCCCAGGAGCAAAAAAAATTTTTTTCTCAAATGTAATAACGGATGGTAGAATGTGATTCGGGGTGGAATTCCATGTCTAAAAATATTATTATTAGCTGTTTTTAAAAATCGAGTGTTTTTGCTGCCCGAGGAAGAAAACGTGTGATGCCCCGGTAAGAAAAAAATCAGCCCAGGAGAAAATTTTTTTTTTCTCAAATGTAATAACGGATGCTAGAATGTGATTCGGGGTGGAATTCCATGTCTACAAATATTATTATTAGCTGTTTTTAAAAATCGAGTGTTTTTGCTGCCGGAGGAAGACAACGCGTGATGCCGCGGTGAGAAAAATAGCTGCCCAGGAGCAAAAAAAATTTTTTTTCTCAAATGTAGTAACGGATGCTAGAATGTGATTCGGGGTGGAATTCCATGTCTAAAAATATTATTATTAGCTGTTTTTAAAAATCGAGTGTTTTTGCTGCCCGAGGAAGAAAACGCGTGATGCCGCGGTCAGAAAAAAAGCTGCCGAGGAGCAAAAAAATTTTTTTTTCTTAAATGTACTAACGGAGGCTAGAATGTGATTTGGGGTGGAATTCCATGTCTAAAAATATTATTATTAGCTGTTTTTAACAATCGAGTGTTTTTGCTGCCCGAGGAAGAAAACGCGTGATGCTGCCGTCAGAAAAAAAGCTGCCCAGGAGCAAAAAAAAATTTTCTTTCCCAAATGTAATAACGGATGCTAGAATGTGATGCGGTGTGGAATTCCATGTCTAAAAATATTATTATTAGCAGTTTTTAAAAATTGAGTGTTTTTGCTGCCCGAGGAAGAAAACGCATGATGCCGCGGTCAGAAAAAAAGCTGCACAGGAGCAAAAAAATTTTTTTTTCTCAAATGTAATAATGGATGGTAGAATGTGATTCAGGGTGGAATTCCATGTCTAAAAATATTATTATTAGCTGTTTTTAAAAATCGAGTGTTTTTGCTGCCCGAGGAAGAAAACGCGTGATGCCGCCGTTAGAAAAAAAGCTGCCCAGGAGCAAAAAAAAATTTTCTTTCCCAAATGTAATAACGGATGCTAGAATGTGATTCGGGGTGGAATTCCATGTCTAAAAATATCATTATTAGCTGTTTTTAAAAATCGAGTGTTTTTGCTGCCCGAGGAAGAAAACGCGTGATGATGCGGTCAGAAAAAAAGCTGCACAGGAGCAAAAAAAATTTTTTTCTCAAATGTAATAACGGATGCTAGAATGTGATTCGGGGTGGAACTCCATGTCTAAAAACATTATTATTAGCTGTTTTTAAAAATCAAGTGTTTTTGGTGCCCGAGGATGAAAATGCGTGATGCTGCGGTGAGAATAAAAGCTGCACAGGAGCAAAAAAAATTTTTTTCTCAAATGTAATAACGGATGCTAGAATGTGATTCGGGGTGGAATTCCATGTCTAAAAATATTACTATTAGCTGTTTTTAAAAATCGAGTGTTTTTGCTGCCCGAGGAAGACAACGTGTGATGCCCCGGTAAGAAAAAAATCAGCCCAGGAGAAAAATTTTTTTTTTCTCAAATGTAATAACGGATGCTAGAATGTGATTCGGGGTGGAATTCCATGTCTAAAAATATTTTTATTAGCTGTTTTTAAAAATCGAGTGGTTTTGCTGCCGGAGGAAGAAAATGCGTGTTGCCGCGGTCAGAAAGAAAGCTGCCCAGGAGCAAAAAAAATTTTTTTTCTCAAATGTAGTAACGGATGCTAGAATGTGATTCGGGGTGGAATTCCATGTCTAAAAATATTACTATTAGCTGTTTTTAAAAATCGAGTGTTTTTGCTGCCTGAGGAAGAAAACGCGTGATGCCGCGGTGAGAAAAATAGCTGCCAAGGAGCAAAAAAATTTTTTTTTCTCAAATGTAATATCGGATGCTAGAATGTGATTTAGGGTGGGATTCCATGTCTAAAAATATTATTATTAGCTGTTTTTAAAAATCGAGTGTTTTTGCTGCCCGAGGAAGACAACGCGTGATGCCGCGGTGAGAAAAAAAGCTGCCCAGGAGCAAAAAAAAATTTTCTTTCCCAAATGTAATAACGGATGCTAGAATGTGATTCGGGGTGGAATTCCATGTCTAAAAATATCATTATTAGCTGTTTTTAAAAATCGAGTGTTTTTGCTGCCCGAGGAAGAAAACGCGTGATGATGCGGTCAGAAAAAAAGCTGCACAGGAGCAAAAAAAATTTTTTTCTCAAATGTAATAACGGATGCTAGAATGTGATTCGGGGTGGAATTCCATGTCTAAAAACATTATTATTAGCTGTTTTTAAAAATCAAGTGTTTTTGGTGCCCGAGGATGAAAATGCGTGATGCTGCGGTGAGAATAAAAGCTGCACAGGAGCAAAAAAAAATTTTTTCTCAAATGTAATAACGGATGCTAGAATCCGATTCGGGGTGGAATTCCATGTCTAAAAATATTATAATTAGCTGTTTTTAAAAATCGAGTGTTTTTGCTGCCCGAGGAAGAAAACGCGTGATGCCCCGGTAAGAAAAAAATCAGCCCAGGAGAAAAAATTTTTTTTTTCTCAAATGTAATAACGGATGCTAGAATGTGATTCGGGGTGGAATTCCATGTCTAAAAATATTTTTATTAGCTGTTTTTAAAAATCGAGTGGTTTTGCTGCCGGAGGAAGAAAATGCATGATGCCGCGGTGAGAAAGAAAGCTGCCCAGGAGCAAAAAAAAATTTTTTTCTCAAATGTAATATCGGATGCTAGAATGTGATTTAGGGTGGGATTCCATGTCTAAAAATATTATTATTAGCTTTTTTTAAAAATCGAGTGTTTTTGCTGCCCGAGGAAGACAACGCATGATGCCGCGGTGAGAAAAAAAGCTGCCCAGGAGCAAAAAATTTTTTTTTCTCAAATATAATAACGGATGCTAGAATGTGATTCGGGGTGGAATTCCATGTCTAAAAATATTACTATTAGCTGTTTTTAAAAATTGAGTGTTTTTGCTGCCCGAGGAAGAAAACGTGTGATGTCCCGGTAATAAAAAAAGCAGCCTAGGAGCAAAAAAATTTTTTTTTCTCAAATGTAATAACGGATGCTAGAATGTGATTCGGGGTGGAATTCTATGTCTAAAAATATTATTATTAGCTGTTTTTAAAAATCGAGTGTTTTTGCTGCCTGAGGAAGAAAACGCGTGATGCCGCGGTCAGAAAAAAGCTGCCCAGGAGCAAAAAAATTTTTTTCTCAAATGTAATAACGGATGCTAGAATGTGATTCGGGGTGGAATTCCATGTCTAAAAATATTATTATTAGCTGTTTTTAAAAATCGAATGTTTTTGCTTCCCGAGGAACAAAACGCGTGATGCCGCGGTGAGAAAAATAGCTGCCCAGGAGCAAAAAAAATTTTTTTTCTCAAATGTAGTAACGGATGCTAGAATGTGATTCGGGGTGGAATTCCATGTCTAAAAATATTACTATTAGCTGTTTTTAAAAATCGAGTGTTTTTGCTGCCTGAGGAAGAAAACGCGTGATGCCGCGTTGAGAAAAATAGCTGCCAAGGAGCAAAAAAATTTTTTTTTCTCAAATGTAATATCGGATGCTAGAATGTGATTCGGGGTGGAATTCCATGTTTAAAAATATTATTATTAGCTGTTTTTAAAAATCGAGTGTTTTTGCTTCCCGAGGAAGAAAACGCGTGATGATGCGGTCAGAAAAAAAGCTGCCCAGGAGCAAAAAAAATATTTTTCTCAAATGTAATAACGGATGGTAGAATGTGATTCGGGGTGGAATTCCATGTCTAAAAATATTATTATTAGCTGTTTTTAAAAATCGAGTGTTTTTGCTGCCCGAGGAAGAAAACGTGTGATGCCCCGGTAAGAAAAAAATCAGCCCAGGAGAAAATTTTTTTTTTCTCAAATGTAATAACGGATGCTAGAATGTGATTCGGGGTGGAATTCCATGTCTACAAATATTATTATTAGCTGTTTTTAAAAATCGAGTGTTTTTGCTGCCGGAGGAAGACAACGCGTGATGCCGCGGTGAGAAAAAAAGCTGCCCAGGGGCAAAAAAAAATTTTCTTTCCCAAATGTAATAACGGATGCTAGAATGTGATGCGGTGTGGAATTCCATGTCTAAAAATATTATTATTAGCAGTTTTTAAAAATTGAGTGTTTTTGCTGCCCGAGGAAGAAAACGCATGATGCCGCGGTCAGAAAAAAAGCTGCACAGGAGCAAAAAAAAATTTTTTTCTCAAATGTAATAATGGATGGTAGAATGTGATTCAGGGTGGAATTCCATGTCTAAAAATATTATTATTAGCTGTTTTTAAAAATCGAGTGTTTTTGCTGCCCGAGGAAGAAAACGCGTGATGCCGCCGTTAGAAAAAAAGCTGCCCAGGAGCAAAAAAAAATTTTCTTTCCCAAATGTAATAACGGATGCTAGAATGTGATTCGGGGTGGAATTCCATGTCTAAAAATATCATTATTAGCTGTTTTTAAAAATCGAGTGTTTTTGCTGCCCGAGGAAGAAAACGCGTGATGATGCGGTCAGAAAAAAAGCTGCACAGGAGCAAAAAAAAATTTTTTCTCAAATGTAATAACGGATGCTAGAATGTGATTCGGGGTGGAACTCCATGTCTAAAAACATTATTATTAGCTGTTTTTAAAAATCAAGTGTTTTTGGTGCCCGAGGATGAAAATGCGTGATGCTGCGGTGAGAATAAAAGCTGCACAGGAGCAAAAAAAATTTTTTTCTCAAATGTAATAACGGATGCTAGAATGTGATTCGGGGTGGAATTCCATGTCTAAAAATATTACTATTAGCTGTTTTTAAAAATCGAGTGTTTTTGCTGCCTGAGGAAGAAAACGCGTGATGCCGCGTTGAGAAAAATAGCTGCCAAGGAGCAAAAAAATTTTTTTTTCTCAAATGTAATATCGGATGCTAGAATGTGATTCGGGGTGGAATTCCATGTCTAAAAATATTATTATTAGCTGTTTTTAAAAATTGAGTGTTTTTGCTTCCCGAGGAAGAAAACGCGTGATGATGCGGTCAGAAAAAAAGCTGCCCAGGAGCAAAAAAAATTTTTTTCTCAAATGTAATAACGGATGGTAGAATGTGATTCGGGGTGGAATTCCATGTCTAAAAATATTATTATTAGCTGTTTTTAAAAATCGAGTGTTTTTGCTGCCCGAGGAAGAAAACGTGTGATGCCCCGGTAAGAAAAAAATCAGCCCAGGAGAAAATTTTTTTTTTCTCAAATGTAATAACGGATGCTAGAATGTGATTCGGGGTGGAATTCCATGTCTACAAATATTATTATTAGCTGTTTTTAAAAATCGAGTGTTTTTGCTGCCGGAGGAAGACAACGCGTGATGCCGCGGTGAGAAAAATAGCTGCCCAGGAGCAAAAAAAATTTTTTTTCTCAAATGTAGTAACGGATGCTAGAATGTGATTCGGGGTGGAATTCCATGTCTAAAAATATTATTATTAGCTGTTTTTAAAAATCGAGTGTTTTTGCTGCCCGAGGAAGAAAACGCGTGATGCCGCGGTCAGAAAAAAAGCTGCCCAGGAGCAAAAAAATTTTTTTTTCTTAAATGTACTAACGGAGGCTAGAATGTGATTCGGGGTGGAATTCCATGTCTAAAAATATTATTATTAGCTGTTTTTAACAATCGAGTGTTTTTGCTGCCCGAGGAAGAAAACGCGTGATGCTGCCGTCAGAAAAAAAGCTGCCCAGGAGCAAAAAAAAATTTTCTTTCCCAAATGTAATAACGGATGCTAGAATGTGATCCGGTGTGAAATTCCATGTCTAAAAATATTATTATTAGCAGTTTTTAAAAATTGAGTGTTTTTGCTGCCCGAGGAAGAAAACGCATGATGCCGCGGTCAGAAAAAAAGCTGCACAGGAGCAAAAAAAATTTTTTTTCTCAAATGTAATAATGGATGGTAGAATGTGATTCAGGGTGGAATTCCATGTCTAAAAATATTATTATTAGCTGTTTTTAAAAATCGAGTGTTTTTGCTGCCCGAGGAAGAAAACGCGTGATGCCGCCGTTAGAAAAAAAGCTGCCCAGGAGCAAAAAAAAATTTTCTTTCCCAAATGTAATAACGGATGCTAGAATGTGATTCGGGGTGGAATTCCATGTCTAAAAATATGATTATTAGCTGTTTTTAAAAATCGAGTGTTTTTGCTGCCCGAGGAAGAAAACGCGTGATGATGCGGTCAGAAAAAAAGCTGCACAGGAGCAAAAAAAATTTTTTTCTCAAATGTAATAACGGATGCTAGAATGTGATTCGGGGTGGAACTCCATGTCTAAAAACATTATTATTAGCTGTTTTTAAAAATCAAATGTTTTTGGTGCCCGAGGATGAAAATGCGTGATGCTGCGGTGAGAATAAAAGCTGCACAGGAGCAAAAAAAATTTTTTTCTCAAATGTAATAACGGATGCTAGAATGTGATTCGGGGTGGAATTCCATGTCTAAAAATATTACTATTAGCTGTTTTTAAAAATCGAGTGTTTTTGCTGCCCGAGGAAGACAACATGTGATGCCCCGGTAAGAAAAAAATCAGCCCAGGAGAAAAAATTTTTTTTTCTCAAATGTAATAACGGATGCTAGAATGTGATTCGGGGTGGAATTCCATGTCTAAAAATATTTTTATTAACTGTTTTTAAAAATCGAGTGGTTTTGCTGCCGGAGGAAGAAAATGCGTGTTGCCGCGGTCAGAAAGAAAGCTGCCCAGGAGCAAAAAAATTTTTTTTTCTCAAATGTAGTAACGGATGCTAGAATGTGATTCGGGGTGGAATTCCATGTCTAAAAATATTACTATTAGCTGTTTTTAAAAATCGAGTGTTTTTGCTGCCTGAGGAAGAAAACCCGTGATGCCGCGGTGAGAAAAATAGCTGCCAAGGAGCAAAAAAATTTTTTTTTCTCAAATGTAATATCGGATGCTAGAATGTGATTTAGGGTGGGATTCCATGTCTAAAAATATTATTATTAGCTGTTTTTAAAAATCGAGTGTTTTTGCTGCCCGAGGAAGACAACGCGTGATGCCGCGGTGAGAAAAAAAGCTGCCCAGGAGCAAAAAAAAATTTTCTTTCCCAAATGTAATAACGGATGCTAGAATGTGATTCGGGGTGGAATTCCATGTCTAAAAATATCATTATTAGCTGTTTTTAAAAATCGAGTGTTTTTGCTGCCCGAGGAAGAAAACGCGTGATGATGCGGTCAGAAAAAAAGCTGCACAGGAGCAAAAAAAATTTTTTTCTCAAATGTAATAATGGATGCTAGAATGTGATTCGGGGTGGAATTCCATGTCTAAAAACATTATTATTAGCTGTTTTTAAAAATCAAGTGTTTTTGGTGCCCGAGGATGAAAATGCGTGATGCTGCGGTGAGAATAAAAGCTGCACAGGAGCAAAAAAAATTTTTTTCTCAAATGTAATAACGGATGCTAGAATCCGATTCGGGGTGGAATTCCATGTCTAAAAATATTATTATTAGCTGTTTTTAAAAATCGAGTGTTTTTGCTGCCCGAGGAAGAAAACGTGTGATGCCCCGGTAAGAAAAAAATCAGCCCAGGAGAAAAAATTTTTTTTTTCTCAAATGTAATAACGGATGCTAGAATGTGATTCGGGGTGGAATTCCATGTCTAAAAATATTACTATTAGCTGTTTTTAAAAATCGAGTGTTTTTGCTGCCTGAGGAAGAAAACGCGTGATGCCGCGTTGAGAAAAATAGCTGCCAAGGAGCAAAAAAATTTTTTTTTCTCAAATGTAATATCGGATGCTAGAATGTGATTCGGGGTGGAATTCCATGTCTAAAAATATTATTATTAGCTGTTTTTAAAAATCGAGTGTTTTTGCTTCCCGAGGAAGAAAACGCGTGATGATGCGGTCAGAAAAAAAGCTGCCCAGGAGCAAAAAAAATTTTTTTCTCAAATGTAATAACGGATGGTAGAATGTGATTCGGGGTGGAATTCCATGTCTAAAAATATTATTATTAGCTGTTTTTAAAAATCGAGTGTTTTTGCTGCCCGAGGAAGAAAACGTGTGATGCCCCGGTAAGAAAAAAATCAGCCCAGGAGAAAATTTTTTTTTTTCTCAAATGTAATAACGGATGCTAGAATGTGATTCGGGGTGGAATTCCATGTCTACAAATATTATTATTAGCTGTTTTTAAAAATCGAGTGTTTTTGCTGCCGGAGGAAGACAACGCGTGATGCCGCGGTGAGAAAAATAGCTGCCCAGGAGCAAAAAAAATTTTTTTTCTCAAATGTAGTAACGGATGCTAGAATGTGATTCGGGGTGGAATTCCATGTCTAAAAATATTATTATTAGCTGTTTTTAAAAATCGAGTGTTTTTGCTGCCCGAGGAAGAAAACGGGTGATGCCGCGGTCAGAAAAAAAGCTGCCCAGGAGCAAAAAAATTTTTTTTTCTTAAATGTACTAACGGAGGCTAGAATGTGATTCGGGGTGGAATTCCATGTCTAAAAATATTATTATTAGCTGTTTTTAACAATCGAGTGTTTTTGCTGCCCGAGGAAGAAAACGCGTGATGCTGCCGTCAGAAAAAAAGCTGCCCAGGGGCAAAAAAAAATTTTCTTTCCCAAATGTAATAACGGATGCTAGAATGTGATGCGGTGTGGAATTCCATGTCTAAAAATATTATTATTAGCAGTTTTTAAAAATTGAGTGTTTTTGCTGCCCGAGGAAGAAAACGCATGATGCCGCGGTCAGAAAAAAAGCTGCCCAGGAGCAAAAAAAATTTTTTTTCTCAAATGTAATAATGGATGGTAGAATGTGATTCAGGGTGGAATTCCATGTCTAAAAATATTATTATTAGCTGTTTTTAAAAATCGAGTGTTTTTGCTGCCCGAGGAAGAAAACGCGTGATGCCGCCGTTAGAAAAAAACCTGCCCAGGAGCAAAAAAAAATTTTCTTTCCCAAATGTAATAACGGATGCTAGAATGTGATTCGGGGTGGAATTCCATGTCTAAAAATATCATTATTAGCTGTTTTTAAAAATCGAGTGTTTTTGCTGCCCGAGGAAGAAAACGCGTGATGATGCGGTCAGAAAAAAAGCTGCACAGGAGCAAAAAAAATTTTTTTCTCAAATGTAATAACGTTTGCTAGAATGTGATTCGGGGTGGAACTCCATGTCTAAAAACATTATTATTAGCTGTTTTTAAAAATCAAGTGTTTTTGGTGCCCGAGGATGAAAATGCGTGATGCTGCGGTGAGAATAAAAGCTGCACAGGAGCAAAAAAAATTTTTTTCTCAAATGTAATAATGGATGCTAGAATGTGATTCGGGGTGGAATTCCATGTCTAAAAATATTACTATTAGCTGTTTTTAAAAATCGAGTGTTTTTGCTGCCTGAGGAAGAAAACGCGTGATGCCGCGGTGAGAAAAATAGCTGCCAAGGAGCAAAAAAATTTTTTTTTCTCAAATGTAATATCGGATGCTAGAATGTGATTTAGGGTGGGATTCCATGTCTAAAAATATTATTATTAGCTGTTTTTAAAAATCGAGTGTTTTTGCTGCCCGAGGAAGACAACGCGTGATGCCGCGGTGAGAAAAAAAGCTGCCCAGGAGCAAAAAAAAATTTTCTTTCCCAAATGTAATAACGGATGCTAGAATGTGATTCGGGGTGGAATTCCATGTCTAAAAATATCATTATTAGCTGTTTTTAAAAATCGAGTGTTTTTGCTGCCCGAGGAAGAAAACGCGTGATGATGCGGTCAGAAAAAAAGCTGCACAGGAGCAAAAAAAATTTTTTTCTCAAATGTAATAACGGATGCTAGAATGTGATTCGGGGTGGAATTCCATGTCTAAAAACATTATTATTAGCTGTTTTTAAAAATCAAGTGTTTTTGGTGCCCGAGGATGAAAATGCGTGATGCTGCGGTGAGAATAAAAGCTGCACAGGAGCAAAAAAAATTTTTTTCTCAAATGTAATAACGGATGCTAGAATCCGATTCGGGGTGGAATTCCATGTCTAAAAATATTATTATTAGCTGTTTTTAAAAATCGAGTGTTTTTGCTGCCCGAGGAAGAAAACGTGTGATGCCCCGGTAAGAAAAAAATCAGCCCAGGAGAAAAAATTTTTTTTTTCTCAAATGTAATAACGGATGCTAGAATGTGATTCGGGGTGGAATTCCATGTCTACAAATATTACTATTAGCTGTTTTTAAAAATCGAGTGTTTTTGCTGCCTGAGGAAGAAAACGCGTGATGCCGCGTTGAGAAAAATAGCTGCCAAGGAGCAAAAAAATTTTTTTTTCTCAAATGTAATATCGGATGCTAGAATGTGATTCGGGGTGGAATTCCATGTCTAAAAATATTATTATTAGCTGTTTTTAAAAATCGAGTGTTTTTGCTGCCCGAGGAAGAGAACGGGTGATGCCGCGGTCAGAAAAAAAGCTGCCCAGGAGCAAAAAAAATTTTTTTTCTCAAATGTAATAATGGATGGTAGAATGTGATTCAGGGTGGAATTCCATGTCTAAAAATATTATTATTAGCTGTTTTTAAAAATCGAGTGTTTTTGCTGCCCGAGGAAGAAAACGCGTGATGCCGCCGTTAGAAAAAAAGCTGCCCAGGAGCAAAAAAAAATTTTCTTTCCCAAATGTAATAACGGATGCTAGAATGTGATTCGGGGTGGAATTCCATGTCTAAAAATATCATTATTAGCTGTTTTTAAAAATCGAGTGTTTTTGCTGCCCGAGGAAGAAAACGCGTGATGATGCGGTCAGAAAAAAAGCTGCACAGGAGCAAAAAAAATTTTTTTCTCAAATGTAATAACGGATGCTAGAATGTGATTCGGGGTGGAACTCCATGTCTAAAAACATTATTATTAGCTGTTTTTAAAAATCAAGTGTTTTTGGTGCCCGAGGATGAAAATGCGTGATGCTGCGGTGAGAATAAAAGCTGCACAGGAGCAAAAAAATTTTTTTTCTCAAATGTAATAACGGATGCTAGAATGTGATTCGGGGTGGAATTCCATGTCTAAAAATATTACTATTAGCTGTTTTTAAAAATCGAGTGTTTTTGCTGCCCGAGGAAGACAACGCGTGATGCCGCGGTGAGAAAAAAAGCTGCCCAGGAGCAAAAAAAAATTTTCTTTCCCAAATGTAATAACGGATGCTAGAATGTGATTCGGGGTGGAATTCCATGTCTAAAAATATCATTATTAGCTGTTTTTAAAAATCGAGTGTTTTTGCTGCCCGAGGAAGAAAACGCGTGATGATGCGGTCAGAAAAAAAGCTGCACAGGAGCAAAAAAAATTTTTTTCTCAAATGTAATAACGGATGCTAGAATGTGATTCGGGGTGGAATTCCATGTCTAAAAACATTATTATTAGCTGTTTTTAAAAATCAAGTGTTTTTGGTGCCCGAGGATGAAAATGCGTGATGCTGCGGTGAGAATAAAAGCTGCACAGGAGCAAAAAAAATTTTTTCCTCAAATGTAATAACGGATGCTAGAATCCGATTCGGGGTGGAATTCCATGTCTAAAAATATTATTATTAGCTGTTTTTAAAAATCGAGTGTTTTTGCTGCCCGAGGAAGAAAACGTGTGATGCCCCGGTAAGAAAAAAATCAGCCCAGGAGAAAAAAATTTTTTTTTCTCAAATGTAATAACGGATGCTAGAATGTGATTCGGGGTGGAATTCCATGTCTACAAATATTATTATTAGCTGTTTTTAAAAATCGAGTGTTTTTGCTGCCGGAGGAAGTCAACGCGTGATGCCGCGGTGAGAAAAATAGCTGCCCAGGAGCAAAAAAAATTTTTTTTCTCAAATGTAGTAACGGATGCTAGAATGTGATTCGGGGTGGAATTCCATGTCTAAAAATATTACTATTAGCTGTTTTTAAAAATCGAGTGTTTTTGCTGCCTGAGGAAGAAAACGCGTGATGCCGCGTTGAGAAAAATAGCTGCCAAGGAGCAAAAAATTTTTTTTTTCTCAAATGTAATATCGGATGCTAGAAGGTGATTCGGGGTGGAATTCCATGTCTAAAAATATTACTATTAGCTGTTTTTAAAAATCGAGTGTTTTTGCTGCCCGAGGAAGAAAACGTGTGATGCCCCGGTAAGAAAAAAATCAGCCCAGGAGAAAAAATTTTTTTTTCTCAAATGTAATAACGGATGCTAGAATGTGATTCGGGGTGGAATTCCATGTCTAAAAATATTTTTATTAGCTGTTTTTAAAAATCGAGTGGTTTTGCTGCCGGAAGAAGAAAATGCGTGATGCCGCGGTCAGAAAGAAAGCTGCCCAGGAGCAAAAAAAATTTTTTTTCTCAAATGTAGTAACGGATGCTAGAATGTGATTCGGGGTGGAATTCCATGTCTAAAAATATTATTATTAGCTGTTTTTAAAAATCGAGTGTTTTTGCTTCCCGAGGAAGAAAACGCGTGATGATGCGGTCAGAAAAAAAGCTGCCCAGGAGCAAAAAAAATTTTTTTTCTCAAATGTAATAACGGATGGTAGAATGTGATTCGGGGTGGAATTCCATGTCTAAAAATATTATTATTAGCTGTTTTTAAAAATCGAATGTTTTTGCTTCCCGAGGAAGAAAACGCGTGATGCCGCGGTGAGAAAAATAGCTGCCCAGGAGCAAAAAAAATTTTTTTTCTCAAATGTAGTAACGGATGCTAGAATGTGATTCGGGGTGGAATTCCATGTCTAAAAATATTACTATTAGCTGTTTTTAAAAATCGAGTGTTTTTGCTGCCTGAGGAAGACAACGCGTGATGCCGCGGTGAGAAAAATAGCTGCCCAGGAGCAAAAAAAATTTTTTTTCTCAAATGTAATAACGGATGCTAGAATGTGATTCGGGGTGGAATTCCATGTCTAAAAATATTACTATTAGCTGTTTTTAAAAATCGAGTGTTTTTGCTGCCCGAGGAAGAAAACGTGTGATGCCCCGGTAAGAAAAAAATCAGCCCAGGAGAAAATTTTTTTTTTTCTAAAATGTAATAACGGATGCTAGAATGTGATTCGGGGTGGAATTCCATGTCTACAAATATTATTATTAGCTGTTTTTAAAAATCGAGTGTTTTTGCTGCCGGAGGAAGACAACGCGTGATGCCGCGGTGAGAAAAATAGCTGCCCAGGAGCAAAAAAAATTTTTTTTCTCAAATGTAGTAACGGATGCTAGAATGTGATTCGGGGTGGAATTCCATGTCTAAAAATATTACTATTAGCTGTTTTTAAAAATCGAGTGTTTTTGCTGCCCGAGGAAGAAAACGCGTGATGATGCGGTCAGAAAAAAAGCTGCACAGGAGCAAAAAAAATTTTTTTCTCAAATGTAATAACGGATGCTAGAATGTGATTCGGGGTGGAATTCCATGTCTAAAAACATTATTATTAGCTGTTTTTAAAAATCAAGTGTTTTTGGTGCCCGAGGATGAAAATGCGTGATGCTGCGGTGAGAATAAAAGCTGCACAGGAGCAAAAAAAATTTTTTTCTCAAATGTAATAACGGATGCTAGAATCCGATTCGGGGTGGAATTCCATGTCTAAAAATATTATTATTAGCTGTTTTTAAAAATCGAGTGTTTTTGCTGCCCGAGGAAGAAAACGTGTGATGCCCCGGTAAGAAAAAAATCAGCCCAGGAGAAAAAATTTTTTTTTTCTCAAATGTAATAACGGATGCTAGAATGTGATTCGGGGTGGAATTCCATGTCTACAAATATTATTATTAGCTGTTTTTAAAAATCGAGTGTTTTTGCTGCCGGAGGAAGTCAACGCGTGATGCCGCGGTGAGAAAAATAGCTGCCCAGGAGCAAAAAAAATTTTTTTTCTCAAATGTAGTAACGGATGCTAGAATGTGATTCGGGGTGGAATTCCATGTCTAAAAATATTACTATTAGCTGTTTTTAAAAATCGAGTGTTTTTGCTGCCTGAGGAAGAAAACGCGTGATGCCGCGTTGAGAAAAATAGCTGCCAAGGAGCAAAAAAATTTTTTTTTCTCAAATGTAATATCGGATGCTAGAATGTGATTCGGGGTGGAATTCCATGTCTAAAAATATTACTATTAGCTGTTTTTAAAAATCGAGTGTTTTTGCTGCCCGAGGAAGAAAACGTGTGATGCCCCGGTAAGAAAAAAATCAGCCCAGGAGAAAAAAATTTTTTTTCTCAAATGTAATAACGGATGCTAGAATGTGATTCGGGGTGGAATTCCATGTCTAAAAATATTTTTATTAGCTGTTTTTAAAAATCGAGTGTTTTTGCTGCCCGAGGAAGAAAACGTGTGATGCCCCGGTAAGAAAAAAATCAGCCCAGGAGAAATTTTTTTTTGTTCTAAAATGTAATAACGGATGCTAGAATGTGATTCGGGGTGGAATTCCATGTCTACAAATATTATTATTAGCTGTTTTTAAAAATCGAGTGTTTTTGCTGCCGGAGGAAGACAACGCGTGATGCCGCGGTGAGAAAAATAGCTGCCCAGGAGCAAAAAAAATTTTTTTTCTCAAATGTAGTAACGGATGCTAGAATGTGATTCGGGGTGGAATTCCATGTCTAAAAATATTACTATTAGCTGTTTTTAAAAATCGAGTGTTTTTGCTGCCTGAGGAAGAAAACGCGTGATGCCGCGTTGAGAAAAATAGCTGCCAAGGAGCAAAAAAATTTTTTTTTCTCAAATGTAATATCGGATGCTAGAATGTGATTCGGGGTGGAATTCCATGTCTAAAAATATTACTATTAGCTGTTTTTAAAAATCGAGTGTTTTTGCTGCCCGAGGAAGAAAACGTGTGATGCCCCGGTAAGAAAAAAATCAGCCCAGGAGAAAAAATTTTTTTTTCTCAAATGTAATAACGGATGCTAGAATGTGATTCGGGGTGGAATTCCATGTCTAAAAATATTTTTATTAGCTGTTTTTAAAAATCGAGTGGTTTTGCTGCCGGAAGAAGAAAATGCGTGATGCCGCGGTCAGAAAGAAAGCTGCCCAGGAGCAAAAAAAATTTTTTTTCTCAAATGTAGTAACGGATGCTAGAATGTGATTCGGGGTGGAATTCCATGTCTAAAAATATTATTATTAGCTGTTTTTAAAAATCGAGTGTTTTTGCTTCCCGAGGAAGAAAACGCGTGATGATGCGGTCAGAAAAAAAGCTGCCCAGGAGCAAAAAAATTTTTTTTCTCAAATGTAATAACGGATGGTAGAATGTGATTCGGGGTGGAATTCCATGTCTAAAAATATTATTATTAGCTGTTTTTAAAAATCGAATGTTTTTGCTTCCCGAGGAAGAAAACGCGTGATGCCGCGGTGAGAAAAATAGCTGCCCAGGAGCAAAAAAAATTTTTTTTCTCAAATGTAGTAACGGATGCTAGAATGTGATTCGGGGTGGAATTCCATGTCTAAAAATATTACTATTAGCTGTTTTTAAAAATCGAGTGTTTTTGCTGCCTGAGGAAGACAACGCGTGATGCCGCGGTGAGAAAAATAGCTGCCCAGGAGCAAAAAAAATTTTTTTTCTCAAATGTAATAACGGATGCTAGAATGTGATTCGGGGTGGAATTCCATGTCTAAAAATATTACTATTAGCTGTTTTTAAAAATCGAGTGTTTTTGCTGCCCGAGGAAGAAAACGTGTGATGCCCCGGTAAGAAAAAAATCAGCCCAGGAGAAAATTTTTTTTTTTCTAAAATGTAATAACGGATGCTAGAATGTGATTCGGGGTGGAATTCCATGTCTACAAATATTATTATTAGCTGTTTTTAAAAATCGAGTGTTTTTGCTGCCGGAGGAAGACAACGCGTGATGCCGCGGTGAGAAAAATAGCTGCCCAGGAGCAAAAAAAATTTTTTTTCTCAAATGTAGTAACGGATGCTAGAATGTGATTCGGGGTGGAATTCCATGTCTAAAAATATTACTATTAGCTGTTTTTAAAAATCGAGTGTTTTTGCTGCCTGAGGAAGAAAACGCGTGATGCCGCGTTGAGAAAAATAGCTGCCAAGGAGCAAAAAATTTTTTTTTTCTCAAATGTAATATCGGATGCTAGAATGTGATTCGGGGTGGAATTCCATGTCTAAAAATATTACTATTAGCTGTTTTTAAAAATCGAGTGTTTTTGCTGCCCGAGGAAGAAAACGTGTGATGCCCCAGTAAGAAAAAAATCAGCCCAGGAGAAAAAATTTTTTTTTCTCAAATGTAATAA
Source organism: Arizona elegans (assembly GCA_022577455.1). Taxonomy (NCBI): domain Eukaryota; kingdom Metazoa; phylum Chordata; class Lepidosauria; order Squamata; family Colubridae; genus Arizona; species Arizona elegans. The sequence continues at coordinate 162,320,228 of JAKOOJ010000001.1, forward strand.
CGGATGCTAGAATGTGATTCGGGGTGGAATTCCATGTCTAAAAATATTTTTATTAGCTGTTTTTAAAAATCGAGTGGTTTTGCTGCCGGAAGAAGAAAATGCGTGATGCCGCGGTCAGAAAGAAAGCTGCCCAGGAGCAAAAAAAATTTTTTTTCTCAAATGTAGTAACGGATGCTAGAATGTGATTCGGGGTGGAATTCCATGTCTGAAAATATTATTATTAGCTGTTTTTAAAAATCGAGTGTTTTTGCTTCCCGAGGAAGAAAACGCGTGATGATGCGGTCAGAAAAAAAGCTGCCCAGGAGCAAAAAAATTTTTTTTCTCAAATGTAATAACGGATGGTAGAATGTGATTCGGGGTGGAATTCCATGTCTAAAAATATTATTATTAGCTGTTTTTAAAAATCGAATGTTTTTGCTTCCCGAGGAAGAAAACGCGTGATGCCGCGGTGAGAAAAATAGCTGCCCAGGAGCAAAAAAATTTTTTTTTCTCAAATGTAGTAACGGATGCTAGAATGTGATTCGGGGTGGAATTCCATGTCTAAAAATATTACTATTAGCTGTTTTTAAAAATCGAGTGTTTTTGCTGCCTGAGGAAGAAAACGCGTGATGCCGCGTTGAGAATAATAGCTGCCAAGGAGCAAAAAATTTTTTTTTTCTCAAATGTAATATCGGATGCTAGAATGTGATTCGGGGTGGAATTCCATGTCTAAAAATATTATTATTAGCTGTTTTTAAAAATCGAGTGTTTTTGCTTCCCGAGGAAGAAAACGCGTGATGATGCGGTCAGAAAAAAAGCTGCCCAGGAGCAAAAAAAATTTTTTTCTCAAATGTAATAACGGATGGTAGAATGTGATTCGGGGTGGAATTCCATGTCTAAAAATATTATTATTAGCTGTTTTTAAAAATCGAGTGTTTTTGCTGCCCGAGGAAGAAAACGTGTGATGCCCCGGTAAGAAAAAAATCAGCCCAGGAGAAAATTTTTTTTTTCTCAAATGTAATAACGGATGCTAGAATGTGATTCGGGGTGGAATTCCATGTCTACAAATATTATTATTAGCTGTTTTTAAAAATCGAGTGTTTTTGCTGCCGGAGGAAGACAACGCGTGATGCCGCGGTGAGAAAAATAGCTGCCCAGGAGCAAAAAAAATTTTTTTTCTCAAATGTGGTAACGGATGCTAGAATGTGATTCGGGGTGGAATTCCATGTCTAAAAATATTATTATTAGCTGTTTTTAAAAATCGAGTGTTTTTGCTGCCCGAGGAAGAAAACGCGTGATGCCGCGGTCAGAAAAAAAGCTGCCCAGGAGCAAAAAAATTTTTTTTTCTTAAATGTACTAACGGATGCTAGAATGTGATTCGGGGTGGAATTCCATATCTAAAAATATTATTATTAGCTGTTTTTAACAATCGAGTGTTTTTGCTGCCCGAGGAAGAAAACGCGTGATGCTGCCGTCAGAAAAAAAGCTGCCAAGAAGCAAAAAAAAATTTTCTTTCCCAAATGTAATAACGGATGCTAGAATGTGATGCGGTGTGGAATTCCATGTCTAAAAATATTATTATTAGCAGTTTTTAAAAATTGAGTGTTTTTGCTGCCCGAGGAAGACAACGCGTTATGCCGCGGTGAGAAAAAAAGCTGCCCAGGAGCAAAAAAAAATTTTCTTTCCCAAATGTAATAACGGATGCTAGAATGTGATTCGGGGTGGAATTCCATGTCTAAAAATATCATTATTAGCTGTTTTTAAAAATCGAGTGTTTTTGCTGCCCGAGGAAGAAAACGCGTGATGATGCGGTCAGAAAAAAAGCTGCACAGGAGCAAAAAAAATTTTTTTCTCAAATGTAATAACGGATGCTAGAATGTGATTCGGGGTGGAACTCCATGTCTAAAAACATTATTATTAGCTGTTTTTAAAAATCAAGTGTTTTTGGTGCCCGAGGATGAAAATGCGTGATGCTGCGGTGAGAATAAAAACTGCACAGGAGCAAAAAAAATTTTTTTCTCAAATGTAATAATGGATGCTAGAATCCGAATCGGGGTGGAATTCCATGTCTAAAAATATTATTATTAGCTGTTTTTAAAAATCGAGTGTTTTTGCTGCCCGAGGAAGAAAACGTGTGATGCCCCGGTAAGAAAAAAATCAGCCCAGGAGAAAAAATTTTTTTTTCTCAAATGTAATAACGGATGCTAGAATGTGATTCGGGGTGGAATTCCATGTCTAAAAATATTTTTATTAGCTGTTTTTAAAAATCGAGTGGTTTTGCTGCCGAAGGAAGAAAATGCATGATGCCGCGGTGAGAAAGAAAGCTGCCCAGGAGCAAAAAAAAATTTTTTTCTCAAATGTAATATCGGATGCTAGAATGTGATTTAGGGTGGGATTCCATGTCTAAAAATATAATTATTAGCTTTTTTTAAAAATCGAGTGTTTTTGCTGCCCGAGGAAGACAACGCATGATGCCGCGGTGAGAAAAAAAGCTGCCCAGGAGCAAAAAATTTTTTTTTCTCAAATATAATAACGGATGCTAGAATGTGATTCGGGGTGGAATTCCATGTCTAAAAATATTACTATTAGCTGTTTTTAAAAATTGAGTGTTTTTGCTGCCCGAGGAAGAAAACGTGTGATGTCCCGGTAATAAAAAAAGCAGCCTAGGAGCAAAAAAATTTTTTTTTCTCAAATGTAATAACGGATGCTAGAATGTGATTCGGGGTGGAATTCTATGTCTAAAAATATTATTATTAGCTGTTTTTAAAAATCGAGTGTTTTTGCTGCCTGAGGAAGAAAACGCGTGATGCCGCGGTCAGAAAAAAGCTGCCCAGGAGCAAAAAAAATTTTTTCTCAAATGTAATAACGGATGCTAGAATGTGATTCGGGGTGGAATTCCATGTCTAAAAATATTATTATTAGCTGTTTTTAAAAATCGAGTGTTTTTGCTGCTCGAGGAATAAAACCCGTGATGCCGCGGTCAGAAAATAGGTGCCAAGGAGCAAAAAAAAATTTTTTTCTCAAATGTAATAACGGATGCGTGAATATGATTCGGGGTGAAATTCCATGTCTAAAAATATTATTATTAGCTGTTTTAAAAAATTGAGTGTTTTTGCTGCCCGAGGAAGAAAACGCCTGATGCCGCGGTCAGAAAAGTAGCTTCTCAGGAGCAAAAAATTTTTTTTTTCTCAAATGTAATAACAGATGCTAGAATGTGATTCGGGGTGGAATTCCATGTCTACAAATATTATTATTAGCTGTTTTTAAAAATCGAGTGTTTTTGCTGCCGGAGGAAGACAACGCGTGATGCCGCGGTGAGAAAAATAGCTGCCCAGGAGCAAAAAAAATTTTTTTTCTCAAATGTAATAACGGATGCTAGAATGTGATTCGGGGTGGAATTCCATGTCTAAAAATATTACTATTAGCTGTTTTTAAAAATCGAGTGTTTTTGCTGCCCGAGGAAGAAAACGTGTGATGCCCCGGTAAGAAAAAAATCAGCCCAGGAGAAAAATTTTTTTTTTCTAAAATGTAATAACGGATGCTAGAATGTGATTCGGGGTGGAATTCCATGTCTACAAATATTATTATTAGCTGTTTTTAAAAATCGAGTGTTTTTGCTGCCGGAGGAAGACAACGCGTGATGCCGCGGTGAGAAAAATAGCTGCCCAGGAGCAAAAAAAATTTTTTTTCTCAAATGTAGTAACGGATGCTAGAATGTGATTCGGGGTGGAATTCCATGTCTAAAAATATTACTATTAGCTGTTTTTAAAAATCAAGTGTTTTTGCTGCCTAAGGAAGAAAACGCGTGATGCCGCGTTGAGAAAAATAGCTGCCAAGGAGCAAAAAATTTTTTTTTTCTCAAATGTAATATCGGATGCTAGAATGTGATTCGGGGTGGAATTCCATGTCTAAAAATATTACTATTAGCTGTTTTTAAAAATCGAGTGTTTTTGCTGCCCGAGGAAGAAAACGTGTGATGCCCCGGTAAGAAAAAAATCAGCCCAGGAGAAAAAATTTTTTTTTCTCAAATGTAATAACGGATGCTAGAATGTGATTCGGGGTGGAATTCCATGTCTAAAAATATTTTTATTAGCTGTTTTTAAAAATCGAGTGGTTTTGCTGCCGGAAGAAGAAAATGCGTGATGCCGCGGTCAGAAAGAAAGCTGCCCAGGAGCAAAAAAAATTTTTTTTCTCAAATGTAGTAACGGATGCTAGAATGTGATTCGGGGTGGAATTCCATGTCTAAAAATATTACTATTAGCTGTTTTTAAAAATCGAGTGTTTTTGCTGCCTGAGGAAGAAAACGCGTGATGCCGCGGTGAGAAAAATAGCTGCCAAGGAGCAAAAAATTTTTTTTTCTCAAATGTAATATCGGATGCTAGAATGTGATTTAGGGTGGGATTCCATGTCTAAAAATATTATTATTAGCTGTTTTTAAAAATCGAGTGTTTTTGCTGCCCGAGGAAGACAACGCGTGATGATGCGGTCAGAAAAAAAGCTGCACAGGAGCAAAAAAAATTTTTTTCTCAAATGTAATAACGGATGCTAGAATGTGATTCGGGGTGGAATTCCATGTCTAAAAACATTATTATTAGCTGTTTTTAAAAATCAAGTGTTTTTGGTGCCCGAGGATGAAAATGCGTGATGCTGCGGTGAGAATAAAAGCTGCACAGGAGCAAAAAAAATTTTTTTCTCAAATGTAATAACGGATGCTAGAATGTGATTCGGGGTGGAATTCCATGTCTAAAAATATTTTTATTAGCTGTTTTTAAAAATCGAGTGGTTTTGCTGCCGGAGGAAGAAAATGCGTGATGCCGCGGTCAGAAAGAAAGCTGCCCAGGAGCAAAAAAATTTTTTTTCTCAAATATAATAACGGATGCTAGAATGTGATTCGGGGTGGAATTCCATGTCTAAAAATATTACTATTAGCTGTTTTTAAAAATTGAGTGTTTTTGCTGCCTGAGGAAGAAAACGTGTGATGTCCCGGTAATAAAAAAAGCAGCCTAGGAGCAAAAAATTTTTTTTTTCTCAAATGTAATAACGGATGCTAGAATGTGATTCGGGGTGGAATTCTATGTCTAAAAATATTATTATTAGCTGTTTTTAAAAATCGAGTGTTTTTGCTGCCTGAGGAAGAAAACGCGTGGTGCCGCGGTCAGAAAAAAGCTGCCCAGGAGCAAAAAAATTTTTTTCTCAAATGTAATAACGGATGCTAGAATGTGATTCGGGGTGGAATTCCATGTCTAAAAATATTATTATTAGCTGTTTTTAAAAATCGAGTGTTTTTGCTGCTCGAGGAATAAAACCCGTGATGCCGCGGTCAGAAAATAGGTGCCAAGGAGCAAAAAAAAATTTTTTTCTCAAATGTAATAACGGATGCGAGAATATGATTCGGGGTGAAATTCCATGTCTAAAAATATTATTATTAGCTGTTTTAAAAAATTGAGTGTTTTTGCTGCCCGAGGAAGAAAACGCCTGATGTCAGAAAAGTAGCTTCTCAGGAGTAGTAGCTTCTCAGGTCAGAAAAGTAGCTTCTCAGGAGCAAAAAAAAAATTTTTTCTCAAATGTAATAATGGATGCTAGAATGTGATTCGGGGTGGAATTCCATGTCTACAAATATTATTATTAGCTGTTTTTAAAAATCGAGTGTTTTTGCTGCCGGAGGAAGACAACGCGTGATGCCGCGGTGAGAAAAATAGCTGCCCAGGAGCAAAAAAAATTTTTTTTTCTCAAATGTAATAACGGATGCTAGAATGTGATTCGGGGTGGAATTCCATGTCTAAAAATATTATTATTAGCTGTTTTTAAAAATCGAGTGTTTTTGCTGCCCGAGGAAGAAAACGCGTGATGCCGCGGTAAGAAAAAAAGCTGCCCAGGAGCAAAAAAATTTTTTTTCTCAAATGTAATAATGGATGCTAGAATGTGATTCGGGGTGGAATTCCATGTCTAAAAATATTACTATTAGCTGTTTTTAAAAATCGAGTGTTTTTGCTGCCCGAGGAAGAAAACGTGTGATGCCCCGGTAAGAAAAAAATCAGCCCAGGAGAAAAATTTTTTTTTTCTCAAATGTAATAACGGATGCTAGAATGTGATTCGGGGTGGAATTCCATGTCTAAAAATATTATTATTAGCTGTTTTTAAAAATCGAGTGTTTTTGTTGCCCGAGGAAGAAAACGCGTGATGCCGCCGTCAGAAAAAAAGCTGCCCAGGAGCAAAAAAAAAATTTCTTTCCCAAATGTAATAACGGATGCTAGAATGTGATGCATTTTGGAATTCCATGTCTAAAAATATTATTATTAGCAGTTTTTAAAAATCGAGTGTTTTTGCTGCCCGAGGAAGAAAACGCGTGATGATGCGGTCAGAAAAAAAGCTGCCCAGGAGCAAAAAAATTTTTTTTCTCAAATGTAATAACGGATGGTAGAATGTGATTCGGGGTGGAATTCCATGTCTAAAAATATTATTATTAGCTGTTTTTAAAAATCGAATATTTTTGCTTCCCGAGGAAGAAAACGCCTGATGCCGCGGTCAGAAAAAAAGCTGCCCAGGAGCAAAAAAATTTTTTTTTCTCAAATGTAATAACGGATACTAGAATGTGATTCGGGGTGGAATTCCATGTCTAAAAATATTATTATTAGCTGTTTTTAACAATCGAGTGTTTTTGCTGCCCGAGGAAGAAAACCCGTGATGCTGCCGTCAGAAAAAAAGTTGCCCAGGAGCAAAAAAAAATTTTCTTTCCCAAATGTAATAACGGATGCTAGAATGTGATGCGGTGTGGAATTCCATGTCTAAAAATATTATTATTAGCAGTTTTTAAAAATTGAGTGTTTTTGCTGCCCGAGGAAGAAAACGCAAGATGCCGCGGTCAGAAAAAAAGCTGCACAGGAGCAAAAAAAATTTTTTTTCTCAAATGTAATAATGGATGCTAGAATGTGATTCGGGGTGGAATTCCATGTCTACAAATATTATTATTAGCTGTTTTTAAAAATCGAGTGTTTTTGCTGCCGGAGGAAGACAACGCGTGATGCCGCGGTGAGAAAAATAGCTGCCCAGGAGCAAAAAAAATTTTTTTTTCTCAAATGTAATAACGGATGCTAGAATGTGATTCGGGGTGGAATTCCATGTCTAAAAATATTATTATTAGCTGTTTTTAAAAATCGAGTGTTTTTGCTGCCCGAGGAAGAAAACGCGTGATGCCGCGGTAAGAAAAAAAGCTGCCCAGGAGCAAAAAAATTTTTTTTCTCAAATGTAATAATGGATGCTAGAATGTGATTCGGGGTGGAATTCCATGTCTAAAAATATTACTATTAGCTGTTTTTAAAAATCGAGTGTTTTTGCTGCCCGAGGAAGAAAACGTGTGATGCCCCGGTAAGAAAAAAATCAGCCCAGGAGAAAAATTTTTTTTTTCTCAAATGTAATAACGGATGCTAGAATGTGATTCGGGGTGGAATTCCATGTCTAAAAATATTTTTATTAGCTGTTTTTAAAAATCGAGTGGTTTTGCTGCCGGAGGAAGAAAATGCGTGATGCCGCGGTCAGAAAGAAAGCTGCCCAGGAGCAAAAAAAATTTTTTTTCTCAAATGTAGTAACGGATGCTAGAATGTGATTCGGGGTGGAATTCCATGTCTAAAAATATTATTATTAGCTGTTTTTAAAAATCGAGTGTTTTTGCTGCCCGAGGAAGAAAACGCGTGATGCCGCCGTCAGAAAAAAAGCTGCCCAGGAGCAAAAAAAAAATTTCTTTCCCAAATGTAATAACGGATGCTAGAATGTGATGCATTTTGGAATTCCATGTCTAAAAATATTATTATTAGCAGTTTTTAAAAATCGAGTGTTTTTGCTGCCTGAGGAAGAAAACGCGTGATGCCGCGTTGAGAAAAATAGCTGCCAAGGAGCAAAAAATTTTTTTTTTCTCAAATGTAATATCGGATGCTAGAATGTGATTCGGGGTGGAATTCCATGTCTAAAAATATTACTATTAGCTGTTTTTAAAAATCGAGTGTTTTTGCTGCCCGAGGAAGAAAACGTGTGATTCCCCGGTAAGAAAAAAATCAGCCCAGGAGAAAAATTTTTTTTTTCTCAAATGTAATAACGGATGCTAGAATGTGATTCGGGGTGGAATTCCATGTCTAAAAATATTTTTATTAGCTGTTTTTAAAAATCGAGTGGTTTTGCTGCTGGAAGAAGAAAATGCGTGATGCCGCGGTCAGAAAGAAAGCTGCCCAGGAGCAAAAAAAATTTTTTTTCTCAAATGTAGTAACGGATGCTAGAATGTGATTCGGGGTGGAATTCCATGTCTAAAAATATTACTATTAGCTGTTTTTAAAAATCGAGTGTTTTTGCTGCCTGAGGAAGAAAACGCGTGATGCCGCGGTGAGAAAAATAGCTGCCAAGGAGCAAAAAAATTTTTTTTCTCAAATGTAATATCGGATGCTAGAATGTGATTTAGGGTGGGATTCCATGTCTAAAAATATTATTATTAGCTGTTTTTAAAAATCGAGTGTTTTTGCTGCCCGAGGAAGAAAACGCGTGATGATGCGGTCAGAAAAAAAGCTGCACAGGAGCAAAAAAAATTTTTTTCTCAAATGTAATAACGGATGCTAGAATGTGATTCGGGGTGGAATTCCATGTCTAAAAACATTATTATTAGCTGTTTTTAAAAATCAAGTGTTTTTGGTGCCCGAGGATGAAAATGCGTGATGCTGCGGTGAGAATAAAAGCTGCACAGGAGCAAAAAAAATTTTTTTCTCAAATGTAATAACGGATGCTAGAATGTGATTCGGGGTGGAATTCCATGTCTAAAAATATTTTTATTAGCTGTTTTTAAAAATCGAGTGGTTTTGCTGCCGGAGGAAGAAAATGCGTGTTGCCGCGGTGAGAAAGAAAGCTGCCCAGGAGCAAAAAAAATTTTTTTTCTCAAATGTAGTAACGGATGCTAGAATGTGATTCGGGGTGGAATTCCATGTCTAAAAATATTACTATTAGCTGTTTTTAAAAATTGAGTGTTTTTGCTGCCCGAGGAAGAAAACGTGTGATGTCCCGGTAATAAAAAAAGCAGCCTAGGAGCAAAAAAATTTTTTTTTCTCAAATGTAATAACGGATGCTAGAATGTGATTCGGGGTGGAATTCTATGTCTAAAAATATTATTATTAGCTGTTTTTAAAAATCGAGTGTTTTTGCTGCCTGAGGAAGAAAACGCGTGATGCCGCGGTCAGAAAAAAGCTGCCCAGGAGCAAAAAAATTTTTTTCTCAAATGTAATAACGGATGCTAGAATGTGATTCGGGGTGGAATTCGATGTCTAAAAATATTTTTATTAGCTGTTTTTAAAAATCGAGTGGTTTTGCTGCCGGAGGAAGAAAATGCGTGATGCCGCGGTCAGAAAGAAAGCTGCCCAGGAGCAAAAAAAATTTTTTTTCTCAAATGTAATAACGGATGCTAGAATGTGATTCGGGGTGGAATTCCATGCCTAAAAATATTATTATTAGCTGTTTTTAAAAATCGAGTGTTTTTGCTGCTCGAGGAATAAAACCCGTGATCCCGCGGTCAGAAAATAGGTGCCAAGGAGCAAAGAAAATTTTTTTTCTCAAATGTAATAACGGATGCGAGAATATGATTCGGGGTGAAATTCCATGTCTAAAAATATTATTATTAGCTGTTTTAAAAAATTGAGTGTTTTTGCTGCCCGAGGAAGAAAACGCCTGATGCCGCGGTCAGAAAAGTAGCTTCTCAGGAGCAAAAAAAATTTTTTTTCTCAAATGTAATAACGGATGCTAGAATGTGATTCGGGGTGGAATTCCATGTCTACAAATATTATTATTAGCTGTTTTTAAAAATCGAGTGTTTTTGCTGCCGGAGGAAGACAACGCGTGATGCCGCGGTCAGAAAGAAAGCTGCCCAGGAGCAAAAAAAATTTTTTTTCTCAAATGTAGTAACGGATGCTAGAATGTGATTCGGGGTGGAATTCCATGTCTAAAAATATTATTATTAGCTGTTTTTAAAAATCGAGTGTTTTTGCTGCCCGAGGAAGAAAACGCGTGATGCCGCCGTCAGAAAAAAAGCTGCCCAGGAGCAAAAAAAAAATTTCTTTCCCAAATGTAATAACGGATGCTAGAATGTGATGCATTTTGGAATTCCATGTCTAAAAATATTATTATTAGCAGTTTTTAAAAATCGAGTGTTTTTGCTGCCTGAGGAAGAAAACGCGTGATGCCGCGTTGAGAAAAATAGCTGCCAAGGAGCAAAAAATTTTTTTTTTCTCAAATGTAATATCGGATGCTAGAATGTGATTCGGGGTGGAATTCCATGTCTAAAAATATTACTATTAGCTGTTTTTAAAAATCGAGTGTTTTTGCTGCCCGAGGAAGAAAACGTGTGATTCCCCGGTAAGAAAAAAATCAGCCCAGGAGAAAAATTTTTTTTTTCTCAAATGTAATAACGGATGCTAGAATGTGATTCGGGGTGGAATTCCATGTCTAAAAATATTTTTATTAGCTGTTTTTAAAAATCGAGTGGTTTTGCTGCTGGAAGAAGAAAATGCGTGATGCCGCGGTCAGAAAGAAAGCTGCCCAGGAGCAAAAAAAATTTTTTTTCTCAAATGTAGTAACGGATGCTAGAATGTGATTCGGGGTGGAATTCCATGTCTAAAAATATTACTATTAGCTGTTTTTAAAAATCGAGTGTTTTTGCTGCCTGAGGAAGAAAACGCGTGATGCCGCGGTGAGAAAAATAGCTGCCAAGGAGCAAAAAAATTTTTTTTCTCAAATGTAATATCGGATGCTAGAATGTGATTTAGGGTGGGATTCCATGTCTAAAAATATTATTATTAGCTGTTTTTAAAAATCGAGTGTTTTTGCTGCCCGAGGAAGAAAACGCGTGATGATGCGGTCAGAAAAAAAGCTGCACAGGAGCAAAAAAAATTTTTTTCTCAAATGTAATAACGGATGCTAGAATGTGATTCGGGGTGGAATTCCATGTCTAAAAACATTATTATTAGCTGTTTTTAAAAATCAAGTGTTTTTGGTGCCCGAGGATGAAAATGCGTGATGCTGCGGTGAGAATAAAAGCTGCACAGGAGCAAAAAAAATTTTTTTCTCAAATGTAATAACGGATGCTAGAATGTGATTCGGGGTGGAATTCCATGTCTAAAAATATTTTTATTAGCTGTTTTTAAAAATCGAGTGGTTTTGCTGCCGGAGGAAGAAAATGCGTGTTGCCGCGGTGAGAAAGAAAGCTGCCCAGGAGCAAAAAAAATTTTTTTTCTCAAATGTAGTAACGGATGCTAGAATGTGATTCGGGGTGGAATTCCATGTCTAAAAATATTACTATTAGCTGTTTTTAAAAATTGAGTGTTTTTGCTGCCCGAGGAAGAAAACGTGTGATGTCCCGGTAATAAAAAAAGCAGCCTAGGAGCAAAAAAATTTTTTTTTCTCAAATGTAATAACGGATGCTAGAATGTGATTCGGGGTGGAATTCTATGTCTAAAAATATTATTATTAGCTGTTTTTAAAAATCGAGTGTTTTTGCTGCCTGAGGAAGAAAACGCGTGATGCCGCGGTCAGAAAAAAGCTGCCCAGGAGCAAAAAAATTTTTTTCTCAAATGTAATAACGGATGCTAGAATGTGATTCGGGGTGGAATTCGATGTCTAAAAATATTTTTATTAGCTGTTTTTAAAAATCGAGTGGTTTTGCTGCCGGAGGAAGAAAATGCGTGATGCCGCGGTCAGAAAGAAAGCTGCCCAGGAGCAAAAAAAATTTTTTTTCTCAAATGTAATAACGGATGCTAGAATGTGATTCGGGGTGGAATTCCATGCCTAAAAATATTATTATTAGCTGTTTTTAAAAATCGAGTGTTTTTGCTGCTCGAGGAATAAAACCCGTGATCCCGCGGTCAGAAAATAGGTGCCAAGGAGCAAAGAAAATTTTTTTTCTCAAATGTAATAACGGATGCGAGAATATGATTCGGGGTGAAATTCCATGTCTAAAAATATTATTATTAGCTGTTTTAAAAAATTGAGTGTTTTTGCTGCCCGAGGAAGAAAACGCCTGATGCCGCGGTCAGAAAAGTAGCTTCTCAGGAGCAAAAAAAATTTTTTTTCTCAAATGTAATAACGGATGCTAGAATGTGATTCGGGGTGGAATTCCATGTCTACAAATATTATTATTAGCTGTTTTTAAAAATCGAGTGTTTTTGCTGCCGGAGGAAGACAACGCGTGATGCCGCGGTGAGAAAAATAGCTGCCCAGGAGCAAAAAAAATTTTTTTTCTCAAATGTAATAACGGATGCTAGAATGTGATTTGGGGTGGAATTCCATGTCTAAAAATATTACTATTAGCTGTTTTTAAAAATCGAGTGTTTTTGCTGCCCGAGGAAGAAAACGTGTGATGCCCCGGTAAGAAAAAAATCAGCCCAGGAGAAAATTTTTTTTTTCTCAAATGTAATAACGGATGCTAGAATGTGATTCGGGGTGGAATTCCATGTCTAAAAATATTTTTATTAGCTGTTTTTAAAAATCGAGTGGTTTTGCTGCCGGAGGAAGAAAATGCGTGATGCCGCGGTCAGAAAGAAAGCTGCCCAGGAGGAAAAAAAATTTTTTTTCTCAAATGTAGTAACGGATGCTAGAATGTGATTCGGGGTGGAATTCCATGTCTAAAAATATTACTATTAGCTGTTTTTAAAAATCGAGTGTTTTTGCTGCCTGAGGAAGAAAACGCGTGATGCCGCGTTGAGAAAAATAGCTGCCAAGGAGCAAAAAATTTTTTTTTTCTCAAATATAATATCGGATGCTAGAATGTGATTCGGGGTGGAATTCCATGTCTAAAAATATTACTATTAGCTGTTTTTAAAAATCGAGTGTTTTTGCTGCCCGAGGAAGAAAACGTGTGATGCCCCGGTAAGAAAAAAATCAGCCCAGGAGAAAAAATTTTTTTTTCTCAAATGTAATAACGGATGCTAGAATGTGATTCGGGGTGGAATTCCATGTCTAAAAATATTTTTATTAGCTGTTTTTAAAAATCGAGTGGTTTTGCTGCCGGAAGAAGAAAATGCGTGATGCCGCGGTCAGAAAGAAAGCTGCCCAGGAGCAAAAAAAATTTTTTTTCTCAAATGTAGTAACGGATGCTAGAATGTGATTCGGGGTGGAATTCCATGTCTAAAAATATTACTATTAGCTGTTTTTAAAAATCGAGTGTTTTTGCTGCCTGAGGAAGAAAACGCGTGATGCCGCGGTGAGAAAAATAGCTGCCAAGGAGCAAAAAAATTTTTTTTCTCAAATGTAATATCGGATGCTAGAATGTGATTTAGGGTGGGATTCCATGTCTAAAAATATTATTATTAGCTGTTTTTAAAAATCGAGTGTTTTTGCTGCCCGAGGAAGACAACGCGTGATGCCGCGGTGAGAAAAAAAGCTGCCCAGGAGCAAAAAAAAATTTTCTTTCCCAAATGTAATAACGGATGCTAGAATGTGATTCGGGGTGGAATTCCATGTCTAAAAATATCATTATTAGCTGTTTTTAAAAATCGAGTGTTTTTGCTGCCCGAGGAAGAAAACGCGTGATGATGCGGTCAGAAAAAAAGCTGCACAGGAGCAAAAAAAATTTTTTTCTCAAATGTAATAACGGATGCTAGAATGTGATTCGGGGTGGAATTCCATGTCTAAAAACATTATTATTAGCTGTTTTTAAAAATCAAGTGTTTTTGGTGCCCGAGGATGAAAATGCGTGATGCTGCGGTGAGAATAAAAGCTGCACAGGAGCAAAAAAAATTTTTTTCTCAAATGTAATAACGGATGCTAGAATGTGATTCGGGGTGGAATTCCATGTCTAAAAATATTTTTATTAGCTGTTTTTAAAAATCGAGTGGTTTTGCTGCCGGAGGAAGAAAATGCGTGATGCCGTGGTCAGAAAGAAAGCTGCCCAGGAGCAAAAAATTTTTTTTTCTCAAATATAATAACGGATGCTAGAATGTGATTCGGGGTGGAATTCCATGTCTAAAAATATTACTATTAGCTGTTTTTAAAAATTGAGTGTTTTTGCTGCCTGAGGAAGAAAACGTGTGATCTCCCGGTAATAAAAAAAGCAGCCTAGGAGCAAAAAAATTTTTTTTTCTCAAATGTAATAACGGATGCTAGAATGTGATTCGGGATGGAATTCTATGTCTAAAAATATTATTATTAGCTGTTTTTAAAAATCGAGTGTTTTTGCTGCCTGAGAAAGAAAACGCGTGATGCCGCGGTCAGAAAAAAGCTGCCCAGGAGCAAAAAAATTTTTTTCTCAAATGTAATAACGGATGCTAGAATGTGATTCGGGGTGGAATTCCATGTCTAAAAATATTATTATTAGCTGTTTTTAAAAATCGAGTGTTTTTGCTGCTCGAGGAATAAAACCCGTGATGCCGCGGTCAGAAAATAGGCGCCAAGGAGCAAAAAAAATTTTTTTTCTCAAATGTAATAACGGATGCGAGAATATGATTCGGGGTGAAATTCCATGTCTAAAAATATTATTATTAGCTGTTTTAAAAAATTGAGTGTTTTTGCTGCCCGAGGAAGAAAACGCCTGATGCCGCGGTCAGAAAAGTAGCTTCTCAGGAGCAAAAAAAATTTTTTTTCTCAAATGTAATAACGGATGCTAGAATGTGATTCGGGGTGGAATTCCATGTCTACAAATATTATTATTAGCTGTTTTTAAAAATCGAGTGTTTTTGCTGCCGGAGGAAGACAACGCGTGATGCCGCGGTGAGAAAAATAGCTGCCCAGGAGCAAAAAAAATTTTTTTTCTCAAATGTAATAACGGATGCTAGAATGTGATTCGGGGTGGAATTCCATGTCTAAAAATATTACTATTAGCTGTTTTTAAAAATCGAGTGTTTTTGCTGCCCGAGGAAGAAAACGTGTGATGCCCCGGTAAGAAAAAAATCAGCCCAGGAGAAATTTTTTTTTTTCTCAAATGTAATAACGGATGCTAGAATGTGATTCGGGGTGGAATTCCATGTCTAAAAATATTATTATTAGCTGTTTTTAAAAATCGAGTGTTTTTGCTGCCCGAGGAAGACAACGCGTGATGCCGCGGTGAGAAAAAAAGCTGCCCAGGAGCAAAAAAAAATTTTCTTTCCCAAATGTAATAACGGATGCTAGAATGTGATTCGGGGTGGAATTCCATGTCTAAAAATATCATTATTAGCTGTTTTTAAAAATCGAGTGTTTTTGCTGCCCGAGGAAGAAAACGCGTGATGATGCGGTCAGAAAAAAAGCTGCACAGGAGCAAAAAAAATTTTTTTCTCAAATGTAATAACGGATGCTAGAATGTGATTCGGGGTGGAATTCCATGTCTAAAAACATTATTATTAGCTGTTTTTAAAAATCAAGTGTTTTTGGTGCCCGAGGATGAAAATGCGTGATGCTGCGGTGAGAATAAAAGCTGCACAGGAGCAAAAAAAATTTTTTTCTCAAATGTAATAACGGATGCTAGAATGTGATTCGGGGTGGAATTCCATGTCTAAAAATATTTTTATTAGCTGTTTTTAAAAATCGAGTGGTTTTGCTGCCGGAGGAAGAAAATGCGTGATGCCGTGGTCAGAAAGAAAGCTGCCCAGGAGCAAAAAATTTTTTTTTCTCAAATATAATAACGGATGCTAGAATGTGATTCGGGGTGGAATTCCATGTCTAAAAATATTACTATTAGCTGTTTTTAAAAATTGAGTGTTTTTGCTGCCTGAGGAAGAAAACGTGTGATCTCCCGGTAATAAAAAAAGCAGCCTAGGAGCAAAAAAATTTTTTTTTCTCAAATGTAATAACGGATGCTAGAATGTGATTCGGGATGGAATTCTATGTCTAAAAATATTATTATTAGCTGTTTTTAAAAATCGAGTGTTTTTGCTGCCTGAGAAAGAAAACGCGTGATGCCGCGGTCAGAAAAAAGCTGCCCAGGAGCAAAAAAATTTTTTTCTCAAATGTAATAACGGATGCTAGAATGTGATTCGGGGTGGAATTCCATGTCTAAAAATATTATTATTAGCTGTTTTTAAAAATCGAGTGTTTTTGCTGCTCGAGGAATAAAACCCGTGATGCCGCGGTCAGAAAATAGGCGCCAAGGAGCAAAAAAAATTTTTTTTCTCAAATGTAATAACGGATGCGAGAATATGATTCGGGGTGAAATTCCATGTCTAAAAATATTATTATTAGCTGTTTTAAAAAATTGAGTGTTTTTGCTGCCCGAGGAAGAAAACGCCTGATGCCGCGGTCAGAAAAGTAGCTTCTCAGGAGCAAAAAAAATTTTTTTTCTCAAATGTAATAACGGATGCTAGAATGTGATTCGGGGTGGAATTCCATGTCTACAAATATTATTATTAGCTGTTTTTAAAAATCGAGTGTTTTTGCTGCCGGAGGAAGACAACGCGTGATGCCGCGGTGAGAAAAATAGCTGCCCAGGAGCAAAAAAAATTTTTTTTCTCAAATGTAATAACGGATGCTAGAATGTGATTCGGGGTGGAATTCCATGTCTAAAAATATTACTATTAGCTGTTTTTAAAAATCGAGTGTTTTTGCTGCCCGAGGAAGAAAACGTGTGATGCCCCGGTAAGAAAAAAATCAGCCCAGGAGAAATTTTTTTTTTTCTCAAATGTAATAACGGATGCTAGAATGTGATTCGGGGTGGAATTCCATGTCTAAAAATATTTTTATTAGCTGTTTTTAAAAATCGAGTGGTTTTGCTGCCGGAGGAAGAAAATGCGTGATGCCACGGTCAGAAAGAAAGCTGCCCAGGAGGAAAAAAAATTTTTTTTCTCAAATGTAGTAACGGATGCTAGAATGTGATTCGGGGTGGAATTCCATGTCTAAAAATATTACTATTAGCTGTTTTTAAAAATCGAGTGTTTTTGCTGCCTGAGGAAGAAAATGCGTGATGCCGCGTTGAGAAAAATAGCTGCCAAGGAGCAAAAAAATTTTTTTTTCTCAAATGTAGTAACGGATGCTAGAATGTGATTCGGGGTGGAATTCCATGTCTAAAAATATTACTATTAGCTGTTTTTAAAAATCGAGTGTTTTTGCTGCCCGAGGAAGAAAACGTGTGATGCCCCGGTAAGAAAAAAATCAGCCCAGGAGAAAAAATTTTTTTTTCTCAAAAGTAATAACGGATGCTAGAATGTGATTCGGGGTGGAATTCCATGTCTAAAAATATTTTTATTAGCTGTTTTTAAAAATCGAGTGGTTTTGCTGCCGGAAGAAGAAAATGCGTGATGCCGCGGTCAGAAAGAAAGCTGCCCAGGAGCAAAAAAAATTTTTTTTCTCAAATGTAGTAACGGATGCTAGAATGTGATTCGGGGTGGAATTCCATGTCTAAAAATATTACTATTAGCTGTTTTTAAAAATCGAGTGTTTTTGCGGCCTGAGGAAGAAAACGCGTGATGCCGCGGTGAGAAAAATAGCTGCCAAGGAGCAAAAAAATTTTTTTTCTCAAATGTAATATCGGATGCTAGAATGTGATTTAGGGTGGGATTCCATGTCTAAAAATAGTATTATTAGCTGTTTTTAAAAATCGAGTGTTTTTGCTGCCCGAGGAAGACAACGCGTGATGCCGCGGTGAGAAAAAAAGCTGCCCAGGAGCAAAAAAAAATTTTCTTTCCCAAATGTAATAACGGATGCTAGAATGTGATTCGGGGTGGAATTCCATGTCTAAAAATATCATTATTAGCTGTTTTTAAAAATCGAGTGTTTTTGCTGCCCGAGGAAGAAAACACGTGATGATGCGGTCAGAAAAAAAGCTGCACAGGAGCAAAAAAAATTTTTTTCTCAAATGTAATAACGGATGCTAGAATGTGATTCGGGGTGGAATTCCATGTCTAAAAACATTATTATTAGCTGTTTTTAAAAATCAAGTGTTTTTGGTGCCCGAGGATGAAAATGCGTGATGCTGCGGTGAGAATAAAAGCTGCACAGGAGCAAAAAAAATTTTTTTCTCAAATGTAATAACGGATGCTAGAATGTGATTCGGGGTGGAATTCCATGTCTAAAAATATTTTTATTAGCTGTTTTTAAAAATCGAGTGGTTTTGCTGCCGGAGGAAGAAAATGCGTGATGCCACGGTCAGAAAGAAAGCTGCCCAGGAGCAAAAAAATTTTTTTTCTCAAATATAATAACGGATGCTAGAATGTGATTCGGGGTGGAATTCCATGTCTAAAAATATTACTATTAGCTGTTTTTAAAAATTGAGTGTTTTTGCTGCCTGAGGAAGAAAACGTGTGATGTCCCGGTAATAAAAAAAGCAGCCTAGGAGCAAAAAAATTTTTTTTTCTCAAATGTAATAACGGATGCTAGAATGTGATTCGGGGTGGAATTCTATGTCTAAAAATATTATTATTAGCTGTTTTTAAAAATCGAGTGTTTTTGCTGCCTGAGAAAGAAAACGCGTGATGCCGCGGTCAGAAAAAAGCTGCCCAGGAGCAAAAAAATTTTTTTCTCAAATGTAATAACGGATGCTAGAATGTGATTCGGGGTGGAATTCCATGTCTACAAATATTATTATTAGCTGTTTTTAAAAATCGAGTGTTTTTGCTGCCGGAGGAAGACAACGCGTGATGCCGCGGTGAGAAAAATAGCTGCCCAGGAGCAAAAAAAATTTTTTTTCTCAAATGTAATAACGGATGCTAGAATGTGATTCAGGGTGGAATTCCATGTCTAAAAATATTATTATTAGCTGTTTTTAAAAATCGAGTGTTTTTGCTGCCCGAGGAAGAAAACGCGTGATGCCGCGGTAAGAAAAAAAGCTGCCCAGGAGCAAAAATTTTTTTTTTCTCAAATGTAATAATGGATGCTAGAATGTGATTCGGGGTGGAATTCCATGTCTAAAAATATTACTATTAGCTGTTTTTAAAAATCGAGTGTTTTTGCTGCCCGAGGAAGAAAACGTGTGATGCCCCGGTAAGAAAAAAATCAGCCCAGGAGAAAAATTTTTTTTTTCTCAAATGTAATAACGGATGCTAGAATGTGATTCGGGGTGGAATTCCATGTCTAAAAATATTTTTATTAGCTGTTTTTAAAAATCGAGTGGTTTTGCTGCCGGAGGAAGAAAATGCGTGATGCCGCGGTCAGAAAGAAAGCTGCCCAGGAGCAAAAAAAATTTTTTTTCTCAAATGTAGTAACGGATGCTAGAATGTGATTCGGGGTGGAATTCCATGTCTAAAAATATTACTATTAGCTGTTTTTAAAAATCGAGTGTTTTTGCTGCCTGAGGAAGAAAACGCGTGATGCCGCGGTGAGAAAAATAGCTGCCAAGGAGCAAAAAAATTTTTTTTTCTCAAATGTAATATCGGATGCTAGAATGTGATTTAGGGTGGGATTCCATGTCTAAAAATATTATTATTAGCTGTTTTTAAAAATCGAGTGTTTTTGCTGCCCGAGGAAGAAAACACGTGATGCCGCGGTAAGAAAAAAAGCTGCCCAGGAGCAAAAAATTTTTTTTTCTCAAATGTACTAACGGATGCTAGAATGTGATTCGGGGTGGAATTCCATGTCTAAAAATATTACTATTAGCTGTTTTTAAAAATCGAGTGTTTTTGCTGCCCGATGAAGAAAACGTGTGAGGCCCCGGTAAGAAAAAAATCAGCCCAGGAGAAAAAAAATTTTTTTTTCTCAAATGTAATAACGGATGCGAGAATGTGATTCGGGGTGGAATTCCATGTCTAAAAATATTTTTATTAGCTGTTTTTAAAAATCGAGTGGTTTTGCTGCCGGAGGAAGAAAATGCGTGATGCCACGGTCAGAAAGAAAGCTGCCCAGGAGCAAAAAAAATTTTTTTTCTCAAATGTAATAACGGATGCTAGAATGTGATTCGGGGTGGAGTTCCATGCTTAAAAATATTATTATTAGCTGTTTTTAAAAATCGAGTGTTTTTGCTGCTCGAGGAATAAAACCCGTGATGCCGCGGTCAGAAAATAGGTGCCAAGGAGCAAAAAAAATTTTTTTTCTCAAATGTAATAACGGATGCGAGAGGAAGAAAATGTGTGATGCCCCGGTAATAAAAAAAGCAGCCCATGAGAAAAAAATTTTTTTTTCTCAAATGTAATAACGGATGCTAGAATGCGATTCGGGGTGGAATTCCATGTCTAAAAATTTTATTATTAGCTGTTTTTAAAAATCGAGTGTTTTTGCTGCCCGAGGAAGACAACACGTGATGCCGCGGTCAGAAAAAAAGCTGCCCAGGAGCAAAAAAATTTTTTTCTCACATGTAATAACGGATGCTAGAATGTGATTCGGGGTGGAATTCCATGTCTAAAAATATTATTATTAGCTGTTTTTAAAAATTGAGTGTTTTTGCTGCCCGAGGAAGAAAACGTGTGAGGCCCCGGTAAGAAAAAAATCAGCCCAGGAGAAAAATTTTTTTTTTCTCAAATGTAATAACGGATGCGAGAATGTGATTCGGGGTGGAATTCCATGTCTAAAAATCTTTTTATTAGCTGTTTTTAAAAATCGAGTGGTTTTGCTGCCGGAGGAAGAAAATGCGTGATGCCGCGGTCAGAAAGAAAGCTGCCCAGGAGCAAAAAAAATTTTTTTTCTCAAATGTAATAACGGATGCTAGAATCCGATTCGGGGTGGAATTCCATGTCTAAAAATATTATTATTAGCTGTTTTTAAAAATTGAGTGTTTTTGCTGCCCGAGGAAGAAAACGTGTGATGTCCCAGTAATAAAAAAAGCAGGCTAGGAGCAAAAAAATTTTTTTTTCTCAAATGTAATAACGGATGCTAGAATGTGATTCGGGGTGGAATTCTATGTCTTAAAATATTATTATTAGCTGTTTTTAAAAATCGAGTGTTTTTGCTGCCTGAGGAAGAAAACGCGTGATGCCGCGGTCAGAAAAAAGCTGCCCAGGAGCAAAAAAATTTTTTTCTCAAATGTAATAAAGGATGCTAGAATGTGATTCGGGGTGGAATTCCATGTCTAAAAATATTATTATTAATTGTTTTTGAAAATCGAGTGTTTTTGCTGCCCGAGGAAGAATAAGCGTGATGCTGCGGGTAGAAAAAAAGCTGCCCAGGAGCAAAAATTTTTTTTTCTCACATGTAATAACGGATGCTAGAATGTGATTCGGGGTGGAATTCCATGTCTAAAAATATTATTATTAGCTGTTTTTAAAAATTGAGTGTTTTTGCTGCCCGAGGAAGAAAACGTGTGATGTCCCGGTAATAAAAAAAGCAGCCTAGGAGCAAAAAAATTTTTTTTTCTCAAATGTAATAACGGATGCTAGAATGTGATTCGGGGTGGAATTCTATGTCTAAAAATATTATTATTAGCTGTTTTTAAAAATCGAGTGTTTTTCCTGCCTGAGGAAGAAAACGCGTGATGCCGCGGTCAGAAAAAAGCTGCCCAGGAGCAAAAAAAATTTTTTCTCAAATGTAATAAAGGATGCTAGAATGTGATTCGGGGTGGAATTCCATGTCTAAAAATATTATTATTAGTTGTTTTTGAAAATCGAGTGTTTTTGCTGCCGGAGGAAGAAAATGCGTGATGCCGCCGTCAGAAAGAAAGCTGCCCAGGAGCAAAAAATTTTTTTTTCTCAAATATAATAACGGATGCTAGAATGTGATTCGGGGTGGAATTCCATGTCTAAAAATATTACTATTAGCTGTTTTTAAAAATTGAGTGTTTTTGCTGCCTGAGGAAGAAAACGTGTGATGTCCCGGTAATAAAAAAAGCAGCCTAGGAGCAAAAAAATTTTTTTTTCTCAAATGAAATAACGGATGCTAGAATGTGATTCGGGGTGGAATTCTATGTCTAAAAATATTATTATTAGCTGTTTTTAAAAATCGAGTGTTTTTGCTGCCTGAGAAAGAAAACGCGTGATGCCGCGGTCAGAAAAAAGCTGCCCAGGAGCAAAAAAATTTTTTTCTCAAATGTAATAACGGATGCTAGAATGTGATTCGGGGTGGAATTCCATGTCTAAAAATATTATTATTAGCTGTTTTTAAAAATCGAGTGTTTTTGCTGCTCGAGGAATAAAACCCGTGATGCCGCGGTCAGAAAATAGGTGCCAAGGAGCAAAAAAAATTTTTTTTCTCAAATGTAATAACGGATGCGAGAATATGATTCGGGGTGAAATTCCATGTCTAAATATATTATTATTAGCTGTTTTAAAAAATTGAGTGTTTTTGCTGCCCGAGGAAGAAAACGCCTGATGTCAGAAAAGTAGCTTCTCAGGAGTAGTAGCTTCTCAGGTCAGAAAAGTAGCTTCTCAGGAGCAAAAAAAAATTTTTTTCTCAAATGTAATAATGGATGCTAGAATGTGATTCGGGGTGGAATTCCATGTCTACAAATATTATTATTAGCTGTTTTTAAAAATCGAGTGTTTTTGCTGCCGGAGGAAGACAACGCGTGATGCCGCGGTGAGAAAAATAGCTGCCCAGGAGCAAAAAAAATTTTTTTTCTCAAATGTAATAACGGATGCTAGAATGTGATTCGGGGTGGAATTCCATGTCTAAAAATATTATTATTAGCTGTTTTTAAAAATCGAGTGTTTTTGCTGCCCGAGGAAGAAAACGCGTGATGCCGCGGTAAGAAAAAAAGCTGCCCAGGAGCAAAAAATTTTTTTTTCTCAAATGTAATAATGGATGCTAGAATGTGATTCGGGGTGGAATTCCATGTCTAAAAATATTACTATTAGCTGTTTTTAAAAATCGAGTGTTTTTGCTGCCCGAGGAAGAAAACGTGTGATGCCCCGGTAAGAAAAAAATCAGCCCAGGAGAAAATTTTTTTTTTTCTCAAATGTAATAACGGATGCTAGAATGTGATTCGGGGTGGAATTCCATGTCTAAAAATATTTTTATTAGCTGTTTTTAAAAATCGAGTGGTTTTGCTGCCGGAGGAAGAAAATGCGTGATGCCGCGGTCAGAAAGAAAGCTGCCCAGGAGCAAAAAAAAATTTTTTCCTCAAATGTAGTAACGGATGCTAGAATGTGATTCGGGGTGGAATTCCATGTCTAAAAATATTACTATTAGCTGTTTTTAAAAATCGAGTGTTTTTGCTGCCCGATGAAGAAAACGTGTGAGGCCCCGGTAAGAAAAAAATCAGCCCAAGAGAAAAAAAATTTTTTTTTCTCAAATGTAATAACGGATGCGAGAATGTGATTCGGGGTGGAATTCCATGTCTAAAAATATTTTTATTAGCTGTTTTTAAAAATCGAGTGGTTTTGCTGCCGGAGGAAGAAAATGCGTGATGCCGCGGTCAGAAAGAAAGCTGCCCAGGAGCAAAAAAAATTTTTTTTCTCAAATGTAATAACGGATGCTAGAATGTGATTCGGGGTGGAGTTCCATGCCTAAAAATATTATTATTAGCTGTTTTTAAAAATCGAGTGTTTTTGCTGCTCGAGGAATAAAACCCGTGATGCCGCGGTCAGAAAATAGGTGCCAAGGAGCAAAAAAAAATTTTTTTCTCAAATGTAATAACGGATGCGAGAGGAAGAAAACGTGTGATGCCCCGGTAATAAAAAAAGCAGCCCATGAGAAAAAAATTTTTTTTTCTCAAATGTAATTACGGATGCTAGAATGCGATTCGGGGTGGAATTCCATGTCTAAAAATTTTATTATTAGCTGTTTTTAAAAATCGAGTGTTTTTGCTGCCCGAGGAAGACAACGCGTGATGCCGCGGTCAGAAAAAAAGCTGCCCAGGAGCAAAAAATTTTTTTTCTCACTTGTAATAACGGATGCTAGAATGTGATTCGGGGTGGAATTCCATGTCTAAAAATATTATTATTAGCTGTTTTTAAAAATCGAGTGTTTTGGTTGCCCGAGGAAGAAAACGTGTGAGGCCCCGGTAAGAAAAAAATCAGCCCAGGAGAAAAATTTTTTTTTTCTCAAATGTAATAACGGATGCGAGAATGTGATTCGGGGTGGAATTCCATGTCTAAAAATCTTTTTATTAGCTGTTTTTAAAAATCGAGTGGTTTTGCTGCCGGAGGAAGAAAATGCGTGATGCCGCGGTCAGAAAGAAAGCTGCCCAGGAGCAAAAAAAATTTTTTTTCTCAAATGTAATAACGGATGCTAGAATGTGATTGGGGTGTTATTCCATGTCTAAAAATATTACTATTAGCTGTTTTTAAAAATCAAGTGTATTTGCTGCCCGAGGAATAAAACGTGTGATGCCCCGGTAATAAAAAAAGCAGCCAAGGAGCAAAAAAATTTTTTTTTCTCAAATGTAATAACGGATGCAAGAATGTGATTTGGGGTGGAATTCCATGTCTAAAAATATTATTATTAGCTGTTTTTAAAAATCGAGTGTTTTTGCTGCCCGAGGAAAAAATGTGTGATGACCCGGTAATAAAAAAAGCAGCCCAGGAGAAAAAAAAAATTTTTTTCTCAAATGTAATAACGGATGCTAGAATCCGATTCGGGGTGGAATTCCATGTCTAAAAATATTATTATTAGCTGTTTTTAAAAATTGAGTGTTTTTGCTGCCCGAGGAAGAAAACGTGTGATGTCCCAGTAATAAAAAAAGCAGGCTAGGAGCAAAAAAATTTTTTTTTCTCAAATGTAATAACGGATGCTAGAATGTGATTCGGGGTGGAATTCTATGTCTAAAAATATTATTATTAGCTGTTTTTAAAAATCGAGTGTTTTTGCTGCCTGAGGAAGAAAACGCGTGATGCCGCGGTCAGAAAAAAGCTGCCCAGGAGCAAAAAAATTTTTTTCTCAAATGTAATAAAGGATGCTAGAATGTGATTCGGGGTGGAATTCCATGTCTAAAAATATTATTATTAATTGTTTTTGAAAATCGAGTGTTTTTGCTGCCCGAGGAAGAATAAGCGTGATGCTGCGATAGGAAAAAAAGCTGCCCAGGAGCAAAAAAAATTTTTTTTCTCAAATGTAATAACGGATGCTAGAATGTGATTCGGGGTGGAATTCCATGTCTAAAAATATTACTATTAGCTGTTTTTAGAAATCGAGTGTTTTTGCTGCCCGAGGAAGAAAACGTGTGATGCCCCGGTAATAAAAAAAGCAGCCCAGGAGAAAAAATTTTTTTTTTCTCAAATGTAATAACGGATGCTAGAATGCGATTCGGGGTGGAATTCCATGTCTAAAAATTTTATTATTAGCTGTTTTTAAAAATCGAGTGTTTTTGCTGCCCGAGGAAGACAACGCGTGATGCCGCGGGCAAAAAAAAGCTGCCCAGGAGCAAAAAATTTTTTTTCTCACATATAATAACGGATGCTAGAATGTGATTCGGGGTGGAATTCCATGTCTAAAAATATTATTATTAGCTGTTTTTAAAAATCGAGTGTTTTTGCTGCCCGAGGAAGAAAACGTGTGAGGCCCCGGTAAGAAAAAAATCAGCCCAGGAGAAAAAAAATTTTTTTTTCTCAAATGTAATAACGGATGCGAGAATGTGATTTGGGGTGGAATTCCATGTCTAAAAATATTTTTATTAGCTGTTTTTAAAAATTGAGTGGTTTTGCTGCCGGAGGAAGAAAATGCGTGATGCCGCGGTCAGAAAGAAAGCTGACCAGGAGCAAAAAAAATTTTTTTTCTCAAATGTATTAACGGATGCTAGAATGTGATTGGGGTGTTATTCCATGTCTAAAAATATTACTATTAGCTGTTTTTAAAAATCAAGTGTTTTTGCTGCCCGAGGAAGAAAACGTGTGATGCCCCGGTAATAAAAAAAGCAGCCCAGGAGAAAAAAAATTTTTTTTTCTCAAATGTAATAACGGAAACTAGAATGCGATTCGGGGTGGAATTCCATGTCTAAAAATCTTATTATTAGCTGTTTTTAAAAATCGAGTGTTTTTGCTGCCCGAGGAAGAAAACGTGTGATGCCCCGGTAATAAAAAAAGCAGCCCAGGAGAAAAAAAAAATTTTTTTCTCAAATGTAATAACGGATGCTAGAATCCGATTCGGGGTGGAAATCCATGTCTAAAAATATTATTATTAGCTGTTTTTAAAAATCGAGTGTTTTTGCTGCCCGAGGAAGAAAACATGTGATGTCCCGGTAATAAAAAAAGCAGCCTAGGAGGAAAAAAATTTTTTTTTCTCAAATGTAATAACGGATGCTAGAATGTGATTCGGGGTGGAATTCTATGTCTAAAAATATTATTATTAGCTGTTTTTAAAAATCGAGTGTTTTTGCTGCCTGAGGAAGAAAACGCGTGATGCCGCGGTCAGAAAAAAGCTGCCCAGGAGCAAAAAATTTTTTTTCTCAAATGTAATAACGGATGCTAGAATGTGATTCGGGGTGGAATTCCATGTCGAAAAATATTATTATTAGTTGTTTTTGAAAATCGAGTGTTTTTGCTGCCCGAGGAAGACAACGCGTGATGCCGCGGTCAGAAAAAAAGCTGCCCAGGAGCAAAAAATTTTTTTTCTCACATGTAATAACGGATGCTAGAATGTGATTCGGGGTGGAATTCCATGTCTAAAAATATTATTATTAGCTGTTTTTAAAAATCGAGTGTTTTTGCTGCCCGAGGAAGAAAACGTGTGAGGCCCCGGTAAGAAAAAAATCAGCCCAGGAGAAAAATTTTTTTTTTTCTCAAATGTAATAACGGATGCGAGAATGTGATTCGGGGTGGAATTCCATGTCTAAAAATATTTTTATTAGCTGTTTTTAAAAATCAAGTGGTTTTGCTAACGGAGGAAGAAAATGCGTGATGCCGCTGTCAGAAAGAAAGCTGACCAGGAGCAAAAAAAATTTTTTTTCTCAAATGTATTAACGGATGCTAGAATGTGATTCGGGGTGGAATTCCATGTCTAAAAATATTATTATTAGCTGTTTTTAAAAATTGAGTGTTTTTGCTGCCCGAGGAAGAAAACGTGTGAGGCCCCGGTAAGAAAAAAATCAGCCCAGGAGAAAAAAAATTTTTTTTTCTCAAATGTAATAACGGATGCGAGAATGTGATTCGGGGTGGAATTCCATGTCTAAAAATATTTTTATTAGCTGTTTTTAAAAATCGAGTGGTTTTGCTGCCGGAGGAAGAAAATGCGTGATGCCGCGGTCAGAAAGAAAGCTGCCCAGGAACAAAAAAAATTTTTTTTCTCAAATGTAATAACGGATGCTAGAATGTGATTGGGGTGTTATTCCATGTCTAAAAATATTACTATTAGCTGTTTTTAAAAATCAAGTGTATTTGCTGCCCGAGGAATAAAACGTGTGATGCCCCGGTAATAAAAAAAGCAGCCAAGGAGCAAAAAAATTTTTTTTTCTCAAATGTAATAACGGATGCGAGAATGTGATTCGGGGTGGAATTCCATGTCTAAAAATATTATTATTAGCTGTTTTTAAAAATCGAGTGTTTTTGCTGCCCGAGGAAGAAAACGTGTGATGCCCCGGTAATAAAAAAAGCAGCCGAGGAGAAAAAATTTTTTTTTCCTCAAATGTAATAACGGATACTAGAATGCGATTCGGGGTGGAATTCCATGTCTAAAAATTTTATTATTAGCTGTTTTTAAAAATCGAGTGTTTTTGCTGCCCGAGGAAGAAAACGTGTGATGCCCCGGTAATAAAAAAAGCAGCCCAGGAGAAAAAAAATTTTTTTTTCTCAAATGTAATAACGGATGCTAGAATCCGATTCGGGGTGGAATTCCATGTCTAAAAATATTATTATTAGCTGTTTTTAAAAATTGAGTGTTTTTGCTTCCCGAGGAAGAAAACATGTGATGTCCCGGTAATAAAAAAAGCAGCCAAGGAGCAAAAAAATTTTTTTTTCTCAAATGTAATAACGGATGCGAGAATGTGATTCGGGGTGGAATTCCATGTCTAAAAATATTATTATTAGCTGTTTTTAAAAATCGAGTGTTTTTGCTGCCCGAGGAAGAAAACGTGTGAGGCCCCGGTAAGAAAAAAATCAGCCCAGGAGAAAAATTTTTTTTTTTCTCAAATGTAATAACGGATGCGAGAATGTGATTCGGGGTGGAATTCCATGTCTAAAAATATTTTTATTAGCTGTTTTTAAAAATCAAGTGGTTTTGCTAACGGAGGAAGAAAATGCGTGATGCCGCTGTCAGAAAGAAAGCTGACCAGGAGCAAAAAAAATTTTTTTTCTCAAATGTATTAACGGATGCTAGAATGTGATTCGGGGTGGAATTCCATGTCTAAAAATATTATTATTAGCTGTTTTTAAAAATTGAGTGTTTTTGCTGCCCGAGGAAGAAAACGTGTGAGGCCCCGGTAAGAAAAAAATCAGCCCAGGAGAAAAAAAATTTTTTTTTCTCAAATGTAATAACGGATGCGAGAATGTGATTCGGGGTGGAATTCCATGTCTAAAAATATTTTTATTAGCTGTTTTTAAAAATCGAGTGGTTTTGCTGCCGGAGGAAGAAAATGCGTGATGCCGCGGTCAGAAAGAAAGCTGCCCAGGAACAAAAAAAATTTTTTTTCTCAAATGTAATAACGGATGCTAGAATGTGATTGGGGTGTTATTCCATGTCTAAAAATATTACTATTAGCTGTTTTTAAAAATCAAGTGTATTTGCTGCCCGAGGAATAAAACGTGTGATGCCCCGGTAATAAAAAAAGCAGCCAAGGAGCAAAAAAATTTTTTTTTCTCAAATGTAATAACGGATGCGAGAATGTGATTCGGGGTGGAATTCCATGTCTAAAAATATTATTATTAGCTGTTTTTAAAAATCGAGTGTTTTTGCTGCCCGAGGAAGAAAACGTGTGATGCCCCGGTAATAAAAAAAGCAGCCGAGGAGAAAAAATTTTTTTTTCCTCAAATGTAATAACGGATACTAGAATGCGATTCGGGGTGGAATTCCATGTCTAAAAATTTTATTATTAGCTGTTTTTAAAAATCGAGTGTTTTTGCTGCCCGAGGAAGAAAACGTGTGATGCCCCGGTAATAAAAAAAGCAGCCCAGGAGAAAAAAAATTTTTTTTTCTCAAATGTAATAACGGATGCTAGAATCCGATTCGGGGTGGAATTCCATGTCTAAAAATATTATTATTAGCTGTTTTTAAAAATTGAGTGTTTTTGCTTCCCGAGGAAGAAAACATGTGATGTCCCGGTAATAAAAAAAGCAGCCAAGGAGCAAAAAAATTTTTTTTTCTCAAATGTAATAACGGATGCGAGAATGTGATTCGGGGTGGAATTCCATGTCTAAAAATATTATTATTAGCTGTTTTTAAAAATCGAGTGTTTTTGCTGCCCGAGGAAGAAAACGTGTGATGCCCCGGTAATAAAAAAAGCAGCCGAGGAGAAAAATTTTTTTTTTCCTCAAATGTAATAACGGATACTAGAATGCGATTCGGGGTGGAATTCCATGTCTAAAAATTTTATTATTAGCTGTTTTTAAAAATCGAGTGTTTTTGCTGCCCGAGGAAGAAAACGTGTGATGCCCCGGTAATAAAAAAAGCAGCCCAGGAGAAAAAAAATTTTTTTTTCTCAAATGTAATAACGGATGCTAGAATCCGATTCGGGGTGGAATTCCATGTCTAAAAATCTTATTATTAGCTGTTTTTAAAAATTGAGTGTTTTTGCTGCCCGAGGAAGAAAACATGTGATGTCCCGGTAATAAAAAAAGCAGCCCAGGAGAAAAAAAATTTTTTTTTCTCAAATGTAATAACGGATGCTAGAATGTGATTCGGGGTGGAATTCTATGTCTAAAAATATTATTATTAGCTGTTTTTAAAAATCGAGTGTTTTTGCTGCCTGAGGAAGAAAACGCGTGATGCCGCGGTCAGAAAAAAGCTGCCCAGGAGAAAAAAAAATTTTTTCTCAAATGTAATAACGGATGCTAGAAAGTGATTCGGGGTGGAATTCCATGTCTAAAAATATTATTATTAGTTGTTTTTGAAAATCGAGTGTTTTTGCTGCCCGAGGAAGAATACGCGTGATGCTGCGATAGGAAAAAAAGCTGCCCAGGAGCAAAAAAAATTTTTTTTCTCAAATGTAATAACGGATGCTAGAATGTGATTCGGGGTGGAATTCCATGTCTAAAAATATTACTATTAGCTGTTTTTAAAAATCGAGTGTTTTTGCTGCCCGAGGAAGAAAACGTGTGATGCCCCGGTAATAAAAAAAGCAGCCCAGGAGAAAAATTTTTTTTTTTCTCAAATGTAATAACGGATGCTAGAATGCGATTCGGGGTGGAATTCCATGTCTAAAAATTTTATTATTAGCTGTTTTTAAAAATCGTGTGTTTTTGCTGCCCGAGGAAGAAAACGTGTGATGCCCCGGTAATAAAAAAAGCAGCCCAGGAGAAAAAAAATTTTTTTTTCTCAAATGTAATAACGGATGCTAGAATGTGATTCGGGGTGGAATTCCATGTCTAAAAATATTATTATTAGTTGTTTTTGAAAATCGAGTGTTTTTGCTGCCCGAGGAAGAATACACGTGATGCTGCGATAGGAAAAAAAGCTGCCCAGGAGCAAAAAAAATTTTTTTTCTCAAATGTAATAACGGATGCTAGAATGTGATTCGGGGTGGAATTCCATGTCTAAAAATATTACTATTAGCTGTTTTTAAAAATCGAGTGTTTTTGCTGCCCGAGGAAGAATACGCGTGATGATGCGGTCAGAAAAAAAGCTGCCCAGGAGCAAAAAAAATTTTTTTCTCAAATGTAATAACGGATGGTAGAATGTGATTCGGGGTGGAATTCCATGTCTAAAAATATTATTATTAGCTGTTTTTAAAAATCGAGTGTTTTTGCTGCCCGAGGAAGAAAACGTGTGATGCCCCGGTAAGAAAAAAATCAGCCCAGGAGAAAATTTTTTTTTTCTCAAATGTAATAACGGATGCTAGAATGTGATTCGGGGTGGAATTCCATGTCTACAAATATTATTATTAGCTGTTTTTAAAAATCGAGTGTTTTTGCTGCCGGAGGAAGACAACGCGTGATGCCGCGGTGAGAAAAATAGCTGCCCAGGAGCAAAAAAAATTTTTTTTCTCAAATGTAGTAACGGATGCTAGAATGTGATTCGGGGTGGAATTCCATGTCTAAAAATATTTTTATTAGCTGTTTTTAAAAATCGAGTGGTTTTGCTGCCGGAGGAAGAAAATGCATGATGCCGCGGTCAGAAAGAAAGCTGCCCAGGAGCAAAAAAAATTTTTTTTCTCAAATGTAGTAACGGATGCTAGAATGTGATTCAGGGTGGAATTCCATGTCTAAAAATATTACTATTAGCTGGTTTTAAAAATCGAGTGTTTTTGCTGCCTGAGGAAGAAAACGCGTGATGCGGCGTTGAGAAAAATAGCTGCCAAGGAGCAAAAAAATTTTTTTTTCTCAAATGTAATATCGGATGCTAGAATGTGATTTAGGGTGGGATTCCATGTCTAAAAATATTATTATTAGCTTTTTTTAAAAATCGAGTGTTTTTGCTGCCCGAGGAAGACAACGCATGATGCCGCGGTGAGAAAAAAAGCTGCCCAGGAGCAAAAAATTTTTTTTTCTCAAATATAATAACGGATGCTAGAATGTGATTTGGGGTGGAATTCCATGTCTAAAAATATTACTATTAGCTGTTTTTAAAAATTGAGTGTTTTTGCTGCCCGAGGAAGAAAACGTGTGATGTCCCGGTAATAAAAAAAGCAGCCTAGGAGCAAAAAAATTTTTTTTTCTCAAATGTAATAACGGATGCTAGAATGTGATTCGGGGTGGAATTCTATGTCTAAAAATATTATTATTAGCTGTTTTTAAAAATCGAGTGTTTTTGCTGCCTGAGGAAGAAAACGCGTGATGCCGCGGTCAGAAAAAAGCTGCCCAGGAGCAAAAAAATTTTTTTCTCAAATGTAATAACGGATGCTAGAATGTGATTCGGGGTGGAATTCCATGTCTAAAAATATTATAATTAGCTGTTTTTAAAAATCGAGTGTTTTTGCTGCTCGAGGAATAAAACCCGTGATGCCGCGGTCAGAAAATAGGTGCCAAGGAGCAAAAAAAATTTTTTTTCTCAAATGTAATAACGGATGCGAGAATATGATTCGGGGTGAAATTCCATGTCTAAAAATATTATTATTAGCTGTTTTAAAAAATTGAGTGTTTTTGCTGCCCGAGGAAGAAAACGCCTGATGCCGCGGTCAGAAAAGTAGCTTCTCAGGAGCAAAAAAAATTTTTTTTCTCAAATGTAGTAACGGATGCTAGAATGTGATTCAGGGTGGAATTCCATGTCTAAAAATATTACTATTAGCTGGTTTTAAAAATCGAGTGTTTTTGCTGCCTGAGGAAGAAAACGCGTGATGCGGCGGTGAGAAAAATAGCTGCCAAGGAGCAAAAAAATTTTTTTTTCTCAAATGTAATATCGGATGCTAGAATGTGATTTAGGGTGGGATTCCATGTCTAAAAATATTATTATTAGCTTTTTTTAAAAATCGAGTGTTTTTGCTGCCCGAGGAAGACAACGCATGATGCCGCGGTGAGAAAAAAAGCTGCCCAGGAGCAAAAAATTTTTTTTTCTAAAATATAATAACGGATGCTAGAATGTGATTCGGGGTGGAATTCCATGTCTAAAAATATTACTATTAGCTGTTTTTAAAAATTGAGTGTTTTTGCTGCCCGAGGAAGAAAACGTGTGATGTCCCGGTAATAAAAAAAGCAGCCTAGGAGCAAAAAAATTTTTTTTTCTCAAATGTAATAACGGATGCTAGAATGTGATTCGGGGTGGAATTCTATGTCTAAAAATATTATTATTAGCTGTTTTTAAAAATCGAGTGTTTTTGCTGCCTGAGGAAGAAAACGCGTGATGCCGCGGTCAGAAAAAAGCTGCCCAGGAGCAAAAAAATTTTTTTCTCAAATGTAATAACGGATGCTAGAATGTGATTCGGGGTGGAATTCCATGTCTAAAAATATTATAATTAGCTGTTTTTAAAAATCGAGTGTTTTTGCTGCTCGAGGAATAAAACCCGTGATGCCGCGGTCAGAAAATAGGTGCCAAGGAGCAAAAAAAATTTTTTTTCTCAAATGTAATAACGGATGCGAGAATATGATTCGGGGTGAAATTCCATGTCTAAAAATATTATTATTAGCTGTTTTAAAAAATTGAGTGTTTTTGCTGCCCGAGGAAGAAAACGCCTGATGCCGCGGTCAGAAAAGTAGCTTCTCAGGAGCAAAAAAAATTTTTTTTTTCAAATGTAATAACAGATGCTAGAATGTGATTCGGGGTGGAATTCCATGTCTACAAATATTATTATTAGCTGTTTTTAAAAATCGAGTGTTTTTGCTGCCGGAGGAAGACAACGCGTGATGCCGCGGTGAGAAAAATAGCTGCCCAGGAGCAAAAAAAATTTTTTTTCTCAAATGTAATAACGGATGCTAGAATGTGATTCGGGGTGGAATTCCATGTCTAAAAATATTACTATTAGCTGTTTTTAAAAATCGAGTGTTTTTGCTGCCCGAGGAAGAAAACGTGTGATGCCCCGGTAAGAAAAAAATCAGCCCAGGAGAAAATTTTTTTTTTCTCAAATGTAATAACGGATGCTAGAATGTGATTCGGGGTGGAATTCCATGTCTACAAATATTATTATTAGCTGTTTTTAAAAATCGAGTGTTTTTGCTGCCGGAGGAAGACAACGCGTGATGCCGCGGTGAGAAAAATAGCTGCCCAGGAGCAAAAAAAATTTTTTTTCTCAAATGTAGTAACGGATGCTAGAATGTGATTCGGGGTGGAATTCCATGTCTAAAAATATTACTATTAGCTGTTTTTAAAAATCGAGTGTTTTTGCTGCCTGAGGAAGAAAACGCGTGATGCCGCGTTGAGAAAAATAGCTGCCAAGGAGCAAAAAAAATTTTTTTTCTCAAATGTAATATCGGATGCTAGAATGTGATTCGGGGTGGAATTCCATGTCTAAAAATATTATTATTAGCTGTTTTTAAAAATCGAGTGTTTTTGCTTCCCGAGGAAGAAAACGCGTGATGATGCGGTCAGAAAAAAAGCTGCCCAGGAGCAAAAAAATTTTTTTTCTCAAATGTAATAACGGATGGTAGAATGTGATTCGGGGTGGAATTCCATGTCTAAAAATATTATTATTAGCTGTTTTTAAAAATCGAATGTTTTTGCTTCCCGAGGAAGAAAACGCGTGATGCCGCGGTGAGAAAAATAGCTGCCCAGGAGCAAAAAAAATTTTTTTTCTCAAATGTAGTAACGGATGCTAGAATGTGATTCGGGGTGGAATTCCATGTCTAAAAATATTACTATTAGCTGTTTTTAAAAATCGAGTGTTTTTGCTGCCTGAGGAAGAAAACGCGTGATGCCGCGTTGAGAAAAATAGCTGCCAAGGAGCAAAAAAATTTTTTTTTCTCAAATGTAATATCGGATGCTAGAATGTGATTCGGGGTGGAATTCCATGTCTAAAAATATTATTATTAGCTGTTTTTAAAAATCGAGTGTTTTTGCTTCCCGAGGAAGAAAACCCGTGATGATGCGGTCAGAAAAAAAGCTGCCCAGGAGCAAAAAAAATTTTTTTCTCAAATGTAATAACGGATGGTAGAATGTGATTCGGGGTGGAATTCCATGTCTAAAAATATTATTATTAGCTGTTTTTAAAAATCGAGTGTTTTTGCTGCCCGAGGAAGAAAACGTGTGATGCCCCGGTAAGAAAAAAATCAGCCCAGGAGAAAATTTTTTTTTTCTCAAATGTAATAACGGATGCTAGAATGTGATTCGGGGTGGAATTCCATGTCTACAAATATTATTATTAGCTGTTTTTAAAAATCGAGTGTTTTTGCTGCCGGAGGAAGACAACGCGTGATGCCGCGGTGAGAAAAATAGCTGCCCAGGAGCAAAAAAAATTTTTTTTCTCAAATGTAGTAACGGATGCTAGAATGTGATTCGGGGTGGAATTCCATGTCTAAAAATATTATTATTAGCTGTTTTTAAAAATCGAGTGTTTTTGCTGCCCGAGGAAGAAAACGCGTGATGCCGCGGTCAGAAAAAAAGCTGCCGAGGAGCAAAAAAATTTTTTTTTCTTAAATGTACTAACGGAGGCTAGAATGTGATTTGGGGTGGAATTCCATGTCTAAAAATATTATTATTAGCTGTTTTTAACAATCGAGTGTTTTTGCTGCCCGAGGAAGAAAACGCGTGATGCTGCCGTCAGAAAAAAAGCTGCCCAGGAGCAAAAAAAAATTTTCTTTCCCAAATGTAATAACGGATGCTAGAATGTGATGCGGTGTGGAATTCCATGTCTAAAAATATTATTATTAGCAGTTTTTAAAAATTGAGTGTTTTTGCTGCCCGAGGAAGAAAACGCATGATGCCGCGGTCAGAAAAAAAGCTGCACAGGAGCAAAAAAATTTTTTTTTCTCAAATGTAATAATGGATGGTAGAATGTGATTCAGGGTGGAATTCCATGTCTAAAAATATTATTATTAGCTGTTTTTAAAAATCGAGTGTTTTTGCTGCCCGAGGAAGAAAACGCGTGATGCCGCCGTTAGAAAAAAAGCTGCCCAGGAGCAAAAAAAAATTTTCTTTCCCAAATGTAATAACGGATGCTAGAATGTGATTCGGGGTGGAATTCCATGTCTAAAAATATCATTATTAGCTGTTTTTAAAAATCGAGTGTTTTTGCTGCCCGAGGAAGAAAACGCGTGATGATGCGGTCAGAAAAAAAGCTGCACAGGAGCAAAAAAAATTTTTTTCTCAAATGTAATAACGGATGCTAGAATGTGATTCGGGGTGGAACTCCATGTCTAAAAACATTATTATTAGCTGTTTTTAAAAATCAAGTGTTTTTGGTGCCCGAGGATGAAAATGCGTGATGCTGCGGTGAGAATAAAAGCTGCACAGGAGCAAAAAAAATTTTTTTCTCAAATGTAATAACGGATGCTAGAATGTGATTCGGGGTGGAATTCCATGTCTAAAAATATTACTATTAGCTGTTTTTAAAAATCGAGTGTTTTTGCTGCCCGAGGAAGACAACGTGTGATGCCCCGGTAAGAAAAAAATCAGCCCAGGAGAAAAATTTTTTTTTTCTCAAATGTAATAACGGATGCTAGAATGTGATTCGGGGTGGAATTCCATGTCTAAAAATATTTTTATTAGCTGTTTTTAAAAATCGAGTGGTTTTGCTGCCGGAGGAAGAAAATGCGTGTTGCCGCGGTCAGAAAGAAAGCTGCCCAGGAGCAAAAAAAATTTTTTTTCTCAAATGTAGTAACGGATGCTAGAATGTGATTCGGGGTGGAATTCCATGTCTAAAAACATTATTATTAGCTGTTTTTAAAAATCAAGTGTTTTTGGTGCCCGAGGATGAAAATGCGTGATGCTGCGGTGAGAATAAAAGCTGCACAGGAGCAAAAAAAAATTTTTTCTCAAATGTAATAACGGATGCTAGAATCCGATTCGGGGTGGAATTCCATGTCTAAAAATATTATAATTAGCTGTTTTTAAAAATCGAGTGTTTTTGCTGCCCGAGGAAGAAAACGCGTGATGCCCCGGTAAGAAAAAAATCAGCCCAGGAGAAAAAATTTTTTTTTTCTCAAATGTAATAACGGATGCTAGAATGTGATTCGGGGTGGAATTCCATGTCTAAAAATATTTTTATTAGCTGTTTTTAAAAATCGAGTGGTTTTGCTGCCGGAGGAAGAAAATGCATGATGCCGCGGTGAGAAAGAAAGCTGCCCAGGAGCAAAAAAAAATTTTTTTCTCAAATGTAATATCGGATGCTAGAATGTGATTTAGGGTGGGATTCCATGTCTAAAAATATTATTATTAGCTTTTTTTAAAAATCGAGTGTTTTTGCTGCCCGAGGAAGACAACGCATGATGCCGCGGTGAGAAAAAAAGCTGCCCAGGAGCAAAAAATTTTTTTTTCTCAAATATAATAACGGATGCTAGAATGTGATTCGGGGTGGAATTCCATGTCTAAAAATATTACTATTAGCTGTTTTTAAAAATTGAGTGTTTTTGCTGCCCGAGGAAGAAAACGTGTGATGTCCCGGTAATAAAAAAAGCAGCCTAGGAGCAAAAAAATTTTTTTTTCTCAAATGTAATAACGGATGCTAGAATGTGATTCGGGGTGGAATTCTATGTCTAAAAATATTATTATTAGCTGTTTTTAAAAATCGAGTGTTTTTGCTGCCTGAGGAAGAAAACGCGTGATGCCGCGGTCAGAAAAAAGCTGCCCAGGAGCAAAAAAATTTTTTTCTCAAATGTAATAACGGATGCTAGAATGTGATTCGGGGTGGAATTCCATGTCTAAAAATATTATTATTAGCTGTTTTTAAAAATCGAATGTTTTTGCTTCCCGAGGAACAAAACGCGTGATGCCGCGGTGAGAAAAATAGCTGCCCAGGAGCAAAAAAAATTTTTTTTCTCAAATGTAGTAACGGATGCTAGAATGTGATTCGGGGTGGAATTCCATGTCTAAAAATATTACTATTAGCTGTTTTTAAAAATCGAGTGTTTTTGCTGCCTGAGGAAGAAAACGCGTGATGCCGCGTTGAGAAAAATAGCTGCCAAGGAGCAAAAAAATTTTTTTTTCTCAAATGTAATATCGGATGCTAGAATGTGATTCGGGGTGGAATTCCATGTTTAAAAATATTATTATTAGCTGTTTTTAAAAATCGAGTGTTTTTGCTTCCCGAGGAAGAAAACGCGTGATGATGCGGTCAGAAAAAAAGCTGCCCAGGAGCAAAAAAAATATTTTTCTCAAATGTAATAACGGATGGTAGAATGTGATTCGGGGTGGAATTCCATGTCTAAAAATATTATTATTAGCTGTTTTTAAAAATCGAGTGTTTTTGCTGCCCGAGGAAGAAAACGTGTGATGCCCCGGTAAGAAAAAAATCAGCCCAGGAGAAAATTTTTTTTTTCTCAAATGTAATAACGGATGCTAGAATGTGATTCGGGGTGGAATTCCATGTCTACAAATATTATTATTAGCTGTTTTTAAAAATCGAGTGTTTTTGCTGCCGGAGGAAGACAACGCGTGATGCCGCGGTGAGAAAAATAGCTGCCCAGGAGCAAAAAAAATTTTTTTTCTCAAATGTAGTAACGGATGCTAGAATGTGATTCGGGGTGGAATTCCATGTCTAAAAATATTATTATTAGCTGTTTTTAACAATCGAGTGTTTTTGCTGCCCGAGGAAGAAAACGCGTGATGCTGCCGTCAGAAAAAAAGCTGCCCAGGAGCAAAAAAAAATTTTCTTTCCCAAATGTAATAACGGATGCTAGAATGTGATGCGGTGTGGAATTCCATGTCTAAAAATATTATTATTAGCAGTTTTTAAAAATTGAGTGTTTTTGCTGCCCGAGGAAGAAAACGCATGATGCCGCGGTCAGAAAAAAAGCTGCACAGGAGCAAAAAAAAATTTTTTTCTCAAATGTAATAATGGATGGTAGAATGTGATTCAGGGTGGAATTCCATGTCTAAAAATATTATTATTAGCTGTTTTTAAAAATCGAGTGTTTTTGCTGCCCGAGGAAGAAAACGCGTGATGCCGCCGTTAGAAAAAAAGCTGCCCAGGAGCAAAAAAAAATTTTCTTTCCCAAATGTAATAACGGATGCTAGAATGTGATTCGGGGTGGAATTCCATGTCTAAAAATATCATTATTAGCTGTTTTTAAAAATCGAGTGTTTTTGCTGCCCGAGGAAGAAAACGCGTGATGATGCGGTCAGAAAAAAAGCTGCACAGGAGCAAAAAAAAATTTTTTCTCAAATGTAATAACGGATGCTAGAATGTGATTCGGGGTGGAACTCCATGTCTAAAAACATTATTATTAGCTGTTTTTAAAAATCAAGTGTTTTTGGTGCCCGAGGATGAAAATGCGTGATGCTGCGGTGAGAATAAAAGCTGCACAGGAGCAAAAAAAATTTTTTTCTCAAATGTAATAACGGATGCTAGAATGTGATTCGGGGTGGAATTCCATGTCTAAAAATATTACTATTAGCTGTTTTTAAAAATCGAGTGTTTTTGCTGCCTGAGGAAGAAAACGCGTGATGCCGCGTTGAGAAAAATAGCTGCCAAGGAGCAAAAAAATTTTTTTTTCTCAAATGTAATATCGGATGCTAGAATGTGATTCGGGGTGGAATTCCATGTCTAAAAATATTATTATTAGCTGTTTTTAAAAATTGAGTGTTTTTGCTTCCCGAGGAAGAAAACGCGTGATGATGCGGTCAGAAAAAAAGCTGCCCAGGAGCAAAAAAAATTTTTTTCTCAAATGTAATAACGGATGGTAGAATGTGATTCGGGGTGGAATTCCATGTCTAAAAATATTATTATTAGCTGTTTTTAAAAATCGAGTGTTTTTGCTGCCCGAGGAAGAAAACGTGTGATGCCCCGGTAAGAAAAAAATCAGCCCAGGAGAAAATTTTTTTTTTCTCAAATGTAATAACGGATGCTAGAATGTGATTCGGGGTGGAATTCCATGTCTACAAATATTATTATTAGCTGTTTTTAAAAATCGAGTGTTTTTGCTGCCGGAGGAAGACAACGCGTGATGCCGCGGTGAGAAAAATAGCTGCCCAGGAGCAAAAAAAATTTTTTTTCTCAAATGTAGTAACGGATGCTAGAATGTGATTCGGGGTGGAATTCCATGTCTAAAAATATTATTATTAGCTGTTTTTAAAAATCGAGTGTTTTTGCTGCCCGAGGAAGAAAACGCGTGATGCCGCGGTCAGAAAAAAAGCTGCCCAGGAGCAAAAAAATTTTTTTTTCTTAAATGTACTAACGGAGGCTAGAATGTGATTCGGGGTGGAATTCCATGTCTAAAAATATTATTATTAGCTGTTTTTAACAATCGAGTGTTTTTGCTGCCCGAGGAAGAAAACGCGTGATGCTGCCGTCAGAAAAAAAGCTGCCCAGGAGCAAAAAAAAATTTTCTTTCCCAAATGTAATAACGGATGCTAGAATGTGATCCGGTGTGAAATTCCATGTCTAAAAATATTATTATTAGCAGTTTTTAAAAATTGAGTGTTTTTGCTGCCCGAGGAAGAAAACGCATGATGCCGCGGTCAGAAAAAAAGCTGCACAGGAGCAAAAAAAATTTTTTTTCTCAAATGTAATAATGGATGGTAGAATGTGATTCAGGGTGGAATTCCATGTCTAAAAATATTATTATTAGCTGTTTTTAAAAATCGAGTGTTTTTGCTGCCCGAGGAAGAAAACGCGTGATGCCGCCGTTAGAAAAAAAGCTGCCCAGGAGCAAAAAAAAATTTTCTTTCCCAAATGTAATAACGGATGCTAGAATGTGATTCGGGGTGGAATTCCATGTCTAAAAATATGATTATTAGCTGTTTTTAAAAATCGAGTGTTTTTGCTGCCCGAGGAAGAAAACGCGTGATGATGCGGTCAGAAAAAAAGCTGCACAGGAGCAAAAAAAATTTTTTTCTCAAATGTAATAACGGATGCTAGAATGTGATTCGGGGTGGAACTCCATGTCTAAAAACATTATTATTAGCTGTTTTTAAAAATCAAATGTTTTTGGTGCCCGAGGATGAAAATGCGTGATGCTGCGGTGAGAATAAAAGCTGCACAGGAGCAAAAAAAATTTTTTTCTCAAATGTAATAACGGATGCTAGAATGTGATTCGGGGTGGAATTCCATGTCTAAAAATATTACTATTAGCTGTTTTTAAAAATCGAGTGTTTTTGCTGCCCGAGGAAGACAACATGTGATGCCCCGGTAAGAAAAAAATCAGCCCAGGAGAAAAAATTTTTTTTTCTCAAATGTAATAACGGATGCTAGAATGTGATTCGGGGTGGAATTCCATGTCTAAAAATATTTTTATTAACTGTTTTTAAAAATCGAGTGGTTTTGCTGCCGGAGGAAGAAAATGCGTGTTGCCGCGGTCAGAAAGAAAGCTGCCCAGGAGCAAAAAAAATTTTTTTTCTCAAATGTAGTAACGGATGCTAGAATGTGATTCGGGGTGGAATTCCATGTCTAAAAATATTACTATTAGCTGTTTTTAAAAATCGAGTGTTTTTGCTGCCTGAGGAAGAAAACCCGTGATGCCGCGGTGAGAAAAATAGCTGCCAAGGAGCAAAAAAATTTTTTTTTCTCAAATGTAATATCGGATGCTAGAATGTGATTTAGGGTGGGATTCCATGTCTAAAAATATTATTATTAGCTGTTTTTAAAAATCGAGTGTTTTTGCTGCCCGAGGAAGACAACGCGTGATGCCGCGGTGAGAAAAAAAGCTGCCCAGGAGCAAAAAAAAATTTTCTTTCCCAAATGTAATAACGGATGCTAGAATGTGATTCGGGGTGGAATTCCATGTCTAAAAATATCATTATTAGCTGTTTTTAAAAATCGAGTGTTTTTGCTGCCCGAGGAAGAAAACGCGTGATGATGCGGTCAGAAAAAAAGCTGCACAGGAGCAAAAAAAATTTTTTTCTCAAATGTAATAATGGATGCTAGAATGTGATTCGGGGTGGAATTCCATGTCTAAAAACATTATTATTAGCTGTTTTTAAAAATCAAGTGTTTTTGGTGCCCGAGGATGAAAATGCGTGATGCTGCGGTGAGAATAAAAGCTGCACAGGAGCAAAAAAAATTTTTTTCTCAAATGTAATAACGGATGCTAGAATCCGATTCGGGGTGGAATTCCATGTCTAAAAATATTATTATTAGCTGTTTTTAAAAATCGAGTGTTTTTGCTGCCCGAGGAAGAAAACGTGTGATGCCCCGGTAAGAAAAAAATCAGCCCAGGAGAAAAAATTTTTTTTTTCTCAAATGTAATAACGGATGCTAGAATGTGATTCGGGGTGGAATTCCATGTCTAAAAATATTACTATTAGCTGTTTTTAAAAATCGAGTGTTTTTGCTGCCTGAGGAAGAAAACGCGTGATGCCGCGTTGAGAAAAATAGCTGCCAAGGAGCAAAAAAATTTTTTTTTCTCAAATGTAATATCGGATGCTAGAATGTGATTCGGGGTGGAATTCCATGTCTAAAAATATTATTATTAGCTGTTTTTAAAAATCGAGTGTTTTTGCTTCCCGAGGAAGAAAACGCGTGATGATGCGGTCAGAAAAAAAGCTGCCCAGGAGCAAAAAAAATTTTTTTCTCAAATGTAATAACGGATGGTAGAATGTGATTCGGGGTGGAATTCCATGTCTAAAAATATTATTATTAGCTGTTTTTAAAAATCGAGTGTTTTTGCTGCCCGAGGAAGAAAACGTGTGATGCCCCGGTAAGAAAAAAATCAGCCCAGGAGAAAATTTTTTTTTTTTCTCAAATGTAATAACGGATGCTAGAATGTGATTCGGGGTGGAATTCCATGTCTACAAATATTATTATTAGCTGTTTTTAAAAATCGAGTGTTTTTGCTGCCGGAGGAAGACAACGCGTGATGCCGCGGTGAGAAAAATAGCTGCCCAGGAGCAAAAAAAATTTTTTTTCTCAAATGTAGTAACGGATGCTAGAATGTGATTCGGGGTGGAATTCCATGTCTAAAAATATTATTATTAGCTGTTTTTAAAAATCGAGTGTTTTTGCTGCCCGAGGAAGAAAACGGGTGATGCCGCGGTCAGAAAAAAAGCTGCCCAGGAGCAAAAAAATTTTTTTTTCTTAAATGTACTAACGGAGGCTAGAATGTGATTCGGGGTGGAATTCCATGTCTAAAAATATTATTATTAGCTGTTTTTAACAAT
The DNA here is from genome assembly GCA_022577455.1 of Arizona elegans. Lineage (NCBI taxonomy): Eukaryota > Metazoa > Chordata > Lepidosauria > Squamata > Colubridae > Arizona > Arizona elegans. Next base: position 162,362,699 of record JAKOOJ010000001.1, read on the forward strand.
CGAGTGTTTTTGCTGCCCGAGGAAGAAAACGCGTGATGCTGCCGTCAGAAAAAAAGCTGCCCAGGGGCAAAAAAAAATTTTCTTTCCCAAATGTAATAACGGATGCTAGAATGTGATGCGGTGTGGAATTCCATGTCTAAAAATATTATTATTAGCAGTTTTTAAAAATTGAGTGTTTTTGCTGCCCGAGGAAGAAAACGCATGATGCCGCGGTCAGAAAAAAAGCTGCCCAGGAGCAAAAAAAATTTTTTTTCTCAAATGTAATAATGGATGGTAGAATGTGATTCAGGGTGGAATTCCATGTCTAAAAATATTATTATTAGCTGTTTTTAAAAATCGAGTGTTTTTGCTGCCCGAGGAAGAAAACGCGTGATGCCGCCGTTAGAAAAAAACCTGCCCAGGAGCAAAAAAAAATTTTCTTTCCCAAATGTAATAACGGATGCTAGAATGTGATTCGGGGTGGAATTCCATGTCTAAAAATATCATTATTAGCTGTTTTTAAAAATCGAGTGTTTTTGCTGCCCGAGGAAGAAAACGCGTGATGATGCGGTCAGAAAAAAAGCTGCACAGGAGCAAAAAAAATTTTTTTCTCAAATGTAATAACGTTTGCTAGAATGTGATTCGGGGTGGAACTCCATGTCTAAAAACATTATTATTAGCTGTTTTTAAAAATCAAGTGTTTTTGGTGCCCGAGGATGAAAATGCGTGATGCTGCGGTGAGAATAAAAGCTGCACAGGAGCAAAAAAAATTTTTTTCTCAAATGTAATAATGGATGCTAGAATGTGATTCGGGGTGGAATTCCATGTCTAAAAATATTACTATTAGCTGTTTTTAAAAATCGAGTGTTTTTGCTGCCTGAGGAAGAAAACGCGTGATGCCGCGGTGAGAAAAATAGCTGCCAAGGAGCAAAAAAAATTTTTTTTCTCAAATGTAGTAACGGATGCTAGAATGTGATTCGGGGTGGAATTCCATGTCTAAAAATATTATTATTAGCTGTTTTTAAAAATCGAGTGTTTTTGCTGCCCGAGGAAGAAAACGCGTGATGCCGCGGTCAGAAAAAAAGCTGCCCAGGAGCAAAAAAATTTTTTTTTCTTAAATGTACTAACGGAGGCTAGAATGTGATTCGGGGTGGAATTCCATGTCTAAAAATATTATTATTAGCTGTTTTTAACAATCGAGTGTTTTTGCTGCCCGAGGAAGAAAACGCGTGATGCTGCCGTCAGAAAAAAAGCTGCCCAGGAGCAAAAAAAAATTTTCTTTCCCAAATGTAATAACGGATGCTAGAATGTGATCCGGTGTGAAATTCCATGTCTAAAAATATTATTATTAGCAGTTTTTAAAAATTGAGTGTTTTTGCTGCCCGAGGAAGAAAACGCATGATGCCGCGGTCAGAAAAAAAGCTGCACAGGAGCAAAAAAAATTTTTTTTCTCAAATGTAATAATGGATGGTAGAATGTGATTCAGGGTGGAATTCCATGTCTAAAAATATTATTATTAGCTGTTTTTAAAAATCGAGTGTTTTTGCTGCCCGAGGAAGAAAACGCGTGATGCCGCCGTTAGAAAAAAAGCTGCCCAGGAGCAAAAAAAAATTTTCTTTCCCAAATGTAATAACGGATGCTAGAATGTGATTCGGGGTGGAATTCCATGTCTAAAAATATGATTATTAGCTGTTTTTAAAAATCGAGTGTTTTTGCTGCCCGAGGAAGAAAACGCGTGATGATGCGGTCAGAAAAAAAGCTGCACAGGAGCAAAAAAAATTTTTTTCTCAAATGTAATAACGGATGCTAGAATGTGATTCGGGGTGGAACTCCATGTCTAAAAACATTATTATTAGCTGTTTTTAAAAATCAAATGTTTTTGGTGCCCGAGGATGAAAATGCGTGATGCTGCGGTGAGAATAAAAGCTGCACAGGAGCAAAAAAAATTTTTTTCTCAAATGTAATAACGGATGCTAGAATGTGATTCGGGGTGGAATTCCATGTCTAAAAATATTACTATTAGCTGTTTTTAAAAATCGAGTGTTTTTGCTGCCCGAGGAAGACAACATGTGATGCCCCGGTAAGAAAAAAATCAGCCCAGGAGAAAAAATTTTTTTTTCTCAAATGTAATAACGGATGCTAGAATGTGATTCGGGGTGGAATTCCATGTCTAAAAATATTTTTATTAACTGTTTTTAAAAATCGAGTGGTTTTGCTGCCGGAGGAAGAAAATGCGTGTTGCCGCGGTCAGAAAGAAAGCTGCCCAGGAGCAAAAAAAATTTTTTTTCTCAAATGTAGTAACGGATGCTAGAATGTGATTCGGGGTGGAATTCCATGTCTAAAAATATTACTATTAGCTGTTTTTAAAAATCGAGTGTTTTTGCTGCCTGAGGAAGAAAACCCGTGATGCCGCGGTGAGAAAAATAGCTGCCAAGGAGCAAAAAAATTTTTTTTTCTCAAATGTAATATCGGATGCTAGAATGTGATTTAGGGTGGGATTCCATGTCTAAAAATATTATTATTAGCTGTTTTTAAAAATCGAGTGTTTTTGCTGCCCGAGGAAGACAACGCGTGATGCCGCGGTGAGAAAAAAAGCTGCCCAGGAGCAAAAAAAAATTTTCTTTCCCAAATGTAATAACGGATGCTAGAATGTGATTCGGGGTGGAATTCCATGTCTAAAAATATCATTATTAGCTGTTTTTAAAAATCGAGTGTTTTTGCTGCCCGAGGAAGAAAACGCGTGATGATGCGGTCAGAAAAAAAGCTGCACAGGAGCAAAAAAAATTTTTTTCTCAAATGTAATAATGGATGCTAGAATGTGATTCGGGGTGGAATTCCATGTCTAAAAACATTATTATTAGCTGTTTTTAAAAATCAAGTGTTTTTGGTGCCCGAGGATGAAAATGCGTGATGCTGCGGTGAGAATAAAAGCTGCACAGGAGCAAAAAAAATTTTTTTCTCAAATGTAATAACGGATGCTAGAATCCGATTCGGGGTGGAATTCCATGTCTAAAAATATTATTATTAGCTGTTTTTAAAAATCGAGTGTTTTTGCTGCCCGAGGAAGAAAACGTGTGATGCCCCGGTAAGAAAAAAATCAGCCCAGGAGAAAAAATTTTTTTTTTCTCAAATGTAATAACGGATGCTAGAATGTGATTCGGGGTGGAATTCCATGTCTAAAAATATTACTATTAGCTGTTTTTAAAAATCGAGTGTTTTTGCTGCCTGAGGAAGAAAACGCGTGATGCCGCGTTGAGAAAAATAGCTGCCAAGGAGCAAAAAAATTTTTTTTTCTCAAATGTAATATCGGATGCTAGAATGTGATTCGGGGTGGAATTCCATGTCTAAAAATATTATTATTAGCTGTTTTTAAAAATCGAGTGTTTTTGCTTCCCGAGGAAGAAAACGCGTGATGATGCGGTCAGAAAAAAAGCTGCCCAGGAGCAAAAAAAATTTTTTTCTCAAATGTAATAACGGATGGTAGAATGTGATTCGGGGTGGAATTCCATGTCTAAAAATATTATTATTAGCTGTTTTTAAAAATCGAGTGTTTTTGCTGCCCGAGGAAGAAAACGTGTGATGCCCCGGTAAGAAAAAAATCAGCCCAGGAGAAAATTTTTTTTTTTCTCAAATGTAATAACGGATGCTAGAATGTGATTCGGGGTGGAATTCCATGTCTACAAATATTATTATTAGCTGTTTTTAAAAATCGAGTGTTTTTGCTGCCGGAGGAAGACAACGCGTGATGCCGCGGTGAGAAAAATAGCTGCCCAGGAGCAAAAAAAATTTTTTTTCTCAAATGTAGTAACGGATGCTAGAATGTGATTCGGGGTGGAATTCCATGTCTAAAAATATTATTATTAGCTGTTTTTAAAAATCGAGTGTTTTTGCTGCCCGAGGAAGAAAACGGGTGATGCCGCGGTCAGAAAAAAAGCTGCCCAGGAGCAAAAAAATTTTTTTTTCTTAAATGTACTAACGGAGGCTAGAATGTGATTCGGGGTGGAATTCCATGTCTAAAAATATTATTATTAGCTGTTTTTAACAATCGAGTGTTTTTGCTGCCCGAGGAAGAAAACGCGTGATGCTGCCGTCAGAAAAAAAGCTGCCCAGGGGCAAAAAAAAATTTTCTTTCCCAAATGTAATAACGGATGCTAGAATGTGATGCGGTGTGGAATTCCATGTCTAAAAATATTATTATTAGCAGTTTTTAAAAATTGAGTGTTTTTGCTGCCCGAGGAAGAAAACGCATGATGCCGCGGTCAGAAAAAAAGCTGCCCAGGAGCAAAAAAAATTTTTTTTCTCAAATGTAATAATGGATGGTAGAATGTGATTCAGGGTGGAATTCCATGTCTAAAAATATTATTATTAGCTGTTTTTAAAAATCGAGTGTTTTTGCTGCCCGAGGAAGAAAACGCGTGATGCCGCCGTTAGAAAAAAACCTGCCCAGGAGCAAAAAAAAATTTTCTTTCCCAAATGTAATAACGGATGCTAGAATGTGATTCGGGGTGGAATTCCATGTCTAAAAATATCATTATTAGCTGTTTTTAAAAATCGAGTGTTTTTGCTGCCCGAGGAAGAAAACGCGTGATGATGCGGTCAGAAAAAAAGCTGCACAGGAGCAAAAAAAATTTTTTTCTCAAATGTAATAACGTTTGCTAGAATGTGATTCGGGGTGGAACTCCATGTCTAAAAACATTATTATTAGCTGTTTTTAAAAATCAAGTGTTTTTGGTGCCCGAGGATGAAAATGCGTGATGCTGCGGTGAGAATAAAAGCTGCACAGGAGCAAAAAAAATTTTTTTCTCAAATGTAATAATGGATGCTAGAATGTGATTCGGGGTGGAATTCCATGTCTAAAAATATTACTATTAGCTGTTTTTAAAAATCGAGTGTTTTTGCTGCCTGAGGAAGAAAACGCGTGATGCCGCGGTGAGAAAAATAGCTGCCAAGGAGCAAAAAAATTTTTTTTTCTCAAATGTAATATCGGATGCTAGAATGTGATTTAGGGTGGGATTCCATGTCTAAAAATATTATTATTAGCTGTTTTTAAAAATCGAGTGTTTTTGCTGCCCGAGGAAGACAACGCGTGATGCCGCGGTGAGAAAAAAAGCTGCCCAGGAGCAAAAAAAAATTTTCTTTCCCAAATGTAATAACGGATGCTAGAATGTGATTCGGGGTGGAATTCCATGTCTAAAAATATCATTATTAGCTGTTTTTAAAAATCGAGTGTTTTTGCTGCCCGAGGAAGAAAACGCGTGATGATGCGGTCAGAAAAAAAGCTGCACAGGAGCAAAAAAAATTTTTTTCTCAAATGTAATAACGGATGCTAGAATGTGATTCGGGGTGGAATTCCATGTCTAAAAACATTATTATTAGCTGTTTTTAAAAATCAAGTGTTTTTGGTGCCCGAGGATGAAAATGCGTGATGCTGCGGTGAGAATAAAAGCTGCACAGGAGCAAAAAAAATTTTTTTCTCAAATGTAATAACGGATGCTAGAATCCGATTCGGGGTGGAATTCCATGTCTAAAAATATTATTATTAGCTGTTTTTAAAAATCGAGTGTTTTTGCTGCCCGAGGAAGAAAACGTGTGATGCCCCGGTAAGAAAAAAATCAGCCCAGGAGAAAAAATTTTTTTTTTCTCAAATGTAATAACGGATGCTAGAATGTGATTCGGGGTGGAATTCCATGTCTACAAATATTACTATTAGCTGTTTTTAAAAATCGAGTGTTTTTGCTGCCTGAGGAAGAAAACGCGTGATGCCGCGTTGAGAAAAATAGCTGCCAAGGAGCAAAAAAATTTTTTTTTCTCAAATGTAATATCGGATGCTAGAATGTGATTCGGGGTGGAATTCCATGTCTAAAAATATTATTATTAGCTGTTTTTAAAAATCGAGTGTTTTTGCTGCCCGAGGAAGAAAACGGGTGATGCCGCGGTCAGAAAAAAAGCTGCCCAGGAGCAAAAAAATTTTTTTTTCTTAAATGTACTAACGGAGGCTAGAATGTGATTCGGGGTGGAATTCCATGTCTAAAAATATTATTATTAGCTGTTTTTAACAATCGAGTGTTTTTGCTGCCCGAGGAAGAAAATGCGTGATGCTGCCGTCAGAAAAAAAGCTGCCCAGGAGCAAAAAAAAATTTTCTTTCCCAAATGTAATAACGGATGCTAGAATGTGATGCGGTGTGGAATTCCATGTCTAAAAATATTATTATTAGCAGTTTTTAAAAATTGAGTGTTTTTGCTGCCCGAGGAAGAAAACGCATGATGCCGCGGTCAGAAAAAAAGCTGCACAGGAGCAAAAAAAATTTTTTTTCTCAAATGTAATAATGGATGGTAGAATGTGATTCAGGGTGGAATTCCATGTCTAAAAATATTATTATTAGCTGTTTTTAAAAATCGAGTGTTTTTGCTGCCCGAGGAAGAAAACGCGTGATGCCGCCGTTAGAAAAAAAGCTGCCCAGGAGCAAAAAAAAATTTTCTTTCCCAAATGTAATAACGGATGCTAGAATGTGATTCGGGGTGGAATTCCATGTCTAAAAATATCATTATTAGCTGTTTTTAAAAATCGAGTGTTTTTGCTGCCCGAGGAAGAAAACGCGTGATGATGCGGTCAGAAAAAAAGCTGCACAGGAGCAAAAAAAATTTTTTTCTCAAATGTAATAACGGATGCTAGAATGTGATTCGGGGTGGAACTCCATGTCTAAAAACATTATTATTAGCTGTTTTTAAAAATCAAGTGTTTTTGGTGCCCGAGGATGAAAATGCGTGATGCTGCGGTGAGAATAAAAGCTGCACAGGAGCAAAAAAATTTTTTTTCTCAAATGTAATAACGGATGCTAGAATGTGATTCGGGGTGGAATTCCATGTCTAAAAATATTACTATTAGCTGTTTTTAAAAATCGAGTGTTTTTGCTGCCCGAGGAAGACAACGCGTGATGCCGCGGTGAGAAAAAAAGCTGCCCAGGAGCAAAAAAAAATTTTCTTTCCCAAATGTAATAACGGATGCTAGAATGTGATTCGGGGTGGAATTCCATGTCTAAAAATATCATTATTAGCTGTTTTTAAAAATCGAGTGTTTTTGCTGCCCGAGGAAGAAAACGCGTGATGATGCGGTCAGAAAAAAAGCTGCACAGGAGCAAAAAAAATTTTTTTCTCAAATGTAATAACGGATGCTAGAATGTGATTCGGGGTGGAATTCCATGTCTAAAAACATTATTATTAGCTGTTTTTAAAAATCAAGTGTTTTTGGTGCCCGAGGATGAAAATGCGTGATGCTGCGGTGAGAATAAAAGCTGCACAGGAGCAAAAAAAATTTTTTCCTCAAATGTAATAACGGATGCTAGAATCCGATTCGGGGTGGAATTCCATGTCTAAAAATATTATTATTAGCTGTTTTTAAAAATCGAGTGTTTTTGCTGCCCGAGGAAGAAAACGTGTGATGCCCCGGTAAGAAAAAAATCAGCCCAGGAGAAAAAAATTTTTTTTTCTCAAATGTAATAACGGATGCTAGAATGTGATTCGGGGTGGAATTCCATGTCTACAAATATTATTATTAGCTGTTTTTAAAAATCGAGTGTTTTTGCTGCCGGAGGAAGTCAACGCGTGATGCCGCGGTGAGAAAAATAGCTGCCCAGGAGCAAAAAAAATTTTTTTTCTCAAATGTAGTAACGGATGCTAGAATGTGATTCGGGGTGGAATTCCATGTCTAAAAATATTACTATTAGCTGTTTTTAAAAATCGAGTGTTTTTGCTGCCTGAGGAAGAAAACGCGTGATGCCGCGTTGAGAAAAATAGCTGCCAAGGAGCAAAAAATTTTTTTTTTCTCAAATGTAATATCGGATGCTAGAAGGTGATTCGGGGTGGAATTCCATGTCTAAAAATATTACTATTAGCTGTTTTTAAAAATCGAGTGTTTTTGCTGCCCGAGGAAGAAAACGTGTGATGCCCCGGTAAGAAAAAAATCAGCCCAGGAGAAAAAATTTTTTTTTCTCAAATGTAATAACGGATGCTAGAATGTGATTCGGGGTGGAATTCCATGTCTAAAAATATTTTTATTAGCTGTTTTTAAAAATCGAGTGGTTTTGCTGCCGGAAGAAGAAAATGCGTGATGCCGCGGTCAGAAAGAAAGCTGCCCAGGAGCAAAAAAAATTTTTTTTCTCAAATGTAGTAACGGATGCTAGAATGTGATTCGGGGTGGAATTCCATGTCTAAAAATATTATTATTAGCTGTTTTTAAAAATCGAGTGTTTTTGCTTCCCGAGGAAGAAAACGCGTGATGATGCGGTCAGAAAAAAAGCTGCCCAGGAGCAAAAAAAATTTTTTTTCTCAAATGTAATAACGGATGGTAGAATGTGATTCGGGGTGGAATTCCATGTCTAAAAATATTATTATTAGCTGTTTTTAAAAATCGAATGTTTTTGCTTCCCGAGGAAGAAAACGCGTGATGCCGCGGTGAGAAAAATAGCTGCCCAGGAGCAAAAAAAATTTTTTTTCTCAAATGTAGTAACGGATGCTAGAATGTGATTCGGGGTGGAATTCCATGTCTAAAAATATTACTATTAGCTGTTTTTAAAAATCGAGTGTTTTTGCTGCCTGAGGAAGACAACGCGTGATGCCGCGGTGAGAAAAATAGCTGCCCAGGAGCAAAAAAAATTTTTTTTCTCAAATGTAATAACGGATGCTAGAATGTGATTCGGGGTGGAATTCCATGTCTAAAAATATTACTATTAGCTGTTTTTAAAAATCGAGTGTTTTTGCTGCCCGAGGAAGAAAACGTGTGATGCCCCGGTAAGAAAAAAATCAGCCCAGGAGAAAATTTTTTTTTTTCTAAAATGTAATAACGGATGCTAGAATGTGATTCGGGGTGGAATTCCATGTCTACAAATATTATTATTAGCTGTTTTTAAAAATCGAGTGTTTTTGCTGCCGGAGGAAGACAACGCGTGATGCCGCGGTGAGAAAAATAGCTGCCCAGGAGCAAAAAAAATTTTTTTTCTCAAATGTAGTAACGGATGCTAGAATGTGATTCGGGGTGGAATTCCATGTCTAAAAATATTACTATTAGCTGTTTTTAAAAATCGAGTGTTTTTGCTGCCCGAGGAAGAAAACGCGTGATGATGCGGTCAGAAAAAAAGCTGCACAGGAGCAAAAAAAATTTTTTTCTCAAATGTAATAACGGATGCTAGAATGTGATTCGGGGTGGAATTCCATGTCTAAAAACATTATTATTAGCTGTTTTTAAAAATCAAGTGTTTTTGGTGCCCGAGGATGAAAATGCGTGATGCTGCGGTGAGAATAAAAGCTGCACAGGAGCAAAAAAAATTTTTTTCTCAAATGTAATAACGGATGCTAGAATCCGATTCGGGGTGGAATTCCATGTCTAAAAATATTATTATTAGCTGTTTTTAAAAATCGAGTGTTTTTGCTGCCCGAGGAAGAAAACGTGTGATGCCCCGGTAAGAAAAAAATCAGCCCAGGAGAAAAAATTTTTTTTTTCTCAAATGTAATAACGGATGCTAGAATGTGATTCGGGGTGGAATTCCATGTCTACAAATATTATTATTAGCTGTTTTTAAAAATCGAGTGTTTTTGCTGCCGGAGGAAGTCAACGCGTGATGCCGCGGTGAGAAAAATAGCTGCCCAGGAGCAAAAAAAATTTTTTTTCTCAAATGTAGTAACGGATGCTAGAATGTGATTCGGGGTGGAATTCCATGTCTAAAAATATTACTATTAGCTGTTTTTAAAAATCGAGTGTTTTTGCTGCCTGAGGAAGAAAACGCGTGATGCCGCGTTGAGAAAAATAGCTGCCAAGGAGCAAAAAAATTTTTTTTTCTCAAATGTAATATCGGATGCTAGAATGTGATTCGGGGTGGAATTCCATGTCTAAAAATATTACTATTAGCTGTTTTTAAAAATCGAGTGTTTTTGCTGCCCGAGGAAGAAAACGTGTGATGCCCCGGTAAGAAAAAAATCAGCCCAGGAGAAAAAAATTTTTTTTCTCAAATGTAATAACGGATGCTAGAATGTGATTCGGGGTGGAATTCCATGTCTAAAAATATTTTTATTAGCTGTTTTTAAAAATCGAGTGTTTTTGCTGCCCGAGGAAGAAAACGTGTGATGCCCCGGTAAGAAAAAAATCAGCCCAGGAGAAATTTTTTTTTGTTCTAAAATGTAATAACGGATGCTAGAATGTGATTCGGGGTGGAATTCCATGTCTACAAATATTATTATTAGCTGTTTTTAAAAATCGAGTGTTTTTGCTGCCGGAGGAAGACAACGCGTGATGCCGCGGTGAGAAAAATAGCTGCCCAGGAGCAAAAAAAATTTTTTTTCTCAAATGTAGTAACGGATGCTAGAATGTGATTCGGGGTGGAATTCCATGTCTAAAAATATTACTATTAGCTGTTTTTAAAAATCGAGTGTTTTTTGCTGCCTGAGGAAGAAAACGCGTGATGCCGCGTTGAGAAAAATAGCTGCCAAGGAGCAAAAAAATTTTTTTTTCTCAAATGTAATATCGGATGCTAGAATGTGATTCGGGGTGGAATTCCATGTCTAAAAATATTACTATTAGCTGTTTTTAAAAATCGAGTGTTTTTGCTGCCCGAGGAAGAAAACGTGTGATGCCCCGGTAAGAAAAAAATCAGCCCAGGAGAAAAAATTTTTTTTTCTCAAATGTAATAACGGATGCTAGAATGTGATTCGGGGTGGAATTCCATGTCTAAAAATATTTTTATTAGCTGTTTTTAAAAATCGAGTGGTTTTGCTGCCGGAAGAAGAAAATGCGTGATGCCGCGGTCAGAAAGAAAGCTGCCCAGGAGCAAAAAAAATTTTTTTTCTCAAATGTAGTAACGGATGCTAGAATGTGATTCGGGGTGGAATTCCATGTCTAAAAATATTATTATTAGCTGTTTTTAAAAATCGAGTGTTTTTGCTTCCCGAGGAAGAAAACGCGTGATGATGCGGTCAGAAAAAAAGCTGCCCAGGAGCAAAAAAATTTTTTTTCTCAAATGTAATAACGGATGGTAGAATGTGATTCGGGGTGGAATTCCATGTCTAAAAATATTATTATTAGCTGTTTTTAAAAATCGAATGTTTTTGCTTCCCGAGGAAGAAAACGCGTGATGCCGCGGTGAGAAAAATAGCTGCCCAGGAGCAAAAAAAATTTTTTTTCTCAAATGTAGTAACGGATGCTAGAATGTGATTCGGGGTGGAATTCCATGTCTAAAAATATTACTATTAGCTGTTTTTAAAAATCGAGTGTTTTTGCTGCCTGAGGAAGACAACGCGTGATGCCGCGGTGAGAAAAATAGCTGCCCAGGAGCAAAAAAAATTTTTTTTCTCAAATGTAATAACGGATGCTAGAATGTGATTCGGGGTGGAATTCCATGTCTAAAAATATTACTATTAGCTGTTTTTAAAAATCGAGTGTTTTTGCTGCCCGAGGAAGAAAACGTGTGATGCCCCGGTAAGAAAAAAATCAGCCCAGGAGAAAATTTTTTTTTTTCTAAAATGTAATAACGGATGCTAGAATGTGATTCGGGGTGGAATTCCATGTCTACAAATATTATTATTAGCTGTTTTTAAAAATCGAGTGTTTTTGCTGCCGGAGGAAGACAACGCGTGATGCCGCGGTGAGAAAAATAGCTGCCCAGGAGCAAAAAAAATTTTTTTTCTCAAATGTAGTAACGGATGCTAGAATGTGATTCGGGGTGGAATTCCATGTCTAAAAATATTACTATTAGCTGTTTTTAAAAATCGAGTGTTTTTGCTGCCTGAGGAAGAAAACGCGTGATGCCGCGTTGAGAAAAATAGCTGCCAAGGAGCAAAAAATTTTTTTTTTCTCAAATGTAATATCGGATGCTAGAATGTGATTCGGGGTGGAATTCCATGTCTAAAAATATTACTATTAGCTGTTTTTAAAAATCGAGTGTTTTTGCTGCCCGAGGAAGAAAACGTGTGATGCCCCAGTAAGAAAAAAATCAGCCCAGGAGAAAAAATTTTTTTTTCTCAAATGTAATAACGGATGCTAGAATGTGATTCGGGGTGGAATTCCATGTCTAAAAATATTTTTATTAGCTGTTTTTAAAAATCGAGTGGTTTTGCTGCCGGAAGAAGAAAATGCGTGATGCCGCGGTCAGAAAGAAAGCTGCCCAGGAGCAAAAAAAATTTTTTTTCTCAAATGTAGTAACGGATGCTAGAATGTGATTCGGGGTGGAATTCCATGTCTAAAAATATTATTATTAGCTGTTTTTAAAAATCGAGTGTTTTTGCTTCCCGAGGAAGAAAACGCGTGATGATGCGGTCAGAAAAAAAGCTGCCCAGGAGCAAAAAAATTTTTTTTCTCAAATGTAATAACGGATGGTAGAATGTGATTCGGGGTGGAATTCCATGTCTAAAAATATTATTATTAGCTGTTTTTAAAAATCGAATGTTTTTGCTTCCCGAGGAAGAAAACGCGTGATGCCGCGGTGAGAAAAATAGCTGCCCAGGAGCAAAAAAATTTTTTTTTCTCAAATGTAGTAACGGATGCTAGAATGTGATTCGGGGTGGAATTCCATGTCTAAAAATATTACTATTAGCTGTTTTTAAAAATCGAGTGTTTTTGCTGCCTGAGGAAGAAAACGCGTGATGCCGCGTTGAGAATAATAGCTGCCAAGGAGCAAAAAATTTTTTTTTTCTCAAATGTAATATCGGATGCTAGAATGTGATTCGGGGTGGAATTCCATGTCTAAAAATATTATTATTAGCTGTTTTTAAAAATCGAGTGTTTTTGCTTCCCGAGGAAGAAAACGCGTGATGATGCGGTCAGAAAAAAAGCTGCCCAGGAGCAAAAAAAATTTTTTTCTCAAATGTAATAACGGATGGTAGAATGTGATTCGGGGTGGAATTCCATGTCTAAAAATATTATTATTAGCTGTTTTTAAAAATCGAGTGTTTTTGCTGCCCGAGGAAGAAAACGTGTGATGCCCCGGTAAGAAAAAAATCAGCCCAGGAGAAAATTTTTTTTTTCTCAAATGTAATAACGGATGCTAGAATGTGATTCGGGGTGGAATTCCATGTCTACAAATATTATTATTAGCTGTTTTTAAAAATCGAGTGTTTTTGCTGCCGGAGGAAGACAACGCGTGATGCCGCGGTGAGAAAAATAGCTGCCCAGGAGCAAAAAAAATTTTTTTTCTCAAATGTGGTAACGGATGCTAGAATGTGATTCGGGGTGGAATTCCATGTCTAAAAATATTATTATTAGCTGTTTTTAAAAATCGAGTGTTTTTGCTGCCCGAGGAAGAAAACGCGTGATGCCGCGGTCAGAAAAAAAGCTGCCCAGGAGCAAAAAAATTTTTTTTTCTTAAATGTACTAACGGATGCTAGAATGTGATTCGGGGTGGAATTCCATGTCTAAAAATATTATTATTAGCTGTTTTTAACAATCGAGTGTTTTTGCTGCCCGAGGAAGAAAACGCGTGATGCTGCCGTCAGAAAAAAAGCTGCCAAGAAGCAAAAAAAAATTTTCTTTCCCAAATGTAATAACGGATGCTAGAATGTGATGCGGTGTGGAATTCCATGTCTAAAAATATTATTATTAGCAGTTTTTAAAAATTGAGTGTTTTTGCTGCCCGAGGAAGACAACGCGTTATGCCGCGGTGAGAAAAAAAGCTGCCCAGGAGCAAAAAAAAATTTTCTTTCCCAAATGTAATAACGGATGCTAGAATGTGATTCGGGGTGGAATTCCATGTCTAAAAATATCATTATTAGCTGTTTTTAAAAATCGAGTGTTTTTGCTGCCCGAGGAAGAAAACGCGTGATGATGCGGTCAGAAAAAAAGCTGCACAGGAGCAAAAAAAATTTTTTTCTCAAATGTAATAACGGATGCTAGAATGTGATTCGGGGTGGAACTCCATGTCTAAAAACATTATTATTAGCTGTTTTTAAAAATCAAGTGTTTTTGGTGCCCGAGGATGAAAATGCGTGATGCTGCGGTGAGAATAAAAGCTGCACAGGAGCAAAAAAAATTTTTTTCTCAAATGTAATAATGGATGCTAGAATCCGAATCGGGGTGGAATTCCATGTCTAAAAATATTATTATTAGCTGTTTTTAAAAATCGAGTGTTTTTGCTGCCCGAGGAAGAAAACGTGTGATGCCCCGGTAAGAAAAAAATCAGCCCAGGAGAAAAAATTTTTTTTTTCTCAAATGTAATAACGGATGCTAGAATGTGATTCGGGGTGGAATTCCATGTCTAAAAATATTTTTATTAGCTGTTTTTAAAAATCGAGTGGTTTTGCTGCCGAAGGAAGAAAATGCATGATGCCGCGGTGAGAAAGAAAGCTGCCCAGGAGCAAAAAAAAATTTTTTTCTCAAATGTAATATCGGATGCTAGAATGTGATTTAGGGTGGGATTCCATGTCTAAAAATATAATTATTAGCTTTTTTTAAAAATCGAGTGTTTTTGCTGCCCGAGGAAGACAACGCATGATGCCGCGGTGAGAAAAAAAGCTGCCCAGGAGCAAAAAATTTTTTTTTCTCAAATATAATAACGGATGCTAGAATGTGATTCGGGGTGGAATTCCATGTCTAAAAATATTACTATTAGCTGTTTTTAAAAATTGAGTGTTTTTGCTGCCCGAGGAAGAAAACGTGTGATGTCCCGGTAATAAAAAAAGCAGCCTAGGAGCAAAAAAATTTTTTTTTCTCAAATGTAATAACGGATGCTAGAATGTGATTCGGGGTGGAATTCTATGTCTAAAAATATTATTATTAGCTGTTTTTAAAAATCGAGTGTTTTTGCTGCCTGAGGAAGAAAACGCGTGATGCCGCGGTCAGAAAAAAGCTGCCCAGGAGCAAAAAAAATTTTTTCTCAAATGTAATAACGGATGCTAGAATGTGATTCGGGGTGGAATTCCATGTCTAAAAATATTATTATTAGCTGTTTTTAAAAATCGAGTGTTTTTGCTGCTCGAGGAATAAAACCCGTGATGCCGCGGTCAGAAAATAGGTGCCAAGGAGCAAAAAAAAATTTTTTTCTCAAATGTAATAACGGATGCGTGAATATGATTCGGGGTGAAATTCCATGTCTAAAAATATTATTATTAGCTGTTTTAAAAAATTGAGTGTTTTTGCTGCCCGAGGAAGAAAACGCCTGATGCCGCGGTCAGAAAAGTAGCTTCTCAGGAGCAAAAAATTTTTTTTTTCTCAAATGTAATAACAGATGCTAGAATGTGATTCGGGGTGGAATTCCATGTCTACAAATATTATTATTAGCTGTTTTTAAAAATCGAGTGTTTTTGCTGCCGGAGGAAGACAACGCGTGATGCCGCGGTGAGAAAAATAGCTGCCCAGGAGCAAAAAAAATTTTTTTTCTCAAATGTAATAACGGATGCTAGAATGTGATTCGGGGTGGAATTCCATGTCTAAAAATATTACTATTAGCTGTTTTTAAAAATCGAGTGTTTTTGCTGCCCGAGGAAGAAAACGTGTGATGCCCCGGTAAGAAAAAAATCAGCCCAGGAGAAAAATTTTTTTTTTCTAAAATGTAATAACGGATGCTAGAATGTGATTCGGGGTGGAATTCCATGTCTACAAATATTATTATTAGCTGTTTTTAAAAATCGAGTGTTTTTGCTGCCGGAGGAAGACAACGCGTGATGCCGCGGTGAGAAAAATAGCTGCCCAGGAGCAAAAAAAATTTTTTTTCTCAAATGTAGTAACGGATGCTAGAATGTGATTCGGGGTGGAATTCCATGTCTAAAAATATTACTATTAGCTGTTTTTAAAAATCAAGTGTTTTTGCTGCCTAAGGAAGAAAACGCGTGATGCCGCGTTGAGAAAAATAGCTGCCAAGGAGCAAAAAATTTTTTTTTTCTCAAATGTAATATCGGATGCTAGAATGTGATTCGGGGTGGAATTCCATGTCTAAAAATATTACTATTAGCTGTTTTTAAAAATCGAGTGTTTTTGCTGCCCGAGGAAGAAAACGTGTGATGCCCCGGTAAGAAAAAAATCAGCCCAGGAGAAAAAATTTTTTTTTCTCAAATGTAATAACGGATGCTAGAATGTGATTCGGGGTGGAATTCCATGTCTAAAAATATTTTTATTAGCTGTTTTTAAAAATCGAGTGGTTTTGCTGCCGGAAGAAGAAAATGCGTGATGCCGCGGTCAGAAAGAAAGCTGCCCAGGAGCAAAAAAAATTTTTTTTCTCAAATGTAGTAACGGATGCTAGAATGTGATTCGGGGTGGAATTCCATGTCTAAAAATATTACTATTAGCTGTTTTTAAAAATCGAGTGTTTTTGCTGCCTGAGGAAGAAAACGCGTGATGCCGCGGTGAGAAAAATAGCTGCCAAGGAGCAAAAAATTTTTTTTTCTCAAATGTAATATCGGATGCTAGAATGTGATTTAGGGTGGGATTCCATGTCTAAAAATATTATTATTAGCTGTTTTTAAAAATCGAGTGTTTTTGCTGCCCGAGGAAGACAACGCGTGATGATGCGGTCAGAAAAAAAGCTGCACAGGAGCAAAAAAAATTTTTTTCTCAAATGTAATAACGGATGCTAGAATGTGATTCGGGGTGGAATTCCATGTCTAAAAACATTATTATTAGCTGTTTTTAAAAATCAAGTGTTTTTGGTGCCCGAGGATGAAAATGCGTGATGCTGCGGTGAGAATAAAAGCTGCACAGGAGCAAAAAAAATTTTTTTCTCAAATGTAATAACGGATGCTAGAATGTGATTCGGGGTGGAATTCCATGTCTAAAAATATTTTTATTAGCTGTTTTTAAAAATCGAGTGGTTTTGCTGCCGGAGGAAGAAAATGCGTGATGCCGCGGTCAGAAAGAAAGCTGCCCAGGAGCAAAAAAATTTTTTTTCTCAAATATAATAACGGATGCTAGAATGTGATTCGGGGTGGAATTCCATGTCTAAAAATATTACTATTAGCTGTTTTTAAAAATTGAGTGTTTTTGCTGCCTGAGGAAGAAAACGTGTGATGTCCCGGTAATAAAAAAAGCAGCCTAGGAGCAAAAAATTTTTTTTTTCTCAAATGTAATAACGGATGCTAGAATGTGATTCGGGGTGGAATTCTATGTCTAAAAATATTATTATTAGCTGTTTTTAAAAATCGAGTGTTTTTGCTGCCTGAGGAAGAAAACGCGTGGTGCCGCGGTCAGAAAAAAGCTGCCCAGGAGCAAAAAAATTTTTTTCTCAAATGTAATAACGGATGCTAGAATGTGATTCGGGGTGGAATTCCATGTCTAAAAATATTATTATTAGCTGTTTTTAAAAATCGAGTGTTTTTGCTGCTCGAGGAATAAAACCCGTGATGCCGCGGTCAGAAAATAGGTGCCAAGGAGCAAAAAAAAATTTTTTTCTCAAATGTAATAACGGATGCGAGAATATGATTCGGGGTGAAATTCCATGTCTAAAAATATTATTATTAGCTGTTTTAAAAAATTGAGTGTTTTTGCTGCCCGAGGAAGAAAACGCCTGATGTCAGAAAAGTAGCTTCTCAGGAGTAGTAGCTTCTCAGGTCAGAAAAGTAGCTTCTCAGGAGCAAAAAAAAAATTTTTTCTCAAATGTAATAATGGATGCTAGAATGTGATTCGGGGTGGAATTCCATGTCTACAAATATTATTATTAGCTGTTTTTAAAAATCGAGTGTTTTTGCTGCCGGAGGAAGACAACGCGTGATGCCGCGGTGAGAAAAATAGCTGCCCAGGAGCAAAAAAAATTTTTTTTTCTCAAATGTAATAACGGATGCTAGAATGTGATTCGGGGTGGAATTCCATGTCTAAAAATATTATTATTAGCTGTTTTTAAAAATCGAGTGTTTTTGCTGCCCGAGGAAGAAAACGCGTGATGCCGCGGTAAGAAAAAAAGCTGCCCAGGAGCAAAAAAATTTTTTTTCTCAAATGTAATAATGGATGCTAGAATGTGATTCGGGGTGGAATTCCATGTCTAAAAATATTACTATTAGCTGTTTTTAAAAATCGAGTGTTTTTGCTGCCCGAGGAAGAAAACGTGTGATGCCCCGGTAAGAAAAAAATCAGCCCAGGAGAAAAATTTTTTTTTTCTCAAATGTAATAACGGATGCTAGAATGTGATTCGGGGTGGAATTCCATGTCTAAAAATATTATTATTAGCTGTTTTTAAAAATCGAGTGTTTTTGTTGCCCGAGGAAGAAAACGCGTGATGCCGCCGTCAGAAAAAAAGCTGCCCAGGAGCAAAAAAAAAATTTCTTTCCCAAATGTAATAACGGATGCTAGAATGTGATGCATTTTGGAATTCCATGTCTAAAAATATTATTATTAGCAGTTTTTAAAAATCGAGTGTTTTTGCTGCCCGAGGAAGAAAACGCGTGATGATGCGGTCAGAAAAAAAGCTGCCCAGGAGCAAAAAAATTTTTTTTCTCAAATGTAATAACGGATGGTAGAATGTGATTCGGGGTGGAATTCCATGTCTAAAAATATTATTATTAGCTGTTTTTAAAAATCGAATATTTTTGCTTCCCGAGGAAGAAAACGCCTGATGCCGCGGTCAGAAAAAAAGCTGCCCAGGAGCAAAAAAATTTTTTTTTCTCAAATGTAATAACGGATACTAGAATGTGATTCGGGGTGGAATTCCATGTCTAAAAATATTATTATTAGCTGTTTTTAACAATCGAGTGTTTTTGCTGCCCGAGGAAGAAAACCCGTGATGCTGCCGTCAGAAAAAAAGTTGCCCAGGAGCAAAAAAAAATTTTCTTTCCCAAATGTAATAACGGATGCTAGAATGTGATGCGGTGTGGAATTCCATGTCTAAAAATATTATTATTAGCAGTTTTTAAAAATTGAGTGTTTTTGCTGCCCGAGGAAGAAAACGCAAGATGCCGCGGTCAGAAAAAAAGCTGCACAGGAGCAAAAAAAATTTTTTTTCTCAAATGTAATAATGGATGCTAGAATGTGATTCGGGGTGGAATTCCATGTCTACAAATATTATTATTAGCTGTTTTTAAAAATCGAGTGTTTTTGCTGCCGGAGGAAGACAACGCGTGATGCCGCGGTGAGAAAAATAGCTGCCCAGGAGCAAAAAAAATTTTTTTTTCTCAAATGTAATAACGGATGCTAGAATGTGATTCGGGGTGGAATTCCATGTCTAAAAATATTATTATTAGCTGTTTTTAAAAATCGAGTGTTTTTGCTGCCCGAGGAAGAAAACGCGTGATGCCGCGGTAAGAAAAAAAGCTGCCCAGGAGCAAAAAAATTTTTTTTCTCAAATGTAATAATGGATGCTAGAATGTGATTCGGGGTGGAATTCCATGTCTAAAAATATTACTATTAGCTGTTTTTAAAAATCGAGTGTTTTTGCTGCCCGAGGAAGAAAACGTGTGATGCCCCGGTAAGAAAAAAATCAGCCCAGGAGAAAAATTTTTTTTTTCTCAAATGTAATAACGGATGCTAGAATGTGATTCGGGGTGGAATTCCATGTCTAAAAATATTTTTATTAGCTGTTTTTAAAAATCGAGTGGTTTTGCTGCCGGAGGAAGAAAATGCGTGATGCCGCGGTCAGAAAGAAAGCTGCCCAGGAGCAAAAAAAATTTTTTTTCTCAAATGTAGTAACGGATGCTAGAATGTGATTCGGGGTGGAATTCCATGTCTAAAAATATTATTATTAGCTGTTTTTAAAAATCGAGTGTTTTTGCTGCCCGAGGAAGAAAACGCGTGATGCCGCCGTCAGAAAAAAAGCTGCCCAGGAGCAAAAAAAAAATTTCTTTCCCAAATGTAATAACGGATGCTAGAATGTGATGCATTTTGGAATTCCATGTCTAAAAATATTATTATTAGCAGTTTTTAAAAATCGAGTGTTTTTGCTGCCTGAGGAAGAAAACGCGTGATGCCGCGTTGAGAAAAATAGCTGCCAAGGAGCAAAAAATTTTTTTTTTCTCAAATGTAATATCGGATGCTAGAATGTGATTCGGGGTGGAATTCCATGTCTAAAAATATTACTATTAGCTGTTTTTAAAAATCGAGTGTTTTTGCTGCCCGAGGAAGAAAACGTGTGATTCCCCGGTAAGAAAAAAATCAGCCCAGGAGAAAAATTTTTTTTTTCTCAAATGTAATAACGGATGCTAGAATGTGATTCGGGGTGGAATTCCATGTCTAAAAATATTTTTATTAGCTGTTTTTAAAAATCGAGTGGTTTTGCTGCTGGAAGAAGAAAATGCGTGATGCCGCGGTCAGAAAGAAAGCTGCCCAGGAGCAAAAAAAATTTTTTTTCTCAAATGTAGTAACGGATGCTAGAATGTGATTCGGGGTGGAATTCCATGTCTAAAAATATTACTATTAGCTGTTTTTAAAAATCGAGTGTTTTTGCTGCCTGAGGAAGAAAACGCGTGATGCCGCGGTGAGAAAAATAGCTGCCAAGGAGCAAAAAAATTTTTTTTCTCAAATGTAATATCGGATGCTAGAATGTGATTTAGGGTGGGATTCCATGTCTAAAAATATTATTATTAGCTGTTTTTAAAAATCGAGTGTTTTTGCTGCCCGAGGAAGAAAACGCGTGATGATGCGGTCAGAAAAAAAGCTGCACAGGAGCAAAAAAAATTTTTTTCTCAAATGTAATAACGGATGCTAGAATGTGATTCGGGGTGGAATTCCATGTCTAAAAACATTATTATTAGCTGTTTTTAAAAATCAAGTGTTTTTGGTGCCCGAGGATGAAAATGCGTGATGCTGCGGTGAGAATAAAAGCTGCACAGGAGCAAAAAAAATTTTTTTCTCAAATGTAATAACGGATGCTAGAATGTGATTCGGGGTGGAATTCCATGTCTAAAAATATTTTTATTAGCTGTTTTTAAAAATCGAGTGGTTTTGCTGCCGGAGGAAGAAAATGCGTGTTGCCGCGGTCAGAAAGAAAGCTGCCCAGGAGCAAAAAAAATTTTTTTTCTCAAATGTAGTAACGGATGCTAGAATGTGATTCGGGGTGGAATTCCATGTCTAAAAATATTACTATTAGCTGTTTTTAAAAATTGAGTGTTTTTGCTGCCCGAGGAAGAAAACGTGTGATGTCCCGGTAATAAAAAAAGCAGCCTAGGAGCAAAAAAATTTTTTTTTCTCAAATGTAATAACGGATGCTAGAATGTGATTCGGGGTGGAATTCTATGTCTAAAAATATTATTATTAGCTGTTTTTAAAAATCGAGTGTTTTTGCTGCCTGAGGAAGAAAACGCGTGATGCCGCGGTCAGAAAAAAGCTGCCCAGGAGCAAAAAAATTTTTTTCTCAAATGTAATAACGGATGCTAGAATGTGATTCGGGGTGGAATTCGATGTCTAAAAATATTTTTATTAGCTGTTTTTAAAAATCGAGTGGTTTTGCTGCCGGAGGAAGAAAATGCGTGATGCCGCGGTCAGAAAGAAAGCTGCCCAGGAGCAAAAAAAATTTTTTTTCTCAAATGTAATAACGGATGCTAGAATGTGATTCGGGGTGGAATTCCATGCCTAAAAATATTATTATTAGCTGTTTTTAAAAATCGAGTGTTTTTGCTGCTCGAGGAATAAAACCCGTGATCCCGCGGTCAGAAAATAGGTGCCAAGGAGCAAAGAAAATTTTTTTTCTCAAATGTAATAACGGATGCGAGAATATGATTCGGGGTGAAATTCCATGTCTAAAAATATTATTATTAGCTGTTTTAAAAAATTGAGTGTTTTTGCTGCCCGAGGAAGAAAACGCCTGATGCCGCGGTCAGAAAAGTAGCTTCTCAGGAGCAAAAAAAATTTTTTTTCTCAAATGTAATAACGGATGCTAGAATGTGATTCGGGGTGGAATTCCATGTCTACAAATATTATTATTAGCTGTTTTTAAAAATCGAGTGTTTTTGCTGCCGGAGGAAGACAACGCGTGATGCCGCGGTGAGAAAAATATCTGCCCAGGAGCAAAAAAAATTTTTTTTCTCAAATGTAATAACGGATGCTAGAATGTGATTTGGGGTGGAATTCCATGTCTAAAAATATTACTATTAGCTGTTTTTAAAAATCGAGTGTTTTTGCTGCCCGAGGAAGAAAACGTGTGATGCCCCGGTAAGAAAAAAATCAGCCCAGGAGAAAATTTTTTTTTTCTCAAATGTAATAACGGATGCTAGAATGTGATTCGGGGTGGAATTCCATGTCTAAAAATATTTTTATTAGCTGTTTTTAAAAATCGAGTGGTTTTGCTGCCGGAGGAAGAAAATGCGTGATGCCGCGGTCAGAAAGAAAGCTGCCCAGGAGGAAAAAAAATTTTTTTTCTCAAATGTAGTAACGGATGCTAGAATGTGATTCGGGGTGGAATTCCATGTCTAAAAATATTACTATTAGCTGTTTTTAAAAATCGAGTGTTTTTGCTGCCTGAGGAAGAAAACGCGTGATGCCGCGTTGAGAAAAATAGCTGCCAAGGAGCAAAAAATTTTTTTTTTCTCAAATATAATATCGGATGCTAGAATGTGATTCGGGGTGGAATTCCATGTCTAAAAATATTACTATTAGCTGTTTTTAAAAATCGAGTGTTTTTGCTGCCCGAGGAAGAAAACGTGTGATGCCCCGGTAAGAAAAAAATCAGCCCAGGAGAAAAAATTTTTTTTTCTCAAATGTAATAACGGATGCTAGAATGTGATTCGGGGTGGAATTCCATGTCTAAAAATATTTTTATTAGCTGTTTTTAAAAATCGAGTGGTTTTGCTGCCGGAAGAAGAAAATGCGTGATGCCGCGGTCAGAAAGAAAGCTGCCCAGGAGCAAAAAAAATTTTTTTTCTCAAATGTAGTAACGGATGCTAGAATGTGATTCGGGGTGGAATTCCATGTCTAAAAATATTACTATTAGCTGTTTTTAAAAATCGAGTGTTTTTGCTGCCTGAGGAAGAAAACGCGTGATGCCGCGGTGAGAAAAATAGCTGCCAAGGAGCAAAAAAATTTTTTTTCTCAAATGTAATATCGGATGCTAGAATGTGATTTAGGGTGGGATTCCATGTCTAAAAATATTATTATTAGCTGTTTTTAAAAATCGAGTGTTTTTGCTGCCCGAGGAAGACAACGCGTGATGCCGCGGTGAGAAAAAAAGCTGCCCAGGAGCAAAAAAAAATTTTCTTTCCCAAATGTAATAACGGATGCTAGAATGTGATTCGGGGTGGAATTCCATGTCTAAAAATATCATTATTAGCTGTTTTTAAAAATCGAGTGTTTTTGCTGCCCGAGGAAGAAAACGCGTGATGATGCGGTCAGAAAAAAAGCTGCACAGGAGCAAAAAAAATTTTTTTCTCAAATGTAATAACGGATGCTAGAATGTGATTCGGGGTGGAATTCCATGTCTAAAAACATTATTATTAGCTGTTTTTAAAAATCAAGTGTTTTTGGTGCCCGAGGATGAAAATGCGTGATGCTGCGGTGAGAATAAAAGCTGCACAGGAGCAAAAAAAATTTTTTTCTCAAATGTAATAACGGATGCTAGAATGTGATTCGGGGTGGAATTCCATGTCTAAAAATATTTTTATTAGCTGTTTTTAAAAATCGAGTGGTTTTGCTGCCGGAGGAAGAAAATGCGTGATGCCGTGGTCAGAAAGAAAGCTGCCCAGGAGCAAAAAATTTTTTTTTCTCAAATATAATAACGGATGCTAGAATGTGATTCGGGGTGGAATTCCATGTCTAAAAATATTACTATTAGCTGTTTTTAAAAATTGAGTGTTTTTGCTGCCTGAGGAAGAAAACGTGTGATCTCCCGGTAATAAAAAAAGCAGCCTAGGAGCAAAAAAATTTTTTTTTCTCAAATGTAATAACGGATGCTAGAATGTGATTCGGGGTGGAATTCTATGTCTAAAAATATTATTATTAGCTGTTTTTAAAAATCGAGTGTTTTTGCTGCCTGAGAAAGAAAACGCGTGATGCCGCGGTCAGAAAAAAGCTGCCCAGGAGCAAAAAAATTTTTTTCTCAAATGTAATAACGGATGCTAGAATGTGATTCGGGGTGGAATTCCATGTCTAAAAATATTATTATTAGCTGTTTTTAAAAATCGAGTGTTTTTGCTGCTCGAGGAATAAAACCCGTGATGCCGCGGTCAGAAAATAGGCGCCAAGGAGCAAAAAAAATTTTTTTTCTCAAATGTAATAACGGATGCGAGAATATGATTCGGGGTGAAATTCCATGTCTAAAAATATTATTATTAGCTGTTTTAAAAAATTGAGTGTTTTTGCTGCCCGAGGAAGAAAACGCCTGATGCCGCGGTCAGAAAAGTAGCTTCTCAGGAGCAAAAAAAATTTTTTTTCTCAAATGTAATAACGGATGCTAGAATGTGATTCGGGGTGGAATTCCATGTCTACAAATATTATTATTAGCTGTTTTTAAAAATCGAGTGTTTTTGCTGCCGGAGGAAGACAACGCGTGATGCCGCGGTGAGAAAAATAGCTGCCCAGGAGCAAAAAAAATTTTTTTTCTCAAATGTAATAACGGATGCTAGAATGTGATTCGGGGTGGAATTCCATGTCTAAAAATATTACTATTAGCTGTTTTTAAAAATCGAGTGTTTTTGCTGCCCGAGGAAGAAAACGTGTGATGCCCCGGTAAGAAAAAAATCAGCCCAGGAGAAATTTTTTTTTTTCTCAAATGTAATAACGGATGCTAGAATGTGATTCGGGGTGGAATTCCATGTCTAAAAATATTTTTATTAGCTGTTTTTAAAAATCGAGTGGTTTTGCTGCCGGAGGAAGAAAATGCGTGATGCCACGGTCAGAAAGAAAGCTGCCCAGGAGGAAAAAAAATTTTTTTTCTCAAATGTAGTAACGGATGCTAGAATGTGATTCGGGGTGGAATTCCATGTCTAAAAATATTACTATTAGCTGTTTTTAAAAATCGAGTGTTTTTGCTGCCTGAGGAAGAAAATGCGTGATGCCGCGTTGAGAAAAATAGCTGCCAAGGAGCAAAAAAATTTTTTTTTCTCAAATGTAGTAACGGATGCTAGAATGTGATTCGGGGTGGAATTCCATGTCTAAAAATATTACTATTAGCTGTTTTTAAAAATCGAGTGTTTTTGCTGCCCGAGGAAGAAAACGTGTGATGCCCCGGTAAGAAAAAAATCAGCCCAGGAGAAAAAATTTTTTTTTCTCAAAAGTAATAACGGATGCTAGAATGTGATTCGGGGTGGAATTCCATGTCTAAAAATATTTTTATTAGCTGTTTTTAAAAATCGAGTGGTTTTGCTGCCGGAAGAAGAAAATGCGTGATGCCGCGGTCAGAAAGAAAGCTGCCCAGGAGCAAAAAAAATTTTTTTTCTCAAATGTAGTAACGGATGCTAGAATGTGATTCGGGGTGGAATTCCATGTCTAAAAATATTACTATTAGCTGTTTTTAAAAATCGAGTGTTTTTGCGGCCTGAGGAAGAAAACGCGTGATGCCGCGGTGAGAAAAATAGCTGCCAAGGAGCAAAAAAATTTTTTTTCTCAAATGTAATATCGGATGCTAGAATGTGATTTAGGGTGGGATTCCATGTCTAAAAATAGTATTATTAGCTGTTTTTAAAAATCGAGTGTTTTTGCTGCCCGAGGAAGACAACGCGTGATGCCGCGGTGAGAAAAAAAGCTGCCCAGGAGCAAAAAAAAATTTTCTTTCCCAAATGTAATAACGGATGCTAGAATGTGATTCGGGGTGGAATTCCATGTCTAAAAATATCATTATTAGCTGTTTTTAAAAATCGAGTGTTTTTGCTGCCCGAGGAAGAAAACACGTGATGATGCGGTCAGAAAAAAAGCTGCACAGGAGCAAAAAAAATTTTTTTCTCAAATGTAATAACGGATGCTAGAATGTGATTCGGGGTGGAATTCCATGTCTAAAAACATTATTATTAGCTGTTTTTAAAAATCAAGTGTTTTTGGTGCCCGAGGATGAAAATGCGTGATGCTGCGGTGAGAATAAAAGCTGCACAGGAGCAAAAAAAATTTTTTTCTCAAATGTAATAACGGATGCTAGAATGTGATTCGGGGTGGAATTCCATGTCTAAAAATATTTTTATTAGCTGTTTTTAAAAATCGAGTGGTTTTGCTGCCGGAGGAAGAAAATGCGTGATGCCACGGTCAGAAAGAAAGCTGCCCAGGAGCAAAAAAATTTTTTTTCTCAAATATAATAACGGATGCTAGAATGTGATTCGGGGTGGAATTCCATGTCTAAAAATATTACTATTAGCTGTTTTTAAAAATTGAGTGTTTTTGCTGCCTGAGGAAGAAAACGTGTGATGTCCCGGTAATAAAAAAAGCAGCCTAGGAGCAAAAAAATTTTTTTTTCTCAAATGTAATAACGGATGCTAGAATGTGATTCGGGGTGGAATTCTATGTCTAAAAATATTATTATTAGCTGTTTTTAAAAATCGAGTGTTTTTGCTGCCTGAGAAAGAAAACGCGTGATGCCGCGGTCAGAAAAAAGCTGCCCAGGAGCAAAAAAATTTTTTTCTCAAATGTAATAACGGATGCTAGAATGTGATTCGGGGTGGAATTCCATGTCTACAAATATTATTATTAGCTGTTTTTAAAAATCGAGTGTTTTTGCTGCCGGAGGAAGACAACGCGTGATGCCGCGGTGAGAAAAATAGCTGCCCAGGAGCAAAAAAAATTTTTTTTCTCAAATGTAATAACGGATGCTAGAATGTGATTCAGGGTGGAATTCCATGTCTAAAAATATTATTATTAGCTGTTTTTAAAAATCGAGTGTTTTTGCTGCCCGAGGAAGAAAACGCGTGATGCCGCGGTAAGAAAAAAAGCTGCCCAGGAGCAAAAATTTTTTTTTTCTCAAATGTAATAATGGATGCTAGAATGTGATTCGGGGTGGAATTCCATGTCTAAAAATATTACTATTAGCTGTTTTTAAAAATCGAGTGTTTTTGCTGCCCGAGGAAGAAAACGTGTGATGCCCCGGTAAGAAAAAAATCAGCCCAGGAGAAAAATTTTTTTTTTCTCAAATGTAATAACGGATGCTAGAATGTGATTCGGGGTGGAATTCCATGTCTAAAAATATTTTTATTAGCTGTTTTTAAAAATCGAGTGGTTTTGCTGCCGGAGGAAGAAAATGCGTGATGCCGCGGTCAGAAAGAAAGCTGCCCAGGAGCAAAAAAAATTTTTTTTCTCAAATGTAGTAACGGATGCTAGAATGTGATTCGGGGTGGAATTCCATGTCTAAAAATATTACTATTAGCTGTTTTTAAAAATCGAGTGTTTTTGCTGCCTGAGGAAGAAAACGCGTGATGCCGCGGTGAGAAAAATAGCTGCCAAGGAGCAAAAAAATTTTTTTTTCTCAAATGTAATATCGGATGCTAGAATGTGATTTAGGGTGGGATTCCATGTCTAAAAATATTATTATTAGCTGTTTTTAAAAATCGAGTGTTTTTGCTGCCCGAGGAAGAAAACACGTGATGCCGCGGTAAGAAAAAAAGCTGCCCAGGAGCAAAAAATTTTTTTTTCTCAAATGTACTAACGGATGCTAGAATGTGATTCGGGGTGGAATTCCATGTCTAAAAATATTACTATTAGCTGTTTTTAAAAATCGAGTGTTTTTGCTGCCCGATGAAGAAAACGTGTGAGGCCCCGGTAAGAAAAAAATCAGCCCAGGAGAAAAAAAATTTTTTTTTCTCAAATGTAATAACGGATGCGAGAATGTGATTCGGGGTGGAATTCCATGTCTAAAAATATTTTTATTAGCTGTTTTTAAAAATCGAGTGGTTTTGCTGCCGGAGGAAGAAAATGCGTGATGCCACGGTCAGAAAGAAAGCTGCCCAGGAGCAAAAAAAATTTTTTTTCTCAAATGTAATAACGGATGCTAGAATGTGATTCGGGGTGGAGTTCCATGCCTAAAAATATTATTATTAGCTGTTTTTAAAAATCGAGTGTTTTTGCTGCTCGAGGAATAAAACCCGTGATGCCGCGGTCAGAAAATAGGTGCCAAGGAGCAAAAAAAATTTTTTTTCTCAAATGTAATAACGGATGCGAGAGGAAGAAAATGTGTGATGCCCCGGTAATAAAAAAAGCAGCCCATGAGAAAAAAATTTTTTTTTCTCAAATGTAATAACGGATGCTAGAATGCGATTCGGGGTGGAATTCCATGTCTAAAAATTTTATTATTAGCTGTTTTTAAAAATCGAGTGTTTTTGCTGCCCGAGGAAGACAACACGTGATGCCGCGGTCAGAAAAAAAGCTGCCCAGGAGCAAAAAAATTTTTTTCTCACATGTAATAACGGATGCTAGAATGTGATTCGGGGTGGAATTCCATGTCTAAAAATATTATTATTAGCTGTTTTTAAAAATCGAGTGTTTTTGCTGCCCGAGGAAGAAAACGTGTGAGGCCCCGGTAAGAAAAAAATCAGCCCAGGAGAAAAATTTTTTTTTTCTCAAATGTAATAACGGATGCGAGAATGTGATTCGGGGTGGAATTCCATGTCTAAAAATCTTTTTATTAGCTGTTTTTAAAAATCGAGTGGTTTTGCTGCCGGAGGAAGAAAATGCGTGATGCCGCGGTCAGAAAGAAAGCTGCCCAGGAGCAAAAAAAATTTTTTTTCTCAAATGTAATAACGGATGCTAGAATCCGATTCGGGGTGGAATTCCATGTCTAAAAATATTATTATTAGCTGTTTTTAAAAATTGAGTGTTTTTGCTGCCCGAGGAAGAAAACGTGTGATGTCCCAGTAATAAAAAAAGCAGGCTAGGAGCAAAAAAATTTTTTTTTCTCAAATGTAATAACGGATGCTAGAATGTGATTCGGGGTGGAATTCTATGTCTTAAAATATTATTATTAGCTGTTTTTAAAAATCGAGTGTTTTTGCTGCCTGAGGAAGAAAACGCGTGATGCCGCGGTCAGAAAAAAGCTGCCCAGGAGCAAAAAAATTTTTTTCTCAAATGTAATAAAGGATGCTAGAATGTGATTCGGGGTGGAATTCCATGTCTAAAAATATTATTATTAATTGTTTTTGAAAATCGAGTGTTTTTGCTGCCCGAGGAAGAATAAGCGTGATGCTGCGGGTAGAAAAAAAGCTGCCCAGGAGCAAAAATTTTTTTTTCTCACATGTAATAACGGATGCTAGAATGTGATTCGGGGTGGAATTCCATGTCTAAAAATATTATTATTAGCTGTTTTTAAAAATTGAGTGTTTTTGCTGCCCGAGGAAGAAAACGTGTGATGTCCCGGTAATAAAAAAAGCAGCCTAGGAGCAAAAAAATTTTTTTTTCTCAAATGTAATAACGGATGCTAGAATGTGATTCGGGGTGGAATTCTATGTCTAAAAATATTATTATTAGCTGTTTTTAAAAATCGAGTGTTTTTCCTGCCTGAGGAAGAAAACGCGTGATGCCGCGGTCAGAAAAAAGCTGCCCAGGAGCAAAAAAAATTTTTTCTCAAATGTAATAAAGGATGCTAGAATGTGATTCGGGGTGGAATTCCATGTCTAAAAATATTATTATTAGTTGTTTTTGAAAATCGAGTGTTTTTGCTGCCGGAGGAAGAAAATGCGTGATGCCGCCGTCAGAAAGAAAGCTGCCCAGGAGCAAAAAATTTTTTTTTCTCAAATATAATAACGGATGCTAGAATGTGATTCGGGGTGGAATTCCATGTCTAAAAATATTACTATTAGCTGTTTTTAAAAATTGAGTGTTTTTGCTGCCTGAGGAAGAAAACGTGTGATGTCCCGGTAATAAAAAAAGCAGCCTAGGAGCAAAAAAATTTTTTTTTCTCAAATGAAATAACGGATGCTAGAATGTGATTCGGGGTGGAATTCTATGTCTAAAAATATTATTATTAGCTGTTTTTAAAAATCGAGTGTTTTTGCTGCCTGAGAAAGAAAACGCGTGATGCCGCGGTCAGAAAAAAGCTGCCCAGGAGCAAAAAAATTTTTTTCTCAAATGTAATAACGGATGCTAGAATGTGATTCGGGGTGGAATTCCATGTCTAAAAATATTATTATTAGCTGTTTTTAAAAATCGAGTGTTTTTGCTGCTCGAGGAATAAAACCCGTGATGCCGCGGTCAGAAAATAGGTGCCAAGGAGCAAAAAAAATTTTTTTTCTCAAATGTAATAACGGATGCGAGAATATGATTCGGGGTGAAATTCCATGTCTAAATATATTATTATTAGCTGTTTTAAAAAATTGAGTGTTTTTGCTGCCCGAGGAAGAAAACGCCTGATGTCAGAAAAGTAGCTTCTCAGGAGTAGTAGCTTCTCAGGTCAGAAAAGTAGCTTCTCAGGAGCAAAAAAAAATTTTTTTCTCAAATGTAATAATGGATGCTAGAATGTGATTCGGGGTGGAATTCCATGTCTACAAATATTATTATTAGCTGTTTTTAAAAATCGAGTGTTTTTGCTGCCGGAGGAAGACAACGCGTGATGCCGCGGTGAGAAAAATAGCTGCCCAGGAGCAAAAAAAATTTTTTTTCTCAAATGTAATAACGGATGCTAGAATGTGATTCGGGGTGGAATTCCATGTCTAAAAATATTATTATTAGCTGTTTTTAAAAATCGAGTGTTTTTGCTGCCCGAGGAAGAAAACGCGTGATGCCGCGGTAAGAAAAAAAGCTGCCCAGGAGCAAAAAATTTTTTTTTCTCAAATGTAATAATGGATGCTAGAATGTGATTCGGGGTGGAATTCCATGTCTAAAAATATTACTATTAGCTGTTTTTAAAAATCGAGTGTTTTTGCTGCCCGAGGAAGAAAACGTGTGATGCCCCGGTAAGAAAAAAATCAGCCCAGGAGAAAATTTTTTTTTTCTCAAATGTAATAACGGATGCTAGAATGTGATTCGGGGTGGAATTCCATGTCTAAAAATATTTTTATTAGCTGTTTTTAAAAATCGAGTGGTTTTGCTGCCGGAGGAAGAAAATGCGTGATGCCGCGGTCAGAAAGAAAGCTGCCCAGGAGCAAAAAAAAATTTTTTCCTCAAATGTAGTAACGGATGCTAGAATGTGATTCGGGGTGGAATTCCATGTCTAAAAATATTACTATTAGCTGTTTTTAAAAATCGAGTGTTTTTGCTGCCCGATGAAGAAAACGTGTGAGGCCCCGGTAAGAAAAAAATCAGCCCAAGAGAAAAAAAATTTTTTTTTCTCAAATGTAATAACGGATGCGAGAATGTGATTCGGGGTGGAATTCCATGTCTAAAAATATTTTTATTAGCTGTTTTTAAAAATCGAGTGGTTTTGCTGCCGGAGGAAGAAAATGCGTGATGCCGCGGTCAGAAAGAAAGCTGCCCAGGAGCAAAAAAAATTTTTTTTCTCAAATGTAATAACGGATGCTAGAATGTGATTCGGGGTGGAGTTCCATGCCTAAAAATATTATTATTAGCTGTTTTTAAAAATCGAGTGTTTTTGCTGCTCGAGGAATAAAACCCGTGATGCCGCGGTCAGAAAATAGGTGCCAAGGAGCAAAAAAAAATTTTTTTCTCAAATGTAATAACGGATGCGAGAGGAAGAAAACGTGTGATGCCCCGGTAATAAAAAAAGCAGCCCATGAGAAAAAAATTTTTTTTTCTCAAATGTAATTACGGATGCTAGAATGCGATTCGGGGTGGAATTCCATGTCTAAAAATTTTATTATTAGCTGTTTTTAAAAATCGAGTGTTTTTGCTGCCCGAGGAAGACAACGCGTGATGCCGCGGTCAGAAAAAAAGCTGCCCAGGAGCAAAAAATTTTTTTTCTCACTTGTAATAACGGATGCTAGAATGTGATTCGGGGTGGAATTCCATGTCTAAAAATATTATTATTAGCTGTTTTTAAAAATCGAGTGTTTTGGTTGCCCGAGGAAGAAAACGTGTGAGGCCCCGGTAAGAAAAAAATCAGCCCAGGAGAAAAATTTTTTTTTTCTCAAATGTAATAACGGATGCGAGAATGTGATTCGGGGTGGAATTCCATGTCTAAAAATCTTTTTATTAGCTGTTTTTAAAAATCGAGTGGTTTTGCTGCCGGAGGAAGAAAATGCGTGATGCCGCGGTCAGAAAGAAAGCTGCCCAGGAGCAAAAAAAATTTTTTTTCTCAAATGTAATAACGGATGCTAGAATGTGATTGGGGTGTTATTCCATGTCTAAAAATATTACTATTAGCTGTTTTTAAAAATCAAGTGTATTTGCTGCCCGAGGAATAAAACGTGTGATGCCCCGGTAATAAAAAAAGCAGCCAAGGAGCAAAAAAATTTTTTTTTCTCAAATGTAATAACGGATGCAAGAATGTGATTTGGGGTGGAATTCCATGTCTAAAAATATTATTATTAGCTGTTTTTAAAAATCGAGTGTTTTTGCTGCCCGAGGAAAAAATGTGTGATGACCCGGTAATAAAAAAAGCAGCCCAGGAGAAAAAAAAAATTTTTTTCTCAAATGTAATAACGGATGCTAGAATCCGATTCGGGGTGGAATTCCATGTCTAAAAATATTATTATTAGCTGTTTTTAAAAATTGAGTGTTTTTGCTGCCCGAGGAAGAAAACGTGTGATGTCCCAGTAATAAAAAAAGCAGGCTAGGAGCAAAAAAATTTTTTTTTCTCAAATGTAATAACGGATGCTAGAATGTGATTCGGGGTGGAATTCTATGTCTAAAAATATTATTATTAGCTGTTTTTAAAAATCGAGTGTTTTTGCTGCCTGAGGAAGAAAACGCGTGATGCCGCGGTCAGAAAAAAGCTGCCCAGGAGCAAAAAAATTTTTTTCTCAAATGTAATAAAGGATGCTAGAATGTGATTCGGGGTGGAATTCCATGTCTAAAAATATTATTATTAATTGTTTTTGAAAATCGAGTGTTTTTGCTGCCCGAGGAAGAATAAGCGTGATGCTGCGATAGGAAAAAAAGCTGCCCAGGAGCAAAAAAAATTTTTTTTCTCAAATGTAATAACGGATGCTAGAATGTGATTCGGGGTGGAATTCCATGTCTAAAAATATTACTATTAGCTGTTTTTAGAAATCGAGTGTTTTTGCTGCCCGAGGAAGAAAACGTGTGATGCCCCGGTAATAAAAAAAGCAGCCCAGGAGAAAAAATTTTTTTTTTCTCAAATGTAATAACGGATGCTAGAATGCGATTCGGGGTGGAATTCCATGTCTAAAAATTTTATTATTAGCTGTTTTTAAAAATCGAGTGTTTTTGCTGCCCGAGGAAGACAACGCGTGATGCCGCGGGCAAAAAAAAGCTGCCCAGGAGCAAAAAATTTTTTTTCTCACATATAATAACGGATGCTAGAATGTGATTCGGGGTGGAATTCCATGTCTAAAAATATTATTATTAGCTGTTTTTAAAAATCGAGTGTTTTTGCTGCCCGAGGAAGAAAACGTGTGAGGCCCCGGTAAGAAAAAAATCAGCCCAGGAGAAAAAAAATTTTTTTTTCTCAAATGTAATAACGGATGCGAGAATGTGATTTGGGGTGGAATTCCATGTCTAAAAATATTTTTATTAGCTGTTTTTAAAAATTGAGTGGTTTTGCTGCCGGAGGAAGAAAATGCGTGATGCCGCGGTCAGAAAGAAAGCTGACCAGGAGCAAAAAAAATTTTTTTTCTCAAATGTATTAACGGATGCTAGAATGTGATTGGGGTGTTATTCCATGTCTAAAAATATTACTATTAGCTGTTTTTAAAAATCAAGTGTTTTTGCTGCCCGAGGAAGAAAACGTGTGATGCCCCGGTAATAAAAAAAGCAGCCCAGGAGAAAAAAAATTTTTTTTTCTCAAATGTAATAACGGAAACTAGAATGCGATTCGGGGTGGAATTCCATGTCTAAAAATCTTATTATTAGCTGTTTTTAAAAATCGAGTGTTTTTGCTGCCCGAGGAAGAAAACGTGTGATGCCCCGGTAATAAAAAAAGCAGCCCAGGAGAAAAAAAAAATTTTTTTCTCAAATGTAATAACGGATGCTAGAATCCGATTCGGGGTGGAAATCCATGTCTAAAAATATTATTATTAGCTGTTTTTAAAAATCGAGTGTTTTTGCTGCCCGAGGAAGAAAACATGTGATGTCCCGGTAATAAAAAAAGCAGCCTAGGAGGAAAAAAATTTTTTTTTCTCAAATGTAATAACGGATGCTAGAATGTGATTCGGGGTGGAATTCTATGTCTAAAAATATTATTATTAGCTGTTTTTAAAAATCGAGTGTTTTTGCTGCCTGAGGAAGAAAACGCGTGATGCCGCGGTCAGAAAAAAGCTGCCCAGGAGCAAAAAATTTTTTTTCTCAAATGTAATAACGGATGCTAGAATGTGATTCGGGGTGGAATTCCATGTCGAAAAATATTATTATTAGTTGTTTTTGAAAATCGAGTGTTTTTGCTGCCCGAGGAAGACAACGCGTGATGCCGCGGTCAGAAAAAAAGCTGCCCAGGAGCAAAAAATTTTTTTTCTCACATGTAATAACGGATGCTAGAATGTGATTCGGGGTGGAATTCCATGTCTAAAAATATTATTATTAGCTGTTTTTAAAAATCGAGTGTTTTTGCTGCCCGAGGAAGAAAACGTGTGAGGCCCCGGTAAGAAAAAAATCAGCCCAGGAGAAAAATTTTTTTTTTTCTCAAATGTAATAACGGATGCGAGAATGTGATTCGGGGTGGAATTCCATGTCTAAAAATATTTTTATTAGCTGTTTTTAAAAATCAAGTGGTTTTGCTAACGGAGGAAGAAAATGCGTGATGCCGCTGTCAGAAAGAAAGCTGACCAGGAGCAAAAAAAATTTTTTTTCTCAAATGTATTAACGGATGCTAGAATGTGATTCGGGGTGGAATTCCATGTCTAAAAATATTATTATTAGCTGTTTTTAAAAATTGAGTGTTTTTGCTGCCCGAGGAAGAAAACGTGTGAGGCCCCGGTAAGAAAAAAATCAGCCCAGGAGAAAAAAAATTTTTTTTTCTCAAATGTAATAACGGATGCGAGAATGTGATTCGGGGTGGAATTCCATGTCTAAAAATATTTTTATTAGCTGTTTTTAAAAATCGAGTGGTTTTGCTGCCGGAGGAAGAAAATGCGTGATGCCGCGGTCAGAAAGAAAGCTGCCCAGGAACAAAAAAAATTTTTTTTCTCAAATGTAATAACGGATGCTAGAATGTGATTGGGGTGTTATTCCATGTCTAAAAATATTACTATTAGCTGTTTTTAAAAATCAAGTGTATTTGCTGCCCGAGGAATAAAACGTGTGATGCCCCGGTAATAAAAAAAGCAGCCAAGGAGCAAAAAAATTTTTTTTTCTCAAATGTAATAACGGATGCGAGAATGTGATTCGGGGTGGAATTCCATGTCTAAAAATATTATTATTAGCTGTTTTTAAAAATCGAGTGTTTTTGCTGCCCGAGGAAGAAAACGTGTGATGCCCCGGTAATAAAAAAAGCAGCCGAGGAGAAAAAATTTTTTTTTCCTCAAATGTAATAACGGATACTAGAATGCGATTCGGGGTGGAATTCCATGTCTAAAAATTTTATTATTAGCTGTTTTTAAAAATCGAGTGTTTTTGCTGCCCGAGGAAGAAAACGTGTGATGCCCCGGTAATAAAAAAAGCAGCCCAGGAGAAAAAAAATTTTTTTTTCTCAAATGTAATAACGGATGCTAGAATCCGATTCGGGGTGGAATTCCATGTCTAAAAATATTATTATTAGCTGTTTTTAAAAATTGAGTGTTTTTGCTTCCCGAGGAAGAAAACATGTGATGTCCCGGTAATAAAAAAAGCAGCCAAGGAGCAAAAAAATTTTTTTTTCTCAAATGTAATAACGGATGCGAGAATGTGATTCGGGGTGGAATTCCATGTCTAAAAATATTATTATTAGCTGTTTTTAAAAATCGAGTGTTTTTGCTGCCCGAGGAAGAAAACGTGTGATGCCCCGGTAATAAAAAAAGCAGCCGAGGAGAAAAATTTTTTTTTTCCTCAAATGTAATAACGGATACTAGAATGCGATTCGGGGTGGAATTCCATGTCTAAAAATTTTATTATTAGCTGTTTTTAAAAATCGAGTGTTTTTGCTGCCCGAGGAAGAAAACGTGTGATGCCCCGGTAATAAAAAAAGCAGCCCAGGAGAAAAAAAATTTTTTTTTCTCAAATGTAATAACGGATGCTAGAATCCGATTCGGGGTGGAATTCCATGTCTAAAAATCTTATTATTAGCTGTTTTTAAAAATTGAGTGTTTTTGCTGCCCGAGGAAGAAAACATGTGATGTCCCGGTAATAAAAAAAGCAGCCCAGGAGAAAAAAAATTTTTTTTTCTCAAATGTAATAACGGATGCTAGAATGTGATTCGGGGTGGAATTCTATGTCTAAAAATATTATTATTAGCTGTTTTTAAAAATCGAGTGTTTTTGCTGCCTGAGGAAGAAAACGCGTGATGCCGCGGTCAGAAAAAAGCTGCCCAGGAGAAAAAAAAATTTTTTCTCAAATGTAATAACGGATGCTAGAAAGTGATTCGGGGTGGAATTCCATGTCTAAAAATATTATTATTAGTTGTTTTTGAAAATCGAGTGTTTTTGCTGCCCGAGGAAGAATACGCGTGATGCTGCGATAGGAAAAAAAGCTGCCCAGGAGCAAAAAAAATTTTTTTTCTCAAATGTAATAACGGATGCTAGAATGTGATTCGGGGTGGAATTCCATGTCTAAAAATATTACTATTAGCTGTTTTTAAAAATCGAGTGTTTTTGCTGCCCGAGGAAGAAAACGTGTGATGCCCCGGTAATAAAAAAAGCAGCCCAGGAGAAAAATTTTTTTTTTTCTCAAATGTAATAACGGATGCTAGAATGCGATTCGGGGTGGAATTCCATGTCTAAAAATTTTATTATTAGCTGTTTTTAAAAATCGTGTGTTTTTGCTGCCCGAGGAAGAAAACGTGTGATGCCCCGGTAATAAAAAAAGCAGCCCAGGAGAAAAAAAATTTTTTTTTCTCAAATGTAATAACGGATGCTAGAATGTGATTCGGGGTGGAATTCCATGTCTAAAAATATTATTATTAGTTGTTTTTGAAAATCGAGTGTTTTTGCTGCCCGAGGAAGAATACACGTGATGCTGCGATAGGAAAAAAAGCTGCCCAGGAGCAAAAAAAATTTTTTTTCTCAAATGTAATAACGGATGCTAGAATGTGATTCGGGGTGGAATTCCATGTCTAAAAATATTACTATTAGCTGTTTTTAAAAATCGAGTGTTTTTGCTGCCCGAGGAAGAATACGCGTGATGCTGCGATAGGAAAAAAAGCTGCCCAGGAGCAAAAAAAATTTTTTTTCTCAAATGTAATAACGGATGCTAGAATGTGATTCGGGGTGGAATTCCATGTCTAAAAATATTACTATTAGCTGTTTTTAAAAATCGAGTGTTTTTGCTGCCCGAGGAAGAAAACGTGTGATGCCCCGGTAATAAAAAAAGCAGCCCAGGAGAAAAAATTTTTTTTTTCTCAAATGTAATAACGGATGCTAGAATGCGATTCGGGGTGGAATTCCATGTCTAAAAATTTTATTATTAGCTGTTTTTAAAAATCGAGTGTTTTTGCTGCCCGAGGAAGAAAACGTGTGATGCCCCGGTAATAAAAAAAGCAGCCCAGGAGAAAAAAAATTTTTTTTTCTCAAATGTAATAACGGATCCTAGAATGTGATTCGGGGTGGAATTCCATGTCTAAAAATATTATTATTAGTTGTTTTTGAAAATCGAGTGTTTTTGCTGCCCGAGGAAGAATACACGTGATGCTGCGATAGGAAAAAAAGCTGCCCAGGAGCAAAAAAAATTTTTTTTCTCAAATGTAATAACGGATGCTAGAATGTGATTCGGGGTGGAATTCCATGTCTAAAAATATTACTATTAGCTGTTTTTAAAAATCGAGTGTTTTTGCTGCCCGAGGAAGAATACGCGTGATGCTGCGATAGGAAAAAAAGCTGCCCAGGAGCAAAAAAAATTTTTTTTCTCAAATGTAATAACGGATGCTAGAATGTGATTCGGGGTGGAATTCCATGTCTAAAAATATTACTATTAGCTGTTTTTAAAAATCGAGTGTTTTTGCTGCCCGAGGAAGAAAACGTGTGATGCCCCGGTAATAAAAAAAGCAGCCCAGGATAAAAAATTTTTTTTTTCTCAAATGTAATAACGGATGCTAGAATGCGATTCGGGGTGGAATTCCATGTCTAAAAATTTTATTATTAGCTGTTTTTAAAAATCGAGTGTTTTTGCTGCCCGAGGAAGAAAACGTGTGATGCCCCGGTAATAAAAAAAGCAGCCCAGGAGAAAAAAAATTTTTTTTTCTCAAATGTAATAACGGATGCTAGAATCCGATTTGGGGTGGAATTCCATGTCTAAAAATATTATTATTAGCTGTTTTTAAAAATTGAGTGTTTTTGCTGCCCGAGGAAGAAAACGTGTGATGTCCCGGTAATAAAAAAAGCAGCCTAGGAGCAAAAAAATTTTTTTTTCTCAAATGTAATAACGGATGCTAGAATGTGATTCGGGGTGGAATTCTATATCTAAAAATATTATTATTAGCTGTTTTTAAAAATCGAGTGTTTTTGCTGCCTGAGGAAGAAAACGCGTGATGCCGCGGTCAGAAAAAAGCTGCCCAGGAGCAAAAAAATTTTTTTCTCAAATGTAATAAAGGATGCTAGAATGTGATTCGGGGTGGAATTCCATGTCTAAAAATATTATTATTAGTTGTTTTTGAAAATCGAGTGTTTTTGCTGCCCGAGGAAGAATACGCGTGATGCTGCGATAGGAAAAAAAGCTGCCCAGGAGCAAAAAAAATTTTTTTTCTCAAATGTAATAACGGATGCTAGAATGTGATTCGGGGTGGAATTCCATGTCTAAAAATATTACTATTAGCTGTTTTTAAAAATCGAGTGTTTTTGCTGCCCGAGGAAGAAAACGTGTGATGCCCCGGTAATAAAAAAAGCAGCCCAGGAGAAAAATTTTTTTTTTTCTCAAATGTAATAACGGATGCTAGAATGCGATTCGGGGTGGAATTCCATGTCTAAAAATTTTATTATTAGCTGTTTTTAAAAATCGAGTGTTTTTGCTGCCCGAGGAAGAAAACGTGTGATGCCCCGGTAATAAAAAAAGCAGCCCAGGAGAAAAAAAATTTTTTTTTCTCAAATGTAATAACGGATGCTAGAATGTGATTCGGGGTGGAATTCCATGTCTAAAAATATTATTATTAGTTGTTTTTGAAAATCGAGTGTTTTTGCTGCCCGAGGAAGAATACACGTGATGCTGCGATAGGAAAAAAAGCTGCCCAGGAGCAAAAAAAATTTTTTTTCTCAAATGTAATAACGGATGCTAGAATGTGATTCG
The DNA here is from genome assembly GCA_022577455.1 of Arizona elegans. Taxonomy (NCBI): domain Eukaryota; kingdom Metazoa; phylum Chordata; class Lepidosauria; order Squamata; family Colubridae; genus Arizona; species Arizona elegans. The sequence continues at coordinate 162,401,889 of JAKOOJ010000001.1, forward strand.
GGGTGGAATTCCATGTCTAAAAATATTACTATTAGCTGTTTTTAAAAATCGAGTGTTTTTGCTGCCCGAGGAAGAATACGCGTGATGCTGCGATAGGAAAAAAAGCTGCCCAGGAGCAAAAAAAATTTTTTTTCTCAAATGTAATAACGGATGCTAGAATGTGATTCGGGGTGGAATTCCATGTCTAAAAATATTACTATTAGCTGTTTTTAAAAATCGAGTGTTTTTGCTGCCCGAGGAAGAAAACGTGTGATGCCCCGGTAATAAAAAAAGCAGCCCAGGAGAAAAATTTTTTTTTTTCTCAAATGTAATAACGGATGCTAGAATGCGATTCGGGGTGGAATTCCATGTCTAAAAATTTTATTATTAGCTGTTTTTAAAAATCGAGTGTTTTTGCTGCCCGAGGAAGAAAACGTGTGATGCCCCGGTAATAAAAAAAGCAGCCCAGGAGAAAAAAAATTTTTTTTTCTCAAATGTAATAACGGATCCTAGAATGTGATTCGGGGTGGAATTCTATGTCTAAAAATATTATTATTAGCTGTTTTTAAAAATCGAGTGTTTTTGCTGCCTGAGGAAGAAAACGCGTGATGCCGCGGTCAGAAAAAAGCTGCCCAGGAGCAAAAAAAATTTTTTCTCAAATGTAATAACGGATGCTAGAATGTGATTCGCGGTGGAATTCCATGTCTAAAAATATTATTTTTAGTTGTTTTTGAAAATCGAGTGTTTTTGCTGCCCGAGGAAGAATACGCGTGATGCTGCGATAGGAAAAAAAGCTGCCCAGGAGCAAAAAAAATTTTTTTTCTCAAATGTAATAACGGATGCTAGAATGTGATTCGGGGTGGAATTCCATGTCTAAAAATATTACTATTAGCTGTTTTTAAAAATCGAGTGTTTTTGCTGCCCGAGGAAGAAAACGTGTGATGCCCCGGTAATAAAAAAAGCAGCCCAGGATAAAAAATTTTTTTTTTCTCAAATGTAATAACGGATGCTAGAATGCGATTCGGGGTGGAATTCCATGTCTAAAAATTTTATTATTAGCTGTTTTTAAAAATCGAGTGTTTTTGCTGCCCGAGGAAGAAAACGTGTGATGCCCCGGTAATAAAAAAAGCAGCCCAGGAGAAAAAAAATTTTTTTTTCTCAAATGTAATAACGGATGCTAGAATGTGATTCGGGGTGGAATTCCATGTCTAAAAATATTATTATTAGTTGTTTTTGAAAATCGAGTGTTTTTGCTGCCCGAGGAAGAATACACGTGATGCTGCGATAGGAAAAAAAGCTGCCCAGGAGCAAAAAAAATTTTTTTTCTCAAATGTAATAACGGATGCTAGAATGTGATTCGGGGTGGAATTCCATGTCTAAAAATATTACTATTAGCTGTTTTTAAAAATCGAGTGTTTTTGCTGCCCGAGGAAGAATACGCGTGATGCTGCGATAGGAAAAAAAGCTGCCCAGGAGCAAAAAAAATTTTTTTTCTCAAATGTAATAACGGATGCTAGAATGTGATTCGGGGTGGAATTCCATGTCTAAAAATATTACTATTAGCTGTTTTTAAAAATCGAGTGTTTTTGCTGCCCGAGGAAGAAAACGTGTGATGCCCCGGTAATAAAAAAAGCAGCCCAGGAGAAAAAATTTTTTTTTTCTCAAATGTAATAACGGATGCTAGAATGCGATTCGGGGTGGAATTCCATGTCTAAAAATTTTATTATTAGCTGTTTTTAAAAATCGAGTGTTTTTGCTGCCCGAGGAAGAAAACGTGTGATGCCCCGGTAATAAAAAAAGCAGCCCAGGAGAAAAAAAATTTTTTTTTCTCAAATGTAATAACGGATCCTAGAATGTGATTCGGGGTGGAATTCTATGTCTAAAAATATTATTATTAGCTGTTTTTAAAAATCGAGTGTTTTTGCTGCCTGAGGAAGAAAACGCGTGATGCCGCGGTCAGAAAAAAGCTGCCCAGGAGCAAAAAAAATTTTTTCTCAAATGTAATAACGGATGCTAGAATGTGATTCGCGGTGGAATTCCATGTCTAAAAATATTATTTTTAGTTGTTTTTGAAAATCGAGTGTTTTTGCTGCCCGAGGAAGAATACGCGTGATGCTGCGATAGGAAAAAAAGCTGCCCAGGAGCAAAAAAAATTTTTTTTCTCAAATGTAATAACGGATGCTAGAATGTGATTCGGGGTGGAATTCCATGTCTAAAAATATTACTATTAGCTGTTTTTAAAAATCGAGTGTTTTTGCTGCCCGAGGAAGAAAACGTGTGATGCCCCGGTAATAAAAAAAGCAGCCCAGGAGAAAAATTTTTTTTTTTCTCAAATGTAATAACGGATGCTAGAATGCGATTCGGGGTGGAATTCCATGTCTAAAAATTTTATTATTAGCTGTTTTTAAAAATCGAGTGTTTTTGCTGCCCGAGGAAGAAAACGTGTGATGCCCCGGTAATAAAAAAAGCAGCCCAGGAGAAAAAAAATTTTTTTTTCTCAAATGTAATAACGGATGCTAGAATGTGATTCGGGGTGGAATTCCATGTCTAAAAATATTATTATTAGTTGTTTTTGAAAATCGAGTGTTTTTGCTGCCCGAGGAAGAATACACGTGATGCTGCGATAGGAAAAAAAGCTGCCCAGGAGCAAAAAAAATTTTTTTTCTCAAATGTAATAACGGATGCTAGAATGTGATTCGGGGTGGAATTCCATGTCTAAAAATATTACTATTAGCTGTTTTTAAAAATCGAGTGTTTTTGCTGCCCGAGGAAGAATACGCGTGATGCTGCGATAGGAAAAAAAGCTGCCCAGGAGCAAAAAAAATTTTTTTTCTCAAATGTAATAACGGATGCTAGAATGTGATTCGGGGTGGAATTCCATGTCTAAAAATATTACTATTAGCTGTTTTTAAAAATCGAGTGTTTTTGCTGCCCGAGGAAGAAAACGTGTGATGCCCCGGTAATAAAAAAAGCAGCCCAGGAGAAAAAATTTTTTTTTTCTCAAATGTAATAACGGATGCTAGAATGCGATTCGGGGTGGAATTCCATGTCTAAAAATTTTATTATTAGCTGTTTTTAAAAATCGAGTGTTTTTGCTGCCCGAGGAAGAAAACGTGTGATGCCCCGGTAATAAAAAAAGCAGCCCAGGAGAAAAAAAATTTTTTTTTCTCAAATGTAATAACGGATCCTAGAATGTGATTCGGGGTGGAATTCTATGTCTAAAAATATTATTATTAGCTGTTTTTAAAAATCGAGTGTTTTTGCTGCCTGAGGAAGAAAACGCGTGATGCCGCGGTCAGAAAAAAGCTGCCCAGGAGCAAAAAAAATTTTTTCTCAAATGTAATAACGGATGCTAGAATGTGATTCGCGGTGGAATTCCATGTCTAAAAATATTATTTTTAGTTGTTTTTGAAAATCGAGTGTTTTTGCTGCCCGAGGAAGAATACGCGTGATGCTGCGATAGGAAAAAAAGCTGCCCAGGAGCAAAAAAAATTTTTTTTCTCAAATGTAATAACGGATGCTAGAATGTGATTCGGGGTGGAATTCCATGTCTAAAAATATTACTATTAGCTGTTTTTAAAAATCGAGTGTTTTTGCTGCCCGAGGAAGAAAACGTGTGATGCCCCGGTAATAAAAAAAGCAGCCCAGGAGAAAAATTTTTTTTTTTCTCAAATGTAATAACGGATGCTAGAATGCGATTCGGGGTGGAATTCCATGTCTAAAAATTTTATTATTAGCTGTTTTTAAAAATCGAGTGTTTTTGCTGCCCGAGGAAGAAAACGTGTGATGCCCCGGTAATAAAAAAAGCAGCCCAGGAGAAAAAAAATTTTTTTTTCTCAAATGTAATAACGGATGCTAGAATGTGATTCGGGGTGGAATTCCATGTCTAAAAATATTATTATTAGTTGTTTTTGAAAATCGAGTGTTTTTGCTGCCCGAGGAAGAATACACGTGATGCTGCGATAGGAAAAAAAGCTGCCCAGGAGCAAAAAAAATTTTTTTTCTCAAATGTAATAACGGATGCTAGAATGTGATTCGGGGTGGAATTCCATGTCTAAAAATATTACTATTAGCTGTTTTTAAAAATCGAGTGTTTTTGCTGCCCGAGGAAGAATACGCGTGATGCTGCGATAGGAAAAAAAGCTGCCCAGGAGCAAAAAAAATTTTTTTTCTCAAATGTAATAACGGATGCTAGAATGTGATTCGGGGTGGAATTCCATGTCTAAAAATATTACTATTAGCTGTTTTTAAAAATCGAGTGTTTTTGCTGCCCGAGGAAGAAAACGTGTGATGCCCCGGTAATAAAAAAAGCAGCCCAGGAGAAAAAAATTTTTTTTTCTCAAATGTAATAACGGATGCTAGAATGCGATTCGGGGTGGAATTCCATGTCTAAAAATTTTATTATTAGCTGTTTTTAAAAATCGAGTGTTTTTGCTGCCCGAGGAAGAAAACCTGTGATGCCCCGGTAATAAAAAAAGCAGCCCAGGAGAAAAAAAATTTTTTTTTCTCAAATGTAATAACAGATCCTAGAATGTGATTCGGGGTGGAATTCCATGTCTAAAAATATTATTATTAGTTGTTTTTGAAAATCGAGTGTTTTTGCTGCCCGAGGAAGAATACACGTGATGCTGCGATAGGAAAAAAAGCTGCCCAGGAGCAAAAAAAATTTTTTTTCTCAAATGTAATAACGGATGCTAGAATGTGATTCGGGGTGGAATTCCATGTCTAAAAATATTACTATTAGCTGTTTTTAAAAATCGAGTGTTTTTGCTGCCCGAGGAAGAATACGCGTGATGCTGCGATAGGAAAAAAAGCTGCCCAGGAGCAAAAAAAATTTTTTTTCTCAAATGTAATAACGGATGCTAGAATGTGATTCGGGGTGGAATTCCATGTCTAAAAATATTACTATTAGCTGTTTTTAAAAATCGAGTGTTTTTGCTGCCCGAGGAAGAAAACGTGTGATGCCCCGGTAATAAAAAAAGCAGCCCAGGATAAAAAAATTTTTTTTTCTCAAATGTAATAACGGATGCTAGAATGCGATTCGGGGTGGAATTCCATGTCTAAAAATTTTATTATTAGCTGTTTTTAAAAATCGAGTGTTTTTGCTGCCCGAGGAAGAAAACGTGTGATGCCCCGGTAATAAAAAAAGCAGCCCAGGAGAAAAAAAATTTTTTTTTCTCAAATGTAATAACGGATGCTAGAATCCGATTTGGGGTGGAATTCCATGTCTAAAAATATTATTATTAGCTGTTTTTAAAAATTGAGTGTTTTTGCTGCCTGAGGAAGAAAACGCGTGATGCCGCGGTCAGAAAAAAGCTGCCCAGGAGCAAAAAAATTTTTTTCTCAAATGTAATAAAGGATGCTAGAATGTGATTCGGGGTGGAATTCCATGTCTAAAAATATTATTATTAGTTGTTTTTGAAAATCGAGTGTTTTTGCTGCCCGAGGAAGAATACACGTGATGCTGCGATAGGAAAAAAAGCTGCCCAGGAGCAAAAAAAATTTTTTTTCTCAAATGTAATAACGGATGCTAGAATGTGATTCGGGGTGGAATTCCATGTCTAAAAATATTATTATTAGCTGTGTTTAAAAATCGAGTGTTTTTGCTGCCCGAGGAAGAAAACGTGTGAGGCCCCGGTAAGAAAAAAATCAGCCCAGGAGAAATTTTTTTTTTTTCTCAAATGTAATAACGGATGCGAGAATGTGATTCAGGGTGGAATTCCATGTCTAAAAATATTTTTATTAGCTGTTTTTAAAAATCGAGTGGTTTTGCTGCCGGAGGAAGAAAATGCGTGATGCCGCGGTCAGAAAGAAAGCTGACCAGGAGCAAAAAAAATTTTTTTTCTCAAATGTATTAACGGATGCTAGAATGTGATTGGGGTGTTATTCCATGTCTAAAAATATTACTATTAGCTGTTTTTTAAAATCAAGTGTATTTGCTGCCCGAGGAATAAAACGTGTGATGCCCCGGTAATAAAAAAAGCAGCCAAGGAGCAAAAAAAATTTTTTTTCTCAAATGTAATAACGGATGCTAGAATGTGATTCGGGGTGGAATTCCATGTCTAAAAATATTACTATTAGCTGTTTTTAAAAATCGAGTGTTTTTGCTGCCCGAGGAAGAAAACGTGTGATGCCCCGGTAATAAAAAAAGCAGCCCAGGAGAAAAAAATTTTTTTTTTCTCAAATGTAATAACGGAAACTAGAATGCGATTCGGGGTGGAATTCCATGTCTAAAAATCTTATTATTAGCTGTTTTTAAAAATCGAGTGTTTTTGCTGCCCGAGGAAGAAAACGTGTGATGCCCCGGTAATAAAAAAAACTGCCCAGGAGAAAAAAAATTTTTTTTTCTCAAATGTAATAACGGATGCTAGAATCCGATTCGGGGTGGAAATCCATGTCTAAAAATATTATTATTAGCTGTTTTTAAAAATTGAGTTTTTTTGCTGCCCGAGGAAGAAAACATGTGATGTCCCGGTAATAAAAAAAGCAGCCTAGGAGGAAAAAATTTTTTTTTCTCAAATGTAATAACGGATGCTAGAATGTGATTCGGGGTGGAATTCTATGTCTAAAAATATTATTATTAGCTGTTTTTAAAAATCGAGTGTTTTTGCTGCCCGAGGAAGACAACGCGTGATGCCGCGGTCAGAAAAAAGCTGCCCAGGAGCAAAAAAATTTTTTTCTCAAATGTAATAACGGATGCTAGAATGTGATTCGGGGTGGAATTCCATGTCGAAAAATATTATTATTAGTTGTTTTTGAAAATCGAGTGTTTTTGCTGCCCGAGGAAGACAACGCGTGATGCCGCGGTCAGAAAAAAAGCTGCCCAGGAGCAAAAAATTTTTTTTCTCACATGTAATAACGGATGCTAGAATGTGATTCGGGGTGGAATTCCATGTCTAAAAATATTATTATTAGCTGTTTTTAAAAATCGAGTGTTTTTGCTGCCCGAGGAACAAAACGTGTGAGGCCCCGGTAAGAAAAAAATCAGCCCAGGAGAAAAAAAATTTTTTTTTCTCAAATGTAATAACGGATGCTAGAATCCGATTCGGGGTGGAAATCCATGTCTAAAAATATTATTATTAGCTGTTTTTAAAAATTGAGTTTTTTTGCTGCCCGAGGAAGAAAACATGTGATGTCCCGGTAATAAAAAAAGCAGCCTAGGAGGAAAAAATTTTTTTTTCTCAAATGTAATAACGGATGCTAGAATGTGATTCGGGGTGGAATTCTATGTCGAAAAATATTATTATTAGCTGTTTTTAAAAATCGAGTGTTTTTGCTGCCTGAGGAAGAAAACGCGTGATGCCGCGGTCAGAAAAAAGCTGCCCAGGAGCAAAAAAATTTTTTTCTCAAATGTAATAACGGATGCTAGAATGTGATTCGGGGTGGAATTCCATGTCGAAAAATATTATTATTAGTTGTTTTTGAAAATCGAGTGTTTTTGCTGCCCGAGGAAGACAACGCGTGATGCCGCGGTCAGAAAAAAAGCTGCCCAGGAGCAAAAAATTTTTTTTTCTCAAATGTAATAACAGATCCTAGAATGCGATTCGGGGTGGAATTCCATGTCTAAAAATTTTATTATTAGCTGTTTTTAAAAATCGAGTGTTTTTGCTGCCCGAGGAAGAAAACGTGTGATGCCCCGGTAATAAAAAAAGCAGCCCAGGAGAAAAAAAATTTTTTTTTCTCAAATGTAATAACGGATGCTAGAATCCGATTTGGGGTGGAATTCCATGTCTAAAAATATTATTATTAGCTGTTTTTAAAAATTGAGTGTTTTTGCTGCCTGAGGAAGAAAACGCGTGATGCCGCGGTCAGAAAAAAGCTGCCCAGGAGCAAAAAAATTTTTTTCTCAAATGTAATAAAGGATGCTAGAATGTGATTCGGGGTGGAATTCCATGTCTAAAAATATTATTATTAGTTGTTTTTGAAAATCGAGTGTTTTTGCTGCCCGAGGAAGAATACACGTGATGCTGCGATAGGAAAAAAAGCTGCCCAGGAGCAAAAAAAATTTTTTTTCTCAAATGTAATAACGGATGCTAGAATGTGATTCGGGGTGGAATTCCATGTCTAAAAATATTATTATTAGCTGTGTTTAAAAATCGAGTGTTTTTGCTGCCCGAGGAAGAAAACGTGTGAGGCCCCGGTAAGAAAAAAATCAGCCCAGGAGAAATTTTTTTTTTTTCTCAAATGTAATAACGGATGCGAGAATGTGATTCAGGGTGGAATTCCATGTCTAAAAATATTTTTATTAGCTGTTTTTAAAAATCGAGTGGTTTTGCTGCCGGAGGAAGAAAATGCGTGATGCCGCGGTCAGAAAGAAAGCTGACCAGGAGCAAAAAAAATTTTTTTTCTCAAATGTATTAACGGATGCTAGAATGTGATTGGGGTGTTATTCCATGTCTAAAAATATTACTATTAGCTGTTTTTTAAAATCAAGTGTATTTGCTGCCCGAGGAATAAAACGTGTGATGCCCCGGTAATAAAAAAAGCAGCCAAGGAGCAAAAAAAATTTTTTTTCTCAAATGTAATAACGGATGCTAGAATGTGATTCGGGGTGGAATTCCATGTCTAAAAATATTACTATTAGCTGTTTTTAAAAATCGAGTGTTTTTGCTGCCCGAGGAAGAAAACGTGTGATGCCCCGGTAATAAAAAAAGCAGCCCAGGAGAAAAAAATTTTTTTTTTCTCAAATGTAATAACGGAAACTAGAATGCGATTCGGGGTGGAATTCCATGTCTAAAAATCTTATTATTAGCTGTTTTTAAAAATCGAGTGTTTTTGCTGCCCGAGGAAGAAAACGTGTGATGCCCCGGTAATAAAAAAAACTGCCCAGGAGAAAAAAAATTTTTTTTTCTCAAATGTAATAACGGATGCTAGAATCCGATTCGGGGTGGAAATCCATGTCTAAAAATATTATTATTAGCTGTTTTTAAAAATTGAGTTTTTTTGCTGCCCGAGGAAGAAAACATGTGATGTCCCGGTAATAAAAAAAGCAGCCTAGGAGGAAAAAATTTTTTTTTCTCAAATGTAATAACGGATGCTAGAATGTGATTCGGGGTGGAATTCTATGTCTAAAAATATTATTATTAGCTGTTTTTAAAAATCGAGTGTTTTTGCTGCCTGAGGAAGAAAACGCGTGATGCCGCGGTCAGAAAAAAGCTGCCCAGGAGCAAAAAAATTTTTTTCTCAAATGTAATAACGGATGCTAGAATGTGATTCGGGGTGGAATTCCATGTCGAAAAATATTATTATTAGTTGTTTTTGAAAATCGAGTGTTTTTGCTGCCCGAGGAAGACAACGCGTGATGCCGCGGTCAGAAAAAAAGCTGCCCAGGAGCAAAAAATTTTTTTTCTCACATGTAATAACGGATGCTAGAATGTGATTCGGGGTGGAATTCCATGTCTAAAAATATTATTATTAGCTGTTTTTAAAAATCGAGTGTTTTTGCTGCCCGAGGAACAAAACGTGTGAGGCCCCGGTAAGAAAAAAATCAGCCCAGGAGAAAAAAAATTTTTTTTTCTCAAATGTAATAACGGATGCTAGAATCCGATTCGGGGTGGAAATCCATGTCTAAAAATATTATTATTAGCTGTTTTTAAAAATTGAGTTTTTTTGCTGCCCGAGGAAGAAAACATGTGATGTCCCGGTAATAAAAAAAGCAGCCTAGGAGGAAAAAATTTTTTTTTCTCAAATGTAATAACGGATGCTAGAATGTGATTCGGGGTGGAATTCTATGTCTAAAAATATTATTATTAGCTGTTTTTAAAAATCGAGTGTTTTTGCTGCCTGAGGAAGAAAACGCGTGATGCCGCGGTCAGAAAAAAGCTGCCCAGGAGCAAAAAAATTTTTTTCTCAAATGTAATAACGGATGCTAGAATGTGATTCGGGGTGGAATTCCATGTCGAAAAATATTATTATTAGTTGTTTTTGAAAATCGAGTGTTTTTGCTGCCCGAGGAAGACAACGCGTGATGCCGCGGTCAGAAAAAAAGCTGCCCAGGAGCAAAAAATTTTTTTTCTCACATGTAATAACGGATGCTAGAATGTGATTCGGGGTGGAATTCCATGTCTAAAAATATTATTATTAGCTGTTTTTAAAAATCGAGTGTTTTTGCTGCCCGAGGAACAAAACGTGTGAGGCCCCGGTAAGAAAAAAATCAGCCCAGGAGAAAAATTTTTTTTTTTCTCAAATGTAATAACGGATGCGAGAATGTGATTCGGGGTGGAATTCCATGTCTAAAAATATTTTTATTAGCTGTTTTTAAAAATCAAGTGGTTTTGCTGCCGGAGGAAGAAAATGCGTGATGCCGCGGTCAGAAAGAAAGCTGCCCAGGAGCAAAAAAAACGTTTTTTCTCAAATGTAATAACGGATGCTAGAATGTGATTGGGGTGTTATTCCATGTCTAAAAATATTACTATTAGCTGTTTTTAAAAATCAAGTGTATTTGCTGCCCGAGGAATAAAACGTGTGATGCCCCGGTAATAAAAAAAGCAGCCAAGGAGCAAAAAAATTTTTTTTTCTCAAATGTAATAACGGATGTGAGAATGTGATTCGGGGTGGAATTCCATGTCTAAAAATATTATTATTAGCTGTTTTTAAAAATCGAGTGTTTTTGCTGCCCGAGGAACAAAACGTGTGAGGCCCCGGTAAGAAAAAAATCAGCCCAGGAGAAAAAAATTTTTTTTTCTCAAATGTAATAACGGATGCGAGAATGTGATTCGGGGTGGAATTCCATGTCTAAAAATTTTATTATTAGCTGTTTTTAAAAATCGAGTGTTTTTGCTGGCCGAGGAAGAAAACGTGTGATGCCCCGGTAATAAAAAAAGCAGCCCAGGAGAAAAAAATTTTTTTTTTCTCAAATGTAATAACGGATACTAGAATCCGATTCGGGGTGGAATTCCATGTCTAAAAATCTTATTATTAGCTGTTTTTAAAAATTGAGTGTTTTTGCTGCCCGAGGAAGAAAACATGTGATGTCCCGGTAATAAAAAAAGCAGCCTAGGAGCAAAAATTTTTTTTTTTCTCAAATGTAATAACGGATGCTAGAATGTGATTCGGGGTGGAATTCCATGTCTAAAAATATTATTATTAGTTGTTTTTGAAAATCGAGTGTTTTTGCTGCCCGAGGAAGAATACGCGTGATGCTGCGATAGGAAAAAAAGGTGCCCAGGAGCAAAAAAAATTTTTTTTCTCAAATGTAATAACGGATGCTAGAATGTGATTCGGGGTGGAATTCCATGTCTAAAAATATTACTATTAGCTGTTTTTAAAAATCGAGTGTTTTTGCTGCCCGAGGAAGAAAACGTGTGATGCCCCGGTAATAAAAAAAGCAGCCCAGGAGAAAAATTTTTTTTTTCTCAAATGTAATAACGGATGCTAGAATGCGATTTGGGGTGGAATTCCATGTCTAAAAATTTTATTATTAGCTGTTTTTAAAAATCGAGTGTTTTTGCTGCCCGAGGAAGAAAACGTGTGATGCCCCGGTAATAAAAAAAGCAGCCCAGGAGAAAAAAAATTTTTTTTTCTCAAATGTAATAACGGATACTAGAATGTGATTCGGGGTGGAATTCCATGTCTAAAAATATTATTATTAGTTGTTTTTGAAAATCGAGTGTTTTTGCTGCCCGAGGAAGAATACACGTGATGCTGCGATAGGAAAAAAAGCTGCCCAGGAGCAAAAAAAATTTTTTTTCTCAAATGTAATAACGGATGCTAGAATGTGATTCGGGGTGGAATTCCATGTCTAAAAATATTACTATTAGCTGTTTTTAAAAATCGAGTGTTTTTGCTGCCCGAGGAAGAAAACGTGTGATGCCCCGGTAATAAAAAAAGCAGCCCAGGAGAAAAAAATTTTTTTTTCTCAAATGTAATAACGGATGCTAGAATGCGATTCGGGGTGGAATTCCATGTCTAAAAATTTTATTATTAGCTGTTTTTAAAAATCGAGTGTTTTTGCTGCCCGAGGAAGACAAGGCGTGATGCCGCGGGCAGAAAAAAAGCTGCCCAGGAGCAAAAAATTTTTTTTCTCACATGTAATAACGGATGCTAGAATGTGATTCGGGGTGGAATTCCATGTCTAAAAATATTATTATTAGCTGTTTTTAAAAATCGAGTGTTTTTGCTGCCCGAGGAAGAAAACGTGTGAGGCCCCGGTAAGAAAAAAATCAGCCCAGGAGAAAAATTTTTTTTTCCTCAAATGTAATAACGGATGCGAGAATGTGATTCAGGGTGGAATTCCATGTCTAAAAATATTTTTATTAGCTGTTTTTAAAAATCGAGTGGTTTTGCTGCCGGAGGAAGAAAATGCATGATGCCGCGGTCAGAAAAAAGCTGCCCAGGAGCAAAAAAATTTTTTTCTCAAATGTAATAACGGATGCTAGAATGTGATTGGGGTGTTATTCCATGTCTAAAAATATTACTATTAGCTGTTTTTAAAAATCAAGTGTATTTGCTGCCCGAGGAATAAAACGTGTGATGCCACGGTAATAAAAAAAGCAGCCAAGGAGCAAAAAAAATTTTTTTTCTCAAATGTAATAACGGATGCTAGAATGTGATTCGGGGTGGAATTCCAGGTCTAAAAATATTACTATTAGCTGTTTTTAAAAATCGAGTGTTTTTGCTGCCCGAGGAAGAAAACGTGTGATGCCCCGGTAATAAAAAAAGCAGCCCAGGAGAAAAAAATTTTTTTTTCTCAAATGTAATAACGGAAACTAGAATGCGATTTGGGGTGGAATTCCATGTCTAAAAATCTTATTATTAGCTGTTTTTAAAAATCGAGTGTTTTTGCTGCCCGAGGAAGAAAACGTGTGATGCCCCGGTAATAAAAAAAGCAGCCCAGGAGAAAAAAATTTTTTTTTTCTCAAATGTAATAACGGATGCTAGAATCCGATTCGGGGTGGAATTCCATGTCTAAAAATATTATTATTAGCTGTTTTTAAAAATCGAGTGTTTTTGCTGCCCGAGGAAGAAAACATGTGATGTCCCGGTAATAAAAAAAGCAGCCTAGGAGCAAAAAAAATTTTTTTTCTCAAATGTAATAACGGATGCTAGAATGTGATTCGGGGTGGAATTCTATGTCTAAAAATATTATTATTAGCTGTTTTTAAAAATCGAGTGTTTTTGCTGCCTGAGGAAGAAAACGCGTGATGCCGCGGTCAGAAAAAAGCTGCCCAGGAGCAAAAAAATTTTTTTCTCAAATGTAATAACGGATGCTAGAATGTGATTCGGGGTGGAATTCCATGTCTAAAAATATTATTATTAGTTGTTTTTGAAAATCGAGTGTTTTTGCTGCCCGAGGAAGACAACGCGTGATGCCGCGGTCAGAAAAAAAGCTGCCCAGGAGCAAAAAATTTTTTTTCTCACATGTAATAACGGATGCTAGAATGTGATTCGGGGTGGAATTCCATGTCTAAAAATATTATTATTAGCTGTTTTTAAAAATCGAGTGTTTTTGCTGCCCGAGGAAGAAAACGTGTGAGGCCCCGGTAAGAAAAAAATCAGCCCAGGAGAAAAAATTTTTTTTTTCTCAAATGTAATAACGGATGCGAGAATGTGATTCGGGGTGGAATTCCATGTCTAAAAATATTTTTATTAGCTGTTTTTAAAAATCGAGTGGTTTTGCTGCCGGAGGAAGAAAATGCGTGATGCCGCGGTCAGAAAGAAAGCTGACCAGGAGCAAAAAAAAATTTTTTTCTCAAATGTATTAACGGATGCTAGAATGTGATTCGGGGTGGAATTCCATGTCTAAAAATATTATTATTAGCTGTTTTTAAAAATCGAGTGTTTTTGCTGCCCGAGGAAGAAAACGTGTGAGGCCCCGGTAAGAAAAAAATCAGCCCAGGAGAAAAAAATTTTTTTTTTCTCAAATGTAATAACGGATGCGAGAATGTGATTCGGGGTGGAATTCCATGTCTAAAAATATTTTTATTAGCTGTTTTTAAAAATCGAGTGGTTTTGCTGCCGGAGGAATAAAATGCGTGATGCCGCGGTCAGAAAGAAAGCTGCCCAGGAGCAAAAAAAATTTTTTTTCTCAAATGTAATAACGGATGCTAGAATGTGATTGGGGTGTTATTCCATGTCTAAAAATATTACTATTAGCTGTTTTTAAAAATCAAGTGTATTTGCTGCCCGAGGAATAAAACGTGTGATGCCCCGGTAATAAAAAAAGCAGCCAAGGAGCAAAAAATTTTTTTTTTCTCAAATGTAATAACGGATGCGAGAATATGATTCGGGGTGGAATTCCATGTCTAAAAATATTATTATTAGCTGTTTTTAAAAATCGAGTGTTTTTGCTGCCCGAGGAAGAAAACGTGTGATGCCCCGGTAATAAAAAAAGCAGCCGAGGAGAAAAAATTTTTTTTTTCTCAAATGTAATAACGGATGCTAGAATGCGATTCGGGGTGGAATTCCATGTCTAAAAATTTTATTATTAGCTGTTTTTAAAAATCGAGTGTTTTTGCTGCCCGAGGAAGAAAACGTGTGATGCCCCGGTAATAAAAAAAGCAGCCCAGGAGAAAAAAATTTTTTTTTCTCAAATGTAATAACGGATGCTAGAATCCGATTCGGGGTGGAATTCCATGTCTAAAAATATTATTATTAGCTGTTTTTAAAAATCGAGTGGTTTTGCTGCCGGAGGAGGAAAATGCGTGATGCCGCGGTCAGAAAGAAAGCTGCCCAGGAGCAAAAAAAATTTTTTTTCTCAAATGTATTAACGGATGCTAGAATGTGATTGGGGTGTTATTCCATGTCTAAAAATATTACTATTAGCTGTTTTTAAAAATCAAGTGTATTTGCTGCCCGAGGAATAAAACGTGTGATGCCCCGGTAATAAAAAAAGCAGCCAAGGAGCAAAAAAAATTTTTTTTTCTCAAATGTAATAACGGATGCAAGAATGTGATTCGGGGTGGAATTCCATGTCTAAAAATATTATTATTAGCTGTTTTTAAAAATTGAGTGTTTTTGCTGCCCGAGGAAAAAAACGCGTGATGCCGCGGTCAGAAAGAAAGCTGCCCAGGAGCAAAAAATTTTTTTTTCTCAAATGTACTAACGGATGCTAGAATGTGATTCGGGGTGGAATTCCATGTCTAAAAATATTACTATTAGCTGTTTTTAAAAATCGAGTGTTTTTGCTGCCCGAGGAAGAAAACGTGTGAGGCCCCGGTAAGAAAAAAATCAGCCCAGGAGAAAAAAATTTTTTTTTTCCTCAAATGTAATAACGGATGCGAGAATGTGATTCGGGGTAGAATTCCATGTCTAAAAATATTTTTATTAGCTGTTTTTAAAAATCGAGTGGTTTTGCTGCCGGAGGAAGAAAATGTGTGATGCCGCGGTCAGAAAGAAAGCTGCCCAGGAGCAAAAAAAATTTTTTTTCTCAAATGTATTAACGGATGCTAGAATGTGATTGGGGTGTTATTCCATGTCTAAAAATATTACTATTAGCTGTTTTTAAAAATGAAGTGTATTTGCTGCCCGAGGAATAAAACGTGTGATGCCCCGGTAATAAAAAAAGCAGCCAAGGAGCAAAAAAAATTTTTTTTCTCAAATGTAATAACGGATGCAAGAATGTGATTCGGGGTGGAATTCCATGTCTAAAAATATTATTATTAGCTGTTTTTAAAAATCGAGTGTTTTTGCTGCCCGAGGACTAAAACGTGTGATGCCACGGTCAGAAAAATAGCTGCCCAGGAGCAAAAAAATTTTTTTTTCTCAAATGTAATAACGGATGCTAGAATGTGATTTGGGGTGGAATTCCATGTCTACAAATAATATTATTAGCTGTTTTTAAAAATCGAGTGTTTTTGCTGCTCGAGGAAGTAAACGCGTGATGCCGCGGTCAGAAAAAAAGGTGCCCAGGAGCAAAAAAAAATTTTTTTTCTCAAATGTAAAAACAGATGCGAGAATGTGATTCGGGGGGGAATTGGATGTCTAAAAATATTATTATTAGCTGTTTTTGAAAATCGAGTGTTTTTGCTGCCCGAGGAAGAAAACGCGTGATGCCGCGGTCAGAAAAATAGCTGCCCAGGAGCAAAAAAATTTTTTTTTCTCAAATGTAATAACGGATGCTAGAATGTGATTCGGGGTGGAATTCCATGTCTAAAAATATTACTATTAGCTGTTTTTAAAAATCGAGTGTTTTTGCTGCCCGAGGAAGAAAACGTGTGATGCCCCGGTAATAAAAAAAGCAGCCCAGGAGAAAAAAAATGTTTTTTTCTCAAATGTAATAACGGATGCTAGAATCCGATTCGGGGTGGAATTCCATGTCTAAAAATATTATTATTAGCTGTTTTTAAAAATCGAGTGTTTTTGCTGCCCGAGGAAGACAACGCGTGATGCCGCGGTGAGAAAAATAGCTGCCCAGGAGCAAAAAAATTTTTTTTTCTCAAATGTAATAACGGATGCTAGAATGTGATTCGGGGTGGAATTCCATGTCTAAAAATATTACTATTAGCTGTTTTTAAAAATCGAGTGTTTTTGCTGCCCGAGGAAGAAAACGTGTGAGGCCCCGGTAAGAAAAAAATCAGCCCAGGAGAAAAAAATTTTTTTTTCCTCAAATGTAATAACGGACGCGAGAATGTGATTCGGGGTGGAATTCCATGTCTAAAAATATTTTTATTAGCTGTTTTTAAAAATCGAGTGGTTTTGCTGCCCAAGGAAGAAAATGTGTTTTGCCGTGGTCAGAAAAAAAGCCGTCGAGGAGCAAAAATTTTTTTTTCTCAAATGTAATAACGGATGCTAGAATGTTATTCGGGGTGGAATTCCATGTCTAAAAATATTTTTATTAGCTGTTTTTTAAAATCGAGTGGTTTTGCTGCCGGAGGAAGAAAATGAGTGATGCCGCGGTCAGAAAGAAAGCTGCCCAGGAGCAAAAAAAATTTTTTTTCTCAAATGTAATAACGGATACTAGAATGTGATTCGGGCTGGAATTCCATGTCTAAAAATATTACTATTAGCTGTTTTTAAAAATCGAGTGTTTTTGCTGCCCGAGGAATAAAACGTGTGATGCACCGGTAAAAAAAAAAGCAGCCGAGGAGCAAAAAAAATTTTTTTTCTCAAATGTAATAACGGATGCGAGAATGTGATTCGGGGTGGAATTCCATGTCTAAAAATATTATTATTAGCTGTTTTTAAAAATTGAGTGTTTTTGCTGCCCGAGGAAGAAAACGCGTGATGCCGTGGTCAGAAAAAAAGCCGTCGAGGAGCAAAAAATTTTTTTTCTCAAATGTAATAACGGATGCTAGAATGTGATTCGGGGTGGAATTCCATGTCTAAAAATATTTTTATTAGCTGTTTGTAAAAATCGAGTGGTTTTGCTGCCGGAGGAAGAAAATGCTTGATGCCGCGGTCAGAAAGAAAGCTGCCCAGGAGCAAAAAAAAATTTTTTCTCAAATGTAATAACGGATGCTAGAATGTGATTCGGGGTGGAATTCCATGTCTAAAAATATTACTATTAGCTGTTTTTAAAAATCGATTGTTTTTGCTGCCCGAGGAAGAAAACGCGTGATGCCGCGGTCAGAAAAATAGCTGCCCAGGAGCAAAAAAAATTTTTTTTCTCAAATGTAATAACGGATGCTAGAATGTGATTCAGGGTGGAATTCCATGTCTAAAAATATTATTATTAGCTGTTTTTAAAAATCGAGTGTTTTTGCTGCCCGAGGAAGAAAACGCCTGATGCCGCGGAAAGAAAAAAAGCTGCCCAGGAGCAAAAAATTTTTTTTTCTCAAATGTACTAACGGATGCTAGAATGTGATTCGGGGTGGAATTCCATGTCTAAAAACATTACTATTAGCTGTTTTTAAAAATCGAGTGTTTTTGCTGCCCGAGGAAGAAAACGTGTGAGGCCCCGGTAAGAAAAAAATCAGCCCACGAGAAAAAAATTTTTTTTTCTCAAATGTAATAACGGATGCTAGAATGTGATTCTGGGTGGAATTCCATGTCTAAAAATATTTTTATTAGCTGTTTTTAAAAATCGAGTGGTTTTGCTGCCGGAGGAAGAAAATGCGTGATGCCGCGGTCAGAAAGAAAGCTGCCCAGGAGCAAAAAAAATTTTTTTCTCAAATGTAATAACGGATGGTAGAATGTGATTCGGGGTGGAATTCCATGTCTAAAAATATTATTATTAGCTGTTTTTAACGATCGAGTGTTTTTGCTGCCTAAGGAAGAAAATGCGTTTTGCCGTGGTCAGAAAAAAAGCCGTCGAGGAGCAAAAAATTTTTTTTCTCAAATGTAATAACGGATGCTAGAATGTGATTCGGGGTGGAATTCCATGTCTAAAAATATTTTTATTAGCTGTTTTTAAAAATCGAGTGGTTTTGCTGCCGGAGGAAGAAAATGCGTGATGCCGCGGTCAGAAAGAAAGCTGCCCAGGAGCAAAAAAAATTTTTTTTCTCAAATGTAATAACAGATGCTAGAATGTGAATCGGGGTGGAATGCCATGTCTAAAAATATTTTTATTAGCTGTTTTTAAAAATCGAGTGGTTTTGCTGCCGGAGGAAGAAAATGCGTGATGCCGCGTTCAGAAAGAAAGCTGCCCAGGAGCAAAATTTTTTTTTTTCTCAAATGTACTAACGGATGCTAGAATGTGATTCGGGGTGGAATTCCATGTCTAAAAACATTACTATTAGCTGTTTTTAAAAATCGAGTCTTTTTGCTGCCCGAGGAAGAAAACGTGTGAGGCCCCGGTAAGAAAAAAATCAGCCCAGGAGAAAAAAATTTTTTTTTTCTCAAATGTAATAACGGATGCTAGAATGTGATTCTGGGTGGAATTCCATGTCTAAAAATATTTTTATTAGCTTTTTTTAAAAATCGAGTGGTTTTGCTGCCGGAGAAGAAAATGCGTGATGCCGCGGTCAGAAAGAAAGCTGCCCAGGAGCAAAAAAAATTTTTTTTCTCAAATGTAATAACGGATGGTAGAATGTGATTCGGGGTGGAATTCCATGTCTAAAAATATTATTATTAGCTGTTTTTAACAATCGAGTGTTTTTGCTGCCTAAGGAAGAAAATGCGTTTTGCCGTGGTCAGAAAAAAAGCCGTCGAGGAGCAAAAAATTTTTTTTCTCAAATGTAATAACGGATGCTAGAATGTGATTCGGGGTGGAATTCCATGTCTAAAAATATTTTTATTAGCTGTTCTTAAAAATCGAGTGGTTTTGCTGCCAGAGGAAGAAAATGCGTGATGCCGCGGTCAGAAAGAAAGCTGACCAGGAGCAAAAAAAATTTTTTTTCTCAAATGTAATAACAGATGCTAGAATGTGATTCGGGGTGGAATTCCATGTCTAAAAATATTTTTATTAGCTGTTTTTAAAAATCGAGTGGTTTTGCTGCCGGAGGAAGAAAATGCGTGATGCCGCGTTCAGAAAGAAAGCTGCCCAGGAGCAAAAAAAATTATTTTCTCAAATGTAATAACGGATGCTTGAATGTGATTCGGGGTGGAATTCCATGTCTAAAAATATTATTATTAGCTGTTTTTAACAATCGAGTGTTTTTGCTGCCCAAGGAAGAAAATCCGTTTTGCCGTGGTCAGAAAAAAAGCCGTCGAGGAGCAAAAAATTTTTTTTCTCAAATGTAATAACGGATGCTAGAATGTGATTCGGGGTGGAATTCCATGTCTAAAAATATTACTATTAGCTGTTTTTAAAAATCGATTGTTTTTGCTGCCCGAGGAAGAAAACGCGTGAGGCCGCGGTCAGAAAAATAGCTGCCCAGGAGCAAAAAAAATTTTTTTTCTCAAATGTAATAACGGATGCTAGAATGTGATTCAGGGTGGAATTCCATGTCTAAAAATATTATTATTAGCTGTTTTTAAAAATCGAGTGTTTATGCTGCCCGAGGAAGAAAACGCCTGATGCCGCGGAAAGAAAAAAAGCTGCCCAGGAGCAAAAAAATTTTTTTTCTCAAATGTACTAACGGATGCTAGAATGTGATTCGGGGTGGAATTCCATGTCTAAAAACATTACTATTAGCTGTTTTTAAAAATCGAGTGTTTTTGCTGCCCGAGGAAGAAAACGTGTGAGGCCCCGGTAAGAAAAAAATCAGCCCAGGAGAAAAAATTTTTTTTTCTCAAATGTAATAACGGATGCTAGAATGTGATTCTGGGTGGAATTCCATGTCTAAAAATATTTTTATAAGCTGTTTTTAAAAATCGAGTGGTTTTGCTGCCGGAGGAAGAAAATGCGTGATGCCGCGGTCAGAAAGAAAGCTGCCCAGGAGCAAAAAAAATTTTTTTCTCAAATGTAATAACGGATGCTAGAATGTGATTCGGGGTGGAATTCCATGTCTAAAAATATTATTATTAGCTGTTTTTAACAATCGAGTGTTTTTGCTGCCTAAGGAAGAAAATGCGTTTTGCCGTGGTCAGAAAAAAAGCCGTCGAGGAGCAAAAAATTTTTTTTCTCGAATGTAATAACGGATGCTAGTATGTGATTCGGGGTGGAATTCCATGTCTAAAAATATTTTTATTAGCTGTTTTTAAAAATCGAGTGGTTTTGCTGCCGGAGGAAGAAAATGCGTGATGCCGCGGTCAGAAAGAAAGCTGCCCAGGAGCAAAAAAAAATTTTTTTCTCAAATGTAATAACGGATGCTAGAATGTGATTCGGGGTGGAATTCAATGTCTAAAAATATTACTATTAGCTGTTTTTAAAAATTGAGTGTTTTTGCTGCCCGAGGAAGAAAACGCGTGATGCCGCAGTCAGAAAAATAGCTGCCGAGGAGCAAAAAAAATTTTTTTTCTCAAATGTAATAACGGATGCTAGAATGTGATTCGGGGTGGAATTCCATGTCTAAAAATATTATTATTAGCTGTTTTTAAAAATTGAGTGTTTTTGCTGCCCGAGGAAGAAAATGCGTGATGCCGCGGTCAGAAAGAAAGCTGCCCAGGAGCAAAAAAAATTTTTTTTCTCAAATGTAATAACGGATGCTAGAATGTGATTCGGGGTGGAATTCCATGTCTAAAAATATTACTATTAGCTGTTTTTAAAAATCGAGTGTTTTTGCTGCCCGAGGAATAAAACGTGTGATGCACCGGTAATAAAAAAAGCAGCCGAGGAGCAAAAAAAATTTTTTTTCTCAAATGTAATAACGGATGCGAGAATGTGATTCGGGGTGGAATTCCATGTCTAAAAATATTATTATTAGCTGTTTTTAAAAATTGAGTGTTTTTGCTGCCCGAGGAAGAAAACGCGTGATGCCGTGGTCAGAAAAAAAGCCGTCGAGGAGCAAAACATTTTTTTTCTCAAATGTAATAACGGATGCTAGAATGTGATTCGGGGTGGAATTCCATGTCTAAAAATATTTTTATTAGCTGTTTTTAAAAATCGAGTGGTTTTGCTGCCGGAGGAAGAAAATGCTTGATGCCGCGGTAAGAAAGAAAGCTGCCCAGGAGCAAAAAAATTTTTTTCTCAAATGTAATAACGGATGCTAGAATGTGATTCGGGGTGGAATTCCATGTCTAAAAATATTATTATTAGCTGTTTTTAACAATCGAGTGTTTTTGCTGCCCAAGGAAGAAAATCCGTTTTGCCGTGGTCAGAAAAAAAGCCGTCGAGGAGCAAAAAATTTTTTTTCTCAAATGTAATAACGGATGCTAGAATGTGATTCGGGGTGGAATTCCATGTCTAAAAATATTACTATTAGCTGTTTTTAAAAATCGATTGTTTTTGCTGCCCGAGGAAGAAAACGCGTGAGGCCGCGGTCAGAAAAATAGCTGCCCAGGAGCAAAAAAAATTTTTTTTCTCAAATGTAATAACGGATGCTAGAATGTGATTCAGGGTGGAATTCCATGTCTAAAAATATTATTATTAGCTGTTTTTAAAAATCGAGTGTTTATGCTGCCCGAGGAAGAAAACGCCTGATGCCGCGGAAAGAAAAAAAGCTGCCCAGGAGCAAAAAATTTTTTTTTCTCAAATGTACTAACGGATGCTAGAATGTGATTCGGGGTGGAATTCCATGTCTAAAAACATTACTATTAGCTGTTTTTAAAAATCGAGTGTTTTTGCTGCCCGAGGAAGAAAACGTGTGAGGCCCCGGTAAGAAAAAAATCAGCCCAGGAGAAAAAAATTTTTTTTCTCAAATGTAATAACGGATGCTAGAATGTGATTCTGGGTGGAATTCCATGTCTAAAAATATTTTTATAAGCTGTTTTTAAAAATCGAGTGGTTTTGCTGCCGGAGGAAGAAAATGCGTGATGCCGCGGTCAGAAAGAAAGCTGCCCAGGAGCAAAAAAAATTTTTTTCTCAAATGTAATAACGGATGCTAGAATGTGATTCGGGGTGGAATTCCATGTCTAAAAATATTATTATTAGCTGTTTTTAACAATCGAGTGTTTTTGCTGCCTAAGGAAGAAAATGCGTTTTGCCGTGGTCAGAAAAAAAGCCGTCGAGGAGCAAAAAATTTTTTTTCTCGAATGTAATAACGGATGCTAGTATGTGATTCGGGGTGGAATTCCATGTCTAAAAATATTTTTATTAGCTGTTTTTAAAAATCGAGTGGTTTTGCTGCCGGAGGAAGAAAATGCGTGATGCCGCGGTCAGAAAGAAAGCTGCCCAGGAGCAAAAAAAAATTTTTTTCTCAAATGTAATAACGGATGCTAGAATGTGATTCGGGGTGGAATTCAATGTCTAAAAATATTACTATTAGCTGTTTTTAAAAATTGAGTGTTTTTGCTGCCCGAGGAAGAAAACGCGTGATGCCGCAGTCAGAAAAATAGCTGCCGAGGAGCAAAAAAAATTTTTTTTCTCAAATGTAATAATGGATGCTAGAATGTGATTCGGGGTGGAATTCCATGTCTAAAAATATTATTATTAGCTGTTTTTAAAAATTGAGTGTTTTTGCTGCCCGAGGAAGAAAATGCGTGATGCCGCGGTCAGAAAGAAAGCTGCCCAGGAGCAAAAAAAATTTTTTTTCTCAAATGTAATAACGGATGCTAGAATGTGATTCGGGGTGGAATTCCATGTCTAAAAATATTACTATTAGCTGTTTTTAAAAATCGAGTGTTTTTGCTGCCCGAGGAATAAAACGTGTGATGCACCGGTAAGAAAAAAATCAGCCCAGGAGAAAAAAATTTTTTTTTTTCTCAAATGTAATAACGGATGCTAGAATGTGATTCTGGGTGGAATTCCATGTCTAAAAATATTTTTATTAGCTGTTTTTAAAAATCGAGTGGTTTTGCTGCCGGAGGAAGAAAATGCGTGATGCCGCGGTCAGAAAGAAAGCTGCCCAGGAGCAAAAAAAATTTTTTTCTCAAATGTAATAACGGATGCTAGAATGTGATTCGGGGTGGAATTCCATGTCTAAAAATATTATTATTAGCTGTTTTTAACAATCGAGTGTTTTTGCTGCCTAAGGAAGAAAATGCGTTTTGCCGTGGTCAGAAAAAAAGCCGTCGAGGAGCAAAAATTTTTTTTTCTCAAATGTAATAACGGATGCTAGAATGTGATTCGGGGTGGAATTCCATGTCTAAAAATATTTTTATTAGCTGTTTTTAAAAATCGAGTGGTTTTGCTGCCGGAGGAAGAAAATGCGTGATGCCGCGGTCAGAAAGAAAGCTGCCCAGGAGGAAAAAAAATTTTTTTTCTCAAATGTAGTAACGGATGCTAGAATGTGATTCGGGGTGGAATTCCATGTCTAAAAATATTACTATTAGCTGTTTTTAAAAATCGAGTGTTTTTGCTGCCTGAGGAAGAAAACGCGTGATGCCGCGTTGAGAAAAATAGCTGCCAAGGAGCAAAAAAATTTTTTTTTCTCAAATGTAATATCGGATGCTAGAATGTGATTCGGGGTGGAATTCCATGTCTAAAAATATTACTATTAGCTGTTTTTAAAAATCGAGTGTTTTTGCTGCCCGAGGAAGAAAACGTGTGATGCCCCGGTAAGAAAAAAATCAGCCCAGGAGAAAAAATTTTTTTTTCTCAAATGTAATAACGGATGCTAGAATGTGATTCGGGGTGGAATTCCATGTCTAAAAATATTTTTATTAGCTGTTTTTAAAAATCGAGTGGTTTTGCTGCCGGAAGAAGAAAATGCGTGATGCCGCGGTCAGAAAGAAAGCTGCCCAGGAGCAAAAAAAATTTTTTTTCTCAAATGTAGTAACGGATGCTAGAATGTGATTCGGGGTGGAATTCCATGTCTAAAAATATTACTATTAGCTGTTTTTAAAAATCGAGTGTTTTTGCTGCCCGAGGAAGAAAACGTGTGAGGCCCCGGTAAGAAAAAAATCAGCCCAGGAGAAAAAAAATTTTTTTTTCTCAAATGTAAT
Organism: Arizona elegans; assembly: GCA_022577455.1. Classification (NCBI taxonomy): domain Eukaryota; kingdom Metazoa; phylum Chordata; class Lepidosauria; order Squamata; family Colubridae; genus Arizona; species Arizona elegans. Next base: position 162,426,111 of record JAKOOJ010000001.1, read on the forward strand.
AACGGATGCTAGAATGTGATTCTGGGTGGAATTCCATGTCTAAAAATATTTTTATTAGCTGTTTTTAAAAATCGAGTGGTTTTGCTGCCGGAGGAAGAAAATGTGTGATGCCGCGGTCAGAAAGAAAGCTGCCCAGGAGCAAAAAAAATTTTTTTCTCAAATGTAATAACGGATGCTAGAATGTGATTCGGGGTGGAATTCCATGTCTAAAAATATTATTATTAGCTGTTTTTAACAATCGAGTGTTTTTGCTGCCTAAGGAAGAAAATGCGTTTTGCCGTGGTCAGAAAAAAAGCAGTCGAGGAGCAAAAAATTTTTTTTCTCAAATGTAATAACGGATGCTAGAATGTGATTCGGGGTGGAATTCCATGTCTAAAAATATTTTTATTAGCTGTTTTTAAAAATCGAGTGTTTTTGCTGCCCGAGGAAGAAAACGTGTGAGGCCCCGATAAGAAAAAAATCAGCCCAGGAGAAAAAAATTTTTTTTTTCTCAAATGTAATAACGGATGCTAGAATGTGATTCTGGGTGGAATTCCATGTCTAAAAATATTTTTATTAGCTGTTTTTAAAAATCGAGTGGTTTTGCTGCCGGAGGAAGAAAATGCGTGATGCCGCGGTCAGAAAGAAAGCTGCCCAGGAGCAAAAAAAATTTTTTTCTCAAATGTAATAACGGATGCTAGAATGTGATTCGGGGTGGAATTCCATGTCTAAAAATATTATTATTAGCTGTTTTTAACAATCGAGTGTTTTTGCTGCCTAAGGAAGAAAATGCGTTTTGCCGTGGTCAGAAAAAAAGCCGTCGAGGAGCAAAAATTTTTTTTTCTCAAATGTAATAACGGATGCTAGAATGTGATTCGGGGTGGAATTCCATGTCTAAAAATATTTTTATTAACTGTTTTTAAAAATCGAGTGGTTTTGCTGCCGGAGGAAGAAAATGCGTGATGCCGCGGTCAGAAAGAAAGCTGCCCAGGAGCAAAAAAAAATTTTTTCTCAAATGTAATAACGGATGCTAGAATGTGATTCGGGGTGGAATTCCATGTCTAAAAATATTACTATTAGCTGTTTTTAAAAATCGATTGTTTTTGCTGCCCGAGGAAGAAAACGCGTGATGCCGCGGTCAGAAAAATAGCTGCCCAGGAGAAAAAAATTTTTTTTTTCTCAAATGTAATAACGGATGCTAGAATGTGATTCTGGGTGGAATTCCATGTCTAAAAATATTTTTATTAGCTTTTTTTAAAAATCGAGTGGTTTTGCTGCCGGAGAAGAAAATGCGTGATGCCGCGGTCAGAAAGAAAGCTGCCCAGGAGCAAAAAAAATTTTTTTTCTCAAATGTAATAACGGATGGTAGAATGTGATTCGGGGTGGAATTCCATGTCTAAAAATATTATTATTAGCTGTTTTTAACAATCGAGTGTTTTTGCTGCCTAAGGAAGAAAATGCGTTTTGCCGTGGTCAGAAAAAAAGCCGTCGAGGAGCAAAAAATTTTTTTTCTCAAATGTAATAACGGATGCTAGAATGTGATTCGGGGTGGAATTCCATGTCTAAAAATATTTTTATTAGCTGTTCTTAAAAATCGAGTGGTTTTGCTGCCAGAGGAAGAAAATGCGTGATGCCGCGGTCAGAAAGAAAGCTGACCAGGAGCAAAAAAAATTTTTTTTCTCAAATGTAATAACAGATGCTAGAATGTGATTCGGGGTGGAATTCCATGTCTAAAAATATTTTTATTAGCTGTTTTTAAAAATCGAGTGGTTTTGCTGCCGGAGGAAGAAAATGCGTGATGCCGCGTTCAGAAAGAAAGCTGCCCAGGAGCAAAAAAAATTATTTTCTCAAATGTAATAACGGATGCTTGAATGTGATTCGGGGTGGAATTCCATGTCTAAAAATATTATTATTAGCTGTTTTTAACAATCGAGTGTTTTTGCTGCCCAAGGAAGAAAATCCGTTTTGCCGTGGTCAGAAAAAAAGCCGTCGAGGAGCAAAAAATTTTTTTTCTCAAATGTAATAACGGATGCTAGAATGTGATTCGGGGTGGAATTCCATGTCTAAAAATATTACTATTAGCTGTTTTTAAAAATCGATTGTTTTTGCTGCCCGAGGAAGAAAACGCGTGAGGCCGCGGTCAGAAAAATAGCTGCCCAGGAGCAAAAAAAATTTTTTTTCTCAAATGTAATAACGGATGCTAGAATGTGATTCAGGGTGGAATTCCATGTCTAAAAATATTATTATTAGCTGTTTTTAAAAATCGAGTGTTTATGCTGCCCGAGGAAGAAAACGCCTGATGCCGCGGAAAGAAAAAAAGCTGCCCAGGAGCAAAAAAATTTTTTTTCTCAAATGTACTAACGGATGCTAGAATGTGATTCGGGGTGGAATTCCATGTCTAAAAACATTACTATTAGCTGTTTTTAAAAATCGAGTGTTTTTGCTGCCCGAGGAAGAAAACGTGTGAGGCCCCGGTAAGAAAAAAATCAGCCCAGGAGAAAAAATTTTTTTTTCTCAAATGTAATAACGGATGCTAGAATGTGATTCTGGGTGGAATTCCATGTCTAAAAATATTTTTATAAGCTGTTTTTAAAAATCGAGTGGTTTTGCTGCCGGAGGAAGAAAATGCGTGATGCCGCGGTCAGAAAGAAAGCTGCCCAGGAGCAAAAAAAATTTTTTTCTCAAATGTAATAACGGATGCTAGAATGTGATTCGGGGTGGAATTCCATGTCTAAAAATATTATTATTAGCTGTTTTTAACAATCGAGTGTTTTTGCTGCCTAAGGAAGAAAATGCGTTTTGCCGTGGTCAGAAAAAAAGCCGTCGAGGAGCAAAAAATTTTTTTTCTCGAATGTAATAACGGATGCTAGTATGTGATTCGGGGTGGAATTCCATGTCTAAAAATATTTTTATTAGCTGTTTTTAAAAATCGAGTGGTTTTGCTGCCGGAGGAAGAAAATGCGTGATGCCGCGGTCAGAAAGAAAGCTGCCCAGGAGCAAAAAAAAATTTTTTTCTCAAATGTAATAACGGATGCTAGAATGTGATTCGGGGTGGAATTCAATGTCTAAAAATATTACTATTAGCTGTTTTTAAAAATTGAGTGTTTTTGCTGCCCGAGGAAGAAAACGCGTGATGCCGCAGTCAGAAAAATAGCTGCCGAGGAGCAAAAAAAATTTTTTTTCTCAAATGTAATAACGGATGCTAGAATGTGATTCGGGGTGGAATTCCATGTCTAAAAATATTATTATTAGCTGTTTTTAAAAATTGAGTGTTTTTGCTGCCCGAGGAAGAAAATGCGTGATGCCGCGGTCAGAAAGAAAGCTGCCCAGGAGCAAAAAAAATTTTTTTTCTCAAATGTAATAACGGATGCTAGAATGTGATTCGGGGTGGAATTCCATGTCTAAAAATATTACTATTAGCTGTTTTTAAAAATCGAGTGTTTTTGCTGCCCGAGGAATAAAACGTGTGATGCACCGGTAATAAAAAAAGCAGCCGAGGAGCAAAAAAAATTTTTTTTCTCAAATGTAATAACGGATGCGAGAATGTGATTCGGGGTGGAATTCCATGTCTAAAAATATTATTATTAGCTGTTTTTAAAAATTGAGTGTTTTTGCTGCCCGAGGAAGAAAACGCGTGATGCCGTGGTCAGAAAAAAAGCCGTCGAGGAGCAAAACATTTTTTTTCTCAAATGTAATAACGGATGCTAGAATGTGATTCGGGGTGGAATTCCATGTCTAAAAATATTTTTATTAGCTGTTTTTAAAAATCGAGTGGTTTTGCTGCCGGAGGAAGAAAATGCTTGATGCCGCGGTAAGAAAGAAAGCTGCCCAGGAGCAAAAAAATTTTTTTCTCAAATGTAATAACGGATGCTAGAATGTGATTCGGGGTGGAATTCCATGTCTAAAAATATTATTATTAGCTGTTTTTAACAATCGAGTGTTTTTGCTGCCCAAGGAAGAAAATCCGTTTTGCCGTGGTCAGAAAAAAAGCCGTCGAGGAGCAAAAAATTTTTTTTCTCAAATGTAATAACGGATGCTAGAATGTGATTCGGGGTGGAATTCCATGTCTAAAAATATTACTATTAGCTGTTTTTAAAAATCGATTGTTTTTGCTGCCCGAGGAAGAAAACGCGTGAGGCCGCGGTCAGAAAAATAGCTGCCCAGGAGCAAAAAAAATTTTTTTTCTCAAATGTAATAACGGATGCTAGAATGTGATTCAGGGTGGAATTCCATGTCTAAAAATATTATTATTAGCTGTTTTTAAAAATCGAGTGTTTATGCTGCCCGAGGAAGAAAACGCCTGATGCCGCGGAAAGAAAAAAAGCTGCCCAGGAGCAAAAAATTTTTTTTTCTCAAATGTACTAACGGATGCTAGAATGTGATTCGGGGTGGAATTCCATGTCTAAAAACATTACTATTAGCTGTTTTTAAAAATCGAGTGTTTTTGCTGCCCGAGGAAGAAAACGTGTGAGGCCCCGGTAAGAAAAAAATCAGCCCAGGAGAAAAAAATTTTTTTTCTCAAATGTAATAACGGATGCTAGAATGTGATTCTGGGTGGAATTCCATGTCTAAAAATATTTTTATAAGCTGTTTTTAAAAATCGAGTGGTTTTGCTGCCGGAGGAAGAAAATGCGTGATGCCGCGGTCAGAAAGAAAGCTGCCCAGGAGCAAAAAAAATTTTTTTCTCAAATGTAATAACGGATGCTAGAATGTGATTCGGGGTGGAATTCCATGTCTAAAAATATTATTATTAGCTGTTTTTAACAATCGAGTGTTTTTGCTGCCTAAGGAAGAAAATGCGTTTTGCCGTGGTCAGAAAAAAAGCCGTCGAGGAGCAAAAAATTTTTTTTTCTCGAATGTAATAACGGATGCTAGTATGTGATTCGGGGTGGAATTCCATGTCTAAAAATATTTTTATTAGCTGTTTTTAAAAATCGAGTGGTTTTGCTGCCGGAGGAAGAAAATGCGTGATGCCGCGGTCAGAAAGAAAGCTGCCCAGGAGCAAAAAAAAATTTTTTTCTCAAATGTAATAACGGATGCTAGAATGTGATTCGGGGTGGAATTCAATGTCTAAAAATATTACTATTAGCTGTTTTTAAAAATTGAGTGTTTTTGCTGCCCGAGGAAGAAAACGCGTGATGCCGCAGTCAGAAAAATAGCTGCCGAGGAGCAAAAAAAATTTTTTTTCTCAAATGTAATAATGGATGCTAGAATGTGATTCGGGGTGGAATTCCATGTCTAAAAATATTATTATTAGCTGTTTTTAAAAATTGAGTGTTTTTGCTGCCCGAGGAAGAAAATGCGTGATGCCGCGGTCAGAAAGAAAGCTGCCCAGGAGCAAAAAAAATTTTTTTTCTCAAATGTAATAACGGATGCTAGAATGTGATTCGGGGTGGAATTCCATGTCTAAAAATATTACTATTAGCTGTTTTTAAAAATCGAGTGTTTTTGCTGCCCGAGGAATAAAACGTGTGATGCACCGGTAAGAAAAAAATCAGCCCAGGAGAAAAAAATTTTTTTTTTTCTCAAATGTAATAACGGATGCTAGAATGTGATTCTGGGTGGAATTCCATGTCTAAAAATATTTTTATTAGCTGTTTTTAAAAATCGAGTGGTTTTGCTGCCGGAGGAAGAAAATGCGTGATGCCGCGGTCAGAAAGAAAGCTGCCCAGGAGCAAAAAAAATTTTTTTCTCAAATGTAATAACGGATGCTAGAATGTGATTCGGGGTGGAATTCCATGTCTAAAAATATTATTATTAGCTGTTTTTAACAATCGAGTGTTTTTGCTGCCTAAGGAAGAAAATGCGTTTTGCCGTGGTCAGAAAAAAAGCCGTCGAGGAGCAAAAATTTTTTTTTCTCAAATGTAATAACGGATGCTAGAATGTGATTCGGGGTGGAATTCCATGTCTAAAAATATTTTTATTAGCTGTTTTTAAAAATCGAGTGGTTTTGCTGCCGGAGGAAGAAAATGCGTGATGCCGCGGTCAGAAAGAAAGCTGCCCAGGAGGAAAAAAAATTTTTTTTCTCAAATGTAGTAACGGATGCTAGAATGTGATTCGGGGTGGAATTCCATGTCTAAAAATATTACTATTAGCTGTTTTTAAAAATCGAGTGTTTTTGCTGCCTGAGGAAGAAAACGCGTGATGCCGCGTTGAGAAAAATAGCTGCCAAGGAGCAAAAAAATTTTTTTTTCTCAAATGTAATATCGGATGCTAGAATGTGATTCGGGGTGGAATTCCATGTCTAAAAATATTACTATTAGCTGTTTTTAAAAATCGAGTGTTTTTGCTGCCCGAGGAAGAAAACGTGTGATGCCCCGGTAAGAAAAAAATCAGCCCAGGAGAAAAAATTTTTTTTTCTCAAATGTAATAACGGATGCTAGAATGTGATTCGGGGTGGAATTCCATGTCTAAAAATATTTTTATTAGCTGTTTTTAAAAATCGAGTGGTTTTGCTGCCGGAAGAAGAAAATGCGTGATGCCGCGGTCAGAAAGAAAGCTGCCCAGGAGCAAAAAAAATTTTTTTTCTCAAATGTAGTAACGGATGCTAGAATGTGATTCGGAGTGGAATTCCATGTCTAAAAATATTACTATTAGCTGTTTTTAAAAATCGAGTGTTTTTGCTGCCCGAGGAAGAAAACGTGTGAGGCCCCGGTAAGAAAAAAATCAGCCCAGGAGAAAAAAAATTTTTTTTTCTCAAATGTAATAACGGATGCTAGAATGTGATTCTGGGTGGAATTCCATGTCTAAAAATATTTTTATTAGCTGTTTTTAAAAATCGAGTGGTTTTGCTGCCGGAGGAAGAAAATGTGTGATGCCGCGGTCAGAAAGAAAGCTGCCCAGGAGCAAAAAAAATTTTTTTCTCAAATGTAATAACGGATGCTAGAATGTGATTCGGGGTGGAATTCCATGTCTAAAAATATTATTATTAGCTGTTTTTAACAATCGAGTGTTTTTGCTGCCTAAGGAAGAAAATGCGTTTTGCCGTGGTCAGAAAAAAAGCAGTCGAGGAGCAAAAAATTTTTTTTCTCAAATGTAATAACGGATGCTAGAATGTGATTCGGGGTGGAATTCCATGTCTAAAAATATTTTTATTAGCTGTTTTTAAAAATCGAGTGTTTTTGCTGCCCGAGGAAGAAAACGTGTGAGGCCCCGATAAGAAAAAAATCAGCCCAGGAGAAAAAAATTTTTTTTTTCTCAAATGTAATAACGGATGCTAGAATGTGATTCTGGGTGGAATTCCATGTCTAAAAATATTTTTATTAGCTGTTTTTAAAAATCGAGTGGTTTTGCTGCCGGAGGAAGAAAATGCGTGATGCCGCGGTCAGAAAGAAAGCTGCCCAGGAGCAAAAAAAATTTTTTTCTCAAATGTAATAACGGATGCTAGAATGTGATTCGGGGTGGAATTCCATGTCTAAAAATATTATTATTAGCTGTTTTTAACAATCGAGTGTTTTTGCTGCCTAAGGAAGAAAATGCGTTTTGCCGTGGTCAGAAAAAAAGCCGTCGAGGAGCAAAAATTTTTTTTTCTCAAATGTAATAACGGATGCTAGAATGTGATTCGGGGTGGAATTCCATGTCTAAAAATATTTTTATTAACTGTTTTTAAAAATCGAGTGGTTTTGCTGCCGGAGGAAGAAAATGCGTGATGCCGCGGTCAGAAAGAAAGCTGCCCAGGAGCAAAAAAAAATTTTTTCTCAAATGTAATAACGGATGCTAGAATGTGATTCGGGGTGGAATTCCATGTCTAAAAATATTACTATTAGCTGTTTTTAAAAATCGATTGTTTTTGCTGCCCGAGGAAGAAAACGCGTGATGCCGCGGTCAGAAAAATAGCTGCCCAGGAGCAAAAAAAATTTTTTTTCTCAAATGTAATAACGGATGCTAGAATGTGATTCAGGGTGGAATTCCATGTCTAAAAATATTATTATTAGCTGTTTTTAAAAATCGAGTGTTTTTGCTGCCCGAGGAAGAAAACGCCTGATGCCGCGGAAAGAAAAAAAGCTGCCCAGGAGCAAAAATTTTTTTTTTCTCAAATGTACTAACGGATGCTAGAATGTGATTTGGGGTGGAATTCCATGTCTAAAAACATTACTATTAGCTGTTTTTAAAAATCGAGTGTTTTTGCTGCCCGAGGAAGACAACGAGTGATGCCGCGGTCAGAAAAAAAGCTGCCCAGGAGCAAAAATTTTTTTTTTCTCAAATGTAATAACGGATGCTAGAATGTGATTCGGGGTGGAATTCCATGTCTAAAAATATTATTATTAGCTGTTTTTAAAAATCGAGTGTTTTTGCTGCCCGAGGAAGAAAACGTGTGAGGCCCCGATAAGAAAAAAATCAGCCCAGGAGAAAAAATTTTTTTTTTTTCTCAAATGTAATAACGGATGCTAGAATGTGATTCTGGGTGGAATTCCATGTCTAAAAATATTTTTATTAGCTGTTTTTAAAAATCGAGTGGTTTTGCTGCCGGAGGAAGAAAATGCGTGATGCCGCGGTCAGAAAGAAAGCTGCCCAGGAGCAAAAAAAATTTTTTTCTCAAATGTAATAACGGATGCTAGAATGTGATTCGGGGTGGAATTCCATGTCTAAAAATATTATTATTAGCTGTTTTTAACAATCGAGTGTTTTTGCTGCCTAAGGAAGAAAATGCGTTTTGCCGTGGTCAGAAAAAAAGCCGTCGAGGAGCAAAAATTTTTTTTTCTCAAATGTAATAACGGATGCTAGAATGTGATTCGGGGTGGAATTCCATGTCTAAAAATATTTTTATTAGCTGTTTTTAAAAATCGAGTGGTTTTGCTGCCGGAGGAAGAAAATGCGTGATGCCGCGGTCAGAAAGAAAGCTGCCCAGGAGGAAAAAAAATTTTTTTTCTCAAATGTAGTAACGGATGCTAGAATGTGATTCGGGGTGGAATTCCATGTCTAAAAATATTACTATTAGCTGTTTTTAAAAATCGAGTGTTTTTGCTGCCTGAGGAAGAAAACGCGTGATGCCGCGTTGAGAAAAATAGCTGCCAAGGAGCAAAAAATTTTTTTTTTCTCAAATGTAATATCGGATGCTAGAATGTGATTCGGGGTGGAATTCCATGTCTAAAAATATTACTATTAGCTGTTTTTAAAAATCGAGTGTTTTTGCTGCCCGAGGAAGAAAACGTGTGATGCCCCGGTAAGAAAAAAATCAGCCCAGGAGAAAAAATTTTTTTTTCTCAAATGTAATAACGGATGCTAGAATGTGATTCGGGGTGGAATTCCATGTCTAAAAATATTTTTATTAGCTGTTTTTAAAAATCGAGTGGTTTTGCTGCCGGAAGAAGAAAATGCGTGATGCCGCGGTCAGAAAGAAAGCTGCCCAGGAGCAAAAAAAATTTTTTTTCTCAAATGTAGTAACGGATGCTAGAATGTGATTCGGGGTGGAATTCCATGTCTAAAAATATTACTATTAGCTGTTTTTAAAAATCGAGTGTTTTTGCTGCCCGAGGAAGAAAACGTGTGAGGCCCCGGTAAGAAAAAAATCAGCCCAGGAGAAAAAAATTTTTTTTTTCTCAAATGTAATAACGGATGCTAGAATGTGATTCTGGGTGGAATTCCATGTCTAAAAATATTTTTATTAGCTGTTTTTAAAAATCGAGTGGTTTTGCTGCCGGAGGAAGAAAATGTGTGATGCCGCGGTCAGAAAGAAAGCTGCCCAGGAGCAAAAAAAATTTTTTTCTCAAATGTAATAACGGATGCTAGAATGTGATTCGGGGTGGAATTCCATGTCTAAAAATATTATTATTAGCTGTTTTTAACAATCGAGTGTTTTTGCTGCCTAAGGAAGAAAATGCGTTTTGCCGTGGTCAGAAAAAAAGCAGTCGAGGAGCAAAAAATTTTTTTTCTCAAATGTAATAACGGATGCTAGAATGTGATTCGGGGTGGAATTCCATGTCTAAAAATATTTTTATTAGCTGTTTTTAAAAATCGAGTGTTTTTGCTGCCCGAGGAAGAAAACGTGTGAGGCCCCGAAAAGAAAAAAATCAGCCCAGGAGAAAAAAATTTTTTTTTTCTCAAATGTAATAACGGATGCTAGAATGTGATTCTGGGTGGAATTCCATGTCTAAAAATATTTTTATTAGCTGTTTTTAAAAATCGAGTGGTTTTGCTGCCGGAGGAAGAAAATGCGTGATGCCGCGGTCAGAAAGAAAGCTGCCCAGGAGCAAAAAAAATTTTTTTCTCAAATGTAATAACGGATGCTAGAATGTGATTCGGGGTGGAATTCCATGTCTAAAAATATTATTATTAGCTGTTTTTAACAATCGAGTGTTTTTGCTGCCTAAGGAAGAAAATGCGTTTTGCCGTGGTCAGAAAAAAAGCCGTCGAGGAGCAAAAATTTTTTTTTCTCAAATGTAATAACGGATGCTAGAATGTGATTCGGGGTGGAATTCCATGTCTAAAAATATTTTTATTAACTGTTTTTAAAAATCGAGTGGTTTTGCTGCCGGAGGAAGAAAATGCGTGATGCCGCGGTCAGAAAGAAAGCTGCCCAGGAGCAAAAAAAAATTTTTTCTCAAATGTAATAACGTATGCTAGAATGTGATTCGGGGTGGAATTCCATGTCTAAAAATATTACTATTAGCTGTTTTTAAAAATCGATTGTTTTTGCTGCCCGAGGAAGAAAACGCGTGATGCCGCGGTCAGAAAAATAGCTGCCCAGGAGCAAAAAAAATTTTTTTTCTCAAATGTAATAACGGATGCTAGAATGTGATTCAGGGTGGAATTCCATGTCTAAAAATATTATTATTAGCTGTTTTTAAAAATCGAGTGTTTTTGCTGCCCGAGGAAGAAAACGCCTGATGCCGCGGAAAGAAAAAAAGCTGCCCAGGAGCAAAAATTTTTTTTTTCTCAAATGTACTAACGGATGCTAGAATGTGATTTGGGGTGGAATTCCATGTCTAAAAACATTACTATTAGCTGTTTTTAAAAATCGAGTGTTTTTGCTGCCCGAGGAAGACAACGCGTGATGCCGCGGTCAGAAAAAAAGCTGCCCAGGAGCAAAAATTTTTTTTTTCTCAAATGTAATAACGGATGCTAGAATGTGATTCGGGGTGGAATTCCATGTCTAAAAATATTATTATTAGCTGTTTTTAACAATCGAGTGTTTTTGCTGCCCAAGGAAAAAAATGCGTTTTGCCGTGGTCAGAAAAAAAGCCGTCGAGGAGCAAAAAATTTTTTTTCTCAAATGTAATAACGGATGCTAGAATGTGATTCGGGGTGGAATTCCATGTCTAAAAATATTACTATTAGCTGTTTTTAAAAATCGATTGTTTTTGCTGCCCGAGGAAGAAAACGCGTGATGCCGCGGTCAGAAAAATAGCTGCCCAGGAGCAAAAAAAATTTTTTTTCTCAAATGTAATAACGGATGCTAGAATGTGATTCGGGGTGGAATTCCATGTCTAAAAACATTACTATTCGCTGTTTTTAAAAATCGAGTGTTTTTGCTGCCCGAGGAAGAAAACGTGTGAGGCCCCGGTAAGAAAAAAATCAGCCCAGGAGAAAAAATTTTTTTTTTTCTCAAATGTACTAACGGATGCTAGAATGTGATTCGGGGTGGAATTCCATGTCTAAAAACATAACTATTAGCTGTTTTTAAAAATCGAGTGTTTTTGCTGCCCGAGGAAGAAAACGTGTGAGGCCCCGGTAAGAAAAAAATCAGCCCAGGAGAAAAAAATTTTTTTTTTCTCAAATGTAATAACGGATGCTAGAATGTGATTCTGGATGGAATTCCATGTCTAAAAATATTTTTATTAGCTGTTTTTAAAAATCGAGTGGTTTTGCTGCCGGAGGAAGAAAATGCGTGATGCCGCGGTCAGAAAGAAAGCTGCCCAGGAGGAAAAAAATTTTTTTTCTCAAATGTAATAACGGATGCTAGAATGTGATTCGGGGTGGAATTCCATGTCTAAAAATATTATTATTAGCTGTTTTTAACAATCGAGTGTTTTTGCTGCCTAAGGAAGAAAATGCGTTTTGCCGTGGTCAGAAAAAAAGCCGTCGAGGAGCAAAAAATTTTTTTTCTCAAATGTAATAACGGATGCTAGAATGTGATTCGGGGTGGAATTCCATGTCTAAAAATATTTTTATTAGCTGTTTTTAAAAATCGAGTGGTTTTGCTGCCGGAGGAAGAAAATGCGTGATGCCGCGGTCAGAAAGAAAGCTGCCCAGGAGCAAAAAAAATTTTTTTCTCAAATGTAATAACGGATGCTAGAATGTGATTCGGGGTGGAATTCCATGTCTAAAAATATTATTATTAGCTGTTTTTAACAATCGAGTGTTTTTGCTGCCTAAGGAAGAAAATGCGTTTTGCCGTGGTCAGAAAAAAAGCCGTCGAGGAGCAAAAAATTTTTTTTCTCAAATGTAATAACGGATGCTAGAATGTGATTCGGGGTGGAATTCCATGTCTAAAAATATTTTTATTAGCTGTTTTTAAAAATCGAGTGGTTTTGCTGCCGGAGGAAGAAAATGCGTGATGCCGCGGTCAGAAAGAAAGCTGCCCAGGAGCAAAAAAAATTTTTTTTCTCAAATGTAATAACGGATGCTAGAATGTGATTCGGGGTGGAATTCCATGTCTAAAAATATTTTTATTAGCTGTTTTTAAAAATCGAGTGGTTTTGCTGCCGGAAGAAGAAAATGCGTGATGCCGCGTTCAGAAAGAAAGCTGCCCAGGAGCAAAAAAATTTTTTTTTCTCAAATGTAATAACGGATGCTAGAATGTGATTCGGGGTGGAATTCCATGTCTAAAAATATTACTATTAGCTGTTTTAAAAAATTGAGTGTTTTTGCTGCCCGAGGAAGAAAACGCGTGATGCCGCGGTCAGAAAAATAGCTGCCGATGAGCAAAAAAATTTTTTTTTCTCAAATGTAATAACGGATGCTAGAATGTGATTCGGGGTGGAATTCCATGTCTAAAAATATTTTTATTAGCTGTTTTTAAAAATCGAGTGGTTTTGCTGCCGGAGGAAGAAAATGCGTGATGCCGCGGTCAGAAAGAAAACTGCCCAGGAGCAAAAAAAATTTTTTTTCTCAAATGTAATAACGGATGCTAGAATGTGATTCGGGGTGGAATTCCATGTCTAAAAATATTACTATTAGCTGTTTTTAAAAATCGAGTGTTTTTGCTGCCCGAGGAATAAAACGTGTGATGCCCCGGTAATAAAAAAAGCAGCCGAGGAGCAAAAAAAATTTTTTTTCTCAAATGTAATAACGGATGCGAGAATGTGATTCAGGGTGGAATTCCATGTCTAAAAATATTATTATTATCTGTTTTTAAAAATTGAGTGTTTTTGCTGCCCGAGGAAGAAAAAGCGTGATGCCGCGGTCAGAAAAAAAGCTGCACAGGAGCAAAAAAATTTTTTTCTCAAATGTAATAACGGATGCTAGAATGTGATTCGGGGTGGAATTCCATGTCTAAAAATATTTTTATTAGCTGTTTTTAACAATCGAGTGTTTTTGCTGCCCAAGGAATAAAATGCGTGATGCCGTGGTAAGAAAAAAAGCCGTCGAGGAGCAAAAATTTTTTTTTCTCAAATGTAATAACGGATGCTAGAATGTGATTCGGGGTGGAATTCCATGTCTAAAAATATTTTTATTAGCTGTTTTTAAAAATCGAGTGGTTTTGCTGCCGGAGGAAGAAAATGCTTGATGCCGCGGTCAGAAATAAAGCTGCCCAGGAGCAAAAAAAATTTTTTTCTCAAATGTAATAACGGATGCTAGAATGTGATTCGGGGTGGAATTCCATGTCTAAAAATATTACTATTAGCTGTTTTTAAAAATCGAGTGTTCTTGCTGCCCGAGGAAGAAAACGCGTGATGCCGCGGTCAGAAAAATAGCTGCCCAGGAGCAAAAAAAATTTTTTTTCTCAAATGTAATAACGGATGCGAGAATGTGATTCGGGGTGGAATTCCATGTCTAAAAATATTATTATTAGCTGTTTTTAAAAATTGAGTGTTTTTGCTGCCCGAGGAAGAAAACGCGTGATGCCGCGGTCAGAAAAAAAGCTGCACAGGAGCAAAAAAAATTTTTTCTCAAATGTAATAACGGATGCTAGAATGTGATTCGGGTTGGAATTCCATGTCTAAAAATATTTTTATTAGCTGTTTTTAACAATCGAGTGTTTTTGCTGCCCAAGGAAGAAAATGCGTGATGCCGTGGTCAGAAAAAAAGCCGTCGAGGAGCAAAAAATTTTTTTTCTCAAATGTAATAACGGATGCTAGAATGTGATTCGGGGTGGAATTCCATGTCTAAAAATATTTTTATTAGCTGTTTTTAAAAATCGAGTGGTTTTGCTGCCGGAGGAAGAAAATGCGTGATGCCGCGGTCAGAAAGAAAGCTGCCCAGGAGCAAAAAAAATTTTTTTCTCAAATGTAATAACGGATGCTAGAATGTGATTCGGGGTGGAATTCCATGTCTAAAAATATTACTATTAGCTGTTTTTAAAAATCGAGTGTTTTTGCTGCCCGAGGAAGAAAACGCGTGATGCCGCGGTCAGAAAAATAGCTGCCCAGGAGCAAAAAAAATTTTTTTTCTCAAATGTAATAACGGATGCTAGAATGTGATTCAGGGTGGAATTCCATGTCTAAAAATATTATTATTAGCTGTTTTTAAAAATCGAGTGTTTTTGCTGCCCGAGGAAGAAAACGCCTGATGCCGCGGAAAGAAAAAAAGCTGCCCAGGAGCAAAAAAATTTTTTTTCTCAAATGTACTAACGGATGCTAGAATGTGATTCGGGGTGGAATTCCATATCTAAAAATATTACTATTAGCTGTTTTTAAAAATCGAGTGTTTTTGCTGCCCGAGGAATAAAACGTTTGATGCCCCGGTAATAAAAAAAGCAGCCGAGGAGCAAAAAAAATTTTTTTTCTCAAATGTAATAACGGATGCGAGAATGTGATTCGGGGTGGAATTCCATGTCTAAAAATATTATTATTAGCTGTTTTTAAAAATTGAGTGTTTTTGCTGCCCGAGGAAGAAAGCGCGTGATGCCGCGGTCAGAAAAATAGCTGCCCAGGAGCAAAAAAAATTTTTTTTCTCAAATGTAATAACGGATGCTAGAATGTGATTCGGGGTGTAATTCCATGTCTAAAAATATTATTATTAGCTGTTTTTAAAAATTGAGTGTTTTTGCTGCCCGAGGAAGACAACGCGTGATGCCGCGGTCAGAAAAAAAGTTGCCTAGGAGCAAAAAATTTTTTTTCTCAAATACGGATAACGGATGCTAGAATGTGATTCGGGGTGGAATTCCATGTCTAAAAATATTATTATTAGCTGTTTTTAAAAATCGAGTGTTTTTGCTGCCCGAGGAAGACAACGCGTGATGCCGCGGTGAGAAAAATAGCTGCCAAGGAGCAAAAAAATTTTTTTTTCTCAAATGTAATAACGGATGCTAGAATGTGATTCAGGGTGGAATTCCATGTCTAAAAATATTATTATTAGCTGTTTTTAAAAATCGAGTGTTTTTCCTGCCCGAGGAAGAAAACGTGTGATGCCCCGGTAAGAAAAAATCAGCCCAGGAGAAAAAAAAATTTTTTTTCTCAAATGTAATAACGGATGCTAGAATGTGATTCGGGGTGGAATTCCATGTCTAAAAATACTTTTATTAGCTGTTTTTAAAAATCGTGTGGTTTTGCTGCTGGAGGAAGAAAATGCGTGATGCCGCGGTCAGAAAGAAAGCTGCCCAGGAGCAAAAAAAATTTTTTTTCTCAAATGTAATAACGGATGCTAGAATGTGATTCGGGGTGTAATTCCATGTCTAAAAATATTATTATTAGCTGTTTTTAAAAATCGAGTGTTTTTGCTGCCCAAGGAAGAAAATGCGTGATGCCGTGGTCAGAAAATAGCTGCCCAGGAGCAAAAAAAATTTTTTTTCTCAAATGTAATAATGGATGCGCGAATGCGATTCGGGGTGGAATTCCATGTCTAAAAATATTATTATTAGCTGTTTTTAAAAATTGAGTGTTTTTGCTGCCCGAGGAAGAAAACGCGTGATGCCGCGGTCAGAAAAATAGCTGCCCAGGAGCAAAAAAATTTTTTTTTCTCAAATGTAATAACGGATGCTAGAATGTGATTCGGGGTGGAATTCCATGTCTAAAAATATTACTATTAGCTGTTTTTTAAAATCGAGTGTTTTTGCTGCCCGAGGAAGAAAACGTGTGATGCCCCGGTAATAAAAAAAGTAGCCCAGGAGCAAAAAATTTTTTTTCTCAAATACGGATAACGGATGCTAGAATGTGATTCGGGGTGGAATTCCATGTCTAAAAATATTATTATTAGCTGTTTTTAAAAATCGAGTGTTTTTGCTGCTCGAGGAATAAAACGCGTGATGCCGCGGTCAGAAAATAGCTGCCAAGGAGCAAAAATTTTTTTTTCTCAAATGTAATAACGAATGCAAGAATATGATTCGGGGTGAAATTCCATGTCTAAAAATATTATTATTAGCTGTTTTTAAAAATTGAGTGTTTTTGCTGCCCGAGGAAGAAAACGCCTGATGCCGCGGTCAGAAAAATAGCTTCTCAGGAGCAAAAAAAAATTTTTTTCTCAAATGTAATAACGGATGCTAGAATGTGATTCGGGGTGGAATTCCATGTCTACAAATATTATTATTAGTTGTTTTTAAAAATCGAGTGTTTTTGCTGCCCGAGGAAGACAACGCGTGATGCCGCGGTGAGAAAATTTTTTTTTTCTCAAATGTAATAACGGATGCTAGAATGCGATTCGGGGTGGAATTCCATGTCTAAAAATTTTATTATTAGCTGTTTTTAAAAATCGAGTGTTTTTGCTGCCCGAGGAAGACAACGCGTGATGCCGCGGTCAGAAAAAAAGCTGCCCAGGAGCAAAAAAATTTTTTTCTCAAATACGGATAATGGATGCTAGAATGTGATTCGGGGTGGAATTCCATGTCTAAAAATATTATTATTAGCTGTTTTTAAAAATCGAGTGTTTTTGCTGCCCGAGGAAGACAACGCGTGATGCCGCGGTGAGAAAAGTAGCTGCCCAGGAGCAAAAAAATTTTTTTTTCTCAAATGTAATAACGGATGCTAGAATGTGATTCAGGGTGGAATTCCATGTCTAAAAATATTATTATTAGCTGTTTTTAAAAATCGAGTGTTTTTGCTGCCCGAGGAAGAAAACGCGTGATGCCGCGGTCAGAAAGAAAGCTGCCCAGGAGCAAAAAAAATTTTTTTTCTCAAATGTAATAACGGATGCTAGAATGTGATTCGGGGTGTAATTCCATGTCTAAAAATATTATTATTAGCTGTTTTTAAAAATCGAGTGTTTTTGCTGCCCAAGGAAGAAAATGCGTGATGCCGTGGTCAGAAAATAGCTGCCCAGGAGCAAAAAAAATTTTTTTTCTCAAATGTAATAATGGATGCGCGAATGCGATTCGGGGTGGAATTCCATGTCTAAAAATATTATTATTAGCTGTTTTTAACAATCGAGTGTTTTTGCTGCCTAAGGAAGAAAATGCGTTTTGCCGTGGTCAGAAAAAAAGCCGTCGAGGAGCAAAAAATTTTTTTTCTCAAATGTAATAACGGATGCTAGAATGTGATTCGGGGTGGAATTCCATGTCTAAAAATATTTTTATTAGCTGTTTTTAAAAATCGAGTGGTTTTGCTGCCGGAGGAAGAAAATGCGTGATGCCGCGGTCAGAAAGAAAGCTGCCCAGGAGCAAAAAAAATTTTTTTTCTCAAATGTAATAACGGATGCTAGAATGTGATTCGGGGTGGAATTCCATGTCTAAAAATATTTTTATTAGCTGTTTTTAAAAATCGAGTGGTTTTGCTGCCGGAAGAAGAAAATGCGTGATGCCGCGTTCAGAAAGAAAGCTGCCCAGGAGCAAAAAAATTTTTTTTTCTCAAATGTAATAACGGATGCTAGAATGTGATTCGGGGTGGAATTCCATGTCTAAAAATATTACTATTAGCTGTTTTAAAAAATTGAGTGTTTTTGCTGCCCGAGGAAGAAAACGCGTGATGCCGCGGTCAGAAAAATAGCTGCCGATGAGCAAAAAAATTTTTTTTTCTCAAATGTAATAACGGATGCTAGAATGTGATTCGGGGTGGAATTCCATGTCTAAAAATATTTTTATTAGCTGTTTTTAAAAATCGAGTGGTTTTGCTGCCGGAGGAAGAAAATGCGTGATGCCGCGGTCAGAAAGAAAACTGCCCAGGAGCAAAAAAAATTTTTTTTCTCAAATGTAATAACGGATGCTAGAATGTGATTCGGGGTGGAATTCCATGTCTAAAAATATTACTATTAGCTGTTTTTAAAAATCGAGTGTTTTTGCTGCCCGAGGAATAAAACGTGTGATGCCCCGGTAATAAAAAAAGCAGCCGAGGAGCAAAAAAAATTTTTTTTCTCAAATGTAATAACGGATGCGAGAATGTGATTCAGGGTGGAATTCCATGTCTAAAAATATTATTATTATCTGTTTTTAAAAATTGAGTGTTTTTGCTGCCCGAGGAAGAAAAAGCGTGATGCCGCGGTCAGAAAAAAAGCTGCACAGGAGCAAAAAAATTTTTTTCTCAAATGTAATAACGGATGCTAGAATGTGATTCGGGGTGGAATTCCATGTCTAAAAATATTTTTATTAGCTGTTTTTAACAATCGAGTGTTTTTGCTGCCCAAGGAATAAAATGCGTGATGCCGTGGTAAGAAAAAAAGCCGTCGAGGAGCAAAAATTTTTTTTTCTCAAATGTAATAACGGATGCTAGAATGTGATTCGGGGTGGAATTCCATGTCTAAAAATATTTTTATTAGCTGTTTTTAAAAATCGAGTGGTTTTGCTGCCGGAGGAAGAAAATGCTTGATGCCGCGGTCAGAAATAAAGCTGCCCAGGAGCAAAAAAAATTTTTTTCTCAAATGTAATAACGGATGCTAGAATGTGATTCGGGGTGGAATTCCATGTCTAAAAATATTACTATTAGCTGTTTTTAAAAATCGAGTGTTCTTGCTGCCCGAGGAAGAAAACGCGTGATGCCGCGGTCAGAAAAATAGCTGCCCAGGAGCAAAAAAAATTTTTTTTCTCAAATGTAATAACGGATGCGAGAATGTGATTCGGGGTGGAATTCCATGTCTAAAAATATTATTATTAGCTGTTTTTAAAAATTGAGTGTTTTTGCTGCCCGAGGAAGAAAACGCGTGATGCCGCGGTCAGAAAAAAAGCTGCACAGGAGCAAAAAAAATTTTTTCTCAAATGTAATAACGGATGCTAGAATGTGATTCGGGTTGGAATTCCATGTCTAAAAATATTTTTATTAGCTGTTTTTAACAATCGAGTGTTTTTGCTGCCCAAGGAAGAAAATGCGTGATGCCGTGGTCAGAAAAAAAGCCGTCGAGGAGCAAAAAATTTTTTTTCTCAAATGTAATAACGGATGCTAGAATGTGATTCGGGGTGGAATTCCATGTCTAAAAATATTTTTATTAGCTGTTTTTAAAAATCGAGTGGTTTTGCTGCCGGAGGAAGAAAATGCGTGATGCCGCGGTCAGAAAGAAAGCTGCCCAGGAGCAAAAAAAATTTTTTTCTCAAATGTAATAACGGATGCTAGAATGTGATTCGGGGTGGAATTCCATGTCTAAAAATATTACTATTAGCTGTTTTTAAAAATCGAGTGTTTTTGCTGCCCGAGGAAGAAAACGCGTGATGCCGCGGTCAGAAAAATAGCTGCCCAGGAGCAAAAAAAATTTTTTTTCTCAAATGTAATAACGGATGCTAGAATGTGATTCAGGGTGGAATTCCATGTCTAAAAATATTATTATTAGCTGTTTTTAAAAATCGAGTGTTTTTGCTGCCCGAGGAAGAAAACGCCTGATGCCGCGGAAAGAAAAAAAGCTGCCCAGGAGCAAAAAATTTTTTTTTCTCAAATGTACTAACGGATGCTAGAATGTGATTCGGGGTGGAATTCCATATCTAAAAATATTACTATTAGCTGTTTTTAAAAATCGAGTGTTTTTGCTGCCCGAGGAATAAAACGTTTGATGCCCCGGTAATAAAAAAAGCAGCCGAGGAGCAAAAAAAATTTTTTTTCTCAAATGTAATAACGGATGCGAGAATGTGATTCGGGGTGGAATTCCATGTCTAAAAATATTATTATTAGCTGTTTTTAAAAATTGAGTGTTTTTGCTGCCCGAGGAAGAAAGCGCGTGATGCCGCGGTCAGAAAAATAGCTGCCCAGGAGCAAAAAAAATTTTTTTTCTCAAATGTAATAACGGATGCTAGAATGTGATTCGGGGTGTAATTCCATGTCTAAAAATATTATTATTAGCTGTTTTTAAAAATTGAGTGTTTTTGCTGCCCGAGGAAGACAACGCGTGATGCCGCGGTCAGAAAAAAAGTTGCCTAGGAGCAAAAAATTTTTTTTCTCAAATACGGATAACGGATGCTAGAATGTGATTCGGGGTGGAATTCCATGTCTAAAAATATTATTATTAGCTGTTTTTAAAAATCGAGTGTTTTTGCTGCCCGAGGAAGACAACGCGTGATGCCGCGGTGAGAAAAATAGCTGCCAAGGAGCAAAAAAATTTTTTTTTCTCAAATGTAATAACGGATGCTAGAATGTGATTCAGGGTGGAATTCCATGTCTAAAAATATTATTATTAGCTGTTTTTAAAAATCGAGTGTTTTTCCTGCCCGAGGAAGAAAACGTGTGATGCCCCGGTAAGAAAAAATCAGCCCAGGAGAAAAAAAAATTTTTTTTCTCAAATGTAATAACGGATGCTAGAATGTGATTCGGGGTGGAATTCCATGTCTAAAAATATTTTTATTAGCTGTTTTTAAAAATCGTGTGGTTTTGCTGCTGGAGGAAGAAAATGCGTGATGCCGCGGTCAGAAAGAAAGCTGCCCAGGAGCAAAAAAAATTTTTTTTCTCAAATGTAATAACGGATGCTAGAATGTGATTCGGGGTGTAATTCCATGTCTAAAAATATTATTATTAGCTGTTTTTAAAAATCGAGTGTTTTTGCTGCCCAAGGAAGAAAATGCGTGATGCCGTGGTCAGAAAATAGCTGCCCAGGAGCAAAAAAAATTTTTTTTCTCAAATGTAATAATGGATGCGCGAATGCGATTCGGGGTGGAATTCCATGTCTAAAAATATTATTATTAGCTGTTTTTAAAAATTGAGTGTTTTTGCTGCCCGAGGAAGAAAACGCGTGATGCCGCGGTCAGAAAAATAGCTGCCCAGGAGCAAAAAAATTTTTTTTTCTCAAATGTAATAACGGATGCTAGAATGTGATTCGGGGTGGAATTCCATGTCTAAAAATATTACTATTAGCTGTTTTTTAAAATCGAGTGTTTTTGCTGCCCGAGGAAGAAAACGTGTGATGCCCCGGTAATAAAAAAAGTAGCCCAGGAGCAAAAAAATTTTTTTCTCAAATACGGATAACGGATGCTAGAATGTGATTCGGGGTGGAATTCCATGTCTAAAAATATTATTATTAGCTGTTTTTAAAAATCGAGTGTTTTTGCTGCTCGAGGAATAAAACGCGTGATGCCGCGGTCAGAAAATAGCTGCCAAGGAGCAAAAATTTTTTTTTCTCAAATGTAATAACGAATGCAAGAATATGATTCGGGGTGAAATTCCATGTCTAAAAATATTATTATTAGCTGTTTTTAAAAATTGAGTGTTTTTGCTGCCCGAGGAAGAAAACGCCTGATGCCGCGGTCAGAAAAATAGCTTCTCAGGAGCAAAAAAAAATTTTTTTCTCAAATGTAATAACGGATGCTAGAATGTGATTCGGGGTGGAATTCCATGTCTACAAATATTATTATTAGTTGTTTTTAAAAATCGAGTGTTTTTGCTGCCCGAGGAAGACAACGCGTGATGCCGCGGTGAGAAAATTTTTTTTTTCTCAAATGTAATAACGGATGCTAGAATGCGATTCGGGGTGGAATTCCATGTCTAAAAATTTTATTATTAGCTGTTTTTAAAAATCGAGTGTTTTTGCTGCCCGAGGAAGACAACGCGTGATGCCGCGGTCAGAAAAAAAGCTGCCCAGGAGCAAAAAAATTTTTTTCTCAAATACGGATAATGGATGCTAGAATGTGATTCGGGGTGGAATTCCATGTCTAAAAATATTATTATTAGCTGTTTTTAAAAATCGAGTGTTTTTGCTGCCCGAGGAAGACAACGCGTGATGCCGCGGTGAGAAAAGTAGCTGCCCAGGAGCAAAAAAATTTTTTTTTCTCAAATGTAATAACGGATGCTAGAATGTGATTCAGGGTGGAATTCCATGTCTAAAAATATTATTATTAGCTGTTTTTAAAAATCGAGTGTTTTTGCTGCCCGAGGAAGAAAACGCGTGATGCCGCGGTCAGAAAGAAAGCTGCCCAGGAGCAAAAAAAATTTTTTTTCTCAAATGTAATAACGGATGCTAGAATGTGATTCGGGGTGTAATTCCATGTCTAAAAATATTATTATTAGCTGTTTTTAAAAATCGAGTGTTTTTGCTGCCCAAGGAAGAAAATGCGTGATGCCGTGGTCAGAAAATAGCTGCCCAGGAGCAAAAAAAATTTTTTTTCTCAAATGTAATAATGGATGCGCGAATGCGATTCGGGGTGGAATTCCATGTCTAAAAATATTATTATTAGCTGTTTTTAAAAATTGAGTGTTTTTGCTGCCCGAGGAAGAAAACGCGTGATGCCGCGGTCAGAAAAATAGCTGCCCAGGAGCAAAAAAATTTTTTTTTCTCAAATGTAATAACGGATGCTAGAATGTGATTCGGGGTGGAATTCCATGTCTAAAAATATTACTATTAGCTGTTTTTTAAAATCGAGTGTTTTTGCTGCCCGAGGAAGAAAACGTGTGATGCCCCGGTAATAAAAAAAGTAGCCCAGGAGCAAAAAAATTTTTTTCTCAAATACGGATAACGGATGCTAGAATGTGATTCGGGGTGGAATTCCATGTCTAAAAATATTATTATTAGCTGTTTTTAAAAATCGAGTGTTTTTGCTGCTCGAGGAATAAAACGCGTGATGCCGCGGTCAGAAAATAGCTGCCAAGGAGCAAAAATTTTTTTTTCTCAAATGTAATAACGGATGCAAGAATATGATTCGGGGTGAAATTCCATGTCTAAAAATATTATTATTAGCTGTTTTTAAAAATTGAGTGTTTTTGCTGCCCGAGGAAGAAAACGCCTGATGCCGCGGTCAGAAAAATAGCTTCTCAGGAGCAAAAAAAAATTTTTTTCTCAAATGTAATAACGGATGCTAGAATGTGATTCGGGGTGGAATTCCATGTCTACAAATATTATTATTAGTTGTTTTTAAAAATCGAGTGTTTTTGCTGCCCGAGGAAGACAACGCGTGATGCCGCGGTGAGAAAATTTTTTTTTTCTCAAATGTAATAACGGATGCTAGAATGCGATTCGGGGTGGAATTCCATGTCTAAAAATTTTATTATTAGCTGTTTTTAAAAATCGAGTGTTTTTGCTGCCCGAGGAAGACAACGCGTGATGCCGCGGTCAGAAAAAAAGCTGCCCAGGAGCAAAAAAATTTTTTTCTCAAATACGGATAACGGATGCTAGAATGTGATTCGGGGTGGAATTCCATGTCTAAAAATATTATTATTAGCTGTTTTTAAAAATCGAGTGTTTTTGCTGCCCGAGGAAGACAACGCGTGATGCCGCGGTGAGAAAAGTAGCTGCCCAGGAGCAAAAAAATTTTTTTTTCTCAAATGTAATAACGGATGCTAGAATGTGATTCAGGGTGGAATTCCATGTCTAAAAATATTATTATTAGCTGTTTTTAAAAATCGAGTGTTTTTGCTGCCCGAGGAAGAAAACACGTGATGCCGCGGTCAGAAAGAAAGCTGCCCAGGAGCAAAAAAAATTTTTTTTCTCAAATGTAATAACGGATGCTAGAATGTGATTCGGGGTGTAATTCCATGTCTAAAAATATTATTATTAGCTGTTTTTAAAAATCGAGTGTTTTTGCTGCCCAAGGAAGAAAATGCGTGATGCCGTGGTCAGAAAATAGCTGCCCAGGAGCAAAAAAAATTTTTTTTCTCAAATGTAATAATGGATGCGAGAATGCGATTCGGGGTGGAATTCCATGTCTAAAAATATTATTATTAGCTGTTTTTAAAAATTGAGTGTTTTTGCTGCCCGAGGAAGAAAACGCGTGATGCCGCGGTCAGAAAAATAGCTGCCCAGGAGCAAAAAAATTTTTTTTTCTCAAATGTAATAACGGATGCTAGAATGTGATTCGGGGTGGAATTCCATGTCTAAAAATATTACTATTAGCTGTTTTTTAAAATCGAGTGTTTTTGCTGCCCGAGGAAGAAAACGTG
The DNA here is from genome assembly GCA_022577455.1 of Arizona elegans. Lineage (NCBI taxonomy): Eukaryota > Metazoa > Chordata > Lepidosauria > Squamata > Colubridae > Arizona > Arizona elegans. The sequence continues at coordinate 162,450,398 of JAKOOJ010000001.1, forward strand.
TGATGCCCCGGTAATAAAAAAAGTAGCCCAGGAGCAAAAAAATTTTTTTCTCAAATACGGATAACGGATGCTAGAATGTGATTCGGGGTGGAATTCCATGTCTAAAAATATTATTATTAGCTGTTTTTAAAAATCGAGTGTTTTTGCTGCTCGAGGAATAAAACGCGTGATGCCGCGGTCAGAAAATAGCTGCCAAGGAGCAAAAATTTTTTTTTCTCAAATGTAATAACGGATGCAAGAATATGATTCGGGGTGAAATTCCATGTCTAAAAATATTATTATTAGCTGTTTTTAAAAATTGAGTGTTTTTGCTGCCCGAGGAAGAAAACGCCTGATGCCGCGGTCAGAAAAATAGCTTCTCAGGAGCAAAAAAAAATTTTTTTCTCAAATGTAATAACGGATGCTAGAATGTGATTCGGGGTGGAATTCCATGTCTACAAATATTATTATTAGTTGTTTTTAAAAATCGAGTGTTTTTGCTGCCCGAGGAAGACAACGCGTGATGCCGCGGTGAGAAAATTTTTTTTTTCTCAAATGTAATAACGGATGCTAGAATGCGATTCGGGGTGGAATTCCATGTCTAAAAATTTTATTATTAGCTGTTTTTAAAAATCGAGTGTTTTTGCTGCCCGAGGAAGACAACGCGTGATGCCGCGGTCAGAAAAAAAGCTGCCCAGGAGCAAAAAAATTTTTTTCTCAAATACGGATAACGGATGCTAGAATGTGATTCGGGGTGGAATTCCATGTCTAAAAATATTATTATTAGCTGTTTTTAAAAATCGAGTGTTTTTGCTGCCCGAGGAAGACAACGCGTGATGCCGCGGTGAGAAAAGTAGCTGCCCAGGAGCAAAAAATTTTTTTTTTCTCAAATGTAATAACGGATGCTAGAATGTGATTCAGGGTGGAATTCCATGTCTAAAAATATTATTATTAGCTGTTTTTAAAAATCGAGTGTTTTTGCTGCCCGAGGAAGAAAACGCGTGATGCCGCGGTCAGAAAGAAAGCTGCCCAGGAGCAAAAAAATTTTTTTTTCTCAAATGTAATAACGGATGCTAGAATGTGATTCGGGGTGTAATTCCATGTCTAAAAATATTATTATTAGCTGTTTTTAAAAATCGAGTGTTTTTGCTGCCCAAGGAAGAAAATGCGTGATGCCGTGGTCAGAAAATAGCTGCCCAGGAGCAAAAAAAATTTTTTTTCTCAAATGTAATAATGGATGCGAGAATGCGATTCGGGGTGGAATTCCATGTCTAAAAATATTATTATTAGCTGTTTTTAAAAATTGAGTGTTTTTGCTGCCCGAGGAAGAAAACGCGTGATGCCGCGGTCAGAAAAATAGCTGCCCAGGAGCAAAAAAATTTTTTTTTCTCAAATGTAATAACGGATGCTAGAATGTGATTCGGGGTGGAATTCCATGTCTAAAAATATTACTATTAGCTGTTTTTTAAAATCGAGTGTTTTTGCTGCCCGAGGAAGAAAACGTGTGATGCCCCGGTAATAAAAAAAGTAGCCCAGGAGCAAAAAATTTTTTTTCTGAAATACGGATAACGGATGCTAGAATGTGATTCGGGGTGGAATTCCATGTCTAAAAATATTATTATTAGCTGTTTTTAAAAATCGAGTGTTTTTGCTGCCCGAGGAAGAAAACGCCTGATGCCGCGGTCAGAAAAATAGCTTCTCAGGAGCAAAAAAAAATTTTTTTCTCAAATGTAATAACGGATGCTAGAATGTGATTCGGGGTGGAATTCCATGTCTACAAATATTATTATTAGTTGTTTTTAAAAATCGAGTGTTTTTGCTGCCCGAGGAAGACAACGCGTGATGCCGCGGTGAGAAAATTTTTTTTTTCTCAAATGTAATAACGGATGCTAGAATGCGATTCGGGGTGGAATTCCATGTCTAAAAATTTTATTATTAGCTGTTTTTAAAAATCGAGTGTTTTTGCTGCCCGAGGAAGACAACGCGTGATGCCGCGGTCAGAAAAAAAGCTGCCCAGGAGCAAAAAAATTTTTTTCTCAAATACGGATAACGGATGCTAGAATGTGATTCGGGGTGGAATTCCATGTCTAAAAATATTATTATTAGCTGTTTTTAAAAATCGAGTGTTTTTGCTGCCCGAGGAAGACAACGCGTGATGCCGCGGTGAGAAAAATAGCTGCCCAGGAGCAAAAAAATTTTTTTTCTCAAATGTAATAACGGATGCTAGAATGTGATTCGGGGTGGAATTCCATGTCTAAAAATATTACTATTAGCTGTTTTTAAAAATCGAGTGTTTTTGCTTCCCGAGGAAGAAAACGTGTGATGCCCCCGGTAAGAAAAAAATCAGCCCAGGAGAAAAAAAATTTTTTTTTCTCAAATGTAATAACGGATGCTAGAATGTGATTCGGGGTGGAATTCCATGTCTAAAAATATTACTATTAGCTGTTTTTAAAAATCGAGTGTTTTTGCTTCCCGAGGAAGAAAACGCGTGATGCCGCGGTCAGAAAGAAAGCTGCCCAGGAGCAAAAAAAATTTTTTTTCTCAAATGTAATAACGGATGCTAGAATGTGATTCGGGGTGTAATTCCATGTCTAAAAATATTATTATTAGCTGTTTTTAAAAATCGAGTGTTTTTGCTGCCCAAGGAAGAAAATGCGTGATGCCGTGGTCAGAAAATAGCTGCCCAGGAGCAAAAAAAATTTTTTTTCTCAAATGTAATAATGGATGCGAGAATGCGATTCGGGGTGGAATTCCATGTCTAAAAATATTATTATTAGCTGTTTTTAAAAATTGAGTGTTTTTGCTGCCCGAGGAAGAAAACGCTTGATGCCGCGGTCAGAAAAATAGCTGCCCAGGAGCAAAAAAATTTTTTTTTCTCAAATGTAATAACGGATGCTAGAATGTGATTCGGGGTGGAATTCCATGTCTAAAAATATTACTATTAGCTGTTTTTTAAAATCGAGTGTTTTTGCTGCCCGAGGAAGAAAACGTGTGATGCCCCGGTAATAAAAAAAGTAGCCCAGGAGCAAAAAATTTTTTTTCTCAAATACGGATAACGGATGCTAGAATGTGATTCGGGGTGGAATTCCATGTCTAAAAATATTATTATTAGCTGTTTTTAAAAATCGAGTGTTTTTGCTGCCCGAGGAAGAAAACGCCTGATGCCGCGGTCAGAAAAATAGCTTCTCAGGAGCAAAAAAAAATTTTTTTCTCAAATGTAATAACGGATGCTAGAATGTGATTCGGGGTGGAATTCCATGTCTACAAATATTATTATTAGTTGTTTTTAAAAATGGAGTGTTTTTGCTGCCCGAGGAAGACAACGCGTGATGCCGCGGTGAGAAAATTTTTTTTTTCTCAAATGTAATAACGGATGCTAGAATGTGATTCGGGGTGGAATTCCATGTCTAAAAATTTTATTATTAGCTGTTTTTAAAAATCGAGTGTTTTTGCTGCCCGAGGAAGACAACGCGTGATGCCGCGGTCAGAAAAAAAGCTGCCCAGGAGCAAAAAAATTTTTTTCTCAAATACGGATAACGGATGCTAGAATGTGATTCGGGGTGGAATTCCATGTCTAAAAATATTATTATTAGCTGTTTTTAAAAATCGAGTGTTTTTGCTGCCCGAGGAAGACAACGCGTGATGCCGCGGTGAGAAAAATAGCTGCCCAGGAGCAAAAAAATTTTTTTTCTCAAATGTAATAACGGATGCTAGAATGTGATTCGGGGTGGAATTCCATGTCTAAAAATATTACTATTAGCTGTTTTTAAAAATCGAGTGTTTTTGCTTCCCGAGGAAGAAAACGTGTGATGCCCCCGGTAAGAAAAAAATCAGCCCAGGAGAAAAAAAATTTTTTTTTCTCAAATGTAATAACGGATGCTAGAATGTGATTCGGGGTGGAATTCCATGTCTAAAAATATTTTTATTAGCTGTTTTTAAAAATCGAGTGGTTTTGCTGCCGGAGGAAGAAAATGCGTGATGCCGCGGTCAGAAAGAAAGCTGCCCAGGAGCAAAAAAAATTTTTTTCTCAAATGTAATAACGGATGCTAGAATGTGATTCGCGGTGGAATTCGATGTCTAAAAATATTACTATTAGCTGTTTTTAAAAATCGAGTGTTTTTGCTGCCCGAGGAAGAAAACGCGTGATGCCGCGGTCAGAAAAAAACCTGCCCAGGAGCAAAAAAATTTTTTTTCTCAAATGTACTAACGGATGCTAGAATGTGATTTGGGGTGGAATTCCATGTCTAAAAACATTACTATTAGCTGTTTTTAAAAATCGAGTGTTTTTGCTGCCCAAGGAAGAAAATGCGTGATGCCGCGGTCAGAAAGAAAGCTGCCCAGGAGCAAAAAAAATTTTTTTCTCAAATGTAATAACGGATGCTAGAATGTGATTCGGGGTGGAATTCCATGTCTAAAAATATTATTATTAGCTGTTTTTAACAATCGAGTGTTTTTGCTGCCCAAGGAAGAAAATGCGTTTTGCCGTGGTCAGAAAATAGCTGCCCAGGAGCAAAAAAATTTTTTTTTCTCAAATGTAATAATGGATGCGAGAATGCGATTCGGGGTGGAATTCCATGTCTAAAAATATTATTATTAGCTGTTTTTAAAAATTGAGTGTTTTTGCTGCCCGAGGAAGAAAACGCGTGATGCCGCGGTCAGAAAAATAGCTGCCCAGGAGCAAAAAAATTTTTTTTTCTCAAATGTAATAACGGATGCTAGAATGTGATTCGGGGTGGAATTCCATGTCTAAAAATATTACTATTAGCTGTTTTTTAAAATCGAGTGTTTTTGCTGCCCGAGGAAGAAAACGTGTGATGCCCCGGTAATAAAAAAAGTAGCCCAGGAGCAAAAAATTTTTTTTCTGAAATACGGATAACGGATGCTAGAATGTGATTCGGGGTGGAATTCCATGTCTAAAAATATTATTATTAGCTGTTTTTAAAAATCGAGTGTTTTTGCTGCCCGAGGAAGAAAACGCCTGATGCCGCGGTCAGAAAAATAGCTTCTCAGGAGCAAAAAAAAATTTTTTTCTCAAATGTAATAACGGATGCTAGAATGTGATTCGGGGTGGAATTCCATGTCTACAAATATTATTATTAGTTGTTTTTAAAAATCGAGTGTTTTTGCTGCCCGAGGAAGACAACGCGTGATGCCGCGGTGAGAAAATTTTTTTTTTCTCAAATGTAATAACGGATGCTAGAATGCGATTCGGGGTGGAATTCCATGTCTAAAAATTTTATTATTAGCTGTTTTTAAAAATCGAGTGTTTTTGCTGCCCGAGGAAGACAACGCGTGATGCCGCGGTCAGAAAAAAAGCTGCCCAGGAGCAAAAAAATTTTTTTCTCAAATACGGATAACGGATGCTAGAATGTGATTCGGGGTGGAATTCCATGTCTAAAAATATTATTATTAGCTGTTTTTAAAAATCGAGTGTTTTTGCTGCCCGAGGAAGACAACGCGTGATGCCGCGGTGAGAAAAATAGCTGCCCAGGAGCAAAAAAATTTTTTTTCTCAAATGTAATAACGGATGCTAGAATGTGATTCGGGGTGGAATTCCATGTCTAAAAATATTACTATTAGCTGTTTTTAAAAATCGAGTGTTTTTGCTTCCCGAGGAAGAAAACGTGTGATGCCCCCGGTAAGAAAAAAATCAGCCCAGGAGAAAAAAAATTTTTTTTTCTCAAATGTAATAACGGATGCTAGAATGTGATTCGGGGTGGAATTCCATGTCTAAAAATATTACTATTAGCTGTTTTTAAAAATCGAGTGTTTTTGCTTCCCGAGGAAGAAAACGCGTGATGCCGCGGTCAGAAAGAAAGCTGCCCAGGAGCAAAAAAAATTTTTTTTCTCAAATGTAATAACGGATGCTAGAATGTGATTCGGGGTGTAATTCCATGTCTAAAAATATTATTATTAGCTGTTTTTAAAAATCGAGTGTTTTTGCTGCCCAAGGAAGAAAATCCGTGATGCCGTGGTCAGAAAATAGCTGCCCAGGAGCAAAAAAAATTTTTTTTCTCAAATGTAATAATGGATGCGAGAATGCGATTCGGGGTGGAATTCCATGTCTAAAAATATTATTATTAGCTGTTTTTAAAAATTGAGTGTTTTTGCTGCCCGAGGAAGAAAACGCGTGATGCCGCGGTCAGAAAAATAGCTGCCCAGGAGCAAAAAAATTTTTTTTTCTCAAATGTAATAACGGATGCTAGAATGTGATTCGGGGTGTAATTCCATGTCTAAAAATATTACTATTAGCTGTTTTTTAAAATCGAGTGTTTTTGCTGCCCGAGGAAGAAAACGTGTGATGCCCCGGTAATAAAAAAAGTAGCCCAGGAGCAAAAAATTTTTTTTCTCAAATACGGATAACGGATGCTAGAATGTGATTCGGGGTGGAATTCCATGTCTAAAAATATTATTATTAGCTGTTTTTAAAAATCGAGTGTTTTTGCTGCCCGAGGAAGAAAACGCCTGATGCCGCGGTCAGAAAAATAGCTTCTCAGGAGCAAAAAAAAATTTTTTTCTCAAATGTAATAACGGATGCTAGAATGTGATTCGGGGTGGAATTCCATGTCTACAAATATTATTATTAGTTGTTTTTAAAAATGGAGTGTTTTTGCTGCCCGAGGAAGTCAACGCGTGATGCCGCGGTGAGAAAATTTTTTTTTTCTCAAATGTAATAACGGATGCTAGAATGCGATTCGGGGTGGAATTCCATGTCTAAAAATTTTATTATTAGCTGTTTTTAAAAATCGAGTGTTTTTGCTGCCCGAGGAAGACAACGCGTGATGCCGCGGTCAGAAAAAAAGCTGCCCAGGAGCAAAAAAATTTTTTTCTCAAATACGGATAACGGATGCTAGAATGTGATTCGGGGTGGAATTCCATGTCTAAAAATATTATTATTAGCTGTTTTTAAAAATCGAGTGTTTTTGCTGCCCGAGGAAGACAACGCGTGATGCCGCGGTGAGAAAAATAGCTGCCCAGGAGCAAAAAAAATTTTTTTCTCAAATGTAATAACGGATGCTAGAATGTGATTCGGGGTGGAATTCCATGTCTAAAAATATTACTATTAGCTGTTTTTTAAAATCGAGTGTTTTTGCTGCCCGAGGAAGAAAACGTGTGATGCCCCGGTAATAAAAAAAGTAGCCCAGGAGCAAAAAATTTTTTTTCTCAAATACGGATAACGGATGCTAGAATGTGATTCGGGGTGGAATTCCATGTCTAAAAATATTATTATTAGCTGTTTTTAAAAATCGAGTGTTTTTGCTGCCCGAGGAAGAAAACGCCTGATGCCGCGGTCAGAAAAATAGCTTCTCAGGAGCAAAAAAAAATTTTTTTCTCAAATGTAATAACGGATGCTAGAATGTGATTCGGGGTGGAATTCCATGTCTACAAATATTATTATTAGTTGTTTTTAAAAATGGAGTGTTTTTGCTGCCCGAGGAAGACAACGCGTGATGCCGCGGTGAGAAAATTTTTTTTTTCTCAAATGTAATAACGGATGCTAGAATGCGATTCGGGGTGGAATTCCATGTCTAAAAATTTTATTATTAGCTGTTTTTAAAAATCGAGTGTTTTTGCTGCCCGAGGAAGACAACGCGTGATGCCGCGGTCAGAAAAAAAGCTGCCCAGGAGCAAAAAAATTTTTTTCTCAAATACGGATAACGGATGCTAGAATGTGATTCGGGGTGGAATTCCATGTCTAAAAATATTATTATTAGCTGTTTTTAAAAATCGAGTGTTTTTGCTGCCCGAGGAAGACAACGCGTGATGCCGCGGTGAGAAAAATAGCTGCCCAGGAGCAAAAAAATTTTTTTTCTCAAATGTAATAACGGATGCTAGAATGTGATTCGGGGTGGAATTCCATGTCTAAAAATATTACTATTAGCTGTTTTTAAAAATCGAGTGTTTTTGCTTCCCGAGGAAGAAAACGTGTGATGCCCCCGGTAAGAAAAAAATCAGCCCAGGAGAAAAAAAATTTTTTTTTCTCAAATGTAATAACGGATGCTAGAATGTGATTCGGGGTAGAATTCCATGTCTAAAAATATTTTTATTAGCTGTTTTTAAAAATCGAGTGGTTTTGCTGCCGGAGGAAGAAAATGCGTGATGCCGCGGTCAGAAAGAAAGCTGCCCAGGAGCAAAAAAAATTTTTTTCTCAAATGTAATAACGGATGCTAGAATGTGATTCGCGGTGGAATTCGATGTCTAAAAATATTACTATTAGCTGTTTTTAAAAATCGAGTGTTTTTGCTGCCCGAGGAAGAAAACGCGTGATGCCGCGGTCAGAAAAAAACCTGCCCAGGAGCAAAAAATTTTTTTTTCTCAAATGTACTAACGGATGCTAGAATTTGATTTGGGGTGGAATTCCATGTCTAAAAACATTACTATTAGCTGTTTTTAAAAATCGAGTGTTTTTGCTGCCCAAGGAAGAAAATGCGTGATGCCGCGGTCAGAAAGAAAGCTGCCCAGGAGCAAAAAAAATTTTTTTCTCAAATGTAATAACGGATGCTAGAATGTGATTCGGGGTGGAATTCCATGTCTAAAAATATTATTATTAGCTGTTTTTAACAATCGAGTGTTTTTGCTGCCCAAGGAAGAAAATGCGTTTTGCCGTGGTCAGAAAAAAATCCGTCGAGGAGCAAAAAAATTTTTCTTCTCAAATGTAATAACGGATGCTAGAATGTGATTCGGGGTGGAATTCCATGTCTAAAAATATTTTTATTAGCTGTTTTTAAAAATCGAGTGTTTTTGCTGCCCGAGGAAGAAAACGTGTGATGCCCCGGTAAGAAAAAAATCAGCCCAGGAGAAAAAAAATTTTTTTTTCTCAAATGTAATAACGGATGCTAGAATGTGATTCGGGGTGGAATTCCATGTCTAAAAATATTTTTATTAGCTGTTTTTAAAAATCGAGTGTTTTTGCTGCCCGAGGAAGAAAACACGGGATGCCGCGGTAAGAAAAAAAGCTGCCCAAGAGCAAAAAAATTTTTTTTCTCAAATGGAATAACGGATGCTAGAATGTGATTCGGGGTCGAATTCCATGTCTAAAAACATTACTATTAGCTGTTTTTAAAAATCGAGTGTTTTTGCTGCCCGAGGAAGAAAATGCGTGATGCCGCGGTCAGAAAGAAAGCTGCCCAGGAGCAAAAAAAATTTTTTTCTCAAATGTAATAACGGATGCTAGAATGTGATTCGGGGTGGAATTCCATGTCTAAAAATATTTTTATTAGCTGTTTTTAACAATCGAGTGTTTTTGCTGCCCAAGGAAGAAAATGCGTTTTGCCGTGGTCAGAAAAAAAGCCGTCGAGGAGCAAAAATTTTTTTTTCTCAAATGTACTAACGGATGCTAGAATGTGATTCGGGGTGGAATTCCATGTCTAAAAATATTACTATTAGCTGTTTTTAAAAATCGAGTGTTTTTGCTGCCCGAGGAAGAAAACGTGTGAGGCCCCGGTAAGAAAAAAATCAGCCCAGGAGAAAAAAATTTTTTTTTTCTCAAATGTAATAACGGATGCTAGAATATGATTCGGGGTGGAATTCCATGTCTAAAAATATTTTTATTAGCTGTTTTTAAAAATCGAGTGGTTTTGCTGCCGGAGGAAGAAAATGCGTGATGCCGCGGTCAGAAAGAAAGCTGCCCAGGAGCAAAAAAAATTTTTTTTCTCAAATGTAATAACGGACGCTAGAATGTGATTAGGGGTGGGATTCCATGTCTAAAAATATTATTATTAGCTGTTTTTAACAATCGAGTGTTTTTGCTGCCCAAGGAAGAAAATGCGTGATGCCGTGGTCAGAAAAAATGCCGTCAAGGAGCAAAAAATTTTTTTTCTCAAATGTAATAACGGATGCTAGAATGTGATTCGGGGTGGAATTCCATGTCTAAAAATATTTTTATTAGCTGTTTTTAAAAATCGAGTGTTTTTGCTGCCGGAGGAAGAAAATGCGTGATGCCGCTGTCAGAAAGAAAGCTGCCCAGGAGCAAAAAAAATTTTTTTTCTCAAATGTACTAACGGATGCTAGAATGTGATTCGGGGTGGAATTCCATGTCTAAAAATATTACTATTAGCTGTTTTTAAAAATCGAGTGTTTTTGCTGCCCGAGGAAGAAAATGTGTGATGCCCCGGTAATAAAAAAAGCAGCCCAGGAGAAAAAAAATTTTTTTTCTCAAATGTAATAACGGATGCTAGAATGCGATTCGGGGTGGAATAGCATGTCTAAAAATTTTATTATTAGCTGTTTTTAAAAATCGAGTGTTTTTGCTGCCCGAGGAAGACAACGCGTGATGCCGCGGTGAGAAAAATTTTTTTTTCTCAAATGTAATAACGGATGCTAGAATGCGATTCGGGGTGGAATTCCATGTCTAAAAATATTATTATTAGCTGTTTTTAACAATCGAGTGTTTTTGCTGCCCAAGGAAGAAAATGCGTGATGCCGTGGTCAGAAAAAATGCCGTCAAGGAGCAAAAAATTTTTTTTCTCAAATGTAATAACGGATGCTAGAATGTGATTCGGGGTGGAATTCCATGTCTAAAAATATTTTTATTAGCTGTTTTTAAAAATCGAGTGTTTTTGCTGCCGGAGGAAGAAAATGCGTGATGCCGCTGTCAGAAAGAAAGCTGCCCAGGAGCAAAAAAAATTTTTTTTCTCAAATGTACTAACGGATGCTAGAATGTGATTCGGGGTGGAATTCCATGTCTAAAAATATTACTATTAGCTGTTTTTAAAAATCGAGTGTTTTTGCTGCCCGAGGAAGAAAATGTGTGATGCCCCGGTAATAAAAAAAGCAGCCCAGGAGAAAAAAAATTTTTTTTCTCAAATGTAATAACGGATGCTAGAATGCGATTCGGGGTGGAATAGCATGTCTAAAAATTTTATTATTAGCTGTTTTTAAAAATCGAGTGTTTTTGCTGCCCGAGGAAGACAACGCGTGATGCCACGGTCAGAAAAAAAGCTGCCCAGGAGCAAAAAATTTTTTTTCTCAAATGTAATAACGGATGATAGAATGTGATTCAGGGTGGAATTCCATGTCTAAAAATATTACTATTAGCTGTTTTTAAAAATCGAGTGTTTTTGCTGCCCGAGGAAGAAAACGCGTGATGCCGCGGTAAGAAAAAAAGCTGCCCAGGAGCAAAAAATTTTTTTTTCTCAAATGTAATAACGGATGCTAGAATGTGATTCGGGGTGGAATTCCATGTCTAAAAATATTACTATTAGCTGTTTTTAAAAATCGAGTGTTTTTGCTGCCCGAGGAAGAAAACGTGTGATGCCCCGGTAAGAAAAAAATCAGCCCAGGAGAAAAAAATTTTTTTTTTCTCAAATGTAATAACGGATGCTAGAATGTGATTCGGGGTGGAATTCCATGTCTAAAAATATTTTTATTAGCTGTTTTTAAAAATCGAGTGTTTTTGCTGCCCGAGGAAGAAAACACGGGATGCCGCGGTAAGAAAAAAAGCTGCCCAAGAGCAAAAAAATTTTTTTTCTCAAATGTAATAACGGATGCTAGAATGTGATTCGGGGTCGAATTCCATGTCTAAAAACATTACTATTAGCTGTTTTTAAAAATCGAGTGTTTTTGCTGCCCGAGGAAGAAAATGCGTGATGCCGCGGTCAGAAAGAAAGCTGCCCAGAAGCAAAAAAAATTTTTTCCTCAAAGGTAATAACGGATGCTAGAATGTGATTCGGGGTGGAATTCCATGTCTAAAAATATTTTTATTAGCTGTTTTTAACAATCGAGTGTTTTTGCTGCCCAAGGAAGAAAATGCGTTTTGCCGTGGTCAGAAAAAAAGCCGTCGAGGAGCAAAAAATTTTTTTTCTCAAATGTAATAACGGATGCTAGAATGTGATTCGGGGTGGAATTCCATGTCTAAAAATATTTTTATTAGCTGTTTTTAAAAATCGAGTGTTTTTGCTGCCCGAGGAAGAAAACGTGTGATGCCCCGGTAAGAAAAAAATCAGCCCAGGAGAAAAAAATTTTTTTTTTCTCAAATGTAATAACGGATGCTAGAATGTGATTCGGGGTGGAATTCCATGTCTAAAAATATTTTGATTAGCTGTTTTTAAAAATCGAGTGTTTTTGCTGCCCGAGGAAGAAAACAAGGGATGCCGCGGTAAGAAAAAAAGCTGCCCAGGAGCAAAAAAATTTTTTTTCTCAAATGTAATAACGGATGCTAGAATGTGATTCGGGGTCGAATTCCATGTCTACAAATATTATTATTAGCTGTTTTTAAAAATCGAGTGTTTTTGCTGCCCAAGGAAGAAAATGCGTTATGCCGCGGTCAGAAAGAAAGCTGCCCAGGAGCAAAAAAATTTTTTTTTCTCAAATGTAATAACGGATGCTAGAATGTGATTCGGGGTGGAATTCCATGTCTAAAAATATTACTATTAGCTGTTTTTAAAAATCGAGTGTTTTTGCTGCCCGAGGAAGAAAACGTGTGAGGCCCCGGTAAGAAAAAAATCAGCCCAGGAGAAAAAAAATTTTTTTTTCTCAAATGTAATAACGGATGCTAGAATATGATTCGGGGTGGAATTCCATGTCTAAAAATATTTTTATTAGCTGATTTTAAAAATCGAGTGGTTTTGCTGCCGGAGGAAGAAAATGCATGATGCCGCGGTCAGAAAGAAAGCTGCCCAGGAGCAAAAAAAATTTTTTTTCTCAAATGTAATAACGGACGCTAGAATGTGATTAGGGGTGGAATTCCATGTCTAAAAATATTTTTATTTGCTGTTTTTAAAAATCGAGTGTTTTTGCTGCCGGAGGAAGAAAATGCGTGATGCCGCTGTCAGAAAGAAAGCTGCCCAGGAGCAAAAAAAATTTTTTTTCTCAAATGTACTAACGGATGCTAGAATGTGATTCGGGGTGGAATTCCATGTCTAAAAATATTACTATTAGCTGTTTTTAAAAATTGAGTGTTTTTGCTGCCCGAGGAAGAAAATGTGTGATGCCCCGGTAATAAAAAAAGCAGCCCAGGAGAAAAAAATTTTTTTTTCTCAAATGTAATAACGGATGCTAGAATGCGATTCGGGGTGGAATAGCATGTCTAAAAATTTTATTATTAGCTGTTTTTAAAAATCGAGTGTTTTTGCTGCCCGAGGAAGACAACGCGTGATGCCGCGGTGAGAAAAATTATTTTTTCTCAAATGTAATAACGGATGCTAGAATGCGATTCGGGGTGGAATTCCATGTCTAAAAATTTTATTATTAGCTGTTTTTAAAAATCGAGTGTTTTTGCTGCCCGAGGAAGACAACGCGTGATGCCGCGGTCAGAAAAAAAGCTGCCCAGGAGCAAAAAATTTTTTTTTCTCAAATGTAATAACGGATGCTAGAATGTGATTCGGGGTGGAATTCCATGTCTAAAAATATTACTATTAGCTGTTTTTAAAAATCGAGTGTTTTTGCTGCCCGAGGAAGAAAACGTGTGATGCCCCGGTAAGAAAAAAAGCTGCCCAGGAGCAAAAAAATTTTTTTCTCAAATACGGATAACGGATGCTAGAATGTGATTCGGGGTGGAATTCCATGTCTAAAAATATTACTATTAGCTGTTTTTAAAAATCGAGTGTTTTTGCTGCCCGAGGAAGAAAACGTGCGGTGCCGCGGTGAGAAAAATAGCTGCCCAGGAGCAAAAAAAATTTTTTTTCTCAAATGTAATAACTGATGCGAGAATATGATTCGGGGTGAAATTCCATGTCTAAAAATATTATTATTAGCTGTTTTTAAAAATCGAGTGTTTTTGCTGCCCGAGGAAGAAAACGCGTGATGCCGCGGTAAGAAAAAAAGCTGCCCAGGAGCAAAAAAATTTTTTTTCTCAAATGTAATAACGGATGCTAGAATGTGATTCGGGGTGGAATTCCATGTCTAAAAATATTACTATTAGCTGTTTTTAAAAATCGAGTGTTTTTGCTGCCCGAGGAAGAAAACCTGTGATGCCCCGGTAAGAAAAAAATCAGCCCAGGAGAAAAAATTTTTTTTTTTCTCAAATGTAATAACGGATGCTAGAATGTGATTCGGGGTGGAATTCCATGTCTAAAAATATTATTATTAGCTGTTTTTAAAAATCGAGTGTTTTTGCTGCCCAAGGAAGAAAATGCGTTATGCCGCGGTCAGAAAGAAAGCTGCCCAGGAGCAAAAAAAATTTTTTTTCTCAAATGTAATAACGGATGCTAGAATGTGATTCGGGGTGGAATTCCATGTCTAAAAATATTACTATTAGCTGTTTTTAAAAGTCGAGTGTTTTTGCTGCCCGAGGAAGAAAACGCGTGATGCCGCGGTGAGAAAAATAGCTGCCCAGGAGCAAAAAAAATTTTTTTTCTCAAATGTAATAACGGATGCTAGAATGTGATTCGGGGTGGAATTCCATGTCTAAAAATATTACTATTAGCTGTTTTTAAAAATCGAGTGTTTTTGCTGCCCGAGGAAGAAAACCTGTGATGCCCCGGTAAGAAAAAAATCAGCCCAGGAGAAAAAAAATTTTTTTTTCTCAAATGTAATAACGGATGCTAGAATGTGATTCGGGGTGGAATTCCATGTCTAAAAATATTACTATTAGCTGTTTTTAAAAGTCGAGTGTTTTTGCTGCCCGAGGAAGAAAACGCGTGATGCCGCGGTGAGAAAAATAGCTGCCCAGGAGCAAAAAAAATTTTTTTTCTCAAATGTAATAACGGATGCTAGAATGTGATTCGGGGTGGAATTCCATGTCTAAAAATATTACTATTAGCTGTTTTTAAAAATCGAGTGTTTTTGCTGCCCGAGGAAGAAAACCTGTGATGCCCCGGTAAGAAAAAAATCAGCCCAGGAGAAAAAAAATTTTTTTTTCTCAAATGTAATAACGGATGCTAGAATGTGATTCGGGGTGGAATTCCATGTCTAAAAATATTTTTATTAGCTGTTTTTAAAAATCGAGTGTTTTTGCTGCCCGAGGAAGAAAACACGGGATGCCGCGGTAAGAAAAATAGCTGCCCAGGAGCAAAAAAATTTTTTTTTTCTCAAATGTAATAACGGATGCTAGAATGTGATTCGGGGTGTAATTCCATGTCTAAAAATATTATTATTAGCTGTTTTTAAAAATCGAGTGTTTTTGCTGCCCAAGGAAGAAAATGCGTGATGCCGTGGTCAGAAAATAGCTGCCCAGGAGCAAAAAAAATTTTTTTTCTCAAATGTAATAATGGATGCGAGAATGCGATTCGGGGTGGAATTCCATGTCTAAAAATATTATTATTAGCTGTTTTTAAAAATTGAGTGTTTTTGCTGCCCGAGGAAGAAAACGCGTGATGCCGCGGTCAGAAAAATAGCTGCCCAGGAGCAAAAAAATTTTTTTTTCTCAAATGTAATAACGGATGCTAGAATGTGATTCGGGGTGGAATTCCATGTCTAAAAATATTACTATTAGCTGTTTTTTAAAATCGAGTGTTTTTGCTGCCCGAGGAAGAAAACGTGTGATGCCCCGGTAATAAAAAAAGTAGCCCAGGAGCAAAAAATTTTTTTTCTGAAATACGGATAACGGATGCTAGAATGTGATTCGGGGTGGAATTCCATGTCTAAAAATATTATTATTAGCTGTTTTTAAAAATCGAGTGTTTTTGCTGCCCGAGGAAGAAAACGCCTGATGCCGCGGTCAGAAAAATAGCTTCTCAGGAGCAAAAAAAAATTTTTTTCTCAAATGTAATAACGGATGCTAGAATGCGATTCGGGGTGGAATTCCATGTCTAAAAATTTTATTATTAGCTGTTTTTAAAAATCGAGTGTTTTTGCTGCCCGAGGAAGAACAACGCGTGATGCCGCGGTCAGAAAAAAAGCTGCCCAGGAGCAAAAAAATTTTTTTCTCAAATACGGATAACGGATGCTAGAATGTGATTCGGGGTGGAATTCCATGTCTAAAAATATTATTATTAGCTGTTTTTAAAAATCGAGTGTTTTTGCTGCCCGAGGAAGACAACGCGTGATGCCGCGGTCAGAAAAATAGCTGCCCAGGAGCAAAAAAATTTTTTTTCTCAAATGTAATAACGGATGCTAGAATGTGATTCGGGGTGGAATTCCATGTCTAAAAATATTACTATTAGCTGTTTTTAAAAATCGAGTGTTTTTGCTTCCCGAGGAAGAAAACGTGTGATGCCCCCGGTAAGAAAAAAATCAGCCCAGGAGAAAAAAAATTTTTTTTTCTCAAATGTAATAACGGATGCTAGAATGTGATTCGGGGTGGAATTCCATGTCTAAAAATATTACTATTAGCTGTTTTTAAAAATCGAGTGTTTTTGCTGCCCGAGGAAGAAAACGTGTGATGCCCCGGTAATAAAAAAAGTAGCCCAGGAGCAAAAAATTTTTTTTCTCAAATACGGATAACGGATGCTAGAATGTGATTCGGGGTGGAATTCCATGTCTAAAAATATTATTATTAGCTGTTTTTAAAAATCGAGTGTTTTTGCTGCCCGAGGAAGAAAACGCCTGATGCCGCGGTCAGAAAAATAGCTTCTCAGGAGCAAAAAAAAATTTTTTTCTCAAATGTAATAACGGATGCTAGAATGTGATTCGGGGTGGAATTCCATGTCTACAAATATTATTATTAGTTGTTTTTAAAAATCGAGTGTTTTTGCTGCCCGAGGAAGACAACGCGTGATGCCGCGGTGAGAAAATTGTTTTTTTTTCTCAAATGTAATAACGGATGCTAGAATGCGATTCGGGGTGGAATTCCATGTCTAAAAATTTTATTATTAGCTGTTTTTAAAAATCGAGTGTTTTTGCTGCCCGAGGAAGACAACGCGTGATGCCGCGGTCAGAAAAAAAGCTGCCCAGGAGCAAAAAAATTTTTTTCTCAAATACGGATAACGGATGCTAGAATGTGATTCGGGGTGGAATTCCATGTCTAAAAATATTATTATTAGCTGTTTTTAAAAATCGAGTGTTTTTGCTGCCCGAGGAAGACAACGCGTGATGCCGCGGTGAGAAAAATAGCTGCCCAGGAGCAAAAAAATTTTTTTTCTCAAATGTAATAACGGATGCTAGAATGTGATTCGGGGTGGAATTCCATGTCTAAAAATATTACTATTAGCTGTTTTTAAAAATCGAGTGTTTTTGCTTCCCGAGGAAGAAAACGTGTGATGCCCCCGGTAAGAAAAAAATCAGCCCAGGAGAAAAAAAATTTTTTTTTCTCAAATGTAATAACGGATGCTAGAATGTGATTCGGGGTGGAATTCCATGTCTAAAAATATTTTTATTAGCTGTTTTTAAAAATCGAGTGGTTTTGCTGCCGGAGGAAGAAAATGCGTGATGCCGCGGTCAGAAAGAAAGCTGCCCAGGAGCAAAAAAAATTTTTTTCTCAAATGTAATAACGGATGCTAGAATGTGATTCGCGGTGGAATTCGATGTCTAAAAATATTACTATTAGCTGTTTTTAAAAATCGAGTGTCTTTGCTGCCCGAGGAAGAAAACGCGTGATGCCGCGGTCAGAAAAAAACCTGCCCAGGAGCAAAAAATTTTTTTTTCTCAAATGTACTAACGGATGCTAGAATGTGATTTGGGGTGGAATTCCATGTCTAAAAACATTACTATTAGCTGTTTTTAAAAATCGAGTGTTTTTGCTGCCCAAGGAAGAAAATGCGTGATGCCGCGGTGAGAAAGAAAGCTGCCCAGGAGCAAAAAAAATTTTTTTCTCAAATGTAATAACGGATGCTAGAATGTGATTCGGGGTGGAATTCCATGTCTAAAAATATTATTATTAGCTGTTTTTAACAATCGAGTGTTTTTGCTGCCCAAGGAAGAAAATGCGTTTTGCCGTGGTCAGAAAAAAATCCGTCGAGGAGCAAAAAATTTTTTCTTCTCAAATGTAATAACGGATGCTAGAATGTGATTCGGGGTGGAATTCCATGTCTAAAAATATTTTTATTAGCTGTTTTTAAAAATCGAGTGTTTTTGCTGCCCGAGGAAGAAAACGTGTGATGCCCCGGTAAGAAAAAAATCAGCCCAGGAGAAAAAAAATTTTTTTTTCTCAAATGTAATAACGGATGCTAGAATGTGATTCGGGGTGGAATTCCATGTCTAAAAATATTTTTATTAGCTGTTTTTAAAAATCGAGTGTTTTTGCTGCCCGAGGAAGAAAACACGGGATGCCGCGGTAAGAAAAAAAGCTGCCCAAGAGCAAAAAAATTTTTTTTCTCAAATGGAATAACGGATGCTAGAATGTGATTCGGGGTCGAATTCCATGTCTAAAAACATTACTATTAGCTGTTTTTAAAAATCGAGTGTTTTTGCTGCCCGAGGAAGAAAATGCGTGATGCCGCGGTCAGAAAGAAAGCTGCCCAGGAGCAAAAAAAATTTTTTTCTCAAATGTAATAACGGATGCTAGAATGTGATTCGGGGTGGAATTCCATGTCTAAAAATATTTTTATTAGCTGTTTTTAACAATCGAGTGTTTTTGCTGCCCAAGGAAGAAAATGCGTTTTGCCGTGGTCAGAAAAAAAGCCGTCGAGGAGCAAAAAATTTTTTTTCTCAAATGTACTAACGGATGCTAGAATGTGATTCGGGTGGAATTCCATGTCTAAAAATATTACTATTAGCTGTTTTTAAAAATCGAGTGTTTTTGCTGCCCGAGGAAGAAAACGTGTGAGGCCCCGGTAAGAAAAAAATCAGCCCAGGAGAAAAAAATTTTTTTTTCTCAAATGTAATAACGGATGCTAGAATATGATTCGGGGTGGAATTCCATGTCTAAAAATATTTTTATTAGCTGTTTTTAAAAATCGAGTGGTTTTGCTGCCGGAGGAAGAAAATGCGTGATGCCGCGGTCAGAAAGAAAGCTGCCCAGGAGCAAAAAAAAATTTTTTTCTCAAATGTAATAACGGACGCTAGAATGTGATTAGGGGTGGAATTCCATGTCTAAAAATATTATTATTAGCTGTTTTTAACAATCGAGTGTTTTTGCTGCCCAAGGAAGAAAATGCGTGATGCCGTGGTCAGAAAAAATGCCGTCAAGGAGCAAAAAAATTTTTTTCTCAAATGTAATAACGGATGCTAGAATGTGATTCGGGGTGGAATTCCATGTCTAAAAATATTTTTATTAGCTGTTTTTAAAAATCGAGTGTTTTTGCTGCCGGAGGAAGAAAATGCGTGATGCCGCTGTCAGAAAGAAAGCTGCCCAGGAGCAAAAAAAATTTTTTTTCTCAAATGTACTAACGGATGCTAGAATGTGATTCGGGGTGGAATTCCATGTCTAAAAATATTACTATTAGCTGTTTTTAAAAATCGAGTGTTTTTGCTGCCCGAGGAAGAAAATGTGTGATGCCCCGGTAATAAAAAAAGCAGCCCAGGAGAAAAAAAATTTTTTTTCTCAAATGTAATAACGGATGCTAGAATGCGATTCGGGGTGGAATAGCATGTCTAAAAATTTTATTATTAGCTGTTTTTAAAAATCGAGTGTTTTTGCTGCCCGAGGAAGACAACGCGTGATGCCGCGGTGAGAAAATTTTTTTTTTCTCAAATGTAATAACGGATGCTAGAATGCGATTCGGGGTGGAATTCCATGTCTAAAAATTTTATTATTAGCTGTTTTTAAAAATCGAGTGTTTTTGCTGCCCGAGGAAGACAACGCGTGATGCCGCGGTCAGAAAAAAAGCTGCCCAGGAGCAAAAAAATTTTTTTCTCAAATGTAATAACGGATGCTAGAATGTGATTCAGGGTGGAATTCCATGTCTAAAAATATTACTATTAGCTGTTTTTAAAAATCGAGTGTTTTTGCTGCCCAAGGAAGAAAATGCGTTTTGCCGTGGTCAGAAAAAAAGCCGTCGAGGAGCAAAAAATTTTTTTTCTCAAATGTAATAACGGATGCTAGAATGTGATTCGGGGTGGAATTCCATGTCTAAAAATATTTTTATTAGCTGTTTTTAAAAATCGAGTGTTTTTGCTGCCCGAGGAAGAAAACGTGTGATGCCCCGGTAAGAAAAAAATCAGCCCAGGAGAAAAAAATTTTTTTTTTCTCAAATGTAATAACGGATGCTAGAATGTGATTCGGGGTGGAATTCCATGTCTAAAAATATTTTGATTAGCTGTTTTTAAAAATCGAGTGTTTTTGCTGCCCGAGGAAGAAAACAAGGGATGCCGCGGTAAGAAAAAAAGCTGCCCAGGAGCAAAAAAATTTTTTTTCTCAAATGTAATAACGGATGCTAGAATGTGATTCGGGGTCGAATTCCATGTCTACAAATATTATTATTAGCTGTTTTTAAAAATCGAGTGTTTTTGCTGCCCAAGGAAGAAAATGCGTTATGCCGCGGTCAGAAAGAAAGCTGCCCAGGAGCAAAAAATTTTTTTTTTCTCAAATGTAATAACGGATGCTAGAATGTGATTCAGGGTGGAATTCCATGTCTAAAAATATTATTATTAGCTGTTTTTAAAAATCGAGTGTTTTTGCTGCCCGAGGAAGAAAACGTGTGAGGCCCCGGTAAGAAAAAAATCAGCCCAGGAGAAAAAAAATTTTTTTTTCTCAAATGTAATAACGGATGCTAGAATATGATTCGGGGTGGAATTCCATGTCTAAAAATATTTTTATTAGCTGTTTTTAAAAATCGAGTGGTTTTGCTGCCGGAGGAAGAAAATGCGTGATGCCGCGGTCAGAAAGAAAGCTGCCCAGGAGCAAAAAAAATTTTTTTTCTCAAATGTAATAACGGACGCTAGAATGTGATTAGGGGTGGAATTCCATGTCTAAAAATATTATTATTAGCTGTTTTTAACAATCGAGTGTTTTTGCTGCCCAAGGAAGAAAATGCGTGATGCCGTGGTCAGAAAAAATGCCGTCAAGGAGCAAAAAATTTTTTTTCTCAAATGTAATAACGGATGCTAGAATGTGATTCGGGGTGGAATTCCATGTCTAAAAATATTTTTATTTGCTGTTTTTAAAAATCGAGTGTTTTTGCTGCCGGAGGAAGAAAATGCGTGATGCCGCTGTCAGAAAGAAAGCTGCCCAGGAGCAAAAAAAATTTTTTTTCTCAAATGTACTAACGGATGCTAGAATGTGATTCGGGGTGGAATTCCATGTCTAAAAATATTACTATTAGCTGTTTTTAAAAATTGAGTGTTTTTGCTGCCCGAGGAAGAAAATGTGTGATGCCCCGGTAATAAAAAAAGCAGCCCAGGAGAAAAAATTTTTTTTTTCTCAAATGTAATAACGGATGCTAGAGTGCGATTCGGGGTGGAATAGCATGTCTAAAAATTTTATTCTTAGCTGTTTTTAAAAATCGAGTGTTTTTGCTGCCCGAGGAAGACAACGCGTGATGCCGCGGTGAGAAAAATTTTTTTTTCTCAAATGTAATAACGGATGCTAGAATGCGATTCGGGGTGGAATTCCATGTCTAAAAATTTTATTATTAGCTGTTTTTAAAAATCGAGTGTTTTTGCTGCCCGAGGAAGACAACGCGTGATGCCGCGGTCAGAAAAAAAGCTGCCCAGGAGCAAAAAATTTTTTTTCTCAAATGTAATAACGGATGCTAGAATGTGATTCAGGGTGGAATTCCATGTCTAAAAATATTACTATTAGCTGTTTTTAAAAATCGAGTGTTTTTGCTGCCCGAGGAAGAAAACGCGTGATGCCGCGGTAAGAAAAAAAGCTGCCCAGGAGCAAAAAATTTTTTTTTCTCAAATGTAATAACGGATGCTAGAATGTGATTCGGGGTGGAATTCCATGTCTAAAAATATTACTATTAGCTGTTTTTAAAAATCGAGTGTTTTTGCTGCCCGAGGAAGAAAACGTGTGATGCCCCGGTAAGAAAAAAAGCTGCCCAGGAGCAAAAAAATTTTTTTCTCAAATACGGATAACGGATGGTAGAATGTGATTCGGGGTGGAATTCCATGTCTAAAAATATTATTATTAGCTGTTTTTAAAAATCGAGTGTTTTTGCTGCCGGAGGAAGAAAATGCGTGATGCCGCGGTCAGAAAGAAAGCTGCCCAGGAGCAAAAAAAATTTTTTTTCTCAAATGTAATAACGGATGCTAGAATGTGATTCGGGGTGGAATTCCATGTCTAAAAATATTACTATTAGCTGTTTTTAAAAATCGAGTGTTTTTGCTGCCCGAGGAAGAAAACGTGCGGTGCCGCGGTGAGAAAAATAGCTGCCCAGGAGCAAAAAAAATTTTTTTTCTCAAATGTAATAATAGATGCGAGAATATGATTCGGGGTGAAATTCCATGTCTAAAAATATTATTATTAGCTGTTTTTAAAAATCGAGTGTTTTTGCTGCCCGAGGAAGAAAACGCGTGATGCCGCGGTAAGAAAAAAAGCTGCCCAGGAGCAAAAAAATTTTTTTTCTCAAATGTAATAACGGATGCTAGAATGTGATTCGGGGTGGAATTCCATGTCTAAAAATATTACTATTAGCTGTTTTTAAAAATCGAGTGTTTTTGCTGCCCGAGGAAGAAAACCTGTGATGCCCCTGTAAGAAAAAAATCAGCCCAGGAGAAAAAAAATTTTTTTTTCTCAAATGTAATAACGGATGCTAGAATGTGATTCGGGGTGGAATTCCATGTCTAAAAATATTTTTATTAGCTGTTTTTAAAAATCGAGTGTTTTTGCTGCCCGAGGAAGAAAACACGGGATGCCGCGGTAAGAAAAAAAGCTGCCCAGGAGCAAAAAAATTTTTTTTCTCAAATGTAATAACGGATGCTAGAATGTGATTCGGGGTCGAATTCCATGTCTACAAATATTATTATTAGCTGTTTTTAAAAATCGAGTGTTTTTGCTGCCCAAGGAAGAAAATGCGTTATGCCGCGGTCAGAAAGAAAGCTGCCCAGGAGCAAAAAAAATTTTTTTTCTCAAATGTAATAACGGATGCTAGAATGTGATTCGGGGTGGAATTCCATGTCTAAAAATATTACTATTAGCTGTTTTTAAAAGTCGAGTGTTTTTGCTGCCCGAGGAAGAAAACGCGTGATGCCGCGGTGAGAAAAATAGCTGCCCAGGAGCAAAAAAAATTTTTTTTCTCAAATGTAATAACGGATGCTAGAATGTGATTCAGGGTGGAATTCCATGTCTAAAACTATTATTATTAGCTGTTTTTAAAAATCGAGTGTTTTTGCATCCCAAGGAAGAAAACGCGTGCTGCCGCGGTAAGAAAAAAAGCTGCCCAGGAGCAAAAAATTTTTTTTTTCTCAAATGTACTAACGGAGGCTAGAATGTGATTCGGGGTGGAATTCCATGTCTAAAAATATTACTATAAGCTGTTTTTAAAAATCGAGTGTTTTTGCTGCCCGAGGAAGAAAACGTGTGAGGCCCCGGTAAGAAAAAAATCAGCCCAGGAGAAAAAAATTTTTTTTTTCTCAAATGTAATAACGGATGCTAGAATGTGATTCGGGGTGGAATTCCATGTCTAAAAATATTTTTATTAGCTGTTTTTAAAAATCGAGTGGTTTTGCTGCCGGAGGAAGAAAATGCGTGATGCCGCGGTCAGAAAGAAAGCTGCCCAGGAGCAAAAAAAATTTTTTTTCTCAAATGTAATAACGGATGCTAGAATGTGATTCGGGGTGGAATTCCATGTCTAAAAATATTACTATTAGCTGTTTTTAAAAATCGAGTGTTTTTGCTGCCCGAGGAAGAAAACGTGTGGTGCCGCGGTGAGAAAAATAGCTGCCCAGGAGCAAAAAAAATTTTTTTTCTCAAATGTAATAACAGATGCGAGAATATGATTCGGGGTGAAATTCCATGTCTAAAAATATTATTATTAGCTGTTTTTAAAAATCGAGTGTTTTTGCTGCCCGAGGAAGAAAACGCGTGATGCCGCGGTAAGAAAAAAAGCTGCCCAGGAGCAAAAAATTTTTTTTTCTCAAATGTAATAACGGATGCTAGAATGTGATTCGGGGTGGAATTCCATGTCTAAAAATATTTTTATTAGCTGTTTTTAAAAATCGAGTGTTTTTGCTGCCCGAGGAAGAAAACACGGGATGCCGCGGTAAGAAAAAAAGCTGCCCAGGAGCAAAAAAATTTTTTTTCTCAAATGTAATAACGGATGCTAGAATGTGATTCGGGGTCGAATTCCATGTCTACAAATATTATTATTAGCTGTTTTTAAAAATCGAGTGTTTTTGCTGCCCAAGGAAGAAAATGCGTGATGCCGCGGTCAGAAAGAAAGCTGCCCAGGAGCAAAAAAAATTTTTTTTCTCAAATGTAATAACGGATGCTAGAATGTGATTCGGGGTGGAATTCCATGTCTAAAAATATTACTATTAGCTGTTTTTAAAAGTCGAGTGTTTTTGCTGCCCGAGGAAGAAAACGCGTGATGCCGCGGTGAGAAAAATAGCTGCCCAGGAGCAAAAAAAATTTTTTTTCTCAAATGTAATAACGGATGCTAGAATGTGATTCAGGGTGGAATTGCATGTCTAAAACTATTATTATTAGCTGTTTTTAAAAATCGAGTGTTTTTGCATCCCAAGGAAGAAAACGCGTGATGCCGCGGTAAGAAAAAAAGCTGCCCAGGAGCAAAAAAATTTTTTTTTCTCAAATGTACTAACGGAGGCTAGAATGTGATTCGGGGTGGAATTCCATGTCTAAAAATATTACTATTAGCTGTTTTTAAAAATCGAGTGTTTTTGCTGCCCGAGGAAGAAAACGTGTGAGGCCCCGGTAAGAAAAAAATCAGCCCAGGAGAAAAAAATTTTTTTTTTCTCAAATGTAATAACGGATGCTAGAATGTGATTCGGGGTGGAATTCCATGTCTAAAAATATTTTTATTAGCTGTTTTTAAAAATCGAGTGGTTTTGCTGCCGGAGGAACAAAATGCATGATGCCGCGGTCAGAAAGAAAGCTGCCCAGGAGCAAAAAAAAATTTTTTTCTCAAATGTAATAACGGATGCTAGAATGTGATTTGGGGTCGAATTCAATGTCTACAAATATTATTATTAGCTGTTTTTAAAAATCGAGTGTTTTTGCTGCCCAAGGAAGAAAATGCGTTATGCCGCGGTCAGAAAGAAAGCTGCCCAGGAGCAAAAAAAATTTTTTTTTTCAAATGTAATAACGGATGCTAGAATGTGATTCGGGGTGGAATTCCATGTCTAAAAATATTACTATTAGCTGTTTTTAAAAATCGAGTGTTTTTGCTGCCCGAGGAAGAAAACGCGTGATGCCGCGGTGAGAAAAATAGCTGCCCAGGAGCAAAAAAAATTTTTTTTCTCAAATGTAATAACGGATGCTAGAATGTGATTCAGGGTGGAATTCCATGTCTAAAAATATTATTATTAGCTGTTTTTAAAAATCGAGTGTTTTTGCATCCCAAGGAAGAAAACGCGTGATGCCGCGGTAAGAAAAAAAGCTGCCCAGGAGCAAAAAATTTTTTTTTCTCAAATGTACTAACGGATGCTAGAATGTGATTCGGGGTGGAATTCCATGTCTAAAAATATTACAATTAGCTGTTTTTAAAAATCGAGTGTTTTTGCTGCCCGAGGAAGAAAACGTGTGAGGCCCCGGTAAGAAAAAAATCAGCCCAGGAGAAAAAAAATTTTTTTTTCTCAAATGTAGTAACAGATGCTAGAATGTGATTCGGGGTGGAATTCCATGTCTAAAAATATTTTTATTAGCTGTTTTTAAAAATCAAGTTGTTTTGCTGCCGGAGGAAGAAAATGCATGATGCCGTGGTCAGAAAGAAAGCTGCCCAGGAGCAAAAAAAAATTTTTTTCTCAAATGTAATAACGGATGCTAGAATGTGATTCGGGGTGGAATTCCATGTCTAAAAATATTTTTATTAGCTGTTTTTAAAAATCGAGTGTTTTTGCTGCCCGAGGAAGAAAACGTGTGAGTCCCCGGTAAGAAAAAAATCAGCCCAGGAGAAAAAAATTTTTTTTTTTCTCAAATGTAATAACGGATGCTAGAATGTGATTCGGGGTGGAATTCCATGTCTAAAAATATTTTTATTAGCTGTTTTTAAAAATCGACTGGTTTTGCTGCCCGAGGAAGAAAACGCGTGATGCTGCGGTCAGAAAAATAGCTGCCCAGGAGCAAAAAAAAATTTTTTACTCAAATGTAATAACGGATGCTAGAATGCGATTCGGGGTGGAATTCCATGTCTAAAAATATTATTATTAGCTGTTTTTAAAAATTGAGTGTTTTTGCTGCCCGAGGAAGAAAACGCGTGATGCCGCGGTGAGAAAAATAGCTGCCCAGGAGCAAAAAAATTTTTTTTTCTCAAATGTAATAACGGATGCTAGAATGTGATTCGGGGTGGAATTCCATGTCTAAAAATATTTTTATTAGCTGTTTTTAAAAATCGAGTGTTTTTGCTGACCGAGGAAGAAAACACGGGATGCCGCGGTAAGAAAAATAGCTGCCCAGGAGCAAAAAAATTTTTTTTTCTCAAATGTAATAACGGATGCTAGAATGTGATTCAGGGTGGAATTCCATGTCTAAAACTATTATTATTAGCTGTTTTTAGAAATCGAGTGTTTTTGCATCCCAAGGAAGAAAACGCGTGATGCCGCGGTAAGAAAAAAAGCTGCCCAGGAGCAAAAAATTTTTTTTTTCTCAAATGTACTAACGGATGCTAGAATGTGATTCGGGGTGGAATTCCATGTCTAAAAATATTACTATAAGCTGTTTTTAAAAATCGAGTGGTTTTGCTGCCGGAGGAAGAAAATGCATGATGCCGCGGTCAGAAAGAAAGCTGCCCAGGAGCAAAAAAAAATTTTTTTCTCAAATGTAATAACGGATGCTAGAATGTGATTCGGGGTCGAATTCAATGTCTACAAATATTATTATTAGCTGTTTTTAAAAATCGAGTGTTTTTGCTGCCCAAGGAAGAAAATGCGTTATGCCGCGGTCAGAAAGAAAGCTGCCCAGGAGCAAAAAAAATTTTTTTTCTCAAATGTAATAACGGATGCTAGAATGTGATTCGGGGTGGAATTCCATGTCTAAAAATATTACTATTAGCTGTTTTTAAAAATCGAGTGTTTTTGCTGCCCGAGGAAGAAAACGCGTGATGCCGCGGTGAGAAAAATAGCTGCCCAGGAGCAAAAAAATTTTTTTTTCTCAAATGTAATAACGGATGCTAGAATGTGATTCGGGGTGGAATTCCATGTCTAAAAATATTTTTATTAGCTGTTTTTAAAAATCGAGTGTTTTTGCTGACCGAGGAAGAAAACACGGGATGCCGCGGTAAGAAAAATAGCTGCCCAGGAGCAAAAAAATTTTTTTTTCTCAAATGTAATAACGGATGCTAGAATGTGATTCAGGGTGGAATTCCATGTCTAAAACTATTATTATTAGCTGTTTTTAGAAATCGAGTGTTTTTGCATCCCAAGGAAGAAAACGCGTGATGCCGCGGTAAGAAAAAAAGCTGCCCAGGAGCAAAAAATTTTTTTTTTCTCAAATGTACTAACGGATGCTAGAATGTGATTCGGGGTGGAATTCCATGTCTAAAAATATTACTATAAGCTGTTTTTAAAAATCGAGTGGTTTTGCTGCCGGAGGAAGAAAATGCATGATGCCGCGGTCAGAAAGAAAGCTGCCCAGGAGCAAAAAAAATTTTTTTTCTCAAATGTAATAACGGATGCTAGAATGTGATTCGGGGTCGAATTCAATGTCTACAAATATTATTATTAGCTGTTTTTAAAAATCGAGTGTTTTTGCTGCCCAAGGAAGAAAATGCGTTATGCCGCGGTCAGAAAGAAAGCTGCCCAGGAGCAAAAAAAATTTTTTTTCTCAAATGTAATAACGGATGCTAGAATGTGATTCGGGGTGGAATTCCATGTCTAAAAATATTACTATTAGCTGTTTTTAAAAATCGAGTGTTTTTGCTGCCCGAGGAAGAAAACGCGTGATGCCGCGGTGAGAAAAATAGCTGCCCAGGAGCAAAAAAATTTTTTTTTCTCAAATGTAATAACGGATGCTAGAATGTGATTCAGGGTGGAATTCCATGTCTAAAAATATTTTTATTAGCTGTTTTTAAAAATCGAGTGTTTTTGCTGCCCGAGGAAGAAAACGTGTGAGGCCCTGGTAAGAAAAAAATCAGCCCAGGAGAAAAAAAATTTTTTTTTCTCAAATGTAATAACAGATGCTAGAATGTGATTCGGGGTGGAATTCCATGTCTAAAAATATTTTTATTAGCTGTTTTTAAAAATCGAGTGGTTTTGCTGCCCGAGGAAGAAAACGCGTGATGCTGCGGTCAGAAAAATAGCTGCCCAGGAGCAAAAAAAAATTTTTTTCTCAAATGTAATAACGGATGCTAGAATGCGATTCGGGGTGGAATTCCATGTCTAAAAATATTATTATTAGCTGTTTTTAAAAATTGAGTGTTTTTGCTGCCCGAGGAAGAAAACGCGTGATGCCGCGGTCAGAAAAATAGCTGCCCAGGAGCAAAAAAAATTTTTTTTCTCAAATGTAATAACGGATGCTAGAATGTGATTCGGGGTGGAATTCCATGTCTAAAAATATTATTATTAGCTATTTTTAAAAATCGAGTGTTTTTGCTGCCCGAGGAAGACAACGCGTGATGCCGCGGTGAGAAAAATTTTTTTTCTCAAATGTAATAACGGATGCTAGAATGCGATTCGGGGTGGAATTCCATGTCTAAAAATTTTATTATTAGCTGTTTTTAACAATCGAGTGTTTTTGCTGCCCGAGGAAGACAACGCGTGATGCCGCGGTCAGAAAAAAAGCTGCCCAGGAGCAAAAAAATTTTTTTCTCAAATACGGATAACGGATGCTAGAATGTGATTCGGGGTGGAATTCCATGTCTAAAAATATTATTATTAGCTGTTTTTAAAAATCGAGTGTTTTTGCTGCCCGAGGAAGACAACACGTGATGCCGCGGTGAGAAAAATAGCTGCCCAGGAGCAAAAAAATTTTTTTTTCTCAAATGTAATAACGGATGCTAGAATGTGATTCGGGGTGGAATTCCATGTCTAAAAATATTATTATTAGCTGTTTTTAAAAATCGAGTGTTTTTGCTGCCCGAGGAAGAAAACGCGTGATGCCGCGGTAAGAAAAAAAGCTACCCAGGAGCAAAAAATTTTTTTTTCTCAAATGTAATAACGGATGCTAGAATGTAATTCGGGGTGGAATTCCGTGTCTAAAAATATTACTATTAGCTGTTTTTAAAAATCGAGTGTTTTTGTTGCCCGAGGAAGAAAACGTGTGATGCCCCGGTAAGAAAAAAATCAGCCCAGGAGAAAAAAAATTTTTTTTTCTCAAATGTAATAACGGATGCTAGAATGTGATTCGGGGTGGAATTCCATGTCTAAAAATATTATTATTAGCTGTTTTTAAAAATCGAGTGTTTTTGCTGCCCGAGGAAGACAACACGTGATGCCGCGGTGAGAAAAATAGCTGCCCAGGAGCAAAAAAAAATTTTTTTCTCAAATGTAATAACGGATGCTAGAATGCGATTCGGGGTGGAATTCCATGTCTAAAAATATTATTATTAGCTGTTTTTAAAAATTGAGTGTTTTTGCTGCCCGAGGAAGAAAACGCGTGATGCCGCGGTCAGAAAAATAGCTGCCCAGGAGCAAAAAAAATTTTTTTTCTCAAATGTAATAACGGATGCTAGAATGTGATTCGGGGTGGAATTCCATGTCTAAAAATATTATTATTAGCTGTTTTTAAAAATCGAGTGTTTTTGCTGCCCGAGGAAGACAACGCGTGATGCCGCGGTGAGAAAAATTTTTTTTCTCAAATGTAATAACGGATGCTAGAATGCGATTCGGGGTGGAATTCCATGTCTAAAAATTTTATTATTAGCTGTTTTTAACAATCGAGTGTTTTTGCTGCCCGAGGAAGACAACGCGTGATGCCGCGGTCAGAAAAAAAGCTGCCCAGGAGCAAAAAAATTTTTTTCTCAAATACGGATAACGGATGCTAGAATGTGATTCGGGGTGGAATTCCATGTCTAAAAATATTATTATTAGCTGTTTTTAAAAATCGAGTGTTTTTGCTGCCCGAGGAAGACAACACGTGATGCCGCGGTGAGAAAAATAGCTGCCCAGGAGCAAAAAAATTTTTTTTTCTCAAATGTAATAACGGATGCTAGAATGTGATTCGGGGTGGAATTCCATGTCTAAAAATATTATTATTAGCTGTTTTTAAAAATCGAGTGTTTTTGCTGCCCGAGGAAGAAAACGCGTGATGCCGCGGTAAGAAAAAAAGCTACCCAGGAGCAAAAAATTTTTTTTTCTCAAATGTAATAACGGATGCTAGAATGTAATTCGGGGTGGAATTCCGTGTCTAAAAATATTACTATTAGCTGTTTTTAAAAATCGAGTGTTTTTGTTGCCCGAGGAAGAAAACGTGTGATGCCCCGGTAAGAAAAAAATCAGCCCAGGAGAAAAAAAATTTTTTTTTCTCAAATGTAATAACGGATGCTAGAATGCGATTCGGGGTGGAATTCCATGTCTAAAAATATTATTATTAGCTGTTTTTAAAAATTGAGTGTTTTTGCTGCCCGAGGAAGAAAACGCGTGATGCCGCGGTCAGAAAAATAGCTGCCCAGGAGCAAAAAAAATTTTTTTTCTCAAATGTAATAACGGATGCTAGAATGTGATTCGGGGTGGAATTCCATGTCTAAAAATATTATTATTAGCTGTTTTTAAAAATCGAGTGTTTTTGCTGCCCGAGGAAGACAACGCGTGATGCCGCGGTGAGAAAAATTTTTTTTCTCAAATGTAATAACGGATGCTAGAATGCGATTCGGGGTGGAATTCCATGTCTAAAAATTTTATTATTAGCTGTTTTTAACAATCGAGTGTTTTTGCTGCCCGAGGAAGACAACGCGTGATGCCGCGGTCAGAAAAAAAGCTGCCCAGGAGCAAAAAAATTTTTTTCTCAAATACGGATAACGGATGCTAGAATGTGATTCGGGGTGGAATTCCATGTCTAAAAATATTATTATTAGCTGTTTTTAAAAATCGAGTGTTTTTGCTGCCCGAGGAAGACAACACGTGATGCCGCGGTGAGAAAAATAGCTGCCCAGGAGCAAAAAAATTTTTTTTTCTCAAATGTAATAACGGATGCTAGAATGTGATTCGGGGTGGAATTCCATGTCTAAAAATATTATTATTAGCTGTTTTTAAAAATCGAGTGTTTTTGCTGCCCGAGGAAGAAAACGCGTGATGCCGCGGTAAGAAAAAAAGCTACCCAGGAGCAAAAAATTTTTTTTTCTCAAATGTAATAACGGATGCTAGAATGTAATTCGGGGTGGAATTCCGTGTCTAAAAATATTACTATTAGCTGTTTTTAAAAATCGAGTGTTTTTGTTGCCCGAGGAAGAAAACGTGTGATGCCCCGGTAAGAAAAAAATCAGCCCAGGAGAAAAAAAATTTTTTTTTCTCAAATGTAATAACGGATGCTAGAATGTGATTCGGGGTGGAATTCCATGTCTAAAAATATTTTTATTAGCTGTTTTTAAAAATCGAGTGGTTTTGCTGCCGGAGGAAGAAAATGCGTGATGCCGCGGTCAGAAAGAAAGCTGCCCAGGAGCAAAAAAAAATTTTTTTCTCAAATGTAATAACGGATGCTAGAATGTGATTCGGGGTGGAATTCCATGTCTAAAAATATTATTATTAGCTGTTTTTAAAAATCGAGTGTTTTTGCTGCCCGAGGAAGAAAACGCGTGATGCCGCGGTAAGAAAAAAAGCTACCCAGGAGCAAAAAATTTTTTTTTCTCAAATGTACTAACGGATGCTAGAATGTGATTCGGGGTGTAATTC
This sequence comes from Arizona elegans, assembly GCA_022577455.1. NCBI lineage: Eukaryota > Metazoa > Chordata > Lepidosauria > Squamata > Colubridae > Arizona > Arizona elegans. The sequence goes on from JAKOOJ010000001.1 coordinate 162,482,018, forward strand.
CATGTCTAAAAATATTATTATTAGCTGTTTTTAAAAATCGACTGTTTTTGCTGCCCGAGGAAGAAAACGCGTGATGCCGCGGTCAGAAAAATAGCTGCCCAGGAGCAAAAAAAAATTTTTTTCTCAAATGTAATAACGGATGCTAGAATGTGATTCGGGGTGGAATTCCATGTCTAAAAATATTACTATTAGCTGTTTTTAAAAATCGAGTGTTTTTGCTGCCCGAGGAAGAAAACACGGGATGCCGCGGTAAGAAAAAAAGCTGCCCAGGAGCAAAAAATTTTTTTTCTCAAATGTAATAACGGATGCTGGAATGTGATTCGGGGTCGAATTCCATGTCTACAAATATTATTATTAGCTGTTTTTAAAAATCGAGTGTTTTTGCTGCCCAAGGAAGAAAATGCGTGATGCCGTGGTCAGAAAATAGCTGCCCTGGAGCAAAAAAATTTTTTTTTCTCAAATGTAATAACGGATGCTAGAATTTGATTCGGGGTGGAATTCCATGTCTAAAAATATTATTATTAGCTGTTTTTAACAATCGAGTGTTTTTGCTGCCCGAGGAAGACAACGCGTGATGCCGCGGTCAGAAAAAAAGCTGCCCAGGAGCAAAAAAATTTTTTTCTCAAATATGGATAACGGATGCTAGAATGTGATTCGGGGTGGAATTCCATGTCTAAAAATATTATTATTAGCTGTTTTTAAAAATCGAGTGTTTTTGCTGCCCGAGGAAGACAACACGTGATGCCGCGGTAAGAAAAAAAGCTACCCAGGAGCAAAAAATTTTTTTTTCTCAAATGTAATAACGGATGCTAGAATGTGATTCGGGGTGGAATTCCATGTCTACAAATATTATTATTAGCTGTTTTTAAAAATCGAGTGTTTTTGCTGCCCAAGGAAGAAAATGCGTTATGCCGCGGTCAGAAAGAAAGCTTCCCAGGAGCAAAAAAAATTTTTTTTCTCAAATGTAATAACGGATGCTAGAATGTGATTCGGGGTGGAATTCCATGTCTAAAAATATTATTATTAGCTGTTTTTAAAAATCGAGTGTTTTTGCTGCCCGAGGAAGAAAACGCGTGATGCCGCGGTAAGAAAAAAAGCTACCCAGGAGCAAAAAATTTTTTTTTCTCAAATGTACTAACGGATGCTAGAATGTGATTCGGGGTGTAATTCCATGTCTAAAAATATTATTATTAGCTGTTTTTAAAAATCGACTGTTTTTGCTGCCCGAGGAAGAAAACACGGGATGCCGCGGTAAGAAAAAAAGCTGCCCAGGAGCAAAAAATTTTTTTTTCTCAAATGTACTAACGGATGCTAGAATGTGATTCGGGGTCGAATTCCATGTCTACAAATATTATTATTAGGTGTTTTTAAAAATCGAGTGTTTTTGCTGCCCAAGGAAGAAAATGCGTGATGCCGTGGTCAGAAAATAGCTGCCCAGGAGCAAAAAAATTTTTTTTCCCAAATGTAATAACGGATGCGAGAATGTGATTCGGGGTGGAATTCCATGTCTAAAAATATTATTATTAGCTGTTTTTAAAAATTGAGTGTTTTTGCTGCCCGAGGAAGAAAACGCGTGATGCCGCGGTCAGAAAAATAGCTGCCCAGGAGCAAAAAAAAATTTTTTTCTCAAATGTAATAACGGATGCTAGAATGTGATTCGGGGTGGAATTCCATGTCTAAAAATATTACTATTAGCTGTTTTTAAAAATCGAGTGTTTTTGCTGCCCGAGGAAGAAAACACGGGATGCCGCGGTAAGAAAAAAAGCTGCCCAGGAGCAAAAAATTTTTTTTCTCAAATGTAATAACGGATGCTGGAATGTGATTCGGGGTCGAATTCCATGTCTACAAATATTATTATTAGCTGTTTTTAAAAATCGAGTGTTTTTGCTGCCCAAGGAAGAAAATGCGTGATGCCGTGGTCAGAAAATAGCTGCCCTGGAGCAAAAAAATTTTTTTTTCTCAAATGTAATAACGGATGCTAGAATTTGATTCGGGGTGGAATTCCATGTCTAAAAATATTATTATTAGCTGTTTTTAAAAATCGAGTGTTTTTGCTGTCCGAGGAAGAAAACCCGTGATGCCGCGGTCAGAAAAAAAGCTGCCCATTAGCAAAAAAAAATTTTTTTTCTCAAATGTAATAACGGATGCTAGAATGTGATTCGGGGTGGAATTCCATGTCTAAAAATATTATTATTAGCTGTTTTTAAAAATCGAGTGTTTTTGCTGCCTGAGGAAGAAAACGCATGATGCCACGGTCAGAAAAAATTCTGCCCAGGAGCAAAAAAATTTTTTTTTTCTCAAATGTAATAACGGATGCTAGAATGTGATTTGGGGTGGAATTCCATGTCTAAAAGTATTATTATTAGCTGTTTTTAAAAATCGAGTGTTTTTGCTGCCTGAGGAAGAAAACGCATGATGCCACGGTCAGAAAAAATTCTGCCCAGGAGCAAAAAAATTTTTTTTTTCTCAAATGTAATAACGGATGCTAGAATGTGATTTGGGGTGGAATTCCATGTCTAAAAGTATTATTATTAGCTGTTTTTAAAAATCGACTCTTTTTGCTGCCCGAGGAAGAAAACGCATGATGCCGCGGTCAGAAAAAAATCTGCCCAGGAGCAAAAAAATTTTTTTTTCTCAAATGTAATAACGGATGCTAGAATGTGATTTGGGGTGGAATTCCATGTCTAAAAGTATTATTATTAGCTGTTTTTAAAAATCGACTCTTTTTGCTGCCCGAGAAAGAAAACGCATGATGCCGCGGTCAGAAAAAAATCTGCCCAGGAGCAAAATTTTTTTTTTTCCTCAAATGTAATAACGGATGCTAGAATGTGATTCGGGGTGGAATTCCATGTCTAAAAATATTATTTATTTATTTATTTTATTTTATTTTTCATATTTGTATACCGCCCTACTCCCGAAGGACTCAGGGCGGTGAACAGCCATAATAATTACAAATACATATAGAAGTTAAAAACTATTAAAACACAGATTAAGTAATTTGGCTCAAAGATTAAAACATCCAAATTTATCTAAAAGAGGTCTAAAACCTGATTTAAAAGCCAATTTAAAAGGGAGAGTTAGGCCAGACCAGCTTGTTGGAATAGAAATGTTTTCAGGGCCCGGCGGAATATGCGTAAGTCTTGGATGTTTCGTAACTCCGGGGGAAGCCCGTTCCAGATGGTAGGTGCCCCCACAGAAAAGGCTCTCCCCCTGGGGGCCGTCAGTCGACATTGTTTGGCCGACGGCACCCTGAGGAGTCCCTCTCTATGGGAGCGAACTGGTCGGTGAGAGGCTATTGGTGGCAGGAGGCGGTCTCGTAAGTACCCTAGTCCTGAGCCATGGAGCGCTCTAAAGATAGTAACCAAAACCTTGAAGCACACCCGGAAGACCACTGGGAGCCAGTGCAGCTCGCGCAGGAGGGGGGTTACATGAGAGAGCCACATTGCTCCCATTACCACCCACGCGGCCGCATTCTGGACCAATTGGAGCCTTCAGGTGCTTCTCAAGGGGAGCCCCATGTAGAGAGCATTACAATAATCCAGGCATGAGGTGACAAGGGCGTGAGTGACCGTGCGCAACGAGTCCTGATCCAGAAAGGGATGCAACTGGCGAATCAGGCGAACCTGATAAAAAGTCCTTCTGGCCACGGCCGTCATATGCTCTTCTAAAGACAGCCACGAGTCCAGGAGGATGCTCAAGTTGCGAACCCCATCTGTGGGGGCCAACGACTCGCCCCCAATAGTCAGAGATGGCGCCAACTGACTATATCGGGATGACGGAAACCACAGCCACTCGGTCTTGGATGGGTTGAGTCTGAGTTTGTTCCTCCCCATCCAGATCCGTACGGCCTCCAGGCACTGGGACATCACCTCGAGGGCATCATTGGGGTGGTCTGGGGTGGAGATGTACAGCTGGGTGTCCTCAGCGTACTGATGGTACTTCACCCCAAAACCACGGATGATGTCACCCAGCAGCTTCACATAAATGTTGAATAGAAGTGGCGAGAGGACCGATCCTTGTGGCACCCCACATATAAGGGGCCTCGGGGTCGACCTCTGCCCCCCTGTCAACACAGACTGCGACCGGTCAGAGAGAAAGGAGGAGAACCACTGTAGAACAGTGCCCCCACCCTCAACCCTTCCTACCGGTGCAGCATGATATCATGATCGATGGTATAAAAAGCCGCTGAGAGGTCTAGTAGGACCAGGACAGTGGAGCAACCCCTGTCCCGAGCCCTCCAGAGATCATCAACCAATGCGACCAATGCTGTCTCTGTGCTGTACCTGGGCCTGAATCCCAACTGGAATGGATCTAGATAATTCAATTCATCCAGGTACTGAGGCAGTTGTCGTGCAACCACACTCTCAACAACCTTTGCAACAAAGCGAAGGTTGGAGACAGGACGATAATTTGCTAATACAGCTGGATCCAGGGAGGGCTTCTTGAGGAGGGGCCTAACCACCGCCTCTTTTAAGACGGTGGGAAAGACACCCCCACTCAAAGAAGCATTTATAATCTCCTGAAGCCAGCCTCGCGTCACCTCCCGGGAGGCCAGTACCAACCAGGATGGACACGGGTCCAATAAACATGTGGTCGCATTTAGTCTGTTCAGTATCCTGTCCACGCTTTTGGGAGTCACAGGATCAAACTCTTCCCAAATAATATTCTCAGGACCTGCCCCTGTCATCTCCTCTGGATCAATCCAGTCAGAGTCTAGCTGTTCACGAATCTGAGCAATTTTGTCATACAGATATTGTACAAAATCCTCAGCTCTACCCTCCAAGGGGTCTTCCCGCGTCTCTTGATGGAGCAGAGAGCGGGTCACCCTAAACAGGGCGGCTGGGCGATTATCTGATGACGCAATAAGAGTAGAAAAGTAGTTACTCTTCTCTACTCTTATCGCCACTAGGTAATTCTTAATATGAGATCTTACCAGTGTTCGGTCGGATTCAGAACGACTAGCCCTCCAACTGCTCTCTAGGCATCTTTTCCGGCGCTTCATCTCCCTCAGCTCCTCAGTATACCAAGGAGCCAGGTGAGACTGGCGCCGGGTCAGAGGCCGCAAAGGCACGACTCAGTCTAAATCATCAGCCGCCGCCCTATCCCAGGCGGCCACTAAGTCCTCAGCCGAGTCGTGTGCTAGAACCTCAGGAAATGGCCCAAGCTCCATCTGGAATCTCTCAGGATCCATCAGGCGCCTGGGGCGGAACCACCTGGTCAGTTCCGCCTCCCTGCGGCAGGGTGTGGCGGTTCGAAGGTCCAGGCGAAGGAGGGAGTGATCTGACCATGACAAGGGTTCAATCACTATATCCCCTATCTCGAGATCACTCAACCACTGTCCAGAGACAAAAACAAGGTCCAGTGTGTGTCCCCCCATGTGAGTAGAGCCATAAATTAACTGGCTCAGGTCCATAGCCGTCATGGAAGCCATGAACTCCCAAGCCACCTCAGATGTCTCGCCAACTGATGACAGGTTAAAATCCCCCATGACCATAAGCCTGGGGGTGTCAACAGCCACCGCGGCTATAACATCAAGAAGCTCAGGCAGGGCTGCTGCCACATGGCAGGGAGCCAGGTACGTGACTAGCAAGCCCAACTGCACCCTATGACCCCACTTCACAAGAAGGGACTCACATCCAGCCGTCTGAGGAACAGTGGCCTCCCTTGGTCCAAGACCTTCGTTAATAACAACCGCCACCCCTCCGCCCCTCCCCTGAGACCTTGGTTGATGGAAAGCATGGAAACCTGGTGGGCACATATCAACAAGGGGGGCTCCCCCTTCCTGGCCCAACCAGGTCTCCGTAATACCCGCCAGGTCCGCACCCCCCTCCTGAATAAGATCACAAATGAGGGGGGCTTTATTTACCACGGACCTGGCATTGCACAGCATCAGCCGAAGGCCTGGGGCCCAAGGTTCCGTACAACCTGGGGAACCAGAAGAGCTTTGAGGGTCGGAGCACGCCACCGCTTGTAAACAGCGAGGACGCACTCCCGTAGGATGATGTGGCCCCCTGCTCCCGCCATATCTGCCCCTCCCACCTACAGTATCGATGTTATGGGCATCTGTATCGTAAGATCTAATCATCTCCTTGACCCCAGAGTTCACACCTCCCATGCCACGCCCTACGGCTGGCCCAGATACCCTCCCCCGGGGGTCTTCCCCCGAACCCACGTAATCTACCCCCCTCCCAGAATCCCTTAAAATCTTATTAAGAAATTTCCCTAAAATACCCCATAACCCTCTTTTTGCTGTATGCCATCTCTCCGGACTCCAAAGTCCGTCATCGAGATAGGCCCTCGATAAATCAGAGGGCCAGACCTGCGAGAGGGGGGCATCTCGCAGTTTGAGGAGTTCTCCCAATGAGTACATTTTGTAGCTAGATAGTCTATAGCTGGTAGGCATGTCCTAGTTTTACAGGGTCCTGTGGAGAGAGTATCAATTAGAGGTACAAGTCATTTTAGTCCCGCTGAACTCTCATATCAGCGGTAGAAAGAGCCATTTTGAACTCAGATGTGAACATCGATCACCCTCTCACGGCAACCAGATATAAGGGAGAAAAACAGCAGCTATAGTCCTGTTCTTTCAATGTTGTACCTAGGCATAGATGGAATAGCCAATCCTTGAGATTAGAGATACGGATAGTCTGTGGGAAATATATATAGTAGGCGAAAATCCAGGGAGACTCAGATGAAATAACAGTAAGGAAATTCTCATCCTGATATACAGGAAACAACAAACCTGGATAGCAAATGATTCACAAAAAAGCCGAATATCCGGTCATAAAAGAGCGATAGGAGATAAAAATACAGGAGGGGAGATGGAATAAGGCAGTCACTTTGTAGAAGCAAAGCCCCCATGATAGACATAACAATCATTTCTAATCTCCTTAGCTTTCTTTAGGTCTTTTATGCATGAAGGTTTAACCCGCCCCCCTATAGAAAGAGAGGGGGGAGGCCTCTGGGAGGTAATCCAGAGCTGGCCCAACAATGGAAGGATTGGCATCTTTCTATTGCCCAGGAGATCAGTTGAAAATAAATAAGAAAGGTCCCTATTCTCCTTTCTGAGGCCTCTTTGGTCTCTAAATTGCTTTGGTTTTTGCTGCCTGTAACTGCCAACTGTAACTGCTATTTCGGGCGCCATTTTGGAATTTTAAACTGCCACCACCATCGGCCTCCTCCGCGCTGATTTCGCCCACTGCTGGCCTCTGCAGGCAACCTCCAATCTTGCCAAGTGTCTAACGAAGTCAGCCCAGGGTGCCAGACAGTCATCGCAGCCATCGCAGCCGTATATCGCCATCCATCCGGTAGCCTCTGATGAATGTAGGGCCGGCTGTCACGAAGCTATCGGCTCAAATTCGCTGACTGAAATCCCACCAGCACCGCCCGTCTCATTATAAGCTGTTTCAGAGAGCGAAGCCACAAAACTGCTCTCCTAGAAGGTCTTCCGGACCCAAAAACGCTCCCATTATTATTAGCTGTTTTTAAAAATTGAGTGTTTTTGCTGCCCGAGGAAGAAAACGCGTGATGCCGCGGTCAGAAAAAAAGCTGCCCAGGAGCAAATTTTTTTTTTCTCAAATGTAATAACGGATGCTAGAATGTGATTCAGGGTGGAATTCCATGTCTAACAATATTATTATTAGCTGTTTTTAAAAATCGACTCTTTTTGCTGCCCGAGGAAGAAAACGCGTGATGCCGCGGTCAGAAAAAAAGCTGCCCAGGAGCAAAAAAATTTTTTTTTTCTCAAATGTAATAACGGATGCTAGAATGTGATTCGGTGTGGAATTCCATGTTTAAAAATATTATTATTAGCTGTTTTTAAAAATCGAGTGTTTTTGCTGCCCGAGGAAGAAAACCAAACCAAATTTATCAAATCAGATCTCACTAGTATAAATCTATGAGTAATATATAAATAAGTAATAGGTAAGTAAGTCAATAAGAATTAAATATTAAATATTAAATATTATTTAAATTAATATCAAATCAAATCAAGTCAATTCTATCAAATCAGCTATCACTAGTATAGATATACAAGTAATATATAGATAGGTAGTATATAAGTAAGATTTAAATATTAAATATTGTTTAAATAAATATCCACTTAAACTATTTGTTCTACTTGAATTGTAGTTAATGATCAATTAGTCAAGTTAAATCAAACGTTTCACAATCAAAAAATTGTTTTACAAGAATTAGTCAAGTATATATATATAAGGTTGTTTTGCAGTCAGTGTATAGTTACTTTCACTCTTACGTGTAAAGTTCTTATGTCCAAATTCTTGTATTTATAGTCTTTAATGTCCTAATATCTCTTTTTCCAAAAGCGTCCAAATCATCAAAAAGTCCAACTTTCCAAGTTCAGCACTTTAATGTAGTCCAGTTTTTATGTTAATTTATCAGTTAATTCCTCAAAGCACCACTTCTCCGCTTGCTGATCTGTTGCAACACTTTCACCCTCCCCATTAAAATGTCCTCCGTCTCTCTGTCACTCTCACTCTCGCCGTTCCGCTGTCTCCTGTTTTCTTCTCTAGATACCTCCGTCCAGTTCACTGCAGTTCTTAGTTTAGTCCAAAGACCTTTCTTCTCTCTGGGGTTCAAATCTGCAATTTGGTCTCAATCGCCTCCATGTAAATCCCTTTGGAAATTCTCGCTCCAAGCAGTCTCTTTTTTTGTGCAGTCACCGCCTGTCAGTTCTTCTTCACCCTTGTTGTCTTTCGTCGCTGCTAATCCGCCATCTTTTGGGGTCTCAAATTCTCTGTTCTCTGCTTCACTTATTATTTGTGCTTTACTCACTCCGCTTATATCTCGATCAACTTTAAATTTAAATTAGATACAGTTACGATTCTTTCAGTTTGATCTTCACCTTCCTGCTGTGCGGTTTCAACGCTTCAGGCCAGCCAAAATGGCTGGTTTTTTCCCCTCCAGAATTAGGGGGTTTCCCCTGAACCTTCGGGATGGTTGTCTTCCCCCCGGGGTCATTGGAGATTCCTCCTTAGTCTATTGATCACTCCAAGATCAATAGCGCCTGGAAGGGCTTCCTAGATGGGAATCCTGTTCTCTAGCTCCAAACACACTGACATCACCGCCGGAAGGGGCTCTCATTTAAGTCTTTTATGAAGATATTGAAGAGTACTGGGCCTAAGACAGAGCCTTGTGGTACCCCACTGTTTACCTCCCTCATGGTACTATATTAAGGACTACACATTGAGTACCATTAAGGACTACACATTGAGTATGGTTTGTCAGCCAGTTATATGGTGGTGATAGTATCTATCCTACATTTTTCTATCTTACCAAGAAGTAGATTGTGGTCTATTTTGTCAAATGCCTTGCTAAAGTTTAAATATATCCACAGCATTTCGCTGGTCTACTAATTTAGTCACTTTGTCAAAGAATGACATAAGATTGGTTTGGCATGATCTGTTTTTAATAAACCCATGCTGGCAAAATAGAATACAAGGGTAAAGAGGTGTATCAGCAAAATATGACTAAAAAAGCATTTTCAGAATTTTATATGAAGTTGTATACTAGTGATAAGATTCAAGGTATAGATATAGATAAATATTTACAGAGTGGGAATATCTCTATAATTTCAGAAGAACAAAGGGAAGGTTTGAATCAATTGATAACTGTTGAGGAAATTATTTTAGCTATTAAATAATTGAAGGTGGGTAAAGCCCCTGGGACGGATGGATTGACAGCAGTTTATTATAAAAAATTGCAGGCAGAAATGGTGGAACCACTTAAAGAATTATTTAATAAAATACAAACTGGAGGACAAGTGCTTCCTTCTTGGAGAACAGCATTTATTTCCCTGATTCCAAAGGAAGACCAAGATCATACTCAGCCAAAAAATTATAGGCCTATATCATTGTTAAATACAGATTACAAGATTTTACTAAAATATTGGCAAATAGGTTGATGCCAGTTATACAACAAATGATTCACAATGACCAAACTGGTTTCATTAATAAGCAATATATAAAGAGTAATGTAAGACAAATAGTTAATATATTGGAGTATTTGGGAAAAAACAACCAGGTCCCTGCGGTGCTTATATTTCTAGATGTGGAAAAAGCATTTGATCGACTGAACTGGAATTTTTTATTGAAAATAATTGAAAAGATGCAATTTGGAGAGTATTTTATACAATCTATTAAGGCAATATATCAGCAACAAACAGCACAAGTAATAATTAATGGTAGTTTAATGGAAACTTTTAATATAGAAAAGGGAACAAGACAAGGATGTCCTTTATCTCCATTATTGTTTATTTTGACTCTGGAATTATTGTTGAATAAAATACGTGGTTCAGATAGAATAAGGGAAATTAAAATTAGGAATGAGGATTACAGGGTACGAGTATTCACAGATTACCTGGTTGTGACTTTGACCCAACCAATAAATTTGGTTATAGGTTTGATGGATATAATTAATCAATATGGTCAAGTCTCTGAACTTAAAATTAATGCAGGGAAAACGAAGATAATAATTAAAAATATGGTTACCAGTCAAAAAGAAGAAATTGAAAGAATAACAGGATTTGAATCAGTTAAGAAGGTTAAGTACTTAGGGGTTTATATTACAACATCAAATGTGAAACTATATAAGTGTAATTATGATTTATTGTGGCAAAAAATCCAGAAAGAGATGGAAAGTTGGAAAAAATTGCAATTATCATTGCTGGGAAGGATAGCTGCAGTAAAGATGAATATCTTGCCAAAGTTCTTATTTCTTTTTCAAATGACACCAATACTGAAAAAAGACGGAAATTTGAACGAATGGCAGAAGGGTATTACTAATTTTGTGTGGGCAGGAAAGAGACCAAGGATAAAACGAAAAATAATGCAAGATATACGTAAAAGAGGAGGTCTCAAAATGCCTAATTTACGATTGTATTATGAGGCAGCTGTGCTCTTAGCAATTAGTGATTGGATTAATCTAACAGAAGAGAGAATATTGAATATTGAAGGGTATGATTTGTTATATGGATGACATGCATATTTACTATATGATAAAAAGGTGGATAAGAATTTTAAAAGTCATATATTAAGAAATGCATTATTACGTGTATGGAAAAAGTATCAATATAAATTAAATAATAAATTACCTGTTTGGACAGTACCCAGACATATGATAGAGAATATAAGTGTGGAGCAGAAACAAGATGTGATTACTTATAAAGAGCTTCTTATTTTGGATAGAGGTATATTGCAATTAAAGTCTTTAGAGGTATTAAAGGAAGAAAGGAAAATTCAAACCTGGTTTCAGTATGGGCAATTGTATACTAGGTGGAAAGAAGATCAGAAAATTGGTATTTCGCAAAATGAAGAAAACTTAATAAAACAAATTAGGGATCAAAGTCCAATGCATATTAAAAGGTTGTATAATGAATTGATAGAAATAGATTCAGAAACTGAGTTAGTGAAGGATTGTATGATAAAATGGGCACAAAACTTTGGGGAATCAATATCTATGGATGTATGGGAGAAAATATGGGTTAGAAATGTGAAGTTTACTCAAGCCCAAAATCTAAGAGAAAATTTCTACAAAATGTTTTATAGATGGCATTTGGATCCCCAAAAGTTAGCCTGTATGTACCCAAGTTTACAACCTACATGTTGGAGATGTAAATGTGATGATGCAACGTATTTTCATGTATGGTGGACATGTAAGAAAATTAAGGCATTTTGGATTAAGATATGGTGGATTATACCAAATATTCTTAAAAGGAAGATAAAATTTACTCCACAGTTGTTTTTATTGGGTATAGTTGAAGGATGTACAGTTATAGAGACTAATTTGATTTTGAATTTAATAACTGCAGCCAGACTTTTGGTGGCGCAATATTGGAAGAAGGAAGAAATACCTACTATTGAAGAATGGACATTAAAAGTAACTAACTTGGCAGAGATGGCTAAAATCTCTGCATATTTGAAGGACCGTTCGAATGAAAGATATGTACTAGAATGGAGAAGATGGATTGACTATATACAAAACAAATATGGGACTAAAAAGTTGCAAATAGCTTATGAATGAAATATTTAGATGATTTTTTTTTTTTACTTTGACATTTTAGTACCTATGGTGGAGTTAAAGAGTAAGGGGAAGTTAAGAGTTTATAGTTAGTTTGTTTATGTTAGATTATGTTTGTTAAATGCAATACCCTGTATTTTGCTCTGGGAAGTGGGGGGAGGAGGGAAAGGGGAAGGGCTGGGGGAAGGGGGGGGATTTGTTTGTAAAATATTTTAAAACTTTTCAATTAAAAAAAAATAAACCCATGCTGGCTATAGTTATAACTTTTTTTATTTCTAGATGTTCACAGATCTGTTTTTTTAAATTATTTTTTCCAGTATCTTCCCAGGTATTGATGTTAGGCTGATTGGCCTGTAGTTTCCTGGATCTGATTCCCCCCACCTTTTTTTTTTGAAGATGGGAACCACATCAGCTCTTTTCCAATCCTCTGATAGTTCCCCAGTGCTCCAAGATTTTTTTAAAGATATGATACAGTTTTAAGATAACATCTGTGTAAGGTCTTGCCTCTCCAAATCTATGCAAGAAATCAGGACTTTTGAAACTGAAGTTGTTCCAAAAGGAGCTTTTATTGAAAGGCTTCTGATAGCAAGAGGTCTAGGCAGGAACTAAATTTTCCCACTTAAAAAAAGCAATTTAAGGCAGTGCAAACAAAACCCCTCCCACAGCACAGCAATGCAGGGAACAGAAACGCACAGCACAGCAATGCAGGAAACAGAAACAGGAACTTTATATAGAGATCCCTCCAATCCTCCCCCTCCCACTAGAATGCCAGAGTTCCAATAGAAATATATGGGACCTGACAATCTGTCAGCTCCTTCAGAACTCTGGGATATAATCCATCAGGTCCTGGTGATTTATATTCATCAAGATCAGACAAGTGTTCTCTTACCATTTTCTTTTTTCTTTTAATTTTTATTTCTAGTCTGTCTTTTACAATTATGTTTTTGGTAGGTTGGGCTATAGCTGTTGAAGTGGTTCAGGAATAATGAGAGGCACAAGCAAGCAAGTGACAACAGCTCTTTAATATACAGTGAGACTTCAGCAAAAACTCAGAGGCTGCAGCCCTCCTTATATACAATCCTGGAGGGACTGTCAGCCAATCAGAAACTTAGGCAGGTTTGAAACTCCCGCTGAAATGTATCAATACATAACACCCCTCCCCTCCCAGAAGGCACTAACACTCAAATATTTACATAAGTACACACAAAATCTCGCAGGTGCCCTGGATGAGTTCTTGTTCTTGTTGACCTGCGCAGTTCAGTGTTTGGTGGGGCGTCGAGCTGGTCAGAGGGACTTTCTGTCTCTCCCGGCTCTGCCAATGGAACCTCCTGGATTTTGTCCAGGGCGTGGTTATCCCCGGTTGGGAGTGGCGACTCACTGGGGCAGCGCTGGAACCAGGGCTTGTCAGCTAAGTATTCTCACGAACCCGGGCTTGAGTTAGCTGTTTTGGGAAAATTGTAGTTAGGTTCGGAGATGTCTAAATTGATGTTTGCTTCACCGACTATCCTTTTTCTAAGTTGGTCTATGTGGCGCTTCCAGAGTCTGTCTACTCCTATGTCTACCGTGTAAGATTTTGGGCCTTCTATGCCCACTATGGTTCCTGCAACCCATAGAGGTCCGCTAGCATAATTGCGAGCGAACACCGGGGACCCAACCTGGAACTGTCTTAGTCCGGTGGTCTCTCCCTTGAAATTTTCGTGCGAGTAATTAGGGTGAAGCCTGTCTAACATGCACCGAAGCTTCCTGCCCATGAGGAACTCGGCTGGGCTTCTCCCTGTGGCCGTGCATGGTGTGGCATGCTGGACAGCTAAGAATTGGTCTATCCTGGCCTGCCAGTCCCCATTATCTAGCCTGGACAATGCTTCTTTGGCCGTTCTTATGAAATGTTCAGTCAATCTGTTAGAAGCCGGATGGAAAGGGGCCGATAGGGCATGGCGGATGCCCAGTCCGGCCAAGTAGCCCTCAAACAGGGTTGCTGTGAATTGAGGGCCGTTGTCAGATACCAGAGTATCCGGTAGGCCATGGGTGGCAAATAGCTTCCTCAGGACTTTGATGACTGCTTCGGCTGTGGTTGAAGGCATTAGGATTATTTCGAGCCATTTTGAAAAGGCATCGACTACAATTAAAAATGTTTGCCCGTGGAAGGGGCCGGCAAAATCAATGTGGATCCTCCCCCATGGCCCTTTTGGTTTCTCCCATTCTCGGATGGGCGCTACCGGGGGATCGGGGCGAGACTCCTGGCAGGGTCTGCACTTCCCCACCCACTCGGAGATGACTTGATCCATGTTGGGCCACCACACATAACTGCGGGCTAAACTTTTCATTCTGACAATGCCTGGGTGCCCTTCGTGCAGTAATTCTAAGACCCTTGTTCTTAGCTTCGTTTGTACTACCACCCTGTCACCCCACAACAAGCAACCCCCTTGCATAAACAATTTGTTACGTTTGTTAACATAACCTTGGTACTCCCCACCATCCACTTTGACCGGCCACCCCTTGAGGACCCAACCCATCACAGTACGAATAACAGGGTCTCTAGCAGAGGCTTTTGCCACCTCGCAAGAGGAGATAGGTCCCAAAGTCATAGTGTCCAGCAGAAGGACAGGGGCTTCTGGCATGGGGTTGGCAAGTAGGTTGGGTAGGGGGCAGCGGCTGAGGGCGTCTGCGTGGCCCAAAGTCCGTCCAGGTCGATGAACAAGTTGGTACGAGTAGGCCGACAGAAAAATGGCCCACCTGGTCAAACCTGGGGACAGAGCAGCGGGGGTGGGCCTATCACCGGCCAAATGTCCCAACAAGGGCCAGTGGTCAGTCACAAGTTCGAATTGACGGCCATAGAGGTATTCGTGGAACTTTTTAACCCCCACAATTGCAGCCAGAGCCTCTCTGTCCAACTGACTATAGCTCCGCTCTGCGCTTGACAGGGTGTGAGAGTAAAACGCAATGGGCGCCTCTAGGCCGTTTGGCAGTCTATGGCCTAGGACGGCACCAACTCCTACAGGGGAGGCGTCACAAACCAATACAAGCGGTAGCGCTGAGTTGTATTGGATTAGGAAACTGTCTTCAGATAGAAGTCTCTTTACCGCCTCAAAAGCGGCTATTTGCGGGCTTCCGGTTTGCTGCTGGCCGCCGCCAGACGTTCCTTTGGGATCGTCAGCTTCCTTTGCCTGTATAGAGCCGCCGTTACAGCGGATGGCGGCTCGAAAAATCTCCGTTCCCAAGAGGAAACGGAGATAGAGGGGTGGGTAGAACTCTCCGCAGTGTCCCAAAAGTTTTTTTTTTTACTTTTGGGACGGAGCGGATGAGAAGCCCCATATCCCCTGCCGCTGCTCCGGGCTTTGGGAGACCTCTGCTTATGCAGAGCCAGGCGTCAAGAGCAAGCCTGCGAATTCAACAGAATAATTAAAGAAATGACGAGCTGGACCCCTAATACTGAACTGCAAGTATTTCATCCTTCCAAAATCTATTTAAGAGAAAAGAGGAGAGGAAAAGAGGGAAAAAGAACCTTTTAAAATGGCGTCTGCTGTGGCTGGAGAAGGGCTAAAAGGGAAAGTCCTTCCGTTTTTCCTTACTACAATGTAGCGGAATAAATATCACTGGCTACATTTGTAGATAAAACCTCGCTCCTGTGCTGTTGATTGAAAAGAAGTTTTTTTTTCTCTTTCTAAGGGAAAGTCCTTTCGTTTTCTACTCTCTCTTTTTTGCTAAATCTTGTCTGTGTGGGAAATGGCATCGGGACTTATACAGCTGGACAAATGGGGGGGGGAACTTCCCCTCTCAAGAAATTACGCCAACAAATTTTAACTCTCCAGCGTCAGAAACCCGATTTTAATATATTAGAATTTATCCTTGAAGAGATTGTAAGAAGGGATGAGATTGTGAACCAGCAACTTGAAAAATTTAAGCAGGAAATTAAAGAAATTGGTGAATTGGTGAAATCAAAGTTTGATTTTTTGAATCAAAAGATTTTAAAAGCTACTAATGGTTTATCAGGCTTTCTGATTCGGGTGGATGCAAAGACTAAATTATTAGAGTCTAAAATGAAGGAAATTGAAGAGAATTTGGATGACATGACTCAAAAAATTAAAAAGGATTTGATAAACACTCAGGATAATAGCTCGGAAGACAAATCTAAAATGGAGACTGACCAAAAGATTGGTAATGAAGAAAATGTACAACAGAGGATTGAAAGAGAAGTTTTAATGATTCAATATAATTTTACAGAATATGCAATTAGACTGAGAGGTTTGCAGGAAAATAATAGAGATGATTTAAGGAAAATATCTTCTGAAATTCTGGCTGGGATCTTAAAGGTTCAACCTGATGAAGTGTATTGCAGGATTGATAGAATTTACAGAATAAACTCCTGGTTGGCAAAGCAAAGGCAATTGCCTAGAGATGTGGTGATCTATTTTACAGATAAAGAAATTAGGAATAATATTGTGCAGAACTCTTTTAATTCTACCTTGCAATTTCATGGAAGAAAGATTTGGATTTTTAAGGAGCTCCCGCCCAAGATGTTAATGGAGAGGAAGAAATTTGGCTTTCTAGTGACTGAATTAAAAAAAAGAAATATCCTATTCAGGTGGGACACCCCAGTTGGCCTAATATTGAGATATCAAGGAATAAGATATCAATTGCATACTGTTGAAAAAGCGGAAGATTTTTATCAAAAAATTTTAAAAATGAATTTAACACCTTTAGGCATAATACAGGATAAGCAAAAGGAGTTGGAAACAAAAGGAAAACATCAAATTACAGAGGTTGTGATGGATAAATTGTCTTTGGACTCCCTGGATACCTCAGCTGGACTGTCTATAAATAAGAGAGCAGTGTCATCCGACTCCAATGTGATGAACCATCAAGTCACAGACAAGTGCGCAAATCAATCAGTTGATATACAAGTGACAGAGAAGAAAGATGAGATGATAAAACTAACCCAACAAGAACATTACATAAAGCAGAATGAAAATCAACTAGCAGACACACAATTGGTAGGCAAGAAACGAGGATGGAAATTCAACCCGGAAAAGAAAAAGAAAAGAAATAGATCGCATAGAAACAGCAATTTCTAAACTATGCAACAGTGATGCCAGGGACTTTAAAAAATGAATGAATATTTGAAAAGATAGTGGAGGCGAACAATTGTTTGATACTATCCTGAGGATTGTGGCAGATCTCTGCAAGGCCATGGTTTTGGGACGTGAAAAGAGCCTCACTTTGTTGGATTTGAATCATCTAAATTTTTTTTTTTTTTTTTTTGGTAAATATATTATAACTATTTTGAGTTATAAGGCAGGAGAGTTTCGCCGGGGCATGCAGAAGATCTGAATGTTACTCAGTAGGATGATGGGAATTAATAATCCTGATGAATACCACAACTATACCATATGGATATAATTATAATTATAATGTCACTCGGGTGGTTGTTTTTGCTTTTATACAGATGCGAGGATATTTACTACTGATGGGGGCAGAAGATGACTGGAGATTTTGAACAAACTGTTGCACTAGCATGTTATTTTACCCTATTATGGGTGATGGATTTAACAATCTAGAGGAAAGACATCAAAGAAGATACTATATGGATTATAAATTTAAAGTTATTGTTTTTTCCTTTTTTACAAAATGGAATGCATATATAGATATGTGTATATCTTAGTAATGTGGGCAGTGGATTATATCTAGAATTGTACTGCATGATTTTGTAGGAATTGAAGGGTTGAAATAGGTTAGCTTCCTGATTGATTAGTCTAAGAAAAAGGATTCTTAAGTCATATATTTAGGGGAGTGGAGGACCTAATAATTCAGTGGAAAGATACTAAAGAAGATATATTTTTTTCTCTTTTTTTTTTCTTCTTTTTATAAAATGGGATGCATATATAGATATGTGTATATTTTAGTAAAGTGGGTAGTGGATTATATCTAGAATTGTATTGTACTGTATGATTTTAAGTCATATATTTAGAGGAGTGGAGGAATTGGACAGAATTGAATAAATGTTAAATTTGGATGCAGGGAGAAGGTCGATTTAAAATGTTATATTAATATATATAAAAGACTAAAGGTTAAATTGTAATAATACTCAATAAGCTTAACATGTTAAGGGTCAGTATTTCGAGAAGGGATTAAGGGAAAGGAAAGATATTATGTATGTAACTAGTTATGAAATAGCCTATTGTTGTGAAGAAGTCACAGGGGGGGTTGGGTGGAAAGGGTGGGTTAGGGAAGAGGGGGGGGGAAAGGGGGAAAAACTTGTATTTGAAAACTTTTTCAATAAAAAAAAAAAAAGCGGCTATTTGTGGTTTCCCCCACATCCATGGTACATTCTTCCCCAATAGTTTGTGTAGGGGATCTGCGACGGTAGCCTTGTCCTTCAGGAACATAGAATAAAAATTGAGCAGTCCAAGGAAGGCTTGGAGCTCCGCTTTGGTTTTGGGGGCTGGTGCGCTCTTAATAGCTCTCACCTTGCTTTCGGTAGGGTGGATGCCTGTGCCATCCACTCTGTACCCCGGAAACTCCAGAGAGGGGACAGCGATCATGCACTTTTTTTTTTTTTTTATTTAAGTCCCACTTCTCTAAATCGGGAAAGGACGTTCCTTACTCGGTCCCCTAGCTGACGTTTGTCCTGAGCGCTGACTAGAACATTGTCAAAATAAGGCACCACACCCGGGAGCCCTTGCAAAAGGCGCTCCATGGTGCTTTGAAATAGGCCGGGTGCGACGCTCACCCCAAACTGGAGCCTGGTGCATTTGAATGCACCCCTATGAGTTACAATTGTTTGCGCCTCTGCCGTGGCATCGTCGACTGGTAATTGTTGATAGGCCTGAGCTAGGTCTAATTTGGCAAAAAATTTTCCAGGCCCCAGGGAGTGTAGTAGATGATGCACGATCGGCACCGGATAGGCGCTCAGCTGCAAAGCCTTGTTGATCGTGCACTTGTAGTCGGCGCAAATCCTGATCGAGCCATCAGACTTTACTGGGGTCACTATGGGGGTCTCCCATTTCGCATGGTCTACGGGGACTAACACCCCTTGTTTAATTAATTTGTCCAGTTCCGCATCGATCTTTGGTTTCAATGCGAAAGGTACCCGTCTGGCTTTAAGTCTTATTTGGGCTACGTTGGGGTCTAAGTTTAGGGAGATGGGGGTCCCCACATACTTGCCCAACGTGTCTCCGAAGACATCCTGGAACTCGTTCAGGAGGCTGTTCTTCAGTGACGGCTCGGACATTCGGTGGACGCCGGTGAAGCCCATGCCGAGGGCTTGGAACCACCCCATGCCTAGAAGGCTAGGCAGCTGCTTTGTGTCGATGGTCAGCGGCAGGTCTTTTTCATAGTCTCCGTAGGTGACTCGGAACATGCCCACGCCTTCGAGGGGGACCCGGTTCCCCTGGTAGTCTAGGATGCGCAGTCGTTGCTTGGATAGCTGAACTTTTCAGAACAACGGCAGGATGGGCTTTAGGGTTGCCCACAACATTATGGAGAGAGCTGATCCGGTGTCGATCTCCATTGAGCATGGCTTGCCGTTGATTTTGACCACCGTGCTGACTTTGTCCTCGATCGCCGTGCTGGCCTGGTCTATGTGTATGCTGCGGCCATCTTGCGGTTCAAATTCGTGCCGTTTCTTCACGCCTCCTTCTCTCATTGGATGCTTCTGGCACGTCGATTCTGGTTGGCTGCGGCGCTCACGTGGTTGGTGTTTTCTGGGCAGAATGGCTCTACAGACTCACGCCAAGTGCCCTTTTTTCTCGCAACGCCTGCAAATAGCCTCTCTGTATTTGCAGGACAGTCTATCATGGTGCCCGCCACAGCTGGGGCAGTTTTGCCGGGGGCTGCCAGCGTCTTTTCTCTGGTGCTCTGTTCGGAAGACGTCCTCATCTGACTCGGACTCCAAGCTGGATCTGGCGTCTTCCCTGTGCACTGATGCAGACTTGGGACTGTCTTTGCTGGTCAGCGGACGCTGCAGCGTTTCTGCAGCTTTTGTGGAAGCCTCATGAGCCCTGGCCTCATCTAGAGCTCCAGCAAGCGTTAAATCAGGCTTGGCGAGCAGGCGCTGTTGTAGCCTAATGTCCCGAACACCACAGATTAGTTGCTCAAGCAACACATTGTCCAAGTCCCTATAGTCGCAATGAGTTGCGGCTTTATGCAGGCTCGCCATGTAAGCGCTGACCGGTTCTCCCTCTCGCTGTACGTGCTGTCTGAGTTGGTATCGTTGCACGAACTTGGAGGGCACGGGAGTGTAGTGAGCCTGGAGAGTTGCCATCAGGGTGTCCCAGGAGATGGTCTGGACCGGCGTTGGCTCACAAAGTGACTCTGCCATCTCGAACAAGTCCGGTCCGCAGTGGCTTAGGAAGAGGGCTCTCTTCCGATTAGTGGAGAGTCCCTGCATGTCGCTGGCTTCAAGCGAGCACTCAAACCTCGTTAGATACGAGACCCATTTTTCGCGGGTGGGATCAAAAGGCTTGGGCGGAACGTAGGCAGACATGTTCGGTATGCCTCCTGTAGTTCGCCTCGTTGCCTAGCTGAAGCTCGTGGTCTCACTGGTTCGCTTCTTGTGGCCTCGATCCCATCCTCGTCGCCAATAAAGTGGTTCGGGAATAACGAGAGGCACAAGCAAGCAAGTGACAACAGCTCTTTAATATACAGTGAGACTTCAGCAAAAACTCAGAGGCTGCAGCCCTCCTTATATACAATCCTGGAGGGACTGTCAGCCAATCAGAAACTTAGGCAGGTTTGAAACTCCCGCTGAAATGTATCAATACATAACAGCTGTGATGGCAAACTGCATGCCAAATGTGGCACACAGAGCCCTCTCTGTGGGCACACGCATAGTCACCCCAACCCAGTTCCACTCGCATTTCTCCATTGCATTTCACTCAATCAATTCCAACTTCTCACGAAAGAAAAAGATCTCATGAAGTTGGAATTGATTGAGTGAACTTTTTCACTCGAATGCTTCACAATGGGAACAATGGGGCAATGGGGTCCTGTCATCCTCCTGAAGCCCATTATGATGCAGAGCCACAATGCGACCTTGCGTTGGTTCGGCTCGGCAAAAAAAAGCAGTTGCTTTTCCGGCACAGCTGCCTGTGTTGGGATGCCCCGCCTCCCTGCCAGCCAGTTGAGCACACTGCTCCTGGCCTCATTGGCCTTTGGATGTCATTCCCACCACCCAATACTAGTTCAGGGGTTCCTTCCCCCTGTGGGTGGGTGGGTGGGAGAGAAACAGAGGGGGGCAAAGAGAGAGACTGGGCGAGAGAGGGAAAGAGAGAGGGAGGGAGGGAAAGAGAAATGATCTTACAAAAGTTTTCTTTTTTATTGTTGCTAAATATAATGTTTCAAAAGCAGAAAAAGTTGCCCCAAAGGAGTCTGTTAAGTGTTTCCAAGGATCTCACCCAATAACTCCAACATGAAATGCAGTGAATCAGATCTCTTTATTAATCAGGTGTTTCTCTTACAGGTATACGTCTGGAAGTACATCTGGATCTCTGGACCACATCTTACATACCTGGGAGGTGGAGCTGAGGTAAGGAGGGATCAGGGGCGGGTCTAGGTGGGTGTATGGTTAGGGTTAACCCTTACTCAGCCAGTGGGCAAAGTTAGGCATTTATTTGTAACAAATCCCCCTCTAAATGCCTAACCGTTGGACCTGTGTGTGTATTTTGTGTGTGTACACCTAGTCTTGTAGTTAGGTAGGAGTGCTGTTTATTCTGCAAAGGTTTGGTCAGGATATCAGCGATTTGTTCGGCAGTCTCGCAGTGCACGGCCTTGATGAAGCCAATGCTTGTTAACTGTCTGACGTGCTTGTGCTTAATGTCTATATGCCTAGATCTCTGAACCACCGCGTCTGCCATGGATATGTCTATGGCTGCTTTATTGTCCTCATGTATCATAATGGGATAGGTCGGTTCAGTCAAGATGTTGGAGAGCAGGTCGTCAAACCATGTCAGGTTGTTTGCTGCTTTGGAGAGGCAGATGTATTCTGCTTCCGCTATAGATGTGGCCACCAGGTTTTGTTTCCCAGTGTACCAGTGCACTGGGCATCCGTTGATGAGGAACACATAGCCTGATGTGCTTTTCCTGCTCTTTGTGTCACCTGCCCAGTCAGTGTCGGCATAGCAGGTTAGTATGGGCGTTTTGGAATTCGTTGGCTCTAGGCTTAGGTAGGCATCCATGCTATACTTTAGGTATCTGAGCACTCACTTTACGCCTTCCCAGTGGTACATTTTTGGGTCGCTGACAAGAGGTTGACCGCTAGGAGGATGTCTGGCCTAGTCCAGTTGGCTATATACAGAAGGGACCCCACGACAGACCTATAGAGGGTATTGTCCTTGAATGCCTCACCTTCTTCATTCATGTGTTTTAAAAAGTCAATTTGCATAGGTGTTTCACACGGCTTGGCATCCCCCATGTTGCACTTGTGTAGTAGTTCCGATATTTTCTCCTTTTGGGAGACCCTGAACCCTTTCTGTGTTCTGTCTATTTGGACACCCAGGTATTTGTTTACCTTTCCCAGAGTTTTTAGTGCGAAATGCTTCCCCAACTTATCAGCGAAACCGTCACATTTCTGTTTGTTCTGGCCACAGTACAAAATATTGTCCACATAAACAAGCACGTATTCGATGGATGTGCCCTCCCCTTTTGTGAAGAAGCATAGGTCAGCGGAGGTGGCTGTGAACCCCATGTCCCTGAAAATCTTTGCCAGGCACTCATACCACCTCTTACCAGATTGCTTCAGTCCATACAAACTCTTGTTTAATAACCAGGTACCCCGCTCCTGTGTGTTTCTCCCAGGGGGATGCCCTTACGAAGATTTCCTTATCCAGCTTCACGTGAAGGTAGGCTGTCTGCACATCGAATTGATAGATTTCTAGCCCTAGAATTGTTGCTATCATCAGGGCGCTCTTTACACTCTCGGCCCTGACCGTGGGTGAATATGTGTCGGTGTAATCCTCTGGATACCTTTGCGCAAACTCCTGCACTACTAATCTAGCCTTGTATAGGGTTTTATTGTCCTCGAGCTCCTTTATTTTAAAAAACCCACTTTGTCCCAATGGGTATCTTGTTGTCTGGTACTTTGGATGGGGTATACACATTTAACTCCCTCAGGCTGTTCATCTCTTTGTCCATGGCCTCCTCCCACCTAATCCTTTCTTCTTCTGGCAACCTAAGAATGTCTTCGTACAAGTTGGGTGTCATGGTGTTTGTGTGTATTGAGAGTACGTAATCTTCAAACCTTTTTGGCATTTTGTTCCTGTTGTGTCTGCTGGGTCTGCTGGGTGGTGTCTCTGTGTCGTGCATGTATGTTGCTTCCTTCTCTGTGAGTGCATCTACCTTTATGATGGGGTGGTCCTCTTTCCAACCCTTAGTGTCTACCCCTTGGTGTTTGGGTTTGTGCCTTTCGTGTGTCTCGGTTTCGGTTGTGCTTAGTCTACCCGTGCCCTTTACATTGTCTGAGGTTTCCTGCCTGACCAACACTTTGTTGAGGTGTATTTTTGACCAGTTGTGTTCTCATGGAACACTGCTGTCCTGGATACGATAAATTTATTGGCCTTTTCGATAAACCTGTACCCTTTTGTCCCGGACTCGTATCCCATAAATCTTAGCCTCCTTGATACCTTGTCCCCTTTTCATCTTAACTGCTTTGGTATATGTACCTCCGCAGTGACCCCAAATACGTGTAGGTGAGCTATTTGGGGTTTCCTATTGTACATAACCTCGTAAGGAGTTTTGTTTACCCCGCTTGACCATAGCCTGTTCAGGGTGTAATTTGAGTATGTGAGTGCCTCCGCCCAGAAGTGTTGCCCCAGCCCTGCGTCTTCTAATACGCATCTTACCATTGTTTGTAGTACACCATTCCTGCATTCCAAGACTCCGTTCTGGAATGCGGAAAAAGGTGTAGAGGTAAAGTGTAATATCCCGTGTTTCTTTATCCAATCGGAGAAGTCCCTTGATAGGAATTCTGACCCTCTATCTGTCATAATTTGCTTTATTTTAATGTTGTGTTGTGTTTCTACCCTTCTGTAAAATTCTTTGAACCTTTGGAACACCTCATGTTTGTGATTGAGCATGTACACAAACCCGTAGCGACTGTAGTCATCGACTATAGTTAGAAAAAAACCTCTTTTTGTACTTAATCGAGGGTTTCATGGGCCTACCAAATCCATGTGAACTAATTGGAAGGTCGAATTGGTGGTGCGAGAGGCCTTTTTTGGTCTAGGTTTTGTTTTTAGTTTAGAGCATTTGCACACGGAACACTCTAGATAATTGTCACAATTCTTTACTTGCAAACTGTTTGAACATTCAGTCATTTTCTGTACAATTGGGAAACTGGCATGGCCTAACTTCCTATGAAGTAGATGGGCGCACTCATCATGGATGGTTTTCCAATGGATGGCCTCCCCTTGTGTGCTGTTTCAGGATTATGTTTGTCCTCAGTGGTGTGTTTGGCCTTGTCCTCTCCTGTCTTTCCAGGGGTATCTGTTTTCCCTTCCCCACCTTCTAGTTGTGTGTTTGTGTCTGGATAATCTTGGGGTTGTAGGTAAGTGAGCCCCCCTTTGATGATGATTTTGCCTATATCTTTATTCCCTTTTGTCATGTATGCTTTCCCTCCCTTAAAGGTTGTCTCTATGCCTAGGTCTTTGCTGAGCTTGAGGGCTGCCAGTATATTGTGGGGTATCTCAGGTATGAGCAATACCCCCTCTATTTTCCCTATCCCATCTATGTGTGTGTTCCCTTCTCCTGTTACCAATACCTTGTCCTGATTGGCTACTTTAATGTGGTAGTTTTTTGGTGTGAATGATGTTAGTATGTCCCTGTTGTTGGTGGTGTGGTTGGTGGCCCCAGAATCGGTGAGCCATGCATTCCCTTTTCTTGGCTGTGTGGGTCTGGGTTGATGGTGTCCAAAGCCATACAGTGATCCCGTATGACTGTCCCTGGAGCTGTCTCTATGTGCCCTCCTGTCTCTAGGATTGGGGGAGTCCCTACGCCTGAACCTTCTTTCTGGTGAGTGTCTATCTGAGTATCCTGACTTCCGGCCTTGCCTTTCCCTGTGGTGGTTGTAGTCTCTGTCCCTTTGGTTTCAGGGGCAGTCTCTGGAGCCACAGGTAAAGCATTCTGGGGTGTTATGGTCCCTGGTTTGAAATTCTACCCTTTTCATTGGTCTATTCTCCCTGCGGCTTGTGGAGTGGTCCCTTCTTAGGCTATCCTCTGCTATCAGCCTTTTGGTGAGTGTTTCTAGGGAGAGATGCTCTATGTTGAGGCTATCTAGTTGCAGTATAAAGTTTTCCCAACTAGGGTCTAGGGAGTTTATGATTATGCTCTTCATGCTATCTTCTGAAATAGTTTCCCCCCTTTGTATGAGCTCTGCCCTGGTAGCATTTAGTTTAAGGATGTGTTCCCCCATGGAAGTCCCAGCCTTGTGTCTGGCTGAGTAGAACTCTCTAGATATCTTGGTGGTTGTGGCTGCACTCTTACTATAGAATAGATTAAATATTTTTTGCAGTATCTCAGCCACAGTCAGATGGTGGCCAAGGCTAGGGTATATGCTTGGTTATAGGCTTGCCATTAGTAAATAATAGGCCCTGTGGTGTAGGCAATCTGTGTCAAAAGTCCAGGGATTTTTGGGTGGATCATTAAGTAAAAATAAGATATTTTCCCTTAGAAAGATGATTTGTAGCTGATGATTCCACTCTAAGAAATTAGCTCCATCTAATTTTAACTTGTGGAAATCAGCAGGCAAAGTCATTGAGCTGTATGGTAAATTACTCACAGTCTGGAGCTGTCCATGGTGGTTTTGTAAGTGAGGGAACTCGCAATATGCCGGTGGGATGCTTGTTGCTAGTCTGTATGGACTTATCTCTATGTTCCTTGTACTTATCTCTATGTTCCTCTCTCTTCCTGTAGGTGGTGACTGGGCATGCGCAAAGCTCATTTTGTGCCAGAGGTCATCGGGTGATGAGCTCTCTGCTGCTGCTCTCAGGCCTAGGCCTAGGCCTGCCGGTGAGAGGCTGGGCTCACTCCTGGCGGGCCCGTAGCCCTCCCTGGACGATGGATGCCATGGCTGGGCCCCTGCATCTTGGGCAAACAACGGGAAGAGGTGAGGAGGCGAGGCGGTCGCAGGTCGAGGACTTCTGGAGCTCGGTGGTGGGGTGGCGGACGTAAGTTTTTTTTTGCTGCCCGAGGAAGAAAACGCGTGATTCCACGGTCAGAATAAAAGCTCCCAAGGAGCAAAAAAATTTTTTTTTCTCAAATGTAATAACGGATGGGAGAATGTGATTCGGGGTGGAATTCCATGTCTAAAAATATTATTATTAGCTGTTTTTAAAAATCGAGTGTTTTTGCTGCCCGAGGAAGAATACGCCTGATGCCGCGGTCAGAAAAAAAGCTGCCCAGGAGCAAAAAAAAATTTTTTTCTCAAATGTAATAACGGATGGGAGAATGTGATTCGGGGTGGAATTCCATGTCTAAAAATATTATTATTAGCTGTTTTTAAAAATTGAGTGTTTTTGCTGCCCGAGGAAGAAAACGCGTGATGCCGCGGTCAGAAAAAAAGCTGCCCAGGAGCAAAAAAAAATTTTTTTTCTCAAATGTAATAACGGATACTAGAATGTGATTCCGGGTGGAATTCCATGTCTAACAATATTATTATTAGCTGTTTTTAAAAATCGAGTGTTTTTGCTGCCCGAGGAAGAAAACGTGTGATGCCGCGGTCAGAAAAAAAGCTGCCCAGGAGCAAAAACATTTTTTTTCCTCAAATGTAATAACGGATGCTAGAATGTGATTCGGGGTGGAATTCCATGTCTAAAAATATTATTATTAGCTGTTTTTAAAAATCAAGTGTTTTTGCTGCCCGAGGAAGAAAATGCGTGATGCCGCGGTCAGAAAAAAAGCTGCCCAGGAGCAAAAAAATTTTTTTTTCTCAAATGTAATAACGGATGGTAAAATGTGATTCGGGGTGGAATTCCATGTCTAACAATATTATTATTAGCTGTTTTAAAAAATCGAGTGTTTTTGCTGCCCGAGGAAGAAAACGCGTGATGCCGCGATCAGAAAAAAAGCTGCCCAGGAACAAAAAATTTTTTTTTTCTCAAATGTAATAACGGATGCTAGAATGTGATTCGGGGTGGAATTCTATGTCTAACAATATTATTATTAGCTGTTTTTAAAAATCGAGTGTTTTTGCTGCCCGAGGAAGAAAACGCGTGATGCCGCGGTCAGAAAAAAGGCTGCCCAGGAGGAAAAATTTTTTTTTCTCAAATGTAATAACGGATGCTAGAATGTGATTCGGGGTGGAATTCCATGTCTAAAAATATTATTATTAGCTGTTTTTAAAAATCAAGTGTTTTTGCTGCCCGAGGAAGAAAACGCGTGATGCCGCGGTCAGAAAAAAAGCTGCCCAGGAGCAAAAAAATTTTTTTTTCTCAAATGTAATAACGGATCGTAAAATGTGATTCGGGGTGGAATTCCATGTCTAAAAATATTATTATTAGCTGTTTTTAAAAATCGAGTGTTTTTGCTGCCCGAGGAAGAAAACGCGTGATGCCGCGATCAGAAAAAAAGCTGCCCAGGAACAAAAAATTTTTTTTTTCTCAAATGTAATAACGGATGCTAGAATGTGATTCAGGGTGGAATTCCATGTCTAAAAATATTATTATTAGCTGTTTTTAAAAATCGAGTGTTTTTGCTGCCCGAGGAAGAAAACGCGTGATGCCGCGGTCAGAAAAAAGGCTGCCCAGGAGGAAAATATTTTTTTTTTCTCAAATGTAATAACGGATGCTAGAATGTGATTCGGGGTGGAATTCCATGTCTAAAAATATTATTATTAGCTGTTTTTAAAAATCAAGTGTTTTTGCTGCCCGAGGAAGAAAACGCGTGATGCCGCGGTCAGAAAAAAAGCTGCCCAGGAGCAAAAAAATTTTTTTTCCTCAAATGTAATAACGGATGCTAGAATGTGATTCGGGGTGGAATTCCATGTCTAAAAATATTATTATTAGCTGTTTTTAAAAATCAAGTGTTTTTGCTGCCCGAGGAAGAAAACGCGTGATGCCGCGGTCAGAAAAAAAGCTGCCCAGGAGCAAAAAAAATTTTTTTTCTCAAATGTAATAACGGATGGTAAAATGTGATTCGGGGTGGAATTCCATGTCTAACAATATTATTATTAGCTGTTTTTAAAAATCGATTGTTTTTGCTGCCCGAGGAAGAAAACGCGTGATGCCGCGATCAGAAAAAAAGCTGCCCAGGAACAAAAATTTTTTTTTCTCAAATGTAATAACGGATGCTAGAATGTGATTCGGGGTGGAATTCCATGTCTAAAAATATTATTATTAGCTGTTTTTAAAAATCGAGTGTTTTTGCTGCCCCAGGAATAAATCTCGTGATGCCACGGTCAGAATAAAAGCTGCCAAGGAGCAAAAAAAATTTTTTTTCTCAAATGTAATAACGGATGGGAGAATGTGATTCGGGGTGGAATTCCATGTCTAAAAATATTATTATTAGCTGTTTTTAAAAATCGAGTGTTTTTGCTGCCCGAGGAAGAAAACGCGTGATGCCGCGGTCAGAAAAAAGGCTGCCCAGGAGGAAAAAAATTTTTTTTTCTCAAATGTAATAACGGATGCTAGAATGTGATTCGGGGTGGAATTCCATGTCTAAAAATATTATTATTAGCTGTTTTTAAAAATCGAGTGTTTTTGCTGCCCCAGGAATAAAACGCGTGATGCCACGGTCAGAATAAAAGCTGCCAAGGAGCAAAAAAATTTTTTTTTCTCAAATGTAATAACGGATGGGAGAATGTGATTCGGGGTGGAAT
Source organism: Arizona elegans (assembly GCA_022577455.1). NCBI lineage: Eukaryota > Metazoa > Chordata > Lepidosauria > Squamata > Colubridae > Arizona > Arizona elegans. The sequence continues at coordinate 162,510,855 of JAKOOJ010000001.1, forward strand.
TCCATGTCTAAAAATATTATTATTAGCTGTTTTTAAAAATCGAGTGTTTTTGCTGCCCGAGGAAGAAAACGCGTGATGCCGCGGTCAGAAAAAAAGCTGCCCAGGAGCAAAAAAAATTTTTTTTTTCTCAAATGTGATAACGGATGCTAGAATGTGATTCCGGGTGGAATTCCATGTCTAACAATATTATTATTAGCTGTTTTTAAAAATCGAGTGTTTTTGCTGCCCGAGGAAGAAAACGCGTGATGCCGCGGTCAGAAAAAAGGCTGCCCAGGAGGAAAAATTTTTTTTTTTCTCAAATGTAATAACGGATGCTAGAATGTGATTCGGGGTGGAATTCCATGTCTAAAAATATTATTATTAGCTGTTTTTAAAAATCAAGTGTTTTTGCTGCCCGAGGAAGAAAACGCGTGATGCCGCGGTCAGAAAAAAAGCTGCCCAGGAGCAAAAAAAATTTTTTTTCTCAAATGTAATAACGGATCGTAAAATGTGATTCGGGGTGGAATTCCATGTCTAACAATATTATTATTAGCTTTTTTTAAAAATCGAGTGTTTTTGCTGCCTGAGGAAGAAAACGCGTGATGCCGCGATCAGAAAAAAAGCTGCCCAGGAACAAAAAAATTTTTTTTTCTCAAATGTAATAACGGATGCTAGAATGTGATTCGGGGTGGAATTCCATGTCTAAAAATATTATTATTAGCTGTTTTTAAAAATCGAGTGTTTTTGCTGCCCGAGGAAGAAAACGCGTGATGCCGCGGTCAGAAAAAAGGCTGCCGAGGAAGAAAATATTTTTTTTTTCTCAAATGTAATAACGGATGCTAGAATGTGATTTGGGGTGGAATTCCATGTCTAAAAATATTATTATTAGCTGTTTTTAAAAATCGAGTGTTTTTGCTGCCCCAGGAATAAAACGCGTGATGCCACGGTCAGAATAAAAGCTGCCAAGGAGCAAAAAAAATTTTTTTCTCAAATGTAATAACGGATGGGAGAATGTGATTCGGGGTGGAATTCCATGTCTAAAAATATTATTATTAGCTGTTTTTAAAAATCGAGTGTTTTTGCTGCCCGAGGAAGAAAACGCGTGATGTCGCGGTCAGAAAAAAAGCTGCCCAGGAGCAAAAAAAAATTTTTTTTCTCAAAAGTAATAACGGATACTAGAATGTGATTCCGGGTGGAATTCCATGTCTAACAATATTATTATTAGCTGTTTTTAAAAATCGAGTGTTTTTGCTGCCCGAGGAAGAAAACGTGTGATGCCGCGGTCAGAAAAAAAGCTGCCCAGGAGCAAAAACATTTTTTTTCCTCAAATGTAATAACGGATGCTAGAATGTGATTCGGGGTGGAATTCCATGTCTAAAAATATTATTATTAGCTGTTTTTAAAAATCAAGTGTTTTTGCTGCCCCAGGAATAAAACGCGTGATGCCACGGTCAGAATAAAAGCTGCCAAGGAGCAAAAAAATTTTTTTTTCTCAAATGTAATAACGGATGGGAGAATGTGACTCGGGGTGGAATTCCATGTCTAAAAATATTATTATTAGCTGTTTTTAAAAATCGAGTGTTTTTGCTGCCCGAGGAAGAAAACGCGTGATGCCGCGGTCAGAAAAAAAGCTGCCCAGGAGCAAAAAAAATTTTTTTTTTCTCAAATGTGATAACGGATGCTAGAATGTGATTCCGGGTGGAATTCCATGTCTAACAATATTATTATTAGCTGTTTTTAAAAATCGAGTGTTTTTGCTGCCCGAGGAAGAAAACGCGTGATGCCGCGGTCAGAAAAAAGGCTGCCCAGGAGGAAAAATTTTTTTTTTTCTCAAATGTAATAACGGATGCTAGAATGTGATTCGGGGTGGAATTCCATGTCTAAAAATATTATTATTAGCTGTTTTTAAAAATCAAGTGTTTTTGCTGCCCGAGGAAGAAAACGCGTGATGCCGCGGTCAGAAAAAAAGCTGCCCAGGAGCAAAAAAAATTTTTTTTCTCAAATGTAATAACGGATCGTAAAATGTGATTCGGGGTGGAATTCCATGTCTAACAATATTATTATTAGCTTTTTTTAAAAATCGAGTGTTTTTGCTGCCTGAGGAAGAAAACGCGTGATGCCGCGATCAGAAAAAAAGCTGCCCAGGAACAAAAAAATTTTTTTTTCTCAAATGTAATAACGGATGCTAGAATGTGATTCGGGGTGGAATTCCATGTCTAAAAATATTATTATTAGCTGTTTTTAAAAATCGAGTGTTTTTGCTGCCCGAGGAAGAAAACGCGTGATGCCGCGGTCAGAAAAAAGGCTGCCGAGGAGGAAAATATTTTTTTTTTCTCAAATGTAATAACGGATGCTAGAATGTGATTTGGGGTGGAATTCCATGTCTAAAAATATTATTATTAGCTGTTTTTAAAAATCGAGTGTTTTTGCTGCCCCAGGAATAAAACGCGTGATGCCACGGTCAGAATAAAAGCTGCCAAGGAGCAAAAAAAATTTTTTTCTCAAATGTAATAACGGATGGGAGAATGTGATTCGGGGTGGAATTCCATGTCTAAAAATATTATTATTAGCTGTTTTTAAAAATCGAGTGTTTTTGCTGCCCGAGGAAGAAAACGCGTGATGTCGCGGTCAGAAAAAAAGCTGCCCAGGAGCAAAAAAAAATTTTTTTTCTCAAAAGTAATAACGGATACTAGAATGTGATTCCGGGTGGAATTCCATGTCTAACAATATTATTATTAGCTGTTTTTAAAAATCGAGTGTTTTTGCTGCCCGAGGAAGAAAACGTGTGATGCCGCGGTCAGAAAAAAAGCTGCCCAGGAGCAAAAACATTTTTTTTCCTCAAATGTAATAACGGATGCTAGAATGTGATTCGGGGTGGAATTCCATGTCTAAAAATATTATTATTAGCTGTTTTTAAAAATCAAGTGTTTTTGCTGCCCGAGGAAGAAAACGCGTGATGCCGCGGTCAGAAAAAAAGCTGCCCAGGAGCAAAAAAAATTTTTTTTCTCAAATGTAATAACGGATGGTAAAATGTGATTCGGGGTGGAATTCCATGTCTAACAATATTATTATTAGCTGTTTTAAAAAATCGAGTGTTTTTGCTGCCCGAGGAAGAAAACGCGTGATGCCACGGTCAGAATAAAAGCTGCCCAGGAACAAAAAATTTTTTTTTTCTCAAATGTAATAACGGATGCTAGAATGTGATTCGGGGTGGAATTCCATGTCTAAAAATATTATTATTAGCTGTTTTTAAAAATCGAGTGTTTTTGCTGCCCGAGGAAGAAAACGCGTGATGCCGCGGTCAGAAAAAAAGCTGCCCAGGAGCAAAAAAATTTTTTTTCCTCAAATGTAATAACGGATGCTAGAATGTGATTCCGGGTGGAATTCCATGTCTAACAATATTATTATTAGCTGTTTTTAAAAATCGAGTGTTTTTGCTGCCCGAGGAAGAAAACGCGTGATGCCGCGGTCAGAAAAAAGGCTGCCCAGGAGGAAAATATTTTTTTTTTCTCAAATGTAATAACGGATGCTAGAATGTGATTCGGGGTGGAATTCCATGTCTAAAAATATTATTATTAGCTGTTTTTAAAAATCAAGTGTTTTTGCTGCCCGAGGAAGAAAACGCGTGATGCCGCGGTCAGAAAAAAAGCTGCCCAGGAGCAAAAAAATTTTTTTTCCTCAAATGTAATAACGGATGCTAGAATGTGATTCGGGGTGGAATTCCATGTCTAAAAATATTATTATTAGCTGTTTTTAAAAATCAAGTGTTTTTGCTGCCCGAGGAAGAAAACGCGTGATGCCGCGGTCAGAAAAAAAGCTGCCCAGGAGCAAAAAAAATTTTTTTTCTCAAATGTAATAACGAATGGTAAAATGTGATTCGGGGTGGAATTCCATGTCTAACAATATTATTATTAGCTGTTTTTAAAAATTGATTGTTTTTGCTGCCCGAGGAAGAAAACGCGTGATGCCGCGATCAGAAAAAAAGCTGCCCAGGAACAAAAATTCTTTTTTTCTCAAATGTAATAACGGATGCTAGAATGTGATTCGGGGTGGAATTCCATGTCTAAAAATATTATTATTAGCTGTTTTTAAAAATCGACTGTTTTTGCTGCCCCAGGAATAAAACTCGTGATGCCACGGTCAGAATAAAAGCTGCCAAGGAGCAAAAAAAAATTTTTTTCTCAAATGTAATAACGGATGGGAGAATGTGATTCGGGGTGGAATTCCATGTCTAAAAATATTATTATTAGCTGTTTTTAAAAATCGAGTGTTTTTGCTGCCCGAGGAACAAAACGCGTGATGCCGCGGTCAGAAAAAAAGCTGCCCAGGAGCAAAAAAATTTTTTTTTTCTCAAATGTGATAACGGATGCTAGAATGTGATTCCGGGTGGAATTCCATGTCTAACAATATTATTATTAGCTGTTTTTAAAAATCGAGTGTTTTTGCTGCCCGAGGAAGAAAACGCGTGATGCCGCGGTCAGAAAAAAGGCTGCCCAGGAGGAAAATTTTTTTTTTTCTCAAATGTAATAATGGATGCTAGAATGTGATTCCGGGTGGAATTCCATGTCTAACAATATTATTATTAGCTGTTTTTAAAAATCGAGTGTTTTTGCTGCCCGAGGAAGAAAACGTGTGATGCCGCGGTCAGAAAAAAAGCTGCCCAGGAGCAAAAAAATTTTTTTCCTCAAATGTAATAACGGATGCTAGAATGTGATTCGGGGTGGAATTCCATGTCTAAAAATATTATTATTAGCTGTTTTTAAAAATCGAGTGTTTTTGCTGCCCGAGGAAGAAAACGCGTGATGCCGCGGTCAGAAAAAAAGCTGCCCAGGAGCAAAAAAAATTTTTTTTTCTCAAATGTAATAACGGATACTAGAATGTGATTCCGGGTGGAATTCCATGTCTAACAATATTATTATTAGCTGTTTTTAAAAATCGAGTGTTTTTGCTGCCCGAGGAAGAAAACGTGTGATGCCGCGATCAGAAAAAAAGCTGCCCAGGAACAAAAATTTTTTTTTTCTCAAATGTAATAACGGATGCTAGAATGTGATTCGGGGTGGAATTCCATGTCTAAAAATATTATTATTAGCTGTTTTTAAAAATCGAGTGTTTTTGCTGCCCGAGGAAGAAAACGCGTGATGCCGCGGGCAGAAAAAAGGCTGCCCAGGAGGAAAAAAATTTTTTTTTCTCAAATGTAATAACGGATGCTAGAATGTGATTCGGGGTGGAATTCCATGTCTAAAAATATTATTATTAGCTGTTTTTAAAAATCGAGTGTTTTTGCTGCCCCAGGAATAAAACGCGTGATGCCACGGTCAGAATAAAAGCTGCCAAGGAGCAAAAAAATTTTTTTTTCTCAAATGTAATAACGGATGGGAGAATGTGATTCGGGGTGGAATTCCATGTCTAAAAATATTATTATTAGCTGTTTTTAAAAATCGAGTGTTTTTGCTGCCCGAGGAAGAAAACGCGTGATGCCGCGGTCAGAAAAAAAGCTGCCCAGGAGCAAAAAAAATTTTTTTTCTCAAATGTAATAACGGATCGTAAAATGTGATTCGGGGTGGAATTCCATGTCTAACAATATTATTATTAGCTGTTTTTAAAAATCGAGTGTTTTTGCTGCCTGAGGAAGAAAACGCGTGATGCCGCGATCAGAAAAAAAGCTGCCCAGGAACAAAAAATTTTTTTTTTCTCAAATGTAATAACGGATGCTAGAATGTGATTCGGGGTGGAATTCCATGTCTAAAAATATTATTATTAGCTGTTTTTAAAAATCGAGTGTTTTTGCTGCCCGAGGAAGAAAACGCGTGATGCCGCGGTCAGAAAAAAGGCTGCCGAGGAGGAAAATATTTTTTTTTTCTCAAATGTAATAACGGATGCTAGAATGTGATTCGGGGTGGAATTCCATGTCTAAAAATATTATTATTAGCTGTTTTTAAAAATCGAGTGTTTTTGCTGCCTGAGGAAGAAAACGCGTGATGCCGCGATCAGAAAAAAAGCTGCCCAGGAACAAAAAAATTTTTTTTTCTCAAATGTAATAACGGATGCTAGAATGTGATTCGGGGTGGAATTCCATGTCTAAAAATATTATTATTAGCTGTTTTTAAAAATCGAGTGTTTTTGCTGCCCGAGGAAGAAAACGCGTGATGCCGCGGTCAGAAAAAAGGCTGCCGAGGAGGAAAATATTTTTTTTTTCTCAAATGTAATAACGGATGCTAGAATGTGATTTGGGGTGGAATTCCATGTCTAAAAATATTATTATTAGCTGTTTTTAAAAATCGAGTGTTTTTGCTGCCCCAGGAAGAAAACGTGTGATGCCGCGGTCAGAAAAAAAGCTGCCCAGGAGCAAAAACATTTTTTTTCCTCAAATGTAATAACGGATGCTAGAATGTGATTCGGGGTGGAATTCCATGTCTAAAAATATTATTATTAGCTGTTTTTAAAAATCAAGTGTTTTTGCTGCCCGAGGAAGAAAACGCGTGATGCCGCGGTCAGAAAAAAAGCTGCCCAGGAGCAAAAAAAATTTTTTTTCTCAAATGTAATAACGGATGGTAAAATGTGATTCGGGGTGGAATTCCATGTCTAACAATATTATTATTAGCTGTTTTAAAAAATCGAGTGTTTTTGCTGCCCGAGGAAGAAAACGCGTGATGCCACGGTCAGAATAAAAGCTGCCCAGGAACAAAAAATTTTTTTTTTCTCAAATGTAATAACGGATGCTAGAATGTGATTCAGGGTGGAATTCCATGTCTAAAAATATTATTATTAGCTGTTTTTAAAAATCGAGTGTTTTTGCTGCCCGAGGAAGAAAACGCGTGATGCCGCGGTCAGAAAAAAAGCTGCCCAGGAGCAAAAAAATTTTTTTTCCTCAAATGTAATAACGGATGCTAGAATGTGATTCCGGGTGGAATTCCATGTCTAACAATATTATTATTAGCTGTTTTTAAAAATCGAGTGTTTTTGCTGCCCGAGGAAGAAAACGCGTGATGCCGCGATCAGAAAAAAAGCTGCCCAGGAACAAAAAAATTTTTTTTTCTCAAATGTAATAACGGATGCTAGAATGTGATTCGGGGTGAAATTCCATGTCTAAAAATATTATTATTAGCTGTTTTTAAAAATCGAGTGTTTTTGCTGCCCGAGGAAGAAAACGCGTGATGCCGCGGTCAGAAAAAAGGCTGCGCAGGAGGAAAATATTTTTTTTTTCTCAAATGTAATAACGGATGCTAGAATGTGATTCGGGGTGGAATTCCATGTCTAAAAATATTATTATTAGCTGTTTTTAAAAATCAAGTGTTTTTGCTGCCCGAGGAAGAAAACGCGTGATGCCGCGGTCAGAAAAAAAGCTGCCCAGGAGCAAAAAAATTTTTTTTCCTCAAATGTAATAACGGATGCTAGAATGTGATTCGGGGTGGAATTCCATGTCTAAAAATATTATTATTAGCTGTTTTTAAAAATCAAGTGTTTTTGCTGCCCGAGGAAGAAAACGCGTGATGCCGCGGTCAGAAAAAATGCTGCCCAGGAGCAAAAAAAATTTTTTTTCTCAAATGTAATAACGAATGGTAAAATGTGATTCGGGGTGGAATTCCATGTCTAACAATATTATTATTAGCTGTTTTTAAAAATTGATTGTTTTTGCTGCCCGAGGAAGAAAACGCGTGATGCCGCGATCAGAAAAAAAGCTGCCCAGGAACAAAAATTCTTTTTTTCTCAAATGTAATAACGGATGCTAGAATGTGATTCGGGGTGGAATTCCATGTCTAAAAATATTATTATTAGCTGTTTTTAAAAATCGACTGTTTTTGCTGCCCCAGGAATAAAACTCGTGATGCCACGGTCAGAATAAAAGCTGCCAAGGAGCAAAAAAAAATTTTTTTCTCAAATGTAATAACGGATGGGAGAATGTGATTCGGGGTGGAATTCCATGTCTAAAAATATTATTATTAGCTGTTTTTAAAAATCGAGTGTTTTATGCTGCCCGAGGAAGAAAACGCGTGATGCCGCGGTCAGAAAAAAAGCTGCCCAGGAGCAAAAAAAATTTTTTTTTCTCAAATGTGATAACGGATGCTAGAATGTGATTCCGGGTGGAATTCCATGTCTAACAATATTATTATTAGCTGTTTTTAAAAATCGAGTGTTTTTGCTGCCCGAGGAAGAAAACGCGTGATGCCGCGGTCAGAAAAAAGGCTGCCCAGGAGGAAAATTTTTTTTTTTCTCAAATGTAATAATGGATGCTAGAATGTGATTCCGGGTGGAATTCCATGTCTAACAATATTATTATTAGCTGTTTTTAAAAATCGAGTGTTTTTGCTGCCCGAGGAAGAAAACGTGTGATGCCGCGGTCAGAAAAAAAGCTGCCCAGGAGCAAAAAATTTTTTTTCCTCAAATGTAATAACGGATGCTAGAATGTGATTCGGGGTGGAATTCCATGTCTAAAAATATTATTATTAGCTGTTTTTAAAAATCGAGTGTTTTTGCTGCCCGAGGAAGAAAACGCGTGATGCCGCGGTCAGAAAAAAAGCTGCCCAGGAGCAAAAAAATTTTTTTTTTCTCAAATGTAATAACGGATACTAGAATGTGATTCCGGGTGGAATTCCATGTCTAACAATATTATTATTAGCTGTTTTTAAAAATCGAGTGTTTTTGCTGCCCGAGGAAGAAAACGTGTGATGCCGCGATCAGAAAAAAAGCTGCCCAGGAACAAAAATTTTTTTTTTTCTCAAATGTAATAACGGATGCTAGAATGTGATTCGGGGTGGAATTCCATGTCTAAAAATATTATTATTAGCTGTTTTTAAAAATCGAGTGTTTTTGCTGCCCGAGGAAGAAAACGCGTGATGCCGCGGGCAGAAAAAAGGCTGCCCAGGAGGAAAAAAATTTTTTTTTCTCAAATGTAATAACGGATGCTAGAATGTGATTCGGGGTGGAATTCCATGTCTAAAAATATTATTATTAGCTGTTTTTAAAAATCGAGTGTTTTTGCTGCCCCAGGAATAAAACGCGTGATGCCACGGTCAGAATAAAAGCTGCCAAGGAGCAAAAAAATTTTTTTTTCTCAAATGTAATAACGGATGGGAGAATGTGATTCGGGGTGGAATTCCATGTCTAAAAATATTATTATTAGCTGTTTTTAAAAATCGAGTGTTTTTGCTGCCCGAGGAAGAAAACGCGTGATGCCGCGGTCAGAAAAAAAGCTGCCCAGGAGCAAAAAAAATTTTTATTTTCTCAAATGTGATAACGGATGCTAGAATGTGATTCCGGGTGGAATTCCATGTCTAACAATATTATTATTAGCTGTTTTTAAAAATCGAGTGTTTTTGCTGCCCGAGGAAGAAAACGCGTGATGCCGCGGTCAGAAAAAAGGCTGCCCAGGAGGAAAAATTTTTTTTTTCTCAAATGTAATAACGGATGCTAGAATGTGATTCGGGGTGGAATTCCATGTCTAAAAATATTATTATTAGCTGTTTTTAAAAATCAAGTGTTTTTGCTGCCCGAGGAAGAAAACGCGTGATGCCGCGGTCAGAAAAAAAGCTGCCCAGGAGCAAAAAAAATTTTTTTTCTCAAATGTAATAACGGATCGTAAAATGTGATTCGGGGTGGAATTCCATGTCTAACAATATTATTATTAGCTGTTTTTAAAAATCGAGTGTTTTTGCTGCCTGAGGAAGAAAACGCGTGATGCCGCGATCAGAAAAAAAGCTGCCCAGGAACAAAAAATTTTTTTTTTCTCAAATGTAATAACGGATGCTAGAATGTGATTCGGGGTGGAATTCCATGTCTAAAAATATTATTATTAGCTGTTTTTAAAAATCGAGTGTTTTTGCTGCCCGAGGAAGAAAACGCGTGATGCCGCGGTCAGAAAAAAGGCTGCCGAGGAGGAAAATATTTTTTTTTCTCAAATGTAATAACGGATGCTAGAATGTGATTCGGGGTGGAATTCCATGTCTAAAAATATTATTATTAGCTGTTTTTAAAAATCAAGTGTTTTTGCTGCCCGAGGAAGAAAACGCGTGATGCCACGGTCAGAAAAAAAGCTGCCCAGGAGCAAAAAAATTTTTTTTCCTCAAATGTAATAACGGATGCTAGAATGTGATTCGGGGTGGAATTCCATGTCTAAAAATATTATTATTAGCTGTTTTAAAAAATCGAGTGTTTTTGCTGCCCGAGGAAGAAAACGCGTGATGCCGCGCTCAGAAAAAAAGCTGCCCAGGAACAAAATTTTTTTTTTTCTCAAATGTAATAACGGATGCTAGAATGTGATTCGGGGTGGAATTCCATGTCTAAAAATATTATTATTAGCTGTTTTTAAAAATCGAGTGTTTTTGCTGCCCGAGGAAGAAAACGCGTGATGCCGCGGTCAGAAAAAAGGCTGCCCAGGAGGAAAAAAATTTTTTTTCTCAAATGTAATAACGGATGCTAGAATGTGATTCGGGGTGGAATTCCATGTCTAAAAATATTATTATTAGCTGTTTTTAAAAATCGAGTGTTTTTGCTGCACCAGGAATAAAACGCGTGATGCCACGGTCAGAATAAAAGCTGCAAAGGAGCAAAAAAATTTTTTTTTCTCAAATGTAATAACGGATGGGAGAATGTGATTCGGGGTGGAATTCCATGTCTAAAAATATTATTATTAGCTGTTTTTAAAAATCGAGTGTTTTTGCTGCCCGAGGAAGAATACGCGTGATGCCGCGGTCAGAAAAAAAGCTGCCCAGGAGCAAAAAAAATTTTTTTTTTCTCAAATGTGATAACGGATGCTAGAATGTGATTCCGGGTGGAATTCCATGTCTAACAATATTATTATTAGCTGTTTTTAAAAATCGAGTGTTTTTGCTGCCCGAGGAAGAAAACGCGTGATGCCGCGGTCAGAAAAAAGGCTGCCCAGGAGGAAAAATTTTTTTTTTCTCAAATGTAATAACGGATGCTAGAATGTGATTCGGGGTGGAATTCCATGTCTAAAAATATTATTATTAGCTGTTTTTAAAAATCAAGTGTTTTTGCTGCCCGAGGAAGAAAACGCGTGATGCCGCGGTCAGAAAAAAAGCTGCCCAGGAGCAAAAAAAATTTTTTTTCTCAAATGTAATAACGGATGGTAAAATGTGATTCGGGGTGGAATTCCATGTCTAACAATATTATTATTAGCTGTCTTTAAAAATCGATTGTTTTTGCTGCCCGAGGAAGAAAACGCGTGATGCCGCGATCAGAAAAAAAGCTGCCCAGGAACAAAATTTTTTTTTTCTCAAATGTAATAACGGATGCTAGAATGTGATTCGGGGTGGAATTCCATGTCTAAAAATATTATTATTAGCTGTTTTTAAAAATCGAGTGTTTTTGCTGCCCCAGGAATAAAACGCGTGATGCCACGGTCAGAATAAAAGCTGCCAAGGAGCAAAAAAAAATTTTTTTCTCAAATGTAATAACGGATGCTAGAATGTGATTCGGGGTGGAATTCCATGTCTAAAAATATTATTATTAGCTGTTTTTAAAAATCAAGTGATTTTGCTGCCCGAGGAAGAAAACGCGTGATGCCGCGGTCAGAAAAAAAGCTGCCCAGGAGCAAAAAAAATTTTTTTTTCTCAAATGTAATAACGGATGCTAGAATGTTATTCGGGGTGGAATTCCATGTCTAAAAATATTATTATTAGCTGTTTTTAAAAATCGAGTGTTTTTGCTGCCCGAGGAAGAAAACGCGTGATGCCGCGGTCAGAAAAAAAGCTGCCCAAGAGGAAAAAAAATTTTTTTTCTCAAATGTAATAACGGATGCTAGAATGTGATTCGGGGTGGAATTCCATGTCTAAAAATATTATTATTAGCTGTTTTTAAAAATCAAGTGTTTTTGCTGCCCGAGGAAGAAAACGCGTGATGCCGCGGTCAGAAAAAAAGCTGCCCAGGAGCAAAAAATTTTTTTTTCCTCAAATGTAATAACGGATGCTAGAATGTGATTCGGGGTGGAATTCCATGTCTAAAAATATTATTATTAGCTGTTTTTAAAAATCGAGTGTTTTTGCTGCCCCAGGAATAAAACGCGTGATGCCACGGTCAGAATAAAAGCTGCCAAGGAGCAAAAAAAATTTTTTTTCTCAAATGTAATAACGGATGGGAGAATGTGATTCGGGGTGGAATTCCATGTCTAAAAATATTATTATTAGCTGTTTTTAAAAATCTAGTGTTTTTGCTGCCCGAGGAAGAAAACGCGTGATGCCGCGGTCAGAAAAAAAGCTGCCCAGGAGCAAAAAAAATTTTTTTTTCTCAAATGTGATAACGGATGCTAGAATGTGATTCCGGGTGGAATTCCATGTCTAACAATATTATTATTAGCTGTTTTTAAAAATGGAGTGTTTTTGCTGCCCGAGGAAGAAAACGCGTGATGCCGCGGTCAGAAAAAAGGCTGCCCAGGAGGAAAAAATTTTTTTTTTCTCAAATGTAATAACGGATGCTAGAATGTGATTCGGGGTGGAATTCCATGTCTAAAAATATTATTATTAGCTGTTTTTAAAAATCAAGTGTTTTTGCTGCCCGAGGAAGAAAACGCGTGATGCCGCGGTCAGAAAAAAAGCTGCCCAGGAGCAAAAAAATTTTTTTTCCTCAAATGTAATAACGGATGCTAGAATGTGATTCGGGGTGGAATTCCATGTCTAAAAATATTATTATTAGCTGTTTTTAAAAATCAAGTGTTTTTGCTGCCCGAGGAAGAAAACGCGTGATACCGCGGTCAGAAAAAAAGCTGCACAGGAGCAAAAAAAATTTTTTTTCTCAAATGTAATAACGGATGGTAAAATGTGATTCGGGGTGGAATTCCATGTCTAACAATATTATTATTAGCTGTTTTTAAAAATCGAGTGTTTTTGCTGCCCGAGGAAGAAAACGCGTGATGCCGCGATCAGAAAAAAAGCTGCCCAGGAACAAAAAATTTTTTTTTTCTCAAATGTAATAACGGATGCTAGAATGTGATTCGGGGTGGAATTCCATGTCTAAAAATATTATTATTAGCTGTTTTTAAAAATCGAGTGTTTTTGCTGCCCGAGGAAGAAAACGCGTGATGCCGCGGTCAGAAAAAAGGCTGCCCAGGAGGAAAAAATTTTTTTTTTCTCAAATGTAATAAGGGATGCTAGAATGTGATTCGGGGTGGAATTCCATGTCTAAAAATATTATTATTAGCTGTTTTTAAAAATCAAGTGTTTTTGCTGCCCGAGGAAGAAAACGCGTGATGCCGCGGTCAGAAAAAAACCTGCCCAGGAGACTTCGGTTTCCTTGTCTTCGGCGGCGATGGTGCCCTTTTAAGCACCGCCAGCCCCGCTGCTCGTAGAGCCGCTTCTCGATTGTGAAGCGGCTTGAAAGCTTCAAAATCCTTAGGATTTTTGAAGAAAAGGCAGCAGGGTACAGGTCCAGCCCCTGCAACCCCCCCAGGGAATTGTTTCTGGGGAGGAAACAGGCGCGGCTCCCTTTCAACCTGCTGAGACTCCGGGCGGCGTGGGACGTCTCTGCTTCCGCAGAAGAAGCCGGCTGCAGGAAACTTTTAAAGAGCAAGGAAATAACCCAAATAAACACCTGAAATCTACGTGAACCCTGAAACTTTGAACTGCAAGTATTAGCACTTTGCTGATCTTTTATATTGAAGTGAAAATTTCTGAATGAGTGAAAGTGACTGGAGAAAATATGGCGCTCAGCATTAGAGTAAATGAATCAGCGAGTGTGGATTGGTGAAGTCATCTTGTTTTGTTACAAAGTTAAAAAGTTGCTATAAAGTTGCTCCGGCTGTAACAGGAACAAGAGGAAAATCTCTCCCTTTTATTTGACTTTGCTGCATTATAGTTTTGCCCTGATTAAATCTGGGGGACCTTTTTAGAAGGCTTTGTGGAGGTGGCAGAAGAAGCGGAACCTCCCTCTTTAGAAAAGCTAGCTTACGTGGCAGGATGGCTTCAAAGAAGCAGGAAGGCAAAACGGGGGGGATCCCCCACACGCAAACAGGACACGCAGTCACAAGCTCAGAAAAAAGATTTTGATATGGGAGATTTAAAAGAATTTATTTCAAAAATCTTGGATGACAAATTTCAAAAAGCTCAACAGGAAATAGATGATAAAATAAATAAAATAGATGATAAAATTCAAAAGTCTCAACAGGAAATTATGCAGGAAATGCAGCAGAACCAAAAGAAGGTGACCAAAAAAATAACAGATGTGGCGTCTGGCCTGGCAGGATTTATTATGAAAGTTGAATCAAAAGTGGATGAATTTAAATCAGAAGTTAATGCCAAGATGAAAAATAATGATCATAAATTTTTTGATGTTGATGATAAGATGCAGAGAGTTGAGAACGAGATTGTCATGATGCAATTCCGGGCAATGGAATTTGCTATACGGCTTCGAGGAATTAGAGAAGAGGAGAGACAAGATTTGAGACAGATTTGTGCTGAAGCCCTAGCTATGATCTTAAAAATTAATCCTGATATGGTTTTCTGTAAAATAGACAAAATTTACAGAGTCAACTCTTGGGTGGCCAGACAAAGACAATTGCCTAGAGATGTGGTCATATATTTTCTAGACAGAGCAATAAGAAATGATATCCTGCAAAAATCTTTTCTTACTTCTGTGCAAGTGGGCGGATCCAAGATCACAGTTTACAAGGAGCTTCCACCTAAGATGTTGAAATCCAGAAAAGATTTTGGCTTTCTTGTTAAAGAATTGCAGAATAATCAGATCCCATTTCGTTGGGATGCTCCAACTGGCATAATTTTGAGATATAAGGGAGAGAAACACCGTTTGAATACTGTGGAGAAGGCGGAGCAATTCTATACTGAGATTTTTAAAGAAAGAACACCATCCCCACGTACATCTACAGTTTTGGAGATTAAGGAGAGTGATAAGAAGCAACTTCAAGAACCGCAACAACAATCTAAGCAGGAACCAGAGGAGTTGAAGGGCGCTGAAGGAGGTTTTCTGGATGAGCCTTTGCTGGAACCTTCTCCAATCTTGGAGCCGACTTGGGTGGCTGAAGTCAAGGACCAGCGTATAACCCGAGCAAAATCCAAGGAACTTAAAGAAAAGTTACAGCAGGAAAGACAAGATGAAAAGGCTGGGGCCATGGGGAATGTAGGACAGAAGATCTCGGATGAAATCCGAATATTCTGTTCTCTGCTCCAGAAAGAGAATAATGATGATTAAATGTTTATCTTGGAATGTGAATGGGTTGAATGCAACACAGAAAAGGAAGAAAGTATTTGCATATTTAAAACAACATAATAATGATATAATTTGCTTACAAGAAACGCATATTACAGCTCAAGATCAAAACTATTTGAAAAATTCCAAATTAGGAACACATTTTATATCTTCAACTAACCAAAAAAAGAATGGTGTGGTTATTTATGTAAATAAAAAATTAACAGCCAAACTTATAGAAGCTGATCAAGACGGCAGGTTTGTAGCAATTGAATTACTTTCTGCTAATAATCAAATTCTTTTGATAGGAATTTATGCTCCTAATCAACAACAGGACTATTTTTATAAAATGCTACATACTAAAATACTTCAATGGGATTATAGATCTATTTTAATTATGGGAGATTGGAATGGAGTAATTGACTCTAAATTAGACAAAAAGACTTTGGCGAAGTCAAGGATTAGATTACCACAGACCTTTTTTGATATGAAAGAAGACCTGGAATTAAAAGATATTTGGAGAATACATAACCCAAAAGAATTGGATTATACTTTCTTTTCTGACAGACTTAGATCCTTCTCTAGGATTGATTTCATTTTGTTGTCAGATGATTTACTTGTTAGGACAAAAAGAACAAAGATTCTGCCAAGAACTTTGACTGATCATAGCCCAGTGTGGATAGAAATTGAGACATGCAAGACTGAGAGACGCTCTTGGAGATTAAATGAAAACTTGTTCAGATATGAAAAAAATATAATAGAACTTAAAAAGTATTTGAAAGAGTTTTTTGAAATGAATTTGAATAAAGGCACCCCAATGGAAATTGTGTGGGACGCAAGCAAAGCTTATATGAGAGGGGTGCTTATTCATATGAACTCTAAACATAGGCTGACCCGACAAAAGAAAAGACTTGAATTGGAAGCAGAAATAAAGAACAAAGAACAGTTACTTATTAAAAACCCAACAGATGAAAGAATACGTGGTGTCATAAAACTTTTGAAAGATCAATTCCAAATGCTTATAGCGGAACAAGTTGCAACAAATTTACAATACGCAAAGCATAATACATTCTGCAACGCCAATAAACCGGGCAGGTGGTTGGCCTACACATTAAGGAAGAAACAGAGCATACGGACTATTGATAGTATTGATATTGGAGGGAAAGAAGTTTTTCAACAGAAATTAATAAAAGAAGCCTTTCTTGAATATTACACTAAACTATATGCCAGAGAGGAGGTGCAGAATGGACTTATAGAAAAATACTTAGACAACAAAAGAGTTACAAAAATCACTGAGCAACAAAAGAAAAGAATGAATTATCCTATAACAGAGGAGGAGATAATAGCAGCAATAAAACAATTAAAAACAGCTAAAGCTCCTGGAACGGATGGTCTGACTGCAGTGTATTATAAAACTTTGCAGGCAGAAATGGTGGAACAACTTAGAGACTTATTTTGTAATATACAACAAGGGGGAAAAGTACCCCCATCATGGACTACAGCTTATATTTCTCTGATACCAAAAGAATAAGCAGGTCCCAAAAAACCAGAGAACTACAGACCAATATCTCTTTTGAATACGGATTACAAAATTTATGCAAAAGTATTAGCCAACAGATTGATGCCAGTAATTCAAAAGGTGATTCATGATGATCAAGCGGGATTTATTGAGGGTAGGCACATGAATGACAATGTAAGGCAAGTAATAGATTTATTGGAATATCTTGAGAAGAATAAACAGATCCCTGCAGTGCTGGTTTTTCTGGATGCAGAGAAGGCCTTTGATAAAGTGGACTGGAATTTTCTATTAAAGACTTTAAAAAGGATGGACTTTGGGGACCAATTTATACAGGCGGTCTCAGCAATTTATCAAGATCAAAAGGCACAGATTATTATTAATGGAAGTTTGACAACAGAGTTTAAAATCAAAAAAGGAACAAGACAGGGATGTCCGCTGTCCCCATTGTTGTTGATTTTAACACTAGAAGTCTTGTTAAATACAATAAGGGACTCTAATACTTTGAAAGGTATAATGATAAGGCAAGAGGATTACAGAATAAAGGCATTTGCAGATGATCTGGTTGTTACCCTATCACAGCCAATGGAATCAATAATCCAGATGAAGGACATTATACAAGACTATGGTAAAGTTTCAGGTTTTAGATTGAACCAGAAAAAAACTAAGATGGTAGTCAAAAATATGACACAAGATTGTAAACTTGAGCTTGAAAGGAGGGCAGGTTTTGAGATTGTACCAAAGGTAAAATATCTAGGAGTTCAGGTTGCAGAATCAAATATGAAATTGTTTCAAAATAATTATGAGGTGTTGTGGCGAGAGGTGCAAAAAGACATGGAGACTTGGAAAAAACTGCAGCTGTCTTTACTTGGAAGAATAGCAGCAGTTAAGATGAATATTTTGCCAAGATTTCTTTTTTTGTTTCAAATGATTCCGGTGCTCAAAAATGATAAACAACTAAAAGTATGGCAAACTGGAGTGAACAAGTTTGTCTGGAACGAGAAAAAACCAAGAGTAAAAATGAAAATTATGCAAGACGTTCCAGAAAGGGGAGGTCTTAAACTTCCAAACCTACAGTTATATTATGATGCAGCAGCTTTGACTTTAGCAAGTGATTGGTTTGGAGGAAAAAAGACTGGAATATTAAACGCAGAAAGTTTCGATTTGGAATTTGGATGGCACGCTTACTTATTTTATGACAGTAAAGTGGACAAAGTATTCAAAAGCCACATACTCAGAGATTCTTTGTTGAGAGTTTGGAAGAAGCACCGAACCAATTGGGATTATAAAATACCGTTATGGCTGGATCTTGGTCATACTTTGTGGAATACAAATATAATGTCACTCGGGGGGTTTTTATATAAAGAGGTTCTTTTTACAGATGCGGGCAGATGGCACCTGAAGACATTACAGACATTGTTGGCTGAAAGGATTAATTTAACTTGGTTACAATATAATCAATTGCAATTGAGATGGAAAGAGGACCAAAAAACTGGTATTATGGAGTATGAGGAAGAATTGGTCAGACATATAAAAGAGAAAGGCCCAATGCATATCAAAAGACTTTATAATGTTTTGTTAGAAAGGGATTCAGAAACTGAACTTGTTAAAGATTGCATGATTAAGTGGGCACAAAATTTTGAGGAACCAGTGATGTTGGAAACATGGGAAAAAATCTGGGTTCAGAATGTTAAATTTACACAGTCACAGAATTTGAGGGAAAATTTTTATAAAATGTTTTACAGATGGCATTTAGACCCCAAAAAATTGTTGTGTATGTACCCTAATGTGCAGCCTAAATGTTGGAGATGTGACTGTCTAGATGCAACATATTATCACGTTTGGTGGACCTGTAAGAAAGTTAAGGCCTTTTGGATAAAAATTTGGTGGGTCATGCAGAATGTCTTGAAGAAAAAAATTCAATTTTCTCCACAATTGTTTTTACTGGGCATAGCTAAGGGTTTTACATTGGGTGAAACAAAACTGATATTGCATATGATAACAGCAGCAAGATTGTTGATAGGTAAATATTGGAAAAATGAAGCGCTGCCCACGATCGAGGAATGGACTTTGAAGATGGCTAGTTTTGCAGAGATGGCGAAGATTTCAGCATATCTAAAAGACTGTTCACAAGAGACTTATGAATGGGAATGGAAGAGGTGGATAGATTATGTTCAGAACAAATATCAAACTAGAAAGTATCAAATAGCTTTTATTTGAGAATGATATATTAAGATAGAAATATTTTAAGGTAAAGAGGATGAAAAATTTATTTCAAAATGTTATATTAAGATAGAAATATTTTAAGGTAATGAAGATGAAAATTTTTAAGGGGGAGGGAAGGGTTCAAGTTTTATATACAAATGAGGGTTTTTCCCTCTACTTGATATGAGTATACTGTGTGGAAGTCTGGGGGAGAGGGGAGGGTTAGGGTGGGTTAGGGAGGTTGGGAAGTTGGGGGTGGGATGAGGGGGGAAAAAAAGGGGTGAAAATGTAATTGTAAAACTTTTGCAATAAAAAAAAAAAAGAAAAAAACCTGCCCAGGAGCAAGAAATTTTTTTTTTCTCAAATGTACTAACGGATGCTAGAATGTGATTCGGGGTGGAATTCCATGTCTAAAAATATTATTATTAGCTGTTTTTAAAAATCGAGTGTTTTTGCTGCCCAAGGAAGAAAACGCGTGATGCCGCGGTCAGAAAAAAACCTGCCCAGGAGCAAAACAATTTTTTTTTCTCAAATGTACTAACGGATGCTAGAATGTGATTCGGGGTGGAATTCCATGTCTAAAAATATTATTATTAGCTGTTTTTAAAAATCGAGTGTTTTTGCTTCCCAAGGAAGAAAACGCGTGATGCCGCGGTCAGAAAAAAACCTGCCCAGGAGCAAAAAAAATTTTTTTTCTCAAATGTACTAACGGATGCTAGAATGTGATTCGGGGTGGAATTCCATGTCTAAAAATATTATTATTAGCTGTTTTTAAATATCGAGTGTTTTTGCTGCCCGAGGAAGAAAACGCGTGATGCCGCGGTCAGAAAAAAAGCTGCCCAGGAGCAAAAAAATTTTTTTTTCTCAAATGTAATAACGGATGCTAGAATGTGATTCGGGGTGGATTTCCATGTCTAAAAATATTATTATTAGCTGTTTTTAAAAATTGAGTGTTTTTGCTGCCCGAGGAAGAAAACGCCTGATGCCGCGGTCAGAAAAAATGCTGCCCAGGAGCAAAAAAAAATTTTTTTCTCAAATGTAATAACGGATGCTAGAATGTGATTCGGGGTGGAATTCCATGTCATAAAATATTATTAGCTGTTTTTAAAAATCGAGTTTTTTAGCTGCCCGAGGAAGAAAACACGTGATGCCGCGGTCAGAAAAAAAGCTGCCCAGGAGCAAAAAATTTTTTTTCTCAAATGTAATAATGGTTGCTAGAACATGATTCGGGGTGGAATTCCAAGTCTAAAAATATTATTATTAGCTGTTTTTAAAAATCGAGTGTTTTTGCTGCCCGAGGAAGAAAACGAGTGATGCCGCCGTCAGAAAAAAAGCTGCCCAGGAGCAAAAAAAAATTTTCTTTCCCAAATGTAATAACGGATGCTAGAATGTCATGCAGTGTGGAATTCCATGTCTAAAAATATTATTATTAGCAGTTTTTAAAAATTGAGTGTTTTTGCTGCCCGAGGAAGAAAACGCGTGATGCCGCGGTCAGAAAAAAAGCTGCCCAGGAGCAAAAAAATTTTTTTTTCTCAAATGTAATAACGGATGCTAGAATGTGATTCGGGGTGGATTTCCATGACTAAAATATTATTATTAGCTGTTTTTAAAAATTGAGTGTTTTTGCTGCCCGAGGAAGAAAACGCGTGATGCCGCGGTCAGAGAAAAAGCTGCCCAGGAGCAAAAAAAATTTTTTTTCTCAAATGTAATAACGGATGCTAGAATGTGATTCCGGGTGGAATTCCATGTCTAAAAATATTATTAGCTGTTTTTAAAAATCGAGTGTTTTTGCTGCCCGAGGAAGAAAACGCGTGATGCCGCGGTCAGAAAAAATGCTGCCCAGGAGCAAAAAAATTTTCTTTCCCAAATGTAATAATGGTTGCTAGAATGTGATTCGGGGTGGAATTCCATGTCTAAAAATATTATTATTAGCTGTTTTTAAAAATCGAGCGTTTTTGCTGACCGAGGAAGAAAACGCGTGATGCTGCTGTCAGAAAAAAAGCTGCCCAGGAGCAAAAAATTTTTTTTTCTCAAATGTAATAACGGATGGTAGAATTTGATTTGGGGTTGAATTCCATGTCTAAAAATATTATTATTAGCTGTTTTTAAAAATCGAGTGTTTTTGCTGCCCGAGGAAGAAAACGCGTGATGCCGCAGACAGAAAAAAAGGTGCCCAGGAGCAAAAAAATTTTTTTTCTCAAATGTAATAACGGATGGTAGAATTTGATTTGGGGTGGAATTCCATATCTAAAAATATTATTATTAGCTGTTTTTAAAAATCGAGTGTTTTTGCTGCCCGAGGAAGAAAACGTCTGATGTCAGAAAAAATGCTGCCCAGGAGCAAAAAATTTTTTTTTTCTCAAATGTAATAACGGATGCTAAAACGTGATTCGGGGTTGAATTCCATGTCTAAAAATATTATTATTAGCTGTTTTTAACAATCGAGTGTTTTTGCTGCCCGAGGAAGAAAACGCGTGATGCCGCGGTCAGAAAAAAAGCTGCCCAGGAGCAAAAAAAAATTTTCTTTCCCAAATGTAATAACGGATGCTAGAATGTGATGCAGTGTGGAATTCCATGTCTAAAAATATTATTATTAGCTGTTTTTAAAAATGGAGTGTTTTTGCTGCCCGAGGAAGGAAACACGTGATTCCGTGGTCAGAAAAAAAGCTGCCCAGGAGCAAAAAAATTTTTTTTTCTCAAATGTAATAATGGATGCTAGAATGTGATTCGGGGTTGAATTCCATGTCTAAAAATATTATTATTAGCTGTTTTTAAAAATTGAGTGTTTTTGCTGACCGAGGAAGAAAACGCGTGATGCTGCGGTCAGAAAAAAAGCTGCCCAGGAGCAAAAAATTTTTTTTTCTCAAATGTAATAACGGATGGTAGAATTTGATTTGGGGTTGAATTCCATGTCTAAAAATATTATTATTAGCTGTTTTTAAAAATCGAGTGTTTTTGCTGCCCGAGGAAGAAAACGCGTGATGCCGCAGACAGAAAAAAAGCTGCCCAGGAGCAAAAAAATTTTTTTTCTCAAATGTAATAACGGATGGTAGAATTTGATTTGGGGTGGAATTCCATATCTAAAAATATTATTATTAGCTGTTTTTAAAAATCGAGTGTTTTTGCTGCCCGAGGAAGAAAACGTCTGATGTCAGAAAAAATGCTGCCCAGGAGCAAAAAAATTTTTTTTTCTCAAATGTAATAACGGATGCTAAAACGTGATTCGGGGTTGAATTCCATGTCTAAAAATATTATTATTAGCTGTTTTTAACAATCGAGTGTTTTTGCTGCCCGAGGAAGAAAACGCGTGATGCCGCGGTCAGAAAAAAAGCTGCCCAGGAGCAAAAAAAAATTTTCTTTCCCAAATGTAATAACAGATGCTAGAATGTGATGCAGTGTGGAATTCCATGTCTAAAAATATTATTATTAGCTGTTTTTAAAAATGGAGTGTTTTTGCTGCCCGAGGAAGGAAACGCGTGATTCCGTGGTCAGAAAAAAACCTGCCCAGGAGCAAAAAAAATTTTTTTTCTCAAATGTACTAACGGATGCTAGAATGTGATTCGGGGTGGAATTCCATGTCTAAAAATATTATTATTAGCTGTTTTTAAATATCGAGTGTTTTTGGTGCCCGAGGATGAAAACGCGTGATGCCGTGGTCAGAAAAAAACCTGCCCAGGAGCAAAAAAAATTTTTTTTCTCAAATGTAATAACGGATGCTAGAATGTGATTCGGGGTGGAATTCCATGTCTAAAAATATTATTATTAGCTGTTTTTAAAAATCGAGTGTTTTTGCTGCCCGAGGAAGAAAACGCCTGATGCCGCGGTCAGAAAAAATGCTGCCCAGGAGCAAAAAAAAATTTTTTTCTCAAATGTAATAACGGATGCTAGAATGTGATTCGGGGTGGAATTCCATGTCATAAAATATTATTAGCTGTTTTTAAAAATCGAGTTTTTTAGCTGCCCGAGGAAGAAAACACGTGATGCCGCGGTCAGAAAAAAAGCTGCCCAGGAGCAAAAAATTTTTTTTCTCAAATGTAATAATGGTTGCTAGAACATGATTCGGGGTGGAATTCCAAGTCTAAAAATATTATTATTAGCTGTTTTTAAAAATCGAGTGTTTTTGCTGCCCGAGGAAGAAAACGAGTGATGCCGCCGTCAGAAAAAAAGCTGCCCAGGAGCAAAAAAAAATTTTCTTTCCCAAATGTAATAACGGATGCTAGAATGTCATGCAGTGTGGAATTCCATGTCTAAAAATATTATTATTAGCAGTTTTTAAAAATTGAGTGTTTTTGCTGCCCGAGGAAGAAAACGCGTGATGCCGCGGTCAGAAAAAAAGCTGCCCAGGAGCAAAAAAATTTTTTTTTCTCAAATGTAATAACGGATGCTAGAATGTGATTCGGGGTGGATTTCCTTGTCTAAAAATATTATTATTAGCTGTTTTTAAAAATTGAGTGTTTTTGCTGCCCGAGGAAGAAAACGCCTGATGCCGCGGTCAGAAAAAATGCTGCCCAGGAGCAAAAAAAAATTTTTTTCTCAAATGTAATAACGGATGCTAGAATGTGATTCGGGGTGGAATTCCATGTCATAAAATATTATTAGC
Organism: Arizona elegans; assembly: GCA_022577455.1. NCBI lineage: Eukaryota > Metazoa > Chordata > Lepidosauria > Squamata > Colubridae > Arizona > Arizona elegans. The sequence continues at coordinate 162,534,308 of JAKOOJ010000001.1, forward strand.
TGTTTTTAAAAATCGAGTTTTATAGCTGCCCGAGGAAGAAAACACGTGATGCCGCGGTCAGAAAAAAAGCTGCCCAGGAGCAAAAAATTTTTTTTCTCAAATGTAATAATGGTTGCTAGAACATGATTCGGGGTGGAATTCCAAGTCTAAAAATATTATTATTAGCTGTTTTTAAAAATCGAGTGTTTTTGCTGCCCGAGGAAGAAAACGAGTGATGCCGCCGTCAGAAAAAAAGCTGCCCAGGAGCAAAAAAAAATTTTCTTTCCCAAATGTAATAACGGATGCTAGAATGTGATTCGGCGTGGATTTCCATGTCTAAAATATTATTATTAGCTGTTTTTAAAAATTGAGTGTTTTTGCTGCCCGAGGAAGAAAACGCGTGATGCCGCGGTCAGAAAAAAAGCTGCCCAGGAGCAAAAAAAATTTTTTTTCTCAAATGTAATAACGGATGCTAGAATGTGATTCCGGGTGGAATTCCATGTCTAAAAATATTATTAGCTGTTTTTAAAAATCGAGTGTTTTTGCTGCCCGAGGAAGAAAACGCGTGATGCCGCGGTCAGAAAAAATGCTGCCCAGGAGCAAAAAAATTTTCTTTCCCTAATGTAATAATGGTTGCTAGAATGTGATTCGGGGTGGAATTCCATGTCTAAAAATATTATTATTAGCTGTTTTTAAAAATCGAGTGTTTTTGCTGACCGAGGAAGAAAACGCGTGATGCTGCGGTCAGAAAAAAAGCTGCCCAGGAGCAAAAAATTTTTTTTTCTCAAATGTAATAACGGATGGTAGAATTTGATTTGGGGTTGAATTCCATGTCTAAAAATATTATTATTAGCTGTTTTTAAAAATCGAGTGTTTTTGCTGCCCGAGGAAGAAAACGCGTGATGCCGCAGACAGAAAAAAAGGTGCCCAGGAGCAAAAAAATTTTTTTTCTCAAATGTAATAACGGATGGTAGAATTTGATTTGGGGTGGAATTCCATATCTAAAAATATTATTATTAGCTGTTTTTAAAAATCGAGTGTTTTTGCTGCCCGAGGAAGAAAACGTCTGATGTCAGAAAAAATGCTGCCCAGGAGCAAAAAAATTTTTTTTTCTCAAATGTAATAACGGATGCTAAAACGTGATTCGGGGTTGAATTCTATGTCTAAAAATATTATTATTAGCTGTTTTTAACAATCGAGTGTTTTTGCTGCCCGAGGAAGAAAACGCGTGATGCCGCGGTCAGAAAAAAAGCTGCCCAGGAGCAAAAAAAAATTTTCTTTCCCAAATGTAATAACGGATGCTAGAATGTGATGCAGTGTGGAATTCCATGTCTAAAAATATTATTATTAGCTGTTTTTAAAAATGGAGTGTTTTTGCTGCCCGAGGAAGGAAACACGTGATTCCGTGGTCAGAAAAAAAGCTGCCCAGGAGCAAAAAAAAATTTTTTTTTTCTCAAATGTAATAATGGATGCTAGAATGTGATTCGGGGTTGAATTCCATGTCTAAAAATATCATTATTAGCTGTTTTTAAAAATTGAGTGTTTTTGCTGACCGAGGAAGAAAACGCGTGATGCTGCGGTCAGAAAAAAAGCTGCCCAGGAGCAAAAAATTTTTTTTTCTCAAATGTAATAACGGATGGTAGAATTTGATTTGGGGTTGAATTCCATGTCTAAAAATATTATTATTAGCTGTTTTTAAAAATCGAGTGTTTTTGCTGCCCGAGGAAGAAAACGCGTGATGCCGCAGACAGAAAAAAAGCTGCCCAGGAGCAAAAAAATTTTTTTTCTCAAATGTAATAACGGATGGTAGAATTTGATTTGGGGTGGAATTCCATATCTAAAAATATTATTATTAGCTGTTTTTAAAAATCGAGTGTTTTTGCTGCCCGAGGAAGAAAACGTCTGATGTCAGAAAAAATGCTGCCCAGGAGCAAAAAATTTTTTTTTTCTCAAATGTAATAACGGATGCTAAAACGTGATTCGGGGTTGAATTCCATGTCTAAAAATATTATTATTAGCTGTTTTTAACAATCGAGTGTTTTTGCTGCCCGAGGAAGAAAACGCGTGATGCCGCGGTCAGAAAAAAAGCTGCCCAGGAGCAAAAAAAAATTTTCTTTCCCAAATGTAATAACGGATGCTAGAATGTGATGCAGTGTGGAATTCCATGTCTAAAAATATTATTATTAGCTGTTTTTAAAAATGGAGTGTTTTTGCTGCCCGAGGAAGGAAACGCGTGATTCCGTGGTCAGAAAAAAAGCTGCCCAGGAGCAAAAAAATATTTTTTTCTCAAATGTAATAACGGATGCTAGAATGTGATTCGGGGTGGAATTCCATGTCTAAAAATATTATTATTAGCTGTTTTTAAAAATGGAGTGTTTTTGCTGCCCGAGGAAGAAAACGCGTGATGCCGCGGTCAGAAAAAAAGCTGCCCAGGAGCAAAAAAAAAATTTTTTTTTCTCAAATGTAATAATGGATGCTAGAATGTGATTCGGGGTTGAATTCCATGTCTAAAAATATTATTATTAGCTGTTTTTAAAAATTGAGTGTTTTTGCTGCCTGAGCAAAAAAACGCATGATGCCGCGGTAGGAAAAAAAGCTGCCCAGGAACAAAAAAATTTTTTTTTTCTCAAATGTAATAAGGGATGCTAGAATGTGATTCGGGGTGGAATTCCATGTCTAAAAATATTATTATTAGCTGTTTTTAAAAATCGAGTGTTTTTGCTGCCCGAGGAAGAAAACGTCTGATGTCAGAAAAAATGCTGCCCAGGAGCAAAAAATTTTTTTTTTCTCAAATGTAATAACGGATGCTAGAATGTGATTCGGGGTTGAATTCCATGTCTAAAAATATTATTATTAGCTGTTTTTAAAAATTGAGTGTTTTTGCTGCCTGAGCAAAAAAACGCATGATGCCACGGTAGGAAAAAAAGCTGCCCAGGAACAAAAAAAATTTTTTTTTCTCAAATGTAATAAGGGATGCTAGAATGTGATTCGGGGTGGAATTCCATGTCTAAAAATATTATTATTAGCTGTTTTTAAAAATCAAGTGTTTTTGCTGCCCGAGGAAGAAAACGCGTGATGCCGCGGTGAGAAAAAAACCTGCCCAGGAGACTTCCGGTTTCCTTGTCTTCGGCGGCGATGGTGCCCTTTTAAGCACCGCCAGCACCGCCGCTCGTAGAGCCGCTTCTCGATTGTGAAGCGGCTTGAAAGCTTCAAAATCCTTAGGATTTTTGAAGAAAAGGCAGCAGGGTACAGGTCCAGCCCCTGCAACCCCCCCAGGGAATTGTTTCTGGGGAGGAAACAGGCGCGGCTCCCTTTCAACCTGCTGAGACTCCGGGCGGCGTGGGACGTCTCTGCTTCCGCAGAAGAAGCCGGCTGCAGGAAACTTTTAAAGAGCAAGGAAATAACCCAAATAAACACCTGAAATCTACGTGAACCCTGAAATTTTGAACTGCAAGTATTAGCACTTTGCTGATCTTTTATATTGAAGTGAAAATTTCTGAATGAGTGAAAGTGACTGGAGAAAATATGGCGCTCAGCATTAGAGTAAATGAATCAGCGAGTGTGGATTGGTGAAGTCATCTTGTTTTGTTACAAAGTTAAAAAGTTGCTATAAAGTTGCTCCGGCTGTAACAGGAACAAGAGGAAAATCTCTCCCTTTTATTTGACTTTGCTGCATTATAGTTTTGCCCTGATTAAATCTGGGGGACCTTTTTAGAAGGCTTTGTGGAGGTGGCAGAAGAAGCGGAACCTCCCTCTTTAGAAAAGCTAGCTTACGTGGCAGGATGGCTTCAAAGAAGCAGGAAGGCAAAACAGGGGGGGGATCCCCCACACGCAAACAGGACACGCAGTCACAAGCTCAGAAAAAAGATTTTGATATGGGAGATTTAAAAGAATTTATTTCAAAAATCTTGGATGACAAATTTCAAAAAGCTCAACAGGAAATAGATGATAAAATAAATAAAATAGATGATAAAATTCAAAAGTCTCAACAGGAAATTATGCAGGAAATGCAGCAGAACCAAAAGAAGGTGACCAAAAAAATAACAGATGTGGCGTCTGGCCTGGCAGGATTTATTATGAAAGTTGAATCAAAAGTGGATGAATTTAAATCAGAAGTTAATGCCAAGATGAAAAATAATGATCATAAATTTTTTGATGTTGATGATAAGATGCAGAGAGTTGAGAACGAGATTGTCATGATGCAATTCCGGGCAATGGAATTTGCTATACGGCTTCGAGGAATTAGAGAAGAGGAGAGACAAGATTTGAGACAGATTTGTGCTGAAGCCCTAGCTATGATCTTAAAAATTAATCCTGATATGGTTTTCTGTAAAATAGACAAAATTTACAGAGTCAACTCTTGGGTGGCCAGACAAAGACAATTGCCTAGAGATGTGGTCATATATTTTCTAGACAGAGCAATAAGAAATGATATCCTGCAAAAATCTTTTCTTACTTCTGTGCAAGTGGGCGGATCCAAGATCACAGTTTACAAGGAGCTTCCACCTAAGATGTTGAAATCCAGAAAAGATTTTGGCTTTCTTGTTAAAGAATTGCAGAATAATCAGATCCCATTTCGTTGGGACGCTCCAACTGGCATAATTTTGAGATATAAGGGAGAGAAACACCGTTTGAATACTGTGGAGAAGGCGGAGCAATTCTATACTGAGATTTTTAAAGAAAGAACACCATCCCCACGTACATCTACAGTTTTGGAGATTAAGGAGAGTGATAAGAAGCAACTTCAAGAACCGCAACAACAATCTAAGCAGGAACCAGAGGAGTTGAAGGGCGCTGAAGGAGGTTTTCTGGATGAGCCTTTGCTGGAACCTTCTCCAATCTTGGAGCTGACTTGGGTGGCTGAAGTCAAGGACCAGCGTATAACCCGAGCAAAATCCAAGGAACTTAAAGAAAAGTTACAGCAGGAAAGACAAGATGAAAAGGCTGGGGCCGTGGGGAATGTAGGACAGAAGATCTCGGATGAAATCCGAATATTCTGTTCTCTGCTCCAGAAAGAGAATAATGATGATTAAATGTTTATCTTGGAATGTGAATGGGTTGAATGCAACACAGAAAAGGAAGAAAGTATTTGCATATTTAAAACAACATAATAATGATATAATTTGCTTACAAGAAACGCATATTACAGCTCAAGATCAAAACTATTTGAAAAATTCCAAATTAGGAACACATTTTATATCTTCAACTAACCAAAAAAAGAATGGTGTGGTTATTTATGTAAATAAAAAATTAACAGCCAAACTTATAGAAGCTGATCAAGACGGCAGGTTTGTAGCAATTGAATTACTTTCTGCTAATAATCAAATTCTTTTGATAGGAATTTATGCTCCTAATCAACAACAGGACTATTTTTATAAAATGCTACATACTAAAATACTTCAATGGGATTATAGATCTATTTTAATTATGGGAGATTGGAATGGAGTAATTGACTCTAAATTAGACAAAAAGACTTTGGCGAAGTCAAGGATTAGATTACCACAGACCTTTTTTGATATGAAAGAAGACCTGGAATTAAAAGATATTTGGAGAATACATAACCCAAAAGAATTGGATTATACTTTCTTTTCTGACAGACTTAGATCCTTCTCTAGGATTGATTTCATTTTGTTGTCAGATGATTTACTTGTTAGGACAAAAAGAACAAAGATTCTGCCAAGAACTTTGACTGATCATAGCCCAGTGTGGATAGAAATTGAGACATGCAAGACTGAGAGACGCTCTTGGAGATTAAATGAAAACTTGTTCAGATATGAAAAAAATATAATAGAACTTAAAAAGTATTTGAAAGAGTTTTTTGAAATGAATTTGAATAAAGGCACCCCAATGGAAATTGTGTGGGACGCAAGCAAAGCTTATATGAGAGGGGTGCTTATTCATATGAACTCTAAACATAGGCTGACCCGACAAAAGAAAAGACTTGAATTGGAAGCAGAAATAAAGAACAAAGAACAGTTACTTATTAAAAACCCAACAGATGAAAGAATACGTGGTGTCATAAAACTTTTGAAAGATCAATTCCAAATGCTTATAGCGGAACAAGTTGCAACAAATTTACAATACGCAAAGCATAATACATTCTGCAACGCCAATAAACCGGGCAGGTGGTTGGCCTACACATTAAGGAAGAAACAGAGCATACGGACTATTGATAGTATTGATATTGGAGGGAAAGAAGTTTTTCAACAGAAATTAATAAAAGAAGCCTTTCTTGAATATTACACTAAACTATATGCCAGAGAGGAGGTGCAGAATGGACTTATAGAAAAATACTTAGACAACAAAAGAGTTACAAAAATCACTGAGCAACAAAAGAAAAGAATGAATTATCCTATAACAGAGGAGGAGATAATAGCAGCAATAAAACAATTAAAAACAGCTAAAGCTCCTGGAACGGATGGTCTGACTGCAGTGTATTATAAAACTTTGCAGGCAGAAATGGTGGAACAACTTAGAGACTTATTTTGTAATATACAACAAGGGGGAAAAGTACCCCCATCATGGACTACAGCTTATATTTCTCTGATACCAAAAGAATAAGCAGGTCCCAAAAAACCAGAGAACTACAGACCAATATCTCTTTTGAATACGGATTACAAAATTTATGCAAAAGTATTAGCCAACAGATTGATGCCAGTAATTCAAAAGGTGATTCATGATGATCAAGCGGGATTTATTGAGGGTAGGCACATGAATGACAATGTAAGGCAAGTAATAGATTTATTGGAATATCTTGAGAAGAATAAACAGATCCCTGCAGTGCTGGTTTTTCTGGATGCAGAGAAGGCCTTTGATAAAGTGGACTGGAATTTTCTATTAAAGACTTTAAAAAGGATGGACTTTGGGGACCAATTTATACAGGCGGTCTCAGCAATTTATCAAGATCAAAAGGCACAGATTATTATTAATGGAAGTTTGACAACAGAGTTTAAAATCAAAAAAGGAACAAGACAGGGATGTCCGCTGTCCCCATTGTTGTTGATTTTAACACTAGAAGTCTTGTTAAATACAATAAGGGACTCTAATACTTTGAAAGGTATAATGATAAGGCAAGAGGATTACAGAATAAAGGCATTTGCAGATGATCTGGTTGTTACCCTATCACAGCCAATGGAATCAATAATCCAGATGAAGGACATTATACAAGACTATGGTAAAGTTTCAGGTTTTAGATTGAACCAGAAAAAAACTAAGATGGTAGTCAAAAATATGACACAAGATTGTAAACTTGAGCTTGAAAGGAGGGCAGGTTTTGAGATTGTACCAAAGGTAAAATATCTAGGAGTTCAGGTTGCAGAATCAAATATGAAATTGTTTCAAAATAATTATGAGGTGTTGTGGCGAGAGGTGCAAAAAGACATGGAGACTTGGAAAAAACTGCAGCTGTCTTTACTTGGAAGAATAGCAGCAGTTAAGATGAATATTTTGCCAAGATTTCTTTTTTTGTTTCAAATGATTCCGGTGCTCAAAAATGATAAACAACTAAAAGTATGGCAAACTGGAGTGAACAAGTTTGTCTGGAACGAGAAAAAACCAAGAGTAAAAATGAAAATTATGCAAGACGTTCCAGAAAGGGGAGGTCTTAAACTTCCAAACCTACAGTTATATTATGATGCAGCAGCTTTGACTTTAGCAAGTGATTGGTTTGGAGGAAAAAAGACTGGAATATTAAACGCAGAAAGTTTCGATTTGGAATTTGGATGGCACGCTTACTTATTTTATGACAGTAAAGTGGACAAAGTATTCAAAAGCCACATACTCAGAGATTCTTTGTTGAGAGTTTGGAAGAAGCACCGAACCAATTGGGATTATAAAATACCGTTATGGCTGGATCTTGGTCATACTTTGTGGAATACAAATATAATGTCACTCGGGGGGTTTTTATATAAAGAGGTTCTTTTTACAGATGCGGGCAGATGGCACCTGAAGACATTACAGACATTGTTGGCTGAAAGGATTAATTTAACTTGGTTACAATATAATCAATTGCAATTGAGATGGAAAGAGGACCAAAAAACTGGTATTATGGAGTATGAGGAAGAATTGGTCAGACATATAAAAGAGAAAGGCCCAATGCATATCAAAAGACTTTATAATGTTTTGTTAGAAAGGGATTCAGAAACTGAACTTGTTAAAGATTGCATGATTAAGTGGGCACAAAATTTTGAGGAACCAGTGATGTTGGAAACATGGGAAAAAATCTGGGTTCAGAATGTTAAATTTACACAGTCACAGAATTTGAGGGAAAATTTTTATAAAATGTTTTACAGATGGCATTTAGACCCCAAAAAATTGTTGTGTATGTACCCTAATGTGCAGCCTAAATGTTGGAGATGTGACTGTCTAGATGCAACATATTATCACGTTTGGTGGACCTGTAAGAAAGTTAAGGCCTTTTGGATAAAAATTTGGTGGGTCATGCAGAATGTCTTGAAGAAAAAAATTCAATTTTCTCCACAATTGTTTTTACTGGGCATAGCTAAGGGTTTTACATTGGGTGAAACAAAACTGATATTGCATATGATAACAGCAGCAAGATTGTTGATAGGTAAATATTGGAAAAATGAAGCGCTGCCCACGATCGAGGAATGGACTTTGAAGATGGCTAGTTTTGCAGAGATGGCGAAGATTTCAGCATATCTAAAAGACTGTTCACAAGAGACTTATGAATGGGAATGGAAGAGGTGGATAGATTATGTTCAGAACAAATATCAAACTAGAAAGTATCAAATAGCTTTTATTTGAGAATGATATATTAAGATAGAAATATTTTAAGGTAAAGAGGATGAAAAATTTATTTCAAAATGTTATATTAAGATAGAAATATTTTAAGGTAATGAAGATGAAAATTTTTAAGGGGGAGGGAAGGGTTCAAGTTTTATATACAAATGAGGGTTTTTCCCTCTACTTGATATGAGTATACTGTGTGGAAGTCTGGGGGAGAGGGGAGGGTTAGGGTGGGTTAGGGAGGTTGGGAAGTTGGGGGTGGGATGAGGGGGGAAAAAAAGGGGTGAAAATGTAATTGTAAAACTTTTGCAATAAAAAAAAAAAAGAAAAAAACCTGCCCAGGAGCAAGAAATTTTTTTTTTCTCAAATGTACTAACGGATGCTAGAATGTGATTCGGGGTGGAATTCCATGTCTAAAAATATTATTATTAGCTGTTTTTAAAAATCGAGTGTTTTTGCTGCCCAAGGAAGAAAACGCGTGATGCCGCGGTCAGAAAAAAACCTGCCCAGGAGCAAAACAATTTTTTTTTCTCAAATGTACTAACGGATGCTAGAATGTGATTCGGGGTGGAATTCCATGTCTAAAAATATTATTATTAGCTGTTTTTAAAAATCGAGTGTTTTTGCTTCCCAAGGAAGAAAACGCGTGATGCCGCGGTCAGAAAAAAACCTGCCCAGGAGCAAAAAAAATTTTTTTTCTCAAATGTACTAACGGATGCTAGAATGTGATTCGGGGTGGAATTCCATGTCTAAAAATATTATTATTAGCTGTTTTTAAATATCGAGTGTTTTTGCTGCCCGAGGAAGAAAACGCGTGATGCCGCGGTCAGAAAAAAAGCTGCCCAGGAGCAAAAAAATTTTTTTTTCTCAAATGTAATAACGGATGCTAGAATGTGATTCGGGGTGGATTTCCATGTCTAAAAATATTATTATTAGCTGTTTTTAAAAATTGAGTGTTTTTGCTGCCCGAGGAAGAAAACGCCTGATGCCGCGGTCAGAAAAAATGCTGCCCAGGAGCAAAAAAAAATTTTTTTCTCAAATGTAATAACGGATGCTAGAATGTGATTCGGGGTGGAATTCCATGTCATAAAATATTATTAGCTGTTTTTAAAAATCGAGTTTTTTAGCTGCCCGAGGAAGAAAACACGTGATGCCGCGGTCAGAAAAAAAGCTGCCCAGGAGCAAAAAATTTTTTTTCTCAAATGTAATAATGGTTGCTAGAACATGATTCGGGGTGGAATTCCAAGTCTAAAAATATTATTATTAGCTGTTTTTAAAAATCGAGTGTTTTTGCTGCCCGAGGAAGAAAACGAGTGATGCCGCCGTCAGAAAAAAAGCTGCCCAGGAGCAAAAAAAAATTTTCTTTCCCAAATGTAATAACGGATGCTAGAATGTCATGCAGTGTGGAATTCCATGTCTAAAAATATTATTATTAGCAGTTTTTAAAAATTGAGTGTTTTTGCTGCCCGAGGAAGAAAACGCGTGATGCCGCGGTCAGAAAAAAAGCTGCCCAGGAGCAAAAAAATTTTTTTTTCTCAAATGTAATAACGGATGCTAGAATGTGATTCGGGGTGGATTTCCATGTCTAAAATATTATTATTAGCTGTTTTTAAAAATTGAGTGTTTTTGCTGCCCGAGGAAGAAAACGCGTGATGCCGCGGTCAGAGAAAAAGCTGCCCAGGAGCAAAAAAAATTTTTTTTCTCAAATGTAATAACGGATGCTAGAATGTGATTCCGGGTGGAATTCCATGTCTAAAAATATTATTAGCTGTTTTTAAAAATCGAGTGTTTTTGCTGCCCGAGGAAGAAAACGCGTGATGCCGCGGTCAGAAAAAATGCTGCCCAGGAGCAAAAAAATTTTCTTTCCCAAATGTAATAATGGTTGCTAGAATGTGATTCGGGGTGGAATTCCATGTCTAAAAATATTATTATTAGCTGTTTTTAAAAATCGAGCGTTTTTGCTGACCGAGGAAGAAAACGCGTGATGCTGCTGTCAGAAAAAAAGCTGCCCAGGAGCAAAAAATTTTTTTTTCTCAAATGTAATAACGGATGGTAGAATTTGATTTGGGGTTGAATTCCATGTCTAAAAATATTATTATTAGCTGTTTTTAAAAATCGAGTGTTTTTGCTGCCCGAGGAAGAAAACGCGTGATGCCGCAGACAGAAAAAAAGGTGCCCAGGAGCAAAAAAATTTTTTTTCTCAAATGTAATAACGGATGGTAGAATTTGATTTGGGGTGGAATTCCATATCTAAAAATATTATTATTAGCTGTTTTTAAAAATCGAGTGTTTTTGCTGCCCGAGGAAGAAAACGTCTGATGTCAGAAAAAATGCTGCCCAGGAGCAAAAAATTTTTTTTTTCTCAAATGTAATAACGGATGCTAAAACGTGATTCGGGGTTGAATTCCATGTCTAAAAATATTATTATTAGCTGTTTTTAACAATCGAGTGTTTTTGCTGCCCGAGGAAGAAAACGCGTGATGCCGCGGTCAGAAAAAAAGCTGCCCAGGAGCAAAAAAAAATTTTCTTTCCCAAATGTAATAACGGATGCTAGAATGTGATGCAGTGTGGAATTCCATGTCTAAAAATATTATTATTAGCTGTTTTTAAAAATGGAGTGTTTTTGCTGCCCGAGGAAGGAAACACGTGATTCCGTGGTCAGAAAAAAAGCTGCCCAGGAGCAAAAAAATTTTTTTTTCTCAAATGTAATAATGGATGCTAGAATGTGATTCGGGGTTGAATTCCATGTCTAAAAATATTATTATTAGCTGTTTTTAAAAATTGAGTGTTTTTGCTGACCGAGGAAGAAAACGCGTGATGCTGCGGTCAGAAAAAAAGCTGCCCAGGAGCAAAAAATTTTTTTTTCTCAAATGTAATAACGGATGGTAGAATTTGATTTGGGGTTGAATTCCATGTCTAAAAATATTATTATTAGCTGTTTTTAAAAATCGAGTGTTTTTGCTGCCCGAGGAAGAAAACGCGTGATGCCGCAGACAGAAAAAAAGCTGCCCAGGAGCAAAAAAATTTTTTTTCTCAAATGTAATAACGGATGGTAGAATTTGATTTGGGGTGGAATTCCATATCTAAAAATATTATTATTAGCTGTTTTTAAAAATCGAGTGTTTTTGCTGCCCGAGGAAGAAAACGTCTGATGTCAGAAAAAATGCTGCCCAGGAGCAAAAAAATTTTTTTTTCTCAAATGTAATAACGGATGCTAAAACGTGATTCGGGGTTGAATTCCATGTCTAAAAATATTATTATTAGCTGTTTTTAACAATCGAGTGTTTTTGCTGCCCGAGGAAGAAAACGCGTGATGCCGCGGTCAGAAAAAAAGCTGCCCAGGAGCAAAAAAAAATTTTCTTTCCCAAATGTAATAACGGATGCTAGAATGTGATGCAGTGTGGAATTCCATGTCTAAAAATATTATTATTAGCTGTTTTTAAAAATGGAGTGTTTTTGCTGCCCGAGGAAGGAAACACGTGATTCCGTGGTCAGAAAAAAAGCTGCCCAGGAGCAAAAAAATTTTTTTTTCTCAAATGTAATAATGGATGCTAGAATGTGATTCGGGGTTGAATTCCATGTCTAAAAATATTATTATTAGCTGTTTTTAAAAATTGAGTGTTTTTGCTGACCGAGGAAGAAAACGCGTGATGCTGCGGTCAGAAAAAAAGCTGCCCAGGAGCAAAAAATTTTTTTTTCTCAAATGTAATAACGGATGGTAGAATTTGATTTGGGGTTGAATTCCATGTCTAAAAATATTATTATTAGCTGTTTTTAAAAATCGAGTGTTTTTGCTGCCCGAGGAAGAAAACGCGTGATGCCGCAGACAGAAAAAAAGGTGCCCAGGAGCAAAAAAATTTTTTTTCTCAAATGTAATAACGGATGGTAGAATTTGATTTGGGGTGGAATTCCATATCTAAAAATATTATTATTAGCTGTTTTTAAAAATCGAGTGTTTTTGCTGCCCGAGGAAGAAAACGTCTGATGTCAGAAAAAATGCTGCCCAGGAGCAAAAAAATTTTTTTTTCTCAAATGTAATAACGGATGCTAAAACGTGATTCGGGGTTGAATTCTATGTCTAAAAATATTATTATTAGCTGTTTTTAACAATCGAGTGTTTTTGCTGCCCGAGGAAGAAAACGCGTGATGCCGCGGTCAGAAAAAAAGCTGCCCAGGAGCAAAAAAAAATTTTCTTTCCCAAATGTAATAACGGATGCTAGAATGTGATGCAGTGTGGAATTCCATGTCTAAAAATATTATTATTAGCTGTTTTTAAAAATGGAGTGTTTTTGCTGCCCGAGGAAGGAAACACGTGATTCCGTGGTCAGAAAAAAAGCTGCCCAGGAGCAAAAAAAAATTTTTTTTTTCTCAAATGTAATAATGGATGCTAGAATGTGATTCGGGGTTGAATTCCATGTCTAAAAATATCATTATTAGCTGTTTTTAAAAATTGAGTGTTTTTGCTGACCGAGGAAGAAAACGCGTGATGCTGCGGTCAGAAAAAAAGCTGCCCAGGAGCAAAAAATTTTTTTTTCTCAAATGTAATAACGGATGGTAGAATTTGATTTGGGGTTGAATTCCATGTCTAAAAATATTATTATTAGCTGTTTTTAAAAATCGAGTGTTTTTGCTGCCCGAGGAAGAAAACGCGTGATGCCGCAGACAGAAAAAAAGCTGCCCAGGAGCAAAAAAATTTTTTTTCTCAAATGTAATAACGGATGGTAGAATTTGATTTGGGGTGGAATTCCATATCTAAAAATATTATTATTAGCTGTTTTTAAAAATCGAGTGTTTTTGCTGCCCGAGGAAGAAAACGTCTGATGTCAGAAAAAATGCTGCCCAGGAGCAAAAAATTTTTTTTTTCTCAAATGTAATAACGGATGCTAAAACGTGATTCGGGGTTGAATTCCATGTCTAAAAATATTATTATTAGCTGTTTTTAACAATCGAGTGTTTTTGCTGCCCGAGGAAGAAAACGCGTGATGCCGCGGTCAGAAAAAAAGCTGCCCAGGAGCAAAAAAAAATTTTCTTTCCCAAATGTAATAACGGATGCTAGAATGTGATGCAGTGTGGAATTCCATGTCTAAAAATATTATTATTAGCTGTTTTTAAAAATGGAGTGTTTTTGCTGCCCGAGGAAGGAAACGCGTGATTCCGTGGTCAGAAAAAAAGCTGCCCAGGAGCAAAAAAATATTTTTTTCTCAAATGTAATAACGGATGCTAGAATGTGATTCGGGGTGGAATTCCATGTCTAAAAATATTATTATTAGCTGTTTTTAAAAATGGAGTGTTTTTGCTGCCCGAGGAAGAAAACGCGTGATGCCGCGGTCAGAAAAAAAGCTGCCCAGGAGCAAAAAAAAAATTTTTTTTTCTCAAATGTAATAATGGATGCTAGAATGTGATTCGGGGTTGAATTCCATGTCTAAAAATATTATTATTAGCTGTTTTTAAAAATTGAGTGTTTTTGCTGCCTGAGCAAAAAAACGCATGATGCCGCGGTAGGAAAAAAAGCTGCCCAGGAACAAAAAAATTTTTTTTTTCTCAAATGTAATAAGGGATGCTAGAATGTGATTCGGGGTGGAATTCCATGTCTAAAAATATTATTATTAGCTGTTTTTAAAAATCGAGTGTTTTTGCTGCCCGAGGAAGAAAACGTCTGATGTCAGAAAAAATGCTGCCCAGGAGCAAAAAATTTTTTTTTTCTCAAATGTAATAACGGATGCTAGAATGTGATTCGGGGTTGAATTCCATGTCTAAAAATATTATTATTAGCTGTTTTTAAAAATTGAGTGTTTTTGCTGCCTGAGCAAAAAAACGCATGATGCCACGGTAGGAAAAAAAGCTGCCCAGGAAGAAAAAAAATTTTTTTTTCTCAAATGTAATAAGGGATGCTAGAATGTGATTCGGGGTGGAATTCCATGTCTAAAAATATTATTATTAGCTGTTTTTAAAAATCAAGTGTTTTTGCTGCCCGAGGAAGAAAACGCGTGATGCCGCGGTGAGAAAAAAACCTGCCCAGGAGACTTCCGGTTTCCTTGTCTTCGGCGGCGATGGTGCCCTTTTAAGCACCGCCAGCACCGCCGCTCGTAGAGCCGCTTCTCGATTGTGAAGCGGCTTGAAAGCTTCAAAATCCTTAGGATTTTTGAAGAAAAGGCAGCAGGGTACAGGTCCAGCCCCTGCAACCCCCCCAGGGAATTGTTTCTGGGGAGGAAACAGGCGCGGCTCCCTTTCAACCTGCTGAGACTCCGGGCGGCGTGGGACGTCTCTGCTTCCGCAGAAGAAGCCGGCTGCAGGAAACTTTTAAAGAGCAAGGAAATAACCCAAATAAACACCTGAAATCTACGTGAACCCTGAAATTTTGAACTGCAAGTATTAGCACTTTGCTGATCTTTTATATTGAAGTGAAAATTTCTGAATGAGTGAAAGTGACTGGAGAAAATATGGCGCTCAGCATTAGAGTAAATGAATCAGCGAGTGTGGATTGGTGAAGTCATCTTGTTTTGTTACAAAGTTAAAAAGTTGCTATAAAGTTGCTCCGGCTGTAACAGGAACAAGAGGAAAATCTCTCCCTTTTATTTGACTTTGCTGCATTATAGTTTTGCCCTGATTAAATCTGGGGGACCTTTTTAGAAGGCTTTGTGGAGGTGGCAGAAGAAGCGGAACCTCCCTCTTTAGAAAAGCTAGCTTACGTGGCAGGATGGCTTCAAAGAAGCAGGAAGGCAAAACAGGGGGGGGATCCCCCACACGCAAACAGGACACGCAGTCACAAGCTCAGAAAAAAGATTTTGATATGGGAGATTTAAAAGAATTTATTTCAAAAATCTTGGATGACAAATTTCAAAAAGCTCAACAGGAAATAGATGATAAAATAAATAAAATAGATGATAAAATTCAAAAGTCTCAACAGGAAATTATGCAGGAAATGCAGCAGAACCAAAAGAAGGTGACCAAAAAAATAACAGATGTGGCGTCTGGCCTGGCAGGATTTATTATGAAAGTTGAATCAAAAGTGGATGAATTTAAATCAGAAGTTAATGCCAAGATGAAAAATAATGATCATAAATTTTTTGATGTTGATGATAAGATGCAGAGAGTTGAGAACGAGATTGTCATGATGCAATTCCGGGCAATGGAATTTGCTATACGGCTTCGAGGAATTAGAGAAGAGGAGAGACAAGATTTGAGACAGATTTGTGCTGAAGCCCTAGCTATGATCTTAAAAATTAATCCTGATATGGTTTTCTGTAAAATAGACAAAATTTACAGAGTCAACTCTTGGGTGGCCAGACAAAGACAATTGCCTAGAGATGTGGTCATATATTTTCTAGACAGAGCAATAAGAAATGATATCCTGCAAAAATCTTTTCTTACTTCTGTGCAAGTGGGCGGATCCAAGATCACAGTTTACAAGGAGCTTCCACCTAAGATGTTGAAATCCAGAAAAGATTTTGGCTTTCTTGTTAAAGAATTGCAGAATAATCAGATCCCATTTCGTTGGGACGCTCCAACTGGCATAATTTTGAGATATAAGGGAGAGAAACACCGTTTGAATACTGTGGAGAAGGCGGAGCAATTCTATACTGAGATTTTTAAAGAAAGAACACCATCCCCACGTACATCTACAGTTTTGGAGATTAAGGAGAGTGATAAGAAGCAACTTCAAGAACCGCAACAACAATCTAAGCAGGAACCAGAGGAGTTGAAGGGCGCTGAAGGAGGTTTTCTGGATGAGCCTTTGCTGGAACCTTCTCCAATCTTGGAGCCGACTTGGGTGGCTGAAGTCAAGGACCAGCGTATAACCCGAGCAAAATCCAAGGAACTTAAAGAAAAGTTACAGCAGGAAAGACAAGATGAAAAGGCTGGGGCCGTGGGGAATGTAGGACAGAAGATCTCGGATGAAATCCGAATATTCTGTTCTCTGCTCCAGAAAGAGAATAATGATGATTAAATGTTTATCTTGGAATGTGAATGGGTTGAATGCAACACAGAAAAGGAAGAAAGTATTTGCATATTTAAAACAACATAATAATGATATAATTTGCTTACAAGAAACGCATATTACAGCTCAAGATCAAAACTATTTGAAAAATTCCAAATTAGGAACACATTTTATATCTTCAACTAACCAAAAAAAGAATGGTGTGGTTATTTATGTAAATAAAAAATTAACAGCCAAACTTATAGAAGCTGATCAAGACGGCAGGTTTGTAGCAATTGAATTACTTTCTGCTAATAATCAAATTCTTTTGATAGGAATTTATGCTCCTAATCAACAACAGGACTATTTTTATAAAATGCTACATACTAAAATACTTCAATGGGATTATAGATCTATTTTAATTATGGGAGATTGGAATGGAGTAATTGACTCTAAATTAGACAAAAAGACTTTGGCGAAGTCAAGGATTAGATTACCACAGACCTTTTTTGATATGAAAGAAGACCTGGAATTAAAAGATATTTGGAGAATACATAACCCAAAAGAATTGGATTATACTTTCTTTTCTGACAGACTTAGATCCTTCTCTAGGATTGATTTCATTTTGTTGTCAGATGATTTACTTGTTAGGACAAAAAGAACAAAGATTCTGCCAAGAACTTTGACTGATCATAGCCCAGTGTGGATAGAAATTGAGACATGCAAGACTGAGAGACGCTCTTGGAGATTAAATGAAAACTTGTTCAGATATGAAAAAAATATAATAGAACTTAAAAAGTATTTGAAAGAGTTTTTTGAAATGAATTTGAATAAAGGCACCCCAATGGAAATTGTGTGGGACGCAAGCAAAGCTTATATGAGAGGGGTGCTTATTCATATGAACTCTAAACATAGGCTGACCCGACAAAAGAAAAGACTTGAATTGGAAGCAGAAATAAAGAACAAAGAACAGTTACTTATTAAAAACCCAACAGATGAAAGAATACGTGGTGTCATAAAACTTTTGAAAGATCAATTCCAAATGCTTATAGCGGAACAAGTTGCAACAAATTTACAATACGCAAAGCATAATACATTCTGCAACGCCAATAAACCGGGCAGGTGGTTGGCCTACACATTAAGGAAGAAACAGAGCATACGGACTATTGATAGTATTGATATTGGAGGGAAAGAAGTTTTTCAACAGAAATTAATAAAAGAAGCCTTTCTTGAATATTACACTAAACTATATGCCAGAGAGGAGGTGCAGAATGGACTTATAGAAAAATACTTAGACAACAAAAGAGTTACAAAAATCACTGAGCAACAAAAGAAAAGAATGAATTATCCTATAACAGAGGAGGAGATAATAGCAGCAATAAAACAATTAAAAACAGCTAAAGCTCCTGGAACGGATGGTCTGACTGCAGTGTATTATAAAACTTTGCAGGCAGAAATGGTGGAACAACTTAGAGACTTATTTTGTAATATACAACAAGGGGGAAAAGTACCCCCATCATGGACTACAGCTTATATTTCTCTGATACCAAAAGAATAAGCAGGTCCCAAAAAACCAGAGAACTACAGACCAATATCTCTTTTGAATACGGATTACAAAATTTATGCAAAAGTATTAGCCAACAGATTGATGCCAGTAATTCAAAAGGTGATTCATGATGATCAAGCGGGATTTATTGAGGGTAGGCACATGAATGACAATGTAAGGCAAGTAATAGATTTATTGGAATATCTTGAGAAGAATAAACAGATCCCTGCAGTGCTGGTTTTTCTGGATGCAGAGAAGGCCTTTGATAAAGTGGACTGGAATTTTCTATTAAAGACTTTAAAAAGGATGGACTTTGGGGACCAATTTATACAGGCGGTCTCAGCAATTTATCAAGATCAAAAGGCACAGATTATTATTAATGGAAGTTTGACAACAGAGTTTAAAATCAAAAAAGGAACAAGACAGGGATGTCCGCTGTCCCCATTGTTGTTGATTTTAACACTAGAAGTCTTGTTAAATACAATAAGGGACTCTAATACTTTGAAAGGTATAATGATAAGGCAAGAGGATTACAGAATAAAGGCATTTGCAGATGATCTGGTTGTTACCCTATCACAGCCAATGGAATCAATAATCCAGATGAAGGACATTATACAAGACTATGGTAAAGTTTCAGGTTTTAGATTGAACCAGAAAAAAACTAAGATGGTAGTCAAAAATATGACACAAGATTGTAAACTTGAGCTTGAAAGGAGGGCAGGTTTTGAGATTGTACCAAAGGTAAAATATCTAGGAGTTCAGGTTGCAGAATCAAATATGAAATTGTTTCAAAATAATTATGAGGTGTTGTGGCGAGAGGTGCAAAAAGACATGGAGACTTGGAAAAAACTGCAGCTGTCTTTACTTGGAAGAATAGCAGCAGTTAAGATGAATATTTTGCCAAGATTTCTTTTTTTGTTTCAAATGATTCCGGTGCTCAAAAATGATAAACAACTAAAAGTATGGCAAACTGGAGTGAACAAGTTTGTCTGGAACGAGAAAAAACCAAGAGTAAAAATGAAAATTATGCAAGACGTTCCAGAAAGGGGAGGTCTTAAACTTCCAAACCTACAGTTATATTATGATGCAGCAGCTTTGACTTTAGCAAGTGATTGGTTTGGAGGAAAAAAGACTGGAATATTAAACGCAGAAAGTTTCGATTTGGAATTTGGATGGCACGCTTACTTATTTTATGACAGTAAAGTGGACAAAGTATTCAAAAGCCACATACTCAGAGATTCTTTGTTGAGAGTTTGGAAGAAGCACCGAACCAATTGGGATTATAAAATACCGTTATGGCTGGATCTTGGTCATACTTTGTGGAATACAAATATAATGTCACTCGGGGGGTTTTTATATAAAGAGGTTCTTTTTACAGATGCGGGCAGATGGCACCTGAAGACATTACAGACATTGTTGGCTGAAAGGATTAATTTAACTTGGTTACAATATAATCAATTGCAATTGAGATGGAAAGAGGACCAAAAAACTGGTATTATGGAGTATGAGGAAGAATTGGTCAGACATATAAAAGAGAAAGGCCCAATGCATATCAAAAGACTTTATAATGTTTTGTTAGAAAGGGATTCAGAAACTGAACTTGTTAAAGATTGCATGATTAAGTGGGCACAAAATTTTGAGGAACCAGTGATGTTGGAAACATGGGAAAAAATCTGGGTTCAGAATGTTAAATTTACACAGTCACAGAATTTGAGGGAAAATTTTTATAAAATGTTTTACAGATGGCATTTAGACCCCAAAAAATTGTTGTGTATGTACCCTAATGTGCAGCCTAAATGTTGGAGATGTGACTGTCTAGATGCAACATATTATCACGTTTGGTGGACCTGTAAGAAAGTTAAGGCCTTTTGGATAAAAATTTGGTGGGTCATGCAGAATGTCTTGAAGAAAAAAATTCAATTTTCTCCACAATTGTTTTTACTGGGCATAGCTAAGGGTTTTACATTGGGTGAAACAAAACTGATATTGCATATGATAACAGCAGCAAGATTGTTGATAGGTAAATATTGGAAAAATGAAGCGCTGCCCACGATCGAGGAATGGACTTTGAAGATGGCTAGTTTTGCAGAGATGGCGAAGATTTCAGCATATCTAAAAGACTGTTCACAAGAGACTTATGAATGGGAATGGAAGAGGTGGATAGATTATGTTCAGAACAAATATCAAACTAGAAAGTATCAAATAGCTTTTATTTGAGAATGATATATTAAGATAGAAATATTTTAAGGTAAAGAGGATGAAAAATTTATTTCAAAATGTTATATTAAGATAGAAATATTTTAAGGTAATGAAGATGAAAATTTTTAAGGGGGAGGGAAGGGTTCAAGTTTTATATACAAATGAGGGTTTTTCCCTCTACTTGATATGAGTATACTGTGTGGAAGTCTGGGGGAGAGGGGAGGGTTAGGGTGGGTTAGGGAGGTTGGGAAGTTGGGGGTGGGATGAGGGGGGAAAAAAAGGGGTGAAAATGTAATTGTAAAACTTTTGCAATAAAAAAAAAAAGAAAAAAACCTGCCCAGGAGCAAGAAATTTTTTTTTTCTCAAATGTACTAACGGATGCTAGAATGTGATTCGGGGTGGAATTCCATGTCTAAAAACATTATTATTAGCTGTTTTTAAAAATCGAGTGTTTTTGCTGCCCGAGGAAGAAAACGCCTGATGCCGCGGTCAGAAAAAAAGCTGCCCAGGAGCAAAAAAATATTTTTTTTCTCAAATGTAATAACGGATGCTAGAATGTGATTCGGGGTGGAATTCCATGTCTAAAAATATTATTATTAGCTGTTTTTTAAAATCGAGTGTTTTTGCTGCCCGAGGAAGAAAACGCGTGATGCCGCGGTCAGAAAAAAAGCTGCCCAGGAGCAAAAAAAATTTTTTTTCTCAAATGTACTAACGGATGCTAGAATGTGATTCGGGGTAGAATTCCATGTCTAAAAATATTATTATTAGCTGTTTTTAACAATCGAGTGTTTTTGCTGCCCGAGGAAGAAAACGCGTGATGCCGCTGTCAGAAAAAAAGCTACCCAGGAGCAAAAAAAAATTTTTTTTCTCAAATGTAATAACGGATGCTAGAATGTGATTCGGGGTGGAATTCCAAGTCTAAAAATATTATTATTAGCTGTTTTTAAAAATCGAGTGTTTTTGCTGCCCGAGGAAGAAAACGCGTGATGCCGCGGTCAGAAAAAAAGCTGCCCAGGAGCAAAAAAATATTTTTTTCTCAAATGTAATAACGGATGCTAGAATGTGATTCGGGGTGGAATTCCATGTCTAAAATATTATTATTAGCTGTTTTTAAAAATTGAGTGTTTTTGCTGCCCGAGGAAGAAAACGCCTGATGCCGCGGTCAGAAAAAATGCTGCCCAGGAGAAAAAAAAAATTTTTTTCTCAAAAGTAATAATGGATGCTAGAATGTGATTCGGGGTGGAATTCCATGTCTAAAAATATTATTATTAGCTGTTTTTAAAAATCGAGTTTTTTAGCTGCCCGAGCAAGAAAAGATGTGATGCCGCGGTCAGAAAAAAAGCTGCCGAGGAGCCAAAAATTTTTTTTTCTCAAATGTAATAACGGTTGCTAGAACATGATTCGGGGTGGAATTCCATGTCTAAAAATATTATTATTAGCTGTTTTTAAAAATTGAGTGTTTTTGCTGCCCGAGGAAGAAAACGCCTGATGCCGCGGTCAGAAAAAATGCTGCCCAGGAGCAAAAAATTTTTTTTTCCCAAATGTAATAACGGATACTAGAATGTGATTCGGGGTGGAATTCCATGTCTAAAAATATTATTATTAGCTGTTTTTAAAAATCGAGTTTTTTAGCTGCCCGAGCAAGAAAGCACGTGATACCGCGGTCAGAAAAAAAGCTGCCCAGGAGCAAAAAAAAATTTTTTTTTCTCAAATGTAATAACGGATGCTAGAATGTGATTCCGGGTGGAATTCCATGTCTAAAAATATTATTAGCTGTTTTTAAAAATAGAGTGTTTTTGCTGCCCGAGGAAGAAAACGCGTGATGCCGCGGTCAGAAAAAAAGCTGCCCAGGAGCAAAAAAATTTTTTTTTCTCAAATGTAATAACGGATGCTAGAATGTGATTCGGGGTGGAATTCCATGTCTAAAAATATTATTATTAGCTGTTTTTAAAAATCGAGTGTTTTTGCTGCCCGAGGAAGAAAACGCCTGATGCCGCGGTCAGAAAAAAAGCTGCCCAGGAGCAAAAAAATTTTTTTTTCTCAAATGTAATAACGGATGCTAGAATGTGATTCGGGGTGGAATTCCATGTCTAAAAATATTATTATTAGCTGTTTTTAAAAATCGAGTTTTTTAGCTGCCCGAGCAAGAAAACACGTGATGCCGCGGTCAGAAAAAAAGCTGCCCAGGAGCAAAAAAAATTTTTTTTCTCAAATGTAATAACGGATGCTAGAATGTGATTCGGGGTGGAATTCCATGTCTAAAAATATTATTATTAGCTGTTTTTAAAAATTGAGTGTTTTTGCTGCCCGAGGAAGAAAACGCGTAATGATGCGGTAGGAAAAAAAGCTACCCAGGAGCAAAAAAAATTTTTTTTTCTCAAATGTAATAACAGATGCTAGAATGTGATTCGGGGTGGAATTCCATGTCTAAAAATATTATTATTAGCTGTTTTTAAAAATCGAGTGTTTTTGCTTCCCGAGGAAGAAAACGCGTGATGCCGCGGTCAGAAAAAAAGCTGCACAGGAGCAAAAAAAATTTTTTCTCAAATGTAATAACGGATGCTAGAATGTGATTCGGGGTGGAATTCCATGTCTAAAAATATTATTATTAGCTGTTTTTAAAAATCGAGTGTTTTTGCTGCCCGAGGAAGAAAACGCCTGATGCCGCAGTCAGAAAAAATGCTGCCCAGGAGCAAAAAAAATTTTTTTTCTCAAATGTAATAACGGATGCTAGAATGTGATTCGGGGTGGAATTCCATGTCTAAAAATATTATTATTAGCTGTTTTTAAAAATCGAGTTTTTTAGCTGCCCGAGCAAGAAAACACGTGATGCCGCGGTCAGAAAAAAAGCTGCCCAGGAGCAAAAAAAAATTTTTTTTCTCAAATGTAATAACGGATGCTAGAATGTGATTCGGGGTGGAATTCCATGTCTAAAAATATTATTATTAGCTGTTTTTAAAAATCGAGTGTTTTTGCTTCCCGAGGAAGAAAACGCGTGATGCCGCGGTCAGAAAAAAAGCTGCACAGGAGCAAAAAAAATTTTTTTCTCAAATGTAATAACGGATGCTAGAATGTGATTCGGGGTGGAATTCCATGTCTAAAAATATTATTATTAGCTGTTTTTAAAAATCGAGTGTTTTTGCTGCCCGAGGAAGAAAACGCCTGATGCCGCAGTCAGAAAAAATGCTGCCCAGGAGCAAAAAAAATTTTTTTTCTCAAATGTTATAACGGATGCTAGAATGTGATTCGGGGTGGAATTCCATGTCATAAAATATTATTAGCTGTTTTTAAAAATCGAGTTTTATAGCTGCCCCAGGAAGAAAACACGTGATGCCGCGGTCAGAAAAAAAGCTGCCGAGGAGCAAAAAAATTTTTTTCTCAAATGTAATAATGGTTGCTAGAACATGATTCGGGGTGGAATTCCAAGTCTAAAAATATTATTATTAGCTGTTTTTAAAAATCGAGTGTTTTTGCTGCCCGAGGAAGAAAACGAGTGATGCCGCCATCAGAAAAAAAGCTGCCCAGGAGCAAAAAAAAATTTTCTTTCCCAAATGTAATAACGGATGCTAGAATGTGATGCAGTGTGGAATTCCATGTCTAAAAATATTATTATTAGCAGTTTTTAAAAATTGAGTGTTTTTGCTGCCCGAGGAAGAAAACGCGTGATGCCGCGGTCAGAAAAAAAGCTGCCCAGGAGCAAAAAAATTTTTTTTTCTCAAATGTACTAACGGATGCTAGAATGTGATTCAGGGTGGAATTCCATGTCTAAAAATATTATTATTAGCTGTTTTTAAAAATTGAGTGTTTTTGCTGCCCGAGGAAGAAAACGCGTGATGCCGCGGTCAGAAAAAAAGCTGCCCAGGAGCAAAAAAATTTTTTTTTCTCAAATGTAATAACGGATGCTAGAATGTGATTCGGGGTGGAATTCCATGTCTAAAAATATTATTATTAGCTGTTTTTAAAAATCGAGTGTTTTTGCTGCCCGAGGAAGAAAACGCCTGATGCCGCGGTCAGAAAAAAAGCTGCCCAGGAGCAAAAAAATTTTTTTTTCTCAAATGTAATAACGGATGCTAGAATGTGATTCGGGGTGGAATTCCATGTCTAAAAATATTATTATTAGCTGTTTTTAAAAATCGAGTTTTTTAGCTGCCCGAGCAAGAAAACACGTGATGCCGCGGTCAGAAAAAAAGCTGCCCAGGAGCAAAAAAAATTTTTTTTCTCAAATGTAATAACGGATGCTAGAATGTGATGCAGTGTGGAATTCCATGTCTAAAAATATTATTATTAGCAGTTTTTAAAAATTGAGTGTTTTTGCTGCCCGAGGAAGAAAACGCGTGATGCCGCGGTCAGAAAAAATGCTGCCCAGGAGCAAAAAAATTTTTTTTCTCAAATGTAATAACGGATGCTAGAATGTGATTCGGGGTGGAATTCCATGTCATAAAATATTATTAGCTGTTTTTAAAAATCGAGTTTTATAGCTGCCCCAGGAAGAAAACACGTGATGCCGCGGTCAGAAAAAAAGCTGCCGAGGAGCAAAAAAATTTTTTTCTCAAATGTAATAATGGTTGCTAGAACATGATTCGGGGTGGAATTCCAAGTCTAAAAATATTATTATTAGCTGTTTTTAAAAATCGAGTGTTTTTGCTGCCCGAGGAAGAAAACGAGTGATGCCGCCATCAGAAAAAAAGCTGCCCAGGAGCAAAAAAAAATTTTCTTTCCCAAATGTAATAACGGATGCTAGAATGTGATGCAGTGTGGAATTCCATGTCTAAAAATATTATTATTAGCAGTTTTTAAAAATTGAGTGTTTTTGCTGCCCGAGGAAGAAAACGCGTGATGCCGCGGTCAGAAAAAAAGCTGCCCAGGAGCAAAAAAATTTTTTTTTCTCAAATGTACTAACGGATGCTAGAATGTGATTCAGGGTGGAATTCCATGTCTAAAAATATTATTATTAGCTGTTTTTAAAAATTGAGTGTTTTTGCTGCCCGAGGAAGAAAACGCGTGATGCCGCGGTCAGAAAAAAAGCTGCCCAGGAGCAAAAAAATTTTTTTTTCTCAAATGTAATAACGGATGCTAGAATGTGATTCGGGGTGGAATTCCATGTCTAAAAATATTATTATTAGCTGTTTTTAAAAATCGAGTGTTTTTGCTGCCCGAGGAAGAAAACGCCTGATGCCGCGGTCAGAAAAAAAGCTGCCCAGGAGCAAAAAAATTTTTTTTTCTCAAATGTAATAACGGATGCTAGAATGTGATTCGGGGTGGAATTCCATGTCTAAAAATATTATTATTAGCTGTTTTTAAAAATCGAGTTTTTTAGCTGCCCGAGCAAGAAAACACGTGATGCCGCGGTCAGAAAAAAAGCTGCCCAGGAGCAAAAAAAATTTTTTTTCTCAAATGTAATAACGGATGCTAGAATGTGATTCGGGGTGGAATTCCATGTCTAAAAATATTATTATTAGCTGTTTTTAAAAATTGAGTGTTTTTGCTGCCCGAGGAAGAAAACGCGTAATGATGCGGTAGGAAAAAAAGCTACCCAGGAGCAAAAAAAATTTTTTTTTCTCAAATGTAATAACAGATGCTAGAATGTGATTCGGGGTGGAATTCCATGTCTAAAAATATTATTATTAGCTGTTTTTAAAAATCGAGTGTTTTTGCTTCCCGAGGAAGAAAACGCGTGATGCCGCGGTCAGAAAAAAAGCTGCACAGGAGCAAAAAAAATTTTTTCTCAAATGTAATAACGGATGCTAGAATGTGATTCGGGGTGGAATTTCATGTCTAAAAATATTATTATTAGCTGTTTTTAAAAATCGAGTGTTTTTGCTGCCCGAGGAAGAAAACGCCTGATGCCGCGGTCAGAAAAAATGCTGCCCAGGAGCAAAAAAATTTTTTTTTCCCAAATGTAATAACGGATACTAGAATGTGATTCGGGGTGGAATTCCATGTCTAAAAATATTATTATTAGCTGTTTTTAAAAATCGAGTTTTTTAGCTGCCCGAGCAAGAAAGCACGTGATACCGCGGTCAGAAAAAAAGCTGCCCAGGAGCAAAAAAAATTTTTTTTTCTCAAATGTAATAACGGATGCTAGAATGTGATTCCGGGTGGAATTCCATGTCTAAAAATATTATTAGCTGTTTTTAAAAATAGAGTGTTTTTGCTGCCCGAGGAAGAAAACGCGTGATGCCGCGGTCAGAAAAAAAGCTGCCCAGGAGCAAAAAAATTTTTTTTTCTCAAATGTAATAACGGATGCTAGAATGTGATTCGGGGTGGAATTCCATGTCTAAAAATATTATTATTAGCTGTTTTTAAAAATCGAGTGTTTTTGCTGCCCGAGGAAGAAAACGCCTGATGCCGCGGTCAGAAAAAAAGCTGCCCAGGAGCAAAAAAATTTTTTTTTCTCAAATGTAATAACGGATGCTAGAATGTGATTCGGGGTGGAATTCCATGTCTAAAAATATTATTATTAGCTGTTTTTAAAAATCGAGTTTTTTAGCTGCCCGAGCAAGAAAACACGTGATGCCGCGGTCAGAAAAAAAGCTGCCCAGGAGCAAAAAAAATTTTTTTTCTCAAATGTAATAACGGATGCTAGAATGTGATTCGGGGTGGAATTCCATGTCTAAAAATATTATTATTAGCTGTTTTTAAAAATTGAGTGTTTTTGCTGCCCGAGGAAGAAAACGCGTAATGATGCGGTAGGAAAAAAAGCTACCCAGGAGCAAAAAAAATTTTTTTTTCTCAAATGTAATAACAGATGCTAGAATGTGATTCG
Organism: Arizona elegans; assembly: GCA_022577455.1. Taxonomy (NCBI): domain Eukaryota; kingdom Metazoa; phylum Chordata; class Lepidosauria; order Squamata; family Colubridae; genus Arizona; species Arizona elegans. The sequence continues at coordinate 162,561,464 of JAKOOJ010000001.1, forward strand.
GGGTGGAATTCCATGTCTAAAAATATTATTATTAGCTGTTTTTAAAAATCGAGTGTTTTTGCTTCCCGAGGAAGAAAACGCGTGATGCCGCGGTCAGAAAAAAAGCTGCACAGGAGCAAAAAAAATTTTTTCTCAAATGTAATAACGGATGCTAGAATGTGATTCGGGGTGGAATTCCATGTCTAAAAATATTATTATTAGCAGTTTTTAAAAATTGAGTGTTTTTGCTGCCCGAGGAAGAAAACGCGTGATGCCGCGGTCAGAAAAAAAGCTGCCCAGGAGCAAAAAAATTTTTTTTTTCTCAAATGTACTAACGGATGCTAGAATGTGATTCAGGGTGGAATTCCATGTCTAAAAATATTATTATTAGCTGTTTTTAAAAATTGAGTGTTTTTGCTGCCCGAGGAAGAAAACGCGTGATGCCGCGGTCAGAAAAAAAGCTGCCCAGGAGCAAAAAAATTTTTTTTTCTCAAATGTAATAACGGATGCTAGAATGTGATTCGGGGTGGAATTCCATGTCTAAAAATATTATTATTAGCTGTTTTTAAAAATCGAGTGTTTTTGCTGCCCGAGGAAGAAAACGCCTGATGCCGCGGTCAGAAAAAAAGCTGCCCAGGAGCAAAAAAATTTTTTTTTCTCAAATGTAATAACGGATGCTAGAATGTGATTCGGGGTGGAATTCCATGTCTAAAAATATTATTATTAGCTGTTTTTAAAAATCGAGTTTTTTAGCTGCCCGAGCAAGAAAACACGTGATGCCGCGGTCAGAAAAAAAGCTGCCCAGGAGCAAAAAAAATTTTTTTTCTCAAATGTAATAACGGATGCTAGAATGTGATTCGGGGTGGAATTCCATGTCTAAAAATATTATTATTAGCTGTTTTTAAAAATTGAGTGTTTTTGCTGCCCGAGGAAGAAAACGCGTAATGATGCGGTAGGAAAAAAAGCTACCCAGGAGCAAAAAAAATTTTTTTTTCTCAAATGTAATAACAGATGCTAGAATGTGATTCGGGGTGGAATTCCATGTCTAAAAATATTATTATTAGCTGTTTTTAAAAATCGAGTGTTTTTGCTTCCCGAGGAAGAAAACGCGTGATGCCGCGGTCAGAAAAAAAGCTGCACAGGAGCAAAAAAAATTTTTTCTCAAATGTAATAACGGATGCTAGAATGTGATTCGGGGTGGAATTTCATGTCTAAAAATATTATTATTAGCTGTTTTTAAAAATCGAGTGTTTTTGCTGCCCGAGGAAGAAAACGCCTGATGCCGCAGTCAGAAAAAATGCTGCCCAGGAGCAAAAAAAATTTTTTTTCTCAAATGTAATAACGGATGCTAGAATGTGATTCGGGGTGGAATTCCATGTCTAAAAATATTATTATTAGCTGTTTTTAAAAATCGAGTTTTTTAGCTGCCCGAGCAAGAAAACACGTGATGCCGCGGTCAGAAAAAAAGCTGCCCAGGAGCAAAAAAAATTTTTTTTCTCAAATGTAATAACGGATGCTAGAATGTGATTCGGGGTGGAATTCCATGTCTAAAAATATTATTATTAGCTGTTTTTAAAAATCGAGTGTTTTTGCTTCCCGAGGAAGAAAACGCGTGATGCCGCGGTCAGAAAAAAAGCTGCACAGGAGCAAAAAAAATTTTTTTCTCAAATGTAATAACGGATGCTAGAATGTGATTCGGGGTGGAATTCCATGTCTAAAAATATTATTATTAGCTGTTTTTAAAAATCGAGTGTTTTTGCTGCCCGAGGAAGAAAACGCCTGATGCCGCAGTCAGAAAAAATGCTGCCCAGGAGCAAAAAAAATTTTTTTTCTCAAATGTAATAACGGATGCTAGAATGTGATTCGGGGTGGAATTCCATGTCATAAAATATTATTAGCTGTTTTTAAAAATCGAGTTTTATAGCTGCCCCAGGAAGAAAACACGTGATGCCGCGGTCAGAAAAAAAGCTGCCGAGGAGCAAAAAAATTTTTTTCTCAAATGTAATAATGGTTGCTAGAACATGATTCGGGGTGGAATTCCAAGTCTAAAAATATTATTATTAGCTGTTTTTAAAAATCGAGTGTTTTTGCTGCCCGAGGAAGAAAACGAGTGATGCCGCCATCAGAAAAAAAGCTGCCCAGGAGCAAAAAAAAATTTTCTTTCCCAAATGTAATAACGGATGCTAGAATGTGATGCAGTGTGGAATTCCATGTCTAAAAATATTATTATTAGCAGTTTTTAAAAATTGAGTGTTTTTGCTGCCCGAGGAAGAAAACGCGTGATGCCGCGGTCAGAAAAAAAGCTGCCCAGGAGCAAAAAAATTTTTTTTTCTCAAATGTACTAATGGATGCTAGAATGTGATTCGGGGTGGAATTCCATGTCTAAAAATATTATTATTAGCTGTTTTTAAAAATTGAGTGTTTTTGCTGCCCGAGGAAGAAAACGCGTGATGCCGCGGTCAGAAAAAAAGCTGCACAGGAGCAAAAAAAATTTTTTTCTCAAATGTAATAACGGATGCTAGAATGTGATTCGGGGTGGAATTCCATGTCTAAAAATATTATTATTAGCTATTTTTAAAAATTGAGTGTTTTTGCTGCCCGAGGAAGAAAACACGTGATGATGCGGTAGGAAAAAGAGCTACACAGGAGCAAAAAAAAATTTTTTTTCTCAAATGTAATAACGGATGCTAGAATGTGATTCGGGGTGGAATTCCATGTCTAAAAATATTATTATTAGCTGTTTTTAAAAATCGAGTGTTTTTGCTTCCCGAGGAAGAAAACACGTGATGATGCGGTAGGAAAAAGAGCTACACAGGAGCAAAAAAAATTTTTTTTCTCAAATGTAATAACGGATGCTAGAATGTGATTCGGGGTGGAATTCCATGTCTAAAAATATTATTATTAGCTGTTTTTAAAAATCGAGTGTTTTTGCTTCCCGAGGAAGAAAACGCGTGATGCCGCGGTCAGAAAAAAAGCTGCACAGGAGCAAAAAAAATTTTTTCTCAAATGTAATAACGGATGCTAGAATGTGATTCGGGGTGGAATTCCATGTCTAAAAATATTATTATTAGCTGCTGTTAAAAATCGAATGTTTTTGCTGCCCGAGGAAGAAAACGTGTGATGCCGTAGTCAGAAAAAATGCTGCCCAGGAGCAAAAAAAATTTTTTTTCTCAAATGTAATAACGGATGCTAGAATGTGATTCGGGGTGGAATTCCATGTCTAAAAATATTATTATTAGCTGTTTTTAAAAATCGAGTTTTTTAGCTGCCCGAGCAAGAAAACACGTGATGCCGCGGTCAGAAAAAAAGCTGCCCAGGAGCAAAAAAAATTTTTTTTCTCAAATGTAATAACGGATGCTAGAATGTGATTCGGGGTGGAATTCCATGTCTAAAAATATTATTATTAGCTGTTTTTAAAAATCGAGTGTTTTTGCTTCCCGAGGAAGAAAACGCGTGATGCCGCGGTCAGAAAAAAAGCTGCACAGGAGCAAAAAAAATTTTTTTCTCAAATGTAATAACGGATGCTAGAATGTGATTCGGGGTGGAATTCCATGTCTAAAAATATTATTATTAGCTGTTTTTAAAAATCGAGTGTTTTTGCTGCCCGAGGAAGAAAACGCCTGATGCCGCAGTCAGAAAAAATGCTGCCCAGGAGCAAAAAAAATTTTTTTTCTCAAATGTAATAACGGATGCTAGAATGTGATTCGGGGTGGAATTCCATGTCATAAAATATTATTAGCTGTTTTTAAAAATCGAGTTTTATAGCTGCCCCAGGAAGAAAACACGTGATGCCGCGGTCAGAAAAAAAGCTGCCGAGGAGCAAAAAAATTTTTTTCTCAAATGTAATAATGGTTGCTAGAACATGATTCGGGGTGGAATTCCAAGTCTAAAAATATTATTATTAGCTGTTTTTAAAAATCGAGTGTTTTTGCTGCCCGAGGAAGAAAACGAGTGATGCCGCCATCAGAAAAAAAGCTGCCCAGGAGCAAAAAAAAATTTTCTTTCCCAAATGTAATAACGGATGCTAGAATGTGATGCAGTGTGGAATTCCATGTCTAAAAATATTATTATTAGCAGTTTTTAAAAATTGAGTGTTTTTGCTGCCCGAGGAAGAAAACGCGTGATGCCGCGGTCAGAAAAAAAGCTGCCCAGGAGCAAAAAAATTTTTTTTTCTCAAATGTACTAACGGATGCTAGAATGTGATTCGGGGTGGAATTCCATGTCTAAAAATATTATTATTAGCTGTTTTTAAAAATTGAGTGTTTTTGCTGCCCGAGGAAGAAAACGCGTGATGCCGCGGTCAGAAAAAAAGCTGCACAGGAGCAAAAAAAATTTTTTTCTCAAATGTAATAACGGATGCTAGAATGTGATTCGGGGTGGAATTCCATGTCTAAAAATATTATTATTAGCTATTTTTAAAAATTGAGTGTTTTTGCTGCCCGAGGAAGAAAACACGTGATGATGCGGTAGGAAAAAGAGCTACACAGGAGCAAAAAAAATTTTTTTTCTCAAATGTAATAACGGATGCTAGAATGTGATTCGGGGTGGAATTCCATGTCTAAAAATATTATTATTAGCTGTTTTTAAAAATCGAGTGTTTTTGCTGCCCGAGGAAGAAAACACGTGATGATGCGGTAGGAAAAAGAGCTACACAGGAGCAAAAAAAATTTTTTTTCTCAAATGTAATAACGGATGCTAGAATGTGATTCGGGGTGGAATTCCATATCTAAAAATATTATTATTAGCTGTTTTTAAAAATCGAGTGTTTTTGCTTCCCGAGGAAGAAAACGCGTGATGCCGCGGTCAGAAAAAAAGCTGCACAGGAGCAAAAAAAATTTTTTCTCAAATGTAATAACGGATGCTAGAATGTGATTCGGGGTGGAATTCCATGTCTAAAAATATTATTATTAGCTGCTGTTAAAAATCGAATGTTTTTGCTGCCCGAGGAAGAAAACGTGTGATGCCGCAGTCAGAAAAAATGCTGCCCAGGAGCAAAAAAAATTTTTTTTCTCAAATGTAATAACGGATGCTAGAATGTGATTCGGGGTGGAATTCCATGTCTAAAAATATTATTATTAGCTGTTTTTAAAAATCGAGTTTTTTAGCTGCCCGAGCAAGAAAACACGTGATGCCGCGGTCAGAAAAAAAGCTGCCCAGGAGCAAAAAAAATTTTTTTTCTCAAATGTAATAACGGATGCTAGAATGTGATTCGGGGTGGAATTCCATGTCTAAAAATATTATTATTAGCTGTTTTTAAAAATCGAGTGTTTTTGCTTCCCGAGGAAGAAAACGCGTGATGCCGCGGTCAGAAAAAAAGCTGCACAGGAGCAAAAAAAATTTTTTTCTCAAATGTAATAACGGATGCTAGAATGTGATTCGGGGTGGAATTCCATGTCTAAAAATATTATTATTAGCTGTTTTTAAAAATCGAGTGTTTTTGCTGCCCGAGGAAGAAAACGCCTGATGCCGCAGTCAGAAAAAATGCTGCCCAGGAGCAAAAAAAATTTTTTTTCTCAAATGTAATAACGGATGCTAGAATGTGATTCGGGGTGGAATTCCATGTCATAAAATATTATTAGCTGTTTTTAAAAATCGAGTTTTATAGCTGCCCCAGGAAGAAAACACGTGATGCCGCGGTCAGAAAAAAAGCTGCCGAGGAGCAAAAAAATTTTTTTCTCAAATGTAATAATGGTTGCTAGAACATGATTCGGGGTGGAATTCCAAGTCTAAAAATATTATTATTAGCTGTTTTTAAAAATCGAGTGTTTTTGCTGCCCGAGGAAGAAAACGCGTGATGCCGCGGTCAGAAAAAAAGCTGCCCAGGAGCAAAAAAATTTTTTTTTCTCAAATGTACTAACGGATGCTAGAATGTGATTCGGGGTGGAATTCCATGTCTAAAAATATTATTATTAGCTGTTTTTAAAAATTGAGTGTTTTTGCTGCCCGAGGAAGAAAACGCGTGATGCCGCGGTCAGAAAAAAAGCTGCACAGGAGCAAAAAAAATTTTTTTCTCAAATGTAATAACGGATGCCAGAATGTGATTCGGGGTGGAATTCCATGTCTAAAAATATTATTATTAGCTATTTTTAAAAATTGAGTGTTTTTGCTGCCCGAGGAAGAAAACACGTGATGATGCGGTAGGAAAAAGAGCTACACAGGAGCAAAAAAAATTTTTTTTCTCAAATGTAATAACGGATGCTAGAATGTGATTCGGGGTGGAATTCCATGTCTAAAAATATTATTATTAGCTGTTTTTAAAAATCGAGTGTTTTTGCTTCCCGAGGAAGAAAACGCGTGATGCCGCGGTCAGAAAAAAAGCTGCACAGGAGCAAAAAAAATTTTTTCTCAAATGTAATAACGGATGCTAGAATGTGATTCGGGGTGGAATTCCATGTCTAAAAATATTATTATTAGCTGCTGTTAAAAATCGAATGTTTTTGCTGCCCGAGGAAGAAAACGTGTGATGCTGCGGTCAGAAAAAAAGCTGCACAGGAGCAAAAAAAATTTTTTTCTCAAATGTAATAACGGATGCTAGAATGTGATTCGGGGTGGAATTCCATTTCTAAAAATATTATTATTAGCTGTTTTTAAATATCGAGTGTTTTTGGTGCCCGAGGATGAAAATGCGTGATGCCGCGGTGAGAATAAAAGCTGCACAGGAGCAAAAAATTTTTTTTTCTCAAATGTAATAACGGATGCTAGAATGTGATTCGGGGTGGAATTCCATTTCTAAAAATATTATTATTAGCTGTTTTTAAAAATCGAGTGTTTTTGCTGCCCAAGGAAGAAAACGCGTGATACCGCGGTCAGAAAAAAACCTGCCCAGGAGCAAAAAAATTTTTTTTTCTCAAATGTACTAACGGATGCTAGAATGTGATTCGGGGTGGAATTCCATGTCTAAAAATATTATTATTAGCTGTTTTTAACAATCGAGTGTTTTTGCTGCCCGAGGAAGAAAACGCGTAATGGCGCGGTCAGAAAAAAAGCTGCCCAGGAGCAAAAAAAAATTTTCTTTCCCAAATGTAATAACGGATGCTAGAATGTGATGCAGTGTGGAATTCCATGTCTAAAAATATTATTATTAGCAGTTTTTAAAAATTGAGTGTTTTTGCTGCCCGAGGAAGAAAACGCGTAATGATGTGGTAGGAAAAAAAGCTACCCAGGAGCAAAAAAAATTTTTTTTTCTCAAATGTAATAACAGATGCTAGAATGTGATTCGGGGTGGAATTCCATGTCTAAAAATATTATTATTAGCTGTTTTTAAAAATCGAGTGTTTTTGCTGCCCGAGGAAGAAAACGCGTGATGCCGCGGTCAGAAAAAAAGCTGCCCAGGAGCAAAAAAATTTTTTTTTCTCAAATGTAATAACGGATGCTAGAATGTGATTCGGGGTGGAATTCCATGTCTAAAAATATTATTATTAGCTGTTTTTAAAAATCGAGTGTTTTTGCTGCCCGAGGAAGAAAACGCCTGATGCCGCGGTCAGAAAAAATGCTGCCCAGGAGCAAAAAAAATTTTTTTTCTCAAATGTAATAACGGATGCTAGAATGTGATTCGGGGTGGAATTCCATGTCATAAAATATTATTAGCTGTTTTTAAAAATCGAGTTTTATAGCTGCCCGAGGAAGAAAACACGTGATGCCGCGGTCAGAAAAAAAGCTGCCGAGGAGCAAAAAATTTTTTTTCTCAAATGTAATAATGGTTGCTAGAACATGATTCGGGGTGGAATTCCAAGTCTAAAAATATTATTATTAGCTGTTTTTAAAAATCGAGTGTTTTTGCTGCCCGAGGAAGAAAACGAGTGATGCCGCCATCAGAAAAAAAGCTGCCCAGGAGCAAAAAAAAATTTTCTTTCCCAAATGTAATAACGGATGCTAGAATGTGATGCAGTGTGGAATTCCATGTCTAAAAATATTATTATTAGCAGTTTTTAAAAATTGAGTGTTTTTGCTGCCCGAGGAAGAAAACGCGTGATGCAGCAGTCAGAAAAAAAGCTGCACAGGAGCAAAAAATTTTTTTTTCTCAAATGTAATAACGGATGCTAGAATGTGATTCGGGGTAGAATTCCATGTCTAAAAATATTATTATTAGCTGTTTTTAAAAATCGAGTGTTTTTGGTGCCCGAGGATAAAAATGCGTGATGCCGCGGTGAGAATAAAAGCTGCACAGGAGCAAAAAAAATTTTTTTCTCAAATGTACTAACGGATGCTAGAATGTGATTCGGGGTGGAATTCCATGTCTAAAAATATTATTATTAGCTGCTGTTAAAAATTGAATGTTTTTGCTACCCGAGGAAGAAAACGTGTCATGCCGCGGTCAGAAAAAAAGCTGCACAGGAGCAAAAAAAAATTTTTTCTCAAATGTACTAACGGATGCTAGAATGTGATTCGGGGTGGAATTCCATTTCTAAAAATATTATTATTAGCTGTTTTTAAATATCGAGTGTTTTTGGTGCCCGAGGATGAAAACGCGTGATGCCGCGGTGAGAATAAAAGCTGCACAGGAGCAAAAAAAAATTTTTTCTCAAATGTAATAACGGATGCTAGAATGTGATTCGGGGTGGAATTCCATGTCTAAAAATATTATTATTAGCTGTTTTTAAAAATCGAGTGTTTTTGCTGCCCAAGAAAGAAAACGCGTGATGCCGCGGTCAGAAAAAAACCTGCCCAGGAGCAAAAAAATTTTTGTTTCTCAAATGTACTAAGGGATGCTAGAATGTGATTCGGGGTGGAATTCCATGTCTAAAAATATTATTATTAGCTGCTGTTAAAAATTGAATGTTTTTGCTACCCGAGGAAGAAAACGTGTCATGCCGCGGTCAGAAAAAAAGCTGCACAGGAGCAAAAAAAATTTTTTTTCTCAAATGTAATAACGGATGCTAGAATGTGATTCGGGGTGGAATTCCATGTCTAAAAATATTATTATTAGCTATTTTTAAAAATTGAGTGTTTTTGCTGCCCGAGGAAGAAAACACGTGATGATGCGGTAGGAAAAAAAGCTACACAGGAGCAAAAAAAATTTTTTTTCTCAAATGTAATAACGGATGCTAGAATGTGATTCGGGGTGGAATTCCATGTCTAAAAATATTATTATTAGCTGTTTTTAAAAATCGAGTGTTTTTGCTTCCCGAGGAAGAAAACGCGTGATGCCGCGGTCAGAAAAAAAGCTGCACAGGAGCAAAAAAATTTTTTTCTCAAATGTAATAACGGATGCTAGAATGTGATTCGGGGTGGAATTCCATGTCTAAAAATATTATTATTAGCTGCTGTTAAAAATCGAATGTTTTTGCTGCCCGAGGAAGAAAACGTGTGATGCGGCGGTCAGAAAAAAAGCTGCACAGGAGCAAAAAAAATTTTTTTCTCAAATGTAATAACGGATGCTAGAATGTGATTCGGGGTGGAATTCCATTTCTAAAAATATTATTATTAGCTGTTTTTAAAAATTGAGTGTTTTTGCTGCCCGAGGAAGAAAACGCCTGATGCCGCGGTCAGAAAAAATGCTGCCCAGGAGCAAAAAAATTTTTTTTTCCCAAATGTAATAACGGATACTAGAATGTGATTCGGGGTGGAATTCCATGTCTAAAAATATTATTATTAGCTGTTTTTAAAAATCGAGTGTTTTTGCTGCCCGAGGAAGAAAACGAGTGATGCCGCCATCAGAAAAAAAGCTGCCCAGGAGCAAAAAAAAATTTTCTTTCCCAAATGTAATAACGGATGCTAGAATGTGATGCAGTGTGGAATTCCATGTCTAAAAATATTATTATTAGCAGTTTTTAAAAATTGAGTGTTTTTGCTGCCCGAGGAAGAAAACGCGTGATGCCGCGGTCAGAAAAAAAGCTGCCCAGGAGCAAAAAAATTTTTTTTTCTCAAATGTACTAACGGATGCTAGAATGTGATTCGGGGTGGAATTCCATGTCTAAAAATATTATTATTAGCTGTTTTTAAAAATTGAGTGTTTTTGCTGCCCGAGGAAGAAAACGCGTGATGCCGCGGTCAGAAAAAAAGCTGCACAGGAGCAAAAAAAATTTTTTTCTCAAATGTAATAACGGATGCTAGAATGTGATTCGGGGTGGAATTCCATGTCTAAAAATATTATTATTAGCTATTTTTAAAAATTGAGTGTTTTTGCTGCCCGAGGAAGAAAACACGTGATGATGCGGTAGGAAAAAGAGCTACACAGGAGCAAAAAAAATTTTTTTTCTCAAATGTAATAACGGATGCTAGAATGTGATTCGGGGTGGAATTCCATGTCTAAAAATATTATTATTAGCTGTTTTTAAAAATTGAGTGTTTTTGCTGCCCGAGGAAGAAAACACGTGATGATGCGGTAGGAAAAAGAGCTACACAGGAGCAAAAAAAATTTTTTTTCTCAAATGTAATAACGGATGCTAGAATGTGATTCGGGGTGGAATTCCATATCTAAAAATATTATTATTAGCTGTTTTTAAAAATCGAGTGTTTTTGCTTCCCGAGGAAGAAAACGCGTGATGCCGCGGTCAGAAAAAAAGCTGCACAGGAGCAAAAAAAATTTTTTCTCAAATGTAATAACGGATGCTAGAATGTGATTCGGGGTGGAATTCCATGTCTAAAAATATTATTATTAGCTGCTGTTAAAAATCGAATGTTTTTGCTGCCCGAGGAAGAAAACGTGTGATGCCGCAGTCAGAAAAAATGCTGCCCAGGAGCAAAAAAAATTTTTTTTCTCAAATGTAATAACGGATGCTAGAATGTGATTCGGGGTGGAATTCCATGTCTAAAAATATTATTATTAGCTGTTTTTAAAAATCGAGTTTTTTAGCTGCCCGAGCAAGAAAACACGTGATGCCGCGGTCAGAAAAAAAGCTGCCCAGGAGCAAAAAAAATTTTTTTTCTCAAATGTAATAACGGATGCTAGAATGTGATTCGGGGTGGAATTCCATGTCTAAAAATATTATTATTAGCTGTTTTTAAAAATCGAGTGTTTTTGCTTCCCGAGGAAGAAAACGCGTGATGCCGCGGTCAGAAAAAAAGCTGCACAGGAGCAAAAAAAATTTTTTTCTCAAATGTAATAACGGATGCTAGAATGTGATTCGGGGTGGAATTCCATGTCTAAAAATATTATTATTAGCTGTTTTTAAAAATCGAGTGTTTTTGCTGCCCGAGGAAGAAAACGCCTGATGCCGCAGTCAGAAAAAATGCTGCCCAGGAGCAAAAAAAATTTTTTTTCTCAAATGTAATAACGGATGCTAGAATGTGATTCGGGGTGGAATTCCATGTCATAAAATATTATTAGCTGTTTTTAAAAATCGAGTTTTATAGCTGCCCCAGGAAGAAAACACGTGATGCCGCGGTCAGAAAAAAAGCTGCCGAGGAGCAAAAAAATTTTTTTCTCAAATGTAATAATGGTTGCTAGAACATGATTCGGGGTGGAATTCCAAGTCTAAAAATATTATTATTAGCTGTTTTTAAAAATCGAGTGTTTTTGCTGCCCGAGGAAGAAAACGAGTGATGCCGCCATCAGAAAAAAAGCTGCCCAGGAGCAAAAAAAAATTTTCTTTCCCAAATGTAATAACGGATGCTAGAATGTGATGCAGTGTGGAATTCCATGTCTAAAAATATTATTATTAGCAGTTTTTAAAAATTGAGTGTTTTTGCTGCCCGAGGAAGAAAACGCGTGATGCCGCGGTCAGAAAAAAAGCTGCCCAGGAGCAAAAAAATTTTTTTTTCTCAAATGTACTAACGGATGCTAGAATGTGATTCGGGGTGGAATTCCATGTCTAAAAATATTATTATTAGCTGTTTTTAAAAATTGAGTGTTTTTGCTGCCCGAGGAAGAAAACGCGTGATGCCGCGGTCAGAAAAAAAGCTGCACAGGAGCAAAAAAAATTTTTTTCTCAAATGTAATAACGGATGCTAGAATGTGATTCGGGGTGGAATTCCATGTCTAAAAATATTATTATTAGCTATTTTTAAAAATTGAGTGTTTTTGCTGCCCGAGGAAGAAAACACGTGATGATGCGGTAGGAAAAAGAGCTACACAGGAGCAAAAAAAATTTTTTTTCTCAAATGTAATAACGGATGCTAGAATGTGATTCGGGGTGGAATTCCATGTCTAAAAATATTATTATTAGCTGTTTTTAAAAATCGAGTGTTTTTGCTTCCCGAGGAAGAAAACGCGTGATGCCGCGGTCAGAAAAAAAGCTGCACAGGAGCAAAAAAAATTTTTTCTCAAATGTAATAACGGATGCTAGAATGTGATTCGGGGTGGAATTCCATGTCTAAAAATATTATTATTAGCTGCTGTTAAAAATCGAATGTTTTTGCTGCCCGAGGAAGAAAACGTGTGATGCTGCGGTCAGAAAAAAAGCTGCACAGGAGCAAAAAAAATTTTTTTCTCAAATGTAATAACGGATGCTAGAATGTGATTCGGGGTGGAATTCCATTTCTAAAAATATTATTATTAGCTGTTTTTAAATATCGAGTGTTTTTGGTGCCCGAGGATGAAAATGCGTGATGCCGCGGTGAGAATAAAAGCTGCACAGGAGCAAAAAATTTTTTTTTCTCAAATGTAATAACGGATGCTAGAATGTGATTCGGGGTGGAATTCCATTTCTAAAAATATTATTATTAGCTGTTTTTAAAAATCGAGTGTTTTTGCTGCCCAAGGAAGAAAACGCGTGATACCGCGGTCAGAAAAAAACCTGCCCAGGAGCAAAAAAATTTTTTTTTCTCAAATGTACTAACGGATGCTAGAATGTGATTCGGGGTGGAATTCCATGTCTAAAAATATTATTATTAGCTGTTTTTAACAATCGAGTGTTTTTGCTGCCCGAGGAAGAAAACGCGTAATGGCGCGGTCAGAAAAAAAGCTGCCCAGGAGCAAAAAAAAATTTTCTTTCCCAAATGTAATAACGGATGCTAGAATGTGATGCAGTGTGGAATTCCATGTCTAAAAATATTATTATTAGCAGTTTTTAAAAATTGAGTGTTTTTGCTGCCCGAGGAAGAAAACGCGTAATGATGTGGTAGGAAAAAAAGCTACCCAGGAGCAAAAAAAATTTTTTTTTCTCAAATGTAATAACAGATGCTAGAATGTGATTCGGGGTGGAATTCCATGTCTAAAAATATTATTATTAGCTGTTTTTAAAAATCGAGTGTTTTTGCTGCCCGAGGAAGAAAACGCGTGATGCCGCGGTCAGAAAAAAAGCTGCCCAGGAGCAAAAAAATTTTTTTTTCTCAAATGTAATAACGGATGCTAGAATGTGATTCGGGGTGGAATTCCATGTCTAAAAATATTATTATTAGCTGTTTTTAAAAATCGAGTGTTTTTGCTGCCCGAGGAAGAAAACGCCTGATGCCGCGGTCAGAAAAAATGCTGCCCAGGAGCAAAAAAAATTTTTTTTCTCAAATGTAATAACGGATGCTAGAATGTGATTCGGGGTGGAATTCCATGTCATAAAATATTATTAGCTGTTTTTAAAAATCGAGTTTTATAGCTGCCCGAGGAAGAAAACACGTGATGCCGCGGTCAGAAAAAAAGCTGCCGAGGAGCAAAAAATTTTTTTTCTCAAATGTAATAATGGTTGCTAGAACATGATTCGGGGTGGAATTCCAAGTCTAAAAATATTATTATTAGCTGTTTTTAAAAATCGAGTGTTTTTGCTGCCCGAGGAAGAAAACGAGTGATGCCGCCATCAGAAAAAAAGCTGCCCAGGAGCAAAAAAAAATTTTCTTTCCCAAATGTAATAACGGATGCTAGAATGTGATGCAGTGTGGAATTCCATGTCTAAAAATATTATTATTAGCAGTTTTTAAAAATTGAGTGTTTTTGCTGCCCGAGGAAGAAAACGCGTGATGCAGCGGTCAGAAAAAAAGCTGCACAGGAGCAAAAAATTTTTTTTTCTCAAATGTAATAACGGATGCTAGAATGTGATTCGGGGTAGAATTCCATGTCTAAAAATATTATTATTAGCTGTTTTTAAAAATCGAGTGTTTTTGGTGCCCGAGGATAAAAATGCGTGATGCCGCGGTGAGAATAAAAGCTGCACAGGAGCAAAAAAAATTTTTTTCTCAAATGTACTAACGGATGCTAGAATGTGATTCGGGGTGGAATTCCATGTCTAAAAATATTATTATTAGCTGCTGTTAAAAATTGAATGTTTTTGCTACCCGAGGAAGAAAACGTGTCATGCCGCGGTCAGAAAAAAAGCTGCACAGGAGCAAAAAAAAATTTTTTCTCAAATGTACTAACGGATGCTAGAATGTGATTCGGGGTGGAATTCCATTTCTAAAAATATTATTATTAGCTGTTTTTAAATATCGAGTGTTTTTGGTGCCCGAGGATGAAAACGCGTGATGCCGCGGTGAGAATAAAAGCTGCACAGGAGCAAAAAAAAATTTTTTCTCAAATGTAATAACGGATGCTAGAATGTGATTCGGGGTGGAATTCCATGTCTAAAAATATTATTATTAGCTGTTTTTAAAAATCGAGTGTTTTTGCTGCCCAAGAAAGAAAACGCGTGATGCCGCGGTCAGAAAAAAACCTGCCCAGGAGCAAAAAAATTTTTGTTTCTCAAATGTACTAAGGGATGCTAGAATGTGATTCGGGGTGGAATTCCATGTCTAAAAATATTATTATTAGCTGCTGTTAAAAATTGAATGTTTTTGCTACCCGAGGAAGAAAACGTGTCATGCCGCGGTCAGAAAAAAAGCTGCACAGGAGCAAAAAAAATTTTTTTTCTCAAATGTAATAACGGATGCTAGAATGTGATTCGGGGTGGAATTCCATGTCTAAAAATATTATTATTAGCTATTTTTAAAAATTGAGTGTTTTTGCTGCCCGAGGAAGAAAACACGTGATGATGCGGTAGGAAAAAAAGCTACACAGGAGCAAAAAAAATTTTTTTTCTCAAATGTAATAACGGATGCTAGAATGTGATTCGGGGTGGAATTCCATGTCTAAAAATATTATTATTAGCTGTTTTTAAAAATCGAGTGTTTTTGCTTCCCGAGGAAGAAAACGCGTGATGCCGCGGTCAGAAAAAAAGCTGCACAGGAGCAAAAAAATTTTTTTCTCAAATGTAATAACGGATGCTAGAATGTGATTCGGGGTGGAATTCCATGTCTAAAAATATTATTATTAGCTGCTGTTAAAAATCGAATGTTTTTGCTGCCCGAGGAAGAAAACGTGTGATGCTGCGGTCAGAAAAAAAGCTGCACAGGAGCAAAAAAAATTTTTTTCTCAAATGTAATAACGGATGCTAGAATGTGATTCGGGGTGGAATTCCATTTCTAAAAATATTATTATTAGCTGTTTTTAAAAATTGAGTGTTTTTGCTGCCCGAGGAAGAAAACGCCTGATGCCGCGGTCAGAAAAAATGCTGCCCAGGAGCAAAAAAATTTTTTTTTCCCAAATGTAATAACGGATACTAGAATGTGATTCGGGGTGGAATTCCATGTCTAAAAATATTATTATTAGCTGTTTTTAAAAATCGAGTGTTTTTGCTGCCCGAGGAAGAAAACGAGTGATGCCGCCATCAGAAAAAAAGCTGCCCAGGAGCAAAAAAAAATTTTCTTTCCCAAATGTAATAACGGATGCTAGAATGTGATGCAGTGTGGAATTCCATGTCTAAAAATATTATTATTAGCAGTTTTTAAAAATTGAGTGTTTTTGCTGCCCGAGGAAGAAAACGCGTGATGCCGCGGTCAGAAAAAAAGCTGCCCAGGAGCAAAAAAATTTTTTTTTCTCAAATGTACTAACGGATGCTAGAATGTGATTCGGGGTGGAATTCCATGTCAAAAAATATTATTATTAGCTGTTTTTAAAAATTGAGTGTTTTTGCTGCCCGAGGAAGAAAACGCGTGATGCCGCGGTCAGAAAAAAAGCTGCACAGGAGCAAAAAAAATTTTTTTCTCAAATGTAATAACGGATGCTAGAATGTGATTCGGGGTGGAATTCCATGTCTAAAAATATTATTATTAGCTATTTTTAAAAATTGAGTGTTTTTGCTGCCCGAGGAAGAAAACACGTGATGATGCGGTAGGAAAAAGAGCTACACAGGAGCAAAAAAAAATTTTTTTCTCAAATGTAATAACGGATGCTAGAATGTGATTCGGGGTGGAATTCCATGTCTAAAAATATTATTATTAGCTGTTTTTAAAAATCGAGTGTTTTTGCTGCCCGAGGAAGAAAACACGTGATGATGCGGTAGGAAAAAGAGCTACACAGGAGCAAAAAAAATTTTTTTTCTCAAATGTAATAACGGATGCTAGAATGTGATTCGGGGTGGAATTCCATATCTAAAAATATTATTATTAGCTGTTTTTAAAAATCGAGTGTTTTTGCTTCCCGAGGAAGAAAACGCGTGATGCCGCGGTCAGAAAAAAAGCTGCACAGGAGCAAAAAAAATTTTTTCTCAAATGTAATAACGGATGCTAGAATGTGATTCGGGGTGGAATTCCATGTCTAAAAATATTATTATTAGCTGCTGTTAAAAATCGAATGTTTTTGCTGCCCGAGGAAGAAAACGTGTGATGCCGCAGTCAGAAAAAATGCTGCCCAGGAGCAAAAAAAATTTTTTTTCTCAAATGTAATAACGGATGCTAGAATGTGATTCGGGGTGGAATTCCATGTCTAAAAATATTATTATTAGCTGTTTTTAAAAATCGAGTTTTTTAGCTGCCCGAGCAAGAAAACACGTGATGCCGCGGTCAGAAAAAAAGCTGCCCAGGAGCAAAAAAAATTTTTTTTCTCAAATGTAATAACGGATGCTAGAATGTGATTCGGGGTGGAATTCCATGTCTAAAAATATTATTATTAGCTGTTTTTAAAAATCGAGTGTTTTTGCTTCCCGAGGAAGAAAACGCGTGATGCCGCGGTCAGAAAAAAAGCTGCACAGGAGCAAAAAAAATTTTTTTCTCAAATGTAATAACGGATGCTAGAATGTGATTCGGGGTGGAATTCCATGTCTAAAAATATTATTATTAGCTGTTTTTAAAAATCGAGTGTTTTTGCTGCCCGAGGAAGAAAACGCCTGATGCCGCAGTCAGAAAAAATGCTGCCCAGGAGCAAAAAAAATTTTTTTCCTCAAATGTAATAACGGATGCTAGAATGTGATTCGGGGTGGAATTCCATGTCATAAAATATTATTAGCTGTTTTTAAAAATCGAGTTTTATAGCTGCCCCAGGAAGAAAACACGTGATGCCGCGGTCAGAAAAAAAGCTGCCGAGGAGCAAAAAAATTTTTTTCTCAAATGTAATAATGGTTGCTAGAACATGATTCGGGGTGGAATTCCAAGTCTAAAAATATTATTATTAGCTGTTTTTAAAAATCGAGTGTTTTTGCTGCCCGAGGAAGAAAACGAGTGATGCCGCCATCAGAAAAAAAGCTGCCCAGGAGCAAAAAAAAATTTTCTTTCCCAAATGTAATAACGGATGCTAGAATGTGATGCAGTGTGGAATTCCATGTCTAAAAATATTATTATTAGCAGTTTTTAAAAATTGAGTGTTTTTGCTGCCCGAGGAAGAAAACGCGTGATGCCGCGGTCAGAAAAAAAGCTGCCCAGGAGCAAAAAAATTTTTTTTTCTCAAATGTACTAACGGATGCTAGAATGTGATTCGGGGTGGAATTCCATGTCTAAAAATATTATTATTAGCTGTTTTTAAAAATTGAGTGTTTTTGCTGCCCGAGGAAGAAAACGCGTGATGCCGCGGTCAGAAAAAAAGCTGCACAGGAGCAAAAAAAAATTTTTTTCTCAAATGTAATAACGGATGCTAGAATGTGATTCGGGGTGGAATTCCATGTCTAAAAATATTATTATTAGCTATTTTTAAAAATTGAGTGTTTTTGCTGCCCGAGGAAGAAAACACGTGATGATGCGGTAGGAAAAAGAGCTACACAGGAGCAAAAAAAATTTTTTTTCTCAAATGTAATAACGGATGCTAGAATGTGATTCGGGGTGGAATTCCATGTCTAAAAATATTATTATTAGCTGTTTTTAAAAATCGAGTGTTTTTGCTTCCCGAGGAAGAAAACGCGTGATGCCGCGGTCAGAAAAAAAGCTGCACAGGAGCAAAAAAAATTTTTTCTCAAATGTAATAACGGATGCTAGAATGTGATTCGGGGTGGAATTCCATGTCTAAAAATATTATTATTAGCTGCTGTTAAAAATCGAATGTTTTTGCTGCCCGAGGAAGAAAACGTGTGATGCTGCGGTCAGAAAAAAAGCTGCACAGGAGCAAAAAAAATTTTTTTCTCAAATGTAATAACGGATGCTAGAATGTGATTCGGGGTGGAATTCCATTTCTAAAAATATTATTATTAGCTGTTTTTAAATATCGAGTGTTTTTGGTGCCCGAGGATGAAAATGCGTGATGCCGCGGTGAGAATAAAAGCTGCACAGGAGCAAAAAATTTTTTTTTCTCAAATGTAATAACGGATGCTAGAATGTGATTCGGGGTGGAATTCCATTTCTAAAAATATTATTATTAGCTGTTTTTAAAAATCGAGTGTTTTTGCTGCCCAAGGAAGAAAACGCGTGATACCGCGGTCAGAAAAAAACCTGCCCAGGAGCAAAAAAATTTTTTTTTCTCAAATGTACTAACGGATGCTAGAATGTGATTCGGGGTGGAATTCCATGTCTAAAAATATTATTATTAGCTGTTTTTAAAAATTGAGTGTTTTTGCTGCCCGAGGAAGAAAACGCGTGATGCCGCGGTCAGAAAAAAAGCTGCACAGGAGCAAAAAAAATTTTTTTCTCAAATGTAATAACGGATGCTAGAATGTGATTCGGGGTGGAATTCCATGTCTAAAAATATTATTATTAGCTATTTTTAAAAATTGAGTGTTTTTGCTGCCCGAGGAAGAAAACACGTGATGATGCGGTAGGAAAAAGAGCTACACAGGAGCAAAAAAAATTTTTTTTCTCAAATGTAATAACGGATGCTTGAATGTGATTCGGGGTGGAATTCCATGTCTAAAAATATTATTATTAGCTGTTTTTAAAAATCGAGTGTTTTTGCTTCCCGAGGAAGAAAACGCGTGATGCCGCGGTCAGAAAAAAAGCTGCACAGGAGCAAAAAAAATTTTTTCTCAAATGTAATAACGGATGCTAGAATGTGATTCGGGGTGGAATTCCATGTCTAAAAATATTATTATTAGCTGCTGTTAAAAATCGAATGTTTTTGCTGCCCGAGGAAGAAAACGTGTGATGCTGCGGTCAGAAAAAAAGCTGCACAGGAGCAAAAAAAATTTTTTTCTCAAATGTAATAACGGATGCTAGAATGTGATTCGGGGTGGAATTCCATTTCTAAAAATATTATTATTAGCTGTTTTTAAATATCGAGTGTTTTTGGTGCCCGAGGATGAAAATGCGTGATGCCGCGGTGAGAATAAAAGCTGCACAGGAGCAAAAAATTTTTTTTTCTCAAATGTAATAACGGATGCTAGAATGTGATTCGGGGTGGAATTCCATTTCTAAAAATATTATTATTAGCTGTTTTTAAAAATCGAGTGTTTTTGCTGCCCAAGGAAGAAAACGCGTGATACCGCGGTCAGAAAAAAACCTGCCCAGGAGCAAAAAAATTTTTTTTTCTCAAATGTACTAACGGATGCTAGAATGTGATTCGGGGTGGAATTCCATGTCTAAAAATATTATTATTAGCTGTTTTTAAAAATTGAGTGTTTTTGCTGCCCGAGGAAGAAAACGCGTGATGCCGCGGTCAGAAAAAAAGCTGCACAGGAGCAAAAAAAATTTTTTTCTCAAATGTAATAACGGATGCTAGAATGTGATTCGGGGTGGAATTCCATGTCTAAAAATATTATTATTAGCTATTTTTAAAAATTGAGTGTTTTTGCTGCCCGAGGAAGAAAACACGTGATGATGCGGTAGGAAAAAGATCTACACAGGAGCAAAAAAAATTTTTTTTCTCAAATGTAATAACGGATGCTAGAATGTGATTCGGGGTGGAATTCCATGTCTAAAAATATTATTATTAGCTGTTTTTAAAAATCGAGTGTTTTTGCTTCCCGAGGAAGAAAACGCGTGATGCCGCGGTCAGAAAAAAAGCTGCACAGGAGCAAAAAAAATTTTTTCTCAAATGTAATAACGGATGCTAGAATGTGATTCGGGGTGGAATTCCATGTCTAAAAATATTATTATTAGCTGCTGTTAAAAATCGAATGTTTTTGCTGCCCGAGGAAGAAAACGTGTGATGCTGCGGTCAGAAAAAAAGCTGCACAGGAGCAAAAAAAATTTTTTTCTCAAATGTAATAACGGATGCTAGAATGTGATTCGGGGTGGAATTCCATTTCTAAAAATATTATTATTAGCTGTTTTTAAATATCGAGTGTTTTTGGTGCCCGAGGATGAAAATGCGTGATGCCGCGGTGAGAATAAAAGCTGCACAGGAGCAAAAAATTTTTTTTTCTCAAATGTAATAACGGATGCTAGAATGTGATTCGGGGTGGAATTCCATTTCTAAAAATATTATTATTAGCTGTTTTTAAAAATCGAGTGTTTTTGCTGCCCAAGGAAGAAAACGCGTGATACCGCGGTCAGAAAAAAACCTGCACAGGAGCAAAAAAATTTTTTTTTCTCAAATGTACTAACGGATGCTAGAATGTGATTCGGGGTGGAATTCCATGTCTAAAAATATTATTATTAGCTGTTTTTAACAATCGAGTGTTTTTGCTGCCCGAGGAAGAAAACGCGTAATGGCGCGGTCAGAAAAAAAGCTGCCCAGGAGCAAAAAAAAATTTTCTTTCCCAAATGTAATAACGGATGCTAGAATGTGATGCAGTGTGGAATTCCATGTCTAAAAATATTATTATTAGCAGTTTTTAAAAATTGAGTGTTTTTGCTGCCCGAGGAAGAAAACGCGTAATGATGTGGTAGGAAAAAAAGCTACCCAGGAGCAAAAAAAAATTTTTTTTTCTCAAATGTAATAACAGATGCTAGAATGTGATTCGGGGTGGAATTCCATGTCTAAAAATATTATTATTAGCTGTTTTTAAAAATCGAGTGTTTTTGCTGCCCGAGGAAGAAAACGCGTGATGCCGCGGTCAGAAAAAAAGCTGCCCAGGAGCAAAAAAATTTTTTTTTCTCAAATGTAATAACGGATGCTAGAATGTGATTCGGGGTGGAATTCCATGTCTAAAAATATTATTATTAGCTGTTTTTAAAAATCGAGTGTTTTTGCTGCCCGAGGAAGAAAACGCCTGATGCCGCGGTCAGAAAAAATGCTGCCCAGGAGCAAAAAAAATTTTTTTTCTCAAATGTAATAACGGATGCTAGAATGTGATTCGGGGTGGAATTCCATGTCATAAAATATTATTAGCTGTTTTTAAAAATCGAGTTTTATAGCTGCCCGAGGAAGAAAACACGTGATGCCGCGGTCAGAAAAAAAGCTGCCGAGGAGCAAAAAATTTTTTTTCTCAAATGTAATAATGGTTGCTAGAACATGATTCGGGGTGGAATTCCAAGTCTAAAAATATTATTATTAGCTGTTTTTAAAAATCGAGTGTTTTTGCTGCCCGAGGAAGAAAACGAGTGAGGCCGCCATCAGAAAAAAAGCTGCCCAGGAGCAAAAAAAAATTTTCTTTCCCAAATGTAATAACGGATGCTAGAATGTGATGCAGTGTGGAATTCCATGTCTAAAAATATTATTATTAGCAGTTTTTAAAAATTGAGTGTTTTTGCTGCCCGAGGAAGAAAACGCGTGATGCAGCGGTCAGAAAAAAAGCTGCACAGGAGCAAAAAATTTTTTTTTCTCAAATGTAATAACGGATGCTAGAATGTGATTCGGGGTAGAATTCCATGTCTAAAAATATTATTATTAGCTGTTTTTAAAAATCGAGTGTTTTTGGTGCCCGAGGATAAAAATGCGTGATGCCGCGGTGAGAATAAAAGCTGCACAGGAGCAAAAAAAATTTTTTTCTCAAATGTACTAACGGATGCTAGAATGTGATTCGGGGTGGAATTCCATGTCTAAAAATATTATTATTAGCTGCTGTTAAAAATTGAATGTTTTTGCTACCCGAGGAAGAAAACGTGTCATGCCGCGGTCAGAAAAAAAGCTGCACAGGAGCAAAAAAAATTTTTTTCTCAAATGTACTAACGGATGCTAGAATGTGATTCGGGGTGGAATTCCATTTCTAAAAATATTATTATTAGCTGTTTTTAAATATCGAGTGTTTTTGGTGCCCGAGGATGAAAACGCGTGATGCCGCGGTGAGAATAAAAGCTGCACAGGAGCAAAAAAAAATTTTTTCTCAAATGTAATAACGGATGCTAGAATGTGATTCGGGGTGGAATTCCATGTCTAAAAATATTATTATTAGCTGTATTTAAAAATCGAGTGTTTTTGCTGCCCAAGAAAGAAAACGCGTGATGCCGCGGTCAGAAAAAAACCTGCCCAGGAGCAAAAAAATTTTTGTTTCTCAAATGTACTAAGGGATGCTAGAATGTGATTCGGGGTGGAATTCCATGTCTAAAAATATTATTATTAGCTGCTGTTAAAAATTGAATGTTTTTGCTACCCGAGGAAGAAAACGTGTCATGCCGCGGTCAGAAAAAAAGCTGCACAGGAGCAAAAAAAATTTTTTTTCTCAAATGTAATAACGGATGCTAGAATGTGATTCGGGGTGGAATTCCATGTCTAAAAATATTATTATTAGCTATTTTTAAAAATTGAGTGTTTTTGCTGCCCGAGGAAGAAAACACGTGATGATGCGGTAGGAAAAAAAGCTACACAGGAGCAAAAAAAATTTTTTTTCTCAAATGTAATAACGGATGCTAGAATGTGATTCGGGGTGGAATTCCATGTCTAAAAATATTATTATTAGCTGTTTTTAAAAATCGAGTGTTTTTGCTTCCCGAGGAAGAAAACGCGTGATGCCGCGGTCAGAAAAAAAGCTGCACAGGAGCAAAAAAATTTTTTTCTCAAATGTAATAACGATTGCTAGAATGTGATTCGGGGTGGAATTCCATGTCTAAAAATATTATTATTAGCTGCTGTTAAAAATCGAATGTTTTTGCTGCCCGAGGAAGAAAACGTGTGATGCTGCGGTCAGAAAAAAAGCTGCACAGGAGCAAAAAAAATTTTTTTCTCAAATGTAATAACGGATGCTAGAATGTGATTCGGGGTGGAATTCCATTTCTAAAAATATTATTATTAGCTCTTTTTAAAAATTGAGTGTTTTTGCTGCCCGAGGAAGAAAACGCCTGATGCCGCGGTCAGAAAAAATGCTGCCCAGGAGCAAAAAAATTTTTTTTTCCCAAATGTAATAACGGATACTAGAATGTGATTCGGGGTGGAATTCCATGTCTAAAAATATTATTATTAGCTGTTTTTAAAAATCGAGTGTTTTTGCTGCCCGAGGAAGAAAACGAGTGATGCCGCCATCAGAAAAAATGCTGCCCAGGAGCAAAAAATTTTTTTTCTCAAATGTAATAACGGATGCTAGAATGTGATTCGGGGTAGAATTCCATGTCTAAAAATATTATTATTAGCTGTTTTTAAAAATCGAGTGTTTTTGGTGCCCGAGGATAAAAATGCGTGATGCCGCGGTGAGAATAAAAGCTGCACAGGAGCAAAAAAAATTTTTTTCTCAAATGTACTAACGGATGCTAGAATGTGATTCGGGGTGGAATTCCATGTATAAAAATATTATTATTCGCTGCTGTTAAAAATTGAATGTTTTTGCTACCCGAGGAAGAAAACGTGTCATGCCGCGGTCAGAAAAAAAGCTGCACAGGAGCAAAAAAAATTTTTTTCTCAAATGTACTAACGGATGCTAGAATGTGATTCGGGGTGGAATTCCATTTCTACAAATATTATTATTAGCTGTTTTTAAATATCGAGTGTTTTTGGTGCCCGAGGATGAAAACGCGTGATGCCGCGGTGAGAATAAAAGCTGCACAGGAGCAAAAAAAAATTTTTTCTCAAATGTAATAACGGATGCTAGAATGTGATTCAGGGTGGAATTCCATGTCTAAAAATATTATTATTAGCTGTTATTAAAAATCGAGTGTTTTTGCTGCCCAAGAAAGAAAACGCGTGATGCCGCGATCAGAAAAAAACCTGCCCAGGAGCAAAAAAATTTTTGTTTCTCAAATGTACTAAGGGATGCTAGAATGTGATTCGGGGTGGAATTCCATGTCTAAAAATATTATTATTAGCTGCTGTTAAAAATTGAATGTTTTTGCTACCCGAGGAAGAAAACGTGTCATGCCGCGGTCAGAAAAAAAGCTGCACAGGAGCAAAAAAAATTTTTTTTCTCAAATGTAATAACGGATGCTAGAATGTGATTCGGGGTGGAATTCCATTTCTAAAAATATTATTATTAGCTGTTTTTAAATATCGAGTGTTTTTGGTGCCCGAGGATGAAAACGCGTGATGCCGCGGTGAGAATAAAAGCTGCACAGGAGCAAAAAAAAAATTTTTTCTCAAATGTAATAACGGATGCTAGAATGTGATTCAGGGTGGAATTCCATGTCTAAAAATATTATTATTAGCTGTTTTTAAAAATTGAGTGTTTTTGCTGCCCAAGAAAGAAAACGCGTGATGCCGCGGTCAGAAAAAAACCTGCCCAGGAGCAAAAAAATTTTTGTTTCTCAAATGTACTAAGGGATGCTAGAATGTGATTCGGGGTGGAATTCCATGTCTAAAAATATTATTATTAGCTGCTGTTAAAAATTGAATGTTTTTGCTACCCGAGGAAGAAAACGTGTCATGCCGCTGTCAGAAAAAAAGCTGCACAGGAGCAAAAAAAATTTTTTTTCTCAAATGTAATAACGGATGCTAGAATGTGATTCGGGCTGGAATTCCATGTCTAAAAATATTAGCTATTTTTAAAAATTGAGTGTTTTTGCTGCCCGAGGAAGAAAACACGTGATGATGCGGTAGGAAAAAAAGCTACACAGGAGCAAAAAAAATTTTTTTTCTCAAATGTAATAACGGATGCTAGAATGTGATTCGGGGTGGAATTCCATGTCTAAAAATATTATTATTAGCTGTTTTTAAAAATCGAGTGTTTTTCCTTCCCGAGGAAGAAAACGCGTGATGCCGCGGTCAGAAAAAAAGCTGCACAGGAGCAAAAAAAAATTTTTCTCAAATGTAATAACGGATGCTAGAATGTGATTCGGGGTGGAATTCCATGTCTAAAAATATTATTATTAGCTGCTGTTAAAAATCGAATGTTTTTGCTGCCCGAGGAAGAAAACGTGTGATGCTGCGGTCAGAAAAAAAGCTGCACAGAAGCAAAAAAAATTTTTTTCTCAAATGTAATAACGGATGCGAGAATGTGATTCGGGTTGAATTCCATTTCTAAAAATATTATTATTAGCTGTTTTTAAATATCGAGTGTTTTTGGTGCCCGAGGATGAAAATGCGTGATGCCGCGGTGAGAATAAAAGCTGCACAGGAGCAAAAAAAAATTTTTTCTCAAATGTAATAACGGATGCTAGAATGTGATTCGGGGTGGAATTCCATGTCTAAAAATATTATTATTAGCTGTTTTTAAAAATCGAGTGTTTTTGCTGTCCAAGGAAGAAAACGCGTGATACCGCGGTCAGAAAAAAACCTGCCCAGGAGCAAAAAAATTTTTTTTTCTCAAATGTACTAACGGATGCTAGAATGTGATTCGGGGTGGAATTCCATGTCTAAAAATATTATTATTAGCTGCTTTTAACAATCCAGTGTTTTTGCTGCCCGAGGAAGAAAACGCGTAATGCCGCGGTCAG
This sequence comes from Arizona elegans, assembly GCA_022577455.1. Taxonomy (NCBI): domain Eukaryota; kingdom Metazoa; phylum Chordata; class Lepidosauria; order Squamata; family Colubridae; genus Arizona; species Arizona elegans. Next base: position 162,587,162 of record JAKOOJ010000001.1, read on the forward strand.
AAAAAAAGCTGCCCAGGAGCAAAAAAAAATTTTCTTTCCCAAATGTAATAACGGATGCTAGAATGTGATGCAGTGTGGAATTCCATGTCTAAAAATATTATTATTAGCAGTTTTTAAAAATGGAGTGTTTTTGCTGCCCGAGGAAGAAAACGCGTGATGCCGCGGTCAGAAAAAAACCTGCCCAGGAGCAAAAAAATTTTTTTTTCTCAAATGTACTAACGGATGCTAGAATGTGATTCGGGGTGGAATTCCATGTCTAAAAATATTATTATTAGCTGTTTTTAAAAATCGAGTGTTTTTGCTGCCCAAGAAAGAAAACGCGTGATGCCGCAGTCAGAAAAAAACCTGCCCAGGAGCAAAAAAATTTTTTTTTCTCAAATGTACTAAGGGATGCTAGAATGTGATTCGGGGTGGAATTCCATGTCTAAAAATATTATTATTAGCTGCTGTTAAAAATTGAATGTTTTTGCTACCCGAGGAAGAAAACGTGTCATGCCGCGGTCAGAAAAAAAGCTGCACAGGAGCAAAAAAAATTTTTTTTTCTCAAATGTAATAACGGATGCTAGAATGTGATTCGGGGTGGAATTCCATGTCTAAAAATATTATTATTAGCTGCTGTTAAAAATTGAATGTTTTTGCTACCCGAGGAAGAAAACGTGTCATGCCGCGGTCAGAAAAAAAGCTGCACAGGAGCAAAAAAAATTTTTTTCTCAAATGTACTAACGGATGCTAGAATGTGATTCGGGGTGGAATTCCATTTCTAAAAATATTATTATTAGCTGTTTTTAAATATCGAGTGTTTTTGGTGCCCGAGGATGAAAACGCGTGATGCCGCGGTGAGAATAAAAGCTGCACAGGAGCAAAAAAAATTTTTTTCTCAAATGTAATAACGGATGCTAGAATGTGATTCGGGGTGGAATTCCATGTCTAAAAATATTATTATTAGCTGTTTTTAAAAATCGAGTGTTTTTGCTGCCCAAGAAAGAAAACGCGTGATGCCGCGGTCAGAAAAAAACCTGCCCAGGAGCAAAAAAATTTTTGTTTCTCAAATGTACTAAGGGATGCTAGAATGTGATTCGGGGTGGAATTCCATGTCTAAAAATATTATTATTAGCTGCTGTTAAAAATTGAATGTTTTTGCTACCCGAGGAAGAAAACGTGTCATGCCGCGGTCAGAAAAAAAGCTGCACAGGAGCAAAAAAAATTTTTTTTCTCAAATGTAATAACGGATGCTAGAATGTGATTCGGGGTGGAATTCCATGTCTAAAAATATTATTATTAGCTATTTTTAAAAATTGAGTGTTTTTGCTGCCCGAGGAAGAAAACACGTGATGATGCGGTAGGAAAAAAAGCTACACAGGAGCAAAAAAAATTTTTTTTCTCAAATGTAATAACGGATGCTAGAATGTGATTCGGGGTGGTATTCCATGTCTAAAAATATTATTATTAGCTGTTTTTAAAAATCGAGTGTTTTTGCTTCCCGAGGAAGAAAACGCGTGATGCCGCGGTCAGAAAAAAAGCTGCACAGGAGCAAAAAAAATTTTTTCTCAAATGTAATAACGGATGCTAGAATGTGATTCGGGGTGGAATTCCATGTCTAAAAATATTATTATTAGCTGCTGTTAAAAATCGAATGTTTTTGCTGCCCGAGGAAGAAAACGTGTGATGCTGCGGTCAGAAAAAAAGCTGCACAGGAGCAAAAAAAATTTTTTTCTCAAATGTAATAACGGATGCTAGAATGTGATTCGGGTTGAATTCCATTTCTAAAAATATTATTATTAGCTGTTTTTAAATATCGAGTGTTTTTGGTGCCCGAGGATGAAAATGCGTGATGCCGCGGTGAGAATAAAAGCTGCACAGGAGCAAAAAAAAATTTTTTCTCAAATGTAATAACGGATGCTAGAATGTGATTCGGGGTGGAATTCCATGTCTAAAAATATTATTATTAGCTGTTTTTAAAAATCGAGTGTTTTTGCTGTCCAAGGAAGAAAACGCGTGATACCGCGGTAAGAAAAAAACCTGCACAGGAGCAAAAAAATTTTTTTTTCTCAAATGTACTAACGGATGCTAGAATGTGATTCGGGGTGGAATTCCATGTCTAAAAATATTATTATTAGCTGCTTTTAACAATCCAGTGTTTTTGCTGCCCGAGGAAGAAAACGCGTAATGCCGCGGTCAGAAAAAAAGCTGCCCAGGAGCAAAAAAAAAATTTCTTTCCCAAATGTAATAACGGATGCTAGAATGTGATGCCGTGTGGAATTCCATGTCTAAAAATATTATTATTAGCAGTTTTTAAAAATGGAGTGTTTTTGCTGCCCGAGGAAGAAAACGCGTGATGCCGCGGTCAGAAAAAAACCTGCCCAGGAGCAAAAAAATTTTTTTTTCTCAAATGTACTAACGGATGCTAGAATGTGATTCGGGGTGGAATTCCATGTCTAAAAATATTATTATTAGCTGTTTTTAAAAATCGAGTGTTTTTGCTGCCCAAGAAAGAAAACGCGTGATGCCGCGGTCAGAAAAAAACCTGCCCAGGAGCAAAAAAATTTTTTTTTCTCAAATGTACTAAGGGATGCTAGAATGTGATTCGGGGTGGAATTCCATGTCTAAAAATATTATTATTAGCTGCTGTTAAAAATTGAATGTTTTTGCTACCCGAGGAAGAAAACGTGTCATGCCGCGGTCAGAAAAAAAGCTGCACAGGAGCAAAAAAAATTTTTTTTTCTCAAATGTAATAACGGATGCTAGAATGTGATTCGGGGTGGAATTCCATGTCTAAAAATATTATTATTAGCTGTTTTTAACAATCGAGTGTTTTTGCTGCCCGAGGAAGAAAACGCGTAATGCCGCGGTCAGAAAAAAAGCTGCCCAGGAGCAAAAAAAAATTTTCTTTCCCAAATGTAATAACGGATGCTAGAATGTGATGCAGTGTGGAATTCCATGTCTAAAAATATTATTATTAGCAGTTTTTAAAAATTGAGTGTTTTTGCTGCCCGAGGAAGAAAACGCCTGATGCTGCGGTCAGAAAAAAAGCTGCACAGGAGCAAAAAAAATTTTTTTCTCAAATGTAATAACGGATGCTAGAATGTGATTCGGGGTGGAATTCCATGTCTAAAAATATTATTAGCTGTTTTTAAAAATCGAGTGTTTTTGCTGCCCGAGGAAGAAAACACGTGATGCCGCGGTCAGAAAAAAAGCTGCCCAGGAGCAAAAAAAAATTTTCTTTCCCAAATGTAATAACGGATGCTAGAATGTGATGCAGTGTGGAATTCCATGTCTAAAAATATTATTATTAGCAGTTTTTAAAAATGGAGTGTTTTTGCTGCCCGAGGAAGAAAACGCGTGATGCCGCGGTCAGAAAAAAAGCTGCCCAGGAGCAAAAAAATTTTTTTTTCTCAAATGTAATAACGGATGCTTGAATGTGATTCGGGGTGGAATTCCATGTCTAAAAATATTATTATTAGCTGTTTTTAAAAATTGAGTGTTTTTGCTGCCCGAGGAAGAAAACGCGTGATGATGCGGTAGGAAAAAAAGCTACACAGGAGCAAAAAATTTTTTTTTTCTCAAATGTACTAAGGGATGCTAGAATGTGATTCGGGGTGGAATTCCATGTCTAAAAATATTATTATTAGCTGCTGTTAAAAATTGAATGTTTTTGCTACCCGAGGAAGAAAACGTGTCATGCCGCGGTCAGAAAAAAAGCTGCACAGGAGCAAAAAAAATTTTTTTTTCTCAAATGTAATAACGGATGCTAGAATGTGATTCGGGGTGGAATTCCATGTCTAAAAATATTATTATTAGCTGCTGTTAAAAATTGAATGTTTTTGCTACCCGAGGAAGAAAACGTGTCATGCCGCGGTCAGAAAAAAAGCTGCACAGGAGCAAAAAAAATTTTTTTCTCAAATGTACTAACGGATGCTAGAATGTGATTCGGGGTGGAATTCCATTTCTAAAAATATTATTATTAGCTGTTTTTAAATATCGAGTGTTTTTGGTGCCCGAGGATGAAAACGAGTGATGCCGCGGTGAGAATAAAAGCTGCACAGGAGCAAAAAAAATTTTTTTCTCAAATGTAATAACGGATGCTAGAATGTGATTCGGGGTGGAATTCCATGTCTAAAAATATTATTATTAGCTGTTTTTAAAAATCGAGTGTTTTTGCTGCCCAAGAAAGAAAACGCGTGATGCCGCGGTCAGAAAAAAACCTGCCCAGGAGCAAAAAAATTTTTGTTTCTCAAATGTACTAAGGGATGCTAGAATGTGATTCGGGGTGGAATTCCATGTCTAAAAATATTATTATTAGCTGCTGTTAAAAATTGAATGTTTTTGCTACCCGAGGAAGAAAACGTGTCATGCCGCGGTCAGAAAAAAAGCTGCACAGGAGCAAAAAAAATTTTTTTTCTCAAATGTAATAACGGATGCTAGAATGTGATTCGGGGTGGAATTCCATGTCTAAAAATATTATTATTAGCTATTTTTAAAAATTGAGTGTTTTTGCTGCCCGAGGAAGAAAACACGTGATGATGCGGTAGGAAAAAAAGCTACACAGGAGCAAAAAAAATTTTTTTTCTCAAATGTAATAACGGATGCTAGAATGTGATTCGGGGTGGAATTCCATGTCTAAAAATATTATTATTAGCTGTTTTTAAAAATCGAGTGTTTTTGCTTCCCGAGGAAGAAAACGCGTGATGCCGCGGTCAGAAAAAAAGCTGCACAGGAGCAAAAAAATTTTTTTCTCAAATGTAATAACGGATGCTAGAATGTGATTCGGGGTGGAATTCCATGTCTAAAAATATTATTATTAGCTGCTGTTAAAAATCGAATGTTTTTGCTGCCCGAGGAAGAAAACGTGTGATGCTGCGGTCAGAAAAAAAGCTGCACAGGAGCAAAAAAAATTTTTTTCTCAAATGTAATAACGGATGCTAGAATGTGATTCGGGTTGAATTCCATTTCTAAAAATATTATTATTAGCTGTTTTTAAATATCGAGTGTTTTTGGTGCCCGAGGATGAAAATGCGTGATGCCGCGGTGAGAATAAAAGCTGCACAGGAGCAAAAAAAAATTTTTTCTCAAATGTAATAACGGATGCTAGAATGTGATTCGGGGTGGAATTCCATGTCTAAAAATATTATTATTAGCTGTTTTTAAAAATCGAGTGTTTTTGCTGTCCAAGGAAGAAAACGCGTGATACCGCGGTCAGAAAAAAACCTGCACAGGAGCAAAAAAATTTTTTTTTCTCAAATGTACTAACGGATGCTAGAATGTGATTCGGGGTGGAATTCCATGTCTAAAAATATTATTATTAGCTGCTTTTAACAATCCAGTGTTTTTGCTGCCCGAGGAAGAAAACGCGTAATGCCGCGGTCAGAAAAAAAGCTGCCCAGGAGCAAAAAAAAAATTTCTTTCCCAAATGTAATAACGGATGCTAGAATGTGATGCAGTGTGGAATTCCATGTCTAAAAATATTATTATTAGCAGTTTTTAAAAATGGAGTGTTTTTGCTGCCCGAGGAAGAAAACGCGTGATGCCGCGGTCAGAAAAAAACCTGCCCAGGAGCAAAAAAATTTTTTTTTCTCAAATGTACTAACGGATGCTAGAATGTGATTCGGGGTGGAATTCCATGTCTAAAAATATTATTATTAGCTGTTTTTAAAAATCGAGTGTTTTTGCTGCCCAAGAAAGAAAACGCGTGATGCCGCGGTCAGAAAAAAACCTGCCCAGGAGCAAAAAAATTTTTTTTTCTCAAATGTACTAAGGGATGCTAGAATGTGATTCGGGGTGGAATTCCATGTCTAAAAACATTATTATTAGCTGCTGTTAAAAATTGAATGTTTTTGCTACCCGAGGAAGAAAACGTGTCATGCCGCGGTCAGAAAAAAAGCTGCACAGGAGCAAAAAAAATTTTTTTTTCTCAAATGTAATAACGGATGCTAGAATGTGATTCGGGGTGGAATTCCATGTCTAAAAATATTATTATTAGCTGTTTTTAACAATCGAGTGTTTTTGCTGCCCGAGGAAGAAAACGCGTAATGCCGCGGTCAGAAAAAAAGCTGCCCAGGAGCAAAAAAAAATTTTCTTTCCCAAATGTAATAACGGATGCTAGAATGTGATGCAGTGTGGAATTCCATGTCTAAAAATATTATTATTAGCAGTTTTTAAAAATTGAGTGTTTTTGCTGCCCGAGGAAGAAAACGCGTGATGCCGCGGTCAGAAAAAAAGCTGCCCAGGAGCAAAAAAATTTTTTTTTCTCAAATGTAATAACGGATGCTAGAATGTGATTCGGGGTGGAATTCCATGTCTAAAAATATTATTATTAGCTGTTTTTAAAAATCGAGTGTTTTTGCTGCCCGAGGAAGAAAACGCCTGATGCTGCGGTCAGAAAAAAAGCTGCACAGGAGCAAAAAAAATTTTTTTCTCAAATGTAATAACGGATGCTAGAATGTGATTCGGGGTGGAATTCCATGTCTAAAAATATTATTAGCTGTTTTTAAAAATCGAGTGTTTTTGCTGCCCGAGGAAGAAAACACGTGATGCCGCGGTCAGAAAAAAAGCTGCCCAGGAGCAAAAAAAAATTTTCTTTCCCAAATGTAATAACAGATGCTAGAATGTGATGCAGTGTGGAATTCCATGTCTAAAAATATTATTATTAGCAGTTTTTAAAAATGGAGTGTTTTTGCTGCCCGAGGAAGAAAACGCGTGATGCCGCGGTCAGAAAAAAAGCTGCCCAGGAGCAAAAAATTTTTTTTTTCTCAAATGTAATAACGGATGCTTGAATGTGATTCGGGGTGGAATTCCATGTCTAAAAATATTATTATTAGCTGTTTTTAAAAATTGAGTGTTTTTGCTGCCCGAGGAAGAAAACGCGTGATGATGCGGTAGGAAAAAAAGCTACACAGGAGCAAAAAATTTTTTTTTTCTCAAATGTACTAAGGGATGCTAGAATGTGATTCGGGGTGGAATTCCATGTCTAAAAATATTATTATTAGCTGCTGTTAAAAATTGAATGTTTTTGCTACCCGAGGAAGAAAACGTGTCATGCCGCGGTCAGAAAAAAAGCTGCACAGGAGCAAAAAAAATTTTTTTTCTCAAATGTAATAACGGATGCTAGAATGTGATTCGGGGTGGAATTCCATGTCTAAAAATATTATTATTAGCTGTTTTTAAAAATCGAGTGTTTTTGCTTCCCGAGGAAGAAAATGCGTGATGCCGCGGTCAGAAAAAAAGCTGCACAGGAGCAAAAAAAATTTTTTCTCAAATGTAATAACGGATGCTAGAATGTGATTCGGGGTGGAATTCCATGTCTAAAAATATAATTATTAGCTGTTTTTAACAATCGAGTGTTTTTGCTGCCCGAGGAAGAAAATGCGTGATGCCGCGGTCAGAAAAAAAGCTGCCCAGGAGCAAAAAAAAATTTTCTTTCCCAAATGTAATAACGGATGCTAGAATGTGATGCAGTGTGGAATTCCATTTCTAAAAATATTATTATTAGCAGTTTTTAAAAATGGAGTGTTTTTGCTGCCCGAGGAAGAAAACGCGTGATGCCGCGGTCAGAAAAAAAGCTGCCCAGGAGCAAAAAAATTTTTTTTTCTCAAATGTAATAACGGATGCTTGAATGTGATTCGGGGTGGAATTCCATGTCTAAAAATATTATTATTAGCTGTTTTTAAAAATTGAGTGTTTTTGCTGCCCGAGGAAGAAAACGCGTGATGATGTGGTAGGAAAAAAAGCTACACAGGAGCAAAAAAAATTTTTTTTCTCAAATGTAATAACGGATGCTTGAATGTGATTCGGGGTGGAATTCCATGTCTAAAAATATTATTATTAGCTGTTTTTAAAAATTGAGTGTTTTTGCTGCCCGAGGAAGAAAACGCGTGATGATGCGGTTGGAAAAAAAGCTACACGGGAGCAAAAAAATTTTTTTTTCTCAAATGTAATGGATGCTAGAATGTGATTCGGGGTGGAATTCCATGTCTAAAAATATTATTATTAGCTGTTTTTAGAAATCGAGTTTTTTAGCTGCCCGAGCAAGAAAACACGTGATGCCGCGGTCAGAAAAAAAGCTGCCCAGGAGCAAAAAATTTTTTTTTTCTCAAATGTAATAACGGATGCTAGAATGTGATTCGGGGTGGAATTCCATGTCTAAAAATATTATTATTAGCTGTTTTTAAAAATTGAGTGTTTTTGCTGCCCGAGGAAGAAAACGCGTGATGCCGCGGTCAGAAAAAAAGCTGCACAGGAGCAAAAAAAATTTTTTTCTCAAATGTAATAACGGATGCTAGAATGTGATTCGGGGTGGAATTCCATGTCTAAAAATATTATTATTAGCTGTTTTTAAAAATCGAGTGTTTTTGCTGCCCGAGGAAGAAAACGCCTGATGCCGCGGTCAGAAAAAATGCTGCCCAGGAGCAAAAAAAATTTTTTTTCTCAAATGTAATAATGGATGCTAGAATGTGATTCGGGGTGGAATTCCATGTCATTAAACATTATTATTAGCAGTTTTTAAAAATTGAGTGTTTTTGCTGCCCGAGGAAGAATACGCGTGATGCCGCGGTCAGAAAAAAAGCTGCCCAGGAGCAAAAAAAAATTTTTTTTTCTCACATGTAATAACGGATGCTAGAATGTGATTCCGGGTGGAATTCCATGTCTAAAAATATTATTAGCTGTTTTTAAAAATTGAGTGTTTTTGCTGCCCGAGGAAGAAAACGCGTGATGCCGCGGTCAGAAAAAAAGCTGCCCAGGAGCAAAAAATTTTTTTTCTCAAATGTAATAATGGTTGCTAGAACATGATTCGGGGTGGAATTCCATGTCTAAAAATATTATTATTAGCTGTTTTTAAAAATCGATTGTTTTTGCTGCCCGAGGAAGAAAACAAGTGATGCCGCCGTCAGAAAAAAAGCTGCCCAGGAGCAAAAAAAAATTTTCTTTCCCAAATGTAATAACGGATGCTAGAATGTGATGCAGTGTGGAATTCCATGTCTAAAAATATTATTATTAGCAGTTTTTAAAAATTGAGTGTTTTTGCTGCCCGAGGAAGAAAACGCGTGATGCCGCGGTCAGAAAAAAAGCTGCCCAGGAGCAAAAAAAAAATTTTTTTTCTCAAATGTAATAACGCATGCTAGAATGTGATTCCGGGTGGAATTCCATGTATAAAAATATTATTAGCTGTTTTTAAAAATTGAGTGTTTTTGCTGCCCGAGGAAGAAAACGCGTGATGCCGCGGTCAGAAAAAAAGCTGCCCAGGAGCAAAAAAATTTTTTTTTCTCAAATGTAATAACGGATGCTAGAATGTGATTCGGGGTGGAATTCCATGTCTAAAAATATTATTATTAGCTGTTTTTAAAAATTGAGTGTTTTTGCTGCCCGAGGAAGAAAACGCGTGATGATGCGCTAGGAAAAAAAGCTACCCAGGAGCAAAAAAAATTTTTTTTTCTCAAATGTAATAACGGATGCTAGAATGTGATTCGGGGTGGAATTCCATGTCTAAAAATATTATTATTAGCTGTTTTTAAAAATCGAGAGTTTTTGTTGCCCGAGGAAGAAAACGCCTGATGCCGCGGTCAGAAAAAATGCTGCCCAGGAGCAAAAAAATTTTTTTTTCTCAAATGTAATAACGGATGCTAGAATGTGATTCGGGGTGGAATTCCATGTCTAAAAATATTATTATTAGCTGTTTTTAACAATCGAGTGTTTTTGCTGCCCGAGGAAGAAAACGCGTGATGATGCGGTAGGAAAAAAAGCTACCCAGGAGCAAAAAAAATTTTTTTTTCTCAAATGTAATAACAGATGCTAGAATGTGATTCAGGGTGGAATTCCATGTCTAAAAATATTATTATTAGCTGTTTTTAAAAATCGAGTGTTTTTTCTTCCCGAGGAAGAAAACGCGTGATGCCGCGGTCAGAAAAAAAGCTGCATAGGAGCAAAAAAAATTTTTTTCTCAAATGTAATAACGGATGCTAGAATGTGATTCGGGGTGGAATTCCATGTCTAAAAATATTATTATTAGCTGTTTTTAAAAATCGAGTGTTTTTGCTGCCCGAGGAAGAAAACGCCTGATGCCGCGGTCAGAAAAAATGCTGCCCAGGAGCAAAAAAAATTTTTTTCCTCAAATGTAATAATGGATGCTAGAATGTGATTCGGGGTGGAATTCCATGTTATAAAACATTATTATTAGCAGTTTTTAAAAATTGAGTGTTTTTGCTGCCCGAGGAAGAAAACGCGTGATGCCGCGGTCAGAAAAAAAGCTGCCCAGGAGCAAAAAAATTTTTTTCGCAAATGTAATAATGGTTGCTAGAACATGATTCGGGGTGGAATTCCATGTCTAAAAATATTATTATTAGCTGTTTTTAAAAATCGATTGTTTTTGCTGCCCGAGGAAGAAAACGAGTGATGCCGCCGTCAGAAAAAAAGCTGCCCAGGAGCAAAAAAAAATTTTCTTTCCCAAATGTAATAACGGATGCTAGAATGTGATACAGTGTGGAATTCCATGTCTAAAAATATTATTATTAGCAGTTTTTAAAAATTGAGTGTTTTTGCTGCCCGAGGAAGAAAACGCGTGATGCCGCGGTCAGAAAAAAAGCTGCCCAGGAGCAAAAAAAAATTTTTTTTTCTCAAATGTAATAACGTATGCTAGAATGTGATTCCGGGTGGAATTCCATGTCTAAAAATATTATTAGCTGTTTTTAAAAATTGAGTGTTTTTGCTGCCCGAGGAAGAAAACGCGTGATGCCGCGGTCAGAAAAAAAGCTGCCCAGGAGGAAAAAAAATTTTTTTTCTCAAATGTAATAACGGATGCTAGAATGTGATTCGGGGTGGAATTCCATGTCTAAAAATATTATTAGCTGTTTTTAAAAATTGAGTGTTTTTGCTGCCCGAGGAAGAAAACGCGTGATGATGCGCTAGGAAAAAAAGCTACCCAGGAGCAAAAAAAATTTTTTTTTCTCAAATGTAATAACGGATGCTAGAATGTGATTCGGGGTGGAATTCCATGTCTAAAAATATTATTATTAGCTATTTTTAAAAATCGAGTGTTTTTGTTGCCCGAGGAAGAAAACGCCTGATGCCGTGGTCAGAAAAAATGCTGCCCAGGAGCAAAAAAATTTTTTTTTCTCAAATGTAATAACGGATGCTAGAATGTGATTCGGGGTGGAATTCCATGACTAAAAATATTATTATTAGCTGTTTTTAAAAATCGAGTTTTTTAGCTGCCCGAGCAAGAAAACACGTGATGCCGCGGTCAGAAAAAAAGGTGCTGAGGAGCCAAAAAATTTTTTTTCTCAAATGTAATAACGGATGCTAGAATGTGATTCGGGGTGGAATTCCATGTCTAAAAATATTATTATTAGCTGTTTTTAAAAATTGAGTGTTTTTGCTGCCCGAGGAAGAAAACGCGTGATGATGCGCTAGGAAAAAAAGCTACCCAGGAGCAAAAAAAATTTTTTTTCTCAAATGTAATAACGGATGCTAGAATGTGATTCGGGGTGGAATTCCATGTCTAAAAATATTATTATTAGCTGTTTTTAAAAATCGAGTGTTTTTGTTGCCCGAGGAAGAAAACGCGTGATGCCGCGGTCAGAAAAAATGCTGCCCAGGAGCAAAAAAAATTTTTTTTCTCAAATGTAATAACGGATGCTAGAATGTGATTCGGGGTGGAATTCCATGACTAAAAATATTATTATTAGCTGTTTTTAAAAATCGAGTTTTTTAGCTGCCCGAGCAAGAAAACACGTGATGCCGCGGTCAGAAAAAAAGCTGCCGAGGAGCCAAAAATTTTTTTTTCTCAAATGTAATAACGGATGCTAGAATGTGATTCGGGGTGGAATTCCATGTCTAAAAATATTATTATTAGCTGTTTTTAACAATCGAGTGTTTTTGCTGCCCGAGGAAGAAAACGCGTGATGATGCGGTAGGAAAAAAAGCTACCCAGGAGCAAAAAAAATTTTTTTTTCTCAAATGTAATAACAGATGCTAGAATGTGATTCAGGGTGGAATTCCATGTCTAAAAATATTATTATTAGCTGTTTTTAAAAATCGAGTGTTTTTGCTTCCCGAGGAAGAAAACGCGTGATGCCGCGGTCAGAAAAAAAGCTGCACAGGAGCAAAAAAAATTTTTTTCTCAAATGTAATAACGGATGCTAGAATGTGATTCGGGGTGGAATTCCATGTCTAAAAATATTATTATTAGCTGTTTTTAAAAATCGAGTGTTTTTGCTGCCCGAGGAAGAAAACGCCTGATGCCGCGGTCAGAAAAAATGCTGCCCAGGAGCAAAAAAAATTTTTTTCCTCAAATGTAATAATGGATGCTAGAATGTGATTCGGGGTGGAATTCCATGTTATAAAACATTATTATTAGCAGTTTTTAAAAATTGAGTGTTTTTGCTGCCCGAGGAAGAAAACGCGTGATGCCGCGGTCAGAAAAAAAGCTGCCCAGGAGCAAAAAAATTTTTTTCTCAAATGTAATAATGGTTGCTAGAACATGATTCGGGGTGGAATTCCATGTCTAAAAATATTATTATTAGCTGTTTTTAAAAATCGATTGTTTTTGCTGCCCGAGGAAGAAAACGAGTGATGCCGCCGTCAGAAAAAAAGCTGCCCAGGAGCAAAAAAAAATTTTCTTTCCCAAATGTAATAACGGATGCTAGAATGTGATACAGTGTGGAATTCCATGTCTAAAAATATTATTATTAGCAGTTTTTAAAAATTGAGTGTTTTTGCTGCCCGAGGAAGAAAACGCGTGATGCCGCGGTCAGAAAAAAAGCTGCCCAGGAGCAAAAAAAATTTTTTTTTTCTCAAATGTAATAACGTATGCTAGAATGTGATTCCGGGTGGAATTCCATGTCTAAAAATATTATTAGCTGTTTTTAAAAATTGAGTGTTTTTGCTGCCCGAGGAAGAAAACGCGTGATGCCGCGGTCAGAAAAAAAGCTGCCCAGGAGGAAAAAAAATTTTTTTTCTCAAATGTAATAACGGATGCTAGAATGTGATTCGGGGTGGAATTCCATGTCTAAAAATATTATTAGCTGTTTTTAAAAATTGAGTGTTTTTGCTGCCCGAGGAAGAAAACGCGTGATGCCGCGGTCAGAAAAAAAGCTGCCCAGGAGCAAAAAAAATTTTTTTTCTCAAATGTAATAACGGATGCTAGAATGTGATTCGGGGTGGAATTCCATGTCTAAAAATATTATTATTAGCTATTTTTAAAAATCGAGTGTTTTTGTTGCCCGAGGAAGAAAACGCCTGATGCCGTGGTCAGAAAAAATGCTGCCCAGGAGCAAAAAAATTTTTTTTTCTCAAATGTAATAACGGATGCTAGAATGTGATTCGGGGTGGAATTCCATGACTAAAAATATTATTATTAGCTGTTTTTAAAAATCGAGTTTTTTAGCTGCCCGAGCAAGAAAACACGTGATGCCGCGGTCAGAAAAAAAGCTGCTGAGGAGCCAAAAAATTTTTTTTCTCAAATGTAATAACGGATGCTAGAATGTGATTCGGGGTGGAATTCCATGTCTAAAAATATTATTAGCTGTTTTTAAAAATTGAGTGTTTTTGCTGCCCGAGGAAGAAAACGCGTGATGCCGCGGTCAGAAAAAAAGCTGCCCAGGAGCAAAAAAAATTTTTTTTCTCAAATGTAATAACGGATGCTAGAATGTGATTCGGGGTGGAATTCCATGTCTAAAAATATTATTATTAGCTGTTTTTAAAAATTGAGTGTTTTTGCTGCCCGAGGAAGAAAACGCGTGATGATGCGCTAGGAAAAAAAGCTACCCAGGAGCAAAAAAAATTTTTTTTTCTCAAATGTAATAACGGATGCTAGAATGTGATTCGGGGTGGAATTCCATGACTAAAAATATTATTATTAGCTGTTTTTAAAAATCGAGTTTTTTAGCTGCCCGAGCAAGAAAACACGTGATGCCGCGGTCAGAAAAAAAGGTGCTGAGGAGCCAAAAAATTTTTTTTCTCAAATGTAATAACGGATGCTAGAATGTGATTCGGGGTGGAATTCCATGTCTAAAAATATTATTATTAGCTGTTTTTAAAAATTGAGTGTTTTTGCTGCCCGAGGAAGAAAACGCGTGATGATGCGCTAGGAAAAAAAGCTACCCAGGAGCAAAAAAAATTTTTTTTCTCAAATGTAATAACGGATGCTAGAATGTGATTCGGGGTGGAATTCCATGTCTAAAAATATTATTATTAGCTGTTTTTAAAAATCGAGTGTTTTTGTTGCCCGAGGAAGAAAACGCGTGATGCCGCGGTCAGAAAAAATGCTGCCCAGGAGCAAAAAAAATTTTTTTTCTCAAATGTAATAACGGATGCTAGAATGTGATTCGGGGTGGAATTCCATGACTAAAAATATTATTATTAGCTGTTTTTAAAAATCGAGTTTTTTAGCTGCCCGAGCAAGAAAACACGTGATGCCGCGGTCAGAAAAAAAGCTGCCGAGGAGCCAAAAATTTTTTTTTCTCAAATGTAATAACGGATGCTAGAATGTGATTCGGGGTGGAATTCCATGTCTAAAAATATTATTATTAGCTGTTTTTAAAAATCGAGTGTTTTTGCTTCCCGAGGAAGAAAACGCGTGATGCCGCGGTCAGAAAAAAAGCTGCACAGGAGCAAAAAAAATTTTTTTCTCAAATGTAATAACGGATGCTAGAATGTGATTCGGGGTGGAATTCCATGTCTAAAAATATTATTATTAGCTGTTTTTAAAAATCGAGTGTTTTTGCTGCCCGAGGAAGAAAACGCCTGATGCCGCGGTCAGAAAAAATGCTGCCCAGGAGCAAAAAAAATTTTTTTCCTCAAATGTAATAATGGATGCTAGAATGTGATTCGGGGTGGAATTCCATGTTATAAAACATTATTATTAGCAGTTTTTAAAAATTGAGTGTTTTTGCTGCCCGAGGAAGAAAACGCGTGATGCCGCGGTCAGAAAAAAAGCTGCCCAGGAGCAAAAAAAATTTTTTCTCAAATGTAATAATGGTTGCTAGAACATGATTCGGGGTGGAATTCCATGTCTAAAAATATTATTATTAGCTGTTTTTAAAAATCGATTGTTTTTGCTGCCCGAGGAAGAAAACGAGTGATGCCGCCGTCAGAAAAAAAGCTGCCCAGGAGCAAAAAAAAATTTTCTTTCCCAAATGTAATAACGGATGCTAGAATGTGATACAGTGTGGAATTCCATGTCTAAAAATATTATTATTAGCAGTTTTTAAAAATTGAGTGTTTTTGCTGCCCGAGGAAGAAAACGCGTGATGCCGCGGTCAGAAAAAAAGCTGCCCAGGAGCAAAAAAAATTTTTTTTTTCTCAAATGTAATAACGTATGCTAGAATGTGATTCCGGGTGGAATTCCATGTCTAAAAATATTATTAGCTGTTTTTAAAAATTGAGTGTTTTTGCTGCCCGAGGAAGAAAACGCGTGATGCCGCGGTCAGAAAAAAAGCTGCCCAGGAGGAAAAAAAATTTTTTTTCTCAAATGTAATAACGGATGCTAGAATGTGATTCGGGGTGGAATTCCATGTCTAAAAATATTATTAGCTGTTTTTAAAAATTGAGTGTTTTTGCTGCCCGAGGAAGAAAACGCGTGATGCCGCGGTCAGAAAAAAAGCTGCCCAGGAGCAAAAAAAATTTTTTTTCTCAAATGTAATAACGGATGCTAGAATGTGATTCGGGGTGGAATTCCATGTCTAAAAATATTATTATTAGCTGTTTTTAAAAATTGAGTGTTTTTGCTGCCCGTGGAAGAAAACGCGTGATGATGCGCTAGGAAAAAAAGCTACCCAGGAGCAAAAAAAATTTTTTTTTCTCAAATGTAATAACGGATGCTAGAATGTGATTCGGGGTGGAATTCCATGTCTAAAAATATTATTATTAGCTATTTTTAAAAATCGAGTGTTTTTGTTGCCCGAGGAATAAAACGCCTGATGCCGTGGTCAGAAAAAATGCTGCCCAGGAGCAAAAAAATTTTTTTTTCTCAAATGTAATAACGGATGCTAGAATGTGATTCGGGGTGGAATTCCATGACTAAAAATATTATTATTAGCTGTTTTTAAAAATCGAGTTTTTTAGCTGCCCGAGCAAGAAAACACGTGATGCCGCGGTCAGAAAAAAAGCTGCTGAGGAGCCAAAAAATTTTTTTTCTCAAATGTAATAACGGATGCTAGAATGTGATTCGGGGTGGAATTCCATGTCTAAAAATATTATTATTAGCTGTTTTTAAAAATTGAGTGTTTTTGCTGCCCGAGGAAGAAAACGCGTGATGATGCGCTAGGAAAAAAAGCTACCCAGGAGCAAAAAAAATTTTTTTTCTCAAATGTAATAACGGATGCTAGAATGTGATTCGGGGTGGAATTCCATGTCTAAAAATATTATTATTAGCTGTTTTTAAAAATCGAGTGTTTTTGCTTCCCGAGGAAGAAAACGCGTGATGCCGCGGTCAGAAAAAAAGCTGCACAGGAGCAAAAAAAATTTTTTTCTCAAATGTAATAACGGATGCTAGAATGTGATTCGGGGTGGAATTCCATGTCTAAAAATATTATTATTAGCTGTTTTTAAAAATCGAGTGTTTTTGCTGCCCGAGGAAGAAAACGCCTGATGCCGCGGTCAGAAAAAATGCTGCCCAGGAGCAAAAAAAATTTTTTTCCTCAAATGTAATAATGGATGCTAGAATGTGATTCGGGGTGGAATTCCATGTTATAAAACATTATTATTAGCAGTTTTTAAAAATTGAGTGTTTTTGCTGCCCGAGGAAGAAAACGCGTGATGCCGCGGTCAGAAAAAAAGCTGCCCAGGAGCAAAAAAATTTTTTTCTCAAATGTAATAATGGTTGCTAGAACATGATTCGGGGTGGAATTCCATGTCTAAAAATATTATTATTAGCTGTTTTTAAAAATCGATTGTTTTTGCTGCCCGAGGAAGAAAACGAGTGATGCCGCCGTCAGAAAAAAAGCTGCCCAGGAGCAAAAAAAATTTTCTTTCCCAAATGTAATAACGGATGCTAGAATGTGATACAGTGTGGAATTCCATGTCTAAAAATATTATTATTAGCAGTTTTTAAAAATTGAGTGTTTTTGCTGCCCGAGGAAGAAAACGCGTGATGCCGCGGTCAGAAAAAAAGCTGCCCAGGAGCAAAAAAAAATTTTTTTTTCTCAAATGTAATAACGTATGCTAGAATGTGATTCCGGGTGGAATTCCATGTCTAAAAATATTATTAGCTGTTTTTAAAAATTGAGTGTTTTTGCTGCCCGAGGAAGAAAACGCGTGATGCCGCGGTCAGAAAAAAAGCTGCCCAGGAGGAAAAAAAATTTTTTTTCTCAAATGTAATAACGGATGCTAGAATGTGATTCGGGGTGGAATTCCATGTCTAAAAATATTATTAGCTGTTTTTAAAAATTGAGTGTTTTTGCTGCCCGAGGAAGAAAACGCGTGATGCCGCGGTCAGAAAAAAAGCTGCCCAGGAGCAAAAAAAATTTTTTTTCTCAAATGTAATAACGGATGCAAGAATGTGATTCGGGGTGGAATTCCATGTCTAAAAATATTATTATTAGCTGTTTTTAAAAATTGAGTGTTTTTGCTGCCCGAGGAAGAAAACGCGTGATGATGCGCTAGGAAAAAAAGCTACCCAGGAGCAAAAAAAATTTTTTTTTCTCAAATGTAATAACGGATGCTAGAATGTGATTCGGGGTGGAATTCCATGTCTAAAAATATTATTATTAGCTATTTTTAAAAATCGAGTGTTTTTGTTGCCCGAGGAAGAAAACGCCTGATGCCGTGGTCAGAAAAAATGCTGCCCAGGAGCAAAAAAATTTTTTTTTCTCAAATGTAATAACGGATGCTAGAATGTGATTCGGGGTGGAATTCCATGACTAAAAATATTATTATTAGCTGTTTTTAAAAATCGAGTTTTTTAGCTGCCCGAGCAAGAAAACACGTGATGCCGCGGTCAGAAAAAAAGCTGCTGAGGAGCCAAAAAATTTTTTTTCTCAAATGTAATAACGGATGCTAGAATGTGATTCGGGGTGGAATTCCATGTCTAAAAATATTATTATTAGCTGTTTTTAAAAATTGAGTGTTTTTGCTGCCCGAGGAAGAAAACGCGTGATGATGCGCTAGGAAAAAAAGCTACCCAGGAGCAAAAAAAATTTTTTTTCTCAAATGTAATAACGGATGCTAGAATGTGATTCGGGGTGGAATTCCATGTCTAAAAATATTATTATTAGCTGTTTTTAAAAATCGAGTGTTTTTGTTGCCCGAGGAAGAAAACGCGTGATGCCGCGGTCAGAAAAAATGCTGCCCAGGAGCAAAAAAAATTTTTTTTCTCAAATGTAATAACGGATGCTAGAATGTGATTCGGGGTGGAATTCCATGACTAAAAATATTATTATTAGCTGTTTTTAAAAATCGAGTTTTTTAGCTGCCCGAGCAAGAAAACACGTGATGCCGCGGTCAGAAAAAAAGCTGCCGAGGAGCCAAAAATTTTTTTTTCTCAAATGTAATAACGGATGCTAGAATGTGATTCGGGGTGGAATTCCATGTCTAAAAATATTATTATTAGCTGTTTTTAAAAATCGAGTGTTTTTGCTGCCCAAGGAAGAAAACGCGTGATGCCGCGGTCAGAAAAAAACCTGCCCAGGAGCAAAAAAATTTTTTTTTCTCAAATGTACTAAGGGATGCTGGAATGTGATTCGGGGTGGAATTCCATGTCTAAAAATATTATTATTAGCTGCTGTTAAAAATTGAATGTTTTTGCTACCCGAGGAAGAAAACGTGTCATGCCGCGGTCAGAAAAAAAGCTGCACAGGAGCAAAAAAAATTTTTTTTCTCAAATGTAATAACGGATGCTAGAATGTGATTCGGGGTGGAATTCCATGTCTAAAAATATTATTATTAGCTGTTTTTAAAAATTGAGTGTTTTTGCTGCCCGAGGTAGAAAACGCGTGATGCCGCGGTCAGAAAAAAAGCTGCACAGGAGCAAAAAAAATTTTTTCTCAAATGTAATAACGGATGCTAGAATGTGATTCGGGGTGGAATTCCATGTCTAAAAATATTATTATTAGCTGTTTTTAACAATCGAGTGTTTTTGCTGCCCGAGGAAGAAAACGCGTGATGCCGCGGTCAGAAAAAAAGCTGCCCAGGAGCAAAAAAAAATTTTCTTTCCCAAATGTAATAACGGATGCTAGAATGTGATGCAGTGTGGAATTCCATGTCTAAAAATATTATTATTAGCAGTTTTTAAAAATGGAGTGTTTTTGCTGCCCGAGGAAGAAAACGCGTGATGCCGCGGTCAGAAAAAAAGCTGCCCAGGAGCAAAAAAATTTTTTTTTCTCAAATGTAATAACGGATGCTTGAATGTGATTCGGGGTGGAATTCCATGTCTAAAAATATTATTATTAGCTGTTTTTAAAAATTGAGTGTTTTTGCTGCCCGAGGAAGAAAACGCGTGATGATGCGGTAGGAAAAAAAGCTACACAGGAGCAAAAAAATTTTTTTTCTCAAATGTAATAACGGATGCTAGAATGTGATTCGGGGTGGAATTCCATGTCTAACAATATTATTATTAGCTGTTTTTAACAATCGCGTGTTTTTGCTGCCCGAGGAAGAAAACGCGTGATGCCGCGGTCAGAAAAAAAGCTGCACAGGAGCAAAAAAATTTTTTTTCTCAAATGTAATAACGGATGCTAGAATGTGATTCGGGGTGGAATTCCATGTCTAAAAATATTATTATTAGCTGTTTTTAAAAATCGAGTGTTTTTGCTGCCCGAGGAAGAAAACGCCTGATGCCGCGGTCAGAAAAAATGCTGCCCAGGAGCAAAAAAAATTTTTTTCCTCAAATGTAATAATGGATGCTAGAATGTGATTCGGGGTGGAATTCCATGTCTAAAAATATTATTATTAGCAGTTTTTAAAAATTGAGTGTTTTTGCTGCCCGAGGAAGAAAACGCGTGATGCCGCGGTCAGAAAAAAAGCTGCCCAGGAGCAAAAAAAAATTTTTTTTTCTCAAATGTAATAACGCATGCTAGAATGTGATTCCGGGTGGAATTCCATGTCTAAAAATATTATTAGCTGTTTTTAAAAATTGAGTGTTTTTGCTGCCCGAGGAAGAAAACGCGTGATGCCGCGGTCAGAAAAAAAGCTGCCCAGGAGCAAAAAAAATTTTTTTTCTCAAATGTAATAACGGATGCTAGAATGTGATTCGGGGTGGAATTCCATGTCTAAAAATATTATTAGCTGTTTTTAAAAATTGAGTGTTTTTGCTGCCCGAGGAAGAAAACGCGTGATGCCGCGGTCAGAAAAAAAGCTGCACAGGAGCAAAAAAAATTTTTTTCTCAAATGTAATAACGGATGCTAGAATGTGATTCGGGGTGGAATTCCATGTCTAAAAATATTATTATTAGCTGTTTTTAAAAATCGAGTGTTTTTGCTGCCCGAGGAAGAAAACGCCTGATGCCGCGGTCAGAAAAAATGCTGCCCAGGAGCAAAAAAAATTTTTTTCCTCAAATGTAATAATGGATGCTAGAATGTGATTCGGGGTGGAATTCCATGTCTAAAAATATTATTATTAGCAGTTTTTAAAAATTGAGTGTTTTTGCTGCCCGAGGAAGAAAACGCGTGATGCCGCGGTCAGAAAAAAAGCTGCCCAGGAGCAAAAAAAAATTTTTTTTTCTCAAATGTAATAACGCATGCTAGAATGTGATTCCGGGTGGAATTCCATGTCTAAAAATATTATTAGCTGTTTTTAAAAATTGAGTGTTTTTGCTGCCCGAGGAAGAAAACGCGTGATGCCGCGGTCAGAAAAAAAGCTGCCCAGGAGCAAAAAAAATTTTTTTTCTCAAATGTAATAACGGATGCTAGAATGTGATTCGGGGTGGAATTCCATGTCTAAAAATATTATTAGCTGTTTTTAAAAATTGAGTGTTTTTGCTGCCCGAGGAAGAAAACACGTGATGCCGCGGTCAGAAAAAAAGCTGCTGAGGAGCCAAAAAATTTTTTTTCTCAAATGTAATAACGGATGCTAGAATGTGATTCGGGGTGGAATTCCATGTCTAAAAATATTATTATTAGCTGTTTTTAAAAATTGAGTGTTTTTGCTGCCCGAGGAAGAAAACGCGTGATGATGCGCTAGGAAAAAAAGCTACCCAGGAGCAAAAAAAATTTTTTTTCTCAAATGTAATAACGGATGCTAGAATGTGATTCGGGGTGGAATTCCATGTCTAAAAATATTATTATTAGCTGTTTTTAAAAATCGAGTGTTTTTGTTGCCCGAGGAAGAAAACGCGTGATGCCGCGGTCAGAAAAAATGCTGCCCAGGAGCAAAAAAAAAATTTTTTTCTCAAATGTAATAACGGATGCTAGAATGTGATTCGGGGTGGAATTCCATGACTAAAAATATTATTATTAGCTGTTTTTAAAAATCGAGTTTTTTAGCTGCCCGAGCAAGAAAACACGTGATGCCGCGGTCAGAAAAAAAGCTGCCGAGGAGCCAAAAATTTTTTTTTCTCAAATGTAATAACGGATGCTAGAATGTGATTCGGGGTGGAATTCCATGTCTAAAAATATTATTATTAGCTGTTTTTAAAAATCGAGTGTTTTTGCTGCCCAAGGAAGAAAACGCGTGATGCCGCGGTCAGAAAAAAACCTGCCCAGGAGCAAAAAAATTTTTTTTTCTCAAATGTACTAAGGGATGCTGGAATGTGATTCGGGGTGGAATTCCATGTCTAAAAATATTATTATTAGCTGCTGTTAAAAATTGAATGTTTTTGCTACCCGAGGAAGAAAACGTGTCATGCCGCGGTCAGAAAAAAAGCTGCACAGGAGCAAAAAAAATTTTTTTTCTCAAATGTAATAACGGATGCTAGAATGTGATTCGGGGTGGAATTCCATGTCTAAAAATATTATTATTAGCTGTTTTTAAAAATTGAGTGTTTTTGCTGCCCGAGGTAGAAAACGCGTGATGCCGCGGTCAGAAAAAAAGCTGCACAGGAGCAAAAAAATTTTTTTCTCAAATGTAATAACGGATGCTAGAATGTGATTCGGGGTGGAATTCCATGTCTAAAAATATTATTATTAGCTGTTTTTAACAATCGAGTGTTTTTGCTGCCCGAGGAAGAAAACGCGTGATGCCGCGGTCAGAAAAAAAGCTGCCCAGGAGCAAAAAAAAATTTTCTTTCCCAAATGTAATAACGGATGCTAGAATGTGATGCAGTGTGGAATTCCATGTCTAAAAATATTATTATTAGCAGTTTTTAAAAATGGAGTGTTTTTGCTGCCCGAGGAAGAAAACGCGTGATGCCGCGGTCAGAAAAAAAGCTGCCCAGGAGCAAAAAAATTTTTTTTTCTCAAATGTAATAACGGATGCTTGAATGTGATTCGGGGTGGAATTCCATGTCTAAAAATATTATTATTAGCTGTTTTTAAAAATTGAGTGTTTTTGCTGCCCGAGGAAGAAAACGCGTGATGATGCGGTAGGAAAAAAAGCTACACAGGAGCAAAAAAATTTTTTTTCTCAAATGTAATAACGGATGCTAGAATGTGATTCGGGGTGGAATTCCATGTCTAACAATATTATTATTAGCTGTTTTTAACAATCGCGTGTTTTTGCTGCCCGAGGAAGAAAACGCGTGATGCCGCGGTCAGAAAAAAAACTGCCCAGGTGCAAAAAAAATTTTTTTTCTCAAATGTAATAACGGATGCTAGAATGTTATTCTGCGTGGAATTCCATGTCTAAAAATATTATTATTAGCTGTTTTTAAAAATCGAGTGTTTTTGCTGCCCGAGGAAGAAAACGCCTGATGCCGCGGTCAGAAAAAATGCTGCCCAGGAGCAAAAAAATTTTTTTTTCTCAAATGTAATAACGGATGCTAGAATGTGATTCCGGGTGGAATTCCATGTCTAAAAATATTATTATTAGCTGTTTTTAAAAATTGAGTGTTTTTGCTGCCCGAGGAAGAAAACGCCTGATGCCGCGGTCAGAAAAAATGCTGCCCAGGAGCAAAAAAATTTTTTTTTCTCAAATGTAATAACGGATGCTAGAATGTGATTCGGGGTGGAATTCCATGTCTAAAAATATTATTATTAGCTGTTTTTAAAAATCGAGTGTTTTTGCTGCCCAAGGAAGAAAACGCGTGATGCCGCGGTCAGAAAAAAAGCTGTACAGGAGCAAAAAAAATTTTTTCTCAAATGTAATAACGGATGCTAGAATGTGATTCGGGGTGGAATTCCATGTCTAAAAATATTATTATTAGCTGTTTTTAACAATCGAGTGTTTTTGCTGCCCGAGGAAGAAAACGCGTGATGCCGCGGTCAGAAAAAAAGCTGCCCAGGAGCAAAAAAAAATTTTCTTTCCCAAATGTAATAACGGATGCTAGAATGTGATGCAGTGTGGAATTCCATGTCTAAAAATATTATTATTAGCTGTTTTTAAAAATCGAGTGTTTTTGCTGCCCGAGGAAGAAAACGCCTGATGCCGCGGTCAGAAAAAATGCTGCCCAGGTGCAAAAAAAATTTTTTTTCTCAAATGTAATAACGGATGCTAGAATGTGATTCCGGGTGGAATTCCATGTCTAAAAATATTATTAGCTGTTTTTAAAAATTGAGTGTTTTTGCTGCCCGAGGAAGAAAACGCCTGATGCCGCGGTCAGAAAAAATGCTGCCCAGGAGCAAAAAAATTATTTTTTCTCAAATGTAATAACGGATGCTAGAATGTGATTCGGGGTGGAATTCCATGTCTAAAAATATTATTATTAGCTGTTTTTAAAAATCGAGTGTTTTTGCTGCCCAAGGAAGAAAACGCGTGATACCGCGGTCAGAAAAAAACCTGCCCAGGAGCAAAAAAATTTTTTTTTCTCAAATGTACTAACAGATGCTAGAATGTGATTTGGGGTGGAATTCCATGTCTAAAAATATTATTATTAGCTGTTTTTAACAATCGAGTGTTTTTGCTGCCCGAGGAAGAAAACGCGTAATGCCGCGGTCAGAAAAAAAGCTGCCCAGGAGCAAAAAAAAATTTTCTTTCCCAAATGTAATAACGGATGCTAGAATGTGATGCAGTGTGGAATTCCATGTCTAAAAATATTATTATTAGCAGTTTTTAAAAATGGAGTGTTTTTGCTGCCCGAGGAAGAAAACGCGTGATGCCGCGGTAGGAAAAAAAGCTACCCAGGAGCAAAAAAAATTTTTTTTTCTCAAATGTAATAACAGATGCTAGAATGTGATTCAGGGTGGAATTCCATGTCTAAAAATATTATTATTAGCTGTTTTTAAAAATCGAGTGTTTTTGCTTCCCGAGGAAGAAAACGCGTGATGCCGCGGTCAGAAAAAAAGCTGCACAGGAGCAAAAAAAATTTTTTTCTCAAATGTAATAACGGATGCTAGAATGTGATTCGGGGTGGAATTCCATGTCTAAAAATATTATTATTAGCTGTTTTTAAAAATCGAGTGTTTTTGCTGCCCGAGGAAGAAAACGCCTGATGCCGCGGTCAGAAAAAATGCTGCCCAGGAGCAAAAAAAAATTTTTTTCTCAAATGTAATAATGGATGCTAGAATGTGATTCGGGGTGGAATTCCATGTCTAAAAATATTATTATTAGCTGTTTTTAAAAATCGAGTGTTTTTGCTGCCCGAGGAAGAAAACGCCTGATGCCGCGGTCAGAAAAAATGCTGCCCAGGAGCAAAAAAATTTTTTTTTCTCAAATGTAATAACGGATGCTAGAATGTGATTCCGGGTGGAATTCCATGTCTAAAAATATTATTATTAGCTGTTTTTAAAAATTGAGTGTTTTTGCTGCCCGAGGAAGAAAACGCCTGATGCCGCGGTCAGAAAAAATGCTGCCCAGGAGCAAAAAAATTTTTTTTTCTCAAATGTAATAACGGATGCTAGAATGTGATTCGGGGTGGAATTCCATGTCTAAAAATATTATTATTAGCTGTTTTTAAAAATCGAGTGTTTTTGCTGCCCAAGGAAGAAAACGCGTGATGCCGCGGTCAGAAAAAAAGCTGTACAGGAGCAAAAAAAATTTTTTCTCAAATGTAATAACGGATGCTAGAATGTGATTCGGGGTGGAATTCCATGTCTAAAAATATTATTATTAGCTGTTTTTAACAATCGAGTGTTTTTGCTGCCCGAGGAAGAAAACGCGTGATGCCGCGGTCAGAAAAAAAGCTGCCCAGGAGCAAAAAAAAATTTTCTTTCCCAAATGTAATAACGGATGCTAGAATGTGATGCAGTGTGGAATTCCATGTCTAAAAATATTATTATTAGCTGTTTTTAAAAATCGAGTGTTTTTGCTGCCCGAGGAAGAAAACGCCTGATGCCGCGGTCAGAAAAAATGCTGCCCAGGTGCAAAAAAAATTTTTTTTCTCAAATGTAATAACGGATGCTAGAATGTGATTCCGGGTGGAATTCCATGTCTAAAAATATTATTAGCTGTTTTTAAAAATTGAGTGTTTTTGCTGCCCGAGGAAGAAAACGCCTGATGCCGCGGTCAGAAAAAATGCTGCCCAGGAGCAAAAAAATTATTTTTTCTCAAATGTAATAACGGATGCTAGAATGTGATTCGGGGTGGAATTCCATGTCTAAAAATATTATTATTAGCTGTTTTTAAAAATCGAGTGTTTTTGCTGCCCAAGGAAGAAAACGCGTGATACCGCGGTCAGAAAAAAACCTGCCCAGGAGCAAAAAAATTTTTTTTTCTCAAATGTACTAACAGATGCTAGAATGTGATTCGGGGTGGAATTCCATGTCTAAAAATATTATTATTAGCTGTTTTTAACAATCGAGTGTTTTTGCTGCCCGAGGAAGAAAACGCGTAATGCCGCGGTCAGAAAAAAAGCTGCCCAGGAGCAAAAAAAAATTTTCTTTCCCAAATGTAATAACGGATGCTAGAATGTGATGCAGTGTGGAATTCCATGTCTAAAAATATTATTATTAGCAGTTTTTAAAAATGGAGTGTTTTTGCTGCCCGAGGAAGAAAACGCGTGATGCCGCGGTCAGAAAAAAACCTGCCCAGGAGCAAAAAAATTTTTTTTTCTCAAATGTACTAACGGATGCTAGAATGTGATTCGGGGTGGAATTCCATGTCTAAAAATATTATTATTAGCTGTTTTTAAAAATCGAGTGTTTTTGCTGCCCAAGAAAGAAAACGCGTGATGCCGCGGTCAGAAAAAAACCTGCTCAGGAGCAAAAAAATTTTTTTTTCTCAAATGTACTAAGGGATGCTAGAATGTGATTCGGGGTGGAATTCCATGTCTAAAAATATTATTATTAGCTGCTGTTAAAAATTGAATGTTTTTGCTACCGGAGGAAGAAAACGTGTCATGCCGCGGTCAGAAAAAAAGCTGCACAGGAGCAAAAAAAATTTTTTTTCTCAAATGTAATAACGGATGCTAGAATGTGATTCGGGGTGGAATTCCATGTCTAAAAATATTATTATTAGCTGTTTTTAAAAATTGAGTGTTTTTGCTGCCCGAGGAAGAAAACACGTGATGATGCGGTAGGAAAAAAAGCTACACAGGAGCAAAAAAAATTTTTTTTCTCAAATGTAATAACGGATGCTAGAATGTGATAAGGGGTGGAATTCCATGTCTAAAAATATTATTATTAGCAGTTTTTAAAAATTGAGTGTT
Source organism: Arizona elegans (assembly GCA_022577455.1). Lineage (NCBI taxonomy): Eukaryota > Metazoa > Chordata > Lepidosauria > Squamata > Colubridae > Arizona > Arizona elegans. The sequence continues at coordinate 162,613,765 of JAKOOJ010000001.1, forward strand.
TTTGCTGCCCGAGGAAGAAAACGCGTGATGATGCGGTAGGAAAAAAAGCTACACAGGAGCAAAAAATTTTTTTTTTCTCAAATGTAATAACGGATGCTAGAATGTGATTCGGGGTGGAATTCCCTGTCTAACAATATTATTATTAGCTGTTTTTAACAATCGCGTGTTTTTGCTGCCCGAGGAAGAAAACGCGTGATGCCGCGGTCAGAAAAAAAGCTGCCGAGGAGCAAAAAAATTTTTTTTCTCAAATGTAATAACGGTTGCTAGAACGTAATTCGGGGTTGAATTCCATGTCTAAAAATATTATTATTAGCTGTTTTTAAAAATTGAGTGTTTTTGCTGCCCGAGGAAGAAAACGCGTGATGCCGCGGTCAGAAAAAATGCTGCCCAGGAGGAAAAAATTTTTTTTTTCTCAAATGTAATAACGGATGCTAGAATGTGATTCGGGGTGGAATTCCATGTCTAAAAATATTATTATTAGCTGTTTTTAAAAATTGAGTGTTTTTGCTGCCCGAGGAAGAAAACGCGTGATGATGCGGTAGAAAAAAAGCTACCCAGGAGCAAAAAAAATTTTTTTTTCTCAAATGTAATAACAGATGCTAGAATGTGATTCAGGGTGGAATTCCATGTCTAAAAATATTATTATTAGCTGTTTTTAAAAATCGAGTGTTTTTGCTTCCCGAGGAAGAAAACGCGTGATGCCGCGGTCAGAAAAAAAGCTGCACAGGAGCAAAAAAAATTTTTTTCTCAAATGTAATAACGGATGCTAGAATGTGATTCGGGGTGGAATTCCATGTCTAAAAATATTATTATTAGCTGTTTTTAAAAATCGAGTGTTTTTGCTGCCCGAGGAAGAAAACGCCTGATGCCGCGGTCAGAAAAAATGCTGCCCAGGAGCAAAAAAAAATTTTTTTCTCAAATGTAATAATGGATGCTAGAATGTGATTCGGGGTGGAATTCCATGTCTAAAAATATTATTATTAGCTGTTTTTAAAAATCGAGTTTTTTAGCTGCCCGAGGAAGAAAACACGTGATGCCGCGGTCAGAAAAAAAGCTGCCGAGGAGCCAAAAATTTTTTTTTCTCAAATGTAATAACGGATGCTAGAATGTGATTCGGGGTGGAATTCCATGTCTAAAAATATTATTATTAGCTGTTTTTAAAAATCGAGTGTTTTTGCTGCCCAAGGAAGAAAACGCGTGATGCCGCGGTCAGAAAAAAACCTGCTCAGGAGCAAAAAAATTTTTTTTTCTCAAATGTACTAAGGGATGCTGGAATGTGATTCGGGGTGGAATTCCATGTCTAAAAATATTATTATTAGCTGCTGTTAAAAATTGAATGTTTTTGCTACCCGAGGAAGAAAACGTGTCATGCCGCGGTCAGAAAAAAAGCTGCACAGGAGCAAAAAAAATTTTTTTTCTCAAATGTAATAACGGATGCTAGAATGTGATTCGGGGTGGAATTCCATGTCTAAAAATATTATTATTAGCTGTTTTTAAAAATTGAGTGTTTTTGCTGCCCGAGGTAGAAAACGCGTGATGCCGCGGTCAGAAAAAAAGCTGCACAGGAGCAAAAAAAATTTTTTCTCAAATGTAATAACGGATGCTAGAATGTGATTCGGGGTGGAATTCCATGTCTAAAAATATTATTATTAGCTGTTTTTAACAATCGAGTGTTTTTGCTGCCCGAGGAAGAAAACGCGTGATGCCGCGGTCAGAAAAAAAGCTGCCCAGGAGCAAAAAAAAATTTTCTTTCCCAAATGTAATAACGGATGCTAGAATGTGATGCAGTGTGGAATTCCATGTCTAAAAATATTATTATTAGCAGTTTTTAAAAATCGAGTGTTTTTGCTGCCCGAGGAAGAAAACGCGTGATGCCGCGGTCAGAAAAAAAGCTGCCCAGGAGCAAAAAAATTTTTTTTTCTGAAATGTAATAACGGATGCTTGAATGTGATTCGGGGTGGAATTCCATGTCTAAAAATATTATTATTAGCTGTTTTTAAAAATTGAGTGTTTTTGCTGCCCGAGGAAGAAAACGCGTGATGATGCGGTAGGAAAAAAAGCTACACAGGAGCAAAAAAATTTTTTTTCTCAAATGTAATAACGGATGCTAGAATGTGATTCGGGGTGGAATTCCATGTCTAACAATATTATTATTAGCTGTTTTTAACAATCGCGTGTTTTTGCTGCCCGAGGAAGAAAACGCGTGATGCCGCGGTCAGAAAAAAAGCTGCCCAGGTGCAAAAAAAATTTTTTTTCTCAAATGTAATAACGGATGCTAGAATGTTATTCTGCGTGGAATTCCATGTCTAAAAATATTATTATTAGCTGTTTTTAAAAATCGAGTGTTTTTGCTGCCCGAGGAAGAAAACGCCTGATGCCGCGGTCAGAAAAAATGCTGCCCAGGAGCAAAAAAATTTTTTTTTCTCAAATGTAATAACGGATGCTAGAATGTGATTCCGGGTGGAATTCCATGTCTAAAAATATTATTAGCTGTTTTTAAAAATTGAGTGTTTTTGCTGCCCGAGGAAGAAAACGCCTGATGCCGCGGTCAGAAAAAATGCTGCCCAGGAGCAAAAAAATTTTTTTTTCTCAAATGTAATAACGGATGCTAGAATGTGATTCGGGGTGGAATTCCATGTCTAAAAATATTATTATTAGCTGTTTTTAAAAATCGAGTGTTTTTGCTGCCCAAGGAAGAAAACGCGTGATGCCGCGGTCAGAAAAAAACCTGCCCAGGAGCAAAAAAATTTTTTTTTCTCAAATGTACTAAGGGATGCTGGAATGTGATTCGGGGTGGAATTCCATGTCTAAAAATATTATTATTAGCTGCTGTGAAAAATTGAATGTTTTTGCTACCCGAGGAAGAAAACGTGTCATGCCGCGGTCAGAAAAAAAGCTGCACAGGAGCAAAAAAAATTTTTTTTCTCAAATGTAATAACGGATGCTAGAATGTGATTCGGGGTGGAATTCCATGTCTAAAAATATTATTATTAGCTGTTTTTAAAAATTGAGTGTTTTTGCTGCCCGAGGTAGAAAACACGTGATGATGCGGTAGGAAAAAAAGCTACACAGGAGCAAAAAAAATTTTTTTTCTCAAATGTAATAACGGATGCTAGAATGTGATTCGGGGTGGAATTCCATGTCTAAAAATATTATTATTAGCTGTTTTTAAAAATCGAGTGTTTTTGCTTCCCGAGGAAGAAAACGCGTGATGCCGCGGTCAGAAAAAAAGCTGTACAGGAGCAAAAAAAATTTTTTCTGAAATGTAATAACGGATGCTAGAATGTGATTCGGGGTGGAATTCCATGTCTAAAAATATTATTATTAGCTGTTTTTAACAATCGAGTGTTTTTGCTGCCCGAGGAAGAAAACGCGTGATGCCGCGGTCAGAAAAAAAGCTGCCCAGGAGCAAAAAAAAATTTTCTTTCCCAAATGTAATAACGGATGCTAGAATGTGATTCGGGGTGGAATTCCATGTCTAAAAATATTATTATTAGCAGTTTTTAAAAATGGAGTGTTTTTGCTGCCCGAGGAAGAAAACGCGTGATGCCGCGGTCAGAAAAAAAGCTGCCCAGGTGCAAAAAAAATTTTTTTTCTCAAATGTAATAACGGATGCTAGAATGTGATTCGGGGTGGAATTCCATGTCTAAAAATATTATTATTAGCTGTTTTTAAAAATCGAGTGTTTTTGCTGCCCGAGGAAGATAACGCCTGATGCCGCGGTCAGAAAAAATGCTGCCCAGGAGCAAAAAAATTTTTTTTTCTCAAATGTAATAACGGATGCTAGAATGTGATTCCGGGTGGAATTCCATGTCTAAAAATATTATTAGCTGTTTTTAAAAATTGAGTGTTTTTGCTGCCCGAGGAAGAAAACGCCTGATGCCGCGGTCAGAAAAAATGCTGCCCAGGAGCAAAAAAATTATTTTTTCTCAAATGTAATAACGGATGCTAGAATGTGATTCGGGGTGGAATTCCATGTCTAAAAATATTATTATTAGCTGTTTTTAAAAATCGAGTGTTTTTGCTGCCCAAGGAAGAAAACGCGTGATACCGCGGTCAGAAAAAAACCTGCCCAGGAGCAAAAAAAATTTTTTTTCTCAAATGTACTAACAGATGCTAGAATGTGATTCGGGGTGGAATTCCATGTCTAAAAATATTATTATTAGCTGTTTTTAACAATCGAGTGTTTTTGCTGCCCGAGGAAGAAAACGCGTAATGCCGCGGTCAGAAAAAAAGCTGCCCAGGAGGAAAAAAAAATTTTCTTTCCCAAATGTAATAACGGATGCTAGAATGTGATGCAGTGTGGAATTCCATGTCTAAAAATATTATTATTAGCAGTTTTTAAAAATGGAGTGTTTTTGCTGCCCGAGGAAGAAAACGCGTGATGCCGCGGTCAGAAAAAAACCTGCCCAGGAGCAAAAAAATTTTTTTTTCTCAAATGTAATAACGGATGCTAGAATGTGATTCGGGGTGGAATTCCATGACTAAAAATATTATTATTAGCTGTTTTTAAAAATCGAGTGTTTTTGCTGCCCGAGGAAGAAAACGTATGATGCCGTGGTCAGAAAAAAAGCTGCCCAGGAGCAAAAAAAAATTTTTTTTTCTCAAATGTAATAACGGATGCTAGAATGTTATTCAGGGTGGAATTCCATGTCATAAAATATTATTAGCTGTTTTTAAAAATTGAGTGTTTTTGCTGCCCGAGGAAGAAAACGCGTGATGCCGCGGTGAGAAAAAATGCTGCCCAGGAGCAAAAAAATTTTTTTTTCTCAAATGTAATAACGGATGCTAGAATGTGATTCGGGGTGGAATTCCATGTCTAAAAATATTATTATTAGCTGTTTTTAAAAATTGAGTGTTTTTGCTGCCCGAGGAAGAAAACGCGTGATGATGCGGTAGGAAAAAAAGCTACCCAGGAGCAAAAAAAATTTTTTTTTCTCAAATGTAATAACAGATGCTAGAATGTGATTCAGGGTGGAATTCCATGTCTAAAAATATTATTATTAGCTGTTTTTAAAAATCGAGTGTTTTTGCTTCCCGAGGAAGAAAACGCGTGATGCCCCGGTCAGAAAAAAAGCTGCACAGGAGCAAAAAAAATTTTTTTCTCAAATGTAATAACGGATGCTAGAATGTGATTCGGGGTGGAATTCCATGTCTAAAAATATTATTATTAGCTGTTTTTAAAAATCGAGTGTTTTTGCTGCCCGAGGAAGAAAACGCCTGATGCCGCGGTCAGAAAAAATGCTGCCCAGGAGCAAAAAAAAATTTTTTTTCTCAAATGTAATAATGGATGCTAGAATGTGATTCGGGGTGGAATTCCATGTCATAAAATATTATTATTAGCAGTTTTTAAAAATTGAGTGTTTTTGCTGCCCGAGGAAGAAAACGCGTGATGCCGCGGTCAGAAAAAAAGCTGCCCAGGAGCAAAAAAAAATTTTTTTTTCTCAAATGTAATAACGGATGCTAGAATGTGATTCCGGGTGGAATTCCATGTCTAAAAATATTATTAGCTGTTTTTAAAAATTGAGTGTTTTTGCTGCCCGAGGAAGAAAACGCGTGATGCCGCGGTCAGAAAAAAAGCTGCCCAGGAGCAAAAAAAATTTTTTTTCTCAAATGTAATAACGGATGCTAGAATGTGATTCGGGGTGGAATTCCATGTCTAAAAATATTATTATTAGCTGTTTTTAAAAATTGAGTGTTTTTGCTGCCCGAGGAAGAAAACGCGTGATGATGCGCTAGGAAAAAAAGCTACCCAGGAGCAAAAAAAATTTTTTTTTCTCAAATGTAATAAGGGATGCTAGAATGTGATTCCGGGTGGAATTCCATGTCTAAAAATATTATTAGCTGTTTTTAAAAATCGAGGTTTTTAGCTGCCCGAGGAGGAAAACACATGATGCCACGGTCAGAAAAAAAGCTGCCGAGGAGCAAAAAAATTTTTTTTCTCAAATGTAATAATGGTTGCTAGAACATGATTCGGGGTGGAATTCCATGTCTAAAAATATTATTATTAGCTTTTTTTTTTTAAAAAAAATGTTTTTTGCTGCCCGAGGAAGAAAACGAGTGATGCCGCCGTCAGAAAAAAAGCTGCCCAGGAGCAAAAAAAAATTTTCTTTCCCAAATGTAATAACAGATGCTAGAATGTGATGCAGTGTGGAATTCCATGTCTAAAAATATTATTATTAGCAGTTTTTAAAAATTGAGTGTTTTTGCTGCCCGAGGAAGAAAACGCGTGATGCCGCGGTCAGAAAAAAAGCTGCCCAGGAGCAAAAAAAAATTTTTTTTTCTCAAATGTAATAACGGATGCTAGAATGTGATTCCGGGTGGAATTCCATGTCTAAAAATATTATTAGCTGTTTTTAAAAATTGAGTGTTTTTGCTGCCCGAGGAAGAAAACGCGTGATGCCGCGGTCAGAAAAAAAGCTGCCCAGGAGCAAAAAAAATTTTTTTTCTCAAATGTAATAACGGATGCTAGAATGTGATTCGGGGTGGAATTCCATGTCTAAAAATATTATTAGCTGTTTTTAAAAATTGAGTGTTTTTGCTGCCCGAGGAAGAAAACGCGTGATGATGCGCTAGGAAAAAAAGCTACCCAGGAGCAAAAAAAATTTTTTTTTCTCAAATGTAATAACGGATGCTAGAATGTGATTCGGGGTGGAATTCCATGTCTAAAAATATTATTATTAGCTGTTTTTAAAAATCGAGTGTTTTTGTTGCCCGAGGAAGAAAACGCCTGATGCCGCGGTCAGAAAAAATGCTGCCCAGGAGCAAAAAAATTTTTTTTTCTCAAATGTAATAACGGATGCTAGAATGTGATTCGGGGTGGAATTCCATGACTAAAAATATTATTATTAGCTGTTTTTAAAAATCGAGTTTTTTAGCTGCCCGAACAAGAAAACACGTGATGCCGCGGTCAGAAAAAAAGCTGCCGAGGAGCCAAAAATTTTTTTTTCTCAAATGTAATAACGGACGCTAGAACATGATTCGGGGTGGAATTCCATGTCTAAAAATATTATTATTAGCTGTTTTTTTTTAAAAAAAAATGTTTTTTGCTGCCCGAGGAAGAAAACGAGTGATGCCGCCGTCAGAAAAAAAGCTGCCCAGGAGCAAAAAAAAATTTTCTTTCCCAAATGTAATAACGGATGCTAGAATGTGATGCAGTGTGGAATTCCATGTCTAAAAATATTATTATTAGCAGTTTTTAAAAATTGAGTGTTTTTGCTGCCCGAGGAAGAAAACGCGTGATGCCGCGGTCAGAAAAAAAGCTGCCCAGGAGCAAAAAAAAATTTTTTTTTCTCAAATGTAATAACGGATGCTAGAATGTGATTCCGGGTGGAATTCCATGTCTAAAAATATTATTAGCTGTTTTTAAAAATTGAGTGTTTTTGCTGCCCGAGGAAGAAAACGCGTGATGCCACGGTCAGAAAAAAAGCTGCCCAGGAGCAAAAAAAATTTTTTTTCTCAAATGTAATAACGGATGCTAGAATGTGATTCGGGGTGGAATTCCATGTCTAAAAATATTATTATTAGTTGTTTTTAAAAATCGAGTGTTTTTGCTGCCCGAGGAAGAAAACGCGTGATGCCGCGGTCAGAAAAAATGCTGCCCAGGAGCAAAAAAATTTTTTTTTCTCAAATGTAATAACGGATGCTAGAATGTGATTCCGGGTGGAATTCCATGTCTAAAAATATTATTAGCTGTTTTTAAAAATTGAGTGTTTTTGCTGCCCGAGGAAGAAAACGCGTGGTGCCGCGGTCAGAAAAAAAGCTGCCCAGGAGCAAAAAAAATTTTTTTTCTCAAATGTAATAACGGATGCTAGAATGTGATTCGGGGTGGAATTCCATGTCTAAAAATATTATTATTAGCTGTTTTTAAAAATCGAGTGTTTTTGTTGCCCGAGGAAGAAAACGCCTGATGCCGCGGTCAGAAAAAATGCTGCCCAGGAGCAAAAAAATTTTTTTTTCTCAAATGTAATAACGGATGCTAGAATGTGATTCGGGGTGGAATTCCATGACTAAAAATATTATTATTAGCTGTTTTTAAAAATCGAGTTTTTTAGCTGCCCGAGCAAGAAAACACGTGATGCCGCGGTCAGAAAAAAAGCTGCCGAGGAGCCAAAAATTTTTTTTTCTCAAATGTAATAACGGACGCTAGAACATGATTCGGGGTGGAATTCCATGTCTAAAAATATTATTATTAGCTGTTTTTTTTTTTAAAAAAATGTTTTTTGCTGCCCGAGGAAGAAAACGAGTGATGCCGCCGTCAGAAAAAAAGCTGCCCAGGAGCAAAAAAAAATTTTCTTTCCCAAATGTAATAACGGATGCTAGAATGTGATGCAGTGTGGAATTCCATGTCTAAAAATATTATTATTAGTTGTTTTTAAAAATCGAGTGTTTTTGCTGCCCGAGGAAGAAAACGCCTGATGCCGCGGTCAGAAAAAATGCTGCCCAGGAGCAAAAAAATTTTTTTTTCTCAAATGTAATAACGGATGCTAGAATGTGATTCCGGGTGGAATTCCATGTCTAAAAATATTATTAGCTGTTTTTAAAAATTGAGTGTTTTTGCTGCCCGAGGAAGAAAACGCGTGGTGCCGCGGTCAGAAAAAAAGCTGCCCAGGAGCAAAAAAAATTTTTTTTCTCAAATGTAATAACGGATGCTAGAATGTGATTCGGGGTGGAATTCCATGTCTAAAAATATTATTATTAGCTGTTTTTAAAAATCGAGTGTTTTTGCTGCCCGAGGAAGAAAACGCCTGATGCCGCGGTCAGAAAAAATGCTGCCCAGGAGCAAAAAATTTTTTTTTTCTCAAATGTAATAACGGATGCTGGAATGTGATTCGGGGTGGAATTCCATGACTAAAAATATTATTATTAGCTGTTTTTAAAAATCGAGTTTTTTAGCTGCCCGAGCAAGAAAACACGTGATGCCGCGGTCAGAAAAAAAGCTGCCGAGGAGCCAAAAAATTTTTTTTCTCAAATGTAATAACGGATGCTAGAATGTGATTCGGGGTGGAATTCCATGTCTAAAAATATTATTATTAGCTGTTTTTAAAAATTGAGTGTTTTTGCTGCCCGAGGAAGAAAACGCGTGATGATGCGGTAGGAAAAAAAGCTACCCAGGAGCAAAAAAAATTTTTTTTCTCAAATGTAATAACAGATGCTAGAATGTGATTCGGGGTGGAATTCCATGTCTAAAAATATTATTATTAGCTGTTTTTAAAAATCGATTGTTTTTGCTGCCCGAGGAAGAAAACGAGTGATGCCGCCGTCAGAAAAAAAGCTGCCCAGGAGCAAAAAAAAATTTTCTTTCCGAAATGTAATAACGGATGCTAGAATGTGATGCAGTGTGGAATTCCATGTCTAAAAATATTATTATTAGCAGTTTTTAAAAATTGAGTGTTTTTGCTGCCCGAGGAAGAAAACGCGTGATGCCGCGGTCAGAAAAAAAGCTGCCCAGGAGCAAAAAAAAATTTTTTTTTCTCAAATGTAATAACGGATGCTAGAATGTGATTCCGGGTGGAATTCCATGTCTAAAAATATTATTAGCTGTTTTTAAAAATTGAGTGTTTTTGCTGCCCGAGGAAGAAAACGCGTGATGCCGCGGTCAGAAAAAAAGCTGCCCAGAAGCAAAAAAAATTTTTTTTCTCAAATGTAATAACGGATGCTAGAATATGATTCGGGGTGGAATTCCATTTCTAAAAATATTATTAGCTGTTTTTAAAAATTGAGTGTTTTTGCTGCCCGAGGAAGAAAACGAGTGATGATGCGCTAGGAAAAAAAGCTACCCAGGAGCAAAAAAAATTTTTTTTTCTCAAATGTAATAACGGATGCTAGAATGTGATTCGGGGTGGAATTCCATGTCTAAAAATATTATTATTAGCTGTTTCTAAAAATCGAGTGTTTTTGTTGCCCGAGGAAGAAAACGCGTGATGCCACGGTCAGAAAAAAAGCTGCCCAGGAGCAAAAAAAATTTTTTTTCTCAAATGTAATAACGGATGCTAGAATGTGATTCGGGGTGGAATTCCATGTCTAAAAATATTATTATTAGCTGTTTTTAAAAATCGAGTGTTTTTGCTGCCCGAGGAAGAAAACGCCTGATGCCGCGGTCAGAAAAAATGCTGCCCAGGAGCAAAAAAATTTTTTTTTCTCAAATGTAATAACGGATGCTAGAATGTGATTCCGGGTGGAATTCCATGTCTAAAAATATTATTAGCTGTTTTTAAAAATTGAGTGTTTTTGCTGCCCGAGGAAGAAAACGCGTGGTGCCGCGGTCAGAAAAAAAGCTGCCCAGGAGCAAAAAAAAATTTTTTTTCTCAAATGTAATAACGGATGCTAGAATGTGATTCGGGGTGGAATTCCATGTCTAAAAATATTATTATTAGCTGTTTTTAAAAATCGAGTGTTTTTGCTGCCCGAGGAAGAAAACGCCTGATGCCGCGGTCAGAAAAAATGCTGCCCAGGAGCAAAAAATTTTTTTTTTCTCAAATGTAATAACGGATGCTGGAATGTGATTCGGGGTGGAATTCCATGACTAAAAATATTATTATTAGCTGTTTTTAAAAATCGAGTTTTTTAGCTGCCCGAGCAAGAAAACACGTGATGCCGCGGTCAGAAAAAAAGCTGCCGAGGAGCCAAAAAATTTTTTTTCTCAAATGTAATAACGGATGCTAGAATGTGATTCGGGGTGGAATTCCATGTCTAAAAATATTATTATTAGCTGTTTTTAAAAATTGAGTGTTTTTGCTGCCCGAGGAAGAAAACGCGTGATGATGCGGTAGGAAAAAAAGCTACCCAGGAGCAAAAAAAATTTTTTTTCTCAAATGTAATAACAGATGCTAGAATGTGATTCGGGGTGGAATTCCATGTCTAAAAATATTATTATTAGCTGTTTTTAAAAATCGATTGTTTTTGCTGCCCGAGGAAGAAAACGAGTGATGCCGCCGTCAGAAAAAAAGCTGCCCAGGAGCAAAAAAAAATTTTCTTTCCGAAATGTAATAACGGATGCTAGAATGTGATGCAGTGTGGAATTCCATGTCTAAAAATATTATTATTAGCAGTTTTTAAAAATTGAGTGTTTTTGCTGCCCGAGGAAGAAAACGCGTGATGCCGCGGTCAGAAAAAAAGCTGCCCAGGAGCAAAAAAAAATTTTTTTTTCTCAAATGTAATAACGGATGCTAGAATGTGATTCCGGGTGGAATTCCATGTCTAAAAATATTATTAGCTGTTTTTAAAAATTGAGTGTTTTTGCTGCCCGAGGAAGAAAACGCGTGATGCCGCGGTCAGAAAAAAAGCTGCCCAGAAGCAAAAAAAATTTTTTTTCTCAAATGTAATAACGGATGCTAGAATATGATTCGGGGTGGAATTCCATTTCTAAAAATATTATTAGCTGTTTTTAAAAATTGAGTGTTTTTGCTGCCCGAGGAAGAAAACGAGTGATGATGCGCTAGGAAAAAAAGCTACCCAGGAGCAAAAAAAATTTTTTTTTCTCAAATGTAATAACGGATGCTAGAATGTGATTCGGGGTGGAATTCCATGTCTAAAAATATTATTATTAGCTGTTTCTAAAAATCGAGTGTTTTTGTTGCCCGAGGAAGAAAACGCGTGATGCCACGGTCAGAAAAAAAGCTGCCCAGGAGCAAAAAAAATTTTTTTTCTCAAATGTAATAACGGATGCTAGAATGTGATTCGGGGTGGAATTCCATGTCTAAAAATATTATTATTAGCTGTTTTTAAAAATCGAGTGTTTTTGCTGCCCGAGGAAGAAAACGCCTGATGCCGCGGTCAGAAAAAATGCTGCCCAGGAGCAAAAAAATTTTTTTTTCTCAAATGTAATAACGGATGCTAGAATGTGATTCCGGGTGGAATTCCATGTCTAAAAATATTATTAGCTGTTTTTAAAAATTGAGTGTTTTTGCTGCCCGAGGAAGAAAACGCGTGGTGCCGCGGTCAGAAAAAAAGCTGCCCAGGAGCAAAAAAAATTTTTTTTCTCAAATGTAATAACGGATGCTAGAATGTGATTCGGGGTGGAATTCCATGTCTAAAAATATTATTATTAGCTGTTTTTAAAAATCGAGTGTTTTTGCTGCCCGAGGAAGAAAACGCCTGATGCCGCGGTCAGAAAAAATGCTGCCCAGGAGCAAAAAATTTTTTTTTTCTCAAATGTAATAACGGATGCTAGAATGTGATTCGGGGTGGAATTCCATGACTAAAAATATTATTATTAGCTGTTTTTAAAAATCGAGTTTTTTAGCTGCCCGAGCAAGAAAACACGTGATGCCGCGGTCAGAAAAAAAGCTGCCGAGGAGCCAAAAATTTTTTTTTCTCAAATGTAATAACGGACGCTAGAACATGATTCGGGGTGGAATTCCATGTCTAAAAATATTATTATTAGCTGTTTTTTTTTTAAAAAAAATGTTTTTTGCTGCCCGAGGAAGAAAACGAGTGATGCCGCCGTCAGAAAAAAAGCTGCCCAGGAGCAAAAAAAAATTTTCTTTCCCAAATGTAATAACGGATGCTAGAATGTGATGCAGTGTGGAATTCCATGTCTAAAAATATTATTATTAGCAGTTTTTAAAAATTGAGTGTTTTTGCTGCCCGAGGAAGAAAACGCGTGATGCCGCGGTCAGAAAAAAAGCTGCCCAGGAGCAAAAAAAAATTTTTTTTTCTCAAATGTAATAACGGATGCTAGAATGTGATTCCGGGTGGAATTCCATGTCTAAAAATATTATTAGCTGTTTTTAAAAATTGAGTGTTTTTGCTGCCCGAGGAAGAAAACGCGTGATGCCACGGTCAGAAAAAAAGCTGCCCAGGAGCAAAAAAAATTTTTTTTCTCAAATGTAATAACGGATGCTAGAATGTGATTCGGGGTGGAATTCCATGTCTAAAAATATTATTATTAGTTGTTTTTAAAAATCGAGTGTTTTTGCTGCCGGAGGAAGAAAACGCCTGATGCCGCGGTCAGAAAAAATGCTGCCCAGGAGCAAAAAAATTTTTTTTTCTCAAATGTAATAACGGATGCTAGAATGTGATTCCGGGTGGAATTCCATGTCTAAAAATATTATTAGCTGTTTTTAAAAATTGAGTGTTTTTGCTGCCCGAGGAAGAAAACGCGTGGTGCCGCGGTCAGAAAAAAAGCTGCCCAGGAGCAAAAAAAATTTTTTTTCTCAAATGTAATAACGGATGCTAGAATGTGATTCGGGGTGGAATTCCATGTCTAAAAATATTATTATTAGCTGTTTTTAAAAATCGAGTGTTTTTGCTGCCCGAGGAAGAAAACGCCTGATGCCGCGGTCAGAAAAAATGCTGCCCAGGAGGAAAAAATTTTTTTTTTCTCAAATGTAATAACGGATGCTGGAATGTGATTCGGGGTGGAATTCCATGACTAAAAATATTATTATTAGCTGTTTTTAAAAATCGAGTTTTTTAGCTGCCCGAGCAAGAAAACACGTGATGCCGCGGTCAGAAAAAAAGCTGCCGAGGAGCCAAAAAATTTTTTTTCTCAAATGTAATAACGGATGCTAGAATGTGATTCGGGGTGGAATTCCATGTCTAAAAATATTATTATTAGCTGTTTTTAAAAATTGAGTGTTTTTGCTGCCCGAGGAAGAAAACGCGTGATGATGCGGTAGGAAAAAAAGCTACCCAGGAGCAAAAAAAATTTTTTTTCTCAAATGTAATAACAGATGCTAGAATGTGATTCGGGGTGGAATTCCATGTCTAAAAATATTATTATTAGCTGTTTTTAAAAATCGATTGTTTTTGCTGCCCGAGGAAGAAAACGAGTGATGCCGCCGTCAGAAAAAAAGCTGCCCAGGAGCAAAAAAAAATTTTCTTTCCCAAATGTAATAACGGATGCTAGAATGTGATGCAGTGTGGAATTCCATGTCTAAAAATATTATTATTAGCAGTTTTTAAAAATTGAGTGTTTTTGCTGCCCGAGGAAGAAAAAGCGTGATGCCGCGGTCAGAAAAAAAGCTGCCCAGGAGCAAAAAAAAATTTTTTTTTCTCAAATGTAATAACGGATGCTAGAATGTGATTCCGGGTGGAATTCCATGTCTAAAAATATTATTAGCTGTTTTTAAAAATTGAGTGTTTTTGCTGCCCGAGGAAGAAAACGCGTGATGCCGCGGTCAGAAAAAAAGCTGCCCAGAAGCAAAAAAAATTTTTTTTCTCAAATGTAATAACGGATGCTAGAATATGATTCGGGGTGGAATTCCATTTCTAAAAATATTATTAGCTGTTTTTAAAAATTGAGTGTTTTTGCTGCCCGAGGAAGAAAACGCGTGATGATGCGCTAGGAAAAAAAGCTACCCAGGAGCAAAAAAATTTTTTTTTTCTCAAATGTAATAACGGATGCTAGAATGTGATTCGGGGTGGAATTCCATGTCTAAAAATATTATTATTAGCTGTTTCTAAAAATCGAGTGTTTTTGTTGCCCGAGGAAGAAAACGCGTGATGCCACGGTCAGAAAAAAAGCTGCCCAGGAGCAAAAAAAATTTTTTTTCTCAAATGTAATAACGGATGCTAGAATGTGATTCGGGGTGGAATTCCATGTCTAAAAATATTATTATTAGCTGTTTTTAAAAATCGAGTGTTTTTGCTGCCCGAGGAAGAAAACGCCTGATGCCGCGGTCAGAAAAAATGCTGCCCAGGAGCAAAAAAATTTTTTTTTCTCAAATGTAATAACGGATGCTAGAATGTGATTCCGGGTGGAATTCCATGTCTAAAAATATTATTAGCTGTTTTTAAAAATTGAGTGTTTTTGCTGCCCGAGGAAGAAAACGCGTGGTGCCGCGGTCAGAAAAAAAGCTGCCCAGGAGCAAAAAAAATTTTTTTTCTCAAATGTAATAACGGATGCTAGAATGTGATTCGGGGTGGAATTCCATGTCTAAAAATATTATTATTAGCTGTTTTTAAAAATCGAGTGTTTTTGCTGCCCGAGGAAGAAAACGCCTGATGCCGCGGTCAGAAAAAATGCTGCCCAGGAGCAAAAAATTTTTTTTTTCTCAAATGTAATAACGGATGCTGGAATGTGATTCGGGGTGGAATTCCATGACTAAAAATATTATTATTAGCTGTTTTTAAAAATCGAGTTTTTTAGCTGCCCGAGCAAGAAAACACGTGATGCCGCGGTCAGAAAAAAAGCTGCCGAGGAGCCAAAAAATTTTTTTTCTCAAATGTAATAACGGATGCTAGAATGTGATTCGGGGTGGAATTCCATGTCTAAAAATATTATTATTAGCTGTTTTTAAAAATTGAGTGTTTTTGCTGCCCGAGGAAGAAAACGCGTGATGATGCGGTAGGAAAAAAAGCTACCCAGGAGCAAAAAAAATTTTTTTTCTCAAATGTAATAACAGATGCTAGAATGTGATTCGGGGTGGAATTCCATGTCTAAAAATATTATTATTAGCTGTTTTTAAAAATCGATTGTTTTTGCTGCCCGAGGAAGAAAACGAGTGATGCCGCCGTCAGAAAAAAAGCTGCCCAGGAGCAAAAAAAAATTTTCTTTCCCAAATGTAATAACGGATGCTAGAATGTGATGCAGTGTGGAATTCCATGTCTAAAAATATTATTATTAGCAGTTTTTAAAAATTGAGTGTTTTTGCTGCCCGAGGAAGAAAACGCGTGATGCCGCGGTCAGAAAAAAAGCTGCCCAGGAGCAAAAAAAAATTTTTTTTTCTCAAATGTAATAACGGATGCTAGAATGTGATTCCGGGTGGAATTCCATGTCTAAAAATATTATTAGCTGTTTTTAAAAATTGAGTGTTTTTGCTGCCCGAGGAAGAAAACGCGTGATGCCGCGGTCAGAAAAAAAGCTGCCCAGGAGCAAAAAAAATTTTTTTTCTCAAATGTAATAACGGATGCTAGAATATGATTCGGGGTGGAATTCCATGTCTAAAAATATTATTAGCTGTTTTTAAAAATTGAGTGTTTTTGTTGCCCGAGGAAGAAAACGCGTGATGATGCGCTAGGAAAAAAAGCTACCCAGGAGCAAAAAAAATTTTTTTTTCTCAAATGTAATAACGGATGCTAGAATGTGATTCGGGGTGGAATTCCATGTCTAAAAATATTATTATTAGCTGTTTCTAAAAATCGAGTGTTTTTGTTGCCCGAGGAATAAAACGCCTGATGCCGCGGTCAGAAAAAATGCTGCCCAGGAGCAAAAAAAATTTTTTTTCTCAAATGTAATAACGGATGCTAGAATGTGATTCGGGGTGGAATTCCATGACTAAAAATATTATTATTAGCTGTTTTTAAAAATCGAGTTTTTTAGCTGCCCGAGCCAGAAAACACGTGATGCCGCGGTCAGAAAAAAAGCTGCCCAGGAGCAAAAAAAAATTTTTTTTTCTCAAATGTAATAACGGATGCTAGAATGTGATTCCGGGTGGAATTCCATGTCTAAAAATATTATTAGCTGTTTTTAAAAATTGAGTGTTTTTGCTGCCCGAGGAAGAAAACGCGTGATGCCGCGGTCAGAAAAAAAGCTGCCCAGAAGCAAAAAAAATTTTTTTTCTCAAATGTAATAACGGATGCTAGAATATGATTCGGGGTGGAATTCCATTTCTAAAAATATTATTAGCTGTTTTTAAAAATTGAGTGTTTTTGCTGCCCGAGGAAGAAAACGCGTGATGATGCGCTAGGAAAAAAAGCTACCCAGGAGCAAAAAAATTTTTTTTTTCTCAAATGTAATAACGGATGCTAGAATGTGATTCGGGGTGGAATTCCATGTCTAAAAATATTATTATTAGCTGTTTCTAAAAATCGAGTGTTTTTGTTGCCCGAGGAAGAAAACGCGTGATGCCACGGTCAGAAAAAAAGCTGCCCAGGAGCAAAAAAAATTTTTTTTCTCAAATGTAATAACGGATGCTAGAATGTGATTCGGGGTGGAATTCCATGTCTAAAAATATTATTATTAGCTGTTTTTAAAAATCGAGTGTTTTTGCTGCCCGAGGAAGAAAACGCCTGATGCCGCGGTCAGAAAAAATGCTGCCCAGGAGCAAAAAAATTTTTTTTTCTCAAATGTAATAACGGATGCTAGAATGTGATTCCGGGTGGAATTCCATGTCTAAAAATATTATTAGCTGTTTTTAAAAATTGAGTGTTTTTGCTGCCCGAGGAAGAAAACGCGTGGTGCCGCGGTCAGAAAAAAAGCTGCCCAGGAGCAAAAAAAATTTTTTTTCTCAAATGTAATAACGGATGCTAGAATGTGATTCGGGGTGGAATTCCATGTCTAAAAATATTATTATTAGCTGTTTTTAAAAATCGAGTGTTTTTGCTGCCCGAGGAAGAAAACGCCTGATGCCGCGGTCAGAAAAAATGCTGCCCAGGAGCAAAAAATTTTTTTTTTCTCAAATGTAATAACGGATGCTGGAATGTGATTCGGGGTGGAATTCCATGACTAAAAATATTATTATTAGCTGTTTTTAAAAATCGAGTTTTTTAGCTGCCCGAGCAAGAAAACACGTGATGCCGCGGTCAGAAAAAAAGCTGCCGAGGAGCCAAAAAATTTTTTTTCTCAAATGTAATAACGGATGCTAGAATGTGATTCGGGGTGGAATTCCATGTCTAAAAATATTATTATTAGCTGTTTTTAAAAATTGAGTGTTTTTGCTGCCCGAGGAAGAAAACGCGTGATGATGCGGTAGGAAAAAAAGCTACCCAGGAGCAAAAAAAATTTTTTTTCTCAAATGTAATAACAGATGCTAGAATGTGATTCGGGGTGGAATTCCATGTCTAAAAATATTATTATTAGCTGTTTTTAAAAATCGATTGTTTTTGCTGCCCGAGGAAGAAAACGAGTGATGCCGCCGTCAGAAAAAAAGCTGCCCAGGAGCAAAAAAAAATTTTCTTTCCCAAATGTAATAACGGATGCTAGAATGTGATGCAGTGTGGAATTCCATGTCTAAAAATATTATTATTAGCAGTTTTTAAAAATTGAGTGTTTTTGCTGCCCGAGGAAGAAAACGCGTGATGCCGCGGTCAGAAAAAAAGCTGCCCAGGAGCAAAAAAAAATTTTTTTTTCTCAAATGTAATAACGGATGCTAGAATGTGATTCCGGGTGGAATTCCATGTCTAAAAATATTATTAGCTGTTTTTAAAAATTGAGTGTTTTTGCTGCCCGAGGAAGAAAACGCGTGATGCCGCGGTCAGAAAAAAAGCTGCCCAGGAGCAAAAAAAATTTTTTTTCTCAAATGTAATAACGGATGCTAGAATATGATTCGGGGTGGAATTCCATGTCTAAAAATATTATTAGCTGTTTTTAAAAATTGAGTGTTTTTGCTGCCCGAGGAAGAAAACGCGTGATGATGCGCTAGGAAAAAAAGCTACCCAGGAGCAAAAAAAATTTTTTTTTCTCAAATGTAATAACGGATGCTAGAATGTGATTCGGGGTGGAATTCCATGTCTAAAAATATTATTATTAGCTGTTTCTAAAAATCGAGTGTTTTTGTTGCCCGAGGAATAAAACGCCTGATGCCGCGGTCAGAAAAAATGCTGCCCAGGAGCAAAAAAAATTTTTTTTCTCAAATGTAATAACGGATGCTAGAATGTGATTCGGGGTGGAATTCCATGACTAAAAATATTATTATTAGCTGTTTTTAAAAATCGAGTTTTTTAGCTGCCCGAGCCAGAAAACACGTGATGCCGCGGTCAGAAAAAAAGCTGCCGAGGAGCCAAAAAATTTTTTTTCTCAAATGTAATAACGGATGCTAGAATGTGATTCGGGGTGGAATTCCATGTCTAAAAATATTATTATTAGCTGTTTTTAAAAATTGAGTGTTTTTGCTGCCCGAGGAAGAAAACGCGTGATGATGCGCTAGGAAAAAAAGCTACCCAGGAGCAAAAAAAATTTTTTTTTCTCAAATGTAATAAGGGATGCTATAATGTGATTCCGGGTGGAATTCCATGTCTAAAAATATTATTAGCTGTTTTTAAAAATCGAGGTTTTTAGCTGCCCGAGGAGGAAAACACATGATGCCGCGGTCAGAAAAAAAGCTGCCGAGGAGCAAAAAATTTTTTTTCTCAAATGTAATAATGGTTGCTAGAACATGATTCGGGGTGGAATTCCATGTCTAAAAATATTATTATTAGCTGTTTTTTTTTTTAAAAAAATGTTTTTTGCTGCCCGAGGAAGAAAACGAGTGATGCCGCCGTCAGAAAAAAAGCTGCCCAGGAGCAAAAAAAAATTTTCTTTCCCAAATGTAATAACGGATGCTAGAATGTGATGCAGTGTGGAATTCCATGTCTAAAAATATTATTATTAGCAGTTTTTAAAAATTGAGTGTTTTTGCTGCCCGAGGAAGAAAACGCGTGATGCCGCGGTCAGAAAAAAAGCTGCCCAGGAGCAAAAAAAAATTTTTTTCTCTCAAATGTAATAACGGATGCTAGAATGTGATTCCGGGTGGAATTCCATGTCTAAAAATATTATTAGCTGTTTTTAAAAATTGAGTGTTTTTGCTGCCCGAGGAAGAAAACGCGTGATGCCACGGTCAGAAAAAAAGCTGCCCAGGAGCAAAAAAAATTTTTTTTCTCAAATGTAATAACGGATGCTAGAATGTGATTCGGGGTGGAATTCCATGTCTAAAAATATTATTATTAGCTGTTTTTAAAAATCGAGTGTTTTTGCTGCCCGAGGAAGAAAACGCCTGATGCCGCGGTCAGAAAAAATGCTGCCCAGGAGCAAAAAAATTTTTTTTTCTCAAATGTAATAACGGGTGCTAGAATGTGATTCCGGGTGGAATTCCATGTCTAAAAATATTATTAGCTGTTTTTAAAAATTGAGTGTTTTTGCTGCCCGAGGAAGAAAACGCGTGGTGCCGCGGTCAGAAAAAAAGCTGCCCAGGAGCAAAAAAAATTTTTTTTCTCAAATGTAATAACGGATGCTAGAATGTGATTCGGGGTGGAATTCCATGTCTAAAAATATTATTATTAGCTGTTTTTAAAAATCGAGTGTTTTTGCTGCCCGAGGAAGAAAACGCCTGATGCCGCGGTCAGAAAAAATGCTGCCCAGGAGCAAAAATTTTTTTTTTTCTCAAATGTAATAACGGATGCTGGAATGTGATTCGGGGTGGAATTCCATGACTAAAAATATTATTATTAGCTGTTTTTAAAAATCGAGTTTTTTAGCTGCCCGAGCAAGAAAACACGTGATGCCGCGGTCAGAAAAAAAGCTGCCGAGGAGCCAAAAAATTTTTTTTCTCAAATGTAATAACGGATGCTAGAATGTGATTCGGGGTGGAATTCCATGTCTAAAAATATTATTATTAGCTGTTTTTAAAAATTGAGTGTTTTTGCTGCCCGAGGAAGAAAACGCGTGATGATGCGGTAGGAAAAAAAGCTACCCAGGAGCAAAAAAAATTTTTTTTCTCAAATGTAATAACAGATGCTAGAATGTGATTCGGGGTGGAATTCCATGTCTAAAAATATTATTATTAGCTCTTTTTAAAAATTGAGTGTTTTTGCTTCCCGAGGAAGAAAACGCGTGATGCCGCGGTCAGAAAAAAAGCTGCACAGGAGCAAAAAAAATTTTTTTCTCAAATGTAATAACGGATGCTAGAATGTGATTCGGGGTGGAATTCCATGTCTAAAAATATTATTATTAACTGTTTTTAAAAATCGAGTGTTTTTGCTGCCCGAGGAAGAAAACGCCTGATGCTGCGGTCAGAAAAAAATGCTGCCCAGGAGCAAAAAAAATTTTTTTTCTCAAATGTAATAACGGATGCTATAATGTGATTCGGGGTGGAATTCCATGTCATAAAATATTATTAGCTGTTTTTAAAAATCGAGGTTTTTAGCTGCCCGAGGAAGAAAACACATGATGCCGCGGTCAGAAAAAAAGCTGCCCAGGAGCAAAAAAAAATTTTTTTTTCTCAAATGTAATAACGGATGCTAGAATGTTATTCAGGGTGGAATTCCATGTCATAAAATATTATTAGCTGTTTTTAAAAATTGAGTGTTTTTGCTGCCCGAGGAAGAAAACGCGTGATGCCGCGGTGAGAAAAAATGCTGCCCAGGAGCAAAAAAATTTTTTTTTCTCAAATGTAATAACGGATGCTAGAATGTGATTCGGGGTGGAATTCCATGTCTAAAAATATTATTATTAGCTGTTTTTAAAAATTGAGTGTTTTTGCTGCCCGAGGAAGAAAACGCGTGATGATGCGGTAGGAAAAAAAGCTACCTAGGAGCAAAAAAAAATTTTTTTTCTCAAATGTAATAACAGATGCTAGAATGTGATTCAGGGTGGAATTCCATGTCTAAAAATATTATTATTAGCTGTTTTTAAAAATCGAGTGTTTTTGCTTCCCGAGGAAGAAAACGCGTGATGCCGCGGTCAGAAAAAAAGCTGCACAGGAGCAAAAAAAATTTTTTTCTCAAATGTAATAACGGATGCTAGAATGTGATTCGGGGTGGAATTCCATGTCTAAAAATATTATTATTAACTGTTTTTAAAAATCGAGTGTTTTTGCTGCCCGAGGAAGAAAACGCCTGATGCTGCGGTCAGAAAAAAATGCTGCCCAGGAGCAAAAAAAATTTTTTTTCTCAAATGTAATAACGGATGCTATAATGTGATTCGGGGTGGAATTCCATGTCATAAAATATTATTAGCTGTTTTTAAAAATCGAGGTTTTTAGCTGCCCGAGGAAGAAAACACATGATGCCGCGGTCAGAAAAAAAGCTGCCCAGGAGCAAAAAAAAATTTTTTTTCTCAAATGTAATAACGGATGCTAGAATGTTATTCAGGGTGGAATTCCATGTCATAAAATATTATTAGCTGTTTTTAAAAATTGAGTGTTTTTGCTGCCCGAGGAAGAAAACGCGTGATGCCGCGGTGAGAAAAAATGCTGCCCAGGAGCAAAAAATTTTTTTTTTCTCAAATGTAATAACGGATGCTAGAATGTGATTCGGGGTGGAATTCCATGTCTAAAAATATTATTATTAGCTGTTTTTAAAAATTGAGTGTTTTTGCTGCCCGAGGAAGAAAACGCGTGATGATGCGGTAGGAAAAAAAGCTACCTAGGAGCAAAAAAAATTTTTTTTTCTCAAATGTAATAACAGATGCTAGAATGTGATTCAGGGTGGAATTCCATGTCTAAAAATATTATTATTAGCTGTTTTTAAAAATCGAGTGTTTTTGCTTCCCGAGGAAGAAAACGCGTGATGCCCCGGTCAGAAAAAAAGCTGCACAGGAGCAAAAAAAATTTTTTTCTCAAATGTAATAATGGATGCTAGAATGTGATTCGGGGTGGAATTCCATGTCATTAAATATTATTATTAGCAGTTTTTAAAAATTGAGTGGTTTTGCTGCCCGAGGAAGAAAACGCGTGATGCCGCGGTCAGAAAAAAAGCTGCCCAGGAGCAAAAAAAAATTTTTTTTTCTCAAATGTAATAACGGATGCTAGAATGTGATTCCGGGTGGAATTCCATGTCTAAAAATATTATTAGCTGTTTTTAAAAATTGAGTGTTTTTGCTGCCCGAGGAAGAAAACGCGTGATGCCGCGGTCAGAAAAAAAGCTGCCCAGGAGCAAAAAAAATTTTTTTTCTCAAATGTAATAACGGATGCTAGAATGTGATTCGGGGTGGAATTCCATGTCTAAAAATATTATTAGCTGTTTTTAAAAATTGAGTGTTTTTGCTGCCCGAGGAAGAAAACGCGTGATGATGCGCTAGGAAAAAAAGCTACCCAGGAGCAAAAAAAATTTTTTTTTCTCAAATGTAATAACGGATGCTAGAATGTGATTCGGGGTGGAATTCCATGTCTAAAAATATTATTATTAGCTGTTTTTAAAAATCGAGTGTTTTTGTTGCCCGAGGAAGAAAACGCCTGATGCCGCGGTCAGAAAAAATGCTGCCCAGGAGCAAAAAAATTTTTTTTTCTCAAATGTAATAACGGATGCTAGAATGTGATTCGGGGTGGAATTCCATGACTAAAAATATTATTATTAGCTGTTTTTAAAAATCGAGTTTTTTAGCTGCCCGAGCAAGAAAACACGTGATGCCGCGGTCAGAAAAAAAGCTGCCGAGGAGCCAAAAATTTTTTTTTCTCAAATGTAATAACGGATGCTAGAATGTGATTTGGGGTGGAATTCCATGTCTAAAAATATTATTATTAGCTGTTTTTAAAAATTGAGTGTTTTTGCTGCCCGAGGAAGAAAACGCGTGATGATGCGCTAGGAAAAAAAGCTACCCAGGAGCAAAAAAAAATTTTTTTTCTCAAATGTAATAAGGGATGTTAGAATGTGATTCCGGGTGGAATTCCATGTCTAAAAATATTATTAGCTGTTTTTAAAAATCGAGGTTTTTAGCTGCCCGAGGAGGAAAACACATGATGCCACGGTCAGAAAAAAAGCTGCCGAGGAGCAAAAAAATTTTTTTTCTCAAATGTAATAATGGTTGCTAGAACATGATTCGGGGTGGTATTCCATGTCTAAAAATATTATTATTAGCTGTTTTTTTTTAAAAAAAAATGTTTTTTGCTGTCCGAGGAAGAAAACGAGTGATGCCGCCGTCAGAAAAAAAGCTGCCCAGGAGCAAAAAAAAATTTTCTTTCCCAAATGTAATAACGGATGCTAGAATGTGATGCAGTGTGGAATTCCATGTCTAAAAATATTATTATTAGCAGTTTTTAAAAATTGAGTGTTTTTGCTGCCCGAGGAAGAAGACGCGTGATGCCGCGGTCAGAAAAAAAGCTGCCCAGGAGCAAAAAAAAATTTTTTTTTCTCAAATGTAATAACGGATGCTAGAATGTGATTCCGGGTGGAATTCCATGTCTAAAAATATTATTAGCTGTTTTTAAAAATCGAGGTTTTTAGCTGCCCGAGGAAGAAAACACATGATGCCGCGGTCAGAAAAAAAGCTGCCCAGGAGCAAAAAAAAATTTTTTTTCTCAAATGTAATAACGGATGCTAGAATGTTATTCAGGGTGGAATTCCATGTCATAAAATATTATTAGCTGTTTTTAAAAATTGAGTGTTTTTGCTGCCCGAGGAAGAAAACGCGTGATGCCGCGGTGAGAAAAAATGCTGCCCAGGAGCAAAAAAATTTTTTTTTCTCAAATGTAATAACGGATGCTAGAATGTGATTCGGGGTGGAATTCCATGTCTAAAAATATTATTATTAGCTGTTTTTAAAAATTGAGTGTTTTTGCTGCCCGAGGAAGAAAACGCGTGATGATGCGGTAGGAAAAAAAGCTACCTAGGAGCAAAAAAAATTTTTTTTTCTCAAATGTAATAACAGATGCTAGAATGTGATTCAGGGTGGAATTCCATGTCTAAAAATATTATTATTAGCTGCTTTTAAAAATCGAGTGTTTTTGCTTCCCGAGGAAGAAAACGCGTGATGCCCCGGTCAGAAAAAAAGCTGCACAGGAGCAAAAAAAATTTTTTTCTCAAATGTAATAACGGATGCTAGAATGTGATTCGGGGTGGAATTCCATGTCTAAAAATATTATTATTAGCTGTTTTTAAAAATCGAGTGTTTTTGCTGCCCGAGGAAGAAAACGCCTGATGCCGCGGTCAGAAAAAATGCTGCCCAGGAGCAAAAAAAATTTTTTTTCTCAAATGTAATAATGGATGCTAGAATGTGATTCGGGGTGGAATTCCATGTCATAAAATATTATTATTAGCAGTTTTTAAAAATTGAGTGTTTTTGCTGCCCGAGGAAGAAAACGCGTGATGCCGCGGTCAGAAAAAAAGCTGCCCAGGAGCAAAAAAAAATTTTTTTTTCTCAAATGTAATAACGGATGCTAGAATGTGATTCCGGGTGGAATTCCATGTCTAAAAATATTATTAGCTGTTTTTAAAAATTGAGTGTTTTTGCTGCCCGAGGAAGAAAACGCGTGATGCCGCGGTCAGAAAAAAAGCTGCCCAGGAGCAAAAAAAATTTTTTTTCTCAAATGTAATAACGGATGCTAGAATGTGATTCGGGGTGGAATTCCATGTCTAAAAATATTATTAGCTGTTTTTAAAAATTGAGTGTTTTTGCTGCCCGAGGAAGAAAACGCGTGATGATGCGCTAGGAAAAAAAGCTACCCAGGAGCAAAAAAAATTTTTTTTTCTCAAATGTAATAACGGATGCTAGAATGTGATTCGGGGTGGAATTCCATGTCTAAAAATATTATTATTAGCTGTTTTTAAAAATCGAGTGTTTTTGTTGCCCGAGGAAGAAAACGCCTGATGCCGCGGTCAGAAAAAATGCTGCCCAGGAGCAAAAAAATTTTTTTTTCTCAAATGTAATAACGGATGCTAGAATGTGATTCGGGGTGGAATTCCATGACTAAAAATATTATTATTAGCTGTTTTTAAAAATCGAGTTTTTTAGCTGCCCGAGCAAGAAAACACGTGATGCCGCGGTCAGAAAAAAAGCTGCCGAGGAGCCAAAAAATTTTTTTTCTCAAATGTAATAACGGATGCTAGAATGTGATTTGGGGTGGAATTCCATGTCTAAAAATATTATTATTAGCTGTTTTTAAAAATTGAGTGTTTTTGCTGCCCGAGGAAGAAAACGCGTGATGATGCGCTAGGAAAAAAAGCTACCCAGGAGCAAAAAAAATTTTTTTTTCTCAAATGTAATAAGGGATGTTAGAATGTGATTCCGGGTGGAATTCCATGTCTAAAAATATTATTAGCTGTTTTTAAAAATCGAGGTTTTTAGCTGCCCGAGGAGGAAAACACATGATGCCACGGTCAGAAAAAAAGCTGCCGAGGAGCAAAAAAATTTTTTTTCTCAAATGTAATAATGGTTGCTAGAACATGATTCGGGGTGGAATTCCATGTCTAAAAATATTATTATTAGCTGTTTTTTTTTAAAAAAAAATGTTTTTTGCTGTCCGAGGAAGAAAACGAGTGATGCCGCCGTCAGAAAAAAAGCTGCCCAGGAGCAAAAAAAAATTTTCTTTCCCAAATGTAATAACGGATGCTAGAATGTGATGCAGTGTGGAATTCCATGTCTAAAAATATTATTATTAGCAGTTTTTAAAAATTGAGTGTTTTTGCTGCCCGAGGAAGAAGACGCGTGATGCCGCGGTCAGAAAAAAAGCTGCCCAGGAGCAAAAAAAATTTTTTTTTTCTCAAATGTAATAACGGATGCTAGAATGTGATTCCGGGTGGAATTCCATGTCTAAAAATATTATTAGCTGTTTTTAAAAATTGAGTGTTTTTGCTGCCCGAGGAAGAAAACGCGTGATGCCGCGGTCAGAAAAAAAGCTGCCCAGGAGCAAAAAAAATTTTTTTTCTCAAATGTAATAACGGATGCTAGAATGTGATTCGGGGTGGAATTCCATGTCTAAAAATATTATTAGCTGTTTTTAAAAATTGAGTGTTTTTGCTGCCCGAGGAAGAAAACGCGTGATGATGCGCTAGGAAAAAAAGCTACCCAGGAGCAAAAAAAATTTTTTTTTCTCAAATGTAATAACGGATGCTAGAATGTGATTCGGGGTGGAATTCCATGTCTAAAAATATTATTATTAGCTGTTTTTAAAAATCGAGTGTTTTTGTTGCTCGAGGAAGAAAACGCCTGATGCCGCGGTCAGAAAAAATGCTGCCCAGGAGCAAAAAAATTTTTTTTTCTCAAATGTAATAACGGATGCTAGAATGTGATTCGGGGTGGAATTCCATGACTAAAAATATTATTATTAGCTGTTTTTAAAAATCGAGTTTTTTAGCTGCCCGAGCAAGAAAACACGTGATGCCGCGGTCAGAAAAAAAGCTGCCGAGGAGCCAAAAATTTTTTTTTCTCAAATGTAATAACGGATGCTAGAACATGATTCGGGGTGGAATTCCATGTCTAAAAATATTATTATTAGCTGTTTTTTTTAAAAAAAAAATGTTTTTTGCTGCCCGAGGAAGAAAACGAGTGATGCCGCCGTCAGAAAAAAAGCTGCCCAGGAGCAAAAAAAAATTTTCTTTCCCAAATGTAATAACGGATGCTAGAATGTGATGCAGTGTGGAATTCCATGTCTAAAAATATTATTATTAGCAGTTTTTAAAAATTGAGTGTTTTTGCTGCCCGAGGAAGAAAACGCGTGATGCCGCGGTCAGAAAAAAAGCTGCCCAGGAGCAAAAAAAAATTTTTTTTTCTCAAATGTAATAACGGATGCTAGAATGTGATTCCGGGTGGAATTCCATGTCTAAAAATATTATTAGCTGTTTTTAAAAATTGAGTGTTTTTGCTGCCCGAGGAAGAAAACGCGTGATGCCACGGTCAGAAAAAAAGCTGCCCAGGAGCAAAAAAAAATTTTCTTTCCCAAATGTAATAACGGATGCTAGAATGTGATGCAGTGTGGAATTCCATGTCTAAAAATATTATTATTAGCAGTTTTTAAAAATTGAGTGTTTTTGCTGCCCGAGGAAGAAAACGCGTGATGCCGCGGTAAGAAAAAAAGCTGCCCAGGAGCAAAAAAAAATTTTTTTTTCTCAAATGTAATAACGGATGCTAGAATGTGATTCCGGGTGGAATTCCATGTCTAAAAATATTATTAGCTGTTTTTAAAAATTGAGTGTTTTTGCTGCCCGAGGAAGAAAACGCGTGATGCCGCGGTCAGAAAAAAAGCTGCCCAGGAGCAAAAAAAATTTTTTTTCTCAAATGTAAAAACGGATGCTAGAATATGATTCGGGGTGGAATTCCATGTCTAAAAATATTATTAGCTGTTTTTAAAAATTGAGTGTTTTTGCTGCCCGAGGAAGAAAACGCGTGATGATGCGCTAGGAAAAAAAGCTACCCAGGAGCAAAAAAAAATTTTTTTTCTCAAATGTAATAACGGATGCTAGAATGTGATTCGGGGTGGAATTCCATGTCTAAAAATATTATTATTAGCTGTTTCTAAAAATCGAGTGTTTTTGTTGCCCCAGGAAGAAAACGCGTGATGCCACGGTCAGAAAAAAAGCTGCCCAGGAGCAAAAAAAATTTTTTTTCTCAAATGTAATAACGGATGCTAGAATGTGATTCGGGGTGGAATTCCATGTCTAAAAATATTATTATTAGTTGTTTTTAAAAATCGAGTGTTTTTGCTGCCCGAGGAAGAAAACGCCTGATGCCGCGGTCAGAAAAAAAGCTGCCCAGGAGCAAAAAAATTTTTTTTTCTCAAATGTAAAAACGGATGCTAGAATATGATTCGGGGTGGAATTCCATGTCTAAAAATATTATTAGCTGTTTTTAAAAATTGAGTGTTTTTGCTGCCCGAGGAAGAAAACGCGTGATGATGCGCTAGGAAAAAAAGCTACCCAGGAGCAAAAAAAAATTTTTTTTCTCAAATGTAATAACGGATGCTAGAATGTGATTCGGGGTGGAATTCCATGTCTAAAAATATTATTATTAGCTGTTTCTAAAAATCGAGTGTTTTTGTTGCCCCAGGAAGAAAACGCGTGATGCCACGGTCAGAAAAAAAGCTGCCCAGGAGCAAAAAAAATTTTTTTTCTCAAATGTAATAACGGATGCTAGAATGTGATTCGGGGTGGAATTCCATGTCTAA
Organism: Arizona elegans; assembly: GCA_022577455.1. NCBI lineage: Eukaryota > Metazoa > Chordata > Lepidosauria > Squamata > Colubridae > Arizona > Arizona elegans. Next base: position 162,642,222 of record JAKOOJ010000001.1, read on the forward strand.
AAATATTATTATTAGCTGTTTTTAAAAATCTAGTGTTTTTGCTGCCCGAGGAAGAAAACGCCTGATGCCGCGGTCAGAAAAAATGCTGCCCAGGAGCAAAAAAATTTTTTTTTCTCAAATGTAATAACGGATGCTAGAATGTGATTCCGGGTGGAATTCCATGTCTAAAAATATTATTAGCTGTTTTTAAAAATTGAGTGTTTTTGCTGCCCGAGGAAGAAAACGCGTGGTGCCGCGGTCAGAAAAAAAGCTGCCCAGGAGCAAAAAAAATTTTTTTTCTCAAATGTAATAACGGATGCTAGAATGTGATTCGGGGTGGAATTCCATGTCTAAAAATATTATTATTAGCTGTTTTTAAAAATCGAGTGTTTTTGCTGCCCGAGGAAGAAAACGCCTGATGCCGCGGTCAGAAAAAATGCTGCCCAGGAGCAAAAAAATTTTTTTTTCTCAAATGTAATAACGGATGCTGGAATGTGATTCGGGGTGGAATTCCATGACTAAAAATATTATTATTAGCTGTTTTTAAAAATCGAGTTTTTTAGCTGCCCGAGCAAGAAAACACGTGATGCCGCGGTCAGAAAAAAAGCTGCCGAGGAGCCAAAAAATTTTTTTTCTCAAATGTAATAACGGATGCTAGAATGTGATTCGGGGTGGAATTCCATGTCTAAAAATATTATTATTAGCTGTTTTTAAAAATTGAGTGTTTTTGCTGCCCGAGGAAGAAAACGCGTGATGATGCGGTAGGAAAAAAAGCTACCCAGGAGCAAAAAAAATTTTTTTTCTCAAATGTAATAACAGATGCTAGAATGTGATTCGGGGTGGAATTCCATGTCTAAAAATATTATTATTAGCTGTTTTTAAAAATCGATTGTTTTTGCTGCCCGAGGAAGAAAACGAGTGATGCCGCCGTCAGAAAAAAAGCTGCCCAGGAGCAAAAAAAAATTTTCTTTCCCAAATGTAATAACGGATGCTAGAATGTGATGCAGTGTGGAATTCCATGTCTAAAAATATTATTATTAGCAGTTTTTAAAAATTGAGTGTTTTTGCTGCCCGAGGAAGAAAACGCGTGATGCCGCGGTCAGAAAAAAAGCTGCCCAGGAGCAAAAAAAAATTTTTTTTTCTCAAATGTAATAACGGATGCTAGAATGTGATTCCGGGTGGAATTCCATGTCTAAAAATATTATTAGCTGTTTTTAAAAATTGAGTGTTTTTGCTGCCCGAGGAAGAAAACGCGTGATGCCGCGGTCAGAAAAAAAGCTGCCCAGGAGCAAAAAAAATTTTTTTTCTCAAATGTAATAACGGATGCTAGAATATGATTCGGGGTGGAATTCCATGTCTAAAAATATTATTAGCTGTTTTTAAAAATTGAGTGTTTTTGCTGCCCGAGGAAGAAAACGCGTGATGATGCGCTAGGAAAAAAAGCTACCCAGGAGCAAAAAAAATTTTTTTTTCTCAAATGTAATAACGGATGCTAGAATGTGATTCGGGGTGGAATTCCATGTCTAAAAATATTATTATTAGCTGTTTCTAAAAATCGAGTGTTTTTGTTGCCCGAGGAAGAAAACGCCTGATGCCGCGGTCAGAAAAAATGCTGCCCAGGAGCAAAAAATTTTTTTTTTCTCAAATGTAATAACGGATGCTAGAATGTGATTCGGGGTGGAATTCCATGACTAAAAATATTATTATTAGCTGTTTTTAAAAATCGAGTTTTTTAGCTGCCTGAGCAAGAAAACACGTGATGCCGCGGTCAGAAAAAAAGCTGCCGAGGAGCCAAAAATTTTTTTTTCTCAAATGTAATAACGGATGCTAGAATGTGATTCGGGGTGGAATTCCATGTCTAAAAATATTATTATTAGCTGTTTTTAAAAATTGAGTGTTTTTGCTGCCCGAGGAAGAAAACGCGTGATGATGCGCTAGGAAAAAAAGCTACCCAGGAGCAAAAAAAATTTTTTTTTCTCAAATGTAATAAGGGATGCTATAATGTGATTCCGGGTGGAATTCCATGTCTAAAAATATTATTAGCTGTTTTTAAAAATCGAGGTTTTTAGCTGCCCGAGGAGGAAAACACATGATGCCGCGGTCAGAAAAAAAGCTGCCGAGGAGCAAAAAATTTTTTTTTCTCAAATGTAATAATGGTTGCTAGAACATGATTCGGGGTGGAATTCCATGTCTAAAAATATTATTATTAGCTGTTTTTTTTTTTAAAAAAATGTTTTTTGCTGCCCGAGGAAGAAAACGAGTGATGCCGCCGTCAGAAAAAAAGCTGCCCAGGAGCAAAAAAAAATTTTCTTTCCCAAATGTAATAACGGATGCTAGAATGTGATGCAGTGTGGAATTCCATGTCTAAAAATATTATTATTAGCAGTTTTTAAAAATTGAGTGTTTTTGCTGCCCGAGGAAGAAAACGCGTGATGCCGCGGTCAGAAAAAAAGCTGCCCAGGAGCAAAAAAAAATTTTTTTTTCTCAAATGTAATAACGGATGCTAGAATGTGATTCCGGGTGGAATTCCATGTCTAAAAATATTATTAGCTGTTTTTAAAAATTGAGTGTTTTTGCTGCCCGAGGAAGAAAACGCGTGATGCCACGGTCAGAAAAAAAGCTGCCCAGGAGCAAAAAAAATTTTTTTTCTCAAATGTAATAACGGATGCTAGAATGTGATTCGGGGTGGAATTCCATGTCTAAAAATATTATTATTAGCTGTTTTTAAAAATCGAGTGTTTTTGCTGCCCGAGGAAGAAAACGCGTGATGCCGCGGTCAGAAAAAATGCTGCCCAGGAGCAAAAAAATTTTTTTTTCTCAAATGTAATAACGGATGCTAGAATGTGATTCCGGGTGGAATTCCATGTCTAAAAATATTATTAGCTGTTTTTAAAAATTGAGTGTTTTTGCTGCCCGAGGAAGAAAACGCGTGGTGCCGCGGTCAGAAAAAAAGCTGCCCAGGAGCAAAAAAAATTTTTTTTCTCAAATGTAATAACGGATGCTAGAATGTGATTCGGGGTGGAATTCCATGTCTAAAAATATTATTATTAGCTGTTTTTAAAAATCGAGTGTTTTTGCTGCCCGAGGAAGAAAACGCCTAATGCCGCGGTCAGAAAAAATGCTGCCCAGGAGCAAAAATTTTTTTTTTCTCAAATGTAATAACGGATGCTGGAATGTGATTCGGGGTGGAATTCCATGACTAAAAATATTATTATTAGCTGTTTTTAAAAATCGAGTTTTTTAGCTGCCCGAGCAAGAAAACACGTGATGCCGCGGTCAGAAAAAAAGCTGCCGAGGAGCCAAAAAATTTTTTTTCTCAAATGTAATAACGGATGCTAGAATGTGATTCGGGGTGGAATTCCATGTCTAAAAATATTATTATTAGCTGTTTTTAAAAATTGAGTGTTTTTGCTGCCCGAGGAAGAAAACGCGTGATGATGCGGTAGGAAAAAAAGCTACCCAGGAGCAAAAAAAATTTTTTTTCTCAAATGTAATAACAGATGCTAGAATGTGATTCGGGGTGGAATTCCATGTCTAAAAATATTATTATTAGCTCTTTTTAAAAATCGAGTGTTTTTGCTTCCCGAGGAAGAAAACGCGTGATGCCGTGGTCAGAAAAAAAGCTGCACAGGAGCAAAAAAAATTTTTTTCTCAAATGTAATAACGGATGCTAGAATGTGATTCGGGGTGGAATTCCATGTCTAAAAATATTATTATTAACTGTTTTTAAAAATCGAGTGTTTTTGCTGCCCGAGGAAGAAAACGCCTGATGCTGCGGTCAGAAAAAAATGCTGCCCAGGAGCAAAAAAAATTTTTTTTCTCAAATGTAATAACGGATGCTATAATGTGATTCGGGGTGGAATTCCATGTCATAAAATATTATTAGCTGTTTTTAAAAATCGAGGTTTTTAGCTGCCCGAGGAAGAAAACACATGATGCCGCGGTCAGAAAAAAAGCTGCCGAGGAGCAAAAAATTTTTTTTTCTCAAATGTAATAATGGTTCCTAGAACATGATTCGGGGTGGAATTCCATGTCTAAAAATATTATTATTAGCTGTTTTTAAAAATAGATTGTTTTTGCTGCCCGAGGAAGAAAACGAGTGATGCCGCCGTCAGAAAAAAAGCTGCCCAGGAGCAAAAAAAAATTTTCTTTCCCAAATGTAATAACGGATGCTAGAATGTGATGCAGTGTGGAATTCCATGTCTAAAAATATTATTATTAGCAGTTTTTAAAAATTGAGTGTTTTTGCTGCCCGAGGAAGAAAACGCGTGATGCCGCGGTCAGAAAAAAAGCTGCCCAGGAGCAAAAAAATTTTTTTTTCCCAAATGTAATAACGGATGCTAGAATGTGATTCGGGGTGGAATTCCATGTCTAAAAATATTATTATTAGCTGTTTTTAAAAATTGAGTGTTTTTGCTGCCCGAGGAAGAAAACGCGTGATGCCGTGGTCAGAAAAAAAGCTGCACAGGAGCAAAAAAAATTTTTTTCTCAAATGTAATAACGGATGCTAGAATGTGATTCGGGGTGGAATTCCATGTCATAAAATATTATTAGCTGCTGTTAAAAATCGAATGTTTTTGCTGCCCGAGGAAGAAAACGCGTGATGCCGTGGTCAGAAAAAAAGCTGCACAGGAGCAAAAAAAATTTTTTTCTCAAATGTAATAACGGATGCTAGAATGTGATTCGGGGTGGAATTCCATGTCATAAAATATTATTAGCTGCTGTTAAAAATCGAATGTTTTTGCTGCCCGAGGAAGAAAACTTGTGATGCAGCGGTCAGAAAAAAAGCTGCACAGGAGCAAAAAAAATTTTTTTTCTCAAATGTAATAATGGTTGCTAGAACATGATTCGGGGTGGAATTCCATGTCTAAAAATATTATTATTAGCTGTTTTTTTTTTAAAAAAAATGTTTTTTGCTGCCCGAGGAAGAAAACGAGTGATGCCGCCGTAAGAAAAAAAGCTGCCCAGGAGCAAAAAAAAATTTTCTTTCCCAAATGTAATAACGGATGCTAGAATGTGATGCAGTGTGGAATTCCATGTCTAAAAATATTATTATTAGCAGTTTTTAAAAATTGAGTGTTTTTGCTGCCCGAGGAAGAAAACGCGTGATGCCGAGGTCAGAAAAAAAGCTGCCGAGGAGCAAAAAATTTTTTTTTCTCAAATGTAATAATGGTTCCTAGAACATGATTCGGGGTGGAATTCCATGTCTAAAAATATTATTAATAGCTGCTGTTAAAAATCGAATGTTTTTGCTGCCCGAGGAAGAAAACGTGTGATGCCGCGGTCAGAAAAAAAGCTGCCCAGGAGCAAAAAAATTTTTTTTCTCAAATGTAATAACGGATGCTAGAATGTGATTCGGGGTGGAATTCCATGTCTAAAAATATTATTATTAGCTGTTTTTAAAAATTGAGTGTTTTTGCTGCCCGAGGAAGAAAACGCGTGATGCCGCGGTCAGAAAAAAAGCTGCACAGGAGCAAAAAAAATTTTTTTCTCAAATGTAATAACGGATGCTAGAATGTGATTCGGGGTGGAATTCCATGTCTAAAAATATTATTAATAGCTGCTGTTAAAAATCGAATGTTTTTGCTGCCCGAGGAAGAAAACTTCTGATGCAGCGGTCAGAAAAAAAGCTGCACAGGAGCAAAAAAATTTTTTTTCTCAAATGTAATAACGGATGCTAGAATGTGATTCGGGGTGGAATTCCATGTCTAAAAATATTATTATTATCTGTTTTTAAAAATCGAGTGTTTTTGGTGCCCGAGGATAAAAATGCGTGATGCCGCGGTGAGAATAAAAGCTGCACAGGAGCAAAAAAAAATTTTTTCTCAAATGTAATAACGGATGCTAGAATGTGATTCGGGGTGGAATTCCATGTCTAAAAATATTATTATTAGCTGTTTTTAAAAATCGAGTGTTTTTGCTGCCCAAGGAAGAAAACGCGTGATGCCGCGTTCAGAAAAAAACCTGCCCAGGAGCAAAAAATATTTTTTTTCTCAAATGTAATAACGGATGCTATAATGTGATTCGGGGTGGAATTCCATGTCATAAAATATTATTAGCTGTTTTTAAAAATCGAGGTTTTTAGCTGCCCGAGGAAGAAAACACATGATGCCGCGGTCAGAAAAAAAGCTGCCGAGGAGCAAAAAATTTTTTTTTCTCAAATGTAATAATGGTTCCTAGAACATGATTCGGGGTGGAATTCCATGTCTAAAAATATTATTATTAGCTGTTTTTAAAAATCGATTGTTTTTGCTGCCCGAGGAAGAAAACGAGTGATGCCGCCGTCAGAAAAAAGGCTGCCCAGGAGCAAAAAAAAATTTTCTTTCCCAAATGTAATAACGGATGCTAGAATGTGATGCAGTGTGGAATTCCATGTCTAAAAATATTATTATTAGCAGTTTTTAAAAATTGAGTGTTTTTGCTGCCCGAGGAAGAAAACGTGTGATGCCGCGGTCAAAAAAAAAGCTGCCCAGGAGCAAAAAAATTTTTTTTCTCAAATATAATAACGGATGCTAGAATGTGATTCGGGGTGGAATTCCATGTCTAAAAATATTATTATTAGCTGTTTTTAAAAATCGAGTGTTTTTGCTGCCCAAGGAAGAAAACGCGTGATGCCGCGGTCAGAAAAAAACCTGCCCATGAGCAAAAAAATTTTTTTTCTCAAATGTAATAACGGATGCTAGAATGTGATTCGGGGTGGAATTCCATGTCTAAAAATATTATTATTAGCTGTTTTTAAAAATTGAGTGTTTTTGCTGCCCGAGGAAGAAAACGCGTGATGATGCGGTAGGAAAAAAAGCTACACAGGAGCAAAAAAATTTTTTTTTCTAAAATGTAATAACGGATGCTAGAATGTGATTCGGGGTGGAATTCCATGTCTAAAAATATTATTATTAGCTGTTTTTAAAAATTGAGTGTTTTTGCTGCCCGAGGAAGAAAACGCGTGATGCCGCGGTCAGAAAAAAAGCTGCCCAGGAGCAAAAAAAATTTTTTTTCTCAAATGTAATAACGGATGCTAGAATGTGATTCGGGGTGGAATTCCATGTCTAAAAATATTATTATTAGCTGTTTTTAAAAATCGAGTGTTTTTGCTGCCCGAGGAAGAAAACGCCTGATGCCGCGGTCAGAAAAAATGCTGCCCAGGAGCAAAAAAATTTTTTTTTCTCAAATGTAATAACGGATGCTAGAATGTGATTCGGGGTGGAATTCCATGACTAAAAATATTATTATTAGCTGTTTTTAAAAATCGAGTTTTTTAGCTGCCCGAGCAAGAAAACACGTGATGCCGCGGTCAGAAAAAATGCTGCCCAGGAGCAAAAAAATTTTTTTTCTCAAATGTAATAACGGATGCTAGAATGTGATTCGGGGTGGAATTCCATGACTAAAAATATTATTATTAGCTGTTTTTAAAAATCGAGTTTTTTAGCTGCCCGAGCAAGAAAACACGTGATGCCGCGGTCAGAAAAAAAGCTGCCGAGGAGCCAAAAAATTTTTTTTCTCAAATGTAATAACGGATGCTAGAATGTGATTCGGGGTGGAATTCCATGTCTAAAAATATTATTATTAGCTGTTTTTAAAAATTGAGTGTTTTTGCTGCCCGAGGAAGAAAACGCGTGATGATGCGGTAGGAAAAAAAGCTACCCAGGAGCAAAAAAAATTTTTTTTTCTCAAATGTAATAACAGATGCTAGAATGTGATTCGGGGTGGAATTCCATGTCTAAAAATATTATTATTAGCTCTTTTTAAAAATCGAGTGTTTTTGCTTCCCGAGGAAGAAAACGCGTGATGCCGCGGTCAGAAAAAAAGCTGCACAGGAGCAAAAAAAATTTTTTTCTCAAATATAATAACGGATGCTAGAATGTGATTCGGGGTGGAATTCCATGTCTAAAAATATTATTATTAGCTGTTTTTAAAAATCGAGTGTTTTTGCTGCCCAAGGAAGAAAACGCGTGATGCCGCGGTCAGAAAAAAACCTGCCCAGGAGCAAAAAAATTTTTTTTTCTCAAATGTAATAATGGATGCTAGAATGTGATTCGGGGTGGAATTCCATGTCTAAAAATATTATTATTAGCTGTTTTTAAAAATTGAGTGTTTTTGCTGCCCGAGGAAAAAAACGCGTGATGATGCGGTAGGAAAAAAAGCTACACAGGAGCAAAAAAATTTTTTTTTCTAAAATGTAATAACGGATGCTAGAATGTGATTCGGGGTGTAATTCCATGTCTAAAAATATTATTATTAGCTGTTTTTAAAAATTGAGTGTTTTTGCTGCCAGAGGAAGAAAACGCGTGATGCCGCGGTCAGAAAAAAAGCTGCCCAGGAGCAAAAAAAATTTTTTTTCTCAAATGTAATAACGGATGCTAGAATGTGATTCGGGGTGGAATTCCATGTCTAAAAATATTATTATTAGCTGTTTTTAAAAATCGAGTGTTTTTGCTGCCCGAGGAAGAAAACGCCTGATGCCGCGGTCAGAAAAAATGCTGCCCAGGAGCAAAAAAATTTTTTTTTCTCAAATGTAATAACGGATGCTAGAATGTGATTCGGGGTGGAATTCCATGACTAAAAATATTATTATTAGCTGTTTTTAAAAATCGAGTTTTTTAGCTGCCCGAGCAAGAAAACACGTGATGCCGCGGTCAGAAAAAATGCTGCCCAGGAGCAAAAAAATTTTTTTTTCTCAAATGTAATAACGGATGCTAGAATGTGATTCGGGGTGGAATTCCATGACTAAAAATATTATTATTAGCTGTTTTTAAAAATCGAGTTTTTTAGCTGCCCGAGCAAGAAAACACGTGATGCCGCGGTCAGAAAAAAAGCTGCCGAGGAGCCAAAAAATTTTTTTTCTCAAATGTAATAACGGATGCTAGAATGTGATTCGGGGTGGAATTCCATGTCTAAAAATATTATTATTAGCTGTTTTTAAAAATTGAGTGTTTTTGCTGCCCGAGGAAGAAAACGCGTGATGATGTGGTAGGAAAAAAAGCTACCCAGGAGCAAAAAAAATTTTTTTTTCTCAAATGTAATAACAGATGCTAGAATGTGATTCGGGGTGGAATTCCATGTCTAAAAATATTATTATTAGCTCTTTTTAAAAATCGAGTGTTTTTGCTTCCCGAGGAAGAAAACGCCTGATGCCGCGGTCAGAAAAAATGCTGCCCAGGAGCAAAAAAATTTTTTTTTCTCAAATGTAATAACGGATGCTAGAATGTGATTCGGGGTGGAATTCCATGACTAAAAATATTATTATTAGCTGTTTTTAAAAATCGAGTTTTTTAGCTGCCCGAGCAAGAAAACACGTGATGCCGCGGTCAGAAAAAATGCTGCCCAGGGGCAAAAAAATTTTTTTTCTCAAATGTAATAACGGATGCTAGAATGTGATTCGGGGTGGAATTCCATGACTAAAAATATTATTATTAGCTGTTTTTAAAAATCGAGTTTTTTAGCTGCCCGAGCAAGAAAACACGTGATGCCGCGGTCAGAAAAAAAGCTGCCGAGGAGCCAAAAAATTTTTTTTCTCAAATGTAATAACGGATGCTAGAATGTGATTCGGGGTGGAATTCCATGTCTAAAAATATTATTATTAGCTGTTTTTAAAAATTGAGTGTTTTTGCTGCCCGAGGAAGAAAACGCGTGATGATGCGGTAGGAAAAAAAGCTACCCAGGAGCAAAAAAAATTTTTTTTTCTCAAATGTAATAACAGATGCTAGAATGTGATTCGGGGTGGAATTCCATGTCTAAAAATATTATTATTAGCTCTTTTTAAAAATCGAGTGTTTTTGCTTCCCGAGGAAGAAAACGCGTGATGCCGCGGTCAGAAAAAAAGCTGCACAGGAGCAAAAAAAATTTTTTTCTCAAATATAATAACGGATGCTAGAATGTGATTCGGGGTGGAATTCCATGTCTAAAAATATTATTATTAGCTGTTTTTAAAAATCGAGTGTTTTTGCTGCCCAAGGAAGAAAACGCGTGATGCCGCGGTCAGAAAAAAACCTGCCCAGGAGCAAAAAAATTTTTTTTTCTCAAATGTAATAATGGATGCTAGAATGTGATTCGGGGTGGAATTCCATGTCTAAAAATATTATTATTAGCTGTTTTTAAAAATTGAGTGTTTTTGCTGCCCGAGGAAAAAAACGCGTGATGATGCGGTAGGAAAAAAAGCTACACAGGAGCAAAAAAATTTTTTTTTCTAAAATGTAATAACGGATGCTAGAATGTGATTCGGGGTGGAATTCCATGTCTAAAAATATTATTATTAGCTGTTTTTAAAAATTGAGTGTTTTTGCTGCCAGAGGAAGAAAACGCGTGATGCCGCGGTCAGAAAAAAAGCTGCCCAGGAGCAAAAAAAATTTTTTTTCTCAAATGTAATAACGGATGCTAGAATGTGATTCGGGGTGGAATTCCATGTCTAAAAATATTATTATTAGCTGTTTTTAAAAATCGAGTGTTTTTGCTGCCCGAGGAAGAAAACGCCTGATGCCGCGGTCAGAAAAAATGCTGCCCAGGAGCAAAAAAATTTTTTTTTCTCAAATGTAATAACGGATGCTAGAATGTGATTCGGGGTGGAATTCCATGACTAAAAATATTATTATTAGCTGTTTTTAAAAATCGAGTTTTTTAGCTGCCCGAGCAAGAAAACACGTGATGCCGCGGTCAGAAAAAATGCTGCCCAGGAGCAAAAAAATTTTTTTTTCTCAAATGTAATAACGGATGCTAGAATGTGATTCGGGGTGGAATTCCATGACTAAAAATATTATTATTAGCTGTTTTTAAAAATCGAGTTTTTTAGCTGCCCGAGCAAGAAAACACGTGATGCCGCGGTCAGAAAAAAAATCTGCCGAGGAGCCAAAAAATTTTTTTTCTCAAATGTAATAACGGATGCTAGAATGTGATTCGGGGTGGAATTCCATGTCTAAAAATATTATTATTAGCTGTTTTTAAAAATTGAGTGTTTTTGCTGCCCGAGGAAGAAAACGCGTGATGATGTGGTAGGAAAAAAAGCTACCCAGGAGCAAAAAAAATTTTTTTTTCTCAAATGTAATAACAGATGCTAGAATGTGATTCGGGGTGGAATTCCATGTCTAAAAATATTATTATTAGCTCTTTTTAAAAATCGAGTGTTTTTGCTTCCCGAGGAAGAAAACGCGTGATGCCGCGGTCAGAAAAAAAGCTGCACAGGAGCAAAAAAAATTTTTTTCTCAAATGTAATAACGGATGCTAGAATGTGATTCGGGGTGGAATTCCATGTCTAAAAATATTATTATTAACTGTTTTTAAAAATCGAGTGTTTTTGCTGCCCGAGGAAGAAAACACATGATGCCGCGGTCAGAAAAAAAGCTGCCGAGGAGCAAAAAATTTTTTTTTCTCAAATGTAATAATGGTTCCTAGAACATGATTCGGGGTGGAATTCCATGTCTAAAAATATTATTATTAGCTGTTTTTAAAAATCGATTGTTTTTGCTGCCCGAGGAAGAAAACGAGTGATGCCGCCGTCAGAAAAAAGGCTGCCCAGGAGCAAAAAAAAATTTTCTTTCCCAAATGTAATAACGGATGCTATAATGTGATGCAGTGTGGAATTCCATGTCTAAAAATATTATTATTAGCAGTTTTTAAAAATTGAGTGTTTTTGCTGCCCGAAGAAGAAAACGTGTGATGCCGCCGTCAGAAAAAAAGCTGCCCAGGAGCAGAAAAATTTTTTTTTCTCAAATGTAATAACGGATGCTAGAATGTGATTCGGGGTGGAATTCCATGTCTAAAAATATTATTATTAGCTGTTTTTAAAAATTGAGTGTTTTAGCTGCCTGAGGAAGAAAACGCGTGATGCCGCGGTCAGAAAAAAAGCTGCACAGGAGCAAAAAAAATTTTTTTCTCAAATGTAATAACGGATGCTAGAATGTGATTCGGGGTGGAATTCCATGTCTAAAAATATTATTAATAGCTGCTGTTAAAAATCGAATGTTTTTGCTGCCCGAGGAAGAAAACTTGTGATGCAGCGGTCAGAAAAAAAGCTGCACAGGAGCAAAAAAATTTTTTTTCTCAAATGTAATAACGGATGCTAGAATGTGATTCGGGGTGGAATTCCATGTCTAAAAATATTATTATTATCTGTTTTTAAAAATCGAGTGTTTTTGGTGCCCGAGGATAAAAATGCGTGATGCCGTGGTGAGAATAAAAGCTGCACAGGAGCAAAAAAAAATTTTTTCTCAAATGTAATAACGGATGCTAGAATGTGATTCGGGGTGGAATTCCATGTCTAAAAATATTATTATTAGCTGTTTTTAAAAATCGAGTGTTTTTGCTGCCCAAGGAAGAAAACGCGTGATGCCGCGGTCAGAAAAAAACCTGCCCAGGAGCAAAAAAATTTTTTTTTCTCAAATGTAATAACGGATGCTAGAATGTGATTCGGGGTGGAATTCCATGTCTAAAAATATTATTATTAGCTGTTTTTAAAAATTGAGTGTTTTTGCTGCCCGAGGAAGAAAACGCGTGATCATGCGTAAGGAAAAAAAGCTACACAGGAGCAAAAAAATTTTTTTTTCTCAAATGTAATAAGGGATGCTAGAATGTGATTCGGGGTGGAATTCCATGTCTAAAAATATTATTATTAGCTGTTTTTAAAAATTGAGTGTTTTTGCTGCCCGAGGAAGAAAACGCGTGATGATGCCGGTAGGAAAAAAAGCTACACAGGAGCAAAAAAATTTTTTTTTCTCAAATGTAATAACGGATGCTAGAATGTGATTCGGGGTGGAATTCCATGTCTAAAAATATTATTATTAGCTGTTTTTAAAAATTGAGTGTTTTTGCTGCCCGAGGAAGAAAACGCGTGATGCCGCGGTCAGAAAAAAAGCTGCCCAGGAGCAAAAAAAATTTTTTTTTCTCAAATGTAATAACAGATGCTAGAATGTGATTCGGGGTGGAATTCCATGTCTAAAAATATTATTATTAGCTCTTTTTAAAAATCGAGTGTTTTTGCTTCCCGAGGAAGAAAACGCGTGATGCCGCGGTCAGAAAAAAAGCTGCACAGGAGCAAAAAAAATTTTTTTCTCAAATGTAATAACGGATGCTAGAATGTGATTCGGGGTGGAATTCCATGTCTAAAAATATTATTATTAACTGTTTTTAAAAATCGAGTGTTTTTGCTGCCCGAGGAAGAAAACGCCTCATGCCGCGGTCAGAAAAAAATGCTGCCCAGGAGCAAAAAAATTTTTTTTTCTCAAATGTAATAACGGATGCTATAATGTGGTTCGGGGTGGAATTCCATGTCATAAAATATTATTAGCTGTTTTTAAAAATCGAGGTTTTTAGCTGCCCGAGGAAGAAAACACATGATGCCGCGGTCAGAAAAAAAGCTGCCGAGGAGCAAAAAATTTTTTTTTCTCAAATGTAATAATGGTTCCTAGAACATGATTCGGGGTGGAATTCCATGTCTAAAAATATTATTATTAGCTGTTTTTAAAAATCGATTGTTTTTGCTGCCCGAGGAAGAAAACGAGTGATGCCGCCGTCAGAAAAAAGGCTGCCCAGGAGCAAAAAAAAATTTTCTTTCCCAAATGTAATAACGGATGCTATAATGTGATGCAGTGTGGAATTCCATGTCTAAAAATATTATTATTAGCAGTTTTTAAAAATTGAGTGTTTTTGCTGCCCGAAGAAGAAAACGTGTGATGCCGCCGTCAGAAAAAAAGCTGCCCAGGAGCAGAAAAAATTTTTTTTCTCAAATGTAATAACGGATGCTAGAATGTGATTCGGGGTGGAATTCCATGTCTAAAAATATTATTATTAGCTGTTTTTAAAAATTGAGTGTTTTAGCTGCCTGAGGAAGAAAACGCGTGATGCCGCGGTCAGAAAAAAAGCTGCACAGGAGCAAAAAAAATTTTTTTCTCAAATGTAATAACGGATGCTAGAATGTGATTCGGGGTGGAATTCCATGTCTAAAAATATTATTAATAGCTGCTGTTAAAAATCGAATGTTTTTGCTGCCCGAGGAAGAAAACTTGTGATGCAGCGGTCAGAAAAAAAGCTGCACAGGAGCAAAAAAATTTTTTTTCTCAAATGTAATAACGGATGCTAGAATGTGATTCGGGGTGGAATTCCATGTCTAAAAATATTATTATTATCTGTTTTTAAAAATCGAGTGTTTTTGGTGCCCGAGGATAAAAATGCGTGATGCCGCGGTGAGAATAAAAGCTGCACAGGAGCAAAAAAAAATTTTTTCTCAAATGTAATAACGGATGCTAGAATGTGATTCGGGGTGGAATTCCATGTCTAAAAATATTATTATTAGCTGTTTTTAAAAATCGAGTGTTTTTGCTGCCCAAGGAAGAAAACGCGTGATGCCGCGGTCAGAAAAAAACCTGCCCAGGAGCAAAAAAAATTTTTTTTTCTCAAATGTAATAACGGATGCTAGAATGTGATTCGGGGTGGAATTCCATGTCTAAAAATATTATTATTAGCTGTTTTTAAAAATTGAGTGTTTTTGCTGCCCGAGGAAGAAAACGCGTGATCATGCGTAAGGAAAAAAAGCTACACAGGAGCAAAAAAATTTTTTTTTCTCAAATGTAATAAGGGATGCTAGAATGTGATTCGGGGTGGAATTCCATGTCTAAAAATATTATTATTAGCTGTTTTTAAAAATTGAGTGTTTTTGCTGCCCGAGGAAGAAAACGCGTGATGATGCCGGTAGGAAAAAAAGCTACACAGGAGCAAAAAAATTTTTTTTTCTCAAATGTAATAACGGATGCTAGAATGTGATTCGGGGTGGAATTCCATGTCTAAAAATATTATTATTAGCTGTTTTTAAAAATTGAGTGTTTTTGCTGCCCGAGGAAGAAAACGCGTGATGCCGCGGTCAGAAAAAAAGCTGCCCAGGAGCAAAAAAAATTTTTTTTCTCAAATGTAATAACAGATGCTAGAATGTGATTCGGGGTGGAATTCCATGTCTAAAAATATTATTATTAGCTGTTTTTAAAAATTGAGTGTTTTTGCTGCCCGAGGAAGAAAACACGTGATGCCGCGGTCAGAAAAAAAGCTGCCCAGGAGCAAAAAAAATTTTTTTTCTCAAATGTAATAACGGATGCTAGAATGTGATTCGGGGTGGAATTCCATGTCTAAAAATATTATTATTAGCTGTTTTTAAAAATCGAGTGTTTTTGCTGCCCGAGGAAGAAAACGCCTGGTGCCGCGGTCAGAAAAAATGCTGCCCAGGAGCAAAAAATTTTTTTTTTCTCAAATGTAATAACGGATGCTAGAATGTGATTCGGGGTGGAATTCCATGACTAAAAATATTATTATTAGCTGTTTTTAAAAATTGAGTTTTTTAGCTGCCCGAGCAAGAAAACACGTGATGCCGCGGTCAGAAAAAAAGCTGCCGAGGAGCCAAAAAATTTTTTTTCTCAAATGTAATAACGGATGCTAGAATGTGATTCGGGGTGGAATTCCATGTCTAAAAATATTATTATTAGCTGTTTTTAAAAATTGAGTGTTTTTGCTGCCCGAGGAAGAAAACGCGTGATGATGCGGTAGGAAAAAAAGCTACACAGGAGCAAAAAAATTTTTTTTTCTAAAATGTAATAACGGATGCTAGAATGTGATTCGGAGTGGAATTCCATGTCTAAAAATATTATTATTAGCTGTTTTTAAAAATCGAGTGTTTTTGCTGCCCGAGGAAGAAAACGCCTGATGCCGCGGTCAGAAAAAATGCTGCCCAGGAGCAAAAAAATTTTTTTTCTCAAATGTAATAACGGATGCTAGAATGTGATTCGGGGTGGAATTCCATGACTAAAAATATTATTATTTGCTGTTTTTAAAAATCGAGTTTTTTAGCTGCCCGAGCAAGAAAACACGTGATGCCG
Source organism: Arizona elegans (assembly GCA_022577455.1). Classification (NCBI taxonomy): domain Eukaryota; kingdom Metazoa; phylum Chordata; class Lepidosauria; order Squamata; family Colubridae; genus Arizona; species Arizona elegans. The sequence continues at coordinate 162,658,046 of JAKOOJ010000001.1, forward strand.
CGGTCAGAAAAAAAGCTGCCGAGGAGCAAAAAAATTTTTTTTTCTCAAATGTAATAACGGATGCTAGAATGTGATTCGGGGTGGAATTCCATGTCTAAAAATATTATTATTAGCTGTTTTTAAAAATTGAGTGTTTTTGCTGCCCGAGGAAGAAAACGCGTGATGATGCGGTAGGAAAAAAAGCTGCCCAGGAGCAAAAAAATTTTTTTTTCTCAAATGTAATAACGGATGCTAGAATGTGATTCGGGGTGGAATTCCATGTCTAAAAATATTATTATTAGCTGTTTTTAAAAATTGAGTGTTTTTGCTGCCCGAGGAAGAAAACGCGTGATGATGCGGTAGGAAAAAAAGCTACACAGGAGCAAAAAAATTTTTTTTTCTAAAATGTAATAACGGATGCTAGAATGTGATTCGGGGTGGAATTCCATGTCTAAAAATATTATTATTAGCTGTTTTTAAAAATTGAGTGTTTTTGCTGCCCGAGGAAGAAAACGCGTGATGCCGCGGTCAGAAAAAAAGCTGCCCAGGAGCAAAAAAAATTTTTTTTCTCAAATGTAATAACGGATGCTAGAATGTGATTCGGGGTGGAATTCCATGTCTAAAAATATTATTATTAGCTGTTTTTAAAAATCGAGTGTTTTTGCTGCCCGAGGAAGAAAACGCCTGATGCCGCGGTCAGAAAAAATGCTGCCCAGGAGCAAAAAAATTTTTTTTTCTCAAATGTAATAACGGATGCTAGAATGTGATTCGGGGTGGAATTCCATGACTAAAAATATTATTATTAGCTGTTTTTAAAAATCGAGTTTTTTAGCTGCCCGAGCAAGAAAACACGTGATGCCGCGGTCAGAAAAAAAGCTGCCGAGGAGCCAAAAAATTTTTTTTCTCAAATGTAATAACGGATGCTAGAATGTGATTCGGGGTGGAATTCCATGTCTAAAAATATTATTATTAGCTGTTTTTAAAAATTGAGTGTTTTTGCTGCCCGAGGAAGAAAACGCGTGATGATGCGGTAGGAAAAAAAGCTACCCAGGAGCAAAAAAAATTTTTTTTTCTCAAATGTAATAACAGATGCTAGAATGTAATTCGGGGTGGAATTCCATGTCTAAAAATATTATTATTAGCTCTTTTTAAAAATCGAGTGTTTTTGCTTCCCGAGGAAGAAAACGCGTGATGCCGCGGTCAGAAAAAAAGCTGCACAGCAGCAAAAAAAATTTTTTTCTCAAATGTAATAACGGATGCTAGAATGTGATTCGGGGTGGAATTCCATGTCTAAAAATAATATTATTAACTGTTTTTAAAAATCGAGTGTTTTTGCTGCCCGAGGAAGAAAACGCCTCATGCCGCGGTCAGAAAAAAATGCTGCCCAGGAGCAAAAAAAATTTTTTTTCTCAAATGTAATAACGGATGCTATAATGTGGTTCGGGGTGGAATTCCATGTCATAAAATATTATTAGCTGTTTTTAAAAATCGAGGTTTTTAGCTGCCCGAGGAAGAAAACACATGATGCCGCGGTCAGAAAAAAAGCTGCCGAGGAGCAAAAAATTTTTTTTTCTCAAATGTAATAATGGTTCCTAGAACATGATTCGGGGTGGAATTCCATGTCTAAAAATATTATTATTAGCAGTTTTTAAAAATTGAGTGTTTTTGCTGCCCGAAGAAGAAAACGTGTGATGCCGCGGTCAGAAAAAAAGCTGCCCAGGAGCAGAAAAATTTTTTTTTCTCAAATGTAATAACGGATGCTAGAATGTGATTCGGGGTGGAATTCCATGTCTAAAAATATTATTATTAGCTGTTTTTAAAAATTGAGTGTTTTTGCTGCCCGAGGAAGAAAACGCGTGATGCCGCGGTCAGAAAAAAAGCTGCACAGGAGCAAAAAAAATTTTTTTCTCAAATGTAATAACGGATGCTAGAATGTGATTCGGGGTGGAATTCCATGTCTAAAAATATTATTAATAGCTGCTGTTAAAAATCGAATGTTTTTGCTGCCCGAGGAAGAAAACTTGTGATGCAGCGGTCAGAAAAAAAGCTGCACAGGAGCAAAAAAATTTTTTTTCTCAAATGTAATAACGGATGCTAGAATGTGATTCGGGGTGGAATTCCATGTCTAAAAATATTATTATTATCTGTTTTTAAAAATCGAGTGTTTTTGGTGCCCGAGGATAAAAATGCGTGATGCCGCGGTGAGAATAAAAGCTGCACAGGAGCAAAAAAATTTTTTTTCTCAAATGTAATAACGGATGCTAGAATGTGATTCGGGGTGGAATTCCATGTCTAAAAATATTATTATTAGCTGTTTTTAAAAATCGAGTGTTTTTGCTGCCCAAGGAAGAAAACGCGTGATGCCGCGGTCAGAAAAAAACCTGCCCAGGAGCAAAAAAATTTTTTTTTCTCAAATGTAATAACGGATGCTAGAATGTGATTCGGGGTGGAATTCCATGTCTAAAAATATTATTATTAGCTGTTTTTAAAAATTGAGTGTTTTTGCTGCCCGAGGAAGAAAACGCGTGATGATGCGTAAGGAAAAAAAGCTACACAGGAGCAAAAAAATTTTTTTTTCTCAAATGTAATAAGGGATGCTAGAATTTGATTCGGGGTGGAATTCCATGTCTAAAAATATTATTATTAGCTGTTTTTAAAAATCGAGTGTTTTTGCTGCCCAAGGAAGAAAACGCGTGATGCCGCGGTCAGAAAAAAACCTGCCCAGGAGCAAAAAAATTTTTTTTTCTCAAATGTAATAACGGATGCTAGAATGTGATTCGGGGTGGAATTCCATGTCTAAAAATATTATTATTAGCTGTTTTTAAAAATTGAGTGTTTTTGCTGCCCGAGGAAGAAAACGCGTGATGATGCGTAAGGAAAAAAAGCTACACAGGAGCAAAAAAATTTTTTTTTCTCAAATGTAATAAGGGATGCTAGAATGTGATTCGGGGTGGAATTCCATGTCTAAAAATATTATTATTAGCTGTTTTTAAAAATTGAGTGTTTTTGCTGCCCGAGGAAGAAAACGCGTGATGATGCGGTAGGAAAAAAAGCTACACAGGAGCAAAAAAATTTTTTTTTCTCAAATGTAATAACGGATGCTAGAATGTGATTCAGGGTGGAATTCCATGTCTAAAAATATTATTATTAGCTGTTTTTAAAAATTGAGTGTTTTTGCTGCCCGAGGAAGAAAACGCGTGATGCCGCGGTCAGAAAAAAAGCTGCCCAGGAGCAAAAAAAATTTTTTTTCTCAACTGTAATAACGGATGCTAGAATGTGATTCGGGGTGGAATTCCATGTCTAAAAATATTATTATTAGCTGTTTTTAAAAATTGAGTGTTTTTGCTGCCCGAGGAAGAAAACGCGTGATGCCGCAGTCAGAAAAAAGCTGCCCAGGAGCAAAAAAAATTTTTTTTCTCAAATGTAATAAAGGATGCTAGAATGTGATTCGGGGTGGAATTCCATGTCTAAAAATATTATTATTAGCTCTTTTTAAAAATCGAGTGTTTTTGCTGCCCGAGGAAGAAAACGCCTGATGCCGCGGTCAGAAAAAATGCTGCCCAGGAGCAAAAAAATTTTTTTTTCTCAAATGTAATAACGGATGCTAGAATGTGATTCGGGGTGGAATTCCATGACTAAAAATATTATTATTAGCTGTTTTTAAAAATCGAGTTTTTTAGCTGCCCGAGCAAGAAAACACGTGATGCCGCGGTCAGAAAAAAAGCTGCCGAGGAGCCAAAAATTTTTTTTTCTCAAATGTAATAACGGATGCTAGAATGTGATTCGGGGTGGAATTCCATGTCTAAAAATATTATTATTAGCTGTTTTTAAAAATTGAGTGTTTTTGCTGCCCGAGGAAGAAAACGCGTGATGATGCGGTAGGAAAAAAAGCTACACAGGAGCAAAAAAATTTTTTTTCTCAAATGTAATAACGGATGCTAGAATGTGATTCGGGGTGGAATTCCATGTCTAAAAATATTATTATTAACTGTTTTTAAAAATCGAGTGTTTTTGGTGCCCGAGGATAAAAATGCGTGATGCCGCGGTGAGAATAAAAGCTGCAGAGGAGCAAAAAAAAATTTTTACTCAAATGTAATAACGGATGCTAGAATGTGATTCGGGGTGGAATTCCATGTCTAAAAATATTATTATTAGCTGCTGTTAAAAATCGAATATTTCTGCTGCCCGAGGAAGAAAACGTGTAATGCTGCGGTCAGAAAAAAAGCTGCACAGGAGCAAAAAAAATTTTTTTCTCAAATGTAATAACGGATGCTAGAATGTGATTCGGGGTGGAATTCCATGTCTAAAAATATTATTATTAGCTGTTTTTAAATATCGAGTGTTTTTGGTGCCCGAGGATGAAAATGCGTGATGCCGCGGTGAGAATAAAAGCTGCACAGGAGCAAAAAATTTTTTTTTCTCAAATGTAATAATGGATGCTACAATGTGATTCGGGGTGGAATTCCATGTCTAAAAATATTATTATTAGCTGTTTTTAACAATCGAGTGTTTTTGCTGCCCAAGGAAGAAAACGCGTGATGCCGCGGTCAGAAAAAAACCTGCCCAGGAGCAAAAAAATTTTTTTTTCTCAAATGTACTAACGGATGCTAGAATGTGATTCGGGGTGGAATTCCGTGTCTAAAAATATTATTATTAGCTGTTTTTAAAAATCGAGTGTTTTTGCTGCCCAAGGAAGAAAACCCGTCATGCCGCGGTCAGAAAAAAACCTGCCCAGGAGCAAAAAAATTCTTTTTTCTCAAATGTACTAACGGATGCTAGAATGTGATTCGGGGTGGAATTCCATGTCTAAAAATATTATTATTAGCTGTTTTTAAAAATCGAGTGTTTTTGCTGCCCGAGGAAGAAAACGCGTGATGCCGCGGTCAGAAAAAAAGCTGCCCAGGAGCAAAAAAAATTTTTTTTCTCAAATGTAATAACGGATGGTAAAATGTGATTCGGGGTGGAATTCCATGTCTAACAATATTATTATTAGCTGTTTTTAAAAATCGATTGTTTTTGCTGCCCGAGGAAGAAAACGCGTGATACCGCGATCAGAAAAAAAGCTGCCAAGGAACAAAAATTTTTTTTTTCTCAAATGTAATAACGGATGCTAGAATGTGATTCGGGGTGGAATTCCATGTCTAAAAATATTATTATTAGCTGTTTTTAAAAATCAAGTGTTTTTGCTGCCCCAGGAATAAAACGCGTGATGCCACGGTCAGAAAAAAAGCTGCCCAGGAGCAAAAAAATTTTTTTTTTCTCAAATGTAATAACGGATGCTAGAATGTGATTCGGGGTGGAATTCCATGTCTAAAAATATTATTATTAGCTGTTTTTAAAAATCAAGTGTTTTTGCTGCCCGAGGAAGAAAACGCGTGATGCCGCGGTCAGAAAAAAAGCTGCCCAGGAGCAAAAAAATTTTTTTTCCTCAAATGTAATAACGGATGCTAGAATGTGATTCGGGGTGGAATTCCATGTCTAAAAATATTATTATTAGCTGTTTTTAAAAATCAAGTGTTTTTGCTGCCCGAGGAAGAAAACGCGTGATGCCGCGGTCAGAAAAAAAGCTGCCTAGGAGCAAAAAAAATTTTTTTTCTCAAATGTAATAACGGATGGTAAAATGTGATTCGGGGTGGAATTCCATGTCTAACAATATTATTATTAGCTGTTTTTAAAAATCGATTGTTTTTGCTGCCCGAGGAAGAAAACGCGTGATGCCGCGGTCAGAAAAAAAGCTGCCCAGGAGCAAAAAAAATTTTTTTTTCTCAAATGTAATAACGGATGCTAGAATGTGATTTGGGGTGGAATTCCATGTCTAAAAATATTATTATTAGCTGTTTTTAAAAATCAAGTGATTTTGCTGCCCGAGGAAGAAAACGCGTGATGCCGCGGTCAGAAAAAAAGCTGCCCAGGAGCCAAAAAATTTTTTTTCTCAAATGTAATAACGGATGCTAGAATGTGATTCGGGGTGGAATTCCATGTCTAAAAATATTATTATTAGCTGTTTTTAAAAATTGAGTGTTTTTGCTGCCCGAGGAAGAAAACGCGTGATGATGCGGTAGGAAAAAAAGCTACACAGGAGCAAAAAATTTTTTTTTCTCAAATGTAATAACGGATGCTAGAATGTGATTCGGGGTGGAATTCCATGTCTAAAAATATTATTATTAACTGTTTTTAAAAATCGAGTGTTTTTGGTGCCCGAGGATAAAAATGCGTGATGCCGCGGTGAGAATAAAAGCTGCAGAGGAGCAAAAAAAAATTTTTACTCAAATGTAATAACGGATGCTAGAATGTGATTCGGGGTGGAATTCCATGTCTAAAAATATTATTATTAGCTGCTGTTAAAAATCGAATATTTCTGCTGCCCGAGGAAGAAAACGTGTGATGCTGCGGTCAGAAAAAAAGCTGCACAGGAGCAAAAAAAATTTTTTTCTCAAATGTAATAACGGATGCTAGAATGTGATTCGGGGTGGAATTCCATGTCTAAAAATATTATTATTAGCTGTTTTTAAATATCGAGTGTTTTTGGTGCCCGAGGATGAAAATGCGTGATGCCGCGGTGAGAATAAAAGCTGCACAGGAGCAAAAAATTTTTTTTTCTCAAATGTACTAACGGATGCTAGAATGTGATTCGGGGTGGAATTCCGTGTCTAAAAATATTATTATTAGCTGTTTTTAAAAATCGAGTGTTTTTGCTGCCCAAGGAAGAAAACCCGTCATGCCGCGGTCAGAAAAAAACCTGCCCAGGAGCAAAAAAATTCTTTTTTCTCAAATGTACTAACGGATGCTAGAATGTGATTCGGGGTGGAATTCCATGTCTAAAAATATTATTATTAGCTGTTTTTAAAAATCGAGTGTTTTTGCTGCCCGAGGAAGAAAACGCGTGATGCCGCGGTCAGAAGAAAAGCTGCCCAGGAGCAAAAAAAATTTTTTTTCTCAAATGTAATAACGGATGCTAGAATGTGATTCGGGGTGGAATTCCATGTCTAAAAATATTATTATTAGCTGTTTTTAAAAATCGAGTGTTTTTGCTGCCCGAGGAAGAAAACGCCTGATGCCGCGGTCAGAAAAAATGCTACCCAGGAGCAAAAAAATTTTTTTTTCTCAAATGTAATAACGGATGCTAGAATGTGATTCGGGGTGGAATTCCATGACTAAAAATATTATTATTAGCTGTTTTTAAAAATCGAGTTTTTTAGCTGCCCGAGCAAGAAAACACGTGATGCCGCGGTCAGAAAAAAAGCTGCCGAGGAGCCAAAAAATTTTTTTTCTCAAATGTAATAACGGATGCTAGAATGTGATTCGGGGTGGAATTCCATGTCTAAAAATATTATTATTAGCTGTTTTTAAAAATTGAGTGTTTTTGCTGCCCGAGGAAGAAAACGCGTGATGATGCGGTAGGAAAAAAAGCTACCCAGGAGCAAAAAAAATTTTTTTTTCTCAAATGTAATAACAGATGCTAGAATGTGATTCGGGGTGGAATTCCATGTCTAAAAATATTATTATTAGCTCTTTTTAAAAATCGAGTGTTTTTGCTTCCCGAGGAAGAAAACGCGTGATGCCGCGGTCAGAAAAAAAGCTGCACAGCAGCAAAAAAATTTTTTTTCTCAAATGTAATAACGGATGCTAGAATGTGATTCGGGGTGGAATTCCATGTCTAAAAATATTATTATTAACTGTTTTTAAAAATCGAGTGTTTTTGCTGCCCGAGGAAGAAAACGCCTCATGCCGCGGTCAGAAAAAAATGCTGCCCAGGAGCAAAAAAAATTTTTTTTCTCAAATGTAATAACGGATGCTATAATGTGGTTCGGGGTGGAATTCCATGTCATAAAATATTATTAGCTGTTTTTAAAAATCGAGGTTTTTAGCTGCCCGAGGAAGAAAACACATGATGCCGCGGTCAGAAAAAAAGCTGCCGAGGAGCAAAAAATTTTTTTTTCTCAAATGTAATAATGGTTCCTAGAACATGATTCGGGGTGGAATTCCATGTCTAAAAATATTATTATTAGCTGTTTTTAAAAATCGATTGTTTTTGCTGCCCGAGGAAGAAAACGAGTGATGCCGCCGTCAGAAAAAAGGCTGCCCAGGAGCAAAAAAAAATTTTCTTTCCCAAATGTAATAACGGATGCTAGAATGTGATTCGGGGTGGAATTCCATGTCTAAAAATATTATTATTAGCTGTTTTTAAAAATTGAGTGTTTTTGCTGCCCGAGGAAGGAAACGTGTGATGCCGCGGTCAGAAAAAAAGCTGCACAGGAGCAAAAAAAATTTTTTTCTCAAATGTAATAACGGATGCTAGAATGTGATTCGGGGTGGAATTCCATGTCTAAAAATATTATTAATAGCTGCTGTTAAAAATCGAATGTTTTTGCTGCCCGAGGAAGAAAACTTGTGATGCAGCGGTCAGAAAAAAAGCTGCACAGGAGCAAAAAAATTTTTTTTCTCAAATGTAATAACGGATGCTAGAATGTGATTCGGGGTGGAATTCCATGTCTAAAAATATTATTATTATCTGTTTTTAAAAATCGAGTGTTTTTGGTGCCCGAGGATAAAAATGCGTGATGCCGCGGTGAGAATAAAAGCTGCACAGGAGCAAAAAAAATTTTTTTCTCAAATGTAATAACGGATGCTAGAATGTGATTCGGGGTGGAATTCCATGTCTAAAAATATTATTATTAGCTGTTTTTAAAAATCGAGTGTTTTTGCTGCCCAAGGAAGAAAACGCGTGATGCCGCGGTCAGAAAAAAACCTGCCCAGGAGCAAAAAAATTTTTTTTTCTCAAATGTAATAACGGATGCTAGAATGTGATTCGGGGTGGAATTCCATGTCTAAAAATATTATTATTAGCTGTTTTTAAAAATTGAGTGTTTTTGCTGCCCGAGGAAGAAAACGCGTGATGATGCGTTAGGAAAAAAAGCTACACAGGAGCAAAAAAATTTTTTTTTCTCAAATGTAATAACGGATGCTAGAATGTGATTCGGGGTGGAATTCCATGTCTAAAAATATTATTATTAGCTCTTTTTAAAAATCGAGTGTTTTTGCTTCCCGAGGAAGAAAACGCGTGATGCCGCGGTCAGAAAAAAAGCTGCACAGCAGCAAAAAAAATTTTTTTCTCAAATGTAATAACGGATGCTAGAATGTGATTCGGGGTGGAATTCCATGTCTAAAAATATTATTATTAACTGTTTTTAAAAATCGAGTGTTTTTGCTGCCCGAGGAAGAAAACGCCTCATGCCGCGGTCAGAAAAAAATGCTGCCCAGGAGCAAAAAAATTTTTTTTTCTCAAATGTAATAATGGATGCTATAATGTGGTTTGGGGTGGAATTCCATGTCATAAAATATTATTAGCTGTTTTTAAAAATCGAGGTTTTTAGCTGCCCGAGGAAGAAAACACATGATGCCGCGGTCAGAAAAAAAGCTGCCGAGGAGCAAAAAATTTTTTTTTCTCAAATGTAATAATGGTTCCTAGACCATGATTCGGGGTGGAATTCCATGTCTAAAAATATTATTATTAGCTGTTTTTAAAAATCGATTGTTTTTGCTGCCCGAGGAAGAAAACGAGTGATGCCGCCGTCAGAAAAAAGGCTGCCCAGGAGCAAAAAAAAATTTTCTTTCCCAAATGTAATAACGGATGCTATAATGTGATGCAGTGTGGAATTCCATGTCTAAAAATTTTATTATTAGCAGTTTTTAAAAATTGAGTGTTTTTGCTGCCCGAAGAAGAAAACGCCTGATGCCGCGGTCAGAAAAAATGCTGCCCAGGAGCAAAAAAATTTTTTTTTCTCAAATGTAATAACGGATGCTAGAATGTGATTCGGGGTGGAATTCCATGACTAAAAATATTATTATTAGCTGTTTTTAAAAATCGAGTTTTTTAGCTGCCCGAGCAAGAAAACACGTGATGCCGCGGTCAGAAAAAAAGCTGCCGAGGAGCCAAAAAATTTTTTTTCTCAAATGTAATAACGGATGCTAGAATGTGATTCGGGGTGGAATTCCATGTCTAAAAATATTATTATTAGCTGTTTTTAAAAATTGAGTGTTTTTGCTGCCCGAGGAAGAAAACGCGTGATGATGCGGTAGGAAAAAAAGCTACACAGGAGCAAAAAAATTTTTTTTCTCAAATGTAATAACGGATGCTAGAATGTGATTCGGGGTGGAATTCCATGTCTAAAAATATTATTATTAACTGTTTTTAAAAATCGAGTGTTTTTGGTGCCCGAGGATAAGAATGCGTGATGCCGCGGTGAGAATAAAAGCTGCACAGGAGCAAAAAAAATTTTTTTCTCAAATGTAATAACGGATGCTAGAATGTGATTCGGGGTGGAATTCCATGTCTAAAAATATTATTATTAGCTGTTTTTAAAAATTGAGTGTTTTTGCTGCCCGAGGAAGAAAACGCGTGATGCCGCGGTCAGAAAAAAAGCTGCACAGGAGCAAAAAAAATTTTTTTCTCAAATGTAATAACGGATGCTAGAATGTGATTCGGGGTGGAATTCCATGTCTAAAAATATTATTAATAGCTGCTGTTAAAAATCGAATGTTTTTGCTGCCCGAGGAAGAAAACTTGTGATGCAGCGGTCAGAAAAAAAGCTGCACAGGAGCAAAAAAATTTTTTTTCTCAAATGTAATAACGGATGCTAGAATGTGATTCGGGGTGGAATTCCATGTCTAAAAATATTATTATTATCTGTTTTTAAAAATCGAGTGTTTTTGGTGCCCGAGGATAAAAATGCGTGATGCCGCGGTGAGAATAAAAGCTGCACAGGAGCAAAAAAAATTTTTTATTCAAATGTAATAACGGATGCTAGAATGTGATTCGGGGTGGAATTCCATGTCTAAAAATATTATTATTAGCTGTTTTTAAAAATCGAGTGTTTTTGCTGCCCAAGGAAGAAAACGCGTGATGCCGCGGTCAGAAAAAAACCTGCCCAGGAGCAAAAAAATTTTTTTTTCTCAAATGTAATAACGGATGCTAGAATGTGATTCGGGGTGGAATTCCATGTCTAAAAATATTATTATTAGCTGTTTTTAAAAATTGAGTGTTTTTGCTGCCCGAGGAAGAAAACGCGTGATGATGCGTAAGGAAAAAAAGCTACACAGGAGCAAAAAAATTTTTTTTTCTCAAATGTAATAAGGGATGCTAGAATGTGATTCGGGGTGGAATTCCATGTCTAAAAATATTATTATTAGCTGTTTTTAAAAATCGAGTGTTTTTGCTGCCCGAGGAAGAAAACGCCTGATGCCGCGGTCAGAAAAAATGCTGCCCAGGAGCAAAAAAATTTTTTTTTCTCAAATGTAATAACGGATGCTAGAATGTGATTCGGGGTGGAATTCCATGACTAAAAATATTATTATTAGCTGTTTTTAAAAATCGAGTTTTTTAGCTGCCCGAGCAAGAAAACACGTGATGCCGCGGTCAGAAAAAAAGCTGCCGAGGAGCCAAAAAATTTTTTTTCTCAAATGTAATAACGGATGCTAGAATGTGATTCGGGGTGGAATTCCATGTCTAAAAATATTATTATTAGCTGTTTTTAAAAATTGAGTGTTTTTGCTGCCCGAGGAAGAAAACGCGTGATGATGCGGTAGGAAAAAAAGCTACACAGGAGCAAAAAAATTTTTTTTCTCAAATGTAATAACGGATGCTAGAATGTGATTCGGGGTGGAATTCCATGTCTAAAAATATTATTATTAACTGTTTTTAAAAATCGAGTGTTTTTGGTGCCCGAGGATAAGAATGCGTGATGCCGCGGTGAGAATAAAAGCTGCACAGGAGCAAAAAAAATTTTTTTCTCAAATGTAATAACGGATGCTAGAATGTGATTCGGGGTGGAATTCCATGTCTAAAAATATTATTATTAGCTGTTTTTAAAAATCGAGTGTTTTTGCTGCCCGAGGAAGAAAACGCGTGATGCCGCGGTCAGAAAAAAAGCTGCCCAGGAGCAAAAAAAATTTTTTTTCTCAAATGTAATAACGGATGCTAGAATGTGATTCGGGGTGGAATTCCATGTCTAAAAATATTATTATTAGCTGTTTTTAAAAATTGAGTGTTTTTGCTGCCCGAGGAAGAAAACGCGTGATGCCGCAGTCAGAAAAAAGCTGCCCAGGAGCAAAAAAAATTTTTTTTCTCAAATGTAATAACGGATGCTAGAATGTGATTCGGGGTGGAATTCCATGTCTAAAAATATTATTATTAGCTGTTTTTAAAAATCGAGTGTTTTTGCTGCCCGAGGAAGAAAACGCCTGATGCCGCGGTCAGAAAAAATGCTGCCCAGGAGCAAAAAAATTTTTTTTTCTCAAATGTAATAACGGATGCTAGAATGTGATTCAGGGTGGAATTCCATGACTAAAAATATTATTATTAGCTGTTTTTAAAAATCGAGTTTTTTAGCTGCCCGAGCAAGAAAACACGTGATGCCGCGGTCAGAAAAAAAGCTGCCGAGGAGCCAAAAAATTTTTTTTCTCGAATGTAATAACGGATGCTAGAATGTGATTCGGGGTGGAATTCCATGTCTAAAAATATTATTATTAGCTGTTTTTAAAAATTGAGTGTTTTTGCTGCCCGAGGAAGAAAACGCGTGATGATGCGGTAGGAAAAAAAGCTACACAGGAGCAAAAAAATTTTTTTTCTCAAATGTAATAACGGATGCTAGAATGTGATTCGGGGTGGAATTCCATGTCTAAAAATATTATTATTAACTGTTTTTAAAAATCGAGTGTTTTTGGTGCCCGAGGATAAAAATGCGTGATGCCGCGGTGAGAATAAAAGCTGCAGAGGAGCAAAAAAAAATTTTTACTCAAATGTAATAACGGATGCTAGAATGTGATTCGGGGTGGAATTCCATGTCTAAAAATATTATTATTAGCTGCTGTTAAAAATCGAATATTTCTGCTGCCCGAGGAAGAAAACGTGTGATGCTGCGGTCAGAAAAAAAGCTGCACAGGAGCAAAAAAAATTTTTTTCTCAAATGTAATAACGGATGCTAGAATGTGATTCGGGGTGGAATTCCATGTCTAAAAATATTATTATTAGCTGTTTTTAAATATCGAGTGTTTTTGGTGCCCGAGGATGAAAATGCGTGATGCCGCGATGAGAATAAAAGCTGCACAGGAGCAAAAAATTTTTTTTTCTCAAATGTAATAACGGATGCTACAATGTGATTCGGGGTGGAATTCCATGTCTAAAAATATTATTATTAGCTGTTTTTAAAAATCGAGTGTTTTTGCAGCCCAAGGAAGAAAACGCGTGATGCCGCGGTCAGAAAAAAACCTGCCCAGGAGCAAAAAAATTTTTTTTTCTCAAATGTACTAACGGATGCTAGAATGTGATTCGGGGTGGAATTCCGTGTCTAAAAATATTATTATTAGCTGTTTTTAAAAATCGAGTGTTTTTGCTGCCCAAGGAAGAAAACGCGTCATGCCGCGGTCAGAAAAAAACCTGCCCAGGAGCAAAAAATTTTTTTTTTCTCAAATGTACTAACGGATGCTAGAATGTGATTCGGGGTGGAATTCCATGTCTAAAAATATTATTATTAGCTGCTGTTAAAAATTGAATGTTTTTGCTACCCGAGGAAGAAAACGTGTCATGCCGCGGTCAGAAAAAAAGCTGCACAGGAGCAAAAAAATTTTTTTTTCTCAAATGTAATAACAGATGCTAGAATGTGATTCGGGGTGGAATTCCATGTCTAAAAATATTATTATTAGCTGTTTTTAAAAATTGAGTGTTTTTGCTGCCCGAGGAAGAAAACGTGTGATGATGCGGTAGGAAAAAAAGCTGCACAGGAGCAAAAAAAATTTTTTCTCAAATGTAATAACGGATGCTAGAATGTGATTCGGGGTGGAATTCCATGTCTAAAAATATTATTATTAGCTGCTGTTAAAAATCGAATGTTTTTGCTGCCCGAGGAAGAAAACGTGTGATGCTGCGGTCAGAAAAAAAGCTGCACAGGAGCAAAAAAAATTTTTTTCTCAAATGTAATAACGGATGCTAGAATGTGATTCGGGGTGGAATTCCATTTCTAAAAATATTATTATTAGCTGTTTTTAAATATCGAGTGTTTTTGGTGCCCGAGGACGAAAATGCGTGATGCCGCGGTGAGAATAAAAGCTGCACAGGAGCAAAAAAAATTTTTTTCTCAAATGTAATAACAGATGCTAGAATGTGATTCGGGGTGGAATTCCATGTCTAAAAATATTATTATTAGCTGTTTTTAAAAATCGAGTGTTTTTGCTGCCCAAGGAAGAAAACGCGTGATGCCGCGGTCAGAAAAAAAGCTGCACAGGAGCAAAAAAAATTTTTTCTCAAATGTAATAATGGTTCCTAGAACATGATTCGGGGTGGAATTCCATGTCTAAAAATATTATTATTAGCTGTTTTTAAAAATCAATTGTTTTTGCTGCCCGAGGAAGAAAACGAGTGATGCCGCCGTCAGAAAAAAGGCTGCCCAGGAGCAAAAAAAAATTTTCTTTCCCAAATGTAATAACGGATGCTAGAATGTGATGCAGTGTGCAATTCCATGTCTAAAAATATTATTATTAGCAGTTTTTAAAAATTGAGTGTTTTTGCTGCCCGAGGAAGAAAACGTGTGATGCCGCGGTCAGAAAAAAAGCTTCCCAGGAGCAAAAAAATTTTTTTTTCTCAAATGTAATAACGGATGCTACAATATGATTCGGGGTGGAATTCCATGTCTAAAAATATTATTATTAGCTGTTTTTAAAAATCGAGTGTTTTTGCTGCCCAAGGAAGAAAACGCGTGATGCCGCGGTCAGAAAAAAACCTGCCCAGGAGCAAAAAAATTTTTTTTTCTCAAATGTACTAACGGATGCTAGAATGTGATTCGGGGTGGAATTCCGTGTCTAAAAATATTATTATTAGCTGTTTTTAAAAATCGAGTGTTTTTGCTGCCCAAGGAAGAAAACGCGTGATGCCGCGGTCAGAAAAAAACCTGCCCAGGAGCAAAAAATTTTTTTTTTCTCAAATGTACTAACGGATGCTAGAATGTGATTCGGGGTGGAATTCCATGTCTAAAAATATTATTATTAGCTTCTGTTAAAAATTGAATGTTTTTGCTACCCGACGAAGAAAACGTGTCATGCCGCGGTCAGAAAAAAAGCTGCACAGGAGCAAAAAAAATTTTTTCTCAAATGTAATAACGGATGCTAGAATGTGATTCGGGGTGGAATTCCATGTCTAAAAATATTATTATTAGCTGCTGTTAAAAATCGAATGTTTTTGCTACCCGAGGAAGAAAACGTGTGATGCTGCGGTCAGAAAAAAAGCTGCACAGGAGCAAAAAAAAATTTTTTCTCAAATGTAATAACGGATGCTAGAATGTGATTCGGGGTGGAATTCCATTTCTAAAAATATTATTATTAGCTGTTTTTAAATATCGAGTGTTTTTGGTGCCCGAGGACGAAAATGCGTGATGCCGCGGTGAGAATAAAACCTGCCCAGGAGCAAAAAAAATTTTTTTTCTCAAATGTACTAACGGATGCTAGAATGTGATTCGGGGTGGAATTCCATGTCTAAAAATATTATTATTAGCTGTTTTTAAAAATCGAGTGTTTTTGCTTCCCAAGAAAGAAGACGCGTGATGCCGCGGTCAGAAAAAAAGCTGCACAGGAGCAAAAAAAATTTTTTCTCAAATGTAATAACGGATGCTAGAATGTGATTCGGGGTGGAATTCCATGTCTAAAAATATTATTATTAGCTGTTTTTAAATATCGAGTGTTTTTGGTGCCCGAGGACGAAAATGCGTGATGCCGCGGTGAGAATAAAAGCTGCCGAGGAGCAAAAAAATTTTTTTTCTCAAATGTAATAATGGTTCCTAGAACATGATTCGGGGTGGAATTCCATGTCTAAAAATATTATTATTAGCTGTTTTTAAAAATCGATTGTTTTTGCTGCCCGAGGAAGAAAACGAGTGATGCCGCCGTCAGAAAAAAGGCTGCCCAGGAGCAAAAAAAAATTTTCTTTCCCAAATGTAATAACGGATGCTAGAATGTGATGCAGTGTGGAATTCCATGTCTAAAAATATTATTATTAGCAGTTTTTAAAAATTGAGTGTTTTTGCTGCCCGAGGAAGAAAACGTGTGATGCCGCGGTCAGAAAAAAAGCTGCCCAGGAGCAAAAAAATTTTTTTTTCTCAAATGTAATAACGGATGCTAGAATGTGATTCGGGGTGGAATTCCATGTCTAAAAATATTATTATTAGCTGTTTTTAAAAAACGAGTGTTTTTGCTGCCCAAGGAAGAAAACGCGTGATGCCGCGGTCAGAAAAAAACCTGCCCAGGAGCAAAAAAATTTTTTTTTCTCAAATGTACTAACGGATGCTAGAATGTGATTTGGGGTGGAATTCCATGTCTAAAAATATTATTATTAGCTGTTTTTAAAAATCGAGTGTTTTTGCTTCCCAAGAAAGAAAACGCGTGATGCCGCGGTCAGAAAAAAAGCTGCACAGGAGCAAAAAAAATTTTTTCTCAAATGTAATAATGGTTCCTAGAACATGATTCGGGGTGGAATTCCATGTCTAAAAATATTATTATTAGCTGTTTTTAAAAATTGAGTGTTTTTGCTGCCGGAGGAAGAAAACGCGTGATGATGCAGTAGGAAAAAAAGCTACACAGGAGCAAAAAAATTTTTTTTTCTCAAATGTAATAACGGATGCTAGAATGTGATTCGGGGTGGAATTCCATGTCTAAAAATATTATTATTAGCTGTTTTTAAAAATCGAGTGTTTTTGCTGCCCGAGGAAGAAAACGTGTGATGCCGCGGTCAGAAAAAAAGCTACCCAGGAGCAAAAAAATTTTTTTTTCTCAAATGTAATAACGGATGCTAGAATGTGATTCGGGGTGGAATTCCATGTCTAAAAATATTATTATTAGCTGTTTTTAAAAATCGAGTGTTTTTGCTGCCCAAGGAAGAAAACGCGTGATGCCGCGGTCAGAAAAAAACCTGCCCAGGAGCAAAAAAATTTTTTTTTCTCAAATGTACTAACGGATGCTAGAATGTGATTCGGGGTGGAATTCCGTGTCTAAAAATATTATTATTAGCTGTTTTTAAAAATCGAGTGTTTTTGCTGCCCAAGGAAGAAAACGCGTGATGCCGCGGTCAGAAAAAAACCTGCCCAGGAGCAAAAAAATTTTTTTTTCTCAAATGTACTAACGGATGCTAGAATGTGATTCGGGGTGGAATTCCATGTCTAAAAATATTATTATTAGCTGTTTTTAAAAATTGAGTGTTTTTGCTGCCCGAGGAAGAAAACGCGTGATGATGCGGTAGGAAAAAAAAGCTACACAGGAGCAAAAAAAATTTTTTTCTCAAATGTAATAATGGATGCTAGAATGTGATTCGGGTTGGAATTCCATGTCTAAAAATATTATTATTAGCTGTTTTTAAAAATCGAGTGTGTTTGCTTCCCGAGGAAGAAAACGCGTGATGCCGCGGTCAGAAAAAAAGCTGCACAGGAGCAAAAAAAATTTTTTCTCAAATGTAATAACGGATGCTAGAATGTGATTCGGGGTGGAATTCCATGTCTAAAAATATTATTATTAGCTGCTGTTAAAAATCGAATGTTTTTGCTACCCGAGGAAGAAAACGTGTGATGCTGCGGTCAGAAAAAAAGCTGCACAGGAGCAAAAAAATTTTTTTTCTCTAATGTAATAACGGATGCTAGAATGTGATTCGGGGTGGAATTCCATGTCTAAAAATATTATTATTAGCTGTTTTTAAAAATCGAGTGTTTTTGGTGCCCGAGGATAAAAATGCGTGATGCCGCGGTGAGAATAAAAGCTGCACAGGAGCAAAAAAAATTTTTTTCTCAAATGTAATAACGGATGCTAGAATGTGATTCGGGGTGGAATTCCATGTCTAAAAATATTATTATTAGCTGTTTTTAAAAATCGAGTGTTTTTGCTGCTCAAGGAAGAAAACGAGTGATGCCGCGGTCAAAAAAAAACCTGCCCAGGAGCAAAAAAATTTTTTTTTCTCAAATGTAATAACGGATGCTAGAATGTGATTCGGGGTGGAATTCCATTTCTAAAAATATTATTATTAGCTGTTTTTAAAAATTGAGTGTTTTTGCTGCCGGAGGAAGAAAACGCGTGATGATGCAGTAGGAAAAAAAGCTACACAGGAGCAAAAAAATTTTTTTTTCTCAAATGTAATAACGGATGCTAGAATGTGATTCGGGGTGGAATTCCATTTCTAAAAATATTATTATTAGCTGTTTTTAAAAATCGAGTGTTTTTGCTTCCCGAGGAAGAAAACGCGTGATGCCGCGGTCAGAAAAAAAGCTGCACAGGAGCAAAAAAAATTTTTTTCTCAAATGTAATAACGGATGCTAGAATGTGATTCGGGGTGGAATTCCATGTCTAAAAATATTATTATTAGCTGCTGTTAAAAATCGAATATTTCTGCTGCCCGAGGAAGAAAACGTGTGATGCTGCGGTCAGAAAAAGAGCTGCACAGGAGCAAAAAAAATTTTTTTCTCAAATGTAATAACGGATGCTAGAATGTGATGCAGTGTGCAATTCCATGTCTAAAAATATTATTATTAGCAGTTTTTAAAAATTGAGTGTTTTTGCTGCCCGAGGAAGAAAACGTGTGATGCCGCGGTCAGAAAAAAAGCTGCCCAGGAGCAAAAAAATTTTTTTTTCTCAAATGTAATAATGGATGCTACAATATGATTCGGGGTGGAATTCCATGTCTAAAAATATTATTATTAGCTGTTTTTAAAAATCGAGTGTTTTTGCTGCCCGAGGAAGAAAACGTGTCATGCTGCGGTCAGAAAAAAAGCTGCACAGGAGCAAAAAATTTTTTTTTTCTCAAATGTAATAACAGATGCTAGAATGTGATTCGGGGTGGAATTCCATGTCTAAAAATATTATTATTAGCTGTTTTTAAAAATTGAGTGTTTTTGCTGCCCGAGGAAGAAAACGCGTGATGATGCGGTAGGAAAAAAAGCTACACAGGAGCAAAAAAAATTTTTTTTCTCAAATGTAATAACGGATGCTATAATGTGATTCGGGTTGGAATTCCATGTCTAAAAATATTATTATTAGCTGTTTTTAAAAATCGAGTGTGTTTGCTTCCCGAGGAAGAAAACGCGTGATGCCGCGGTCAGAAAAAAAGCTGCACAGGAGCAAAAAAATTTTTTTCTCAAATGTAATAACGGATGCTAGAATGTGATTCGGGGTGGAATTCCATGTCTAAAAATATTATTATTAGCTGCTGTTAAAAATCGAATGTTTTTGCTACCCGAGGAAGAAAACGTGAGATGCTGCGGTCAGAAAAAAAGCTGCACAGGAGCAAAAAAAAATTTTTTCTCAAATGTAATAACGGATGCTAGAATGTGATTCGGGGTGGAATTCCATTTCTAAAAATATTATTATTAGCTGTTTTTAAATATCGAGTGTTTTTGGTGCCCGAGGACGAAAATGCGTGATGCCGCGGTGAGAATAAAAGCTGCACAGGAGCAAAAAAAAATTTTTTCTCAAATGTAATAACAGATGCTAGAATGTGATTCGGGGTGGAATTCCATGTCTAAAAATATTATTATTAGCTGTTTTTAAAAATCGAGTGTTTTTGCTGCCCAAGGAAGAAAACGCGTGATGCCGCGGTCAGAAAAAAACCTGCCCAGGAGCAAAAAAATTTTTTTTTCTCAAATGTACTAACGGATGCTAGAATGTGATTCGGGGTGGAATTCCATGTCTAAAAATATTATTATTAGCTGTTTTTAAAAATCGAGTGTTTTTGCTTCCCAAGAAAGAAAACGCGTGATGCCGCGGTCAGAAAAAAAGCTGCACAGGAGCAAAAAAAATTTTTTCTCAAATGTAATAACGGATGCTAGAATGTGATTCGGGGTGGAATTCCATGTCTAAAAATATTATTATTAGCTGTTTTTAAATATCGAGTGTTTTTGGTGCCCGAGGACGAAAATGCGTGATGCCGCGGTGAGAATAAAAGCTGCCGAGGAGCAAAAAAATTTTTTTTCTCAAATGTAATAACGGATGCTAGAATGTGATTCGGGGTGGAATTCCATGTCTAAAAATATTATTATTAGCTGTTTTTAAAAATTGAGTGTTTTTGCTGCCCGAGGAAGAAAACGCGTGATGCCGTGGTCAGAAAAAAAGCTGCACAGGAGCAAAAAAAATTTTTTTCTCAAATGTAATAACGGATGCTAGAATGTGATTCGGGGTGGAATTCCATGTCTAAAAATATTATTAATAGCTGCTGTTAAAAATCGAATGTTTTTGCTGCCCGAGGAAGAAAACTTGTGATGCAGCGGTCAGAAAAAAAGCTGCACAGGAGCAAAAAAATTTTTTTTCTCAAATGTAATAACGGATGCTAGAATGTGATTCGGGGTGGAATTCCATGTCTAAAAATATTATTATTATCTGTTTTTAAAAATCGAGTGTTTTTGGTGCCCGAGGATAGAAATGCGTGATGCCGCGGTGAGAATAAAAGCTGCACAGGAGCAAAAAAAATTTTTTTCTCAAATGTAATAACGGATGCTAGAATGTGATTCGGGGTGGAATTCCATGTCTAAAAATATTATTAATAGCTGCTGTTAAAAATCGAATGTTTTTGCTGCCCGAGGAAGAAAACTTGTGATGCAGCGGTCAGAAAAAAAGCTGCACAGGAGCAAAAAAATTTTTTTTCTCAAATGTAATAACGGATGCTAGAATGTGATTCGGGGTGGAATTCCATGTCTAAAAATATTATTTTTAGCTGTTTTTAAAAATCGAGTGTTTTTGGTGCCCGAGGATAAAAATGCGTGATGCCGCGGTGAGAATAAAAGCTGCACAGGAGCAAAAAAAATTTTTTTCTCAAATGTAATAACGGATGCTAGAATGTGATTCGGGGTGGAATTCCATGTCTAAAAATATTATTATTAGCTGTTTTTAAAAATCGAGTGTTTTTGCTGCTCAAGGAAGAAAACGAGTGATGCCGCGGTCAAAAAAAAACCTGCCCAGGAGCAAAAAAATTTTTTTTCTCAAATGTAATAACGGATGCTAGAATGTGATTCGGGGTGGAATTCCATTTCTAAAAATATTATTATTAGCTGTTTTTAAAAATTGAGTGTTTTTGCTGCCCGAGGAAGAAAACGCGTGATGATGCAGTAGGAAAAAAAGCTACACAGGAGCAAAAAAATTTTTTTTTCTCAAATGTAATAACGGATGCTAGAATGTGATTCGGGGTGGAATTCCATGTCTAAAAATATTATTATTAGCTGTTTTTAAAAATCGAGTGTTTTTGCTTCCCGAGGAAGAAAACGCGTGATGCCGCGGTCAGAAAAAAAGCTGCACAGGAGCAAAAAAAATTTTTTTCTCAAATGTAATAACGGATGCTAGAATGTGATTCAGGGTGGAATTCCATGTCTAAAAATATTATTATTAGCTGCTGTTAAAAATCGAATATTTCTGCTGCCCGAGGAAGAAAACGTGTGATGCTGCGGTCAGAAAAAAAGCTGCACAGGAGCAAAAAAAATTTTTTTCTCAAATGTAATAACGGATGCTAGAATGTGATGCAGTGTGCAATTCCATGTCTAAAAATATTATTATTAGCAGTTTTTAAAAATTGAGTGTTTTTGCTGCCCGAGGAAGAAAACGTGTGATGCCGCGGTCAGAAAAAAAGCTGCCCAGGAGCAAAAAAATTTTTTTTTCTCAAATGTAATAACGGATGCTACAATATGATTCGGGGTGGAATTCCATGTCTAAAAATATTATTATTAGCTGTTTTTAAAAATCGAGTGTTTTTGCTGCCCGAGGAAGAAAACGTGTCATGCTGCGGTCAGAAAAAAAGCTGCACAGGAGCAAAAAAATTTTTTTTTCTCAAATGTAATAACAGATGCTAGAATGTGATTCGGGTTGGAATTCCATGTCTAAAAATATTATTATTAGCTGTTTTTAAAAATCGAGTGTGTTTGCTTCCCGAGGAAGAAAACGCGTGATGCCGCGGTCAGAAAAAAAGCTGCACAGGAGCAAAAAAAATTTTTTCTCAAATGTAATAACGGATGCTAGAATGTGATTCGGGGTGGAATTCCATGTCTAAAAATATTATTATTAGCTGCTGTTAAAAATCGAATGTTTTTCTACCCGAGGAAGAAAACGTGAGATGCTGCGGTCAGAAAAAAAGCTGCACAGGAGCAAAAAAAAATTTTTTCTCAAATGTAATAACGGATGCTAGAATGTGATTCGGGGTGGAATTCCATTTCTAAAAATATTATTATTAGCTGTTTTTAAATATCGAGTGTTTTTGGTGCCCGAGGACGAAAATGCGTGATGCCGCGGTGAGAATAAATGCTGCCCAGGAGCAAAAAAAAATTTTCTTTCCCAAATGTAATAACGGATGCTAGAATGTGATGCTGTGTGGAATTCCATGTCTAAAAATATTATTATTAGCAGTTTTTAAAAATTGAGTGTTTTTGCTGCCCGAGGAAGAAAACGTGTGATGCCGCGGTCAGAAAAAAAGCTGCCCAGGAGCAAAAAAATTTTTTTTTCTCAAATGTAATAACAGATGCTAGAATGTGATTCGGGTTGGAATTCCATGTCTAAAAATATTATTATTAGCTGTTTTTAAAAATCGAGTGTGTTTGCTTCCCGAGGAAGAAAACGCGTGATGCCGCGGTCAGAAAAAAAGCTGCACAGGAGCAAAAAAAATTTTTTCTCAAATGTAATAACGGATGCTAGAATGTGATTCGGGGTGGAATTCCATGTCTAAAAATATTATTATTAGCTGCTGTTAAAAATCGAATGTTTTTCTACCCGAGGAAGAAAACGTGAGATGCTGCGGTCAGAAAAAAAGCTGCACAGGAGCAAAAAAAAATTTTTTCTCAAATGTAATAACGGATGCTAGAATGTGATTCGGGGTGGAATTCCATTTCTAAAAATATTATTATTAGCTGTTTTTAAATATCGAGTGTTTTTGGTGCCCGAGGACGAAAATGCGTGATGCCGCGGTGAGAATAAATGCTGCCCAGGAGCAAAAAAAAATTTTCTTTCCCAAATGTAATAACGGATGCTAGAATGTGATGCTGTGTGGAATTCCATGTCTAAAAATATTATTATTAGCAGTTTTTAAAAATTGAGTGTTTTTGCTGCCCGAGGAAGAAAACGTGTGATGCCGCGGTCAGAAAAAAAGCTGCCCAGGAGCAAAAAAATTTTTTTTTCTCAAATGTAATAACGGATGCTAGAATGTGATTCGGGGTGGAATTCCATGTCTAAAAATATTATTATTAGCTGTTTTTAAAAATCGAGTGTTTTTGCTTCCCGAGGAAGAAAAGGCGTGATGCCGCGGTCAGAAAAAAAGCTGCACAGGAGCAAAAAAAATTTTTTTCTCAAATGTAATAACGGATGCTACAATGTTATTCGGGGTGGAATTCCATGTCTAAAAATATTATTATTAGCTGCTGTTAAAAATCGAATATTTCTGCTGCCCGAGGAAGAAAACGTGTGATGCTGCGGTCAGAAAAAAAGCTGCACAGGAGCAAAAAAAATTTTTTTCTCAAATGTAATAACGGATGCTAGAATGTGATTCGGGGTGGAATTCCATGTCTAAAAATATTATTATTAGCTGTTTTTAAATATCGAGTGTTTTTGGTGCCCGAGGATGAAAATGCGTGATGCCGCGGTGAGAATAAAAGCTGCACAGGAGCAAAAAATTTTTTTTTCTCAAATGTAATAACGGATGCTAGAATGTGATTCGGGGTGGAATTCCATATCTAAAAATATTATTATTAGCTGTTTTTAAAAATTGAGTGTTTTTGCTGCCCGAGGAAGAAAACGCGTGATGCCGTGGTCAGAAAAAAAGCTGCACAGGAGCAAAAAAAAATTTTTTCTCAAATGTAATAACGGATGCTAGAATGTGATTCGGGGTGGAATTCCATGTCTAAAAATATTATTAATAGCTGCTGTTAAAAATCGAATGTTTTTGCTGCCCGAGGAAGAAAACTTGTGATGCAGCGGTCAGAAAAAAAGCTGCACAGGAGCAAAAAAATTTTTTTTCTCAAATGTAATAACGGATGCTAGAATGTGATTCGGGGTGGAATTCCATGTCTAAAAATATTATTATTATCTGTTTTTAAAAATCGAGTGTTTTTGGTGCCCGAGGATAAAAATGCGTGATGCCGCGGTGAGAATAAAAGCTGCACAGGAGCAAAAAAATTTTTTTTCTCAAATGTAATAACGGATGCTAGAATGTGATTCGGGGTGGAATTCCATGTCTAAAAATATTATTATTAGCTGTTTTTAAAAATCGAGTGTTTTTGCTGCTCAAGGAAGAAAACGAGTGATGCCACGGTCAAAAAAAAACCTGCCCAGGAGCAAAAAAATTTTTTTTTCTCAAATGTAATAACGGATGCTAGAATGTGATTCGGGGTGGAATTCCATTTCTAAAAATATTATTATTAGCTGTTTTTAAAAATTGAGTGTTTTTGCTGCCCGAGGAAGAAAACGCGTGATGATGCAGTAGGAAAAAAAGCTACACAGGAGCAAAAAAATTTTTTTTTCTCAAATGTAATAACGGATGCTAGAATGTGATTCGGGGTGGAATTCCATGTCTAAAAATATTATTATTAGCTGTTTTTAAAAATCGAGTGTTTTTGCTTCCCGAGGAAGAAAAGGCGTGATGCCGCGGTCAGAAAAAAAGCTGCACAGGAGCAAAAAAAATTTTTTTCTCAAATGTAATAACGGATGCTAGAATGTGATTCGGGGTGGAATTCCATGTCTAAAAATATTATTATTAGCTGCTGTTAAAAATCGAATATTTCTGCTGCCCGAGGAAGAAAACGTGTGATGCTGCGGTCAGAAAAAAAGCTGCACAGGAGCAAAAAAAATTTTTTTCTCAAATGTAATAACGGATGCTAGAATGTGATTCGGGGTGGAATTCCATGTCTAAAAATATTATTATTAGCTGTTTTTAAATATCGAGTGTTTTTGGTGCCCGAGGATGAAAATGCGTGATGCCGCGGTGAGAATAAAAGCTGCACAGGAGCAAAAAATTTTTTTTTCTCAAATGTAATAACGGATGCTAGAATGTGATTCGGGGTGGAATTCCATGTCTAAAAATATTATTATTAGCTGTTTTTAAAAATCGAGTGTTTTTGCTGCCCAAGGAAGAAAACGCGTGATGCCGCGGTCAGAAAAAAACCTGCCCAGGAGCAAAAAAATTTTTTTTTCTCAAATGTACTAACGGATGCTAGAATGTGATTCGGGGTGGAATTCCGTGTCTAAAAATATTATTATTAGCTGTTTTTAAAAATCAAGTGTTTTTGCTGCCCAAGGAAGAAAACGCGTGATGCCGCGGTCAGAAAAAAACCTGCCCAGGAGCAAAAAAATTTTTTTTTCTCAAATGTACTAACGGATGCTAGAATGTGATTCGGGGTGGAATTCCATGTCTAAAAATATTATTAGCTGCTGTTAAAAATTGAATGTTTTTGCTACCCGAGGAAGAAAACGTGTAATGCCGCGGTCAGAAAAAAAGCTGCACAGGAGCAAAAAAATTTTTTTTTCTCAAATGTAATAACAGATGCTAGAATGTTATTCGGGGTGGAATTCCATGTCTAAAAATATTATTATTAGCTGTTTTTAAAAATTGAGTGTTTTTGCTGCCCGAGGAAGAAAACGCGTGATGATGCGGTAGGAAAAAAAGCTACACAGGAGCAAAAAAAATTTTTTTTCTCAAATGTAATATCGGATGCTAGAATGTGATTCGGGTTGGAATTCCATGTCTAAAAATATTATTATTAGCTGTTTTTAAAAATCGAGTGTGTTTGCTTCCCGAGGAAGAAAACGCGTGATGCCGCGGTCAGAAATAAAGCTGCACAGGAGCAAAAAAATTTTTTTCTCAAATGTAATAACGGATGCTAGAATGTGATTCGGGGTGGAATTCCATGTCTAAAAATATTATTATTAGCTGCTGTTAAAAATCGAATGTTTTTGCTGCCCGAGGAAGAAAACGTGTGATGCTGCGGTCAGAAAAAAAGCTGCACAGGAGCAAAAAAAATTTTTTTCTCAAATGTAATAACGGATGCTAGAATGTGATTCGGGGTGGAATTCCATTTCTAAAAATATTATTATTAGCTGTTTTTAAATATCGAGTGTTTTTGGTGCCCGAGGACGAAAATGCGTGATGCCGCGGTGAGAATAAAAGCTGCACAGGAGCAAAAAAAATTTTTTTCTCAAATGTAATAACAGATGCTAGAATGTGATTCGGGGTGGAATTCCATGTCTAAAAATATTATTATTAGCTGTTTTTAAAAATCGAGTGTTTTTGCTGCCCGAGGAAGAAAACGTGTCATGCTGCGGTCAGAAAAAAAGCTGCACAGGAGCAAAAAAATTTTTTTTTCTCAAATGTAATAACAGATGCTAGAATGTGATTCGGGGTGGAATTCCATGTCTAAAAATATTATTATTAGCTGTTTTTAAAAATTGAGTGTTTTTGCTGCCCGAGGAAGAAAACGCGTGATGATGCGGTAGGAAAAAAAGCTACACAGGAGCAAAAAAAATTTTTTTTCTCAAATGTAATAACGGATGCTATAATGTGATTCGGGTTGGAATTCCATGTCTAAAAATATTATTATTAGCTGTTTTTAAAAATCGAGTGTGTTTGCTTCCCGAGGAAGAAAACGCGTGATGCCGCGGTCAGAAAAAAAGCTGCACAGGAGCAAAAAAAATTTTTTCTCAAATGTAATAACGGATGCTAGAATGTGATTCGGGGTGGAATTCCATGTCTAAAAATATTATTATTAGCTGCTGTTAAAAATCGAATGTTTTTGCTACCCGAGGAAGAAAACGTGAGATGCTGCGGTCAGAAAAAAAGCTGCACAGGAGCAAAAAAAAAATTTTTCTCAAATGTAATAACGGATGCTAGAATGTGATTCGGGGTGGAATTCCATTTCTAAAAATATTATTATTAGCTGTTTTTAAATATCGAGTGTTTTTGGTGCCCGAGGACGAAAATGCGTGATGCCGCGGTGAGAATAAAAGCTGCACAGGAGCAAAAAAAATTTTTTTCTCAAATGTAATAACAGATGCTAGAATGTGATTCGGGGTGGAATTCCATGTCTAAAAATATTATTATTAGCTGTTTTTAAATATCGAGTGTTTTTGGTGCCCGAGGACGAAAATGCGTGATGCCGCGGTGAGAATAAAAGCTGCCGAGGAGCAAAAAATTTTTTTTTCTCAAATGTAATAATGGTTCCTAGAACATGATTCGGGGTGGAATTCCATGTCTAAAAATATTATTATTAGCTGTTTTTAAAAATCGAGTGTTTTTGCTGC
The DNA here is from genome assembly GCA_022577455.1 of Arizona elegans. Taxonomy (NCBI): domain Eukaryota; kingdom Metazoa; phylum Chordata; class Lepidosauria; order Squamata; family Colubridae; genus Arizona; species Arizona elegans. The sequence goes on from JAKOOJ010000001.1 coordinate 162,685,304, forward strand.
CCGAGGAAGAAAACGAGTGATGCCGCCGTCAGAAAAAAGGCTGCCCAGGAGCAAAAAAAAATTTTCTTTCCCAAATGTAATAACGGATGCTAGAATGTGATGCAGTGTGGAATTCCATGTCTAAAAATATTATTATTAGCAGTTTTTAAAAATTGAGTGTTTTTGCTGCCCGAGGAAGAAAACGTGTGATGCCGCGGTCAGAAAAAAAGCTGCCCAGGAGCAAAAAATTTTTTTTTTCTCAAATGTAATAACGGATGCTAGAATGTGATTCGGGGTGGAATTCCATGTCTAAAAATATTATTATTAGCTGTTTTTAAAAATTGAGTGTTTTTGCTGCCCGAGGAAGAAAACGCGTGATGCCGTGGTCAGAAAAAAAGCTGCACAGGAGCAAAAAAAATTTTTTTCTCAAATGTAATAACGGATGCTAGAATGTGATTCGGGGTGGAATTCCATGTCTAAAAATATTATTAATAGCTGCTGTTAAAAATCGAATGTTTTTGCTGCCCGAGGAAGAAAACTTGTGATGCAGCGGTCAGAAAAAAAGCTGCACAGGAGCAAAAAAATTTTTTTTCTCAAATGTAATAACGGATGCTAGAATGTGATTCGGGGTCGAATTCCATGTCTAAAAATATTATTATTAGCTGTTTTTAAATATCGAGTGTTTTTGGTGCCCGAGGATGAAAATGCGTGATGCCGCGGTGAGAATAAAAGCTGCACAGGAGCAAAAAATTTTTTTTTCTCAAATGTAATAACGGATGCTAGAATGTGATTCGGGGTGGAATTCCATGTCTAAAAATATTATTATTAGCTGTTTTTAAAAATCGAGTGTTTTTGCTGCCCAAGGAAGAAAACGCGTGATGCCGCGGTCAGAAAAAAACCTGCCCAGGAGCAAAAAAATTTTTTTTTCTCAAATGTACTAACGGATGCTAGAATGTGATTCGGGGTGGAATTCCGTGTCTAAAAATATTATTATTAGCTGTTTTTAAAAATCAAGTGTTTTTGCTGCCCAAGGAAGAAAACGCGTGATGCCGCGGTCAGAAAAAAACCTGCCCAGGAGCAAAAAAATTTTTTTTTCTCAAATGTAATAACGGATGCTAGAATGTGATTCGGGGTGGAATTCCATGTCTAAAAATATTATTAGCTGCTGTTAAAAATTGAATGTTTTTGCTACCGGAGGAAGAAAACGTGTAATGCCGCGGTCAGAAAAAAAGCTGCACAGGAGCAAAAAAATTTTTTTTTCTCAAATGTATTAACAGATGCTAGAATGTTATTCGGGGTGGAATTCCATGTCTAAAAATATTATTATTAGCTGTTTTTAAAAATTGAGTGTTTTTGCTGCCCGAGGAAGAAAACGCGTGATGATGCGGTAGGAAAAAAAGCTACACAGGAGCAAAAAAAATTTTTTTCTCAAATGTAATATCGGATGCTAGAATATGATTCGGGTTGGAATTCCATGTCTAAAAATATTATTATTAGCTGTTTTTAAAAATCGAGTGTGTTTGCTTCCCGAGGAAGAAAACGCGTGATGCCGCGGTCAGAAATAAAGCTGCACAGGAGCAAAAAAATTTTTTTCTCAAATGTAATAACGGATGCTAGAATGTGATTCGGGGTGGAATTCCATGTCTAAAAATATTATTATTAGCTGCTGTTAAAAATCGAATGTTTTTGCTGCCCGAGGAAGAAAACGTGTGATGCTGCGGTCAGAAAAAAAGCTGCACAGGAGCAAAAAAAAATTTTTTTCTCAAATGTAATAACGGATGCTAGAATGTGATTCGGGGTGGAATTCCATTTCTAAAAATATTATTATTAGCTGTTTTTAAATATCGAGTGTTTTTGGTGCCCGAGGACGAAAATGCGTGATGCCGCGGTGAGAATAAAAGCTGCACAGGAGCAAAAAAAATTTTTTTCTCAAATGTAATAACAGATGCTAGAATGTGATTCGGGGTGGAATTCCATGTCTAAAAATATTATTATTAGCTGTTTTTAAAAATCGAGTGTTTTTGCTGCCCAAGGAAGAAAACGCGTGATGCCGCGGTCAGAAAAAAACCTGCCCAGGAGCAAAAAAATTTTTTTTTCTCAAATGTACTAACAGATGCTAGAATGTGATTCGGGGTGGAATTCCATGTCTAAAAATATTATTATTAGCTGTTTTTAAAAATCGAGTGTTTTTGCTTCCCAAGAAAGAAAACGCGGGATGCTGCGGTCAGAAAAAAAGCTGCACAGGAGCAAAAAAAATTTTTTCTCAAATGTAATAACGGATGCTAGAATGTGATTCGGGGTGGAATTCCATGTCTAAAAATATTATTATTAGCTGTTTTTAAATATCGAGTATTTTTGGTGCCCGAGGACGAAAATGCGTGATGCAGCGGTGAGAATAAAAGCTGCACAGGAGCAAAAAAAATTTTTTTCTCAAATGTAATAACACATGCTAGAATGTGATTCGGGGTGGAATTCCATGTCTAAAAATATTATTATTAGCTGCTGTTAAAAATCGAATGTTTTTGCTGCCCGAGGAAGAAAACGTGTGATGCTGCGGTCAGAAAAAAAGCTGCACAGGAGCAAAAAAAATTTTTTTCTCAAATGTAATAACGGATGCTAGAATGTGATTCGGGGTGGAATTCCATTTCTAAAAATATTATTATTAGCTGTTTTTAAATATCGAGTGTTTTTGGTGCCCGAGGACGAAAATGCGTGATGCCGCGGTGAGAATAAAAGCTGCACAGGAGCAAAAAAAATTTTTTTCTCAAATGTAATAACAGATGCTAGAATGTGATTCGGGGTGGAATTCCATGTCTAAAAATATTATTATTAGCTGTTTTTAAAAATCGAGTGTTTTTGCTGCCCAAGGAAGAAAACGCGTGATGCCGCGGTCAGAAAAAAAGCTGCCCAGGAGCAAAAAAATTTTTTTTTCTCAAATGTAATAACGGATGCTAGAATGTGATTCGGGGTGGAATTCCATGTCTAAAAATATTATTATTAGCTGTTTTTAAAAATTGAGTGTTTTTGCTGCCCGAGGAAGAAAACGCGTGATGATGCGGTAGGAAAAAAAGCTACACAGGAGCAAAAAAATTTTTTTTTCTCAAATGTAATAACGGATGGTAGAATGTGATTCGGGGTGGAATTCCATGTCTAAAAATATTATTATTAGCTGTTTTTAAAAATCGAGTGTTTTTGCTTCCCGTGGAAGAAAACGCGTGATGCCGCGGTCAGAATAAAAGCTGCCCAGGAGCAAAAAATATTTTTTCTCAAATGTAATAACGGATGCTAGAATGTGATTCGGGGTGGAATTCCATGTCTAAAAATATTATTATTAGCTGTTTTTAAAAATTGAGTGTTTTTGCTGCCCGAGGAAGAAAACGCGTGATGATGCGGTCAGAAAAAAAGCTGTCCAGGAGCAAAAAAATTTTTTTTAATCAAATGTAATAACGGATACTATAATGTGATTCGGGGTGGAATTCCATGTCTAAAAATATTATTATTAGCTGTTTTTAAAAATCGAGTGTTTTTGCTGCCTGAGGAAGGAAACGCGTGATGCCGCGGTTAGAAAAAAAGCTGCCCAGGAGCAAAAATTTTTTTTTTTCTCAAATGTACTAAGGGATGCTAGAATGTTATTTTGGGTGGAATTCCATGTCTAAAAATATTATTATTAGCTGTTTTTAACAATCGAGTGTTTTTGCTGCCCAAGGAAGAAAACGCGTGATGCCGCGGTCAGAATAAAAGCTGCCCAGGAGCAAAAAATATTTTTTTCTCAAATGTAATAACGGATGCTAGAATGTGATTCAGGGTGGAATTCCATGTCTAAAAATATTATTATTAGCTGTTTTTAGAAATCGAGTGTTTTTGCTGCCCGAGGAAGAAAACGCGTGATGATGCGGTCAGAAAAAAAGCTGCCCAGGAGCAAAAAATTTTTTTTTCTCAAATGTAATAACGGATACTAGAATGGCATTTGGGGTGGAATTCCATGTCTAAAAATATTATTATTAGCTGTTTTTAAAAATCGAGTGTTTTTGCTGCCCGAGGAAGAAAACGCGTGATGCCGCGGTCAGAAAAAAACCTGCCCAGGAGCAAAAAAATTTTTTTTTCTCAAATGTACTAACGGATGCTAGAATGTGATTCGGGGTGGAATTCCATGTCTAAAAATATTATTATTAGCTGTTTTTAAAAATCGAGTGTTTTTGCTTCCCAAGAAAGAAAACGCGTGATGCTGCGGTCAGAAAAAAAGCTGCACAGGAGCAAAAAAATTTTTTTCTCAAATGTACTAACGGATGCTAGAATGTGATTCGGGGTGGAATTCCATTTCTAAAAATATTATTATTAGCTGTTTTTAAATATCGAGTGTTTTTGGTGCCCGAGGACGAAAATGCGTGATGCCGCGGTGAGAATAAAAGCTGCACAGGAGCAAAAAAAATTTTTTTCTCAAATGTACTAACAGATGCTAGAATGTGATTCGGGGTGGAATTCCATGTCTAAAAATATTATTATTAGCTGTTTTTAACAATCGAGTGTTTTTGCTGCCCGAGGAAGAAAACGCGTGATGCCGCGGTCAGAAAAAAAGCTGCCCAGGAGCAAAAAAATTTTTTTTTCTCAAATGTAATAACGGATGCTAGAATGTGATTCGGGGTGGAATTCCATGTCTAAAAATATTATTATTAGCTGTTTTTAAAAATTGAGTGTTTTTGCTGCCCGAGGAAGAAAACGCGGGATGATGCGGTAGGAAAAAAAGCTACACAGGAGCAAAAAAATTTTTTTTTCTCAAAGGTAATAACGGATGGTAGAATGTGATTCGGGGTGGAATTCCATGTCTAAAAATATTATTATTAGCTGTTTTTAAAAATCGAGTGTTTTTGCTTCCCGTGGAAGAAAACGCCTGATGCCGCGGTCAGAATAAAAGCTGCCCAGGAGCAAAAAATATTTTTTCTCAAATGTAATAACGGATGCTAGAATGTGATTCGGGGTGGAATTCCATGTCTAAAAATATTATTATTAGCTGTTTTTAAAAATTGAGTGTTTTTGCTGCCCGAGGAAGAAAACGCGTGATGATGCGGTCAGAAAAAAAGCTGTCCAGGAGCAAAAAAATTTTTTTTAATCAAATGTAATAACGGATACTATAATGTGATTCGGGGTGGAATTCCATGTCTAAAAATATTATTATTAGCTGTTTTTAAAAATCGAGTGTTTTTGCTGCCTGAGGAAGGAAACGCGTGATGCCGCGGTTAGAAAAAAAGCTGCCCAGGAGAAAAATTTTTTTTTTTCTCAAATGTACTAAGGGATGCTAGAATGTTATTTTGGGTGGAATTCCATGTCTAAAAATATTATTATTAGCTGTTTTTAACAATCAAGTGTTTTTGCTGCCCAAGGAAGAAAACGCGTGATGCCGCGGTCAGAATAAAAGCTGCCCAGGAGCAAAAAATATTTTTTTCTCAAATGTAATAACGGATGCTAGAATGTGATTCAGGGTGGAATTCCATGTCTAAAAATATTATTATTAGCTGTTTTTAGAAATCGAGTGTTTTTGCTGCCCGAGGAAGAAAACGCGTGATGATGCGGTCAGAAAAAAAGCTGCCCAGGAGGAAAAAAATTTTTTTTTCTCAAATGTAATAACGGATACTAGAATGGCATATGGGGTGGAATTCCATGTCTAAAAATATTATTATTAGCTGTTTTTAAAAATCGAGTGTTTTTGCTGCCCGAGGAAGAAAACGCGTGATGCTGCGGTCAGAAAAAAAGCTGCACAGGAGCAAAAAAATTTTTTTCTCAAATGTAATAACGGATGCTAGAATGTGATTCGGGGTGGAATTCCATTTCTAAAAATATTATTATTAGCTGTTTTTAAATATCGAGTGTTTTTGGTGCCCGAGGACGAAAATGCGTGATGCCGCGGTGAGAATAAAAGCTGCACAGGAGCAAAAAAAATTTTTTTCTCAAATGTACTAACAGATGCTAGAATGTGATTCGGGGTGGAATTCCATGTCTAAAAATATTATTAGCTGTTTTTAACAATCGAGTGTTTTTGCTGCCCGAGGAAGAAAACGCGTGATGCCGCGGTCAGAAAAAAAGCTGCCCAGGAGCAAAAAAATTTTTTTTTCTCAAATGTAATAACGGATGCTAGAATGTGATTCGGGGTGGAATTCCATGTCTAAAAATATTATTATTAGCTGTTTTTAAAAATTGAGTGTTTTTGCTGCCCGAGGAAGAAAACGCGGGATGATGCGGTAGGAAAAAAAGCTACACAGGAGCAAAAAAATTTTTTTTTCTCAAAGGTAATAACGGATGGTAGAATGTGATTCGGGGTGGAATTCCATGTCTAAAAATATTATTATTAGCTGTTTTTAAAAATCGAGTGTTTTTGCTTCCCGTGGAAGAAAACGCCTGATGCCGCGGTCAGAATAAAAGCTGCCCAGGAGCAAAAAATATTTTTTCTCAAATGTAATAACGGATGCTAGAATGTGATTCGGGGTGGAATTCCATGTCTAAAAATATTATTATTAGCTGTTTTTAAAAATTGAGTGTTTTTGCTGCCCGAGGAAGAAAACGCGTGATGATGCGGTCAGAAAAAAAGCTGTCCAGGAGCAAAAAAATTTTTTTTAATCAAATGTAATAACGGATACTATAATGTGATTCGGGGTGGAATTCCATGTCTAAAAATATTATTATTAGCTGTTTTTAAAAATCGAGTGTTTTTGCTGCCTGAGGAAGGAAACGCGTGATGCCGCGGTTAGAAAAAAAGCTGCCCAGGAGAAAAAATTTTTTTTTTCTCAAATGTACTAAGGGATGCTAGAATGTTATTTTGGGTGGAATTCCATGTCTAAAAATATTATTATTAGCTGTTTTTAACAATCGAGTGTTTTTGCTGCCCAAGGAAGAAAACGCGTGATGCCGCGGTCAGAATAAAAGCTGCCCAGGAGCAAAAAATATTTTTTTCTCAAATGTAATAACGGATGCTAGAATGTGATTCAGGGTGGAATTCAATGTCTAAAAATATTATTATTAGCTGTTTTTAGAAATCGAGTGTTTTTGCTGCCCGAGGAAGAAAACGCGTGATGATGCGGTCAGAAAAAAAGCTGCCCAGGAGGAAAAAAATTTTTTTTTCTCAAATGTAATAACGGATACTAGAATGGCATTTGGGGTGGAATTCCATGTCTAAAAATATTATTATTAGCTGTTTTTAAAAATCGAGTGTTTTTGCTGCCCGAGGAAGAAAACGCGTGATGCCGCGGTCAGAAAAAAACCTGCCCAGGAGCAAAAAAATTTTTTTTTCTCAAATGTACTAACGGATGCTAGAATGTGATTCGGGGTGGAATTCCATGTCTAAAAATATTATTATTAGCTGTTTTTAAAAATCGAGTGTTTTTGCTTCCCAAGAAAGAAAACGCGTGATGCTGCGGTCAGAAAAAAAGCTGCACAGGAGCAAAAAAATTTTTTTCTCAAATGTAATAACGGATGCTAGAATGTGATTCGGGGTGGAATTCCATTTCTAAAAATATTATTATTAGCTGTTTTTAAATATCGAGTGTTTTTGGTGCCCGAGGACGAAAATGCGTGATGCCGCGGTGAGAATAAAAGCTGCACAGGAGCAAAAAAAATTTTTTTCTCAAATGTACTAACAGATGCTAGAATGTGATTCGGGGTGGAATTCCATGTCTAAAAATATTATTATTAGCTGTTTTTAACAATCGAGTGTTTTTGCTGCCCGAGGAAGAAAACGCGTGATGCCGCGGTCAGAAAAAAAGCTGCCCAGGAGCAAAAAAATTTTTTTTTCTCAAATGTAATAACGGATGCTAGAATGTGATTCGGGGTGGAATTCCATGTCTAAAAATATTATTATTAGCTGTTTTTAAAAATTGAGTGTTTTTGCTGCCCGAGGAAGAAAACGCGGGATGATGCGGTAGGAAAAAAAGCTACACAGGAGCAAAAAAATTTTTTTTTCTCAAAGGTAATAACGGATGGTAGAATGTGATTCGGGGTGGAATTCCATGTCTAAAAATATTATTATTAGCTGTTTTTAAAAATCGAGTGTTTTTGCTTCCCGTGGAAGAAAACGCCTGATGCCGCGGTCAGAATAAAAGCTGCCCAGGAGCAAAAAATATTTTTTCTCAAATGTAATAACGGATGCTAGAATGTGATTCGGGGTGGAATTCCATGTCTAAAAATATTATTATTAGCTGTTTTTAAAAATTGAGTGTTTTTGCTGCCCGAGGAAGAAAACGCGTGATGATGCGGTCAGAAAAAAAGCTGTCCAGGAGCAAAAAAATTTTTTTTAATCAAATGTAATAACGGATACTATAATGTGATTCGGGGTGGAATTCCATGTCTAAAAATATTATTATTAGCTGTTTTTAAAAATCGAGTGTTTTTGCTTCCTGAGGAAGGAAACGCGTGATGCCGCGGTTAGAAAAAAAGCTGCCCAGGAGAAAAATTTTTTTTTTTCTCAAATGTACTAAGGGATGCTAGAATGTTATTTTGGGTGGAATTCCATGTCTAAAAATATTATTATTAGCTGTTTTTAACAATCGAGTGTTTTTGCTGCCCAAGGAAGAAAACGCGTGATGCCGCGGTCAGAATAAAAGCTGCCCAGGAGCAAAAAATATTTTTTTCTCAAATGTAATAACGGATGCTAGAATGTGATTCAGGGTGGAATTCCATGTCTAAAAATATTATTATTAGCTGTTTTTAGAAATCGAGTGTTTTTGCTGCCCGAGGAAGAAAACGCGTGATGATGCGGTCAGAAAAAAAGCTGCCCAGGAGGAAAAAAATTTTTTTTTCTCAAATGTAATAACGGATACTAGAATGGCATTTGGGGTGGAATTCCATGTCTAAAAATATTATTATTAGCTGTTTTTAAAAATCGAGTGTTTTTGCTGCCCGAGGAAGAAAACGCGTGATGCCGCGGTCAGAAAAAAACCTGCCCAGGAGCAAAAAAATTTTTTTTTCTCAAATGTACTAACGGATGCTAGAATGTGATTCGGGGTGGAATTCCATGTCTAAAAATATTATTATTAGCTGTTTTTAAAAATCGAGTGTTTTTGCTTCCCAAGAAAGAAAACGCGTGATGCTGCGGTCAGAAAAAAAGCTGCACAGGAGCAAAAAAATTTTTTTCTCAAATGTAATAACGGATGCTAGAATGTGATTCGGGGTGGAATTCCATTTCTAAAAATATTATTATTAGCTGTTTTTAAATATCGAGTGTTTTTGGTGCCCGAGGACGAAAATGCGTGATGCCGCGGTGAGAATAAAAGCTGCACAGGAGCAAAAAATATTTTTTTCTCAAATGTAATAACGGATGCTAGAATGTGATTCGGGGTGGAATTCCATGTCTAAAAATATTATTATTAGCTGTTTTTAGAAATCGAGTGTTTTTGCTGCCCGAGGAAGAAAACGCGTGATGATGCGGTCAGAAAAAAAGCTGCCCAGGAGGAAAAAAATTTTTTTTTCTCAAATGTAATAACGGATACTAGAATGGCATTTGGGGTGGAATTCCATGTCTAAAAATATTATTATTAGCTGTTTTTAAAAATCGAGTGTTTTTGCTGCCCGAGGAAGAAAGCGCGTGATGCCGCGGTCAGAAAAAAACCTGCCCAGGAGCAAAAAAATTTTTTTTTCTCAAATGTAATAACGGATGCTAGAATGTGATTCAGGGTGGAATTCCATGTCTAAAAATATTATTATTAGCTGTTTTTAGAAATCGAGTGTTTTTGCTGCCCGAGGAAGAAAACGCGTGATGATGCGGTCAGAAAAAAAGCTGCCCAGGAGGAAAAAAATTTTTTTTTCTCAAATGTAATAACGGATACTAGAATGGCATTTGGGGTGGAATTCCATGTCTAAAAATATTATTATTAGCTGTTTTTAAAAATCGAGTGTTTTTGCTGCCCGAGGAAGAAAACGCGTGATGCCGCGGTCAGAAAAAAACCTGCCCAGGAGCAAAAAAAATTTTTTTTCTCAAATGTACTAACGGATGCTAGAATGTGATTCGGGGTGGAATTCCATGTCTAAAAATATTATTATTAGCTGTTTTTAAAAATCGAGTGTTTTTGCTTCCCAAGAAAGAAAACGCGTGATGCTGCGGTCAGAAAAAAAGCTGCACAGGAGCAAAAAAATTTTTTTCTCAAATGTAATAACGGATGCTAGAATGTGATTCGGGGTGGAATTCCATTTCTAAAAATATTATTATTAGCTGTTTTTAAATATCGAGTGTTTTTGGTGCCCGAGGACGAAAATGCGTGATGCCGCGGTGAGAATAAAAGCTGCACAGGAGCAAAAAATATTTTTTTCTCAAATGTAATAACGGATGCTAGAATGTGATTCGGGGTGGAATTCCATGTCTAAAAATATTATTATTAGCTGTTTTTAGAAATCGAGTGTTTTTGCTGCCCGAGGAAGAAAACGCGTGATGATGCGGTCAGAAAAAAAGCTGCCCAGGAGCAAAAAAATTTTTTTTTCTCAAATGTAATAACGGATACTAGAATGTGATTCGGGGTGGAATTCCATTTCTAAAAATATTATTATTAGCTGTTTTTAAATATCGAGTGTTTTTGGTGCCCGAGGACGAAAATGCGTGATGCCGCGGTGAGAATAAAAGCTGCACAGGAGCAAAAAAAATTTTTTTCTCAAATGTAATAACAGATGCTAGAATGTGATTCGGGGTGGAATTCCATGTCTAAAAATATTATTATTAGCTGTTTTTAAAAATCGAGTGTTTTTGCTGCCCAAGGAAGAAAACGCGTGATGCCGCGGTCAGAAAAAAACCTGCCGAGGAGCAAAAAAATTTTTTTTTCTCAAATGTACTAACAGATGCTAGAATGTGATTCGGGGTGGAATTCCATGTCTAAAAATATTATTATTAGCTGTTTTTAAAAATTGAGTGTTTTTGCTGCCCGAGGAAGAAAACGCGGGATGATGCGGTAGGAAAAAAAGCTACACAGGAGCAAAAAAATTTTTTTTTCTCAAATGTAATAACGGATGGTAGAATGTGATTCGGGGTGGAATTCCATGTCTAAAAATATTATTATTAGCTGTTTTTAAAAATCGAGTGTTTTTGCTTCCCGTGGAAGAAAACGCCTGATGCCGCGGTCAGAATAAAAGGTGCCCAGGAGCAAAAAATATTTTTTCTCAAATGTAATAACGGATGCTAGAATGTGATTCGGGGTGGAATTCCATGTCTAAAAATATTATTATTAGCTGTTTTTAAAAATCGAGTGTTTTTGCTGCCAGAGGAAGAAAACGCGTGATGATGCGGTCAGAAAAAAAGCTGCCAAGGAGCAAAAAAATTTTTTTTAATCAAATGTAATAACGGATACTATAATGTGATTCGGGGTGGAATTCCATGTCTAAAAATATTATTATTAGCTGTTTTTAAAAATCGAGTGTTTTTGCTGCCTGAGGAAGGAAACGCGTGATGCCGCGGTTAGAAAAAAAGCTGCCCAGGAGCAAAAATTTTTTTTTTTCTCAAATGTACTAAGGGATGCTAGAATGTTATTTTGGGTGGAATTCCATGTCTAAAAATATTATTATTAGCTGTTTTTAACAATCGAGTGTTTTTGCTGCCCAAGGAAGAAAACGCGTGATGCCGCGGTCAGAAAAAAAGCTGCCCAGGAGCAAAAAAAATTTTTTTCTCAAATGTAATAACGGATGGTAGAATGTGATTCGGGGTGGAATTCCATGTCTAAAAATATTATTATTAGCTGTTTTTAAAAATCGAGTGTTTTTGCTTCCCGTGGAAGAAAACGCCTGATGCCGCGGTCAGAATAAAAGCTGCACAGGAGCAAAAAATATTTTTTTCTCAAATGTAATAACGGATGCTAGAATGTGATTCGGGGTGGAATTCCATGTCTAAAAATATTATTATTAGCTGTTTTTAGAAATCGAGTGTTTTTGCTGCCCGAGGAAGAAAACGCGTGATGATGCGGTCAGAAAAAAAGCTGCCCAGGAGCAAAAAAATTTTTTTTTCTCAAATGTAATAACGGATACTAGAATGGCATTTGGGGTGGAATTCCATGTCTAAAAATATTATTATTAGCTGTTTTTAAAAATCGAGTGTTTTTGCTGCCCGAAGAAGAAAACGCGTGATGCCGCGGTCAGAAAAAAAGCTGCCCAGGAGCAAAAAAATTTTTTTTTCTTAAATGTACTAACGGATGCTAGAATGTGATTCGGGGTGGAATTCCATGTCTAAAAATATTATTATTAGCTGTTTTTAACAATCGAGTGTTTTTGCTGCCCGAGGAAGAAAACGCGTGATGCCGCCGTCAGAAAAAAAGCTGCCCAGGAGCAAAAAAAAAATTTCTTTCCCAAATGTAATAACGGATGCTAGAATGTGATGCATTTTGGAATTCCATGTCTAAAAATATTATTATTAGCAGTTTTTAAAAATCGAGTGTTTTTGCTGCCCGAGGAAGAAAACGCGTGATGCCGCCGTCAGAAAAAAAGCTGACCAGGAGCAAAAAAAAATTTTCTTTCCCAAATGTAATAACGGACGCTAGAATGTGATTCGGGGTGGAATTCCATGTCTAAAAATATTATTATTAGCTGTTTTTAAAAATCGAGTGTTTTTGCTGCCCGAGGAAGGAAACGCGTGATGCCACGGTTAGAAAAAAAGCTGCCCAGGAGAAAAAAATTTTTTTTTTCTCAAATGTACTAACGGATGCTAGAATGTTATTTTGGGTGGAATTCCATGTCTAAAAATATTATTATTAGCTGTTTTTAACAATCGAGTGTTTTTGCTGCCCGAGGAAGAAAACGCATGATGATGCGGACAGAAAAAAAGCTGCCCAGGAGCAAAAAATTTTTTTTTTCTCAAATGTAATAACGGATACTAGAATGTCATTCGGGGTGGAATTCCATGTCTAAAAATATTATTATTAGCTGTTTTTAAAAATCGAGTGTTTTTGCTGCCCGAGGTAGAAAACGCCTGATGCCGCGGTCAGAAAAAAAGCTGCACAGGAGCAAAAAAAATTTTTTTTCTCAAATGTAATAATGGATGCTAGAATGTGATTCAGGGTGGAATTCCATGTCTAAAAATATTATTATTAGCTTTTTTTAAAAATCGAGTGTTTTTGCTGCCCGAGGAAGAAAACGCGTGATGCCGCCGTCAGAAAAAAAGCTGCCCAGGAGCAAAAAAAAAATTTCTTTCCCAAATGTAATAACGGATGCTAGAATGTGATGCATTTTGGAATTCCATGTCTAAAAATATTATTATTAGCAGTTTTTAAAAATCGAGTGTTTTTGCTGCCCGAGGAAGAAAACGCGTGATGCCGCCGTCAGAAAAAAAGCTGCCCAGGAGCAAAAAAAAATTTTCTTTCCCAAATGTAATAACGGATGCTAGAATGTGATTCGGGGTGGAATTCCATGTCTAAAAATATTATTATTAGCTGTTTTTAAAAATCGAGTGTTTTTGCTGCCCGAGGAAGGAAACGCGTGATGCCACGGTCAGAAAAAAACCTGCCCAGGAGCAAAAAAAATTTTTTTTCTCAAATGTACTAACGGATGCTAGAATGTGATTCGGGGTGGAATTCCGTGTCTAAAAATATTATTATTAGCTGTTTTTAAAAATCGAGTGTTTTTGCTGCCCAAGGAAGAAAACGCGTGATGCCGCGGTCAGAAAAAAACCTGCCCAGGAGCAAAAAAATTTTTTTTTCTCAAATGTACTAACGGATGCTAGAATGTGATTCGGGGTGGAATTCCATGTCTAAAAATATTATTAGCTGCTGTTAAAAATTGAATGTTTTTGCTACCCGAGGAAGAAAACGTGTAATGCCGCGGTCAGAAAAAAAGCTGCACAGGAGCAAAAAAATTTTTTTTTCTCAAATGTAATAACAGATGCTAGAATGTGATTCGGGGTGGAATTCCATGTCTAAAAATATTATTATTAGCTGTTTTTAAAAATTGAGTGTTTTTGCTGCCCGAGGAAGAAAACGCGTGATGATGCGGTAGGAAAAAAAGCTACACAGGAGCAAAAAAAATTTTTTTTCTCAAATGTAATAACGGATGCTAGAATGTGATTCGGGTTGGAATTCCATGTCTAAAAATATTATTATTAGCTGTTTTTAAAAATCGAGTGTGTTTGCTTCCCGAGGAAGAAAAGGCGTGATGCCGCGGTCAGAAATAAAGCTGCACAGGAGCAAAAAAAATTTTTTCTCAAATGTAATAACGGATGCTAGAATGTGATTCGGGGTGGAATTCCATGTCTAAAAATATTATTATTAGCTGCTGTTAAAAATCGAATGTTTTTGCTGCCCGAGGAAGAAAACGTGTGATGCTGCGGTCAGAAAAAAAGCTGCCCAGGAGCAAAAAAAATTTTTTTCTCAAATGTAATAACGGATGCTAGAATGTGATTCGGGGTGGAATTCCATTTCTAAAAATATTATTATTAGCTGTTTTTAAATATCGAGTGTTTTTGGTGCCCGAGGACGAAAATGCGTGATGCCGCGGTGAGAATAAAAGCTGCACAGGAGCAAAAAAATTTTTTTTCTCAAATGTACTAACGGATGCTAGAATGTGATTCGGGGTGGAATTCCATGTCTAAAAATATTATTATTAGCTGTTTTTAACAATCGAGTGTTTTTGCTGCCCGAGCAAGAAAACGCGTGATGCCGCGGTCAGAAAAAAAGCTGCCCAGGAGCAAAAAAATTTTTTTTTCTCAAATGTAATAACGGATGCTAGAATGTGATTCGGGGTGGAATTCCATGTCTAAAAATATTATTATTAGCTGTTTTTAAAAATTGAGTGTTTTTGCTGCCCGAGGAAGAAAACGCGTGATGATGCGGTAGGAAAAAAAGCTACACAGGAGCAAAAAATTTTTTTTTTCTCAAATGTAATAACGGATGGTAGAATGTGATTCGGGGTGGAATTCCATGTCTAAAAATATTATTATTAGCTGTTTTTAAAAATCGAGTGTTTTTGCTTCCCGTGGAAGAAAACGCCTGATGCCGCGGTCAGAATAAAAGCTGCCCAGGAGCAAAAAATATTTTTTCTCAAATGTAATAACGGATGCTAGAATGTGATTCGGGGTGGAATTCCATGTCTAAAAATATTATTATTAGCTGTTTTTAAAAATCGAGTGTTTTTGCTGCCCGAGGAAGAAAACGCGTGATGATGCGGTTAGAAAAAAAGCTGCCCAGGAGCAAAAATTTTTTTTTTTCTCAAATGTACTAAGGGATGCTAGAATGTTATTTTGGGTGGAATTCCATGTCTAAAAATATTATTATTAGCTGTTTTTAACAATCGAGTGTTTTTGCTGCCAAAGGAAGAAAACGCGTGATGCCGCGGTCAGAAAAAAAGCTGCCCAGGAGCAAAAAAAATTTTTTTCTCAAATGTAATAACGGATGGTAGAATGTGATTCGGGGTGGAATTCCATGTCTAAAAATATTATTATTAGCTGTTTTTAAAAATCGAGTGTTTTTGCTTCCCGTGGAAGAAAACGCCTTATGCCGCGGTCAGAATAAAAGCTGCCCAGGAGCAAAAAATATTTTTTTCTCAAATGTAATAACGGATGCTAGAATGTGATTCGGGGTGGAATTCCATGTCTAAAAATATTATTATTAGCTGTTTTTAGAAATCGAGTGTTTTTGCTGCCCGAGGAAGAAAACGCGTGATGATGCGGTCAGAAAAAAAGCTGCCCAGGAGCAAAAAATTTTTTTTTTCTCAAATGTAATAACGGATACTAGAATGGCATTTGGGGTGGAATTCCATGTCTAAAAATATTATTATTAGCTGTTTTTAAAAATCGAGTGTTTTTGCTGCCCGAGGAAGAAAACGCGTGATGCCGCGGTCAGAAAAAAAGCTGCCCAGGAGCAAAAAAATTGTTTTTTCTTAAATGTACTAACGGATGCTAGAATGTGATTCGGGGTGGAATTCCATGTCTAAAAATATTATTATTAGCTGTTTTTAACAATCGAGTGTTTTTGCTGCCCGAGGAAGAAAACGCGTGATGCCGCCGTCAGAAAAAAAGCTGCCCAGGAGCAAAAAAAAAATTTCTTTCCCAAATGTAATAACGGATGCTAGAATGTGATGCATTTTGGAATTCCATGTCTAAAAATATTATTATTAGCAGTTTTTAAAAATCGAGTGTTTTTGCTGCCCGAGGAAGGAAACGCGTGATGCCGCGGTTAGAAAAAAAGCTGCCCAGGATCAAAAATTTTTTTTTTCTCAAATGTACTAACGGATGCTAGAATGTTATTTTGGGTGGAATTCCATGTCTAAAAATATTATTATTAGCTGTTTTTAACAATCGAGTTTTGCTGCCCGAGGAAGAAAACGCGTGATGATGCGGTCAGAAAAAAAGCTGCCCAGGAGCAAAAAAATTTTTTTTTCTCAAATGTAATAACGGATACTAGAATGTCATTCGGGGTGGAATTCCATGTCTAAAAATATTATTATTATCTGTTTTTAAAAATCGAGTGTTTTTGCTGCCCGAGGAAGAAAACGCCTGATGCCGCGGTCAGAAAAAAAGCTGCCCAGGAGCAAAAAAAATTTTTTTTCTTAAATGTACTAACGGATGCTAGAATGTGATTCGGGGTGGAATTCCATGTCTAAAAATATTATTATTAGCTGTTTTTAACAATCGAGTGTTTTTGCTGCCCGAAGAAGAAAACGCGTGATGCTGCCGTCAGAAAAAAAGCTGCCCAGGAGCAAAAAAAAATTTTCTTTCCCAAATGTAATAACGGATGCTAGAATGTGATTCGGGGTGGAATTCCATGTCTAAAAATATTATTATTAGCTGTTTTTAAAAATCGAGTGTTTTTGCTGCCCGAGGAAGGAAACGTGTGATGCCGCGGTTAGAAAAAAAGCTGCCCAGGAGCAAAAATTTTTTTTTTCTTAAATGTACTAACGGATGCTAGAATGTGATTCGGGGTGGAATTCCATGTCTAAAAATATTATTATTAGCTGTTTTTAACAATCGAGTGTTTTTGCTGCCCGAGGAAGAAAACGCGTGATGCTGCCGTCAGAAAAAAAGCTGCCCAGGAGCAAAAAAAAATTTTCTTTCCCAAATGTAATAACGGATGCTAGAATGTGATGCGGTGTGGAATTCCATGTCTAAAAATATTATTATTAGCAGTTTTTAAAAATTGAGTGTTTTTGCTGCCCGAGGAAGAAAACGCATGATGCCGCGGTCAGAAAAAAAGCTGCACAGGAGCAAAAAAAATTTTTTTTCTCAAATGTAATAATAGATGCTAGAATGTGATTCAGGGTGGAATTCCATGTCTAAAAATATTATTATTAGCTGTTTTTAAAAACCGAGTGTTTTTGCTGCCCGAGGAAGAAAACGCGTGATGCCGCCGTCAGAAAAAAAGCTGCCCAAGAGCAAAAAAAAATTTTCTTTCCCAAATGTAATAACGGATGCTAGAATGTGATTCGGGGTGAAATTCCATGTCTAAAAATATTATTATTAGCTGTTTTTAAAAATCGAGTGTTTTTGCTGCCCGAGGAAGGAAACGCGTGATGCCGCGGTTAGAAAAAAAGCTCCCGAGGAGCAAAAATTTTTTTTTTCTCAAATGTACTAGCGGATGCTAGAATGTTATTTTGGGTGGAATTCCATGTCTAAAAATATTATTATTAGCTATTTTTAAAAGTCAAGTGTTTTTGCTGCCCGAGGAAGAAAACGTGTGATGATGCGGTCAGAAAAAAAGCTGCCCAGGAGCAAAAAAATTTTTTTTCTCAAATGTAATAACGGATACTAGAATGTGATTCGGGGTGGAATTCCATGTCTAAAAATATTATTATTAGCTGTTTTTAAAAATCGAGTGTTTTTGCTGCCCGAGGAAGAAAACGCGTGATGCCGCGGTCAGAAAAAAAGCTGCCCAGGAGCAAAAAAATTTTTTTTTCTTAAATGTACTAACGGATGCTAGAATGTGATTCGGGGTGGAATTCCATGTCTAAAAATATTATTATTAGCTGTTTTTAACAATCGAGTGTTTTTGCTGCCCGAGGAAGAAAACGCGTGATGCTGCCGTCAGAAAAAAAGCTGCCCAGAAGCAAAAAAAAATTTTCTTTCCCAAATGTAATAACGGATGCTAGAATGTGATGCGGTGTGGAATTCCATGTCTAAAAATATTATTATTAGCAGTTTTTAAAAATTGAGTGTTTTTGCTGCCCGAGGAAGAAAACGCATGATGCCGCGGTCAGAAAAAAAGCTGCACAGGAGCAAAAAAAATTTTTTTTCTCAAATGTAATAATGGATGGTAGAATGTGATTCAGGGTGGAATTCCATGTCTAAAAATATTATTATTAGCTGTTTTTAAAAATCGAGTGTTTTTGCTGCCCGAGGAAGAAAACGCCTGATGCCGCGGTCAGAAAAAAAGCTGCCCAGGAGCAAAAAAATTTTTTTTTCTCAAATGTAATAACGGATACTAGAATGTGATTCGGGGTGGAATTCCATGTCTAAAAATATTATTATTAGCTGTTTTTAAAAATCGAGTGTTTTTGCTGCCCGAGGAAGGAAACGCGTGATGCCGCGGTTAGAAAAAAAGCTGCCCAGGAGCAAAAATTTTTTTTTTCTCAAATGTACTAACGGATGCTAGAATGTTATTTTGGGTGGAATTCCATGTCTAAAAATATTATTATTAGCTGTTTTTAAAAGTCAAGTGTTTTTGCTGCCCGAGGAAGAAAACGTGTGATGATGCGGTCAGAAAAAAAGCTGCCCAGGAGCAAAAAAATTTTTTTTTCTCAAATGTAATAACGGATACTAGAATGTGATTCGGGGTGGAATTCCATGTCTAAAAATATTATTATTAGCTGTTTTTAAAAATCGAGTGTTTTTGCTGCCCGAGGAAGAAAACG
The DNA here is from genome assembly GCA_022577455.1 of Arizona elegans. Classification (NCBI taxonomy): domain Eukaryota; kingdom Metazoa; phylum Chordata; class Lepidosauria; order Squamata; family Colubridae; genus Arizona; species Arizona elegans. Next base: position 162,704,072 of record JAKOOJ010000001.1, read on the forward strand.
CGTGATGCTGCCGTCAGAAAAAAAGCTGCCCAGGAGCAAAAAAAAATTTTCTTTCCCAAATGTAATAACGGATGCTAGAATGTGATGCGGTGTGGAATTCCATGTCTAAAAATATTATTATTAGCAGTTTTTAAAAATTGAGTGTTTTTGCTGCCCGAGGAAGAAAACGCGTGATGATGCGGTAGGAAAAAAAGCTACACAGGAGCAAAAAATTTTTTTTTTCTCAAATGTAATAACGGATGGTAGAATGTGATTCGGGGTGGAATTCCATGTCTAAAAATATTATTATTAGCTGTTTTTAAAAATCGAGTGTTTTTGCTTCCCGTGGAAGAAAACGCCTGATGCCGCGGTCAGAATAAAAGCTGCCCAGGAGCAAAAAATATTTTTTCTCAAATGTAATAACGGATGCTAGAATGTGATTCGGGGTGGAATTCCATGTCTAAAAATATTATTATTAGCTGTTTTTAAAAATCGAGTGTTTTTGCTGCCCGAGGAACGAAACGCGTGATGCCGCGGTTAGAAAAAAAGCTGCCCAGGAGCAAAAATTTTTTTTTTTCTCAAATGTACTAAGGGATGCTAGAATGTTATTTTGGGTGGAATTCCATGTCTAAAAATATTATTATTAGCTGTTTTTAACAATCGAGTGTTTTTGCTGCCCAAGGAAGAAAACGCGTGATGCCGCGGTCAGAAAAAAAGCTGCCCAGGAGCAAAAAAAATTTTTTTCTCAAATGTAATAACGGATGGTAGAATGTGATTCGGGGTGGAATTCCATGTCTAAAAATATTATTATTAGCTGTTTTTAAAAATCGAGTGTTTTTGCTTCCCGTGGAAGAAAACGCCTTATGCCGCGGTCAGAATAAAAGCTGCCCAGGAGCAAAAAATATTTTTTTCTCAAATGTAATAACGGATGCTAGAATGTGATTCGGGGTGGAATTCCATGTCTAAAAATATTATTATTAGCTGTTTTTAGAAATCGAGTGTTTTTGCTGCCCGAGGAAGAAAACGCGTGATGATGCGGTCAGAAAAAAAGCTGCCCAGGAGCAAAAAATTTTTTTTTTCTCAAATGTAATAACGGATACTAGAATGGCATTTGGGGTGGAATTCCATGTCTAAAAATATTATTATTAGCTGTTTTTAAAAATCGAGTGTTTTTGCTGCCCGAGGAAGAAAACGCGTGATGCCGCGGTCAGAAAAAAAGCTGCCCAGGAGCAAAAAAATTTTTTTTTCTTAAATGTACTAACGGATGCTAGAATGTGATTCGGGGTGGAATTCCATGTCTAAAAATATTATTATTAGCTGTTTTTAACAATCGAGTGTTTTTGCTGCCCGAGGAAGAAAACGCGTGATGCCGCCGTCAGAAAAAAAGCTGCCCAGGAGCAAAAAAAAAATTTCTTTCCCAAATGTAATAACGGATGCTAGAATGTGATGCATTTTGGAATTCCATGTCTAAAAATATTATTATTAGCTGTTTTTAACAATCGAGTGTTTTTGCTGCCCGAAGAAGAAAACGCGTGATGCTGCCGTCAGAAAAAAAGCTGCCCAGGAGCAAAAAAAAATTTTCTTTCCCAAATGTAATAACGGATGCTAGAATGTGATTCGGGGTGGAATTCCATGTCTAAAAATATTATTATTAGCTGTTTTTAAAAATCGAGTGTTTTTGCTGCCCGAGGAAGGAAACGTGTGATGCCGCGGTTAGAAAAAAAGCTGCCCAGGAGCAAAAATTTTTTTTTTCTTAAATGTACTAACGGATGCTAGAATGTGATTCGGGGTGGAATTCCATGTCTAAAAATATTATTATTAGCTGTTTTTAACAATCGAGTGTTCTTGCTGCCCGAGGAAGAAAACGCGTGATGCCGCCGTCAGAAAAAAAGCTGCCCAGGAGCAAAAAAAAATTTTCTTTCCCAAATGTAATAACGGATGCTAGAATGTGATTCGGGGTGGAATTCCATGTCTAAAAATATTATTATTAGCTGTTTTTAAAAATCGAGTGTTTTTGCTGCCCGAGGAAGGAAACGCGTGATGCCGCGGTTAGAAAAAAAGCTGCCGAGGAGCAAAAATTTTTTTTTTCTCAAATGTACTAGCGGATGCTAGAATGTTATTTTGGGTGGAATTCCATGTCTAAAAATATTATTATTAGCTGTTTTTAAAAGTCAAGTGTTTTTGCTGCCCGAGGAAGAAAACGTGTGATGATGCGGTCAGAAAAAAAGCTGCCCAGGAGCAAAAAAATTTTTTTTTCTCAAATGTAATAACGGATACTAGAATGTGATTCGGGGTGGAATTCCATGTCTAAAAATATTATTATTAGCTGTTTTTAAAAATCGAGTGTTTTTGCTGCCCGAGGAAGAAAACGCGTGATGCCGCGGTCAGAAAAAAAGCTGCCCAGGAGCAAAAAAATTTTTTTTTCTTAAATGTACTAACGGATGCTAGAATGTGATTCGGGGTGGAATTCCATGTCTAAAAATATTATTATTAGCTGTTTTTAACAATCGAGTGTTTTTGCTGCCCGAGGAAGAAAACGCGTGATGCTGCCGTCAGAAAAAAAGCTGCCCAGGAGCAAAAAAAAATTTTCTTTCCCAAATGTAATAACGGATGCTAGAATGTGATGCGGTGTGGAATTCCATGTCTAAAAATATTATTATTAGCAGTTTTTAAAAATTGAGTGTTTTTGCTGCCCGAGGAAGAAAACGCATGATGCCGCGGTCAGAAAAAAAGCTGCACAGGAGCAAAAAAAATTTTTTTTCTCAAATGTAATAATGGATGGTAGAATGTGATTCAGGGTGGAATTCCATGTCTAAAAATATTATTATTAGCTGTTTTTAAAAATCGAGTGTTTTTGCTGCCCGAGGAAGAAAACGCCTGATGCCGCGGTCAGAAAAAAAGCTGCCCAGGAGCAAAAAAATTTTTTTTTCTCAAATGTAATAACGGATACTAGAATGTGATTCGGGGTGGAATTCCATGTCTAAAAATATTATTATTAGCTGTTTTTAAAAATCGAGTGTTTTTGCTGCCCGAGGAAGAAAACGCGTGATGCCGCGGTCAGAAAAAAAGCTGCCCAGGAGCAAAAAAATTTTTTTTTCTTAAATGTACTAACGGATGCTAGAATGTGATTCGGGGTGGAATTCCATGTCTAAAAATATTATTATTAGCTGTTTTTAACAATCGAGTGTTTTTGCTGCCCGAGGAAGAAAACGCGTGATGCTGCCGTCAGAAAAAAAGCTGCCCAGGAGCAAAAAAAAATTTTCTTTCCCAAATGTAATAACGGATGCTAGAATGTGATGCGGTGTGGAATTCCATGTCTAAAAATATTATTATTAGCAGTTTTTAAAAATTGAGTGTTTTTGCTGCCCGAGGAAGAAAACGCATGATGCCGCGGTCAGAAAAAAAGCTGCACAGGAGCAAAAAAAATTTTTTTTCTCAAATGTAATAATGGATGGTAGAATGTGATTCAGGGTGGAATTCCATGTCTAAAAATATTATTATTAGCTGTTTTTAAAAATCGAGTGTTTTTGCTGCCCGAGGAAGAAAACGCCTGATGCCGCGGTCAGAAAAAAAGCTGCCCAGGAGCAAAAAATTTTTTTTTTCTCAAATGTAATAACGGATACTAGAATGTGATTCGGGATGGAATTCCATGTCTAAAAATATTATTATTAGCTGTTTTTAAAAATCGAGTGTTTTTGCTGCCCGAGGAAGAAAACGCGTGATGCCGCGGTCAGAAAAAAAGCTGCCCAAGAGCAAAAAAATTTTTTTTTCTTAAATGTACTAACGGATGCTAGAATGTGATTCGGGGTGGAATTCCATGTCTAAAAATATTATTATTAGCTGTTTTTAACAATCGAGTGTTTTTGCTGCCCGAGGAAGAAAACGCGTGATGCTGCCGTCAGAAAAAAAGCTGCCCAGGAGCAAAAAAAAATTTTCTTTCCCAAATGTAATAACGGATGCTAGAATGTGATGCGGTGTGGAATTCCATGTCTAAAAATATTATTATTAGCAGTTTTTAAAAATTGAGTGTTTTTGCTGCCCGAGGAAGAAAACGCATGATGCCGCGGTCAGAAAAAAAGCTGCACAGGAGCAAAAAAAATTTTTTTTCTCAAATGTAATAATAGATGCTAGAATGTGATTCAGGGTGGAATTCCATGTCTAAAAATATTATTATTAGCTGTTTTTAAAAATCGAGTGTTTTTGCTGCCCGAGGAAGAAAACGCGTGATGCCGCCGTCAGAAAAAAAGCTGCCCAGGAGCAAAAAAAAATTTTCTTTCCCAAATGTAATAACGGATGCTAGAATGTGATTCGGGGTGGAATTCCATGTCTAAAAATATTATTATTAGCTGTTTTTAAAAATCGAGTGTTTTTGCTGCCCGAGGAAGGAAACGCGTGATGCCGCGGTTAGAAAAAAAGCTGCCGAGGAGCAAAAATTTTTTTTTTCTCAAATGTACTAACGGATGCTAGAATGTTATTTTGGGTGGAATTCCATGTCTAAAAATATTATTATTAGCTGTTTTTAAAAGTCAAGTGTTTTTGCTGCCCGAGGAAGAAAACGTGTGATGATGCGGTCAGAAAAAAAGCTGCCCAGGAGCAAAAAAATTTTTTTTTCTCAAATGTAATAACGGATACTAGAATGTGATTCGGGGTGGAATTCCATGTCTAAAAATATTATTATTAGCTGTTTTTAAAAATCGAGTGTTTTTGCTGCCCGAGGAAGAAAACGCGTGATGCCGCGGTCAGAAAAAAAGCTGCCCAGGAGCAAAAAAATTTTTTTTTCTTAAATGTACTAACGGATGCTAGAATGTGATTCGGGGTGGAATTCCATGTCTAAAAATATTATTATTAGCTGTTTTTAACAATCGAGTGTTTTTGCTGCCCGAGGAAGAAAACGCGTGATGCTGCCGTCAGAAAAAAAGCTGCCCAGGAGCAAAAAAAAATTTTCTTTCCCAAATGTAATAACGGATGCTAGAATGTGATGCGGTGTGGAATTCCATGTCTAAAAATATTATTATTAGCAGTTTTTAAAAATTGAGTGTTTTTGCTGCCCGAGGAAGAAAACGCATGATGCCGCGGTCAGAAAAAAAGCTGCACAGGAGCAAAAAAAATTTTTTTTCTCAAATGTAATAATGGATGGTAGAATGTGATTCAGGGTGGAATTCCATGTCTAAAATATTATTATTAGCTGTTTTTAAAAATCGAGTGTTTTTGCTGCCCGAGGAAGAAAACGCCTGATGCCGCGGTCAGAAAAAAAGCTGCCCAGGAGCAAAAAAAAATTTTCTTTCCCAAATGTAATAACGGATGCTAGAATGTGATGCGGTGTGGAATTCCATGTCTAAAAATATTATTATTGGCAGTTTTTAAAAATTGAGTGTTTTTGCTGCCCGAGGAAGAAAACGCATGATGCCGCGGTCAGAAAAAAAGCTGCACAGGAGCAAAAAAATTTTTTTTTCTCAAATGTAATAATGGATGGTAGAATGTGATTCGGGGTGGAATTCCATGTCTAAAAATATCATTATTAGCTGTTTTTAAAAATCGAGTGTTTTTGCTGCCCGAGTCAGAAAACGCGTGATGATGCGGTCAGAAAAAAAGCTGCACAGGAGCAAAAAAAATTTTTTTCTCAAATGTAATAACGGATGCTAGAATGTGATTTGGGGTGGAACTCCATGTCTAAAAACATTATTATTAGCTGTTTTTAAAAATCAAGTGTTTTTGGTGCCCGAGGATGAAAATGCGTGATGCTGCGGTGAGAATAAAAGCTGCACAGGAGCAAAAAAAATTTTTTTCTCAAATGTAATAACGGATGCTAGAATGTGATTCGGGGTGGAATTCCATGTCTAAAAATATTACTATTAGCTGTTTTTAAAAATTGAGTGTTTTTGCTGCCCGAGGAAGACAACGTGTGATGCCCCGGTAAGAAAAAAATCAGCCCAGGAGAAAATTTTTTTTTTTCTCAAATGTAATAACGGATGCTAGAATGTGATTCGGGGTGGAATTCCATGTCTAAAAATATTTTTATTAGCTGTTTTTAAAAATCGAGTGGTTTTGCTGCCGGAGGAAGAAAATGCGTGTTGCCGCGGTCAGAAAGAAAGCTGCCCAGGAGCAAAAAAAATTTTTTTTCTCAAATGTAGTAACGGATGCTAGAATGTGATTCGGGGTGGAATTCCATGTCTAAAAATATTACTATTAGCTGTTTTTAAAAATCGAGTGTTTTTGCTGCCTGAGGAAGAAAACGCGTGATGCCGCGGTGAGAAAAACAGCTGCCAAGGAGCAAAAAAACTTTTTTTTCTCAAATGTAATATCGGATGCTAGAATGTGATTTAGGGTGGGATTCCATGTCTAAAAATATTATTATTAGCTGTTTTTAAAAATCGAGTGTTTTTGCTGCCCGAGGAAGACAACGCGTGATGCCGCGGTGAGAAAAAAAGCTGCCCAGGAGCAAAAAAAAATTTTCTTTCTCAAATGTAATAACGGATGCTAGAATGTGATTCGGGGTGGAATTCCATGTCTAAAAACATTATTATTAGCTGTTTTTAAAAATCAAGTGTTTTTGGTGCCCGAGGATGAAAATGCGTGATGCTGCGGTGAGAATAAAAGCTGCACAGAAGCAAAAAAAATTTTTTTCTCAAATGTAATAACGGATGCTAGAATGTGATTCGGGGTGGAATTCCATGTCTAAAAACATTATTATTAGCTGTTTTTAAAAATCAAGTGTTTTTGGTGCCCGAGGATGAAAATGCGTGATGCTGCGGTGAGAATAAAAGCTGCACAGGAGCAAAAAAAAATTTTTTCTCAAATGTAATAACGGATGCTAGCATGTGATTCGGGGTGGAATTCCATGTCTAAAAATATTACTATTAGCTGTTTTTAAAAATCGAGTGTTTTTGCTGCCCGAGGAAGAAAACGTGTGATGCCCCGGTAAGAAAAAAATCAGCCCAGGAGAAAAAAATTTTTTTTTCTCAAATGTAATAACGGATGCTAGAATGTGATTCGGGGTGGAATTCCATGTCTAAAAATATTTTTATTAGCTGTTTTTAAAAATCGAGTGGTTTTGCTGCCGGAGGAAGAAAATGCATGATGCCGCGGTCAGAAAGAAAGCTGCCCAGGAGCAAAAAAAATTTTTTTTCTCAAATGTAGTAACGGATGCTAGAATGTGATTCGGGGTGGAATTCCATGTCTAAAAATATTACTATTAGCTGGTTTTAAAAATCGAGTGTTTTTGCTGCCTGAGGAAGAAAACGCGTGATGCGGCGGTGAGAAAAATAGCTGCCAAGGAGCAAAAAAATTTTTTTTTCTCAAATGTAATATCGGATGATAGAATGTGATTTAGGGTGGGATTCCATGTCTAAAAATATTATTATTAGCTTTTTTTAAAAATCGAGTGTTTTGGCTGCCCGAGGAAGACAACGCATGATGCCGCGGTGAGAAAAAAAGCTGCCCAGGAGCAAAAAAATTTTTTTTCTCAAATATTATAACGGATGCTAGAATGTGATTCGGGGTGGAATTCCATGTCTAAAAATATTACTATTAGCTGTTTTTAAAAATTGAGTGTTTTTGCTGCCCGAGGAAGAAAACGTGTGATGTCCCGGTAATAAAAAAAGCAGCCTAGGAGCAAAAAAATTTTTTTTTCTCAAATGTAATAACGGATGCTAGAATGTGATTCGGGGTGGAATTCTATGTCTAAAAATATTATTATTAGCTGTTTTTAAAAATCGAGTGTTTTTGCTGCCTTTGGAAGAAAACGCGTGATGCCGCGGTCAGAAAAAAGCTGCCCAGGAGCAAAAAAATTTTTTTCTCAAATGTAATAACGGATGCTAGAATGTGATTCGGGGTGGAATTCCATGTCTAAAAATATTATTATTAGCTGTTTTTAAAAATCGAGTGTTTTTGCTGCTCGAGGAATAAAACCCGTGATGCCGCGGTCAGAAAATAGGTGCCAAGGAGCAAAAAAAATTTTTTTTCTCAAATGTAATAACGGATGCGAGAATATGAATCGGTTTGAAATTCCATGTCTAAAAATATTATTATTCGCTGTTTTAAAAAATTGAGTGTTTTTGCTGCCCGAGGAAGAAAACGCCTGATGCCGCGGTCAGAAAAGTAGCTTCTCAGGAGCAAAAAAAATTTTTTTTCTCAAATGTAATAACGGATGCTAGAATGTGATTCGGGATGGAATTCCATGTCTACAAATATTATTATTAGCTGTTTTTAAAAATCGAGTGTTTTTGCTGCCGGAGGAAGACAACGCGTGATGCCGCGGTGAGAAAAATAGCTGCCCAGGAGCAAAAAAAATTTTTTTTCTCAAATGTAGTAACGGATGCTAGAATGTGATTCGGGGTGGAATTCCATGTCTAAAAATATTACTATTAGCTGTTTTTAAAAATTGAGTGTTTTTGCTGCCTGAGGAAGAAAACGCGTGATGCCGCGTTGAGAAAAATAGCTGCCAAGGAGCAAAAAAATTTTTTTTTCTCAAATGTAATATCGGATGCTAGAATGTGATTCGGGGTGGAATTCCATGTCTAAAAATATTACTATTAGCTGTTTTTAAAAATCGAGTGTTTTTGCTGCCCGAGGAAGAAAACGTGTGATGCCCCGGTAAGAAAAAAATCAGCCCAGGAGAAAAAATTTTTTTTTCTCAAATGTAATAACGGATGCTAGAATGTGATTCGGGGTGGAATTCCATGTCTAAAAATATTTTTATTAGCTGTTTTTAAAAATCGAGTGGTTTTGCTGCCGGAAGAAGAAAATGCGTGATGCCGCGGTCAGAAAGAAAGCTGCCCAGGAGCAAAAAAAATTTTTTTTCTCAAATGTAGTAACGGATGCTAGAATGTGATTCGGGGTGGAATTCCATGTCTAAAAATATTACTATTAGCTGTTTTTAAAAATCGAGTGTTTTTGCTGCCTGAGGAAGAAAACGCGTGATGCCGCGGTGAGAAAAATAGCTGCCAAGGAGCAAAAAAATTTTTTTTCTCAAATGTAATATCGGATGCTAGAATGTGATTTAGGGTGGGATTCCATGTCTAAAAATATTATTATTAGCTGTTTTTAAAAATCGAGTGTTTTTGCTGCCCGAGGAAGACAACGCGTGATGCCGCGGTGAGAAAAAAAGCTGCCCAGGAGCAAAAAAAAATTTTCTTTCCCAAATGTAATAACGGATGCTAGAATGTGATTCGGGGTGGAATTCCATGTCTAAAAATATCATTATTAGCTGTTTTTAAAAATCGAGTGTTTTTGCTGCCCGAGGAAGAAAACGCGTGATGATGCGGTCAGAAAAAAAGCTGCACAGGAGCAAAAAAAATTTTTTTCTCAAATGTAATAACGGATGCTAGAATGTGATTCGGGGTGGAATTCCATGTCTAAAAACATTATTATTAGCTGTTTTTAAAAATCAAGTGTTTTTGGTGCCCGAGGATGAAAATGCGTGATGCTGCGGTGAGAGTAAAAGCTGCACAGGAGCAAAAAAAATTTTTTTCTCAAATGTAATAACGGATGCTAGAATGTGATTCGGGGTGGAATTCCATGTCTAAAAATATTTTTATTAGCTGTTTTTAAAAATCGAGTGGTTTTGCTGCCGGAGGAAGAAAATGCGTGATGCCGCGGTCAGAAAGAAAGCTGCCCAGGAGCAAAAAAATTTTTTTTCTCAAATATAATAACGGATGCTAGAATGTGATTCGGGGTGGAATTCCATGTCTAAAAATATTACTATTAGCTGCTTTTAAAAATTGAGTGTTTTTGCTGCCCGAGGAAGAAAACACCTGATGTCAGAAAAGTAGCTTCTCAGGAGTAGTAGCTTCTCAGGTCAGAAAAGTAGCTTCTCAGGAGCAAAAAAAAATTTTTTTCTCAAATGTAATAATGGATGCTAGAATGTGATTCGGGGTGGAATTCCATGTCTACAAATATTATTATTAGCTGTTTTTAAAAATCGAGTGTTTTTGCTGCCGGAGGAAGACAACGCGTGATGCCGCGGTGAGAAAAATAGCTGCCCAGGAGCAAAAAAAAATTTTTTTCTCAAATGTAATAACGGATGCTAGAATGTGATTCGGGGTGGAATTCCATGTCTAAAAATATTATTATTAGCTGTTTTTAAAAATCGAGTGTTTTTGCTGCCCGAGGAAGAAAACGCGTGATGCCGCGGTAAGAAAAAAAGCTGCCAAGGAGCAAAAAAATTTTTTTTTCTCAAATGTAATATCGGATGCTAGAATGTGATTCGGGGTGGAATTCCATGTCTAAAAATATTACTATTAGCTGTTTTTAAAAATCGAGTGTTTTTGCTGCCTGAGGAAGAAAACGTGTGATGCCCCGGTAAGAAAAAAATCAGCCCAGGAGAAAAAATTTTTTTTTCTCAAATGTAATAACGGATGCTAGAATGTGATTCGGGGTGGAATTCCATGTCTAAAAATATTTTTATTAGCTGTTTTTAAAAATCGAGTGGTTTTGCTGCCGGAAGAAGAAAATGCGTGATGCCGCGGTCAGAAAGAATGCTGCCCAGGAGCAAAAAAAAATTTTTTTCTCAAATGTAGTAACGGATGCTAGAATGTGATTCGGGGTGGAATTCCATGTCTAAAAATATTACTATTAGCTGTTTTTAAAAATCGAGTGTTTTTGCTGCCTGAGGAAGAAAACGCGTGATGCCGCGGTGAGAAAAATAGCTGCCAAGGAGCAAAAAAATTTTTTTTCTCAAATGTAATATCGGATGCTAGAATGTGATTTAGGGTGGGATTCCATGTCTAAAAATATTATTATTAGCTGTTTTTAAAAATCGAGTGTTTTTGCTGCCCGAGGAAGACAACGCGTGATGCCGCGGTGAGAAAAAAAGCTGCCCAGGAGCAAAAAAAAATTTTCTTTCCCAAATGTAATAACGGATGCTAGAATGTGATTCGGGGTGGAATTCCATGTCTAAAAATATCATTATTAGCTGTTTTTAAAAATCGAGTGTTTTTGCTGCCCGAGTCAGAAAACGCGTGATGATGCGGTCAGAAAAAAAGCTGCACAGGAGCAAAAAATTTTTTTTTCTCAAATGTAATAACGGATGCTAGAATGTGATTCGGGGTGGAATTCCATGTCTAAAAACATTATTATTAGCTGTTTTTAAAAATCAAGTGTTTTTGGTGCCCGAGGATGAAAATGCGTGATGCTGCGGTGAGAGTAAAAGCTGCACAGGAGCAAAAAAAATTTTTTTCTCAAATGTAATAACGGATGCTAGAATGTGATTCGGGGTGGAATTCCATGTCTAAAAATATTTTTATTAGCTGTTTTTAAAAATCGAGTGGTTTTGCTGCCGGAGGAAGAAAATGCGTGATGCCGCGGTCAGAAAGAAAGCTGCCCAGGAGCAAAAAAATTTTTTTTCTCAAATATAATAACGGATGCTAGAATGTGATTCGGGGTGGAATTCCATGTCTAAAAATATTACTATTAGCTGTTTTTAAAAATTGAGTGTTTTTGCTGCCCGAGGAAGAAAACGCCTGATGTCAGAAAAGTAGCTTCTCAGGAGTAGTAGCTTCTCAGGTCAGAAAAGTAGCTTCTCAGGAGCAAAAAAAAATTTTTTTCTCAAATGTAATAATGGATGCTAGAATGTGATTCGGGGTGGAATTCCATGTCTACAAATATTATTATTAGCTGTTTTTAAAAATCGAGTGTTTTTGCTGCCGGAGGAAGACAACGCGTGATGCCGCGGTGAGAAAAATAGCTGCCCAGGAGCAAAAAAAATTTTTTTTCTCAAATGTAATAACGGATGCTAGAATGTGATTCGGGGTGGAATTCCATGTCTAAAAATATTATTATTAGCTGTTTTTAAAAATCGAGTGTTTTTGCTGCCCGAGGAAGAAAACGCGTGATGCCGCGGTAAGAAAAAAAGCTGCCCAGGAGCAAAAAATTTTTTTTTCTCAAATGTAATAATGGATGCTAGAATGTGATTCGGGGTGGAATTCCATGTCTAAAAATATTACTATTAGCTGTTTTTAAAAATCGAGTGTTTTTGCTGCCCGAGGAAGAAAACGCGTGATGCCGCCGTTAGAAAATAGGTGCCAAGGAGCAAAAAAAAATTTTTTTCTCAAATGTAATAACGGATGCGAGAGGAAGAAAACGTGTGATGCCCCGGTAATAAAAAAAGCAGCCCATGAGAAAAAAATTTTTTTTTCTCAAATGTAATAACGGATGCTAGAATGCGATTCGGGGTGGAATTCCATGTCTAAAAATTTTATTATTAGCTGTTTTTAAAAATCGAGTGTTTTTGCTGCCCGAGGAAGACAACGCGTGATGCCGCGGTCAGAAAAAAAGCTGCCCAGGAGCAAAAAATTTTTTTTCTCACATGTAATAACGGATGCTAGAATGTGATTCGGGGTGGAATTCCATGTCTAAAAATATTATTATTAATTGTTTTTGAAAATCGAGTGTTTTTGCTGCCCGAGGAAGAATAATCGTGATGCTGCGATAGGAAAAAAAGCTGCCCAGGAGCAAAAAAAATTTTTTTTCTCAAATGTAATAACGGATGCTAGAATGTGTTTCGGGGTGGAATTCCATGTCTAAAAATATTACTATTAGCTGTTTTTAAAAATCGAGTGTTTTTGCTGCCCGAGGAAGAAAACGTGTGATGCCCCGGTAATAAAAAAAGCAGCCCAGGAGAAAAAAATTTTTTTTTCTCAAATGTAATAACGGATGCTAGAATGCGATTCGGGGTGGAATTCCAAGTCTAAAAATTTTATTATTAGCTGTTTTTAAAAATCGAGTGTTTTTGCTGCCCGAGGAAGACAACGCGTGATGCCGCGGGCAGAAAAAAAGCTGCCCAGGAGCAAAAAATTTTTTTTCTCACATGTAATAACGGATGCTAGAATGTGATTCGGGGTGGAATTCCATGTCTAAAAATATTATTATTAGCTGTTTTTAAAAATTGAGTGTTTTTGCTGCCCGAGGAAGAAAACGTGTGATGTCCCGGTAATAAAAAAAGCAGCCTAGGAGCAAAAAAAAATTTTTTTCTCAAATGTAATAACGGATGCTAGAATGTGATTCGGGGTGGAATTCTATGTCTAAAAATATTATTATTAGCTGTTTTTAAAAATCGAGTGTTTTTCCTGCCTGAGGAAGAAAACGCGTGATGCCGCGGTCAGAAAAAAGCTGCCCAGGAGCAAAAAAATTTTTTTCTCAAATGTAATAAAGGATGCTAGAATGTGATTCGGGGTGGAATTCCATGTCTAAAAATATTATTATTAGTTGTTTTTGAAAATCGAGTGTTTTTGCTGCCCGAGGAAGAATACGCGTGATGCTGCGATAGGAAAAAAAGCTGCCCAGGAGCAAAAAAAATTTTTTTTCTCAAATGTAATAACGGATGCTAGAATGTGATTCGGGGTGGAATTCCATGTCTAAAAATATTACTATTAGCTGTTTTTAAAAATCGAGTGTTTTTGCTGCCCGAGGAAGAAAACGTGTGATGCCGCCGTCAGAAAAAAAGCTGCCCAGGAGCAAAAAAAAATTTTCTTTCCCAAATGTAATAACGGATGCTAGAATGTGATTCGGAGTGGAATTCCATGTCTAAAAATATTATTATTAGCTGTTTTTAAAAATCGAGTGTTTTTGCTGCCCGAGGAAGGAAACGCGTGATGATGCGGTCAGAAAAAAAGCTGCCCAGGAGCAAAAATTTTTTTTTTCTCAAATGTAATAATGGATGCTAGAATGTGATTCGGGGTGGAATTCCATGTCTAAAAATATTACTATTAGCTGTTTTTAAAAATCGAGTGTTTTTGCTGCCCGAGGAAGAAAACGCGTGATGCCGCCGTTAGAAAATAGGTGCCAAGGAGCAAAAAAAAATTTTTTTCTCAAATGTAATAACGGATGCGAGAGGAAGAAAACGTGTGATGCCCCGGTAATAAAAAAAGCAGCCCATGAGAAAAAAATTTTTTTTTCTCAAATGTAATAACGGATGCTAGAATGCGATTCGGGGTGGAATTCCATGTCTAAAAATTTTATTATTAGCTGTTTTTAAAAATCGAGTGTTTTTGCTGCCCGAGGAAGACAACGCGTGATGCCGCGGTCAGAAAAAAAGCTGCCCAGGAGCAAAAAATTTTTTTTCTCACATGTAATAACGGATGCTAGAATGTGATTCGGGGTGGAATTCCATGTCTAAAAATATTATTATTAATTGTTTTTGAAAATCGAGTGTTTTTGCTGCCCGAGGAAGAATAATCATGATGCTGCGATAGGAAAAAAAGCTGCCCAGGAGCAAAAAAAATTTTTTTTCTCAAATGTAATAACGGATGCTAGAATGTGTTTCGGGGTGGAATTCCATGTCTAAAAATATTACTATTAGCTGTTTTTGAAAATCGAGTGTTTTTGCTGCCCGAGGAAGAATAATCGTGATGCTGCGATAGGAAAAAAAGCTGCCCAGGAGCAAAAAAAATTTTTTTTTCAAATGTAATAACGGATGCTAGAATGCGATTCGGGGTGGAATTCCAAGTCTAAAAATTTTATTATTAGCTGTTTTTAAAAATCGAGTGTTTTTGCTGCCCGAGGAAGACAACGCGTGATGCCGCGGGCAGAAAAAAAGCTGCCCAGGAGCAAAAAATTTTTTTTCTCACATGTAATAACGGATGCTAGAATGTGATTCGGGGTGGAATTCCATGTCTAAAAATATTATTATTAGCTGTTTTTAAAAATTGAGTGTTTTTGCTGCCCGAGGAAGAAAACGTGTGATGTCCCGGTAATAAAAAAAGCAGCCTAGGAGCAAAAAAAATTTTTTTTCTCAAATGTAATAACGGATGCTAGAATGTGATTCGGGGTGGAATTCTATGTCTAAAAATATTATTATTAGCTGTTTTTAAAAATCGAGTGTTTTTCCTGCCTGAGGAAGAAAACGCGTGATGCCGCGGTCAGAAAAAAGCTGCCCAGGAGCAAAAAAATTTTTTTCTCAAATGTAATAAAGGATGCTAGAATGTGATTCGGGGTGGAATTCCATGTCTAAAAATATTATTATTAGTTGTTTTTGAAAATCGAGTGTTTTTGCTGCCCGAGGAAGAATACGCGTGATGCTGCGATAGGAAAAAAAGCTGCCCAGGAGCAAAAAAAATTTTTTTTCTCAAATGTAATAACGGATGCTAGAATGTGATTCGGGGTGGAATTCCATGTCTAAAAATATTACTATTAGCTGTTTTTAAAAATCGAGTGTTTTTGCTGCCCGAGGAAGAAAACGTGTGATGCCGCCGTCAGAAAAAAAGCTGCCCAGGAGCAAAAAAAAATTTTCTTTCCCAAATGTAATAACGGATGCTAGAATGTGATTCGGAGTGGAATTCCATGTCTAAAAATATTATTATTAGCTGTTTTTAAAAATCGAGTGTTTTTGCTGCCCGAGGAAGGAAACGCGTGATGATGCGGTCAGAAAAAAAGCTGCCCAGGAGCAAAAATTTTTTTTTTCTCAAATGTAATAATGGATGCTAGAATGTGATTCGGGGTGGAATTCCATGTCTAAAAATATTACTATTAGCTGTTTTTAAAAATCGAGTGTTTTTGCTGCCCGAGGAAGAAAACGCGTGATGCCGCCGTTAGAAAATAGGTGCCAAGGAGCAAAAAAAAATTTTTTTCTCAAATGTAATAACGGATGCGAGAGGAAGAAAACGTGTGATGCCCCGGTAATAAAAAAAGCAGCCCATGAGAAAAAAATTTTTTTTTCTCAAATGTAATAACGGATGCTAGAATGCGATTCGGGGTGGAATTCCATGTCTAAAAATTTTATTATTAGCTGTTTTTAAAAATCGAGTGTTTTTGCTGCCCGAGGAAGACAACGCGTGATGCCGCGGTCAGAAAAAAAGCTGCCCAGGAGCAAAAAATTTTTTTTCTCACATGTAATAACGGATGCTAGAATGTGATTCGGGGTGGAATTCCATGTCTAAAAATATTATTATTAATTGTTTTTGAAAATCGAGTGTTTTTGCTGCCCGAGGAAGAATAATCATGATGCTGCGATAGGAAAAAAAGCTGCCCAGGAGCAAAAAAAATTTTTTTTCTCAAATGTAATAACGGATGCTAGAATGTGTTTCGGGGTGGAATTCCATGTCTAAAAATATTACTATTAGCTGTTTTTAAAAATCGAGTGTTTTTGCTGCCCGAGGAAGAAAACGTGTGATGCCCCGGTAATAAAAAAAGCAGCCCAGGAGAAAAAAATTTTTTTTTCTCAAATGTAATAACGGATGCTAGAATGCGATTCGGGGTGGAATTCCAAGTCTAAAAATTTTATTATTAGCTGTTTTTAAAAATCGAGTGTTTTTGCTGCCCGAGGAAGACAACGCGTGATGCCGCGGGCAGAAAAAAAGCTGCCCAGGAGCAAAAAATTTTTTTTCTCACATGTAATAACGGATGCTAGAATGTGATTCGGGGTGGAATTCCATGTCTAAAAATATTATTATTAGCTGTTTTTAAAAATTGAGTGTTTTTGCTGCCCGAGGAAGAAAACGTGTGATGTCCCGGTAATAAAAAAAGCAGCCTAGGAGCAAAAAAAATTTTTTTTCTCAAATGTAATAACGGATGCTAGAATGTGATTCGGGGTGGAATTCTATGTCTAAAAATATTATTATTAGCTGTTTTTAAAAATCGAGTGTTTTTCCTGCCTGAGGAAGAAAACGCGTGATGCCGTGGTCAGAAAAAAGCTGCCCAGGAGCAAAAAAATTTTTTTCTCAAATGTAATAAAGGATGCTAGAATGTGATTCGGGGTGGAATTCCATGTCTAAAAATATTATTATTAGTTGTTTTTGAAAATCGAGTGTTTTTGCTGCCCGAGGAAGAATACGCGTGATGCTGCGATAGGAAAAAAAGCTGCCCAGGAGCAAAAAAAATTTTTTTTCTCAAATGTAATAACGGATGCTAGAATGTGATTCGGGGTGGAATTCCATGTCTAAAAATATTACTATTAGCTGTTTTTAAAAATCGAGTGTTTTTGCTGCCCGAGGAAGAAAACGTGTGATGCCGCCGTCAGAAAAAAAGCTGCCCAGGAGCAAAAAAAAATTTTCTTTCCCAAATGTAATAACGGATGCTAGAATGTGATTCGGAGTGGAATTCCATGTCTAAAAATATTATTATTAGCTGTTTTTAAAAATCGAGTGTTTTTGCTGCCCGAGGAAGGAAACGCGTGATGATGCGGTCAGAAAAAAAGCTGCCCAGGAGCAAAAAAATTTTTTTTCTCAAATGTAATAACGGATGGTAGAATGTGATTCGGGGTGGAATTCCATGTCTAAAAATATTATTATTAGCTGTTTTTAAAAATCGAATGTTTTTGCTTCCCGAGGAAGAAAACGCCTGATGCCGCGGTCAGAAAAAAAGCTGCCCAGGAGCAAAAAAATTTTTTTTTCTCAAATGTAATAACGGATACTAGAATGTGATTTGGGGTGGAATTCCATGTCTAAAAATATTATTATTAGCTGTTTTTAAAAATCGAGTGTTTTTGCTGCCCGAGGAAGAAAACGCGTGATGCCGCGGTCAGAAAAAAAGCTGCCCAGGAGCAAAAAAAATTTTTTTTCTTAAATGTACTAACGGATGCGAGAGGAAGAAAACGTGTGATGCCCCGGTAATAAAAAAAGCAGCCCATGAGAAAAAAATTTTTTTTTCTCAAATGTAATAACGGATGCTAGAATGCGATTCGGGGTGGAATTCCATGTCTAAAAATTTTATTATTAGCTGTTTTTAAAAATCGAGTGTTTTTGCTGCCCGAGGAAGACAACGCGTGATGCCGCGGTCAGAAAAAAAGCTGCCCAGGAGCAAAAAATTTTTTTTCTCACATGTAATAACGGATGCTAGAATGTGATTCGGGGTGGAATTCCATGTCTAAAAATATTATTATTAATTGTTTTTGAAAATCGAGTGTTTTTGCTGCCCGAGGAAGAATAATCATGATGCTGCGATAGGAAAAAAAGCTGCCCAGGAGCAAAAAAAATTTTTTTTCTCAAATGTAATAACGGATGCTAGAATGTGTTTCGGGGTGGAATTCCATGTCTAAAAATATTACTATTAGCTGTTTTTAAAAATCGAGTGTTTTTGCTGCCCGAGGAAGAAAACGTGTGATGCCCCGGTAATAAAAAAAGCAGCCCAGGAGAAAAAAATTTTTTTTTCTCAAATGTAATAACGGATGCTAGAATGCGATTCGGGGTGGAATTCCAAGTCTAAAAATTTTATTATTAGCTGTTTTTAAAAATCGAGTGTTTTTGCTGCCCGAGGAAGACAACGCGTGATGCCGCGGGCAGAAAAAAAGCTGCCCAGGAGCAAAAAATTTTTTTTCTCACATGTAATAACGGATGCTAGAATGTGATTCGGGGTGGAATTCCATGTCTAAAAATATTATTATTAGCTGTTTTTAAAAATTGAGTGTTTTTGCTGCCCGAGGAAGAAAACGTGTGATGTCCCGGTAATAAAAAAAGCAGCCTAGGAGCAAAAAAAATTTTTTTTCTCAAATGTAATAACGGATGCTAGAATGTGATTCGGGGTGGAATTCTATGTCTAAAAATATTATTATTAGCTGTTTTTAAAAATCGAGTGTTTTTCCTGCCTGAGGAAGAAAACGCGTGATGCCGCGGTCAGAAAAAAGCTGCCCAGGAGCAAAAAAATTTTTTTCTCAAATGTAATAAAGGATGCTAGAATGTGATTCGGGGTGGAATTCCATGTCTAAAAATATTATTATTAGTTGTTTTTGAAAATCGAGTGTTTTTGCTGCCCGAGGAAGAATACGCGTGATGCTGCGATAGGAAAAAAAGCTGCCCAGGAGCAAAAAAAATTTTTTTTCTCAAATGTAATAACGGATGCTAGAATGTGATTCGGGGTGGAATTCCATGTCTAAAAATATTACTATTAGCTGTTTTTAAAAATCGAGTGTTTTTGCTGCCCGAGGAAGAAAACGTGTGATGCCGCCGTCAGAAAAAAAGCTGCCCAGGAGCAAAAAAAAATTTTCTTTCCCAAATGTAATAACGGATGCTAGAATGTGATTCGGAGTGGAATTCCATGTCTAAAAATATTATTATTAGCTGTTTTTAAAAATCGAGTGTTTTTGCTGCCCGAGGAAGGAAACGCGTGATGATGCGGTCAGAAAAAAAGCTGCCCAGGAGCAAAAAAATTTTTTTTCTCAAATGTAATAACGGATGGTAGAATGTGATTCGGGGTGGAATTCCATGTCTAAAAATATTATTATTAGCTGTTTTTAAAAATCGAATGTTTTTGCTTCCCGAGGAAGAAAACGCCTGATGCCGCGGTCAGAAAAAAAGCTGCCCAGGAGCAAAAAAATTTTTTTTTCTCAAATGTAATAACGGATACTAGAATGTGATTTGGGGTGGAATTCCATGTCTAAAAATATTATTATTAGCTGTTTTTAAAAATCGAGTGTTTTTGCTGCCCGAGGAAGAAAACGCGTGATGCCGCGGTCAGAAAAAAAGCTGCCCAGGAGCAAAAAAATTTTTTTTTCTTAAATGTACTAACGGATGCTAGAATGTGATTCGGGGTGGAATTCCATGTCTAAAAATATTATTATTAGCTGTTTTTAACAATCGAGTGTTTTTGCTGCCCGAGGAAGAAAACGCGTGATGCTGCCGTCAGAAAAAAAGCTGCCCAGGAGCAAAAAAAAATTTTCTTTCCCAAATGTAATAACGGATGGTAGAATGTGATGCGGTGTGGAATTCCATGTCTAAAAATATTATTATTAGCAGTTTTTAAAAATTGAGTATTTTTGCTGCCCGAGGAAGAAAACGCATGATGCCGCGGTCAGAAAAAAAGCTGCACAGGAGCAAAAAAAATTTTTTTTCTCAAATGTAATAATGGATGGTAGAATGTGATTCAGGGTGGAATTCCATGTCTAAAAATATTATTATTAGCTGTTTTTAAAAATCGAGTGTTTTTGCTGCCCGAGGAAGAAAACGCGTGATGCCGCCGTTAGAAAATAGGTGCCAAGGAGCAAAAAAAAATTTTTTTCTCAAATGTAATAACGGATGCGAGAGGAAGAAAACGTGTGATGCCCCGGTAATAAAAAAAGCAGCCCATGAGAAAAAAATTTTTTTTTCTCAAATGTAATAACGGATGCTAGAATGCGATTCGGGGTGGAATTCCATGTCTAAAAATTTTATTATTAGCTGTTTTTAAAAATCGAGTGTTTTTGTTGCCCGAGGAAGACAACGCGTGATGCCGCGGTCAGAAAAAAAGCTGCCCAGGAGCAAAAAATTTTTTTTCTCACATGTAATAACGGATGCTAGAATGTGATTCGGGGTGGAATTCCATGTCTAAAAATATTATTATTAATTGTTTTTGAAAATCGAGTGTTTTTGCTGCCCGAGGAAGAATAATCGTGATGCTGCGATAGGAAAAAAAGCTGCCCAGGAGCAAAAAAAATTTTTTTTCTCAAATGTAATAACGGATGCTAGAATGTGTTTCGGGGTGGAATTCCATGTCTAAAAATATTACTATTAGCTGTTTTTAAAAATCGAGTGTTTTTGCTGCCCGAGGAAGAAAACGCGTGATGCCGCGGTCAGAAAAAAGCTGCCCAGGAGCAAAAAAATTTTTTTCTCAAATGTAATAAAGGATGCTAGAATGTGATTCGGGGTGGAATTCCATGTCTAAAAATATTACTATTAGCTGTTTTTAAAAATCGAGTGTTTTTGCTGCCCGAGGAAGACAACGTGTGATGCCCCGGTAATAAAAAAAGCAGCCCAGGAGAAAAAAATTTTTTTTTCTCAAATGTAATAACGGATGCTAGAATGCGATTCGGGGTGGAATTCCATGTCTAAAAATTTTATTATTAGCTGTTTTTAAAAATCGAGTGTTTTTGCTACCCGAGGAAGACAACGCGTGATGCCGCGGGCAGAAAAAAAGCTGCCCAGGAGCAAAAAATTTTTTTTCTCACATGTAATAACGGATGCTAGAATGTGATTCGGGGTGGAATTCCATGTCTAAAAATATTATTATTAGCTGTTTTTAAAAATCGAGTGTTTTTGCTGCCCGAGGAAGAAAACGTGTGAGGCCCCGGTAAGAAAAAAATCAGCCCAGGAGAAAAAAATTTTTTTTTTCTCAAATGTAATAACGGATGCGAGAATGTGATTCGGGGTGGAATTCCATGTCTAAAAATATTTTTATTAGCTGTTTTTAAAAATCGAGTGGTTTTGCTGCCGGAGGAAGAAAATGCGTGATGCCGCGGTCAGAAAGAAAGCTGACCAGGAGCAAAAAAAATTTTTTTTCTCAAATGTATTAACGGATGCTAGAATGTGATTGGGGTGTTATTCCATGTCTAAAAATATTACTATTAGCTGTTTTTAAAAATCAAGTGTATTTGCTGCCCGAGGAATAAAACGTGTGATGCCCCGGTAATAAAAAAAGCAGCCAAGGAGCAAAAAAAATTTTTTTTCTCAAATGTAATAACGGATGCTAGAATGTGATTCGGGGTGGAATTCCATGTCTAAAAATATTACTATTAGCTTTTTTTAAAAATCGAGTGTTTTTGCTGCCCGAGGAAGAAAACGTGTGATGCCCCGGTAATAAAAAAAGCAGCCCAGGAGAAAAAAAATTTTTTTTCTCAAATGTAATAACGGAAACTAGAATGCGATTCGGGGTGGAATTCCATGTCTAAAAATCTTATTATTAGCTGTTTTTAAAAATCGAGTGTTTTTGCTGCCCGAGGAAGAAAACGTATGATGCCCCGGTAATAAAAAAAGCAGCCCAGGAGAAAAAAATTTTTTTTTTCTCAAATGTAATAACGGATGCTAGAATCCGATTCGGGGTGGAAATCCATGTCTAAAAATATTATTATTAGCTGTTTTTAAAAATTGAGTTTTTTTGCTGCCCGAGGAAGAAAACATGTGATGTCCCGGTAATAAAAAAAGCAGCCTAGGAGGAAAAAAATTTTTTTTTCTCAAATGTAATAACGGATGCTAGAATCCGATTTGGGGTGGAATTCCATGTCTAAAAATATTATTATTAGCTGTTTTTAAAAATCGAGTGTTTTTGCTGCCTGAGGAAGAAAACGCGTGATGCCGCGGTCAGAAAAAAGCTGCCCAGGAGCAAAAAATTTTTTTTCTCAAATGTAATAAAGGATGCTAGAATGTGATTCGGGGTGGAATTCCATGTCTAAAAATATTATTATTAGTTGTTTTTGAAAATCGAGTGTTTTTGCTGCCCGAGGAAGAATACACGTGATGCTGCGATAGGAAAAAAAGCTGCCCAGGAGCAAAAAAAATTTTTTTTCTCAAATGTAATAACGGATGCTAGAATGTGATTCGGGGTGGAATTCCATGTCTAAAAATCTTACTATTAGCTGTTTTTAAAAATCGAGTGTTTTTGCTGCCCGAGGAAGAAAACGTGTGATGCCCCGGTAATAAAAAAAGCAGCCCAGGAGAAAAAAAATTTTTTTTCTCAAATGTAATAACGGATGCTAGAATGCGATTCGGGGTGGAATTCCATGTCTAAAAATTTTATTATTAGCTGTTTTTAAAAATCGAGTGTTTTTGCTGCCCGAGGAAGACAAGGCGTGATGCCGCGGGCAGAAAAAAAGCTGCCCAGGAGCAAAAAAATTTTTTTCTCACATGTAATAACGGATGCTAGAATGTGATTCGGGGTGGAATTCCATGTCTAAAAATATTATTATTAGCTGTTTTTAAAAATCGAGTGTTTTTGCTGCCCGAGGAAGAAAACGTGTGAGGCCCCGGTAAGAAAAAAATCAGCCCAGGAGAAAATTTTTTTTTTTCTCAAATGTAATAACGGATGCGAGAATGTGATTCAGGGTGGAATTCCATGTCTAAAAATATTTTTATTAGCTGTTTTTAAAAATCGAGTGGTTTTGCTGCCGGAGGAAGAAAATGCGTGATGCCGCGGTGAGAAAGAAAGCTGACCAGGAGCAAAAAAAATTTTTTTTCTCAAATGTATTAACGGATGCTAGAATGTGATTGGGGTGTTATTCCATGTCTAAAAATATTACTATTAGCTGTTTTTAAAAATCAAGTGTATTTGCTGCCCGAGGAATAAAACGTGTGATGCCCCGGTAATAAAAAAAGCAGCCAAGGAGCAAAAAAAATTTTTTTTCTCAAATGTAATAACGGATGCTAGAATGTGATTCGGGGTGGAATTCCATGTCTAAAAATATTACTATTAGCTGTTTTTAAAAATCGAGTGTTTTTGCTTCCCGAGGAAGAAAACGTGTGATGCCCCGGTAATAAAAAAAGCAGCCCAGGAGAAAAAAATTTTTTTTTTCTCAAATGTAATAATGGAAACTAGAATGCGATTCGGGGTGGAATTCCATGTCTAAAAATCTTATTATTAGCTGTTTTTAAAAATCGAGTGTTTTTGCTGCCCGAGGAGGAAAACGTGTGATGCCCCGGTAATAAAAAAAGCAGCCTAGGAGCAAAAAAATTTTTTTTTCTCAAATGTAATAACGGATGCTAGAATGTGATTCGGGGTGGAATTCTATGTCTAAAAATATTATTATTAGCTGTTTTTAAAAATCGAGTGTTTTTGCTGCCTGAGGAAGAAAACGCGTGATGCCGCGGTCAGAAAAAAGCTGCCCAGGAGCAAAAAAAATTTTTTTTCTCAAATGTAATAACGGATGCTAGAATGTGATTCGGGGTGGAATTCCATGTCTAAAAATCTTACTATTAGCTGTTTTTAAAAATCGAGTGTTTTTGCTGCCCGAGGAAGAAAACGTGTGATGCCCCGGTAATAAAAAAAGCAGCCCAGGAGAAAAAAAATTTTTTTTCTCAAATGTAATAACGGATGCTAGAATGCGATTCGGGGTGGAATTCCATGTCTAAAAGTTTTATTATTAGCTGTTTTTAAAAATCGAGTGTTTTTGCTGCCCGAGGAAGACAAGGCGTGATGCCGCGGGCAGAAAAAAAGCTGCCCAGGAGCAAAAAAAATTTTTTCTCACATGTAATAACGGATGCTAGAATGTGATTCGGGGTGGAATTCCATGTCTAAAAATATTATTATTAGCTGTTTTTAAAAATCGAGTGTTTTTGCGGCCCGAGGAAGAAAACGTGTGAGGCCCCGGTAAGAAAAAAATCAGCCCAGGAGAAAAATTTTTTTTTTCTCAAATGTAATAACGGATGCGAGAATGTGATTCAGGGTGGAATTCCATGTCTAAAAATATTTTTATTAGCTGTTTTTAAAAATCGAGTGGTTTTGCTGCCGGAGGAAGAAAATGCGTGATGCCGCGGTCAGAAAGAAAGCTGACCAGGAGCAAAAAAAATTTTTTTTCTCAAATGTATTAACGGATGCTAGAATGTGATTGGGGTGTTATTCCATGTCTAAAAATATTACTATTAGCTGTTTTTAAAAATTGAGTGTTTTTGCTGCCCGAGGAAGAAAACATGTGATGTCCCGGTAATAAAAAAAGCAGCCTAGGAGGAAAAAATTTTTTTTTTCTCAAATGTAATAACGGATGCTAGAATGTGATTCGGGGTGGAATTCTATGTCTAAAAATATTATTATTAGCTGTTTTTAAAAATCGAGTGTTTTTGCTGCCTGAGGAAGAAAACGCGTGATGCCGTGGTCAGAAAAAAGCTGCCCAGGAGCAAAAAAATTTTTTTCTCAAATGTAATAACGGATGCTAGAATGTGATTGGGGTGTTATTCCATGTCTAAAAATATTACTATTAGCTGTTTTTAAAAATTGAGTGTTTTTGCTGCCCGAGGAAGAAAACATGTGATGTCCCGGTAATAAAAAAAGCAGCCTAGGAGGAAAAAAATTTTTTTTTCTCAAATGTAATAACGGATGCTAGAATGTGATTCGGGGTGGAATTCTATGTCTAAAAATATTATTATTAGCTGTTTTTAAAAATCGAGTGTTTTTGCTGCCTGAGGAAGAAAACGCGTGATGCCGTGGTCAGAAAAAAGCTGCCCAGGAGCAAAAAAATTTTTTTCTCAAATGTAATAACGGATGCTAGAATGTGATTCGGGGTGGAATTCCATGTCTAAAAATATTATTATTAGTTGTTTTTGAAAATCGAGTGTTTTTGCTGCCCGAGGAAGACAACGCGTGATGCCGCGGTCAGAAAAAAAGCTGCCCAGGAGCAAAAAATTTTTTTTCTCAAATGTATTAACGGATGCTAGAATGTGATTCGGGGTGAAATTCCATGTCTAAAAATATTATTATTAGCTGTTTTTAAAAATCGAGTGTTTTTGCTGCCCGAGGAAGAAAACGTGTGAGGCCCCGGTAAGAAAAAAATCAGCCCAGGAGAAAAAAATTTTTTTTTTCTCAAATGTAATAACGGATGCGAGAATGTGATTCGGGGTGGAATTCCATGTCTAAAAATATTTTTATTAGCTGTTTTTAAAAATTGAGTGGTTTTGCTGCCGGAGGAAGAAAATGCGTGATGCCGCGGTCAGAAAGAAAGCTGCCCAGGAGCAAAAAAAATTTTTTTTCTCAAATGTAATAACGGATGCTAGAATGTGATTGGGGTGTTATTCCATGTCTAAAAATATTACTATTAGCTGTTTTTAAAAATCAAGTGTATTTGCTGCCCGAGGAATAAAACGTGTGATGCCCCGGTAATAAAAAAAGCAGCCAAGGAGCAAAAAAATTTTTTTTTCTCAAATGTAATAACGGATGCGAGAATGTGATTCGGGGTGGAATTCCATGTCTAAAAATATTATTATTAGCTGTTTTTAAAAATCGAGTGTTTTTGCTGCCCGAGGAAGAAAACGTGTGATGCCCCGGTAATAAAAAAAGCAGCCGAGGAGAAAAAAATTTTTTTTTCTCAAATGTAATAACGGATACTAGAATGCGATTCGGGGTGGAATTCCATGTCTAAAAATTTTATTATTAGCTGTTTTTAAAAATCGAGTGTTTTTGCTGCCCGAGGAAGAAAACGTGTGATGCCCCGGTAATAAAAAAAGCAGCCCAGGAGAAAAAAATTTTTTTTTCTCAAATGTAATAACGGATGCTAGAATCCAATTCGGGGTGGAATTCCATGTCTAAAAATATTATTATTAGCTGTTTTTAAAAATTGAGTGTTTTTGCTGCCCGAGGAAGAAAACATGTGATGTCCCGGTAATAAAAAAAGCAGCCTAGGAGCAAAAAAATTTTTTTTTCTCAAATGTAATAACGGATGCTAGAATGTGATTCGGGGTGGAATTCTATGTCTAAAAATATTATTATTAGCTGTTTTTAAAAATCGAGTGTTTTTGCTGCCTGAGGAAGAAAACACGTGATGCCGCGGTCAGAAAAAAGCTGCCCAGGAGCAAAAAAATTTTTTTCTCAAATGTAATAACGGATGCTAGAATGTGATTCGGGGTGGAATTCCATGTCTAAAAATATTATTATTAGTTGTTTTTGAAAATCGAGTGTTTTTGCTGCCCGAGGAAGAATACGCGTGATGCTGCGATAGGAAAAAAAGCTGCCCAGGAGCAAAAAAAATTTTTTTTCTCAAATGTAATAACGGATGCTAGAATGTGATTCGGGGTGGAATTCCATGTCTAAAAATATTACTATTAGCTGTTTTTAAAAATCGAGTGTTTTTGCTGCCCGAGGAAGAAAACGTGTGATGCCCCGGTAATAAAAAAAGCAGCCCAGGAGAAAAAAATTTTTTTTTCTCAAATGTAATAACGGATGCTAGAATGCGATTCGGGGTGGAATTCCATGTCTAAAAATTTTATTATTAGCTGTTTTTAAAAATCGAGTGTTTTTGCTGCCCGAGGAAGACAACGCGTGATGCCGCGGTCGGAAAAAAAGCTGCCCAGGAGAAAAAAATTTTTTTTCTCACATGTAATAACGGATGCTAGAATGTGATTCGGGGTGGAATTCCATGTCTAAAAATATTATTATTAGCTGTTTTTAAAAATCGAGTGTTTTTGCTGCCCGAGGAAGAAAACGTGTGAGGCCCCGGTAAGAAAAAAATCAGCCCAGGAGAAAAAATTTTTTTTTTCTCAAATGTAATAACGGATGCGAGAATGTGATTCGGGGTGGAATTCCATGTCTAAAAATATTTTTATTAGCTGTTTTTAAAAATCGAGTGGTTTTGCTGCCGGAGGAGGAAAATGCGTGATGCCGCGGTAAGAAAGAAAGCTGCCAAGGAGCAAAAAAAATTTTTTTTCTCAAATGTAATAACGGATGCTAGAATGTGATTGGGGTGTTATTCCATGTCTAAAAATATTACTATTAGCTGTTTTTAAAAATCAAGTGTATTTGCTGCCCGAGGAATAAAACGTGTGATGCCCCGGTAATAAAAAAAGCAGCCAAGGAGCAAAAAAAATTTTTTTTTCTCAAATGTAATAACGGATGCGAGAATGTGATTCGGGGTGGAATTCCATGTCTAAAAATATTATTATTAGCTGTTTTTAAAAATTGAGTGTTTTTGCTGCCCGAGGAAAAAAACGCGTGATGCCGCGGTCAGAAAGAAAGCTGCCCAGGAGCAAAAAAATTTTTTTTTCTCAAATGTAATAACGGATGCTAGAATGTGATTTGGGGTGGAATTCCATGTCTACAAATATTATTATTAGCTGTTTTTAAAAATCGAGTGTTTTTGCTGCTCGAGGAAGTAAACGCGTGATGCCGCGGTCAGAAAAAAAGGTGCCCAGGAGCAAAAAAAAATTTTTTTTCTCAAATGTAAAAACAGATGCGAGAATGTGATTCGGGGGGGAATTGGATGTCTAAAAATATTATTATTAGCTGTTTTTGAAAATCGAGTGTTTTTGCTGCCCGAGGAAGAAAACGCGTGATGCCGCGGTCAGAAAAATAGCTGCCCAGGAGCAAAAAAATTTTTTTTCTCAAATGTAATAACGGATGCTAGAATGTGATTCGGGGTGGAATTCCATGTCTAAAAATATTACTATTAGCTGTTTTTAAAAATCGAGTGTTTTTGCTGCCCGAGGAAGAAAACGTGTGATGCCCGGTAATAAAAAAAGCAGACCAGGAGAAAAAAAATTTTTTTTTCTCAAATGTAATAACGGATGCTAGAATCCGATTCGGGGTGGAATTCCATGTCTAAAAATATTATTATTAGCTGTTTTTAAAAATCGAGTGTTTTTGCTGCCCGAGGAAGACAACGCGTAATGCCGTGGTGAGAAAAATAGCTGCCCAGGAGCAAAAAAAATTTTTTTTCTCAAATGTAATAACGGATGCTAGAATGTGATTCGGGGTGGAATTCCATGTCTAAAAATATTACTATTAGCTGTTTTTAAAAATCGAGTGTTTTTGCTGCCCGAGGAAGAAAACGTGTGAGGCCCCGGTAAGAAAAAAATCAGCCCAGGAGAAAAAAATTTTTTTTTCCTCAAATGTAATAACGGATGCGAGAATGTGATTCGGGGTGGAATTCCATGTCTAAAAATATTTTTATTAGCTGTTTTTAAAAATCGAGTGGTTTTGCTGCCGGAGGAAGAAAACACGTGATGCCGCGGTCAGAAAAAAGCTGCCCAGGAGCAAAAAAATTTTTTTCTCAAATGTAATAACGGATGCTAGAATGTGATTCGGGGTGGAATTCCATGTCTAAAAATATTATTATTAGTTGTTTTTGAAAATCGAGTGTTTTTGCTGCCCGAGGAAGAATACGCGTGATGCTGCGATAGGAAAAAAAGCTGCCCAGGAGCAAAAAAAATTTTTTTTCTCAAATGTAATAACGGATGCTAGAATGTGATTCGGGGTGGAATTCCATGTCTAAAAATATTACTATTAGCTGTTTTTAAAAATCGAGTGTTTTTGCTGCCCGAGGAAGAAAACGTGTGATGCCCCGGTAATAAAAAAAGCAGCCCAGGAGAAAAAAATTTTTTTTTCTCAAATGTAATAACGGATGCTAGAATGCGATTCGGGGTGGAATTCCATGTCTAAAAATTTTATTATTAGCTGTTTTTAAAAATCGAGTGTTTTTGCTGCCCGAGGAAGACAACGCGTGATGCCGCGGTCGGAAAAAAAGCTGCCCAGGAGAAAAAAATTTTTTTTCTCACATGTAATAACGGATGCTAGAATGTGATTCGGGGTGGAATTCCATGTCTAAAAATATTATTATTAGCTGTTTTTAAAAATCGAGTGTTTTTGCTGCCCGAGGAAGAAAACGTGTGAGGCCCCGGTAAGAAAAAAATCAGCCCAGGAGAAAAAATTTTTTTTTTCTCAAATGTAATAACGGATGCGAGAATGTGATTCGGGGTGGAATTCCATGTCTAAAAATATTTTTATTAGCTGTTTTTAAAAATCGAGTGGTTTTGCTGCCGGAGGAGGAAAATGCGTGATGCCGCGGTAAGAAAGAAAGCTGCCAAGGAGCAAAAAAAATTTTTTTTCTCAAATGTAATAACGGATGCTAGAATGTGATTGGGGTGTTATTCCATGTCTAAAAATATTACTATTAGCTGTTTTTAAAAATCAAGTGTATTTGCTGCCCGAGGAATAAAACGTGTGATGCCCCGGTAATAAAAAAAGCAGCCAAGGAGCAAAAAAAATTTTTTTTTCTCAAATGTAATAACGGATGCGAGAATGTGATTCGGGGTGGAATTCCATGTCTAAAAATATTATTATTAGCTGTTTTTAAAAATTGAGTGTTTTTGCTGCCCGAGGAAAAAAACGCGTGATGCCGCGGTCAGAAAGAAAGCTGCCCAGGAGCAAAAAAATTTTTTTTTCTCAAATGTAATAACGGATGCTAGAATGTGATTTGGGGTGGAATTCCATGTCTACAAATATTATTATTAGCTGTTTTTAAAAATCGAGTGTTTTTGCTGCTCGAGGAAGTAAACGCGTGATGCCGCGGTCAGAAAAAAAGGTGCCCAGGAGCAAAAAAAAATTTTTTTTCTCAAATGTAAAAACAGATGCGAGAATGTGATTCGGGGGGGAATTGGATGTCTAAAAATATTATTATTAGCTGTTTTTGAAAATCGAGTGTTTTTGCTGCCCGAGGAAGAAAACGCGTGATGCCGCGGTCAGAAAAATAGCTGCCCAGGAGCAAAAAAATTTTTTTTCTCAAATGTAATAACGGATGCTAGAATGTGATTCGGGGTGGAATTCCATGTCTAAAAATATTACTATTAGCTGTTTTTAAAAATCGAGTGTTTTTGCTGCCCGAGGAAGAAAACGTGTGATGCCCGGTAATAAAAAAAGCAGCCCAGGAGAAAAAAAATTTTTTTTTCTCAAATGTAATAACGGATGCTAGAATCCGATTCGGGGTGGAATTCCATGTCTAAAAATATTATTATTAGCTGTTTTTAAAAATCGAGTGTTTTTGCTGCCCGAGGAAGACAACGCGTAATGCCGTGGTGAGAAAAATAGCTGCCCAGGAGCAAAAAAAATTTTTTTTCTCAAATGTAATAACGGATGCTAGAATGTGATTCGGGGTGGAATTCCATGTCTAAAAATATTACTTTTATTTTTTTTTATAAATCGAGTGTTTTTGCTGCCCGAGGAAGAAAACGTGTGAGGCCCCGGTAAGAAAAAAATCAGCCCAGGAGAAAAAAATTTTTTTTTCCTCAAATGTAATAACGGATGCGAGAATGTGATTCGGGGTGGAATTCCATGTCTAAAAATATTTTTATTAGCTGTTTTTAAAAATCGAGTGGTTTTGCTGCCGGAGGAAGAAAATGTGTGATGCCGCGGTCAGAAAGAAAGCTGCCCAGGAGCAAAAAAAATTTTTTTTCTCATATGTATTAACGGATGCTAGAATGTGATTGGGGTGTTATTCCATGTCTAAAAATATTACTATTAGCTGTTTTTAAAAATCAAGTGTATTTGCTGCCCGAGGAATAAAACGTGTGATGCCCCGGTAATAAAAAAAGCAGCCAAGGAGCAAAAAAAATTTTTTTTCTCAAATGTAATAACGGATGCAAGAATGTGATTTGGGGTGGAATTCCATGTCTAAAAATATTATTATTAGCTGTTTTTAAAAATTGAGTGTTTTTGCTGCCCGAAGACTAAAACGTGTGATGCCACGGTCAGAAAAATAGCTGCCCAGGAGCAAAAAAATTTTTTTTTCTCAAATGTAATAACGGATGCTAGAATGTGATTTGGGGTGGAATTCCATGTCTACAAATATTATTATTAGCTGTTTTTAAAAATCGAGTGTTTTTGCTGCTCGAGGAAGTAAACGCGTGATGCCGCGGTCAGAAAAAAAGGTGCCCAGGAGCAAAAAAAAATTTTTTTTCTCAAATGTAAAAACAGATGCGAGAATGTGATTCGGGGGGGAATTGGATGTCTAAAAATATTATTATTAGCTGTTTTTGAAAATCGAGTGTTTTTGCTGCCCGAGGAAGAAAACGCGTGATGCCGCGGTCAGAAAAATAGCTGCCCACGAGCAAAAAAATTTTTTTTTCTCAAATGTAATAACGGATGCTAGAATGTGATTTGGGGTGGAATTCCATGTCTACAAATATTATTATTAGCTGTTTTTAAAAATCGAGTGTTTTTGCTGCTCGAGGAAGTAAACGCGTGATGCCGCGGTCAGAAAAAAAGGTGCCCAGGAGCAAAAAAAAATTTTTTTTCTCAAATGTAAAAACAGATGCGAGAATGTGATTCGGGGGGGAATTGGATGTCTAAAAATATTATTATTAGCTGTTTTTGAAAATCGAGTGTTTTTGCTGCCCGAGGAAGAAAACGCGTGATGCCGCGTTCAGAAAAATAGCTGCCCAGGAGCAAAAAAATTTTTTTTTCTCAAATGTAATAACGGATGCTAGA
Source organism: Arizona elegans (assembly GCA_022577455.1). NCBI lineage: Eukaryota > Metazoa > Chordata > Lepidosauria > Squamata > Colubridae > Arizona > Arizona elegans. The sequence continues at coordinate 162,735,626 of JAKOOJ010000001.1, forward strand.
ATGTGATTCGGGGTGGAATTCCATGTCTAAAAATATTACTATTAGCTGTTCTTAAAAATCGAGTGTTTTTGCTGCCCGAGGAAGAAAACGCGTGATGCCGCGGTCAGAAAAATAGCTGCCCAGGAGCAAAAAAATTTTTTTTTCTCAAATGTAATAACGGATGCTAGAATGTGATTCGGGGTGGAATTCCATGTCTAAAAATATTACTATTAGCTGTTTTTAAAAATCGAGTGTTTTTGCTGCCCGAGGAAGAAAACGTGTGAGGCCCCGGTAAGAAAAAAATCAGCCCAGGAGAAAAAAATTTTTTTTTCCTCAAATGTAATAACGGATGCGAGAATGTGATTCGGGGTGGAATTCCATGTCTAAAAATATTTTTATTAGCTGTTTTTAAAAATCGAGTGGTTTTGCTGCCGGAGGAAGAAAATGTGTGATGCCGCGGTCAGAAAGAAAGCTGCCCAGGAGCAAAAAAAATTTTTTTTCTCAAATGTATTAACGGATGCTAGAATGTGATTGGGGTGTTATTCCATGTCTAAAAATATTACTATTAGCTGTTTTTAAAAATCAAGTGTATTTGCTGCCCGAGGAATAAAACGTGTGATGCCCCGGTAATAAAAAAAGCAGCCAAGGAGCAAAAAAAATTTTTTTTCTCAAATGTAATAACGGATGCAAGAATGTGATTCGGGGTGGAATTCCATGTCTAAAAATATTATTATTAGCTGTTTTTAAAAATCGAGTGTTTTTGCTGCCCGAAGACTAAAACGTGTGATGCCACGGTCAGAAAAATAGCTGCCCAGGAGCAAAAAAATTTTTTTTTCTCAAATGTAATAACGGATGCTAGAATGTGATTTGGGGTGGAATTCCATGTCTACAAATATTATTATTAGCTGTTTTTAAAAATCGAGTGTTTTTGCTGCTCGAGGAAGTAAACGCGTGATGCCGCGGTCAGAAAAAAAGGTGCCCAGGAGCAAAAAAAAATTTTTTTTCTCAAATGTAAAAACAGATGCGAGAATGTGATTCGGGGGGGAATTGGATGTCTAAAAATATTATTATTAGCTGTTTTTGAAAATCGAGTGTTTTTGCTGCCCGAGGAAGAAAACGCGTGATGCCGCGGTCAGAAAAATAGCTGCCCAGGAGCAAAAAAATTTTTTTTTCTCAAATGTAATAACGGATGCTAGAATGTGATTCGGGGTGGAATTCCATGTCTAAAAATATTACTATTAGCTGTTCTTAAAAATCGAGTGTTTTTGCTGCCCGAGGAAGAAAACGTGTGATGCCCCGGTAAGAAAAAAATCAGCCCAGGAGAAAAAAATTTTTTTTTTCTCAAATGTAATAACGGATGCTAGAATGTGATTCGGGGTGGAATTCCATGTCTAAAAATATTTTTATTAGCTGTTTTTAAAAATCGAGTGGTTTTGCTGCCGGAGGAAGAAAATGCGTGATGCCCGGTCAGAAAGAAAGCTGCCCAGGAGCAAAAAAAATTTTTTTTATCAAATGTAATAACGGATGCTAGAATGTGATTCGGGGTGGAATTCCATGTCTAAAAATATTACTATTAGCTGTTTTTAAAAATCGAGTGTTTTTGCTGCCCGAGGAAGACAACGCGTGATGCCGCGGTGAGAAAAATAGCTGCCCAGGAGCAAAAAAAATTTTTTTTCTCAAATGTAATAACGGATGCTAGAATGTGATTCGGGGTGGAATTCCATGTCTAAAAATATTATTAGCTGTTTTTAAAAATCGAGTGTTTTTGCTGCCCGAGGAAGAAAACGGGTGATGCCGCGGTAAGAAAAAAACCTGCCCAGGAGCAAAAAATTTTTTTTTTCTCAAATGTAATAACGGATGCTAGAATGTGATTCGGGGTGGAATTCCATGTCTAAAAATATTACTATTAGCTGTTTTTAAAAATCGAGTGTTTTTGCTGCCCGAGGAAGAAAACGTGTGATGCCCCGGTAAGAAAAAAATCAGCCCAGGAGAAAAATTTTTTTTTTTCTCAAATGTAATAACGGATGCTAGAATGTGATTCGGGGTGGAATTCCATGTCTAAAAATATTTTTATTAGCTGTTTTTAAAAATCGAGTGGTTTTGCTGCCGGAGGAAGAAAATGCATGATGCCGCGGTCAGAAAGAAAGCTGCCCAGGAGCAAAAAAAATTTTTTTTCTCAAATGTAATAACGGATGCTAGAATGTGATTCCGGGTGGAATTCCATGTCTAAAAATATTACTATTAGCTGTTTTTAAAAATCGAGTGTTTTTGCTGCCTGAGGAAGAAAACGCGTGATGCCGCGGTGAGAAAAATAGCTGCCCAGTAGCAAAAAAAATTTTTTTTCTCAAATGTAATATCGGATGCTAGAATGTGATTCAGGGTGGAATTCCATGTCTAAAAATATTATTATTAGCTGTTTTTAAAAATCGAGTGTTTTTGCATCCCGAGGAAGAAAACGCGTGATGCCGCGGTAAGAAAAAAAGCTGCCCAGGAGCAAAAAATTTTTTTTTCTCAAATGTACTAACGGCTGCTAGAATGTGATTCGGGGTGGAATTCCATGTCTAAAAATATTACTATTAGCTGTTTTTAAAAATTGACTCTTTTTGCTGCCCGAGGAAGAAAATGCGTGATGCCGTGGTCAGAAAAAAAGCTGCCCAGGAGCAAAAAAATTTTTTTTTCTCAAAGGTAATAACGGATGCTAGAATGAGATTCGGGGTGGAATTCCATGTCTAAAAATATTATTATTAGCTGTTTTTAACAATCGAGTGTTTTTGCTGCCCAAGGAAGAAAACGTGTGATGCCCCGGTAAGAAAAAAATCAGCCCAGGAGAAAAAAAATTTTTTTTTCTCAAATGTAATAACGGATGCTAGAATGTGATTCGGGGTGGAATTCCATGTCTAAAAATATTTTTATTAGCTGTTTTTAAAAATCGAGTGGTTTTGCTGCCGGAGGAAGAAAATGCGTGATGCCGCGGTCAGAAAGAAAGCTGCCCAGGAGCAAAAAAAATTTTTTTTCTCAAATGTAATAACGGATGCTAGAATGTGATTCCGGGTGGAATTCCATGTCTAAAAATATTACTATTAGCTGTTTTTAAAAATCGAGTGTTTTTGCTGCCTGAGGAAGAAAACGCGTGATGCCGCGGTGAGAAAAATAGCTGCCCAGGAGCAAAAAAAATTTTTTTTCTCAAATGTAATATCGGATGCTAGAATGTGATTCAGGGTGGAATTCCATGTCTAAAAATATTATTATTAGCTGTTTTTAAAAATCGAGTGTTTTTGCATCCCGAGGAAGAAAACGCGTGATGCCGCGGTAAGAAAAAAAGCTGCCCAGGAGCAAAAAATTTTTTTTTCTCAAATGTACTAACGGATGCTAGAATGTGATTCGGGGTGGAATTCCATGTCTAAAAATATTACTATTAGCTGTTTTTAAAAATTGACTCTTTTTGCTGCCCGAGGAAGAAAATGCGTGATGCCGTGGTCAGAAAAAAAGCTGCCCAGGAGCAAAAAAATTTTTTTTTCTCAAATGTAATAACGGATGCTAGAATGAGATTCGGGGTGGAATTCCATGTCTAAAAATATTATTATTAGCTGTTTTTAACAATCGAGTGTTTTTGCTGCCCAAGGAAGAAAACGGGTGATGCCGCGGTAAGAAAAAAAGCTGCCCAGGAGCAAAAAATTTTTTTTTCTCAAATGTAATAACGGATGCTAGAATGTGATTCGGGGTGGAATTCCATGTCTAAAAATATTACTATTAGCTGTTTTTAAAAATCGAGTGTTTTTGCTGCCCGAGGAAGAAAACGTGTGATGCCCCGGTAAGGAAAAAATCAGCCCAGGAGAAAAAAATTTTTTTTTTCTCAAATGTAATAACGGATGCTAGAATGTGATTCGGGGTGGAATTCCATTTCTAAAAATATTTTTATTAGCTGTTTTTAAAAATCGAGTGGTTTTGCTGCCGGAGGAAGAAAATGCGTGATGCCGCGGTCAGAAAGAAAGCTGCCCAGGAGCAAAAAAAATTTTTTTTCTCAAATGTAATAACGGATGCTAGAATGTGATTCGGGGTGGAATTCCATGTCTAAAAATATTACTATTAGCTGTTTTTAAAAATCGACTCTTTTTGCTGCCCGAGGAAGAAAATGCGTGATGCCGTGGTCAGAAAAAAAGCTGCCCAGGAGCAAAAAAATTTTTTTTCTCAAATGTAATAACGGATGCTAGAATGTGATTCGGGGTGGAATTCCATGTCTAAAAATATTATTATTAGCTGTTTTTAACAATCGAGTGTTTTTGCTGCCCAAGGAAGAAAATGCGTGATGCCGTGGTCAGAAAAAAAGCCGTCGAGGAGCAAAAAATTTTTTTTCTCAAATGTAATAACGGATGCTAGAATGTGATTCGGGGTGGAATTCCATGTCTAAAAATATTATTATTAGCTGTTTTTAACAATCGAGTGTTTTTGCTGCCCAAGGAAGAAAATGCGTGATGCCGTGGTCAGAAAAAAAGCCGTCGAGGAGCAAAAAATTTTTTTTCTCAAATGTAATAACGGATGCTAGAATGTGATTCGGGGTGGAATTCCATGTCTAAAAATATTTTTATTAGCTGTTTTTAAAAATCGAGTGTTTTTGCTGCCCGAGGAAGAAAACGCGTGATGCCGCGGTCAGAAAAATAGCTGCCCAGGAGCAAAAAAATTTTTTTTCTCAAATGTAATAACGGATGCTAGAATGTGATTCGGGGTGGAATTCCATGTCTAAAAATATTACTATTAGCTGTTTTTAAAAATCGAGTGTTTTTGCTGCCCGAGGAAGAAAACGTGTGATGCCCGGTAATAAAAAAAGCAGCCCAGGAGAAAAAAAAATTTTTTTTCTCAAATGTAATAACGGATGCTAGAATCCGATTCGGGGTGGAATTCCATGTCTAAAAATATTATTATTAGCTGTTTTTAAAAATCGAGTGTTTTTGCTGCCCGAGGAAGACAACGCGTGATGCCGCGGTGAGAAAAATAGCTGCCCAGGAGCAAAAAAAATTTTTTTTCTCAAATGTAATAACGGATGCTAGAATGTGATTCGGGGTGGAATTCCATGTCTAAAAATATTACTATTAGCTGTTTTTAAAAATCGAGTGTTTTTGCTGCCCGAGGAAGAAAACGTGTGAGGCCCCGGTAAGAAAAAAATCAGCCCAGGAGAAAAAAATTTTTTTTCCTCAAATGTAATAACAGATGCGAGAATGTGATTCGGGGTGGAATTCCATGTCTAAAAATATTTTTATTAGCTGTTTTTAAAAATCGAGTGCTTTTGCTGCCGGAGGAAGAAAATGTGTGATGCCGCGGTCAGAAAGAAAGCTGCCCAGGAGCAAAAAAAATTTTTTTTCTCAAATGTATTAACGGATGCTAGAATGTGATTGGGGTGTTATTCCATGTCTAAAAATATTACTATTAGCTGTTTTTAAAAATCAAGTGTATTTGCTGCCCGAGGAATAAAACGTGTGATGCCCCGGTAATAAAAAAAGCAGCCAAGGAGCAAAAAAAATTTTTTTTCTCAAATGTAATAACGGATGCAAGAATGTGATTCGGGGTGGAATTCCATGTCTAAAAATATTATTATTAGCTGTTTTTAAAAATCGAGTGTTTTTGCTGCCCGAAGACTAAAACGTGTGATGCCACGGTCAGAAAAATAGCTGCCCAGGAGCAAAAAAATTTTTTTTTCTCAAATGTAATAACGGATGCTAGAATGTGATTCGGGGTGGAATTCCATGTCTAAAAATATTACTATTAGCTGTTCTTAAAAATCGAGTGTTTTTGCTGCCCGAGGAAGAAAACGTGTGATGCCCCGGTAAGAAAAAAATCAGCCCAGGAGAAAAAAATTTTTTTTTTCTCAAATGTAATAACGGATGCTAGAATGTGATTCGGGGTGGAATTCCATGTCTAAAAATATTTTTATTAGCTGTTTTTAAAAATCGAGTGGTTTTGCTGCCGGAGGAAGAAAATGCGTGATGCCCGGTCAGAAAGAAAGCTGCCCAGGAGCAAAAAAAATTTTTTTTATCAAATGTAATAACGGATGCTAGAATGTGATTCGGGGTGGAATTCCATGTCTAAAAATATTACTATTAGCTGTTTTTAAAAATCGAGTGTTTTTGCTGCCCGAGGAAGACAACGCGTGATGCCGCGGTGAGAAAAATAGCTGCCCAGGAGCAAAAAAAATTTTTTTTCTCAAATGTAATAACGGATGCTAGAATGTGATTCGGGGTGGAATTCCATGTCTAAAAATATTATTAGCTGTTTTTAAAAATCGAGTGTTTTTGCTGCCCGAGGAAGAAAACGGGTGATGCCGCGGTAAGAAAAAAACCTGCCCAGGAGCAAAAAATTTTTTTTTTCTCAAATGTAATAACGGATGCTAGAATGTGATTCGGGGTGGAATTCCATGTCTAAAAATATTACTATTAGCTGTTTTTAAAAATCGAGTGTTTTTGCTGCCCGAGGAAGAAAACGTGTGATGCCCCGGTAAGAAAAAAATCAGCCCAGGAGAAAAATTTTTTTTTTTCTCAAATGTAATAACGGATGCTAGAATGTGATTCGGGGTGGAATTCCATGTCTAAAAATATTTTTATTAGCTGTTTTTAAAAATCGAGTGGTTTTGCTGCCGGAGGAAGAAAATGCATGATGCCGCGGTCAGAAAGAAAGCTGCCCAGGAGCAAAAAAAATTTTTTTTCTCAAATGTAATAACGGATGCTAGAATGTGATTCCGGGTGGAATTCCATGTCTAAAAATATTACTATTAGCTGTTTTTAAAAATCGAGTGTTTTTGCTGCCTGAGGAAGAAAACGCGTGATGCCGCGGTGAGAAAAATAGCTGCCCAGTAGCAAAAAAAATTTTTTTTCTCAAATGTAATATCGGATGCTAGAATGTGATTCAGGGTGGAATTCCATGTCTAAAAATATTATTATTAGCTGTTTTTAAAAATCGAGTGTTTTTGCATCCCGAGGAAGAAAACGCGTGATGCCGCGGTAAGAAAAAAAGCTGCCCAGGAGCAAAAAATTTTTTTTTCTCAAATGTACTAACGGCTGCTAGAATGTGATTCGGGGTGGAATTCCATGTCTAAAAATATTACTATTAGCTGTTTTTAAAAATTGACTCTTTTTGCTGCCCGAGGAAGAAAATGCGTGATGCCGTGGTCAGAAAAAAAGCTGCCCAGGAGCAAAAAAATTTTTTTTTCTCAAAGGTAATAACGGATGCTAGAATGAGATTCGGGGTGGAATTCCATGTCTAAAAATATTATTATTAGCTGTTTTTAACAATCGAGTGTTTTTGCTGCCCAAGGAAGAAAACGTGTGATGCCCCGGTAAGAAAAAAATCAGCCCAGGAGAAAAAAAATTTTTTTTTCTCAAATGTAATAACGGATGCTAGAATGTGATTCGGGGTGGAATTCCATGTCTAAAAATATTTTTATTAGCTGTTTTTAAAAATCGAGTGGTTTTGCTGCCGGAGGAAGAAAATGCGTGATGCCGCGGTCAGAAAGAAAGCTGCCCAGGAGCAAAAAAAATTTTTTTTCTCAAATGTAATAACGGATGCTAGAATGTGATTCCGGGTGGAATTCCATGTCTAAAAATATTACTATTAGCTGTTTTTAAAAATCGAGTGTTTTTGCTGCCTGAGGAAGAAAACGCGTGATGCCGCGGTGAGAAAAATAGCTGCCCAGGAGCAAAAAAAATTTTTTTTCTCAAATGTAATATCGGATGCTAGAATGTGATTCAGGGTGGAATTCCATGTCTAAAAATATTATTATTAGCTGTTTTTAAAAATCGAGTGTTTTTGCATCCCGAGGAAGAAAACGCGTGATGCCGCGGTAAGAAAAAAAGCTGCCCAGGAGCAAAAAATTTTTTTTTCTCAAATGTACTAACGGATGCTAGAATGTGATTCGGGGTGGAATTCCATGTCTAAAAATATTACTATTAGCTGTTTTTAAAAATTGACTCTTTTTGCTGCCCGAGGAAGAAAATGCGTGATGCCGTGGTCAGAAAAAAAGCTGCCCAGGAGCAAAAAAATTTTTTTTTCTCAAATGTAATAACGGATGCTAGAATGAGATTCGGGGTGGAATTCCATGTCTAAAAATATTATTATTAGCTGTTTTTAACAATCGAGTGTTTTTGCTGCCCAAGGAAGAAAACGGGTGATGCCGCGGTAAGAAAAAAAGCTGCCCAGGAGCAAAAAATTTTTTTTTCTCAAATGTAATAACGGATGCTAGAATGTGATTCGGGGTGGAATTCCATGTCTAAAAATATTACTATTAGCTGTTTTTAAAAATCGAGTGTTTTTGCTGCCCGAGGAAGAAAACGTGTGATGCCCCGGTAAGGAAAAAATCAGCCCAGGAGAAAAAAATTTTTTTTTTCTCAAATGTAATAACGGATGCTAGAATGTGATTCGGGGTGGAATTCCATTTCTAAAAATATTTTTATTAGCTGTTTTTAAAAATCGAGTGGTTTTGCTGCCGGAGGAAGAAAATGCGTGATGCCGCGGTCAGAAAGAAAGCTGCCCAGGAGCAAAAAAAATTTTTTTTCTCAAATGTAATAACGGATGCTAGAATGTGATTCGGGGTGGAATTCCATGTCTAAAAATATTACTATTAGCTGTTTTTAAAAATCGACTCTTTTTGCTGCCCGAGGAAGAAAATGCGTGATGCCGTGGTCAGAAAAAAAGCTGCCCAGGAGCAAAAAAATTTTTTTTCTCAAATGTAATAACGGATGCTAGAATGTGATTCGGGGTGGAATTCCATGTCTAAAAATATTATTATTAGCTGTTTTTAACAATCGAGTGTTTTTGCTGCCCAAGGAAGAAAATGCGTGATGCCGTGGTCAGAAAAAAAGCCGTCGAGGAGCAAAAAATTTTTTTTCTCAAATGTAATAACGGATGCTAGAATGTGATTCGGGGTGGAATTCCATGTCTAAAAATATTATTATTAGCTGTTTTTAACAATCGAGTGTTTTTGCTGCCCAAGGAAGAAAATGCGTGATGCCGTGGTCAGAAAAAAAGCCGTCGAGGAGCAAAAAATTTTTTTTCTCAAATGTAATAACGGATGCTAGAATGTGATTCGGGGTGGAATTCCATGTCTAAAAATATTTTTATTAGCTGTTTTTAAAAATCGAGTGTTTTTGCTGCCCGAGGAAGAAAACGCGTGATGCCGCGGTCAGAAAAATAGCTGCCCAGGAGCAAAAAAATTTTTTTTCTCAAATGTAATAACGGATGCTAGAATGTGATTCGGGGTGGAATTCCATGTCTAAAAATATTACTATTAGCTGTTTTTAAAAATCGAGTGTTTTTGCTGCCCGAGGAAGAAAACGTGTGATGCCCGGTAATAAAAAAAGCAGCCCAGGAGAAAAAAAAATTTTTTTTCTCAAATGTAATAACGGATGCTAGAATCCGATTCGGGGTGGAATTCCATGTCTAAAAATATTATTATTAGCTGTTTTTAACAATCGAGTGTTTTTGCTGCCCAAGGAAGAAAACGTGTGATGCCCCGGTAAGAAAAAAATCAGCCCAGGAGAAAAAAAATTTTTTTTTCTCAAATGTAATAACGGATGCTAGAATGTGATTCGGGGTGGAATTCCATGTCTAAAAATATTTTTATTAGCTGTTTTTAAAAATCGAGTGGTTTTGCTGCCGGAGGAAGAAAATGCGTGATGCCGCGGTCAGAAAGAAAGCTGCCCAGGAGCAAAAAAAATTTTTTTTCTCAAATGTAATAACGGATGCTAGAATGTGATTCCGGGTGGAATTCCATGTCTAAAAATATTACTATTAGCTGTTTTTAAAAATCGAGTGTTTTTGCTGCCTGAGGAAGAAAACGCGTGATGCCGCGGTGAGAAAAATAGCTGCCCAGGAGCAAAAAAAATTTTTTTTCTCAAATGTAATATCGGATGCTAGAATGTGATTCAGGGTGGAATTCCATGTCTAAAAATATTATTATTAGCTGTTTTTAAAAATCGAGTGTTTTTGCATCCCGAGGAAGAAAACGCGTGATGCCGCGGTAAGAAAAAAAGCTGCCCAGGAGCAAAAAAATTTTTTTTCTCAAATGTACTAACGGATGCTAGAATGTGATTCGGGGTGGAATTCCATGTCTAAAAATATTACTATTAGCTGTTTTTAAAAATTGACTCTTTTTGCTGCCCGAGGAAGAAAATGCGTGATGCCGTGGTCAGAAAAAAAGCTGCCCAGGAGCAAAAAAATTTTTTTTTCTCAAATGTAATAACGGATGCTAGAATGAGATTCGGGGTGGAATTCCATGTCTAAAAATATTATTATTAGCTGTTTTTAACAATCGAGTGTTTTTGCTGCCCAAGGAAGAAAACGGGTGATGCCGCGGTAAGAAAAAAAGCTGCCCAGGAGCAAAAAATTTTTTTTTCTCAAATGTAATAACGGATGCTAGAATGTGATTCGGGGTGGAATTCCATGTCTAAAAATATTACTATTAGCTGTTTTTAAAAATCGAGTGTTTTTGCTGCCCGAGGAAGAAAACGTGTGATGCCCCGGTAAGGAAAAAATCAGCCCAGGAGAAAAAAATTTTTTTTTTCTCAAATGTAATAACGGATGCTAGAATGTGATTCGGGGTGGAATTCCATTTCTAAAAATATTTTTATTAGCTGTTTTTAAAAATCGAGTGGTTTTGCTGCCGGAGGAAGAAAATGCGTGATGCCGCGGTCAGAAAGAAAGCTGCCCAGGAGCAAAAAAAATTTTTTTTCTCAAATGTAATAACGGATGCTAGAATGTGATTCGGGGTGGAATTCCATGTCTAAAAATATTACTATTAGCTGTTTTTAAAAATCGACTCTTTTTGCTGCCCGAGGAAGAAAATGCGTGATGCCGTGGTCAGAAAAAAAGCTGCCCAGGAGCAAAAAAATTTTTTTTCTCAAATGTAATAACGGATGCTAGAATGTGATTCGGGGTGGAATTCCATGTCTAAAAATATTATTATTAGCTGTTTTTAACAATCGAGTGTTTTTGCTGCCCAAGGAAGAAAATGCGTGATGCCGTGGTCAGAAAAAAAGCCGTCGAGGAGCAAAAAATTTTTTTTCTCAAATGTAATAACGGATGCTAGAATGTGATTCGGGGTGGAATTCCATGTCTAAAAATATTATTATTAGCTGTTTTTAACAATCGAGTGTTTTTGCTGCCCAAGGAAGAAAATGCGTGATGCCGTGGTCAGAAAAAAAGCCGTCGAGGAGCAAAAAATTTTTTTTCTCAAATGTAATAACGGATGCTAGAATGTGATTCGGGGTGGAATTCCATGTCTAAAAATATTTTTATTAGCTGTTTTTAAAAATCGAGTGTTTTTGCTGCCCGAGGAAGAAAACGCGTGATGCCGCGGTCAGAAAAATAGCTGCCCAGGAGCAAAAAAATTTTTTTTCTCAAATGTAATAACGGATGCTAGAATGTGATTCGGGGTGGAATTCCATGTCTAAAAATATTACTATTAGCTGTTTTTAAAAATCGAGTGTTTTTGCTGCCCGAGGAAGAAAACGTGTGATGCCCGGTAATAAAAAAAGCAGCCCAGGAGAAAAAAAAATTTTTTTTCTCAAATGTAATAACGGATGCTAGAATCCGATTCGGGGTGGAATTCCATGTCTAAAAATATTATTATTAGCTGTTTTTAAAAATCGAGTGTTTTTGCTGCCCGAGGAAGACAACGCGTGATGCCGCGGTGAGAAAAATAGCTGCCCAGGAGCAAAAAAAATTTTTTTTCTCAAATGTAATAACGGATGCTAGAATGTGATTCGGGGTGGAATTCCATGTCTAAAAATATTACTATTAGCTGTTTTTAAAAATCGAGTGTTTTTGCTGCCTGAGGAAGAAAACGTGTGAGGCCCCGGTAAGAAAAAAATCAGCCCAGGAGAAAAAAAATTTTTTTCCTCAAATGTAATAACAGATGCGAGAATGTGATTCGGGGTGGAATTCCATGTCTAAAAATATTTTTATTAGCTGTTTTTAAAAATCGAGTGCTTTTGCTGCCGGAGGAAGAAAATGTGTGATGCCGCGGTCAGAAAGAAAGCTGCCCAGGAGCAAAAAAAATTTTTTTTCTCAAATGTATTAACGGATGCTAGAATGTGATTGGGGTGTTATTCCATGTCTAAAAATATTACTATTAGCTGTTTTTAAAAATCAAGTGTATTTGCTGCCCGAGGAATAAAACGTGTGATGCCCCGGTAATAAAAAAAGCAGCCAAGGAGCAAAAAAAATTTTTTTTCTCAAATGTAATAACGGATGCAAGAATGTGATTCGGGGTGGAATTCCATGTCTAAAAATATTATTATTAGCTGTTTTTAAAAATCGAGTGTTTTTGCTGCCCGAAGACTAAAACGTGTGATGCCACGGTCAGAAAAATAGCTGCCCAGGAGCAAAAAAATTTTTTTTTCTCAAATGTAATAACGGATGCTAGAATGTGATTCGGGGTGGAATTCCATGTCTAAAAATATTACTATTAGCTGTTCTTAAAAATCGAGTGTTTTTGCTGCCCGAGGAAGAAAACGTGTGATGCCCCGGTAAGAAAAAAATCAGCCCAGGAGAAAAAAAATTTTTTTTTCTCAAATGTAATAACGGATGCTAGAATGTGATTCGGGGTGGAATTCCATGTCTAAAAATATTTTTATTAGCTGTTTTTAAAAATCGAGTGGTTTTGCTGCCGGAGGAAGAAAACGCGTGATGCCGCGGTCAGAAAGAAAGCTGCCCAGGAGCAAAAAAAATTTTTTTTATCAAATGTAATAACGGATGCTAGAATGTGATTCGGGGTGGAATTCCATGTCTAAAAATATTACTATTAGCTGTTTTTAAAAATCGAGTGTTTTTGCTGCCCGAGGAAGACAACGCGTGATGCCGCGGTGAGAAAAATAGCTGCCCAGGAGCAAAAAAAATTTTTTTTCTCAAATGTAATAACGGATGCTAGAATGTGATTCGGGGTGGAATTCCATGTCTAAAAATATTATTAGCTGTTTTTAAAAATCGAGTGTTTTTGCTGCCCGAGGAAGAAAACGGGTGATGCCGCGGTAAGAAAAAAACCTGCCCAGGAGCAAAAAATTTTTTTTTCTCAAATGTAATAACGGATGCTAGAATGTGATTCGGGGTGGAATTCCATGTCTAAAAATATTACTATTAGCTGTTTTTAAAAATCGAGTGTTTTTGCTGCCCGAGGAAGAAAACGTGTGATGCCCCGGTAAGAAAAAAATCAGCCCAGGAGAAAAATTTTTTTTTTTCTCAAATGTAATAACGGATGCTAGAATGTGATTCGGGGTGGAATTCCATGTCTAAAAATATTTTTATTAGCTGTTTTTAAAAATCGAGTGGTTTTGCTGCCGGAGGAAGAAAATGCGTGATGCCGCGGTCAGAAAGAAAGCTGCCTAGGAGCAAAAAAAATTTTTTTTCTCAAATGTAATAACGGATGCTAGAATGTGATTCCGGGTGGAATTCCATGTCTAAAAATATTACTATTAGCTGTTTTTAAAAATCGAGTGTTTTTGCTGCCTGAGGAAGAAAACGCGTGATGCCGCGGTGAGAAAAATAGCTGCCCAGGAGCAAAAAAAATTTTTTTTCTCAAATGTAATATCGGATGCTAGAATGTGATTCAGGGTGGAATTCCATGTCTAAAAATATTATTATTAGCTGTTTTTAAAAATCGAGTGTTTTTGCATCCCGAGGAAGAAAACGCGTGATGCCGCGGTAAGAAAAAAAGCTGCCCAGGAGCAAAAAATTTTTTTTTCTCAAATGTACTAACGGCTGCTAGAATGTGATTCGGGGTGGAATTCCATGTCTAAAAATATTACTATTAGCTGTTTTTAAAAATTGACTCTTTTTGCTGCCCGAGGAAGAAAATGCGTGATGCCGTGGTCAGAAAAAAAGCTGCCCAGGAGCAAAAAAATTTTTTTTTCTCAAAGGTAATAACGGATGCTAGAATGAGATTCGGGGTGGAATTCCATGTCTAAAAATATTATTATTAGCTGTTTTTAACAATCGAGTGTTTTTGCTGCCCAAGGAAGAAAACGTGTGATGCCCCGGTAAGAAAAAAATCAGCCCAGGAGAAAAAAAAATTTTTTTTCTCAAATGTAATAACGGATGCTAGAATGTGATTCGGGGTGGAATTCCATGTCTAAAAATATTACTATTAGCTGTTTTTAAAAATCGAGTGTTTTTGCTGCCTGAGGAAGAAAACGCGTGATGCCGCGGTGAGAAAAATAGCTGCCCAGGAGCAAAAAAAATTTTTTTTCTCAAATGTAATATCGGATGCTAGAATGTGATTCAGGGTGGAATTCCATGTCTAAAAATATTATTATTAGCTGTTTTTAAAAATCGAGTGTTTTTGCATCCCGAGGAAGAAAACGCGTGATGCCGCGGTAAGGAAAAAAGCTGCCCAGGAGCAAAAAATTTTTTTTTCTCAAATGTACTAACGGATGCTAGAATGTGATTCGAGGTGGAATTCCATGTCTAAAAATATTACTATTAGCTGTTTTTAAAAATTGACTCTTTTTGCTGCCCGAGGAATAAAATGCGTGATGCCGTGGTCAGAAAAAAAGCTGCCCAGGAGCAAAAAAATTTTTTTTTCTCAAATGTAATAACGGATGCTAGAATGAGATTCGGGGTGGAATTCCATGTCTAAAAATATTATTATTAGCTGTTTTTAACAATCGAGTGTTTTTGCTGCCCAAGGAAGAAAAAGCGTGATGCCGTGGTCAGAAAAAAAGCCGTCGAGGAGCAAAAAATTTTTTTTCTCAAATGTAATAACGGATGCTAGAATGTGATTCGGGGTGGAATTCCATGTCTAAAAATATTATTATTAGCTGTTTTTAACAATCGAGTGTTTTTGCTGCCCAAGGAAGAAAATGCGTGATGCCGTGGTCAGAAAAAAAGCCGTCGAGGAGCAAAAAATTTTTTTTCTCAAATGTAATAACGGATGCTAGAATGTGATTCGGGGTGGAATTCCATGTCTAAAAATATTTTTATTAGCTGTTTTTAAAAATCGAGTGTTTTTGCTGCCCGAGGAAGAAAACGCGTGATGCCGCGGTCAGAAAAATAGCTGCCCAGGAGCAAAAATTTTTTTTTCTCAAATGTAATAACGGATGCTAGAATGTGATTCGGGGTGGAATTCCATGTCTAAAAATATTACTATTAGCTGTTTTTAAAAATCGAGTGTTTTTGCTGCCCGAGGAAGAAAACGTGTGATGCCCGGTAATAAAAAAAGCAGCCCAGGAGAAAAAAAAATTTTTTTTCTCAAATGTAATAACGGATGCTAGAATCCAATTCGGGGTGGAATTCCATGTCTAAAAATATTATTATTAGCTGTTTTTAAAAATCGAGTGTTTTTGCTGCCCGAGGAAGACAACGCGTGATGCCGCGGTGAGAAAAATAGCTGCCCAGGAGCAAAAAAAATTTTTTTTCTCAAATGTAATAACGGATGCTAGAATGTGATTCGGGGTGGAATTCCATGTCTAAAAATATTACTATTAGCTGTTTTTAAAAATCGAGTGTTTTTGCTGCCCGAGGAAGAAAACGTGTGAGGCCCCGGTAAGAAAAAAATCAGCCCAGGAGAAAAAAATTTTTTTTCCTCAAATGTAATAACAGATGCGAGAATGTGATTCGGGGTGGAATTCCATGTCTAAAAATATTTTTATTAGCTGTTTTTAAAAATCGAGTGCTTTTGCTGCCGGAGGAAGAAAATGTGTGATGCCGCGGTCAGAAAGAAAGCTGCCCAGGAGCAAAAAAAATTTTTTTTCTCAAATGTATTAACGGATGCTAGAATGTGATTGGGGTGTTATTCCATGTCTAAAAATATTACTATTAGCTGTTTTTAAAAATCAAGTGTATTTGCTGCCCGAGGAATAAAACGTGTGATGCCCCGGTAATAAAAAAAGCAGCCAAGGAGCAAAAAAAATTTTTTTTCTCAAATGTAATAACGGATGCAAGAATGTGATTCGGGGTGGAATTCCATGTCTAAAAATATTATTATTAGCTGTTTTTAAAAATCGAGTGTTTTTGCTGCCCGAAGACTAAAACGTGTGATGCCACGGTCAGAAAAATAGCTGCCCAGGAGCAAAAAAATTTTTTTTTCTCAAATGTAATAACGGATGCTAGAATGTGATTCGGGGTGGAATTCCATGTCTAAAAATATTACTATTAGCTGTTCTTAAAAATCGAGTGTTTTTGCTGCCGGAGGAAGAAAATGCGTGATGCCGCGGTCAGAAAGAAAGCTGCCCAGGAGCAAAAAAAATTTTTTTTATCAAATGTAATAACGGATGCTAGAATGTGATTCGGGGTGGAATTCCATGTCTAAAAATATTACTATTAGCTGTTTTTAAAAATCGAGTGTTTTTGCTGCCCGAGGAAGACAACGCGTGCTGCCGCGGTGAGAAAAATAGCTGCCCAGGAGCAAAAAAAATTTTTTTTCTCAAATGTAATAACGGATGCTAGAATGTGATTCGGGGTGGAATTCCATGTCTAAAAATATTATTAGCTGTTTTTAAAAATCGAGTGTTTTTGCTGCCCGAGGAAGAAAACGGGTGATGCCGCGGTAAGAAAAAAACCTGCCCAGGAGCAAAAAATTTTTTTTTCTCAAATGTAATAACGGATGCTAGAATGTGATTCGGGGTGGAATTCCATGTCTAAAAATATTACTATTAGCTGTTTTTAAAAATCGAGTGTTTTTGCTGCCCGAGGAAGAAAATGTGTGATGCCCCGGTAAGAAAAAAATCAGCCCAGGAGAAAAATTTTTTTTTTTCTCAAATGTAATAACGGATGCTAGAATGTGATTCGGGGTGGAATTCCATGTCTAAAAATATTTTTATTAGCTGTTTTTAAAAATCGAGTGGTTTTGCTGCCGGAGGAAGAAAATGCGTGATGCCGCGGTCAGAAAGAAAGCTGCCCAGGAGCAAAAAAAATTTTTTTTCTCAAATGTAATAACGGATGCTAGAATGTGATTCCGGGTGGAATTCCATGTCTAAAAATATTACTATTAGCTGTTTTTAAAAATCGAGTGTTTTTGCTGCCTGAGGAAGAAAACGCGTGATGCCGGGGTGAGAAAAATAGCTGCCCAGGAGCAAAAAAAATTTTTTTTCTCAAATGTAATATCGGATGCTAGAATGTGATTCAGGGTGGAATTCCATGTCTAAAAATATTATTATTAGCTGTTTTTAAAAATCGAGTGTTTTTGCATCCCGAGGAAGAAAACGCGTGATGCCGCGGTAAGAAAAAAAGCTGCCCAGGAGCAAAAAATTTTTTTTTCTCAAATGTACTAACGGCTGCTAGAATGTGATTCGGGGTGGAATTCCATGTCTAAAAATATTACTATTAGCTGTTTTTAAAAATTGACTCTTTTTGCTGCCCGAGGAAGAAAATGCGTGATGCCGTGGTCAGAAAAAAAGCTGCCCAGGAGCAAAAAAATTTTTTTTTCTCAAAGGTAATAACGGATGCTAGAATGAGATTCGGGGTGGAATTCCATGTCTAAAAATATTATTATTAGCTGTTTTTAACAATCGAGTGTTTTTGCTGCCCAAGGAAGAAAACGTGTGATGCCCCGGTAAGAAAAAAATCAGCCCAGGAGAAAAAAAAAATTTTTTTCTCAAATGTAATAACGGATGCTAGAATGTGATTCGGGGTGGAATTCCATGTCTAAAAATATTACTATTAGCTGTTTTTAAAAATCGAGTGTTTTTGCTGCCTGAGGAAGAAAACGCGTGATGCCGCGGTGAGAAAAATAGCTGCCCAGGAGCAAAAAAAATTTTTTTTCTCAAATGTAATATCGGATGCTAGAATGTGATTCAGGGTGGAATTCCATGTCTAAAAATATTATTATTAGCTGTTTTTAAAAATCGAGTGTTTTTGCATCCCGAGGAAGAAAACGCGTGATGCCGCGGTAAGAAAAAAAGCTGCCCAGGAGCAAAAAATTTTTTTTTCTCAAATGTACTAACGGATGCTAGAATGTGATTCGAGGTGGAATTCCATGTCTAAAAATATTACTATTAGCTGTTTTTAAAAATTGACTCTTTTTGCTGCCCGAGGAATAAAATGCGTGATGCCGTGGTCAGAAAAAAAGCTGCCCAGGAGCAAAAAAATTTTTTTTTCTCAAATGTAATAACGGATGCTAGAATGAGATTCGGGGTGGAATTCCATGTCTAAAAATATTATTATTAGCTGTTTTTAACAATCGAGTGTTTTTGCTGCCCAAGGAAGAAAAAGCGTGATGCCGTGGTCAGAAAAAAAGCCGTCGAGGAGCAAAAAATTTTTTTTCTCAAATGTAATAACGGATGCTAGAATGTGATTCGGGGTGGAATTCCATGTCTAAAAATATTTTTATTAGCTGTTTTTAAAAATCGAGTGTTTTTGGTGCCCGAGGAAGAAAACGGGTGATGCCGCGGTAAGAAAAAAAGCTGCCCAGGAGCAAAAAATTTTTTTTTCTCAAATGTAATAACGGATGCGAGAATGTGATTCGGGGTGGAATTCCATGTCTAAAAATATTATTATTAGCTGTTTTTAAAAATCGAGTGTTTTTGCTGCCCGAGGAAGACAACGCGTGATGCCGCGGTCAGAAAAAAAGCTGCCCAGGAGCAAAAATTTTTTTTTTCTCAAATGTAATAACGGATGCTAGAATGTGATTCGGGGAGGAATTCCATGTCTAAAAATATTATTATTAGCTGTTTTTAACAATCGAGTGTTTTTGCTGCCCAAGGAAAAAAATGCGTTTTGCCGTGGTCAGAAAAAAAGCCGTCGAGGAGCAAAAAATTTTTTTTCTCAAATGTAATAATGGATGCTAGAATGTGATTCGGGGTGGAATTCCATGTCTAAAAATATTTTTATTAGCTGTTTTTAAAAATCGAGTGGTTTTGCTTCCGGAGGAAGAAAATGCGTGATGCCGCGGTCAGAAATAAAGCTGCCCAGGAGCAAAAAAAATTTTTTTTCTCAAATGTAATAACGGATGCTAGAATGTGATTCGGGGTGGAATTCCATGTCTAAAAATATTACTATTAGCTGTTTTTAAAAATCGATTGTTTTTGCTGCCCGAGGAAGAAAACGCGTGATGCCGCGGTCAGAAAAATAGCTGCCCAGGAGCAAAAAAAATTTTTTTTCTCAAATGTAATAACGGATGCTAGAATGTGATTCAGGGTGGAATTCCATGTCTAAAAATATTATTATTAGCTGTTTTTAAAAATCGAGTGTTTTTGCTGCCCGAGGAAGAAAACGCCTGATGCCGCGGAAAGAAAAAAAGCTGCCCAGGAGCAAAAAATTTTTTTTTCTCAAATGTACTAACGGATGCTAGAATGTGATTCGGGGTGGAATTCCATGTCTAAAAACATTACTATTAGCTGTTTTTAAAAATCGAGTGTTTTTGCTGCCCGAGGAAGAAAACGTGTGAGGCCCCGGTAAGAAAAAAATCAGCCCAGGAGAAAAAAATTTTTTTTTTCTCAAATGTAATAACGGATGCTAGAATGTGATTCTGGGTGGAATTCCATGTCTAAAAATATTTTTATTAGCTGTTTTTAAAAATCGAGTGGTTTTGCTGCCGGAGGAAGAAAATGCGTGATGCCGCGGTCAGAAAGAAAGCTGCCCAGGAGCAAAAAAAATTTTTTTCTCAAATGTAATAACGGATGCTAGAATGTGATTCGGGGTGGAATTCCATGTCTAAAAATATTTTTATTAGCTGTTTTTAAAAATCGAGTGGTTTTGCTGCCGGAGGAAGAAAATGCGTGATGCCGCGGTCAGAAAGAAAGCTGCCCAGGAGCAAAAAAAATTTTTTTTCTCAAATGTAATAACGGATGCTAGAATGTGATTCGGGGTGGAATTCCATGTCTAAAAATATTTTTATTAGCTGTTTTTAAAAATCGAGTGGTTTTGCTGCCCGAGGAATAAAACGTGTGATGCACCGGTAATAAAAAAAGCAGCCGAGGAGCAAAAAAAATTTTTTTTCTCAAATGTAATAATGGATGCGAGAATGTGATTCGGGGTGGAATTCCATGTCTAAAAATATTATTATTAGCTGTTTTTAAAAATTGAGTGTTTTTGCTGCCCGAGGAAGAAAACGCGTGATGCCGTGGTCAGAAAAAAAGCCGTCGAGGAGCAAAACATTTTTTTTCTCAAATGTAATAACGGATGCTAGAATGTGATTCGGGGTGGAATTCCATGTCTAAAAATATTTTTATTAGCTGTTTTTAAAAATCGAGTGGTTTTGCTGCCGGAGGAAGAAAATGCTTGATGCCGCGGTCAGAAAGATAGCTGACCAGGAGCAAAAAAAATTTTTTTCTCAAATGTAATAACGGATGCTAGAATGTGATTCCGGGTGGAATTCCATGTCTAAAAATATTACTATTAGCTGTTTTTAAAAATCGATTGTTTTTGCTGCCCGAGGAAGAAAACGCGTGATGCCGCGGTCAGAAAAATAGCTGCCCAGGAGCAAAAAAAATTTTTTTTCTCAAATGTAATAACGGATGCTAGAATGTGATTCGGGGTGGAATTCCATGTCTAAAAATATTATTATTAGCTGTTTTTAACAATCGAGTGTTTTTGCTGCCTAAGGAAGAAAATGCGTTTTGCCGTGGTCAGAAAAAAAGCCGTCGAGGAGCAAAAAATTTTTTTTCTCAAATGTAATAACGGATGCTAGAATGTGATTCGGGGTGGAATTCCATGTCTAAAAATATTACTATTAGCTGTTTTTAAAAATTGAGTGTTTTTGCTGCCCGAGGAAGAAAATGCTTGATGCCGCGGTCAGAAAAATAGCTGCCCAGGAGCAAAAAAAATTTTTTTTCTCAAATGTAATAACGGATGCGAGAATGTGATTCGGGGTGGAATTCCATGTCTAAAAATATTATTATTAGCTGTTTTTAAAAATCGAGTGTTTTTGCTGCCCGAGGAAGACAACGCGTGATGCCGCGGTCAGAAAAAAAGCTGCCCAGGAGCAAAAATTTTTTTTTTCTCAAATGTAATAACGGATGCTAGAATGTGATTCGGGGTGGAATTCCATGTCTAAAAATATTATTATTAGCTGTTTTTAACAATCGAGTGTTTTTGCTGCCCAAGGAAAAAAATGCGTTTTGCCGTGGTCAGAAAAAAAGCCGTCGAGGAGCAAAAAATTTTTTTTCTCAAATGTAATAATGGATGCTAGAATGTGATTCGGGGTGGAATTCCATGTCTAAAAATATTTTTATTAGCTGTTTTTAAAAATCGAGTGGTTTTGCTTCCGGAGGAAGAAAATGCGTGATGCCGCGGTCAGAAAGAAAGCTGCCCAGGAGCAAAAAAAATTTTTTTTCTCAAATGTAATAACGGATGCTAGAATGTGATTCGGGGTGGAATTCCATGTCTAAAAATATTACTATTAGCTGTTTTTAAAAATCGATTGTTTTTGCTGCCCGAGGAAGAAAACGCGTGATGCCGCGGTCAGAAAAATAGCTGCCCAGGAGCAAAAAAAATTTTTTTTCTCAAATGTAATAACGGATGCTAGAATGTGATTCAGGGTGGAATTCCATGTCTAAAAATATTATTATTAGCTGTTTTTAAAAATCGAGTGTTTTTGCTGCCCGAGGAAGAAAACGCCTGATGCCGCGGAAAGAAAAAAAGCTGCCCAGGAGCAAAAAATTTTTTTTTCTCAAATGTACTAACGGATGCTAGAATGTGATTCGGGGTGGAATTTCATGTCT
The DNA here is from genome assembly GCA_022577455.1 of Arizona elegans. NCBI lineage: Eukaryota > Metazoa > Chordata > Lepidosauria > Squamata > Colubridae > Arizona > Arizona elegans. Next base: position 162,757,243 of record JAKOOJ010000001.1, read on the forward strand.
AAAAACATTACTATTAGCTGTTTTTAAAAATCGAGTGTTTTTGCTGCCCGAGGAAGAAAACGTGTGAGGCCCCGGTAAGAAAAAAATCAGCCCAGGAGAAAAAAATTTTTTTTTTCTCAAATGTAATAACGGATGCTAGAATGTGATTCTGGGTGGAATTCCATGTCTAAAAATATTTTTATTAGCTGTTTTTAAAAATCGAGTGGTTTTGCTGCCGGAGGAAGAAAATGCGTGATGCCGCGGTCAGAAAGAAAGCTGCCCAGGAGCAAAAAAAATTTTTTTCTCAAATGTAATAACGGATGCTAGAATGTGATTTGGGGTGGAATTCCATGTCTAAAAATTTTTTTATTAGCTGTTTTTAAAAATCGAGTGGTTTTGCTGCCGGAGGAAGAAAATGCGTGATGCCGCGGTCAGAAAGAAAGCTGCCCAGGAGCAAAAAAAATTTTTTTTCTCAAATGTAATAACGGATGCTAGAATGTGATTCGGGGTGGAATTCCATGTCTAAAAATATTTTTATTAGCTGTTTTTAAAAATCGAGTGTTTTTGCTGCCCGAGGAATAAAACGTGTGATGCACCGGTAATAAAAAAAGCAGCCGAGGAGCAAAAAAAATTTTTTTTCTCAAATGTAATAATGGATGCGAGAATGTGATTCGGGGTGGAATTCCATGTCTAAAAATATTATTATTAGCTGTTTTTAAAAATTGAGTGTTTTTGCTGTCCGAGGAAGAAAACGCGTGATGCCGTGGTCAGAAAAAAAGCCGTCGAGGAGCAAAACATTTTTTTTCTCAAATGTAATAACGGATGCTAGAATGTGATTCGGGGTGGAATTCCATGTCTAAAAATATTTTTATTAGCTGTTTTTAAAAATCGAGTGGTTTTGCTGCCGGAGGAAGAAAATGCTTGATGCCGCGGTCAGAAAGAAAGCTGCCCAGGAGCAAAAAAATTTTTTTTCTCAAATGTAATAACGGATGCTAGAATGTGATTCGGGGTGGAATTCCATGTCTAAAAATATTACTATTAGCTGTTTTTAAAAATCGATTGTTTTTGCTGCCCGAGGAAGAAAACGCGTGATGCCGCGGTCAGAAAAATAGCTGCCCAGGAGCAAAAAAAATTTTTTTTCTCAAATGTAATAACGGATGCTAGAATGTGATTCAGGGTGGAATTCCATGTCTAAAAATATTATTATTAGCTGTTTTTAAAAATCGAGTGTTTTTGCTGCCCGAGGAAGAAAACGCCTGATGCCGCGGAAAGAAAAAAAGCTGCCCAGGAGCAAAAAATTTTTTTTTCTCAAATGTACTAACGGATGCTAGAATGTGATTCGGGGTGGAATTCCATGTCTAAAAACATTACTATTAGCTGTTTTTAAAAATCGAGTGTTTTTGCTGCCCGAGGAAGAAAACGTGTGAGGCCCCGGTAAGAAAAAAATCAGCCCAGGAGAAAAAAATTTTTTTTTTCTCAAATGTAATAACGGATGCTAGAATGTGATTCTGGGTGGAATTCCATGTCTAAAAATATTTTTTTTAGCTGTTTTTAAAAATCGAGTGGTTTTGCTGCCGGAGGAAGAAAATGCGTGATGCCGCGGTCAGAAAGAAAGCTGCCCAGGAGCAAAAAAAATTTTTTTCTCAAATGTAATAACGGATGCTAGAATGTGATTCGGGGTGGAATTCCATGTCTAAAAATATTTTTATTAGCTGTTTTTAAAAATCGAGTGGTTTTGCTGCCGGAGGAAGAAAATGCGTGATGCCGCGGTCAGAAAGAAAGCTGCCCAGGAGCAAAAAAAATTTTTTTTCTCAAATGTAATAACGGATGCTAGAATGTGATTCGGGGTGGAATTCCATGTCTAAAAATATTTTTATTAGCTGTTTTTAAAAATCGAGTGGTTTTGCTGCCCGAGGAATAAAACGTGTGATGCACCGGTAATAAAAAAAGCAGCCGAGGAGCAAAAAAATTTTTTTTTCTCAAATGTAATAATGGATGCGAGAATGTGATTCGGGGTGGAATTCCATGTCTAAAAATATTATTATTAGCTGTTTTTAAAAATTGAGTGTTTTTGCTGCCCGAGGAAGAAAACGCGTGATGCCGTGGTCAGAAAAAAAGCCGTCGAGGAGCAAAACATTTTTTTTCTCAAATGTAATAACGGATGCTAGAATGTGATTCGGGGTGGAATTCCATGTCTAAAAATATTTTTATTAGCTGTTTTTAAAAATCGAGTGGTTTTGCTGCCGGAGGAAGAAAATGCTTGATGCCGCGGTCAGAAAGAAAGCTGCCCAGGAGCAAAAAAAATTTTTTTCTCAAATGTAATAACGGATGCTAGAATGTGATTCGGGGTGGAATTCCATGTCTAAAAATATTACTATTAGCTGTTTTTAAAAATCGATTGTTTTTGCTGCCCGAGGAAGAAAACGCGTGATGCCGCGGTCAGAAAAATAGCTGCCCAGGAGCAAAAAAAATTTTTTTTCTCAAATGTAATAACGGATGCTAGAATGTGATTCAGGGTGGAATTCCATGTCTAAAAATATTATTATTAGCTGTTTTTAAAAATCGAGTGTTTTTGCTGCCCGAGGAAGAAAACGCCTGATGCCGCGGAGAGAAAAAAAGCTGCCCAGGAGCAAAAAATTTTTTTTTCTCAAATGTACTAACGGATGCTAGAATGTGATTCGGGGTGGAATTCCATGTCTAAAAACATTACTATTAGCTGTTTTTAAAAATCGAGTGTTTTTGCTGCCCGAGGAAGAAAACGTGTGAGGCCCCGGTAAGAAAAAAATCAGCCCAGGAGAAAAAAATTTTTTTTTTCTCAAATGTAATAACGGATGCTAGAATGTGATTCTGGGTGGAATTCCATGTCTAAAAATATTTTTATTAACTGTTTTTAAAAATCGAGTGGTTTTGCTGCCGGAGGAAGAAAATGCGTGATGCCGCGGTCAGAAAGAAAGCTGCCCAGGAGCAAAAAAAATTTTTTTCTCAAATGTAATAACGGATGCTAGAATGTGATTCGGGGTGGAATTCCATGTCTAAAAATATTATTATTAGCTGTTTTTAACAATCGAGTGTTTTTGCTGCCTAAGGAAGAAAATGCGTTTTGCCGTGGTCAGAAAAAAAGCCGTCGAGGAGCAAAAAATTTTTTTTCTCAAATGTAATAACGGATGCTAGAATGTGATTCGGGGTGGAATTCCATGTCTAAAAATATTACTATTAGCTGTTTTTAAAAATTGAGTGTTTTTGCTGCCCGAGGAAGAAAACACGTGATGCCGCGGTCAGAAAAATAGCTGCCGAGGAGCAAAAAAAATTTTTTTTCTCAAATGTAATAACGGATGCTAGAATGTGATTCGGGGTGGAATTCCATGTCTAAAAATATTATTATTAGCTGTTTTTAAAAATTGAGTGTTTTTGCTGCCCGAGGAAGAAAACGCGTGATGCCGCGGTCAGAAAAATAGCTGCCCAGGAGCAAAAAAAATTTTTTTTCTCAAATGTAATAACGGATGCGAGAATGTGATTCGGGGTGGAATTCCATGTCTAAAAATATTATTATTAGCTGTTTTTAAAAATCGAGTGTTTTTGCTGCCCGAGGAAGACAACGCGTGATGCCGCGGTCAGAAAAAAAGCTGCCCAGGAGCAAAAATTTTTTTTTTCTCAAATGTAATAACGGATGCTAGAATGTGATTCGGGGTGGAATTCCATGTCTAAAAATATTATTATTAGCTGTTTTTAACAATCGAGTGTTTTTGCTGCCCAAGGAAAAAAATGCGTTTTGCCGTGGTCAGAAAAAAAGCCGTCGAGCAGCAAAAAATTTTTTTTCTCAAATGTAATAATGGATGCTAGAATGTGATTCGGGGTGGAATTCCATGTCTAAAAATATTTTTATTAGCTGTTTTTAAAAATCGAGTGGTTTTGCTGCCGGAGGAAGAAAATGCGTGATGCCGCGGTCAGAAAGAAAGCTGCCCAGGAGCAAAAAAATTTTTTTTTCTCAAATGTACTAATGGATGCTAGAATGTGATTCGGGGTGGAATTCCATGTCTAAAAACATTACTATTAGCTGTTTTTAAAAATCGAGTGTTTTTGCTGCCCGAGGAAGAAAACGTGTGAGGCCCCGGTAAGAAAAAAATCAGCCCAGGAGCAAAAAAAATTTTTTTTCTCAAATGTAATAACAGATGCTAGAATGTGATTCGGGGTGGAATTCCATGTCTAAAAATATTTTTATTAGCTGTTTTTAAAAATCGAGTGGTTTTGCTGCCGGAGGAAGAAAATGCGTGATGCCGCGTTCAGAAAGAAAGCTGCCCCGGAGCAAAAAAAATTTTTTTCTCAAATGTAATAACGGATGCTAGAATGTGATTCGGGGTGGAATTCCATGTCTAAAAATATTATTATTAGCTGTTTTTAACAATCGAGTGTTTTTGCTGCCCAAGGAAGAAAATCCGTTTTGCCGTGGTCAGAAAAAAAGCCGTCGAGGAGCAAAAAATTTTTTTTCTCAAATGTAATAACGGATGCTAGAATGTGATTCGGGGTGGAATTCCATGTCTAAAAATATTACTATTAGCTGTTTTTAAAAATCGATTGTTTTTGCTGCCCGAGGAAGAATACGCGTGAGGCCGCGGTCAGAAAAATAGCTGCCCAGGAGCAAAAAAAATTTTTTTTCTCAAATGTAATAACGGATGCTAGAATGTGATTCAGGGTGGAATTCCATGTCTAAAAATATTATTATTAGCTGTTTTTAAAAATCGAGTGTTTTTGCTGCCCGAGGAAGAAAACGCCTGATGCCGCGGAAAGAAAAAAAGCTGCCCAGGAGCAAAAAATTTTTTTTTCTCAAATGTACTAACGGATGCTAGAATGTGATTCGGGGTGGAATTCCATGTCTAAAAACATTACTATTAGCTGTTTTTAAAAATCGAGTGTTTTTGCTGCCCGAGGAAGAAAACGTGTGAGGCCCCGGTAAGAAAAAAATCAGCCCAGGAGAAAAAAATTTTTTTTTTCTCAAATGTAATAACGGATGCTAGAATGTGATTCTGGGTGGAATTCCATGTCTAAAAATATTTTTATTAGCTGTTTTTAAAAATCGAGTGGTTTTGCTGCCGGAGGAAGAAAATGCGTGATGCCGCGGTCAGAAAGAAAGCTGCCCAGGAGCAAAAAAAATTTTTTTCTCAAATGTAATAACAGATGCTAGAATGTGATTCGGGGTGGAATTCCATGTCTAAAAATATTATTATTAGCTGTTTTTAACAATCGAGTGTTTTTGCTGCCTAAGGAAGAAAATGCGTTTTGCCGTGGTCAGAAAAAAAGCCGTCGAGGAGCAAAAAATTTTTTTTCTCAAATGTAATAACGGATGCTAGAATGTGATTCGGGGTGGAATTCCATGTCTAAAAATATTACTATTAGCTGTTTTTAAAAATTGAGTGTTTTTGCTGCCCGAGGAAAAAAACGCGTGATGCCCCGGTCAGAAAAATAGCTGCCGAGGAGCAAAAAAAATTTTTTTTCTCAAATGTAATAACGGATGCTAGAATGTGATTCGGGGTGGAATTCCATGTCTAAAAATATTATTATTAGCTGTTTTTAAAAATTGAGTGTTTTTGCTGCCCGAGGAAGAAAACGCGTGATGCCGCGGTCAGAAAAATAGCTGCCCAGGAGCAAAAAAAATTTTTTTTCTCAAATGTAATAACGGATGCGAGAATGTGATTCGGGGTGGAATTCCATGTCTAAAAATATTATTATTAGCTGTTTTTAAAAATCGAGTGTTTTTGCTGCCCGAGGAAGACAACGCGTGATGCCGCCGTCAGAAAAAAAGCTGCCCAGGAGCAAAAATTTTTTTTTTCTCAAATGTAATAACGGATGCTAGAATGTGATTCGGGGTGGAATTCCATGTCTAAAAATATTATTATTAGCTGTTTTTAACAATCGAGTGTTTTTGCTGCCCAAGGAAAAAAATGCGTTTTGCCGTGGTCAGAAAAAAAGCCGTCGAGGAGCAAAAAATTTTTTTTCTCAAATGTAATAATGGATGCTAGAATGTGATTCGGGGTGGAATTCCATGTCTAAAAATATTTTTATTAGCTGTTTTTAAAAATCGAGTGGTTTTGCTGCCGGAGGAACAAAATGCGTGATGCCGCGGTCAGAAAGAAAGCTGCCCAGGAGCAAAAAAAATTTTTTTTCTCAAATGTAATAACGGATGCTAGAATGTGATTCGGGGTGGAATTCCATGTCTAAAAATATTACTATTAGCTGTTTTTAAAAATCGAGTGTTTTTGCTGCCCGAGGAATAAAACGTGTGATGCACCGGTAATAAAAAAAGCAGCCGAGGAGCAAAAAAAATTTTTTTTCTCAAATGTAATAACGGATGCGAGAATGTGATTCGGGGTGGAATTCCATGTCTAAAAATATTATTATTAGCTGTTTTTAAAAATTGAGTGTTTTTGCTGCCCGAGGAAGAAAACGCGTGATGCCGTGGTCAGAAAAAAAGCCGTCGAGGAGCAAAACATTTTTTTTCTCAAATGTAATAACGGATGCTAGAATGTGATTCGGGGTGGAATTCCATGTCTAAAAATATTTTTATTAGCTGTTTTTAAAAATCGAGTGGTTTTGCTGCCGGAGGAAGAAAATGCTTGATGCCGCGGTCAGAAAGAAAGCTGCCCAGGAGCAAAAAAAATTTTTTTCTCAAATGTAATAACGGATGCTAGAATGTGATTCGGGGTGGAATTCCATGTCTAAAAATATTACTATTAGCTGTTTTTAAAAATCGATTGTTTTTGCTGCCCGAGGAAGAAAACGCGTGATGCCGCGGTCAGAAAAATAGCTGCCCAGGAGCAAAACAAATTTTTTTTCTCAAATGTAATAACGGATGCTAGAATGTGATTCAGGGTGGAATTCCATGTCTAAAAATATTATTATTAGCTGTTTTTAAAAATCGAGTGTTTTTGCTGCCCGAGGAAGAAAACGCCTGATGCCGCGGAAAGAAAAAAAGCTGCCCAGGAGGAAAAAAATTTTTTTTCTCAAATGTACTAACGGATGCTAGAATGTGATTCGGGGTGGAATTCCATGTCTAAAAACATTACTATTAGCTGTTTTTAAAAATCGAGTGTTTTTGCTGCCCGAGGAAGAAAACGTGTGAGGCCCCGGTAAGAAAAAAATCAGCCCAGGAGAAAAAAATTTTTTTTTTCTCAAATGTAATAACGGATGCTAGAATGTGATTCTGGGTGGAATTCCATGTCTAAAAATATTTTTATTAGCTGTTTTTAAAAATCGAGTGGTTTTGCTGCCGGAGGAAGAAAATGCGTGATGCCGCGGTCAGAAAGAAAGCTGCCCAGGAGCAAAAAAAATTTTTTTCTCAAATGTAATAACGGATGCTAGAATGTGATTCGGGGTGGAATTCCATGTCTAAAAATATTATTATTAGCTGTTTTTAACAATCGAGTGTTTTTGCTGCCTAAGGAAGAAAATGCGTTTTGCCGTGGTCAGAAAAAAAGCCGTCGAGGAGCAAAAAATTTTTTTTCTCAAATGTAATAACGGATGCTAGAATGTGATTCGGGGTGGAATTCCATGTCTAAAAATATTTTTATTAGCTGTTTTTAAAAATCGAGTGGTTTTGCTGCCGGAGGAAGAAAATGCGTGATGCCGCGGTCAGAAAGAAAGCTGCCCAGGAGCAAAAAAAATTTTTTTCTCAAATGTAATAACGGATGCTAGAATGTGATTCGGGGTGGAATTCCATGTCTAAAAATATTATTATTAGCTGTTTTTAACAATCGAGTGTTTTTGCTGCCTAAGGAAGAAAATGCGTTTTGCCGTGGTCAGAAAAAAAGCCGTCGAGGAGCAAAAAATTTTTTTTCTCAAATGTAATAACGGATGCTAGAATGTGATTCGGGGTGGAATTCCATGTCTAAAAATATTACTATTAGCTGTTTTTAAAAATTGAGTGTTTTTGCTGCCCGAGGAAGAAAACGCGTGATGCCGCGGTCAGAAAAATAGCTGCCGAGGAGCAAAAAAAATTTTTTTTCTCAAATGTAATAACGGATGCTAGAATGTGATTCGGGGTGGAATTCCATGTCTAAAAATATTATTATTAGCTGTTTTTAAAAATTGAGTGTTTTTGCTGCCCGAGGAAGAAAACGCGTGATGCCGCGGTCAGAAAAATAGCTGCCCAGGAGCAAAAAAAATTTTTTTTCTCAAATGTAATAACGGATGCGAGAATGTGATTCGGGGTGGAATTCCATGTCTAAAAATATTATTATTAGCTGTTTTTAAAAATCGAGTGTTTTTGCTGCCCGAGGAAGACAACGCGTGATGCCGCGGTCAGAAAAAAAGCTGCCCAGGAGCAAAAATTTTTTTTTTCTCAAATGTAATAACGGATGCTAGAATGTGATTCGGGGTGGAATTCCATGTCTAAAAATATTATTATTAGCTGTTTTTAACAATCGAGTGTTTTTGCTGCCCAAGGAAAAAAATGCGTTTTGCCGTGGTCAGAAAAAAAGCCGTCGAGGAGCAAAAAAATTTTTTTCTCAAATGTAATAATGGATGCTAGAATGTGATTCGGGGTGGAATTCCATGTCTAAAAATATTTTTATTAGCTGTTTTTAAAAATCGAGTGGTTTTGCTGCCGGAGGAAGAAAATGCGGGATGCCGCGGTCAGAAAGAAAGCTGCCCAGGAGCAAAAAAAATTTTTTTTCTCAAATGTAATAACAGATGCTAGAATGTGATTCGGGGTGGAATTCCATGTCTAAAAATATTACTATTAGCTGTTTTTAAAAATCGAGTGTTTTTGCTGCCCGAGGAATAAAACGTGTGATGCACCGGTAATAAAAAAAGCAGCCGAGGAGCAAAAAAAATTTTTTTTCTCAAATGTAATAACGGATGCGAGAATTTGATTCGGGGTGGAATTCCATGTCTAAAAATATTATTATTAGCTGTTTTTAAAAATTGAGTGTTTTTGCTGCCCGAGGAAGAAAACGCGTGATGCCGTGGTCAGAAAAAAAGCCGTCGAGGAGCAAAACATTTTTTTTCTCAAATGTAATAACGGATGCTAGAATGTGATTCGGGGTGGAATTCCATGTCTAAAAATATTTTTATTAGCTGTTTTTAAAAATCGAGTGGTTTTGCTGCCGGAGGAAGAAAATGCTTGATGCCGCGGTCAGAAAGAAAGCTGCCCAGGAGCAAAAAAAATTTTTTTCTCAAATGTAATAACGGATGCTAGAATGTGATTCGGGGTGGAATTCCATGTCTAAAAATATTACTATTAGCTGTTTTTAAAAATCGATTGTTTTTGCTGCCCGAGGAAGAAAATGCGTGATGCCGCGGTCAGAAAAATAGCTGCCCAGGAGCAAAACAAATTTTTTTTCTCAAATGTAATAACGGATGCTAGAATGTGATTCAGGGTGGAATTCCATGTCTAAAAATATTATTATTAGCTGTTTTTAAAAATCGAGTGTTTTTGCTGCCCGAGGAAGAAAACGCCTGATGCCGCGGAAAGAAAAAAAGCTGCCCAGGAGGAAAAAATTTTTTTTTCTCAAATGTACTAACGGATGCTAGAATGTGATTCGGGGTGGAATTCCATGTCTAAAAACATTACTATTAGCTGTTTTTAAAAATCGAGTGTTTTTGCTGCCCGAGGAAGAAAACGTGTGAGGCCCCGGTAAGAAAAAAATCAGCCCAGGAGAAAAAAAAATTTTTTTTCTCAAATGTAATAACGGATGCTAGAATGTGATTCTGGGTGGAATTCCATGTCTAAAAATATTTTTATTAGCTGTTTTTAAAAATCAAGTGGTTTTGCTGCCGGAGGAAGAAAATGCGTGATGCCGCGGTCAGAAAGAAAGCTGCCCAGGAGCAAAAAAATTTTTTTCTCAAATGTAATAACGGATGCTAGAATGTGATTCGGGGTGGAATTCCATGTCTAAAAATATTATTATTAGCTGTTTTTAACAATCGAGTGTTTTTGCTGCCTAAGGAAGAAAATGCGTTTTGCCGTGGTCAGAAAAAAAGCCGTCGAGGAGCAAAAAATTTTTTTTCTCAAATGTAATAACGGATGCTAGAATGTGATTCGGGGTGGAATTCCATGTCTAAAAATATTTTTATTAGCTGTTTTTAAAAATCGAGTGGTTTTGCTGCCGGAGGAAGAAAATGCGTGATGCCGCGGTCAGAAAGAAAGCTGCCCAGGAGCAAAAAAAATTTTTTTTCTCAAATGTAATAACGGATGCTAGAATGTGATTCGGGGTGGAATTCCATGTCTAAAAATATTTTTATTAGCTGTTTTTAAAAATCGAGTGTTTTTGCTGCCCGAGGAATAAAACGTGTGATGCACCGGTAATAAAAAAAGCAGCCGAGGAGCAAAAAAAATTTTTTTTCTCAAATGTAATAATGGATGCGAGAATGTGATTCGGGGTGGAATTCCATGTCTAAAAATATTATTATTAGCTGTTTTTAAAAATTGAGTGTTTTTGCTGCCCGAGGAAGAAAACGCGTGATGCCGTGGTCAGAAAAAAAGCCGTCGAGGAGCAAAACATTTTTTTTCTCAAATGTAATAACGGATGCTAGAATGTGATTCGGGGTGGAATTCCATGTCTAAAAATATTTTTATTAGCTGTTTTTAAAAATCGAGTGGTTTTGCTGCCGGAGGAAGAAAATCCTTGATGCCGCGGTCAGAAAGAAAGCTGCCCAGGAGCAAAAAAAATTTTTTTCTCAAATGTAATAACGGATGCTAGAATGTGATTCGGGGTGGAATTCCATGTCTAAAAATATTACTATTAGCTGTTTTTAAAAATCGATTGTTTTTGCTGCCCGAGGAAGAAAACGCGTGATGCCGCGGTCAGAAAAATAGCTGCCCAGGAGCAAAAAAAATTTTTTTTCTCAAATGTAATAACGGATGCTAGAATGTGATTCAGGGTGGAATTCCATGTCTAAAAATATTATTATTAGCTGTTTTTAAAAATCGAGTGTTTTTGCTGCCCGAGGAAGAAAACGCCTGATGCCGCGGAAAGAAAAAAAGCTGCCCAGGAGCAAAAAATTTTTTTTTCTCAAATGTACTAACGGATGCTAGAATGTGATTCGGGGTGGAATTCCATGTCTAAAAACATTACTATTAGCTGTTTTTAAAAATCGAGTGTTTTTGCTGCCCGAGGAAGAAAACGTGTGAGGCCCCGGTAAGAAAAAAAATCAGCCCAGGAGAAAAAAAATTTTTTTTTCTCAAATGTAATAACGGATGCTAGAATGTGATTCTGGGTGGAATTCCATGTCTAAAAATATTTTTATTAGCTGTTTTTAAAAATCGAGTGGTTTTGCTGCCGGAGGAAGAAAATGCGTGATGCCGCGGTCAGAAAGAAAGCTGCCCAGGAGCAAAAAAAATTTTTTTCTCAAATGTAATAACGGATGCTAGAATGTGATTCGGGGTGGAATTCCATGTCTAAAAATATTATTATTAGCTGTTTTTAACAATCGAGTGTTTTTGCTGCCTAAGGAAGAAAATGCGTTTTGCCGTGGTCAGAAAAAAAGCCGTCGAGGAGCAAAAAATTTTTTTTCTCAAATGTAATAACGGATGCTAGAATGTGATTCGGGGTGGAATTCCATGTCTAAAAATATTTTTATTAGCTGTTTTTAAAAATCGAGTGGTTTTGCTGCCGGAGGAAGAAAATGCGTGATGCCGCGGTCAGAAAGAAAGCTGCCCAGGAGCAAAAAAAATTTTTTTTCTCAAATGTAATAACGGATGCTAGAATGTGATTCGGGGTGGAATTCCATGTCTAAAAATATTTTTATTAGCTGTTTTTAAAAATCGAGTGGTTTTGCTGCCGGAAGAAGAAAATGCGTGATGCCGCGTTCAGAAAGAAAGCTGCCCAGGAGCAAAAAAATTTTTTTTTCTCAAATGTAATAACGGATGCTAGAATGTGATTCGGGGTGGAATTCCATGTCTAAAAATATTACTATTAGCTGTTTTTAAAAATTGAGTGTTTTTGCTGCCCGAGGAAGAAAACGCGTAATGCCGCGGTCAGAAAAATAGCTGCCGATGAGCAAAAAAATTTTTTTTTCTCAAATGTAATAACGGATGCTAGAATGTGATTCGGGGTGGAATTCCATGTCTAAAAATATTATTATTAGCTGTTTTTAAAAATTGAGTGTTTTTGCTGCCCGAGGAAGAAAATGCGTGATGCCGCGGTCAGAAAAATAGCTGCCCAGGAGCAAAAAAAATTTTTTTTCTCAAATGTAATAATGGATGCGAGAATGTGATTCGGGGTGGAATTCCATGTCTAAAAATATTATTATTAGCTGTTTTTAACAATCGAGTGTTTTTGCTGCCTAAGGAAGAAAATGTGTTTTGCCGTGGTCAGAAAAAAAGCCGTCGAGGAGCAAAAAATTTTTTTTCTCAAATGTAATAACGGATGCTAGAATGTGATTCGGGGTGGAATTCCATGTCTAAAAATATTTTTATTAGCTGTTTTTAAAAATCGAGTGGTTTTGCTGCCGGAGGAAGAAAATGCTTGATGCCGCGGTCAGAAAGAAAGCTGCCCAGGAGCAAAAAAAATTTTTTTTCTCAAATGTAATAACGGATGCTAGAATGTGATTCGGGGTGGAATTCCATGTCTAAAAATATTTTTATTAGCTGTTTTTAAAAATCGAGTGGTTTTGCTGCCGGAAGAAGAAAATCCGTGATGCCGCGGTCAGAAAAATAGCTGCCGATGAGCAAAAAAAATTTTTTTTCTCAAATGTAATAACGGATGCTAGAATGTGATTCGGGGTGGAATTCCATGTCTAAAAATATTATTATTAGCTGTTTTTAAAAATTGAGTGTTTTTGCTGCCCGAGGAAGAAAACGCGTGATGCCGCGGTCAGAAAAATAGCTGCCCAGGAGCAAAAAAAATTTTTTTTCTCAAATGTAATAATGGATGCGAGAATGTGATTCGGGGTGGAATTCCATGTCTAAAAATATTATTATTAGCTGTTTTTAAATATCGAGTGGTTTTGCTGCCGGAGGAAGAAAATGCTTGATGCCGCGGTCAGAAAGAAAGCTGCCCAGGAGCAAAAAAAATTTTTTTCTCAAATGTAATAACGGATGCTAGAATGTGATTCGGGGTGGAATTCCATGTCTAAAAATATTACTATTAGCTGTTTTTAAAAATCGATTGTTTTTGCTGCCCGAGGAAGAAAACGCGTGATGCCGCGGTCAGAAAAATAGCTGCCCAGGAGCAAAAAAAATTTTTTTTCTCAAATGTAATAACGGATGCTAGAATGTGATTCAGGGTGGAATTCCATGTCTAAAAATATTATTATTAGCTGTTTTTAAAAATCGAGTGTTTTTGCTGCCCGAGGAAGAAAACGCCTGATGCCGCGGAAAGAAAAAAAGCTGCCCAGGAGCAAAAAATTTTTTTTTCTCAAATGTACTAACGGATGCTAGAATGTGATTCGGGGTGGAATTCCATGTCTAAAAACATTACTATTAGCTGTTTTTAAAAATCGAGTGTTTTTGCTGCCCGAGGAAGAAAACGTGTGAGGCCCCGGTAAGAAAAAAAATCAGCCCAGGAGAAAAAAAATTTTTTTTTCTCAAATGTAATAACGGATGCTAGAATGTGATTCTGGGTGGAATTCCATGTCTAAAAATATTTTTATTAGCTGTTTTTAAAAATCGAGTGGTTTTGCTGCCGGAGGAAGAAAATGCGTGATGCCGTGGTCAGAAAGAAAGCTGCCCAGGAGCAAAAAAAATTTTTTTCTCAAATGTAATAACGGATGCTAGAATGTGATTCGGGGTGGAATTCCATGTCTAAAAATATTATTATTAGCTGTTTTTAACAATCGAGTGTTTTTGCTGCCTAAGGAAGAAAATGCGTTTTGCCGTGGTCAGAAAAAAAGCCGTCGAGGAGCAAAAAATTTTTTTTCTCAAATGTAATAACGGATGCTAGAATGTGATTCGGGGTGGAATTCCATGTCTAAAAATATTTTTATTAGCTGTTTTTAAAAATCGAGTGGTTTTGCTGCCGGAGGAAGAAAATGCGTGATGCCGCGGTCAGAAAGAAAGCTGCCCAGGAGCAAAAAAAATTTTTTTTCTCAAATGTAATAACGGATGCTAGAATGTGATTCGGGGTGGAATTCCATGTCTAAAAATATTTTTATTAGCTGTTTTTAAAAATCGAGTGGTTTTGCTGCCGGAAGAAGAAAATGCGTGATGCCGCGTTCAGAAAGAAAGCTGCCCAGGAGCAAAAAAATTTTTTTTTCTCAAATGTAATAACGGATGCTAGAATGTGATTCGGGGTGGAATTCCATGTCTAAAAATATTTTTATTAGCTGTTTTTAAAAATTGAGTGGTTTTGCTGCCGGAGGAAGAAAATGCGTGATGCCGCGGTCAGAAAGAAAGCTGCCCAGGAGCAAAAAAAATTTTTTTTCTCAAATGTAAAAACGGATGCTAGAATGTGATTCGGGGTGGAATTCCATGTCTAAAAATATTACTATTAGCTGTTTTTAAAAATCGAGTGTTTTTGCTGCCCGAGGAATAAAACGTGTGATGCACCGGTAATAAAAAAAGCAGCCGAGGAGCAAAAAAAATTTTTTTTCTCAAATGTAATAACGGATGCGAGAATGTGATTCGGGGTGGAATTCCATGTCTAAAAATATTATTATTAGCTGTTTTTAAAAATTGAGTGTTTTTGCTGCCCGAGGAAGAAAACGCGTGATGCCGTGGTCAGAAAAAAAGCCGTCGAGGAGCAAAACATTTTTTTTCTCAAATGTAATAACGGATGCTAGAATATGATTCGGGGTGGAATTCCATGTCTAAAAATATTTTTATTAGCTGTTTTTAAAAATCGAGTGGTTTTGCTGCCGGAGGAAGAAAATGCTTGATGCCGCGGTCAGAAAGAAAGCTGCCCAGGAGCAAAAAAAATTTTTTTCTCAAATGTAGTAACGGATGCTACAATGTGATTCGGGGTGGAATTCCATGTCTAAAAATATTACTATTAGCTGTTTTTAAAAATCGATTGTTTTTGCAGCCCGAGGAAGAAAACGCGTGATGCCGCGGTCAGAAAAAAAGCTGCCCAGGAGCAAAAAAAATTTTTTTTCTCAAATGTAATAACGGATGCTAGAATGTGATTCAGGGTGGAATTCCATGTCTAAAAATATTATTATTAGCTGTTTTTAAAAATCGAGTGTTTTTGCTGCCCGAGGAAGAAAACGCCTGATGCCGCGGAAAGAAAAAAAGCTGCCCAGGAGCAAAAAATTTTTTTTTCTCAAATGTACTAACGGATGCTAGAATGTGATTCGGGGTGGAATTCCATGTCTAAAAACATTACTATTAGCTGTTTTTAAAAATCGAGTGTTTTTGCTGCCCGAGGAAGAAAACGTGTGAGGCCCCGGTAAGAAAAAAATCAGCCCAGGAGAAAAAAAATTTTTTTTTCTCAAATGTAATAACGGATGCTAGAATGTGATTCTGGGTGGAATTCCATGTCTAAAAATATTTTTATTAGCTGTTTTTAAAAATCGAGTGGTTTTGCTGCCGGAGGAAGAAAATGCGTGATGCCGCGGTCAGAAAGAAAGCTGCCCAGGAGCAAAAAAAATTTTTTTCTCAAATGTAATAACGGATGCTAGAATGTGATTCGGGGTGGAATTCCATGTCTAAAAATATTATTATTAGCTGTTTTTAACAATCGAGTGTTTTTGCTGCCTAAGGAAGAAAATGCGTTTTGCCGTGGTCAGAAAAAAAGCCGTCGAGGAGCAAAAAATTTTTTTTCTCAAATGTAATAACGGATGCTAGAATGTGATTCGGGGTGGAATTCCATGTCTAAAAATATTTTTATTAGCTGTTTTTAAAAATCGAGTGGTTTTGCTGCCGGAGGAAGAAAATGCGTGATGCCGCGGTCAGAAAGAAAGCTGCCCAGGAGCAAAAAAAATTTTTTTCTCAAATGTAATAACGGATGCTAGAATGTGATTCGGGGTGGAATTCCATGTCTAAAAATATTATTATTAGCTGTTTTTAACAATCGAGTGTTTTTGCTGCCTAAGGAAGAAAATGCGTTTTGCCGTGGTCAGAAAAAAAGCCGTCGAGGAGCAAAAAATTTTTTTTCTCAAATGTAATAACGGATGCTAGAATGTGATTCGGGGTGGAATTCCATGTCTAAAAATATTACTATTAGCTGTTTTTAAAAATTGAGTGTTTTTGCTGCCCGAGGAAGAAAACGCGTGATGCCGCGGTCAGAAAAATAGCTGCCGAGGAGCAAAAAAAATTTTTTTTCTCAAATGTAATAACGGATGCTAGAATGTGATTCGGGGTGGAATTCCATGTCTAAAAATATTATTATTAGCTGTTTTTAAAAATTGAGTGTTTTTGCTGCCCGAGGAAGAAAACGCGTGATGCCGCGGTCAGAAAAATAGCTGCCCAGGAGCAAAAAAAATTTTTTTTCTCAAATGTAATAACGGATGCGAGAATGTGATTCGGGGTGGAATTCCATGTCTAAAAATATTATTATTAGCTGTTTTTAAAAATCGAGTGTTTTTGCTGCCCGAGGAAGACAACGCGTGATGCCGCGGTCAGAAAAAAAGCTGCCCAGGAGCAAAAATTTTTTTTTCTCAAATGTAATAACGGATGCTAGAATGTGATTCGGGGTGGAATTCCATGTCTAAAAATATTATTATTAGCTGTTTTTAACAATCGAGTGTTTTTGCTGCCCAAGGAAAAAAATGCGTTTTGCCGTGGTCAGAAAAAAAGCCGTCGAGGAGCAAAAAATTTTTTTTCTCAAATGTAATAATGGATGCTAGAATGTGATTCGGGGTGGAATTCCATGTCTAAAAATATTTTTATTAGCTGTTTTTAAAAATCGAGTGGTTTTGCTGCCGGAGGAAGAAAATGCGGGATGCCGCGGTCAGAAAGAAAGCTGCCCAGGAGCAAAAAAAATTTTTTTTCTCAAATGTAATAACGGATGCTAGAATGTGATTCGGGGTGGAATTCCATGTCTAAAAATATTACTATTAGCTGTTTTTAAAAATCGAGTGTTTTTGCTGCCCGAGGAATAAAACGTGTGATGCACCGGTAATAAAAAAAGCAGCCGAGGAGCAAAAAAAATTTTTTTTCTCAAATGTAATAACGGATGCGAGAATTTGATTCGGGGTGGAATTCCATGTCTAAAAATATTATTATTAGCTGTTTTTAAAAATTGAGTGTTTTTGCTGCCCGAGGAAGAAAACGCGTGATGCCGTGGTCAGAAAAAAAGCCGTCGAGGAGCAAAACATTTTTTTTCTCAAATGTAATAACGGATGCTAGAATGTGATTCGGGGTGGAATTCCATGTCTAAAAATATTTTTATTAGCTGTTTTTAAAAATCGAGTGGTTTTGCTGCCGGAGGAAGAAAATGCTTGATGCCGCGGTCAGAAAGAAAGCTGCCCAGGAGCAAAAAAAATTTTTTTCTCAAATGTAATAACGGATGCTAGAATGTGATTCGGGGTGGAATTCCATGTCTAAAAATATTACTATTAGCTGTTTTTAAAAATCGATTGTTTTTGCTGCCCGAGGAAGAAAATGCGTGATGCCGCGGTCAGAAAAATAGCTGCCCAGGAGCAAAACAAATTTTTTTTCTCAAATGTAATAACGGATGCTAGAATGTGATTCAGGGTGGAATTCCATGTCTAAAAATATTATTATTAGCTGTTTTTAAAAATCGAGTGTTTTTGCTGCCCGAGGAAGAAAACGCCTGATGCCGCGGAAAGAAAAAAAGCTGCACAGGAGGAAAAAATTTTTTTTTCTCAAATGTACTAACGGATGCTAGAATGTGATTCGGGGTGGAATTCCATGTCTAAAAACATTACTATTAGCTGTTTTTAAAAATCGAGTGTTTTTGCTGCCCGAGGAAGAAAACGTGTGAGGCCTCGGTAAGAAAAAAAATCAGCCCAGGAGAAAAAAAAATTTTTTTTCTCAAATGTAATAACGGATGCTAGAATGTGATTCTGGGTGGAATTCCATGTCTAAAAATATTTTTATTAGCTGTTTTTAAAAATCAAGTGGTTTTGCTGCCGGAGGAAGAAAATGCGTGATGCCGCGGTCAGAAAGAAAGCTGCCCAGGAGCAAAAAAAATTTTTTTCTCAAATGTAATAACGGATGCTAGAATGTGATTCGGGGTGGAATTCCATGTCTAAAAATATTATTATTAGCTGTTTTTAACAATCGAGTGTTTTTGCTGCCTAAGGAAGAAAATGCGTTTTGCCGTGGTCAGAAAAAAAGCCGTCGAGGAGCAAAAAATTTTTTTTCTCAAATGTAATAACGGATGCTAGAATGTGATTCGGGGTGGAATTCCATGTCTAAAAATATTTTTATTAGCTGTTTTTAAAAATCGAGTGGTTTTGCTGCCGGAGGAAGAAAATGCGTGATGCCGCGGTCAGAAAGAAAGCAGCCGAGGAGCAAAAAAAATTTTTTTTCTCAAATGTAATAACGGATGCGAGAATGTGATTCGGGGTGGAATTCCATGTCTAAAAATATTATTATTAGCTGTTTTTAAAAATTGAGTGTTTTTGCTGCCCGAGGAAGAAAACGCGTGATGCCGTGGTCAGAAAAAAAGCCGTCGAGGAGCAAAACATTTTTTTTCTCAAATGTAATAACGGATGCTAGAATGTGATTCGGGGTGGAATTCCATGTCTAAAAATATTTTTATTAGCTGTTTTTAAAAATCGAGTGGTTTTGCTGCCGGAGGAAGAAAATGCTTGATGCCGCGGTCAGAAAGAAAGCTGCCCAGGAGCAAAAAAATTTTTTTTCTCAAATGTAATAACGGATGCTAGAATGTGATTCGGGGTGGAATTCCATGTCTAAAAATATTACTATTAGCTGTTTTTAAAAATCGATTGTTTTTGCTGCCCGAGGAAGAAAACGCGTGATGCCGCGGTCAGAAAAATAGCTGCCCAGGAGCAAAAAAAATTTTTTTTCTCAAATGTAATAACGGATGCTAGAATGTGATTCAGGGTGGAATTCCATGTCTAAAAATATTATTATTAGCTGTTTTTAAAAATCGAGTGTTTTTGCTGCCCGAGGAAGAAAACGCCTGATGCCGCAGAAAGAAAAAAAGCTGCCCAGGAGCAAAAAATTTTTTTTTCTCAAATGTACTAACGGATGCTAGAATGTGATTCGGGGTGGAATTCCATGTCTAAAAACATTACTATTAGCTGTTTTTAAAAATCGAGTGTTTTTGCTGCCCGAGGAAGAAAACGTGTGAGGCCCCGGTAAGAAAAAAAATCAGCCCAGGAGAAAAAAAATTTTTTTTTCTCAAATGTAATAACGGATGCTAGAATGTGATTCTGGGTGGAATTCCATGTCTAAAAATATTTTTATTAGCTGTTTTTAAAAATCGAGTGGTTTTGCTGCCGGAGGAAGAAAATGCGTGATGCCGCGGTCAGAAAGAAAGCTGCCCAGGAGCAAAAAAAATTTTTTTCTCAAATGTAATAACGGATGCTAGAATGTGATTCGGGGTGGAATTCCATGTCTAAAAATATTATTATTAGCTGTTTTTAACAATCGAGTGTTTTTGCTGCCTAAGGAAGAAAATGCGTTTTGCCGTGGTCAGAAAAAAAGCCGTCGAGGAGCAAAAAATTTTTTTTCTCAAATGTAATAACGGATGCTAGAATGTGATTCGGGGTGGAATTCCATGTCTAAAAATATTTTTATTAGCTGTTTTTAAAAATCGAGTGGTTTTGCTGCCGGAGGAAGAAAATGCGTGATGCCGCGGTCAGAAAGAAAGCTGCCCAGGAGCAAAAAAATTTTTTTTCTCAAATGTAATAACGGATGCTAGAATGTGATTCGGGGTGGAATTCCATGTCTAAAAATATTTTTATTAGCTGTTTTTAAAAATCGAGTGGTTTTGCTGCCGGAAGAAGAAAATGCGTGATGCCGCGTTCAGAAAGAAAGCTGCCCAGGAGCAAAAAAATTTTTTTTTCTCAAATGTAATAACGGATGCTAGAATGTGATTCGGGGTGGAATTCCATGTCTAAAAATATTACTATTAGCTGTTTTTAAAAATTGAGTGTTTTTGCTGCCCGAGGAAGAAAACGCGTAATGCCGCGGTCAGAAAAATAGCTGCCGATGAGCAAAAAAAATTTTTTTTCTCAAATGTAATAACGGATGCTAGAATGTGATTCGGGGTGGAATTCCATGTCTAAAAATATTATTATTAGCTGTTTTTAACAATCGAGTGTTTTTGCTGCCTAAGGAAGAAAATGCGTTTTGCCGTGGTCAGAAAAAAAGCCGTCGAGGAGCAAAAAATTTTTTTTCTCAAATGTAATAACGGATGCTAGAATGTGATTCGGGGTGGAATTCCATGTCTAAAAATATTACTATTAGCTGTTTTTAAAAATTGAGTGTTTTTGCTGCCCGAGGAAGAAAACGCGTGATGCCGCGGTCAGAAAAATAGCTGCCGAGGAGCAAAAAAAATTTTTTTTCTCAAATGTAATAACGGATGCGAGAATGTGATTCGGGGTGGAATTCCATGTCTAAAAATATTATTATTAGCTGTTTTTAAAAATCGAGTGTTTTTGCTGCCCGAGGAAGACAACGCGTGATGCCGCGGTCAGAAAAAAAGCTGCCCAGGAGCAAAAATTTTTTTTTTCTCAAATGTAATAACGGATGCTAGAATGTGATTCGGGGTGGAATTCCATGTCTAAAAATATTATTATTAGCTGTTTTTAACAATCGAGTGTTTTTGCTGCCCAAGGAAAAAAATGCGTTTTGCCGTGGTCAGAAAAAAAGCCGTCGAGGAGCAAAAAATTTTTTTTCTCAAATGTAATAATGGATGCTAGAATGTGATTCGGGGTGGAATTCCATGTCTAAAAATATTTTTATTAGCTGTTTTTAAAAATCGAGTGGTTTTGCTGCCGGAGGAAGAAAATGCGGGATGCCGCGGTCAGAAAGAAAGCTGCCCAGGAGCAAAAAAAATTTTTTTTCTCAAATGTAATAACGGATGCTAGAATGTGATTCGGGGTGGAATTCCATGTCTAAAAATATTACTATTAGCTGTTTTTAAAAATCGAGTGTTTTTGCTGCCCGAGGAATAAAACGTGTGATGCACCGGTAATAAAAAAAGCAGCCGAGGAGCAAAAAAAATTTTTTTTCTCAAATGTAATAACGGATGCGAGAATTTGATTCGGGGTGGAATTCCATGTCTAAAAATATTATTATTAGCTGTTTTTAAAAATTGAGTGTTTTTGCTGCCCGAGGAAGAAAACGCGTGATGCCGTGGTCAGAAAAAAAGCCGTCGAGGAGCAAAACATTTTTTTTCTCAAATGTAATAACGGATGCTAGAATGTGATTCGGGGTGGAATTCCATGTCTAAAAATATTTTTATTAGCTGTTTTTAAAAATCGAGTGGTTTTGCTGCCGGAGGAAGAAAATGCTTGATGCCGCGGTCAGAAAGAAAGCTGCCCAGGAGCAAAAAAAATTTTTTTCTCAAATGTAATAACGGATGCTAGAATGTGATTCGGGGTGGAATTCCATGTCTAAAAATATTACTATTAGCTGTTTTTAAAAATCGATTGTTTTTGCTGCCCGAGGAAGAAAATGCGTGATGCCGCGGTCAGAAAAATAGCTGCCCAGGAGCAAAACAAATTTTTTTTCTCAAATGTAATAACGGATGCTAGAATGTGATTCAGGGTGGAATTCCATGTCTAAAAATATTATTATTAGCTGTTTTTAAAAATCGAGTGTTTTTGCTGCCCGAGGAAGAAAACGCCTGATGCCGCGGAAAGAAAAAAAGCTGCCCAGGAGGAAAAAAATTTTTTTTCTCAAATGTACTAACGGATGCTAGAATGTGATTCGGGGTGGAATTCCATGTCTAAAAACATTACTATTAGCTGTTTTTAAAAATCGAGTGTTTTTGCTGCCCGAGGAAGAAAACGTGTGAGGCCTCGGTAAGAAAAAAATCAGCCCAGGAGAAAAAAAAATTTTTTTTCTCAAATGTAATAACGGATGCTAGAATGTGATTCTGGGTGGAATTCCATGTCTAAAAATATTTTTATTAGCTGTTTTTAAAAATCAAGTGGTTTTGCTGCCGGAGGAAGAAAATGCGTGATGCCGCGGTCAGAAAGAAAGCTGCCCAGGAGCAAAAAAAATTTTTTTCTCAAATGTAATAACGGATGCTAGAATGTGATTCGGGGTGGAATTCCATGTCTAAAAATATTATTATTAGCTGTTTTTAACAATCGAGTGTTTTTGCTGCCTAAGGAAGAAAATGCGTTTTGCCGTGGTCAGAAAAAAAGCCGTCGAGGAGCAAAAAATTTTTTTTCTCAAATGTAATAACGGATGCTAGAATGTGATTCGGGGTGGAATTCCATGTCTAAAAATATTTTTATTAGCTGTTTTTAAAAATCGAGTGGTTTTGCTGCCGGAGGAAGAAAATGCGTGATGCCGCGGTCAGAAAGAAAGCAGCCGAGGAGCAAAAAAAATTTTTTTTCTCAAATGTAATAACGGATGCGAGAATGTGATTCGGGGTGGAATTCCATGTCTAAAAATATTATTATTAGCTGTTTTTAAAAATTGAGTGTTTTTGCTGCCCGAGGAAGAAAACGCGTGATGCCGTGGTCAGAAAAAAAGCCGTCGAGGAGCAAAACATTTTTTTTCTCAAATGTAATAACGGATGCTAGAATGTGATTCGGGGTGGAATTCCATGTCTAAAAATATTTTTATTAGCTGTTTTTAAAAATCGAGTGGTTTTGCTGCCGGAGGAAGAAAATGCTTGATGCCGCGGTCAGAAAGAAAGCTGCCCAGGAGCAAAAAAATTTTTTTTCTCAAATGTAATAACGGATGCTAGAATGTGATTCGGGGTGGAATTCCATGTCTAAAAATATTACTATTAGCTGTTTTTAAAAATCGATTGTTTTTGCTGCCCGAGGAAGAAAACGCGTGATGCCGCGGTCAGAAAAATAGCTGCCCAGGAGCAAAAAAAATTTTTTTTCTCAAATGTAATAACGGATGCTAGAATGTGATTCAGGGTGGAATTCCATGTCTAAAAATATTATTATTAGCTGTTTTTAAAAATCGAGTGTTTTTGCTGCCCGAGGAAGAAAACGCCTGATGCCGCAGAAAGAAAAAAAGCTGCCCAGGAGCAAAAAATTTTTTTTTCTCAAATGTACTAACGGATGCTAGAATGTGATTCGGGGTGGAATTCCATGTCTAAAAACATTACTATTAGCTGTTTTTAAAAATCGAGTGTTTTTGCTGCCCGAGGAAGAAAACGTGTGAGGCCCCGGTAAGAAAAAAAATCAGCCCAGGAGAAAAAAAATTTTTTTTTCTCAAATGTAATAACGGATGCTAGAATGTGATTCTGGGTGGAATTCCATGTCTAAAAATATTTTTATTAGCTGTTTTTAAAAATCGAGTGGTTTTGCTGCCGGAGGAAGAAAATGCGTGATGCCGCGGTCAGAAAGAAAGCTGCCCAGGAGCAAAAAAAATTTTTTTCTCAAATGTAATAACGGATGCTAGAATGTGATTCGGGGTGGAATTCCATGTCTAAAAATATTATTATTAGCTGTTTTTAACAATCGAGTGTTTTTGCTGCCTAAGGAAGAAAATGCGTTTTGCCGTGGTCAGAAAAAAAGCCGTCGAGGAGCAAAAAATTTTTTTTCTCAAATGTAATAACGGATGCTAGAATGTGATTCGGGGTGGAATTCCATGTCTAAAAATATTTTTATTAGCTGTTTTTAAAAATCGAGTGGTTTTGCTGCCGGAGGAAGAAAATGCGTGATGCCGCGGTCAGAAAGAAAGCTGCCCAGGAGCAAAAAAAATTTTTTTTCTCAAATGTAATAACGGATGCTAGAATGTGATTCGGGGTGGAATTCCATGTCTAAAAATATTTTTATTAGCTGTTTTTAAAAATCGAGTGGTTTTGCTGCCGGAAGAAGAAAATGCGTGATGCCGCGTTCAGAAAGAAAGCTGCCCAGGAGCAAAAAAATTTTTTTTTCTCAAATGTAATAACGGATGCTAGAATGTGATTCGGGGTGGAATTCCATGTCTAAAAATATTACTATTAGCTGTTTTTAAAAATTGAGTGTTTTTGCTGCCCGAGGAAGAAAACGCGTAATGCCGCGGTCAGAAAAATAGCTGCCGATGAGCAAAAAAAATTTTTTTTCTCAAATGTAATAACGGATGCTAGAATGTGATTCGGGGTGGAATTCCATGTCTAAAAATATTATTATTAGCTGTTTTTAAAAATTGAGTGTTTTTGCTGCCCGAGGAAGAAAACGCGTGATGCCGCGGTCAGAAAAATAGCTGCCCAGGAGCAAAAAAAATTTTTTTTCTCAAATGTAATAATGGATGCGAGAATGTGATTCGGGGTGGAATTCCATGTCTAAAAATATTATTATTAGCTGTTTTTAACAATCGAGTGTTTTTGCTGCCTAAGGAAGAAAATGTGTTTTGCCGTGGTCAAAAAAAAAGCCGTCGAGGAGCAAAAAATTTTTTTTCTCAAATGTAATAACGGATGCTAGAATGTGATTCGGGGTGGAATTCCATGTCTAAAAATATTTTTATTAGCTGTTTTTAAAAATCGAGTGGTTTTGCTGCCGGAGGAAGAAAATGCGTGATGCCGCGGTCAGAAAGAAAGCTGCCCAGGAGCAAAAAAAATTTTTTTTCTCAAATGTAATAACGGATGCTAGAATGTGATTCGGGGTGGAATTCCATGTCTAAAAATATTTTTATTAGCTGTTTTTAAAAATCGAGTGGTTTTGCTGCCGGAAGAAGAAAATGCGTGATGCCGCGTTCAGAAAGAAAGCTGCCCAGGAGCAAAAAAATTTTTTTTTCTCAAATATAATAACGGATGCTAGAATGTGATTCGGGGTGGAATTCCATGTCTAAAAATATTACTATTAGCTGTTTTTAAAAATTGAGTGTTTTTGCTGCCCGAGGAAGAAAACGCGTGATGCCGCGGTCAGAAAAATAGCTGCCGATGAGCAAAAAAAATTTTTTTTCTCAAATGTAATAACGGATGCTAGAATGTGATTCGGGGTGGAATTCCATGTCTAAAAATATTATTATTAGCTGTTTTTAAAAATTGAGTGTTTTTGCTGCCCGAGGAAGAAAACGCGTGATGCCGCGGTCAGAAAAACAGCTGCCCAGGAGCAAAAAAAATTTTTTTTCTCAAATGTAATAATGGATGCGAGAATGTGATTCGGGGTGGAATTCCATGTCTAAAAATATTATTATTAGCTGTTTTTAACAATCGAGTGTTTTTGCTGCCTAAGGAAGAAAATGTGTTTTGCCGTGGTCAGAAAAAAAGCCGTCGAGGAGCAAAAAATTTTTTTTCTCAAATGTAATAACGGATGCTAGAATGTGATTCGGGGTGGAATTCCATGTCTAAAAATATTTTTATTAGCTGTTTTTAAAAATCGAGTGGTTTTGCTGCCGGAGGAAGAAAATGCGTGATGCCGCGGTCAGAAAGAAAGCTGCCCAGGAGCAAAAAAAATTTTTTTTCTCAAATGTAATAACGGATGCTAGAATGTGATTCGGGGTGGAATTCCATGTCTAAAAATATTTTTATTAGCTGTTTTTAAAAATCGAGTGGTTTTGCTGCCGGAAGAAGAAAATGCGTGATGCCGCGTTCAGAAAGAAAGCTGCCCAGGAGCAAAAAAATTTTTTTTTCTCAAATATAATAACGGATGCTAGAATGTGATTCGGGGTGGAATTCCATGTCTAAAAATATTACTATTAGCTGTTTTTAAAAATTGAGTGTTTTTGCTGCCCGAGGAAGAAAACGCGTGATGCCGCGGTCAGAAAAATAGCTGCCGATGAGCAAAAAAAATTTTTTTTCTCAAATGTAATAACGGATGCTAGAATGTGATTCGGGGTGGAATTCCATGTCTAAAAATATTATTATTAGCTGTTTTTAAAAATTGAGTGTTTTTGCTGCCCGAGGAAGAAAACGCGTGATGCCGCGGTCAGAAAAATAGCTGCCCAGGAGCAAAAAAAATTTTTTTTCTCAAATGTAATAATGGATGCGAGAATGTGATTCGGGGTGGAATTCCATGTCTAAAAATATTATTATTAGCTGTTTTTAACAATCGAGTGGTTTTGCTGCCGGAGGAAGAAAATGCTTGATGCCGCGGTCAGAAAGAAAGCTGCCCAGGAGCAAAAAAAATTTTTTTCTCAAATGTAATAACGGATGCTAGAATGTGATTCGGGGTGGAATTCCATGTCTAAAAATATTACTATTAGCTGTTTTTAAAAATCGAGTGGTTTTGCTGCCGGAGGAAGAAAATGCGTGATGCCGCGGTCAGAAAGAAAGCTGCCCAGGAGCAAAAAAAAATTTTTTCTCAAATGTAATAACGGATGCTAGAATGTGATTCGGGGTGGAATTCCATGTCTAAAAATATTTTTATTAGCTGTTTTTAAAAATCGAGTGGTTTTGCTGCCGGAAGAAGAAAATGCGTGATGCCGCGTTCAGAAAGAAAGCTGCCCAGGAGCAAAAAAATTTTTTTTTCTCAAATATAATAACGGATGCTAGAATGTGATTCGGGGTGGAATTCCATGTCTAAAAATATTACTATTAGCTGTTTTTAAAAATTGAGTGTTTTTGCTGCCCGAGGAAGAAAACGCGTGATGCCGCGGTCAGAAAAATAGCTGCCGATGAGCAAAAAAAATTTTTTTTCTCAAATGTAATAACGGATGCTAGAATGTGATTCGGGGTGGAATTCCATGTCTAAAAATATTATTATTAGCTGTTTTTAAAAATTGAGTG
The DNA here is from genome assembly GCA_022577455.1 of Arizona elegans. Lineage (NCBI taxonomy): Eukaryota > Metazoa > Chordata > Lepidosauria > Squamata > Colubridae > Arizona > Arizona elegans. Next base: position 162,783,882 of record JAKOOJ010000001.1, read on the forward strand.
TTTTTGCTGCCCGAGGAAGAAAACGCGTGATGCCGCGGTCAGAAAAATAGCTGCCCAGGAGCAAAAAAAATTTTTTTTCTCAAATGTAATAATGGATGCGAGAATGTGATTCGGGGTGGAATTCCATGTCTAAAAAGATTATTATTAGCTGTTTTTAACAATCGAGTGGTTTTGCTGCCGGAGGAAGAAAATGCTTGATGCCGCGGTCAGAAAGAAAGCTGCCCAGGAGCAAAAAAAATTTTTTTCTCAAATGTAATAACGGATGCTAGAATGTGATTCGGGGTGGAATTCCATGTCTAAAAATATTACTATTAGCTGTTTTTAAAAATCGATTGTTTTTGCTGCCCGAGGAAGAAAACGCGTGATGCCGCGGTCAGAAAAATAGCTGCCCAGGAGCAAAAAAAATTTTTTTTCTCAAATGTAATAACGGATGCTAGAAAGTGATTCAGGGTGGAATTCCATGTCTAAAAATATTATTATTAGCTGTTTTTAAAAATCGAGTGTTTTTGCTGCCCGAGGAAGAAAACGCCTGATGCCGCGGAAAGAAAAAAAGCTGCCCAGGAGCAAAAAAATTTTTTTTCTCAAATGTACTAACGGATGCTAGAATGTGATTCGGGGTGGAATTCCATGTCTAAAAACATTACTATTAGCTGTTTTTAAAAATCGAGTGTTTTTGCTGCCCGAGGAAGAAAACGTGTGCGGCCCCGGTAAGAAAAAAAATCAGCCCAGGAGAAAAAAATTTTTTTTTTCTCAAATGTAATAACGGATGCTAGAATGTGATTCTGGGTGGAATTCCATGTCTAAAAATATTTTTATTAGCTGTTTTTAAAAATCGAGTGGTTTTGCTGCCGGAGGAAGAAAATGCGTGATGCCGCGGTCAGAAAGAAAGCTGCCCAGGAGCAAAAAAAATTTTTTTCTCAAATGTAATAACGGATGCTAGAATGTGATTCGGGGTGGAATTCCATGTCTAAAAATATTATTATTAGCTGTTTTTAACAATCGAGTGTTTTTGCTGCCTAAGGAAGAAAATGCGTTTTTCCGTGGTCAGAAAAAAAGCCGTCGAGGAGCAAAAAATTTTTTTTCTCAAATGTAATAACGGATGCTAGAATGTGATTCGGGGTGGAATTCCATGTCTAAAAATATTTTTATTAGCTGTTTTTAAAAATCGAGTGGTTTTGCTGCCGGAGGAAGAAAATGCGTGATGCCGCGGTCAGAAAGAAAGCTGCCCAGGAGCAAAAAAAATTTTTTTTCTCAAATGTAATAACGGATGCTAGAATGTGATTCGGGGTGGAATTCCATGTCTAAAAATATTTTTATTAGCTGTTTTTAAAAATCGAGTGGTTTTGCTGCCGGAAGAAGAAAATGCGTGATGCCACGTTCAGAAAGAAAGCTGCCCAGGAGCAAAAAAATTTTTTTTTCTCAAATGTAATAACGGATGCTAGAATGTGATTCGGGGTGGAATTCCATGTCTAAAAATATTTTTATTAGCTGTTTTTAAAAATTGAGTGGTTTTGCTGCCGGAGGAAGAAAATGCGTGATGCCGCGGTCAGAAAGAAAGCTGCCCAGGAGCAAAAAAAATTTTTTTTCTCAAATGTAATAACGGATGCTAGAATGTGATTCGGGGTGGAATTCCATGTCTAAAAATATTACTATTAGCTGTTTTTAAAAATCGAGTGTTTTTGCTGCCCGAGGAATAAAACGTGTGATGCACCGGTAATAAAAAAAGCAGCCGAGGAGCAAAAAAAATTTTTTTTCTCAAATGTAATAACGGATGCGAGAATGTGATTCGGGGTGGAATTCCATGTCTAAAAATATTATTATTAGCTGTTTTTAAAAATTGAGTGTTTTTGCTGCCCGAGGAAGAAAACGCGTGATGCCGTGGTCAGAAAAAAAGCCGTCGAGGAGCAAAACATTTTTTTTCTCAAATGTAATAACGGATGCTAGAATGTGATTCGGGGTGGAATTCCATGTCTAAAAATATTTTTATTAGCTGTTTTTAAAAATCGAGTGGTTTTGCTGCCGGAGGAAGAAAATGCTTGATGCCGCGGTCAGAAAGAAAGCTGCCCAGGAGCAAAAAAAATTTTTTTCTCAAATGTAATAACGGATGCTACAATGTGATTCGGGGTGGAATTCCATGTCTAAAAATATTACTATTAGCTGTTTTTAAAAATCGATTGTTTTTGCAGCCCGAGGAAGAAAACGCGTGATGCCGCGGTCAGAAAAAAAGCTGCCCAGGAGCAAAAAAAATTTTTTTTCTCAAATGTAATAACGGATGCTAGAATGTGATTCAGGGTGGAATTCCATGTCTAAAAATATTATTATTAGCTGTTTTTAAAAATCGAGTGTTTTTGCTGCCCGAGGAAGAAAACGCCTGATGCCACGGAAAGAAAAAAAGCTGCCCAGGAGCAAAAAATTTTTTTTTCTCAAATGTACTAACGGATGCTAGAATGTGATTCGGGGTGGAATTCCATGTCTAAAAACATTACTATTAGCTGTTTTTAAAAATCGAGTGTTTTTGCTGCCCGAGGAAGAAAACGTGTCAGGCCCCGGTAAGAAAAAAATCAGCCCAGGAGAAAAAAAATTTTTTTTTCTCAAATGTAATAACGGATGCTAGAATGTGATTCTGGGTGGAATTCCATGTCTAAAAATATTTTTATTAGCTGTTTTTAAAAATCGAGTGGTTTTGCTGCCGGAGGAAGAAAATGCGTGATGCCGCGGTCAGAAAGAAAGCTGCCCAGGAGCAAAAAAAATTTTTTTCTCAAATGTAATAACGGATGCTAGAATGTGATTCGGGGTGGAATTCCATGTCTAAAAATATTATTATTAGCTGTTTTTAACAATCGAGTGTTTTTGCTGCCTAAGGAAGAAAATGCGTTTTGCCGTGGTCAGAAAAAAAGCCGTCGAGGAGCAAAAAATTTTTTTTCTCAAATGTAATAACGGATGCTAGAATGTGATTCGGGGTGGAATTCCATGTCTAAAAATATTTTTATTAGCTGTTTTTAAAAATCGAGTGTTTTTTCTGCCCGAGGAATAAAACGTGTGATGCACCGGTAATAAAAAAAGCAGCCGAGGAGCAAAAAAATTTTTTTTTCTCAAATGTAATAACGGATGCGAGAATGTGATTCGGGGTGGAATTCCATGTCTAAAAATATTATTATTAGCTGTTTTTAAAAATTGAGTGTTTTTGCTGCCCGAGGAAGAAAACGCGTGATGCCGTGGTCAGAAAAAAAGCCGTCGAGGAGCAAAACATTTTTTTTCTCAAATGTAATAACGGATGCTAGAATGTGATTCGGGGTGGAATTCCATGTCTAAAAATATTTTTATTAGCTGTTTTTAAAAATCGAGTGGTTTTGCTGCCGGAGGAAGAAAATGCTTGATGCCGCGGTCAGAAAGAAAGCTGCCCAGGAGCAAAAAAAATTTTTTTCTCAAATGTAATAACGGATGCTAGAATGTGATTCGGGGTGGAATTCCATGTCTAAAAATATTACTATTAGCTGTTTTTAAAAATCGATTGTTTTTGCTGCCCGAGGAAGAAAACGCGTGATGCCGCGGTCAGAAAAATAGCTGCCCAGGAGCAAAAAAAATTTTTTTTCTCAAATGTAATAACGGATGCTAGAATGTGATTCAGGGTGGAATTCCATGTCTAAAAATATTATTATTAGCTGTTTTTAAAAATCGAGTGTTTTTGCTGCCCGAGGAAGAAAACGCCTGATGCCGTGGAAAGAAAAAAAGCTGCCCAGGAGCAAAAAATTTTTTTTTCTCAAATGTACTAACCGATGCTAGAATGTGATTCGGGGTGGAATTCCATGTCTAAAAACATTACTATTAGCTGTTTTTAAAAATCGAGTGTTTTTGCTGCCCGAGGAAGAAAACGTGTGAGGCCCCGGTAAGAAAAAAAATCAGCCCAGGAGAAAAAAAAATTTTTTTTCTCAAATGTAATAACGGATGCTAGAATGTGATTCTGGGTGGAATTCCATGTCTAAAAATATTTTTATTAGCTGTTTTTAAAAATCGAGTGGTTTTGCTGCCGGAGGAAGAAAATGCGTGATGCCGCGGTCAGAAAGAAAGCTGCCCAGGAGCAAAAAAATTTTTTTTCTCAAATGTAATCACGGATGCTAGAATGTGATTCGGGGTGGAATTCCATGTCTAAAAATATTATTATTAGCTGTTTTTAACAATCGAGTGTTTTTGCTGCCTAAGGAAGAAAATGCGTTTTGCCGTGGTCAGAAAAAAAGCCGTCGAGGAGCAAAAAATTTTTTTTCTCAAATGTAATAACGGATGCTAGAATGTGATTCGGGGTGGAATTCCATGTCTAAAAATATTTTTATTAGCTGTTTTTAAAAATCGAGTGGTTTTGCTGCCGGAGGAAGAAAATGCGTGATGCCGCGGTCAGAAAGAAAGCTGCCCAGGAGCAAAAAAAATTTTTTTTCTCAAATGTAATAACGGATGCTAGAATGTGATTCGGGGTGGAATTCCATGTCTAAAAATATTTTTATTAGCTGTTTTTAAAAATCGAGTGGTTTTGCTGCCGGAAGAAGAAAATGCGTGATGCCGCGTTCAGAAAGAAAGCTGCCCAGGAGCAAAAAAATTTTTTTTTCTCAAATGTAATAACGGATGCTAGAATGTGATTCGGGGTGGAATTCCATGTCTAAAAATATTACTATTAGCTGTTTTTAAAAATTGAGTGTTTTTGCTGCCCGAGGAAGAAAACGCGTGATGCCGCGGTCAGAAAAATAGCTGCCGATGAGCAAAAAAAATTTTTTTTCTCAAATGTAATAACGGATGCTAGAATGTGATTCGGGGTGGAATTCCATGTCTAAAAATATTATTATTAGCTGTTTTTAAAAATTGAGTGTTTTTGCTGCCCGAGGAAGAAAACGCGTGATGCCGCGGTCAGAAAAAAAGCTGCACAGGAGCAAAAAAAATTTTTTCTCAAATGTAATAACGGATGCTAGAATGTGATTCGGGGTGGAATTCCATGTCTAAAAATATTATTATTAGCTGTTTTTAAAAATCGAGTGTTTTTGCTGCCCGAGGAAGAAAACGCGTGATGCCGCGGTAAGAAAAAAAGCTACCCAGGAGCAAAAAATTTTTTTTTCTCAAATGTACTAACGGATGCTAGAATGTGATTCGGGGTGGAATTCCATGTCTAAAAATATTATTATTAGCTGTTTTTAAAAATCGACTGTTTTTGCTGCCCGAGGAAGAAAACACGGGATGCCGCGGTAAGAAAAAAAGCTGCCCAGGAGCAAAAAATTTTTTTTTCTCAAATGTACTAACGGATGCTAGAATGTGATTCGGGGTCGAATTCCATGTCTACAAATATTATTATTAGGTGTTTTTAAAAATCGAGTGTTTTTGCTGCCCAAGGAAGAAAATGCGTGATGCCGTGGTCAGAAAATAGCTGCCCAGGAGCAAAAAAAATTTTTTTTCTCAAATGTAATAACGGATGCTAGAATGTGATTCGGGGTGGAATTCCATGTCTAAAAATATTTTTATTAGCTGTTTTTAAAAATCGAGTGGTTTTGCTGCCGGAAGAAGAAAATGCGTGATGCCGCGTTCAGAAAGAAAGCTGCCCAGGAGCAAAAAAATTTTTTTTTCTCAAATGTAATAACGGATGCTAGAATGTGATTCGGGGTGGAATTCCATGTCTAAAAATATTACTATTAGCTGTTTTTAAAAATTGAGTGTTTTTGCTGCCCGAGGAAGAAAACGCGTGATGCCGCGGTCAGAAAAATAGCTGCCGATGAGCAAAAAAAATTTTTTTTCTCAAATGTAATAACGGATGCTAGAATGTGATTCGGGGTGGAATTCCATGTCTAAAAATATTATTATTAGCTGTTTTTAAAAATTGAGTGTTTTTGCTGCCCGAGGAAGAAAACGCGTGATGCCGCGGTCAGAAAAAAAGCTGCACAGGAGCAAAAAAAATTTTTTCTCAAATGTAATAACGGATGCTAGAATGTGATTCGGGGTGGAATTCCATGTCTAAAAATATTATTATTAGCTGTTTTTAAAAATCGAGTGTTTTTGCTGCCCGAGGAAGAAAACGCGTGATGCCGCGGTAAGAAAAAAAGCTACCCAGGAGCAAAAAATTTTTTTTCTCAAATGTACTAACGGATGCTAGAATGTGATTCGGGGTGTAATTCCATGTCTAAAAATATTATTATTAGCTGTTTTTAAAAATCGACTGTTTTTGCTGCCCGAGGAAGAAAACACGGGATGCCGCGGTAAGAAAAAAAGCTGCCCAGGAGCAAAAAATTTTTTTTTCTCAAATGTACTAACGGATGCTAGAATGTGATTCGGGGTCGAATTCCATGTCTACAAATATTATTATTAGGTGTTTTTAAAAATCGAGTGTTTTTGCTGCCCAAGGAAGAAAATGCGTGATGCCGTGGTCAGAAAATAGCTGCCCAGGAGCAAAAAAAAATTTTTTTCTCAAATGTAATAACGGATGCTAGAATGTGATTCGGGGTGGAATTCCATGTCTAAAAATATTATTATTAGCTGTTTTTAAAAATCGAGTGTTTTTGCTGCCCGAGGAAGAAAACGTGTGATGCCCCGGTAATAAAAAAAGCAGCCCAGGAGAAAAAAATTTTTTTTTCTCAAATGTAATAACGGATGCTAGAATGCGATTCGGGGTGGAATTCCATGTCAAAAAATTTTATTATTAGCTGTTTTTAAAAATCGAGTGTTTTTGCTGCCCGAGGAAGACAACGCGTGATGCCGTGGTGAGAAAATTTTTTTTTTCTCAAATGTAATAACGGATGCTAGAATGCGATTCGGGGTGGAATTCCATGTCTAAAAATTTTATTATTAGCTGTTTTTAACAATCGAGTGTTTTTGCTGCCCGAGGAAGACAACGCGTGATGCCGCGGTCAGAAAAAAAGCTGCCCAGGAGCAAAAAAATTTTTTTCTCAAATACGGATAACGGATGCTAGAATGTGATTCGGGGTGGAATTCCATGTCTAAAAATATTATTATTAGCTGTTTTTAAAAATCGAGTGTTTTTGCTGCCCGAGGAAGACAACACGTGATGCCGCGGTGAGAAAAATAGCTGCCCAGGAGCAAAAAATTTTTTTTTTCTCAAATGTAATAACGGATGCTAGAATGTGATTCGGGGTGGAATTCCATGTCTAAAAATATTATTATTAGCTGTTTTTAAAAATCGAGTGTTTTTGCTGCCCGAGGAAGAAAACGCGTGATGCCGCGGTAAGAAAAAAAGCTACCCAGGAGCAAAAAATTTTTTTTTCTCAAATGTAATAACGGATGCTAGAATGTAATTCGGGGTGGAATTCCATGTCTAAAAATATTACTATTAGCTGTTTTTAAAAATCGAGTGTTTTTGTTGCCCGAGGAAGAAAACGTGTGATGCCCCGGTAAGAAAAAAATCAGCCCAGGAGAAAAAAATTTTTTTTTCTCAAATGTACTAACGGATGCTAGAATGTGATTCGGGGTCGAATTCCATGTCTACAAATATTACTATTAGCTGTTTTTAAAAATCGAGTGTTTTTGCTGCCCGAGGAAGAAAACACGGGATGCCGCGGTAAGAAAAAAAGCTGCCCAGGAGCAAAAAAATTTTTTTCTCAAATGTAATAACGGATGCTGGAATGTGATTCGGGGTCGAATTCCATGTCTACAAATATTATTATTAGCTGTTTTTAAAAATCGAGTGTTTTTGCTGCCCAAGGAAGAAAATGCGTGATGCCGTGGTTAGAAAATAGCTGCCCTGGAGCAAAAAAATTTTTTTTTCTCAAATGTAATAACGGATGCTAGAATTTGATTCGGGGTGGAATTCCATGTCTAAAAATATTATTATTAGCTGTTTTTAAAAATCGAGTGTTTTTGCTGTCCGAGGAAGAAAACCCGTGATGCCGCGGTCAGAAAAAAAGCTGCCCATTAGCAAAAAAAAATTTTTTTTCTCAAATGTAATAACGGATGCTAGAATGTGATTCGTGGTGGAATTCCATGTCTAAAAATATTATTATTAGCTGTTTTTAAAAATCGAGTGTTTTTGCTGCCTGAGGAAGAAAACGCATGATGCCACGGTCAGAAAAAATTCTGCCCAGGAGCAAAAAATTTTTTTTTTTTTCTCAAATGTAATAACGGATGCTAGAATGTGATTTGGGGTGGAATTCCATGTCTAAAAACATTACTATTAGCTGTTTTTAAAAATTGAGTGTTTTTGCTAATTTGGCTCAAAGATTAAAACATCCAAATTTATCTAAAAGAGGTCTAAAACCTGATTTAAAAGCCAATTTAAAAGGGAGAGTTAGGCCAGACCAGCTTGTTGGAATAGAAATGTTTTCAGGGCCCGGCGGAATATGCGTAAGTCTTGGATGTTTCGTAACTCCGGGGGAAGCCCGTTCCAGATGGTAGGTGCCCCCACAGAAAAGGCTCTCCCCATGGGGGCCGTCAGTCGACATTGTTTGGCCGACGGCACCCTGAGGAGTCCCTCTCTATGGGAGCGAACTGGTCGGTGAGAGGCTATTGGTGGCAGGAGGCGGTCTCGTAAGTACCCTAGTCCTGAGCCATGGAGCGCTCTAAAGATAGTAACCAAAACCTTGAAGCACACCCGGAAGACCACTGGGAGCCAGTGCAGCTCGCGCAGGAGGGGGGTTACATGAGAGAGCCACATTGCTCCCATTACCACCCACGCGGCCGCATTCTGGACCAATTGGAGCCTTCAGGTGCTTCTCATGGGGAGCCCCATGTAGAGAGCATTACAATAATCCAGGCATGAGGTGACAAGGGCGTGAGTGACCGTGCGCAACGAGTCCTGATCCAGAAAGGGATGCAACTGGCGAATCAGGCGAACCTGATAAAAAGTCCTTCTGGCCACGGCCGTCATATGCTCTTCTAAAGACAGCCACGAGTCCAGGAGGATGCTCAAGTTGCGAACCCCATCTGTGGGGGCCAACGACTCGCCCCCAATAGTCAGAGATGGCGCCAACTGACTATATCGGGATGACGGAAACCACAGCCACTCGGTCTTGGATGGGTTGAGTCTGAGTTTGTTCCTCCCCATCCAGATCCGTACGGCCTCCAGGCACTGGGACATCACCTCGAGGGCATCATTGGGGTGGTCTGGGGTGGAGATGTACAGCTGGGTGTCCTCAGCGTACTGATGGTACTTCACCCCAAAACCACGGATGATGTCACCCAGCAGCTTCACATAAATGTTGAATAGAAGTGGCGAGAGGACCGATCCTTGTGGCACCCCACATATAAGGGGCCTCGGGGTCGACCTCTGCCCCCCTGTCAACACAGACTGCGACCGGTCAGAGAGAAAGGAGGAGAACCACTGTAGAACAGTGCCCCCACCCTCAACCCTTCCTACCGGTGCAGCATGATATCATGATCGATGGTATAAAAAGCCGCTGAGAGGTCTAGTAGGACCAGGACAGTGGAGCAACCCCTGTCCCGAGCCCTCCAGAGATCATCAACCAATGCGACCAATGCTGTCTCTGTGCTGTACCTGGGCCTGAATCCCAACTGGAATGGATCTAGATAATTCAATTCATCCAGGTACTGAGGCAGTTGTCGTGCAACCACACTCTCAACAACCTTTGCAACAAAGCGAAGGTTGGAGACAGGACGATAATTTGCTAATACAGCTGGATCCAGGGAGGGCTTCTTGAGGAGGGGCCTAACCACCGCCTCTTTTAAGACGGTGGGAAAGACACCCCCACTCAAAGAAGCATTTATAATCTCCTGAAGCCAGCCTCGCGTCACCTCCCGGGAGGCCAGTACCAACCAGGATGGACACGGGTCCAATAAACATGTGGTCGCATTTAGTCTGTTCAGTATCCTGTCCACGCTTTTGGGAGTCACAGGATCAAACTCTTCCCAAATAATATTCTCAGGACCTGCCCCTGTCATCTCCTCTGGATCAATCCAGTCAGAGTCTAGCTGTTCACGAATCTGAGCAATTTTGTCATACAGATATTGTACAAAATCCTCAGCTCTACCCTCCAAGGGGTCTTCCCGCGTCTCTTGATGGAGCAGAGAGCGGGTCACCCTAAACAGGGCGGCTGGGCGATTATCTGATGACGCAATAAGAGTAGAAAAGTAGTTACTCTTCTCTACTCTTATCGCCACTAGGTAATTCTTAATATGAGATCTTACCAGTGTTCGGTCGGATTCAGAACGAATAGCCCTCCAACTGCTCTCTAGGCATCTTTTCCGGCGCTTCATCTCCCTCAGCTCCTCAGTATACCAAGGAGCCAGGTGAGACTGGCGCCGGGTCAGAGGCCGCAAAGGCACGACTCAGTCTAAAGCATCAGCCGCCGCCCTATCCCAGGCGGCCACTAAGTCCTCAGCCGAGTCGTGTGCTAGAACCTCAGGAAATGGCCCAAGCTCCATCTGGAATCTCTCAGGATCCATCAGGCGCCTGGGGCGGAACCACCTGGTCAGTTCCGCCTCCCTGCGGCAGGGTGTGGCGGTTCGAAGGTCCAGGCGAAGGAGGGAGTGATCTGACCATGACAAGGGTTCAATCACTATATCCCCTATCTCGAGATCACTCAACCACTGTCCAGAGACAAAAACAAGGTCCAGTGTGTGTCCCCCCATGTGAGTAGAGCCATAAATTAACTGGCTCAGGTCCATAGCCGTCATGGAAGCCATGAACTCCCAAGCCACCTCAGATGTCTCGCCAACTGATGACAGGTTAAAATCCCCCATGACCATAAGCCTGGGGGTGTCAACAGCCACCGCGGCTATAACATCAAGAAGCTCAGGCAGGGCTGCTGCCACATGGCAGGGAGCCAGGTACGTGACTAGCAAGCCCAACTGCACCCTATGACCCCACTTCACAAGAAGGGACTCACATCCAGCCGTCTGAGGAACAGTGGCCTCCCTTGGTCCAAGACCTTCGTTAATAACAACCGCCACCCCTCCGCCCCTCCCCTGAGACCTTGGTTGATGGAAAGCATGGAAACCTGGTGGGCACATATCAACAAGGGGGGCTCCCCCTTCCTGGCCCAACCAGGTCTCCGTAATACCCGCCAGGTCCGCACCCCCCTCCTGAATAAGATCACAAATGAGGGGGGCTTTATTTACCACGGACCTGGCATTGCACAGCATCAGCCGAAGGCCTGGGGGCCAAGGTTCCGTACAACCTGGGGAACCAGAAGAGCTTTGAGGGTCGGAGCACGCCACCGCTTGTAAACAGCGAGGACGCACTCCCGTAGGATGATGTGGCCCCCTGCTCCCGCCATATCTGCCCCTCCCACCTACAGTATCGATGTTATGGGCATCTGTATCGTAAGATCTAATCATCTCCTTGACCCCAGAGTTCACACCTCCCATGCCACGCCCTACGGCTGGCCCAGATACCCTCCCCCGGGGGTCTTCCCCCGAACCCACGTAATCTACCCCCCTCCCAGAATCCCTTAAAATCTTATTAAGAAATTTCCCTAAAATACCCCATAACCCTCTTTTTGCTGTATGCCATCTCTCCGGACTCCAAAGTCCGTCATCGAGATAGGCCCTCGATAAATCAGAGGGCCAGACCTGCGAGAGGGGGGCATCTCGCAGTTTGAGGAGTTCTCCCAATGAGTACATTTTGTAGCTAGATAGTCTATAGCTGGTAGGCATGTCCTAGTTTTACAGGGTCCTGTGGAGAGAGTATCAATTAGAGGTACAAGTCATTTTAGTCCCGCTGAACTCTCATATCAGCGGTAGAAAGAGCCATTTTGAACTCAGATGTGAACATCGATCACCCTCTCACGGCAACCAGATATAAGGGAGAAAAACAGCAGCTATAGTCCTGTTCTTTCAATGTTGTACCTAGGCATAGATGGAATAGCCAATCCTTGAGATTAGAGATACGGATAGTCTGTGGGAAATATATATAGTAGGCGAAAATCCAGGGAGACTCAGATGAAATAACAGTAAGGAAATTCTCATCCTGATATACAGGAAACAACAAACCTGGATAGCAAATGATTCACAAAAAAGCCGAATATCCGGTCATAAAAGAGCGATAGGAGATAAAAATACAGGAGGGGAGATGGAATAAGGCAGTCACTTTGTAGAAGCAAAGCCCCCATGATAGACATAACAATCATTTCTAATCTCCTTAGCTTTCTTTAGGTCTTTTATGCATGAAGGTTTAACCCGCCCCCCTATAGAAAGAGAGGGGGGAGGCCTCTGGGAGGTAATCCAGAGCTGGCCCAACAATGGAAGGATTGGCATCTTTCTATTGCCCAGGAGATCAGTTGAAAATAAATAAGAAAGGTCCCTATTCTCCTTTCTGAGGCCTCTTTGGTCTCTAAATTGCTTTGGTTTTTGCTGCCTGTAACTGCCAACTGTAACTGCTATTTCGGGCGCCATTTTGGAATTTTAAACTGCCACCACCATCGGCCTCCTCCGCGCTGATTTCGCCCACTGCTGGCCTCTGCAGGCAACCTCCAATCTTGCCAAGTGTCTAATGAAGTCAGCCCAGGGTGCCAGACAGTCATCGCAGCCATCGCAGCCGTATATCGCCATCCATCCGGTAGCCTCTGATGAATGTAGGGCCGGCTGTCACGAAGCTATCGGCTCAAATTCGCTGACTGAAATCCCACCAGCACCGCCCGTCTCATTATAAGCTGTTTCAGAGAGCGAAGCCACAAAACTGCTCTCCTAGAAGGTCTTCCGGACCCAAAAACGCTCCCATTATTATTAGCTGTTTTTAAAAATTGAGTGTTTTTGCTGCCCGAGGAAGAAAACGCGTGATGCCGCGGTCAGAAAAAAAGCTGCCCAGGAGCAAATTTTTTTTTTCTCAAATGTAATAACGGATGCTAGAATGTGATTCAGGGTGGAATTCCATGTCTAAAAATATTATTATTAGCTGTTTTTAAAAATCGACTCTTTTTGCTGCCCGAGGAAGAAAACGCGTGATGCCGCGGTCAGAAAAAAAGCTGCCCAGGAGCAAAAAAAATTTTTTTTTCTCAAATGTAATAACGGATGCTAGAATGTGATTCGGTGTGGAATTCCATGTTTAAAAATATTATTATTAGCTGTTTTTAAAAATCGAGTGTTTTTGCTGCCCGAGGAAGAAAACCAAACCAAATTTATCAAATCAGATCTCACTAGTATAAATCTATGAGTAATATATAAATAAGTAATAGGTAAGTAAGTCAATAAGAATTAAATATTAAATATTAAATATTATTTAAATTAATATCAAATCAAATCAAGTCAATTCTATCAAATCAGCTATCACTAGTATAGATATACAAGTAATATATAGATAGGTAGTATATAAGTAAGATTTAAATATTAAATATTGTTTAAATAAATATCCACTTAAACTATTTGTTCTACTTGAATTGTAGTTAATGATCAATTAGTCAAGTTAAATCAAACGTTTCACAATCAAAAAATTGTTTTACAAGAATTAGTCAAGTATATATATATAAGGTTGTTTTGCAGTCAGTGTATAGTTACTTTCACTCTTACGTGTAAAGTTCTTATGTCCAAATTCTTGTATTTATAGTCTTTAATGTCCTAATATCTCTTTTTCCAAAAGCGTCCAAATCATCAAAAAGTCCAACTTTCCAAGTTCAGCACTTTAATGTAGTCCAGTTTTTATGTTAATTTATCAGTTAATTCCTCAAAGCACCACTTCTCCGCTTGCTGATCTGTTGCAACACTTTCACCCTCCCCATTAAAATGTCCTCCGTCTCTCTGTCACTCTCACTCTCGCCGTTCCGCTGTCTCCTGTTTTCTTCTCTAGATACCTCCGTCCAGTTCACTGCAGTTCTTAGTTTAGTCCAAAGACCTTTCTTCTCTCTGGGGTTCAAATCTGCAATTTGGTCTCAATCGCCTCCATGTAAATCCCTTTGGAAATTCTCGCTCCAAGCAGTCTCTTTTTTTGTGCAGTCACCGCCTGTCAGTTCTTCTTCACCCTTGTTGTCTTTCGTCGCTGCTAATCCGCCATCTTTTGGGGTCTCAAATTCTCTGTTCTCTGCTTCACTTATTATTTGTGCTTTACTCACTCCGCTTATATCTCGATCAACTTTAAATTTAAATTAGATACAGTTACGATTCTTTCAGTTTGATCTTCACCTTCCTGCTGTGCGGTTTCAACGCTTCAGGCCAGCCAAAATGGCTGGTTTTTTCCCCTCCAGAATTAGGGGGTTTCCCCTGAACCTTCGGGATGGTTGTCTTCCCCCCGGGGTCATTGGAGATTCCTCCTTAGTCTATTGATCACTCCAAGATCAATAGCGCCTGGAAGGGCTTCCTAGATGGGAATCCTGTTCTCTAGCTCCAAACACACTGACATCACCGCCGGAAGGGGCTCTCATTTAAGTCTTTTATGAAGATATTGAAGAGTACTGGGCCTAAGACAGAGCCTTGTGGTACCCCACTGTTTACCTCCCTCATGGTACTATATTAAGGACTACACATTGAGTACCATTAAGGACTACACATTGAGTATGGTTTGTCAGCCAGTTATATGGTGGTGATAGTATCTATCCTACATTTTTCTATCTTACCAAGAAGTAGATTGTGGTCTATTTTGTCAAATGCCTTGCTAAAGTTTAAATATATCCACAGCATTTCGCTGGTCTACTAATTTAGTCACTTTGTCAAAGAATGACATAAGATTGGTTTGGCATGATCTGTTTTTAATAAACCCATGCTGGCAAAATAGAATACAAGGGTAAAGAGGTGTATCAGCAAAATATGACTAAAAAAGCATTTTCAGAATTTTATATGAAGTTGTATACTAGTGATAAGATTCAAGGTATAGATATAGATAAATATTTACAGAGTGGGAATATCTCTATAATTTCAGAAGAACAAAGGGAAGGTTTGAATCAATTGATAACTGTTGAGGAAATTATTTTAGCTATTAAATAATTGAAGGTGGGTAAAGCCCCTGGGACGGATGGATTGACAGCAGTTTATTATAAAAAATTGCAGGCAGAAATGGTGGAACCACTTAAAGAATTATTTAATAAAATACAAACTGGAGGACAAGTGCTTCCTTCTTGGAGAACAGCATTTATTTCCCTGATTCCAAAGGAAGACCAAGATCATACTCAGCCAAAAAATTATAGGCCTATATCATTGTTAAATACAGATTACAAGATTTTACTAAAATATTGGCAAATAGGTTGATGCCAGTTATACAACAAATGATTCACAATGACCAAACTGGTTTCATTAATAAGCAATATATAAAGAGTAATGTAAGACAAATAGTTAATATATTGGAGTATTTGGGAAAAAACAACCAGGTCCCTGCGGTGCTTATATTTCTAGATGTGGAAAAAGCATTTGATCGACTGAACTGGAATTTTTTATTGAAAATAATTGAAAAGATGCAATTTGGAGAGTATTTTATACAATCTATTAAGGCAATATATCAGCAACAAACAGCACAAGTAATAATTAATGGTAGTTTAACGGAAACTTTTAATATAGAAAAGGGAACAAGACAAGGATGTCCTTTATCTCCATTATTGTTTATTTTGACTCTGGAATTATTGTTGAATAAAATACGTGGTTCAGATAGAATAAGGGAAATTAAAATTAGGAATGAGGATTACAGGGTACGAGTATTCACAGATTACCTGGTTGTGACTTTGACCCAACCAATAAATTTGGTTATAGGTTTGATGGATATAATTAATCAATATGGTCAAGTCTCTGAACTTAAAATTAATGCAGGGAAAACGAAGATAATAATTAAAAATATGGTTACCAGTCAAAAAGAAGAAATTGAAAGAATAACAGGATTTGAATCAGTTAAGAAGGTTAAGTACTTAGGGGTTTATATTACAACATCAAATGTGAAACTATATAAGTGTAATTATGATTTATTGTGGCAAAAAATCCAGAAAGAGATGGAAAGTTGGAAAAAATTGCAATTATCATTGCTGGGAAGGATAGCTGCAGTAAAGATGAATATCTTGCCAAAGTTCTTATTTCTTTTTCAAATGACACCAATACTGAAAAAAGACGGAAATTTGAACGAATGGCAGAAGGGTATTACTAATTTTGTGTGGGCAGGAAAGAGACCAAGGATAAAACGAAAAATAATGCAAGATATACGTAAAAGAGGAGGTCTCAAAATGCCTAATTTACGATTGTATTATGAGGCAGCTGTGCTCTTAGCAATTAGTGATTGGATTAATCTAACAGAAGAGAGAATATTGAATATTGAAGGGTATGATTTGTTATATGGATGACATGCATATTTACTATATGATAAAAAGGTGGATAAGAATTTTAAAAGTCATATATTAAGAAATGCATTATTACGTGTATGGAAAAAGTATCAATATAAATTAAATAATAAATTACCTGTTTGGACAGTACCCAGACATATGATAGAGAATATAAGTGTGGAGCAGAAACAAGATGTGATTACTTATAAAGAGCTTCTTATTTTGGATAGAGGTATATTGCAATTAAAGTCTTTAGAGGTATTAAAGGAAGAAAGGAAAATTCAAACCTGGTTTCAGTATGGGCAATTGTATACTAGGTGGAAAGAAGATCAGAAAATTGGTATTTCGCAAAATGAAGAAAACTTAATAAAACAAATTAGGGATCAAAGTCCAATGCATATTAAAAGGTTGTATAATGAATTGATAGAAATAGATTCAGAAACTGAGTTAGTGAAGGATTGTATGATAAAATGGGCACAAAACTTTGGGGAATCAATATCTATGGATGTATGGGAGAAAATATGGGTTAGAAATGTGAAGTTTACTCAAGCCCAAAATCTAAGAGAAAATTTCTACAAAATGTTTTATAGATGGCATTTGGATCCCCAAAAGTTAGCCTGTATGTACCCAAGTTTACAACCTACATGTTGGAGATGTAAATGTGATGATGCAACGTATTTTCATGTATGGTGGACATGTAAGAAAATTAAGGCATTTTGGATTAAGATATGGTGGATTATACCAAATATTCTTAAAAGGAAGATAAAATTTACTCCACAGTTGTTTTTATTGGGTATAGTTGAAGGATGTACAGTTATAGAGACTAATTTGATTTTGAATTTAATAACTGCAGCCAGACTTTTGGTGGCGCAATATTGGAAGAAGGAAGAAATACCTACTATTGAAGAATGGACATTAAAAGTAACTAACTTGGCAGAGATGGCTAAAATCTCTGCATATTTGAAGGACCGTTCGAATGAAAGATATGTACTAGAATGGAGAAGATGGATTGACTATATACAAAACAAATATGGGACTAAAAAGTTGCAAATAGCTTATGAATGAAATATTTAGATGATTTTTTTTTTTACTTTGACATTTTAGTACCTATGGTGGAGTTAAAGAGTAAGGGGAAGTTAAGAGTTTATAGTTAGTTTGTTTATGTTAGATTATGTTTGTTAAATGCAATACCCTGTATTTTGCTCTGGGAAGTGGGGGGAGGAGGGAAAGGGGAAGGGCTGGGGGAAGGGGGGGGATTTGTTTGTAAAATATTTTAAAACTTTTCAATTAAAAAAAAATAAACCCATGCTGGCTATAGTTATAACTTTTTTTATTTCTAGATGTTCACAGATCTGTTTTTTTAAATTATTTTTTCCAGTATCTTCCCAGGTATTGATGTTAGGCTGATTGGCCTGTAGTTTCCTGGATCTGATTCCCCCCACCTTTTTTTTTTGAAGATGGGAACCACATCAGCTCTTTTCCAATCCTCTGATAGTTCCCCAGTGCTCCAAGATTTTTTTAAAGATATGATACAGTTTTAAGATAACATCTGTGTAAGGTCTTGCCTCTCCAAATCTATGCAAGAAATCAGGACTTTTGAAACTGAAGTTGTTCCAAAAGGAGCTTTTATTGAAAGGCTTCTGATAGCAAGAGGTCTAGGCAGGAACTAAATTTTCCCACTTAAAAAAAGCAATTTAAGGCAGTGCAAACAAAACCCCTCCCACAGCACAGCAATGCAGGGAACAGAAACGCACAGCACAGCAATGCAGGAAACAGAAACAGGAACTTTATATAGAGATCCCTCCAATCCTCCCCCTCCCACTAGAATGCCAGAGTTCCAATAGAAATATATGGGACCTGACAATCTGTCAGCTCCTTCAGAACTCTGGGATATAATCCATCAGGTCCTGGTGATTTATATTCATCAAGATCAGACAAGTGTTCTCTTACCATTTTCTTTTTTCTTTTAATTTTTATTTCTAGTCTGTCTTTTACAATTATGTTTTTGGTAGGTTGGGCTATAGCTGTTGAAGTGGTTCAGGAATAATGAGAGGCACAAGCAAGCAAGTGACAACAGCTCTTTAATATACAGTGAGACTTCAGCAAAAACTCAGAGGCTGCAGCCCTCCTTATATACAATCCTGGAGGGACTGTCAGCCAATCAGAAACTTAGGCAGGTTTGAAACTCCCGCTGAAATGTATCAATACATAACACCCCTCCCCTCCCAGAAGGCACTAACACTCAAATATTTACATAAGTACACACAAAATCTCGCAGGTGCCCTGGATGAGTTCTTGTTCTTGTTGACCTGCGCAGTTCAGTGTTTGGTGGGGCGTCGAGCTGGTCAGAGGGACTTTCTGTCTCTCCCGGCTCTGCCAATGGAACCTCCTGGATTTTGTCCAGGGCGTGGTTATCCCCGGTTGGGAGTGGCGACTCACTGGGGCAGCGCTGGAACCAGGGCTTGTCAGCTAAGTATTCTCACGAACCCGGGCTTGAGTTAGCTGTTTTGGGAAAATTGTAGTTAGGTTCGGAGATGTCTAAATTGATGTTTGCTTCACCGACTATCCTTTTTCTAAGTTGGTCTATGTGGCGCTTCCAGAGTCTGTCTACTCCTATGTCTACCGTGTAAGATTTTGGGCCTTCTATGCCCACTATGGTTCCTGCAACCCATAGAGGTCCGCTAGCATAATTGCGAGCGAACACCGGGGACCCAACCTGGAACTGTCTTAGTCCGGTGGTCTCTCCCTTGAAATTTTCGTGCGAGTAATTAGGGTGAAGCCTGTCTAACATGCACCGAAGCTTCCTGCCCATGAGGAACTCGGCTGGGCTTCTCCCTGTGGCCGTGCATGGTGTGGCATGCTGGACAGCTAAGAATTGGTCTATCCTGGCCTGCCAGTCCCCATTATCTAGCCTGGACAATGCTTCTTTGGCCGTTCTTATGAAATGTTCAGTCAATCTGTTAGAAGCCGGATGGAAAGGGGCCGATAGGGCATGGCGGATGCCCAGTCCGGCCAAGTAGCCCTCAAACAGGGTTGCTGTGAATTGAGGGCCGTTGTCAGATACCAGAGTATCCGGTAGGCCATGGGTGGCAAATAGCTTCCTCAGGACTTTGATGACTGCTTCGGCTGTGGTTGAAGGCATTAGGATTATTTCGAGCCATTTTGAAAAGGCATCGACTACAATTAAAAATGTTTGCCCGTGGAAGGGGCCGGCAAAATCAATGTGGATCCTCCCCCATGGCCCTTTTGGTTTCTCCCATTCTCGGATGGGCGCTACCGGGGGATCGGGGCGAGACTCCTGGCAGGGTCTGCACTTCCCCACCCACTCGGAGATGACTTGATCCATGTTGGGCCACCACACATAACTGCGGGCTAAACTTTTCATTCTGACAATGCCTGGGTGCCCTTCGTGCAGTAATTCTAAGACCCTTGTTCTTAGCTTCGTTTGTACTACCACCCTGTCACCCCACAACAAGCAACCCCCTTGCATAAACAATTTGTTACGTTTGTTAACATAACCTTGGTACTCCCCACCATCCACTTTGACCGGCCACCCCTTGAGGACCCAACCCATCACAGTACGAATAACAGGGTCTCTAGCAGAGGCTTTTGCCACCTCGCAAGAGGAGATAGGTCCCAAAGTCATAGTGTCCAGCAGAAGGACAGGGGCTTCCGGCATGGGGTTGGCAAGTAGGTTGGGTAGGGGGCAGCGGCTGAGGGCGTCTGCGTGGCCCAAAGTCCGTCCAGGTCGATGAACAAGTTGGTACGAGTAGGCCGACAGAAAAATGGCCCACCTGGTCAAACCTGGGGACAGAGCAGCGGGGGTGGGCCTATCACCGGCCAAATGTCCCAACAAGGGCCAGTGGTCAGTCACAAGTTCGAATTGACGGCCATAGAGGTATTCGTGGAACTTTTTAACCCCCACAATTGCAGCCAGAGCCTCTCTGTCCAACTGACTATAGCTCCGCTCTGCGCTTGACAGGGTGTGAGAGTAAAACGCAATGGGCGCCTCTAGGCCGTTTGGCAGTCTATGGCCTAGGACGGCACCAACTCCTACAGGGGAGGCGTCACAAACCAATACAAGCGGTAGCGCTGAGTTGTATTGGATTAGGAAACTGTCTTCAGATAGAAGTCTCTTTACCGCCTCAAAAGCGGCTATTTGAGGGCTTCCGGTTTGCTGCTGGCCGCCGCCAGACGTTCCTTTGGGATCGTCAGCTTCCTTTGCCTGTATAGAGCCGCCGTTACAGCGGATGGCGGCTCGAAAAAACTCCGTTCCCAAGAGGAAACGGAGATAGAGGGGTGGGTAGAACTCTCCGCAGTGTCCCAAAAGTTTTTTTTTTTACTTTTGGGACGGAGCGGATGAGAAGCCCCATATCCCCTGCCGCTGCTCCGGGCTTTGGGAGACCTCTGCTTATGCAGAGCCAGGCGTCAAGAGCAAGCCTGCGAATTCAACAGAATAATTAAAGAAATGACGAGCTGGACCCTTAATACTGAACTGCAAGTATTTCATCCTTCCAAAATCTATTTAAGAGAAAAGAGGAGAGGAAAAGAGGGAAAAAGAACCTTTTAAAATGGCGTCTGCTGTGGCTGGAGAAGGGCTAAAAGGGAAAGTCCTTCCGTTTTTCCTTACTACAATGTAGCGGAATAAATATCACTGGCTACATTTGTAGATAAAACCTCGCTCCTGTGCTGTTGATTGAAAAGAAGTTTTTTTTTCTCTTTCTAAGGGAAAGTCCTTTCGTTTTCTACTCTCTCTTTTTTGCTAAATCTTGTCTGTGTGGGAAATGGCATCGGGACTTATACAGCTGGACAAATGGGGAGGGGGAACTTCCCCTCTCAAGAAATTACGCCAACAAATTTTAACTCTCCAGCGTCAGAAACCCGATTTTAATATATTAGAATTTATCCTTGAAGAGATTGTAAGAAGGGATGAGATTGTGAACCAGCAACTTGAAAAATTTAAGCAGGAAATTAAAGAAATTGGTGAATTGGTGAAATCAAAGTTTGATTTTTTGAATCAAAAGATTTTAAAAGCTACTAATGGTTTATCAGGCTTTCTGATTCGGGTGGATGCAAAGACTAAATTATTAGAGTCTAAAATGAAGGAAATTGAAGAGAATTTGGATGACATGACTCAAAAAATTAAAAAGGATTTGATAAACACTCAGGATAATAGCTCGGAAGACAAATCTAAAATGGAGACTGACCAAAAGATTGGTAATGAAGAAAATGTACAACAGAGGATTGAAAGAGAAGTTTTAATGATTCAATATAATTTTACAGAATATGCAATTAGACTGAGAGGTTTGCAGGAAAATAATAGAGATGATTTAAGGAAAATATCTTCTGAAATTCTGGCTAGGATCTTAAAGGTTCAACCTGATGAAGTGTATTGCAGGATTGATAGAATTTACAGAATAAACTCCTGGTTGGCAAAGCAAAGGCAATTGCCTAGAGATGTGGTGATCTATTTTACAGATAAAGAAATTAGGAATAATATTGTGCAGAACTCTTTTAATTCTACCTTGCAATTTCATGGAAGAAAGATTTGGATTTTTAAGGAGCTCCCGCCCAAGATGTTAATGGAGAGGAAGAAATTTGGCTTTCTAGTGACTGAATTAAAAAAAAGAAATATCCTATTCAGGTGGGACACCCCAGTTGGCCTAATATTGAGATATCAAGGAATAAGATATCAATTGCATACTGTTGAAAAAGCGGAAGATTTTTATCAAAAAATTTTAAAAATGAATTTAACACCTTTAGGCATAATACAGGATAAGCAAAAGGAGTTGGAAACAAAAGGAAAACATCAAATTACAGAGGTTGTGATGGATAAATTGTCTTTGGACTCCCTGGATACCTCAGCTGGACTGTCTATAAATAAGAGAGCAGTGTCATCCGACTCCAATGTGATGAACCATCAAGTCACAGACAAGTGCGCAAATCAATCAGTTGATATACAAGTGACAGAGAAGAAAGATGAGATGATAAAACTAACCCAACAAGAACATTACATAAAGCAGAATGAAAATCAACTAGCAGACACACAATTGGTAGGCAAGAAACGAGGATGGAAATTCAACCCGGAAAAGAAAAAGAAAAGAAATAGATCGCATAGAAACAGCAATTTCTAAACTATGCAACAGTGATGCCAGGGACTTTAAAAAATGAATGAATATTTGAAAAGATAGTGGAGGCGAACAATTGTTTGATACTATCCTGAGGATTGTGGCAGATCTCTGCAAGGCCATGGTTTTGGGACGTGAAAAGAGCCTCACTTTGTTGGATTTGAATCATCTAAATTTTTTTTTTTTTTTTTTTTTGGTAAATATATTATAACTATTTTGAGTTATAAGGCAGGAGAGTTTCGCCGGGGCATGCAGAAGATCTGAATGTTACTCAGTAGGATGATGGGAATTAATAATCCTGATGAATACCACAACTATACCATATGGATATAATTATAATTATAATGTCACTCGGGTGGTTGTTTTTGCTTTTATACAGATGCGAGGATATTTACTACTGATGGGGGCAGAAGATGACTGGAGATTTTGAACAAACTGTTGCACTAGCATGTTATTTTACCCTATTATGGGTGATGGATTTAACAATCTAGAGGAAAGACATCAAAGAAGATACTATATGGATTATAAATTTAAAGTTATTGTTTTTTCCTTTTTTACAAAATGGAATGCATATATAGATATGTGTATATCTTAGTAATGTGGGCAGTGGATTATATCTAGAATTGTACTGCATGATTTTGTAGGAATTGAAGGGTTGAAATAGGTTAGCTTCCTGATTGATTAGTCTAAGAAAAAGGATTCTTAAGTCATATATTTAGGGGAGTGGAGGACCTAATAATTCAGTGGAAAGATACTAAAGAAGATATATTTTTTTCTCTTTTTTTTTTCTTCTTTTTATAAAATGGGATGCATATATAGATATGTGTATATTTTAGTAAAGTGGGTAGTGGATTATATCTAGAATTGTATTGTACTGTATGATTTTAAGTCATATATTTAGAGGAGTGGAGGAATTGGACAGAATTGAATAAATGTTAAATTTGGATGCAGGGAGAAGGTCGATTTAAAATGTTATATTAATATATATAAAAGACTAAAGGTTAAATTGTAATAATACTCAATAAGCTTAACATGTTAAGGGTCAGTATTTCGAGAAGGGATTAAGGGAAAGGAAAGATATTATGTATGTAACTAGTTATGAAATAGCCTATTGTTGTGAAGAAGTCACAGGGGGGGTTGGGTGGAAAGGGTGGGTTAGGGAAGAGGGGGGGGGGAAAGGGGGAAAAACTTGTATTTGAAAACTTTTTCAATAAAAAAAAAAAAAAGCGGCTATTTGTGGTTTCCCCCACATCCATGGTACATTCTTCCCCAATAGTTTGTGTAGGGGATCTGCGACGGTAGCCTTGTCCTTCAGGAACATAGAATAAAAATTGAGCAGTCCAAGGAAGGCTTGGAGCTCCGCTTTGGTTTTGGGGGCTGGTGCGCTCTTAATAGCTCTCACCTTGCTTTCGGTAGGGTGGATGCCTGTGCCATCCACTCTGTACCCCGGAAACTCCAGAGAGGGGACAGCGATCATGCACTTTTTTTTTTTTTTTTATTTAAGTCCCACTTCTCTAAATCGGGAAAGGACGTTCCTTACTCGGTCCCCTAGCTGACGTTTGTCCTGAGCGCTGACTAGAACATTGTCAAAATAAGGCACCACACCCGGGAGCCCTTGCAAAAGGCGCTCCATGGTGCTTTGAAATAGGCCGGGTGCGACGCTCACCCCAAACTGGAGCCTGGTGCATTTGAATGCACCCCTATGAGTTACAATTGTTTGCGCCTCTGCCGTGGCATCGTCGACTGGTAATTGTTGATAGGCCTGAGCTAGGTCTAATTTGGCAAAAAATTTTCCAGGCCCCAGGGAGTGTAGTAGATGATGCACGATCGGCACCGGATAGGCGCTCAGCTGCAAAGCCTTGTTGATCGTGCACTTGTAGTCGGCGCAAATCCTGATCGAGCCATCAGACTTTACTGGGGTCACTATGGGGGTCTCCCATTTCGCATGGTCTACGGGGACTAACACCCCTTGTTTAATTAATTTGTCCAGTTCCGCATCGATCTTTGGTTTCAATGCGAAAGGTACCCGTCTGGCTTTAAGTCTTATTTGGGCTACGTTGGGGTCTAAGTTTAGGGAGATGGGGGTCCCCACATACTTGCCCAACGTGTCTCCGAAGACATCCTGGAACTCGTTCAGGAGGCTGTTCTTCAGTGACGGCTCGGACATTCGGTGGACGCCGGTGAAGCCCATGCCGAGGGCTTGGAACCACCCCATGCCTAGAAGGCTAGGCAGCTGCTTTGTGTCGATGGTCAGCGGCAGGTCTTTTTCATAGTCTCCGTAGGTGACTCGGAACATGCCCATGCCTTCGAGGGGGACCCGGTTCCCCTGGTAGTCTAGGATGCGCAGTCGTTGCTTGGATAGCTGAACTTTTCAGAACAACGGCAGGATGGGCTTTAGGGTTGCCCACAACATTATGGAGAGAGCTGATCCGGTGTCGATCTCCATTGAGCATGGCTTGCCGTTGATTTTGACCACCGTGCTGACTTTGTCCTCGATCGCCGTGCTGGCCTGGTCTATGTGTATGCTGCGGCCATCTTGCGGTTCAAATTCGTGCCGTTTCTTCACGCCTCCTTCTCTCATTGGATGCTTCTGGCACGTCGATTCTGGTTGGCTGCGGCGCTCACGTGGTTGGTGTTTTCTGGGCAGAATGGCTCTACAGACTCACGCCAAGTGCCCTTTTTTCTCGCAACGCCTGCAAATAGCCTCTCTGTATTTGCAGGACAGTCTATCATGGTGCCCGCCACAGCTGGGGCAGTTTCGCCGGGGGCTGCCAGCGTCTTTTCTCTGGTGCTCTGTTCGGAAGACGTCCTCATCTGACTCGGACTCCAAGCTGGATCTGGCGTCTTCCCTGTGCACTGATGCAGACTTGGGACTGTCTTTGCTGGTCAGCGGACGCTGCAGCGTTTCTGCAGCTTTTGTGGAAGCCTCATGAGCCCTGGCCTCATCTAGAGCTCCAGCAAGCGTTAAATCAGGCTTGGCGAGCAGGCGCTGTTGTAGCCTAATGTCCCGAACACCACAGATTAGTTGCTCAAGCAACACATTGTCCAAGTCCCTATAGTCGCAATGAGTTGCGGCTTTATGCAGGCTCGCCATGTAAGCGCTGACCGGTTCTCCCTCTCGCTGTACGTGCTGTCTGAGTTGGTATCGTTGCACGAACTTGGAGGGCACGGGAGTGTAGTGAGCCTGGAGAGTTGCCATCAGGGTGTCCCAGGAGATGGTCTGGACCGGCGTTGGCTCACAAAGTGACTCTGCCATCTCGAACAAGTCCGGTCCGCAGTGACTTAGGAAGAGGGCTCTCTTCCGATTAGTGGAGAGTCCCTGCATGTCGCTGGCTTCAAGCGAGCACTCAAACCTCGTTAGATACGAGACCCATTTTTCGCGGGTGGGATCAAAAGGCTTGGGCGGAACGTAGGCAGACATGTTCGGTATGCCTCCTGTAGTTCGCCTCGTTGCCTAGCTGAAGCTCGTGGTCTCACTGGTTCGCTTCTTGTGGCCTCGATCCCATCCTCGTCGCCAATAAAGTGGTTCGGGAATAACGAGAGGCACAAGCAAGCAAGTGACAACAGCTCTTTAATATACAGTGAGACTTCAGCAAAAACTCAGAGGCTGCAGCCCTCCTTATATACAATCCTGGAGGGACTGTCAGCCAATCAGAAACTTAGGCAGGTTTGAAACTCCCGCTGAAATGTATCAATACATAACAGCTGTGATGGCAAACTGCATGCCAAATGTGGCACACAGAGCCCTCTCTGTGGGCACACGCATAGTCACCCCAACCCAGTTCCACTCGCATTTCTCCATTGCATTTCACTCAATCAATTCCAACTTCTCACGAAAGAAAAAGATCTCATGAAGTTGGAATTGATTGAGTGAACTTTTTCACTCGAATGCTTCACAATGGGAACAATGGGGCAATGGGGTCCTGTCATCCTCCTGAAGCCCATTATGATGCAGAGCCACAATGCGACCTTGCGTTGGTTCGGCTCGGCAAAAAAAAGCAGTTGCTTTTCCGGCACAGCTGCCTGTGTTGGGATGCCCCGCCTCCCTGCCAGCCAGTTGAGCACACTGCTCCTGGCCTCATTGGCCTTTGGATGTCATTCCCACCACCCAATACTAGTTCAGGGGTTCCTTCCCCCTGTGGGTGGGTGGGTGGGAGAGAAACAGAGGGGGGCAAAGAGAGAGACTGGGCGAGAGAGGGAAAGAGAGAGGGAGGGAGGGAAAGAGAAATGATCTTACAAAAGTTTTCTTTTTTATTGTTGCTAAATATAATGTTTCAAAAGCAGAAAAAGTTGCCCCAAAGGAGTCTGTTAAGTGTTTCCAAGGATCTCACCCAATAACTCCAACATGAAATGCAGTGAATCAGATCTCTTTATTAATCAGGTGTTTCTCTTACAGGTATACGTCTGGAAGTACATCTGGATCTCTGGACCACATCTTACATACCTGGGAGGTGGAGCTGAGGTAAGGAGGGATCAGGGGCGGGTCTAGGTGGGTGTATGGTTAGGGTTAACCCTTACTCAGCCAGTGGGCAAAGTTAGGCATTTATTTGTAACAAATCCCCCTCTAAATGCCTAACCGTTGGACCTGTGTGTGTATTTTGTGTGTGTACACCTAGTCTTGTAGTTAGGTAGGAGTGCTGTTTATTCTGCAAAGGTTTGGTCAGGATATCAGCGATTTGTTCGGCAGTCTCGCAGTGCACGGCCTTGATGAAGCCAATGCTTGTTAACTGTCTGACGTGCTTGTGCTTAATGTCTATATGCCTAGATCTCTGAACCACCGCGTCTGCCATGGATATGTCTATGGCTGCTTTATTGTCCTCATGTATCATAATGGGATAGGTCGGTTCAGTCAAGATGTTGGAGAGCAGGTCGTCAAACCATGTCAGGTTGTTTGCTGCTTTGGAGAGGCAGATGTATTCTGCTTCCGCTATAGATGTGGCCACCAGGTTTTGTTTCCCAGTGTACCAGTGCACTGGGCATCCGTTGATGAGGAACACATAGCCTGATGTGCTTTTCCTGCTCTTTGTGTCACCTGCCCAGTCAGTGTCGGCATAGCAGGTTAGTATGGGCGTTTTGGAATTCGTTGGCTCTAGGCTTAGGTAGGCATCCATGCTATACTTTAGGTATCTGAGCACTCACTTTACGCCTTCCCAGTGGTACATTTTTGGGTCGCTGACAAGAGGTTGACCGCTAGGAGGATGTCTGGCCTAGTCCAGTTGGCTATATACAGAAGGGACCCCACGACAGACCTATAGAGGGTATTGTCCTTGAATGCCTCACCTTCTTCATTCATGTGTTTTAAAAAGTCAATTTGCATAGGTGTTTCACACGGCTTGGCATCCCCCATGTTGCACTTGTGTAGTAGTTCCGATATTTTCTCCTTTTGGGAGACCCTGAACCCTTTCTGTGTTCTGTCTATTTGGACACCCAGGTATTTGTTTACCTTTCCCAGAGTTTTTAGTGCGAAATGCTTCCCCAACTTATCAGCGAAACCGTCACATTTCTGTTTGTTCTGGCCACAGTACAAAATATTGTCCACATAAACAAGCACGTATTCGATGGATGTGCCCTCCCCTTTTGTGAAGAAGCATAGGTCAGCGGAGGTGGCTGTGAACCCCATGTCCCTGAAAATCTTTGCCAGGCACTCATACCACCTCTTACCAGATTGCTTCAGTCCATACAAACTCTTGTTTAATAACCAGGTACCCCGCTCCTGTGTGTTTCTCCCAGGGGGATGCCCTTACGAAGATTTCCTTATCCAGCTTCACGTGAAGGTAGGCTGTCTGCACATCGAATTGATAGATTTCTAGCCCTAGAATTGTTGCTATCATCAGGGCGCTCTTTACACTCTCGGCCCTGACCGTGGGTGAATATGTGTCGGTGTAATCCTCTGGATACCTTTGCGCAAACTCCTGCACTACTAATCTAGCCTTGTATAGGGTTTTATTGTCCTCGAGCTCCTTTATTTTAAAAAACCCACTTTGTCCCAATGGGTATCTTGTTGTCTGGTACTTTGGATGGGGTATACACATTTAACTCCCTCAGGCTGTTCATCTCTTTGTCCATGGCCTCCTCCCACCTAATCCTTTCTTCTTCTGGCAACCTAAGAATGTCTTCGTACAAGTTGGGTGTCATGGTGTTTGTGTGTATTGAGAGTACGTAATCTTCAAACCTTTTTGGCATTTTGTTCCTGTTGTGTCTGCTGGGTCTGCTGGGTGGTGTCTCTGTGTCGTGCATGTATGTTGCTTCCTTCTCTGTGAGTGCATCTACCTTTATGATGGGGTGGTCCTCTTTCCAACCCTTAGTGTCTACCCCTTGGTGTTTGGGTTTGTGCCTTTCGTGTGTCTCGGTTTCGGTTGTGCTTAGTCTACCCGTGCCCTTTACATTGTCTGAGGTTTCCTGCCTGACCAACACTTTGTTGAGGTGTATTTTTGACCAGTTGTGTTCTCATGGAACACTGCTGTCCTGGATACGATAAATTTATTGGCCTTTTCGATAAACCTGTACCCTTTTGTCCCGGACTCGTATCCCATAAATCTTAGCCTCCTTGATACCTTGTCCCCTTTTCATCTTAACTGCTTTGGTATATGTACCTCCGCAGTGACCCCAAATACGTGTAGGTGAGCTATTTGGGGTTTCCTATTGTACATAACCTCGTAAGGAGTTTTGTTTACCCCGCTTGACCATAGCCTGTTCAGGGTGTAATTTGAGTATGTGAGTGCCTCCGCCCAGAAGTGTTGCCCCAGCCCTGCGTCTTCTAATACGCATCTTACCATTGTTTGTAGTACACCATTCCTGCATTCCAAGACTCCGTTCTGGAATGCGGAAAAAGGTGTAGAGGTAAAGTGTAATATCCCGTGTTTCTTTATCCAATCGGAGAAGTCCCTTGATAGGAATTCTGACCCTCTATCTGTCATAATTTGCTTTATTTTAATGTTGTGTTGTGTTTCTACCCTTCTGTAAAATTCTTTGAACCTTTGGAACACCTCATGTTTGTGATTGAGCATGTACACAAACCCGTAGCGACTGTAGTCATCGACTATAGTTAGAAAAAAACCTCTTTTTGTACTTAATCGAGGGTTTCATGGGCCTACCAAATCCATGTGAACTAATTGGAAGGTCGAATTGGTGGTGCGAGAGGCCTTTTTTGGTCTAGGTTTTGTTTTTAGTTTAGAGCATTTGCACACGGAACACTCTAGATAATTGTCACAATTCTTTACTTGCAAACTGTTTGAACATTCAGTCATTTTCTGTACAATTGGGAAACTGGCATGGCCTAACTTCCTATGAAGTAGATGGGCGCACTCATCATGGATGGTTTTCCAATGGATGGCCTCCCCTTGTGTGCTGTTTCAGGATTATGTTTGTCCTCAGTGGTGTGTTTGGCCTTGTCCTCTCCTGTCTTTCCAGGGGTATCTGTTTTCCCTTCCCCACCTTCTAGTTGTGTGTTTGTGTCTGGATAATCTTGGGGTTGTAGGTAAGTGAGCCCCCCTTTGATGATGATTTTGCCTATATCTTTATTCCCTTTTGTCATGTATGCTTTCCCTCCCTTAAAGGTTGTCTCTATGCCTAGGTCTTTGCTGAGCTTGAGGGCTGCCAGTATATTGTGGGGTATCTCAGGTATGAGCAATACCCCCTCTATTTTCCCTATCCCATCTATGTGTGTGTTCCCTTCTCCTGTTACCAATACCTTGTCCTGATTGGCTACTTTAATGTGGTAGTTTTTTGGTGTGAATGATGTTAGTATGTCCCTGTTGTTGGTGGTGTGGTTGGTGGCCCCAGAATCGGTGAGCCATGCATTCCCTTTTCTTGGCTGTGTGGGTCTGGGTTGATGGTGTCCAAAGCCATACAGTGATCCCGTATGACTGTCCCTGGAGCTGTCTCTATGTGCCCTCCTGTCTCTAGGATTGGGGGAGTCCCTACGCCTGAACCTTCTTTCTGGTGAGTGTCTATCTGAGTATCCTGACTTCCGGCCTTGCCTTTCCCTGTGGTGGTTGTAGTCTCTGTCCCTTTGGTTTCAGGGGCAGTCTCTGGAGCCACAGGTAAAGCATTCTGGGGTGTTATGGTCCCTGGTTTGAAATTCTACCCTTTTCATTGGTCTATTCTCCCTGCGGCTTGTGGAGTGGTCCCTTCTTAGGCTATCCTCTGCTATCAGCCTTTTGGTGAGTGTTTCTAGGGAGAGATGCTCTATGTTGAGGCTATCTAGTTGCAGTATAAAGTTTTCCCAACTAGGGTCTAGGGAGTTTATGATTATGCTCTTCATGCTATCTTCTGAAATAGTTTCCCCCCTTTGTATGAGCTCTGCCCTGGTAGCATTTAGTTTAAGGATGTGTTCCCCCATGGAAGTCCCAGCCTTGTGTCTGGCTGAGTAGAACTCTCTAGATATCTTGGTGGTTGTGGCTGCACTCTTACTATAGAATAGATTAAATATTTTTTGCAGTATCTCAGCCACAGTCAGATGGTGGCCAAGGCTAGGGTATATGCTTGGTTATAGGCTTGCCATTAGTAAATAATAGGCCCTGTGGTGTAGGCAATCTGTGTCAAAAGTCCAGGGATTTTTGGGTGGATCATTAAGTAAAAATAAGATATTTTCCCTTAGAAAGATGATTTGTAGCTGATGATTCCACTCTAAGAAATTAGCTCCATCTAATTTTAACTTGTGGAAATCAGCAGGCAAAGTCATTGAGCTGTATGGTAAATTACTCACAGTCTGGAGCTGTCCATGGTGGTTTTGTAAGTGAGGGAACTCGCAATATGCCGGTGGGATGCTTGTTGCTAGTCTGTATGGACTTATCTCTATGTTCCTTGTACTTATCTCTATGTTCCTCTCTCTTCCTGTAGGTGGTGACTGGGCATGCGCAAAGCTCATTTTGTGCCAGAGGTCATCGGGTGATGAGCTCTCTGCTGCTGCTCTCAGGCCTAGGCCTAGGCCTGCCGGTGAGAGGCTGGGCTCACTCCTGGCGGGCCCGTAGCCCTCCCTGGACGATGGATGCCATGGCTGGGCCCCTGCATCTTGGGCAAAGAACGGGAAGAGGTGAGGAGGCGAGGCGGTCGCAGGTCGAGGACTTCTGGAGCTCGGTGGTGGGGTGGCGGACGTAAGGTTTTTTTTGCTGCCCGAGGAAGAAAACGCGTGATTCCACGGTCAGAATAAAAGCTCCCAAGGAGCAAAAAAAATTTTTTTTCTCAAATGTAATAACGGATGGGAGAATGTGATTCGGGGTGGAATTCCATGTCTAAAAATATTATTATTAGCTGTTTTTAAAAATCGAGTGTTTTTGCTGCCCGAGGAAGAAAACGCGTGATGCCGCGGTCAGAAAAAAAGCTGCCCAGGAGCAAAAAAATTTTTTTTTTCTCAAATGTAATAACGGATGCTAGAATGTGATTCCGGGTGGAATTCCTTGTCTAACAATATTATTATTAGCTGTTTTTAAAAATCGAGTGTTTTTGCTGCCCGAGGAAGAATACGCCTGATGCCGCGGTCAGAAAAAAAGCTGCCCAGGAGCAAAAAAAATTTTTTTCTCAAATGTAATAACGGATGCTAGAATGTGATTCCGGGTGGAATTCCTTGTCTAACAATATTATTATTAGCTGTTTTTAAAAATCGAGTGTTTTTGCTGCCCGAGGAAGAATACGCCTGATGCCGCGGTCAGAAAAAAAGCTGCCCAGGAGCAAAAAAAAATTTTTTTCTCAAATGTAATAATGGATGGTAAAATGTGATTCGGGGTGGAATTCCATGTCTAACAATATTATTATTAGCTGTTTTTAAAAATCGAGTGTTTTTGCTGCCCGAGGAAGAATACGCCTGATGCCGCGGTCAGAAAAAAAGCTGCCCAGGAGCAAAAAAAAATTTTTTTCTCAAATGTAATAATGGATGGTAAAATGTGATTCGGGGTGGAATTCCATGTCTAACAATATTATTATTAGCTGTTTTTAAAAATCGAGTGTTTTTGCTGCCCGAGGAAGAATACGCCTGATGCCGCGGTCAGAAAAAAAGCTGCCC
This sequence comes from Arizona elegans, assembly GCA_022577455.1. Taxonomy (NCBI): domain Eukaryota; kingdom Metazoa; phylum Chordata; class Lepidosauria; order Squamata; family Colubridae; genus Arizona; species Arizona elegans. The sequence goes on from JAKOOJ010000001.1 coordinate 162,816,173, forward strand.
AGGAGCAAAAAAAAATTTTTTTCTCAAATGTAATAACGGATGGTAAAATGTGATTCGGGGTGGAATTCCATGTCTAACAATATTATTATTACCTGTTTTTAAAAATCGAGTGTTTTTGCTGCCCGAGGAAGAAAACGCCTGATGCCGCGGTCAGAAAAAAAGCTGCCCAGGAGCAAAAAAAATTTTTTTTCTCAAATGTAATAACGGATGCTAGAATGTGATTCGGGGTGGAATTCCATGTCTAAAAATATTATTATTAGCTGTTTTTAAAAATCGAGTGTTTTTGCTGCCCGAGGAAGAAAACGCGTGATGCCACGGTCAGAATAAAAGCTGCCCAGGAGCAAAAAAAATTTTTTTTCTCAAATGTAATACCAGATGGGAGAATGTGATTCGGGGTGGAATTCCATGTCTAAAAATATTATTATTAGCTGTTTTTAAAAATCGAGTGTTTTTGCTGCCCGAGGAAGAAAACGCCTGATGCCGCGGTCAGAAAAAAAGCTGCCCAGGAGCAAAAAAAAATTTTTTTTCTCAAATGTAATAACGGATGCTAGAATGTGATTCCGGGTGGAATTCCATGTCTAACAATATTATTATTAGCTGTTTTTAAAAATCGAGTGTTTTTGCTGCGTGAGGAAGAAAACGCGTGATGCCGCGGTCAGAAAAAAAGCTGCCCAGGAACAAAAAAATTTTTTTTTCTCAAATGTAATAACGGATGCTAGAATGTGATTCGGGGTGGAATTCCATGTCTAAAAATATTATTATTAGCTGTTTTTAAAAATCGAGTGTTTTTGCTGCCCGAGGAAGAAAACGCGTGATGCCGCGGTCAGAAAAAAAGCTGCCCAGGAGCAAAAAAAAATTTTTTTTTCTCAAATGTAATAACGGATGCTAGAATGTGATTCCGGGTGGAATTCCATGTCTAACAATATTATTATTAGCTGTTTTTAAAAATCGAGTGTTTTTGCTGCCCGAGGAAGAATACGCCTGATGCCGCGGTCAGAAAAAAAGCTGCACAGGAGCAAAAAAAAATTTTTTTCTCAAATGTAATAATGGATGGTAAAATGTGATTCGGGGTGGAATTCCATTTCTAAAAATATTATTATTAGCTGTTTTTAAAAATCGAGTGTTTTTGCTGCCCGAGGAAGAAAACGCGTGATTCCACGGTCAGAATAAAAGCTCCCAAGGAGCAAAAAAAATTTTTTTTCTCAAATGTAATAACGGATGGGAGAATGTGATTCGGGGTGGATTTCCATGTCTAAAAATATTATTATTAGCTGTTTTTAAAAATCGAGTGTTTTTGCTGCCCGAGGAAGAAAACGCGTGATGCCGCGGTCAGAAAAAAAGCTGCCCAGGAGCAAAAAAAATTTTTTTTTTCTCAAATGTAATAACGGATGCTAGAATGTGATTCCGGGTGGAATTCCATGTCTAACAATATTATTATTAGCTGTTTTTAAAAATCGAGTGTTTTTGCTGCCCGAGGAAGAATACGCCTGATGCCGCGGTCAGAAAAAAAGCTGCCGAGGAGGAAAAAAATTTTTTTTCTCAAATGTAATAACGGATGCGAGAATGTGATTCGGGGTGGAATTCCATGTCTAAAAATATTATTATTAGCTGTTTTTAAAAATCGAGTGTTTTTGCTGCCCGAGGAAGAAAACGCGTGATGCCGCGGTCAGAAAAAAAGCTGCCTAGGAGCAAAAAAATTTTTTTTTTCTCAAATGTAATAATGGATGCTAGAATGTGATTCGGGGTGGAATTCCATGTCTAAAAATATTATTATTAGCTGTTTTTAAAAATCGAGTGTTTTTGCTGCCCGAGGAAGAAAACGCGTGATTCCACGGTCAGAATAAAAGCTCCCAAGGAGCAAAAAAAATTTTTTTTCTCAGATGTAATAATGGATGGGAGAATGTGATTCGGGGTGGAATTCCATGTCTAAAAATATTATTATTAGCTGTTTTTAAAAATCGAGTGTTTTTGCTGCCCGAGGAAGAAAACGCGTGATGCCACGGTCAGAAAAAAAGCTGCCCAGGAGCAAAAAAAATTTTTTTTCTCAAATGTAATAATGGATGGTAAAATGTGATTCGGGGTGGAATTCCATGTCTAACAATATTATTATTAGCTGTTTTTAAAAATCGAGTGTTTTTGCTGCCCGAGGAAGAATACGCCTGATGCCGCGGTCAGAAAAAAAGCTGCCCAGGAGCAAAAAAAAATTTTTTTTCTCAAATGTAATAACGGATGGTAAAATGTGATTCGGGGTGGAATTCCATGTCTAACAATATTATTATTACCTGTTTTTAAAAATCGAGTGTTTTTGCTGCCCGAGGAAGAAAACGCCTGATGCCGCGGTCAGAAAAAAAGCTGCCCAGGAGCAAAAAAAATTTTTTTTCTCAAATGTAATAAGGGATGCTAGAATGTGATTCGGGGTGGAATTCCATGTCTAAAAATATTATTATTAGCTGTTTTTAAAAATCGAGTGTTTTTGCTGCCCGAGGAAGAAAACGCGTGATGCCACGGTCAGAATAAAAGCTGCCCAGGAGCAAAAAAAATTTTTTTTCTCAAATGTAATACCAGATGGGAGAATGTGATTCGGGGTGGAATTCCATGTCTAAAAATATTATTATTAGCTGTTTTTAAAAATCGAGTGTTTTTGCTGCCCGAGGAAGAAAACGCCTGATGCCGCGGTCAGAAAAAAAGCTGCCCAGGAGCAAAAAAAATTTTTTTTTCTCAAATGTAATAACGGATGCTAGAATGTGATTCCGGGTGGAATTCCATGTCTAACAATATTATTATTAGCTGTTTTTAAAAATCGAGTGTTTTTGCTGCGTGAGGAAGAAAACGCGTGATGCCGCGGTCAGAAAAAAAGCTGCCCAGGAACAAAAAAATTTTTTTTTCTCAAATGTAATAACGGATGCTAGAATGTGATTCGGGGTGGAATTCCATGTCTAAAAATATTATTATTAGCTGTTTTTAAAAATCGAGTGTTTTTGCTGCCCGAGGAAGAAAACGCGTGATGCCGCGGTCAGAAAAAAAGCTGCCCAGGAGCAAAAAAAAATTTTTTTTTCTCAAATGTAATAACGGATGCTAGAATGTGATTCCGGGTGGAATTCCATGTCTAACAATATTATTATTAGCTGTTTTTAAAAATCGAGTGTTTTTGCTGCCCGAGGAAGAATACGCCTGATGCCGCGGTCAGAAAAAAAGCTGCACAGGAGCAAAAAAAAATTTTTTTCTCAAATGTAATAATGGATGGTAAAATGTGATTCGGGGTGGAATTCCATTTCTAAAAATATTATTATTAGCTGTTTTTAAAAATCGAGTGTTTTTGCTGCCTGAGGAAGAAAACGCGTGATTCCACGGTCAGAATAAAAGCTCCCAAGGAGCAAAAAAAATTTTTTTTCTCAAATGTAATAACGGATGGGAGAATGTGATTCGGGGTGGATTTCCATGTCTAAAAATATTATTATTAGCTGTTTTTAAAAATCGAGTGTTTTTGCTGCCCGAGGAAGAAAACGCGTGATGCCGCGGTCAGAAAAAAAGCTGCCCAGGAGCAAAAAAAAATTTTTTTTTCTCAAATGTAATAACGGATGCTAGAATGTGATTCCGGGTGGAATTCCATGTCTAACAATATTATTATTAGCTGTTTTTAAAAATCGAGTGTTTTTGCTGCCCGAGGAAGAATACGCCTGATGCCGCGGTCAGAAAAAAAGCTGCCGAGGAGGAAAAAAATTTTTTTTCTCAAATGTAATAACGGATGCGAGAATGTGATTCGGGGTGGAATTCCATGTCTAAAAATATTATTATTAGCTGTTTTTAAAAATCGAGTGTTTTTGCTGCCCGAGGAAGAAAACGCGTGATGCCACGGTCAGAAAAAAAGCTGCCTAGGAGCAAAAAAATTTTTTTTTTCTCAAATGTAATAATGGATGCTAGAATGTGATTCGGGGTGGAATTCCATGTCTAAAAATATTATTATTAGCTGTTTTTAAAAATCGAGTGTTTTTGCTGCCCGAGGAAGAAAACGCGTGATTCCACGGTCAGAATAAAAGCTCCCAAGGAGCAAAAAAATTTTTTTTTCTCAGATGTAATAATGGATGGGAGAATGTGATTCGGGGTGGAATTCCATGTCTAAAAATATTATTATTAGCTGTTTTTAAAAATCGAGTGTTTTTGCTGCCCGAGGAAGAAAACGCGTGATGCCACGGTCAGAAAAAAAGCTGCCCAGGAGCAAAAAAAATTTTTTTTCTCAAATGTAATAATGGATGGTAAAATGTGATTCGGGGTGGAATTCCATGTCTAACAATATTATTATTAGCTGTTTTTAAAAATCGAGTGTTTTTGCTGCCCGAGGAAGAATACGCCTGATGCCGCGGTCAGAAAAAAAGCTGCCCAGGAGCAAAAAAAATTTTTTTTCTCAAATGTAATAACGGATGGTAAAATGTGATTCGGGGTGGAATTCCATGTCTAACAATATTATTATTACCTGTTTTTAAAAATCGAGTGTTTTTGCTGCCCGAGGAAGAAAACGCCTGATGCCGCGGTCAGAAAAAAAGCTGCCGAGGAGCAAAAAATTTTTTTTTCTCAAATGTAATAACGGATGCGAGAATGTGATTCGGGGTGGAATTCCATGTCTAAAAATATTATTATTAGCTGTTTTAAAAAATCGAGTGTTTTTGCTGCCCGAGCAAGAAAATAAGTGATGCCACGGTCAGAAAAAAAGCTGCCGAGGAGCAAAAAATTTTTTTTTCTCAAATGTAATAACGGTTGCTAGAACGTGATTCGGGGTGGAATTCCATGTCTAACAATATTATTATTAGCTGTTTTTAAAAATCGAGTGTTTTTGCTGCCCGAGGAAGAAAACGCCTGATGCCGCGGTCAGAAAAAAAGCTGCCCAGGAGCAAAAAAAATTTTTTTTTCTCAAATGTAATAACTGATGCTAGAATATTATTCGGGGTGGAATTCCATGTCTAAAAATATTATTATTAGCTGTTTTTAAAAATCGAGTGTTTTTGCTGCCCGAGGAAGAAAACGCGTGATGCCACGGTCAGAATAAAAGCTGCCAAGGAGCAAAAAAAAATTTTTTTCACAAATGTAATAACGGATGCTAGAATGTGATTCCGGGTGGAATTCCATGTCTAAAAATATTATTATTAGCTGTTTTAAAAAATTGAGTTTTTTAGCTGCCCGAGCAAGAAAACAAGTGATGCCGCGGTCAGAAAAAAAGCTGCCGAGGAGCAAAAAAATTTTTTTTCTCAAATGTAATAACGGATGCGAGAATGTGATTCGGGGTGGAATTCCATGTCTAAAAATATTATTATTAGCTGTTTTTAAAAATCGAGTGTTTTTGCTGCCCGAGGAAGAAAACGCGTGATGCCGCGGTCAGAAAAAAAGCTGCCTAGGAGCAAAAAAATTTTTGTTTTCTCAAATGTAATAATGGATGCTAGAATGTGATTCGAGGTGGAATTCCATGTCTAAAAATATTATTATAAGCTGTTTTTAAAAATCGAGTGTTTTTGCTGCCCGAGGAAGAAAACGCGTGATTCCACGGTCAGAATAAAAGCTCCCAAGGAGCAAAAAAAATTTTTTTTCTCAAATGTAATAACGGATGGGAGAATGTGATTCGGGGTGGAATTCCATGTCTAAAAATATTATTATTAGCTGTTTTTAAAAATCGAGTGTTTTTGCTGCCCGAGGAAGAAAACGCGTGATGCCGCGGTCAGAAAAAAAGCTGCCCAGGAGCAAAAAAAATTTTTTTTTTCTCAAATGTAATAACGGATGCTAGAATGTGATTCCGGGTGGAATTCCATGTCTAACAATATTATTATTAGCTGTTTTTAAAAATCGAGTGTTTTTGCTGCCCGAGGAAGAATACGCCTGATGCCGCGGTCAGAAAAAAAGCTGCCGAGGAGGAAAAAAATTTTTTTTCTCAAATGTAATAACGGATGCGAGAATGTGATTCGGGGTGGAATTCCATGTCTAAAAATATTATTATTAGCTGTTTTTAAAAATCGAGTGTTTTTGCTGCCCGAGGAAGAAAACGCGTGATGCCGCGGTCAGAAAAAAAGCTGCCTAGGAGCAAAAAAATTTTTTTTTTGTCAAATGTAATAATGGATGCTAGAATGTGATTCGGGGTGGAATTCCATGTCTAAAAATATTATTATTAGCTGTTTTTAAAAATCGAGTGTTTTTGCTGCCCGAGGAAGAAAACGCGTGATTCCACGGTCAGAATAAAAGCTCCCAAGGAGCAAAAAAAATTTTTTTTCTCAGATGTAATAACGGATGGGAGAATGTGATTCGGGGTGGAATTCCATGTCTAAAAATATTATTATTAGCTGTTTTTAAAAATCGAGTGTTTTTGCTGCCCGAGGAAGAAAACGCCTGATGCCGCGGTCAGAAAAAAAGCTGCACAGGAGCAAAAAAAAATTTTTTTTCTCAAATGTAATAACGGATGCTAGAATGTGATTCCGGGTGGAATTCCATGTCTAACAATATTATTATTAGCTGTTTTTAAAAATCGAGTGTTTTTGCTGCGTGAGGAAGAAAACGCGTGATGCCGGGGTCAGAAAAAAAGCTGCCCAGGAGCAAAAAAAAATTTTTTTTCTCAAATGTAATAACGGATGCTAGAATGTGATTCCGGGTGGAATTCCATGTCTAACAATATTATTATTAGCTGTTTTTAAAAATCGAGTGTTTTTGCTGCGTGAGGAAGAAAACGCGTGATGCCGCGGTCAGAAAAAAAGCTGCCCAGGAACAAAAAAATTTTTTTTTCTCAAATGTAATAACGGATGCTAGAATGTGATTCGGGGTGGAATTCCATGTCTAAAAATATTATTATTAGCTGTTTTTAAAAATCGAGTGTTTTTGCTGCCCGAGGAAGAAAACGCGTGATGCCGCGGTCAGAAAAAAAGCTGCCCAGGAGCAAAAAAAAATTTTTTTTTCTCAAATGTAATAACGGATGCTAGAATGTGATTCCGGGTGGAATTCCATGTCTAACAATATTATTATTAGCTGTTTTTAAAAATCGAGTGTTTTTGCTGCCCGAGGAAGAATACGCCTGATGCCGCGGTCAGAAAAAAAGCTGCACAGGAGCAAAAAAAAATTTTTTTCTCAAATGTAATAATGGATGGTAAAATGTGATTCGGGGTGGAATTCCATTTCTAAAAATATTATTATTAGCTGTTTTTAAAAATCGAGTGTTTTTGCTGCCCGAGGAAGAAAACGCGTGATTCCACGGTCAGAATAAAAGCTCCCAAGGAGCAAAAAAAATTTTTTTTCTCAAATGTAATAACGGATGGGAGAATGTGATTCGGGGTGGATTTCCATGTCTAAAAATATTATTATTAGCTGTTTTTAAAAATCGAGTGTTTTTGCTGCCCGAGGAAGAAAACGCGTGATGCCGCGGTCAGAAAAAAAGCTGCCCAGGAGCAAAAAAAATTTTTTTTTTCTCAAATGTAATAACGGATGCTAGAATGTGATTCCGGGTGGAATTCCATGTCTAACAATATTATTATTAGCTGTTTTTAAAAATCGAGTGTTTTTGCTGCCCGAGGAAGAATACGCCTGATGCCGCGGTCAGAAAAAAAGCTGCCGAGGAGGAAAAAAATTTTTTTTCTCAAATGTAATAACGGATGCGAGAATGTGATTCGGGGTGGAATTCCATGTCTAAAAATATTATTATTAGCTGTTTTTAAAAATCGAGTGTTTTTGCTGCCCGAGGAAGAAAACGCGTGATGCCGCGGTCAGAAAAAAAGCTGCCTAGGAGCAAAAAAATTTTTTTTTTCTCAAATGTAATAATGGATGCTAGAATGTGATTCGGGGTGGAATTCCATGTCTAAAAATATTATTATTAGCTGTTTTTAAAAATCGAGTGTTTTTGCTGCCCGAGGAAGAAAACGCGTGATTCCACGGTCAGAATAAAAGCTCCCAAGGAGCAAAAAAAATTTTTTTTCTCAGATGTAATAATGGATGGGAGAATGTGATTCGGGGTGGAATTCCATGTCTAAAAATATTATTATTAGCTGTTTTTAAAAATCGAGTGTTTTTGCTGCCCGAGGAAGAAAACGCGTGATGCCACGGTCAGAAAAAAAGCTGCCCAGGAGCAAAAAAAATTTTTTTTCTCAAATGTAATAATGGATGGTAAAATGTGATTCGGGGTGGAATTCCATGTCTAACAATATTATTATTAGCTGTTTTTAAAAATCGAGTGTTTTTGCTGCCCGAGGAAGAATACGCCTGATGCCGCGGTCAGAAAAAAAGCTGCCCAGGAGCAAAAAAAATTTTTTTTCTCAAATGTAATAACGGATGGTAAAATGTGATTCGGGGTGGAATTCCATGTCTAACAATATTATTATTACCTGTTTTTAAAAATCGAGTGTTTTTGCTGCCCGAGGAAGAAAACGCCTGATGCCGCGGTCAGAAAAAAAGCTGCCGAGGAGCAAAAAATTTTTTTTTTCTCAAATGTAATAACGGATGCGAGAATGTGATTCGGGGTGGAATTCCATGTCTAAAAATATTATTATTAGCTGTTTTAAAAAATCGAGTGTTTTTGCTGCCCGAGCAAGAAAATAAGTGATGCCACGGTCAGAAAAAAAGCTGCCGAGGAGCAAAAAATTTTTTTTTCTCAAATGTAATAACGGTTGCTAGAACGTGATTCGGGGTGGAATTCCATGTCTAACAATATTATTATTAGCTGTTTTTAAAAATCGAGTGTTTTTGCTGCCCGAGGAAGAAAACGCCTGATGCCGCGGTCAGAAAAAAAGCTGCCCAGGAGCAAAAAAAATTTTTTTTTCTCAAATGTAATAACTGATGCTAGAATATTATTCGGGGTGGAATTCCATGTCTAAAAATATTATTATTAGCTGTTTTTAAAAATCGAGTGTTTTTGCTGCCCGAGGAAGAAAACGCGTGATGCCACGGTCAGAATAAAAGCTGCCAAGGAGCAAAAAAAAATTTTTTTCACAAATGTAATAACGGATGCTAGAATGTGATTCCGGGTGGAATTCCATGTCTAAAAATATTATTATTAGCTGTTTTAAAAAATTGAGTTTTTTAGCTGCCCGAGCAAGAAAACAAGTGATGCCGCGGTCAGAAAAAAAGCTGCCGAGGAGCAAAAAAATTTTTTTTCTCAAATGTAATAACGGATGCGAGAATGTGATTCGGGGTGGAATTCCATGTCTAAAAATATTATTATTAGCTGTTTTTAAAAATCGAGTGTTTTTGCTGCCCGAGGAAGAAAACGCGTGATGCCGCGGTCAGAAAAAAAGCTGCCTAGGAGCAAAAAAATTTTTGTTTTCTCAAATGTAATAATGGATGCTAGAATGTGATTCGAGGTGGAATTCCATGTCTAAAAATATTATTATAAGCTGTTTTTAAAAATCGAGTGTTTTTGCTGCCCGAGGAAGAAAACGCGTGATTCCACGGTCAGAATAAAAGCTCCCAAGGAGCAAAAAAAATTTTTTTTCTCAAATGTAATAACGGATGGGAGAATGTGATTCGGGGTGGAATTCCATGTCTAAAAATATTATTATTAGCTGTTTTTAAAAATCGAGTGTTTTTGCTGCCCGAGGAAGAAAACGCGTGATGCCGCGGTCAGAAAAAAAGCTGCCCAGGAGCAAAAAAAATTTTTTTTTTTCTCAAATGTAATAACGGATGCTAGAATGTGATTCCGGGTGGAATTCCATGTCTAACAATATTATTATTAGCTGTTTTTAAAAATCGAGTGTTTTTGCTGCCCGAGGAAGAATACGCCTGATGCCGCGGTCAGAAAAAAAGCTGCCGAGGAGGAAAAAATTTTTTTTTCTCAAATGTAATAACGGATGCGAGAATGTGATTCGGGGTGGAATTCCATGTCTAAAAATATTATTATTAGCTGTTTTTAAAAATCGAGTGTTTTTGCTGCCCGAGGAAGAAAACGCGTGATGCCGCGGTCAGAAAAAAAGCTGCCTAGGAGCAAAAAAATTTTTTTTTTGTCAAATGTAATAATGGATGCTAGAATGTGATTCGGGGTGGAATTCCATGTCTAAAAATATTATTATTAGCTGTTTTTAAAAATCGAGTGTTTTTGCTGCCCGAGGAAGAAAACGCGTGATTCCACGGTCAGAATAAAAGCTCCCAAGGAGCAAAAAAAATTTTTTTTCTCAGATGTAATAACGGATGGGAGAATGTGATTCGGGGTGGAATTCCATGTCTAAAAATATTATTATTAGCTGTTTTTAAAAATCGAGTGTTTTTGCTGCCCGAGGAAGAAAACGCGTGATGCCACGGTCAGAAAAAAAGCTGCCCAGGAGCAAAAAAATTTTTTTTTTCTCAAATGTAATAACGGATGCTAGAATGTGATTCCGGGTGGAATTCCATGTCTAACAATATTATTATTAGCTGTTTTTAAAAATCGAGTGTTTTTGCTGCCCGAGGAAGAATACGCCTGATGCCGCGGTCAGAAAAAAAGCTGCCCAGGAGCAAAAAAAATTTTTTTTCTCAAATGTAATAATGGATGGTAAAATGTGATTCGGGGTGGAATTCCATGTTTAAAAATATTATTATTAGCTGTTTTTAAAAATCGAGTGTTTTTGCTGCCCAAGGAAGAAAACGCGTGATGCCGCGGTCAGAAAAAAAGTTGCCCAGGAGCAAAAAAATTTTTTTTTTCTCAAATGTAATAATGGATGCTAGAATGTGATTCGGGGTGGAATTCCATGTCTAAAAATATTATTATTAGCTGTTTTTAAAAATCGAGTGTTTTTGCTGCCCGAGGAAGAAAACACGTGATGCCACGGTCAGAATAAAAGCTGCCAAGGAGCAAAAAAAAATTTTTTTCACAAATGTAATAACGGATGGTAAAATGTGATTCGGGGTGGAATTCCATGTCTAAAAATATTATTATTAGCTGTTTTTAAAAATCGAGTGTTTTTGCTGCCCGAGGAAGAAAACGCGTGATGCCGCGGTCAGAAAAAAAGCTGCCCAGGAGCAAAAAAAAATTTTTTTTTCTCAAATGTAATAACGGATGCTAGAATGTGATTCCGGGTGGAATTCCATGTCTAAAAATATTATTATTAGCTGTTTTAAAAAATTGAGTTTTTTAGCTGCCCGAGCAAGAAAACAAGTGATGCCGCGGTCAGAAAAAAAGCTGCCGAGGAGCAAAAAAATTTTTTTTCTCAAATGTAATAACGGATGCGAGAATGTGTTTCGGGGTGGAATTCCATGTCTAAAAATATTATTATTAGCTGTTTTTAAAAATCGAGTGTTTTTGCTGCCCGAGGAAGAAAACGCGTGATGCCGCGGTCAGAAAAAAAGCTGCCTAGGAGCAAAAAAATTTTTTTTTTCTCAAATGTAATAATGGATGCTAGAATGTGATTCGGGGTGGAATTCCATGTCTAAAAATATTATTATTAGCTGTTTTTAAAAATCGAGTGTTTTTGCTGCCCGAGGAAGAAAACGCGTGATTCCACGGTCAGAATAAAAGCTCCCAAGGAGCAAAAAAAATTTTTTTTCTCAAATGTAATAACGGATGGGAAAATGTGATTCGGGGTGGAATTCCATGTCTAAAAATATTATTATTAGCTGTTTTTAAAAATCGAGTGTTTTTGCTGCCCGAGGAAGAAAACGCGTGATGCCGCGGTCAGAAAAAAAGCTGCCCAGGAGCAAAAAAAATTTTTTTTTCTCAAATGTAATAACGGATGCTAGAATGTGATTCCGGGTGGAATTCCATGTCTAACAATATTATTATTAGCTGTTTTTAAAAATCGAGTGTTTTTGCTGCCCGAGGAAGAAAACGCGTGATGCCGCGGTCAGAAAAAAAGCTGCCTAGGAGCAAAAAAATTTTTTTTTTGTCAAATGTAATAATGGATGCTAGAATGTGATTCGGGGTGGAATTCCATGTCTAAAAATATTATTATTAGCTGTTTTTAAAAATCGAGTGTTTTTGCTGCCCGAGGAAGAAAACGCGTGATTCCACGGTCAGAATAAAAGCTCCCAAGGAGCAAAAAAAATTTTTTTTCTCAGATGTAATAACGGATGGGAGAATGTGATTCGGGGTGGAATTCCATGTCTAAAAATATTATTATTAGCTGTTTTTAAAAATCGAGTGTTTTTGCTGCCCGAGGAAGAAAACGCGTGATGCCACGGTCAGAAAAAAAGCTGCCCAGGAGCAAAAAAATTTTTTTTTTCTCAAATGTAATAACGGATGCTAGAATGTGATTCCGGGTGGAATTCCATGTCTAACAATATTATTATTAGCTGTTTTTAAAAATCGAGTGTTTTTGCTGCCCGAGGAAGAATACGCCTGATGCCGCGGTCAGAAAAAAAGCTGCCGAGGAGCAAAAAAAAATTTTTTTCTCAAATGTAATAACGGATGGTAAAATGTGATTCGGGGTGGAATTCCATGTCTAACAATATTATTATTAGCTGTTTTTAAAAATCGAGTGTTTTTGCTGCCCGAGGAAGAAAACGCGTGATGCCACGGTCAGAAAAAAAGCTGCCCAGGAGCAAAAAAAAATTTTTTTTTCTCACATGTGATAACGGATGCTAGAATGTGATTCCGGGTGGAATTAAATGTCTAACAATATTATTATTAGCTGTTTTTAAAAATCGAGTGTTTTTGCTGCCCGAGGAAGAATACGCCTGATGCCGCGGTCAGAAAAAAAGCTGCCCAGGAGCAAAAAAAATTTTTTTTCTCAAATGTAATAACGGATGGTAAAATATGATTCGGGGTGGAATTCCATGTCTAACAATATTATTATTAGCTGTTTTTAAAAATCGAGTGTTTTTGCTGCCCGAAGAAGAAAACGCCTGATGCCGCGGTCAGAAAAAAAGGTGCCCAGGAGCAAAAAAAAATTTTTTTCTCAAATGTAATAACGGATGGTAAAATGTGATTCGGGGTGGAATTCCATGTCTAAAAATATTATTATTAGCTGTTTTTAAAAATCGAGTGTTTTTGCTGCCCGAGGAAGAAAACGCCTGATGCCGCGGTCAGAAAAAAAGCTGCCCAGGAGCAAAAAAAAATTTTTTTTCTCAAATGTAATAACGGATGCTAGAATGTTATTCGGGGTGGAATTCCATGTCTAAAAATATTATTATTAGCTGTTTTTAAAAATCGAGTGTTTTTGCTGCCCGAGGAAGAAAACGCCTGATGCCGCGGTCAGAAAAAAAGCTGCCCAGGAGGAAAAAAAATTTTTTTTTCTCAAATGTAATAACGGATGCTAGAATGTGATTCGGGGTGGAATTCCATGTCTAAAAATATTATTATTAGCTGTTTTTAAAAATCGAGTGTTTTTTCTGCCCCAGGAATAAAACGCGTGATGCCACGGTCAGAATAAAAGCTGCCAAGGAGCAAAAAAAATTTTTTTTCTCAAATGTAATAACGGATGGGAGAATGTGATTCGGGGTGGAATTCCATGTCTAACAATATTATTATTAGCTGTTTTTAAAAATCGAGTGTTTTTGCTGCCCGAGGAAGAAAACGTGTGATGCCGCGGTCAGAAAAAAAGCTGCCCAGGAGGAAAAAAATTTTTTTTTTCTCAAATGTAATAACGGATGCTAGAATGTGATTCGGGGTGGAATTCCATGTCTAAAAATATTATTATTAGCTGTTTTTAAAAATCGAGTGTTTTTGCTGCCCGAGGAAGAAAACGCCTGATGCCGCGGTCAGAAAAAAAGCTGCCGAGGAGCAAAAAAAATTTTTTTTCTCAAATGTAATAACGATTGCTAGAACGTGATTCGGGGTGGAATTCCATGTCTAACAATATTATTATTAGCTGTTTTTAAAAATCGAGTGTTTTTGCTGCCCGAAGAAGAAAACGCCTGATGCCGCGGTCAGAAAAAAAGCTGCCCAGGAGCAAAAAAATTTTTTTTTTCTCAAATGTAATAACGGATGCTAGAATGTGATTCCGGGTGGAATTCCATGTCTAACAATATTATTATTAGCTGTTTTTAAAAATCGAGTGTTTTTGCTGCCCGAGGAAGAATATGCCTGATGCCGCGGTCAGAAAAAAAGCTGCCGAGGAGGAAAAAAATTTTTTTTCTCAAATGTAATAACGGATGCGAGAATGTGATTCGGGGTGGAATTCCATGTCTAAAAATATTATTATTAGCTGTTTTTAAAAATCGAGTGTTTTTGCTGCCCGAGGAAGAAAACGCGTGATGCCGCGGTCAGAAAAAAAGCTGCCTAGGAGCAAAAAAATTTTTTTCTTGTCAAATGTAATAATGGATGCTAGAATGTGATTCGGGGTGGAATTCCATGTCTAAAAATATTATTATTAGCTGTTTTTAAAGATCGAGTGTTTTTGCTGCCCGAGGAAGAAAACGCGTGATTCCACGGTCAGAATAAAAGCTCCCAAGGAGCAAAAAAAATTTTTTTTCTCAGATGTAATAACGGATGGGAAAATGTGATTCGGGGTGGAATTCCATGTCTAAAAATATTATTATTAGCTGTTTTTAAAAATCGAGTGTTTTTGCTGCCCGAGGAAGAAAACGCGTGATGCCGCGGTCAGAAAAAAAGCTGCCCAGGAGCAAAAAAAATTTTTTTTTTCTCAAATGTAATAACGGATGCTAGAATGTGATTCCGGGTGGAATTCCATGTCTAACAATATTATTATTAGCTGTTTTTAAAAATCGAGTGTTTTTGCTGCCCGAGGAAGAAAACGCGTGATGCCGCGGTCAGAAAAAAAGCTGCCTAGGAGCAAAAAAAATTTTTTTTTGTCAAATGTAATAATGGATGCTAGAATGTGATTCGGGGTGGAATTCCATGTCTAAAAATATTATTATTAGCTGTTTTTAAAAATCGAGTGTTTTTGCTGCCCGAGGAAGAAAACGCGTGATTCCACGGTCAGAATAAAAGCTCCCAAGGAGCAAAAAAAATTTTTTTTCTCAGATGTAATAACGGATGGGAGAATGTGATTCGGGGTGGAATTCCATGTCTAAAAATATTATTATTAGCTGTTTTTAAAAATCGAGTGTTTTTGCTGCCCGAGGAAGAAAACGCGTGATGCCGCGGTCAGAAAAAAAGCTGCCCAGGAGCAAAAAAAATTTTTTTTTTCTCAAATGTAATAACGGATGCTAGAATGTGATTCCGGGTGGAATTCCATGTCTAACAATATTATTATTAGCTGTTTTTAAAAATCGAGTGTTTTTGCTGCCCGAGGAAGAAAACGCGTGATTCCACGGTCAGAATAAAAGCTCCCAAGGAGCAAAAAAAATTTTTTTTCTCAGATGTAATAACGGATGGTAAAATGTGATTCGGGGTGGAATTCCATGTCTAACAATATTATTATTAGCTGTTTTTAAAAATCGAGTGTTTTTGCTGCCCGAGGAAGAAAACGCGTGATGCCACGGTCAGAAAAAAAGCTGCCCAGGAGCAAAAAAAAATTTTTTTTTCTCACATGTGATAACGGATGCTAGAATGTGATTCCGGGTGGAATTAAATGTCTAACAATATTATTATTAGCTGTTTTTAAAAATCGAGTGTTTTTGCTGCCCGAGGAAGAATACGGCTGATGCCGCGGTCAGAAAAAAAGCTGCCCAGGAGCAAAAAAAATTTTTTTTCTCAAATGTAATAACGGATGGTAAAATATGATTCGGGGTGGAATTCCATGTCTAACAATATTATTATTAGCTGTTTTTAAAAATCGAGTGTTTTTGCTGCCCGAAGAAGAAAACGCCTGATGCCGCGGTCAGAAAAAAAGGTGCCCAGGAGCAAAAAAAAATTTTTTTCTCAAATGTAATAACGGATGGTAAAATGTGATTCGGGGTGGAATTCCATGTCTAAAAATATTATTATTAGCTGTTTTTAAAAATCGAGTGTTTTTGCTGCCCGAGGAAGAAAACGCCTGATGCCGCGGTCAGAAAAAAAGCTGCCCAGGAGCAAAAAAAAATTTTTTTTCTCAAATGTAATAACGGATGCTAGAATGTTATTCGGGGTGGAATTCCATGTCTAAAAATATTATTATTAGCTGTTTTTAAAAATCGAGTGTTTTTGCTGCCCGAGGAAGAAAACGCCTAATGCCGCGGTCAGAAAAAAAGCTGCCCAGGAGGAAAAAAATTTTTTTTTTCTCAAATGTAATAACGGATGCTAGAATGTGATTCGGGGTGGAATTCCATGTCTAAAAATATTATTATTAGCTGTTTTTAAAAATCGAGTGTTTTTTCTGCCCCAGGAATAAAACGCGTGATGCCACGGTCAGAATAAAAGCTGCCAAGGAGCAAAAAAAATTTTTTTTCTCAAATGTAATAACGGATGGGAGAATGTGATTCCGGGTGGAATTCCATGTCTAACAATATTATTATTAGCTGTTTTTAAAAATCGAGTGTTTTTGCTGCCCGAGGAAGAATACGCCTGATGCCGCGGTCAGAAAAAAAGCTGCCCAGGAGCAAAAAAAAAATTTTTTTCTCAAATGTAATAACGGATGGTAAAATGTGATTCGGGGTGGAATTCCATGTCTAACAATATTATTATTAGCTGTTTTTAAAAATCGAGTGTTTTTGCTGCCCGAGGAAGAAAACGTGTGATGCCGCGGTCAGAAAAAAAGCTGCCCAGGAGGAAAAAAATTTTTTTTTTCTCAAATGTAATAACGGATGCTAGAATGTGATTCGGGGTGGAATTCCATGTCTAAAAATATTATTATTAGCTGTTTTTAAAAATCGAGTGTTTTTGCTGCCCGAGGAAGAAAACGCCTGATGCCGCGGTCAGAAAAAAAGCTGCCGAGGAGCAAAAAAAATTTTTTTTCTCAAATGTAATAACGATTGCTAGAACGTGATTCGGGGTGGAATTCCATGTCTAACAATATTATTATTAGCTGTTTTTAAAAATCGAGTGTTTTTGCTGCCCGAAGAAGAAAACGCCTGATGCCGCGGTCAGAAAAAAAGCTGCCCAGGAGCAAAAAAATTTTTTTTTCTCAAATGTAATAACGGATGCTAGAATGTGATTCCGGGTGGAATTCCATGTCTAACAATATTATTATTAGCTGTTTTTAAAAATCGAGTGTTTTTGCTGCCCGAGGAAGAATACGCCTGATGCCGCGGTCAGAAAAAAAGCTGCCGAGGAGGAAAAAAATTTTTTTTCTCAAATGTAATAACGGATGCGAGAATGTGATTCGGGGTGGAATTCCATGTCTAAAAATATTATTATTAGCTGTTTTTAAAAATCGAGTGTTTTTGCTGCCCGAGGAAGAAAACGCGTGATGCCGCGGTCAGAAAAAAAGCTGCCTAGGAGCAAAAAAATTTTTTTCTTGTCAAATGTAATAATGGATGCTAGAATGTGATTCGGGGTGGAATTCCATGTCTAAAAATATTATTATTAGCTGTTTTTAAAAATCGAGTGTTTTTGCTGCCCGAGGAAGAAAACGCGTGATGCCGTGGTCAGAAAAAAAGCTGCCCAGGAGCAAAAAAAATTTTTTTTTCTCAAATGTAATAATGGATGCTAGAATGTGATTCGGGGTGGAATTCCATGTCTAAAAATATTATTATTAGCTGTTTTTAAAAATCGAGTGTTTTTGCTGCCCAAGGAAGAAAACGCCTGATGCCGCGGTCAGAAAAAAAGCTGCCCAGGAGCAAAAAAAATTTTTTTTTCTCAAATGTAATAACGGATGCTAGAATGTGATTCCAGGTGGAATTCCATGTCTAACAATATTATTATTAGCTGTTTTGAAAAATCGAGTGTTTTTGCTGCCCGTGGAAGAATACGCCTGATGCCGCGGTCAGAAAAAAAGCTGCCCAGGAGCAAAAAAATTTTTTTTTCTCAAATGTAATAACGGATGCTAGAATGTGATTCGGGGTGGAATTCCATGTCTAAAAATATTATTATTAGCTGTTTTTAAAAATCGAGTGTTTTTGCTGCCCGAGGAAGAAAACGCGTGATGCCACGGTCAGAAAAAAAGCTGCCCAGGAGCAAAAAAAAATTTTTTTTTCTCACATGTGATAACGGATGCTAGAATGTGATTCCGGGTGGAATTAAATGTCTAACAATATTATTATTAGCTGTTTTTAAAAATCGAGTGTTTTTGCTGCCCGAGGAAGAATACGGCTGATGCCGCGGTCAGAAAAAAAGCTGCCCAGGAGCAAAAAAAATTTTTTTTCTCAAATGTAATAACGGATGGTAAAATATGATTCGAGGTGGAATTCCATGTCTAACAATATTATTATTAGCTGTTTTTAAAAATCGAGTGTTTTTGCTGCCCGAAGAAGAAAACGCCTGATGCCGCGGTCAGAAAAAAAGGTGCCCAGGAGCAAAAAAAAATTTTTTTCTCAAATGTAATAACGGATGGTAAAATGTGATTCGGGGTGGAATTCCATGTCTAAAAATATTATTATTAGCTGTTTTTAAAAATCGAGTGTTTTTGCTGCCCGAGGAAGAAAACGCGTGATGCCGCGGTCAGAAAAAAAGCTGCCCAGGAGCAAAAAAAAATTTTTTTTCTCAAATGTAATAACGGATGCTAGAATGTTATTCGGGTTGGAATTCCATGTCTAAAAATATTATTATTAGCTGTTTTTAAAAATCGAGTGTTTTTGCTGCCCGAGGAAGAAAACGCCTGATGCCGCGGTCAGAAAAAAAGCTGCCCAGGAGGAAAAAAAATTTTTTTTTCTCAAATGTAATAACGGATGCTAGAATGTGATTCAGGGTGGAATTCCATGTCTAAAAATATTATTATTAGCTGTTTTTAAAAATCGAGTGTTTTTTCTGCCCAAGGAATAAAACGCGTGATGTCACGGTCAGAATAAAAGCTGCCAAGGAGCAAAAAAAAATTTTTTTCTCAAATGTAATAACGGATGGGAGAATGTGATTCGGGGTGGAATTCCATGTCTAAAAATATTATTATTAGCTGTTTTTAAAAATCGAGTGTTTTTGCTGCCCGAGGAAGAAAACGCGTGATGCCACGGTCAGAAAAAAAGCTGCCCAGGAGCAAAAAAAAATTTTTTTTTCTCACATGTGATAACGGATGCTAGAATGTGATTCCGGGTGGAATTAAATGTCTAACAATATTATTATTAGCTGTTTTTAAAAATCGAGTGTTTTTGCTGCCCGAGGAAGAATACGCCTGATGCCGCGGTCAGAAAAAAAGCTGCCCAGGAGCAAAAAAAATTTTTTTTCTCAAATGTAATAACGGATGGTAAAATATGATTCGAGGTGGAATTCCATGTCTAACAATATTATTATTAGCTGTTTTTAAAAATCGAGTGTTTTTGCTGCCCGAAGAAGAAAACGCCTGATGCCGCGGTCAGAAAAAAAGGTGCCCAGGAGCAAAAAAAAATTTTTTTCTCAAATGTAATAACGGATGGTAAAATGTGATTCGGGGTGGAATTCCATGTCTAAAAATATTATTATTAGCTGTTTTTAAAAATCGAGTGTTTTTGCTGCCCGAGGAAGAAAACGCGTGATGCCGCGGTCAGAAAAAAAGCTGCCCAGGAGCAAAAAAAAATTTTTTTTCTCAAATGTAATAACGGATGCTAGAATGTTATTCGGGTTGGAATTCCATGTCTAAAAATATTATTATTAGCTGTTTTTAAAAATCGAGTGTTTTTGCTGCCCGAGGAAGAAAACGCCTGATGCCGCGGTCAGAAAAAAAGCTGCCCAGGAGGAAAAAAAATTTTTTTTTCTCAAATGTAATAACGGATGCTAGAATGTGATTCAGGGTGGAATTCCATGTCTAAAAATATTATTATTAGCTGTTTTTAAAAATCGAGTGTTTTTTCTGCCCAAGGAATAAAACGCGTGATGTCACGGTCAGAATAAAAGCTGCCAAGGAGCAAAAAAAAATTTTTTTCTCAAATGTAATAACGGATGGGAGAATGTGATTCGGGGTGGAATTCCATGTCTAAAAATATTATTATTAGCTGTTTTTAAAAATCGAGTGTTTTTGCTGCCCCAGGAATAAAACGCGTGATGCCGCGGTCAGAAAAAAAGCTGCCCAGGAGCAAAAAAATTTTTTTTTTCTCAAATGTAATATCGGATACTAGAATGTGATTCCGGGTGGAATTCCATGTCTAACAATATTATTATTAGCTGTTTTTAAAAATCGAGTGTTTTTGCTGCCCGAGGAAGAAAACGCCTGATGCCGCGGTCAGAAAAAAAGCTGCCCAGGAGCAAAAAATTTTTTTTTCTCAAATGTAATAACGGATGCTAGAATGTGATTCAGGGTAGAATTCCATGTCTAAAAATATTATTATTAGCTGTTTTAAAAAATCGAGTTTTTTAGCTGCCCGAGCAAGAAAACAAGTGATGCCGCTGTCAGAAAAAAAGCTGCCGAGGAGCAAAAAAAATTTTTTTTCTCAAATGTAATAACGATTGCTAGAACGTGATTCGGGGTGGAATTCCATGTCTAACAATATTATTATTAGCTGTTTTTAAAAATCGAGTGTTTTTGCTGCCCGAAGAAGAAAACGCCTGATGCCGCGGTCAGAAAAAAAGCTGCCCAGGAGCAAAAAAAAATTTTTTTCTCAAATGTAATAACGGATGGTAAAATGTGATTCGGGGTGGAATTCCATGTCTAAAAATATTATTATTAGCTGTTTTTAAAAATCGAGTGTTTTTGCTGCCCGAGGAAGAAAACGCGTGATGCCGCGGTCAGAAAAAAAGCTGCCCAGGAGCAAAAAAAAATTTTTTTTCTCAAATGTAATAACGGATGCTAGAATGTTATTCGGGGTGGAATTCCATGTCTAAAAATATTATTATTAGCTGTTTTTAAAAATCGAGTGTTTTTGCTGCCCGAGGAAGAAAACGCGTGATGCCGCGGTCAGAAAAAAAACTGCCCAGGAGCAAAAAAATTTTTTTTTCTCAAATGTAATAACGGATGCTAGAATGTGATTCCGGGTGGAATTCCATGTCTAACAATATTATTATTAGCTGTTTTTAAAAATCGAGTGTTTTTGCTGCCCGAGGAAGAATACGCCTGATGCCGCGGTCAGAAAAAAAGCTGCCCAGGAGCAAAAAAAAATTTTTTTCTCAAATGTAATAACGGATGGTAAAATGTGATTCGGGGTGGAATTCCATGTCTAACAATATTATTATTAGCTGTTTTTAAAAATCGAGTGTTTTTGCTGCCCGAGGAAGAAAACGTGTGATGCCGCGGTCAGAAAAAAAGCTGCCCAGGAGGAAAAAAATTTTTTTTTTCTCAAATGTAATAACGGATGCTAGAATGTGATTCGGGGTGGAATTCCATGTCTAAAAATATTATTATTAGCTGTTTTTAAAAATCGAGTGTTTTTGCTGCCCGAGGAAGAAAACGCCTGATGCCGCGGTCAGAAAAAAAGCTGCCGAGGAGCAAAAAAAATTTTTTTTCTCAAATGTAATAACGATTGCTAGAACGTGATTCGGGGTGGAATTCCATGTCTAACAATATTATTATTAGCTGTTTTTAAAAATCGAGTGTTTTTGCTGCCCGAAGAAGAAAACGCCTGATGCCGCGGTCAGAAAAAAAGCTGCCCAGGAGCAAAAAAATTTTTTTTTCTCAAATGTAATAACGGATGGTAAAATGTGATTCGGGGTGGAATTCCATGTCTAAAAATATTATTATTAGCTGTTTTTAAAAATCGAGTGTTTTTGCTGCCCGAGGAAGAAAACGCATGATGCAGCGGTCAGAAAAAAAGCTGCCCAGGAGCAAAAAAAATTTTTTTTCTCAAATGTGATAACGGATGCTAGAATGTGATTCGGGGTGGAATTCCATGTCTAAAAATATTATTATTAGCTGTTTTTAAAAATCAAGTGTTTTTGCTGCCCGAGGAAGAAAACGCGTGATGCCGCGGTCAAAAAAAAAGCTGCCCAGGAGCAAAAAAAATTTTTTTTCTCAAATGTAATAACGGATGGTAAAATGTGATTCGGGGTGGAATTCCATGTCTAACAATATTATTATTAGCTGTTTTTAAAAATCGAGTGTTTTTGCTGCCCGAGGAAGAAAACGCGTGATGCCGCGATCAGAAAAAAAGCTGCCCAGGAACAAAAAAAATTTTTTTTCTCAAATGTAATAACGGATGCTAGAAT
The DNA here is from genome assembly GCA_022577455.1 of Arizona elegans. Classification (NCBI taxonomy): domain Eukaryota; kingdom Metazoa; phylum Chordata; class Lepidosauria; order Squamata; family Colubridae; genus Arizona; species Arizona elegans. The sequence continues at coordinate 162,838,119 of JAKOOJ010000001.1, forward strand.
GTGGTTCGGGGTGGAATTCCATGTCTAAAAATATTATTATTAGCTGTTTTTAAAAATCGAGTGTTTTTGCTGCCCGAGGAAGAAAACGCGTGATGCCGCGATCAGAAAAAAAGCTGCCCAGGAGCAAAAAAAATTATTTTCTCAAATGTAATAATGGTTGCTAGAACGTGATTCGGGGTGGAATTCCATGTCTAAAAATATTATTATTAGCTGTTTTTAAAAATCAAGTGTTTTTGCTGCCCGAGCAAGAAAACAAGTGATGCCGCTGTCAGAAAAAAAGCTGCCGAGGAGCAAAAAAAATTTTTTTCTCAAATGTAATAACGATTGCTAGAACGTGATTCGGGGTGGAATTCCATGTCTAAAAATATTATTATTAGCTGTTTTTAAAAATCGAGTGTTTTTGCTGCCCGAGGAAGAAAACGCGTGATGCCGCGGTCAGAAAAAAAGCTGCCCAGGAGCAAAAAAAAATTTTTTTTTGTCAAATGTTATAACGGATGCTAGAATGTGATTCCGGGTGGAATTCCATGTCTAACAATATTATTATTAGCTGTTTTTAAAAAATCGAGTGTTTTTGCTGCCCGAGGAAGAAAACGCGTGATGCCGCGGTCAGAAAAAAGGCTACCCAGGAGGAAAAATTTTTTTTTTCTCAAATGTAATAACGGATGCTAGAATGTGATTCGGGGTGGAATTCCATGTCTAAAAATATTATTATTAGCTGTTTTTAAAAATCAAGTGTTTTTGCTGCCCGAGGAAGAAAACGCGTGATGCCGCGGTCAGAAAAAAAGCTGCCCAGGAGCAAAAAAATTTTTTTTCCTCAAATGTAATAACGGATGCTAGAATGTGATTCGGGGTGGAATTCCATGTCTAAAAATATTATTATTAGCTGTTTTTAAAAATCAAGTGTTTTTGCTGCCCGAGGAAGAAAACGCGTGATGCCGCGGTCAGAAAAAAAGCTGACCAGGAGCAAAAAAAATTTTTTTTCTCAAATGTAATAACGGATGGTAAAATGTGATTCGGGGTGGAATTCCATGTCTAACAATATTATTATTAGCTGTTTTTAAAAATCGAGTGTTTTTGCTGCCCGAGGAAGAAAACGCGTGATGCCGCGATCAGAAAAAAAGCTGCCCAGGAACAAAAAAATTTTTTTTTCTCAAATGTAATAACGGATGCTAGAATGTGGTTCGGGGTGGAATTCCATGTCTAAAAATATTATTATTAGCTGTTTTTAAAAATCGAGTGTTTTTGCTGCCCGAGGAAGAAAACGCGTGATGCCGCGATCAGAAAAAAAGCTGCCCAGGAGCAAAAAAAATTATTTTCTCAAATGTAATAATGGTTGCTAGAACGTGATTCGGGGTGGAATTCCATGTCTAAAAATATTATTATTAGCTGTTTTTAAAAATCAAGTGTTTTTGCTGCCCGAGGAAGAAAACGCGTGATGCCGCGGTCAGAAAAAAAGCTGCCCAGGAGCAAAAAAATTTTTTTTCCTCAAATGTAATAACGGATGCTAGAATGTGATTCGGGGTGGAATTCCATGTCTAAAAATATTATTATTAGCTGTTTTTAAAAATCAAGTGTTTTTGCTGCCCGAGGAAGAAAACGCGTGATGCCGCGGTCAGAAAAAAAGCTGCCCAGGAGCAAAAAAAATTTTTTTTCTCAAATGTAATAACGGATGGTAAAATGTGATTCGGGGTGGAATTCCATGTCTAACAATATTATTATTAGCTGTTTTTAAAAATCGAGTGTTTTTGCTGCCCGAGGAAGAAAACGCGTGATGCCGCGGTCAGAAAAAAGGCTGCCCAGGAGGAAAAAATTTTTTTTTCTCAAATGTGATAACGGATGCTAGAATGTGATTCCGGGTGGAATTCCATGTCTAACAATATTATTATTAGCTGTTTTTAAAAATCGAGTGTTTTTGCTGCCCGAGGAAGAATACGCCTGATGCCGCGGTCAGAAAAAAAGCTGCCCAGGAGCAAAAAAAAATTTTTTTCTCAAATGTAATAACGGATGGTAAAATGTGATTCATGGTGGAATTCCATGTCTAACAATATTATTATTAGCTGTTTTTAAAAATCGAGTGTTTTTGCTGCCCGAGGAAGAAAACGTGTGATGCCGCGGTCAGAAAAAAAGCTGCCCAGGAGGAAAAAAATTTTTTTTTTCTCAAATGTAATAACGGATGCTAGAATGTGATTCGGGGTGGAATTCCATGTCTAAAAATATTATTATTAGCTGTTTTTAAAAATCGAGTGTTTTTGCTGCCCGAAGAAGAAAACGCGTGATGCCGCGGTCAGAAAAAAAGCTGCCCAGGAGCAAAAAAATTTTTTTTTTCTCAAATGTGATAACGGATGCTAGAATGTGATTCCGGGTGGAATTCCATGTCTAACAATATTATTATTAGCTGTTTTTAAAAATCGAGTGTTTTTGCTGCCCGAGGAAGAATACGCCTGATGCCGCGGTCAGAAAAAAAGCTGCCCAGGAGCAAAAAAAAATTTTTTTCTCAAATGTAATAACGGATGCTAGAATGTGATTCGGGGTAGAATTCCATGTCTAAAAATATTATTATTAGCTGTTTTTAAAAATCAAGTGTTTTTGCTGCCCGAGGAAGAAAACGCGTGATGCCGCGGTCAGAAAAAAGGCTACCCAGGAGGAAAAAATTTTTTTTTTCTCAAATGTAATAACGGATGCTAGAATGTGATTCGGGGTGGAATTCCATGTCTAAAAATATTATTATTAGCTGTTTTTAAAAATCAAGTGTTTTTGCTGCCCGAGGAAGAAAACGCGTGATGCCGCGGTCAGAAAAAAAGCTGCCCAGGAGCAAAAAAATTTTTTTTCCTCAAATGTAATAACGGATGCTAGAATGTGATTCGGGGTGGAATTCCATGTCTAAAAATATTATTATTAGTTGTTTTTAAAAATCAAGTGTTTTTGCTGCCCGAGGAAGAAAACGCGTGATGCCGCGGTCAGAAAAAAAGCTGCCCAGGAGCAAAAAAAATTTTTTTTCTCAAATGTAATAACGGATGGTAAAATGTGATTCGGGGTGGAATTCCATGTCTAACAATATTATTATTAGCTGTTTTTAAAAATCGAGTGTTTTTGCTGCCCGAGGAAGAAAACGCGTGATGCCGCGATCAGAAAAAAAGCTGCCCAGGAACAAAAAAATTTTTTTTTCTCAAATGTAATAACGGATGCTAGAATGTGGTTCGGGGTGGAATTCCATGTCTAAAAATATTATTATTAGCTGTTTTTAAAAATCGAGTGTTTTTGCTGCCCGAGGAAGAAAACGCGTGATGCCGCGATCAGAAAAAAAGCTGCCCAGGAGCAAAAAAAATTATTTTCTCAAATGTAATAATGGTTGCTAGAACGTGATTCGGGGTGGAATTCCATGTCTAAAAATATTATTATTAGCTGTTTTTAAAAATCAAGTGTTTTTGCTGCCCGAGGAAGAAAACGCGTGATGCCGCGGTCAGAAAAAAAGCTGCCCAGGAGCAAAAAATTTTTTTTTCCTCAAATGTAATAACGGATGCTAGAATGTGATTCGGGGTGGAATTCCATGTCTAAAAATATTATTATTAGCTGTTTTTAAAAATCAAGTGTTTTTGCTGCCCGAGGAAGAAAACGCGTGATGCCGCGGTCAGAAAAAAGGCTACCCAGGAGGAAAAAATTTTTTTTTTCTCAAATGTAATAACGGATGCTAGAATGTGATTCGGGGTGGAATTCCATGTCTAAAAATATTATTATTAGCTGTTTTTAAAAATCAAGTGTTTTTGCTGCCCGAGGAAGAAAACGCGTGATGCCGCGGTCAGAAAAAAAGCTGCCCAGGAGCAAAAAAATTTTTTTTCCTCAAATGTAATAACGGATGCTAGAATGTGATTCGGGGTGGAATTCCATGTCTAAAAATATTATTATTAGTTGTTTTTAAAAATCAAGTGTTTTTGCTGCCCGAGGAAGAAAACGCGTGATGCCGCGGTCAGAAAAAAAGCTGCCCAGGAGCAAAAAAAATTTTTTTTCTCAAATGTAATAACGGATGGTAAAATGTGATTCGGGGTGGAATTCCATGTCTAACAATATTATTATTAGCTGTTTTTAAAAATCGAGTGTTTTTGCTGCCCGAGGAAGAAAACGCGTGATGCCGCGATCAGAAAAAAAGCTGCCCAGGAACAAAAAAATTTTTTTTTCTCAAATGTAATAACGGATGCTAGAATGTGGTTCGGGGTGGAATTCCATGTCTAAAAATATTATTATTAGCTGTTTTTAAAAATCGAGTGTTTTTGCTGCCCGAGGAAGAAAACGCGTGATGCCGCGATCAGAAAAAAAGCTGCCCAGGAGCAAAAAAAATTATTTTCTCAAATGTAATAATGGTTGCTAGAACGTGATTCGGGGTGGAATTCCATGTCTAAAAATATTATTATTAGCTGTTTTTAAAAATCAAGTGTTTTTGCTGCCCGAGGAAGAAAACGCGTGATGCCGCGGTCAGAAAAAAAGCTGCCCAGGAGCAAAAAATTTTTTTTTCCTCAAATGTAATAACGGATGCTAGAATGTGTTTCGGGGTGGAATTCCATGTCTAAAAATATTATTATTAGCTGTTTTTAAAAATCAAGTGTTTTTGCTGCCCGAGGAAGAAAACGCGTGATGCCGCGGTCAGAAAAAAAGCTGCCCAGGAGCAAAAAAAATTTTTTTTCTCAAATGTAATAACGGATGGTAAAATGTGATTCGGGGTGGAATTCCATGTCTAACAATATTATTATTAGCTGTTTTTAAAAATCGAGTGTTTTTGCTGCCCGAGGAAGAAAACGCGTGATGCCGCGGTCAGAAAAAAGGCTGCCCAGGAGGAAAAAATTTTTTTTTCTCAAATGTGATAACGGATGCTAGAATGTGATTCCGGGTGGAATTCCATGTCTAACAATATTATTATTAGCTGTTTTTAAAAATCGAGTGTTTTTGCTGCCCGAGGAAGAATACGCCTGATGCCGCGGTCAGAAAAAAAGCTGCCCAGGAGCAAAAAAAAAATTTTTTCTCAAATGTAATAACGGATGGTAAAATGTGATTCGGGGTGGAATTCCATGTCTAACAATATTATTATTAGCTGTTTTTAAAAATCGAGTGTTTTTGCTGCCCGAGGAAGAAAACGTGTGATGCCGCGGTCAGAAAAAAAGCTGCCCAGGAGGAAAAAAATTTTTTTTTTCTCAAATGTAATAACGGATGCTAGAATGTGATTCGGGGTGGAATTCCATGTCTAAAAATATTATTATTAGCTGTTTTTAAAAATCGAGTGTTTTCGCTGCCCGAAGAAGAAAACGCGTGATGCCGCGGTCAGAAAAAAAGCTGCCCAGGAGCAAAAAAATTTTTTTTTTCTCAAATGTGATAACGGATTCTAGAATGTGATTCCGGGTGGAATTCCATGTCTAACAATATTATTATTAGCTGTTTTTAAAAATCGAGTGTTTTTGCTGCCCGAGGAAGAATACGCCTGATGCCGCGGTCAGAAAAAAAGCTGCCCAGGAGCAAAAAAAAATTTTTTTCTCAAATGTAATAACGGATGCTAGAATGTGATTCGGGGTAGAATTCCATGTCTAAAAATATTATTATTAGCTGTTTTTAAAAATCAAGTGTTTTTGCTGCCCGAGGAAGAAAACGCGTGATGCCGCGGTCAGAAAAAAAGCTGCCCAGGAGCAAAAAAAAATTTTTTTCTCAAATGTAATAACGGATGGTAAAATGTGATTCGGGGTGGAATTCCATGTCTAACAATATTATTATTAGCTGTTTTTAAAAATCGAGTGTTTTTGCTGCCCGAGGAAGAAAACGCGTGATGCCGCGTTCAGAAAAAAGGCTGCCCAGGAGGAAAATTTTTCTTTTTCTAGAATGTAATAACGGATGCTAGAATGTGATTCGGGGTGGAATTCCATGTCTAAAAATATTATTATTAGCTGTTTTTAAAAATCAAGTGTTTTTGCTGCCCGAGGAAGAAAACGCGTGATGCCGCGGTCAGAAAAAAAGCTGCCCAGGAGCAAAAAAATTTTTTTTCCTCAAATGTAATAACGGATGCTAGAATGTGATTCGGGGTGGAATTCCATGTCTAAAAATATTATTATTAGCTGTTTTTAAAAATCAAGTGTTTTTGCTGCCCGAGGAAGAAAACGCGTGATGCCGCGGTCAGAAAAAAAGCTGCCCAGGAGCAAAAAAAATTTTTTTTCTCAAATGTAATAACGGATGGTAAAATGTGATTCGGGGTGGAATTCCATGTCTAACAATATTATTATTAGCTGTTTTTAAAAATCGAGTGTTTTTGCTGCCCGAGGAAGAAAACGCGTGATGCCGCGATCAGAAAAAAAGCTGCCCAGGAGCAAAAAAAATTATTTTCTCAAAAGTAATAATGGTTGCTAGAACGTGATTCGGGGTGGAATTCCATGTCTAAAAATATTATTATTAGCTGTTTTTAAAAATCAAGTGTTTTTGCTGCCCGAGGAAGAAAACGCGTGATGCCGCGGTCAGAAAAAAAGCTGCCCAGGAGCAAAAAATTTTTTTTTCCTCAAATGTAATAACGGATGCTAGAATGTGATTCGGGGTGGAATTCCATATCTAAAAATATTATTATTAGCTGTTTTTAAAAATCGAGTGTTTTTGCTGCCCGAGGAAGAAAACGCGTGATGCCGCGGTCAGAAAAAAGGCTGCCCAGGAGGAAAAAATTTTTTTTTCTCAAATGTGATAACGGATGCTAGAATGTGATTCCGGGTGGAATTCCATGTCTAACAATATTATTATTAGCTGTTTTTAAAAATCGAGTGTTTTTGCTGCCCGAGGAAGAATACGCCTGATGCCGCGGTCAGAAAAAAAGCTGCCCAGGAGCAAAAAAAAAATTTTTTCTCAAATGTAATAACGGATGGTAAAATGTGATTCGGGGTGGAATTCCATGTCTAACAATATTATTATTAGCTGTTTTTAAAAATCGAGTGTTTTTGCTGCCCGAGGAAGAAAACGTGTGATGCCGCGGTCAGAAAAAAAGCTGCCCAGGAGGAAAAAAATTTTTTTTTTCTCAAATGTAATAACGGATGCTAGAATGTGATTCGGGGTGGAATTCCATGTCTAAAAATATTATTATTAGCTGTTTTTAAAAATCGAGTGTTTTCGCTGCCCGAAGAAGAAAACGCGTGATGCCGCGGTCAGAAAAAAAGCTGCCCAGGAGCAAAAAAATTTTTTTTTTCTCAAATGTGATAACGGATTCTAGAATGTGATTCCGGGTGGAATTCCATGTCTAACAATATTATTATTAGCTGTTTTTAAAAATCGAGTGTTTTTGCTGCCCGAGGAAGAATACGCCTGATGCCGCGGTCAGAAAAAAAGCTGCCCAGGAGCAAAAAAAAATTTTTTTCTCAAATGTAATAACGGATGCTAGAATGTGATTCGGGGTAGAATTCCATGTCTAAAAATATTATTATTAGCTGTTTTTAAAAATCAAGTGTTTTTGCTGCCCGAGGAAGAAAACGCGTGATGCCGCGGTCAGAAAAAAAGCTGCCCAGGAGCAAAAAAAAATTTTTTTCTCAAATGTAATAACGGATGGTAAAATGTGATTCGGGGTGGAATTCCATGTCTAACAATATTATTATTAGCTGTTTTTAAAAATCGAGTGTTTTTGCTGCCCGAGGAAGAAAACGCGTGATGCCGCGTTCAGAAAAAAGGCTGCCCAGGAGGAAAATTTTTCTTTTTCTAGAATGTAATAACGGATGCTAGAATGTGATTCGGGGTGGAATTCCATGTCTAAAAATATTATTATTAGCTGTTTTTAAAAATCAAGTGTTTTTGCTGCCCGAGGAAGAAAACGCGTGATGCCGCGGTCAGAAAAAAAGCTGCCCAGGAGCAAAAAAATTTTTTTTCCTCAAATGTAATAACGGATGCTAGAATGTGATTCGGGGTGGAATTCCATGTCTAAAAATATTATTATTAGCTGTTTTTAAAAATCAAGTGTTTTTGCTGCCCGAGGAAGAAAACGCGTGATGCCGCGGTCAGAAAAAAAGCTGCCCAGGAGCAAAAAAAATTTTTTTTCTCAAATGTAATAACGGATGGTAAAATGTGATTCGGGGTGGAATTCCATGTCTAACAATATTATTATTAGCTGTTTTTAAAAATCGAGTGTTTTTGCTGCCCGAGGAAGAAAACGCGTGATGCCGCGATCAGAAAAAAAGCTGCCCAGGAGCAAAAAAAATTATTTTCTCAAAAGTAATAATGGTTGCTAGAACGTGATTCGGGGTGGAATTCCATGTCTAAAAATATTATTATTAGCTGTTTTTAAAAATCAAGTGTTTTTGCTGCCCGAGGAAGAAAACGCGTGATGCCGCGGTCAGAAAAAAAGCTGCCCAGGAGCAAAAAAATTTTTTTTCCTCAAATGTAATAACGGATGCTAGAATGTGATTCGGGGTGGAATTCCATATCTAAAAATATTATTATTAGCTGTTTTTAAAAATCAAGTGTTTTTGCTGCCCGAGGAAGAAAACGCGTGATACCGCGGTCAGAAAAAAAGCTGCCCAAGAGCAAAAAAAATTTTTTTTCTCAAATGTAATAACGGATGGTAAAATATGATTCGGGGTGGAATTCCATGTCTAAAAATATTATTATTAGCTGTTTTTAAAAATCGAGTGTTTTTGCTGCCCGAGGAAGAAAACGCGTGATGCCGCGTTCAGAAAAAAGGCTGCCCAGGAGGAAAAATTTTTTTTTTCTCAAATGTAATAACGGATGCTAGAATGTGATTCGGGGTGGAATTCCATGTCTAAAAATATTATTATTAGCTGTTTTTAAAAATCAAGTGTTTTTGCTGCCCGAGGAAGAAAACGCGTGATGCCGCGGTCAGAAAAAAAGCTGCCCATGAGCAAAAAAATTTTTTTTCCTCAAATGTAATAACGGATGCTAGAATGTGATTCGGGGTGGAATTCCATGTCTAAAAATATTATTATTAGCTGTTTTTAAAAATCAAGTGTTTTTGCTGCCCGAGGAAGAAAACGCGTGATGCCGCGGTCAGAAAAAAAGCTGCCCAGGAGCAAAAAAAATTTTTTTTCTCAAATGTAATAACGGATGGTAAAATGTGATTCGGGGTGGAATTCCATGTCTAACAATATTATTATTAGCTGTTTTTAAAAATCGAGTGTTTTTGCTGCCCGAGGAAGAAAACGCGTGATGCCGCGGTCAGAAAAAAAGCTGCCCAGGAGCAAAAAAAATTTTTTTTCTCAAATGTAATAACGGATGGTAAAATGTGATTCGGGGTGGAATTCCATGTCTAACAATATTATTATTAGCTGTTTTTAAAAATCGAGTGTTTTTGCTGCCCGAGGAAGAAAACGCGTGATGCCGCGATCAGAAAAAAAGCTGCCCAGGAACAAAAAAATTTTTTTTTCTCAAATGTAATAACGGATGCTAGAATGTGGTTCGGGGTGGAATTCCATGTCTAAAAATATTATTATTAGCTGTTTTTAAAAATCGAGTGTTTTTGCTGCCCGAGGAAGAAAACGCGTGTTGCCGCGATCAGAAAAAAAGCTGCCCAGGAGCAAAAAAAATTATTTTCTCAAATGTAATAATGGTTGCTAGAACGTGATTCGGGGTGGAATTCCATGTCTAAAAATATTATTATTAGCTGTTTTTAAAAATCGAGTGTTTTTGCTGCCCGAGGAAGAAAACGCGTGATGCCGCGGTCAGAAAAAAAGCTGCCCAGGAGCAAAAAAAATTTTTTTTCTCAAATGTAATAACGGATGGTAAAATGTGATTCGGGGTGGAATTCCATGTCTAACAATATTATTATTAGCTGTTTTTAAAAATCGAGAGTTTTTGCTGCCCGAGGAAGAAAACGCGTGATGCCGCGATCAGAAAAAAAGCTGCCCAGGAGCAAAAAAATTTTTTTTCCTCAAATGTAATAACGGATGCTAGAATGTGATTCGGGGTGGAATTCCATGTCTAAAAATATTATTATTAGCTGTTTTTAAAAATCAAGTGTTTTTGCTGCCCGAGGAAGAAAACGCGTGATGCCGCGGTCAGAAAAAAAGCTGCCCAGGAGCAAAAAAAATTTTTTTTCTCAAATGTAATAACGGATGGTAAAATGTGATTCGGGGTGGAATTCCATGTCTAACAATATTATTATTAGCTGTTTTTAAAAATCGAGTGTTTTTGCTGCCCGAGGAAGAAAACGCGTGATGCCGTGGTCAGAAAAAAGGCTGCCCAGGAGGAAAAATTTTTTTTTTCTCAAATGTAATAACGGATGCTAGAATGTGATTCGGGGTGGAATTCCATGTCTAAAAATATTATTATTAGCTGTTTTTAAAAATCAAGTGTTTTTGCTGCCCGAGGAAGAAAACGCGTGATGCCGCGGTCAGAAAAAAAGCTGCCCAGGAGCAAAAAAATTTTTTTTCCTCAAATGTAATAACGGATGCTAGAATGTGATGCGGGGTGGAATTCCATGTCTAAAAATATTATTATTAGCTGTTTTTAAAAATCAAGTGTTTTTGCTGCCCGAGGAAGAAAACGCGTGATGCCGCGGTCAGAAAAAAAGCTGCCGAGGAGCAAAAAAAATTTTTTTTCTCAAATGTAATAACGGATGGTAAAATGTGATTCGGGGTGGAATTCCATGTCTAACAATATTATTATTAGCTGTTTTTAAAAATCGAGTGTTTTTGCTGCCCGAGGAAGAAAACGCGTGATGCCGCGATCAGAAAAAAAGCTGCCCAGGAACAAAAAATTTTTTTTTTCTCAAATGTAATAACGGATGCTAGAATGTGGTTCGGGGTGGAATTCCATGTCTAAAAATATTATTATTAGCTGTTTTTAAAAATCGAGTGTTTTTGCTGCCCGAGGAAGAAAACGCGTGTTGCCGCGATCAGAAAAAAAGCTGCCCAGGAGCAAAAAAAATTATTTTCTCAAATGTAATAATGGTTGCTAGAACGTGATTCGGGGTGGAATTCCATGTCTAAAAATATTATTATTAGCTGTTTTTAAAAATCGAGTGTTTTTGCTGCCCGAGGAAGAAAACGCGTGATGCCGCGGTCAGAAAAAAAGCTGCCAAGGAGCAAAAAAAATTTTTTTTCTCAAATGTAATAACGGATGCTAGAATGTGATTCGGGGTGGAATTCCATGTCTAACAATATTATTATTAGCTGTTTTTAAAAATCGAGTGTTTTTGCTGCCCGAGGAAGAAAACGTGTGATGCCGCGGTCAGAAAAAAAGCTGCCCAGGAGCAAAAACATTTTTTTTTCTCAAATGTAATAACGGATGCTAGAATGTGATTCCGGGTGAAATTCCATGTCTAACAATATTATTATTAGCTGTTTTTAAAAATCGAGTGTTTTTGCTGCCCGAGGAAGAAAACGCGTGATGCCGCGGTCAGAAAAAAAGCTGCCCAGGAGCAAAAAAATTTTTTTTTCTCAAATGTAATAACGGATGGTAGAATGTGATTCGGGGTGGAATTCCATGTCTAAAAATATTATTATTAGCTGTTTTAAAAAATCGAGATATTTAGCTGCCCGAGCAAGAAATCAATTGATGCCGCGGTCAGAAAAAAAGGTGCCGAGGAGCAAAAAAAATTATTTTCTCAAATGTAATAATGGTTGCTAGAACGTGATTCGGGGTGGAATTCCATGTCTAAAAATATTATTATTAGCTGTTTTTAAAAATCAAGTGTTTTTGCTGCCCGAGGAAGAAAACGCGTGATGCCGCGGTCAGAAAAAAAGCTGCCCAGGAGCAAAAAAATTTTTTTTCCTCAAATGTAATAACGGATGCTAGAATGTGATTCGGGGTGGAATTCCATGTCTAAAAATATTATTATTAGCTGTTTTTAAAAATCAAGTGTTTTTGCTGCCCGAGGAAGAAAACGCGTGATGCCGCGGTCAGAAAAAAAGCTGCCCAGGAGCAAAAAAAATTTTTTTTCTCAAATGTAATAACGGATGGTAAAATATGATTCGGGGTGGAATTCCATGTCTAACAATATTATTATTAGCTGTTTTTAAAAATCGAGTGTTTTTGCTGCCCGAGGAAGAAAACGCGTGATGCCGCGATCAGAAAAAAAGCTGCCCAGGAACAAAAAAAATTTTTTTTCTCAAATGTAATAACGGATGCTAGAATGTAGTTCGGGGTGGAATTCCATGTCTAAAAATATTATTATTAGCTGTTTTTAAAAATCGAGTGTTTTTGCTGCCCGAGGAAGAAAACGCGTGATGCCGCGATCAGAAAAAAAGCTGCCCAGGAGCAAAAAAATTTTTTTTCCTCAAATGTAATAACGGATGCTAGAATGTGATTCGGGGTGGAATTCCATGTCTAAAAATATTATTATTAGCTGTTTTTAAAAATCAAGTGTTTTTGCTGCCCGAGGAAGAAAACGCGTGATGCCGCGGTCAGAAAAAAAGCTGCCCAGGAGCAAAAAAAATTTTTTTTCTCAAATGTAATAACGGATGGTAAAATGTGATTCGGGGTGGAATTCCATGTCTAACAATATTATTATTAGCTGTTTTTAAAAATCGAGTGTTTTTGCTGCCCGAGGAAGAAAACGCGTGATGCCGCGGTCAGAAAAAAAGCTGCCCAGGAGCAAAAAATTTTTTTTTCCTCAAATGTAATAACGGATGCTAGAATGTGATTCGAGGTGGAATTCCATGTCTAAAAATATTATTATTAGCTGTTTTTAAAAATCAAGTGTTTTTGCTGCCCGAGCAAGAAAACGCGTGATGCCGCGGTCAGAAAAAAAGCTGCCCAGGAGCAAAAAAAATTTTTTTTCTCAAATGTAATAACGGATGCTAGAATGTGATTTGGGGTGGAATTCCATGTCTAAAAATATTATTATTAGCTGTTTTTAAAAATCGAGTGTTTTTGCTGCCCCAGGAATAAAACGCGTGATGCCACGGTCAGAATAAAAGCTGCCAAGGAGCAAAAAAAATTTTTTTTCTCAAATGTAATAACGGATGGTAAAATGTGATTCGGGGTGGAATTCCATGTCTAACAATATTATTATTAGCTGTTTTTAAAAATCGAGTGTTTTTGCTGCCCGAGGAAGAAAACGCGTGATGCCGCGATCAGAAAAAAAGCTGCCCAGGAACAAAAAAATTTTTTTTTCTCAAATGTAATAACGGATGCTAGAATGTGGTTCGGGGTGGAATTCCATGTCTAAAAATATTATTATTAGCTGTTTTTAAAAATCGAGTGTTTTTGCTGCCCGAGGAAGAAAACGCGTGTTGCCGCGATCAGAAAAAAAGCTGCCCAGGAGCAAAAAAAATTATTTTCTCAAATGTAATAATGGTTGCTAGAACGTGATTCGGGGTGGAATTCCATGTCTAAAAATATTATTATTAGCTGTTTTTAAAAATCGAGTGTTTTTGCTGCCCGAGGAAGAAAACGCGTGATGCCGCGGTCAGAAAAAAAGCTGCCCAGGAGCAAAAAAAATTTTTTTTCTCAAATGTAATAACGGATGGTAAAATGTGATTCGGGGTGGAATTCCATGTCTAACAATATTATTATTAGCTGTTTTTAAAAATCGAGAGTTTTTGCTGCCCGAGGAAGAAAACGCGTGATGCCGCGATCAGAAAAAAAGCTGCCCAGGAGCAAAAAAATTTTTTTTCCTCAAATGTAATAACGGATGCTAGAATGTGATTCGGGGTGGAATTCCATGTCTAAAAATATTATTATTAGCTGTTTTTAAAAATCAAGTGTTTTTGCTGCCCGAGGAAGAAAACGCGTGATGCCGCGGTCAGAAAAAAAGCTGCCCAGGAGCAAAAAAAATTTTTTTTCTCAAATGTAATAACGGATGGTAAAATGTGATTCGGGGTGGAATTCCATGTCTAACAATATTATTATTAGCTGTTTTTAAAAATCGAGTGTTTTTGCTGCCCGAGGAAGAAAACGCGTGATGCCGTGGTCAGAAAAAAGGCTGCCCAGGAGGAAAAATTTTTTTTTTCTCAAATGTAATAACGGATGCTAGAATGTGATTCGGGGTGGAATTCCATGTCTAAAAATATTATTATTAGCTGTTTTTAAAAATCAAGTGTTTTTGCTGCCCGAGGAAGAAAACGCGTGATGCCGCGGTCAGAAAAAAAGCTGCCCAGGAGCAAAAAAATTTTTTTTCCTCAAATGTAATAACGGATGCTAGAATGTGATGCGGGGTGGAATTCCATGTCTAAAAATATTATTATTAGCTGTTTTTAAAAATCAAGTGTTTTTGCTGCCCGAGGAAGAAAACGCGTGATGCCGCGGTCAGAAAAAAAGCTGCCGAGGAGCAAAAAAAATTTTTTTTCTCAAATGTAATAACGGATGGTAAAATGTGATTCGGGGTGGAATTCCATGTCTAACAATATTATTATTAGCTGTTTTTAAAAATCGAGTGTTTTTGCTGCCCGAGGAAGAAAACGCGTGATGCCGCGATCAGAAAAAAAGCTGCCCAGGAACAAAAAATTTTTTTTTTCTCAAATGTAATAACGGATGCTAGAATGTGGTTCGGGGTGGAATTCCATGTCTAAAAATATTATTATTAGCTGTTTTTAAAAATCGAGTGTTTTTGCTGCCCGAGGAAGAAAACGCGTGTTGCCGCGATCAGAAAAAAAGCTGCCCAGGAGCAAAAAAAATTATTTTCTCAAATGTAATAATGGTTGCTAGAACGTGATTCGGGGTGGAATTCCATGTCTAAAAATATTATTATTAGCTGTTTTTAAAAATCGAGTGTTTTTGCTGCCCGAGGAAGAAAACGCGTGATGCCGCGGTCAGAAAAAAAGCTGCCAAGGAGCAAAAAAAATTTTTTTTCTCAAATGTAATAACGGATGCTAGAATGTGATTCGGGGTGGAATTCCATGTCTAACAATATTATTATTAGCTGTTTTTAAAAATCGAGTGTTTTTGCTGCCCGAGGAAGAAAACGTGTGATGCCGCGGTCAGAAAAAAAGCTGCCCAGGAGCAAAAACATTTTTTTTTCTCAAATGTAATAACGGATGCTAGAATGTGATTCCGGGTGAAATTCCATGTCTAACAATATTATTATTAGCTGTTTTTAAAAATCGAGTGTTTTTGCTGCCCGAGGAAGAAAACGCGTGATGCCGCGGTCAGAAAAAAAGCTGCCCAGGAGCAAAAAAATTTTTTTTTCTCAAATGTAATAACGGATGGTAGAATGTGATTCGGGGTGGAATTCCATGTCTAAAAATATTATTATTAGCTGTTTTAAAAAATCGAGATATTTAGCTGCCCGAGCAAGAAATCAATTGATGCCGCGGTCAGAAAAAAAGGTGCCGAGGAGCAAAAAAAATTATTTTCTCAAATGTAATAATGGTTGCTAGAACGTGATTCGGGGTGGAATTCCATGTCTAAAAATATTATTATTAGCTGTTTTTAAAAATCAAGTGTTTTTGCTGCCCGAGGAAGAAAACGCGTGATGCCGCGGTCAGAAAAAAAGCTGCCCAGGAGCAAAAAAATTTTTTTTCCTCAAATGTAATAACGGATGCTAGAATGTGATTCGGGGTGGAATTCCATGTCTAAAAATATTATTATTAGCTGTTTTTAAAAATCAAGTGTTTTTGCTGCCCGAGGAAGAAAACGCGTGATGCCGCGGTCAGAAAAAAAGCTGCCCAGGAGCAAAAAAAATTTTTTTTCTCAAATGTAATAACGGATGGTAAAATATGATTCGGGGTGGAATTCCATGTCTAACAATATTATTATTAGCTGTTTTTAAAAATCGAGTGTTTTTGCTGCCCGAGGAAGAAAACGCGTGATGCCGCGATCAGAAAAAAAGCTGCCCAGGAACAAAAAAAATTTTTTTTCTCAAATGTAATAACGGATGCTAGAATGTAGTTCGGGGTGGAATTCCATGTCTAAAAATATTATTATTAGCTGTTTTTAAAAATCGAGTGTTTTTGCTGCCCGAGGAAGAAAACGCGTGATGCCGCGATCAGAAAAAAAGCTGCCCAGGAGCAAAAAAATTTTTTTTCCTCAAATGTAATAACGGATGCTAGAATGTGATTCGGGGTGGAATTCCATGTCTAAAAATATTATTATTAGCTGTTTTTAAAAATCAAGTGTTTTTGCTGCCCGAGGAAGAAAACGCGTGATGCCGCGGTCAGAAAAAAAGCTGCCCAGGAGCAAAAAAAATTTTTTTTCTCAAATGTAATAACGGATGGTAAAATGTGATTCGGGGTGGAATTCCATGTCTAACAATATTATTATTAGCTGTTTTTAAAAATCGAGTGTTTTTGCTGCCCGAGGAAGAAAACGCGTGATGCCGCGGTCAGAAAAAAAGCTGCCCAGGAGCAAAAAATTTTTTTTTCCTCAAATGTAATAACGGATGCTAGAATGTGATTCGAGGTGGAATTCCATGTCTAAAAATATTATTATTAGCTGTTTTTAAAAATCAAGTGTTTTTGCTGCCCGAGCAAGAAAACGCGTGATGCCGCGGTCAGAAAAAAAGCTGCCCAGGAGCAAAAAAAATTTTTTTTCTCAAATGTAATAACGGATGGTAAAATGTGATTCGGGGTGGAATTCCATGTCTAACAATATTATTATTAGCTGTTTTTAAAAATCGAGTGTTTTTGCTGCCCGAGGAAGAAAACGCGTGATGCCGCGATCAGAAAAAAAGCTGCCCAGGAACAAAAAAATTTTTTTTTCTCAAATGTAATAACGGATGCTAGAATGTGATTTGGGGTGGAATTCCATGTCTAAAAATATTATTATTAGCTGTTTTTAAAAATCGAGTGTTTTTGCTGCCCCAGGAATAAAACGCGTGATGCCACGGTCAGAATAAAAGCTGCCAAGGAGCAAAAAAAAATTTTTTTCTCAAATGTAATAACGGATGGGAGAATGTGATTCGGGGTGGAATTCCATGTCTAAAAATATTATTATTAGCTGTTTTTAAAAATCGAGTGTTTTTGCTGCCCGAGGAAGAAAACGCGTGATGCCGCGGTCAGAAAAAAAGCTACCCAGGAGCAAAAAAAAAATTTTTTTCTCAAATGTAATAACGGATACTAGAATGTGATTCCGGGTGGAATTCCATGTCTAACAATATTATTATTAGCTGTTTTTAAAAATCGAGTGTTTTTGCTGCCCGAGGAAGAAAACGCGTGATGCCGCGGTCAGAAAAAAGGCTGCCCAGGAGGAAAAATTTTTTTTTCTCAAATGTAATAACGGATGCTAGAATGTGATTCGGGGTGGAATTCCATGTCTAAAAATATTATTATTAGCTGTTTTTAAAAATCAAGTGTTTTTGCTGCCCGAGTAAGAAAACGCGTGATGCCGCGGTCAGAAAAAAAGCTGCCCAGGAGCAAAAAAAATTTTTTTTCTCAAATGTAATAACGGATCGTAAAATGTGATTCGGGGTGGAATTCCATGTCTAACAATATTATTATTAGCTGTTTTTAAAAATCGAGTGTTTTTGCTGCCCGAGGAAGAAAACGCGTGATGCCGCGATCAGAAAAAAAGCTGCCCAGGAACAAAAAAATTTTTTTTTCTCAAATGTAATAACGGATGCTAGAATGTGATTCGGGGTGGAATTCCATGTCTAAAAATATTATTATTAGCTGTTTTTAAAAATCGAGTGTTTTTGCTGCCCGAGGAAGAAAACGCGTGATGCCGCGGTCAGAAAAAATGCTGCCCAGGAGGAAAATATTTTTTTTTTCTCAAATGTGATAACGGATGCTAGAATGTGATTCGGGGTGGAATTCCATGTCTAACAATATTATTATTAGCTGTTTTTAAAAATCGAGTGTTTTTGCTGCCCGAGGAAGAAAACGCGTGATGCCGCGGACAGAAAAAAGGCTGCCCAGGAGGAAAAAATTTTTTTTTTCTCAAATGTAATAATGGATGCTAGAATGTGATTCCGGGTGGAATTCCATGTCTAACAATATTATTATTAGCTGTTTTTAAAAATCGAGTGTTTTTGCTGCCCGAGGAAGAAAACCCGTGATGCCGCGGTCAGAAAAAAAGCTGCCCAGGAGCAAAAAAAATTTTTTTTTCTCAAATGTAATAACGGATACTAGAATGTGATTCCAGGTGGAATTCCATGTCTAACAATATTATTATTAGCTGTTTTTAAAAATCGAGTGTTTTTGCTGCCCGAGGAAGAAAACGTGTGATGCCGAGGTCAGAAAAAAAGCTGCCCAGGAGCAAAAACATTTTTTTTCCTCAAATGTAATAACGGATGCTAGAATGTGATTCGGGGTGGAATTCCATGTCTAAAAATATTATTATTAGCTGTTTTTAAAAATCAAGTGTTTTTGCTGCCCGAGGAAGAAAACGCGTGATGCCGCGGTCAGAAAAAAAGCTGCCCAGGAGCAAAAAAAATTTTTTTTCTCAAATGTAATAACGGATGCTAGAATGTGATTCGGGGTGGAATTCCATGTCTAAAAATATTATTATTAGCTGTTTTTAAAAATCGAGTGTTTTTGCTGCCCCAGGAATAAAACGCGTGATGCCACGGTCAGAATAAAAGCTGCCAAGGAGCAAAAAAATTTTTTTTTCTCAAATGTAATAACGGATGGGAGAATGTGATTCGGGGTGGAATTCCATGTCTAAAAATATTATTATTAGCTGTTTTTAAAAATCGAGTGTTTTTGCTGCCCGAGGAAGAAAACGCGTGATGCCGCGGTCAGAAAAAAAGCTGCCCAGGAGCAAAAAAAATTTTTTTTTCTCAAATGTGATAACGGATGCTAGAATGTGATTCCGGGTGGAATTCCATGTCTAACAATATTATTATTAGCTGTTTTTAAAAATCAAGTGTTTTTGCTGCCCGAGGAAGAAAACGCGTGATGCCGCGGTCAGAAAAAAGGCTGCCCAGGAGGAAAATTTTTTTTTTCTCAAATGTAATAACGGATGCTAGAATGTGATTCGGGGTGGAATTCCATGTCTAAAAATATTATTATTAGCTGTTTTTAAAAATCGAGTGTTTTTGCTGCCCCAGGAATAAAACGCGTGATGCCACGGTAAGAATAAAAGCTGCCAAGGAGCAAAAAAATTTTTTTTTCTCAAATGTAATAACGGATGGGAGAATGTGATTCGGGGTGGAATTCCATGTCTAACAATATTATTATTAGCTGTTTTTAAAAATCGAGTGTTTTTGCTGCCCGAGGAAGAAAACGCGTGATGCCGCGGTCAGAAAAAAGGCTGCCCAGGAGGAAAATTTTTTTTTTTCTCAAATGTAATAACGGATGCTAGAATGTGATTCGGGGTGGAATTCCATGTCTAAAAATATTATTATTAGCTGTTTTTAAAAATCAAGTGTTTTTGCTGCCCGAGGAAGAAAACGCGTGATGCCGCGGTCAGAAAAAAAGCTGCCCAGGAGCAAAAAAAATTTTTTTTCTTAAATGTAATAACGGATCGTAAAATGTGATTCGGGGTGGAATTTCATGTCTAACAATATTATTATTAGCTGTTTTTAAAAATCGAGTGTTTTTGCTGCCCGAGGAAGAAAACGCGTGATGCCGCGATCAGAAAAAAAGCTGCCCAGGAACAAAAAATTTTTTTTTTCTCAAATGTAATAACGGATGCTAGAATGTGATTCGGGGTGGAATTCCATGTCTAAAAATATTATTATTAGCTGTTTTTAAAAATCGAGTGTTTTTGCTGCCCGAGGAAGAAAACGCGTGATGCCGCGGTCAGAAAAAAGGCTGCCGAGGAGGAAAATATTTTTTTTTCTCAAATGTAATAATGGATGCTAGAATGTGATTCGGGGTGGAATTCCATGTCTAAAAATATTATTATTAGCTGTTTTTAAAAATCAAGTGTTTTTGCTGCCCGAGGAAGAAAACGCGTGATGCCACGGTCAGAAAAAAAGCTGCCCAGGAGCAAAAAAATTTTTTTTCCTCAAATGTAATAACGGATGCTAGAATGTGATTCGGGGTGGAATTCCATGTCTAAAAATATTATTATTAGCTGTTTTTAAAAATCAAGTGTTTTTGCTGCCCGAGGAAGAAAACGCGTGATGCCGCGGTCAGAAAAAAAGCTGCCCAGGAGCAAAAATTTTTTTTTTCTCAAATGTAATAACGGATGCTAGAATGTGATTCCGGGTGGAATTCCATGTCTAACAATATTATTATTAGCTGTTTTTAAAAATCAAGTGTTTTTGCTGCCCGAGGAAGAAAACGCGTGATGCCGCGGTCAGAAAAAAGGCTGCCCATGAGGAAAATTTTTTTTTTTCTCAAATGTAATAACGGATGCTAGAATGTGATTCGGGGTGGAATTCCATGTCTAAAAATATTATTATTAGCTGTTTTTAAAAATCAAGTGTTTTTGCTGCCCGAGGAAGAAAACGCGTGATGCCGCGGTCAGAAAAAAAGCTGCCCAGGAGCAAAAAAAATTTTTTTTCTCAAATGTAATAACGGATCGTAAAATGTGATTCGGGGTGGAATTCCATGTCTAACAATATTATTATTAGCTGTTTTTAAAAATCGAGTGTTTTTGCTGCCCGAGGAAGAAAACGCGTGATGCCGCGATCAGAAAAAAAGCTGCCCAGGAACAAAAATTTTTTTTTTTCTCAAATGTAATAACGGATGCTAGAATGTGATTCGGGGTGGAATTCCATGTCTAAAAATATTATTATTAGCTGTTTTTAAAAATCGAGTGTTTTTGCTGCCCGAGGAAGAAAACGCGTGATGCCGCGGTCAGAAAAAAAGCTGCCCAGGAGCAAAAACACTTTTTTTCCTCAAATGTAATAACGGATGCTAGAATGTGATTCGGGGTGGAATTCCATGTCTAAAAATATTATTATTAGCTGTTTTTAAAAATCGAGTGTTTTTGCTGCCCGAGGAAGAAAACCCGTGATGCCGCGGTCAGAAAAAAAGCTGCCCAGGAGCAAAAAAAATTTTTTTTTCTCAAATGTAATAACGGATACTAGAATGTGATTCCGGGTGGAATTCCATGTCTAACAATATTATTATTAGCTGTTTTTAAAAATCGAGTGTTTTTGCTGCCCGAGGAAGAAAACGTGTGATGCCGAGGTCAGAAAAAAAGCTGCCCAGGAGCAAAAAAAATTTTTTTTTCTCAAATGTGATAACGGATGCTAGAATGTGATTCCGGGTGGAATTCCATGTCTAACAATATTATTATTAGCTGTTTTTAAAAATCAAGTGTTTTTGCTGCCCGAGGAAGAAAACGCGTGATGCCGCGGTCAGAAAAAAGGCTGCCCAGGAGGAAAATTTTTTTTTTCTCAAATGTAATAACGGATGCTAGAATGTGATTCGGGGTGGAATTCCATGTCTAAAAATATTATTATTAGCTGTTTTTAAAAATCAAGTGTTTTTGCTGCCCGAGGAAGAAAACGCGTGATGCCGCGGTCAGAAAAAAAGCTGCCCAGGAGCAAAAAAAATTTTTTTTCTCAAATGTAATAACGGATCGTAAAATGTGATTCGGGGTGGAATTCCATGTCTAACAATATTATTATTAGCTGTTTTTAAAAATCGAGTGTTTTTGCTGCCCGAGGAAGAAAACGCGTGATGCCGCGATCAGAAAAAAAGCTGCCCAGGAACAAAAAATTTTTTTTTTCTCAAATGTAATAACGGATGCTAGAATGTGATTCGGGGTGGAATTCCATGTCTAAAAATATTATTGTTAGCTGTTTTTAAAAATCAAGTGTTTTTGCTGCCCGAGGAAGAAAACGCGTGATGCCGCAGTCAGAAAAAAGGCTGCCGAGGAGGAAAATATTTTTTTTTTCTCAAATGTAATAATGGATGCTAGAATGTGATTCGGGGTGGAATTCCATGTCTAAAAATATTATTATTAGCTGTTTTTAAAAATCGAGTGTTTTTGCTGCCCGAGGAAGAAAAGGCGTGATGCCGCGGTCAGAAAAAAAGCTGCCCAGGAGCAAAAAAAATTTTTTTTTCTCAAATGTGATAACGGATGCTAGAATGTGATTCCGGGTGGAATTCCATGTCTAACAATATTATTATTAGCTGTTTTTAAAAATCGAGTGTTTTTGCTGCCCGAGGAAGAAAACGCGTGATGCCGCGGTCAGAAAAAAGGCTGCCCAGGAGGAAAATTTTTTTTTTTCTCAAATGTAATAACGGATGCTAGAATGTGATTCGGGGTGGAATTCCATGTCTAAAAATATTATTATTAGCTGTTTTTAAAAATCAAGTGTTTTTGCTGCCCGAGGAAGAAAACGCGTGATGCCGCGGTCAGAAAAAAAGCTGCCCAGGAGCAAAAAAAATTTTTTTTCTCAAATGTAATAACGGATCGTAAAATGTGATTCGGGGTGGAATTCCATGTCTAACAATATTATTATTAGCTGTTTTTAAAAATCGAGTGTTTTTGCTGCCCGAGGAAGAAAACGCGTGATGCCGCGATCAGAAAAAAAGCTGCCCAGGAACAAAAAATTTTTTTTTTCTCAAATGTAATAACGGATGCTAGAATGTGATTCGGGGTGGAATTCCATGTCTAAAAATATTATTGTTAGCTGTTTTTAAAAATCGAGTGTTTTTGCTGCCCGAGGAAGAAAACGCGTGATGCCGCAGTCAGAAAAAAGGCTGCCGAGGAGGAAAATATTTTTTTTTCTCAAATGTAATAATGGATGCTAGAATGTGATTCGGGGTGGAATTCCATGTCTAAAAATATTATTATTAGCTGTTTTTAAAAATCAAGTGTTTTTGCTGCCCGAGGAAGAAAACGCGTGATGCCACGGTCAGAAAAAAAGCTGCCCAGGAGCAAAAAAAATTTTTTTCCTCAAATGTAATAACGGATGCTAGAATGTGATTCGGGGTGGAATTCCATGTCTAAAAATATTATTATTAGCTGTTTTTAAAAATCAAGTGTTTTTGCTGCCCGAGGAAGAAAACGCGTGATGCCGCGGTCAGAAAAAAGGCTGCCCAGGAGGAAAAAAAATTTTTTTTTCTCAAATGTAATAACGGATGCTAGAATGTGATTCGGGGTGGAATTCCATGTCTAAAAATATTATTATTAGCTGTTTTTAAAAATCGAGTGTTTTTGCTGCCCCAGGAATAAAACGCGTGATGCCACGGTAAGAATAAAAGCTGCCAAGGAGCAAAAAAATTTTTTTTTCTCAAATGTAATAACGGATGGGAGAATGTGATTCGGGGTGGAATTCCATGTCTAAAAATATTATTATTAGCTGTTTTTAAAAATCGAGTGTTTTTGCTGCCCGAGGAAGAAAACGCGTGATGCCGCGGTCAGAAAAAAAGCTACCCAGGAGCAAAAAAAATTTTTTTTTTCTCAAATGTGATAACGGATGCTAGAATGTGATTCCGGGTGGAATTCCATGTCTAACAATATTATTATTAGCTGTTTTTAAAAATCGAGTGTTTTTGCTGCCCGAGGAAGAAAACGCGTGATGCCGCGGTCAGAAAAAAGGCTGCCCAGGAGGAAAATTTTTTTTTTCTCAAATGTAATAACGGATGCTAGAATGTGATTCGGGGTGGAATTCCATGTCTAAAAATATTATTATTAGCTGTTTTTAAAAATCAAGTGTTTTTGCTGCCCGAGGAAGAAAACGCGTGATGCCGCGGTCAGAAAAAAAGCTGCCCAGGAGCAAAAAAAATTTTTTTTCTTAAATGTAATAACGGATCGTAAAATGTGATTCGGGGTGGAATTTCATGTCTAACAATATTATTATTAGCTGTTTTTAAAAATCGAGTGTTTTTGCTGCCCGAGGAAGAAAACGCGTGATGCCGCGATCAGAAAAAAAGCTGCCCAGGAACAAAAAATTTTTTTTTTCTCAAATGTAATAACGGATGCTAGAATGTGATTCGGGGTGGAATTCCATGTCTAAAAATATTATTATTAGCTGTTTTTAAAAATCGAGTGTTTTTGCTGCCCGAGGAAGAAAACGCGTGATGCCGCGGTCAGAAAAAAGGCTGCCGAGGAGGAAAATATTTTTTTTTTCTCAAATGTAATAATGGATGCTAGAATGTGATTCGGGGTGGAATTCCATGTCTAAAAATATTATTATTAGCTGTTTTTAAAAATCAAGTGTTTTTGCTGCCCGAGGAAGAAAACGCGTGATGCCACGGTCAGAAAAAAAGCTGCCCAGGAGCAAAAAAATTTTTTTTCCTCAAATGTAATAACGGATGCTAGAATGTTATTCGGGGTGGAATTCCATGTCTAAAAATATTATTATTAGCTGTTTTTAAAAATCAAGTGTTTTTGCTGCCCGAGGAAGAAAACGCGTGATGCCGCGGTCAGAAAAAAAGCTGCCCAGGAGCAAAAATTTTTTTTTTCTCAAATGTAATAACGGATGCTAGAATGTGATTCCGGGTGGAATTCCATGTCTAACAATATTATTATTAGCTGTTTTTAAAAATCGAGTGTTTTTGCTGCCCGAGGAAGAAAACGTGTGATGCCGCGGTCAGAAAAAAAGCTGCCCAGGAGCAAAAACATTTTTTTTCCTCAAATGTAATAACAGATGCTAGAATGTGATTCGGGGTGGAATTCCATGTCTAAAAATATTATTATTAGCTGTTTTTAAAAATCGAGTGTTTTTGCTGCCCGAGGAAGAAAACGCGTGATGCCGCGGTCAGAAAAAAAGCTGCCCAGGAGCAAAAAAAATTTTTTTTTCTCAAATGTAATAACGGATACTAGAATGTGATTCCGGGTGGAATTCCATGTCTAACAATATTATTATTAGCTGTTTTTAAAAATCGAGTGTTTTTGCTGCCCGAGGAAGAAAAAGTGTGATGCCGCGGTCAGAAAAAAAGCTGCCCAGGAGCAAAAACATTTTTTTTCCTCAAATGTAATAACGGATGCTAGAATGTGATTCGGGGTGGAATTCCATGTCTAAAAATATTATTATTAGCTGTTTTTAAAAATCAAGTGTTTTTGCTGCCCGAGGAAGAAAACGCGTGATGCCGCGGTCAGAAAAAAAGCTGCCCAGGAGCAAAAAAAATTTTTTTTCTCAAATGTAATAACGGATGGTAAAATGTGATTCGGGGTGGAATTCCATGTCTAACAATATTATTATTAGCTGTTTTAAAAAATCGAGTGTTTTTGCTGCCCGAGGAAGAAAACGCGTGATGCCGCGATCAGAAAAAAAGCTGCCCAGGAACAAAAATTTTTTTTTTCTCAAATGTAATAACGGATGCTAGAATGTGATTCGGGGTGGAATTCCATGTCTAAAAATATTATTATTAGCTGTTTTTAAAAATCGAGTGTTTTTGCTGCTCGAGGAAGAAAACGCGTGATGCCGCGGTCAGAAAAAAGGCTGCCCAGGAGGAAAAATTTTTTTTTCTCAAATGTAATAACGGATGCTAGAATGTGATTCGGGGTGGAATTCCATGTCTAAAAATATTATTATTAGCTGTTTTTAAAAATCAAGTGTTTTTGCTGCCCGAGGAAGAAAACGCGTGATGCCGCGGTCAGAAAAAAAGCTGCCCAGGAGCAAAAAAATTTTTTTTCCTCAAATGTAATAACGGATGCTAGAATGTGATTCGGGGTGGAATTCCATGTCTAAAAATATTATTATTAGCTGTTTTTAAAAATCGAGTGTTTTTGCTGCCCGAGGAATAAAACGCGTGATGCCACGGTCAGAATAAAAGCAGCCAAGGAGCAAAAAAAATTTTTTTCCTCAAATGTAATAACGGATGGGAGAATGTGATTCGGGGTGGAATTCCATGTCTAAAAATATTATTATTAGCTGTTTTTAAAAATCGAGTGTTTTTGCTGCCCGAGGAAGAAAACGCGTGATGCCGCGGTCAGAAAAAAGGCTGCCCAGGAGGAAAATTTTTTTTTTTCTCAAATGTAATAACGGATGCTAGAATGTGATTCGGGGTGGAATTCCATGTCTAAAAATATTATTATTAGCGGTTTTTAAAAATCAAGTGTTTTTGCTGCCCGAGGAAGAAAACGCGTGATGCCGCGGTCAGAAAAAAAGCTGCCCAGGAGCAAAAAAAATTTTTTTTCTCAAATGTAATAACGGATCGTAAAATGTGATTCGGGGTGGAATTCCATGTCTAACAATATTATTATTAGCTGTTTTTAAAAATCGAGTGTTTTTGCTGCCCCAGGAATAAAACGCGTGATGCCACGGTAAGAATAAAAGCTGCCAAGGAGCAAAAAAATTTTTTTTTCTCAAATGTAATAACGGATGGGAGAATGTGATTCGGGGTGGAATTCCATGTCTAAAAATATTATTATTAGCTGTTTTTAAAAATCGAGTGTTTTTGCTGCCCGAGGAAGAAAACGCGTGATGCCGCGGTCAGAAAAAAAGCTGCCCAGGAGCAAAAAAAATTTTTTTTTTCTCAAATGTGATAACGGATGCTAGAATGTGATTCCGGGTGGAATTCCATGTCTAACAATATTATTATTAGCTGTTTTTAAAAATCGAGTGTTTTTGCTGCCCGAGGAAGAAAACGCGTGATGCCGCGGTCAGAAAAAAGGCTGCCCAGGAGGAAAATTTTTTTTTTTCTCAAATGTAATAACGGATGCTAGAATGTGATTCGGGGTGGAATTCCATGTCTAAAAATATTATTATTAGCTGTTTTTAAAAATCAAGTGTTTTTGCTGCCCGAGGAAGAAAACGCGTGATGCCGCGGTCAGAAAAAAAGCTGCCCAGGAGCAAAAAAAATTTTTTTTCTCAAATGTAATAACGGATCGTAAAATGTGATTCGGGGTGGAATTTCATGTCTAACAATATTATTATTAGCTGTTTTTAAAAATCGAGTGTTTTTGCTGCCCGAGGAAGAAAACGCGTGATGCCGCGATCAGAAAAAAAGCTGCCCAGGAACAAAAATTTTTTTTTTTCTCAAATGTAATAACGGATGCTAGAATGTGATTCGGGGTGGAATTCCATGTCTAAAAATATTATTATTAGCTGTTTTTAAAAATCGAGTGTTTTTGCTGCCCGAGGAAGAAAACGCGTGATGCCGCGGTCAGAAAAAAGGCTGCCCAGGAGGAAAATTTTTTTTTTTCTCAAATGTAATAATGGATGCTAGAATGTGATTCGGGGTGGAATTCCATGTCTAAAAATATTATTATTAGCTGTTTTTAAAAATCAAGTGTTTTTGCTGCCCGAGGAAGAAAACGCGTGATGCCGCGGTCAGAAAAAAAGCTGCCCAGGAGCAAAAAAAATTTTTTTTCTCAAATGTAATAACGGATCGTAAAATGTGATTCGGGGTGGAATTTCATGTCTAACAATATTATTATTAGCTGTTTTTAAAAATCGAGTGTTTTTGCTGCCCGAGGAAGAAAACGCGTGATGCCGCGATCAGAAAAAAAGCTGCCCAGGAACAAAAATTTTTTTTTTCTCAAATGTAATAACGGATGCTAGAATGTGATTCGGGGTGGAATTCCATGTCTAAAAATATTATTATTAGCTGTTTTTAAAAATCGAGTGTTTTTGCTGCCCGAGGAAGAAAACGCGTGATGCCGCGGTCAGAAAAAAGGCTGCCCAGGAGGAAAAATTTTTTTTTTCTCAAATGTAATAACGGATGCTAGAATGTGATTCGGGGTGGAATTCCATGTCTAAAAATATTATTATTAGCTGTTTTTAAAAATCAAGTGTTTTTGCTGCCCGAGGAAGAAAACGCGTGATGCCACGGTCAGAATAAAAGCTGCCAAGGAGCAAAAAAATTTTTTTTTCTCAAATGTAATAACGGATGGGAGAATGTGATTCGGGGTGGAATTCCATGTCTAAAAATATTATTATTAGCTGTTTTTAAAAATCGAGTGTTTTTGCTGCCCGAGGAAGAAAACGCGTGATGCCGCGGTCAGAAAAAAGGCTGCCCAGGAGGAAATTTTTTTTTTTTCTCAAATGTAATAATGGATGCTAGAATGTGATTCGGGGTGGAATTCCATGTCTAAAAATATTATTATTAGCTGTTTTTAAAAATCAAGTGTTTTTGCTGCCCGAGAAAGAAAACGCGTGATGCCGCGGTCAGAAAAAAAGCTGCCCAGGAGCAAAAAAAATTTTTTTTCTCAAATGTAATAACGGATCGTAAAATGTGATTCGGGGTGGAATTCCATGTCTAACAATATTATTATTAGCTGTTTTTAAAAATCGAGTGTTTTTGCTGCCCGAGGAAGAAAACGCGTGATGCCGCGATCAGAAAAAAAGCTGCCCAGGAACAAAAAATTTTTTTTTTCTCAAATGTAATAACGGATGCTAGAATGTGATTCGGGGTGGAATTCCATGTCTAAAAATATTATTGTTAGCTGTTTTTAAAAATCGAGTGTTTTTGCTGCCCGAGGAAGAAAACGCGTGATGCCGCGGTCAGAAAAAAGGCTGCCCAGGAGGAAAATTTTTTTTTTTCTCAAATGTAATAACGGATGCTAGAATGTGATTCGGGGTGGAATTCCATGTCTAAAAATATTATTATTAGCTGTTTTTAAAAATCAAGTGTTTTTGCTGCCCGAGGAAGAAAACGCGTGATGCCGCGGTCAGAAAAAAAGCTGCCCAGGAGCAAAAAAAATTTTTTTTCTCAAATGTAATAACGGATCGTAAAATGTGATTCGGGGTGGAATTTCATGTCTAACAATATTATTATTAGCTGTTTTTAAAAATCGAGTGTTTTTGCTGCCCGAGGAAGAAAACGCGTGATGCCGCGATCAGAAAAAAAGCTGCCCAGGAACAAAAATTTTTTTTTTCTCAAATGTAATAACGGATGCTAGAATGTGATTCGGGGTGGAATTCCATGTCTAAAAATATTATTATTAGCTGTTTTTAAAAATCGAGTGTTTTTGCTGCCCGAGGAAGAAAACGCGTGATGCCGCGGTCAGAAAAAAGGCTGCCCAGGAGGAAAATTTTTTTTTTTCTCAAATGTAATAACGGATGCTAGAATGTGATTCGGGGTGGAATTCCATGTCTAAAAATATTATTATTAGCTGTTTTTAAAAATCAAGTGTTTTTGCTGCCCGAGGAAGAAAACGCGTGATGCCGCGGTCAGAAAAAAAGCTGCCCAGGAGCAAAAAAAATTTTTTTTCTCAAATGTAATAACGGATCGTAAAATGTGATTCGGGGTGGAATTTCATGTCTAACAATATTATTATTAGCTGTTTTTAAAAATCGAGTGTTTTTGCTGCCCGAGGAAGAAAACGCGTGATGCCGCGATCAGAAAAAAAGCTGCCCAGGAACAAAAATTTTTTTTTTCTCAAATGTAATAACGGATGCTAGAATGTGATTCGGGGTGGAATTCCATGTCTAAAAATATTATTATTAGCTGTTTTTAAAAATCGAGTGTTTTTGCTGCCCGAGGAAGAAAACGCGTGATGCCGCGGTCAGAAAAAAGGCTGCCCAGGAGGAAAAATTTTTTTTTTCTCAAATGTAATAACGGATGCTAGAATGTGATTCGGGGTGGAATTCCATGTCTAAAAATATTATTATTAGCTGTTTTTAAAAATCAAGTGTTTTTGCTGCCCGAGGAAGAAAACGCGTGATGCCACGGTCAGAATAAAAGCTGCCAAGGAGCAAAAAAATTTTTTTTTCTCAAATGTAATAACGGATGGGAGAATGTGATTCGGGGTGGAATTCCATGTCTAAAAATATTATTATTAGCTGTTTTTAAAAATCGAGTGTTTTTGCTGCCCGAGGAAGAAAACGCGTGATGCCGCGGTCAGAAAAAAGGCTGCCCAGGAGGAAAATTTTTTTTTTTCTCAAATGTAATAACGGATGCTAGAATGTGATTCGGGGTGGAATTCCATGTCTAAAAATATTATTATTAGCTGTTTTTAAAAATCAAGTGTTTTTGCTGCCCGAGAAAGAAAACGCGTGATGCCGCGGTCAGAAAAAAAGCTGCCCAGGAGCAAAAAAAATTTTTTTTCTCAAATGTAATAACGGATCGTAAAATGTGATTCGGGGTGGAATTCCATGTCTAACAATATTATTATTAGCTGTTTTTAAAAATCGAGTGTTTTTGCTGCCCGAGGAAGAAAACGCGTGATGCCGCGATCAGAAAAAAAGCTGCCCAGGAACAAAAAATTTTTTTTTTCTCAAATGTAATAACGGATGCTAGAATGTGATTCGGGGTGGAATTCCATGTCTAAAAATATTATTGTTAGCTGTTTTTAAAAATCGAGTGTTTTTGCTGCCCGAGGAAGAAAACGCGTGATGCCGCAGTCAGAAAAAAGGCTGCCGAGGAGGAAAATATTTTTTTTTTCTCAAATGTAATAATGGATGCCAGAATGTGATTCGGGGTGGAATTCCATGTCTAAAAATATTATTATTAGCTGTTTTTAAAAATCAAGTGTTTTTGCTGCCCGAGGAAGAAAACGCGTGATGCCACGGTCAGAAAAAAAGCTGCCCAGGAGCAAAAAAATTTTTTTTCCTCAAATGTAATAACGGATGCTAGAATGTGATTCGGGGTGGAATTCCATGTCTAAAAATATTATTATTAGCTGTTTTTAAAAATCAAGTGTTTTTGCTGCCCGAGGAAGAAAACGTGTGATGCCGCGGTCAGAAAAAAGGCTGCCCAGGAGGAAAAAAATTTTTTTTTCTCAAATGTAATAACGGATGCTAGAATGTGATTCGGGGTGGAATTCCATGTCTAAAAATATTATTATTAGCTGTTTTTAAAAATCGAGTGTTTTTGCTGCCCCAGGAATAAAACGCGTGATGCCACGGTAAGAATAAAAGCTGCCAAGGAGCAAAAAAAATTTTTTTTCTCAAATGTAATAACGGATGGGAGAATGTGATTCGGGGTGGAATTCCATGTCTAAAAATATTATTATTAGCTGTTTTTAAAAATCGAGTGTTTTTGCTGCCCGAGGAAGAAAACGCGTGATGCCGCGGTCAGAAAAAAAGCTGCCCAGGAGCAAAAAAAATTTTTTTTTTCTCAAATGTGATAACGGATGCTAGAATGTGATTCCGGGTGGAATTCCATGTCTAACAATATTATTATTAGCTGTTTTTAAAAATCGAGTGTTTTTGCTGCCCGAGGAAGAAAACGCGTGATGCCGCGGTCAGAAAAAAGGCTGCCCAGGAGGAAAATTTTTTTTTTCTCAAATGTAATAACGGATGCTAGAATGTGATTCGGGGTGGAATTCCATGTCTAAAAATATTATTATTAGCTGTTTTTAAAAATCAAGTGTTTTTGCTGCCCGAGGAAGAAAACGCGTGATGCCGCGGTCAGAAAAAAAGCTGCCCAGGAGCAAAAAAAATTTTTTTTCTCAAATGTAATAACGGATCGTAAAATGTGATTCGGGGTGGAATTTCATGTCTAACAATATTATTAT
This sequence comes from Arizona elegans, assembly GCA_022577455.1. Lineage (NCBI taxonomy): Eukaryota > Metazoa > Chordata > Lepidosauria > Squamata > Colubridae > Arizona > Arizona elegans. The sequence goes on from JAKOOJ010000001.1 coordinate 162,869,208, forward strand.
TAGCTGTTTTTAAAAATCGAGTGTTTTTGCTGCCCGAGGAAGAAAAGGCGTGATGCCGCGATCAGAAAAAAAGCTGCCCAGGAACAAAAAAAATTTTTTTTCTCAAATGTAATAACGGATGCTAGAATGTGATTCGGGGTGGAATTCCATGTCTAAAAATATTATTATTAGCTGTTTTTAAAAATCGAGTGTTTTTGCTGCCCGAGGAAGAAAACGCGTGATGCCACGGTCAGAAAAAAGGCTGCCGAGGAGGAAAATATTTTTTTTTTCTCAAATGTAATAATGGATGCTAGAATGTGATTCGGGGTGGAATTCCATGTCTAAAAATATTATTATTAGCTGTTTTTAAAAATCAAGTGTTTTTGCTGCCCGAGGAAGAAAACGCGTGATGCCACGGTCAGAAAAAAAGCTGCCCAGGAGCAAAAAAATTTTTTTTCCTCAAATGTAATAACGGATGCTAGAATGTGATTCGGGGTGGAATTCCATGTCTAAAAATATTATTATTAGCTGTTTTTAAAAATCAAGTGTTTTTGCTGCCCGAGGAAGAAAACGCGTGATGCCGCGGTCAGAAAAAAAGCTGCCCAGGAGCAAAAATTTTTTTTTTCTCAAATGTAATAACGGATGCTAGAATGTGATTCCGGGTGGAATTCCATGTCTAACAATATTATTATTAGCTGTTTTTAAAAATCGAGTGTTTTTGCTGCCCGAGGAAGAAAACGTGTGATGCCGCGGTCAGAAAAAAAGCTGCCCAGGAGCAAAAACATTTTTTTTCCTCAAATGTAATAACGGATGCTAGAATGTGATTCGGGGTGGAATTCCATGTCTAAAAATATTATTATTAGCTGTTTTTAAAAATCGAGTGTTTTTGCTGCCCGAGGAAGAAAACGCGTGATGCCGCGGTCAGAAAAAAAGCTGCCCAGGAGCAAAAAAAATTTTTTTTTCTCAAATGTAATAACGGATACTAGAATGTGATTCCGGGTGGAATTCCATGTCTAACAATATTATTATTAGCTGTTTTTAAAAATCGAGTGTTTTTGCTGCCCGAGGAAGAAAAAGTGTGATGCCGCGGTCAGAAAAAAAGCTGCCCAGGAGCAAAAACATTTTTTTTCCTCAAATGTAATAACGGATGCTAGAATGTGATTCGGGGTGGAATTCCATGTCTAAAAATATTATTATTAGCTGTTTTTAAAAATCAAGTGTTTTTGCTGCCCGAGGAAGAAAACGCGTGATGCCGCGGTCAGAAAAAAAGCTGCCCAGGAGCAAAAAAAATTTTTTTTCTCAAATGTAATAACGGATGGTAAAATGTGATTCGGGGTGGAATTCCATGTCTAACAATATTATCATTAGCTGTTTTAAAAAATCGAGTGTTTTTGCTGCCCGAGGAAGAAAACGCGTGATGCCGCGATCAGAAAAAAAGCTGCCCAGGAACAAAAATTTTTTTTTTTCTCAAATGTAATAACGGATGCTAGAATGTGATTCGGGGTGGAATTCCATGTCTAAAAATATTATTATTAGCTGTTTTTAAAAATCGAGTGTTTTTGCTGCTCGAGGAAGAAAACGCGTGATGCCGCGGTCAGAAAAAAGGCTGCCCAGGAGGAAAAATTTTTTTTTTCTCAAATGTAATAACGGATGCTAGAATGTGATTCGGGGTGGAATTCCATGTCTAAAAATATTATTATTAGCTGTTTTTAAAAATCAAGTGTTTTTGCTGCCCGAGGAAGAAAACGCGTGATGCCGCGGTCAGAAAAAAGGCTGCCAAGGAGGAAAATATTTTTTTTTTCTCAAATGTAATAACGGATGCTAGAATGTGATTCGGGGTGGAATTCCATGTCTAAAAATATTATTATTAGCTGTTTTTAAAAATCAAGTGTTTTTGCTGCCCGAGGAAGAAAACGCGTGATGCCGCGGTCAGAAAAAAAGCTGCCCAGGAGCAAAAAAATTTTTTTTCCTCAAATGTAATAACGGATGCTAGAATGTGATTCGGGGTGGAATTCCATGTCTAAAAATATTATTATTAGCTGTTTTTAAAAATCAAGTGTTTTTGCTGCCCGAGGAAGAAAACGCGGGATGCCGCGGTCAGAAAAAAAGCTGCCCAGGAGCAAAAAAAATTTTTTTTCTCAAATGTAATAACGGATGGTAAAATGTGATTCGGGGTGGAATTCCATGTCTAACAATATTATTATTAGCTGTTTTTAAAAATCGATTGTTTTTGCTGCCCGAGGAAGAAAACGCGTGATGCCGCGATCAGAAAAAAAGCTGCCCAGGAACAAAAAATTTTTTTTTCTCAAATGTAATAACGGATGCTAGAATGTGATTCGGGGTGGAATTCCATGTCTAAAAATATTATTATTAGCTGTTTTTAAAAATCAAGTGTTTTTGCTGCCCGAGGAAGAAAACGCGTGATGCCGCGGTCAGAAAAAAAGCTGCCCAGGAGCAAAAAAAAATTTTTTTTCTCAAATGTAATAACGGATGCTAGAATGTTATTCGGGGTGGAATTCCATGTCTAAAAATATTATTATTAGCTGTTTTTAAAAATCGAGTGTTTTTGCTGCCCGAGGAAGAAAACGCGTGATGCCGCGGTCAGAAAAAAAGCTGCCCAGGAGGAAAAAAAATTTTTTTTTCTCAAATGTAATAACGGATGCTAGAATCTGATTCGGGGTGGAATTCCATGTCTAAAAATATTATTATTAGCTGTTTTTAAAAATCAAGTGTTTTTGCTGCCTGAGGAAGAAAACGCGTGATGCCGCGGTCAGAAAAAAAGCTGCCCAGTAGCAAAAAAAATTTTTTTTCTCAAATGTAATAACGGATGGTAAAATGTGATTCGGGGTGGAATTCCATGTCTAACAATATTATTATTAGCTGTTTTTAAAAATCGAGTGTTTTTGCTGCCCGAGGAAGAAAACGCGTGATGCCGCGATCAGAAAAAAAGCTGCCCAGGAACAAAAAATTTTTTTTTTCTCAAATGTAATAACGGATGCTAGAATGTGATTCGGGGTGGAATTCCATGTCTAAAAATATTATTATTAGCTGTTTTTAAAAATCGAGTGTTTTTGCTGCCCGAGGAAGAAAACGCGTGATGCCGCGGTCAGAAAAAAGGCTGCCCAGGAGGAAAATATTTTTTTTTTCTCAAATGTAATAACGGATGCTAGAATGTGATTCGGGGTGGAATTCCATGTCTAAAAATATTATTATTAGCTGTTTTTAAAAATCGAGTGTTTTTGCTGCCCGAGGAAGAAAACGCGTGATGCCGCGGTCAGAAAAAAAGCTGCCCAGGAGCAAAAAAATTTTTTTTCCTCAAATGTAATAACGGATGCTAGAATGTGATTCGGGGTGGAATTCCATGTCTAAAAATATTATTATTAGCTGTTTTTAAAAATCAAGTGTTTTTGCTGCCCGAGGAAGAAAACGCGTGATGCCGCGGTCAGAAAAAAAGCTGCCCAGGAGCAAAAAAAATTTTTTTTCTCAAATGTAATAACGGATGGTAAAATGTGATTCGGGGTGGAATTCCATGTCTAACAATATTATTATTAGCTGTTTTTAAAAATCGATTGTTTTTGCTGCCCGAGGAAGAAAACGCGTGATGCCGCGGTCAGAAAAAAAGCTGCCCAGGAGCAAAAAAATTTTTTTTTTCTCAAATGTGATAACGGATGCTAGAATGTGATTCCGGGTGGAATTCCATGTCTAACAATATTATTATTAGCTGTTTTTAAAAATCGAGTGTTTTTGCTGCCCGAGGTAGAAAACGCGTGATGCCGCGGTCAGAAAAAAGGCTGCCCAGGAGGAAAATTTTTTTTTTTTCTCAAATGTAATAACGGATGCTAGAATGTGATTCGGGGTGGAATTCCATGTCTAAAAATATTATTATTAGCTGTTTTTAAAAATCAAGTGTTTTTGCTGCCCGAGGAAGAAAACGCGTGATGCCGCGGTCAGAAAAAAAGCTGCCCAGGAGCAAAAAAAATTTTTTTTTCTCAAATGTAATAACGGATGCTAGAATGTGATTCGGGGTGGAATTCCATGTCTAAAAATATTATTATTAGCTGTTTTTAAAAATCAAGTGTTTTTGCTGCCCGAGGAAGAAAACGCGTGATGCCGCGGTCAGAAAAAAAGCTGCCCAGGAGCAAAAAAAATTTTTTTTTCTCAAATGTAATAACGGATGCTAGAATGTTATTCGGGGTGGAATTCCATGTCTAAAAATATTATTATTAGCTGTTTTTAAAAATCGAGTGTTTTTGCTGCCCGAGGAAGAAAACGCGTGATGCCGCGGTCAGAAAAAAAGCTGCCAAGGAGGAAAAAAATTTTTTTTTTCTCAAATGTAATAACGGATGGTAAAATGTGATTCGGGGTGGAATTCCATGTCTAACAATATTATTATTAGCTGTTTTTAAAAATCGATTGTTTTTGCTGCCAGAGGAAGAAAACGCGTGATGCCGCGATCAGAAAAAAAGCTGCCCAGGAACAAAAATTTTTTTTTTCTCAAATGTAATAACGGATGCTAGAATGTGATTCGGGGTGGAATTCCATGTCTAAAAATATTATTATTAGCTGTTTTTAAAAATCGAGTGTTTTTGCTGCCCCAGGAATAAAACGCGTGATGCCACGGTCAGAATAAAAGCTGCCAAGGAGCAAAAAAAAATTTTTTTCTCAAATGTAATAACGGATGCTAGAATGTGATTCGGGGTGGAATTCCATGTCTAAAAATATTATTATTAGCTGTTTTTAAAAATCAAGTGTTTTTGCTGCCCGAGGAAGAAAACGCGTGATGCCGCAGTCAGAAAAAAAGCTGCCCAGGAGCAAAAAAAATTTTTTTTTCTCAAATGTAATAACGGATGCTAGAATGTCATTCGGGGTGGAATTCCATGTCTAAAAATATTATTATTAGCTGTTTTTAAAAATCGAGTGTTTTTGCTGCCCGAGGAAGAAAACGCGTGATGCCGCGGTCAGAAAAAAGGCTGCCCAGGAGGAAAAAATTTTTTTTTTCTCAAATGTAATAACGGATGCTAGAATGTGTTTCGGGGTGGAATTCCATGTCTAAAAATATTATTATTAGCTGTTTTTAAAAATCAAGTGTTTTTGCTGCCCGAGGAAGAAAACGCGTGATGCCGCGGTCAGAAAAAAAGCTGCCCAGGAGCAAAAAAAATTTTTTTTTCTCAAATGTAATAACGGATGCTAGAATGTGATTCGGGGTGGAATTCCATGTCTAAAAATATTATTATTAGCTGTTTTTAAAAATCAAGTGTTTTTGCTGCCCGAGGAAGAAAACGCGTGATGCCGCGGTCAGAAAAAAAGCTGCCCAGGAGCAAAAAAAAATTTTTTTTCTCAAATGTAATAACGGATGCTAGAATGTTATTCGGGGTGGAATTCCATGTCTAAAAATATTATTATTAGCTGTTTTTAAAAATCGAGTGTTTTTGCTGCCCGAGGAAGAAAACGCGTGATGCCGCGGTCAGAAAAAAAGCTGCCCAGGAGGAAAAAAATTTTTTTTTTCTCAAATGTAATAACGGATGCTAGAATGTGATTCGGGGTGGAATTCCATGTCTAAAAATATTATTATTAGCTGTTTTTAAAAATCGAATGTTTTTGCTGCCCGAGGAAGAAAACGCGTGATGCCGCGCTCAGAAAAAAGGCTGCCCAGGAGATAAAATTTTTTTTTTCTCAAATGTAATAACGGATGCTAGAATGTGATTAGGGGTGGAATTCCATGTCTAAAAATATTATTATTAGCTGTTTTTAAAAATCAAGTGTTTTTGCTGCCCGAGGAAGAAAACGCGTGATGCCGTGGTCAGAAAAATAGCTGCCCAGGAGCAAAAAAATTTTTTTTTTCTCAAATGTAATAACGGATGCTAGAATGTTATTCGGGGTGGAATTCCATGTCTAAAAATATTATTATTAGCTGTTTTTAAAAATCGAGTGTTTTTGCTGCCCGAGGAAGAAAACGCGTGATGCCGCGGTCAGAAAAAAAGCTGCCCAGGAGGAAAAAAAAATTTTTTTTCTCAAATGTAATAACGGATGCTAGAATGTGATTCGGGGTGGAATTCCATGTCTAAAAATATTATTATTAGCTGTTTTTAAAAATCAAGTGTTTTTGCTGCCCAAGGAAGAAAACGCGTGATGCCGCGGTCAGAAAAAAGTGTGCCCAGGAGGAAAAATTTTTTTTTTCTCAAATGTATTAACGGATGCTAGAATGTGATTCGGGGTGGAATTCCATGTCTAAAAATATTATTATTAGCTGTTTTTAAAAATCAAGTGTTTTTGCTGCCCGAGGAAGAAAACGCGTGATGCCGCGGTCAGAAAAAAAGCTGCCCAGGAGCAAAAAAAATTTTTTTTTCTCAAATGTAATAACGGATGCTAGAATGTTATTCGGGGTGGAATTCCATGTCTAAAAATATTATTATTAGCTGTTTTTAAAAATCGAGTGTTTTTGCTGCCCGAGGAAGAAAACGCGTGATGCCGCGGTCAGAAAAAAAGCTGCCCAGGAGGAAAAAAATTTTTTTTTCTCAAATGTAATAACGGATGCTAGAATGTGATTCGGGGTGGAATTCCATGTCTAAAAATATTATTATTAGCTGTTTTTAAAAATCGAGTGTTTTTGCTGCCCGAGGAAGAAAACGCGTAATGCCGCGGTCAGAAAAAAGGCTGCCCAGGAGGAAAAATTTTTTTTTTCTCAAATGTAATAACGGATGCTAGAATGTGATTAGGGGTGGAATTCCATGTCTAAAAATATTATTATTAGCTGTTTTTAAAAATCAAGTGTTTTTGCTGCCCGAGGAAGAAAACGCGTGATGCCGCGGTCAGAAAAAAAGCTGCCCAGGAGCAAAAAAAATTTTTTTTTCTCAAATGTAATAACGGATGCTAGAATGTGATTCGGGGTGGAATTCCATGTCTAAAAATATTATTATTAGCTGTTTTCAAAAATCAAGTGTTTTTGCTGCTCGAGGAAGAAAACGCGTGATGCCGCGGTCAGAAAAAAGGCTGCCCAGGAGGAAAAATTTTTTTTTCTCAAATGTAATAACGGATGCTAGAATGTGATTCGGGGTGGAATTCCATGTCTAAAAATATTATTATTAGCTGTTTTTAAAAATCAAGTGTTTTTGCTGCCCGAGGAAGAAAACGCGTGATGCCGCGGTCAGAAAAAAAGCTGCCCAGGAGCAAAAAAAAATTTTTTTTCTCAAATGTAATAATGGATGCTAGAATGTTATTCGGGGTGGAATTCAATGTCTAAAAATATTATTATTAGCTGTTTTTAAAAATCAAGTGTTTTTGCTGCCCGAGGAAGAAAACGCGTGATGCCGCGGTCAGAAAAAAAGCTGCCCAGGAGGAAAATATTTTTTTTTTCTCAAATGTAATAACGGATGCTAGAATGTGATTCGGGGTGGAATTCCATGTCTAAAAATATTATTATTAGCTGTTTTTAAAAATCAAGTGTTTTTGCTGCCCGAGGAAGAAAACGCGTGATGCCGCGGTCAGAAAAAAAGCTGCCCAGGAGCAAAAAAAATTTTTTTCCTCAAATGTAATAACGGATGCTAGAATGTGATTCGGGGTGGAATTCCATGTCTAAAAATATTATTATTAGCTGTTTTTAAAAATCAAGTGTTTTTGCTGCCCGAGGAAGAAAACGCGTGATGCCGCGGTCAGAAAAAAAGCTGCCCAGGAGCAAAAAAAATTTTTTTTTCAAATGTAATAACGGATGGTAAAATGTGATTCGGGGTGGAATTCCATGTCTAACAATATTATTATTAGCTGTTTTTAAAAATCGATTGTTTTTGCTGCCCGAGGAAGAAAACGCGTAATGCCGCGGTCAGAAAAAAGGCTGCCCAGGAGGAAAAATTTTTTTTTTCTCAAATGTAATAACGGATGCTAGAATGTGATTAGGGGTGGAATTCCATGTCTAAAAATATTATTATTAGCTGTTTTTAAAAATCAAGTGTTTTTGCTGCCCGAGGAAGAAAACGCGTGATGCCGCGGTCAGAAAAAAAGCTGCCCAGGAGCAAAAAAAATTTTTTTTTCTCAAATGTAATAACGGATGCTAGAATGTTATTCGGGGTGGAATTCCATGTCTAAAAATATTATTATTAGCTGTTTTTAAAAATCGAGTGTTTTTGCTGCCCGAGGAAGAAAACGCGTGATGCCGCGGTCAGAAAAAAAGCTGCCCAGGAGGAAAAAAAATTTTTTTTCTCAAATGTAATAACGGATGCTAGAATGTGATTCGGGGTGGAATTTCATGTCTAAAAATATTATTATTAGCTGTTTTCAAAAATCAAGTGTTTTTGCTGCCCGAGGAAGAAAACGCGTGATGCCGCGGTCAGAAAAAAGGCTGCCCAGGAGGAAAATTTTTTTTTTTCTCAAATGTAATAATGGATGCTAGAATGTGATTCGGGGTGGAATTCCATGTCTAAAAATATTATTATTAGCTGTTTTTAAAAATCAAGTGTTTTTGCTGCCCGAGGAAGAAAACGCGTGATGCCGCGGTCAGAAAAAAAGCTGCCCAGGAGCAAAAAAAAATTTTTTTTCTCAAATGTAATAATGGATGCTAGAATGTTATTCGGGGTGGAATTCAATGTCTAAAAATATTATTATTAGCTGTTTTTAAAAATCAAGTGTTTTTGCTGCCCGAGGAAGAAAACCCGTGATGCCGCGGTCAGAAAAAAAGCTGCCCAGGAGGAAAAAAATTTTTTTTTCTCAAATGTAATAACGGATGCTAGAATGTGATTCGGGGTGGAATTCCATGTCTAAAAATATTATTATTAGCTGTTTTTAAAAATCAAGTGTTTTTGCTGCCCGAGGAAGAAAACGCGTGATGCCGCGGTCAGAAAAAAAGCTGCCCAGGAGCAAAAAAAATTTTTTTCTCAAATGTAATAACGGATGGTAAAATGTGATTCGGGGTGGAATTCCATGTCTAACAATATTATTATTAGCTGTTTTTAAAAATCGAGTGTTTTTGCTGCCCGAGGAAGAAAACGCGTGATGCCGCGATCAGAAAAAAAGCTGCCCAGGAACAAAAAAATTTTTTTTTTCTCAAATGTAATAACGGATGCTAGAATGTGATTCGGGGTGGAATTCCATGTCTAAAAATATTATTATTAGCTGTTTTTAAAAATCGAGTGTTTTTGCTGCCCGAGGAAGAAAACGCGTGATGCCGCGGTCAGAAAAAAGGCTGCCCAGGAGGAAAATATTTTTTTTTTCTCAAATGTAATAACGGATGCTAGAATGTGATTCGGGGTGGAATTCCATGTCTAAAAATATTATTATTAGCTGTTTTTAAAAATCAAGTGTTTTTGCTGCCCGAGGAAGAAAACGCGTGATGCCGCGGTCAGAAAAAAAGCTGCCCAGGAGCAAAAAAATTTTTTTTCCTCAAATGTAATAACGGATGCTAGAATGTGATTCGGGGTGGAATTCCATGTCTAAAAATATTATTATTAGCTGTTTTTAAAAATCAAGTGTTTTTGCTGCCCGAGGAAGAAAACGCGTGATGCCGCGGTCAGAAAAAAAGCTGCCCAGGAGCAAAAAAATTTTTTTTTTCAAATGTAATAACGGATGGTAAAATGTGATTCGGGGTGGAATTCCATGTCTAACAATATTATTATTAGCTGTTTTTAAAAATCGATTGTTTTTGCTGCCCGAGGAAGAAAACGCGTGATGCCGCGATCAGAAAAAAAGCTGCCAAGGAACAAAATTTTTTTTTTCTCAAATGTAATAACGGATGCTAGAATGTGATTCGGGGTGGAATTCCATGTCTAAAAATATTATTATTAGCTGTTTTTAAAAATCGAGTGTTTTTGCTGCCCCAGGAATAAAACGCGTGATGCCACGGTCAGAATAAAAGCTGCCAAGGAGCAAAAAAAATTTTTTTTCTCAAATGTAATAACGGATGGGAGAATGTGATTCGGGGTGGAATTCCATGTCTAAAAATATTATTATTAGCTGTTTTTAAAAATCGAGTGTTTTTGCTGCCCGAGGAAGAAAACGCGTGATGCCGTGGTCAGAAAAATAGCTGCCCAGGAGCAAAAAAATTTTTTTTTTCTCAAATGTAATAACGGATGCTAGAATGTTATTCGGGGTGGAATTCCATGTCTAAAAATATTATTATTAGCTGTTTTTAAAAATCAAGTGTTTTTGCTGCCCGAGGAAGAAAACGCGTGATGCCGCGGTCAGAAAAAAAGCTGCCCAGGAGCAAAAAAAAATTTTTTTTCTCAAATGTAATAATGGATGCTAGAATGTTATTCGGGGTGGAATTCAATGTCTAAAAATATTATTATTAGCTGTTTTTAAAAATCAAGTGTTTTTGCTGCCCGAGGAAGAAAACCCGTGTTGCCGCGGTCAGAAAAAAAGCTGCCCAGGAGGAAAAAAAATTTTTTTTTCTCAAATGTAATAACCGATGCTAGAATGTGATTCGGGGTGGAATTCCATGTCTAAAAATATTATTATTAGCTGTTTTTAAAAATCAAGTGTTTTTGCTGCCCGAGGAAGAAAACGCGTGATGCCGCGGTCAGAAAAAAAGCTGCCCAGGAGCAAAAAAAATTTTTTTCTCAAATGTAATAACGGATGGTAAAATGTGATTCGGGGTGGAATTCCATGTCTAACAATATTATTATTAGCTGTTTTTAAAAATCGAGTGTTTTTGCTGCCCGAGGAAGAAAACGCGTGATGCCGCGATCAGAAAAAAAGCTGCCCAGGAACAAAAAAATTTTTTTTTTCTCAAATGTAATAACGGATGCTAGAATGTGATTCGGGGTGGAATTCCATGTCTAAAAATATTATTATTAGCTGTTTTTAAAAATCGAGTGTTTTTGCTGCCCGAGGAAGAAAACGCGTGATGCCGCGGTCAGAAAAAAGGCTGCCCAGGAGGAAAATATTTTTTTTTTCTCAAATGTAATAACGGATGCTAGAATGTGATTCGGGGTGGAATTCCATGTCTAAAAATATTATTATTAGCTGTTTTTAAAAATCAAGTGTTTTTGCTGCCCGAGGAAGAAAACGCGTGATGCCGCGGTCAGAAAAAAAGCTGCCCAGGAGCAAAAAAATTTTTTTTCCTCAAATGTAATAACGGATGCTAGAATGTGATTCGGGGTGGAATTCCATGTCTAAAAATATTATTATTAGCTGTTTTTAAAAATCAAGTGTTTTTGCTGCCCGAGGAAGAAAACGCGTGATGCCGCGGTCAGAAAAAAAGCTGCCCAGGAGCAAAAAAAATTTTTTTTTCAAATGTAATAACGGATGGTAAAATGTGATTCGGGGTGGAATTCCATGTCTAACAATATTATTATTAGCTGTTTTTAAAAATCGATTGTTTTTGCTGCCCGAGGAAGAAAACGCGTGATGCCGCGATCAGAAAAAAAGCTGCCCAGGAACAAAATTTTTTTTTTCTCAAATGTAATAACGGATGCTAGAATGTGATTCGGGGTGGAATTCCATGTCTAAAAATATTATTATTAGCTGTTTTTAAAAATCGAGTGTTTTTGCTGCCCCAGGAATAAAACGCGTGATGCCACGGTCAGAATAAAAGCTGCCAAGGAGCAAAAAAAATTTTTTTTCTCAAATGTAATAATGGATGGGAGAATGTGATTCGGGGTGGAATTCCATGTCTAAAAATATTATTATTAGCTGTTTTTAAAAATCGAGTGTTTTTGCTGCCCGAGGAAGAAAACGCGTGATGCCGTGGTCAGAAAAATAGCTGCCCAGGAGCAAAAAAATTTTTTTTTTCTCAAATGTAATAACGGATGCTAGAATGTTATTCGGGGTGGAATTCCATGTCTAAAAATATTATTATTAGCTGTTTTTAAAAATCAAGTGTTTTTGCTGCCCAAGGAAGAAAACGCGTGATGCCGCGGTCAGAAAAAAGGCTGCCCAGGAGGAAAAAATTTTTTTTTCTCAAATGTAATAACGGATGCTAGAATGTGATTCGGGGTGGAATTCCATGTCTAAAAATATTATTATTAGCTGTTTTTAAAAATCAAGTGTTTTTGCTGCCCGAGGAAGAAAACGCGTGATGCCGCGGTCAGAAAAAAAGCTGCCCAGGAGCAAAAAAAATTTTTTTTTCTCAAATGTAATAACGGATGCTAGAATGTTATTCGGGGTGGAATTCCATGTCTAAAAATATTATTATTAGCTGTTTTTAAAAATCAAGTGTTTTTGCTGCCCGAGGAAGAAAACGCGTGATGCCGCGGTCAGAAAAAAAGCTGCCCAGGAGGAAAAAAAATTTTTTTTTCTCAAATGTAATAACGGATGCTAGAATGTGATTCGGGGTGGAATTCCATGTCTAAAAATATTATTATTAGCTGTTTTTAAAAATCAAGTGTTTTTGCTGCCCGAGGAAGAAAACGCATGATGCCGCGGTCAGAAAAAAAGCTGCCCAGGAGGAAAAAAAATTTTTTTTTCTCAAATGTAATAACGGATGCTAGAATGTGATTCGGGGTGGAATTCCATGTCTAAAAATATTATTATTAGCTGTTTTTAAAAATCAAGTGTTTTTGCTGCCCGAGGAAGAAAAGGCGTGATGCCGCGGTCAGAAAAAAAGCTGCCCAGGAGCAAAAAAAATTTTTTTCTCAAATGTAATAACGGATGGTAAAATGTGATTCGGGGTGGAATTCCATGTCTAACAATATTATTATTAGCTGTTTTTAAAAATCGAGTGTTTTTGCTGCCCGAGGAAGAAAACGCGTGATGCCGCGATCAGAAAAAAAGCTGCCCAGGAACAAAAAAATTTTTTTTTTCTCAAATGTAATAACGGATGCTAGAATGTGATTCGGGGTGGAATTCCATGTCTAAAAATATTATTATTAGCTGTTTTTAAAAATCAAGTGTTTTTGCTGCCCGAGGAAGAAAACGCGTGATGCCGCGGTCAGAAAAAAGGCTGCCCAGGAGGAAAATATTTTTTTTTCTCAAATGTAATAACGGATACTAGAATGTGATTCGGGGTGGAATTCCATGTCTAAAAATATTATTATTAGCTGTTTTTAAAAATCAAGTGTTTTTGCTGCCCGAGGAAGAAAACGCGTGATGCCGCGATCAGAAAAAAAGCTGCCCAGGAACAAAATTTTTTTTTTCTCAAATGTAATAACGGATGCTAGAATGTGATTCGGGGTGGAATTCCATGTCTAAAAATATTATTATTAGCTGTTTTTAAAAATCGAGTGTTTTTGCTGCCCCAGGAATAAAACGCGTGATGCCACGGTCAGAATAAAAGCTGCCAAGGAGCAAAAAAAATTTTTTTTCTCAAATGTAATAACGGATGGGAGAATGTGATTCGGGGTGGAATTCCATGTCTAAAAATATTATTATTAGCTGTTTTTAAAAATCGAGTGTTTTTGCTGCCCGAGGAAGAAAACGCGTGATGCCGTGGTCAGAAAAATAGCTGCCCAGGAGCAAAAAAATTTTTTTTTTCTCAAATGTAATAACGGATGCTAGAATGTTATTCGGGGTGGAATTCCATGTCTAAAAATATTATTATTAGCTGTTTTTAAAAATCGAGTGTTTTTGCTGCCCGAGGAAGAAAACGCGTGATGCCGCGGTCAGAAAAAAAGCTGCCCAGGAGGAAAAAAAATTTTTTTTCTCAAATGTAATAACGGATGCTAGAATGTGATTCGGGGTGGAATTCCATGTCTAAAAATATTATTATTAGCTGTTTTTAAAAATCAAGTGTTTTTGCTGCCCAAGGAAGAAAACGCGTGATGCCGCGGTCAGAAAAAAGGCTGCCCAGGAGGAAAAAATTTTTTTTTCTCAAATGTAATAACGGATGCTAGAATGTGATTCGGGGTGGAATTCCATGTCTAAAAATATTATTATTAGCTGTTTTTAAAAATCAAGTGTTTTTGCTGCCCGAGGAAGAAAACGCGTGATGCCGCGGTCAGAAAAAAAGCTGCCCAGGAGCAAAAAAAATTTTTTTTTCTCAAATGTAATAACGGATGCTAGAATGTGATTCGGGGTGGAATTCCATGTCTAACAATATTATTATTAGCTGTTTTTAACAATCGCGTGTTTTTGCTGCCCGAGGAAGAAAACGCGCGATGCCGCGGTCAGAAAAAAAGCTGCCCAGGAGGAAAAAAAATTTTTTTTTCTCAAATGTAATAACGGATGCTAGAATGTGATTCGGGGTGGAATTCCATGTCTAAAAATATTATTATTAGCTGTTTTTAAAAATCAAGTGTTTTTGCTGCCCGAGGAAGAAAACGCGTGATGCCGCGGTCAGAAAAAAAGCTGACCAGGAGCAAAAAAAAATTTTTTTTCTCAAATGTAATAACGGATGCTAGAATGTTATTCGGGGTTGAATTCCATGTCTAAAAATATTATTATTAGCTGTTTTTAAAAATCGAGTGTTTTTGCTGCCCGAGGAAGAAAACGCGTGATGCCGCGGTAAGAAAAAGAGCTGCCCAGGAGGAAAAAATTTTTTTTTTTCTCAAATGTAATAACGGATGCTAGAATGTGATTCGGGGTGGAATTCCATGTCTAAAAATATTATTATTAGCTGTTTTTAAAAATCGAGTGTTTCTGCTGCCCGAGGAAGAAAACGCGTGATGCCGCGATCAGAAAAAAAGCTGCCAGGAACAAAAAATTTTTTTTTCTCAAATGTAATAACGGATGCTAGAATGTGATTCGGGGTGGAATTCCATGTCTAAAAATATTATTATTAGCTGTTTTTAAAAATCGAGTGTTTTTGCTGCCCGAGGAAGAAAACGCGTGATGCCGCGGTCAGAAAAAAGGCTGCCAAGGAGGAAAATATATTTTTTTTCTCAAATGTAATAACGGATGCTAGAATGTGATTCGGGTTGGAATTCCATGTCTAAAAATATTATTATTAGCTGTTTTTAAAAATCAAGTGTTTTTGCTGCCCGAGGAAGAAAACGCGTGATGCTGCGGTCAGAAAAAAAGCTGCCCAGGAGCAAAAAAAATTTTTTTTCTCAAATGTAATAACGGATGGGAGAATGTGATTCGGGGTGGAATTCCATGTCTAAAAATATTATTATTAGCTGTTTTTAAAAATCGAGTGTTTTTGCTGCCCGAGGAAGAAAACGCGTGATGCCGTGGTCAGAAAAATAGCTGCCCAGGAGCAAAAAAATTTTTTTTTTCTCAAATGTAATAACGGATGCTAGAATGTTATTCGGGGTGGAATTCCATGTCTAAAAATATTATTATTAGCTGTTTTTAAAAATCGAGTGTTTTTGCTGCCCGAGGAAGAAAACGCGTGATGCCGCGGTCAGAAAAAAAGCTGCCCAGGAGGAAAAAAAATTTTTTTTCTCAAATGTAATAACGGATGCTAGAATGTGATTCGGGGTGGAATTCCATGTCTAAAAATATTATTATTAGCTGTTTTTAAAAATCAAGTGTTTTTGCTGCCCAAGGAAGAAAACGCGTGATGCCGCGGTCAGAAAAAAGGCTGCCCAGGAGGAAAAAATTTTTTTTTCTCAAATGTAATAACGGATGCTAGAATGTGATTCGGGGTGGAATTCCATGTCTAAAAATATTATTATTAGCTGTTTTTAAAAATCAAGTGTTTTTGCTGCCCGAGGAAGAAAACGCGTGATGCCGCGGTCAGAAAAAAAGCTGCCCAGGAGCAAAAAAAATTTTTTTTTCTCAAATGTAATAACGGATGCTAGAATGTGATTCGGGGTGGAATTCCATGTCTAACAATATTATTATTAGCTGTTTTTAACAATCGCGTGTTTTTGCTGCCCGAGGAAGAAAACGCGCGATGCCGCGGTCAGAAAAAAAGCTGCCCAGGAGGAAAAAAAATTTTTTTTTCTCAAATGTAATAACGGATGCTAGAATGTGATTCGGGGTGGAATTCCATGTCTAAAAATATTATTATTAGCTGTTTTTAAAAATCAAGTGTTTTTGCTGCCCGAGGAAGAAAACGCGTGATGCCGCGGTCAGAAAAAAAGCTGACCAGGAGCAAAAAAAAATTTTTTTTCTCAAATGTAATAACGGATGCTAGAATGTTATTCGGGGTTGAATTCCATGTCTAAAAATATTATTATTAGCTGTTTTTAAAAATCGAGTGTTTTTGCTGCCCGAGGAAGAAAACGCGTGATGCCGCGGTAAGAAAAAGAGCTGCCCAGGAGGAAAAAAATTTTTTTTTTCTCAAATGTAATAACGGATGCTAGAATGTGATTCGGGGTGGAATTCCATGTCTAAAAATATTATTATTAGCTGTTTTTAAAAATCAAGTGTTTTTGCTGCCCGAGGAAGAAAACGCGTGATGCCGCGGTCAGAAAAAAAGCTGTCCAGGAGCAAAAAAAATTTTTTTTCTCAAATGTAATAACGGATGGTAAAATGTGATTCGGGGTGGAATTCCATGTCTAACAATATTATTATTAGCTGTTTTTAAAAATCGAGTGTTTCTGCTGCCCGAGGAAGAAAACGCGTGATGCCGCGATCAGAAAAAAAGCTGCCAGGAACAAAAAATTTTTTTTTCTCAAATGTAATAACGGATGCTAGAATGTGATTCGGGGTGGAATTCCATGTCTAAAAATATTATTATTAGCTGTTTTTAAAAATCGAGTGTTTTTGCTGCCCGAGGAAGAAAACGCGTGATGCCGCGGTCAGAAAAAAGGCTGCCAAGGAGGAAAATATATTTTTTTTCTCAAATGTAATAACGGATGCTAGAATGTGATTCGGGTTGGAATTCCATGTCTAAAAATATTATTATTAGCTGTTTTTAAAAATCAAGTGTTTTTGCTGCCCGAGGAAGAAAACGCGTGATGCTGCGGTCAGAAAAAAAGCTGCCCAGGAGCAAAAAAAATTTTTTTTCTCAAATGTAATAACGGATGGTAAAATGTGATTCGGGGTGGAATTCCATGTCTAACAATATTATTATTAGCTGTTTTTAAAAATCGATTGTTTTTGCTGCCCGAGGAAGAAAACGCGTGATACCGCGATCAGAAAAAAAGCTGCCCAGGAACAAAAATTTTTTTTTTCTCAAATGTAATAACGGATGCTAGAATGTGATTCGGGGTGGAATTCCATGTCTAAAAATATTATTATTAGCTGTTTTTAAAAATCAAGTGTTTTTGCTGCCCCAGGAATAAAACGCGTGATGCCACGGTCAGAAAAAAAGCTGCCCAGGAGCAAAAAAATTTTTTTTTTCTCAAATGTGATAACGGATGCTAGAATGTGATTCCAGGTGGAATTCCATGTCTAACAATATTATTATTAGCTGTTTTTAAAAATCAAGTGTTTTTGCTGCCCGAGGAAGAAAACGCGTGATGCCGCGGTCAGAAAAAAAGCTGCCCAGGAGCAAAAAAAATTTTTTTTTCTCAAATGTAATAACGGATGCTAGAATGTGATTCCGTGTGGAATTCCATGTCTAACAATATTATTATTAGCTGT
This sequence comes from Arizona elegans, assembly GCA_022577455.1. Classification (NCBI taxonomy): domain Eukaryota; kingdom Metazoa; phylum Chordata; class Lepidosauria; order Squamata; family Colubridae; genus Arizona; species Arizona elegans. The sequence goes on from JAKOOJ010000001.1 coordinate 162,886,527, forward strand.
TTTTAAAAATCGAGTGTTTTTGCTGCCCGAGGAAGAAAACGCGTGATGCCGCGGTCAGAAAAAAGGCTGCCCAGGAGGAAAAATTTTTTTTTTCTCAAATGTAATAACGGATGCTAGAATGTGATTCGGGGTGGAATTCCATGTCTAAAAATATTATTATTAGCTGTTTTTAAAAATCAAGTGATTTTGCTGCCCGAGGAAGAAAACGCGTGATGCCGCGGTCAGAAAAAAAGCTGCCCAGGAGCAAAAAAAATTTTTTTTTCTCAAATGTAATAACGGATGCTAGAATGTTATTCGGGGTGGAATTCCATGTCTAAAAATATTATTATTAGCTGTTTTTAAAAATCGAGTGTTTTTGCTGCCGGAGGAAGAAAATGCGTGATGCCGCGGTCAGAAAAAAAGCTGCCCAGGAGGAAAAAAATTTTTTTTTTCTCAAATGTAATAACGGATGCTAGAATGTGATTCGGGGTGGAATTCCATGTCTAAAAATATTATTATTAGCTGTTTTTAAAAATCAAGTGTTTTTGCTGCCCGAGGAAGAAAACGCGTGATGCCGCGGTCAGAAAAAAAGCTGCCCAGGAGCAAAAAAAATTTTTTTTCTCAAATGTAATAACGGATGGTAAAATGTGATTCGGGGTGGAATTCCATGTCTAACAATATTATTATTAGCTGTTTTTAAAAATCGATTGTTTTTGCTGCCCGAGGAAGAAAACGCGTGATACCGCGATCAGAAAAAAAGCTGCCCAGGAACAAAAATTTTTTTTTTCTCAAATGTAATAACGGATGCTAGAATGTGATTCGGGGTGGAATTCCATGTCTAAAAATATTATTATTAGCTGTTTTTAAAAATCAAGTGTTTTTGCTGCCCCAGGAATAAAACGCGTGATGCCACGGTCAGAAAAAAAGCTGCCCAGGAGAAAAAAAAATTTTTTTTTTCTCAAATGTGATAACGGATGCTAGAATGTGATTCCAGGTGGAATTCCATGTCTAACAATATTATTATTAGCTGTTTTTAAAAATCAAGTGTTTTTGCTGCCCGAGGAAGAAAACGCGTGATGCCGCGGTCAGAAAAAAAGCTGCCCAGGAGCAAAAAAAATTTTTTTTTCTCAAATGTAATAACGGATGCTAGAATGTTATTCGGGGTGGAATTCCATGTCTAAAAATATTATTATTAGCTGTTTTTAAAAATCGAGTGTTTTTGCTGCCCGAGGAAGAAAACGCGTGATGCCGCGGTCAGAAAAAAAGCTGCCCAGGAGGAAAAAAAATTTTTTTTCTCAAATGTAATAACGGATGCTAGAATGTGATTCGGGGTGGAATTCCATGTCTAAAAATATTATTATTAGCTGTTTTTAAAAATCAAGTGTTTTTGCTGCCAGAGGAAGAAAACGCGTGATGCCGCGGTCAGAAAAAAGGCTGCCCAGGAGGAAAATTTTTTTTTTTCTCAAATGTAATAACGGATGCTAGAATGTGATTCGGGGTGGAATTCCATGTCTAAAAATATTATTATTAGCTGTTTTTAAAAATCAAGTGTTTTTGCTGCCCGAAGAAGAAAACGCGTGATGCCGCGGTCAGAAAAAAAGCTGCCCAGGAGCAAAAAAAATTTTTTTTCTCAAATGTAATAACGGATGCTAGAATGTGATTCGGGGTGGAATTCCATGTCTAAAAATATTATTATTAGCTGTTTTTAAAAATCGAGTGTTTTTGCTGCCCGAGGAAGAAAACGCGTGATGCCGCGGTCAGAAAAAAAGCTGCCCAGAAGGAAAAAAAATTTTTTTTTCTCAAATGTAATAACGGATGCTAGAATGTGATTCGGGGTGGAATTCCATGTCTAAAAATATTATTATTAGCTGTTTTTAAAAATCAAGTGTTTTTGCTGCCCGAGGAAGAAAACGCGTGATGCCGCGGTCAGAAAAAAAGCTGCCCAGGAGCAAAAAAAATTTTTTTTCTCAAATGTAATAACGGATGATAAAATGTGATTCGGGGTGGAATTCCATGTCTAACAATATTATTATTAGCTGTTTTTAAAAATCGATTGTTTTTGCTGCCCGAGGAAGAAAACGCGTGATACCGCGATCAGAAAAAAAGCTGCCCAGGAACAAAAATTTTTTTTTTCTCAAATGTAATAACGGATGCTAGAATGTGATTCGGGGTGGAATTCCATGTCTAAAAATATTATTATTAGCTGTTTTTAAAAATCAAGTGTTTTTGCTGCCCCAGGAATAAAACGCGTGATGCCACGGTCAGAAAAAAAGCTGCCCAGGAGCAAAAAAAATTTTTTTTTCTCAAATGTGATAACGGATGCTAGAATGTGATTCCGGGTGGAATTCCATGTCTAACAATATTATTATTAGCTGTTTTTAAAAATCAAGTGTTTTTGCTGCCCGAGGAAGAAAACGCGTGATGCCGCGGTCAGAAAAAAACCTGCCCAGGAGCAAAAAAATTTTTTTTTTCTCAAATGTAATAACGGATGCTAGAATGTTATTCGGGGTGGAATTCCATGTCTAAAAATATTATTATTAGCTGTTTTTAAAAATCGAGTGTTTTTGCTGCCCGAGGAAGAAAACGCGTGATGCCGCGGTCAGAAAAAAAGCTGCCCAGGAGGAAAAAAAATTTTTTTTTCTCAAATGTAATAACGGATGCTAGAATGTGATTCGGGGTGGAATTCCATGTCTAAAAATATTATTATTAGCTGTTTTTAAAAATCAAGTGTTTTTGCTGCCCGAGGAAGAAAACGCGTGATGCCGCGGTCAGAAAAAAGGCTGCCCAGGAGGAAAAATTTTTTTTTTCTCAAATGTAATAACGGATGCTAGAATGTGATTCGGGGTGGAATTCCATGTCTAAAAATATTATTCTTAGCTGTTTTTAAAAATCAAGTGTTTTTGCTGCCCGAGGAAGAAACCGCGTGATGCCGCGGTCAGAAAAAAAGCTGCCCAGGAACAAAAAATTTTTTTTCTCAAATGTAATAACGGATGGTAAAATGTGATTCGGGGTGGAATTCCATGTCTAACAATATTATTATTAGCTGTTTTTAAAAATCGAGTGTTTTTGCTGCCCGAGGAAGAAAACGCGTGATGCCGCGATCAGAAAAAAAGCTGCCCAGGAACAAAAAATTTTTTTTTTCTCAAATGTAATAACGGATGCTAGAATGTGATTCGGGGTGGAATTCCATGTCTAAAAATATTATTATTAGCTGTTTTTAAAAATCGAGTGTTTTTGCTGCCCGAGGAAGAAAACGCGTGATGCCGCGGTCAGAAAAAAGGCTGCCCAGGAGGAAAATATTTTTTTTTTCTCAAATGTAATAACGGATGCTAGAATGTGATTCGGGGTGGAATTCCATGTCTAAAAATATTATTATTAGCTGTTTTTAAAAATCAAGTGTTTTTGCTGCCCGAGGAAGAAAACGCGTGATGCCGCGGTCAGAAAAAAAGCTGCCCAGGAACAAAAATTTTTTTTTCTCAAATGTAATAACGGATGGTAAAATGTGATTCGGGGTGGAATTCCATGTCTAACAATATTATTATTAGCTGTTTTTAAAAATCGAGTGTTTTTGCTGCCCGAGGAAGAAAACGCGTGATGCCGCGGTCAGAAAAAAGGCTGCCCAGGAGGAAAATATTTTTTTTTTCTCAAATGTAATAACGGATGCTAGAATGTGATTCGGGGTGGAATTCCATGTCTAAAAATATTATTATTAGCTGTTTTTAAAAATCAAGTGTTTTTGCTGCCCGAGGAAGAAAACGCGTGATGCCGCGGTCAGAAAAAAAGCTGGCCAGGAGCAAAAAAATTTTTTTTCCTCAAATGTAATAACGGATGCTAGAATGTGATTCGGGGTGGAATTCCATGTCTAAAAATATTATTATTAGCTGTTTTTAAAAATCAAGTGTTTTTGCTGCCCGAGGAAGAAAACGCGTGATGCCGCGGTCAGAAAAAAAGCTGCCCAGGAGCAAAAAAAATTTTTTTTCTCAAATGTAATAACGGATGGTAAAATGTGATTCGTGGTGGAATTCCATGTCTAACAATATTATTATTAGCTGTTTTTAAAAATCGATTGTTTTTGCTGCCCGAGGAAGAAAACGCGTGATGCCGCGATCAGAAAAAAAGCTGCCCAGGAACAAAAAATTTTTTTTTCTCAAATGTAATAACGGATGCTAGAATGTGATTCGGGGTGGAATTCCATGTCTAAAAATATTATTATTAGCTGTTTTTAAAAATCAAGTGTTTTTGCTGCCCCAGGAAGAAAACGCGTGATGCCGCGGTCAGAAAAAAAGCTGCCCAGGAGCAAAAAAAAATTTTTTTTCTCAAATGTAATAACGGATGCTAGAATGTGATTCCGGGTGGAATTCCATGTCTAACAATATTATTATTAGCTGTTTTTAAAAATCGAGTGTTTTTGCTGCCCGAGGAAGAAAACGCGTGATGCCGCGGTCAGAAAAAAGGCTGCCCAGGAGGAAAAATTTTTTTTTTCTCAAATGTAATAACGGATGCTAGAATGTGATTCGGGGTGGAATTCCATGTCTAAAAATATTATTATTAGCTGTTTTTAAAAATCAAGTGATTTTGCTGCCCGAGGAAGAAAACGCGTGATGCCGCGGTCAGAAAAAAGGCTGCCCAGGAGCAAAAAAATTTTTTTTTTCTCAAATGTAATAACGGATGCTAGAATGTTATTCGGGGTGGAATTCCATGTCTAAAAATATTATTATTAGCTGTTTTTAAAAATCGAGTGTTTTTGCTGCCCGAGGAAGAAAATGCGTGATGCCGCGGTCAGAAAAAAAGCTGCCCAGGAGGAAAAAAAATTTTTTTTTCTCAAATGTAATAACGGATGCTAGAATGTGATTCGGGGTGGAATTCCATGTCTAAAAATATTATTATTAGCTGTTTTTAAAAATCAAGTGTTTTTGCTGCCCGAGGAAGAAAACGCGTGATGCCGCGGTCAGAAAAAAAGCTGCCCAGGAGCAAAAAAAATTTTTTTTCTCAAATGTAATAACGGATGGTAAAATGTGATTCGGGGTGGAATTCCATGTCTAACAATGTTATTATTAGCTGTTTTTAAAAATCGATTGTTTTTGCTGCCCGAGGAAGAAAACGCGTGATACCGCGATCAGAAAAAAAGCTGCCCAGGAACAAAAATTTTTTTTTTCTCAAATGTAATAACGGATGCTAGAATGTGATTCGGGGTGGAATTCCATGTCTAAAAATATTATTATTAGCTGTTTTTAAAAATCAAGTGTTTTTGCTGCCCCAGGAATAAAACGCGTGATGCCACGGTCAGAAAAAAAGCTGCCCAGGAGCAAAAAAATTTTTTTTTTCTCAAATGTGATAACGGATGCTAGAATGTGATTCCGGGTGGAATTCCATGTCTAACAATATTATTATTAGCTGTTTTTAAAAATCAAGTGTTTTTGCTGCCCGAGGAAGAAAACGCGTGATGCCGCGGTCAGAAAAAAAGCTGCCCAGGAGCAAAAAAAATTTTTTTTTCTCAAATGTAATAACGGATGCTAGAATGTTATTCGGGGTGGAATTCCATGTCTAAAAATATTATTATTAGCTGTTTTTAAAAATCGAGTGTTTTTGCTGCCCGAGGAAGAAAACGCGTGATGCCGCGGTCAGAAAAAAACCTGCCCAGGAGGAAAAAAATTTTTTTTTTCTCAAATGTAATAACGGATGCTAGAATGTGATTCGGGGTGGAATTCCATGTCTAAAAATATTATTATTAGCTGTTTTTAAAAATCAAGTGTTTTTGAAGCCCGAGGAAGAAACCGCGTGATGCCGCGGTCAGAAAAAAAGCTGCCCAGGAACAAAAAATTTTTTTTCTCAAATGTAATAACGGATGGTAAAATGTGATTCGGGGTGGAATTCCATGTCTAACAATATTATTATTAGCTGTTTTTAAAAATCGAGTGTTTTTGCTGCCCGAGGAAGAAAACGCGTGATGCCGCGATCAGAAAAAAAGCTGCCCAGGAACAAAAAATTTTTTTTTTCTCAAATGTAATAACGGATGCTAGAATGTGATTCGGGGTGGAATTCCATGTCTAAAAATATTATTATTAGCTGTTTTTAAAAATCGAGTGTTTTTGCTGCCCAAGGAAGAAAACGCGTGATGCCGCGGTCAGAAAAAAGGCTGCCCAGGAGGAAAATATTTTTTTTTTCTCAAATGTAATAACGGATGCTAGAATGTGATTCGGGGTGGAATTCCATGTCTAAAAATATTATTATTAGCTGTTTTTAAAAATCAAGTGTTTTTGCTGCCCGAGGAAGAAAACGCGTGATGCCGCGGTCAGAAAAAAAGCTGCCCAGGAGCAAAAAAATTTTTTTTTTCTCAAATGTAATAACGGATGCTAGAATGTGATTCGGGGTGGAATTCCATGTCTAAAAATATTATTATTAGCTGTTTTTAAAAATCAAGTGTTTTTGCTGCCCGAGGAAGAAAACGCGTGATGCCGCGGTCAGAAAAAAAGCTGCCCAGGAGCAAAAAAAATTTTTTTTCTCAAATGTAATAACGGATGGTAAAATGTGATTCGGGGTGGAATTCCATGTCTAAAAATATTATTATTAGCTGTTTTTAAAAATTGAGTGTTTTTGCTGCCCGAGGAAGAAAACGCGTGATGCCGCGGTCAGAAAAAAACCTGCCCAGGAGGAAAAAAAATTTTTTTTTCTCAAATGTAATAACGGATGCTAGAATGTGATTCGGGGTGGAATTCCATGTCTAAAAATATTATTATTAGCTGTTTTTAAAAATCAAGTGTTTTTGCTGCCCGAGGAAGAAACCGCGTGATGCCGCGGTCAGAAAAAAAGCTGCCCAGGAACAAAAAATTTTTTTTCTCAAATGTAATAACGGATGGTAAAATGTGATTCGGGGTGGAATTCCATGTCTAACAATATTATTATTAGCTGTTTTTAAAAATCGAGTGTTTTTGCTGCCCGAGGAAGAAAACGCGTGATGCCGCGATCAGAAAAAAAGCTGCCCAGGAACAAAAAATTTTTTTTTCTCAAATGTAATAACGGATGCTAGAATGTGATTCGGGGTGGAATTCCATGTCTAAAAATATTATTATTAGCTGTTTTTAAAAATCGAGTGTTTTTGCTGCCCAAGGAAGAAAACGCGTGATGCCGCGGTCAGAAAAAAGGCTGCCCAGGAGGAAAATATTTTTTTTTTCTCAAATGTAATAACGGATGCTAGAATGTGATTCGGGGTGGAATTCCATGTCTAAAAATATTATTATTAGCTGTTTTTAAAAATCGAGTGTTTTTGCTGCCCGAGGAAGAAAACGCGTGATGCCGCGGTCAGAAAAAAGGCTGCCAAGGAGGAAAATATATTTTTTTTCTCAAATGTAATAACGGATGCTAGAATGTGATTCGGGTTGGAATTCCATGTCTAAAAATATTATTATTAGCTGTTTTTAAAAATCAAGTGTTTTTGCTGCCCGAGGAAGAAAACGCGTGATGCTGCGGTCAGAAAAAAAGCTGCCCAGGAGCAAAAAAAATTTTTTTTCTCAAATGTAATAACGGATGGTAAAATGTGATTCGGGGTGGAATTCCATGTCTAACAATATTATTATTAGCTGTTTTTAAAAATCGATTGTTTTTGCTGCCCGAGGAAGAAAACGCGTGATACCGCGATCAGAAAAAAAGCTGCCCAGGAACAAAAATTTTTTTTTTCTCAAATGTAATAACGGATGCTAGAATGTGATTCGGGGTGGAATTCCATGTCTAAAAATATTATTATTAGCTGTTTTTAAAAATCAAGTGTTTTTGCTGCCCCAGGAATAAAACGCGTGATGCCACGGTCAGAAAAAAAGCTGCCCAGGAGCAAAAAAATTTTTTTTTTCTCAAATGTGATAACGGATGCTAGAATGTGATTCCAGGTGGAATTCCATGTCTAACAATATTATTAGCTGTTTTTAAAAATCAAGTGTTTTTGCTGCCCGAGGAAGAAAACGCGTGATGCCGCGGTCAGAAAAAAAGCTGCCCAGGAGCAAAAAAAATTTTTTTTTCTCAAATGTAATAACGGATGCTAGAATGTGATTCCGTGTGGAATTCCATGTCTAACAATATTATTATTAGCTGTTTTTAAAAATCGAGTGTTTTTGCTGCTCGAGGAAGAAAACGCGTGATGCCGCGGTCAGAAAAAAGGCTGCCCAGGAGGAAAAATTTTTTTTTTCTCAAATGTAATAACGGATGCTAGAATGTGATTCGGGGTGGAATTCCATGTCTAAAAATATTATTATTAGCTGTTTTTAAAAATCAAGTGATTTTGCTGCCCGAGGAAGAAAACGCGTGATGCCGCGGTCAGAAAAAAAGCTGCCCAGGAGCAAAAAAAATTTTTTTTTCTCAAATGTAATAACGGATGCTAGAATGTTATTCGGGGTGGAATTCCATGTCTAAAAATATTATTATTAGCTGTTTTTAAAAATCGAGTGTTTTTGCTGCCCGAGGAAGAAAATGCGTGATGCCGCGGTCAGAAAAAAAGCTGCCCAGGAGGAAAAAAATTTTTTTTTTCTCAAATGTAATAACGGATGCTAGAATGTGATTCGGGGTGGAATTCCATGTCTAAAAATATTATTATTAGCTGTTTTTAAAAATCAAGTGTTTTTGCTGCCCGAGGAAGAAAACGCGTGATGCCGCGGTCAGAAAAAAAGCTGCCCAGGAGCAAAAAAAATTTTTTTTCTCAAATGTAATAACGGATGGTAAAATGTGATTCGGGGTGGAATTCCATGTCTAACAATATTATTATTAGCTGTTTTTAAAAATCGATTGTTTTTGCTGCCCGAGGAAGAAAACGCGTGATACCGCGATCAGAAAAAAAGCTGCCCAGGAACAAAAATTTTTTTTTTCTCAAATGTAATAACGGATGCTAGAATGTGATTCCAGGTGGAATTCCATGTCTAACAATATTATTATTAGCTGTTTTTAAAAATCAAGTGTTTTTGCTGCCCGAGGAAGAAAACGCGTGATGCCGCGGTCAGAAAAAAAGCTGCCCAGGAGCAAAAAAAATTTTTTTTTCTCAAATGTAATAACGGATGCTAGAATGTTATTCGGGGTGGAATTCCATGTCTAAAAATATTATTATTAGCTGTTTTTAAAAATCGAGTGTTTTTGCTGCCCGAGGAAGAAAACGCGTGATGCCGCGGTCAGAAAAAAAGCTGCCCAGGAGGAAAAAATTTTTTTTTTCTCAAATGTAATAACGGATGCTAGAATGTGATTCGGGGTGGAATTCCATGTCTAAAAATATTATTATTAGCTGTTTTTAAAAATCAAGTGTTTTTGCTGCCAGAGGAAGAAAACGCGTGATGCCGCGGTCAGAAAAAAGGCTGCCCAGGAGGAAAATTTTTTTTTTTCTCAAATGTAATAACGGATGCTAGAATGTGATTCGGGGTGGAATTCCATGTCTAAAAATATTATTATTAGCTGTTTTTAAAAATCAAGTGTTTTTGCTGCCCGAAGAAGAAAACGCGTGATGCCGCGGTCAGAAAAAAAGCTGCCCAGGAGCAAAAAAAAATTTTTTTTCTCAAATGTAATAACGGATGCTAGAATGTGATTCGGGGTGGAATTCCATGTCTAAAAATATTATTATTAGCTGTTTTTAAAAATCGAGTGTTTTTGCTGCCCGAGGAAGAAAACGCGTGATGCCGCGGTCAGAAAAAAAGCTGCCCAGAAGGAAAAAAAATTTTTTTTTCTCAAATGTAATAACGGATGCTAGAATGTGATTCGGGGTGGAATTCCATGTCTAAAAATATTATTATTAGCTGTTTTTAAAAATCAAGTGTTTTTGCTGCCCGAGGAAGAAAACGCGTGATGCCGCGGTCAGAAAAAAAGCTGCCCAGGAGCAAAAAAAATTTTTTTTTCTCAAATGTAATAACGGATGCTAGAATGTGATTCGGGGTGGAATTCCATGTCTAAAAATATTATTATTAGCTGTTTTTAAAAATCAAGTGTTTTTGCTGCCCGAGGAAGAAAATGCGTGATGCCGCGGTCAGAAAAAAAGCTGCCCAGGAGCAAAAAAATTTTTTTTCCTCAAATGTAATAACGGATGCTAGAATGTGATTCGGGGTGGAATTCCATGTCTAAAAATATTATTATTAGCTGTTTTTAAAAATCAAGTGTTTTTGCTGCCCGAGGAAGAAAACGCGTGATGCCGCGGTCAGAAAAAAAGCTGCCCAGGAGCAAAAAAAATTTTTTTTCTCAAATGTAATAACGGATGGTAAAATGTGATTCGGGGTGGAATTCCATGTCTAACAATATTATTATTAGCTGTTTTTAAAAATCGATTGTTTTTGCTGCCCGAGGAAGAAAACGCGTGATACCGCGATCAGAAAAAAAGCTGCCCAGGAACAAAAATTTTTTTTTTCTCAAATGTAATAACGGATGCTAGAATGTGATTCGGGGTGGAATTCCATGTCTAAAAATATTATTATTAGCTGTTTTTAAAAATCAAGTGTTTTTGCTGCCCCAGGAATAAAACGCGTGATGCCACGGTCAGAAAAAAAGCTGCCCAGGAGCAAAAAAAATTTTTTTTTCTCAAATGTGATAACGGATGCTAGAATGTGATTCCGGGTGGAATTCCATGTCTAACAATATTATTATTAGCTGTTTTTAAAAATCAAGTGTTTTTGCTGCCCGAGGAAGAAAACGCGTGATGCCGCGGTCAGAAAAAAAGCTGCCCAGGAGCAAAAAAAATTTTTTTTTCTCAAATGTAATAACGGATGCTAGAATGTGATTCGGGGTGGAATTCCATGTCTAAAAATATTATTATTAGCTGTTTTTAAAAATCAAGTGTTTTTGCTGCCCGAGGAAGAAAATGCGTGATGCCGCGGTCAGAAAAAAAGCTGCCCAGGAGCAAAAAAATTTTTTTTCCTCAAATGTAATAACGGATGCTAGAATGTGATTCGGGGTGGAATTCCATGTCTAAAAATATTATTATTAGCTGTTTTTAAAAATCAAGTGTTTTTGCTGCCCGAGGAAGAAAACGCGTGATGCCGCGGTCAGAAAAAAAGCTGCCCAGGAGCAAAAAAAATTTTTTTTCTCAAATGTAATAACGGATGGTAAAATGTGATTCGGGGTGGAATTCCATGTCTAACAATATTATTATTAGCTGTTTTTAAAAATCGATTGTTTTTGCTGCCCGAGGAAGAAAACGCGTGATACCGCGATCAGAAAAAAAGCTGCCCAGGAACAAAAATTTTTTTTTTCTCAAATGTAATAACGGATGCTAGAATGTGATTCGGGGTGGAATTCCATGTCTAAAAATATTATTATTAGCTGTTTTTAAAAATCAAGTGTTTTTGCTGCCCCAGGAATAAAACGCGTGATGCCACGGTCAGAAAAAAAGCTGCCCAGGAGCAAAAAAAATTTTTTTTTCTCAAATGTGATAACGGATGCTAGAATGTGATTCCGGGTGGAATTCCATGTCTAACAATATTATTATTAGCTGTTTTTAAAAATCAAGTGTTTTTGCTGCCCGAGGAAGAAAACGCGTGATGCCGCGGTCAGAAAAAAACCTGCCCAGGAGCAAAAAAATTTTTTTTTTCTCAAATGTAATAACGGATGCTAGAATGTGATTCGGGGTGGAATTCCATGTCTAAAAATATTATTATTAGCTGTTTTTAAAAATCAAGTGTTTTTGCTGCCCGAGGAAGAAAACGCGTGATGCCGCGGTCAGAAAAAAGGCTGCCCAGGAGGAAAAATTTTTTTTTTCTCAAATGTAATAACGGATGCTAGAATGTGATTCGGGGTGGAATTCCATGTCTAAAAATATTATTCTTAGCTGTTTTTAAAAATCAAGTGTTTTTGCTGCCCGAGGAAGAAACCGCGTGATGCCGCGGTCAGAAAAAAAGCTGCCCAGGAACAAAAATTTTTTTTTCTCAAATGTAATAACGGATGGTAAAATGTGATTCGGGGTGGAATTCCATGTCTAACAATATTATTATTAGCTGTTTTTAAAAATCGAGTGTTTTTGCTGCCCGAGGAAGAAAACGCGTGATGCCGCGATCAGAAAAAAAGCTGCCCAGGAACAAAAAATTTTTTTTTTCTCAAATGTAATAACGGATGCTAGAATGTGATTCGGGGTGGAATTCCATGTCTAAAAATATTATTATTAGCTGTTTTTAAAAATCGAGTGTTTTTGCTGCCCGAGGAAGAAAACGCGTGATGCCGCGGTCAGAAAAAAGGCTGCCCAGGAGGAAAATATTTTTTTTTTCTCAAATGTAATAACGGATGCTAGAATGTGATTCGGGGTGGAATTCCATGTCTAAAAATATTATTATTAGCTGTTTTTAAAAATCAAGTGTTTTTGCTGCCCGAGGAAGAAAACGCGTGATGCCGCGGTCAGAAAAAAAGCTGCCCAGGAACAAAAAATTTTTTTTCTCAAATGTAATAACGGATGGTAAAATGTGATTCGGGGTGGAATTCCATGTCTAACAATATTATTATTAGCTGTTTTTAAAAATCGAGTGTTTTTGCTGCCCGAGGAAGAAAACGCGTGATGCCGCGGTCAGAAAAAAGGCTGCCCAGGAGGAAAATATTTTTTTTTTCTCAAATGTAATATCGGATGCTAGAATGTGATTCGGGGTGGAATTCCATGTCTAAAAATATTATTATTAGCTGTTTTTAAAAATCAAGTGTTTTTGCTGCCCGAGGAAGAAAACGCGTGATGCCGCGGTCAGAAAAAAAGCTGGCCAGGAGCAAAAAAATTTTTTTTCCTCAAATGTAATAACGGATGCTAGAATGTGATTCGGGGTGGAATTCCATGTCTAAAAATATTATTATTAGCTGTTTTTAAAAATCAAGTGTTTTTGCTGCCCGAGGAAGAAAACGCGTGATGCCGCGGTCAGAAAAAAAGCTGCCCAGGAGCAAAAAAAATTTTTTTTCTCAAATGTAATAACGGATGGTAAAATGTGATTCGGGGTGGAATTCCATGTCTAACAATATTATTATTAGCTGTTTTTAAAAATCGATTGTTTTTGCTGCCCGAGGAAGAAAACGCGTGATGCCGCGATCAGAAAAAAAGCTGCCCAGGAACAAAAAATTTTTTTTTCTCAAATGTAATAACGGATGCTAGAATGTGATTCGGGGTGGAATTCCATGTCTAAAAATATTATTATTAGCTGTTTTTAAAAATCGAGTGTTTTTGCTGCCCCAGGAAGAAAACGCGTGATGCCGCGGTCAGAAAAAAAGCTGCCCAGGAGCAAAAAAAATTTTTTTTTCTCAAATGTAATAACGGATGCTAGAATGTGATTCCGGGTGGAATTCCATGTCTAACAATATTATTATTAGCTGTTTTTAAAAATCGAGTGTTTTTGCTGCCCGAGGAAGAAAACGCGTGATGCCGCGGTCAGAAAAAAGGCTGCCCAGGAGGAAAAATTTTTTTTTTCTCAAATGTAATAACGGATGCTAGAATGTGATTCGGGGTGGAATTCCATGTCTAAAAATATTATTATTAGCTGTTTTTAAAAATCAAGTGATTTTGCTGCCCGAGGAAGAAAACGCGTGATGCCACGGTCAGAAAAAAGGCTGCCCAGGAGCAAAAAAATTTTTTTTTTCTCAAATGTAATAACGGATGCTAGAATGTTATTCGGGGTGGAATTCCATGTCTAAAAATATTATTATTAGCTGTTTTTAAAAATCGAGTGTTTTTGCTGCCCGAGGAAGAAAATGCGTGATGCCGCGGTCAGAAAAAAAGCTGCCCAGGAGGAAAAAAAATTTTTTTTTCTCAAATGTAATAACGGATGCTAGAATGTGATTCGGGGTGGAATTCCATGTCTAAAAATATTATTATTAGCTGTTTTTAAAAATCAAGTGTTTTTGCTGCCCGAGGAAGAAAACGCGTGATGCCGCGGTCAGAAAAAAAGCTGCCCAGGAGCAAAAAAAATTTTTTTTCTCAAATGTAATTACGGATGGTAAAATGTGATTCGGGGTGGAATTCCATGTCTAACAATGTTATTATTAGCTGTTTTTAAAAATCGATTGTTTTTGCTGCCCGAGGAAGAAAACGCGTGATACCGCGATCAGAAAAAAAGCTGCCCAGGAACAAAAATTTTTTTTTTCTCAAATGTAATAACGGATGCTAGAATGTGATTCGGGGTGGAATTCCATGTCTAAAAATATTATTATTAGCTGTTTTTAAAAATCAAGTGTTTTTGCTGCCCCAGGAATAAAACGCGTGATGCCACGGTCAGAAAAAAAGCTGCCCAGGAGCAAAAAAATTTTTTTTTTCTCAAATGTGATAACGGATGCTAGAATGTGATTCCGGGTGGAATTCCATGTCTAACAATATTATTATTAGCTGTTTTTAAAAATCAAGTGTTTTTGCTGCCCGAGGAAGAAAACGCGTGATGCCGCGGTCAGAAAAAAAGCTGCCCAGGAGCAAAAAAAATTTTTTTTTCTCAAATGTAATAACGGATGCTAGAATGTTATTCGGGGTGGAATTCCATGTCTAAAAATATTATTATTAGCTGTTTTTAAAAATCGAGTGTTTTTGCTGCCCGAGGAAGAAAACGCGTGATGCCGCGGTCAGAAAAAAACCTGCCCAGGAGGAAAAAAAATTTTTTTTTCTCAAATGTAATAACGGATGCTAGAATGTGATTCGGGGTGGAATTCCATGTCTAAAAATATTATTATTAGCTGTTTTTAAAAATCAAGTGTTTTTGCTGCCCGAGGAAGAAACCGCGTGATGCCGCGGTCAGAAAAAAAGCTGCCCAGGAACAAAAAATTTTTTTTCTCAAATGTAATAACGGATGGTAAAATGTGATTCGGGGTGGAATTCCATGTCTAACAATATTATTATTAGCTGTTTTTAAAAATCGAGTGTTTTTGCTGCCCGAGGAAGAAAACGTGTGATGCCGCGATCAGAAAAAAAGCTGCCCAGGAACAAAAAAATTTTTTTTTCTCAAATGTAATAACGGATGCTAGAATGTGATTCGGGGTGGAATTCCATGTCTAAAAATATTATTATTAGCTGTTTTTAAAAATCGAGTGTTTTTGCTGCCCAAGGAAGAAAACGCGTGATGCCGCGGTCAGAAAAAAGGCTGCCCAGGAGGAAAATATTTTTTTTTTCTCAAATGTAATAACGGATGCTAGAATGTGATTCGGGGTGGAATTCCATGTCTAAAAATATTATTATTAGCTGTTTTTAAAAATCAAGTGTTTTTGCTGCCCGAGGAAGAAAACGCGTGATGCCGCGGTCAGAAAAAAAGCTGCCCAGGAGCAAAAAAATTTTTTTTCCTCAAATGTAATAACGGATGCTAGAATGTGATTCGGGGTGGAATTCCATGTCTAAAAATATTATTATTAGCTGTTTTTAAAAATCAAGTGTTTTTGCTGCCCCAGGAATAAAACGCGTGATGCCACGGTCAGAAAAAAAGCTGCCCAGGAGCAAAAAAATTTTTTTTTTCTCAAATGTGATAACGGATGCTAGAATGTGATTCCGGGTGGAATTCCATGTCTAACAATATTATTATTAGCTGTTTTTAAAAATCAAGTGTTTTTGCTGCCCGAGGAAGAAAACGCGTGATGCCGCGGTCAGAAAAAAAGCTGCCCAGGAGCAAAAAAAATTTTTTTTTCTCAAATGTAATAACGGATGCTAGAATGTTATTCGGGGTGGAATTCCATGTCTAAAAATATTATTATTAGCTGTTTTTAAAAATCGAGTGTTTTTGCTGCCCGAGGAAGAAAACGCGTGATGCCGCGGTCAGAAAAAAACCTGCCCAGGAGGAAAAAAAATTTTTTTTTCTCAAATGTAATAACGGATGCTAGAATGTGATTCGGGGTGGAATTCCATGTCTAAAAATATTATTATTAGCTGTTTTTAAAAATCAAGTGTTTTTGCTGCCCGAGGAAGAAACCGCGTGATGCCGCGGTCAGAAAAAAAGCTGCCCAGGAACAAAAAATTTTTTTTCTCAAATGTAATAACGGATGGTAAAATGTGATTCGGGGTGGAATTCCATGTCTAACAATATTATTATTAGCTGTTTTTAAAAATCGAGTGTTTTTGCTGCCCGAGGAAGAAAACGTGTGATGCCGCGATCAGAAAAAAAGCTGCCCAGGAACAAAAAAATTTTTTTTTCTCAAATGTAATAACGGATGCTAGAATGTGATTCGGGGTGGAATTCCATGTCTAAAAATATTATTATTAGCTGTTTTTAAAAATCGAGTGTTTTTGCTGCCCAAGGAAGAAAACGCGTGATGCCGCGGTCAGAAAAAAGGCTGCCCAGGAGGAAAATATTTTTTTTTTCTCAAATGTAATAACGGATGCTAGAATGTGATTCGGGGTGGAATTCCATGTCTAAAAATATTATTATTAGCTGTTTTTAAAAATCAAGTGTTTTTGCTGCCCGAGGAAGAAAACGCGTGATGCCGCGGTCAGAAAAAAAGCTGCCCAGGAGCAAAAAAATTTTTTTTCCTCAAATGTAATAACGGATGCTAGAATGTGATTCGGGGTGGAATTCCATGTCTAAAAATATTATTATTAGCTGTTTTTAAAAATCAAGTGTTTTTGCTGCCCGAGGAAGAAAACGCGTGATGCCGCGGTCAGAAAAAAAGCTGCCCAGGAGCAAAAAAAATTTTTTTTCTCAAATGTAATAACGGATGGTAAAATGTGATTCGGGGTGGAATTCCATGTCTAAAAATATTATTATTAGCTGTTTTTAAAAATCAAGTGTTTTTGCTGCCCGAGGAAGAAACCGCGTGATGCCGCGGTCAGAAAAAAAGCTGCCCAGGAACAAAAAATTTTTTTTCTCAAATGTAATAACGGATGGTAAAATGTGATTCGGGGTGGAATTCCATGTCTAACAATATTATTATTAGCTGTTTTTAAAAATCGAGTGTTTTTGCTGCCCGAGGAAGAAAACGCGTGATGCCGCGATCAGAAAAAAAGCTGCCCAGGAACAAAAAATTTTTTTTTTCTCAAATGTAATAACGGATGCTAGAATGTGATTCGGGGTGGAATTCCATGTCTAAAAATATTATTATTAGCTGTTTTTAAAAATCGAGTGTTTTTGCTGCCCAAGGAAGAAAACGCGTGATGCCGCGGTCAGAAAAAAGGCTGCCCAGGAGGAAAATATTTTTTTTTTCTCAAATGTAATAACGGATGCTAGAATGTGATTCGGGGTGGAATTCCATGTCTAAAAATATTATTATTAGCTGTTTTTAAAAATCAAGTGTTTTTGCTGCCCGAGGAAGAAAACGCGTGATGCCGCGGTCAGAAAAAAAGCTGCCCAGGAGCAAAAAAATTTTTTTTCCTCAAATGTAATAACGGATGCTAGAATGTGATTCGGGGTGGAATTCCATGTCTAAAAATATTATTATTAGCTGTTTTTAAAAATCAAGTGTTTTTGCTGCCCGAGGAAGAAAACGCGTGATGCCGCGGTCAGAAAAAAAGCTGCCCAGGAGCAAAAAAAATTTTTTTTCTCAAATGTAATAACGGATGGTAAAATGTGATTCGGGGTGGAATTCCATGTCTAAAAATATTATTATTAGCTGTTTTTAAAAATCGAGTGTTTTTGCTGCCCGAGGAAGAAAACGCGTGATGCCGCGGTCAGAAAAAAACCTGCCCAGGAGGAAAAAAAATTTTTTTTTCTCAAATGTAATAACGGATGCTAGAATGTGATTCGGGGTGGAATTCCATGTCTAAAAATATTATTATTAGCTGTTTTTAAAAATCAAGTGTTTTTGCTGCCCGAGGAAGAAACCGCGTGATGCCGCGGTCAGAAAAAAAGCTGCCCAGGAACAAAAAATTTTTTTTCTCAAATGTAATAACGGATGGTAAAATGTGATTCGGGGTGGAATTCCATGTCTAACAATATTATTATTAGCTGTTTTTAAAAATCGAGTGTTTTTGCTGCCCGAGGAAGAAAACGCGTGATGCCGCGATCAGAAAAAAAGCTGCCCAGGAACAAAAAATTTTTTTTTTCTCAAATGTAATAACGGATGCTAGAATGTGATTCGGGGTGGAATTCCATGTCTAAAAATATTATTATTAGCTGTTTTTAAAAATCGAGTGTTTTTGCTGCCCAAGGAAGAAAACGCGTGATGCCGCGGTCAGAAAAAAGGCTGCCCAGGAGGAAAATATTTTTTTTTTCTCAAATGTAATAACGGATGCTAGAATGTGATTCGGGGTGGAATTCCATGTCTAAAAATATTATTATTAGCTGTTTTTAAAAATCAAGTGTTTTTGCTGCCCGAGGAAGAAAACGCGTGATGCCGCGGTCAGAAAAAAAGCTGCCCAGGAGCAAAAAAATTTTTTTTCCTCAAATGTAATAACGGATGCTAGAATGTGATTCGGGGTGGAATTCCATGTCTAAAAATATTATTATTAGCTGTTTTTAAAAATCAAGTGTTTTTGCTGCCCGAGGAAGAAAACGCGTGATGCCGCGGTCAGAAAAAAAGCTGCCCAGGAGCAAAAAAAATTTTTTTTCTCAAATGTAATAACGGATGGTAAAATGTGATTCGGGGTGGAATTCCATGTCTAACAATGTTATTATTAGCTGTTTTTAAAAATCGATTGTTTTTGCTGCCCGAGGAAGAAAACGCGTGATACCGCGATCAGAAAAAAAGCTGCCCAGGAACAAAAATTTTTTTTTTCTCAAATGTAATAACGGATGCTAGAATGTGATTCGGGGTGGAATTCCATGTCTAAAAATATTATTATTAGCTGTTTTTAAAAATCAAGTGTTTTTGCTGCCCCAGGAATAAAACGCGTGATGCCACGGTCAGAAAAAAAGCTGCCCAGGAGCAAAAAAATTTTTTTTTTCTCAAATGTGATAACGGATGCTAGAATGTGATTCCGGGTGGAATTCCATGTCTAACAATATTATTATTAGCTGTTTTTAAAAATCAAGTGTTTTTGCTGCCCGAGGAAGAAAACGCGTGATGCCGCGGTCAGAAAAAAAGCTGCCCAGGAGCAAAAAAAATTTTTTTTTCTCAAATGTAATAACGGATGCTAGAATGTTATTCGGGGTGGAATTCCATGTCTAAAAATATTATTATTAGCTGTTTTTAAAAATCGAGTGTTTTTGCTGCCCGAGGAAGAAAACGCGTGATGCCGCGGTCAGAAAAAAACCTGCCCAGGAGGAAAAAAAATTTTTTTTTCTCAAATGTAATAACGGATGCTAGAATGTGATTCGGGGTGGAATTCCATGTCTAAAAATATTATTATTAGCTGTTTTTAAAAATCAAGTGTTTTTGCTGCCCGAGGAAGAAACCGCGTGATGCCGCGGTCAGAAAAAAAGCTGCCCAGGAACAAAAAATTTTTTTTCTCAAATGTAATAACGGATGGTAAAATGTGATTCGGGGTGGAATTCCATGTCTAACAATATTATTATTAGCTGTTTTTAAAAATCGAGTGTTTTTGCTGCCCGAGGAAGAAAACGCGTGATGCCGCGATCAGAAAAAAAGCTGCCCAGGAACAAAAAATTTTTTTTTTCTCAAATGTAATAACGGATGCTAGAATGTGATTCGGGGTGGAATTCCATGTCTAAAAATATTATTATTAGCTGTTTTTAAAAATCGAGTGTTTTTGCTGCCCAAGGAAGAAAACGCGTGATGCCGCGGTCAGAAAAAAGGCTGCCCAGGAGGAAAATATTTTTTTTTTCTCAAATGTAATAACGGATGCTAGAATGTGATTCGGGGTGGAATTCCATGTCTAAAAATATTATTATTAGCTGTTTTTAAAAATCAAGTGTTTTTGCTGCCCGAGGAAGAAAACGCGTGATGCCGCGGTCAGAAAAAAAGCTGCCCAGGAGCAAAAAAATTTTTTTTCCTCAAATGTAATAACGGATGCTAGAATGTGATTCGGGGTGGAATTCCATGTCTAAAAATATTATTATTAGCTGTTTTTAAAAATCAAGTGTTTTTGCTGCCCGAGGAAGAAAACGCGTGATGCCGCGGTCAGAAAAAAAGCTGCCCAGGAGCAAAAAAAATTTTTTTTCTCAAATGTAATAACGGATGGTAAAATGTGATTCGGGGTGGAATTCCATGTCTAAAAATATTATTATTAGCTGTTTTTAAAAATCAAGTGTTTTTGCTGCCCGAGGAAGAAACCGCGTGATGCCGCGGTCAGAAAAAAAGCTGCCCAGGAACAAAAAATTTTTTTTCTCAAATGTAATAACGGATGGTAAAATGTGATTCGGGGTGGAATTCCATGTCTAACAATATTATTATTAGCTGTTTTTAAAAATCGAGTGTTTTTGCTGCCCGAGGAAGAAAACGCGTGATGCCGCGATCAGAAAAAAAGCTGCCCAGGAACAAAAAATTTTTTTTTTCTGAAATGTAATAACGGATGCTAGAATGTGATTCGGGGTGGAATTCCATGTCTAAAAATATTATTATTAGCTGTTTTTAAAAATCGAGTGTTTTTGCTGCCCAAGGAAGAAAACGCGTGATGCCGCGGTCAGAAAAAAGGCTGCCCAGGAGGAAAATATTTTTTTTTTCTCAAATGTAATAACGGATGCTAGAATGTGATTCGGGGTGGAATTCCATGTCTAAAAATATTATTATTAGCTGTTTTTAAAAATCAAGTGTTTTTGCTGCCCGAGGAAGAAAACGCGTGATGCCGCGGTCAGAAAAAAAGCTGCCCAGGAGCAAAAAAAATTTTTTTCCTCAAATGTAATAACGGATGCTAGAATGTGATTCGGGGTGGAATTCCATGTCTAAAAATATTATTATTAGCTGTTTTTAAAAATCAAGTGTTTTTGCTGCCCGAGGAAGAAAACGCGTGATGCCGCGGTCAGAAAAAAAGCTGCCCAGGAGCAAAAAAAATTTTTTTTCTCAAATGTAATAACGGATGGTAAAATGTGATTCGGGGTGGAATTCCATGTCTAAAAATATTATTATTAGCTGTTTTTAAAAATCGAGTGTTTTTGCTGCCCGAGGAAGAAAACGCGTGATGCCGCGGTCAGAAAAAAACCTGCCCAGGAGGAAAAAAAATTTTTTTTTCTCAAATGTAATAACGGATGCTAGAATGTGATTCGGGGTGGAATTCCATGTCTAAAAATATTATTATTAGCTGTTTTTAAAAATCAAGTGTTTTTGCTGCCCGAGGAAGAAACCGCGTGATGCCGCGGTCAGAAAAAAAGCTGCCCAGGAACAAAAAATTTTTTTTCTCAAATGTAATAACGGATGGTAAAATGTGATTCGGGGTGGAATTCCATGTCTAACAATATTATTATTAGCTGTTTTTAAAAATCGAGTGTTTTTGCTGCCCGAGGAAGAAAACGCGTGATGCCGCGATCAGAAAAAAAGCTGCCCAGGAACAAAAAATTTTTTTTTTCTCAAATGTAATAACGGATGCTAGAATGTGATTCGGGGTGGAATTCCATGTCTAAAAATATTATTATTAGCTGTTTTTAAAAATCGAGTGTTTTTGCTGCCCAAGGAAGAAAACGCGTGATGCCGCGGTCAGAAAAAAGGCTGCCCAGGAGGAAAATATTTTTTTTTTCTCAAATGTAATAACGGATGCTAGAATGTGATTCGGGGTGGAATTCCATGTCTAAAAATATTATTATTAGCTGTTTTTAAAAATCAAGTGTTTTTGCTGCCCGAGGAAGAAAACGCGTGATGCCGCGGTCAGAAAAAAAGCTGCCCAGGAGCAAAAAAATTTTTTTTCCTCAAATGTAATAACGGATGCTAGAATGTGATTCGGGGTGGAATTCCATGTCTAAAAATATTATTATTAGCTGTTTTTAAAAATCAAGTGTTTTTGCTGCCCGAGGAAGAAAACGCGTGATGCCGCGGTCAGAAAAAAAGCTGCCCAGGAGCAAAAAAAATTTTTTTTCTCAAATGTAATAACGGATGGTAAAATGTGATTCGGGGTGGAATTCCATGTCTAACAATATTATTATTAGCTGTTTTTAAAAATCGATTGTTTTTGCTGCCCGAGGAAGAAAACGCGTGATACCGCGATCAGAAAAAAAGCTGCCCAGGAACAAAAATTTTTTTTTTCTCAAATGTAATAACGGATGCTAGAATGTGATTCGGGGTGGAATTCCATGTCTAAAAATATTATTATTAGCTGTTTTTAAAAATCAAGTGTTTTTGCTGCCCCAGGAATAAAACGCGTGATGCCACGGTCAGAAAAAAAGCTGCCCAGGAGCAAAAAAATTTTTTTTTTCTCAAATGTGATAACGGATGCTAGAATGTGATTCCGGGTGGAATTCCATGTCTAACAATATTATTATTAGCTGTTTTTAAAAATCAAGTGTTTTTGCTGCCCGAGGAAGAAAACGCGTGATGCCGCGGTCAGAAAAAAACCTGCCCAGGAGCAAAAAAAATTTTTTTTTCTCAAATGTAATAACGGATGCTAGAATGTTATTTGGGGTGGAATTCCATGTCTAACAATATTATTATTAGCTGTTTTTAAAAATCAAGTGTTTTTGCTGCCCGAGGAAGAAAACGCGTGATGCCGCGGTCAGAAAAAAAGCTGCCCAGGAGCAAAAAAAATTTTTTTTCTCAAATGTAATAACGGATGGTAAAATGTGATTCGGGGTGGAATTCCATGTCTAACAATATTATTATTAGCTGTTTTTAAAAATCGATTGTTTTTGCTGCCCGAGGAAGAAAACGCGTGATACCGCGATCAGAAAAAAAGCTGCCCAGGAACAAAAATTTTTTTTTTCTCAAATGTAATAACGGATGCTAGAATGTGATTCGGGGTGGAATTCCATGTCTAAAAATATTATTATTAGCTGTTTTTAAAAATCAAGTGTTTTTGCTGCCCCAGGAATAAAACGCGTGATGCCACGGTCAGAAAAAAAGCTGCCCAGGAGCAAAAAAATTTTTTTTTTCTCAAATGTGATAACGGATGCTAGAATGTGATTCCGGGTGGAATTCCATGTCTAACAATATTATTATTAGCTGTTTTTAAAAATCGAGTGTTTTTGCTGCCCGAGGAAGAAAACGCGTGATGCCGCGGTCAGAAAAAAGGCTGCCCAGGAGGAAAAATTTTTTTTTTCTCAAATGTAATAATGGATGCTAGAATGTGATTCGGGGTGGAATTCCATGTCTAAAAATATTATTATTAGCTGTTTTTAAAAATCAAGTGATTTTGCTGCCCGAGGAAGAAAACGCGTGATGCCGCGGTCAGAAAAAAAGCTGCCCAGGAGCAAAAAAAATTTTTTTTTCTCAAATGTAATAACGGATGCTAGAATGTTATTCGGGGTGGAATTCCATGTCTAAAAATATTATTATTAGCTGTTTTTAAAAATCGAGTGTTTTTGCTGCCCGAGGAAGAAAATGCGTGATGCCGCGGTCAGAAAAAAAGCTGCCCAGGAGGAAAAAAATTTTTTTTTTCTCAAATGTAATAACGGATGCTAGAATGTGATTCGGGGTGGAATTCCATGTCTAAAAATATTATTATTAGCTGTTTTTAAAAATCAAGTGTTTTTGCTGCCCGAGGAAGAAAACGCGTGATGCTGCGGTCAGAAAAAAAGCTGCCCAGGAGCAAAAAAAATTTTTTTTCTCAAATGTAATAACGGATGGTAAAATGTGATTCGGGGTGGAATTCCATGTCTAACAATATTATTATTAGCTGTTTTTAAAAATCGATTGTTTTTGCTGCCCGAGGAAGAAAACGCGTGATACCGCGATCAGAAAAAAAGCTGCCCAGGAACAAAAAATTTTTTTTTCTCAAATGTAATAACGGATGCTAGAATGTGATTCGGGGTGGAATTCCATGTCTAAAAATATTATTATTAGCTGTTTTTAAAAATCAAGTGTTTTTGCTGCCCCAGGAATAAAACGCGTGATGCCACGGTCAGAAAAAAAGCTGCCCAGGAGCAAAAAAATTTTTTTTTTCTCAAATGTGATAACGGATGCTAGAATGTGATTCCAGGTGGAATTCCATGTCTAACAATATTATTATTAGCTGTTTTTAAAAATCAAGTGTTTTTGCTGCCCGAGGAAGAAAACGCGTGATGCCGCGGTCAGAAAAAAAGCTGCCCAGGAGCAAAAAAAATTTTTTTTTCTCAAATGTAATAACGGATGCTAGAATGTGATTCGGGGTGGAATTCCATGTCTAAAAATATTATTATTAGCTGTTTTTAAAAATCAAGTGTTTTTGCTGCCCCAGGAATAAAACGCGTGATGCCACGGTCAGAAAAAAAGCTGCCCAGGAGCAAAAAAATTTTTTTTTTCTCAAATGTGATAACGGATGCTAGAATGTGATTCCAGGTGGAATTCCATGTCTAACAATATTATTATTAGCTGTTTTTAAAAATCAAGTGTTTTTGCTGCCCGAGGAAGAAAACGCGTGATGCCGCGGTCAGAAAAAAAGCTGCCCAGGAGCAAAAAAAATTTTTTTTTCTCAAATGTAATAACGGATGCTAGAATGTTATTCGGGGTGGAATTCCATGTCTAAAAATATTATTATTAGCTGTTTTTAAAAATCGAGTGTTTTTGCTGCCCGAGGAAGAAAACGCGTGATGCCGCGGTCAGAAAAAAAGCTGCCCAGGAGGAAAAAAAATTTTTTTTTCTCAAATGTAATAACGGATGCTAGAATGTGATTCGGGGTGGAATTCCATGTCTAAAAATATTATTATTAGCTGTTTTTAAAAATCAAGTGTTTTTGCTGCCAGAGGAAGAAAACGCGTGATGCCGCGGTCAGAAAAAAGGCTGCCCAGGAGGAAAAATTTTTTTTTTCTCAAATGTAATAACGGATGCTAGAATGTGATTCGGGGTGGAATTCCATGTCTAAAAATATTATTATTAGCTGTTTTTAAAAATCAAGTGTTTTTGCTGCCCGAAGAAGAAAACGCGTGATGCCGCGGTCAGAAAAAAAGCTGCCCAGGAGCAAAAAAAAATTTTTTTTCTCAAATGTAATAACGGATGCTAGAATGTGATTCGGGGTGGAATTCCATGTCTAAAAATATTATTATTAGCTGTTTTTAAAAATCGAGTGTTTTTGCTGCCCGAGGAAGAAAACGCGTGATGCCGCGGTCAGAAAAAAAGCTGCCCAGGAGGGAAAAAAATTTTTTTTTCTCAAATGTAATAACGGATGCTAGAATGTGATTCGGGGTGGAATTCCATGTCTAAAAATATTATTATTAGCTGTTTTTAAAAATCAAGTGTTTTTGCTGCCCGAGGAAGAAACCGCGTGATGCCGCGGTCAGAAAAAAAGCTGCCCAGGAACAAAAAATTTTTTTTCTCAAATGTAATAACGGATGGTAAAATGTGATTTGGGGTGGAATTCCATGTCTAACAATATTATTATTAGCTGTTTTTAAAAATCGAGTGTTTTTGCTGCCCGAGGAAGAAAACGCGTGATGCCGCGATCAGAAAAAAAGCTGCCCAGGAACAAAAAATTTTTTTTTTCTCAAATGTAATAACGGATGCTAGAATGTGATTCGGGGTGGAATTCCATGTCTAAAAATATTATTATTAGCTGTTTTTAAAAATCGAGTGTTTTTGCTGCCCGAGGAAGAAAACGCGTGATGCCGCGGTCAGAAAAAAAGCTGCCCAGGAGGAAAAAAAATTTTTTTTTCTCAAATGTAATAACGGATGCTAGAATGTGATTCGGGGTGGAATTCCATGTCTAAAAATATTATTATTAGCTGTTTTTAAAAATCAAGTGTTTTTGCTGCCCGAGGAAGAAACCGCGTGATGCCGCGGTCAGAAAAAAAGCTGCCCAGGAACAAAAAATTTTTTTTCTCAAATGTAATAACGGATGGTAAAATGTGATTCGGGGTGGAATTCCATGTCTAACAATATTATTATTAGCTGTTTTTAAAAATCGAGTGTTTTTGCTGCCCGAGGAAGAAAACGCGTGATGCCGCGATCAGAAAAAAAGCTGCCCAGGAACAAAAAAATTTTTTTTTCTCAAATGTAATAACGGATGCTAGAATGTGATTCGGGGTGGAATTCCATGTCTAAAAATATTATTATTAGCTGTTTTTAAAAATCGAGTGTTTTTGCTGCCCGAGGAAGAAAACGCGTGATGCCGCGGTCAGAAAAAAAGCTGCCCAGGAGGAAAAAAAATTTTTTTTTCTCAAATGTAATAACGGATGCTAGAATGTGATTCGGGGTGGAATTCCATGTCTAAAAATATTATTATTAGCTGTTTTTAAAAATCAAGTGTTTTTGCTGCCCGAGGAAGAAACCGCGTGATGCCGCGGTCAGAAAAAAAGCTGCCCAGGAACAAAAAATTTTTTTTCTCAAATGTAATAACGGATGGTAAAATGTGATTCGGGGTGGAATTCCATGTCTAACAATATTATTATTAGCTGTTTTTAAAAATCGAGTGTTTTTGCTGCCCGAGGAAGAAAACGCGTGATGCCGCGATCAGAAAAAAAGCTGCCCAGGAACAAAAAATTTTTTTTTTCTCAAATGTAATAACGGATGCTAGAATGTGATTCGGGGTGGAATTCCATGTCTAAAAATATTATTATTAGCTGTTTTTAAAAATCGAGTGTTTTTGCTGCCCGAGGAAGAAAACGCGTGATGCCGCGGTCAGAAAAAAGGCTGCCCAGGAGGAAAATATTTTTTTTTTCTCAAATGTAATAACGGATGCTAGAATGTGATTCGGGGTGGAATTCCATGTCTAAAAATATTATTATTAGCTGTTTTTAAAAATCAAGTGTTTTTGCTGCCCGAGGAAGAAAACGCGTGATGCCGCGGTCAGAAAAAAAGCTGCCCAGGAGCAAAAAATTTTTTTTTCCTCAAATGTAATAACGGATGCTAGAATGTGATTCGGGGTGGAATTCCATGTCTAAAAATATTATTATTAGCTGTTTTTTAAAAATCAAGTGTTTTTGCTGCCCGAGGAAGAAAACGCGTGATGCCGCGGTCAGAAAAAAAGCTGCCCAGGAGCAAAAAAAATTTTTTTTCTCAAATGTAATAACGGATGGTAAAATGTGATTCGGGGTGGAATTCCATGTCTAACAATATTATTATTAGCTGTTTTTAAAAATCGATTGTTTTTGCTGCCCGAGGAAGAAAACGCGTGATACCGCGATCAGAAAAAAAGCTGCCCAGGAACAAAAATTTTTTTTTTCTCAAATGTAATAACTGATGCTAGAATGTGATTCGGGGTGGAATTCCATGTCTAAAAATATTATTATTAGCTGTTTTTAAAAATCAAGTGTTTTTGCTGCCCCAGGAATAAAACGCGTGATGCCACGGTCAGAAAAAAAGCTGCCCAGGAGCAAAAAAATTTTTTTTTTCTCAAATGTGATAACGGATGCTAGAATGTGATTCCGGGTGGAATTCCATGTCTAACAATATTATTATTAGCTGTTTTTAAAAATCAAGTGTTTTTGCTGCCCGAGGAAGAAAACGTGTGATGCCGCGGTCAGAAAAAAACCTGCCCAGGAGCAAAAAAAATTTTTTTTTCTCAAATGTAATAACGGATGCTAGAATGTTATTCGGGGTGGAATTCCATGTCTAAAAATATTATTATTAGCTGTTTTTAAAAATCGAGTGTTTTTGCTGCCCGAGGAAGAAAACGCGTGATGCCGCGGTCAGAAAAAAAGCTGCCCAGGAGGAAAAAAAATTTTTTTTTCTCAAATGTAATAACGGATGCTAGAATGTGATTCGGGGTGGAATTCCATGTCTAAAAATATTATTATTAGCTGTTTTTAAAAATCAAGTGTTTTTGCTGCCCGAGGAAGAAAACGCGTGATGCCGCGGTCAGAAAAAAGGCTGCCCAGGAGGAAAAATTTTTTTTTTCTCAAATGTAATAACGGATGCTAGAATGTGATTCGGGGTGGAATTCCATGTCTAAAAATATTATTCTTAGCTGTTTTTAAAAATCAAGTGTTTTTGCTGCCCGAAGAAGAAAACGCATGATGCCGCGGTCAGAAAAAAAGCTGCCCAGGAGCAAAAAAAAAAATTTTTTTCTCAAATGTAATAACGGATGCTAGAATGTGATTCGGGGTGGAATTCCATGTCTAAAAATATTATTATTAGCTGTTTTTAAAAATTGAGTGTTTTTGCTGCCCGAGGAAGAAAACGCGGGATGCCGCGGTCAGAAAAAAAGCTGCCCAGGAGGAAAAAAAATTTTTTTTTCTCAAATGTAATAACGGATGCTAGAATGTGATTCGGGGTGGAATTCCATGTCTAAAAATATTATTATTAGCTGTTTTTAAAAATCAAGTGTTTTTGCTGCCCGAGGAAGAAACCGCGTGATGCCGCGGTCAGAAAAAAAGCTGCCCAGGAACAAAAAATTTTTTTTCTTATATGTAATAACGGATGGTAAAATGTGATTCGGGGTGGAATTCCATGTCTAACAATATTATTATTAGCTGTTTTTAAAAATCGAGTGTTTTTGCTGCCCGAGGAAGAAAACGCGTGATGCCGCGGTCAGAAAAAAGGCTGCCCAGGAGGAAAAAAAATTTTTTTTCTCAAATGTAATAACGGATGGTAAAATGTGATTCGGGGTGGAATTCCATGTCTAACAATATTATTATTAGCTGTTTTTAAAAATCGATTGTTTTTGCTGCCCGAGGAAGAAAACGCGTGATACCGCGATCAGAAAAAAAGCTGCCCAGGAACAAAAATTTTTTTTTTCTCAAATGTAATAACGGATGCTAGAATGTGATTCGGGGTGGAATTCCATGTCTAAAAATATTATTATTAGCTGTTTTTAAAAATCAAGTGTTTTTGCTGCCCCAGGAATAAAATCCGTGATGCCACGGTCAGAAAAAAAGCTGCCCAGGAGCAAAAAAATTTTTTTTTTCTCAAATGTGATAACGGATGCTAGAATGTGATTCCGGGTGGAATTCCATGTCTAACAATATTATTATTAGCTGTTTTTAAAAATCAAGTGTTTTTGCTGCCCGAGGAAGAAAACGCGTGATGCCGCGGTCAGAAAAAAAGCTGCCCAGGAGCAAAAAAAATTTTTTTTTCTCAAATGTAATAACGGATGCTAGAATGTTATTCGGGGTGGAATTCCATGTCTAAAAATATTATTATTAGCTGTTTTTAAAAATCGAGTGTTTTTGCTGCCCGAGGAAGAAAACGCGTGATGCCGCGGTCAGAAAAAAACCTGCCCAGGAGGAAAAAAATTTTTTTTTTCTCAAATGTAATAACGGATGCTAGAATGTGATTCGGGGTGGAATTCCATGTCTAAAAATATTATTATTAGCTGTTTTTAAAAATCAAGTGTTTTTGCTGCCCGAGGAAGAAAACGCGTGATGCCGCGGTCAGAAAAAAGGCTGCCCAGGAGGAAAAATTTTTTTTTTCTCAAATGTAATAACGGATGCTAGAATGTGATTCGGGGTGGAATTCCATGTCTAAAAATATTATTATTAGCTGTTTTTAAAAATCAAGTGTTTTTGCTGCCCGAAGAAGAAAACGCGTGATGCCGCGGTCAGAAAAAAAGCTATCCAGGAGCAAAAAAAAATTTTTTTTCTCAAATGTAATAACGGATGCTAGAATGTGATTCGGGGTGGAATTCCATGTCTAAAAATATTATTATTAGCTGTTTTTAAAAATCGAGTGTTTTTGCTGCCCGAGGAAGAAAACGCGTGATGCCGCGGTCAGAAAAAAAGCTGCCCAGGAGGAAAAAAAATTTTTTTTTCTCAAATGTAATAACGGATGCTAGAATGTGATTCGGGGTGGAATTCCATGTCTAAAAATATTATTATTAGCTGTTTTTAAAAATCAAGTGTTTTTGCTGCCCGAGGAAGAAACCGCGTGAAGCCGCGGTCAGAAAAAAAGCTGCCCAGGAACAAAAAAAATTTTTTCTCAAATGTAATAACGGATGGTAAAATGTGATTCGGGGTGGAATTCCATGTCTAACAATATTATTATTAGCTGTTTTTAAAAATCGAGTGTTTTTGCTGCCCGAGGAAGAAAACGCGTGATGCCGCGATCAGAAAAAAAGCTGCCCAGGAACAAAAAATTTTTTTTTTCTCAAATGTAATAACGGATGCTAGAATGTGATTCGGGGTGGAATTCCATGTCTAAAAATATTATTATTAGCTGTTTTTAAAAATCGAGTGTTTTTGCTGCCCGAGGAAGAAAACGCGTGATGCCGCGGTCAGAAAAAAGGCTGCCCAGGAGGAAAATATTTTTTTTTTCTCAAATGTAATAACGGATGCTAGAATGTGATTCGGGGTGGAATTCCATGTCTAAAAATATTATTATTAGCTGTTTTTAAAAATCAAGTGTTTTTGCTGCCCGAGGAAGAAAACGCGTGATGCCGCGGTCAGAAAAAAAGCTGCCCAGGAGCAAAAAAATTTTTTTTCCCCAAATGTAATAACAGATGCTAGAATGTGATTCGGGGTGGAATTCCATGTCTAAAAATATTATTATTAGCTGTTTTTAAAAATCAAGTGTTTTTGCTGCCCGAGGAAGAAAACGCGTGATGCCGCGGTCAGAAAAAAAGCTGCCCAGGAGCAAAAAAAATTTTTTTTTCTCAAATGTAATAACGGATGCTAGAATGTTATTCAGGGTGGAATTCCATGTCTAAAAATATTATTATTAGCTGTTTTTAAAAATCGAGTGTTTTTGCTGCCCGAGGAAGAAAACGCGTGATGCCGCGGTCAGAAAAAAAGCTGCCCAGGAGGAGAAAAAATTTTTTTTTCTCAAATGTAATAACGGATGCTAGAATGTGATTCGGGGTGGAATTCCATGTCTAAAAATATTATTATTAGCTGTTTTTAAAAATCAAGTGTTTTTGCTGCCCGAGGAAGAAAACGCGTGATGCCGCGGTCAGAAAAAAGGCTGCCCAGGAGGAAAAATTTTTTTTTTCTCAAATGTAATAACGGATGCTAGAATGTGATTCGGGGTGGAATTCCATGTCTAAAAATATTATTATTAGCTGTTTTTAAAAATCAAGTGTTTTTGCTGCCCGAAGAAGAAAACGCGTGATGCCCCGGTCAGAAAAAAAGCTGCCCAGGAGCAAAAAAAAATTTTTTTTCTCAAATGTAATAACGGATGCTAGAATGTGATTCGGGGTGGAATTCCATGTCTAAAAATATTATTATTAGCTGTTTTTAAAAATCGAGTGTTTTTGCTGCCCGAGGAAGAAAACGCGTGATGCCGCGGTCAGAAAAAAAGCTGCCCAGGAGGAAAAAAAATTTTTTTTTCTCAAATGTAATAACGGATGCTAGAATGTGATTCGGGGTGGAATTCCATGTCTAAAAATATTATTATTAGCTGTTTTTAAAAATCAAGTGTTTTTGCTGCCCGAGGAAGAAACCGCGTGATGCCGCGGTCAGAAAAAAAGCTGCCCAGGAACAAAAAATTTTTTTTCTCAAATGTAATAACGGATGGTAAAATGTGATTCGGGGTGGAATTCCATGTCTAACAATATTATTATTAGCTGTTTTTAAAAATCGAGTGTTTTTGCTGCCCGAGGAAGAAAACGCGTGATGCCGCAATCAGAAAAAAAGCTGCCCAGTAACAAAAATTTTTTTTTTTCTCAAATGTAATAACGGATGCTAGAATGTGATTCGGGGTGGAATTCCATGTCTAAAAATATTATTATTAGCTGTTTTTAAAAATCGAGTGTTTTTGCTGCCCGAGGAAGAAAACGCGTGATGCCGCGGTCAGAAAAAAGGCTGCCCAGGAGGAAAATATTTTTTTTTTCCAAATGTAATAACGGATGCTAGAATGTGATTCGGGGTGGAATTCCATGTCTAAAAATATTATTATTAGCTGTTTTTAAAAATCAAGTGTTTTTGCTGCCCGAGGAAGAAAACGCGTGATGCCGCGGTCAGAAAAAAGGCTGCCCAGGAGGAAAAATTTTTTTTTTCTCAAATGTAATAACGGATGCTAGAATGTGATTCGGGGTGGAATTCCATGTCTAAAAATATTATTATTAGCTGTTTTTAAAAATCAAGTGTTTTTGCTGCCCGAAGAAGAAAACGCGTGATGCCCCGGTCAGAAAAAAAGCTGCCCAGGAGCAAAAAAAAATTTTTTTTCTCAAATGTAATAACGGATGCTAGAATGTGATTCGGGGTGGAATTCCATGTCTAAAAATATTATTATTAGCTGTTTTTAAAAATCGAGTGTTTTTGCTGCCCGAGGAAGAAAACGCGTGATGCCGCGGTCAGAAAAAAAGCTGCCCAGGAGGAAAAAAAATTTTTTTTTCTCAAATGTAATAACGGATGCTAGAATGTGATTCGGGGTGGAATTCCATGTCTAAAAATATTATTATTAGCTGTTTTTAAAAATCAAGTGTTTTTGCTGCCCGAGGAAGAAACCGCGTGATGCCGCGGTCAGAAAAAAAGCTGCCCAGGAACAAAAAATTTTTTTTCTCAAATGTAATAACGGATGGTAAAATGTGATTCGGGGTGGAATTCCATGTCTAACAATATTATTATTAGCTGTTTTTAAAAATCGAGTGTTTTTGCTGCCCGAGGAAGAAAACGCGTGATGCCGCAATCAGAAAAAAAGCTGCCCAGTAACAAAAATTTTTTTTTTTTCTCAAATGTAATAACGGATGCTAGAATGTGATTCGGGGTGGAATTCCATGTCTAAAAATATTATTATTAGCTGTTTTTAAAAATCGAGTGTTTTTGCTGCCCGAGGAAGAAAACGCGTGATGCCGCGGTCAGAAAAAAGGCTGCCCAGGAGGAAAATATTTTTTTTTTCCAAATGTAATAACGGATGCTAGAATGTGATTCGGGGTGGAATTCCATGTCTAAAAATATTATTATTAGCTGTTTTTAAAAATCAAGTGTTTTTGCTGCCCGAGGAAGAAAACGCGTGATGCCGCGGTCAGAAAAAAAGCTGCCCAGGAGCAAAAAAATTTTTTTTCCTCAAATGTAATAACGGATGCTAGAATGTGATTCGGGGTGGAATTCCATGTCTAAAAATATTATTATTAGCTGTTTTTAAAAATCAAGTGTTTTTGCTGCCCGAGGAAGAAAACGCGTGATGCCGCGGTCAGAAAAAAAGCTGCCCAGGAGCAAAAAAAATTTTTTTTCTCAAATGTAATAACGGATGGTAAAATGTGATTCGGGGTGGAATTCCATGTCTAACAATATTATTATTAGCTGTTTTTAAAAATCGATTGTTTTTGCTGCCCGAGGAAGAAAACGCGTGATGCTGCGATCAGAAAAAAAGCTGCCCAGGAACAAAAATTTTTTTTTTCTCAAATGTAATAACGGATGGTAAAATGTGATTCGGGGTGGAATTCCATGTCTAACAATATTATTATTAGCTGTTTTTAAAAATCGATTGTTTTTGCTGCCCGAGGAAGAAAACGCGTGATGCCGCGGTCAGAAAAAAAGCTGCCCAGGAGCAAAAAAAATTTTTTTTCTCAAATGTAATAACGGATGGTAAAATGTGATTCGGGGTGGAATTCCATGTCTAACAATATTATTATTAGCTGTTTTTAAAAATCGATTGTTTTTGCTGCCCGAGGAAGAAAACGCGTGATGCCGCGATCAGAAAAAAAGCTGCCCAGGAACAAAAATTTTTTTTTTCTCAAATGTAATAACGGATGCTAGAATGTGATTCGGGGTGGAATTCCATGTCTAAAAATATTATTATTAGCTGTTTTTAAAAATCGAGTGTTTTTGCTGCCCCAGGAATAAAACGCGTGATGCCACGGTCAGAATAAAAGCTGTCAAGGAGCAAAAAAAATTTTTTTTCTCAAATGTAATAACGGATGGGAGAATGTGATTCGGGGTGGAATTCCATGTCTAAAAATATTATTATTAGCTGTTTTTAAAAATCGAGTGTTTTTGCTGCCCGAGGAAGAAAACGCGTGATGCCGCGGTCAGAAAATAAGCTGCCCAGGAGCAAAAAAAATTTTTTTTCTCAAATGTGATAACGGATGCTAGAATGTGATTCCGGGTGGAATTCCATGTCTAACAATATTATTATTAGCTGTTTTTAAAAATCGAGTGTTTTTGCTGCCCGAGGAAGAAAACGCGTGATGCCGCGGTCAGAAAAAAGGCTGCCCAGGAGGAAAAATTTTTTTTTTCTCAAATATAATAACGGATGCTAGAATGTGATTCGGGGTGGAATTCCATGTCTAAAAATATTATTATTAGCTGTTTTTAAAAATCAAGTGATTTTGCTGCCCGAGGAAGAAAACGCGTGATGCCGCGGTCAGAAAAAAAGCTGCCCAGGAGCAAAAAAAATTTTTTTTTCTCAAATGTAATAACGGATGCTAGAATGTTATTCGGGGTGGAATTCCATGTCTAAAAATATTATTATTAGCTGTTTTTAAAAATCGAGTGTTTTTGCTGCCCGAGGAAGAAAATGCGTGATGCCGCGGTCAGAAAAAAAGCTGCCCAGGAGGAAAAAAAATTTTTTTTTCTCAAATGTAATAACGGATGCTAGAATGTGATTCGGGGTGGAATTCCATGTCTAAAAATATTATTATTAGCTGTTTTTAAAAATCGAGTGTTTTTGCTGCCCCAGGAAGAAAACGCGTGATGTCGCGGTCAGAAAAAAAGCTGCCCAGGAGCAAAAAAAATTTTTTTTTCTCAAATGTAATAACGGATGCTAGAATGTGATTCCGGGTGGAATTCCATGTCTAACAATATTATTATTAGCTGTTTTTAAAAATCGAGTGTTTTTGCTGCCCGAGGAAGAAAACGCGTGATGCCGCGGTCAGAAAAAAGGCTGCCCAGGAGGAAAAATTTTTTTTTTCTCAAATGTAATAACGGATGCTAGAATGTGATTCGGGGTGGAATTCCATGTCTAAAAATATTATTATTAGCTGTTTTTAAAAATCAAGTGATTTTGCTGCCCGAGGAAGAAAACGCGTGATGCCGCGGTCAGAAAAAAAGCTGCCCAGGAGCAAAAAAAATTTTTTTTTCTCAAATGTAATAACGGATGCGAGAATGTTATTCGGGGTGGAATTCCATGTCTAAAAATATTATTATTAGCTGTTTTTAAAAATCGAGTGTTTTTGCTGCCCGAGGAAGAAAATGCGTGATGCCGCGGTCAGAAAAAAAGCTGCCCAGGAGGAAAAAAAATTTTTTTTTCTCAAATGTAATAACGGATGCTAGAATGTGATTCGGGGTGGAATTCCATGTCTAAAAATATTATTATTAGCTGTTTTTAAAAATCAAGTGTTTTTGCTGCCCGAGGAAGAAAACGCGTGATGCCGCGGTCAGAAAAAAAGCTGCCCAGGAGCAAAAAAAATTTTTTTTCTCAAATGTAATAACGGATGGTAAAATGTGATTCGGGGTGGAATTCCATGTCTAACAATATTATTATTAGCTGTTTTTAAAAATCGATTGTTTTTGCTGCCCGAGGAAGAAAACGCGTGATACCGCGATCAGAAAAAAAGCTGCCCAGGAACAAAAATTTTTTTTTTCTCAAATGTAATAACGGATGCTAGAATGTGATTCGGGGTGGAATTCCATGTCTAAAAATATTATTATTAGCTCTTTTTAAAAATCAAGTGTTTTTGCTGCCCCAGGAATAAAACGCGTGATGCCACGGTCAGAAAAAAAGCTGCCCAGGAGCAAAAAATTTTTTTTTTTCTCAAATGTGATAACGGATGCTAGAATGTGATTCCGGGTGGAATTCCATGTCTAACAATATTATTATTAGCTGTTTTTAAAAATCAGGTGTTTTTGCTGCCCGAGGAAGAAAACGCGTGATGCCGCGGTCAGAAAAAAAGCTGCCCAGGAGCAAAAAAAATTTTTTTTTCTCAAATGTAATAACGGATGCTAGAATGTGATTCGGGGTGGAATTCCATGTCTAAAAATATTATTATTAGCTGTTTTTAAAAATCGAGTGTTTTTGCTGCCCGAGGAAGAAAACGCGTGATGCCGCGGTCAGAAAAAAAGCTGCCCAGGAGGAAAAAAAATTTTTTTTTCTCAAATGTAATAACGGATGCTAGAATGTGATTCGGGGTGGAATTCCATGTCTAAAAATATTATTATTAGCTGTTTTTAAAAATCGAGTGTTTTTGCTGCCCGAGGAAGAAAACGCGTGATGCCGCGGTCAGAAAAAAGGCTGCCCAGGAGGAAAATATTTTTTTTTTCTCAAATGTAATAACGGATGCTAGAATGTGATTCGGGGTGGAATTCCATGTCTAAAAATATTATTATTAGCTGTTTTTAAAAATCAAGTGTTTTTGCTGCCCGAGGAAGAAAACGCGTGATGCCGCGGTCAGAAAAAAAGCTGCCCAGGAGCAAAAAAATTTTTTTTCCTCAAATGTAATAACGGATGCTAGAATGTGATTCGGGGTGGAATTCCATGTCTAAAAATATTATTATTAGCTGTTTTTAAAAATCAAGTGTTTTTGCTGCCCGAGGAAGAAATCGCGTGATGCCGCGGTCAGAAAAAAAGCTGCCCAGGAGCAAAAAAAATTTTTTTTTCTCAAATGTAATAACGGATGCTAGAATGTTATTCGGGGTGGAATTCCATGTCTAAAAATATTATTATTAGCTGTTTTTAAAAATCGAGTGTTTTTGCTGCCCGAGGAAGAAAACGCGTGATGCCGCGGTCAGAAAAAAAGCTGCCCAGGAGGAAAAAAAATTTTTTTTTCTCAAATGTAATAACGGATGCTAGAATGTGATTCGGGGTGGAATTCCATGTCTAAAAATATTATTATTAGCTGTTTTTAAAAATCAAGTGTTTTTGCTGCCCGAGGAAGAAAACGCGTGATGCCGCGGTCAGAAAAAAAGCTGCCCAGGAGCAAAAAAAATTTTTTTTTCTCAAATGTAATAACGGATGCTAGAATGTTATTCGGGGTGGAATTCCATGTCTAAAAATATTATTATTAGCTGTTTTTAAAAATCGAGTGTTTTTGCTGCCCGAGGAAGAAAACGCGTGATGCCGCGGTCAGAAAAAAAGCTGCCCAGGAGGAAAAAAAATTTTTTTTTCTCAAATGTAATAACGGATGCTAGAATGTGATTCGGGGTGGAATTCCATGTCTAAAAATATTATTATTAGCTGTTTTTAAAAATCAAGTGTTTTTGCTGCCCGAGGAAGAAAACGCGTGATGCCGCGGTCAGAAAAAAGGCTGCCCAGGAGGAAAAATTTTTTTTTTCTCAAATGTAATAACGGATGCTAGAATGTGATTCGGGGTGGAATTCCATGTCTAAAAATATTATTATTAGCTGTTTTTAAAAATCGAGTGTTTTTGCTGCCCGAGGAAGAAAACGCGTGATGCCGCGGTCAGAAAAAAAGCTGCCCAGGAGGAAAAAAAATTTTTTTTTCTCAAATGTAATAACGGATGCTAGAATGTGATTCGGGGTGGAATTCCATGTCTAAAAATATTATTATTAGCTGTTTTTAAAAATCAAGTGTTTTTGCTGCCCGAGGAAGAAAACGCGTGATGCCGCGGTCAGAAAAAAGGCTGCCCAGGAGGAAAAATTTTTTTTTTCTCAAATGTAATAACGGATGCTAGAATGTGATTCGGGGTGGAATTCCATGTCTAAAAATATTATTATTAGCTGTTTTTAAAAATCAAGTGTTTTTGCTGCCCGAAGAAGAAAACGCGTGATGCCCCGGTCAGAAAAAAAGCTGCCCAGGAGCAAAAAAAAATTTTTTTTCTCAAATGTAATAACGGATGCTAGAATGTGATTCGGGGTGGAATTCCATGTCTAAAAATATTATTATTAGCTGTTTTTAAAAATCGAGTGTTTTTGCTGCCCGAGGAAGAAAACGCGTGATGCCGCGGTCAGAAAAAAAGCTGCCCAGGAGGAAAAAAAATTTTTTTTTCTCAAATGTAATAACGGATGCTAGAATGTGATTCGGGGTGGAATTCCATGTCTAAAAATATTATTATTAGCTGTTTTTAAAAATCAAGTGTTTTTGCTGCCCGAGGAAGAAACCGCGTGATGCCGCGGTCAGAAAAAAAGCTGCCCAGGAACAAAAAATTTTTTTTCTCAAATGTAATAACGGATGGTAAAATGTGATTCGGGGTGGAATTCCATGTCGAACAATATTATTATTAGCTGTTTTTAAAAATCGAGTGTTTTTGCTGCCCGAGGAAGAAAACGCGTGATGCCGCAATCAGAAAAAAAGCTGCCCAGTAACAAAAAATTTTTTTTTTCTCAAATGTAATAACGGATGCTAGAATGTGATTCGGGGTGGAATTCCATGTCTAAAAATATTATTATTAGCTGTTTTTAAAAATCGAGTGTTTTTGCTGCCCGAGGAAGAAAACGCGTGATGCCGCGGTCAGAAAAAAGGCTGCCCAGGAGGAAAATATTTTTTTTTTTCAAATGTAATAACGGATGCTAGAATGTGATTCGGGGTGGAATTCCACGTCTAAAAATATTATTATTAGCTGTTTTTAAAAATCAAGTGTTTTTGCTGCCCGAGGAAGAAAACGCGTGATGCCGCGGTCAGAAAAAAAGCTGCCCAGGAGCAAAAAAATTTTTTTTCCTCAAATGTAATAACGGATGCTAGAATGTGATTCGGGGTGGAATTCCATGTCTAAAAATATTATTATTAGCTGTTTTTAAAAATCAAGTGTTTTTGCTGCCCGAGGAAGAAAACGCGTGATGCCGCGGTCAGAAAAAAAGCTGCCCAGGAGCAAAAAAAATTTTTTTTCTCAAATGTAATAACGGATGGTAAAATGTGATTCGGGGTGGAATTCCATGTCTAACAATATTATTATTAGCTGTTTTTAAAAATCGATTGTTTTTGCTGCCCGAGGAAGAAAACGCGTGATGCCGCGATCAGAAAAAAAGCTGCCCAGGAACAAAAATTTTTTTTTTTCTCAAATGTAATAACGGATGCTAGAATGTGATTCGGGGTGGAATTCCATGTCTAAAAATATTATTATTAGCTGTTTTTAAAAATCGAGTGTTTTTGCTGCCCCAGGAATAAAACGCGTGATGCCACGGTCAGAATAAAAGCTGTCAAGGAGCAAAAAAAATTTTTTTTCTCAAATGTAATAACGGATGGGAGAATGTGATTCGGGGTGGAATTCCATGTCTAAAAATATTATTATTAGCTGTTTTTAAAAATCGAGTGTTTTTGCTGCCCGAGGAAGAAAACGCGTGATGCCGCGGTCAGAAAATAAGCTGCCCAGGAGCAAAAAAAATTTTTTTTCTCAAATGTGATAACGGATGCTAGAATGTGATTCCGGGTGGAATTCCATGTCTAACAATATTATTATTAGCTGTTTTTAAAAATCGAGTGTTTTTGCTGCCCGAGGAAGAAAACGCGTGATGCCGCGGTCAGAAAAAAGGCTGCCCAGGAGGAAAAATTTTTTTTTTCTCAAATGTAATAACGGATGCTAGAATGTGATTCGGGGTGGAATTCCATGTCTAAAAATATTATTATTAGCTGTTTTTAAAAATCAAGTGATTTTGCTGCCCGAGGAAGAAAACGCGTGATGCCGCGGTCAGAAAAAAAGCTGCCCAGGAGCAAAAAAAATTTTTTTTTCTCAAATGTAATAACGGATGCTAGAATGTTATTCGGGGTGGAATTCCATGTCTAAAAATATTATTATTAGCTGTTTTTAAAAATCGAGTGTTTTTGCTGCCCGAGGAAGAAAATGCGTGATGCCGCGGTCAGAAAAAAAGCTGCCCAGGAGGAAAAAAAATTTTTTTTTCTCAAATGTAATAACGGATGCTAGAATGTGATTCGGGGTGGAATTCCATGTCTAAAAATATTATTATTAGCTGTTTTTAAAAATCAAGTGTTTTTGCTGCCCGAGGAAGAAAACGCGTGATGCCGCGGTCAGAAAAAAAGCTGCCCAGGAGCAAAAAAAATTTTTTTTCTCAAATGTAATAACGGATGGTAAAATGTGATTCGGGGTGGAATTCCATGTCTAAAAATACTATTATTAGCTGTTTTTAAAAATCGAGTGTTTTTGCTGCCCGACGAAGAAAACGCGTGATGCCGCGATCAGAAAAAAAGCTTGCCCAGGAACAAAAAATTTTTTTTTTCTCAAATGTAATAACGGATGCTAGAATGTGATTCGGGGTGGAATTCCATGTCTAAAAATATTATTATTAGCTGTTTTTAAAAATCGAGTGTTTTTGCTGCCCGAGGAAGAAAACGCGTGATGCCGCGGTCAGAAAAAAGGCTGCCCAGGAGGAAAAAATTTTTTTTTTCTCAAATGTAATAACGGATGCTAGAATGTGATTCGGGGTGGAATTCCATGTTTAAAATATTATTATTAGCTGTTTTTAAAAATCGAGTGTTTTTGCTGCCCCAGGAATAAAACGCGTGATGCCACGGTCAGAATAAAAGCTGCCAAGGAGCAAAAAAAAATTTTTTTCTCAAATGTAATAACGGATGGGAGAATGTGATTCGGGGTGGAATTCCATGTCTAAAAATATTATTATTAGCTGTTTTTAAAAATCGAGTGTTTTTGCTGCCCGAGGAAGAAAACGCGTGATGCCGCGGTCAGAAAAAAAGCTGCCCAGGAGCAAAAAAAATTTTTTTTTCTCAAATGTAATAACGGATGCTAGAATGTTATTCGGGGTGGAATTCCATGTCTAAAAATATTATTATTAGCTGTTTTTAAAAATCGAGTGTTTTTGCTGCCCGAGGAAGAAAACGCGTGATGCCGCGGTCAGAAAAAAAGCTGCCCAGGAGGAAAAAAAATTTTTTTTTTCTCAAATGTAATAACGGATGCTAGTATGTGATTCGGGGTGGAATTCCATGTCTAAAAATATTATTATTAGCTGTTTTTAAAAATCAAGTGTTTTTGCTGCCCGAAGAAGAAAACGCGTGATGCCGCGGTCAGAAAAAAAGCTGCCCAGGAGGAAAAAAAATTTTTTTTTCTCAAATGTAATAACGGATGCTAGAATGTGATTCGGGGTGGAATTCCATGTCTAAAAATATTATTATTAGCTGTTTTTAAAAATCAAGTGTTTTTGCTGCCCGAGGAAGAAACCGCGTGATGCCGCGGTCAGAAAAAAAGCTGCCCAGGAACAAAAAATTTTTTTTCTCAAATGTAATAACGGATGGTAAAATGTGATTCGGGGTGGAATTCCATGTCTAACAATATTATTATTAGCTGTTTTTAAAAATCGAGTGTTTTTGCTGCCCGAGGAAGAAAACGCGTGATGCCGCGATCAGAAAAAAAGCTGCCCAGGAACAAAAAATTTTTTTTTTCTCAAATGTAATAATGGATGCTAGAATGTGATTCGGGGTGGAATTCCATGTCTAAAAATATTATTATTAGCTGTTTTTAAAAATCGAGTGTTTTTGCTGCCCGAGGAAGAAAACGCGTGATGCCGCGGTCAGAAAAAAGGCTGCCCAGGAGGAAAATATTTTTTTTTTCTCAAATGTAATAACGGATGCTAGAATGTGATTCGGGGTGGAATTCCATGTCTAAAAATATTATTATTAGCTGTTTTTAAAAATCAAGTGTTTTTGCTGCCCGAGGAAGAAAACGCGTGATGCCGCGGTCAGAAAAAAAGCTGCCCAGGAGCAAAAAAATTTTTTTTCCTCAAATGTAATAACGGATGCTAGAATGTGATTCGGGGTGGAATTCCATGTCTAAAAATATTATTATTAGCTGTTTTTAAAAATCAAGTGTTTTTGCTGCCCGAGGAAGAAAACGCGTGATGCCGCGGTCAGAAAAAAAGCTGCCCAGGAGCAAAAAAAATTTTTTTTCTCAAATGTAATAACGGATGGTAAAATGTGATTCGGGGTGGAATTCCATGTCTAACAATATTATTATTAGCTGTTTTTAAAAATCGATTGTTTTTGCTGCCCGAGGAAGAAAACGCGTGATGCCGCGATCAGAAAAAAAGCTGCCCAGGAACAAAAATTTTTTTTTTCTCAAATGTAATAACGGATGCTAGAATGTGATTCGGGGTGGAATTCCATGTCTAAAAATATTATTATTAGCTGTTTTTAAAAATCGAGTGTTTTTGCTGCCCGAGGAAGAAAACGCGTGATGCCGCGGTCAGAAAAAAGGCTGCCCAGGAGGAAAAATTTTTTTTTTCTCAAATGTAATAACAGATGCTAGAATGTGATTCGGGGTGGAATTCCATGTCTAAAAATATTATTATTAGCTGTTTTTAAAAATCAAGTGATTTTGCTGCCCGAGGAAGAAAACGCGTGATGCCGCGGTCAGAAAAAAAGCTGCCCAGGAGCAAAAAAAATTTTTTTTTCTCAAATGTAATAACGGATGCTAGAATGTTATTCGGGGTGGAATTCCATGTCTAAAAATATTATTATTAGCTGTTTTTAAAAATCGAGTGTTTTTGCTGCCCGAGGAAGAAAATGCGTGATGCCGCGGTCAGAAAAAAAGCTGCCCAGGAGGAAAAAAAATTTTTTTTTCTCAAATGTAATAACGGATGCTAGAATGTGATTCGGGGTGGAATTCCATGTCTAAAAATATTATTATTAGCTGTTTTTAAAAATCAAGTGTTTTTGCTGCCCGAGGAAGAAAACGCGTGATGCCGCGGTCAGAAAAAAAGCTGCCCAGGAGCAAAAAAAATTTTTTTTCTCAAATGTAATAACGGATGGTAAAATGTGATTCGGGGTGGAATTCCATGTCTAACAATATTATTATTAGCTGTTTTTAAAAATCGAGTGTATTTGCTGCCCGAGGAAGAAAACGCGTCATGCCGCGATCAGAAAAAAAGCTGCCCAGGAACAAAAAATTTTTTTTTTCTCAAATGTAATAACGGATGCTAGAATGTGATTCGGGGTGGAATTCCATGTCTAAAAATATTATTATTAGCTGTTTTTAAAAATCGAGTGTTTTTGCTGCCCGAGGAAGAAAACGCGTGATGCCGCGGTCAGAAAAAAGGCTGCCCAGGAGGAAAAAATTTTTTTTTTCTCAAATGTAATAACGGATGCTAGAATGTGATTCGGGGTGGAATTCCATGTCTAAAAATATTATTATTAGCTGTTTTTAAAAATCGAGTGTTTTTGCTGCCCCAGGAATAAAACGCGTGATGCCACGGTCAGAATAAAAGCTGCCAAGGAGCAAAAAAAATTTTTTTTCTCAAATGTAATAACGGATGGGAGAATGTGATTCGGGGTGGAATTCCATGTCTAAAAATATTATTATTAGCTGTTTTTAAAAATCGAGTGTTTTTGCTGCCCGAGGAAGAAAACGCGTGATGCCGCGGTCAGAAAAAAACCTGCCCAGGAGCAAAAAAATTTTTTTTTTCTCAAATGTGATAACGGATGCTAGAATGTGATTCCGGGTGGAATTCCATGTCTAACAATATTATTATTAGCTGTTTTTAAAAATCGAGTGTTTTTGCTGCCCGAGGAAGAAAACGCATGATGCCGCGGTCAGAAAAAAGGCTGCCCAGGAGGAAAAATTTTTTTTTTTCTCAAATGTAATAACGGATGCTAGAATGTGATTCGGGGTGGAATTCCATGTCTAAAAATATTATTATTAGCTGTTTTTAAAAATCAAGTGTTTTTGCTGCCCGAGGAAGAAAACGCGTGATGCCGCAGTCAGAAAAAAAGCTGCCCAGGAGCAAAAAAAATTTTTTTTTCTCAAATGTAATAACGGATGCTAGAATGTGATTCGGGGTGGAATTCCATGTCTAAAAATATTATTATTAGCTGTTTTTAAAAATCGAGTGTTTTTGCTGCCCGAGGAAGAAAACGCGTGATGCCGCGGTCAGAAAAAAGGCTGCCCAGGAGGAAAAATTTTTTTTTTCTCAAATGTAATAACGGATGCTAGAATGTGATTCGGGGTGGAATTCCATGTCTAAAAATATTATTATTAGCTGTTTTTAAAAATCAAGTGTTTTTGCTGCCCGAGGAAGAAAACGCGTGATGCCGCGGTCAGAAAAAAAGCTGCCCAGGAGCAAAAAAAATTTTTTTTTCTCAAATGTAATAACGGATGCTAGAATGTGATTCGGGGTGGAATTCCATGTCTAAAAATATTATTATTAGCTGTTTTTAAAAATCAAGTCTTTTTGCTGCCCGAGGAAGAAAACGCGTGATGCCGCGGTCAGAAAAAAAGCTGCCCAGGAGCAAAAAAAATTTTTTTTTCTCAAATGTAATAACGGATGCTAGAATGTTATTCGGGGTGGAATTCCATGTCTAAAAATATTATTATTAGCTGTTTTTAAAAATCGAGTGTTTTTGCTGCCCGAGGAAGAAAACGCGTGATGCCGCGGTCAGAAAAAAAGCTGCCCAGGAGGAAAAAAATTTTTTTTTTCTCAAATGTAATAACGGATGCTAGAATGTGATTCGGGGTGGAATTCCATGTCTAAAAATATTATTATTAGCTGTTTTTAAAAATCGAGTGTTTTTGCTGCCCGAGGAAGAAAACGCGTGATGCCGCGGTCAGAAAAAAAGCTGCCCAGGAGGAAAAAAATTTTTTTTTTCTCAAATGTAATAACGGATGCTAGAATGTGATTCGGGGTGGAATTCCATGTCTAAAAATATTATTATTAGCTGTTTTTAAAAATCAAGTGTTTTTGCTGCCCGAGGAAGAAAACGCGTGATGCCGCGGTCAGAAAAAAGGCTGCCCAGGAGGAAAAAATTTTTTTTTCTCAAATGTAATAACGGATGCTAGAATGTGATTCGGGGTGGAATTCCATGTCTAAAAATATTATTATTAGCTGTTTTTAAAAATCAAGTGTTTTTGCTGCCCGAGGAAGAAAACGCGTGATGCCGCGGTCAGAAAAAAAGCTGCCCAGGAGCAAAAAGAATTTTTTTTTCTCAAATGTAATAACGGATGCAAGAATGTTATTTGGGGTGGAATTCCATGTCTAAAAA
This sequence comes from Arizona elegans, assembly GCA_022577455.1. Classification (NCBI taxonomy): domain Eukaryota; kingdom Metazoa; phylum Chordata; class Lepidosauria; order Squamata; family Colubridae; genus Arizona; species Arizona elegans. The sequence goes on from JAKOOJ010000001.1 coordinate 162,931,044, forward strand.
TATTATTATTAGCTGTTTTTAAAAATCGAATGTTTTTGCTGCCCGAGGAAGAAAACACGTGATGCCGCGGTCAGAAAAAAAGCTGCCCAGGAGGAAAAAAAATTTTTTTTTCTCAAATGTAATAACGGATGCTAGAATGTGATTCGGGGTGGAATTCCATGTCTAACAATATTATTATTAGCTGTTTTTAAAAATCGAGTGTTTTTGCTGCCCGAGGAAGAAAACGCGTGATGCCGCGGTCAGAAAAAAGGCTGCCCAGGAGGAAAAATTTTTTTTTTCTCAAATGTAATAACAGATGCTAGAATGTGATTCGGGGTGGAATTCCATGTCTAAAAATATTATTATTAGCTGTTTTTAAAAATCAAGTGATTTTGCTGCCCGAGGAAGAAAACGCGTGATGCCGCGGTCAGAAAAAAAGCTGCCCAGGAGCAAAAAAAATTTTTTTTTCTCAAATGTAATAACGGATGCTAGAATGTTATTCGGGGTGGAATTCCATGTCTAAAAATATTATTATTAGCTGTTTTTAAAAATCGAGTGTTTTTGCTGCCCGAGGAAGAAAATGCGTGATGCCGCGGTCAGAAAAAAAGCTGCCCAGGAGGAAAAAAAATTTTTTTTTCTCAAATGTAATAACGGATGCTAGAATGTGATTCGGGGTGGAATTCCATGTCTAAAAATATTATTATTAGCTGTTTTTAAAAATCAAGTGTTTTTGCTGCCCGAGGAAGAAAACGCGTGATGCCGCGGTCAGAAAAAAAGCTGCCCAGGAGCAAAAAAAATTTTTTTTCTCAAATGTAATAACGGATGGTAAAATGTGATTCGGGGTGGAATTCCATGTCTAACAATATTATTATTAGCTGTTTTTAAAAATCGAGTGTATTTGCTGCCCGAGGAAGAAAACGCGTCATGCCGCGATCAGAAAAAAAGCTGCCCAGGAACAAAAAATTTTTTTTTTCTCAAATGTAATAACGGATGCTAGAATGTGATTCGGGGTGGAATTCCATGTCTAAAAATATTATTATTAGCTGTTTTTAAAAATCGAGTGTTTTTGCTGCCCGAGGAAGAAAACGCGTGATGCCGCGGTCAGAAAAAAGGCTGCCCAGGAGGAAAAATTTTTTTTTTTCTCAAATGTAATAACGGATGCTAGAATGTGATTCGGGGTGGAATTCCATGTCTAAAAATATTATTATTAGCTGTTTTTAAAAATCGAGTGTTTTTGCTGCCCCAGGAATAAAACGCGTGATGCCACGGTCAGAATAAAAGCTGCCAAGGAGCAAAAAAAATTTTTTTTCTCAAATGTAATAACGGATGGGAGAATGTGATTCGGGGTGGAATTCCATGTCTAAAAATATTATTATTAGCTGTTTTTAAAAATCGAGTGTTTTTGCTGCCCGAGGAAGAAAACGCGTGATGCCGCGGTCAGAAAAAAACCTGCCCAGGAGCAAAAAAATTTTTTTTTTCTCAAATGTGATAACGGATGCTAGAATGTGATTCCGGGTGGAATTCCATGTCTAACAATATTATTATTAGCTGTTTTTAAAAATCGAGTGTTTTTGCTGCCCGAGGAAGAAAACGCATGATGCCGCGGTCAGAAAAAAGGCTGCCCAGGAGGAAAAATTTTTTTTTTTCTCAAATGTAATAACGGATGCTAGAATGTGATTCGGGGTGGAATTCCATGTCTAAAAATATTATTATTAGCTGTTTTTAAAAATCAAGTGTTTTTGCTGCCCGAGGAAGAAAACGCGTGATGCCGCAGTCAGAAAAAAAGCTGCCCAGGAGCAAAAAAAATTTTTTTTTCTCAAATGTAATAACGGATGCTAGAATGTGATTCGGGGTGGAATTCCATGTCTAAAAATATTATTATTAGCTGTTTTTAAAAATCGAGTGTTTTTGCTGCCCGAGGAAGAAAACGCGTGATGCCGCGGTCAGAAAAAAGGCTGCCCAGGAGGAAAAATTTTTTTTTTCTCAAATGTAATAACGGATGCTAGAATGTGATTCGGGGTGGAATTCCATGTCTAAAAATATTATTATTAGCTGTTTTTAAAAATCAAGTGTTTTTGCTGCCCGAGGAAGAAAACGCGTGATGCCGCGGTCAGAAAAAAAGCTGCCCAGGAGCAAAAAAAATTTTTTTTTCTCAAATGTAATAACGGATGCTAGAATGTGATTCGGGGTGGAATTCCATGTCTAAAAATATTATTATTAGCTGTTTTTAAAAATCAAGTCTTTTTGCTGCCCGAGGAAGAAAACGCGTGATGCCGCGGTCAGAAAAAAAGCTGCCCAGGAGCAAAAAAAATTTTTTTTTCTCAAATGTAATAACGGATGCTAGAATGTTATTCGGGGTGGAATTCCATGTCTAAAAATATTATTATTAGCTGTTTTTAAAAATCGAGTGTTTTTGCTGCCCGAGGAAGAAAACGCGTGATGCCGCGGTCAGAAAAAAAGCTGCCCAGGAGGAAAAAAATTTTTTTTTTCTCAAATGTAATAACGGATGCTAGAATGTGATTCGGGGTGGAATTCCATGTCTAAAAATATTATTATTAGCTGTTTTTAAAAATCGAGTGTTTTTGCTGCCCGAGGAAGAAAACGCGTGATGCCGCGGTCAGAAAAAAAGCTGCCCAGGAGGAAAAAAATTTTTTTTTCTCAAATGTAATAACGGATGCTAGAATGTGATTCGGGGTGGAATTCCATGTCTAAAAATATTATTATTAGCTGTTTTTAAAAATCAAGTGTTTTTGCTGCCCGAGGAAGAAAACGCGTGATGCCGCGGTCAGAAAAAAGGCTGCCCAGGAGGAAAAAATTTTTTTTTCTCAAATGTAATAACGGATGCTAGAATGTGATTCGGGGTGGAATTCCATGTCTAAAAATATTATTATTAGCTGTTTTTAAAAATCAAGTGTTTTTGCTGCCCGAGGAAGAAAACGCGTGATGCCGCGGTCAGAAAAAAAGCTGCCCAGGAGCAAAAAGAATTTTTTTTTCTCAAATGTAATAACGGATGCAAGAATGTTATTTGGGGTGGAATTCCATGTCTAAAAATATTATTATTAGCTGTTTTTAAAAATCGAATGTTTTTGCTGCCCGAGGAAGAAAACACGTGATGCCGCGGTCAGAAAAAAACCTGCCCAGGAGGAAAAAAAATTTTTTTTTTCTCAAATGTAATAACGGATGCTAGAATGTGATTCGGGGTGGAATTCCATGTCTAAAAATATTATTATTAGCTGTTTTTAAAAATCGAGTGTTTTTGCTGCCCGAGGAAGAAAACGCGTGATGCCGCGGTCAGAAAAAAAGCTGCCCAGGAGCAAAAAAAATTTTTTTTTCTCAAATGTAATAACGGATGCTAGAATGTGATTCGGGGTGGAATTCCATGTCTAAAAATATTATTATTAGCTGTTTTTAAAAATCAAGTGTTTTTGCTGCCCGAGGAAGAAAACGCGTGATGCCGCGGTCAGAAAAAAAGCTGCCCAGGAGCAAAAAGAATTTTTTTTTCTCAAATGTAATAACGGATGCAAGAATGTTATTTGGGGTGGAATTCCATGTCTAAAAATATTATTATTAGCTGTTTTTAAAAATCGAATGTTTTTGCTGCCCGAGGAAGAAAACGCGTGATGCCGCGGTCAGAAAAAAAGCTGCCCAGGAGGAAAAAAATTTTTTTTTTCTCAAATGTAATAACGGATGCTAGAATGTGATTCGGGGTGGAATTCCATGTCTAAAAATATTATTATTAGCTGTTTTTAAAAATCGAGTGTTTTTGCTGCCCGAGGAAGAAAACGCGTGATGCCGCGGTCAGAAAAAAAGCTGCCCAGGAGCAAAAAAAATTTTTTTTTCTCAAATGTAATAACGGATGCTAGAATGTTATTCGGGGTGGAATTCCATGTCTAAAAATATTATTATTAGCTGTTTTTAAAAATCGAGTGTTTTTGCTGCCCGAGGAAGAAAACGCGTGATGCCGCGGTCAGAAAAAAAGCTGCCCAGGAGGAAAAAAAAATTTTTTTTCTCAAATGTAATAACGGATGCTAGAATGTGATTCGGGGTGGAATTCCATGTCTAAAAATATTATTATTAGCTGTTTTTAAAAATCAAGTGTTTTTGCTGCCCGAGGAAGAAAACGCGTGATGCCGCGGTCAGAAAAAAGGCTGCCCAGGAGGAAATTTTTTTTTTCTCAAATGTAATAACGGATGCTAGAATGTGATTCGGGGTGGAATTCCATGTCTAAAAATATTATTATTAGCTGTTTTTAAAAATCAAGTGTTTTTGCTGCCCGAGGAAGAAAACGCGTGATGCCGCAGTCAGAAAAAAAGCTGCCCAGGAGCAAAAAAAATTTTTTTTTCTCAAATGTAATAACGGATGCTAGAATGTGATTCGGGGTGGAATTCCATGTCTAAAAATATTATTATTAGCTGTTTTTAAAAATCGAGTGTTTTTGCTGCCCGAGGAAGAAAACGCGTGATGCCGCGGTCAGAAAAAAGGCTGCCCAGGAGGAAAAAATTTTTTTTTTCTCAAATGTAATAACGGATGCTAGAATGTGATTCGGGGTGGAATTCCATGTCTAAAAATATTATTATTAGCTGTTTTTAAAAATCAAGTGTTTTTGCTGCCCGAGGAAGAAAACGCGTGATGCCGCGGTCAGAAAAAAAGCTGCCCAGGAGCAAAAAAAATTTTTTTTTCTCAAATGTAATAACGGATGCTAGAATGTGATTCGGGGTGGAATTCCATGTCTAAAAATATTATTATTAGCTGTTTTTAAAAATCAAGTCTTTTTGCTGCCCGAGGAAGAAAACGCGTGATGCCGCGGTCAGAAAAAAAGCTGCCCAGGAGCAAAAAAAATTTTTTTTTCTCAAATGTAATAACGGATGCTAGAATGTTATTCGGGGTGGAATTCCATGTCTAAAAATATTATTATTAGCTGTTTTTAAAAATCGAGTGTTTTTGCTGCCCGAGGAAGAAAACGCGTGATGCCGCGGTCAGAAAAAAAGCTGCCCAGGAGGAAAAAAATTTTTTTTTTCTCAAATGTAATAACGGATGCTAGAATGTGATTCGGGGTGGAATTCCATGTCTAAAAATATTATTATTAGCTGTTTTTAAAAATCGAGTGTTTTTGCTGCCCGAGGAAGAAAACGCGTGATGCCGCGGTCAGAAAAAAAGCTGCCCAGGAGGAAAAAAATTTTTTTTTTCTCAAATGTAATAACGGATGCTAGAATGTGATTCGGGGTGGAATTCCATGTCTAAAAATATTATTATTAGCTGTTTTTAAAAATCAAGTGTTTTTGCTGCCCGAGGAAGAAAACGCGTGATGCCGCGGTCAGAAAAAAGGCTGCCCAGGAGGAAAAAATTTTTTTTTCTCAAATGTAATAACGGATGCTAGAATGTGATTCGGGGTGGAATTCCATGTCTAAAAATATTATTATTAGCTGTTTTTAAAAATCAAGTGTTTTTGCTGCCCGAGGAAGAAAACGCGTGATGCCGCGGTCAGAAAAAAAAGCTGCCCAGTAGCAAAAAGAATTTTTTTTTCTCAAATGTAATAACGGATGCAAGAATGTTATTTGGGGTGGAATTCCATGTCTAAAAATATTATTATTAGCTGTTTTTAAAAATCGAATGTTTTTGCTGCCCGAGGAAGAAAACGCGTGATGCCGCGGTCAGAAAAAAAGCTGCCCAGGAGGAAAAAATTTTTTTTTTTCTCAAATGTAATAACGGATGCTAGAATGTGATTCGGGGTGGAATTCCATGTCTAAAAATATTATTATTAGCTGTTTTTAAAAATCGAGTGTTTTTGCTGCCCGAGGAAGAAAACGCGTGATGCCGCGGTCAGAAAAAAAGCTGCCCAGGAGCAAAAAAAATTTTTTTTTCTCAAATGTAATAACGGATGCTAGAATGTTATTCGGGGTGGAATTCCATGTCTAAAAATATTATTATTAGCTGTTTTTAAAAATCGAGTGTTTTTGCTGCCCGAGGAAGAAAACGCGTGATGCCGCGGTCAGAAAAAAAGCTGCCCAGGAGGAAAAAAAAATTTTTTTTCTCAAATGTAATAACGGATGCTAGAATGTGATTCGGGGTGGAATTCCATGTCTAAAAATATTATTATTAGCTGTTTTTAAAAATCAAGTGTTTTTGCTGCCCGAGGAAGAAAACGCGTGATGCCGCGGTCAGAAAAAAAGCTGCCCAGGAGCAAAAAAAAATTTTTTTTCTCAAATGTAATAATGGATGCTAGAATGTTATTCGGGGTGGAATTCAATGTCTAAAAATATTATTATTAGCTGTTTTTAAAAATCAAGTGTTTTTGCTGCCCGAGGAAGAAAACGCGTGATGCCGCGGTCAGAAAAAAAGCTGCCCAGGAGGAAAAAAAATTTTTTTTTCTCAAATGTAATAACGGATGCTAGAATGTGATTCGGGGTGGAATTCCATGTCTAAAAATATTATTATTAGCTGTTTTTAAAAATCAAGTGTTTTTGCTGCCCGAGGAAGAAAACGCGTGATGCCGCGGTCAGAAAAAAAGCTGCCCAGGAGCAAAAAAATTTTTTTTTTTCTCAAATGTGATAACGGATGCTAGAATGTGATTCCGGGTGGAATTCCATGTCTAACAATATTATTATTAGCTGTTTTTAAAAATCAAGTGTTTTTGCTACCCGAGGAAGAAAACGCGTGATGCCGCGGTCAGAAAAAAAGCTGCCCAGGAGGAAAAATTTTTTTTTTTCTCAAATGTAATAACGGATGCTAGAATGTGATTCGGGGTGGAATTCCATGTCTAAAAATATTATTATTAGCTGTTTTTAAAAATCAAGTGTTTTTGCTGCCCGAGGAAGAAAACGCGTGATGCCGCGGTCAGAAAAAAAGCTGCCCAGGAGCAAAAAAAAAATTTTTTTTCTCAAATGTAATAACGGATGCTAGAATGTTATTCGGGGTTGAATTCCATGTCTAAAAATATTATTATTAGCTGTTTTTAAAAATCGAGTGTTTTTGCTGCCCGAGGAAGAAAACGCGTGATGCCGCGGTCAGAAAAAAAGCTGCCCAGGAGGAAAAAAAAATTTTTTTTCTCAAATGTAATAACGGATGCTAGAATGTGATTCGGGGTGGAATTCCATGTCTAAAAATATTATTATTAGCTGTTTTTAAAAATCAAGTGTTTTTGCTGCCCGAGGAAGAAAACGCGTGATGCCGCGGTCAGAAAAAAAGCTGCCCAGGAGCAAAAAAAATTTTTTTTTCTCAAATGTAATAACGGATGCTAGAATGTTATTCGGGGTGGAATTCCATGTCTAAAAATATTATTATTAGCTGTTTTTAAAAATCGAGTGTTTTTGCTGCCCGAGGAAGAAAACGCGTGATGCCGCGGTCAGAAAAAAAGCTGCCCAGGAGGAAAAAAAAATTTTTTTTCTCAAATGTAATAACGGATGCTAGAATGTTATTCGGGGTGGAATTCCATGTCTAAAAATATTATTATTAGCTGTTTTTAAAAATCGAGTGTTTTTGCTGCCCGAGGAAGAAAACGCGTGATGCCGCGGTCAGAAAAAAAGCTGCCCAGGAGGAAAAAAAAATTTTTTTTCTCAAATGTAATAACGGATGCTAGAATGTGATTCGGGGTGGAATTCCATGTCTAAAAATATTATTATTAGCTGTTTTTAAAAATCAAGTGTTTTTGCTGCCCGAGGAAGAAAACGCGTGATGCCGCGGTCAGAAAAAAAGCTGCCCAGGAGCAAAAAAAAATTTTTTTTCTCAAATGTAATAATGGATGCTAGAATGTTATTCGGGGTGGAATTCAATGTCTAAAAATATTATTATTAGCTGTTTTTAAAAATCAAGTGTTTTTGCTGCCCGAGGAAGAAAACGCGTGATGCCGCGGTCAGAAAAAAAGCTGCCCAGGAGGAAAAAAAATTTTTTTTTCTCAAATGTAATAACGGATGCTAGAATGTGATTCGGGGTGGAATTCCATGTCTAAAAATATTATTATTAGCTGTTTTTAAAAATCAAGTGTTTTTGCTGCCCGAGGAAGAAAACGCGTGATGCCGCGGTCAGAAAAAAAGCTGCCCAGGAGCAAAAAAATTTTTTTTTTCTCAAATGTGATAACGGATGCTAGAATGTGATTCCGGGTGGAATTCCATGTCTAACAATATTATTATTAGCTGTTTTTAAAAATCAAGTGTTTTTGCTACCCGAGGAAGAAAACGCGTGATGCCGCGGTCAGAAAAAAAGCTGCCCAGGAGGAAAAATTTTTTTTTTTCTCAAATGTAATAACGGATGCTAGAATGTGATTCGGGGTGGAATTCCATGTCTAAAAATATTATTATTAGCTGTTTTTAAAAATCAAGTGTTTTTGCTGCCCGAGGAAGAAAACGCGTGATGCCGCGGTCAGAAAAAAAGCTGCCCAGGAGCAAAAAAAAATTTTTTTTCTCAAATGTAATAACGGATGCTAGAATGTTATTCGGGGTTGAATTCCATGTCTAAAAATATTATTATTAGCTGTTTTTAAAAATCGAGTGTTTTTGCTGCCCGAGGAAGAAAACGCGTGATGCCGCGGTCAGAAAAAAAGCTGCCCAGGAGGAAAAAAAAATTTTTTTTCTCAAATGTAATAACGGATGCTAGAATGTGATTCGGGGTGGAATTCCATGTCTAAAAATATTATTATTAGCTGTTTTTAAAAATCAAGTGTTTTTGCTGCCCGAGGAAGAAAACGCGTGATGCCGCGGTCAGAAAAAAAGCTGCCCAGGAGCAAAAAAAATTTTTTTTTCTCAAATGTAATAACGGATGCTAGAATGTTATTCGGGGTGGAATTCCATGTCTAAAAATATTATTATTAGCTGTTTTTAAAAATCGAGTGTTTTTGCTGCCCGAGGAAGAAAACGCGTGATGCCGCGGTCAGAAAAAAAGCTGCCCAGGAGGAAAAAAAAATTTTTTTTCTCAAATGTAATAACGGATGCTAGAATGTGATTCGGGGTGGAATTCCATGTCTAAAAATATTATTATTAGCTGTTTTTAAAAATCAAGTGTTTTTGCTGCCCGAGGAAGAAAACGCGTGATGCCGCGGTCAGAAAAAAGGCTGCCCAGGAGGAAATTTTTTTTTTTTCTCAAATGTAATAACGGATGCTAGAATGTGATTCGGGGTGGAATTCCATGTCTAAAAATATTATTATTAGCTGTTTTTAAAAATCAAGTGTTTTTGCTGCCCGAGGAAGAAAACGCGTGATGCCGCGGTCAGAAAAAAAGCTGCCCAGGAGCAAAAAAAAATTTTTTTTCTCAAATGTAATAATGGATGCTAGAATGTTATTCGGGGTGGAATTCAATGTCTAAAAATATTATTATTAGCTGTTTTTAAAAATCAAGTGTTTTTGCTGCCCGAGGAAGAAAACGCGTGATGCCGCGGTCAGAAAAAAAGCTGCCCAGGAGGAAAAAAAATTTTTTTTTCTCAAATGTAATAACGGATGCTAGAATGTGATTCGGGGTGGAATTCCATGTCTAAAAATATTATTATTAGCTGTTTTTAAAAATCAAGTGTTTTTGCTGCCCGAGGAAGAAAACGCGTGATGCCGCGGTCAGAAAAAAAGCTGCCCAGGAGCAAAAAAATTTTTTTTTTCTCAAATGTGATAACGGATGCTAGAATGTGATTCCGGGTGGAATTCCATGTCTAACAATATTATTATTAGCTGTTTTTAAAAATCAAGTGTTTTTGCTACCCGAGGAAGAAAACGCGTGATGCCGCGGTCAGAAAAAAAGCTGCCCAGGAGGAAAAATTTTTTTTTTTCTCAAATGTAATAACGGATGCTAGAATGTGATTCGGGGTGGAATTCCATGTCTAAAAATATTATTATTAGCTGTTTTTAAAAATCAAGTGTTTTTGCTGCCCGAGGAAGAAAACGCGTGATGCCGCGGTCAGAAAAAAAGCTGCCCAGGAGCAAAAAAAAATTTTTTTTCTCAAATGTAATAACGGATGCTAGAATGTTATTCGGGGTTGAATTCCATGTCTAAAAATATTATTATTAGCTGTTTTTAAAAATCGAGTGTTTTTGCTGCCCGAGGAAGAAAACGCGTGATGCCGCGGTCAGAAAAAAAGCTGCCCAGGAGGAAAAAAAAATTTTTTTTCTCAAATGTAATAACGGATGCTAGAATGTGATTCGGGGTGGAATTCCATGTCTAAAAATATTATTATTAGCTGTTTTTAAAAATCAAGTGTTTTTGCTGCCCGAGGAAGAAAACGCGTGATGCCGCGGTCAGAAAAAAAGCTGCCCAGGAGCAAAAAAAAATTTTTTTTCTCAAATGTAATAATGGATGCTAGAATGTTATTCGGGGTGGAATTCAATGTCTAAAAATATTATTATTAGCTGTTTTTAAAAATCAAGTGTTTTTGCTGCCCGAGGAAGAAAACGCGTGATGCCGCGGTCAGAAAAAAAGCTGCCCAGGAGGAAAAAAAATTTTTTTTTCTCAAATGTAATAACGGATGCTAGAATGTGATTCGGGGTGGAATTCCATGTCTAAAAATATTATTATTAGCTGTTTTTAAAAATCAAGTGTTTTTGCTGCCCGAGGAAGAAAACGCGTGATGCCGCGGTCAGAAAAAAAGCTGCCCAGGAGCAAAAAAATTTTTTTTTTCTCAAATGTGATAACGGATGCTAGAATGTGATTCCGGGTGGAATTCCATGTCTAACAATATTATTATTAGCTGTTTTTAAAAATCAAGTGTTTTTGCTACCCGAGGAAGAAAACGCGTGATGCCGCGGTCAGAAAAAAAGCTGCCCAGGAGCAAAAAAAAATTTTTTTTCTCAAATGTAATAATGGATGCTAGAATGTTATTCGGGGTGGAATTCAATGTCTAAAAATATTATTATTAGCTGTTTTTAAAAATCAAGTGTTTTTGCTGCCCGAGGAAGAAAACGCGTGATGCCGCGGTCAGAAAAAAAGCTGCCCAGGAGGAAAAAAAATTTTTTTTTCTCAAATGTAATAACGGATGCTAGAATGTGATTCGGGGTGGAATTCCATGTCTAAAAATATTATTATTAGCTGTTTTTAAAAATCAAGTGTTTTTGCTGCCCGAGGAAGAAAACGCGTGATGCCGCGGTCAGAAAAAAAGCTGCCCAGGAGCAAAAAAATTTTTTTTTTCTCAAATGTGATAACGGATGCTAGAATGTGATTCCGGGTGGAATTCCATGTCTAACAATATTATTATTAGCTGTTTTTAAAAATCAAGTGTTTTTGCTACCCGAGGAAGAAAACGCGTGATGCCGCGGTCAGAAAAAAAGCTGCCCAGGAGGAAAAATTTTTTTTTTTCTCAAATGTAATAACGGATGCTAGAATGTGATTCGGGGTGGAATTCCATGTCTAAAAATATTATTATTAGCTGTTTTTAAAAATCAAGTGTTTTTGCTGCCCGAGGAAGAAAACGCGTGATGCCGCGGTCAGAAAAAAAGCTGCCCAGGAGCAAAAAAAAATTTTTTTTCTCAAATGTAATAACGGATGCTAGAATGTTATTCGGGGTTGAATTCCATGTCTAAAAATATTATTATTAGCTGTTTTTAAAAATCGAGTGTTTTTGCTGCCCGAGGAAGAAAACGCGTGATGCCGCGGTCAGAAAAAGAGCTGCCCAGGAGGAAAAAAATTTTTTTTTTCTCAAATGTAATAACGGATGCTAGAATGTGATTCGGGGTGGAATTCCATGTCTAAAAATATTATTATTAGCTGTTTTTAAAAATCAAGTGTTTTTGCTGCCCGAGGAAGAAAACGCGTGATGCCGCGGTCAGAAAAAAAGCTGCCCAGGAGCAAAAAAAATTTTTTTTCTCAAATGTAATAACGGATGGTAAAATGTGATTCGGGGTGGAATTCCATGTCTAACAATATTATTATTAGCTGTTTTTAAAAATCGAGTGTTTTTGCTGCCCGAGGAAGAAAACGCGTGATGCCGCGATCAGAAAAAAAGCTGCCCAGGAACAAAAATTTTTTTTTTTCTCAAATGTAATAACGGATGCTAGAATGTGATTCGGGGTGGAATTCCATGTCTAAAAATATTATTATTAGCTGTTTTTAAAAATCGAGTGTTTTTGCTGCCCGAGGAAGAAAACGCGTGATGCCGCGGTCAGAAAAAAGGCTGCCAAGGAGGAAAATATTTTTTTTTTCTCAAATGTAATAACGGATGCTAGAATTTGATTCGGGGTGGAATTCCATGTCTAAAAATATTATTATTAGCTGTTTTTAAAAATCAAGTGTTTTTGCTGCCCGAGGAAGAAAACGCGTGATGCCGCGGTCAGAAAAAAAGCTGCCCAGGAGCAAAAAAAATTTTTTTTCTCAAATGTAATAACGGATGGTAAAATGTGATTCGGGGTGGAATTCCATGTCTAACAATATTATTATTAGCTGTTTTTAAAAATCGATTGTTTTTGCTGCCCAAGGAAGAAAACGCGTGATACCGCGATCAGAAAAAAAGCTGCCCAGGAACAAAAATTTTTTTTTTCTCAAATGTAATAACGGATGCTAGAATGTGATTCGGGGTGGAATTCCATGTCTAAAAATATTATTATTAGCTGTTTTTAAAAATCAAGTGTTTTTGCTGCCCCAGGAATAAAACGCGTGATGCCACGGTCAGAAAAAAAGCTGCCCAGGAGCAAAAAAATTTTTTTTTTCTCAAATGTGATAACGGATGCTAGAATGTGATTCCAGGTGGAATTCCATGTCTAACAATATTATTATTAGCTGTTTTTAAAAATCAAGTGTTTTTGCTGCCCGAGGAAGAAACCGCGTGATGCCGCGGTCAGAAAAAAAGCTGCCCAGGAGCAAAAAAAATTTTTTTTCTCAAATGTAATAACGGATGCTAGAATGTGATTCCGGGTGGAATTCCATGTCTAACAATATTATTATTAGCTGTTTTTAAAAATCGAGTGTTTTTGCTGCCCGAGGAAGAAAACGCCTGATGCCGCGGTCAGAAAAAAAGCTGCCCAGGAGCAAAAAAAATGATTTTTTTCTCAAATGTAATAACGGATGCTAGAATGTTATTCGGGGTGGAATTCCATGTCTAAAAATATTATTATTAGCTGTTTTTAAAAATCGAGTGTTTTTGCTGCCCGAGGAAGAAAATGCGTGATGCCGCGGTCAGAAAAAAAGCTGCCGAGGAGGAAAAAAAATTTTTTTTTCTCAAATGTAATAACGGATGCTAGAATGTGATTCGGGGTGGAATTCCATGTCTAAAAATATTATTATTAGCTGTTTTTAAAAATCAAGTGTTTTTGCTGTCCGAGGAAGAAAACGCGTGATGCCGCGGTCAGAAAAAAAGCTGCCCAGGAGCAAAAAAATTTTTTTTTCTCAAATGTAATAACGGATGGTAAAATGTGATTCGGGGTGGAATTCCATGTCTAACAATATTATTATTAGCTGTTTTTAAAAATCGAGTGTTTTTGCTGCCCGAGGAAGAAAACGCGTGATGCCGCGATCAGAAAAAAAGCTGCCCAGGAACAAAAAAATTTTTTTTTCTCAAATGTAATAACGGATGCTAGAATGTGATTCGGGGTGGAATTCCATGTCTAAAAATATTATTATTAGCTGTTTTTAAAAATCGAGTGTTTTTGCTGCCCGAGGAAGAAAACGCGTGATGCCGCGGTCAGAAAAAAGGCTGCCAAGGAGGAAAATATTTTTTTTTTCTCAAATGTAATAACGGATGCTAGAATGTGATTCGGGGTGGAATTCCATGTCTAAAAATATTATTATTAGCTGTTTTTAAAAATCGAGTGTTTTTGCTGCCCGAGGAAGAAAACGCGTGATGCCGCGGTCAGAAAAAAAGCTGCCCAGGAGCAAAAAAAATTTTTTTTCTCAAATGTAATAACAGATGGTAAAATGTGATTCGGGGTGGAATTCCATGTCTAACAATATTATTATTAGCTGTTTTTAAAAATCGATTGTTTTTGCTGCCCGAGGAAGAAAACGCGTGATACCGCGATCAGAAAAAAAGCTTCCCAGGAACAAAAATTTTTTTTTTCTCAAATGTAATAATGGATGCTAGAATGTGATTCGGGGTGGAATTCCATGTCTAAAAATATTATTATTAGCTGTTTTTAAAAATCAAGTGTTTTTGCTGCCCGAGGAAGAAAACGCGTGATGCCGCGGTCAGAAAAAAAGCTGCCCAGGAGCAAAAAAAAATTTTTTTTCTCAAATGTAATAATGGATGCTAGAATGTTATTCGGGGTGGAATTCAATGTCTAAAAATATTATTATTAGCTGTTTTTAAAAATCAAGTGTTTTTGCTGCCCGAGGAAGAAAACGCGTGATGCCGCGGTCAGAAAAAAAGCTGCCCAGGAGGAAAAAAAATTTTTTTTTCTCAAATGTAATAACGGATGCTAGAATGTGATTCGGGGTGGAATTCCATGTCTAAAAATATTATTATTAGCTGTTTTTAAAAATCAAGTGTTTTTGCTGCCCGAGGAAGAAAACGCGTGATGCCGCGGTCAGAAAAAAAGCTGCCCAGGAGCAAAAAAAATTTTTTTTCTCAAATGTAATAACGGATGGTAAAATGTGATTCGGGGTGGAATTCCATGTCTAACAATATTATTATTAGCTGTTTTTAAAAATCGAGTGTTTTTGCTGCCCGAGGAAGAAAACGCGTGATGCCGCGGTCAGAAAAAAGGCTGCCCAGGAGGAAAATATTTTTTTTTTCTCAAATGTAATAACGGATGCTAGAATGTGATTCGGGGTGGAATTCCATGTCTAACAATATTATTATTAGCTGTTTTTAAAAATCAAGTGTTTTTGCTGCCCGAGGAAGAAAACGCGTGATGCCGCGGTCAGAAAAAAAGCTGCCCAGGAGCAAAAAAAAAATTTTTTTTCTCAAATGTAATAACGGATGCTAGAATGTGATTCGGGGTGGAATTCCATGTCTAAAAATATTATTATTAGCTGTTTTTAAAAATCGAGTGTTTTTGCTGCCCGAGGAAGAAAACGCGTGATGCCGCGGTCAGAAAAAAAGCTGCCCAGGAGGAAAAAAAATTTTTTTTTCTCAAATGTAATAACGGATGCTAGAATGTGATTCGGGGTGGAATTCCATGTCTAAAAATATTATTATTAGCTGTTTTTAAAAATCAAGTGTTTTTGCTGCCCGAGGAAGAAAACGCGTGATGCCGCGGTCAGAAAAAAGGCTGCCCAGGAGGAAAAAATTTTTTTTTTCTCAAATGTAATAACGGATGCTAGAATGTGATTCGGGGTGGAATTCCATGTCTAAAAATATTATTATTAGCTGTTTTTAAAAATCAAGTGTTTTTGCTGCCCGAGGAAGAAAACGCGTGATGCCGCGGTCAGAAAAAAAGCTGCCCAGGAGCAAAAAAAAATTTTTTTTCTCAAATGTAATAACGGATGCTAGAATGTTATTCGGGGTTGAATTCCATGTCTAAAAATATTATTATTAGCTGTTTTTAAAAATCGAGTGTTTTTGCTGCCCGAGGAAGAAAACGCGTGATGCCGCGGTCAGAAAAAGAGCTGCCCAGGAGGAAAAAAATTTTTTTTTTCTCAAATGTAATAACGGATGCTAGAATGTGATTCGGGGTGGAATTCCATGTCTAAAAATATTATTATTAGCTGTTTTTAAAAATCAAGTGTTTTTGCTGCCCGAGGAAGAAAACGCGTGATGCCGCGGTCAGAAAAAAAGCTGCCCAGGAGCAAAAAAAATTTTTTTTCTCAAATGTAATAACGGATGGTAAAATGTGATTCGGGGTGGAATTCCATGTCTAACAATATTATTATTAGCTGTTTTTAAAAATCGAGTGTTTTTGCTGCCCGAGGAAGAAAACGCGTGATGCCGCGATCAGAAAAAAAGCTGCCCAGGAACAAAAATTTTTTTTTTTCTCAAATGTAATAACGGATGCTAGAATGTGATTCGGGGTGGAATTCCATGTCTAAAAATATTATTATTAGCTGTTTTTAAAAATCGAGTGTTTTTGCTGCCCGAGGAAGAAAACGCGTGATGCCGCGGTCAGAAAAAAGGCTGCCAAGGAGGAAAATATTTTTTTTTCTCAAATGTAATAACGGATGCTAGAATTTGATTCGGGGTGGAATTCCATGTCTAAAAATATTATTATTAGCTGTTTTTAAAAATCAAGTGTTTTTGCTGCCCGAGGAAGAAAACGCGTGATGCCGCGGTCAGAAAAAAAGCTGCCCAGGAGCAAAAAAAATTTTTTTTCTCAAATGTAATAACGGATGGTAAAATGTGATTCGGGGTGGAATTCCATGTCTAACAATATTATTATTAGCTGTTTTTAAAAATCGATTGTTTTTGCTGCCCAAGGAAGAAAACGCGTGATACCGCGATCAGAAAAAAAGCTGCCCAGGAGGAAAAAAATTTTTTTTTTCTCAAATGTAATAACGGATGCTAGAATGTGATTCGGGGTGGAATTCCATGTCTAAAAATATTATTATTAGCTGTTTTTAAAAATCGAGTGTTTTTGCTGCCCGAGGAAGAAAACGCGTGATGCCGCGGTCAGAAAAAAAGCTGCCCAGGAGCAAAAAAAATTTTTTTTTCTCAAATGTAATAACGGATGCTAGAATGTTATTCGGGGTGGAATTCCATGTCTAAAAATATTATTATTAGCTGTTTTTAAAAATCGAGTGTTTTTGCTGCCCGAGGAAGAAAACGCGTGATGCCGCGGTCAGAAAAAAAGCTGCCCAGGAGGAAAAAAAAATTTTTTTTCTCAAATGTAATAACGGATGCTAGAATGTGATTCGGGGTGGAATTCCATGTCTAAAAATATTATTATTAGCTGTTTTTAAAAATCAAGTGTTTTTGCTGCCCGAGGAAGAAAACGCGTGATGCCGCGGTCAGAAAAAAGGCTGCCCAGGAGGAAATTTTTTTTTTTTCTCAAATGTAATAACGGATGCTAGAATGTGATTCGGGGTGGAATTCCATGTCTAAAAATATTATTATTAGCTGTTTTTAAAAATCAAGTGTTTTTGCTGCCCGAGGAAGAAAACGCGTGATGCCGCGGTCAGAAAAAAAGCTGCCCAGGAGCAAAAAAAAATTTTTTTTCTCAAATGTAATAATGGATGCTAGAATGTTATTCGGGGTGGAATTCAATGTCTAAAAATATTATTATTAGCTGTTTTTAAAAATCAAGTGTTTTTGCTGCCCGAGGAAGAAAACGCGTGATGCCGCGGTCAGAAAAAAAGCTGCCCAGGAGGAAAAAAAATTTTTTTTTCTCAAATGTAATAACGGATGCTAGAATGTGATTCGGGGTGGAATTCCATGTCTAAAAATATTATTATTAGCTGTTTTTAAAAATCAAGTGTTTTTGCTGCCCGAGGAAGAAAACGCGTGATGCCGCGGTCAGAAAAAAAGCTGCCCAGGAGCAAAAAAATTTTTTTTTTCTCAAATGTGATAACGGATGCTAGAATGTGATTCCGGGTGGAATTCCATGTCTAACAATATTATTATTAGCTGTTTTTAAAAATCAAGTGTTTTTGCTACCCGAGGAAGAAAACGCGTGATGCCGCGGTCAGAAAAAAAGCTGCCCAGGAGGAAAAATTTTTTTTTTTCTCAAATGTAATAACGGATGCTAGAATGTGATTCGGGGTGGAATTCCATGTCTAAAAATATTATTATTAGCTGTTTTTAAAAATCAAGTGTTTTTGCTGCCCGAGGAAGAAAACGCGTGATGCCGCGGTCAGAAAAAAAGCTGCCCAGGAGCAAAAAAAAATTTTTTTTCTCAAATGTAATAACGGATGCTAGAATGTTATTCGGGGTTGAATTCCATGTCTAAAAATATTATTATTAGCTGTTTTTAAAAATCGAGTGTTTTTGCTGCCCGAGGAAGAAAACGCGTGATGCCGCGGTCAGAAAAAGAGCTGCCCAGGAGGAAAAAAATTTTTTTTTTCTCAAATGTAATAACGGATGCTAGAATGTGATTCGGGGTGGAATTCCATGTCTAAAAATATTATTATTAGCTGTTTTTAAAAATCAAGTGTTTTTGCTGCCCGAGGAAGAAAACGCGTGATGCCGCGGTCAGAAAAAAAGCTGCCCAGGAGCAAAAAAAATTTTTTTTCTCAAATGTAATAACGGATGGTAAAATGTGATTCGGGGTGGAATTCCATGTCTAACAATATTATTATTAGCTGTTTTTAAAAATCGAGTGTTTTTGCTGCCCGAGGAAGAAAACGCGTGATGCCGCGATCAGAAAAAAAGCTGCCCAGGAACAAAAATTTTTTTTTTCTCAAATGTAATAACGGATGCTAGAATGTGATTCGGGGTGGAATTCCATGTCTAAAAATATTATTATTAGCTGTTTTTAAAAATCGAGTGTTTTTTGCTGCCCGAGGAAGAAAACGCGTGATGCCGCGGTCAGAAAAAAGGCTGCCAAGGAGGAAAATATTTTTTTTTTCTCAAATGTAATAACGGATGCTAGAATTTGATTCGGGGTGGAATTCCATGTCTAAAAATATTATTATTAGCTGTTTTTAAAAATCAAGTGTTTTTGCTGCCCGAGGAAGAAAACGCGTGATGCCGCGGTCAGAAAAAAAGCTGCCCAGGAGCAAAAAAAATTTTTTTTCTCAAATGTAATAACGGATGGTAAAATGTGATTCGGGGTGGAATTCCATGTCTAACAATATTATTATTAGCTGTTTTTAAAAATCGATTGTTTTTGCTGCCCAAGGAAGAAAACGCGTGATACCGCGATCAGAAAAAAAGCTGCCCAGGAACAAAAATTTTTTTTTTCTCAAATGTAATAACGGATGCTAGAATGTGATTCGGGGTGGAATTCCATGTCTAAAAATATTATTATTAGCTGTTTTTAAAAATCAAGTGTTTTTGCTGCCCCAGGAATAAAACGCGTGATGCCACGGTCAGAAAAAAAGCTGCCCAGGAGCAAAAAAATTTTTTTTTTCTCAAATGTGATAACGGATGCTAGAATGTGATTCCAGGTGGAATTCCATGTCTAACAATATTATTATTAGCTGTTTTTAAAAATCAAGTGTTTTTGCTGCCCGAGGAAGAAACCGCGTGATGCCGCGGTCAGAAAAAAAGCTGCCCAGGAGCAAAAAAAATTTTTTTTCTCAAATGTAATAACGGATGCTAGAATGTGATTCCGGGTGGAATTCCATGTCTAACAATATTATTATTAGCTGTTTTTAAAAATCGAGTGTTTTTGCTGCCCGAGGAAGAAAACGCCTGATGCCGCGGTCAGAAAAAAAGCTGCCCAGGAGCAAAAAAAATGATTTTTTTCTCAAATGTAATAACGGATGCTAGAATGTTATTCGGGGTGGAATTCCATGTCTAAAAATATTATTATTAGCTGTTTTTAAAAATCGAGTGTTTTTGCTGCCCGAGGAAGAAAATGCGTGATGCCGCGGTCAGAAAAAAAGCTGCCGAGGAGGAAAAAAAATTTTTTTTTCTCAAATGTAATAACGGATGCTAGAATGTGATTCGGGGTGGAATTCCATGTCTAAAAATATTATTATTAGCTGTTTTTAAAAATCAAGTGTTTTTGCTGTCCGAGGAAGAAAACGCGTGATGCCGCGGTCAGAAAAAAAGCTGCCCAGGAGCAAAAAAAATTTTTTTTTCTCAAATGTAATAACGGATGGTAAAATGTGATTCGGGGTGGAATTCCATGTCTAACAATATTATTATTAGCTGTTTTTAAAAATCGAGTGTTTTTGCTGCCCGAGGAAGAAAACGCGTGATGCCGCGATCAGAAAAAAAGCTGCCCAGGAACAAAAAAATTTTTTTTTCTCAAATGTAATAACGGATGCTAGAATGTGATTCGGGGTGGAATTCCATGTCTAAAAATATTATTATTAGCTGTTTTTAAAAATCGAGTGTTTTTGCTGCCCGAGGAAGAAAACGCGTGATGCCGCGGTCAGAAAAAAGGCTGCCAAGGAGGAAAATATTTTTTTTTTCTCAAATGTAATAACGGATGCTAGAATGTGATTCGGGGTGGAATTCCATGTCTAAAAATATTATTATTAGCTGTTTTTAAAAATCGAGTGTTTTTGCTGCCCGAGGAAGAAAACGCGTGATGCCGCGGTCAGAAAAAAAGCTGCCCAGGAGCAAAAAAAATTTTTTTTCTCAAATGTAATAACAGATGGTAAAATGTGATTCGGGGTGGAATTCCATGTCTAACAATATTATTATTAGCTGTTTTTAAAAATCGATTGTTTTTGCTGCCCGAGGAAGAAAACGCGTGATACCGCGATCAGAAAAAAAGCTTCCCAGGAACAAAAATTTTTTTTTTCTCAAATGTAATAATGGATGCTAGAATGTGATTCGGGGTGGAATTCCATGTCTAAAAATATTATTATTAGCTGTTTTTAAAAATCAAGTGTTTTTGCTGCCCGAGGAAGAAAACGCGTGATGCCGCGGTCAGAAAAAAAGCTGCCCAGGAGCAAAAAAAAATTTTTTTTCTCAAATGTAATAATGGATGCTAGAATGTTATTCGGGGTGGAATTCAATGTCTAAAAATATTATTATTAGCTGTTTTTAAAAATCAAGTGTTTTTGCTGCCCGAGGAAGAAAACGCGTGATGCCGCGGTCAGAAAAAAAGCTGCCCAGGAGGAAAAAAAATTTTTTTTTCTCAAATGTAATAACGGATGCTAGAATGTGATTCGGGGTGGAATTCCATGTCTAAAAATATTATTATTAGCTGTTTTTAAAAATCAAGTGTTTTTGCTGCCCGAGGAAGAAAACGCGTGATGCCGCGGTCAGAAAAAAAGCTGCCCAGGAGCAAAAAAAATTTTTTTTCTCAAATGTAATAACGGATGGTAAAATGTGATTCGGGGTGGAATTCCATGTCTAACAATATTATTATTAGCTGTTTTTAAAAATCGAGTGTTTTTGCTGCCCGAGGAAGAAAACGCGTGATGCCGCGGTCAGAAAAAAGGCTGCCCAGGAGGAAAATATTTTTTTTTTCTCAAATGTAATAACGGATGCTAGAATGTGATTCGGGGTGGAATTCCATGTCTAACAATATTATTATTAGCTGTTTTTAAAAATCAAGTGTTTTTGCTGCCCGAGGAAGAAAACGCGTGATGCCGCGGTCAGAAAAAAAGCTGCCCAGGAGCAAAAAAAAATTTTTTTTCTCAAATGTAATAACGGATGCTAGAATGTGATTCGGGGTGGAATTCCATGTCTAAAAATATTATTATTAGCTGTTTTTAAAAATCGAGTGTTTTTGCTGCCCGAGGAAGAAAACGCGTGATGCCGCGGTCAGAAAAAAAGCTGCCCAGGAGGAAAAAAAATTTTTTTTTCTCAAATGTAATAACGGATGCTAGAATGTGATTCGGGGTGGAATTCCATGTCTAAAAATATTATTATTAGCTGTTTTTAAAAATCAAGTGTTTTTGCTGCCCGAGGAAGAAAACGCGTGATGCCGCGGTCAGAAAAAAGGCTGCCCAGGAGGAAAAAATTTTTTTTTTCTCAAATGTAATAACGGATGCTAGAATGTGATTCGGGGTGGAATTCCATGTCTAAAAATATTATTATTAGCTGTTTTTAAAAATCAAGTGTTTTTGCTGCCCGAGGAAGAAAACGCGTGATGCCGCGGTCAGAAAAAAAGCTGCCCAGGAGCAAAAAAAAATTTTTTTTCTCAAATGTAATAACGGATGCTAGAATGTTATTCGGGGTTGAATTCCATGTCTAAAAATATTATTATTAGCTGTTTTTAAAAATCGAGTGTTTTTGCTGCCCGAGGAAGAAAACGCGTGATGCCGCGGTCAGAAAAAGAGCTGCCCAGGAGGAAAAAAATTTTTTTTTTCTCAAATGTAATAACGGATGCTAGAATGTGATTCGGGGTGGAATTCCATGTCTAAAAATATTATTATTAGCTGTTTTTAAAAATCAAGTGTTTTTGCTGCCCGAGGAAGAAAACGCGTGATGCCGCGGTCAGAAAAAAAGCTGCCCAGGAGCAAAAAAAAATTTTTTTTCTCAAATGTAATAACGGATGGTAAAATGTGATTCGGGGTGGAATTCCATGTCTAACAATATTATTATTAGCTGTTTTTAAAAATCGAGTGTTTTTGCTGCCCGAGGAAGAAAACGCGTGATGCCGCGATCAGAAAAAAAGCTGCCCAGGAACAAAAATTTTTTTTTTTCTCAAATGTAATAACGGATGCTAGAATGTGATTCGGGGTGGAATTCCATGTCTAAAAATATTATTATTAGCTGTTTTTAAAAATCGAGTGTTTTTGCTGCCCGAGGAAGAAAACGCGTGATGCCGCGGTCAGAAAAAAGGCTGCCAAGGAGGAAAATATTTTTTTTTTCTCAAATGTAATAACGGATGCTAGAATTTGATTCGGGGTGGAATTCCATGTCTAAAAATATTATTATTAGCTGTTTTTAAAAATCAAGTGTTTTTGCTGCCCGAGGAAGAAAACGCGTGATGCCGCGGTCAGAAAAAAAGCTGCCCAGGAGCAAAAAAAATTTTTTTTCTCAAATGTAATAACGGATGGTAAAATGTGATTCGGGGTGGAATTCCATGTCTAACAATATTATTATTAGCTGTTTTTAAAAATCGATTGTTTTTTGCTGCCCAAGGAAGAAAACGCGTGATACCGCGATCAGAAAAAAAGCTGCCCAGGAACAAAAATTTTTTTTTTCTCAAATGTAATAACGGATGCTAGAATGTGATTCGGGGTGGAATTCCATGTCTAAAAATATTATTATTAGCTGTTTTTAAAAATCAAGTGTTTTTGCTGCCCCAGGAATAAAACGCGTGATGCCACGGTCAGAAAAAAAGCTGCCCAGGAGCAAAAAAATTTTTTTTTTCTCAAATGTGATAACGGATGCTAGAATGTGATTCCAGGTGGAATTCCATGTCTAACAATATTATTATTAGCTGTTTTTAAAAATCAAGTGTTTTTGCTGCCCGAGGAAGAAAACGCGTGATGCCGCGGTCAGAAAAAAAGCTGCCCAGGAGCAAAAAAAATTTTTTTTCTCAAATGTAATAACGGATGCTAGAATGTGATTCCGGGTGGAATTCCATGTCTAACAATATTATTATTAGCTGTTTTTAAAAATCGAGTGTTTTTGCTGCCCGAGGAAGAAAACGCCTGATGCCGCGGTCAGAAAAAATGCTGCCCAGGAGCAAAAAAAATGATTTTTTTCTCAAATGTAATAACGGATGCTAGAATGTTATTCGGGGTGGAATTCCATGTCTAAAAATATTATTATTAGCTGTTTTTAAAAATCGAGTGTTTTTGCTGCCCGAGGAAGAAAATGCGTGATGCCGCGGTCAGAAAAAAAGCTGCCGAGGAGGAAAAAAATTTTTTTTTTCTCAAATGTAATAACGGATGCTAGAATGTGATTCGGGGTGGAATTCCATGTCTAAAAATATTATTAATAGCTGTTTTTAAAAATCAAGTGTTTTTGCTGTCCGAGGAAGAAAACGCGTGATGCCGCGGTCAGAAAAAAAGCTGCCCAGGAGCAAAAAAAATTTTTTTTCTCAAATGTAATAACGGATGGTAAAATGTGATTCGGGGTGGAATTCCATGTCTAACAATATTATTATTAGCTGTTTTTAAAAATCGAGTGTTTTTGCTGCCCGAGGAAGAAAACGCGTGATGCCGCGATCAGAAAAAAAGCTGCCCAGGAACAAAAAAATTTTTTTTTCTCAAATGTAATAACGGATGCTAGAATGTGATTCGGGGTGGAATTCCATGTCTAAAAATATTATTATTAGCTGTTTTTAAAAATCGAGTGTTTTTGCTGCCCGAGGAAGAAAACGCGTGATGCCGCGGTCAGAAAAAAGGCTGCCAAGGAGGAAAATATTTTTTTTTTCTCAAATGTAATAACGGATGCTAGAATGTGATTCGGGGTGGAATTCCATGTCTAAAAATATTATTATTAGCTGTTTTTAAAAATCGAGTGTTTTTGCTGCCCGAGGAAGAAAACGCGTGATGCCGCGGTCAGAAAAAAAGCTGCCCAGGAGCAAAAAAAATTTTTTTTCTCAAATGTAATAACAGATGGTAAAATGTGATTCGGGGTGGAATTCCATGTCTAACAATATTATTATTAGCTGTTTTTAAAAATCGATTGTTTTTGCTGCCCGAGGAAGAAAACGCGTGATACCGCGATCAGAAAAAAAGCTTCCCAGGAACAAAAATTTTTTTTTTCTCAAATGTAATAACGGATGCTAGAATGTGATTCGGGGTGGAATTCCATGTCTAAAAATATTATTATTAGCTGTTTTTAAAAATCAAGTGTTTTTGCTGCCCCAGGAATAAAACGCGTGATGCCACGGTCAGAAAAAAAGCTGCCCAGGAGCAAAAAAATTTTTTTTTTCTCAAATGTGATAACGGATGCTAGAATGTGATTCCAGGTGGAATTCCATGTCTAACAATATTATTATTAGCTGTTTTTAAAAATCAAGTGTTTTTGCTGCCCGAGGAAGAAAACGCGTGATGCCGCGGTCAGAAAAAAAGCTGCCCAGGAGCAAAAAAAATTTTTTTTTCTCAAATGTAATAACGGATGCTAGAATGTGATTCCGGGTGGAATTCCATGTCTAACAATATTATTATTAGCTGTTTTTAAAAATCAAGTGATTTTGCTGCCCGAGGAAGAAAACGCGTGATGCCGCGGTCAGAAAAAAAGCTGCCCAGGAGCAAAAAAAATTTTTTTTTCTCAAATGTAATAACGGATGCTAGAATGTTATTCGGGGTGGAATTCCATGTCTAAAAATATTATTATTAGCTGTTTTTAAAAATCGAGTGTTTTTGCTGCCCGAGGAAGAAAATGCGTGATGCCGCGGTCAGAAAAAAAGCTGCCCAGGAGGAAAAAAAATTTTTTTTTCTCAAATGTAATAACGGATGCTAGAATGTGATTCGGGGTGGAATTCCATGTCTAAAAATATTATTATTAGCTGTTTTTAAAAATCAAGTGTTTTTGCTGCCCAAGGAAGAAAACGCGTGATGCCGCGGTCAGAAAAAAAGCTGCCCAGGAGCAAAAAAAAATTTTTTTTCTCAAATGTAATAACGGATGCTAGAATGTGATTCGGGGTGGAATTCCATGTCTAAAAATATTATTATTAGCTGTTTTTAAAAATCGAGTGTTTTTGCTGCCCGAGGAAGAAAACGCGTGATGCCGCGATCAGAAAAAAAGCTGCCCAGGAACAAAAAATTTTTTTTTTTCTCAAATGTAATAACGGATGCTAGAATGTGATTCGGGGTGGAATTCCATGTCTAAAAATATTATTATTAGCTGTTTTTAAAAATCGAGTGTTTTTGCTGCCCGAGGAAGAAAACGCGTGATGCCGCGGTCAGAAAAAAGGCTGCCCAGGAGGAAAATATTTTTTTTTTCTCAAATGTAATAACGGATGCTAGAATGTGATTCGGGGTGGAATTCCATGTCTAAAAATATTATTATTAGCTGTTTTTAAAAATCAAGTGTTTTTTCTGCCCGATGAAGAAAACGCGTGATGCCGCGGTCAGAAAAAAAGCTGCCCAGGAGCAAAAAAATTTTTTTTCCTCAAATGTAATAACGGATGCTAGAATGTGATTCGGGGTGGAATTCCATGTCTAAAAATATTATTATTAGCTGTTTTTAAAAATCGAGTGTTTTTGCTGCCCGAGGAAGAAAACGCGTGATGCTGCGGTCAGAAAAAAAGCTGCCCAGGAGGAAAAAAAATTTTTTTTTCTCAAATGTAATAACGGATACTAGAATGTGATTCGGGGTGGAATTCCATGTCTAAAAATATTATTATTAGCTGTTTTTAAAAATCAAGTGTTTTTTGCTGCCCGAGGAAGAAACCGCGTGATGCCGCGGTCAGAAAAAAAGCTGCCCAGGAACAAAAAATTTTTTTTCTCAAATGTAATAACGGATGGTAAAATGTGATTCGGGGTGGAATTTCATGTCTAACAATATTATTATTAGCTGTTTTTAAAAATCAAGTGTTTTTGCTGCCCGAGGAAGAAAACGCATGATGCCGCGGTCAGAAAAAAAGCTGCCCAGGAGCAAAAAAAATTTTTTTTCTCAAATGTAATAACGGATGGTAAAATGTGATTCGGGGTGGAATTCCATGTCTAACAATATTATTATTAGCTGTTTTTAAAAATCGATTGTTTTTGCTGCCTGAGGAAGAAAACGCGTGATACCGCGATCAGAAAAAAAGCTGCCCAGGAACAAAAATTTTTTTTTTCTCAAATGTAATAACGGATGCTAGAATGTGATTCGGGGTGGAATTCCATGTCTAAAAATATTATTATTAGCTGTTTTTAAAAATCAAGTGTTTTTGCTGCCCCAGGAATAGAACGCGTGATGCCACGGTCAGAAAAAAAGCTGCCCAGGAGCAAAAAAATTTTTTTTTTCTCAAATGTGATAACAGATGCTAGAATGTGATTCCGGGTGGAATTCCATGTCTAACAATATTATTATTAGCTGTTTTTAAAAATCAAGTGTTTTTGCTGCCCGAGGAAGAAAACGCGTGATGCCGCGGTCAGAAAAAAAGCTGCCCAGGAGCAAAAAAAATTTTTTTTTCTCAAATGTAATAACGGATGCTAGAATGTTATTCGGGGTGGAATTCCATGTCTAAAAATATTATTATTAGCTGTTTTTAAAAATCGAGTGTTTTTGCTGCCCGAGGAAGAAAACGCGTGATGCCGCGGTCAGAAAAAAAGCTGCCCAGGAGGAAAAAAAATTTTTTTTTTCTCAAATGTAATAACGGATGCTAGAATGTGATTCGGGGTGGAATTCCATGTCTAAAAATATTATTATTAGCTGTTTTTAAAAATCAAGTGTTTTTTCTGCCCGAGGAAGAAAACGCGTGATGCCGCGGTCAGAAAAAAGGCTGCCCAGGAGGAAAAAATTTTTTTTTCTCAAATGTAATAACGGATGCTAGAATGTGATTCGGGGTGGAATTCCATGTCTAAAAATATTATTATTAGCTGTTTTTAAAAATCAAGTGTTTTTGCTGCCCGAAGAAGAAAACGCGTGATGCCGCGGTCAGAAAAAAAGCTGCCAAGGAGCAAAAAAAAATTTTTTTTCTCAAATGTAATAACGGATGCTAGAATGTGATTCGGGGTGGAATTCCATGTCTAAAAATATTATTATTAGCTGTTTTTAAAAATCGAGTGTTTTTGCTGCCCGAGGAAGAAAACGCGTGATGCCGCGATCAGAAAAAAAGCTGCCCAGGAACAAAAAAATTTTTTTTTCTCAAATGTAATAACGGATGCTAGAATGTGATTCGGGGTGGAATTCCATGTCTAAAAATATTATTATTAGCTGTTTTTAAAAATCGAGTGTTTTTGCTGCCCGAGGAAGAAAACGCGTGATGCCGCGGTCAGAAAAAAGGCTGCCCAGGAGGAAAATATTTTTTTTTTCTCAAATGTAATAACGGATGCTAGAATGTGATTCGGGGTGGAATTCCATGTCTAAAAATATTATTATTAGCTGTTTTTAAAAATCAAGTGTTTTTGCTGCCCGAGGAAGAAAACGCGTGATGCCGCGGTCAGAAAAAAAGCTGCCCAGGAGCAAAAAATTTTTTTTTCCTCAAATGTAATAACGGATGCTAGAATGTGATTCGGGGTGGAATTCCATGTCTAAAAATATTATTATTAGCTGTTTTTAAAAATCGAGTGTTTTTGCTGCCCGAGGAAGAAAACGCGTGATGCTGCGGTCAGAAAAAAAGCTGCCCAGGAGGAAAAAAAATTTTTTTTTCTCAAATGTAATAACGGATGCTAGAATGTGATTCGGGGTGGAATTCCATGTCTAAAAATATTATTATTAGCTGTTTTTAAAAATCAAGTGTTTTTGCTGCCCGAGGAAGAAACCGCGTGATGCCGCGGTCAGAAAAAAAGCTGCCCAGGAACAAAAAATTTTTTTTCTCAAATGTAATAACGGATGGTAAAATGTGATTCGGGGTGGAATTCCATGTCTAACAATATTATTATTAGCTGTTTTTAAAAAAAGAGTGTTTTTGCTGCCCGAGGAAGAAAACGCGTGATGCTGCGATCAGAAAAAAAGCTGCCCAGGAACAAAAATTTTTTTTTTTCTCAAATGTAATAACGGATGCTAGAATGTGATTCGGGGTGGAATTCCATGTCTAAAAATATTATTATTAGCTGTTTTTAAAAATCGAGTGTTTTTGCTGCCCGAGGAAGAAAACGCGTGATGCCGCGGTCAGAAAAAAGGCTGCCCAGGAGGAAAATATTTTTTTTTCTCAAATGTAATAACGGATGCTAGAATGTGATTCGGGGTGGAATTCCATGTCTAAAAATATTATTATTAGCTGTTTTTAAAAATCAAGTGTTTTTGCTGCCCGAGGAAGAAAACGCGTGATGCCGCGGTCAGAAAAAAAGCTGCCCAGGAGCAAAAAAATTTTTTTTCCTCAAATGTAATAACGGATGCTAGAATGTGATTCGGGGTGGAATTCCATGTCATAAAATATTATTAGCTGTTTTTAAAAATCGAGTTTTATAGCTGCCCGAGGAAGAAAACACGTGATGCCACGGTCAGAAAAAAAGCTGCCGAGGAGTAAAAAATTTTTTTTCTCAAATGTAATAATGGTTGCTAGAACATGATTCGGGGTGGAATTCCAAGTCTAAAAATATTATTATTAGCTGTTTTTAAAAATCGAGTGTTTTTGCTGCCCGAGGAAGAAAACGAGTGATGCCGCCATCAGAAAAAAAGCTGCCCAGGAGCAAAAAAAAATTTTCTTTCCCAAATGTAATAACGGATGCTAGAATGTGATGCAGTTTGGAATTCCATGTCTAAAAATATTATTATTAGCAGTTTTTAAAAATTGAGTGTTTTTGCTGCCCGAGGAAGAAAACGCGTGATGCCGCGGTCAGAAAAAAAGCTGCCCAGGAGCAAAAAAATTTTTTTTTCTCAAATGTAATAACGGATGCTAGAATGTGATTCGGGGTGGAATTCCATGTCTAAAAATATTATTATTAGCTGTTTTTAAAAATCGAGTGTTTTTGCTTCCCGAGGAAGAAAACGCGTGATGCCGCGGTCAGAAAAAAAGCTGCACAGGAGCAAAAAAAATATTTTTCTCAAATGTAATAACGGATGCTAGAATGTGATTCGGGGTGGAATTCCATGTCTAAAAATATTATTATTAGCTGTTTTTAAATATCGAGTGTTTTTGGTGCCCGAGGATGAAAATGCGTGATGCCGCGGTGAGAATAAAAGCTGCACAGGAGCAAAAAAAATTTTTTTCTCAAATGTAATAACGGATGCTAGAATGTGATTCGGGGTGGAATTCCATGTCTAAAAATATTATTATTAGCTGTTTTTAAAAATCGAGTGTTTTTGCTGCCCAAGGAAGAAAACGCGTGATGCCGCGGTCAGAAAAAAACCTGCCCAGGAGCAAAAAAATTTTTTTTCTCAAATGTACTAACGGATGCTAGAATGTGATTCGGGGTGGAATTCCATGTCTAAAAATATTATTATTAACTGTTTTTAAAAATCTAGTGTTTTTGCTGCCCAAGAAAGAAAACGCGTGATGCCGCGGTCAGAAAAAAACCTGTCCAGGAGCAAAAAAATTTTTTTTTCTCAAATGTACTAACGGATGCTAGAATGTGATTCGGGGTGGAATTCCATGTCTAAAAATATTATTATTAGCTGCTGTTAAAAATTGAATGTTTTTGCTACCCGAGGAAGAAAACGTGTCATGCCGCGGTCAGAAAAAAAGCTGCACAGGAGCAAAAAAAATTTTTTTTCTCAAATGTAATAACGGATGCTAGAATGTGATTCGGGGTGGAATTCCATGTCTAAAAATATTATTATTAGCTGTTTTTAAAAATCGAGTGTTTTTGCTGCCCGAGGAAGAAAACGCCTGATGCCGCGGTCAGAAAAAATGCTGCCCAGGAGCAAAAAAAAATTTTTTTCTCAAATGTAATAACGGATGCTAGAATGTGATTCGGGGTGGAATTCCATGTCATAAAATATTATTAGCTGTTTTTAAAAATCGAGTTTTTTAGCTGCCCGAGGAAGAAAACACGTGATGCCGCGGTCAGAAAAAAAGCTGCACAGGAGCAAAAAAAATTTTTTTCTCAAATGTAATAACGGATGCTAGAATGTGATTCGGGGTGGAATTCCATGTCTAAAAATATTATTAATAGCTGCTGTTAAAAATCGAATGTTTTTGCTGCCCGAGGAAGAAAACTTGTGATGCAGCGGTCAGAAAAAAAGCTGCACAGGAGCAAAAATTTTTTTTTTCTCAAATGTAATAACGGATGCTAGAATGTGATTCGGGGTGGAATTCCATGTCTAAAAATATTATTATTAGCTGTTTTTAAAAATCGAGTGTTTTTGGTGCCCGAGGATAAAAATGCGTGATGCCGCGGTCAGAATAAAAGCTGCACAGGAGCAAAAAAAATTTTTTTCTCAAATGTAATAACGGATGCTAGAATGTGATTCGGGGTGGAATTCCATGTCTAAAAATATTATTATTAGCTGTTTTTAAAAATCGAGTGTTTTTGCTGCCCAAGGAAGAAAACGCGTGATGCCGCGGTCAGAAAAAAACCTGCCCAGGAGCAAAACAATTTTTTTTTCTCAAATGTACTAACGGATGCTAGAATGTGATTCGGGGTGGAATTCCATGTCTAAAAATATTATTAATAGCTGTTTTTAAAAATCGAGTGTTTTTGCTTCCCGAGGAAGAAAACGCGTGATGCCGCGGTCAGAAAAAAACCTGCCCAGGAGTAAAAAAAATTTTTTTTCTCAAATGTACTAACGGATGCTAGAATGTGATTCGGGGTGGAATTCCATGTCTAAAAATATTATTATTAGCTGTTTTTAAATATCGAGTGTTTTTGGTGCCCGAGGATGAAAATGCGTGATGCCGCGGTCAGAAAAAAACCTGCCCAGGAGCAAAAAAAATTTTTTTTCTCAAATGTAATAACGGATGCTAGAATGTGATTCGGGGTGGAATTCCATGTCTAAAAATATTATTATTAGCTGTTATTAAAAATCGAGTGTTTTTGCTGCCCGAGGAAGAAAACGCCTGATGCCGCGGTCAGAAAAAATGCTGCCCAGGAGCAAAAAAAAATTTTTTTCTCAAATGTAATAACGGATGCTAGAATGTGATTCAGGGTGGAATTCCATGTCATAAAATATTATTAGCTGTTTTTAAAAATCGAGTTTTTTAGCTGCCCGAGGAAGAAAACACGTGATGCCGCGGTCAGAAAAAAAGCTGCCCAGGAGCAAAAAAATTTTTTTCTCAAATGTAATAATGGTTGCTAGAACATGATTCGGGGTGGAATTCCAAGTCTAAAAATATTATTATTAGCTGTTTTTAAAAATCGAGTGTTTTTGCTGCCCGAAGAAGAAAACGCGTGATGCCGCGGTCAGAAAAAAAGCTGCCGAGGAGCAAAAAAATTTTTTTTTCTCAAATGTAATAACGGATGCTAGAATGTGATTCGGGGTGGATTTCCATGTCTAAAAATATTATTATTAGCTGTTTTTAAAAATTGAGTGTTTTTGCTGCCCGAGGAAGAAAACGCCTGATGCCGCGGTCAGAAAAAATGCTGCCCAGGAGCAAAAAAAAATTTTTTTCTCAAATGTAATAACGGATGCTAGAATGTGATTCGGGGTGGAATTCCATGTCATAAAATATTATTAGCTGTTTTTAAAAATCGAGTTTTTTAGCTGCCCGAGGAAGAAAACACGTGATGCCGCGGTCAGAAAAAAAGCTGCCCAGGAGCAAAAATTTTTTTTTCTCAAATGTAATAATGGTTGCTAGAACATGATTCGGGGTGGAATTCCAAGTCTAAAAATATTATTATTAGCTGTTTTTAAAAATCGAGTGTTTTTGCTGCCCGAGGAAGAAAACGAGTGATGCCGCCGTCAGAAAAAAAGCTGCCCAGGAGCAAAAAAAAATTTTCTTTCCCAAATGTAATAACGGATGCTAGAATGTCATGCAGTGTGGAATTCCATGTCTAAAAATATTATTATTAGCAGTTTTTAAAAATTGAGTGTTTTTGCTGCCCGAGGAAGAAAACGCGTGATGCCGCGGTCAGAAAAAAAGCTGCCCAGGAGCAAAAAAATTTTTTTTTCTCAAATGTAATAACGGATGCTAGAATGTGATTCGGGGTGGATTCCATGTCTAAAATATTATTATTAGCTGTTTTTAAAAATTGAGTGTTTTTGCTGCCCGAGGAAGAAAACGCGTGATGCCGCGGTCAGAAAAAAAGCTGCCCAGGAGCAAAAAAAATTTTTTTTCTCAAATGTAATAACGGATGCTAGAATGTGATTCCGGGTGGAATTCCATGTCTAAAAATATTATTAGCTGTTTTTAAAAATCGAGTGTTTTTGCTGCCCGAGGAAGAAAACGCGTGATGCCGCGGTCAGAAAAAATGCTGCCCAGGAGCAAAAAAATTTTCTTTCCCAAATGTAATAATCGTTGCTAGAATGTGATTCCGGGTGGAATTCCATGTCTAAAAATATTATTATTAGCTGTTTTTAAAAATCGAGTGTTTTTGCTGACCGAGGAAGAAAACGCGTGATGCTGCGGTCAGAAAAAAAGCTGCCCAGGAGCAAAAAATTTTTTTTTCTCAAATGTAATAACGGATGGTAGAATTTGATTTGGGGTTGAATTCCATGTCTAAAAATATTATTATTAGCTGTTTTTAAAAATCGAGTGTTTTTGCTGCCCGAGGAAGAAAACGCGTGATGCCGCAGACAGAAAAAAAGGTGCCCAGGAGCAAAAAAATTTTTTTTCTCAAATGTAATAACGGATGGTAGAATTTGATTTGGGGTGGAATTCCATATCTAAAAATATTATTATTAGCTGTTTTTAAAAATCGAGTGTTTTTGCTGCCCGAGGAAGAAAACGCGTGATGCCGCGGTCAGAAAAAAAGCTGCCCAGGAGCAAAAAAAAATTTTCTTTCCCAAATGTAATAACGGATGCTAGAATGTGATGCAGTGTGGAATTCCATGTCTAAAAATATTATTATTAGCTGTTTTTAAAAATGGAGTGTTTTTGCTGCCCGAGGAAGGAAACGCGTGATTCCGTGGTCAGAAAAAAAGCTGCCCAGGAGCAAAAAAAATTTTTTTTTTCTCAAATGTAATAATGGATGCTAGAATGTGATTCGGGGTTGAATTCCATGTCTAAAAATATTATTATTAGCTGTTTTTAAAAATTGAGTGTTTTTGCTGCCTGAGCAAAAAAACGCATGATGCCGCGTTAGGAAAAAAAGCTGCCCAGGAACAAAAAAATTTTTTTTTCTCAAATGTAATAAGGGATGCTAGAATGTGATTCGGGGTGGAATTCCATGTCTAAAAATATTATTATTAGCTGTTTTTAAAAATCGAGTGTTTTTGCTGACCAAGGAAGAAAACGCGTGATGCTGCGGTCAGAAAAAAAGCTGCCCAGGAGCAAAAAATTTTTTTTTCTCAAATGTAATAACAGATGGTAGAATTTGATTTGGGGTTGAATTCCATGTCTAAAAATATTATTATTAGCTGTTTTTAAAAATCGAGTGTTTTTGCTGCCCGAGGAAGAAAACGCGTGATGCCGCAGACAGAAAAAAAGCTGCCCAGGAGCAAAAAAATTTTTTTTCTCAAATGTAATAACGGATGGTAGAATTTGATTTGGGGTGGAATTCCATATCTAAAAATATTATTATTAGCTGTTTTTAAAAATCGAGTGTTTTTGCTGCCCGAGGAAGAAAACGTCTGATGTCAGAAAAAATGCTGCCCAGGAGCAAAAAATTTTTTTTTTCTCAAATGTAATAACGGATGCTAAAACGTGATTCGGGGTTGAATTCCATGTCTAAAAATATTATTATTAGCTGTTTTTAACAATCGAGTGTTTTTGCTGCCCGAGGAAGAAAACGCGTGATGCCGCGGTCAGAAAAAAAGCTGCCCAGGAGCAAAAAAAAATTTTCTTTCCCAAATGTAATAACGGATGCTAGAATGTGATGCAGTGTGGAATTCCATGTCTAAAAATATTATTATTAGCTGTTTTTAAAAATGGAGTGTTTTTGCTGCCCGAGGAAGGAAACGCGTGATTCCGTGGTCAGAAAAAAAGCTGCCCAGGAGCAAAAAAATATTTTTTTCTCAAATGTAATAACGGATGCTAGAATGTGATTCGGGGTGGAATTCCATGTCTAAAAATATTATTATTAGCTGTTTTTAAAAATGGAGTGTTTTTGCTGCCCGAGGAAGAAAACGCGTGATGCCGCGGTCAGAAAAAAAGCTGCCCAGGAGCAAAAAAAAATTTTTTTTTCTCAAATGTAATAATGGATGCTAGAATGTGATTCGGGGTTGAATTCCATGTCTAAAAATATTATTATTAGCTGTTTTTAAAAATTGAGTGTTTTTGCTGCCTGAGCAAAAAAACGCATGATGCCGCGGTAGGAAAAAAAGCTGCCCAGGAACAAAAAAAAATTTTTTTTCTCAAATGTAATAAGGGATGCTAGAATGTGATTCGGGGTGGAATTCCATGTCTAAAAATATTATTATTAGCTGTTTTTAAAAATCAAGTGTTTTTGCTGCCCGAGGAAGAAAACGCGTGATGCCGCGGTCAGAAAAAAACCTGCCCAGGAGACTTCCGGTTTCCTTGTCTTCGGCGGCGATGGTGCCCTTTTAAGCACCGCCAGCCCCGCCGCTCGTAGAGCCGCTTCTCGATTGTGAAGCGGCTTGAAAGCTTCAAAATCCTTAGGATTTTTGAAGAAAAGGCAGCAGGGTACAGGTCGAGCCCCTGCAACCCCCCCAGGGAATTGTTTCTGGGGAGGAAACAGGCGCGGCTCCCTTTCAACCTGCTGAGACTCTGGGCGGCGTGGGACGTCTCTGCTTCCGCAGAAGAAGCCGGCTGCAGGAAACTTTTAAAGAGCAAGGAAATAACCCAAATAAACACCTGAAATCTACGTGAACCCTGAAATTTTGAACTGCAAGTATTAGCACTTTGCTGATCTTTTATATTGAAGTGAAAATTTCTGAATGAGTGAAAGTGACTGGAGAAAATATGGCGCTCAGCATTAGAGTAAATGAATCAGCGAGTGTGGATTGGTGAAGTCATCTTGTTTTGTTACAAAGTTAAAAAGTTGCTATAAAGTTGCTCCGGCTGTAACAGGAACAAGAGGAAAATCTCTCCCTTTTATTTGACTTTGCTGCATTATAGTTTTGCCCTGATTAAATCTGGGGGACCTTTTTAGAAGGCTTTGTGGAGGTGGCAGAAGAAGCGGAACCTCCCTCTTTAGAAAAGCTAGCTTACGTGGCAGGATGGCTTCAAAGAAGCAGGAAGGCAAAACAGGGGGGGGATCCCCCACACGCAAACAGGACACGCAGTCACAAGCTCAGAAAAAAGATTTTGATATGGGAGATTTAAAAGAATTTATTTCAAAAATCTTGGATGACAAATTTCAAAAAGCTCAACAGGAAATAGATGATAAAATAAATAAAATAGATGATAAAATTCAAAAGTCTCAACAGGAAATTATGCAGGAAATGCAGCAGAACCAAAAGAAGGTGACCAAAAAAATAACAGATGTGGCGTCTGGCCTGGCAGGATCTATTATGAAAGTTGAATCAAAAGTGGATGAATTTAAATCAGAAGTTAATGCCAAGATGAAAAATAATGATCATAAATTTTTTGATGTTGATGATAAGATGCAGAGAGTTGAGAACGAGATTGTCATGATGCAATTCCGGGCAATGGAATTTGCTATACGGCTTCGAGGAATTAGAGAAGAGGAGAGACAAGATTTGAGACAGATTTGTGCTGAAGCCCTAGCTATGATCTTA
The DNA here is from genome assembly GCA_022577455.1 of Arizona elegans. Taxonomy (NCBI): domain Eukaryota; kingdom Metazoa; phylum Chordata; class Lepidosauria; order Squamata; family Colubridae; genus Arizona; species Arizona elegans. The sequence continues at coordinate 162,966,658 of JAKOOJ010000001.1, forward strand.
AAAATTAATCCTGATATGGTTTTCTGTAAAATAGACAAAATTTACAGAGTCAACTCTTGGGTGGCCAGACAAAGACAATTGCCTAGAGATGTGGTCATATATTTTCTAGACAGAGCAATAAGAAATGATATCCTGCAAAAATCTTTTCTTACTTCTGTGCAAGTGGGCGGATCCAAGATCACAGTTTACAAGGAGCTTCCACCTAAGATGTTGAAATCCAGAAAAGATTTTGGCTTTCTTGTTAAAGAATTGCAGAATAATCAGATCCCATTTCGTTGGGACGCTCCAACTGGCATAATTTTGAGATATAAGGGAGAGAAACACCGTTTGAATACTGTGGAGAAGGCGGAGCAATTCTATACTGAGATTTTTAAAGAAAGAACACCATCCCCACGTACATCTACAGTTTTGGAGATTAAGGAGAGTGATAAGAAGCAACTTCAAGAACCGCAACAACAATCTAAGCAGGAACCAGAGGAGTTGAAGGGCGCTGAAGGAGGTTTTCTGGATGAGCCTTTGCTGGAACCTTCTCCAATCTTGGAGCCGACTTGGGTGGCTGAAGTCAAGGACCAGCGTATAACCCGAGCAAAATCCAAGGAACTTAAAGAAAAGTTACAGCAGGAAAGACAAGATGAAAAGGCTGGGGCCGTGGGGAATGTAGGACAGAAGATCTCGGATGAAATCCGAATATTCTGTTCTCTGCTCCAGAAAGAGAATAATGATGATTAAATGTTTATCTTGGAATGTGAATGGGTTGAATGCAACACAGAAAAGGAAGAAAGTATTTGCATATTTAAAACAACATAATAATGATATAATTTGCTTACAAGAAACGCATATTACAGCTCAAGATCAAAACTATTTGAAAAATTCCAAATTAGGAACACATTTTATATCTTCAACTAACCAAAAAAAGAATGGTGTGGTTATTTATGTAAATAAAAAATTAACAGCCAAACTTATAGAAGCTGATCAAGACGGCAGGTTTGTAGCAATTGAATTACTTTCTGCTAATAATCAAATTCTTTTGATAGGAATTTATGCTCCTAATCAACAACAGGACTATTTTTATAAAATGCTACATACTAAAATACTTCAATGGGATTATAGATCTATTTTAATTATGGGAGATTGGAATGGAGTAATTGACTCTAAATTAGACAAAAAGACTTTGGCGAAGTCAAGGATTAGATTACCACAGACCTTTTTTGATATGAAAGAAGACCTGGAATTAAAAGATATTTGGAGAATACATAACCCAAAAGAATTGGATTATACTTTCTTTTCTGACAGACTTAGATCCTTCTCTAGGATTGATTTCATTTTGTTGTCAGATGATTTACTTGTTAGGACAAAAAGAACAAAGATTCTGCCAAGAACTTTGACTGATCATAGCCCAGTGTGGATAGAAATTGAGACATGCAAGACTGAGAGACGCTCTTGGAGATTAAATGAAAACTTGTTCAGATATGAAAAAAATATAATAGAACTTAAAAAGTATTTGAAAGAGTTTTTTGAAATGAATTTGAATAAAGGCACCCCAATGGAAATTGTGTGGGACGCAAGCAAAGCTTATATGAGAGGGGTGCTTATTCATATGAACTCTAAACATAGGCTGACCCAACAAAAGAAAAGACTTGAATTGGAAGCAGAAATAAAGAACAAAGAACAGTTACTTATTAAAAACCCAACAGATGAAAGAATACGTGGTGTCATAAAACTTTTGAAAGATCAATTCCAAATGCTTATAGCGGAACAACTTGCAACAAATTTACAATACGCGAAGCATAATACATTCTGCAACGCCAATAAACCGGGCAGGTGGTTGGCCTACACATTAAGGAAGAAACAGAGCATACGGACTATTGATAGTATTGATATTGGAGGGAAAGAAGTTTTTCAACAGAAATTAATAAAAGAAGCCTTTCTTGAATATTACACTAAACTATATGCCAGAGAGGAGGTGCAGAATGGACTTATAGAAAAATACTTAGACAACAAAAGAGTTACAAAAATCACTGAGCAACAAAAGGAAAGAATGAATTATCCTATAACAGAGGAGGAGATAATAGCAGCAATAAAACAGTTAAAAACAGCTAAAGCTCCTGGAACGGATGGTCTGACTGCAGTGTATTATAAAACTTTGCAGGCAGAAATGGTGGAACAACTTAGAGACTTATTTTGTAATATACAACAAGGGGGAAAAGTACCCCCATCATGGACTACAGCTTATATTTCTCTGATACCAAAAGAATAAGCAGGTCCCCAAAAACCAGAGAACTACAGACCAATATCTCTTTTGAATACGGATTACAAAATTTATGCAAAAGTATTAGCCAACAGATTGATGCCAGTAATTCAAAAGGTGATTCATGATGATCAAGCGGGATTTATTGAGGGTAGGCACATGAATGACAATGTAAGGCAAGTAATAGATTTATTGGAATATCTTGAGAAGAATAAACAGATCCCTGCAGTGCTGGTTTTTCTGGATGCAGAGAAGGCCTTTGATAAAGTGGACTGGAATTTTCTATTAAAGACTTTAAAAAGGATGGACTTTGGGGACCAATTTATACAGGCAGTCTCAGCAATTTATCAAGATCAAAAGGCACAGATTATTATTAATGGAAGTTTGACAACAGAGTTTAAAATCAAAAAAGGAACAAGACAGGGATGTCCGCTGTCCCCATTGTTGTTGATTTTAACACTAGAAGTCTTGTTAAATACAATAAGGGACTCTAATACTTTGAAAGGTATAATGATAAGGCAAGAGGATTACAGAATAAAGGCATTTGCAGATGATCTGGTTGTTACCCTATCACAGCCAATGGAATCAATAATCCAGATGAAGGACATTATAAAAGACTATGGTAAAGTTTCAGGTTTTAGATTGAACCAGAAAAAAACTAAGATGGTAGTCAAAAATATGACACAAGATTGTAAACTTGAGCTTGAAAGGAGGGCAGGTTTTGAGATTGTACCAAAGGTAAAATATCTAGGAGTTCAGGTTGCAGAATCAAATATGAAATTGTTTCAAAATAATTATGAGGTGTTGTGGCGAGAGGTGCAAAAAGACATGGAGACTTGGAAAAAACTGCAGCTGTCTTTACTTGGAAGAATAGCAGCAGTTAAGATGAATATTTTGCCAAGATTTCTTTTTTTGTTTCAAATGATTCTGGTGCTCAAAAATGATAAACAACTAAAAGTATGGCAAACTGGAGTGAACAAGTTTGTCTGGAACGAGAAAAAACCAAGAGTAAAAATGAAAATTATGCAAGACGTTCCAGAAAGGGGAGGTCTTAAACTTCCAAACCTACAGTTATATTATGATGCAGCAGCTTTGACTTTAGCAAGTGATTGATTTGGAGGAAAAAAGACTGGAATATTAAACGCAGAAAGTTTCAATTTGGAATTTGGATGGCACGCTTACTTATTTTATGACAGTAAAGTGGACAAAGTATTCAAAAGCCACATACTCAGAGATTCTTTGTTGAGAGTTTGGAAGAAGCACCGAACCAATTGGGATTATAAAATACCGTTATGGCTGGATCTTGGTCATACTTTGTGGAATACAAATATAATGTCACTCGGGGGGTTTTTATATAAAGAGGTTCTTTTTACAGATGCGGGCAGATGGCACCTGAAGACATTACAGACATTGTTGGCTGAAAGGATTAATCTAACTTGGTTACAATATAATCAATTGCAATTGAGATGGAAAGAGGACCAAAAAACTGGTATTATGGAGTATGAGGAAGAATTGGTCAGACATATAAAAGAGAAAGGCCCAATGCATATCAAAAGACTTTATAATGTTTTGTTAGAAAGGGATTCAGAAACTGAACTTGTTAAAGATTGCATGATTAAGTGGGCACAAAATTTTGAGGAACCAGTGATGTTGGAAACATGGGAAAAAATCTGGGTTCAGAATGTTAAATTTACACAGTCACAGAATTTGAGGGAAAATTTTTATAAAATGTTTTACAGATGGCATTTAGACCCCAAAAAATTGTTGTGTATGTACCCTAATGTGCAGCCTAAATGTTGGAGATGTGACTGTCTAGATGCAACATATTATCACGTTTGGTGGACCTGTAAGAAAGTTAAGGCCTTTTGGATAAAAATTTGGTGGGTCATGCAGAATGTCTTGAAGAAAAAAATTCAATTTTCTCCACAATTGTTTTTACTGGGCATAGCTAAGGGTTTTACATTGGGTGAAACAAAACTGATATTGCATATGATAACAGCAGCAAGATTGTTGATAGGTAAATATTGGAAAAATGAAGCGCTGCCCACGATCGAGGAATGGACTTTGAAGATGGCTAGTTTTGCAGAGATGGCGAAGATTTCAGCATATCTAAAAGACTGTTCACAAGAGACTTATGAATGGGAATGGAAGAGGTGGATAGATTATGTTCAGAACAAATATCAAACTAGAAAGTATCAAATAGCTTTTATTTGAGAATGTTATATTAAGATAGAAATATTTTAAGGTAAAGAGGATGAAAAATTTATTTCAAAATGTTATATTAAGATAGAAATATTTTAAGGTAATGAAGATGAAAATTTTTAAGGGGGAGGGAAGGGTTCAAGTTTTATATACAAATGAGGGTTTTTCCCTCTACTTGATATGAGTATACTGTGTGGAAGTCTGGGGGAGAGGGGAGGGTTAGGGTGGGTTAGGGAGGTTGGGAAGTTGGGGGTGGGATGAGGGGGAAAAAAAAGGGGTGAAAATGTAATTGTAAAACTTTTGCAATAAAAAAAAAAAAAGAAAAAAACCTGCCCAGGAGCAAGAAATTTTTTTTTTCTCAAATGTACTAACGGATGCTAGAATGTGATTCGGGGTGGAATTCCATGTCTAAAAACATTATTATTAGCTGTTTTTAAAAATCGAGTGTTTTTGCTGCCCGAGGAAGAAAACGCCTGATGCCGCGGTCAGAAAAAAAGCTGCCCAGGAGCAAAAAAATATTTTTTTTCTCAAATGTAATAACGGATGCTAGAATGTGATTCGGGGTGGAATTCCATGTCTAAAAATATTATTATTAGCTGTTTTTTAAAAGCGAGTGTTTTTGCTGCCCGAGGAAGAAAACGCGTGATGCCGCGGTCAGAAAAAAAGCTGCCCAGGAGCAAAAAAATATTTTTTTTCTCAAATGTAATAACGGATGCTAGAATGTGATTCGGGGTGGAATTCCATGTCTAAAAATATTATTATTAGCTGTTTTTTAAAATCGAGTGTTTTTGCTGCCCGAGGAAGAAAACGCGTGATGCCGCGGTCAGAAAAAAAGCTGCCCAGGAGCAAAAAAAATTTTTTTTCTCAAATGTACTAACGGATGCTAGAATGTGATTCGGGGTAGAATTCCATGTCTAAAAATATTATTATTAGCTGTTTTTAACAATCGAGTGTTTTTGCTGCCCGAGGAAGAAAACGCGTGATGCCGCTGTCAGAAAAAAAGCTACCCAGGAGCAAAAAAAAATTTTTTTTCTCAAATGTAATAACGGATGCTAGAATGTGATTCGGGGTGGAATTCCATGTCTAAAAATATTATTATTAGCTGTTTTTAAAAATCGAGTGTTTTTGCTGCCCGACGAAGAAAACGCGTGATGCCGCGGTCAGAAAAAATGCTGCCCAGGAGCAAAAAAATTTTTTTTTCTCAAATGTAATAACGGATGCTAGAATGTGATTCGGGGTGGAATTCCATGTCTAAAAATATTATTATTAGCTGTTTTTAAAAATCGAGTTTTTTAGCTGCCCGAGGAAGAAAACACGTGATGCCGCGGTCAGAAAAAAAGCTGCCGAGGAGCCAAAAATTTTTTTTTCTCAAATGTAATAAAGGTTGCTAGAACATGATTCGGGGTGGAATTCCATGTCTAAAAATATTATTATTACCTGTTTTTAAAAATCGAGTGTTTTTGCTGCCCGAGGAAGAAAAAGCGTGATGCCGCGGTCAGAAAAAAAGCTGCCCAGGAGCAAAAAAATTTTTTTTTCTCAAATGTAATAACGGATGATAGAATGTGATTCGGGGTGGAATTCCATGTCTAAAAATATTATTATTAGCTGTTTTTAAAAATTGAGTGTTTTTGCTGCCCGAGGAAGAAAACGCCTGATGCCGCGGTCAGAAAAAATGCTGCCCAGGAGAAAAAAAATTTTTTTTTCTCAAAAGTAATAATGGATGCTAGAATGTGATTCGGGGTGGAATTCCATGTCTAAAAATATTATTATTAGCTGTTTTTAAAAATCGAGTTTTTTAGCTGCCCGAGCAAGAAAACATGTGATGCCGCGGTCAGAAAAAAAGCTGCCGAGGAGCCAAAAATTTTTTTTTCTCAAATGTAATAACGGTTGCTAGAACATGATTCGGGGTGGAATTCCATGTCTAAAAATATTATTATTAGCTGTTTTTAAAAATTGAGTGTTTTTGCTGCCCGAGGAAGAAAACGCCTGATGCCGCGGTCAGAAAAAATGCTGCCCAGGAGCAAAAAAAATTTTTTTCCCAAATGTAATAACGGATACTAGAATGTGATTCGGGGTGGAATTCCATGTCTAAAAATATTATTATTAGCTGTTTTTAAAAATCGAGTTTTTTAGCTGCCCGAGCAAGAAAGCACGTGATACCGCGGTCAGAAAAAAAGCTGCCGAGGAGCAAAAAAATTTTTTTTCTCAAATGTAATAACGGTTGCTAGAACGTAATTCGGGGTTGAATTCCATGTCTAAAAATATTATTATTAGCTGTTTTTAAAAATCGAGTGTTTTTGCTGCCCGAGGAAGAAAACGCATGATGCCGTGGTCAGAAAAAAAGCTGCCCAGGAGCAAAAAAAAATTTTTTTTTCTCAAATGTAATAACGGATGCTAGAATGTGATTCCGGGTGGAATTCCATGTCTAAAAATATTATTAGCTGTTTTTAAAAATCGAGTGTTTTTGCTGCCCAAGGAAGAAAACGCCTGATGCCGCGGTCAGAAAAAAAGCTGCCCAGGAGCAAAAAAATTTTTTTTCTCAAATGTAATAACGGATGCTAGAATGTGATTCGGGGTGGAATTCCATGTCTAAAAATATTATTATTAGCTGTTTTTAAAAATTGAGTGTTTTTGCTGCCCGAGGAAGAAAACGCGTAATGATGCGGTAGGAAAAAAAGCTACCCAGGAGCAAAAAAAAATTTTTTTTCTCAAATGTAATAACAGATGCTAGAATGTGATTCGGGGTGGAATTCCATGTCTAAAAATATTATTATTAGCTGTTTTTAAAAATCGAGTGTTTTTGCTTCCCGAGGAAGAAAACGCGTGATGCCGCGGTCAGAAAAAAAGCTGCACAGGAGCAAAAAAAATTTTTTTCTCAAATGTAATAACGGATGCTAGAATGTGATTCGGGGTGGAATTCCATGTCTAAAAATATTATTAGCTGTTTTTAAAAATCGAGTGTTTTTGCTGCCCGAGGAAGAAAACGCGTGATGCCGCGGTCAGAAAAAAAGCTGCCCAGGAGCAAAAAAATTTTTTTTTCTCAAATGTAATAACGGATGCTAGAATGTGATTCGGGGTGGAATTCCATGTCATAAAATATTATTAGCTGTTTTTAAAAATCGAGTTTTATAGCTGCCCGAGGAAGAAAACACGTGATGCCGCGGTCAGAAAAAAAGCTGCCGAGGAGCAAAAAATTTTTTTTCTCAAATGTAATAATGGTTGCTAGAACATGATTCCGGGTGGAATTCCAAGTCTAAAAATATTATTATTAGCTGTTTTTAAAAATCGAGTGTTTTTGCTGCCCGAGGAAGAAAACGAGTGATGCCGCCATCAGAAAAAAAGCTGCCCAGGAGCAAAAAAAAATTTTCTTTCCCAAATGTAATAACGGATGCTAGAATGTGATGCAGTGTGGAATTCCATGTCTAAAAATATTATTATTAGCAGTTTTTAAAAATTGAGTGTTTTTGCTGCCCGAGGAAGAAAACGCGTGATGCCGCGGTCAGAAAAAAAGCTGCCCAGGAGCAAAAAAATTTTTTTTTCTCAAATGTACTAACGGATGCTAGAATGTGATTCGGGGTGGAATTCCATGTCTAAAAATATTATTATTAGCTGTTTTTAAAAATCGAGTGTTTTTGGTGCCCGAGGATAAAAATGCGTGATGCCGCGTTGAGAATAAAAGCTGCACAGGAGCAAAAAAAAATTTTTTCTCAAATGTACTAACGGATGCTAGAATGTGATTCGGGGTGGAATTCCATGTCTAAAAATATTATTATTAGCTGCTGTTAAAAATTGAATGTTTTTGCTACCCGAGGAAGAAAACGTGTCATGCCGCGGTCAGAAAAAAAGCTGCACAGGAGCAAAAAAAATGTTTTTCTCAAATGTATTAACGGATGCTAGAATGTGATTCGGGGTGGAATTCCATTTCTAAAAATATTATTATTAGCTGTTTTTAAATATCGAGTGTTTTTGGTGCCCGAGGATGAAAACGCGTGATGCCGCGGTGAGAATAAAAGCTGCACAGGAGCAAAAAAAAATTTTTTCTCAAATGTAATAACGGATGCTAGAATGTGATTCGGGGTGGAATTCCATGTCTAAAAATATTATTATTAGCTGTTTTTAAAAATCGAGTGTTTTTGCTGCCCAAGGAAGAAAACGCGTAATGCCGCGGTCAGAAAAATAGCTGCCCAGGAGCAAAAAAAAATTTTCTTTCCCAAATGTAATAACGGATGCTAGAATGTGATGCAGTGTGGAATTCCATGTCTAAAAATATTATTATTAGCAGTTTTTAAAAATTGAGTGTTTTTGCTGCCCGAGGAAGAAAACGCGTAATGATGCGGTAGGAAAAAAAGCTACCCAGGAGCAAAAAAAATTTTTTTTTCTCAAATGTAATAACAGATGCTAGAATGTGATTCGGGGTGGAATTCCATGTCTAAAAATATTATTATTAGCTGTTTTTAAAAATCGAGTGTTTTTGCTTTCCGAGGAAGAAAACGCGTGATGCCGCGGTCAGAAAAAAAGCTGCACAGGAGCAAAAAAAATTTTTTTCTCAAATGTAATAACGGATGCTAGAATGTGATTCGGGGTGGAATTCCATGTCATAAAATATTATTAGCTGTTTTTAAAAATCGAGTTTTATAGCTGCCCGAGGAAGAAAACACGTGATGCCGCGGTCAGAAAAAAAGCTGCCGAGGAGCAAAAAATTTTTTTTCTCAAATGTAATAATGGTTGCTAGAACATGATTCGGGGTGGAATTCCAAGTCTAAAAATATTATTATTAGCTATTTTTAAAAATCGAGTGTTTTTGCTGCCCGAGGAAGAAAACGAGTGATGCCGCCATCAGAAAAAAAGCTGCCCAGGAGCAAAAAAAAATTTTCTTTCCCAAATGTAATAATGGATGCTAGAATGTGATGCAGTGTGGAATTCCATGTCTAAAAATATTATTATTAGCAGTTTTTAAAAATTGAGTGTTTTTGCTGCCCGAGGAAGAAAACGCATGATGCCGCGGTCAGAAAAAAAGCTGCCAGGAGCAAAAAAATTTTTTTTTCTCAAATGTACTAACGGATGCTAGAATGTGATTCGGGGTGGAATTCCATGTCTAAAAATATTATTATTAGCTGTTTTTAAAAATTGAGTGTTTTTGCTGCCCGAGGAAGAAAACGCGTTATGCCGCGGTCAGAAAAAAAGCTGCACAGGAGCAAAAAAAATTTTTTTCTCAAATGTAATAACGGATGCTAGAATGTGATTCGGGGTGGAATTCCATGTCTAAAAATATTATTAATAGCTGCTGTTAAAAATCGAATGTTTTTGCTGCCCGAGGAAGAAAACTTGTGATGCAGCGGTCAGAAAAAAAGCTGCACAGGAGCAAAAAAATTTTTTTTCTCAAATGTAATAACGGATGCTAGAATGTGATTCGGGGTGGAATTCCATATCTAAAAATATTATTATTAGCTGTTTTTAAAAATCGAGTGTTTTTGGTGCCCGAGGATAAAAATGCGTGATGCCGCGGTGAGAATAAAAGCTGCACAGGAGCAAAAAAAATTTTTTTCTCAAATGTACTAACGGATGCTAGAATGTGATTCGGGGTGGAATTCCATGTCTAAAAATATTATTATTAGCTGCTGTTAAAAATTGAATGTTTTTGCTACCCGAGGAAGAAAACGTGTCATGCCGCGGTCAGAAAAAAAGCTGCACAGGAGCAAAAAAAATTTTTTTCTCAAATGTACTAACGGATGCTAGAATGTGATTCGGGGTGGAATTCCATTTCTAAAAATATTATTATTAGCTGTTTTTAAATATCGAGTGTTTTTGGTGCCCGAGGATGAAAACGCGTGATGCCTCGGTGAGAATAAAAGCTGCACAGGAGCAAAAAAAATTTTTTTCTCAAATGTAATAACGGATGCTAGAATGTGATTCGGGGTGGAATTCCATGTCTAAAAATATTATTATTAGCTGTTTTTAAAAATCGAGTGTTTTTGCTGCCCAAGAAAGAAAACGCGTGATGCCGCGGTCAGAAAAAAACCTGCCCAGGAGCAAAAAAATTTTTTTTTCTCAAATGTACTAAGGGATGCTAGAATGTGATTCGGGGTGGAATTCCATGTCTAAAAATATTATTATTAGCTGCTGTTAAAAATTGAATGTTTTTGCTACCCGAGGAAGAAAACGTGTCATGCCGCGGTCAGAAAAAAAGCTGCACAGGAGCAAAAAAAATTTTTTTTCTCAAATGTAATAACGGATGCTAGAATGTGATTCGGGGTGGAATTCCATGTCTAAAAATATTATTATTATCTGTTTTTAAAAATCGAGTGTTTTTGCTTCCCGAGGAAGAAAACGCGTGATGCCGCGGTCAGAAAAAAAGCTGCACAGGAGCAAAAAAAATTTTTTCTCAAATGTAATAACGGATGCTAGAATGTGATTCGGGGTGGAATTCCATGTCTAAAAATATTATTATTAGCTTCTGTTAAAAATCGAATGTTTTTGCTGCCCGAGGAAGAAAACGTGTGATGCTGCGGTCAGAAAAAAAGCTGCACAGGAGCAAAAAAAATTTTTTTCTCAAATGTAATAACGGATGCTAGAATGTGATTCGGGGTGGAATTCCATTTCTAAAAATATTATTATTAGCTGTTTTTAAATATCGAGTGTTTTTGGTGCCCGAGGATGAAAATCCGTGATGCCGCGGTGAGAATAAAAGCTGCACAGGAGCAAAAAAAAATTTTTTCTCAAATGTAATAACGGATGCTAGAATGTGATTCGGGGTGGAATTCCATGTCTAAAAATATTATTATTAGCTGTTTTTAAAAATCGAGTGTTTTTGCTGCCCAAGGAAGAAAACACGTGATACCGCGGTCAGAAAAAAACCTGCCCAGGAGCAAAAAAAATTTTTTTTCTCAAATGTACTAACGGATGCTAGAATGTGATTCGGGGTGGAATTCCATGTCTAAAAATATTATTATTAGCTGTTTTTAACAATCGAGTGTTTTTGCTGCCCGAGGAAGAAAACGCGTAATGCCGCGGTCAGAAAAAAAGCTGCCCAGGAGCAAAAAAAAATTTTCTTTCCCAAATGTAATAACGGATGCTAGAATGTGATGCAGTGTGGAATTCCATGTCTAAAAATATTATTATTAGCAGTTTTTAAAAATGGAGTGTTTTTGCTGCCCGAGGAAGAAAACGCGTGATGCCGCGGTCAGAAAAAAACCTGCCCAGGAGCAAAAAAATTTTTTTTTCTCAAATGTACTAACGGATGCTAGAATGTGATTCCGGGTGGAATTCCATGTCTAAAAATATTATTAGCTGTTTTTAAAAATCGAGTGTTTTTGCTGCCCAAGGAAGAAAACGCCTGATGCCGCGGTCAGAAAAAAAGCTGCCCAGGAGCAAAAAAATTTTTTTTTCTCAAATGTAATAACGGATGCTAGAATGTGATTCGGGGTGGAATTCCATGTCTAAAAATATTATTATTAGCTGTTTTTAAAAATCGAGTTTTTTAGCTGCCCGAGCAAGAAAACACGTGATGCCGCGGTCAGAAAAAAAGCTGCCCAGGAGCAAAAAAAATTTTTTTTCTCAAATGTAATAACGGATGCTAGAATGTGATTCGGGGTGGAATTCCATGTCTAAAAATATTATTATTAGCTGTTTTTAAAAATTGAGTGTTTTTGCTGCCCGAGGAAGAAAACGCGTAATGATGCGGTAGGAAAAAAAGCTACCCAGGAGCAAAAAAAAATTTTTTTTCTCAAATGTAATAACAGATGCTAGAATGTGATTCGGGGTGGAATTCCATGTCTAAAAATATTATTATTAGCTGTTTTTAAAAATCGAGTGTTTTTGCTTCCCGAGGAAGAAAACGCGTGATGCCGCGGTCAGAAAAAAAGCTGCACAGGAGCAAAAAAAATTTTTTTCTCAAATGTAATAACGGATGCTAGAATGTGATTCGGGGTGGAATTCCATGTCTAAAAATATTATTAGCTGTTTTTAAAAATCGAGTGTTTTTGCTGCCCGAGGAAGAAAACGCGTGATGCCGCGGTCAGAAAAAAAGCTGCCCAGGAGCAAAAAAATTTTTTTTTCTCAAATGTAATAACGGATGCTAGAATGTGATTCGGGGTGGAATTCCATGTCATAAAATATTATTAGCTGTTTTTAAAAATCGAGTTTTATAGCTGCCCGAGGAAGAAAACACGTGATGCCGCGGTCAGAAAAAAAGCTGCCGAGGAGCAAAAAATTTTTTTTCTCAAATGTAATAATGGTTGCTAGAACATGATTCCGGGTGGAATTCCAAGTCTAAAAATATTATTATTAGCTGTTTTTAAAAATCGAGTGTTTTTGCTGCCCGAGGAAGAAAACGAGTGATGCCGCCATCAGAAAAAAAGCTGCCCAGGAGCAAAAAAAAATTTTCTTTCCCAAATGTAATAACGGATGCTAGAATGTGATGCAGTGTGGAATTCCATGTCTAAAAATATTATTATTAGCAGTTTTTAAAAATTGAGTGTTTTTGCTGCCCGAGGAAGAAAACGCGTGATGCCGCGGTCAGAAAAAAAGCTGCCCAGGAGCAAAAAAATTTTTTTTTCTCAAATGTACTAACGGATGCTAGAATGTGATTCGGGGTGGAATTCCATGTCTAAAAATATTATTATTAGCTGTTTTTAAAAATCGAGTGTTTTTGGTGCCCGAGGATAAAAATGCGTGATGCCGCGGTGAGAATAAAAGCTGCACAGGAGCAAAAAAAAATTTTTTCTCAAATGTACTAACGGATGCTAGAATGTGATTCGGGGTGGAATTCCATGTCTAAAAATATTATTATTAGCTGCTGTTAAAAATTGAATGTTTTTGCTACCCGAGGAAGAAAACGTGTCATGCCGCGGTCAGAAAAAAAGCTGCACAGGAGCAAAAAAAATGTTTTTCTCAAATGTATTAACGGATGCTAGAATGTGATTCGGGGTGGAATTCCATTTCTAAAAATATTATTATTAGCTGTTTTTAAATATCGAGTGTTTTTGGTGCCCGAGGATGAAAACGCGTGATGCCGCGGTGAGAATAAAAGCTGCACAGGAGCAAAAAAAAATTTTTTCTCAAATGTAATAACGGATGCTAGAATGTGATTCGGGGTGGAATTCCATGTCTAAAAATATTATTATTAGCTGTTTTTAAAAATCGAGTGTTTTTGCTGCCCAAGAAAGAAAACGCGTGATGCCGCGGTCAGAAAAAAACCTGCCCAGGAGCAAAAAAATTTTTTTTTCTCAAATGTACTAAGGGATGCTAGAATGTGATTCGGGGTGGAATTCCATGTCTAAAAATATTATTATTAGCTGCTGTTAAAAATTGAATGTTTTTGCTACCCGAGGAAGAAAACGTGTCATGCCGCGGTCAGAAAAAAAGCTGCAAGGAGCAAAAAAAATTTTTTTTCTCAAATGTAATAACGGATGCTAGAATGTGCTTCGGGGTGGAATTCCATGTCTAAAAATATTATTATTAGCTATTTTTAAAAATTGAGTGTTTTTGCTGCCCGAGGAAGAAAACACGTGATGATGCGGTAGGAAAAAAAGCTACACAGGAGCAAAAAAAATTTTTTTTCTCAAATGTAATAACGGATGCTAGAATGTGATTCGGGGTGGAATTCCATGTCTAAAAATATTATTATTAGCTGTTTTTAAAAATCGAGTGTTTTTGCTTCCCGAGGAAGAAAACGCGTGATGCCGCGGTCAGAAAAAAAGCTGCACAGGAGCAAAAAAAATTTTTTCTCAAATGTAATAACGGATGCTAGAATGTGATTCGGGGTGGAATTCCATGTCTAAAAATATTATTATTAGCTGCTGTTAAAAATCGAATGTTTTTGCTGCCTGAGGAAGAAAATGTGTGATGCTGCGGTCAGAAAAAAAGCTGCACAGGAGCAAAAAAAAATTTTTTCTCAAATGTAATAACGGATGCTAGAATGTGATTCGGGGTGGAATTCCATTTCTAAAAATATTATTATTAGCTGTTTTTAAATATCGAGTGTTTTTGGTGCCCGAGGATGAAAATGCGTGATGCCGCGGTGAGAATAAAAGCTGCACAGGAGCAAAAAAATTTTTTTTTCTCAAATGTAATAACGGATGCTAGAATGTGATTCGGGGTGGAATTCCATGTCTAAAAATATTATTATTAGCTGTTTTTAAAAATCGAGTGTTTTTGCTGCCCAAGGAAGAAAACGCGTAATGCCGCGGTCAGAAAAATAGCTGCCCAGGAGCAAAAAAAAATTTTCTTTCCCAAATGTAATAACGGATGCTAGAATGTGATGCAGTGTGGAATTCCATGTCTAAAAATATTATTATTAGCAGTTTTTAAAAATTGAGTGTTTTTGCTGCCCGAGGAAGAAAACGCGTAATGATGCGGTAGGAAAAAAAGCTACCCAGGAGCAAAAAAAATTTTTTTTTCTCAAATGTAATAACAGATGCTAGAATGTGATTCGGGGTGGAATTCCATGTCTAAAAATATTATTATTAGCTGTTTTTAAAAATCGAGTGTTTTTGCTTTCCGAGGAAGAAAACGCGTGATGCCGCGGTCAGAAAAAAAGCTGCACAGGAGCAAAAAAAATTTTTTTCTCAAATGTAATAACGGATGCTAGAATGTGATTCGGGGTGGAATTCCATGTCATAAAATATTATTAGCTGTTTTTAAAAATCGAGTTTTATAGCTGCCCGAGGAAGAAAACACGTGATGCCGCGGTCAGAAAAAAAGCTGCCGAGGAGCAAAAAATTTTTTTTCTCAAATGTAATAATGGTTGCTAGAACATGATTCGGGGTGGAATTCCAAGTCTAAAAATATTATTATTAGCTATTTTTAAAAATCGAGTGTTTTTGCTGCCCGAGGAAGAAAACGAGTGATGCCGCCATCAGAAAAAAAGCTGCCCAGGAGCAAAAAAAAATTTTCTTTCCCAAATGTAATAATGGATGCTAGAATGTGATGCAGTGTGGAATTCCATGTCTAAAAATATTATTATTAGCAGTTTTTAAAAATTGAGTGTTTTTGCTGCCCGAGGAAGAAAACGCATGATGCCGCGGTCAGAAAAAAAGCTGCCAGGAGCAAAAAAATTTTTTTTTCTCAAATGTACTAACGGATGCTAGAATGTGATTCGGGGTGGAATTCCATGTCTAAAAATATTATTATTAGCTGTTTTTAAAAATTGAGTGTTTTTGCTGCCCGAGGAAGAAAACGCGTTATGCCGCGGTCAGAAAAAAAGCTGCACAGGAGCAAAAAAAATTTTTTTCTCAAATGTAATAACGGATGCTAGAATGTGATTCGGGGTGGAATTCCATGTCTAAAAATATTATTAATAGCTGCTGTTAAAAATCGAATGTTTTTGCTGCCCGAGGAAGAAAACTTGTGATGCAGCGGTCAGAAAAAAAGCTGCACAGGAGCAAAAAAATTTTTTTTCTCAAATGTAATAACGGATGCTAGAATGTGATTCGGGGTGGAATTCCATATCTAAAAATATTATTATTAGCTGTTTTTAAAAATCGAGTGTTTTTGGTGCCCGAGGATAAAAATGCGTGATGCCGCGGTGAGAATAAAAGCTGCACAGGAGCAAAAAAAATTTTTTTCTCAAATGTACTAACGGATGCTAGAATGTGATTCGGGGTGGAATTCCATGTCTAAAAATATTATTATTAGCTGCTGTTAAAAATTGAATGTTTTTGCTACCCGAGGAAGAAAACGTGTCATGCCGCGGTCAGAAAAAAAGCTGCACAGGAGCAAAAAAAATTTTTTTCTCAAATGTACTAACGGATGCTAGAATGTGATTCGGGGTGGAATTCCATTTCTAAAAATATTATTATTAGCTGTTTTTAAATATCGAGTGTTTTTGGTGCCCGAGGATGAAAACGCGTGATGCCTCGGTGAGAATAAAAGCTGCACAGGAGCAAAAAAAATTTTTTTCTCAAATGTAATAACGGATGCTAGAATGTGATTCGGGGTGGAATTCCATGTCTAAAAATATTATTATTAGCTGTTTTTAAAAATCGAGTGTTTTTGCTGCCCAAGAAAGAAAACGCCTGATGCCGCGGTCAGAAAAAATGCTGCACAGGAGCAAAAAAAATTTTTTTCTCAAATGTAATAACGGATGCTAGAATGTGATTCGGGGTGGAATTCCATTTCTAAAAATATTATTATTAGCTGTTTTTAAATATCGAGTGTTTTTGGTGCCCGAGGATGAAAATCCGTGATGCCGCGGTGAGAATAAAAGCTGCACAGGAGCAAAAAAAAATTTTTTCTCAAATGTAATAACGGATGCTAGAATGTGATTCGGGGTGGAATTCCATGTCTAAAAATATTATTATTAGCTGTTTTTAAAAATCGAGTGTTTTTGCTGCCCAAGGAAGAAAACACGTGATACCGCGGTCAGAAAAAAACCTGCCCAGGAGCAAAAAAAATTTTTTTTCTCAAATGTACTAACGGATGCTAGAATGTGATTCGGGGTGGAATTCCATGTCTAAAAATATTATTATTAGCTGTTTTTAACAATCGAGTGTTTTTGCTGCCCGAGGAAGAAAACGCGTAATGCCGCGGTCAGAAAAAAAGCTGCCCAGGAGCAAAAAAAAATTTTCTTTCCCAAATGTAATAACGGATGCTAGAATGTGATGCAGTGTGGAATTCCATGTCTAAAAATATTATTATTAGCAGTTTTTAAAAATGGAGTGTTTTTGCTGCCCGAGGAAGAAAACGCGTGATGCCGCGGTCAGAAAAAAACCTGCCCAGGAGCAAAAAAATTTTTTTTTCTCAAATGTACTAACGGATGCTAGAATGTGATTCGGGGTGGAATTCCATGTCTAAAAATATTATTATTAGCTGTTTTTAACAATCGAGTGTTTTTGCTGCCCGAGGAAGAAAACGCGTGATGCCGCGGTCAGAAAAAAAGCTGCCCAGGAGCAAAAAAAAATTTTCTTTCCCAAATGTAATAACGGATGCTAGAATGTGATGCAGTGTGGAATTCCATGTCTAAAAATATTATTATTAGCAGTTTTTAAAAATGGAGTGTTTTTGCTGCCCGAGGAAGAAAACGCGTGATGCCGCGGTCAGAAAAAAAGCTGCCCAGGAGCAAAAAAATTTTTTTTTCTCAAATGTAATAACGGATGCTTGAATGTGATTCGGGGTGGAATTCCATGTCTAAAAATATTATTATTAGCTGTTTTTAAAAATTGAGAGTTTTTGCTGCCCGAGGAAGAAAACGCGTGATGATGCGATAGGAAAAAAAGCTACACAGGAGCAAAAAAATTTTTTTTTCTCAAATGTAATAACGTATACTAGAATGTGATTCGGGGTGGAATTCCATGTCTAAAAATATTATTATTAGCTGTTTTTAAAAATCGAGTGTTTTTGCTGCCCAAGGAAGAAAACGCGTGATACCGCGGTCAGAAAAAAACCTGCCCTGGAGCAAAAAAATTTTTTTTTCTCAAATGTACTAACGGATGCTAGAATGTGATTCGGGGTGGAATTCCATGTCTAAAAATATTATTATTAGCTGCTGTTAAAAATTGAATGTTTTTGCTACCCGAGGATGAAAACGTGTCATGCCGCGGTCAGAAAAAAAGCTGCACAGGAGCAAAAAAAATTTTTTTTCTCAAATGTAATAACGGATGCTAGAATGTGATTCGGGGTGGAATTCCATGTCTAAAAATATTATTATTAGCTGTTTTTAAAAATTGAGTGTTTTTGCTGCCCGAGGAAGAAAACACGTGATGATGCGGTAGGAAAAAAAGCTACACAGGAGCAAAAAAAATTTTTTTTCTCAAATGTAATAACGGATGCTAGAATGTGATTCGGGGTGGAATTCCATGTCTAAAAATATTATTATTAGCTGTTTTTAAAAATCGAGTGTTTTTGCTTCCCGAGGAAGAAAACGCGTGATGCCACGGTCAGAAAAAAATCTGCACAGGAGCAAAAAAAATTTTTTCTCAAATGTAATAACGGATGCTAGAATGTGATTCGGGGTGGAATTCCATGTCTAAAAATATTATTATTAGCTGTTTTTAACAATCGAGTGTTTTTGCTGCCCGAGGAAGAAAACGCGTGATGCCGCGGTCAGAAAAAAACCTGCCCTGGAGCAAAAAAAAATTTTCTTTCCCAAATGTAATAACGGATGCTAGAATGTGATGCAGTGTGGAATTCCATGTCTAAAAATATTATTAGCAGTTTTTAAAAATGGAGTGTTTTTGCTGCCCGAGGAAGAAAACGCGTGATGCCGCGGTCAGAAAAAAAGCTGCCCAGGAGCAAAAAAATTTTTTTTTCTCAAATGTAATAACGGATGCTTGAGTGTGATTCGGGGTGGAATTCCATGTCTAAAAATATTATTATTAGCAGTTTTTAAAAATGGAGTGTTTTTGCTGCCCGAGGAAGAAAACGCGTGATGCCGCGGTCAGAAAAAAAGCTGCCCAGGAGCAAAAAAATTTTTTTTTCTCAAATGTAATAACGGATGCTTGAATGTGATTCGGGGTGGAATTCCATGTCTAAAAATATTATTATTAGCTGTTTTTAAAAATTGAGAGTTTTTGCTGCCCGAGGAAGAAAACGCGTGATGATGCGGTAGGAAAAAAAGCTACACAGGAGCAAAAAAATTTTTTTTTCTCAAATGTAATAACGTATACTAGAATGTGATTCGGGGTGGAATTCCATGTCTAAAAATATTATTATTAGCTGTTTTTAAAAATCGAGTGTTTTTGCTGCCCAAGGAAGAAAACGCGTGATACCGCGGTCAGAAAAAAACCTGCCCTGGAGCAAAAAAATTTTTTTTTCTCAAATGTACTAACGGATGCTAGAATGTGATTCGGGGTGGAATTCCATGTCTAAAAATATTATTATTAGCTGCTGTTAAAAATTGAATGTTTTTGCTACCCGAGGATGAAAACGTGTCATGCCGCGGTCAGAAAAAAAGCTGCACAGGAGCAAAAAAAATTTTTTTTCTCAAATGTAATAACGGATGCTAGAATGTGATTCGGGGTGGAATTCCATGTCTAAAAATATTATTATTAGCTGTTTTTAAAAATTGAGTGTTTTTGCTGCCCGAGGAAGAAAACACGTGATGATGCGGTAGGAAAAAAAGCTACACAGGAGCAAAAAAAATTTTTTTTCTCAAATGTAATAACGGATGCTAGAATGTGATTCGGGGTGGAATTCCATGTCTAAAAATATTATTATTAGCTGTTTTTAAAAATCGAGTGTTTTTGCTTCCCGAGGAAGAAAACGCGTGATGCCACGGTCAGAAAAAAATCTGCACAGGAGCAAAAAAAATTTTTTCTCAAATGTAATAACGGATGCTAGAATGTGATTCGGGGTGGAATTCCATGTCTAAAAATATTATTATTAGCTGTTTTTAACAATCGAGTGTTTTTGCTGCCCGAGGAAGAAAACGCGTGATGCCGCGGTCAGAAAAAAAACTGCCCAGGAGCAAAAAAAAATTTTCTTTCCCAAATGTAATAACGGATGCTAGAATGTGATGCAGTGTGGAATTCCATGTCTAAAAATATTATTAGCAGTTTTTAAAAATGGAGTGTTTTTGCTGCCCGAGGAAGAAAACGCGTGATGCCGCGGTCAGAAAAAAAGCTGCCCAGGAGCAAAAAAATTTTTTTTTCTCAAATGTAATAACGGATGCTTGAGTGTGATTCGGGGTGGAATTCCATGTCTAAAAATATTATTATTAGCTGTTTTTAAAAATCGAGTGTTTTAGCTGCCCGAGGAAGAAAGCACGTGATACCGCGGTCAGAAAAAAAGCTGCCGAGGAGCAAAAAAATTTTTTTTCTCAAATGTAATAACGGTTGCTAGAACGTAATTCGGGGTTGAATTCCATGTCTAAAAATATTATTATTAGCTGTTTTTAAAAATCGAGTGTTTTTGCTGCCCGAGGAAGAAAACGCATGATGCCGTGGTCAGAAAAAAAGCTGCCCAGGAGCAAAAAAAAATTTTTTTTTCTCAAATGTAATAACGGATGCTAGAATGTGATTCCGGGTGGAATTCCATGTCTAAAAATATTATTAGCTGTTTTGAAAAATCGAGTGTTTTTGCTGCCCGAGGAAGAAAACGCGTGACGATGCGGTAGGAAAAAAAGCTGCCCAGGAGCAAAAAAAAATTTTTTTTTCTCAAATGTAATAACGGATGCTAGAATGTGATTCCGGGTGGAATTCCATGTCTAAAAATATTATTATTAGCTGTTTTTAAAAATCGAGTGTTTTTGCTGCCCGAGGAAGAAAACGCCTGATGCCGCGGTCAGAAAAAATGCTGCCCAGGAGCAAAAAAATTTTTTTTTCTCAAATGTAATAACGGATGCTAGAATGTGATTCGGGGTGGAATTCCATGTCTAAAAATATTATTATTAGCTGTTTTTAAAAATCGAGTTTTTTAGCTGCCCGAGCAAGAAAACACGTGATGCCGCGGTCAGAAAAAAAGCTGCCCAGGAGCAAAAAAATTTTTTTTTCTCAAATGTAATAACGGATGCTAGAATGGGATTCGGGGTGGAATTCCATGTCTAAAAATATTATTATTAGCTGTTTTTAAAAATTGAGTGTTTTTGCTGCCCGAGGAAGAAAACGGGTGATGATGCGGTAGGAAAAAAAGCTACCCAGGAGCAAAAAAAATTTTTTTTCTCAAATGTAATAACAGATGCCAGAATGTGATTCAGGGTGGAATTCCATGTCTAAAAATATTATTATTAGCTGTTTTTAAAAATCGAGTGTTTTTGCTTCCCGAGGAAGAAAACGCGTGATGCCGCGGTCAGAAAAAAAGCTGCACAGGAGCAAAAAAAAATTTTTTCTCAAATGTAATAACGGATGCTAGAATGTGATTCGGGGTGGAATTCCATGTCTAAAAATATTATTATTAGCTGTTTTTAAAAATCGAGTGTTTTTGCTGCCCGAGGAAGAAAACGCCTGATGCCGCGGTCAGAAAAAATTCTGCCCAGGAGCAAAAAAAATTTTTTTTCTCAAATGTAATAATGGATGCTAGAATGTGATTCGGGGTGGAATTCCATGTCATTAAACATTATTATTAGCAGTTTTTACAAATTGAGTGTTTTTGCTGCCCGAGGAAGAATATGCGTGATGCCGCGGTCAGAAAAAAAGCTGCCCAGGAGCAAAAAAAAATTTTTTTTTCTCAAATGTAATAACGGATGCTAGAATGTGATTCCGGGTGGAATTCCATGTCTAAAAATATTATTAGCTGTTTTTAAAAATTGAGTGTTTTTGCTGCCCGAGGAAGAAAACGCGTGATGCCGCGGTCAGAAAAAAAGCTGCCCAGGAGCAAAAAATTTTTTTTCTCAAATGTAATAATGGTTGCTAGAACATGATTCGGGGTGGAATTCCATGTCTAAAAATATTATTATTAGCTGTTTTTAAAAATCGATTGTTTTTGCTGCCCGAGGAAGAAAACGAGTGATGCCGCCGTCAGAAAAAAAGCTGCCCAGGAGCAAAAAAAAATTTTCTTTCCCAAATGTAATAACGGATGCTAGAATGTGATGCAGTGTGAAATTCCATGTCTAAAAATATTATTATTAGCAGTTTTTAAAAATTGAGTGTTTTTGCTGCCCGAGGAAGAAAACGCGTGATGCCGCGGTCAGAAAAAAAGCTGCCCAGAAGCAAAAAAAAATTTTTTTTTCTCAAATGTAATAACGCATGCTAGAATGTGATTCCGGGTGGAATTCCATGTATAAAAATATTATTAGCTGTTTTTAAAAATTGAGTGTTTTTGCTGCCCGAGGAAGAAAACGCGTGATGCCGCGGTCAGAAAAAAAGCTGCCCAGGAGCAAAAAAAATTTTTTTTCTCAAATGTAATAACGGATGCTAGAATGTGATTCGGGGTGGAATTCCATGTCTAAAAATATTATTAGCTGTTTTTAAAAATTGAGTGTTTTTGCTGCCCGAGGAAGAAAACGCGTGATGCCGCGGTCAGAAAAAAAGCTGCCCAGGAGCAAAAAAAAATTTTTTTCTCAAATGTAATAACGGATGCTAGAATGTGATTCGGGGTGGAATTCCATGTCTAAAAATATTATTATTAGATGTTTTTAAAAATTGAGTGTTTTTGCTGCCCGAGGAAGAAAACGCGTGATGATGCACTAGGAAAAAAAGCTACCCAGGAGCAAAAAAAATTTTTTTTTCTCAAATGTAATAACGGATGCTAGAATGTGATTCGGGGTGGAATTCCATGTCTAAAAATATTATTATTAGCTGTTTTTAAAAATCGAGTGTTTTTGTTACCCGAGGAAGAAAACGCCTGATGCCGCGGTCAGAAAAAATGCTGCCCAGGAGCAAAAAAATTTTTTTTTCTCAAATGTAATAACGGATGCTAGAATGTGATTCGGGGTGGAATTCCATGACTAAAAATATTATTATTAGCTGTTTTTAAAAATCGAGTTTTTTAGCTGCCCGAGCAAGAAAAGACGTGATGCCGCGGTCAGAAAAAAAGCTGCCGAGGAGCCAAAAAATTTTTTTTCTCAAATGTAATAACGGATGCTAGAATGTGATTCGGGGTGGAATTCCATGTCTAAAAATATTATTATTAGCTGTTTTTAAAAATTGAGTGTTTTTGCTGCCCGAGGAAGAAAACGCGTGATGATGCGCTAGGAAAAAAAGCTACCCAGGAGCAAAAAAAAATTTTTTTTCTCAAATGTAATAACGGATGCTAGAATGTGATTCGGGGTGGAATTCCATGTCTAAAAATATTATTATTAGCTGTTTTTAAAAATGGAGTGTTTTTGTTGCCCGAGGAAGAAAACGCCTGATGCCGCGGTCAGAAAAAATGCTGCCCAGGAGCAAAAAAATTTTTTTTTCTCAAATGTAATAACGGATGCTAGAATGTGATTCGGGGTGGAATTCCATGACTAAAAATATTATTATTAGCTGTTTTTAAAAATCGAGTTTTTTAGCTGCCCGAGCAAGAAAACACGTGATCCCGCGGTCAGAAAAAAAGCTGCCGAGGAGCCAAAAATTTTTTTTTCTCAAATGTAATAACGGATGCTAGAATGTGATTCGGGGTGGAATTCCATGTCTAAAAATATTATTATTAGCTGTTTTTAAAAATTGAGTGTTTTTGCTGCCCGAGGAAGAAAACGCGTGATGATGCGATTGGAAAAAAAGCTACCCAGGAGCAAAAAAAATTTTTTTTTCTCAAATGTAATAACAGATGCTAGAATGTGATTCGGGGTGGAATTCCATGTCTAAAAATATTATTATTAGCTGTTTTTAAAAATCGAGTGTTTTTGCTGCCCGAGGAAGAAAACGCCTGATGCCGCGGTCAGAAAAAATGCTGCCCAGGAGCAAAAAATTTTTTTTTTCTCAAATGTAATAACGGATGCTAGAATGTGATTCCGGGTGGAATTCCATGTCTAAAAATATTATTAGCTGTTTTTAAAAATTGAGTGTTTTTGCTGCCCGAGGAAGAAAACGCCTGATGCCGCGGTCAGAAAAAATGCTGCAAAGGAGCAAAAAAATTATTTTTTCTCAAATGTAATAACGGATGCTAGAATGTGATTCGGGGTGGAATTCCATGTCTAAAAATATTATTATTAGCTGTTTTTAAAAATCGAGTGTTTTTGCTGCCCAAGGAAGAAAACGCGTGATACCGCGGTCAGAAAAAAACCTGCCCAGGAGCAAAAAAATTTTTTTTGCTCAAATGTACTAACGGATGCTAGAATGTGATTCGGGGTGGAATTCCATGTCTAAAAATATTATTATTAGCTGTTTTTAACAATCGAGTGTTTTTGCTGCCCGAGGAAGAAAACGCGTAATGCCGCGGTCAGAAAAAAAGCTGCCCAGGAGCAAAAAAATTTTTTTTTCTCAAATGTAATAACGGATGCTAGAATGTGATTCGGGGTGGAATTCCATGTCTAAAAATATTATTATTAGCTGTTTTTAAAAATTGAGTGTTTTTGCTGCCCGAGGAAGAAAACACGTGATGATGCGGTAGGAAAAAAAGCTACCCAGGAGCAAAAAAAATTTTTTTTTCTCAAATGTAATAACAGATGCCAGAATGTGATTCAGGGTGGAATTCCATGTCTAAAAATATTATTATTAGCTGTTTTTAAAAATCGAGTGTTTTTGCTTCCCGAGGAAGAAAACGCGTGATGCCGCGGTCAGAAAAAAAGCTGCACAGGAGCAAAAAAAATTTTTTTCTCAAATGTAATAACGGATGCTAGAATGTGATTCGGGGTGGAATTCCATGTCTAAAAATATTATTATTAGCTGTTTTTAAAAATCGAGTGTTTTTGCTGCCCGAGGAAGAAAACGCCTGATGCCGCGATCAGAAAAAAAGCTGCCCAGGAGCAAAAAAAATTTTTTTTCTCAAATGTAATAACGGATGCTAGAATGTGATTCGGGGTGGAATTCCATGTATAAAAATATTATTAGCTGTTTTTAAAAATTGAGTGTTTTTGCTGCCCGAGGAAGAAAACGCGTGATGCCGCGGTCAGAAAAAAAGCTGCCCAGGAGCAAAAAAAATTTTTTTTCTCAAATGTAATAACGGATGCTAGAATGTGATTCGGGGTGGGATTCCATGTCTAAAAATATTATTATTAGCTGTTTTTAAAAATTGAGTGTTTTTGCTGCCCGAGGAAGGAAACGCGTGATGATGCGCTAGGAAAAAAAGCTACCCAGGAGCAAAAAAAATTTTTTTTTCTCAAATGTAATAACGGATGCTAGAATGTGATTCGGGGTGGAATTCCATGTCTAAAAATATTATTATTAGCTGTTTTTAAAAATCGAGTGTTTTTGTTGCCCGAGGAAGAAAACGCCTGATGCCGCGGTCAGAAAAAATGCTGCCCAGGAGCAAAAAAATTTTTTCTTCTCAAATGTAATAACGGATGCTAGAATGTGATTCGGGGTGGAATTCCATGACTAAAAATATTATTATTAGCTGTTTTTAAAAATCGAGTTTTTTAGCTGCCCGAGCAAGAAAACACGTGATCCCGCGGTCAGAAAAAAAGCTGCCGAGGAGCCAAAAAATTTTTTTTCTCAAATGTAATAACGGATCCTAGAATGTGATTCGGGGTGGAATTCCATGTCTAAAAATATTATTATTAGCTGTTTTTAAAAATTGAGTGTTTTTGCTGCCCGAGGAAGAAAACGCGTGATGATGCGCTAGGAAAAAAAGCTACCCAGGAGCAAAAAAAATTTTTTTTTCGCAAATGTAATAACGGATGCTAGAATGTGATTCGGGGTGGAATTCCATGTCTAAAAATATTATTATTAGCTGTTTTTAAAAATCGAGTGTTTTTGTTGCCCGAGGAAGAAAACGCGTGATGCCGCGGTCAGAAAAAAAGCTGCCCAGGAGCAAAAAATTTTTTTTCTCAAATGTAATAATGGTTGCTAGAACATGATTCGGGGTGGAATTCCATGTCTAAAAATATTATTATTAGCTGTTTTTAAAAATCGATTGTTTTTGCTGCCCGAGGAAGAAAACGAGTGATGCCGCCGTCAGAAAAAAAGCTGCCCAGGAGCAAAAAAAAATTTTCTTTCCCAAATGTAATAACGGATGCTAGAATGTGATGCAGTGTGGAATTCCATGTCTAAAAATATTATTATTAGCTGTTTTTAAAAATCGAGTGTTTTTGCTTCCCGAGGAAGAAAACGCGTGATGCCGCGGTCAGAAAAAAAGCTGCACAGGAGCAAAAAAAATTTTTTTCTCAAATGTAATAACGGATGCTAGAATGTGATTCGGGGTGGAATTCCATGTCTAAAAATATTATTATTAGCTGTTTTTAAAAATCGAGTGTTTTTGCTGCCCGAGGAAGAAAACGCCTGATGCCGCGATCAGAAAAAAAGCTGCCCAGGAGCAAAAAAAATTTTTTTTCTCAAATGTAATAACGGATGCTAGAATGTGATTCGGGGTGGAATTCCATGTATAAAAATATTATTAGCTGTTTTTAAAAATTGAGTGTTTTTGCTGCCCGAGGAAGAAAACGCGTGATGCCGCGGTCAGAAAAAAAGCTGCCCAGGAGCAAAAAAAAATTTTTTTCTCAAATGTAATAACGGATGCTAGAATGTGATTCGGGGTGGGATTCCATGTCTAAAAATATTATTATTAGCTGTTTTTAAAAATTGAGTGTTTTTGCTGCCCGAGGAAGGAAACGCGTGATGATGCGCTAGGAAAAAAAGCTACCCAGGAGCAAAAAAAATTTTTTTTTCTCAAATGTAATAACGGATGCTAGAATGTGATTCGGGGTGGAATTCCATGTCTAAAAATATTATTATTAGCTGTTTTTAAAAATCGAGTGTTTTTGTTGCCCGAGGAAGAAAACGCCTGATGCCGCGGTCAGAAAAAATGCTGCCCAGGAGCAAAAAAATTTTTTCTTCTCAAATGTAATAACGGATGCTAGAATGTGATTCGGGGTGGAATTCCATGACTAAAAATATTATTATTAGCTGTTTTTAAAAATAGAGTTTTTTAGCTGCCCGAGCAAGAAAACACGTGATCCCGCGGTCAGAAAAAAAGCTGCCGAGGAGCCAAAAAATTTTTTTTCTCAAATGTAATAACGGATCCTAGAATGTGATTCGGGGTGGAATTCCATGTCTAAAAATATTATTATTAGCTGTTTTTAAAAATTGAGTGTTTTTGCTGCCCGAGGAAGAAAACGCGTGATGATGCGCTAGGAAAAAAAGCTACCCAGGAGCAAAAAAAATTTTTTTTTCTCAAATGTAATAACGGATGCTAGAATGTGATTCGGGGTGGAATTCCATGTCTAAAAATATTATTATTAGCTGTTTTTAAAAATCGAGTGTTTTTGTTGCCCGAGGAAGAAAACGCGTGATGCCGCGGTCAGAAAAAAAGCTGCCCAGGAGCAAAAAATTTTTTTTCTCAAATGTAATAATGGTTGCTAGAACATGATTCGGGGTGGAATTCCATGTCTAAAAATATTATTATTAGCAGTTTTTAAAAATTGAGTGTTTTTGCTGCCCGAGGAAGAAAACGCGTGATGCCGCGGTCAGAAAAAAAGCTGCCCAGGAGCAAAAAAAAAATTTTTTTTCTCAAATGTAATAACGCATGCTAGAATGTGATTCCGGGTGGAATTCCATGTATAAAAATATTATTAGCTGTTTTTAAAAATTGAGTGTTTTTGCTGCCCGAGGAAGAAAACGCGTGATGCCGCGGTCAGAAAAAAAGCTGCCCAGGAGCAAAAAAAATTTTTTTTCTCAAATGTAATAACGGATGCTAGAATGTGATTCGGGGTGGAATTCCATGTATAAAAATATTATTAGCTGTTTTTAAAAATTGAGTGTTTTTGCTGCCCGAGGAAGAAAACGCGTGATGCCGCGGTCAGAAAAAAAGCTGCCCAGGAGCAAAAAAAAATTTTTTTCTCAAATGTAATAACGGATGCTAGAATGTGATTCGGGGTGGAATTCCATGTCTAAAAATATTATTATTAGCTGTTTTTAAAAATTGAGTGTTTTTGCTGCCCGAGGAAGAAAACGCGTGATGATGCGCTAGGAAAAAAAGCTACCCAGGAGCAAAAAAAATTTTTTTTTCTCAAATGTAATAACGGATGCTAGAATGTGATTCGGGGTGGAATTCCATGTCTAAAAATATTATTATTAGCTGTTTTTAAAAATCGAGTGTTTTTGTTGCCCGAGGAAGAAAACGCATGATGCCGCGGTCAGAAAAAATGCTGCCCAGGAGCAAAAAAAATTTTTTTTCTCAAATGTAATAACGGATGCTAGAATGTGATTCGGGGTGGAATTCCATGAATAAAAATATTATTATTAGCTGTTTTTAAAAATCGAGTTTTTTAGCTGCCCGAGCAAGAAAACACGTGATGCCGCGGTCAGAAAAAAAGCTGCCGAGGAGCCAAAAAATTTTTTTTCTCAAATGTAATAACGGATCCTAGAATGTGATTCGGGGTGGAATTCCATGTCTAAAAATATTATTATTAGCTGTTTTTAAAAATTGAGTGTTTTTGCTGCCCGAGGAAGAAAACGCGTGATGATGCGATAGGAAAAAAAGCTACCCAGGAGCAAAAAAAATTTTTTTTTCTCAAATGTAATAACGGATGCTAGAATGTGATTCGGGGTGGAATTCCATGTCTAAAAATATTATTATTAGCTGTTTTTAAAAATCGAGTGTTTTTGTTGCCCGAGGAAGAAAACGCCTGATGCCGCGGTCAGAAAAAATGCTGCCCAGGAGCAAAAAATTTTTTTTTTCTCAAATGTACTAACGGATGCTAGAATGTGATTCGGGGTGGAATTCCATGACTAAAAATATTATTATTAGCTGTTTTTAAAAATCGAGTTTTTTAGCTGCCCGAGCAAGAAAACACGTGATGCCGCGGTCAGAAAAAAAGCTGCCGAGGAGCCAAAAATTTTTTTTTCTCAAATGTAATAACAGATGCTAGAATGTGATTCGGGGTGGAATTCCATGTCTAAAAATATTATTATTAGCTGTTTTTAAAAATTGAGTGTTTTTGCTGCCCGAGGAAGAAAACGCGTGATAATGCGCTAGGAAAAAAAGCTACCCAGGAGCAAAAAAAATTTTTTTTTCTCAAATGTAATAACAGATGCTAGAATGTGATTCGGGGTGGAATTCCATGTCTAAAAATATTATTATTAGCTGTTTTTAAAAATCGAGTGTTTTTGCTGCCCGAGGAAGAAAACGCCTGATGCCGCGGTCAGAAAAAATGCTGCCCAGGAGCAAAA
The DNA here is from genome assembly GCA_022577455.1 of Arizona elegans. Lineage (NCBI taxonomy): Eukaryota > Metazoa > Chordata > Lepidosauria > Squamata > Colubridae > Arizona > Arizona elegans. Next base: position 162,995,734 of record JAKOOJ010000001.1, read on the forward strand.
AAATTTTTTTTTCTCAAATGTAATAACGGATGCTAGAATGTGATTCCGGGTGGAATTCCATGTCTAAAAATATTATTAGCTGTTTTTAAAAATTGAGTGTTTTTGCTGCCTGAGGAAGAAAACGCCTGATGCCGCGGTCAGAAAAAATGCTGCCCAGGAGCAAAAAAATTATTTTTTCTCAAATGTAATAACGGATGCTAGAATGTGATTCGGGGTGGAATTCCATGTCTAAAAATATAATTATTAGCTGTTTTTAAAAATCGAGTGTTTTTGCTGCCCAAGGAAGAAAACGCGTGATACCGCGGTCAGAAGAAAACCTGCCCAGGAGCAAAAAAATTTTTTTTGCTCAAATGTACTAACGGATGCTAGAATGTGATTCGGGGTGGAATTCCATGTCTAAAAATATTATTATTAGCTGTTTTTAAAAATCGAGTGTTTTTGTTGCCCGAGGAAGAAAACGCGTGATGCCGCGGTCAGAAAAAAAGCTGCCCAGGAGCAAAAAATTTTTTTTCTCAAATGTAATAATGGTTGCTAGAACATGATTCGGGGTGGAATTCCATGTCTAAAAATATTATTATTAGCTGTTTTTAAAAATCGATTGTTTTTGCTGCCCGAGGAAGAAAACGAGTGATGCCGCCGTCAGAAAAAAAGCTGCCCAGGAGCAAAAAAAAATTTTCTTTCCCAAATGTAATAACGGATGCTAGAATGTGATGCAGTGTGGAATTCCATGTCTAAAAATATTATTATTAGCAGTTTTTAAAAATTGAGTGTTTTTGCTGCCCGAGGAAGAAAACGCGTGATGCCGCGGTCAGAAAAAAAGCTGCCCAGGAGCAAAAAAAAAATTTTTTTTCTCAAATGTAATAACGCATTCTAGAATGTGATTCCGGGTGGAATTCCATGTATAAAAATATTATTAGCTGTTTTTAAAAATCGAGTGTTTTTGTTGCCCGAGGAAGAAAACGCCTGATGCCGCGGTCAGAAAAAATGCTGCCCAGGAGCAAAAAAAATTTTTTTTCTCAAATGTAATAACGGATGCTAGAATGTGATTCGGGGTGGAATTCCATGACTAAAAATATTATTATTAGCTGTTTTTAAAAATCGAGTTTTTTAGCTGCCCGAGCAAGAAAACACGTGATGCCGCGGTCAGAAAAAAAGCTGCCGAGGAGCCAAAAAATTTTTTTTCTCAAATGTAATAACGGATCCTAGAATGTGATTCGGGGTGGAATTCCATGTCTAAAAATATTATTATTAGCTGTTTTTAAAAATTGAGTGTTTTTGCTGCCCGAGGAAGAAAACGCGTGATGATGCGCTAGGAAAAAAAGCTACCCAGGAGCAAAAAAAATTTTTTTTTCTCAAATGTAATAACGGATGCTAGAATGTGATTCGGGGTGGAATTCCATGTCTAAAAATATTATTATTAGCTGTTTTTAAAAATCGAGTGTTTTTGTTGCCCGAGGAAGAAAACGCCTGATGCCGCGGTCAGAAAAAATGCTGCCCAGGAGCAAAAAATTTTTTTTTTCTCAAATGTAATAACGGATGCTAGAATGTGATTCGGGGTGGAATTCCATGACTAAAAATATTATTATTAGCTGTTTTTAAAAATCGAGTTTTTTAGCTGCCCGAGCAAGAAAACACGTGATGCCGCGGTCAGAAAAAAAGCTGCCGAGGAGCCAAAAATTTTTTTTTCTCAAATGTAATAACAGATGCTAGAATGTGATTCGGGGTGGAATTCCATGTCTAAAAATATTATTATTAGCTGTTTTTAAAAATTGAGTGTTTTTGCTGCCCGAGGAAGAAAACGCGTGATAATGCGCTAGGAAAAAAAGCTACCCAGGAGCAAAAAAAATTTTTTTTTCTCAAATGTAATAACAGATGCTAGAATGTGATTCGGGGTGGAATTCCATGTCTAAAAATATTATTATTAGCTGTTTTTAAAAATCGAGTGTTTTTGCTGCCCGAGGAAGAAAACGCCTGATGCCGCGGTCAGAAAAAATGCTGCCCAGGAGCAAAAAAATTTTTTTTTCTCAAATGTAATAACGGATGCTAGAATGTGATTCCGGGTGGAATTCCATGTCTAAAAATATTATTAGCTGTTTTTAAAAATTGAGTGTTTTTGCTGCCTGAGGCAGAAAACGCCTGATTACGCGGTCAGAAAAAATGCTGCCCAGGAGCAAAAAAATTATTTTTTCTCAAATGTAATAACGGATGCTAGAATGTGATTCGGGGTGGAATTCCATGTCTAAAAATATTATTATTAGCTGTTTTTAAAAATCTAGTGTTTTTGCTGCCCAAGGAAGAAAACGCGTGATACCGCGGTCAGAAGAAAACCTGCCCAGGAGCAAAAAAATTTTTTTTGCTCAAATGTACTAACGGATGCTAGAATGTGATTCGGGGTGGAATTCCATGTCTAAAAATATTATTATTAGCTGTTTTTAACAATCGAGTGTTTTTGCTTCCCGAGGAAGAAAACGCGTAATGCCGCGGTCAGAAAAAAAGCTGCCCAGGAGCAAAAAAAAATTTTCTTTCCCAAATGTAATAACGGATGCTAGAATGTGATGCAGTGTGGAATTCCATGTCTAAAAATATTATTATTAGCAGTTTTTAAAAATGGAGTGTTTTTGCTGCCCGAGGAAGAAAACGCGTGATGCCGCGGTCAGAAAAAAACCTGCCCAGGAGCAAAAAAAATTTTTTTTCTCAAATGTACTAACGGATGCTAGAATGTGATTCGGGGTGGAATTCCATGTCTAAAAATATTATTATTAGCTGTTTTTAAAAATCGAGTGTTTTTGCTGCCCAAGAAAGAAAACGCGTGATGCCGCGGTCAGAAAAAAACCTGCCCAGGAGCAAAAAAATTTTTTTTTCTCAAATGTACTAAGGGATGCTAGAATGTGATTCGGGGTGGAATTCCATGTCTAAAAATATTATTATTAGCTGCTGTTAAAAATTGAATGTTTTTGCTACCCGAGGAAGAAAACGTGTCATGCCGCGGTCAGAAAAAAAGCTGCACAGGAGCAAAAAAATTTTTTTTTCTCAAATGTAATAACGGATGCTAGAATGTGATTCGGGGTGGAATTCCATGTCTAAAAATATTATTATTAGCTGTTTTTAAAAATTGAGTGTTTTTGCTGCCCGAGGAAGAAAACACGTGATGATGCGGTAGGAAAAAAAGCTACACAGGAGCAAAAAAAAATTTTTTTCTCAAATGTAATAACGGATGCTAGAATGTGATTCGGGGTGGAATTCCATGTCTAAAAATATTATTATTAGCTGTTTTTAAAAATCGAGTGTTTTTGCTTCCCGAGGAAGAAAACCCGTGATGCCGCGGTCAGAATAAAAGCTGCACAGGAGCAAAAAAAATTTTTTCTCAAATGTAATAACGGATGCTAGAATGTGATTCGGGGTGGAATTCCATGTCTAAAAATATTATTATTAGCTGTTTTTAACAATCGAGTGTTTTTGCTGCCCGAGGAAGAAAACGCGTGATGATGCGGTAGGAAAAAAAGCTACCCAGGAGCAAAAAAAATTTTTTTCTCAAATGTAATAATGGATGCTAGAATGTGATTCGGGGTGGAATTCCATGTCATAAAACATTATTATTAGCAGTTTTTAAAAATTGAGTGTTTTTGCTGCCCGAGGAAGAAAACGCGTGATGCCGCGGTCAGAAAAAAAGCTGCCCAGGAGCAAAAAATTTTTTTTCTCAAATGTAATAATGGTTGCCTGAACATGATTCGGGGTGGAATTCCATGTCTAAAAATATTATTATTAGCTGTTTTTAAAAATCGATTGTTTTTGCTGCCCGAGGAAGAAAACGAGTGATGCCGCCGTCAGAAAAAAAGCTGCCCAGGAGCAAAAAAAAATTTTCTTTCCCAAATGTAATAACGGATGCTAGAATGTGATGCAGTGTGGAATTCCATGTCTAAAAATATTATTATTAGCAGTTTTTAGCAATCGAGAGTTTTTGCTGCCCGAGGAAGAAAACGCGTAATGCCGCGGTCAGAAAAAAAGCTGCCCAGGAGCAAAAAAAAATTTTCTTTCCCAAATGTAATAACGGATACTAGAATGTGATGCAGTGTGGAATTCCATGTCTAAAAATATTATTATTAGCAGTTTTTAAAAATGGAGTGTTTTTGCTGCCCGAGGAAGAAAACGCGTGATGCCGCGGTCAGAAAAAAAGCTGCCCAGGAGCAAAAAAAATTTTTTTTTTCTCAAATGTAATAACGGATGCTAGAATGTGATTCCGGGTGGAATTCCATGTCTAAAAATATTATTAGCTGTTTTTAAAAATCGAGTGTTTTTGCTGCCCGAGGAAGGAAACGCGTGATGCCGCGGTCAGAAAAAAAGCTGCCCAGGAGCAAAAAAATTTTTTTTTCTCAAATGTAATAATGGATGCTAGAATGTGATTCGGGGTGGAATTCCATGTCTAAAAATATTATTATTAGCTGTTTTTAAAAATCGAGTGTTTTTGCTGCCCGAGGAAGAAAACGCGTGATGCCGCGGTCAGAAAAAAACCTGCCCAGGAGCAAAAAATTTTTTTTTTCTCAAATGTACTAACGGATGCTAGAATGTGATTCGGGGTGGAATTCCATGTCTAAAAATATTATTATTAGCTGCTGTTAAAAATTGAATGTTTTTGCTACCCGAGGAAGAAAACGTGTCATGCCGCGGTCAGAAAAAAAGCTGCACAGGAGCAAAAAAATTTTTTTTTCTCAAATGTAATAACGGATGCTAGAATGTGATTCGGGGTGGAATTCCATGTCTAAAAATATTATTATTAGCTGTTTTTAAAAATCGAGTTTTTTAGCTGCCCGAGCAAGAAAACACGTGATGCCGCGGTCAGAAAAAAAGCTGCCGAGGAGCCAAAAAATTTTTTTTCTCAAATGTAATAACGGATCCTAGAATGTGATTCGGGGTGGAATTCCATGTCTAAAAATATTATTATTAGCTGTTTTTAAAAATTGAGTGTTTTTGCTGCCCGAGGAAGAAAACGCGTGATGATGCGCTAGGAAAAAAAGCTACCCAGGAGCAAAAAAAATTTTTTTTTCTCAAATGTAATAACGGATGCTAGAATGTGATTCGGGGTGGAATTCCATGTCTAAAAATATTATTATTAGCTGTTTTTAAAAATCTAGTGTTTTTGCTGCCCAAGGAAGAAAACGCGTGATACCGCGGTCAGAAGAAAACCTGCCCAGGAGCAAAAAAATTTTTTTTGCTCAAATGTACTAACGGATGCTAGAATGTGATTTGGGGTGGAATTCCATGTCTAAAAATATTATTATTAGCTGTTTTTAACAATCGAGTGTTTTTGCTTCCCGAGGAAGAAAACGCGTAATGCCGCGGTCAGAAAAAAAGCTGCCCAGGAGCAAAAAAAAATTTTCTTTCCCAAATGTAATAACGGATGCTAGAATGTGATGCAGTGTGGAATTCTATGTCTAAAAATATTATTATTAGCAGTTTTTAAAAATGGAGTGTTTTTGCTGCCCGAGGAAGAAAACGCGTGATGCCGCGGTCAGAAAAAAACCTGCCCAGGAGCAAAAAAATTTTTTTTTCTCAAATGTACTAACGGATGCTAGAATGTGATTCGGGGTGGAATTCCATGTCTAAAAATATTATTATTAGCTGTTTTTAAAAATCGAGTGTTTTTGCTGCCCAAGAAAGAAAACGCGTGATGCCGCGGTCAGAAAAAAACCTGCCCAGGAGCAAAAAAATTTTTTTTTCTCAAATGTACTAAGGGATGCTAGAATGTGATTCGGGGTGGAATTCCATGTCTAAAAATATTATTATTAGCTGCTGTTAAAAATTGAATGTTTTTGCTACCCGAGGAAGAAAACGTGTCATGCCGCGGTCAGAAAAAAAGCTGCACAGGAGCAAAAAAATTTTTTTTTCTCAAATGTAATAACGGATGCTAGAATGTGATTCGGGGTGGAATTCCATGTCTAAAAATATTATTATTAGCTGTTTTTAAAAATTGAGTGTTTTTGCTGCCCGAGGAAGAAAACACGTGATGATGCGGTAGGAAAAAAAGCTACACAGGAGCAAAAAAAATTTTTTTTCTCAAATGTAATAACGGATGCTAGAATGTGATTCGGGGTGGAATTCCATGTCTAAAAATATTATTATTAGCTGTTTTTAAAAATCGAGTGTTTTTGCTTCCCGAGGAAGAAAACCCGTGATGCCGCGGTCAGAATAAAAGCTGCACAGGAGCAAAAAAAATTTTTTCTCAAATGTAATAACGGATGCTAGAATGTGATTCGGGGTGGAATTCCATGTCTAAAAATATTATTATTAGCTGTTTTTAACAATCGAGTGTTTTTGCTGCCCGAGGAAGAAAACGCGTGATGATGCGGTAGGAAAAAAAGCTACCCAGGAGCAAAAAAAATTTTTTTCTCAAATGTAATAATGGATGCTAGAATGTGATTCGGGGTGGAATTCCATGTCATAAAACATTATTATTAGCAGTTTTTAAAAATTGAGTGTTTTTGCTGCCCGAGGAAGAAAACGCGTGATGCCGCGGTCAGAAAAAAAGCTGCCCAGGAGCAAAAAATTTTTTTTCTCAAATGTAATAATGGTTGCCTGAACATGATTCGGGGTGGAATTCCATGTCTAAAAATATTATTATTAGCTGTTTTTAAAAATCGATTGTTTTTGCTGCCCGAGGAAGAAAACGAGTGATGCCGCCGTCAGAAAAAAAGCTGCCCAGGAGCAAAAAAAAATTTTCTTTCCCAAATGTAATAACGGATGCTAGAATGTGATGCAGTGTGGAATTCCATGTCTAAAAATATTATTATTAGCAGTTTTTAACAATCGAGAGTTTTTGCTGCCCGAGGAAGAAAACGCGTAATGCCGCGGTCAGAAAAAAAGCTGCCCAGGAGCAAAAAAAAATTTTCTTTCCCAAATGTAATAACGGATGCTAGAATGTGATGCAGTGTGGAATTCCATGTCTAAAAATATTATTATTAGCAGTTTTTAAAAATGGAGTGTTTTTGCTGCCCGAGGAAGAAAACGCGTGATGCCGCGGTCAGAAAAAAACCTGCCCAGGAGCAAAAAAATTTTTTTTTCTCAAATGTACTAACGGATGCTAGAATGTGATTCGGGGTGGAATTCCATGTCTAAAAATATTATTATTAGCAGTTTTTAAAAATGGAGTGTTTTTGCTGCCCGAGGAAGAAAACGCGTGATGCCGCGGTCAGAAAAAAAGCTGCCCAGGAGCAAAAAAAATTTTTTTTTTCTCAAATGTAATAACGGATGCTAGAATGTGATTCCGGGTGGAATTCCATGTCTAAAAATATTATTAGCTGTTTTTAAAAATCGAGTGTTTTTGCTGCCCGAGGAAGAAAACGCGTGATGCCGCGGTCAGAAAAAAAGCTGCCCAGGAGCAAAAAAATTTTTTTTTCTCAAATGTAATAATGGATGCTAGAATGTGATTCGGGGTGGAATTCCATGTCTAAAAATATTATTATTAGCTGTTTTTAAAAATCGAGTGTTTTTGCTGCCCGAGGAAGAAAACGCGTGATGCCGCGGTCAGAAAAAAACCTGCCCAGGAGCAAAAAATTTTTTTTTTCTCAAATGTACTAACGGATGCTAGAATGTGATTCGGGGTGGAATTCCATGTCTAAAAATATTATTATTAGCTGCTGTTAAAAATTGAATGTTTTTGCTACCCGAGGAAGAAAACGTGTCATGCCGCGGTCAGAAAAAAAGCTGCACAGGAGCAAAAAAATTTTTTTTTCTCAAATGTAATAACGGATGCTAGAATGTGATTCGGGGTGGAATTCCATGTCTAAAAATATTATTATTAGCTGTTTTTAAAAATCGAGTTTTTTAGCTGCCCGAGCAAGAAAACACGTGATGCCGCGGTCAGAAAAAAAGCTGCCGAGGAGCCAAAAAATTTTTTTTCTCAAATGTAATAACGGATCCTAGAATGTGATTCGGGGTGGAATTCCATGTCTAAAAATATTATTATTAGCTGTTTTTAAAAATTGAGTGTTTTTGCTGCCCGAGGAAGAAAACGCGTGATGATGCGCTAGGAAAAAAAGCTACCCAGGAGCAAAAAAAATTTTTTTTTCTCAAATGTAATAACGGATGCTAGAATGTGATTCGGGGTGGAATTCCATGTCTAAAAATATTATTATTAGCTGTTTTTAAAAATCGAGTGTTTTTGTTGCCCGAGGAAGAAAACGCCTGATGCCGCGGTCAGAAAAAATGCTGCCCAGGAGCAAAAAAATTTTTTTTTCTCAAATGTAATAACGGATGCTAGAATGTGATTCGGGGTGGAATTCCATGACTAAAAATATTATTATTAGCTGTTTTTAAAAATCGAGTTTTTTAGCTGCCCGAGCAAGAAAACACGTGATGCCGCGGTGAGAAAAAAAGCTGCCGAGGAGCCAAAAATTTTTTTTTCTCAAATGTAATAACGGATGCTAGAATGTGATTCGGGGTGGAATTCCATGTCTAAAAATATTATTATTAGCTGTTTTTAAAAATTGAGTGTTTTTGCTGCCCGAGGAAGAATACGCGTGATGATGCGCTAGGAAAAAAAGCTACCCAGGAGCAAAAAAATTTTTTTTTTCTCAAATGTAATAACAGATGCTAAAATGTGATTCAGGGTGGAATTCCATGTCTAAAAATATTATTATTAGCTGTTTTTAAAAATCGAGTGTTTTTGCTGCCCGAGGAAGAAAACGCCTGATGCCGCGGTCAGAAAAAATGCTGCCCAGGAGCAAAAAAATTTTTTTTTCTCAAATGTAATAACGGATGCTAGAATGTGATTCCGGGTGGAATTCCATGTCTAAAAATATTATTAGCTGTTTTTAAAAATTGAGTGTTTTTGCTGCCCGAGGAAGAAAACGCCTGATGCCGCGGTCAAAAAAAAATGCTGCCCAGGAGCAAAAAAAATTATTTTTTCTCAAATGTAATAACGGATGCTAGAATGTGATTCGGGGTGGAATTCCATGTCTAAAAATATTATTATTAGCTGTTTTTTAAAATCGAGTGTTTTTGCTGCCCAAGGAAGGAAACGCGTGATACCGCGGTCAGAAGAAAACCTGCCCAGGAGCAAAAAATTTTTTTTTGCTCAAATGTACTAACGGATGCTAGAATGTGATTCGGGGTTGAATTCCATGTCTAAAAATATTATTATTAGCTGTTTTTAACAATCGAGTGTTTTTGCTGCCCGAGGAAGAAAACGCGTAATGCCGCGGTCAGAAAAAAAGCTGCCCAGGAGCAAAAAAAAATTTTCTTTCCCAAATGTAATAACGGATGCTAGAATGTGATGCAGTGTGGAATTCCATGTCTAAAAATATTATTATTAGCAGTTTTTAAAAATGGAGTGTTTTTGCTGCCCGAGGAAGAAAACGCGTGATGCCGCGGTCAGAAAAAAACCTGCCCAGGAGCAAAAAAAATTTTTTTTTCTCAAATGTACTAACGGATGCTAGAATGTGATTCGGGGTGGAATTCCATGTCTAAAAATATTATTATTAGCTGTTTTTAAAAATCGAGTGTTTTTGCTGCCCAAGAAAGAAAACGCGTGATGCCGCGGTCAGAAAAAAACCTGCCCAGGAGCAAAAAAATTTTTTTTTCTCAAATGTACTAAGGGATGCTAGAATGTGATTCGGGGTGGAATTCCATGTCTAAAAATATTATTATTAGCTGCTGTTAAAAATTGAATGTTTTTGCTACCCGAGGAAGAAAACGTGTCATGCCGCGGTCAGAAAAAAAGCTGCACAGGAGCAAAAAAATTTTTTTTTCTCAAATGTAATAACGGATGCTAGAATGTGATTCGGGGTGGAATTCCATGTCTAAAAATATTATTATTAGCTGTTTTTAAAAATCGAGTGTTTTTGTTGCCCGAGGAAGAAAACGCCTGATGCCGCGGTCAGAAAAAATGCTGCCCAGGAGCAAAAAAATTTTTTTTTCTCAAATGTAATAACGGATGTTAGAATGTGATTCGGGGTGGAATTCCATGACTAAAAATATTATTATTAGCTGTTTTTAAAAATCGAGTTTTTTAGCTGCCCGAGCAAGAAAACACGTGATGCCGCGGTCAGAAAAAAAGCTGCCGAGGAGCCAAAAATTTTTTTTTCTCAAATGTAATAACGGATGCTAGAATGTGATTCGGGGTGGAATTCCATGTCTAAAAATATTATTATTAGCTGTTTTTAAAAATTGAGTGTTTTTGCTGCCCGAGGAAGAATACGCGTGATGATGCGCTAGGAAAAAAAGCTACCCAGGAGCAAAAAAAATTTTTTTATCTCAAATGTAATAACAGATGCTAGAATGTGATTCAGGGTGGAATTCCATGTCTAAAAATATTATTATTAGCTGTTTTTAAAAATCGAGTGTTTTTGCTGCCCGAGGAAGAAAACGCCTGATGCCGCGGTCAGAAAAAATGCTGCCCAGGAGCAAAAAATTTTTTTTTTCTCAAATGTAATAACGGATGCTAGAATGTGATTCGGGGTGGAATTCCATGTCTAAAAATATTATTATTAGCTGCTGTTAAAAATTGAATGTTTTTGCTACCCGAGGAAGAAAATGTGTCATGCCGCGGTCAGAAAAAAAGCTGCCCAGGAGCAAAAAAATTTTTTTTTCTCAAATGTAATAACGGATGCTAGAATGTGATTCGGGGTGGAATTCCATGTCTAAAAATATTATTATTAGCTGTTTTTAAAAATCGAGTGTTTTTGTTGCCCGAGGAAGAAAACGCCTGATGCCGCGGTCAGAAAAAATGCTGCCCAGGAGCAAAAAAATTTTTTTTTCTCAAATGTAATAACGGATGCTAGAATGTGATTCGGGGTGGAATTCCATGACTAAAAATATTATTATTAGCTGTTTTTAAAAATCGAGTTTTTTAGCTGCCCGAGCAAGAAAACACGTGATGCCGCGGTCAGAAAAAAAGCTGCCGAGGAGCCAAAAATTTTTTTTTTCTCAAATGTAATAACGGATGCTAGAATGTGATTCGGGGTGGAATTCCATGTCTAAAAATATTATTATTAGCTGTTTTTAAAAATTGAGTGTTTTTGCTGCCCGAGGAAGAATACGCGTGATGATGCGCTAGGAAAAAAAGCTACCCAGGAGCAAAAAAAATTTTTTTTTCTCAAATGTAATAACAGATGCTAGAATGTGATTCAGGGTGGAATTCCATGTCTAAAAATATTATTATTAGCTGTTTTTAAAAATCGAGTGTTTTTGCTGCCCGAGGAAGAAAACGCCTGATGCCGCGGTCAGAAAAAATGCTGCCCAGGAGCAAAAAATTTTTTTTTTCTCAAATGTAATAACGGATGCTAGAATGTGATTCGGGGTGGAATTCCATGTCTAAAAATATTATTATTAGCTGCTGTTAAAAATTGAATGTTTTTGCTACCCGAGGAAGAAAACGTGTCATGCCGCGGTCAGAAAAAAAGCTGCACAGGAGCAAAAAAATTTTTTTTTCTCAAATGTAATAACGGATGCTAGAATGTGATTCGGGGTGGAATTCCATGTCTAAAAATATTATTATTAGCTGTTTTTAAAAATCGAGTGTTTTTGTTGCCCGAGGAAGAAAACGCCTGATGCCGCGGTCAGAAAAAATGCTGCCCAGGAGCAAAAAAATTTTTTTTTCTCAAATGTAATAACGGATGCTAGAATGTGATTCGGGGTGGAATTCCATGACTAAAAATATTATTATTAGCTGTTTTTAAAAATCGAGTTTTTTAGCTGCCCGAGCAAGAAAACACGTGATGCCGCGGTCAGAAAAAAAGCTGCCGAGGAGCCAAAAATTTTTTTTTCTCAAATGTAATAACGGATGCTAGAATGTGATTCGCGGTGGAATTCCATGTCTAAAAATATTATTATTAGCTGTTTTTAAAAATTGAGTGTTTTTGCTGCCCGAGGAAGAATACGCGTGATGATGCGCTAGGAAAAAAAGCTACCCAGGAGCAAAAAAAATTTTTTTTTCTCAAATGTAATAACAGATGCTAGAATGTGATTCAGGGTGGAATTCCATGTCTAAAAATATTATTATTAGCTGTTTTTAAAAATCGAGTGTTTTTGCTGCCCGAGGAAGAAAACGCCTGATGCCGCGGTCAGAAAAAATGCTGCCCAGGAGCAAAAAAATTTTTTTTTCTCAAATGTAATAACGGATGCTAGAATGTGATTCCGGGTGGAATTCCATGTCTAAAAATATTATTAGCTGTTTTTAAAAATTGAGTGTTTTTGCTGCCCGAGGAAGAAAACGCCTGATGCCGCGGTCAAAAAAAATGCTGCCCAGGAGCAAAAAAATTATTTTTTCTCAAATGTAATAATGGATGCTAGAATGTGATTCGGGGTGGAATTCCATGTCTAAAAATATTATTATTAGCTGTTTTTTAAAATCGAGTGTTTTTGCTGCCCAAGGAAGAAAACGCGTGATACCGCGGTCAGAAGAAAACCTGCCCACGAGCAAAAACATTTTTTTTGCTCAAATGTACTAACGGATGCTAGAATGTGATTCGGGGTGGAATTCCATGTCTAAAAATATTATTATTAGCTGTTTTTAACAATCGAGTGTTTTTGCTGCCCGAGGAAGAAAACGCGTAATGCCGCGGTCAGAAAAAAAGCTGCCCAGGAGCAAAAAAAAATTTTCTTTCCCAAATGTAATAACGGATGCTAGAATGTGATGCAGTGTGGAATTCCATGTCTAAAAATATTATTATTAGCAGTTTTTAAAAATGGAGTGTTTTTGCTGCCCGAGGAAGAAAACGCGTGATGCCGCGGTCAGAAAAAAACCTGCCCAGGAGCAAAAAAATTTTTTTTTCTCAAATGTACTAACGGATGCTAGAATGTGATTCGGGGTGGAATTCCATGTCTAAAAATATTATTATTAGCTGTTTTTAAAAATCGAGTGTTTTTGCTGCCCAAGAAAGAAAACGCGTGATGCCGCGGTCAGAAAAAAACCTGCCCAGGAGCAAAAAAATTTTTTTTTCTCAAATGTACTAAGGGATGCTAGAATGTGATTCGGGGTGGAATTCCATGTCTAAAAATATTATTATTAGCTGCTGTTAAAAATTGAATGTTTTTGCTACCCGAGGAAGAAAACGTGTCATGCCGCGGTCAGAAAAAAAGCTACACAGGAGCAAAAAAATTTTTTTTTCTCAAATGTAATAACGGATGCTAGAATGTGATTCGGGGTGGAATTCCATGTCTAAAAATATTATTATTAGCTGTTTTTAAAAATTGAGTGTTTTTGCTGCCCGAGGAAGAAAACACGTGATGATGCGGTAGGAAAAAAAGCTACACAGGAGCAAAAAAAATTTTTTTTCTCAAATGTAATAACGGATGCTAGAATGTGATTCGGGGTGGAATTCCATGTCTAAAAATATTATTATTAGCTGTTTTTAAAAATCGAGTGTTTTTGCTTCCCGAGGAAGAAAACGCGTGTTGCCGCGGTCTGAAAAAAAGCTGCACAGGAGCAAAAAAAATTTTTTTCTCAAATGTAATAACGGATGCTAGAATGTGATTCGGGGTGGAATTCCATGTCTAAAAATATTATTATTAGCTGTTTTTAAAAATCGAGTGTTTTTGCTGCCCGAGGAAGAAAATGCCTGATGCCGCGGTCAGAAAAAATGCTGCCCAGGAGCAAAAAAAATTTTTTTTCTCAAATGTAATAATGGATGCTAGAATGTGATTCGGGGTGGAATTCCATGTCATAAAACATTATTATTAGCAGTTTTTAAAAATTGAGTGTTTTTGCTGCCCGAGGAAGAATACGCGTTATGCCGCGGTGAGAAAAAAAGCTGCCCAGGAGCAAAAAAAAATTTTTTTTTCTCAAATGTAATAACGGATGCTAGAATGTGATTCCGGGTGGAATTCCATGTCTAAAAATATTATTAGCTGTTTTTAAAAATTGAGTGTTTTTGCTGCCCGAGGAAGAAAACGCGTGATGCCGCGGTCAGAAAAAAAGCTGCCCAGGAGCAAAAAATTTTTTTTCTCAAATGTAATAATGGTTGCTAGAACATGATTCGGGGTGGAATTCCATGTCTAAAAATATTATTATTAGCTGTTTTTAAAAATCGATTGTTTTTGCTGCCCGAGGAAGAAAACGAGTGATGCCGCCGTCAGAAAAAAAGCTGCCCAGGAGCAAAAAAAAATTTTCTTTCCCAAATGTAATAACGGATGCTAGAATGTGATGCAGTGTGGAATTCCATGTCTAAAAATATTATTATTAGCAGTTTTTAAAAATTGAGTGTTTTTGCTGCCCGAGGAAGAAAACGCGTGATGCCGCGGTCAGAAAAAAAGCTGCCCAGGAGCAAAAAAATTTTTTTTTTTCTCAAATGTAATAACGCATGCTAGAATGTGATTCCGGGTGGAATTCCATGTCTAAAAATATTATTAGCTGTTTTTAAAAATTGAGTGTTTTTGCTGCCCGAGGAAGAAAACGCGTGATGCCGCGGTCAGAAAAAAAGCTGCCCAGGAGCAAAAAAAATTTTTTTTCTCAAATGTAATAACGGATGCTAGAATGTGATTCGGGGTGGAATTCCATGTCTAAAAATATTATTATTAGCTGTTTTTAAAAATTGAGTGTTTTTGCTGCTCGAGGAAGAAAACGCGTGATGATGCGCTAGGAAAAAAAGCTACCCAGGAGCAAAAAAAATTTTTTTTTCTCAAATGTAATAACGGATGCTAGAATGTGATTCGGGGTGGAATTCCATGTCTAAAAATATTATTATTAGCTGTTTTTAAAAATCGAGTGTTTTTGTTGCCCGAGGAAGAAAACGCCTGATGCCGCGGTCAGAAAAAATGCTGCCCAGGAGCAAAAAAATTTTTTTTTCTCAAATGTAATAACGGATGCTAGAATGTGATTCGGGGTGGAATTCCATGACTAAAAATATTATTATTAGCTGTTTTTAAAAATCGAGTTTTTTAGCTGCCCGAGCAAGAAAACACGTGATGCCGCGGTCAGAAAAAAAGCTGCCGAGGAGCCAAAAATTTTTTTTTCTCAAATGTAATAACGGATGCTAGAATGTGATTCGGGGTGGAATTCCATGACTAAAAATATTATTATTAGCTGTTTTTAAAAATCGAGTTTTTTAGCTGCCCTAGCAAGAAAACACGTGATGCCGCGGTCAGAAAAAAAGCTGCTGAGGAGCCAAAAAATTTTTTTTCTCAAATGTAATAACGGATGCTAGAATGTGATTCGGGGTGGAATTCCATGTCTAAAAATATTATTATTAGCTGTTTTTAAAAATTGAGTGTTTTTGCTGCCCGAGGAAGAAAACGCGTGATGATGCGGTAGGAAAAAAAGCTACCCAGGAGCAAAAAAAATTTTTTTTTCTCAAATGTAATAACGGATGCTAGAATGTGATTCGGGGTGGAATTCCATGTCTAAAAATATTATTATTAGCTGTTTTTAAAAATCGAGTGTTTTTGTTGCCCGAGGAAGAAAACGCCTGATGCCGCGGTCAGAAAAAATGCTGCCCAGGAGCAAAAAAAATTTTTTTTCTCAAATGTAATAACGGATGCTAGAATGTGATTCGGGGTGGAATTCCATGACTAAAAATATTATTATTAGCTGTTTTTAAAAATCGAGTTTTTTAGCTGCCCGAGCAAGAAAACGCGTGATACCGCGGTCAAAAAAAAAGCTGCCGAGGAGCCAAAAATTTTTTTTTCTCAAATGTAATAACGGATGCTAGAATGTGATTCGGGGTGGAATTCCATGTCTAAAAATATTATTATTAGCTGTTTTTAAAAATCGAGTGTTTTTGCTGCCCAAGGAAGAAAACGCGTGATGCCGCGGTCAGAAAAAAACCTGCCCAGGAGCAAAAAAATTTTTTTTTCTCAAATGTACTAAGGGATGCTGGAATGTGATTCGGGGTGGAATTCCATGTCTAAAAATATTATTATTAGCAGTTTTTAAAAATGGAGTGTTTTTGCTGCCCGAGGAAGAAAACGCGTGATGCCGCAGTCAGAAAAAAACCTGCCCAGGAGCAAAAAAATTTTTTTTCCTCAAATGTACTAACGGATGCTAGAATGTGATTCGGGGTGGAATTCCATGTCTAAAAATATTATTATTAGCTGTTTTTAAAAATCGAGTGTTTTTGCTGCCCAAGAAAGAAAACGCGTGATGCCGCGGTCAGAAAAAAACCTGCCCAGGAGCAAAAAAATTTTTTTTTCTCAAATGTACTAAGGGATGCTAGAATGTGATTCGGGGTGGAATTCCATGTCTAAAAATATTATTATTAGCTGCTGTTAAAAATTGAATGTTTTTGCTACCCGAGGAAGAAAACGTGTCATGCCGCGGTCAGAAAAAAAGCTGCACAGGAGCAAAAAAATTTTTTTTTCTCAAATGTAAAAACGGATGCTAGAATGTGATTCGGGGTGGAATTCCATGTCTAAAAATATTATTATTAGCTGTTTTTAAAAATTGAGTGTTTTTGCTGCCCGAGGAAGAAAACACGTGATGATGCGGTAGGAAAAAAAGCTACACAGGAGCAAAAAAAATTTTTTTTCTCAAATGTAATAACGGATGCTAGAATGTGATTCGGGGTGGAATTCCATGTCTAAAAATATTATTATTAGCTGTTTTTAAAAATCGAGTGTTTTTGCTTCCCGAGGAAGAAAACGCGTGATGCCGCGGTTAGAATAAAAGCTGCACAGGAGCAAAAAAATTTTTTTCTCAAATGTAATAACGGATGCTAGAATGTGATTCGGGGTGGAATTCCATGTCTAAAAATATTATTATTAGCTGTTTTTAACAATCGAGTGTTTTTGCTGCCCGAGGAAGAAAACGCGTGATGATGCGGTAGGAAAAAAAGCTACTCAGGAGCAAAAAAATTTTTTTTTCTCAAATGTAATAACGGATGCTAGAATGTGATTCGGGGTGGAATTCCATGTCTAAAAATATTATTATTAGCTGTTTTTAAAAATCGAGTGTTTTTGTTGCCCGAGGAAGAAAACGCCTGATGCCGCGGTCAGAAAAAATGCTGCCCAGGAGCAAAAAAATTTTTTTTTCTCAAATGTAATAACGGATGCTAGAATGTGATTCGGGGTGGAATTCCATGACTAAAAATATTATTATTAGCTGTTTTTAAAAATCGAGTTTTTTAGCTGCCCGAGCAAGAAAACACGTGATGCCGCGGTCAGAAAAAAAGCTGCCGAGGAGCCAAAAATTTTTTTTTCTCAAATGTAATAACGGATGCTAGAATGTGATTCGGGGTGGAATTCCATGTCTAAAAATATTATTATTAGCTGTTTTTAAAAATTGAGTGTTTTTGCTGCCCGAGGAAGAATACGCGTGATGATGCGCTAGGAAAAAAAGCTACCCAGGAGCAAAAAAAATTTTTTTTTCTCAAATGTAATAACAGATGCTAGAATGTGATTCAGGGTGGAATTCCATGTCTAAAAATATTATTATTAGCTGTTTTTAAAAATCGAGTGTTTTTGCTGCCCGAGGAAGAAAACGCCTGATGCCGCGGTCAGAAAAAATGCTGCCCAGGAGCAAAAAATTTTTTTTTTCTCAAATGTAATAACGGATGCTAGAATGTGATTCGGGGTGGAATTCCATGTCTAAAAATATTATTATTAGCTGCTGTTAAAAATTGAATGTTTTTGCTACCCGAGGAAGAAAACGTGTCATGCCGCGGTCAGAAAAAAAGCTGCACAGGAGCAAAAAAATTTTTTTTTCTCAAATGTAATAATGGATGCTAGAATGTGATTCGGGGTGGAATTCCATGTCTAAAAATATTATTATTAGCTGTTTTTAAAAATCGAGTGTTTTTGTTGCCCGAGGAAGAAAACGCCTGATGCCGCGGTCAGAAAAAATGCTGCCCAGGAGCAAAAAAATTTTTTTTTCTCAAATGTAATAACGGATGCTAGAATGTGATTCGGGGTGGAATTCCATGACTAAAAATATTATTATTAGCTGTTTTTAAAAATCGAGTTTTTTAGCTGCCCGAGCAAGAAAACACGTGATGCCGCGGTCAGAAAAAAAGCTGCCGAGGAGCCAAAAATTTTTTTTTCTCAAATGTAATAACGGATGCTAGAATGTGATTCGCGGTGGAATTCCATGTCTAAAAATATTATTATTAGCTGTTTTTAAAAATTGAGTGTTTTTGCTGCCCGAGGAAGAATACGCGTGATGATGCGCTAGGAAAAAAAGCTACCCAGGAGCAAAAAAAATTTTTTTTTCTCAAATGTAATAACAGATGCTAGAATGTGATTCAGGGTGGAATTCCATGTCTAAAAATATTATTATTAGCTGTTTTTAAAAATCGAGTGTTTTTGCTGCCCGAGGAAGAAAACGCCTGATGCCGCGGTCAGAAAAAATGCTGCCCAGGAGCAAAAAAATTTTTTTTTCTCAAATGTAATAACGGATGCTAGAATGTGATTCCGGGTGGAATTCCATGTCTAAAAATATTATTAGCTGTTTTTAAAAATTGAGTGTTTTTGCTGCCCGAGGAAGAAAACGCCTGATGCCGCGGTCAAAAAAAATGCTGCCCAGGAGCAAAAAAATTATTTTTTCTCAAATGTAATAACGGATGCTAGAATGTGATTCGGGGTGGAATTCCATGTCTAAAAATATTATTATTAGCTGTTTTTTAAAATCGAGTGTTTTTGCTGCCCAAGGAAGAAAACGCGTGATACCGCGGTCAGAAGAAAACCTGCCCACGAGCAAAAACATTTTTTTTGCTCAAATGTACTAACGGATGCTAGAATGTGATTCGGGGTGGAATTCCATGTCTAAAAATATTATTATTAGCTGTTTTTAACAATCGAGTGTTTTTGCTGCCCGAGGAAGAAAACGCGTAATGCCGCGGTCAGAAAAAAAGCTGCCCAGGAGCAAAAAAAAATTTTCTTTCCCAAATGTAATAACGGATGCTAGAATGTGATGCAGTGTGGAATTCCATGTCTAAAAATATTATTATTAGCAGTTTTTAAAAATGGAGTGTTTTTGCTGCCCGAGGAAGAAAACGCGTGATGCCGCGGTCAGAAAAAAACCTGCCCAGGAGCAAAAAAATTTTTTTTTCTCAAATGTACTAACGGATGCTAGAATGTGATTCGGGGTGGAATTCCATGTCTAAAAATATTATTATTAGCTGTTTTTAAAAATCGAGTGTTTTTGCTGCCCAAGAAAGAAAACGCGTGATGCCGCGGTCAGAAAAAAACCTGCCCAGGAGCAAAAAAATTTTTTTTTCTCAAATGTACTAAGGGATGCTAGAATGTGATTCGGGGTGGAATTCCATGTCTAAAAATATTATTATTAGCTGCTGTTAAAAATTGAATGTTTTTGCTACCCGAGGAAGAAAACGTGTCATGCCGCGGTCAGAAAAAAAGCTACACAGGAGCAAAAAAATTTTTTTTTCTCAAATGTAATAACGGATGCTAGAATGTGATTCGGGGTGGAATTCCATGTCTAAAAATATTATTATTAGCTGTTTTTAAAAATTGAGTGTTTTTGCTGCCCGAGGAAGAAAACACGTGATGATGCGGTAGGAAAAAAAGCTACACAGGAGCAAAAAAAATTTTTTTTCTCAAATGTAATAACGGATGCTAGAATGTGATTCGGGGTGGAATTCCATGTCTAAAAATATTATTATTAGCTGTTTTTAAAAATCGAGTGTTTTTGCTTCCCGAGGAAGAAAACGCGTGTTGCCGCGGTCTGAAAAAAAGCTGCACAGGAGCAAAAAAAATTTTTTTCTCAAATGTAATAACGGATGCTAGAATGTGATTCGGGGTGGAATTCCATGTCTAAAAATATTATTATTAGCTGTTTTTAAAAATCGAGTGTTTTTGCTGCCCGAGGAAGAAAATGCCTGATGCCGCGGTCAGAAAAAATGCTGCCCAGGAGCAAAAAAAATTTTTTTTCTCAAATGTAATAATGGATGCTAGAATGTGATTCGGGGTGGAATTCCATGTCATAAAACATTATTATTAGCAGTTTTTAAAAATTGAGTGTTTTTGCTGCCCGAGGAAGAATACGCGTGATGCCGCGGTGAGAAAAAAAGCTGCCCAGGAGCAAAAAAAAATTTTTTTTTCTCAAATGTAATAACGGATGCTAGAATGTGATTCCGGGTGGAATTCCATGTCTAAAAATATTATTAGCTGTTTTTAAAAATTGAGTGTTTTTGCTGCCCGAGGAAGAAAACGCGTGATGCCGCGGTCAGAAAAAAAGCTGCCCAGGAGCAAAAAATTTTTTTTCTCAAATGTAATAATGGTTGCTAGAACATGATTCGGGGTGGAATTCCATGTCTAAAAATATTATTATTAGCTGTTTTTAAAAATCGATTGTTTTTGCTGCCCGAGGAAGAAAACGAGTGATGCCGCCGTCAGAAAAAAAGCTGCCCAGGAGCAAAAAAAAATTTTCTTTCCCAAATGTAATAACGGATGCTAGAATGTGATGCAGTGTGGAATTCCATGTCTAAAAATATTATTATTAGCAGTTTTTAAAAATTGAGTGTTTTTGCTGCCCGAGGAAGAAAACGCGTGATGCCGCGGTCAGAAAAAAAGCTGCCCAGGAGCAAAAAAATTTTTTTTTTTCTCAAATGTAATAACGCATGCTAGAATGTGATTCCGGGTGGAATTCCATGTCTAAAAATATTATTAGCTGTTTTTAAAAATTGAGTGTTTTTGCTGCCCGAGGAAGAAAACGCGTGATGCCGCGGTCAGAAAAAAAGCTGCCCAGGAGCAAAAAAAATTTTTTTTCTCAAATGTAATAACGGATGCTAGAATGTGATTCGGGGTGGAATTCCATGTCTAAAAATATTATTATTAGCTGTTTTTAAAAATTGAGTGTTTTTGCTGCTCGAGGAAGAAAACGCCTGATGCCGCGGTCAGAAAAAATGCTGCCCAGGAGCAAAAAAATTTTTTTTTCTCAAATGTAATAACGGATGCTAGAATGTGATTCGGGGTGGAATTCCATGACTAAAAATATTATTATTAGCTGTTTTTAAAAATCGAGTTTTTTAGCTGCCCGAGCAAGAAAACACGTGATGCCGCGGTCAGAAAAAAAGCTGCCGAGGAGCCAAAAATTTTTTTTTCTCAAATGTAATAACGGATGCTAGAATGTGATTCGGGGTGGAATTCCATGACTAAAAATATTATTATTAGCTGTTTTTAAAAATCGAGTTTTTTAGCTGCCCTAGCAAGAAAACACGTGATGCCGCGGTCAGAAAAAAAGCTGCTGAGGAGCCAAAAAATTTTTTTTCTCAAATGTAATAACGGATGCTAGAATGTGATTCGGGGTGGAATTCCATGTCTAAAAATATTATTATTAGCTGTTTTTAAAAATTGAGTGTTTTTGCTGCCCGAGGAAGAAAACGCGTGATGATGCGGTAGGAAAAAAAGCTACCCAGGAGCAAAAAAAATTTTTTTTTCTCAAATGTAATAACGGATGCTAGAATGTGATTCGGGGTGGAATTCCATGTCTAAAAATATTATTATTAGCTGTTTTTAAAAATCGAGTGTTTTTGTTGCCCGAGGAAGAAAACGCCTGATGCCGCGGTCAGAAAAAATGCTGCCCAGGAGCAAAAAAAATTTTTTTTCTCAAATGTAATAACGGATGCTAGAATGTGATTCGGGGTGGAATTCCATGACTAAAAATATTATTATTAGCTGTTTTTAAAAATCGAGTTTTTTAGCTGCCCGAGCAAGAAAACGCGTGATACCGCGGTCAAAAAAAAAGCTGCCGAGGAGCCAAAAATTTTTTTTCTCAAATGTAATAACGGATGCTAGAATGTGATTCGGGGTGGAATTCCATGTCTAAAAATATTATTATTAGCTGTTTTTAAAAATCGAGTGTTTTTGCTGCCCAAGGAAGAAAACGCGTGATGCCGCGGTCAGAAAAAAACCTGCCCAGGAGCAAAAAAATTTTTTTTTCTCAAATGTACTAAGGGATGCTGGAATGTGATTCGGGGTGGAATTCCATGTCTAAAAATATTATTATTAGCAGTTTTTAAAAATGGAGTGTTTTTGCTGCCCGAGGAAGAAAACGCGTGATGCCGCAGTCAGAAAAAAACCTGCCCAGGAGCAAAAAAATTTTTTTTCCTCAAATGTACTAACGGATGCTAGAATGTGATTCGGGGTGGAATTCCATGTCTAAAAATATTATTATTAGCTGTTTTTAAAAATCGAGTGTTTTTGCTGCCCAAGAAAGAAAACGCGTGATGCCGCGGTCAGAAAAAAACCTGCCCAGGAGCAAAAAAATTTTTTTTTCTCAAATGTACTAAGGGATGCTAGAATGTGATTCGGGGTGGAATTCCATGTCTAAAAATATTATTATTAGCTGCTGTTAAAAATTGAATGTTTTTGCTACCCGAGGAAGAAAACGTGTCATGCCGCGGTCAGAAAAAAAGCTGCACAGGAGCAAAAAAATTTTTTTTTCTCAAATGTAAAAACGGATGCTAGAATGTGATTCGGGGTGGAATTCCATGTCTAAAAATATTATTATTAGCTGTTTTTAAAAATTGAGTGTTTTTGCTGCCCGAGGAAGAAAACACGTGATGATGCGGTAGGAAAAAAAGCTACACAGGAGCAAAAAAAATTTTTTTTCTCAAATGTAATAACGGATGCTAGAATGTGATTCGGGGTGGAATTCCATGTCTAAAAATATTATTATTAGCTGTTTTTAAAAATCGAGTGTTTTTGCTTCCCGAGGAAGAAAACGCGTGATGCCGCGGTTAGAATAAAAGCTGCACAGGAGCAAAAAAATTTTTTTCTCAAATGTAATAACGGATGCTAGAATGTGATTCGGGGTGGAATTCCATGTCTAAAAATATTATTATTAGCTGTTTTTAACAATCGAGTGTTTTTGCTGCCCGAGGAAGAAAACGCGTGATGATGCGGTAGGAAAAAAAGCTACTCAGGAGCAAAAAAATTTTTTTTTCTCAAATGTAATAACGGATGCTAGAATGTGATTCAGGGTGGAATTCCATGACTAAAAATATTATTATTAGCTGTTTTTAAAAATTGAGTGTTTTTGCTGCCCGAGGAAGAAAACACGTGATGATGCGGTAGGAAAAAAAGCTACACAGGAGCAAAAAAAATTTTTTTTCTCAAATGTAATAACGGATGCTAGAATGTGATTCGGGGTGGAATTCCATGTCTAAAAATATTATTATTAGCTGTTTTTAAAAATCGAGTGTTTTTGCTACCCGAGGAAGAAAACGTGTCATGCCGCGGTCAGAAAAAAAGCTGCACAGGAGCAAAAAAAATTTTTTTTCTCAAATGTAATAACGGATGCTAGAATGTGATTCAGGGTGGAATTCCATGTCTAAAAATATTATTATTAGCTGTTTTTAAAAATTGAGAGTTTTTGCTGCCCGAGGTAGAAAACACGTGATGATGCGGTAGGAAAAAAAGCTACACAGGAGCAAAAAAAATTTTTTTTCTCAAATGTAATAACGGATGCTAGAATGTGATTCGGGGTGGAATTCCATGTCTAAAAATATTATTATTACCTGTTTTTAAAAATCGAGTGTTTTTGCTTCCCGAGGAAGAAAACGCGTGATGCCGCGGTCAGAAAAAAAGCTGCAAAGGAGCAAAAAAAATTTTTTCTCAAATGTAATAACGGATGCTAGAATGTGATTCGGGGTGGAATTCCATGTCTAAAAATATTATTATTAGCTGTTTTTAACAATCGAGTGTTTTTGCTGCCCGAGGAAGAAAACGCGTGATGCCGCGGTCAGAAAAAAAGCTGCCCAGGAGCAAAAAAAAATTTTCTTTCCCAAATGTAATAACGGATGCTAGAATGTGATGCAGTGTGGAATTCCATGTCTAAAAATATTATTATTAGCAGTTTTTAAAAATGGAGTGTTTTTGCTGCCCGAGGAAGAAAACGCGTGATGCCGCGGTCAGAAAAAAAGCTGCCCAGGAGCAAAAAAATTTTTTTTTCTCAAATGTAATAACGGATGCTTGAATGTGATTCGGGGTGGAATTCCATGTCTAAAAATATTATTATTAGCTGTTTTTAAAAATTGAGTGTTTTTGCTGCCCGAGGAAGAAAACGCGTGATGATGCGGTAGGAAAAAAAGCTACACAGGAGCAAAAAAATTTTTTTTTCTCAAATGTAATAACGGATGCTAGAATGTGATTCGGGGTGGAATTCCATGTCTAACAATATTATTATTAGCTGTTTTTAACAATCGCGTGTTTTTGCTGCCCGAGGAAGAAAACGCGTGATGCCGCGGTCAGAAAAAAAGCTGCCCAGGTGCAAAAAAAATTTTTTTTCTCAAATGTAATAACGGATGCTAGAATGTTATTCTGCGTGGAATTACATGTCTAAAAATATTATTATTAGCTGGTTTTAAAAATCGAGTGTTTTTGCTGCCCGAGGAAGAAAACGCCTGATGCCGCGGTCAGAAAAAATGCTGCCCAGGAGCAAAAAAAATTTTTTTTCTCAAATGTAATAACGGATGCTAGAATGTGATTCCGGGTGGAATTCCATGTCTAAAAATATTATTAGCTGTTTTTAAAAATTGAGTGTTTTTGCTGCCCGAGGAAGAAAACGCCTGATGCCGCGGTCAGAAAAAATGCTGCCCAGGAGCAAAAAAATTATTTTTTCTCAAATGTAATAACGGATGCTAGAATGTGATTCGGGGTGGAATTCCATGTCTAAAAATATTATTATTAGCTGTTTTTAAAAATTGAGTGTTTTTGCTGCCCGAGGAAGAAAACGCGTGATGATGCGGTAGGAAAAAAAGCTACACAGGAGCAAAAAAATTTTTTTTTCTCAAATGTAATAACGGATGCTAGAATGTGATTCGGGGTGGAATTCCATGTCTAAAAATATTATTATTAGCTGTTTTTAAAAATTGAGTGTTTTTGCTGCCCGAGGAAGAAAACGCGTGATGCCGCGGTCAGAAAAAAAGCTGCCCAGGAGCAAAAAAAATTTTTTTTCTCAAATGTAATAACGGATGCTAGAATGTGATTCGGGGTGGAATTCCATGTCTAAAAATATTATTATTAGCTGTTTTTAAAAATTGAGTGTTTTTGCTGCCCGAGGAAGAAAACGCGTGATGCCGCGGTCAGAAAAAATGCTGCCCAGGAGCAAAAAAATTTTTTTTTCTCAAATGTAATAACGGATGCTAGAATGTGATTCGGGGTGGAATTCCATGACTAAAAATATTATTATTAGCTGTTTTTAAAAATCGAGTCTTTTAGCTGCCCGAGCAAGAAAACACGTGATGCCGCGGTCAGAAAAAAAGCAGCCGAGGAGCCAAAAAATTTTTTTTCTCAAATGTAATAACGGATGCTAGAATGTGATTCGGGGTGGAATTCCATGTCTAAAAATATTATTATTAGCTGTTTTTAAAAATTGAGTGTTTTTGCTGCCCGAGGAAGAAAACGCGTGATGATGCGGTAGGAAAAAAAGCTACACAGGAGCAAAAAAATTTTTTTTCTCAAATGTAATAACGGATGCTAGAATGTGATTCGGGGTGGAATTCCGTGTCTAAAAATATTATTATTAGCTGTTTTTAAAAATCGAGTGTTTTTGCTGCCCAAGGAAGAAAACGCGTCATGCCGCGGTCAGAAAAAAACCTGCCCAGGAGCAAAAAAATTTTTTTTTCTCAAATGTACTAACGGATGCTAGAATGTGATTCGGGGTGGAATTCCATGTCTAAAAATATTATTATTAGCTGTTTTTAAAAATCGAGTGTTTTTGCTGCCCAAGGAAGAAAACGCGTGATGCCGCGGTCAGAAAAAAACCTGCCCAGGAGCAAAAAAATTTTTTTTTCTCAAATGTACTAACGGATGCTAGAATGTGATTCGGGGTGGAATTCCATGTCTAAAAATATTATTATTAGCTGTTTTTAAAAATCGAGTGTTTTTGCTTCCCAAGAAAGAAAACGCGTGATGCCGCGGTCAGAAAAAAAGCTGCACAGGAGCAAAAAAAATTTTTTCTCAAATGTAATAATGGTTCCTAGAACATGATTCGGGGTGGAATTCCATGTCTAAAAATATTATTATTAGCTGTTTTTAAAAATCGATTGTTTTTGCTGCCCGAGGAAGAAAACGAGTGATGCCGCCGTCAGAAAAAAGGCTGCCCAGGAGCAAAAAAAAATTTTCTTTCCCAAATGTAATAACGGATGCTAGAATGTGATTCGGGGTGGAATTCCGTGTCTAAAAATATTATTATTAGCTGTTTTTAAAAATCGAGTGTTTTTGCTTCCCAAGGAAGAAAACGCGTGATGCCGCGGTCAGAAAAAAACCTGCCCAGGAGCAAAAAAATTTTTTTTTCTCAAATGTACTAACGGATGCTAGAATGTGATTCGGGGTGGAATTCCATGTCTAAAAATATTATTATTAGCTGCTGTTAAAAATTGAATGTTTTTGCTACCCGAGGAAGAAAACGTGTCATGCCGCGGTCAGAAAAAAAGCTGCACAGGAGCAAAAAAATTTTTTTTTCTCAAATGTAATAACGGATGCTAGAATGTGATTCGGGGTGGAATTCCATGACTAAAAATATTATTATTAGCTGTTTTTAAAAATCGAGTTTTTTAGCTGCCCGAGCACGAAAACACGTGATTTCGCGGTCAGAAAAAAAGCTGCCGAGGAGCCAAAAAATTTTTTTTCTCAAATGTAATAACGGATGCTAGAATGTGATTCGGGGTGGAATTCCATGTCTAAAAATATTATTATTAGCTGTTTTTAAAAATTGAGTGTTTTTGCTGCCCGAGGAAGAAAACGCGTGATGATGCGGTAGGAAAAAAAGCTACACAGGAGCAAAAAAATTTTTTTTCTCAAATGTAATAACGGATGCTAGAATGTGATTCGGGGTGGAATTCCGTGTCTAAAAATATTATTATTAGCTGTTTTTAAAAATCGAGTGTTTTTGCTGCCCAAGGAAGAAAACGCGTCATGCCGCGGTCAGAAAAAAACCTGCCCAGGAGCAAAAAAATTTTTTTTTCTCAAATGTACTAACGGATGCTAGAATGTGATTCGGGGTTGAATTCCATGTCTAAAAATATTATTATTAGCTGTTTTTAAAAATCGAGTGTTTTTGCTGCCCAAGGAAGAAAACGCGTGATGCCGCGGTCAGAAAAAAACCTGCCCAGGAGCAAAAAATTTTTTTTTTCTCAAATGTACTAACGGATGCTAGAATGTGATTCGGGGTGGAATTCCATGTCTAAAAATATTATTATTAGCTGTTTTTAAAAATCGAGTGTTTTTGCTTCCCAAGAAAGAAAACGCGTGATGCCGCGGTCAGAAAAAAAGCTGCACAGGAGCAAAAAAAATTTTTTCTCAAATGTAATAATGGTTCCTAGAACATGATTCGGGGTGGAATTCCATGTCTAAAAATATTATTATTAGCTGTTTTTAAAAATCGATTGTTTTTGCTGCCCGAGGAAGAAAACGAGTGATGCCGCCGTCAGAAAAAAGGCTGCCCAGGAGCAAAAAAAAATTTTCTTTCCCAAATGTAATAACGGATGCTAGAATGTGATGCAGTGTGCAATTCCATGTCTAAAAATATTATTATTAGCAGTTTTTAAAAATTGAGTGTTTTTGCTGCCCGAGGAAGAAAACGTGTGATGCCGCGGTCAGAAAAAAAGCTGCCCAGGAGCAAAAAAATTTTTTTTTCTCAAATGTAATAACGGATGCTACAATATGATTCGGGGTGGAATTCCATGTCTAAAAATATTATTATTAGCTGTTTTTAAAAATCGAGTGTTTTTCCTGCCCAAGGAAGAAAACGCGTGATGCCGCGGTCAGAAAAAAACCTGCCCAGGAGCAAAAAAATTTTTTTTTCTCAAATGTACTAACGGATGCTAGAATGTGATTCGGGGTGGAATTCCGTGTCTAAAAATATTATTATTAGCTGTTTTTAAAAATCGAGTGTTTTTGCTTCCCAAGGAAGAAAACGCGTGATGCCGCGGTCAGAAAAAAACCTGCCCAGGAGAAAAAAATTTTTTTTTTCTCAAATGTACTAACGGATGCTAGAATGTGATTCGGGGTGGAATTCCATGTCTAAAAATATTATTATTAGCTGCTGTTAAAAATCGAATGTTTTTGCTACCCGAGGAAGAAAACGTGTGATGCTGCGGTCAGAAAAAAAGCTGCACAGGAGCAAAAAAAATTTTTTTCTCAAATGTAATAACGGATGCTAGAATGTGATTCGGGGTGGAATTCCATTTCTAAAAATATTATTATTAGCTGTATTTAAATATCGAGTGTTTTTGGTGCCCGAGGACGAAAATGCGTGATGCCGCGGTGAGAATAAAAGCTGCACAGGAGCAAAAAAAATTTTTTTCTCAAATGTAATAACAGATGCTAGAATGTGATTCGGGGTGGAATTCCATGTCTAAAAATATTATTATTAGCTGTTTTTAAAAATCGAGTGTTTTTGCTGCCCAAGGAAGAAAACGCGTGATGCCGCGGTCAGAAAAAAACCTGCCCAGGAGCAAAAAAATTTTTTTTTCTCAAATGTACTAATGGATGCTAGAATGTGATTCGGGGTGGAATTCCATGTCTAAAAATATTATTATTAGCTGTTTTTAAAAATCGAGTGGTTTTGCTGCCGGAGGAAGAAAATGCGTGATGCCGCGGTGAGAATAAAAGCTGCCGAGGAGCAAAAAATTTTTTTTTCTCAAATGTAATAATGGTTCCTAGAACATGATTCGGGGTGGAATTCCATGTCTAAAAATATTATTATTAGCTGTTTTTAAAAATCGATTGTTTTTGCTGCCCGAGGAAGAAAACGAGTGATGCCGCCGTCAGAAAAAAGGCTGCCCAGGAGCAAAAAAAAATTTTCTTTCCCAAATGTAATAACGGATGCTAGAATGTGATGCAGTGTGGAATTCCATGTCTAAAAATATTATTATTAGCAGTTTTTAAAAATTGAGTGTTTTTGCTGCCCGAGGAAGAAAACGTGTGATGCCGCGGTGAGAAAAAAAGCTGCCCAGGAGCAAAAAAATTTTTTTTTCTCAAATGTAATAACGGATGCTAGAATGTGATTCGGGGTGGAATTCCATGTCTAAAAATATTATTATTAGCTGTTTTTAAAAATCGAGTGTTTTTGCTGCCCAAGGAAGAAAACGCGTTATGCCGCGGTCAGAAAAAAAGCTGCCCAGGAGCAAAAAAATTTTTTTTTCTCAAATGTAATAACGGATGCTACAATATGATTTGGGGTGGAATTCCATGTCTAAAAATATTATTATTAGCTGTTTTTAAAAATCGAGTGTTTTTGCTACCCGAGGAAGAAAACGTGTGATGCTGCGGTCAGAAAAAAAGCTGCACAGGAGCAAAAAAAATTTTTTTCTCAAATGTAATAACGGATGCTAGAATGTGATTCGGGGTGGAATTCCATTTCTAAAAATATTATTATTAGCTGTATTTAAATATCGAGTGTTTTTGGTGCCCGAGGACGAAAATGCGTGATGCCGCGGTGAGAATAAAAGCTGCACAGGAGCAAAAAAAATTTTTTTCTCAAATGTAATAACAGATGCTAGAATGTGATTCGGGGTGGAATTCCATGTCTAAAAATATTATTATTAGCTGTTTTTAAAAATCGAGTGTTTTTGCTGCCCAAGGAAGAAAACGCGTGATGCCGCGGTCAGAAAAAAACCTGCCCAGGAGCAAAAAAATTTTTTTTTCTCAAATGTACTAATGGATGCTAGAATGTGATTCGGGGTGGAATTCCATGTCTAAAAATATTATTATTAGCTGTTTTTAAAAATCGAGTGGTTTTGCTGCCGGAGGAAGAAAATGCGTGATGCCGCGGTGAGAATAAAAGCTGCCGAGGAGCAAAAAAATTTTTTTTCTCAAATGTAATAATGGTTCCTAGAACATGATTCGGGGTGGAATTCCATGTCTAAAAATATTATTATTAGCTGTTTTTAAAAATCGATTGTTTTTGCTGCCCGAGGAAGAAAACGAGTGATGCCGCCGTCAGAAAAAAGGCTGCCCAGGAGCAAAAAAAAATTTTCTTTCCCAAATGTAATAACGGATGCTAGAATGTGATGCAGTGTGGAATTCCATGTCTAAAAATATTATTATTAGCAGTTTTTAAAAATTGAGTGTTTTTGCTGCCCGAGGAAGAAAACGTGTGATGCCGCGGTGAGAAAAAAAGCTGCCCAGGAGCAAAAAAATTTTTTTTTCTCAAATGTAATAACGGATGCTAGAATGTGATTCGGGGTGGAATTCCATGTCTAAAAATATTATTATTAGCTGTTTTTAAAAATCGAGTGTTTTTGCTGCCCAAGGAAGAAAACGCGTTATGCCGCGGTCAGAAAAAAACCTGCCCAGGAGCAAAAAAAATTTTTTTTCTCAAATGTACTAACGGATGCTAGAATGTGATTTGGGGTGGAATTCCATGTCTAAAAATATTATTATTAGCTGTTTTTAAAAATCGAGTGTTTTTGCTTCCCAAGAAAGAAAACGCGTGATGCCGCGGTCAGAAAAAAAGCTGCACAGGAGCAAAAAAAATTTTTTCTCAAATGTAATAATGGTTCCTAGAACATGATTCGGGGTGGAATTCCATGTCTAAAAATATTATTATTAGCTGTTTTTAAAAATCGATTGTTTTTGCTTCCCGAGGAAGAAAACGAGTGATGCCGCCGTCAGAAAAAAGGCTGCCCAGGAGCAAAAAAAAATTTTCTTTCCCAAATGTAATAACGGATGCTAGAATGTGATGCAGTGTGCAAATCCATGTCTAAAAATATTATTATTAGCAGTTTTTAAAAATTGAGTGTTTTTGCTGCCCGAGGAAGAAAACGTGTGATGCCGCGGTCAGAAAAAAAGCTGCCCAGGAGCAAAAAAATTTTTTTTTCTCAAATGTAATAACGGATGCTACAATATGATTCGGGGTGGAATTCCATGTCTAAAAATATTATTATTAGCTGTTTTTAAAAATCGAGTGTTTTTGCTGCCCAAGGAAGAAAACGCGTGATGCCGCGGTCAGAAAAAAACCTGCCCAGGAGCAAAAAAATTTTTTTTTCTCAAATGTACTAACGGATGCTAGAATGTGATTCGGGGTGGAATTCCGTGTCTAAAAATATTATTATTAGCTGTTTTTAAAAATTGAGTGTTTTTGCTGCCCAAGGAAGAAAACGCGTGATGCCGCGGTCAGAAAAAAACCTGCCCAGGAGCAAAAAATTTTTTTTTTCTCAAATGTACTAACGGATGCTAGAATGTGATTCGGGGTGGAATTCCATGTCTAAAAATATTATTATTAGCTGCTGTTAAAAATTGAATGTTTTTGCTACCCGAGGAAGAAAACGTGTCATGCCGCGGTCAGAAAAAAAGCTGCACAGGAGCAAAAAAATTTTTTTTTCTCAAATGTAATAACAGATGCTAGAATGTGATTCGGGGTGGAATTCCATGTCTAAAAATATTATTATTAGCTGTTTTTAAAAATTGAGTGTTTTTGCTGCCCGAGGAAGAAAACGCGTGATGATGCGGTAGGAAAAAAAGCTACACAGGAGCAAAAAAATTTTTTTTTCTCAAATGTAATAACGGATGCTAGAATGTGATTCGGGTTGGAATTCCATGTCTAAAAATATTATTATTAGCTGTTTTTAAAAATCGAGTGTGTTTGCTTCCCGAGGAAGAAAACGCGTGATGCCGCGGTCAGAAAAACAGCTGCACAGGAGCAAAAAAAATTTTTTCTCAAATGTAATAACGGATGCTAGAATGTGATTCGGGGTGGAATTCCATGTCTAAAAATATTATTATTAGCTGCTGTTAAAAATCGAATGTTTTTGCTACCCGAGGAAGAAAACGTGTGATGCTGCGGTCAGAAAAAAAGCTGCACAGGAGCAAAAAAAAATTTTTTCTCAAATGTAATAACGGATGCTAGAATGTGATTCGGGGTGGAATTCCATTTCTAAAAATATTATTATTAGCTGTTTTTAAATATCGAGTGTTTTTGGTGCCCGAGGACGAAAATGCGTGATGCCGCGGTGAGAATAAAAGCTGCACAGGAGCAAAAAAAATTTTTTTCTCAAATGTAATAACAGATGCTAGAATGTGATTCGGGGTGGAATTCCATGTCTAAAAATATTATTATTAGCTGTTTTTAAAAATCGAGTGTTTTTGCTGCCCAAGGAAGAAAACGCGTGATGCCGCGGTCAGAAAAAAAGCTGCACAGGAGCAAAAAAAATTTTTTCTCAAATGTAATAACGGATGCTAGAATGTGATTCGGGGTGGAATTCCATGTCTAAAAATATTATTATTATCTGTTTTTAAAAATCGAGTGTTTTTGGTGCCCGAGGATAAAAATGCGTGATGCCGCGGTGAGAATAAAAGCTGCACAGGAGCAAAAAAAATTTTTTTCTCAAATGTAATAACGGATGCTAGAATGTGATTCGGGGTGGAATTCCATTTCTAAAAATATTATTATTAGCTGTTTTTAAAAATTGAGTGTTTTTGCTGCCCGAGGAAGAAAACGCGTGATGATGCAGTAGGAAAAAAAGCTACACAGGAGCAAAAAAATTTTTTTTTCTCAAATGTAATAACGGATGCTAGAATGTGATTCGGGGTGGAATTCCATGTCTAAAAATATTATTATTAGCTGTTTTTAAAAATCGAGTGTTTTTGCTGCCCGAGGAAGAAAACGCGTGATGCCGCGGTCAGAAAAAAAGCTGCACAGGAGCAAAAAAAATTTTTTTCTCAAATGTAATAACGGATGCTAGAATGTGATTCGGGGTGGAATTCCATGTCTAAAAATATTATTATTAGCTGCTGTTAAAAATTGAATGTTTTTGCTACCCGAGGAAGAAAACGTGTCATGCCGCGGTCAGAAAAAAAGCTGCACAGGAGCAAAAAAATTTTTTTTTCTCAAATGTAATAACAGATGCTAGAATGTGATTCGGGGTGGAATTCCATGTCTAAAAATATTATTATTAGCTGTTTTTAAAAATTGAGTGTTTTTGCTGCCCGAGGAAGAAAACGCGTGATGATGCGGTAGGAAAAAAAGCTACACAGGAGCAAAAAAAATTTTTTTTCTCAAATGTAATAACGGATGCTAGAATGTGATTCGGGTTGGAATTCCATGTCTAAAAATATTATTATTAGCTGTTTTTAAAAATCGAGTGTGTTTGCTTCCCGAGGAAGAAAACGCGTGATGCCGCGGTCAGAAAAACAGCTGCACAGGAGCAAAAAAATTTTTTTCTCAAATGTAATAACGGATGCTAGAATGTGATTCGGGGTGGAATTCCATGTCTAAAAATATTATTATTAGCTGCTGTTAAAAATCGAATGTTTTTGCTACCCGAGGAAGAAAACGTGTGATGCTGCGGTCAGAAAAAAAGCTGCACAGGAGCAAAAAAAAATTTTTTCTCAAATGTAATAACGGATGCTAGAATGTGATTCGGGGTGGAATTCCATTTCTAAAAATATTATTATTAGCTGTTTTTAAATATCGAGTGTTTTTGGTGCCCGAGGACGAAAATGCGTGATGCCGCGGTGAGAATAAAAGCTGCACAGGAGCAAAAAAAATTTTTTTCTCAAATGTAATAACAGATGCTAGAATGTGATTCGGGGTGGAATTCCATGTCTAAAAATATTATTATTAGCTGTTTTTAAAAATCGAGTGTTTTTGCTGCCCAAGGAAGAAAACGCGTGATGCCGCGGTCAGAAAAAAACCTGCCCAGGAGCAAAAAAATTTTTTTTTCTCAAATGTACTAACGGATGCTAGAATGTGATTCGGGGTGGAATTCCATGTCTAAAAATATTATTATTAGCTGTTTTTAAAAATCGAGTGTTTTTGCTTCCCAAGAAAGAAAACGCGTGATGCCGCGGTCAGAAAAAAAGCTGCACAGGAGCAAAAAAAATTTTTTCTCAAATGTAATAACGGATGCTAGAATGTGATTCGGGGTGGAATTCCATGTCTAAAAATATTATTATTATCTGTTTTTAAAAATCGAGTGTTTTTGGTGCCCGAGGATAAAAATGCGTGATGCCGCGGTGAGAATAAAAGCTGCACAGGAGCAAAAAAAATTTTTTTCTCAAATGTAATAACACATGCTAGAATGTGATTCGGGGTGGAATTCCATGTCTAAAAATATTATTATTAGCTGTTTTTAAAAATCGAGTGTTTTTGCTGCCCAAGGAAGAAAACGCGTGATGCCACGGTCAGAAAAAAACCTGCCGAGGAGCAAAAAAATTTTTTTTTCTCAAATGTACTAACAGATGCTAGAATGTGATTCGGGGTGGAATTCCATGTCTAAAAATATTATTAGCTGTTTTTAACAATCGAGTGTTTTTGCTGCCCGAGGAAGAAAACGCGTGATGCCGCGGTCAGAAAAAAAGCTGCCCAGGAGCAAAAAAATTTTTTTTTCTCAAATGTAATAACGGATGCTAGAATGTGATTCGGGGTGGAATTCCATGTCTAAAAATATTATTATTAGCTGTTTTTAAAAATTGAGTGTTTTTGCTGCCCGAGGAAGAAAACGCGTGATGATGCGGTAGGAAAAAAAGCTACACAGGAGCAAAAAAATTTTTTTTTCTCAAATGTAATAACGGATGGTAGAATGTGATTCGGGGTGGAATTCCATGTCTAAAAATATTATTATTAGCTGTTTTTAAAAATCGAGTGTTTTTGCTTCCCGTGGAAGAAAACGCCTGATGCCGCGGTCAGAATAAAAGCTGCCCAGGAGCAAAAAATATTTTTTCTCAAATGTAATAACGGATGCTAGAATGTGATTTGGGGTGGAATTCCATGTCTAAAAATATTATTATTAGCTGTTTTTAAAAATCGAGTGTTTTTGCTGCCCGAGGAAGAAAACGCGTGATGATGCGGTCAGAAAAAAAGCTGCCCAGGAGCAAAAAAATTTTTTTTAATCAAATGTAATAACGGATACTATAATGTGATTCGGGGTGGAATTCCATGTCTAAAAATATTATTATTAGCTGTTTTTAAAAATCGAGTGTTTTTGCTGCCTGAGGAAGGAAACGCGTCATGCCGCGGTGAGAAAAAAAGCTGCCCAGGAGCAAAAATTTTTTTTTTTCTCAAATGTACTAAGGGATGCTAGAATGTTATTTTGGGTGGAATTCCATGTCTAAAAATATTATTATTAGCTGTTTTTAACAATCGAGTGTTTTTGCTGCCCAAGGAAGAAAACGCGTGATGCCGCGGTCAGAAAAAAAGCTGCCCAGGAGCAAAAAAAATTTTTTTCTCAAATGTAATAACGGATGGTAGAATGTGATTCGGGGTGGAATTCCATGTCTAAAAATATTATTATTAGCTGTTTTTAAAAATCGAGTGTTTTTGCTTCCCGTGGAAGAAAACACCTGATGCCGCGGTCAGAATAAAAGCTGCCCAGGAGCAAAAAATATTTTTTTCTCAAATGTAATAACGGATGCTAGAATGTGATTCGGGGTGGAATTCCATGTCTAAAAATATTATTATTAGCTGTTTTTAGAAATCGAGTGTTTTTGCTGCCCGAGGAAGAAAACGCGTGATGATGCGGTCAGAAAAAAAGCTGCACAGGAGCAAAAAAAAATTTTTTTCTCAAATATAATAATGGATGGTAGAATGTGATTCAGGGTGGAATTCCATGTCTAAAAATATTATTATTAGCAGTTTTTAAAAATCGAGTGTTTTTGCTGCCCGAGGAAGAAAACGCGTGATGCCGCCGTCAGAAAAAAAGCTGCCCAGGAGCAAAAAAAAATTTTCTTTCCCAAATGTAATAACGGATGCTAGAATGTGATTCGGGGTGGAATTCCATGTCTAAAAATATTATTATTAGCTGTTTTTAAAAATTGAGTGTTTTTGCTGCCCGAGGAAGGAAACGCGTGATGCCACGGTTAGAAAAAAAGCTGCCCAGGAGCAAAAATTTTTTTTTTCTCAAATGTACTAACGGATGCTAGAATGTTATTTTGGGTGGAATTCCATGTCTAAAAATATTATTATTAGCTGTTTTTAACAATCGAGTGTTTTTGCTGCCCGAGGAAGAAAACGCGTGATGATGCGGTCAGAAAAAAAGCTGCCCAGGACCAAAAAATTTTTTTTTTCTCAAATGTAATAACGGATACTAGAATGTCATTCGGGGTGGAATTCCATGTCTAAAAATATTATTATTACCTGTTTTTAAAAATCGAGTGTTTTTGCTGCCCGAGGAAGAAAACGCCTGATGCCGCGGTCAGAAAAAAAGCTGCCCAGGAGCAAAAAAATTTTTTTTTCTTAAATGTACTAACGGATGCTAGAATGTGATTCGGGGTGGAATTCCATGTCTAAAAATATTATTATTAGCTGTTTTTAACAATCGAGTGTTTTTGCTGCCCGAGGAAGAGAACGCGTGATGCTGCCGTCGGAAAAAAAGCTGCCCAGGAGCAAAAAAAAATTTTCTTTCCCAAATGTAATAACGGATGCTAGAATGTGATGCGGTGTGGAATTCCATGTCTAAAAATATTATTATTAGCAGTTTTTAAAAATTGAGTGTTTTTGCTGCCCGAGGAAGAAAACGCATGATGCCGCGGTCAGAAAAAAAGCTGCACAGGAGCAAAAAAAATTTTTTTTTCTCAAATGTAATAATGGATGCTAGAATGTGATTCAGGGTGGAATTCCATGTCTAAAAATATTATTATTAGCTGTTTTTAAAAATCGAGTGTTTTTGCTGCCCGAGGAAGAAAACTCGTGATGCCGCCGTCAGAAAAAAAGCTGCCCAGGAGCAAAAAAAAAATTTCTTTCCCAAATGTAATAACGGATGCTAGAATGTGATGCATTTTGGAATTCCATGTCTAAAAATATTATTATTAGCAGTTTTTAAAAATCGAGTGTTTTTGCTGCCCGAGGAAGAAAACTCGTGATGCCGCCGTCAGAAAAAAAGCTGCCCAGGAGCAAAAAAAAAATTTCTTTCCCAAATGTAATAACGGATGCTAGAATGTGATGCATTTTGGAATTCCATGTCTAAAAATATTATTATTAGCTGTTTTTAAAAATCGAGTGTTTTTGCTTCCCGAGGAAGAAAACGCGTGATGATGCGGTCAGAAAAAAAGCTGCCCAGGAGCAAAAAAATTTTTTTTCTCAAATGTAATAACGGATGGTAGAATGTGATTCGGGGTGGAATTCCATGTCTAAAAATATTATTATTTGCTGTTTTTAAAAATCGAATGTTTTGCTTCCCGAGGAAGAAAACGCCTGATGCCGCGGTCAGAAAAAAAGCTGCCCAGGAGCAAAAAAATTTTTTTTTCTCAAATGTAATAACGGATACTAGAATGTGATTCGGGGTGGAATTCCATGTCTAAAAATATTATTATTAGCTGTTTTTAAAAATCGAGTGTTTTTGCTGCCCGAGGAAGAAAACGCGTGATGCCGCGGTCAGAAAAAAAGCTGCCCAGGAGCAAAAAAATTTTTTTTTCTTAAATGTACTAACGGATGCTAGAATGTGATTCGGGGTGGAATTCCATGTCTAAAAATATTATTATTAGCTGTTTTTAACAATCGAGTGTTTTTGCTGCCCGAGGAAGAAAACGCGTGATGCTGCCGTCAGAAAAAAAGCTGCCCAGGAGCAAAAAAAAATTTTCTTTCCCAAATGTAATAACGGATGCTAGAATGTGATGCGGTGTGGAATTCCATGTCTAAAAATATTATTATTAGCAGTTTTTAAAAATTGAGTGTTTTTGCTGCCCGAGGAAGAAAACGCATGATGCCGCGGTCAGAAAAAAAGCTGCACAGGAGCAAAAAAAAATTTTTTTCTCAAATATAATAATGGATGGTAGAATGTGATTCAGGGTGGAATTCCATGTCTAAAAATATTATTATTAGCTGTTTTTAAAAATCGAGTGTTTTTGCTGCCCGAGGAAGAAAACCCGTGATGCCGCGGTCAGAAAAAAAGCTGCCCATTAGCAAAAAAAAATTTTTTTTCTCAAATGTAATAATGGATGCTAGAATGTGATTCGGGGTGGAATTCCATGTCTAAAAATATTATTATTAGCTGTTTTTAAAAATCGAGTGTTTTTGCTGCCTGAGGAAGAAAACGCATGATGCCACGGTCAGAAAAAATTCTGCCCAGGAGCAAAAAAATTTTTTTTTTCTCAAATGTAATAACGGATGCTAGAATGTGATTTGGGGTGGAATTCCATGTCTAAAAGTATTATTATTAGCTGTTTTTAAAAATCGACTCTTTTTGCTGCCCGAGGAAGAAAACGCATGATGCCGCGGTCAGAAAAAAATCTGCCCAGGAGCAAAAAAATTTTTTTTTCTCAAATGTAATAACGGATGCTAGAATGTGATTTGGGGTGGAATTCCATGTCTAAAAGTATTATTATTAGCTGTTTTTAAAAATCGACTCTTTTTGCTGCCCGAGAAAGAAAACGCATGATGCCGCGGTCAGAAAAAAATCTGCCCAGGAGCAAAAATTTTTTTTTTCCTCAAATGTAATAACGGATGCTAGAATGTGATTCGGGGTGGAATTCCATGTCTAAAAATATTATTTATTTATTTATTTTATTTTATTTTTCATATTTGTATACCGCCCTACTCCCGAAGGACTCAGGGCGGTGAACAGCCATAATAATTACAAATACATATAGAAGTTAAAAACTATTAAAACACAGATTAAGTAATTTGGCTCAAAGATTAAAACATCCAAATTTATCTAAAAGAGGTCTAAAACCTGATTTAAAAGCCAATTTAAAAGGGAGAGTTAGGCCAGACCAGCTTGTTGGAATAGAAATGTTTTCAGGGCCCGGCGGAATATGCGTATGTCTTGGATGTTTCGTAACTCCGGGGGAAGCCCGTTCCAGATGGTAGGTGCCCCCACAGAAAAGGCTCTCCCCCTGGGGGCCGTCAGTCGACATTGTTTGGCCGACGGCACCCTGAGGAGTCCCTCTCTATGGGAGCGAACTGGTCGGTGAGAGGCTATTGGTGGCAGGAGGCGGTCTCGTAAGTACCCTAGTCCTGAGCCATGGAGCGCTCTAAAGATAGTAACCAAAACCTTGAAGCACACCCGGAAGACCACTGGGAGCCAGTGCAGCTCGCGCAGGAGGGGGGTTACATGAGAGAGCCACATTGCTCCCATTACCACCCACGCGGCCGCATTCTGGACCAATTGGAGCCTTCAGGTGCTTCTCAAGGGGAGCCCCATGTAGAGAGCATTACAATAATCCAGGCATGAGGTGACAAGGGCGTGAGTGACCGTGCGCAACGAGTCCTGATCCAGAAAGGGATGCAACTGGCGAATCAGGCGAACCTGATAAAAAGTCCTTCTGGCCACGGCCGTCATATGCTCTTCTAAAGACAGCCGCGAGTCCAGGAGGATGCTCAAGTTGCGAACCCCATCTGTGGGGGCCAACGACTCGCCCCCAATAGTCAGAGATGGTGCCAACTGACTATATCGGGATGACGGAAACCACAGCCACTCGGTCTTGGATGGGTTGAGTCTGAGTTTGTTCCTCCCCATCCAGATCCGTACGGCCTCCAGGCACTGGGACATCACCTCGAGGGCATCATTGGGGTGGTCTGGGGTGGAGATGTACAGCTGGGTGTCCTCAGCGTACTGATGGTACTTCACCCCAAAACCACGGATGATGTCACCCAGCAGCTTCACATAAATGTTGAATAGAAGTGGCGAGAGGACCGATCCTTGTGGCACCCCACATATAAGGGGCCTCGGGGTCGACCTCTGCCCCCCTGTCAACACAGACTGCGACCGGTCAGAGAGAAAGGAGGAGAACCACTGTAGAACAGTGCCCCCACCCTCAACCCTTCCTACCGGTGCAGCATGATATCATGATCGATGGTATAAAAAGCCGCTGAGAGGTCTAGTAGGACCAGGACAGTGGAGCAACCCCTGTCCCGAGCCCTCCAGAGATCATCAACCAATGTGACCAATGCTGTCTCTGTGCTGTACCTGGGCCTGAATCCCAACTGGAATGGATCTAGATAATTCAATTCATCCAGGTACTGAGGCAGTTGTCGTGCAACCACACTCTCAACAACCTTTGCAACAAAGCGAAGGTTGGAGACAGGACGATAATTTGCTAATACAGCTGGATCCAGGGAGGGCTTCTTGAGGAGGGGCCTAACCACCGCCTCTTTTAAGACGGTGGGAAAGACACCCCCACTCAAAGAAGCATTTATAATCTCCTGAAGCCAGCCTCGCGTCACCTCCCGGGAGGCCAGTACCAACCAGGATGGACACGGGTCCAATAAACATGTGGTCGCATTTAGTCTGTTCAGTATCCTGTCCACGCTTTTGGGAGTCACAGGATCAAACTCTTCCCAAATAATATTCTCAGGACCTGCCCCTGTCATCTCCTCTGGATCAATCCAGTCAGAGTCTAGCTGTTCACGAATCTGAGCAATTTTGTCATACAGATATTGTACAAAATCCTCAGCTCTACCCTCCAAGGGGTCTTCCCGCGTCTCTTGATGGAGCAGAGAGCGGGTCACCCTAAACAGGGCAGCTGGGCGATTATCTGATGACGCAATAAGAGTAGAAAAGTAGTTACTCTTCTCTACTCTTATCGCCACTAGGTAATTCTTAATATGAGATCTTACCAGTGTTCGGTCGGATTCAGAACGACTAGCCCTCCAACTGCTCTCTAGGCATCTTTTCCGGCGCTTCATCTCCCTCAGCTCCTCAGTATACCAAGGAGCCAGGTGAGACTGGCGCCGGGTCAGAGGCCGCAAAGGCACGACTCAGTCTAAAGCATCAGCCGCCGCCCTATCCCAGGCGGCCACTAAGTCCTCAGCCGAGTCGTGTGCTAGAACCTCAGGAAATGGCCCAAGCTCCATCTGGAATCTCTCAGGATCCATCAGGCGCCTGGGGCGGAACCACCTGGTCAGTTCCGCCTCCCTGCGGCAGGGTGTGGCGGTTCGAAGGTCCAGGCGAAGGAGGGAGTGATCTGACCATGACAAGGGTTCAATCACTATATCCCCTATCTCGAGATCACTCAACCACTGTCCAGAGACAAAAACAAGGTCCAGTGTGTGTCCCCCCATGTGAGTAGAGCCATAAATTAACTGGCTCAGGTCCATAGCCGTCATGGAAGCCATGAACTCCCAAGCCACCTCAGATGTCTCGCCAACTGATGACAGGTTAAAATCCCCCATGACCATAAGCCTGGGGGTGTCAACAGCCACCGCGGCTATAACATCAAGAAGCTCAGGCAGGGCTGCTGCCACATGGCAGGGAGCCAGGTACGTGACTAGCAAGCCCAACTGCACCCTATGACCCCACTTCACAAGAAGGGACTCACATCCAGCCGTCTGAGGAACAGTGGCCTCCCTTGGTCCAAGACCTTCGTTAATAACAACCGCCACCCCTCCGCCCCTCCCCTGAGACCTTGGTTGATGGAAAGCATGGAAACCTGGTGGGCACATATCAACAAGGGGGGCTCCCCCTTCCTGGCCCAACCAGGTCTCCGTAATACCCGCCAGGTCCGCACCCCCCTCCTGAATAAGATCACAAATGAGGGGGGCTTTATTTACCACGGACCTGGCATTGCACAGCATCAGCCGAAGGCCTGGGGCCCAAGGTTCCGTACAACCTGGGGAACCAGAAGAGCTTTGAGGGTCGGAGCACGCCACCGCTTGTAAACAGCGAGGACGCACTCCCGTAGGATGATGTGGCCCCCTGCTCCCGCCATATCTGCCCCTCCCACCTACAGTATCGATGTTATGGGCATCTGTATCGTAAGATCTAATCATCTCCTTGACCCCAGAGTTCACACCTCCCATGCCACGCCCTACGGCTGGCCCAGATACCCTCCCCCGGGGGTCTTCCCCCGAACCCACGTAATCTACCCCCCTCCCAGAATCCCTTAAAATCTTATTAAGAAATTTCCCTAAAATACCCCATAACCCTCTTTTTGCTGTATGCCATCTCTCCGGACTCCAAAGTCCGTCATCGAGATAGGCCCTCGATAAATCAGAGGGCCAGACCTGCGAGAGGGGGGCATCTCGCAGTTTGAGGAGTTCTCCCAATGAGTACATTTTGTAGCTAGATAGTCTATAGCTGGTAGGCATGTCCTAGTTTTACAGGGTCCTGTGGAGAGAGTATCAATTAGAGGTACAAGTCATTTTAGTCCCGCTGAACTCTCATATCAGCGGTAGAAAGAGCCATTTTGAACTCAGATGTGAACATCGATCACCCTCTCACGGCAACCAGATATAAGGGAGAAAAACAGCAGCTATAGTCCTGTTCTTTCAATGTTGTACCTAGGCATAGATGAAATAGCCAATCCTTGAGATTAGAGATACGGATAGTCTGTGGGAAATATATATAGTAGGCGAAAATCCAGGGAGACTCAGATGAAATAACAGTAAGGAAATTCTCATCCTGATATACAGGAAACAACAAACCTGGATAGCAAATGATTCACAAAAAAGCCGAATATCCGGTCATAAAAGAGCGATAGGAGATAAAAATACAGGAGGGGAGATGGAATAAGGCAGTCACTTTGTAGAAGCAAAGCCCCCATGATAGACATAACAATCATTTCTAATCTCCTTAGCTTTCTTTAGGTCTTTTATGCATGAAGGTTTAACCCGCCCCCCTATAGAAAGAGAGGGGGGAGGCCTCTGGGAGGTAATCCAGAGCTGGCCCAACAATGGAAGGATTGGCATCTTTCTATTGCCCAGGAGATCAGTTGAAAATAAATAAGAAAGGTCCCTATTCTCCTTTCTGAGGCCTCTTTGGTCTCTAAATTGCTTTGGTTTTTGCTGCCTGTAACTGCCAACTGTAACTGCTATTTCGGGCGCCATTTTGGAATTTTAAACTGCCACCACCATCGGCCTCCTCCGCGCTGATTTCGCCCACTGCTGGCCTCTGCAGGCAACCTCCAATCTTGCCAAGTGTCTAACGAAGTCAGCCCAGGGTGCCAGACAGTCATCGCAGCCATCGCAGCCGTATATCGCCATCCATCCGGTAGCCTCTGATGAATGTAGGGCCGGCTGTCACGAAGCTATCGGCTCAAATTCGCTGACTGAAATCCCACCAGCACCGCCCGTCTCATTATAAGCTGTTTCAGAGAGCGAAGCCACAAAACTGCTCTCCTAGAAGGTCTTCCGGACCCAAAAACGCTCCCATTATTATTAGCTGTTTTTAAAAATTGAGTGTTTTTGCTGCCCGAGGAAGAAAACGCGTGATGCCGCGGTCAGAAAAAAAGCTGCCCAGGAGCAAATTTTTTTTTTCTCAAATGTAATAACGGATGCTAGAATGTGATTCAGGGTGGAATTCCATGTCTAAAAATATTATTATTAGCTGTTTTTAAAAATCGACTCTTTTTGCTGCCCGAGGAAGAAAACGCGTGATGCCGCGGTCAGAAAAAAAGCTGCCCAGGAGCAAAAAAAATTTTTTTTTCTCAAATGTAATAACGGATGCTAGAATGTGATTCGGTGTGGAATTCCATGTTTAAAAATATTATTATTAGCTGTTTTTAAAAATCGAGTGTTTTTGCTGCCCGAGGAAGAAAACCAAACCAAATTTATCAAATCAGATCTCACTAGTATAAATCTATGAGTAATATATAAATAAGTAATAGGTAAGTAAGTCAATAAGAATTAAATATTAAATATTAAATATTATTTAAATTAATATCAAATCAAATCAAGTCAATT
The DNA here is from genome assembly GCA_022577455.1 of Arizona elegans. Taxonomy (NCBI): domain Eukaryota; kingdom Metazoa; phylum Chordata; class Lepidosauria; order Squamata; family Colubridae; genus Arizona; species Arizona elegans. Next base: position 163,039,181 of record JAKOOJ010000001.1, read on the forward strand.
CTATCAAATCAGCTATCACTAGTATAGATATACAAGTAATATATAGATAGGTAGTATATAAGTAAGATTTAAATATTAAATATTGTTTAAATAAATATCCACTTAAACTATTTGTTCTACTTGAATTGTAGTTAATGATCAATTAGTCAAGTTAAATCAAACGTTTCACAATCAAAAAATTGTTTTACAAGAATTAGTCAAGTATATATATATAAGGTTGTTTTGCAGTCAGTGTATAGTTACTTTCACTCTTACGTGTAAAGTTCTTATGTCCAAATTCTTGTATTTATAGTCTTTAATGTCCTAATATCTCTTTTTCCAAAAGCGTCCAAATCATCAAAAAGTCCAACTTTCCAAGTTCAGCACTTTAATGTAGTCCAGTTTTTATGTTAATTTATCAGTTAATTCCTCAAAGCACCACTTCTCCGCTTGCTGATCTGTTGCAACACTTTCACCCTCCCCATTAAAATGTCCTCCGTCTCTCTGTCACTCTCACTCTCGCCGTTCCGCTGTCTCCTGTTTTCTTCTCTAGATACCTCCGTCCAGTTCACTGCAGTTCTTAGTTTAGTCCAAAGACCTTTCTTCTCTCTGGGGTTCAAATCTGCAATTTGGTCTCAATCGCCTCCATGTAAATCCCTTTGGAAATTCTCGCTCCAAGCAGTCTCTTTTTTTGTGCAGTCACCGCCTGTCAGTTCTTCTTCACCCTTGTTGTCTTTCGTCGCTGCTAATCCGCCATCTTTTGGGGTCTCAAATTCTCTGTTCTCTGCTTCACTTATTATTTGTGCTTTACTCACTCCGCTTATATCTCGATCAACTTTAAATTTAAATTAGATACAGTTACGATTCTTTCAGTTTGATCTTCACCTTCCTGCTGTGCGGTTTCAACGCTTCAGGCCAGCCAAAATGGCTGGTTTTTTCCCCTCCAGAATTAGGGGGTTTCCCCTGAACCTTCGGGATGGTTGTCTTCCCCCCGGGGTCATTGGAGATTCCTCCTTAGTCTATTGATCACTCCAAGATCAATAGCGCCTGGAAGGGCTTCCTAGATGGGAATCCTGTTCTCTAGCTCCAAACACACTGACATCACCGCCGGAAGGGGCTCTCATTTAAGTCTTTTATGAAGATATTGAAGAGTACTGGGCCTAAGACAGAGCCTTGTGGTACCCCACTGTTTACCTCCCTCATGGTACTATATTAAGGACTACACATTGAGTACCATTAAGGACTACACATTGAGTATGGTTTGTCAGCCAGTTATATGGTGGTGATAGTATCTATCCTACATTTTTCTATCTTACCAAGAAGTAGATTGTGGTCTATTTTGTCAAATGCCTTGCTAAAGTTTAAATATATCCACAGCATTTCGCTGGTCTACTAATTTAGTCACTTTGTCAAAGAATGACATAAGATTGGTTTGGCATGATCTGTTTTTAATAAACCCATGCTGGCAAAATAGAATACAAGGGTAAAGAGGTGTATCAGCAAAATATGACTAAAAAAGCATTTTCAGAATTTTATATGAAGTTGTATACTAGTGATAAGATTCAAGGTATAGATATAGATAAATATTTACAGAGTGGGAATATCTCTATAATTTCAGAAGAACAAAGGGAAGGTTTGAATCAATTGATAACTGTTGAGGAAATTATTTTAGCTATTAAATAATTGAAGGTGGGTAAAGCCCCTGGGACGGATGGATTGACAGCAGTTTATTATAAAAAATTGCAGGCAGAAATGGTGGAACCACTTAAAGAATTATTTAATAAAATACAAACTGGAGGACAAGTGCTTCCTTCTTGGAGAACAGCATTTATTTCCCTGATTCCAAAGGAAGACCAAGATCATACTCAGCCAAAAAATTATAGGCCTATATCATTGTTAAATACAGATTACAAGATTTTACTAAAATATTGGCAAATAGGTTGATGCCAGTTATACAACAAATGATTCACAATGACCAAACTGGTTTCATTAATAAGCAATATATAAAGAGTAATGTAAGACAAATAGTTAATATATTGGAGTATTTGGGAAAAAACAACCAGGTCCCTGCGGTGCTTATATTTCTAGATGTGGAAAAAGCATTTGATCGACTGAACTGGAATTTTTTATTGAAAATAATTGAAAAGATGCAATTTGGAGAGTATTTTATACAATCTATTAAGGCAATATATCAGCAACAAACAGCACAAGTAATAATTAATGGTAGTTTAACGGAAACTTTTAATATAGAAAAGGGAACAAGACAAGGATGTCCTTTATCTCCATTATTGTTTATTTTGACTCTGGAATTATTGTTGAATAAAATACGTGGTTCAGATAGAATAAGGGAAATTAAAATTAGGAATGAGGATTACAGGGTACGAGTATTCACAGATTACCTGGTTGTGACTTTGACCCAACCAATAAATTTGGTTATAGGTTTGATGGATATAATTAATCAATATGGTCAAGTCTCTGAACTTAAAATTAATGCAGGGAAAACGAAGATAATAATTAAAAATATGGTTACCAGTCAAAAAGAAGAAATTGAAAGAATAACAGGATTTGAATCAGTTAAGAAGGTTAAGTACTTAGGGGTTTATATTACAACATCAAATGTGAAACTATATAAGTGTAATTATGATTTATTGTGGCAAAAAATCCAGAAAGAGATGGAAAGTTGGAAAAAATTGCAATTATCATTGCTGGGAAGGATAGCTGCAGTAAAGATGAATATCTTGCCAAAGTTCTTATTTCTTTTTCAAATGACACCAATACTGAAAAAAGACGGAAATTTGAACGAATGGCAGAAGGGTATTACTAATTTTGTGTGGGCAGGAAAGAGACCAAGGATAAAACGAAAAATAATGCAAGATATACGTAAAAGAGGAGGTCTCAAAATGCCTAATTTACGATTGTATTATGAGGCAGCTGTGCTCTTAGCAATTAGTGATTGGATTAATCTAACAGAAGAGAGAATATTGAATATTGAAGGGTATGATTTGTTATATGGATGACATGCATATTTACTATATGATAAAAAGGTGGATAAGAATTTTAAAAGTCATATATTAAGAAATGCATTATTACGTGTATGGAAAAAGTATCAATATAAATTAAATAATAAATTACCTGTTTGGACAGTACCCAGACATATGATAGAGAATATAAGTGTGGAGCAGAAACAAGATGTGATTACTTATAAAGAGCTTCTTATTTTGGATAGAGGTATATTGCAATTAAAGTCTTTAGAGGTATTAAAGGAAGAAAGGAAAATTCAAACCTGGTTTCAGTATGGGCAATTGTATACTAGGTGGAAAGAAGATCAGAAAATTGGTATTTCGCAAAATGAAGAAAACTTAATAAAACAAATTAGGGATCAAAGTCCAATGCATATTAAAAGGTTGTATAATGAATTGATAGAAATAGATTCAGAAACTGAGTTAGTGAAGGATTGTATGATAAAATGGGCACAAAACTTTGGGGAATCAATATCTATGGATGTATGGGAGAAAATATGGGTTAGAAATGTGAAGTTTACTCAAGCCCAAAATCTAAGAGAAAATTTCTACAAAATGTTTTATAGATGGCATTTGGATCCCCAAAAGTTAGCCTGTATGTACCCAAGTTTACAACCTACATGTTGGAGATGTAAATGTGATGATGCAACGTATTTTCATGTATGGTGGACATGTAAGAAAATTAAGGCATTTTGGATTAAGATATGGTGGATTATACCAAATATTCTTAAAAGGAAGATAAAATTTACTCCACAGTTGTTTTTATTGGGTATAGTTGAAGGATGTACAGTTATAGAGACTAATTTGATTTTGAATTTAATAACTGCAGCCAGACTTTTGGTGGCGCAATATTGGAAGAAGGAAGAAATACCTACTATTGAAGAATGGACATTAAAAGTAACTAACTTGGCAGAGATGGCTAAAATCTCTGCATATTTGAAGGACCGTTCGAATGAAAGATATGTACTAGAATGGAGAAGATGGATTGACTATATACAAAACAAATATGGGACTAAAAAGTTGCAAATAGCTTATGAATGAAATATTTAGATGATTTTTTTTTTTACTTTGACATTTTAGTACCTATGGTGGAGTTAAAGAGTAAGGGGAAGTTAAGAGTTTATAGTTAGTTTGTTTATGTTAGATTATGTTTGTTAAATGCAATACCCTGTATTTTGCTCTGGGAAGTGGGGGGAGGAGGGAAAGGGGAAGGGCTGGGGGAAGGGGGGGGATTTGTTTGTAAAATATTTTAAAACTTTTCAATTAAAAAAAAATAAACCCATGCTGGCTATAGTTATAACTTTTTTTTATTTCTAGATGTTCACAGATCTGTTTTTTTAAATTATTTTTTCCAGTATCTTCCCAGGTATTGATGTTAGGCTGATTGGCCTGTAGTTTCCTGGATCTGATTCCCCCCACCTTTTTTTTTGAAGATGGGAACCACATCAGCTCTTTTCCAATCCTCTGATAGTTCCCCAGTGCTCCAAGATTTTTTTAAAGATATGATACAGTTTTAAGATAACATCTGTGTAAGGTCTTGCCTCTCCAAATCTATGCAAGAAATCAGGACTTTTGAAACTGAAGTTGTTCCAAAAGGAGCTTTTATTGAAAGGCTTCTGATAGCAAGAGGTCTAGGCAGGAACTAAATTTTCCCACTTAAAAAAAGCAATTTAAGGCAGTGCAAACAAAACCCCTCCCACAGCACAGCAATGCAGGGAACAGAAACGCACAGCACAGCAATGCAGGAAACAGAAACAGGAACTTTATATAGAGATCCCTCCAATCCTCCCCCTCCCACTAGAATGCCAGAGTTCCAATAGAAATATATGGGACCTGACAATCTGTCAGCTCCTTCAGAACTCTGGGATATAATCCATCAGGTCCTGGTGATTTATATTCATCAAGATCAGACAAGTGTTCTCTTACCATTTTCTTTTTTCTTTTAATTTTTATTTCTAGTCTGTCTTTTACAATTATGTTTTTGGTAGGTTGGGCTATAGCTGTTGAAGTGGTTCAGGAATAATGAGAGGCACAAGCAAGCAAGTGACAACAGCTCTTTAATATACAGTGAGACTTCAGCAAAAACTCAGAGGCTGCAGCCCTCCTTATATACAATCCTGGAGGGACTGTCAGCCAATCAGAAACTTAGGCAGGTTTGAAACTCCCGCTGAAATGTATCAATACATAACACCCCTCCCCTCCCAGAAGGCACTAACACTCAAATATTTACATAAGTACACACAAAATCTCGCAGGTGCCCTGGATGAGTTCTTGTTCTTGTTGACCTGCGCAGTTCAGTGTTTGGTGGGGCGTCGAGCTGGTCAGAGGGACTTTCTGTCTCTCCCGGCTCTGCCAATGGAACCTCCTGGATTTTGTCCAGGGCGTGGTTATCCCCGGTTGGGAGTGGCGACTCACTGGGGCAGCGCTGGAACCAGGGCTTGTCAGCTAAGTATTCTCACGAACCCGGGCTTGAGTTAGCTGTTTTGGGAAAATTGTAGTTAGGTTCGGAGATGTCTAAATTGATGTTTGCTTCACCGACTATCCTTTTTCTAAGTTGGTCTATGTGGCGCTTCCAGAGTCTGTCTACTCCTATGTCTACCGTGTAAGATTTTGGGCCTTCTATGCCCACTATGGTTCCTGCAACCCATAGAGGTCCGCTAGCATAATTGCGAGCGAACACCGGGGACCCAACCTGGAACTGTCTTAGTCCGGTGGTCTCTCCCTTGAAATTTTCGTGCGAGTAATTAGGGTGAAGCCTGTCTAACATGCACCGAAGCTTCCTGCCCATGAGGAACTCGGCTGGGCTTCTCCCTGTGGCCGTGCATGGTGTGGCATGCTGGACAGCTAAGAATTGGTCTATCCTGGCCTGCCAGTCCCCATTATCTAGCCTGGACAATGCTTCTTTGGCCGTTCTTATGAAATGTTCAGTCAATCTGTTAGAAGCCGGATGGAAAGGGGCCGATAGGGCATGGCGGATGCCCAGTCCGGCCAAGTAGCCCTCAAACAGGGTTGCTGTGAATTGAGGGCCGTTGTCAGATACCAGAGTATCCGGTAGGCCATGGGTGGCAAATAGCTTCCTCAGGACTTTGATGACTGCTTCGGTTGTGGTTGAAGGCATTAGGATTATTTCGAGCCATTTTGAAAAGGCATCGACTACAATTAAAAATGTTTGCCCGTGGAAGGGGCCGGCAAAATCAATGTGGATCCTCCCCCATGGCCCTTTTGGTTTCTCCCATTCTCGGATGGGCGCTACCGGGGGATCGGGGCGAGACTCCTGGCAGGGTCTGCACTTCCCCACCCACTCGGAGATGACTTGATCCATGTTGGGCCACCACACATAACTGCGGGCTAAACTTTTCATTCTGACAATGCCTGGGTGCCCTTCGTGCAGTAATTCTAAGACCCTTGTTCTTAGCTTCGTTTGTACTACCACCCTGTCACCCCACAACAAGCAACCCCCTTGCATAAACAATTTGTTACGTTTGTTAACATAACCTTGGTACTCCCCACCATCCACTTTGACCGGCCACCCCTTGAGGACCCAACCCATCACAGTACGAATAACAGGGTCTCTAGCAGAGGCTTTTGCCACCTCGCAAGAGGAGATAGGTCCCAAAGTCATAGTGTCCAGCAGAAGGACAGGGGCTTCCGGCATGGGGTTGGCAAGTAGGTTGGGTAGGGGGCAGCGGCTGAGGGCGTCTGCGTGGCCCAAAGTCCGTCCAGGTCGATGAACAAGTTGGTACGAGTAGGCCGACAGAAAAATGGCCCACCTGGTCAAACCTGGGGACAGAGCAGCGGGGGTGGGCCTATCACCGGCCAAATGTCCCAACAAGGGCCAGTGGTCAGTCACAAGTTCGAATTGACGGCCATAGAGGTATTCGTGGAACTTTTTAACCCCCACAATTGCAGCCAGAGCCTCTCTGTCCAACTGACTATAGCTCCGCTCTGCGCTTGACAGGGTGTGAGAGTAAAACGCAATGGGCGCCTCTAGGCCGTTTGGCAGTCTATGGCCTAGGACGGCACCAACTCCTACAGGGGAGGCGTCACAAACCAATACAAGCGGTAGCGCTGAGTTGTATTGGATTAGGAAACTGTCTTCAGATAGAAGTCTCTTTACCGCCTCAAAAGCGGCTATTTGCGGGCTTCCGGTTTGCTGCTGGCCGCCGCCAGACGTTCCTTTGGGATCGTCAGCTTCCTTTGCCTGTATAGAGCCGCCGTTACAGCGGATGGCGGCTCGAAAAAACTCCGTTCCCAAGAGGAAACGGAGATAGAGGGGTGGGTAGAACTCTCCGCAGTGTCCCAAAAGTTTTTTTTTTTACTTTTGGGACGGAGCGGATGAGAAGCCCCATATCCCCTGCCGCTGCTCCGGGCTTTGGGAGACCTCTGCTTATGCAGAGCCAGGCGTCAAGAGCAAGCCTGCGAATTCAACAGAATAATTAAAGAAATGACGAGCTGGACCCTTAATACTGAACTGCAAGTATTTCATCCTTCCAAAATCTATTTAAGAGAAAAGAGGAGAGGAAAAGAGGGAAAAAGAACCTTTTAAAATGGCGTCTGCTGTGGCTGGAGAAGGGCTAAAAGGGAAAGTCCTTCCGTTTTTCCTTACTACAATGTAGCGGAATAAATATCACTGGCTACATTTGTAGATAAAACCTCGCTCCTGTGCTGTTGATTGAAAAGAAGTTTTTTTTTCTCTTTCTAAGGGAAAGTCCTTTCGTTTTCTACTCTCTTTTTTGCTAAATCTTGTCTGTGTGGGAAATGGCATCGGGACTTATACAGCTGGACAAATGGGGGGGGGGAACTTCCCCTCTCAAGAAATTACGCCAACAAATTTTAACTCTCCAGCGTCAGAAACCCGATTTTAATATATTAGAATTTATCCTTGAAGAGATTGTAAGAAGGGATGAGATTGTGAACCAGCAACTTGAAAAATTTAAGCAGGAAATTAAAGAAATTGGTGAATTGGTGAAATCAAAGTTTGATTTTTTGAATCAAAAGATTTTAAAAGCTACTAATGGTTTATCAGGCTTTCTGATTCGGGTGGATGCAAAGATTAAATTATTAGAGTCTAAAATGAAGGAAATTGAAGAGAATTTGGATGACATGACTCAAAAAATTAAAAAGGATTTGATAAACACTCAGGATAATAGCTCGGAAGACAAATCTAAAATGGAGACTGACCAAAAGATTGGTAATGAAGAAAATGTACAACAGAGGATTGAAAGAGAAGTTTTAATGATTCAATATAATTTTACAGAATATGCAATTAGACTGAGAGGTTTGCAGGAAAATAATAGAGATGATTTAAGGAAAATATCTTCTGAAATTCTGGCTGGGATCTTAAAGGTTCAACCTGATGAAGTGTATTGCAGGATTGATAGAATTTACAGAATAAACTCCTGGTTGGCAAAGCAAAGGCAATTGCCTAGAGATGTGGTGATCTATTTTACAGATAAAGAAATTAGGAATAATATTGTGCAGAACTCTTTTAATTCTACCTTGCAATTTCATGGAAGAAAGATTTGGATTTTTAAGGAGCTCCCGCCCAAGATGTTAATGGAGAGGAAGAAATTTGGCTTTCTAGTGACTGAATTAAAAAAAAGAAATATCCTATTCAGGTGGGACACCCCAGTTGGCCTAATATTGAGATATCAAGGAATAAGATATCAATTGCATACTGTTGAAAAAGCGGAAGATTTTTATCAAAAAATTTTAAAAATGAATTTAACACCTTTAGGCATAATACAGGATAAGCAAAAGGAGTTGGAAACAAAAGGAAAACATCAAATTACAGAGGTTGTGATGGATAAATTGTCTTTGGACTCCCTGGATACCTCAGCTGGACTGTCTATAAATAAGAGAGCAGTGTCATCCGACTCCAATGTGATGAACCATCAAGTCACAGACAAGTGCGCAAATCAATCAGTTGATATACAAGTGACAGAGAAGAAAGATGAGATGATAAAACTAACCCAACAAGAACATTACATAAAGCAGAATGAAAATCAACTAGCAGACACACAATTGGTAGGCAAGAAACGAGGATGGAAATTCAACCCGGAAAAGAAAAAGAAAAGAAATAGATCGCATAGAAACAGCAATTTCTAAACTATGCAACAGTGATGCCAGGGACTTTAAAAAATGAATGAATATTTGAAAAGATAGTGGAGGCGAACAATTGTTTGATACTATCCTGAGGATTGTGGCAGATCTCTGCAAGGCCATGGTTTTGGGACGTGAAAAGAGCCTCACTTTGTTGGATTTGAATCATCTAAATTTTTTTTTTTTTTTTTTTTTGGTAAATATATTATAACTATTTTGAGTTATAAGGCAGGAGAGTTTCGCCGGGGCATGCAGAAGATCTGAATGTTACTCAGTAGGATGATGGGAATTAATAATCCTGATGAATACCACAACTATACCATATGGATATAATTATAATTATAATGTCACTCGGGTGGTTGTTTTTGCTTTTATACAGATGCGAGGATATTTACTACTGATGGGGGCAGAAGATGACTGGAGATTTTGAACAAACTGTTGCACTAGCATGTTATTTTACCCTATTATGGGTGATGGATTTAACAATCTAGAGGAAAGACATCAAAGAAGATACTATATGGATTATAAATTTAAAGTTATTGTTTTTTCCTTTTTTACAAAATGGAATGCATATATAGATATGTGTATATCTTAGTAATGTGGGCAGTGGATTATATCTAGAATTGTACTGCATGATTTTGTAGGAATTGAAGGGTTGAAATAGGTTAGCTTACTGATTGATTAGTCTAAGAAAAAGGATTCTTAAGTCATATATTTAGGGGAGTGGAGGACCTAATAATTCAGTGGAAAGATACTAAAGAAGATATATTTTTTTCTCTTTTTTTTTTCTTCTTTTTATAAAATGGGATGCATATATAGATATGTGTATATTTTAGTAAAGTGGGTAGTGGATTATATCTAGAATTGTATTGTACTGTATGATTTTAAGTCATATATTTAGAGGAGTGGAGGAATTGGACAGAATTGAATAAATGTTAAATTTGGATGCAGGGAGAAGGTCGATTTAAAATGTTATATTAATATATATAAAAGACTAAAGGTTAAATTGTAATAATACTCAATAAGCTTAACATGTTAAGGGTCAGTATTTCGAGAAGGGATTAAGGGAAAGGAAAGATATTATGTATGTAACTAGTTATGAAATAGCCTATTGTTGTGAAGAAGTCACAGGGGGGGTTGGGTGGAAAGGGTGGGTTAGGGAAGAGGGGGGGGGAAGGGGGAAAAACTTGTATTTGAAAACTTTTTCAATAAAAAAAAAAAAAGCGGCTATTTGTGGTTTCCCCCACATCCATGGTACATTCTTCCCCAATAGTTTGTGTAGGGGATCTGCGACGGTAGCCTTGTCCTTCAGGAACATAGAATAAAAATTGAGCAGTCCAAGGAAGGCTTGGAGCTCCGCTTTGGTTTTGGGGGCTGGTGCGCTCTTAATAGCTCTCACCTTGCTTTCGGTAGGGTGGATGCCTGTGCCATCCACTCTGTACCCCGGAAACTCCAGAGAGGGGACAGCGATCATGCACTTTTTTTTTTTTTTATTTAAGTCCCACTTCTCTAAATCGGGAAAGGACGTTCCTTACTCGGTCCCCTAGCTGACGTTTGTCCTGAGCGCTGACTAGAACATTGTCAAAATAAGGCACCACACCCGGGAGCCCTTGCAAAAGGCGCTCCATGGTGCTTTGAAATAGGCCGGGTGCGACGCTCACCCCAAACTGGAGCCTGGTGCATTTGAATGCACCCCTATGAGTTACAATTGTTTGCGCCTCTGCCGTGGCATCGTCGACTGGTAATTGTTGATAGGCCTGAGCTAGGTCTAATTTGGCAAAAAATTTTCCAGGCCCCAGGGAGTGTAGTAGATGATGCACGATCGGCACCGGATAGGCGCTCAGCTGCAAAGCCTTGTTGATCGTGCACTTGTAGTCGGCGCAAATCCTGATCGAGCCATCAGACTTTACTGGGGTCACTATGGGGGTCTCCCATTTCGCATGGTCTACGGGGACTAACACCCCTTGTTTAATTAATTTGTCCAGTTCCGCATCGATCTTTGGTTTCAATGCGAAAGGTACCCGTCTGGCTTTAAGTCTTATTTGGGCTACGTTGGGGTCTAAGTTTAGGGAGATGGGGGTCCCCACATACTTGCCCAACGTGTCTCCGAAGACATCCTGGAACTCGTTCAGGAGGCTGTTCTTCAGTGACGGCTCGGACATTCGGTGGACGCCGGTGAAGCCCATGCCGAGGGCTTGGAACCACCCCATGCCTAGAAGGCTAGGCAGCTGCTTTGTGTTGATGGTCAGCGGCAGGTCTTTTTCATAGTCTCCGTAGGTGACTCGGAACATGCCCACGCCTTCGAGGGGGACCCGGTTCCCCTGGTAGTCTAGGATGCGCAGTCGTTGCTTGGATAGCTGAACTTTTCAGAACAATGGCAGGATGGGCTTTAGGGTTGCCCACAACATTATGGAGAGAGCTGATCCGGTGTCGATCTCCATTGAGCATGGCTTGCCGTTGATTTTGACCACTGTGCTGACTTTGTCCTCGATCGCCGTGCTGGCCTGGTCTATGTGTATGCTGCGGCCATCTTGCGGTTCAAATTCGTGCCGTTTCTTCACGCCTCCTTCTCTCATTGGATGCTTCTGGCACGTCGATTCTGGTTGGCTGCGGCGCTCACGTGGTTGGTGTTTTCTGGGCAGAATGGCTCTACAGACTCACGCCAAGTGCCCTTTTTTCTCGCAACGCCTGCAAATAGCCTCTCTGTATTTGCAGGACAGTCTATCATGGTGCCCGCCACAGCTGGGGCAGTTTCGCCGGGGGCTGCCAGCGTCTTTTCTCTGGTGCTCTGTTCGGAAGACGTCCTCATCTGACTCGGACTCCAAGCTGGATCTGGCGTCTTCCCTGTGCACTGATGCAGACTTGGGACTGTCTTTGCTGGTCAGCGGACGCTGCAGCGTTTCTGCAGCTTTTGTGGAAGCCTCATGAGCCCTGGCCTCATCTAGAGCTCCAGCAAGCGTTAAATCAGGCTTGGCGAGCAGGCGCTGTTGTAGCCTAATGTCCCGAACACCACAGATTAGTTGCTCAAGCAACACATTGTCCAAGTCCCTATAGTCGCAATGAGTTGCGGCTTTATGCAGGCTCGCCATGTAAGCGCTGACCGGTTCTCCCTCTCGCTGTACGTGCTGTCTGAGTTGGTATCGTTGCATGAACTTGGAGGGCACGGGAGTGTAGTGAGCCTGGAGAGTTGCCATCAGGGTGTCCCAGGAGATGGTCTGGACCGGCGTTGGCTCACAAAGTGACTCTGCCATCTCGAACAAGTCCGGTCCGCAGTGGCTTAGGAAGAGGGCTCTCTTCCGATTAGTGGAGAGTCCCTGCATGTCGCTGGCTTCAAGCAAGCACTCAAACCTCGTTAGATACGAGACCCATTTTTCGCGGGTGGGATCAAAAGGCTTGGGCGGAACGTAGGCAGACATGTTCGGTATGCCTCCTGTAGTTCGCCTCGTTGCCTAGCTGAAGCTCGTGGTCTCACTGGTTCGCTTCTTGTGGCCTCGATCCCATCCTCGTCGCCAATAAAGTGGTTCGGGAATAACGAGAGGCACAAGCAAGCAAGTGACAACAGCTCTTTAATATACAGTGAGACTTCAGCAAAAACTCAGAGGCTGCAGCCCTCCTTATATACAATCCTGGAGGGACTGTCAGCCAATCAGAAACTTAGGCAGGTTTGAAACTCCCGCTGAAATGTATCAATACATAACAGCTGTGATGGCAAACTGCATGCCAAATGTGGCACACAGAGCCCTCTCTGTGGGCACACGCATAGTCACCCCAACCCAGTTCCACTCGCATTTCTCCATTGCATTTCACTCAATCAATTCCAACTTCTCACGAAAGAAAAAGATCTCATGAAGTTGGAATTGATTGAGTGAACTTTTTCACTCGAATGCTTCACAATGGGAACAATGGGGCAATGGGGTCCTGTCATCCTCCTGAAGCCCATTATGATGCAGAGCCACAATGCGACCTTGCGTTGGTTCGGCTCGGCAAAAAAAAGCAGTTGCTTTTCCGGCACAGCTGCCTGTGTTGGGATGCCCCGCCTCCCTGCCAGCCAGTTGAGCACACTGCTCCTGGCCTCATTGGCCTTTGGATGTCATTCCCACCACCCAATACTAGTTCAGGGGTTCCTTCCCCCTGTGGGTGGGTGGGTGGGAGAGAAACAGAGGGGGGCAAAGAGAGAGACTGGGCGAGAGAGGGAAAGAGAGAGGGAGGGAGGGAAAGAGAAATGATCTTACAAAAGTTTTCTTTTTTATTGTTGCTAAATATAATGTTTCAAAAGCAGAAAAAGTTGCCCCAAAGGAGTCTGTTAAGTGTTTCCAAGGATCTCACCCAATAACTCCAACATGAAATGCAGTGAATCAGATCTCTTTATTAATCAGGTGTTTCTCTTACAGGTATACGTCTGGAAGTACATCTGGATCTCTGGACCACATCTTACATACCTGGGAGGTGGAGCTGAGGTAAGGAGGGATCAGGGGCGGGTCTAGGTGGGTGTATGGTTAGGGTTAACCCTTACTCAGCCAGTGGGCAAAGTTAGGCATTTATTTGTAACAAATCCCCCTCTAAATGCCTAACCGTTGGACCTGTGTGTGTATTTTGTGTGTGTACACCTAGTCTTGTAGTTAGGTAGGAGTGCTGTTTATTCTGCAAAGGTTTGGTCAGGATATCAGCGATTTGTTCGGCAGTCTCGCAGTGCACGGCCTTGATGAAGCCAATGCTTGTTAACTGTCTGACGTGCTTGTGCTTAATGTCTATATGCCTAGATCTCTGAACCACCGCGTCTGCCATGGATATGTCTATGGCTGCTTTATTGTCCTCATGTATCATAATGGGATAGGTCGGTTCAGTCAAGATGTTGGAGAGCAGGTCGTCAAACCATGTCAGGTTGTTTGCTGCTTTGGAGAGGCAGATGTATTCTGCTTCCGCTATAGATGTGGCCACCAGGTTTTGTTTCCCAGTGTACCAGTGCACTGGGCATCCGTTGATGAGGAACACATAGCCTGATGTGCTTTTCCTGCTCTTTGTGTCACCTGCCCAGTCAGTGTCGGCATAGCAGGTTAGTATGGGCGTTTTGGAATTCGTTGGCTCTAGGCTTAGGTAGGCATCCATGCTATACTTTAGGTATCTGAGCACTCACTTTATGCCTTCCCAGTGGTACATTTTTGGGTCGCTGACAAGAGGTTGACCGCTAGGAGGATGTCTGGCCTAGTCCAGTTGGCTATATACAGAAGGGACCCCACGACAGACCTATAGAGGGTATTGTCCTTGAATGCCTCACCTTCTTCATTCATGTGTTTTAAAAAGTCAATTTGCATAGGTGTTTCACACGGCTTGGCATCCCCCATGTTGCACTTGTGTAGTAGTTCCGATATTTTCTCCTTTTGGGAGACCCTGAACCCTTTCTGTGTTCTGTCTATTTGGACACCCAGGTATTTGTTTACCTTTCCCAGAGTTTTTAGTGCGAAATGCTTCCCCAACTTATCAGCGAAACCGTCACATTTCTGTTTGTTCTGGCCACAGTACAAAATATTGTCCACATAAACAAGCACGTATTCGATGGATGTGCCCTCCCCTTTTGTGAAGAAGCATAGGTCAGCGGAGGTGGCTGTGAACCCCATGTCCCTGAAAATCTTTGCCAGGCACTCATACCACCTCTTACCAGATTGCTTCAGTCCATACAAACTCTTGTTTAATAACCAGGTACCCCGCTCCTGTGTGTTTCTCCCAGGGGGATGCCCTTACGAAGATTTCCTTATCAAGCTTCACGTGAAGGTAGGCTGTCTGCACATCGAATTGATAGATTTCTAGCCCTAGAATTGTTGCTATCATCAGGGCGCTCTTTACACTCTCGGCCCTGACCGTGGGTGAATATGTGTCGGTGTAATCCTCTGGATACCTTTGCGCAAACTCCTGCACTACTAATCTAGCCTTGTATAGGGTTTTATTGTCCTCGAGCTCCTTTATTTTAAAAAACCCACTTTGTCCCAATGGGTATCTTGTTGTCTGGTACTTTGGATGGGGTATACACATTTAACTCCCTCAGGCTGTTCATCTCTTTGTCCATGGCCTCCTCCCACCTAATCCTTTCTTCTTCTGGCAACCTAAGAATGTCTTCGTACAAGTTGGGTGTCATGGTGTTTGTGTGTATTGAGAGTACGTAATCTTCAAACCTTTTTGGCATTTTGTTCCTGTTGTGTCTGCTGGGTCTGCTGGGTGGTGTCTCTGTGTCGTGCATGTATGTTGCTTCCTTCTCTGTGAGTGCATCTACCTTTATGATGGGGTGGTCCTCTTTCCAACCCTTAGTGTCTACCCCTTGGTGTTTGGGTTTGTGCCTTTCGTGTGTCTCGGTTTCGGTTGTGCTTAGTCTACCCGTGCCCTTTACATTGTCTGAGGTTTCCTGCCTGACCAACACTTTGTTGAGGTGTATTTTTGACCAGTTGTGTTCTCATGGAACACTGCTGTCCTGGATACGATAAATTTATTGGCCTTTTCGATAAACCTGTACCCTTTTGTCCCGGACTCGTATCCCATAAATCTTAGCCTCCTTGATACCTTGTCCCCTTTTCATCTTAACTGCTTTGGTATATGTACCTCCGCAGTGACCCCAAATACGTGTAGGTGAGCTATTTGGGGTTTCCTATTGTACATAACCTCGTAAGGAGTTTTGTTTACCCCGCTTGACCATAGCCTGTTCAGGGTGTAATTTGAGTATGTGAGTGCCTCCGCCCAGAAGTGTTGCCCCAGCCCTGCGTCTTCTAATACGCATCTTACCATTGTTTGTAGTACACCATTCCTGCATTCCAAGACTCCGTTCTGGAATGCGGAAAAAGGTGTAGAGGTAAAGTGTAATATCCCGTGTTTCTTTATCCAATCGGAGAAGTCCCTTGATAGGAATTCTGACCCTCTATCTGTCATAATTTGCTTTATTTTAATGTTGTGTTGTGTTTCTACCCTTCTGTAAAATTCTTTGAACCTTTGGAACACCTCATGTTTGTGATTGAGCATGTACACAAACCCGTAGCGACTGTAGTCATCGACTATAGTTAGAAAAAAACCTCTTTTTGTACTTAATCGAGGGTTTCATGGGCCTACCAAATCCATGTGAACTAATTGGAAGGTCGAATTGGTGGTGCGAGAGGCCTTTTTTGGTCTAGGTTTTGTTTTTAGTTTAGAGCATTTGCACACGGAACACTCTAGATAATTGTCACAATTCTTTACTTGCAAACTGTTTGAACATTCAGTCATTTTCTGTACAATTGGGAAACTGGCATGGCCTAACTTCCTATGAAGTAGATGGGCGCACTCATCATGGATGGTTTTCCAATGGATGGCCTCCCCTTGTGTGCTGTTTCAGGATTATGTTTGTCCTCAGTGGTGTGTTTGGCCTTGTCCTCTCCTGTCTTTCCAGGGGTATCTGTTTTCCCTTCCCCACCTTCTAGTTGTGTGTTTGTGTCTGGATAATCTTGGGGTTGTAGGTAAGTGAGCCCCCCTTTGATGATGATTTTGCCTATATCTTTATTCCCTTTTGTCATGTATGCTTTCCCTCCCTTAAAGGTTGTCTCTATGCCTAGGTCTTTGCTGAGCTTGAGGGCTGCCAGTATATTGTGGGGTATCTCAGGTATGAGCAATACCCCCTCTATTTTCCCTATCCCATCTATGTGTGTGTTCCCTTCTCCTGTTACCAATACCTTGTCCTGATTGGCTACTTTAATGTGGTAGTTTTTTGGTGTGAATGATGTTAGTATGTCCCTGTTGTTGGTGGTGTGGTTGGTGGCCCCAGAATCGGTGAGCCATGCATTCCCTTTTCTTGGCTGTGTGGGTCTGGGTTGATGGTGTCCAAAGCCATACAGTGATCCCGTATGACTGTCCCTGGAGCTGTCTCTATGTGCCCTCCTGTCTCTAGGATTGGGGGAGTCCCTACGCCTGAACCTTCTTTCTGGTGAGTGTCTATCTGAGTATCCTGACTTCCGGCCTTGCCTTTCCCTGTGGTGGTTGTAGTCTCTGTCCCTTTGGTTTCAGGGGCAGTCTCTGGAGCCACAGGTAAAGCATTCTGGGGTGTTATGGTCCCTGGTTTGAAATTCTACCCTTTTCATTGGTCTATTCTCCCTGCGGCTTGTGGAGTGGTCCCTTCTTAGGCTATCCTCTGCTATCAGCCTTTTGGTGAGTGTTTCTAGGGAGAGATGCTCTATGTTGAGGCTATCTAGTTGCAGTATAAAGTTTTCCCAACTAGGGTCTAGGGAGTTTATGATTATGCTCTTCATGCTATCTTCTGAAATAGTTTCCCCCCTTTGTATGAGCTCTGCCCTGGTAGCATTTAGTTTAAGGATGTGTTCCCCCATGGAAGTCCCAGCCTTGTGTCTGGCTGAGTAGAACTCTCTAGATATCTTGGTGGTTGTGGCTGCACTCTTACTATAGAATAGATTAAATATTTTTTGCAGTATCTCAGCCACAGTCAGATGGTGGCCAAGGCTAGGGTATATGCTTGGTTATAGGCTTGCCATTAGTAAATAATAGGCCCTGTGGTGTAGGCAATCTGTGTCAAAAGTCCAGGGATTTTTGGGTGGATCATTAAGTAAAAATAAGATATTTTCCCTTAGAAAGATGATTTGTAGCTGATGATTCCACTCTAAGAAATTAGCTCCATCTAATTTTAACTTGTGGAAATCAGCAGGCAAAGTCATTGAGCTGTATGGTAAATTACTCACAGTCTGGAGCTGTCCATGGTGGTTTTGTAAGTGAGGGAACTCGCAATATGCCGGTGGGATGCTTGTTGCTAGTCTGTATGGACTTATCTCTATGTTCCTTGTACTTATCTCTATGTTCCTCTCTCTTCCTGTAGGTGGTGACTGGGCATGCGCAAAGCTCATTTTGTGCCAGAGGTCATCGGGTGATGAGCTCTCTGCTGCTGCTCTCAGGCCTAGGCCTAGGCCTGCCGGTGAGAGGCTGGGCTCACTCCTGGCGGGCCCGTAGCCCTCCCTGGACGATGGATGCCATGGCTGGGCCCCTGCATCTTGGGCAAAGAACGGGAAGAGGTGAGGAGGCGAGGCGGTCGCAGGTCGAGGACTTCTGGAGCTCGGTGGTGGGGTGGCGGACGTAAGTTGAGGATCTCCAGGGTTTGGCGGTACGGTGGCGGTGGCGGCGACAGTGGCGGCGGCAGATCCTGGGCGATGCTGGGTGGTCTCCGGGCGAGTAGAGAGGCCTGGCGGGGGTCACGCGGCTGGTAAGTAGCTGTTTTTTCTTCTTATTTCCGGGTCCAATGAAGTCTGTGCAGTGGGTGGCGAGTGCGAATCCTGCGGTTGATCGGTCCTGCAGGTGGTCGGGTTCTGGTGGTCGCTTTCTGGGTGCGTTGTTTCTTGGGTCGTCGGCTGGGTTGCTGCGTGGGTCCCGGTGGTCATCCAGTCATTCCCTTGGCCCTGGGGTGCCTCGGGGTGTTTCTTTGCAGGCGTGGGAGGCTTGAATGCGGAGCCGAGTGTTGCCGCAAGAGTCTCTATCGCTTTTTCCACTTCGGGCCCAGTAGGTGGGCCCTTGCAGGCCTGCGTTGTAGTCCCTGCGTGGTTTTCGGGTTCTTCCCCACTCGTGTTGGGGCCCTTGCAGGTTTGCGCCATTTCTTTTGAATCTCGGCTCCCCATTGGTTGTCGGCCATTCCAAGATGGCCACCAGGAGCATGGCGCGGAAATGAAATCTTCCAAGTCCGGAGCTTCAGCTTGGGAAAGCCTTTCCCCTGCCAGACTGATGACTTCATTTTCTGGTTCCTGGGTGTCCATCGCTGCTCCTTGGCTTTCCAGGAGGCCATGGAGTTTTGCGATGAGGTCCCCTTTGCTGGTAGGCGCTTCCAATATCTTCAGGATGGCCAATCGGAATTCTTCTCTGCTCTGTGGTTCTTTTTTCTTATTGCTACAGGTTTCCTCTCTTGGTTCCTCGTCCCAGAGCAGTAAGTTCTGGTCATCTCCCTGCTCACTCTCGTTCTGTCTGGTTTCTGCTGTGATGCCTTCGGGGGCCTGCAGCTCTTCCATCTGTTTCATATAGGCTCTGGTGCACATCCTGTTCTCCGTTTCGGATTGGATTCCTGATTCTGTCATTTCAGTGAGTTGTGGGTTAACCATCCTCTGCTACCAATTTGTTAAGTGTTTCCAAGGATCTCACCCAATAACTCTAACATGAAATGCAGTGAATCAGATCTCTTTATTAATCAGGTGTTTCTCTTACAGGTATACGTCTGGAAGTACATCTGGATCTCTGGACCACATCTTATATACCTGAGAGGCAGAGCCAAGGTATGGAGGGATCAGGGGAGGGTCTAAGTGGGTGTATGGTTAGGGTTAACCCTTACTCAGCCAGTGGGCAACGTTAGGCATTAACTTGTAACAGAGTCTTTGAGGGCTGAACCCTGAGAGGATTTCCTCTGCCTTCTGTGTTCCCACCCCACACTGAAGTGAACCAAATGGGCCGAGGTCTCCCTGTTAAGCAGCCCTGCTGAGCCCGATTGCAAACTCCGCTGAGCGTGGCTCCAAATGTTCAGCTCGTGCATCACTCCCAGCCAGCACCGCACTGGCGGCGGGGAAGGTGCACGCCTTGCCTGCACCGCTTTTGCTGGCCAAAGGTGTGGCTCCACACCGCCACATCTGAGCTGGAACACCACATTTGTTTTCTTGCTGGCTACCTCTGAGGAGGGAGCTGTGCTCAGGCTGCCTGGATCCCCACCATGGGAGAGAGGGAGAGGGAAGGGGCGGTGTCTTCCTGATAGGATCCAGGTTGGAGTTGCCTTATTTTCTGTGGATCTCTAATGCTTGGCTTTGCCTGCCAATCTCCACTTCCCCTCCACAGCCCAAGTGGTTGGATTCACATGACACGTGAAGCTGGATAGGAGAGCATGGATAGATAGATGATAGATAGATAGATAGATAGATAGATAGATAGATAGATAGATGGAAGGAAGGAAGGAAGATGGATGGATGGATGGCTAGAGATAAAGAGATGGAGGAAGGGAAAGAGGGAAAGAGAGCGAGAGAGAGAGGGAGAGGAAGGGAGGGAGGGAGGGAAAGAGAAAAAAGAGGGGGAGGAAAAGAGAGAAATGATATTACAAAAGTTTTTCTTTTTTATTGTTGCTAAATGTAATATTTCAAAAACAGGAAAAAAATGAAGGGATATTAAAATGCATTTATCAGGTTTTTCTTAGAACAATTAGCTGAACTTTGCATTGTTTATCATTATTTTAGGTAGTAAAACCTCATTATTCAGATTAAATTGCCGTGTTGGCACTTTGCGATAAATAAGTGGGCTTTGGATTGCAGTTTGGGCACTTGGTCTCTAAAAGGTTTGCCATCACTGGACTATAGTCTCTTTTTGTGTGAAGATTGATGCAAAGAATGAATTAAGCAGCTCTGCTTTCTCTCTACTACCTATTATTTCTTTGCCATCTTCTTTCTTTAGTGGACTGACTGTTTCATAGACTTTTTTCCTGTTATTTATATGTTGAAATAAACTTTTTTTTATTATCATTGAGTTTTGTTGACTTTTTGTTCATTTGGAGCCTTTGCTTTCCTCTCTTCATCTTTGCAGATTCAGGCTACTGGCTGATGCTCTGCCTTAGTTATGTGTCCCTCTTTCCATTTTTTATACTTTTTGTCTTTCAATTTATCAGAAATCTTTGCGCGACCATGCAGGTTTCTTCTTGGATTTCTTGTTTTCTTTTTTTTTTTTTTTGGTGATATTGTGTTGCATTGGGCTTTTATGATATTTTTCAGTGTTTCCCACACTTCTTGAGTTGTTTTCCACTTTAGGATTTTTATTCATGAAATTTTGCTTAGGCTCTCTCTGAGTTTGTTAAAGTTTTCTGGTTGGATTATATTTTATTGCTTGTTTGTGCATTATATTGCATTCTAATACGACTTGATCACTCTCGCCCAAGGTTCCAACAATTTAACTCCCTCTATTAGTAAGAATTAGGTCCAGTATAGTTTTTTCTCAAGTTCCCTCCTCTACCCTTTGGATGACAAAGCTGTCATCCAAAATGTAAGGGGCGTGCTTAAGGCACCAGCGTGCCTACTGTCCCTGTCCTAATGTTTCCTTTTATTCGTATCCATTTCATGTATTCATAATTATGTTTACACTTGTATCTGTTATCAAATACATGCTTGATGAAATAAGCAAACAAACAACAAATAAATAAATAAAGTTGGTTAGGAATTTATTCAATCTCCCACATGCTGCAGAGTTTGTCTCCCAGTTGATATCAGGGTAGTTAAAAGTTACTACTGTGGTATGTTTCCTACCTACATTTGTTAATTGATTAGCAAAGAGTTCATCTATTTCTTCTACTTGGTTGGATGGCCTGTAGAATACACCTATACCAGGCTATTTCTTGTCTGTCTTGTCTACATTTGCTAGTAAAACACATGGAAAATCTCATTAGATTGGAATTCCAATTAATCACAATCCAAATCACAATCCAATTAGGATTGTGATTTGGGTTAGGTTAGGTGAGGTCCACAAGAATTGCTAGTGGGAAAAAAAAGATATCACCATTAGATATGTAAACCATTGGTAAATTTAGGAATCCTCTCATGTTTCTAGTCTGCGTTATATAAATTTCATGGTAAAATACATGGAAAAATCCAATTAAAGTGGAAGGCCAATTAGAGTTAGGATTTGGGTTGTGATTAGCCTTAGGGTAGCATGAGGTTTCCATGAATTTGAAGTGGAAAGCAGATATTGTAATTAGATTGTAGAGCGTTGTTATGCTTAGAAGGCCACCCATGTTTTGAGACAGACTTGTCTGTGTTTCAAAATAGAATACATGAAAACAGTCCTTTGTTTCCATTTTTTTTTATTGAAAAAGTTTTAAAACAAACACAATTTCCCCACAACCCTCCCACCCAACCCCCCTCCCCCTCCCCGACTTCCCAGGGGCAGATCACAAGGTATTTCTATTGACTTTTAACAATAAACTAAATTGCTTAATCAATCATTAAACTAACACCCCCTAAAAAAAATTCTTAAACCCCCATATATAAAATCCTACTTCTTAGACATAAAACTTCTAATATCACTTATATAGCGCTTATACAGATAAAAGAAATCATTCATAAGCTATTTGATATTTTTTGGTCTGATACTTATTTTGTATATAATCAATCCATCTTCTCCAGTCCTGTATATATCTTTCTTGTGTTTGATCCTTCAAATATGCTGAAATTTTAGCCATTTCAGCTAAGTTAGTTACTTTCAATATCCAGTCATCAATAGTAGGCAAAAAGTCCTTCTTCCAATGTTGTGCTACCAACAATCTTGCTGCTGTTATCAAGTTCAAAATCAGTTTAGTCTCTGCAACTGTACAGTCCGTAGCTTTGTTTCCATTTTTAATGAATATTTGAAGCAGACATAATAGGGATAGGAGAATACATAGAAAATAAAATTGTTGATAGTTGAAGAGACAAATGAAATATATTGAAAGACAGATGAATCAGGTGCTTTAGAGACAATTATAATTGACCTTAGGTCCAAAACATACTCTTAGGCTTCAATCACTTTCAAAGTGATGGAAATTTGGTAATCTTATATTCCAGTTTCACTCTAATGAAGTGCAAGTCCTGTCTAAAGGTGCTTTGGCTCATTTTTAATGCGTGATAATGGAAATCCTATTTAGAAAATCAATACAAATTGTCATACTAAAAAAAGCAGACTAATTGACAATCTGGCATTAATTATTTACAATAAATTCAGATTGTAACTTGAGAAACCTTTTTAAGTTGTGTCATTAGAGTTGTAATCTTGTAAATCATGTACTAATACACTTCCCATAGAAAAAAAGAGCTATGGTCCTTAAAACCTTTTTAATAAGTACTTTCCAACTTTTGCCTAAAACAGGCGAAAATATTATGGCTTTTTAGCACTGAAATTATAAAGTTCTTCCATCTTTAAATATAAAACTGCTGCCTCTAATTTAAAATTCTGGGTTCTGTCCAATCCCTAGTGTATAAAATGAGTAATTAATGTTTATCTTTCTCTCTGATGTTATTCAGAAGATCTGAAACTTGCAAATTTCAATCCTATACAGGCATTTTCTTGAACCAGAAACAGATGATGATAATATACAGGTTCTATCCTGTAACTCCCCTTTTAATTAACATACATTATTTTGAAATAATGCATAGGATTTTAAAATAGATTCAATTGAATGTGCTTCAGATGGGAACCCTGTTATAGTATAGATAGCAAATCATGTAATTCAAGAAATTACAGTACATATTTTATCACAAAAGCTCACAAAATTTTTAAAAAACAGTTTTATTAGTATGGTTCACTATTTTTAAGAGCTCAATTACGGAATTAAAGTTTTGGGTGGGATGGTATGAAAAAGGTAGGGATCTGGGAGGCTATTGTAGATTTCAAAAAAGAGAATAGTTTCTCCTCTTCCCAAAAGAATCTAGAGTTGGTTTTGCAAAGAAACAGAACAATCTGTAATTTAACTCTGGGAATGAGGGTATTTCTGGAATTCGGTTACGTTAAACTTAATACAAAAGACATGCATCTGAGAAACAGTATAGGCTGAATGACTTTTTAAATATCATTCATTCTAGTTTGTTCTACCAGTAACAAATGTTTCTTCAAATTGATAATAAAAATTAATTCACATTAAAACTTTAAATTAAACTACTGCAATTAAATAAAACCCCCAATTAAAATAAAATTAATAGTTAAAAGGATCAATGAATCATTCAAAGCTTATTAAAATGTATTTTGAGGACCCTTTTCACAATTAATCATGTTAGGAATGTATTCCAAAAACTGAAGTAGCAACAGGAAAGGTTTCTCACATATTGTTGGCTGTGAATTTGCAGATAATCTCATAACAAATTGGGAATCCAGTGGAACACCAAGTTTAGAGATCCTTGTATTGATACTGCAAACTCAGCCTTGTTCCCTTCTGTAATCTGCATTGTCTTGTGCATTCAGACTTGTGTGCATCCAGGAACAGAGCAAGCAGAGTGGACTCAACAGATTGGCAGTGACACCAGCAGGGGACCATTACATCAAGCAAAATACAGAACGATATATAGGGAATGTTTACAGACCCTCACTTTTTGAATGCAACTTTTTATGTTGCGAATCACTCTCCCCAACCTTAAACTCCAATTGCTACTCTGTCATCGTAAACTTTTAAGTTATAAGTCTTTATTTATTTAGAATGTTTTATTGCAAACTGTGTATCTAATTCTTACACTAATTTTCTGTCCAGCACACACAACTATCACTCTGTTTTGTACACTGCCAAATTAGGTGTTTTGGTAACAGTCCTAAAGTTTGGCACCTCTTTGTTGGGTGTTTGCATTCCATACTTATGCTTATGTCTTTGGATCTCAACTGTTTTCTCTGGTTGGCACCTCTGGTTCCTGTCTTCCTCCTCCCTGCATTTCCTTTGCTTACACCCTCTTCCCGTCTTTTATGGCAGGATGCCATCAATGCAGAGCAAAGCTGAAGTGGTGTAATGGCAGATCTGACATTCTGCCCCCCTTGAAAAATTGTTTAATCCTGAAATAGAAACAAAAGAGAAATGGTTAATGTCATATTGATTTCAATGGGGTTTGTAGGGAATATTTGTAATGGAATTTCTGAAGCAGTCAGGGAGCTTTGATGTGTTGTGACCCATTTGGTCCCAGAACAGGGAAAGTCTTTCCATTCAATGAAATACTGCAGCTTTCCTCAATGTTTGCAGGAGTCTAAGATTTCTTTGACTTCAAAGTTCTTCCTCAATAAGTACAGGGGTTGGGTGTGGTCCTTTCATTGAGCACAAGGAGGAGGTGATTGCTAATTTCAACAGGCTGCAATGGAAGACTGGGTGGATGTGTTTAAGGGATTTTGGTAAATCTAATTGCACTGTTACTGTGTTAATTATTTTAATTATGGAAAAAGGTCTGATGCATTTTGGTCCAAGTTTTTTCACAGGTTGCCTAGATTGTAGTATTTGGTAGACAAGTAAACTTAGACTGATGTTAAAGTTTTTTTGTTTTTTTGCATTTTTTAATCGGCTTGTTTCTTGCAGTTTTCTCATGCGTCTGCTAGTGCTATGCACATAACTGGTCAGGTACTCTGTAGGATGTTTCCACTTCATAAGGGATGGGTTATGTGGGGTGATCTGAGGCAGGTCTGACATGGCCATGAAGTCTTGCCTGGTGGCAACTTGAAATGGTGTGGAGCCAGTGCTGCTGTTATATGCCACTTCTGTGAAGGGGAGGAGATCAGCTCAATTATCCTGTTAGTAATTAATGTAATAATGAAGGTACTATTCAGAACACCATTCGTATGTTCACAGCTTCCATTTATTTGAGGATAATGTGTGGAGCTGAGTCCCTGTGTGGTGCCCAGTTTTAAGTTTTAAGAACTGCCAAAATTGAGATGTGAATTGCACCCCATGGTCCAAAATGATTTGTTGGGGAGTGCCATGGAGTCTGTATATGTGTTATACAAATAATTTGGCTAGTGTATGTGCTGATGGAATTTTGGACTGTGATATAAAGTGCTCTGTTTGGGAGAACACGGGTGTCTATTAACTGAGGCACAGATGGCTGAAGGCTAACTCGTTTATTAAGGAACAGCTAATGTGCTAACAAGCAAAGCTGGAACCAGCAACAACAACCAGGCAGGCTGCTATTTATATAGCAGCTATTAAAAGCGTAGACCAATAGCACATGTCTATTTTCCCGCCAGCAGAGCTGTCATTCCTCAGCCAATGGGAGACGTTCCCATGGTCCCATGCCCTGGCATGGCTGAAGACGCAACACTCCTTCCTCCTTGGATGGCGCATGTGTAATCGTTCAAATATGCTGGGCACCTGTGACTTCTCCCAGAACAATGCAGTTCAGGAGCACTTACAGGAGGCGGCGGTGATGGCAGCATTCAGGAACCTCGGGAACTGCCAGTGACTGTTGCTCCATTCCACCAAAAGTCTCAGCTGTCGGAAGGAGGCCCATTTCTCCAGGTGAGTTGGGCGCCGGGATTGACAAACAGGAAGAAACGTTTGACATCCTTGTTGCGTTGGGAATGTTCTCTGAGTCTGACGCTGCACCTAGTCCAGGGTAAGCCATGTTCTGCAAGGGGGGGGGCTTGGGGCTGTTCGATGTGGCGCTGCCAGGTCCTTTCATCCTCCAGCTCGACCCTATAAGAATGGGGCCATTATTAAGACGATTACGGCTTCAGATGTGGTTTATGGCACGAGGGCTATCTCAACCTACTTAGAATATGCATCGACTGCGATCAAAATGGTTTGTCCCTGGAAAGGGCCAGCCAGGTCTATGTGAATTCGAGACTAAGGGCTTCTAGGGGTCTCCCATTCCCTAGACGGGACTTCGGGGGTGGGTGGGCGGGAGTGCTGGCAACTCTGGCATCCCACTACCCAATCAAAGATAGACTGGTCCAGTTTAGGCCACCACACATAGCTGCGCCCTAATGCCTTCATCCTGGCTATGCGAGGATGTCCTTCATGCAGGCATTTCAAAATGGGAGTTTGCAATTTGGGAGGGACCACTATCAAGCTTCCCCACAGTAAGCAG
Source organism: Arizona elegans (assembly GCA_022577455.1). Lineage (NCBI taxonomy): Eukaryota > Metazoa > Chordata > Lepidosauria > Squamata > Colubridae > Arizona > Arizona elegans. The sequence continues at coordinate 163,065,828 of JAKOOJ010000001.1, forward strand.
CCCTTCAACACAGACAGTTCATGCTGTCTCATCTTATAGGGCAGAAATTCCTCTGATAGATGGCCTTGCGGCCACCCCGTACACACCCAGTCCAGTACTTGTGCCAGTGTCTGGTCATTAATGGAGAATTTAGCGATGTCAGCCACCGTAACAGGAACTTCCCATTCGTCAATTAGGAAAACCATCCCGCCGCTGGGGCTGGGTCCTGGACTGTAATGGGAAGCCGAGAGTGGCTGAAGCTGTCAGCATTGGTCAGGTCCTTTCCAAGCCTATATATAAGGCTGATATATTATAGGCAGCCAGGAAAACTGACCACCTGGACAAGTGGGGAGAAATAATTTGAGGTGTTTGCTTGTTGCCTGATAGCAATCCCAGGAGAGGCTTGTGGTCCATGAATAGCTGGAAAAAACAGCCATAAACATAATCATGGAACCGTTTAATGGCAGTGACAGCTGCCAAAGCCTCTTTATCTAATTGGCTATAGTTTTTTTTTCTGCCGCAGAAAGTGTCCTGGAAAAGTAAGCAATTGGAGCCTCTACTCCATTAGGCAATTTATGACTAAGGACATGCCTATGCCATAGGGTGAGGTGTCACAAACCAAGGTGAGGGGGAGGTGGTCACTGTATTGCACAAGCACCACCTCTGATGTTAGGAGGTCCTTGACTGCTTGAAAAGCAGAGGACTGAGCCTTTTCCCATGACCAGGGTGTCTTACTGTCCAGAAGCCGGTGAAGTGACTCTGCTATTGATGCCTTATGTGGCAGAAAGACACTAGAGAAATTGAGCAGCCCTAGGAAAGCCTGCAGCTCAGTTTTGCAGGTAGAAGTAGGTGCTTTCTTTTTTATTATTATTTTAAAAGTTTTACAAATACATTTTCTCCCCAGTTTCCCCCCACCCAAGCCTTCCCCTCCCCCCAAGACTTCCTCAGAATAAAATCCAAATCAAAATTACATTTTGTGAAACTTAAACCCCTCCACCCCCTGTATACTGTTTATATCTTCATAGAACTCAGTTAATCTATCCCTGCATAATACATTCAGCTAAAAGCTATCTGGTATTTCTTAGTTTGATATTTATTCCGCACATAATCTATCCACTTTTTCCACTCCTATACATAAGTCTCTTGAGTTCGATCTCTTAAGTATGCTGAAATCTTCACCATCTCTGCAAAACTGGCCATCTTCAAAGTCCATTCTTCAATAGTGGGCATAACATCATTTTTCCAATATTGACCTATCAATAATCTCGCTGCTGTGACCATATACAATATCAGCTTTGTTTCACCCAATGTAAAACCCTTAACTATACCCAATAAAAACAATTGTGGAGAAAACTGAAGTTTTTTCTTCAGAACATTTTGCATAACCCACCAAATTTTTATCCAAAAAGCCTTCACTTTCTTGCAGGTCCACCATATATGATAATATGTAGCATCTAAGCAATCACATCTCCAACATTTTGGTTGAACATTAGGATACATATACGATAGTTTCTTAAGGTCTAAATGCCACCTATAAAACATTTTATAAAAATTTTCCCTCAAATTCTGCGACTGTGTAAATTTAACATTCTGGACCCATATTTTTTCCCATGTTTCCAACATCACTGGTTCTGCAAAATTTTGTGCCCACTTTATCATACAATCTTTAACCAGTTCATTTTCCGAGTCTCTTTCTAACAAAACATTATAAACCCTCTTAATATGCATTGGACCTTTCTCTTTTATATGTCTAACCAATTCTTCTTCATGCATCATTATGCCAATTTTTTGATCTTCTTTCCATCTCAGTTGAAGTTGATTGTACTGTAGCCAAGTTAAATTAATCCCTTCTTCCAACAGTATTTCTAATGTCTTTAGTTGCCATCTGCCCCCATCCATAAAAAGAACTTCTTTGTATAAAAAAACCCCGAGTGACATTATATTTGTATTCCACATAATATGACCAAGATCCAGCCATAACGGTATTTTGTAATCCCATTTGAGTCGGTGCTTCTTCCAGACTCGCATCAAAGAGTTCCTAAGTATGTGGCTTTTGAATACTTTATCCACTTTGTTCTCATAGAATAAATATGCATGCCAACCAAATTCAAGATCATGACTTTCTATATTCAATATTCCAGTCTTTATCCTTCCAAACCAGTCACTTGCTTGCGTCAAAGCTGCTGCTTCATAATACAATTGTAGGTTTGGAAGTTTAAGGCCTCCCCTTTCTGGAACATCTTGCATAATTTTCAGTTTGACTCTCGGCTTTTTCTCATTCCAGACAAATTTATTCACTCCTCTTTGCCATTCTCTCAATTGTTTATCACTTTTAAACACCGGAATCATTTGAAACAAAAAGAGAAATCTAGGCAAAATGTTCATCTTAACTACTGCTATTCTTCCAAGTAACGACAGCTGCAGTTTTTTCCAAGTCTCCATATCCTTTTGTACCTCTCGCCACAACACCTCATAATTATTCTGAAATAATTTTATATTTGAATCTGCAACTTGACCTCCTAAATATTTAACCTTTGATACTATTTCAAAGCCTGCCTTGCTTTCAAGTTCCTGCTTTCGGTCTTGTGTCGTATTTTTAACTATCATCTTAGTTTTTTTCTGATTCAGTCTGAATCCTGATACCATGCCATATTCTTTTATAATGTCTTTCATCTGAATTATTGATTCCATCGGCTGTGTTAGGGTAACAACCAGATCATCTGCGAATGCCCTAGTCCTATAATCTTCTTGCCTAATAGCTATGCCATGTAAAGAGTTTGAGTCCCGTATTGTATTCAACAAGACTTCTAATGTTAAAATAAATAACAATGGGGATAGCGGACAACCTTGTCTTGTTCCTTTTTCAATACTAAAATTTGTAGTCAGGCTTCCATTAATAATAATTTGTGCCGTTTGTTGTTGATAAATTGCTGAAACCGCCTGTATAAACTGATCCCCAAAGTCCATTTTTCTTAAAGTCTTTAATAGAAAGTTCCAATCCACTCTATCAAAGGCCTTCTCCGCATCCAAAAACACCAGCACTGCAGATATCTGTTTATTCTTCTCAAGATACTCCAATAAGTCTATTATTTGCCTTACATTATCCTTCATGTATCTGCCTTCTATAAATCCTGCTTGGTCATGATGAATCACCTCTTGAATAACTGGCATTAACCTGTTGGCTAATACTTTTGCAAAAATTTTGTCATTATTCAAAAGAGATATTGGTCTAAAATTCTCAGGTTTTTTAGGACCTGCTTGCTCTTTCGGTATCAATGAAATATAAGCTGCTTTCCATGAAAGAGGTATTTTACCCCCTTGTTGTATACTACAAAATAAATCTTTAAGGTGTTCAATCATTTCTGCTTGTAGAGTTTTATAATACACTACAGTTAAGCCATCCGTCCCTGGTGCTTTAGCTGTTTTCAATTGTTTAATTGCGGCAATAATCTCCTCAGATGTTATTAGTTGGCTCATTCTTTTCTTTTGATCGCTAGAAATTTTCATAACTCTTCTTTCTTCTAAATATTTATCTATAAGTCCAGTCTTTATATCATCTTTAGCATATAATTTGATATAGTAATCTAAGAAAGCTTCTTTGATTAATTTTTGTTGAAAAATTTCCTTCCCTCCACTCTCAATGCTGCCAATAACCCGTGTGCTCCGACGCTTCCTCAATGTGTAAGCCAGCCATCTGCCCGGTTTATTAGCGTTGCAAAATGTATTATGTTTTGCAAATTGTAAGTTAATTGCTGTTTGTTCCGCCATAAGCATATGAAATTGATCTTTCAAAAGTTTTATAGCTCCTCGTATTCTTTCATCTGTTGGATTTTTTATAAGTAACTGTTCTTTTTTCTTTATCTCTGCTTCCATTTCAAGTCTTTTCTTTTGTCGGTTTAATTTATGTTTAAAATTCATATAAATGAGTACCCCTCTCATATATGCCTTGCTCGCATCCCACACAATTTCAATAGGGGTACCCTTATTCAAATTCATTTCAAAAAATTCTTTCATTTGCTTTTTGAGTTCATTTACATTCTTTTCATATCTAAACAAATTTTCATTTACTCTCCATGATCTTCTCTCAATCTTTCTCATTTCAATTTCTATCCATACTGGGCTGTGGTCAGTTAGAGTCCTTGGAAAAATCTTTGTTTTGTTTTTTTTGTTTTGTTTTTACAAGTAAATCAGATGATAATAAAATAAAATCAATCCTAGAGAAGGATCTATGCCTGTCTGAAAAGAAAGTAAAGTCCAAATCTTTTGGGTTATGTATTCTCCAAATATCTTTTAGTTCCAAATCTTCTTCCTTGTTTTTATATAATTTTTCATCATATCTCCAACAATTTTCTTTTTTCTCCAAAAACATATTTAATTCTAATAACAATTCTGCATGGTCAGAGTCTTTAAATATTCCAACATCCATATTGTCCACGTTATCTATCAGATTCTTGGATACAAAAATATAGTCAATTCTTGAATATGAATTAAATACCTTTGAGTGAAAAGTATACATTCTTTCATTACCTTTAATTTCCCTCCAAACATCTACTACACCATTTTGCAACATCCAATTATCAAGTATCCCCATTTTTCTTATTCCACCATATCGGGTAGGATTGGTACTATCCATCTGGTTTCTAATTAAATTAAAATCACCAGCAATAATTACTTTCCCTACCCTTTCAGTTTGCAACAAATCGGTAATCCCTATTTTTGCTATCCTATCCAGCATAATAATTTTTATTTTTGTTTGTTAATCCCAGCATAGTCATTTTATTTTTACTCTTAAACCTAACACCTTTGTCTTTGTCTTTGTTGTTAAACCCAACATAATCATTTCATTTTTGCTGTTACTCCCAGCAAAATCCTCTTTGTTTTGTTGTCCTGCCCAACATAATCATTTTTATTTTTTGCCTGTTAAACACAGCATAATCATTTTTGTTTTTTGGCTGTTAAATACAGCATAATCATTTTTATATTTTGGCTCTTAACCACAGCATAGCATTTTATTTTTTTTGGCTGTTAAACACAGCATATTCTTTTTTATTTTTTGGCTGTTAATCACAGCATAATCATAGTTAACTTTGTTGTTAATCCCAGCATCCTCCTCTTTTTTGTCATTTCCATCCATCTATACATTGCTTATTTCAGTTAATCATATTTATCATTATCCTTTTTGACAATTTAACATTGAGACATGGTTCTTGCTTAAAACGTATCTTTGTATATATTTAAAAATCTCTTTTAACATGCTTAATTTCTCTTATATTCTAATTTCCATCAATATTTCAATTTTATATATCTATGTCATATTCTTCTCATATTCTTATACATTCATAATTATCTTATAAGAACCTCCTTTTTATTATTACTACCACCTATACATTATTTCATTTTTAATCACATTGTTTTAAACTTTTTTCTTTTTTCAGCCATGTCTACCTCATTTCTTCACTTTCTCACCTGTTTGCATATATTTCCTTCCATTTTCAAAGTCTTCAAATTTTGTCCTCCATATGTCATATTAAGTCTTTTTCTTATTTTTAATCCAGATAAAATACATCAAGTTCCCTTCTCTTGAGCCTGTGCTAAATCCTTCTTTTGTTCCTATGCCAGTTTTTTAAATTGTTATTATTCCAATTATAGGAGTTCCATTGTAGTTTCCTTTTCTTTTCACCAAAATCAAGCTGCCTGCAGATGGGAAAAAAAAACCTCCTCCACAAAATCCCATGACTATTATCTGTAAAGTTCAAAATTTTCCATAACAAAGACAAGTTACAATGTTCCTTTTTAGACCAGAAGGTGTCCCTCTACAATCCACATTTTCCATTAATCGTGCAAGTACCCATTTTATTGCAATTATATAACAGTCCAGCTTAATTACTCTTCTTCCTTTGATTTTAAAAGTATCAAATCTTCTTCATCATCTTTTTTAAAAAAATCCAATTCCAGTTTTAAAATAGCCAGTCTTTTCACCATGTCTCGATATTTAATTCCATTAGTTCTGTTCTAGAGTTAGTTGTTTGTTGGGTCTTTGTCTCTTTAAAATTACATTTTAAACTTTCCATAGCCCCTTTGTTGTTCAGCCACTGTTTTAAGGCAAGGGGTCTTAATATTGCTAATATTAATATTGCTATTATTAGTTAATAATATTGCTCTAAGTGTTGTTGCAAGCCTGGGTTGGTTGTCACTTACCCGGCTTCAAAATGCTCCATTTCAATCCACTCTCCTCCTGCACATCTCTTAACCCAGTTGTCCCAACTTTGTGGCAGCCGCCATGGCTGCCGCCCCCCGCCACCGACTCACAGAGTGTTTCCTCTGACCTCCAAGGAACTTGCCTGTTCATCTTGGTCATCTGAGGCACCCCTCCTTTTCCCCCCCATCCCTCAGGATGATTCCGGTCCAAAGATCCATCGGCGGTGGTTCGGCAGCCGGGGTTTTCACGGTGCTCATCAGAGCCCGCTATTTCCCCTACTGTCTCGCCGCAATGCCAAACTGGAAGTCCTGGTTAGGTATTTCTTCAGCACACCCCAAAAGGCCTAGGCACTGCTTAAATACATAGTTTTGGGCAAATAGTTCTGAATGGTTTCTTGGGGTAATTTAAAACAAAGAAAAATCCTCTCCCCAGTTCCACCACAGCTCACCTATTATGAAACGTATGAGCACCCGGTGGCATCCCATTTCCAGTCTAACGAGCTTCATGACTAAAGTGGCTGGGGCTCCACCTATTAGTGTCCCATTGACCTGCTCAAAGCATATGGGGTGTACCAGGGGTTTTGTGCTTATCCCTAGCTGTTGGACAATTGGGAGGCTGATTAGGCACCTTGTGCAGCTGGTGTCTATGATGGCCTCTACATCCCCTTGGGCCCCAGTTCCCTCTAGCCCCTTGGCAATGGTATTCACCATGGCTCTGTGGGATGGGTAGAGATGTCTGTAGCACTCTAGGTGGACCTCAGCCAAGTCAAGGAATAGAGCCAGCTCATCTGAGTCCCCACTGAATTTCCCCCTGAATTGGGGCGGCTCGTTCAGTGCTACTCCTCCCTCCTCATGTTATGCCTGTGCTTGGTGTGATTGGCAGTCTCCCTCAGCTCTAGTTCAAAGAGAGGGAAGGGGCCACCTGCCTTGGGTGGCTTGCCTGTTGTGTGGGGGAGGCACTGGCTGCAGCCTCAAACTCATTCTCCTTCTGGTGGGTGGAAAAGGGGGGCTGCATTCCCATCTGCATCTCCTCACTTCACAGGGCTCAGCTATAACCCCCCTCTCTTTCGGGTGGTGAGATGGTCCCTCATCACGAAGGGTGGCTTGGTCAAATTCCTCCCTTAACTGCGCTATAGATCTCCCCAAGGGTTCCATCAGGGTTTTTGGGAGCCTGGTCTATGCCCAGCCCCACATCAATTCCACTCTTCCTAGCTCGCTCAGGGGCTAGGGTGGGGTGCTATGGTGGGGGAATTCAACCTCAGCTGCTTTAGGGATTTTTTTTCACCAATACTCATCCCTTTTTGTTCCGGTTGCTGGGGCAAGCATCTTGGCTTTGATAGTCAGGGAAGGCTGCACTCCGGTTTCAATTGGGTTGCTGGGTTCTGGAAGTCCCTGGGTGGAGGCAAGTTCTGCCTCTTTCTGGGTCACCTGGAGCAGGCTCTCTTCGGATAGTTCGCTCTCTGCCATGGTAGCCTGAGTTTCTCTCCATGCACCCCAGGAGTCAGGAAGCGACTGGAGAGCCCTGGGGTCATTTTGATTAGTTTTGAGAGAGTTGGCTTGTTGTCAGGGTTCCGACCGATGCCCTAATTAAATCATAAACCTCAAGCCAAGTTTCAAAAGAAATCCAGTTATTTATTAGAAGCTTCATGTCAGCATGTTCCAAGTGAAGCCAACTCTATGTCGAGCCTTGCAGCACGCTTGACAACGCTGCCACGCGATGACAGCAGCAAAGAATATACAGAAGAATACATACACACGGGGTGGTGGCGGCACTGGGTGCAGGCGGTCATGTGCGGGGTGTGGGGTGGAGGTGGCGTGTGCAATGGGTGTAGGGCATTTCCTGAATATTGCTGCCGGTCCTGAAAGTTGCTGCGGAAGAACACTCCAGAACACACCAGTGCCTGATACGCTGATGAGGGAGGGCGTGGTATTAAGGAGAAAATGGAGGTAATGAACAGGTGGGCTATTTAAACGCCCACTGTCAGGGATCCATAGTGTCGATTTCGTTCATTTTTGCGAATCGCAGCATGTGTCTGGAAGCTGACGTGAATAAACCAGCATTTTGCAAAGAGCTGCATTTGCCGAGTTTTGATTGCGTCTTGCACGGAACTACTGAAAGGATATTGGTGCTCCCCCTTTTCCTGACTACGGATGGTGGAGGGCGTGGATACAGCCGCTGCTTTACTGGCCCTGGAGGAGGAAGGGCCACCCCCTGATGCGGAAGAAACCCCGGTTGAGCCTCAGCCTTTGGTTCAGCCAAAGGAACGAGGACGAAGCCGCAGTCAGGGTGAGGAGACTAGGGATGCTGGGCTGGCGAGGGGTGTGGGCAGCCAGGCAGGCTCGGGGGAGTGGTGGCAAAGCCCCACTTTGGCTGCTCCGGCAAATGTCCGCAAAGACCCAACGTCGCCTCCATATAGCGAACGATTTTATCGATGGAGAGAGGTGTTGGGTCGACGATGACGACGGGGAGTGGAGCTACTCCACAGGACTGGGCCAATCCACCATAGACGTACTTCGAGAGCAGTTTGGGGAGACCAGCTTTCGTGATGCGCAGTCCTGGCAACTGTGGTTGACGGGGACTGAATCTAACACCAGCTGGCACCCGACCTCTACAGGACAAGAGACCCGGTTTCGGTTAGCCAGCCCCAAGTTGTGGGTGGGCCCTTCCCTAGGTGGTGGTTCTTGGTTGCCTGCCACACACCACCCAACACCCCAACCTGTTGGATCGACAACTATGGGGCCAGTACATGGCCCGCTTCGCTCAGTTGCGGGACAGTTTGCCAGGTCCAGGGACATGGGTCTGTCAGGCCAGGCACCTCCAGGACCGGGGGGCCAGCTGGGGGTGTGGGGCTCTCAACCAGTATGGGGACCACCCCCCTTACAGACCACGTTTGATGGTAATCTTGATCGAGTGGCTCTCTTTCTAAGTCAGGTACTTAATTATATCGACCTATATGGCTGTTTGTATCCCACCCAATGGTCTATGGTGGTGACCATTACAACGACTCTGACAGGGGAGGCTGCTGATTGGGTGGCGGATCTGCATAACGACCACGCCAGAGAGCTCACCGATGTCGGGCTATTTCTGGAGGGCAAACTGCGTTTGCTGAGTTTTAATTGCATCTTGCACAGAACTACTGAGACTCTAACCTCACATAATTTACATCCTGGCTCTGATCCTGTTTCCCCCCCTTCCCCCAAGATGTGTCATCAGTCACATTCTCCAACGAAGCAACTTCACGGGTTGTAGAGATCACTCCCATCTGGCCACTGTGGGTAACCACAGAGATGGCCATGACAGAGAGATGGCTGGAATGTGCTTTTGTTTTGACTGAAGTGCTCCCTCACTGCTGCTGCAAAGTTCATTTTTCCACCCCCTTGCCTATGGCAACTCGAAAGCAGGCCAGGGATGCTTTGCGAGTTGAAACCCGAATCTGAAAGGCCCCAGGTTTTCCCCATCCAAAGTAAAGTCAAAGTTCCTTCCCCTGCACCAACATGTCCATTACCAATCAGGTACCATCCCAACTGGAGTTGTTTCCCAGTTACGCTTCTCCAGGTGCAGGCCAGAGACTCCCAGGGAAAAGAAAGTTGTTATGGCTATACACCCTGTCTCCATCCAACCCCCCACCTTCCATTTCCCACAGCATGTCCTGAAGATCCAAAGTTAAAGATGGCCTCCAGGGCTGACACCTTACTCAATCAGTCCCTGCCTGATTTTTAGGATTCATCTCCTCCAATTTATGGAGGAATTCCACTTTAGTAACCATGCTAAGCCCAGTACTATGGGTCTGTCCATGTCTGTTGCCAGTATGCAACTGATGGTTTCTTCATGGGCCCCCATCTTCATCTCTACTGGTTTGGTAACAAAAGTTGCAGGGTCCCCCCGTCACCATTTTTTGTTATATAATTTCTTCCAGCAGTCAAACAATATTTCCAGTAAATTAAAATCACTTTGCACAGCGCCACAAATTCCAGTTCAGTCTTTCTATATTTTGAAGCTTCATATTCTTCCATTAAAATTTCATTTCTCTTTTGGGTCTATAATTTGTCTCCATGTATCAATTCACTGCTTTCTGCACTTTGAAATCTTTCAAAAATTCTTTTATTTAGGGTGAATCTCTAATAAAGAAGCTGAAAATCGCCTCACTCAGTTCCAATCCTCTGTTCACACACCGCTCCAGCTCATTTCTTCTTCAGTTGCCCCAGCTTCATTCCAGCCATAATGGCTGTCTCTTTCTCTGTCTGATGCCTCGGATCTAGCGGGAGAGCCGCTGCTCTCCTGTAATTGACAAGGAATCCCTCCTTTCTTCGTCACCCCTCCAGGGTGACTTTGGCCCCTTAGGGCCTACTATTGGAGAAGAATTGGCTGGGATTCACAGAGCCCAGCTATATCTGACCATCTCGCACAACACCAAGCCAGAAGTCCTGAAATCTCAGTTTGGAATGTGCACATTGGGCAAATCAAATGTTTTGTTGCTCTTCATGCCCATGAAAAGTATAGATTTTTCAGTTATAAATAATTTTTTTGCTATTAGGCAAATTCACAAAAGCAGAAACCATGAAAACAAGAAGTGGCCATACACTGTTTGCCTCTGATGACTTTGAGACCTTCGAAACACCAAAAGTATTCAAAGTTGTTGGAAATGGTCTTTATGGAAACTATTATCATAAAATAAAATGAAAAGATTTCGAAAATAAATTTGGATACTATCCAAACAATTTGTGTATCATACCTATCCAATCAGAGATTCCAGGTTTTAAACAACAGATGTTTCTAACCCTGTGTTAGAAAAACTGGATTAAATAGAATCCCTATAAAATTTTACCAGTTCTGTGGTTCTATAATTTCTATTCTTCCCATTTATTTCCCATATTATAATGCATTGATCTACATCTGAGAGCTGAGATTCTGATCAGCAACTACTGGCATCTCTGTTGTATTCTCATCCTATCTCCTGTTTCTCATTTAGTATTTTGTTGTTGACTCCCTTGATCTTCCCTCTGATCTCCCATTTGCTCTGTCAATTTAATGAGTGCAAAGGCATTTTCAGCCTGCTCAATCTGGTTTAATGATAAATTACCAGGTGGAGATTTGGACAAGAATATTTGTCTCAACAGCAGACTGTTGAGCAAATGGATCAGTTTGGTCACCTTCTTTTCCTCTATGTTGAAATATATTCTATGTTTTTAAATTATAATAATTAGTTATACTATAAATTTACAGCTATAAAGAAACATTTGAAGATGTTTATGCACTGCCAATCATCACAAGGTCTCCCATTCTTCAACTTCCCTTGTCCTCTAAAAATCCCTGCTGTTCATTTCATACACTATTTGGTGAAGACTTAGGTTTAAGGAAATGAATGTTACTGTACTATCACAAAGACCTTGACCATGACAGAGTTATTCAATGTGTGGATTGATGTGGGTTTTTTTTTAAAGAAATAGAGGCTTTATCAGTATTTTTCAGGTTACTCCAGAATCTGGAGAGCCATATAGTATAAGAAAATAAATAGGTCTCCAGATTTCCCAAGTGTTATTATGCAGTAGTACTAGTAGAATTACTAATATTGCTGCATTGTCTAATAGAATGAAATTTCCATGATAAAAATAATATGCAATAATGATAAGCTTAATTCGGGAAATATTTTGGGAAAAATTCAAAGACCATCAATTACTGGGAGAAAACAATGCATTTTGAATAGAAATAATAGTCATATTAATTAGCATTGATAGGCTATAAATGAAAAACACTGACCTGATTGTGGGAGATATCATGTCAGTATTCAATATACCATTTATGTAGATTAGCTGTAGATTGCCTTCTCTGTTGATTGATTTGTGATTAGAAATAGCAGCTTTTCTGGGATAAAATGTATTTGGGATCAATATATTTCCCACAAAATCTACATGTTGTAGTTAAGCTTTACATTTCAGATAATCAATGTTATAGCAGGAAAAAACTCAAAATAAAAACTCAAAATGCAAATCAAAACAGCATGAAGCTTTGATATAAATAACAGCTCAACGTACTATATAGATTTTTATAAAGTATTTGTGGGTCGCTTCTTAAGGATTTGTCGAAAGAATTGCCACCATATATAATTTATATATGTAAGATGTGTAATATTTCCAAATAAATAAATGTTTATTATATTTATGCTGTTTTACTTTAAATTAAATCACAGCAATCTTTCTACGTAGCAACTTAAATAACAACAATTTTTCATTCCTTTCAACACTATAAACATTCAACTGCCAATACATTCAACTGCCTCATACAACTCAGTTGCATTTTTTTGTTTTTTACTCACCTTCTTCAGCTTCTCTCCCTGCTAATGAGACAGCTCTAAAGGAGGAGCTTGAAGATGAGAGGCATCTCAAAACTCCTCTGTTGCAGACATTACTTTTCCAAGGCAAACACTGGGTAGCATAGGACTGTAGTCTAGTAACTAAGGTACGTTAGATGGTGTTTTTTTCTTCCTTGGGCTTTATCAAGATTAACCAGTATTTTTGGTTGTGTCAGTATTAGTTTTGTTTAAATCCTGCATAATAATCTTTAATAGCCTCTTGTATGAACATTTTTAGTAGAACTTCTAGATAAAAATTATAGGTTTTTTCTATGGCTTTATATAGTTAATTTTAAAATAAATCTAGATAATAAGGATAAAGCAATGTTTAAATAATGTCTGGATTACAGTATTCCTTCTGTTATCACAGAGCGATTAAAACCAAAACTAATGCAATAAGCCTTTTTAACATTTGCAGGAATAAATTATTTTATGCCTTGTTATTAGAAAAATGATACAATGAATAATATTCCAACATATTCTGCAGGGAGGAAAAACAATAACTACCTAAACCTGAATTGGAATATTATGTACTTTATTTAGTAAACATGCAATTAAATATTGAAGAAAAAAAGAAGTCTGATAAAGCCACTAATACAGAACTGTAAATAAACATATAAATGAACGTTTTAATTTTCAATATTTTGAATGTGAATATTCATGGCCAGTTTAGCAAAAGTAATATCCATGTCTTTTTTTTTTTTTTTTTTTGCTGTGTTCAGGCTGTATTTTTCATTAAGCAACCAGCACAGCCAATAATACTATCAGGGAAGAGCCAGTAATAATGTGTGGGTTGTTTTTCTGAAAACTATGTCAGGAGATTAGCTTTCAGATAAATAATGGAAGCATACATTTGCCTTCCTAAATATGAGTTGTTCTGTCAAAATTGACTAATGATGCATAAATTCAACGAATTGTTTTTTTATATAAGGATATAATCTACTTGGATCTTTACTATCAAAAATGATTCACTTGTTAATATTAAATGACCTTCTCATTTAATGGGATGGTTTTTATAAATACATTTGGAAACAACTTACCTTATTAAAATTAAAATCCTGTAGGGATGAAAATTCCGTTTTTAATTCTGGATGTTCTCTTAAATGGATGCATTTATACAGAGAAAATGTGCAAACTCATTACTAGTTCATGGCCTGACCTAGGATGGATAAAGTACTGTAATTGTATAAAATATATAATAAACAATTAAGTTGTTATTAAATCATCTTTGAGTTAAAAATATGATGCAGGACTGAACATGCTGATCTTTACTACTACAGCATGATCTGCATTACTATAATGTTTTAAGTTAGTTGAAGTATCAATGACAATCTCCTTTTCATTTACAAATAGGATGAGTTTTGATCCACTCTAAAGCACTGTAATATGGATTTGCTGTAAAAATATTTCTCCATCTTTTGAAATGCAGTTGTTCTGTTGAAATGTCTATACAAATATATTTTGTTCTTTCAGGAACATACAGGCTTGTCTTAGTCCCCTCTTCTTCCCTTCCTATATATTCAAGTGTGCTGTCTACCTTTTAATTTTATTAGGTGTGCTGTGTGTTAAAATCCAGTTAAAATTTATTTATTGTTTAAGAAATAGTTTTCAAAAACTGTTCTGGCTATGTTTGTTGGCTTTTTAACAAAGGCTAGCCAATTAAGATTAGATTTTGCTAGAAACCAGCAGAACACTTCTTAAAATGAGAAACTGTTCATTGGATTTAAATGGGTTACATGTAACTATAAAGTAGTTTTATTACCCTAAAGGTGCAAGTCTGTAAAACTCCAATGATAGAAGTGAAATATATGCAGTGAATGATTTTATATTAGTCAAAAACTGGAGACAGTGCAACCACTTTCAAGTATTCCAAAAACTCTAATAAATATATTTGGTATATAACTCTAATAAATATATAGTACATATTTATATACCATAAATATATGGTAATAACCCAACTATAGAAATAGCTACTAAATCTATAACTTATAAAACGCTGGGACAGAAAAGGTATCTCTTTCCTGCTTCAGTTTTTCTAAGAAAAAAAAACTACTGTTTTATGGAAATACTGGTTAGAAATCCTTTCACATTTATAGTAAATGAAATATTAACTTCGCTGCAAGTGATATTTGTTCCATAGAGTAATTTTTCCAGATGTGCTAAGGTTTTAAAATTGCTGCTGTATTGGAAATGGTTGCTAGCGAAGTACAGGTTGTTGCTATGCCACAGATGTGGAACACTTGTGCAAGTCAGCACATAATTATGATAGCTCAAGCATAAGTGGAGAATTCATATTGATAGCATCCACCTACACTAGTAAGTAGATTGTAAACATGGTACAGAACGATATTAAATAAGAGATTTCAGACTTGTTTTGGATGTGTATCAGAGATATTGAGAAAAAAAGAGATACTCTATTGGTAATGGATGAACATGAAACAGAAGTCACCCTCAAGTCCATATTTAATATTATAAAACTTTCAACTGAACAATTGATATGCTTTTATGATATCAGGAGCCCACATGGCAGCCACTTCTTCCAGCACCAGTGTGACACTGGAGCAGGAGGCCAAGCTATGTGCCGATGCTATGGCCACAAGATGAGGCAGGGGGCATGGAGCTGCCCCACATGCCCTGCACAAGCTTACCTCAAGGCCCCTGCAGCCAGACCATCCACGCCCCAACAACTGCGTCACCTCGTGGCTGCGGCACCAGCACATCACTCGTCCTCCTGCTCTGGTGCTACACAGGTGCCAGAAGAAGAAGTGGGCTGCCGCCGTGAGGTGAGGCATATGTTGGGGTGTGGATGGCCTGGCTGCGGTGACCCTGAGGTAAGCCGGTGTGGGGTGCGTGGGGCAGCTCCAATCCTCCCACCACATGGTGGTGGCGCTAAAAAAATATGAGACATCCCCTGAAAATAAACCCTAGTGCTTATTTCGGAGCCCAAAGAAAATATGACTGGGTCTTATTTTCAGGGAAACACGGTAGTAAGAAGTATAAATCTACTTTTCTTCTTAAGAGGTATCATTACTCTGGATTTCACAGACATCATGAAAGGCAGAAACAATGGTATCCTGGAGAGCTCAAGAAGTCTTTATTCCAGTATCTCTCGGAGCATAGATCTATCATACGGTGAAAGTGTAAGTGATCAATAAAACTAGTTCTATACAAATAATATTCATAAAATCCCTTCAGACACATTGGCCAATGTTAAATGTAATTATTATGTGGACAGAAAATATATACTGTATATACAGTACAAATGTTTTAAATAGTTGTGCAAAAATGCTGTAAATTAAGAATGGTTTCAGAAATAGAAGTGTTAATAATTTATTTTTATCAATTAATAAAATTGAAAGTAAATGAACAAAAGAGAAATCCAAATCAAAGCAATATTTGGAACTTTAAACTCTTAGAATGCTGCAGTAAAATATCTTCCTATAATTAAAAATGGGACTGTCTACTGCTTTGAAATTATTAGATGAACACTATAGTATACTAGTTCTCTAAGCAGTCCAAGAAAGGGAAGAAAGAAAAATGATGGGTTTTGCCGAAGTAAGGAAAAACACAGCAAATAAACTGGTCCTCTCAATTCAATTTATACAATATTAGTTTGAAAATGGTCATCCACTAAGCTTAAATAAATTGGAGAACCTATATGGTGTAATTGGTTAAGACATCCAGAAACCAGGATGCTGTGATTTCTAGTCTTGCCTTAGACACAAAGCCAACTAGATTATCTTGGGCTAGTCATTTCTCTCAGCTCTAGGAAGGAGGCAGTGGTCCACCACTTCCAAAAAACATTGCCAAGAAAAGTACAGGGACTTGTCCAGGCAATCTCCAAAAAGCAGACAAGACTGAACAGAATGGGAGTGGGGGTAGAGGAGAATATACAACATTTTAATACATTGAGACTTGTTATGCAATCATATACCATAATGATTGTTGAATGCTTTTTAAAAGTAAAAAAATAATTTTTATTAATTGCTTAGCATAATGTATACTTCTAAAGGAAGATTATTAAACTACTAATTATTTTTTACTTGTGTACACCTGGGTTTTACTAAGGCTTTTAAATCTTACTTCCAAAGGATTTGACACACTTTGTTCAAGAGAACTTTAAGAAGAGAGAGTGTGTGTTTTTCACTAAAGATGCCAAGTCCAAGTAAGTAAATATTTATATGTCATATAGATATTATAGAATTTCAGAGAAGTGGCACTGAAACTTCTCTTCTTTGAAATGGAATACAGAATCACCAAGTACAGGTAGTCCTTGACTTACAACCACAATTGAGCCCAAAATTTCTGTTGTTAAGCAAAACATTTGTTAAGTGAGTTTTGTCCCATTTTACGACCTTTCTTGCCACAGTTGTTAAGTGAATCACTCCAGTGGATAAACTAGTAACCCAGTTGATAATCTGGCTTCCCCATTGACTTTGCTTGTCAGAAGTTTGCAGAAGGGGATCACGTGACCTTGGGACACAGCAACTGTCATAAATATGAACTAGTTGCCAAGCATCTGAATTTTGATCACATGATCATGGGGATGCTGCAAAGATCATAACTGTAAAAAATGGCATAAGTCACATTTTTCAGTGCCATTGTAACTTTGAATGGTCACTAAATGAACTGTTGTAAGACGTGGACTACTTGTATACATCAAGGCAAAAGGAGCTTCTTGAGGCAGATTTGCTATCCTTCAGGCCTTGTCCTCATTGAGTCAAACACCTTGATTGAATTCCATTGCTTTGTACACCCTGCATTTTATTGCTTCTGCAAGTTTTCATTTATTCTTACTCCTGGCCTCAAAATACATAGTTGTATTTTGAGTCAAATGTGAATTGTTTTCAGTGAGGGATTTAAAAGGTTCAATATGAACCTTCACTTTGAACTGATTAAATTTCATGGATGAAAATGCCAGTCCAAGATTATATCTTCCTAACCACTTCCCAACCGGTAGATCACTTCCCAACCGGTAGATCTCCATGAGTAAGAAGCTGCGCTCTCCTCCAGTCCTCCTGGGGCGGCTCACCTCCTCGCTGGCAGCTTCTCCTTCTACTTGCTGCTCCAGGAGAAGCCTGAGACTCAGCTTTCCTTGGCAAAGCGCTTCATTGCAGCGCAGGGAACACGTGCGGCGCCAGGGGATCCGTGCAATTACTATCCCACCCCTCCTCAGCCTTGGCCACGCCGCGAGGCTCCAACTCAAGGAGGAGAAGACAGAGGAAGGGGGGGACTCCAAACGGCAGCTACCTGAAGCAAGCTGCAGAGCTATTATGGAGGGCGGTTGGAGAAGCGGCAGAAATAGCAGCCAGGGCTGGGCTTTCAGTGGGTAAGCAACACTGCCTCTGCCGTGGGGAACTTTGGAGAGGGCGGGGGCAGGCTGTGTGAGCAGCCTGTCTCTTAGCTGGCGAGAACGGCTACAGCCTGCCCCGGCCTCTCTCTCCAAAGTTCCTCACAGCAGAGGCAGTGTTGGTTACCCGCTGAAAGCGCAGCCCTGGCTGCTATTTCTGCCTCTTCTCCAACCACTCGGACCCCTGCGTAATAGCGCTGCAGCTTGAGGTAGCCGCCATTTAGACTTCCCCCGCCCCCCCTCTTCCTCCATTTTCTCCTTGAGTTGGAGCCTCGCGGCATGACCGAGGCTGAGGAGAGGTGGGATAGTAGCGGCACGGATCCTCTGGTGCCGGCCATGTCCCCTGCCCTGCAATAATGAAGTGCTTTGCCAAGGAAAGCAGAGTCTGTTGGTCAGGCGGGAGGCAAGAACTGGCATCGCAGGCATGGGAGACTGATAGCCTTGCAAGCCCATTCTCTCTTGGCTGCTTGGAGAAAACAGCAGAAAGCAGAGGACGAGGAAGTTGGGAAGCCATGAAACGGGATTGAGGGAAGGGAGGGAATGGATAATTCAAGCAGTATATTGGTCTTTTCATACAACGGAAGGAGCAGCAGACTGGGGCTTCAATCCCTTCCCCCGGAGGTCTGGGCCATGCCAGAAGCCCGTTTTGGAGAGAGCGGCTGGGGGCAGGCTGTAGCCGTTCTCGCCAGCTAAGAGACAGGCTGCTCACACAGCCTGCCCCCACCCTCTCTAAAGTTCCCCACGGCAGAGGCAGCATTGCTTACCCGCTGAAAGCCCAGCCCTGGCTGCTATTTCTGCCGCTTCTCCAACTACCCTGCATAATAGTGCTGCAGCTTGCTTCAGGTATCTGCCATTTGGACTCCCCCCCCTTCCTCCGTCTTCTCCTCCTTGAGTTGGAGCCTCGCGGCATGGCCGAGGCTGAGGAGGGGTGGGATAGTAGCTGTACGGATCCCCCTGCGCCGTGCGTGTTCCCTGCGCTGCAATGATGAAGTGCTTTGTCAAGGAAAGCTGAGTCTCAGGCTTCTCCTGGAGCAGCAAGAAGGAGAAGCTGCCAGCGGGGAGGTGAGTCGCCCCAGGAGGACCGGAGGAGAATGCAGCTTCTCACTCATGGAGATCTACCGGTTGGGAAGTGGGCGCGGTAAGAGGTGCACTGATGAGGAAGTGGTCATGCTCCCTGGTCAGAGAGGGTTGCACAAACCTTTGCTGGAGTGAACGTGCAACTCTCTCCTGTCAGGGAGCATGACCGCTTCCTGGCTCGCGCATTTCTTACCACTTTCTGTGACCATTTTCCCACCAGTGGATCTCCATGAGTGAGGAGCTGCACACTCCTCCAGTCCTCCTGGGGCAACTTGCCTCCCCGCTGGTGGCTTCTCCTTCTCCTGCCTGCTCCAGGAGCAGCCTGTCTGTTACCCAGCGAAAGCGGCCTGCCTCCACAGCCTGCCCCCGCCCTCTCTGCCCCGGCAGTTGCTCCTGGTGCTGCCGGAGAAGCGGCAGCACGACAACCACTCTTGCTAGGGGCAAGGGGATGGCGGTGGCAGGAGCAGCATGTGGGGGCTTACCTCCCTCCCTCCCTTCCTTCCTCTGGAGGCCTGGGGCTATGCTAGAAGTCTGCTCGGGTGGGGAGACAGGGAAGACCGAGACTGCCCATCCTTGCCACCACTGCCCCCTCGCCCTTGGTGGCAGCGGTTCTTGCACAGCCGCTTCCCTGGCAGTGGCAGGAACAGCTGGCAGGGGAGAGGGGATGGCGGCAGGTTGCAGCAGCAGACATTTCGAGCCGGCTAAGAGGCAACGTTCTTCCTCCTGCCAGCCTCAAGCTCAGCTCCAGGCAGCATCCAGCCAGCCATACCTTGCCTCCCCCTGCGGCAGACCACGTGGATTCCAGGCAGCGCAACTTCGGGGCCTTTCCTCATGGTGGCGGTGACGAGGCAGGCAGCCGGGTGCACGGGAGCGACTGGTGGCAGCCCTCCTGGCTGGCAAAGGGCGGAGTCCCGGGGCTGCATGCGGGCAATGACGGCATGGCCGGTGCGCATGCGCACTAAGACATTAAGGCCAGCTGATCGTTGCACACGCATGCGCACCAGTAACCAGCAGACTAGCTGGCTGGTGCACATGCGTGCCCTAGAAACCCGGAAGAAGAATGGGCGATACCACGCGTGCTGGGCAACATGGCTCTGCGTGCCACTTCCGGCACGCGTGCCATAGGTTCGCCAACACGGGTCTAGGATTTTATGTTGACATTCGGTTATTTTTTTTAAATTTTTTTTAAATTTTCAATTTATATACCGCCCTTCTCCCTGAGGACTCAGGGCGGTGCACAGCCAGAATTAAAAACATGAAATACAAATATTAAAAACAATTAAAATCTATATAAATTTGGCCCAAAAATTTAAAAAACCACAAACCAATTAAACATTTAAAAAATTTAAAAAATTTCTTCCTAAACCAGCCCGGCTTGCTGGAAAAAGTGGGTTTTAAGGGCACGGCGGAAGGCACTGAGGTCTTGGATTCTCCTTATCTCTGGGGGCAGCTGATTCCAGACGGTAGGTGCCCCCACAGAGAAGGCTCTCCCCCTGGGGGTCACCAGCCTACATTGTTTGGCTGATGGCACCCCGAGGAGGCCCTCTCTGTGGGAGCGCACAGGTCGGTGGGAGGTCGTCGGTAGCAGCAGGCGGTCTCAAAGATAGCTAGGCCCTATGCCATGGAGCGCTTTAACGGTGATAACCAACACCTTGAAACGCACCCGGAAGACCACCAGGAGCCAGTGCAGCTCGCGCAGGAGCGGTGTTACATGGGAGTGCCATGCTGCTCCCATCACTACCCGTGCTGCTGCGTTCTGGACCAGCTGGAGCCTCCGGGTGCCCCTCAAGGGGAGCCCCATGTAGAGAGTATTGCAGTAGTCAAGGTGAGAGGTGACGAGGGCGTGAGTGACTGTGCACAGGGAATCCCGATCAAGAAAGGGCCGCAACTGGCGAATCAGGCGAACCTGATAAAAGGTCCCCCTGATTACAGCCATCAGATGTTCCTCCAAGGACAGCTGGATATCCAGGAGGACTCCCAGATTGTGAGCCCTTTCTGTGGGGGCCAAGGACTCACCCCCAATAGTCAGTGATGGAGTCAACTGACTATATCGGGATGCCGGGAGCCACAGCCACTCAGTCTTGGAAGGGTTGAGCTTGAGCCTGTTCCTCCCCATCCAGATACGCACAGCCTCCAGGCACTGAGACATCACTTCAAGGGCATCGTTGGGGTGGCCTGGGGTGGAGATGTACAGCTGGGTGTCATCAGCGTACTGATGGTATCTCACCCCGAAGCCACGGATGATCTCACCCAGCGGCTTCACATAAATGTTGAACAGAATGGGCGAGAGGACCGATCCCTGTGGCACTCCACAGACGAGAGGCCTCGAGGTCGACCTCTGCCCCCCTGCCAACACAAACTGCGACCGGTCGGAGAGAAAGGAGGAGAACCACCGCAATACGGTGCCTCCCACCCCCAACTCTTCCAGCCGGTGCAGCATGATACCATGGTTGATGGTATCAAAAGCCGCTGAGAGATCTAACAGGACCAGAACAGAGGAGCAACCCCTGTCCCGAGCCCTCCAGAGATCATCAACCAACGCGACCAATGCCGTTTCCGTGCTGTGCCCAGACCTGAAACCCGACTGGAACGGATCTAGATAAGATGTTTCATCCAGGAATTGTGGAAACTGTCGCGCGACCACACTCTCAACAACCTTCGCCATAAAGTGAAGGTTGGAGACAGGACGATAGTTGGCCAATATTGCCGGATCCAGGGACGGCTTCTTGAGGAGACACCTCACCACTGCCTCTTTCAAGGCAGCGGGGAAGTAACCCTCACTCAACGAAGCATTGATAACACCCTGGAGCCAGCCTCGTGTAACCTCCCGGGAAGCCAGTACCAACCAGGGACATGGGTCCAATAAACATGTGGCCGTACTAAGTCTCCCCAAAATCCTGTCCACATCATCGGGAGTCAGAGCATCAAACTCCTCCCAGATAACATTCTCAAGACTATTCCTTGTCACCCTGCCCTGATCTACCCAGTCAGAGTCCAAATCCCCCCGGATCTGAGCGATTTTGTCATACAGGTATTGTCCGAAATCCTCCGCCCTGCCTTCCAGGGGATCCTCCCGCACACCCGGATGGAGCAGGGAGCGGGTCACCCTAAACAGGGCGGCCGGACGATTCCCTGATGATGCAATAGAGGCGGAAAAGTAATTAAACTTTGCCGTCTTTATCGCCACTAGGTACGCCTTAATATGCGACCTTACCAGTGTTCGATCAGATTCAGCGAGACTGGCCCTCCAACCGCTCTCCAGGCGTCTTTTCCAGCGCTTCATTTCCCTCAGCTCCTCAATAAACCAAGGAGCTGCGCGGGATCGGCACCGGGTCAGAGGCCGCAAAGGCACGACTCGGTCCAAGGCCCCACCAGCCGCCCGATCCCAGGCGGCTACCAGGTCCTCAGCCGAGTCATGTGCTAGATCCTCAGGAAATGGCCCAAGCTCCATCTGGAACCTATCAGGATCCATCAAGCGCCTGGGGCGGACCCATCTTATTGGCTCCGCCTCCCTGCGGCAGGATGTAGCGGTTCGAAGGTCCAGGCGAAGGAGCGAGTGATCTGACCATGACAAGGGTTCCATGTCTATATCCCCTATAATAAGATCACTCAAACACTGGCCAGAGAATTGGGAATTGGGAAAGGTGGGAATTATTTTTACTGCTGTATAATTCATAATGAGAGAAGTTTAAAGTTAAAATATTGCAATTTTTCCCTAAATGTTTGAAAGCTAAACAAAATGTTTACTAGTTTGTTTATTATACTCTTGTAAAAAATACATTCCTTTTGATTAAAGGTTTTTACATATGTATATGTTTATAGTGACAACCAATGTAAATGTGGATATTTGAAATCACAACACATAGAAGAGATGCAGATTAACCATAATGAGAAATGGAATTATAAAAAACATACCAAAGAATTCCCAACTGATGCTTTTGGAGACATTAAATTTGAAAATTTGGGTAAGACAGGAAAGGTAAGTTTTGCCTTTTTCTTTTGTATTTTCTTTTTATATCAGCCTTCGAATGACACAATTTTAAGAGATATTGGATTCTGTATGCACACACTGTAAACATTAACAGCATTTTTATTTATTCAATTTCTGTAGCCGCTCAAAGCCAAGTAATGGGGCCCTTAATACATTCTGAGCCCCAAACCTGGGTTTTAAATTTTAAGTTTTAATGCTTTGCAAAAGTAGGGTCCGGGGGGGGGGCCAATAATCCATAAAGCGGGGCTACAGAAGCTACTTCTACCAGTCAATATTCTTTGGCTGACAGGATCTGTAGCATGCCCATAGATGTGCAGATCTATTGGATCGGCTTGGACAGGTAGAAACTCTTAGTAAAATTATAAATACAATTAAAAATACTCTCTTGCAAAAATTATCAAGATTCTTGGAGATTTCTTTTTTTTTTTCCCATTCTTTTTTAATCTCTCTCAGTCACCTGGTTGGCTTAGCAACAATTTTGCTGGAATCAAGTGGGTACTAAATGAGGACAGACTGTATAATAATAATAAAAAGATATTGGAATGTCTATTCAAAATATGGTAGCATGAATTCCAAATTAAAAAAGCTGTTAAACATTTATTTTTCCTTCCTATTAATATGTTGTAAAGGGGCACAAGGAAACGATAAATAATTTATAAAACAAAATTTGGTGTTATATAAAATCTGCATAAGAAAGGGATTTTCATAACAGAAGTAAAGGATAGTGTAAATGGGAAGCCACTGACAAAATATCTACTTTGAATGAATTGGGGACTTTTCCCATTGTAACAATTGTTTTTATTTTTTAGTACATTCGTCTGTCATGTGACACAGAGTCTGAAACCCTCTATGACTTAATGACACAACACTGGCATCTAAAAACACCCAACCTCATCATCTCTGTCACAGGTGGAACAAAAAATTTTGCTTTAAAGCCACGCATACGTAAAATTGTCAGCCGGTTGATTTATATTGCACAGTCCAAAGGTAAAGTAGGCCTTTTTTGCTTAAGCTTAGCCTAGCAAAAAATAAATAGGCTTTAATGGGTTAAATACAATGGTGGGTTTCTATCGGTTCGCCCTGGTGGTGGGAGACTCCACCCACCCACATGTCATCATGGACACTATGCACATGCGCAGAAGCACCATGCATGCGCAGAAGCACCACACATGAGCAAAGCGAGCGCACACACCCACTTGCATTCTGAACAGGTAAAGTAAGTGGAACCCACTACTGGTTAAATATGGAGCAGAAAAGGATGTGAGGCAGATCATATATGGAGTAAAGACTTCAGTTTTTTAAAATAAACTGATTTTATTACATTAAAAACTATTTCTGATTAAGCATGCTGAGGTTCCTTGCCTAGACTTTTATTAAATATCAAAATAAGTAAAATTTGGTAGGATACAAGTTACTGTTTTAAATATATTATTTGTCTACTTTGAGTTGTGAAATTCAGAAGTAGTAGCTGAATGTACACTGCCTGTCCAAGCCACGGAGGGAATTTATTTGCAAATAGTAAAATATTATAAAGGGTAAAGTTTTATCAATATATTTGTCAGGGTTCCAAGTAACAGACCCAAAGCAATCAAAACTCTGAAGCCTAGAGTTTCCTCAGAGTATGAATTTATTAGGAATGACATATTGGCACAGCTGGTGAAAACCTGACTCTGAAGGATCCGGAGTTTTCCCCACCCAAATCAAAACCCCAAGTTCTTGCCCCCAGATCACAAGTCCATCACATGGCCCAATCAGGTTTTAGTCTCAGCTCCAGCTGGCTCTTGTCCACGCCCCTCCAACACCTGGTAGAGTGTTCTTGGCTCCCATGGGAAAGAATTTTATTTTGGCTACACAATCCCCCCAGCTATCTCTATCATGTCCCCATAGCTTCAACAGGCCTGGCTGTGGCCCTGAAGATGCTCCCCAAATGACTTCAGGGCTAACAGGCTGCCTTCTCCAGTTGAGAAGGACTTCCGGCAAGAGAAAATCTAAGGGAGGTTAATCCACATCCACATCCACATCCACATCAACCTCCCCTCCCGCACCCCCGCACCCCCTGTGGTCCTTTGGGCCTATGAGGGTGATTGTCATGAAACTGCTTGATCAACCTGTCAGCTTTCACATCCCAACTTTTGACCCAGGTGGCCTCGGAGAGTGGGGATCGCTTCCAGTGGACTAGGTATTGTAAGAAGCTCTGATGCAGGCGCAAGCCCAATATCTTTTTTACCTCATAATGGCTCTCTCCTTGTATTATGATGGGATTCGGGGAGCCTACGGCTGGCTTTAACAGGCTGCTATGGAACACTGGATCCACTTTCCCTAGCAAGCGTGGGAGTCTAAGCTGAACAGGTACAGGGTTTATCACTTTCACTATTGGGAATGGCCCTATGAACTTTTGACCCAGTTTCTTGCTTGGTAACTTCAATTTTAGATACTTTGTTGACAAGTATACTTTGTCTCCAACATGGAAAGGAGGGTGGGGGAGCTGTGTTTGTCGGCTTGCTTTTTATAGGTTTTTGCACTTCTACTAAAGCTTTCTTCGTGTTGTCCCACCTGTCTCAACGAGTCCATCTACTCGTTCAAGGACATGGAGGAGGGTGGTTCCCTAGATAACTCAGGCATGGAGACTCCATGCCACTGGTGACCTGGTAATATTTTTCTATTTCATTTTAGAGCAAGTGATATTTTCTCAAGTAGTTCAATCCACTAAAACTTCTTAATTTAATTTAATTTAATTTAATTTCCAATTTATATACCGCCCTTCTCCTTGAGGACTCAGGGCGGTGTACAGCCAAGATAAAAAACATAGAATACAAATATTAAAACATTTAAAAATATATATAAATTTGGGCCGAAAGTTAAGAATCACAAACTAATTAAAAGAATTTAAAAATTTCTTCTAAGTCAACCCGGCTTGTTGGAAAAGATGGGTTTTCAGGGAACGACGGAAGGCATTGAGGTCATGGATTCTTCTTATCTCCGGGGGCAACTGATTCCAGAGAGTAGGAGCCCCCACAGAGAAGGCCCTCTCCCTGGGGGCCACCAGCCTACATTGTTTGGCTGATGGCACCCTGAGGAGGCCCTCTCTGTGGGAGCGCACGGGTCGATGGGAGGTCGTCGGTAGCAGCAGGCGGTCTCGCAGATAGCTAGGCCCTATGCCATGGAGCGCTTTAAAGGTGATAACCAACACCTTGAAGCGCACCCGGAAGACCACCGGGAGCCAGTGCAGCTCACGCAGGAGTGGTGTTACATGGGAACGCCATGTTGCTCCCATCACTACCCGCGCTGCTGCATTCTGGACCAGCTGGAGCCTCCGGGTGCTCTTCAAGGGGAGCCCCATGTAGAGAGTGTTGCAGTAGTCAAGGCGAGAGGTGACGAGGGCGTGAGTGACTGTGCACAAGGAATCCCGATCAAGAAAGGGCCGCAACTGGCGAATCAGGCGAACCTGATAAAAGGTCCCCCTGGTAACAGCCGTCAGATGTTCCTCCAAAGACAGCTGCCTATCCAGGAGGACTCCCAGATTGCGAGCCCTTTCAGTGGGGGCCAAAGACTCGCCCCCAATAGTCAGCGATGGAGTCAACTGACTATATTGGGATGCCGGGAGCCATAGCCACTCAGTCTTGGAAGGGTTGAACTTGAGCCTGTTCCTCCCCATCCAGATCCGCACAGCCTCCAGGCACTGGGACATCACTTCAAGGGCATCGTTGGGGTGGCCTGGGGTGGAGATGTACAGCTGGGTGTCATCAGCGTACTGGTGGTATCTCACCCCAAAGCCACGGATGATCTCGCCCAGCGGCTTCACATAAATGTTGAACAGAAGGGGCGAGAGGACCAATCCCTGCGGCACTCCACAGATGAGAGGCCTCAAGGTCGACCTCTGCCCCCCTGCCAACACAAACTGCGACCGGTCGGAGAGAAAGGAGGAGAACCACCGCAATACGGTTCCTCCCACCCCCAACTCTTCCAGCCGGTGCAGCATGATACCATGGTCGATGGTATCAAAAGCCACTGAAAGATCTAATAGGACCAGAACAGAGGAATAACCCCTGTCCCGAGCCCTCCAGAGATCATCCACCAACGCGACCAATGCCATTTCCGTGCTGTGCCCAGACCTGAAACCCGACTGGAACGGATCTAGATAGGATGTTTCCTCCAGGAATTGCGGAAACTGTTGCGCGACCACACTCTCAACAACCTTCGCAATGAAGCGAAGGTTGGAGACAGGACAATAGTTGGCCAATATTGCTGGATCCAGGGACGGCTTCTTGAGGAGAGACCTCACCACCGCCTCTTTCAGGGCAGCGGGGAAGTGACCCTCACTCAACGAAGCATTAATGACGCCCTGGAGCCAGCCTCGTGTAACCTCCCGGGAAGCCAGTACCAACCAGGAGGGACACGGGTCCAGTAAACATGTGGCCGCACTAAGTCTCCCCAAAGTCCTGTCCACATCATCGGGAGTCACAGCATCAAACTCCTCCCAGTGTTAAACCATTGTTTGCAAGTGAAAAGATTTCCCAAATACTTAATAAAATGAAATCTGTAATTTTAAACACAGACTTTATTCAAACAAGATCATAAAGAGGCTGCTGGCTATTACAGGCTAACTGTGGCAGAGAAGTGCTGCTTCTCTCCGCTGCAGCACTTTCCAAATGGGATTTACAGGACCCAAAGTGGCAGCTCAAGGCTGCTAATAATCTCTGCAGTATAGTTCACATTTCACTGCAGTAAAATGTTTTACAGGGCTGCTTTGCTAAGAACTGATTTGTGTATAGGACAGGAGTCTGCAACCTTAAACACTCAAAGAGCCATTTGGACCCGTTTCCCACAGAAAAGAAAACACCAGGAGCCACAAAACCTGGGTGGGTGTGGCCAACTCAACATCACTCCCACCCAGTCACATGACCACCACCCCCGCCAACCATGCTTATTCAGGTTTTGTTGCTCCCATTGTTTTCTGTGGGAAATAGGTCTCTCTCTCCCTCTCGCCCTCCCATTCCTATTTTTCTCTTTTCGTTCTCCCTCTCTCCCTTCTCTTCTCTTCTCTTCTCTTCTCTTCTCTTCTCTTCTCTTCTCTTCTCTTTTCTTCTCTTCTTTCCTTCCTTCCCTCCCTCCCTCCTTCCTTCCTTCCTTCCCTCCCTCTTTCTTTCCTTCCTTCCTTCCTTCCTTCCTTCCTTCCTTCCTTCCTTCCTTCCTTCCTCCTTTTCCTTCCTGGCTGGTGCCAAAAGGCTGGGTCATCTCGCTCATGCTGAGTCGGCTCAACTGCTCTGGGAGACCAGCTAGTGACTCACTGCATGATGGTGGCAGGAATCCCCATTCCTTGGAGCATCAGCAGTGTGGCTGCTGTGGCACTTCCAACCAAGGATTGAGTCTTGTCCTGCACCCACTCATGGTTCCCACAGCAATCCTTCAATTGGGGTAATTCCTGCAGCTTCGTCCTGCAGGGCCAGGTCTGGCTGCGATCTCCGCTCTGACATCGGCTCCTTGCATCGGGCGCCCAGTTGGTGTTCTGTTTCCATGGCCTTCATGGCTTCCTCCATAGAGGTGTCAGCCTCCACCTTTATATTACTTGCTTGCTATGGCTGCTATTGTAATGGGGGGAGGGGGAGCTGTTTGGATATTTGGGAGACGGGAAATGAGCTGGTGTGGTAAAGTGGAGAAAGTTTTCCTCAGTGTTTCTCTGCAGCTGGGAGGCATGCTGATAACCAGTCAAGATCAACCGTCCTGGCATACCAGAAGGATGGAGCCATTGGAAGCTGCATCCCATATGATCCCTTGGGGGGATGTGGATTGGATAATCCTGACTGGACCATTGGGGGGGAGGGTTTTAAGGATGCTTCCTATATGTGATTTTCACACCTATTGCCTCAGACCTTGCTTTTCTTTGGTTGCATTCAGTTCATACTCAGTAAAAGTACCTTTCTCTATGAAAATGGAGTCGGAGTTTTTCTTTCTTTAAGCAAGGTCTGCAATTAACAGCCATCCCGGAAAACTACCATGGGGGCTGAGCAAAGAATGTCTGACCAAGACAGCGACCAGGAGGACATGGGAGCTGCTGGTTCCACAACCTCCCCGTCACACCCTGGCTGGGAGGCTTCAGACTGGATGGCTGATTTATAGCTTGAGGAAAAGCCAGACAGAGCCAAATGGTCACTGGGTGTGGGGGGGTTGCCAGAGCTGGAGAAGACCCCCCAAGGAGTAACAACTACCAGATGCTAACACTGAGATGTTGCCTGGCAGGAAGAGCAGAAAGAAAATCTCCTGATGACCCAGGCTTTGCAACTACTGAGAGAGGCTTGTGAGAGTCAAAGAGCCCATGAAAGTTATGGATTGCCTGTCCATGGGTTGCCTGCCGGGGGGAGGCTGAATGCCCCCGGGTAAAACTGAGGCTGCTGCTTGTGTAGAAGAGAGAGCCCAAACCCGGGAAGAGACAGCTCAGGCCTCTGGAATTCAAGCGGCTGCTGCAATCCAGGGGCCCCCTGCTGGGCAGGCATTGCCACAGAGGCGAAAAAAGCCTAACATTTCCTTGCTATCAGTAAGATATGGGGGAGATCCGAAAGGATTGGAATTCTTTTTAACCGAAGTGTGGAACCACATGCAAGACTGGGGGGAGGATTTCTCCTCAGATGCCACATGCATGTGGTGGAGGGGGTGGCAGCTGAATGGATGGTGGGACTTCATGATGAAGATTCCCTTCTGATGAGAAATTATGTTCATGGCAGCCCTCAGAATGTGCTTTGAGGACCCGTTAGCTGAGCGAAGGGCGAGAATCAGAATGAAGTCCATGCATCGGGGCGGAGATAGGTGGTGGAGTACACCCAGGAATTCCGCGAACTGGTGCCCTACATGAGAGGGTGGTCAGAAATAGCCCTGCTAGAAAGCTATAAGGATGGCCTCAATGAGGATGTCTACAAGGATTGCTGTTCCCGAGGGGCCCCTAGGGATCTGCAAAGTTGGTACATGCTGGCTGCTGATGTGGAGATCGACTTGGCCAGAGATCGGTACCGCGGTGGGCACACCTGGAGCAATCCACCCTCCTCACCCCACAAGGCGGCTCCAAAGGCCGCAGTGGGACCTGCAGTCTCCAAGCCGAAGTCCACCACGTGCTTCAGATGTGGAAAGGAGGGGCACCAAGCGGCTGAGTGCTTTTCCAAGGTGACCCCTAGTGAAGGGAAGAGAGTCAACAAACTGCCCACAAAACCCAGCGAGACTGCCCTAAAAGGGGTAGAAGTCGTTGAGTTCACTCCCCTGAAACAGGATGAGTTGGGAACTCTGACCCACGCCAATGACAGTGAAACCAAAACTGATTCCAACGAGGACCTCCTGGAAAATCACAGTGAGGGACCCATGACCATCCCAGTGGAACTAAAGGTACCATCCACCAGGGCTCACGGGAAGATGCTAGCCCTTCTAGATTTGGGATGCACAAGGTGTGTTATCAGCCCAGAGATTGTGGAAAAGATGAGTCTAAGACTAAAAATGATGAAAAGGCCCATTGCATACTGTCAGCTAGACGGGTCGGTAGCTGGGGGGGGGGGCAGCCCATTTTGTAACCGAATGGATTGAGATGAGGATGGGGGATCACCAAGAAACTCAGAGCTTTATTGTGGCCTCTGGCATGGAACAACCCCTCCGACTTGGGCTGCCCTGGCTCCAAAAATTGAACCCGGGCATAAATTGGAGGACAGGTGTGTTGCGCATCCGCTCTAACCAGCAAGGGAAGAAAGGGGGGAGCCCCTATTGCATGGCCAAAGTGGCAAGTGAGGTGGCAGAGACTGCAACGGAACACATTGTGGGGGAAGAAAAGATCCCAAAAAAGTACCGGGACCTCTGGGAGGTGTTTAGTGAGAAGCCGTCAGATGTGCTGCCCCCTCACTGGCCTACAGACTGTAGTATAGAAATCCTTCCCGGGGTAAAACTCCCTAAACCAAAGATCTACCCCATGACGCCCCCGGGAGTTGGGGGAACTATGAGACTTTATTGATAAAAACCTAAAACGTGGCTTCATCCAACTGACTAGGTTGCGTGTAGCCACCCCGGTGCTATTCTGGGAGAAGAAGGATGGGTCTTTTCTCCTGGTGGTTGACTATAAGAACTAAAATGCTATTTGCATGGAAAATGTCTACCCACTGCCCCTCAAGAAGGAAATGCTAGCCCACCTGGCCAAGAGGAAGATTTTTACTAAGATGGACTTGCGGGAGGCGTATTATAGAGTTTGAATTAAGGAAGGTGATGAATGGAAAACTGCTTTCAACTGCCCGCTGGGATGTTTCTAGTTTAGGGTGCTCCCTTTCAGACTACAAGGAGCCCCTGCAGTGTTCATGCAACTGATCAACGAAGTACTGCATGAGCACCTTTACAAGGGGGTCCTGGTCTACTTGGTTGACATTCTTATTTACACAGAGACCATGGATGACCATGTAAAACTGGTGAGAGCAGTCCTGAAAAAACTTAGAGCTGCGGAGCTGTATGCTAAGCTGTCAAAATGCGAATTCCACCAGACTAAAATTGACTATCTGGAGTACCGCATATTGCATGAGGGGATAGAAATGGACCCAGAAGAGGTCCACAAATGTACCCGCAAACAACTACAAAGCGTCCTGGGTTTTGGTAACTTCTATCAACAGTTCATCCCCTCGTTCGCAAAAATTGCCTTACCGATTACTAACCTCCTGAAAACAAAAGGAGAGGAGAGGCCAAAACCCTCCTGGCCTCTCGAATGGACTATGGAATGTCAGGCGGCTTTTGAGAAAGTGAAATGACTGTTTGCCGCCGAACCAGTCCTTAAATATCCTGACATGGAGGCCCCGTTTGTTGTTCAGGCCGACGCCAGCAATATGGCCATTGGAGCAGTGTTACTTCAAGTCAATGCCGAGGGGAATTTGCAACCCTGTGCCTATACCTCTTGGAAATTATCTGAGACCGAGAGGAGATGGGCCATCTGGGAGAAGGAGGCTTTTGCTGTTCGTTGGGTGCTGTTAACGTGGAGGCATTTCCTGGAAGGGGCAAAACATCCCTTTGAGGTGTGGACTGATCACAAAAACTTAGAGGCCTTAAAAACACCCCAAAAATTGTCACCTAAGCAAGTCCGCTGTGACCAACACTTAAACCAATTTAATTTCTCTCTGTGCTACCTTCCTGGAGGGAAGAACTTTATGGCAGATGCCCTCTCGAGACTGCCTCAATACAATAGTGTTCGAGCAGAAGTGCTTTGTCCAGTTATCGAAACAGCTGGTGGCACAAATGGCTGTTTCGGGTCGGGGTGTTTGAGGATGAACAGTTTTTTCAATTTTTTGAATGCCCGCTGGCAGTCCAGAGTCCAAGCCAGTTTGCCCCCCCCCTCCTGTTTTTAATAGTTCTGTCAGGAGCAGTGCCACCTCAGCGAAAGCAGGGATGAACTGCCTGTAGAAGTTGGTGAACCCAAGGAAGCTCTGAAGTTATTTACGAGTGTGTGAGGGTTGCCAGTCCAGCACTGCTTTTACTTTTCTCGGTCCATCACAATTCCCTCCTAGGCAGGTCTTATGGAACTCACATTTTGTCAGTTTCATGTATAGTTTAGCCGCTAGGAGTTTTTTTAAGATTTGGCACACTAGTTTAGTGTGCTCTTCTAACATCTCATTGAATATGAGAATATCACCCAGATAGACTAGAATGCCCTTATAGAGGTGCTCATGCATTTGGTGGGCTGAATGATTCCTTTAGCTAGGTTGGTGTCGATGTATTTCCTCAGCTCGTCCATTTCCCTGGGGGTCATAGAATACATCTTTGGCTTAGGTAGCTTGGCTCCCAGTATGAACTCTATTGCGCGGTCAGTGGGGAGGCAGGGTGTTGCTTTTTTGTTCACTGAATGTGTCAGCCAATCCTCATACTGTTTGGGGACTTGGGGGCAACCCGGGGGCAAGTCAGCGATGGCAGCGGCTGTCTTGCAGGGGATGGGCTTGGCTGTTGGATCCGCCAATGGGGCCTTGTCGCTAAGGCGGGGTGGCAACAGTCCCACTCCTATCTTTAGCTTTCTATAGCCATCTGCCCACATGATGACTGGACCTCACTTGTCCAGCTAAGCGAGGCCCAGGATGACTGATTCTGTCATTTTTTTAAAAAAAAAGAGTTTTATTTTAGATTAAAAAAAAAAACAACACACAACAACATAAAAATATCATCCTTACAAACAATTATAGACAGCATCTCAATCGGTTGAAATCATTTCGTGCTTACAATTCTCCAGATCTCCTCATATAACAATTATTCTTTACTTAAACTGAAGATAAATATTTAAACATTTCATATATGCTATCTCATCTCCATACTTTTTTGTCAAACCATTAATAAAATATCTCCCATATCAAATAATATTATTTATCTTCCCGTTCTCTTATTTCAAATGTCAATCTACTCATTTCAGCACAGTCCAACATTTTCATAATAATTTCTTCATCAGTAATTATCTTCTCTCCTTTCCAGTTTTTGGCAAATACAATTCTGGCCACTGTTAAAATGTTCACAATTAAGTATTGTAATTCTTTATTAAATGTCTCTGGTAAAATTCCTAATAAAAATATTTCTGGTTTAAAGTCAATATGTCTCTTTGTCATTTTTTCTAACCACATATGTATTTTAGTCCAAAATCTCCTTGCTTCCACGCATGTCCACCACATATGGTAGTATGATCCTGGAGTTTGATGACACTTCCAACATTTCTCCGATTTATTCTTAAACATCCTGGCTATTCTCGTTGGGGGTAAATGCTACCTGTAAAACATCTTATACAAATTATATGCTGTTGACATTGTCATTTTATAATTATGTGACCACAATTTTTGCCATTTCTCTAAATCAATACTATAACCAAAATTTTTCCCCCATGCTATCATTGATTCTTTAACTTGTTCTTCTTCCAGTTTTGCTTCAAGTAAATATCCATATAACTTTTTAATTATATGGTCATCTGAACCCATTAATATCTTGTCTAAACCAGTTGAAACACTATAAATACCTTCTTGTTTAAAGTCTTCTCGATATCTGGAAAGTATTTGCATGTATGAAAACCAATCTATCTTAATTCCCTGATCTTCTAAGTTTTGTTTCAATTTAAGTTCACCCTTTTCATCCAATAATTCATTATATCTAACAATTTGCTCCCCTTCAAATACCGCTGGATAAGAAAAAGCTTCAATTGTAGATACCCAGACTGGAATCTTCAAATAATGGTATTTTTTGATCATCTACCATGTCAAAAACAAAGGTTCACATATCTGGTGTCTTCTAAAATACTCCTGAATTTTAGTTCCTTTATACCATAAGAAAGCATGCCATCCCATCAGCAAGTCATGTCCCTCCAAATTTAATAATCTAGTATTTTTCAATGTTACCCATTCTTTAATCCACATTAAACAAACCGCTTGATAGTATAATTCAAAATCCGGTAATCCAAAACCATCCCTCATTTTAGCATCTTGTAACAGTTTGAGTTTTATCCTTGCCTTCTTTCCCTGCCAAACATATTTCAAAACCATTTTATTTAAGTCTGAAAAAAATTCCTTACCCAGCTTTACAGGAATTGTCTGAAAAAGATACAAGATTCTAGGTAAAATATTCATCTTAATCGTTGCAATTCTACCAATCAAAGATAACTGCAAGTTTCCCCATTTCACCAAATCCTGTCCTATCTGTTGCTTGAGCTTATTATAATTATTTTCTTTAAGAGAAGTACATCTTGCTGTTAATTGAATCCCCAAGTATTTTAACTTATTTGTGACCTGCATCTTAGAGATCTCCCTCAGTTCTTCTTTTTGTTTTTTTAACATATTTTTAGTCATTATCTTCGTCTTCTCTTTATTAATTTTCAAATCAGCAACCTCCCCAAATTCACCTATTTTTTCTATCAATTTATTTATTGATGTTAATGGTTCTTCAACAATAAAAACAAGGGCATCAGCAAAATCTTGTAATTTATATTCTTCCTTTCTAATTTTCATTCCTTTTATCTCTTTTTCTTCGCTAACCTTTCTATTCAACACTTCCAACGTCAATATAAATAACAATGGGGATAAGGGACATCCTTGTCGAGTACCTTTTTCTATTTCAATAGCATCAGTCAATTCTCCATTAATCATTACCTTTGCTGTCTGTTTCCTATATATAGCTTCAATTGCCTGAATAAATTTCCTTCCAAAGCCCATCTCTTCCATTTGTGACATCATAAACCGCCAGTTCATATTATCAAATGCTTTTTGTGTGTCTAAAAATACCAAAGCCATTTGTTTTTCAGGGTGTGCTTCATAATATTCTAGAGTATTCAAGATTATTCTTATGTTGTCTCTGATTTGTCTTTTTGGAAGAAATCCATTTTGATCTGGATGAATAAAGTTATTCAAGTGTCTCTTAAGTCTTTCTGCCAGTATTGAAGCAAAGATTTTATAAACCGAATTTAGCAGGGATATAGGCCTATAGTTTTTAACTTGCTGTGGGTCTGTGTCTTCTTTATGAATCAGTGTGATATAAGCCTCAATCCATGATTGGGTTATTGTTTTATTTGTCATTACTTCATTCATAACATCCAAAAGTGGGAGGCATAAGGATTCTTGTAATGTCTTATAATATTCAACAGGCAAACCATCTGGTCCTGGTGTCTTTCCATTTTTTTTGTTTTTTAATTGCTTCTGTTAGTTCCATCATTGTTATATGCCCATTTAGCATTTCTTCAAGGTTCTTAGGGATCACAGGTAGTTTTGCATTCTGTAGGTATTTTTTAACTTTCCCCTCTTCAACCTGCTCTCTTTTATAAAGTTGCCTATAGTATTCTTTTATTTTATTATTATTATAGTATTATTTTTCCCATCTCTTTATTTCCAAATTTACTTTGTCCTTGGTCATCAATCAGTTGTGTTATTTTTTTTATTCCCTTTCTTTTTTCAATTTATATGCTAGCCACCTTCACGGTTTATTTGCATTTTCAAAATAGTTCTGTTTAGCACTTCTTATTTTTTGGGCTAGCTCTTCCTTCTCTAGTAAATCCATTTTATGTTTTAGCATATCCATTTTCATTTTTACATCTTTCTTATGTGGATCTTTCTGGAGTTCCTTTTCAAATCTCTTATATTCATTCTTTAATATTGTAAAAAATTGTCTTTTTTTCACATTCCTTTTCTTTATATAATCTATTATTATACCTCTAGTGTAGGCCTTCATTGTATCCCAACGGTTTTGTATTGATGTAACTTCCTTTTTATTCTCCTTAAAGAAAAACTCCAGCTCTCTTTGCATTTTCTGTACAAATT
This sequence comes from Arizona elegans, assembly GCA_022577455.1. Classification (NCBI taxonomy): domain Eukaryota; kingdom Metazoa; phylum Chordata; class Lepidosauria; order Squamata; family Colubridae; genus Arizona; species Arizona elegans. Next base: position 163,102,047 of record JAKOOJ010000001.1, read on the forward strand.
CTTTTTCTTTTAAAATTGTATTATTCAAAGTCCATCTAGCTTTCCTTTTTTGACCTTTCCAAGTTACTATCACTGGATTATGGTCAGCCCATAAGTTAGTGTCTATTTCCACCTGTTCAATTTTCGGAATTAAGTCCATTGTTGTCCATATCATATCTAACCTGGACCAAGATGAGTGCCTGTTTGAATAGAAAATATACTGTCTATTCTTCCCATTTCTAATTCTCCATATATCTTTCAAATTTATTTCCTCTATCATTTTAAAGAAAGAGTTTGGCAGTGTCTTTCTATTATGCTTTCCTGTTTTTGTTGTTTTATAGTCCATTAAAATCTCCCATCATGCATATATTATCATAGTCCATTTCGATTATTTTCATATGTAAATTTTGATAGAAATCACTCTGATTGTTATTTGGTGCATATATTGCAACTAGAAGTATCTTCATATTATTATCAATTATCTCCACTATCAAAACTCTACCCTCTGAATCTGTGTATATTTGTTCCGCTTTTATTGAATTTTTAATATATAGAACAATGCCTCTCTTTTTGTGTTGCGATAATGATGAAAAAATTTTTCCAAGTTTAGTTTGTGCCAATAATTGTTCGTGTTGCTTTTTAATGTGAACTTCTTGCAAACAAATTATATCAAAATTTAACTTCTCTAATTTATGAAAAACCTTTCTTCTTTTCACAGCCGAATTAAGTCCATTTATATTTTTTGAAATTAATTTCGTTGTATCCATATTCATATTTTATATGCAGGTTTTATTGCTCTAGTTGATCTTACTTCCCATTGTTCTTTGAATTCCACGGTCCCACCAACAGCGCCTTCCGTTGATTCAATCATTACCATTTCCTCTTCTGTAGGTTTTGTAGACATCAGTGTAGCTTGTGTTTCTGTTTCCATTGCCACTTCCTTTTCCTTTAAAAAATCTTCATAAAAAGCTCTCACTATATCAATTGTATCTAGCCTATATCTTTGAAGTTGCCAGGTTATGATCAATCCTTCTGGTATCAGCCATCTAAAATTAACACCCTTTTGAATTAGTATCTTAGTCAAAAATTTATACTCTTTTCTCGCATCTCTCACTTTCCTATTTGTTTCAAGACTACCATTTCCTTCTCCTTGAATTTCAATGCTTTTTCTCTCGCCACTTGAAGAATTTGTGCTTTGATCGATTTCTTAGTAAATCTTATATGGACTTCTCTTGGTAATTTATTGCGCATAGCATATCTAGTGTGAACTCGATAAATCTCGTCCACACCGTATGCCATCTCCTCTTTAGGTATCTCCAAAGCATCAGCAAGCATAGAAATCATGACATTCGCAAGATTTTCTCCTTTCTTTTCCTCCACATTTTGAAATCTAAGATAGAATTCTGCTCTATCCATTTCCAGTACCACTACTGCACTTCTTTCACTTTCCACCTCTCTCAGTCTATTGTCAAAATCTTTCATTTTTTCCCCCTTTTGGTCATCCTTCTTCTCAAGCTCTTGTAGTCTTCCTTCAAATTTTGACATTGCCTATTGGATGCTAACCACTTTTTCATCTGTCTTTATTAATTGTTGTTCCATCCATTGGACATTCTCATCTGTCTAAAGTAATTGTTGTTCCATCCTCTGAACTGCTCTCAAAATTGCTTGTAGCGACGCTTCTTTCTCTTTCTCTTGTTGTGTCATGGTCTGGATCGGACATTGTCCTCCAGATGGAGATGCAGAAGATGTGGTTGCAGCTTCCACTGTTACTGTTTTTTTACTCATTTTATTATAATCCACTGGTGTAAAGACCAAAAGAGAAGATAAATTTTTTTTTAAAAAAAAGGGAACCAAAAAGGGAAAAAGGAAAAGGAGAGGCAAAAAGGCGAAAAATCAAATATGGAAAAAGAAAAAAAAGAAAAAAAGAAAAACAAGCCGGGTTCTTCCAAACCCTAATCCAACTAAGATTCCATTAAAAAGGGAAAAAGAAAGGGGAAAAAAGGAGTGAGAGAGAAAAAAATTCATTTATAAACAAAATATCAAGGAGAAAAAAAATGATGAATTATAAAAATATAGAAGTCCAAAATCAAAAATCCACAATAGGAAAAAATATGGGGGGGGGAGAAAAAAAAAGCATAAGAGATAGGGGAAAAAAAAGAAAAGGAAAAGGAAAAAGAAAAAAGCTTCAGGTTCTTGAATGCCTAAATCCAATTCGATTCAAACCTTAAAAAGCCTCAAAATGAAAAAAGATCTTTCCTTATATTTATCCGGAAAGCGTACAGAGAGTTCTCTCGCATACAAGCCTCAGGAAGAGAGAATAACAGTAGCTGCCCAAAGGAGTGATGATAATAGAGAGGAAAATTCCCTTTCACACTTTTCCAAGGCTCCTACTTCAAAGTCACCAAGAACACCTGAATCAACAAGGCAAATAGATACTATCTCAGATGTTCTCTTCACTTATGCTAAACAAGCTGGAGCTCAGAGCCACTTTGTTATTATTTTGGCTACAATATATCTTTGATCTTTCTGCCTGGATACATTGCAGCTGAATTTCTTCTCTTCTTTTCTTTTCCCCAGTAGATGGCAGCACTTTCACTCTCTTAGCTTTCCTACTTTAAAAATCCAAATCTTCTTTATTGAAAGTTATTTTTTTTAAAAAAAGGAAAAGTTATAAAAGAAAAAAAATCAGAGGAAAGGAAAAAAAAAGGCTTCACAATGGATCAATCACAATTCAGACAAGATTCTTTCTTTTTTTAAAAAACAAAGCACAGTCCCAAAAATCAATGCCTTCCCTTCTCATTCAGTCCAGTCTCGGTCTTAAAAAACAATTAGTTTAAAAGCCGTTCCAATCAGCAATCAGGTTTCAAATAGTCTATTTCAAAATAAATTCGCCGCTTAACTTCCTTTAGATAATCATCCACTCACTCATCTCTTAAGGTGAACTTGTCAGTCAAAATAAAGCTCTCTCACCAGATCGGATAGCTGTCATTCCTCTTTCTTCCTCCGAAGCTGCCCCAGCCTTGGCAGCCGCAATGGCTGCTTCCCCGCTGCCGGAAAAACGGCTTTCCTGGATCAATCAGGGACCTTGCGATGTCCCTGAGATTAACAGGAGGTGCCCTCCACTACCACAGTCAAACCTAGACTGTGGGGTCCTAACTGGACCGTCTGGCAGCGGGGCTATCGGTGGCTATTCTGGAGCCCCAAAATCGTGTGTCCGTCTTGCTGTGGCGTCAACTTCCGGTCACATTGTGTTTCTGTTTCCATTGCCTCCCTGGTGAGAGAGCTTTATTTTGACTGACAAAACTCACATTTTGTCAGTTCCATGTATAGTTTAGCCACTAGGAGTTTTTTCAAGATTTGGCACACTAGTTTAGTGTGCTCTTCTAATATCTCACTGAATATGAGAATATCACCCAGATAGACTAGAATGCCCTTATAGAGGTGCTCATGCATTTGGTGGGCTGAATGACTCCTTTAGCTAGGTTGGTGTCGATGTATTTCCTCAGCTCGTCCATTTCCCTGGGGGTCATAGAATACATCTTTGGCTTAGGTAGCTTGGCTCCCAGTATGAACTCTATTGCCCGGTCAGTGGGGAGGCAGGTGTTGCTTTTTTGTTCACTGAATGTGTCAGCCAAGTCCTGATACTGTTTGGGGACTTGGGGGCAACCTGGGGGCAAGTCAGCGATGGCGGCAGCTGTCTTGCAGGGGATGGGCTCGGGTGTTGGATCCGCCAATGGGGCCTTGTCCCTAAGGCGGGGTGGCAACAGTCCCACTCCTATCTTTAGCTTTCTGTAGCCATCTGCCCACATGATGACTGGACCTCACTTGTCCAGCTAAGCGAGGCCCAGGATGACTGATTCTGTCATTTTTGATGCCACCACAAAATGGATGAGTTCCCAGTGATGGCCCATTTCCAGTCTTACTGGTTCGGTGACTAAAGTGGCTGGGGAGCTACCTATCAATGTCCCATCAACTTGTTTGAAGCGAATGGGGTGCACCAGGGGGGGTCATGCTTATCCCTAAATTTTAGACAGTGGGGAGATTGATTAGGCATCTGGTGCACCTGATGGCTTCTGTGTCCCCCTGGGCTCCCATCCTGGGCACCACTATTTGCGATCTTATGGTGAAGGGGCAGATGGCTTCACTTACCATCACCTCGTCTTTGATGCTCTCACTGCTGTCACTCACAGCAGCCGGTGGGGCTTCTGAAGCTGGAGTCCCCCCTTTGCTGAAGGGGGAGGAACCTCAATGGCTTGCTGGGTGAATCTTCCCTTGTCCACTGGTTTGTGCAGGGTCCTTTTCACTTTGGGCCCCACTGGAGTCTGGGCCTGAGGGACTGGTGCTGGAGCCAGGTACTCTGATGCTTGTTGGCCTTGTTGGCCACACCTGAAGCACTTGATGGCCATGGTTGGGGCTGGCTTTTGATCTTCAGGCTGCCTCGTGGCAGCTTGAGAACCCAGGGTCTGTTTAGGCTTTTTGACTGGTGTGGCTTTTCAGTGCAGGTGAATCTCTAGGTCCATGGCCGCTGCCATCCAGAACCACTCCTGTAAGTGTTCATGGACTGCTCGGAAGATGCAAGCCTGCTGGAGTTCCTGGTCTAGGGCCTCCTTGAAGTGGTGGACAAGGAGATGCTCTGGCTAATCTTTCAGCTTTCCCACCACTCTTTGGAGTTCCCACACTAGTTCCTTCACATGGCACGCCTTTTGCTTGAGATCTCTGATCTCAGCCTCTGCCTCTTGTCCCTAGGCTGTGTCTTCGAACTAGGTCCTCAGCAGCTACAGAAACTCATTGGTGTCCTTGAGCTCAGGAGCCCCCTCATCATGCAGTTGAGCCACTCACTTGGCCGCCTCACCGTCCATGTTGTCGTAGATGGCCAAAATCATCTCCTGGTTGTACTGGTACTGGCCTCATAGTGATTGAGGTGGGACCAGATCTGATTCAAGAAGTATGCTAGCAGCAGCAGCATACTTTATTGCGGTCATAGACCAAAAAATCAAAACATCCAAGACACATAGCTGGCACACAACCAGACTGAAGTGCAGAATGGCAACAAGATCAGTGGTAGAAACCACTCTGTCAAACTCACAGTTTATGCATTTTAAATTTTTAGCTCCAATCTATATGGACTATAGTCGATTAAAATTGTACATAGGTAGAAAATACTATATTGCAATTTGCATAAAATCCACAAATCAGCACTTTATACAACCACCAGCTAACTCAACCGCTGGCGATCAATAAAGCTAACCTCAGTCAATGGGTCCAGCCCATCCCTTCCCTCAACTCTTACATCCCAAGACTGCAGCAAAAAAATTTGCTACCTTTAGTGTAATCTTAGAATCAGTATCTTGGAGTAAGAAGCGAAGACTAAGATTTTCAGATAATCCAGGAAATCTTTGGCAAATGGGAGAGATAAGTTCTGATCTTATCTCCCGATAATGGGGGCATGTAAATACGATGTGAGCCAACGATTCCGGAGATCGGCCATCACATGATCAGTGGGAGGATTTCACACACCCCGAGCACCTGCTATCTAGGATATTCGAGGGGATCACATTAAAACATGCCTTTAGAAAGGCCAACCTGTATTTAACAAAGGATAGCATAGAGAGATATTTGGGTGTGTGTGCATTTGGGGAGTAATACTGAGAGAAAATGGAGAACATACTCCCGCACCAAGTGCCAGATTCTGTTATCTTTCAATATCATCTAATTGCTGAAATATCAGCAATTTGGCTGCATCTGGGCCAAGCATAAGGGCTTCAATAGGGGGAATACCTATCTTCATAAGTTTGGTGTGAATATTGTGGGCCCAAGGACTGTGGAAGTCGTCCCGCCATAAGCACAGCCAGGCCTGAAGATGCTCCCAAAATGGCTTCAGGGATGACAATGTCTGGGTCTGTCTGGGTCTGTTAAATGGAACATGTTTTACTAGAAAAATATTTTTGAATCGTTTTGCTGATAAAACTCGAGTGGTAATTAGGAGGAGATGTCAAACATGTTTTCATGTTTATTTTTTAAATATCATCTAGATAACTTTTCCTTTATTTGTCTTCCCCATACTGTAGTCATATCTTGTTCACTTTGTCATTTAATTTTTCATTCAATTTGTACTGGTTACTCTTTACTATTTTGCAGTGCCATGTTTTGCATCCTATTTGATGCTAAATGAAACTTAATATAATTTAGTTTGAATACTACTTTAAACCACTTTCTAAAACACACAGTGAAATTAAAATAGTTTACATGTCTGATTGGAAGTATATTTCTGGTATGAATCAATTAAAAGTATGACATAGGAACAGTATATTATATGATTAAGTATATTATTTATATATTTCCTTTGAAAAATAATGTGCTTGTAATGTATAAGAATTTCAATAATTTCATCATGAATCTTGCTGAAAGTAGATTTGAGCTTTTACTTCCACCTATTTCAAATAATTCAGTCATAATCCAAATATTAGGTATGCCTTCCTTCAGTACTCAAGAAAGAAAACCCCCAACTTCATTTTCGTAGAGAAAGGTACTTTTACTGAGTGTGAACTGAATGCAACCAAAGAAAAGCAAGGTCTGAGACAATAGGCGAGAAAGTCACCTACAGAAAGCATTCCTAAAACCCTCCCCCCCAAAGGTCCAGTCAAGATTATCCAATCCACATCCCCCACAAGGGGTCGTGTGGGGTGCAGCTTCCAATGGCTCCATCCTTCTGGTATGCCAGGACGGTTGACCTTGATTGGTAATCAACGCGCCTCCCAGCTGCAGAGAAAGCACTGAGGAAAACTTTCTCCAATTCACTCCCTGTTACAAGACATCTCCACCAGCTCACTTCCCCCCTCCCAACTACCCAGACAGCTCCCCCCTCCCCCCGTTACAATGACAGCCATAGCAAGCAAGCAATATAAAAGCAGAGGCTGACATTTGGCCCACCTGCAGAAGAGACATTATTCCTACAAGAAAAACAGAATAAGGGAAAATAGAAAATCACATAAACAGGTAACATATGTACAGCTTCATAACTAAGGTTTATCAGGATATTTGGAATAAAACAATTGCAGCTGCTTCGGAGCTCTAACATCTTGCTCATTTACCCATACAGACTGAGCTAATGGGAAGTGTTTCCAGGCCACCAAGTACTGCACCTTCCCTCAATTTTTCCTAGAATCCAATATCTCTTTAATCTCAAAATGCTGTTTTCCTTCAATGAGTATGGGGACAGGAGGAGGTTCTTGGTCCAGACTCAGGGGAGACATACGCTCAGGTTTCAGCAAACTAACATGATACACAGGATGAATCCTCTGCAAGGTTTTAGGCAATTCTAATTGCACCGTAACTGAGTTAACCATGCATACAATAGAGAAAGGACCCACATATATGGGCCCAAGTTTTTTCGACTTTTGGATAGTTTGCAAGTACTTGGTGAAAAGGAAAACTCTATCTCCTACTTTGTAATCCCTACCCTGGATTCTTTTCTTATCAGCTTGGTTTTTATGGGCTCGGTGAGCCGCGTCAAGGGCCTTACGTGTTACAATCCAGGTACTATGTAGCTGTTCAATCCAGTCAGCCAATGAAGGTATTTGTGGGTTTTCCTGAGGCAACTCTAGGTTGGGCACAAAGTCTTGGCCTGAGGCTACCTTAAATGGGGTAAAACCAGTACTGCTATGTATAGAGTTATTATAGGCAATCTCTGCAAACGGCAACAGGTCCACCCAGTTATCTTGCTGATAATTTATGTATAATAATTTTATTATAATTATGTATATAAGGTATTGTTCCAACACTGAGTTAGTTCTTTCACAAGCCCCATTGGTCTGAGGATGGTGGATGGAGCTTAGCCCCTGGGTGGAGCCTAACAACCCCAGGAACTCCTTACAGAAGTGGGAGGTGAACTGAACCCCGGAGATTATTCGCTTCGGAGCCCCGTGTAATCTATACACATGCTGGACAAACAGTTTAGCCACAGTTTTAGCCAAAGGGATCTTGGGACATTGTATAAAATGCACTTGCTTAGAAAATAAATCAGTAACCACCCAAATGACCGTATTTCCCCCACTTTCGGGCAACTCAACAATAAAATCCATTGATATCTCCTTCCATGGGGCTCCCGGTCTGGCTACACTCTGAAGTAACCCAGGGGTTTTCCCTGGAGGCTTATTTGCTGACATACATATAGGGCAGCTCACCAACTAGGCTTCTATGTCTTTCTTTAGTGCCAACCACCAGAATTGTTGTTTAACTAAATGCAATGTCTTCACAAATCCAAAATGCCCAGCAATTTTAGCATCATGGGCGTATTGTAATACTGCCCCCCTCAGGCTGGCGGGGACATACAGTTTCGCTCCCACCCAGGTGAGACCTTCACAAAGTGTACACTCATTGGAGTGAGCTAAAAACCACTCATCAGTTTTTAATGCTTCTTTTAACTGCTCACTCAAGTCACTGGACAAGGTTAGGTCCCCTTTCGCCTGGGCTCTGGTAACTACTGGAGCATCCAGCTGTTTCGAGGGGGACAACCAGACAAATCACTTTGGCCTGAGCACTATTATATTGAGGTAGTCTCAAGAGGGCATCTGCCATAAAGCTCTTCCCCCCAGGAAGGTAGCGCAGGAAGAAATTAAAGCGGTTAAAATGTTGGACCCAGCGAACTTGCTTAGGTGACAATTTTCAGGGCGTCTTTATGGCTTCTAAGTTTTGTGATCAGACCACACCTCAAAAGGGTGCTTCGCCCCTTCCAGGAAGTGCCTCCATGTTAGTAGCGCCCAGCGAACAGCAAAAGCCTCCTTCTCCCAGATAGCCCATTTCCTTTCGGTTTCAGATAATTTCAAAGAAGTATAGGCACAGGGTTGTAAATTTCCCTCAGCATTGGCTTGGAGTAACACTGCTCCACATCAGCCACATCACTCGCATCAGCCTGGATGACAAAAGGGGCCTCCATGTCAGGGTGTTTCAAGACTGGTTCAGCGGCAAACAGTCATTTCAGTTTTTCGAAAGCCATCTGACATTCCATAGTCCACTTGAGAGGCTAGGAAGGTTTTGGTTTCACCACACCCTTTGTTTTCAGGAGGTTAGTAATTGGTAAGGCAATCTTCACGAACAAGGGGATGAACTGTCGATAGAAGTTAGCAAATCCCAGGAAGCTTTGTAGTTGTTTGCAGGTACGTGGAGGTGCCCATTTCAGGACTGCTCGAACTTTCTCCGGATCCATTTCTATCCCCTCATTCAAGATGCAGTACCCCAAATAGTCAATTTTAGTCTGGTGGAATTCACATTTTGACAACTTAGCATACAGCTCAGCAGCTCTAAGTTTTTTCAGGAACACTCTCACCAGTTTTACATGGTCATCCATGGTCTTTGTGTAAATAAGAATGTCAATCAGGTAGACCAGGACCCCCTTGTAAAGGTGCTCATGCAGTACTTCGTTGATCAGTTGCATAAACACTGCAGGGGCTCCTTGTAGTCTGAAAGGGAGCACCCTAAAGTGGAAACATCCCAGCGGGCAGTTGAAAGCAGTTTTCCATTCATCACCTTCCTTAATTCGAACTCTATAATACTAAGTATTAATACTTAATACTAAGTCCATCTTAGTAAAAATCTTCCCCTTGGCCAGGTGGGCTAGCATGTCTTTCATGAGGGGTAGGGGGTAGACATTTTCCACACAAATAGCATTTTAGTTCTTATAGTCAACCACCAGGAGAAAAGACCCATCCTTCTTCTCCCAGAATAGCACTGGGGTGGCTACTCACGGCCTAGCCGATTGGATGAAACCGTGTTTTAGGTTTTTATCAATGAAGTTTCATAGTTCCCCCAACTCCCAGGGAGTCATGGGGTAGATTTTTGGTTTAGGGAGTTTCACCCCAGGAAGGATTTCTATACTATAGTCTGTAGGCTGATGGGGGGGATAGCACATCTGACGGCTTCTCACTAAGCGCCTCTCAGAGGTCCCAGCACTCTTTTGGGATTTTTTCCTCCCCCACAATGTGTTCTGTTGTGGCCGTCGCCAATTCAGTCGCCACTTTGGCCATGCAATAGGGGCTTCCCCCTCTCCTCCCTTCCTGGCTAGAGTGGATATGTAAAATGCCCCTCCTCCAATTTACGCTTGGGTTCCATTTTCGGAACCAGGGCAGTCCAAATACGAGGGGTCGTTCCATTCAGGGGCCACAGAGTTTCTTGGTGATCACCCATCCACATCTCAACTTGTTCGGTTACAAAATGGGCTGCCTCCCCCAACTACTGACCCGTCTAGTTGACAGAATGTGATGGGCCTTTTCATCATTCTTAGTCTTAGACCCATCTTTTCCATGATCTCAGGGCTGATGACACACCTTGTGCACCCCAAATCTAGAAGGGCTAGCATCTTCCTGTGGGCCCCAGTAGATGGTACCTTTAGTTCTACTGGAATGGTTATGAGTCCCCCACTCTGACTTACCGTGAGGTCCTCATCGGAATCAGTTTCGGTTTTGCTGTCATTGGCGGGGGTCAGAGTTCCCAGCTCTCCCCGGTTTGGGGGAGCAAACTCAATGACTTCCATCCCTCCTCGCGGGGTTTGTCGGGTGGTTTGTCGGCTCTCTTCCCTCCACCAGGGGTTGCCTTGGTTCCAAGCTTAGTGAAACAATCAGCCGCTTGGTGCCCCTCCTTTCCACACCTGAAGCGTGCAGTGGACTTTGACTTGGTCCTGCGGGTCTCCCCGCAGCCTTTGGAGCCCCCTTGTGGGGTGAGGAGAGTGGCTTGTTCCAGGTGAAGCTACCGCAGTAGCAATCTCTGGCCAAGTCGATGTCCATGTCGGCAGCCAGCACGTACCAACTTTGCAGGTCCCGAGGCGCCCCTTGGGAGCAACAATCCTTGTAGACATCCTCATAGAGGCCATTCTTATAGCTTTCCAGCAGGGCAACTTCTGACCACCCTCTCATGTAACGCACTAGCTCGCAGAACTCCTGGGTGTACTCAGCCACTGATCTCCGCCCCGATTTATGGACTTTATCCTGATTCTCGCCTTTCGCTCAGCTAATGGGTCCTCAAAGCACGTTCTGAGAGCTGCAATAAACTGGTCATAATTTCTCATCAAAGGGGAATCTTCATTATGGAATCCCACCATCCACTCAGCTGCCACCCCCTCCACGGTCCTGGTAACGCACCTCACCCATGTGGCATCTGAGGTGAAATCCTCTCCCCATTCTTGCATGTGATTCCACACTTGGGTTAAGAAGAACCCCAGTCCTTTCGGATCTCCCCCGTATTTTACTGGTAGCAGAGGGATTTTGGGTTTTTTCGTCTCCGTGGCAATGCCTGTCCAGCAGGGGGGCCCTGGATTGCAGCCGCCGCTTGAGTTCCAGAGGCCTCTTTCCAGATCTCTCTTCTAAGCAAGCAGAAGCCTCAATTTCACCCCCGGGGTGATCAGCCAGCAGGCAGACCATAGGCAGGCAATCCATACCTTTCACAGGCTCTTCAACTCTCACAAGCCTCTCTCAGTAGTTGTAAAGCCTGGGTCAACAGGAGGTCTTCTTTCTGCTTTTCCTGCCAGGCAGTGTCTCCGTGTCGGCATCTGCTAGTTATTACCCCTGGGGGTGGGTTTTCTCCTCCGGCTCTGGCAACCTCTCCATGCCCAGTGACTATTTGGCTCTCACTGGCTTTTCCTCAAGCTGTAAATCAGCCATCCACTCCAAAGCTTCCCAGCTGGGGCATGACTGGGAGGTAGTGGATCCAGCAGCCCCCATGTCCTCCTGGTCGCTGTCTTGGTCAGACATTCTTTGCTCAGCCCCCACGGTAGTTTTCCAGGATGGCTATTAATTTGAGACCTTGCTTAATGTCAGGTATGCCTCATTTCAGTACTCAAGAAAGAAAAACCCCGACTCCATTTTTGTAGAGAAAGGTACTTTTGCTGAGTATGAACTGAATGCAACTAAAGAAAAGCAAGGTCTGAGGTGCGAAAATCACATACAGAAAGCATCCCTAAAACCCTCCCCCCAAGGCTCCAGTCAGGATTATCCAATCCACATCCCCCCAAGGGGTCATGTAGGGTAGCTTCCGATGGCTCCATCCTTCTGGTATGCCAGGACGGTTGACCTTACTGGTTATTAGCACGCCTCCCAGCTGCAAGTAATTTAAAAGCGGAGGCTGACACTAAATTTATTACTTGTAAAGTAGAAAATAAAATGAACCTAGTCTGCATTTAAGGATATAGAGTACTTTCTGCTTGAAATTACACAGAGCAATTAAATTTTGTGGATGCTTTATTAGTTTTAATTTGCTCTGAATCATTGTTAGATTGAGTGGAACATTCATAAATGAATAAACAAATAATATATTTAACTTGAAACTATGTGCAGGAGCCTGGATATTCACTGGAGGTACCCATTATGGACTGATGAAGTATATTGGAGAAGTAGTGCGAAATAATACTATCAGTAGGAACTCAGAAGAGAATGTGGTTGCTATTGGCATAGCTGCTTGGGGCATGGTATCTAATCGTGAGAATCTTATCAGAAACTGTGATACTGAGGTACTGAATTTGGTTAACAATTTACATTCAAGATTATTTCAGTCCCAACATTACATATAGGGGGAGATTTACTCATTTAAATCTATTCTATTGCTTCTTGTCTACAGTGATATTTGAAACAAGATCTTAACATTATATAATCTATAGTTCTTGAATCTTGAACAATTATAGATCTTGATTAATGAAATGACTGAAAGAATGTATCAATTACAAAACAATAAATTGAACTGCAAATCATGTGGAAAGTCAAATTAGTCTTAGAAATGAATTATGTAAATTGACAGAATAAGGAAAGGATAGAATAAAACAAAGTTTATATTCATATAAAGATGGACTAAGTTATAATTTAGCAAAAAAGATTTTAAAAAATGAAGGGAAACTTGCATATTAAAATTGGTGACATTATTTTCAAATGGCTGTTTACAAGAATAGAGTTAATGAGTGAAATGTAAACAAGAGATCCACTTCTTCATTCCCCCAAACCTTGGCTCCTACTCTCCCCACCCATTTCTTCATGGAGAAATTGTTTTTGCCAATGCAGAAAGGCTGATGCCTAGCCTATCTGGTGGCAGCATGCATGGGCAACCTTAAGAGAGCAATGCTTGCAGATATTGCAACCAATGCAGCTCTAATCAGGGCTTGAGATTCCAAAAGTTCATGAGCTAAGTTTAGTGTGATTTCTTGTCCAAATGAATACGCATTTATTGTGTTATTAACCTTCATTTCTCAAAATTTGAAAAAGGGCTGCTAAAGATAATATGTAAGTAATGCAAAAAATATGATGTTGAAAGGAATTTTATATCTAAATATTTTATCTAATTCCCAGACATACTACTCAACACACTACATCATGGATGATCTCAAGAAGGACCTTTTATACTGCTTAGATAATAACCATACTCATCTAATTTTGGTGGATAATGGAACTCATGGGTATCAAGGCATAGAGACAAAGTTACGCACCCAGTTAGAAAAATATATTTCAGAATGCATTATTCCAGGTCAGTATCTAATAGGGATTATTATTTTAGAATTAAGTATCAATTAACATGAAATGTTACAGTTATTTTTGAGGATGAATACATTCATTTGACTCACATATTGTTTAGGGTTTTTTTAATTAGAACATGTTATATTTAAAAGGCAACTATATTAATGTAACAAGTGAATGAATCAATAAATATATTTAAGATAAAATATTTTCTTTACTGATTATACTGAACAGTTATTATATGGAATACATGGAAAATTATTTCTGGGTACACTGTGATTTACAAAAGAACATGAGCAAAACTATCAGCTTCAGATCTTGAACTCATACCATGCAGCCGCTGAAAGACCATATACCCCAAGAAGCCAGAAAATGTATTTCATTGTTTGTGTTTGAACGAATTAAGAGAATCATATTTCTCTACAGTATTTCTGTGGATACATGAATGACAATGCACTTTTGTAATGATCAAGGTCCTTTGAGATATTATAGGCTTTTTAAGTATTGAGGTAATGACTTTTTAGATTCTCAGAAACTGTATAGCAAATATCTTTGGAATACAAAGAAATATTTAAGATGTGGCAAAAGTATGGTGACTCAAACTAACCCCTGGCATGAAGATGGCAAGGAAGTAACCGGCAGTAGGGAGAAAGCAGAGCTTGCTTAAGTCATTCTTTGCATCAGTCCAACATACCAAAAAAATTACTGTAAAAGACAAACTAGAAATAAAAATTAAAATAAGCAAGAAAATGGTAAGAGAACACCTATCTGACCTTGATGAATATCTGACAAAAAATATAAATCATCGGGACATGACAGATTACATCTGAGTTCTGAAGGAGCTGGCACATTTGTTATCTCAGAACCACTATACCATATCTTTCAAAAATCCTGGAGCACCGGGGAAGTACTTGAGGATTGGAAAAGGACTGATGTGGTTCCCATCGTCAGGAAAGGAAAAAGTCTAATATCAATACCTGGGAAGATCCTGGAAAAGATAATAAAAAACCAGATCTGCAAACATCTAGAAACAAATAAAGTTATAACTAGTAGCCAACATGGATTTGTTAAAAACAGATCATGCCAAACCAATCTTATTTCATTCTTTGATAAAGTCACTAAATTAGTAGACCAGCAAAATGCTGTGGACATAGATGATTAGTCATATTTCTATGCCGCCCACTCTCCGAGGACTCTGGGCTTACACCAAAGACAGTATACTAAATAGCATATCCAATCTGGGTCCTCATTTTACCCACCTCGGAAGGATGGAAGGCTAAGTCAACCTTGAGCCGGTGAGATTTGATCCGCTGATCTGCTGAACTAGCAGTCAGCTGAAGTAGCTGCAGTACTGCACTCTAACCACTGCGCCACCTCGACTCTTAGATTTCAGTAAGGTTAAGGTGACCAGATTTTAACATTGGTAAAAAGGGACACCACTGTGGGTGTGGTTTATTTTGTGGGCGTGGCTTGGAGGTCATGTGACTGGTAGGCGTGGCTAGCTGGTCCTGTGACTAGGTGGCCATGGCTATGTGTATAGGGACTACTCAGAGGGCTGAAAAAAGTCATTTCTGACAGGTCCTCGCACTTTTGACTGGTCCTCACACTTATGACCATCTTCACATTTATGCCCGTGCAGCATTCTTAACAACCATGTCACTCATTTCACAACTGCTTCTCTTCACCATGATGACAATATAGGGCAAAAATGTAAAATGTGAGGACAGTCGTAAGTTCGAGGACTGGTCAAAAGTGCGAGGACCAGTCAAAAATAACTTTTTCAGCCCTCTGAGTAGTCCATATGCATTAAAGGATACAGCAATAGAGAGGGATGAAGGAAGGGAAATTAGAGTAGGAGTGAGGGTAAGAGAGGGAGGAAGAGAGGAGGAGAAGTAGAAAGGAAGAGGAAGTAGGGAGGAGAAAAAGAGGGTGCGGGGGAAGAGAAAGTAAGAAGGAAGAAAAGAGAGAGGTGGTAGGTTTGAGGAGAAAGATTGCTGTACAATAAAAAAGATGAAAGGGAAGAAAGCCAACCCCAAACAAATATAAAGATATTAAGATAAAGAATGAATTGTTAAACTTTAAAGAATAAAAGAGAACAAATATAGATAAATAGCAATAATTAGAAACACACATACAAACATACAATGTATTTTCTTTGAACAGAATTTAAACAGTGTTTAGTCATTTCAATTAAATTTACAGTTTCTATATTTCCTTTTTGCCATATTTATTCCTCATCTATTTTTTAAAAAAACCAATATTACCCTTCATCCTCATCTCTAATCTTAATCAAATTCAATTTTTCCCTTCTATTCTATATTATACCCCTTCCCATTGTCATCTATTTTTATATCCATCCTCATATTGGTTAATTATGTAATTATGTAATACAGTTGTTTAATACAAATTCAACATTTTAATATAAATCAATTAGTTATATAACCATTTTTTTGTATATTAATCAATATGAACATGAATATTCCAATTATTTCCATACAATCCAATTTCTTACAAATCAATTAATTATATTTACCAATAATAATAAACCAAATAATTTCCCCCATATATTCCTCCAACCACAACTTAACCATTTCTGCTTTCAACACAATATACAATTATTAATAGTATCTCAATTATTACAATTCCCTAGTTAAATAGAGCTTTTTTTCTTTTGTGTTTTAAAATCTTGAATTCTCCTCTTTTGCCCTAAATTTCCCATTGTTTGCAGTTTTGCACCTACCTTTTTTGGTGAGGAAAAAGAAAAAGAAATCTCTCTCTGCCTCATTTTGTCACCTTGTAGCTTTACTTTCGCTTTCACTTTTTCAGCATAGCTAGGGGAAAAAAATCTGCTCCAGGAACTCTTTGCAGCCAATTAACCTATGCGGAAGCTGTAAGGGGCTGTTTTTTCTATTTTTGCAGGCATGGGTCTACTCATTTGTTTTCTTTTAACACTGATCAGCTGTAGGTCGGCCCTTTGAAGCCCCGCGGCAAGAGTTTAAACAGTTTTTTTTCCTCTAGCCATCAGCTGGGACTCAGGAGGCAGAATGAATAATCGGGACTTTTTTAAAACGCCACGGGACGCGGGACAAATTGCTAAAAATCGGGACTGTCCCGCCAAAAGCGGGACGTCTGGTCACTTTAAGTAAGGTATTTGACAAAGTAGACCATGACCTACTTCTTGGTAAGCTAGAAAAATGTGGAATAGACAACATAACCACCAGATGGATTTATAGCTTGCTGACAAATCATACTCAACGAGTAGTCCTTAATGGTACTACATCCACATGGAGAGAAGTAAGCAGTGGGGTACCACAAGGCTCAGTCTTAGGCCCAGTACTCTTTACGCATTAATTTTCATTAATGACTTAGATGAGGGACTAGAAGGGGAACTCATCAAATTTGCAGATGATACTAAACTGGCAGGAATAGCCAACACCCCAGAAGACAAACTCAGGATCCAAAAAGATCTTGACAAACTTGAACAAAGGGCCCTATTCAACAAAATGAATGGAGAAAAACAAAGTTTTACATTTAGGCACAAAAAATCAAAGGTATAAGTACAGATTAGGTGAGAGCTGGATGAAAAAAAGAAACTGTGAGAGGGACCTTACAGTCTTAGTGGATGATCACTTGAATATGAGCCAGCAGTGTGCAGCAGCAGCCAAAAAAGCTACTACAATCCTGGGTTGTATAAACAGAGGCATACAATCAAGATCACATGAAATATTAGTGCCACTTTATAAAACTCTAGTAAGATCACACCTGGAATACTGCAACCAATTTTGGTCACCATACTACAAAAAAGATGTTGAGACTCTGGAAAAAGTTCAAAGAAGAGCAACTCAAAGGCTTGGAGAGTAAACCATATGAAGAATGGCTGGAGATTTTGGGTTTGGCTAGTCTAAAGAAAATAAGAATTAGGGGTGACATGATAGCAGTATTCTAGTATTTGAGGGGCTGCTGCAAAGAAGAGGGGGTCAAATTATTCTTCAAAGCACCAGAGGATAGGACAAGAAACAATGGTTGGAAACTAATCATAGAGAGAAGCAATCTGGAATTAAGGAGAAACTTCCTAAGAGTGAGGACAATTAACCAGTGGAACAGCTTGCCTCCAGAAATCGTGGGTGCTTCATCACTGGAGGTTTTTAAGAAGAGACTAGACAGACACTTGTCTGAAATGGTGTAGGTTCTCCTGCTTGACTAGAAGACCTCCAAAGTCCCTTCCAGTTCTATTCTATTCACATACTTGGGATCATATTTAGATGTGAAATGTTTACTAACCCACAGGTGCTTTTTCAAGAGGCAACTGGACTTTTTTTTGTTTTTCCTTTAAGATGTTTTGCTTCTCATATAAGAAGCTTCTTCATTTCTGACTAAATGGTGGAGAATGGAAGGAATTATATTCCTTGCAATCATATGGTCATTGGAACTCTTTCTGAGAGTCATTGAGGCTATTTGGAGATTACTGACATTGAGATTTTTTTTGTTATACAGCACAAAGAAATAGATGGAAGCTGTAGAGGAAGCTGTATGGAGCAAGGAAATCCTGAGCATGGCTGTAAGCACCAATTTAACTGAAGCAAAAGATCCACCATCCTACTGCCACCTAGAGATTCTCATGACAGGGGAACTCACTCTGAGGATTTCATAGTAGCATAGTTAAATCAACAGTTACTTCATTACTGCAGGCTAGCAAGCAAAATATCACAATTCCTTATTAATTTTCAATTTCCACCTTTTTATAAAAATTGCATTTTATAGCTCTAATTGTTTTTTTTTTAAGTTTTTTATTATTTTAAAACATAAATATAAAACATATCTTTTCAAAACAAAGCTCTTGATCCGGTCACAAATTCATACAAAT
The DNA here is from genome assembly GCA_022577455.1 of Arizona elegans. Taxonomy (NCBI): domain Eukaryota; kingdom Metazoa; phylum Chordata; class Lepidosauria; order Squamata; family Colubridae; genus Arizona; species Arizona elegans. The sequence goes on from JAKOOJ010000001.1 coordinate 163,120,377, forward strand.
CACTAACAAATCTTAATTTTCAATTACGAGCTGAGGTACATCTTCACCCCGGACCACCCCAACGATGCCCTTGAAGTGATGTCCCGGTGCCTGGGGGCCATGCAGATCTGGATGGGGAGGAATAGGCTCAGGCTCAACCGATCCAAGACCGACCAAGAGTGGCTGTGGGTTCCGACGTCCCGATATAGTCAGTTGGCGCCATCACTAACTATTGGGGGCGAATCATTGGCCCCCACGGAGAGGATTCGCAACTTGGGTGTCCTCCTGGATTCACGGCTGTCTTTAGAAGAGCACTTGACGGCCGTGACTGGGAGGATTTTTCATCAGGTTCGCCTGATTCGCCAGTTGCGTCCCTTTCTGGATCGGGACTCCTTAAGCACGGTCACTCATGACCTTGTCACTTCCTGCCTGGACTATTGTAATGCTCTCTACATGGAGCTCTCCTTGAGGAGCACCCGGAGGCTCCAACTAGCGCAGAGTGCGGCCGCGTGGGTGGTAATGGGAGCGACATGGCGTTCCCATGTAACACCTCTCCTGTGCGAGCTGCACTGGCTCCCGGTGGTCTTCCGGGTGCGGTTCAAGGTTTTGGTTACCACCTTTAGAGCGCTCCATGGCTTAGGACCTGGTTACTTATGGGACCGCCTACTACCACCAATAGCCTCCCACTGGCCGGTACGCTCTCATAGAGAGGGGGTCCTCCGGGTGCCGTCGGCCAAACAATGTCGACTGGCAGCCCCCAGGGAGAGAGCCTTCTCTGGGGGCACCTACTATCTGGAATGAGCTCCCCCTGGAGATATGGAGGATCCCGGATCTGCGCACCTTCTGCCGCGCTCTCAAGAACTTTCTATTCCACCAGGCAGGCCTGGCCTAATCTTTTACCCCTTTTTCTCTTTTAATACGTAAATTTTAATCTGTTTTTAAATGATTGGGGTGTTTTAAATCTGTCTGGGCCAAATTTGTTTAATTCGGTTTTATTCTGTTTTTTAAATTTTGTATTTATGTATTTTATTGTTTGGCTGTTCACCGCCCTGAGTCCTTCGGGAGTAGGGCGGTATATAAATCAAATAAAGACTAAAGACTAAAGACTAAAGACTAAAGACTAAAGACTAAAGACTAAGGGTGGCACAGTGGTTAGAGTGCAGTACTGCAGCTACTTCAGCTGACTGCTAGTTCAGCAGATCAGCAGATCAAATCTCACCAGCTCAAGGTTGACTCAGCCTTCCATCCTTCTGAGGTGGGTAAAATGAGGACCCAGATTGTTGGGGGCAATATGCTAATGCAATATGCTAATATGCAATATGCTATGTGCTAACTTTGTAAACCACTTAGAGAGGGCTGTAAAGCACTATGAAGCAGTATAGAAGTCTAAATTAAAAAAACTAATACAACTTAATATTTTACTCAGTTATTTCTCTCAAATCTATTATTTAACTATGCTATTATTCCCAAAAACCCATTACTTAAATCTTAAATCTTAACCAATTATCATTCCCTTTTTCTCTTTCATTTGCTTAAATGGATATATTTTTAAAGTATAAGTCATATGATTATTATAAACATTCATAAAATATTGAATTTCAACATAATCATTTTATTCTTATTATTGAGCTCAACATTTATAATCTTTATTTCTGTTATTAAACCTAACTTATTCATTTCATTTTAACTATTTATTTATTTATTTATTTATTTATTTATTTATTTATTTATTTATTTAATTTATATACTGCCCTTCTCCCAGAAGGACTCAGGGTGGTGTACAGCCAGAATAAAACACACAGATATAAAATTTAAAAAACAATTTAAGAAATATTAAATAGTTTGGCTCATAACTAATTAAAATAAAACTACCCATTTTGGACATTTAAAAATTAAGCGTTAACGATTAAAAAATTTAAAAATTAGGCCCGTCCGGCTTGTTGGAATAAAAGTGTCTTGAGGGCCCGGCGGAAGGTGCGTAAGTCGGGAATCCTCTGCATCTCAGGGGGCAATTCATTCCAGAGGGCAGGAGCCCCCACAGAGAAGGCTCTCCCCCTGGGGGTTGCCAGCCGACATTGCTTGGCCGACGGCACTCGGAGGAGCCCCTCTCTGTGGGAGCGAATTGGCCGGTGGGAGGCTATTGGTAGCAGAAGGCGGTCTTGTAAATACCCAGGTCCTAAGCCATGGAGTGCTCTGAAGGTGGTAACCAATACCTTGAATCGCACCCGGAGGACCACCGGAAGCCAGTGCAGCTCGCGCAGGAGAAGTGTTACATGGGAGCGCCAAGACGCTCCCATAATCACCCGTGCGGCTGCATTCTGGACCAGTTGGAGCCTCCGGGTGCTCTTCAAGGGGAGCCCCATGTAGAGAGCATTACAGTAGTCCAGGCGGGAAGTAATGAGGGCATGAGTGACCATGCGTAGGGAGTCCCAATCCAGAAAGGGATGCAACTGGCGGATCAGGCGAACCTGATAAAAAGCCCCCCTGGCCACGGCCATCACATGTTCTTCTAAGGACAGCTGTGCATCCAGGAGGACACCTAAGTTGCGAGCCCTCTCCGTGGGGGCCAACGACTTGCCCCCAATAGTCAGAGATGGCATCAACTGACTATATTGAGACGCCGAGAGCCACAGCCACTCGGTCTTGGATGGGTTGAGCTTGAGCCTGTTTCTCCCCATCCAGATCCGCACAGCCTCCAGACACTAGGACATCACGTCAAGGGCATCATTGGGGTGGTCCAGGGTGGAGATGTACAGCTGAGTGTCATCAGTGTACTGGTGGAACTGCACTCCGAAACCACGGATGATCTCACCCAGTGGCTTCACATAAATGTTGAACAGAAGGGGCGAGAGGACCGACCCTTGCGGCACCCCACACATAAGTCACCTCGAGGTCGACCTCTGGCCCCCTGTCAACACAAACTGCGACCGGTCAGAGAGAAAGGAGGAGAATCACTGCAGCACGGTGCCTCCCACTCCTAACCCCTCTAACCGGCGCAGTATGATACCATGGTCGATGGTATCAAAAGCCGCTGAGAGATCTAATTGGACCAGGACAGAGGAAAAACCCCTGTCCCGAGCCCGCCAGAGATCATCAACCAATGTGACCAATGCCGTTTCCATGCTGTACCCAGGTCTGAAACCCGACTGGAATGGATCAAGATAGACCGCTTCATCCAGGTACTGGGGGAACTGTCGCGCCACCACATTCTCAACAACCTTCGCCACAAAACGGAGGTTGGAGACTGGACGATAATTCGCTAAAACAGCTGGGTCCAGGGAAGGCTTCTTGAGCAGGGGCCTCACCACCGCCTCTTTCAAGGTGGCGGGAAAGCAACCCTCACTCAAAGAAGCGTTGATAATCCTCTGGAGCCAGCCTCGTGTAACCTCCCGGGAAGCCAGCACCAGCCAGGAGGGACACTGGTCCAATAAACATGTGGCCATGCTAAATCTACCCAGAATCCTGTCCTCGTCTTCGGGAGTCACCGGGTCAAACTCCTCCCAGATAACACTTTCAAGACCTTCCTCCATCACCCCGTCTGAACCTACCCTGTCAGAGTCCAAGCCTTCCCGAATTTGAGCGATTTTGTCATGCAGATACTGAACAAAGTTCTCAGCTCTACCCTCCAAGGGGTCTTCCTGCGCTCCCAGATGGAGCAGGGAGCGGGTCACCCTAAAAAGGGTGGCTGGGCGGTTATCTGCAGATGCGATAAGAGCGGAAAAGTAGTCAGACTTTTCCGCTTTTATCACCACTAGGTAGGTATGGTGAGACCTCACCAGTGTTCGGTCAGATTCAGACCGGCTGGCCCTCCAACTGCTCTCTAGGCGTCTTTTCCGGTGCTTCATTTCCCTCAGCTCCTTGGAAAACCTGGGAGCCACCTGGGATCGGCACTGGGTCAGAGGCTTCAAAGGCATGACACGGTCCAAAGCTCCAGTGGCCGCCCTATCCCAGGCAGCCACCAGGTCTTCAGCTATGTCATGAGCCAGAACCTCAGGGAATGGCCCAAACTCCATCTGGAACCTATCTGGGTCCATCAGGCACCTGGGGCAGAACCACCTAATCGGTTCCACCTCCCTGCGGTGAGGTGTAGCAGTTTGAAGGTCAAGTCGAAGGAGCGAATGATCTGCCCATGACAAGGGCTCGATCACAATATCCCCTATATCAAAACCATTCAGCCACTGGCCAGAGACAAAAACCAAGTCCAGAGTGTGTCCCCCCGTGTGAGTGGGGCCATGAACTAACTGGGTCAGGTCCATGGCTGTCATGGAAGCCATGAACTCCTGAGCCGACTCAGATGTTTCACCGATAGATGGCAGGTTGAAATCCCCCATGATCATAAGCCTGGGGGTATCAACCACCACCTCGGCTATCACGTTGAGCAGCTCAGGCAAGGCTGCCGCCATGTGGCAGGGAGCCAGGTACGTGATCAGCAAGCCCATCTGGCCTCCATGGCCCCACTTCACAAGGAGGGACTCACATCCGGCTATCTGAGGCACAGTGGCCTCCCTCGGACCAAGACCTTCCTTTATAACAACTGCCACCACCCCCCACCCCTCCCCTGAGACCTCGGCTAATGGAATGCATGGAAACCTGGTGGGCACATTTCAACAAGAGGGAACCCCCCTCCAGGCCCAACCAAGTCTCCGTAATACCCACCAGGTCTGCTCCCCCCTCCTGAACGGATCACAAATGAGGGGGGCTTTATTTATCATGGACCTGACGTTGCACAACATCAACGGAAGGCCCAGGCCCTGAGGATCTGCGCAACCCAGGGAACAAGAAGAGCATTGGGGGCCAGAGTGCGCAATTGCTCGAAGATAGCGAGTGCGCACTCCCCTAACATGATATGGCCCTCTGCTCCCACCGTATCTGCCCCTCCCACACACAGTACCGATGGAACAGCCCTCATTGATACGGAAACTAGCCCCCTCCTCGACCCCTGACCTCGCACCCCCAGTCACATAGCCCCCTGTCGGACTAGGCCCAACCCTTCATGGGTTACCCTCAAACCCACCCCCCACCCCCTCCCCAGTGCCCCTAAAAAACTAATTAAAAAAGAATACAAAGCCTTTTTTTAAAAAAAACCCAACACCCTCCTGCCAAAAACCCCTCAAATTCCTCTTTGGAATTTGAAGCGTGCCACCTCTCGGGGTTCCAAAACCCATCATCAAGGTAGGCCCTCGATAGAGTGGAGGGCCAGACCTGTGAGAGGGGGAAATCACAGTTTGAGGAGTTCTGCCGGCGAATACATCCAGTAACTGGGTATAGCCCATGGCTGGGGGTCCATCACAGCAATCTAAGGTCCCGTGGAGAAAATGCCAGTCTCAGGTGCAAGTCATTAAACTCTTTGAGCTCCACTGCTCTCTCACAGTAGTGGGAGGAGTCTTAAGCCATTTCGGGCCCATATGTAAACACCAACCACCCTCTCACGGTGGCTGAATAGGGGGAAAGGAACAGCAGCCTTGGTCCGGCTCCTTCAATATTTGCGCCTCAACATACTCCTCTTTATTTTGACTATCCCACCTCATTTTATCTTTGCTATACAACCCAGCATCTTTATCTTTGTTGTTAAACCAATTATTTTTATTTCTTGGCTGTTAAACACAGCATATCCATTTTGTTTTTGGCTGTTAAACACAACATATTCATTTTTGTTTCTTGGCTGTTACACAGCATATTCATTTTTGTTTTGGCTGTTACACAGCATTATCATTTTTGTTTTGGCTGTTAAATACAGCATAGTCATTTTTATTTTCTGGCTGTTACACAGCATTGTCATTTTTGTTTGGCTGTTAAATACAGCATAGTAGTTTTTGTTTTCTGGCTGTTACACAGCATATCTATTTTTATTTTTTGGCTGTTAAACACAGCATAATCCTAGTTGGTTTAACTATTAATCCCTTCTTAATCCTTTCTTTGTTGTTCCCATCCGTTTATACATTACTTATTTTCAGATAATCATATTTATCCTTATCTTTTTCCATGACAATTTAACATTGAGACATGGTTCTTGCTTAAGTCATACCTTTAAATATATTTATAAATTCCTTTTAACATTTTAAATTAATCATATTTATCCTTATTCTTTTTCATAACAATTTAACATTGAAACATGGTTCTTGCTTCAAACATACCTTTAAATATATTCATCAATTCATTTTGCAAAGAATTTCCTTTTACAAAGAATTTCCATTTAACATTCTTAATTACTATAAAAACCTCCTTTTTATTATTACAATCCAACTTTACATTATTTTATTTTAAATCACATTATTTAAATCTTTTTTCTTTTTCCAGTTGTGTTTATCTTACTTCTTCATTTCCTTGCCTGCAAACATATATTTCTTCCATTTTCAAAGTTTTTAGTTTTGTCCTCCATAAATCATATTAAATCTTTTTCTTGTTTTTATTCCGGATATAATGTATCAAGTCTCCCTCTCTTGGGCCTATGCTTATTCCTTCTTTTGTTCCTGCACCAATTTTTAATTATTATTGTTTCAACTATAGGAGTTCCATTATAGTTCCTTTTCTTTTCACCAAAATCCAGCTGTCTGCAAACAGGAAAAAAAACTCCTCCACAAAGTCCCAGGGCTTTTATCTGTAGAACTCAGAATTTTCCATATCAAAAAAAAAAAAAAAAAAAAAAAAAAGTTACAAAGTTCCTTTTTAAACCAGATGGTGTCTCTCTACAATCCACATTTTCCAATAGTAATGCAAGCATCCATTTTGTGCAATTCTCTTTTTAATTTTAAAAGTACCAAATCTTCTTTTTTTTGTTTTAGAATCCAATTCGAATTTTTAAAGTATCCAGTTTTTTTTACCATATCTCAATAATTAATTCCTTTAGTTCTGTACAAAAATTAGTTGTTTCTCGGGTCTTTGTCTCTTTAAGGTTGCAGTTTAAAACTTTCCAAAGCCCCTTTGTTGCACAGCCGCTATTTTAGGCTAGGGGTCTTCTAAATAATAATATTGCTCCACATGTTGCTACAAGCCTGGGTTTGTTGTCACTCACCCGGCTTCAGAGAGCTCCGTTTCACTCCACTTTCCTCCAGCACTTTTCTTAACCCAGTTGTCACAGCTTCGTGGCAGCCTCTATGGCTGCCTCCTCCTGCTGCTGACTCACAGAGGATTCCCTCTGACCTCCAAGGAACTTGCCTGTTCCTCTTGGTCGTCCGAGGTGCCCCTCCTTTTCCCCCATCCCTACAGGACAGTTCCAGTCTGAAGACCCATTGGCAGCGGTTCAGCAGCTGGGGTTTTCGCAGGGCTCATCAGAGCCTGCTATTTCCCCGACTGTCTCGCTGTGTTGCCAAGCCGGAAGTCTCTATAGTTCTAATTGTTATATTTGAAAGCTCTTGTTGGATTTAAGACTGATTCGTGTTTTATCAAGTGCCCTATCTTCTGACCACACTGTGCTTGCCCATCTGCATATACAGTAGCTGGAATTGGAAACAAGTAAAACCAAAATTAAAAATAATATAAATTAAAAATGCTCAAGGACAAGCTCTAAAACCCTTAAAATAAAATCTATCAAATTCTTTATTACGGCCAAGAAGCAGATTTGGGTTCAAATCAGTAACAATATTATATAGGTTAAAGGGGAGTGAAATAAAGGTGGCTGAATAATTTATGTACACAAATAGGAAAAGTAAAACCATCAGACAAGAACTAGTGTAGCAGACCATATTTAAAGGATCCTGTTTCAGGTTTCACATTCAACACATTGCTAGGTGATTATAGCAATTTAATCAAGGCTAAGTAGATAGACAAATTCCCAAACAATGTCTGAGAATGAAAACTTGCCTGAGTAGTTTCACTTTCACTAGTAACACATGAAAGAGAACTCAAAATCCAGTTTGAAGCTCAGCCTCCCAGGTTTATCAGCCAGGCCAAGGGCCAGAGTTTCTTACAGGAGCAGAATATGCAAAAATGACTGCCAGAACAGGAGATCAAAGTATTATTTACAACAGAAAAGCAGGGCCAGACTGGGTCTTAAAATCAGGTGCAGCCAGCAATCTTTAATGAAGAAAATTGCTTCCTTGCTTGGCAAGGAGTCTCATTGAATGTTTTTGCTCTTCATTTTACTCCCTGAGACTAAGGACTTGGAGGCCATATCTCATCATCTAACTGTTCCAGCAATTCTGATGGTGCCTATATTTGATCAGTCTCAGATAATACCTGGCTTGGTGTCCTGAAGCTGTCAGTTGGGGCAGCTTTTCAGAATTAGAATCATTAAAACACTTAGATAATTAAAAAATAGGTAATAATATACTAAGATGATGAAATAGGTTCCTAACAAAGCAGACAATGTCTCCCAAAAGGGAACTAGAAGGTCAGCTATACTGGGCTTAATTCTTACTAAAAAAGATGAAATGATAGAAGGGGTTGAAGTTGCAGGAACTTTGGGGAGAGTGACCATGTGATATTGGAGTTCAACAATGCAGGCACAAGCAATAGAACCATGTCAAACTAGTGTCTTAGACTTCAAGAGAACTGATTTCAACAAACTTAGAGTGAATTTGGGAAGGATTCCATGGATGGAAACCTTTAAGGGGAAAAGAGCTGTTGATAGGGAGTGGGAGGTTCAGGTCTCGGCTGCTTTTTTGTGGTGTGCTGCAGAGCTCAGTACTTTCTCCACTCTTTTTCAACAAATATATGAAACCGCTAGGTGAGATCATCTGTTACCACAGGTTGAGGGATCTACAATATGTTGATGACCAAATTCTATATTTCCATTCTTGGTGAGCCAAGCAATGCTGGCTCACCAAGTAGTACCTGGAGACTGTGGAGGCCTGGATGGGGGACAACTGGCTTCAACTGAACCCTGATAAGACTGAATGGTTTGCAGTACATGAGGCTCTGGGATCTGGGAATTTGTCATCTTTGACTCTGGATGGGGTAGCACTTCCCCAAAAAGATCTGGTCCACAACTTGAGGGTTCTCCTGGAATTGTGACCCCTGCTCAATGAGCAGTTGGCAGTCATGGCTAGGAGAGCCTTTTCACAACTTTGTGTTGCATGCCAGTTGCGGCCTTTCCCAGATCAGGATTTTCTGTGCTCAGTCATTCAGTCCCTAGTCATCTCATGATTGGACTATTGTAATGCACTCTACATGGGGCTACCCTCGAAGAGCATTCGGAAGCTACAGCTGTTGCAGTGCAATGGCGCAGGTAGTTTTGGGGGCCCTGTAACACCACTGCTCCATGAGCTGCATTGTTTGCCAGTGTCAGACCTGCCCCAGTTAGGTCCCTAGGAAAGAAAGACCCTCAACTCAATTTGTTTGAAGTAATAGGTTCTTTTAAAAAGGATCAATGGTTGCAGCAAAAGCAAGGCTAAATCTGAGTATTACAGGCAAAGATTACAGATTTTCCCCTTTCCCTGCCTCTCCTTGACCATAATGTCCATGTCCAATGACATCCTGATGTGATGTTTTGCAAATTGCTTTAATGTCAGACAACTCTTGAAGCGGTTTCACATTCTTTCCCAGGCCAGGCATCCTTGAACGGCTAGTTTATTGCAGTTTGACATCTCTGGTTCCTGTCAGCATATTTCCCTTCCCCATTACATCCTTCTTCTTTCTTCCTGCTCATCTTCCCCAAATTCCTCTGCCCTCCCTCCATTTATGGCAGGATGCCAGCAAAGCACAGTGAAGTGGGTGAAGATGGCAGAACTGACAGCTAGTCTGCTTTCAGTGCAATTCAAGGTGCTGGTGATCACCTTTAAAGCCCTTCATGGCATGATTCCCGCTTATTTGAGGGATTGTCTTGCCCCACTGGGATTGACCATTCTCATTTGTGCTGGCAGAGCAGGCATGCTACAGATCTTGTCAGCCTGATTATTCCAGCTGGTGGGGTCCAGGAGGAGGGCCTTTTCTGCTGTTGCTCATGACCTCTGAAACATCTTCCTCCCAATGTGAGATTAGCCCCTATCCTTTTTTAAGGGCCTAAAGACATGGCCCTGCCAGTTCGCTTGGGGCCCCAATGGGGGACAGCACAGTGAAGGTGGTTGAGTAAAAACAGATCCCACCTTCCCCGCCTGGCCTTCTCCTTGGATTTTAATGCTTGGTTTTTAATTTATTTAATGTTTTAATGTATATATTTAGAAACATTTTGATGAATGTGAGCCTCCCAGAGTTACCTTATGGTAAGATGGGCAGCCAATAAATTTTATAAATAAATAATAAATAAACTCAGAAAGCTTGGAAAACTCCAAAAATGTGATTATAAAAGCCCAGTCTAGCACAATATCACTGAAAAAGAAAAATAGGGGATGTGTTCTGTCTTCACTACACATTGCTCTGTGTGCAGCTCGACATGCAACTAAACCCAATAAAACAGACCGTGTGCGTAGATCTGGATGCTTTATTGAAAGAACAGGATATGGTGAAACTGGGGAAAATAGAATATATACAATAAGAAATACAAGATAGGCAGCATTGTGTTACTGCTGAACATAATGATTAATAAATACAAGTAATCTAAATTTCACCAGCGATGCTATGTGTTTGGAATGTGGGTTTCTCCTTGGATGAGCATGTGCTACAGATTAAGATGGATTCTTCTTTGTGCTTCTGCCTCCTCCAGATGCTAAAGGAAAATGGAGTCTGGCTTCCCAGGGTGCACTTGTTTTGAGAGTGTGGGCTGATGTGTAAAGGGGTTGGGTCAGCTTTAAAAGAATATACCGTATTTTTCGGAGTATAAGACACACCGGAGTATAAGACGCACCTACCTTTTTTTGTTGTTTTGTTTTAAAAAAGGTTTTTTTTTATTTTTTAGACAAACACACATACAAACATACAATGTATTTTCTTTGAACAGAGTATTTGGCTGGTTCACAAATTTAAACGGTGTTTAGTCATTTAAATTAAATTTACAATTTCCATATTTCCTTTTTGCCATATTTATTCCTCATCTATTTTTTTTTAAAAATCAATATTACCCTTCATTCTCATCTCTAATCTTAATCAAATTCATTCTTTCCCTTCTATTCTATATTATACCCCTTCCCATTGACATCTATTTTTATATTCATCCTCACATTGGTTAATTATGTAATATTACAATTGTTTAATACAAATTCAACATTTTTATATAAATCAATTAGTTATATAACTATCTTTTTTGTATATTAATCAATATGAACATGAATATTCCAATAATTTCCATGCAATCCAATTTCTTACAAATCAATTAATTATATTTACCAATAATAATAAACCAAATAATTTCCCCCATATATTCCTCCAAACCACAACTTAACCATTTCTGCTTTCAACACAATATACAATTAATAGTATCTCAATTATTACAATTCCCGTTAAATAGAGCTTTCCCCTTATGTTACTCATTTTCACATCTTAAACTCTCCCAATAACCGAAAGTTTTGCCCATATAGAAAAATATTCCAATTATTATTCATTTCATTTTTACAATCATTATTTCCTATTTATTTCTTACTACTATTCATATTTCAATTCTAAATATATATAACATCTTTCTCTTTCATTTCTTTTTCTTTTTCTCCTTTCCCATTTATATTTTTGCCTTTTTTCTTCTGTCTTTTAAAATCTTCAACTCCCCTCTTTTGCCCAAAATTTCCCATTGTTTGCACCTACCTTTTTTGGTGAGGAAAAAGAAAAACGTGCCTCATTTTGCCACGTTGGAGCAAAGAGCCTGCTTTACTTTCAGTTTTGTTTTTCAGCATAGCTAGGGGAAAAAAAATCTGCTCCAGCAAGCAGCAAACAGCAGAGCCCTGCACAGAACAGCTGAGAGCAAATCAGCTGAGAGTTGGGAGGCCGATCTAATCAACTTGTGCTAATTAACCTGAAGCTGAAAGGAGCTGTTTTTTCTTGCTGTTTGCTTGCAAGGAGGTAACTGCTGGAGGCACAGGCCAAAGGGTGGGAGCCAGTGGGTGGGCAGGGCTACATTCAGTGTATAAGACGCACCTAAATTTTCACCCCCTTTTGGGAGGTAAAAAGGTGCGTCTTATACTCCGAAAAATATGGTAATTATTATTTGTCCCTTCTGCCACTAGATGGGGCCAGAGAGCAACAACAGTATATATAAAAAGTTATATGCTGGGGATGACACTGTTGTGATCCACCAGTGTCCAGCAGAGCTGGCAGCAGATTCGGACAGTGAGGAGGTTGGGGAGGAGCATGGGCCAGACCTGGAGTCTGGGAAAGGGTTGGACAAGGGCTCTGTGTCGAAGGCAGAGGGGGTGGCCAGGGCCATTTGGTAGTTATGTGCTGCCTCCAGAGCCTCTGGAATCTGACATCAGCAAGGCAGAAGAACAGGATGAATGATGTCCATTCTCTAATGTACAGTACTTGTCAGCATGTTTCTAACAGAGGTTGGTTTGTGCATGCTTCCTAAACAGACATCTCCTATCATTATAGGACCCCATCCTAGGTCTAATTTCTGGGTGTACAGATCATTGTGGGGACCATTGACCTGAGCTCTTGCCTTGTGGACTTTTAAAATATCTCTCCCTAGGAGCAAGACTATCTGAGACTGAGGATCAGGCTCTGGTATCAGATGTGCTATGTGGTTCAAATGTAGGTGATGAATCGCTGCATCTGGTGTAGGGATTTCACATCTATGGTCAGAGATCTGGTTGCATTTGATAAGAGTTGGTAAAATCAGGCATGTTTTCCCATCTACCAACTCAACTTGGTAACCAGATGCTCTTCTCCCTGCCGTCTCCACATTCCTGCACAAATTTTTAAGGAATATGGAGTTCTGGGGCCTTTATAATGCCAAAGGCATCAAAGACGTGGCTCTTCCGCCAACTAAACTGATCCGTTTGGGGGTACACTGGTATAATTTTAAATTGTTTTTTAATTGGGTTACTGATTTTAATTTGGTATTGTATTGTGATTTGTATTGAAGTTGTCATTTTGTAAGCCGCCTTGAGTCCCTAGGGAGAAAGGCGGCATATAAATCGCAATAAATAAATAAATAAATAAATAAATAAATAAATAAATAAATAAATAAATAAGGCTGAGCTGGCTAAAGACCTGTTACTTTAGTCATCTAAAATGGCATTAAGCTTAATGACTTTGTCCCTTTGGCCTGCTGGATAGACTCTGACTAAACAGATTTTGGAGCAGGGCTTCAATCTCTTTTCAGACTTCTGTGCATTTTGCATTGATTTCTGCTGTGATTGTAGCAGTGAGTTCTTCCTCCCTGCTGTGTTCACTGGCACTGTAAGTGTGTTGTAAAGTCAATGGTGCTGGCCCTGGGTGTAAAGTTGTGTTGTGGCCTGTGCTGCCACATTCCATGCATTTTACACTGACCGCACAGTCGTTGGCAAAGTGGGGGACTGATGAGCAGCATTTGTGGCAGATGTTGTTTGCTTTCAGGAAAGTTTTGCGGTCTTCCAGGGACTTCTCCCTGAAGGCTCTGCATTTTAGCAGAGGATGTGGCTTCTGGTGTAGAGGACACTTCTTACCAGGATCTCTGATCTCAGTTCTCTGTGAGAGGAGCTGGCAGACCTGTGAAGGGAATCTGAAGGAGTCACATGAGTTTTGTGGACTGCTACTGGAGGCTTGTGAGGATTATGTTCTGAAGGAGTACATGACAATGTGAAGTCAAAGCTATGATCATTTCTTGCTTTAGCTTGTTGGCACATGAAGTTCACAAAAACAGAGAAGAGGGGAAATGGAACATTGTACTTTTTTTTATATTTGGAGCCATGTCTGATCCACTGCTCTTCTAAGAGGTCTGTAAGAGGCGTGCATAAAAGCACCAGCATGCCTACCATCCCTGTCCTAATGTTCCCTTTAACTGTATTCATTTTATGTATTCAATTCATGCTTATACTTATATATATTATCTAATATGTACTCTACTGAATGAATGAATGAATGAATAAAGTTATAGGGTAACTTTTGTACAATGGGTTGACAACTCTGGCTGTGTCAAGGAATGCAAGTCCTTGCAAGTCCCCCTTCTGACTTAGCTACTTGAAATTCCATCAGTAAGTCGCTAAGTTCCCTAAGTTTCTGATGGGCTCTTTTAGGTATTTTGAAAAAGCTATCAAGTCTTTTGAACAGTGCATTTTCCAAGCTTCTGCTGAGCCATAGCACTCATCAAGTCTGCCCCAGATTGTTATGAGGCCTGTTTCAGGGTAGTTTATGTTTATTGTCCTGATTCATTTTGCATGGTCAGCAGATTCAATTCTGAGCCATTTAATTATTAAATCTTCACTATATGACAAATCTAAACCACTGATGGCATTTTGGAAAGAAGATCACCAGGCTCTATTGCTTTCAGGATGATCATTAAACTTTTCAAGTCCTTATGTGACTAGCTGATGTTGTGCAAGGAACTTGGAAAGGTGGCTTGATTAGCGGACTGTGCTTTGCTGTGGTGAAAAGGTGCTGTGTAGTTATACCTAATTCTAAGCAAAAAGTCCTAGAAGCAAATCAAATATTGAAATAAGGAGGGATGGGAAGGAAGACAACTCAAATACCAAATAGGAGACATAGGAAGCATAGCCAGAGTCAGACATAAAGATCTCAAGTGCCGATATAGAAATATACAAAGCACAAAGTCTGGGGAACAAACAGGGTGAACTTGAACTATTAATACATGAAGGTAGAAATGATATAGTTGAAATAACAGAAACTTGGTGGGATGAAACCCATGACTGGAATAGAAGGATACAAACTGTTTTTTAAAAAATCAAACCCCATAAAAGAGGAGGAGTTGCACTGTATGTAAAGGACCACTATATTGCTACAGAAATGCATGAAACCAAAGACAAAAACCACCTAGAATGCATATGTTTAAGTTTAAGTTTAATGCGATTTATATGCCTCCCTATCTCCAATGGACTCAGGGCGGCTCACAACAGTAAAATACACAATGACATTAATGCAATATAAAATTAAAAGTCCGAATTAAAACAGTTTAAAATCAGTTTAAAAACTATTAAGAAACCCACCCACCCCTCATCAGTCCAGGCTACGAAATAACCAGGTCTTCAAATCATGGCAAAAACGAGCGAAGGTCAGGGGCCATCCGGAACTCCAAAGGAAGTTGGTGATCTGTCCCCGTCCACACACACACACAAACACAGCCAGCCGAGGGTTAAGGAAACACTTTGGAACGCACCCAGGTCTTATCTCCCACTTGGCAGCGATAGACACACCGTCTGCCAAGTGACTTTATTTTCACAGTAAAACAGAAAGATAAATACTCAAGAGTCCAAATGTCCGACACTATAAATCTTTCTCTCAGCAGTTCCGGACGAGGCTTTAGTGACTATCCAAGGTTTGCTTTTGTTCGTCACAAGGATCCCTGACCACTACCCTCTATTATATAGTCTCTGGGGTGTGGTCCAGTGACTCAGTTCTAATCCCTAGCACGCCTCCTAAGCTGCTGCAATCGTTTATCACGCCTTCGGAGGCGTGCGTCCAGGAATGATGTTTCTTCGTCACTCTGATCCGAATCAGCTGTCTCCCTGCTGATCTCCTCTCCCTCGGCCGGCACCTGAGACAATGCCAGAGGGGAGGGGCCTGGAGAGGGAGGCTTGGCTGACTCCTCTTCCTCATGCTCGGAGCTTTCTTCCTCCGATGGGACAGGCTCAGAGGGCGGGGCCACAACAGTTGGTTCCAAAGGGTGGGTGCACCCACAGAGAAAGCTCTCCCCCTGGGGGTCGCCAGTCGACATTGTCTGGCCGACGGCACCCTGAGGAGGCCCTGTCTGTGGGAACGCACCAGGCGATGGGAGATTGTTGCTGGCTGCAGGGGGTCTGACAAATATCCTGGACCTAAGCCATGAAGGGCTTTATAGGTGATAACCAGCACTTTGAACCTCACCCGAAGGGCAACCGGTAGCCAATGCAGGCCACGCAGGAGGGGTGTAACATGGGAGTGTCGGGACACTCCCATCACAACCCGCGCGGCTGCATTCTGCACCAGTTGAAGCCTTCGAGTGGTTTTCATGGGCAGCCCTAGGTAGAGAGCATTGCAGTAGTCGAGACAGGAGGTGACCAGCGCATGAATAACAGTGCGTAGGGCATCTTGGTCCAAATAAGGGCACAGCTGACACACAAGGCGAACCTGGGCAAATGCCCCCCTGGTAATGGTCGCTACATGATCTTTCAGAGACAACCATGAATCCAGAAGGACACCCAGGTTGCGGGCCCTATCCACAGGGGGTAACACCTCACCCCCGATGATCAATGATGGAATATGTAGATTGGACCCAGATGCCGATGAATCAATATAAAAGAAAAAAAGAATGACATGGCCATAGGTGTATACTATAGGCCACCCAATCAAGCAGAAAAAATAGATGTCCTTTTTGCTAATCAACTAACAAATCTATGTAGAAAAACACACTACAATAGT
Source organism: Arizona elegans (assembly GCA_022577455.1). Taxonomy (NCBI): domain Eukaryota; kingdom Metazoa; phylum Chordata; class Lepidosauria; order Squamata; family Colubridae; genus Arizona; species Arizona elegans. The sequence goes on from JAKOOJ010000001.1 coordinate 163,136,712, forward strand.
AATGGGGGCAGGGGTGAAATCTAAATATTTTGCTACCGGTTCTGCGGGTGGGGCTTAATTAGTGGGCGGGGCTTGGTGGTAAGGTGACTGGGTGGGCGTGGCCAAGTCAATGTCACTTCTTTGCCCTTTTTTTAACCTACAAAACACAACACAACACAACTGGCTCACCCACAATGTAAAAGCAGCTGTGCTAGACTCAAAATGGCCCTGCAACAAGCAGGAACCTCACACAGCCACAAAAAGCCCAAAAAAACAACTTTCACACTTTACACACACACAACACAACTGTCTCATCCACAATGTAAAAGCAGCTGTGCTAGACCCAAAATGGCCCCTGCAACAAGCAGGAACCTCACACAGCCACAAAAAGCCACAAAAAACAACTTTCACACTTTACACACACAAAATTCCACATACAGCTTTGTGAGATTTTGTGTGTTTGTGTAGTTAGAGTGAAACACTACAGAAACACACTAACTCTCAGAAAGCTGCACAAATATTATTTTATTTTATTTTTATTTTTATATAAAAGCAGCTAAATTTAAAACTTCCTAAACTTTAAATGGTTAGGTCTAAAAAAAGAACAACTAAAAAAAAACCCAATTAACTATTTTTTTAAAGCTCCCAAATGGGGAAAAAACGTACCCAATAAAACAGGGGTCTCCAACCTTGGCAACTTTAAGACTTGTGGACTTCAACTCCCAGAATTCCTCAGCCAGCTTTGCTGGGAGTTGAAGTCCACTAGTCTAGGCAGGAAGGCAGGCAGGCAGAAAGAGCTGCTCACCGATGAGCTTGATTGCAGGCAGGGAGATTCAGTTGCTTGCTGATGCATGGATTGCGATTGTCATGTGATCAGCAGCTAAGGTAAGCAAGCTGGAAGCTGGGAGGGGGGGGAGAGAAAAAGAAACTTTTTTTCTTTTACATGGCTCTGGCGATCCAAGCTGAGTTGCCTGATTAGCAAGCAACTCAGCTGGGATGTCAGAGCTTGGCTGGTCAGAACCATTTAAAAGGAAAAAAATGCTCTGATGATCGCGGGGCTCAGCTGGGCATGGGGGGCGGGGGCAGGGATTTTTGCTACTGGTTCTCCAAACTGCCCACCGCCATCGCTACCTACTCGCCCGTAGCAGTCCGAACCGGGAGCATTTCACCCCTGAATGGGGGACTTCAATTACCCTGACATCAATTGGAAGACTAATTCCGCAGCAAATGAGAAATCAAATAGATTCCTAACCAACCTAGCTGACAGCTTTGTTGTCCAAAAGGTAGAGGAGGGACAGCCATACTGGATTTAATACTTACAAACAAAGAAGAAGTGATAGAGGGAGTTGAAACTGCAGGAACCTTGGGTGAGAGTGACCATGTCATACTAGAATTCAACATAATGCAAACACAAGCAATAAAACATAATGATACCAGAGTCTTAGATTTTAAAAGAGCTGATTTTAACAAAATCAGAAAGAACTTGGGAAAGATTTCTTGGATGAAAATCCAAAAGGGGAAAACAACTCAAGAAGCTTGGGAAACTCTGAAAAATATAATCGTAAAAGCCCACCCATAATACCACTGAAAAAGAAAAACAAGAAATCCAAGAAGAAACCAGCATGGCTCCACAAAGATCTTTCTGACAAGTACAAAAAATGGAAAGATGAAACACAACTAAGGCTATCTTTGCAGATAGCCTGAATCTGCAAAGATGAAGCCAGGAAAGCAAAGGCTCAGATTGAACAAAGACTTGCAACAAAAGTCAAAGATAATTTTTAAAAAGTTTCTTTCAACATATAAATAACAAGAAAAAAATAAATACTAAAGGAGCTGGCAGATGTCATCTCAAAACCACTGTACCACATCTTTCAAAAATCCTGGAGCACCAGAGAACTACAAGAGGACTGGAAAAGAGCTGATGTGGTTCCCATCTTCAAAAAAGGGGGAAAAAACAGACCCAGGAAATTACAGACCAATCAGCCTAACATCAAAACCGGGAATATACTGGAAAAGATAATAAAAAAACAGATCTGCCAACATCTAGAAATGAGTAAAGTAATAACTAGCAGCCAGCATGGGTTTATTAAAAACAAATCATGCCAAACCAATATTATTTCATTCTTCAATATAGTGACTAAATTAGTAGACCAGCAAAATACTGTGGACATACAATGAGAACCGAATACAAGATAGGCAGTTCTGCGTTACTGCTGAACATAACAATTAATAAATACAAGTAATCTAAATCTCATCAGCGATGCTCTGTATTTGGAATGTGGGTTTATCCTTAGATGAGCATGTGCCACAGAATAAGATGGATTCTTCTTTGTGCTTCTGCCTCCTCCAAATGCTAAAGGAAAATGGAGTCTGGCTTCCCAGGGTGCACTTGTTTTGAGAGTGCGGGCTGATGTGTAAAGGAGTTGGGTCAGCTTTAAAACAATATAATTATTATTTGTCCCTCCTGCCACTATGGTTAGAGTGCAGGTTACTTCTGCTGACTGCTGGCTGACTGCAGTTTGGCAGTTCAAATCTCACCAGGTTCAGGGTTGACTCAGCCCACCATCCTTCCGAGGTCAGTAAAGTGAGGACCCAAATTGTTGGGAACAATATGATGACTCTGTAAACCACTTAGAAAAAGCTATAAAGCACTGTAAAGTGGTATATAAGTCTAAGGGCTATTGCTATTCATTTTATTCTATCTAGCCCAGGGAAGTCAAATTTGATTTCATTGAGGGCCGCATCAGGGTTGTGTTTCAGAGGGCTGGGGAGGAGGGGGGTTGTGGTCAGGTGGGCATGGCCGGAGTGTGCATAGCATGCTGGAGGCCATGGAGGCTGAAAATAGGCCATGTGGCCCATTTTTGACTGGCAGAGTGCTGCAGGAGGCCATGGAGGCTGAAAATGGGCCACGTGGGGTGCACATGCCCCCCCGGCCCATTTTGGCCAACAGAGGCATCACAGGCCAGCCCTTTGATATTTCCAGGCAGATATCACGGGCCAGATTTAAGCACCCTGCAAGCCAGATCTGACCCACTGGCCTTGAGTTTGACACCCCTGATCTAGCCAATCTGATGTGGATATTGAGGCTTATTTCAGTGAAAGTAAACTTGGAGACTGGAATACAGATTTTGATACACTGTTAATTAAAATAAGGCAAATTTATAGTATTGCTAAAAACCATCTGTTTATGTGTCATATACTTGTTTTTCAGATTCTAATTATGGCGGAAAGATTCCAATTGTATGCTTTGCCCAAGGAGGAGGAAAAGAAACTCTGAAAGTAAGATATTCCCTAGGTCCCAGAAGCATTTATAGAAAAAGATAATCTTTCAGCATTTGTAGTCCTTTAGATGATTTCCCCCATAAAATAATATAGCCTTTTTATATTTTGAATATGGTTTCCATCCTCTTAAGTACATTTGTTTGTTTTATAAATTGCATTTTAGTTAGTCTGGAAATCAACTCTCAGCCATGCATTTCATAAATAGAGGGATCAAAAAACAAGTAGGAATGCAGCACCAGTTAGGATCTCATGATGTGTGACACCTGGAAACAGCACAACACTTTAACAAATAATTGACAACTGCTGCATCTCTGCACAATTTTTTGGAACTGAATCTAACACTCCATAGCCATAAGGCAAAAGTAGTTTTCCTGCTACTGAGACCCTCTAGTGTTCTGCTAAGGACATGTGCCTTAAGATGCAATACACAAAGTAACTGATAATCATAATCATAATCATAAGTTTATTTGTCAAGCATATATAAGATAACAGGTAAAAGTATAAACATAACTTGAATACATGAAAAGAGTAAGTATAAAGGAATATTAGGACAGGGACGGTAGCAGGGGTGGGTTCTAAATTTTTTTGCTACCGGTTCTGTGGGCGTGGCTTATTTTGTGGGTGTGGCTTGGAGGTCATGTGACTAGGTGGGCGTGACTAGCTGGTCAGAGTCATTTCTGGAAGGTCCTCGCACTTATGACCAATCCTCACACTTACGACCCGACTCATTTGTTTGCTTTTAACACTGATCAGCTGTAGGACGGCCCTTTGAAGCCCCGCGGCAAGAGTTTAAACAGTTTTTTTTCCCTCTAGTCATCAGCTGGGACTCAGGAGGCAGCAATAGATTGGGGGTGGGACCAAATAAAAGGTAAGAATAACGTGGGGGGGGGGTGGGGGGGGGGAAGGCAGTGGGAGAACTGGTTCGGTGATGTCATATCGTCACCGCTACCGGCTTGAACCAGACCGAATCAGGAGGAACCCACCACTGGACTGTAGGCATGCTGGTGCACTGATGCACACCCCTTACATACCTCTTAGGAATGGGGTGAGGTCAACAGTAGACAGTTTAAGGTTAAAGTTTTGGGGGTTTGGGGAAGAAACTACAGAGTCAGGTAGTGCATTCCAGGCATTGACCACTCTGTTACCGAAGTCATATTTTCTGCAATCAAGTTTGGAGCGATTTACCTTGAGTTTGTATCTATTATTTGCTCGTGTATTGTTGTGGTTGTAGCTGAAGTAGTCGTTGACAGGAAGGACATTGTGGCAGATAAATTTATGTACTATGCTTAGGTCAGACTGAAGTCGGCGTAGTTCTAAGTTGTCTAACCCTAAAATTTGAAATCTGGTGGCATAAGGTCTGGTATTGCGGTTAGAGGAATGGAGAACTCTTCTCGTAAAATATCTCTGAAATGTAAAATTTGTTACTATTGGTTCTGTGGGCATGGCTTGGTGGTGGTGGGGGTAATGTGACTGGGTGGGCGTAGCCAACTTTTTTTTTTTTTTTACTTTCAAAAGCATTTTTTCTACAACCTCTTCGGCCAAAGAGGTTGTAAAAAAATGCTTTTAAAAGGCCGTAACGATCCCAGCTGAGTTGCCTGATCATCAGAGGCTTTTTTTTCTTTTAAAAGCATTTCTTTCTACAACCTCTTTGGCCAAAGAGGTTGTAAAAAAAATGCTTTTAAAAGCCTCTGGCGATCAGGCAACTCAGCTGGGAAGAGGTTATAGAAAAAATGCTTTTAAAAGGCTCTGACGATCCCACTGATATATATTCTCTTCTATTGGAGTATGGCTATGATAAAAACTACTATAAAAGTTGTTACAGCATGTGCACAATTATTAGGCAACTGACTATTTTGACCATCTCATCCTTTGTATGCATATTTTCCACCTCCAAGCTGTATAAACTTAAATGTTGGATATAAGATCAGGTGATGTGTATTTGTGTAATGAGGGAGGGTGTGGCCTAAGGAGATCAACACCCTGTATCAAGGTGTGCATAATTATTAGGCAGCTTCTTTTCCTCAGGCAAAATGGGCTAAAAAAGAGATTTATCTGACTCTGAAAAGTCAAAAATTGTAAAAAGTTTTTCAGAGGGATGCAGCACTCTTGAAATTCCTAAGATATTGGAGCATGATCACAGAACCATCAAATGTTTTGTTGCAAATAGTCAACAGGGTTGCAAGAAACATGCTGAGAAAAAAAAGCCAAAGATGCCAAAGATTTGAGGAGAATCAAACATGAAGTTACCAGGAACCCATTATCCTCCAGTGCTGTGATATTTCAGAACTGCAACCTACCTGGAGTGCCCAGAAGTACAACGTGTTCAGTGCTCAGAGACATAGCCAAGGTAAGGAAGGCTGAAATCCGACCACCACTGAACAAGACACATAAGTTGAAATGGCAAGACTGGGCCAAGAAATATCCGAAGATAGATTTTTCAAAGGTTTTATGAACTAATGAGATTAGAATGGCTCTTGATGGACCAGATGAATGGGCCCATGGCTGGATCAGTAATGGGCACAGAGCTCCACTTTGACTCGGACGCTGGCAAGGTGGAGGTAGGGTACTGGTATGGGCTGGTATTATGAAAGATGAGCTAGTTGGACCTTTTTGGGTTGAAGATGGACTCAAAATCAACTCCCAAACCTACTGCCACTTTTTAGAAGACACTTTCTTCAAGCAGTGGTACAGGAAAAAGTCTGCATCTTTCAAGAAGACCATGATTTTTATGCAGGACAATGCTCCATCACATGCATCAAAGTACTCCACTGGGTGGCTAGCCAGTAAAGGCCTTAAAGGTGAAAGAATAATGACATGGCCCCCTTCCTCACCTGACCTAAAACCCTATTGAGAACTTGTGAGCCCTTTTTAAATGGGAGATTTATGGTGAAGGAAAACAGTACACCTCTCTGAACAGTATCTGGGAGGCTGTGGTTGCTGCTGCACAAAAAGTTGATTGTCAACAGTTCAAGAAACTGATAGACTCCATGTATGCAAGGCTTATGACTGTTATTGAAAAGAAGAGTGGCTATATTGGTCACTGATTATTATTATTTTTTGAATTGTCAGAAATGTTTATTTGTAAATTTTGAGTTGTTTGTTTATTATTCTCACTTTAACAGATGAAAATAAATGAGTAAGATGGGAATTTTTTAAATTTTTGCATAATAATTCTGCACACTAATAATTGCCCAATAATTGTGCACACATAGATATTCTCCTAAGAAAGCCATAACCTCACTTTTAGTTTCTTAAATATTCAGGTTTGAGGTTTATTAACATTTTGGATTGCGGAGAGCACTGTAGTTGTTCAATAATAAAATTAATCCTCCAAAATACAGCTGGTAGTTGATAATAATAAACTATAGAGGATTGCTGTAGCATAACTATTCTACACTTCAACTGTGAATAGACCTTTTATCCAATTCAGTTGGATAATTATTGTTCTATTATTTTCTCTAGCCATTCTTTAATTTTAGCCCAGAACTTCTTTGCAGCTGGACATGTCCACCAGAGTGGTAGTATGTTCCGTAGCTCTTGTTACATTTCCAACATACTGGAGATTTACTCGGAAACATCTTTGCAAGTCTAGCCGGGGGTAGATGCCATGTATGAAACATCTTCAACTGATTTTCTTTGTATGCCGTGGACATTGTTAGTTTTGTATTTATTTGCCACATTTTTTCCCATTTCTCCAATTCTATTGTGTAGTTAAATTTTTTTGCCAATTTAATCATTGTATCCTTAACTATTTCTTCTTCCATTTTATATTGCAGCAAAAATTTGTATATTCTACTGATTAATTTCTCCTCCGTCCCTTGTATAATTTTGTCTAATTCATTTTGTTTAGTGTGTATCGCATTTAAGTTTGTGTCTTCTTTATATTTTGACCGAATTTGCATACATATCCACCAATCAGTTTCTCTATTTAGATCTTGTTCCAATTCCTGTTTTGTTTTCAGATTTCCTTGTTCTTTTAATATATCTCTATATCTTATTATCTTGTCCCACTCAGTTAAATTTGGATGTTTTAATGTTCTGTACGTGAAATCCAAATTGATATTTTTGTGTAATGCTGTTTTTTAATCTTGATCCAAATTTGTAGCAATGCATTCCTTAGTATGTGTCTTCTAAAGTAACCATGTATTTTATATTTTTTGTCCCAAAGGAATGCATGCCATCCCACTTGCAAATTGTGCCCTTCAATCACTAATGTTCTTTTGTCCCTTAACTCCATCCATTCTTTCAGACAGATTATACAAGATGCTTGATAATATATTTCCCATTCTGGGAGTGCTACTCCTCCTCTATCTTTTGTGTCTTGCAATGTTTTTAATCTAATTATCGGTCTTTTTCCTTGCCATATATATTGGTAATTGTTCTATTAATGTTTCAAAGAAAGTCTTCTCTAATTTTACTGGTATAACTTGGAAGAGAAATAGTGTTTTGGGCAAAATATTCATTTTGATCGTAGCGATCCTTCCCATAAATGAAATTTGTAAATTTTTCCAATTATCTAAATCTTTTTTTAATTTGCAGTAGTAATTTCTCATAGTTGTCTTCCTTAATTGAGGAGCATCTTGCAGTAAGCCAAATCCCTAAGTATTTTATTTTCTTGGTTATTTGAATTTTTGTACTGCATTCTAATTCCTTCTCTTGTTTCTTTGTAAGGTTTTTAGTTAATAATTTAGATTTATTTTTGTAAATTTTAATCCCACTACTTCGCCAAATTCTTCTAATTTTTTTTTATCAATTTTGGGCCAGATTCTAATGGTTCCTCCACTATAAACATCAGATCATTGGCAAAAGCTGAAGCTTATATTCTTCTGTCTTTATCTTTAACCCTTTTATTTCTCGATCCTCTCTAATTCTCTTCAAAACTGTTTCTAAAGTTAATATAAATAGAAATGGAGAAACGGGGCATCCTTATCTCACCCCTTTTGTTATATCAAATTTCCTTGTCATATCTTCATTCATGATTACCCTCGCCGTTTGTTTTGTGTAAATTTTTCCAATCATCTTTTCAAATTTAGTCCCAAATTCCATAAATTTCAATTGATTTAACATAAATTTCCAGGTCAAATTATCAAATGCCTTTTGGGCATCATGGAAAACCAGTGAAGCTTGTTTTTCCAGATGTGCTTCATAAAACTCTAGGGTATTTATTATTGTTCTCATATTGTTTTTAATTTGTCGACCTAGCAGGAAACCGTTTTGATCTGAATGTATATGTTTGTTCAAGATTTTTTTTTGTTCTTTCAGCTATGATTGACATAAATATCTTGTAATCAGTATTTAACAATGATATTGGTCTGTAGTTCTGTATTTGTTGATGATCTGTATCCTCTTTGGGAATAAGGGTGATTATTGCTTCTGTCCATGTTTTAGGTATATTTGCCTGTTCTAGGGCCTCACTGAATATTTCCAATATCATCCCCCCACCAGCATTTCTTGAGTGTTTTTATATAACTCTACTGGGAGTCCGTCCGGGCCCGGTGTTTTGTTGTTTTGTTGTTTTTTCATTGCCATTTCAAATTCTGTTTCAGTTATCATTCTATTTAGTATTTCTTGTTGTTCCTCCATAATTTTATACAAATTTGTTCCCTCTATATAGTCTTTAACTTTTTCTTCTGCTATCTCTTCCTGACAGTATAGATTTGAGAAAAACTTTTGTATAATTTCCTTTTTGTCCTCCCTTTTGTGATAGGTTATTCCATTTTCATCTTTCTTTTTTTTAAAATAAACTTTATTATTAAAAAAAGGCATTTAAAAACATACAAGTTTCTCTCAATTGAGAAACAAATTTACATATACAGTACATAAACTTCACCTATTAACTAATTTCCATTATTCTATATAAATATATTATGTGTATTATATGAACATATATACAGACATACAATAAAATATTCCATATTCTATCCCTCTGACAGTGCTGTTTTTTGTTGTATTAATTTCTTCTAAATTTCATCTCTACCCATTTCCTTTCCTCTGGTTTATCCATTGGTACCATCTATTCCATGTTTCATAGTATTTAGAGTCCTCCTTGTCCTGTAACTCTAAAGTTAATCTGTCCATTTCTGCGCATGTATATATTTTTTGTATTAATTCCTGGTCCGTTGGTAGTCGATCGCTTTTCCAAAATTGTGCTAGCGCTAATCTTGCCGCCGTGATTATATGAAGTATTTTATGTCATTTCAGATGTTCTCTTTAATCATGCCCAATAGAAAAATCTCAGGTTCTAATTCAATTTCACAATCTGTAATTTCTCTTATCCATATCCTTACCTTGTTCCAGTATTTCTTAATAACCGGGCAAAGCCACCACACATGGTAGAAGGTTCCCTGTGTTTTTCTGCACTTCCATTTTCATCTTTCAATTGATATATCATTCTTTTATCTTTTTCTTTTTTTTAATTTATAGGCCAACCATCTACCCGTTTTATTCGCATGTTCAAAAAACTTTTGTTTTGACATCTTTATTTTCTGCGCTATTTCCTTTTGGATTGTTAAATTTATTTTATGTCTAACTATATTCCATTCCTCTTTTATTTTTTTATTTTGGGGATCTTCCTGTAATTTTCTTTCTAACTTTTTAAGTTCTTCCTGTAGTTTTTCTTGTTGATATTTCCTTTCCTTCTTCTTCCTTGCATTATAAGCCATTGTCAGTCCACAGATGTATGCCTTTAGCGTATCCCAAAGGTTTTGTATTGATGTATCTTCTTTTTTATTCACAATAAAAAATATCTTCAACTTCTTTTCCAACATCTGTTTGTATTCTTTGTCTTTGCATATATTTTGATTCAATGTCCATCTTTTAACTCTTTTTTGTCCTTTCCATTTTATAGTTATTGAGTTATGGTCTGCCCACTCGTTTACTCCTATTTCTACTTCTTCCACTCCTGTCCGTATTTCTGCTGTCATCCAAACCATATCAATCCTGGACCAGGATTGATATGGGTGTGTATTTTTCACACTTATGATCGTTGCAGCATCCCCATGGTCACGTGATTTACATTCGGATGCTTGACATATTTATGACAGTTGCAGTGCCCTGGGGTCATATAATCCTCTTTTATGACCTTCTGACAAGCAAAGTCATTGGGGACATCAGCTTCACGTTAACAACTGTGTTTACTAATTTAACAACTGCAGTGATTCATTTAACAAATGTGGCAAGAATGAATGGGGTGGAAGTGAGGCTTTTGCATTTTCATTGCTTTGGGATGGGGGTGGAAGTGAGGCTTTTGCATTATAATGGATCTGAAATGGGGTGGAAGTGAGGATTTTGCATTATGATGGCTCTGGAATGGGGTGGAAGTGAGGATTTTGCATTATCATTGCTCTGGAATGGAGGATTTTTGCATTACAATTGCTCATAAGTAAGTAAGAACCAGTAAAAGAGGAATGGAAAAATCTCTATTTGTAGATCAGCATTTTTCAGTCTTGGCAAGTTTAAGATGGGCCTTGAGAATTCTGGGAATTGAAATTCATGCATCTTAAAGTTGCCAAAGTTGAGAAGCATGGGTCTACACTAGAGTTTCGGATTTTCCATTCCTGTTTTATTTAGAGTTTGGTGCAATTAAATAAATCAGTTGTGGTTTCCTTAACAAATAGAATTTAAAGTGATATGAACCATTACTGAACTTTTTGTGAGAAACTGAAATTAAAGGTTGATATGGGATTATGGAAATAATGTAGACAAATGTTAATCTTAGAGTAAGAGTTTAATATATTTTTTTATTTATATCTGTACCAAAAAAAGTTGGAAGTCATTCATTTTCTGTTTTCCTTCTTTTCCTCTTTCTTTCTTACACTTTCACTCTTTTTTTTCTTGAGCCTTTTCTTTTTTCAAATCTGTTTATTTGTTTATCCCTTAGCTTTGTATTTTTTTGATGTATGAAGGATCAAATACTCAGCCATTACAATTCTACATTCCTTATTTACAGAAATCGTATCAAAATTTAGAATGAAATCCACTGGGAGCCATCCCATATAAGGCAGGCTCTGAGTCCCTCTAACCAAAAAGTGTATATCAATAGAAGAGAATATTTGTAGCTCAGGGTTGAACTGTGGGGTCCTTGGTGCTCTCTGAGCTTGATGGTTTTCTTGCAGATGTTTCATTACCAAAGTAGGTAGTAATCAGCAATCAGCACTAGAAGGGAGAGAAGTTTGCTCTTATTTTCATATACTAGTGGCTTACCCTGTCAGTATTTATTTTAATTTTTTTTATTAAACATTTTTTAAAAAACAAAAAGAAAGCTTTAACACTTTCCTTTTCAACAGTTTCACATCAGTCAAGAATTTCTTACTTATACATTTTTTTCTCCCTTATTCTAATATATCTTTTGTACATATACTTCTAATATTAATTAATTTATTTACATATATATATAAATACCCATGTGCACAATTTCATTTCTACAATTTTTGTTTCCTCATATTTGCTATTATATTCCTATTTCAACCATTATTTAATTTTTCGTTGCCTTTTATCTCTGTCTTCCAGCCATTCATACCATTTCTCCCACACTAAGTAATATTCTGTTTCCTCTTTTTCTTGTATCTCCTTTGTTAATTTGTCCATCTTTGCACATTCCAAAACTTTTCTGATCAAATTATCTTCGGTTGGTATATTATTGTTTTTCCAATTCTGTGCATAGATTATTCTTGCTGCTGTGATAATATGGATAATTAAATATTGTATTTCTTCTTCTTCTTTTTTTTTTTGGACAAAAAATTTATTTTTTAAACAAATATATAAAAAACAAATAAAAAGCCATCTTCAATGTAAATACAAACAGTGTGTCAGTTGGTTACAAGTCTTCACTCTATTCATATATATCAGGGGTGGGTTCTAAAATTTTTTACTACCGGTTCTGTGGGCATGGCTTATTTTGTGGACATGGCTTGATGGTCATGTGAAATTCTTTAGGATTTAGCAGAGGTACTGGTCTACCAGGCTTTTAACTGCTTGCAGAGCTGTATCAGTCTACTCATTTGTTTTTGGAGGCACCGGTCTACCCATTTGTTTTTGAAGGCACCGGTCTACTCATTCGTTTTTGGAGGCACCGGTCTACTCATTTGTTTTTGGAGGCACCGGTCTACCCATTTGTTTTTGGAGGCACCGGTCTACTCATTCGTTTTTGGAGGCACCCGTCTACCACCACACTGCCTTTTATCACTGATCAGCTGTAGGGAGGCCCTTTGAAGCCCCGCGGCAAGAGTTTAAACAGTTTTTTTCCTTCTAGCCAACCAGCTGGGACTCAGGAGGCAGCAATAGATTGGGGGTGGGGCCAAATAAAAGTTAAGAATAATGCGGGGAGCAGAGGGGGGCAGGAGGGCCCAGCTCCCAAACAAAGAGAACCGGTTCAGTAACATCATATAGTCACCGCTACCAGCTCGGCCGAACCTGGCCGAACCGGAAGGAACCCACCACTGATATATATCCATGTATTATTATCCTCATTAATCATATGTTTAACTATGACTGTTTCTTCCCTCTTTTCATAAAGAATAATCTAAGATTTAAGTTAATTTGTATTATGCCCTTCATTCTCCTAAATCATTCCAATAACAGTACATCTTTATATTGTATTATTATATAATTCTACATTTCTTGCATTGAAAAAATCTCTACCATATTTCATTTCCATGTCTTTTTATCTAACCATTGGTAAAATGAATCCAATATCTTATAATATTGTTTATCTTCTTGTTCTCTAATTTCAAATGTCAATTTACTCATTTCTGCACATTCCATTATTTTCTTAATAACTTCCTCTTGCATTGGCATTTTCTCATTTTTCCAATTTTTAGCAAACACAATTCTAGCCACTGTTAATACATTCACAATCAAATATCTCAATTCTCTTTTGTATATTTCAGGTACCATCCCCAATAAAAAAAATCTCTGGTTTAAAGTCTATGTGTTTTTGTGTCATTTTTTTCCATCCATGTGTGGATTTTAGTCCAATATCTTTTAGCTTCTGTACACGTTCACCACATATGGTAATATGAGCGCGGTATCTGATGACATTTCCAACATTTTTCCGATTTATTCTTGAACATTCTAGCGATCCTTCTTCTTTCAATACATTTAAAGATTTCAATTGCAATTTACCCCTTTCCATAAAAAGAAGTTCTTTATAAGTAATCACCTCCTGTTTTTGTTCTATACTTATATTTTCTATTGCATGTCTGGGATTTGCCCATATAGGTATCTTGTAGTTTAGCTTATATTGATACTTTTTCCAAACCCTCAACAATGCATTTCTAAGTATATGACCCTTAAACACTTTATCCACTTTTTTTTCATATAACAAATAAGCATGCTGTGATAAAACAGCTGCTTCATAATACAATCTTAAATTAGGCATTTTAAGACCTCCTCTCTCACGTATATCCTGTATAATTTTCAATTTCACTCTTGGTTTCTTCCCACCCAAATAAAAGTATTAACCCCTTGCTGCCACTCCCTCAAATTTCCATCTTTCTTAAGCACTGATATCATTTGAAACAAAAATAAAAACCTGGGCAATACATTCATTTTTATTACTGCTATCCTTCCCAGTAGAGATAGTTGTAACTTTTTCCAATTCTCCATTTCTTTCTGCACTTTTTGCCAGAGAACTTCATAATTATTTTTAAATAATTTTGCATTTGAGGCTGCAATATATACTCCTAGATATTTAACCTTTTTAACTATTTCAAACCCCGTTATTCTTCCTAAGTCTTCTCTTTGAGATATAGACATGTTTTTAGTTATCATCTTTGTCTTATGTTGATTTACTTTAAATCCAGATACCCTACCATATTGACTTATTATATCCAACATGTGTGGAGCTGTTTCTATAGGTCGAGATAAAGTAACAACCAAATCATCTGCAAACGCTCTTAATCTATAATCTTGCTGTCTAATTACAATTCCTTTTATTTTGTCAGAGTCACGTATCTTATTCAACAGAACTTCTAAAGTTAAAATAAACAGCAATGGAGACAAAGGACAACCCTGCCTTGTTCCTTTCTAAATTTTGAAAACATCTGTTAAACTCCATTAACTATTATTTGTGCTGTTTGTTCCTGATATATTGCTCTAATTGATTGTATAAAATACTCTCCAAAATGCATTTTTTCTATTATCTTAAACAAAAATTGCCAATTCAATCGATCAAATGCCTTCTCTGCATCCAAAAATATGAACGCTGCAGGGACTTGATTGTTTTTTTCCAAATATTCCAGTAGGTTTACAATTTGTCTAACATTATATTTAATCAGTGTTCAAAAGTGATATTGGCCTAAAATTTTCAGGTTTGACACAGTTTTGATCTTCCTTCGGGATCAATGAAACAAAAGCTGTTCTCCAAGAGGGTGGGACTCCTCCCCTTGATTGAATTTTACAAAATAAAACTCTAAGCGGTTCTACCATTTCAGACTGTAAATTCTTGTAATAAACAGCTGTTATTCCATCTGTTCCCGGAGCTTTACCTGTTTTTACCTGTTTAATTGCTGCAATAAACTCCTCAGAGGTTATTGGCTGATTCAATCCTTCCCTCTGTTCTAACGTTAATTCAGAGATATTCTCTTCTGTTAGGTATCTATCTATATCTTTACTTTGTATTGAATCACTGGCATATAGCTTTGTGTAAAATTCTAAAAAGGCTTTTTTGATCATATTCTGTTGATAAACCTCCTTACCTCTAAATTCTATCTTACCAATGACTCATGACTTCTGTTTTTTCCTCAACACATAAGCCAACCACCTGCCTGGTTTATTAGCATTACAAAATGTATCATGTTTAGCATATTGTAAACTAGTTGCCACTTGATCAGCCATTAACATATTGAATTGCTCTCATAATATATTTATTGTTTCTTTTACTTTCTTATCTCCTGGATTAATTATAAGTAATTGTTCTTTCTTTTTTATTTCTTCCTCTATCTCTTTCTGCTTCTTCTGTTGTTTTAATCTATGTTTATTATCCATATGTATTAAAGCTCCCCTCATGTAGGCCTTACTTGCATCCCATACCATCCCATTTCCATAGAGGTACATGCATGTTAATAGCAAAAAGTTCCTTCATTTGTTTCTTAAGCTCATTCACATTTTCTTCATATCTAAATAAATTTTCATTTAACCTCCAAGTCCTCCTTTCCCCCTCTCCTGTTCCAATTCCACCCAGACCAGACTATGATTGGTTAAGATTCTTGGACATATCTTCATCTTCTTCACCCTAGAAAAAAAATCATTTGTAATTAGTATAAAATCAATCCTGGAAAAGGATTGATGTCTATCGGAAAAAAATGTAAAATCTCTTTCCTCAGCATTCCACTCTCTCCAAATATCTCTCAGCTCCATATCTTCCATCATATCAAAAAAAAGATTTAGGTAATTTCGCATGTGTTGAGATCTTTGATAAACTTTTTCTATCTTTCTGTGTGTCTATTACTCCATTCCAATCACCCATTAGGATAAAAGATTTATAGTCCCATTGTATTATTTTAGTGTGTAAAAATTTATAAAATTTATCCTGTTGTTGATTAGGTGCATATATTCCAATTAAAAGCATCTTTCCACTCTGAGTTACTAGTTCAATTGCAATATATCTTCCTTGAGTATCTGCCTCAATTAAATTAGCTGATAGTGCTTTCTTTACATATATAACTAGCCCATTTTTCTTCTCTGGTGCTGATGCCACAAAATGTGTACCTAATCTTGAATTTATCAAGTATTTTTGGTCTAATAATCTAATATGTGTCTCTTGCAAACAAATAACATCGTTCTTAAATTGTTTCAAGTAGTGAAATACTTTCTTTCTCTTTTGTGGTGAATTTAAACCATTAACATTCCAGGATAAGAATTTAGTTGCCATCTTTGGCCTTTCAAAGCTTCAAAAGCATCAGCTGAATATCCTCCTCCATCTTACTCTTCAGCCTCGCCCCTCCCACTGCTTCTGTTTTTTTGACTTCTTGAGATGAATCTTGAGATTGTTGACTTTTAGTTGTTGTTCTTGGCGTTTGTAGGTTGCTCGTGTCAGTCGTTGTTCTCTTGGTTCCTCTGTCTTCTTGAGTGGTTCCAAAGTTGGGGGTGGGCCCCCAAGGTCTAAATCTTCTTCCATAATAACTCCTCCAGCTGCAACTACAGCATAAGTTTTTATCTGTTTTCCATCTTTCTCTTGTTGTAACATCTCCATTTTCTTTCTGCCCCCCTCCCCCCCCCGGTGAAGGTGGATGTCCAGCCTTTAAAACATTAACATAAAAATCTTTTGCCTTCCAGACTGTGTTTAACCGGTATCTTTCTCCACCATAATTCACTATTAGACGAGTTGGAACATCCCATCTGTACTGCATTTGTTGGTTTCTCAGTTCATTTACCAAAAAGCCAAAGTCCTTTCTGCTTCTTAACATTTTTGGAGGGATCTCTTTCAGAACCACCACTTCTTGTCCAGCCACTTGAACCTTATTCTTGTAGGAAGCTTGTAAGATGTCATTTCTGATCCTCCTGGTTGTAAAATAGATCACCACATCTCTTGGTAACTGCCTTTGTCTTGCCACCCAGGAGTTAACCCTGTAAGTTTTATCAATTCGGCTTGCCACATCTTCTGGACTTTCTTTGATTAGCCCTGCTATAGCTTCTGCACAAATATCCTTTAAATTTTCCCGACCATTTTCTTTTAGCCCTCTCAGTCTCAGGGCAAATTCCATAGATCTGTATTGTAACATAACCAATTCATCATCCACCTTCTCAGTTTTAGTCATAATGTCTCCTACTTTATTTTCCAAATTCAGATTGGCTTCATTGATTTCTTCTACTCTCTCATACACCTGAATAATAAATTTTGCCAATCCTGAGACTGCTAGAACAATGTCATCTCTTATTTCATCATGCTTTTCTTCAACAACTTCTTTAATTGACTTTATATCCTCCTCAATTTTTTTTAATTTCCCTTCCACAATTACTGTTAGGTTATTCATAGCTGCAGTTTGATTGTTCATGGCTTCTTTTATAAATTCTTTAAGTTCATTAAAAGAAGCCTCCTGGCTCTGTGAATCAGCCGGAAGTTGTGCTTTCTGTGTCACTACTGACACTACTGGGGAAACTTCTCCACTTTTAGAAATTCCTGGCTTAACTTGTTTAGAAGCCATCTTTATTTTAAAAGTCTTTTTTCCTTTCACAGCCACAAAATCCCTTGAGCAATTTTCAAAAGCTTGTAATTTATAGTTTATAATTTGTCAAGCAAAATAGTCTTTTCTCCACAAGCTCTCAGTTCCCAGCAGCTTTAATCCACTCTCAAAGTGCAAAATTCTCAATAAACACTTTCGTTTCTAACTCTCACTTTCATGCCCACAACAAAGGCGCCATCTTCAGCCTCCAACTCAAAGAGATTCAATTAGAAACAATGTAAACCCAGAGTTAAGCAATATTACTTGTAAATGCTTGTTCTCCTGTTTCCGCTCTGTCTGTGCTTGTATTCAGTCAAACTCACTTTTGCTTGCAGAATTGGTCGTGACATCTGGCTCTGTTTAAAACAGAGTTGTCCCGGATCCGGAGCTTCAGTGGGCTGACCAGGGAGCTCTCACCCTCCAAGCCTCTGGAATTATTCCAGAGGACTTTCAGGGAGCTCTACCCGCACCCACCGGCTCTCCTCTCCTTCTTCTCCTGATGGAGAGGTTTTCAAGCCTCCAGACAGCTGCTTAACACTGTCAAAGCGGCTTTTACAAAATCACGGGGCTGGCTGTCCGAAGAGACCGTCCACAATGCCGGCAGTGCCAACTGGAAGTCCCCCTACAAATTTTCTTATATGCAGTTGACATTGTCATTTTATAATTTTGCGACCACAATTTTTGCCATCTCTCTAAGTCAATTCCATGTCCAAAATTTTTCCCCCAATTTTCCCCCCAAGCAATCATTGTTTCTTTAACTTGTTCATCCTCCAATTTAATCTCTAATAAATATCCATACAATTTTTTAATTATATTTTCATCTGTACTTGTTAAGATTTTATCTAAACTAGTCAAATTGTTATAAAAACCTTCTGTCTTATAGTCTTTATCATATCTACTGTATTTGCAAATAAGAAAACCAATTCATCTTTATACCTTGTACTTCTAATTCTTGAAAAGATTTAAGTTCACCCTTTTCATTCAGTAATTCACTATATCTAACAATTTGTTCCTTTCTAAATGTTATTGAATGTGAGAATGCTTCAATAGTTGATAACCAGACCGGAATTTTTAAATAATGTTGTTTTTTTACCTTCTCCCAGTTTAATAACAGAGCCTCTCACATAAAATGTCTTCTAAAATACCCCTGTGTTTTTGTTTCCTTGTATCATAAAAAAGCATGCCAACCCAATAACAAATCATGCCCTTCTAAAGTCAATAATCTGGCATTTCTTAGCGTTATCCATTTCTTAACCCACATCAAACTTGTCACTTGATAATATAGTTCCCAATTAGCAAGCCAAAACCTCCCCGTATTCTAACATCTTGCAACAACTTTAGTTTTATCCTCGCTTTTTTACCCTGCCAAATATATTTCAGCACTGTTTTATTCAAATCTTCAAAATAATCTTTCCCCAGTCTCATTGGAATTGTTTGAAACAGGTATTGAATTCTAGGCAATATATTCATCTTAATCGTTGATATTCTCCCTATCAATGATAATTGTAACTTTTCCCACTTTGCCAAGTCTGTCTCTATCTGTTGCTTATGTTTATTATAGTTATTCTCTTTGAGTGCACTGCATCTTGCTGTCAGATGTATCCCCAAGTATTTAACTTTATTTGTGACCTGCATCTTCGATATTTCCACCAATTCTTTTCGTTTTATTAACATATTTTTTGTCAAGATCTTCGTTTTGTCTTTATTTATTTTCAAACCAGCAACTTTTCCATATTCTCCTATTTTGTCTATCAATTTAGTTGTTGATTCTAATGGATCTTCAAGAATAAAAACCAGGTCATCAGCAAATGCTTGCAATTTGTATTCTTCCTTTTGAATCTTCATTCCCTTTATGTCTTTATCTTCTCTGATATTTCTGTTTAGCACTTCTAACGTTAATACAAACAATAAAGGTGACAGTGGACAACCTTGTCTCGTACCTTTTTTTATTTCAATAGACTCTGTGAATTCTCCATTTATTATTACTTGTGCTGTTTGTAGTATATAGCTTCTATGGCTTGAATAAATTTTCTACCAAAGCTCACCTATTCCAGCTGTAATAACATAAATCGCCAGTTCACATTATCAAAGGCTTTCTGAGCATCTAAAAATATTAAAACCATTTGCTTTTCAAGATGTGCCTCATAATATTCCAAAGTGTCCAGAATTATTCTCATATTGTCTTTAATCTGTCTTTTTGGCAGAAACCTATTTTGATTGGAATGTATGAAATTATTTAAATAACTTTTAAGTCTTTCTGCCAATATTGAGGTGAAAATTTTATAGTCTGAATTTAGCAGGGAAATAAGCCTATAATTCTTAATTTGTTGTGGGTCCATATCCTCCTTTGGAACAAGTGTAATATATGCTTCTGACCATGATTTGGGTAATTTTCCCTTTAACATGACTTTATTCATAACTTCTAACAATGGGAGATTCAGCGATTCCTGTAATGTCTTGTAATATTCTGCTGGTAACCTGTCCGGGCCTGGTGCCTTCCCATTCTTCTGTTTTTTAAGTGCTTCAGTTAATTCTATCATCGTTATATTTCCTTCTAACATCGCTTCAGTGTCTTTGGAAATCTGGGGTAGTTGCGCCTTTTGCAAGTATTGTTTAACACTTTCCTCTTCTATGTTCTCTTGCTCATACAGTTTTCTATAATAGTCTTGTATAATTTTTTCCTTCTCTTTATTTCCATATCTAATTTGTCCTTGGTCATCCATTAGTTGTATTATTTTTTTCTTGATTCTCTCTCTTTTTTCAATTTGTATGCTAACCATCTACTTGGTTTATTTGCATCTTCAAAATAGTTCTGTTTGGCACTTCTAATTTTTTTCTGCTAAATCCTCTTTTTCTATTAATCCCATTTTGTGTTTAGTTGTGTCCATTTTAATTTTAATATCCTTTTTTTGTGGAGATTTCTGGAATTCTTTTTCAAATTTCTTATATTCATCCTCTAATGTTTTATAAGCTTGTCTTTTCTTAATATTTCTTTTCCTTGTATAATCTATAATCAGGCCTCTAGGATAGGCTTTCATTGTATCCCAAAGGTTTTGCATTGATGTATCTTCTTTTTTATTTTCTTTAAAGAAGGCCAATTCTTTCTCCATTTTCTGTGTAAAATCCTTTTCTTTCAATACTGTGTTATTTAAAGTCCATCTATATCTTCTCCTTTGTCCTTTCCATTTCATTGTCATTGGATTATGGTCTGCCCAGGTATTTGCTTCTATATCAATTTCTTCTATATTAAAAGTCAATTCCCTTGTCATCCATATCATATCTATTCTGGACCACGATGAATGTCTATTTGAATAAAAAGTATATTGTCTATTTTTTACATTTCTTTCTCTCCATATATCCTTTAAGTTTATTTCCTCTATCATTTAAAAAAAAGATTTCGGAAGTGTCTTTCTACTTTGCTTTGTCATCTTCTGTGTGTTGTAATCTAATTTCTCATCTACTATACCATTGAAATCTCCCATCAAGCAAATGTTAGCACAGTCCAATTCAATTATTTTCGTGTGTAATTTTCTATAGAAATCTTCTTGCTTATCATTAGGTGTGCAAATTGCTATTAAAGGTATTTTCATATTGTTGTCTGTTATTTCCACCATCAAAATTCTTCCATCTTCATCTGTATAAATTAGCTCCACTGGAATTGTGTCTCTAATATATAAAACAACTCCTCTTTTCTTACATTGTGGCAATGAGGTGAATATTTTCCCTAATTTTGGCTGCACCAATATTTGTTCATGTTGCTTTTTTTTTATTGAAAAAGTTTTTCAAATACAGATTTCCCCCCCTTTTTTCTCCCCCCTCCTCCCTAACCCCCCCTCGCCACCCCTCCCCCTGTGACTTCTTCAAAGTAAGATCCAAATTCATAACAGATTATATAATACTTTACCATCCCCTTACTCCATCC
The DNA here is from genome assembly GCA_022577455.1 of Arizona elegans. Classification (NCBI taxonomy): domain Eukaryota; kingdom Metazoa; phylum Chordata; class Lepidosauria; order Squamata; family Colubridae; genus Arizona; species Arizona elegans. The sequence goes on from JAKOOJ010000001.1 coordinate 163,158,057, forward strand.
CCCAAATACTGACCCTTTCTTTCTAATAATATTATTATATCCCCCTTTTACTATACATTTCAAAATAACATTCTACTATAACGTTGTGTAATAACTTCTGGTTTAGCATAGTAATATTATTATAACTCCCAATTTAACAATAATCTGCCCTTTTTCTCCTCCCCATACATATATCTCTTAAATCAAACCTTTTATGTATATTAATATAACATTTCAAAACAACCTTCCACTTTAAGACTATATAATAAATCCTAATTTAACGTTTAATCTCTTGTGTATATTAATATAACATTTCAAAGCAGCCTTCCACTATAAAACTATATAATAAATCCTAATTTAACATTTATTCAACTCATAGTCTGTCCATTTCCTCCACTCCCATAAATATATCTCTTAAACATCCCTTTTCTTAAACTAAACAATCAATAAACTAGCCTGTCTCCACCCACTTTCCTACAAAATTTCCATACATAACAATTCTTAATATCTTTATTCTTCTGCCCACCCTACTAAAAAAAATATTCCCTTATATAGATAAAATCAATGATTTTAAACTTGTAATCCATATAATGTCTTCTTTAATGTCTTTCCACTGGATTGTTATCTCCATCACCCATATTAGGGTAACATGACATCCTAATTCCAACAGAATGTTCGGAATCCTCAGTTATCATCTGCCCCCATCAATAATGATTATCTTCATGTATATAAAAAAAAAGAAAACAACCACCCGAATGACATTATAATTGTATTCCATATAGTATCTGTAGTAGTGGCTTTCTTCAAGATTATTAATTCCAACCATCATAATGGGGTAAAAACCAGATCTTCTGCGTGCCCCAACATAGCTCTCTTGCCATATAACTCAGCATAAGCGTAATACATTTATCAAAGAATCCAAAATAGATAATTCCAATCCAACAGTTTAAGGCCCTTTTCACATCCCAAAAATACGGCATTGCAGAGGACTGTCACTCTCCTCAGGATAATATTAACCAATACTTCGCCTCAACTGTCTTTTCATGTATTCAATCATCTTTTAGATAACTGGCTTCACTGTTGCCTAGTTTAAAAATTTTTGTTTTTGTGAGACCTATTTCTTTTTTTCTTGACTTTTTGTGGGTTTGATCTCCATCCTGATTTCCTTTCTATGAGTTGTATATCAACTGTTCGATTTTCATTCTGATCTATAACTTGATCTTGTTGGTTTTGCTTTTGTGGCTTAGATCGCCATTCATGTTTCTTTTCTATAAGTTGTGTATCAACTGATTGATTTCCATGCTTGTCTGTGACTTGATGAGTCATCACATTAGAATCCAACGCCGCTTCTCTCTTATTTATAGGTAGTCCAACTGAGACATCTAAAGGATCCAAAGGCGATTCATCTACAAAGACCTCTGTAGCTCGATGTTTTTCCATTATTTCCAACTCTTTCTGCTTATTGTCAGGTATGCTTCCTTCAATATCCAGGAAAGGAAAACCCAAACTCAATCATTTTGAAGAGATTAGTACTTTTACTGAATATGAAATGATCGCAACCCAGGTAAAGCTGGAAGTGAGCAAAATGCGCGAAATGCATCTACTAAGCTTCTCCCTCCTCCCGTGTCCATTGATCATCAGCCAATCCAAAGGTCTCCCAAAGGTCAGGTGGCATCACGTCTGGCAGCGTCATTCATCAGGAATGTAGGGCAGTTGGTCAGCCATCCCCTTTGAAGATTCACTTTCGTTTCTTATGAAGACATGTCCTACAAAGAAAAAAAAAACACCTCCTGCATCTTCCCACCCTTTGCCCTATAACTAATCCCTCCCCCGTTTCTTATGGCAGCTGAAGCAGGCAAAGCTGAGGCTGACATTCGGCCCCTCTTGCAGAAGAGAAGTTATTCCTAATTAAAAGGAAAGAGAGAGAGAGAAACAGAATATATACAATAATTATGGTTTATCTGGGTATTTGGTATAGAATTGCTGTACTTTCTTGGAGCTCGGACATCCCGTTTATTCACCCATTCAGCCTGAGACAAAGAGAAATGTTTCCAGGCAATCAGATATTGGACTTTACCATGGTGTTTTCTAGAGTCCAAGATTTCTTTAACTTCAAAATGTTGCTCTCCCTCTATGAGAATGGGAATTAGAGGGGTGCTTTGGTCAGCCCTTAGGGGAGACGAGTGTTCAGGTTTCAATAAACTAACATGAAATACAGGATGTATACATCTCAACGTTTTTGGCAATTCCAATTCAACTGTTACTGGATTAATCAGTCTAATCACACGAAATGGTCCCACATACTTAGTTCCTAGCTTTTTGGACTTCTGGGTAGTCTGTAAGTATTTAGTAGATAAATAGACTTTATCACCCACTTTATAAATGTGAGCTGGGGACCTTTTCTTATCGGCCTGCGCCTTATGGGCCCGGTGTGCCTCATCTAATGCCTTCCGAGTCACTGCCCATGTACTCTTTAATTGTTCAATCCAATCCATCAAAGAGGGATTTTGAGGATCATCTTGTGGTAGCTCGGGAATAGGTATGAAATCCTGGCCCGACGCGACCTTAAAAGGAGTGAATCCGGTGCTACTATGTACGGAATTATTATATGCCACTTCTGCAAATGGCAACAGGTCTACCCAATTGTCTTGCTGGTAATTTACGTAACACCTCAGGTATTGTTCTAGCATCCCATTGGTTCTTTCACAGGCCCCATTTGTCTGGGGGTGGTGACTGGAACCTAGTCCCTGTGCGGAGCCTATCAACTTCAAAAACTCTTTCCAGAAACTGGAAGTAAATTGTACACCCCTGTCAGAAATTATTCTTTTTGGAGATCCATGTAGCCGGTAAATCTGCCGAATAAACAGTTTTGCGAGGGTTCTTGCTGAAGGGATCTTTGAGCAAGGAATGAAATGTACTTGTTTGGAAAACAAATCAGTTACTACCCAAATGACAGTGCAGCCCTCACTCTCTGGTAAGTCCACAATAAAGTCCATGGATATTTCCTTTCATGGGGTGTTTGGTCTAGCCACACTTTGCAGTAATCCAGGGGATTTTCCTGGAGGTCTTTTAGCCAAGGCACATACCGGACAGCTAGCCACATATGCCTCTATGTCCTTTTTAAGTGCAGGCCACCAAAATTGTCTCTTAACAAGATGTAGAGTTTTGACAAACGCAAAGTGTCCTGCAGCCTTGGCATCATGAGCATATTTTAATACGGTTGTCCTTAATATGATTGGAACATACAATTTTGATCCAACCCAAGCTAGTCTGTCACGAAGTGTGTATTCATTCGAGTGGTTCTTAAACCACTTGTCAGTTTTTAGCGCTTCTCGTAATTTTTCAAGCAAATCCCCCGAGAGTTCTGGTTCGGTTTTACTCTGCGCCCTGGTAGTGACCGGTGTTGCCAATTGTGTCAAGGGGATCATTGGTTGAACCACTTCCTTCTTGATGCTGTTATACTGCGGCAATCTGGAGAGTGCGTCCGCCATGAATTTTTTTCCCACAGGAAGGTAACGTAAAGTGAAATTGAAACGCTTGAAGTGTTGGGCGCAACGAGCCTGTTTTGGTGATAGTTTGCATGGTGTTTTTAATGCTTCTAGATTCTTATGATCAGTCCAAACCTCGAAAGGGTGTTTCGCCCCTTCTAAAAATTGTCTCCATGTTAACAGCACCCATCTAACTGCAAACGCTTCTTTCTCCTATATGGCCCATCTCCTTTCCGTGTCTGATAGTTTACGGGACGTATAAGCACAGGGTTGTAATATCCCGTTTTCATTCTTTTGCAAAAATATTGCTCCTACAGCTACGTCGCTGGCATCAGCTTGTACTACAAAAGATTGTTCCATGTCGGGGTGTTTGAGCACAGGTTCAGCTGCAAACAGTCATTTCAATTTTTCGAAAGCAGCTTGATAGTCCATAGTCCATTCTAGTGGTTTCGAGGGTTTGGGCTTTACTTCCCCTTTGGTTTTTAACAAGTCTGTAATCGGCAGTGCGATTTTTGCGAAAGAGGGGATAAATTGTCTATAAAAATTAGCAAACCCTAAGAAACTCTGTAATTGTTTACGGGTGTGCGGTGCGGCCCATTCCAGTACTGCTCGGACCTTTTCAGGGTCCATCTCTATTCCCTCATGCGATATACGATATCCAAGATAGTCGATTTTGTCTTGGTGAAATTCACATTTAGAAAGTTTGGCATAGAGTTCAGCTGCTTTGAGTTTCTTCAGGACCATTCGAACTAATTTTACATGGTCGGCCATGTTGTCAGAATAGATCAAAATGTCATCCAAATAGACCAAAACCCCCTTATACAGGTGCTCATGCAATACCTCGTTGATCAACTGCATGAATACAGCCGGGGGTCCCTGTAGTCCAAAAGGGAGTACCCTAAACTGGAAACATCCTAGTGGGCAGTTAAATGCTGTGTTCCATTCATCTCCCTCTTTTATTCTCACTCGGTAGTATGCCTCTCTTAAATCAAGTTTGGTGAAAATTTTTCCCTTCCCTAAATGGGCTAACATGTCCTTCATGAGTGGGAGGGGGTAGACATTTTCTACGCAAATCACATTCATATTTCTATAATCAACTACGAGACGAAAGGATCCATCTTTCTTTTCGTGGAACATTACTGGTGCTGCCACCTTGGGTTTGGCTCGTTCGATGAATCCCCATTCTAAGTTTTTGTCAATAAAATTCCGCAATTCCCCCAATTCTCGAGGTGTCGTGGGGTAAATTTTTGGTTTGGGAAACTTCACTCCAGGCAGTATTTCAATGGTGCAGTCGGTGGCCCTGTGGGGAGGCAGAACATCCAATGCCTTTTCACTAAAAACTTCCTTGAGATCCCAATATTCCTTTGGAATTTTCTCTTCTCCTTCAATATAGTCAATGGCTACTGCCACCCTTACTGATTTTATGTCATCTTTCGGGGGGGGGGGCTTCCTTTTCCGGAGTTGGTTCTGCCGTGCAGATGCGCAGGACCCCCGTTTTCCAATTTACTTGTGGGTTCCATTTTCGAAGCCAGGGCAGTCCTAAAATGAGGGGTCTCTCCATCCCAGGGGCTACAATAAATCTGAGATTTTCTACATGATTCCCCAACTGCAGTTCAAGAGGTCCGATCATAAAGCTAGCTGGGCCCCCTCCTGCAATCGACCCGTCTAATTGACAAAATGCAATGGGTCTTTTAAAGGTTTTTAGTCTCAGTCCCATTTCTTCCACTACTTTGGGGCTAATTATGCACCTAGTGCACCCCGAGTCCAACAAGGCTAACAATTGCGCATGAGTCCCTGTGGAGGGCACTCTTATTTCTATGGGGATGAGTAAGGGTTCTTCCGTGTGACTCACCCGATCGTCGGTGTCTGAGGCGGAGTCCGTCTCGCTGTCGTCATCGTTGGTCGGAGTTCCCAACTCACCCTGGTTTCTGGGAGTGAACTCAGCGACTTCTCCTTTCAGGGCGGTGCCGCGGGTTTTGGCGGGTATTTTGTTGCTTTTCTTCGGGCCGGTCCCGGTAGCTTTTGGTGGTGGCTTGGAGAAACATTCAGCAGCCCGGTGACCTTCCTTCCCACATTTGAAACAGGTGAAGGGCTTTGACTTGGGCTTGAACTCGGTCTTCCCCCCAGTCATTTTTGGGGTCCCCTTATGGTAGAAAGAGGATGACTGGTCTCCCATACGCCTTCCTCGGAGTTCGCTCCGTCTCAGCTCGATCTCCACATCCTCAGCTACTATGTACCATCTATCCAAATCGTCGGGAACCCCCATGCTTCTGCAGTCATGATATATCTCTTCATTCAACCCATCCTTGAAACTCTCCAAAAGAGCCATTTCTGACCAGCCTGTCATATAGGGTGCCAGTTCACGGAACTCTTGGACATACTCTGCCACCGGCCTCCGGCCCTGCTGAATGCTTTTCATTCTGAGTCTCACCTTTCGTTCAGCTAAATGGTCCTCAAAACGCCTCCTGAGGCCCCCCATGAACTGGTTGTAATTTCTCAGCAAGAGGGAGTTGTTATTGTGAAGAACCACCATCCACTCAGCAGCTACTCCCTCTAGTGCATTCACGACGCTTCTGACTTTAGCAGCCTCTGATTCGTAGTCCTCCCCCCAATCTTGCATATGGTTCCACGCTTGGGTCAGGAAAAATCCCAAGGCTTTAGGATTTCCATCAAACTTCCCGGGAAGGGTGGGGGAGGGATTTTTGGCTTTTTTCGTCTGTGGGGGGGTGCCTGCAAGGCTGCGGTTCTTTGGCCAGCTGCATCTCTCACTTGAGCTGCCGAAGCTTGGGATGTTTCTTCCTCAAGTTCTCCCTCTCTCCCACAGGCTGTCTCTTCTGGCTCCCCCCTGGGGCCTGCCTCCCCCTTTTCCACAGAAAGCCCACAAGACTCACGGTTTTTCTGCTCTCTTCTACATCACAGATAAGCTGCAAGGCTTGGCCCATCATGATGCGTTCTTTTTGCTCCTGCATCCACACTGCCTCTTTTTTACAGGGTCTGGAAGTCGTCACTCCCCAGGGTTCTTCCCCCCAGTCTGGCAGCCTCCCCACTCCTTTCGACCATCTAGCTTCCTCTGGCTCTAAACGGATTCTTTCCAACCATTCTGCAGTCTCTTCCTCTGTTTGGAATGCGGCTGCCGTTGAACTCGCTGCCCCCATTTGCTCTTCTCTCTCTGACATATTTTGGATTTACAGTCCCCTCAGTTTTTGTCCGGGATGACTGGATGTGACTTCCAGCTTAATGTCAGGTATGCTTACTTCAATATCCAGGAAAGGAAAACCCAAACTCAATCCTTTTGAAGAGATTAGTACTTTTACTGAATATGAAATGATCGCAACTCAGGTAAAGCTGGAAGTGAGCAAAACGCGCGAAATGCATCTACTAAGCTTCTCCCCCCCCCCGTGTCCATTGATCATCAGCCAATCCAAAGGTCTCCCAAAGGTCAGGTGGCATCACGTCTGGCAGCGTCATTATCAGGAATGTAGGGCAGTTGGTCAGCCATCCCCTTTGAAGATTCACTTTCGTTTCTTATGAAGACACGTCCTACAAAGAAAAAAAAACACCTCCTGCATCTTCCCACCCTTCGCCCTATAACTAATTCCTCCCCCGTTTCTTATGGCAGCTGAAGCAGGCAAAGCTTATCTTGTGTTGTGCATGAAGATGTTGAACTCATTTTCAAAATCTTATAATAAAATTCTTCCGCTTTTTCAACAGTGTTTAATTGGTATCTTTCTCCTTGATATCTCAATATTATTCCAACTGGAACATCCCACCTAAATAAAATATTTTGTTTTTTAAGCTCAGTCACCAGGAATCCAAATTTCTTTCTATCTACTAACATCTTAGGCAGTAGCTCTTTATATATCCAAATCTTTCTTCCATACAGTTGTAAAGTAGAATTAAAAGATTTTTGCACAATATTATTTCTTATTTCTTTGTCTGTAAAATAAATCACCACATCTCTAGGCAGTTGCCTTTGCTTTGCAATCCAAGAATTTACTCTGTAGACTCTATCAATCCTGCAAAATACTTACTCAGGATGAACCTTTAAAATCTCAGCCAGAATTTCAGCAGATATTTTCCTTAAATCATCCCTATTATTTTCCTATACTCCTCTCATTCTGATCGCAAATTCTGTGAACCTGTGTTGCATCATTAAAACTTCTTTTTCAATCTGTTGTTTTATATTTTCTACATTGCAAGTCTTATGATCAACTTCCATTTTAAATTTTTCTTCTGAGCTATTGTCTTGAATATTTATCAAATCATTTTCAATTCTTTGTATTTTATTATCCAAATTATAAATCTTGTCATCAACTTCCTCCATTTTAGACTCTAATAACTTAATATTATTATCCATCTTTATAAGTAGTTCTGTAAAGGCATCAGCCACTGTTATAATCTTTTGTTTCAAATTGTCATACTTTGATTGTATCAATTCTTTAATTTCCTGCTTGAATTTTTCAAGATTCTGGTTCACAATCTCATCCCTTCTTACCATCTCCTCCAAGAGAAATTCAATTAAGTTAAAATCATTTTTCTGAGTCTGTAGGTTTGAAACTTGTTCACGTAGTTTGTAAATGGGGGAATCCCCCCCCCCGCCCGCTGCTTGTTTGTCTGGCTTTGTTAGTTTAAACACCATCCTTCCACACAGACAAACTCTTTTTTAAGAAAAGAAAGCTTCTTTCCAAACAAGATCAATATCAGATCTCCAGGAAGAAAGAAACATAAAAGTAGCCAACAGTATTTATTCCGCTACTTTGTGGCTTGTTAAACTATTGAAACGGAAGGACTTTCGCTTTCAGCTTTCCCTTCTCAAGCCTCAGCAGTCGCCATTTTAAATTTCTTTTTTCCTTTCTTCAATATCATTTATAAAGTCAATGAAAATACTTGCGATTTAGGGTCCCAGGTCCAGATCTCATCCTCTTTGATTAAACAATCTGTTAATTTTCTTTAAAAGGCTTGTTCTCGTCACCTGGCTCTGCAAAAAGGCAGAGGTCTCCCGAAGCCCGGAGCGGCGGCGAGGGAAATAGGGAGCCTCATCTGCTTCGTCCCCAAGAGTAAAAAAAAACTCTGGGGGCTTCGCAGAGAGCTCTACCTGCCCTCACCTGCTCTGTCTCACATTTCCTTATGGAAATGGAGTTTTTCGAGCCGCCTTTCAGCTGTAAAGGTGGCTCTTTACAGGCGACGGGGCTGGCGGTCCCGAGGGACCGTCTGGCAGCGACAGAGAGCAAACCGGAAGTCCGTTCATGTTGCTTTTCAATATGCACTTCTTGTAAACAAATTATATCAAACTTTAATTTCTCTAATTTATGAAATATCTTTCTTCTTTTAGTAGCTAAATTGAGTCCATTTATGTTTATTGTAATCAGTTTTTTCTCTTCCATGTTTATATTTTATAAGGGTTTATTGCTCTGGTAGATCTTGGTTCATGTTGCTCTTTATATTCCACCTTGCCACCCACTGCACCTTCTTCTTTTTCAATCGTTGCTAGGCAACGATTTTTCTCTTCTTATCTCCCCTTCTTTTTCTCTAAAGTATTCTATGTAAAAGGCTTTTGCTTTATCAAATGAATCTATTCTGTATTTTTGTTGTTGCCAATTAAACACCAAGCCTTCTGGTATCAACCATCTGTAGTTCACTCCTTTCTGAAGTAATATTTTAGTCGAAAAACAATATTCTCTTCTCATCTCCCTCACTCTTCTCGGTATTTGCTTCAGGACCACAATCTCTTTATCCTTATATTTCAATGTTTTCTCTCTAGTAACCTGCAGTATTTGCATTTGAATCGATTTCTTAGTAAATCTTATATGGACTTTTCTTGGTAGCTTATTCCTCATTGCATATCTTGTATAGACTCAAAATATCTTGTCTATACCATCCATCATCTTTTCTTTGGGAATTTCTAATGCTTCTGCTAAGATTTCTATCATTATTTCTGCCAAGTTTTCACCCTTTTTTTCTTCAATATTTTGAAATCTGAGATAAAATTCTGATTTGTCCATCTCCCATCCTATTCCATTCTTATCTCATTCAAACTCGTCCAATCTACTGTCAATAGCTCTGATTTTTTTATCCCTTTCTTCTTCCTTTTCTTCAATTTTTGAGAGTTTTCCTCATATTTCTTCATCATTTGGTGTATGTTCTCCACTTTTTCATCTGTTTTTACTGTTCTTTGTTCAATTTTTTCTGCTCTCTGCTCAATATTCTCTACTCTTGATTGTATGTTTTGAATTCCTTGCCAAATCATCTGCAACGTCGCTTCCTTTTCCTTCTCTCATTCCTTCTCCTTTTCCTGTTGCAACATCGTCTGTATTGATCATTGCCCTCCAGATGGTGAAGAGGAAGGAGTCAATGTAAAAGACCAATAGCTGTTGCCTTTTTGCTCATTTCTGTGAAGTGGTTGCGAAAAGTTCAAACAAATAAAAAATCTTCAGATTCTTCTATACCTTAATCCATTTATATATAGGACAAATATTATCCAAGTGGCAATAAGAAAAGGAAAAGCCAAATAAAGCCACAAGCAATAGATGAAGGGAAAAAATCTTCAGGCTCTTGAATGCTTAATCCAATTAAACAAAGGGATATTAAACACCTTAACAATCTCTCCTCAAGGAAGAAGAAAAAGGAAAGGGGAAAAAAAGAAAAAAAGAAAAGGAGAAAAAATAAACACTAATAAAAAATCTATGTGTATGTGAAAAGTTAAAAGTCTTCCAAAAAATCACAGTCCAGTTAAAAATAATTAAATAGGGGAGAAGTGGAGAAGTAACATCAAAAAGAGAGAGAAAAAAAGAAAAAATAAACTTTCTGTCTGAAAGAAAAATCCACGACAGTATAACACCCAACAATTCTTTTGTTAAATCTCACATAATATTTACAGCTCTTTTCCCAAAGTCACTGTAATCTTCTTCCTTTCAAACTCAGACTCTTGCCATTAATAGTTTCCCAGAAGAGCACCTGAATAAACAATCCTTCAAACAGTCTCTAATGCTCTTCCCACTATGTTATCTATGAATTGGCTCAGAGTCTTTGAAATGTAGCACAGTTGTTACTTTCCAGAGGGGAAAAAAAAGAGATAATATATCCAATCCACTAGATGGCAGTGTTACTTATTTTCTCCACTCTCCCTTCTCTCTGCACTCAATACCTGATAAAATTAAAATGGAGAGAAAATAAAAATAAAAGAGTAAAACCAAAAATAACTTGTGCTAAAAAGGCACTAAAATATTTAGCAATTAAATACATAAAGCGGAAATCTCCAATCCAAACCAGTCCAGTCCAGGTTAAATAATAAATTCATCCATGAGCATCCACCAGTAAAAATAAATTAAAAAATGGGAAAAACTATCTTAAACTCAGGCTTAATTCTGCTGCTTAACTTCTTATGTTTCAATTTCAATTATCTTTTCACCACAGGGCATTTTTTCAAATAATCTATTTAAAAGGTCTCTCACCAAGCCGACACACTTTCTCTCAATCTCTTCCGTTCTGGAGCTGTCCCAACTTCAGCAGCTTAATGGCTGCCTCTTCACCACTGGTTAAAAGGGCTTCTCCTGGATCAACCAGGGACTTTGCGATGTCCCTGGGATCAACAGGACGTGCCCTCCACAATCACTGTTTCTATGGGACGGTGAGGTCCAAAAGGGACTGTCCAGTGGTGGAGATATTGATGGTGATCTTGGAGCCCCACCTCTCTCCTTTGTATTTCTTTTTCATATGACTCTGGGAGTATTCCTAGTAAAAATGTTTCTGGCCTCATGTCTATCCGTTGTTTGATTATTTCTTCTAATTGTGATCTGATTCTACTCCAATATTGTTTTGCTTTATGGCAGGACCACTACATGTGGTAATACTTTCCCTTTTGCTATTTGCATTTCCGACACATTGGTGAAGTATTGGGAAACATCTTTACCAATCTGGCTGGTGGCAAGTGCCACCTGTAAAACATTTTATACATATTTTCTTTATAGGATGCAGACATTGTCAGTTTATAATTTTTGTTCCATAATTTCTCCCATTTATCCAATTCAATGTCATATCTGAAATTTTTCACCCAAATTATCATATTTTCCTTAACTACTCCTCTTCAAATTTGTATCTTAATAGATAATTGTAATTTTTTTTGATAATTTATCTTCTGTGCCTTGGAGGATTTTGTCTAATTCGTGTACTTCTCTTTGGAATCCATATTGTATCAAATCTATCTTATATCTAGATTTTATTTACATGTAAGGCCACCAATCAATGTCTGTACCCTGTTTGTTTAATTCTTGCCTTGTTTTCAATTCCCCTTGACTATTTAACAAATCTTTATATCTTTTCATTTTGTCAATGTCTAATGCATTTGGGTAGATTTGTGCCTCCATTGTGGATAACCATTCTGGAATTTTGTCATAGTGATTCTTTTTTATCACTTGCCATGTTTGTAGTAGTGCATCTCTAATTAAGTGTCATTGAAAATAGTTATGTTGTCTATTTTTTTCTTCCCATAAAAAGGCCACCCTCTCGGTAAATCATATCCCTCTACTGTTAAAATTCTTTTGTTTCGTAATTCGTAATTTTGTTTCGTAATTGTTACTGTTTCGTAACAGTATCTCTAGTATTAAAATAAATAATAAGGGGGATAGAGGACAACCCTGTCTCACTCCTTTTGCTATTGTGAATTGTTTGGTAGTGTTCCCATTTATTGCTATCCTTGCCATTTGAGTTGAATATTTTTTCTACCATCTTTACAAATTTATCTCCGAATTTCATATTTTCTAATTGTAGAATAAGGAATCTCCAATTTAAATTATCGAAGGCTTTTTGTGCATCCAAAAATATTAATGCCATTTGTTTGTCTGAATTTCTTTCATAATATTCTAATACATCAATTATTTATTTATTGTTTATTTGTTGGTTCGATTTATATGCTGCCCTTTTCCGGAGACTCAGGGCGTCTTACAATGCGTTAAGCAATAGCCTTCATACTTTTGTATATACCTGCTTAGTAGGGCTTTCGGACCCCCACTAAGCGGTGTTCTTTTTTATACAAAATCAGTTTATTGCCCCCACAAACCGGGTCCTCATTTTTATTTTATTTTATTTATTATTTATTTATTTATTTATTTATTTATTTATTTATTTATTTATTATATTTATTATATTTATTATATTTATATACCGCTCTTCTCCCAAAGGACTCAGGGCGGTGAATAGCCAAGATCAAATACATAAATATAAAAGTTAAAAACAATTTAAAACCAGATTAAATACTTTGGCCCAAAATTAAAAAAATCCCATTAAAATCCAATTTAAAATTTAAAACCGTTAAAATTAGGCTAGCCTGGCTTGCTGGAATAACAAAGTCTTCAGGGCACGGTGGAAGATGCACAAGTCCGGGATCGTTCCAGAGGGCAGGAGCCCCCACTGAGAAGGCTCTCCCCCAGGGGGTTGCCAGTCAACATTGTCTGACCGACGGCACCCCAAGGAGCCCCTCGCTGTGGGAGCGTACTGGCCGGTGGGAGGCTGTCGGTAGCAGAAGGTGGTCCCGTAAGTACCCAGGTCCTAAGCCATGGAGCGCTTTAAAGATGTTAATCAACACCTTGAATCGCAGCCGGAAGACCACTGGAAGCCAATGCAACTTGCGCAGGAGAGGTGTTTCATGGGAGCGCCCCGCTGCTCCCATAATCACCTGTGCGGCCTCATTTTGGACCAGCTGGAGCCTCCAGGTGCTCTTCAAGGGGAGCCCCATGTAGAGAGCATTGCAGTAGTCCAGTCAGGAAGTGACGAGGGCATGAGTGACTGTGCACAGGGAGTCCCGATCCAGAAAGGGATGCAACTGGCGGATCAGGCGAACCTGATAAAAAGCCCCCCTGGCCACGGCCGTCATATACTCTTCTAAAGACAGCTGCACATCCAGGAGGACACCCAAGTTGTGAGCCCTCTCCGTGGGGGCCAATGACTTGCCCCCAATAGCCAGCGATGGTACCAGCTGGCTATATCGGGACGCCGGGAGCCACAGCCACTCAGTCTTGGAGGGATTAAGTCGGAGTCTGTTTCTCCCCATCCAGACCCGCATGGCCTCCAGGCACCGGGACATCACTTCAAGGGCATCATTGGGTGGTCTGGGGTGGAGATGTACAGCTGAGTGTCATCAGCATACTGATGGAACTGCACCCCAAAACCACGGATGATCTCACCCAGTGGTTTCACATAAATGTTGAACAGAAGGGGCGAGAGGACCAACCCCTCGAGGTGCCTCAAGGATGACCTCTGCCCCCCTGCCAACACAAACTGCGACCGGTCAGAGAGAAAGGAGGAGAACCACTGTAATACGGTGCCTCCAACCCCCAGCCCCTCCAGCCGGCGCAGCATGATACCATGGTCGATGGTATCAAAAGCCACTGAGAGATCTAATAGGACCAGGACAGAGGAACAACCCCTGTCCCGAACCCTCCAGAGATCATCAACCAATGCGACCAATGCCATTTCCATGCTGTACCCAGACCTGAAACCGGTTTGGAACGGATCTAGATAGACAGCATCATCCAGGTGCTGGGGAAGCTGTCACGCAACCACATTCTCAACAACCTTCGACACAAAGCGAAGGTTGGAGACTGGACGGTAATTCACCAAAACAGCCAGATCCAGAGAAGGCTTCTTGAGGAGGGGCCTTACCACTGCCTCTTTCAAGGCAGAAGGCAAGAAACCCTCACTCAACGAAGCATTAATGATCCTCTGGAGCCCGCCTCGTGTAATCTCCCAGGAAGCCAGCACCAACCAGGAGGGACACAGGTCCATTTTACCTACCTTCGAAAGGATGGAAGGCAGAATCAACCTTGAGCTTGGTGAGATTTGAACTTGCAATAATTGCAGGCAGCTGGTGTTATCTTAACAATGCTTTAGTCTGCGGCGCCACCAAGGCTCTTATAATTATAATTCTCATATTGTTTTTTATTTGCCTTTTTGCAGCGGTGAAATGTAAAATTTGTTACTACCAGTTCTGTGGGCGTGGCTTGGTGGGGGGGGTGTAATGTGACTGGGTGGGTGTGGCCAATTTTTTTTTTTACTTTTTAAAACTATTTTTTCTACAACCTCTTTGGCTAAAGAGGTTGAAAAAAATGCTTTTAAAAGCCTCTGACAATCAGGTAACTCAGCTGGGATCATCAGAGGCTTTTAAAAGCATTTTTTCTATAATTCCGTCTGGACCTGGTATTTTGTTGTTCTTCTGTTTTTTTCTTGCCTCCATTAATTCTGTCATACTAATTGTCCCATTTAATATCTCCCTCTGTGTCTCCTCCAATTTGACTAAATTCATCTTTTCTAAATATCATTTAATATCTTCTTCGGATATATTCTCTTGTGTATATAGGTCTTGGTAATAAATTTTTTGCTATATCTTTTTTCCCTATTTTCTGAAGTGTATCTTTCCTTTCTCATCCTGTAACTGGTGTATCATTTTTTTCTCTTTTTCTTTTTTCAATTTCTATGTAAGCCATCGTCCCATTTTGTTGGCATGTTCAAAGTAATTTTGCTTTGCTGATTTAATTTTCCGTGCCATCTTTACTTGTGTAGTCAAATTAATCTTACGTTTTATCAAATCTATTTTTTCCTTAGTTCTTTTGTTCTGGGGTTCCTTCTGTAAATCTAGCTCCCATCTTTTAAGTTCTTTTAACAAATTATCTTGTTCTTGTTTTTTATTTTTTTCTTCACTGTGTAAGCAATTGTTAGGCCTCTTATATATGCTTTTGCGGTGTCCCACAGGTTTTGGAAGGATGTTTCTTCTTTTGTGTTTATCCTAAAAAATATATTCATTTCTTTTTCAATCATTTGAATATATTTTTTATCTTTTAATATTTCTTTGTTCAACATCCACCTTTTTCTTTTCTTCTGGCCTTTCCTTGTTACTCTTAATAGATTATGATCTGCCCATGTATTAGTGATTATTTCCACTTCTTCTATTTCCTTTCTAAGTTCTGTCATCATCCATACCATATCTATCCTAGACCACGATTGATGTTGACTAGAATAGAATGTATATTGTTTTTTTTTCTTTATTTATTTCCCTCCATGTATCTTTTTGTTTTTTTTAATTTGATTTATATGACACCCTTCTCCGGAGACTCAGGGCGGCTTACAATATGCTAAGCAATAGCAATCTTGTAGACATAATTCATGTGTCATCTCGTGAAATGTGTCAGGTAGTGTCTTTTTCTTTGTTTTATTTTTCTCATTACTTTGATAATCTTTTTTCAAATATATAATCACGTTAAAATCTCCAATTAGGCAAATATGTTCATATTCTAATTATGTTGCTTTATTGTATATCTTTCTATAAAATTCATTTTGGTTGTTATTTGGTGCATAGATTGAGATCAATAATATTGTTTTTTTGTTCTGTTTTTATTTCAATCATTAAAATTCTTCCCTCCTCATCTGTGTATATTTGTTTTGATTCTAATTGTTTTTTAATGTATTCCTCATTTTTTTTTGTTCTCTAATCAGGGGTGAAATCTAAAATTTTTTGCTACCGGTTCTGTGGGCAGGGCTTAATTAGTGGGCGGGGCTTGGTGGTAAGGTGACTGGGTGGGCGTGGCCAAGTCAATGTCACTTCTTTGCCCTTTTTTAACCTACAAAACACAACACAACACAACTGGCTCACCCACAATGTACAAGCAGCTGTGCTAGACTCACAATGGCCCCGCAACAAGCAGGAACCTCACACAGCCACAAAAAGCCCCAAAAAACAACTTTCACACTTTACACACACAAAATTCCACATACAGCTTTGTGAGATTTTGTGTGTTTGTGTAGTTAGAGTGAAACACTACAGAAACACACTAACTCTCAGAAAGCTGCACAAATATTATTTTATTTTATTTTTATTTTTATATAAAAGCAGCTAAATTTAAAACTTCCTAAACTTTAAATGGTTAGGTCTAAAAAAAGAACAACTAAAAAAAAAACCCAATTAACTATTTTTTTAAAGCTCCCAAATGGGGAAAAAACGTACCCAATAAAACAGGGGTCTCCAACCTTGGCAACTTTAAGACTTGTGGTCTTCAACTCCCAGAATTCCTCAGCCAGCTTTGCTGGGAGTTGAAGTCCACAAGTCTAAGCAAGAAGGCAGGCAGGCAGGTAGAAAGAGCTGCTCACCAATGAGCTTGATTGCAGGCAGGGAGATTCAGTTGCTTGCTGATGCATGGATTGCGATCGTCATGCAATCAGCAGCTAAGGTAAGCAAGCTGGAGGCTGGGAGGGGGGGAGAAAAAAAAGAAACTTTTTTTCTTTTACATGGCTCTGGCGATCCAAGCTGAGTTGCCTGATTAGCAGGCAACTCAGCTGGGATGTCAGAGCTTGGCTGGTCAGAGCCATTTAAAAGGAAAAAATGCTCTGATGATTGCGGGGCTCAGCTGGGCATGTGGGGCGGGGGCAGGGATTTTTGCTACCGGTTCTCCGAACTGCCCACCGCCATCACTACCTACTCTCCCGAGCCGGTCCAAACAGGGAGCATTTCACCCCTGTCTCTAATGATCGCCTAATCTGGGATATTCTAGTAATTTTCTATGCTTTTTCTTAATATGTACTTCCTGCAAATTTATAATGTCCATATCTAATTTTTGTAGCTTTGTGAATGTCTGTGTTCTTTTAGCTGGTGAGTTTAGACCATTTATATTTATTGAGATCATTTTTATTTCTTCCTCCATATTCATTCTTATTTGTTCATTGTTCTTAATCTTCTTGTATTTCTTGTTTCTCTTTATGTTTTTTCCCTTGCTCCTTCTCTCTCTGTTCATTCCTCTTCCAATTTCTTTTTTCTTCTTGTTCGCCTTTGTTTTCTTCCGTTAGATATTCTTCCTGACTTTTACTCTTGGCTTCCTCCCTACTTTCTTGATCTTCCTCTAGGGCAAAATGGTGTTCAAAAAACTCCTGCACCTTATCCAGTGTGTCTATCTTAATTTTTTTTCTCTTGCCAGGAGATTAAGATGCCTTCTGGTATCAACCATCAAAACATGATTTTGTATTTATTCAATTGCAATATAAGGAAGTTGTAGTTTCTTCTCTGGTCTCTCACTCATCTTGGGATTTGTTTGAGGGTTATTATTTCCTTTCCTTTGTATAGTATTGATTCATCTCTAATTTTTTTATAGATTTCGTCCTTTATCATTTTTTTTGGTGAATCTAACATGAACTTCTTTTACCAATTTGTGCCTGCTGGCATAGTTCGTGTGAACTCTGTGTACCTCATCAATGTCTCTTCATATATCATCTTTATCTCTTTGTGTTGCCTCTACTAAAATTTCCACCGTTATCTTTCCTAAGTCTTTGTCTTTATTTTCCATGATATTCTGAAATCTAAAATAGAATGATGCTTTCTCCATTTCCAAATACACAATTGATTCTTCTAGTTCTTTAATGATTGATGCGTGTTTTTGTTCCATCGTCTCTATTTTCTTGTCTGTTTGTTCCATTTTTGATTCCACTGTTTGGATCCTTTGTTTGTTTCTGGAAATATTCTGTTGGATTTTTTTCTATTTTATTGTGCATTTTAAAAAATATTTTCCTTCATTTCTCCCATATCGGATTGGAGATCATCATGGTTTCTTTTTGTTTCCTCATGATTGTTTGCAATGGCTTCTTGTGTCTTAGTCATTGCCTCCTGAATCATTAACAACATTGATTGAATGCTTTGTATATTAGACATAGAGCCTGTTTATCTGCTCACAGCATACTTTCTATTGACAGCTGTTGTGCTGGTGAAGATGTAATGGATGTAGGGCTTGAAGCTGTTTTCTTACTTATTTTAGTTATCGTTGTAGTACCTGTACTTGTCGTTTTTCCTATCCATTGTAAATTCTCCCAAATTTTCATACAATGAATTAATTCTTTTGATCTTAAACATACTAACTATGAGAGTGGTTAGTTCTCTTCCCTTGTATAGTTTTTAAATTTGTTCTATAAAATATAGTTATATATATATATATATATATATATATATATATATATATATATATATATATATATATATATATATCCTGACTAAAAAAAAGTTTTACACATTTGAACCTATGAATTAAAAGAATAAATATTTGACCTTTACAGGGAGGAGTCATAAAATATGGGTGTGGCTGGCCGCTGAAGTCCAAAAAGACAGAAATAGTGCTATCCCAGTCTCCCATAAGTCTCAGAACAAACAACACAAGATGTCTGACAAAGCCTGAAAGTGGTGATTTGAGATATCACCCCACTATGGCTATGTAAACAACTTAATCTACATAGGAAAAAACCCTGACTAAAAAAAAAGTTTTATACATTTGAACCTATGAATTAAAAGAATAAATATTTGACCTTTACAGGGAGGAGTCATAAAATATGGGTGTGGCTGGGCGATGAAGTCCAAAAAGACAGAAATAGTGCTATCCCAGTCTCCCATAAGTCTCAGAACAAACAACACAAGATGTCTGACAAAGCCTGAAAGTGGTGATTTGAGATATCACCCCACTATGGCCATGTAAACAATTTAATCTACATAGGAAAAAACCCTGACTAAAAAAAAAAGTTTTATACATTTGAACCTATGAATTAAAAGAATAAATATTTGACCTTTACAGGGAGGAGTCATAAAATATGGGTGTGGCTGGCCAATGAAGTCCAAAAAGACAGAAATAGTGCTATCCCAGTCTCCCATAAGTCTCAGAACAAACAACACAAGATGTCTGACAAAGCCTGAAAGTGATGATTTGAGATATCACCCCACTATGGCCATGTAAATAACTTAATCTACATAGGAAAAAACCCTGACTAAAAAAAAAAGTTTTATACATTTGAACCTATGAATTAAAAGAATAAATATTTGACCTTTACAGGGAGGAGTCATAAAATATGGGTGTGGCTGGCCGATGAAGTCCAAAAAGACAGAAATAGTGCTATCCCAGTCTCCCATAAGTCTCAGAACAAACAACACAAGATGTCTGACAAAGCCTGAAAGTGGTGATTTGAGATATCACCCCACTATGGCCATGTAAACAACTTAATCTACATAGGAAAAAACCCTGACTAAAAAAAAAGTTTTATACATTTGAACCTATGAATTAAAAGAATAAATATTTGACCTTTACAGGGAGGAGTCATAAAATATGGGTGTGGCTGGGCAATGAAGTCCAAAAAGACAGAAATAGTGCTATCCCAGTCTCCCATAAGTCTCAGAACAAACAACACAAGATGTCTGACAAAGCCTTAAAGTGGTGATTTGAGATATCACCCCACTATGGCCACGTAAACAACTTAATCTACATAGGAAAAAACCCTGACTAAAAAAAAAAGTTTTATACATTTGAACCTATGAATTAAAAGAATAAATATTTGACCTTTACAGGGAGGAGTCATAAAATATGGGTGTGCCTGGCCGCTGAAGTCCAAAAAGACAGAAATAGTGCTCTCCCAGTCTCCCATAAGTCTCAGAAGAAACAACACAAGATGTCTGACAAAGCCTGAAAGTGGTGATTTGAGATATCACCCCACTATGGCCATGTAAACAACTTAATCTACATAGGAAAAAACCCTGACTAAAAAAAAAGTTTTATACATTTGAACCTATGAATTAAAAGAATAAATATTTGACCTTTACAGGGAGGAGTCATAAATTATGGGTGTGGCTGGCCGATGAAGTCCAAAAAGACAGAAATAGTGCCATCCCAGTCTCCCATAAGTCTCAGAACAAACAACACAAGATGTCTGACAAAGCCTGAAAGTGGTGATTTGAGATATCACCCCACGATGGCTATGTAAATAACTTAATCTACATAGGAAAAAACCCTGACTAAAAAAAAAGTTTTATACATTTGAACCTATGAATTAAAAGAATAAATATTTGACCTTTACAGGGAGGAGTCATAAAATATGGGTGTGGCTGGGCGATGAAGTCCAAAAAGACAGAAATAGTGCTATCCCAGTCTCCCATAAGTCTCAGAACAAACAACACAAGATGTCTGACAAAGCCGGAATGTGGTGATTTGAGATATCACCCCACTATGGCCATGTAAACAACTTAATCTACATAGGAAAAAAACCCTGACTAAAAAAAAAAGTTTTATACATTTGAACCTATGAATTAAAAGAATAAATATTTGACCTTTACAGGGAGGAGTCATAAAATATGGGTGTGCCTGGCCGCTGAAGTCCAAAAAGACAGAAATAGTGCTATCCCAGTCTCCCATAAGTCTCAGAACAAACAACACAAGATGTCTGACAAAGCCTGAAAGTGGTGATTTGAGATATCACCCCACCATGGCCATGTAAACAACTTAATCTACATAGGAAAAAACCCTGACTAAAAAAAAAAGTTTTATACATTTGAACCTATGAATTAAAAGAATAAATATTTGACCTTTATAGGGAGGAGTCATAAAATATGGGTGTGGCTGGCCGCTGAAGTCCAAAAAGACAGAAATAGTGCTATCCCAGTCTCCTATAAGTCTCAGAACAAACAACACAAGATGTCTGACAAAGCCTGAAAGTGGTGATTTGAGATATCACCCCACTATGGCCATGTAAACAACTTAATCTACATAGGAAAAAACCCTGACTAAAAAAAAAGTTTTATACATATGAACCTATGAATTAAAAGAATAAATATTTGACCTTTACAGGGAGGAGTCATAAAATATGGGTGTGGCTGGCCGCTGAAGTCCAAAAAGACAGAAATAGTGCTATCCCAGTCTCCCATAAGTCTCAGAACAAACAACACAAGATGTCTGACAAAGCCGGAAAGTGGTGATTTGAGATATCACCCCACTATGGCTATGTAAACAACTTAATCTACATAGGAAAAACCATGACTAAAAAAAAAGTTTTATACATTTGAACCTATGAATTAAAAGAATAAATATTTGACCTTTACAGGGAGGAGTCATAAAATATGGGTGTGGCTGGCCGCTGAAGTCCAAAAAGACAGAAATAGTGCTATCCCAGTCTCCCATAAGTCTCAGAACAAACAACACAAGATGTCTGACAAAGCCGGAATGTGGTGATTTGAGATATCACCCCACTATGGCCATGTAAACAACTTAATCTACATAGGAAAAAAACCCTGACTAAAAAAAAAAGATTTATACATTTGAACCTATGAATTAAAAGAATAAATATTTGACCTTTACAGGGAGGAGTCATAAAATATGGGTGTGGCTGGCCGCTGAAGTCCAAAAAGACAGAAATAGTGCTATCCCAGTCTCCCATAAGTCTCAGAACAACCAACACAAGATGTCTGACAAAGCCTGAAAGTGGTGATTTGAGATATCACCCCACTATGGCTATGTAAACAACTTAATCTACATAGGAAAAAACCATGACTAAAAAAAAAGTTTTATACATTTGAACCTATGAATTAAAAGAATAAATATTTGACCTTTACAGGGAGGAGTCATAAAATATGGGTGTGGCTGGCCGCTGAAGTCCAAAAAGACAGAAATAGTGCTATCCCAGTCTCCTATAAGTCTCAGAACAAACAACACAAGATGTCTGACAAAGCCTGAAAGTGGTGATTTAAGATATCACCCCACTATGGCCATGTAAACAACTTAATCTACATAGGAAAAAAACCCTGACTAAAAAAAAAAGTTTTATACATTTGAACCTATGAATTAAAAGAATAAATATTTGACCTTTACAGGGAGGCGTCATAAAATATGGGTGTGGCTGGCCGCTGAAGTCCAAAAAGACAGAAATAGTGCTATCCCAGTCTCCCATAAGTCTCAGAACAAACAACACAAGATGTCTGACAAAGCCTGAAAGTGGTGATTTGAGATATCACCCCACCATGGCCATGTAAACAACTTAATCTATATAGGAAAAAACCCTGACTAAAAAAAAAAGTTTTATACATTTGAACCTATGAATTAAAAGAATAGATATTTGACCTTTATAGGGAGGAGTCATAAAATATGGGTGTGGCTGGGCGCTGATGTCCAAAAAGACAGAAATAGTGCTATCCCAGTCTCCCATAAGTCTCAGAACAAACAACACAAGATGTCTGACAAAGCCTGAAAGTGGTGATTTGAGATATCACCCCACCATGGCCATGTAAACAACTTAATCTACATAGGAAAAAACCCTGACTAAAAAAAAAAGTTTTATACATTTGAACCTATGAATTAAAAGAATAAATATTTGACCTTTACAGGGAGGAGTCATAAAATATGGGTGTGGCTGGCCGCTGAAGTCCAAAAAGACAGAAATAGTGCTATCCCAGTCTCCTATAAGTCTCAGAACAAACAACACAAGATGTCTGACAAAGCCTGAAAGTGGTGATTTGAGATATCACCCCACTATGGCCATGTAAACAACTTAATCTACATAGGAAAAAAACCCTGACTAAAAAAAAAAGTTTTATACATTTGAACCTATGAATTAAAAGAATAAATATTTGACCTTTACAGGGAGGAGTCATAAAATATGGGTGTGGCTGGCCACTGAAGTCCAAAAAGACAGAAATAGTGCTATCCCAGTCTCCCATAAGTCTCAGAACAAACAACACAAGATGTCTGACAAAGCCTGAAAGTGGTGATTTGAGATATCACCCCACCATGGCCATGTAAACAACTTAATCTATATAGGAAAAAACCCTGACTAAAAAAAAAAGTTTTATACATTTGAACCTATGAATTAAAAGAATAGGTATTTGACCTTTATAGGGAGGAGTCATAAAATATGGGTGTGGCTGGGCGCTGATGTACAAAAAGACAGAAATAGTGCTATCCCAGTCTCCCATAAGTCTCAGAACAAACAACACAAGATGTCTGACAAAGCCTGAAAGTGGTGATTTGAGATATCACCCCACTATGGCCATGTAAACAACTTAATCTACATAGGAAAAAAACCCTGACTAAAAAAAAAAGTTTTATACATTTGAACCTATGAATTAAAAGAATAAATATTTGACCTTTACAGGGAGGAGTCATAAAATATGGGTGTGGCTGGCCGATGAAGTCCAAAAAGACAGAAATAGTGCCATCCCAGTCTCCCATAAGTCTCAGAACAAACAACACAAGATGTCTGACAAAGCCTGAAAGTGGTGATTTGAGATATCACCCCACTATGGCTATGTAAACAACTTAATCTACATAGGAAAAAACCCTGACTAAAAAAAAAGTTTTATACATTTGAACCTATGAATTAAAAGAATAAATATTTGACCTTTACAGGGAGGAGTCATAAAATATGGGTGTGGCTGGCCGCTGAAGTCCAAAAAGACAGAAATAGTGCTATCCCAGTCTCCCATAAGTCTCAGAACAAACAACACAAGATGTCTGACAAAGCCTGAAAGTGGTGATTTGAGATATCACCCCTCTATGGCCATGTAAACAACTTAATCTACATAGGAAAAAAACCCTGACTAAAAAAAAAAGTTTTATACATTTGAACCTATGAATTAAAAGAATAAATATTTGACCTTTACAGGGAGGAGTCATAAAATATGGGTGTGGCTGGCCGCTGAAGTCCAAAAAGACAGAAATAGTGCTATCCCAGTCTCCCATAAGTCTCAGAACAACCAACACAAGATGTCTGACAAAGCCTGAAAGTGGTGATTTGAGATATCACCCCACTATGGCCATGTAAACAACTTAATCTACATAGGAAAAAACCCTGACTAAAAAAAAAGTTTTATACATTTGAACCTATGAATTAAAAGAATAAATATTTGAGCTTTACAGGGAGGAGTCATAAAATATGGGTGTGGCTGGCCGCTGAAGTCCAAAAAGACAGAAATAGTGCTATCCCAGTCTCCTATAAGTCTCAGAACAAACAACACAAGATGTCTGACAAAGCCTGAAAGTGGTGATTTGAGATATCACCCCACTATGGCCATGTAAACAACTTAATCTACATAGGAAAAAAACCCTGACTAAAAAAAAAAGTTTTATACATTTGAACCTATGAATTAAAAGAATAAATATTTGACCTTTACAGGGAGGAGTCATAAAATATGGGTGTGGCTGGCCGCTGAAGTCCAAAAAGACAGAAATAGTGCTATCCCAGTCTCCCATAAGTCTCAGAACAAACAACACAAGATGTCTGACAAAGCCTGAAAGTGGTGATTTGAGATATCACCCCACCATGGCCATGTAAACAACTTAATCTATATAGGAAAAAACCCTGACTAAAAAAAAAAGTTTTATACATTTGAACCTATGAATTAAAAGAATAGATATTTGACCTTTATAGGGAGGAGTCATAAAATATGGGTGTGGCTGGGCGCTGATGTCCAAAAAGACAGAAATAGTGCTATCCCAGTCTCCCATAAGTCTCAGAACAAACAACACAAGATGTCTGACAAAGCCTGAAAGTGGTGATATGAGATATCACCCCACTATGGCTATGTAAACAACTTAATCTACATAGGAAAAAACCCTGACTAAAAAAAAAGTTTTATACATTTGAACCTATGAATTAAAAGAATAAATATTTGACCTTTACAGGGAGGAGTCATAAAATATGGGTGTGGCTGGCCGCTGAAGTCCAAAAAGACAGAAATAGTGCTATCCCAGTCTCCCATAAGTCTCAGAACAAACAACACAAGATGTCTGACAAAGCCTGAAAGTGGTGATTTGAGATATCACCCCTCTATGGCCATGTAAACAACTTAATCTACATAGGAAAAAAACCCTGACTAAAAAAAAAAGTTTTATACATTTGAACCTATGAATTAAAAGAATAAATATTTGACCTTTACAGGGAGGAGTCATAAAATATGGGTGTGGCTAGCCGCTGAAGTCCAAAAAGACAGAAATAGTGCTATCCCAGTCTCCCATAAGTCTCAGAACAACCAACACAAGATGTCTGACAAAGCCTGAAAGTGGTGATTTGAGATATCACCCCACTATGGCTATGTAAACAACTTAATCTACATAGGAAAAAACCATGACTAAAAAAAAAGTTTTATACATTTGAACCTATGAATTAAAAGAATAAATATTTGACCTTTACAGGGAGGAGTCATAAAATATGGGTGTGGCTGGCCGCTGAAGTCCAAAAAGACAGAAATAGTGCTATCCCAGTCTCCCATAAGTCTCAGAACAAACAACACAAGATGTCTGACAAAGCCTGAAAGTGGTGATTTGAGATATCACCCCTCTATGGCCATGTAAACAACTTAATCTACATAGGAAAAAAACCCTGACTAAAAAAAAAAGTTTCATACATTTGAACCTATGAATTAAAAGAATAAATATTTGACCTTTACAGGGAGGAGTCATAAAATATGGGTGTGGCTGGCCGCTGAAGTCCAAAAAGACAGAAATAGTGCTATCCCAGTCTCCCATAAGTCTCAGAACAAACAACACAAGATGTCTGACAAAGCCTGAAAGTGGTGATTTGAGATATCACCCCACCATGGCCATGTAAACAACTTAATCTATATAGGAAAAAACCCTGACTAAAAAAAAAAGTTTTATACATTTGAACCTATGAATTAAAAGAATAGATATTTGACCTTTATAGGGAGGAGTCATAAAATATGGGTGTGGCTGGGCGCTGATGTCCAAAAAGACAGAAATAGTGCTATCCCAGTCTCCCATAAGTCTCAGAACAAACAACACAAGATGTCTGACAAAGCCGGAAAGTGGTGATTTGAGATATCACCCCACTATGGCCATGTAAACAACTTAATCTACATAGGAAAAAAACCCTGACTAAAAAAAAAAGTTTTATACATTTGAACCTATGAATTAAAAGAATAAATATTTGACCTTTACAGGGAGGAGTCATAAAATATGGGTGTGGCTGGCCGATGAAGTCCAAAAAGACAGAAATAGTGCCATCCCAGTCTCCCATAAGTCTCAGAACAAACAACACAAGATGTCTGACAAAGCCTGAAAGTGGTGATTTGAGATATCACCCCACTATGGCTATGTAAACAACTTAATCTACATAGGAAAAAACCCTGACTAAAAAAAAAGTTTTATACATTTGAACCTATGAATTAAAAGAATAAATATTTGACCTTTACAGGGAGGAGTCATAAAATATGGGTGTGGCTGGCCGCTGAAGTCCAAAAAGACAGAAATAGTGCTATCCCAGTCTCCCATAAGTCTCAGAACAAACAACACAAGATGTCTGACAAAGCCTGAAAGTGGTGATTTGAGATATCACCCCTCTATGGCCATGTAAACAACTTAATCTACATAGGAAAAAAACCCTGACTAAAAAAAAAAGTTTTATACATTTGAACCTATGAATTAAAAGAATAAATATTTGACCTTTACAGGGAGGAGTCATAAAATATGGGTGTGGCTGGCCGCTGAAGTCCAAAAAGACAGAAATAGTGCTATCCCAGTCTCCCATAAGTCTCAGAACAACCAACACAAGATGTCTGACAAAGCCTGAAAGTGGTGATTTGAGATATCACCCCACTATGGCTATGTAAACAACTTAATCTACATAGGAAAAAACCATGACTAAAAAAAAAGTTTTATACATTTGAACCTATGAATTAAAAGAATAAATATTTGACCTTTACAGGGAGGAGTCATAAAATATGGGTGTGGCTGGCCGCTGAAGTCCAAAAAGACAGAAATAGTGCTATCCCAGTCTCCCATAAGTCTCAGAACAAACAACACAAGATGTCTGACAAAGCCTGAAAGTGGTGATTTGAGATATCACCCCTCTATGGCCATGTAAACAACTTAATCTACATAGGAAAAAACCCTGACTAAAAAAAAAGTTTTATACATTTGAACCTATGAATTAAAAGAATAAATATTTGACCTTTACAGGGAGGAGTCATAAAATATGGGTGTGGCTGGCCGCTGAAGTCCAAAAAGACAGAAATAGTGCTATCCCAGTCTCCTATAAGTCTCAGAACAAACAACACAAGATGTCTGACAAAGCCTGAAAGTGGTGATTTGAGATATCACCCCACTATGGCCATGTAAACAACTTAATCTACATAGGAAAAAAACCCTGACTAAAAAAAAAAGTTTTATACATTTGAACCTATGAATTAAAAGAATAAATATTTGACCTTTACAGGGAGGAGTCATAAAATATGGGTGTGGCTGGCCGCTGAAGTCCAAAAAGACAGAAATAGTGCTATCCCAGTCTCCCATAAGTCTCAGAACAAACAACACAAGATGTCTGACAAAGCCTGAAAGTGGTGATTTGAGATATCACCCCTCTATGGCCATGTAAACAACTTAATCTACATAGGAAAAAAACCCTGACTAAAAAAAAAAGTTTCATACATTTGAACCTATGAATTAAAAGAATAAATATTTGACCTTTACAGGGAGGAGTCATAAAATATGGGTGTGGCTGGCCGCTGAAGTCCAAAAAGACAGAAATAGTGCTATCCCAGTCTCCCATAAGTCTCAGAACAACCAACACAAGATGTCTGACAAAGCCTGAAAGTGGTGATTTGAGATATCACCCCACTATGGCCATGTAAACAACTTAATCTACATAGGAAAAAACCCTGACTAAAAAAAAAGTTTTATACATTTGAACCTATGAATTAAAAGAATAAATATTTGACCTTTACAGGGAGGAGTCATAAAATATGGGTGTGGCTGGCCGCTGAAGTCCAAAAAGACAGAAATAGTGCTATCCCAGTCTCCTATAAGTCTCAGAACAAACAACACAAGATGTCTGACAAAGCCTGAAAGTGGTGATTTGAGATATCACCCCACTATGGCCATGTAAACAACTTAATCTACATAGGAAAAAAACCCTGACTAAAAAAAAAAGTTTTATACATTTGAACCTATGAATTAAAAGAATAAATATTTGACCTTTACAGGGAGGAGTCATAAAATATGGGTGTGGCTGGCCGCTGAAGTCCAAAAAGACAGAAATAGTGCTATCCCAGTCTCCCATAAGTCTCAGAACAAACAACACAAGATGTCTGACAAAGCCTGAAAGTGGTGATTTGAGATATCACCCCACCATGGCCATGTAAACAACTTAATCTATATAGGAAAAAACCCTGACTAAAAAAAAAAGTTTTATACATTTGAACCTATGAATTAAAAGAATAGATATTTGACCTTTATAGGGAGGAGTCATAAAATATGGGTGTGGCTGGCCGCTGATGTCCAAAAAGACAGAAATAGTGCTATCCCAGTCTCCCATAAGTCTCAGAACAAACAACACAAGATGTCTGACAAAGCCGGAAAGTGGTGATTTGAGATATCACCCCACTATGGCCATGTAAACAACTTAATCTACATAGGAAAAAAACCCTGACTAAAAAAAAAAGTTTTATACATTTGAACCTATGAATTAAAAGAATAAATATTTGACCTTTACAGGGAGGAGTCATAAAATATGGGTGTGGCTGGCCGATGAAGTCCAAAAAGACAGAAATAGTGCTATCCCAGTCTCCTATAAGTCTCAGAACAAACAACACAAGATGTCTGACAAAGCCTGAAAGTGGTGATTTGAGATATCACCCCACTATGGCCATGTAAACAACTTAATCTACATAGGAAAAAAACCCTGACTAAAAAAAAAAGTTTTATACATTTGAACCTATGAATTAAAAGAATAAATATTTGACCTTTACAGGGAGGAGTCATAAAATATGGGTGTGGCTGGCCGCTGAAGTCCAAAAAGACAGAAATAGTGCTATCCCAGTCTCCCATAAGTCTCAGAACAAACAACACAAGATGTCTGACAAAGCCTGAAAGTGGTGATTTGAGATATCACCCCACCATGGCCATGTAAACAACTTAATCTATATAGGAAAAAACCCTGACTAAAAAAAAAAGTTTTATACATTTGAACCTATGAATTAAAAGAATAGATATTTGACCTTTATAGGGAGGAGTCATAAAATATGGGTGTGGCTGGGCGCTGATGTACAAAAAGACAGAAATAGTGCTATCCCAGTCTCCCATAAGTCTCAGAACAAACAACACAAGATGTCTGACAAAGCCTGAAAGTGGTGATTTGAGATATCACCCCACTATGGCCATGTAAACAACTTAATCTACATAGGAAAAAAACCCTGACTAAAAAAAAAAGTTTTATACATTTGAACCTATGAATTAAAAGAATAAATATTTGACCTTTACAGGGAGGAGTCATAAAATATGGGTGTGGCTGGCCGATGAAGTCCAAAAAGACAGAAATAGTGCCATCCCAGTCTCCCATAAGTCTCAGAACAAACAACACAAGATGTCTGACAAAGCCTGAAAGTGGTGATTTGAGATATCACCCCACTATGGCTATGTAAACAACTTAATCTACATAGGAAAAAACCCTGACTAAAAAAAAAGTTTTATACATTTGAACCTATGAATTAAAAGAATAAATATTTGACCTTTACAGGGAGGAGTCATAAAATATGGGTGTGGCTGGCCGCTGAAGTCCAAAAAGACAGAAATAGTGCTATCCCAGTCTCCCATAAGTCTCAGAACAAACAACACAAGATGTCTGACAAAGCCTGAAAGTGGTGATTTGAGATATCACCCCTCTATGGCCATGTAAACAACTTAATCTACATAGGAAAAAAACCCTGACTAAAAAAAAAAGTTTTATACATTTGAACCTATGAATTAAAAGAATAAATATTTGACCTTTACAGGGAGGAGTCATAAAATATGGGTGTGGCTGGCCGCTGAAGTCCAAAAAGACAGAAATAGTGCTATCCCAGTCTCCCATAAGTCTCAGAACAACCAACACAAGATGTCTGACAAAGCCTGAAAGTGGTGATTTGAGATATCACCCCACTATGGCCATGTAAACAACTTAATCTACATAGGAAAAAACCCTGACTAAAAAAAAAGTTTTATACATTTGAACCTATGAATTAAAAGAATAAATATTTGAGCTTTACAGGGAGGAGTCATAAAATATGGGTGTGGCTGGCCGCTGAAGTCCAAAAAGACAGAAATAGTGCTATCCCAGTCTCCTATAAGTCTCAGAACAAACAACACAAGATGTCTGACAAAGCCTGAAAGTGGTGATTTGAGATATCACCCCACTATGGCCATGTAAACAACTTAATCTACATAGGAAAAAAACCCTGACTAAAAAAAAAAGTTTTATACATTTGAACCTATGAATTAAAAGAATAAATATTTGACCTTTACAGGGAGGAGTCATAAAATATGGGTGTGGCTGGCCGCTGAAGTCCAAAAAGACAGAAATAGTGCTATCCCAGTCTCCCATAAGTCTCAGAACAAACAACACAAGATGTCTGACAAAGCCTGAAAGTGGTGATTTGAGATATCACCCCACCATGGCCATGTAAACAACTTAATCTATATAGGAAAAAACCCTGACTAAAAAAAAAAGTTTTATACATTTGAACCTATGAATTAAAAGAATAGATATTTGACCTTTATAGGGAGGAGTCATAAAATATGGGTGTGGCTGGGCGCTGATGTCCAAAAAGACAGAAATAGTGCTATCCCAGTCTCCCATAAGTCTCAGAACAAACAACACAAGATGTCTGACAAAGCCGGAAAGTGGTGATTTGAGATATCACCCCACTATGGCCATGTAAACAACTTAATCTACATAGGAAAAAAACCCTGACTAAAAAAAAAAGTTTTATACATTTGAACCTATGAATTAAAAGAATAAATATTTGACCTTTACAGGGAGGAGTCATAAAATATGGGTGTGGCTGGCCGATGAAGTCCAAAAAGACAGAAATAGTGCCATCCCAGTCTCCCATAAGTCTCAGAACAAACAACACAAGATGTCTGACAAAGCCTGAAAGTGGTGATTTGAGATATCACCCCACTATGGCTATGTAAACAACTTAATCTACATAGGAAAAAACCCTGACTAAAAAAAAAGTTTTATACATTTGAACCTATGAATTAAAAGAATAAATATTTGACCTTTACAGGGAGGAGTCATAAAATATGGGTGTGGCTGGCCGCTGAAGTCCAAAAAGACAGAAATAGTGCTATCCCAGTCTCCCATAAGTCTCAGAACAAACAACACAAGATGTCTGACAAAGCCTGAAAGTGGTGATTTGAGATATCACCCCTCTATGGCCATGTAAACAACTTAATCTACATAGGAAAAAAACCCTGACTAAAAAAAAAAGTTTTATACATTTGAACCTATGAATTAAAAGAATAAATATTTGACCTTTACAGGGAGGAGTCATAAAATATGGGTGTGGCTGGCCGATGAAGTCCAAAAAGACAGAAATAGTGCTATCCCAGTCTCCTATAAGTCTCAGAACAAACAACACAAGATGTCTGACAAAGCCTGAAAGTGGTGATTTGAGATATCACCCCACTATGGCCATGTAAACAACTTAATCTACATAGGAAAAAAACCCTGACTAAAAAAAAAAGTTTTATACATTTGAACCTATGAATTAAAAGAATAAATATTTGACCTTTACAGGGAGGAGTCATAAAATATGGGTGTGGCTGGCCGCTGAAGTCCAAAAAGACAGAAATAGTGCTATCCCAGTCTCCCATAAGTCTCAGAACAAACAACACAAGATGTCTGACAAAGCCTGAAAGTGGTGATTTGAGATATCACCCCACCATGGCCATGTAAACAACTTAATCTATATAGGAAAAAACCCTGACTAAAAAAAAAAGTTTTATACATTTGAACCTATGAATTAAAAGAATAGATATTTGACCTTTATAGGGAGGAGTCATAAAATATGGGTGTGGCTGGGCGCTGATGTACAAAAAGACAGAAATAGTGCTATCCCAGTCTCCCATAAGTCTCAGAACAAACAACACAAGATGTCTGACAAAGCCGGAAAGTGGTGATTTGAGATATCACCCCACTATGGCCATGTAAACAACTTAATCTACATAGGAAAAAAACCCTGACTAAAAAAAAAAGTTTTATACATTTGAACCTATGAATTAAAAGAATAAATATTTGACCTTTACAGGGAGGAGTCATAAAATATGGGTGTGGCTGGCCGATGAAGTCCAAAAAGACAGAAATAGTGCCATCCCAGTCTCCCATAAGTCTCAGAACAAACAACACAAGATGTCTGACAAAGCCTGAAAGTGGTGATTTGAGATATCACCCCACTATGGCTATGTAAACAACTTAATCTACATAGGAAAAAACCCTGACTAAAAAAAAAGTTTTATACATTTGAACCTATGAATTAAAAGAATAAATATTTGACCTTTACAGGGAGGAGTCATAAAATATGGGTGTGGCTGGCCGCTGAAGTCCAAAAAGACAGAAATAGTGCTATCCCAGTCTCCCATAAGTCTCAGAACAAACAACACAAGATGTCTGA
The DNA here is from genome assembly GCA_022577455.1 of Arizona elegans. NCBI lineage: Eukaryota > Metazoa > Chordata > Lepidosauria > Squamata > Colubridae > Arizona > Arizona elegans. The sequence continues at coordinate 163,190,742 of JAKOOJ010000001.1, forward strand.
CAAAGCCTGAAAGTGGTGATTTGAGATATCACCCCTCTATGGCCATGTAAACAACTTAATCTACATAGGAAAAAAACCCTGACTAAAAAAAAAAGTTTTATACATTTGAACCTATGAATTAAAAGAATAAATATTTGACCTTTACAGGGAGGAGTCATAAAATATGGGTGTGGCTGGCCGCTGAAGTCCAAAAAGACAGAAATAGTGCTATCCCAGTCTCCCATAAGTCTCAGAACAACCAACACAAGATGTCTGACAAAGCCTGAAAGTGGTGATTTGAGATATCACCCCACTATGGCCATGTAAACAACTTAATCTACATAGGAAAAAACCCTGACTAAAAAAAAAGTTTTATACATTTGAACCTATGAATTAAAAGAATAAATATTTGAGCTTTACAGGGAGGAGTCATAAAATATGGGTGTGGCTGGCCGCTGAAGTCCAAAAAGACAGAAATAGTGCTATCCCAGTCTCCTATAAGTCTCAGAACAAACAACACAAGATGTCTGACAAAGCCTGAAAGTGGTGATTTGAGATATCACCCCACTATGGCCATGTAAACAACTTAATCTACATAGGAAAAAAACCCTGACTAAAAAAAAAAGTTTTATACATTTGAACCTATGAATTAAAAGAATAAATATTTGACCTTTACAGGGAGGAGTCATAAAATATGGGTGTGGCTGGCCGATGAAGTCCAAAAAGACAGAAATAGTGCCATCCCAGTCTCCCATAAGTCTCAGAACAAACAACACAAGATGTCTGGCAAAGCCTGAAAGTGGTGATTTGAGATATCACCCCACTATGGCTATGTAAACAACTTAATCTACATAGGAAAAAACCCTGACTAAAAAAAAAGTTTTATACATTTGAACCTATGAATTAAAAGAATAAATATTTGACCTTTACAGGGAGGAGTCATAAAATATGGGTGTGGCTGGCCGCTGAAGTCCAAAAAGACAGAAATAGTGCTATCCCAGTCTCCCATAAGTCTCAGAACAAACAACACAAGATGTCTGACAAAGCCTGAAAGTGGTGATTTGAGATATCACCCCTCTATGGCCATGTAAACAACTTAATCTACATAGGAAAAAAACCCTGACTAAAAAAAAAAGTTTTATACATTTGAACCTATGAATTAAAAGAATAAATATTTGACCTTTACAGGGAGGAGTCATAAAATATGGGTGTGGCTGGCCGCTGAAGTCCAAAAAGACAGAAATAGTGCTATCCCAGTCTCCCATAAGTCTCAGAACAAACAACACAAGATGTCTGACAAAGCCTGAAAGTGGTGATTTGAGATATCACCCCACTATGGCCATGTAAACAACTTAATCTACATAGGAAAAACCATGACTAAAAAAAAAGTTTTATACATTTGAACCTATGAATTAAAAGAATAAATATTTGACCTTTACAGGGAGGAGTCATAAAATATGGGTGTGGCTGGCCGCTGAAGTCCAAAAAGACAGAAATAGTGCTATCCCAGTCTCCTATAAGTCTCAGAACAAACAACACAAGATGTCTGACAAAGCCTGAAAGTGGTGATTTGAGATATCACCCCACTATGGCCATGTAAACAACTTAATCTACATAGGAAAAAAACCCTGACTAAAAAAAAAAGTTTTATACATTTGAACCTATGAATTAAAAGAATAAATATTTGACCTTTACAGGGAGGAGTCATAAAATATCGGTGTGGCTGGCCGCTGAAGTCCAAAAAGACAGAAATAGTGCTATCCCAGTCTCCCATAAGTCTCAGAACAAACAACACAAGATGTCTGACAAAGCCTGAAAGTGGTGATTTGAGATATCACCCCACCATGGCCATGTAAACAACTTAATCTATATAGGAAAAAACCCTGACTAAAAAAAAAAGTTTTATACATTTGAACCTATGAATTAAAAGAATAAATATTTGACCTTTACAGGGAGGAGTCATAAAATATGGGTGTGGCTGGCCGCTGAAGTCCAAAAAGACAGAAATAGTGCTATCCCAGTCTCCCATAAGTCTCAGAACAAACAACACAAGATGTCTGACAAAGCCTGAAAGTGGTGATTTGAGATATCACCCCTCTATGGCCATGTAAACAACTTAATCTACATAGGAAAAAAACCCTGACTAAAAAAAAAAGTTTTATACATTTGAACCTATGAATTAAAAGAATAAATATTTGACCTTTACAGGGAGGAGTCATAAAATATGGGTGTGGCTGGCCGCTGAAGTCCAAAAAGACAGAAATAGTGCTATCCCAGTCTCCCATAAGTCTCAGAACAACCAACACAAGATGTCTGACAAAGCCTGAAAGTGGTGATTTGAGATATCACCCCACTATGGCCATGTAAACAACTTAATCTACATAGGAAAAAACCCTGACTAAAAAAAAAGTTTTATACATTTGAACCTATGAATTAAAAGAATAAATATTTGACCTTTACAGGGAGGAGTCATAAAATATGGGTGTGGCTGGCCGCTGAAGTCCAAAAAGACAGAAATAGTGCTATCCCAGTCTCCCATAAGTCTCAGAACAAACAACACAAGATGTCTGACAAAGCCTGAAAGTGGTGATTTGAGATATCACCCCACCATGGCCATGTAAACAACTTAATCTATATAGGAAAAAACCCTGACTAAAAAAAAAAGTTTTATACATTTGAACCTATGAATTAAAAGAATAGATATTTGACCTTTATAGGGAGGAGTCATAAAATATGGGTGTGGCTGGGCGCTGATGTACAAAAAGACAGAAATAGTGCTATCCCAGTCTCCCATAAGTCTCAGAACAAACAACACAAGATGTCTGACAAAGCCTGAAAGTGGTGATTTGAGATATCACCCCACTATGGCCATGTAAACAACTTAATCTACATAGGAAAAAAACCCTGACTAAAAAAAAAAGTTTTATACATTTGAACCTATGAATTAAAAGAATAAATATTTGACCTTTACAGGGAGGAGTCATAAAATATGGGTGTGGCTGGCCGATGAAGTCCAAAAAGACAGAAATAGTGCCATCCCAGTCTCCCATAAGTCTCAGAACAAACAACACAAGATGTCTGACAAAGCCTGAAAGTGGTGATTTGAGATATCACCCCACTATGGCTATGTAAACAACTTAATCTACATAGGAAAAAACCCTGACTAAAAAAAAAGTTTTATACATTTGAACCTATGAATTAAAAGAATAAATATTTGACCTTTACAGGGAGGAGTCATAAAATATGGGTGTGGCTGGCCGCTGAAGTCCAAAAAGACAGAAATAGTGCTATCCCAGTCTCCCATAAGTCTCAGAACAAACAACACAAGATGTCTGACAAAGCCTGAAAGTGGTGATTTGAGATATCACCCCTCTATGGCCATGTAAACAACTTAATCTACATAGGAAAAAAACCCTGACTAAAAAAAAAAGTTTTATACATTTGAACCTATGAATTAAAAGAATAAATATTTGACCTTTACAGGGAGGAGTCATAAAATATGGGTGTGGCTGGCCGCTGAAGTCCAAAAAGACAGAAATAGTGCTATCCCAGTCTCCCATAAGTCTCAGAACAACCAACACAAGATGTCTGACAAAGCCTGAAAGTGGTGATTTGAGATATCACCCCACTATGGCCATGTAAACAACTTAATCTACATAGGAAAAAACCCTGACTAAAAAAAAAGTTTTATACATTTGAACCTATGAATTAAAAGAATAAATATTTGACCTTTACAGGGAGGAGTCATAAAATATGGGTGTGGCTGGCCGCTGAAGTCCAAAAAGACAGAAATAGTGCTATCCCAGTCTCCCATAAGTCTCAGAACAACCAACACAAGATGTCTGACAAAGCCTGAAAGTGGTGATTTGAGATATCACCCCACTATGGCCATGTAAACAACTTAATCTACATAGGAAAAACCATGACTAAAAAAAAAGTTTTATACATTTGAACCTATGAATTAAAAGAATAAATATTTGACCTTTACAGGGAGGAGTCATAAAATATGGGTGTGGCTGGCCGCTGAAGTCCAAAAAGACAGAAATAGTGCTATCCCAGTCTCCTATAAGTCTCAGAACAAACAACACAAGATGTCTGACAAAGCCTGAAAGTGGTGATTTGAGATATCACCCCACTATGGCCATGTAAACAACTTAATCTACATAGGAAAAAAACCCTGACTAAAAAAAAAAGTTTTATACATTTGAACCTATGAATTAAAAGAATAAATATTTGACCTTTACAGGGAGGCGTCATAAAATATGGGTGTGGCTGGCCGCTGAAGTCCAAAAAGACAGAAATAGTGCTATCCCAGTCTCCCATAAGTCTCAGAACAAACAACACAAGATGTCTGACAAAGCCTGAAAGTGGTGATTTGAGATATCACCCCACCATGGCCATGTAAACAACTTAATCTATATAGGAAAAAACCCTGACTAAAAAAAAAAGTTTTATACATTTGAACCTATGAATTAAAAGAATAAATATTTGACCTTTACAGGGAGGAGTCATAAAATATGGGTGTGGCTGGCCGCTGAAGTCCAAAAAGACAGAAATAGTGCTATCCCAGTCTCCCATAAGTCTCAGAACAAACAACACAAGATGTCTGACAAAGCCTGAAAGTGGTGATTTGAGATATCACCCCTCTATGGCCATGTAAACAACTTAATCTACATAGGAAAAAAACCCTGACTAAAAAAAAAAGTTTTATACATTTGAACCTATGAATTAAAAGAATAAATATTTGACCTTTACAGGGAGGAGTCATAAAATATGGGTGTGGCTGGCCGCTGAAGTCCAAAAAGACAGAAATAGTGCTATCCCAGTCTCCCATAAGTCTCAGAACAACCAACACAAGATGTCTGACAAAGCCTGAAAGTGGTGATTTGAGATATCACCCCACTATGGCCATGTAAACAACTTAATCTACATAGGAAAAAACCCTGACTAAAAAAAAAGTTTTATACATTTGAACCTATGAATTAAAAGAATAAATATTTGACCTTTACAGGGAGGAGTCATAAAATATGGGTGTGGCTGGCCGCTGAAGTCCAAAAAGACAGAAATAGTGCTATCCCAGTCTCCCATAAGTCTCAGAACAAACAACACAAGATGTCTGACAAAGCCTGAAAGTGGTGATTTGAGATATCACCCCACCATGGCCATGTAAACAACTTAATCTATATAGGAAAAAACCCTGACTAAAAAAAAAAGTTTTATACATTTGAACCTATGAATTAAAAGAATAGATATTTGACCTTTATAGGGAGGAGTCATAAAATATGGGTGTGGCTGGGCGCTGATGTACAAAAAGACAGAAATAGTGCTATCCCAGTCTCCCATAAGTCTCAGAACAAACAACACAAGATGTCTGACAAAGCCTGAAAGTGGTGATTTGAGATATCACCCCACTATGGCCATGTAAACAACTTAATCTACATAGGAAAAAAACCCTGACTAAAAAAAAAAGTTTTATACATTTGAACCTATGAATTAAAAGAATAAATATTTGACCTTTACAGGGAGGAGTCATAAAATATGGGTGTGGCTGGCCGATGAAGTCCAAAAAGACAGAAATAGTGCCATCCCAGTCTCCCATAAGTCTCAGAACAAACAACACAAGATGTCTGACAAAGCCTGAAAGTGGTGATTTGAGATATCACCCCACTATGGCTATGTAAACAACTTAATCTACATAGGAAAAAACCCTGACTAAAAAAAAAGTTTTATACATTTGAACCTATGAATTAAAAGAATAAATATTTGACCTTTACAGGGAGGAGTCATAAAATATGGGTGTGGCTGGCCGCTGAAGTCCAAAAAGACAGAAATAGTGCTATCCCAGTCTCCCATAAGTCTCAGAACAAACAACACAAGATGTCTGACAAAGCCTGAAAGTGGTGATTTGAGATATCACCCCTCTATGGCCATGTAAACAACTTAATCTACATAGGAAAAAAACCCTGACTAAAAAAAAAAGTTTTATACATTTGAACCTATGAATTAAAAGAATAAATATTTGACCTTTACAGGGAGGAGTCATAAAATATGGGTGTGGCTGGCCGCTGAAGTCCAAAAAGACAGAAATAGTGCTATCCCAGTCTCCCATAAGTCTCAGAACAACCAACACAAGATGTCTGACAAAGCCTGAAAGTGGTGATTTGAGATATCACCCCACTATGGCCATGTAAACAACTTAATCTACATAGGAAAAAACCCTGACTAAAAAAAAAGTTTTATACATTTGAACCTATGAATTAAAAGAATAAATATTTGACCTTTACAGGGAGGAGTCATAAAATATGGGTGTGGCTGGCCGCTGAAGTCCAAAAAGACAGAAATAGTGCTATCCCAGTCTCCTATAAGTCTCAGAACAAACAACACAAGATGTCTGACAAAGCCTGAAAGTGGTGATTTGAGATATCACCCCACCATGGCCATGTAAACAACTTAATCTATATAGGAAAAAACCCTGACTAAAAAAAAAAGTTTTATACATTTGAACCTATGAATTAAAAGAATAGATATTTGACCTTTATAGGGAGGAGTCATAAAATATGGGTGTGGCTGGGCGCTGATGTCCAAAAAGACAGAAATAGTGCTATCCCAGTCTCCCATAAGTCTCAGAACAAACAACACAAGATGTCTGACAAAGCCGGAAAGTGGTGATTTGAGATATCACCCCACTATGGCCATGTAAACAACTTAATCTACATAGGAAAAAAACCCTGACTAAAAAAAAAAGTTTTATACATTTGAACCTATGAATTAAAAGAATAAATATTTGACCTTTACAGGGAGGAGTCATAAAATATGGGTGTGGCTGGCCGATGAATTCCAAAAAGACAGAAATAGTGCCATCCCAGTCTCCCATAAGTCTCAGAACAAACAACACAAGATGTCTGACAAAGCCTGAAAGTGGTGATTTGAGATATCACCCCACTATGGCTATGTAAACAACTTAATCTACATAGGAAAAAACCCTGACTAAAAAAAAAGTTTTATACATTTGAACCTATGAATTAAAAGAATAAATATTTGACCTTTACAGGGAGGAGTCATAAAATATGGGTGTGGCTGGCCGCTGAAGTCCAAAAAGACAGAAATAGTGCTATCCCAGTCTCCCATAAGTCTCAGAACAAACAACACAAGATGTCTGACAAAGCCTGAAAGTGGTGATTTGACATATCACCCCTCTATGGCCATGTAAACAACTTAATCTACATAGGAAAAAAACCCTGACTAAAAAAAAAAGTTTTATACATTTCAACCTATGAATTAAAAGAATAAATATTTGACCTTTACAGGGAGGAGTCATAAAATATGGGTGTGGCTGGCCGCTGAAGTCCAAAAAGACAGAAATAGTGCTATCCCAGTCTCCCATAAGTCTCAGAACAACCAACACAAGATGTCTGACAAAGCCTGAAAGTGGTGATTTGAGATATCACCCCACTATGGCCATGTAAACAACTTAATCTACATAGGAAAAACCATGACTAAAAAAAAAGTTTTATACATTTGAACCTATGAATTAAAAGAATAAATATTTGACCTTTACAGGGAGGAATCATAAAATATGGGTGTGGCTGGCCGCTGAAGTCCAAAAAGACAGAAATAGTGCTATCCCAGTCTCCCATAAGTCTCAGAACAAACAACACAAGATGTCTGACAAAGCCTGAAAGTGGTGATTTGAGATATCACCCCACCATGGCCATGTAAACAACTTAATCTATATAGGAAAAAACCCTGACTAAAAAAAAAAGTTTTATACATTTGAACCTATGAATTAAAAGAATAGATATTTGACCTTTATAGGGAGGAGTCATAAAATATGGGTGTGGCTGGGCGCTGATGTCCAAAAAGACAGAAATAGTGCTATCCCAGTCTCCCATAAATCTCAGAACAAACAACACAAGATGTCTGACAAAGCCGGAAAGTGGTGATTTGAGATATCACCCCACTATGGCCATGTAAACAACTTAATCTACATAGGAAAAAAACCCTGACTAAAAAAAAAAGTTTTATACATTTGAACCTATGAATTAAAAGAATAAATATTTGACCTTTACAGGGAGGAGTCATAAAATATGGGTGTGGCTGGCCGCTGAAGTCCAAAAAGACAGAAATAGTGCTATCCCAGTGTCCTATAAGTCTCAGAACAAACAACACAAGATGTCTGACAAAGCCTGAAAGTGGTGATTTGAGATATCACCCCACTATGGCCATGTAAACAACTTAACCTACATAGGAAAAAAACCCTGACTAAAAAAAAAAGTTTTATACATTTGAACCTATGAATTAAAAGAATAAATATTTGACCTTTACAGGGAGGCGTCATAAAATATGGGTGTGGCTGGCCGCTGAAGTCCAAAAAGACAGAAATAGTGCTATCCCAGTCTCCTATAAGTCTCAGAACAAACAACACAAGATGTCTGACAAAGCCTGAAAGTGGTGATTTGAGATATCACCCCTCTATGGCCATGTAAACAACTTAATCTACATAGGAAAAAAACCCTGACTAAAAAAAAAAGTTTTATACATTTCAACCTATGAATTAAAAGAATAAATATTTGACCTTTACAGGGAGGAGTCATAAAATATGGGTGTGGCTGGCCGCTGAAGTCCAAAAAGACAGAAATAGTGCTATCCCAGTCTCCCATAAGTCTCAGAACAACCAACACAAGATGTCTGACAAAGCCTGAAAGTGGTGATTTGAGATATCACCCCACTATGGCCATGTAAACAACTTAATCTACATAGGAAAAACCATGACTAAAAAAAAAGTTTTATACATTTGAACCTATGAATTAAAAGAATAAATATTTGACCTTTACAGGGAGGAATCATAAAATATGGGTGTGGCTGGCCGCTGAAGTCCAAAAAGACAGAAATAGTGCTATCCCAGTCTCCTATAAGTCTCAGAACAAACAACACAAGATGTCTGACAAAGCCTGAAAGTGGTGATTTGAGATATCACCCCACTATGGCCATGTAAACAACTTAATCTACATAGGAAAAAAACCCTGACTAAAAAAAAAAGTTTTATACATTTGAACCTATGAATTAAAAGAATAAATATTTGACCTTTACAGGGAGGCGTCATAAAATATGGGTGTGGCTGGCCGCTGAAGTCCAAAAAGACAGAAATAGTGCTATCCCAGTCTCCCATAAGTCTCAGAACAAACAACACAAGATGTCTGACAAAGCCTGAAAGTGGTGATTTGAGATATCACCCCACCATGGCCATGTAAACAACTTAACCTACATAGGAAAAAACCCTGACTAAAAAAAAAAGTTTTATACATTTGAACCTATGAATTAAAAGAATAAATATTTGACCTTTACAGGGAGGCGTCATAAAATATGGGTGTGGCTGGCCGCTGAAGTCCAAAAAGACAGAAATAGTGCTATCCCAGTCTCCCATAAGTCTCAGAACAAACAACACAAGATGTCTGACAAAGCCTGAAAGTGGTGATTTGAGATATCACCCCACCATGGCCATGTAAACAACTTAATCTATATAGGAAAAAACCCTGACTAAAAAAAAAAGTTTTATACATTTGAACCTATGAATTAAAAGAATAGATATTTGACCTTTATAGGGAGGAGTCATAAAATATGGGTGTGGCTGGGCGCTGATGTCCAAAAAGACAGAAATAGTGCTATCCCAGTCTCCCATAAGTCTCAGAACAAACAACACAAGATGTCTGACAAAGCCGGAAAGTGGTGATTTGAGATATCACCCCACTATGGCCATGTAAACAACTTAATCTACATAGGAAAAAAACCCTGACTAAAAAAAAAAGTTTTATACATTTGAACCTATGAATTAAAAGAATAAATATTTGACCTTTACAGGGAGGAGTCATAAAATATGGGTGTGGCTGGCCGCTGAAGTCCAAAAAGACAGAAATAGTGCTATCCCAGTGTCCTATAAGTCTCAGAACAAACAACACAAGATGTCTGACAAAGCCTGAAAGTGGTGATTTGAGATATCACCCCACTATGGCCATGTAAACAACTTAACCTACATAGGAAAAAAACCCTGACTAAAAAAAAAAGTTTTATACATTTGAACCTATGAATTAAAAGAATAAATATTTGACCTTTACAGGGAGGCGTCATAAAATATGGGTGTGGCTGGCCGCTGAAGTCCAAAAAGACAGAAATAGTGCTATCCCAGTCTCCTATAAGTCTCAGAACAAACAACACAAGATGTCTGACAAAGCCTGAAAGTGGTGATTTGAGATATCACCCCTCTATGGCCATGTAAACAACTTAATCTACATAGGAAAAAAACCCTGACTAAAAAAAAAAGTTTTATACATTTCAACCTATGAATTAAAAGAATAAATATTTGACCTTTACAGGGAGGAGTCATAAAATATGGGTGTGGCTGGCCGCTGAAGTCCAAAAAGACAGAAATAGTGCTATCCCAGTCTCCCATAAGTCTCAGAACAACCAACACAAGATGTCTGACAAAGCCTGAAAGTGGTGATTTGAGATATCACCCCACTATGGCCATGTAAACAACTTAATCTACATAGGAAAAACCATGACTAAAAAAAAAGTTTTATACATTTGAACCTATGAATTAAAAGAATAAATATTTGACCTTTACAGGGAGGAATCATAAAATATGGGTGTGGCTGGCCGCTGAAGTCCAAAAAGACAGAAATAGTGCTATCCCAGTCTCCCATAAGTCTCAGAACAAACAACACAAGATGTCTGACAAAGCCTGAAAGTGGTGATTTGAGATATCACCCCACCATGGCCATGTAAACAACTTAACCTACATAGGAAAAAACCCTGACTAAAAAAAAAAGTTTTATACATTTGAACCTATGAATTAAAAGAATAAATATTTGACCTTTACAGGGAGGCGTCATAAAATATGGGTGTGGCTGGCCGCTGAAGTCCAAAAAGACAGAAATAGTGCTATCCCAGTCTCCTATAAGTCTCAGAACAAACAACACAAGATGTCTGACAAAGCCTGAAAGTGGTGATTTGAGATATCACCCCACTATGGCCATGTAAACAACTTAACCTACATAGGAAAAAAACCCTGACTAAAAAAAAAAGTTTTATACATTTGAACCTATGAATTAAAAGAATAAATATTTGACCTTTACAGGGAGGCGTCATAAAATATGGGTGTGGCTGGCCGCTGAAGTCCAAAAAGACAGAAATAGTGCTATCCCAGTCTCCTATAAGTCTCAGAACAAACAACACAAGATGTCTGACAAAGCCTGAAAGTGGTGATTTGAGATATCACCCCACTATGGCCATGTAAACAACTTAATCTACATAGGAAAAAAACCCTGACTAAAAAAAAAAGTTTTATACATTTGAACCTATGAATTAAAAGAATAAATATTTGACCTTTACAGGGAGGCGTCATAAAATATGGGTGTGGCTGGCCGCTGAAGTCCAAAAAGACAGAAATAGTGCTATCCCAGTCTCCCATAAGTCTCAGAACAAACAACACAAGATGTCTGACAAAGCCTGAAAGTGGTGATTTGAGATATCACCCCACCATGGCCATGTAAACAACTTAATCTATATAGGAAAAAACCCTGACTAAAAAAAAAAGTTTTATACATTTGAACCTATGAATTAAAAGAATAGATATTTGACCTTTATAGGGAGGAGTCATAAAATATGGGTGTGGCTGGGCGCTGATGTCCAAAAAGACAGAAATAGTGCTATCCCAGTCTCCCATAAGTCTCAGAACAAACAACACAAGATGTCTGACAAAGCCGGAAAGTGGTGATTTGAGATATCACCCCACTATGGCCATGTAAACAACTTAATCTACATAGGAAAAAAACCCTGACTAAAAAAAAAAGTTTTATACATTTGAACCTATGAATTAAAAGAATAAATATTTGACCTTTACAGGGAGGAGTCATAAAATATGGGTGTGGCTGGCCGATGAAGTCCAAAAAGACAGAAATAGTGCCATCCCAGTCTCCCATAAGTCTCAGAACAAACAACACAAGATGTCTGACAAAGCCTGAAAGTGGTGATTTGAGATATCACCCCACTATGGCTATGTAAACAACTTAATCTACATAGGAAAAAACCCTGACTAAAAAAAAAGTTTTATACATTTGAACCTATGAATTAAAAGAATAAATATTTGACCTTTACAGGGAGGAGTCATAAAATATGGGTGTGGCTGGCCGCTGAAGTCCAAAAAGACAGAAATAGTGCTATCCCAGTCTCCCATAAGTCTCAGAACAAACAACACAAGATGTCTGACAAAGCCTGAAAGTGGTGATTTGAGATATCACCCCTCTATGGCCATGTAAACAACTTAATCTACATAGGAAAAAACCCTGACTAAAAAAAAAGTTTTATACATTTGAACCTATGAATTAAAAGAATAAATATTTGACCTTTACAGGGAGGAGTCATAAAATATGGGTGTGGCTGGCCGCTGAAGTCCAAAAAGACAGAAATAGTGCTATCCCAGTCTCCCATAAGTCTCAGAACAAACAACACAAGATGTCTGACAAAGCGTGAAAGTGGTGATTTGAGATATCACCCCACTATGGCCATGTAAACAACTTAATGTACATAGGAAAAAACCCTGACTAAAAAAAAAGTTTTATACATTTGAACCTATGAATTAAAAGAATAAATATTTGACCTTTACAGGGAGGAGTCATAAAATATGGGTGTGGCTGGCCGCTGAAGTCCAAAAAGACAGAAATAGTGCTATCCCAGTCTCCCATAAGTCTCAGAACAAACAACACAAGATGTCTGACAAAGCCTGAAAGTGGTGATTTGAGATATCACCCCACTATGGCCATGTAAACAACTTAATCTACATAGGAAAAACCCCTGACTAAAAAAAAAAGTTTTATACATTTGAACCTATGAATTAAAAAAATAAATATTTGACCTTTACAGGGAGGAGTCATAAAATATGGGTGTGGCTGGCCGATGAAGTCCAAAAAGACAGAAATAGTGCTATCCCAATCTCCCATAAGTCTCAGAACAAACAACACAAGATGTCTGACAAAGCCTGAAAGTGGTGATTTGAGATATCACCCCACTATGGCCATGTAAACAACTTAATCTACATAGGAAAAAAACCCTGACTAAAAAAAAAAAAAAGATTTATACATTTGAAGCTATGAATTAAAATAATAAATATTTGACCTTTACAGGGAGGAGTCATAAAATATGGGTGTGGCTGGCCGCTGAAGTCCAAAAAGATAGAAATAGTGCTATCCCAGTCTCCCATAAGTCTCAGAACAAACAACACAAGATGTCTGACAAAGCGTGAAAGTGGTGATTTGAGATATCACCCCACTATGGCCATGTAAACAACTTAATGTACATAGGAAAAAACCCTGACTAAAAAAAAAAGTTTTATACATTTGAAGCTATGAATTAAAAGAATAAATATTTGACCTTTACAGGGAGGAGTCATAAAATATGGGTGTGGCTGGCCGCTGAAGTCCAAAAAGACAGAAATAGTGCTATCCCAGTCTCCCATAAGTCTCAGAACAAACAACACAAGATGTCTGACAAAGCCTGAAAGTGGTGATTTGAGATATCACCCCACTATGGCCATGTAAACAACTTAATCTACATAGGAAAAAAACCCTGACTAAAAAAAAAAAAAAAGATTTATACATTTGAAGCTATGAATTAAAATAATAAATATTTGACCTTTACAGGGAGGAGTCATAAAATATGGGTGTGGCTGGCCGCTGAAGTCCAAAAAGACAGAAATAGTGCTATCCCAGTCTCCCATAAGTCTCAGAACAAACAACACAAGATGTCTGACAAAGCCTGAAAGTGGTGATTTGAGATATCACCCCACTATGGCCATGTAAACAACTTAATCTACATAGGAAAAAAACCCTGACTAAAAAAAAAAAGATTTATACATTTGAAGCTATGAATTAAAAGAATAAATATTTGACCTTTACAGGGAGGAGTCATAAAATATGGGTGTGGCTGGCCGATGAAGTCCAAAAAGACAGAAATAGTGCTATCCCAGTCTCCCATAAGTCTCAGAACAAACAACACAAGATGTCTGACAAAGCCTGAAAGTGGTGATTTGAGATATCACCCCACCATGGCCATGTAAACAACTTAATCTACATAGGAAAAAACCCTGACTAAAAAAAAAGTTTTATACATTTGAAGCTATGAATTAAAAGAATAAATATTTGACCTTTATAGGGAGGAGTCATAAAATATGGGTGTGGCTGGCCGCTGAAGTCCAAAAAGACAGAAATAGTGCTATCCCAGTCTCCCATAAGTCTCAGAACAAACAACACAAGATGTCTGACAAAGCCGGAATGTGGTGATTTGAGATATCACCCCACTATGGCCATGTAAACAACTTAATCTACATAGGAAAAAAACCCTGACTAAAAAAAAAGTTTTATACATTTGAAGCTATGAATTAAAAGAATAAATATTTGACCTTTACAGGGAGGAGTCAAAAATATGGGTGTGGCTGGCCGCTGATGTCCAAAAAGACAGAAATAGTGCTATCCCAGTCTCCCATAAGTCTCAGAACAAACAACACAAGATGTCTGACAAAGCCTGAAAGTGGTGATTTGAGATATCACCCCACTATGGCCATGTAAACAACTTAATCTACATAGGAAAAAACCCTGACTAAAAAAAAAGTTTTATACATTTGAACCTATGAATTAAAAGAATAAATATTTGACCTTTACAGGGAGGAGTCATAAAATATGGGTGTGGCTGGCCGCTGAAGTCCAAAAAGACAGAAATAGTGCTATCCCAGTCTCCCATAAGTCTCAGAACAAACAACACAAGATGTCTGACAAAGCCTGAAAGTGGTGATTTGAGATATCACCCCTCTATGGCCATGTAAACAACTTAATCTACATAGGAAAAAAACCCTGACTAAAAAAAAAAGTTTTATACATTTGAACCTATGAATTAAAAGAATAAATATTTGACCTTTACAGGGAGGAGTCATAAAATATGGGTGTGGCTGGCCGCTGAAGTCCAAAAAGACAGAAATAGTGCTATCCCAGTCTCCCATAAGTCTCAGAACAAACAACACAAGATGTCTGACAAAGCCGGAAAGTGGTGATTTGAAATATCACCCCACTATGGCCATGTAAACAACTTAATCTACATAGGAAAAAAACCCTGACTAAAAAAAAAAGATTTATACATTTGAACCTATGAATTAAAAGAATAAATATTTGACCTTTAGAGGGAGGAGTCATAAAATATGGGTGTGCCTGGCCGCTGAAGTCCAAAAAGACAGAAATAGTGCTATCCCAGTCTCCGATAAGTCTCAGAACAACCAACACAAGATGTCTGACAAAGCCTGAAAGTGGTGATTTGAGATATCACCCCACTATGGCCATGTAAACAACTTAATCTACATAGGAAAAAAACCCTGACTAAAAAAAAAAAAAGATTTATACATTTGAACCTATGAATTAAAAGAATAAATATTTGACCTTTACAGGGAGGAGTCATAAATTATGGGTGTGGCTGGCCGATGAAGTCCAAAAAGACAGAAATAGTGCCATCCCAGTCTCCCATAAGTCTCAGAACAAACAACACAAGATGTCTGACAAAGCCTGAAAGTGGTGATTTGAGATATCACCCCACTATGGCTATGTAAACAACTTAATCTACATAGGAAAAAACCCTGACTAAAAAAAAAGTTTTATACATTTGAACCTATGAATTAAAAGAATAAATATTTGACCTTTACAGGGAGGAGTCATAAAATATGGGTGTGGCTGGCCGCTGAAGTCCAAAAAGACAGAAATAGTGCTATCCCAGTCTCCCATAAGTCTCAGAACAAACAACACAAGATGTCTGACAAAGCCTGAAAGTGGTGATTTGAGATATCACCCCACCATGGCCATGTAAACAACTTAATCTACATAGGAAAAAACCCTGACTAAAAAAAAAGTTTTATACATTTGAAGCTATGAATTAAAAGAATAAATATTTGACCTTTATAGGGAGGAGTCATAAAATATGGGTGTGGCTGGCCGATGAAGTCCAAAAAGACAGAAATAGTGCTATCCCAGTCTCCCATAAGTCTCAGAACAAACAACACAAGATGTCTGACAAAGCCTGAAAGTGGTGATTTGAGATATCACCCCACTATGGCCATGTAAACAACTTAATCTACATAGGAAAAACCCCTGACTAAAAAAAAAAGTTTTATACATTTGAACCTATGAATTAAAAAAATAAATATTTGACCTTTACAGGGAGGAGTCATAAAATATGGGTGTGGCTGGCCGATGAAGTCCAAAAAGACAGAAATAGTGCTATCCCAATCTCCCATAAGTCTCAGAACAAACAACACAAGATGTCTGACAAAGCCTGAAAGTGGTGATTTGAGATATCACCCCACTATGGCCATGTAAACAACTTAATCTACATAGGAAAAAAACCCTGACTAAAAAAAAAAAAAGATTTATACATTTGAAGCTATGAATTAAAATAATAAATATTTGACCTTTACAGGGAGGAGTCATAAAATATGGGTGTGGCTGGCCGCTGAAGTCCAAAAAGATAGAAATAGTGCTATCCCAGTCTCCCATAAGTCTCAGAACAAACAACACAAGATGTCTGACAAAGCGTGAAAGTGGTGATTTGAGATATCACCCCACTATGGCCATGTAAACAACTTAATGTACATAGGAAAAAACCCTGACTAAAAAAAAAGTTTTATACATTTGAACCTATGAATTAAAAGAATAAATATTTGACCTTTACAGGGAGGAGTCATAAAATATGGGTGTGGCTGGCCGCTGAAGTCCAAAAAGACAGAAATAGTGCTATCCCAGTCTCCCATAAGTCTCAGAACAAACAACACAAGATGTCTGACAAAGCCTGAAAGTGGTGATTTGAGATATCACCCCACTATGGCCTTGTAAACAACTTAATCTACATAGGAAAAACCCCTGACTAAAAAAAAAAGTTTTATACATTTGAACCTATGAATTAAAAAAATAAATATTTGACCTTTACAGGGAGGAGTCATAAAATATGGGTGTGGCTGGCCGATGAAGTCCAAAAAGACAGAAATAGTGCTATCCCAATCTCCCATAAGTCTCAGAACAAACAACACAAGATGTCTGACAAAGCCTGAAAGTGGTGATTTGAGATATCACCCCACTATGGCCATGTAAACAACTTAATCTACATAGGAAAAAACCCTGACTAAAAAAAAAGTTTTATACATTTGAACCTATGAATTAAAAGAATAAATATTTGACCTTTACAGGGAGGAGTCATAAAATATGGGTGTGGCTGGCCGCTGAAGTCCAAAAAGACAGAAATAGTGCTATCCCAGTCTCCCATAAGTCTCAGAACAAACAACACAAGATGTCTGACAAAGCCTGAAAGTGGTGATTTGAGATATCACCCCTCTATGGCCATGTAAACAACTTAATCTACATAGGAAAAAACCCTGACTAAAAAAAAAGTTTTATACATTTGAACCTATGAATTAAAAGAATAAATATTTGACCTTTACAGGGAGGAGTCATAAAATATGGGTGTGGCTGGCCGCTGAAGTCCAAAAAGACAGAAATAGTGCTATCCCAGTCTCCCATAAGTCTCAGAACAAACAACACAAGATGTCTGACAAAGCGTGAAAGTGGTGATTTGAGATATCACCCCACTATGGCCATGTAAACAACTTAATGTACATAGGAAAAAACCCTGACTAAAAAAAAAGTTTTATACATTTGAACCTATGAATTAAAAGAATAAATATTTGACCTTTACAGGGAGGAGTCATAAAATATGGGTGTGGCTGGCCGCTGAAGTCCAAAAAGACAGAAATAGTGCTATCCCAGTCTCCCATAAGTCTCAGAACAAACAACACAAGATGTCTGACAAAGCCTGAAAGTGGTGATTTGAGATATCACCCCACTATGGCCATGTAAACAACTTAATCTACATAGGAAAAACCCCTGACTAAAAAAAAAAGTTTTATACATTTGAACCTATGAATTAAAAAAATAAATATTTGACCTTTACAGGGAGGAGTCATAAAATATGGGTGTGGCTGGCCGATGAAGTCCAAAAAGACAGAAATAGTGCTATCCCAATCTCCCATAAGTCTCAGAACAAACAACACAAGATGTCTGACAAAGCCTGAAAGTGGTGATTTGAGATATCACCCCACTATGGCCATGTAAACAACTTAATCTACATAGGAAAAAAACCCTGACTAAAAAAAAAAAAAAGATTTATACATTTGAAGCTATGAATTAAAATAATAAATATTTGACCTTTACAGGGAGGAGTCATAAAATATGGGTGTGGCTGGCCGCTGAAGTCCAAAAAGATAGAAATAGTGCTATCCCAGTCTCCCATAAGTCTCAGAACAAACAACACAAGATGTCTGACAAAGCGTGAAAGTGGTGATTTGAGATATCACCCCACTATGGCCATGTAAACAACTTAATGTACATAGGAAAAAACCCTGACTAAAAAAAAAAGTTTTATACATTTGAAGCTATGAATTAAAAGAATAAATATTTGACCTTTACAGGGAGGAGTCATAAAATATGGGTGTGGCTGGCCGCTGAAGTCCAAAAAGACAGAAATAGTGCTATCCCAGTCTCCCATAAGTCTCAGAACAAACAACACAAGATGTCTGACAAAGCCTGAAAGTGGTGATTTGAGATATCACCCCACTATGGCCATGTAAACAACTTAATCTACATAGGAAAAAAACCCTGACTAAAAAAAAAAAAAAGATTTATACATTTGAAGCTATGAATTAAAATAATAAATATTTGACCTTTACAGGGAGGAGTCATAAAATATGGGTGTGGCTGGCCGCTGAAGTCCAAAAAGACAGAAATAGTGCTATCCCAGTCTCCCATAAGTCTCAGAACAAACAACACAAGATGTCTGACAAAGCCTGAAAGTGGTGATTTGAGATATCACCCCACTATGGCCATGTAAACAACTTAATCTACATAGGAAAAAAACCCTGACTAAAAAAAAAAAGATTTATACATTTGAAGCTATGAATTAAAAGAATAAATATTTGACCTTTACAGGGAGGAGTCATAAAATATGGGTGTGGCTGGCCGATGAAGTCCAAAAAGACAGAAATAGTGCTATCCCAGTCTCCCATAAGTCTCAGAACAAACAACACAAGATGTCTGACAAAGCCTGAAAGTGGTGATTTGAGATATCACCCCACCATGGCCATGTAAACAACTTAATCTACATAGGAAAAAACCCTGACTAAAAAAAAAGTTTTATACATTTGAAGCTATGAATTAAAAGAATAAATATTTGACCTTTATAGGGAGGAGTCATAAAATATGGGTGTGGCTGGCCGCTGAAGTCCAAAAAGACAGAAATAGTGCTATCCCAGTCTCCCATAAGTCTCAGAACAAACAACACAAGATGTCTGACAAAGCCGGAATGTGGTGATTTGAGATATCACCCCACTATGGCCATGTAAACAACTTAATCTACATAGGAAAAAAACCCTGACTAAAAAAAAAGTTTTATACATTTGAAGCTATGAATTAAAAGAATAAATATTTGACCTTTACAGGGAGGAGTCAAAAATATGGGTGTGGCTGGCCGCTGATGTCCAAAAAGACAGAAATAGTGCTATCCCAGTCTCCCATAAGTCTCAGAACAAACAACACAAGATGTCTGACAAAGCCTGAAAGTGGTGATTTGAGATATCACCCCACTATGGCCATGTAAACAACTTAATCTACATAGGAAAAAACCCTGACTAAAAAAAAAGTTTTATACATTTGAACCTATGAATTAAAAGAATAAATATTTGACCTTTACAGGGAGGAGTCATAAAATATGGGTGTGGCTGGCCGCTGAAGTCCAAAAAGACAGAAATAGTGCTATCCCAGTCTCCCATAAGTCTCAGAACAAACAACACAAGATGTCTGACAAAGCCTGAAAGTGGTGATTTGAGATATCACCCCTCTATGGCCATGTAAACAACTTAATCTACATAGGAAAAAAACCCTGACTAAAAAAAAAAGTTTTATACATTTGAACCTATGAATTAAAAGAATAAATATTTGACCTTTACAGGGAGGAGTCATAAAATATGGGTGTGGCTGGCCGCTGAAGTCCAAAAAGACAGAAATAGTGCTATCCCAGTCTCCCATAAGTCTCAGAACAAACAACACAAGATGTCTGACAAAGCCGGAAAGTGGTGATTTGAAATATCACCCCACTATGGCCATGTAAACAACTTAATCTACATAGGAAAAAAACCCTGACTAAAAAAAAAAGATTTATACATTTGAACCTATGAATTAAAAGAATAAATATTTGACCTTTAGAGGGAGGAGTCATAAAATATGGGTGTGCCTGGCCGCTGAAGTCCAAAAAGACAGAAATAGTGCTATCCCAGTCTCCGATAAGTCTCAGAACAACCAACACAAGATGTCTGACAAAGCCTGAAAGTGGTGATTTGAGATATCACCCCACTATGGCCATGTAAACAACTTAATCTACATAGGAAAAAAACCCTGACTAAAAAAAAAAAAAGATTTATACATTTGAACCTATGAATTAAAAGAATAAATATTTGACCTTTACAGGGAGGAGTCATAAATTATGGGTGTGGCTGGCCGATGAAGTCCAAAAAGACAGAAATAGTGCCATCCCAGTCTCCCATAAGTCTCAGAACAAACAACACAAGATGTCTGACAAAGCCTGAAAGTGGTGATTTGAGATATCACCCCACTATGGCTATGTAAACAACTTAATCTACATAGGAAAAAACCCTGACTAAAAAAAAAGTTTTATACATTTGAACCTATGAATTAAAAGAATAAATATTTGACCTTTACAGGGAGGAGTCATAAAATATGGGTGTGGCTGGCCGCTGAAGTCCAAAAAGACAGAAATAGTGCTATCCCAGTCTCCCATAAGTCTCAGAACAAACAACACAAGATGTCTGACAAAGCCTGAAAGTGGTGATTTGAGATATCACCCCACCATGGCCATGTAAACAACTTAATCTACATAGGAAAAAACCCTGACTAAAAAAAAAGTTTTATACATTTGAAGCTATGAATTAAAAGAATAAATATTTGACCTTTATAGGGAGGAGTCATAAAATATGGGTGTGGCTGGCCGATGAAGTCCAAAAAGACAGAAATAGTGCTATCCCAGTCTCCCATAAGTCTCAGAACAAACAACACAAGATGTCTGACAAAGCCTGAAAGTGGTGATTTGAGATATCACCCCACTATGGCCATGTAAACAACTTAATCTACATAGGAAAAACCCCTGACTAAAAAAAAAAGTTTTATACATTTGAACCTATGAATTAAAAAAATAAATATTTGACCTTTACAGGGAGGAGTCATAAAATATGGGTGTGGCTGGCCGATGAAGTCCAAAAAGACAGAAATAGTGCTATCCCAATCTCCCATAAGTCTCAGAACAAACAACACAAGATGTCTGACAAAGCCTGAAAGTGGTGATTTGAGATATCACCCCACTATGGCCATGTAAACAACTTAATCTACATAGGAAAAAAACCCTGACTAAAAAAAAAAAAAGATTTATACATTTGAAGCTATGAATTAAAATAATAAATATTTGACCTTTACAGGGAGGAGTCATAAAATATGGGTGTGGCTGGCCGCTGAAGTCCAAAAAGATAGAAATAGTGCTATCCCAGTCTCCCATAAGTCTCAGAACAAACAACACAAGATGTCTGACAAAGCGTGAAAGTGGTGATTTGAGATATCACCCCACTATGGCCATGTAAACAACTTAATGTACATAGGAAAAAACCCTGACTAAAAAAAAAGTTTTATACATTTGAACCTATGAATTAAAAGAATAAATATTTGACCTTTACAGGGAGGAGTCATAAAATATGGGTGTGGCTGGCCGCTGAAGTCCAAAAAGACAGAAATAGTGCTATCCCAGTCTCCCATAAGTCTCAGAACAAACAACACAAGATGTCTGACAAAGCCTGAAAGTGGTGATTTGAGATATCACCCCACTATGGCCTTGTAAACAACTTAATCTACATAGGAAAAACCCCTGACTAAAAAAAAAAGTTTTATACATTTGAACCTATGAATTAAAAAAATAAATATTTGACCTTTACAGGGAGGAGTCATAAAATATGGGTGTGGCTGGCCGATGAAGTCCAAAAAGACAGAAATAGTGCTATCCCAATCTCCCATAAGTCTCAGAACAAACAACACAAGATGTCTGACAAAGCCTGAAAGTGGTGATTTGAGATATCACCCCACTATGGCCATGTAAACAACTAAATCTACATAGGAAAAAAACCCTGACTAAAAAAAAAAAAAAGATTTATACATTTGAAGCTATGAATTAAAATAATAAATATTTGACCTTTACAGGGAGGAGTCATAAAATATGGGTGTGGCTGGCCGCTGAAGTCCAAAAAGATAGAAATAGTGCTATCCCAGTCTCCCATAAGTCTCAGAACAAACAACACAAGATGTCTGACAAAGCGTGAAAGTGGTGATTTGAGATATCACCCCACTATGGCCATGTAAACAACTTAATGTACATAGGAAAAAACCCTGACTAAAAAAAAAAGTTTTATACATTTGAAGCTATGAATTAAAAGAATAAATATTTGACCTTTACAGGGAGGAGTCATAAAATATGGGTGTGGCTGGCCGCTGAAGTCCAAAAAGACAGAAATAGTGCTATCCCAGTCTCCCATAAGTCTCAGAACAAACAACACAAGATGTCTGACAAAGCCTGAAAGTGGTGATTTGAGATATCACCCCACTATGGCCATGTAAACAACTTAATCTACATAGGAAAAAAACCCTGACTAAAAAAAAAAAAAAGATTTATACATTTGAAGCTATGAATTAAAATAATAAATATTTGACCTTTACAGGGAGGAGTCATAAAATATGGGTGTGGCTGGCCGCTGAAGTCCAAAAAGACAGAAATAGTGCTATCCCAGTCTCCCATAAGTCTCAGAACAAACAACACAAGATGTCTGACAAAGCCTGAAAGTGGTGATTTGAGATATCACCCCACTATGGCCATGTAAACAACTTAATCTACATAGGAAAAAAACCCTGACTAAAAAAAAAAAGATTTATACATTTGAAGCTATGAATTAAAAGAATAAATATTTGACCTTTACAGGGAGGAGTCATAAAATATGGGTGTGGCTGGCCGATGAAGTCCAAAAAGACAGAAATAGTGCTATCCCAGTCTCCCATAAGTCTCAGAACAAACAACACAAGATGTCTGACAAAGCCTGAAAGTGGTGATTTGAGATATCACCCCACCATGGCCATGTAAACAACTTAATCTACATAGGAAAAAACCCTGACTAAAAAAAAAGTTTTATACATTTGAAGCTATGAATTAAAAGAATAAATATTTGACCTTTACAGGGAGGAGTCATAAAATATGGGTGTGGCTGGCCGCTGAAGTCCAAAAAGACAGAAATAGTGCTCTCCCAGTCTCCCATAAGTCTCAGAAGAAACAACACAAGATGTCTGACAAAGCCTGAAAGTGGTGATTTGAGATATCACCCCACTATGGCCATGTAAACAACTTAATCTACATAGGAAAAAACCCTGACTAAAAAAAAAGTTTTATACATTTGAACCTATGAATTAAAAGAATAAATATTTGACCTTTACAGGGAGGAGTCATAAATTATGGGTGTGGCTGGCCGATGAAGTCCAAAAAGACAGAAATAGTGCCATCCCAGTCTCCCATAAGTCTCAGAACAAACAACACAAGATGTCTGACAAAGCCTGAAAGTGGTGATTTGAGATATCACCCCACCATGGCCATGTAAACAACTTAATCTACATAGGAAAAAACCCTGACTAAAAAAAAAAGTTTTATACATTTGAACCTATGAATTAAAAGAATAAATATTTGACCTTTACAGGGAGGAGTCATAAAATATGGGTGTGGCTGGCCGCTGAAGTCCAAAAAGACAGAAATAGTGCTATCCCAGTCTCCCATAAGTCTCAGAACAAACAACACAAGATGTCTGACAAAGCCGGAAAGTGGTGATTTGAGATATCACCCCACTATGGCTATGTAAATATCTTAATCTACATAGAAAAAAACCCTGACTAAAAAAAAAGTTTTATACATTTGAACCTATGAATTAAAAGAATAAATATTTGACCTTTACAGGGAGGAGTCATAAAATATGGGTGTGGCTGGCCGCTGAAGTCCAAAAAGACAGAAATAGTGCTATCCCAGTCTCCCATAAGTCTCAGAACAAACAACACAAGATGTCTGACAAAGCCGGAATGTGGTGATTTGAGATATCACCCCACTATGGCCATGTAAACAACTTAATCTACATAGGAAAAAAACCCTGACTAAAAAAAAAGTTTTATACATTTGAAGCTATGAATTAAAAGAATAAATATTTGACCTTTACAGGGAGGAGTCAAAAATATGGGTGTGGCTGGCCGCTGATGTCCAAAAAGACAGAAATAGTGCTATCCCAGTCTCCCATAAGTCTCAGAACAAACAACACAAGATGTCTGACAAAGCCTGAAAGTGGTGATTTGAGATATCACCCCACTATGGCCATGTAAACAACTTAATCTACATAGGAAAAAACCCTGACTAAAAAAAAAGTTTTATACATTTGAACCTATGAATTAAAAGAATAAATATTTGACCTTTACAGGGAGGAGTCATAAAATATGGGTGTGGCTGGCCGCTGAAGTCCAAAAAGACAGAAATAGTGCTATCCCAGTCTCCCATAAGTCTCAGAACAAACAACACAAGATGTCTGACAAAGCCTGAAAGTGGTGATTTGAGATATCACCCCTCTATGGCCATGTAAACAACTTAATCTACATAGGAAAAAAACCCTGACTAAAAAAAAAAGTTTTATACATTTGAACCTATGAATTAAAAGAATAAATATTTGACCTTTACAGGGAGGAGTCATAAAATATGGGTGTGGCTGGCCGCTGAAGTCCAAAAAGACAGAAATAGTGCTATCCCAGTCTCCCATAAGTCTCAGAACAAACAACACAAGATGTCTGACAAAGCCGGAAAGTGGTGATTTGAAATATCACCCCACTATGGCCATGTAAACAACTTAATCTACATAGGAAAAAAACCCTGACTAAAAAAAAAAGATTTATACATTTGAACCTATGAATTAAAAGAATAAATATTTGACCTTTAGAGGGAGGAGTCATAAAATATGGGTGTGCCTGGCCGCTGAAGTCCAAAAAGACAGAAATAGTGCTATCCCAGTCTCCGATAAGTCTCAGAACAACCAACACAAGATGTCTGACAAAGCCTGAAAGTGGTGATTTGAGATATCACCCCACTATGGCCATGTAAACAACTTAATCTACATAGGAAAAAAACCCTGACTAAAAAAAAAAAAAGATTTATACATTTGAACCTATGAATTAAAAGAATAAATATTTGACCTTTACAGGGAGGAGTCATAAATTATGGGTGTGGCTGGCCGCTGAAGTCCAAAAAGACAGAAATAGTGCCATCCCAGTCTCCCATAAGTCTCAGAACAAACAACACAAGATGTCTGACAAAGCCTGAAAGTGGTGATTTGAGATATCACCCCACTATGGCTATGTAAACAACTTAATCTACATAGGAAAAAACCCTGACTAAAAAAAAAGTTTTATACATTTGAACCTATGAATTAAAAGAATAAATATTTGACCTTTACAGGGAGGAGTCATAAAATATGGGTGTGGCTGGCCGCTGAAGTCCAAAAAGACAGAAATAGTGCTATCCCAGTCTCCCATAAGTCTCAGAACAAACAACACAAGATGTCTGACAAAGCCTGAAAGTGGTGATTTGAGATATCACCCCACCATGGCCATGTAAACAACTTAATCTACATAGGAAAAAACCCTGACTAAAAAAAAAGTTTTATACATTTGAAGCTATGAATTAAAAGAATAAATATTTGACCTTTATAGGGAGGAGTCATAAAATATGGGTGTGGCTGGCCGATGAAGTCCAAAAAGACAGAAATAGTGCTATCCCAGTCTCCCATAAGTCTCAGAACAAACAACACAAGATGTCTGACAAAGCCTGAAAGTGGTGATTTGAGATATCACCCCACTATGGCCATGTAAACAACTTAATCTACATAGGAAAAACCCCTGACTAAAAAAAAAAGTTTTATACATTTGAACCTATGAATTAAAAAAATAAATATTTGACCTTTACAGGGAGGAGTCATAAAATATGGGTGTGGCTGGCCGATGAAGTCCAAAAAGACAGAAATAGTGCTATCCCAATCTCCCATAAGTCTCAGAACAAACAACACAAGATGTCTGACAAAGCCTGAAAGTGGTGATTTGAGATATCACCCCACTATGGCCATGTAAACAACTTAATCTACATAGGAAAAAAACCCTGACTAAAAAAAAAAAAAGATTTATACATTTGAAGCTATGAATTAAAATAATAAATATTTGACCTTTACAGGGAGGAGTCATAAAATATGGGTGTGGCTGGCCGCTGAAGTCCAAAAAGATAGAAATAGTGCTATCCCAGTCGCCCATAAGTCTCAGAACAAACAACACAAGATGTCTGACAAAGCGTGAAAGTGGTGATTTGAGATATCACCCCACTATGGCCATGTAAACAACTTAATGTACATAGGAAAAAACCCTGACTAAAAAAAAAGTTTTATACATTTGAACCTATGAATTAAAAGAATAAATATTTGACCTTTACAGGGAGGAGTCATAAAATATGGGTGTGGCTGGCCGCTGAAGTCCAAAAAGACAGAAATAGTGCTATCCCAGTCTCCCATAAGTCTCAGAACAAACAACACAAGATGTCTGACAAAGCCTGAAAGTGGTGATTTGAGATATCACCCCACTATGGCCATGTAAACAACTTAATCTACATAGGAAAAACCCCTGACTAAAAAAAAAAGTTTTATACATTTGAACCTATGAATTAAAAAAATAAATATTTGACCTTTACAGGGAGGAGTCATAAAATATGGGTGTGGCTGGCCGATGAAGTCCAAAAAGACAGAAATAGTGCTATCCCAATCTCCCATAAGTCTCAGAACAAACAACACAAGATGTCTGACAAAGCCTGAAAGTGGTGATTTGAGATATCACCCCACTATGGCCATGTAAACAACTTAATCTACATAGGAAAAAAACCCTGACTAAAAAAAAAAAAAAGATTTATACATTTGAAGCTATGAATTAAAATAATAAATATTTGACCTTTACAGGGAGGAGTCATAAAATATGGGTGTGGCTGGCCGCTGAAGTCCAAAAAGATAGAAATAGTGCTATCCCAGTCTCCCATAAGTCTCAGAACAAACAACACAAGATGTCTGACAAAGCGTGAAAGTGGTGATTTGAGATATCACCCCACTATGGCCATGTAAACAACTTAATGTACATAGGAAAAAACCCTGACTAAAAAAAAAAGTTTTATACATTTGAAGCTATGAATTAAAAGAATAAATATTTGACCTTTACAGGGAGGAGTCATAAAATATGGGTGTGGCTGGCCGCTGAAGTCCAAAAAGACAGAAATAGTGCTATCCCAGTCTCCCATAAGTCTCAGAACAAACAACACAAGATGTCTGACAAAGCCTGAAAGTGGTGATTTGAGATATCACCCCACTATGGCCATGTAAACAACTTAATCTACATAGGAAAAAAACCCTGACTAAAAAAAAAAAAAAGATTTATACATTTGAAGCTATGAATTAAAATAATAAATATTTGACCTTTACAGGGAGGAGTCATAAAATATGGGTGTGGCTGGCCGCTGAAGTCCAAAAAGACAGAAATAGTGCTATCCCAGTCTCCCATAAGTCTCAGAACAAACAACACAAGATGTCTGACAAAGCCTGAAAGTGGTGATTTGAGATATCACCCCACTATGGCCATGTAAACAACTTAATCTACATAGGAAAAAAACCCTGACTAAAAAAAAAAAGATTTATACATTTGAAGCTATGAATTAAAAGAATAAATATTTGACCTTTACAGGGAGGAGTCATAAAATATGGGTGTGGCTGGCCGATGAAGTCCAAAAAGACAGAAATAGTGCTATCCCAGTCTCCCATAAGTCTCAGAACAAACAACACAAGATGTCTGACAAAGCCTGAAAGTGGTGATTTGAGATATCACCCCACCATGGCCATGTAAACAACTTAATCTACATAGGAAAAAACCCTGACTAAAAAAAAAGTTTTATACATTTGAAGCTATGAATTAAAAGAATAAATATTTGACCTTTATAGGGAGGAGTCATAAAATATGGGTGTGGCTGGCCGCTGAAGTCCAAAAAGACAGAAATAGTGCTATCCCAGTCTCCCATAAGTCTCAGAACAAACAACACAAGATGTCTGACAAAGCCGGAATGTGGTGATTTGAGATATCACCCCACTATGGCCATGTAAACAACTTAATCTACATAGGAAAAAAACCCTGACTAAAAAAAAAGTTTTATACATTTGAAGCTATGAATTAAAAGAATAAATATTTGACCTTTACAGGGAGGAGTCAAAAATATGGGTGTGGCTGGCCGCTGATGTCCAAAAAGACAGAAATAGTGCTATCCCAGTCTCCCATAAGTCTCAGAACAAACAACACAAGATGTCTGACAAAGCCTGAAAGTGGTGATTTGAGATATCACCCCACTATGGCCATGTAAACAACTTAATCTACATAGGAAAAAACCCTGACTAAAAAAAAAGTTTTATACATTTGAACCTATGAATTAAAAGAATAAATATTTGACCTTTACAGGGAGGAGTCATAAAATATGGGTGTGGCTGGCCGCTGAAGTCCAAAAAGACAGAAATAGTGCTATCCCAGTCTCCCATAAGTCTCAGAACAAACAACACAAGATGTCTGACAAAGCCTGAAAGTGGTGATTTGAGATATCACCCCTCTATGGCCATGTAAACAACTTAATCTACATAGGAAAAAAACCCTGACTAAAAAAAAAAGTTTTATACATTTGAACCTATGAATTAAAAGAATAAATATTTGACCTTTACAGGGAGGAGTCATAAAATATGGGTGTGGCTGGCCGCTGAAGTCCAAAAAGACAGAAATAGTGCTATCCCAGTCTCCCATAAGTCTCAGAACAAACAACACAAGATGTCTGACAAAGCCGGAAAGTGGTGATTTGAAATATCACCCCACTATGGCCATGTAAACAACTTAATCTACATAGGAAAAAAACCCTGACTAAAAAAAAAAGATTTATACATTTGAACCTATGAATTAAAAGAATAAATATTTGACCTTTAGAGGGAGGAGTCATAAAATATGGGTGTGCCTGGCCGCTGAAGTCCAAAAAGACAGAAATAGTGCTATCCCAGTCTCCGATAAGTCTCAGAACAACCAACACAAGATGTCTGACAAAGCCTGAAAGTGGTGATTTGAGATATCACCCCACTATGGCCATGTAAACAACTTAATCTACATAGGAAAAAAACCCTGACTAAAAAAAAAAAAAGATTTATACATTTGAACCTATGAATTAAAAGAATAAATATTTGACCTTTACAGGGAGGAGTCATAAATTATGGGTGTGGCTGGCCGATGAAGTCCAAAAAGACAGAAATAGTGCCATCCCAGTCTCCCATAAGTCTCAGAACAAACAACACAAGATGTCTGACAAAGCCTGAAAGTGGTGATTTGAGATATCACCCCACTATGGCTATGTAAACAACTTAATCTACATAGGAAAAAACCCTGACTAAAAAAAAAGTTTTATACATTTGAACCTATGAATTAAAAGAATAAATATTTGACCTTTACAGGGAGGAGTCATAAAATATGGGTGTGGCTGGCCGCTGAAGTCCAAAAAGACAGAAATAGTGCTATCCCAGTCTCCCATAAGTCTCAGAACAAACAACACAAGATGTCTGACAAAGCCTGAAAGTGGTGATTTGAGATATCACCCCACTATGGCCATGTAAACAACTTAATCTACATAGGAAAAACCCCTGACTAAAAAAAAAAGTTTTATACATTTGAACCTATGAATTAAAAAAATAAATATTTGACCTTTACAGGGAGGAGTCATAAAATATGGGTGTGGCTGGCCGATGAAGTCCAAAAAGACAGAAATAGTGCTATCCCAATCTCCCATAAGTCTCAGAACAAACAACACAAGATGTCTGACAAAGCCTGAAAGTGGTGATTTGAGATATCACCCCACTATGGCCATGTAAACAACTTAATCTACATAGGAAAAAAACCCTGACTAAAAAAAAAAAAAGATTTATACATTTGAAGCTATGAATTAAAATAATAAATATTTGACCTTTACAGGGAGGAGTCATAAAATATGGGTGTGGCTGGCCGCTGAAGTCCAAAAAGATAGAAATAGTGCTATCCCAGTCTCCCATAAGTCTCAGAACAAACAACACAAGATGTCTGACAAAGCGTGAAAGTGGTGATTTGAGATATCACCCCACTATGGCCATGTAAACAACTTAATGTACATAGGAAAAAACCCTGACTAAAAAAAAAGTTTTATACATTTGAACCTATGAATTAAAAGAATAAATATTTGACCTTTACAGGGAGGAGTCATAAAATATGGGTGTGGCTGGCCGCTGAAGTCCAAAAAGACAGAAATAGTGCTATCCCAGTCTCCCATAAGTCTCAGAACAAACAACACAAGATGTCTGACAAAGCCTGAAAGTGGTGATTTGAGATATCACCCCACTATGGCCATGTAAACAACTTAATCTACATAGGAAAAACCCCTGACTAAAAAAAAAAGTTTTATACATTTGAACCTATGAATTAAAAAAATAAATATTTGACCTTTACAGGGAGGAGTCATAAAATATGGGTGTGGCTGGCCGATGAAGTCCAAAAAGACAGAAATAGTGCTATCCCAATCTCCCATAAGTCTCAGAACAAACAACACAAGATGTCTGACAAAGCCTGAAAGTGGTGATTTGAGATATCACCCCACTATGGCCATGTAAACAACTTAATCTACATAGGAAAAAAACCCTGACTAAAAAAAAAAAAAAGATTTATACATTTGAAGCTATGAATTAAAATAATAAATATTTGACCTTTACAGGGAGGAGTCATAAAATATGGGTGTGGCTGGCCGCTGAAGTCCAAAAAGATAGAAATAGTGCTATCCCAGTCTCCCATAAGTCTCAGAACAAACAACACAAGATGTCTGACAAAGCGTGAAAGTGGTGATTTGAGATATCACCCCACTATGGCCATGTAAACAACTTAATGTACATAGGAAAAAACCCTGACTAAAAAAAAAAGTTTTATACATTTGAAGCTATGAATTAAAAGAATAAATATTTGACCTTTACAGGGAGGAGTCATAAAATATGGGTGTGGCTGGCCGCTGAAGTCCAAAAAGACAGAAATAGTGCTATCCCAGTCTCCCATAAGTCTCAGAACAAACAACACAAGATGTCTGACAAAGCCTGAAAGTGGTGATTTGAGATATCACCCCACTATGGCCATGTAAACAACTTAATCTACATAGGAAAAAAACCCTGACTAAAAAAAAAAAAAAGATTTATACATTTGAAGCTATGAATTAAAATAATAAATATTTGACCTTTACAGGGAGGAGTCATAAAATATGGGTGTGGCTGGCCGCTGAAGTCCAAAAAGACAGAAATAGTGCTATCCCAGTCTCCCATAAGTCTCAGAACAAACAACACAAGATGTCTGACAAAGCCTGAAAGTGGTGATTTGAGATATCACCCCACTATGGCCATGTAAACAACTTAATCTACATAGGAAAAAAACCCTGACTAAAAAAAAAAAGATTTATACATTTGAAGCTATGAATTAAAAGAATAAATATTTGACCTTTACAGGGAGGAGTCATAAAATATGGGTGTGGCTGGCCGATGAAGTCCAAAAAGACAGAAATAGTGCTATCCCAGTCTCCCATAAGTCTCAGAACAAACAACACAAGATGTCTGACAAAGCCTGAAAGTGGTGATTTGAGATATCACCCCACCATGGCCATGTAAACAACTTAATCTACATAGGAAAAAACCCTGACTAAAAAAAAAGTTTTATACATTTGAAGCTATGAATTAAAAGAATAAATATTTGACCTTTATAGGGAGGAGTCATAAAATATGGGTGTGGCTGGCCGATGAAGTCCAAAAAGACAGAAATAGTGCTATCCCAGTCTCCCATAAGTCTCAGAACAAACAACACAAGATGTCTGACAAAGCCTGAAAGTGGTGATTTGAGATATCACCCCACTATGGCCATGTAAACAACTTAATCTACATAGGAAAAACCCCTGACTAAAAAAAAAAGTTTTATACATTTGAAGCTATGAATTAAAAGAATAAATATTTGACCTTTACAGGGAGGAGTCATAAAATATGGGTGTGGCTGGCCGATGAAGTCCAAAAAGACAGAAATAGTGCCATCCCAGTCTCCCATAAGTCTCAGAACAAACAACACAAGATGTCTGACAAAGCCTGAAAGTGGTGATTTGAGATATCACCCCACCATGGCCATGTAAACAACTTAATCTACATAGGAAAAAACCCTGACTAAAAAAAAAGTTTTATACATTTGAAGCTATGAATTAAAAGTATAAATATTTGACCTTTATAGGGAGGAGTCATAAAATATGGGTGTGGCTGGCCGATGAAGTCCAAAAAGACAGAAATAGTGCTATCCCAGTCTCCCATAAGTCTCAGAACAAACAACACAAGATGTCTGACAAAGCCTGAAAGTGGTGATTTGAGATATCACCCCACTATGGCCATGTAAACAACTTAATCTACATAGGAAAAACCCCTGACTAAAAAAAAAAGTTTTATACATTTGAACCTATGAATTAAAAAAATAAATATTTGACCTTTACAGGGAGGAGTCATAAAATATGGGTGTGGCTGGCCGATGAAGTCCAAAAAGACAGAAATAGTGCTATCCCAGTCTCCCATAAGTCTCAGAACAAACAACACAAGATGTCTGACAAAGCCTGAAAGTGGTGATTTGAGATATCACCCCACCATGGCCATGTAAACAACTTAATCTACATAGGAAAAAACCCTGACTAAAAAAAAAGTTTTATACATTTGAAGCTATGAATTAAAAGTATAAATATTTGACCTTTATAGGGAGGAGTCATAAAATATGGGTGTGGCTGGCCGATGAAGTCCAAAAAGACAGAAATAGTGCTATCCCAGTCTCCCATAAGTCTCAGAACAAACAACACAAGATGTCTGACAAAGCCTGAAAGTGGTGATTTGAGATATCACCCCACTATGGCCATGTAAACAACTTAATCTACATAGGAAAAACCCCTGACTAAAAAAAAAAGTTTTATACATTTGAACCTATGAATTAAAAAAATAAATATTTGACCTTTACAGGGAGGAGTCATAAAATATGGGTGTGGCTGGCCGATGAAGTCCAAAAAGACAGAAATAGTGCTATCCCAATCTCCCATAAGTCTCAGAACAAACAACACAAGATGTCTGACAAAGCCTGAAAGTGGTGATTTGAGATATCACCCCACTATGGCCATGTAAACAACTTAATCTACATAGGAAAAAAACCCTGACTAAAAAAAAAAAAAGATTTATACATTTGAAGCTATGAATTAAAATAATAAATATTTGACCTTTACAGGGAGGAGTCATAAAATATGGGTGTGGCTGGCCGCTGAAGTCCAAAAAGACAGAAATAGTGCTATCCCAGTCTCCCATAAGTCTCAGAACAAACAACACAAGATGTCTGACAAAGCCTGAAAGTGGTGATTTGAGATATCACCCCACTATGGCCATGTAAACAACTTAATCTACATAGGAAAAAACCCTGACTAAAAAAAAAAAGTTTTATACATTTGAACCTATGAATTAAAAGAATAAATATTTGACCTTTACAGGGAGGAGTCAAAAATATGGGTGTGGCTGGCCGCTGATGTCCAAAAAGACAGAAATAGTGCTATCCCAGTCTCCCATAAGTCTTAGAACAAACAACACAAGATGTCT
Source organism: Arizona elegans (assembly GCA_022577455.1). NCBI lineage: Eukaryota > Metazoa > Chordata > Lepidosauria > Squamata > Colubridae > Arizona > Arizona elegans. Next base: position 163,224,730 of record JAKOOJ010000001.1, read on the forward strand.
AACAAAGCCTGAAAGTGGTGATTTGAGATATCACCCCACTATGGCCATGTAAACAACTTAATCTACATAGGAAAAAAACCCTGACTAAAAAAAAAAAAAGATTTATACATTTGAAGCTATGAATTAAAATAATAAATATTTGACCTTTACAGGGAGGAGTCATAAAATATGGGTGTGGCTGGCCGCTGAAGTCCAAAAAGACAGAAATAGTGCTATCCCAGTCTCCCATAAGTCTCAGAACAAACAACACAAGATGTCTGACAAAGCCTGAAAGTGGTGATTTGAGATATCACCCCACTATGGCCATGTAAACAACTTAATCTACATAGGAAAAACCCCTGACTAAAAAAAAAAGTTTTATACATTTGAACCTATGAATTAAAAAAATAAATATTTGACCTTTACAGGGAGGAGTCATAAAATATGGGTGTGGCTGGCCGATGAAGTCCAAAAAGACAGAAATAGTGCCATCCCAGTCTCCCATAAGTCTCAGAACAAACAACACAAGATGTCTGACAAAGCCTGAAAGTGGTGATTTGAGATATCACCCCACCATGGCCATGTAAACAACTTAATCTACATAGGAAAAAACCCTGACTAAAAAAAAAGTTTTATACATTTGAAGCTATGAATTAAAAGTATAAATATTTGACCTTTATAGGGAGGAGTCATAAAATATGGGTGTGGCTGGCCGATGAAGTCCAAAAAGACAGAAATAGTGCTATCCCAGTCTCCCATAAGTCTCAGAACAAACAACACAAGATGTCTGACAAAGCCTGAAAGTGGTGATTTGAGATATCACCCCACTATGGCCATGTAAACAACTTAATCTACATAGGAAAAACCCCTGACTAAAAAAAAAAGTTTTATACATTTGAACCTAAGAATTAAAAAAATAAATATTTGACCTTTACAGGGAGGAGTCATAAAATATGGGTGTGGCTGGCCGATGAAGTCCAAAAAGACAGAAATAGTGCTATCCCAATCTCCCATAAGTCTCAGAACAAACAACACAAGATGTCTGACAAAGCCTGAAAGTGGTGATTTGAGATATCACCCCACTATGGCCATGTAAACAACTTAATCTACATAGGAAAAAAACCCTGACTAAAAAAAAAAAAAGATTTATACATTTGAAGCTATGAATTAAAATAATAAATATTTGACCTTTACAGGGAGGAGTCATAAAATATGGGTGTGGCTGGCCGCTGAAGTCCAAAAAGACAGAAATAGTGCTATCCCAGTCTCCCATAAGTCTCAGAACAAACAACACAAGATGTCTGACAAAGCCTGAAAGTGGTGATTTGAGATATCACCCCACTATGGCCATGTAAACAACTTAATCTACATAGGAAAAAACCCTGACTAAAAAAAAAAAGTTTTATACATTTGAACCTATGAATTAAAAGAATAAATATTTGACCTTTACAGGGAGGAGTCAAAAATATGGGTGTGGCTGGCCGCTGATGTCCAAAAAGACAGAAATAGTGCTATCCCAGTCTCCCATAAGTCTTAGAACAAACAACACAAGATGTCTAACAAAGCCTGAAAGTGGTGATTTGAGATATCACCCCACTATGGCCATGTAAACAACTTAATCTACATAGGAAAAAAACCCTGACTAAAAAAAAAAAAAGATTTATACATTTGAAGCTATGAATTAAAATAATAAATATTTGACCTTTACAGGGAGGAGTCATAAAATATGGGTGTGGCTGGCCGCTGAAGTCCAAAAAGACAGAAATAGTGCTATCCCAGTCTCCCATAAGTCTCAGAACAAACAACACAAGATGTCTGACAAAGCGTGAAAGTGGTGATTTGAGATATCACCCCACTATGGCCATGTAAACAACTTAATGTACATAGGAAAAAACCCTGACTAAAAAAAAAAGTTTTATACATTTGAAGCTATGAATTAAAAGAATAAATATTTGACCTTTACAGGGAGGAGTCATAAAATATGGGTGTGGCTGGCCGCTGAAGTCCAAAAAGACAGAAATAGTGCTATCCCAGTCTCCCATAAGTCTCAGAACAAACAACACAAGATGTCTGACAAAGCCTGAAAGTGGTGATTTGAGATATCACCCCACTATGGCCCTGTAAACAACTTAATCTACATAGGAAAAAACCCTGACTAAAAAAAAAAAAGATTTATACATTTGAAGCTATGAATTAAAATAATAAATATTTGACCTTTACAGGGAGGAGTCATAAAATATGGGTGTGGCTGGCCGCTGAAGTCCAAAAAGACAGAAATAGTGCTATCCCAGTCTCCCATAAGTCTCAGAACAAACAACACAAGATGTCTGACAAAGCCTGAAAGTGGTGATTTGAGATATCACCCCACTATGGCCATGTAAACAACTTAATGTACATAGGAAAAAAACCCTGACTAAAAAAAAAAAAAGATTTATACATTTGAACCAATGAATTAAAAGAATAAATATTTGACCTTTATAGGGAGGAGTCATAAAATATGGGTGTGGCTGGCCGCTGAAGTCCATAAAGACAGAAATAGTGCTATCCCAGTCTCCCATAAGTCTCAGAACAAACAACACAAGATGTCTGACAAAGCCTGAAAGTGGTGATTTGAGATATCACCCCACTATGGCCATGTAAACAACTTAATCTACATATATATATATATATATATATATATATATATATATATATATATATATATATATATATATATATTCTTACTTCTTCGTAGGGTTTATGTGTGTTTTTCCTCTAGCCAGGTTTTCCCTACGTTTTCCCTAAAGGTTTTAACCTCTAGGTTAAACCTCTAGCCAGGTTTTCCCTAAACCCAAGCACAACCAAGCCCCCACCTAAACAGAACACCCCCCCATCCAATCAGAGCACAGCCAACCCCCCATCCAATCAGAGCACAGCCAAACCCCCAACTAATCAGAACACACCTCCACCCAATCAGAACACAGCCAAGCTCCCACCCAATCAGTTCACACCCCCACTGGCAGTTAAAAGGAAGAAACAGCTGCGATCACACATTGCTCCTAGAAGCACGAAGCCGAAAACACCAGCCTGAAGATGAAAAATGAGACTTCATCAAAACGTTGCCAAGACAGTTCCAATTTTACGCGGGAGAAAACTCGAATAACCAAAGACAGACAGACAGACAGACAGACACACACACACACACACACACACACTGCTCAAAAAAATAAAGGAAACACTTAAACAACACAATGTAACTCCAAGTCAATCACACTTCTGTGAAATCAAACTGTCCACTTAGGTAGCAACACTGATTGACAATCAATTGCACATGCTGTTGTGCAAATGGAATAGACAACAGGTGGAAAGCATAGGCAGTTAGCAAGACATCCCCAATAAAGGAGTAGTTCTGCAGGTTGTGACCACAGACCACTTCTCAGTTCCTATGCTTTCTGGCTGATGGTTTGGTCACTTTTGAATGGTGGCAGTGCTGTCACTCTAGTGGTAGCGTGAGACGGAGTCTACAACCCATATAAGTGGCTCAGGTAGTGCAGCTCATCCAGGATGGCACATCAATGTGAGCTGTGGCAAGACGATTTGCTGTGTCTGTCAGCGTAGTGTCCAGAGCATGGTGGTGCTACCAGGAGACAGGCCAGTACATCAGGAGACATGGAGGAGGCCGTAGGAGGGCAACAACCCAGCATCAGGACTGCTACCTCCGCCTTTGTGCAAGGAGGGACAGGAGGAGCACTGCCAGAGCCCTGCAAAATGACCTCCAGCGGGCCACAAATGTGCATGTGGCTGCTCAAACGGTCAGAAACAGATTCCATGAGGGTGGTATGAGGGCCCGATGTCCACAGTTGGGGGTTGTGCTTACAGCCCAACACCGTGCAGGACGTTTGGCATTTGCCAGAGAACACCAAGATTGGCAACTTCGCCACTGGCGCCCTGTGCTCTTCACAGATGAAAGCAGGTTCACACTGAGCACATGCGACAGACGTGACAGGGTCTGGAGATGCCATGGAGAACGTTCTGCTGCCTGCAACATCCTCCAGCATGACCAGTTTGGCAGTTGGTCAGTAATGGTGTAGGGTGGCATTTCTTTGGGGGGCCGCACAGCCCTCATATTCTCGCCAGAGGTAGCCTGACTGCCATTAGGTACCAAGATGAGATCCTCAGACCCCTTGTGAGACCATATGCTGGTGCGGTTGCCCCTGGGTTCCTCCTAATGCATGCAAATGTTAGACCTCATGTGGCTGGAGTGTGTCAGCAGTTCCTGCAAGATGAAGACATTGATGCTATGGACTGGCCCACCCGTTCCCCAGACCTGAATCCAATTGAGCACATCTGGGACATCATGTCTCGCTCCATCCACCAATGCCACTTTGCACCTCCTTTGTCCAGGAGTTGGGGGATGCTTTAGTCCAGGTGTAGGAGGAGATCCCTCAGGAGACCATCCGCCACCTCATCAGGAGCATGCCCAGGCATTGTAGGGAGGTCATACAGGCACGTGGAGGCCACACACACTACTGAGCCTCATTTTGACTTGTTTTAAGGACATTATATCAAAGTTGGATCAGCCTGTAGTGTTTTTTTCCATTTTAATTTTGAGTGTAACTACACATCCAGACCTCCATGGGTTGATAAATTTGATTTCCATTGATAATTTTTGTGTGATTTTGTGGTCAGCACATTCAACTATGTAATGAACAAAGAACTTACTAAGAATATTTCATTCATTCAGATCTAGGATGTCTTATTTTGTGTTCCCTTTATTTTTCTGAGCAGTGTATATATATAACTATCACAACTATCACTAGATATATATATATCTAATATATATATATCCAAATATATATATATATTACTGTAATTCTGAAATCCTTATTTTCTATATTCTATATACTTCTATATACTTATTTAAGACTATGTAAATTTTTACTTATATATGGAATTATAAGAAAAAATAGAAGTCAACCCTTATTAGTAATATATTAAAGCTACATATATATCTAATTATAAAGATAAGCAGATATAAATATAAATTACTCAAAATTCATTTTCAAATATCAATAATCCGATGTATATCAATAATTACTAACAATTACTAATAATTAATTTTCTAATAACAATAATCAGGTGTTTATCAATAATTACTTAATCATGCAAAATTTATAAACTTCTTAATTTATATATTCCACCGTTTATCTTAATAACTTGATTGCTTTCAATTAGACATTTATTTAATCTCTCACAATTATGTTTGGTTCTTAATGTTTTTATATTCCAAAGGGTGAAAGTCTCTTGTTATGTGTGTGTCAGTGGTGGGTTGCTACTGGTTCTCCCCGGTTCTTGAGAACCAGTAGTGGAAATTTTGAGTAGTTCGGAGAACCAGTAAATACCACCTCTGCTTTGCCCTGCCCCCAATCTATTCGCTGCCTCCTGACTCCCAGCTGATTGGCTAGAAGGAAAAAATCAGGGCTCATTTGACAAAGAAGAGGAAAAAAAACCAAGACACTATCACTTTAAATTGAGAAGGCAAGACGCCTCCCAACTGATCATCTAGAAGAAAAAAATCAGGACTTGCTTCTCAGCCAGGAGATCACTTGGCAAAGAAGAAGGAAAGAAAAAAAGACGTCATCTCTTTAAATTGACAAGCCAAGAAGCAGATGCTGGAAAGAGGTTTTTGCTTGCAGAAGCGAAGTGACATTCAGCAATTCGTTTCTGGGTCAGCTGAACAACAAACTGGATAAGAGGAGGGATTCTTATATGATTCTATGTTTTTGAAGTTTTGGGGTTTGTGCAACATGGGCTTTGTGTTTCTAAAAAGGGTTGGGCGATTTCCATTGTGAAATATCCTGTCTTGAATGAGTTTTCTGCCTGCTTATAAATGGAGCCGAACTTCCGGCTTCCACTTTCTATTATCTCTAAGCACCGGTAGCTGTTTTCTTCTTACAAAGTTTCCTTTATGCAGCTGGCAGAAATGTGGAATGAGTATCAGGCAGATTCCTTGTTAGAAGCTTGATTTTTCCTTGCTTTTCTGGGAGTCTTTTCTTATGAGTAATATTTTATTTGGGGAAATGAAGAGGGGGGAGTTTGATTCCTTCCCAGAGCAGGTTAGTGGGGTGGGGAGGGAATGAAGATTTTGAAGTAACCTTCCCCTGGAGTGGGGAGGGAATGGGGATTTTGCAGTATCCTTCCCCTGTCACACACGCCACGCCACACCCAGCAAGCCACACCCTCAGAACTGGTAGTAAAATAATTTGAAACCCACCACTGCATAAGTCCATCTTAATATGCTATTCTTGGTATGTGATATTTTGTACACATACAGAGAAAGAAGCACTAGTAATCTTTGACTTTTAGGCTTACTGTCAAACATCAGCCATAATACTAATGACTGTTTTGAACAATATGCAGGTTATATTACATGAATGGCTATTTTATATGTGAAATTATGACTGAAATATTTCTGCACCTATATTGGTTCACACTGTCAGGAAGTTTCTCCTTAATTTTAGATTGCTTCTCTCTTTGTTCAGTTTCCATCCATTACTTCTTGTTTTGCCTTCTGGTGCTTTGGAAAATACATCCCGCCCCCCCCCGCCCCCGCTTCTTTCTGGCAGCCCCTTAAAAGCCTGTTGCCTATCACACTCTTGGGCAAAGCATGTGAGCCATTTCCTCCTTTCAGTGGTCCATGAAAGTGCATCTATAGTATGTAGATTATAAAGTTGAAAAAAAGCGAACAACATTTTTACAGAACTATAGATACGTTGAGGCTGGGTGTGACAAGGAATGGCTGGGAGGGGAGGGGCCAGGCAAGGTACCCCTTGACGTGAGTGACATTGAGTTGGCCATGCCTACCCAATTACATGACTATCAAACCACGCCCACTGTCACATAACCATCAAGCCACACCCACAAAATAAGCCATGCCCACAGAATCGGTAGTAAAAAAATTTAGAACCCACCACTGGTGTATGTGTGTGTGTGTATAATTTTATTTTTATTTTTTAGTCCTTAATTCCATGCAATCTTCTCCCAGTCTTGCATCATTATCTGTCCAGTCTTTTTTTTCTCCTGTCTGTCCTTTATCCTCTACTTCAATTCTCTTCAATTGTAAAGTTTATTGTCAGTCTCCAAAAATATCCAAAATATCCAATTTCAACAGCCTTAATTAGAAATCCTCAATCTTATGGTTTTCCAGTTCTATTCCATCTACACCTCCATTAAATCTACCACATCTTGAATCACCACTCAAATTCCACCTTTAATTAAGTCTTTCATTCTTTAAAGCCTTTCGTAAATTTCACAGTCCTAATAACCTAAACAATAATGAAATAAATGTATTTAATTTATAATCACCACTTTGCTCAATCCTCAAGATATATCCAGCTGGAGTTTTTTTTCCTCTTTTCACCTAATACCTTGCCTTTTGCACAGTCACTGCTTGTCAAATTGTTTCTTCTGCTCCTCTTCCTCCTAGTCACCGCGTTTATTTGGCAGTATTTCTGCCTCAAGTTTTGGAGTCTCGATATCTCTGCTCCACCATTCAACAATATAATTGTATCTCCTTTTTGGGATTTTCTCTCCTACTGATTGTGATTCTGTTGGTTTCTCAATCTTTGCTTCCTACTCCTCGGCTGTCAGCGCTTTGGGCCAGCCAAAATGCTGGTTTCTTCCCCACCAGTATTAGGAGATTTCTCCTGAACCTTCAGAGGAATTGCTTTTTTCCCCCCGAGATCCTCAAAAATTCCTCTTTTTTCTATCAATCTCTCCAGGGTTGATAGTGCCTATTTAGGCTTCCTAGCTGGGAAAATTTGAGCTTCAAGAACGGAGCCCTGTTCCCTAGCTCCACTTGCGCTGACATCACCACCAGAAGTCCTTGCTTACCCTGTCAGTCTTGATCAGTTGCTTCACAAACAGTGTTTTGATTGGTGCCAGGTCTCTACCTAGGCTCTAGGCTGAGAAGGGCTATTCTGCACCCCTCCCTCAAGTGTTCTTTAAAATACAGAGTTTCCCATCATTCTTTTAACAACCTCCAATATGCAAACTGTGTCACTCATCCTAAAATGAATCCTTTTTACCTGGAGCTTCAAAATTTGCTGTTTGCTGGGAAGATGTGTAGTTAAAAGTCAGTCTACATTTAGTGTACATCTGACTTTGGGGATATTTCTTCATAACCAAACAAAAGTGTATTTTCTGTGCAGTTCACACCCTTTGCTACCTGGATCTGGATGTCACAAAGTAAAGCCCACATTTTGTAATTAACCCCTGCAGCCCATTTTGACTGGCAGAGTGCTGCAGGAGGCTGAATGCTGTCACACCCCCTGGCCATGCCCACTCAGTCACACCCATCCAGCCATGCCCATCCAGCCAGTCATTAGAACAGAGAACTGGTTGTTAAATTATTTGAATCCCACCACTGTTAAGAAACCTTTAAGAATTTTGTTTTTCTGACTGTTCCCTGTACTTAGTCCCTGTGGTTGAAGACTAGAGCCATTTTTAGTGAAAGCAAATCTAATAAGTTTTGTTATGTCCTATCAAATGTGCTTCTAGACAATAGTTTGTCTAATGACTGTAGCGTAAACTGGTAATGCACAAACTAGGACAACTCTTCAGAAGATCAGTGAATGTGGCTTGTGTTCTGGTGCAGTAGATCTTTGTGGTCTGGCTGCTGTGTTTGGATATTTTCAGGTAATGTGCAGTTTGCTTTAATAGTAAGCAATATTTTTTAAAAAGGGAAGACAGTACTTGAGACAACGAAATTAGATTGCGATCACTATTCTGTAGGACACTCAGCAGAATATGTGTTGTTTTTTGAAACAATTAACCAGGCCCTGGAACAGCAAATCTGTCATCATGTACCCCTAACTGAGCTAGCTAATCTGGCATATGCCACATGTACTTTGTCTAATTGATAGGGATGTCAGAAATAAGGATTTCCAAGACTGATGATTTTGTGGGTGTGTTTAGTTACATACAAGAAGCATTATGACTACTGAAAGCAGCTGTACACACAGCTGGTATCATATATAGCCCATACACAGAGCTACAAAACTGTACTATGAATGTTAATTATGTCAGTAGTATCTTTTATAGGCAATTAACACTGCCATCAAGAACAAAATTCCCTGTGTCGTGGTGGAAGGTTCTGGTCAGATAGCAGATGTGATTGCAAGCTTGACAGAGACAGAAGGCACACTTACTTCCTCATCTGTTAAAGAGAGATTACTCAGATATTTGCCTCGAACACTTTCTAGACTCAGTGAAGAGGAGATTGAAAGTTGGATCAAATGTGTAAGTATATACATTCTTCCTCCATGTAACTGGGACATTTACCAGTTGTGTATACTATATAATTAATTTGCTAGACTGTGATGGAGAACTTAATGAATGCTAACCTAAGAGATAAGGGGGAAAGGTATTCTGCTTCAGATAGTTCAGGGCTTAGACATGTAAATAGAAAGTGAGGAATAGTCTGGGTAAGATGCTAATCAAGTGTCGCCATCCATTGGCCATTTTGAGAGCTCAGATTTAAAAATGCTAATAACTAGGAATGGAATATTTTAATACTTTTCTAATTTCAAAATTTATTATTAATAAGTTTCTAATGCAGTTTCTATCCTAATCTTAAATTTTAAAAAATTCTTAAGACAATTCTAATTTCTAAATTGGATTTAGAAATCCAATTTATTATTAACAAGATTTTCATTGCAATTTCTGTCCTGCTCTTCACTTTAAAAGAATTCATAAGATAAAAATATTTTAAACAATATAATTATAAAATGAGATAAATGATAAAAATGCATTATAATTACATTTTTAAAAAAGTATTTTCTCAAATGATAAAACTTGTAAAACTAGAAATAATTTTTTCAGCTAGACCATGATGAATTGAAGTAAAAACTAAATTCATTGAAGCCACCTAGAATGATATTTCTTAGAATAATATGAGCATGCTTTGAGTATATTTTCCACTGTTGTGCATTGTTTATTCTAAGAATGTGGCTGTTTTCCCACAGATTTTTTTCTTGTTCCTTTTTTATGGCATTTCATTGTTTATTACCAAGAAACTGTTTTGAGATCTTATAGAACCTGTACTAATTATTTGTACTAATTATTTACAATTTTCCAAGATACATAGTTAGGGAGGCAAGTGGGCATAAAATCTAACTCCTGTTTATTAGAAAGCAGATTAGCGTTTTCAAATCTGGGCAGGAAAACCCTGGCCCCCGGTGTCAGAATGGGTTTGGAGCTTTTTGTATTTCTATGTTGTCCAGATTTTTGCAGCCCTGCTCTATTAAACCTACAATTAGTTCCACAGATGCTGCTGGTTATTTAATTTATATCTCACGAACTCACAATATGAGTTAATCCAAGAGTCCTGAAAATGTGGTCTGTGACTCTCAAGAGTTTGCAAGCACCTAGCACAGGAGACCCAGTTACTTTAAAAAACAAACAAACCAGTGGTGGCTTCCTCCCAGTTCGGCCGAGCTGGTAGCGGTGACAATATGATGTCACCGAACTGGTTCTGCCCCCCCACCCCGCCCCCCCACTCCCCTCACCCCTGCATTATTCTTACCTTTTATTTGGCCCCACCCCCAATCTATTGCTGCCTCCTGAGTCCCAGCTATCGGCTAGAGGGAAAAAAACTGTTTAAACTCTTGCCACAGGGCTTCAAAGGGCCGCCCTACAGCTGATCAGTGGTAAAAGAAAACAAATGTGTAGACCAGTGCCTGCAAAAATAAATACGTAGACCAGTGCCTGCAAAAATAAATGGGTAGACCAGTGCCTCCATAAACAAAATGAATAGACCGGTACAGCTCTGCAAGCAGTTAAAAGCCTGGTAGACCAGTACCTCTGCTAAATCCTAAAGAATTGTCACATGATCATCAGGCCACATCCACAAAATAAGCCATGCCCACAGAACCAGTAGTAAAAAATTTAGAACCCACCCCTGAAACAAACCATGATCAGACTTCTTCAGGTAATATACCTGCTGTTAAAACTGACCATAGGTCATCTTGGTGAAGAGTAATTATGGTATTCAAAGTCCAAGAACCCCTATGATAAAATATAGTTATTAAAAGTACTATATTTATTTTTTGCCTAACTCGAATGAAGTCATTAAGGTTATCTGGAAAAACATGTACTCTTTAAACATTTTAAGGGTGTGTGATATTACCAGATTTGAGAATCTGTCAGTTGATCCAGTGTAATACATGAAGTGACCCATTGTGAAACAGCCAGATTTATATCAATATAAACAATATGTATCAATCTAAAAGAATATGTTTATAAAAAGCTCTCTTTTTTGTTAATTGACAGCAAAATTGTATCCCACATTTGTCTACTAGTGCTAGACAAATGCTCAGTATCTGAGTTGTGCTTGCTGTTGCTTTTGTTCCTTTTGAATGACCTTTTCTTAGCTTCTGCCTTTTCCCCCCCTGAAAATTTCTAACACTCAGTTTATGACAAAAGACTGGCCTTTCATTCAGTCAACTAACTGAGGACAGAATTATTGGAGAGAAAAACTTTCACTAGAGGTGGCATTTATAGATATGGATTTATAGATTTATAGAGAGCAGTTAGCTTCACACAAAACTTCACACACAAGACTGGATTAACAATGAATGATTATTGTGTTCATAGAACATATGATGGCCAAACAAATAAACCATATGGTCTGGTTAGTAAAGTAATGCTAAAATAATGTCTGGTTCTTTACAATATGCTAAATTGAAAAATATCCCATATCATTTTAACCTAATCTAATGTATTGTATGAACAGAGCCAACATAAAGTTAGGGGTGAGAGGCACCGTGTTGCGGTGATTCTCCTCCTTTCTCTCTGACCGGTTACAGTCTGTGTTGACAGGGGGACAGAGGTCAACCCCGAGGCCCCTCATGTGGGGTGCCGCAAGGGTCGGTCCTCTCGCCTCTCCTGTTCAACATTTATGTGAAGCCGCTGGGCGAGATCATCCATAGTTTCGGGGTGGAGTACCATCAGTACGCTGACGACACCCAGTTGTACATCTCCACCCCGGATCACCCCAACGATGCCCTTGAAGTGATGTCCCGGTGTCTGGAGGCCGTACGGATCTGGATGGGGAGGAACAGGCTCAGGCTCAACCCATCCAAGACCGAGTGGCTGTGGTTTCCGACGTCCCGATATAGTCAGTTGACGCCATCACTGACTATTGGGGGCGAATCATTGGCCCCCACGGAGAGGGCTTGCAACTTGGGCGTCCTGGATTCACGGCTGTCTTTAGAAGAGCACTTGACGGCTGTGACCGGGAGGATTTTTTATCAGGTTCGCCTGATTCGCCAGTTGCATCCCTTTCTGGATCGGGACTCATTACGCATGGTCACTCACGCCCTCATCACCTCCTGCCTGGACTATTGTAATGCTCTCTACATGGGGCTCCCCTTGAGGAGCACCCGGAGGCTCCAACTGGCGCAGAGTGCGGCCGCGCGGGTGGTAATGGGAGCGACATGGCGCTCCCATGTAACACCTCTCCTGCGCGAGCTGCACTGGCTCCCGGTGGTCTTCCGGGTGCGCTTCAAGGTTTTGGTTACCACCTTTAAAGCGCTCCATGGCTTAGGACCTGGTTATTTACGGGACCGCCTACTACCACCAATAGCCTCCCACCGGCCAGTACGCTCTCATAGAGAGGGACTCCTCCGGGTGCCGTCAGCCAAACAGTGTCGACTGGCGGCCCCTAGGGGGAGAGCCTTCTCTGTGGGGGCACCTACCATCTGGAATGAGCTCCCCCCGGAGATACGGAGGATCCCGGATCTGCGCTCCTTCCGCCGTGCTGTGAAGACCTTTTTATTCCATCAGGCGGGCTTGGCCTAATCTCTTCCCTTTTTAAATATGTAAATTTTAATCTGTTTTTAAATTATTGGGGTGTTTTAATCTGTATGGGCCAAAATGATTTAATCTGATTTTATTTGGTTTTTTACATTTTTTGTATTTATGTATTTTATTGTTGGCTGTTCACTGCCCTGAGTCCTTCGGGAGTAGGGCGGTATACAAATCAAATAAACCATAAACCATAAACCATAAACATAAAACATCTTTTGATAGATTGGGAAAAACTTGCACCTGTTGATAGGTCTCGCAACTTGGGTGTCCTCCTGGATGCTCGGCTGTCCCTAGAAGACCATCTAACAGCTGTGACCAGGGGGGCCTTCGCACAGGTTTGCCTGGTGGACCAGTTGCGCCCTTTCCTGGACCGAGATGACCTTCACACAGTCACTCATGCCCTGGTTACTTCCCACTTGAATTACTGCAATTCCCTCTACATGGGCCTGCCCCTGAGATGCACCTGGAGACTCCAGCTGATCCAGAATGCAGCTGCACGGGTTGTTATGGGAGCCCCTCGTTACTCCCATATAACACCCCACCTGTGTGAGCTGCACTGGTTACCAGTGGTTCTCCGGGTCCGCTTCAAGGTGCTAGTCCTCACCTATAAGGCCCTGCATGACTTAGATCCGGGATATTTGCATGACCTTCTCCTGCCTGCCTCTCACCATCCTGTTCGCTCACATAGAGCCACTCTCCTCAGGGTTCCGACGGCGAGCCTATGTCGCCTTGCTGTGCCCAGGGGTAGGGCATTCTCTGTGGGTGCTCCCACCTACTGGAATGAATTACCTACTGATCTCTGGACGGCTCCTGATCTCTGTTCCTTCCGTCGGGACTTGAAGACTTGGCTTTTCAAACAAATAGGCTGAGTCCTTCGGGAGAATGGCGGCATATAAATACATGTAATAAATAAATAAATAAATATAGTATAGTATAGTATAGGCAAGAAAAAACATAAGATGGCAAATTTAAGTTCACTCAAAAAATTTCAGTTTTATTTTCCCCTGTCAGGTGCAAAAGATTAGGTCCACACATGAAAGTCCAACTAAACCAATTTATTGCTAATCATGCCTATGTACAGGAATCTTCTCAACTATCAGTTAACACCTATTTGGGATTAGATAAGGGTCAACAGAATTCAAGGGAGCTAGGATTTAATTCATTTGTGCCTATATACGGATTCTAGGCTGATCACTCTTTTAACTCTGCCCCCAGATTCTGCCACTCTTTTTTTTTTTTTTTGCATTAGAAATATGATAGCAATAGCTTTAGACTTATATAGTATTTCACAGTGCTTTACAGCTCTCTCTAAGTAGATTACAGAATCAGCAAATTGCCCCCAACAATCTGGGTTCTCATTTTACCGATCCTGGAAGGATGGAAGGCTGAGTCAACCCTGAGTTGGTGAGAATTGAACTGCTGGCAGTTGGCAGAATTAGCCTGCAATATTGCATTCTAACCACTGTGCCACCACGACTCTATGATGTGGCCAATTTGGTTCAATGATGTGTATGTTTGTTTCAGCATTCATTCAAATTCACAGCAAATAGAACCTCCCCTCCCAAAGAGTCCCAGTTTAATTACATTGGTCTTTAATTACTGGTCCATAACACTGCTGTTTGATATATTAGTTAATGTCGGGTTGTCACTGCATTGATGAAAACAATAAGTGAATAAGAATGTAACATCGTCAGTAAACTGTGCTTCAAATCAATAATTTGATTATATCAAATGAAATCATGTTATTTAAATGACCCCATTATTCCAATTATCCTCCTCTTACCCTTTGGATGTGTAACAAAAGAATGAAAATAGATAATCCTACATTGTACTTTGTTTGAATAAAACAAACAAGTTTCTCCTGCTACTCTGCATAGCATGACTGAAGAACCTACCTCCCCATCCCCAAATTAAGGAATAAGACAGCCTGCCTTGTATGGAAGTTAGTCAAGGGCCCTGGTAAATTCTAGGTTGATAGGTAAACAGAGGCAGATATTTCACTACTCAAATTTGGTAACATCATCAAGTACTAGTAAGGAATGGGGTTTGTTCTCTATTTATATTCTAGTGGCTTGCCCTGCCAATATTGGAGGTTCTTTGTTTAGGCTGTTTATTATCAGTTTGTTTGGCAGTTCCTTCATTGGAATAATTTTTAATTCTTGATTTTTGGTCTGATGTTAATTTTGGTGTTTAATCTATGCCCATCTGAATGTTGATGAGGTGTTTTGGTATTTTTGTTCCTGTCAAGTCCCAGGGAAATCAGAAAATCCAGACAGTTCAAATGAGTATAAAGATTTATTGCAAGCTGTCTTAAAAGAATCTGAACTATTAATGGCCAAAACAAATTGGCAGTATATAAGGGTCAAAGGATTCAAGGTGGGCTGGATTTAGATCTCTTGTGGGCACAAAGAGATTCATGATTAATGATTCAATTGAGCCCCCCTCGGGCTCAGCCTGGTCATCTCTTACATCACCCCTCCCCTTCCTGGGAATTGAAGGCTAGATGTAGAAGTGCCATTGTAGGCAAGTCTCCCTAACCCCACCTCCAGAGGAATGCAGAGGGACTGGTTAATATCTTCCTCAATAGATTCTTCAGGAGAAGCCAGACAGGGGGCTGGTAGTTTGGTCCGCCTTGGCTTATTAGAGAAGTACTAGTGAAACTGACAGACTAAATCAGGGGGATGAACATACCACACATTTTTCCATGAGCAATCTGCAATAGGATAGCCCTTCCAATGAATCATGTACTGCATGGCTTTGCCTCTTTTCCCACAGGGTAGGATTTCTTCCACCTCATATTCCAGTTCTCCCCTATTATGACTGATGGTGGAGAGAGGCGTTGCAATCATATTGTGCTTGTAGGGAGAATCTGTGGGGTGTAATGCTTGGTAAAATACTGGATACACTTTCATTGAAGGGGATAATTGGAGGTAGAAAGCTACAGGGTTGATTTGTCAGAGAACTTTGAATGGTCCCACAAATTTAACATCTATCTTCTTGAAAGAACCTGAAGTAGCTAAGAACTTGGTAGAGAGCCCAACTTTGTCTCCTAGTGCTATGGGTGGGCCCTCCTACCAATGGACATCTGCTACCTTCATGAGCCTGTTTTGATTGGTCAAGATGCTGTTTCAAATTGCTGGGCAGCATATTGCTTTCGTAAAAAGTCAACTGTCCCTGGAACAGTTGAATCCATTGTAGGGTGTTCTGGCAACACTAGGGTATGTGCCATACATGGCTTGAAATGATATTGAAGTTGGTGAGTGCAGTGAAATGTTGCAAGAAAGTTCTGTGAGTGGCAATAATGATAGCCAGTTGTCTTGGCTATAGAGGCAGTAGCACCTCAAATAGGATCTGGAGGAGCTGGTTCATCTTTTCAGCTTCCTCATTTGTGACAAGGTGGTGAGGAGAGGAGAGGTTGACTGACATTTAGTAGCTGGAAAAGTGCTTTCCAAAATCTAAATTGGAATTGTACACCTCTATCTGACACGAGTGCTGAGGCCATGCCATGGTAGTGAGAGATGTGGTATAGAAAATGTTGGGCTGTATCTTTGACATTCAGCAGTCTCTTTTGGGCAAAGGAAATGAGACATCTTGGTGAAAAGATCTACCACTATTAGAATGATAGTGAATGATAGTGATAGGACTGGGGGTAGTGATAGTGATAGTGATAGGACTGCGGCTGGCGACACCCAGGGGGAGGGCCTTCTCTGTGGGAGCCCCAGCCCTGTGGAATGAACTGCCCCTGGAAATTCGTAAGATTTCTTACCTCCGGGTATTTCACTGCGCACTCAAGACCCTGTTGTTCCGCCAGGCTGGGTTAGCAACATAATTTTAAATTGGATGTTTTAAATTTTTGGGGTTTTAAATTAAGCCAAATTTATTTAATATTTTTAAATTATTTTAAATTGAAATTAATTTAAATTAAAATTCTGTTTTTAAATAGGCTATACACTGCCCTGAGTCCTTCGGGAGAAGGGCGGTATAGAAATAAAATTATTATTATTATTATTATTATTATTATTATTATTATTATTATTATTATTATTATTATTAAAATCAGTGATGAAATCCAGAGAGACCATATGCCAAGGATGGGTGAAGGGCGTTGATTGAAGTTACAAAAGTCCTGCAGGTTTCTGATTGAGGGGATGCACAATCTATGGAATTCATTTATTGTTCTCTTTGTTGTCTGTTATGGAGGAACTTCAGCTCGGTGGTATAGGGTTCTCATGATTCCCATTTTGTGCTTGTAAACAGAACCCCCCACACACACACACACAGAGATCAATATTTACATTTTGATTCCTTCAACCTACTAGAGCAGAAAATGGGAGTTATCAGAACAAACATCACCTAGCTGAAGGCCTGCCTACCAACAAAGATGGGAAAGAAAAAGAACTAAAACACATCAAGGAAGTCCTCAAAACATATGGCTATCCCAAGTGGGCCATCAAATCTCAAAAAAGACCCAACAGGAGCTCCTCCATAACAGACAACAAAGAGAATAATAAACAAAGCAATGTCAAGGGGGCAGAGCTGATGTCGCAGCCAGAATGGAGAGTTTTCACAGGGCTCTGGGTTAAGCTGCCATATTCTACCTGACAAGAGGTTCAATTTGACTCAATTGGATCCAAGCCACCTTGGAGATGTGGTGGAGATAGAGGGGGAAGTTTTGCCAATCACAGGGAGCCTGCAAACTCACTGTTGATCCCAGAAAATTCCTCATCCTGATGGGGGAAAAGATGGCCATTAAGCTGGCTGAACCAAGGCTGTGACACCTCCGTTGAAAGAGCAATAAAGGAAATGAGCAGAAAACAGTGTGTGTGATCTGGGTGAGCTATTCTTAATTTCCAACTCCTGTTGAGGAATTTACCCCAGAAATTAACATCTTTCTGAAAACGAGACTCTAAAAGAGAGGAGGTGGTTTTTATTCACCTAGAATGGTGGTGACTAAATACAAGAGCTGCTGACAGACCTGAGTGAAGGAGAAGAAAGCACTTGGTAAAAATAGACCTTTAATGGGTTGGAGTTCCAGGTGGTTTGCTTGTGAATATTTTGCCAGCTTTATGGATATTTAAGATACTATTTGATATATAGTATATATTGTAATCCTGGAAAATGAAATTTGGAGAAGCGAAAGTTGGATGTGGATTTTGATGAAAGTGGCGAAATAGAGTAAGGGTGCCACCTGCTGGTGGAACCAATCAACCAAAGGGAGAAGACCCTGAATAATCTGATGCAAAACAAAATGCTTGGGTTCCTTTGAACTGTACATCTGCAAACTGCTTATACTGGATACTTAGAAACAGATAGGGAAGACATAGAAATTTGTCCTTGAGGACTTCCGGCAGTGATGTCATCGTGTTAGGGATGAAGGGAACGGATCTTCGCTCTCCAAGTCCCTAATATTTTATTTATTTATTTATTTTATTTATTAAATTTATATCCCGTCCTTCTCCCCGAAGGGACTCAGGGCGGTGAACAGCCTAGAATTAAAATAACATACAATATAAAAGTTAAAATAATTAAAAATAAATTAAATTAAACGGCCACCCCAATTTAAAACCCCTAGCAATACAATTAAAAAACTAACCCATAAAACCTATTCAGGCCAGGTCGGCTTCCTGAAATAAAAACGTCTTCAGGGCCTTACGGAAAGTGCGGAGATCCGGAATCAGCCATATTCCGGGAGGTAGCTCGTTCCAGAGAGCGGGTGCTCCCACAGAGAAGGATCTCCCCCTGGCATTGCTTGACTGACGGCACCCTGAGGAGGCCCTCTCTGTGAGAGCGTATTGGCCAGTGGGAGGTTATCGGTAGCAGCAGGCAGTCTCGTAAATACCCTGGCCCTAAGCCATGGAGCGCTTTAAAGGTGAGAACCAACACCTTGAAGCGTACCCGGAAGACCACCAGGAGCCAGTGCAGCTCGTGCAGGAGAGGTGTTATATGGGAGCGCCATGTCGCTCCCGTGATCACCCACGCGGCCGCATTCTGGACCAGTTGGAGCCTCCGGGTGCTCCTCAAGGGGAGCCCCATGTAGAGAGCATTAGCGTAGTCCAGGCGAGAAGTGACAAGAGCATGAGTGACTGTGCATAAAGAAACCCGACTCAGAAAGGGGCGCAACTGGCATATCAGGCGAACCTGATAAAAAGTCCCCCTGGCCACGGCCGTCATATGCTCTTCTAAAGACAGCCATGTGTCCAGGAGGACACCCAAGTTGTGAGCCCCCTCTGTGGGGGTCAATGACTCGCCCCCAATAGCCAGTGATGGCGCCATCTGGCTATATCGGGATGCCGGCATCCACAGCCACTCAGTCTTGGAAGTGTTGAGTCGAGCCTGTTCCTCCCCATCCAGACCCGCACGGCCTCCATGCACCGGGACATCACGTCAAGGGCAACATTGGGGTGGTCCAGGGTAGAGACGTACAGCTGAGTATCATCAGCGTACTGATGGAACTTCACCCCAAAACCATGGATGATCTCACCCAGCAGCTTCACATAAATGTTGAACAGGAGGGGCAAGAGGACTGACCCTTGCGACACCCCACAAACAAGGCGCCTCGAGGTCGACCTCTGTCCCCCTGCCAACACAGACTGCGACCGGTCAGAGAGATAGGAGGAGAACCACCGCAACACGGTGCCTCCCACCCCCAATCCCTTCAGCCGGTGCAGCATGATACCATGGTCGATGGTATCAAAAGCCGCTGAGAGATCTAATAGGACCAGAACAGAGGAGCAACCCCTGTCCCAAGCCCTCCAGAGATCATCAACCAACGCGACCAATGCCGTTTCTGTGCTGTACCCAGGCCTGAAGCCAGACTGGCACGGGTCTAGATAGACGGTTTCATCCAGGTACTGCAGGAGCTGTTGCGCAACCACACTCTCAACAACCTTCGCAATAAAGCGAAGGTTGGAGACAGGATGGTAGTTAGCCATAACAGCCGGATCCAGAGAAGGCTTCTTAAGGAGGGGCCTCACCACCGCCTCTTTCAAAGCAGGCGGCAGGAAACCCTCCCCCAAAGAAGCATTTATAATCCTCTGGAGCCAGCCTCGCATAACCTCCCGGGTAGCCAGTACCAGCCAGGAGGGACACAGGTCCAGTAAACATGTGGTTGCGTTTAACCTCCCCAGAATCCTGTCCACATCCTCAGGAGTCACAGGATCAAACTCATCCCAGATAACATTCTCAAGACCCGCCTCAGCCACCCCGCCGGAATCTACCCAGTCAGAGTCCAAGCCTTCCCGAATCTGAGTGATTTTATCATGCAGATACTGTGCAAAATCCTCAGCCTGCCCTTGCAAGGGGTCCTCCTGCGCTCCCTGATGTAGGAGGGAGCGGGTCACTCTAACCAAGGTGGCTGGGTGGTTATCTGCTGATGCAATAAGAGCGGAAAAGTAATCACACTTTGCTGCTTTTATCGCCACTAAATAGGTCTTAATATGAGACCTAATTAGTGTTTGATTGGATTCGGAGCGACTGGCCCTCCAACCATTCTCTAGGCGTCTTTTCTGGCATTTCATCCCCCTCAGCTCCTCAGTGAACCAAGGAGCTGGGCAGGTGCGATGCCGGGTCAGAGGCCGCAAAGGTACGACAGGATCCAAAACCCCAGTGGCCATCCTATCCCAGGCGGCCACCAGATCTTCAGTTGAGTCGTGAGCCAAAGCCTCAGGAAATGGCCCAAGCTCCCTCTGGAATCTCTCCGGATCCATCAGGCACCTGGGGCGGAACCACCTAATCGGTTTCACTTCCCTGCAGTGGGGTACAGCGGTCAGAAAGTCCAGCCTTAGGAGAGAATTGTCAGACCATGACAGGGGCTCAATAGCTATATCCCCTATAACCTGGCCATTCAACCACTGACCAGAGACAAAAACTAAGTCCAGAGTGTGTCCTCCCATGTGAGTAGGGCCATGAATTAGTTGTGTCAGGTCCAAGGCCATCATGGAAGCCATGAACTCCCGGGCCACCTCAGACGCCTCACTGGCCAACGGCAGGTTGAAATCCCCCATGACCACCAGTCTGGGGGTATCAACCGCCACTCCGGCAATAACGTTGAGAAGCTCGGGCAGGGCCGCTGTCACGTGGCAGGGAGCCAGGTACGTGATCAGCAGGCCCATCTGCATCCCATGGCCCCACTTCACCAGGAGAGACTCACATCCGGCTATCTGTGGTACAGTGGTCTCCCTCGGATCAAGGCTTTCCTTGATATCCCTGATTTGGGAGCCGATTTAGGCACTCAGAAAAAAGGAGAAATTCCGAGGACCTCAGAGAGGACAGCAATCCCTCCGAAGGTTCAGGAAAACCCCCTTAATCCCAATTGGGGAAAAACCAGCCATTCCAGCTGGCCAGAAACGTTGACAGCTGATTAAGAGGGAAGCGAAAATCAAATAAAAGAAGACATCGATGGAAAGATTGGAAGAAAAAACAACCCAAAAGGTACATTTACAATCTGAGGATTAAAGGCGGGAGAAAGTAAACTCCAATCAAGAAGCGAAATATAGCTAAACAAGTGGCGACTGGAAACTAAGCAGAGATGGAAGTCATCTTGACAGTGACAGCGCACAAATTAACAACTGGCGAAATCGGAGGAAATCCAGAGGAAACCCAGAAGGAAAAAGTGAACCCAGAGAAAATTGAGATCTTGGATAACTTGTTGCAGAGGAGAGACGGGATTCAAGGAGAGAAAAAGAGAAATTTGACGGACCTTGCCCTTTGTGGAGACAGTGACGAGGCAATTAACAAGCAGCAGATTCTGGAATAGAGAGCGACAGAAAAAACTCTGCTTAAGTGGAAGCTAGCGATTTCTGGAACTAAATCAAATTAAACGTAATTTTTTCCTTTGGACATTTGGAGATTTGGACAAGATTTGGGCGACTTTCAGATATTTGGACCAGGATCTTTTGAGAGGTGGACATTTTTGAAACTTGGTGAATATTTAATTTAAGAGACATTGGGACGCTAGACATTGAAAGTAAATAGCAGAGAAAATAAATCAGAAGAATACAAATCTGAAAAAGAAGAGAGTGACCTAGAGGAAGAAGAACCAACAGTGAAGTAAAATTAATTGCAATTAAACTTGATATTGAATCAGTGATTAAAAAGTTATAAATATATTGTTTTTGAAATCTCATATATAATTGTTAACTCAGTCTTAGAGAATTACTTTGGCATTTAATCATCATCTTGTTTTTGCATGTTTAAGGTTGAAGATTTATATTAGACAGATTAAGTAAATTAAGGATTGTAATTAAGGGTAATTGATATTTATAAATAGTAATTAATAGTAATTTAAATAAGATACTAGATAATTAATTATAAGGACAATCAATTGATGAATTGCTGAAGCATTAGGCTTTTCCCTCACTCGCTCCCCCCATACCCCCTCTTATTTTTAAAAAATAATTTGGACAAATAGTCATTAATATTTGAAGAATTTTGAAAAATATTGAAAGGTGAAAGATAGAATTTATATATAAACTTATACATAGATAGTGATTGTGTGATAAGGAAATATATTTCAATTGTTTATTATCTTGGGATTACTGAAAGCTATAAATTGAATTTAAATATCAATAGAAATATAACAGCTCAAATAGTAATCAGTATATGAAACTCTGGGAGAAGATAACACAAGAAATACTAATGGCAACTACGGGCTCAGCAACAATTACTAAGTCAAGTAAGAAAATACCTTCGAACCAGATGATACTTACGGCCTCCCCAGCACAGCAAAAATCAGTTGAAACTATGGAAAAGAATAAGGCAACCCCCACTCTTAGTATGCAAAACATCCACTCCATACTAACGATGATCGAGGAAGGAAGGAATAGAATGCAAGAGACCATGGTCCACAATCATGAAGAGACAAGGAAAAACCACGAGGAACTAAGGACAGATGTGGGAGAGATAAAAGATAATATTAGGAACATGGATGAGAAGATAAGAAAGATACAACAGAACATAGAGGAAAACGAGCAGAGGATCCATAAGGTGAAGGAGAGAATAGAACATACAGATAAGAGAATGGAAAGGATGGAATATAACCAAGCGGCAACAAATAAGGAACTGGAGGATTCATTATCATATCTCAAGATGGAGAAGGCATCCTTCTACTTAAGGTTTCAAAATGTAGAAGAGCAAAAGAATGAAGACTTAGGAAAAATCATGACTGAGATACTTTCAGAAGTGACCCAGAGGGACAAGGAAGAGATACAAAGTGGAATAGATGAAATCTCTAGAGTTCACATGAATTACGTACGAAGAAACAAGTTACCCAAAGAAATACACATCAGATTCACCAAAAAATCTATAAAAGAAGAGATCTATAGGAAGATGAGAGAAGAGACAACTATGTACAGGGGAAAAGAAATTTTAACCCTCAAACAGATACCAAAAAGGACAAGGGACCAAAGAATGAACTACAACTTTCTAACCGCACAGTTGAATAAATTTAAAATAAAATTCCACTGGCTAATGCCAGAGGGCCTACTAATCTCCTGGGAAGACAGAAAAAATAGAATTGATAACTTAGAAAAAGCACAGGATTTTTTCGACCAGCACTTTGTATTGGAAGAGGAGCAGGAGAGCAGAGAAGAACAAGAACTCAAGAGGCAAGAAGAACAGTGGACAGAAAAAGAAGAAGGAGACCAAGAAGAGGAGAAAAGAGCGGAGAGAGAAAGAATGGAGAGAGAGGGAGAGAGGGAAAAGACACAAAGAATCACTAGGAACACAAAAAGATTGAAAACAACAAATAGATAAACAAATAGAGATGGAAAGAAAGCTAAAAATTATCTCAATTAATATAAACGGACTTAATTCGCCAGCCAAAAGAAAACAAAACTTCAAAAGCTGGAAATGAATATCATTACTCTTCAAGAAGTACACATTAAAAGACAGCATCAAAAACTATTGGAAAATCAAAGATTAGGAATATTATACGCATCTCTAGGAGACCAAAAAGAGACAGGAGTCGCAATATATGTAAAGAAACACCTAAAAACAAAACAAATATATACAGACACAGAAGGACGCATTTTAATAATAGAAATACAAACAGAATCCAAAACAATATTATTAATATCTATATATGCACCCAATGGAAACCAAAGTGACTTTTTCAAGAAATTACATAATATAACTAAAGACCTGGAATACGAAACTATCTGCATGGTAGGAGACTTAAATGCAATCATGGACATAGAAAAAGATTATCGGAGCAATAAAAAAAGTAAAATCAGAAAGAAAATACTACCGGATTCCTTTAAAGACATGATCAACGAATTACACTTGCACAATGTATGGAGAGAGGCAAATAAACAAATAAAACAGTATATATATTATTCGAACCCACACCAGTCATGGTCCAGGATCGACATGGCCTGGATGACTTCAGACCTCAGAGAGGAGATAAAGGACATCGAAATAATATCGAATACTTGGGCAGACCACAACCCCATTAAAATAGTATGGAAAAGATATCGAAAGCAAAAGAGGTATGTTGTGACTCCGACCGCCGAGCCCGTTTTATCGGAGGGAGAAGACTCTGAAAGTGAAGGAGAGGAGTTGGCAAGGCCTCCCTCTCCAGGACCCTCCTCTCTGGCAATGCCTCAGGTGTCTCCCGAAGGAGAAGAGATAGGCCAGGAGCCAGACATCTCCGAGCAGCCGCAGTTAGACAGCAATGGAGATAAGTCTTGGCTGGATCCCCGCCAGCGTCAGCAGCAGAGAAGGAGGCGTGCCAGAGATTAAGCTGAGTCACTGGACCACACCCCACAGGGGATAAAAGGGGGTGTGGGGCCATTCAGGCTTTGTAACGGACAAAACTGAACAGCTAGCAAGTCATACTGTGTCTCTGGAACTTCGTTATCTGCCTTCCTTGGATTTATTATGGACTGGACTTGACAATTCTTTGGCTTTGTGAATTTATTTTGGTTTATCTGACGGAGGAGGAACACCTCCCTCTGTGAGTAAAGTTTTTGGCAAGCAGCTACTGGGTTGCTGCCAATTCTGTTATCGAAGGAAATTATTGTCTGCAAGTTTATTTTAACTCCTGGCTGACTGTTTGTGTGCGTGTGTGAGACGGGGACAGAACAAGGTGGATGATGGATACGGGAACAATAAAAGATAAGGAATACATTCAGATGATTGAGAAAAAAACTAAAATGTTTCTTCATTAAATACTAAAGAACAGACATCGCTCCAGAATCTATGGGACACAATTAAAGCCTATATAAGAGGTCTCACTATTGTGTATATGGCCCAAAAAAAAAACACAAAGAGAAACAACAGACAAGGAATAATCTACTAGAAGAACTTAGAATATATGAATTAGAACTGCAGAAACAACCCCATAATAAAATAATAAAAGAAAAATTAAATCTCGCTAAACATAAAATTAACCTAATCACACAAACAGAAATTGCACAGAAAATCAAGCTAGCAAAACAGAAACATTTTGAGTATGCAAACAAAATGGTGCGCTGGCTAGCGTACAAACTGAAAAAAGAAAAAGAAAGGAGAACAATATTTCAGCTATAGGATGAAACAGGACAAATACACCATACGAATCTAGATAAAAAACACATAGTTAAAGATTTCTTTCAAAATCTCTACAAACAAGAAGAGATTCGGGACGAAGACATTAAGGAATACTTACATAAAACAAACATTACAAAACTAGAGGAGACCCATAGAGAAGCATTAAATAGACCAATTACGATGACCGAGCCGGTAGAAGCAAGGAAAAAGCAGAAGAATAACAAGATTCCAGGCCCGGACGGAATACCAACGGAATTTTATAAAAAATGTCAGCATGCAATAGATGAGCTACTACTTCAAGTCCTCAATGATGCATTATTAGAAGCAGAAATCTCCAAATTTTGGACCGAAACCATTATCACACTCATCCCCAAAGAAGATACGGACCCCACACAAGTTAAAAATTATAGACCAATTTCATTGCTCAATGTGGACTACAAATTGTTCATGTTGGTCATAACACAAAGACTGAAAATAATTATTCATAAATACATACATGCAGATCAAAATGACTTTGTCCCAAGAAGACAGATTAAAAATAACATGAGAACAATTATCATTGTCCTGTAATATTACGAGAAAAAAGTTGATAAACAGGTAGCCTTAATTTTTTTAGATGCACCAAAGGCATTCAATAACTTAAATTGGAACTTCCTCATATTACAACTAGAGGCCATGGATTACGGTGACAAATTTCTGCATATGATTAGAAAAGTATACTCTTTCCAAACGGCCAAAATTATTATTAATGGGGACATGACTGATAATCTGGATATACAAAAAGGTGTGAGGCAGGATTGTCCTTTATCTCCACTACTTTCATAATCTCATTGGAAATATTATTAAATGAAGTTAGGGAGAATGACAAAATAAAAGGTCTGAGAACATGAAAAGAAGAATATAAATTACAAGCCTTCACTGACGACGTGGTATTTATATTGGAGCAACTGGAAACAACAGGAATCAAACTCTTAGAGAAGATAGAGGAATATGGAAGAGTGGTGGGGCTCAAAATCAATAAACAAAAAACTAAAGCACTGACAAAGAATTTGACAAAGGTACAGGAGACAAAATTAGAAGACAAACTAGGAATACAAATTGTAAAGAAAGTAAAGTATCTAGGAATCTAGCTCACTGCTAAAGCAATAACAATTAGAGAAGACAACTATAACAAATTAATGAAACAAATTAGAAAGAACTTGAAAACATGGAACAAACTACAACTGTCATTTCTAGGGAAAATCGCATCCATAAAAATGAACATACTACCTAGATTTCTCTACCTTTTTCAAGTAACTCCAATTTGGCCAGGAAAGGATTTCTTTAAAGACCTTAATAAAATAATAACAAAATTCATTTGGAACTGGAAAAAGGCCAGAATTAAAATAAAGTGTTTGCAAGATACTCGGGAAAAGGGAGGATTAGGCCTACCGGACTGGGAGTTATACTACAAAGCAGCATCTTTAAATTGGATAAGGGACTGGATAGACCTCAAAGATAAAAGAACGTTACTCCTAGAGGGATTTGAATTACAACTTGGCTGGCACGGCTTCCTGTGGGAGGGAAAGGACAAGCAACATCGATACTTCCAACAACATATTATCAGAGGATCACTGTACAAAACATGGCAAGAGATTAGAAAGTGTTACACTAAAATTCCACGATGGCTATCGACTATGGAAGCACAAATCTACCCCAATGCCATGGACATAGAGAAAATGAGAAGTTATAAAGAATTATTGGACAATGAAGGAGATTTACAAACAAGAAAAGAATTAAAAAATCAGGGTATAGACATTGATTGGTGGCCATATTTGCAAATAGAATCAAGATATAAAACAGATCGGACACAATTCGGATTTCAAAATGAACCAAATGAATTAGATAAAATATTACAAGGTACAGATGAGAAAATGATAACCAAAATTTATAAGTATCTAATAAAATACAAATTAGAAGAGGAGGTGGTTAAAGAAAACATGATAATTTAGGCCAAAAACATAGGATATAACATTCAATTGGATAACTGGGAAAAATTGTGGAAGATAAACTATAAGCTGACAATGTCTATACCCTATAAGGAAAACCTTTACAAAATGTTCTACTGATGGCACCTCCCACCGGCGCATCTGGCCAAGATGTTCCCAAATACCTCTCCAATGTGTTGGAAATGTAAATCACAGAAAGGAACATGCTATCATCTTTGGTGGTCATGCCGAAAGGCAAAACAATTTTTGGCAAGAAATTAAGACAATGATTGAAGAAATTATAAAACAAAAGCTAGAAATGAGGCCAGAAACTTTTCTATTGGGAATAATCACAGCACAATACACCAAAGAAATAAAGTATCTGATTATCCATATCCTCACAGCAGCACGCATACTATTTGCCCAAAATTGGAAATCTGAGCAGTTACCGACAGAAGATAAAATAATCGCTAAAATTACAGAATGTGCAGAAATGGACAGGCTTACAAAAGAACTACAAGAGAAAGACGATACTGATTACTATTTAGTGTGGCAAAGATGGTACAGTTGGCTGGAGGGAAAAATAGGAATATAAAAATTATTATTGATTACTTAATAGGAATGTATAAAATTAAACAAAGAGTGAACTATAATGTTCTATATACAAATATGTAAATATGTAAATATAGATATAGATACGAATAGAGAATGATAAAAGAAATAGGAAAATAACCCACCAATGTAGCAAATTTAAGAGTCAGTCATGGGACTGAATTGATGTTTGTTTGTTTTGTATGTTGTCTTAATGTATTTATGTTTGTTCGTATATCTTTTATCAATAAAAAATAAAAAAAGAAAGAAATTTGTCCTTGAGATCATTTGACTCTGCGGATTACAAATATGTTGGATGGAGTGAAATTTGGACACAACTTGAAGCTATGTGGAGATTTTCTGAACTGCTGAATAGAGGTGATGTGCAACTACTGTTTTTTGGGGGGGGCCTTGAGGATTACAAATACCATTTCCTACGAGAAGAATAAGTGAATTAAGAGGGATATTGAAGAGACTACTTGGACATTCTAGATACAATTTGTGTGGAATTTAGAGTTCAAATTAAAATTAAAAGATAATGAAATTAGTTGAGGATTGGAAGGGAGAGGAAAAACTGTGGGGAAAAAAGCATTACTGGTTAATATTAAAATGGGCATGAAGAGGGAGTAGAGAATCTGGGAGAAACTTGAAGTTGCTGATATATTGATATATTGATAAAGTTCAAAATGTCAAATTCAAACCTATCTAAATTGGGGGGGGGGAACTGGATTGGCCCCATCATCTGCCCCATCATCAGCAACATCAAGCCCTTCAAGTCAAAGGTCAATAGAAAGCTAATTCAACAGGAAAAAATGAATACAATTCAAAAAGATATGCAAACATTGTTCCAATCGCTACAAGAGGCCATAAACAAGAACCATAATGAAATAAAGATGGAGATAGGTGAGATGAGAACTGAGATGGGAGAGATTACTGGGAAAATGCAAAGTATGATGAAAACCTGGGAACTTTTCAGCAAAAATGAAGAAAAGATTAAAATAAATTAAGAAAAGTCAGAACAAGTAGAAAAAATGGAGGAAATGAATCAGAGACTAACACAGGCCAATAAAGAACTCAAAGGAACTGTAATCCAGTTGCAAATGGAAAAGGCTGAACAGTTCTTGAGGTTTTAGAATATTGAGGAAAGGAAAGAAGAAAACATAGCTGACTTGATGGTAGATCTATTGGCTCAAATATTACAGATAACAACAAACAAGATGAGGGCAGAGATAGACGAAGTGTTCAGAATTCACACTAGCTATGCTAAAAAGAACAAACTCCCAAGGGAGATACATGTAAGATTCATGAAAAAACAAAAACAAAAAACAAATGAGCAGAAATCCTTAAAAAAATAAAAGAGGAAACCCTGAAATATAAAGGAAGAGAGATTGTGGTTCTAAAACAAGTATCCAGAAGAGTTTGAGACCTGTGGAAGCAGTATCAATTTCTGACAGGACAGTTGATCAAACACCAAGTAAACTTTAGATGGCTGATACCAGAAGGAATTTTGGTTACCTGGAATGATAGAAGACACAGACTGGACTCTCTACCGTGTTACCCCGAAAATAAGACAGGGTCTTATTTTCTTTTGACCCCCCCCCCCCCAAATAAGGACTTGGCCTTATTATCGGGCAGTCTTATTATTTTGTGGGTGCAGGAGGTGGTGAGCATGGGACTGGATGTCCCGTTGCTGCCGTCACCTCCCCTCCCCATTCTTCACATTGGCCGCTGCCCTGCTGCTGTTGCTTCCTCGTGGACCAGGACTCTACAAGGCTTGTGCCATTGCATGCACAAACTGCAGCACCACCACAAGCTTCATCATACCGGCACAACTGGTGTCCTGCCAGTCGTGGCTGTCCTGCAGTTCCTGCATGCAACGGCACAAGCCTTGCAGAGTCCTGCTCTATGAGGCGGCGGTGGCGGTAGCATGACAAGTCTCACAAAGACTCGTTTCTGGCAGGTGGGGAGGGGGAGAAGTGAGATGCGTGGAGTGAGACATGGCTCCCCTTGCCGTCTCTTCTCCCCCCCCCCCCCCCGCTGAGCATGACAGGGCTCCTGCCCCTCGCTTAGCCACCTTAAGCCACCTTAGCCAATTTGGGGGTGGCAGGTGGGGCGGGGGAGAAGTGTCTCACTTCTCCCCTGCCCCACCTGCCACCCCTCTCAATAAAGAGATGGTGGGGAAGGGAAGCAGCCAGGCTGCTGCTGCCAATGGGGTGGTACGTGTTGGGCCACAAGACACGTGTCTTACTTTTCCAGCACCATCACATTCCTCACCTTTCTGTCCAGGGAGACATGTTATTTCTACAACGTGTCTCCCTGGTCAGAATGGCGACGAACGCGACAGTGCTGGAAAAGTAAGATGTGCGTTCTGCTTCTTGCCCACCCCACCTGCCACTCCCAAATTGCACCCTAAAGGGGGCAAGTGGGGGCGGTGGCTAAGTGAGGGGCAGGAGCCCTGTCATGCCCGGCAGGGGGAGTGGGGCGTGTAGTTGGTTGGGGGGCTTATTTTGTGGGGGTGGCTTATATTATCACATGTCCTGAAAAGCCCATTTGGCCTTATTTTCAGGACATGTCTTATTTTGGGGAAAACACAGTAGAAAGTGCGTATGAATTCTATAACTATTATTTTAAACCACAGGAGCAACAAACAAGAAGGGAGGAAGTAGAAAATAGAGGATAAGAGGAATTAATGACAGATGAAATTACGGCTAAGCAGCAAGAAGGAAGTGAAGTTGAACAAAACAGACGAGCAGAATGAGAAAGAACAAGAACAAAGGAGCAGAGAGAAACAAGAGCTAGAATGACAAAACCCACTTATAGGTGACACAATGAAAGAAGAAACAAACGTACTATTAACATTAATGGATTAAATACTCCCATGAAAAGGAGAAGACTCTTTACAAAATTACAAAAAATCACTTAGACTAATTTGCTTACAAGCAGTACAAATCAAAAGACAATATAATAAACTCCAAGAGTACCCCAAAATTAGGAAAGTATATTTCTTGTTGGCACAACAAAAGAAAAGGGGGGGGATGGTCCTATACATCAAAGAAACAATAAAAGCCAAATCTATATACACAGATGAAGAAGGGAATGGTGGAAGTAGCAATAAACCACAAACAGGTACTCTTGACAGTAATATATGCATCAAAGAACAAGCAAGAAGATTTTTATGGGAAACTCCAGGAGAAAATTGCAGAACTGGACTATGAAAACATTTGTCTAATAGATTTGTCTAGATTACAGAAGCAGTAAAATAAATAAAAAGGCAAGGAAAACCCTATCAAAGTCTTTCTTTAAACTGGTGGAGAAAATGAACATTCAAGATGTATGAATGAATGAAGAGAAAGAAATCCAGAGAAAAACCAATATACATACTACTCAAATAGCCATCAATCCTGGTCAAGGATAGACATGGCATAGATGACACCAGAACTAAGTACTAATGTACAGGAAATAGAAACAGAACCAAATATATGGACAGACCACATCTCAGTCAGGATTAAATGGAAAGGATATAAGAAAAAAGTGAGATGGATGTTGAATCAATCCATATTAAAAGACAAGAAATTCATACAAACAATAGAAAAAGAAATGACATTCTTCTTCAAAGAAAATAGAAAGGAAGAGGTTTCATTACAAAACATATGGGACACAACAAAGGCATGCTTCCGAGGGCTAGCTATTTCTTATATAGGAAGGAAAAATAAAGAAAAGAAGCAACATCAAAAAAACACTGGAGGGAGAGTACAACAGATTAGAACTGGAATTGCAGAAAAAACACAAGAAAAGAAGATCAAAAATCAAATGGAAATAATAAAACACAAACTGAGCCTACTCGAAAAAGAAGAACTAGCACATAAAATTAAAGTATAAAACAAAACTTTTTCAAAAATGCTAATAAACCAGGAAGATGGTTGGCATATAAACTAGAAAAAGAAAAAAAAAAAAACAGATACAAAGCTTGATAGACAAGAAAGGTATACTACAGCATCAAAATGACAGCAATAATAATAATAATCCAGAACTACTACTGGTATGAAAATCTTTATGACCAAGAGGAACTATTGGAGGATAAAATAAAACGATACGTAGAAGAGGCCAGGTTGCCTGGTTCCTGAAGAAATAAGAAATAAGATCTTCACTAAATGAAATAAGATCTTCACTAAATGAAAGGATAACAATGTTTGAATTAACAGAGGCAATTAAGAGACAGAAGAAGAATAAAACTCCAGGACCAGATGGTTTATTGGCAGAATTCTATAAACAACTACAAGATTCCCTGATATTATTACTCCTGGAAGTTTACAATGAAGTCTTTAAAATACCAAAATCCTAGATGGAAGCAAATATCACCCTCATACCAAAAGAAGATGCAGACTTATCACAGATTAAAAACTATAGACCCATTTCACTTTTAAATGTGGATTATAAAATTTATACATCAATAATAGCTGAAAGATTTAAGACTGAATGAATTTATACATTCAGATCAGAATGGTTTTCTGCCAAATAGACAAATTAAAAACAACATGAGAATAATTTTGAACACATTGGAATACCATGAAGCACATCTGGAAAAACAAATGGCGCTGATGTTTCTAGATGCACAGAAAGCATTTGACAACGTGAACTAGCAATTCATGATACTGCAACTAAAATATATGGAATTTGGGGGGGAAATTATCAATATGATCAAGGAAATATATACCACAGACGGCAAAAGTGTTTGTGAATGGGGATATAAGAGAGAATATTAATATTTAAAAAGGCACAAGACAAAGATGCCCATTATCCCCCTTATTATTTATTTTGACTTTGGAAGTATTAAATAGAAATATCTGCCAAGATATAGAAATGGAGATTTAAAAAAGAAAAATACAAACTACAAGCTTTTGCAGATGATTTGGTTTTCATCATAGAGGAACCACAAGAAACTGGACCCAAACTAATAAAGAAAGTAGAAGACTATGGTGATGTGGCAGGATTGAAAATAAATAAAGAGAAAACTAAAATCCTAGCTAAGAATCTTACAAGGGAACAGAAAAAAGACTTAATGGAAAAGATAAACATTCAGCTAGTAAAAAAAGTAAAATGTTTGGGAATACATCTATAAGCAAGATGTGTAACCACAAAAGAAGACAATTACTTAACATTAACACAGCAAATTAAATTGGATCTGGAAAAGTGGGAAAACATGCAATTATCACTGTTAGGAAGAATAGCCACCATCAAAATGAATATCCTACCAAGACTGTTGTACCTGTTCCGAACAATCCCAATAAAGCTAGAAAGGAAATATTTCAAGGGATTAAATAGAATGGTAACCAATTTTATATGGCAAGGCAGAAAGGCAAGAATTAGGCTGAAATTAATGCAAGACTCTACCAATAGAAGAGGCTTTGGGTTGCCAAATTGGGAACTATACTATCAAACAGCTGCCCTTACCTGGCTAAAAGAATGGATAACTCTGAGACATAGACCATTACTGGTATTAGAGGGATATGATTTACAACTGGGGTGGCATGCCTTTCTTTGGTACAAGAAATACAAAGCACATAAATACTTTCAGGGACACTACAGTAGAAATGCCCTACTTTCAATATGGGTAAAAATAAAGGAAAAACACTATTTGAAAATACCAGTCTGGCTCTCCACGATGGAGTCACTAACATACCCAAATGTGATGGATATGGGAAAAATTGTAAGATACAAAGATACTTTAAATGAGAAGAGGGAATTGAAAAACAAACAGGAATTGAATAACCAAGTGATAAATTTTGCATGGTGACAGCATGTACAGATGCAGTCTAGATACTATAAAGATGTTAAAACATATGTTTTTTTATAAAGAACCAACAGAATTGTATCAAATTTTAATAGGACCGGAGTGGAAACTGATTTAAAAATTCTATAATTATTTATTGACTATTAGAATGGAAGAGGAGCAAGTAAAAGAAACTATGATAGCATGGGCTAAAAAAATTGAGTATTCCATAGAATTGGCAAAAGTTGTGGGACAGAAACTATAAATTGACAACATCCGCTGCATATAAAGAAAACTTATACAAAATGTTTTATAGATGGCACTTCCCCCCAGCAAGATTAGCTAGAATGTTTAGAATATGTTTGCCAAGTGTTGGAAGTGCAACCAAATCCCAGGCTCGTATTATCACATGTGGTGGACATGTCCAAAAGCAAAAAAAATACTGGACCAGAATACACACCTAGCTTGAAAAGATGATAAAGGAACCGGAAACATTTCTGTTGGGCATCATACCAGACAAATACAGTAAAAGAAATGCATGCTTAATGTGTTAACAGTGGCTAGAATCGTGTTCGCACAATATTGGAAGGGTGAGGAGATCCCCACAGAAGAAAAGATAATAACAAAAAATTTAGAATGTGCAGAAATCAATAAACTAACTTTTGAAATTAAAGGAAAGGAAGACACTGAATATTTTGAGGTATGGGATCTGTTCTATCAATGGTTGGATAAGAGAAACAGGAGTTAGAACTTTGAAAAATACAAAAGAAATATTAATTTTATTAGGGTTGTTTACTGTTACTTATTAATTTTGATTAGTATTAACAATTAATATGTATTAATATTATGAGGGAAAAGCACTGTTATTATGAGATTACTATTAGTATGATTAATGTTACTCAAAAGAATTGTAACCAGACAACACACTGTTTATATGGATTTTGAACATGTTGCTCTTTTTATCTATATTAATAAAAAATTAAATTTAAAAAAAATAAAGCAACATTGTCATTCCATACATTGCAGGAATATCAGAAAAGCTCAGGACAATCTTCAGCCAACATACATATATACACACTTGAAACCCAAGAATACACTAAGGCAGAAGAATAAAATACCCAGACACAAAGTGAGCAATGTGGTATATGCAGTACAATGCAGTGAGCCATGTGCAGATCGGTACATTGGGGAAACAAAACAATCACTTCATAAATGCATGGCACAACATAGGACCGTGATGGTGAACCTATGGCACGTATGCCTGAAGTGGCACATGGAGCCATGTCGCTTGGCATGCACAGTGGCCCGTTCCTCTTCTGGGTTTCTGGTTTACATGCATGCACGACGATCAGCTGGCCTTTTTGTGTGTGGCAGTTCTGGAAACTGAAAGGGCACTCCTTTGAAGACAGCAAAATCCACATTTTGGACAGAGAGGACCGCTGATTTGAAAGAGGGGTCAAAGAGGCCATCTATGTCAAAATTGAACAGCCCACTCTCAACAAAGGAGGAGGGATATGACATTATCTATCTCCAGTCTACAACACAGCCCTTTCAACAGTTCCAAGAAGGCTCCACACCCATTTCCACCACTCAGGTGACCCTGACAACACAGATAAATCTCCTGGTAGCCGTAACGACTCACTAAAAGAATGCAAATGACCAGCTGTCTGCAAGAAGTATAAATCCTTTCATTCCCCATCATCCAGTCAGAGTTGAAGAAGCTTCTTGGATGAGAAGTGAAGTGTCTTCAAAGAGAAAAACCAGAAAGTCCAGTTCCTCTTGGAAAAAAAAGCACCTTTGGGGTATTTTTTGTTTGTTTGTTTGGCAAAGAGCTTTGAAGTCTTTGACTTCAAAATACTGCTTTCCTTTGATCATGATGGAATCAGGAGGTGGTTGAGGCAGCGGTGGGATTCACATTTTGTTGCCACTGGTTCACCTTCCATGCATACTCACTTTGTGCACACTCACACCTTTCACGTATGCGCCCAGCCTTCCGGACATGCGCCCAGCAGGCCCATCTGAGATCTCCACTACCAGTTCACCCAAACTAGTACTAACTGGCTGAATACCACCTCTGGGTTGGGGCTCTGGGCATAAGAAAGACATGATTTTTGGTTTTAGGAGGCTGCAGTGAAAAACCAGGTACATATGTCTAAGGATCTTTGGTAATTTAAATTCAACAGTCACTGGGTTAATAACTCTTTTGAGAGGAAAAGGGCCAATGTATTTTAGTTTCAGTTTCTTGGAAGGCTGTCTGGATTGTAAGTGCTTAGTACATAAATAGATCTTGTCTCTAAATTTAAAGTATTTCGGTTTCGCACACCCTTTGTCAGCTTGTTTTTTATACACTTCCCTTGCATCCTCCAAACTTTTCCGTACTACCAGCAAGGTATTTTGTAATTGGATGACCTATTCATTTAAAAAGGTGGTTGATGGGTGCCCTAGGGAAATTCAGGAATAGATATAAAGTCCTGCCCTGTGGCCACTTTAAAAGGGATGAAACCAGTGCCAGAGTTATTGTAAGCAACCTCAGTAAAAGGAAGGAGGTCTGCCCAATTGTCTGGTTGGTAATTAATGTAACATCTGAGATACTGTTTAAAGCCCCATTTGCATGATCAACATTCACTTCCAGATGATGCGAGAAGCTGAACCCATGGGTTGTCCCCAGAAGTTTAAAAACTCTTGCCGAATTGTGAGGTGAATTGGATTCTATGATCTGAGATTACTCTTTCTGGCATGCCATGTAGCCTGTAAACATGCTGCACAAACAATTTAACCAAAGTGCAAGTGGAGGGGATTTTTTGGCTTCACACAATGAGCACTTGTTTGGAAAATAAACCAGTTATCACCCAAATCCCAAGCTTTTAGGCAGTTCCACTTTAAAGTCCATTGAAATCTCTTTCCATGGGGTTTTAGACTTTGCTACTGGCTGGAGGAGTCATGGTGTTTTCCCTTGTCTCCTCTTGGCAGAGGCACAGACAAGGCATACATAGCTCTCTATGTCCTTCTTTAGCGACCAACGCCAAAACTGGCACTTAACAAAGTGCAAGATTTTAACAAAGTCAAAGTGTCCCACTACCTTTGACTCATGGCTTTTCTATAAAACCGTCAAGCGTTGGCTTTCCAGGATGTACAATTTGGCTCCACCCATGCTAAACAATCTTGCATTGTGCATTCACCCTTATGGGTTTGGAACCACTGGTCCTCCTCCAGAGCTACTTTCAGGGTGCCGTTCAAAGCTACCTGTGCTTGTGCATTCATGGTGACTGGAGCTGCCAATTGCTGGGATGGGATAACTGGTTTAATAATTGGTCTAAGAGCCATGGTGGTGCAGTGTTTAGAATGCAGTACTTCAGGCTAATTCAAGGAGTCTGAGTGGCGTAGGAGGCCAATGCCTCCTATTGAGGCAGCATTTAACATCCAGCTGCCTGCAATTACTGCGAGTTCAATTCTCACCAGGCTCAAGGTTGACTCAGCCTTCCATCCTTTCTAAGGTAGGTAAATTGAGGACCCAGTTTGTGGGGGCAATAAGCTGACTTTGTAAAAATATACAAAAGTATGAAGGCTATTGCTTAACGCACTGTAAGCCACTCTGAGTCTCCGGAGAAGGGCGGCATATAAATAAATAAATAAAAAAAAAGGCTCACTCTAGGAGTTCAATTCTGAGCGGCTCAAGGTTGATTCAGCCTTCCATCCTTCTGAAGTTGGTAAAATGAGGACCCAGATTTTTGGGAACAATATGCTGACTCTGTAAACTGCTTAGAGAGGGCTGTAAAGCACTGTGAAGCGGTATATAAGTCTAAGTGCTATTGCTATGCCATCTTGGCATCTGCTGATAGCGCATATATCTGGCTTATCTATTATTGCTGCAGTTCTAGGATCTTAAGCCATGGCTTGAGTATTCCAGAGCTCATTAAAATTTTGGTGAAGGGGAATAGTTCAAATTAATTTCAAGCCCCAGAGAGATCACAAAATCAGGCTCAGCTGAAACATCCAAGTTCAAAGAGCACCAAGACCCCCTCATAGTAAGTTTTATGCAGCATAATAGCTATTAAGTATGAACCTATATGTTGTATCATTTTAAGTGTCAGGAAATTTTTAAGTAAAAGAAAAGTTTCTTGATTTAGAAAGATTTGGGGGATAGATAAAATCTTGATTTGCCTTGTTTAGATCAAGGAAATACTTGAAAACCCTCATCTGCTAACTGTAATCAAAATTGAAGATGCTGGAGATGAAATTGTGAGCAATGCCATTTCATATGCTCTTTTTAAAGGTATGTTGTCATTCTTATTTTCTCATTCATTCAATTTATATGCTATTCATTTCTACAATATGCCCCCGCCCCCAGGATCAGATGATTGTTTGACTCTGGATGGGGTAGCACTTCTCCAGACTGAGCTGGTGTAAAATTTGGGGGTCTTCCTGGACTCATGGTTCTTCTTTGAGGAGCTGGTAACAGCCATAGCTGGGGGGCCTTTGCACATGCTCATCTGGTGCACCAATTATGCCTTTTCTTGGATTGGGAGGTCTTACTCAAGGCCCCCCATGCTTTGGACTTCTCCTGTTTGGATTACTGCAGTGCACTCTATATGGGG
Source organism: Arizona elegans (assembly GCA_022577455.1). Lineage (NCBI taxonomy): Eukaryota > Metazoa > Chordata > Lepidosauria > Squamata > Colubridae > Arizona > Arizona elegans. The sequence continues at coordinate 163,263,009 of JAKOOJ010000001.1, forward strand.
CTGCCCTTGAAGACAATCTAGAAACTTCAGCTGGAACTTCCGGCAGTGACGTCTTCGCGAAGTGGGAGAGGGAACGAAATGTCATCCCCGAAATCCCGAATATTCTTTGCTAGGAGCTCTTTATGAGCAGTTCCAATCCCGTAGAGATCGGGAAACAAAAGGGGAAGATCTAAAGATCCTGGACGAAAAGCAATCGACCGGGGGGATAAGGATAAACTTCTTAAATCCAGCGGAGAAAGAGTTGGCCTTTAACGCAGACCAAGAGCGATGGCAGCCGTATAGTGTGGAAGCAGAGAGTTGAAAAGACAGTTTTGTATGGTGGTTGAGGAGAACCCGGGAGGAGGAGAGGTGAAGTTTTGCTGAATCGGAGGCATAGGAGGAGAGAGACGCTGAGGGGAAGGGCAAAAAAGGCCCCGGAAAGCAGCGACTAAAAGGAAATAGAGCTCAGAACTATTGGTACTATTGGAAAAGAGGTTAGTGCGAAAGAAGGAAGATCCCGAAAAGTGAACTTAATAGAATGAGAGTAATAACAGGAGCAGAGATAAGACCTCTAAGACAGAAAGAAACGGAGAGTAGTAAGTGGAGAAGAGAGTGGAAACAACAAGGATAGGCTGTTCTAAGGGATTTATAAGCTTGGAAAATACTTTAACAGCGATTTGCGACTGGAAATATAATTGTAACTGTGGAACTGTAAAATTGAAAATATAGAGATTCACTAAGAAGAAAGAAAAGACATTAATAGATGGATTTGAGTGTAAAGCCAAAGGGTTGAAGGAGACTGATGCAATATTGCTGCACATTTTACAACTAGAGACTAAGCGATAGAAGGAAATGACTGAGGAAGAATAAAACAAATATATATATATACTATGAAAGTAAGAAAAAGTAAATCAATATACTTAGTTATTATTACTGAGAGAGAGAAATGTAAAAGATTATAAATGATTAATGAAGTAATGAATGAATTAAGTGAATGAATTAAAATGATTTACAAACTTATATAAGGATAAATATAAACATAAGATAAGTATTGATTAAGATTAAGTGAGATAAGTATATATAATAACAGAGATCTCTTCTGAACGTGGATATAATAAATAAGAATTATAGAAGTACGTGTGTGTGTGTGTGTATGTGTATGTTTGTTTTCTGAGGTTTTCGCGGGTGTTTGTATGTAGGTCTTTGGTTATTTGGGTTTTCTCCCGCGTAAAATTGGAAGTGTCTTGGCGACATTTCAACAAAGTCTCATTCGTCATCTTCAGGCTGGTCTTTTCGGCTTCGTGCTTCTAGGAGCAATGTGTGATCGCAGCTGTTTCTTCCTTTTAACTGCCAGTGAGGTGTGAACTGATTGAGTGGGAGCTTGGCTGTGTTCTGATTGGGTGGAGGTGTGTTCTGATTGGTTGGGGGTTTGGCTGTGCTCTGATTGGATGGGGGGTTGGCTGTGCTCTGATTGGATGGGGGGGTGTTCTGTTTAGGTAGGGGCTTGGTTGTGCTCGGGTTAATCTGAGTTGCAGGGGGATTTGAGCTGGTGAGCTGCGTTGCTGTTGTTTGGCTTCGTGTTCGTGGTCATGCCAAATCTTGATGGTGGGTGTTAGTTTGCTTCATGTTGGAGGGGTTTAAAGTGGCTAATGATGCAGCTGTGATCTGGCTTCTGGTTTGTGGTCGTGCCTCATCGGTGTGGACTTGGGTTTGTTTTTTGCGTGGATGTGTGGTGGTGACATCCTGTGTGGTTTTCGTGAGTGTGGGTCTGGTGTCATTCTTAGTGTTAGGGACTCGTTTGTCAATAAGGGCGGGTTTCCAAATGGCTGGTAGGTGGGAGGTATCATCTCGTTTATTCATGCTGTATGGGCGTTTTTCTAACTCGATGGCTTCTCTGATTATTCTGTTGTTAAAGTGTTCAGTTTTGGCGATAGTTCTGGTCTTTTTAAAGTCAATTTCATGTCATGTGGCTCTAAGGTGCTGGACCAGGGAAGAAGTTGGTTCTTCTTTTTTGAGTGAGTTCTTGTGTTCTTCAATGCGTGCACTTATTCTTCTGTTGGTTTGTCCGATGTATGTGGTGGGGCAGGCGGTGCATGGGATTTCATATACTCCTTGATTTTCTAACTCAATTTTGTCTTTGGGATTTCTTAGGATGGTGGGGGTTTTTTTGGTTTGTGCAGAATGCTGTCTTGATGTTGTGTTTGTGGAGGATCTTGCTGATTCTGTCTGTGGTGCCTTTTATGTATGGTAGGAGGGCTTTGCCGTTTTCTTGTTCTCTGTCTTGGATTTTAGTGGGGTTTTTTTGGATTAGGTTGGTAATCTTATTTCTTTGGAATCTGTTGGATGTTAGTACGTTAGTGAGAGTGTGTAGTTCGGTTTTTAGGTGTTGTTCGTCAGCTAAGCGTTTTGTTCTGGAGATGAGTGTCTTGGCTACAGAGTTGATCTGTGCTGGGTGGTGGTGTGAGAGTGCGTGCAGATATCGGTTTGTGTGTGTTTTCTTCTGGTAGATGGTGTGTCCTAGGGAGCCATTGGATTTCTTGTAGACTAAGACATCCAGGAAGGGAAGTTGGTTGTCAGCTTCGGTTTCCATGGTGAACTGTATTTTGGGGTGTAGGCTGTTGAGGTGTGAGAGGAAATTGTCCAGTTTTTCTTTCCTGTGTGGCCAGATTATGAAGGTGTTGTCTACATATCTGAGCCAGAATTTGGGTTTGTGATCAGATTTTTCTAGACCTTGGGTTTCAAAGTGTTCCATGTAGAGGTTTGCAATGACCGGTGAGAGGGGTGATCCCATGGGTGCTCCTTCTGTTTGTTTGTATTTTTGTCCGTTATAGATGAAGTATGTGTTGGATAGGCAATGGTTGGTCAGATCTAGGATGTGCTTGGGGGGGATTATATTTGTTCTGGATAGCTGTCAAGTCTTCTTTGATTGGCACTTGGGTGAAGAGGGATATGACATCGAAGCTCACGAGTAGGTTGCTGGGCTGTAAGTTTTGTTTCTTTATGATCTCTATGAACTGGAATGAGTTCTTTACGTGTGAGGTGATGGATTCTGCATAGGGCTGTAGTTGTTTGGTGAGAAACTTGGCTAGGTTTTGTAGAGGTGAGCCTATGGAGCTGACTATGGGTTTAAGTGGGGTTCCTTCTTTGTGTATCTTGGGGAGACCATAGAGCTTAGGGCATCTGGATGATTTCTCTCTGAGAATGATTCTTTGCTGGATCTCTTTGCTGATGGGGGAGGCTTTTATTTTGGATCTGGTGGTTTTTTCAGGTAGGTGGTGGGATCTGTGTTTAGGGGTTTGTATGTGGAGTCTTGGAGTAGGTTGGTTAATTTGGTTTGGTAGTTAGATGTGTTCATAACCACCGTGGCGTTTCCCTTGTCTGCTGGTAGGATTATTATGCTGGTGTCTTCTTTCAGGTTAAGTAGTGCTGTCTGTTCCTCTTTGGGTAAGTTGCTTTTGGGTGGCTTGCTGTTGCAGAGGATGTTGGTGATTTCGAGTCTGATTCTGTTAGCATCGTCTGGGTTGATTTTGGTCAGGCTGGTTTCAACTTCGCATATAATGGTTTCAGTGGGGATGTGTTTGGGAGCGACTGCAAAGTTGAATCCTTTGGAAAGGACATTGGTTTCGGCTTTGGTGAGAATCCTATCTGAGATGTTATGCACTGTTTGTTTCATGTGTGGCTGTGAGGAGGGAGGGGTTTGTTTCTGGCGTTCTTGTAGTCTTCGGAGTTTGTTGGTGTGTGTGTCTGTCTTGAGGGTGGTCTGTGTTTCGGCTCTCCAGACAGCGAGTTGTTTGGATTTGTCCCAAAGTGCGGGGTGGATCTTGTTGCTGAGTTTGAGGTGAAGTGTGAGGAGATCTTTGCAACTTTGCAGTTGCTCCCAAACACATCCCCACTGAAACCATTATATGCAGAGTTGAAACCAGCCTGACCAAAATCAACCCTGAGGACGCTAACAGAATCAGACTTGAAATCACCAACATCCTCTGCACCAGCAAGCCAAAACTATCGCCAAAACTGAACACTTTAACAGCAGAATAATCAGAGAAGCCATCAAGATAGAAAAACGGTATCTAATCAATTACCACAGATCCCAAATCGTGTAAAATTCTGAATCCTCCTTTCCGTTTAACACATACGTTAATCTGCACATTTCTGCGCAGTCCAGTACCTTATTGACTATCTGTTCCTCAATTGGACCTCTTTTCTCTTTCCAATATCTGGCATAGGAGAGTCTAGCGGCTGTGACAATATGAATAATCAAATATTTCTTATCCTTAACAAATGTTCGTTTTAGCACTCCCAGGAGATAAATTTCAGGCAAAAAGTTGATATCCTCATTTAATATTTCTTGGATCCATTTTTGTATTTTTTCCCAAAACTTCCTCGCTTCCAGACATGTCCACCACATGTGGTAGAAGGTACCTTGATGGTGGCCGCATTTCCAACACTTGGAGCTTGCATTTGGATATATCTTTGCAATTCTAGATGGTGCTAGGTGCTATCTATACAGCATCTTATACTGATTCTCCTTATAGCTTATTGCTCTCGTCAGTTTAAGATTGCTGTTCCATATTTCTTCCCAATCATCTAGATTTATCTTTGAGTTGATATTTCTTCCCCAAGCAATCATTTGGTCTTTTAATATTTCTCCTTCTCTATCATATTCGAGCAGGTAGGAGTATAATTTAGCTAATAGTTTATTCTCACTGCCTAGCCATACCTTATCAAAACTATTTGTCCCCGTCTCTATTCCCTTTTCCTGTTTATCTTTACTATATCGGGATTTAATTTGTAAATAAGGCCACCAATCAATATGAATCCCTTGCTCTTTTAAAATCTCGTTAGGTTTAAGGTTACCACTGTTATCTAAAATGTCTTGATAGGGTGAACATTTTTTCTCTACTTATTGTGTTTGGATGAAACATTGCCTCCTCCATTGTAGAGATCCATTTTGGGTATTTTAAATAATGTTTCTGCCTAATTTCTTTCCATGTCTTCATTAATGTATCTCTAATTTTGTGTTGGTGGAAACATATCCCTGACCCCTTTCCTTTATCCCAGAGATAGGCATGCCAACCTCTCAATAGGTCGTGCCCTTCTAGTTGTAAAATTCTTTTGTCTCTTAATGAGGCCCACTCTCGTAGCCATACTAAGTTGGCAGCTTTATGGTATAGCTCCCAAACTGGGAGCCTGAATCCATCTTTATTCCTTTTTTCCTGCAATGACCGTAATGCAATTCTTGGTTTTTTCCCTCCCCAAATAAATTTCCTTACTATCCCATTTAGATCCAAAAAATATTTTTTGTTAATACTAACAGGAGTGGTTTGAAACAAGTATATTAATTTGGGGAGAATACTCATCTTAATGGTGGCTATCCTACCAAGAAACGATATTTGCAACTTCCCCCAACGTTCCAAATCTTGCTTGATTTTTGTCAGTAAGCGTGTATAATTGTCCTCCTTTAAGGTTGAGCATCTAGCAGTAATCCAAATCCCTAAATATTTTATCTTCTTAACTATTTGGATGCCCAAATTTTCTACTAATGTTTCCTGTTCTCTTATTGGGATATTTTTTATTAACATTTTAGTTTTTGTCATATTTAATTTGAATCCCGATAGCTTCCCGTACTCGTCTAATTCTTTCAATACTTTTGGCCCAGTTGTTGACGGTCCTCCATAATCAGTGCTACATCATCGGCAAAAGCTTGAATCTTGAAGGTTTCAGTCCTAATTTCCAATCCACGTATCTCGTTATTTTGCCTAATTTTCCTTAGCAATACCTCCAGGGCTAATATAAATAAGAGTGGAGAGAGTGGACAGCCTTGTCTCATCCCTTTACCAATCCAGAAAGTTTTGGTCATATCTCCATTCAGTATAATATTTGCACTCTGCTTATCATAAATTGTTTTTATCGCATTCTCAAAGTATCCCCCAAAATTCATTCTTTTGATTTGCTGGATCATAAATCCCCAATTTAGATTGTCAAAGGCCTTCTGAGCATCGAGGAAGACCAAGGCCAGCTGTTTCTCAGAGTGTGTTTCATAATACTCCAGCACATCCATCACCACTCTCATATTAGTTCTAATCTGTCTGCCAGGGAGGAACCCGTTTTGGTCGGGGTGGATCCAATTATTTAGTATTATCTTCATCCTACCTGCTAAAATTCCCATAAATATTTTATAGTCTGTATTAAGTAAGGAGATCGGCCTGTAATTCTTTATTTGCTTGAGGTCGGTACCTTCTTTTCCTACCAGTGTGATGAACACCTCCTTCCACGATTCTGGGATCCTGGAGCCTCTCAGGGCCTCATTACATATTGTCAGAAGTTTTGGTACAAGTATTTCTTCCAAATTCTGATTTTTGTACAATTCTTCTGGTAGGCCGTCAGGGCCAGGGGTTTTATTGCTCTTTAATTTGGATATTACCCCCTTCAATTCCTCTATTGTAATTACTCTATTTAACATTTCCCTTTCCTCCTCCTTTATCTGTGGGAGTTTCTCTTTGGCAAAATATTGATTTATATTCTCAATTGAAATTTCCTCCTCACTATATAACGTCTCGTAATATTGTCTGACAAACTCGAGTTTCTCCTCCTCATCCTCTAATATTTTGCCTTCCGAATTCTCCAAGCAATCTATAACCCCCTTCTCCTTCTCTTTTTTTAATTTATACGATAGCCATCTCCGTTATATAACAATATTCATTGTAGTATTTCCCCCTTTCTAATTTCTACCTGTTTCATATCTTGATAGCACCAATGTTATGTTAATAGGTATTTTATTTCTATTTTTTATCTCTTATCCATTGTAGATATATTAATTATAGTAGTCATATCTTATCTTTCCCTAATCATGATGATTTTGTTCTGGGTTAAAAGTGTTGCGGGTGCAGGGTGGTACTATTCAGAGCAAAATACTTTTAATATCCAAACATTTTACGACTCCCTCCAATAATAGTAAATACATATGGTGCATATAAACAATAAGTCTTTAATAAATTTATAAAGAGTAGTTAGGGTATATGAAATGGTCAATTGATAGAGAGGCATTGGACCGGAAGCTGGTGCCGCAGCGAAACGGACAGAGGATTTCTAAGCTCCAGAAATTCCCACTGATAGCCCCACCACGGGACGGTCCATTTCGGACTCCGCAGTCTAGTTTTAACTGCGGTAATGAGAAGCACATCCTGATGGTCTCAGGGGCATCACAAAGCCCCTGATTGATCCAGGAAAGTTCCCTTTCCAGTGGCGGGGTAGCAGCCATCAAAGCTGCCGAGGCTGTGGCAGTTTCAAGGGGAGAGAAGGAAGCGACAGAGGATCGGATCGATGAGAGATTTAATTTTAAAATAATACAGAGAACACCCTGAGAGGACAATGGACTTGGACATTGAGAACAAGAAGAGATAAGCGGCGAATTTAAAGTGGGAAAGTTTTTTTTTCTTTGCAATATTCTATTTGGCTACTTAGTGAGAAGTACTTAATTGCTTTACTTTCACTGTTGATTGAGACCGGAGCTGATTTGAGAGAGAGAAAGATCAGTAGGTCGTATATACTGTGTCTTTTTAAAAAATAATTGGTGGACTTTGGTTGATGTACTTGAATTGAAGCTTTCCTTTTCTTTATTTTTCCTTCTTTTCTTCTTTTTATTTTTGCTTGAGAATTTTTTATTAATTTTAGAAGAGAGACAGGAGAGTGTATAACATTGCCACCTGCTGGAAAAAAAACTTTGTTTGGATGTTTATTCAAGTAACAGTCTGATACATTGTAGACAAAACAAAGAGGGTGTCATGCATGGCTGATAAGACTGGTGAATAGCTGAGAAAGTGGCTTCTCTGTATTATTTATACAGGTGCTTGTGTTGATACTACTTGAAGCCGAAGCAGAAGTCTTGAAACACTATAAGAAAACCTTGACATTTTTTTGTAACTGTTACTTGACATCTTTAACTTTTCCTTTTAATATTTTGGCTAGACCAAAATAACACTCTCTGTATGCTTTCTGAATATTAAAAGTACTATATTTTCCTTTTCTTTTTTCTTTTTTGGCTCCTTCCTTTTAATTTTTTTTTTAATTTTATATATATATATATATATATATATATACATTTTCCCCCTCTTTTTTCTTTTTAAAATTTTGGCATAATAATACTGGATTAAGGCAAGCAAGAGCCTGAAGATGTGTTGGTTTTGGATTTTTGTTTTTTTATTGTTATCTTTGGTTTTTTTCTTTTTCTTTTTCTTTTTCCCCTCTCGTATTAAGGATTAAGGTTTGGAAGAAACTGAAGAATTTGAATTGATTGTTTTTCTTCTTGCTTTTTCTTTTTCTTTTCCCTTTTTTCTTGTCTTTTTGGAATATTTTTTCCTTTTTTTCTTTTTTGGTCCTTTTTCTCTTATTTTATTTGCAACCCGATTGGATTACAAAATGAGTAGAAAAGTTGCAACAGTGGGAGCAGCAGCGACTACACCATCCTCTTCACCATTTGGAAGTCAACGTACTATTCAAGCAACGTTGCAACAGGAGAAAGAGAAAGAATCATCGACCCAAATGATTATATAAACACGTCAAAGGATGGGACAACAACAACCAAGGATGGAACAACAATTATTGAAGATAGACGAAAAAGTCCAGTGGATGGAACAACAACTGCTTAAAACAGATGGAAAGGTGGTTAATATTCAACAAACAATGTCAAAATATGAAGAAAGGCTGGTAAAACTAGAAGAAAAAGATGATCAAAAGGAAGAAAAAATTAAGGAAATAGAGAGTAGATTGGGAGAGATTGAACAAGAAACAACTGCTTCAATTGGATGGGAGATGGATAGAGCAGAATTTTTCTTAAGGTTCCAAAACATGGAAGAAGAAAAATGGGAAAAATTGGCAGATGTTATGAATTGGATGTTGGCCGAAGCTTTAGAAGAAACCAAAGAGAAGATGATGGATGGGATTGACAAGATTTATTGCGTTCATACTAATATGCAATGCATAATAAGCTGCCAAGAGAAGTACATATAAGATTCACAAAGAAATTGATTAAAACACAAATTCTCCAGGCAGCCAGAGATAAGACCTTGAAATATAAGGGAAAAGAAGTGACAGTTTTGAAACAAATACCAAGAAAAGTGAGGGAGTTGTGAAGAGGATACCAATTTTTGACAAAAATGTTACTGCAAAAAGGAATTAATTATAGATGGTTAATTCCAGAAGGATTAGTTTTGACATGGCCACTTCAAAGATACAGGTTGAATACAATTGATAAAGCTAGAGCTTTTTATGATGAATTCTTCAAAGAGAATAAAACTGAATTAGAAGTTGAAACCCAATCTGCAGTTGTTCCAATAAAATTTACAGAAGATGAACTGGCAATGCTTGAGTCAACAGAAGGAGCGGTTGGCGGGGTCATGGAATATAAGGAGCAACAGGAAGTTAGATCAACTAGAGCAACAAAACCTACATATAAAGTATGAATATAGAAGAAAGAAAATTAATTTCAATAAATGCAAATGGACTTAATTCGGCCAGTAAAAGAAGAAAAGTATTTCATAAATTAGAGAAATTAAAATTTGATATAATTTGTTTACAGGAAGTACATATTAAAAAACAACATGAACAATTATTGATCCAGCCAAAACTCAGGAAAACCTTTTTATCCCTGTCACAAAGCAAAAAGAGAGGAGTTGCTCTATATATTAGAAATACAATAACAGCAGAACAGAAATATGCAGATCCAGAAGGTAGAATATTGATAGTGGAAATAATTGATAACAATACGAAACTACTTCTAGTAGCAATATACACTCCAAATAATAATCAAAGTGACTTTTACAGAAAACTTCATAATAAAATAATTGAAATGGACTATGACAATATATGTATGATGGGTGACTTCAATGGAATTGTGGGCGAAAAACTGGACTATAAAAGACACAAAATAATAAGACACACTAAAAAGATACTACCGAGATCCTTTTTTAAAATGGTAGAAGAAATAAATCTGAAAGATATATGAATGGAGAGAAATGGGCAAAATAGGCAATATACTTTTTATTCTGACAGACACTCATCTTGGTCTAGACTGGATATGATATGGACAACAATGGACTTGATTCTAAATATTGAACAAGTGAAGATAGAATCAAATTTGTGGGCAGATCATAATCCTGTGATTGCCATTTGGAAAGGGCGGAAAGGAAGAGCTAGATGGACCTTAAATAATACAATATTAAAAGAGAAAGACTTTGTACAGAAAATGGAAAGAGAATTGGATTTCTTTTTTAAGGAAAATAAGAAAGATGAAACATCAATACAAAATCATTGGGACACAATGAAGGCCTATGCCAGAGGTTTAATTATAGACTATACTAGGAAAAGAAATGGGAAGAAAAGACAAACCTTTAATATATTGACCGATGATTATAAAATATGTGAAAAGGAATTCCAGAAAGATCCACACAAGAAAGATGTTAAAATTAAAATGGACATAATAAAACATAAAATAGACTTGCTGGAAAAGGAAGATCTAGCTCAAAAAATAAGAATCACCAAACAGAACTACTTTGAAAATGCGAATAAGCCTGGAAGATGGCTAGCTTATAAACTGAAAAAGGATAGAGAATCAAGGAAAATAACGCAATTACTTGATGACCAAGGACAATGTAAATTTGGTAATAAAGAGATGGGGAAAATTATACAAGAATATTATAGACAGCTTTACAAAAAAGAGATAATAGAGGAGGAAAAAGTGATAAGGTACTTACAAAAAGCAAATCTATCACAGATTCCCAAGGATATTGAGGAGATGATGGAAAGCAGCATTACAATGATGGAATTAACAGAGGCAATTAAGAAGCAGAAGAATGGAAAGGCACCAGGACCAGATGGCTCGCCGGTTGAGTATTACAGGACGCTACAAGAATTCTTAAGTCTTCCATTACTGGAAGTTATGAATGAAGTAATGACAAATAAGGAAATACCCAAATCATGGACTGAGGCTTATATCACATTGATCCATAAAGAAGATACAGATCCACAACTAATCCAAAACTATAGGCCTATATCCTTGCTAAATTCAGATAAAAAATTCAGCAAAATTTTTGCTTCCATATTGGCAGAAAGACTTAAGAGATATTTGAATAATTTTATACATTCAGATCAAAATGGATTCCTACCCAAAAGACAAATTAGAGATAATATAAGAATAACATTGGATACTTTAGAATATTATGAAGCGCATCCTGAAAAGCAGATGGCTTTGATATTTTTAGACGCACAAAAAGCATTTGACAACGTGAACTGGCGATTTATGATGTTACAAATGGAAGAGATGGAAACAGACGGTGAAGGTTATGATTAATGGAGAATTGACTGATTCTATTGAGATACAAAAAGGTACTCGTCAAGGATACCCATTGTCCCTATTGTTGTTTATTTTGACACTGAAAATTTTAAATAGAAATATTAGAGAAGAAAAAGAGATAAAAGATATGAAAATTTGAAAAGAAGAATACAAACTACAAGTTTTTGCTGATGACCTGGTCTTTATTATTGAAGAACCACTAGTATCAATAAAAAACTGATAGAAACTATTAGAGAGTTCGGGGAAGTTGCTGGCTTGAAAATTAATAAAGAAAAGACAAAAATAATGACTAAAAATATGTTAAAAAAACAAAAAGAAGAACTGATGGAGATTTCCAAGATGCAGGTCACAAACAAGGTAAAATATTTGGGGATACATTTGACAACAAGGTGTAGTTCACTTAAAGAAAATAATTATAATAAGCTTAAGCAACAGATAGGACAAGACTTGGTGAAATGGGGAAATTTGCAGTTATCCGTGATTGGTAGGATTGCAACTATTAAGATGAATATTTTACCTAGAATTCTGTACCTTTTTCAGACTATTCAAATAAAATTGGGCAAGGAATTTTTTGTAGATTTGAACAAAATGATGTTGAAATATATTTGGCAGGGAAAGAAGGCAAGAATAAAATTCAAACTGTTACAAGATGCCAAAATGAGGGGTGGTTTTGGATTACCAAATTTCAAATTATATTATCAAGCAGCTAGCTTAATGTGGATTAAAGAATGGATAACATTGAAAAATACTAGACTATTGAATTTGGAGGGACATGATTTGTTGATGGGTTGGCATGCCTTTTTATGGTACAAAGGAACTAAAATACAGGGGTATTTTAGAAGACACCAGATACATGAAGCTTTATTTTTGAATTGGGAGAGGATTAAAAAATATCATTATTTGAAAATTCCAGTCTGGGTATCGACAATTGAAGCCTTCTCATATCCAGTGATATTTAAAGGGGAACAAATTGTTAGATACAGTGAGTTATTGGATGAAAAGGGTGATCTTAAGTTAAAACAAGATTTAGAAGATCAGGGATTTAAGATGGATTGGTTTTCATATATGCAAATATTTTCTAGATATCGAGAAGATCTCAAACAAGAAGGTATTTATAATGTTTTAACTATTTTAGATAAGATATTAATGGGTGCTGACGACCATGTAATTAAAAAGTTATATGAATATTTGTTAGAAGTAAAATTGGAAGAAGAACAAATTAAAGAATCAATGATAGCGTGGGGGAAAAATTTTGGTTATGGTATTGATTTGGAGAAATGGCAAAAATTGTGGTCACATAATTATAAAATGACAATGTCTACAGCATATAAGGAGAATTTGTATAAGGTGTTTTATAGGTGGCATTTACCCACCTGTAAAACGAGGATAGCTAGAATGTTCAAGAACAAATCGGAGAAGTGTTGGAAGTGTCATCAGACCCCAGGATCTTACTACCATATGTGGTGGACATGCATAGAAGCAAGGAGATTTTGGACTAAGATACACACATGGTTGGAAAAAATGACGAAGAGACATATTGACTTTAAACCAGACATTTTTATTAGAGATCTTACCAGAGACATTTAATAAAGAATTGCAATATTTAATTGTGAATATTTTAACAGCAGCTAGAATTGTATTTGCAAAAAATTGGAAAGGAGAGAAGATAATTACTGATGAAGAAATTAAAAAAATATTGGACTGTGCTGAAATGCGTAGATTGACATTTGAAATAAGAGAACAGGAAGATAAACAATATTATTTGATATGGGAGCTATTTTATCAATGGATAGATAATAAAGAATGGAGATGAAATATTACATATGAAATGAAACTTGGATAAAATGTGTAAACATCTGTTTCTAGTTAGATGAAAGAACATTTGTCATAACGGCCGTGACCGGGAGGATTTTTCATCAGGTTCGCCTGATTCGCCAGTTGCGTCCCTTTCTAGATCGGGACTCCTTACGCACGGTCACTCATGCCCTCGTCACAGCGGGTGATTCTTTTTCTCCCACTGACGAATACCTGATTTTGCCACCAAAGCTAGTTACTTGGTGGCTTTGCTCCCTGTTTTTTGAAGGGGAGACTAGGAAGGACCCAAGAAGACCTTCAGACAATCATGCACCTATGGAGAAAATGGGATCTTGAAAACTAATTCTTGGTAAAGAGCAATTGGAAGGTTGGGTCTCTTATCATCTTTTCTCTTCAGCTATTCATTTTTTAAAGCATGCCTGGGTTTCTATTCTTTTCTATCCTTTGATATACAGTTTACTGCTGTTCTGTTTTATAACCCCTTAATGGACGTTTACAACTTTTTTTTGTTCTTTCACTGTTTACTGTTGAACTTTTCACTTTTCCTGTAAGGAAGCAGAAGGGATAACTTGCAGCAGCCAACTCGCCACAGCCAATTTCCCATGGTCAATTCACCACAGGACAACTCACCATGGCTAACTTGCCACAAAACAACTCACTGTGGAAAAAATTCAACAATTCAATTTAATTATTTAAAATAATTAAAATGTTATTTTAATTTTTGTCATTGACATTACATTTTGTCTCTCCTTTGTCATCCTTTCTTTAATGATTCTATTCCACTATATCTTCAATATTAGGCAAAATCTTGTCCTGCAGCGAGTTGTCCAGCAGCAAATTGGCCATGGCAGGTTCTCCAGTAGTGAGTTGCCTGCGGTGAGTTAGCCACAGAAACTTGACCATGGTGAGTTGGCTGTGGCAAGGCCATGGCAAGAAGTCTGTGAAGAAAATATATCTTCTGGCAGTGAAAGTCATTCAATTAGATTTACATTTATACAGGATTATATTACAAATTTTGTTCTTTCTAGCTCTTTTTTAAAGAAAGAGTTCTGATGTTTATTTTTTAATTTTTGATGGGAAAATTTCCCTTTTTCTAATTACTTTTTATTTTGTGGGGGGGGAACTTTATCTCAACTTTTCTCTGTGAATACTGGGTTACAATTTATCTGCTTTTCTTGTACTTGAGCAAAGTGTTTTTCAAAATATCTCTGAAAGGATATAAGGCTTTCTAGAAATCATTTGAAAAAAATGGTATTCAATTTGCAGATTTTATTTGAAAACATTTAATTAAACACATTAATTAAAATTTTCATGGGTCAGCAATGGCTTTGAACCAAACTGAGGACTGTCTCCAAAAGTAGGAAATAACAGTTGGACTTGATTTGCAACTTCATGAATTGGAGCCTGGTTTGTTGCTGTCAGATGTGAAGAAGAAAATACTTGGTTTGAAAACTATAGATCTGTCAGAAAAGATTGAAAGGAATATGAATACAAGAAATTCTGAGATAATGGAATCAATGAAGGGTGGACTGGATTTTGACACACCCTAGGTGGGGCAGGTCTGACATTAGGCTAGAACTACAATTGTGGTCAACCCGCAGAGGGAGTTACCTCTACCATGGGGACAGTACACACAATGTCCACTCAAGGGAGTGATCAGGAGGAGATCAAAGCCTGGGGGAAGCAACTTCAAAATCCCCTGGAGGCTGGCTCTCTCCAAATGGCTGGAACAGATGGAAATCTGTGTCAACCAGCCAAGACCCCAATGGTCCCTTGGGGTCGGGAAGAAGGAAGAATGGGGATGACTCTCACTTGTGGGAGTCATGGCAGCTACTGGAGAGACCATGAGAGGAGCTGGAAGAAGAAACAGTTACAGAGGAGCTGGATTGAAAGGACTGGATGCTGGAACAAGCCATAGGGTTCCTGAGGGAAGCTTTCAGCAACATTAAAGTACATGAAGCCCTGGCCCAAGGAGTGCATCTGGCCATCCAGCTGACACCAACCTGGGTAAGTGATGGGATGACTACATCTGCCGCAGTGGCCACAACAACATCTGCCCTCACAGCATCGGCAACTACCCCAGCTCCACAACTAACCACAGGCCCAGCAGTCCAACCTCGCCACTATCAGGGGTTGCACTAGCCAGGCAGAGAGATCACAAGACACCAGTCCTCAATGTTAAGTTCAACAGAGACCCCAAGCAACTGGGATTCTTCCTGGCACAAGTCTGGCTCTACATGCAAGAATATGGTCCAACAATAGTAACGGAGGGGGCCAAGGTGCAGTGTGTGACCATGGCATTGGAGGGAACCACAGTGTAGAGGATAGTCACCCTCCATAATAACAATGCTCCAGAGCTGAGGAACTTTGATCATTTCATGGAAGCACTCCAGAAATGCTTCAAAGATTTCCCTAGCCGACCACAAGGCTAGGGACTGGATCAAGACCATAAGCCAGTGCCAATGGAACATGGCCAAATACACCCATGAGTTTTGTGACCTGGCCTAATGGCTGACTGACTAGCTGAAGAACATCCTAACTGGGTGCTTCCAGGATGGCTGAACAATGACATATATCACATCTGCATTTCCAGAAGAACCCCCTTCATGGTTGATACATCCTAGCAGAGGAAGTAGAAATTGACCTGGCCGGTTCCTAGCATCAACCAGGCCATGGCTGGTGGAGATCCCTCTTGGAAAAGAAAGAAGCCCCAAAGTCACCAGCCCGTGACCAGAGCCCACGCCAATGCTCCACTGGCTGCTTCAAATGCAGGAAGGAGGGGCACTGAGTTGCTGAAAGCAGATCCTCTGAAATGAACAATAGAATGCAGCAAAGGCAGCAGAACCAATACTGAAACACCCAGACCCCAATGCCCCCTTTCCAGGCGAATAGTAGTGATTTTATGGGGTGGGACAGTGCTCCTGCAGAAAAAATGAGCAGGGAGTCTTGCAACCATGTGCCTACACTTCCAAAAAGCTCACCAAAACTGAACAGATGGGCAGTATGGGAGAAGGGGCCATATGAGTGCATTGAGTATTCTTACCTGGAAGCATTTCTTAGAAATGCTATGGATTCTGACCATAAGAATCTAGAAGCCCTGAAAATCCCATGGAAATTGTCACCCAAGCAAGTCTGTTGGGCTTTAACCAATTAATTTCATTTTGTGATATTTCCCAGGGGGAAAGAACCTCTAGCAGATCCCCTGTCCAGACTATCACAAAATAACAGTTCAAAGCTAGAGGTAATTAGACCAGTTATTCCATCCCAGCAACTGGTTGTGTCAATCACTACCAGAGCACAAGCTACACTATAACCCCAGGTAACCAAGGGTTTATGGGTCTCCCTCAAAGCAGCACTGGAGAAAGATAAGTAGTTCCAAACTCACAAAGAGGAATACATGATACAAAATGGTTTATCTTGGGTGGGAGCCAAATTGTACATCCCTGAAAGTCAACAGATGATAGTCTTACAGAAAAATCATGACTCAAAAGTTGCAGGACATTTTGGCTTTGTTAAAACCCTTACACTTGGTCAAGTGCCAATTTTGGTGGGCATCACTAAAGAAAGACACAGAGAACTATGTAGCTAAGCTGCCCTACCTGTGCTTCTGTAAAAAGGCAGCAAAGGAAGACATCCAGGCTCCTCCAGCCAGTGACTGAGCCCAAAGCCTCATTTCTTTTCTTTTCTTTTCTTTTCTTTTCTTTTCTTTTCTTTTCTTTTCTTTTCTTTTCTTTTCTTTTCTTTTTTTTTGGTTTTAAAAAACAAACTTTATTAAATTTAAAAAGATAAAATTATATAAAAAATTTACAACCTTAAAATACAATCAACAATACTAATCACAACAAACAAATTAAGTATATGTGATAGCACCCTGTTATTAACACAGCTGCCTGCAATTACTGCAGGTTCGAATCTTACCAGGCTCAAGGTTGACTCAGCCTTCCATCCTTTCTAAGGTAGGTTAAATGAGGACCCAGTTTGTGGGGGCAATAAGCTGATTTTGTATAAATATACAAAAGTATGAAGGCTATTGCTTAATGCATTGTAAGCCGCCCTGAGTCTCTGGAGAAGGGCGGCATATAAATCAAATTTTTATCTATCTATTTATCTATCTATCTATCTATCTTTGGTTATTCGGGTCTTCTCCCACGTAAAATTGGAAGTGTCTTGGTGACGTTTCGACGAAGTCGAAGAAGCACGAAGCCGAGAACACCAGCCTGAAGATGTAGAAGGAGACTTTGTCGAAACGTCACCAAGACACTTCCAATTTTACGTGGGAGAAGACCCGAATAACCAAAGACCTACATACAAACACCCGCGAAAACCTGAGAAAACAAATATGTATGTGTGTGTGTATGTGTGTGTGTGTGTGTGTGTGTGTACAAGTATACACAGTAACTTATTTCCTTTTTTATCTTAATGATGGTGTATAATTATTACTTTTAATTTCTTACTAGATTTTAACTTTACTGTCAAAGGTGCTTCCTTCAAAGTCCCTCCCCCGTTTCTTATGGCAGCCAAAGCAGAAAGTCGGAGGCTGACATTCGGCCCCTCTAGAGAAAAGATGTTAGTCTAAATAGGGAATAAGAAGGAAAGGGAGAAAAAAGATTGCAATATAGACATTAAGGCTTATCAGGATATTTGTTATGAAACAACTGTACTTTCTTTGGCACCCGGACATCACGTTTGTTCACCCATTCAGCTTGAGACAACAGGAAATGTTTCCAAGCCACCAAATATTGCACCCTACCATGGTGCTTCCTAGAGTCTAAAATTTCTTTGACTTCAAAATGTTGCTCCCCCTCTATCAGTATGGGAACAGGAGGGGAATCTTGTTCCGGTCGTAAAAGGGACAAGTGTTCTGGTTTCAACAAGCTAACATGAAATACAGGGTGGATTCGTCTCAAAGTTTTTGGCAACTCCAATTCAACTGTGACTGGATTAATAAGTCTAGTGACCAGGAAAGGACCCATATACTTGGGTCCAAGCTTTTTTGATTTTTGTGAAGTCTGTAAGTATTTGGTGGAAAGATAAACCCTGTCACCCACTTTATACCCATGTGCCGGGGACTGTTTTTTATCTGCTTGCGTCTTATGCGCTCGGTGTGCATCATCTAAGGCTTTTCGAGTTACAGTCCAAGTGCTCCATAACTGTTCGATCCACTCAGCCAAAGATGGATTTTGTGGGGTGTCTTGTGGTAATTCGGGGATTGGCACAAAATCCTGACCAGATGCTACCTTAAATGGAGTGAACCCGGTGCTGCTATGGATAGAGTTGTTGTATGCCGCCTCTGCAAATGGCAACAAGTCCACCCACTTGTCTTGCTGGTAATTTACATAACATCTCAGGTACTGTTCTAACACAGCATTGGTTCTCTCACAGGCCCCATTGGTCTGGGGGTGGTGGGCGGAGCTTAGTCCTTAGGCGGAGCCTATTAATTTTAAAAACTCCTTCCAAAATTTGGAAGTAAATTGTACACCCCTGTCCGAAATTATACGTTTTGGAGCTCCATGTAATCTGTAAATATGACGAATAAATAGTTTTGCAAGAGTTTTTGCTGAAGGGATTTTAGAGCAGGGGATGAAATGCACTTGTTTGGAAAACAAATCCGTTACTGCCCAAATGACTGTGCACCCTTCACTTTCTGGTAAGTCCACAATAAAATCCATGGATATTTCCTTCCAAGGGGCATCCAGTCTTGCCACACTCTGCAGCAACCCAGATGGCTTCCCCGGAGGTCTTTTAGCCGAGGCACACACCGGACAACTAGCCACGTATGCTTCTATATCCTTTTTGAGGGCAGGCCACCAAACCTGTCTTTTAACAAGATGTAGAGTTTTAACAAATCCAAAGTGTCCGGCTGCCTTGGCATCATGAGCGTATTGTAATACTGTTAGTCTTAAACTCTCGCGGACATACAATTTAGCCCCTATCCATGCTAGACCATCACGGAGAGTACATTCATTTGAATGGGTTTTTAACCATTTGTCAGTTTTTAAGGCTTCTTGTAATTTTGTAGCAGGTCGTCCGAAAAAGCTGGATCGGCCCTCGCCTGAGCTCTGGTAGTCACGGGCGCTGCCAGTTGTGTGGAAGGGATGATGGGTTGAACCACTTCTTTCTTGGTACTGTTGTATTGAGGCATTCTGGAGAGAGCATCCACCAAGAAATTCTTTCCACCAGGAATGTAGCGTAGGGTAAAATTAAAACGGTTGAAATGCTGGGCCCAACGAGCTTGCTTAGGTGACAGTTTACGAGGTGTTTTCAATGCCTCCAGATTTTTGTGATCAGTCCAAACTTCAAACTGATGCTTTGCTCCTTCCAGAAATTGTCTCCATGTTAGCAATGCCCATCGCACCGCAAAAGCTTCTTTTTCCCATATGGCCCATCTCCTCTTAGTTTCAGATAATTTACGGGACGTGTAAGCACAGGGTTGTAATTCCCCTTCTGCGTTCTTTTGCAAAAGTACTGTTCCCACAGCCACGTCGCTTGCGTCTGCTTGTACTACAAAAGGCTCTTCCATGTCTGGATGCTTGAGGACTGGCTCAGCCGCAAACAGTCGTTTCAACTTTTCAAAAGCTGCTTGACAGTCCATGGTCCATTCAAGAGGTCGTGAGGGCCTTGGTTTTGCCTCACCCTTAGTTTTCAGAAGATTTGTTATAGGCAGAGCTATTTTGGCAAATGAGGGGATAAACTGTCTATAGAAATTCGCAAAACCCAGGAAACTTTGTAATTGTTTGCAGGTGCGTGGGGCGGCCCATTCCAATATGGCCCGAACCTTCCCAGGGTCCATCTCTATCCCCTCATGTGATATGCGATATCCAAGATAGTCAATTTTACTTTGATGGAACTCGAACTTAGAAAGTTTGGCATATAATTCGGTGGCCCTGAGTTTTTTCAGGACCGTTCGCACCAATTTCACATGATCGTCCATGTTTTCCAAGTAGATAAGAATGTCATCCAAGTAGACCAGAACCCCCTTAAACAGGTGCTCATGCAGTACTTCGTTAATCAATTGCATGAACACAGCAGGGGCTCCCTGTAGTCCAAAAGGAAGTACCTTAAACTGGAAACATCCAAGTGGGCAGCTAAATGCTATTTTCCACTCATCTCCCTTTTTAATTCTCACTTGATAGTAAGCTTCCCGTAAGTCCAGTTTGGTGAAGATTTTCCCCTTTCCTAAGTGAGATAGCATGTCCTTCATAAGTGGTAGGGGATAAACATTCTCCACACAAATCGCATTTAGGTTCCTATAATCAACTACCAAGCGAAAGGAACCATCCTTCTTTTCTCAGAAAAACACTGGTGCCGCCACCTTTGGTTTGGCAGGTTTAATAAACCCCCGTTCTAGATTTTTATCAATAAAGTTTCGCAGCTCCCCTAATTCTCGAGGGGTCATGGGGTAGATTTTCGGCTTAGAAAGTTTAACACCTGGGAGTATTTCAATGGTACAGTCCATAGACCTGTGGGGAGGCAGTACATCCGAGGCCTTTTCACTAAAGACTTCACGGAGATCCCAATACTCTTTTGGAATCTTTTCCTCCCTTTCAATGTGGCCTACTGCCATTTCCACAGTTTCGGGTCCTGACCTATCATCTAAGGTGGGGGGAGTTTCCCTCTCTAATCTCAGTTTTCCGGTGTGAATGCGCAAAACCCCAGTTTTCCAATTAACTCGTGGGTTCCATCTACAGAGCCAAGGCAGTCCAAGTATGAGGGGTCGTTCCATGCCAGGGCCACAATGAATCTGAGACTTTCTACGTGATCCCCAGCTGCATTTCAATGAGTTCAGTCACAAAGCTGGCTGGGCCCCCTCCTGCAATAGATCCGTCCAACTGACAGAACGCAATAGGCCTTTTTAGCATTTTTAATCTCAAGCCTATCTTTTCCACCACTTTTGGACTGATTATGCATCTGGTGCACCCAGAGTCTAGTAGGGCTAATATCTGCGCTTGTGTCCCTGTGGATGGCACCCTTATTTCTACAGGGATGAGCATGGGGTCCTCTGTGTGACTCACCATATTGTCAGAGTCAGAGTCCATCCCGCTGTCATAAGCGGTGGTCGGAGTTCCCAACTCACCCTTGTTTCGGGGAGTGAACTCAAGGACTTCTCCTTTCAGGGCAGTGCTGCGGGTTTTTGCGGGTGTTTTGTCGGTCTTCCTTGGTCCCAAACTGGTGGTCTTAGGTACTGGTTTGGAGTAACATTCGGCAGCCGGATGTCCTTCCTTCCCACATTTGAAACAGGTGAAAGGCTTTGACTTTGGTTTGAATTCCGCCTTCCTTTCGGCCATCTTAGATGCTCCTTTACGGTAGAAGGAGGATGACGGGTCTCCAGCACGCCCCCCTCGGAGTTGGCTTCGGGCCAGCTCGATCTCCACATCCTCAGCAGCTATATACCAACTCTGCAAATCTTCAGGGACCCCCCGTCCTCTACAATCCTTGTATATCTCTTCATTCAGCCCATCTTTGAAACTCTGCAAGAGAGCTGCTTCTGACCACCCTGTCATGTAGGGTGCCAGCTCGCGGAATTCTTGGGTGTATTCTGCCACTGATCTCTGGCTGGATGCTTTTCATTCTAAGTCTCGCTTTCCGTTCAGCTAGGTCGTCTTCAAAATGCCTCCTAAGCACTCCCATGAAATGGTTGTAATTTCTTAGCAAAGGGGAGTCATTATTATGGAGGACCACCATCCATTCAGCTGTGGCTCCCTCTAATACGCTTGTGACGCATCTCACTCGAGCCGCATCTGACAAATAGTCTTCCCCCCAATCTTGCATGTGGTTCCATACTTGAGTCAAAAAATAACCCAAGGTCTTCGGATTCCCATCATATTTAGGGGGGGGGAATTTTTGGTTTTTTACGTCTGCGGGGGGGAGCCTGCAAGGCTGGGGGTCCCTGACCTGTTGCATCCCTCACTCAAGCCTCCAAAGTCTGAGATGTTCTTTCCTCAGCTTCCTCATCTTCTCCCCCACAGGCTGTTTCTTCCAACTTCCCCCTGGGGCCATCTCCTCCCTTCTCCACATGGAACCCATAAAACTCACGGTTTTTCCGGCTTTCTTCAACATCACGGAGGAGTTGCGATGCCTGTGCCAGCATGAGTTTTTCCTTTTGTTCTTGCAGCCAAACTGCCTCCCCCTTACGTGGTCTGGAGCTGGTTACACCCTGGGGGGTCCCTTCCCAGACCGGCAGCCTTCCCACTCCTTTCGACCATCTGGTTTCCTCAGTCTCCTCTTGGAGCCGGAGTCTTCTCAACCATTCAGCAGTTTCTTCCTCTGTTTGAAATGGAGGCATGTTTGAGCCCGATGCTCCCATTTGTGTTTCATCAGTTTCCTGATCTGACATGATCTGGATCACAGGCCCCTCGGTGGTTATCCGGGATGACTGAAATGAGTTTCAGCTTAATATCAAAGGTGCTTCTTCAAAGTCCAGGAAAGAAAGAGCCAAACTCCATATTTTATAGAGTAATGTACTTTTACTGGAAGATGAAATGAACGCTACCAAGGAAAGCTGAAACTAAAGCAATAGGCGTGAAAGTTGCATATAGAAAGCATCCCCTCCCACTGTCCATCATCAATCACCCAATCCAAAGGTCTCCCAGAGGTCAGGTGGACACACGTCTGGCATCGTCATCAATCAGGAACGCGATGACGGTTGACCCGATAGCCACTTCGGTGCTTAGGTTTCGTTTCTTCAAAATCCACCAGCTTGCTTCCCTCCCCCGTTTCTTATGGCAGCCAAAGCAGAAAATCGGAGGCTGACATTTACCTTCTTTTCCCTTGGTTTATCCACTCATACCAACTATCCCATACCTTAAAATACTGTGAGTCTTCCTTGTCTTTCAATTTCAACGTTAGTCTCTCCATTTCTGCACATGTATAAATTTTTTGAATTATTTGCTGCTCCGTTGGCAATTGATCTGTTTTCCAGACTTGTGCTAGGGCTAACCTAGCCGCCGTGATTATATGTAATATTAGGTACTTTTTTTCTTTTCTAATGTTTTGTTTAAGCATTCCTAACAAAAAGATTTCTGGTTTTAGTTCAATATCTTCCACAATTATTTCTGATATCCAAATTTTTATTTTTATCCAATATTTCTTAATTTTTGGGCAAAGCCACCAGACATGAAAGAAGGTTCCCTGTGCTTGCTTACATTTCCAACATGTTGGGTTAAGATTTGCATACATCCTTGCCAATCTCACAGGGGCTAGATACCATCTGTACCACATCTTGTAGTGGTTCTCCTTATATGGTACCGATTTTGTTATTCTATAGTTGGTTTCCCATACCTTTTCCCATTCTTCCAATTGTATATTTTTACCAATATTCCTTGCCCAGGCTATCATTTGTCCTTTGACTAGGTTTTCTGCCAGGTCGAATTCTAATAAGTATTTGTAAATCTTTGAAATCAAGTTTCCATCTTTAGCTCCTAATAATTTGTCTAGCCGATTGGGATTTATTTCAATTCCTCCTTCCTCACTATCTTTATTGTATCTAGTTTGTATTTGTAGGTAGGGCCACCAATTTATTTCTATACTTTGTTCCCTAAGTTCCTGCCGTGTTTTTAATCTTCCATGGGGATCCAGTAATTCTTTTTTTTTTTTTTATTGCAAAAGTTTTACAATTACATTTTCACCCCTTTTTCCCCCCCCTCAACCCGCCCCAAACTTCCCAACCTCCCTAACCCACCCTAACCCACCCCTCCCCCCAGACTTCCTCACAATATACTCATGTCAAATAAAAGGAAAAACCCTCCTTTGTGTATAAAACTTGAACCCCGCCCTCCCCTTACAAATTTTCATCTTCATTACATTAACCTATTTCTATCTTAATATAGCAATTTCAAATAAATTTTCATCCTGATTACCTTGAAAATATTTCTATCTTAATATGACATTTTCAAATAAATTTTCATCCTCAACCTTAAAATATTTCTATCTTAATATAACATTTTCAAATAAAAGCTATTTGGTACTTCCTAGTTTGATATTTGTTCTGAACATAATCTATCCACTTCTTCCATTCCCATTCATAAGTCTCTTGAGAACAGTCTTTTAAATATGCTGAAATCTTCGCCATCTCCGCAAAACTGGCCATCTTCAAAGTCCATTCCTCAATCGAAGGCAGCGCTTCATTTTTCCAGTATTTACCTATCAACAATCTTGCTGCAGTTATCATGTACAATATCATTTTTGTTTCCCCCAATGTAAAACCCTTAACTATACCCAATAAAAACAGTTGTGGAGAAAATTGAATCTTTCTCTTCAAAACATTCTGCATGACCCACCAAATTTTTATCCAAAAAGCCTTAACTTTCTTACAGGTCCACCAAACATGATAATATGTAGCATCTAAGCAGTCACATCTCCAACATTTAGGCTGGGCACTAGGGTACATACACGACAATTTTTTTGGATCTAAATGCCATCTATAAAACATTTTGTAGAAATTTTCCCGCAAATTCTGCGACTGTGTAAATTTAACATTCTGAACCCAAATTTTTTCCCATGTTTCCAACATCACTGGTTCCTCAAAATTTTGTGCCCACTTAACCATACAGTCTTTAACTAGTTCAGTTTCTGAATCCCTTTCTAACAAAACATTATAAAGTCTTTTAATATGCATTGGGCCTTTCTCTTTTATATGTCTAACTAATTCTTCCTCATACATCATAATACCAGTTTTTTGGTCCTCTTTCCATCTCAATTGCAATTGATTATATTGTAACCAAGTTAAATTAATCCCTTCAGCCAACAATGTCTGTAATGTCTTCAGCTGCCATCTGCCCGCATCTGCAAAAAGAACCTCTTTATATAAAAACCCCCCGAGTGACATTATATTTGTATTCCACAAGGTATGACCAAGATCCAGCCATAACGGTATTTTGTAATTCCAGTTGTTTCGGTGCTTCTTCCAAACTCTCAGCAAAGAATCTCTAAGTATATGGCTTTTAAATACTTTATCCACTTTGCTGTCATAAAATAAGTAAGCGTGCCATCCAAATTCCAAATCAAAACTTTCTGCATTCAATATTCCAGTCTTTTTTCCTCCAAACCAATCACTTACTAAAGTCAAAGCTGTTGCATCATAATATAATTGTAGGTTTGGAAGTTTGAGACCTCCCCTTTCTGGGATGTCTTGCATAATTTTCATTTTTACTCTTGGTTTTTTCTCGTTCCAGACAAATTTGTTGATACCAGTTTGCCATGCTTTTAGTTGTTTATCATTTTTGAGCACCGGAATCATTTGAAACAAAAAAAGAAATCTTGGCAAAATGTTCATCTTAACTGCTGCTATTCTTCCAAGTAAAGACAGCTGCAGTTTTTTCCAAATCTCCATATCTTTTTGCACCTCTCGCCACAACGCCTCATAGTTATTTTGAAACAATTTCATATTTGATTCTGCAACCTGAACTCCTAGATATTTTACCTTTGGTACAATCTCAAAACCTGCCCTCCTTTCTAACTCCAGTTTACGATCTTGTGTCATATTTTTAACTACCATCTTAGTTTTTCTCTGATTCAATCTGAAACCTGAAACTTTACCAAAGTCTTGTATAATGTCCTTCATCTGGATTATCGATTCCATTGGTTGTGTTAGGGTAACAACCAGATCGTCTGCAAATGCCTTTATTCTGTAATCCTCTTGCCTTATCATTATACCTTTCAATGTGTTAGAATCCCTTATTGTATTTAACAAGACTTCTAGTGTTAAAATGAACAACAATGGGGACAGTGGACATCCCTGTCTTGTACCTTTTTCAATTTTAAACTCTGTTGTCAAACTTCCATTGATAATGATCTGTGCCTTTTGCTCTTGATAAATTGCTGAGACCGCTTGTATATATTGGTCCCCGAAGTCCATCTTTTTTAATGTCTTTAATAGAAAATTCCAATCCACTCTATCAAAGGCCTTCTCTGCATCCAGAAAGACCAGCACTGCAGGGATCTGTTTATTCTTCTCAAGATATTCCAATAAATCTATTACTTGCCTTACATTGTCCTTCATGTGCCTACCCTCAATAAATCCCGCTTGGTCATCATGAATCACCTTTTGAATTACTGGCATCAGTCTGTTGGCTAATACTTTTGCGTAAATTTTATAATCCGTATTCAAAAGAGATATTGGTCTGTAATTCTCCGGTTTTTTGGGACCTGCTTGCTCTTTTGGTATCAAAGAAATATAAGCTGTAGTCCACGATGGAGGTACTTTTCCCCCTTGTTGTATGTTGCAAAATAAGTCTCTGAGTTGTTCCACCATTTCTGCCTGTAAAGTTTTATAATACACTGCTGTCAGACCATCCGTTCCAGGAGCTTTGGCTGTTTTTAATTGTTTTATTGCTGCTATTATCTCCTCCTCTGTTATGGGATAATCCATTCTTTCCTTTTGTTGTTCAGTGATTTTTGTAACTCTTTTATTGTCCAAATATTTTTCTATAAGTCCATTCTGCACCTCCTCTCTGGCATATAGTTTAGTGTAATATTGAAGAAAGGCTTCTTTTATTAAATTCTGTTGAAAAACTTCTTTCCCCCCAATATCAACACTATCAATAGTCCGTATGCTTTGTTTCTTCCTTAATGTGTAAGCCAACCACCTGCCTGGTTTATTAGCATTGCAGAATGTATTATGCTTCGCATATTGTAAGTTTGTTGCAACTTGTTCCGCTATAAGCATTTGGAATTGGTCTTTCAGAAGTTTTATAACACTAAGTATTCTTTCATCTGTTGGGTTTTTAATAAGTAACTGTTCTTTATCCTTTATTTCTGCTTCCAATTCAAGTCTTTTCTTTTGTCGAATCCGCTTATGTTTAGAGTTCATATATATAAGCACCCCTCTCATATAAGCTTTGCTTGCGTCCCACACAATTTCCATTGGGGTGCCTTTATTCAAGTTCATTTCAAAAAACTCTTTCAGATGCTTTTTAAGTTCTATTATATTTTTCTCATATCTAAACAAGTTTTCATTTAATCTCCAAGAGCGTCTCTCATTCTTACATGTCTCAATTTCTATCCAGACTGGACTGTGATCAGTCAAAGTTCTTGGCAGAATCTTTGTTCTTTTTGTCCTAACAACTAAGTCATCAGACAACAAAATAAAATCAATCCTGGAAAAGGGTCTATGTCTGTCAGAAAAGAAAGTATAGTCCAGTTCTTTTGGGTTATGTATTCTCCAAATATCTTTTAATTCCAGGTCTTCTTTCATATCAAAAAAAGTCTGTGGTAATCTAATTCTTGATTTTGCCAAAGTCTTTTTATCTAATTTATCTAATTTAGAGTCAATTACTCCATTCCAGTCTCCCATAATTAAAATAGATCTATAATCCCATTGAAGTATTTTAGTATGCAGCATTTTATAAAAATAGTCCTGTTGTTGTTCCTGCCGTGTTTTTAATCTTCCATGGGGATCCAGTAATTCTTTATATCTTATTAATTTATGGGCAGCTAGTGTGTTGGGGTGCATTGCCGCCTCCAATGTGGATATCCAGCTGGGAACCTTCATATAATGTTTATTTTTAATTTTGAACCAAGTGCCAATTAGTGAATTTCTTATTATATGATTTTTAAAGTGTTTATATGTTTTGTTCCCAGCGTTCCACAAGAAGGCATGCCACCCCTTTAATAAATCATGGCCTTCCAATTTTAATAGTCTATAATTATCCAAATTGACCCATTCTTTAATCCATGTTAGACTCGCTGCTTTATAGTATTTTTCCCACGCTGGTAGGCCAAAACCCCCTCTAGTTCTATCATCCTGTAATATGTTTAAATTTATTCTTGTTTTTTTTCCCTCCCATACGAATTTTGATGTTATTTTATTCAGATTTGTAAAGAAGTTTTTCTTTAATTTAACCAGAATAATTTGAAATAAGTAGAGAAGTCTCAGGAGTATATTCATCTTTATCGCCCCAATTATAGCAGAGTTACCCGAGAGTTCGGGAAATACCATGATTTTTTGTGATAACTCATTTATTTTCTAAATTTTGTGCCCTGTCAAAAAATCCCATCTGCCCACACCTTAGCCAGATTGTTTCTAGAGCACATCTATAGATTGCACAGAGCCCCAGAGAGAATAATCTTGGACCGCAGAGTCCAATTCACTTTATGGTTTTGGCAAGAGTTCTTAAAACTTTTGGGGACCACTCAAGTGCTTAGCTCCTCACATCATCCAGAAATGTATGGAGGTTGTGAACATATGAATGGGCTCCTGGAAGAGTATCTCGGGTGTTAGATTGACTATCAACAGGACAATTGGGTAGACCTTCCTTTTGCTGAGGTTGCTTACAACAACTCAGTACACAGTAGCCCCCATTAAAGTTGCCAAGGGGCAAGACTTTGTATCTCTCCCCAAACTGCCTCAGGCCACCCCATTGACTGCCTCCTTGAAGGAGTGGATCACCCAACTGCAAAACACCTGGTCAATAGTAAGAAAAGCATTGTGGAGGTGAGGGAAGTGTATAAAAAACAAGCTGACAGAAGACATACAGCATTAAAAGGCTTTAAAATTGGGGACAGGGTCTATTTATCCACCAATTACTTACAATCTAAACAACCTTCCAAAAAACTGTGACTGAAGTATTTAATGTCCCATTAAAAAAGTTATTAACCCAGTCATCATCGATCTCGAGCTGCCAAAAACACTCAGGCAAATGCACCCTGTATTCCATTGCAGCCTACAGAAACCAGAAATCATCTCCTCCCTATGCCCAATAATGAAACCACCTCCTGACCCAATTACAACTGATAGGGAACAACACTTCAAAGTCAAAGCCATTTTGGACTCTCTCACACACCGGGAGTAAACCCAATATCTAGTAGCATGGAAGGACTTCCCACTTTCCAAAACTGAATAGTTGGATTCAAAGGAAATCAAACCTTCTAAATTGCTTAAGAGATTCCATGACCAATATCCAGAGAAATCTCATTGAATAACGAATAAATACATTTGTTTTCTGTATTTCTCCTTCCCCTTCTCTCTCTTTTGTTTCCTCTGTAGGACTAACATTGCTCTCGGGTGGGGGTGAGGCAGTATATCAGTTCTGCCTAGGGTTGAAATGCTCCCGGTTCAGACCAGATTGTCTGATCCGGTAACAATGGTGGCAGGTGGTTCGGAGAACCTGTAACAAAAATCCCCTCACCATGCCCAGCTGAGCCGCAGGATCATCAGAGGCTTTTTTAAAAAAACTTTTAAAAGCATTTTTTCTACAACTTCTTCCAACGAAAAAAATGTTTTTAAAAGTAAAAAAAAAAGCCTCTGATGATCGCGCGGCTCCGCTGGGATAGTCAGAGCCTTTTCAAAGCATTTTTTTTTTTTTGCAACCTCTTGGCCGAAGAGGTGGTTTAAAAAATGCTTTGAAAAGTGGCTAGGGGGACCTTTGCACAGGTTCGCCTGGTGCACCAATTGCCTAGTGCACCAACTTGAATCGGGAGGCTCTCCTCACAGTCACTCATGCCCATGTCACCTCACGGTTAGATTATTGCAACACGCTCTACATGGGGCTACCCTTAAAAAGTGTTTGGAGACTACAGTTGGTCCAGAATGCAGCCACGTGAGCTGTCGTGGGTGCACCTAGGTACACCCACGTTACACCAATTCTCCGCAAGCTGCACTGGCTCCCTGTTGGTCTCCAGTCACAATTCAAGGTGTTGGTTATTATCTTTAAAGCCCTACATCGCTCAGGGCCAGGTTATCTTCGAGACCGCCGCATAGCTCCCAGCGACCAGTAAGATCCCACAGAGTCGGTCTCCTCTGGGTCCCATCAGCTAAACAATGTCGGCTGGTGGGCCCGCGGGGGAGGGCCTTCTCTGTGGCTGCCCAAGCTCTCTGGAACCAGTTACCTCCTGAGGTCCAGACCATCCCCACCCTATTGGCCTTCCGAAAAGCAGTGAAGACCTGGCTTTTCCGGCAGGCCTGGGACAGTTGATCTCGCTCTTGTGATCTGGTGAGATCCGGCCATGAATGGTGTGAATGAGTTTTTAATGTTTTTAATGTTTTTTAATTTTTCAATGTCTTTTTATAATGATTTTTTAAATGTATTGTGACTCTAGCCCTGAGTCTTCGGAGAGGGGCGGCATATAAATGTAATTAATTAAATTAAATTAAATTAAATTAAAGTTTCTGACGATCCCAGCTTAGTTGCCTGATCAGCAGAGAGGTATTTTTTAAAATGCCTCTCTGATGATCCCAGCTGAGTTTCCTGATCGGCAGAGAGTTGGCCACGCCCACCCAGTCACATTACCCCCACCACCACCAAGCCATGCCCACAGAACTGGTAGTAACAAATTTTACATTTCACCCCTGGTTCTGCCATCTTCAACTTGAAACCTCATTGGCATCCTGCCATCAATAGCTGGGAGAGTAGTATGAGGGAACAAATGGGCAATAAACATGTATTAGGATAGAGGACTTCCAGTTGATATCGCTGCGCTGTCGGATGTGAGGAGTGGAGCTCCACAAACTCGTGCTGAATTCCTTAGTTGGAGGGCCCCATAAGGGGCTAAAGTCACCCTGTAGTGGTGACAAAGAGTAGAGGGGTGCCCTGCAGATTGCGGAGAGCAGTAGCTCTCCTGCTTGGCCCAGGGCTAATGTTGAAAGACATTAAATTAAAACAAACTATGTATGTTTTAATTATATTGTTATTGTCATTAGAATAGTGTTCTAAAATACTAAACAACTAAATAATGAAGGCCCATATTTTAACATAAATATGTATAACAGGTGAAATGCTACCGGTTTGCACCAGTTCGGACGAACCGTTAGTAAAAAAAAGTTACCAGTTTGGGCAAGCTGGTAGTTTAAAAAAGCTACTGGTTCATCCAAATGGGTATTTCTGACAGTCAGCTGTGCTGCATGATTTAGCTTTGCTAGAAAGCAGGATTTCCTGCTTTCTAGCGAATATAAACCATGTTCCCCCCCTCACTGTTCTACTTATCTTCCCAAGCCTCCTTTTTCCATGTGAAACACATGTTTGGTACACACTGTGTATGCATGCATGCGCAGCATGCTTTTGATGTGCATTGCTCATGCGCACACAGCATACATTTGGCATACACTGTGCATGTGTGGACAGCAAACCGGTGGCAATCTGCAGAAGATTTCACCACTGATGTATGATATTACAATTACATAAGTATGATTAAAGTAACAAATATTATTAATATTACCATTATTACTTGTATGCAAATGAATGATACCCAGATGCCTCACTGTTCATGTATTGATATTGATGTATATATATTTTTTAAAATGATAGCACTAGAAAAACAGGAGAGAGGAATGACAGTTGAGGAAGACCAGGGATGTTTGAAGCCAGTCTTCAAAGACACCAAGACCCTGGAGATGCTTGGGGATGGAATGTCGATTGCTCCTAACACTGAACGTTCCCGAAACACCTAGACATCCACCTATTGGCTGGAATTGAGCTGATCAAGGGGAGAGGGTGGATTGAAGGAAAAAGCTTGTATGATTTCATGTGGGAAATTAGTTCTAGCCTGACTTTACTGCAACCAGTATCTTTTAGTAAAAGAACCTATCACTTCACCTAAATGGAGTCAAGGGTCTTTCTTTTCTAAGAGATTGGACTGGGGCAGGTCTGACAAAAGTAATATTTTAAAAATATTCTATTTTTTAAAATAGAACATTCTATTAAAATATGCTGTTTGTTAAAATAAGGATTATAACTATTCATAGGAATTCCTAATTAAGATCAAATCAGAAAAAAATGAAAGCATGAAGGAATTAGGTATGGCATTTTGGGAGCAGGATGCCCTACTAACACCTCAATAATCAGGCAAAATTCTCATATTCATAGTTTTATTAATAGCAGCATTAATTCTTCTTCATAGAAAGTCTAGAGAAAAGAAAGGGAGTTAAAATAAGATGGGTTGGAAAATGAGAACTGAACACTGTATTTCACAGAGTATGATTTTAATATTAACCACAGTCCCTTCTCCAATTACAGCTTTCAGCACAAATGAAGAAGATAAAGATGACTGGAATGGCCAACTGAAATTGCTTTTGGAATGGAATCAATTGGACTTAGCCAGTGAAGAGATTTTTACCAATGATCGACGTTGGGAGGTAGGTAGTGCAGATTGAAAAAGCAAAGAAAGATTTTACACAGCTGAAATTGGTACAGATTGTTCTATATGTAGCATAAAATTCCATCAATAATATCCAACATAGACAAATCATAAAATAATAAATGTTGGAATTGCCATGAAACAAAAGAAATGTTTTATAACAAGATACACAAATCCAGTGCAGAAAATTTTGGAATTTCAATTTCAAATGAAACCACAACTTTTTCATTGATATAATTTCAGGAAAAAAACAACAAAAAGGTGATAATTTAATGAAATGTAGGCTTACAGCAGGAAAAATACATTTTGCTCAGCATTGGAAAAGATGTCATTTTAATAACATCCAATTGGGAATATGCAGCAGTAGCAAAACTCACAGTCTACATAGGCAATAGAAGTTTAAACAAGAATAGTTCCCATACGTATAATAGTTTACAGTACACAGTCACAATAAAAATTTAGACAAGAATAGTCCCCAACATGACAATATAATTACTTCTAACCTTGCTTCTAAGTCTCTTAAAAGTCTATAATTTTGTAAATTAGCAGATGTACAAAAAGGGAGGAGTTAGAAAGCCAATAGTTCTTTTTTGTTTATCTTTTCCCTTTTTAAAAAAATATTTTTTATACAGTGGTACCTCGTTACTGAACGTTAATTCAGGTGACTTACTACATGACCCTTTGTTTTGACTGGAAAACATTTTGTATTTTTTTCTATGTCATTTATTTATTTATTATTGCACTTTATATGCCGCCATTCTCCCAAGAGACTCATGGCAGCTTACAAAAACAATATCCAATACAAATCACAATAAAATTAAAATCAACAACCCAATTAAAACAGTTTAAAATTATAACAATGTACACCCATGGCAGATCAGCTAAGTTGACAAAAGAGCCACGTCTTCAACTCACAATGAAAGGAAAGGAGGTCGGGGGCTGTCCTGAGCTCGGCGGGCAAATCATTCCAGAGGGTCAGGGCTCCCACAGAGAACGCTCTCCTCCTGGGAGCTGTCAGCAGACGTTGTTTGGCTGAAAGCACCCTGAGGAGGCCCACTCTGTGAGAGCGCACGGGATGGTGGGAGAGCAGCTGGAGGTGGTCCTGCAAGTACCCCGGGCCTAAGCCATGAAGGGCTTTATAGGTAAGCACCAGCACCTTGAAACGAATCCGGAATGCCACCGGCAGCCAGTGCAGCTCGCGCAGGAGAGGTGTTACACGGGAGTATCAAGAGGCCCCTGTAATTACCCGTGTGGCCGCATTCTGGACTAGCTGGAGCCTCCGGATGCATTCCAAGGGCAGCATCCTTTGGGATGCATCCGGAGGGTGTTACAGTAGTCCAACCTAGAGGTAACGAGGGTGTGAGTGACTGTGGTGAGGGCATCCCAGTCTAGAAAAGGGCTATTGCTGAGCACATTGTAAGCCGCCCTGAGTCTCCAGAGAAGGGCGGCATATAAATCAAAAGAAATTTTTTTTAAAAAAAAAGATGCACCTGTGCAAAGGCCCCCCTGGTTACGGCCGTCAGATGGTCATCCAAGGACAGCCGAGAATCCAGGAGGACGCCCAGATGCGAACCCTATCGGAGGGGGTAAAAGTCTCCCCCCCCCGATCATTAAAGTTGGAACCTCCAGTTCCCGAGATGCCGGCATCCACAGCCACTCAGTCTTGGAAGGTTGAGTCTGAGTCTGTTCCTCCTCATCCAAACCCGCACTGCTTCCAGGCAATGGGACATCACGGAAAGGGCATCACTAGGGTGGTCAGGGGTGGAGATGTAAAGCTGGGTATCATCAGCATATTGATGATACCTCACCCCAAAACCACGAATGAGCTCACCCAGCGGTTTCATATAAATGTTAAAGAGCAGGGGAGAGAGAACCGATCCCTGAGGCACCCCACAAGTGAAGGGCCTCTGGGAGGATCCCTGACCCCCCCTGCCCAAACAGACTGCAAGCGACCAGAGAGGTAGGAGGAGAACCACCACAAAACAGTGCCTCCTATCCCTATCTCCCTGAGCCACTGCAGCAGGATACCATGGTCGATGGTATCGAAAGCTGCTGAGAGGTCAAGAAGGACCAGGATGGAGGAGCAACCCCCATTCCTGGCCTGCCAGAGATCATTTACTAGAGCAACCAATGCCATTTCCGTGCTGTGACCATGCCTGAAACCAGATTGGTAAGGATCGAGGTAGTCTGTTTCCTCCAGAAATTGAGGGAATTGCTGGGCCACCATGGACTCGCTAAAAACTTTGCTAAAAAGCGAAGGTTGGAGACTGGACGGTAGTTGTTAAGAATGTCAGGGTCCAGGCTAGGCTTCTTAAGGAGGGGCCGAACCACCACCTCTTTGAGTGCAACGGGGAAGACCCCTTCCTTTAACGAAGCGTTGGCAACAGCCTGGATCCAGTCTCCAGTCACCTCTCTGGCTGGACCTTCCTGTCCTTTCTCTGCGGCCATCTTCCTTTTGCAGTGCACTGAACACCAAGGAAACTATGAGTATCAGGACAACATTTTCTCATAAATTTGTCGAATACCAAATTTGAAGAGTTTTGAAGAAGTCAAATACCATGATACTACTATAGATTTTAAGTTTTGTTAACGAATTAAAGCTTAGCTATTCATTCCTTTTATTAATGTGTTACCCTGTTTTCCCCAAAATAAGACATCCCCTGATAATAAGCCCAATCAGGCTTTTGAGCACATGGCAATAAGGCCAAGCGCTTATTTTAGGGTTCAAAAAAATATAAGACAGGTCTTATTTTCGGGGAAACACAGTATCATATTAAGTTATGGAGATTTCAATATTAAGTAATCAACTCAAGTCCAAAATCTTTATTATACAATAAAATACTTTATTATACATGCAAATACTCATCTGCAACATTACTTTTTTTCTACTGTTATATTCAGCTTTTTATTGAGGAAAAAGTCAAAAATTTTATATTTGTAATATAAACATCCTAAAGTGTAATTGGTATGGTCTTACTAAGGCTTTATAGAGTGGTATTAGTACCTCACTTGATCTTGATTGTCTGTTAATGCAATTTAGGATTGCATTGACTTTTTTGGCTGCCGCTGCACACTGCTAGCTCATATTTAACTGGTTGTTCACTAAGACTCCAAGATCCCTCTCACAGTTACTGCTATTAAGCCTGGTTTCAATCAGTCTATATGTGTACTTTTGGTTTTTCTTGCCTAAGTATTACTTTTCTCTACATTGAATTTCATTTTGTTGGATAGGGCCCAGTGTTCAAGTCTATCAAGATCCATCTGGAACTTGACCCTATCTTCTAGGGTGTTAGCTATTCCTGCCAGCTTAGTATCATCTGCAAAGTTGGTAAGTCCCCCTTCTATTATCTCATCTAAGTCATTTATGAAGATATTGAAGAGTACTGGGCCTAAGATGGAACCTTGTGATACCCCACTGCTTACTTCCCTCCATGTAGACTTGGATCCATTAAGAACTACTTATTGAGTACAGTTTGTCAGCCAGTTGTGAATCCATCTGGTGGTGATGCAATCTATCCCACTTTTTTCTAGCTTACTAAGAAGTAGGTTGTGGTCTACTTTGTCTAATGCCTTGCTGAAGTCTAAGTATATTATGTCCACAGTATTTTGCTGGTCTACTAATTTAGTCACTGTATTGGTTTGGCATGATCTGTTTTTAACAAACCCATGCTGACCACTAATTATTACTTTACTTGTTTCTAGATGTTGGCAGATCTGTTTTTTTTATTATCTTTTCCAGTATCTTCCCAGGTATTGATGTTAGGCTGATTGGTCTGTAGTTTCCTGGATCTGTTTTTTTCCTTTTTTGAAGATCAGAACCACATCAGCTCTTTTCCAGTCCTCTGGTAGTTCCCCGGTGTTTCAGGATTTTTGAAAGATGTGGTACAGTGGTTCTGAGATGACATCTGCCAGCTCCTTTAGAACTCTGGGATGGCCCTGGTGATTTGTATTCCTGGTGATTTGTATTTCTCAGGATCAGACCGTTGTTCTCTTACTATTCTTTTTGCTTATTTTAACTTTTATTTCTAGTCTGTCTTTTACAGTTATGTTTTTGGTAGGTTGGGCTATAGTTTCTTTTTGCATGAAGACTAATGCAAAGAATGAGTTAAGCAGCTCTGCTTTCTCTCTGTTGCCTGTTACTTCCTTGCCATCTTGTCTCTTTGGTGGACCAACTGTTTCCTTGATTTTTTTTTCTTGCTATTTATATGTTGGAAGAAACTTTTTTATTATTGTTGCAATTCTTTGTTCATTCTGAGCCTTTGGAAGTACATCTACATGGAAGAAGGAATCAGTGGAATACTCCAATGTTTTGTTTTAGGCCCAATATTCTTCAACATCTTCATAAACAATTTAGATGAGGAAATAGAAGGGAAACTCATCAAATTTGTGAATGACACTAAATTGGCAAGAATACCTAACATTCCAGAAGATAGGCTCAAGGTATAGATGGGTTTCAACAAGCTTGAACACTGGGCCTTATCTAACAAAATGAAATTCAATGTAGAGAAAAGTAAGATAGCAATAGCAATAGCACTTAGACTTACACAGTGCTTTACAGCTCTCTCTAAGCAGTTTACAGAGTTAGCATATAGCCCCTAACAATCTGGGTTCTCATTTTACTGATCTCTGAAGGATGGAAGGCTGAGTCAACCTTGAGCTTGTGAGATTCGAATTGCTGAACTGCTGGCAATCGGCAGTCAGCAGAATTAGCCTGCAATACTGTATTCTAACCACTATGCCACCATGGCTCCAAGATCTTATACTTAGGCAAAAAATATCAACTGAACAGGTACAAATTAGGTGAAACCTGGCTCAATAGCAATAATTGTGAGAAGGCTTTTGGAGTCTTAGTAGACAATTATTTTAATATGAGTTCACAATGTTCAGCAGCAGCCAAACAAGCCAACACATTCTTAGGTTGCAGATTAGGCGGGGGGGTCAGAGATTCTCCCCGAGGCCCCTCACTTTTGGGGTGCTGCAGGGGTCAGTTCTCTCCCCCCTGCTCTTTAACATCTATATGAAGCCTCTGGGTGAGATTATTTGTGGTTTCAGGGTGCGGTATCATCAGTACGCTGATGATATCCAACTTTACATCTCCACCCCAGACCAACCCAGGGATGTTCTTTCCATGATGTCTAAGTGCCTGGAGGCGGTACGGGTCTGGATGGGTAGGAACAGGCTTAGGCTCAACCCCTCCAAGACAGAGTGACTGTGGATACCGGCATCCCATGATCTAGCTCCCCCATCACTGTTGATGGGAGGGGAGTATCTTGCTCCCTTGGAAAGGGTTCGTTATCTTGGTGTCCTCCTTGATTCACGGCTGTCTTTAGTGGACCATCTAACGTCCGTGACAAGGGGGGCATTTGCATAGGTTTGCCTGGTGCACCAGTTACGCCCTTTTCTAGACAGGGACGCCCTCCATATGATCACTCATGCTCTCATTATCTCTCGGTTGGATTACTGCAATGCCTTCTACATGGGGCTACCCTTGGGGTGCACCCGGAGGCTCCAACTGGTCCAGAATGCGGCCGCACAAGTAGTTACGGGTACATCCCACTACTCCCATATAACACCACTATTGCGCGAGCTGCACTAGTGCCCTCCGCACCTTCTGCGCCAACCTAAAGACATGGCTCTTTCAGCAACTTCCCTGATCTGTCGTGGATTTTAACTCGGGGATTTGGGGATTTTAAATTGGTTTTTAATATTACTTAATCTTTATCTATTGTCGGGTTATTTTATTCTTGTGAGCCGCCCTGAGTCCTATGGGAGAAGGGCGGCATATAAATCTGATAAATAAATAAATAAATAAATAAATAAATAAATAAATAAATAAATAAATAGAAGGATATAATCAAATCATGTGATGTAAATCCTTAGTAAGACCACACTTAGAATACTGCATCCAATTTTGGTCACCAAACTATAAAAAAGATGTTGAGACTCTGGAAAGAGTGCACAAAAGAGCAATAAAGATGATTAGGCTAAAACATACGAATAACGGTTGCAGGAATTGGGTTTGTCTAGTGCAGGGATCAGCAACCTTAAACACTCAAAGAGCCATTTGGACTCATTTTCCACAGAAAACAAAACACAGGGAGCCACAAAACCTGGGTGGGCGTGGCCAACTCGATGTCACACATTCCCACCCAGTCAAATGACCCACTCCCCTTCACATCCTTATTCCTTCCTTCCTCCCATCCTCCATCCTCTGATTTTACCTTCCTTTCTTCCTTCTCTGATTTTACCTTCCTCCCTCCCTCCCTCTTGATTTCACCTTCCTTCCTTCCCCCTCTTGATTTCACCTTCCTTCCTTCCTTCCTTCCTTCTCTCCCTCCCTCCCTCCCTCCCTTCCCCCTCCTGATTTCACCTTCCTTCCTTCCTGCCTTCTTTCCTTCCTTCCTTCCTCCCTCCCTCCCTCCCTCCCTTCCCCCTCTTGATTTCACCTTCCTTCCTTCCTTCCTTCCTTCCTTCCTTCCCTCCCTCCCTCCCTCCCTCCCTCCCTTCCCCCTCCTGATTTCACCTTCCTTCCTTCCTGCCTTCTTTCCTTCCTTCCTTCCTCCCTCCCTCCCTCCCTCCCTTCCCCCTCTTGATTTCACCTTCCTTCCTTCCTTCCTTCCTTCCTTCCTTCCTTCCCTCCCTCCCTCCCTCCCTTCCCCCTCCTGATTTCACCTTCCTTCCTTCCTGCCTTCTTTCCTTCCTTCCTTCCTCCCTCCCTCCCTCCCTCCCTTCCCCCTCCTGATTTCACCTTCCTTCCTGCCTGCCTGCCTGCCTTCTTTCCTTCCTTCCTTCCTTCCTTCCTTCCTTCCTTCCTTCCTTCCTTCCTTCCTCCCTCCCTCCCTCCCTCCCTCCCCTCCCCTCCCCTCCCCTTCCTTCCTTCCTTCCTTCCTGGAAAAATTATTCTGTCTTCTCTGCCAAGGCTACTCCACCACAGAAACATACCCCCTCCCCATCTCTTTCCTTGAAAGCTGATCTTATTATTTCATCCCAAAGTAAGATTAAAAAAAAAAGTTTTGGGACTCTGAAAAGAAACTAAACAGGTCTGGAGCAACCTTGGACTCTTTTTGGAAGTGAAAATGTAGTAAATGGTGTTTTCTCTGCCCCCAACTAAGCAGAAACGATTGCACGTGCATGCATGCTCATGCATGTTTACACACACACACACACATATCTCTCCTTCCCCCACCCAGAAAAAACAGGATTCAGAAACATTAACCAGAAAACCCAGGTGGGAGTCCTCTCTGGACTTGGGGGAGCAGAGAAGAGAGAGAGAGGGTTGCGGGCTATGAGTCTGAGAACTTGGTGAGGTCCAGAGGTGCTGCGTTTTATGCCCATTGCCTCCAACCAAGGCCCTTTGCTTCCCCACAGAAAATTCTCCAAAGCGGGTGGGGAAACAGAGAGCTGGTCAATATCATGGAGGGGGTTCTCTATCCACTCCCCCCTCACAGCCTTTTAGTAACTATTGTCCCACCTTGCTTCCCCCTCCCCTTAAAACCAAGCTAGGGAAGAAAGCCAGGAAGGGTGTCGAATCTAAGGGGGAGAGAAGAAGAGACCCAGATTCCTCTCTGAATAGCCTCCCACCCAGATTTCAACTAATTTCCATTCCGATCCTCCGACAAAAAGACACCCCACCCTTTTGGGACTCTGGACCCCCAGGCCTTTATTTTCCCCATTTATTGGGGAAAATTGGATTTTGATTGGGTCTTCCCCTCCCTCCGACCCACACCAAAAGGAAAGCCAGCCAGGCTTCTCCTCCAAGCCCCCTACTCTTCCCCCTACCCCCACTCAATCCCACTTCAGGACAGAGGAGTGTGCACTGGAAACACATGTTGGGGCGACGTCAGAGTGCACTTTCTGATCTTCCGGCGTTTAGCCCACAACTCTCCACACTCCT
The DNA here is from genome assembly GCA_022577455.1 of Arizona elegans. Lineage (NCBI taxonomy): Eukaryota > Metazoa > Chordata > Lepidosauria > Squamata > Colubridae > Arizona > Arizona elegans. The sequence goes on from JAKOOJ010000001.1 coordinate 163,303,115, forward strand.
CCAGGCCTGGCTTGTTGAGGAGGAGGGGAAGCAGCCCTGAGGCCTCCGCTTCCCCCCCCCCATGGCCCCAACCATCACTGCCTGGCTTCCTGAAAGGTGCGCTGCATTTCAAAGGCATTTCAAAGGCGGCAGCTCACATCTGGAAGTGATGAAGAGTGTCCCGCTATGAGAGCCAGGCTCACCAATCAGGATGCTTCTGCCAGGCCAGCCATCCCGCCTCCCAGCTGGGGTTTTGTGCTCGGTGCTCATTTGGGCAGGGGAGTGCTTCCCCATGCTGCCCCCTTCTTTCTCTTGGCCCTGCTGATGATGGAGGAGGAAGGCCAGGCTTGGGGGATGGCCCCAACCCTGCAAGATCCATCCCTGCCATTCTCTCCCAGCCCTCTTTGCTGGCAGCAACAGGAAATGTACCATAATGAAGGCAGAATCCTGTTGCTGCACAAAGGCAAGTACAGGGACACACTAAGGTGACAGGATGAGAGCTCTTTCATCCCTCTGCCATGACAGGGCCACTCTAGAGCCGCAGATTGTCGACACCCAGTCTAGTGAAAATAAGGACTAGGGGTGACATGATAGCAATGTTCCAATATTTGTGGGGTTGCCACAAACAGGAGGGGGGTCAAACTATTTTCCAAAGCACCTGTCAGCCTCAGCTTTGCCTGCTTCAGCTGCCATAAGAAATGGGGGGAGGGATTAGTTATGGAGCAAAGGGTGGGAAGAAGCAGGAGGTGTTTTTTTTCCTTGTAGGATGTGTCTTCATGAAAAACGAAAGTGGATCTTCAAAAGGAGATGGCTGACCAACTGCCCTACATTCCTGATGAATGACGCTGCCAGACATGTTGCCACCTGACCTTTGGAAGATCTTTGGATTGGCTGATGATTTATGAACACGAGGGGGGGAGAAGCTTAGTAGATGCATTTCGCGCGTTTTGCTCACTTCCAGCTTTACCTGGGTTGCTATCATTTCATGTTCAGTAAAAGTACTAAATTCTTCAAAATGCTTGAGTTTGGGTTTTCCTTTCCTGGATACTGAAGGAAGCATACCTGACATTAAGCTGGAAGTCACAACCAGTCATCCCGGACAAAAACTGAGGGGACTGTAAATCCAAAATATGTCAGATCGAGGGAGTGACGGAGAAGAGAAGATGGGGGCAGCCAGTTCAACTGCCCTCCAGTCGGAAAAGGAGACTGCAGAATGGTTGGAAAGACTCCGTTTGGAGACGGAGGAGGCTAGATGGTCAAAGGGAGTGGGGAGACTGCCGGACTGGAGAGAGGAACCCCGGGCAGTGACAACTTCCAGACCCCGAAAAAGGGAGGCAGTGTGGATGCAAGAACAGAAGGAACGTCTCATGCCTTGCAGCTTATCTGTGATGTAGAAGAAAGCAGAAGAAACCGTGAGTCTTTTGGAATTCCTGGGGAGAAGGGGGGAGCAAGCCCCAGGGGGGAGCCAGAAGAAACAGCCTGCGTGGGAGAGGAAGAATTTGAGGAGGGAACATCCCAGGCTTCGGCAGCTCGAGGGAGAGATGCAGCCGGCCAGTGCCCCCCCCCCCCCCCGCAGACGTAAAAAGCCCAAAATCCCCCCCCTTCCTGGGAAGTTTGATGGGAATCCTAAAGCCTTGGAATTTTTCCTGACCCAAGTGTGGAACCACATGCAGGACTGGGGGGAGGACTATGAAACAGAGGCGGCTAAAGTCAGAAGCGTCACGAATGCCCTAGAGGGAGCAGCTGCTGAGTGGATGGTGGTTCTCCACAATAACAACTCCCCCTTGCTGAGAAATTACAACCAGTTCATGAGGGCCCTTAGAAGGCATTTTGAAGATCATTTAGCTGAACGAAAGGCAAGACTGAGAATGAAGAGCATTCAGCAGGGCCGGAGGCCAGTGGCAGAGTATATCCAAGAATTTCGTGAACTGGCACCCTATATGACAGGCTAGTCAGAAATGGCTCTTTTGGAGAGTTTCAAAGATGGATTGAATGAAGAGATATATCGAGACTGCAGGAGCATGGGGGTCCCCGATGATTTGGATAGATGGTACATAGTAGCTGAGGATGTGGAGATCGAGCTGAAACGGAGCGAACTCCGAGGAAGGCGGATGGGGGACCAGTCATCCTCTTTCTACCGTAAGGGGCCACTCAAGATGACTGGCAGGAAGACCGAATCCAAACCGAAGTCAAAGCCCTTCACCTGTTTCAAATGTGGGAAGGAGGGTCACCGGGCGGCCGAATGTTTCTCCAAACCACCGCCAAAAGCCACCGGAGCTGGTCAAAAGAAAGGCAATAAAATACCCGCCAAAACCCGCGGCACCGCCCTGAAAGGAGAAGTCGTTGAGTTTACTCCCCGGAACCAGGGTGAGTTGGGAACTCCGACCAACGATGACGACAGCGAGACGGACTCCAACTCCGACACCGACGAACGGGTGAGTCACACAGAAGAACCCTTACTCATCCCCGTAGAAATAAGGGTGCCATCCACAGGGACTCACGTGCAATTGTTAGCCCTGTTGGACTCGGGGTGCACTAGGTGCATAATTAGCCCCAAAGTAGTGGAGGAAATGGGACTGAGACTAAAAACTTTAAAAAGACCCATTGCATTTGGTCAATTAGACGGGTCGATTGCAGGAGGGGCCCCAGCTAGCTTCATGACCGCACCCCTTGAACTGCAGTTGGGGAATCATGTAGAGAATCTCAGCTTTATTGTAGCCCCTGGCATGGAAAGACCCCTCATTCTAGGACTGCCCTGGCTTCGCAAATGGAATCCACGAGTAAATTGGAAGACGGGGGTCCTGCACATCCATACGGCAGAACCAACTCCGGAAAAGGAAGGCCCCCCCAAGGGACGCCATAAGGCCAGAAAGGGTGGCAGTAGCTATTAACTATATTGAGGGAGAAGAAAAAATTCCAAAAGAATATTGGGACCTCAAAGAAGTGTTTAGCAAAAAAGCTTCAGATGCCCTGCCTCCCCACCAGGCCACTGACTGCAACATTGAAATACTCCCTGGGGTGAAGCTTCCCAAACCAAAAATTTACCCCATGACACCTCGAGAATTGGGGGAATTGCAGAATTTTATCGATAAAAATTTAGAACGGGGATTCATTGAACAAGCCAAACCCAAGGTGGCAGCGTCAGTAATGTTCCGTGAAAAGAAAGATGGATCCTTTCATCTCGTAGTTGATTATAGGAACATGAATGCGATTTGCGTAGAAAATGTCTACCCCCCCCCTCATGAAACAGAAAGAAAGACAAGAAATAATGGATTGAAACTAATGAAGGAGAGATGCAACCTAGAATTTAGGAGAAATTTTCACCAGTGGAACGGCGTGCCTTCAGAAGTTTTGGGTGCTCCATCACTGAAGACTTTTAAGAAGACTAGACCAAGGGTGTCAAACTCAAGGCCCGTGAGCTGGATCCAGCCCGCAGGGTGCTTAAATCTGGCATGAGAAACCTGCAGCTGCCTCTTCTTTTTCAGCACAAGAAGCCTGCAGCCACCACCTCTTTTTTGCCGTGAGAAGTCTGCAGCCATCGATCTTTTTCAGTGCAAGAAGCCTGCAGCTGCCAGTCATTTTCAGTGTGAGAAGCCTGCAGCCGCCGGTCTTTGCCAGCATGAGAGACCTCCAGCCACCGGTCTTTTTTTGGTGCAAGAAGCCTGCAGCCACCTCTCTTTGCTGGTGCAAAGGGCCTGCAACCACCACCTCTTTGATGGCCGGAACTGAGCTGACAGCAGAACTTGGAGGCTTCTCGTGCCAGCAAAGAGCGGTGGCTGCAGGTTTCTCACACCAAAAAAGACCAGCGGCTACAGGTTTCTTGTGCCGGTAAAGACCAATGGCTGCAGATTTCTCGCGCTGGCAAAGACTGGAGGCTGCAGGTTTGTTGCGCTGGGAAAGACCAGCGGTTGCAGGCTTCTCGCACTAAAAAAGACTGGCAGCTGCAGGCTTCTTAGGCCGAAAAAGAGGCAGTGGCTGCAGACTTCTTGTGCTGAAAACAACTAGCGGCTGCAGGTTTTTCACACCGAAAAAGAGGAGATGGCTGCAGGCTTCTTGCACTGAAAAAGAGGTGGCTGCAGGCTTCTTCTTGGTGGGGCAGGACATGGCAAGGCTCAGCTGCCTTTTGGGCCTTGCTCTGGGCTGCCACCTGCTTGACCTCCACTCCGCCTCAGGTCTCACATCCAGCCCACAACAAGGGGACCTGCCGCTTTAAGGCCATCCCGGCTGGTGGATAGGTGAGCTGGCAGCCCTCGGGGGAGGCATTTTCTCTCAGGCTTCCCACCTGGAAGGTCCCACAGAAGGTGAAGCTGGGCCTGAAAGGCAGATGAGCCTTGCTGTGTGGACAGCAAGGACCGACCCAACCGAGGCTGAGCAGAGCAAGCCCAGAGCAGATCTTCATTCCTGGTCATCAGCCTTACTTTCTAACCCATGGGGCTTGCATCATTCTCACAGCAGGGGCCTGGCATGCAGAAGTCCAGAGCCAGGGGACTGATGTGTCCCCCGACCTGAGGTGGGGGCCAGAGCCAGGAAACGGTGCATCCCCCGAACCGAGGTGAAGGATGAGCGGGCAGCATGCAGGCGGAAGGATGGTGAAAGCCAGGCTCGAAAGGCAGCCAAGCCTTGCCATGTCCACCTCCAGGCGGCCCTTCGGCCAAGCGCCTTACCTTCATGGGCAGCCGCAGTGAGCAGAGTGCGTGAGGTGCAGAAATCAGCTGGGCCACGTGGTCTGGGTGAGTGAGCATGACTCTAGTCAGAGAGTAGCTGGGTGCACTGGTCAAGGCAGGCAAGGCAAGGTGACATAGAGTGGGATGAGGTAAGGTGAGGTGAGCCAGTGGTGGGATTTGCCGGTTCGCTGATCTATGCAGAATCTTAATAACCGGTTTGCCTGAATTGGTCTGAGCCGGCTGAAGCCCACCTCTGCTCCAAGGTCCCTTCCAACTTTGTTATTTTGTTATTTCTGTTAAAAAGATCCAATCCAGTTTTACCTAGATTGTATAAGTGAGATTATATAAAAGAGAATTGGGAAGTAACAAAAAAAGAACTTTGTTTAAACAGGGTTTGTAGCAATAGGTCAATTTATCAGAAGCTCAAAGGGGCATGGTTGTACCATAACAAAAATAGGATCTTTCAGCATGAATACAAGGCACATGACATTGAGCAATGAAGCAGATCAATGTGTTCACAGTGTCGCTTTTTCTTTCAAAAAGAGAGGCACCCAGATTGACATGAGGATGTAACCGTGTAGAGGTGACCCCTCAAAATAATCAAGACTTATGCCAGGGAGGATTTTAGATGTCAACTCAGCACCTTGAGTTGAACCTTGAAGCAAACTAGCAACAAATGTAGCTCATTGAACAGAGCTGTAACATGCACTAATCTTGGCGTGCACCTAACTGCCTGCACTGCTACTGTCAGGCCCTGCTCTCCTCCTTTCCCAAGAAAGTGTAGACTCTTGAAATGTGGTATTTCAAAAGGAACCTTTTATTGAGAAGAAGTAATAGCAAGACAGGCGAAGCAGATTCTAAATTCCCTCCAAACTATACAGTTAGAAATAGGGCTTTAGTATCCCTTTCAAGAAACTGAAACAATCCACATGGCCCTCCCTCCTTATTACATTCCAAAGAAGGTGAGAATACTGCAGGGTGCTTAGGCATCAGGATAAAGGTTATATAAATACAGCTTATCCCCATGCTCCCCCACCCACCCTCCATTTGAATGGCAGTATCACATTAGATATCTGACAGCTACATATTGCACCAGCTGTAGTTTATTTTATTTTATTTTATTTTATCTAATTTTTATACCGCCCTTCTCCCGAAGGACTCAGGGCGGTGCACAGCCAAAGATAAAACAAGCACATATATAAAATTTAAAAACAATTAAAAAAACATATTAAATAATTTGGCCCCAATATCATTAAAACAAAAACAACCCATTAAAATTAATGTTTAAGCCAGCCCAGCTTGTTGGAACAAAACATCTTGAGGGCACGGCAAAAGGTGCGCAGGTCAGGGATCTTCCGTATCTCTGGGGGCAATTCATTCCAGAGGGTGAGTGCCCCCACAGAGAAGGCTCTCCCCCTGGATGTCTCCAGTCGACATTGTTTGACTGACGGTACCCTGAGGAGTCCCTCTCTCTGGGAGCGCAGTGGCCGGTGGGAGGCTATCGGTAGCAGAAGGCGATCTCATAAGTACCCAGGTCCTAAGCCATGGAGCGCTCTAAAGATGGTAACCAACACCTTGAATCGCACCCGGAAGACCACCGGGAGCCAGTGCAGCTCGCATAGGAGAGGTGTTACATGGGAGCACCGTGTCGCTCCCATAATCACCTGCACGGCCACATTCTGGACCAGTTGGAGCCTCCGGGTGCTCTTCAAGGGGAGCCCCATGTAGAGAGCATTACAGTAGTCCAGATGAGAAGTGACAAGGGCATGAATGACCGTGCGCAAGGAGTCCCGATCCAGAAAGGGATGCAACTGGTGAATCAGGCGAACCTGATAAAAAGCCCCCCTGGCCAGGGCCGTCACATGATCTTCTAGAGATAGCCGCACATCCAGGAGGACACCCAAGTTGCGAGCTCTCTCTGAGGGGGCCAAGATCTCACCCCCAATAGTCAGCGATGGAACCAGCTGGCTATAACGGGACACCGGAAACCACAGCCACTTGGTCTTGGAGGGGTTGAGTCTGAGCCTGTTTCTCCCCATCCAGATCCGCACAGTCTCCATGCACCGGGACATCATGTCAAGGGCAATATTGGGGTGGTCCAGGGTAGAGACGTACAGCTGAGTATCATCAGCGTACTGATGGAACTTCACCCCAAAACCACGGATGATCTCACCCAGCAGCTTCACATAAATGTTGAACAGGAGGGGCGAGAGGACCGACCCTTGCAGCACCCCAAAAACAAGGCACCTCAAGGTCGACCTCTGCCCCCCTGCCAACACAGACTGTGTGAGGTCAGAGAGGAAGGAGGAGAACCATCGCAACACGGTGCCCCCTACTCCTAACCCCTCCAACCGGCACAGCATGATACCATGGTCAACGGTATCAAAAGCCGTTGAGAGGTCTAATAGGACCAGGACAGAAGAACAACCCCTGTCCCGAGCCCTCCAGAGATCATCAACCAATGCAACCAATGCTGTTTCTGTGCTGTACCCAGGCCTGAAGCCCGACTTGTATGGATCTAGATAAACAGCTTCATACAGGTACTGGGGAAGTTGTTGCACCACCACACTCTCAACAACCTTCACCACAAAGCGAAGGTTGGAGACTGGACAATAGTTCGCTAATACAGCCAGATCCAGGGAAGGCTTCTTGAGGAGGGGTCTCACCACTGCCTCTTTCAAGGCGGAGGGAAAGAAACCCTCACTCAGAGAAGCATTAATAATCTCCTGGAGCCAGCCTCATGTGACCGCCCGGGAGGCCAGCACCAACCAGGAGGGACACGGGTCCAATAAACATGTGGCAGCACTAAGCCTACTCAGAATCCTGTCCACATCAAACTCCTCCCAGATAACACTCTCAAAACCCACCTCCATCACCTCATCTGAACCTACCCAGTTGGAGTCCAAGCCTTCCCGAATCTGAGCGATTTTGTCATGCTGGTATTGCACAAAATCCTCAGCCCTACCTTGCAAGGGGTCTTCCCGCGCTCCCAAATGAAATAGGGAGTGGGTCACCCTAAACAGGGCAGCTGGGCGGTTATCTGCAGACACAACAAGAGTGGAAAAATAATTAGATTTTGCTGCTCTTATCGCCACTAGGTAGATCTTAATATAAGACCTCACCAGTGTTCGATCAGCTTCGGAACTGCTGGCCCTCCAACAGCTCTCCAGGCATCTTTTCCAGCGCTTCATCTCCCTCAGCTCCTCAGAGAACCAGGAAGCCAATTGGGATCGGCACTGGGTCAGAGGCCGCAAAGGCACAACATGATCCAAAGCTCCAGTGGCCGCCCTATCCCAGGCAGCCACCAGTTCTTCAGTCGAGTCGTGAGCCAGAGCCTCAGGGAATGGCCCAAGCTCCGTCAGGAACCTATCCGGATCCATCAGGCACCTGGGACGGAACCACCTAGTCGGTTCCATCTCCCTGCGACGGAGGGTAGCGGCTTGAAAGTCTAGCCGAAGGAGTGAATGATCTGATCATGACAAGGGCTTGATGACTATATCCCCTATTTCTAGATCATTCAGCCACTGACCAGAGACAAAAATCAGGTCCAGAGTGTGTCCCCCCATGTGAGTAGGGCCTTGGACTAACTGGGTCAGGTCCATGGCCATCATGGAAGCCATGAAATCTCGGGCTGCCTCTGACGTTTCACCGACAGATGGCAGGTTGAAATCCCCCATGACCATATCCACCGCCACCCCGGCTATTATGTTGAGCAGTTTGGGCAGGGCTGCCGCTACATGGCAGGGAGCCAGGAATACAATCAGCAAGCCCATCTGCACCCCACGACCCCACTTCACAAGGAGGACTTACATCCGGCTATCTGAGGTACAGTGGCATCCCTCAGACAAAGATCTTCCTTTGTAACCACCACCACCCCACCACCCCTACCCTGAGCCCTCAGCTGATGGAATGCGCGGAACCCTGGTGGGCACATTTCAATGAGGGGGACCCCCCTCCCAACCCAACCAGGTCTCCGTAATACCTGCCAGGTCAACTCCCCCCTCCTGAATAAGATCGTAAATGAGGGGGGCTTTATTTATCACGGACCTGGCGTTGTACAACATCAGCTGGAGGCCCAGGCCCTGAGGATCTGTGCAACCCGGGGAACGAGAAAAGCATTGGGGACCGGAGTGCGCAATCACTCAAAGACAGCGGGTGCGCACTCCCAAAACATGATAAGGCCCCCTGCTACCACTATATCTGCCCCTCCCACCCACAGTGCTGATTAAACAGCCCTCACTAGTATGGAGTCTAGCCCCCTCCCCTACATCCAACCCTGCACCCCCAATGCTGCAGCCCCCCGCCAGACCCGGCCTTGACCCTGGTGGGTTGCCCCCCAAACCCACCCTGGTCATACACATACCACCCTCCCTCCTACCCCTTCAAAAGCAAATAAAAAGACCCTCTAAAAATCCCCTAATATTCTGCATTCGATGTCACCTCTCAGGATTCCAAAATCCGTCATCAAGGAAATTCATTAATAGTCCAGATGGCCAACCTTGAGAGAGGGGGGACCCCCTCAAGGCATATAATTCAGCAGCTGTATAAGTTAGCATAGTCTGAGAAAACCTGAAAGGGAAGCTTAACCGGCTGATGACAAAAGTCCAGGAGAACAGTGCCGAGGTGATGAAGCAATAGCCCTCCCCCATTGCCCTCTCACTGCAGTGGGGAAATCCACAGGTCGAGGTCCTCATGAACCGCTCTCTCACACCAGCCATGTTGGGAGTTCTAATGTCCCAGTCCTTCAGCCAGGGCAGGCAAGTTCCATCAGTCCGGCAACATCGTCCCTGGTACCTCCTGGAGGGGAGGCATTCGATTCTCGATTCTCTTCAAAGGCAGCCCCATGTAGAGTGCATTACATTAATCCATCTAGAAGGTAATGAGGGTCTGAATGACAGTAGAACCAGTTGTGAAATCTTCCCTGGTTTGCCACTGGTTTGCTGCCCGCGCATGCACAGTGCGTGCCAAACGCATGCTGTGCATGCATGCACAATACATGCCAAATTCGCGCTGTGCACGGAAAAAGGAGGCTTGGGAAGGGAAGTAGAACAGCGAAATCCTTGCTGGTTTTCCTGCTTTCTAGTGATTTTAAATTGAGCAACACAGCTGATTGTCGGAAATACCAGTTCAAACCAACCAATAGCTTTTTTTCGCCGAACTGGTAGCTTTTATCACTACCGTTTCACCTGAACTGATGTGAACCGGTAGGATTTCACCACTGAGTAGAACCCCTGATCCAGGAATAGACCATGGAACTGATGCAAAACCTGAAGTTGCACAATGGCTTTTCTGGTGACAACTATGACCTGTTCCTCAAGCAGGAATTATGAGTCTAGAAGGACTCCAGATTGTAGACATGGGGCATGCCATCCAGTGCTGAAGATTGTAAATTCCAAGATCCTAGAGGCCTCAAAACCCAAAGCCATATGAACTTGCCAGGGTTGAGCTGAAACCTATTATTCCCTATCCAACCTCCCGTAGCCTCCAAACACCAAGACAGGACCTCAATGGCATCACTTAATTTGCCAGGGGAGATGTACAGCTGAGTATCATCAGAAAAGTGATGGTACCAAATCCTGTGGAAACAGTGGGCAAGGGCAGGACTTCTCACTGCCAGCCAATACTGACTGGAAGCAAGTACAGAGTAAGGATGAGAACCAGCACAATACAGTGCTGCCCATCCCAATCCCCAGAAAGTTACCATGGTTGATGGTAATAAACACCACCAAGAGGTCAAGTAGAACTAGGATAGATAAACTAATTCCATTCTGCTCCCGCCAGAGGTCTTCCAAAAGTGCAGCCAATGCTGTTTCAGTCCCATGTCCAATTCTGAAATCCAGCTGAATTATCCAGGATTCTCTGAAGCTGTTATTCAATCACCTTCTCCAATAATATCTCTTCAACATTTTCTGAACCTCTATATGAAATCTTTGATATAAAGCTTTCAAAATGCTTGGTTATCAGTTGGCATTTTCTACTCATTTGGTTACCATAAAAAAGTCACAATTGGTGCAGATGGAAATAGGATGCTGTTCCCAAAGTGTGTTTCCCTCCCCACCACAAGCTTTATAAATATTTTGTTGTTTCTTGTTTGTTTCCAGTCTGCTGATCTTCAGGATGTCATGTTTATAGCCCTGGTAAAGGACAGACCAAAATTTGTTCGTCTCTTTCTTGAAAATGGGCTGAATCTAAGGAAGTTCCTCACTCATGAAGTTTTAACAGAGCTCTATGCAAACAACTTCAGCAATCTGGTCTTTAAAAATCTACAAATTGCTAAGAACTCCTACAGTGATGCTCTTCTTACTTTTGTATGGAAGATGGTAGAGGATTTCAGAAAAGGCATAAAAAAAGAAGACAAAGATGGCAAAGATGACATAGAGATACAGCTGCTGGTATGTCAAGTATAGCTTTTAAACTGAAATTATATACCCATCTGTATAAACTTAAATCCACAGAATTCAATGGGACTTATTTCTAAGTAGATTTTTCTATGTAAAACAAAACAGACATTAAGACTGAATTCCCATATTTGTTAATGTTGGAATTTTTGTTGTAATTATGTCCTTTCAGGATGGATCTCTTATTACGAGGCACCCCTTGCAAGCTCTCTTTATTTGGGCTATCCTTCAAAACAAAAAGGAACTATCCACTGTAATTTGGGAGCAGGTATTTCACATTTCTGCATCACTAACAATTAGATTCATAATCTTTTGAGATAAAAAGTATTCCCTTAGGCTAGATTGAACATATACTTACAAATATTAAAGTCAATAGGAATTACTTCTGCATATACATATTTAGGTTGGATTGGATTATTATGTATGCATAGAGCAAAAGAGATGTCTCTTTTCTACTTAAGGTTTATAAATGCTATAATTTGTGAAAGCTGTGGAGCCCTGTTCCTAAATGAGTTTTTATTATTATTTCTCCTTTTTATATATTGTTTACATGAATGTGGTAATAATATGAAATGTGAATTTAAATTGATATTTAGAATAACATCAATTGAAGCTATATTGAAGATAAAACAAAAATGCAGATATATTTAAAATGTTGGTTTAATTGAATTCTAAACTAGTTTAGTAATATAATTGCAGGAAAAAGTCCTACTCCATGGATTTGTTTAATGGGCTGTTCTATGTCAAGAGGGTCATGGTCAAAAGATTGTTGGGAAATTGCATAGGACAAATTGCTCATCACTTTTAATCATTTTATTGTGCAAGTTAGAGTTTTCAGATGTGGTTTCAGAGAATGGAACCCTTCTCTACTATGCAGCTACATTGCTGTATTGTGAATGTCATTTCAGTGTTAGAATGTCATAAGAGATTACTTAACAATTCTCTTTGCAGACAAGAGGCTGCACATTGGCAGCACTAGGGGCCAGCAAGCTTCTGAAAAGCTTAGCTAAGGTAAAGAATGATATTAATGCTGCTGGAGAATCAGAAGAGTTGGCAAATGAATATGAAACAAGAGCTGTAGGTAAGTTCAATATCAGAAGGTTAGCTATAAATTAAGAGATTAAATACATACGGTTTGCAGTAAGGGAAGAAAGACTAGAATCAAAAGAAAGTGAAGAATAGTTTATATTTAAGTACAGTATATATAAGTATGACAAAAAAGTAAAACATGGTAAATACACCATTTTTGATTAAGTATATCACTTTTTCATGTATAATTCTCAGGACTAAAAATATTCTTGAAAGCTAAAAATAGGAGAATTCAAGTAGTATACAAGCTTGAATAATGGGATTGTTGGAGCATTGAATAGATGCAGGAACACTGGGTTTTTGTATCAGATAGTTATATGTTATCGTAATATTATCAATTATGAGACATTTATTACATTGTTGGCAATATTAGCTTCTTTTCAGATGTAGAAGAGCTTGCAATAGATTTAAACTAACTTTAAGATCCAGATTAATAAAGCTGAATTTACACTTACACTGAGCCATATTTTGGTGATCCATGATTTGTTAAATCAAATAGTATCTTATTAAAATGCTACCTCAGTAGCAATATCATGCTAAATCACCAATCTGGATGGTTAGGCAACACAACATGCTAAGTTAAAAGTAACCATCTACACTTTGGTTTAATATAATGTACAGATTAGAACATTCTGTAGATACATAATTTTATCTAGATTTCTACCCTAATGTTATAATGCAAAACCATATTGACTTTTTATAGTCATTTATGATATATATTTAAACAATATATAGTTCTCTATATATTGCTGAACTACAATTTTTAGTAAGTGTGTTGGGTGAAATTGCTGGGAATTGGAATTGAAAAACAAATTTTAAGTGTCACGTGGGCGAGTCCCTCTGGTGCTGTGAGATGTGTGCCTGTTTGCTCTGTGTGTACGATGTCGAGAAGGAGGAGAGAAGCAGTCAGGTTGAATTCTAGAAAACTTGGCCAAAATTTTCTGCCAGTTCTGTGAGCATGGTTTGGTGGGGGTCACGTGTCTGAGTGGGCATGGTCAACTTGATGTCACTCACAGCAAGGTGCTGCCCCACCAAGCCACACCCACCAAGCCACACCCACAGAACCAGTGGTAAAACAATTTGAATCCCACCTCTGGGATACTCAAATACACACACCAACCTATGTCCTGTTAGAATAATCTCTATACATCTTATCTATCTGGAACATCATGAGGGATATTTGACTGGCATCCTTATTTGGGTGTCTGTTGGGAGGTGATGGGATGGTGATTTTGCAGGCTACTGGGGCAAGGCAGCAATACCAGTGGAGGCAGCAGAGAAGTATTTCTCTGATGGTTATGGCAGTGGTTCCCAAAAGGAGAGCTTTCAGCCAGTGAAGGTAGAAAGGGAATTTCTAGTATCCAATATTCTGTACCAATTCTTTTTAGATGTTTGGTGTTAATTTCTGTGAGCTTTTAGCCAGATTGAATGCCCCACGATTCTTGGCAACCATGATTGCTTCTTGAACTTTCCTTAGCTCTTAGTTTAGTGCAAGGGTGAATGAAACTTGATTTCATTGGGGGCCACATCAGGGTTGTGTTTGACCTCAGGGGGGCAGGATGGCCAGCTCGATGTCATTCATGTTGGGAGCGCCTGTGGTGGCACAAGCGTTCTGCCAGCGAAAATGGGCTCCTGAGCTCCATTTTTGGCTGCAACGGCCTCCTGCAACCCTCTGCCAGTGAAAACACTGGCAGTGCCTCTGCGAGTCAGTGCCTCTGCGGGCCAGTCCTTCACTATTTCCAGGGTGGCCCTGTGGGCCAGACCTAAGCACCTGGTGGGCCAGATCTTAAGGCCCATGGGCCTTAAGTTTGACACCCCTGGTTTAGTGCATCCAGAGCTTGTGATGTCAAATTGAGGTTAGCTAGTGTGCAAGCCGAGGCTATTAATATTTCTGAAATTGCACACAGTGAGCTCTGGGACTCCTACTAATGTGACTGCTTGTCAGGTCCCTATCAGAATGCTGCCATTCTAGAGAGTGTGTGAAATGGTTTGCATGCTTTCACTTTTGCTGTAATTGGTTGGGGAATTTAAGGGGGACAAGTGACCATCTCCACTGACTCCCTCTCTGCCAGTTCCAACGAATATTCAAGGTCGCAATACCCTGAAGAAGACCTCTTGTGCCATCCAGCCTTGGAATTTGTCATAACACATTTGTGGCATTTTATTGGCTGCAGATGGACATGGGGCCTGAGGGCCCTAACCATAGCCCTGTACAATGCATGTGTTGTAATGGGGGGCTGTGCTTCTCCCCAACTGGTGCATGCTGGCTGATGAGGTGAAGATGGACCAAAACTGAAACAAGTATTGTGGTGGCAAAGTGTGGAAGAGAACACATCCTGAGAGAAAGACAGAGATTGCTAAAAGCCAAGCCCAGCCACAATGCTCCTCCGCATTGCTTCAAGTGTGGAAAAGAAGACCATCGGGCAGCACAGTGCAGAGCAACCTGCCCCTTTAAGAAAGCAGAGGTGATGCTGGGAGGAAAAGACTACAACCCCAGGCAAAGGAGATGGCCCTGAAAGGCTCGGAGATTGTGGACTTCATTCCCTCCCCCAATCAAGAGGAGAGAACTCTGACCCCAGCAGAGAAAACCAGGGGCTGACCGACAGCTATTTGGATGACGACCCCTTGATAAGTGGCCCTATTGCACCAGTGACCATGCCCATAGAATTACAACTCCCTGGAATTGAGCAGAAAGCCTCTCTAAAAGGCTTCCTAGACTCAGGGAGCACTAGATGCCTGGTAAGTCCAGCTCTGGTGCAGAAACTGGGGATTCACCTGAGGAGACTCAAAACCCCAATTGCATTTTGCCAACTGGATGGCTCAGTTGCAGGAGGAATCACTGTTATGTTTGCTACTGAACCCTTGGGATGCAGATGGGGGCCCATTCAGAGACTTTAAGCTTCACAATTGCCCCAGGGATGGAGAGGCCTCTCATCCTGGGATTAACCTTGTTAAACAGTGGAACCCACAGGTGGACTGGAGAAAGGGACTATTAAAACTCCCACCAGGCAGAAAACCAACATAGCTGAGAACGTTTGACTAAAGGAGTTTTATGTCAAGAGGTGGGAGCCGCAATGTGAGAGAGATCTCTACTGGCCATCGCAAGGATGTACTGGGACTTGAGGGAAGTTTTCAGTGAAAGGAAGTTGGACAAACTCCCTCCCCATTGGCCAATGGACTATGCCATTGAAATTATTCCAGGGGCCAAACTACTGAAACCAAAAATCTTTGGGAATTTTTTTTGAAAGTTTTTTTTATTTTCATTTCTCTTAAACATACACAAATGTACAATCTCTTAGCCATTATTAATCATACATATTATCTTTTGATTTTCATATTTGTTCAGCCTTCCTCCTAAAATTTTAAAGTATACTTGGGGTTGTTCTTCTACCATTCCGTATCTTCCTTATTTCACAATAACCCTTCCTCTCTTTCTCCCCTCTTTCCCTTCCCTCCCTTCTTCTATTCTTTTCCAGTTTCTTCTGTTCTCCTCTCCTTCCCCTTCTCTCCTTCCCCTTCCTTTCCCCTACTCCTCCCCTCTTCCTCCCTTTCTAACCTTCTCTCCTACTCTTGTTTCCCCTCCCTTTCTTCCTCTCCTTTTCCCTTTCTTCTGTCCCTCTCTCTCCTTTCCTCTCTTCTCCCCTCTTCCTATCTATCCCCCTACTCCTTCCATTCCCTCACCATTGTTGTTTTTCTTTTCAGTTCAATATATTTTCAAGTTGGTGTTCAAGCAACCCTGATCTTCTATTTACATACATTTTCCTTTCAATTTCTTTTCTATTTTACTGGTTATGCATATATCATCATTAATGTACATTTATATAATAACACTTTTTTCATTTCCCCCCTTTCCCCCTTTTTCATTTACTCAGGTGTCATCTGGGTTTCTATTCCTTTTTTGTTTTTTCTCTCATTTACTTTTATCCTATCCAATTTTGTTAATCTCTAATCTGTTCCTTTTCTAACCAATCATCAAATCTTCCCCATGTCTTGAAATATACTGATTCCACTTTATCTTTTATTCTTAGTGTTAATCTATTCATTTCTGCACATTATAAAATTTTCTTTATTATCTCACCTTCTGACAGAATTTTTTCTGCTTTCCAGTTTTGTGCAAATACTATTCTAGCCGCTGTTATTATATGAATGATCAAATATGTATCTTCTTTACCATATTTCACCAGTAAAATACCCAATATAAATGTCTCTGGTCTTAACTCTATATACTGAAGTAGCATTTCTTCTAACCATGTTCATATTTTAACTCAATAATTCTTTGCATGACCACCACATATGATAATATGATCCCGGTGATTGATAACATTTCCAACATTTAGCTGATTTATCTTTAAATATTTTTGCTAATCTTTCTGGTGGCATATGCCATCTATAAAACATTTTATATAAATTTTCTTTATATGCTGTTGCCATTGTTAATTTATAATTCCTTTCCCATAGTTGTTGCCATTTCTCTAATTCAATCATATAGCCAAAGTTTTTTGCCCATGCTATCATTGTTTCTTTTAGCTCTTCATCTTCTAACCTAATTTTCAATAAATAATTATATAGTTTCTTAATCATTTTTTCATCTATTCCCATCAGTATTTCATCTAATTCTGACTTTCCCAAATTAAAACCATATTGTCTCAAATCTTTTTCATATCTTGATTGTATTTGCAGTCGTGTATACCAATCTGTCTCAATCCCTTGTTTCTCTAACTCTTGTTTTTGTTTTAGTTCTCCTTTTTCTGATAAAGTATCCTTATATCTAACAATATTTCTTTTTTTTATTGAAAAGTTTTACAAAAAAACAAAAATTTTCTTCCCCCCATATTCCCCCCACCCTTTCCCTCCCCTCATCCCACCCTCCACCCCAGACTTCCCAGAGCAAAATACAAGGTGTTTCATTTAACA
This sequence comes from Arizona elegans, assembly GCA_022577455.1. NCBI lineage: Eukaryota > Metazoa > Chordata > Lepidosauria > Squamata > Colubridae > Arizona > Arizona elegans. The sequence goes on from JAKOOJ010000001.1 coordinate 163,320,159, forward strand.
ATCATAAGATAGATTAACCTACTTATCCTCAGACTACTAACTCCCCCCTTGAAACCTTAACTCCACTATAGATAACATAATACTTCTAATACTTAACATTCATTCATAAGCTATTTGATACTTTCTTGTCTGACACGTATTTTGAATATAGTCAATCCATCTTCTCCATTCCGATATATATCTTTCTTGTGTATAGTCCTTCAAGTACGCTGAGATTTTCGCCATTTCTGCTAGGTTCGTTACTTTTAGTATCTACTCTTCAATAGTAGGCAAAGAGTCCTTCTTCCCATATAGCGCTACCAACAGTCTAGCTGCTGATATTAGATTCAAAATCAATTTAGTCTCTGATGCTGTACAGTCCGTAGTTATACCCAATAGGAACAATTGAGGAATAAATTTCAACCTTCTTTTCAGAATATTCTGCATCACCCATCAAATTTTTATCCAAAATGCCTTGATTTTCTTACAGGTCCACCATATATGATAATAGGTTGTATCATTAAATTTCATATCTCCAACATTTAGCTTGCAAATTAGAGTACATACATGATAATTTTTTAGGATCTAAGTGCCATCTATAAAACATTTTATAAAAATTCTCTCTCAAATTTTGTGCTTGCGTAAATTTAACATTTCTGACCCAAATCTTTTCCCACATTTCCATCATCACTAGTTCCTGAAAGTTTTATGTCCATTTTATCATACAATCCTTAAACAATTCCGTTTCTGAATCTATTTCCAATAATGCATTATACAACCTTTTAATATGCATCTGACTTTGATCTCTAATCTGTTTCACCAGATTTTCCTCATTTTCCATAATACCAAATTTTTGATCTTCCCTCCATCTAGCTTGAAGCTGACCATACTGAAACCAAGTATAAATTATCCCTTCTTCTTTTAATTCATCTAAAGATTTCAGTTGCAACTTACCCCTTTCCAAAAAAGAAGCTCTTTATAAATAATCACCTCTGTTTTTTGCTCTATACTTATACTTTTGCTCTATACTTATGTTTTCTATTGCATGTCTGGGATTTGCCCATATGGGTATCTTATAGTTTAGCTTATATTGGTACTTTTTCCAAACCCTCAACAACGCATTTCTAAGTATATAACCCTTAAACACTTTATCCACTTTTTTTTCATATAACAAATAAGCATGCCATCCATATAACAAATCATAACCTTCTATGTTTAACATTCTTTCTTCAGTTAAGTTAAACCAATCGCTAATTTGTGGTAAAGCAGGTGTTTCATAATACAATCTTAAGTTAGGCATTTTAAGACCTCCTCTCTCACATATATCCTGTATAATTTTCAGTTTCACTCTTGGTTTCTTCCCAGCCCAGATGAAAGTATTAACCCCTTTCTGCCATTCCATCAAATTTCCATCTTTCTTAAGCACTGGTATCATTTGGAACAAAAATAAAAACCTAGGTAGTACATTCATTTTTATTGCTGCTATCGTTCCCAGTAATGATAATGAACCCTAACTTTTTCCAGTTTTCCATTTCTTTCTGTACTTTTTGCGAAAGAACTTCATAATTGTTTTTAAACAATTTCATGTTTGAGGCTGCAATATATACTCCTAGATACTTAACCTTTTTAACTACTTCAAACCCCGTTATTCTCCCTAAGTCTTCTCTTTGAGTTATGGACATATTTTTAGTTATCATCTTTGTCTTATGAAGATTTACTTTAAATCCAGATACTTTGCCATATTGAGCTACTATCCAACATATAGGGAGCCGCTTCTATAGGTTGAGATAAAGTAAGAACCAGGTCATCTGCAAACGCTCTTAATCTATAATCCTGCTGTCTAATTACAATTCCTTTTATTTTATCAGAGTCACGTAACTTATTCAACAAAACTTCTAAAGTTAAGATAAACAACAATGGCAACAAGGGACAACCCGGCCTTGTACCTTTCTCAATTTTAAAGACTTCTGTTAGGCCTCCATTAACTATTATTTGTGCTGTTCGTTCCTGATATATTGCTCTAATTGAATGTATAAAATACTCCCCAAAATGCATTTTTTCTATTATCTTAAACAGGAATTGCCAATTCAATCGATCAAATGCTTTCTCTGCATCCAAAAATATGAACGCTGCAGGGACCTGGTTGTTTTTTTCCAAATATTCCAATAGGTTTATAATTTGTCTAACATTATATTTCATTTGCCTCCCTTTTATAAAGCCTGATTGATCATTATGAATTGTTTATTGCATAACTGGCATTAGTCTATTCGCTAATATTTTAGCAAAAATTTTATAATCCGTGTTCAAAAGTGAAATTGGCCTAAAATTTTCAGGTTTAGTACAATTTTGATCTTCCTTCGGGATCAGTGAAACAAAAGCTGTTTGCCAAGAGGGTGGGACTCCTCCCCCTAATTGAATTTTACAAAATAGAACTCTAAGCGGTTCTACCATTTCAAGCTGTAAATTCTTATAATAAACAGCTGTTAATCCATCTGTTCTCGGAGCTTTCCCTACTTTTAATTGCTTAATTGCATCAGTAATCTCATCAGAAGTTATTGGTTGATTCAATCCTTCCCTCTGTTCCAACGTTAATTCAGGACTATTCCCTTCCTTTAAGTATCTATCTATATCTATACCTTGTATTGAGTCGCTAGCATATAACTTTGTATAAAATTCTAAAAAAGCCTTTTTGATCATATTCTGTTGGTAAACTTGCTTACCTCTAAATTCTACCTTACCAATGACTTGTGATTTCTGTTTTTTCCTCAACATGTAGGCCAACCACCTACCTGGTTTATTGGCATTACAAAATGTATTATGTTTAGCATACTGTAAGCTAGTTGCCACCTGATCAGCCATTAACATACTAAATTGCCCTCATAGTATATTTATTGTTTCTTTTACTTTCTTGTCTCCTGGATTAAGTATGAGTGATTGTTCTTTCTTTTTTATTTCTTCCTCTATCTCTTTCTGCTTCTTTTGTTGTTTTAGTCTATGTTTATTATTCATGTGTATTAACATGTCATTTAGTCTATGTTTATTATTCATGTGTATTAACATGTCATATAAGCCTTACTAGCATTCCAGACCATTTCCATGGAAGTACCCTTATTCATATTAATTACAAAAAATTCTTTCATTTGTTTTTTAAGCTCTTTCACATTTTCTTCATATCTAAATAAATTTCCATTTAATCTCCAAGACCTCTTTTCTCCCCTCTCCTGTTCAAATTCCACCCAAACCGGACTGTGATCAGTTAAAGTTCTTGGATATATCTTCGTCTTCTTCACCCTGGAAATGAAATCATTTGTGGTTAGTATAAAATCAATCCTGGAGAAGGATTGATGTCTATCAGAAAAAAAAAGTAAAGTCTCTTTCCTCCACATTAGTTCTCTCCAAATATCTCTCAGAGATTTATAATCCCATTGTATTATTTTAGTATGTAGAAATTTATAAAACTTGTCTTGTTGCTGATTAGGGGCATATATTCCAATAAAAAGCATTTTTCCAGTCTGTGTTGATAATTCAATTGCAATATATCTTCCTTGATCATCTGCCTCAATTAGATTAGCTGATAGTCCTTTCCTTACATATATGACTAGCCCATTTTTCTTCTCTGGTGCTGATGCCACAAAATGTGTACCTAATCTTGAATTTATCAAATATTTTTGATCTGATAATCTAATATGTGTTTCTTGCAAGCAAATAACGTCATTGTTAAATTGTTTCAAGTAGTGAAATACTTTCTTTTTTGTGGTGAATTTAAGCCATTGACATTCCAAGATAGGAATTTAGTTGCCACCTTTAGCCTTTCGAAGCCGTATGAGCATCAGCTGAAGCTCCTCCTCCACCTTACTCTTCGGCCTAGCCCCCCCCCCCCACTCCCACTGCTTCTGTTTTTTGAACTTCTTGAGATAAATCTTGAGATTGTTGCCTTTTTGATTGTTGTTCTTGAAGTTTATAAGTTGATCGAGTCAGTCATTGTACTTTCAGCTCTCCCTTCTTAGATGGTTCCAAAGTTGGAGATAAGCCCCCAAGATCCAAATCTTCTTCCATGATAATTCCTCCAGCTGCAACTTCAGCATAGGTTTGTATCTGTTTTCCATCTTTTTCTTGTTGTAACATCTCCATTTTCTTCCTTCCCCGCCCCCACCCTGGTGAGGGTGGTTATCCAGCCTTTAAAAATTTACATAGAAGTCTTTTGCCTTCCAGACTGTGTTTAACCGGTATCTTTCTCCATTATAAGTCACCAATAGACCAATTGGAACGTCCCATCTGTATGCCACTTGTTGATTTCTCAGCTCATTTACCAAAAAGCCAAAGTCTTTTCTACTTCTCAGCATCTTTGAAGGAATCTCTTTCAAAACCACCACCTCTTGCCCAGCCACCTGAACTTTATTCTTGTAGGAAGCTTGTAAGATATAGTTTCTGATCCTCCTAGTTGTAAAATAGATCACCACATCTCTTGGCAGCTGCCTTTGTTTTGCCAGCCAGGAATTAACCCTGTAAATTTTATCAATTTGGCTTGCCACATCTTCTGGTCTTTCTTTAATTATCTCTGCAATAGCATCAGCACAAATATCTTTTAGGTTTTCTTTACTATTTTCTTTCAGGCCTCTCAATCTCAGAGTAAACTCCATGGACCTGTATTGTAACATTACCAATTCATCATCCACTTTCTTTGTTCTGGTCATAACATCTCCCATTTTGCTTTCCAAATTTAAACTGGCTTGATTAATTTCTTCAACTTTCCCGTCAAGCTGGATAACAAGGTTTGACAATCCTGATACAGCATAAGCAATATCCTCTCTTATCTCATTGTGTTTCTCTGCAATCACTTCCTTAATTGAATTTATATCCTCCTCAACTTTCTTTAATTTCCCTTCCACAACTAATGTTAAGTTATTCATAGCTTCTTTCATTGCTGTTGCTTGATTATTCATGGCTTCTTTCATAAATTCTTTAAAATCATTAAGTGCTGCATCCTGACTCTGACTCTGACTCTGTGAATCAGCCAGAAATTGTGCTTTCTGTGTCACCACTGACACAACTGGACAACCTCCCTCTCCTTTAACAACTCCTGGTTTCACTTGTCTAGAAGCCATTTTTTCCCCTCTTTTAAAGAGATCTTCTTCTTTTCCCCCCAAAGCCACAAAGCCACAAAGTCTTTTAAACAACTTTAAAATGTTTGTAATTTATAGTCTCTAATTTATCAGGCAGGATAATTTTCTTTCCCACAAGCTCTCACTTCCCAGCAGTTAATAAGCAGCTAATCCACTCTCCCAGCGCAAAGTTCTCAACCACTTTTGTTTCTGGCTTTCACTTTCAAAACCATAACAAAGACACCATCTTCCGCCTCCAGCTCAATGAGATTCAATTTGAAACAAAGTAACTTCGGAGTTAAGCTCCGTACTTTTAAAGCTTGTTCTCCTGTTTTCCGCTCTGCCTGCACTTGTAATCAGTCAAACTCACTTTTGAAAGCAGGATCGGATCGCGGCTTCTCGCTCTGCTTTCGCAGAGTCATTTTGGCTTCGGAGCTTCTTGGCGGGCTGGCTGGGGAGCTCTCAAAGCCTCTGGAAATATTCCAGAGGGCTTTCGGGGAGCTCTACTCTCGCCCACCGGCTCTCCTCTCCTTCTTTTCCTGAAGGGGAGGTTTTTCAGCCACCAGACAGCCGGTTTGCGCTGTCAAAGCGGCTTTTATGAAGACGCAGGGCTGGTGGTCTTAGAAGACCGTCCACGAAGCCTGCGGTGCCGACCAGAAGTCTAACAATATTTCTTATATTAATAATATTTGGGTGTGTCAAAGCTGCTATTGTTGAAAGCCACATTGGTATTCTCATGTAATGTTTTTCTTTCACTCTCTCCCATATTGTTAACAAGCCATTTTTTACATAATGTCTCTGGAAGTATCCATGTATCCTGTTTTTCCCATACCATAGGAAGGCGTGCCAACCTAATTGCAAATCATGTCCCTCCAAAGTCAATAGTCTTGTATTTCTCAATAAAATCCATTCTTTAATCCATGTTAGCGCTGCTGCTTGGTAATCCAAACCTGCCTCTAATTCTTGAGTCTTATAACATTTTTATATTAATTCTTGCTTTTTTCCCTTGCCATACATATTTCCACATTATTCTATTCAAATTCTCAAAGTACTTTTTCTCAAACTTTATTGGTATCATTTGGAAAAGAAATAAGATTCTTGGTAGTATGTTCATCTTGATTAATGCTATCCTTCCCATTAATGATAATTGCAGATTTTTCCTAGTCTATTTCAATTTGATTTCTCAGTTTATAGTAACTATCTTCCTTGACAGTTACATATCTTGAGGTTAATTGGATACCCAAATATTTCACTTTCTTCACTATTTGAATATCTAACTTCTCCATTAATTCTTTTGTTGTTTGTCTCTCATATTTTAACTAAGATTTTTGTCTTATCCTTATTGATTTTCAGTCCCACTACTTCTCCATATTCTTCTATTTGCTCAAGTAATTTTGGGCCTGTTTCTATAGGCTCTTCTAAACACCAATAACATCTGCAAATGCTTGCAATTTATATTCTTTCTTTTTAATTTTCATTCCTTTTAGTTCCTTACCTTGTCTTACCTTTCTGTTTAAAATCTCTAGTGTCAGTATAAATAGTAATGGAGATAACAGACATCCTTTTCTAATATCCACTTTTTCTGTCATTTCACCATTTACAATCACCTTTGCCAATTGACCTTTATATATAGTTTTGATCATATTTAGAAACCTATCCCTAAAATCCATCATTTGTAATTGTGTTATCATGAATTGCCAATTCATGTTATCAAACGCTTTCTGTGCATCTAAAAATAACAGCGCCATTTGTTTTTCTGAATGTGCTTCATAGTATTCCAATGTATTCAATATAATTTGCATATTGTCTCTAATCTGCCTTTTAGGTAAAAAGCCATTCTGATCTGGGTGTATAAATTCATTTAACAGTTTCTTCAATCTTTCAGCCATAATTGATGCAAAAATTTTAATAGAGAAATTGGTCTGTAATTCTTTATTTGTTGTAGATCTGATTCTTCTTTTGGTATAAGAGTTATATACACCTCCATACACGAGTCTGGAATCTTAGCTTCTAATAATAGGTCATTGAATACCTGCAACATTACATTACTTAATATATCTTGTAGCATTTTATATAACTCTGCTGGTAGTCCATTCGATCCTGGTGTTTTACCATTTTTTTGTCTTTTAATTCCCTCCATTAATTCCATCATTGATATTCTTTCTTCTAATGCCTTTTTGAATTTTTCTGAGATCTTAGGTATTTCAGCTTTTTCTAAGTATTGTTCTATCTTTCCCTTTGCAACTGTCTCTTGCTGATATAGCCTTTTATAATATTTCTCAATTATTTTTTTCTTTTCCTCATTTTGGTAACATATCTTCCCATCTTGTTCTAATAGTTGGTTTATTAATTTCTTTTCTTTCTTCTTTTTCATTTTATATGGCAATATACTTCCCCTGCGCATGCACAAGATGGCGGACCTCCGAGGGGCTCGCTGTTGTGGTTGATGGGGAAAAGGAGAACTTTGGAAATGTCGGAGGCCGCTGTAATGATCCTGGGCCCCACGTTCAGCATGCCAATGGTCTGACGGCTCGAATGTGCCATCCCTTATTGGGATTGGCCCGGGGATGGCAGAGCTACAGCGAGGAGATGTAATTGGAGTGCTGTAAGGAGAGCGGCAGTGGCGATGGCGGCCTCCACGATGACTCCACAGCCGCGGAGCCCCAGAGATCGGGCATTTCATCCTACGGACCGATTGCAGGAGGTGAAGGAGTTAAGGTGGTCTGGGGAGTCTAACTGAGCCGGATGGAGAACTGAGGGAGTCGAGGGGATCATCTATAGCGACCCAAGCCTCCCTTCGATTTGATGGCGGCCGAAAAAGAGCTGGGCTGCTGGGTGGGGTGCGGGAAGCAGAGGGCGATGGACCCGGCACCCGGAGGCTCGGAGGCCTGCAGGCCGCTTCAAACAGTTATTTAGCCCAGATTGAGGCTTGGGGTGTATGGTCCAGCGGTCAGCTGCACCTGAAACCCCCCCCCTTCCCAGACCTGGGAAGATTGTGGCAGAATTTGCTTGGAGAAGACGGGAAGGACTATTGGGGGTGATTTGGCCCGGAACATCGAAGGGAGTTGGGGAGTGATAGAGGGGGATTGCCAATTACCATCTGGTTTCCCCTTGGATTCGCTCCCCGCCCCTATGAAAATGGCCTCCCCCCATTGCTGCCTGGATCTCTATTAGGTCGGCCCATTTTCCCATCATTACTGACTCTGGGATTTTATTATCACCCTCCTGGATTTTTTATGTTTGATCTCTATCTCCTTCTGCTGCTGGCTAGTTTATCCCTGCTGCCCGATTACCACCTTTAGGCCTTGGCTCGGGGGAGGAGAAATTGCAGGCTGGAGGGAGAAGCTGAGAGTCCAGGTCAAGGACTGCTGTTTCATCTGCAGGGAGAGAGTGACTATTGTTGGCCCTTGACATCCAGCCGCTGTGAGAGAACGGCTGTGGCCATCCGCCTGCACTGCAACTATCTGATCTGGTCGCCCCATCACTGTGAGAGAGTGAAGGGGCCCCAGCTTCATCCTGGCCAGCCTTTTTTGCCATCTCTCACCTCAATGACTATCTTTAAATATTGCTGACATCCAAAGTTCCCCCTTTCCATCTCATCATACTTGTATGGCTTATACCTCGGCAGATTTGCTCGCGCTGCGAGATGCCCCTCTCTCGCGGCGATGGCTTTCCACTTTATCGAAGGCCTACCTTAAGGACAGACTTTGGAGCCCCGAGAGGTGGCATGTTTTAAAGCAGGGATTGAGGGGTTTTTTAATTAGGGTTTTTAATAATCTTTTAAGGGGAACTGGGAGGGCGACCAAAGGGGATTGGGGGGGGGGGTAATCCACCTAGGTCAGGGCCCAGCCCGGCACAGGGTAATGGTTTGGAGGGCGCAGGACAAGGGATTGGGGATATCATCAACACGGTGGATGGGAGGGGCAGATAGCAGAGGACCTTATCTTGTGCCGGGGTGTGCACTCGCTACTTGAGAGCGATTGCGCGCCCCGGTCCTCAAGGCTCCCCTCGGATACTAGGTGGCTTAGATACTCAGGACCTGGGCCTCCGGCTGATGCTGTGCAACGCCAGGTCCGTGGTAAATAAGGCCCCCCTCATTTACGATCTTATTCAAGAGGGGGGAGCGGACCTGGCGGGTATTACGGAGACCTGGTTGGGCCCCGAGGGAGGGGTCCCTCTGGTTGAGATGTGCCCACCAGGCTTCAGAGCATTCCATCAGCCGAGGGCCCAGGGGAGGGGCGGGGAGGTGGCAGTTATTATTAAAGGAGGTCTTGGTCCGAGGGAGACCACTGTGCCACAGATTGCCGGATGTGAGTCCCTCTGTGAGATGGGGTCATGGGGTTCAGATGGGCTTGCTGCTTACGTACCTGGCTCCCTGCCGCGTGGCAATGGCCCTGTCCGAGCTACTTGACGTGATAGCCACGGTGGCAGTTGATACACCCAGGCTTATGGTCATCGGTGATTTCAACTTGCCGTCCATTGGTGAAACATCGGAGATGGCTCGGGAGTTCATGGCTTCCATGATGGCCATGGACCTGACCCAGTTAGTTCATGGCCCCACTCACAGGGGGGGGACACACGCTGGACCTGATTTTTGTCTCTGGCCAGTGGTTGAGTGGTCTTATTATAGGGGATATAGACATGAAACCCTTGTCATGGTCAGATCACTCACTCCTTCGTCTGGACCTTCGAACTGCTACACCCTGCCGCAGGGAGGCGGACCCAATTAGATGGATCTGCCCCAGGTGCCTGATGGATCCTGATAGGTTCCAGATGGAGCTTGGGCCAATTCCTGAAGATCTGGCACACGACTCGGCCGAGGACCTGGTAGCTGCCTGGGATCGCGCGGCTGGTGGGGCCTTGGATCGAGTCGTGCCTTTGCGGCCTCTGACCCGGTGTCGATCCCTCGCGACTCCTTGGTTCACCGAGGAGCTGAGGGAGATGAAATGCCAGAAAAGATGCCTAGAGAGCAGTTGGAGGGCCAGTCTCGCTGAATCTGACCTAACACTGGTAAGGTCGCATATTAAGACCTACCTAGTAGCGATAAAGATGGCAAAGTTTAATTACTTTTCCGCCTCTATTGCATCATCAGGGAATCGTCCGGCCACCCTGTTCTGGGTAACCCACTCCCTGCTCCACCTGGGAGCACGGGAGGATCCCTTGGAAGGCAGGGCGGAGGATTTCGTACAATACCTGCATGACAAAATCACTCAGATCCAGGGGGATTTGGACTCTGACTGGGTAGATCAGGGCAGGGTGATGAGGAATAGTCTTGAGAATGATACCTGGGAGGAGTTTGATGCTGTGACTCCCGATGATGTGGACAGGATTTTGGAGATACTTAGTGCGGCCACATGTTTACTGGACCCGTGTCCCTCCTGGTTGGTACTGGCTTCCCAGGAGGTTACACGAGGCTGGCTCCAGGGTGTTATCAATGCTTCGTTGAGTGAGGGTCACTTCCCCGCCGCCTTGAAAGAGGTGGTGGTGAAGCCTCTCCTCAAGAAGCCGTCCCTGGATCCGGCAATATTGGCCAACTACCATCCTGTCTCCAACCTTCGCTTCGTGGCGAGGGTTGTTGAGAGTGTGGTCACGCGACAGTTTCCACAATTCCTGGAGGAAACATCCTATCTAGATCTGTTCAAGGTGGGTTTCAGGCCCGGGAACAGCACAGAAACGGCATTGGTCGCGTTGGTTGATGATCTCTGGAGGGCTCAGGACAGGGGTTGCTCCTCTGTTCTGGTCCTGTTAGACCTCTCAGTGGCTTTTGATACCATTGACCATGGTATCATGCTGCACCGGTTGGAAGAGTTGGGGATGGGGGGCACCGTGTTATGGTGGTTCTCCTCCTTTCTCTCCGACAGGTCGCAGTTCGTGTTGGCAGGGGGGCAGAGGTCGACCTCGAGGCCTCTTATATGTGGAGTGCCTCAGGGGTCGGTCCTCTCGCCCCTCCTGTTCAACATTTATGTGAAGCCGCTGGGCGAGATCATCCGTGGCTTTGGGGTGAGATACCACCAGTACGCTGATGACACCCAGCTGTACATCTCCACCCCAGGCCACCCCAATGATGCCCTTGAAGTGATGTCCCAGTGCCTGGAGGCTGTGCGGATCTGGATGGGGAGGAACAGGCTCAGGCTCAACCCTTCCAAGACTGAGTGGCTGTGGCTCCCGGCATCCCGATATAGTCAGTTGACTCCATCACTGACTATTGGGGGTGAGTCGTTGGCCCCCACAGAGAGGGCTTGCAATCTGGGAATCCTCCTGGATATGCAGCTGTCCTTGGAGGAACATCTGACGGCGGTAACCAGGGGGACCTTTTGTCAGTTTCGCCTGATTCGCCAGTTGCGGCCCTTTCTTGATCGGGATTCCCTGTGCAGTCACTCATGCCCTCGTCACCTCTTGCCTTGACTACTGCAACGCTCTCTACATGGGGCTCCCCTTGAAGAGCACCCGGAGGCTCCAACTGGTCCAGAACGCAGCAGCGCGGGTAGTGACGGGAGCAGCATGGCGCTCCCATGTAACACCGCTCCTGCGTGAGCTGCACTGGCTCTCGGTGGTCTTCCGGGTGCGCTTCAAAGTGTTGGTTATCACCTTTAAAGCGCTCCATGGCATAGGGCCTAGCTATCTTCGAGACCGCCTGCTGCCACCGACGACCTCCCATCGACCCATGCGCTCCCACAGAGAGGGCCTCCTCAGGGTGCCATTAGCCAAACAGTGCAGGCTGGTGACCCCCAGGGGGCCTTCTCTGTGGGGGCACCTACCTTCTGGAATCAATTGCCCCCAGAGATAAGGAGAATCCAAGACCTCAGTGCCTTCCTCCGTGCCCTTAAAACCTTCCTTTTCCAGCAAGCCGGGCTGGCCTAATTTTTTAAGTGTTTTTAATTGTTTTGTTTATCGTTTTTAATTAATGGGGCCAAATTTATATATATATATTTAATTGTATTTTAATATTTGTACTTGATGTTTTTACTTGGCTGTTCACCGCCCTGAGTCCTCAGGGAGAAGGGCGGTATACAAATTCAAAATAAAAGAAAATTAATAAATAAAATAAACCATCGTCCTGGTTTATTTGCATTTTGAAAAAAAAATTGCTTTGTTGACTTTATTTTATTTGCCAAATCTTCATTTTCCATTAAATTCAATTTGTGTTTTTGCAAATTTTAAAATTTTAACCCTTCAATTGTAAATCTCAGGATTTTAAAGTTCATTCATATATTAATATTAATTTTGGCAAAAAGCCATTCTGTCCAATCTGCTTTCTTTTTTTAAATCAATTTTCACACTTATTTAATATTGTCTTTATTTATGGCCTCTGCTTTTTTGCTGCTGTTACCGGAAGTGGGAAGGTAGCCATCCGTTCCCTCCCCTTTTCACTTTTGCCATTCTTCAATAAAGTTTTTAAAACCAGGGTGTAAAATAATAAAAGAAATCTTGTTTTCAAGGCAACAGTTCAGTCTCACCCAGACGATCCACCTCGCTTTCTACTCTCTTTCTGTGTGACCGCCCCAGCTTTGAGACAGCTCCCAATAGCTGTCTTCCCAGCTGTTGGGTCAGAGGCTATTTGCCGGCACTTCAGGGAAGTGGCTTCCCTGTTTCACAAGCCTGTGCCTCCATTCTTCACCATCCGTATGAGAGGGCTACGATCCTCTATGGACCCCCAAAATGGTTAGGATATCAATGCTTCTCCAGAGCCCCAAAGTTCACATTGTGTTGCCAGGACATTGACCATGCCCCCTTCCCTCCTAGGGAATTAGATGAACTCCAAACATTCATCAACACAAACCTGGCTCAGGGTTTTATCCAACCAGCTAGACCCCAGGTGGCCACCCATTTTATTTAGAGAAAAGAAAGATGTGTCTTTGCATCTCTGTGTGGATTATAGATCTCTTAACACCATTTGTGTGCAAAATAAGTACCTCCTTCCCCTCATGAAGGACATGCTAGCCCACCTGGTGAGGGGGAGGATTTTCACCAAGTTGGACTTGTGGAGGCTTACTACCATTTTAGGATGAGAGAAGGAGATGAGTGGAAGTCTGCTTTCAACTGCCCCCTTGGCTGCTTTCAGTTTACAGTGTTCCCATTCAGCCTGCAGGGGGCACCTGCAGTGTTCATGCAACTAGTAAATGAGGTCCTGCATAAACACTTATACAAGGGTGTTCTGGTGTATTTGGATGACATGTAATCTAGTCAGAAACAAAAGCTGAACATGTAAATCTAGTTATAGCTGTCTTACAGAAGCTCCGGGCTGCTCCGATCTTTCATTTATCAAGTATATTAACTGAGACTGAACAACATGGGGTATCTGGGAAAAAGAAGCCTATCCAGTTAGATGGGCACTCCTTTCTTGGAGGCATTTCTTGGAGGGTTACAGGGAGATGACAGACATTGTACCCAGCCAGAGGAGGGGGATGGGAATCCCTCATCCCTGGACATTCTGGTGGCAGTGATAATAGCAAATCTCAAGCTATGGTTATTTGGATGTTACAAAACTGAACTTGGGACTTTGCTCTAGAATTGAATTTTGGTCTTTTCTCCAAGATCAGGGCATGATTATAAACAGTGGCCTGGACTGCAAACTGTCAGGTCTCCACATCACTGAAGCCTTGGGATAGGGATTGATAACCACAAGTGGTTTGAGAAGCCATGAAAATTTACCATATAAAATTTAACAGGAAAATTTAAAAACCAAGAACAGCTTTTTAACTATTCTGAATTTTAATTGTTCTAGAATTGTTCACAGAATGTTACAGCAGTGATGAAGATCTGGCAGAACAGTTACTTATTTATTCCTGTGAAGCATGGGGTGGAAACAGTTGTCTAGAACTTGCGGTAGAAGCTAAGGATCAACAATTCATTGCTCAGCCAGGAGTCCAGGTAAAATAGCAAAGATAAGAACATATAACTTATTTACAGGTTTTATTTGCTGAAACAGAACAGACTATTAATCCATTAATTTTGCGATTAAAACTGTTGAGTAAGATTTAATTATGAACATATTAAATATAAGATTGTATGGTAAATATAATGTACCTTGCTCATGTCAATATTAATTTCATTCATGGAAAATACTTTTATCTGAAATAGCTCTTTGATGATAGAGAAAAATGATTTCTGTTAGAATAATTAGGAATTCAGAAACTTGTCATTTCTCTCTCTTCTCAAATTTAAATGCAGAGAAGCCATGTGTTTGAAAAAGCTGCATGTCTGAGATTTGGAACAGGAAAACAATAATCAGGAAACAGATTAAGTGAAATACCCATTATATCTCCCTGCTTCTACTTGCTGTCACAAAATCAGCTTTTTCAAATGGTTCACTTCATTCTGCAGAAAATGTGCAGCATTAGTATCTCATTATTGAAATAAAATTAATCAATAAAAGAAGCTTTACATTTAGTAAAATATGTCCATAATTATTTGGAAAGTATTTTGAAAAACTTTTATTTTAGAGTTATAGAATATAAACCTTGAAAGGAACCTGTAAAGGCCAGCTTCTTCCCCCATCCCAAGAAAGTACGAACTCTTGAAAACTTTGTATTTCAAAAGGAGCCTTTTATTGAAAGGGATGAAAGCAAGTCAAAACTCAAAGCAGGTTCTGGGGCCCCTCAGGGCATGCAGTTCAGCATAAAGGAAATTAGGAACCCCCTCCCCACTGTCCGATGTGGATTCCGACCAATCCGCCAGTGTGAAGATAAATTGTACCAGCCTCTCTGAGAACCAGATAAGAAGAGCTTCTCAGGATCATCTTGCAATCCACTCATTCCCCCCCTCCCCTTTCATTTTCCAAGGTGTGAGAATTCTCCAGGCATTCCTGGCACCAGGCAATGATTATAAATCAGGTTAAAGTTTATACAAAGAGGACCAGGCAGGAAATAGGATACTTAGGACACATAGGAAAAAGAACTAAATGTGAAAACTCCAAATCCCCCTCCCCTTCTTCCATGAAGAATGGCAGATACACGGATCTGACATATTGCCCTCCTCAGAAAAATGGAAAATCCACCTAGAAAGACATAAAAAAAATAATGCATTAAGATTTAGGATGGTTTGTGTAGGCATTTCAGGTGGAGTTTCCTTAACAGTGTGGGGGCTTTTACATGTTTTTTGGCTACCCATTCATTCCGAGAGAATGGTAGGTGTTTTCATGCCACTAAATATTGTGAGGAGCTGTGGTGAGTGCAGGAGTCAAGGATAGCTTTGATTTCAAAATGTTGTTCTCCTTCCACCATAATGGGGGTTGGAGGTGTGGGCAAAGAGGGGTCTGACATTTGAAGTGATTTCTGGCTTGAGTTCTGGCTGCAGTGAAACACGGATGAACCTGCCTAAGTGTCTTAAGAAGGAGGAGTTCTGTGACAGGGTTTATGATTCTGGTGATGGGAAATGGGCCAATGAAGTTTGGCCCCAGTTTCTTAGATAGTTGTAAGGATTGGAGAAACTTTGTGGATAGATATACACGGTCCCCAACCTTGAATGGTTTGGGTTTGCAGCGTTTCTTGTCTGTTTGAATTTTAAAAGCTGCTCTAGCCTCTTGTAGAGCTAGTCTGACCACTGGTCAAGTGGTTTGTAGGTTGTTTATCCACTCCTTAAGGGAGGGGATGGCAGGTTCCTTAGCTGATAGCTTTGGCATGGGGTTAAATTCTTGTTCTGTGGCAACCTGAAATGGGGTGAAACCAATGCTACTGTGTGCAGAGTTGTTGTAAGCTACTTCAGCAAAGGTAACAGGTCAGTCCAATTGTCCTGTTGGTAGTTAATAAAACATCTTAAATATGTTTTTAAGCCATTAGCTTTCTCTAAACCTCCCCCCCCCCATTCATTTGGGGGTGGTGTGAAGAAGACAGCCCCTGGGCGGAGCCTAATAGATTTAAGAAAGCCCGCCAAAATTTGGAGGTGAATTGGACACCCCTGTCTGAGATAATCTGTTGGGGAGCTCAATGGAGGCGATAAATTTATTTTTTCCAAATATAAACATAAAACATAACTTTCAAGAGCAAAAATCTCAACCCGGTCATAGATGGTTACCACGCTTACATTCCTTTCACAAGCTCAATTCACAATTTCCATTACATCTTTTATAAATAAACAAAAAAGAAAAGAAAAGAAGATAAAAAAGAAATTCAAAACTTAAAAAAACCAAATTTAACTCAAATTTAACATTTTCATCTATATAAATCTGTTATATCTATCCAAAATTAGTTTCAAATTCACTTTCACTCATTTTTACATCTGCATAACAATTCTAAACATATCTTTATTCTTCTTTACCTTATATCTTATACAAGTCATATCAAAATAATTTTTACAATATTCTAACCTCTTGTTAAGTGTTTACCTTACAATTTTATCACCATTTATTCTTAATTTCAATTCAATACCACTCCATTTTTATTAGATTTTAAAAAACAACATTTTGTCTAATTTTAATCCTTTGACCCTTATCCTTAAATCAGTTTACCTTAGTTTTTTTTCTCCCAGTTTACATATTACACAGATTTCTCACAAAGACATGTTTTATTTACTCCAATTTCTAATATATTTTCCACTATATCTCCCTCTAATATTTAACTATCTTCCAGCTTATTCTATTTGATTAATTCTCAACTTGATCCCCTCCAAAACACCAACTATTTAGTTAATTTCAGAATAGTTCCTCAATCTCCTCCAACTCTCCTCCTATTTGTTGGGCTGATTTCCAGCATAGTCTCCTCCTTAACTCCCTCCATTGTTTGGCTGATTTCCAGCATAATCTATTGTAAATAAAAAATATTTTTTTAAAAAATGGAGGCGATAAATGTGGATTAAAAACACTTCAATTGAGATGGAGAGAAGATCAAAAAACCGGTTTAATGTTGCATGAAGAAGAATTGGTTCGACAGATAAAAGAGAAAGGTCCAATGCATATTAAGAGGATTTATAATATCTTGTTAGAAAGAGATTCAGAAAATGAATTGGTTAAAGATTGTATGATAAAATGGATGCAAAATTTTGGAGAACCAGTTATGATGGAAACATGGGAAAAAATATGGGTTCAGAATGTTAAGTTTACACAGTCACAGAATTTAAGGGAAAACTTTTATAAAATGTTTTATAGGTGGCATTTAGATCCCAAGAAACTGTCATGTATGTATCCCAATGTTCAACCGAAATGTTGGTGATGCGATTATTTAGATGCTACATATTACCATATATGGTGCACATGCAAGAAAGTTAAGGCTTTTTGGATAAAGATTTGGTGGGTTATGCAAAATGTTTTAAAGAAAAAAATTCAATTTTCTCCACATTTGTTTTTACTGGGTATAGTTAAGGGTTTTTCAGTGGGTGAAACAAAATTGATATTGCATATGGTGACAGCAGCCAGGTTACTGATTGGTCAATACTGGAAAAGGGTTGATGTGCCTACAATTCAAGAATGGACTTTGAAGATGGCCAGTTTTGCAGAAATGGCGAAGATATCAGCATATTTAAAAGATCAGACTCAAGAGACTTATGTATGGAAGTGGAAGAATTATGTCCAGAATAAATACCAAACCAGGAAGTACCAGATAGTTTTTAGCTAAATGTTGTGTAGAAATGTATAGTTTATAGGGGGCAAAATAGCTTATTGTGATGTAGAAATGTATAGTGCATAGGGAGGAGAATAGAGGGGTGGTAAAATATGATATAACACAATGTGGATGGATTTCACCTTGGGGAAGTCAGGGGGAGGGAGGGTTTGGGGGGGTTAGGGAGGGATGGGGGAAATGGGGGAAAATTGTTGTTTGTAAAACTTTTTCAATAAAAATAAAACATTTTTGCTAATGCCTTGACTGTTGGGATCTTCTGTCAGTATATGAAATGGACCTGTTTTGAAAAGTGGTCCATTACAACCCAAATAACTGTGTTTCCCATGCTGTCAGGCACCTCCACTATAAAATTCATAGAAATCTCTCTCCAAGGTGCTGAAGGATCTGCTACAGTTTGTAAGAGCCTTGGGGACTTTCCTTGTCGTCTTTTTGCAGCTGCGCAGGTGGGGCAGTTAGCCACATAGTTCTCAATATCTTTTTTAAGGAATTGCCACCAGAATTGCCTTTTGATTAGGTGTAGCATTTTCACAAATCCAAAATGTCCAGCTATCTTGGAGTCTTGGCATAGTTTCATAAACTCCAATCTTTGGCTAGCAGGTATGTAAAGTTTGTTTTCAACCCAGGCTAAATCACCTTTGAGCAAACAAATGTTTTTGTGTGCTTAGAACCAGTCATCCTTAAGTAGTGCTTCCTTAAATTTTGAGACCATGGCATTCTCGGCAAGCTTTTTGGCTTGTGCTCAGGTAATTACTTTGGTGATTAACTGGGGTGTTTGGAGCATAGGTTTAACAATTTCAGTCTTTTTACTGTTCCATTGTGGTTTTCTGGACAGAGCATCAGCTAAAAGGTTTTTTCCTCCTGGGAGATATTTGAGGTTAAAATTAAAATGTTTAAAGTATTGCGCCCAACGTACTTGTTTGAGGGAGAATTTTCATGGAGTCTTCAGGGCTTCTAAATTTATATGATCAGTCCAGACTTCAAAGGGTATTTTGTTCCCTTCTAAGAATTGTCTCCATGTGAGGAGGACCCATCGTACTGCATAAGCATCTATCTCCCATATGGCCCATCTTTGCTCGGTTTCTGTCAATTTCTTGGATGTGTATGCACATGATTACAACTGCCCCTGTTCATTGTTTTGAAGTAGGACCGCTCCTACTGCTGTGTCACTGGCATCTGTTTGGATGACAAATGGTTGTTCTAGATCTGAGTCTTTTAGGAGTGGTTCGGCTGTACGGGTCTGGATGGGGAGGAACAGGCTCAAGCTCAACCCTTCCAAGACTGAGTGGCTGTGGCTCCCGGCATCCCGATATAGTCAGTTGACTCCATCACTGACTATTGGGGGCGAGTCATTGGCCCCCACAGAGAGGGCTCGCAATCTGGGAGTCCTCCTGGATACGCAGCTGACCTTGGAGGAACATCTGACGGCTGTAACCAGGGGGACCTTTTGTCAGGTTCGCCTGATTCGCCAGTTGCGGCCCTTTCTTGATCGGGATTCCCTGTGCACAGTCACTCACGCCCTCGTCACCTCTTGCCTTAACTACTGCAACGCTCTCTACATGGGGCTCCCCTTGAGGAGCACCCGGAGGCTCCAGCTGGTCCAGAACGCAGCAGCGCAGGTAGTGACGGGAGCAGCATGGCGCTCCCATGTAACACCGCTCCTGCGCGAGCTGCACTGGCTCCCGGTGGTCTTCCGGGTGCGTTTCAAGGTGCTGGTTATCACCTTCAAAGCGCTCCATGGCATAGGGCCTAGCTATCTTCGAGACCGCCTGCTGCTACCGATGACCTCCCATCGACCTGTGCGCTCCCACAGAGGGGGCCTCCTCAGGGTGCCATCAGCCAGACAGTGTAGGCTGGTGACCCCCAGGGGGAGAGCCTTCTCTGTGGGGGCATCTACCCTCTGGAATCAGCTGCCCCCAGAGATAAGGAGAATCCAGGACCTCAGTGCCTTCCGTCGTGCCCTTAAAACCCATTTATTTAAACAAGCCGGGCTGGCTTAAGATGAAATTTTTAACTGTTTTAAATGTTTTAACCATTTTAATTGGTAATGAGTTTTAATTGGGCCAAATTTATATATCTTTTAATTGTTTTTTAATAATTGTCCTGCATGTTTTTTAATTTTGGCTGTACACCGCCCTGAGTCCTCAGGGAGAAGGGCGGTATAGAAATTCAATAATAAATAAATAAATAAATAAATAAATGAATGAATAAATAAATAAATAGTTGTTTTGAGTTTTTCGAATGCCGCTTAGCATTCCATGGTCCAGTTAAGGGGTTGCCTTGGTTTTGGTTACCCCTCCATTTTGTCTTTAGCAAGTTCGTAATGGGGAGGGCGATTTTAGCAAAGGCTGGAATGAATTGACGGTAAAGGTTAGCAAAACCATGGAAACTTTGTAGTTGCTTACGGGTTTGGAGTGGCTCCCAATCAATGATGGCTTTTAATTTTAGTTCATTCATCTCTATTCCCTCATGGGATATTCTATATCCCAGGTAGTCAATTCTTTCTTTTGGTGGAACTCACATTTAGAGAGTTTTGCATAAAGTTTGGCAGCTTGGAGTTTAGCAAGAACTGCTTGGACTAGTTTTATATGTTCTGCTTTTGTTTTGGTGTAAGTTAGATGTCATCAAGGTAAACCAGGACCCCTTTGTATAAATGTTCATGGAGTACTTCATTAATTAATTGCATAAACACAACAGGGGCCCCTTGTAATCTGAAAAGGAGTACTTTATTTTGTTTTATTTTTGAAATAATTTTTTTTTATTGCAAAAGTTTTACAATTACATTTTCACCCCTTTTTCTCCCCCCCTCAACCCACCCCAAACTTCCCAACCTCCCTAACCCACCCTAACCCTCCCCTCCCCCCAGACTTCCACACAGTATACTCATATCAAGTAAAAGGAAAAACCCTCCTTTGTATATAAAACTTGAACCCCTCCCTCCCCCTTATAAATTTTCATCTTCATTACATTAACCTATTTCTATCTTAATATAACATTTTCAAATAGATTTTCATCCTAATTACCTTAAAAATATTTCTATCTTGATATAACATTTTCAAATAAAAGCTATTTGATACTTCCTAGTTTGATATTTGTTCTGAACATAATCTATCCACCTCTTCCATTCCCATTCATAAGTCTCTTGAGAACAATCTTTTAGATATGCTGAAATCTTCGCCATCTCTGCAAAACTGGCCATCTTCAAAGTCCATTCCTCAATCGTGGGCAGCACTTCATTTTTCCAGTATTTACCTATCAACAATCTTGCTGCTGTTATCATATACAATATCAATTTTGTTTCACCCTGCGTAAAACCCTTAACTATACCCAATAAAAACAGTTGTGGAGAAAATTGAATTTTTTTCTTCAAAACATTCTGCATGACCCACCAAATTTTTATCCAAAAAGCCTTAACTTTCTTACAGGTCCACCAAACATGATAATATGTAGCGTCTAGACAATCACATCTCCAACATTTAGGCTGCACATTAGGGTACATACACGACAATTTTTTGGGGTCTAGATGCCATCTGTAAAACATTTTATAAAAATTTTCCCTCAGATTCTGCGACTGTGTAAATTTAACATTCTGAACCCAAATTTTTTCCCATGTTTCCAACATCACTGGTTCCTCAAAATTTTGTGCCCACTTAATCATACAATCTTTAACTAGTTCAGTTTCTGAATCCCTTTCTAACAAGACATTATAAAGTCTTTTAATATGCATTGGACCTTTCTCTTTTATGTGTCTAACCAATTCTTCCTCATACATCATAATACCAGTTTTTTGGTCCTCTTTCCATCTCAATTGCAGTTGATTATATTGTAACCAAGTTAGATTAATCCCTTCAGCCAACAATGTCTGTAATGTCTTCAGCTGCCATCTGCCCGCATCTGTAAAAAGAACCTCTTTGTATAAAAACCCCCCGAGTGACATTATATTTGTATTCCACAAAGTATGACCAAGATCCAGCCATAGCGGTATTTTATAATCCCAATTGTTTCGGTGCTTCTTCCAAACTCTCAACAAAGAATCTCTAAGTATGTGGCTTTTGAATACTTTGTCCACTTTACTGTCATAAAATAAGTAAGCGTGCCATCCAAATTCCAAATCAAAACTTTCTGCGTTTAGTATTCCAGTCTTTTTTCCTCCAAACCAATCACTTGCTAAAGTCAAAGCTGCTGCATCATAATATAACTGTAGGTTTGGAAGTTTAAGACCTCCCCTTTCTGGAACGTCTTGCATAATTTTCATTTTTACTCTTGGTTTTTTCTCGTTCCAGACAAACTTGTTCACTCCAGTTTGCCATACTTTTAGTTGTTTATCATTTTTGAGCACCGGAATCATTTGAAACAAAAAAAGAAATCTTGGCAAAATATTCATCTTAACTGCTGCTATTCTTCCAAGTAAAGACAGCTGCAGTTTTTTCCAAGTCTCCATGTCTTTTTGCACCTCTCGCCACAACACCTCATAATTATTTTGAAACAATTTCATATTTGATTCTGCAACCTGAACTCCTAGATATTTTACCTTTGGTACAATCTCAAAACCTGCCCTCCTTTCAAGCTCAAGTTTACGATCTTGTGTCATATTTTTGACTACCATCTTAGTTTTTTTCTGGTTCAATCTAAAACCTGAAACTTTACCATAGTCTTGTATAATGTCCTTCATCTGGATTATTGATTCCATTGGCTGTGTTAGGGTAACAACCAGATCATCTGCAAATGCCTTTATTCTGTAATCCTCTTGCCTTATCATTATACCTTTCAAAGTATTAGAATCCCTTATTGTATTTAACAAGATTTCTAATGTTAAAATAAACAACAATGGGGACAGCGGACATCCCTGTCTTGTTCCTTTTTCGATTTTAAACTCTGTTGTCAAACTTCCATTAATAATAATCTGTGCCTTTTGATCTTGATAAATTGCTGAGACCGCCTGTATAAATTGGTCCCCAAAGTCCATCCTTTTTAAAGTCTTTAATAGAAAATTCCAGTCCACTTTATCAAAGGCCTTCTCTGCATCCAGAAAAACCAGCACTGCAGGAATCTGTTTATTCTTCTCAAGATATTCCAATAAATCTATTACTTGCCTTACATTATCATTCATGTGCCTACCCTCAATAAATCCCGCTTGATCATCATGAATCACCTTTTGAATTACTGGCATCAATCTGTTGGCTAATACTTTTGCATAAATTTTGTAATCCGTATTCAAAAGAGATATTGGTCTGTAGTTCTCTGGTTTTTTGGGACCTGCTTGTTCTTTTGGTATCAAAGAAATATAAGCTGTAGTCCATGATGGGGGTACTTTTCCCCCTTGTTGTATATTACGAAATAAGTCTCTAAGTTGTTCCACCATTTCTGCCTGCAAAGTTTTATAATACACTGCAGTCAGACCATCCGTTCCAGGAGCTTTAGCTGTTTTTAATTGTTTTATTGCTGCTATTATCTCCTCCTCTGTTATAGGATAATTCATTCTTTCCTTTTGTTGCTCAGTGATTTTTGTAACTCTTTTATTGTCTAAGTATTTTTCTATAAGTCCATTCTGCACCTCCTCTCTGGCATATAGTTTAGTGTAATATTCAAGAAAAGCTTCTTTTATTAATTTCTGTTGAAAAACTTCTTTCCCTCCGATATCAATACTATCAATAGTCCGTATGCTCTGTTTCTTCCTTAATGTGTAGGCCAACCACCTGCCCGGTTTATTGGCGTTGCAGAATGTATTATGCTTCGCGTATTGTAAATTTGTTGCAACTTGTTCCGCTATAAGCATTTGGAATTGGTCTTTCAAAAGTTTTATGACACCAAGTATTCTTTCATCTGTTGGATTTTTAATAAGTAACTGTTCTTTGTTCTTTATTTCTGCTTCCAATTCAAGTCTTTTCTTTTGTCGGGTCAACCTATGTTTAGAGTTCATATGAATAAGCACCCCTCTCATATAAGCTTTGCTTGCGTCCCACACAATTTCCATTGGGGTGCCTTTATTCAAATTCATTTCAAAAAATTCTTTCAAATACTTTTTAAGTTCTATTATATTTTTTTCATATCTGAACAAGTTTTCATTTAATCTCCAAGAGCGTCTCTCAGTCTTGCATGTCTCAATTTCTATCCACACTGGGCTATGATCAGTCAAAGTTCTTGGCAGAATCTTTGTTCTTTTTGTCCTAACAAGTAAATCATCTGACAACAAGATGAAGTCAATCCTAGAAAAGGATCTATGTCTGTCAGAAAAGAAAGTATAATCCAGTTCTTTTGAGTTATGTATTCTCCAAATATCTTTTAATTCCAGGTCTTCTTTCATATCAAAAAAAGTCTGTGGTAATCTAATCCTTGACTTCGCCAAAGTCTTTTTGTCTAATTTAGAGTCAATTACTCCATTCCAATCTCCCATAATTAAAATAGATCTATAATCCCATTGAAGTATTTTAGTATGTAGCATTTTATAAAAATAGTCCTGTTGTTGATTAGGAGCATAAATTCCTATCAAAAGAATTTGATTATTAGCAGAGAGTAATTCGGCTCCCAATCAATGATGGCTTTTAATTTTAGTTCATTCATCTCTATTCCCTCATGGGATATTCTATATCCCAGGTAGTCAATTCTTTCTTGGTGGAACTCACATTTAGAGAGTTTTGCATAAAGTTTGGCAGCTTGGAGTTTAGCAAGAACTGCTTGGACTAGTTTTATATGTTCTGCTTTCGTTTTGGTGTAAGTTAGATGTCATCAAGGTAAACCAGGACCCCTTTGTATAAATGTTCATGGAGTACTTCATTAATTAATTGCATAAACACAACAGGGGCCCCTTGTAATCTGAAAAGGAGTACTTTATTTTGTTTTATTTTTGAAATAATTTTTTATTATTAAAATGTAAACAAAGATATAAAGACAATACAAAGACAAACAAAACCCCCACCACCTACAAAACCCGCACAACATTCTACATATATACTTTTTGTCGTCAACAGAATATATAGTATTTTACTTTACATATTAATGAAAAGATAGTATTAGATTCTTAATTCAATTACTTTAAACTAAAAATATACTTGTATCATCTCCTTATTCATCTCCTACTGTTAATCTTTCACCCTAATTTCTATCATCTATGGTTATGCTAATTTTCCTTTCCAGCCATTGGTACCATTGATGCCACACAAGATAGTAGTCACTTTCTTCCTTATCCTGGAGTTCCAGCGTCAATCTATCCATTTCAGCACATTCTGTAATCTTTGAGATAATTTTATCTTTGGTTGGAAGTTGGTCTGATTTCCAATTTTGAATGAACATGAAAGGGAGTACTTTAAATTGGTAGAACCCTAGCAGGGTGTTAAAATAAGTCCTCCGCTCATCCCCTTCCCTAATTCTGATGCGGTAGTACGCCTCTCGTAAATCAAGCTTTGAAAAGATTTTTCCTTTAGAGAGGTGAACCAGCATGTCCTTCATGAGGGGAAATGGGTACATATTTTCCATGCTGATTGTGTTCAGGTTTCGGTAGTCAATGCAGAGGCGTAAAGAGCCATCTTTCTTTTTAAGGAATAACATTAGGGCTGCTATTTTTGGTTGAGTGGGTTCGATGAAACCCCTTTTTAGGTTTTTGGCAATAAACGCTCTGAGTTCATCTAGTTCACTGGGGGACATGCAGTACATTTTTGGTTTTGGAAATTTAGCCCCTGGTAGGATCTAAATGGCACAGTCCGACGCCTCTTCACTAAGTACCTCAGCCAAATCCTGGTATTCTTTGCAGAGTGGCCCGTCATTGCCATTTCCCTGTTTTCCTTTCCTTCCTCTTTCACGTTTGTAAAAGTTACATACCCCTAGAATTTTAAGGTTCCTCTCTTCCAGTTTATTTTAGGGTTCCACTTCTGCAGCCATGTTAATCCTAGGACTAGTAGCCATTCCATTCCTGGGGCTACTATGAACGTGAGGGTCTCGCTATTATCCCCCAGCTTCATTTGCAATGGTTCTGTGGCAAAAATGGCTGACTCCCCCCCCCCCACTACAGTTCCGTCTAGCTGGCAAAAAGCGATGGGGTTTTTCATTTTCCTTAGGTGAATTCCCAATCTCCCTGCCAGGGTTGGGCTAATTAGGCATCGGGTGCATCCCAAATCCAGCAATGCTGCTACTTCCTCCCCTTTCCCTTGGTTGGGGATATAAAGTCTTAGGGGTAGGGTGAGTGGTTCGATAGGGTTGCTTACCAGTGGGTCATCTTCTGGATTGCTTTCAAACTGGCTCAGATCCTCTCGGGGTGTCGGAGATCCTTCCTCTGATTTTGGAGGGGAACAGAATTCCATGGCCTCTTGGCTTCTCAGTGCAGTTTCTTTTCCTCAGGGGTTTGGGTTTTGACAAGCAATCAGGCTTTCTGGCAGGGGTTTTTGACTGGCATTCTGCTATGTGGTGCTCCTAGTCTGCTGGTTCAAAGATGGACTCAATGATGACCTGTACACTGCCTGCCTGGCCTGTGGCACCCCTAACCACCTGCATGAATGGTACCTGATGGCAGAGGAGGCAGAGATTGACATGACCCAAAACCAGTACCACACTGGCAGGGCTTGGAGAAGATCCCCACCCCAGGGGAAGCAGGAGCCATTCAAACCCCAAACCTCCATGGCACTGAGGCTATCAGGTTGCTTTAAGTGTGGGAAGGACCCCTCCTTCTGGCCAGTCGACTCAGCCAGCCAGGATCTGGAATTCTTTGGTGTATTCAGCTACAGGATGGTGGCCTTGCTTAACAACTCTGATGTGGTCATGGGCTTTGCGATCAGCTAGGGGTTCTTTGAAACAGTGGTGCAGGGCTGTCATGAATCAATTGAAGTTTCGTAGCTCTGGGGCATCGGACTTGTGGATGCTCACCATCCACCTGGCCGCTGCCCCTTCTAGGGTAGGATAACGACTTGCACTCATGCCCCCTGGGTTGGGAAATTCCACCCGTACTCTTGCATGTAGTTGAGGACTTGAGCCAGGAAAAACTCCAACTTTTGGGGGTCTCCATCAAATTTTACCCCCAAGGAAGGGGCCTTCCTCTCTAGCTGTGGCCCCCTGGGTTGGCCGAGGACGATCGCCTGGGCTGGGACAGAAAGAACCTGGCATGTCTGCTGCTCCGCCAGCTTGGTCATCTACTTGGTCAGCCATGACTGGGATGATGGTTTGAGCTTCCTTGGCTGCTGGTCCACCCACTCTCCTTCATTGGTGACCCTGCGTGAGGTGCGTCGCTTGGCCTCCTGCTGCTTTTGTGGCTGCAAAAGCAGCCACATTTGCTGGAGGCAGCGGCCTGAGTGGCACCTGCAAAGCTGATGCTTCATGGATGGTGGGATGGCCTTCTGTGACCATCACACTGTTAGTTAAGAAGGGAGAGAGGAGTGCATCGCTTGGCCTCCTGCCACTTTTGCAGCTGCAAAAGCGGCCACACTTCCTAGAGGCTGCAGCCTGAGTGGCATCTGCGAAGCAGCTGTTTCATGGATGGTGGGATGGTGCTTCAGGAAGCTGGCACAAAGGGCCACTTGTCCCCCCACCTCATACCTGTACATGGGGGGGGGCGGAAATAAGACCCTCCTGAAAAGAAGCCCTAGCCATTTTTTCAGTGGTCAAAAGAAAATAAGGCCCAATCTTATTTTCGGGGCAACACGGTAGATGGCACATCAAAGGTTAGCAGGACTTCATCCATATTCCCAATCTGGCCAATTTCAAAATTATTTTTCTTCCTAGCATCTATTACAAATGTATGAAAAGACAGAATCTTAGATTCATATTCTTTTGGCATTTTTTTGTGTAATTCTAGTTTTGGTGCACATAGCAAGGCCATGTTGCCTCATAAATCTGAAGCACCACGATGGTGATCCTGTAAAATCCTGAATGCTTTTCTTTATAGCAATGCGTTTTGCTTCATTTTTGTAGAAACTGCAAAATTCCGGTGTTGTGTGATCCATTCTTTCATGTCCACCTCTAATTGTGGCCACTTTGCAGCAAGCCCATGAAAATTGTGCTTACTTTTATCTTTTACTTTTTGCAGCTGATCCACCTGTTTCCTCCCCTCTCTTATCATTTTTTCAGCTGGAGGTAGCCCAAAATGGCTCTCTGCTGCTCTGTTTCCATGTTCCTCAGCATATTTTACTACTTCCAGTTTAAAAGAAATTTTATGTGCTAGTCTTTTCTGGTTTGACATCCTTGTACGTACTGTAGCAGGAGGAGGTACTGTAGTATTTTTCTGCAAGAAAGAACTGCTAGTAATATGTCCTTTATTGTTATGAGAGCACTGTAGCTGAGAACATCAAGGAATAACACACTATTATAGGGGAACTGCTGCAGACATATTGTTATGGGGGGCATGTTTAAGGTTTTACTTTTATAGGGGACAGTTTATAAAGAGGACACTTTATTGGAGGACACTTTCTTAGGACTGTATTTTGTTTCTGTGGTGCCCCATGTAGCGGCGTGTGTGTGTGTGTGTGTGCGTGAAAGTAAAAACAAAGGAATGGCTGATTGGAATGGTAGTCAGATTTCAGATTTCAACTGTACCAGGTGAGCAGATGAGACCTTCCCCATTGGATGCTTGCTTAAACGGAATCTTGCTCCGATGATCCAGGCAGGTGGGATTGCCTATCTCCCTCCCTCCACTGTCTCTGCCTTCCATTGCTGCTGGAGGTACCACAAAAGCATCCAGCAAGGCTCCCACAAGCCTCCTGTGAGCCAGGCAGCTGGGATTGCCAACTCGCCTCCCCAGCCCTTGTGTTTTTTCACAAAGCTTCCTCGCCACACCCTGCTTCAACTGCTTGTCCTTGGCTAACACTGAGTGCTACACTGCAATGGAGAGGCTGGCACAAGGTAAAGACAAGGGCCAGGGAAACAATAGAAAACAGCCTCCTTCCCTCAAGGTGGCTGCTCCGTTGCCCATTTCTCCATTGCAGCGCAGCTCTTCTGTTCACAAAAGCCTTGTCTTTGAGGCCGATGCTGAAAGACAGAGAAGAAGCCAGTTGGCCCGGGAGTTGGGTACCCTTCCTCCCCCACCCCACCCCATCTCTCTCCACCTGCCATCCCCAAATTGCATCGATGGCTAAGTGAGGGGCAGGAAGCCATGCCATGCCTAGGGTTGCCAGGTCTACTTCCAAAAAATAGTGGACAAGCGGGGGGCGGGGGGATGTTAAGTAGTAAAAAAATAAATAAAAAATTACAATTAAATTATATATTTTCTTACAAACATTTTAACATGTATTAATATAATCACTTCAAAATTTTACTTAAAATTCAAAACATCAAATATATTATAATAATATGTAAAATATTAAATTACATTTTACTTGCTGTCATGTATATTTTTTATTTGACTGTGCAGCTTTGATCAATTCTTTGTGTTTAAGGAATAATTCTTTAATTTCAGTACAACGTTGAGAAATATTAAAAAATATACAAAGTTCACTTCGAACTGATACAAGCAGTCAGTTACGTTCGTCAGTCCACAAATTTCCCATGACGCTGAAAATTCGTTCAACGTTTGCATTTGATACCGGAATTGATGCACAATACTGGAACAGTTTCAGTAAACTCGGAGCTGGCTCTTTCTTGAAAAAGTACGTCCACTTATCAAGGGATGAATCGCCCTGCAGATGAACATAAACTTCTTCTAAGGCAGAAATTTCATCGAAGAGAGTATTGGATGGAAGTTCTTCTCGCCATGGTGATAATAACCAGATGTTCGTCATTTCTTCTAAAGTTGGAGGATTATTGTGATCAATTAGATTGAAACAATTTAGCATCTCATATACTGAATCGGTGAAATTATACCACTTTTCTAGGTACGCAATGGCTCTTTGATACACGTTGATGGCTTCATTCTTGAACTTTTGCACGGCATTCTCAGGCAAATGTTTTTTACATAAGGCAAATAAAACTTTCATTCATATGATATGCTCATATTTTTTTTTGCAAAGAATCACGCAGCTTACACATGATAATGTGAAGATCACATACAAGAATTTTCTTGCTTTCCAGCTTCAGTAGGGTGTCTTGCATTATTGACATGAAGAAGTGCGTGAAATATAAATACAATTCTGAAATTGTTGGTTCATCGTCCTTTGCGAGTTCATTTTCTTGATCCGAAATAAGGTTCCAGATAACCTTATGGCACTCATCAGATCCAAGAGAAATAAAATATGATTTCAGAGGTATCCAGTTTAAAAGAAGTCTTTCGACCGCTTTAAACAAACTTAACCAACATGTTGGAACATGGTGCAAAACTTCATGGAATTCTGACTCGCAAAACTCAAAAAATGATTTCAACGCTTCTCGTTTCTTCGCAGAATTCGAAAATTTGGCAAAAACCTTCATTACTACATTTTCGATATCAAAAGATAACTGCTTTAATGCATTTTTTGCGCTGTTGTGTAAAATGTGATTATTGCAATGAGAATTCGATCTTTGTCTCATTCTAACTTATGAAAAAAAAGACAAAACGCGAGTCTCCTATCCTTATTCTCTTAGACTGTACAGCTTTAGATTACGTACCATTTCATCATAAAGCTTTTGAATAAAAAAATGTCCACTATTTTGTGAAAAAAAATAGTGAACATAATGTGAAAAAAGTGGACTGTCCGCTCAAATAGTGGACACCTGGCAACCCTAGCCATGCCCAGCAATGGGGGGAAAAGGGATGTCAAGAGGAGCCCCATCTTGCTACATGTGCTCCAATGAAAAGCAGCAGCAACCCGGCTGCTTATTTTACCTGCCCTTGTTGCACTGGAAGCCAAGCATCATCCATTCATACCTCTCTCTCTCCTGTCTCTGGCCTCGCTGGGTGCTACAGTCCACCATGCAGGCCAGGAAGGGTGCATTTGCAGCAGGGCGGCAGGCAGAAGCAGGGCAGCCTCGGAGAACTGCTTGATGAACTCATGCAGGGCAGGCAGACATAGAGCACCGCCAGGCCAGCCAGTGGTGGGATCAGCCGGTTCTCCAAACTGCACACAAAGTTAACAATCAGTTCGGCCAAACTGGCTGAATCCCACCTCTGCATTGCTGCCTCAGCCGGGGAATGCTGGAGCCTTTGCAGATGATTGGCGGTTGGCTCGGCCTCCCAGAATACCACCAATCAACTGTTCTAGGCAACAGGGATCGCTGCTGCCTGTTGCCACCACTGCCCCAACTTTTTTTTTTTTAATTTGATTTATATGCCGCCCTTCTCCGGAGACTCAGGGCAGCTTACAATGCGCTAAGCAATAGCCTTCATTCTTTTGTATATTTATACAAAGTCAGCTTATTGCCCCCACAATTGGGTCCTCAATTTACCTACCTTAGAAAGGATGGAAGGCTGAGTCAACCTTGAGCCTTGGCAAGATTCGAACCTGCAGTAATTGCAGGCATCTGGTCTTTTTTTTTTTTATTGAAAAGTTTTACAAAAAAGAAATACAAATTTCCCCCCCCCATGTTCCCCCCACCCTTTCCCCCCCTTCATCCCACCCTCCCCCCCGACTTCTCAGAGCAAAATATAAGGTATTTCATTTAATCAAACATAAACTAGATTAATCTACTTATCCTCAAAGTACTGCCTCCCCCACTG
Organism: Arizona elegans; assembly: GCA_022577455.1. Taxonomy (NCBI): domain Eukaryota; kingdom Metazoa; phylum Chordata; class Lepidosauria; order Squamata; family Colubridae; genus Arizona; species Arizona elegans. The sequence goes on from JAKOOJ010000001.1 coordinate 163,351,337, forward strand.
AAACCTTAACTCCACTACAGATAACCAAATACTTCTAATACTAACATTCATTCATAAGCTATTTGATATTTTCTTGTCTGATACTTATTCTGAATATAATCAATCCATCTTCTCCATTCCGATACGTATAGTGTATTGTCTTTGTGTATAGTCCTTCAAATACGCCGAGATTTTCGCCATTTCTGCTAGGTTTGTTACTTTCAATATCCACTCTTCAATAGTAGGCAAAGAGTCCTTCTTCCAATATTGAGCTACCAGCAGCCTAGCTGCTGATATTAAGTTCAAAATCAATTTAGTCTCTGAAACTGTACAGTCCATAATTATACCCAATAGAAACAATTGAGGAGTAAATTTCAACCTTCTTTTCAAAATGTTCTGCATCACCCACCAAATTTTTATCCAAAATGCCTTGATTTTCTTACAGGTCCACCATATATGATAATAGATTGCATCATTACATTCATATCTCCAACATTTAGCTTGCAGGTTCGAGTACATACATGATAATTTTTTAGGATCTAAGTGCCATCTATAAAACATTTTATAAAAATTCTCTCTCAAGTTTTGTGCTTGCGTAAATTTAACATTTCTGACCCAAATCTTTTCCCACGTTTCCATCATCACTGGTTCCTGAAAGTTTTGTGCCCATTTTATCATACAATCCTTAACCAATTCTGTTTCTGAGTCTATTTCCAGTAATGCATTATACAACCTTTTAATATGCATCTGACTTTGATCTCTAATCTGTTTCACCAAATTTTCCTCATTTTGCATAACCCCAATTTTTTGATCCTCCCTTTATCTAGCTTGAAGCTGACCATACTGAAACCAAGTATAAATTATCCCTTCTTCTTTTAATTCATCTAGAGATTTCAGTTGCAACTTACCCCTTTCCAAAAGAAGAAGCTCTTTACAGGTAATCACCTCTATTTTTTGCTCTATACTTATATTTTCTATTGCATGTCTGGGATTTGCCCATATAGGTATCTTATAGTTCAGCTTATATTGGTACTTTTTCCAAACCCTCAACAATGCATTTCTGAGTATATGACCCTTAAACACTTTATCCACTTTTTTTTCATACAACAAATAAGCATGCCATCCATGTAACAAATCATAACCTTCTATGTTTAACATTCTTTCTTCAGTTAAGTTAAACCAATCACTAATTTGTGATAAAGCTGCTGCTTCATAATACAATCTTAAATTAGGCATTTTAAGACCTCCTCTCTCACGTAAATCCGGTAAAATTTTCAGTTTCACTCTTGGTTTCTTCCCAGCCCAAATAAAAGTATTAACCCCTTTCTGCCATTCCATCAGATTTCCATTCAAGTAGCGAAATGCTTTCTTTCTTTTTTGTGGTGAGTTTAGGCCATTAACATTCCAAGATAGGAATTTAGTTGCCATCTTTAGCCTTTCGAAGCCTTGTGAGCATCAGCTGAAGCGCCTCCTCCACCTTACTCTTCGGCCTAGCTCCCCCCACTGCTTCTGTTTTTTGGACTTCTTGAGATAAATCTTGGGATTGTTGCCCTTTTGATTGTTGTTGTTGCAATTTATAAATTGATCGGGTCAGTCGTTGTGCCTTCGGCTCTCCCTTCTTAGGTGGTTCTAAAGTTGGGGGTAAGCCCCCAAAATCCAAATCTTCTTCCATAATAATTCCTCCAGCTGCAGCTTCAGCATAGATTTGTATCTGTTTTCCATCTTTTTCTTGTTGTAACATCTCCATTTTCTTCCTTCTCCCCCCCTCCCGGTGAGGGTGGGTATCCAGCCTGTAAAACATTTACATAAAAATCTTTTGCCTTCCAAACTGTGTTTAACCGGTATCTTTCTCCTTTTTAAGTCACTATTAGACCAGCTGGAACGTCCCATCTGTATGCCACTTGTTGATTTCTCAACTCATTTACCAGAAAGCCAAAGTCTTTCCTGCTTCTCAACATCTTTGGAGGAATCTCTTTCAGAGCCACCTGAACTTTATTCTTGTAAGAAGCTTGTAGAATTTCATTTCTGATCCTCCTAGTTGTAAAGTAGATCACCACATCTCTTGGCAGCTGTCTTTGTTTTGCCAACCAGGAATTAACCCTGTAAATTTTATCAATTTGGATGCCACATCTTCTGGTCTTCCTTTAATTATCTCCGCAATAGCATCAGCACAAATGTCTTTTAAATTTTCTTTACTATTTTCCTTCAGGCCTCTCAATCTCAGAGCGAACTCCATAGATCTGTATTGTAACATTACCAATTCATCATCCACTTTCTCTGTTCTAGTCATGACATCACCCATTTTGCTTTCCAAATTTAAGTTGGCTTCATTAATTTCTTCAACTTTCCCATCAAGCTGAATAACAAGATTTGAGAGTCCTGATACAGCAAAAACAATATCATCTCTTATTTTATCGTGCTCCTTTGCAACTGCTCCCTTGATCGAGCTTATGTCTTCCTCAATTTTCTTAAATTTCCCTTCAACAAGTAATGTTAAATTTTGCCAGACAAAGTAGGTTTTTTTTCCCTCTTCCCTCCGCACTCTCAGTTTCCAGCAGTTAATAGGCAGCTAATCCACTCTCCCAGCGCAAAGTTCTCAAGCACTTTCGTTTTTGGCTTTCACTTTCAAAGCCCTAACAAAGACGCCATCTTCCGCCTCCAGCTCAAGATTCAAATTGGAACAAAGTAACTTCGGAGTTAAGGTCTGTACTTTTAAGGCTTATTCTCCTGTTTTCCGCTCTGCCTGCGCTTGGGATCAATCAAACTCACTTTTAAAAGCAGGATCGGATCGCGGCTTCTCGCCCTGCTTTTGCAGAGTCATCCTGGCTCCGGAGCTTGTTGGCGGGAGGAGCTCTCACCCTCCAAGCCTTTGGGAATGATCCAGAGGACTTTTGGGGGGCTCTACTCTTGCCCACCGGCTCTCCTCTCCTTCTTTTCCCGAAGGAGAGTTTTTTCAGCCGCTAGACAGCCGATTTGCACTGTCAAAGCAGCTTTTACGGAGACACAGGGCTGGCGGTCATAAATGACCGTCCACGGAGCTTGCGGTGCAAACCGGAAGTCGTTTCCAGGCATCTGGTCTCAATAACCAGCTTAATAACAGGGTGCCTTAGACCACTGTACTACCAAGGCTCTACTCCCGCCTCCCTGCTTCAAGCAGTTGAAGCAGGGTATGGCAAACCCCCAGCTGATGTAATATTCGCTGTATAAGATGCTGTATAAGATGCACAGACACTTTGGGGGGAGAGTGCATCTTATAGTCGAAAAAATACGGTAAACAAACAAATAAAATAATTTTATTCTCAAGAAAAAAACTGAATAAAGGTAAAGGTTTCCCCTGTCTATTCATGTCCAACTCATCTCTGTTTCTTAGCTGAGGGAGTCAGTGTTGTTTGAAGATACTTCAGTGTCATGATTATACTCTGAGGTGCATGGAACACTGTTACCTTCCCACTGAAGTGGTATGTATTTATCTACTTGCATTTGCATATGTTCAAACTGCTAAGGTGGCAGGAGCTCAGGATCATGAATCTGGTTTATTAACTTTCCAGCTGACAAGCTCAGCTTTGTTAATCACTGAGCGATCATACTCGGTGATTTAAAATACAAAATTTAGTCTTGGTAGAATATGATTTTTTACTATTGTAATTCTTCCTCTCTTTTTTGTTTCTTTTTTCAAATTTTGACTACTGGCAACTGCTTGAACTACTCCCTGCAGTTTCCTTGGCAAGATTTTGGAGCTGGTTTGCCATTGCCTACTTCCTAGGACTGAAAAACTGTCCTAAGGATATTCAGCTGGCTATGTGCCTAGAATTCACTGTCTCCTGGTTTCTATTCTGATGCCTTAGCCAGTTTAGTGTATTGGTTAAGTCATCAGGGTAGACACCAGGAGATTGTAAGCCCTAGTTCTATCTTAGTCATGAAGTCAGCTAGGTAACTGTGGGTCAGGCACTTTCTTTCAGATCTTTGAAGGAGGCAATGGCAAACCACTTTTGAAAACCTTGTCAAGAAAATTGCAGGGACTAGTTGAGGCAGTCATAACTCTTCCTAATCAAGACAAGTTTAGTTTCCTCCATCTAGAAACATCTGTTATACATTTCCAAGTTCATAAATAATTATTCAGGAATAGATCTTTGTTGTTGTTTTTCATTTTAAACATACCCAAATATAAGTCTAAGTGCTATTGCTATTGCTAAATATTTAGGATTGCCAGGTGTCCACTATTCTTCATGTCAATAATGCAAGACACCTTACTGAAGCTGGAAAGCAAGAAAATTCTTGCATGTGATCTTCACATTATCATGTGTAAGCTGTGTGATTCTTTGCAAAAAAAATATGATGAGCAGTTTTTTGGAATGAAAGTTTTATTTGCCTTACGTAAAAACATTTGCCTGAGAATGCTGTGCAAAAGTTCAAGAAAGAAGCCATCAATGTGTATCAAAGAGCCACACTCTCTTCGATGAAATTTCTGCCTTAGAAGAAGTCCATCTTTGAAACTCTCCAAAAGAGCCATCTCTGACCAGCCTGTCACATAGGGTGCCAGTTCACGAAACTCTTGGATATACTCTGCCACCGGCCTCCGGCCCTGCTGAATGCTCTTCATTCTGAGTCTCGCCTTTCGTTCAGCTAAATGGTCTTCAAACCGTCTTCTAAGGGCCCTCATGAACTGGTTGTAATTTCTCAGCAAGGGGGAGTTGTTATTGTGGAGAACCACCATCCACTCAGCAGCTACTCCCTCTAGGGCATTCGCGACACTTCTGACTTTCGCCGCCTCTGTCTCGTAGTCCTCCCCACAGTCCTGCATGTGGTTCCACACTTGGGTCAGGAAAAATCCCAAGGCTTTAGGATTCCCATCAAACTTCCCAGGAAGGGGGGGGGATTTTTGGCTTTTTACGTCTGCGGGGGGGGGCCCTGCAAGGCTGGAGTTCTCTGGCCGGCTGCATCTCTCCCTCGAGCTGCCAAAGTCTGGGATGCTCCCTCTTCAAACTCTTCCTCTCCCCCACAGGCTGTTTCTCCTGGCTCCCCTCTGGGGCTTTCTCTCCCCTTCTCCCCAGGAATTTCAAAAGACTCATGGTTTCTTCTGCTTTCCTCTACATCACGGATAAGTTGCAAGGCTTGGTCTATCATGAGACGTTCTTTTTGTTCTTGCATCCACACTGCCTCATTTTTCCGGGGTCTGGAAGTTGTCACTCCCCGGGGTTCCTCTCCCCAGTCTGGCAGTCTCCCCACTCCTTTTGACCATCTAGCCTCTTCTGTCTCCAAACGGAGTTTTCCCAACCATTCTGCAGTCTCCTTTTCCGACTGGAGGGCAGTTGAACTGGCTGCCCCCATCTTCTCTTCTCCATCACTCCCCCGATCTGACATATTCTGGATTTACAGTCCCCTCGGTTTTTGTCCGGGTTGACTGGTTGGGAGTTCCAGCTTAATGTCAGGTATGCTTCCTTCAGTATCCAGGAAAGAAACCCCCAAACCCAAGCATTTTGAAAAATTTGGTACTTTTACTGAATATGAAATGATAACAACCCAGGTAAAGCTGGAACTGAGTAAAACGCGCGAAATGCATCTACTAAGCTTCTCCCCCCCTCGTGTTCATAAATCATCAGCCCTTCCAAAGGTCAGGTGGCAACACGTCTGGCAGCGTCATTCATCAGGAATGTAGGGCAGTTGGTCAGCCGTCTCCGTTTGAAGATCCAGTTTCATTTTCTCATGAAGACACATCCTACCAGAAAAGAAAAAAAACCCATCTCCTGCTCCTTCCCCCCCTTAGCTTTATAACTAATCCCTCCCCCGTATCTCATGGCAGCTGAAGCAGGAAAAGCTGAGGCTGACATTTATGTTCATCTACAGGGCGATTCATCCCTTGATAAGTGGACGTACTTTTTCAAGAAAGAGCCAGCTCCGAGTTTACTGAAACTGTTCCAGTATTGTGCATCAATTCCAGTATCAAATGCAAACATTGAACAAATTTTCAGTGTCATGGGAAATTTGTGGACTGACGAACGTAACTGACTGCTTGTATCAGTTCGAAGTGAACTTTGTATATTTTTTAATATTTCTCAACGTTGTACTGAAATTAAAGAATTATTCCTTAAACACAAAGAATTGATCAAAGCTGCGCAGTCAAATAAAAAATATACATGACAGCAAAGTAAAATGTAATTTAATATTTTACATATTATTATAATATATTTCATGTTTTGAATTTTAAGTAAAGTTTTGAAGTGATTATTTTAATACGTGTTAAAATGTTTGTAAGAAAATATATAATTTAATTGTATTTTTTTTTATTTTTTTACTACTTAACCCCACCCCCCCCACCACACCCCCGCTTGTCCACTTTTTTTGGAAGCAGACCTGGCAACCCTATAAATATTTGACCTTTTTAGCAGTGATTTTAAACCTTGCTAGTGGGTATACAAATTTATTTATTTATGTATTTATCAAAGTTAGAGACCAGCTATCTCACTTTCTGAGAGAGTCTGGGTAGTGAAATTTGTTTTTCATCCTCAACTTCCATGTCAGCATCTGAGTTTTCTCTTTATTGATTTTATAGTTTGACATAGAACCAAACTGTTTTATATGTTCTATCAACACTTCAACTGTGTTGAAGACTGAGTAATTATTAGTATGATTTCGTATGCAAATAACTTCAGTGTATGTTCTTGTGCACCTAATTTAACTTATGTTTTTTATGTTTTTATCATATTTGAATTACTAACCATTCTAGTTCTTGATTCATTACCATTTATCTCTTAGGAGAGAATCAGAAATTTCTTCTTCAGTTTAGACCCCTACAGTTTAGGGGTCCCCAATCTCCGGTCTGCTACTACTCTGTTATGTATGTATCTATTTTGTGCGGGAAATTCAAATGCAGCAATGCTTGTGATTGATTAACGGGTATTTCAGAACTGTATATAAGAAGGACTGTTGCCTGTGTTTCTTTGCTGAAGTCTCACCCTGAATTAAAGAGCTGTTGTCACTAGCTTGCTTGTGCCTCTCATTATTCTGTTATTCAGGTATTACGGAGACCTGGTTGGGCCAAGAGGGGGGCTCCCCCTCGTCAAGATGTGCCCTCCAGGTTTCCGTGCATTTCATCAGCCAAGGGCCCAAAGGAGGGGTGGGGGAGTGGCGGTGATTATTAGGGCAAGTTTTTGTCCGAGGGAGACCACTGTTCCTCAGATAGCCAGATGTGAGTCCCTTTGTGTGAAGTGGTGCCGTGGGGTGCAGATGGGTTTGCTGACTATGTACCTGGCTCCCTGCCACGTGGCAGCAACCCTGCCTGAGCTACTCGACGTCATTGCCGGGGTGGCGGTTGATACCCCCAGACTTATTGTCATGGGGGATTTCAACCTTCCATCTGCGGGTGAGGCGTCAGAGGTGGCTCGGAAGTTCATGGCTTCCATGACAGCCATGGACCTGACCCAGTTAGTTCAAGGCCCCACTCACATAGGGGGACACACTCTGGACTTGATTTTTATCTCTGATCAGTGGTTGAATGATCTTGTTAGAGGGGACCTAGATATCAAACCCTTGTCATGGACAGATCATTCGCTCCTCCACTTAGACTTTCCTACCGCCTTCCCCCACCGCAGGGAGACGGAACTGACCAGATGGTTCCGTCCCAGGCACCTGATGGACCCCGAAAGGTTCCTGACGGAGCTTGGGCCATTTCCTGAGACTCTAACACACGACTCGACTGAAGAGCTGGTGGCCACCTGGGAAAGGGCGGCCGCTGGAGCTTTGGACCGCGTCGTGCCTTTGCGGCCTCTGACCCAATGCCGATCTCAATTGGCTCCTTGGTTCTCTGAGGAGCTGAGAGAGATGAAGCGTCGGAAAAGACGCCTAGAGAGCATTTGGAGGATTAGTCAATCCGATTCCGACTGGACACAGGTGAGGTCTTATATCAAGACCTACCTAGTGGCGATAAAAGTGGCAAAATCTAACCATTTTTCTGCTCTTATCGCATCTGCAGAGAACCGCCCAGCCACCCTGTTCAGGGTGATCCACTCCCTTCTTCGGGGGGGAGTGCGGGAAGATCCCTTGCAGGGTCGTGCTGAGGATTTTGTGCAATTCCTGCATGATAAAGTTGCTCGGATTCGAGATGGCTTGGACTCCGATTGGATGAGTCCACGGGAGGAGACCAGGGCAGGTCTTGAGAATGTTATTTGGGAGGAGTTTGATCCTGTGACTCCCGAGGATGTGGACAGGGTTCTGGGTAAGATTAGTGCCGCCACGTGTTTATTGGACCCGTGTCCCTCCTGGTTGGTACTGGCCTCCCGGGAGGTTACATGAGGCTGGCTCCAGGGAATTATAAGTGCTTCTCTGAGTGAGGGTGCCTTTCCTGCCGCCTTGAAAGAGGTGGTAGTGAGGCCCCTCCTCAAGAAGCCTTCCCTGGACCCGGCTGAATTAGCCAACTATCATCCAGTCCCCAACCTTCGTTTTGTGGCGAAGGTTGTTGAGAGCATGGTGGCACGACAACTTTCCCGGCACCTGGATGAAGCTATCTATCTAGACCCCTATCTATCAGGCAGGGGTACAGCACAGAAACGGCATTGGTCGCGTTGGTGGATGATCTCTGGAGGGCTCGGGACAGGGGTTGCTCCTCTGTCCTAGTCCTATTAGACCTCTCAGCGGCTTTTGATACCATCGACCATGGTATCATTCTGCACCGGTTGAGGGGGTTAGGAATAGGGGGCACCATTTTGCAGTGGTTCTCCTCCTTCCTCTCTGACCGCTCGCAGTTTGTGTTTGCAGGGGGGCTGAGGTCGACCTCGAGGCGTCTCACATGGGGAGTGCTGCAAGGGTCGGTCCTCTCGCCCCTCCTGTTCAACATTTATGTGAAGCCGCTGGGCGAGATCATCTGTGGTTTTGGGGTGAAGTGTCATCTGTACGCTGATGATACTCAGCTGTACATCTCCACCCCAGACCACCCCAACGATGCCCTTGATGTGATGTCTCGCTGCCTGGAGGCCGTGCGGGTCTGGATGGGAGGAACAGGCTCAGACTCAACCCCTCCAAGACCAAGTGGCTGTAGCTTCTGGCACCCCGATATAGTCAGCAGGTGCCATCGTTGACTATTGGGGGTGAATCTTTGCCCCCCACAGAAAGGGCTCACAATCTGGGTGTCCTCCTGGATGCACGGCTGTCTTTAGAAGAGCATATGACGGCCGTGGCCAGGGGGGCCTTTTATCAGGTTCGCCTGATTCGCCAGTTGCAGCCCTTTCTGGGCCGGGACGCCCTGTGCACGGTCACTCACGCCCTTGTTACCTCCCGGTTGGACTATTGCAATGCTCTCTACATGGGGCTCCCCTTGAAGATCACTCGGAGGCTCCAACTGGTCCAGAATGTGGCCGCGCGGGTGGTTATGGGCGCAACTCGTTGTGCCCACGTGACACCCCTCCTGCGCGAGCTGCACTGGCTCCCAGTGGTCTTCCGGGTGCGATTCAAGGTGTTGGTTACCACTTTTAAAGCACTCTATGGCATAGGACCCGGGTACCTTCGAGACCGTCTTCTGCCACCAATAGCCTCCCACCGGCCAGTCTGCTCCCACAGAGAGGGTCTCCTCAGGGTGCCATCGGCCAAGTTATGTTGGCTGGCGACACCCAGGGGGAGGGCCTTCTCTGTGGGAGCCCCAGCCCTGTGGAATGAACTGCCCCCGGAAATACGTAAGATCTCCGACCTCCGGGTGTTTCGCTGCGCACTGAAGACCCTGTTGTTCCGCCAGGCTGGCCTATCAACATAATAATTTTAAATTGGGGTATTTTAAATTTCTGGGGTTTTAAATTGAGCCAAATCTATTTAATCATTTTAATTTTTAACTACTGTTTTGTCTTGTGTTTTTAAATAGGCTGTACATCTCCCTGAGTCCTTCGGGAGAAGGGCGGTATAGAAATAAAATAATAATAATAATAATAATAATAATAATAATAATAATAATAATAATAATAATAATAATAATAATTATTATTATTATTATTATTATTATTATGGCTCAGGACAGGGGTTGTTCCTCTGTCCTGGTCCTATTAGACCTCTCAGCGGCTTTTGATACCATCGACCATGGTATCATGCTGCACCGGCTAGAGGAGTTAGGGGTGGGGGGCACCGTCCTACGGTGGTTCTCCTCCTTTCTCTCTGACCGGTCGCAGTCTGTGTTGACAGGGGGACAGAGGTCGACCCCGAGGCCCCTTGTATGTGGGGTGCCACACGGGTCGGTCCTCTCGCCCCTTCTGTTCAACATTTATGTGAAGCCACTGGGTGAGATCATCCGTGGTTTCGGGGTGAAGTATCATCAGTACGCTGATGATACTCAGCTGTACATCTCCACCCCGGACCACCCCAATGATGCCCTTGAAGTGATGTCCCGGTGCCTGGAGGCCGTGCGGATTTGGATGGGGAGAAACAGACTCAGGCTCAACCCATCCAAGACCGAGTGGCTGTGGTTTCTGACATCCCAATATAGTCAGTTGGTGCCATCACTGACTATTGGGGGCAAGTCATTGGCCCCCACGGAGAGGGTTCGCAACTTGGGTGTCCTCCTGGACTCACGGCTATCTTTAGAAGAGCACATGACGGCCGTGGCCAGGGGGACTTTTTATCAGGTCTGCCTGATTCGCCAGTTGCGTCCCTTTCTGGATCGGGACTCGTTAAATACAGTCACTCATGCTCTTGTTACTTCCCGCTTGGACTACTGCAATGCTCTCTACATGGGGCTCCCCTTGAGGAGCACCCGGAGGCTCCAGCTGGTCCAGAATGCGGCCGCGCGGGTGGTTATGGGAGCAACGTGGCACTCCCATGTGACCCCCCTCCTGCGCGAGCTGCACTGGCTCCCGGTTGTCTTCCGGGTGCGCTTCAAGGTTTTGGTTACCACCTTTAGAGCGCCTCCATGGCATCAGACCAGGATATTTACGAGACCACCTTCTGCTACCAATAGCCTCTCACCGACCAGTACGCTCCCATAGAGAGGGGCTCCTCAGGGTGCCGTCGGCCAAACAGTGTCGACTGGTGGCCCCCAGGGGGAGAGCCTTCTCTGTGGGGGCACCTACCATCTGGAACGAGCTCCCCCCAGAGATACGGAAGATCCCAGACCTGCGCACGTTTCGCCGTGCTCTCAAAACTTTTCTATTTCAGCAAGCTGGCCTGGCCTAACTCCCCTCTTTTAATTTTTTTAAATTTTTTAATTCGTGATTTTATAAATTGGGTGTTTTAATCTATGTTTCGGCCAAAATATTTAATAATTTTAAGGGATTTTTTAATATTTGTATTATTTGTATTTTATCTTGCCTGTTCACCGCCATGAGTCCTTCGGGAGTAGGGCGGTATAGAAATTTGATTAAATAAATAAATAAATGAAATTATTATTATTATTCCTGCGCTACAACATTGGTGACGAAGGTGGGATTGAGGCCACAAGAAGCAAATCAAAAGAGCTCTGAGTTTCAGCCAGGATGACGAGCGGACTAAGGAGACATACTGTGATGTCTGCCTACGTTCCACCAAAACCCTTCGACCTGACCCGAGAGAAGTGGGGGTCGTATCTGAACAGGTTCGAGTGTTCCCTGGAAGCAAGTGAAATGCAAGGGCTCTCCGCGAATCGAAAAAAAGCCCTTTTCTTGAGCCATTGCAGGCCAGACTGTCAGCGTCTCAGCGCTGACATAGAAAAGGGAGATAAGCTCTGAACTTTTGCCTGCTAAATCCCTTTGAAGCTTCGTCTCTGTGGAAATGAAGAGGGGGGAACATTCCTGTGAAATGAGGAGACAAGAAGTCAGGAGAGTGACTTGGAAGATAGCCAATGAGAAGCAGAGAATTGGGGATTATACTGCGCTGATTATACACACTTGCAGTATGTGTGGAGGAGTATGTCTTACTTTGGCTGAAAATGGCATGCTGTGTTGCTCATTTCCTAATTCAACATTTTGAGCTATTATCAATTGTTTATTTGATATGAATTCTTCTACAAATCAGTTAAAAAATCAAAAGACCAGGAGAGTGCATTGCAAAAGAACCTGAATCAGAACACACATGAAAAAGACAAAAATAACTAGTATCATTGTGCTACAAAAAATGGTGGGATTTATATTATATACATTTTTTATTTAAATACATTTTTTAAAAACTTGTTGTGCGTGTAGTTCTTCTTATCCTCAGAGAGGAGATACATCCTCTCCAAATCATGAGAATAGTTTTCTTTTCCAAGTTACTCAAACAAACAAAAGAAAAAAAAGGCCCATTTAATCTCTCTCAACAAACTCTAGTTCATTTGAATTAATGAGTCTCCGTTCTAGAAATTGTCCCCTGAAATTGCCTTGAAAAAAGTATTGCTTGTAACACGATGCTTTCAATTGCACATATATGCATTTTCTAAATGAAAAAAATGTTGGGAATAATTTTATGTGCAAATCTGTGAAGGTTTAATTGTATATAAGCTAAATTGTATATAAGCTATATTAGTTAAAATGTATATAAATCAACTGGTGTTTAAAAAATTAAGTTGTAATCACTGTATTTCTCCATCCCGCATTGGTGAATGAGGTTTGTCTTACTGCTCCTTGATCCTATTCAGGGGTCATGTCTATTGTTTATGCCAGGGCAAAAGTTCCCAATATAAGATCAATCTTTTCCCCTTCACTATTCTTGCAATTTATAATTCAAAATGTGCAAATATAAGCAATATATTTGGCTGTTAAGTCTGCTTAATTTCAATAGTAGAATTCTACAGAAACTATTCAGAGCATAATATACATACCACTGTACTACTATTGAAGAATTAGGGCATTTGACTAGATCAGGCATCTAAAGCCCAAATGATTTCATAATTCTATCTTTCAGAATTTTCTTTCCAAACAATGGTATGGGGAAATTTCCAGAGACACCAAAAATTGGAAGATCATTCTGTGCCTTTTCCTTTTCCCTTTAATAGGATGTGGCTTCATTTCCTTCAGGTAAAAAAATTGCCTTTTATTATGAAGTATATTGTCCATATATGAGTGAATGTAACCATGGCACTGAAAAATCTGATTTATAACCATTTTTACACTTATGACCTTTGCAGCATCCCCTTGATCATGTGATCAAAATTCACATGCTTCATAAATGATCTAGACGAGGGATTGAAGGGGAACTCGTCAAATTTGCAGATGACACTAACTTGGCAGGAATACCGTATTTTCCGGCGTATAAGACGACTTTTTAACACATGAAAATCTTCTCAAAAGTCGGGGGTCGTTTTATACGCCAGATGTCATTCTCCTGTAACCAGGCAGACCAGACCGAAAGGCTCTGACAAGCCTTAAATGGCTCTGGTGATCCAAGCTCTGACGATCTACTAATCAGGCAACTCAGCTGGGATCACCAGAGCCATGGAGAAGGGAAAAACTTTTCCCCCTCCAGCTTGCTTACCTTAGCTCAATGGTTGGGGGTCAAACAACTCTTTCACAGGGGTCGCTTAAGACAGTGGTCACCAACCGGTGGTCCTTTAGTGGTCAGCAGAGAAATTTTTGTATTTTTGCATTTTTGCAGGTGGTGCAATACAGAAAAACGAGCGCAGCCCTCGCCATCCGGAATGAATGGTGCTGTTGTGGCGGTGGGGGAGGGGGCGGCAGAAGCGGGAAGAAGCGGTGTTTGCGATGGCTGGAAGCTGTGGGAGTGAAGCACTACTTTCATTTGTACAGCAACAGCATTCTGCCTTGGTATGTTTGTGCCAGCCAGTGGCGCAAGGCAGCCCTCCTCTCCTGCTGCCTGGGACTCAGAGTGGTAAATGGCATCTGATCCGGAGAGCAGCTGGATTTTGCTCTCTAATCCGGATGCCAGATCAGCCCCCTGCAAGCTCTCGTCTTCGAGGAGCGCTCCCTGAAGCGGGGCTGGAAACTTTGGTTGGGCTCCTTGAGAGGAGAGCTTGCAGGGGGGCGATCTGGTGTCTGCAATGGAGAGCAAAATCCGGCTCCTTCTCTCCGCTGTAAGAGCAACATCAGGATTCTGCCTTGGTATATTTGCGGCACAAGGCAGCCCTCATCTCCTGATGCTTGGGACTCGGAGCGGTAAATGGTGACTGGTCCGGGGAGCAGTCAGATTTTGCTCTCCATTGCGAATGCCAGATCGGCCCCCTGCAAGCTCTCGTCTCTCGAGGAGCGCTCCCTGAAGTGGTGCGGGAAACTTTGGTTGGGCTCCTTGAGAGACGAGAGCTTGCAGGGGGCCGATCTGGCATCCGCAATGGAGAGTAAAATCCAGCTGCTCCCCGGACCAGTCACAATTTACCGCTCTGAGTCCCAAGCAGCAGGAAACGAAGGCTGCCTTGCGCTGCAAATATACCAAGGCAGAATCCTGATGCTGCACTTTCAGCAGAGAGATGAGAGCTGCCTTGGCCATCGGCTGGCGCAAATATACCAAGGCGAATGCTCATGCCACACAAGTTCAAGTAGTGCTTCGCTCCCACACTTCTTCCGGCCCTCAGTCTCTCAGGGAGATGCTTGATTTCCTCTCAGCCCCAAGACACTGGCTGGTCCATGAGATGAGAGAGAGAGAGAATGAGAGAGAAAGAGAGAGAATCAGAATGAGACAGAGAGAGAAAGAGACAAAGAATGAAAGAGAGAATGAGAGAGAGAGAATCAGAATGAGACAGAGAGAAAGAGACAAAGAATGAAAGAGAGAGAAAGACAGAATGAAAGAGAATGATAGAAAGAGACAGAGAGAATCAGAGAGAGAGAGAGAGAGAATGAGAGACAGAGAAAGAGACAGAGAATCAAAGAGAATCAAAGAATCAGAGAGAGAATGAGAGAGAGAAAGACAAAATGAAAGAGAATCAGAATGAGAGAATCAGAATGAGAGAGAGAGTGGGGAGAGAGAGAAAGAGAGAATGAGAAAGAGGGGGGAGAAAGAGAATGAGAGAGAGGGGGAGAGAATGAGAAAGAGTGGGAGAGAAAGAAAGAGAGGGAGAGAGAGAGAGAAAGTGAAAATGAGAGAGAGAGAAAGAGAGAATGAGAGAGAAAGAGTGGGAGACAGAGAGAGAGAGACAAGAGAGGAGGGAGAGTGCCTGAAGGACCCCATCCCGTACTGAGAGTCCAGGTGCTTCAGCAAGCGGCGCACTGGATTCGTATTAGTGGTCCACGAAATTTAAAATTATGAAGTTGGTGGTCCCTGAGGTCCAAAAGGTTGGGGACCCCTGGCCTAAGACCATAGGAAAACACATATTTTTGATGGTTTTAGGAATAACTTTATCGTTGGGGGTCATGACGAACTGTATTAAAGGGTCGCGGCATTAGGAAGGTTGAGAACCACTGCCTTAGCTGCTTGCCTTGTTTCGCTTGCCTGAATCCATTCCATCAGCAAGCAACTCCCTGCCTGCAATCAAGCAGGCAGGGAGTTGTGGACTTCAACTCCCAGAATTCCTCAGCCAGCAAAACAAAGCTGGCTGAGGCATTCTGGGAGTTGAAGTCTACAAGTCTTAAAGTTGCCAAGGTTGGAGACCCCTGTTCTATTGGGTAATTTTTTTTCCCCTTTGGGATCTTTTAAAAAAAAATAGTTAATTGGGTTTTTTTTTAGTTGTTCTTTTTTAGACCTAGCCATTTAAAGTTTAGGAAGTTTTAAATTTAGCTTTCATATAAAAATAAAAATAAAATAAAATAAAATAATATTTGTGCAGCTTTCTGAGATTTAGTGTGTTTCTGTAGTGTTTCACTCTAACTACACAAACACACAAAATCTCACAAAGCTGTATGTGGAATTTTGTGTGTGTAAAGTATGAAAGTTGGTTTTTTGGGCTTTTTGTGGCTGTGTGAGGTTCCTGCTTGTTGCAGGGGCCATTTTGGGTCTAGCACAGCTGCTTTTACATTGTGGATGAGCCAGTTGAGTTGTGTTGTGTTGTGTTGTGTGTGTGTAAAGTGTGAAAGTTGTTTTTTGGGCTTTTTGTGGCTGTGTGAGGTTCCTGCTTGTTTCAGGGGACATTTTGGGTCTAGCACAGCTGCTTTTACATTGTGGGTGAGCCAGTTGATGTTTTTTTAATTTTTATTTGGTGTGCGTTGGAAGAGGGGTAGTCTTATACGGCGAGTATAGCCCAAACCCTATATTTTAACAGGAAAATTCGGGGGTCGTCTTATACACCCAGTCATCTTATATGCCGGAAAATACGGTAGTCATAATCCCAGAAGATAAACTCAAGACCCAAAAAGATCTTGACAGACTGGGCCTTATCTAATAAAATGAAATTCAATGTAGATAAAAGAAAGGTTTTACATCTACGCAAAAAACCCAATTGTATAGGTATAAACTAGGTTGAAACTTAATGTCAGTAATTGTGAGAGGGATCTTTGAGTCCTAGTGCACAATCACTTAAATATGAGCCTACAGTGTCCAGCAGCTGTCAAAATAGCCAATGCAATCCTAGGCTGCATTAAGAGAGAAATAGAATCAAAATCATGTGAATTTCTAGTACCGCTTTACAAAGCTTTAGTAAGCACCCTCTGTTCCCGCTCCATTTGCGTGATTAGAGAGTAAGCACATGCACACTACTCACACAAATGGAGCTGTTTACACATGTGTGCCTGCCACTCACCCCACCCCACCCCCAGCCAGGCCTGGCCATTGTTGGGGACCACTGTTCCCTGCTCAAGCAGGAGACCCTATACGACTTCAGACAAATAGCTTCCAGTCTCTTTTTAAAAGTCTTCAGTGATGGAGCACCCACAACTTCTGAAGGCAAGCCACTCCTGGTTTATTATTCTAACTGATTTCATAGACTCTATGGTTCTGTGATTTTAAGTCATCCAGTGAGTTTCTGTTGTTGAGAGAAGACTAGAACCCGAGTCTCTCCATTCCTCATCCCCACTGGTTTTCATAATAATTAATATTTATATAAATTTGGTGTAGAGAATTCACCTTTGAAACTCTAGCTTTATAAACCATTGCCTAAATAATCAAGTAATTTGAAACTAAGCTGTATCATGTATCTGTTTTAGCAATTGGCATTCTGGTTGAAAAATCAATTCAGAATAATTTTATAATATTACGTTTAATGTTAAATTAAAAGATGTTTTTCAAACCAGTCTCTCCAACTTAATTCTTTTTGGAATAATTAATTTATTATACACTATTTGCTTCCTTTATTCAGGAAGAAGCCAATAGAAAGGAGCAAAAAGATGGTCTTTTACTATGCATGGTTCTTCACTTCACCATTTGTGGTCTTTTCTTGGACTGTCATGTTCTACATTGCCTTTCTCCTTCTGTTTGCCTATGTCCTGCTGATGGATTTCCAAAAAGAGCCTACCATGCTGGAACTGATTCTCTATGTGCTGGTTTTCATCCTGCTTTGTGATGAAGTGAGACAAGTAGGGAGTGCTTAGAAATCAAACATGTTTTATTTGCAGGATGATTATTCAAGTTCAAAAAAGTTGTTTGATGTTCATATCTAATTGCTTTCTCCCCATTGCATCTTGATTTTCACACTGTTTCCAATAAATTTTTTGAAATGCTGTCTATATCATTAAGTCATAGACTCCATATGTAGTTTGAGACTGTGATTTTCCACATTTTCCATAGTTTCCTAGTTCATAAACTTATCCAGGTTTTATGCTTTGTTTGTAAATGAGAACTCACAGTTCTAGCTAGAATTAAACTAATAAAACTAGAGAAAAGTGCTTAAACATTGTAGTTAAAGCCAGCACGAGATGAAAATCATGCTGGTAAGTATGATTTCTGAAATCCTTTTGGAATAACCATGTTTTTATAAGCCTCCAGAATGCCATTAAGGAAGTGGTTATTTTTGCCCTTTGGTATATATGTCCTGTATAAGGGGAGCATCCCCATAAGTGCCTGCCTTTGCATCCCTCTCATTGGATTTACCAATATGAGAAGACTCTTAATAAACACACACTATACATTCTAATCAAGCTTATTTTACTTGGTTCTGCCATATTGAATTTTATAAATTAGCAACCAAAGAATTGTACTTGGACCTAAATTAATCAACTAATACAAGATCCATAGTAGTGGGTGTTAAATGATACAAATGGATTTGCCCTATTACATAGACCTAGCCTTGAACAATTCTAAAATTATTGCCAGCATTTTGAATTGTGTCAGAGAAAAATATAATATAGGCCACCATTGCTACATTCTAGATCTGTTGTGATTTCTGAAAAATATTGAAAAGTGGTTCTGAATGAACACTGTGTAATAAAGCCACTATAGATGCAATTAAAGAAAATGGAACTATGAAGATGTGTGACTTTAATCAGGAATAAAAAGGTGCTTGTTTTTGTAAGATTGTAAGATGAAGTTGAGTTAGGTAAAAACCAGATTTGGTAGCATTTTTCCTTTAGAAGTAAAGACTAAAGAAATAAAGAAGTAAAAAAAAAAAGAGGAAGAGGAAAAGAGGAAGGAAAAGGGAAGAGTTGCTAAAGTGAGAAAAGAAAAAAAAGGCAACAAAAAGCAATGACTTCCAACTACTTTCGGTGCAGTAAAATACATGATGCAGTTATAATATCAACATTTTACTTATCTAAAATTGTAAATCTAGCCATTTCTACAACTATGATTTAATCATAAAAACCAAAAATCATAGTTTCATTTTTCCCCTTTTGAGCAGAAAATTCAGAAGCAGTTTCCAAGTGGAAACAAAAAACTATTTACATACTTTTCCCCAATTACTGCAGTTAACTTTGCCAAGTCTGCCAATTCCATTATCTTTTCAATCCATTCTTCCATTGTGGGAGACTCTTTCCTTTTTTGAGCATATGATTCTTGCTGCCAATTTTTCCCCCATCTCTTTATGGTAGAATTTTTTCCAACTAACAAATTTTATTAAAAGACATAAGTTTTTGTGCAAGTACACATCTAGATTTGTTGCAGGGTCTGATTCCCATGTTGGCATTATTGTCCTATTATTTCTTGTTGTTTTTGAGAATCTGCTTAAGGTTGGGTAGCAGTCTGTGCGCCTGAGAAAGTGTGATATCATTGGCCAGTGTAAGTTGTAGTTTATTCATAATTTGAGTAGCTTGTAATTTGAGTAGCTTATTTACTGTAGGTGGAAATCAGTGGTGTGTTTTGTTCTGTTTCTGTGGTCTGTCTTTTAATATATTCTTCCTGAGAATTTATTTGGTTCTACTGTATTGATTTATCTGTTGATAAATTTATTTTATTGGGTATTCTTTAACAGCTCTATCAAAAAATAAAAGTGATTTAGCATTGAACCTAGCTCTAGTCTAGATGATAGATTTGGTGTTGTATTCTGGTTGAAAACTGGAAACATTAGGTATGCATGACAATCTGTAGATTCCATATTTAATGTACCTATTATGTACTTTTATGATGACATCAAGGAAATGAACTTCTATAGATAGATCAAGGATGAAATTGATGGTGGAATTGGATGAGAGATTCATAAAGGTTCATGTGATAAGAGAAAAAAATGGGCCATGAGGATTTGGGCCTGTTGAGTCCATATTCATTTGCTAGTGGCTATGCCACTGATTTGCATACACATTTTATTGCTTGTAATGACCTTGGGGGATAAGGGAAAGATATAATGTTTTGAAACAAACAGACAAGAAAAGGAGGTGCCCCCAATGGATCAATGGTCAGAGGAAGAAATTTGGAAAGGACACACCATAATTATTCAGGCAGTTAAAAGTGATGGCAGGAAATTTGTGCCTTCAAGATACACTTGGGAGATTCTATTAGTGTAGCCTTACAATAACATAAAATTATTCATCTAATCATATTTCCTGTCTGGTTTACCTGGGAGGACTGACATTGCTAAAGGTGAGGTAGCTTTGGGTAAATACAAAACCACACATTTGTTAGCAA
Source organism: Arizona elegans (assembly GCA_022577455.1). Lineage (NCBI taxonomy): Eukaryota > Metazoa > Chordata > Lepidosauria > Squamata > Colubridae > Arizona > Arizona elegans. The sequence continues at coordinate 163,371,110 of JAKOOJ010000001.1, forward strand.
GATGCTGTTTTGGTTTCAGTGATGATGTGGTTGATGGCTTGAACTACATTTTGTGGGAATTGTTGGTATATAACCCACCATTTCTGCAACAGGAAGAAAAGTATTCCAGGCTTCACTAAGGAAAAAAAGGTGGATATTGGTGTTAGGAGATTCAATTCTGAGGGGAACAGAAACTATAGTCTGCAGACCAGGCAGTCAATCTAGGGAGGTATATTGTCTCCCTGGAGTAAAAATTAAAGATGTAACTGAGCACTTTATTAAAATTATCAACACCATGGATTACTACCACTTTTTTCTCCTATAATTGGGAACCAATGACACAACAATGAATCTGAAAACAATAACAAGAGATTACAAACAGCTAGGGAAGAAAGTTAAAGAATTAGAAACACAAGTGGTGTTTTCATGTATACTTCCAACAAAAGCCCAACATCCAATGAGGGAGCAAAGGATTTTAGAAACAAGCCACTGGTGTTGTCAACAGAACCTTGGCTTTGCATTACCTAGATGAAGGGCTACTAGCAAGGGATGGAATGCACCTCACAAGAACTGGAAACAATATATTCAGAAAACGACGGGCTCATCTTATCAGAAGGGCTTTAAACTAAAATTGAGGGGTGGGGGACAATCTTCACAACCTTTAGAACCAAGCAAAAATCACTAGCTAACCAATCACATAAGGAGGAAGGGAGTAAAGAGAAATAAAAAATAAAAACATAATAAAGTAGAGAGTGATGGAAAACCCAGATACAAAGTAGGAGATATAAGAAACATACCCAAGACCCATAAAGGCCTGAACAGCCTATACACTAACACTCAAAGTTTAGGGAACAAACAGGGTGAACTTGAAGTATTAGTACATGAAGGCAGCTATGATATCGTTGCCATTAGTGAAATATGGTGGAATGAAACTCATGACTGGAATGTACTGAAGGATACAAATTTCAAAAGAAACAGACATAACAAAAGAGGAGGTGGAGTTGCTTTACATATAAAAGGTCACTATATCTCTACAGGAAAACACAAAATCAATAATAAAAATCTCCTAGAATCCAAATGGGTCAATATAAAAAAGGGAAAAAATAACATTGCTATAGGCGTATAATATAGGCAACCCAACCAAGCAGAAGAAATAGATGAACTCTTTGCTAACCAATTAACAAATGTCTGTAGGAAACATGTCACAATAGTAATGGAAGACTTTAACTACCCTAATATCATTTGGGAGACAAACTCTGCAGGAAGTGGGAGATCGAACAGATTCCTAACCAACTTAGTGGACAATTTTGTCATCCAAAAGGTAGAGAAGGAAACTAGAGGAAAAATTATATTGGACCTAATTCTTACCAATAGAGAAGAAGTGATAGAGGGAGTTGAAGTTGCCAGAACCTTGGGTGAGATATTCTTACTGGAATTCAATATAATGCAAACCCAAGCAATAGAATATAATCTACCATATTTTTCAGAGTATAAAACGCACCGGACTATAAAACATACCTTAATTTTGGGGGAGGAAAACAAGAAAAAAAGAATTCTGCCTCTGCCTACCAGCATCAGGATCAGCGACGTCCTCATTTCCATTCAGATTATGATAACGAGTAGCACAGATCTTTTTATCAGTTTAAAACAAATCCTATTGCTCTATTTAACTGGAGTGGGTAGGGTGGGGTGGGAGATGATTTTTATGAGGGCAGAAGAGGGACTTGGCACCGAAGGCTCCACTCTCAAGACGCCCCCGTCTTCCTACCTATAGCTGTAGGTGTTGAAAGCCTGGCTTTCTTGCAGCAAGACCCCATAGAGACACAACACTTCAGTCCTCCTGGACGCTGCCATCTCGTAAACATGGTGCTGGGCTTCCTGGCAAGCTCCCTGCACCTTTGCTGCCTTGGTCGGAGCCTGATTCCAGAAGCGGCCCGGGGAAGCATGGAGGTCGGGACTTGGTTGGTGAAGCAGGCGCTGCGCAGGGGGCATAAGGCAAGGTCACCGCCCAAAAAACACTTGCTGAAATCTTCACTGCCTAGAGATCTCCGCTGCCTCCCCAGTTCCAAAAATGGGGCATGCAGAGGCAAAGAAAGAGCATTGTGTTTTCGGGCAGTTCCAGGCAGCGGAGATCGCGGCAACAGTTTTCGGGTGGCAGCGCCTTGCCTTGCATCTCCTGCACAGTGCCCAGCAAGCCACCAGTTCCTTGAAGATGCAAGCCCACACAGCAGACCCAAAGCCTGCAAGTGGTTTGCACGGACCACCCTCATCCTATGCCTCACGGCAGCCATGGGGGCAGAAATCTCGGGAGGTTAAGCAGAAGTCTGCTGTAGGGAGTGGGGATCTCCAGTCCTCGCACAAGTTGTGAAGGCAGCTGTCAGTACTGCTGAAGCTGCTTCCAGGCAGACCCTGGGAGAACTCGGAGCTCTTGGGGGCTAAAGGGGAAGAAGAAAACTCTGGGCACTTTGAGAACACACACACTCCTGTTGCTGGAAGAAGGGGAGAAGGGCTGCTTCTCCTGCAGCCCCCCCTCCCCAGTACTTGCACCTTGTGCCTACACTCCTCCCTCCTCAGCCATCTTCTCCTCCCAAACGGTCTTCATGCCCAGAGGGGCTCCATCCGCAGTCGAGGTTGGTTCCCCTCCTTGCTCTCTTAAACTAAACTGCACTGAGCAGCTGGGGGGGGCATGAAGGAGAAATGTCTCAGCTCCCCACCGTCACTTGGCGGTTTGACCACTCGAAACAGATCAGTGTCGCCTCCGCAGTGACCAGATGCTGCTTTCTCCCAGGATCATTTATCAACAAGTCAGAAAAGCAGTGCAGTTCAGTTTAAGAGAGCAAAGGGGGGAACCAACTTTGACCTTCTTCCAGCAACAGGAGAGTGTGTTTTCTCAATGTGCCCAGAGTTTTCTTCTTCTCCTTTAGCCACCAAGGAGGAGGGTGCATGGCTTTGAGAATTGCATTGGAGAATCGGGGAGGAAAACACCAGAAAACGTGATGCATGAAGGCAATGCTCTTCCAAAGCGGGCACTTCTGCGTGGAGAGGCGTAAGGCAAGGTGCTCGCCACCCGGCATGCCCCTTCTCCAGACTACCCAGGCTGAGGGCAGTTGGCTTCTGCTCCTGGCCTGTGAGATGGATTTGGCCAGGAGGAAAGAGAAAGTGAGATTGCGGAAAAGGAGGAGGAGGGTGCACAGCTTTGAATTGCTTTGGGGAATAAGGGAGGAAAAAGAGCATTGCCTCCATGCATCACATTTTCCAGCATTTTTCTCCCCAATTCCCAAAGCAATTCGCAAAGCTGTCCACCCTCCTCCTCCTTTTCCGCAGTCTCACTTTCTCTTTCCTCCTGGCCAGATCCGTCTCCCAGGCCAGGAGCAGAAGCTGACCACCCTCAGCCTGGGTTCCCTGTATTGCTGTTAAATTTTTAACCAATAATTTAATTTTCCCTTTATTCAATTTAAATCCAGCTACTTCCCCATACTTTCCTATTTCTCACAGTGAGGTTGGGCCCAATTCAAAGGGATCCTCTATAATGAGCACTACATCATCCACAAAGGCCTGCACCTTATATTCTTCTAATCTTTAATCCTTTTTTCTCACTATTTTTCCTAATTCTGTTTAGCAGGATTTCTAATATCAAAATAAATAACAATGGTGACAACGGGCACCCTTGTCATACCCCTTTCCTTATTTGAAAGGTGTCTGTAATATCCCCATTCAGAATTACTTTTGCCCTTTGTAGTTTATATATTGTTTCTATCATTTTCTCAAATTTGATTCCGAATTTCATTAATTTAATTTGCTCAATCATAAATTGCCAATTTAAGTTGTCAAAGGCTTTTTGGGCGTCCAAAAAAAACAAGGGCCATTTGTTTCTCTGGGTGTGCTTCACAGTACTCTAGGGTATCTACAATTATTCTTATATTGTCCCTTATTTGTCTATCCGGGAGGAAGCTATTTTGATCTGGATGTATGATGGCATTTAGTATTTTTTTCAATCTTTCTGCAATTATATTCATAAAAAATTTATAATCCGTGTTTAAAAGGGATATCGGTCTATAGTTTTTTATCTGTTTTTGGTCTGTACCTTCTTTCGGAAGTAGTGTAATATATGCTTCTCTCCATGATTCTGGTATGTTTGCTTCCAATAGGGCCTCATTACAAATCTCCAGTAATTTTGGTTCCATGATTCCATCTAGTTTTTTTATAAATTTCTCCTGGGAGGCCATCTGGACCTGGTGTTTTATTGTTTTTAAGTTTCGAAATTGCCACTCTTAGCTCTTCTATTGTTATATCTTTATTTAACATTTCTCTCTCGTCCTCCCCTAATGATGTAATCCTTTCCTCCCTTAAGTATTTTTCAATCTTTTCTGTTGGTATATCTTCTTTATTATAAAGGTCTGTGTAGAAGTCTTGTGCTATTTTCATTTTGTCCTCTTCTTTGTTCTGTAAATTCCTTTTTTTATCTTCCAGTTGTTGAATAATCTGTGCCTCACTTTTTTTCTTCAATTTATAGGCCAACCACCTGCCCATCTTGTTTCCATGCTTGAAATAGAATTGTTTAGATTGTCTAAGTTTTTTGCAGTTTCCTCTTGATCTAATATATTCATTTTATGTCTCAATAGCATCAGCTTCTCTTTTACTGATTTGTCTCCTGGACTTAACTGAAATTTCTTCTCCATATTGCCAATTTCTTCCTGAAGGGTGTTGTGTGCCTTCCATTTTTCTTTGTTTTTATGTGCACTATATGCTATCATTATCCCCCTTATATACACTTTCATGGTATCTCAAAGCTTAGTTAAGGAAGTGTGCTGTTTTTTATTTTCATTGAAAAATAGTCTCAATTCTCTCATTATCTTTTCTACGTATTCCTTTTCTTTTAGAATTTGTAAAATTAACCTCCATCTTCTGATTTTCTTTTTTTGTGGGGGGGGCTCTCCAGTTTACTTCAAGAGGGTTGTGGTCTGCCCATCTCTCTTTTTTCTGTATTTTTTTTTTCTGAAGGTCCTTCTTTGATGTCTCTTTGGTGTGGCATTTCTTCTTCCTGATTTATGTTCTCCACTTCCTCTTTACTACTCTGCTCCTCTTCAGTTCCTGTCAATTGGTCCAGTTCCTGTCAATTGGTCTTGCGCTGTCACTAGGCTATCTATTTTTAGTTTTTTGCCCTGCCACATGACAAGCATTCCTTCTGGTAATATCCATCTGAACAAGATGTTTCGTTTGTTCAACTGAATGACCAGGAAATGGTAGTCTCTCCATAATTCTCTTACTCTTCTGGGAACTTGCTTCAGGGTTATGATTTCTTTCCTCTTATACACCATTGGTTCTTCTCTAGTTATGTTATAGACTATATCACAGACCCTTTTCCTAATGAATCTGATATGGACCTCCCTTGGTAATTTGTGTCTTCTGGCATAGTTTATCTGGATTTGGTATACCTCATCCATTTCTGTTATTATTTCTTGCTTGTCCCTCTGCAGGGCATCTGCGATGATCTCCGTCATTACCTGTCCCAGGTCTTCCTCCTTCCCTTCAGTTACATTCTGAAATCTCAGATAAAATGCCACCCGCTCCATTTCCAATTGTATTACTGAATCTTTGAGATCTTTGTTTAGGGCCATCATCGTTTGGTCTACCTGTTCCAGTTTTCTTTCATTTTGCTCTACCTTAGCCTCAACACTTTTTATTTTTTGCTCATTCTTATGAATTGATTCTTATATAGCATTCATTTTGTAATCTAAATTCTGGATGTCTGTTTTCATTTCATTGTGGTTACTGAACATTGTTTCCTGCATTTTGACCATTGTCTCTTATATTAGCATTAGGGTGGTTTGCATTATCTGCATAGTTGGGGTTACAGTGGATCTTTCCATCTTCACCTGCCCTTCTGTCAACCGCTGAGGGAGATGCCATAGTTATCGTTGGGTTTGACGTAGTTTTCTTCCCTGCCTTTAGAGTTGTCATGGTGAGGCTTGTCATTTCTTTCAGTATTCTACTCTGATCTCCCAGAATCTTGTAAATATTTTTCCACACTATCATCCACTATTACTTGCCTGATTTTCTTATTCTTATTTTTATTATTCCTCGTGTTTGTCTATAATATCACACTAAAGAAACTACCAATATATTAATCAATAAGATCTTATATCTTATACAATCTTATATCTTATAATCTTATATACTATGTATTCTGTAATAATTATGTTCTATATTGAATTAATCAGTATAATCTTAAGTCACTAGACAAGGTAATTTGTATATAGAAATATAGAAATAAATTAGATCAAGGTCAAAGTCTAATCACACATATCTATGTCTTATGTTAAGCCTATCTTATATATTTCAGTTAATACTCTAATGAACTATATAATTAATAAATAATTACTTCTCATTTATCATCAAATTGGTTAATTAATCACTCAACAATAATATAGGGGAGGGAGAGGAGAAAAAACAAGAAAGGAGCAAAACAAAAGGTGATGAAGCTGACAAAAATACTATTAAATACTATTATTAAATTAATATTTGTTTTAACAACCATTTCTTAAAGGTTCAAATCTTTAGTGATCTTTCAAATGCAGCTCTTGACTTCTCCCAGGTTTCTTATGTCTATCCTTAGTTCTTATAGTCAATACTCTCCTTCTGTCACCTCAATATTCTTCAAGTCCTCCGTTCAAATATAAGTTCAGCTATGTAGTGAAATAGTCCTCTCTTTCCTCCGCTGTCCAAGTAATCAGTTCTTGTCCTCTATGAGATCGCTGCAATGGCAGCTCTCTCTGCTTCTTTTCTTCTCAATCCCAATCTTATCCCCTTCTGCCACTCCATGGCATCAACTCTCTCACCTGGTTTCTGTTCACTCACAATTCTCACAAGCTTTTCCTGTCCATACCTCTGCTTTACCAGTGTTGTTGTTTCCCCTCGTTATCATCTTGACAGTTGAAATTATTCTGCTGAGTTCATTCACCATCCGCTCAGTCGCCACTCAATCTCTTGCTGTGAGTCCTTTAACCCGAAAAGACCAAACCCACTTCTCAAAATTATAGTAGTTTTATGGTGTTCCAGAAGATCCCTTATACTAACACTGTCTGTTTCGATAATCTTCTCTTCCCATTGCTTATTGGCTCATTGCAGCCTCGGGTCTGCCATTCCAAGATGTCAGACACATTTGCACTGGATCGACAGAGGCGTCCGTTCGCATGGCGAGCGCTCGCCCCTCGCTTCGCCACCCTCTGGACTCCCTCTCTAATCCACAATACCCTCCAGGCTTTTGCACCCCTAAGGGTCCCCAGAACGCTAAAGCTCCAGGGTTGAAGAATGGGGATTGCTCTCCTTCCACAAGGAGCGAAAGACCAGAGACAAATAAGAACAACTAAGAGTATAAGACCTATTTACAAGTAAGGAAGATGGAAGAGGAAATTGAGATGTTCTCAATCAACATAAATGGATTGAATTCCCCCATGAAAAGGAGAAAAAACTACACACAATTACAAAAATTAAAATTAGATATACTCTGCTTACAAGAAATGCATATTAAAAGGCAGCACAGTAAATTATTGGAATGTCCAAAAATTGGGAAACTATACTCCTCATTAGCACAACAACAACAACAAAAAGAAGGTGAGCTTTATATATCAAGGAAATAATAAATTCAAAACAGGTACTGTATATACAGATGAAGAGTGTGAATAAGATTGAAATTGTTGCAAGAATCAAAAAATAATGGGGGCTTTGGTCTGCCGGATTGGGACTTCTACTATCAGGCTTCAACACTAACTTGGGTGAAGGATGGATAAATCCTTTAGAAATAGAAGATTGTTACTGTTGGAGAGACATGATCTTCAATTGGGATGGCATGCCTTTCTGTGGTATGACAAAAATAAAATACATAGATACTTTCAAAGACATTATGTAAAGAACGCTCTATTCCTAGTATGGGAAAAAGTTAAAGCAAAAAATTACATGAAAATACCAGTCTGGGTCTCAACAATGGAAGCACTGAACGATCCAAATGTGGTAAATTTGGAAAAAATTGTAACGTATAAAGATATTTTAAATGAGAAAGAGGAACTTAAAATTAAACAGGAATTGCAAAATCAAGGGATGGACCTTGTATGGTGGCCACACTTGCAAACACAATCAAGATATGAAAAAGATGTAAAGATATATGGTTTCTATAAAGAGCCAACAATACTTGATCAGATACTATTAGGTGTTAATAAAGAAAATATATAGCTATTTATTAAGCCTCAAAGTGGAAGATGAACAAGTGAAAGAAACACTTTTTTGGGTATACAGTACTATAGAATTAGATAAATGGCAAAAACTTTGGGATAGAAACTATAAATTGACAATGGCAACTACATACAAGGAAAACCTGTATAAAATGTTCTACAGGTGGCATTGGCCACCGGCAAGCCTAGCAAAGATGTTTAAATCATGTCCGCCAAATGTTGGAAATGTAACCAGATACTGGATTCATATGTGGTGGACTTGCCCAAAGGCAAAAAAAGTTTGGACGGAAATACATACATGGCTAGAGAAAATGATAAAGCAAAATATAGATTTAAAGCCAGAAATATTTTTTGTTAGGTATTTTGCTAGAAAAATATAATAAAGGGAATATATATATTTATGTTGTAGTCCGCCAGCAGCCTGCGGAGCTGGCAGCGGAGTTGGACAACGATGAGGCTGAGGAAGAACATGGGCAGTCCTGGAGGCTGGGGAAGGCCCAGATGAGGGCTCTGCATCAGAGGCAGAGATGGGGCCAGGGCCATCAGGGAGTGATGTGCGGACTTCGGCACCTCCAGAGACTGACAGTAGAGAGGCAGAGGAACAGGAGGAGCCTGTTTCTAGTGCACGTATGAGAAGAGCTGCCAGAAGGCAGGAGCAGATAAAACAGAGAGGATGACTCGGGGGTAGGGCCAAGAGACGATTGGCCCCTCCCATAAGGCTTAAAAGACCAGCAATGGCTCTTGGCCTCTTTGCCAGAAAACAACATTGAGAGAATTGCTTCTTGTTTCACTCCATTCATTTCTTATCAGTGTCTTCTGCTTCTGAACTTTTGCCAAGAAAAGTCTTTGGCAGTTTGCCTAATTATCCCAAGGTCAGTGATAAACTAAGGAATGGTGTTTTGAAGAATTTGCTTTAATTTAGTTTGGACTACGCTGAGAATGAGTTAATTCTCAGCTGTTCTAATAAAGTCTATTTGTTTTTGAACTGTTTGTATTTAATACTAACTACTTGGGCCTGGGTCACAACAATTTAATGCACTGCATGCTTCGCATATTTTGATGGCAGCGAGAATTGTATCTGCAAAATATTGGAAAAATGAGGAAACTCCTTCAGATGAAAATATAATCAAAAAAATACTAGATTGTGCGGAAATGAATAGGTTAACTTTAAAGATGAAAAATAAAGAAGACACAGTGTCAGGGTTCTAACCAATGCCCTAAAAAAATTAAGAGTCTCAAGATATTTAGCAAGAAAAATCCAGTTGTTTATTAGGATCGCCATGTCAGCACTAACTAGGTGAAGCCAGCACCTTGCCTCTGACCCTGTTTCCCCCTCCCCCCAAAATGTGTAACCAGTCACATTCCCCAATTTCACGGGTTGTAGAAGTCACTTCCTCCAGCCGTTGCGGATCACCATGGAGATGGCCTTGACTTCAGCCGGCTAGGCTGTGTCTTGTTTTGACTGAGGTGTCAATTCCTTGGTGCAGCTGCAAGGTGTGATTCCCATCCCCCTGCCTATGGCAAGGATCAGGAAAACTTCGCAAGTTGATACACAGAATATTTTTTAACTTGGGATTTATTAAATAATAGAAATTAGAAATTGGAATAATACTATTATATACAAGCAAAGAATATTACAACCACCATTATTATGTATATGTAAAATGACCCAGACAATACACTGTTTATTAAATACTTATATATGTTAAAGAAAAATGTACAAATAAAAATATTAAAAAAAGAATGAACAAAGACTTGCAACAAAGTCAAAGATAGTAAAAAAAGTTTCTTTCAACATAGACAAAACAAGAAAAAAGTCAAGGAAACAGTGGGTCCACTAAAGAGACAAGATGGCAAGAAAGTTACAGGCAGTAGAGAAAAAAGCAGAGCTGCTTAACTCATTCTTTCCATCAGTCTTTAAGAAAAAGAAACTATAGCCTAACCTACCAAAAACATAACTGTAAAAGACAGACTAGAAATAAAAATTAAAGCAAGAAAAATTAAGCAAGAAAATTGTAACAAAACACCTGTCTGATCTTGATGAATATAAATCACTAGAACCTGATGGATAACATCCCATCTTTCCGAAGGAGCTGGCAGATGTTATATAAGAACCATTGTATCATATCTTTAAAAAATTGTGGAGCACTAGGGAACTACCAGGGAATAAATACAAGCAATTTAAATTTCACCAGAGATGCTCTGTATGTGGGATGGGTTTGTCCTGTGGGTTTGCCACAGATTAAGATGGATTCTTCTTTGTCTTCTGCTTTCTCCAAGTGCTAAAGAATAATGGAGCCTGGCTTCCCTTGGTTTGAGAGTGCAGGCTGATGGGTAACTGGGTTGGGTCAGTTTCAAACAATATACTTGGAATTTTGTCTCTCTGGCCACTAGCCGCCTTGAGTCTTCAGAGAAAGGCGGCATACAAGTTGAACAAATAAATAACAGCCCAAGCAGGGCTTGGGGCCAAATGCTCAGGATATGTCCTCAGGGACCCAAGAAATTGGAGCAGCCACCTGTTCAGGGAGGAGAGACGGCTTCAGAAGAAAAAAGCACTGTGGGCTGGCAGTGTAGGGAAGGCAGCGGAGGCAGAGTACACTCCTGGAGTTACGGTGATCCAAGGAAGCAAGTGGAAATCCAGTCTCAGCTTGTCTAGGCCAGACCTTGTAAGGGGATAAGTAAGAGTTGGGACAACCATGCAATTGCAGCAAACTCTGCTTTAATACACCCCCAACGAGGCTGGAGCCTCAGAACACAGTGAGCAGGAAAAAGAAAAGTCCTTGTAAAGTCAGCGCTGGGAGTGTCCACCTTTTGAAGTCCTTTGGCCCCACCCCCTGGCCGGCTGGCAGCCATGCTCAGTAAACCACCATCTGGTGGTGAGTAGTGTATGTCGAGATGACCCAGCTGGTGGCACATGGCCATTGTGGACACCTCCGGAAGCTGCCGCTTGCTCGGCTGGGCATTGCAGCCTCAAAGAATGTTCAGTGGGTGACTCCTGGCCGCCACAGAGGCTACCAGAAGCTGTCGAGTGCTCAGCTGTATGGTGCGGCCCCACAACTCGGGATCGGCTGACGGGTGGCTCGTGGCATTTGCTGAAGACCACCAGGATCAGCCAGTAGGCTGGTTTGAGTTCAGTAGGTGGCTACCATGACCGGGCGCGTCATCACAGGAGGCCCCACCACTGCCTCGCTTGTCTCCCACCCCCCATCATGGCAAGCCCCAGGCCAGGGCTGGGCCTTAATAGGCGGCTCCCCCCTACCAGGAGTCCACCTGGAAGACAGGAGATAGAGGCATTAGATAAGACCCTATGGCATGCATCAACCTCCCAATTTGGTGGGATACCATTGGTGGAACTGCCACAACAGCCATATGGCCTTTACATCACATTCCGCTACCCAGGTAGCCCTTTCACCGTACCAGGTATCGGAGTTTACCCCTGTGTAGCCGTGAGTCCAAAACCCTGTCGGTGTCATATTGATCTGGTCCCACTGGGCCTGGTGGCTCAGGAAGGGGCCAGAAGTTGGTAGCCACCACAGGTTTTAGCAGGCTGCTGTGGAACACAGGATGCACCCAACCCAGCAAGCATGGGAGCTTCAATTCTACCATCACGGTGATTTGCAGCCTCCTATCCAAGATGATACGTGGTGGGCACTCCATGGAAATGGTAGATGTGGCTGATAAACAGCTTGGCTAGCCACCGTGCTGATGGTATCCCAGTGCACGGCACGAAATGTGCTTATTTCGAGAACAGGTCAATAACTGTCCATATTACAGTGTGCCTGTTACTCTCTAGCAGGTCTACTATGAAGTCCATGGCTATCTCTTCCCATGATCTGACAGGATCAGCCATGGTCTGCAGGAGGCCTAATGATTTTCCCGGCCGCACCTTCATCACTGTGCACATCCTTTTGGACCTTTCACATAGTTCTCAATCTCTGCCCACATGTGGTGAGGTGGAGGGTTTTTAAAAACCCAAAATGACCAGCTTGCTTGACATTGTGGCACTGCTGCATTACATTGGGCCTCAGGGCAGGTGGTATATATAATTTGTCATTCTTCCATGCTAGTCCATCTCTGTGCGTAAACAATGTTTTGTTCTCCAACAGCCAGGAATCCTTTAACAATGCAGTTTGCAGCTTCTCTGTCAATCCCTCCCCATGGTCCTCACTCATTATCCGAGCTACTGGTGGAATGATGGCTTGCACTATGTCCTCCTGGCGACTATGGTATTGGGGCATGCATGACAGGGCATTGGCCAAGAAGTTCTTCCCTGCGGGGATGTACCACAGAGTGAAATTGAAAGTATTGTGCCCACCAGACCTGTTTTGGTGACAACCGCCATGGGGTTTGAAGGGCCTCGAAGTTTTTATGGCCTGTCTAAATGTCAAATGGTTCCTGAGCCCCCTCAAGGAGGTGTTGCTATGTGAGTAATGCCCACCGTACTGCAAAGGCCTCTTTCTCCCAGATCGCCCAACCTCGTTCCATCTGCAAAAGCTTACGGGAAGTGTAAGCACAGGGTTGTAACTGCCCCTTTCCATTCTTTTGTAACAAGATGGGCCCCACGGCCATGTCACTAGCATCAGCCTACATGACAAATGGTTGTCCATGGTCAGGGTGTCTCAGGATGGGCTCCCTTGCAAAGAGAGCTTTCAGATCTTTGAAAGCTCTCTGACAGTCCATCATCCAAAGGAGGTGTTATCCAGGCCAGGGCTTTGTCATGGTGTGTTTTGTTTGCAGTAGTTTGGTCAAGGTTAGTACGACCTTGGTGAATGATGGAACGAACTGGTGATAAAAATTGGCAAAGCCCAGGAAGCTCTGCAACTGTTTATGTGTTTTTGGGGCTTGCCACTCTGATACTGCTTGAACCATGTGTGAATCCATTTCCACCCCATCACTGGATATCTGGTAGCCCAGGTAATCCCGACAGGTTTGATGGAATTCACACTTTTTTTTTTATTGCAAAAGTTTTACAATTACATTTTCATCCCTTTCCCCCCCCCCTCAAACCACCCCAAACTTCCCAACCTCCCTAACCCACCCTAACCCTCCCCTCCCCCCGGACTTCCTCACAGTATACTCGTGTCAAATAAGAGGAAAAACCCTCCTTTATATATAAAACTTGAACCCCTCCCTCCCCCTTACAAGTTTTCATCTTCATTACATTAACCTATTTCTATCTTAATATAACATTTTCAAATAGATTTTCATCCTGATTGCCTTAAAAATATTTCTATCTTAATATAACGTTTTCTAATAAATTTTCATCCTTAACCTTAAAAAATTTCTATCTTAATATAACATTTTCAAATAAAAGCTATTTGATACTTCCTAGTTTGATATTTGTTCTGAACATAATCTATCCACTTCTTCCATTCCCATTCATAAGTCTCTTGAGAACAATCTTTTAGATATGCTGAAATCTTCGCCATCTCTGCAAAACTGGCCATCTTCAAAGTCCATTCCTCAATCGTAGGCAGCGCTTCATTTTTCCAATATTTACCTATCAACAATCTTGCTGCAGTTATCATATACAATATCAATTTTGTTTCACCCGATGTAAAACCCTTAACTATACCCAATAAAAACAGTTGTGGAGAAAATTGAATTTTTTTCTTCAAAACATTCTGCATGACCCACCAAATTTTTATCCAAAAAGCCTTAACTTTCTTACAGGTCCACCAAACATGATAATATGTAGCATCTAAACAATCACATCTCCAACATTTAGGCTGCACATTAGGGTACATACACGACAATTTTTTGGGGTCTAGATGCCATCTGTAAAACATTTTATAAAAATTTTCCCTCAGATTCTGCGACTGTGTAAATTTAACATTCTGAACCCAAATTTTTTCCCATGTTTCCAACATCACTGGTTCCTCAAAATTTTGTGCCCACTTAATCATGCAGTCTTTAACTAGCTCAGTTTCTGAATCCCTTTCTAACAAAACATTATAAAGTCTTTTGATATGCATTGGGCCTTTCTCTTTTATGTGTCTAACTAATTCTTCCTCATACATCATAATACCAGTTTTTTGGTCCTCTTTCCATCTCAATTGCAATTGATTATATTGTAACCAAGTTAGATTAATCCCTTCAGCCAACAATGTCTGTAATGTCTTCAGCTGCCATCTGCCCGCATCTGTAAAAAGAACCTCTTTGTATAAAAACCCCCCGAGTGACATTATATTTGTATTCCACAAAGTATGACCAAGATCCAGCCATAGCGGTATTTTGTAATCCCAATTGTTTCGGTGCTTCTTCCAAACTCTCAACAAAGAATCTCTAAGTATATGGCTTTTGAATACTTTATCCACTTTACTGTCATAAAATAAGTAAGCGTGCCATCCAAATTCCAAATCAAAACTTTCTGCGTTTAGTATTCCAGTCTTTTTTCCTCCAAACCAGTCACTTAGTAAAGTCAAAGCTGCTGCATCATAATATAACTGTAGGTTTGGAAGTTTAAGACCTCCCCTTTCTGGAACGTCTTGCATGATTTTCATTTTTACTCTTGGTTTTTTCTCGTTCCAGACAAACTTATTCACGCCAGTTTGCCATACTTTTAGTTGTTTATCATTTTTGAGCACCGGAATCATTTGAAACAAAAAAAGAAATCTTGGCAAAATGTTCATCTTAACTGCTGCTATTCTTCCAAGTAGAGACAGCTGCAGTTTTTTCCAAGTCTCCATATCTTTTTGCACCTCTCGCCACAACACCTCATAGTTATTTTGAAACAATTTCATATTTGATTCTGCAACCTGAACTCCTAGATATTTTACCTTTGGTACAATCTCAAAACCTGCCCTCCTTTCAAGCTCAAGTTTACGATCTTGTGTCATATTTTTAACTACCATCTTAGTTTTTTTTCTGGTTCAATCTAAAACCTGAAACTTTACCATAGTCTTGTATAATGTCCTTCATCTGGATTATTGATTCCATTGGCTGTGTTAGGGTAACAACCAGATCGTCTGCAAATGCCTTTATTCTGTAATCCTCTTGCCTTATCATTATACCTTTCAAAGTATTAGAGTCCCTTATTGTGTTTAACAAGGAATTCACACTTTGACAGCTTGATGAATAACTTAGTTTCTGGAGCACCTGCCACACCAATCAGCTGTGTGTTGTGGTCCGCCAGCAGCCTGCGGAGCTGGCAGCAGAATCGGACAGCAATGAGGCTGAGGAAGAACATGGGCCAGTCCTGGAGGCTGGGGAAAACCCGGGTGAAGGCTCTGCATCAGAGGCAGAGATGGGGCCAGGGCCATTGGGGAGTGAGGTGTGGACTCCAGAGCCTCCAGAGACTGATAGGTGTGAGGCAGAGGAACAGGAGGAGCCTGTTTCTAATGCACACATGAGAAGAGCTGCCAGAAGGCAGGAGCAGATAAAGCAGAGAGGATGACTCGGGGGTAGGGCCAAGAGACGATTGGCCCCTCCCATAAGGCTTAAAAGACCAGCAATGGCTCTTGGCCTCTTTGTCAGAAAACAACATTGAGAGAATTGCTTCTTGTTTCACTGCATTCATTTCTTATCAGTGTCTTCTGATAATATATTTTGGGTTTGTAAAAATCCTACACCTTATAAAAAGGCAGTTTTTGTGGCCTAAGATGAAGAAGGACATAGAAACCTATGTGCCCTGTATGTGGATTTAGTGGGGCATTTTGCTCGTTTTGCTGAATTACTGTAGTTTAATTTAACAGTCTCAACATTCTTGGCTATATCCAGAATCTAAGCAACTGCAGCTCTTAATCTGGACTCATCACCAAACTGATTCTTTTCCTGTGCGCTGCTCCCACTATCCATGCATGGGGTTAATCCTTCAGTGCTTGGCAAACAACTGAGTGAAAACAAAAGGCTTTTGTTCCCCTTTCCGGCTCCCAAGCCACGCCTCTAGTCCCATGATGCCCCAGTCTTCACTCAGTTGCTGGCAAACACTGTAGTGATTTTTGGAGCTCCACAGATCGTTAAGGTATTGTGCTTCTGTGGGGGTTCCTTTTTTCTAAATTTCTTAAAATTATTTAATCCTACTGGCTTTCTCCTTTCTCTTTCTGCGCTAGGATTTTGTTTTATTTTTGAATAGCTCCCCTTCGCGTTCTCTGAGGAACCGGATCAACGGGAGGGGGGAGTGGAGCAGAGCGCTCACATGCTAGCTCGCCAGCCCTCCCAGCCTAATCCAGGCCAGCTCGGTGTGAGCGCGGCGCTACCGGCACTTCACCCCCGCGCCGGAGTGGCAGCGCGCTCATCAGCTGGCCGGCGGAGCCGGAAGCGCCGGCTCCCCACGTGGCGAGGAGCCGAAGCCTGTCCCAAGGCTCAGCCTCGCGCAGCGGCTTCATCAGCTGGCCGGCGGAGCTACCGGGAGGATCGGCGCCTGCTCCAGCCAGCAGGGGGGCTCAGAAGCTCGCCCCACGCCCGGAATCCTCGCTCAGCGGCGGCGCGCTCATCAGCTGCCCAGCGGACCCGGAAGCGCCGGCCGCCCACATGGCAAGGATCGGAGGCCAATTCCAAGCGGAGCCTCCTGGAGGGACAGCAAAGCGAGGGCGCAAGGCGGGGCAAGCGCTGAAGAGAGAGGCGATCTTCCACTGCGCTCCAGAACAACCCCTCGTTAGGGGATTGCGCGGCGTCTGGTCGGACCCTCAGGCCGCCATTGTAAGCCCGCTGCCTAGTCTGCCCACGTGGAGCAGCCCCATATTGGTGGACCTTCGGGCCGCCATTTTGGGCCTTACGATTCAGCTTGCGCTTCCCTCCACAATCAGGGAGCCAGCTGCAGACCTGCACCCCCCCCTCTACCGCGGGAAGGGGCATCAACCGCCAGCCTCCAACGCCTAAAGGGTTCCCGGGCAAGGTCACTACCAACCGCCTCAGCCATGTCTCGCACACCCCCATCGTCAGACATGGAGCTGGAGCTAAGCCCACCACGTATAAGCGAAAAAAAGGGGAAAAAGAAGTCAAAAAAGAGGCACGTGAGTTCGGCCAGCAGGGCGGCGTCCGAAGGCTCCCTTCCCTTCCAAGATAGGGATGCCCTAAGGAGACACAACGCCCTGGAGCGACAGTGGGAAAGGGTGCACAGGGTGGCTGCAGGTAACCCACCCAGGGAGCTGGCACCTGGGGAGTCCATCCTGATCTCCCCAAGAGAGGCGGAACGGGGCCTTACGTCTGCGAACGACATCACAGCCACCCCTAGAACCCCGGAAGGGGTTGGGCCACCTCGCTCAACACCCCGCATCGAGACACCTTCAGGTCCCGCACTGGAGGCTTCACTCGCCTCCACACCAAACCAGCATCGTCGGGCTAGAGAGGCAAGTGCCACACCGTCAAGGACAGACCCACAGGGTCCGGGTGGCCGGGGGTTGGCACCCCCAGTGGACTTCCAGGCCATGTTCTCAGCGGCCCTGTCATCTTTCTTCACGGCAATGATGCAGCAGGCCTCCCAGGGCCCCGCTCAAGTAGCACCGGGCCACCCACGGCCTCTCCAGCCCCAGCCCCACCCCATGCCAGAACGAGGCCGAGACTCCTCATCAGACGAATCGGACCAAGCAGAGGAGGGCCCAGAGGAGATGGAGCTATCAGAGGATGAAGGCCTAGCACCGGACACACCGGCTTTTACAGGCCTCTTCCGCCCGGCTCTATTCAAATCGCTCCTCCACAAGGCACGGCTCACAACCAACCTGGGGGTGCCGGGAGATGTCACAACACCCTCCACGTCAGCGGCGGGCCCTCACGACGCCCTTTTCAAGTCATCAAAGCCGCAGAAAGACTACATCCCCTGCCCGCAGTTGTTTACAGACGTGATCCAGAACCCCTGGGTGCAGCCGGCCTTCCTGGCGACACCCAGCAACCTGGATAAGAAGCTCTACTGTGCAGCCCCGGAGTTGGAGGACCTCCTGGTTCTTCCCTCAGTAGACCAGCCGGTGGCGGCTTTAGCCTCCAGCTCCTTGATCTCCACCGACCCGCTAGACACACTCAAGGCGGAGGAGAAGAGGATGGAATGGGCCTTCCGCAAATCACACCAGGCCGTCGGCTGGGCAATCAGAACCGCGACAGCCTCTTCCTTCTTCAATAGAGCTTCGCTCATCTGGCTTCGTCATCTGCAGGACAGACTCCCACCGGAAGACACCAGATTGCATCAAGATCTGAACAAAATAATAGCGGCCACCGAATACACGGCTGACAGCTCCCTGAATTCAGCCAAGATCGCCTCAAGGGCGCTGGCCTCAACACTAACCGCTAGGAGGCTATTCTGGCTCCGGCCATGGAAAGCCGACTTCAAAGCCAAGTGGAAGTTGGCAGCTTCCCCATATAAGGCACCAGACCTGTTCGGGGCCCCGCTGGAACCTCTACTAATTGAAGGGAAGGACAAGAGGAAGATCCTCCCATCAACCTACCGGCGCCAGGAACGCAGGTACACGCCTTACCTGCTCCAACAGCCCTTTCGAGCAGGCGCCGGACCCAGGGGGTCCTCCTCACAGCGTCCCCATTACCAGGGAGGAGACAGATTCAATGACAGACAACAGTTCCGAGACCGAGGACGACACCAGCAGCCTAAACGCAACTTCAGTGGTGCCGGCCCTAAGCCCCCCAGAAGGGGGAAATGACTCCAGGCTCACGGGGCCCATAGGGGGATGGCTCATCCTTTTCCATCAACAATGGGCCAAATCGACTTCGGACTCCTGGGTAAGGCGTACGATCTCTTCCGGTCTGTCCATCGAATTCTCCGGCCAGCCGCCCCACCGGTTTATCCGTTGTCCAACCCCTCGATCCTTGGAGCTTCAGGACTTAATGTCGCAGGAGATTGCCCACCTCCTGGAGGTCAGGGCCATAGAGCCAGTACCGCACAGCCAGCGGGGCTCAGGCTTCTACTCGACCCTCTTCTTAGTTCCCAAGAGCTCCGGGGGCTGGAGGGGCATACTGAATCTAAAACGCCTAAACCTGTCGGTACTATACCGCAGGTTCAAGATGCACTCCCTCAAGTCCATCTTAGCGGGAGTGAGACAGGGTGACTTCCTCCAATCAGTCGACCTCCGGGAGGCCTATCTGCACGTGCCAATTCATCCGCACCACCGTCAGTACCTGAGATTCGAATACGAGGGCCGGCATTACCAATACCGGGCGATGCCTTTCGGACTCTCGTCAGCCCCCCGCACCTTTACCAAGCTGGTAGCGGTGGTGGCGGCCAAGCTCCGAGCTGTCCCAATCCGGGTACTCTGTTATCTGGATGACATTCTGGTCTTGTCGTCCACGCCCAGCCAGGCTCACAGAGATATGGAGATGGTGATCGAGACCTTCCAGGATCACGGTTTCACCATAAACTTTGCAAAGAGTCAGCTTCTACCTACCACCAGACTCCTTCACCTGGGGGCACTGATAGATTCGGCCAGCGGCCAGGTTTTCTTATCACCGGACAGAGTCCAGAGCATCCGAACCCTAACTCTGCAGTGCCTGACGAGGAGGAGAGTTGCCCTGATCCACCTCTCAACCCTCCTCGGGAAGATGGTATCCTGCTTCGGCATCGTACCGTGGGCACGCAGACACTCGAGACCCCTACAGTGGTTCCTCCTTCCCTTCCAGCGAACGGGAAGGGCCAACTCCAACAGGGAGGTCCGCCTCACCCTACAGGCCCGCAGGTCCCTCAGGTGGTGGACGTCGCCGTCGCTCCTCAAGGGCTCCAGCTTCCTAGAGCCAGACCGTCTGATACTCACCACAGACGCCAGCCTTCGAGGGTGGGGAGCCCATCTCCACAACCTGGTCACACAGGGGCAATGGTCGCACGAAGAACAGCAAAGCAGCATCAATCTTCTAGAGCTTCGGGCAATCAGACTGGCACTCCGCAACTTCCAGCAGACGGTACAGGGGCATCACGTCTTAATCCTGACCGACAACATCTCGGCCAATGCTCACGTCAACAGGGAGGGGGGCACGAAGTCCCGTACCCTGATGAACGAGTCCGCGGAGCTGTTCAGCTGGGCAGAGAGGCACCTGCTCTCGATCAGAGCAGATCACATCTCCGGGGTAACCAATGTGAGGGCGGACTGGCTCAGCCGCGAGACAATAGATCAAGCGGAATGGCAGCTCCACCCTCAGCTGTTTCAAGAACTCACCTCACGCTTCGGAAACCCAGTCGTGGACCTCTTCGCAACGCCGATCAACGCTCAGCTTCCACGCTTCGTATCGCGCTACCCGACACCACAAGCGGAGGACCACGATGCGCTGCACTGCAAGTGGCCCGAGGGTCTCCTGTACGCATTCCCACCAGTCCCGCTACTCCCGCGACTCATTCGGAAGCTACTAGCAGAAAAAGCCGACCTACTCCTGGTAGCCCCAAACTGGCCCCGGAGACCATGGTTCGCCGACCTAGTAGCCCTGTCTGTAGAACAGCCATGGCTGATCCTGCCACAGCAGCTCGTCCTGTGCCAAGGAGCAGTCACGCACCCAGAGCCCCAGTGGCTGCAATTAGCCGTCTGGCACTTGAACGGGTCATTCTGAAGAAGGACAGCCTACCAGACGAAGTGGTTGCCACTATCCAGGCGGCCAGACGTCCAACTACGACCCGTATCTACAAGTCTTCATGGCAGGCGTTCTGTAGATGGAGCGCCCAACAGCACGTCGACCCCACGTCAGCCACCATTCGGGACATCCTGCGGTTCCTACAAGCTGGCCTAGACAAGGGCCTGGCCCCCGCAACCCTGCGGAGACAGACAGCGGCGCTGTCAACAGTCATTGCGTGCCCCCCGTACCAATCCCTCGCACACCACCCACGCATCAAGGGGTTTCTACATGGTGCCACCAACCTGCGGCCCCCCACAGTCCACCGCTACCCCTCATGGGATTTGCCTCTAGTGTTGAGGGCACTGACGGGGCCCCCCTTCAAGCCCCTAGACACGACAGCGCTTAAGTACCTATCGTTTAAGGTGACCTTCCTGCTGGCGATCACCTCAGCGAGGAGGGTTTCATAGCTCGCGGCCCTGTCAGTCCGCAAGGACTTGTGCATTTTCCACGATTCCACGGTGACCCTGCGCCTGGACCCTGCCTTTATCCCGAAGGTCAACTCGTGGTTCCACCGGGCTCAGGAACTCATCCTGCCGGACTTTTGCCCCGCACCTCGTGATCCCAGAGAAGAGAGGTGGCACACCCTAGATGTGCGACGCACCCTCCACACTTACATCCGGCGGACCGCTCCTTTCCATCGTACGGAGGGACTCCTGGTCTCCTTCAACTCAAAATCCATGGGTCAGAAGATTTCAGCAGCCACAGTTAGCACATGGATCAAGGCCTGCATTGCCCTGGCATATGACCTGAGTGCCAAACCGACCCCCGGTAACATCCTACCGCACTCGACACGCAGCGCGGCCACCTCGGCAGCCTGGGCCACCCAAGCTTCAGTCGTGGACATCTGCAGAGCGGCGACGTGGTCATCCCTCACACCGTTCATCCGCCACTACAGAATCGATGCCTACAACTCAGCGGAGGCATCTTTTGGCCGCAGAATTCTGCAAAAAGTACTGACAGAGGAGGGCTCTGAGAGCAGGCAGCCCCCCACCCAGGGAGTTTAAGCTTGGGTATATCCCATGCATGGATAGTGGGAGCAGCGCACAGGAAAATGGACGTTGTCTTACCTGAACGTCCCTTTTCTGGGCGCTGCGTACACTATCCATATCCCGCCCGTGAGGGCTGCCTGTCACTGTTATGGCTGAGACTAGTTTCTTTACCTTACGTTAACTCGAGTTAATAAAGTTGAGTTGTATACGTTACTTGTAGCGTGGTTTCTTGTTCTGCTGCGCCTTCGTTCAGACTGGGGCATCATGGGACTAGAGGCGTGGCTTGGGAGCCGGAAAGGGGAACAAAAGCCTTTTGTTTTCACTCAGTTGTTTGCCAAGCACTGAAGGATTAACCCCATGCATGGATAGTGTACGCAGCGCCCAGAAAAGGGACGTTCAGGTAAGACAACGTCCATTCTCTATGAAAACTGATCAAATTCCTGCTTCTATTTTTTCTATTGCTTCCTAGCTTTTATTTTTGTCTTCATTAAATCTTCAATTATTAGTTCTTATGTAGCCCATTGCAGTCCCAAACTATTCAAATCATTGTTTCCTTTGATCATGAAGAAAGTATCTATCCATAAGTTAGTTTGGTTGTACTCCAAATTTTCTGCTAGTCTTGTAATGTTTTATATAGATGTAAAATAATATGGGGAATAGGATAAAAATCTGATTAAGATTAAATTAAAAGAGCTATTGAATCTGAAAAATGTAATAAGGCAGTTGATTTAGAGAATTGTACAGGATTAATTGGACAAGTATACATTCTATAAACAAAGCACTTCTTTGATTAGGCTTTTGTAATAACATGTGGTTTAACATTTAAAGACATGATTAAAAGAAAAATGCAATCATTTATAGCACATTTGAAGTTATAATGCCACATTGATGCATTTTTGTCCTAGCAGGCAAGAAAGCCAAGAGCAATTTCAAACTATCCACTTTTCCTAATCCATCCAAGTTAGTGTAATTGGTGATACACAACAGTGTAGATCCCATAGTAAAACATCCAAGAAGTCAAACTGTCCTTATCTCATGTTTTTTTTTTAATTTTCTTTGATTCTTACCAACTTTCTTAAGATAAATAGCTTGATAAATAGTACATATATTCGTTTCCTATTAGGTACACATAAATGTTTGAATTCATGGTATTGTTTACTTATTTTTATTCTACTGAATATATAATTTTCTGATTCTGTTTTTTATTAGTGGTATATGAATGGGAGTAAATACTTTTCTGACTTATGGAATGTTATGGACACCCTTGGAATTTTCTACTTCATATCAGGAATTGTGTTCAGGTATGTTTCAGTTAACTCACAATGATACTTCTATTGCCTTGAGTTCAGAGCTAGAGGAACAAAAATATGTTATAATAATTATGTAAAAAAACAAGTGACATGCTGAAAATTCCTGCAGTTTATCTCATTAATTTTCAATCAGATAGAAAAGTTAATGCTTTTGAAATTCATTTCCAAGGCAAATAATGTATGGGAGAAATACATGGGCATGGGATACTGATATTTTATTAGGTGGCTGAAAGCTGTGCATTGTGGACGTACTATTCAGTCTTTCTCTGTACAATCACTGCCCAACATTTTAACAGAATAAGAGAATAACAGAGTTGGAAGAGACTTTGGAGGTCTTCTAGTCCAAACCTTCTGCTCAGGCAGAAGACCCTGTACCATTTGGACAAATGGCTGTCCAATCTTTTTTAAAAAACCTCCAGTGATGGAGCACTCACAACTTCTAAAGGCAAGTTGCTGGACAGGTTTACTGTCAGGAAATTTCTCCTTAGTTCTAGGTTGCTTCTCCCCTTAGTTTTCATCCATTGCTTCTTTTTTTTATTGAAAAAGTTTTTGAATACAAATCCCCCCCCCCATTTTTCTCCCCCCCTCCCCCCCTAACCCCCCCCTCACCATCCATCCCCCCCTGTGACTTCTTCACAACAAAGACCTAATTCATAACAGATTATATAATATTTTACCATCCCCTTACTCCCTCCTCTAAGTACTGACCCTTACTTGCTAATAATATTATTAATATTGTTACTTCCCCCTTTTACCATACATTTCAAAATAACATTCTACTGTAACATTGTATAACTTCTAATTTATAACTTGTAATATTATTGTAACTCCCAATTTAACAATATTCTGCCCTTTTTCTCCTCCTCCATACTTATATCTGTATATTAATACAACATTTCAAAACAACCTTCCACTTTAAAACTATATAATAAATCCTACTTTAACATTTAATCTTTTATGTATATTAATATAACATTTCAAAGCAGCCTACCCCATAAATCCTAATTTAACATTTATTCAGCTCTATCCATTTGCTCCACTCCCCTAAATATATCACTTAAACATCCCTTTTCTTAAACTAAACAATCAGTAAACTAACCTATTTCCACCCACTTTCCTGCAAAATTCCCATGCACAACAATTCTTAATATCTTTAATCCACTGCCCACTCTGCTAATATATATATACACACACACATATATACACATTCCGTTATATAAAAGAAAGTCAATGACTTTAAATTTATAATCCATATAATATCTTCTTTGATGTCTTTCCACTGGATTGTTGAGTCCATCATCCATAATAGGGTAACCTAGCATCCTGGTGCAACAGTTTGTTCAAAATCCTCAGTCATCATCTGCCCCCATCAGTAATGAATATCCTCATATATATATATAAAAGAAAAAAGCAACCACCCGAGTGAAATTATGATTATATTCCATATAATTGTAATTGTGGCTTTCATCAGGATTATTAATTCCCATCATCCTAATGGGTAACAACCAGATCTTCTGCGTGCCCCAGCGTAGCTCTCTTGCCTTATAGCTCAAGATGAATATAATATATTTATCAATAAAAAAAAGAAGTCCAAAATAGATAATTCAAATCCAACAAATTAAGGCTCTTTTCACATCCCAAAATTACGGCATTGCAGAGGTCTGTCACTCTCCTCAGGATAATATTAACCAATACTTCGCCTCCACTATCTTTTCATATATTCATTCATTTTTTTAAAATAACTGGCTTCACTGTTGCTTAATTTAGAAATTTCTATTTTTGTGAGACCTATTTCTTTTTTTCTTTTCTTTTTGTGGGTTTGATCTCCATCCTGGTTTCCTTTCTATAAGTTGTATATCAACTGATCGATTTTCATTCTGCTTTATAACTTGATCTTGTTGGTTTTGCTTTCGGGTCTCATATTTCTTTTTTATCAATTGTGTATCAGCTAATTGGTTTCCATACTTGTCTGTGACTTGATGAATCATCACGTTAGAGTCCGATGCCACTTCTCTCGTATTTATAGATAATCCAGCTGAGGTGTCTAAAGAATCCAAAGGCAATTTGTCCACAGCAGCCTCTATAATTCGATGTTTTCCCTTTATTTCCAATTCCTTCTGCTTATCCTGTATTGTGCCTAGAGATGTTAAGTTCATTTTCAAAATTTTTTGATAAAATTCTTCTGCTTTTTCAACAGTATTTAGTTGGTATCTTTCTCCTTGATATCTCAATATTATACTAGCTGGAGCGTCCCACCTGAATAAGATATTTCTTTTTTTTAACTCAGTCACCAGAAAACCAAATTTCTTCCTTTCCAATAACATCTTAGGCGGGAGCTCTTTGTAAATCCAAATCTTTCTTCCAAACAATTGCAAAGTAGAATTAAAAGAATTTTGCACAATATTATTTCTTATATCTTTATCTGTAAAATAAATCACCACATCTCTAGGCAATTGCCTTTGCTTTGCAATCCAGGAATTTATTCTATAAACTCTGTCAATCCTACAAAATACTTCCTCAGGTTGAACCTTTAAGATCCCAGCCAGAATTTCAGAAGATATTTTCCTTAAATCATCTCTGTCATTTTCCTGCAGTCCTCTGAGTCTAATCGCATATTCAGTAAAATTATGTTGCATCATTAAAACTTCTCTTTCAATCCGTTGTTGTATGTTTTCTGCATTACAAGTCTTTTGATCAGCCTCCATTTTAGATTTTTCTTTTGAGCTATTGTCTTGAGTGTTTGTCAAATCATTTTCAATTTTTTGTATTCTATTATCCAAATTGTCCTCAATTTCTTCCACTTTAGACTCTAATAAGTTAGTATTTGCATCCAACTTAATCATAAATTCTGCAAGACCATTAGCCATTTTTATAATCTTTCAGTCCAAAAAATCAAACTTTGATTGCACTAATTCTTTAATTTCCTGCTTAAATTTTTCAAGGTTCTGATTCACAATCTCATCCCTTCTTACAATCTCCTCCTAAAGAAATTCAACTATATTAAAATCAATTTTCTGAGACTGGAGATTTAGAACTTGTTCACATAATTTATTAATGGGGGAATCCCCCCCCACTGCTTGTTTGTCCAGCTTTGCAAGCTTTAATGCCATATTTCCACACAGACAAACTATTTTTTAAAAAAAAGAAAAGAGAGGCAAAAAAGAAAAAAAAAGCTTCTTTCCAATCAAGATCAATATCAGATCTCCAGGAAGAACAAAACGCAAAAGTAGAGCTTTATCTTCAATTGTAGCCAGAAGTATTTATTCTGCTACTTTGTATCTTAATAGAAAATGGAAGGACTCTCCCTTTCAGCCCCTTCTCAAGCCTCGGCAGTCGCCATTTTTAAAAAATTCTTTTTCTCCTTTTCCTTCTCCTTCTTCAATAATTGTTATAAAATAGATGAAATACTTGCGATTCAGGGTCACAGGTCCAGCTCACGTCCTCTTTAATTGTTCTGTTAATTTTTGTAGGCTTGATCTTGTCGCCTAGCTCTGCATAAGCAGAGGTCTCCCAAAGCCCGGAGCGACGGCGAGGGAAATAGGGAGCTTCATCAGCTTCGTCCCCAAAAGTAAAAAAAAAACTTTTGGGGCTAGGCAGAGAGCTCTACCTGCCCCCACCAGCTCTCTCTCCATTTCCACATGGAAATGGAGTTTTTTCGAGCCGCCTTTCAGATGTAAAGGCGGCTCTTTACAGGCAATGGGGCGGCAATCCCAAGGGATCGTCTGGCGGCGTCAAGAAGCAAACCGGAAGTCTTCATCCATTGCTTCTTGTCCTGCCTTCTGGTACTTTGGAAAATAAGTTGACCCCCTCTTGTTTGTGGCAGTCTGTCAAATATTGGTACACTGCTATCATGTCACTCCTAATTCTTCCTTTTACTAGACTAGATGTACACAGTTCTTGCAACTATTCCTCATATGTTTTAGCCTCCAGCCCTTTAATCATATTTGTTGCTCTTCTCTGCATTCTTTCCAGAGTCTCAACTTCTTTTTTATATTGTGGTGACCAAAACTGGATGCAATATGTTATGTATGTATCCATTTTGTGCGGGAAATTCAAATGTACAGTGATTTCTGATTGGTTCTTGGTTGCCCCTGAAAAGTATATAAAGAGGGCTGTTGCCTGTGTTCCTTCGCTGAAGTCTCACCCTGAATTAAAGAGCTGTAGTTACTAGCCTGCTTGTGCCTATCGTTATTCCCGCGCTACAACATTGCCGACGAAGGTGGGATTGAGGCCATAGGAGGCAAGTCAAAAAGAGCTTGGAATTTCAGCCAGGGTGACTAGCGAACACGGAGACATGGCACATCTGCCTATGTTCCGCCAAAACCCTTTGACCCTACCCAAGAGAAGTGGGGATTGTATCTGACCAGGTTTGAGTGCTCCCTGGAAGCGAGCGAAATGCAAGGGCTCTCTGCGAACAGAAAAAGGGCTCTGTTCTTAAGCCACTGCGGGCCAGACGTATTCGAGATGGCCGAATCCCTCTGCGAGCCAACCCCAGTCCAGACGGTTCCCTGGGACATCCTTCAGGCCAACCTGAGAGCCCACTACACTCCAGTTCTGTCTAAATTCGTTCAGCGTTACGAACTCCGGCAACGAGTTCAAAAGAAGGAGAGCCGGTCAGTGCTTATGTGGCCGTGCTTCGAAAAGTCGCAACGCATTGTGACTACAGAGACTTAGACGACACGTTGCTTGAACAACTGATTTGCGGGGTTCGAGATACCTGGTTAAAAAGGCATCTTCTAGCCAAGCCAGACCTAACACTAGCCGGCACGCTAGACGAAGCCCGAGCACACGAGGCATCAACGAAAGCTTCGGAAGTGCTGCAGCGACCCAGTTCAAGCAAAGACAGGCCGAAAACAGCCCCCGTCCACAGAGAAGAGGTGCGAACCAGCACAGAGGAAGAGTCGGACGAGGACGTCTTCCATACAGAAAAGAAATCGAGTGAACAAGCTCACCGCCACGAGAACTGCCCTAGCTGTGGCGGGGATCACGAGAGACATTCGTGTAAATACAGAGAAGCCATTTGCAGGTGTTGCGATAGAAAAGGCCACCTAGCATGAGTTTGCAGAGCTCAATTTCCGCGTAGTCGAAAGCCACGTGACTACCGCGACCAACCAGAACCGGCTCGTTTGAAACAGCCAATCAAAGATGACGGCACGAGAAAACGGCGCGAACCTCAAAAGCGGGAGACCTACAGCACGAGAATCGGCCAAGCCAGCACAACCGACGAGGAGAAAGTCTACACGAAAGTAGAAATCGATGACAAATTGTGCGAAATGGAAATCGATACCAGGTCTACGTTATCGATCATGTCCTGGTCAACACTCAAGGCACTCCTGCCCAAGCTTCAGAAGAATCAGCTGTCCCATCAGAAAATCCGCCTACTCAACTACCAGGGAAACCGAGTTCCCGTTGAAGGCGTGGGCATGTTCCGGGTCACCTACAGCGAGTTCCAGAAAGAGCTGCCCCTGACCGTTGTTAGCAAGCCCCTACCAAGTCTACTGGGCATGAAATGGTTCCGGGCCCTCGGCATGGGCTTCACGGGCGTTCACAGCATCAGCGGATCATCACTTAAAGAAACCCTGCTCCACGAGTTTTGGGACGTTTTTGAAGAGACTCTAGGCAAGTACGTGGGGACCCCTATATCCTTTAATTTAGACCCCAACGTAGCGCCAATCAGACTGAAAGCAAGACGAGTTCCATTTGCTTTAAAGCCAAAAATTGATGCGGAGCTCGACAAGCTCATTAAGCAAAGGATGCTAGTTCCCATAGATCACGCTAAGTGGGAAACCCCAATAATCACGCCCGTAAAATCAGATGGCTCAATTAGAATTTGCGCCGACTATAAATGTTCGATTAACAAGGCGTTGCAGCAGAGCGCCTATCCAGTTCCGATAGTCCACCATCTACTACATTCCCTGGGGCCTGGCAAGCTATTCGCAAAACTAGACCTTGCGCAGGCGTACCAGCAACTGCCAGTAGATGACGCTACGGCAGAATCACAGACAATAGTAACTCACAGAGGTGCCTTTAAATGCACCAGGCTTCAGTTTGGAGTCAGCATCGCCCCAGGACTCTTTCAAAGCACAATGGAGCACCTTCTACAGGGCCTCCCAGGTGTCGTCCCATATTTCGACGACGTTTTGATTGGTGGCCAAGACGAGATTCAGTTAGGTCAGAGGGTTAGACAAATCCTAACGAGGTTCAGAGAAGCGGGACTTAAACTCAAGCGAACAAAATGCAAGATAGCGGATCCATCAGTGGAATTCTTTGGCTACAGAATCGATGGCATGGGCATTCACCCCACAGAAAGCAAAGTTAGGGCCATCCAAGGCGCGCCCACCCCATAAGTCAAAATCCGAACTGCAGGCTTTCCTGGGCCTTCTCAATTTCTATACGATGTTTCTGAAACACAAAGCCACTGTTGCGGAGCCTCTGCACAGGCTCCTTGGGAAAAACGTTCCGTGGGTTTGGGGCAAGCGAGAAGCGGCCGCATTCAGCGCTGTAAAAAGACTTTTGTCTGAGGACAGTTTCCTCATCCAATACAATTCCGAACTACGTCTGTGACGCTTCCCCCTTTGGTGTAGGCGCGGTTTTAAGCCATAGACTGCCGAACGGGTTAGAGGTGCCCATCGCCTATTACTCTCGCACTTTGTCTAGTGCTGAAAGAAACTATAGCCAACTAGATAGGAAGGCACTAGCGGCTGTAGCTGGGGTCAAGAAGTTTCACGAGTATTTGTTTGGCTGCACTTTTGAACTTATTACGGACCACCAGCCTCTTTTGGGACTTTTGGCTGGAGATAAACCGACCCCGGCTGCTCTTTCCCCCCGGATGACCAGATGGTCCATTTTCTTAGCCGCGTACTCATACAGACTGCTCCACTGGCCGGGCAAAACCTTGGGCCATGCTGACGCCCTCCGCCGATGCCCTTTGCCCAAATTGTTGGACAATCCGACCCCGGAAGCCCCAGTTTTACTGCTTGACATTGTTTCCCCGGGCCCCATTTCTTCAAATGAGGTGGCGAGGGTTTCTGCCAGAGACTCTGTTTTGCGCACTGTAATGGGCTGGGTTACGAGGGGTTGGCCTACCAAGTTGGACGGTGGTGACTTTCAATTGTACTTTAACAAAAAAAATGAACTGTCAATGTTGGAGGGTTGCTTGTTGTGGGGAGACAGGGTGGTCATTCCTTCACGGTTAAGGCACAGAGTTCTGGAAATGTTGCATGAGGGACACCCTGGTATTGTTCGCATGAAAGGCCTAGCTCGTAGTTATGTTTGGTGGCCACATCTCGATCAAGATGTCACTGAGTGGGTGGGAAAGTGCAGGCCCTGCCAGGAGTCCCGCCCAGATCCGCCCATAGCTCCCGTTCGTGAATGGGAAAAACCAAAAGGGCCATGGGGGAGGATTCACATTGATTTTGCTGGCCCATTCCATGGCCAGAACTTTCTTATTATTGTAGATGCATATTCTAAGTGGCTCGAAATTGCCCTAATGCCATCTACCACTTCTGAGGCCATAATCAAAGTACTCAGAAAACTATTCACGACACACGGGTTGCCGGACACCCTGGTATCCGACAATGGGCCCCAATTCACGGCAACTCAATTTGAAGGCTACTTAGCCGAATTAGGCATAAGACATGCATTATCCGCTCCTTTCATCCGGCTTCTAATGGCCTTGCAGAGAGATTTGTAAGAACGGCCAAAGAAGCTCTCTCCCGGCTTGCTGCAGGGGACTGGCAGGCTAGAATAGATGAATTCTTAGCGGTACAGCCCCACCTCGGGCCGCAGCCCAGCCGAGCTCTTAATGGGCCGAAAGCTAAGATGCGTTCTCGACCGACTGCATCCCAATTACTCCCCCGATAGCTTCAAAGGGGAAGGGGGAGGACTAAGACAATTCCAAGTAGGAACACCAGTTTTTGCTAGAAGTTACACCAATGGTCCCTTATGGGTAGAGGGAACCATCGTAGGAATTACCGGCCCAAAGTCATATACAGTCGATATAGGGCATGGTAAAATCTGGAGGAGGCATATAGATCAATTGCGTAAATGTTTACAAAACGAAAACTCATGTCCTAACTTTCAAGGTCTTCCTGACACAGCTACCTCAAGCCCGAGTAAGCCGGAATACTTATCTGGCAACCCTGAGTTCCAGCGCCGCCCCAGCGAGCCGACACTCCCTCCGGAGAAATCCAAGAGGTTCCATTGGCGGAGCCGGGAGAGACGGGAGGTCCCTCCGACTGGCTCGACGCTTCACCAACAACTGAACTGCGCAGGTCAACCAGGATTAAGACACGCCCTGGTCACCTGCGTGATTTTGTATGTAAATATGTAAATAGATAGAATAAGTGCCTTCTGGGAGTGGAGGGGTGTTATGTATGTATCCATTTTGTGCAGGAAATTCAAATGTACAGTGATTTCTGATTGGTTCTTGGTTGCCCCTGAAAAGTATATAAAGAGGGCTGTTGCCTGTGTTCCTTCGCTGAAGTCTCACCCTGAATTAAAGAGCTGTAGTTACTAGCCTGCTTGTGCCTCTCATTATTCCTGCGCTACAACACAATATTTCAAGCCTGATCTTACCAAGGCATTATAAACAGTACTAACATTTCACACGGTCTTGATTCTATTCCTCTGTTAACTCAACCTAGGCTTTTGTGTTGGCTTTTTGGGCTGCTGCCACACACTGTTGGCTCATATTTAAACAATTGTCCAGTAGGACAATTGTCCAGTAGGACTCAAAAATCCTTCTCACAGTTATGGCTATTGATCCAGATTTCAACTAATCTGTATCTGTATATTTGATTTTTGATTTTTTTCCCTTAATGTAAAACCTTACTTTTCTCTACATTGAGTTTCATTTGTTAGATAGGGCCCAGTATTCAAGTTTATTGAAATCCATCTGTATCTTGAGCCTATCTTTTGGAGTATTATCTATACTTCCCAGTTTAGTGTCATTTGCAAATTTGATAATTCCCTTTCTAGTCAATATTCGTTTTTTGACTTCTGGTGCTTTGGAAAATAAATTGACCCCCTCTTTTTTGTGGCAGCCTCTCAAATACTAGAATACTGCTTTCATGTCACCCTAATCTTTCTTTTCTCTAGACTGGCCATATCCAATTCCTGTAACCATTCTTCATACATTTTTCTCTCCAGGCTCTCAACCCTGGAGCCAACCCTGCAGCCATCTCCAGGCTGCCAACTCTGAAGAGTCTTCAGGGTTGCCACAGCGGGCTCGCTGGAACTGTGGGAAAGGGAGGGGGAGTAGAGATAGCAAAGGGGGATATGTAGCCAAAATAACATTCTTTCTCCTGGGAACCAAGCACACTCTCACCAGCAACTGATGGGGTGTGGATGGGAGGCATCCGGGATGAGGAGAGAGATTGGGGCATGTGATAGTTGGATGTAATGTGGGGAAAAACTTTGGATTTGGGTTTTCACCAGCTGTGCCAATATAACATGCCTAATAAATCTATATTTTGAGGAACTTGTCTTGGAGTCGTGATTTCCTATGGGTTGTTACTTAGAACCCTGACACAGGCCTTTAATCATCTTAGTTGCTCTTCTTTGCACTTTTCCCAAAGTCTTTTTTGTAACGTGGTGACCAAAACTGGATGCAGTATTCCAAATGTTGCTTTATTAAGACTTTCTAAAGCGTACTAGTACTTTACGTGATTTTTATTCTATGCCTCTTTTATACAACCAAGGATTATATTAGCTTTTTTGGCTGCCGCTGTACACTACTGGCTCATATTTTGTGATCATCCACTAGGACTCCACAATCCCTCTCATGGTTACTGTTTTTGAGCAGGTTTTGCCTACTCTGTACTTACGCCTTTGGTTTGTCCTGCCTATGTGTAAAACCTTGCTTTTCTCCACATTAAATTTCATGTTGTTGGATAGGACACATTGTTCAAGTTTGTCAAGATCTTTTTGGATCCTGAGCTTGTCTTCTGGGGTGTTTGGCTATTTCTGCCAGCTTAGTTTCATCTAGAAATTTGATGAGTTCCCCTTTTATTCCCTCATCTAAGTCATTTATGAAGATATTGATGAGCACTGGCCCTAGGACAGAACCTTGTGGTACCCAACTGCTTACTTCCCTCCATGTAGACTAGTACCATTAAAGACTATGTGTTGAGGATGGTTTGTCACCCAATTACAAATCCATCTAATGGTGATGCTGTCTATCTCACATTTTTCTAGTTTATCAAGGTTGGGGTCTACTTTGTTGAATACCTTGTTGAAGTCTTAAGTACTATGTACAGTATGTAAGTACTATTATACTATGTGCACAGCATTTCGCTGACCTACTAATTCGGTCCCTTTGCCAAAGAATGAAATAAGATTGGTTTGGCATGATCTGTTTGGCATGAACAAACCCATGCTGGCTACTAATTATAACTATATTTGTTCTTAGATGTTCACAGATCTGTTTTTAACTATCTTTTCCAGTATCTTCCCAGGTATTGATGTCAGGCTGATCGATCTGTAGTTTCCTGGGTCTGTTTTCCCCCCTTTTTTGAAGATGGGAATCACACCAGCTCTTGGTAGTTCCCTGGTGCTCCAGGATTTTTGAAAGATATGATACAACGGTTCTGAAATAACATCTGCAGATGTTATCTCAGAACCATTGTATCATACCTGTCAAAAATCTTCAGAATTCTGAGTTGTAAATCCATCAGGTCCCAGTGATTGATATTCATCAAGGTCAGACAGATATTCTCTTACTATTTTCTTGTTTATTTTAATCTTTATTTCTAGTCTGTGATCTGGGTAGGCTGAGCTATAGTTTCTTTTTGTGTGAAGACTGATGCTGTCAGCTGCTCATCTTCACTTTCTTTGAAGCTTGCTAACAACTGCCATAACCAGGGTGGAAGAGAAATCTGGGAGGGTAAGTATGCTGGAAGTATGAAACAATGCTGTGGGAAATTGGTAATATGGACACTAACAAGAACCGGAGATGCCAAACGAAGCTGTACACTGAGCTTCAAGGATGCCAGACCTGGGAAAGGAATTTACGTTGGCGCCTGAGGCACCGAGTTTCCAAGACATTGGAATGAGACCTGATTGGACTGCTCTCCCAGGGAGGAGGGTTTTGGACATGAGGGATAGCTTTCAATATATGATTTCCACATGGTTTTTCCTCAGAGCTTGTCTCATCCATGCTGCACTCAGTATCTCTAGAAAAAGTACATTTCCCCTAAATCTTATGGAGTCAAGGGTCGTTCTTTCCTAGGGAATAGCTGGGAACAATCTGACAGTAGACAAATTCTGCAGTAGCAGTGAACCAGACCAATGTCTACCAAGGGGACTGAGAAAAAAATGACAACCCACAAAAGCAGTCTGAAGAAAGCTGGAGCTTACAGAGCCCCCTCCATCAACTGCATTGCCCCAAAGAGAAGCTCAAATGGCTGGGGAATGTGAGCATTGGCAAAGAAGCTCCAAAACCCCAATGGTCACTCACCCTGGGGGTGTTGTGGCCCATATGTGGCCTGTGCGGCTGGTGGCTGATTCGGACAACGAGGAGGCTGGTGTGGTGGTGCGCCAGCAGCCTGAGCAGCTGGCACTTGAGTTGGACACTGAGGCTGGAGAAGATGTGGTGCCAAAGGCGGGGATTCAGCCAGGGTCTTCAGAACCTCCAGAAGCTCCCTTAAGTGAAGAGGACGAAGAGGAGGAGCCTCTTCTCAATGCACGGGCACGCAGAGCTGCCAAAAGGCAGGAGTGGCTCCTCAGGAGGAGGTCTAGTGGTGGGATTCAATTTTTTTAACAACAGGTTCTGTGGGTGTGGCTTAGTTGGGGGTGTGGCTTGGCAATCATGTGACTGGGTGAGCGTGGCTAGCTGGTCACATGACTGTGTAGGCGTGGCTAGCTCATCATGTGACTGGGTGGGCATAGGGACTACTCAGATGGCTGAAAAAAGTCATTTCTGACTGGGCCTTGCACTTTTGACCGGTCTTCACACTTATGACCATCCTCACATTTATGCCCGTGCAGCTTTCTTAACAACCATGTCACTCATTTCACAACTGCTTCTCTTCACCATAGTGACAAGATAGGACAAAAACATAAAATGTGAGGACAGTCGTAAGTTCGAGGACTGGTCAAAAGTGCGAGGACCTGTCAGAAATATTCCCATTTATTGGGAATAAATAGTAGTGTGGAGGGGCGGGGCAAGGGGTGGGGCGAGCCAGCAATTTAACGAAGGGTTCGGCCGAACCCCCTAGAACTCCCAGAATCCCACCACTGAGGAGGTCTCCTTGAGAGTAAGGCTTGGGGCTAATTGGCCATTCCCTTAGCCTATTTAAGGAGGAATGCCGACTGAAGCAATTTGCAGGGAACAACTTGTTCACTCTCCTTCGTGCCTTGATCTTAGTTTTTTGCACATTGCTTCTGGGCTTTCTGCCAATCATAGTAAGTTTAAGATTATTTATTCTTTGGATTTTTGTTAAGAAAGTTAATTAACAGCCTTTGTTTGGGAAAAAACTTATTTAATTTAGTAAGCTAAGGTTTGTACAGACTTTGTGTGTGCTGCGTTCTTTGGGATCCGTAGCTGAGACAGAATAGGGGGTGAAGGAGGCGCATATGGAAGAAAAAGCCCTTGGCATGACACTTGGAGAAGCCGTGGAGCTAGGAGAGGGGAGCACTGCAGAGGTGACAGTGAGGAGCTCCCAAGGAACCTGGATGAACAAGAAGACCTAGTGGAACAAGCCTGAAGGATGTTGAGAGATGCATTTGGAAATCAGCAGGTCAAAGAACTCACCCAGCTGGCAGAATCTCTATCTCCACTGGGATCATATAATAGTGCAAGTGCTGCAACAGGGAA
The DNA here is from genome assembly GCA_022577455.1 of Arizona elegans. Taxonomy (NCBI): domain Eukaryota; kingdom Metazoa; phylum Chordata; class Lepidosauria; order Squamata; family Colubridae; genus Arizona; species Arizona elegans. The sequence goes on from JAKOOJ010000001.1 coordinate 163,406,970, forward strand.
AACAGCAGCATCACCTGGACCCCTCCTGGCCCAAGTAGCTCCATTGCCAGCTGCCCAGGTAGCACAACTCCTTCCACAAGGGGGGGCTGCCCTCCGCAAGACAAGGGATGCCGAGGCCCTCTGCCAGGTGTGGAATTATATGCAGAACAGAGCTAGCCACCAAAGCAGCGTGGGTCCAATGCATGACCATGGCCCTGGAAGGAGCTGCTGCAGAGTGGATGGTCTCCCCCACAATGACAATGCGCCAGAGCTTGGAAGCTTTGACCAATTCATGAAGGCCCTGCGTAAACAGTTAGAAAACCCACTTGCCCAACATAGGGCCCGAACCCGCATCAAAACCATCAACCAGGATTGCAGGGGAGTGGCATTGTACAACCAAGAATTCCAAGAGTTGGTGTGCTGACTAGCCAACTGGCCTGAGGAAATCCTAATAAAGTGCTTCTAAGATAGACTCAATGATGATGTATACAATACCTACACAGGGAGCCCCCACAAACTCTCTGCCAGTGGTACATGCTAGCTCAAGAGGTGGAGATAGACCTGGCTAGATCCTGTAGCTGAAATACCCATGGATGGTGCTGCTCTCTCCCTCTGGCAAAGGCAAAGGTCCCAAGAACACCTGGGCACAACCTCAGGCCCAAATGTTGAACTGCCAGATTCTTCAAGTGCAGGAAGGAAGGTCACCGAGCCACCGACTTCCAACTCACCAAAGTGACCCCAAAAACCAGTGGCAAACATGGGAAGAAGGCAGGAAAGACTACCCCAACGTTTTGCAAGATGGTGTTAGAGGGAATTGAAGTTGTCAAGTTCTCCCCTCCTGGTTACAGAGAGCAGGGAATTCCAACCATCCCAGAGATGGTTGGATCTACCTCAACTCTGATGACAATCTCTTGGTAAGTCACCCTGGTAAGTTTCCCTGCCACCATCCCAGTCAAGCTGAATATGCTATCATTGGTTGCCATGGGGAAGATGTTGACTTTTTGGACACTGGTTGTACCAAATGCGTGTTGAACTCTGAGGTGGTGGAAAAATTGGGACTCAGACTCCAACAATGAAGGGTGCCCATAGCATTTTGCCAATTGGACCATGGCCAGAGGAGCCTCAGCTCACTTTATAATGGAACCAGTGGAGATGAGGATGGGCGGCCACTCCTCTTTCTGGGGCTGACATGATTCCAGAAAAGGAACCCCTATGTGAACTGGCAAAAGAGACTGTTAAAAATCTGGAATGGGGTCTCTTGGAGATGGGAGCTGCCCCAGCCTTCTGGTTCACTGGGGCCATCATGGGTGGGGCAGTGGGCACAGAGGCGGGTTTCAAAACCCATTGCTACCGGTTCACTTGTGGGCACGCACACGCTCATGTGTGCGTGTGTGACACTTCTGCGCATGCGCAGAAGCATCCGGGCGGATGGGCAGAGCCTCCTGCCACTGCCGCTACTGGTTCACCTGATCATCACTTCTGGGAGTTCTTTCTCTTTGTCTCTTCTATATTTTTCCCTCTCAAAGTGTAATCTGCCTGCTCCATTTCAAGAATTTTTATTATCTCTTCCTCATCTTTTTCTGCTTGTGTCATTTGTTGATTTGTCTCTATTCTTTTCTCTGCTTTTTCTACTTTCTCCTCTATTTCCTTGACTTTTTTGTTCATTTTTCATTGTCATTTGCTGAGAGTCTTCTAGTTTCACATCTGTATCATGCATCACTTTTTTCATCTCCTTATGGTTTCTTGTCATAGCTTCCTGAATACCTTGAAGCATCAATAGTATTTCCTTTTCAGGTGCATTTGTTTTTTCCTGTTGTAACATTTTACTTTAATTTAATCAGCTAAAAATTAACAATAGTCCACCAAAGTCCCAATGTCCCAATTGTCCATCACCCCAAAAAGCCAATATTAAAGTAATTTGCTCAATCATGGAACTGTTCCTCAGAATCCACAATATGTTATAATCCTCAAAATCTGCCAATGAGCAAACCTCTAAATTATCCAACTTTGTACATCTTGTTTAACTTTTCTTATTTTACCTTGTAAATTGTTCTATTTATAATCCAGAATAGCCCACCTGATTTCCCCCTATCTCATTAAGCCAGATGTTCAGTTTCAAGGGCAATTCCTATTATTTATAAGCCACACTTCCTTGAAGATCTTCAAAAGGCTCACCAGTTATTCTGTTTCCCTTCTTCTTATCAATTCTGTGAAGGTCTTTTCCAACCATGTAGTAGTGTAGTATGGTATCTTTTTTTCACCAGTAGATGGTGCCCCAGCCCAAAGTTCCAGTTCATAACCAAGTAGAAAGTATAACAGCCGATTGCCAAATGATCATAGAGTTCATTTTTCTTTATACAATTTCTTTCAGTAGTCAAACAATATTATCAGCAAATTAAAATCACTTTTCACAATACTGCAAACTCCAGTCTGGTCTTTCTATATTTTAAAACTTCATAGTCTCCCATTAAAATTTCATTCCTCTTTTGAGTCTGTAATCTATCTCTATGTGTTAGCTCACCACTTTCTCAGCACTTTAGAGAGTCTTTCTTTCAAAAATTCTTTTACTTGGGGTAGAGCTTCTAATATAGAAGTTGAAAATCGCCTCACCTAGTTCCAATCCACTGTTCATAAACCGCTCCAGCTCATCTTTCTTCGGTTGCCCCAGCTTCGGTCTGGCCATAATAGCCGTTTCTCTTCTTTGTTGATCAGGAGGGTGCCTTGGATTGAGCAGAAAAGCTGCCACTCTCCCGCGATCAGCAAGAGATCCCTCCTTTTTTTGGTCATCCCTCCAGGGTGACTTTAGCCCCTTAGGGCCTCCCAACAAGGTGACATGATAAGTCATTTAAGGGACTGCCATAAAGAAGAGGGGGTCAACCTATTTTCCAAAGCATCAGAAGGCAGGACAAGAAGCAATGTTTGGAAACAAATTAAGGAGAGAAGCAACCTAGAACTAAGGAGAAATTTCCTGACAGTGAGACCAATAAATCATGGCTTGCCTTTAGAAGTTGTGAGTGCTCATTCACTGAAGGTTTTAAAGAAATGATTGGATGGCCATTTTTCTGCAATGGTACAGATTGGATGGTACAGGGGGGGGCGGGTGTGGATTAGAAGACCTCCAAAGTCCCTTACAACTCTGTTGTCCTTTTAATTAGATATCCTGGAAAGATATCTCAGGGGTACAAGAGTTTTTTCAGATTCAAATATCAAGATATTACAACAGAATGATGGAAAGAAATTAAACAGAGAACAACATTTTTCATCTACATGTTTCTGTCAGGTATGCTTCCTTCAGTATTCAGGAAAGAAAACCCCAAACTCAAGCATTTTGAAGAATTTAGTACTTTTACTGAATATGAAATGATAGCAGCCCAGGTAAAGCTGGAAGTGAGCAAAACGCGCGAAATGCATCTACTAAGCTTCTCCCCACCCCCTCGTGTTCATAAATCATCAGCCAATCCAAAGGTCTTCCAAAGGTCAGGTGGCAACACGTCTGGCAGCGTCATTCATCAGGAATGTAGGGCAGTTGGTCAGCCATCTCCTTTTGAAGATCCAGTTTCGTTTTCTCATGAAGACACATCCTACCAGGAAAGAGAAAAAAAAACCATCTCCTGCTTCTTCCCCCCCTTTGCTTCATAACTAATCCCTCCCCCGTTTCTTATGGCAGCTGAAGCAGGAAAAGTTGAGGCTGACATTCGGCCCCCCTTGCAGAAGAGATGTTATTCCTAAGTAAAGGGAAAGAAAAGAGAGAGAAACAGAATATATACAATAATTATGGTTTATCTGGGTATTTGGTATAGAATTGCTGTACTTTCTTGGGAGCTCGGACATCTCGTTTATTCACCCATTCAGCCTGCGATAAAGGAAAATGTTTCCAGGCAATCAGATATTGGACTTTACCATGGTGTTTTCTCGAGTCCAAAATTTCTTTAACTTCAAAATGTTGCTCCCCTTCTATGAGAATGGGAACTGGAGGGGTGCTTTGATCAGCCCTTAAAGGAGATGAGTGTTCAGGTTTCAATAAACTAACATGAAATACAGGAGGTATTCGTCTCAAGGTTTTTGGCAATTCCAATTCAACTGTTACTGGATTAATCAACCTAATCACACGAAATGGTCCCACATACTTAGGCCCCAGCTTTTTGGACTTCTGGGTAGTCTGTAAGTATTTGGTCGACAAATAGACTTTATCACCCACTTTATACTTGTGAGCTGGGGACCTTTTCTTATCGGCTTGGGCCTTATGAGCCCGGTGTGCCTCATCTAATGCCTTCCGAGTCACTGCCCATGTGCTCTTTAGCTGTTCAATCCAATCCATCAAGGAAGGATTTTGAGGATCATCTTGTGGTAACTCGGGAATGCGTACAAAATCCTGGCCCGATGCAACCTTAAAAGGGGTGAATCCGGTGCTACTGTGTACAGAATTGTTATATGCCACTTCTGCAAATGGCAACAAGTCTACCCAATTGTCTTGCTGATAATTTACGTAACACCTCAGGTACTGCTCAAGTACCCCATTGGTCCTTTCACAAGCCCCATTTGTCTGAGGGTGGTGACTGGAACTTAACCCCTGTGCTGAACCTATCAATTTCAAAAACTCCTTCCAGAAACTGGAAGTAAATTGCACCCCCCTGTCAGAAATTATTCTTTTCGGAGATCCATGTAGTCGGTAAATTTGCCGAATAAAAAGTTTTGTGAGGGTTTTTGCTGAAGGGATCTTTGAGCAAGGGATGAAATGTACTTGTTTGGAAAACAAATCAGTTACTACCCAAATGACAGTGCAGCCCTCACTATCTGGTAAATCTACAATAAAATCCATAGATATTTCCTTCCATGGGGCATTCGGTCTAGCCACACCTTGCAATAATCCAGGGGATTTTCCTGGAGGTCTTTTAGCCGAGGCACATACTGGACAGCTAGCTACATATGCCTCTATGTCCTTTTTAAGTGCAGGCCACCAAAATTGTCTCTTAACAAGATGCAGAGTCTTGACAAACGCAAAGTGTCCTGCGGCCTTAGCATCATGAGCATATGTTAATACGATTGTCCTTAAAGTGGCTGGAACATACAACTTCGATCCCACCCAAGCTAGTCCGTCACGAAGTGTGCATTCATTCGAGTGATTCTTAAACCACTCGTCGGTTTTTAGAGCTTCTCGCAATTTTTCAAGTAAATCTCCCGAGAGTTCTGGTTCGGTTTTACGCTGAGCTCTGGTAGTGATAGGTGTTGCTAATTGTGTCAATGGGATCATTGGTTGAACCACTTCCTTCTTGATGCTGTTGTACTGTGGCAATCTGGAAAGTGCGTCCGCCATGAAGTTTTTCCCGCCAGGAAGGTAACGTAAAGTGAAATTGAAATGCTTGAAGTGTTGGGCCCAGCGAGCCTGTTTTGGTGATAGTTTGCGTGGTGTTTTTAGTGCTTCTAGATTCTTATGATCAGTCCACACCTCGAAAGGGTGTTTCGCCCCTTCTAAAAATTGTCTCCATGTTAACAGCGCCCATCTAACTGCAAACGCTTCTTTCTCCCATATGGCCCATCTCCTTTCCATGTCTGATAGTTTACGGGATGTGTAAGCACAGGGTTGTAATATCCCGTTCTCATTTTTTTGCAAGAGTATTGCTCCTACAGCGACGTTGCTAGCATCAGCTTGTACTACAAAAGGTTGTTCCATGTCGGGGTGTTTGAGCACCGGTTCAGCTGCAAACAGTCGTTTCAGTTTCTCGAAAGCAGCTTGACATTCCATAGTCCATTCTAGTGGTTTCGAGGGTTTGGGTTTTACTTCCCCTTTGGTTTTTAGCAAGTCTGTAATTGGCAGTGCGATTTTTGCGAAAGAGGGGATAAATTGTCTATAAAAATTTGCAAACCCTAAGAAACTCTGTAATTGTTTACGGGTGCATGGTGCGGTCCATTCCATCACTGCCTGGACCTTTTCCGGGTCCATCTCTATTGCCTCATGCGATATACGATATCCAAGATAGTCGATTTTGTCTTGGTGGAACTCACATTTAGAAAGTTTGGCATAGAGTTCAGCTGCTCTGAGTTTATTCAAGACCGCTCGAACCAGTCTTACATGGTCGTCCATGTTGTCAGAATAAATTAGAATATATTCCAAATAAACCATCACCCCTTTATATAGGTGCTCATGCAACACTTCGTTGATCAACTGCATGAATACAGCCGGGGCTCCCTGTAGTCCAAAAGGGAGTACTCTAAACTGGAAACATCCCAGTGGGCAATTAAATGCTGTCTTCCATTCATCTCCCTCTTTTATTCTCACTCGGTAGTATGCCTCTCTTAAATCAAGTTTGGTAAAAAAAAATTTCCCTTCCCTAAATGGGCTAACATGTCCTTCATGAGTGGGAGGGGATAGACATTTTCTACACAAATGGCGTTCATGTTTCTATAATCAACTACTAATCTGAAGGATCCATCTTTCTTTTCGCGGAACATTACTGGTGCTGCCACCTTGGGTTTGGCTCATTCGATGAATCCCCCTTCTAAGTTTTTATCGATAAAATTCCACAACTCCCCCAATTCTCGAGGTGTCATGGGGTAAATTTTTGGTTTGGGAAGCTTCACCCCAGGGAGTATTTCAATGGTGCAGTCAGTGGCCCTGTGGGGAGGCAGGGCATCTGATGCTTTCTCGCTAAACACTTCCCTGAAGTCCCAATATTCTTTAGGAATTTTTTCTTCTCCCTCAATGTAGTTAATGGCTACTGCCACCCTTTCTGGCCTTATGTCGTCCCTTGGGGGGGCCTTCCTTTTCCGGAGTCGGTTCTGCCGTACGGATGCGCAGGACCCCCGTCTTCCAATTTACTCGTGGATTCCATTTACGAAGCCAGGGCAGTCCTAGAATGAGGGGCCTTTCCATTCCAGGTGCTACAATAAAGCTGAGCTTCTCTACATGATTCCCCAACTGCAGTTCAAGGGGTTCAGTCATAAAACTAGCTGGGCCCCTCCTGCAATCGACCCGTCTAATTGACAAAATGTAATGGGTCTTTTTAAAGTTTTCAGTCTCAGTCCCATTTCCTCCACTACTTTGGGGCTAATTATGCACCTAGTGCACCCTGAGTCCAACAGGGCTAACAATTGCGCATGAGTTACTGTGGAGGGCACCCTTACTTCTACGGGGATGAGTAAGGGTTCTTCCGTGTGACTCACCCGTTCGTCGGTGTCGGAGTCGGAGTCCGTCTCGCTGCCGTCATCATTGGTCGGAGTTCCCAGCTCACCCGGGTTCCGGGGAGCGAACTCAACGACTTCTCCTTTCAGGGCGGTGCCGCGGGTTTTGGCGGGTATTTTATCGCCTTTCTTTTGGCCGGCCCCGGTGGCTTTTGGGGGTGGTTTGGAGAAACATTCGGCCACTCGGTGACCCTCCTTCCCACATTTGAAACAGGTGAAGGGCTTTGACTTGGGTTTGAATTCGGTCTTCCCGCCAGTCATCTTGGGTGCCCCCTTACGGTAGAAAGAGGATGACTGGTCCCCCATCCGCCTTCCTCGGAGTTCGCTCCATTTCAGCTCGATCTCCACATCCTCAGCTACTATGTACCATCTATCCAAATCATCGGGGACCCCCATGCTCCTGCAGTCTCGATATATCTCTTCATTCAATCCATCTTTGAAACTCTCCAAAAGAGCCATTTCTGACCAGCCTGTCATATAGGGTGCCAGTTCACGAAACTCTTGGATATACTCTGCCACCGGCCTCCGGCCCTGCTGAATGCTCTTCATTCTGAGTCTCGCCTTTCGTTCAGCTAAATGGTCTTCAAACTGTCTTCTAAGGGCCCTCATGAACTGGTTGTAATTTCTCAGCAAGGGGGAGTTGTTATTGTGGAGAACCACCATCCACTCAGCAGCTACTCCCTCTAGGGCATTCGCGACGCTTCTGACTTTTATTTATTTATTTATTATTTATTTATTTATTTTTCATATTTGTATACCGCCCTACTCCCGAAGGACTCAGGGCGGTGAACAGCCACAATAAATTACAAATACATATAGAAGTTAAAAAAAAACTATTAAAAAACAGATTAAGTAATTTGGCTCAAAGATTAAAACATCCAAATTTATCTAAAAGAGGTCTAAAACCTGATTTAAAAGCCAATTTAAAAGGGAGAGTTAGGCCAGAGCAGCTTGTTGGAATAGAAATGTTTTCAGGGCACGGCGGAATATGCGTAAATCTTGGATGTTTCGTAACTCCGGGGGAAGCCCGTTCCAGATGGTAGGTGCCCCCACAGAAAAGGCTCTCCCCCTGGAGGCCGTCAGTCGACATTGTTTGGCCGACGGCACCCTGAGGAGTCCCTCTCTATGGGAGCAAACTGGTCGGTGAGAGGCTATTGGTGGCAGGAGGCGGTCTCGTAAGTACCCTGGTCCTGAGCCATGGAGCGCTCTAAAGGTAGTAACCAAAACCTTGAAGCGCACCCGGAAGACCACTGGGAGCCAGTGCAGCTCGCGCAGGAGGGGGGTTACATGAGAGCACCACATTGCTCCCATTACCACCCGCGCGGCCGCATTCTGGACCAGTTGGAGCCTTCGGGTGCTTCTCAAGGGGAGCCCCATGTAGAGAGCATTACAATAATCCAGGCATGAGGTGACAAGGGCGTGAGTGACCGTGCGCAACGAGTCCCGATCCATTTTGCCGCCTCTGTTTCGTAGTCCTCCCCCCAGTCCTGCATGTGGTTCCACACTTGAGTCAGGAAAAATCCCAAGGCTTTAAGATTCCCATCAAACTTCCCAGGAAGGGGGGGGGATTTTTGGCTTTTTACGTCTGCGGGGGGGGGGGCCTGCAAGGCTGGGGTTCTCTGGCCAGCTGCATCTCTCCCTCGAGCTGCCGAAGTCTGGGATGCTCCCTCTTCAAACTCTTCCTCTCTCCCACAGGCTGTTTCTCCTGGCTCCCCCCCTGAGGCTTTCTCTCCCCTTCTCCCCAGGAATTCCAAAAGACTCACGGTTTCTTCTGCTTTCCTCTACATCACGGATAAGTTGCAAGGCTTGGTCTATCATGAGACGTTCCTTTTGTTCTTGCATCCACACTGCCTCATTTTTCTGGGGTCTGGAAGTTGTCACTCCCCGGGGTTCCTCTCCCCAGTCCGGCAGTCTCCCCACTCCCTTAGACCATCTAGCCTCTTCCATCTCCAAACGGAGTTTTTCCAACCATTCTGCAGTCTCTTTTTCCGACTGGAGGGCAGTTGAACTGGCTGCCCCCATCTTCTCTTCTCCATCACTCCCCCGATCTGACATATTTTGGATTTACAGTCCCCTCGGTTTTTGTCCGGGATGACTGGTTGTGACTTCCAGCTTAATGTCAGGTATGCTTCCTTCAGTATTCAGGAAAGAAAACCCCAAACTCAAGCATTTTGAAGAATTTAGTACTTTTACTGAATATGAAATGATAGCAGCCCAGGTAAAGCTGGAAGTGAGCAAAACGCGCGAAATGCATCTACTAAGCTTCTCCCCCCCCTCATGTTCATAAATCATCAGCCAATCCAAAGGTCTTCCAAAGGTCAGGTGGCAACACGTCTGGCAGCGTCATTCATCAGGAATGTAGAGCAGTTGGTCAGCCGTCTCCTTTTGAAGATCCAGTTTCGTTTTCTCATGAAGACACATCCTACAGGAAAGATTAAAAAAACCCATCTCCTGCTTCTTCCCCCCCTTTGCTTCATAACTAATCCCTCCCCCGTTTCTTATGGCAGCTGAAGCAGGAAAAGCTGAGGCTGACATTTTCACTCCGCTGGTAATCGATGAACCACAACACTGCATGCAAAATACAGGTAGTCCTCGACTTACAACATGTCAGCATTCCAGAAAACCCCCAACTCCCAGTAAAGATGCAGAAGCAGGCATTTTCCAAAGTTCTCTTTACTAGCAATAGGTAAACTGGCACATCTGGGAAATCCCGAAACTGAAAAGCCCGGGCTTTCCTTCAATAAGCAAAACCAACCCCTTTCTCCCCAATCGGTCACATGCTCCAATCATCGGTGGTTTCACCTCGGCCCAGCCCCTGACCACTCTTCCTCCAGGTGCTGGACTGCCCTGACCTTGACCAATGGGAAGAATGCTGTTATGTCTATTGATTCCCCTCTCCTAAGTCCCTCCTCCTACTTTCCCACACATGAGGAGGTGGCAGCATTGAAGCTTCTGGCCTAATATGGCTTCCAAGGCTGACAGGCGTCCCCACCTGCAGAAAAAAACCACATCATGAAAATTAAAACAGACAAAACAAAAAGAAGGGGTTAACGCTTAGCACCAATCCCTTTAACCCCCCCCTCCCCATCCTAGGAGGACCTTTCGGTTTGTCAGGAAATTTGTCATGAAACTGTTTCACAAGTGCATCAGCCTTCACATCCCAACTCTTGACCCAAGTAGCTTCAGTCAAAGGGCACCAAATATTGCAATCAGCCCCTGTAAAGTCTAGAGTCCAAGATTTTCTTCACCTCATAATGTGTCTCCCTTGGTATTACTAAAGGAGGAGGCGGAGCAGCTGGCAAAGGTCTGAGGGTGGATTCTCTGACTGGTTTCAATAAGCTGCTGTGGAAAATGGGGAGTATTTTCCCTAATATGCAAGGGAGCCTAAGTTGGACAGTCACTGGGTTAATCACTTTCACTACAGGAAAGGGACCTATGAATTTGGGTCCAAACTTCTTGCTGGGCACTCTCAATCTTAGGTTCTTGGTTGACAAATACACCTTATCACCTATTTGGAAAGGTAGTTGGAGACCCCAATGTTTGTCGGCTTGAGCCTTATATTTTTCCACTTACTCCACTAAAGCTTTTTTTGTATTCTCCCAACCCCTTTTCAATGAGGTCATCCAGTCTGTTAAGGACATGGAAGTAGGCGGCTCTCTAGGCAATTCAGGCATCAGCACAAAATCCATGCCCGTAGTTATTTGAAAAGGGGTCAACCCAGTACTGCTGTGTAGTGCATTATTATAAGCAACCTCTGCGGATGGTAGTAATTCCGCCCAGTTCTCCTGTTGATAATTCACATAACACCTAATGTACTGTTCCACCATTGAGTTTAATTTTTCAGTCGATCTGTTAGTCGACAGGTGAAAAGCCGAGCTAAGCCCTGGGACAACCCAATGAATCATAGAAATTCCCTCCAGAACTTAGCTGTAAACTGGACCCCGCGGTCCGATATTATTCTTCTTGGGACTCCATGTAGCCTGTAGGTGTGTTTCACAAACAGCTTTGCCAGTTTTTTAGCTGAGGGTAGTCCGCTGCAGGCAATGAAGTGGGCTTGCTTGGAGAATAAATCAATGATGGTCCAAATGACTTGGCTGCCCCTACTGTCGGGGAGCTCAACTATGAAGTCCATTGCAATCTTCTCCCAGGGCTTGATGGGTTCGGCCACAGTCTGGAGGAGGCCAGGGGGCTTCCCTGGTCGGTATTTCATGGTGGCACAGGTGGCACAGCTCTTCACATAGTCTTCCACTTCAGTTTTCATTTTTGGCCACCAGAATTGCCTCCTAGTCAAATGGAGGGTTTTTAAATACCCAAAGTGGCCCCCCAGGTGAGAATCATGGCTTCTCTTCAGTACCAGGAGCTGTAGGCTGCAGGGAATGTAAAGTTTATTCCCCTTCCATGCCAACCCGTCCCTTAAGATAAGGTCCGCCTGGTGCTCTTTGAACCAGAATCATCAGAAAGCGCTGCTTTTAGCTCCGCTGTCAACTTGTCTTCAGGGAGGTTGGAACCCTGGTGCATTTGTGCTCTGGTGTGGGCTTGGGTGGCTGGCTGAGACTCCAAAATCATGGCATGAACTATCTCTTCCCGTCGGCTGTCAAATTGAGGTTTGTGGGAGAGAGCGTCAGCCAGAAGGTTCTTACCCCCTGGGATATATTTCAGGTTAAAGTTAAAGCATTTGAAATATTGGGCCCAACAAACCTGCTTTGGAGAAAGCTTCCTTGGGGTCTTCAGTGCCTCGAGGCTCTTGTGGTCAGTCCAAACCTCAAAAGGCTCCTCCACCCCTTCCAGGAAGTGTCTCCAGGACAGGAGAGCCCATCACACCGCAAACGCCTCTTTTTCCCATACCGCCCATCTGCACTCAGGGTCAGTTAACTTCCTTGATACATAAGCATACGGCATTAGATTGTTATGGGGGTCCCTTTGTAGTAGGACAGCCGCCACCGCCACATCACTTGCATCAGCCTGAACCACAAAGGGCTTATTCAGGTCAGGATGCTGTAGGATCGACTCCACCGCAAATAGGCGTTTTAACCGTTCAAAGGATTTTTGGCAGTCCATTGTCCAAGCTAAAGGTTGGCTAGGTTTTGGCCTGGTGGGAGATGGGCTGGTTTTTAGTAATTCTGTCAAGGGGAGTGCGACCTCAGCGAAGGAAGGGATGAATTGCCTGTAAAAGTTTGCAAGGGCTTCCTTATGGAACTCGCATTTGGACAATTTTGCATAAAGTTTGGCTGCTAGGAGTTTTTTCAGCACTTGTCTGACCAATTTGACGTGGTCTTCCATATTTTCGCTGAATATAAGAATGTCATTGAGATAAACAAGAACCCCCTGATATAAATGCTCATGCAAAACTTCATTGATCAGTTGCATGAAGACCCCTGGAGCCCCCTGGAGTCCAAAAGGCATGACCCGGAATTGGAAGCTGCCCCAGGGGTCTTCATGGATAATGTCAGTGTTCCAGAAAACCCCCAATTCCCAGTAAAGACGCAGAAGCAGGCATTTTCCAAAGTTCTCCTTACTAGCAATAGGTAAACTGGCACATCTGGGAAATCCCGAAACTGAAAAGCCTGGGCTTTCCTTCAATAATACAAAGCTCCCAAAACCAACCCCTTTCTCCCCAACTGGTCACATGCTCCAATCACCGTTGGTTTCACCTCGGCCCAGCCCCTGACCACTCCTCCTCCAGATGCTGGACCGCCCTGACTTGACCAATGGGAAGAACACTGTTATGTCTACTGATTCCCCTCTCCTAAGTCCCCCCTCCTACTTTCCCACACATGAGGAGGTGGCAGCATTGAAGCTTCCGGCCGAATATGGCTTCCAAGGCTGACACAACTATTTGTTTAACAATAATTCAACAACCTCAGAAATAGTAAATTACAGCACTTCCAGGAAGATGGCCAACTGAAATACACACCTGGGGAGAGATCTCTGAAGAGTTTTCTCTGGGTTGTAGCTCTCCAGCTTTCAATTGAAGGGACTAACATTCCTTCAGTTTTTATGCCTCCCCCCACCCCCAGCCCCCGGGTCAGGGCAATTCAAAGAATTTACCCTTGGAACCCTCTAAATACGGCTGAAAGCTGGCAAATGGCTTCTGGAGTTTGACTCCAAAGCTATCTGTGTGCCAAAAGCTCGGGGGAGGGGCTGCAATTTGTTTGGGGTTGCAGAAGTCACCGTTTTGAAATTCACCTTTCAAACAGACAGTAAGTTGTGCCTTTTTCTTCTTAATCAAGGACTATTAATCTTTTTAAGTAAAAAAAAAGGCTCTCTTTAGTCACAGCTTGCTACGCCTTTTTGAACTTGCGCCATTTTAGGGATTCTTTTTTTGTGTTAAATAACAAGGAAAAAGATTGCCAAAACAAGCCAAATAAGGAAGTGTGGAGAAAAAGGGGGGGAAAGCTGATGGAGAAATATAAAGACTGAAGGCTGAGATTTTAGTTTATTATTGTAGTAACTTGTAGCTTAGTCTTCTTTGCTGTGGGTGGCTAAAATGTTCTGATCCTGATCAAAAGAGGAAGCCAAGATGGTGGAGGTATATTTGAAAGGTCTCTAAATAAAATGCACCAGTTTGTTGATCAACCATACTTCAAGGATGATAAAAAAATCCTCTGAAATTACTTTTGAGATGCAAACCTGTGGAGAATGTTACCAAACTACTGAGGCAACTTCACAAGTAGTTGAAAATGCAGAGAAGTTCATTGCAGTTTTAGAAGAAACTGATATTAACTTTTACTCTTATGGTTTAAATAGCCATCTCTTAACACAACTAAAAGAAAAGTGTCAAGAGAAAGGACAAATTTGGGACTTTTTCTTTAAGGATATTAACAAGGTTGAGGATTCCATGATAAAAAGAGATGTTTATAACTGTTATGTATATAGGTTTTGGCGGGAAGTTTGAATTAACTAGCCATCAGCTGATTGGCTGACCACCACAGCTGCAAGGTATATAAGGGGAGCTGTTTCCCCAGGTCTGTTGCTGGGTTCTCACCTTACATTAAAGAGCTGTTGTCACTCACTGCCTGGCTTGCTGTGTCCTCATTCACCCAACTTAACATTGGCGATGAGGTGGGATTTTGAGGCCAGAAGCCACGGAAAGAGCTGAAGCCACGAGCCGACAAGAGAGCTGCAAACCCGAATCCAGCCAGGTGAGCGAGCGGAGTACCTGGAGAATCTACCAATGATGTCTGCCTATGTATCGCCAGCGCCTTTCAATCCAATGGAAGAGAAGTGGGGATCCTACATGTCCCGCTTCAAATGCTTCCTGGTGGCCAGCGATCTACAGGGGCTACCTGACATGCGGAAGAAAGCCCTGTTCCTGAGCCATTATGGACCCAAGGTGTTCGACAGGGCCGAAGCCCTGTTGGAACCGAACTCAGTCCACACCATCTCGTGGCAAACACTCCAGACACTGCTGAAGGACCACTACGCCCTGACACCATCAAAGTACATCCAGCAGTACGAGTTCCGGCAACGCGTTCAGCAGGAAGGGGAATCGATCAGCGAGTACATCGCTGCCCTGCACAAGGCTGTAAACCAGTGCGAGTACAGAGACTTAGATGAGATGCTCCTAGAGCAACTAATCTGTGGAGTGAGAGATATTCGCTTGCAGAGGAGGTTGCTCACAAAGACGAATCTAACATTACATATCGCACTAGATTAGGCAAGGGCTCAAGAATCCTCTACCAAAGCAGCCAAGAGACTACAGGGGACGACACAGGTCAGAATGGCACAGAGGTCAGCACCGGTTCATCAAGAGACCGTAGGCACTGAGAGCGAGGCGGAGTCGGATGAAGAGGTCTGCAGAACCGAACAGGACTGGCAGGACCGGCAAGGTCACGGAGACAGCTGTGCCAGCTGTGGGGGACCCCATCCACGCCATAACTGCAAGTTCCGAGATGCCATTTGCTGGCAATGCGATCGGAAGGGTCACATCACTAGAGTCTGTAGATCCAAGCAGACCTCTAACTACAAGCCATGGAGCAGCGCTAGCCAACCAGAGACAGCGCAGCAGAAGAAGACCAATCAGAAGGGTGGCCACAGGAAAGGCGCAAACTCCGAGGACCTCAAAGCCTGCACCATTCGAATCAGCCGGACCTGCACATCCCCCAGGGAGAAGAGCTACATGACGGTCAAAATCGAGGGGCATGAGTGCATCATAGAGATCAACACCGGATCTGCAATAACCATCATGTCCTGAGACAAGCTACGGAAGGCCGTCCCCAGCGTCCAGAAACGGCACCTACAGCACCAGCGGCTCAGACTGCTCAATTACCAGGGGAACCGCATCCCCGTGGAAGGAATTGGCAAGTTCCAGATGGAGTACGGGGAATTCCGGTAGAAGCTTCCCCTCACCGTAGTCAGCAGAAAGCTCCCAAGCCTCCTGGGTATGGAGTGATTCAGGGCCTTGGGCATGGGATTCACCGGAGTCCACAATGTGCGAAGCACCCTGAAGGACGACCTGATGCAAGAATTCCAGGACGTGTTCAACGAGAGACTTGGCAAGTATGTGGGGACTCCTATTTCGTTCAACCTCAACCCCAATATTGCCCCCATCCGGAGGGTACCATTCGCCCTAAAGCCCAAGATTGATGTGGAACTGGACAAATTGATTAAGCAAGGGGTGCTAGTGCCAGTCGATCATGCCCGGTGGGAGACCCCAATAGTGACCCCCATTAAGCCTGATGGGTCTGTGCACATCTGCGTGGATTATAAGTGTATGATCAATAAGGCTCTTCAACAGAGTGCTTACCCGGTTCCGATCGTACACCATCTGCTGCATTCCCTGGGGCCCGGCAAGATATTCGCGAAACTCGATCTGGTGCAGGCGTATCAGCAGTTGCCTATAGATGGTGCTACCACAGAGGCACAGACTATAGTTACGCATAGAGGTGCCTTTAAGTGTACCCGGCTCCAATTCGGAGTCAGCATAGCTCCCGGACTGTTCCAGAGCACCATGGAGAGACTGTTACAAGAGATCCCCAGAGTGGTCCCATATTTTGATGATGTACTCATCACCGCAGAAGACGAGCAACAGCTAGGGGAGAGACTTAGACAAGTTCTAGGGAAGTTCAGAAGTGCAGGACTCAGGGTCAAATACAACAAGTGCATGATCGCAGTCCCTTCTGTGGAATTCTTGAGGTATTGGGTAGACGAAACTGGCATATACCCCACCAAGAGCAAGATTAGGGCGATCCAAGAGGCTCCCACCCCTAAAGACAAGGCGGAACTACAAGCGTTCCTGGGACTATTGAACTTCTACGCAATTTTCCTAAAGGACAAGGCAACAGTAGCAGAGCCCCTGCACAAACTGTTGGCCAAAAAGTCCACATGGGTTTGGGAGAAGGCTGAGGCTATCGCGTTTGGCACCGTAAAGAAACTCCTATCGGCCGAGAGTTTTCTAATCCAGTACAACTCTAAACTTCCCCTTGTTCTGGTCTGTGACACATCCCCATTTGGCATGGGGGCCGTCCTGAGCCATAGACTACCGAACAGTCTAGAGGCACCCATCACCTACTACTCCCGGACTCTTTCAAGTGCTGAAAGGAACTACAGTCAACTTGACAAGGAGGCCCTGGCAGTCGTCTCAGGAGTCAAGAAGTTCCACAAATACTTGTTCGGCAGAGACTTCGACCTCATCACAGATCATTGCCCCCTTCTGGGTCTCATAGCAGGGGACCGACCCACACCGGCAGCCCTGTCTCCCAGGATGACATGCTGAGCCATCTTCCTGGCAGCATACTCATATTGCCTGGTACATCGACCAGAGGTGAGCATGGGCAACGCCGACACCCTCAGCCACTGCCCACTACAAGACAAAATAGAAGACCCCACACCCAGAGTCCCAGTCTTGCTGATTGACGTCTTGGACTCGGGACCCATCACTTCAGCAGAGGTGGCGAGGGCTTCAACCAAAGACCACGTGATTCGTAAAGTCACGAGTTGGGTCACGAGGGGGTGGCCAGAAAAGACTGAGGGCAGGGAATTCAAAAACTTCGCTAAGAAAAGAGGCGAGCTGACAATGCAAGGGGGGTTGTCTATTGTGGGGCGATCAGGTCATTGTTCCCTTGTGATTAAGGGAGAAAGTGTTGAATCTGTTGCATGAGGGGCACCCCGAGATCGTAAGGATGAAGGGGTTAGCTAGGAGCTATGTCTGGTGGCCTCTCATGGATAAGGACATCACTGAATGGGTGGGGAAGTGTCAGCCCTGCCAAGAGTCTAGGCCAGACCCCCCCGACAGCACCGGTAAGGGAGTAGGAGCGGCCTCAGGGTCCCTGGTCTAGGATCCACATAGATTTTGCTGGCCCATTCCATGGGCAGGTATTCATGGTTGTCGTGGACGCCTTGTCAAAGTGGCTGGAGATTAGATTTATTAAAGCCACTACCACCGACGCAGTCATTAGGGAGCTAAGGCAGTTGTTCACCACCCACGGCCTACCAGACATCTTAGTTTCAGACAACAGCCCCAGTTCATGGCCACGCAGTTTGAGGGATACTTGGTGGAGTTGGGGATCAGACATGTACTCTCCGCCCCGTTTCATCCAGTTAGCAATGGATTGGCGGAGAGATCTGTGAGAACGGCTAAGGAAGCCATCTCATGCCTAGGCCCTGGGGACTGGCAGGAAAGAATAGACAAATTCTTAACGGCCCAACACGCCACACCATGCACCGCCATAGGCCGGAGCCCGGCGGAACTTCTAATGGGGAGAAAGCTCCGAGGAGTCTTAGACAGGCTACACCCCAGCTATTCCCCTGACAACTTCAGAGGGGCAGAGAGGAAGCTTAGGGAGTTCACAATAGGGATGCCAGTATTCTCAAGAAATTACGGGAACGGGCCCCTCTGGGAAACCGGGATAATTACGGAGGTAACTGGGCCCAAGTCTTATCGGGTAGACATGGGAGATGGGAGGATTTGGCGCCGGCACATTGATCAATTACGGAAGCGTTTAACTGCCGATACAGAAGATATCTTCGAAGAACCACTCCCTAACTACAACAGAACTCCAGAACTAACTCAAGCCCGAGTCAAGCAGAGGACTTAGCTGTCGGCCCCGAGATCCAGCGCTGCCCCATCACAGAAGATTGACCAGCCGAAGAAGTCGCCTCCCACAACAAATTCTCAGAGGTTCCATTGGCAGAGCAGGGAGAAACAGGGAGTTCTTCCGACCCGCTCAACGCCACACCTCCGACTGAACTGCGCAAGTCAACTAGGGTGCGGACACGCCTTAGTCACCTGAGGGACTACGTATGCTAATGTCCACCCCAAGTGACTTCTGGGAGGGGAGGAGTGTTATGTATATAGGTTTTTGAGGTATTTGAGGGTACTTGTATTAAGAGAAAGTTATAGAAAAAGATGTACCAGCTTAAAGAAAAGCTCTTGGGGTTAAAAAGGATGTTTATAAAGGGAAAAAGATTCTATAAGGATCTAAATCCTTGGAGGGATCTAAATGTAATACTGAAGTTTAAAGCTTGTATGTCAAGAAGTCAGAGAAAAAGATGCATTAGAAAGTTTTGACTTTAAAAAAGTGTTTAAAAAAAGTTTAGCACTTTGAAAAAAAGTGTGAAAAAAGTGGATTTTTTTTCAGTAAGATCAAATAATTTGAAAAAATATAATGAATCTTCTTAATAAAAATTGTGACATTTTTAAAGATTTAAAAGATTATTAGGTGCAAATAGAAATACATACTATTTCCATAGCAAGGGAGATAAAGCAGGAATGGTTAAATTGATTATTTTATTCAAAGTGAAAAATATTTCTTCATTTGGATATTACTTCTGGATTTTGTGCTTGTGGAAAAAAAATGAAACTTTGACTTTGGTTTTGTTGATCAAAAACATTTGTTCTTATAGAAATGGCTAATTATATATTAATGAATAAAAGCAAAAAGTTGAGGTTGGAGTGTTTTTATCTCATACTGTGCTAAGATGAAATGGAAGCCAGTGCCTTTCTTCCTTCTTTTTTTCCTTTTGTATTTCATATCCCCTTCCCCCATTCCTTTTCCTTCCCTTAATTTCTTATTTCTAGCCTTTTCTTTGTATTTTATATAACGAAAAAAATTAAAAATTTTGAAGATCTGCACCATTTGGGCGATTTCTTCTTGTTAAATAACCAGAAAGAAGGCTGCTAAGGCAAGCTAAAATAAGGAAGTATGGACTATCCTTTTAAAAAAACTGATGGAGAAATATAAGGGCAGAAAGTTGTGGTTCTAGTTTATTATTTTTAGTAATTTGTAGCTTGGTTTGCTTTGTTGCGGGTGGCTAAAACTAAAACTTTCTGATTTTTATGATTCCTGGTTGGTCAGCAATTCTTAAGAGACTTACAAAAAAGCTACTCTTTGACTAAAGAGGAAGTGAAGAAGATGGAGGAGCAAATTATTAGATATGTATTTGGAAAATCTTTAAATAAAATCCATCAGTTTATAGAATAGCTATGTTCCAAGGATAAGAGAAAATTTAAGAAAAAGATGTACTGTATTTTCCAGCGTATAAGACGACTGGGCGTATAAGACGACCCCTGAATTTTCCTGTTAAAATATAGGGTTTGAGCTATACTCACCGTATAGGACTACCCCTCTTCTAACGCACACCAAATAAAAATTAAAAAACATCAACTGGCTCACCCACAATGTAAAAGCAGCTGTGCCAGACCCAAAATGGCCCCTGCAACAAGCAGGAACCTCACACAGCCACAAAAAGCCCCCCCAAAAAACAACTTTCACACTTTACACACACACAACACAACACAACACAACTGGCTCACCCACAATGTAAAAGCAGCTGTGCTAGACCCAAAATGGCCCCTGCAACAAGCAGGAACCTCACACAGCCACAAAAAGCCCCCCAAAAAAACAACTTTCACACTTTACACACACACAACACAACACAACACAACTGGCTCATCCACAATGTAAAAGCAGCTGTGCTAGACCCAAAATGGCCCCTGCAACAAGCAGGAACCTCACACAGCAACAAAAAGCCCAAAAACCCAACTTTCACAGTTTACACATACAAAATTCCACATACAGCTTTGTGAGATTTTGTGTGTTTGTGTAGTTAGAGTGAAACACTACAAAAACATACTAAATCTCAGAAAGCTGCACAAATATTATTTTATTTTATTTTATTTTTATTTTTATTTTTATATGAAAGCTAAATTTAAAACTTCCTAAACTTTAAATGGCTAGGTCTAAAAAAGAACAACTAAAAAAAACCCCAATTAACTATTTTTTTTAAAGATCCCAAAGGGGGAAAAAACTTACCCAATAGAACAGGGGTCTCCAACCTTGGCAACTTTAAGACTTGTAGACTTCTACTCTCAGAATTCCTCAGCCAGCTTTGTTTTGCTGGCTGAGGAATTCTGGGAGTTGAAGTCCACAACTCCCTGCCTGCTTGATTGCAAGCAGGGAGTTGCTTGCTGATGGAATGGATTCAGGCAAGTGAAGCAAGGCAAGCGAAGCAAGGCAAGCAGCTAAGGTAAGCAAGCTGGAGGGGGAAAACTTTTTTCCTTCTCCATGGCTCTGGCGATCCCAGCTGAGTTGCCTGATTAGCAGATCGTCAGAGCTTGGATCGCCAGAGCCATGTGAAAGGAGAAAAGTTTTTTCCTTCTCCATGGCTCTGGCGATCCCAGCTGTGTTGCCTGATTAGCAGATCGCCAGAGCTTGGATCGCCAGAGCCATTTAAGGCTCATCAGAGCCTTTTGGGTTGGTCTGCATGGTTACAGGAGAACGACACCCAGCATATAAGACGACCCCCGACTTTTGAGAAGATTTTCATGTGTTAAAAAGTCGTCTTATACGCCAGAAAATACGGTATTAGCTTAAAGAAAAATCTAGAGCTTTAAAACGGATTTTTACAAGACGGAAAAAAATATTCTATGAGGGTAACTTGGAGGGATTGATCTAAATGAGCTAATTGGAATTAGTTGGAATTTTATTGGTCTGAAAGTGAATTTTAAAGTATGTACAGTATGCTAAGAGGAGGTGTTAAAAAGATGCATTAACAGATAACAGATTAACAGAGTTGGAATGTAGACCCTACCTACACCATCTCTGACAGATGACAGTCCAGTATTAGAATGTTTTGGTTTTAGAAATGTTTTAAAATGGATGAAAAAATATTTTCCATCTAAGGTTAAAGAATCTGAAAGAATACAGTGAATTTTGATATAAAAGGTGATATAAAGATTATTAAGTACATATTATTTCAACAGCAAAGAAGTAAAGCAGTAATGGTTAAATTAACCTATTTAAAGAGGAAAATATGTTTTTTATTTGGCTATCACTTCTGGATTTTGTGTTTGTGATTTTAAAAAATGAAACTGGCTTTAAAGCCCGCCTCATTTGTGATCTTTTTCAGGAGGGGGGAGCGGACCTGGCGGGTATCACGGAGACCTGGTTGGGCCAGGAAGGGGGGTCCCCCTCATTGAAATGTGCCCAGCTGGTTTCCGCACATTTCATCAGCTGAGGACACAGGGTAGGGGCTGGGGGGTGGCGGTTGTTATAAAAGAAGGTCTTGGTTTGAGGGAGGCCACTGTTCCTCAGATTGCCGGATGTGAGTCCCTCTTTGTGAAGTGGGGTCATGGGGTACAGATGGGCTTGCTGATTACGCACCTGGCTCCCTGCCACGTGGTGGCAGCCCTGCCCAAACTGCTCAACGTTATAGCCAGGGTGGCAGTTGACACCCCCAGGCTTATGGTCATGGGGGATTTTAACCTGCCATCCCTCGGTGAAACGTCTGAGACAGCTCGGGAGTTCATGGCTTCCATGATGGCTATGGACCTGACCCAGTTAGTTCATGGCCCTACTCACACGGGGACTTGGTTTTTGTCTCTGGTCAGTGGCTGAGTAATCTTGATATAGGGGATATAGTGATTGAGCCCTTGTCATGGTTGGATCACTCTCTCCTTCGCTTTGACCTTCGAACCACTACACCCCGCCGCAAGGAGGCTGAACCGATGAGGTGGTTCTGCCCCAGGTGCCTGATGGATCCAGATAGGTTCCAGACGGAGCTTGGGCCATTCCCTGAAGCTCTGGCTCATGACTCGACTGAAGACCTGGTGGCCATCTGGGATAGGGCGGCTGCTGGAGCTTTGGATCGGGTCGTGCCTTTGCGGCCTCTGACTCAGCGCCGATCCCACTTGGCTTACCAAGGAGCTGAGGGAGATGAAGCACTGGAAAAGATGCCTGGAGAGCGATTGGAGGGCCAGCCTTTCCGAATCCGATCGAACACTGGTGAGGTCTCATATTAAGACCTACCTAGTGGCGATAAAAGCGGCAAAATGTAACTATTTTTCCACTCTTATTGCATCATCAGATAACCGCCCGGCCGCCCTGTTTAGGGTGACCCGCTCCCTGCTCCATTTGGGAGCGTGGGAAGACCCCTTGGAGGGTAGAGCCGAGGACTTTGTGCAGTATCTGTATGACAAAATCGCTCAAATTCGGGAAGACTTGGACTGGGTAGATTCGGGAGGGGTGATGGAGGCAGATCTTGAGAATGTTATATGGGAGGAGTTTGACCCTGTGACTCCTGAAGATGTGGACAGGATTCTGGGTAGACTTAGTGCGGGTACATGTTTATTGGACCCATGCCCCTCCTGGTTGGTGCTGGCTTCTCGGGAGGTTACATGACGCTGGCTCCAGGGGATTATTAATGCTTCATTGAGTGAGGGTGACTTTCCCGCCACCTTGAAAGAGGCAGTGGTGAGGCCTCTCCTTAAGAAGCCTTCCCTGGACCCAGCAGCATTAGTAAATTATCGTCCAGTCTCCAACCTTTGTGGCGAAGGTTGTTGAGAGTGCGGTGGCGCGACAGCTTCCCCAGTACCTGGATGAAGCGGTTTACCTAGATCCATTCCAGTTGGGTTTCAGACCTGGGTACAGCATGGAAATGGCATTGGTCACGTTGGTTGATGATCTCTGGAGGGCTCGGGACAGGGGTTGTTCCTCTGTCCTGGTCTTATTAGACCTCTCAGCAGCTTTTGATACCATCGACCACGGTATCATGCTGCGCCAGTTGGAAGAGTTGGGGGTGGGGGGCACCATGTTGCAGTGGTTCTCCTCCTTTCTCTCTGACCGGTCGCAGCCTGTATTGGCAGGGGGGCAGAGGTCGACTCCGAGGGGCCTTGTGTGTGGGTGCCACAAGGGTCGGTCCTCTCTCCCCTTCTGTTCAACATTTATGTGAAGCCGCTGGGCGAGATCATCCGTGGTTTCGGGGTGAAGTACCATCAGTACACTGATGACACTCAGCTGTACATCTCCACTCCGGGCCACCCCAATGATGCCCTTGAAGTGATGTCGTGGTGCCTGGAAGCCGTGCGGATCTGGATGGGGAGAAACAGATTCAGGCTCAACCCGTCCAAGACCGAGTGGCTGTGGTTCCCGGTGTCCCGATATAGCCAGTTGGTGCCATCACTGACTATTGCGGGCGAGTCATTGGCCCACATGAAGAGGGCTTGCAACTTGGGTGTCCTCCTGGATACACGGCTGTCTTTAGAAGAACATCTGATGGCTGTGGCCAGGAGGACTTTCTATCAGGTTCGCCTGATTCACCAGTTGTGTCCCTTTCTGGATTGGGACTCCTTATGCACAGTCACTCATGCCCTCGTCACTTCCCGCCTGGACTACTGTAATGCTCTCTACATGGGGCTCCCCTTGAGGAGCACCCGGAGGCTCCAACTGGTCCAGAATGCAGCCACGCGGGTGGTTATGGGAGCAACATGGTGCTCCCATGTAACACCTCTCCTGCGCGAGCTGCACTGGCTCCCGGCGGTCTTTCGGGTGCGCTTCAAGGTATTGGTTACTACCTTTAGAGTGGTCCATGGCTTAGGACCTGGGTACCTACGAGACCGCCTTCTGCCACTGGTAGCCTCTCACCGGCCAGTACGCTCCCACAGAGAGGGGCTCCTCAGGGTGCCGTCGGTCAAACAGTGTCGACTGGCAGCCCCCAGGGGGAAAGCCTTCTCTGTAGGGGCACCTGCCCTTTGGAATGAGCTCCCCCCGGAGATACGGAGGATCCTGGATTTACACACTTTCCACCGTGCCCTCAAAACTTTTTTATTCCAACCGGCTGGGCTGGCCTAACTCTTTTTAATTGTTCAATTTTAATTTGCTTTTTAAAAAGGGGTGTTTTAATTAGTATGGGCCAAATTTGTTTAATATGTTTTAATTGTTTTTTAAATTTCATATTGTATGTGTTTTATCTTTGGCTGTTCACCGCCCTGAGTCCTTCGGGAGAAGGGCGGTATATAAATCCAAAATAAACTAAACTAAACTAAACTAAAACTAAACTTTTGCCAATTAGATTTGTTGTTATCGAAATGGCTAGTTATATATTAGTGTGTAAAAGTAAAAACTTGAGGTTGTGGTGTTGCTATCTTGTATTGAGCTAAGGAGAGTAAGAGGTCAATGCCTTTTGCTTTCTTCCCTTGCACCTCATATTTTTCCCCCTTTCTTTTTCATTCCCTTAATTTTTTCATTGTATTTTATACGTTGATAAAAAAAATTAAAGTTATAAACACAAAAAAACAACTTACAATGGAAATTCCAGTCCCAATTGTAGTCATAAATCAAGGACTACCTGTAGAGTGATCTAAAAGTTCTACCAAAGTAAAATTGAAAGCATCATAAGATTGAGGCTTTAAAAGATCACTTTTTCCAAAAGAGGGAAAAAAATCCAGTTTGGGTGTAAATTTGATTTAAGTGTGAAAATAGTCTTTATTACCCTAATGACTGAGGAGAGGACAGAAGAAATTGATGACTCAGTGAACTTTTAGCTGATCATAAAATAGGTAGTCCTTGAATTCGGACCACAATTAAGCCCAATATTTCTATTGCTAGGCAAGACAGTTGTTAAATGAGTTTTGCCCCATTTTATGATCTTTCTTGCCATAGTTAAGTGAATAGTAACATGGTTGTTAAATGAATCTGGCTTCCCAATTGACTTTGTTTGTCAGAAGGTAGCAAAAGCTGATCACATGAACCTGGGACACTAACCGTCATAAATGTATGTCAGTTGCCAAGCATCTAAATTTTGATCACATGACCATGGGTCGTAAGTGAGAAAAATGGTCATAAGTCACTTTTTTCAGTGTCATTGTTACTTCAAAGTCACTAAATGAATGGTGTTGAGGACTACTTGTATCTACAAGTACTTGACGGAGATGGCGATTGAAGGCACCACCTTGGCATAATTTCATTCCTATTTCTTTGATTACTATCAGAAAATTGTACATAATTATGTTTGCAATGAAGATTGTCTATGGATTAATCTACCACTGGTCATAACATCCTTTAATTTATAACTAAACATATAACTTTTACCCTATGTTTTAAAGTTTAATGATATTTTTATTATTTGAATTAGTAGATTGTACTTTATTGTCTGTATTAGTTGTAAACAACTTAGTGCCATTTTTTCCCACAGAAAAATAAGATATAGGAATTGCTAAGTCTGACACCAAGCTAGGGGAAATTGCTAATACTAGGGAAGATGGGCTCAAGATCTCAAAGGATCTTGACAGCCTTGAACTCTGGCTCTTTGCCACCATTGATTTCTAAGGTATCCCCTGGTTCTTCTTAAATGTCTGAGAATAAGCTTTCTATGGGATCCATGTTTATCTAGGCACACTAAGAATGAACATCATATAAATCTGATAAAATAAGAAACAAATATTTTGACAAATTGAAAGACAGATTCTTGTAAACAATGATTTCTCGAGGAATAGTGAACAATTTGTACTACCCCAACAGCTTTTTGTGGAGTTCCAGCTCCTCTATTAGATCCAAAGCACTATTTTTCACCATTATGGGATGGAAATGCATGAATAGGAGCCTGGATAGCTCAACAGACAGAGCTCTGTAATTTAACACCAGCTGTCTGCAATTAAAGTAAGATCGAATCTTGCCAGGCTTAAGGTTGATTCAGCCTTCCATCCTTTCAAAGGTAGGTGAAATGAGGATCCAGATTTTCAGTTGCCAAAACTGGGATAATAATGTCCTCTGTCCCCGGTTTGTATTGCATTCTCATTCAATTTGGAGCAGTCCATTATTTGTAAATCTCTCTACAAATATTAAGTGTCAGCTAAGGTTATCTGTCCTCAAAATGCTCAGAGTATAATTACAATGTTGAAAATAAAGGTGCCCAAATTAAAACTGCAATCTTCATATAAAGAAAAAATCATGGAAACATAGACAATACCAAATAAAGTTGATAATAAATAATTGAAAATTTAACTTATGGAAGTACTATGAGAATTTTTATCTCACAGTTTAACCTATTGTGAGTATAAAAATATTTACAATATGGGGGTCTGGGCTAGATAGTGACATTAACTATAAAAATAGTATTTGAAAGAGAACTGTAGTAACTACATAATTTGAAAATTGAGTTTTCTACTAATGTGTATCTGTTCTTTTCACAGGCTGCATTCTTCAAATGAAACATCTTGGTATTCTGGCAGAGTAATTTTTTGTCTGGATTACATTATTTTTACTCTAAGATTAATCCATATTTTCACAGTAAGCAGAAACCTTGGCCCCAAGATAATTATGCTTCAGAGGATGGTAAGGCATAAGTTTGATTCAAGATGAGCTGTTTGTGTGTAACTCAAATAAATTCAATATGTTTAAGAAACATTTAAACCCTGCAGACCTTTAGAAACATAGTTAAGTTCTAGTCCTTTTCCCAGGCACAAGTATATATGTAGCATTTGATGCTGGTTAAACCATTAAAAAATCCTTTCTCTAGGATTTTGAAGGTTCTGTACAGTATCCTAGCTGTTCCTAGCACTGCACGCCTTTGGATAGAGTTCTGATGTTGTTCTTGGAATTTGTTGGAGCTACTTTCCCATCTTGGGAATCACAGCCGCAAATGCTCCTACTACTATTGGGGCCACTTTGGCCTTTACTTTCCACATCCTCTCCAGTTCCTCCTTCATGCCCTGGAACATCTTCAACTTTTCATACTCCTTATTTCTGATGTTGCTGTCACTTAGCACAACTACATCTATGACCACTACTGTCTTCTGGTTCTTGTCTATTACCACAATATCTGGTTGATTGGCTAATACCTGCCTGTCTATCTGGAACTGAAAGTCCCACAATATCATAGCTATTTATTCTCCACGACCTTCTGTGGCAACACTCATCTGGACATAGGAGGATTTAACCCATATTCTATGCAGATGTTGCTGTACTTAATGCAAGGTATTTAGCTGTACTGATCAGTGTATGCTGTTCCTGCCTGCATCTTACACTTTGCCACTATGTATTGGACTGTCTCCGAGGCCTCTCTGCATAGTCTACATCTTGGATTCTGTACACTGTGGTAGGCCCCTGCTTCTATAGATCTGGTACCTTAGTGCCTGTTCTTGTGCTGCTATGATCAGTGCCTCGGTGGTGTCTTTACTCCAGCCTTTTCCAGACACTGGTAAGATTTCCCAATGTCTGCCAGCTCAGCTATCTGTCAATGGTAAATCCCATTCAGAGTCTTGTCTTGCCATAGCACTTCTTATACTTGATCTTCCTTCAACATCTGCTACTGCCTTAGGCATTCTTTCAGCAACTCATCTTTGGGTGCCATCTACTGATGTACACTTGGATGCTCTGGGTGTCATCAATGACAGTGGCTTTGACACTCACTAGACCCCAAACACCCTTTTTCCTGCTGGTGTACAATCTCTGGGTGATAGACTTGGGGTGGAAACCTCTCTACATTGTGAGGTGATTCTGTGATATTAGCAGCTTCCACATCCTCCTTTAGCCAGCTTGCTAAATCAGCAAGGTATCTGATGACTGGGAGAGAATACATGTTGATGGCATGAATCTTGTTCTTACAAGACCAGTCTGATACTTTGGTGGTACTTGGATGTTGCTGCCTTCCTTGCCTCCTCATCCTGGTTCCTATGTGACTTTGGGACACCAAAGTTCTTGTAATTGGTCTGTATGTCTGCTGTGCGACCGTCTGGTAGTTCCATTCCATTAGTCTTAACTACTTTCCCTTTTGACTAGTTTAGTAGCTATGATCCCTGACAGGACTTTCCATGTTGTAGGGAGGCAGGTTATTGGCTGATAGTTAGACAGTGCTGCTCCAGGGGTGAAATGCTCCTGGTTCGGACTAGATCGCCCAATCTGGTAGCAATGGAGGCGGGTGGTTCGGAGAACTGGTAGCAAAAATCCCTGCCCCCCACCCCCATTGCCAAGCTGAGTCGTGCAATCATCAGAGGCTTTTTTTATTATTTTTAAAAGCATTTTTTCTACAACCTCTTTGGCCAAAAAAATGCTTTTAAAAGTAAAAAAAAAAAGCCTCTGATGATCACTCAGCTCAGCTGGGATCATCAGAGGCTTCTAAAAGCATTCTTTCTACAACCTCTTCGGCCGAAGAGGTTATAGAAAAAATGTTTTTAAAAGGAAAAAAAGCCTCTGCCAATCAGGCAAGTCAGCTGGGATTGTCAGAGGCTTTAAAAGCATTTTTTTTACAACCTGTTCAGCCGAACAGGTTGTAGAAAAAATTGTTTTAAAAGTAAAAAAAAAAATTGGCCACGCCCACAGAACCAGTAGTAACGAATTTTACATTTCACCATTGTGCTGCTCCCTTGTGGGGACTTTCATGATCAGCATTGTTCTTCCTTGGGTTAGCCAGTCTGGTTTGGAGCCTGCATCTGATTCATCTGTATTGCTATATGTTCATATATTGCTGTTAGTTTCTTAGGTGTCTGGGCCTAAGAAACTAACAGGCCAGATGCCTGTTAGTGTTCTTGACCTACTGTTCATGTTCTTGACCTACTGTTGGGTGTGTGCTAATGGTGACTGATTCCTGTTCTGGGAGATTATTATGGCTTGCTTTCAAGTCCTGCAGCCATTTTGCTCTGCTATTATATGTCTTCTCTTTCTCCCATATGTTCTTCCAGTACTGTTCAGTTTCTGCTGCTGTTGGCTTTGTTTTGTTTTGTTTTTGCAAAAAGTTTTTTTATTTTTTAAACAAAAACAACATAAAAACATCATCCTTCCAAACAATTCAGACAGTGTTTCGATCGGTTAAAATCATTTCGTGCTCTCAAAATTTTCAAAATCTCAATATATGACAAATATTCTTTCCTCTAACAAAAAACAAGTGTTTACACATTTTATCCAAATTTCATTTCATATATAATATTTCATCTCCATGCTTTATTATCTATCCATTGATAAAATAGCTCCCATATCAAATAATATTTTTTATCTTCCTGTTCTCTTATTTCAAATGTCAATCTACTCATTTCAGTACAGTCCAACATTTTCTTAATAATTTCTTCATCAGTAATTATCTTCTCTCCTTTCCAATTTTTTGCAAATACAGTTTAGCTGCTCTTAAAATATTCACAATTCTTTTGTATTCTTTAATAAAGAATTGTAATTCTTTATTAAATGTCTCTGGTAAGATCCCTAATAAAAATATCTCTGATTTAAGGTCAATATGTCTCTATCATTTTTTCTAACCACGTGTGTATCTTAGTCCAAAATCTCCTTGCTTCTATGCATGTCCACCACTATGGTAATAAGATCCTGGGGTCTGATGACACTTCCAGCACTTCTCTGATTTGTTCTTGAACATTCTGGCTATCCTCATCGGGGGTAAATGCCACCTGTAAAACATCATATACAAATTCTCCTTATATGCTGTAGACATTATCATTTTGTAATTATGTGACCACAATTTTTGCCATTTCTCTAAATCAATACCATAACCAAAATTTTTCCCCCATGCTATCATCGATTCTTTAACTTGCTCTTCTTCCAATTTTACCTCTAGCAAATATCCATATAACTTTTTAATTACATGGTCATCAGAACCCATTAATATCTTATCTAAAGTAGTCCCTTTTCATCCAATAATTCACTATATCTAACAATTTGTTCCCCTTTGAATATCACTGGATATGAAAAAGCTTCAATTGTAGATACCCAGACTAGAATCTTCAAGTAATGATATTTTTTAATCCTCTCCCAATTCAAAAATAAAGCTTCACGTATCTGATGTCTTCTAAAATACCCCTGTATTTTAGTTCCTTTGTACATAAAAAGACATGCCACCCCATCAACAAATCATGTCCCTCCAAATTCAATAATCTAGTGTTTTTCAATGATATCCATTCTTTAATCCACATTAAACTAGCTGCTTGATAATGTATTTCAAAGTTAGGTAGACCAAAACCATCCCTCATTTTAGCATCTTGTAACAGCTTAAGTTTTATTCTTGCCTTCTTTCCGTGCCAAATGCATTTCAACACCATTTTATTCAAATCTACAAAAAATTCCTTACCCAACTTTATTGGAATTGTCTGAAAAAGATACAAAATTCTAGGTAAAATATTCATCTTAATAGTTGCAATTCTACCAATCAAGGATAACTGCAAATTTCCCCATTTCACCAAATCTTGTCCTATCTATTGCTTAAGCTTATTATAATTATTTTCTTTAAGTGAACTACACCTCGTTGTCAATTGTATCCCCAAATATTTTACCTTGTTTGTGACCTGCATCTTTGAAATCTCCATCAATTCTTCTTTTTGTTTTTTTAACATATTTTTAGTCATTATTTTTGTCTTTTCTTTATTAATTTTCAAACCAGCAACTTCCCCAAAGTCTCCAATGTTTTCTATCAGTTTATTTATTGATGCTAGTGGTTCTTCAATAATAAAGACCAGGTCATCTGCAAAAGCTTGTAATTTGTATTCTTCTTTTCGGATTTTCATACCTTTTATCTCTTTTTCTTCTCTAATATTTCTAGTTAAAACTTCCGGGGTCAATATAAACAACAATGGGGACAATGGGCATCCTTGTCAAGTACCTTTTTCTATCTCAATAAAGTCAGTCAATTCTCCATTGATCATTACCTTCGCTGTCTGTTTAGAATACATGGCTTCAATTGCCTGAATAAATTTCCTACCAAAGCCCATCTCTTCCATTTGTAGCGTCATAAATCGCCAGTTCACATTGTCAAATGCTTTTTGTGCGTCTAAAAATATCAAAGCCATCTGCTTTTCAGGATGCACTTCATAATATTCTAAAGAATCCAGAATTATTCTTATATTATCTCTTATTCGTCTTTTTGGAAGGAATCCATTTTGATCTGAATGTATCAAATTGTTCAAATATCTCTTAAGTCTTTCTGCCAATATGGAAGCAAAAATTTTATAATCTGAATTTAGCAAGGATATAGGACTATAGTTTTTGATTTGTTGTGGGTCTGTATCTTCTTTATGAATCAATGTGATATAAGCCTCAGTCCATGATTTAAGTATTTCCTTTTTTGTCATTACTTCATTCATAACTTCCAATAATGGGAGACTTAAGGATTCTTGTAGCATCCTACAATTCAATCGGCAGATCATCTGGTCCTGGTGCCTTTCCATTCTTCTGCTTCTTGATTGCCTCTGTTAATTCCATCATCATTATGCTCCTTTCCAACATCTCCTCAACATCTTTAGAAATCTGAGATAAATTTGCTTTTTGTAAGTACCTTGTCACTTTTTCCTCCTCTATTGTCTCTCTTTTATAAAGTTGTCTATAATATTCTTGTATTATTTTCCCCATCTCTTTATTTCCAAATTTACATTGTCCTTGGTAATCAAGTAATTGTATTATTTTCCTTGATTCGCTATCCTTTTTCAATTTATATGCTAGCCATCTTCCTGGCTTATTCGCATTTTCAAAGTAGTTCTGTTTGGTGATTCTTATTTTTTGAGCTAGTTCTTCCTTTTCCATCAGGTCTATTTTATGTTTTATTATATCCATTTTAATTTTAACATCTTTCTTATATGGATCTTTCTGGAGTTCCTTTTCACATCTTTTATAATTGTCGGTCAATATTTTAAAGGTTTGTCTTTTCTTCCCATTTTTTTTCCTTGTATAGTCTATAATTAATCCTCTAGCATAGGCCTTTATTGTATCCCAATGATTTTGTATCTTATTTCTTTCTTATTTTCTTCTTTCTTTCTTTCTTTCTTATTTTCTTTCTTATTTCCTTTAAAAAAATCCAACTCTCTTTCCATTTTCTGTACAAAATCTTTCTCTTTTAATATTGTATTATTTAAAGTCCATCTAGCTCTTCCTTTCCGCCCTTTCCAAATAGCAGTCACAGGATTATGGTCTGCCCACAAATTTGTTTCTATCTTCACTTGTTCAATATTTAAAATCATTATTATTTGGAGCATATATTGCTACCAAAAGTAGTTTCATGTTATTATCAATTATTTCCACCATCAAAATTCTACCTTCAGAATCTGCATACTTCTGCTCTGCTGCTATTATATTTCTAATATATAGAGCAACTCCTCTCTTTTTGCTTTGTGACAAGGATAAAAAAGTTTTTCCAAGTTTTGGTTGAATCAATAATTGTTCATGCTGTTTTTTAATAGGTACTTCCTGTAAACAAATTATATCAAATTTTAATTTCTCTAATTTATGAAATACTTTTCTTCTTTTATTGGCCGAATTAAGTCCATTTACATTTCTTGAAATTAATTTTCTTTTTTCCACATTCATACTTTATATGTAGGTTTTGTTGCTCTAGTCGATCTAACTTCACGTTGTTCCTTATGTTCCACAACCCTGCCAACAGCACCTTCTGTTGATTCAAGCATTGCCAATTCTTCTTCTATAAATTTTATTAGAACTACTGTAGGTTGGGTTTCAACTTCCAGTTCTGCTTCTTTCTCTTTAAAGAATTCATCATAAAAAGCTCTCGCTTTATCAGTTGTATTCAATCTGTATCTTTGAAGTTGCCATGTTAAACCTAATCCTTCTGGGATTAACCATCTATAATTAATTCCTTTTTGCATTAGAATTTTAGTCAAAAATTGGTATCCTCTTCTCAACTCTCTCACTTTTCTTGGTATTTGTTTCAGAACTATCACTTCTTTCCCCTTATATTTCAAAATCTTTTCTCTGGCTGCCTGGAGAATTTGTGCTTTAATCAATTTCTTTGTAAATCTTATATGTACTTCTTGTGGCAGTTTATTATGTATTGCATATTGCAAACTCGATAAATCTCATCAATCCCTTCCATCATCTTCTCTTTGGTAACTTCTAAAGCCTTGGCCAGCATTCCATTCATAATATCTGGCAGATTTTCCCCTTTTTCTTCTTCCACATTTTGGAATCTTAAGAAAAATTCTGCTTTGTCCATTTCCCATCTGATTAAAGCAGTCGTTTTTTGTTCAACTTCTCCCAATCTATTCTCTATTTCCTTCATTTTTTTCTTCTTTTTGATGGTCTTTTTCTTCTAATTTTGCCAATCTTTCTTCATATTTTGACATTGTTTGTTGAATGTTAACCACTTTTTCATCTGTTTTAAGCAGTTGTTGTTCCATCCTCTGAACTTTTTCATCTGTCTTCAATAGTTGTTGTTCCATCCTTTGTTGTTGTTGTTCCATCCTTTGAAGTGTTTGTATAATTGTCGATGATTCTCTTTCTTCTGTTGCAACATTGCTTGAATAGTACATTGACTTCCAGATGGTTACGAGGACGGTGTAGTCGCTGCCGCTCCCACTGTCGCTACTTTTCTACTCATTTTGTTAAATGTTCAAGCAATATCACTTTCAAAAAACATTTTTTTAAAAAAAGACCAGATAAAAGGGGGAGAAAATCAAAGGAGAGAAAAAAAGAAAAAATAGTTCTTCAGGTTCTTCCCAAACCCCAATCCTTTAGATGTTATCAAAAAAGAAAGAAGAAAGAAGAAAAATTGGTATAAGATAAAATAATAATAATAATAATAATAATAATAATAATAATAATAATAATAATATATAAAAGTCCTCTTCTCAATAAAAAAGAATGGAAGAGGAAACAAAAAACAAAGAAGGAAAAAAAGTCAATATTAAATCAATAGTTCTTCAGACTCTTGAGTGCCTTAATTCAATGGAGTTGTATAAAAATCCCAAATCCAAAAATAAAAAAGTAAAGAAGGAAAAGAAATAAAGAAAAAATAGGTAATCCTTCAAGCACTTTTATATCCAGAGAGCATTCAGAGAGTGATTTTTTTTTCCTTTTCCTTTGTCCAAGCCACAATTAACAAGTAGAAAAAAAAGTAGCTACTCAAAAGAGATCAAAAGCCTTCCAGTATATTTCCAGGCTCCTTTTTCAATTAAGTCTAACAAGAGCACCTGTATAAACAATCAGTTGCTCTCCATTCTTATCACTCAAAACAGAGCCTCTTTATTATGGCTACGGTATCTTTTTCTTCTGCTACTTGAATAAACATAAAAACAAAGTTTCTTATCCAGCAGATGGCAGCATTACACACTCTCCTGTCTCTCCTATTCTTTAAAAGTTCTTTTCATATACAATTAATCAAAAATTACCTTTAAAAAAAAAAGAAAGGCTCCAGTCCAAACAGTTCAATCAATATCAATCTTAAAAAAAACTAATTTTAAAAAATTCCCAATACTGCTCTTTTTCCCTTCAGTCCAGTCCGGTTAAAGTCAATAATAAAGTCAAAGCAATTTCCACGTCTTTCAAATTGTATACTTGGGTAAAAAAAACCCTAAATTCAAATAGATTCGCCGCTTCTCAGCATTTTCTCAATCTCCAAATCATTCATCTCTTAGGGTGTTCTTTGTATTGTTTTTTAAAAAAAGTCTCTCACTGATCATTCCCTGTCATTCCTTCTTCCTCCTTCTGAAGCTGTCACAGCCTTGGCAGCTTAATGGCTGCTACTCTGCCGCTGGAAAAAGGGCTCTCCTGGGTTGACCAGGGACTTTGCAGTGTCCCTGGGATCCA
Organism: Arizona elegans; assembly: GCA_022577455.1. Taxonomy (NCBI): domain Eukaryota; kingdom Metazoa; phylum Chordata; class Lepidosauria; order Squamata; family Colubridae; genus Arizona; species Arizona elegans. The sequence continues at coordinate 163,441,874 of JAKOOJ010000001.1, forward strand.
CAGAACATGCCCTCCACTATGACAGTCAAAACAAGACTGTGGGGTCCAAAATGGACTGTCCAGCAGCAGGGCTATCGGCGGAATTTCTGGAGCCACAGAAATTCTTGCTTGTCTCGCTGCAACATCAACTTCTGGTTCTCCTGTTGGCTTTGTTGTACTGTGCTATTGCAGTGCATTGGGATTTATTTATTTAGTGTATGGTGATTTTACATTAATACCCAGGGGACTACAGCATTAGTACCAGTGGTGGGTTGCTCCCGGTTCTGTTCAGTCCTTGCAAACCAGTAGTAAAAGTGGTGGGAGGCTCTGCCCACCCGCCCGGACGTCATAATGGACAATCTGAGCAAAGCAAGCATGCATGCGCACTCCCATTGTGAACCGGTAGTAAAGGTAAGTAGAACCCACCCCTGATTAGTACGAAGTAGTTGTTTGGCTGCCAACATTTGCTAATCTGTTCAGTTCATGCTCATACACTATCAGAGTGCAGGAGACAGATTAGATTCACAGTGCACCAGAGGAGGTGGACTAGCTCCATACTCAGTGGCATTCTCCACACTCTGCAGCATTCTAAATATTTAGTTGCCTCCACAATTTTCAAATGGAACAAGTTTGGCACAAACAGGACTCATTCAAGAGCTTATCCCAATGGTCACTCTGATTAAGCTCCAGAGATCCTTTGTGGAGATGGGACAGAGCTCCAGAAGGACAATCATCACTGCAGCCCTCCACCAATCTGGGCTTTCTGGCAGAGTGGCTAGACAGAAGCCTCTCCTCAGTGAAAAACACATGAAAGCCTGCTTGGAGTTTGCAAAAAAAAAAGCACCTGACAGATTCTCAGATTGTGAGGAACAAGATTTTCTGGTCTGATGAAACCAAGATTGAACTGTTTGGCCTCAATTCTAAATGTTATGTCTGGAGGAAATCATCTTCCCAATACCATCCCAACAGTGAAGTATGGTAGTGGCAGCATTGTGCTGTGGGGGTGTTTTTCAGCAGTAGAGACGGGAAGACTGGGTCAGGGTTGAGGGAAAGCTGAATGGAGCAAAGTACAGGGATATCCTCAATGAAAACCTCTTGCACAGAATTCAGGACCTCAGACTGGGCTGAAGATTCATTTTCCAACATGACAACGATCCTAAGCACACAACCAAGACAACACAGGAGTGGCTTAGGGACATCTCTGTGAATGTCCTAGAATGCAAGGAAGAATGGCAGAAAATCCCCCAATCCAAGTGTGCAAAGCTTGTTGTGTCATACCCCAAATGACTCAAGGCTGTAAATATTGCCAAAAGTGCTTCAACAAAGTACTATGTGAATACTTATGCCAATAAAATATTTCAGTTTTTCCTTTTTAATAAATTTGCAGATATTTCTAAAATTCTGTTTTCACTTTGTCATTATGGGATACTGGGTGTAGATTAATGAGAAAAAGTGAATTTCAACAACTGCAGAAACAGACTGCAGCATAACAAAAACAAAAGTGAAGGGGGTCTGAATACTTTCTGAATGCACTATATAATAATGTTATTATTTGATTTGAAGGCAGAGCACCCCAGCTCTTTTCTTTGTCTATTGTAGAGTGTTCTGCCTATGAGAGCAATAATAGAAATATTCGAATGTTTTCAGTGTTGAAATTAATAGCAGCAAATAATAGAGTTAGAGGTAGTAATTTAAACTATTAAATAATTTAAGTCCTGCTCAGTGCATGAATGCAAATTAAAACACCCCAGCCTTCCATTTCAAATTCATCCAGCGTGTTCACATCAGTGGTGGGATTCAAATTTTTTTACTACCAGTTCTGTGGGCGTGGCATGGCTTGGTGGGCGTGGCTTGTGGGCATGGCAGAGGAAGGAAACTGTAAAATCTTCATTCCCACCCCATTCTAGGGGAAGGATACTGTAAAATCTCCATTCTTTCCCCACTCCAGGGGAAGGTTACTGCAAAATCACCATTTCCTCCTGATCAGCTGGGACTCAGGAGGCAGACAATTGATGGGGGCGGGGCCAGTCAGAGGTTGTATTTACTGGTTGTCCAAACTACTCAAAATTTCTGCTATTGGTTCTCCAGAACTGGCCAGAACCTGCTGAATACCACCTCTGGTTCACATCACTATCTCTCTAGATGTTTGGTTCCATTTTCTTACTGTTAGAATATCTTCATTAATATTTAATTAATGATCCAATCTGCAGTCAGTGAATGATGGAGAATTTTTTTCTCTTAACATCCTTTTTGAAGAGTGCTTAATATTCCCTCCTTAGTCTTTTTTTCTCAAAACTAAACTTTCCCATTTTAGGTTGTGCTCTCCAGATCATGCTTCCAGTTTTCTGAATCTTTCTTTAAATGTTGTACCAGAAGGAGATGCAATATCAACACAGAAGAAAATAAGGCAATTATATCCACTAATTGGAAACTATATTTCTAATTATATATATGAAAAACAGAGTTCTTGGATTTTGAATCAAGGACAGAGGAAATTAAAACCATCTATCCCATGTTGCCTAAAAGAAAGCTATAGTGAATTTTCCTGATGTGCTCTGGTTTTAGTGTTTATGCATTCTGAATAAAATTCCAAGTTTCAGATCATTTTGCATCATTGCCTGCCCTTAAAAACCCTTCTTCATCTTCCAGAAGTAAAGAATGGATCTTACTAAACTGACCAAATGTTAATTATTGCTGAGAATACCTAGTCTGTGATATTCATGTTTTCTTGGGAGAAGGCTTGGCTGCTAATAAATTGCATAAATCTGGAACATCTTCTTGACTCATCAAAAGTGCTCCATAGCTCTTCTTTAAGTGCCAACAACTTGTGTTGATTAGAAAATTTAAATTATTTTAAAACACATTTGTGTTATATAGCTTATAGGTAATCCTCAACTTTGAACCTTTAGTTTAATGATTGTTCAAAGTTATGACAGTACTGAAAAAAGTGATTTATGACTGGTTCTTGCACTTACCATCACAGTATCCCCATGGTTCACATGATCAAAATTGGGCACTGGCAACTTCCTTTATTTCCTGATGTTTGAAATATCTCAGGGTCATTTGATTGCCATTTGCAACCTTCAGAGGGCTTCCAACAAGTAAAGTCAATGGGGGAAGCCAGATTTGCATAATGAACATATGATTTGCTTAATAACTGTAGCAAAAATATCATAAAATTGGGCATAGCCCATTCAATAACCACATTACTAGTGACAGAAGGTCTGGTTCCAATTGTGGTCATAAGTTGAGGACTACCTGTATTTAGTCCATTTCCAGATTGATTCCAGAGTATAAATGTTGACTTTGTAAAGAATAGTGTATTTGTCCACTTTTGATATTTTCTCCCATAGCCTAAAAACAATGTTGAGACTTTTAGCAAAAAGCTCATGATATTTCTGTTTACATTTTAAATATTTCCTTTTGCAGCTGATAGATGTCTTTTTCTTCTTGTTCCTCTTTGCGGTGTGGATGGTGGCTTTTGGTGTAGCCAGACAAGGGATCCTACGAAAAAATGAACAGCGTTGGGAATGGATATTCCGATCAGTCATCTATGAGCCTTACCTTGCAATGTTTGGCCATTATCCTTCTGATATTGATGGTATCTATTGAAATAAAGTACTAATCAGTAAGGGGTTGATGTAGTTGGGAAACAGATACACATATATTTCCTTTTGTCAGTGTGGTTTGCTTGGGGGAGGGTAGAACTGAGTGTTCATTTTATTTCTCTCTGAAAAATTATAATTACGTTTGGTGTTAGTTTTGAATAATGAAAGCTAGAATGAAAATGATGTTAATAAATGTATAATTCAGAAAGGCCTTTCATGCTTGATTTAGATGCTAATGTTACTGACAGAAAAAATGCCAAATGATGCTTTTGGACTGCTTTTCTTTCCTTTTCATGAGATTTTAGGACTTCTACTCAATTTTTATTCTTTTTGACTGAAAAAAAAAATTATGATTCCTAGTCACTATATCTATTGTTGCTAATGAATAAGTTGCTCCTGGTCTATACTCTGCTACATAGTGAAATAGAAAGAGGAACCAAAAATTCTTCATGCAAGTTTGTGCTCAGAATGCTGCTGTTCTTTTTTGTACCTTTCTTTGTTCTGAGTGAAGAGATTCAACTACCTTGTCACTTCTATCATTAGGGAAACTATGGAGTGGCCAAAGCAGAGTTGCCCAGATAGTTGTGACAGATGTGACAGAGGGAAAAGGGAATGCTAGAGAATAATCATGGACCTAGAGCTGCAAACGATACAGGATTGAGAAAAGGCTACTCTGCACAAAGGAGTTTCGTTTCCTTCTGCCTTCACCTCTGAAGACAGCAGCTGAAATGACTCTAAACCAGAACACCTTGTGCCCTTGATCTTGGTTGCCTAAAGCTATACCTAGTTAGCATAGACATGATTAAGAAAGAGCTATGTTGGCAGACGCTCCATAATTTTCTTCTTGGAGTAGATTAAAGTAACATTGTTTAAAATTTATCCCAAAAAAACAAACTCTACTCTTCTGATTGATAATGTTTCTGTTAAATCTGCCCCAGGTAGGTCCCATAGGAAAGAAAGACCCTCAAATGCATTTGGTTGAATGATAGGTTATTTTACTAAAGGATACTAGTTGCAACAAAGTCAGGCTAGAACTAGGTTTTTCCACATGAAAAAGTTACAAATTGTTCCCCTCGTCCCAGCCCTCTTCCCATCATCTTCAGCCAATGAAGTGCCACATAAGTGTTTTGAGAAGCACTGAGATATTTGGGGTTGTCCGCATTCCACTGTCAGGGTGTATGGCCTTGAGTGATGGCACAAACTGGTTCCATGCACCTCTGGTCTTCATTACACTGTCATCCCCCTTCCATGCTTCTCATCACATCCCCATACATGTTTATTGTCCATTTGTTCACCCCATGCCCTCCTCCACCTAACCTTTGATGACAGGATGCCAGAGAGATGCCAGCCAAAGATGGCAGATCTGACAGTTTCTTGCAGAAATAAGGATCCCAATATAAACCTGTTTTACCACTTTGCTGCAAACTCCATTTCTTTTGAAAGTGGTGTGGTGGTGAAGGTGGTGAAGATGGTGATGCATGTACAAAAGGAGCTGGGCATATATCATGATAGCATTTAATCTCTCTTTGGATGCTGTTAAATATGGAGGTTTATTTATTATATTTTCATCCTGCTTTTATTACTTTATAAGTAACCCAAGGCAGTGAACATGCCTAATGTTTCTCCCTCCTATTTTCCCCATAACAGCAACTCTGTGAAGTGAATTGACAGGCTCAGTCATCCAGCCAACTTTCATGCCCAAGGCAGGACTAGAATTCACTGTCTCCTGGCTTCTGAATGAAATTCTTAATTGTTTACTATTTTTTCACTTTTCTTATCATGATTACTTTATTATATTTGCAGTTTTTCCTGTATGTTTTTAATAGCATTGTATTTTGTTGTAACCCTCAGGAATCTGAATGATTTGGTACAATTCACATTTAATATAAAATAATTATTATTGCTGTGTTTCTGATACTAAAATCATGTACTACAGTCAATAACTTAGTATCAAAATATATCAGTTCTTCTGACAATTTAATATTGTTTTCTGTTTCTTCCTTTTATAATAGGTACCACATACGATTTTGATAGCTGTACCTTCCTTGGAAATGAATCCAAGCCTCTGTGTGTAGAAGTGGATTCCAATAACCTCCCCCGTTTTCCTGAGTGGATTACTATTCCATTAGTGTGCATCTACATGCTGTCCACCAATATCCTCTTAGTTAATTTATTAATAGCCATGTTTGGGTATGTTTGGTTGGAATGCTTCCCACTTCCAAAAGTCAGCATTGCTGGCTTTTAAAGTCTTCTTCAAGCTGAGTTCCATTGCTCTTTAATTTATTTATTTGTTTATTTGTAAATGAATAAACTAGATTAGTTCATTCTAATTAGCTGGAAGTTTTGGCTGATATGGGAAGCATAATTTTGTTACTTTCATCTTTTTGCTGCTTAGTAATATTAGGACATAAATGGATCAATAGCAATGCAGTAATTTTAATTAATAAAGTAGTATCAAAAGTATCAAATTTCAAAATAAATCTCACTCAATTTTAAAATACTTGCCTCTCTCCTGTACTTTGCACAGAAATACCAAATTAAACAAGAAGAAACATAATAAAATTACATTTTAAAAAGTCCTAGAAAATTAATATAAACAGGACAACTTATTTTTAGCTTCTGATGTTTCCCTGGAAAGAACAATATATTTGAAACAAATGCAACAGAATATTACAGACCTGAAGAAATATTATTAAGGCTTGCATTTGATATAAATAGGAAATTTATTCTTAGTAAGTGGAGTACTTCTATGCAAATTAAATGTGAACTACAAGATGTATCTATGCTAATATAATAAAATATATGGAAAAGGGGTTTGATATGAATTATATATGAAATACATAAAGCATTTTTTTTGTTTCTGTTTCTTATTAATAAAACAATAATAATCATTTATTAAACTTGTATGCTACCCAACTCCCAACAACTCATAGCATACAAAAACTAAATAATATCAACAAAGTATGGCAAGTGACTAAACGGAAAGAAACAAATAGTCTCATTTGCCTTTGTCAAAGACCTAGGTGAAAATTAGAACGTTAAAGCAGTAATTTTTTTAAAGAAAAGATTATGGGACTAATCTCATGTGTTAATTTTTCCTTTAGATATACTGTTGGATCAGTTCAGGAGAATAATGACCAAGTATGGAAGTTCCAGCGCTACTTCTTGGTTCAAGAATACTGCAGCCGATTAGCTATACCATTTCCATTTGTCATCTTTGCCTATATCTACATGGTGATGAGGAAACTTGTTAAATGCTGTTGTAAAAATGAATATAGAGAATCATCCATTTGCTGTAAGTTATTTTCATCAGATACTAAATGGTAGAAGGGGAAGCAAAATAAGATTTATTTTATTTTTTAAAAAAGATAAATTATGATTATTGCTATATTACCATGATGGCGAACCTATGTCACACGTGCCACAGGTGGCACACAGACTCATTTCTGTGGGCATGTGAGCCATTGCCCTAGGTCAGCTCCACCACACATGTGTCCACACCTCCCACCGACCAGCTGATTTACGGGTCTCTGCTGCACATGTGGGAGATGGGCATGCATGCCCATGCCGCCCCACCCAGGAGTCTCCACGCAGCACATTTTGGATGCTAGGTAAGTATAGGGCTCGCACAGAGGCTCTGGGAGGGCAAACAACAGGCCTACCAGAAGTCTGGAAACAAGCCGTTTCTGGCCTCCAGAAGGCGTCCAGAGGGCTGGGGGAGCCCATTTTCGCCCTCCTGGAGGCTCCAGGAAAGCCTCCGGAGCCTGGGGAGGGCGAAAAATGAACCTAATAGAAGTCTGGAGGCTTCAGGGAGGCCTACTAGGCCCAAAATGGGGCATGGGGGGGATCGTGTGCTCATGCGCAGGGGGGAAAGGCAGCACAGGGGGTTGCGCACAGGGGACGCAAGCACGTGTGTGCCCACGAGCGAACCGGTAGCGACGGGTTTTGAAACCCACCCCTGCTGTCTATGTTTATGTACATATCACCCAGCACTTTTTAAACCGAGAATGTCCTTGCCATTATTCAGTTATTAGAACACATAATTGTCACAACCTGCTTTGTTTAATTGGTTTATCAGCAAATTTGTCTTATTCAGGCATGGTGCCATTCTATACTAAATTTAGATCCCAAAGTGCTCCATCTTTTCAACTTTGACTTTTCTCCCATTCCCTGATGATAAGTCTGATACATTCTTCCCCATGAATATTTACATAGATTTAGAAACCACAGCCATGATGACCTCATCAGTATATACAGATATTATAACAGAGTAGCAGAAAAGCACATAGTAACAAGAATGCTGTACTTAGTGTTCATTATTAACGGGATACATATTCTGTGATTATGTGATTAACATTTATTGGTGATGAATTTTATGTAAGAATTACTTCATTAACCATTCAAATCAATTAAATGTAGTTCTGAGGATTCCTTCCCTCCAAAAAAGTGTTTCTCTTAAAGTGCTATTTCCTGGAATCAACAGTTTATTTGATTAATCTTGTCCTGTGTTTTGACTGCTCAGTTTTTACTTTGCACCATAAACATTTTTTGTCATTCAGAAAAGAAGAAAATACTACTAACATTTAATATTTAAAACTTTTTGCATGATATCTGCAGGGGAGCAGATAAGAGGGCAAATGGCAAAACAAGTATCATATATGAGAAGGAGTGGCAGCATCTGGGGATGGAATTAAAAGTTAATTCCAATTCCAAAAGATAATTAACTGTTAGTTGAGAAGATTCCTCAGCATTGGCTTTTTTAGCAATAAATCAGTTAAATTGAGCTTTCATTTGTGTATCTGATCTTTTGCACCTGACACATCATGATGCAAACTCTCCTCCTTTTATATGTTGTGATATGCAATATATTACATATATAATACAGAGCTTGCATTGTGATATCACATTTTTTGCCATTAAAAAATAACTACTGAATTCTCCAGATACCTCTCCTTATTAAGAGCAATTATGTCAAGCCCAGGAAATAAGGAGCCAAAACGGTTCAAATGAATACAGGTTTTGCATGCTAACACTCTCTACAAGAATCTGAACTACTAACCGTTAAGGCAACTTGGTGGTAGATAAGGGTCAACGGAAATCAAGGTGGGCTGCACTTAGATCTCTTGTAGGCATGAAGGGACTCAAGACTAATTATCGTCTTGACCCCTTTCTTGAGTCAGCCTTGTGATCCTCTACAAATTACTTTGTTAAGCCTAACCATTTAATAATGAATTATACAATTGTAAGATTTGTAAAGGGCTATTTGATCAGGACAAGAATCCAAGTCTTAAAGTTTCCCCCAACAGTTGACTGTCTAGCCTCCAAATGAACATACGTGGTGAAAAAGAGCCCACCACCTCACCTATTTAGTGCCTCTATTGTTGAAGTGCTTTTCAAACATCCAGTTGGAATCTGCCATCCTGTAACATTGTATGTTAACAGTAAATAGTTTTTGTTGGATATCGAATCCAGCAAAACTTAGAATATGAACTAATTAGTTCATATTCAAAAATAGGGATGGATGAAATAGTTATACCTGCTTTCATAGAGACAGGCTTGTATGACACCTGATCAACAGTATGAGTGTCTCAGTCAGTGTGTTAAGTTCAATTTTAACAGGGTGCTGGAATTCTTAGCTTATGAATTCTTAACTTATTTTTTTTGCAAAAAGTTTTTTTTATTTTTTAAACAAAAACTACGTAAAGACATCATCCTTCCAAACAATTACAGACAGCATTTCGATTGGTTAAAATCATTTCGTGCTCTCAAAATTTTCGAAGTCTCATTATATAACAAATATTCTTTCCTCTAACAAAAAACAACCGTTTAAACATTTTATCCAAATTTCATTTCATATATAATATTTCATCTCCATGCTTTATTATCTATCCATTGATAAAATAGCTCCTATATCAAATAATATTGTTTATCTTCCTCTTCTCTTATTTCAAGTGTCAATCTACTCATTTCAGCACAATCCAACATTTTCTTAATAATTTCTTCATCAGTAATTATCTTCTCTCCTTTCCAATTTTTTGCAAATACAATTCTAGCCGCTGTTAAAATATTCACAATTAAATATTGCAATTCTTTATTAAATGTCTCTGGTAAGATCCCTAATAAAAATATCTCTGGTTTAAGGTCAATATGTCTCTTTGTCATTTTTTCCAACCATGTGTGTATTTTAGTCCAAAATCTCCTTGCTTCTCTGCATGTCCACCACATATGGTAATAAGATCCTGGGATCTGATGACACTTCCAACACTTCTCCAATTTATTCTTGAACATTCTGGCTATCTTTGTCAGGGGTAAATGCCACCTGTAAAACATCTTATACAAGTTCTCCTTATATGCTGTAGACATTGTCATTTTATAATTATGTGACCACAATTTTTGCCATTTCTCTAAATCAATACCATAACCGAATTTTTTCCCCCATGCTATCATTGATTCTTTAACTTGTTCTTCCAATTTTACTTCTAGCAAATACCCATATAACTTTTTAATTACATGGTCATCAGAACCCATTAATATCTTATCTAAAGTAGTCAAAACATTATAAAAGACTTCTTGTTTGAGATCTTCTCGATATCTAGAAAATATTTGCATGTATGAAAACCAATCCTGATCTTCTAAATCTTGTTTTAATTTAAGTTCATCCTTTTCATCCAATAATTCACTATATCTAACAATTTGTTCCCCTTTGAATGTCACTGGATATGAAAAAGCTTCAGTTGTAGATACCCAGACTGGAATCTTCAAATAATATTTTTTAATCCTCTCCCGGTTCAAAAACAAGGCTTCACGTATCTGATGTCTTCTAAAATACCCCTGTATTTTAGTTCCTTTGTACCATAAAAATGCATGCCACCCCATCAATAAATCATGTCCCTCCAAATTCAGTAATCTAGTTTTTTCAATGTCACCCATTCTTTAATCCACATTAAACTAGCTGTTTGGTAATATAATTCAAAGTTAGGTAGACCAAAACCACCCCTCATTTTAGCGTCTTGTAACAACTTAATTTTTATTCTTGCCTTTTTCCCTTGCCAAATATATTTCAATATCATTTTATTCAAATCTGTAAAAAAATCCTTGTCTAACTTTATTGGAATGATCTGAAATAAATACAAAATTCTAGGCAAAATATTCATCTTAATATTGCAATCCTTCCAATTAAAGATAGTTGCAAGTTTCCCCATTTTTCCAAATCTTGTCCTATCTGTCGCTTAACCTTATTGTAATTATTTTCCTTAAGAGAACTACACCTTGTTGTCAATTGTATCCCCAAATATTTTACCTTATTCGTGACCTGCATATTTGAAATCTCCATCAATTCTTCTTTTTGCTTTTTCAACATATTTTTAGTCATTATCTTTGTCTTCTCTTTATTAATTTTCAAACCAGCTACTTCCCCAAACTCTCCAGTGCTTTCTAACAATTTATTTATTGACATTAATGGTTCTTCAATAATAAAGACCAGGTCATCTGCAAAAGCTTGCAACTTATATTCTTCTTTCCAAATTTTCATACCTTTTATCTCTTTTTCTTCTCTAATATTTCTAGTTAAAACTTCCAATGTCAATATAAACAATAGTGGGGACAATGTCTAGTGCCTTTTTCTATTTCAATAAAGTCAGACAATTCTCCATTTATCATGACCTTGGCCTTTTGTTTGCAGTATATAGCTTCAATTGCCTGAAGAAATTTCTTTCCAAAGCCCATCTCCTCCATTTGTAACATCATAAATCACCAATTCATGTTGTCAAAGGCTTTTTGTGCACCTAGAAATATCAAAGCCATCTGCTTTTCAGGATGAGCCTCATAATATTCTAAAGTATCCAAAATTATTCTTATATTGTCTCTGTCTTTTTGGCAGGAATCCATTTTGGTCAGAATGTATAAAATTATTCAAATTAAGCCTTTCTGCCAATATTGTAGCAAAGATTTTATAGTCCGCATTTAGCAGGGATATAGGTCTATAGTTTTTAATTAGTTGTGGGTCTGTCTCTTCTTTATGAATCAATGTAGTATAAGCCTCGGTCCATGTTTTGGGTATTTCTCTTTTTGTCATTACTTCATTCATAACCTCCAGCATTGGGATCCATAAAGATTCTTATAACATCTTATAATATTCAGCTGGCAATCCATCTGGTCCTGGTGCCTTTCCATTCTTCTATTACTTAATTGCCTCAGTTAGTTCCATCATCATTATGTTTCCATCCAACAGCTCCTCAACATCTTTGGGAATTTGTGGTAGTTTTGCTTTTTGTAGATACCTTGCCACTTTATCCTCCTCTATTATGTCTTTCTTGTACAGTTGTGTATAGTATTCCTGTATTATTCCCCCCATCTCTTTGTTTCCACATCTACTCTGTCCTTGATGATCAATTAGTTGTATTATTTTTCTTGATTCTCTTTCTTTTTTCAATTTATATGCTAACCATCTGCCTGGTTTATTTGCATTTTCAAAATAATTCTGTTTGGCAGCTCTTATTTTTTGAGCTAATTCTTCCTTCTCCAGTAGATCCATTTTGTGCTTTATAATATCCATTTTAATTTTTACATCTTTCTTATGTGGATCTTTCTGGAATTCCTTTTCAAGTCTTTTATGATCATCTATCAATATTTTAAGAGTTTGTCTTTTCTTCACATTTCTTTTCCTTGTATAATCAATAATTAATCCTCTGGCAAAGGCCTTCATTGTATCCCAACGGTTTTGTGTCAATGTTTCTTTCTTATTTTCCTTGAAGAAAAAATCCAGTTCTCGATTCATTTTCTGTATAAAGTCTTTCTCTTTTAATATTGTGTTATTTAATGTCCATGTAGATCTATCTTTTCGCCCTTTCCAAATAGCAATCACCAGGTTATGGTCCACCCATAGGTTAGTATCTATTTTCACTTGTTCAAGTGAACAATTCCATTGTTGTCCATATCATATCTAATCTGGACCAAGATAAATTCTATCAGAGTAGAAGGTATATTGTCTATTTTTTTCCATTTCTCTCCCTCCATATGTCTTTCAAGTTTATTTCCTCTATCATTTTAAAGAAAGTTCTCGGCAATACCTTTCTACTATATTTTGTTGTTTTGTGTGTTTTATAGTCCAATTTTTCATCCACAATTCCATTAAAATCTCCCATCATACAGACATTTTCATATTCCATTTCAATTATCTTATTATGTAGTTTTCTATAAAAGTCACTTTGATTATTGTTAGAAGCGTAAATTGCTACTAAAAGTAATTTTGTATTGTTATCAATTATTTCCATCATCAAAATTCTACCTTCTGGATGGGCATATTTCTGCTCTGCCATTAGTATGTTTCTAATATACAAGGCAACTCCTCTTTTTTTACTTTGTGACAATGATAAAAAAGTTTTGCCAAGTTTTGGTTGAATCAATAGTTGTTCATGTTTAATATGCACTTCCTGTAAACAAATTATATCAAATTTTAATTTTTCTAGTTTGTGAAATACTATTCTTCTTTTACTGGCCAAATTGTGTCCATTTACATTTATTCAAATTAATTTCCTTTCTTCCATATTCTTACTTTATAAATAGGTTTTGTTGCTCTAGTCGATCTAGCTTCACGTTATTCCTTATATTCCATAACTCCGCCAACCGCTCCTTCTGTTGCTTCCAGTATTATCAATTCTTCGTGGATTTTATTGGAACTAATATTGCTTGAGTTTCAACTTCCATATCTACTTCTTTCTCTTTAAGGACTTTCTCATAGAAGGCTCTCGCTTTGTCGATTGTATTTAACCTGTATCTTTGGAATTGCCATGCTAAACCTACTCCTTCTGGGAACAGCCATCTGTAATTAATCCCTTTTTGCAGCAAAACTTTGGCCTAAAATTGATATCCTCTTCTTAATTCTCTCACTTTCCTTGGAATTTGTCTCAGAACTGTCACTTCTTTCCCTTTGTATTTCAAAGCCTTGTCACGAACAGCCTGAAGAATTTGTGTCTTAATTGATTTCTTTGTAAATCTTATATGTACTTCTCTCGGAAGCTTATTACGCATTGCATATCCAGTATACACTCGATAAATTTCATCAATTCCTTCCATCATCTTCTCTTTAGTGACTTCTAATGTCTCCGCTAGGATTGTGTTCATGATCTCGGCTAAATTCTCCCCTTTTTCTTCCTTGACATTTTTTTAAAAAAATTTGATTTATATGCCGCCCTTCTCCGGAGACTCAGGGCAGCTTACAATGCGTTAAGAAATAGCCTTCATACTTTTGTATATTTATACAAAGTCAGCTTATTGCCCCCACAAACTGGCTCCTCATTTAACCTACCTTAGAAAGGATGGAAGGCTGAGTCAACCTTGAGCCTGGTAAGATTCGAACCTGCAGTAATTGCAGGCAGCTGTGTTAATAACAGGGTGCTTTAAACCACTGTACTACCAAGGCTCAAGGTTGGTCTTAAATCTTCTATTTAAGATTTTGAAATCTTAAATAGAATTCTGCTTTATCCATTTCCCATCCAATTAAGCCAGATGTTCCTTGTTCTACCTCTCCCAATCTGTTCTCAATTTCCTTCATTTTTTCTTCTTTTTGGCCACCTCTTTCCTCCAATTTAACCAATCTTTCTTCATATTTCAACATTGTTTGTTGTATATTGACCACCTTTTCATCTGTTTGCAATAATTGCTGTTCCATCCTTTTTTGTTGCTGTTCCATTCTTTGAAGTGTTTGTAGAATCATTTGTGTCGCTGATTCTTTCTTTTTCTCTTTCTCTTGTAACATTGTTTGGATGGAACATTGGCCTCCAGATGGTGATGAAGATGGTGTAGTCACTGCAGCTCTCACCATCACTACTTTTCTACTCATTTTATTCAATCTTTAACCAAACTCACTTTCAGGACAGGGAGAAATTTAGAAATTTAGAAATCCAGCTAGACAAAAGGGGGAGGGAAAAAGGAGGAAAAAAACGGAAAAAGGGAAAAGAGAAAAAAAGGAGAAAGAAAAAAAGTTCCTCAAGTTCTTCAGGTTCTTCTGAAACCCTAATCCAAAGGGATAACACAAAAAAAAAATAGGAAAAGACAAAAATTTAGTATCCTCTTCCAAAAAAAAAAAGGAAAAAAATATTAGGCAATAAATCTTTAGGCTCTTGAGTGCCTTAATCCAATATGAATGCGTGGGGTCCTGAATCAAAAATAGAAAAAGGCAATTAGAATAAGAAAATTAAAAAAGAGGAGGAAAAAAAGAAAGGGAAAGGAAAAAAATTAAATAGTCCTTCAAGTCCTTTTATATCCAGAGAGCCTACAGGGAGTGACTTTTCCTTTTGCCTTTTTCCAGGCCACACATCTCACTGGGCATATAATAATTACTCAAAAAGAATCAAAGCTTTCCAGTATATTCCCAGGCTTTGTCAATTTAAAAGAAAGAGGACCTGTGTAAACAACATTCAATAGCTCTTCAATCTTATCAAACCAAACAGATTCTCTGTATTTGTTTTGGCTACAATATTTCTTTCTTCTGCTACTTAAGTAAGCATAGAAACAAAGTTTCTCTTCCAATAGGTGGCAGTGCTGCACACTCCCCTAACTCTCCTCCCGTTCTTTAAAAAGAAAAAAAATCTTTCTTTCTTTTAAAAATTAATCAAAAAATTGCCTTGTCAAAAATAAGCCAAAACCCCATTCCAAATGTTGCAATCAAACATCAAACAGTCTAGTGCCAACAACTTTCAAAGGCATCCCAATACTGTTTTTTCCCCTTCCTTTCAATCCAGTCCGGTTATCCAAAGTAAAAAACAATTAAGCAAATTCAAGTCTTTTAAAGCACATACTTGGGTAAAATAAAATTAATCCACCTTAGGTTTGCCGCTTGTCTTCATTCATTCACCATCACCATCTCATTTCTCAATTAGGGTGTTCTTAGTATTATTAAAAAGTGAAAGTCTCTCACCGATCTGTTCACTGTCATTCCATTCTGTCTTCCTGAAGTTGTCACAGCCTCCGCAGCCTATGGCTGCCACTCCGCTTCTGGAACAAGGGCTTTCCTGGATCAACCAGGGACTTAGCGATGTCCCTGGGATCCTCAGGACGTGCCTTCCACTGCCACAGTCAAAATGAGACTGTGGGGTCCAATTCGGACCGTCCAGAAGCGGAGTTGAATTCTTAACTTATGAAGCAAAGCTTCTGAGGTCTCAGTAAAGATATACAAGGCATGTGTAATCCTGCATATAGCACTTAGACTTATATGTCACTCCATAGTGTTTTATAGCAGTCTCTGGGCCATACAATGTCAGCATATTGACCTCAACAAACTTCATTTTACTGACCTTGGAAGGATGGAAGGATGAATCAACCTTGAGCACCATCAGGATCAAACTCCAAGCTGTGGTAGAGTTTGCCTGCAGTACTGCATTCTAACCACTGTGCCACAGTGCTCCTTATGCATATGCTCATTTTCCTGAATGTAAAATATAAAGATGCCTTCAAATTGAATATAATTTGTAGACATGACCATACCAGACCACCCCAATGATGCCCTTGAAGTGATGTCCCGATGCCTGGAGGCCGTGCGGGTCTGGATGGGGAGGAACAGGCTCCGACTCAATCCCTCCAAGACTGAGTGGCTGTGGTTGCTGACGTCCCGATATAGCCAGCTGGTGCCATCGCTGGCTATTGGGGGTGAGACATTGGCCCCCACGGAGAGGGCGCGTAACTTGGGTGTCCTCCTGGACGCCCAGCTGTCTTTAGAAGATCATATGACGGCCGTGGCCAGGGGGGCTTTCTATCAGGTTCGCCTGATACGCCAGTTGCACCCCTTTCTGGATCGGGACTCCTTATGCACGGTCACTCATGCCCTCGTCACTTCCCGCCTGGACTACTGCAATGCTCTCTACATGGGGATCCCCTTGAGGAGCACCCGGAGGCTCCAATTGGTGCAGAATGCAGCCGCATGGGTACTTATGGGGGCGACATGGCGCTCCCATGTAACACCTCTCCTGCACGAGCTGCATTGGCTTCCAGTGGTCTTCCAGGTGCGCTTCAAGGTACTGGTTCTCATCTTCAAAGCGCTCCATGGCTTAGGGCCCAGTTATTTACAAAACCACCTTCTGCCACCGATAACCTCCCACCGGCCAATACGCTCCCACAGAGAGGGTCTCCTCAGGGTGCCGTCGGTCAGGCAATGTCGACTGGTGACCCCCCGGGGAAGAGCCTTCTCTGTGGGGGCACCCGCCCTCTGGAATGAGCTACCCCCAGGGATACGACTGATCCCGGACCTCCAAACCTTTCGCCAGGCTCTGAAAACGTTTCTATTTCGGCAAGCCGGGTGGCTTAAAATTTTTAATTGGTTAATTTTATGGGTAAGGGGTTTTAAATTGGGGAAAGCCATTGGATTTAATTTTGTTTTAAATGTATTTTAATGTTTATATTATGTGTTTTTTAATCTTGGCTGTTCACCGCCCTGAGTCCTTCGGGAGAGGGGGTGGTATAAAAATTTAAAAAATAAATAAATAAATAAATACGGTTTTCATGACAGTGTTATAGAGGTAGTTTGCCATGCTTTTTTCATGTTTACCATACATGTTATATTTAAGACTATCCATGGATTATAATACTGAACTACTAGTCAGCAAAACATTAAGACTAATGGAAGCTCAGCAACAGTATAATCACCACCTATTGGATTACACAATTTCAAAAGAAGAAATAGCAACACTTACTATTTGTTTAAGGAAAATGTTTTTTTCAAAACTGGAACAGATGGAAGCTAACCAATAAAAATATGTGCACTAATGAAAAATGCAAAATTATAATTTTTAAAAAATTGAAGTTTGACTAAACAAAATGTTTAGTCATCATTATGTATCATTAAAGAAAACAGGAATGTGAATATGATTATCAAAATATTATCCATGTCTCAGTATATTCCTGTACTGTCCATAATGAAAACAGAATAATATAAAGGAACTATATGGGGAGGGGGCTGTATTTGTAGGTGGGTAAAGCTCTGTTAAGGATGTAGTCCAGTAGTGGTTTTCGTTTACCTTCGCTACTGGTTTGGAACTGTGAGCATGCTCACGTGTGGCGCTTCTGCACATGCTCAGAGCATCTGTGATGACATCCGGGTGGGAGGACGGAGCCTCACACTGCCGCTGCTACCGGTTCGCTCAAACCTGGGCGAACCGGTAGAAACCCACCACTGGTGTAGTCCTTCGAATACTTAAGAATGTGAACACCTTTTAAATAAACATGCATAGCTGCATGTATGTATGTGTGTGTGTGTGTGGATGCACATATGCACAGTGTACAGTTGAAGCAAGTCTGGATTACCCTTTTAGATTGTATCTCTACCAACAGTGTTCCTTTTGTCAATAAAACACTACTATACATGGTGGTATGGATTTTGTATGTTGAAGGTTCAAGAAATGAAGATAATGAAACTTTGGCATGGGAAGCTGTCATGAAAGAAAATTACCTTGTGAAAATCAACATCAAGCCCAGTGATTCACCTGAAGAGTATGTCAACTTTCTTTTCTGTTTGTCTGTTCAGTTTCCAGTTTGCTTTGAAATTAAAAGCTAAGAATATATAGTGACAGATTTTAATAATTATAAAAACATAAATCAGTTAATTAAAATACCATTTATTGATTCTGTTTTGAAGAATGATAGACAATCTATTAGGGATTTGTAATACCTGGGAATTTTTTAAAGCCTCGAATGCCAAAATACTATCTTGAATGTTTAAATCTTTTTTAAAATAATATTTATTTAGAAATTTTATATGGCTCACTCTCAATGACTCTGGGCAGCTTAGTAAAAAAAAAGTGATTAATTTTACTTAACAACAGTGGAACGAAGAGAACCTAAATATGAAGATGATCACCATGGATTTTATTCATACATTATTGCAGATACTCCTGCTGGATTTCTATCTGATGTTTTAAAAAGTGCCATTTATGATCTAGCAGTATAAGCATAAAAGGGAAATTAAAGAGGCCAATAAATGATGACAAAAGCTTTGCATCTGAGCCCTTTCTTTATGATTCAGTAGTACATATGCAGTGGGTCTGTGGAATGGAAGCTAGTAAATAAAGACTCCTGCTGAATCTTTACATCGCCGGAATTCAGGACAACTGCAAGACTTTTTGTTTAACACTAAAAATAATTATAGAAAGAAAAGGCATCCCCTCCTTTGAAAATCTGTATTCTCTTGAACTTTGTTCATGGGATTGGAGAGTAATAATATGACAATATTACCTATTTGTCATGCATCATGGAGATGATCTAATACATGTCGATTTCACAGAAGATGCCATTATAAAGGCATTACACAACCTAAAACCATCTCTATCTATTGGCCCTGATGGATTATGTGCCTACTTCTTTAAAAAGCTCTCAACCACCAGAGCAGAACCTCTTAGCATAATCTATGAAATATCTTTCAAATCCAGCTCTTGGCCTAGTTTATGATCACTAGCCACAGTCATCCCTATTTTCAAAAAGAGTGACCCTAGCCTACTTGAAAATTACAGACCAATCTTATTATGTTGCGTCACATGCAAAGTCATGGAATCAATCATAAACCAATCCAATACCCTCTTCTTAGAGACAAACAACTTCCTCTCTAACAAGCAATTTGGCTTCAGAAAAAAACTGTCCTGCAATCTGCAACTCCTACACTGCAAAAACATATGGACTTCACAACTCGACCAGGGTAAAGCAATAGACGCAATTTATATAGATTTCTGTAAAGCCTTTGATTCTATAGTACATGAAAAGCTACTTCAATGTCAATGTGACATGACCTCTGTCCCACTGCATCAGCCTGCGAGATATTGGTAGCAGCCGTGTTGTTCTCATGAATATCAATAGGATACACTGGTTCTTCCCACAAGTTTATTAGAAGATCATCAAACCATACCAGATCGTTAGATGCTTTCGATAAACACACATATTCTGCCTCAGCAGTGGAAGTTGCAATTAACTTCTGTTTACCTGAGTACCAATGGATGGGACTCCCATTCAGAAATATGACATAACCTGAAGTACTCTTTCTGGACTTAATGTCCCCTGCGCACTCAGCATTTGCGTAACAACACAAACTTGGCTTATCTGATATGTCTGGCTCCAATAAAAGTGAATGTTTAACAGTGTTATTTAAATACCTTAAAACTCTTTTAATTCCACTCGAGTGGTATTGGGTGGGATTCTCAGAATGCCTGGACAGAATGTTTACGGTCAAACTGATATCTGGCCTAGTCCAGCCTGCAATATACAACAATGATCCTATCACTGATTTATAAAGTGTCTTTTGCTCAAAAGGTTCACTTTCAGCATACATATGCTTAAGGAAATCTATCTGCATGGGTGTGTCACAAGATTTGGCCTCTGTCATGTTGCATCTTTCTACCAATTCTATAATCTTGTCCTGTTGGGAGAGTTCATACCCTTTCTCCGTCTTTACAAATTGGACTCCTAAGAATTTATCAATTTGACCTAGAGGCTTTAGGGCAAAATTCTTACTTAACTCCTTGGAAAACATCTTACATCTGTCTTCAGACTTGCAGACATACAAAATATCATCCACGCAAACCAGAACTGTTTAATGCCCTGGTGATTTTTAATGAACACACATTGATCAGCTGATGAGATTGTAAAACCCATCTTTTTTAAGCTACTGGTAAGGCATTCATACCACCTTCTGCCAGATTGTTTAAGACCATAGAGGCTTTTGTTTAAAAGCCAAATATCATTTCCCTGGTGATCTACACCTTGAGGAGCCTTAACGTATATTTTCTTATCTAACTTGGCATGTAAGAATGCTGTTTGTACGTCAAATTGGTACACACTCTCCCCTTGTATGGCAGCTATAGTGAGTGCGGTCTTCACATTTTCAGGCCACACTGTAGGCGAGAAGGTGTCAACATAATCGTCAGGGAATCTTTGTGAGAAACCCTGTGCAACCAACCTCACCTTGTAAATAAACTTCCCATCTTCAATGGGCTTTTTCTTAAAGACCCATCTTGTGCCAATTACCTTTTTGTTCGTTGGTAACTCCGTTGGGGTGAATACCTCTAGTTTTTTCAAACTCTGCAATTTGGTATCCATCGCAGCACACCAATTTTGTTGTTCTTTATCAGATAGCATTAACACATCTTCATACTTTGGGGTATGACCGGAACCTGGTCAACAGAAGTGACAAAACCTTCATACCTTTTTGGCTTCTTCCCCCTAGTGGATTGAACTGGCCTTTTAACTGATTCTTCATCCACTCCAGTACTATCTGATAAGTTGTCCTCCTCACCATCACCATACTTTACCTTTAAAGTGGGATGCCCTTCTTTCATGCTGTCTCCGTCTTCCACTTTAAAATTCCCTTCAAGGGTTTGGGGGGTGTACTGTCCTCCTCGTCTCCAAAACCAGAGGTGTCGCTATCAGTAGATAGGCCTTCAGACACTTTTTCTGCATTTTTATTTTTACTACGAGGGGGATCTTGAGCCAGGATCTCATTTGCATGGATCCTGCTCCAATTAGTGCCTTCATAAAAAGTAGCTGACCTAAATATTACTATTCTCCCATTTGAGTCTACGAACCTAAAGGCCTTAGAACCTGTCTCATAGCCCATAAACCTCAGTTTGGCTGAGACTTTATCCCCCTTCTTTCTAAGCTCTTTTGGGATGTGGACATCAGCCATCACTCCAAATACATGAAGATGTGCCAATTTTGGCTTATGGCCATACACTATCTCATATGGGGTCTTTTGTACCACACTGGACCATACCTGGTTGAGAGTATAATTAGCACATGAAACAGCTTCTGCCCAATATGAAAAACTTAAGTTAGCATCCTCAAGTGTGCACCTTACTATTGTCTGCAGCACACCATTCCGTCTATTTGAAATTCCGTTTTGAAATGCTGAGTAGGGCGTGGTTTGCAAGTGTATTATGCCTTTTTGTTTTAGCCAATCAGAGAACTGTGCTGAATTAAATTCAGTTCCTCCGTCTGTCAAAATCTTTTGAATATTGACCTTATGCTGATTCTCCACTAGGTGGCAGAATTCCTTAAACTTAGACAATGTCTGATCCTTGGATTTGATAGGGTAAACAAATCCAAACCTACTATGGTCATCTACAATTGTCAGAAAGTAACGATTCCCACCAAAAGAGGCTTTCAAGGGACCCACCAGATCCATATGTACCAACTGGAATATGTGTTCAGAATATCTCTGGGATTTCTTGGGTGCAGGACTTACTTTCGACTTTGCAACCCTGCAAATAGAATAGTGCAGAAAAATGTTACAATCTTTAACCTTAGTTCCATTTGAACATTCAGATACCTTTTGTACTACTGGAAAGCTTACATGACCCAATCTGCAATGCATGAGATGAGCACATTCATCATGTAATGGCTTGCCAATGGAGATTGCGTTGGCGTTCTCAGGCTCACTTCTTCCCTGTTTTAAGTTAAAACTTACAGACTTTTTACTGCTTAAAACATTTTTGCAATTACCTTTAAAATTCTCCTTCTCTTGTGTACATCCAAAATCATCATCTGAATCAAATTGAGATTCATCATCATCACTATCAAAAGTGGTAACCTGGTTAGTAACATCAGATTCCTCAGCCTTTGAAATAGGAGAGTAATAGGGTAAACCGCTGATTTTCAACACTTCCCCAACCACATGCTTATCATTGATAACCACAGCAGTTCCCTTTGAGAACAATATCTCTATCTTAGAATTCTCACTTATCTTTACAGTGCTGAGCAAATTATGATCAATGTCAGGTACATATAAAACATCATTAACTTCCCCAAGCCCAGGAATAAAAATCTTACCAATGCCAGTAACTCTTACCCTTTTACCATTTGCAACCTTTACCATAGATTTATATCCCCTCAATTCAGTAAACAACCTTTGGTTATTCACAATATGTTTACTTGCCCCACTATCCAACAACCATAGTTTTGCACATTGTTTCTTTGAGAGATCTGATTCAGACGTCTCAACCACAGTGACAAGGTTTTTAGCAAAACCAAATTTGTCCTTCTTATCATCTTTCTTCGGCCATCTACCCCTTCTCTGACTGGAAGGGTTACCTTGTGGCTTCCCATGTGGGGTGGGTGATCTTTTCCTATACCGACCACCAGAGGGCGTCCTTTGGCATGCTCTAGCATTACATGGGCAATCCTTTTTGTAATGACCCTTAGACCCACAATTAAAACATTCTCCAACAGTATAAATCTTATTGGGGCTTTTTGACCTTCTCATTTGCCTATCCTTCCCATGGAAAGTTGCCCTATCTTTCCTCAAATTGTCTTCAGAAATTAATTTACCAGACAGAACTTCCAGGGACATGTTTTCAGGGCTAATGTTGTCCAGTTGGGACACAAAATTATCCCAACTAGAATCTAGGGAGTTAATTATGATACTAATCAAACTTTGTTCATCTACATGCTGTCCCCTTAAAGTTAACTCCTCCCTCATTTTATTAAGTTCACAAAGGTATTCATTCATATCAATACCTGGTTTCAATTTTGCAGAGTGAAATTCCCTGGAAATTCTGCTTATTGCATTTGAATTCTTGTAACAAAACAGTTTAAACAATTTTTGCCAAACTTCACATATAGTTAAACCATGTGGAATACTGGGTACAACACAGGGTCAATGGTTGATAACAAAACACAAAATGCTTTGTGATGCAAAAGGTCAGTTTCCACAGTCCAGGGTTTTGGGGGAGGGTCAAGCAATAATAATAACACATCTTCCCTCATTAAAATCACCTGTACATTTTTAGACCATTCCTCTAAATTCTTTCCACTAATGTGTAAGGTTTTAAAACCAGATGGCAAAACATTTGCATTTGTAGGCATAGGATTAGGGAGATGCTGCCTCCCATGATGTCGCAAATTTTTAAACTGACAATAGGGCATAGGAATCACGGCGGTTGGCTTAAAAACTGCCAGTTGATCACTCAATGATGGCCCCCTTTCAATTTGGGGGGGGGTCAAATTCTCAGGCTGTGTGTACTCAGAGATCATCCATGCCTGTGATGCAGAATGTGAAGACCTCTTCGGCTTCCCCCCCACAGAAAACCTTGAGCATTCTCCTGGAACATCAACTTCGGTTGGTATAGTCCCAGAGGTAGCTCCAAAACCTGGGGGCACCGTAGGAGTGCCATCCCATTTACAGCAGATGAAGAGTGGGTTGTAGATATCGAGGGAGTTTTAATACGAGTTGCAGTTTCACATTGAGCAAGAAGTAACGGAAAATCAGTTCCAAAGAACGCAGTTAACGTCTCAATTGCTCTTGTAACTTCAGACTCAGGAGGTGAACTCCTTACATTCAAGGCTGTGCCCGCCCTCATAGTATTAATCGTCTGGGTAGTAGCCCGCCCAGGCAGCATTGGTAGCATTTCAGATGCAACCAGAACTAACAGTGCTGCAGTCGGGGGGTGGGGGATAAAACTTCCAGCTGATTGATTTAAAACAGTTTGGGCAGTAGGTGGCGCCATAACATTTGGCGGGAAATTTAAAACAGGCAGTCCTTTGTTTCCTGCCTTAGGTCTACAGCTGGCAAGGGGCGTTATGGGGGAAGTTTGAAATCCCTTACCAGCCTGGCACTTTCTTGATTTTCAATCTTGTCCCATGCTATCACTGGCATAGCTGCTGCTTGCATCAAAACGCTGAGGGCAGCAGCTGGATTCTCACATGTCATGGGGAGACCAAGGGTTTGAAGTATTATTGACCTCATCTCATCTTCTCACATCAGTCTCACATTCGATGCCATAGGGGACGCCCGTCCACCTTCTGCTCCTGCAAGCAGGGGAAATTCGCCTTCTGCAACATGCATCTTGAGAGCTGGGGCATCTGCTTCAAAACTCACAGCTTCTTCGCTCTCCTGCACAACCGGTGTTTGAAGTCCTCCAGCTGAGGCCATCCTGGCTTGTTCTTCCATCAATCGGCCTTGGAGTTGCTTACTCTTAGTAAAGGCCCGGGTCTCGACTTTATCCTGTCGCGTTGGTTTAATGGTGGACATGCTAGTGCATTGTGCTACGAATCAGGTCTGCTACCAATTGTGAAGGAGGGGTTCTGTATTCAAATGGACCATGACCCGATACGCACACAAACGCACTAAAGCATGGAAGTTGACAGAGGAGTCTAGAAAAACTATTTAGTTTAATAATAAAACACATTAAAAACAAAACTTACAAAAAGGCACCAACGGCATAAAAGATTCTCCTCTTAGCAAAGTCCATTTGCTCTAATCTTCTTCCCAAGCGTGGGAGGCTCTCTGCGTTCTTTGTCAGTCTTCTCAGGAGCAAGGCAGTGACTCAGCTCTTTGTAGTGACTTCAGCATGCTCTCATCAAAGTCTCATCTGGTCTCGGAGTGAAGAGAGGGAGGAGCAGTAATGTGATCTGGCTGCAGTCCTGCTGCTGCTTATATACTGATCAACTGTCCATTGGAAAGTGCAGGAAACTCAGAGCCAGGAAGCTCTGAGTCTCATTCAAACTGTTCAAACCAATCAATCAATTAGCTGCAGCAATATGCCGAGAGGTTTTTCCTCTCACACACAAAAAAATCAAAACATTAAATACAAGCTGGGAGGATACAACCTTGTAGATGACCCTCACTCTGCTAAGGACCTTGGAGTACTCATATCAAATTATCTAAGTGCCAGAGCTCACTTTAACAACATTGCCAAAGAAGCATTAAAAGTTGTTAACCTAATCTTGCGTAGCTTCTTCTTCTGTAATATTGAACTGCAAACCAGGGCATACAAAACTTTTGCTAGACCAATTCTTGAATACAGCTCTGGAACCCGCACTGCATATCGGACATTAATACAATCGAACAAGTCCAGCGATATTTCATGAGAAGAGTCCTCCACTCCTCTGCTTGCAACAGAATACCTTATGCCACCAGACTTCAAATTTTGGGATTAGACAATTTAGAACTTTGCCATCTCCAGTCAGACATAAAATTATCTCCTACAATGTCCTACCTGTCAATGACTACTTCAGCTTCAACCATAACAATACACAATAGATACAAACTTGTGGTAAACCGCGCTAAACTGCCCCCAGCGATTCGTAGGATTCCCGACCTGCTTACCTTTCGCCATGCCCTAAAAACATTACTATTCCAAAAAGCAGGGCTGGCCTAAATAATAATAATATTTTTACTATTTTAATGGGTTGTTTTATTAGAATTTTTGGCCAATTGATTTAATTGTTTTTAATTGTTTTTAATTTTTATATTGTCATGGTTTTATTTCTGGCTGTACACCGCCCGGAGTCCTTTGGGAGAAAGGCGGTATAAAAATTTAATAAAATAAATAAATAAAAAATAAACTTGATTGCAGAAAATACGACTTCAGTAACAGAGTCATTAATGCCTGAAATGCACTACCTGACTCTATGGTTTCTTCCCCTAATCCCCAAAACTTTAACCTTAGATTGTCTACTGTCAACCTCACCCCTAAGGGGCGTGCATAAGCACACCAGTGTGCCTACTAATGTTCCCTTTTATATGTATCCATTTCATGTATTCATAATTATGTTTATACTTATATCTGTTACCTATTACATCTTGACGAAATAAATAAATAAATAAATAAATAAATAAATAAATAAATAAATAAATAAATAAATAAATAAATACACCCTCTGGAAGGGAGTGCTCCTCTTGGAAATGTATCCAGCTGGTTTAAAGTTTGGCACCAGCCAAAATCCCAGGGTAGGGAAGGGATAGCAGTTGTTATCAGGAAATCTCTTCTGGCCTTCAGTGACCGTGCTCCACAAGTTTCTGGTTGTGAGACCCTGTTCCTGAAGCTAGGTTTATGGGATCATTTGGGACTATTGCTCTACCGTCTTCTTGTTCTGTAACAACCTACCTGCCTGAGCTGCTGGAGGCCATCTCAGGATTGGTGATGAAGTTTCCCAGACTTCAACTTGCCATCCCTAAGGTTAGTTTCAGAAACAGGTTGGAAGTTCACAGCCCAATACAGTACTCACACCCCATGCATGATTTTCTTTTCTTGTTGGAGTGACGGCAGTGTAATATGCTGGGGAATCTATTCTTATCAACCGTCATGGCCAGATCCCACCCTGGTGTCCTTGAAGTTCTCTTACATTGCCTCCCTTTGCAGAGAGACTGGATCCATTTGGGTAATCCATCCCCAGCAACTGATGGATCTGAATGGGTTCCAAAGGGAGCTAAGGAATATTCTATGGTTTCTTCTGCATGGTCCTGCCAACACTCTGACTGCAATCTGGAATCAAGAGGGCTTTGGACAGGATTGTGCCTGTCTGACGTCTCTTGACACAGCTCCCTGTGTTTTATGGAGGAGTTGAGGGTGTTGAAAAGGGCCAAGAGATCCTTAGACAACTGCTGAGGAAAACAAGAGATGAATCCAACCAGTCATGAGTCAGAGCTGCTATTAAGGCCTACATTGTGTTGGTTAAGAGTGACAAAACAGTTTCTCCATTCTTATTGTGTTCAGAGTGTCACCTGTTCAGAGTCATCTGGTTTTTCTGGGGTAGGAGGGCTCAGATGATCATTTATAGGGTGTACAGAGGAATTCATGGAAAATCTGATGGACAAGGTCTTTCAGATACATTCTCATTTGGAGTTCAAGTGTGGAACAGCTCCATTAGAGATGCTTGGGAAGAAAACCTTAACCTGGGAATCTGGGAACAGTTTGACTTTGTCAGACCTGATGACAAAGGATTCTCAAAGATGTCAACAGAACTAGAATTAGACCCTTATCACTCTAGGCTGGTGAAAGGCTCCAGAAAGGTGACCTCCAGATGGGTTCAAGCACTAATAAATATATCACTGCAGGAGCTAATGTTCCTAGGACCTTTCAAGAAGGACCTGGTCTGCCCCCTCAAAAAGCCATCATTAGATTCCACCTGCCTGAAATCTTTCATCCAGTTTCTCACCTTTTCTTTTTAGAGAAAGTGCTGGAAAAAATGGTTGACAAACTCTATGCACAACTTGTGGTACCCATGGAGACACAATTCCTGCTTTAAGAGCCTTTGTTGTACACCAGTTGCACCTTTTCCTGAATCATGAGTCCCTGCACTCAGTCACTAATATTGTAGTCATCTCTCATTTGGACTACTGTAATTTGATCTACATGGAACTACCCTTGAAGAATATTCAGAAGTTACAGCTGGTAAAGAATACAGCCATGATACAGCCTAAGATGGCCCATGTAACATCCTTGTTGCAATAGCTGTAGTAGTTGCTGGTGTGCTTCTTGGTCCAAGGTGTTGATTAAGACCTTTAAAGCCATTTATGGCATGAGTCCAGGCTATCTGATCCAGGCTACACACCCCAATGGAGTTTGCCTGGCCCACTGGTTCCAGGAGAAGGGGCATGCTGCAGATCCCATTGTCCAAGGAATTTCAGCTGATGGGGTCCAGGAGAAGAGCCTTTTCTTTTGTGGCTCCCATCCTCTGGAACATTGCACCCCTCAAGGTGAGATCCGCCCCATCTTCTTGACCATCCAAAAAACCCTCAAAACCTGGCTCTGTCATTTGGCCTGAAGCCCTGATGGGGTATTCCATGCTAGTGATGGAATAGAAAGAATTCCACCCCAACCTGTTATATTTTGGTTTTTAACATGTAATCTCTGTTTATTTGAATATTTGGTATTTTATTGTTTAATATTTTGTACTTGCTTTTACAATATTGTAAGCTATCCAAAGTCACTTGATAGTGAAATGGGCAGAATATGAATTAAATAATTAAATAAATAAATAAGGTTCATTATTATAAATGCCAACAATTGTTTACCTAAATGAAATGTAAAACTTCTCAGTATTGTAAGCTGTCCAGAGTCACTTGACAATAAGGTGGTTTTTCAAGAGGCAACTGGACTTTCTTGTTTTTCTTTGAAGATGTTTCACTTCTCATCCAAGAAGCTTCTTCAGCACTGACTGGATAGTGGAGAATGGAAGGATTTATACTCCTTCAATTCAGCTGATCATTTGCATTGTTTTTAGAGAGTCATTGAGACCACTTGGAGATTTATCTGTGTCTTCCAGGTCACCTGAGTAGTGCAAATGGGTGTGGAGCCTTCTTGGAACTGCTGAAAGGACTGTGTTGTAGATTTGAGATAGATGATGTCATATCCCTCCCCCTCTATTGAGAGGGGGCTGTTCAATTTTGACATAGATGGCCTCTTTGATCTGCCCAGAAGGCCTCTGCAGCCAATAAAAGAGCTCCGGATCAATCCAGACCTTGTTTCTTGGCTGCAGAGGCCTTTCCGGAAGGCTGTTGATGGCGAAACAGAGGCCGGGGGTGACACGCTCAAGCGGCCGCAGAAGAAATGGGCCGGCAAGTCAGGTGTCGAGGAGTGCAAGGCCTGGTAACTAGGGCAGCTCCACCCTAGCTTAATTTTTACCCTTGGGCCTTGCCCCACCCCCTGCACCCCGGAGTGGGCAGGGTCTTAATTAGGGTTTACTTTGGGGGCAGGGCTTATAGTGGGCACATGTGTAAAAATCAAGCTGGGATGTACTTTTGGGGTAGGTCATATTTTGGGGAAAACACGGTATTTAGTTCCTGAAATTGTACTGGATTCTGTTTTCCATTGTATTGCATTTAGGAAGCTACCTACTGTAATTTGATGACTGTGCTAAATAGAAAGTTCTTTATTATCTTCAGTTATGCTTATTTTCAGAAATAATTTTGTGGTCAGAATTAAAATCAAAAATACCTTCCTCAATGCTATATTTCTTTCCACAGAATGGCCCAACAATTTCGACAACTGGAAACTAAGGTATATTCTTTTGAGAGTTGGGGAGGCAGAAACACTGTTTATACTTGAATTTTGAAATATTCATAAGCATTGTAAAAATATTTCCAAGAACAATAAAAAATATCAGAATATTTTAGTTTTCAAATTTATTAATGCATAAATGTAATTTTTATTGTTTATTGCTGAAATGAATAGTGAAGCATTTAAAAAAATTATATTTTATTTATTTATTTTATTTATGAATATTTTATTATTCATTTTAAGCTATTTTTTGATTTAAAAAATAATCACTGTAATTTGAATAAATGTTAAATATATTTTTATTTCTCTGTATAATGAGTAAATAAAAATTAAATGATATTTATTTATTTATTTATTTATTTATTTATTTATTTATTTATTTATTTATTTTCTTCATTAAATTTATAGACCATCCATCTCACTGTTGGAGCAATATATTGGCTATATTGAGTGGCTATATTGAGAGTATATAGAAATGAAAAGAAAAGTAACTCAAGACAGAACCACAAAAATATAAAGAGAAAACCTAATTGGAATATATGTGAAGGGAGGGTTTTATTTTTATAAATAACTCAAGCCATACTCCTTCGTCCACCTATTGTTCCCACAACAATAACCCTGTAAGGTGAACTGGGCTGAGACAGAGTGACTGGCCAAAGTTACCCAGCCAGCTTTCATGCTTAAGGTATGACTAAATGTCACTGACTCCTGGTTTCTATCCAAAATGACATTTGTGGAAGCCTGGAAAACTTTATCAGAAAAACCATTAATATAATTGCTAAATTATATTAATTATATTAATTTAATATTGCCATATTAAATTTTCAAAACTGTTGCTTCAATAATTTTTCAGCCAAAGTAAAGTCCTACCACTGGCACAACAACAAAAAATGCATTACTTTCAGATAAATAAATTTATCTATTTTGTCAATACACAATATAATAGTATGTAAGGGATCTTTCTGCAAGCAATTTCAAACAAATGCAAATAAACTACAGTAGAATGCAAAAGAACTTTACAGTACTAAATCTATTTTCTGTAGACACTGGCTAGTACAGGGGTGTCAAACTCATGTTGTCACGGCAGCATCACATATCGGGACTTTTTTCCCCTTCGCTAAACTGGGCATGGGCGTGGCCAGCATGTGACGCATCTGCTCCACAGGCTGGGAGTTTGACAGCCCTGGGCTAGCAGTTCTTCAAGAAGTTCCAAAACCAAAACAGTAATGAAAAAATAGTAGTTTGCAGAGTATTTACAAACAAGTGCAGTACTATAATGTAAAAAATGTAAAGTACTTACAAAAGCAACTCCACTCATCAAGGCAACAGCAATGAAAGAAGCAACAGGGAAAGCAGCAAGAGATTCATTACTCCACTCAGTGCAATGAAGAGGGAAAAAACTGACTGCAAAGTCTCCAAACTTCTTTAGTTTTACCGACCATATAGATCTCAGAAATTGCCTGTTGTAACCACAGGCAACAAAGGGCAATCACAGGACTAAAAATGGCTGCTTCAGGAGTGACTGAATCCATGTCACATGACTGCAGAGGCTTCTTGTTGGTTGCAATTTTGAACCCCTGTCCTAAGTACACTTGTAACTTTGAACAATCAAACAGTTGTTCATACCTTGAGGACTACCTATAACCAGGCATTTTTGCAAAGAATGTTGATACTATTGAGTACCAATTTCAAAGAAATCAAATATATACAGTATATTCAACTTTAGTATGCCTAAACCTCCATATTCCTTTTAGGCAATTAACTCCAGCTAATTTATATGAATTTAGTGAAGCAATTTCTAAATCTGTACTGCATGTCAATAATTTAATTCAAACTCCAATTGAGCTTTGTGTCTACTTTGATTTTTAAAAATATTGACTGCACACTAATTGATACTTTTTTGTTAGTGGCTCTTAATTTTTCTTAATATTTTATGTTAATACTTCTTTAATAAAATTGAATAATTTACACGAAAGTGCATACCCTTGCTGAGTATTTCTATATATCTGAGAAAAAAAATATAGAATAAGATCCATTGATGCTAGTTGTAACTAATTATAAAAATGATCCAAATACTATTCCAAACAATAATTTTTACCTTCTGTTCTGTTAAATTTTTTTAAAGCATTTAAGATAGCTAAGCTAGTTAGGTTTTGATATATTTAGCATAATATATAATATTCAATATTCTTTTAATTGGCTATTTTAAGAATGAACTCTGATTAATCCAGAGTAATGTAATTATTTAAGGTTTATTAAATAATATAAACTTGAATCTGCTTCAGAGAAACAGGAATTTTTACTCCAGTTATATAATTGGAATAAATAATGTATTCTTTTATTTTAAGAAAAAATGTACAGTATTTACATTCAATGCCATCCATGTCTGGAGCATTGCATTTAAAAAATTATGATCTTAATTACGTTTTATATTTTTTGGTTAAGATAATTTTATGCTCCTGAATTACATCTTGTCATTTTAGCATGTACCACTTAAATTTGTGGCCTCCGTGTACTATAGATAGATAGATAGATAGATAGATAGATAGAGATAGATAGAGAGAGATAGATAGATAGATAGATAGATAGATAGATAGATAGATAGATAGATAGATAGATAGAATAAACAACAATATATTGTAAAAGTGTATTTAGGCCTTCTTTGGTTTATTTTATCATATAATTTACAGTTTTATTAGATTTGTGTAGTAACATTTCTTTTTGAATTATCATAGGTGATATGCATGCATTATACAACAACCTTTCCTAGGTTGTTTCAGTGAATAATTACTATATAACATACTCTGTTTTTTTTATTTTATAAATCACTTATTATAATTGTTACTTGTATCTTGTTGGTATAAGAAATACTTAAGAATTATTAAAACATTTTACAAGAATCTTGCTGGATTTTTTGGCAATCTCCTTTTCTTTTATACTTATTTTTCATTTTTTGAATTTTGAAGACAGTTTATAGAAGCTAAAGCTAAATTTAGATGCATTCAAATTTCACCGCCAGCAAATGTTGGTGAATTTAATTGCAAGCTGTGTGGAGCAAATGAAGTATATAAGATTTTGATTAATATTACAAGACAATATACCCTTCCTTGTGAGCAAATTCAGTTGAACTTTTTGGGCTTTGCCTTTGAGTAAATGCATTTAGAATTGCATTGTTAATGGATCTCCTTAAGGATGAACATTTCTATGATTCAGTATAATAGTTGCGATTAGTCTTGTGCCTGAAATGTAATGATGTAATTTCCAATTAATCTCTTGCATTCTTACAAAATTATTTTTTTTTAAAAGATGAATGATTTGAAGTTTCTTCTGAAAGATATTTCTAGCAAATTAAGATGAAAATTGCATCCAAGAGGATATATCAGCTGAAACAAGAGCTCATGGCTTAAATCTGACACTTTACTTTTTTCTTTACACTCTTGTATTTATTTTATAAGAAAATTGTTTTTAAGGTAATTCACTATTTTATATTTTAGTACAATCTTTCAGTATCATATAACATGGAAATATCAATATTTTCTAAACTTGGCTGTTGATGTTGCCTTCTGATATTTGAGCAAGGTTATCATTATTTATATCTCATGCTTTCATGATAATCCTGGAGACTCCTTATTGATGTTTCCATATTAGACAGACATATATATTGTTTTTAGTTTACTATATTATAATTCAGTTTTAAGTATGACTTGATTCGTTCCTGAAGGCTTTATTTATTCTTTTTTCTTGTTGTATGTTAATCATTGGACATATAAAATCTTAGTATATAAATTGTACT
Source organism: Arizona elegans (assembly GCA_022577455.1). NCBI lineage: Eukaryota > Metazoa > Chordata > Lepidosauria > Squamata > Colubridae > Arizona > Arizona elegans. The sequence continues at coordinate 163,475,008 of JAKOOJ010000001.1, forward strand.
TAGTATATAAATTGTACTAAAATAAATATAATAAACAGGAACTCTACTGTAATACATTAGAATGCTGAGGTTCCTGAAAGTTGGGATATAAATCATTTGCTTAAAAAAATATCTACAAATATCTACAAATGTATGTAAATATCACTTCCAATGTTGTGTGTCGGTAAAGATGTTTTATCGATTTGTTTGCTTGATGATTGCAACTGTTATGTATATTTAAAAAATAATAAGATGGATTGGAATTAACAACAGCTTTTTGTCATTACTATAAGTAACTGGATTAATGAAGACATGAAATTTTGAACCATTCTAACTAACCACTGGTTGAAAAGAGAATTCCACATTAACAAAATGACATGATCAGCAATGTTTGACTTAAGACATTTGACTTTTCAAGGAAAAGTTGAAAATTAATTAGTTAATTAATTAATTAATTAATTAGCCTGTAACAGAAGAATACAACCCAGAAAGAAAGATACATGAAATATCTCATTAGATTGAATATAGTGTCAAGAAGATAGGATTTAATGTAGAAACCCATGGAAACTGCATCAGTCAAAACTTTAGCTTCCATTTCCACTTCCCCCAAAATGGTGTGCTGAGCTGCTGCAGGGTGATCTGCTTCTCTTGCTGATGAACAACTGATTTTGCCACCAAAGTGGATTCTTTGGCAGCCTACTCCCTAGATCTGAATGGGGACAGTTAGGAACAATCCAAGATGACTGTGGATCCTCCTGGGAAGAGGAATCTCAAGATTAGCAATTCCTGATGGGAACAGTCAGAGAGTCAGGTCTCTATCTTTCCTCTCAGCATTTGGTTTTTAAAAGCCATCTGGGTTTTAACTGCATGGTTTGAATTTTCTTTTTTATCTTGATTTTTCTTTTACAAGTTAACTGACTGGTTGAACACTGATTTACTCTAACTCTTTGCTGGATTTTAATACGAATTCTTTAATGTTTTTTCACTATTGCACTTTGCTGTTCTGAATTACTTTTGCTTTCTCCATATGGAAGTCAATGATTTTCTGGTTATAGCTCAGGGGTGACATCTACTTACCTTCTTTACTGGTTCGGAAGTGCGCGCTCCGCTTGCAAATGCTTAGCTTGCAAATGCTTTTTATGCTGTCCCAATCTTCCTCCGTGCTCAGGAAGGGATGAGGCAAGGGGAGAGATTGGCAGCATTGCCACCAGTCATGGCTTTCCCAAGTGGGGGCGGGGTGGTCCCAGTGAAAGGAGGCTGAGAGGCCAGGCCAGCGAATGGGGCATGGAGGTGCTGGTGCAGACACAGTGCTGATCTACAACTTGGTGCAGCCATTCAGACCAGAACATGGTCAGCCTTGGATCTGACCCACATGGATGCCCTGGAGCCAGTGAGAGACCACCCCACTGCCTCAGCCCCACCCCCTGGGCATGCACACAGAGCACATGTGCATTCTGGATGAAAGGAGAGCACTCAGAATGCAATCAGCCTGTGGGGCAAGATGGCCCCCAGGGACACCAGGCCCTGTACATGCTCGCTGCCTCCTGTGAGCACACCCAGGGGGCAGGACAAGGGCAGCAGGGCATCCTCTGGAGTCAGATCTAAGGCTGACCATTTTCAGGCCCATATGGCCACCACCAGGTTGTAAAATAGATGAGCACTGCACCTACACCAGAGCACCCATGCCCCGCTCATTAGCCTGGCTTTGCAGTTTGCAAGGTTTCCCTTTCACTGGGCCACCCCCTTTGGAAAGCCATGGCCAGGCTTCTTGGTTGCAGACCATGACACAGGCGAAGTAAGCAAGGGATGCTCTGCATGTGCCCAGAAGCTCCTCGCCCAAGCTATAGTCTCACTCCAATCTACCCACTCAAGTACCAGGCTGGGGTGCAGCCCTTCTAACATGCCCCAAACTCAGCTCTGCCCCGCTGCAACCTCCAGATGCAATGGCTTGTAGCCTCCCCCACCAATGCTCCTGGCCAAGCCACATCCATGGGCACTGCCTTGGACTGCAGGAAGTGAGGCGAGGCTCCAACAACCTTTCCTCCGCCTGCAGATTTGGAAACCTGGACCAGCTTTGCCAGTGAAACCCCTGCCTGGCAGTTCAAAGAATGTGGGAGCAGGGAAGGCACCAGGCATGAGCTTTCCAATGGGGGCTTGGGCTGTCCCAGTAAAAGGGAAGTGCTGCCAGTCTCTCCCCCTCCCCTTGTCCCTTTCTAACTCTGGCCTTGCAGCCTCCCTTTCACTGGGACCGCCCCAGCCCCTGCATGGTAAAGCCATGGCCAGCAGCGGCACAAGGGTTGTGTTTTAATACACAATCCTTAAAAGGGACCCTGCCATGGCAAAATTCAGACTGGAAACATAGCAAAGGGAAATATTTTCCCCACTCTGCTTTGTCCTGTTTTCCCTACTGGAAATGGCTGTTTGCAAGGAGGGGATACTTTCCTAAGAGCTCACAATTCAAGAATACTAATGTTAACTTGGATTGCCAACAAAGTCCTGTCTGCAACAAAACAGAACACAAAATTGCTTTCTCCTTTGAGCCCAAGTCTCAATGGATCCAGGATTGATGCAGAACTGTGTGAACTGAGGCATCTCCAACCAAGATGCCTCCCTTCCTTCCTCTTTCCCTCCCTACTTCCCTGCCTCCCTCCTCATTTCGATCTCTTTCTTTCCTTCCTTCCTTCCTTCCTTCCTCCCTCCCTCCCTCCCTCCCCTCCTTCCTTGATTCTCATTCACATCTCCTTCCTTCCTCCATGCTCCAGGAAGGGATGAGGGGAGGGGGAGAGACTAGGAGCCCTGTGTGCTCAGAATGCAGTCAGCCCGGAAAGCTGACTGCATTCTAAGGGAAGGAAGGAATTTAAAGCAGGGAAGGAGGAAAAGAAAGAATTAAATGGAGGGGGGGTGCAGAGAGAAATTCATGATGAGTTTTATCCATACCTTACTTAGTGAATGGCGAAAGGGAGACTGATCTTTTAAACCTGGGCATTACTGCAGAAACAAATCAACTTTCATTCTTTCCCGTGGATCAAATCAGATGTGCAAAGCTCATTCACTTGTTAACAGCTGGAGAACAGGAGAACCATGTAGAGTGAGCGGGAAAGTGAAGAAAGCCTCGGCTGGGAGGATGGAGCAAAAAGGTGCCACTTGCAATTATTGAACCTTGCAACCTTGAACAAGAACCGGAGAAACGTCACACAGGAAGCGTTAACACAACAACAAACACTACAACAAAAGGAGACCAACACTGGCGATGAGAAAGCTCGCCTCTGTCCTATTTTAAGGGGATGAGAAGGGTAGGGGGTGCAGTTACCAAAACCTCGGCAGAATGATCAACTCCACCTCCAGCCAGCCAAGAACAATTAAAATTAAGCATTTTGCAAAGAACTGCTCTGTTCTTGAAAAGGGCAGCTGAAGGGAAGAGCACAGATGAAGGAAGAGCTTGATAGAGGCCATAGAAGTCGGGAAGGGGCGAGGGGGCAGGAACCGGCACTGGGCTGAAATCTTTAATTTTCCTATTGCAAAACTGCTCTGCATGGAAAGAAATCCCACTAAAATCAACCGAAGCACTCACCACATTTAAGGGTTGAAGCGCCGCCACTTTGGACTCGGGCGCCTTTCCCTGCCATTCGATTTCTGAGCAACTTAAAACCACAATGTCAGCCGGATTTCCAGCATGGGTTTGATGCTTGCTTGCTATCGGCTGCCATAGTAACAGGGAGGTGGGGCATGGCATTGAAGTTTGGGAAGTGGGCTGGTATGATGAAGGCCCATGTGAACTAAAAGGGAGGTTTGCTCTCCAGAATTACTGCGCTGCTGAATGGAGTTGTTTACACCTAGTCACGGCCAACCGTCCTAGAACTCCAGATGGATGAAAACATCTGACACTATGTGGGACGGGGATTGGACATTCAGCCTGGGTCCCTAGGGGGAGGGATTTTCTTTCGCTACTATCATTTCAAACTCAGTAAAAGTACCTCTTCTCTACTTCAATGGAGTGCGGGGTTTTCTTTCTTTGGTTTTGAATGGAGGCAGGCCTGACATTAAGCAAGATCTGTTTTATTGGCCAACCCGGAGACCTAGTCTTCCGAGGGGGCTGAGCACACAATGTCAACCAGTGGTGAAATCAAAAATTTGTTACTACCGGTTCTGTGGGCGTGGCTTGGTGGGGTGGGAGGATAATGTGACTGGGTGGGTGTGGCCAATTTTTTTTTTTTACTTTTAAAGCCATTTTTTCTACAACCTCTTCAGGGAAGAGGTTGTAAAAAATGCTTTCAAAAGGCTCTGACGATCCCAACTGAGTTGCCTGATCGACAGAGGCTTTTTTAAAGAACCTCTGCTGATCAGGCAACTCAGCTTGCATCGGCAGAGGCATTTAAAAGAAAAAAGGGGTTTTTTTTCTTTTAAAAGCCTTTGATGATCCCAGCTGAGCCGCGCGATCATCAGAGGCTTTTTTTTAACTTTTAAAAGCATTTTTTGGCCGAAGAGGTTGTAGAAAAAATGCTTTTAAAAGTAAAAGAAAAGCCTCTGATGATTGTGCAGCTCAGCTGGGCAAGGGATTTTTGCTACCGGTTCTCTGAACCACCCGCCTCCATCGCTACCGGATCAGGCAATCCAGTCCAAACCAGGAGCATTTCACCCCTGATGTCAACCCACGGGAGCAACCAAAAAGACTGGGGAGCTGTGGGGTTGACCTTCCCCCAGCCACTCCACTGCCAGGAGGAGCAGAGTGGCTGGAGGAGCTGCAGCTCGAGGAGAAACCAGTCCAAGCCAGATGGTCACTGGGGTAGGATGTTTGGAAGACCCAGAGGAGTACCCCCTGGGGGTAACTGTCGCTAGACACCATCAGGGAGATGATGCTTTGCAGGAAGCCAAAAGAAGCCCCAAGAGCTGCCAAAGGTGGGGCAACAGCCAAACCGAGATACACGGTGAGCTTCAGGTGTGGGAAGGAGGGACACTGAGCAGCTGATTGTCTCACCAAGCCAAGCTCCAAGCTGACAACTGCTGGGGGCAGGAAGCCCAAGAAGCAGCCAGCAAAGCACTGCAAAACCATGCTGAAAGGGGTGGAGGTCATTGAGTTCGCCCCGCCTGGCCAGGAGTAGCTGGGAACTCCAACCACCACAGAGAAGAGTGAGGCCAACTCCAATGACGTCCCCTGGTAAGTCAACATGTAGCCCTCATGACCATCCCAGTGTGCAGGTGCCTTTGTCTGGCACCCAGGGGAAGATACTAGCCCTTTTGGACTCAGGGTGCACAAGATCTGTAATTAGCCCTGAAGTGGTAGAGAAACTGGGACTGAGACTGAGAACACTGAGGGTGCCCATAGCATTTTGCCAGCTGGATGGGTCAGTAGCTGGGGGAGGCCCAGCTCACTTTGTAACTGAACCAGTGGAGATGTGGATGGGGGATCACCAAGAGACACTGAGTTTCATTGTAGGCCCCGGAATAGTGACCCCTTTTGCTTGAATTACCCTGGCTCCAAAAAAGGAACCCTCATGTGAATTGGAGGAAGGGGCTTTTACAAATCCGTTCCACACAGGAACGGATTCGTGGGATGAGTGGGAGGCAAAACCCCACCCAGAGCCAAGGCCATGAGGGAGCTAGGATCTGCAGCAAGCGAGCACCTAGACCAGGGGTATCAAACTCGATTTCATTGAGCACCACATCAGGGTTGTGTTTGATCTTGGGGGGCTGGGGTGGGTGTAGGCAGGGTGGGTGTGGCCAGCTCAACATCACTCGTGTCAGAGGCATCTGTGGTGGCCTGAGTGCTCTGCCAGTGAAAACGGAGCTTGGGAGTGCCACTCGTGGCCCTCATGAGCTCAATTTTTGGCTGTGATGGCCTTCTGCAACCCTCTGCCAGTGAAAACGGAACTCAGGAGGGTTGCACATAACCCTCCCAAAGCTCTATTTTAGCTGGCAGAGGCATTGCAGACCAGTCCTTTGCTGTTTCCAGGGTGACCCCGTGGGCCAGATTTAAGCACTCTGTGCACCAGATCCAGCCACCGGGCCTTGAGTTTGACACCCCTGGCATAGATGGTGAGGAGTTATGACAGCTGACCAATGCAGCAAGCATAGAATTTGAAGAACAGTGTGATAGATCTGGGTGAGATTTTTCCAACTCCTGTTGTAGAATTTACCCCTTAAAATAAACTTGGGAGAAAGTGGGACTTGAAGAAGAGGAGGTAGAATTGTTTGTTTTCACCCCCAAGAATAGCAGTGAGCAAACTTGTGAGCTATTTATAGAACTGGAAGTAGAGATTTTTTTAAAAAAAGAGAAGAAATTTAAAAGCTAGCAAGTCGGACTGGGGATTTAAAATACAAGATATATTAAGTTGAAAACTTCTTGGAATATGAAATTTGAACCCCTGGGACTTTTAAAAAGCTTTGGAGCAGATGATAAATTTAAGCTAACAAAAGAGAAAGAGAGAGAAATAGAGCAACAGTGACATCTACTGGAGAAAACTGCAGAGAAGCAAAAGTAATGAAAGTATGACCTTGATTGTATATTGAAGATAAGCTTGTTTGTTACAATAACACCTGCTCTAGCAAATTGTTTATACAAGATAGCAGAAACAGAGAGTGAAACACTGTAACTTTTTTTAACAGTGTAGCTCTTTGAACATAGATGAAAACTAAACAGATAAAATAAATAGAAGCTGGGAAATAGCAAAGAACTTTCTTTTTTCCTTCCTGTTTGAACTTTTTTTTTCCTTTTGGGCAATTTATGAGCCTGAGTTGTGGAACTTTGGGGCTTGGTGAGTTTAGGTGGATTACAAATTTATCAAATTTATTAAACCTATCAAGAGAAGAAACGATTAGGGTTTGAAGAACTTGAAGATTAACAAATAACTTTATATCTTCTTTTTTTTCTATAGTCCTCTCTTTTGGACTACATAACAGCAAGTTTGTAACTATTTGGAGATTTTGGTGGCTTTGTCTGTGAAAATACTCTTTAAGTGGAAACTGGTGGGGGATTGATGAAATATTAGAATATTATTTGTGTTATTGCTGATTATTCTTTTTAAAATTTTTGAGGCTCTCAAGATTACTCGAAATGACTAGTACTTCAATTTAAGCAAAATATGGAGAAAAAAATACATCAGTGTCCTCAGCAGTAGCAGCTGCATCTAATCCAGCAAGTCAAAGATCTTTGGATAGCATGTTGCAGCAGGAAAAAATGAACATAATGAATACAATGCAAGCAGAATTGAAATTAATGCTCCAAACATTTCAAGAAGCCACAACAAAACATTTTGAAGACATGAAGGAAAGAATGGAAATGATTGATGATATAATGGAGAACATTCAACAAACAATAACTAAAAATGAACAGGGATGCAGAAAATAGAAATCAGAACAGAGAAGAAAGTGGAAGAGATGGATGATAGACTTACCCAGGCAGACAAAAATCTTGAGAGAACAGTAATCATGTTGGAGATGGATAAAGCTGAATACTTCTTGAGATTCCAGAATATTGAGGAAGAAAAAAGGTGAAACTTTGCAGAGATGATGGCAGAATTGTTGGTGGAAGCCATGGAGGGGGACAAGCAAGAGATGCTTGCTGGGATGAACAAAATATTTAGAGTATACACAAGATGTGTGTCAAGAAATAAATTACCTGGAGAGGTACATATGAGATTTACCAAGAAGGCTCTAAGATACTTCAAAGAGCAAGAGATATAATAGGATATATAATATCAAAGGAAGAGAAATAATAGTTCTGAAACAAATCCCTAGAAGAATAAGAGACACAAGAAAACAATACCAATTTCTGACAAGTCAATTAATTAAGCATCAAGTAAATTTCAGATGACCTGTATGGATCAAAGGCATAGATTGGATACTATAGAGAAAGCAGAGCAATTTTATGATGAGCAATTTGGATCATATGAGGAAGGAAGAGAGAGGAGATAGATGACAAGAAACAAGAAGAAGCATCAGGAGGCAGAAACAAAAAGAAGATGAAATAGAATTAAAGGAGAGAGCAGAACAAGAAGGTGCAAAGAAAAAAGAACAGAGAGAAATAAGAGCGACCAGAACAATCAGACCTATCTACAAGTAAAACTATGGAAGATGAAATAAAACTACTGCCGATCAATATAAATGGACTGAATTCTCCTATGAAAAGGAAAAGGACTTTAAACAAATTAGGAAAGTTAAAATCAATTCTATTTGTCTTCAAGAGGTCCATATCAAAAAACAACACAATAAATTATTGGAATATCCTAAAATTGGAAAATTATATCTTCTCATTAGCACAACAAAAGAAAAGAGGCATGGTTCTATATATTAAAGAAACAATAAAAGCAAGACAAATTTTTGCAGATGAAGAGGGGAGAATATTGATGGTGGAGGTAACAATGAACTATAAACAAATACTTTTAGTAGTAATATATGCACCAAATTATAAAGAAGAAAATTTTTATGAAAAACTGCATATGAAATTTACAATTGGAATATGAAAATATTTATGCTGTAGGAAATTTCAATGCAATTGTAGAAGCAGAATTTACTATAAAAGTAGTAAAGTAAGAAAAAAAACCTAAAAAAACGCTTCCAAAAACTTTCTTTAAAATGGCAGAAATAGGTATTCAAGATGTATGAAAAGAAATAAATTCTAAAAGAAATCAACACTCATTTTATTCAAATAGACATACCTCTTGGTCAAGAACAGATATGATATGGATGTCACCAGAATTAAAGTCAAATGTGAAGAAATAGAAATAGGAGCAAGCACTTGGGCAGATCATCATCCAATTGGAGTTAAGTGGAAAGGACAAAAGAGAAAATGGAGATGGACATTGAATCAATCAATACTAAAAAGACAAGGAGTTTATACGAAATATGGAAAAAGAAATGGACTTTGATTGGACAGATGATTTGGTTTTTATCTTATCCGATTCCGACTGGACACAGGTGAGGTCTTATATCAAGACCTACCTAGTGGCGATAAAAGCGGCAAAATCTAACCATCTTTCCGCTCTTATCGCATCTGCAGAGAACCGCCCAGCTGCCCTGTTTAGGGTGACCCACTCCCTTCTTCGGGGGGGGAGTGCGGGAAGATCCCTTGCAGGGTCGTGCTGAGGATTTTGTGAAATTCCTGCACGATAAAGTCGCTCGGATGGGGGATGGCTTGGACTCCGATTGGATGAGTCCACGGGAGGAGACCAGGGCAGGTCTTGAGAATGTTATCTGGGAGGAGTTTGATCCTGTGACTCCCGAGGATGTGGACAGGATTCTGGGTAAGATTAGTGCCGCCACGTGTTTATTGGACCCGTGTCCCTCCTGGTTAGTACTGGCCTCCAGGGAGGTTACACAAGGCTGGCTCCAGGGGATTATAGGTGCTTCTCTGAGCGAGGGTGCCTTTTCTGCCGCCTTGAAAGAGGTGGTAGTGAGGCCCCTCCTCAAGAAGCCTTCCCTGGACCCAGCTGAATTAGCCAACTATCGTCCAGTCTCCAACCTTCGTTTTGTGGCGAAGGTTGTTGAGAGCGTGGTGGCACGACAACTTCCCCAGCACCTGGATGAAGCTATCTATCTAGACCCGTACCAGTCAGGCTTCAGGCAGGGGTACAGCACAGAAACGGCATTGGTCACGTTGGTGGATGATCTCTGGAGGGCTCGGGACAGGGGTTGCTCCTCTGTCCTAGTCCTATTAGATCTCTCAGCGGCTTTTGATACCATCGACCATGGTATCATGCTGCAGCGGTTGAGGGGGTTAGGAATGGGGGCACCGTTTTGCAGTGGTTCTCCTCCTTCCTCTCCGACCGCTCGCAGTTCGTGTTGGCAGGGGGACAGAGGTCGACCTCGAGGCGTCTCGCATGGGGAGTGCCGCAAGGGTCGGTCCTCTCGCCCCTCCTGTTCAACATTTATGTGAAGCCGCTGGGTGAGATCATCCGTGGTTTTGGGGTGAAGTGTCATCTGTATGCTGATGATACTCAGCTGTACATCTCCACCCCAGACCACCCCAATGATGCCCTTGATGTGATGTCTCGCTGCCTGGAGGCCGTGCGGGCCTGGATGGGGAGGAACAGGCTCAGACTCAACCCCTCCAAGACCGAGTGGCTGTGGCTTCCGGCGCCCCGATATAGTCAGCAGGTGCCATTGCTGACTATTGGGGGTGAATCTTTGCCCCACATGGAGAGGGCTCGCAATCTGGGTGTCCTCCTGGACGCACGGCTGTCTTTAGAAGAGCATATGACGGCCTTTTATCAGGTTCGCCTGATCCGCCAGTTGCAGCCCTTTCTGGACCGGGACGCCCTGCACACGGTCACGCATACTCTTGTTACTTCCCAGTTGGATTATTGTAATGCTCTGTAATGGGGCTCCCCTTGAAGAGCACTCGGAGGCTCCAACTGGTCCAAAATGCGGCCGCGCGGGTGGTTATGGGCGCAACTCGTTGTGCCCATGTGACACCCCTCCTGCGCGAGCTGCACTGGCTCCCAGTGGTCTTCCGGGTGTGATTCAAGGTGTTGGTTACCACCTTTAAAGCGCTCCATGGCATAGGACCCGGGTACCTCCGAGACCGTCTCCTGCCACCAATAGCCTCCCACCAACCAGTTCGCTCCCACAGAGAGGGTCTCCTCAGGGTGCCATCGGCCAAGTTATGTCAGCTGGCGACACCCAGGGAGAGGGCCTTCTCTGTGGGAGCCCCAGCCCTGTGGAACGAACTGCCCCTGGAAATATGTAAGATCTCCGACCTCCGGGTGTTTCGCTGCGCACTGAAGACCCTGTTGTTCCGCCAGGCCGGACTATCAACAAAATAGTTTTAAATTGGGGTATTTAAATTTTTTGGGGTTTTAAATCTGAGCCAATTTATTTAATTATTTTAAATTTTAAATTGTTGTTTGTCTGTGTTTTTTAAATAGGCTGTACACCACCCTGAGTCCTTCGGGAGAAGGGCAGTATAGAAATAAAATTATTATTATTATTATTGGTTAATCTTTAGTGAGATTCACAGCCTTTGAGGCTGGTTAACAGCTCAGCAGCTCGACTAGGAACTAGGAACTGTTAAGGTATCATCGGAGGATGTAAGCTGTTCCGAGTAAGGTGGTTTTTTGTAGAGTCAAAATGTTCAAGTCCGGCAAATTTAGAATTTCTAAATAGCAGGGTAGCCCTTTGGGTATTGCTCCAAGGGCTCCAATTACAATCGGGACAACACACGATTTCTTTTTCCACAGTCGCTCAACTTCAATTTGCAAATCCCGGTACTTTGTGATTTTTTCTTGCTGCTTATCTTCAATCCGTGCATCACCAGGTATTGCAATGTCAATGAACCACACTTTTTTCTTTTCAACTATTGTTATGTCAGGTGTGTTGTGGACCAAGTGCCTGTCTGTCTGAATCCTAAAGTCCCACAAGATCTTGAGTTTCTCATTCTCTAAAACTTTCTCAACCTGATGTTCCCAGTGGTTTTTGCTGTACTCAAATCCAAACTTCTGGCACAATTTCCAGTGAATGATCTTAGCAACCCGGTCATGGCGTTGTAGGTAGTCAGTTTGTGAAATTTTGCTGCACCCACTGATCAGATGGTCGACTGTCTCATCTTTCTCATTGCAGAGGCGGCATTTGCTGTTGGTGGTGACATGTTGAATTTTTGCCTTCATGCAGTTTGTGGCTAGGGCTTGTTCTTGAGCTGCCAAAATAAAGCTTTCTGTTTCTTTTTTCAGTACTCCTGATCTTAACCAGTTCCAAGTTAGTTTCTGGTCAGATTATATTATTATTATTATTATTATATATTTTAATATAATATTATTATATTATATTTAATAATAAATAATAAATAAATAATAATTAATAAATATATTATATTTTATAATATAATATATAATATATTATATATTATATATATTATTATTATTATTATTATTATTATTATTATTATTATTATTATTATTATTATTATTATTATTATTATTATCTTGGAAGACCCATAAGAAAATGGACTTTTAGAAAAATAGAAGAATATGGTGAAGTGGCAGGACTGAAAATAAATAAAGAAAAACCAAAACAATAGTTAAATCTGTATGTCAGAAATGCCTGTTAGGAGTGAGTTAAGGGTGAATGTAAAGATGCAAGGGTAATGAGGCATGATTTCTTGCTAGCTCTGGAGTAGAAGGGAACATGTCAAAGAAATTATACAGATGGGGACCCAGTCTTCCTTTTTTATAGAAGAATCCTCCTATGAGGATACTGCAGAAAGCACTACCACATCTTTTCCAACAAAATAAAATGAGAAAAGCTTTAAAATCACAAATTAGAATAGGCTTTAGATAAAGATGGAAGTACAACGGGAAACTGCTAAAATGTAATTAGGTGAACATTCTTACCTGCCTGAGACCTATCTTGAGATCTCTTTGATCAAATAAGAAAAAAGGTTTTTCCCTTGAAGAGATCACCATTTCTAATCAACAACTATAAACAAGTTAAACAAATAGAGTACATAAACAAGCAGAGTACATAATGAGAAGTTACCACTTCCTGGAAAACCACCTAGGTAAATTTTCCCAAAATTCCTAGAGGGTGTGTTTTCATGGAACAAAGGCATTACATTATTATATGAGGGACTATTAAGAGAAATTCAAATCATGGCCACCTTTGACAACTGACTTTTATGTATTATGCTCTCAGAATAAACTTCACCTCTGATTCAAGCAACTACCTGTGTTGTGATATTCCTGGCTTGCAAACAAACTTGGTAAATAATTCTTTCTAGCAGTAAAATATATTGTTAAAGAACATTTGCCACAAATACAAATTTCAATATTTACTTTTCTCTTGAATTAGTTTCAAAAATAAAGTACATGGCCTGAAGGAGATATATTAAATAACATTAAAAACATATGAAACTAGGATGGACCTCAATATTTAGGCTAATGTCAGCCTCTATGATGCTTGCTTGCTATCAGCTGCCATAGTAACCGAGGGGGCTGTATAGGCATTTGAGTGGGAGAAAGTGAGCTGGTGATGTCTCGTGATGTGACTGAATAGGGAGGAAAAGGGAGGAATACTCTCATCGTTCTCTGCACAGCTGAATGGACTTGTTGATAGCCAATCAAGGTCAACCGTTCTGGCATACCAGATGGATGGGGCCATCTGAAGATGCACCTCACATGACACCTTTGGACATTCAGCCAGGGTCCTTGGGGGGGAGGGATTTGGGAATACTTTCAATATGTAATTTTCACACCTTCACTCCAAGCCGACCTCAACTGGAGGAAAGAGAGCCAAGAAGCCACCAGCAAAGGACCACGAAACAGCCCTGAAAGGTATGGAAGTTGTTGAATTCGCTCCCCCAGGCCTGGAGAGTTGGGAGCTCTGACCACCCCAGGGGACAGCGAAACTGACACCAATGATGAACCCCTGGTAAATCAGCATGTGGGCCCCATGACCATCCCAGTGGAGTTAAGGGTGCCATCATCTAGTGCCCAGGGGAAGATGCTAGCCCTTTTGGACTCTGGGTGTACTACGTGTGTAATCAGCCTAGAGGTGGTGGAAAAAATGGGACTGAGACTGAAGAAAATGAAAGTGCCCATACCATTTTGCCAGTTGGATGAGTCAGTAGCTGGGGTGGGGGTGGGGAATAGCCCAGTTTGTGACCGACCCGTTTGAGATGTGGCTGGGGGACCACTGAGAGACTTGGAGTTTTATTGTAGCCCCTGGAATGGAACAACCCTTCTTGCTTGGACTGCCCTGGCTCCGGAAATGGAACCCTCATATGAATTGGAGGAAGGGCTTGTTGCGCATCCGCTCCACCCAGCAAGAGCAAAACCCTTCTGCATGGCCAAAGCTGCAAAGGAGCTGGCAGCGGCAGTGAGTGAACACATTGCTGGGGAGGAGAAAATCCCTAAGGAATATTGGGACCTCAGGGAAGCATTCAGCAAGAGGGCGTCATATGTGCTCCCACCCCATCAGCCCATGGACTGAGGCATAGAAATCCTCCCAGGGGTGAGGCTCCTTAAACCAAAAATCTACTCCATGACCCCTCATGAGCTGGAGGAGTTGCAGAACTTTATTGATAAAAACCTAAAACAGGGCTTCATCCAACCAGCTAGGCCACGAGTGGTCGCCTCGGTGCTTTTTTCCGGGAGAAAAAAAGATGGCTCTCTTCGCTTATGTGTTGACTACAAGAACCTGAATGCCATTTGTATAGAAAATGTTTACCCACTGCCCCATATGAAGGACATGTTAGCTCATCTGGCCAAGAGGAAGATTTTCAATAAGCTGGACTTGAGAGAGGCTTACTACAGAGTTCGAATTAAGGAAGGGGATGAATGGAAAACTGCCTTCAATTGTCCCCTGGGTTGTTTCCAGTTTAGAGTGCTCCCTTTTGGACTACAGGAGGGCCCAGCAGTGTTCATGCAATTGATTAATGAGCTATTACATGAGCATCTTTACAAGGGGGTCCTGGTCTACCTAGATGACATTCCTATTTACACAGAGATCATGGATGAACGCGTGAAAATAGTGTGGTCAGTCCTGAAAAAACTCAGGGCTGCTGAGCTGTATGCTGAATTGTAAAAGTTCAAGTTCCACCAGAGTAAGATTGACTATCTGAGTTACCGCATATCGCATGAGGGTATTGAAATGGATCCAGAGAAAGTCCGGGAAGTCTTGGAGTGGGCGCCTCCATGCACCCGCAAGCAGCTGCAAAGCTTCTTAGATTTTGCCAACTTTTATTGACAATTCATTCCCTCATTTGCAAAATTTGCATTACCCATTACCAACCTCCTAAAAACAAAAGAACAGGCTAAGCCAAAGCCTGGCTGGCCCCTCGAGTGGACCATGGAGCACCAGATAGCTTTTGAGAAACTGAAACGATAGTTTGCAGCCGAGCCCATCCTTAAGCATCCTGACATGGAGGCCCCTTTCGTAGTCCAGGCCGACGCCAGCGATGTGGCTGTGGGGGCGGTGCTACTTCAAGCAAATGCTGATGGAACTTTACAACCCTGCGCCTACACCTCCCGTAAATTAACTGAAACTGAAAGGAGATGGGCAATGTGGGAGAAGGAAGCTTTTGCTGTCCGATGGGCCCTGTTAACCTGGAGGCATTTCCTCAAAGGGGCAAAACATCCTTTTGAGGTGTGGACAGACCATAAGAACCTAGAGGCTCTAAAAACACCCGGGACACTGTCGCTCAAACAAGTCAGTTGGGCACAACACTTTAATTGGTTTAATTTCTCTCTGCGCTACATTCCTGGGGGAAAGAATTTTATGGCAGATGCTCTTTCAAGATTGCCCCAATATAATAGCACATTGTTGGAAGTAATCCGCCCGGTCATTCCCTCGAAGCAGCTGGCAGTTCCTGTTGTCACCAGAGCCCAGGCGAGAGGGGGACCTGAACTGATTTAAGTGAGCAGTTAAAGGAAGTGCTAAAAACTGATGACTGGTTCCTATCCCACTCCAATGAGTGTACCGTTCGTGATGATCTCTCATGGGTGGGTGCTAAGTTGTACATCCCCACCAGCCTGAGGGGAGCAGTGTTACAAGCCCATGATGCAAAAGCTGCTGGGCATTTTGGGTTCATGAAGACATGACACTTAATGTCTGGGGGCCCTCACTAAGGAAGGACATAGAGGCATACGTCGCTAGCTGTCTTGTGTGTGCTTCTGCCAAGAGGCCAATTGGGAAGCCGCCTGCATTACTCCAGAATGTTGCCAGATCTGGAGCTCCTTGGAAGGAGATATCCATGGATTTTATTGTTGAACTACCCAAAAGTAGTGGAAATACAGTCATTTGGGTGATTACAGACTTGTTCTCCAAGCAGGTGCATTTTGTACCATGCCCCAAGATTCCCTCATCAAAAGTGTTGGCTAAACTGTTTATTCAACATGTGTATAGATTACATGGTGTTCCTAAATGAATAATTTCAGACAGAGGGGTTCAGTTCACCTTCCACTTCTCGAGGGAGTTCTTAAGGTTGTTAGGCTCCACCCAACTAGGCTAAGCTCCTCCCACCATACTCAGACAAATGGGGCTTGTGAAAAGGCTAACTCGGTGCAAGAATAATACCTCAGATGTTATGTAAATTATCAGCAAAATAACTGGGCAGACTTACTGCCGTTTGCAGAGGTTGCTTATAATAACTCCATACATAGTAGTACTGGTTTTACCCCATTCAAGGTGGTGTCTGGTCAGGACTTTGTGCCCATCCCAAAACTACCACAGGAAAAATCTCAAATCCCTTCCTTGGTGGACTGGACTGAGCAGCTCCAGTTTACCTGGCCCATAACTCGTAAGGCGTTAGACGAGGCTCACCAAGCCCATAAGAAACGGGCTGACAAGAAAAGAGCTATGCCAAAGGACTACCAAGTGGGGGATAGGGTTTTCCTCTCCACTAAGTACGTACAAACTACCCAAAAGTCTAAAAAACCTGGGCCTAAATATGTAGGCCCTTTTCCTATTGTACAAATTGTAAACCCGGTCATGGTACAGTTAGAGCTGCCCAAAACCCTCAGGAGGGTCCACCCAGTGTTTCATGTTAGTTTACTGAAACCTGAACATATCTCAATTCATCTGGACCAAACCCTCCCTCCAGTTCCCCTACTCATCAAAGGAGAGCAACATTTCAAATTCAAAGAGAGCCTTGATTCTAGAAAACATAGGGGGAAAGTACAGTATTTGGTGGCCTGGAAACATTTCCTTTCCTCTCAATCTGAATGGGTGAATGAGTGAGATGTCAGAGCTCCAAAACTTTTAGTTATTCCACTCCAAATACCCTGATAAGCCTTGATTATATTATTCTATATGTATTTTAAATGTTTTGATACTTTTGGGAGGTATGTACCCTGTGAATTTTACTTTGTTTTCTTTCGTACGACTAATGTCTCTTCTGCAGGAGGGCTGAATGTCAGCCTCTATGATGCTTGCTTACTATTGGCTGCCATAGTAACAGGGGGGCTGTATAGGTATTTGGGGGGAGGAACGAGCTGGAGATGTGTCAGCCTCCACCTTTTCTGCTTTGGCTGCCATAGTAACGGGAGGGGGGAGAGCTAGGTAGCATGGGGGGGAAGCATGTTGGAGGAAAACGAAACTGATAGTTAAGCCACCAGACTGTATCTTTGAAGCTGCCGTCGGGCCAATGGTCGTGCATTCCTGATTGATGACGCTACCAGACACGTGCTTCCACCTGACCCCTGGGAGACCTTTGGATTGGATGATTTACAGTGGACAGTGGGAGGGGATGCTTTCTATATGCAATTTTCGCGCTTATTGCCTTAGATTCTGCTTTCCTTTGGTTGCGTTCACTTCATCTTCTAGTAAAAGTACCTTTCTCTATAAACAATTGAGTTTGGGTCATTCTTTCCTGGACTTTGAAGGAAGCACACCTGACAAGATGTCTCGTGATGTGACTGAATAGGGAGGAAAAGGGAGGAATACTCTCATCGTCTTCTGTGCAGCTGAATGGATATGCTGATAGCCAGTCAAGGTCAAACATTCTGACATACCAGATGGATGGGGCCATCTGAAGATGCACCTCATATGACATCTTGGGGAGCTGGGGATTGGACATTCAGCCAGGGTCCTTGGGGGGAGGGATTTGGGAATATTTTCAATATGTAATTTTCACACCTTTTGCCTCAGATCTTGTTTTCTTTTCATTGCTATCAGTTCATGCTCAGTAAAAGTACCTTTCTCTACAAACATGGAGTTGGGGTTTTTCTTCCTTGAGTTTTGAATGGAGGCACATCTGATAGCTACATGTATAATACATGACAAAATTCTTAAAGCATGTTGAATCTGGTTTATTGCTGCAATAGAAAGTACTGTATTTTTCGGTGTATAAGACGCAATGGAGTATAAGTATAACCTTAATTTTGGGGGAGGAAAACAAGGAAAAAAGTATTTTACCTCTGCCTACCAGCATTTAAGGTGGCGCTGCCCTCCTCCTCCTGCTGCAAGCGAGAGGTGCAGGGACTACTCGCTTTCCCCCAAAGAGACCCCTTGCATACTCTGGGGGGAGGGACAGAGCACAGCCTGAGGAACAAACCTCTTCAGGATGGTCGGGGGGCTGGAATCTGCCCAGCAGCTTCGGGGAACAAGGCGGGTGCCACGATTTATGGCTGGTCACCCCTCTGGCCGCACTGACTTTACTCCCCAGCGATGTGAGGAGCCGCCGCCGCTGCCTTCCCTGGACCCAGCAGTGTTGGCTAATTATCGTCCGGTCTCCAACCTTCGTTTTGTGATGAAGGTTGTTGAGAGTGTGGTTGCGCGACAGCTCCCCCAGTACCTGGATGAAACGACGTATCTGGATCTGTTCCAGTTGGGCTTCAGGCCTGGGTACAGCACGGAAACGGCATTGGTCGCGTTGGTTGATGATCTCGGGAGGGCTCGGGACAGGGGCTGCTCCTCTGTCCTGGTCCTATTAGATCTCTCAGCGGCTTTTGATACCATCGACCATGGTATCATGCTGCACTGGCTGGAAGAGTTAGGGGTGGGGGGCACTGTTCTACGGTGGTTCTCCTTTCTCTCTGACCGGTTGCAGTCTGTGTTGGCAGGGGGGCAGAGGTCGTCCCCGAGGCCCCTCATATGTGGGGTGCCACAAGGGTTGGCCCTCTCGCCCCTTCTGTTCAACATTTATGTAAAGCCGCTGGGCGAGATCATCCGTTGTTTCGGGGTGAAGTTCCATCAGTACGCTGATGATACTCAGTTGTACATCTCCACCCCAGACCACCCCAATGATGCCCTTGAAGTGATGTCCCAGTGTCTGGAGGCCGTGCGGATCTGGATGGGGAGGAACAGGCTCAGGCTCAGGCTCAACCCATCCAAGACCGAGTGGCTGTGGTTTCCGACGTCCCGATATAGTCAGTTGACGCCATCGCTGACTATTGGGGGCGAATCACTGGCCCCCTCGGAGAGGGCTCGCAACTTGGGTGTCCTTCTGGATTCACGGCTGTCTTTAGAAGAGCACTTGACGGCCGTGACTGGATTTTTCATCAGGTTCGCCTGATCCGCCAGTTGCGTCCCTTTCTGGATCGGGACTCCCTACACACAGTCACTCATGCCCTCGTCACCTCCTGCCTGGACTATTGTAATGCTCTCTACATGGGGCTCCCCTTGAGGAGCATGCGGAGGCTCCAACTGGCGCAGAGTGCGGCCGCGCGGGTGGTTATGGGAGCAACATGGCGCTCCCATGTAACACCTCTCCTGCGCGAGCTGCACTGGCTCCCGGTGGTCTTCCATGTGCGCTTCAAGGTTTTGGTTACCACCTTTAAAGCGCTCCATGGCTTAGGACCTGGTTATTTACGGGACCGCCTACTATCGCAAATAGCCTCCCACCGGCCAGTACGCTCCCATAGAGAGGGTCTTCTCCGGGTGCCGTCAGCCAAGCAGTGTCGACTGGCGGCCCCCAGGGGGAGGGCCTTCTCTTTGGGGGCACTCACTATCTGGAACAAGCTCCCCCCGGAGATACGGAGGATCCTGGATCTGCGCACCTTCTGCCGTGCTCTTAAGACCCTCTTATTCCAGCAAGCCGTCCTGGCCTAATTTTTCTCCCCTTTCTTTTAAATTTTAAATTGAAATTTTAATTTGTTTTAAATTTATTGGGATTTTAATTGTCGTGGGCCAATATTATTTAATTTGGTTTTAAATTGTTTTTAACTTTTGTATTTCTGTATTTTATCTTGTGCCTGTTCACCGCCCTGAGTCCTTCGGGAATAGGGCGGTATACAAATTTAATAAAACTAAACTAAACTAAAACTAAGCCCTCTCTGCGCCCAGGAGCCAAGTCGAGCTGAATGGGAGCCCCTAAAGGGAAACATTCCTCCTTTCCAGCCATCACTGCCCGGATTCCCCAATGCAATTCTCAAGAGTCACACTTCAGGTGGCGGCCAGTTCCCCTGAAATGTGCAGCGGGAAACTGGGAAGTGCTTTGGATTCGGGGAGGAGATTGTAGCGCTGCCGCCTGGAAGTGTTTTTCTGCACATTGCAGAGCCATACACCCCCGTCCTCCTTCTCAGCAGACCCAACTTCTTTCCTCCTGGCCAGATCCGCCGCCTGAAACACGGTGCATTTTTTTGTCTCTGCACAACCCATGTTTGGAATCAGGAAGGGGATCGCAGGTCTGGAATGGCTGGAAAGGAGGAACGTTTCCCATTCAGCTCGGCTTGGCTCCTGGGCGCAGAGAGGGCTTAGGCGGCAGTGGCGGCGGCTCGTCACATTGCTGGAGAGTGAAGTCAGCACAGCCAGAGGGGTGACCAGCCGCAAATCGTGGCACCTGCCTTGTTCCCCAAAGCTGCTGGGCAGATTCCCCCCTCCCCACCATCCCAAAGAGGGAGGGTTGTTCCTCAGGCTGTGCCCCGACCCAGATCCCTGCCGCCTGGAACTGGCCGAAAATGGCTGAAGGGTGGGGGCCAGCGGGTGGGCGGGGCTACATTCGGGGTATAAGACGCACCCAGATTTTCACTCCCTTTTTGGGGGTAAAAAGGTGCATCTTATACACCAAAAAATACGGTAATTGGTAAGAAAATGTATTATGTAATAAAATAATTATAAATTAAATTAGTTCTAATATTAATTTTATTTATTTCTAATTAGATTTGTCTAAAATCCTATGTATTAGAACAGTGTACTGTATGTAGAAACATGCATCTGTTAAGCCTATATATATCTATACCAATGGAAGAGAATATTAATAGATTAGGGGACTTTGAGGTCCTTGTGTTCTCCTTGTGCTCTCTGAATTTGGATGTTTTCTTGCAGTTATTTCATTACCCAACAAGGTAACATCAAGCCAGGCTTCCAGAAATTCTCAGTCAACTGAGAAACTGAGCATTCTAGTCCAAGCCAAGTCCAAAAACATTAAAGAAGCCTAGCAGTCAGACAAATCAGCCATCAACAGGCACATAGAGATAAAAAACATCTAAAAACATCTATATACCACTCAAGAGACAATCAAAAAGCCAAAAAAGAAACAAGACCAAAACGCTACCTCACCATCAATCAAGAACCATGAGCAGAGATTAACACCAAGATTAACTCTATACTAGGAGTGTGAAACTTGATTTCAACATCAGGGTTGTATTTCACCTTGGGGAGCTGGGGTGGGCATGGGCAGCTTGATGTCACTCATGTCAGGGGCTCCTGTGGTGGCCCGAGCATTCTGCCAGCAAAAGTGGACTCCTGAGCTCTGTTTCGGCTGCTACGGCCTCCTGCAATCCTCTGCCAGCAAAAACTGAGCTTGAGAGGGCCATATGCAGCCCTCCTGAGTCCCATTTTCGCTGGCAGAGGCACTGTGGGCCAGTCCTTCACTGTTTCCAGGGCAGCCCCAGGGGCCAGATCTAAGCACCCCACGGGCTAGATCCAGCCTCCGGGCGTTGAGTTTGACATCCCTGCTCTACACCAATAATCATGTAGTAAACAATACCCCAATCAAGGAACTATCAACTCAGCCAAAGAAACTAACAGCAAACAGCAGCCTAATCAAGGAACTACCAAGAACATTCCTACCAACACTAATAAGGCAAACCACTAGTATATAAAATAAGAGCAAATCCCATACCCTTCTATCACTGATTACCTAGTTTGATAATGAAATGTCTGCAAGAAAACAAGCTCAGAGTTCACACACACCTGCCACCAAAAAAATCTATCCCTCTCTCTCTCCAGACTGTATTTGTGCAAATTTTCCTATAGGAATCTAGATATTAGATGATACACTTAAGCAGCAGAAGGGAAAACTAATCTTGGCTGAACTCAAGACTGGGGTATTATTTGAATAGGCTGCAGCAAGAAATCCCAAGATTGCAAATTACACTAGGAAATCAAAAATCAGTTTGTTTATTTATTTATTAGTTCAATTTATATGCCGCCCTTCTCCGGAGGCTCAGGGTGGCTTACAATGCGTTAAGAAATAGTCTTCATACTTTTGTATGTACCTGCTTAGTAGGGCTTTCGCACCCCCCTAAGCAGTGTTCTTTTTTTTTTATACAAAGTCAGATTATTGTCCCCACAATCCGGGTCATTTTACCTACCTCGAAAGGATGGAAGGCTGAGTCAACCTTGAGCCTGGTGAGATTCGAACTTGCAGTAACTTCAGGCAGCTGGTGCTATTTAACAGCACTTTAGTCTGCTGCACCACCAAGGCTCTTTTAATTCCAGTATACTGTATAGTTGTACAGTATCTGTAAATTTAAATGTAGGAAGCACGTCTTTTGAAATATTTGGTGATATTTTAATTTGAAAAAAAGTAAAACTAAGTTCTATTCTCTAACAATTCAAAATATCCATTTCTTCTTTGAAAATAACATTATTCATACGGAAAGTGTTATTAGACCTTCAATACTAGTCATATTTTAAATTAATGCTTGGAGTTAACTGAAGTGTAGTTAGTTTTCTGTAAAAGTTCTACTTTTACAGAAGTGTTTCAGGATTTTAACAGCTGAATAGTCAAACATTTCACAAATAATTCACAGTATTTTACTTTGACAGTATTCACATTGCATACTAATGTGGTTTGATTTGGATTAGCTTAGTATACAAACCCCAAAACTGAGGTTTATCTTCAGAAACTTTGGGGGAGGGACAACGCTAGACCAAAAAGCTATTCATGTTAAGGAATCTTCTTCTGTTATAGCCCAATGCTGTTAGTTCATTAAATAATTTTGGGTTTGCAGATTCTTGTATGCATTACAAAAACAAGATGATAGGACCAGACAAAGTACAGTGGAATGAAAATAACACTATCCAGAAATATTTTGTTGGAATACTTTAATTGGTGTTATCATGAAGAAAATGAGACTAGTGTCTTGTAGTGTTTGATAACATTCTCCACAAACATTATTGAAGAGAACAAAATATTTAAACTAGGACAAATCTGCCTTAGAAATGAGGCTTACGCAATACCTTAAAAGCAACATTTTAAACCATGATATATCTTCAGGTATTCTCTTTTGCTCAGATAATTCATAAAGATACTAGCCAGGATTATTTTTGAAGAGTACAAGAAAGTCTGACTTTAAAAATAATACGCATGGCAGTGTTTCTAACTGTAACTCAAAATGATCGATATTTCTGTGCTACCAAAATTAATCCACTAAAGAGACTAGCATATTTAATACCTAGTATGGCTGGCAAGGCCTAACTGCAGTAATTTAACACCTGTACAACTTGATCTGACAAAGCAGAATAAATTTTGCAAGAAATACATTTTGTGAATGAAAAAGAATCCAAAACTATATCTCTCTTCTGATACAATTTGATTATGAACAGCAATTCATTCCTAAACCATATTGTGAAAATGACAGCATTTGGCTTCAAAATTGGATTAAATATATTCTTTCGCTTTCTTTTTCCAGTATGAAGTAATAAACATGCCTGAGAGAGTTGTAAGTGGAAGAAATTAACCATTTAAAAAGCAATGCTTTAAACAATGGGACCAGCCCACTCTGGGGATTAGTGAAAAGTCTCCATTCATGTAAATAAATTCCTCAAGCATGTAAAGAAATTGAATTGCAGCAGATGCCATATCATGGCAGGGCTTCTGTACTTTTCCCAGCTGCATGACAAATATTCAATAATTAAAGCTGTATTAAATATAAAAATGCAGAGAAAAAAAGTAGCAGCAGCTCTGGTTTCTGATAATAATCTAGCATAATATATCTGGAAGAGAGAGGTCCTTGCATTCTTAAAAAAGGGTTGCCTATAAGAACTAATAGAAAATCTCCACTGCTAATGAAAAAAAAAATCAACTAATTGGAATTTGTTGCTTACATTTTTCTGTTGCTCTTTCTAGAACGCACATGATTTCATCAGAAAGTGGCTAATCCATGTCCTAAAAACTGAATCATGGATGTAATTCTAAAATAAGAGATTGAACCTTTCTGTCACAAAAGACTTTAAAATTAGCTGAAGAATTAAAGTTGTCAAACTCTTTGTTTTTGTTTTTTTTACTTTTGGGATATCATCTCTGCACAATTCTTTATCCTTGATTTAAATATGGGTTTTTTTCCAAGGAGGTCAATATTATTGACTCAATTAAAACTAAGTTCAATAGGTCTTGCTCCCAAATAAGCCTACATAAGACTTTAGCCTTAGAGCTTGATCTATATATCCTTATTCACAAATAAATACTATAAATGAGGTTTGCTTTTATTATATAATAATATAAAAGGATTAATTCCTAATAAATGTAAGTAGCTGGATATAATTCAACTGGGTAGACATGTACAGATTGCATTATTACTGCAAGTATTCATAAGGAATGTCAATTTTCTGTACTTTTAAAATTAATATTAACATTGTGTTTTTAATGTCTGCTTCTTACTATATTCTTGACAATCACAACAGTGAACCATAGACTTAAACAGGAAGGAAGGTTAATTTATTAGACTGGGGATTTTTCTCAGCAGAAAGTTCAGATTGTCCTTTTGGTTCTACAACTTCTTTGATTTTCTATACCAAATCAGCCAAATCTGAATTTTCCTTACTGCTATTCACAGTTGCAATCCTTTGGATTATGAAAGTCATCTAATTATAAAGTAATAAATTGAATTATGAGTCAGATTGTCTGATTAGATTAAATGTTGGAAACACAATATGGCCACAGTTCAATGTTACAAGAAGGACATGGTATTTTTAAAAAAGTTGTTTAGTGGTTATTGCTACAGTGTCTCTAGGCTTATGAAAAGGTAACATTTTCTAATGAAATGCTTATAAAGCAGCACCAAGAGGCAGCTACTGGTCACAAATGATCCAAGCAGCTCACGTTTTTTTAATTCAAGTGCATCAGCACACCACCAACTTAAGTTTTTTAATATAGGAATACATGATAACACACACAACCCTCTTTACCCAATTTTAAAAACCCATCCAAAAGACAATAGAGAAGAAAAAAAAAAAGAACAGTCTACTCACTATGTATATCCTTACACTCAACTGAAATGACAGGGAACATAGGTTACTTCCCTCCAAACACATAAAAATTACTCCAGGAAGTAGCCCAGCCTCATTCGTTCAGTGATTACATATTTGTTGATCTTGGTAATAGCCACAAGTAAGTTTGTTGTAAGGCTGAGAAATAGTTTTCCACAAGTGGTTCAAAGAGCCATCCATAAGAGATATTATATATGTGTGTGTTTGTGTGTGTGTATATGTATGCTGTATTTTTAATGCACATTTCCCCTTAATCACAGCATTTGTCCCATCGAGCATGCACACACATCACCATGTAGTAACATCCTGAAATGCCAGCACAAATCTTAATCTGAATGGAACAGGGACCTGCCCTGACATATCAAGCTTTTTGATTTTTCTCTCCCAGTGTAGTTTCTCCTGTTAGATACATATATTTAAAAAACAGGAATTGTCCAAAGAATGAGGGGAGCCTCTTGCATATTTGTAGTTCACAAGGTAAGAAGCAACTGATAGGAAAAGTTTCTGCTTGCCTGCCTTCTTTCTAGTCCTGCTAGAATATTACAAAGAGGCCTTCTCTTATCCTACTGGCTCATGGGGCCTGAGAGCAGGATAGAAGTGATAAACCGGCATGCATAGATCTGACCAGCATCCCAAATGGTAGTCAGCATAATGTTATCATCTGAACTTGTAAAAAATCAGCATATTTGAAGGACTCTGTGATACTGTGGAAGATAATATAAACACCGGCATCTGACTGCTACTTTTAACTACTTCAAGCTAGCAAGTCAGACTATAATCTAATGGAATGCAGTTTCTTCTTGCCTTATCGTTTCCTTTTCTGCTTTAAGGATTTTCTGCGCTTGAGAATCATCTCGTAAAGTTTGTCCATACCTTCTGTGAGACCCTCACCAATGATTGCACAGGCTGGCTGTATATGGTAAGTGGTGGATGGAGTTAACTCATGAAGAGCCAACTGTTTTTCTATTTCTGCCACGGGCAAAGATTTTGGCAGGTCTTGCTTGTTGGCAATCACTAACAACGGAGTGCCTTGATTCTCTGCAAACTTGGTGACTTTGTGCAGCTCTGTTTTGGCTTCTTCTAGCCTGTCCACATCAACAGAGTCCACCACATAAATGATACCATCAGTACAACGACTATAGGATTTCCACAGGGGCCTCAGTTTCTCTTGCCCACCTACATCCCAAAAATGGCAGCTGATGCCCTTTGCAGTTCCATTGCTTAGCTTGATTTTTTCAGTGTTGAAGCCAATGGTAGGCACCGTGTTAACAAATTCGTTGAATTTAAGCCTGTAGAGCACAGTAGTTTTGCCTGCAGAATCCAGACCCAGCATGACAATGTGCAGAGATTGAAAGGCAGAGATATTGGATGAAATGTTTCCCATGGTATTGATGGATGACTCAGCAGCAGAAAAATCTTTGCTGATTCCGTTTAAGCCCTTTCCCTTGTTAGCCGGTATTAGATCCTGATTAGGTTGCGATTTTAAAATGCACACTCACCCGCAGAAACCATTCCAGATACGCCGTGGAGATCAGGAACAATCCGGATCTTGCAAGAGAGAAAGCGCGAGAGAAGAGAGGGTGGGGAAGCGATGGAGATCAGCTCAAGCAGCCCACAATTGCCGTGATCGCGCCGTCTGGAATGAGGGCCGAGCAGCAAAGGCAACTTTGAGGTGTGGCAGGTTGTTCAGAACCGCAGAACAAAGGTGGTTCTCCGTGCAAACCGTTGCTATTTTTCCCCTGAGTAGAAAAAGAGCTGGGTTTTCTCCTGGATCAACTGTTCAGATGAATTGATCAAGAGGGGAACTACCTCCTTCCCCATGGACTCATTCATTTTCAGGCAGGAAGTGGCGCCCTCCTTTTAGGCCCACCTTCTGGCGAGAGAGAGCCCCCCTTTCCCTGCTATTTGCCTGGGAGGAAGCCCCAATAGGTCCTCCCCCAAAAGATTCCAACGTAGCAACTGCAGCTCAATCAATCAAAGCCCTGCGAAGTGAGCAGGGGAGGAGGAAAGGAGGAGCTTTAAAAGGGCAACGGTACGGCGTGGGGGGGAGGAGACTTCGAGGCCCCCGCCCTCCTCTGGCCTTGTTTTTCCAGCCCTCTTTTGCTCGATCAATCACTGCTTTCTTTAAATTGCTCTTTGGATAACTTCTTTTCCAGATGCGAAATTCGATGAAATTCATATTGGAAGTCATATTTTCATATAAAAATACATATGTCATATAGAAAAATCATATCATATAGAAATATAATTCTGCCTGTAAAATACCAGTGTGTTCAAAAGAACAAACAGAACTATGAAATCCCATGTACAGTGTGATCGGAAACAGTACTGCTTTAGGCACCGGAAATGGTGATGATTTATAGTTGAGTGCATGACTTTTCCCGAGTATGATTCTGAAAGATCTCATTGTGGCTTTCTGAAACAGGAGGGCCCAAAGACCTTTAGGCTCCCTCCATCCTGTAAGATAAAAACGTTCTCCAACCCCCATATTGTCTGGATGTTTTTGGTAGGCTCACACCCATCCTCAGTTTCTCCAAGCCTAACAATACTGATCCTCACCCAGCCTTCTAAACTCACTAAGATCTTATGCTCTCAGTCAATTTTCCTGCATGGAAAGATAAAATTCGTTGGAAGGAAAATCCATCTGGTTCAGTTCCAAGCTGGGAGAAAGGCACTGGAAACAATATGGAGGCTGATTGAAAAGATGATTTATTGAACAGAACCACAAAGACAGTTCTGGGTCAGCTGAACAACCAGTTGAATGAGTGGATGAAAAGGTTCTATGTGACTTTGAAGTTTGGACTGTTCTGGGGGTGGGGGGTGCAATGAAGGACCTTGTGTTCTGAAAGGGTGTTGAGCAATTTTGTCAAAACAAAGGATTGAGTTTCTGCTTCTGGCCCATTAACAAAGGGTGGGGGGCAGGAAGGTGGGAGCTGCTTTGTCTGTAAAATATGCTTCTCCATTTCTCATCCAGGGAAATATAATATTCTGCCTTTTTAATATTTCCCAAAATATTTCATTCTTCTAGGAAAGGGGTGGGTGCTAACCTCCTATAGAAGATAGAAAGGAAAAAGGAAAAGAAGAAATTGGGGGTAAGGAGAAAAACATCAGCAAAATAGCAGTGCAGTGAACAAACAACTGCACGCTGAGTTGGAGGCAACCAGCAACAGAATATAGGAAGAAAAATCCAGTCTGGTTCCAAACCAGGAGAAAAATGCTGGAAATAAAATGGAGGCTGGCTACAAGGAAAGAAGGTCTTTTATTTGGTTTCCAGAAACTTCAGTGACAGCAACATGTTTATGGGATGACTGGCCAAGTGGCCGGGTGAGTGGATGGATTTTTATACAGTCAGGTCCAGAAATATTGGGACATCAACACAATTCTAACATCTTTGGCTCTATACACCACCACAATGGAGTTGGAATGAAACAAACACAATGTGCGTTAACTGCAGACTGTCAGCTTTAATTTGAGGGTATGTACATCCAACTCAGATGAACAGTGTAGGACTTACAGCAGTTTGCATATGTGCCTCCCACTTGTTAAGGGACCAAAAGTAATGGGACAGAATAATAATCATAAATCAAACTTTCCCTTCTTAATACTTGGTTGCAAATCCTTTGCAGTCAATCACAGCCTGAAGTCTGGAATGCATAGACATCACCAGACACTGGGTTTCATCCCTGGTGATGCTCTGCCAGGCCTCTACTGCAACTGTCTTCAGTTCCTGCTTGTTCTTGGGGCATTTTCCCTTCAGTTTTGTCTTCAGCAAGTGAAATGCATGCTCAATGGGATTCAGGTTAGGTGATTGATTTGGCCATTGCATAACATTCCACTTCTGTCCCTTCAAAAACTCTTTGGTTGTTTTTGCAGTATGCTTTGGGTCATTGTCCATCTGCACTGTGAAGTTCCGTCCAATGAGTTCTGCAGCATTTGGCTGAATGTGAGCAGATAATATTGTCCAAAACAC
Source organism: Arizona elegans (assembly GCA_022577455.1). Classification (NCBI taxonomy): domain Eukaryota; kingdom Metazoa; phylum Chordata; class Lepidosauria; order Squamata; family Colubridae; genus Arizona; species Arizona elegans. The sequence goes on from JAKOOJ010000001.1 coordinate 163,503,821, forward strand.
TTCAGAATTCATTCTGCTGCTTTTGTCAGCAGTCACATCATCAATAAATACAAGAGAACCAGTTCCATTGGCAGCCATACATGCCCACGCTATGACACTACCACCACCAAGCTTCACTGATGAGGTGGTATGCTTAGGATCATGAGTAGTTCCTTTCCTTCTCCATACTCTTCTCTTCCCATCACTCTGGTACAAGTTGATCTTGGTCTCATCTGTCCATAGGATCTTGTTCCAGAACTGTGAAGGCTTTGTTAGATGTTGTTTGGCAAACTCTAATCTGGCCTTCCTGTTTTTGAAGCTCACCAATGGTTTACATCTTGTGGTGAACCCTCTGTATTCACTCTGGTGAAGTCTTCTCTTGATTGTTGACTTTGACACACATACACCTACCTCATGGAGAGTGTTCTTGATCAGGCCAACTGTTGTGAAGGGTGTTTTCTTCACCAGGGAAAGAATTCTTCGGTCATCCACCACACTTGTTTTCCATGGTCTCCCAGGTCTTTTGGTGTTGCTGAGCTCACCAGTGCACATTCTTTTTGAGAATGTTTCAAACAGTTATTTTGGCCATGCCTAATGTTCTTGCGATCTCTCTGATGGGTTTGTTTTGTTTCTTCAGCCTAATGATGGCTTGCTTCACTGATAGTGACAGCTCTTTGGATCTCATCTTGAGAGTTGACAGCAATAGATTCCAAATGCAAATACCACACTTGAAATGAACTCTGAGCCTTTTATCTGCACATTGTAATTGGGGTAATGAGGGAATATCACACACCTGGCCATGGAACAGCTGAGAAGCCAATTGTCCCATTACTTTTGGTCCCTTAACAAGTGGGAGGCACATATACAAACTGCTGTAAGTCCTACACCGTTCACCTGAGTTGGATGTACATACCCTCAAATTAAAGCTGACAGTCTGCAGTTAACGCACATTGTGTTTGTTTCATTCCAACTCCATTGTGGTGGTGTATAGAGCCAAAGATGTTAGAATTGTGTTGATGTCCCAATATTTCTGGACCTGACTATAAATCTAAATGCTATTGCTATTGCTGTAGGGTTCTAGGGTTTTGTGATTGAGATGCTCCAGAGGGTTGTGCAATGAGATGAGCCTTGTGTTTTTTACTATTTCAATGGTGGTGGGTTAATCCTATTATCTCTAAAAGGTCACGTCCTCTCCTTAGAGCTGGGTGGGGAATGTAGATTTTAGGAGTCTTGTTTTTCTACTTTTTTTTTTAAAAAAATCCCATCAGCTCCAGCCTGGGGGAGCTGTGGCTTGAAGGCATTTTGTTTGTGAATAAGCAGGCCTGGATTTCTGAAAATGGATACTGAATGGAATACTCCAGTTTTCCAGAGTATTCCAGAATACTCCAGATACAAAAGTATCTCATTCATAACTGTTGGAGGGACTGCCTGAAAAACAAGCACAGAAAGGCAGAAAAAGGGATTTAAAAAATAGGGATAATTACCTAGAATAGAGAAGATAGAAATAAGGCTAAGAGCAAAGCACTATACCTCCATCAACAAACAAAAATGGATTTTAAACTTTTACATTTTGAAAACTTTAGATGAATTATTACATTTTTAATTTTTAACGTAAATTTTTCTTCTGAAAAACTGACAATATCTTCCACATCCTTAAATGAACTACCCAAATGAAACATTTTTAAACTATTTTTTCACTTTCTTCAAATATATATTGAGATAAAATCTCCTACTTTTACTTATTTTTTAATCCTTAAAAGAATCAGCAAAAACACACTCATGGAACAGGTGACTGATACTATTGTGGTATGCAGTATATGTTCCATGTATGTGCTTATACCCAAAGAACACCCAAATTATACATGAATTAAATGTAAGGAAAAAAAGTAAAGGATCTAGAGGCAACTCTAGCCAAAGTCCAACCTACACAAAGAAAGCTATACCCAAATCAAACCAAATAATGAACAAATAACTCCTAGAGGATTTGACTCTGTGAATAAACTCTTGGAGGAAGAAAAGTGGAGGCATATTACGCATAGAAGGAAACACGATAAAGAAAGAAGCAGTAAAGTTCTAACAAACCCCTACTGGCTCCATGGCTTAGGACCTGGTTATCTACGGGACCGCCTGCTACCACCAATAGCCTCCCACCGGCCAGTACGCTCCCATAGAGAGGGGCTCCTCCGGGTGCCGTCGGCCAAAAAATGTCGACTGGCGGCCCCTAGGGGGAGAGCCTTCTCTGTGGGGGCACCTACGATCTGGAACGAGCTCCCCCCGGAGATACAGAGGATCCCGGATCTGCGCACCTTCCGTCGCGCGCTTAAGACTTTTTTATTTCATCAAGCTGGCCTGGCCTAAATCTTCTCCCCTTTTTAAATGTAAATTTTAATTTGTTTTAAATTATGGGGTATTTTAAATTTTTTCAGCCAAATTATTTAATTCGTTTTTATTCTATTTTAAATTTTTGTATTTATGTGTTTTATTCTGTGGCTGTTCACCACCCTGAGTCCTTCGGGAGTAGGGCGGTATAGAAATTTAATTAATTAAATAAATAAATACTGCCCAATCTAACCCATCCAGAAGCAGACCCTTTAAAACTGAGTAATCTATTTCTCCCCCTAGATGAAAATACGCAGACCCACAACCTCCCCCTCAAAGAAAACATGCAGAGACCTAGAAAAGAATCATCATTAAACATCCCTTAATAAGTCATATCATCAAATACACCTATTATAAACAGAAAAGCACCTCAGACTGCCCCCCCCCCAAAAAAATGAAAGCAAGTGTTGGTGATAGGAGATTCTATTCTTGGAGGAACAGAACCAGCAATTGCAGACCAGACATACAATCTAGAGAGGTATGTTGTCTCCCTGGAGTAAAAAACAAAAATGTGTCTGACCCACAGATTACTACCCTTTTCTCCTCCTTTAGATATGGATAAATGACACAACAAAGAACCTGAGCACAATATTGAGAGATTATTAGGCAATAAAGTTAAGGAGCTAGGAGCACAAGTAGTGTTCTCATCAGTACTCCCAATGAAAGATCAACACCCATTGAGGGGAAAAAGAATTCTAGAAATAAATCACTGGCTAAAGGGTTGGTGTCGCCAAAAAAACTTTGGTTTCCTGGACCATGGACTGCATTACCTACAAGAAGGACTCTTGACAAGGGATGTGCTGCACCTCACAAAAATAGGGAAAAATATACTCAGAAAGGGACTGGCCCAACTCATTTTTTTGGACAGGCATAAAAGTCTTAAATGCTTATATACAAATGCTCAAAGCTTGGGGAACAAACAGGGTGTTCTGTCCCCGTCGCACGCACACACACAAACAGACATCCAGGAGTTAATGAATCAAACAGTCAGGAATTCCTTTAAGATAACAGTCTTGGAAGCGACCCATGAACTGCCTGCCAAGAGATTTTACTCACTAAGGGAGGTTTTTTCTCCTCAGTCCGATATACCAAATTAATTCCACAAAGCAAAGAATTGTCAAAGTCCAGTCTGAAGAAATCAAAAAAGAGATTCTAACAGAGTTCTAGAAACACAATATGACTTCTGAGCTTTTCAATTTGTCCGTTACAAGGCCTGAATAGCCAACACACCCCCTTTTATCCCTTGTGGGGTGTGGTCCAGTGACTCAGCTCAATCTCTGGCCCACCCACGCCTCTATCTCTGCTGCACACGCTTATCCTTCTGACGCTGTCTGGGATCCAGCCAAAACTCATCCCCCTTGCTCTCTATCTGCGGCTGCTCCAAAGTGCCTTGCTCCTGGCATATCTCTTGGCCTTCAGAGGAAACCTGAGGCATTGCCAGAGAGGAGGGTCCTGGAGAAGGAGGCCTTGCCAAATCCTCTCCTTCACCTTCTGAGTCCTCTCCCTCTGTTAGGACAGGCTCGGGGGTCAGAGTCACAACATAGGGTGAACTAGAAGATATAGTACATGAGAGTAGGTATGATATAGTTGCTAATTACAGAAACCTGGTGAGATGAAACCCATGATTGGAATGTACTGATGGATGAATGCAAATTATTCAAAAGAAACAGATCTACAAAAAGAGGAGGTGGAATTGCACTATGCTAACAAGATCACTACATATCTATAGAAATACACATGATCAAAGATAAAAGCCCTCTAGGATGTATATGGGTCAATATAAATAGAACAAAAAAGTGTATTTTACAGACTACCCAACCAATCGGAAGAAATAGATGAACCTTTTGCCAACCAGTTAACAAATGAATGTAGGAAGCATACCATGGGAGACTTTAACTACCCTGATATCAACTGGGAAAAAAATTCTGCAGCAAGTAGGAGATCAAACAAATTCCTAATCAACCTAGCTGACAACTTGGTCATCCAAAAGGTGGAAGAGGGAAATAGAAGAAAAATTATACTGCACCTAATTCTTACTAATACAGAAAATGCGATAGAGGAAGTTGAAATTGCCAGAACCTTGGGTAAAAGTGGTCACATCATACTGGCATTCAATATAATGCAAACACAAGCAATAGAACATAATCCAACCACTGTCTTAAACTTTAAAAGAGCTGATTTTAAGAAACTCCAGGGGTGAAATCTTACTGGTTTGGACCAGTTTGGGAGAACTGGTAGGGACGATTGGCATCAGTTCGCCGAACCAGTAGCAATCATCCCTGGTGGCCCTGCCCATGCCCGCCCACTCGCCTGCTTGCCGCTTCCGGCTTGCTCATCACTTCTGGCCGCTCACCACTTCCAGCTGCTAGGTCCACCCACCCACCCCCACCCTATATAAGTTCCCTTTGCCACATGGCCCAGCTACTCACCTCACCAGTTGCTTCACATGCTCAGCTCACCAAAGTTAAGCAATGCATGCCGCCCACTCTCCCTTTGCCCTGGGCTGGAGCCCAGGGACGTGCCATTTCCTAAGGCCCTGGAGCCACTGCCCACTCACCGCCTGCCTTCACCAGGTCGGGGTATGCACCATTCCCTGACTTCGGCCTTGCCCCGGAACCGCCACCCCGCTCTCCCTTCACCATGCAGCACATCCTTACCTTCCTCACATGGCTAGCTGCCTGGAAGGCAAGCGCCGAAAGATGCAGTGGCTGTAGGCTTCTTGCAAGCAAAAGTTACCGGAGCAGCTCCCCTTCTTAAACGTGCCACCACCATCGCCGTCCTGTTCCGTGCACCGGCCGCACAAGCGCACACCATTTATTTCATTCATCATTCATCATCAGCAGGTTGGGTGTGCACTTGCGTGGCCAGCGCATGGAACAGGGCGGCGATGGCAGCGGCACATTCAAGAAGATGAGCAATTCCAGTAACTTTCGCTTGCAAGAAGCCTGTAGCTGCTGCATCTTTCGGCCCTTACCTTCCCTTGCAACCAGCCGCCGGGAGGAAGGTAAGGATACATGGGGTATGACAAAGGGAGAGCGGGCAGTGAGCGGGTGGCAGCTTCGGGGCAAGGCCACGATCAAGAAGGAGAGCAGCTCCGGTAACTTTCGCTTGCAAGAAGCCTGCAGCTGCTGCATCTTTCGGCACAAGAAACACCTCCAGGCGCACTGAAAAAAAGAGACTGCAGCTGCAGGCATCTCGCGAAAAGGAAAAAGGCAGAATAGAAATTTTAAAAATTTTCCTACCAAGTTCTGTGGGTGTGGCTTGTTGGGGGAGTCATGTGACTGAGTGGGTGTGGCTGTGAGTGATGTTGAGTTGGCCACTCAGTCACAGGACACCCCCCCCCACTAAGTCACGCCCACAGAACCGGTAGGGAAAATTTTTAGATTTCACCACTGCTCCACTTCTGACGGAACCTCCCACCCTTGAATGTAATAGACTTTTAGACCTCTCCAGAGGCTTAGAATGTTTTGTAAGCCAAGAGAAAGAAGGGGGCAGCGTGGGGAAGCACTCTCTTCCCCAGCTGAGCACTGAGTGCAAAAGCCCAGCTGGGGGCTGGCCTGGCAGAAGTGCCCCCATACCAGTTGGATGGTGGAGAGGCATGGCCCGGCTCTCACAGCTGTCTTGCTGTTCAGCATCTCCAACATGAGGTGCCACCTTTGAGGAAGCCAGGCAGCAATGGCTGGGGCTGTGGGGGGGGGCATCAAAGCTGCTTCCCCAGCAAGCTGGACCTGGAGGAGGGTGGAGAGTTGCGGGCCGAGTGCCAGAGGATCACCCCAACATCCGTTTCCAGCACATGATCCTCTGTCCCGAAGTAGGATTGAGTGGGGGGTAGGGGGAAGGGAGTAGGGGGAGGGTAGGGGGGCTTCAGAGAAGCCCAGCAGGCTTTCCTTTTGGCATGGGGTGGGGGGAAGACCCAATATCCCCTGCATGCTCTAGCAGTGCCTTGTGCAGCAAGTGAAAGCACGCTTCACAATGGGAGAGACTGGGTCCCATCCTCCTGGAGCCAATTCCCTGCCCCACTTGCTCCTGGCAACTCTTTCTCTCTCGGGGCAGAGAGCAGGTTGTGCATCCAGCACCAACAAAGCTGGAAGTAGCTGCCTGCCATTTCCTGCTGCAGTCAGGCAGCAAGAGAGACAGAGACACAGAGAGAGATTTGCCTCAATTCAGCTCTGTCTGCTCCCCTCTCTCGTCCTTTGCCCAGTTTTGCAAAGATTCAGTGGACACTGCCTTGATGATGTACTTTGCCTGCCAAGTATCTTCAAGGGCGCCCAGGGAGGGAGGAAAGGAGGGGGAGAGAAAGAGAGAGAGAAAGAGAGACAGAGGGAAAGAGAGACAGAGAGACAGAGAGAGGGAAAAAGAGAGAAAGAGAGATGAGGGAGAGATGAGAGAGAAAGAGATGGAGGAAGGGAGGGAAGGAGAGGGAGGGAGGGAGAGAAAGATGGGAGAGAGGGTGAATGTTATGTATTGATACATTTCAGCGGGAGTTTCAAACCTGCTTTAGTTGCTGATTGGCTGACAGCCTCTCCAGGATTGTATATAAGGAGGGCTGCAGCCTCAGAGTTTTTGCTGAAGTCTCACTGTATATTAAAGAGCTGTTGTCACTTGCTTGCTTGTGCCTCTCATTATTCCTGCGCTACAACTTTGGCGACGAAGGTGGGATGGGATTGAGGCCACAAGAAGCGAACCAGTGAGACCACGAGCTTCAGCTAGGCGACGAGGCGAACAACAGGAGGCATACCGAACATGTCCGCCTACGTTCCGCCCAAGCCTTTTGATCTGGCCCGCGAAAAATGGGTTTTCGTACCTAATGAGGTTTGAGTGCTTGCTTGAAGCCAGCGACATGCAAGGACTCTCCACTAATCGGAAGAGAGCCCTCTTTCTAAGCCACTGCGGACCAGATGTGTTCAAGATGGCGGAGTCACTTTGTGAGCCAACGCCGGTCCAGACCGTTTCCTGGGACACCCTGATGGCAACTCTTCGGGCTCACTACATTCCCGTACCCTCCAAGTTTGTGCAGCGATACCAATTAAGACAACGAGTGCAATGAGAGGAAGAACCGGTCAGCGCTTACATGGCGAGCCTGCGTAAAGCCGCAACACATTGCGACTATAGGGACTTGGACGATGCGCTGCTCGAGCAGCTAATCTGTGGCGTTCGGGACATAAGACTGCAAAGGCGACTACTCGCTAAGCCTGATTTAATGCTTGCCGGAGCCCTAGATGAGGCCAGGGCTCATGAAGCCTCCACAAAAGCCGCAGAAATGCTGCAGCACCCACTGATCAGCAAGGACACCCCCAAGGCTACACCAGTGCACAGGGAAGACGCCAGATCCAGCTCGGAGTCCGAGTCCGATGAGGACGTCTTCCGCACAGAGCACCAAAGAAAAGACGCAGGCAGCCCCCAGCGTAATTGCCCCAGCTGTGGCGGAAATCACGATAGACTGTCTTGCAAATAAAGAGATGCCATTTGCAGGTGTTGCGAGAAAAAAGGGCACCTGGCGCGAGACTGTAGAGCCATACTGCCCAGAAAACATCAAGCACGTGACCACCGCAGCCAACCAGAACCAACGCACCAGAAACAACCAATAAGAGAGGGTGGCACTAGAAAATGGCGCGGATCTGAACCGCGAGATGGCCGCAGCACACACGTCGACCAGGCCAGCACGGCAATCGAAGACAAAGTCTGCACGGTGGTCGAAATCAACGGCAAACCGTGCACAATGAAAATTGACACCGGATCAGCCCTCTCCATAATGTTGTGGGCAACCCTGAAGACCATCCTGCCGTCATTCCGGAAGGACCAGCTATCCAGACAGAGTGCGCATCCTAGACTACCAGGGGAACCGGGTCCCCGTCGAAGGAGTAGGCACGTTCCGAATCACCTACGGAGACTTCGAAAAAGACCTGCCACTAACCATCGTCACAAAGCAGCTGCCCAGCCTTCTGGGCATGGGGTGGTTCCAAGCCCTTGGCATGGGCTTCACCGGCGTCCACCGAATGCTCGAGCCATCGTTGAAGGACAGCCTCCTGAACGAGTTCCAGGACGTCTTCGGGGACACGTTGGGCAAGTATGTGGGGACCCCTATTTCCCTAAATTTAGACCCCAACGTAGCCCAAATAAGACTTAAAGCCAGACGGGTTCCTTTCGCATTGAAACCAAAGATCGATGCAGAACTAGACAAATTAATTAAACAAGGGGTGTTGGTCCCCGTTGACCATGCGAAATGGGAAACCCCCATAGTGACCCCAGTTAAGTCTGACGGCTCAATCAGAATTTGCGCCGACTACAAGTGCACGATCAACAAGGCTTTGCAGCCAAGCGCCTATCCGGTGCCGATAGTGCACCATCTACTACACTCCCTGGGGCCAGGAAAATTTTTTGCCAAATTAGACCTAGCACAGGCCTATCAACAATTACCCGTTGACGACGCCACGGCAGAGGCACAAACAATCGTGACTCACAGGGGTGCATTCAAATGCACCAGGCTCCAGTTTGGGGTGAGCGTCGCACCTGAACTATTCCAGAGCACCATGGAGCGCCTCTTGCAGGGGCTGCCGGGGGTGGTGCCCTATTTTGATGATGTTTTAATCAGCGCCCAGGATGAACGACAACTGGGGGACAGAGTGAGGAACGTCCTGACTAGATTTAGGGAAGCAGGACTCAAACTTAAAAAGAACAAATGCATGGTCGCTGTCCCATCTGTCGAATTTTTGGGTACAAGGTTGATGTTGCAGGCATCCACCCCACCGAGAGTAAAGTAAGTGCCATCAAGAGCGCACCCACCCCCAGATCCAAATCGGAGCTCCAAGCCTTCCTTGGACTGCTCAACTTTTACTCGATGTTTTTAAAGGACAAGGCTACCGTCACGGATCCCCTGCACAAACTGTTAGGAAAGAATGTTCCGTGGGTTTGGGGCAAGGCAGAGGCAGCCGCATTTGAGGCTGTAAAGAAACTCTTGTCTGAGGACAGCTTCCTCATTCAATATAACTCGGCGCTACCGCTTGTATTGGTTTGTGACGCCTCCCCCTTCGGAGTTGGTGCTGTCCTAGGCCATAGACTGCCAAATGGCCTAGAGGCGCCCATTGCGTTTTACTCTCACACTCTGTCCAGCGCAGAGCATAACTATAGTCAATTGGACAGAGAGGCTCTGGCTGCAATTGTGGGGGTTAAGAAGTTTCATGAATATCTCTATGGCCGTCAATTCGAACTTGTGACAGACCACCAGCCCTTGCTGGGACTTCTGCCAGTGATAAGCCCACCCCCGCTGCCCTGTCCCCGCGCTTAACCAGGTGGGCCATCTTCCTGTCAGCCTATTCGTACCAGCTTGTCCATCGACCCGGATGGACCTTGGGCCACGCGGACGCCCTCAGCCGCTATCCCCTCCCCAAACTGCTTGTCAACCCCACGCCGGAAGCCCCCGTCCTTTTGATTGACGCCATGACTTTGGGACCTATTTCCTCTTGCGAGGTGGCTAAAGCCTCTGCTAGGGACCCTGTGATCCGCACTGTGATGGGGTGGATCCTTAAGGGGTGGCCTGTCAAGGTGGACGGTGGGGAATACCAGGGTTATGTTAACAAATGTAATGAATTGTTTATGCAAGGGGGTTGCTTGTTGTGGGTGATAGGGTGGTGGTACCAACGAAACTGAGAACGAGGGTCTTAGAGTTACTGCACGAGGGGCACCCTGAAATAGTTCAGATGAAAAGCTTAGCCCGCAGTTACGTATGGTGGCCCAACATGGACCAAGTCATCTCCGAGTGGGTGGGGAAGTGCAGGCCCTGCCAGGAATCTCGCCCCGATCCCCCGATAGCGCCTATCCGTGAGTGGGAGAAACCAAAGGGACCATGGGGGAGGATCCATATTGACTTTGCCGGGCCCTTCCACAGGCAAACATTTTTAATTGTAGTCGATGCCTTTTCAAAATGGCTCGAAATCATACTCATGTCTTCAACCACAGCCGAAGCAGTCATTAAGGCTCTTCGGAAACTATTTGCCACCCACGGGCTACCGGATACCCTCGTATCTGATAACGGGCCTCAATTTACAGCGACTCTATTTGAGAGCTACCTGGCCGGACTGGGCATCCGCCATGCCCTATCAGCCCCTTTCCATCCGGCTTCTAATGGCCTTGCTGAACGTTTCGTAAGAACGGCCAAAGATGCATTGTCCAGGCTAGATGATGGAGACTGGCAGGCCAGGATAGACCAATTTTTAGCAGTCCAGCATGCCACACCATGTACGGCCACAGGGAGAAGCCCAGCCGAACTCCTCATGGGCAGGAAGCTTCGGTGCGTGTTAGACAGGCTTCACCCTAACTACTCGCATGAGAGACCACCGGACTAAGGCAGTTCCAGGTTGGGTCCCCAGTGTTCGCTCGCAATTATGCTAGCGGACCTCTATGGGTTGCAGGAACCATAGTGGGCATAATGGGCCCAAAATCTTACACAGTAGACGTAGGGGGAGACAGAATCTGGAAACGCCACATAGATCAACTAAGGAGGAGAATAGTTAGTGAGGCCAGCATCAACTTAGAAATCTCCGAACCTAACTACAATAACTTTCCCAAAACAGCTAACTCAAGCCCGGGTTCGAGGGAATACTTAGCTGACAAGCCCTGGTTCCAGCGCTGCCCCAGCGAGTCGCCACTCCCAGCCGGGGATAACCACGCCCCGGACAAAATCCAGGAGGTTCCATTGGTGGAGCTGGGAGAGACAGTCCCTCCGACCAGCTCGACACCCCACCCAACACTGAACTGCGCAGGTCGACCAGAACGAGAACTCGCCCAGGTCACCTGCGAGATTTTGTGTGTACTTATGTAAATATTTGAATGTCAGTGCCATCTGGGAAGGGAGGGGTGTTATGTTTTGATACATTTCAGCGGGAGTTTCAAACCTGCTTTAGTTGCTGATTGGCTGACAGCCTCTCCAGGATTGTATATAAGGAGGGCTGCAGCCTCAGAGTTTTTGCTGAAGTCTCACTGTATATTAAAGAGCTGTTGTCACTTGCTTGCTTGTGCCTCTCGTTATTCCCGCGCTACAACAGTGAAAAGGGAGAGAAAGAGATGAAAGAGAAAGATAAGAGGGAGGAAGGGAAGGACAGAGAGAGAGAGGAAGAAAGATGTGAGAGGGAGAGAGAGAAAGAGATGGGAGGGAGAGGGGGAGAGAAAGGGACAGAGAGATGGGAGGGGAAGATGATAGATGATAGATAGATAGATAGATAGATAGATAGATAGATAGATAGATAGATCATAGAAAACACCTGGAGCCAGAAAATCTGGGTTGGCATGATGGGGGGGGGTGTCATGTGACTGGGTGGGAGTGAGTTATGTTGAGTTGGCCACCCAGATCTTGTGGTTCCCGGTGTTTTGTTTTCTGTGGGAAACGGGTCCAAATAGTTCTTTGAATGTTTAAGATTGCAGACCCCTGCACTAGTATTATTAAACCCAGTGGAGTCTATGCTACAAACTTAAACCTTAAACCTTTAACTTTAAAATTTAAAATCTTAAATCTAAAAATTTAAACTTCAGTAATATTCTACCCAGATGGCCACCCATAAGAAAACAGAGAAGCTAGAAAGATTATCAGGAGATATAGAACTTCTAAGGCCCCTTTTTTTATTAATTTTTTTTATTTTATAAACAAACAAACAAACAATACATAATCAATCATTATATCTTCTGAATACATCTTTTAAGTCTTCTTTTTACTCCTCCAATATTTATCATATCTTAATATTGTCATTCCCTTTATTATAACATTTCCCCCATTTTCCTTACTTCTCTATTAATACCTTAATCTATCTTTTAATTATATTAAAAATTAGACAACCATTTTATCCCCACACAACCTTCAAACCCCCACTCCCCACCCCCACCCCCGACTTCCCAGAGCAAAAACAGGGTATAGCATTAAACTAAACATAAGCTAAAATATACTAACTTGCTACAAGATTCAAAACTCCCTCACCCTCTTTAACTCCTCTTTTAAAAATTGTTCATCAGCCTCCCCTTTTAAAATTCTAATTTAAACATTTTAAAACTTTCTTTAAAGCATATCTCTTTAAGAAAGAAAAAAAAGGAAATATTATTTTGCATCCATTCAATTTTAAATTAACCATTTTAGTACTTCATTAAGTTCTTTTTTTCTTTTTTCTTTCTCTCAAAAAAAAATACTTCAATAAAATATTCTTCAGAATATAACCTTAAAGATACTATTAATCCATTGAGTTTAGTTTTTTCTAACTCTTAAATTCATTCTTCAAAATATCAACTTCAAAACTTTCAGAAAACTATCCATTAACTTTAAAGTTAACCATTTTAATACCACAGTCATTTTTTTAAAAAGCTATCCATTTTTAGTTAAACATTTTTACTTAAACTTAAAAAAAAGTGTTAATTTCAAGACTTTTCAAATTTATTATTAAGATCCTCCCCAAAAGAAATTAATCTTCAATTCTTCCTTTCTTTCTATATTTTTTCCAATCCTTCTTCTTCAATAATACTTTCTCTTTCAACATTGCTCCTCCCCCTGCTTTTATTTTCGAAAATTTTTGACTGTAGATTTGAGACTGATGCATCTTTGAAAATTGCTCTCTCCTAAAAGTTATCTCCTTCATTTTGAAACCTCCATTTCTACTCTTCCTGCTTATATAATCAGTCACTTCCTCCCTTAAAAATTGATTCTGTCTATAAAACCAAGAATTCTCACGATAAAGTTTATCAGTGTGCAGGAAAGAGTCTATTTGCTGCTTTTCAATTAACTGCATAGAAGCCTCTGCCAAAACCTCTGTTTTCAATGTAGTAACTTCCATCGTGTTCTTGACAGCCTCTTTTCCCTGCTCCAAAGACAAATTAGTTTGATTTTCTTGTTCTTTTCCAGCCATCAAATCATTTTTGTTCTCCAGATTATAATTTTGAATAGTCCTTTCAATTGATTCCAGTTATAGCAGAAGTATAGAAATTTAAAAGTTCTTGTAAAACCTCTACAGTCACAACTTGTGAATTTGCTGGCTCATATAGTAATGATCCTCCATCCTTGATGTCAGCCATATTTCAATTCCCAGTTTAAGTTTATTCAGCTATCAGGTCAATAAATCCAATAGTTTTCCACACAATTTAGAAGTATAAAGTAGTTGAGGTCAATACCATAGTCTTTTCCATTTCACTAGCACTTTAAATCTTTTTCTTGCCACGTAATCCGGTAGCACTTCATCCCCTGTGTATGTATGTATGTGTGTATGTGTGTGCTTAAAGGGCTTTCAATGCTTGCTCCAAGCCTCTGCAAGCTGAGGTGACTGCATGCTTCAGGTTTGTTTGCAAAGAGGCATTGTGCTATGCTGGGATGTCACTAGGACTGGCTCGATGGTGCATGTTGAGACCCTCTACTCTCCTTCTGAATCTCTGATGAAAGCAGTAGAGGTTGTTGAAGCGGAATGTTGACAGGTTGCCTGGCCCAAACAGCTGGCACCCTGGCAAGCCCCTCAACCGGATCCCTCTCTGTGGGGTGAAGCTGCGGGAGCCACACCGCCTTGAGAGTTGATAACTGGGGCGATGCTGCGGAAACAGCAGATGGAAGTGAACAGAGAGGAGCAGACCCAGGCCCTCGAGTGGAGAGCTCTAGGACCAGTTAATCTCAGCGACTCCAGAGAGTGGGTCTTCACTGCTGACATGAAGCCAGTTGTTGGCAGGACTACCGGAACTGTTCAACCAGCTCAGCATGGGCAGCATTGTGCAGCCTCCTAGTACCAGCCCACCTGGTTGGATTCTTACTCAGCCCACATTCACCTTTCCAGGCCAGGGGACTGCAGTGGCGCCCAGCGGGGCATCAGCCTCGTTTCACTCAGCATGAAGCAGATTATACCTTAGCCTTCCCCTTCGGGCCTGGTCTACCAGGATGACAGCTCCTGCTGGAGTCGGAACGGTACAGCAGCAAGGCCTGTTATGCCAATCCAGTCCGGCACTACAAGGACCACCATTGGGATTGCCTAGATCCAACACCTCCCCAACTCAGCTGCCGGTCCTCAGATGGCCTCCCACCAACCAGATCCCCCCTGGCTGAGCCTTCTACTCTGGCCAGGAGTGGATTCAATACCAATGGAGGCCAGCTCCAGCCCCGTCACAGGCGCCAGCGCCACAGCCAACACTGCCAGCCGCTCCTCCTCCAAGGTTTAGGGTGATGTTTGAGAGGACCCCAGGGAAACTGGCCTACTTCCTCTATCAGATTTGGTTTCACATTGATCGCTATGGGGACCAAAATCAGACCGATCGGAATATGATTTCAGCAATTGTGGATGGCATGAATGAAGGGGAAGCAGCAGACTGGATAGCTTAACTACACAATGAAGGAGCCCCAGAGCTAGAAGATGCAGACGAGTTCATCCAACTATTCCAATGCTGGTTCGAGGACATGACCCACCCAATAGAAGCCGAAGCCCAGATCAATGTGTTGAAGCAGCTGCCCCCCCCCCACCAAAGAATTGTGGGAATTCCAGAGGCTGACTGAAAAACTGAGAGACTGGCCTGAATGCTGTCTCATCTACCACTTCAAAGAAGCACTTGACTCGGACCTTAGACAAGCCTGTGGCATCAGGGGAGTTCTGGAGCATATACAAGCTTGGTACAACAGTGGCCATGGATCTGGAAACCCACCCCCATTGGAAGCCGACTGCAGAGAAACCGGCAAAAAGATCTCTGGGCCACCAAACTCTGGTCAAGCTAACTGATGTGCCGTAACCCATGCCATCCGGGATGATCGAGTGCTACTGATGCAGTCAGCATGGGCACAGGGTATCAGAGTGCCTGGTCCCTGCCCCAGTTCCTCAGGTCAAGACCCCCTCTGAGCTCCAGGGAAAAAGAACCCCAAGGAAGCCACCAGACACGGGGAGAATTACCAAACAGGCTGTTGAGTTCCTCTCCTTCCAACTGGGAATGAGGAAACTCCAGCCAGAGAAACCCCTCCGGGTTCCGCCGAAGAGAGCAGTGGTGAAGACAACCCAATGGTAAGTGAAGCCATCCACCCCTTCACTATAAAGACATGGGTTGTAGTGCCAGAAATGGGAGCCCAAAGGTAGAGGCCGTCATAGACATTGGCTGTACCAGATGCCTGATCAGCCTCCCCATAGTCCAACAGCTAGGGATAGGCACAAGACCCCGTGGTGTTGCAGAAAAATAAATGAATGAATTGAATTTCGAGATCAGAAAAAGCTTTTATTTATTTTGGCCAAAAGGTTCAGACATGCATTCTGTTTTACATTCTGAACAAAAGTCTTTTTAAGACATGTATCTATATAGTAACAAAAACAGGAAGTATCTTAGATCTGCCTCTTTAGCTAGCCCCCCTCCCCTCTTGCTTTAGGCAGGAAGCTCCATGAGGGTTAGTTCTGCATTTTGACATAATACCTCTGCGGTTTGACTACTTGAACTCTCCAACTGTAGAAAGTGTGTTAATTCTGCGGTTTAACTTTTTGAACCCAGCATTTGTCTCTTATATTAACTAGTTAAAGGGGCCCTTCAGAGATCCTCTAGGCTGACCCCATATTATTTCACTCTTATATCCAATTTCATTTTACGTTCTGCCTTATGAGTTAGTTCTGCATTTTGACATAATACCTCTGTGGTTTGACTTCTTGAACTCTCCAACTGTAGAAAGTGTGTTAATTCTGCGGTTTAACTTTTTGAACCCAGCATTTGTCTCTTATATTTACTAGTTAAAGGGGCCCTTCAGAGATCCTCTAGGCTGACCCCGTATTATTTCACTCTTATATCCAATTTCATTTTACGTTCTGCCTTATCCCCCCTTTAAGACTCTATTTTACTTGTTTACAATTGAGTCTTACCTATTACAGAGCTTAATTCAACAATGTAAGCATATAACATTTGACATAACATAATCAATTCAGGATAAGATACATAGTAATGCAAAGGAAAGACAAGTAATACATATGATTTTCAAATCTTATTCTCTGAAGCACTTTCTCTAATTACTCAGTTGAGAGTTGTACATATGTTCCTGCATCAGAAACTTCATTTTCATCAAAGAGATCAGGGTCAATTTTACAGTCTATAAAGAGTTTAGAGTTTATTGGATTTCTATTCTGCCCTTCTCCCAGGGGACTCTCCATCAAAGGCTTTCCATCAAAATCAACTCTTTTTTTTTCAACTCTTATCACTTTCACTGCTCTCATAGCTAGTTGTCTGGACAAGGAATAAAGGCCAGGCCTGTCACAACAGGAATAACATCTGTCTAATCCAGCCAGACCCAGACAACTAAGAGAACCACATTTCTGTTGTTTGTAACTTCTGACCCATTTTGGATGCCCGGTCGTTGGCAATCTCTCTGACCACACCTGACTTATTCATGTAAAAACAACAGTCTTCTCCCAAGAATACACACAAGCCACTTTCTTGGGCCTTGACCAAGGTCCCTGCAATTTGGTTCAGGCTTTCTTGGAATTCCTCTGACAATTGCTTGAACTGTGTTATGGAGTGTTATCTGTGTGTTATATGTGTTATCTCTTCTTTTTGGCTTCTGGTCATATTTTTAGCTATTATCTTTGTTTTGGCTGTATTTATTTTAAAACCAGATACCTGTCCATATGGATTAATTATATCCATCAAGGCTGTAATCGATTGTGCTGGTTGGGCTAAGGTAACAACCAGGTCATCCGCAAATGCTCATAACTTATACTCATGCTATCTAATTTTGATTCCCTTTATTGTATCTGTCCCACATATTTTACTCAGTAAAATTTCCAGTGTCAAAATAAACAGCAATGGAGACAAAGGACAACCTTGCCTTGTTCCTTTTTCTATATTAAAATTATCTGTTAAACCACTATTGATTAATATTTGCGCTGTTTGTTTCTGATATATTGCCTTAATAGATTGTATAAAATATTCTCCACGTTGCATGCTTTCTGTTAATTTCAATAAAAAATGCCAATTCAATCTATCAAAGGCTTTCTCCGCATCCAAAAATACTAGCACTGCGGGGACCTGGTTGCTCCTCCCCAAATACTCTAGTAAATTAACAATTTGCCTCACATTACTTTTCATTTGTCTACCATTTATAAAACCAGTTTGATCATAATGAATCATTTGCTGCATAATTGTCATTAATCTATTAGCAAAAATCTTATAATCTGTATTTAAAAGTGAAATCGGCCTGTAGTTTTTTGGATCTGTATGATCTTGACCCTCTTTTGAGATCAAAGAAATAAAAACTGTCTTCCAAGTTGGAGGTACCTCTCCTCCCTGTTGTATATTGTTAAATAGTTCCTTCAGTGGTTCCACCATTTCCTCCTGTAAACTTTTATAATAAACAGCTGTCAAACCATCCGTCACAGGAGCTTTGCCCACTTTCAATTGCTTAATTGCAAACAAAATTTCATCGGAAGTTATCAATTGGTTTAAACTATCCCTCTGCTCTTTTGAAGTTATATAAATATTCTCTTTCTGCAAATATCTATCTGTCTCTTGAATTTTATCACCAGTATACAGCCTTGAGTAAAACTCTAAGAAAGATTTTTTAATCAATTCTTGCTCATAAACCTCTTTGCCCTTGTATTTTATTTTCTCTATAGTCCTTGACTTCTGCTTTTTCCTTAACAAATATGCTAACCACCTGCCTGGTTTATTAGCATTACAAAAAGTATTATGTTTAGCATATTGTAAGTTAGTTGCCACTTGATCTGCTATTATAACATGTTAAATTGACCTTTTAGTAAATTAATTGCCTCTTTAATTTTCTTATCTGTTGGATTAGCTATTGAAGCTCGTTCCTGTTTTCTAATCTCTTCTTCCAATTCTTTTCTTTTTTCCCCCTGTTTCTTTCTATATTTATTATTCAGATATATGAAAATACCTCACATATATGCTTTACTTGCATCCCATACCATTTCCATAGGAACAGTCTTTACAGGTTTTGAGGCCATTTACAGTTTGGATTAATCTTTATATTTTAATCAGAAGCCAAAAGGAAAAGTTCATCAAAGTCAAAAGTTTTCCCCAATCTTAAATTGATGTCTTAAAATCCTCCTTCTCTCATTACAAAATTTCTTTCAGACAAAAGGCTGCCAACGAAATGAAACTTTCCTTTAACTTTCACTTTCCACGCCCTTTCAAGCCTCAATCGCCATTTTGTTGCAAATTTACTAAATTGTTACTTCTGAAGAAGGCAATAAACATTGGAGTTAAGTTTGAATACTTGCAGTCTGACTTCTCCTGGCTTGTTCTGCCTGCAGCAATTTAGGATGTTGGAAATCCCCTCATTTGTTATTGGCAGAATTGGTCGCGGCTTCTTGCTCTGCTAGTTAGCAGAGGCATCCCAGGTCCGGAGCAGATTGACAGGCTTCTAGGGAGCTCTCGCCCTTCATGCCCCCGAATTTCTCCTAGGGTACTTGGGGGGCTCTACATGTTGGCTCTCCTCTCTCCCCTTTGCCTGGGGAGAGGGTTTCCAAGCCACCAGACAGCTGTTTTTCTTTCTTTTTTTTATTGAAAAGTTTTACAAAAAAATTTTTTTTCCCAGCATTCCCCCACCCTTTTCTCTCCCCTCCACCACCCCCACATCCCTTCTCCCCATCCCACCCTCCCCCCCAGACTTCCCAGAGAAAAATACAGAGTATTTCAATTAACAATCATAAGCTAAATTAACCTAACTATCCTTAAACTACCAAATCCCCCCACAAAGCCTTAACTCCACTATAGATAACATAATACTTCTAAAATTTAACATTCATTCATAAGCTATTTGATATTTTCTTGTCTGATACTTATTTTGAATATAGTCAATCCATCTTCTCCATTCCGATATATATCTTTCTTGTGTATAGTCCTTCAAATATGCTGAAATTTTCGCCATTTCCGCTAGATTCGCTACTTTCAATGTCCACTCTTCAATAGTAGGCAAAAAGTCCTTCTTCCAGTATTGTGCTACGAACAGCCTAGCTGCTGATATTAAATTTAAAATCAATTTAGTCCAGACATTTGTTTTTCTGCTGTTCTGGCGGCTTTTACGGTGCCAGGGATCGGGCGCTCACGGAGGAGCATCTACAAGGCACGCGGAGCCAACTGGAAGTCCCTGATTACTAACCTTCTGAAAACAAAAGGAGAGGAGAGGCCAAAACCGTCGCGGCCTCTCGAGTGGACCATGGACTGTCAGGCGGCTTTTGAGAATCTGAAATTACTGTTCACTGCCAAAACGGTCCTTAAACATCCTGACATGGAAGCCCCATTTATTCTTCAGGCTGACGCCAGCGATGTGGCCATCAGGGTGGTGTTATTCCAAACAAATGCCAAGGGGAAGTTGCAACCCTGTGCCTATACCTCTCGGAAATTATCAGAGACCGAGAGGAGGTGGGCCATATGGGAGAAGAAGGCTTTTGCTGTTCATTGGGCACTATTAATGTGGAGACATTTCCTTGAAGGGGCAAAGCACCCTTTTGAGGTGTGGACTGATCACAAAGACTTAGAGGCTTTAAAAACACCATGAAAACTGTCGCCTAAGCAAGTCCGCTGGGCCCAACACTTTAAACAATTTAATTTCTCCCTGCGCTACCTGCAGCACCCACTGCAGAGGAACTTCCCGGCAGCCCACAAGTGCCAAGGAAATACCGAGACCTGTCAGACATCTTTAGCGAGCAAGATTGCAACTTCCTCCCCCCTCACCCCCCAACAGTTTGTGCAATAGAATTCATGCTGGGAGCAAAGCTGCCTAAACCAAAGATGTACTCTATGACTCCAAAAGAAATGGCTGAGTTAAGAAAATACATTGACACCAATTTAGCGTGGGGTTTTATCCAGCCCGCCAAATCCAGAGTGGCAGCCCCCGTATAATTTAAAGAGAAAAAAGATGGGGGGATGAGGCTCTGCATGGATTTTTGTGGAATTAAGGCATGGGGAACACCTCCCCCTCCCCCTCATGAAAGACATGCCAAGTTACTTAGCCAAGGGCAAGGTGTTCACCAAACTGGGCCTGAGAGAATCCTATTACTGCATATGGATTAGAGAAGGGGACGAATGGAAGACAGCTTTTAACTGCCCACTTGGCAGCTTCCAGTTCAAAGTCATGCCATTTGGCCTGCCAAGGGCCCCCAAAGTCTTCATGCAGCTGATAAATGGGGTGCTACAAAAGCACCTATACAAAGGGGTCTTAGTTTACCTAGATGACATTCTTGTATTCAGTGAGACTCTAGAGGAGCATGTAAAGCTAGTGCAGCAAGTGCTGAAAAAACTCCTAGCCGCAGAGCTTTACGCGAAACTGTCAAAATGTGAATTCCATAAATTCCCTAGATTACCTAGGCTACCGAGTGTCAAGCAAAGAGTGGAGATGGACCCAGGAAAAGTGAAGACCGTGCTAGACAGGCAGCCCCAATGCACCCGCAAACAGCTTCAAAGCTTCCTGGGTTCTGCAAACTTCTATAGGCAATTCATCCCAGCATTTGCAGAAGTTGCCTTGCCCTTAACAGAGTTATTAAAATTAGGGGCCACCCCCACAAAACCATGACCGACTCAACTGCTCACCTGGTCAATAGACTGCCAAAAGGCCTTTGAAAAATTAAAACAGCTCTTTGCTAAGGAGCTGATCCCTTCAACACCCTGACCCAGAGAAACAATTCATCCTCCAGGCAGATGCTAGCAATTTATTTATTTATTTATTTATTTATTTATTTATTTATTTAAATTTCTATACCACCCTTCTCCAATATAGGACTCAGGGCGGTGCACAGCCAAAGTAAAAACCAGACATAGAAAATCTAAAAACTGATTAAAATAATTAAATAATTTGGCCATAATTAAAAACAATTCCAGTTTAAAATAGTTTAAAAATTTGGCTCAAGCCAGCCCAGCTAGTTGGAATAAATGGGTTTTCAGGGCCCGACGAAAAATCCGGAGGTCTGTTATTGTACGTAACTCTGGGGGGAGGTTGTTCCAGAGGGTGGGCGCCGCCACAGAGAAGGCTCTCCCCCTGGGGGTCGCCAGCCGACATTGTCTGGCGGACGGCACCCTGAGGAGGCCCACTCTGTGCGAGCGTACTGGCCGGTGGGAGGCTATTGGTGGCAGAAGGCGGTCTCGTAAGTACCCCGGCCCTAAGCCATGGAGCGCTTTAAAGGTGGTCACCAACACCTTGAAGCGCACCCGGAAGACCACCGGGAGCCAGTGCAGCTCGCGCAGGAGGGGTGTCACATGGGAGCGCCCCGTCGCCCCCATAATCCCCCGCGCAGCCGTGTTCTGGACCAGCTGGAGCCTCTGGGTGCACCCCAGGGGGAGCCCCATGTAGAGAGCGTTACAGTAGTCCAGGCGGGAGGTGATGAGTGCTTGAGTGACTGTGCGTAGGGAGTCCCGATCTAGAAAGGGGCATAACTGGCGTATCAGGCAAACCTGATAAAAAGCCCCCCTGGCCACGGCCGTCAAATGATCTTCTAAAGACAGCCGTGCGTCCAGGAGGACGCCCAAGTTACGAGCCCTCTCCGTGGGGGCGAGTGATTCACCCCCAATAGCCAGCAATGGCATCAGCTGGCTATATCGGGACGCCGGAAGCCACAGCCACTCGGTCTTGGAGGGGTTGAGTCGGAGCCTGTTTCTCCCCATCTCCTAGCAATGTGGTGGTGATGGCTGTACTCCTACAGAAGGACCCACAGGGCCAGCTTCTGCCCTGCACGTATGTGTCCAAGAAGCTCACTGACACCGAGAGATGGTGGGCAATTTGGGAGAAGGAAGTCTACACAGTCCACTGGCCCTCCTCTCCTGGAGACATTTTTTTGAAGGGGGTAAAGTGCCTTTCAAGGATTGGACTGATCACAAAAACTTTGAAGCCCTAAAAAAACCCAGAAAACACTCTCTCAAACAAATCTGCTGGGCACAATACTTCAGGTGGTTTAACTTTGAGTTAAAATACATCCCAGGGAGGAAGAACCAGAATAGAATAGAGTAGAGTAGAGTAGAGTAGAGTAGAGTAGAGTAGAGTAGAGTAGAGTAGAATAGAATAGAAAATTAGAATAGAATAGAATAGAATAGAATAGAATAGAATAGAATAGAATAGAATAGAATAGAATAGAATAGAATAGAATAATTCTTTATTGGCCAAGTGTGATTGGACACACAAGGAATTTGTCTTTGGTGCATATGGTCTCAGTGTACATAAAAAGATATGCTCGTCAAGAATCACAAGGCACCACAAGCAGTGACAGCCATATGGTACAATAAGCAATCAAATCATACTAGGAAACAATATCAATATAAGTCGCAAGGATATAAGGAACAAAGTTACAGTGATGCAGTCACAAGTGGGAAGAGATGGGTGATAGGAATGATAAGACCAATAGCAATAGTAATGGAGCCTTAGTGAATAGTTTGAGAGTTTGAGGAAATTATTTGTTTAGCAGAGTGATGGCGTTCGGGGAAAAACTGTTCTTGTATCTAGTAGTCTTGGTATACAGTGCTCTATAGCGTTGTTTTGAGGGTAGGAGTTGAAACAATTTATGTCCAGGATGCGAGGGGTCTGTAAATATTTTCACAGCTCTCTTTTTGACTCGTGCAGTATACAGGTCCTCAATGGAAGGCAGGTTGGTAGTAATTGTTTTTTCTGCAGTTCTAATTATCCTCTGAAGTCTGTGTCTGTCTTGTTGGGTTGCAGAACCAAACCAGACAGTTATAGAGATGCAGATGACAGACTCAATTGTTCCTCTGTAGAATGGTATCAGCAGCTTCTTGGGCAGTTTGAGCTTCCTGAGTTGGCACAGAAAGAACATTCTTTTTTGATGTTTTTGATTTTAGCTGTCCATTTTAGGTCTTGAGATATGATAGAACCTAGAAATTTGAAGGTCCCTACTGTTGATACTGTGTTGTCTAATATTGTAAGAGGTGGTAGTATGGGAGGCTTTCTCCTAAAGTCTACCACCATTTCTACGGTTTTGAGTGTGTTCAGTTCCAGATTATTCTGGTTGCACCATGAGGCTAGTTGTTCAGCCTCCCGTTTGTATGCGGATTCATCGTTGTCTCGAATGAGACCAATCAATGTTGTATCATCTGCAAACTTCAGTAGTTTAACAGATGGATCGTTTGAAATGCAGTCATTGGTATATAGAGAGAAGTGGAGAAAGCATACATCCTTAGCTAACACATTATCGAGAAAACTACAGTTCAATAGTCGGAGGGAAGAAGTCATCCATACAGGACAAATCTGATCCCATACAGGACAAACTGTCAGCCAAACTAAAAACAGCGCTCCCAGCTGACCAATGGCTTGCAGATAATAAAGAAGCTTGAAGCTGGAAGTCTTATAGCACAGCCACGACTCATGACTGGCAGACCATTTTGGTTTCTTGAAAACTCTGCACCTGGTCAGAAGACAGTTTTGGTGGCCAAAGATGAAGGCCAATGTGGAATATTACATAAAAATCTGTGCCACTTGTGCAGCCATGAAAATGAGACCAGGAAAACCTCCTAGGCTCCTCGAACAAGTGGTCGATCCCAGCTGACCCTGGGAGGAAATCACAATGGACTTTATATTCGAGCTCCTAGAGAGTGTTCTTTGTATAAATTCCTTGTCTTTTAGTATTGATTGATTCAATGTCAATCTCCAATTTCTCTTTTGTCCTTTCCACTTAACTCCAATTGGATGATGATCTGCCCAAGATCACCTTCTGTTTCTATTTCTTGCACATTTGACTTTAAATCCGGTGACATCTATGTCATATCTATTCTTGACCAAGATATAAGTCTATTTAAATAAAATGAGTGTTGATTTCTTTTAGTATTTATTTCTCTCCATACATCTTGAATACCTATTTCTTCCACCATTTTAAAGAAAGTTTTTGGAAGCGTTTTTCTAGCTTTTTACTTACTTTACTACTTTTATAGTCCAATTCTGTGTCTACAATTGCATTGAAATCTCCTCCCACACAAATATTTTCATATTCCAATTCAGTAAATTTCTTATGCAGTTTTTCATAAAAAATTTATTCTTTATAATTTGGTGCATATATTGCTACCAAAAGTATTTCTTTATAATTCATTGTTACCTCCACCATCAATATTCTCCCCTCTTCATCTGCAAAAATTTGTTTTGCTTTTATTGTTTCTTTAATATATAGAACCATGCCTCTTTTCTTTTGTTGTGCTAATTAGAAGTACCGTGTTTTCCCAAAAATAAGACTGGGTCTTATTTTCTTTTAGGCTTGAAAGTAAGCACTTGGGCTTATTTTTGGGGAGGTCTTTTTTTTTTTTTTTTTTTTTTGAGGTGCAGGAGCTGGGTCCCTTAACTGCGGCCCACAAATTAGCTGATCTAGCAAGGGCTGGGAGATATGTCTCTCCAGGTGCCTGGAGATGTTTCCAGTGCACTCTTGCTAGCCCCAGCCTTGCCCACGGTGCCAGGCAACCTTGCAGCCAGTGGCCCCTCTGTTCTGCAGCTCACCTTGTGGCTATGAAGCAGGCAGCGACCATGGTTTGCACTCTGACAGGCCTGGAGCTCAGGCGTTGCTTAGGCTGCTGCTACGATGAGGCAGAAAGCCATGTGGGCCATCGGAATTGCCCCCCCCCCCCGCATCTCTACCTGGATGCTGCAGCTTGAGAAAAGGACAGGCAATTGTGGAAGATTGTGGGAAGTGTGTGCTTACAGTAGAAGCAAAGTCCAACATTCAAGTGATCAAATGTCTGTGTGAGAGAGAGAGAGAATGAGAGAGAGAGAGAGAGAGAGAGAGAGAGAGAGAGAGAGAGAGAGAGAGAGAAACAATGGAGGGGAGTAACAAGAACTGCAGGCAACACTGTTTGAAAGTGTTTCCTCTCTGCCATTTCACTTTCTCTCTCTGTCTCTCTCACACAGAGAGACAGTTGATGAGAAACAGTGAAGGGCACTGACCCTCCCCGCCTGCAGCTCGGCACCTGCTCAGGGTGGCGTCCCGAGGCACAACCTCTGCTTGGACAACCTCCGCATGACCAATGTGAGAAATATGCTCCCTCGCAGCACCTCCTCTCTGGGCCTCACCTGACTCAAAAACCAGGGATCCTGCAGGCATCCCGGCCACTTAAATGCCGCCCAAATCCCTGGGTTGTTCGCAACTTGAGCGTCCTGCCACTCGTGGCTGTGCTGGTATGTCAAACGTCATGCTGCAAGGCTTGTTGTGCGATTGTAAAAGAAAGAAAGAAAAAAAGAGGAAGGAAGGAAGGAAGGAAGGAAGGAAGGAAGGAAGGAAGGAAGGAAGGAAGGAAGGAAACAAAGAAAGAGAGAGAGAAAGAGAGAGAGAGAGAGAGAGAGAAAGACCTGGGTCTCTGCTGCTTCTGCTTTTGGCTGGAAAGCAGAAGCAGCAGAGACCCTGGCTTGTTTTTCTCTCCCAAACTCTGCGCAGGAGTGGCAGCACCGCCATGAGGTTTATCTTGGAGCAGGACCCTGCAAGGCATTTTGTGGCATTGCACGCGTGAATGGCAACACTGTCATAAGCTTCATCACACCACCACAGCTGGCAGCCTGCCACTTGTGATTGCGCCAGTATGTTGAACCTCAAGCTATCAGGCTTGTTCTGCTATTGTGTGCACAAGTGGAGACACTGCCACGAGGTTTGACATACTGGCACATCTGTGAGTGGCAGGATGCCAGCTGTGCCAGCGTGATGAAGCTCGCAGCGGTACTGCCATTCACATGTACAACATCACAACAATCCTTGCAGGGTCCTGCTCCAAGAGGCTGTACTGTCACAACAAGTCTCAGACTCATTTCTGGTGGAGTTTAGGGGAGAGAAAGAAAGACTTCTGCAGTTTCTGCTGCTTTCCTTGCGTGCAGCCAAAAGTTCACAAAAGGCAGGAAGGTGAAATGCCAAACTGAACCCATACCCACACCTCGTGTATAGACTGCCCCTGAATTGTTATCATTTATGGTGGAGATGTGTTAAAGCAAAGAAATTTTGGAAGTAAGTTTCATACAGAAAATTCTTTAAATGAAGATAAAGATGAAACCAGAACGTTTTCTTTTGGATATAATGGAAAAAGACTTGGAGAAAAAATTCAGAACTTTGATCTTATCTATGTTGACCATGTCCCACCATGGACAAATGGCTACAGAAGCTGATGGAATTGGCAGAAATAGCTAAATTGACTGTTCGATAAAAGAAAAGAATATAAGTACCTTTATTGCCACATGGAGACAGTTTCTGAACTTTGTGCTTGAGGTGAAAAAAATGAAACCTTGATTTTGGGTTTTACTGATTAGACTGATATGTGCTAATAGAAATGGCTAATTTATATTACTATGCAGAAGCAAAAATTTGTTGTTTGATGTTAATGCTTTATTTTACTGTAACAGAAGGACTTGGAAATCAACGCCTTTTACCCCTTTTCCCCAGCCCTTTTTCACTTCTCTTTTCCCCCTTTCCCCTCATTTTTCTGTTTTCTTTTATATTTTGTACCTTATTTCATAACCTAATAAAAATTTCTGATGAAAAAAGAAATACAAATGTGATCATAAAAGTTCAGTCTAGCACAGGAGTGTCAAACTCAAGGCCTGTGAGCCATAAGTGGTTAGATCCAGCCTGCGGGGCTGCCCTGGAAATAACAAAGAGCTGGCCCATGGCAGCCCAGCCCAGCCCAGCCCAGCCCAACTTGGAACCAATCTGCAACGTGATGGTGGCCATCCAGGCCGATACGCAGCCAGCTTTAAATCCGCTCTTGAGCGCATGTGGGGCCTGGTGTCCCCAGGGACAGTCTTGCCCTGCAGGCTGTTTTGAGTGCTTCTCTTTCACCCAGGACGCCAGTACTCACACACTCACTGCCTCCTGGGCGCACCCCTATGGGGCAGGGGCGAGGTGGCAAGGCAGTCTCTCACTGGCTCTAGGGCAGCCGTGCAGGTTGGATCAAGGCCCCAGTGCAAGAACAAATGCCGTCTGTGGCCTAGGTGGGCTGCTCGCTTGCACGTGCTGCCCTTGCCATTTGAGGGCAGGTACAAAGCCTTCAACTGAGCAAAGCCTTCACACCCTTGTTCAGCCTACCAAAGCTCACCATGCCAGGGGAGGAATGAGACCCATTGTCCCATGGAGCTGAGCACTGCTTGAGTGGGGAGGAGGAGAAGAGCGGTGAGGGTTTGTGCCAGCTGGCTGGCCAGGCAGGGAGTAGGTCGGGTAGGGCTGGCTGGCTGGGGAGAGGGGATGATGGCTGTTCAGATGGCTCCTGCTGTCACTGCCACCAGCAGCTTGGGTGCCCGGCTCTATCCAAGCTGAAGAAAGTGGAGGTGTAGCAGTGGGATTGCCTTCACAGATCGCTCCATTTCCAAGTGCCCCATTTGCATGCAAATGCCCCACTTGCATGCAGGCAGGCTCCATGGGGCAATGGGTTCTCATTTCTCCCCTGGTGCAGCAAGCTCTGGCAGGCTGGACATGGGTGTGAAGGCTTCGTTCACTTGAAGGCTTTGTTCATTCCCTCAAAAGTAAGGCCAGCACATGTGAAGCCCTCTTGCCAAGTGCAAAGGTCCTCTGGCAGCTGCACTTGCAACTGGCTTGCAACAGCTGAGTTACACACCCTGTGTCAGCCTCCGACTTTACTGCTTTGGCTGCCATAAGAAATGGGTGGGAGAGAATTAGAGACCGTGGCAGGGGGGAAGTGTGCTGGAGGATTTTGAAGAAACGAAACCTAATCTCCAAAGTGGCTATCGAGTCAACCGTCATCGCGTTCCTGATTGATGACAATGCCAGACGTGCTTCCACCTGACCTCTGGGAGACCTTTGGATTGGGTGATTGATGATGGACAGTGGGAGGGGATGCTTTCTATATGCAACTTTCACGCCTATTGCTTTAGTTTCAGCTTTTCCTTGGTAGCGTTCATTTCATTTTCCAGTAAAAGTACATTACTCTATAATAATGGAGTTTGGCTCATTCTTTCCTGGACTTTGAAGGAAGCACACCTGACATTAAGCTGAAACTCACTCCAGTCATCCTGGATAACCACCAAGGGGTCTGAGATCCAGATCATGTCGGACCAGGAAACTGAAGGACAGATGGGAGCATCGGGTTCTACGATACCTTCACTTCAAGAAGAGAAAGAGGCTGCCGAATGGTTGGAAAAACTCCAGCTGAGAGAGGAGCCTGAGGAAGCCAGATGGTCAAAAGGAGTAGGAAGGTTACCGGACTGGGGGGGGATGCCCGCCCCAGGGAGTAACCAGCTCCAGACCCCGTAAGAGAGAGGCAGTGTGGCTGCAAGAGCAAAAGGAAAGCCTCATGTTGGCACAGGCATTGCAACTCCTCCGTTATGTTGAAGAAAGCCGGAAAAGCCATGAGTCTTATGGGTTCCCTGTGGAGAAGGGAGGAGACGGCCCCAGGGGGGAGCCGGAAGAAACAGCCTGTGGGGGAGAGGAAGAGGAAGCTGGGGAAGAAACATCTCAGGCTTCTGGAGCTCAAGCGAGGGATGCAGCACCCCAGGGACCCCCAGCCTTGCAGGCCCCACCCCGCAGATGCAAAAAGCCAAAAATTCCCCCCCTAACCGGAAAATATGATGGGAATCCGAAGACCTTGGGGCTTTTCTTGACCCAAGTGTGGAACCACATGCAGGACTGGGGGAAGGATTACTTATCAGATGCGGCACAAGTGAGATGCATCACGAATGTCTTAGAGGGAGTAGCAGCTGAATGGATGGTGGTCCTCCACAATAATAACTCTCCCTTGCTGAGGAATTACAACCTGTTCATGGGGGCTCTTAGGAGGTGGTTTGAAGACGACCTAGCTGAACGGAAAGTGAGACTTAGAATGAAAGGCATCCAGCAAGGCTGGAGATCAGTGGCAGAATATACCCAAGAATTCCGCGAGCTGGCACCCTACATGACAGGGTGGTCAGAAGCGGCTCTACTGGAGAGCTTCAAAGATGGGCTGAATGAAGAGATATACAAGGACTGTAGAGGCCGGGGGGGTCCCCAAAGATTTGCAGAGTTGGTATATAGCAGCTGAGGATGTGGAGATCGAGCTGGCCCGAAGCCGACTCCGAGGGGGGCATGCTGGAGACCCGTCATCCTCCTTTCACTGTAAAGGAGCACCTAAGATGGCCGAGGGGAAGGCGGAATTCAAACCGAAGTCCAAGCCCTTCACCTGTTTCAAATGTGGGAAGGAAGGACATCAGGCTGCCGAATGTTTCTCCAAACCAGTACCAAAGACCATCGGTTTGGGACCAAAGAAGGCCGACAAACCACCCGCAAAAACCTGCGGCACCGCCCTGAAAGGAGAAGTCGTTGAGTTCGCTCCTCGAAACAAGGGTGAGCTGGGAACTCTGACTACCGACGACGACAGCGAGACGGACTCCGACTCCGACTCCGATGATTTGGTGAGTCACACAGAGGACCCCATGCTCATCCCCATAGAAATAAGGGTGCCATCCACAGGGACACAAGCGCAGATGTTAGCCCTATTAGACTCTGGGTGCACCAGGTGCATAATCAGCCCGAAGGTGGTGGAAAAGATGGGCCTGAGACTAAAAACGTTAAAGAAGCCCATTGCGTTCTGTCAATTGGACGGATCAATTGCAGGAGGGGGCCCAGCCAGCTTTGTGACCGAACTCATTGAAATGCAGTTGGGGGATCATGTAGAGAGTCTCAGATTTATTGTGGCCCCTGGCATGGAACGACCCCTCATACTTGGGCTGCCTTGGCTCCGCAGATGGAACCCACGGGTTAATTGGAAGAAGGGGGTCTTGCGTATTCGCACCGGAAAACCGAGATTAGAGAGGGAACCCTCCCCCCAGAGGACAGGACAGGACCCGAAATGGCGGAAATGGCACAGTAGGCCACATTGAAGGGGAGGAGAAGATCCCAAAAAAGTATTGGGATCTCCGTGAAGTTTTTAGTGAAAAGACCTCAGATGTACTGCCTCCCCACAGAGCTACGGACTGTACCATTGAAATACTCCCAGGTGTGAAGCTCCCTAAGCCAAAAATCTACCCCATGACCACTTGAGAATTAGGGGAATTGCGAAACCTTATTGATAAAAATCTAAAACGGGGGTTTATCCAACCTGCCAAACCAAAGGTGGCGGCACTGGTATTTTTCCAAGAAAAGAAGGATGGTTCCTTTCGCTTGGTAGTTGATTATAGAAATCTAAATGCTATTTGCGTGGAAAACGTTTACCCCCTACCACTCATGAAGGACATGCTATCTCATCTAGGGAAAGGGAAAATCTTCACCAAACTTGACTTACGGGAGGCTTACTATCGAGTGAGAATTAAAAAGGGGGATGAATGGAAGACAGCATTTAGTTGCCCACTTGGATGTTTCCAGTTTAGAGTACTCCCGTTTGGACTACAGGGAGCCCCTGCTGTGTTCATGCAATTGATTAACGAAGTACTGCATGAGGTCCTGTTTAAGGGGGTCCTGGTCTACTTGGACGACATTCTTATCTACTCAGAGAACATGGACAACCATGTGAAGTTGGTGTGAACGGTCCTGAAAAAACTCACGGCTGCTGAACTATATGCCAAACTTTCTAAGTGCGAATTCCATCAAAGCAAAATTGACTATCTTGAATATCGCATATCGCATGAGGGGATAGAGATGGACCCTGGAAAGGTTCGGGCCGTATTGGGATGGGCCGCCCCATGCACCCGCAAACAACTACAGAGTTTCCTGGGATTTGCGAATTTCTATAGACAGTTTATCCCCTCATTTGCAAAAATTGCTCTGCCAATAACAAATCTTCTGAAAACTAAAGGTGAGGCAAAACCAAGGCCCTCATGACCTCTTGAATGGACTATGGACTGTCAAGCAGCTTTTGAAATGACTGTTTGCTGCTGAACTGGTCCTCAAACATCCAGACATGGAAGAGCCTTTTGTAGTACAGGCTGACATGAGTGACGAGCAGTACTTCTGCAAAAGAACGCAGAAGTGGAATTACAACCCTGTGCTTACATGTCCCGTAAATTATCAGAAACTGAGAGGAGATGGGCCATAAAGGAAAAAGAGGCTTTTGCAGTGCAATGGGCATTGTTAACATGGAGACAATTTCTGGAAGGAGCAAAGCACCCTTTTGAAGTTTGGACTGATCACAAAAATCTGGAGGCATTGAAAACACCACGTAAACTGTCACCAAAGCAAGCTCGTTGGGCCCAGCACTTCAACCGTTTCAACTTCACTCTACGCTACATTCCTGGTGGAAAGAATTTCATGGCGGATGCACTCTCCAGATTGCCTCAATACAACAGTACCAAGAAAGAAGTGGTTCAACCCATCATCCCTTCGACACAACTGGCAGCGCCAATGACTACCAGAGCACAGGCAAGGGCCTATCCAGCCCTTTCGGGCGACCTACTCCAGAAACTGCAAGAAGCCCTAAAAACTGATGAATGGTTTAAAACCCATTAGGGGCTTGTCCAAGTACTTGTCGTGGAATTGTTTGATTAGCCTATCTACTTTCACATTCCAACTCTTGACTCAGGTAGCTTCAGAAAGGGTACCCTTTCCAGTGTACTAAGCATTGTAATTGACCCCTATATATTTTCTTGACTTCATAATGGGTTTCTCCTTGTACCACTATAGGAGGAGGAGGTGGTTGGGCTTGAGGTCTTAGGTTGGACCAACTGAGGATTTCAGCAAGCTACATTGTATTTTTCCTAGAATGTGAAGGAGGCTCAGCTGAACTGTCACTGGGTTAATTATTTTTACTATTGGGAAAGGACCTAGGAACTTGAATCCCAATTTCTTGCTAGGCAGCCTTAACTGTATGTATTTGGTGGATAGGAAAACCTTATCCCCCACCCGGAAGGGGGTTGGAGTGAATGGTGCTTGTCTGCCTGTTTTTTATATTCCTCTGCTGCCTCTGACAGTACTTTCTTAGTATTTTCCCACTCCTTCTTTAATGATTCCATCCATTCTATTAAAGACATGGCTGAAGGGGGCTCTCTGGGCAGCTCAGGCATGGGGACAAACTCCATGCTGCTGGTGACCTGGAAAAGGGTCAGTCCAGTGCTACTGTGCACTGCATTGTTGTAAACCACCTCCGCAAATGGTAACAGATCTCCCCAGTTCTCTTGTTGGTAATCCACATAGCATCTTATGTATTGCTTGGATAGAAAGCCAAACTAAGCCCTTGGATGGACCTGATGGACCTCAAGAATTCCCTCCAGAATTTGACAATAAACTGGACTCCTTGGTCTGAGATAACCCGGTAGATATTCCATGCAGACGGTAGATGTTTTTGATGAATAGTTTAGTGATGAATTGTTGAATTGTTGGCAGAAGCCATGGAGGAGGACAAGCAAGAGATGCTTGCTGGGATGGATGAAATATTTAGAGTATACACAAGATATGCATCAAGAAATAAACTACCTAGAGAGGTATATGTGAGATTTAACAAGAAGGCACTAAGATACATCAAAGAGCAAGAGATATAATAGGATATATAATATCAAAGGAAGAGAGATAATATTTCTGAAACAAGTCCCTAGAAGAGTAAGAGACATGAGAAAACAATACCAATTTCTGACAAGTCAATTAATTAAGTATCAAGTAAATTTCAGATGATTGATACCTGAGGAAATTCTGGTGACATGGATGGATCAAAGGCATAGATTGGATACTATAGAGAAAGCAGAGCAATTTTATGATGAGCAATTTGGATCATATGAGGAAAAAATAGTGAGGAGATAGATGACCAGAAACAAGAAGCATCATCAGGAGGAGGAAACAAAAAGAAGATGAAACAGAACTAAAGGAGAGAGCAGAACGAGAAGGTGCAAAGAAAAAAGAACAGAGAGAAATAAGAGCGACCAGAACAATAAGACCTATCTACAAGTAAAACTATGGAAGATGAAATAAAACTACTGCTGATCAATATAAATGGACTGAATTCTCCTATGAAAAGCAAAAGGACTTTTAACAAATTAGGAAAGTTAAAATTAACTTTATTTGTCTTCAAGAGGTCCATATCAAAAAACAACACAACAAATTATTGGAATATCCTAAAATTGGGAAACTATACCCTGTTTCCCTGAAAATACTACCTACCCCAAAAATAAGTCCTAGCCTGATTTTTTTGGGGTGGGCCTAATATATGCCCTACTCCAAAATAAGCCCTAGTGAAGGGAGTGGGCATGGCCAGCACAGGAGGTGACCTTTCCCGGTCACCTCATGGCTGCTGGGCCCCTTAATTGCGGCCTGCAGATCAGCTGATCCAGCGAAGGCCAGGAGTTCTGTTTCTCCAGGTGCCTGGAGATGTTTCCAGTGCACTCTTGCTAGCCCCAGCCCTGCCCACGGTGCCAGGCAACCTTGCAGCCGACAGCCCCTCTGTTCCGCAGCTCACCTTGTGGCTATGGGGCAGGCAGCAACCACAGTTTGCGCTCCGCCAAGCTTGGATTCAGGTGTTGCTTAGGCTGCTGCTACGATGAGGCAGAAAGCCATGCAGCCCATCGGAATTGGCTCCCCCCCCCCCGCCTCTACCCGGCTGCTGCTGCTTGAGAAAAGGACAGGAAATTGTGGAAGATTATGGGAAGTGTGTGCTTATGATAGAAACAAAGCCCAGCCTGTCCCTTTCAAGTGATCAAGTGTGTTTGTGTGTGTGTGTGTGTGTGTGTGTGTGTGAGAGAGAGAGAGAGAGAGAGAGAGAGAGAGAAGAGAGAGAAAGAGAGAGAGAGGGAGGGAGAGAAACAGCGGAAGAAAGTAACAAGAATTACAGGCAATGCTGTTTGAAAGCATTTCCTCTCTGCCATTTCTCTCTCTCTCTCTCTCTCTCTCTCTCTCTCTCTCTCTCTCTCTCTCTCTCTCTCACACACACACACACACACACACACACACACACACACACACTTGATGAGAAACAGCAGGGTAACCGGATAAGGGGCCTGACCCTCCCCTGCTGCCAGCTCGGCACCTGCTCAGGGTGGCACCCCGAGGTACGGCCTCTGCATGGGTGAACCCCGCATGGCCAAAGTGAGAAATGGGCTCCCTTGCAGCACCTCCTCTCTAGGCCTCACCTGCCTCAGAAGCCAGGGATACTGCAGGCATCCTGGCCACTTAAATGCCACCCAAATCCTTGGGTTCTTTGCAACTTGAGCGAGCCATGCAACCTTTCCACCCACCTGCCTGCCCACTGCATCTGAGCCTGCCAGACACCGTCCGCCCAAACCAACCAGTGGGGAGGCTTTGGGACAGCGCCCTTCTAATGCCTGCTACCCTGGCAAAGATGAAGTGGAAGCAGGTGGGGGCCATGCAGGGCTCCTCCAATGGCCTCCCCAGCCCTGGCTCCTACCCTATTTCCCCAAATATTAAAGACTGACCTCTCCACTATTTCACTACTGAAAAAGTCATCTCTAATCCAATACGTTGACGATCTTTTACTGGCATCTGACAATGAGCAAGCCTGCAGAATGGACACCCTGCATCCACTTAGATCATTAGCAAAGAAAGGACACAAAGCTTTCCTGTCCAAGCTACAATATCTTAAATGGGAAGTGACATACCTGGGCTATATTATTGCCCCAGGCATTAGGAAATTAGCCCCAAGCAGAGTAGAAACTATACTGACGCTGAAACCTCCCCACCCCAAAAGACAAGTACAAGCCCTACTGGGCGTACTTGGATTTTGTCAACCATGGATACCTTCATTTGGGGAATTAGCTAAACCACTAATCCAACTGTCAGCTAAAAGCATGCCAGATCCTATATCATAGTCACAACCATTAGACGAAACACTTAAAAAAATAAAACAGACCCTAGCATCAACTCCTGCATTTGGGCTCTCTGATTGCAATAAATCTTTTACCCTTTTTATTCATGAAAAACAAGGCGTCGTTTCGTGGGTGCTAGCTGGTCCTGCACATCGACTAGTAGAGTATTACTCTGTTCAACTAGTTCCGGTGGCACAAGGAGCAGTCCTCTGCTTAAGAGCAGTAGCTGCCACTGTGGAAATACTAAAATGGTTGAAAGATCTTATCATCGGACATTCCCTAACCTTGAAAGTCCCCCATCAGGTTTTTGCAATCCTACTTAAATCTCAAACCCAGGCTTTTACTCAACAATGTTTAGCACAATACAAGGCTGAATTATTCACCGTGGATCACATTGCATTCGAGAGATGCAACACATTAAACCCAGCCACCTGCTGCCCACAGAACAGTCCAGACAGTCTTTATGACTGCCTCCATCTAGTCCAGAAATACCCCATCCAGAATTAACTGACACCCCTTTGGAAAACCCAGACTTAGTGCTCTTCACTGACGGCTCCTATTATAGATATGAAGGGAAAAGGATTTCAGAAGCAGCAGTAGTTTCCCTCCATGAGATCATATGGTCATCCCCCTCCCTCCCTCACACAGCGCATAAGCAGCAGAGTTTATAGCTTTAACGAAAGCCTGTGAAGCCACGAGGAACTGGTCTACTAACATATATACCGATTCCAGATACACGTTTGGAATACACTACACAACAGGGGCCCTATGGAAATAATGGGGGTTTCTAACTTTGGCTGGCCAACAGTGCAAGTCTCTAAGCTACTAGAAGCCATCCAACTGCCTAAACCCATAGCAGTAATCCACTGTAGAGCCCACCAAAAGGATGACTCTATGATCACTAAAGGAAACCTATATGCTGACACCACAACAAAATGGGCAGCCAAAGAGCCCTCCCCTCATGACATCATAGCTCCAGCAATTAGCACTGACCCTGCAATCCCATACAGAGACTTCCTAGGGAAAGGGGAAACAGCTGTGGGAAAAGAAATTAGGGGCTGTTTTTAAGGAAGGATTTTGGAGAGTCCCTGATGGAAGGCCTATAGCCCCACCCCACCTCCTATGATTAATTTGTCAAAGACTACATTCCAAAGGCCATTGTGGGACACAGGCAATGGTGGATGCCATGAGGAAAGGGGCATAGAGTGAAGCAACAAGAGTAGCATGCACCTGCCAAATCTGCCAAGCAAACAACACCACTTCTAGAAAAGCCATCCATGAAGGGGGTAGACCCTGAGCACAAAGGCCTTTTGAAAAGATGCAAATGGACTACATACAGCTACCAAAATCAAATGGCTACCAATATGTGCTAGTATGCAGAGACCAACTAACACATTGGATGGAGGCCTTCCCATGCCATCATGCCACAGCCCTCGAAACAGCCAGACACCTCCTTAAAGACATTGTGTCCCAGTTTGGAGTACCAAGTGTTCGGGAGATGGACAGGGGCAGGCATTTCATATTTCAGGTCCTTACCCACATATTCCAAGCCCTTGGTATCACACAGAACCTTCATATGCTTTATTCGCCAACATCTTCTAGCAGCATAGAGAGGACAAACAAAGAGGTCAAGACCCTACTAGGCAAACTCTGCTAAGAGACACACCTCATGTGGCCGCAGGTGTTACCCATTGCCCTGTTCTATATCAGAATCAGTCTCAATGAGATATAGGAATTTCCCCTTTTGAAATCCTTTTGGGCTACCCCCCAGACACACTGCAAGGCTTGGACCCACAGTCCCTCAAAGGGGGGGATATGGTTCTTTCTGCTTACCTTTCAGTCTTACACAGATGACTCCAGACCCTGTGGAAGCAAAGCGCCTTGACACAGAACCTGCCCTTGGAAGAAGCCCTTTGAAGCAGGGGATTGGGTGTGGATCATGTTTTTCACCAGGACCTCAACACTACAACCACAGTGGAAAGGACCCTTTCAAATCTTGCTAACCACACAGACAGCTATCAAGGTTGCGGAGAGAGATTTTTGGATCCACTGGTCTCACGCTAAAACTGCTGTAGTGGACCACAGCTCAGCTCCAGAGGAAGTGCCAAAGGTGCCATGAGACTCAAGAAAAACCCAGAAACAGAGCAGTGGACTCTAGAAACATTCTTTAATATTCCACAAGATGAGGGGGGGGGGAGAAATTAATGGGGAATATATTTTGTAAAATTGTTTATACCTTTATGCTTGTAATTTATGTAACAGCATTCCTGGAGCCCAATCTTTTTCCAGAGAAAGGATACATTTGGGAGTACTTAGCTAAGGAAGTACTCAATACTACTGATTTCTGCCTAGCTGGGGGGAAATCAGTAAAGGACATTCTCATCACATGCCTAATGGGTGTAGCATCAACACCTCACACCATTCTTAACCACACCAGACTTAGGGACTTTCACAGATTCATACTCCAGCATCTTCAACTGGGGACCTCCTTCGGATATAAAAGATCAGGACATGTACATACTTCACATTTCTGCCATTACCATTCAGCACCATGCTTTAGCCTTAGAGGATGCCATGCACCAAAAGTTCAAGAATGTACCAGTTTAAATAACACAGACCTTAGATGCAACAGCACAGAAATAATTCCTTTCTTTTCCAGCTATATATAGCCCCCCCCCCCCGGCTGATTTATATTTTGTGGATTAAGATCTTACTACCAGCGAATCCCATGGGGTTGGGGCATGCACTCTGGGGTGATTAACCATACTGATGCCCTCATTACAGAGATGATACAAGAGAGCTTTCCACACCTTGATCCCAGATTGCAACTCTAAAGTTTCTCTACTCACAAAAGCTGAGTATGTGTCATTGGCAATATCACTAGTGGGAGTGCCAGGGCTCTAAAAACCTAAATAGCCTGGCATGTACCCTAGCCAAACGTTTGAATTCGACCTCCCATGCCCTGGATGTGCTCAATAGACAATTGGGACAAGTCAGACAACTTTCCAGCAACTGGTTTCCAATTCATTTCTTTTCAGCATCCATGGGCTTTCCTGATGGGGAACGAACCCAGGAATTTTCATCTGACAGAAGACACAGAGAAATCTTCAGTGGAAGAGGCTCTTTGCTTCTGCCCCAGAAGAAACCTGCAATCAAAGACCCGGAGAAGCAGAAAGAGGTGAATGACCACCACCTGCACTTTTCAATGGTTCAGCACAGAGTTTCCCTTCCAGATTAGACCTGTGACTTTCTACTTCTAAGAAAGTGGGAAGGAAGGTTGGGGAGAAGAGACAATTCTAAGTCTTCCAGCAAAACAAATCGAAGCCCAGCAGTCTTCGAAAAGGTGCAAGGAGACTGATTCCCTTGGAGACACAGCACTTGCTTAAGAGAAGGATGGTAGCTTTTCCTCCCTCCTCCTCCCCTTTCTCCTCCCTCATTCCAAGCTGACAGCAGTCTTGGAAAAGGTGCAATTGAGAGGGATTCCCTTGGAGACAAAGCATTCGCTTAAGAGAGGAAAAGTAACTTCTCCCCTCCCACCTCCCCCATTCCAAGCCAGGTTGGAGCACACTTGGCTTGGCTTGCAAACTTGGAAAGCTTGCAAAGTGTGAGCCTTGTTGGGGTGCCAGGAGGGGAAGAGGAAGAAAGTGA
The DNA here is from genome assembly GCA_022577455.1 of Arizona elegans. Taxonomy (NCBI): domain Eukaryota; kingdom Metazoa; phylum Chordata; class Lepidosauria; order Squamata; family Colubridae; genus Arizona; species Arizona elegans. The sequence goes on from JAKOOJ010000001.1 coordinate 163,542,441, forward strand.
GAAAAAAGAGGAGGAAGAAGAGATAGCAGGAGGAAGTGCTGAGAAAATAATTTAAAATACCAAGAAAGACCAAGCCATCTCAGATATTTCCAAGTTTATATGGCAAGGGAAAAAACCAAGAATCAATACAAGTTATTGCAATATACTAAAGAAAGGGGTGGTTAGGTTTACCAGACTTGAAATTGTATTTCGATGCATGCTATCTGGCCTGGTCAAAAGAGTGTGTGAACCTCCAGAACAAGAGGTTACTTGAACTAGAGGGTCATGAGTTAAGGTTTGGATGGCATGGTTATCTATGGTATGACAAAGCTAAAGTGAATGTTGACTTTAATAATCACTTTGCTAGATGTGCCATACTAACAGACTGGAATAAATATAAAACAAAGTTCCCTACGAAGTTTCCTCTTTGGGTGTCCCCCCCAGGAAGCTTTTTTAAGAAAAAATATTGTGGTGAAGCCATATTGCTAGACATATGGTAAAATACTATCTTTCAACTCTGGTGACCCTACACTAAAGTTGAGGGAAAAACTTGAATCAGAAGGTTATGTCTGCCATTGTCTTACATATCAACAACTGAAAGAAAAATTTAAATTAGATAAAAAGAGTTATGGGTTTGATTTCGTTAAAAATGAATTTGAAATCTTACTGTGTGGTAGTGATGAAAATATTGCTAAGATTTATAAAATATTATTGAATTTGGAAAGTGAACATGTAAAATATTGTATAATTCAGTGGGCAAGGAATTTTGGATATAATGTGATGCTTGAACAATGGGGAAATTATGTGGATGAAAGGTTTAAAATTTACACTAAATTATAATTTAAAAGATTTTTTTTTATAAGATGATGTATCATTGGTATTTAACACTGGATAAGTTATCTACAATGTGTAAACATTCTAATGAATGTTGAAATTGTAAAAGTTGTAGGGAAGGAGGAAAATAGGGTAGGAGGAAATACAGTTATTTGGACGGTGATCAACTTGTTTTCCAATCAAGCCCACTTCACTGCCTGTTCTGGATTACCCTCAGCGAAGAAACTGGCAAAGATGTTTATCAAGCAGATTTACCAGCTGCATGGGGTACCCCGCCATGTAATCTCAGACCGAGGCATCCAATTCACCGCTAAATTCTGGAGACAGTTCCTGAAATCGGTCAGGTCCACTCAGGGACTTTGCTCGGCTTTCCATCTGAGTACGAACAGAGACACGGAATGAGAGAACACAATGGTGGAGCAGTATATAAGATGTTATGTGGATTACCAGCAAGAGAACTGGGCGGATCTGCTGCTGTTTGCAGAAGTCGCTTACAACAACGCCATAAATAGCAGCACTGTCCTGACTGCCTTTCACGTCACCAGCGGCATGGATTTTGTCCCCATGCTTGAGCTGCCAAGAGATCCAACTTCCTCCATGACTCTGACCGGGTGGATGGAATCACTAAAAAAGGGATGGGAAGACACAAAAAAAGTGCTGACAGAAGCTGCTGAGGCATATAAAAAACAAGCAAATAAACACTGATCTCTCCAGCCCCCCTTCTGTGTGAGAAATCGGGTTTACCTATCAACCAAATACAGAAAATTGAAGTTGCCCAGTAAAAAGCTGGGACCAAAATTTTTAGAACCTTTCCCAATAGGGAAAGTAATTAATCCAATAACAATTCAGCTTGACCTCCCACACGTACTAGGGAAAGTGCATCCTGTCTTTCACTGTAGTTTACTAAAACCAGCAGTCGGGTCAAGATTGAGGCCACAGGACCGACCAGCGCCCAAGCCTATAGTGGTGCAAAGGGAGAATCATGAGATTAAGAGAATCCTAGACTCTAGATTGTATAGAGGTTGATTACAATATTTACTTCATTGGAAAGGGTACCTTGAAGTTACTTGGGTTAAGAGCTGGGATGTAAAGGCAGAGGGATTTAGTAGAACAATTCCATGATAAATTCCCTGATAAACCAAAGGGTCCCCCTGGTGGTGGGGGGGGAAGAGGTGGTTAGGAAATATGGTATTAACTGCCTATGTTTCTCTTGTTGCAGGACATGATCATTGGTTGAGGGTGGGCAGCCTATCAGCCCAGGAGGCCATCTTTTTCTTTGGCTCTTCAGGGCTGCCACACTTAGTGCTGTGGGAAATTGGGAGGGGGGATTGCATAGAGTTGCAGGGATATCTAGCCACAATAACATTCTTTTCTCTGTTAATTAGTGAATACCTAAGGTTTATTTTTTGTTATGATATTTCAAAATATCTGAACTTTGAGAAAAGTAGGAGGGGGAAAAATGTTTTTGCAAATCAATTGAATACTTTACTGATACATTAAGAGAATTTTTAAGGTTTGAATGTTTAATATTTGTTAATGGTTTTAAAAATCTTAGAGTTATTGGATTATACGCTACTTTGAGTCTATAAAAAGGGAGGTTGATAAAATTGTAAAAGGGGAGTTAAGGGGTCTTGGGAGTTATTAAATCTTGCAGTTAGCTAGTTTATTTTAGCGAATGTTTGGTGAAATCTATGCCCTGTTTTTGTTCTGGGAAGTCGGGGGTGGGGGGTGGTGAGGAGGGGTTGAAGATTGAGTTTACCAAGGATTGATTTTTTTTTCTTTTTCTTGATGATAGTTTGAATGATTGTTTATATTGTATACTTGTTTGATCAGAAAATAAAAACTTTTTATTAAAAAAAAAAAAACATTCTTTTCTCTGAGAGTCAAGGACATCCAGCCTGCACCTGGAATGGCGTGACTGGGAGGCATTTTCAGTTGGGATGGTGCATTGATTGGACCATGTGATGGACATGTAGGGGCAGGGGGCAGGGACTTGGACTATCTTTTGGGTGGTGAAAACCTGGAAGCTTTCAGATTCGGGTTTTCCCAGGTGCCAATATGACATCTCTAATAAAATGGAACTTTGAGGAACTTCTAGCCTTGGAGTCTTCTTTCGTAGGGGGTGTTACTTGGAACCCTGACAACAACTTTGATAAAATGTTCATCTTAATTACAGAGATTCTACCCAATAGTGATAGGTGCAATTTGTCCCATCTTTGTAGGTCCTGTTTAATATCCCTTCAAAGAGGGACATAGTTATTTTGGAACAATTTTATATTTGTATTTGTCAACATAACCCCTAAGTATTTCACCTTTTTCTTGACCCTAAAAACCTGACTTTTTAGTCAATATGTCCTGAGATGACATATTCTTGATCAATATTGTTGTTTTCTGTTTGTTTATTTTAAAACCCATTAAAGCCCCAAACACATTTAATTTCCTCATCAAATATTATATATTATTTTTGGGTCTTTCAAGAATATAATCAAATCATCAGCAAATGCCTTCAATTTATAAACTTATTTTATCATCTTGCCTAATACCTCTATTCAAACTTCCAATGCCAAGATGAATAGCAGAGGGGACAAGGAGCATCCTTGTCTTGTACCCTTTTGAATTCATATGAGTTGGTTAGATCACCATTAGTGACAATTTTTGCTTTCTGTGACATATAAAGTGCTTTAATTCCTTGAATAAAGTTTTCTCCAAAGTCCATTTCTAGCAGCATTTTAAACATAAAAGTCCAATTTACATTGTCAAAGGCCTTCTCTACATCTAAAAATATTAAGGCTGCTTGCTTCTCATTATATTGTAAATATTCAATAATATTCAAAAGAGTCCTCACATTGTCTCTTAGCTGTTTTTTTCAGCAGAAAGCTTGATTGGTCTTCATGTATACATGCCTGTAGAATCTTCTTTACTCTTTCTGCCAAAGCAGCAACAAAGAGTTTGTAATCCTTGTTTAATAATGAGATTGGTCTATAGTTCTTTGCCTTTGTAACACCTTGACCCTCCTTTGGTAACACCATAATGTTGGCTTCTTTCCATGTCTAGGGTATCTCTCTCTCCCCCCCCCCCCCCAGTTTATTATTCATTGTATCCTTTAGTGGTTGGAGGAGTTCTGTCAAGGATATTGTGTTAACCAACCAGCAGAGCGTAGAGCACAGGGAAACAGTGCTGAGAGCAATGAATAAAATATATACAAACTGGTTTATCAAAGTTTTTACTTTGTAGTGAAAAACAATCTCATAGTCTTTAAACAATCCAAGTCTTTGCCAGTCAAATCAGTCCAGTGATACAAGAATCTTCTTACCATACAAAACAGCAGTAGGTAATAAACAGCAGCACATTCACGCTGGTAACAGATCACGATGGTAGCATATCCACCCACGATGACAGCATCTCCACACACAATGGTAGCATATCATCAATGACTACATTTCAGCTCCCTTCTTAAATACAGTTACAACAGAGCTTATCCAATTAGGATACATTGACTCAGCATTACAATGACTCAGCATTACCATCAGCAGTACTTATTAAAGTCATAGAATACATATTCATGTTAAAGTCATAGAACACATATATTGTCCATATATTGCCTGGACAACCTGTTAGGCATACACCATATACTAACAAGTTCATCCTCAAAGCACTTATAGATAGACGGATCTAGATAGACAGATGAAACCGTCTATCTAGATCCGTTCCAGTCCGGCTTCAGGCCTGGGTACAGCACGGAAACAACATTGGTCACGTTGGTTGATGATCTCTGGAGGGCTCGGGACAGGGGTTGCTCCTCTGTTCTGGTCCTATTAGACCTCTCAGCGGCTTTTGATACCATCGACCATGGTATCATGCTGCACTGGCTGGAGGGGTTGGGAATAGGAGGCACTGTTTTACAGTGGTTCTCCTCCTATCTCTCCGACCGGTTGCAGTCCATGTTGGCTGGGGGGCAGAGGTCGACCTCAAGGTTTGTGGGGTGCCGCAAGGGTCGGTCCTCTCGCCTCTCCTGTTCAACATTTATGTGAAGCCGCTGGGTGAGATCATCTGTGGTTTTGGGGTGCAGTGCCATCTGTATGCTGACGACACCCAGCTGTACATCTCCACCTCAGACCACCCCAATGATGCCCTTGAAGTGATGTCCCGGTGCCTGGAGGCCATGCGGGTCTGGATGGGGAGGAACAGGCTCTGACTCAACCCCTCCAAGACTGAGTGGCTGTGGTTGCCGGCGTCCCGATATAGCCAGCTGGTGCCATCGCTGGCTATTGGGGGCAAGACATTGGCCCCCACGGAGAGGGCGCATAACTTGGGTGTCCTCCTGGATGCACGGCTGTCTTTAGAAGAGCATATGACGGCTGTGGCCAGGGGGGCTTTCTATCAGGTTTGCCTGATACACCAGTTGCGCCCCTTTCTGAATCGGGACTCCTTATGCACGGTCACTCATACCCTCGTTACTTCCCGCCTGAACTACTGCAATGCTCTCTACATGGGGCTCCCCTTGAAGAGCACCTGGAGGCTCCAACTGGTGCAGAATGCAGCCACGTGGGTACTTATGGGGGTGACATGGCGCTCCCATGTAACACCTCTCCTGCGCGAGCTGCATTGGCTTCTGGTGGTCTTCCGGGTGCGCTTCAAGGTATTGGTTCTTATCTTCAAAGCGCTCCATGGCTTAGGGCCAGGTTATTTACGAGACCACCTTCTGCCACCGATAACCTCCCACCGGCCAATACAGAGAGGGTCTCCTCAGGATGCTGTCGGTCAGGCAATGTCGGCTGGCGACCCCCAGGGGAAGAGCCTTCTCTGTGGGGGCACCCACCCTCTGGAATGAGCTACTCCCAGGGATACGACTGATCCCGGACCTCTGTACCTTTCGCCGGGCTCTGAAGACTTTTTTATTTCAGCAAGCTGGGCTGCTTAAAATTTTTAATTGGTTAATTTTATGGGTAAGGGGTTTTAAATTGGGAGAAGCCAATATAGATTTAATTATGTTTTAAAGTATTTTAATGTTTATATTATATGTTTTTAATCCTGGCTGTTCACCGCCCCAAGTCCTTTGGGAGAGGGGCGGTATAAAAATTTAATAAATGAAATGAAATGAAATAATATTGGCTTGTAAGACCATCTGGGCCTGGTGCTTTACCTAATTTCATTTTTTTAATGGCTTCCTATATCTCAAGGCAATTATTGGGTCATTCGTAAGGTCTCTGGGTTTGTAATAGTTTGGCAGCTGTTGTCTTAAAAGATATTCATCTATTTTTGACATATCTAATGCCTATCTTTTATACAAATTTGAATACAATTTATGAAATAAATTTATGAATACAATTTATTATACCATTTCAACCGGTCCAGCCATTTCCTCTGGTTGTTTGCAGCACAAATAACATGAGGTGAGGTGGCGAGGCGGTGAGGCGGTGAGGCTGGAGGGGGGGCAAAGGGGGGAACATGCCCCACGCATCCAACATGCCCTTACTGTGCAAAAAGAGTGGCAGGCCAGCACCGTGCCTCGTGCCCCACTCCTTAGCGCCAAGCTGATGGCCACTGCAAAAAGAGTGACAGGCCAGCACCGTGCCCCACACCCCATTCCTTAGTGCCAAGCTGATGGCCACCGCAAAAAGAGCGGCAGGGAGCACCGCGCCCTGAGTCCCACTCCTTACCACCGTCTCCAGCAAAAATGAGAGAGGATGGGGAGAGAGAAAGGAAAGAAGAGAGAGGAGGAGAGGATGAGAGAGAAAAAGAGAGAGAATGGGGAGAGAGAAAAGAAAGTACAGAACAATTAAAACTCGGACCACACGTTTTCTGAATAGTTTTTATTCCAGAGCTATAATTGCACTCAACAATGAACTAAAGGGCCACCATCAGTGAGCTGTTGGACAGTATTACTTGATCTGTTGTGTGGATGTTTGGGTGGTTTAGGGGTGAAGAATTGTTGTGGGTGGGAGTGTGTTTGGGGATTATTATGTGTGTTGGACCTGGTCTTTGGGTGTTAAGTGAATTTCGTTGTATGGGTATACTGTGTATACATGTACAATGACAATTCTTCTGCGCATGTCCAAGATGGCGCTCCGACGCTGAGTCTCGGCTTCTTGGGGGCGATGCCTCGGCTTGGGGGGGCTCAGGGGGGTCATTTCGAACATCTATGACCCCCCCACCTGGGCGAAGCAGCATCTGAGGAGCTCGTTGGGAGCTTTGTCGGCTCCCCGGACCATCCCAGCTCTGAGGGGGATGACGTCGGGACGGCGGTGGGTGATGGTGGTCAGCGGCCTGCAGGGGAGTGGCGCTAGTGGCGGTGGCCACGGGTGATCATGGCTGCGGCGGCGGCAGCTCCTGGACAACGTCGGCGTTGTGAGGCCCCTACGGAGGTTCCCCACCCCTGGATGTCTCGAGTTGGATCTTTGGAGGCAGGGGGCAGCTGGGGACGTCCATAGGGGGGCCGATGGCGATGATGACGATGGGGACTGCGGTGGCCGCAGCGGTGACCATGGCGATGGTGCCTGAGGTTGGGGCGGCTCCCAAGGGCCTACAGACTTCCAAACAGACGGCACAGGACCCTTCAGCAATGGATTTAGATCCGATTTCGGGGTGACTGGAGAGTATGTGACCCGTGGGGGAAGGGTTACCTCCAGGGAGACCCAGAGACCCCCCCCCCAGGGTGAGCTGGATGTGGGGGACGAAATAGGGAAGCTTACCCACTAGAATGGAAGGTTGAGCGTTACTGGGGCTGGAAAATGACTACAAACTTATGCGGTTTGAATCCCCCCCCCTCCTCCTTCCTTCGGACTGAGTTTTGGCCTATTGGCCTATTACGATCATAGCTTCCCATCCATCTTGGCCTGCTGAACTACTCCTAATTTTTCCCCACTTCCATCTGGCCTGTCTGGATTCCCTACCATGTAGAACTTCTTTGACAAACATTTACGAACTTAAACCTCCTTTGAGCTGGATATTGGATTCCCTGATGCCGCTAATCCCAGGAGGGATACTGGTTCTATGGACATAAGGCCCGAGGAGGTGGAATATGGCTATCCTCACCCCTGAGCTTTCTATCAAAGTCTCCATGGGTTGGCCTTGGTGAGAGACGGCCGCCCTGGAAACTTTCAGGGTCGAATGATATGCACCTCCTTAGCCACTGTCATGAGAGGACAGTGGAGCTTGGCGGCCTGACCATGGACTGGAATTTTCCCTATGCCTGTAACATCAGCAGTCCCCCACTCTTTGACTTTGTTTCCCCTGATGACTATATGTATTCGGTGTCGGAACCCCTCGCCCTGCGAGATTCTCCTCTCTCGCAGGTTTGGCCCCCCACATTATCGAGGGCCTATCTCGATGAGATGGGTCCCCCACCCTTGGACTTTGGAGTCTGGAGAGATGGCATGGAGCAAGGAAGAATTTATGGGGCTTTTTAGGGAAATTTTTTAAGATTTTAAGGGGTTCGGGGGGGTGTTTGTAATTATTCTTTTAAAGATACTGGGAAGACAACTATGGCGGATGGGGGGGGAAATCCACCAGGTTCAGAGCTGTGCCCGACACAGGGTAACGATTTGGGGGGCACCGGACGAGGGATTGGGAAAGGGATGGAGGACGATATCTATGAGGGCTGTACCATCGGCATGGTAGATGGAAGGGGCAGATATAGCGGGAGCAGGGGACCACATCAGGTGTTGGGGGCTCACACTCGCTGTCTGAGAGCAATTGCTTGCCCCGGTCCCCAAGGCTCCGCTCGGATACTAGGTGGCTTAGATACTCAGGAGCTGGGCCTTCAGCTGATGCTATGCAATGCCAGGTCTGTGGTCAATAAGGCCCCCCTCATTCATGATCTTATACAAGAAGGAGGATTGGACCTGGCGGGTATTACGGAGACCTGGTTGGGCCCGGAGGGTGGCGTCCCTCTGGTTGAAATGTGCCCACCAGGCTTCAGAGCATTCCATCAGCCGAGGGCCCAGGGGAGGGGCGGGGGGGTGGCGGTTATTATTAACAAGGATCTGGGTCCGAGGGAGGCCACTGTGCCTCAGATAGCCAGATGTGAGTCTCTCCTTGTGAGGTGGGGCCGTGGGGTCCAGATGGGCTTGTTGCTTACGTACCTGGCTCCCTGCCGCGTAGCAATAGCCCTACCTGAGCTACTCAACATGATAGCCACGGTGGCAGTAGATACACCCAGGCTTTTATTCATGGGTGATTTCAACTTGCCATCCATTGGTGAAACGTCTGAGGTGGCTCGGGAGTTCATGGCTTCCATGACGGCCATGGACCTGACCCAGTTAGTTCATGGCCCTACTCACAGGGGAGGTCACACTCTGGACTTGATTTTTGTCTCTGGCCAGTGGTTGAGTGGTCTTGTTATAGGGGATATAGACATGGAACCCTTGTCATGGATTGACCACTCACTCCTTCACCTAGATCTTCGAACCGCGACCCCTCGCTGCAGGGAGGCAGACCCAATTAGATGGATTTGCCCCAGGCGCCTGATGGATCCTGATAGGTTCCAGATGGAGCTTGGGCCATTTCCTGAGGATCTAGCACATGACTCGGCCGAGGACCTGGTAGCCGCCTGGGATCGGACGGCTGGTGGGGCCTTGGACCGAGTCGTGCCTTTGCGGCCTCTGACCCAGTGCCGATCCCGTGTGGCTCCTTGGTTTACTGAGGAGCTGAGGGAAATGAAGCGCTGGAAAAGACGCCTGGAGAGCGGTTGGAGGGCCAGTCTCGCTGAATCTGATTGAACACTGGTAAGGTCGCATATTAAGGCCTACCTAGTGGCGATAAAGACAGCAAAGTCTAACTAATTTTCCGCCTCTATTGAGTCATCAGGGAATCGTCCGGCCGCCCTGTTTAGGGTGACCTGCTCCCTGCTCCATCCGGGAGTGCGGGAGGATCCCTTAGAAGGCAGGGCGGAGGATTTCGGACAATACCTGTATGACAAAATCACTCAGATCCGGGAGGATTTGGACTCTGACTGGGTAGATCGGGGCAGGATGACGAGGAACAGTCTTGAGAATGTTATCTGGGAGGAGTTTGATGCTGTGACTCCCGATGATGTGGACAGGATTTTGGGGAGACTTAGTGTGGCCACATGTTTACTGGACCCGTGTCCCTCCTGGTTGGTACTGGCTTCCTGTACACGAGGCTGGCTCCAGGGCGTCATTAATGCTTCGTTGAGTGAGGGTCACTTCCCCGCTGCCCTGAAAGAGGCGGTGGTGAGGCCTCTCCTCAAGAAGCCGTCCCTGGATCCGGCAATACTGGCTAACTATCGTCCTGTCTCCAACCTTCGCTTCATTGCGAAGGTTGTTGAGAGTGTGGTCGCGCAACAGTTTCTGCAATTACTGGAGGAAACATCCTATCTAGATCCGTTCCAGTTGGGTTTCAGGTCTGGGCACAGCACGGAAACGGCATTGGTCGCGTTGGTGGATGATCTCTGGAGGGCTCGGGACAGGGGTTGTTCCTCTGTTCTGGTCCTATTAGATCTCTCAGCGGCTTTTGATACCATCGACCATGGTATCATGCTGCACTGGCTGGAAGAGTTGGGGGTGGGAGGCACTGTGTTGCGGTGTTTCTCCTCCTTTCTCTCCGACCGGTCGCAGTTTGTGTTGGCAGGGGGGCAGAGGTCGACCTCGAGGCCTCTCATCTGTGGAGTGCCACAGGGATTGGTCCTCTCACCCCTTCTGTTCAACATTTATGTTGGGTGAGATCATCCGTGGCTTTGGGGTGCGATACCATCAGTACGCTGATGACACCCAGCTGTACATCTCCACCCCAGGCCACCCCAACGATGCCCTTGAAGTGATGTCCCAGTGCCTGGAGGCTGTGCAGATCTGGATGGGGAGGAACAGGCTCAAGCTCAACCCTTCCAAGACTGAGTGGCTGTGGCTCCCGGCATCCCGATATAGTCAGTTGACTCCATCACTGACTATTGGGGGCGAGTCGTTGGCCCCACAGAGAGGGCTCGCAATCTGGGAGTCCTCCTGGATATGCAGCTGTCCTTGGAGGAACATCTGACGGCTGTAACCAGGGGGACCTTTTGTCAGGTTCGCCTGATTCGCCAGTTGCAGCCCTTTCTTGATCGGGATTCCCTGTGTACAGTCACTCATGCCCTCGTCACCTCTCACCTTGACTACTGCAACGCTCTCTACATGGGGTTCCCCATGAGGACCACCCGGAGGCTCCAGCTGGTCCAGAACGCAGCAGCGTGGGTAGTGACAGGAGCAGCATGGTGCTCCCATGTAACACCGCTCCTGCGCGAGCTGCACTGGCTCCCGGTGGTCTTCCAGGCGCGCTTCAAGGTGTTGGTTATCACCTTTAAAGCACTCCATGGCATAGGGCCTAGCTATCTTCGAGACCGCCTGCTGCTACCGACGACCTCCCATCGACCCGTGCACTCCCACAGAGAGGGCCTCCTCGGGGTGCCATCAGCCAAACAGTGCAGGCTGGTGACCTCCAGGGGGAGAGCCTTCTCTGTGGGGGCACCTACCCTCTGGAATCAGCTCCCCCCAGAGATAAGGAGAATCCAAGACCTCAGTGCCTTCCGTCGTGCCCTTAAAACCCATTTTTTCAAGCAAACCGGGCTGGCTTAAGAAGAAATTTTTAAATGTTCTAATTGGTAGTGAGTTTTAATTGGGCCAAATTTATATATCTTTTAATTGTTTTTTAATATTTGTACTGCATGTTTTTTTAATTTTGGCTGTACACTGCCCTGAGTCCTCAGGGAGAAGGGCGGTATAGAAATTTAATAATAATAATAATAATAATAATAATAATAATAATAATAATAATAATAATAATAATAATAATAATAATAATGTTATTTATTTATTTATTGTTTTGCATAGTTCAATTTAGGTTCTATTTACTGTACTGTTAACATAGACAGTTGTTGCCGTAACAGTTTAATTTGATATAAAGTTTTAGGATCCATAGGTGTCTTTTGCAATTTAATTGCTTTCTGTCTGATTTCATCCAATCCTAGGATTTTTTCTTTTCTAAATGATTGTACTGTATAAAATAGCCCCTCGTGACCACTTTACTAGCATCTCATACAGTTGTTAAGCTTGTCCCTTTACATACATTATTATCAAAATAGTTTCTTTTTACAGTCTTTTATGATCCTTTCCTTTTGCAAAATATAATCATTTAATCTCCATATAAAACCCAAACTCTTTCCTCTTAGAACCAAAAGCACAGGATTATGATCAGAAAAGGATTTAGGTAAAATATCCACTTTTGAAATTTTATTTGTGAGATTTTTAGATGTCCATATTATGTCGATCCTTGAAAAAGATTTACATCTTTCTGAGAAAAAGGTATATTCTCTGGCATCACCATTTTTATATTTCCATGAATCTATTAACACTAAATTGTCTATCATTTCGAAAAAAAGTCATTGGTAATTTACCCTGAGGGTTTAATCCCCTTAGTGAATGTTCTATCCAGAGCTCCATTCCAATCCCCCAACATAAGCCAATTTTCATACGAAAAGGGCATTAGCTGATCCATTATTCAAAAAAATTACTTTTGTCATCATTGGGGCTATATACGCCAACCACTATTGATTTTATTCCATTAAGTTCAATTTCCACTACTACAAATCTACCATATTCATCTGCTATAAGTAGCTTAGGTTTAAATTGAGTTTTTATATATAACTCCATAACTTTTTTACACCAGCAGATATAAATTTCTCCCCTAGTCATTTATTTATTAAATATTGCTTATCTGGTTTCTTAATATGTGTTTCTTGAAGACAGGTTATCTCAACATTAAGTTTCCTCAGATAATGAAATTTTTTTTATGTTTAAATGGGGCATTTGCCCCATTTAATAGTCCATATAATAGACTTAATCTCCATCTTTAATAAGTTCCTGCACAGCTATCTTGGCCACACCTTCTTCAATGGCACTTTTTTGAGCTTGTTCCACCACTAGCTTCTTTTCAGTTTCCATTTCTTCACCTGGATCTGAAATTAATTTATGTCTAATCAAAAAAACCCTTGGCTTTTTCTATATAGTTCTGCCTAAATCTTTGCTCTTGGGTAAGTAAGTATCATTCCTTCCAGTTTGTCCCAATGGAATATTTTTTTCTCTGCTTCAAAATGTCAGTGAGGAAAGTGTAAGCTTTCATTTTTCTCAAAATTCTAACCGGAATTTCTTTCAGAATAATTATTCTTCATTCTCAGCTTATGTTTAAAAAGGCAATCCAAAACATGATCTCTTGTTATTCTTGCAAAATGAACTACGGTGTCCCTTGGTAATTTTCTTGTGGCTGCAAATCTAGAGTTTACTCTGTAGGTCTTGTCTAAATCTATATTGAGATTTTTTCCTCTTTATTAATTAACTGAGCCAAAGCCTTCAACATCCTTAGTATAATATCTTTTCCTGGTTGTTCAGGAATTCCTCAAAATCTTAATTGGAATTCTTTAATCTGAGCTTCCAAAATTATTCCCTTCCAATTCAGCTTCACATAGAGAATTTGTCTCCCCCAATTTATGCTCCATAAGATCTGCTTTTTCACCTATTTCATATCTCCATTCAAATGTTGGATTTTCTCCTAGAGTTCTCTTGCTAGGGCATCGAACTCCGCTTCTAGCTTTATTCTAAAGCAGGGGTCAGCAACCTGTCACTCTGAAGCCACATGTGGCTCTTTCACCCCTTTGCTGTGGCTCCTTGTCACTCAAAATGTATATCACAACCGCCAATTTTGACACCTGTCGGCATGCGATTTATTGAGCTTTTCAACCCCTGGTAGGCCAACCATGGATAAATCCAAGAAAAGAAAAGTTTCAGAAGAAAACAGAACATTTAATTCAACTACATATGCTAGTTTTGTGGCCGCTCAAGAAATAGTCAGGCACAGGAAGGGTTTTGTGGCTCCTGATGTTTTCTTTTCTGTGGGAAATGGGTCCAAATGGCTCTTTGAGTGTTTAAGGTTGCAGACCCCTGTTCTATAGGATTGAATCATGTATTCTAGCAGTATATTCATCCATAAAGGGTCTTAGAAGTTCTCTTCTGGTGGCTCCACGTTCCCCGAATGGACGCTCCTTTAGGAGCTCCAGCCCCGTGATTCCATTTGCTGCTAGAACAGCGAAAATCAGCTATTCTAGCGGCTCGAAACTTCCCCCCCCAGGGAAAAAGGGGGAGAGAAGAGCAGAAGGGTCTGGGTAGAGCTCCCCTAGACCCCCAGGCTTTTTTTTTTTTAAGCCTGGGGTTTGCAGGGTGAGAGCTCCCTGAAAGCCTTTCAGTGCTCCGGATCTGGGACGATTCTGCTCTATGCAGAACAAGGGGTCGCGACCACACCAGCAGTGCAATTTTAAGGACTATGAGAAAATTTGAATCTGAATGCTGGCAGAGCAAATCAGGAGAACAGAAAATGCAAGTATTAAACTTGAACTCCGTTTAAAAGAAAAAGGAAAAAAGATGGTGCTTAAGGGTGTTTAAAATGAAACTTACAAGTGAAAGTGATCATTAAAGCTGCAACATTGTAAAAAATAAAATAAAATAATAATTAGAAAGTTTTTCAGTTTTATTTTTTATACACATAACACAAAATGTGTATAAAATACACATATACATAATTAATCCTGCATATACTTGTTTTCCTTAAAGAAAGCATTAAAATAAGGCATTTTATTTACATTCGGAGTTGCTCTTCTACCCTTTCTTCCCTCATTTTGCAACAACCCTTCTTCTTCTCCTCCTCTTTCCCTTCCCTCCCTCCTCTCCTACTTTCTCCTTCCTCCTCTCCTACTTCATCCAACTTCCCCTTCTTTTCACCCACTCCTCTCTTTTTTTCCCCCTTCTCACCTTCTCTCCTACTCCTGTTTCTACCCTTCCTTCCTCTCCTTTTCCCTTTCTTCCGTTTCTCTCCCTCCCTCTCCTCTTCCTACCCTCTCCTCCTCTCTCCTTTCTATCTTCTTTGCTGTGGAATATTCTCCTTGTTTGGTATCCGAGCAATTCCTGTATTCTAATGGTATATACCTTATTTCAATTTCTTTTCAGATTTATTCTATTAGTATTATCATCATAATTGTACATTTATTCTTATTACCTTCTTTCTTTTCCTCCCTCCCATCCCCCTTTTTCATTTACTCTGGTGTCATCTGGGTTTCTATTTTTTTTTATTCTCTCCCTCGTTTAACTTTCTATCATCTAAATCATTTATCTATCCTCTTATCTTCATATTTCTTTTCTAACCATATATAAAATCTTCCCCATGTCTTGAAATACACTGATTCCTCTTTATTCTTAAAGTTAATCTATTCATTCCCGCACAGTCTAAAATCTTTTTTATTACTTCATCTTCTGACGGATTTTTTTCTGTCTTCCAATTTTGTGCAAATACAATTCTTGCTGATGTTATTATATGTATAGTTAAATATACATCTTCTTTACTATATCTCTCTGGGAGAATACCCAATAAAAAAACTCTGGTTTTAATTCTATAGATTTATGTAATATTTCTTCCAACCATTTCTGTATTCTAGACCAATAATTTTTTGCTTCTAAACATGACCACCACATATGCTAGTATGATCCCGGCAAATGCAAACATTTTCAACATTTGGCTGATTTATCCTTAAAAATCTTTGCTAATCTTTCTGGTGGCATATGCCACCTATAAAACATTTTATATAGATTTTCTTTATATGCAGTTGCCATTATCAATTTATAATTCCTTTCCCATAGTTGTTGCTATTTCTCTAATTCTATTGCATATCCAAAATGTTATCTTTGTCTCTTCATCTTCCAATCTAATTTGTAATAAATAATCATACAGTCTTTTAATCATTTTTTCATCCTTTCCAATCATTATCTGATCCAACTCTGATTGCCCCAGATTGAAACCATATTGTTTCGAGTCTTTAACATATCTTGATTGTATCTGCAGCTATGTATACCGATCAATCTCAATCCCTTGTTTTTCTAAGTCTTGTTTCTGTTTTAATTCTCCCTTCTCTGTTAAAATGTCTTTATATCTTACAATCTTGTCCATGTTAATCATATTTGGATGTGCCAATGTTTCTATTGTTTGTTTGTTTTTTGAAAAAAAATATTTTTATTTTTAAACAAACATACATAAAAACATAAAACCATCTTCAATTACACAGTGTGTCGGTTGGTTACAAGTCTTTTATGCGTCTTCATATTCATAGCTTACACTTTACCTAAATTCTTATATTATTGATCTAATATATCTCTATGTATTATTGTCCTCATTAATCATTTACAGTATTTGACTATAGCTATTCTTCCCTCATTTTGTACAAAATATTCTAAGATTTAAGTTAATTTATATTATAACATTCATTTCATCATCTAAAATCGATCCAATAATAATACACCTTTATGTTATATTTTATATAGTTCTACAATTCTTGTATTATAAAAATCTCTATCATATTTCATTTCCATATTTTTTAATCTAACCATTGATAAAATAAATCCCATATCTTATAATATTGTTTATCTTCTTGTTCTCTAATTTCAAATGTCAAATGTCATTTCAGCACATTCCATTATTTTCTTAATAACTTCATCTTGTGTTGGTATTTTCTCATTTTTCCAATTTTTAGCAAACAATTCTAGCCGCTGTTAATACATTCACAATCAGCTATCTCAATTCTCTATTATATATTTCAGGTACAATCCCCAATAAAAAGATCTCTGGTTTAAAATCTATGTGTTTTTTTATCATTTTATCCAACCATGTGTGGATTTTAGTCCAGTATCTTTTGGCTTCTGCACATGTCCACCACATATGGTAATATGAACCCGGTATCTGATGACATTTCCAACATTTTTCAGATTTATTCTTGAACATTCTGGCTATTCTTGTCGGGGGTAAATGCCACCTGTAAAATATCTTCTATAAATTTTCTTTATATGCAGTTGACATTGTCATTTTATAATTTTGCGACCACAATTTTTGCCATTTCTCTAGCCCGCATCCAAAATTTTTCCCCCAAGCAATCATTGTTTCTTTTAACTTGTTCTTCTTCCAATTTAACCTCCAATAAATATCCATATAGTTTTTTAATTACATTTTCATCAGTACCTGTTAAAATTTTATCTAAATTAGTCAAATTATCATAAAAACCTTCTGTCTTAAAATCTTTACCGTATCTAGAATGTATTTGCAGATAGGAAAACCAATTCATCTTTATACCTTGTTCTTCTAATTCTTGCAATGCTTCTATTGTTGAAAGCCACATTGGTACTTCCATATAATGTTTTTCTTTTACTCTTTCCCATACTACCAACAAACCATTCCTTACACAATGTCTCTGAAAATATCCATGGATCCGATTTTTTCCATACAATAAGAAAGCATGCCATCCTAGTTGTAAATCATGTCCTTCCAAAGTCAATGGTCTTGTATTTCTCAATAAGATCCATTCTTTAATCCAAGTTAACATCGCCACTTGGTGATACAATTCCCAATTTGGTAGACCAAATCCTCCTCTAAATCTGGAATCTTGAAGCAATTTAAGATTGATTCTTGCTTTTTTCCCTTGCCATATATATTTCCACATCATTTTATTCAAACTTTCAAAGTATTTTTTCTCCAACTTTATAGGAATTGTTTGGGGGGAAAAAAACAATCTTGGCAATACATTCATTTTGATTAACACTATTCTCCCCATTAAAGATAATTGTAAATTTTTCATTTTTCCAAATCTGTTTCAATTTGATTTCTTAGTTTATAATAGTTATCTTCCTTCACTGTAATACATCTTGAGGTTAATTGGATACCCAAATATTTTACTTTCTTCACTATTTAAATATCTAACTTCTCCATTAATTGCTTCTTTTGTTTTTCTCTCATATTTTTAACTATAATTTTTGTTTTATCTTTATTTATTTTCAATCCAGCTCCTTTTCCATATTCCTCTATTTGCTCAATTAACTTTGGACCCGTTTCTATTGGTTCTTCCATAATGAATACTAAATCATTCGCAAATGCTTGTAGTTTATACTCTTCTTTTTTAATTCTCATTCCTTTTATTTCTTTGTCTTGTCTTATTTTCCTGTTTAAAATTTCTAGGGTCAGAATAAATAATAGTGGAGATAACGGACATCATTGTTTAGTTCCTTTTCTTATATCTACTTTCTCTGTCATTTCACCGTTTATTATTACTTAGCTGATTGGTCTTTATATATAGTCTTAACCATATTGATAAATCTGTCCCCAAAGTCCATCTTTTGTAATTGTAAAATCATAAATTGCCAATTCACGTTATCAAATGCTTTCTGCGCATCTAAAAATAACAATGCCATTTGTTTCTCTGAATATGCCTCATAATATTCCAATTTATCCAAAATAATTCTTATATTGTCTCTAATTTGTCTTTTAGGCAAAAAACCATTTTGGTCTGGGTGAATAAATTCATTTAACAGCCTCTTCAATCTTTCTGCCATAATTGATGCAAATATTTTATAATCTGCATTTAATAATGAAATTGGTCTATAATTCTTTATTTGTTGTAAATCTGTTTCTTCTTTTGGCATGAGAGTTATATATGCCTCCATCCATGATTTCGGTGCCTTGGCTTCTATTAATAAATCATTACATACTTGTAACAATATATTACTTAGTACATCTTGCAACTTTTTATATACTTCTGCTGGTAGCCCATCTGGTCCCGGGGTTTTTCTATTCTTCTACCTTTTAATTCCCTCCATCAATTCCATCATTGTTATTCTTTCTTCTAATGCTTTTTAAAATTGTTCTGGTATTTTAGGGGTCATTACTTTTTCCAAATATTGTTCTATCTTTTCTTCTGGTATCTGCTCTTGTTGATATAATTTCTTATAATATTTCTCAATTATTTTTTTCTTTTCCTCATTTCGGTAACATATCTTTCCCTCTCTTTTTTTTTTTTTTGAATTTTTTTTATTTATTTTTAAACATAAAACATAAAACACATCTTTTTAGAGCAAGGGTTGAATCCGGTATAAAATAAGTATAAATTCCAAATTTCATCCATTAACTTTAAAAGAAGAAAGAAAGAAAAAAAGAACAAATCTAAACCCAATTTTTATCATTCCATTTGGCATCTTATTCTAGCATTTAACATTCTACTATGTAACCACCCCAAATCTTAAACTCCAAATCTATACAGCTCTTTATAATATTCATTTATCATTTTAACAATCAGTATTTCATATATTTTCCTTACTTCAAAGACCCAGATCAAATCAATGTTTCTTTTAAAGCACATCTAATAACCAACATAGAATATTTTTCTCCTCTCTTAAAAACGTTTCAAAAACAATTCACTTTAAAATTTATTCCACATTTCCACCTATAGTTTATTATACCCAAAATATTTTGCTTTTGCTAATTACAACCTTCTTCTCCATTACAGCTAATTCTGATGTTTAAATGGTTCATTTAAAGCTATTCCCCAACAATATTTTCCTCCACTTCTATCAATTTGGCTGTAACTGTTTTCAAAAATATCTCCTTCATTCCTCCTAGGTTTATTTTTGGCTGGATTGCAGCTTGATTAACTGGTTTCCAGGGATGCTTTCCTCCACTCCTAGCTTTATTTGTTAGCTAGATCACAATTTGGTTTTAACTGCTCTCCAACATTTTGTCCTCCACTCCTCCTAGGTTTATTTTTAGCTGGATAACGGCTTAATAAGCTGTTTTCCAGGGATGCTTCCTTCCACTCCTAACCTACATTTAGCTGGTTCACAGTTTGGCTTTAACTGCTCCCCAGTGTTGTCTTCTCCTCTCCTCCTAAGTTTATTTTTGGCTGGTTCACAGCATAATTAGCTGTTTTCCAGGGGTGCTTTCCTCTGCTCCTTACCTTTATATTTAACTGGTTCACAGTTTAGCTTTAACTGGTCCCCAGCATTGTCTCCTCCACTCACCCTAGGTTTATTTTTGGCTGGTTCACAGCTTCGTTAGCTGTTTTCCAGAGATGCTTTCCTCCACTCCTTACCTTATATTTAACTGGTTCACAGTTTGGCTCTAACTGCTCTCCAGCATAATCTCCTCCACTCCTCCTAAATTTATTTTTGGCTGGTTCACAGCCTAATCAGCTGTTCTCCAGGGATGCTTTCCTCCACTCCTAACCTTATATTTGACTAATTCACAATTTAGCTTTAATCATCTGATCACCAAAATCATACTTCCTTACCAATTTAAAATAATAATGCATTTTAATATATATCTTCTCTCCTACTCTCTCTTAAACTATTAAGAGCCTGATAGTACAGTGGACTAAAGCACTGTTATTAACATCTGCTACTTGCAATTACTGCAAATTCAAATCTCACCAGGCTCAAGGTTGACTCAGCCTTCCATCCTTTCAAAGGTAGGTAAAATGAGGACCCAGATTGTGGGGGCGATAAGCTGACTTTATATAAATATACAAAAGTATGAAGGCTATTGCTTAATGCATTGTAAGCTGCCCTGAGTCTCTGGAGAATGGCGGCATATAAATTAAAGCAAAAAAAAAATTAAATTTCTCCCATTTCCTATTTGTTTCTTGTTTTTCTATGTAAAGCAACATTTTTTTATTGAAAAGTTTTATAAGAAATACAAACAATTTTCTCCCCCCCACCCTTTCCCCCTCCCCACATAATAGAAAATGTACATTTTCTTATACATAATAAATCCTACATATACATGTTTCCCTTAAAGAAAGCATTAAAATAAGACATTTTAATTACATTTGGAGTTGCTCTTCTTCTCTTTCTTCCCTCATTCCACAACAAACTTTCTTCTTCTCCTCCTTTCTTTCCCTTCCCTCCCTCCTCTTCTCTCCTTTCTCCTTCCTCCTCTCCTACCTCATCCTACTTCCTTTTCCTTTCCCCCACTTCTCTTCTTTTCCCCCTTCTCACCTTCACTCCTACTCCTGTCCCCTTCCCTTCCTCCTCTCCTTTCTTCCATTCCTCTCCCTCCCTCTCCTCTTCCTACCCTCTCCTCCTCTCTCCTTTCTAACTTCTTTGCTGTGAAATATTCTCCTCCTTTAGTATCTGAGCAACTCCTGTATTCTAATCGTAGATACTTTCTTCTGTTAAAACATTTCTCTATTCACCACTTTTTTCCCACTTCAACCCTTATCCCACCCTCCCCACCACCACCCCTGGCTTCCCAGAGCAAAAACAGGGTATAGCATCTAACAAACATATGCTAAAATAAACTAACTAATTATAAAATTCAAAACTCCCACATGTTCTTTAACTCCTCTTGCTCCAATTCATCAACCTCCCTTTTATAAATTCTCAAGACCAATTGAATTAAATTCATTCTTCCTAATTATAAAAAAACTTTTTCTTGATGTATAATCCAATACTTTAGCAGTAATACAAACAGTAAAAATCATGAATAAATTTCATTTCCATACCCTTGAACATCATTCTTTTTGAACATTACTCCCTAATAAAATTTTGGATTTAACATTAATCCTCTTTCCTTCAAAAAAATTGGGCATCTTGAAATCTTACACATTTTATCTCATATATCTTTTAAAATAATATAATCTTATGTTAAACATTTTAAAAATCTCTTAATACCATTAAAACACTTATTTACCAAATATAAATTTCAAAATCTACAGGAGGATATCTTTCAAATTTTCAATTAACCATTTTAATACCTCTAACTTTTTAGAAAGCAGCCCTTTTACTATCCAATCATTTTGTAATAGAATTCTGAATTTAACATTAATCCTCTTTGCTTCAAAAAGTTGGGCATCTTGAAAGCTTACACAATTTATCTCATATATCTTTTAAAATAATATAATCTTATGTTAAACATTTTAAAAATCTCTTAATATCATTAAAACACATATTTGCCAAATGCAAATTTCAAAATCTACAGGAAGATATCTTTCTTAATCTTCTGTTCTTCTCTTCTTTCTATATTTTTTCCAATCCTTTTTTTTTTATAAATTCTTTCAACATTCCCCCCAATTTTATTTTTGAAAATTTTAAAATGTTTTTGAGGTTGATGTTTCTGAAATACTCGCTCTCTTCTTGAGGTCACGTTTTCTAATTTGAAATCCCCATTTCGACTCTTCTTGCTTGTATAATCATTCAGTCCATTCCTTTGTCCATATAGCCAAAATTTGTTGCCATAAAGATTGTCAGTTTGCACTAAAGAGTCTATTTGTTGGTTTTTCTATCAATTGAATGGAAACATCCGCCAAAACCTTTGTTTCAACTGTGCCAGCCTGCCTTTCAATCCTGACAGCCTCTTGATCTTCCAAAAGCAAACTCCTCTGAGTAATTTCCTGTTGCCCCTCCAACAACTGCTTATGTTTTTCCAAGCTGTTTTTTGAAAAAGCTCTTTCAATTGTATCCAAAAGAGTAGAATTAAAGGAGTCTAGAAGTTCTTGAAAAACCTGAACAGTCACAGCTTGAGAATTTGCTGATTCACCAGCCCTGATGTCAGCCCTATTTCAGCCACTTTGTATTCATCCAGCTATCAGGACGACAATTCCAACTATTTTCCACACAGTATAAAATCAAAATTTTACTTAAAGTCAGTACCAAATTCTTTTCCTCGATATCAAATTCTTTTCCTGGCCGCTTCCACTTTAAAACTTTCTCTTAAGGTGTAATCCAGTAGCTATATCACTATTGCAAATGTTAACAAGTGTTAACAAGCACTTTCCCTAGTAGCTTCCTCCTCCCGCCCTCAGGCGCCATTTTCTGCATTTTAAAACGGAGTTAAAGTGTTACTTGCAATTTTTCCTTTTTTTCCCCTCCTGATTTGTTCTGTCTGCAATCAAAGTAAAGATGTTAAAAGTCCCCCCATTTATTTTCAGCAGATTTTGGTCGCGGCTTCTAGCTCCGCTTTAGCGGAGTTGTCCCTGGTCCAGAGCAGCTTGACAGGCTTCAATAGGGAGCCCACACCCTTCGCACCCCAGGATTTCTCCTAGCGCACTTGGGGGGCTCTACCTCCACCTGTCGGCTCTTCTCTCTCCCCTTTGCCCGGGGAGAGGGTTCCAAGCCTCCAGACAGCTGTTTTTCAGCTGTTCTGGGGCTTTTACGGAACCGGGGATCGGGCGCTCGTAAAAGAGCGTCTTCAAGGCTCGCGGAGCCAACCGGAAGTCCCGTAAAGCAACATTTTAAACCATTTAAACCGTTTTGAAACACCAATTTACCATAGTTATAAAACCTAAAGACAAGTCTTATTAATATTCAAAAATTCATTTCCATTCTCTTATTTACTATGAAAAAATGACATTTTAAACCACTTTCAAATCAATTTTCTGTAACCATTAGAACTCTTATTAATATTTTAAAAAATTCTTTCAAAGTCTTCACATTTTTATAGTTTTTCTATAATGACATTTCCCGCTTTAAAAATAATAATAAAATCTATAAACAATTCCTGTTAATATTCAAAGCTTAATTCACGTTTTCTTATTTTCTATAAAGGACAATATTTTAAACCATTTTAAAGAAACAATTTTCTATATTTGTTAAACCATAAACAATTCTTATTAGTAATCAAAAATTCATTCATAATCTTCATATTTCTTAGTTTTTCTATTATCACATTTTCCCCACCTTAAAAATCACTTCTCTCAATAATAATAATAATGAAAAGTCAAAAAAGAAAAGGGAAAGGGAAAAGAAAAAAGGAATAAAAGTATAACAAAAGAAATCAAAAAGAAAGATTCAAAAAAAGAAAGAGAAACAAAGAAAAGAATAAAGTAAGAGAGTAATAAAGAAAGGAAAGAGAAAATAAGAGAGAGAAAGAAGAAAGAGGAAGTCTCCTCCTTACATTGTTTAGACCTCAATTACATAGAAAGCATTTACATCCATTTTAATCAAACTGTAGTACTTTTCTCATCTTGCTATCCAGTATATTCCAGTTTTTCCCTTTCTTCAATCTGTCCATACTTTTTTTTTCAGTTTCAATATTAATAAAGTTATAAAGACTAAAGGGTTTAGTTCTTTTGTATTCCACATATGGTACCATCATTTCTTCTGTCGCTCTGCCCTTCCCTTTTGTTACAGTGCCATTAATCAGTAGTTTTAATTGTTTCAATTAATTTCTTCTTTCCAACTGTCCATAAGTAGTCCAAAAACAGATTAAGTACATCTAAAATCAAGCCTCCTTAGTTTTTCCTCAAAGTAATCCAATTTGGGAAACAAGATACAAAGTTTCTTCTTTAAATAGCAAGCAATCCACAGTTTGCAGTTTGCACTTTCACTTCCCAGCAGGCAACCATTTTAACTTCCTCCGCTTGTTATTTCTGATAGCTTTAAAAAGACATTCTACTTGGAACGTTGGTGACATCAGTGTGATAGGAACCGAGGGGACAGCGCTCCGTTCCTAGGTCCCAATTTTCGGCCTGAAAGCTGAATTTTTTAGCTCTATTGACCACGAAGAGGTCAATAGATAAAAGGGAAAATTCTGAGGACCTCGGGAGTATCAAAAATTGCCCCGAAGGTTCAAGGAAAGTCCCTTAATTCAGCCCGGAAAAAACCCAACCTCTTGTCGGTTGGCCAGAACGCTGACGGTTGCTTTAAAAAAAGGGGAAGCGAGGATCGAGCAAACAGCATCAATAAGAATAACTAATTACTCTTATTCTGAAACATTTAAATATTTAAAACATCGGATACATAACTAAAAAGAGAAACTGATCGGCAAAGCAGAATTGTTAAGAAGAAACGGAGTGAAAATATAATGGAGTGAGTTAACGAGGCTAATTGAAGTGTGAGGGGGCGAAACTGACAGGCAACAGAACTGAGGTGATTTTGAGGAAGCGCAACGGAGAGGTGTGGATTGGAAATAAAACACATAGTTATAGATTTACCAGAAATTGGGAAATAGACAAAGATTATTCATTTGGGGAAAGAAATACAGATCCAAGTGTTGGACTTATTTTAAAAAAAGAAACGGAGGTGGTGCGGAGACAATAAAGAAGAGACGAAGAAGAAACAGTATCTAGTTTCGGGAGTGACTGTGAGGGATTTAAAAACTTTGTAACGGTGGCAGAGCTTCAGTGAACAGATACTGTAACTATATTAGAGTATTAACTTGCAAATAAATAAAAAACATTGAGGCTCTGGAAGAGGTGTTTAAAATATTTTTAGAAGGCAAATTGAAGGACTTTGGAAACAATTACAAATTAGACGACTGAAAAGACACAAAACCAAGTGAGGATTGCAAAGACTTCAATTCTGGAACCTAATACAATGAAAGAAATTTATTTTATTGTTTGAGAGACTTAATTTATTTGAATTATTTTAATTGAATTATTTTAATAATATTTTAAAT
The DNA here is from genome assembly GCA_022577455.1 of Arizona elegans. Classification (NCBI taxonomy): domain Eukaryota; kingdom Metazoa; phylum Chordata; class Lepidosauria; order Squamata; family Colubridae; genus Arizona; species Arizona elegans. Next base: position 163,567,494 of record JAKOOJ010000001.1, read on the forward strand.
ACTTTTAAGTACTTTTATCTATTTATTTGTTTACTTATGTAATACTTAATGTTTTAATATAGAATATAGTATATAATATTATAGCCAAATAGCATAAGGTTTAGGATTACTTAAGCTTAAATGTTAAATATATACTTTCTAATATAAGTAAGAAAAGTTGGAATATATAAGTTTTGAATAGATATAATAATATAACACATAGCATATATGTTTTTTCTTATTTCTGTTTTAGCGTGTTTTCCTATTCTAATAGTTTTTTATGTGACACAATTTAATATTAATTTTAAAATTGATATGGTGTTAAAAGAATGAATTGAAAATTGATTATTAATATTGATATATATTGATTTAAATAAGAATAAATTTATTAAAATTGATAAAATTTATTAGAGATATAACTAAAGATTTAATAGAACTTATTAGAATTAATAATATATTTAAATAGAATATTTAATTTAGAAACTGAAATATGACTTGCTGAGATATCATATTTTATCCCTGCTCCTCATTTAAATTTAATTAATCCCTCATATAATGATATTATAGTTTGAAATTTGACTGTATTTGAAAACTAAACAAGTGATATTGGCTTCTGTAATTATCAGAAGGAAAATTTTACTATATACTATAGACAGTGCGTGAAAATTTGGGAACTATTAAATTAAAAAATTAAGACGACTACTGGCTCATTAATAATGACAAAACCAGGTAAAAAGGCAATAGCCAATCAAGCAATGTCTATTACATCATTAGCACAACAGAAAACAATAAACACAATGTTACTTTCAGAAAAAGAGAAATCTCCTCAATCAATTAACATCAAAAACATTCACTCAGTATTATCAATGATACAAGAGAGTATGAACAAAACACAGGAATCAATTGCTGATAACCATCAAGAAAGTAGGAAAAACCATGAGGATTTGAAAATGGACATAGGTGAAATTAAGGATAATCTAAAAAAAATGGATAATAAGATGGAGAAAATTCAACAAAATATTGCTAAAAATGAACAAAGGATCCAAAATATTGAAGATAAGATGGGCAAAGTAGAAAAAAAGATGGAAGAGTCAGAATGTGATCAAACAATAATAAATAAAGAACTGGAAGATTCAATTTCATTTTTAGAAATGGAAAAGGCGTTATTTTACCTAAGATTTCAAAATATAGTGGAAAACAGAGAGGAAGATTTGAGAGATGTAATGATGGGAATTCTGGCTGAAGCAACGTTAAAGAATAAAGAAGAAATTAATAAGGAAATTGATGAAATTTATAGAGTATTCACAAATTACGCCCGAAGAAACAGGTTACCAAAAGAGGTTCATATTAGATTTGTAAGGAAGTTGGTGAAAGAGGAAATATACAAAAAAATGAGAGAAAAACCAATTATATATAAGGGAAAAGAAATAATTACATTAAAACAAATACCAAGAAGAATAAGAGAAACAAGGAAAAATTATAACTTTCTGACAACAGAATTACACAAACATAAAATAATGTTCCGGTGGTTAACGCCAGAGGGACTGCTTGTTTCATGGCAAGATAAAAAATATAAACTTGATACACTAGAGAAAGCACAGCAATTTTTTGATAGCAATTTTTTTTCCTGAGGAAGAACAAGAATCTGAAACACAGCAAGAAATTGCAAATCAGGAGGACAAACCGAGAAAAATACAGCAAGAAGAAAGAAAAAGAGGGGAGAAAGAAAGAATGGAAAGAGAGGGAGCAAGGGATAAAATACAAATTACAGGAAAAAAAACACTAGGAAAATAAGAACATCAAGAAAATAGAAATTTGAAATGGAGAAAGATTTAAAATTGATATCGATTAACATAAATGGACTAAACATTCCATCAAAGAGATCACGTATTTTTAGAAATTTACAAAAATTGAAGATAGATATTATAACATTACAAGAAGTTCATATTAAAAAACAACAACGCAGTTTATTAGAGAACAAAAGATTAGGAAAACTTTATACGGCACTAACAGAACAAAAAAAGAGAGGTATAGCAATGTACATCCGGAATCATATACAATCAAAGCAATTATTTGCAGATGAGGAGGGTAGGATGCTGATGGTTGAAATTGAAACAGAAAAGAAGAAGATATTACTAGTATCACTTTATGCACCAAATGGAACCCAAATTGATTATTTTAAAAAGATGCACAACAAAATTAAGGAACTGGAATACCAAAACATATGCATAATTGGAGATTTTAATGCAATTGTAAACATAGAGAAGGACTATAGGAGTTGTAAACATAATAAATCCAGGAAAAAAACACTTCCAGAAACATTTTATGATATAGTAGAAGAATTTCAATTACAAGATGCTTGGAGGGAACTCAATTATGATAAACAACAATACACATTCTATTCAAATCCACATCAATCGTGGTCCAGAATTGACATGGCTTGGATGACGGCAGAGCTTATAGCAGACATTAAACAAATAGAAATTACAACAAACACATGGGCTGATCATAGCCCCATTGAAATAACATGGAAGGGACACCAAAAGCGTAAAAGATGGATGATGGATAGAGATATTATAAATGACAAACAATATGTGGATATGATTCAAAAAGAATTGAAAATATTTCTACAAATTAATGTGAAAGAGCACACCAGTCTACAAAATCTATGGGACACAACCAAGGCATATATCAGAGGCTTAACAATTGCCTATACTGCACAAAAAAATAAAAATAAACAACAAATAAAACAAAATTTACAGACAATATTACATCAATATGAATTAGATCTACAGAAACAGCCATATAATCAAGAAATTAAGGAGAAATTAAATTAAACAAGGCATAAATTAAATTTGATCACAACAACAGAAATAGCAAGAAAAATAAAAATCGCTAAACAAAACCAATTTGAACATGCAAACAAAACCGGACGGTGGTTAGCATATAAATTGAAAATAGAAAAACAGAGGAATATTATAATACAGTTAAAAGATGTAGATGGTTGTTTATACCAGAATATTGAAGACAAAAAACGAATTGCAAAGGAATTTTTCAAAAACTTATACGCAAAGGAAGAGATTAGAGAAGAAAATATCATAGAATATTTAAATAAAATAAAGATTCAAGAATTAGAAGAAGAACATATAGAATTATTGAACAGACCAATCTCAATGTTAGAATTAATAGAAGCGAGAAAGAAACAAAAAAATAACAAGACACCGGGAACAGACGGTATACCGGCAGAGTTTTATAAGACATTCCAACAACCATTAGATGATATATTAATACAAGTTTTCAATGATGCATTAATGGAAGCTGAAATTCTGAAGTCATGGAATGAAACAATAATCACATTGATACCAAAACAAGATTCGGATCCCATGGAAATTAAAAATTATAGACCAATTTCTCTTCTCAATGTAGATTATAAATTATTCACATCAATTATAACACAGAGATTGAAAAACCTAGTCAAATACTATATACATCCTGATCAAAATAGTTTTATTCCTGGAAGACAAATTCATAACAATACAAGAACAATTATTGACACTCTGGAATTCTATGAGCAAAGATCGGAAAACCAGTTAGCTCTAATTTTCCTAGATGCGCAAAAAGCGTTTGATAATCTCAACTGGACATTTCTATTAGCACAATTAGAAAAAATGAAATTTGGAGGAAGATTTATAAAAATGATTAAAAAGATATACAATACCCAAATAGCAAAAATACAAATTAATGGAGATACAACTGAACAATTTGATATAAAGAAAGGAGTGAGACAAGGATACCCATTATCTCCTATATTGTTTATATTAACATTGGAAATATTACTAGAAGAAATCAGGAAGGATACAGAAATAACTGGACTAAAAATAAAAAATCAAGAATATAAACTGCAAGCCTTTGCGGATGATATAGTATTCATTTTAGATAAACCCATACAATCTGGACCAAAATTAATGATAAAAGTACAACAATATTGAGAAGTAGCAGGATTGAAAATTAATAAACAAAAAACTAAAATTATAACAAAGAATCTTAACAAGTATCAAAAAGAAGAATTGGAAAATATATTAGGGATACAAATAGCAAAGAAAGTTAAATACTTAGGAATATGGATTACAAACAAAATATCAACTTTGAAGGAAGACAATTATATTAAATTGGCTAAACAAATAGAAAAGGATTTGGAAAAATGGGCAAAACTCCAATTGTCTCTTTTAGGCAAAATTGCTACCATTAAAATGAATATTCTGCCAAGAGTGTTATACTTATTTAGGGAAATACCAGTAAACCCAGGAAGAACATATTTTAAAGATTTAGACAGAATGATATTAAAATTTATTTGGCAGGGAAAAAAAGCAAGAATCAAATTAAAACATCTACAAGACAAAAGAGAGAGGGGGGGAATGGGACTCCCTGATTGGCAGAGTTATTACAAAGCCTCAGCGTTAATATGGATAAAAGATTGGATCGAACTCAAAAACATAAGAACATTAATATTGGAAGGTTTTGACTTAACAAGAGGTTGGCATGCATATCTTTGGGGAGAGAAAATTACAAAACAAGAACAATTTCGCAAACATATTGTAAGAGATAATTTGCTTAAAATATGGAATGAAATCAGAAAATATCACTATGATAGGATTCCTAGGTGGACTTCCATAATGGAAGCACATATTTATCCAAATACAATAGATACAAATAAATTTAAAACATATAAGGACATCTTAAATGAAGAAGGAAAACTAAAAACAAGAGAAGAATTGAGAATGCAAAATGTGGAAATAGAGTGGTGGTCATATTTGCAATTAAAATCCAGATATAAATCTGATATGGAAAAAACTGGAATTCAAATGGAACCGAATCAGTTGGATAAAATTTTATTAGGCCCCAATGAGAAATTAATAACCAAAATTTATAATTTTCTATTGGAATATAAACTAGCAGAGGAAGTAGTTAAAGAGAATATGATCACATGGGCGACGAATTTTGGGTATGCAATAGAATTAAATAAGTGGGAAAATTTGTGGAAAAATATTAATAAATTAACATTATCTGTACCTTACAAAGAAAATGCTTATAAATTGTTCTATAGGTGGCATCTACCACCGGCGCGAATTTCTAAAATGTTTCCCGGCACATCTCCACTCTGTTGGAAATGTAAAGCGCATGAAGGGACATACTATCATATATGGTGGTCATGTCCCAAAGCTAAAAAAATCTGGAACAATATAAAAATGCAACTGGAACAAATAATAACTCAAAAGGTGCCCTTAAAGCCAGAAACTTATTTATTAGGAATACCTACAAGCAAATATGAAAAAGAAATAATATATTTAATAACACACATTTTGACTGCAGCAAGAATTATATACGCACAAAATTGGAAACAAGAAGAGGTCCCGACTCAAGAGAAATTAATATTCAAAATTATGGAATGCGCTGAGATGGATAAACTTACCAAGGAGATCCAAGGAAAGGAAGAATCTGAATATTATCTGGTCTGGCAAAAATGGTATAAATGGTTAGAGGGAAGTGGGGGAAAAAAGAGAAGAAGAAAGAAAGAAAAATTAAATAAAAGAAAAGATATCAATAGAGTAAAATAAATTTTTACATCAAATGAAATTTAAGAGATACGAGATATCAATAAAATAATATCATTATATAGGGTGAGAGAAATATTGTATATTGAAGAATATAGGCTATTGATATTGTAACAATTTAGATATTATAGGTAGATGTTATAAAGATGATGTTTGTTGTAAATTGTTTTATTTGCATTTATAAATGTATTATGTGGTTTCTAAAATTAATAAAAATTAAAAAAATAAAAAAAAAATAAAATAAAAAGACATTCTACTTATTTCCTCTTCTCCTTCTCCCTCTTCAAAGATAATCCATTCTCATTAAATACCAGAAAAATATCAAGTTTTAAATCCATCCAAAGGAACATTAATTCCAAAAGCAGTTGTGAGAAATAAAGAAATTAGGATTATTCCTGTAAAAAGTATAGCCTAAATTACGCCATTTTGAAATCATGTCAAGGCTTTATTTTACTCTGTATAACCTGGTTATATAATTTAGCTGACATTTAAGAACATGAGAAAGGAACTGTGTAATTCCTGTGTTCTTGAGAATGTGTTTATCTGGCAGGAAATATGCTTTCATAACAACACAGCTAGAGCATCAGCACAAATCTGTCTCAGGTCTTGTCTATCATTCTCTTTTATGCCTCTCAGCCTTATAGCGAATTCCATGGACCTGAACTGCATCATTGTAATTTCATTTTCAAATCTCTGCATTTTGTTATCAGCATCACGGATTTTATAATCAGTTTCCTTCATTTTAACATTCATTTCTGATTTAAATTCTTCCACCTTAGCATCCATTTTAATAATTGCTTCTGACAATCCAGACACCACTGTCATTAATTTTTTAGTCACCTTATCATACTTTTCTTGCACCACCTCTTTAATTTCTTTAATCTCCTGCTTAATTTCCTGTTGTGACTTTTCAAATTTCTCATCCAAAGCCTGAGTGATAAAATCCTTTAAGCTTTCAAAATCAAACTCTTTTTTCTGGCTCTGCTGGCTAGGAGGTTGCTGTTCAGATTTACGTGTGGGGGATTCCCCCCCCCCGCCGCCTTCCCTTCCTGTTTGGTCTGCTTAGAAGCCATTCTGCCACGTAGGCTAGCTTTTCCAAAAAAGGAGATCCTTTTTCCCTTTCCACCACCACAAAGTCCTCTAAAAAATTCCCCCAGGTTTAGTCAGATTGGGGATGAGATTGAAATTGAAGCAAGATCAGGCTTGTTTTAAAAAAGAATTTTTCCTTTCTTTTCCTCCTTGTTACAGACAGCGCAACTTTGTAGCTAGTTGAAATAATGTTGCTACTCCACTCTCACTTTCAGCTCGTTAACGCTGAAGCCGGGTGCCATTTTCAAGCAACTTTCACTCACTCACACTTCTACTTTAAATCACAGGGCTACTTGCATTTTCGAGGTTTCAAGGTTCAAGTTGTTATTTCACCCTGGTTATTTGAGTTTACTTTGTTTAAATAAAAAGGTTGCTCCTGCCACCTTGCTCTGCACTGGGCAGACTCGTCCCACGCTGTCCGGAGTCTTGGCAAGCTGAAAGGGAGCCGCGCCTGTTTCCTCCCCAGAAACAACTGTCTGGGGGCTCACAGGGGCTCAACCTGCTTCTCGCCCACTCTCTTCCACTAATCCTTTGGATTTGGGAACTTCCGAGCCGCTTCTCTGGATCGAAGCGGCTCTAACAGGCAGCGGGGCTGGCGGTCCAAAAACGGGACCGTCTTTCGTTGACAGGAAGCAAACCGGAAGTCCATATCTTTCCCTCTTGATCTAATAATTGAGTTATCATTTTCCTTTCTTTTTCCTTCTTCATCTTGTATGGCAGCCACCTTCCTGGTTTATTTGCATTTTCAAAACAGTTTTGCTTTGATGCTTTTATTTTCCTTGCCAATTCTTCATTTTCTATTAAATTCAATTTATATCTCCTAATTCCATTAGGTTTTTAATTTTTTTATCTTGGCAGATCAATTTCCACCTCAGCTGACCAACACATACCAGCTGAAGGTCTCGGGGGGCTCCCAGGGAGACACAGCTCTGATAGATGTCATCATTAAGCGTGTGTTTGTAGCAGTCCATCAGGACCTCTGGGAACCAGCCATGCATGTGGCAAGCCAACTCACAAAACCCCTGGGTGTATTCTGATACTGACCTCCACCCCTGGTTTATGGTCTTCATTCTGGTCCTAGCCTTGTGTTCGGCTAGGGGGTCCTCAAACCACATGCAGAGCACCACCATAAACTGGTTGTAATCACTCCACTGGGGGGCATCATCATTGTGAAGGGTGACCATCCAATCTTCTGCAGTCCCTTCCAGGGCCATGGTGACACATCTCACTTTGGCTGCCTCTGAAGCAAAATCCTCCCCATACTCCTGCATGTGATTCCAGACTTGAGCTAGGAAGAATCCCAGAGCTTTGGGATCCCCTCCATATTTTACTCTCAGCGGAGGAACCTTTGAAATTTGCCGCCTCAGGGGGATTCCCCCCCCCACCCACTGCTGGGATGCCTGTCGCCCGGAGCTGGCCCCTGCTGAGCTACAGGAATCACAGCTGGGGTTGCAGAGATGCTGGCTCCCCCTGCTCTCCAGCTTCTTTGCACAGACAATTTAACTCAAAAGGATGGTGTAGCTTGGAAAGGGTCAACATTATATGTCCCTTGTTTGGGTTGTCTGCGTGGAATTTAGCTATGAGGCAGTCAGCCTGGATGTTTCTACTCTTTATCCAAAATGCCTCTGATAAGGGGTAGCCCTTCCACTTGATTAGATATTGGAGCTGTCTCCTAATCCACCTCGAGTCAAGGATTCATTGCACTTCATAATGGGTTTTCCCCCTATGTCCACTGGGTCCAGGGGCTCATGGGGTAGTGGTCTCAGGGTTGACCTGACCACGGGTTTTAAGAGGCTGCTATGGAATACTGGGTGTATCTTCCCTAGCAGTCAGGGAAATTTTAATTGCACCATGACCGGGTTGATGATCTTTGCTCTGGGGAATGGCCCCATGAACTTGGGTCCCAGCTTCTTACTGGGCAGTAATGGTAATGGTCATTGTGGGGCTTGGTGTTTGTCTGTTTCTTATAGGTCTGTGCCACCTTAGCTAGTGCCTTCTTGATGTATTCCCATGCTGCTTTTAGTGTCAACAGCAAGTCTATCAAGCTAATTGAGGAGGGGGGATCCCTTGGGTATTCTGGCATTGGGACAAAGTCCATGCCACTCACTATTTTGAATGGAGTTAGTCCCGTGCTACTATGAACAGCATTATTGTACGCAACCTCAGTGAAAGGCAAGAGGTCCGCCCAATTGGACTGCTGATAGTTCATGTAACACCTCAGGTACTGCTCTACCATAGCTTTCAAATGTTCTGCCCCACCATTGGTAGCCAGATGAAAAGCTGAGCTAAGGCCCTGGGATGACCCAACAGACCGCAGAAACTCCCTCCAGAACTTAGCCGTCAACCTCTGTCTCAGATGTTGGTTTGGAATGTCCTGGTAGGCGGTCACCTGGGCAATTTGCTTGTCCAGGCTCGTTCAGAAAAAGTGAAGTAATAGTCATTCCAGCAAAGGGGGTAGCTTCCCCCTGACACTTCTGAACTCACAGATATGTTCTTTAATGGGTTGCCCCCTCTGCTTTAGGTTTCAGAGCTCATCCTCCATGAGTGGATTCTCCTCCACCTCTTCAAATCTGGCTTCTAGCTCTTGAAGGAAATCATTGATGTCTTGCAGTTGGGGGGGGCTTTCCTCTTATGGAGGGCTGCTATTCCTTTGCTTCTCCCTCTAGCCCCCCAGCAATGGTGTCCACCATGGCTCTGTGTGATGAGTAGTGGTGGCCATAGTGCTCTAGGTGGATTCTAGCAGAGTCAAGGACTAGAACCAGTTGATCTGAGTCCCCATCGAATTTCTCCCTGAATCATGGCAATTCGTTCAGCCCTGCTCCCCACTCACCATGTTGGGCTCCATGATCCTGTGCTTGGTGTGTGGTGGTTTCTTTTGGTTCTGGTTCAGAGGGAGAGGAGGGGCTGCCCCCCCTTGGGTAGCTTGGCTGGAGGGGCCACTGCAGATCTGGCAGTGGAGTCAGATAGTGAGGAGGCTGGGGAGGACAATGGGCCAGTCCTGGAGTCAGGGGATGGCCCGGACGAGGGGTCTGCATCAGAGGCAGAGATGGGGCCAGGGCCATCTGGGAGCAATGCATGGACTCCGGAGCCTCCAGAGGCGGACAGCAGAGAGGCAGAGGAACAGGAGGAGCCTGTTCCTAGTGCACGCATGTGAAGAGCTGCCAGAAGGCAAGAGTAGCTGAAGCAAAAAGGACGACTTGGGAGTAAGGCCAGAAGATGATTGGCCACTCCCGTAAGACTTAAAAGAGCAGCAACGAGCCATTGGGTTCTTTGTAGAAAAGCAACATTGATTCCAGTGCTTCTTGTCAGCATCTCTGGAACTTTGTGGGGGTTTTGCCAAGAAAAGCCTTTGGCAGATTGCCAAAGACATCAAAGGTTGGTGATAAGGCCATAGGACTGGTTATGAAGAATTTGTTTTGGACTAAGCTGAGAATGAATTAATTCTCAGCTGTTTTAATAAAATAAATTTGTTCAGGACTGAATTGTGTTTGGTAATCACTATGTGGGCCTTGGTCACAACAGCCACTGGCAACAGCTTGGGCTCATTCTACCTCTGGGTAGTGGAGAAGGGGGGCTGCGTTCCTGTCTGCTTCTCCATGCTTCAAAGGGCTCAGCTGCTAACCCCCTCTCTTTTGGGTGGCACAACGGCCCCTCATCCCGAAGGGTGGTTCATTCAAATTTCTCCATCAGCTGTTCTACAGATCCCCCCCCCCAAGGGTTCTATCAGAGTTTCTGAGAGTCTGGCACATTCTCAGTCCATCATCCATTCCATTCTTCCTAGCTCACTCAGGGGATTCCCGCAGCCCTGAGCTCTAAGGTGGGGAAAGTTCAACCTCAGCTGCTTTAGGGACTTTTTCCCACCAATACTCATCTTTTTTTGTTTCAGTCACTGTGATGGGCCCCTCGACTTTGATGTCCAAGGAGGGCTGCAATTTGGCTCCAGTTGGGCTGCTGGTTCCTGGAGTTCCCTGGGTGGGGTAAGTTCTACCCTGCTCAGGATCACCTGGAGCAGGCTCTCTTCGGATAGTCTGCCCTCTGCCATGGTAGCCTGAGTTTCTCTCCACGCATCCCAGGAGCGGATGGAGGGTCTGGGGCTCAGGAATCCCAGTCATTTTTATTAGTTTTGGGAGAGTTGGCCCATTGTCAGGATTCCAACAGATGCCCTAATTAAATCATGAAGATGACCTCAGCATATTGGTTTGAATGTGCCTTGTTTTGTCTGAGATGCCAACTCCTTGATGCAGCTGTGAAGTTCGCTTTCCCATCCCCCTTGCCTATGGCAACTTGAGAGCAGGTCAGGGATGCTTTGCGAGTTAACAGCCTGCAATGGTCTCCCCTAGCTGGAGAATGGTTTTCAGCAAAGAAATTAGCTAGGCTATTTGTTAAGCACATCTATCAGTTACATTAATTCCTCACAGAATTATATCAGATAGGGGTGTCCAATTCATGGCTAAGTTCTGGCGGGAGTTTATAAAAGCAATTGGATCATCCCAAGAGTTAAGTTCTGGTTTCCATATGAGCACAAATGGGGTGGTGGAATGCGTGAATGCCATGATTGGGCAATATTTGAGATGTTACATAAATGACCAGCAATCAAATTGGGCAGAGGTGTTACCGTTAGCTGAAATTACTTACAACAATGCAGTGCATAATAGCACAAGGCTAACTCTGTTTCAGATTAGCACTGGGATGGAATTTGTCCGTATGCCGGAGTTACCTAAAGAACCCCCCCCCCCCTCATCTGTGTCATTAAGTGAATGGATGGACTCATTAAAAGGTTCCTGGGAAAACACTAAGTGCGCTTTAGCGGAAGCCGCAAAAATCAACAAAATGCAAGCTGACAAACATCGCTCCCAGCAACCACAATTCAGAGTGGGGAATAAAGTTTACCCATCTACAAAATATTTGAAACTGCAGTGGCCTTCTAGGAAGTTAGGGCCAAAAGGCTTAGGTCCTTTTGAAATTATTAAGGTAATAAACCCAGTTATGGTGAAACTTAAACTCCCTCATCTGCTAGGGAAAGTGCATCTGGTTTTCCACAGCAGCTTGTTAAAACCGGTTTCTCCCTTAGGCCAGTAGATTGGGCCCCACCAAAACCTGATTGCAGGTCATGAACATTATGAGATTAAACAAATTTTAGATTCCCGAATCTATAGAGGACAATTATAGTATTTAATACATTGGAAAGGATATCCAATTTCAGATGCAACCTGGGTAAAAAGTTGAAAGGTGAATGCAGATAGGTTGATTAAACGTTTCCATAAGAAGAATCCTCATAAACCAAAGGGGGTTCCTGGAGGTGGCAATGGAGGTTAGAGTTTAATTAATCTTTCATGGTTGTGTCTTTTAGGAAGTTCTTTTTGCTTGAAGGGGGGGCAGCCTGTTGACCCTGAAGATGGCATAAGTGTAGTCATATTTTATTATAGCCTTTGTATTTATTTATTTATTTATTTTTAAATTTGTATACTGCCCTTCTCCCTGAGGACTCAGGGCGGTGAACAGCCAAGTAAAAGCATAAACTACAAATATTAAAATACAATTAAAAAGATATATATAAATTTGGCCCCATGATTAAAAACAATGACAAACAATTAAAAACATTTTAAAAAGTGTTAGGCCAGCCTGGCTTGCTGGAAAAAGAAGGTTTTAAGGGCATGGCGGAAGGCACCGAGGTCTTGGATTCTCCTTATCTCTGGGGGCAGCTGATTCCAGAGGGTAGGTGCCCCCACAGAGAAGGCCCTCCCCCTTCTGTTTTTTTAAAATTATCTTTTAGGTTTGTAAGTAAATGAATTTAATAATACTTCAGGCTCCCCACTTTCTAACTGTTGAAAGGGGGATTGTAAAGATAAAGGGGGAATGGGATGTCTAGGTGGCATTCTTTTCCTGTGGGAACAGAGAAGATGCCTGCAGCTGGACGAAGGTGGAGTTTGGAGTCACCAGACTGTTGGACTGAAGATTGATTGGAGATTCTGATTCAGGGGGGAAGTTTCATACTTTTGCTTTTATTGGGTGTAATTCCGGATCCTGTCCAGAGCCGGAATTACACAAGCCCTTGCCAATTTAATGTGTATCTAATAAATAGACTTTGAAAAAAGATGGATACCTTGGACTTTATTTTTTGGGACATGTTACTTGGAGGTTTTTTTTTTATTGAAAAAGTTTTACAAATATCAATTTTTCCCCCATTTCCCCCCCATCCCTCCCTAACCCCCCCAAACCCTCCCCTCTTCCCATGACTTCCCCAAGGTGAAATCTATCCATCCACATTATATTATATCATACTTTACCACCCCTCTATTCTCCCCCCTGTGCACTATACATTTCTACATAACAATAAGCTATTTTGCCCCCTATAAACTATACATTTCTACACAACATTCAGCTAAATGCTATCTGATACTTCCTAGTTTGATATTTATTCTGCACATAATCTATCCATTTCTTCCACTCCTATGCATAAGTCTCCTGAGTCCGGTCTTTTAGATATGCTGATATCTTGGCCATTTCTGCAAAACTGGCCATCTTCAAAGTCCATTCTTGAATTGTAGGCATATCATCCCTTTTCCAATATTGACCAATCAATAACCTAGCTGCTGTCACCATATACAATATCAATTTTGTTTCACCCACTGAAAAGCCCTAACTATACCCAGTAAAAACAATTGAGGAGAAAATAAAAAAAATTTCTTCAAGACATTTTGCATAACCCACCAAATTTTTATCCAAAAGTCTTTGTTTTCTTGCATGTCCACCATATATGATAATATGTAGCATCTAAGCAATCGCATCTCCAACATTTCGGTTGAACATTAGGATACATGCATGACAATTTCTTAGGATCTAAATGCCACCTATAAAACATTTTATAAAATTTTTCCCTCAAATTCTGCGACTGTGTGAATTTAACATTCTGAACCCATATTTTTTCCCAAGTTTCCATCATAACTGGTTCTCCAAAATTTTGCGCCCATTTTATCATACAATCTTTAACCAATTCATTTTCTAAGTCTCTTTCTAACAAAACGTTATAAACCCTCTTAATATGCATTGGGCCTTTCTCTTTTATCTGTCCAACCAATTCTTCTTCATGGAACATTAATCCAATTTTTTGATCTTCTCTCCATCTCAGTTGAAGTTGATTATACTGTAACCAGGTTAAATTAATCCCTTCTTCCAACAGTGTGTTTAATGACTTCAATTGCCATCTGCCCCCATCATTAAAAAGTATTTCTTTGTATAAAACCCCCCCAAGTGACTTTATATTTATATTCCATATAATATGACCAAGATCCAACCACAACGGTATTTTATAATCCCATTTAAATCGGTGCTTCTTCCATACTCTCATCAAGGAGCTTCTAAGTATATGGCTGTTGAACACTTTATCCACCTTGTTTTCATAGAATAAATATGCATGCCAACCAAATTCAAGATCAAAACTCTCAATATTAAATATTCCAGTCTTTATCCTTCCAAACCAATCACTTGCTTGTGTAAACGCTGCTGCTTCATAATACAATCGCAGGTTTGGAAGTTTAAGACCACCCCTTTCACGAACATCTTGCATAATTTTCAGTTTAACTCTTGGCTTTTTCTCATTCCAAACAAACTTATTCACTCCTTTTTGCCATTCCATCAAATGTTTATCACTTTTAAGCACCGGAATCATTTGAAACAAAAATAAAAATCTAGGTAGAACATTCATTTTAACTGCTGCTATTCTTCCAAGTAGAGACAGCTGCAGTTTTTTCCAGGTTTCCATATCCTTTTGTACCTTTCACCACAACACCTCATAGTTATTTTGAAACAGTTTTATATTTGAATCTGCAACTTGAACTCCTAGATATCTCACCTTTGATATTATTTCAAAGCCTGTCTTCCTTTCCAATTCCTTCTTTTGATCAACTGTCATATTTTTGACTATCATCTTCATTTTTTTCTGATTCAGTCTGAATCCTGATACCATACCATATTCTTCTATAACGTCTTTCATGTGAATTATTGATTCCATTGGCTGTGTTAGGGTAACAACCAGATCATCTGCAAATGCCCTTGTTCTGTAATCCTCTTGCCTTATCATTATTCCCTTCAAAATGCTCGAGTCCCGTATTGTATTCAGCAAGACTTCTAAAGTTAGGATAAACAACAACGGGGATAACGGACAACCTTGTCTTGTGCCTTTTTCTATACTAAAATTTGTAGTTAAACTTCCATTAATAATAATTTGTGCTGTTTGCTCTTGATAAATTGCTGAAACCGCCTGTACAAACTGATCCCCAAAGTCCATCTTTTTTAAAGTCTTTAATAGAAAGTTCCAATTCACTCGATCAAAGGCCTTCTCCGCATCCAAAAACACCAGCACTGCAGAGATCTGTTTATTCTTCTCAAGATATTCCAATAAGTCTATAATTTGCCTCACATTATCCTTCATATATCTGCCTTCTACAAATCCTGCTTGATCATGATGAATCACCTCTTGAATAACTAGCATTAATCTATTGGCTAATACTTTCGTGAAAATTTTATAATCCGTATTCAGGAGAGATATTGGTCTAAAATTTTCCGGTTTTGTAGAGCCTGCCTCCTCTTTCGGTATCAGAGAGACAAAAGCTGCTTTCCATGAAGGGGGTATTTTTCCCCCTTGTTGTATGCTACAAAATAAGTCTTTAAGATGTTCGATCATTTCTGCTTGTAAAGTTTTATAGTACACCGCAGTTAAACCATCCGTTCCTGGAGCTTTAGCTGTTTTCAGTTGTTTAATAGAAACAATAATCTCCTCAGCTGTTATTGGTAAACTCGTTCTTTCCTTTTGATCATTGGAAATTTTTATAACTCTCTTCTCTTCTAGATATTTATTTATAAGTTCATTCTGTATATCATCTTTGGCATATAGTTTGGTATAATAATCTAAAAAGGCTTCTTTGATTAGTCTTTGTTGAAATACTTCGTTCCCTCTATACTCAATACTACCAATAGTCCAAGTACTCTGCTGTTTCCTCAGTGTGTAAGCCAGCCACCTGCCCAGTTTATTGGCATTGCAAAATGTATTGTGTTTCGCAAATTGTAAATTAGTTCCTGCTTGTTCCGCTGTGAGCATATGGAATTGATCTTTCAAAAGTTTTATAATTCCTTGTAATTTTTCATCTGTTGGATTTTTTATAAGCAACTGCTCTTTTTTCTTTATCTCCCCTTCCAATTATAATCTTTTTCTTTGTCGATTTGATTTATGTTTAGAATTCATATAAATCAGTACCCCCCGCATATACGCCTTGCTCGCATCCCAAACAATTTCAATAGGAGTACCCTTATTTAAGTTCATTTCAAAACATTCCTTCATTTGTTTTTTAAGTTCATTTACATTCTTTTCATATCTAAACAAATTTTCATTTACTCTCCAAGATCTTCTCTCATTCTTTCCCATTTCTATTTCTATCCATACCGGGCTGTGGTCAGATAAAGTCCTCGGAAATATCTTTGTTTTCTTTGTTTTTAAAAATAAGTCGACGGTAAGTAGAATAAAATCAATCCTAGAGAAGGATCTATGTCTATCTGAAAAAAAAGTAAAGTCCAATTCTTTTGGGTTATGCACTCTCCATATATCTTTCAATTCCAAATCTTCTTTCATATCAAAAAAGAACTGTGGTAGTTTGACACATGTTTTTGCCAAGCTCTTATCTATTTTAGGATCTATTACTCCATTCCAATCTCCCATAAGTAGGATAGATCTATAGTCCCATTGTAATATTTTAGAATGCAGTAATTTATAAAAGTTTTCTTGTTGCTGATTAGGAGCATAGATTCCAATCACCAGAATTGGACCATTATTTGTAAGAAATTCTATTGCTATATATCTTCCACAATCATCTGCTTCTATGATTTTTGTTGGCAGTCTTTTATTTGTATAAATCACTACACCATTATTTTTCTCCAAATTTGAAGCTATAAACTGTGTTCCTAATCTAGAATTTATCAAATATTTTTGATCTTATGTTCTAATATGAGTTTCCTGTAAACAAATAACATCGTTATTAAATTGTCTCAAATAATGAAATATCTTCCTCCTTTTCTGTGATGAGTTCAATCCGTTCACATTCCAAGATAAAAACTTAATTGTCATTTGTAGTCTCCTGAAGCGATAAGAGCATTTGCTGAAGTTGCTGTTCCAAACTAGTAGTCTTCGGCTTAGCTCCTCCCATGGCTTCGAATTTTTGTGCTTTACCATTGACTCCCTGTTTATCTTGTGGTAGCTTAGAGCTCTGGTGTTGTTGTTTCTCTAGGAATTGTTTATAAGCTGCTCGAGTTATACACTGATCTTTAGCACTGTGCAACATCAGGTCAAGATCCGCTGCCACTTCTCTTGTATTTTTAGGTGGTTCAGCTAAAGGCTCTGAGGGAAAATCCAGCAACGGTTTATCTAAAAAAAAACCTGTTGCTTCTTGGGTCTCCATTGCCTCCATCTCCATCTGTTTCCTCTGCTCTTTGAGCTCTTGTTCAAATGGCTTCTCTTTCTCACCCTCCAGTATGGCTAACACCGAGGAGGTACGTGGAGATGCTGCACCAGGTTTAAAAACATTAAAATAAAATTCTTCCGCTTTTTGAAGAGTATTTAATCGATATCTCTCTCCTTTAATCGATCCTCTCTCTCATCTAAATGGGATTTGTTGTTTCTTTAATTCAGTCACCAAAAATCTAAAATCTTTTCTATCTCTTAGCATCTTAGGTGGCAACTCTTTGTAAATCCCAATCTCTCTTCCCTCCACTTGAATAGTAGAAACAAAAGACTTTTGTAAGATATCATTTCTTATTCTTCTATCTATAAAATATATCACCACATCTCTGGGCAATTGCCTTTGCCTTGCCACCCACTCTATAGACCTTGTCAATCTTACATAAAATCTCCTCAGGGTCAACCTTTAACATTACAGCAAGAGCATCAGCACAAATCCTTCTCAAGTCTTCTCTATTATTCTCTTTTATGCCTCTGAGTCTTACAGCAAACTCCATGAATCTAAATTGCATCATTGTCACTTCATTTTCAAGCCTTTGCATTTTATTATCAACATTGGAAATTTTTTGATTAGCTTCCTTCATTTTGGATTCTACTTCTGAGCTAAGGTGTTCCACTTTCTTATCAATCTGGACCACTACTTCTGACAAACCAGTCATGGCTGTCAATATGTCCCGTTTCATCTTGTCATACTTTTCTTGAACCACCTCCTTAAATTCCTGCTGAGATTTTTCAAATTTCTGGTCTAAAGCTTCATTTTGATTCCTCAAAGCCACAGCAATAAATTCCTTCAGATCTTTAAATCCAGATTCTTGTGTTTGGCTCTGTGTCTGCGAGCTTAAAGGCTGTTCTTGTGGCTTATGGGTGGGAGAGCCCCCCCCCCAGTAGCTTTAGCTGGCTTTGTCTGCTTTGAAGCCATCCTTCCACGCAGCCTGATTTTTTCTAAAAAGATGTCCTCTCTCCCTTTCCACCACAAAAACCTTTCAGAAATTTCCCCAGCTTTAGTCAAGTCCGAAGGGAGAGGGAACAGATCAAATCACTTTTAAAAGAACTTTTCCCTTTTCTTCTGGCCAGCGCTGTTACTTTTTGTTATTTTGTAGCGCAATAAACTCAAACAATTCCACTTTCACTTTCAGCTTTCCTTATTGCTAAAGCCAGGCGCCATTTTAAAAAACTTTTACTCTTTTTCAGTTACGGAGTTCATTCACAGGGCTAATAAAAATACTTGCGGTTTGAATTTCAAGTCCAGATTCCACCCTGCTTATTTTTAAAGATTCTCTTGGCTATCACTCGTTTCGTTGGTCGTGTCGTCTGGCTCTGCAAAGTGCAGAGTTGTCCCCGGAGTCCGGAGCCTCAGCACGTTGTATAGGGAGCCTCACCCTGCTTCCTCCCCAGAAGCTGAAAAAACAATCTGGGGACTTCAAAGGGGGCTCTACCTTGTCACGCCAGCTCTTCTCCTGATTCCTCCAGATTGTGGAGTTTTCCAAGCCGCCTATCAGCTGTAGAGGCAGCTCTTTACGGGCGGCGGGGCTGGCAGTCTTAAAAGGACCATCTAGTGACGACAACGGCTCCAACTGGAAGTCCTCGTTACTTGGAGGTTTGATACTGGCTGCCGGCACCACTATGTTTCCCGCCAGCTGGCAAGGTAGTGCAGCTCCCCCTGGGAGGAGGGGGGCTGGACAGTGGCAGCAAGAACTGGGCAGAAGTCGGTGGGCAGGTGCCCACCCCCACCTGCTCCAGGAGGGAAGGCAGGCACCACGCCATCCAGCTCAGCCATCTGAGTGGAGGCTGGCACTGCAGCAGGTGGGATGGAGCCAGGAGGGACGTGCTAGCCAAACTTTGGAGCCGCACTCAGCAGAGTGAGAAATTCCTGTTTATCTATTGCAAATCACTCTCCTATCTGGATCCCAATTTTGCTCCTTGAAAGAAACATTACCTTATGAACTGAATATCTCTCTCATTCAGATATATTAAGTTTTATATCACTTTACATGAACAGTATTTAAATCTTTGCCTTTATTCTCATTTCATATTTGTCAATTCTTTTTTTAAAAAAATAGTATTTATTGAATTTTCCAACATTTAAAACACAAAACACAAATTTACACTTATAACAGCTTTTCCATATTGGTATCCATATCTTTCGTAACAATTTGTGAGAATTCTTATCTTTCGTAAGAATTTGTCAATTCTAATGTAGTCACATATACTTTTGAATTACTTTCTATGATAGTACTGTAACAATGCAACACACTTCACATAAACAGCACTGGAATTACTTCCTAAGACCTTATTTCAGACTTTAACAAGTACATCTTGAGGTGCTATAAAAATGCTGACAAAATAGTCACTAATAATAGTAAATGAGGGGAGAAATATGCTGCACAAATAGAAAATAAACTCCTGCTAAATGCCAGCCCCTTTCTTTTCTCAGTCCACTCTGTCTTGGTGGAAGAACAAATTGCAAGTGTCACCAGTTATGTCTGAAGAAACAACTTATAGGAGTTATACTTACAGTGGGGAGCTATTTCATGTAACAGGGTTCATTGTAGCACAAATGCAATATTACAATTTGTGCTGCAAAATGATGTGCCTTGGGACCCCATGCAGCCAGTAGATATGCTGCACAAACATTTTGGCAGACTCCATGCTGAGGGAAGCTTCGGACATACAATGAAGTATGCTTGCTTGAAAAACATGTCAACCACAGTCCAAATCATGGTAGCCCCATTACTCTCAGGCAATTCCACTATAAAGTCTATGGCAATTTCTTCCCATGGCATGCTGCGGTTGGCTATTGGCCAGCGCAACCCAGGAGTCTTCCCTGGCAATCACTTCATGGACGTGTACACCAGACAGCTGGTTCAGTGACAGGCAGTGCTATCTGTGCAAACAATGGGATAAATTGGTGGTGGAAGTTGGCGAAGGCCAAGAAACTTTGCAATTGCTTTTTGGTCCAGGTGGCTTCCCACACTCTAGAACAGCTTTCACCTTCCCGGGATCCATCTCCACCTCTCACTGGACACATAGTCCCCGAAGTAGTCCAAAATGGTTTTGTTGAAGTCACATTTGGACAGTTTAGTGTAGAGTGGGGGTCGGCAACCTGTGGCTCTGGAGCCACATGCGGCTCTTTGGGCCCTCTGTTGCAGCTTCCTGTCATCCTGTCGCGGCAGAGGGATGAAAGAGCCATCACCCTGTCATGACAGTGAAGCGCCCTTGCACTTGCCTTTGCATGGCAACAGCATTCCACCTTTGTCAAAGTACATTTGCTGTTGCCACCAGCAAAGAGGGCTGGGAGAGAACAGCGGGGGCACATCTTGTGGGGGTGGGGGTCATCCCCCAAGCCTTCCTCCCTTGTTGGCAGGGCCAAGAAAAAGAAGGGGTGGTATGGGGAAGCACTCCCCTCCTCTGCTAAGCACCAAGCACAACAGCCCAGCGGGAGAGGGAGATGGCCTGACAGAAGCGTCCCCATTGGCGAGTTAGATGGCGAAGAGGCGTGGCCCAGTTCTCGCAGCAGAATGCTGTTCGGTACCTCCAGACATGAGTTGCCACTTTTGAAATGCACCACTTTCTGTTGCCTGTGCCTTCCCCGATTTCAACTCTTTCGCCCCAGCAAAAGCTGTTTCTGCTTTCTTTCTTTTCCTGTGCCTTTCCTGGGCAGCGATGGCTGGGGCTGTGCAGGGGGAAGCTGAGACATCAGGGCTGCTCCCCCCGCCTCAGCAAACTGAGCCTGGAGGAGTACAAAGGGCAAGCGCAGGAGGGTAAGAAGAGGCACTCTGACATCACTCCAACACACATTTCCAGTGCGCACTTCTCTGTCCCGAAATAGGATTGAGTGGGTGGAAGGGAGCAAGGGGAAGGGGGAAGATTAGGAGGGAAGGAGAAGCCCGGCTGGCTTTCCTTGGCATGGGGCAGGCAGAAGACCAATACCCCTTCCATGGCCTGCCTGCTGCTCTCGCAGCGCCTTGCACAGCACAGCAAAAGCATGCTTCACAATGGGGAAGACTGGATCCCCTCCTCTCCTGGAGCCCATTACAACACAATGCAACCCTGCCCCACTCACCTCTGGTAACTCTCTCTCTCTTGGGGCAGAGAGCAGGTCACGCATTCCGCACCAACAAAGCTGGAGGTAGCTGCCCACCATTTCCCGCCAGTCAGGCAGTGAGATAGAGAGAGGGAGACAGATTCAGCTTGATTTGCCTCTGTCTGCTCTCCTTTCTCTGCCTTGCCCAGTTTTGCAAGGATTCAGCAGACACTGCCTTGGTGATTGGGGGGGGGGGGGAGTTTCGTACCATACTTTTCCTGCCAAGCATCTTTATGGGTGCCCAGAACCTATATTTTCCAGCCACTTTGGACTAAGTTGCAGGATGCGTATGTGTGCCTGTGTGAGTGTGCTGCTGCTTGGGATGATGCTTCTCTGAAGTGCGTACAGTGATCTAAGGCAGAAAGCTTGTGGCGCTGAGATATAATAGCCTGACAGTCACTCCTTTTACAGCACAAGGTTTATTTTTGTATCTTTCTGAAGACAGAGAGAATGTGGCCGAATTTCCTTACAGTTATTCCCTGGGTGTGGGGGTTCCGGAGTGGGGTTTGGGAGTGGGGGAGAGGGAGGGAGGGAGAGAGACAGAGAGAGAAAGAGAGAGAGGGAGGGAGGGAGAGAGAGAGACAGAGATGAGGGAGAGAGGGGGATGAGAGGGAGAGAGGGAGAGAGAAAAAGAGAAACAGATGAGAGAGAGAGAAATGAGAGAGAGAGAGAGAGAGAGAAAGGCATAGATGAGAGAAAGAGAAAGATGAGAGGGAGGGAGGGAGGGAGATGGGAGAGAGGGAGAGGGAGGGAGAGAGACAGAGAGAGGGAGATACCTATTTCCCATAGAAAAGAAAACACGGGGAGCCACAAAACCTGGGTAGGTGTGGCTGGGGGGGGTCATGTGACTGGGTGGGAGTGAGTGACATCAAATTGGCCATACCCACCCAGGTTTTGTAGCTCCTGGTGTCTTGTTTTCTGTGGGAAATGGGCCCAAGTGGCTCTTTGAGTATTTAAGGTTGCAGACCCCTGGTGTAGAGCTTGGCTTTCAATAGTTTTCTTAGCACTTCCTGCACTAACTTTACATGATCTTCCATTGTCTCAAAATAAATGAAGATATCATCCAGGTACACCAGCACCCCCTATATAGGTGCTCATGCAGTACTTCATTGATTAGTTGCATGAATACCATGGATGCTTCCTGCAGCCGAAAAGACATCACCCAAAATTGGAAACATCCTAAGGGACAATTGAAAGTGGTTTTCCACTCATCACCCTGTTTTATTCTCACTCAGTAATATGCTTCTTTCAAGTCCAACTTGGTGAACATCCATACTTTGGCCAGGTATCCCAGCATGTTGTTCATATGAGGGAGGGGATACATGTTTTCCACACAGACACCACTGATTTCTGGAAAATCCACGTATAATCTCAAAGACCCACCTTTCTTTTCTTTGAAGAGTTTGCCAGTTGGATGACACCCCTAACTAGATTTTTATCCACGAAGCATCTGAGCTCCTCCATCTCCCTTGGGGTCGTTGAGTACATCTTTGGTTTGGGTAAACCAAACCAGGGGTTTCATCCCAGGCAGCATTTCAAGGGTGCTGTCAGTGGGGAGATGGGGAGGGAGTACATCTGATTATCATTGGCTAAATGCTTCAGCTAGGTCCTGGTACTCTTTTGGGATGGCTGGTCCCACTTGGCCACTCTCAGTTCTATCTTCCCCCTTCCCAGTAGCAGTGCTTCTCCATCTTTGTGCATTGTCCCTACAAGTTGCAATCCAGCTGCTCTACTCCTCCAGCATCAATTGTTGTCTTGCCAGTGAACTGCTAGATTCCATTTCTTCAGCCATGCCAACCCCAATATCTCTGCCATTTTTAGGGCTACTACCGGTATGAACCAGATAGTTTCCTAGTTACTCCCTGCTCTCAGGGTTACTGGCTCAGTTAGGCATATAGCAGGCAGCCCCCTATTAAGGGAGCCATCAACTTGCTCAAACTTCAACCAATAGCTATTAATTACACATTTTGATTTGGCTTTATCTAAAAACCATGTTGAGCCAAATCTCTTGATGTCTTTTAATTCTAAATCTCTCCAATGACTATCTTCACCTTTAAATATTTTTACCACAGTCCGAATAGCATAAGCCCAATAATAATTGAGTAGTTTGGGGATTCCCAATCCACCTTCCTTTTGATTTTGATACCACATTTTCTTCACTAATCTAGGTCTTTTCCCACCATTGCAAAATTTATCCAATTTCTTCTGATATCCTTCAATATCTTTCTCTGTCAAGTTTAACGGTAACATCTCAAATAAAAAAATTAAACTTTGGCAACAACATCATCTTACACATTGCAATTCTACCAAACCAAGACAACTTTATCATTTTATATTTATCTATCTTTTTCTCAATTTCATTCATCACCACGTCATAATTTAGTTTTTTCATTTCTTTAACTTTGAGTGAAAGTGTTATGCCCAAATATTTCAATGTATTTTTAATCCTTATCCCAAGTTGTTCTTGCATATTCTCCCACTCCTTACCATTATTATTCATTAATAGTTCAGATTTTGACCAATTTATTTTCAAACCTGTCATTTCCTCAAATTCTTCCAAATGCTTATGTATCTTTTTCAAATCTTTCTCTATATCTTTCAAAATAATCAAAGTATCATCTGCATACAGATTTATCTTATATCCCTTATACCCTTCCAATTCTTCATCTTTTTCTATCATTTTAGTCAAAATTTCCATAACTAATAAAAATAATGTTGGAGACAGGGGACATCTTTGTCTCGTACCCGCTTCCAATCTTATCTCTTCTGTCGACCTTCCGTTCACCTTCACTCTTGCACTACTTTTTTGATACAGTTTTGAAATAACATGTATAAACTTATTACCAAAACCTAGTACCTCAACGATTGTTTTAATAGTTTCCCATTGTACAGAGTCAAAAGCTTTAAAAGTATCTAATGATACTATACCTATTTTATCAGCATTATATTCAGCAACATCTATAATATTTAATACTCTTCTGACAATATCACTCATGTATCTACCCTTCACAAAGCCTTTATAGAGGCGGAAACCAATTGAGGATGTGGGGGACGAAGATTGTTTGTTATTTAATGTTTGATGTGTCTTGTCTTTTTTTATTTTTTTTATTTTTTTTTCTTTTATGTTGAATGTTGTTTGGAATGTGGGAGATTGGTGCTGGGATTTGGGCACAGAAAGGAAGAGGAGGGGAAAGGATTAAAAAAGTTCCAGTTTAAATGGGTTTAATAAAAATAATGACATGGAATGTGAAGGGTACAGGGAACCAGATCAAGAGAAGACGATTGGAACTTAAAATTGAAAGAGATTTACCAGATATATTATTTTTGCAAGAAACCCATCAGAAATCTGAAGGCTCAAATAAAATGTATATAAAGGGTATGCAAATTTATGAAAAATCTTTTGGAACTTCAAAAGCTAGAGGAGTTGCAACATTGATATCAGATAGGGTATATTTTGAAAAAGAACAAGTAATCGTGGATGATGAAGGAAGATATGTAATAATTGTGGGAAATATTAATGAGGAAAAAGTGACACTGGTTAATTTATATCTACCGAATGAGAAGCAAAAAGAATTTCTTGAAAAAAATAACTAAAATTTTGGAAATTGAAAGTGTAGGGAAAGTAATTGTGGCTGGGGACTTTAATTTAATTAGAGATAAAATAGATAGTACTAACCCCACTCGTTGTGGAGGAGCAAATAAAATGGGAACCTTAAATAAATGGATGTTTCAAAACGGTGTGGTGGATGCCTGGAGAGAAGTGAAAGGAACTGAAAGAGTGTACACTTTTTACTCTAAGATACATAATACATATTCAAGAATTGACTATATCTTAGTTTCTAAAGATTTGTTGAATAATGTGGATAAGATAGATGTGGGAATTTTTAAGGATTCTGATCATGCAGAAGTTACGATGGAAATAGATTTTAATTTTGAGAAAAAAGGAAGTAGTTGGAGATATGATGAAAAACTTTATAAAAATGAGGAGGATAAAAAATGGATATTTAAAAAATGGGAAGAATGTTGGAGATTGAATGATAATGGAGAAGTTAAATTTGAAATTGTTTGGGATGCGATGAAAGCAGTGTTTAGAGGGGAAAGTATCAACTTATCAAGCAGAAAATATAAAAATTATAAAAATAAAATTGAAAAAGATAAAAGCCAGAATAAGGAATTGGAGAATCAATTTTTGCTTACTAAAGAAAATTTTTTTTGAAGGAACTAAATTTGCTTAAAAAATAAATTGATAGAAGAGGATATAGAATTGGTAAAAAAGAATATGAGATATTTAAACAGGAATTTTTTTGAATTTAGTAATAAAAACTCTAAGTTATTGGCAAGGATGGCGAAAAATAAAAGAGAGAAGAGAGAAATTGGAGCCTTGATAGATGATAAGGGTATAAGATGCTATAAAAAATTAGAAAAATGCGAAGTGGTCAGGAACTTTTTTCAAAATTTATATTCGAAAAAATTAATTGATCGGGAAAAACTGAGAAGTTATTTAGAAAAATATGTTATGAAAATTGACCAAACATATAAAGACTTGATGGAAGAAGATATAACACAAGACGAGATTAATGGAGTAATACAAAAAATAAAATTAGGGAAAGCTCCAGGTGAAGATGGATTACCTGCTGAGTTTTATAAAGAATTTAAGGAAATAATAATACCAAAATTGCAAAAATTATTTAATGGAATTTTACATGGTGGAGAAGTTCCGTTGTCATGGAATAGAATGGTGATATCTATAATCCCTAAACCAGATAAAGACTTAGAAGGGATTGAGTCCTATCGGCCCATCTCTTTAATTAATCAAGATGCAAAGATATTTACTGCCATTATAAGTAATAGATTAAGTAGATTTATAGATAGATATATAAGTTATAACCAATTTAGCAAATTTGTAACAAGATGGCGATTGAGGCTTGAAAGGGCGTGGAAAGTGAAAGTTAAAGGAAAGTTTCGTTTCGCTGGTAGCCTCTTGCTTGAAAGAACTTTTGTACTGAGAGAAGGAGGATTTTAAGACATTAATTTAAGACTGGGAAAATTTTTGACTTTGTTGAACTCTTCTTTTTGGCTTCTGATTAAAATACAAAAATTAACTTAAACTGAAAAATGGCCTCAAAACCTGTAAAGACTGTTCCTATTAAAGGAACTGGGAGTGCCGGAAGCTCTCCAGCCCACACCTCTAGAATGCAAGCCTCTGTTCCCCCAACAGATCCACAGATTTTAACGTTTGAAATGATACAAGAAGCCCTAAAAGCTACACAGGATAAAATTGCTACTGTGATTAATCAAAAAATTAATGAAACTAATGAAAAAATACAGTCTGTTTCAGATGAGATTGCAGTTCGGAATCAGGAAATCAAGGATGATATAATACTGGCATTTAAAGGTTTGACAGGTCACATTGAAATTTTGGATGATAAAGTTGGAGAAACTAAGCAATCTACAGAAATTTTGGATAATAAATTAGGAGAGACTCCGAATAAAATTGAACGGGCTGAAGCTGATGTAACAATGATTCAATACAGAGATATGGAATTTGCTCTAAGAATAAGTGGGGTGAAGGAGAACAAACAAGAGAATTTGAAAGAGATGATGTCAGAGGCATTGGCACAGATGTTGGGGGAGCAGAAAGTGGAGTTAGGCTGGCAGATTGACAAGATATATCGTGTCAATTCGTGGGTGGCCAGACAGAAACATTTACCAAGAGACATTGTAATATATTTTACCACAAGGAGACTACGCAATGAAATTTTACAGGCTACCTTTAAAAATAAACTTCAAGTGGAAGGCCAGGAGGTGATGACAATGAAAGAAATCTCCCCAAAAATGTTGAGAGCCAGAAGGGAGTATGCCTTTCTGGTGGATGAACTGAGAAAATGACAAATACAGTATAGATGGGAAGTGCCAGCCGGCGTAGTTGTGAACTATTCGGGTGAGAGATATTGGCTTAATACGGTATGGAAAGCAAGAGATTTCTATGCCAATGTGTTAAAGGCTGGGCCACCAAAATCACCAGAAGTTAAAAGAAAAAAGGAAGTAATGGAAGGAGAGAGAGAAGAGCTGATGACAATAGTCCAGGGGGGAGCCTTGACCAGTTAAGAAGATTTGCTACAAATCCAGATTGCTGTTCAAGATTTGGATTTAATTGATATACCGGAAGAACCAAAGGATCAAAGACAGACCAGAGCAGCAACAGCTAAACGCAAGGAAGAATTAAGACAGCAACAACTCCAGATGGCAACTCAAGGAACTACAAAAACAGAAGCAGTAGGAGGAGCCAGACCTAAAGGTCAAATGAGGCAAGACCATCAGCAAATGCTCCAAATGCTTCAGAGGCCCAAAGATGGGAACTAGATTTCTAACTTGGAATGTCAATGGTTTGAATTCTCCACAGAAGAGGAGGAAAATATTTAATTATCTTAAACAATTTAAAAATGATGTAATTTGTTTACAAGAGACTCATATTAGGATACAAGATCAAAAATACTTAACAAACACAAGATTAGGAACACATTATGTAGCGGCAACACCAGAAAAGAAAAATGGTATAGTTATATATTTGAAAAGAGACTTAATTGCCAAATTAATTGAAGCAGATGATCAAGAAGATTTTTAGCAATTGAACTTTTAATAAAAAGAGAAAAATTACTTTTAATTGGAGTATATGTCCCGAACCAACAACAGGAAAAGTTGTATCCTACTGGGTGATTGGAATGGTGTTTTAGATGTTAAAAAGGACAAGAAGGGACCTAAGCAAAATGTTTTAACCAGAGAAAGATTGCCCAAATCGTTTTTGGAGATGATGGATGATTGGGAGTTGAGGGACATTTGGCGTGAAAAAAACCCAGAAGAAAAGGACTTTACTTTCTTTTTGGATAGACATCAATCCTTTTCAAGGATTGATTTTATACTAATTACTAACTACCTCTTTTCTAGGGTGAAGAGTACAAAGATTTGTTCAAGAACATTTTTTTTTATTGCAAAAGTTTTACAATTACATTTTCACCCCCTTTTTCCCCCCCCTCAACCCGCCCCAAACTTCCCAACCTCCCTAACCCACCCTAACCCTCCCCTCCCCCCAGACTTCCTCACAATATACTCATGTCAAATAAAAGGAAAAACCCTCCTTTATATATAAAACTTGAACCCCTCCCTCCCCTTACAAATTTTCATCTTCATTACATTAACCTATTTCTATCTTAATATAGCATTTTCAAATAAATTTTCATCCTAATTACCTTGAAAATATTTCTATCTTAATATAACATTTTCGAATAAATTTTCATCCTCAACCTTAAAATATTTCTATCTTAATATAACATTTTCAAATAAAAGCTATTTGGTACTTCCTAATTTGATATTTGTTCTGAACATAATCTATCCACTTCTTCCATTCCCATTCATAAGTCTCTTGAGAACAGTCTTTTAAATATGCTGAAATCTTCGCCATCTCTGCAAAACTGGCCATCTTCAAAGTCCATTCCTCAATCGTAGGCAGCGCTTCATTTTTCCAATATTTACCTATCAACAATCTTGCTGCTGTTATCATATACAATATCAATTTTGTTTCACCCGATGTAAAACCCTTAACTATACCCAATAAAAACAGTTGTGGAGAAAATTGAATTTTTTTCTTCAAAACATTCTGCATGACCCACCAAATTTTTATCCAAAAAGCCTTAACTTTCTTACAAGTCCACCAAACATGATAATATGTAGCGTCTAAACAATCACATCTCCAACATTTAGGCTGCACATTAGAGTACATACATGACAATTTTTGGGGGTCTAGATGCCATCTGTAAAACATTTTATAAAAATTTTCCCTCAGATTCTGCGACTGTGTAAATTTAACATTCTGAACCCAAATTTTTTCCCATGTTTCCAACATCACTGGTTCTTCAAAATTTTGTGCCCACTTAATCATGCAGTCTTTAACTAGCTCAGTTTCTGAATCCCTTTCTAACAAAACATTATAAAGTCTTTTGATATGCATTGGGCCTTTCTCTTTTATGTGTCTAACTAATTCTTCCTCATGCATCATAATACCAGTTTTTTGGACCTCTTTCCATCTCAATTGCAATTGATTATATTGTAACCAAGTTAGATTAATCCCTTCAGCCAGCAATGTCTCTAATGTCTTCAGCTGCCATCTGCCCGCATCTGTAAAAAGAACTTCTTTGTATAAAAACCCCCCGAGTGACATTATATTTGTATTCCACAAAGTATGACCAAGATCCAACCATAGCGGTATTTTATAATCCCAATTGTTTCGGTGCTTCTTCCAAACTCTCAACAAAGAATCTCTAAGTATATGGCTTTTGAATACTTTATCCACTTTACTGTCATAAAATAAGTAAGCGTGCCATCCAAATTCCAAATCAAAACTTTCTGCGTTTAGTATTCCAGTCTTTTTTCCTCCAAACCAGTCACTTAATAAAGTCAAAGCTGCTGCATCATAATATAACTGTAAGTTTGGAAGTTTAAGACCTCCCCTTTCTGGAACGTCTTGCATGATTTTCATTTTTACTCTTGGTTTTTTCTCGTTCCAGACAAACTTATTCACGCCAGTTTGCCATACTTTTAGTTGTTTATCATTTTTGAGCACCGGAATCATTTGAAACAAAAAAAGAAATCTTGGCAAAATGTTCATCTTAACTGCTGCTATTCTTCCAAGTAGAGACAGCTGCAGTTTTTTCCAAGTCTCCATATCTTTTTGCACCTCTCGCCACAACACCTCATAGTTATTTTGAAACAATTTCATATTTGATTCTGCAACCTGAACTCCTAGATATTTTACCTTTGGTACAATCTCAAAACCTGCCCTCCTTTCAAGCTCAAGTTTACGATCTTGTGTCATATTTTTAACTACCATCTTAGTTTTTTTCTGGTTCAATCTAAAACCTGAAACTTTACCATAGTCTTGTATAATGTCCTTCATCTGGATTATTGATTCCATTGGCTGTGTTAGGGTAACAACCAGATCGTCTGCAAATGCCTTTATTCTGTAATCCTCTTGCCTTATCATTATACCTTTCAAAGTATTAGAGTCCCTTATTGTATTTAACAAGACTTCTAGTGTTAAAATGAACAACAGTGGGGACAACGGACATCCCTGTCTTGTTCCTTTTTCGATTTTAAACTCTGTTGTCAGACTTCCATTAATAATAATCTGTGCCTTTTGTTCTTGATAAATTGCTGAAACCGCCTGAATAAATTGGTCCCCAAAGCCCATCCTTTTTAAAGTCTTTAGTAGAAAATTCCAGTCCACTTTATCAAAGGCCTTCTCTGCATCCAAAAAAACCAGCACTGCAGGGATCTGTTTATTCTTCTCAAGATATTCCAATAAATCTATTACTTGCCTTACGTTATCATTCATATGCCTACCCTCAATAAATCCCGCTTGATCATCATGAATCACCTTTTGAATTACTGGCATCAATCTGTTGGCTAATACTTTTGCGTAAATTTTATAATCCGTATTCAAAAGAGATATTGGTCTATAGTTCTCTGGTTTTTTGGGACCTGCTTGTTCTTTTGGTATCAAAGAAATATAAGCTGTAGTCCATGATGGGGGTACTTTTCCCCCTTGTTGTATATTACAAAATAAATCTCTAAGTTGTTCCATTTGTTCAAGAACATTGATAAACCATAGTCCAGTCTGGATGGAACAGGAGTATGGAAAGGGGCTTAGGAGGTCCTGGAGGTTAAATTATAATTTGTTTAGATATGAAGAAAATGTAAAAGAGTGTAAGAAATTTATGAAAGAATTTTTTGTTATGAATATGCAACAGGGTACATCTATGGAAATGGTGTGGGATGCAAGTAGCACATATACTAAAATTGGAACGATACAGAGAAGATTAGCAAGTAAAGCATATATGCGAGGTATTTTGATATATTTGAATAATAAATAAGAAAGAAACAGGGGGGAAAAAGAAAGGAATTAGAAGAAGAGATTAAAAAACAAGAAAGAGCTTTGATAGTTAATCCAACAGATAAGAAAATTAAAGAGGCAATTAATTTACTGAAAGGTCAATTTAATATGTTAATAGCAGATCAGGTAGCAACTAATTTAAAATATGCTAAACATAATACTTTTTGTAATGCTAATAAACCTGGCAGGTGGTTAGCATATTTGTTAAGGAAAAAGCAGAAATCAAGGACTATAGAGAAAATAAAATACAAGGGTAAAGAGGTTTATGAACAAGAATTGATTAAAAAATCTTTTTTAGAGTTCTACTCAAGGCTGTATACTGGTGATAAAATTCAAGACACAGATATAGATAGATATTTGCAGAAAGAGAACATATATACGACTTCAAAAGAGCAGAGGGATAGTTTAAATCAATTGATAACTTCCGAGGAAATTCTGTTTGCAATTAAGCAGTTGAAAGTGGGTAAAGCTCCTGGGACGGACGGTTTGACAGCTGTTTATTATAAAAGTTTACAGGAGGAAATGGTGGAACCACTGAAGGAATTATTTAACAATATACAACAGGGAGGAGAGGTACCTCCAACTTGGAAGACAGCTTTTATTTCTTTGATCCCAAAAGAGGGTCAAGATCATACAGATCCAAAAAACTATAGGCCGATTTCACTTTTAAATACAGATTACAAGATTTTTGCTAAAATATTAGCAAATAGATTAATGACAGTTATGCAGCAAATGATTCATCACGATCAAACTGGTTTTATAAATGGTAGACAAATGAAAAGCAATGTAAGGCAAATTGTCAATTTACTAGAGTATTTGGGGAGGAACAACCAGGTCCCCGCAGTGCTAGTATTTTTGGATGCTGAGAAAGCCTTTGATAGATTGAATTGGCATTTTTTATTGTAATTAACAGAAATGATGCAACTTGGAGAATATTTTATACAATCTATTAAGGCAATATATCAGAAACAAACAGCACAAATAATAATTAATGGTGGTTTAACAGACATTTTTAATATAGAAAAAGGAACAAGGCAAGGTTGTCCCTTGTCTCCATTATTGTTTATTTTGACACTGGAAATCTTACTGAGTAAAATACGTGGGACAGATACAATAAAGGGAATTAAAATTAGACAGCATGAGTATAAGCTACGAGCATTTGCGGATGACCTGGTTGTTACCCTAGCCCAACCAGCACAATCGATTACAGCCTTGATGGATATAATTAATCCATATGGACAAGTATCTGGTTTTAAAATAAATACAGCCAAAACAAAGATAATAGCTAAAAATATGACTAGAAGCCAAAGAGAAGAGATAGAAAGGGTAACAGGATTTGAGATAGTAAAGAAGATTAAATATTTAGGGGTCTATATTATGATTACAAATATGAAACTATATCAGCATAATTATGAACCGTTGTGACAAAAAATACAGAAAGAGATGGAAAATTGGAGAAAATTACAACTGTCTTTGCTGGGAAGGATAGCTGCAGTAAAAATGAATGTTTTACCAAGGTTTTTATTTCTTTTTCAAATGATACCTATACTTAAAAAAGATGAAAACTTAAAGGAATGGCAGAAGGGCATAAATAAGTTTGTTTGGGCAGGGAAGAAACCGCGAGTAAATCAAAAGATAATGCAAGATACACGAGAAAGAGGAGGTCTTTAAAAATGCCCAATTTAAGATTGTATTACGAAGCCACTGCCCTCTCAGCAGTTACTGACTGGATAAATTTAACAGAGGAAAGGATATTAAATATTGAAGGATATGGTCTGGTCTACGGCTGGCATGCTTATTTATTGTATGATAAGAAAGTAGATAAGACATTTAAAAGTCACATATTCAGGAATGCTTTATTGCGTGTTTGGAAGAAGTACCAATACAAATTAAACGATAAGTTACCAATATGGACAGTACCCAGACACGCGATAGAGAATATAAATGTGGAGCAGAAACAAGATAGGATTACATACAAGGAACTCCTCTATAAAGAAGGAGTGAGATTACAATTAAAATCTATGGAACAATTAAGAGAGGAAGGAATAATTAGAACTTGGTTTCAATGGACAGCTGCAGGCCAGATGGAGAGAAGATAAAAAAACTGGTATTTTGCAACAGGATGAGAATTTGATAAAACAAATAAGAGACAAAAGTCAAATGCATATAAAAAGGTTGTACAATGTATTAGTGGAAATAGATTCAGAAACAGAGCTAGTCAAGGATTATATGATAAAGTGGGCACAAAATATAATATTCCAATAATGATGGAGACATGGGAAAATTCCAATAATGATGGAAACATGAGAAAAGATATGAGTTAGAAATGTAAGATTTACACAAGCCCAAAATTTAAGAGAGAACTTTTATAAAATGTTTTATAGATGGCATTTAGATCCAAAAAAACTAGACTGTATGTATCCAAATTTACAACCTAAATGTTGGCGATGTGAGTGTGAAGATGCTACGTATTTTCATATATGGTGGACATGTAAAAAAATTAAGGCTTTTTGGATAAAAATATGGTGGATTATGCAAAATATTTTAAAGAAAAAGTTTAAATTTACACCACAGTTTTGTTTGTTGGGAATAGTTACGGATTGTACTGTAATAGAGACTAAGTTGGTTTTAAATTTAGTAACAGCAGCCAGGTTACTGGTGGCACAGTATTGGAAGAAGGAAGATCCACCTACTATTGAGGAATGGACATTAAAAGTCGTGCATCTGAAAGAGATGGCAAAAATTTCATCATACCTTAAACACCACTCAAACGAAAGATATATATCGGAATGGAAAAGATGGATTGACTATATTCAAAACAAGTATCAGACTAAGAAGTTTCATATAGCTTATGAATGAAACATTCTTAATTTTTTAGTTTATGTTTATAGTGTTTTGAGTTATAAGGAGTTAAAGACCTAGGGAGAATTTGAAGTCAACAAATTGTTAGCATATTTTAGTTTTATGTTTGTGAATGCTATACCCTGTGCTTGTTCTGGGAAGTCTAGGGAGGGGGTGGGGGGAAGGGGGAGGGGGAAAGGGTGGATGGGTGGGCAAGGGGGTTGGGAGGGGGGAGAAAATGTTTGTATCTTTTATAAAACTTTTCAATAAAAAAAAAAGAAGTGGTAGACCAGCAAGCATTCTGGCCACCCTCTCAGCTTCCCAGCCAGGCTGCAGAACTCCCAAATGTATTCAGTTACTGACCTACTCCCTAACCCTAACCCCTGCAAGGATCCTCTGGGCTTGACCCACAGCTGCAGAAGAGACAGCAGTCCCCCCACCCAGGGGAACCCCTGCTCCTTGGGCCCCTTTTCTCTAGTCTCACTTGTTGGGATAGAGACAGGGACGGAGTCTCTGATCCTTGACCTGTCCCAAGCCCTGCCCCTGGGATTGATGATTTCATTGACGCTGTTCCCCACACCTCCATTCTGACAATTCTTTCGCGCAGCTCCTCCACAGAAGTGCTACAGCATGAAAAACCAGAAACGTCACGGCGACACTAGCTGGAAAATAGTGAAGCTCCGACACTGGATGGAAAATAGCAAAGCTCTGCCGAGCTTCGCAAAAACCCAGGCAGACAAACCACAGTCTTCAGACCAGAACTGTCTTGTAGGGACAGGGGAGAGAGAGAGAGGCACCTCGGAAGACCAAAGAGGAACAGGCAAGTTCCTCAAATGGTCGGAGGCAGCTCTTTGACCCGGCAGGGGGGAGGTGGCCATTACGACCGCTACAAGTTGGGCAACCGGACTAAGAGATGTGCAGGAGCGGAGTTTTGAACAGAGTATTGTTATCGGGTGACTAATTGGCCAACTCACAGGTAAAAAGAAAATTTTTTTTAATAGCTTAAAGAAATCCCAGCAATAAATTGGCAGCTAATTGGCACAGAGGAACTTAAACGGAGCGGGGGGGAGAGGAACTTTAAAATCAAACCTAAAGCCCTAAAAGGAATCTTCCACCTGGATTTAAAATTGGATTTCAAAAGAAAAAAAATATAAGACAAGGAAAAAGGAGACAGAAAAGTATTTTTTAAATAACAAAAGGATTTAATTTGGAAAAGAGAAAGTAAGCATTTTTGTGGATTACAAAATGGATACATTGTTACTAGAAGATTTGTGAATCGGAGAAAGACACCTGCTGGCAGAAAGTGCGTGAGAAAGCGATGTGGGATTACATATTTGTGCAGCTGAAGCAAGATTAAACAGAAGTGAAGGATAAAAATGCCCCCCTCATTTGTGATCTTATTCAGGGGTGGGGAGCGGACCTGGCAGGTATCACGGAGACCTGGTTGGGCCATGAGGGGGGAGTTCCCTCATGGAGATGTGCCCATCAGGCTTCCGTGCATTTCATCAGCCGAGAGCTCAGGACAGGGGCGGGGGGTGGCGGTCATTCTAAAAGAAGGTCTTGATCCGAGGGAGACCACTGTACCTCAGATAGCCGGATGTGAGTCCCTTTTTGTAAAGTGGGGTCGTGGGGTGCAGATGGGTCTGTTGATCACGTACCTGGCTCCCTGCCACGTGGCAACGACCCTGCCCGAACTCCTCAATGTTATAGCCGAGGTGGCGGCTGATACCCCCAGACTTGTGGTCATGGGGGATTTCAACCTGCCATCCATCGGTGAAACATCTGAGGTAGTTCGGGAGTTCATGGCTTCCATGACGGCCATGGACCTGACCCAAGTAATTCACGGCCCTACTCATATGGGGGGACACACTCGACTTAGTTTTTATCTCTGGTCAGTGGTTGAGTGGCCTTGATATAGGTGATGTAGATATTGAACCCTTGTCATGGTCTGACCACTCGCTCCTTCGACTTGACTTTCTGACCGCCGTACCCCGTCCCAGGTGCCTGATGGACCCTGATAGGTTCCAGATGGAGCTTGGGCCATTTCCTGAGACTCTAGCTCATGACTCGGCTGATGACCTGGTGGCCGCCTGGGATAGGGCGGCTGCCGGGGCTTTGGACCGGGTCGTGCCTTTGCAGCCTCTGACCCAGCACCGAACTCACTTAGCTCCTTGGTTTTCCGAGGAGCTGAGGGAGATGAAGCGCCGGAAAAGACGCCTAGAGAGCGGTTGGAAGGCCAGTCATTCAGAGTCTGACTTAACACTGGTAAGGTCTCATATTAAGACCTACCTAGTGGCGATAAAAGCAGCGAAATCTAGCTATTTTGCCACTCTTATCGCTTCATCAGATAACCGCCCAGCCGCCCTGTTTAGGGTGACCCACTCCCTCCTCCATCTGGGAGCGCGGGAGGACCCCGTGCAGGGCCAAGCTGAGGATTTTGTACAGTATCTGGATGATAAAATAACTCAGGTTCGGGAAGACTTGGCCGCCGACTGGGTTAGTTCAGACGAGATGACTGAGGCAGGCCTTGAGAGTGTTATCTGGGAGGAATTCGATCCTGTGGCTCCCGAGGACGTGGACAGGATCTTGGGATGACTGAATGCAACCACATGTTTATTGGACCCGTGTCCCTCCTGGTTGGTGCTGGCTTCCTGGGAGGTTACACGAGGCTGGCTCCAGGGGATTATTAACGCTTCTTTGAGCGAGGGTGTCCTGCCGGCCGC
The DNA here is from genome assembly GCA_022577455.1 of Arizona elegans. Classification (NCBI taxonomy): domain Eukaryota; kingdom Metazoa; phylum Chordata; class Lepidosauria; order Squamata; family Colubridae; genus Arizona; species Arizona elegans. The sequence goes on from JAKOOJ010000001.1 coordinate 163,604,275, forward strand.
CTTGAAAGAGGCGGTGGTGAGGCCTCTCCTCAAGAAGCCATCCCTGGATCCGGCTGTTTTGGCTAACTATCGTTCAGTCTCCAACCTTCGCTTTATTGCGAGGGTTGTTGAGAGTGTGGTGGCGCGACAGCTTCCCCAGTACCTGGATGAAGCTGTCTATCTGGATCCGCTACAGTCCGGCTTCAGACCTGGGTACAGCACGGAAACGGCATTGGTCGCGTTGGTAGATGATCTCTGGAGGGCCCGGGATAGGGGTTATTCCTCTATCCTGGTCCTATTAGACCTCTCAGCGGCTTTTGATACCATCGACCATGGTATCATGTTGCGCCGACTGGAGGGACTGGGAGTGGGGGGCACTGTTCTGCGGTGGTTCTCCTCCTATCTCTCCTACCGGTTGCAATCTGTGTTGACAGGGGGGCAGCGGTCAACCCCAAGGCGCCTTGTTTGTGGGGTGCCGCAGGGGTCGGTCCTCTCGCCCCTCCTGTTCAACATTTATGTGAAGCCGCTGGGTGAGATCATCTGTGGTTTTGGGGTGGAGTTCCATCAGTACGCTGATGATACTCAGCTGTACATTTCCACCCCAGACCATCCCAATGATGCCTTGGAAGTGATGTCCCAGTGCCTGGAGGCCGTGCGGGTCTGGATGGGGAGAAACAGGCTTCGACTCAACTCTTCCAAGACCGAGTGGCTGTGGCTGCCGGCGTCCCAGTATAGCCAGCTGACGCCATTGCTGGTTATTGGGGGCGAATCATTGGCCCCCACGGAGAGGGCCCGCAAATTGGGTGTCCTCCTGGATGTGCGGCTGTCTTTAGAAGGGCATATGACAGCCGTGGCCAGGGGGGCTTTTTGTCAGGTTCGCCTGATATGCCAGTTGTGCCCCTTTCTGGACCGGGACTCCCTACGCACGGTCACTCAAGCACTCGTCACTTCTCGTCTGGACTATTGTAACACTCTCTACATGGGGCTCCCCTTGGGGTACACCCAGAGGCTCCAACTGGTGCAGAATGCGGCTGCGCGGGGGATTATGGGAGCGACGGGGCGCTCCCATGTGACTCCTCTCCTGCGCGAGCTGCATTGGCTTCCGGTGGACTTCCGGGTGCGCTTCAAGGTGTTGGTGATCACCTTTAAAGCGCTCCATGGCTTAGGGCCAGGGTACTTACGGGACCGCCTTCTGCCACCAATAGCCTCCCACTGGCCAGTTCGCTCCCACAGAGAGGGCCTCCTCAGGGTGCCGTCGGCCAGACAATGCCGGCTGACGACCCCCAGGAAGAGAGCCTTCTCTGTGGTGGCACCTACCCTATGGAACAATCTACCCCCAGAGATACGAGTGATCTCCGACCTCCGGATTTTTCGTCGGGCCCTAAAAACTTATTTTTTTCAGTTAGCCGGTCTGTCTTGATTTTAGGGTTAGTTTTAAAATTTTAATATTGATTTTAATTGACAAGTTTTAAATTATGGGCCAAATTTATAAATTATTGTAACTTTATTTTTTAACTGTGTTGTTTGTATAGATGTTTTTTATCTGGCTGTTCTTTCGCCCTGAGTCCGAAAGGAGAAGGGCGGTATAGAAATTTGAATTAAAAAAAAAAAAGATTGGAAATGTGTTGGCTCAAGTGAATATTTGAATTGGACATTTTTTTAAAAAAAAGAACACTATATGGACTTTGAAAACTGAAGTATATGTAAATGAGAAGAACAAATTTAAAAATCCTAGCCTTTTAAATTGAAAATATGGAGAACTGGGAGGATGAATATGAGATACTGAGGGAGATATTTCAAAAAATAAGAGAAGCATTTAAGGGAAATAAGGAAGCAGAGGATTGGTTAGAATGCAAAAAAGAAAAAGAATGAGAAAAGATGAATGAGAAGCAAAAGAAACAAGGAGATAATATTGAAAAGGAAACAACTGAAAATAAAGATAAAGATGATTACACTGAGTTTAACAGTGACAGAATAAAAATAGATAAGGGAAACTACATCTCAAATATGAAAAGAAGAGAAATAAATGGGGAAAGATTGAGAAGGAAAATTAACAGAGTTAAAATTAAAGAAAAGAGGCTGAAGGGCCTTGGTAGTACAATGGTCTAAGGCACCCTGTTATTAAGACCAGCTGCCTGCAATTACTGCAGGTTCGAATCTTGCCAAGGCTCAAGGTTGACTCAGCCTTCCATCCTTTCTAAGGTAGGTAAATTGAGGACTCAGTTGTGGGGGCAATAAGCTGACTTTGTATAAATATACAAAAGAATGAAGGCTATTGCTTAGCGCATTGTAAGCTGCCCTGAGTCTCCGGAGAAGGGCGGCATATAAATCAAATAAAAAAAAATTAAAAAAATTAAAAAAATTTTAAAAAAGGGGGAGAAATAAGAAAAGGAAAAAGAAGAAGGTAAGGGAATGGGAGAAAGGGAGGAAAGCATCCAGAAATGGAACTGTGGAGAGTCTAAGAGAAAATGGTTAAGAGTCAGCGAAAATGTTAATTTGTTAATAAAGAGAAGGATGTTAGTTGTAGAAATTATATGTGAAAATGCTGTTAAATGAAAAATATACCAGTAGATGCAATGTGAAAGAAAGAATTGTATTGGAGGAAGCACTAAATGGAGAGAAACAAATAGTAACATACGGATTAATTGAAACTAAGACAGAAAATTGAAATTGAATGTAAAATTGAATGAAATTGAAATGTTAAAAAATGACTTAAATGTCATACTTGTAAGGGAATGGGAGAAAGGAAGAAAAGCACCAAGAAATGGGATTGTGGAGAGTTTAAAAGAAAATGGTTAAGAGTCAATGAAAATATTAATATGTTAATAAAGAGAAGGATGTTAGTTGTAGAAATTATATGTGAAAATACTGTTTAATGTAAAATAGATCAGTAGATGAAATGTGAAAAATAATGAACTATGTTTTTGATGTTGGAGGAAGCACTAAGTGGAGAGAAATAAAAGCAACAAAAGAATTAATTGAAATTAAGATGGGAATTGAAATTAAATTGTAAAATTGAATGAAAATGAAATGTTAGTAAATGATGTAAATGACAGACTTGTAAGAAGTAAAACAGAAGAAATACATAGTTAAAGGGAAAAAACAAAGGTTGGAAGATTATTTTAACAAAAGTTTCAAGGAAAAAATGCACTAAGTTGAAATATTTGTTAATAATTAAAAAAAAGAGGAGGGGAATTTCGAGTAATATTTTTAATAAATGAGAAAGATCGGGGTTGCCTGGACACCATAGTGGAAAATATGAAATTGAAAATGAATACAACAGAGGAGGCGTGTCCATGGCTGTGGCTTAGAAGACATTGTCTTCGTCTCTCTGCGGCATATGGAAAACTGAAAGCGGATGAAAAAAAAATAAACAGCATTTTTGAAGTCCGATAACAACTAGGTGCATTATTGAAGAGTTCCTGTCTTGGTTGGATTAAGATTGATGTGGTCAGCCACCCTGAACTGCTTTTAATTGAGGTTTTCTTTTAAAGTGCTTTCTCTTCGGGGGATAAAAGTGAGAAGAGGGGCGAGACGATGATTTAAAGAGGTCTGAAAAACAATAAATTAGAATTTAATTGTGAGCTGGATCCGCAAAAAACATCGGCAGGGCGAAGGGCAGCAAATTAAGTTTTATGGCTATGTTTGAATAAGATAAAAATAAGATATATGAGAGCTGCCTGAATGTTGGAGTTGACATAAACGTGGAGAACAGGAACCTTTTTTTTGGAACAGCCAAATATTTAAATGGCTTGTTTGTGGGATCATCTGAAAATTTGAAAGCAATTATCCTTTTTTTTGAAGACGCTGTGAAAATTGTGGACTAAAAGTTAAAAGTTTTAAAGTAATCTAAAGCATGTTTGCTGTTTGAAGTTTGCAGTGGGCAAAATGGCGCTGAGGAGTGTAACTGATCTTGATTAACGTGACTACAGGAATTTCACTGTTTGTATTTTACACTGCCTCTGGCGCAAGAAGCAATTGTAAGTAAGCCTTCAATAACTTGGACTTTCAACTTTTTTTAAATTTGGGACTCTTTAATGCTTTATTTGTCGTCTCTGGCTTTTTAAAGTGAAAGTAAAATATGCCCAAGTCCTTCTGAAAAGACCCTTCTGAGTATCCGTGGTACAGAATTGATGATTAAAGATTTTCCTCTACAATAATTTAATATCTTAAATACAAGTTGATGACCCATTGATTTTGAACTGTGAATAAGGTTATAGAAATATTTGGTCAAAAATTATAGGAGTTATTAAGATGGATCCATCTAAAGATGAATCGGTGCGATGTAAGGTCAAACAGATTTCTCAAGCTAGTATTGACTCAGCTCAAATTGTGTTGGCATTAAACAAATTAAGTGATAAAATTGAAATAATGGATACAGAATTTCAAAAAATACATTTAAAAATGGATGAAGAAAAGAAGGAAAGATCCAATCAGCTGGAACAAATTGTTCAAGAAATCAATGTTAATTTTGCTAAATACACAGCAGAAGTAACAGTGATAAAAGATAATGTAGACCAACTACAAGTGCAAACAAAAAAAATTGATAAGCAAATAACTGAAATCTTTTTTAAAAATGAAAAACAGGATAGAAGAATATGTATTTTGGAAGAAGAAGTTAGGAAGTCCAATATTGTTATAAGAGGCATAGTGGAAGAAAAGTGGACAATGTTAAACAACGTGTTTTGAAATGGCTTAATGAACTTGGATTGGATAAAAATTTTACAACTACAGATTTGATAAGTGTCTATCGAATTGGATTTAGAAGACAACGTGAAATAATAAGAAATGTCTTGGTGAGATTTGCAAGTGTTAATGATAAATTACAAGTAATGGCAAAAATTAGAAAAAATGGTGATGCTGTGCTGATGCTTGAGGGAAAACAGGTCCAAGTCTTTCAAGATATCTCAAGAGAGGAAAGATCGTGGAGATATTATCTGAAGCCAATTACAAAAATATTAAGAGATAGAGGTATTAAGTATAATTGGAGACAACCACAGCGAATGAAATTTTTCTATAAAAATAGAATGCATATATTTACAATAGAAACAGATGTGGTCCAATACTTCCATGAGCTTGGCTTTTTGGAAAAAGAGGAAGAACAAAGTGAATTAAGATCACAATTACTCAAAATGGGTGGAATTGAAATATATACATCAACACCAGAGGAAGAAGGAGGGGCAGTCGGAGGTTTAGGTCCAAAACCAAAGAGGAAAAGAAAACCAACGAAAGATATTTCTCCATCTTTGGCGGAGGTACAGAAGAAAAGTCGAGATCTTACTGGTGAAGGAGTGGAAAGGATGATTACATTGGACTCTGAACATAAAAGGGAAGATGAGCCCGAGCGCGGGGATGAAGAACCTGTAGTTATTCAATTGAAACCAGAATTATGCCAATGAAGAGACGACCCAGCTGATGGACGGGGTCCCCTCTCCCCCACTCTTGGAAATGAGGCATGTCTTAATGAAGATGGTGGGAGATGAAGATTTTATGTGGTTGTGTGTTATGTTAGTTTTTGTTTTATGTTGTTTGTATGTTTTATATTATTTTTTTATTATTTTTTTTTTTATGTTATGTGTTGTCTATATTTATTTATTTGTTTGTTTGTTTGTTTCCATTTCTATACCGCCCTTCTCCAAATAGGACTCAGGGCGGTGAACAGCCAGAGTAAAAAACAGAACATACAAAATTTAAAAACAGTTTAAAATAATTAAATATTTTGGCCATAAATTAAAACAACCCAATTTAAAATCAATTTAAAATTTAACTCAAGCCAGCCCAGCTAGTTGAAATAAATAAGTTTTCAGGGCCCGACGAAAAATCTGGAGGTCTGTTATTGTACGTATCTCTGGGGGGAGGTTGTTCCAGAGAGTGGGCGCTGCCACAGAGAAGGCTCTCTCCCTGGGGGTCGCCAGCCGACATTGTCTGGCGGACGGCACCCTGAGGAGGCCCACTCTGTGCGAGCGTACTGGCTGGTGGGAGGCTATTGGTGGCAGAAGACGGTCTCGTAAGTACCCTGGCCCTAAGCCATGGAGCACTTTAAAGGTGGTCACCAACACCTTGAAGTGCACCCGGAAGACCACCAGGAGCCAGTGCAGCTCGCGCAGGAGAGGTGTCACATGGGAGCGCCTCGTTGCCCCCATAACCCCCCGTGCAGCCGCGTTTTGGACCAGCTGGAGCCTCCGGGTCCACCCCAGGGGGAATCCCATGTAGAGAGTTGCAGTAGTCCAGGCGGGAAGTGATGAGAGCCTGAGTGACTGTGCGTAGGGAGTCCCGATCTAGAAAGGGATGCAACTGGCGTATCAGGCGAACCTGATAAAAAGCCCCCCTGGCCACGGCCGTCAAATGATCTTCTAAAGACAGCCATGCATCCAGGAGGACGCCCAAGTTACGAGCCCTCTCCGTGGGGGCGAGTGATTCACCCCCAATAGCCAGCAATGGCGTCAGCTGGCTATATCGGGACGCCGGAAGCGACAGCCACTCGGTCTTGGACGGGTTGAGTTGAAGCCTGTTTCTCCCCATCCAGTTTGGGTTTTGGGTCACGGAAAGGAAAAAGAGGGAATAGTTAAAATTAAAAATATTAATGGGGGTAATTAAGGTAATGACTTGGAATGTTAAAGGTACTGGGAATCAGATTAAGAGAAGACGTTTAGAATTTAAGATTAAAAGAGATTCTCCTGACATACTTTTTATGCAAGAAACTCATCAGAAATCTGAGGATATAAACAGGATGTATTTAAAAGGGATGCAGATTTATGAAAAAGCTTTTGGGTCCTCAAAATCTAGAGGTGTTGCAACATTAATATCAAATAGAGTCCAATTTGGAAAAAAAACAAAGTAATAGCAGATATTGATGGACGATATTTGATAACAGGATGTATTAACGAGGAAAAAATAACATTAGTTAATTTATACGCACCAAATGTGAATCAAAAAGATTTTTTGAATAAGATTACCAATTTGTTGCAAACTGAAAGGGTAGGGAAGGTAATTATTGCTGGTGATTTTAATTTAATTAGAAACCAGATGGATAGTACCAATCCTACCCAATATGGTGGAATAAGAAAAATGGGTATACTTATTTATTATTTATTTATTTATCATATTTGTATACCGCCCTACTCCCGAAGGACTCAGGGCAGTGAACAGCCAAAATAAAATACAGAGACATACAAAAGTTAAAAACTATTAAAAACAGATTAAATAATTTAGGCTCAAAAAATTAAAAGCATCCAATTTATCTAAAGAACATTTAAAAGCCAATTTAAAAGCCAATTTAAAAGGGAGAGTTGGGCCAGACCAGCCTGTTGGAATAAAAACGTTTTTAGGGCGCGGCAGAAGATGCGTAAATCTTGGATCCTCCGTATCTCCGGGGGTAGCTCGTTCCAGATGGCAGGTGCCCCCACAGAGAAGGCTCTCTCCCTGGGGGCCACCAGTCGACATTGGCCGACGGCACCCTGAGGAGCCCCTCTCTATGGGAGCGAACTGGTCGGTGAGAGGCTACTGGTGGCAGAAGGCGGTCTTCTAAGTACCCTGGTCTTGAGCCATGGAGCGCTCTAAAGGTGGTAACCAAAACCTTGAAGCGCACCCGAAAGACCACTGGGAGCCAGTGCAGTTCGCGCAGGAGGGGGTCACATGGGAGCGCCACATTGCTCCCGTCACCACCCGCGCGGCCACATTCTGGACCAATTGGAGCCTCCGGGTGCTCCTCAAGGGGAGCCCCATGTAGAGAGCATTGCAATAATCCAGGCGTGAGGTGACAAGGGCGTGAGTGACTGTGCGTAATGAGTCCCGATCCAGAAAGGGATGCAACTGGCGAATCAGGCGAACCTGATAAAAAGTCCTCCTGGCCACGGCCGCCATATGCTCTTCTAAAGACAGCCGCGAGTCCAGGAGGACGCTCAAGTTGCTAACCCCATCTGTGGGGGCCAACGACTCGCCCCCAATAGTCAGAGATGGCACCAACTGACTATATCGGGACGTCGGAAACCACAGCCACTCAGTCTTGGATGGGTTGAGCCTGAGTCTGTTCCTCCCCATCCAGATCCATACGGCCTCCAGGCACCGGGACATCACCTCGAGGGCATCATTGGGGTGGTCTGGGGTGGAGATGTACAGCTGGGTGTCATCAGCGTACTGGTGGTACTTCACCCCAAAACCACGGATGATCTCACCCAGCGGCTTCACATAAATGTTGAACAGAAGGGGCGAGAGGACCGATCCTTGCGGCACCCCACATACAAGGGGCCTCGGGGTCGACCTCTGCCCCCCTGTCAACACAGACTGCGACCGGTCGGAGTGAAAGGAGGAGAACCACTGTAAAACAGTGCCCCCCACCCCCAACACTTCCAACCGGTGCAGCATGATACCATGGTCGATGGTATCAAAAGCCGCTGAGAGGTCTAATAGGACCAGGACAGAGGAGCAACCCCTGTCCCGAGCCCTCCAGAGATCATCAACCAATGCGACCAATGCCGTCTCTGTGCTGTACCCGGGCCTGAAGCCCGACTGGAACGGATCTAGATAGGTCGATTCATCCAGGTACTGAGGCAGTTGTCGTGCAACCACACTCTCAACAACCTTCGCAACAAAGCGAAGGTTGGAGACAGGACGATAATTTGCTAACACAGCCGGCTCCAGGGAGGGCTTCTTGAGGAGGGGCCTCACCACCGCCTCTTTCAAGGCAGCAGGAAAGACACCCTCACTCAAAGAAGCATTTATAATCCCCTGGAGCCAGCCTCACGTCACCTCCCGGGAGGCCAGTACCAACCAGGAGGGACACGGGTCCAATAAACATGTGGCCGCACTCAGTCTGCTCAGTATCCTGTTCACGCTTTCAGGAGTCACAGAATCAAACTCTTCCCATATAATATTCTCAGGACTTGCCCCGTCATCTCCCCTGGATCTACCCAGTCAGAGCCCAGCTGTTCCCGAATCTGAGCGATTTTGTCATACAGATATTGTACAAAATCCTCAGCTCTACCCTCCAAGGGGTCCTCCCGTGCCCCCTGGTGGAGCAGGGAGCGGGTCACCCTAAACAGGGTGGCTGGGCGATTGTCTGATGACGCAATAAGAGCAGAAAAGTAGTTTCTCTTCTCTACTTTTATCGCCACTAGGTAATTCTTAATATGAGATCTTACCAGTGTCCGGTCGGATTCAGAACGACTAGCCCTCCAACTGCTCTCTAGGCGTCTTTTCCGGCGCTTCATCTCCCTCAGCTCCTCAGTATACCAAGGAGCCAGGTGAGACCGGCGCCGGGTCAGAGGCCACAAAGGCACGACTCGGTCCAAAGCCCCAGCAGCCACCCTATTCCAGGCGGCTACTAAGTCCTCAGTCGAGTCGTGTGCCAGAACCTCAGGAAATAGCCCAAGCTCCATCTGGAACCTATTAGGATCCATCAGGCGCCTGGGACGGAACCACCTGGTCGGTTCCGCCTCCCTGCGGTGGGGTGTGGCGGTTCGAAGGTCCAGGTGAAGGAAGGAGTGATCTGACCATGACAAGGGTTCAATCGCTATATCCCCTATCTCAAGATCACTCAACCACTGTCCAGAGACAAAAACCAGGCCCAGTGTGTGTCCCCCACTGTGAGTAGGGCCATAAATTAACTGGGTCAGGTCCATAGCCGTCATGGAAGCCATGAACTCCGGAGCCATCTCAGACGTCTTGCCGACTGATGGCAGGTTAAAATCCCCCATGACCATAAGCCTGGGGGTGTCAACCGCCACTGCGGCTATAACGTCGAGCAGCTCGGGCAGGGCTGCTGCCACGTGGCAGGGAGCCAGGTACGTGACTAGCAAGCCCAACTGCACCCTATGACCCCACTTCACAAGGAGGGACTCACATCCAGCCGTCTGAGGAACAGTGGCCTCCCTCAGTCCAAGACCCTCGTTAATGACAACTGCCACCCCTCCGCCCCTCCCCTGTGACCTTGGCTGATGGAATGCACGGAAACTGGGTGGGCACATATCAACAAGGGGGGCTCCCCCCTCCTGGCCCAACCAGGTCTCCGTAATACCCGCCAGGTCCGCACCCCCCTCCTGAATGAGGTCACAAATGAGGGGGGCTTTATTTACCACGGACCTGGCATTGCACAGCATCAGCCGAAGGCCTGGGGCCCGAGGTTCCATACAACCTGGGGAACGAGAAGAGCTTTGGGGGCCGGAGCATGCCACCGCTTGCAACCAGCGAGGACGCACTCCCGTAAGATGATGTGGCCCCCTGCTCCCGCCATATCTGCCCCCCCACCTACAGTATTGATGTCATGGCCATCTGTATAATGAGCTCTAACCCCCTCCTTGACCCCTAAGTCCACACCTCCCATGCCACGCCCCTCGGCTGGCCCAGATACCCTCCCCTGCGGGTCTTCCCCCAAACCCACGTAACCTACCCCCTCCCAGAATCCCTTAAAATCCTATTTTAAAAATTCCCTAAAAAACCCCATAACCCTCTCTTTGCTGTATGCCATCTCTCCGGACTCCAAAGTCCATCATCGAGATAGGCCCTCGATAGAGCAGAGGGCCAGACCTGCGAGAGGGGGGAATCTCGCAGTTTGAGGAGTTCTCCCAATGAGTACATTTTGTAGCTGGATAGTCCAAAGCTTGATAATTGATACTTGATAATTGATACTTGATAATTGGATGTTGCAAAATGGTGTAGTAGATGTTTGGAGGGAAATTAAAGGTAACGAAAGAATGTATACATTTCACTCAAAGGTATTTAATTCATATTCAAGAATTGAATATATTTTTGTATCCAAGAATCTGATGGATAACGTGGATAATATGGATGTTGGAATATTTAAAGACTCTGACTACATAGAATTGCTACTAGAATTAGATATGTTTTTGGAGAAAAAAGAAAATTGTTGGATATATGATGAAAAATTTATAAAAATGAGGAAGATAAGAATCGTATTCTTAAGAAATGGGAAGAAAATTGGGATTGGAATGATAATGGGGAAGTTAATTATGGAATAGTTTGGGACACAATGAAAGCAATTTTTAGAGGAGAAAGTATTAAATTATCAAGTAGGAAGTATAAGAATTATAAAGTAAAAATAGAGGAAAAGAAGAAATTGATAAAAGAACTGGAAAATAGATTTCTAGAGACTAAGGATAGGAAATTATGGGAGGAACTTAAAAAATTGAAAAATAAACAAATAGCGGAAGATACAGAAATAGTTAAAAAAAATTAAGCTATTTAAAAAGAGAATTTTTTGAATATGGTAATAAAAATTCAAAATTATTAGCAAGAATGGCGAAAGATAAAAAAGAAAAAAGAGAAATAGGTGTCCTAATAGATGAAAAAGGTAAGAGATGTTATAAAAAATTAGAGAAATGTGAAATTGTTAAAAAGTTTTTTCAAGAATTATATCTTAAAAAAGAAATTGATAATTGTAAATTTAAAAAATTCTTAGAAAAATATGGTCAGAAGAAAATTGATAATAAATATAAAGAAAAAATGGAAAAGGATATTACCTCTGAGGAAATTAAATATGTGATTCAGAAGCTAAAACTTGGAAAATCTCCAGGTGAGGATGGGTTACCAGCAAAATTTTATAAAGAGTTTAAAGAAACTTTGATCCCAAAATTACAGAAATTGTATAATAAGATATTACATGGAGATGATATTCCCATGTCCTGGAATAAAACAATTATATCCTTAATCCCGAAACCAGGTAAAGATCTAGAAAAAATTGAATCCTATCGGCCCATTTCCTTGATTAACCAAGATGCTAAGATATTTACTGCAATTGTAGCAAATAGACTGAACAATTTTATAGATAAATATATAAACCATAATGAAGTAGGTTTTGTTAAAGGGCGTTATATGTGTGATTTAGTTAGAAGAGTATTAAATGTTATTGATATTGCTGAGAATAATGGTGATAAGATAGGTATTCTTGCCTTGGATATTTTTAAAGCCTTTGATTCTATACAATGGGATACTATAAAAGAAATGATTTCTGCATTAGGATTTGGTAATAAATTTATTCATATTATTTCCAAATTGTACCAGAGGGGTACGACAAGAGTGAAGGTAAATGGTATATTTACACAAGATATAAATTTGGAAGCAGGGACAAGACAGGGTTGTCCTCTGTCTCCGACCCTACTTTTATTAGCAATGGAAATTTTAACAACTTTGATTGAAGAGGATTCAGAATTAATAGGTTATAAAGGCGTCAAAGTTAATTTATATGCAGATGACACTCTTGTCATTTTAAATGATATAAAAAGAGTTCAAATACATTTGGAAGAATTTGAAGATATGACTGGTTTGAAAGTAAATTGGGCAAAATCAGAATTATTAATGGAAATTGATAAGGAAAATAAATTAGAAAAATTACAAAATCAATTTGGAATTAGGATAAAGGATAATTTAAGATATTTGGGTATTATACTTTCACTTAAAATTAAAAATTTAAAGAAACTAAATTATGACATAGTAACAAAAGAAATTGAAGAGAAAATTGGGAAATATAAAAAACTTAAGTTATCTTGGTTTGGTAGAGTAGCTTTATGTAAAATGATGTTACTTCCTAAATTTAACTTTTTATTCGAGATGCTTCCGATTTTTTTAACCGAGAAGGACATTGAAGTATATCAAAAAAAATTAGATAAATTTTGTAATGGGGATAAAAAACCAAGATTGATTAATAAAATGTGGTATCAGAACCAAAAACAAGGTGGTTTAGGAATTCCAAAATTATTAAACTATTACAGAGCATTTAATATAAAAACAGTAGTAAAAATTTTAAAAGGAGATGTTAAACTTTGGGGTAATTTGGAAATGAAGGAAATAAAGAAGTTTGGTTACAAATGGTTTTTGGAAAATTTTAAAGGTAAGGTTAAAATTTGTAATTATTAGTTAAATAGTTTGACTAAAAATTGGGACAGAGTAGCAAAAAAATTAATACCAGACACATTGTATTTAGGTAAACTGAAAGAGAAATGCCCAATGAAATTAAATAGTAACAGAGAGAGGATTATAATAGAAGAGAAAGTGGAAACAATTAGTGAATGGTTGAAATTTATAGAAAAATGAAATGAGGAAAGAGGAAATTTATGGAAAATTAAACATTAATTGGTTTGAAAGAATTCAAATGAATAAATGGAATAGGAAATGCAAAGAAAGGAACGATGAGAGTAGAAAGGAAACGGAATTTGAAAATTTGACATCTCGAATAATAAAGGATGAAATTGGGCCAAAGGGATTAGTTAGTAAAATTTATAATAATAATAATAATAATAATAATAATAATAATAATAATAATAATAATAATAATAATAATAATAATAATAATAATAATTTTATTTCTATACCGCCCTTCTCCCGAAGGACTCAGGGCGGTGTACAGCCTATTTAAAAACAGAATAGACATCGAATTAAAATAATTAAAAAATATTAAATAATTGGCTTAATTTAAAACCCCAAAAATTTAAAACATCCAATTAAAAATTATGTTGCTAACCCAGCCTGGCGGAACAACAGGGTCTTGAGTGCACAGTGAAATACCCGGAGGTCAGAAATCTTACGAATTTCCGGGGGCAGTTCATTCCACAGGGCTGGGGCTCCCACAGAGAAGGCCCTCCCCCTGGGTGTCGCCAGCCGACATGACTTGGCTGATGGCACCCTGAGGAGACCCTCTCTGTGGGAGCGGACTGGCCTGTGGGAGGCTATTGGTGGCAGAAGACGGTCTCGAAGGTACCCGGGTCCTATGCCATGGAGCGCTTTAAAATTATAAAATATAAAATTATTAACTTTGTGTCAGCCTCATCTTTGCCTGCTTCAGCTGCCATAAGAAACGGGGGGAGGGATTAGTTATGGAGCAAAGGGTGGGAAGGAGCAGGAGATGTTTTTTTTTCCTTGTAGGATGTGTCTTCATGAAAAACGAAAGTAGATCTTCAAAGGGAGACGGCTGACCAACTGCCCTACATTCCTGATGAATGACGCTGCCAGATGTGTTGCCACCTGACCTTTGGAAGACCTTTGGATTGGCTGATGATCAATGGACACTGGGGGGGGGGAGAAGCTTAGTAGATGCATTTCGTGTGTTTTGCTCACTTCCAGCTTTACCTGGGTTGCTATCATTTCATATTCAGTAAAAGTACTAAATTCTTCAAAATGCTTGAGTTTGGGTTTTTCTTTCCTGGATACTGAAGGAAGCATACCTGACATTAAGCTGGAAGTCACAACCAGTCATCCCGGACAAAAACCGAGGGGACTGTAAATCCAAAATATGTCAGATTGAGGGAGTGATGGAGAAGAGAAGATGGGGACAGCCAGTTCAACCGCCCTCCAGTCAGAAAAGGAGACTGCAGAATGGTTGGAAAGACTCCGTTTGGAGACGGAAGAGGCTAGATGGTCAAAGGAGACTGCCGGACTGGGGAGAGGAACCCCGGGGAGTGACATCTTCCAGACCCCGAAAAAAGGAGGCAGTGTGGATGCAAGAACCAAAGGAACGTCTCATGATAGACCAAGCCTTGCAGCTTATCCGTGATGTAGAAGAAAGCAGAAGAAACCGTGAGTCTTCTGGAATTCCTGGGCGGAAGGGGAGAGAAAGCCCCAGGGGTGAGCCAGGAGAAACAGCCTGTGGGGGAGAGGAAGAGTTTGAGGAGGGAGCATCCCAGACTTCGGCAGCTCGAGGGAGAGATGCAGCCGGCCAGAGAACCCCAGCCTTGCAGGCCCTCCCCCGCAGACATAAAAAGCCAAAAATCCCCCCCCCTTCCTGGGAAGTTTGATGGGAATCCTAAAGCCTTGGGATTTTTCCTGACCCAAGTGTGGAACCACATGCAGGACTGGGGGGAGGACTACGAAACAGAGGCGGCGAAAGTCAGAAGCGTCGCGAATGCCCTAGAGGGAATAGCTGCTGAGTGGATGGTGGTTCTCCACAATAACAACTTCCCCTTGCTGAGAAATTACAACCAGTTCATGAGGGCCCTTAGAAGGCGTTTTGAAGACCATTTAGCTGAACGAAAGGCGAGACTCAGAATGAAGAGCATTCAGCAGGGCCGGAGGCCGGTGGCAGAGTATATCCAAGAGTTTCGTGATCTGGCACCCTATATGACAGGCTGGTCAGAAATGGCTCTTTTGGAGAGTTTCAAAGATGGATTCAATGAAGAGATATATCGAGACTGCAGGAGCATGGGGGTCCCCGATGATTTGGATAGATGGTACATAATAGCTGAGGATGTGGAGATCGAGCTGAAATGGAGCGAACTCCGAGGAAGGCGGATGGGGGACCAGTCATCCTCTTTCTACCGTAAGGGGCCACTCAAGATGACTGGCGGGAAGACCGAATCCAAATCCAAGTCAAAGCCCTTCACCTGTTTCAAATGTGGGAAGGAGGGTCACCAGGCAGCCGAATGTTTCTCCAAACCACCGCCAAAAGCCACCGGGGCCGGCCAAAAGAAAGGCGATAAAATACCCGCCAAAACCCACGGCACCGCCCTGAAAGGAGAAGTCGTTGAGTTCACTCCCCGGAACCAGGGTGAGTTGGGAACTCTGAGCAACGATGACGAGAGCGAGACGGACTCCGACTCCGACACCGACGAACGGGTGAGTCACACGGAAGAACCCTTACTCATCCCCGTAGAAATAAGGGTGCCCTCCATAGGGACTCACGCACAATTGTTAGCCCTGTTGGACTCGGGGTGCACTAAGTGCATAGTTAGCCCCAAAGTAGTGGAGGAAATGGGACTGAGACTGAAAACTTTAAAAAGACCCATTGCATTTTGTCAATTAGACGGGTCGATTGCAGGAGGGGGCCCAGCTAGTTATATGACTGAACCTCTTGAACTGCAGTTGGGGAATCATGTAGAGAAGCTCAGCTTTATTGTAGTACCTGGCATGGAAAGACCCCTCATTCTAGGACTGCCCTGGCTTCGCAAATGGAATCCACAAGTAAATTGGAAGACGGGGGTCCTGCGCATCCGTACGGCAGAACCAACTCCGGAAAAGGAAGCCCCCCCCCCAAGGGACGACATAAGGCCAGAAAGGGTGGCAGTAGCCATTAACTATATTGAGGGAGAAGAAAAAATTCCAAAAGAATATTGGGACCTCAAGGAAGTGTTTAGCGGAAAAGCATCAGATGCCCTGCCTTCCCACAGGGCCACTGACTGCACCATTGAAATACTCCCTGGGGTGAAGCTTCCCAAACCAAAAATTTACCCCATAACACCTCGAGAATTGGGGGAGTTGCGGAATTTTATCGATAAAAACTTAGAATGTGGATTCATTGAACGAGCCAAACCCAAGGTGGCGGCGCCAGTAATGTTCCGTGAAAAGAAAGATGGATCCTTCAGATTAGTAGTTGATTATAGAAACATGAACGCCATTTGCGTAGAAAATGTCTATCCCCTCCCACTCATGAAGGACATGTTAGCCCATTTAGGGAAGGGAAAAATTTTCACCAAACTTGATTTAAGAGAGGCATACTACCAAGTGAGAATAAAAGAGGGAGATGAATGGAAGACAGCATTTAATTGCCCACTGGGATGTTTCCAGTTTAGAGTACTCCCTTTTGGACTACAGGGAGCCCCGGCTGTATTCATGCAGTTGATCAACGAAGTGTTGCATGAGCACCTATATAAGGGGGTGTTGGTCTATTTGGACGATATTCTAATTTATTCTGACAACATGGCCGACCATGTAAGACTGGTTCGAGCGGTCTTGAATAAACTCAGAGCAGCTGAACTCTATGCCAAACTTTCTAAATGTGAATTCCACCAAGACAAAATCGACTATCTTGGATATCGTATATCGCATGAGGGAATAGAGATGAACCCGGAAAAAGTCCGGGCAGTGTTGGAATGGGCCGCACCATGCACCCGTAAACAATTACAGAGTTTCTTAGGGTTTGCAAATTTTTATAGACAATTTATCCCCTCTTTCACGAAAATCGCACTGCCAATTACAGACTTGCTAAAAACCAAAGGGGAAGTAAAACCCAAACCCTCGAAACCACTAGAATGGACTATGGACTGTCAAGCTGCTTTCGAGAAACTGAAACGACTGTTTGCAGCTGAACCGGTGCTCAAACACCCCGACATGGAACAACCTTTTGTAGTACAAGCTGATGCCAGCGACGTCGCTGTAAGAGCAATACTCTTGCAAAAGAATGAGAACGGGATATTACAACCCTGTACTTACATGTCCCGTAAACTATCAGACACGGAAAGGAGATGGGCCATATGGGAGAAAGAAGCATTTGCAGTTAGATGGGCGCTGTTAACATGGAGACAATTTTTAGAAGGGGCGAAACACCCTTTCGAGGTGTGGACTGATCATAAGAATCTAGAAGCATTAAAAACACCAAGCAAACTATCACCAAAACAGGCTCGCTGGGCCCAACACTTCAAGCATTTCAATTTCACTTTATGTTACCTTCCTGGTGGGAAAAATTTCATGGCGGACGCACTTTCCAGATTGCCACAGTACAACAGCATCAAGAAGGAAATGGTTCAACCAATGATCCCCTTGACACAATTAGCAACACCTGTCACTACCAGAGCTCAGCGTAAAGCCGAACCAGAACTCTTGGGGGATTTACTTGAAAAATTGCGAGAAGCGCTAAAAACCGACGAGTGGTTTAAGAACCACTCAAATGAATGCACACTTCGTGATGGACTAGCTTGGGTTGGATCGAAATTGTATGTTCCAGCCACTTTAAGGACAACCGTATTAACATATGCTCATGATGCGAAGGCCGCAGGACACTTTGCGTTTGTCAAGACTCTGCATCTTGTCAAAAGACAATTTTGGTGGCCTGCTCTTAAAAAGGACATAGAGGCATATGTGGCTAGCTGTCCAGTATGTGCCTCGGCTAAAAGACCTCCAGGAAAATCCCCTGGATTATTGCAAAGTGTGGCTAGACCGAATGCCCCATGGAAGGAAATATCTATGGATTTTATTGTGGATTTACCAGACAGTGAGGGCTGCACTGTCATTTGGGTAGTAACTGATTTGTTTTCCAAACAAGTACATTTCATCCCTTGCTCAAAGATCCCTTCAGCAAAAACCCTTGCAAAACTGTTTATTCGGCAAATTTACCGACTACATGGATCTCCGAAAAGAATAATTTCTGACAGGGGTGTGCAATTTACTTCCAGTTTCTGGAAGGAGTTTTTGAAGTTGATAGGCTCCGCACAGGGGTTAAGTTCCAGTCACCACCCTCAGACAAATGGGGCCTGTGAAAGAACCAATGGGGTACTCGAACAATACCTGAGGTGTTACGTAAATTACCAGCAAGATAATTGGGTAGACTTGTTGCCATTTGCAGAAGTGGCATATAACAATTCTGTACACAGTAGCACCAGATTCACCCCTTTTAAGGTCGCATCGGGCCAGGATTTTGTACCCATTCCCGAGTTACCACAAGATGATCCTCAAAATCCCTCCTTGATGGATTGGATTGAACAGTTAAAGAGCACATGGGCAGTGACTCGGAAGGCATTAGATGAGGCACACCGGGCTCATAAGGCCCAAGCCGATAAGAAAAGGTCCCCAGCTCACAAGTATAAAGTGGGTGATAAAGTCTATTTGTCTACTAAATACTTACAGACTACCCAGAAGTCCAAAAAGCTGGGGCCTAAGTATGTGGGACCATTTCGTGTGATTAGATTTATTAATCCAGTAACAGTTGAATTGGAATTGCCAAAAACCTTGAGATGAATGCATCCTGTATTTCATGTTAGTTTATTGAAACCTGAACACTCATCTCCTTTAAGGGCTGATCAAAGCACCCCTCCAACTCCCAGTCTCATAGAGGGGGAGCAACATTTTGAAGTTAAAGAAATTTTGGACTCGAGAAAACACCATGGTAAAGTCCAATATCTCATTGCCTGGAAACATTTCCCTTTATCTCAGGCTGAATGGGTGAATAAACGAGATGTCCGAGCTCCCAAGAAAGTACAACAATTCTATACCAAATACCCAGATAAACCATAATTATTGTATATATTCTGTTTCTCTCTCTTTTCTTTCCTTTTACTTAGGAATAACGTCTCTTCTGCAAGGGGGGCCGAATGTCAGCCTCATCTTTGCCTGCTTCAGCTGCCATAAGAAACAGGGGGAGGGATTAGTTATGGAGCAAAGGGTGGGAAGGAGCAGGAGATGTTTTTTTTCCTTGTAGGATGTGTCTTCATGAAAAACGAAAGTAGATCTTCAAAGGGAGACGGCTGACCAACTGCCCTACATTCCTGATGAATGACGCTGCCAGACGTGTTGCCACCTGACATTTGGAAGACCTTTGGATTGGCTGATGATTTATGAACACGAGGGGGGGAGAAGCTTAGTAGATACATTTCATGCGTTTTGCTCACTTCCAGCTTTACCTGGGTTGCTATCATTTCATATTCAGTAAAAGTACTAAATTCTTCAACATGCTTGAGTTTGGGTTTTTCTTTCCTGGATACTGAAGGAAGCATACCTGACACTTTGATAATAATTCACAAAGGGTAATGAAAGAGAATTGGGTAAAAGAACTGGGTATTGAAATTTCTGATCAAAATTGGAATATGAATTGGGTTAGCAGAATAATGAGGACATTATCAATAAGGATTAAAGAACAAGATTCATAATTTGGATAATAAAATACAAAGAATTGAAAATGATTTAACAATGATTCAAGAAAATAGCTCAGTAGTAGAGCCAAAAATAAAGGAAGCTGATTACAAGACTTACAATGCAGATAATATAAAACAAAGGATTGAAAATGAAGTTATAATGATGCAATTCAGATTTATGGAATTTGCGGTCAGAATTAGGGGAATACAGGAAGATAAAAGAGAAGATTTGAGAAAGATGTCTGCTGAAGTTCTGGCTGGGATTTTAAAGGTTAGTCCTGAAGAGGTATCCTGCAAGATTGATAAGGCCTACAGAGTTAACTCTTGGGTGGCAAAGCAAAGGCAGCTGCCTAGAGATGTGGTGATCTACTTTACTGATAAAGAAATAAGAAATGATATTGTGCAAAAGTCTTTTAACTCCACTCTTGAAATGCATGGAAGGAAGATTTGGATATTTAAAGAGCTACCGCCCAAGATGTTAAAAGATAGAAAGGATTTTGGATTTTTGGTGACTGAGCTAAATAAACAAAACATCCCATTTAGGTGGGATGTTCCAGTTGGAATAATATTGAGATATCAAGGAGAAAGATATCAACTAAATACTGTTGAAAAAGCGGAAGAATTTTACTATAAGGTTTTTAAAATGGGTTCAACATCTCCATGTATAACACACGAGGGGAATAAAGAAAAGCAAAATCAACAAGAGATTGAAATTCAGGCTAAGCAGATGGTGGTGGAGGTAACGGAAAAACAACAAGCTACAGAGGCCTTTGTGGACGAGCCGCTTCTGGATTCTCCTTCAGAGGTTATAGTTGGATTACCTATAAATACAAGAGAGGCGGCTTTGGATTCTAATGTGATGACTTATCAAGTTCAAACCAGCATGGAAATCAAACAGTTGATATACAACTCATAGAAAGGAAACCAGGATGGAGATCTAAGCCACAAAAAGTTAAGAAAAGAAGAAGCAGGTCCTACAAAAATAAAAATTTCTAGACCAAACAACAGTGTAATGCCAGTTACTTAAGAGACGATTTAATATATGAAAATATAGTTGAGGCAAAGTATTGGTTTATATTATCTTGAGGAGAGTGACAGATCTCTGCAGTGCTGTACTCTTGGGATGTGGAAGATGGCCTTAAATTGAGTGGATTGGAACTTTCTATTTTGGATTCTTTGACAAATGGATTACATTTATGCTGAACTACAAGGCAAGAGAATTATGGGATTGGGGCATGCAGAAGGTCTGGTTGTTACCCTAACATGGTGGTTGGAATGAATAATCTAGATGAAAGACATTACAAAAGATACTATATGGAATACAAATATAAAGTCACTCGGGTGGTTTTTTGCTATACGAAAATACTTACTATTGATGGGGGCAGATGATAGTTGAAGATACTGAACATACTGTTGGAACTAGAATTTGATGTTACCCTAACATGGGTGATGAAATTAACAATCCAGTTGAAAGACATCACAGAAGATATTATATGGATTACAAGCTTAAAGTCATTTGAGAATTTTATTTACATGTGGAAATATTTCTTAGTGGTATGGGCAGAAGAACAAAGATATCGAAAATATTATGTATGGTAGACCTGTAGGAAAGTGGGTAGAGATAGGTTAGCTTATTGATTGTTTAGTTTAGGTAAAGGGATGTTATGTTATATTAGTATATGTAAAAGATTTGAATTAAGAGATATATGCATGGGGGAGGAGGAAATGGATAGATTATGAATTGAAATTGCTAAATTAGGATTTATTATATACATTTACAGTTGAATGTTGCTTTGAAATGTATAGTATAAGGGGGATATAATAATATTGTTAGAAGGGTGGAGATAGGTTAGCTTACTGATTGTTTAGTTTAGGAAAAGGGATGTTATGCTATATTAATATATATAAAAGATTTGAATTAAGAGATATATGTATGGGGGAGGAGGAAATTGATAGATTATGAGCTGAAATTGCCAAATTAGGATTTGTTATATAATTTTACAGCTGAATGTTGCTTTGAAATGTATAGTATAAGGGGGATATAATAATATTGTTAGAAAGAAAGGGTCAGCATATGGGGGGGTGGAGTAAAAAGGATGGTAAAGTATTATATAATCTGTTATTAATTTGGGTTTTATTTTGGAGAAGCCACGGGGGGAGGGGAGGGAGAGGGGGGTTAGGGAGGGGGGGGAAAGGGGGGGGGAAATTTGTATTTGAAAAACTTTTTCAATAAAAAAAAAGAGCATAATTATAAAATTATTTGGAAGTGGTATTTGACCCCAATAAGACTTTTTCAAATGGATAATAAAGTGGATAAAATGTGTTGGAGATGTAAAGTGGAACTCGGGACATATGCTCATATGTGGTGTAAATGTAATGGGGTTGAACTTTTTTGGTCTAGGATAGAAAATGAAATATTTGAAATAATTAAGAAGAGGGTCAAATTGAAATTGGAAACCATATTATTATTAATATTGAATGAAACAACATTAACAACTGGAGAAAGAGAATTGGTGAGGATTTTGGTTATAATGGGGAGAATTATAATTGCTAGATATTGGAAATTAAATGTTGACTTAAAATTAGAAGAATGGTAAATGAAACATGGAAATTTGCATTAAATGATAAATTGACTTGTGATATTAAAATTAGAAATGGTATATATAAAGAAAATGTTTTTTGGAACACTTGGCAACCATTTGTGGACTTTGCACTTGGGAGATTGGATGAATCGGCACCAGTACCTTATCAAAGAGATTTCTGGAAGAATTGAAGACTTCAAGTTCCTAAAACTTCCTTTCCGTTTGTATAGCATGTTGGGGGAAAATTTTTTTTCTTTCCTTACTATTGATTTTTTGTATTGATTTTTTTTCTTTTTTGTTATTCTTTAACAATAAAAATATAAAAAAAAATTAAAAAAAAGAAAGTTCTCGTTCTGAGCAGTCTCTCTCCTTTTCACGCAGTCACCACCTGTCAGTCTTCTTTCACCCCTGTTGTCTTTTGTCACCGCTCTCCGCTTCCTTTGGGGTCTCGAATTCTCCGCTTTCCGCTTTTTGTTATACTTTGTCGCTGTGCTTTACTCACTCGCTTTTGTCTCGATCAGCTTCTAAGTTAAAACTGGATACAGTTGCGATTCTTTGGCTTAATCTTCACCTCCCTGCTTTGCGGTTTCAACGCTTCAGGCCAGCCAAAATGGCTGTTTTTTTCCCCTCCGGAATTAGGGGGTTTCTCCTGAACCTTCGGGCTGGTTGCTTTCCCCCCAAAGTCCTTGGAGGTTCCTCCTTGTTCTATTGATCTCTCCAAGATCAATAGCTCCTAAATCGGCTTCCTAGGTGGGAATCTTGAACATTCAAGAACGGAGCCCCATTCTCTAGTTCCAGATGCGCTGACGTCACTGCCAGAAGTCCCTCAGGGTCTTGTCTTTCATGTCTGCTGGGTAGCATGCTTTGTGGTAAGGCTGGTCAGTCAGGCTTGGGAAGGTCTGCTCCACTCTGGTTGCTGTGATGACTTTCAGTGGAAGCTGGATTCAAACCCAATTCCTGGTTCAAACAGATGGAAGGTCTCCTCTGGAGGCAGCATCTGGATCCATGTGCTCTGCTTTCACAGGTTGTAGAGTCATTTGTGCAGGGCTGAAAGACATTAGAACAGGGTCCCCTCCCCGCTTGTGTGGGTAATCTTCCCAGGAAAGGCATTGTAACAGGATTAGAGATGGGGGTGGTGGTAGATAGCTTGCAGGCAGAGTTTGAAAATAAACAACACAACAATATTGCACTTACTAAACAGATAATGCAGTTTCAACAAAATGGAGACACAACAGATGAGAAAGAAAAAACTGGATTCACATACTTCAGGAAAGAGATGAACAGGTAAAACCATTTAAACACATACAGTAAATGCAAGACTGAATTTTTTCTTTTCTTATAAATGAACTTAAAACATTTCCTCATAAACTTGAGTTGTTATTTTAAGATACAGAAAGGGAAAGAGAAAAAAAATAGAAATAAAATGAAACGTTCTCTTTACTCTGTTCTTGTTGGCCAGACAAATACAGGACAAAGGCTCTTTCTTTCTTTTCTCTCTCTCCCCCATTTTTCATTGCTTCAATCTTTTTTTTATTTATTTCTCTAACAATTTCAAATTCTTGTCTCTAGGGATCAGATACATTTTACCTTTACAATTACCTTGAGGGCGCACAAAGACTTAGACATAAAAAACAAGGAGGACAAAGAGAGGAAAGCAGAACTCTGAGATTTACACACACCTGATCATTTCCGTCATAAATCAGTTAAATTAGGGAAGGCACAAATCTTAACAAACATATCACATGGTTGCATAGAGAGACAAACAAACAAACAAAAGAAACAAAAACCCCAACATTCCTATTTATACATTTCCCTTTTCTTTTAAGTAAATTTAGCCAAATTTGTCTCCCAGTGATATCTCTTAGCAAAGCCCATTTTTTACACAATTTCCTCACTTTTTTTTTTTTTTTTTTTTACTCATGCCAGCTAAAACTGGTACCCACCTGGAATCCCAGGCCTCACACAATGCTTCCAGGAGGCTACCCTCCACCCGTGAGCTACCGCTTCCCATGACCCTTCGAATGTAAGGTTCACTTTGGCTTAGCCGGGTGGGTCACCTGCAGTTTTCAGAACACAAAAAAAAATCTGGGAAGGACTTCGATTCCCTCACGAAGTACGGGCCCCTTCCTACTGAGGGAATTCACCTGGATTTTGGGATCAAAAAGGTAATCCGTGAGGACCAACTGCCCCCTGCAGTGGTACTGGCACCTCCTTACTCTATTTGCAACTAACAGGGCTATGTTTTCTTGAAAACACCGGAGATTCCCTTTACCTTTATTGCCCTTTTCATTTTCGCTCAATGTTCGCTCGGCTTCCATTCCCTTTAAACACAAAGTCCCACATTCGGCGACCCCTCCCCTTGCTTTCTCTATCCTACCGGTCAAGGCTCAGTGGAGCTAGCAGTAGGCAGAGGTGCAGCTAGAGGTCGCTCAAAAAGATGAAATCAGACTGTTTTCTGGGTGGAATCCCACACACACACTTCCTCCTTCCCTAACAGAAGGTCCTGTGCTCTGGCAAAATCCCCATGCTCTCCAGACAGTTGGTCTTTCTGCAGTTAGCACAGAGGAATCAAGATCCAGCTGTGATTGGGAGAAGGGCCTTCAATCACACACATGCAGGCATACACACATTTCCCATGCTTTTCCATGCTTTACAATTAAAATTTAAATGTACTCACCTTCTTTCCAAGCAGCCTTTGAGCTCAACACTCAAAACTCCTTTAAAACCTAGTTCCAAATGGCCAAGGTCCAGGAAAACTTACCCACAGACTCAATGGGTCTGCTGCTAGCAAGGGAGGCTTACCTGGGCCAGGTCCATTGGTTAGGTTAGCTTGGAGTCCCATCTATGGGTGCCAAATTGTAGGAAGAAATTGTCACTGCGTTATGTGTTTGCCAGCTAACCTTCCATCCTAAGATTTATGGTAGCCTGCCAGAGAACTTTACTTATCTGTAGCAATAGAGATAAGACTGGTCTTATGAGACATTGAACTACTGCGCATGTCCACATTCTTTCTTTTCCAACTTCCTGATTTATACTTCCATTGTTCGTCTCTGAGATAACTGCCGGTAAAATGTAGTTAGCTAGTTTTTTACTTTTATAATAAAATGTTTCTTAGAATACATTCGGGTTTTCTTTCTTTGAAAGTATACAGCATGGAAAACAAGGTCCATTCACCTCTAATTAATTACAGTTTCCCCAGGGGGGAACGAGCCTGATTCACGCTTCGACAATGGCAGCAGAGGATGGTTTGATTTATACAGAGCACTGTCTGCGGAAGACATAACTCTCTCTGATGAAGCAGTGGAAAAGATTGTATAGAGGTTTTCAACTTTCCAAACCCCACTTGCCTCAGCGACCAGAATTGAGGAAGGTGCTGTTGGGGGAGCTTATCCTGAAGAAGATGTGCTACTGAGGTTAGTGACGCCCTCTTCTGATTCTACAAGCCCCCAAGTAATTACTAAAGAATTTACTAAAGAAGTCCAGGAATTTGAAAGGCTTGGTGCCAAACCTAAAATTCCACAAGCGGCTGTGTTTTCTTTACCCACAGAGAGAGGTGAAATTCATTATTCTCATCTGAGCTCTGAACAAACCCAGCATGAGAAGGCTGTGAAAAGTTATTGTGATCAAATAGTTTTTCGAACATGAGCTGTACAAGGCAAAAGTGTTTGTTTCTATGCTCAAACCAGATAAGAGGGACTCTCGTGTTTTTCAAATTCCTGAGTCCTCCATTTTGCCTTCTTCTTCTAAGCCAAAGCCACATCCACAGGAGGGTTTTGTGTCAGGCGAATCAGAACAGAAAGCTGTGACCACGTCACAATTGACTCATGATGTTATGCCTTCTCAGATTACACATGAAGCTGCTACAGTAGCAAAATTTTCTGTGATGCCTGAAACTAGTGTTGCAGCACCATCTGCTGGCGAAAGTAATTTACAAGATAAAGCTGAATTGCTTCCCATGTTGCAAGAGCATTTACAACAATTACAGCGAACTTTTTCAATGATGTCTCTAAATCAATCAGTTCTTCAGACTGCAACTGTGTCTCCATAGGCTCAAATTTTAGCATCCCCTGGTGGTGCAGATGGGGCACAACAACCACAAATCCAAATACAGCAGCCTCAGGTTCAAGTACAAGTGCCTTTAGCTGCACAGCCCGCCCAGCCAGGACCAGCGCCTGTTCCAATGGTACCACAGGTGTTTTTACCAGCACCTCAAATGCATGTTCCTCAACAGGCATCTTCTATTGTTCCACTGGCTGATGATTCAAAATTGAAGCATTCAGGACAAAATTATAAAGCATGGGTCAGTGAAGTTGGACTTTTACTCCATAGAGAAGGTACCTATTGCATGGTGTTTAATCCTCCTGGCCAGCCATGGATTCCTGCAATAAGAGACTTAGATACTAAAGCATGCATAACATTATTGATGTCCATGGATACTGAACTACAGGTTACTTTTCCACCTGATGCAACTGCCCAACAAATTTGGGCCCAATTAGAAACATGCTACCGGCCTGTTTCAATTGAATCTATATGTTTGCTCTTGTCTGAGTTCCATGGTTCAAGATTAAAACCTGGTGAATATATTGGAGAACATTTAACTAAAATGAAAGGAATGAGAAAAGAATTGGGCGAAAGAGGCTATAATATTGATGATTGTCAAATGATCAGTATTATTATTAACTCTTTAATTATGAATGGAAAGATGCCATTACAAAGATTAATCACGTGCCTATTGCTCAACGCACAGTGGATCATGCATGCAGAATTTTAACTGAAGAGGCATTTATGCTAGCCACGCCACATTTGAGAGGACCACCCACATCAAGAGCTCCAGCGAGGCATCCCTTCCAAGGAAGAGCCTATGTTCCAAGGATGCCAAGATGCTACATCTGTAATCGTGTGGGATATGCCACCTGGGGTTGTCCCCAACGATTTCCAGCTCCCGTCATGTACCAACCCAGAGGAACAGACTCCAGAGGAGGCAGAGGCAGAGGCGGAAGACAAGGTTGTCATGGTCCAAGGCGTGATCCGCAAGCTCCACTCGCCACATTGGCTTTAATCAATGATCCACAACCTCGTCCAGAATACGACAGACGACTTCTGTGGACTTTGGATAGTGGTGCAGCATTGCATGTTACCTCAGAAAGGAACTTTTCACAGAGATGCATGAGCCTGAACCTGAACTACGTGAACTTTATTCTTTTTCCTATCATCCTTATCAGGTCGTAGGAAAAAGAACTGTTTATGTTGAAGAGCTCGATGCATTCATTCCTGATGTCTATTATATACCAACAGCAAATAGTAATTTCCTTAGTCAGAGTCACTTGTCTAGAGTATTAAAATTCCACGTCCACCACCTCAAAAAAGCAAGTTATATAGTTAAAAATGGAGATATTGTTGCTGAAACCATGTTAATTGGTGGTGGTGTTTATTACATAACACTCATGCCCTTGTTACTTCCCGGTTGGACTATTGTAATGCTCTCTACATGGGGCTCCCCTTGAAGAGCACTCGGAGGCTCCAACTGGTCCCATTGTGCCCATGTGACACCCTCCTGCGCGAGCTGCACTGGCTCCCAGTGGTCTTCCGGGTGCGATTCAAGGTGTTGGTTACCACCTTTAAAGCGCTCCATGGCATAGGACCCGGGTACCTCCGAGACCGTCTTCTGCCACCAATAGCCTCCCACCGACCAGTCCGTTCCCACAGAGAGGGTCTCCTCAGGGTGCCATCAGCCAAGTTATGTTGGCTGGCGACACCCAGGGGGAGGGCCTTCTCTGTGGGAGCCCCAGCCCTGTGGAATGAACTGCCCCCGGAAATTCGTAAGATCTCCGACCTCCGGGTGTTTCGCTGTGCATTGAAGACCCTGTTGTTCCGCCAGGCCGGACTATCAACACAATAGTTTTAAATTGGGTATTTAAATTTATTGGGGTTTTAAATTTGAGCCTCCTATTTAATTATTTTAAATTTTATACTGTTGTTTTGTCTGTGTTTTTAAATAGGCTGTACACCGCCCTGTGTCCTTCGGGAGAAGGGCAGTATAGAAATAAAATTATTATTATTATTATTATTATTATTATTATTATTATTATTATTATTATTATTATTATTATTAAGCCAAAGTCTAAACCACAAGCACAGTATACAGACTCTAAAAAGAGGAGAGCACAGGCCCAGAGAGAGATGTTCCAGAGAGAGATCCTGTTGCTATTCCAAAGGCTCCTAAAGCCAACAAAAAGAAAATTAGGAAACAGGTTGCTCAGAGCAAGCCTGAGGTTCCTGACAAAACTGTTAATGTTGAAAATTCACTAACTGGTAAACCTTTGCATTAGAGGTGTATCCATAAGTGGCATAGAAGACTGGGGCATGACAGTTTCCGTGTTTTTAGGAAGATGCCGGAGTTTGCAAGAGGTTTGGATCTAAAGGGGTGTAAGATGTTTTTGGATTGTGCTGTCTGCAAGAAAGCCAAATCCAAAGCAACAGCCATTCCAAAATGCACTACACGCCTGTCAACATGCTTTTTTGATTTCGTACACACTGACATAGTAGGTCCTTTTACGCCAACACTTGATGGTAAAAAATATTTTCTAACAATTGTTGATAATTACTCTAGATATGGATATGTATATCCCATGAAAGAAAAATCTGAGACCTTTCAGATCTTTAAAGACTTTGCCGCTCTTGTTTATACCCAACATGGAGTTAGCATCACCAGAATTCAAAGTGATCGTGGTGCTATACACGGGCGCATAATGGAGTGGTAGAAAGACGGCAAGGGATCCTGCAAACCATGATGTGTTGTCTCCTAGAAGACGCCAACCTCAGTATCCCATACTGAGGTGAAGCTATTAAATATGCAAATTACATTGTCAACCGTACTTGGAGTAGTGTAATAAATCATTCTCCTTTCTTCATGTTGTATGGGTACAAGCCCGATCTCAAAAATCTCCATACTTTTGATTCATATACTATGGTGAACATTCCCTTAGCTCAAAGAAGGAAAGGGGGTCCAGCAGCAAATAGGATGAGATTTATGGGTATTGATGATAACTCAAAATGGAGCAAATTTATTGACTCCAAACATGTAGTAGTGATTGCCCAATCCGCTAATTTTGAGGAAGATGCTGACTGTTCCAGGATTCATTCCAATGATCCTGGAGTTTATTTTCCTAGAGATGATGTTGCTGATGCCACGCAGTCTGATGATCAAGATCCACAGGCGAACGTTCCAGCCACTAGTTCTTCTCAATCTGATGTTCCATCTTCACAAGCCGCCAATGCTGACGCTAGCGACGATGGTGAAGACAAGGACGAAACGGAAGAAGAATGGACGGTTGTTCCGAGGCGTTCCAAGAGGGCCACAAAGGGGATCCTTCCACAGCGATATTCATGGCAACTGACAAAAGCACCCTTGCCTTTGATTTGTTCTGTTACACTTCCTCCTGATAAGTTCACACAAATCAAGCATCTTCCTGACTCAGAGCAAGAGAAGTGGTATGAGGCAATGCAAGCTGAAATGGACAGTCTAAAGAAACTTAAGGTGTTTACACCTGCAAAACCTCCAGCAAACAAAAAAATCATTGGCACTTGATGGGTCTACAGAATCAAGAAGAAGCCAAATGGTGAGTCACTGTACAAAGCCAGACTTGTAGCTCAGGGTTTATCAGCGTTATCCTGAGGACTACACAAATACCTACTCACCAACAGTCCAGACTGAAAGTGTAAAAATTGCTTTAGCCACCGCCACTATTCTTGGTTTAGAAGCTTTCCAGTTCAATGTTGACAAGGCTTATCTACATGCTGACCTGGATGAGGAGATCTATGTAAAAGGTCCTCCAGGGTTCTGACAGCAAGAAGGGGATACCTGGTTTCTACACAAAAATCTTTATGGTCTGAAACAGTTTGGTTTAATGTGGTACTTATGTTTTACTGACAAACTAAATTCAATGGGCTTTATTAAGTCCGAAACTGATGAATGTGTGTTTACAAAAAGATCTAATAATATGTATGGGATCGTTCTTGTTTATGTTGATGATATTGTTTATATTGGTCCAAATAAGCAGATGAGTGAGAATTTTGCTAAAGCTTTGCAGAGATATTTCACATTGAAATCTTTAGGTTATGTTAACACTTATTTAAGTGTTCAGATTGACAAAACACAGAAGGGGTTTAGTCTTTCACAAGAGGATAAAATTGAACAAATTTTGCATCATTGCAACACAAAAGATGCTAATACAGGACGCATACCCATGTAAACAGATTTTCACAACCTGGCACATGAACCAAGTCCTGAGTTTGAGGATCAAACACTCTATCGTTATTGGGTCACTCTTGTATATTAGTAGTTGGACTAGACCCGACATTGCACTTAGTGTTAATCTCTTGTAGGTAAGGCAAAACAGTTTCATTGGACATGTGTTAAGAAATTATTGAAATACTAAAACACACTAAACATATGAGGTTATTGTTAGAACCGACACATACTGATCATGCAGAATTATGTTGTTATGCAGATTCTGATTGGGCGAGTGACAAGAAAACACGTGAAAGTACTTTAGGTTATATAATGTTCTTAAATGGATGTCCTGTTTACTGGCATGTGCAAAAACAGAATTTTTTTTCTTGTTCATCTACTGAAGCTGAATATGCTTGTGTTTCAGATGCATGTAATTCTCTAACGTAGTTTGATGCTTTGGTCACAGATATCTGGACACACCCAAGCCGACCAATCACGGTGATGGAAGACAATGAATCTGTGGTTTATATTTCTGAATCACGTTTCATGGGTTCTAGGTCCAGACACATTGACATCCATTACAAAAAAATAAAACAATTAGTGAAACAAGGTTTTGTTAAATTGCAGTATGTGCCTACACAAGATCAGATTGCTGATATGCTCAACAAACCACTTCCAGCAGCTCAGCATGAGTATCTGCGTAAGAAAATGTGCCTTATCTGATGGCCGTACCTGATGTCTGCTCAACTGACAAAGAAGGAGTTGTCACTGCGTTATGTGTTTGCCAGCTGAGCTTCCATCCTAAGATTTACGGTAGCCTGCCAGAGAACTTTACTTATCTGTAGCAATAGAGATAAGACTGGTCTTGTGAGACATTGGACTACTGTGCATGTCCACATTCTTTCTTTTCTAACTTCCTGATTTATACTTCCGTTGTTCGTCTCTGAGATAACTGCCAGTAAAATGTAGTTAGCTAGTTTTTTACTTTTATAATAAAATGTTTCTTAGAATACATTTGGGTTTTCTTTCTTTGAAAGTATACAGCATGGAAAACAAGGTCCATTCACCTCTAATTAATTACAGTTTCCCCGGGGTGGGAACGAGGCTGATTCACACTTCGACAGAAATATCCTTCTGGGTTCAGCTCCAAGTGGAGAAAAAGACACTGAAAACATGGAGACTGCTTGGAAAAATGGTTTAATGGTGGATAGGATCATATGGTTTGAGTTCCTGAACAGAGAAAAGGCCGAGATACAGCGAGTACCCGGGTTTTAAGCTCTCTCTGGCTTTGAACTTCCTGGGGCCCAGAAAAAGTATTCTGATTGGTTGTCAGACTCCCGGGGGTGGGGGTCTTAGCTAGCCTTGCTGGCTGATGTAATCTTCCCAAATGCCATGTGGTGAGTTTCTGACCTAGATGGTCCCATTGTTTTGCAGATGGTGGTCCATTGACAAAGATTGAGTTTCTGCCTCTGGCCCATTAATAAAATGGGTGGGGGCAGGAAGTTGGGAGCTGCTTTGTCTTTAAAACATGTTTCTCCATTTCTCAACCAGGGGAACATAATATTCTGCCTTTTTAATATTTCCTAAAATATTTCATTCTTCCAGGAAAGGAGTGGGTGCTAACTTCCTACACTATGAAGAGTGGCTGAAGGAACTGTAGGAAGTTAGCACCTAGCTCTCTCCTAGAAGAATGAAATATTTTAGGAAATATTAAAAAGGCAGAATATTATATTTCCCTGGATGAGAAAAGGAGAAATGTGTTTTAAAGACAAAATAGCTCCTTGCCCCCTACTTCAGTTCCAGGGTGATGGGATTAAGACATGGCCCTCAGGACATGATAGGATTAGCCCTCTACCCATCTAGCAACAGAACTCACCACATGGCACCTGGGGAGATTACATCACCAAGACAGGCACTCAAAAGATGACCTACAAAGTTAGCCCTGCATGGCCCCATGGGAGTCTGACAACCATTCAGAATACAAGCTCAAATTCAAAGCCCAACAGAGGGTATATATATCTCTCTCACCCATGTGCCTTTTTGCCCAGGACCTCAAAACCATGTGGTCCTGTCCACCATTAAACCATCTTTTCAAGCAGTCTCCATGTTTCCAGTGTTTTTCTCCCCACTTGGAACTGAACCCAGATGGACATTTCTTCCAACAATTTGGCACCCAGAGGTGGGACTCCAAGCTAACCTGACCAATGGACTTGGCCCAGGGAAGCCTCCCTTGCCAGCAGTAGATCCATTGAGTCTGTGGGTGACTTTTCCTTGGCTATTTGGAACAAAGATTTTAAAGGGGTTTTGAATGTTGGGCTCAAAGACTGCTTGGAAAGAAGGTGAGTACCTCTAAATTTTAATTTTATAGTCCAGAAAAGCATGGGAAATGTGTGTATGTCTGTATGTGAGAGAGAGTGAAGGGATCCTTCTCCCAATCACAGCTGGATCTTGCTTCCTCTGTGTGTTCCACCAAGAGAGCCTGGAAAGTATAGGAGGTCAGGCCAGAGCACAGGACCTTCTTTTAGGGAAAAGAAAGAGTGTGTGAAAATGGAATGGAAAAGTGAATGAGAGTGTTGAACTTTGGGCAACGAGCTGGGAAGTCCCTAAGCAAAGCCCGGAACTTTAGGAAACTTGTAGGAGGTGTCAGTACTCGTCTGCCGGGAAGGGGGGCGGGCAGCAGGTCCTCCCAGACTGGGTGTTGTTTTTTTTTTTTTGTCAGTTCATAAACCATTGGATCTTGATAGGAACCCCCCTTGGAGATTTGCTTGAGGTTTAGGATGAATGGCAGATGCCTGTCCTGGCTGGTAAGAAGAAGATGTGAGCAAATTGTGTAAAAAGTGGGCTCTGCTCAGGGATGAGATGAAGCTGGAAAACCAATTTGGCTAAATAAAGGTACTTTAAAAGAAAAGGGAAATAGATATATAGGAATGTTGGGTTTTTGTTTGTTTGTTTCTCTCTCTTCTCTGTCGTCCATGCAACCATGTGGTATGTTTATGCCTTCCCTGATTTAATTGAGATTTATGGTGGGAATGACCAATGTGTATATAAACTTGAGAGTTCTGTTTTCCTCTGTTTTCCTCCTTATTTTTGTGTGGGTGTACGTCTAAGTCTTTGTGTGTCCTCGAGGTAAATGTAACTGTTAAATGAATCTGATCCATAGAGACAAGAATTTAAATTGTTAGGAACAAAAAAAAAAGTTGAAGCAATGAGAGGCGAGGGGGAGAAGAACCTTTGCCCTGTGTTTGTCTGGCCAATAAGAAAAAAGTAAAGAGAACTTTTTTTCCTTCCCTCTCTGTACTTTTAAGAACAGCCCGAGGTTGAGGTTAATTTTAAGTTAATGTTTTAAGTTAATTTACAGGAAAAAATCATTCTTACATGCAAACAGTTTTTTAAATATTGCTCTTTGTGATGTTTAATGGATGCCAATTCTCTGCTGAGATGGAAATATCTATCCATCTTTTTTTCTGAAGCATGTAAATCCAGTTTTTCTTCCTTACTTATCTGTGATGTCTCAATTTTGTTATAATTGCTTTATCTGTCTAATAACTGTAGTACTGATGGGTTTTTTCCCCCTCAAACTCTGCCTGCAAGCTATCTACTCACCCCCACTTCATCCCCCATCTCTAATCCTTTTACAATCCCTTTCCTGGGAAGATTACCCACAAATGGGGGAGGGGGCCTTGTTCTCATGTCTTTCAGCCCTGCATAAATGACTCTGCAACCTGTACAACCTGCACACACAGAGAGACACACCATTAAGAATTAGACTGAAACTATCCCCTTCACCTACCTCCACACAAAGTTTCTCCTTTTTGCTCTGTCACACTAAGGCCCAAGCAGTCATATCTTCCTGCTAATTCCATGGGGGAGGGGCATCCCCCTCAGGCAATTTCCTCACTTGAAGAGATAGCAGAAAAAAGATTTCCAAAACACAAGCCCTGACTGTGATTCACAAATGATGCTGCCCAGTTGCCCAGTAAAGCAGGCTATGTTGCACTGGTGGTCTCATGAATAGGAGTCCCAGGGCTCATTGTGTATAATTTTAAAAATACTAAATAGCCTGGATTGCACACTAGCTAACCTCAATTTGGCCTCACAACCCTGGAAACTAAGAGTTAGGGCAGGTTTAGTAACCATCCCTTGGAAATGGGTAGCCTGTAATTTAAAGGAAACCATGGCTGTGAAGAATTTTGGGACTTGTGCTTGCTTGAAACCTGACTGGAAGCTCACAGAAAGTGATATCAAACCTCTAAAAATAATTGGCATGGGAAATTGGATACTGTAAATTTTTTTCCAGAAATTTTGCCCTGGCTGCTAGACCTTCATGGTTGAAAGCTCTCCTTTTGGGAGCCACTAAAGGAATCCTTTTCTGCTGCCTCTATCAATGCCTTCCCTTTTGCATCAGAAAAATTTAAAAGCACCCATTCAAGTCTCCCTGACCTGATCAATTTTTAATTTTTTGCCAATAATGTGTGTTCCACCCGCATATTTTGGCAAAAAGGGGGGATTGTAGGAAGTTAGCACCCAGCTCTCTCCTAGAAGAATGAAATATTTTAGGAAATATTAAAAAGGCAGAATATTATATTTCCCTGGATGAGAAAATGAGAAACGTGTTTTAAAGACAAAATAGCTCCCTGCCCCCCACTTCAGCTCCAGGGTGATGGGATTAAGACATGGTCCTCAGGACATGATAGGATTAGCCCTCTACCCATCTTGCATCACCCAGCAAGGCTCAACCAAGACAGGCACTCAAAAGACGACCTACAAAGTTAGCCCTGCATGGCCCCATGGGAGTCTGACAACCATTCAGAATACAAGCTCAAATTCAAAGCCCAACAGAGGGTATAAATCTATATATCTCTCTCACCCATGTGCCTTTTTGCCCAGGACCTCAAAACCATGTGGTCCTGTCCACCATTAAACCATCTTTTCAAGCAGTCTCCATGTTTCCAGTGTTTTTCTCCCCACTTGGAACTGAACCCAGATGGACATTTCTTCCAACAGAACTAAGTATGTTTAATTTAACAAAGAAAAGGGGAGACATGGTAGCAGTCTTCCCATGGACTGCCACAGAGAAGTGGCTGTTGATTTTTTTCTCCCTAGTACCTGAGACTAGGACAAGAAGCAATGGGTGGAAGCTTGTCAGAAAATAATCCAACCTGGAAATGAGAAATTTCCTGCCAGTGAGAAATATTAAGCAGTGAAACAGCTTGCGTCCCAGAATTGTGAGTGCTTCATCACTGGAGGTTTTCAAGAAAATATTGGACAATTTGTCCAAGATGTATGAGGATTCCTGTCTTGGTAGGGGGATTAACTAGAAGACCTGCGAGGTCCTAACTGTATGACTCTGATTTTATGAATTAAACACTTTGACTTCTGTTCACACCTTTCCCCAAGAGAAAATGCATCTAATTTCTGTCACATTACTATTACCAAACAGGATAGCTCAGTATGTTTATCTTCTACTTCTCCCACCACATCTCCCTGATATGTTGTCATACAATGAGAGAAAAGTGATTCAACAGTTTTCGTTTTAAAACCATACGTAGTACAAGGTTGTGTGTGGAAGCTGAAAAGGGGGACCATAGTATGGGCAAGGGATGGGTCAGAGATGTGGCAGAAAGGACGTAGAACTACTTCAAAAGTGAGGAGTGGCATGGGATCCAGAATTTTTCATACTAGGTTGGGTAACACAAAGGCAAAACAAAACAAAAAACAAAACAAAAAAAAAACACCTCCACCAAAACAGGAGGCAGAAGTTAGTAAGGATAAACAATAAAAGGAAAAAGAGCTTTGCCCAACAGCAGGCAAAAACCAGCAGCCAGGGACATGAAGTATGGTTTGGTCAGAGGGAAAGGAATACTACACAACAAGCCTCCTTCCTAAAACTGACAATAGGAGCTCAACCAGGAGAAAGTAGCCAATACTGGCTTTGAATCCTACAAAAGCTGGTTGTAAACACTAGGCTGAGAGGGGAGAAATTAACTGGATCCCCTCAGTCAGTCCAGGATTGTAAAATTCAATTGAGCCAAATCTGTTCTCTTAAGAGCGGCAGAGGAACTGCTAAAGACTGCTTACTTTTGAGAAACATATTTCTCAGAGAAAGCAAAAATCGTACTTCTTTGTAGACCTATTTGTTCAAGCAGAGATAAATACGAAGGAAACCTACGTGCGCCGTAGCTCCACGAAACAGAAAGAAAAGGAAGAAAGAGGCTACATAGGGGCATTTGGTGCAGACAATGCAAACTTCGCAAGTAACGATGTTTCCTCAGATCCCATCCGCGGTCTGAAGCATAGAGATAAGAAATATAGAGATAGGATGATGTAAAGTAGTTCAGGATAAAAATAGAAAATAATTTCTCCTTCCCACATTCTGGAAAGTACCGTAAAACATGCCTGATAGGCAAAGCTTTGTTTGTGATCTGTACCCATACAGATGAACCCTCACAGCCCCTTCTCGGCTTCCCTTGACAGTAGTCCGCCTCCGCCCCTTCCTTCGCTATAACCACTTTGACGGCCCTCCGTCCTGCGTTTCCCCCAGTGACATCAGCGAGGTCGCTGGGCGGACGTCGACCTCTCGCTAGTTCCCAGGAGGGCCCTGCCTTCTAATGTAGCCGGATCTGCTTCCACTGTAACGGACGAGAGGGAGAGGCCCGCGAAGCCCGCTATTTGCTGTTACGGAGGTAGTTGGGGCTGCTACACCTTAATAAAGTTGTCCCGGCGTGGACAGAGCGACAGAGGGAAAATAACTGTAGGGAGAAAGGTAAGAAAGCTTTGGAATTCTGTGCTTTAATAATACACGCCTTCTGTGTTGGTCTCACAACATAAGGATAACGTAAAACTCCCTGGAATGGAAAAAAGACCAGTTCGGAGCGAGCCAGACGCAACGTTTCAAGTGTGACGGAGGAAATGTGTATAAATGCTATTGTACCTCGCGGCTTCGATTTACCGATTCGGGCCACTTCAGGAGCTACACCTAATTCTCATGAATGTGGATTAAGAAGCCTGCAAGGACAAGGAGGAAAATGAAGCTGTTTGAGGATTAAGAAAAAGACTCCTTTTTTGTTATTTGAAGTAGAAGCATCCATTTAATGTGAAGCATCTACCAGTGTGATTGGATTGTGGATATGGGGCACGTTTAGAATCCCTATTATCTGTTTACTGTAATTGCTCCCAATAATCCGTAGACTTCGGAGAAGGGAATAATTTAGTTATAAAAAGAGAAGACAGATTTAAAGGTGAAACTTTCTTCAAGAGAGCTCCAATTGCTTGCCTTGAATTTTTTCCCTCTTTTTATGCGTTTCCGGTGGTTAGCTGTTGTAATGTTGCATTTTATTTCTTCTCAAGGAAGAAACGAGAGCAATGAGTGCTTTTAGTGCTTTGCTTTCTACTGTGGTCAGTTCTTCCCAAAGGAAACCTAGTATTTGGTGTAAACCTAGTATTTTTCTGTCTTGTTAAACAAGAAAAATCAGCATTGTGGAAAGCCTGATTGCAACTCAAAATGTCTGATATTGCTACGAGAAAAGGATGTTATCTTTAAATTATTTAGAAATAGGAAATCCTTGAGGAATGTACACATTTGTCATAGGTATGAATTTTAAATTAGTCTATAGCTTTTTAAGTTCATTGAGGCAGCAACCATTCTTCAAATTAAGTCCAAATGGGACCAACCATTAAGTTGTTAGTCTCTGAAAAAAAATCAACCTTGTTCATCTTATTTTAAAATAAGATTTAAATATTTGTTTTTCTAATATTAACTGTTTAATCCCGGAACTAATGCTTTCTTGAGAAAATGGAGGGAAACGTTATTAAACAATAAACTATATAATAAATGTTTAGTTTTCAGTTCTCCTTTGTCATTCAAAATATCTTTATATCTTACTATTTTTTCCATATTAATAATATTAGGATGTACCAATGCCTCCATGGTGGAAAGCCAGATTGGTACTATTTTCAAATAATGTTCTTTTATTTTGAACCAGACTGATAGCAATGCAATTCTAACATAATGTCTCTGAAAATAACTGTGTATCTTATTCTTCCCATACCATAAGAAAGCGTGCTAGCCTAGTTGGAGATCATGTCCTTCTAATGTTAGTAATCTTGTGTATCTCAAACTGATTCATTCTTTCACCCATGTGAGTACCGAGGCCTGGTAGTACAATTCCCAATCTGGTAGACCAAAGCCCCCTCTTTTTTTGGTTTCCTGCAACATTTTCAAGTCTATTCTTGCTTTCTTTCCAAACAAACATATCTTAATATTATTTTATTTAGTTGTTCAAAATATTTTTTCTCCAGTTTTATTGGTATTGTTTGAAATAGGTATAGTAGTCTTGGCAAAATGTTCATTTTTATAGTAGCTATTCTTCCTGATAAGTGACAGTTGTAAATCTTTCCATTTCTCCAGGTCTAATTTAATTTGTCTCATCAGTTTCATGTAATTATCCTCTTTAATTGTTGCACATTTTGCTGTTAGTTATATTCCTAAATACTTCACTTTTTAAACTATCAGTATATTCTTTTCATCAACACTCTTTTTTGTGTATCTGTGAGATTCTTGACTAAAAACTTCGTCTTATCCCTGTTTATTTTCAGTCCTGCTACTTCCCCATATTCTTATATTTTTCTAATTAACTTTGCTCCAGTTCCTAGGGGGTCTTCTAGTATGAAGACCAAATCATCTAAGAATGCCTGTAGTTTTTTTATTTATTTTTTATTATATTAGTCATATTTCTATGCCGCCCACTCTCCGAGGACTCTGGGCGGCTTACACCAAAGACGGTATACTAAATAGCATATTGCCCCCAACAATCTGGGTCCTCATTTTACCCACCTCGGAAGGATGGAAGGCTGAGTCAACCTTGAGCCGGTGAGATTTGATCCGCTGATCTTCTGAACTAGCAGTCAGCTGAAGTAGCTGCAGTACTGCACTCTAACCACTGTGCCACCTCGGCTCAGTGGTTAGTTTGTATTTCTCTTTTTTTATTTCCATTCCTTTTATTTCTTCATCTTGCCGAATGTTCCTGGTTAACACTTCCAATCTCAGCCCCTCTGGAGCCACCAGTGCTTCACCAGGCGCAAACGAACATGCACACACAGAAAGGAGGATTCGTTCCAAAACCCGGTTTAATGGAGGCAACACAGCAGCATACAGTAGAGATTGAGCTGCTAAGCAAAACAAAGTCAGAGACGCCCTAGCTCTCTGCCCGTACTGTTTTATACGGCGTGGATACAGTTAACTATCATTAAGCGGGCAATGATTTCTCCCAGCTGTCACAATCAAAGCTGCTGCTTGTTCCGTTCATGCTTGTCGCAGACATAGGACGTCATTCCCCTCCGCACTATTATCTCTTCAGCAGCTGATTTACGTTCCCATGCCACTCCCCCTCTTCATTATCTCTTCAGCAGCTGATTTACGTTCCCATTCCAACCTCCCTCTTCTTGCCTTCCGTCCATCACCCACTATTAGTGTACATGGTGTCCTAACGCAACACCCCCCTCCACCGTGTTTTGTTGCTGGAATCCTTCAGTATTCTCCGGATCCCCTTCATGGTCTTCAATACCATCCATCAAGTCATGTGTTGTCGAGGGGTTTTTGACACTCGACATGCGCCCCCCCCCTTACTAGGTCTTGTCCTGTAG
The DNA here is from genome assembly GCA_022577455.1 of Arizona elegans. Taxonomy (NCBI): domain Eukaryota; kingdom Metazoa; phylum Chordata; class Lepidosauria; order Squamata; family Colubridae; genus Arizona; species Arizona elegans. The sequence goes on from JAKOOJ010000001.1 coordinate 163,644,279, forward strand.
AGTCAAAAGGTTAGGATTAGCAGGTCTTTTCCCTTAGGGATAGCTCCCAGGTTTGTGTGGGTGTGCTCTATGGAATCGCTTCAGCAATCGAGGGGCATTTAGATCCTTTGGTCGAACCCATGTTGCATCTGTATCGGGATATCCTTTCCACCACACCAGGTATCTAAGTGTCCCGTGATACAGTTTTGAGTCAAGTATTTTCTCTACTTCGTATTAAAGCATATATTTTATAGTCTGCATTCAATAAGAATATTGGCCTATAGTTCTTTATCTGTGTTAAATCTGAGTCATCTTTCGATATGAGGGTAATATTTGCTTTCATCCATGAGTTTAATATTTTTGCTTCTAGTAATACTTCATTGTAAATTTCCACCAGCTGAGTTGCCTGATTGTCAGATAGGCTTTTTAAAAAATATCTGACAATCAGACAACTCAGCTGGGATTGTCAGAGAGGCTCTTAAAAAAATGCTTTGAAAAGCCTCTCTGATGATCAGGCAACTCAGCTGGGATCATCAGAGAGACTTTTAAAGCATTTTTTTCCTGCAACCTCTTCAGCGGAAGAAGTGGTTAAAAAAATGCTTTGAAAAGGCTCTGACCATCCCAGCTGTGTTGCCTGATCGGCAGAGGCTTTTCAAAGCATTTTTTTGCATTTGAAGAAAAAATGCTTTGAAAAGTTTTTTTAAAAAAAGTTGGCCACACTTACCCAGTCACATTACTCCCCACCACCAAGCCACGCCCACAGAACCGGTAGTAACAGATTTTACATTTCACCCCTGGATGTCATCCATACCATACCATTCTGGACCAGGATTTATGCCTATTTGAATAGAACGAATATTGATTTTTCTTAGGATGGGTTTCTCTCCATACAACTTTCATTCCTGTAACTTCCATCATTTAAAAAAAAGTTTTTGGGAGTGTTTTCCTGGCTTTTTTACCTATTTTACTGCTCCTACAGTCAAATTCTGTATCTACAATTGCATTAAAGTCTCCCACTCATTCTCTCTCTGATTCTCTCTGATTCTGTCTCTTTCCCGCTCATTTTCCTGAGCGCTGCTCCCACTATCCATCAATGGGGTTAATCCTTCAGTGCTTGGCAACAACTGAGTGAGAGCTAATTTCCCTTTCCTGCTGCCCAGCCACGCCCCCAAATCCCATGATTCCCCAGTCTTCACTCAGTTGCTGGCAAACACTGAAGTGATTTTTTAGAGCTCGTGCAAGTTATTAGGTTTTTTTTTCCCCTTTCCAAAGCAGTGTTTAGGTTTTTTTCTTTATTTTTGAATACCTCTTTTCTCGGGCTGCTTCAAGCAGCGAAGAGCGGCAAAGCGCTCATCAGCTGGGAAGCAGAGCGGAGCTTCATCCCCCCCCGCCCCACGCTTCAGCTCTCAGCAGCCACCTCGTCAATTCAAACAGCGGCAGAGAAGCGGCTTTTGCGACCAGCGTTCCTCGGCGCTCCCTGGCAACGCGCCCATCAGCTGTAAGTCAGGGGAAGAGCGGAGGCGAGGGGAATGCTCCGGGGAGCCGTAGATAGCCGCGAAGAGCAGTTTTCGAGCCCCACTGGCCAGGGGCTGATCGGAACGCCACGGACTGAGCGTGGCATGTGGTAGGACCCTCGGGCCGCCATTGTGAGACCGCTGCCTCCCCAGCCCTGCAAGATCCTGGTGCCATGTGCGCCCGCTATTTTTGGGGACCTTCAGGCTGCCATTTTGAGCGATCCTTTAGCAGCAGCCTTCCACGACCAGGAAGAGCTCTGCTTTATTCCAGGAGCCCCGCATACCCCCTGCAAAGTAGATTCTCCTTTCTGGGGGGCACATCTGGAGGTGGCGAGGATGTCTGACTCCCATCTGACCTCAGACTTGGAGCTGGAGCTGAGCCCCCCCCCCCCGCAGGGAGGCGGAGTCTTCCAAAAAGAAAAAGTCTGGCAGCTCCAGCCACAAAAGCAGGGCGGACAAGGCTCCTCTCATCCAGGACAAGGATGCACAGAGGCATCACAAGACTCTGGAGCATCATTACGCAAAACCCCAGAAGGCTGCACTGGCCATGACAGCCACAGAGCCTAGTCCAGCAAGTATGCGGGCCTCAGGGGAAGCTTCACCTAGCATGGCAAGCCTGGCGGAATTGGCTTTATCTCCGGTGACTCCAGACCTCAGCAGCTCGGGCCATGCTCTACTGCACTCAAAGGGGGTTTCCCTGTCAATGCCAGACGTGTCCGGAGCCGGCCTAACACGTGCTCAGCAACGCACGCCAGAGGCAACCTTTACTCCAATGGCAGGAGGCCTGCACTCGCCAGAGGCGCCTATGCCACCCTCTCAGCTGGATTTCCAGGCTATGCTGTCGTCAGCGTTTTCATCCTTCCTGGCTGCAAGTTTGCAGCAGACCTCTCAAGCTCCATTACAAGCGCTGGGGGGCCAAGGCTCTCTTCACCGCCACCCGCCACCTGCGCAGCTACCTAACACCCAGGCAGATTCATCCGATGACTCAGACCAGGCTGAGGAGGGACCCGAGAATTTGGAATTTTCCCAGGATGAGGGGCTGTCGCCCGACTCCCCAGCCTTCACAGGTCTGTTCCGCCCAGCATTCTTTAAGTCCCTTCTCCATAAAGCTCGGCTTACAACTAATCTGGGCGTACCCGGAGACGTGGAGACCCCTGCCACCGTGTCGGCAGGGCCCCATGATGTGCTGTTCAAGTCCTCCAAACCGGAGAAAGAATACATCCCCTGCCCACAATTGTTCGCGGATGTCATTCAGAACTCCTGGGGGCAACCAGCATCCTTGTCGACACCCAGCAGTTTGGATAAAAAACTTTACTGCTCAGCTCCAGAGATGGAGGATCTACTGGCCCTCCCATCAGTAGATCAACCAGTAGCAGCATTGACTTCTTCCTCGATGATTTCCACTGACGCTCTGGACGGCCTCAAAGCAGAAGAAAAAAAGACCGAATGGGCCTTTCGCAAGTCTCATCAGGCGGCAGCTTGGGCCATTAGATCAGCGACAGCAACGTCGTTCTTCAGCACAGCGGCCCTCATCTGGCTGACGCAATTGCAGGAAAGGCTCCCTCCAGAGGACACCAGGCTGCATCAAGATATAAACAAAATCATAGCAGCCACAGAATACACCACAGATGCCTCGCTAAATTCAGTAAAGTTCACGTCAAGAGCGATGGCCTCAACCATCACAGCCAGACGACTCTTCTGGTTGCGGCCCTGGAAAGCCGACCTTAAAGCAAAATGGAAACTAGCAGCAGCCCCCTACAAGGCTCCAGACTTATTCGGGGCAGCCCTAGAACCAGCCTTGATCGAGGACAAAGATAAAAGAAAGGTACTACCCTCGGCGTACCGTCGCCAGGAGCGCAGATTTACTCCTTACACTCAACAGCAGCCCTTTTGTCACAGCTCAGGGTCCAGGGGGCCCTTCCTGCAGCGGCCTCAATACCAGGGCGGGGACCGCCATCAGGACAGGCAACAATTCAGGGACCGCGGCCGCAATCAAACGTCTAAACGCCCCTTCCGCGGAGCTGGCTTCAAAACCGCCAGGAGAGGGAAGTGACTCACAGGCAGCGGGTCCCATAGGTGGAAGACTCCTCCTGTTCCACCATCAATGGGCCCAATCAACAACGGACTTGTGGGTCCGGTGCACGACCTCTTCAGGTCTTTCTATCGAGTTTTCCGGGCGGCCGCCCCATCGCTTCTCGCTCTGCACCGTCCCCGCCTCCAAGGAGCTCTCACTCCTGATATCACAGGAGATAGATCATCTCCTAGGAATCAAAGCCATAAAACCAGTACCTTCCAGCCAATGGGGCTCCGGCTTCTACTCAAGCCTTTTTCTTGTACCCAAAAACTCCGGAGGCTAGAGGGCCATCCTAAACCTAAAGCAGCTAAACCAAGTGGTCCAGTATCGCAAATTCAAAATGCACTCCCTTCGTTCAATTCTAGTGGGGGTGAGACGGGGATCTCCTCCAGTCGGTCGACCTGCGAGAGGCCTACCTTCACGTACCCATTCACCCGAACCATCGTCAGTACCTGAGGTTCAAGTACGCAGGCTAGCATTTTCAATACCGTGCGATGCCGTTCGGGCTTTCCTCAGCACCCCGCACGTTTACCAAACTGGTGGCAGTGGTGGCAGCCGCACTGCGGGCGATCCCAGTTCGAGTCCTCTGCTACCTCGACATTTTGGTCCTGTCATCGTCGCAAGACCAGGCGGTCAGAGATATGGAGCGGGTCCTGGAAGCGTTCCAGGCGCATGGGTTCACGATCAACTTCGAAAAAAGTCATCTACAACCCACTACCCGGCTCCTTCACCTGGGGGCGGTAATAGATTCGAACAAGGGCCAGGTCACCCTATCCCCAGAGAGAATCCAGAGCATTCGAGATCTAATCCAGCAGATCATGAAACGAAGGAGAGTCCTGGTCCTTCAACTATCGGGCCTCCTGGGGAAGATGGTCTCCTGCTTCGGCATCGTTCCGTGGGCATGCAGACACTCGAGAGCCCTCCAGTGGTTCTTGCTCCCATTTCAACGTGCGGGCCAGGCCAGCTCGAAGCACGTAGTTCGTCTTCCTCCGCAGGTCCACCTCTCCCTCAAGTGGTGGATGTCACAGGCGCTCCTCAAGGGAAGCGTATTTCTAGAACCGACCAGATTGACTCTTACCACAGACACAAGCCTGCACGGCTGGCAACCTAGTGGCTCAGGGCCAGTGGTCACCGAGCGAAAGGCACAGCAGCATCAATCTCCTGGAACTCCGGGCGATCAGACTGGCTCTTCAGCAGTTTCAAACAGCAGTTCAAGGCCACCATGTCCTGGTGCTGACAGACAACATATCAGCCAAGGCACACGTCAACAGAGAGGGGGGCACAAGGTCACGGACTCTGATGTACGAGTCCAAAGCCCTGCTCAGCTGGGCGGAAACACACCTACTCTCGATCAAGGCGGACCACATCTCAGGGTCCACCAATGTCAGAGCGGACTGGCTCAGCAGAGAACTGATAGACCCGGTGGAGTGGCAACTGCACCCCCGGCTGTTCAGGGAACTGGCCACAAGGTTCGGCATGCCAGTAGTAGATCTGTTCGCGACTCCAGCCACCGCGGTTTGTGTCTCGCTACCCAACGCCTCAAGCGGAGATCACGATGCGCTTCAGTGCGATTGGCCCAGAGGCCTTCTGTACGCATTCCCACCAATTCCACTTCTACCGCGCCTCATTCGGAAGTTACTGGCGGAGAGGGCCTCCCTTCTATTAGTGGCTCCCAACTGGCCTCACCAAGAGTGGTACGCCGACCTGGTGGCGCTCTCAGTGAACGAACCGTGGGTGATTCCTCCACACCAGGTCGTACTTTGCCAGGAGGAGGTCAGTCATCCAGAGCCCCAGTGGCTACAATTGACCGTCTGGCATTTGAGCGGATCATCCTGAGGAAGGACAAGGTGTCAGACAAGGTTGCCAGCACCATTCAGGCGGCCAGACGGCCTTCAACCCGCATCTACAAGTCTTCATGGCGGGCATTTTGTCAGTGGAACGCAAAACACCATGCGGACCCGACAACAGCAGGGGTCCAGGACGTCCTGGACTTCCTACAGGCCGGGCTGGATAGGGGACTGGCCCCTGCGACGCTGAGGAGGCAGACAGCAGCCCTATCAACAGTCATCAAGTGCCCACCATACCAGACGCTAGCACATCACCCGCTCATCAAGGACTTCTTACATGGCGCCACAAACCTGTGCCCGCCCACAGTGCACCGCTACCCAACCTAGGATCTCACCTTGGTGTTGCGAGTTTTAACGAGGGCTCCCTTCGAACCTTTGGACCTTTGCCTCTCAAGCACCTTCAAGGTGGCATTTCTCTTAGCTATCACCTCGGCCAGGAGAGTGTCAGAGCTAGCAGCCCTGTCTGTCCGGAAGGATCTTTGCATCTTTAGAGATTCGTCGGTGATCCTGCGTCTGGACCCCGCCTTCGTACCCAAGGTGAACTCGTGGTTCCATCGTGCCCAGGAGCTCATCCTGCCGGATTTCTGCCCATCGCCTTGCGACCATAGAGAGAGAGAATGGCATACCCTCAATGTGCGTCAGGCGCTTCTCATATACATCTGGAGGACAGCTTCATTCCCACGCACTGAAGCCCTACTGGTGTCGTATACTCCAAGCTCTATGGGCTCAAAGATCTCAGCCTCCACGGTGAGCAGATGGATCAAGGCGTGCATTGCACTGGCATATGACTTGAACTCTAAGCTGCTGCCCGGCAAGATTATACCACACTCCACACGCAGCGCGGCCACTTCCGCAGCCTGGGCTACACAGGCTTCGGTAGAAGACATTTGTAGAGCGGCGACCTGGTCATCCCTATCTCCCTTTGTTCGCCACTACAAGATTGATGCCTTTAGTTCAGCAGAGGCGTCGTTTGGCCGCAGGGTGCTCCAGAGGGTCCTGGCAGAGGAGGACCCTACAGGCAGTCAGCCTCCCGCCCATGGGGTCTGAGCTTGGGTATATCCCATTGATGGATAGTGGGAGCAGCGCTCAGGAAAATGGACGTTGACTTACCTGAACGTCCCTTTTCTGGGCGCTGCGTACACTATCCATACCCTCCCTAGTTTCGGCTTCCTGCCAATTTTTAGTGTTCTTGGTTGTTTCTGTTGTGCAAATAAAGTTTGGTTCATCACTTAACGGTGTGGTTACTGCGCCTTTGTTCAGACTGGGGAATCATGGGATTTGGGGGCGTGGCTGGGCAGCAGGAAAGGGAAATTAGCTCTCACTCAGTTGTTGCCAAGCACTGAAGGATTAACCCCATTGATGGATAGTGTACGCAGCGCCCAGAAAAGGGACCTTCAGGTAAGTCAATGTCCATTCTCTCTCTCTGTCATTCTCTGATTCTCTCTCTCTTTCTCTTTTTCTCTCATTCTGTCTCTCCCACTCTTTCTCTTTCTCTCCTCTCATTCTGATTCTTTGTCTCTCTGATTCTCTTTCATTCTATCTCTCATTCTGATTCTCATTCTGATTCTCTTTCTCTGTCTCTTTCATTCTGTCTCTTTTTCTTTCTCTCATTCATTCTCTGTCTCTTTCTGTGTGTCTCATTCTGATTCTGTCATTCTCTCTTTCTCTCCCCATTTCTGTCTCATCTCTCTCTTTCTGTCTCCCACTCTCTCTCTCTTTCTCTCATTCTGATTCTCTCATTCTGATTCTTTCTCTTTCTCTCTTTCATTCTATCTCTTTCTCTCTCTGTCTCATTCTTATTCTCTGTGATTCTCATTCTCTCTCTTTCATCTCCATTTCTCTCTCTTTCTCTCTCCCCCTCTTTCTCTCTTTCTGTCTCTCTCTCTCTTTCTCTGATTCTCTTTCATTCTCTGTCTCTCTCATTCTGATTCTCTCTCATTCTGATTCTGATTCTCTTTCTGATTCTCTGTCTTTTTCTCTCTTTCATTCTATCTCTTGTCTCTTTCTCTCTGTCTCTTTCATTCTCTCTCTTTCTCTCTCTCTTTCTCTCTCCCACACTCATTCTGTCTCTCACCCTCTCTCATTCTGTCTCTTTCTTTCTCTCCCACTCATTCTCTTTCATTCTCTCTTTCCCTCTGTCTCATTCTGATTCTCTCCCATTCTCTCTCTCTCCCTCTTTCTCATCTCTCTCTCCCACTCTTTCTCTCTCCCCCTCTCTCATTCTGATTCTTTCTCTCTCTGATTCTCTCTCTTTCATTCTTTGTCACTTTCTCTCTCTCATTCTCTCTCATTCTGATTCTCTCACTCTCTCTTATTCTTTGATTCTCCCTTGCCTCATTCTCTCTCTCATTCTGTCTCTTTCTCTCTCTCATTCGGATTCTCTCGGATTCTCTTTCATTCTCTCTCTCTCTCTCTCTCTCTCTCTCTCTTATTCTCTTATTCTCCCTGTGCCTCTTTCTCTCTCTCTCTCTCTCTCTCTCTCATTCTCTCTCTCATTCGGTCTCTCTCTCTCTCTCTCTCTTTCATTCTCTGTCTCTCTGTGTCTCATTCTGATTCTCTGTCATTCTCTCTCATTTCCCTCCCCCTTTCTCTCTCTCATCTCGTTCTCTCTCCCACTGTTTCTCTCTTCCCCCTTTCTTTCTCTCATTCTGATTCTTTTTCATTCTCTCTCTCTCCCTCCCTCATTCTGATTCTTTCATTCTGTCTCTCTCTCTGATTCTCTTTTCCATTCTCTGTCTCTTTCTCCCTCATTCTGATTCTCCCTCATTCTGATTTTCTCTCTCTCTGATTCTCTTTCTCTCTTTCATTGTCTCTTTCTCTCTCTCATTCTCTCTCATTCTCTCTTTCTGATTCTCATTCTCTTTCTCTCTTTCTCTCTCACCTCTCTTTCTTTCTCTTTCTCCCACTCATTCTCTCTCTGATTCTCTCTCTTTCATTCTCTGTCTCTCTCATTCTGATTCTCTCTCTCTCTCTCTCATTCTCTGATTCTCCCTCTGTCTCTGTCTCTTTCTCTCTCATTCTGTCTATCTCTTTCTCTCTTTCATTCTGTCTCTTTCTCTCTCTCATCTCTCTCCCCCTTTCTCTCTCTTTCTCTCTCCCACTTTTTCTCTCTTTCTCTCCCTGTCTCTCTCATTCTGATTCTTTCTCTCTCTCTGATTCTCTCTTTCATTCTGTCTCTCTGGTTTAAAATCAATATGTCTCTTTATCATTTTTTCCAACCACATGTGTATCTTAGTCCAATATCTCCTTGCTTCTAAGCATGTCCACCACATATGGTAATATGATCCTGGGATCTGATGGCACTTCGAACACTTCTCCAATTTATTCTTGAACATTCTGGCTATCCTCGTCGGGGGTAAATGCCATCTGTAAAACATCTTATACAAATTCTCCTTATAATGCTGTAGACATTGTCATTTTATAATTATGTGACCACAATTTTTGCCATTTCTCTAAATCAATACCATAACCAAAATTTTTCCCCCACGCTATCATTGATTCTTTAACTTGTTCTTCTTCCAATTTTACCTCTAACAAATATCCATATAACTTTTTAATTACATAGTCATCAGAACCCATTAATATCGTATCTAAATTAGTCAAAACTTTATAAAAACCTTCTTGTTTGAGATCTTCTCGATACCTAGAAAAAATTTGCATGTACGAAAACCAATCCATCTTACATCCCTGATCCTCTAGATCTTGCTTTAACTTAAGTTCATCCTTTTCATCCAATAACTCACTATATCTATTTGTTCCCATTTAAATGTCACTGGATATGAAAAAGCTTCAATTGTAGGTACCCAGACTGGAATCTTCATATAATGATATTTTTTTTATCTTCTCCCAGTTCAAAAATAAAGCTTCACGTATCTGATGACTTCTAAAATACCCCTGTATTTTAGTTCCTTTGTACCATAAGAAGGCATGCCACCCCATCAACAAATCATGTCCCTCCAAATTCAATAATCTAGTATTTTTAAAAGTTATCCATTCTTTAATCCACATTAAATTGGCTGTTTGATAATATAGTTCAAAATTAGGTAAGGCAAAACCACCCCTCATTTTAACATCTTGTAACAACTTAAGTTTTATTCTTGCTTTCTTTCCCTGCCAAATATATTTCAAGTCCATTTCATTCAAATCTGCAAAGAATCCCTTGTCCAACTTTATTGGAATTGTCTGAAAAAGATACAAAATTCTAGGTAAAATATTCATCTTAATAGTTGCAATTCTACCAATCAAAGATAGCTGCAAGTTTCCCCATTTGACCAGATCTTGTCCTATCTGTTGCTTAAGCTTATTATAGTTATTTTCTTTAAGTGAACTACACCTTGCCATCAATTGTATCCCCAAATATTTTACCTTGTTTGTGACCTGCATCTTTGAAATCTCCATCAATTCTTCATTTTGCTTTTTCAACATATTTTTAATCGTTATCTTTGTCTTATCTTTATTAATTTTCAAACCAGCTACTTTCCCAAACTCTCCAATATTTTCTATCAATTTATTTATTGATGTTAATGGTTCTTCAATAATAAAGACCAGATCATCTGCAAAAGCTTGCAATTTGTATTCTTCTTTTCGAATTTTCATAACTTTTATCTCCTTTTCTTCTCTATTATTTCTATTTAAAACTTCCAGCGTCAATATAAACAACAATGGGGACAATGGGCATTCTTGTCCAGTACCTTTTTATATCTCAATAAAATCAGTCAATTCTCCACTTATCATTACCTTTGCTGTCTGTTTAGAATATATGGTTTCAATTGCCTGGATAAATTTCCTACCAAAGCTCATCTCTTCCATTTGGAGCGTCATAAATCGCCAGTTCACATTGTCAAAAGCTTTTTGTGCATTTAAAAATATCAAAGCCATCTGCTTTTCTGGATGTGCTTCATAATATTCTAAAGTATCCAGAATTATTCTTATATTATCTCTAATTTGTCTTTTTGGAAGAAATCCATTTTGGTCCGAGTATGAAATTATTCAAGTATCTCTTAAGCCTTTCTGCCAATATTGAAGCAAAAATTTTATAGTCTGAATTTAGCAAGGATATTGGCTTATAATTTTGTTGTGGGTCTGCATCTTCTTTATGAATCAGTGTAATATAAGCCTCAGTCCATGATTTGGGTATTTCCTTTTTTGTTATTACTTCATTCATAACTTCCAATAGCGGGAGACTTAAAGATTCTTGTAATGTCCTATAATATTCAACCGGCAGACCATCTGGACCTGGTGCCTTTCCATTTTTCTGCTTCTTGTTTGCCTCTGTTAATTCCATCATCGTTATACTCCCTTCCAGCATCTCCTCAACATCTTTAGAAATCTGTGGTAATTTTGCTTTTTGTAAATACCTTGCCATTTTTTCCTCCTCTATTGTCTCTCTTTTGTAAAGTTGTCTATAGTATTCTTGTATTATTTTCCTCATCTCTTTGTTTCCAAATTTACTTTGTCCTTGATCATCCATTAATTGTGTTATTTTTTTTGATTCTCTTTCCTTTTTCAGTTTATATGCTAACCATCTTCCAGGTTTATTTGCATTTTCAAAATAATTCTGTTTGACATTTCTTATTTTTTGGGCCAGTTCTTCCTTTTCCAGTAGATCCATTTTATGCTTTATTATATGCTTTTTAATTTTAACATCTTTCTTATGTGGATCTTTCTGGAGTTCCTTTTCACATCTTTTATAGTCATCAGTCAATATTTTGAAAGTTTGTCATTTCTTCCCATTTCTTTTCCTTGTATAGGCTATAATTAGTCCTCTAGCATAGGCCTTCATTGTATCCCAACGATTTTGTATCGATGTTTCTTCTTTCTTATTTTCCTGAAAGAAAAAATCCAACTCTCTTTCCATTTCCTGTACAAATCTTTCTCTTTTAACATTGTAATATTTAAAGTCCATCTAGATCTTCCTTTCCGCCCTTTCCAAATAGCAATCACAGGATTGTGGTCCGCCCACAAATTTGTTTCTATTTTCACTTGTTCAATATTCAAAGTCAAGTCCATTGTTGTCCATATCATATCTAATCTGGACCAAGATAAGTGTCTATCAGAATAAAAAGTATATTTTATTCTGCCCTCCCTGGACCCGGCTGTGTTAGCAAATTACCGTCCTGTCTCCAACCTTCGCTTTGTGGCGAAGGTTGTTGAGAGTGTGGTTGCGCGACAGTTGCCTCAGTACCTGGATGAATCGACCTAGCTAGATCCGTTCCAGTCGGGCTTTAGGCCCGGGTACAGCACGGAGACGGCATTGGTCGCATTGGTTGATGATCTCTGGAGGGCTCGGGACAGGGGTTGCTCCTCTGTCCTGGTCCTATTAGACCTCTCAGCGGCTTTTGATACCATCGACCATGGTATCATGCTGCACCGGTTGGAAAGGTTGGGGGTGGGGGGCACTATTTTACGGTGGTTCTCCTCCTTTCTCTCTGACTGGTCGCAGTCTGTGTTGACGGGGGCAGAGGTCGACCCCGAGGCCCCTTGTATGTGGGGTGCTGCAAGGATCGGTCCTCTCACCCCTTCTGTTCAACATTTATGTGAAGCCGCTGGGTGAGATCATCCGTGGTTTTGGGGTGAAGTACCATCAGTACTCTGATGACACCCAGCTGTTCATCTCCACCCCAGACTACCCCAATGATGCCCTCGAAGTGATGTCCCGGTGCCTGGAGGCCGTACGGATCTGAATGGAGAGGAACAGACTCAGGCTCAACCCATCCAAGACCGAGTGGCTGTGGTTTCCGACGTCCCGATATAGTCAGTTGGCGCCATCACTATTGGGGGCGAGTCGTTGGCCCCCACGGATGGGGTTTGCAACTTGGGCGTCCTTCTGGACTCACGGCTGTCTTTAGAAGAGCATATGACGGCCGTGGCCAGGAGGACTTTTTATCAGGTTCGCCTGATTCGCCAGTTGCATCCCTTTCTGGATCGGGACTCATTACGCACGGTCACTCACGCCCTTGTCACCTCATGCCTGGACTACTGCAATGCTCTCTACATGGGGCTCCCCTTGAGGAGCACCCGGAGGCTCCAACTGGTCAAGAATGTGGCTGCGCGGGTGGTGATGGGAGCGACGTGGCGCTCCCATGTGACTCCCCTCCTGCGCGAGCTGCACTGGCTCCCAGTGGTTTTCCGGGTGCGCTTCAAGGTTTTGGTTACCACCTTTAGAGCGCTCCATGGCTCAGGACCAGGGTTCTGCCTGGTCCTGAGGCAGAACCCTGGCTCAAGACCGCCTTCTGCCACCAGTAGCCTCTCACCGACCAGTTCGCTCCCACAGAGAGGGGCTCCTCAGGGTGCCGTCGGCCAAACAATGTCGACTGGCAGCCCCCAGGGGGAGAGCCTTCTCTGTGGGGGCACCTGCCATCTGGAACGAGCTCCCCCCAGAGATACGGAGGATCCAAGACTTACGCACCTTCCACCGCACCCTAAAAACGTTTTTATTCCAACAGGCTGGTCTGGCCTAATTCTCCCTTTTAAATTGGGTTTTAAATGTTTTTTATAAATTGGATGTTTTAAATTTGTTTCTTGAGCCCAAATTATTTAATCTATTTTTAATAGCTTTTAACTTTTGTATGTTTTTTGTATTTTTATCTTGGCTGTTCACCGCCCTAAGTCCTCCAGGAGTAGGGCGGTATACAAATATGATAAAATAAATAAAATAAATTGTCTATTTTTCTCATTTCTCCCTCCATATATCTTTCAAATTTATTTCCTATACCATTTTAAAAAAGGATCTCGGTAATATCTTTCTATTATGTCTCATTATTTTACGTGCTTTATAGTCCAATCTTTCATCCACAATTCCATTGAAATCTCCCATAATACATATATTATCATAGTCCATTTCAATTATTTTGTTGTGTAATTTTCTGTAAAAGTCACTTTAGTTGTTATTTGGAGCGTAAATTGCTACCAAAAGTAATTTCTTATTGTTATCGATTATTTCCACCATCAAAATTCTACCTTCTGGATCTGCATATTTCTGCTCTGCCTCTATTACACTTCTAATATATAGAGCAACTCCTCTCTTTTTGCTTTGTGACAAAGATAAAAAAGTTTTCCAAGTTCTGGTTGAATCAATAATTGTTTGTGCTGTTTTTTAATATGTACTTCCTGTAAACAAATTATATCAAATTTTAATTTCTCTAATTTATGAAATACTTTTCTTCTTTTATTGGCCGAATTAAGTCCAGGTTTATTGAAATTAATTTTCTTTCTTCCATATTCATACTTTATATGTAGATTTTGTTGCTCTAGTCGATCTAACTTCACGCTGTTCCTTTTGTTCCACAACCCCGCCAACAGCACCTTCTGTTGATTCAAACATTGCCAATACTGTAGATTGAGTTTCGACTTCCGTTTCTGCTTCTTTCTCTTTGAGGAATTCATCATAGAAAACTCTCGCTTTATCAGTTGTGTTCAATCTATATCTTTGAAGTTGCCAGGTTAAACCTAATCCTTCTGGAACTAACCATCTATAGTTAATTCCTTTTTGCATCAGAATTTTAGTCAAAAATTGATATCCCTTTCTCACCTCTCTCACTTTTCTTGGTATTTGTTTCAGAACTATCACTTCTTTCCCCTTATATTTCAGAGTCTTTTCTCTAGCTGCCTGGAGAATTTGTGCTTTAATCGATTTCTTTGTAAATCTTATATGTACTTCTCTTGGCAGTTTATTACGCATTGCATATCTAGTGTAAACTCGATAAATGTCGTTGACCCCTTCCATCATCTTCTCTTTAGTGACTTCTAAAGCCTCTGCCAGCATCCCATTCATAATATCTGCCAAATTTTCCCCTTTTTCTTCTTCCACATTTTGAAATCTTAAGAAAAATTCTGCTTTATCCATTTCCCATCCACTTAGACCAGTTGTTTCTTGTTCGACTTCTCCCAATCTATTCTCTATTTCCTTCATTTTTTCTTCTTTTTGATCATCTTTTTCTTCTACTTTTGCCAATCTTTCTTCATATTTTAACATTGTTTGTTGAATATTAACCACCTTTTCATCTGTTTTAAGCAGCTATTGTTCCATCCTCTGAACTTTTTCATCTGTTTTCAATAACTGTTGTTCCATCCTTTGTTGTTGTTCCATCCTTTGAAGTGTTTGTATAATCATTTGTGTCGATGATTCTTTCTCTTTCTCTTGTTGCAACATTGCCTGGATAGTAGGTTGACCTCCTGATGGTGACGAAGATGGTGTAGTCGCTGCAACTCCCACTGTCGCTACTTTTCTGCTCATTTTGTTGGATGTTCAGCCAAAACCAATTTCAAAAAACAGCAAGTTTAAAAAGGCCAAGTAAAAGAGGAAAAAATCCAAGGAAGGAAAAAAAATAAAATAAAATAAAAAAATAAAAAGTAGTTCTTCAGGTTCTTCCAAAACCCTAATCCTTTAGATGTTAAAGAAAAAAAAAGAAAAAATAGAAAAAAGAAGAAAAATAGGTAAAAAAGAAAAAGGTAAAAAAAATAAAAGTCTTCTCCCAAAAAGAAGAAAAAAAGAGAAAAGGAAAATTAAAAAAAAAACAATTCAATATTAAATCAATAAATCTTCAGGCTCTTAAGGGGGCCTTAATCCAATGAAGTTATATAAAAATCCCAATCAAAAAATAAAAAATAAAGAAGAAAAGGAAAAAGAGAGAGAGAAAAAAGAAAGAATAAATAGTCCTTCAAACACTTTTATATCCAGAGAGCATACAGAGAGTGGTTTTTTTTCCCCCTTCCTTTATCCAGACCACAAATAACCAGGAGAAAGAATATCTGCTCAAAAGAGATCAAAAGCCTTCCAGAGTACTTCCAGGCTCTTTCTTCAATTAAATCCAACAACAGCACCTGTATAAACATTCAGTTGCTCTCCACTCATCTCTCAATACAAGAGCCTCTGTTATGGCTACAGTGTCTCTTTCTTCTTTTACTCAAGTAAATATAGAAACAAAGTTTCTTTCCCAGCAGATGGCAGCATTACACACTCTTTCCTATTCTTTAAAAATTATTTTCATTTAAAATTAATCAAAAATTACCTAAAAAAGGAAAGGCTTCAGTCCAAATAGCCCAATCAATATCAACCTAAAGAGACAAATTTTAAAAATTTCCAGTACTGCTCTTTTCTTCTCTAGTCCAATCCAGTCTGGTTCAAATCAATAAAATTAAGACAACTTCCACGTCTTTCTAATTATATACTTGGGTAAAAAAAACTAATCTCAGATAAATTCTCTGCTTCTCTTCATTTGCTCTCAATCTCCATTTCATTCATACTTAGAGTGTTCTTTGTATTATTAAAAAAAAAAGTAAAAATCTCACCAATCTGTTCCCTGTCGTTCCTTCTTCCTCCCGAAACTGTCACAGCCTCGGCAGCTTAATGGCTGCTACTCCGCCACTGGAAAAAGGGCTTTCCTGGGTCAACCAGGGACTTTGCGGTGTCCCTGGGATCCACAGGACGTGCCCTCCGCTGCCACAGTCAAAACAAGACTATGGGGTCCAGGATGGACTGTCCAGCAGCGGGGCTATCGGCGGAATTTTTGGAGCCCCAGGATTCTTGCTTGTTGCGCTGCAACGTCAGCTTCCGGTCTCCTCATTCTGATTCTCTCATTCTGATTCTCATTCTCTCTCTGATTCTCTCTCTGTCTTTCTTTCTCTCTTTCTTTCTGTCTCTTTCTCTTTCTCTCATCTCTCCTTTCTCTCTCTTTCTCTCTCCCACTCATTCTCTCTGATTCTCTCTTTCATTCTCTCTCTCATTCTCTTTCAAACTGATTCTCTCTCATTCTGATTCTCTTTGATTCTCTGTCTCCTTCTCTCGCTCTCTCATTCTCTCTCATATTCTGTCTCTTTCTCTCTCTTTCATTTCCCAGTTCCAGTTGCTCAGTTTCTAAAATCTATATCCAGTCAAAGGAAGAGAATATTCTTTCAACGCCTGCAGAAGAAGCTACTGCTGTTAAAAGTGAAATCATTATACTCTAAATCCAAGTGCTTAAGTGACTTCCACCAGTTCACTGGTGTGACTTTCTTTAAAATATCTTCTGCAAACATATATTTCTTGAATGGTTCCCCCTTAGCTTTGAAGTTTATTATAGTTGGCATTACAGATGGATGATTGCTGGATACCCATGTCATAGCTAACTCCTCTTCCTCAGCACTTAAGTTTTGATCCTGATACTGGATATTGACAATATTTGCCAAAAAATGAGCTGGAGACAGTATTTGTCCCATTCATTTTTTTAATGCTTGTAATTTAATTCTGTCCATGTGTAGTTCTGTTTTTAAGTGTTCACTCAGTTCCTTCCAAATTTCAACAGCATCAGCAATAAAACAGGTATTTTTCTGTATTTTGTTTAAAGCTTCAGAGATGGGTTTCAGGATGCTCAGCATATGTTCAACATTTCTCTTAAGGCTAATGTTGAGGATTTTGGCCGTGACAGTGCCATCTATTTTATCTCGATTTTCTTCACAAACTGTCATCAGAATAGGCCAGTTCTTGCTATACTGCTCAAAATAGTCCACCACAGAGTTCCATCTAACATCTTGTGGGAGCGTTAGCTTGGTTCCACCCATCCTTTTCAGAGCTGCTGCAGCAAAATGATTGTTACGGAAGTATTTAGCAATTTCAACACCATTAGTCTTTATTTCTGGAACACTTAAGTCTTTGGCTAAGATGAGCACTGCAACCATATGTTATTAGCTTTGTATTCCCTTCCTGCTCTTCTAAATTTCTTCTCATCTTGGATACACTTGCAGCATTGTCTGTGACCAAACTGCGTACTAGACATTTGAATTTTTGTTTGCGATATTATAGCTTTTACTGCCACTTCTTATAAGTATTCTGCTGTGTGTGCATTCTCCATTGAGAGTGGAGACAGCAGCCAGTGGGGGTAGTACTCGCCCAATCAGATTGAAGGACTGAGTTTGCCAATAATTTTTAGTCCAGCCCCTGTTGCCGGGTAGACTAGCTTTTGACTCAGTCCTTCAGTTGGACGGGCGTGTGAGTCTTAGCTCTGTGCTTCTTTCTACTTATATTTCTCATTACGATTTGGAATTTGTGGCTTTTTGACTCGGATTTCCTGACTACGATTTCTACTTTACCCCTTTGACTGACTTTGGACTGTTTGACTTTGGACCGTTTGACTTCGTTGTGAGTGTTGCGTTTCAATTTTGGTATTTTCGGCTTTACTGGCGGCTTCTGGTGATCGGGGCTGCCTTTTCCCTGCCTTCCTCCTTCGTGGAGGGTGGCTTCAGGACCGTTTTTCCCCCTAGGCGGTGGATTCGTTTAGCGCTTTACTAGTTAGTGCCTTCAGCGCCTTCCCAAGCTCCCAAAAGGATCATTGGTGATGAGTTTCGCGCCATGGAGTCGGTGGTGGCCATTTTGGAGCGCTTTTCATGCCCCTCCGATATTCCCAGTTTCCTTTATTGACTGTCATGCCTGCTTGGAGATTCTATTGTCAGCAATTTGCCTTATTATGACTGTCTGACTCTGCACTCCTGCCACTTCAGCCAGGACTAGCCAGCGCTGCTGGGACCGCACTTTTATACTTGTTTGTGAACAGAGCCAGCGTTGCTGTGAGCGCTATCAGCTGATCGCTTGTGAGCGGAGCTTCGTGCTCCCCGTTAGTGCCTGTGGCGGCCGTTGGGGCCTTTTGGACATTGACTTGCCTCAGATTTTCAACAGCCCCTGCCTGTTAGTGCAGCTTGTTTCCCTGTTGCCTTTGCTGCACATTGGACTGTGACAGCTTAACAGATGCCATTTTGTGATCTGGCACCTGGGCATCAGCGGCCATTTTGTGGAGTCTAGCGCTCCCCTTTGGATCTTGTGGAGTTTTTTCTGCGCTCCCTTTATTACTGCCTGACCTCTTCCTTGCTGGACTTTATTATTCAGAGGTCTACTAACCGCATTGATGCCTAAAGCCGTGGCTAAATCAAAGCACGGCTGTGGGGCCTTTGCCAATGATCAGGGTAAATCAGACACCTCGTCTGTTATCCCTCCGCTCGCCCGGGAGGCCTCCAAGGAGCCATCCCCGGCCTTACATACAGCGCGCTCCGCCATAAGTCTCACGTCCATCATGTTTCATCTTCCAAGGCCGAAAAACGACGGGACAAAGTCCTAACAAAATTGTGTGCCAAGGCTAGCGCTAATCTTGTTCAAGCCACCGCGCCTGCACCTACCACCAGGGATACCGTGGTTCCTGTGGGTATTTCACGACCGGTTACTCCTGACCAGCTGTCACTCCAGGATTGTCCAGTGGTCATTTTGACAACTGACTTATGGGGCTCAGGTCATCCTCCTTCCCCTCCTCACCTGGAACCTGCGGAGCATTCTGCGAATCAGCCTGTTGAACCTCAAACTCAGCCTGATCCTTCGAGCCCAGCTGTTGCCCAGGATTCCACATCCTTGTCACCCCCTGGTGTTCCTCCTGCCACAGCCTTAACTTGCCAACTCCTCCTGGAGCAACTGCAACAACTTATTGAGGCAGCGGTGCAAAGGTCCCTGGCTGCAGGGTTCCACCCTTCTGGGGGCCTGGGTTCTACGCGCTCAGTCGTTTCTGATTCTCCAGAGCGGGCAGTCCAGGAGAGCACACAGTCAGATCGGGCACCCAATTCTCCTTCTTGTTCTCATTCAAGCCATCCATCGGTTCTGACAGAAGCAGATTACAGTGACTCTGGTTTCTCGGATGATGATAACCTTCCACCAGACCAACCGGCCTTCACTGGACTCTTCCCACAGGCGTTGTTTAAGTCCTTGCTTTTCAAGGCCATTAATACTGCCTGTTTGTCGTCTCCAAATGATGATCCTGTTCCTGCCTCTTCTTCTTCTTCTGCGGCCTTGGATCCCATGTTTGCGGAGCCTTCGAGACCGGTGACTTCGATTCCTACCCCTCCCCTCTTTTTGGATGTGGTACGATGTCAGTGGTCTTCTCCGGAGTCTGCGCCACTCCCGTCCTCGAATGACCGCAAGAACTTCCAGGTGGCCAAGGATTTGGACTCCCTTCTATGAATTCCTTCTGTGGACCCTCCTGTGGCTGCCTTGTTGCCTAACGCCGGTGTTCCCGGGGATCCGGACGAAGGCCTACGACCTGAGGAGCGCCGGTCAGACTTGGTCCTCCAGAGGGTTCATCAAAGTTCAGCTTGGCCGATTAGAGTGGCGACCATGGCGTCGTTTTTTGATAGCACTACCCACTTGTGGTTGCATCAACTGCACGACAAGTTGTCTCCAGGGGACTCGCGTGCCAGACAGGACCTGAACAAGATTGTGGCAGCATTGCAGTTTTCGGCGGACTCTACCCTGAATGCCGCTCGTTTTGCCTCCAAGGCTCTGGCCTCTTCCGTTGTGGCTCGCCGCTTGGTCTGGCTCCGCCACTGGCAGGCGGACGCCTGACATAAGTGGCGTCTCGCATCTGTCCCTTTCGGGGGATCCCGTCTCTTTGGTGACGCCTTAGATCCCTTTCTTATCGAGACCAGGGACAAGAAGAAAGCGTTGGCTGCAGTTTATCGTAGGGGGGAGTCACGCTTCTCTCCTTACCCTCCTTGCTCACAATTCCGAGGTCCTGACACCGGGGGTTCTGCTCCCTTTTCTTCCCCTAAGTCATTTAATCAATTCAACAGACAGCGGGGTTCCCAAGATAGGTCCTTCCAGGGCAAACCATTTATTTCCAAACAGCCCTTTTGAGGGAGAGGGGGTTGTTCCCGCCGGCGCCGTCATTAATTGCATCTCCGGCCTTCCCAAAGGCGGCAGATTGGCCCTTTTCGCCGCCATTTGGGAGTGGTCCACTTCAGACAAGTGGGTCCAGGCCACCTTACGATCAGGGCTGGCCATTGAATTTGTTTCCACCCCTCCAAACTCCTTTGTCTCCTGTCTGATTTCTCATAACCCCGAACAAAAGTCCCTTATGGACTCAGCGGTTCAGCACCTCCTGACCGTCAGGGCGATTCAACTGGTGCCTCCTGGTCAGGAACCCACGGGCTTCTATTCCTGGTTTTTTCTGGTTCCTAAATCTTCGAGGAGGTGGCGACCCATTCTGGACCTAAAACGATTGAACAGGTATGTTGTGTACCATAAATTTAAGATACAATCTTTGAAAACGATCCTAGACGGTGTACGGAGGGGCGATCTCCTCTCTTCCATTGACCTCACAGAGGCCTATTTACACATCCTTATCCTCCCTTTCCATAGACAGTTTTTGAGATTTTGTTACGGGGGGGTGCATTACCAATATAGGGCTCTCCCCTTTGGGTTGTCTTCCGCCGCCGTACCTTTATGAAGGTGTTAGCCGCCTTGGCGGCCTTCCTTAGACTCTGTTCAGTTAGACTTTTGTGTTACCTTGATGATATTTTGGTATTGTATTATTCTATCACAACTCTTGGGAAAGATGATCTCTGCAATATCCATAGTTCCCTGGGCACAGCTACACGCCCGGGAGCTTCAGTTGTTTCTCTTACCATTGCAGAAGGCAGGCAGAGGCATTTCGTCCAGGCCGGTTCCAGTTCCTCAGGCCGTTTGCCGGTCCCTTTGATGGTGGCGTTCCCCCACTCTCGCAGCGGATTGCTTCTTCCTCGAGCCTCTGAGGGTGGTGGTGACAACGGACGCCAGTTTCCTCGGCTGGGGAGCTCATTGCCAGGGCCATCTGGCGCAAGGGAATGGACTTCCGTGGAGTCTCGACATCCAATCAACTGGCTGGAGCTGCAAGCTGTCTTCCTTGCCCTGAAGGCGTTTCGTCACCTTGTGTCCAGGGCTCACGTTCTCGTCCTGACAGACAACGTTGCCGCCAAAGCGCACCTGAACAGGTTTGGAGGCACCAGGTCGAGATCACTCCTGACGGTGGCAATGAAATTGGGGCTATGGGCAGAGCGCCACCTATACTCCCTTCGGGCAGAGCACATCTCTGGTGTGATGAACTCCCAGGCAGATTGACTAAGCCACCGTCGAGTGGACAATGCGGAGTGGCGTCTCCACCCACGCATTTTCTGGGACCTGTCTCTCTAGTTCGGCACTCCGATTGTCGACCTCTTCGCAACGCACGAGAACGTGCAACTTCTGAGGTTCTTCACCTGGTATCTGGATCCTCATGCTGCCAGCGTCGACGCTCTACGGACCTCGTGGCCAACAGGCCTTCCCTATGCTTTTCCCCCGACGTCCCTCCTCCCCAGGGTCATCTGCAAGATCTTATTTGAGCGGGCGGAAGTGATCCTTGTGGCTCCTCATTGGCCCCGGAGACCCTGGTTTGCCGACCTCGTGTCCCTCTCGGTGGCCCCATCGTGGCACATTCCTCTCTTTTTTTTAATTGAAAAGTTTTATAAGAAATTCAAACAATTTTCTCCCCCCCACCCTTTTCCCTTCCCCACATAAATTGTACATTTTCTTATACATAAGAAATCCTACATATACATGTTTCCTTTAAAGAAAGCATTAAAATAAGACATTTTAATTACATTTGGAGTTGCTCTTCTTCTCTTTCTTCCCTCATTCCACAACAAACCTTCTTCTTCTCCTTTCTTTGCCTTCCCTCCCTCCTCTTCTCTCCTACTTTCTGCTACCTCTTCTCCCACCTCATCCTACTTCCTTTCCCTTTCCCCCACTTCTCTCTTCTTTTCCCCCTTCTTGCCTTCACTCCTACCCCTATCCCCTTCCCTTCCCTACCTCCTCTCCTTTCTTCCATTCCTCATCCTCCCTCTCCTCCTCCTACCCCCTCCTCCTCTCTCCTTTCTAACTTCTTTGCTGTGGAATATTTTCCTCATTTGGTGTCTGAGCAACTCCTGTATTCTACTCATAGAATATACTTTCTTCTACTAAAACAATTCTCTATTCATCAGCTTTCCCCCCATCCCTTATCCCCCCTCCCCACCCCCACCCCTGACTTCCCAGAGCAAAAACAGGGTATAGCATCTAACAAACATATACTAAAATAAACTAACAAATTATAAAGTTCAAAACTCCCGCATGTTCTTTAACTCCCTTGCTCCAATTCATCAACCTCCCTTTTATAAATTCTCAAAACCAATTAAATTAAATTCATTCTTCCTACTTATAAAAAAGAAAAAGAAAAAACTTTTTCTTGATGTATAATCTGATACTTTAGCAGTCTTACAAACAGTAGAAATCATGAATAAATTCCATTTCTATTCCAGAAAAAAAGAAAAAAAAGAAAAATTTTTCATCTTAAAATCTTACACATTTTATCTCATATATCTTTTAAAATAATATAGTCTTACGTTAAGCATTTTAAAAATCTCTTAATACCTTTAAAGCACTTATTTACCAAATATAAATTTCAGAATCTACAGGAGGGTGTCTTTCAATTTTTCAATTAACCTTCTTAATACCTTTAACTTTTTAGAGAGCAACCCTTAACTATCCAAAACTAATTATCATTTTGCAATAAAATTCGGAATTTAACATTAATCCTCTTTGCTTCAAAGGGTTAGACATCTTAAAAGCTTATACAATTTATCTCATATATCTTGTAAAATAATATAACCTTATGTTAAACATTTTAAAAATCTCTTAATGCCATTAAAACACATATTTGCCCGATGCCAATTTCAAAATCCACAGGTAGGTATCTTCCTTAATCTTCTGTTCTTCTCTTCTTTTTATATTTTTTCCAATCCTTTTTTTTTTATAAATTCTGTCAACAGTCCCCCCAGTTTTATTTTTGAAACTTTTAAAATGGTGATTTGAGGTTGATGCGCGTTTTCTAACTTGAAATCCCCATTTCGTCTCTTCTTGCTTGTATAATCATTCAGTCCATTTCTTTGTCCATATAGCCAAAATTCATTGCCATAAAGATTGCCAGCTTGCAATAAAGAAACTATTTGTTGCTTTTCTGTCATTTGAATGGAAACGTCCACCAAAACCTTTGTTTCAACTGTACCAGCTAGTGTCTTAATCCTGTCCATCTCCTGATCTTCCAAAAACAAATTTCTCTGAATAATTTCCTGCTGTCCCTCTAACAACTGCTTATATTTTCCCGAGCTGTTTTTTGAAAAAGCCCTTTCGATTGTATCCAGACGTATTGTATTTAGGTAAACTGAAAGAGAATTGCCCAATGAAATTAAATAGTAACAGAGAGAGGATTATAATAGAAGAGAAAGTGGAAACAATTAGTGAATGGTTGAAATTTACAGAAAATGAAATGAGGAAAGAGGAAATTTATGGAAAATTAAACATTAATTGGTTCGAAAGAATTCAAATAAATAAATGGAATAGGAAATGTAAAGAAAGGAATGATGAGAGTAGGAAGGAAACGGAATTTGAAAA
The DNA here is from genome assembly GCA_022577455.1 of Arizona elegans. Lineage (NCBI taxonomy): Eukaryota > Metazoa > Chordata > Lepidosauria > Squamata > Colubridae > Arizona > Arizona elegans. Next base: position 163,667,925 of record JAKOOJ010000001.1, read on the forward strand.
CTTGATATCTCGAATAATAAAAGATGAAATTGGGCCAAAGGGATTAGTTAGTAAAATTTATAAAATTATTAACTTCGATAATAATTCACAAATGGTAATGAAAGAGAATTGGGTAAAAGAACTGGGTATTGAAATTTCTGATCAAAATTGGAATATGAATTGGGTTAGCAGAATAATGAGGACATTATCAATAAGGATTAAAGAACATAATTATAAAGTTATTTGAAAGTGGTATCTGACCCCAATAAGACTTTTTCAAATGGATAATAAAGTGGATAAAATGTGTTGGAGATGTAAAGTGGAACTCGGGACATATGTGGTGTAAATGTAATGGGGTTGAACTTTTTTGGTCTAGGATAGAAAATGAAATATTTGAAATGATTAAGAAGAGGGTCAAATTGAAATCGGAAACCATATTATTATTAATATTGAATGAAACAACATTAACAACTGGAGAAAGAGAATTAGTGAGGATTTTGGTTATAATGGGGAGAATTATAATTGCTAGATATTGGAAATTAAATGCTGACTTAAAATTAGAAGAATAGTATAATGAAGCATGGAAATTTGCATTAAATGATAAATTGACTTGTGATATTAAAATTAGAAGTGGTATATACAAAGAGAATGTTTTTTGGAACACTGGGCAACCATTTGTGGACTTTGCACTTGGGAGATTGAATGAATCGGCGCCAGTACCCTATCAAAGAGATTTTTGGAAGAATTGAAGACTATAATTTCCTAAAACTTCCTTTCCATTTGTATAGCACGTTGGGGGGAAAAATTTCTTTCTTTACTATTGATTTTTGTATTGTTTTTTTTTCTTTGTTATTCTTTAACAATAAAAATACCATTAAAAAAAAGAAAAAGAAAGACAAGAAAGCAAAATGGTTGTCTGAAGAAGCTTTGCAAATAGCTGAGAAAAGGGAAACAAAAGGCAAGAGAGAAAGAGAAATTTACACCCAGTTGAATGCAGAATTCCAAAGAATAGCTAGAAAAGATAAGAATGCCTTCTTAAATGAACACTGCAAAGAAATAGAAGAAAAAGATAGAATAGGGAGGAACAGAGATCTCTTCAAGAAAATTGGAGATATGAAGGGAATGTTTCATGCAAAGATGGGCATGATAAAGGACCAAAATGGCAGGGACCTAACAGAGCAGAAGAGATTAAGAAGAGGTGGCAAAATTACACAGAAGAACTATACGAGACCTGCAGTTGGTCAAAATCTCTGTCTTGTAATGTGGAGAATTAATAGAGCTAGCAAACTGTTGAAGTACAGTTTTAGCCCATAAGAAAGCCAATGAAGCCAAGACTTTTCTCAAGGAGAACCATTCCTCATTCAACACAAATTAATGCACTTGAGGCACAGCAAAAAACCTGGAAGATAGCATGCAAAAAGGAATGAATTTTAGGGGCTTAGGGATGTTACAGAAGCATACCTGTGAATTGGAAAGCATCTTTGAAACTGATTTAACTTTAAACAGCTTTATGGTTGCCAAGATCATCTATTGACTTCTGCAGTAACAAAAATCATAACATTGCCTTGGTGCTGTTATTGCCTTTATTGGAGACTCTCATTTCTCTTAAAGAAGACAGTTATAGATCTTAATGCCAGGAGGTGATCTTCACAGTTTTGACAGCTGAAGAAAATAAATTAGACTCCTCCTTTGCTTTTTTGCATCAACTGGGTACAGCCAATATGCTTAGCCATAATATGCACTAGTACAGTGATGGCGAACCTTTTCAGCACCAAGTGCCCAAACCGGAATGCGTGTGTGCGCAGGCGCACAGGTGCTGGAGCCCTGGAAACTCTAAGACCAGCTGGGTTTTTTGTCTCCAGCACGCGCATGCGCTGGTCTTCACACATGCCAGTGACAGAAACCCGAAGACCAGGTGCACATGCACGTGTGAAGATCAACTGGCCAGCGCACATGCCTGTGCCAGAAACCAGAAGAGCAACTGGCAATGGCACATGTACCCACAGAGAAGGCGCTGCGTGCCACCTCTGGCACGTGTGCCATAGGTTCGCCATCACAGCACTATTAAGTATCAGTGATTGAAGGAATTTATTAAGATCACACCTCTAGTATTTTTATGGCATATTTATTTAAAAAAAAAATTCAAAATACTAGGATAGATATGTGCAATATTATATTAATGGCAAATAAAGATAAATTATTAGATAAAATGCTATTTGGACTCTGCACATATTATTCTGGACAGAGATATTTTACGGTGAAGAAGATGGGGAAAGGGTAGCAATGCAATTAAAGAGAGGAAGGGAAAGGAAAATATGGACAAATCAGTACTGTGGAAGAAGTAGGTAAGCTAACTGGGCATGCATAGGGCAGCAGAGCACCCTAAAAAAGGGAAAGGAAGAAACAGAAAGACTAGCCTGCAAATATGCAGTTTTTTAATATTGTTTTTATTATACATTTTCCTTTATTATACATCACGTTTCCATTTTTGCAATGACAGTGTACTGTCTGTATCAAGTCTCTTTTAAGTATACAGTACATAATATTATACACCCTGATTATAACCATTTTTTCATAATTATACAATGTAGTCTCTTTAAATATACATAATTTTATACATCTTTGTTATAACCGTTATCCTCATAGTTATACCTTCACTCTATACGCTTTTAATCTATAATCAAGTACAGTCCCAATGGTAATATTATTTAGTATATATGTTTATACGGTATATATCTATGTCTATCTATTAAATTGCTAATCTCTGCACCTGTTATCTAACCATTTGTATAATAAATCCCATATTAAGTAATATTCTGTTTCCTCTTTATCCTTAATTAAGATTAATAATACTATCAAGAATATCTTCATACCTGAACATTTTTTCCATTCCTAACATATTAGGATATATCATGGCCTCCATTGTAGATATCCATTTCGGGACCTTTGTATAATGTGCATGTCTAATTTCTTTCCAGGTCTGCATTAATGCGTCCCTTGTTTTATGCCTGTGGAAGTATGTCCTTATCTTTTGGCTTTATCCCACAAATGGGCGTGCCAGCCTCTCTGCAAATCGTGTCATTCTAATGTCAGGATTCTTTTATTTTCTAAGGTGGCCCATTCCCTTAGCCATATCAAGTTTGCTGCTTTGTGATAAACTTCCCATGCTAGGAGTCCAAAACCGCCCCTATTCCTTTTATCTTGTAATGTTTGTAAGGCAATCCTCGTTTTTTTCCCTCCCCAGATAAATTTCCTGGTGATGCTGTTCAATTCTAAGAAAAAAATTTTATCTAGATGAACTGGGATGGTTTGGAAGAGATATAATAGTTTAGGCTGGACACTCATCTTTATTGAGACTATCCTGCCTAAGAGTGATAGTTGTAATTTCCCCCACCTTTCCAGATCTTGTTTAACTTTATTAATTAAGGGTTTATAATTGTCTTTTTTTAGAGTTGAGCATCTTGCTGTTATCCAGATGCCAAGGTATTTTATTTTTTTAACTATTTGCAAGCCTAATGTTTTCTTTTGGTCCTCTGACAAATTTTTGGTTAACATTTTAGTTTTTGTTTTGTTCAATTTAAATCCAGATACTTCTCCATAACTATCCAATGTTTCCAAAAAAAATTTTCCCTGTCTCTAATGGTTCTTCCACAATTAAGGTGACGTCATTGGCAAATACCTGTATTTTGTAAATCTCTTTCCAAATTTTTAATCCTTTTATTTCATTATTGTTCCTAATTCTTCTTAATAGGCTTTCTAAAGCCATTATGAACAATAAGTGACAACGGGCATCCTTGCTTCACTCCTCCCTAATTTGAAAAGTTTCTGTCATATCTCCATTTAATAAGATATTTGCTCTTTGCTTATCATAGATTGTAGTTATCATCTTCTCAAAGTTTTCTCCAAATTTCATCATTTTGATTTGCTGAATCATAAATTCCCAATTCAAATTATCGAACGCTTTCTGGGAGTCCAAAAATATCAGCGCCATTTGCTTCTCTGATTGTGTTTCATAGTATTCTAAGGCATTGGTCACTGTTCTCAAATTGTTCCTTATATGCCTTCCGGGAAGGAATCCATTTTGATCTGTGTGTATTATGTTATTTAAATTTTTTTTTAATCTTTCCGCTATCACACTCATAAAAATTTTATAGTCCGTGTTTAGGAGGGAAATTGGCCTATAGTTTTTTATTGATTTTACATCAGTGCCTTCTTTTGGCAAAAGGGTGATATATGCCTCCCTCCACAAGTCCGGAATTCTGTATCCCATCAAAGCTTCATTGCATATATCTAGTAATTTTGGTAAAAGTATTTCCTCCAAATCTAAATTTTTGTACAATTCTCCTGGGAACCCGTCTGGGCCTGGTGATTTATTGTTTTTGAGTTTAGATATTGCTGTCTTTAGCTCTCCTATTGTGACTTCCCTGTTCAGCATTTCTTTTTCCTCCTCTCCTATCCATGGGAGTTTTTCCTCTATCAGATATTGTTCAATTTTTTCCTTCGGGATTTCCTCCTCCTTATACAATGTTGTGTAGTATTCCCTTGCTATTTTGAGTTTATCTTCCTCTTTATTTCGTATATTCCCGCTCTAATCTTCTAATAGGTAGATAATCCCTTTTTCATTCTCCTTTTTCAATTTGTACGATAGCCATCTGCCCGGTTTGTTTGCATTTCCGAAGTAGTATTGTTTGGAGCGTTTTATCTTATAAAAAATGCTCCAAAATGCTGTCATCTCTTCTAACCATCTTTTTATCTTTAACCAGTATTTTTTTGCCATTGGACAGGTCCACTACATGTGGTAATAGGATCCCAGTACCTGTTTATATTTCCAACACTCTGGCGACATATTTTGGAATATTTTTGCCATTCTTGCTGGTGACAAGTACCATCTATAGAACATCTTGTACATGTTTTCTTTGTATGCTGTTGACATTGTTAATTTGCAATTTCTTTTCCACAATTTTTGCCAATTGTCTAATTCTATGGCATACCCAACCTTTTTTGCCCATACTATCATGGTTTCTTTTACATATTCTTCTACCATTTTAAAGTTATACCTTAACTATGCTATATGCTATGCTTATAAATTTTCTTCATTAATTTATCATCTGTCCCTAACAATATCTGGTCCAATTCTTGGGGTTCCTTATAAAATCCATATATTTCTGCATCTTTCTTATGTCTCATTTGTATTTGGATATATGGCCAGCAGTCCAAGTCAGTTCTCTGATTTTTTACATTCCTGTTTTGATTTTAAGTCCCCTTGTTCGTTTAGTATATCTTTGTACCTTACAATTTTATCCAGATCTAAAACATTAGGGTATATTAGCGCTTCCATCGTGGATAGTCAGACCAGTATTTTCATATAGTGATTCTGTTTGATGTTTTCCCATACTGACAACAGGGCATTCCTGACATAATGCCTTTGAAAGTATCTATGTAGTTTACTTTTCCCGTACCATACAAATGCATTGTAAATCATGCCCTTCTAACGTCAATATTCTTTTGTTCTTCAAATTTATCCACTCTTTCATCCATGTGAGCACTGAAGCCTGGTAATACAGCTTCCAGTCTGGAAGCCCAAACCCTCCCTTGTTTTTAGTATCTTGTAGCATTTTCAATTTGATTCTTGGTTTTTTGTCTTGCCAGACAAACTTTGACATCAATTTATTTAAGTCCTCAAAAAACTTTTTCCTAATTTTATCAAGATTACTAGAAATAAAAATAGCAATTCAATAAAATATTCATTTTTGTTGTGGCTATCCTTCCGACCAACGACAGCTGTAAATTTTTTCATTTGTCCAAATCTGTCTTTATTTGCTGTATTAATTTGGTATAGTTGTATTCTTTAATGATGTACATCTTGCTGTTAGCCAAATTTCCAGATATTTAACTTTTTTTGTTATCTGCATGTCCATCTTTTCTGTCAGTTTATTTTTTGGTTTATTTGTAAGATTCTTTGTCAATATCTTGGTCTTTTCCTTATTTTAAGTCCTGCCACTGCACCAAACTCTCTATTTTTTGTATTAATTTGGGTCCCGTTTCTAGGGGTTCCTCCAGAATAAATACTAGATCGCCTGCAAATGCTGGTATTTTATAATGTTCTTTTTTTATCTTCAAACCGTTTATTTCTTCTTGGATTTCTTGTTTAAGAAATTCATGTGTACTCCTCCTCTATTGCCTTCTTCAGCCCATATAAGAGAGTTCACTTTCGCCTCAGCTTCTTGACTCAATATTTACAATGAATCCTCCTTCCGCCCTAGCGATCATTAACCCAGCGCAGCAATCAAATCCCTCCCTGCCAAATTACAGCTCTTGACTAACATGAAATTGCACTGAAATCCATATCTTTTTGCTACAGACTGGACCATAGTGGGTTTAAATATTGGTGCTTCTACTATATGTCTCCCAATTTCCTGAGCCTTAATCTTCCCTTTCCCAATTTGCATTACTGGAGGTATATAGTTCAGGGTAGATCTGGTGGCTCTAGAATTCACCAGGCATACCATTTCTTCCTTTTAAGAGTCCAGCTTTAAGGTTTATCAGGGCAAGCACATCCCCTGATACCCCTATTCCTCAAAATTGATCAAATTAGCTAGTTCTTCCTACTCCTTCCTCTTAGGCACTCATTTTTCCAGTGCTAATTTTTCTTTACAGATGGCACATTGATCCCATCCTAACCATGGAGTGACAGGCTCCTTCCGTAGGGGCCAGTATCCCTGGGTTTCAAATGGCCAAGCCCTTCTTTGGTCTATCCTGCATTGTCTTGGTTCCTGAGACTTTTGCACTGTGTTGCCTCCCTCATTGGCTAAACTTAACCAATTGAGCTATCATTTTGACTTTTCTCTTGTCTTATGCTTGGAGTATACTTTTTGGGCCTCTATGAGGAGATCCTTTATAGCAGTGGTTCTCCATTGTGGGTGGAGACAGCAGCCAGGATGGGGTGTGGTCATCTGTTAGGCCGATAGACTGAGCCCATCAAACTTGCTAAGTCCCGCCCTTGTTACCGGGCAAACCCAGCTTTTGGCTCAGTCTGTCAGCCTAGACAGGCGTGTGGGACTGATCCTCTTGATCATTTCTTTCCTTCCTGGCTGTTTCTTGCCTTTCTGACAGGAGATTTTCGATTTCGTTTATTGGTTTGACTCGGATTGTGACTTGGACTTCTTTGGACTACGATTTCAACACTTCTGTAAGCTTAGGGGCAGGTTGTTTCTCCCATTCCCCGGTTGCTGGCTTTGCCGGTAGCTTGGGGGGTGGGGGAGGAATTTTCCTTTCCCTTTCGTTTAATTTGGGGAAATCCCTGGGACCTCCGTGGAGTGTCCGCGCTCCCCTTACGCCCACGCCTGGCCGTTTCGGGTCTCCAGAGCCTTTCTGGACGTTTGTGGAGCTTTCGCGCCCCCTCCCGATTCTCCCGGCGGCCATTTTGAATTTCAAAGTGTCCCGTTTTTTTCTCTTTGCCGTTTGGACTTGGTCGGCAGCCTCTGTTGCTTTCTGGCGGAGTTGAACGCTCCCTACGGCATCGGGGGAAGCGGCAAGACCCTTCCCTTTGACCACCGACCGTCCTTATTACTGGAGCTTGTTTGGGGCTTTATTCGTTGCACAAGACAGCTGGTGGGGCCCATCGGCTTTGGCGCCATTCCCTCCTGAGTCGCTGGTGCAGCGGAGGCCCTTTCTGGCGCGAAAACCCTAATCAGTTTAAAGAGGCGGCGCGCCTTTTCTTGTTACACTGTGTATTTATTCTTAATTAAATTTATTTTGCCTGGCTTTACTTTGTGAGTAGAATTCTGGTGGAGCTTCGCGCCCCCCCTCACCTCTTCTCCCTTGCTGGCCAATTATTGCCTGAGCTAAGGTGCACTCCGAAGTGGGGCTTTCGCGCCCCCCCTCCCGCCCTTTGTCTCCTTTACGAGTGTTTATTGAGGCTTCCTGCGTGCCCCTAGTGCAATCAGGGCTTTCTGGTTCATTGCACGTGGAGTTTTTTTCTACGCGCCCAAGATTTATATTCTGGAGATAATCAACATTCATTATCTGTGGTTCTCCTAATTAATAAATAAGACCAGGCGTGGGTCACCTTTTTTTCCTGTGCACAGTCCTTGACACTCTCTGGCTGTCTGTGACATTGCCTTTCTGTCATCATGCCTAAAGCTTCCCACAAATCCAAACATGGTCGCAAAGCGGGGAGTTCCGATTCTCACCATCATCGTGGGGACTCCCCTACGGCTAGGGGCACCATTCCGGGATCTTCTTCCAGGCAGGATCCTCCTGAACCTCCTCGCCCTCGCAGCAAGGCGACTACTCATCTTCTACCTTCCCGAGCGGAAGCTCGCAGGGACAAGGTCCTTCAAAGGATTTGCGCCAAGGCCAGCGGTGGTCAGTCGGCAGACAAGGAGGTTTCATCCGTTTCGCCTCGCACTGCTATCGGATGTGATTCTGGTGCACAAGGGGACCATCTCTCCCTTCAGGACTGCCCTGCGGTCATTGAGACAACCAATCTGTGGGGCGCTTCTGCGACACCAACTGCAGCCGCTTCAACGGAATCACCCCCAGTTCCACCTTCTGGGGGAGCTGTGCCTACTGGGATACAACATCATTCCTTTCCGTCCCCAGAACAGATACAGCAAATGATTGCTGCAGCGGTTCAACAGTCGTTGGCATCGCATTTTCAGCCCTCTAGTAGGGCGGGTTCGGTACGTTCAGCCATCTCTCCTCCTAGGGAGAATAGGGAACAAGATGATGCGTTGTCTATCAACGCTCCGGACTCTCCTGTTTCTTCTATGGCAAGCAGGTCTCCTTCCCATGTGACTGATGAGCCTCACGACCTAGAGCTTTCAGAGGATGATGACCTTCCTCCCGAGCAGCCCGCCTTTATGGGCCTCTTTCCCCAGGCCTTGTTTAAATCCCTATTGCATAAGGCCATTGCTATGGCCCAGCTTGGCTCCCCTTCACCGTTGCCAGTCTCTTCTACGGCTCCCAAGGGAACCTTGAGTCCTCTCTTCGCCGAACCTTCCAGGACTGTGGATACCATCCCTACTCCCCCCTTGTTTCTTGATGTTATTAAGAAACAGTGGTCTGCACCGGGTTCTGCTCCGACGCCTACGGCAGCAGATCGTCGGAACTTCAGTATTGCTCCGGACCTAGATTCGCTCCTTCAGCTCCCGTCTGTGGACGCGCCCGTGGCTGCCCTCCTTCCTCATTCGGCGGTTCCTGGGGACCCTGAGGAAGGGCTCCGTCCGGAGGAGCGTCGCGCTGAACACGTGTTACAACGAGCTCACCAAAGCGCTTCATGGGCCATTCGGGCAGCTTCTACGGCCTCCTTTTTTAATCGGACTACTCTTTTATGGCTTCATCAGTTGCAAGACTCTTTGTCTACGGAGGACATCCGGGTACGGCAGGACCTAAATAAGATTATTGCCGCCACGCAGTTTTCAGCGGACGCAACCTTGAATGCTGCTCGCTTTGCGGCCAAGTCTCTAGCTTTGGCAGTTACTGCACGTCGATTGGTCTGGCTACGCTACTGGCAGGCCGACGCCAGGCATAAATGGCTCCTGGCGTCTGTCCCTTTCGCGGGTTCCAAACTGTTCAGAGACTCCCTCGATCCTTTCCTCTCTGAGACAAAGGACAAAAAGAAATTCCTTCCGGTTGTTTTCCGTAGGGGGGATTCCAGGTTTCGCCCGTATCCGTCTCGCCCCCAATCTCGCCCGTTTGAGGGTCCTTCTCTTTCCTCTTCCTTCCCTAGGTCGCAGGGGAATTTTCAACCTAGACGACGGGGCGGTCAGGACAGACCTTCCAGAGGTAGGACTTTTGCACCCAAACAGCCCTTTCGAGGGGGAGGAGGTCGTTTCTCCGGTCGCCGTCGTTAAGTGCATCTCGGATCCTCCCATAGGGGGCAGATTGGCTTGTTTTGTCCCCGCTTGGGAAGGTTCCACATCGGATAAATGGGTTCTGGCCACCCTTCGATCCGGGTTAGCCATTGAATTTCTCTCCCCTCCTCCGAGGACCTTTGTTTGCTGCCCGCTTTCTAATGATATCCGGAAACGGTGCCTTATGGATTCTGCGGTTCAGCACCTCCTTTCAATTAGGGCTATTCAGCCAGTGCCCGTGTTAGAGCGGGGAACGGGTTTCTACTCTCGTGTCTTCCTTGTTCCCAAGTCCTCGGGGGGGTGGAGACCCATTCTGGACCTCAAACAACTCAACCGGTACGTCCTGTACCGGAAGTTTAAGATGCACTCTCTTAGATCTATTTTGGACGGCGTTAGGAGGGGCGATCTCCTTTCTTCCATAGACCTCACTGAGGCCTATCTCCACATCCCCATTCTCCCTTCCCATAGGAAGTTCCTTAGATTCTGTTACGGGGGCCACCATTATCAGTATCGGGCCATGCCCTTTGGCCTGTCCTCGGCCCCCCGTACTTTCACCAAGGTACTGGCTGCCCTGGCAGCTTCCCTTAGGGCTCGGTCTATTCGTCTACAATGTTATCTTGACGACATCCTGATTTTGTCTCATACTCCTCAACAAGCTGTTTCTGACTTACAATTCACTCTCCATTCCCTTGCCTCCCACGGTTTTTTAGTTAACATGGAAAAGAGCCAGTTAGTCCCTTCCACTAGTTTGGTTCACTTAGGGGCCCTGATAGATTCGGTGACAGGAAGAGTCTTCCTCTCGAACGAAAGGCAGGAGAGTTTGAGATCCCTTATCTCCACTGTTGTTCGGTCTCCTTCTACTTCTCCCCTAATCCTGTCCCAACTTCTGGGCAAGATGATTTCCGCCATTTCAATAGTTCCTTGGGCTCAATTGCACTCTAGGGAACTTCAATGGTTCCTGTTACCTCTGCAAAAGGCGGGTAGGGGTAATTCTCCCGTGAGGGTTTCTGTCCCTAGGAAGGTGATTAGGTCTCTAAGGTGGTGGCGGTCTCCAGCACTTTCTCGAGGTTGTTTTTTCTCTGATCCACAGAGAGTAGTGGTGACAACGGACGCCAGTCTCCAGGGTTGGGGTGCTCATTGTCGGGGTCACCTGACCCAGGGAGTCTGGACATCTGCCGAGTCCCGCCGTTCCATCAACTGGCTGGAACTGCGGGCAATCTTCCTGGCACTTCGGGCCTTTCATCGTCTCGTCTACAACTCACACGTCTTGGTCCTCATGGACAACATCACAGCGAAGGCCCATGTCAACCGCCAGGGAGGCACGCGGTCTCTCTCTCTGATGTCAGAGGCATTACGGTTGGGACTCTGGGCGGAGATCCATCTGGCTTCGTTACGGGCAGAATACATCTCCGGTGTCACCAATCTACAAGCCGACTGGCTCAGCCGTCGTCATCTAGATCATGCGGAGTGGCGTCTCAACCCTCGTCTCTTCCGACAGATCACGACTCGTTTCGGGCTCCCGGTGCTCGACCTCTTTGCCACGTCGGACAATGCTCAGCTGCCACGTTTCATCTCACGATTCCTGTCGCCTCAGGCAGAGGCCGTCGATGCTCTCCGCTCCCTGTGGCCACCCGGGCTCCTCTATGCCTTTCCTCCGGGTTCCCTAATTCCCCGGGTGATTCGCAAGTTGCTGATGGAACAGGCGGAGATCGTTCTTGTGGCACCACATTGGCCGCGCAGACCTTGGTTTGCGGACCTAGTGTCTTTGTCGATAACCCAACCGTGGCAGTTACCTCAGCCACAGGACGCTCTAACCCAAGGAACCTTGACGCATCCAGACTTAATAGTGGCTCCGTCTGACCGCTTGGCGCTTGAGCGGTATGCACTTGGGGAGGTCAACATCCCTCCTGACGTGATCTCCGTGATTCAGGCGTCGAGAAGGCCATCTACGGACCGTATTTATTCGGCCACTTGGAAGTCCTTTTGTGTTTGGTGTAATAAAGCGGGGATTCCTCCCCTACAGGCCTCAATAGTTAATATTTTAGTTTTCTTACGGGAGGGCCTTCGCAAAGGATTGTCACCCAACACGTTGCGAAGACAGGTGGCGGCGATTTCATCGGTCCTTACCTGTGGTTCCTTGTCCTCTTTGACACAGCACCCTTTAATCCATCGATTTCTGCGAGGGGCTACAAATCTCTGCCCTCCTGTGTTGCACAGGTACCCCACTTGGGATCTCTCCGTCGTCCTTAATTCCCTTACGGCAGCCCCGTACAAGCCTTTGCATACGACTAGCCTTCGCCTTTTGACCTGCAAGGTTTCATTTTTGGTTGCTATCACCTCGGCCCGACGCATTTCCGAACTGGCTGCCCTATCAATCCGGGAGGACCTCTGTGTGTTCCATACCGACCGTGTGGTTCTCCGTCTGGACCCAACCTTTGTACCCAAAGTTAATACCACCTTTCATCGCATGCAGGAACTTATCCTGCCCAACTTTTGTCCTCGTCCAGCCCACAGGTTGGAATGACGGTGGCACCTTTTGGATGTTCGTCGGGCTCTGCGGATCTACATTAAGCGGACGGCAGATTTCCGCAAGACGGAATCCCTCTTTGTCTCCTTTCTACCGGTATCCTTGGGCGGCAAGGTCTCTTCATCGACTATTGGGCGTTGGATTCGCCAGACGATAGCCAAGGCATACGAATTACACTCTCTACCGAGACCTCCTCGACTGACGGCGCATTCTACCCAAAGCACCGCTACTTCCGCTGCCTGGGCAACTCAGGCTTCATTACTTGAAATTTGCAGAGTGGCCACGTGGACTTCGCCTTCTCCGTTCATTCAACACTACAAACTTGACAAATTTGCCTCAGCAGATGCCGCCTTTGGTCGTAGAGTATTACAGAGAGTTGTTTCCGGGGAGGGTACTTCGGACCAGACTGGTCCCACCCAATTGTAGGGACGTGAATCTTTGGTATGTCCCATCCTGGCTGCTGTCTCCACCCACAATGGAGAAGGGGCGTTGGTCCTACCTGAGACGCACCTTCTCGTTGGGTGGAGACAGCAGCCAGACCCTCCCTCTTTTTCGCCAGTCTGGCCCTTTTTTTGGTTTTCCTACCTGTCTCTCCTCTTTAACCTGTTCTTGGTGTCCCACACGCCGAGCCTGTCTTATTGCCCTCGCCAAAAGCTGGGTTTGCCCGGTAACAAGGGCGGGACTTAGCAAGTTTGATGGGCTCAGTCTATCGGCCTAACAGATGACCACACCCCATCCTGGCTGCTGTCTCCACCCAACGAGAAGGTGCGTCTCAGGTAGGACCAACGCCCCTTCTCAACCTTCCTAATGCCGCGACCCATTAATACAGTTCCTCATGTTGTGGTGACCCCCAACCAGGGGTGGGTTCTAAAATTTTTTACTATCGGTTCTGTGGGCGTGGCTTATTTTGTGGGTGTGGCTGGGAGGTCATGTGACTGGGTGGGCATGGCTAGCTGGTCATGTGACCGGGTGGCCATGGCTATGTGTATAGGGACTACTCAGAGGGCTGAAAAAAGTCATTTCTGACAGATCCTCACACTTTTGACTGGTCCTCACACTTATGACCCTCCTCATATTTATGCCCTTGCAGCATTCTTAACAACCATGTCACTCATTTCACAACTGCTTCTCTTCACCATGGTGATAAGATAGGGCAAAAAACGTAAAATGTAAGGACAGTCGTAAATTCGAGGACTGGTCAAAAGTGCGAGGACCAGTCAAAAATAACTTTTTCAGCCCTCTGAGTAGTCCATGTGCACAAAAGGACTACCCAGAGGGCTGAAAAAAGTCATTTCTGACAGGTCCTCGCACTTTTGACCGGTCATCATTTATGCCATCATTTATCTTCTAGTCCAGAGATCTCCAACCTTGGCAACTTTAAGCCTGGCAGACTTCAACTCCCAGAATTCCCCAGCCAGCTATGCTGGCTAGAGAATTCTGGGAGTTGAAGTCCACAAGTCTTAAAGCTGCCAAGTTTGAAGACCTCTGAGCTAGGGCTTTGGGGCCAGCCTTTTGGGGAGGGGGTCCCATTCGGAGAGACTCCCTGCCTCTCAGGAAGCATCAGGCCCAGGCAAAGAAAGTTGCCAAGGTTGGAGATCTCTGGACTAGAAACCTCCAAAGGTCCCTTCCAACTCTGTAATTCTGGTATTGACAAGCAAGCACAGTTAAGCTACTTAAATCCTCCAGAGCAGGAGTCCCCAACCTTTTGGACCTCAGGGACCACCAAGTTCATAATTTTAAATTTCGCAGACCACTAATACGAATCCAGTGCGTCACTTGCTGAAGCACCTGGACTCCCAGTGATGGGATAGGGTCCTTCAGGCACTCTCCCCCCGTCTTTCTCTCTCTCTCCCCCCTCTCTCTCATTCTCTCTTTCTCTCCCCCCTCTTTCTCCCTCTCTCCCCCACTCTCTCTCTCTCATTCTCTCTCTCCCCCTCTTTCTCTCTCCCCCACACTCTCTCTCATTCTCTCTCTCCCCCTTCTCTCTCTCCCCCACTCTCTCATTCTTTCTCTCCCCCTTCTCTCTCTCTCCCCCACTCTTTCTCTCGCTCTCTCCCCCTCTTTCTCTCATTCTCTTTCTCTCTTCCCCCCCTTTCTCTTTCCCTCTCTCTCCCCCACTCTCCTCCACTTTCTCTCTTTCATTCTCTTGCAGGGGGCCGATCTGGTGTCTGCAATGGAGAGCAAAATCCAGCTTCTTCTCTCTGCTGTAAATGCAGCATCAGGATTCTGCCTTGGTATATTTGCGGCGCAAGGCAGGCCTCGTTTCCTGCTGACTCAGAGCGGTAAATAGCGTCTGGTTCGGGGAGCAGCTGAATTTTGCTCTCCATTGCTCTCTCGGCCCCCTGCAAGCTCTCATCTCTTGAGAAGCCCAACCAAAGTTTCCCGCACCACTTCAGGGAGTGCTCCTCGAGAAACGAGAGCTTGCAGGGGGCTGAGAGAGCAATGGAGAGCAAAATCCAGCTGATCCCCAAACCAGACACTGTTTACCGCTCTGAGTCCCAAGCGGCAAGAGAGGAGGGCTGCCTTGTGCTGCAAATATACCAAGGTGGAATCCTGATGCCGAACTTACAGCGGAGAGAAGAAGCTGGATTTTGCTGTCCATTGCAGACACCAGATCGTATTGCACCACCTGCAAAAATTTCCAAATGTTGCCCTGCCCTCTAACAGCCCTCCTGATGTTCAACTGTTGTCTCTCAAGGAGGATACTTACTTGGCCATCTTCATGCTTGAAAGGATTCTACAGTGTAACAGCAGATGTCTCCCACCTTGGCATCTTTAAGACTTGTGGACTTCAACTCCCAGAATTCTCCACAATTCCCCAGAATGGGCTAGGCGGGAGTTGAAGTCCACAGGTTGTAAAAGAGCCACAATTGCCCAGCCCTGGGCTAGGGTAGGCTGACGCCACACGGGTGGGAGGCGGGGCAAGGCAAGGGGCGGATGAGCCAGCAATTTAACAAACGGTTTGGTGTGCTGTGAGGCCAATAAATTGCAAAAAAACACCGAACCGTTTGTTAAATTACTGGCTCGCCCACCCCTCGCCCCGCCCCACCCCCACTATTTATTGGCAAGGGGCGGGGCAAGCCAGCAATTTAACAAACGGTTCAGCCAAACCACCTAGAACCGGCAGAATCCCGCCACTGGTTTGTTTCCCTCTAGCCATCAGCTGGGACTCAGGAAGCAGCAATAGATTGGGAGTGGGTGGGGTAAGCGAATGGTGAACGGCGATCCAACAGAGGCAGAGGGTGAGGGTGAGTGAAGGCGTGGGGGGGGCGAGAGAGGGCTTTGGCGATCCCTGTGAAATGGCCGTTCAACCCCCAAAGGGGTCGTGACCCCCAGGTTGAGAACCGCTGCTCTATAGTTATGGTCTCCCACCCAGTCAATTTCTGCAGTTTATGTCTAATGTCCTCCCATGCTTTCCCACAAATTGATACTTCAAAATCATCTGGCTCCTAAGAAACCAAGGATAAAATTGAAAATAATGCAGGATACACGAGAAAGAGGAGGATTGAAAATGCCAAATTTAAAATTGTATTATGAAGCAGCTGTTTTATCAGCAATTAGTGATTGGATTAATTTAACAAATGGAAGGATATTGAATATTGAAGGGCACGATCTGGTTTATGGTTGGCATGCTTATTTAGTGTATGAAAAAAGGGTGGATAGAGCATTTAAGAGTCATATACTGAGAAATGCTTTATTGCCTGTCTGGAAGAAATATCAATATAAGTTAAATGAAAAGATACCTATATGGACAGCACCCAGGCACGCAATAGAGAACACGAGCATAGAAAGTAGACAGGATGTAATTACATATATAGATATTCTCATTATGAAGGGAGGTATATTAAAATTAAAACCTGTGAATGTGTTGAAAGAGGAGAAAATAATTCAAACTTGGTTTCAATATGTACAATTACAAGCCAGATGGAGAAAAGACCAGAAAATTGGTGTTATACAAAGTGATGAAAATTTAATTAAACAAATTAGAGACCAAAGTCCAATGCACATAAAAAGATTGTATAATATATTGATAGAGATGGACTCGGAAACAAAGTTAGTTAAGGACTGTATGATAAAATGGGTGCAGAATTTTGAACAGCCAATAATGATGGAAACTTGGGAAAAAATATGGGTGACAAATGTGAAATTTACTAAAGCGCAAAATTTAAGGGAGAACTTTTATAAAATGTTTTATAGATGGCATCTAGATCCAAAAAAGTTATCTCGTATGTATCCGAATGTACAACCAAAATGTTGGAGATGTAATTGTGAGGATGCCACTTATTTTCATATTTGGTGGACATGTAAAAAGGTTAAAGCGTTTTGGATAAAAATTTGGTGGATTTTACAAAATATTCTTAAAAAGAGGTTGAAATTTATATCCAGCTGTTTCTGCTGGATATAGTTACGGATTGTACAGTTATAGAGACTAAATTGATTTTGAATTTAATAACTGCAGCAAGACTGTTGGTGGCACAATATTGGAAGAAGCAAGATTTACCTACAATCCAAGAATGGACAATGAAAGTTATAAACCTAGCGGAAATGGCAAAAATCTCGGCATACTTGAAGGATCATTCAAATGAAAGATATTTAAGAGACTGGAGAAGATGGATAGATTATATTCAAAATAAATACCAGAATAAGAAATTGCACATAGGTTATGAATGATTATATAGATATTTGGTGTGTCTTTAAGTAATCAAGTTAGGGGGGTAATTAGGGAATTGAAGGAACAAGAGATGTGGAATGTTATAATTATTTAGACTAGGATTGATCATGATTGTTGAAGGTTATACCCTGTAATTTGTTCTGGGAAGAGGAGGGGGAGGGGGGGGAGGGGGGAGGCTGGGGCAGGGAAGGGGGGGGGAAATATGTAAACTTTTTGTAAAACTTTTCAATTAAAAAAAAATCATCTGGCTCCATAGATTGTCAGGATCCATTTGTTCATATTTTTGTAGTTGACTCTTTAATCTGTCTAACCATTCAGTTGGCATTTCTTCCTTCCCTTGTTCTAAAGCCAAAGCCTCCTGAATATTCAGACTTTGGGGCATTGCCATTTTAATACTCTCTATCAAGTAACCTCTATAGTCTGCCATAGCCTTCCTGTCTAGTCCAGTTACAATCCCACCTAAGGTCTTCATCTGGGACTTCTACAGTTTCATCCCTTTGGGAAACCTCTTCTTACACTGTGTTCTGGCAGCCTGCCTAATCATACCATTATCCTCTGGTGTAGACAACATGTTAAAAATAGATTGCTTTTCTCTCCATGAATATTCCATTGGTCCTAAAAACTTCTCAAGTTGTTTTCCCATTTCAATAAGATCTTCCATTAGTTTAGAAAATTCTTTCTTTTTTTTTTATTCCAAAAGTTTTACAATTACATTTTCACCCCTTTCCCCCCCCCCTCAACCCACCCCAAACTTCCCAACCTCCCTAACCCACCCTAACCCTCCCCTCCCCCCGGACTTCCACACAATATACTCATATCAGGTAAAAGGAAAAACCCTCCTTTGTATAAAACTTATATGAAACTTGAACCCCTCCCTCCACCTTATAAATTTTCATCTTCATTACATTAAAATATTTCTATCTTAATATAACATTTTCAAATAAATTTTCATCTTCATTATATTAAAATATTTCTATCTTAATATAACATTTTCAAATAAAAGCTATTTGATACTTCCTAGTTTGATATTTGTTCTGAACATAATCTATCCACTTTTTCCATTCCCATTCATAAGTCTCTTGTGAACAATCTTTTAAATATGCTGAAATCTTCGCCATCTCTGCAAAACTGGCCATCTTCAAAGACCATTCCTCGATCGTGGGCAAAGCTTCATTTTTCCAATATTTACCTATCAACAATCTTGCTGCTGTTATCATGTACAATATCAATTTTGTTTCACCCAATGTAAAACCCTTAACTATACCCAATAAAAACAATTGTGGAGAAAATTGAATTTTTTTCTTCAAAACATTCTGCATGACCCACCAAATTTTTATCCAAAAAGCCTTGACTTTCCTACAGGTCCACCAAACATGATAATATGTAGCATCTGAACAATCACATCTCCAACATTTAGGCTGAACATTAGGGTACATACATGACAATTTTTTGGGGTCTAAATGCCATCTATAAAACATTTTATAAAAATTTTCCCTCAAATTCTGCGACTGTGTAAATTTAACGTTCTGAACCCAAATTTTTTCCCATGTTTCCAACATCACTGGTTCCTCAAAATTTTGTGCCCACTTAATCATACAATCTTTAACTAATTCAGTTTCTGAATCCCTTTCTAACAAAACATTATAAAGTCTTTTAATATGCATTGGACCTTTCTCTTTTATATGTCTAACCAATTCTTCCTCATGCATCATAATACCAGTTTTTTGGTCCTCTTTCCATCTCAATTGCAATTGATTATATTGTAACCAAGTTAAATTAATCCCTTCAGCCAACAATGTCTGTAATGTCTTCAGCTGCCATCTGCCCGCATCTGTAAAAAGAACCTCTTTATATAACCCCCCCCCCCGAGTGACATTATATTTGTATTCCACAAAGTATGACCAAGATCCAGCCATAGCGGTATTTTATAATCCCATTTGAGTCGGTGCTTCTTCCAAACTCTCATCAAAGAATCTCTAAGTATATGGCTTTTAAATACTTTATCCACTTTGTTGTCATAAAATAAGTAAGCATGCCATCCAAATTCCAAATCAAAACTTTCTGCGTTCAGTATTCCAGTCTTTTTTCCTTCAAACCAATCACTTGTTAAAGTCAAAGCTGCTGCATCATAATATAACTGTAGGTTTGGAAGTTTAAGACCTCCCCTTTCTGGAACATCTTGCATAATTTTCATTTTCACTCTCGGTTTTTTCTCGTTCCAGACAAACTTATTCACTCCAGTTTGCCACAATTTCAATTGTTTATCACTATTAAGCACCGGAATCATTTGAAACAAAAAAAGAAATCTTGGCAAAATATTCATCTTAATTGCTGCTATTCTTCCAAGTAGAGACAGCTGCAGTTTTTTCCAAGTCTCCATATCTTTCTGCACCTCTCGCCACAACACCTCATAGTTATTTTAAAACAATTTTGTGTTTGATTCTGCAACCTGAACTCCTAGATATTTTACCTTTGGTACAATCTCAAAACCTGCCCTTCTTTCAAGGTCATGTTTACGATCTTGAGTCATATTTTTAACTATCATCTTTGTTTTTTTCTGGTTCAGTCTAAAACCTGAAACTTTACCATAGTCTTGTATAATGTCCTTCATCTGGATTATTGATTCCATTGGATGTATTAGGGTAACAACCAGATCATCTGCAAATGCCTTTATTCTGTAGTCCTCTTGCCTTATCATTATACCTTTCAAGATATTAGAGTCCTGTATTGTATTTAACAAGACTTCTAATGTTAAAATAAATAGAAGTGGGGACAGCGGACATCCCTGTCTTGTTCCTTTTTCGATTTTAAACTCTGTTGTCAAACTTCCTTTAGTATGTAACATTTTGTAGAAGTGGTCCTGTTGTTGATTGGGAGCATAAATTCCAATCAAAAGAATTTGGCCATTTGGTGTAAGTAATTCAATTGCTACAAACCTACCATCTTGATCTGCTTCTATAACTTTGGCTGTTAATTTTTTATTTACATAAATAACCACACCATTCTTTTTTTTGGTTAGTTGAAGATATAAAGTGTGTTCCTAATTTGGAATTTTTCAAATAATTTTGATCTTGAACTGTAATATGCATTTCTTGTAAACAAATTACATCATCATTAAATTGTTTCAAATATGCATATAATTTCTTCCTTTTCTGTGCTGAATTCAACCCATTCACATTCCAAGATAAGCATTTAATCATCATCATTATCTTTTGGAGCAAAGAGCAGAATAACCGGATGTCTTCCGGAATCTTCGATCCTGCATTCCCCATGTCTCCAGTCTCTTGTGTAGTACTCTTAGCTCCCTTTTTATCTTGTCTTTCCTGTTGTTGTTTGAGTTGCTTGGATTTTGCTCGGGTTATACGCTGATCCTTAACTTCAACCATCCAAACCGGGTCCAGAATTGGAGAAGATTCCAACAAAGGCTCATCCAAAAAACCTCCTTCAGCGCCCTTCATTTCCTCTGGTTCCTGCTTTGACTGTTCTTGCGGTTCTTGTTGAAGTTGCTTCTTATCACTCTCCTTAATCTCCAGAACTGTAGATGTACGTGGAGATGGTGTTCTTTCTTTAAAGATGGTAGTGTAGAATTGCTCCGCCTTCTCCACAGTATTCAAATGATATCTTTCTCCCTTATATCTCAGAATTATACCAGTTGGGGCATCCCACTGAAATGGGATCTGTTGGTTTTGCAATTCTTTAACAAGAAAGCCAAAGTCTTTTCTGGTTTTCAGCATTTTAGGTGGTAACTCTTTGTAGACTGAAATTTGCGAACCCCCTACTTGCACAGAGATATGAAAAGATTTTTGCAGGATATCATTTCTTATTGCTCTATCTGTAAAATATATGACAGCATCTCTAGGCAATTGTCTTTGTCTGGCCACCCAGGAATTCACTCTGTAAATTTTGTCTATTTTGTAAAAAACCGCATCAGGATTAATTTTTAGAATCACAGCCAAAGCCTCAGCACAGACCTGTCTCAAATCCTGTCTGTCCTCTTCTTTAATTCCTCGAAGCCGTATAGCAAATTCCATTGCCCTGAATTGCATCATAACAATTTCGTTTTCAACTCTCTGCATTTTATCATCAACATCAAAAAATTTGTGATCATTATCTTTCATCTTAACTTTGACTTGATTTAAATTCATCCACTTTTGAATCAAATTTAATAATAAATTCTGCCAGGCCAGACGCCACATCTGATATTTTTTTGGTCACCTTATTTTGATTCTGTTTAATTTCCTGCATAATTTCCTGATGAGACTTTTGAAGTTTGTCATCTATTTCCTGTTGGGATTTTTGAAATTTATCATCCAAAATTTTAGAAATAAATTCTTTTAAATCTCCCATATCAAAATCTTTTTTCTGAGTTTGTAACTGTTGAGCAGGAGGAATCTGCGTTTCATGTTTACGTGTGGGGGATCCCCCTCCCGCTGCCTTCCCTTCCTGCTTCTTTGAGGCCATCCTGCCACGTAAGCTAGTTTTTCTTAAGAGGGAAGTTCCTTTTCCTCTCCCACCTCCACAAAGACTTCTAAAAAAGTCCCCCAGATTTAATCAAATCAAAACTGAGGTGATGCAAAGTCAAGTATTAAAAAGGGAGAAATTTTTCTCTTGTTTCTGTTGTTACAAACGAAGCAACTTTATAGCAACTTAGTAACTTTGTAACAAAGCAAGATGACTTCACCAATCCACACTCCACACTCGCTGGCTCGTTCACTCTAATGCTGAGCGCCATATTTTTTCAAGTCACTTTCACTTCTCTTAAAAAATCAACAAAGCGCTAATACTTGCAATTCCGAGTTTCAGGGTTCAAGTGGATTTCCGCTGCTTATTTAGGTTAATTCCTTTCTCTTTTAATGCTTCCTGCAGCCGGCTTGTTCTGCAAGAGCAGAATCGTCCCACGCCGCCCGGAGTCTCAGCAGGTTGGGAGGGAGCCGCGCCTGTTTCCTCCCCAGAAACAATTCCCTGGGGGGTTACAGGGGCTCGACCTGTGCCCTGCTATCTCTCCTCCAAGAATCCTAAGGATTTTGAAGTTTTCAAGCCGCTTCTCAATCGCGAAGCGGCTCTACAAGTGGCTGGGCTGGCGGTGCTTCAAAAGGCACCGTCGTCGCCGAGGACAGGAAAACCGGAAGTCTAGAAAATTCTTTCTTAAGTTGCCTGATTTCAAAGGGGGGCTTCAACATATCCCAAATTGTCCTCTTTTCTGTTGTCTTGTGGCAATAGAGGAAAAGCCTTCTGCCATGCTCTTTTTCATCTCCTCTAAATCCTGGTTATTTTTAACTAATCCTTTGGTTTCCCTTGGTAGGTTTTGTGGTGCAGATGACTCAATTTGGGACCCTTTTAGTACAGTGTCATCTTCCTCCTGTTTTGGGTCAGGATATGGAGGAAGATTGTCCAAGGATTCCCATTTGGATATCTGGATCAGATTACCTTTTGATCCCACCCAAGCAGCTGCATAATGTGATTCCTCTATTCCTTAGTCTCTTTTATATAAATGTTCAAGTTCTCCTGCAAGGTCCCAAGAGTGGCCAAGAATGGGTTGAATCATCTGTTTCCTGTTGAGACCGAGCTGTCTGTTTCTTTTAGCCATGCCTCCTGCCTCCACTTTCCTGCCCCAGTTTCGGCTCGGTCTTAATCTGAACGAGATGTTTCAAAGCATTCCTGGTCACTTCTGATCTTCAGGATCATGAGCTTTATAATTTTTTCTCCTTTTCTGTTGATTTCAAAAATTAAAAGAGGTGGCTGGCTTTTAAAGCTGTGGCTTGCCACCGCGCGTAAGCGCTGGATAACTGCAGGCTCGCAGTTGCCAGTAGCCAATCGCTAAGAGCAGGAAACCGATGGGATTGTCGGTTTTCCTTCCTAGGGGCCATTATCGGCCTGAATTGAGGCAGAGGGGAGAACAAAGTTTCCCAGGCCTCGGAAGCCCGGCATTTGAGAAGATTGCTCGCTTTGGACCCAGGGAAGAGCTTCAGACTCTCAGTTTCCACAGCGGAGCCGGGTGAGTCCTTGCGGGCCCATTTTCCTCGCTGGAGCGAGAGGGAGTCCCTGCCTAGTTTTGGCTAGGCATACTCAGTGGCAGTGACCTCAGGAGAGGCGTGGAGTCCCTACAGCAGCTGCTGGGCATACCTAAGAGCCACAGCCTTAGTGGAGGCCATTGGAGTCCCTTCTTAGTCTCAGCTAGGCACACTCAGATTTCCCTGCTAGCCTGATTGACTTTAAGTCCCTGCCTGGTCTTGGCTAGGTATACTGATTGCAGGAGGTTTTGGGCTACAGGAGTCTGCAAACAGTTTGTAACGGCTGCATTTTTCAAATTGCAAAATGGCAGGAAGAGCTACTGGGCATAGAGCCAAGAAGCAAGGTTCCAGTAATTCAAATCTGGCAACTAATGTTACAATGCTTCCAGAGGCCACTCCCCAAACTGGGGCCCACGGGAAGCAAAAGCATTCCAAAGCTTCTGAAAAAGATGCCAGCAGAAGACATAAGGCTCTGGAAAAACAATTTCACAGAACAGAGAAAGATCAATCCCAACATGCCCATTCTAGGGCTGAATAGGGTACTTCTCGCCCAGTTTCTTCTTCCTCTCCCTTCCTCTGAATCGCTTTGTCAACTGCCCGGTATCCCGAAGCAGCGAAACAGAAAGTCTCCTGGAAGCCGCCATCCAGCATTTGCTGGAAATCCAAGCAATCGAGGTGGTTCTGGAGGGCCAGAGGGGTCGGGGGTTTTACTCCACCCTGTTTATGGTTCCAAAGTCTTCGGGGGATGGAGAGCAATTCTAAATCTAAAAAAATTAAATTTGTATCTGGTCTACAAAAAGTTCAAAATGAATTCCCTAACCACCATTCTAGAGGGAATTCGGGAGGGCAACTTCCTGGCATCTATCAACCTTATGGAGGCTTACCTCCATGTGCCAATTCTCCCGGCACATTGTCAGTATCTCCGCTTCTGCTTCAAACAGTCTCACTACCAATACAGGGCCTTGCCCTTCGTACTAGCATCGGCGCTCCGGGCCTTCACCAAGGTTCTGGTGGCATTAGCAGCTTATCTACGATCAATTCCTATTCGTCTACAATGCTATTTGGACAACATTTTTGTGCAAGCATTCTCCTTCGAGGAGACCAGGGAGGCGTTGCTGACAACAATCACTGTTTTATGACAGCATGGATTCTCCATGAACTTTCCAAAGAGTCAGCTGGTTCCGGCCATGAGACTCTTACACTTGGGGATGGAAATCGACACCAGGCTGGGATGGGTCTTCCTTTCCCAGGACCGCAAGGACAATCTGACATCCCTGCTCAGACAAGTAAGAGCAGAGCGTTGGGTCCCGATTGTCCTATTAGAACGACTGTTGGGGATGTTTTTGTCATGCAGATTCAGTCAGCCAGTAGTGGACCTGTTTGCTCAGCTTCCCAGGTATTTCACCAGGTTCCCGTCACAAGGGGCAGAGGGGACCAACGCCTTACGCAGTCTTTGGCCAAGCGGCCTACTTTATGCCTTTCCACCTCTTCCACTGATCCCCGGTGTCATCCGGAAGATAATTCAGGAGAGGGTGGAACTCCTCCTAGTTGCCCCTCATTAGCCCAGGCGCCCATGGTTTGCGGACCTAGTGGGCCTCTCAATCTCCCGGCCCTGGAGGATTCCTCAGGAGCAGATATCACTCAGCCAAGGTGCCTCCGGTTGTCCATCGATATCCCACATGGGATTTATCGTGTTCTTCAGGCCCTGACATCGGCCTCGTTTGAACCTCTATGTACCGTGAGCTTGCGCCTCTTAACATTTAAGGTGCCATTTTTGGTGGCTATCACCTCCC
The DNA here is from genome assembly GCA_022577455.1 of Arizona elegans. NCBI lineage: Eukaryota > Metazoa > Chordata > Lepidosauria > Squamata > Colubridae > Arizona > Arizona elegans. Next base: position 163,692,764 of record JAKOOJ010000001.1, read on the forward strand.
GCCAGGCGCATTTCCGAACTGGCTGCTCTTTCAACGCGTCAGGATTTGTGTATTTTCCATCCTAATAGGGTTGTGCTCTGGATGGATCCATCATTCATAAGTGAACTCTTAAGTTCCATAGGGCTCAGGAGGTTATCTTGCCTGATTTCTGCCCAGGACCTTCCCATGTCTTGGAGCAACGATGGCACACTTTAGATGTTAGGAGGGCTCTTAAGATTTATATTAAGAGAACATCCCAGTCTCGCCGGACAGAAACTTTTTTTGTGTCCTTCCATCCCTCATCTACAAGTGCCAAAGAGACCCCATCTACCATAAGCTGTTGGCTGCGGGCTTGCATTGCAATGGCCTACCAGGTTCAAGCCTTATCATCCCCTAGGGGGGTTACAGCCCATTCCACCTGCAGTGCTCCACTTCTGCAGCATGGGCTACGCAGGCCTCTATTGAGGACATCTGCAGAGCTGCCACATGGGCTTCCCCTTCACCCTTTATTCGTCATTATAAGATTGATGTATATGCCTCGACTGAGGCATTGTTTGGACGAAGGGTGTTACAACGTGTACATGGGGAGGCTTCAGGCTCTGGTCAAGCGGCTTCCCACCCGTAAATAGGGGGAGGCTTTGGTAAGTCCCATTCTTGGCCACTGCTGGGAGAATGGGCGTTGGTCTTACCATAATACACCCTTTCTCTGCATCATCCCAGGAGTGGCCAAGCCCCACCCTGCTTCGCTTGGCCTGTGATCCGAGAACTAATGCATACATGGTTTGAATTGTCTTTACAGCTACATCCTTGCCGAAACTGGGGCAGGAAGGTGGAGGCAGGAGGCGTGGCTAAAAGAAACAGACAGCTCGGTCTCAACAGGAAACAAACGATTCAACCCATTCTTGGCCACTCCTGGGATGACGTAGAGAAAAGGCGTATTACGGTAAGACCAATGCCCATTTTGTATTGTAGCCAAATCATGGTACCGAAGGGAGGCCATATATAGTCTCTGAATTTATATTTAAGCCAAATATATATATACTGTAATATATCATTCTTCCTCTGTCAAATGCTTTTTGTTTGAGGCATTGACTTCCAATACTTCAGCGTTCTCCCTAAGGAGTCCATTCCAGAATGGGAATACCTTTCTCTTTTTCTTATTGGCTGGCATACTGACTGGGGAGGCATCTCTCCTCTTCGAACACATATTGCCCATTGATACCCCTCTGGTATCTAGATACCCCTCTGGTATCTAGATACCCCTCTGGTATCTAGATACCCCTCTGGTATCTTATATGTTGGGCGGAGTCCAAAGTTCTCCTTAAGTCCTCCTTGACTTTCCCTTAGGTTGTCACTGGGGCTTGATCAAAATTCAAACTGTTGGCAATTGGCATGTGTTTATGACAGTTGCAGTGTCCTGGGGTCATGTTTTTGCAACCTCCTGACAATCAAATGGGGAACCAGATTAATTTAACAACCATGTTACTAATTTATCAACTACAGTGATTCATTTAACTGTGGAAAGAAATGGGGCAATATTCACTTAACAACTGTCTTGCTTAGCAATGGAATTTTGGGGTCAATTGTGACTCTAAGTCGAGGACTATCTGTACTTCAATGTCTTGAATGTATTTTAAATAAATATTAAGTTAGTTCATATTTTGGCCATATGACAATATAACTGTGGAAGACATAGGAAATGGCCTAGAAGGCATGTGGATGAATACAGGTAGTCCTTGAATTACAGCAGTTCACTTGACGACTATTCAAGGTTACCATGACACTGCCAAAAGTACTTACGACCTAGTCCCAAAGTTATGACTGCTGCAGCACTCTTGTGGTGATTTGTCTTTACAACCAATTACAGAGACGCTGCAGCATACCCCTGTATTTCCCCCAACCCCCCATCATTTCCCCCCTATCCTGCTGGTTCCTGCCAGTTCCTCAAAGATATTGGGCCTGCTTTGCCAACCCACTGGATTCCACATGCTCCCCTCTGCTCCTTCCCATCCCACCCTGATCACTGATGGCTCACTTATCTTTCCGTAGGCTGGATTACAAAAGGAGAAGGCCCCTCCATTGCTGAGCCACATGGCAGTTTCAGAAGAGGTCAGCTTTTTCTGAGACACCGGTCAGCAAAATCTTCCTGAGGCAATGCAGCATGTTTGCCTTATTTCCATGGCTTTTGTAGCTAAACTTTGACAAAAAAGCAGTCCTGCTTGTAAACTGAAGTCTTCCTAAGGCAAACGTAGCAAGTCTGCCTTATTTCCAAGGCCCCACAAGCGCTGCTAAGCCGGCAGTTCCCTCTTGTAAACTAAACTTCTTCTCCCCCCCTCCCACCCAGCATTAACATAAAAATCTCTTTCCCCTTCTCCATCCCATAATAAAGGGCAATAAAGGGCACAAAGTCTAACAGCTTCTCTGCAGTGAACCAAAAAAGGTTTCATGTTACAAGGTATGCTAATACTTTGCAAAGTAAAGTTTGCAAAGTAAACTTGCTGGCTCTCTCCCTCAAACTTAGTTGTAACTGTTATGTTAATACTGGGGGGGGGGAGAAGAGCTTCAGTTTACAAGAGGAAACTGCAGGCTCCCCAGCCCCTTAAAAACTGCTTTTTTGCCAATTTTTAGCTGCAAAAGCCTTGGAAATAAGGCAGACTTGCTTTGTTTGTCTTAGTAAGACTTCAATTTACAAACAAGACTGCTTTTTTACTAAAGTTTAGCCATGAAAGCCTTGAAAATGTGACTGCATTGTTTTAGGAATATTTCGCAGGCGTCTCAGAAAAAGCCAGCCTCTTCTGGAACTCTGCCATGTGGCTCAGCAATGGAGCGGCCTTCCCTGGAGAGCTTGGAAAGTAAGTGATCCATCAGTCATTGGGGTGGGGTGAAGCCTTCAGAGGCTGGAGGCAGAGGCAACCACTCCTGAAGCACCCATGAGCTTAACGACCAGCACATTCATTTTATGAATGCATGAGGGGGGAAGGTATGGGGGCTCATTCATTCAACATGATCCAGTTAACAAATCCTCAGGTTACAAATGTAATTGGCAAGCTACATTACATTCATAACTAACTCGAGGATTACCTACGTATACCAAATCGCCAAGTACCAGGCAAGTTCAGCCAATGATTAGCTTAAGTTCATTCTAAGAAACTAACTAGAGAAAACATCTCAAATGGGTCCCTCCCTAATTACTGTTATTGTAGCTATTCTAATAAAGCTAGTTTTAGACTCATGACATAGTTGCTTAGTCTGGTCTACATTATGATATTTTTGATTATGATATTTTTGTTAATGTGGCTTATATCAAGTTTGGATCTTTCCTTTTTTCATGAAGGTGGGACCTTCATGAAAAAAAGGTCCAACAAAGGTCCATAAACTACCAACCTGACAAATTCACTTAAGAATTGGATAGCAACTTGAATCTACAGGTGAAACTTGAAAAATTAGAATATCGTGCAAAAGTTCATTTATTTCAGTAATGCAACTTAAAAGGTGAAACTAATATATGAGATAGACTCATTACAATGCAAAGTGAGATAGTTCAAGCCTTGATTTGTCATAATTTTGATGATTATGGCTTGAAAACCCCAAATTCACAATCTCAGAAAATTAGAATATTACATGAAATCAATAAAACATGGATTGTATTTCATCTGCATGAAATAACTGGATGAGATCATTTTATGGCAAAGGATGTGGTTTATGAATTTGCTGATGAATTGTTTGTTGGTCATACTCAGCTATATATCTCCATCCCTGACCAGCATCTGTTGCAGTGCTGACCCTGAAAGCTGTGAGGGTGTGAATGGGGAAGAACCAATTCAATCCTAGAAGATTGAATGGCCTTGAATGTATGCCCTCAGCCCCACATCTCACAGCTGGGTCTACTGATGTGTTATCTTTGATTGGAGAAGGAAGTGTGCTACTCACCAATCAGAGCAAGTGTGATTGGGTGGGTAATTAATTGGGTGGGTCCTCTGGTGGAATTCAAATTTTTTTACTACCAGTTCTGTGGGCGTGGCTTGAGCATGGTGTGACTTGGTGGGCGTGGCTTGGTAGGTATGGCATGGGAAGGATACTGAAAAATCTCCATTCCCACCCCACTCCAGGGGAAGGATTCTGCAAAATCCCCATTCCCTCCCCATTCCAGGGGAAGGATAATGCAAAATCTCCATTCTCACCCCACTCTGGGGCCAGCCAGAGGTGGTATTTGCCGGTTCTCTGAACTACTCAAAATTTCCGCTACCGGTTCTCCGGAACCTGTCAGAACCTGCTGCATTTCACCCCTGGTCCTCCTGGATTCATGGCTCATCCTTCAGGAACAAGTGGTAGGCGGGGCTAAGGGGGTGGGGCTATACACAGATTTAACTTTTATGCCAATTGCACCCAGTTTTTTATCAGAAGGGCTTGCTCACAGTGACTTACACATTGGCCCACTTCCTGGTTAGTTTATTGCCATGAGCTTTACATGGAGCTGCCCTAGAAAATCACCCAGAAGTTACAGCTGGTCCAGAACTCAGCAGCACCTGCAATATTGGGCATCCATCATTCTGCCTATATTATACCTCTAATATGTGATCTGCATTGGCTCCCAGGTTTTTTTTGTCAGGTATAATTTAAAGTACTGCTTATTATTTTTAAAATCCATATGTGATACTGGGCCAGATTATTTGTGGGATTGCCTTTCCCTGAAGATTCCCTCCCCTGTTCCACCAGATCAGATAAAGAGGACACACTCTAGGTCCCTTTCCTTAAATTAAACTTTACATTTGCAAGTCCACAAAGGAAGTGGACTTTTTCTGTAGTAGCCCATGTGTCCTTCCCCAAGACACCTGGCAAGTTGCCACCCATTTAGCCTTCCATTTAGCCATAAAGAGCTGACTCTTTTTCCCCAAGCACTGGGATAGGATGAGAACCTGAAATTGGTTGTATTGGTTGCATTGGAGAGGTGCTACATTTTTGGTTTTATTATTCTTGCATTTATTGCTGTAACCTCCCAGAGTTATATCTTTTAAGATAGGCGGGCATATAAATCAAATAAATAAAATAAGATTTCTGTAATTTAATTATTCAAAAATGCTTATCGTGTTTGTTTTTCTCTTCAGGTATATATTGTAGAAGAAACTATTGAATGACATTGGTAATTGCAACCATTGAAAATAAATGGCACAGAATTTGTCACATCTCTTCTAGAGAAGATGACCCATTAGTTTTTCTGATTTCTTAAGAAACAACACAACTGCCATCTTAAAATGGCAGCCCAGAGGATTCGTGCTGCTAATGCCAGTTGCCTCTCACGATGCAAATCTGAGGGGATGCTAATAGACCTGAATGAAGAATTCTCAGAAACCAATTTCAGTTCTGTCAAAGGTGAGGTGTTGTTGTTTTTAATAAAAATAGATCCTATGACATTCGATCAGGATGAAAATGCTGGGAAGAGAATAGATTATAACATACATATTACAGATTCTATAGATCGTACTATAAATTGTTTACTATCACTTAAAAACCAAATTACAGCTTTGGCACTATAATTTGCCCACTTTCGGGCTTGTGCTCAAGTGATTATTCCTACCTTTAGAAGACGAGTCCTCAGGGCATGTTAATTGTGAATAAGAAGGAAAAATCTGTACCTTTTAATAATTAAAAAGATGTTTAGATGCTACCCCAACCAAGGTTCTGGAGCTGTCTCAACTAAATATCTGTCTATCAAAAAAAAAAAAGTTTATCTGCTCCCCATATTCAATAAATTAGAACAAGAGTTATTTCGTTCTGAATCATTAATTACTTTGGAGAGAGGCTTGCCAGATGATTAAGAAAGGTCCCTTTATTTGGCAGCTTCATCATGTTTTACTCATATGCCCTGCATTGTTTCCTTGAAATGGATTCTGTCTTCCCTTTGGTTTATTTGACCTCCCTAGATTGGGATAGGCTGCCTTTTCCCATGAACTCCTTTTCTCTTCTAGCAACAAAGTAAATTTAAGGTAGAAGGACTGTGTTAGTTCTTGTGCTTGAATTGATTTGGACCCAGTTAAGGTTTTTTCCTGGTTTGTGCAGTTTTTGCTATTGGTCTTGATTAGCACTGAACCTTTTGCTTCCTTGAAGCTGTTTACAGCTATCAATTCATGGAACAATATTGCTGCTAAGCACTTAGGCAGAGTTTCCAGGTAGGATTGCTGCTCAGTTTTAAGCCTGAGCTCCAAGCACGTTTGGGCAGTTTTGCTGCTAAAAACAAACATTTAAGATGTGGACGGGGGACAGGGAAAGAGAGAAAACTCTTCCCTTTCTTCTCAGTTCCTTTTCTTCTCCCAGATCAGGTTGCTTACTCTCTTGTCCCCAACTGGGACAAGTCTTTGCTGCTGCTGCATTGCTACCTGTTGCCACTTCCATATCCATCATGACTGCCTTTTTCTCTCATCCTGTCTCTTCTTTGTCCTTCCTTTTATATAAAGGGCTTATGTAGGGTTAGGTGGGAACTAATACAAACAGTTACTGTGGAAAGGTCAAGATGTGACTAAACCAGCCAATTGGAAGACATGGTTAATCTATGGATGTCTAGAAGTATGAGATAAAGTGCTGACTTTTTCTGAGATTCAGGTAAAGGCCTGCTTTCTTTCCAAAGCATTAGCCTACTCAGCTAAAGCTTAGGGGAGAACTCTCTCTTGTAGGCTGAAATTGTTGCCTCTCTTCCCAAGGCATAATGGTATACAGCTAAAGCTTGGGGGAGAGAAGCAAGTTTGCCTTCCTTCCAAGGCATTAGAATACATTTGTGACATGAAGTCGCCTTTGCTTTGTTGCTTCTAAATAGTTGTGGAATAGGGAAGCTATGCACGGTAGTGTCAAGTTTGAAGCGCACTTACACTGATGCAATTATTATCACTTCTCGGCTTGCCAATGAAATAGGGTGGGGGAAGGAAGGGTGAAATGCAGGGGTGAAATGCTCCTGGTTCGGACTGGATCGCCCGATCCGGTAGCGATGGCGGCAGGTGGTTTGGAGAACTGGTAGAAAAAATCCCTGCCCCCCCCCACCATGCCCAGCTGAGCCGCAGGATCTTCAGAGGCTGCTCTTTTTTTTACTTTTAAAAGCATTTTTTCTACAACCTCTTCCGACAAAAAAATGCTTTTAAAAGTAAAAAAAAAAAAGCTTCTGATGATCGCGCGGCTCAACTGGGATAGTCAGAGGCTTTTCAAAGCATTTTTTTCTGCAACCTCTTGGCCAAAGAGGTGGTAAAAAAATGCTTTGAAAAGTCTCTGACGATCCCAGCTGAGTTTCCTGATCAGCAGAGGCTTTTCAAAGCATTAGAAAAAATGCTTTGAAAAGTTTTTTTTAAAAAAAGTTGGCCACGCCCACCCAGTCATATTACACCCCCCCCACCAAGCCACGCCCACAGAACCAGTAGTAACAAATTTTACATTTCACCCCTGGTGAAATGGAAATGGTCTTATACTTTTTGGAGTATAAGACACACTTTTTCCCCCGCTAAAAGAGAGTGGACATATTAGTGCAACTTATATATCAAATACAGCCATTTTTGGCCTCCCAAAACCCCACCCCACGAGTCCCGTTTTTGCCAAAAATGGGCCCATTTTTTGTGAAAATGGGCCTGTTTTTTGCAAAAAAGGGCCTGCAGAGGGTTTGGGAGGCTTGCAGAGTGCTCTTGGGGGCTGGGGAGGGCAAAACACGATTCGTGGGGGGTTTGGGAGGCCAAAAATGGTGTTTTTTCCCTAGCCCTAACCCTAGCCCTAACCCTCCCCAGCCCCCAGGAGCACTCTGCAGGCTCCCAAACCCTCTACAGGCCCCATTTTTGACAATAATGGGCCCATTTTTGGCCTCCCAAACCCTCCATGCATCATGGTGCATCCCAAACTTTGGGAAGCCTGCAGAGTGCTTCTGGGGGCCGGGGAAGGCAAAAAAATTTTTTTTCTTGTTTACCTCTTCAAAATCTTTGTGCGGAGGTCTGTTATTGTACGCAACTCTGGGGGAAGGTTGTTCCAGAGGGTGGGTGCCGTCACAGAGAAGGCTCTCCCCCTGGGGGTCGCCAGCCGACATTGTCTGGCGGACGGCACCCTGAGGAGGCCCACTCTGTGAGAGCGTACTGGCCGGTGGGAGGCTATTGGTGGCAGAAGGCGGTCTTGTAAGTACCCCAAAATCTTTTGTACTCCAGTGTGTCTTATAGTCCAAAAAATATGGTAGGTTCCAGACATCAGGAAGACAAACCATGAAAGCAAGGGACACTTCAGCAGGTGGTTGAAAACCCCAAAGACACTTTGTCGTAACAATGCAATGGCACTCAGTTGTACAATGTGACCTTCACTAATAGGGGGAGGGAGAATTCTATACTTCAATTATGTGGGATTGTCCAGGATGGTTGGGTTCGTCAGTCGAAACGTTGACAGTTAGGCTTTGTCTGCACCCTTCATTGGTGCAGGGTGAGGGTAGAGACAGCCCAAGTTTTAGCGGCTTCTCTTGCTACATCTTCTCAAATCCCCATTGGCTAAAATGAAAGAGCAGCATTTCTTCCCACTCTTGGTGCAAGCAGTGCATTTATTGTTGCAAGGAGCCATTGCAGAGCCCCTATGGATATTTGAACAAATCTGAAGTGCTTGGCAACCAGCTCACATTACAAAAAATGGAAAGAAGAACACATAAGTAAGGCAGAATATCAGTAGATAGCCAGAACCTGCAAAGATGAAGTCAGGAAAGCAAAGGCTGAGAATGAACAAAGACTTGCAACAAAAGTCAAAGATAATTTTTAAAAAGCTTTTTTAAAACATATTAATAAAGAAAAAAGTCAAGGAAACAGTCAATTTACTAACGAGAGAAGATGACAAGGAAGTAACAGGCATTAGGGAGAAAGCAGAGTAGCTTAATTCATTATTTGCATCAGTCTCCATACAAAAAGAAACTATAGCCAACCTACCAAAAAAAAAACCTACCGTAAAAGACAGACTAGAAATAAAAATTAAAATAAGCAAGAAAATGGTAAGAGAATATTTATCTGATCATGACTAATACAGATCACCGGAACCTGACATTACACCCTAGAATTCTGAAGGAGCTGGCAGATGTTATCTCAGAACCATTGTACCATATCTTTCAAAAATCTTGGAGCACCAGGGAAGTACCTGAGAATTGGACTCTTCAAGAAAGGGGGGATAAACAGACCCAGGAAACTACAGACCAATCAGCCTGACATCAATATCTGGGAAGGTACTGGAAAAGATAATCAAAAAACAGATTTGTAAACATCTAGAAACAAAGTTATAACTAATAGCCAGCACAGGTTTGTTAAAAATAAATCATGCCAAACCAATCTTATTTCATTCTTTGATAAAGTGACCAAATTAGTAGACCAGAAAAAAATGTAGTGGACATAGTATACTTAGATTTCAGTAAGGCATTTGACAAAGTAGACCACAAACTACTTCTTGGTAAGCTAGAAAAATATGGAATAGACAATATTACCACCAGATGGATTTGTAGCTGGCTGACAAACTCTATTTAATGAATAGTCCTTAATGATACTACATTTACATGGAGGGAAGTAAGCAGTGAGGTACCAGAAGGTTCCGTCTTAGGTGCAGTACTCTTCAATATTTTCATAAAAGACTTACACAAGGGAATAGAAGGGGAACTAATCAAATTTTCAGAAGACATTAAGCTGGCAGGAATAGTCAACACTCCAGAAGATAAGCTCAGGATTTGAAAACATCTTGACAGGCTTGACCAATGGACCCTATTCAACAAAATGAATTTTAATGTGGAGAAAAGCAAAGGAAAACTAAAGGCAGGAAAAACTAAAGGTACAAGTACAGATCAGGTGACACCTCGCTCAAAAACAGTAACTCTGAGAAGGACCTTGGCGTCCTAGTGGATGATCACTTGAATATAAACCAGCACTGTGTGGCAGCAACCAAAAAAGCTAATACAATCCTGGGTTGTATAAATAGAGGCAGGGGTGAAATGCTACCGGTTCGCACCAGTTCAGGCGAACAGCTTTTAAAAAAAGCTATCAGTTCATTCGAACCGGTATTTCCAACGATCAGCTGTGCCGCACGATTTACATTCACTAGAAAGCAGGAACTCCTGCTTTCTAGTGAATCTAAATCGTGCGGCACAGCTGTTCCCCCCTCCCCGCTGTTCTACTTACCTTCAAAAGGCTCCTTTTTCCATGCGAAGTGCGCGTTTTGTGTGCACTGTGCACACACACAGCATGTGTTTGGTGTGCACCATGTATGCGCGGGCAGCGAACCAGTGGCAACCCATGGAGGATTTCACCACTGATTAGAGGCATAGAATCAAAATCATGTGAAGAATTAGTACCGCTTTATAAATCTTTAATAAGACCACATCTGGAATACACAGAACAAAAAAGATGTTGAAACTTTGGAAACAGTTCAGAGAAGAACAACTAAGATTACCAAAGGCCTGGAGACTAAAACATATGAAGAATGGTTGCAGGATTTAGGTTTGGCTAGTCTAGAGAAGAGAAGAACTAGGAGTGCATGATAGCAATATTCCAATATTTGAGAGGTTGCCACAAAATAGAGGGAGGTCAAATTATTCTCCAAAGGACCAGAGGGGAGGACAAGAAACAATGGTGGGAAACTAATCAAGGAGAGAAGCAACCTGGAATTAAGGAGAGAAATTTCCTAACAGGACAATTAACCAGTGGAACAGCTTGCCTTCAGAAATCATGGGTGCTTCACCATTGGAGGTTTTTAAGAAGAGACTGGGCAGCCACTTGTCTGAAATGATATGGGTCTCCTGCTTGAGCAGGGCTTAGGGTCCCTTTCAGCTCTCTATTTCTATTACCATTGCCATCCTTTCCTTTACCTTCCTGTGCTCACATGCACACACCCCACATTCGTCTTTCACAGCTTCCCTGTGCTCGCACACAGATATGCGGCCACCAGCATCCTACTTCCCTGTGCCTTCCTATGCTTGCATGCACCCACCAACATCCTTCTTCCCTGACCTCCCTAAGTTTACACACACACACACCAGTGCCCTTTTTCCTCAGCCTCCCTATGCTTATTTGGCCCTGGCCTCTCTGTGCTCATATACCCACACATATATATCCTCTGTCCTCTTTCCTAGAATGTGGTGGTGCAGTTGTTAGAATGCAGTATTGCAGCTAACTCTGCCCACTACCAGGAATTCAATCCTGACCGGCTCAAGGTTAACTCAGCCTTCTGTCTTTCTGAGAACAGTAAAATAAGGACCCAGATTGTTGTGGGCAATGTGCTGACTGTAAATCGCTTAGAGAGGGCTGTAAAGCACTATGAGGATATGAAGTAATGGCTAGCTGATGAGAGCTAAATAGCTTGAAATACATCTATACTAGTCTCCCTTTATTTCTTTATCAGCAAAATATAAATTTTGCAATATAAATATAAATTTGATATATACACACACACGTACGCGCGCGCGCACACACACACACACACACACACATATATATATATACATGCTATTGCTATTTCTCCAGCCTCCCTAAACTTACACAACACTGCACCATCCTCCCAAGTCATCCATGGCCTGCATCAAAACTCCAAAGCCATGGCAAACCTATGGCGAACGTGCCCAAAGTGGCATGCGAAGCCATGTCACCTGGTATGCACGGTCTTGCCTGTTTGTCTTCCGGATCCATGGCGCACATGCATAAGCGATAATCAGCTGTCCTTCGCCCACGCGGCAGTGCCGAAAACTGGTGTGTGCATGCTCGCCAGCCAGCTGGTTGTCGAGTGTGCATGTGTGCCAGAACCCAGAAATTCGGCTTTCTGGAGTGCAATCCCTTCGCGCACACAGCAGTGCCGAAAACCTGCTTGCGCATGCACACCAGCACACCAGATCATTGGGTGCACATGCGCGCTGGAACCCGGAAGTTTCTGCTTTTCCGGAGCATGGTCCCGACGAGCATACACTTGTATGCATGACATTTCCACACGACAGTGCTGAAAAGGTTCGCCATCACTATTCTAGAAACTCCCCACTCCCCTTCAGTACTCCCACCTTGGACTCCCTCCACTTCCCATTTAAAAAACAATGTGTCTCCATGACTGCCTGCATTGCCATCACTGAGTGATGTGATCATGTGTTGTCAACTTTTACACACAAATCCCTTAGTGATAGGAATCGGTTCCAGTTGCGAAATATCTGTATATAATAACTTTTCAGTACTTCAGCTTTGAGTACATTAAGAGCTCTGTAAAGTGTTCAATTCCAGTATTACTATCTAAATATCTTTTTTATTTTGCTTTGACTTGCAATGCTCAGTGTTATTTTCCTTGATAATAATGGATACAACGAATTCCATAGTAGATTTTCTCTTATCTAAATTATATTGAAGCATTGTCATGTAGTAATTTCTGTTATGCATAGCATTTTGTGCATTTTCAATAATTATAAAGTACATTCTTAATTGTATTTCACATTCAGAAATATTTGTCTTATGATTTTTTTTCCTTGAATCTGTTGCTCCCTTTTTACTTTTGTGGTAAAACAGTTTAAATTTTGAAACATGAAAAATAATACATATAGGCTTCTTTATTGAATAAATTGCATGTTTTTATTTTGTTAATATTTTTATTAATATAAATTGTTAATATTTTTCAGTTTGAATCAATTATTTCCTGTATTTCTATAGTTTCTCTATGTTCAGATTTAGCTCTTGTTAGTCTACATTCATATTCCCAAGCTAATTAGACAAATACTGTATAAAAATAATTACATAAGAACAATTTGATGCTTTTTTGTATGTGTATGCCTTAATCATGCTTGATTCCTAATGACTGTCAGGAGAATGTAGTTTGCCATTCCTAGGGCTGTAAGAGTGTGACTGGCCCAAAGTGACCCACATGACTTCATTTCTATGACAGTTTCTCAGTCTAATCCAATGCATACACCAAAATCACTGTTACTTGGTATTTACAAATACATATATTACTAGTATAGCTTAGAATCATTTTCTGGCTAAGGCAGTCTTATTTTTCCTTTGATGTCTTTGTTTCTTATCAAAATTTCATCTGATTCATCACAAATTTTCCAAGTGAAAAATGTTATACATTCCTATTCAGAAGTCAGAGACACTCATTGAATAGTTGAGTAATAGTTATAATCTAATGACTAGATTAGTGATGGCTAACCTTTTTGCCATCGTGTGTCAGGAGGCAGGGCAGGGCACGTGCGCCCGTGCCCTTACCCATAAGTTTTTACGCCCCACCTCCGTGCATGCGTGTGGGACACCCCCCTCCCCCCGCTCCTGGCATGCAGTGGCCCAGTAGGCCCATTTTACTTTCTCACCTGTGTCCAGGGCCTCTCTAGGAGACTGGGGAGGGTGAAAACAGCCTTCCCCACCTCCACTCCAGAGGTCCTCCAGAGGCAAAAAACGACCCATTTGACAACGTCCAATGCCAGAAGTTGTTAAACTGGCTGTTTTGGCCTCTGGGAGGGTGGGGAAGGACGTTTTTGCCTTCCCCAGACTCCTAGAGAGACCCTGGAGCTAAGTGAGAACCCCCCCAGACCCTCCGGAAGCAGGAAACAGCCTGTTTCCCTACTTCTGGTGGACCCAGAAGACCCGAAAATCAACTGACGCGCGCCAGAACTGAGCTCGCGTGCCCACTGATATGGCTACGCATGCCATCTGTGGCATGCATAAATAAATAAATAAACTTTATTGTCATTGTATGTGTATAAACGAAATTTACTTGACACCCAAAGACCAGGTCCCACACACATAATCCCCAAACACACTCCCACCCACCACAATTCCCCACCCCGAAACCACCCAAACATCCACACAACAGACCAAGTCCAACAGCTCACTGATGGTGGCCCTTTAGTTTAAGGTGACCAGATTTTAACATTGGTAAAGAGGGACACCATTGACCGGGGGGGGGGTTTACTACCAGCTCTGTGGGCGTGGCTTATTTTGTGGGCGTGGCTTGGAGGACATGTGACTGGGTGGGCGTGGCTAGCTGGTCAGGTGGCCATGGCTATGTGTATACTATAGGGACTATTCAGAGGACTGAAAAAAGGCATTTCTGACAGGTCCTCACACTTTTGACTGGTCCTCACACTTATGACCATCCTCAGCATTCTTAACAACCATGTCACTCATTTCACAACTGCTTCTCTTCACCATGGTGATAAGATAGGGCAAAAAACATAAAATGTGAGGACAGTCGTAAATTCGAGAACTGGTCAAAAGTGCGAGGACCAGATCAAAAAATTGGTATTTCGCAACAGGATGAGAATTTGATAAAACAAATAAGAGATAAAAGTCAAATGCATATAAAAAGGTTGTATAATGTGTTAGTGGAAATAGATTCAGAAACAGAGCTAGTCAAGGACTGTATGATAAAATGGGTGCAAAATGTAGGAAAACCAATAATGATGGAAACATGGGAAAAGATATGGGTTAGAAATGTAAGATTTACACAAGCTCAAAATTTAAGAGAGAACTTTTATAAAATGTTTTATAGATGGCATTTAGATCCAAAAAAACTAGACTGTATGTATCCAAATTTACAACCTAAATGTTGGCGATGTGAGTGTGAAGATGCTACGTATTTTCATATATGGTGGACATGTAAAAAAATTAAGGCTTTTTGGATAAAAATATGGTGGATTATGCAAAATATTTTAAAGAAAAAGATTAAATTTACACCACAGTTTTTTTTTTTTGTTGGGAATAGTTACAGATTGTACTGTAATAGAAACTAAGTTGGTTTTGAATTTAATAACAGCTGCCAGGTTATTGGTGGCACAGTATTGGAAGAAGGAAGATCCACCTACTATTGAGGAATGGACACTAAAAGTCATGCATTTGGCAGAGATGGCAAAAATTTCAGTATATCTTAAAGACCGTTCAAACAAAAGATACATAACGGAATGGAGAAGATGGATTGACTATATTCAAAACAAGTATCAGACTAAGAAGTTTTCCAGCACTCTGCTCCTGCAATCCACCTCTGGGTTCCTTCCTCATCGCTTCTCTTTGACTGGGTGATATTTTTAAACTGTCTCTTCGTGCTGTGGCCACGCCCACTTTCCCATGATGCACCAGTCTTTTCACTCAGTCGCTGACTGACTGGTGTGCTTTTTTCTTCGTGCTGGATTTCTTTGGTGATTTTAGCTTCGTTGCGTTAGGTTTTTACTTTATTTTTCTTAGCTTTTTCTTTCCTCAGTGAGAGCCCTTTCTGTGAGCTGCAGGGCATGAGAGTGGGGCTTGGGGACCCAGCCCGTCTTCCACCGGGATTCCTATCTTCTGCTGACCGCAGCTCGGGATTCCGACCCTTCGGGGCGGTTCCCTGCCTTTCTATAGCCGCCGGTGTGTGGCGTGGGGCTTTGCGCTTGCCGGTTTCCCCCCCCCACACACACACACACCATTTACTGTCAACGAACTTTTTGGCTCTCCTAGGGCGGCTCCGGAGCTCTTCGCAAGGTTTGCCCAGCGGGCTCTGACGTTTGATTATTTCCACCGCTGCTGCTCGTGTGCGCAGCGCTCAGCACGTCTGCCGTTTCAAATTTACCGCTCCAAGCAAGGGTTCAGATCGGAAGCTGCACCTGATCATTCTGGAATGCTGACCTGCCGACGGTGGTGATCTTTGCTGGCGCCCGTCCTTCGGGCGGCGCCTCGTGCATTTTGGCAGTTGGACCTCTTCATTTCGGCCATCAAGCTGCGGCTCTCCCCTTTCCTGCGCTGTCGGCCATTTTCCTTCGATCTCGCAGCCGCCATTTTGTTGTTGTGTTTGGTGCCAAAACCGCTACAAGCGGTCTTTCTATCTGACGGGCAGGCTTGAGTTTACCCGTTTTCTGTCGGGTCGCCATTTATTTGTGTTGCCCCTGTTTCTGTGCTATTGTGCTGCTTTTTTGGTGAGCGCTCATTCTCATCCCTTGCGGTTTTTTTGTGGCAACCACCAGCTGTCCCACTGACTTTGGGCCCTCAGCAATTTTCTGACATCTTAACAAGCCATTGCCGTCATTATTTTGGAAATTTGGCTGGACTGCATCAGTTGTCCGTGGCCTTATTGGTGTCTCAGTGTATATAGTTTGGATTATTACAGTTGTTGTTTTTTTGCCTTTTAATATTTAAAAAAATAAAAAAATAAAAAAAATATTATTAATAATTATTTTAAAAAAAACAAAAAAACAACAAAAAACAAAGGGATGTATTAAGAATGGCGGATGCTTATCTATCATCTGACATGGAGCATGAGCCTAATCCACCTAGGGCTCCGGCCAAACACAAATCTAAATCACGTGGCAGATTGGCTTCTGCCTCTGAGGACTCCCGCCAGCATAGGTCGGTGGCGGCGGTGGACAAGGACGCTCAACAACGCCACAAGGCCCTTGAGCGCCAATATGACAAGGCCAGACAGGCCACTTTGGCCTCTGTTTTTGCCACCGGCCAGGCTCCTTCTTCTCCAAGTCGAGAATCTACAACTGGTCCAATACTGCCAAGTGCTTCGGGGCGGCTGTCCAAGGGAGCTTCTATTTCACTGCTGGACGTTTCATCGGTCAGTCTACTTCCTCCTATTTCTCCTTCTACATCTCGTCCCGAGGCGACCTTCACACCAACCGCCGCCGGTCTTTGCGGAGCTGATGGCCAGTTATTGTCTTCCCAGGTGGACTTGCAACTCTTACTATCAAATGCGCTGTCCTCACTACTGGCCGCAGGAATCCAACAGCCGTCCAGTCTACAAGCTCAGGCACCTCCGCAACAGGTGTCTCAGCCTCCTACTCTGCCTCCTTCGAAGTCTTCTCACCACTTCGCACCCGAGTCTTCGGAGGAATCTGATCAAGGGGATGATGCAATGGAGGACTTGGAATTTTAGGAGGATGAAGGCCTTACACCTGATGTTCCTGCTTTTGCTGGCCTTTTCAGACCTTCTTTGTTTAAATCCCTCCCACACAGAGCGCGTCAGATCACGAACATGTCTGCTTCAACCGCTACACCATCTGAGTCTGCTTCCACGTTGGCCCCCCATGAGGCTTCGTTTTCGTCTTCCAAGCCGGGCAGGGACTTCATTCCCTGCCCTCAGCTTTTTTCTGACGTGTTACAATCGCCTTGGTCTCAACCGGCTTCTTCAATGGGCCCTAATAGTATTGATAAGAAGCTATATTGTACCGGATTTGGACGCCATGCTGAGTTTGCCCGTGGTGGATACACCGATTGCCAATCTGTCTTCATCGTCGTTACTCTCCACTGATTCACTGGACGGCTTGAAATCGGAGGACAGGAAGTCTGAGCTCTCTTTCCGTAAGGAACATCAAGCCTTAGCATGGACGATCAAGACCGCGACCGCTACATCATTTTTTAATTGGGCAACACTGCTGTGGCTAAGGCAAGTTCAGGATAGGCTGCCGCCAGAAGATACACGCCTACACCAAGACATAAAATTGTAGCTGCTACGGAGTATTCAGCTGACGCTTCCCTGAATTCTGTGAAGTTTGCCTCCAGGGCGTTGGCGTCGTCAATAACATCCCGTCGCTTCTTTTGGCTTCGGAACTGGAGGGCCGACTCCAAGGCCAAATGGCGCTTGGCAGCGGCTCCATACAAGGCTCCGAATCTGTTTGGCTCCGCTCTCGATCCTGTTCTTATTGAGGATAAGGACAAACGGAAGGTTATGCCAACATCATCATATCGCAGGCCTGAACGACGTTATACGCCTTACTATCAAAAACAGTCCTTTCGGACGACGTCGGGTTCGTCTGGCCCCTATTCGCAGCACCCGCAATACTTCGGTTCTGACCATTCCTCTGATCGCCAGCGGTTTCGTGACAGGTCCAGAAACACTGCTGCCTCCAAGCGTCCTTTCTGTGGATCCAGATACCGGCAATTTCGCAGGGGGAAATGACTGCAGGACGCAGGATCCCATCGGCGGTCGCCTGCAACTTTTTCGTCATCAATGGGAGCAGTCGACCACGGACGCATGGGTCCTCTGTATGGTGGCCTCCGGCTTGTTGATCGAATTTCTGGGGTGTCCCCCATCTCGTCACATTTGTTGCCCTGCACCACGTTCACCCGAAATGGGGTGCCTTCTACAGAAACAGGTCCTCCATCTACTCAACATCAAGGCGATAGAGAAGGTCCCGCCGGAACAACATGGCTTGGGCTTCTATTCAACTCTCTTTCTGGTCCCGAAACATTCCGGAGGTTGGAGGGCCATCTTGAACTTGAAACATCTCAACTTCTCCGTCTGTTATCACAGATTCAAGATGCACTCCCTGGGGTCCATCCCGGGGGGGGGGGGTTTCGTCGTGGCGACCTCCTTCAATCAGTCGACCTCAGGGAGGCATATCTGCATGTTCCAGTTTTTCCCGCACACAGGAAGTTTCTACGCTTTCAAATTGGGGAAGACCATTATCAATATTGCGCGATGCCCTTTGGCTTATCCTCTGCCCCAAGGACCTTCACCAAATTGATGGCTGTCGTGGCGGCTTCCCTCCGAAAGATCCCGGTTCAGGTACTCTGTTATCTCGACGACATCCTGGTTTTGTCATCTTCCAGGAGTCAGGCAGCCCGAGACCTTCGACTCGTCATCAAGGTATTCCAGGACCATGGATTTTCAATAAATTTTCCAAAGAGTCACCTTCACCCGTCCACGTCACTACTGCACTTGGGGGCAGTGATCGACTCTACGCAAGGTCAGGTGTTTCTTTCCCCAGACAGAATCCGGAACATTCAAGATCTGATCCGTCAAATTCTTTCCCATTGGTCCGTCCCTCTTCTCCAGCTCTCACAACTACTGGGGAAAATGGTCTCATGCTTCACGATTGTGCCGTGGGCTCGACGCCACGCAAGGCCGCTGCAATGGTTCCTGCTCCTTTTCCAACGTTCGGGCCGCAGCGACTCCTCCCACAAAGTGTCTCTTGACTTCATCTGTCGTTCCAGTGGTGGATGGGTCCAGCCATTCACAAAGGCTCGCATTTTCTGATACAGGACCGACTGACTCTGACTTCGGATGCCATTCTTCGGGCCTGGGGTGCCCACCTTCTGAATCAGGTAGTGCAGGGCCGTTGGTCCGACTCAGAAAAAGATCACAACATCAATCTGTTGGAACTGAGGGCCATCCGGCTAGCCCTCCGCCATTTTCAATCGCAGTTGGAGGGTCACCACGTGCTTGTCCTCACGGGCAACATTACAACCAAGGCCCATGTAAACAAAGAAGGAGGGACTCATTCGAGGCCTCTGATGCTGGAAGCGGAGCATCTATTCCGTTGGGCGGAACGCCATGTTCTCTCCCTGAGAGCCGATCACATCTCAGGCGCGGACAATGTGCGGGCCGATTGGCTCAGCAGGCAAAGTCTCAATCAATCGGAATGGCAACTGGACCCAAGCCTGTTTCGCGAGGCCACTCGCATCTTCGGCATGCCTGTAGTAGACTTGTTCGCCAGCCCGTCGAACGCCCAACTGCCTCATTATGTGACTCGTTACCCGTGCCATACAGCAGTGGATCAGGACGCGCTCCGGTGCCGCTGGCCTCCAGGGCTCTTGTACGCCTTCCCCCTGGCTCCATTGATTCCCCAGGTGATTCGGAGGCTGTTGGAGGAACGAGCCGAACTGCTTCTGGTGGCCCCTGACTGGCCTCGTCAGCAGTGGTACGCGGATCTGGTGGCGCTGTCGACCCGTCCACCGTGGCTGATTCCACCGGAACGTATCTCCTTACGTCAAGGGGCCATCGACCATCCAGACCCAGGGTGGCTCCGATTGGCTGTTTGGCGTTTGAGCGGGTCATCTTGCGAAAGGACCGACTCCCCGACTCCGTCATAAGTACGATCCAAGCTTCCCGAAGACCATCGACATCGTGGATATACGAGTCGTCCTGGAGATCATTCTGTGCCTGGTGTGCAACGAACCTGGTGGACCCTACTTCGGCCAGGATTGAGGACGTCCTGTGTTTCTTGCAATCCGGTTTAGACAAGGGATTGTCACCATCTACTCTTCGTCGTCAGACGGCTGCGCTGTCTACAGTCATAAGGTGCCCCCCTTATTCATCTTTAGCTCTGCATCCACTGTTTAAGGGGTTTCTTCACAGGGCCATGAATCTATGCCCGCTTCCTGTCCATCGGTACCCGACCTGGGACCTTTCTCTTGTCCTTCAAGCCCTGATGTCTCCCCCGTTTGAACCACTGGGATCAATTCCCCTCAAATTTTTGTCGCTCAAGGTAACTTTCCTTTTGGCTGTCACCTCGGCCAGACGTGTATCTGAGCTCTCAGCTCTATCGATTAGAAAGGATCTCTGTATTTTCCAACCTAATACAGTGATACTGCGTCTGGATCCTGCATTCTTACCCAAAGTGAATTCATATTTTCATCGTGCTCAGGAGCTCATCCTTCCGGATTTCTGCCCGTCACCACAACATCAACGTGCGTAGAGCTCTGCGTCATTATATTCGCAGAACTGAATCATTCCGGAAAACTGAGGCTCTTCTAGTGTCTTTTCATCCACCCTCCTTGGGTCAGAAGATTTCTCCATCCACCGTGGGCAGGTGGATTAAGTCGTGCATAGCTACAGCTTACCAGCAACGTTCCCGATCTGTTCCGGATCGAATTTTACCACATTCCACATGGAGTGCGGCATCGTCAGCTGCCTGGGCTACGCAGGCCTCAGTTTCTGACATTTGTAGGGCCGCTACTTGGTCTTCTGTGACACCTTTCATCAGGCATTATCGTATTGATGCTTATGCATCCGCCGAAGCCTCTTTCGGCCGACGTGTCCTTCAAAGTGTCATTGACGTCCAGGCTCGGGGCCCAATTAGTCTCCCACCCTTGGGATCTGAACTTTGGTATATCCCAGAGGTGGATTGCAGGAGCAGAGTGCTGGAAAAAGAACGTTGTCTTACCTGAACGTTCCTTTTCAGCTCTCTGTGACTGCAATCCACTCCCACCCTGTTGGTTACTGACTGTTCTGGTTTTGCACTGGTTCCAGAGTTCATGGTTTATAAATTTTTGTTACAGTTATTTCTGAATTTTTTTGACTAGTTAGTCACACCTTCATTCAAAGACTGGTGCATCATGGGAAAGTGGGGCGTGGCCACAGCATGAAAAGATAGTTTAAAAATATCACCCAGTCAAAGAGAAGCGATGAGGAAGGAACCCAGAGGTGGATTGCAGTCGCAGAGAGCTGAAAAGGAACGTTCAGGTAAGACAACGTTCTATTCATATAGTTTATGAGTGAAACATTTTTAACTTTTAGCTTATGTTTATAGTGTTTTGAGTTATAAGGAGTTAAATACCTAGAAAGAATTTGAAGTCAACAATTTGTTAGCATATTTTAGTTTTATGTTTGTGGATGCTATACCCTGTGCTTGTTCTGGGAAGTCAAGGGAGTGGGGTGGGGGGAAGGCTGAGGGGGGAGGGGTGAGAGGGCAAGGGGGGAGGGAAGGGCTGAGGGGGGAAGGGCGGGGGGAGAAAATGTTTGTATTTCTTATAAAACTTTTCAATAAAAAAAAAGTGCGAGGATCAGTCAAAAATAAATTTTTCAGCCCTCGGAGTAGTCCATATGCATAAAAGAATACAGCAATAGAGGGATGAAGGAAGGGAAGGGAAATTAAGAGTAGGAGTGAGGGTAAGAGAGGGAGGAAGAGAGGAGGAGGAGGAGAAGGAGAAAGGAAGAGGAAGTAGGGAGGAGAAGAAGAGGGGGGAAGAGAAAGTAAGAAGGAAAGAAAAGAGGTAGGTTTGAGGAGAAAGATTGCTTACAATAAAAAAGATGAAAGGGAAGAAAGCCAACCCCAAACAAATATAAAGATATTAAGATAAAGAATGAATTGTTAAACTTTAAAGAATAAAAGAGAACAAATATGAACAAATAACAATAATTAGAAACACACATACAAACATACAATGTATTTTCTTTGAACAGAGTATTTGGCGGGTTCACAAATTTAAACAGTGTTTAGTCATTTCAATTAAATTTACAATTTCTATATTTCCTTTTTGCCATATTTATTCATCTATTTTTTTAAAAAACCAATATTACCTTTCATCCTCATCTCTAATCTTAATCAAATTAATCAAATCCCATTGTCATCTATTTTTATATCCATCCTCACATTGGTTAATTATGTAATATTACAGTTGTTTAATATGAATTCAACATTTTAATATAAATCAATTAGTTATATAACTACCTTTTTTGTATATTAATCAATATGAATATGAATATTCCAATTATTTCCATGCAATCCAATTTCTTACAAATTAATTATATTTACCAATAATAATAAACCAAATAATTTCCCCCATATATTCCTCCGAACCACAACTTAACCATTTCTGCTTTCAACACAATATACAATTAATAGTATCTCAATTATTACAATTCCCTAGTTAAATAGAGCTTTTTTTCTTTTGTGTTTTAAAATCTTGAACCTCCTCTTTTGCCCTAAATTTCCCATTGTTTGCAGTTTTGCACCTACCTTTTTTGGTGAGGGAAAAAAAAAAAGAAATCTCTCTCTGCCTCATTTTTTCACATTGTAGCAAAGACCCTGCTTTACTTTCAGTTTCGCTTTTTCAGCATAGCTAGGGGAAAAAAAATCTGCTCCAGCAATTTACCTCTTTGCAGCTAGCTAGCCCTCCGCAAAACAGCTGAGAGCAAATCAGCTGAGAGCCAGGAGGCTGATCAAATCAACTTATGGTAATTAACCTATGCTGAAGCTGAAAGGGGCTGTTTTTTCTATTTTTGCAGGCACCAGTCTTCTCATTTGTTTTCTTTTAACACTGATCAGCTGTAGGGCGGCCCTTTGAAGCCCCGCGGCAAGAATTTAAAAGTTTTTTTCCCCTCTAGCCATCAGCTGGAACTCAGCAATAGATTGGGAGTGGGCGGGGTAAGCGAATGGGGACCAGCGATCCAACAGAGGCAGAAGGTGAGGGTGAGTGAAAACAGTATATTCCCTTCCCATTCTCCCACCATTCCCTAGCTTGTCCTGCATTCTTTCCAAAAATCGGGACTTTTTTAAAACACCGCGGGACGCGGGACAAATTGCTAAAAATCGGGACTGTCCCGCCAAAAGCGGGATGTCTGGTCACCATACTTTAGTTTTTTGTTGAGTGCAATTATAGCTCTGGGATAAAAACTATTCAAAAAACGTGTGGTCCGAGTTTTAATTGTTCTGTATCTTCTGCCAGAAGGCAACAATCCAAAAGATTGTAAGCAGGATGGGAAGAGTCTCTGAGAATGTTATGCAACTTCCTCAAACAGCAAGATTTGAAGATGTTGTCCAGGGCTAGTAGCTGGAGTCCGATAATATTCTGAGCAGTTTTAATGATACTCTGTAGAGCTTTTTTGTCCACTACAGAGCTGCTCCCATACCATGGAAGAATGCCGTATGTCAGGACACTCTCAATGGTGCTGCAATAGTAGGACAGAAGCAGATGCTGAGATAGATTTATCTTCCTGAGCATTCTCAGGAAATACAGCCTCTTCTGTGCCTTCTTCACAAGCATGTTAGTATTCATAGTCCATGAGAGGTCCTTCGAAATATAAGTGCCCAGAAAGTGCCATAAGTTCGCCATCACGGGACTAGATAATCATCTACAATTTTTTGTACAGTAAGAATTTCTTCACATATTAACAAAAATGATTCTCTAGTATAAAGTATCTTCAGGAAGCTGCATGCTTGCTTCTAAACCCCAGTGAAGAATTGTGTAGATAATAATCATATGGTTATAAAATCCCAAGGTTTGGGGGCTAATGTGCATTTTATTTTGCGGGGGGATATATTTGGGGAAAAGGGGGGAAACTAGACAGAATAGTGAAAAAGGTATTGTTAATTAATTTAAATTAGGTAAAATGTGATTATCCTTGTATATATCTTTTGTAATATAATATCTAATACAATTTAATGATAGTCTTGAGAGGGATTTTGGGAGATACAGTACATCCAAGTTTTTCAAGGTTCACATGAACCTTGAGTCTTCAGTTTTGCATCCTACTTTAATAGTACTTCATTGTTTGATGTAACTTGTGTAGTATTATTGATTATGTCATTTGCCATTCCTTATTTTTAGTGCACTATTTTCTTTGTAGTGCCTTCTCCTGGTGCCCTGATGACAGATAGTCTTACATCATTGGGAACGGCAAAGGAAGTTGTAGCTATTAAAGACTATTGTCCAAACAACTTTACTACATTGAAGTTTTCCAAGGGGGACCATCTCTATATCTTAGATACCTCAGGAGGTGAGTGGTGGTATGCACACAATACCACAGAAATGGGCTATATTCCATCCTCCTTCGTGCAGCCCATAAACTATTGGAACTCTTCATTAACTGACAGTGGAATGATAGACTATCTCTTTGAAAGTTCTGATGAAGGAGCAAAAGAGTTGGATCTGCTTGGAGACTGGTCAGATGCAAAGTGGAATTTAGCTAAAAACAATCCTTTTTTGAACAGCATTGAAACTACTAACCATTTTCTGAATGGAAATATGAAAGAAATGTCAGAAAAAAACAAAGAGGGTTCTTCCCAAATCACAATGGATTTGTTACTCTTTGATACAGTGCCTACATTTACAGGGCCAAGTTCTGCAGCAAATAGCAGTGCAGATAATAATCTTGACAAAGTGCCATCAGTGAATGGATTTGATTTTGAGCAAGCAAACAGACGAGACAATCCTTTTTTTAGAAGCAAACGCTCATACAGTTTATCAGAGCTCTCTATACTTCAGGCAAAATCAGAAAGTCCATCAGGTTTCTTTACTGGATTGAAATCTCCTACCCCAGAGCAATTCCAAAGTAGAGAAGATTTTAGGGTTGCATGGCTAAGTCATCGGAAACTAGCAAGATCATGCCATGATTTGGATTTGCTGGGTCAGAACCCTGGTTGGGGTCAGACACAACCTATGGAGACCAACATAGTTTGCAAACTGGATAGTTCAGGTGGTGTAGTTCAGCTTCCAGATACAAATATTAATATTCATGTACCTGAAGGACATGTGGCTGATGGAGATGCACAACAGATCTCTGTGAAAGCTCTTTTGGATCCACCACTGGAACTCAACAATGACAAATGCAGTACCATAAGTCCTGTGCTAGAAATTAAGCTGAGCAACATGGAAATCAGAACACCCATTATATTGGAAATGAAAATTTCAGCAGAAGTTAACAATGACATTGTGAGCAAGAATTTAGTAGCTTTAAGGTGCCTGCGGAGTGATGTGAAGGAAGGCCCATATACTCCAATGGCACTAACTTACTGTTATGGAGGCACGATCCAGGTTCAGTTGGAGAACCTGGAGCCCTGCATGTATATAGCTATTGTAGCCCAAGGACAGAACATTTCATATCCTTACACGGTTTGGGATTATATCAGTAAAAAAATTACAATTGGGGTCTATGGTCCAAAATACATACATCCTTCATTTAAAACTGTAGTTGCTGTATTTGGACATGATTGTGCCCCAAAGAGTCTTCTAGTGAATGAAGTTACACGTCAAGTACATAGTGCAGCACCTGTAATGCTGCATTTGTGGGGAAAACACCAGTTCTTCTTATTAAGGCCACAAGACTTAAAACTTTGTATGTTTTCAAATATGCCTAATTATGAGGTGAAAGCCAGTGATCAGGCAAAAATGGTGAGAGGATTCCAAATGAAACTTGGCAAAGTCAGTCGCCTCATTTTCCCCATCATATCACATGATCCTAATGAGCTGTCTGATTTTACTTTAAGACTACAAGTCAAAGATAACAAAGATGTTATGCTTGCTCAGTTCTGTGTACAGACACCTCAGCCACCTCTTAAAAATGCTGCTAGGTGCACTAGACAGCGAAGGTTTCTGAAAAAAAATGAAATTGGGAAAATAATTTTGTCTCCTCTTGCGACCACCAGCAAATATCCTGTTTTTCAAGATCGGACTGTCACTGGTTTAAAATATGGCAAAATGCTGAAAACAGTAGTGAGGCAAAATAAGAACCATTATCTCTTGGAGTATAAGAAAGGAAATGCTATAGCTTTGCTAAGTGAGGAGAAAATCAGATTGAAAGGTCAGCTCTGGACCAAGGAATGGTACATTGGATACTATCATGGTAAAATTGGCCTAGTCCATACTAAAAATGTTTTAATTGTTGGAAAAGTCAAACCAAATTATTTCTTTGGACCTGAGCTTACTACAAGTATGTTGCTGGAGCAAATTCTAAGACCTTGCAAATTTCTTACCTATATCTATGCTTCAGTAAGGACTTTACTCATGGAAAATATTAGCAGCTGGCGTGCCTTTGCAGATGCTCTGGGATATGAGAACTTGCCACTTGCTTTTTTCTGTCGAGCAGAATTGGACAGTGAGCCAGAATGTGTTGCTTCTGTGTTGGAGAAATTGAAAGAGGACTGTAATAATTCAGAAAGTAAAGATAAGAAATCTTTCCAGAAAGAACTGATGTTGGTAAGTATTTTCACTGTTCATTGTTTTAGCTTCTTGTTGGTTAACTTGTTGGTACAGTTAAAGAATGAGGAAATAATAACTGGGTTTTAGCAGTGTCTATGTAGTGTTTAACTATGAATATAAGGTCTAGCAACCAAGGCAGTACCTATTGCTTGCTTCTAAAACAATTCAGCTAAAAAGAACAGTTTTTTTAAAAGAATGTATTAAGCATTTGATTACACTTTTCTGCCAACCTAGCAGTTCGAAAGCATGTAAAAAATGCAAGTAGAAAAATAGGGACCATCTTGGTGGGAAGGTAACAGCATTCCATGCACCTTTGGCATTTAGTCATGCCGGACACATGACCACGGAGACATCTTTGGACAGCGCTAGCTCTTCAGCTTTGAAACGATGAGCACCACCTCCTAGAGTCAGGAACAACTAGCACATATGTGCAAGGGGAACCTGATACTTTTCCTAAAATATACCAGTAGCCCTTTGAACAGTATCATCAACAAGAATTTGACTGACTAGTCAAATCAAAAAGTACTGTATGTCACTTTTTTGTGTCTTCTAGTCAAGGTTGATTCCTGGCAACTTACCTGGATGAGTAACTGTGAACAAAATGAAGTAATTGCTAAAAGAGGACTACTTGCCCTACAGCTGGATAACAATGTCACTTCTGAAGAATATAGAAAATAGTTTGTGACATGACAGAATTGTGTTTACCACATATAAGGCCTATTTTTAGGTGATGCTTTGACAATTGGAAGTGCCCTGAAGGAATTAGGACTGTGATGGTGAACCTATGGCACCCATGCCCAAAGTGGCATGTGAAGCCATGTTGTCCGGCATGCGTGGCCTTGCCTGTTTGTCTTCTGGGTTTCTGGTGCACATGCGCGAGCAACGATCAGCTGTTCTTTGTGCATGCAGCAGTGCCGATAACCGGCCTGCGCATGCGTGCCGGCCAGCTCATCATCAGGTGCGCATGTGTGCCAGAACCGGAAGTTCGACTTTTCCGGAGTGCAATCTCTTCGTGCAAGCGCCAGTGCTGAAAACCAGCCTGCGCATGCACACTGGTTACCTGATCGTCAGGTACATATGCACACTAGAATATGGAAGTTCAGCTTTTCCAGACCCCGTCCCTGACACTCGGTGCCAAAAAGGTTCCCCATCACTGTATTAGGACATAGCCCTAATATCAAGAATGGCAGTCGTGCACTATTGAAAATGAATAATAATGTTAACTCTCACATAGGAAAAAGAGTCAACAAAATATATTTTAATTTTAGAAAGCAAAGACAGCAGAATTATTCAGAGTGCTTAGAAGACATAATAGTAAGAAATGAGATTAAATTACAAGAAAGTAGATTTTTGATGGCTGTCAAGGAGTTCAGTGATGGAATAGTCTGTATCAAGAGATGGTGGAATTTCTTTCTTTTTTTTTTTCTTTTTTTTTTTGCAAAAAGTTTTTTTTTTCCCAACACACAAATTACATCTTTTCGGAACAGAGCCCTGATCCGGTCATCAATTTATACAGGGTTTTTTTTTTTCCATCTTTTACAAAATTTTGTATATTCTATTTTGCCATAACGCTTATTTCTTAATCTTAACTCACCTATCTCCACTAATACCATCTTTAAAAAATTAAGTCAAATTTACTTAATCAAAACAATTACCCTTCTATTAACCCCCCTTAAATCTTAATTCAGTTAATACTTTATAGTACATTTCACAATTCTTACCCTAAATCCTCACTATTAACAATACTTAATCTTAAATCATCTCCCGTATTACCATTTTATAAAAAGTTTACTCTTATTTATTTAATCAAAACAATTACTCTTCTATTAATCCATTTTAAATCTCAATTCAATTAATACCTCATAATACATTTCACAATTCTTAGCCTAAATTCTCACTATTAAGAATACAGGTCAAACATGTTTATGTTTCAAAATCTTATTTCCCTTTCTAAAACTTCCCCACATTTTTTACTTCGTATAATGCTCAATAAATTTTTATTTCCTTATTACTTCACCAAATTTAGATCCTATCTCTAATCCCAAAAATATAGCAATTTAACATTGAAACATAGTTCTTAATTCAAATAAAACTACAATACAATTTTCCAATTATTTCCCACAATTCTATCTCTTTAACCATACCATTTGTATAAAAACCAGTTTGAGTAATTCTTATTTGTAATTCATAGTTCTATATTATTTCAATCTTCTTTTCTTTTTTGCTTAGATAGATATATTATCAAAAATATTGAAAATATTGAAAATATTAAAGTTATTGAAAATATTCAAATTATTACAATTGTTATAGGTATTTAAACAATATCCCAGTTTTTATAGTCATCAATTATTCTCAAGTAATACCATGTAACATCTTAATAAAAATTGATTCATTATGTCCATTGATATATTTTCTTTTAACATAGTCTATTTCTCATATATTATAGCTTCCATCCATATTTCAATTTTAAGTACAGTGGGGCAAAAAAGTATTTAGTCAGCCACTAATTGTGCAAGTTCTCCCACTTAAAAAGATGAGAGAGGCCTGTAATTGTCATCATAGGTAGACCTCAACTATGAGAGACAAAATGAGAAAACAAATCCAGACAATCACATTGTCTGATTTGGAAAGAATTTATTTGCAAATTATGGTGGAAAATAAGTATTTGGTCAATATCAAAAGTTCATCTCAATACTTTGTTATATATCCTTTGTTGGCAATGACAGAGGTCAAACATTTTCTGTGAGTCTTCACAAGGTTGGGGCACACTGTTGCTGGTATGTTGGCCCATTCCTCCATGCAGATCTCCTCTAGAGTAGTGATGTTTTGGGGCTGTCGCTAGGCAACACGGACTTTCAACTCCCTCCAAAGGTTTTCTATGGGGTTGAGATCTGGAAACTGGCTAGGCCACTCCAGGACCTTGAAATGCTTCTTATGAAGCCACTCCTTCGTTGCCCAGGCGGTGTGTTTGGGATCATTGTCATGCTGAAAGACCCAGCCACATTTCATCTTCAATGCCCTTGCTGATGGAAGGAGGTTTGCACTCAAAATCTCACGATACATGGCCCCATTCATTCTTTCCTGTACACAAATCAGTCATCCTGGTCCCTTTGCAGAGAAACAGCCCCAAAGCATGTTGTTGCCACCCCCATGCTTCACAGTAGGTATGATGTTCAACTCGGCATTCTCTCTCCTCCAAACACGACGAGTTGTGTTTCTACTTTGGTTTCATCTGACCATATGGCATTCTCCCAATCCTCTTCTGGATCATCCAAATGCTCTCTAGCAAACTTCAGATGGTCCCGGACATGTACTGGCTTAAGCAGGGGGACACGTCTGGCACTGCAGGATCTGAGTCCCTGGCGCCGTAGTGTGTTACTGATGGTAGTCTTTGTTACGTTGATCCCAGCTCTCTGCAGGTCATTCAGTAGGTCCCTCCATGTGGTTCTTGGATTTTTGCTCACTGTTCTTGTGATCATTTTGACCCCACGGGGTGAGATCTTGAATGGAGCCCCAGATCAAGGGAGATTATCAGTGGTTTTGTATGTCTTCCATTTTCTAATTATTGCTCCCACAGTTGATTTCTTCACACCAAGTTGCTTGCCTATTGCAGATTCAGTCTTCCCAGCCTGGTGCAGGTCTACAATTTTGTTTCTGGTGTCCTTCAACAGCTCTTTGGTCTTCACCATAGTGGAGTTTGGAGTATGACTGTTTGAGTTTGTGGACAGGTGTCTTTTATACTGATAACATGTTCAAACAGGTGCCATTAATACAGGTAATAAGTGGAGGACAGAGGAGCCTCTTAAAGAAGAAGTTACAAGTCTGTGAGAGCCAGAAATCTTGCTTGTTTGTAGGTGACCAAATACTTATTTTCCACCATAATTTGCAAATAAATTCTTTCCAAATCAGACAATGTGATTGTCTGGATTTGTTTTCTCATTTTGTCTCTCATAGTTGAGGTCTACCTATGATGACAATTACAGGCCTCTCTCATCTTTTTAAGTGGGAGAACTTGTACAATTGGTGGCTGCCTAAATACTTTTTTGCCCCATTGTATCTGTAAATATTCTTCTCAATCTCTGTTAACCATTATTAATCTCAATATAGTTATTTTATAAATCAAAATCTTGGACTTTTCTATTTTACCCCATATTCCCCAATTCTTTCACTGTTAATCCCAGTGTAATCATCTTAATAACTATTGTTTTTCACAATATAGTCTCTAAAAACCTCCTTTTTATTATTACTATCCACCTGTGCGTTACACATTCATATTTAATCACGTTGTCTTTGTCTTCTTTATTTCCAGCCGTTATGTCTTATTTCTTTATTTTCTTGCCTGCTTACGTATATTTCATTTCAGCTTCAATGTCCTCTAATTTTGTCCTCCATGTGGCATTTTAATTATTTTTCTTATTTCCATTCCAAATCAAATACATCAATTTGTTCCTTCTCTAATTCCTGTGCCATTTTATTCTTTTTAAGTTGATGTTATCCCAATTATAAGAGTTCCGTTGTGGTTCCTCTTTTCTTTTTTTCCCCCCAAAGTCAAGCTGCCTGCAGACAAAGAAATCATCCTCCACAAATTCTCACGGTTGTTATTTGTAAAGTTCACGATTTTCCAAAACAAAAACCAAGTTGGAATGTTCCTTTTTACTCCAGAAGGTGTCTCTCTGCAATCCACTATTTCCAATTGTTTAACAAGTATCCATCTTGTTTCAGTTACATAACAATCTTACTTGACTTCTCTTTTTTTTAGTTTTAAAAGTATCAAATCTTTTTTTTAAAGTCCAGTCCAAATTTAAACTCTTCTAATCCTTTGAGCATGTCTTAATATTTAACATTTCCAATTAGTTTTATTCAAAAGTCAATTTTCTATCGGGTTTTTTGTCTCTTTAAAGTTACGTTTCAAAATCTTTTTGCCCCCGTGCTCCTTAGCCGCTATTTTATTGCTAGGGGTCTTGCAGTTAAAAGATATTTCCCTTGATATTATTATAAGCCTGGGTTGGCTGTCACTCACCCAGCTTTGAAAAACTCCGTTCTGTTCCACTTTCCTCCTGCTCAATACTTGATCCGGTTGTCCCAGCTTCGTGGCAGCCACCATGGCTGCCGCCCCCCACCACTGAGTCACAGAGAGTTCCCTCTGACCTCCGAGGAACTTGCCTGTTCCTCTTGGTCGTCCAAGGTGCCTCTCTTTCTTCCGCATCCCTGCAGGACAGTTCTGGTCCGAAGACCCATCGGCGGCAGTTCATCGCAGGGCTCATTGGAGCCCACTAATTCCCCAACTGTCTCGCCGCGACGCCAAACCGAAAGATGGTGGAATTTCTTTTGCTTGGTTGTATTCAGCCAGAGCCAGATTGACTTCTGCTAGAGATACTTTAATAAATGATCCTTGGACTGGGAATGAAGTTGGATTAGGTAACCTCCAAAGTATTATCCAGCCTTTAAATTCTTAGTATAGAAAGGCAAACAGGATTAACAGGAATTGGATTAGTGTCAGCAATAGAAGAATATATTTTATTTAGAAGAAACATAAACAATTGAAAGAATTGCATTGTTCATTAACATAGAAAAGAATGAACTTGGTAGCATGTAGAGAGCATTTGGGTTAAACAAAGCAAAGCAATATTAGTGTCTCTAATAGCCCAATTGACTAAGAAAATGCAGATAGTGCTTTGTAAGAACAGCTTGTAAATTTTTCAAAAAGGCATAATATTGTAAAGGGACTTCAAATGACCCTGCTATCTGTTGAGAGGCAAAACTCTGTTAAGCATGGTCTTTTCAGACTTCTCTTTCCTACTCAGAATATGAAAGAAAAAACAAGGGAAATGGCTATCCTTGTCTTGATTCTAACTAATAGAAAAACATAGCTGAGGAAAATGAAGATGTAATGCAGAAACTAATGCATTAGTTTTAATCAAACACATTTTGGACAAAAACACATTTTAATTAAGTTAGTAGAATTAGCAATAGCAATAGCACTTATATACCATTTCACAGTGCTTTACAGCTCTCTCTAAACGGTTTACAGAGTCAGCATATTGCCCCCAACAACCTGGGTGCTCATTTTTCTAACCTTGGAAAGATGGAAGGCTGAGTCAACCTTGAGCTGCTCAGAATCGAACTCCTGGAGTGAGCAGTGAGTTAGTGCTGCAGTATTGCATTCTAATCACTGCGCCACCACAACTCAATGAGTAAGAAAACCTCATTGAAAATGGAATTCAAAGGGAATGGGGATTTGCATTTTTATAGTACAGTTGTACTGCTGAAAAGTTTGCTTGATGTATAGACCAATGATAGAATTGGAAGGAGGAAAATAGAACATTTACAAGGCCATTTTAAATGTTCCAATTTTCTCTAATTCCCTGCCAGCCTTTGCTCAGAGAGCTCCACCACCACTAATTAAAAAGCAGAGAGTTCTCCAAATATTCATCCAAATATAATTTAAATTAATCATTTTAGGGGGGGCGGGGGGGGGAATTAGAAACAAACGTCAGACAGCACATGAATGTACCAGACTTCTGTCATCAAAACAGAGATTTACTCTGCCAATCACTTGTTTACAATGTTTTTATACAGTAGCTTCTCATAATAAATTTGGGTCATAAACATATTTTTTTTCTTGAGAAACAGCAAATTACATTTTATCAGATTTAGAACATTAGATCCATCCTAGATGTAGGTTGTTTTTGATTTACACACATGTAAATAACTTTAAGAAATAAAATTATTTGAAAGTTGTGAAGTGAAATTTTGATTGTGCAGTGAGCTATATTTAATTGTAAACTGCTTCATGTTTTGTTTAATGGGAATAAACATTTTAAATAAAAGTATACAGGTCCGTTGGAGAAATATAAATTCAAAATCAATGGCAACAAGAATTGTACCAGACTTTACACATGTTGCGGGGACCTCACCTGATTCTAAGGATAAGCCATAAGAATTGCAAGTGACTTTCACCAGGGTATTATCCACTATTAGACCAACCCTTGACCATCTAGCTGCTGTTTCAATTCCTCCAGTAAAAATGCACCACTTCCTGAGATAGTTCAACAGCTACTATCATTAGAAAACATCATCTGATGTCTATCCAAAATCTCCTTGCTTGTGATTTAAATCCACTGTTTCTTGTCCTCTCATCTGGAACAACTCCAAACAATTCTATCTAAACTTTGGCTTTTTCAAACTATATTATGCAGGCTTGGTTTACTAAAGTTTGCATCAATCAGCTGTCTTTTCTAAAGTAAAATATTTATTTTTCAATAATACATGACTACCATTCCTAGAATCTTCATATTTTTTGCTATTCATATAATTTTTTTTAAAGTACATTTGTATAGGAAGGTATATAAATAAAACAGGTATGTATGGGTGTATCTTGTCAATTACTAAATTACAGCAAATTCTTCAGAACTTCAATGACTAATCTCGTTTTTTTTCTTTTTCTCAGGCATTATTGAAAATGGACTGTCAAGGCTTGGTTGTCAAGCTAATTCAGGATTTTGTTCTTCTGACTACAGCTGTAGAAGTGTCTCAGCGCTGGAGAGAACTTGCTGAGAAATTGGCTAAAGTTTCTAAGCAACAAATGGATGCCTATGAAGCTCCCCATCAGGATAAGAATGGTGCAGTAGATAGTGAGGTAAAAAAAATCGTGTTCAGGCCATCCTCGAAGACCAAATTAACTCAGTAACTTGGAAAATGAGTTTCATACTATGTTCAACATACTTTTCCTCTCTTAAATAAAGACAGCCAACCTAATAAAAGGAAGAAATCTGTGTTGTACAGCCACTGCAGAAAAAAAAAAATACAGTCATACTTCCAAGATCAGCAGAAATTTTATACCTAGAAATTGTGAGATCCTTCTGTGATCATATACATGTCATGCACCCAGAATGTTTCAATTTAACACATTCATATTTAGCAGAAATAATTCATCATTGGACTCTGATTACAACACATAGTACTAAAACAACAACAGTGACCTGAAAAATCTCTTTATTTGCAAGACTAGGAAGGCTTTATTTTTTACATGCTTCTTTCCTGTGGCTCCATTTATGCTATAACATAAACAAAAAAAAAAACTTATAGGAGTAGGTCCACATTTAATATCTCCCAAATGCTCTTTCCCAGAGCTGTTTTTTGCATCTCTGCATTGGGGAGGTACTGGTCTATATAGTTGAAAGCCAGCTATTCCACAGGAGGAGATAAATGAGAAGGCCAGACTATTGCAGGTGGCACTCCCTTGTGACAAAATCCTCAAATCTTCACTCCCTTAATCAGATGCATTTCAGAGCAGAAAATATTGAAGATGGCCAGACCACATAGGCAGTGGTGGAATTCTACCGGTTTGGACCAGTTCTGGCGAACCGTTTGCTCCAACTTTCAGCCGTGAGCGAACTGGTTCTCTCTTTCTTTGAAGTGGGCCCGCCTACTTGCCCCTGCATTATACTTATCTATATTTCTGCTTCCAAAGCCCAGCTGATCAGGGCAGCAGCTGGATTGCCACTCTTCAGCTGTTTTCCTTGTTCTCAGCAACGCGGAAGTTCAATTTTCTGCAAAGTGTGCATGTGCGCAGGGCAAACCAGTTGCACATAGGGCTTTAAAAGTTGATAACCAGCACCTTACAGTGAACTTGGAAGCTAGCTGACTGATGTAGCTCCTAGAGTGAGAGGGATAGGGGTGCAAATGTAGGTGTCACAATCACTACTGGATTGCTGTTTTTGGATAGTCTTCAATAGCAGTCCCATTTAGCACAAGTAATAATAATCCAGTTGCATAATGACAGGAACTTGTGTGCACAACCCGTGATACTCCAGGAAATTATGTGCAAAGGCTATCCTAACCACAATATCTTGTCTTCTGCTCAGGCAGGAGCCACAAATCCAGGAGATCTCCCAGACTGTAAACTAGCTCAATATGGGGGGCTATCATCATTCAGAATTATATATCAACCATCTCTATTAAACCTCTTATCCATAACTACTTAGTCTTAGAATTCAGCCTAAGTCTGTTCTTTCCCATTCAGACCTAATTGTAATACATTGAGGCAGCCTGTAGATTTCTTGAATCTTAGAATCATAGGCCTTGAAAAGATCTTGGAGACCTTCTAATCCAGGGGTGTCAAACTCGCGTCATCATGGTGGCGTCACGTGACTTATCGTGACTTTTTTCCCCTTTGCTAAACAGGGTGTGGCCAGCGCATGGCCAGCATGTGATGCATCCAGCCCACAGTTTGACAGTTCTAATCCAACCCACTATTCAAGAAGTAGGTTGTGATTTACTTCATCAAGTCCCTTACTGAAGTCTAAGTGAGCATTTCCCTGATCCACTAATTTAGTGAGTTTATCAAAAAGAGGCAATAAGGTTTTTCTGGCAAAATCTGTTTTTAACAAATCCATGTTAGTTTCTAGCAATTGCTTTGTTCATTTCTAGGTCCTCACAAACTTGCTTGATTATCTTTTCCAGGTTTTTTTCCCAAGTATTGGTGTCAAGTTAACTGGTTTGTAGTATCCTGGATTTATTTTTTCCCCTTCTTGAAAATTGGAATTACATTTCATAAATGTCTGTACCTGTATGTCTTCTCCAGGCACTGAGTCAGGATCTCCTATACTGTATTTCCTATATAATCTAGGATAGAGATATAAAGCTGGATTTTGCCAGCCTATTGATGATCTCCTATTCTGTGTTGACAAATGATCTCATGTTGCAGCTTCATATAGATCAGGGGTGTCCTGATGTTTAGTGAAGGGGGGAAAAGTCCTGAGACATCACGTGATGCCACCGTGACAATGTGAGTTTGACACCCCGTTATAGATATTAAGTGTAAGGAGAAAAGGATTAAGCCTGCAGCATCCCATAACAGCACCCAGGCCCAAGCTTTCATTCACTACTACTGATCTGAGAATGCTGAGAAGAACCACAGTATAATAGCACCCCACCCTCCCAGCTTTAGCAGCTGGTCCAGTAGATTGATGGTATTGAAGGTAGAGACATATCCAACAATACTGGGAAGGTTACACTCCCCCACCCTAGTCTTGCAAAAAATCAAACAAGGCAAACTGCACTTTCACTCCCATAGTCAGGCCTGGATTTTGATAGGGATCTAGTTAATCCATTTCCTCCACAAGTCTCTGTAATTGTGATCTTTTTATTCTCTCCACATGTTTTCCTGAAAAAGGAAGGTTGGACATTGGAAAGTTCTTATCCAAAAATCAGGATGAACGTTGATTTCTTAAGGCTTCTTAATTTTTAGAGCAAAAGATGCCTCTCTCAAAAGATGTAATCCTTACCATTTGCACATAATCTTCTGTCATCACTTCAGCTGCATTAACTAGTCAAGAACAACAGGCATCCAGTCCAATCCTGAATGCTTGAGTTTAAATTTAATTTGCTAGATATAAATTAAGCTGGCTAAGTCTTAATTTGGTATGTGCACTGCAACTTGAGATTTTTCATTATTCTTATCCTTTCCCAATGCAGATATGAGAAACATCCTAGTACAAGTTTAGCGAACTCATTATAGTGATCCTTAGAAATTATATTATTTCTAGAATATTTTTCTTCCAATTTTCACTGAAGGAAGTCTGAGACTAGACTATGGCACTTAGACTTTCATATTCCACAATAAAAATAGATAAAATATTTAAAATATCTTTATATAAAATTATTGTTAAAGAGAGCTGTGTTAGTAAATGGTGTTAAAACAAACAAGTCTGGTAGCACCTTTTAATAACATTTGTTACTTGAAAAATTGCTAGCAGATTCTTTGATTTTTTATCACCATATAAGAATTAGTGGTAAACAGTCCTTGTTAACATTGGTTTCTATCTGACAGGCAATGTGGAAACCAGCTTATGATTTCATGCTAACATGGAGTAATCAGATGGGAGACAGTTATCGTGATGTTACCCAAGAGCTGCACATTGGACTTGATAAGATGAAGAATCCTATTACAAAACGTTGGAAACATCTGACTGGCACCCTAATTTTAGTAAATTCCTTGGAAATATTACGAGCAGCTGCTTTTAGCCCACAAGAAGAATATGATGATTATGCCCTCTGATGGGAAATTTAGCCTCATGCAGTCTGGTTTTTTTGTTTTTTGTTTGTTTGTTTTGTTATTAGCTCAGTTCAAGAAAAAGCACTTCTGAATTGTTTCAGTTTAGAACATTTAGAAAGTTTAGAACATGATTCCTGAGCTAAAAAAAAATATTTTCCTCTTTGCAAAAGATTCCAAAGTCTTTTCTATATTCTGTAGTGGAAACTTTCATTATGTTCAAAATCATACTTTTTAAAAATATTTGGCAGTACCAGACTGAAAGCTCAAATCATTTTGATAAAGACATTGTCATTTTTACAAGGAAAACAGTTTCCTTCTTTTTAAATTATCACTTTGAATAATTGATATAGAGAAGCACAAATATGTCTCCTTGTAGGATTTGGATTTTAATGTGTTTTTGTGAGAATTGCCTTTCAGTTCTTACTCCAACATCTCCTGTAATCTTGTCATCAATGAAACAATTCTGTATTATTTCATTCTATGTAAACCATTTTTGTAAGAAAATATGGGCACACTTTTTCAACTTAGCTGATGTTTCTTACACCAGAATTTAACGTTACAAGTTAGTGTTCATATAAAAGATGTGTTTCATTCTTGTGTGCTTTAGATATAAGAGCAAAAAAGCAAAATTAAGGAAAAGCCCTAAACAATTTTTATTAAAAATAAATAAACCTTAATGAATGCCATGTATTGCCTTGTCAGAGTTTGTTGCAAAAATCAAATCCAGAAAGCACATACAGGTAAACTTATTCAGCAGGATTCATTAACTTCTTTATATACATAATAATACATGAAGATAACTGTACAATACCAATATAGATATATTACTACTTCAACGTAGTAGCAGTTGCAAGCAGAACACAAGCAGAGTACAGCAGACAGACAATTTGCAGCTTCAGAGCTCAGAGCTTAACACAGAACCACACCCAGGCTCTTTCCAGTTCCAGTTTCAATTCAGCAGAGCAGACCTCATTGGCTGACCTAGTTGCTATGCCCAGGGCCGGATTTAGATTGGAAGAGGCCCTAGGCTATTCCACTTATGAGGCCCTTTCACCAGTGGTGGGATTCAATTTTTTAACAACAGGTTCTGTGGGCGTGGCTTAGTTGGGGGTGTGGCTTGGCAATCGTGACTGGGTGGGCGTGGCTAGCTGGTCACGTGACTGTAGGCGTGGGTAGCTCGTCATGTGACCGGGTGGGCGTGGCTGTGTGCATAGACTTTTTTCAGAGGGCTGAAAAAAGTCATTTCTGACTGGGCCTCACACTTTTGACCGGTCCTCACACTTATGACCATCCTCACATTTATGCCCGTGCAGCTTTCTTAACAACCATGTCACTCATTTCACAACTGCTTTTCTTCACCATGGTGACAAGATAGGGCAAAAACGTAAAATGTGAGGACAGTCGTAATTTCAAGGACTGGTCAAAAGTGCGAGGACCAGTCAGAAATAACTTTTTCAGCCCTCTGAGTAGTCCATATGCATAAAAGGATACAGCAATAGAGAGGGATGAAGGAAGGGAAGGGAAATTAGAGTAGGAGAGAGAGGGAGGAAGAAAGGAGGAGAAGGAGAAAGGAAGAGGAAGTAGGGAGGAGAAGAAGAGGGGGAGGAAGAGAAAGTAAGAAGGAAAGAAAAGAGAGGTGGTAGGTTTGAGGAGAAAGATTGCTGTACAATAAAAAAGATGAAAGGGAAGAAAGCCAACCCCCCAAAAATATAAAGATATTAAGATAAAGAATGAATTGTTAAACTTTAAAGAATAAAAGAGAACAAATATGAATAAATAACAATAATTAGAAACACACATACAAACATACAATGTATTTTCTTTGAACAGAGTATTTGGCCGGTTCACAAATTTAAACAGTGTTTAGTCATTTCAATTAAATTTACAATTTCTATATTTCCTTTTTGCCATATTTATTCCTCATCTATTTTTGTAAAAAACCAATATTACCCTCATCCTCATCTCTAATCTTAATCAAATTCAATTTTTCCCTTCTATTCTATATTATATCCCTTCCCATTGTCATCTATTTTTATATCCATCCTCACATTGGTTAATTATGTAATATTACAGTTGTTTAATATGAATTCAACATTTTAATATAAATCAATTAGTTATATAACTACCTTTTTTGTATATTAATCAATATGAACATGAATATTCCAATTATTTCCATGCAATCCAATTTCTTACAAATCAATTAATTATATTTACCAATAATAATAAACCAAATAATTTCCCCCATATATTCCTCCAAACCACAACTTAACCATTTCTGCTTTCAACACAATATACAACTAATAGTATCTCAATTATTACAATTCCCTAGTTAAATAGAGCTTTTTTTCTTTTGTGTTTTAAAATCTCCTCTTTTTCCCTAAATTTCCTGTTGTTTGCACCTACCTTTTTTGGTGAGGAAAAAGAAATCTGCCTGCCTAATTTTCCAACGTGCAAAGCCAACAGCCTGCTTTACTTTCTCTTTCGTTTTTCAGTATAGCTAGGGGGGAAAAAATCAGCACTCTTTGCAAGCAAGGAGCAGATCCGTGAGCAAAACAGCTGAGAGCAAATCTAAGCAAGGGCTAATTAGCCTATGCTGAAGCTCCGGGGGCCAATAAAATTACAAAAAAACCACCGAACCCTTTGTTAAATTGCTGGCTCCCCCGCCCCTCGCCCACCACTATTTATTGGCAATAAATAGTGGTGCGGAGGGGCGAGGCAAGCCAGCAATTTAACAAAGGGTTCGGCTGCAGCACTGGCTCTAGGGCGGCCCTTTGAAGCCCCGCGGCAAGAATTTGAAGAATTTTTTTTCCTCCAGCCATCGGAGGCAGCAATAGATGGGGAGTGGGCGGGGTAAGCGAACGGCAGAGAGGGAGGGTGAATGAAGGTGGGGAAGCTGCTTTCTCCATCCTGCTCTCTTGCATCCGGAGCCCACATGGATCCCAGGCAGCGGAACTCAGGCTAGGGAAGGGGTGGGCAATTGTGGCTCTTTTACAACCTGTGGCCTTCAACTCCCAGAATTCCTCAGACAGCCAAGCTGCATCAGGAATTCTGGAAGTTGAAGTCCACAGGTTGTAAAAGAGCCACAATTGCCCACCCCTGACTACGGTAGGCTGGCGCTGCGCGGGTGGGAGGCGAGGGGCGGGCGAGCCAGCAATTTAACAGAGTGCTCGGCTGAACCCCCTAGAACCCCCAGAATCCCACCACTGTGTAGGCCCCTCTTGATCTTGAGGCCCTAGGCTGAAGCCTAGTTAGCCTATAGGAAAATCCGGCCCTGGCTATGCCTATTCATTGTCTGATCTTGTTACCATATCTTCCCACTCATGAATATTCTGACATGCCTCCCTCCTTTATCACACAGGTTATGCAATGTATGTTTGTCATCCCTAATAGCAGATTAGATCTTCAGAAATTTACAGTATTGGGCTATATTTAAAATATGGAAGACTGTTACTCCTTGTTTCGGACTGCATCAGTTGAAAATCAGAAGACATGTCACATCATTAAACATTGCTGTATAAAAATAAACATAAAAATTAGCAGGCCAGACAAAATTATAAATTTGAACTGTTTTTGTGATAGATGTGGGGTCTCCTTTAAAAGAAAAATGTAATACTATATTGTACACCATATCCCCAATGTAGTATTAAATTGTTGTTTATTACTTGTTTTATTGTTTATTGTTTTAATATGCAATACACTGCTTGGAGTTGGTTGGAGGATTGACGTGACTTACACATTCAACAATCAAACAAGAAATAGTTTTGCTGAAATCTGCTACTTGCAGTTTTTGAAGTATGTGTAAGCTAAAATATAGATGTACTAAGTATTAGGCCTATTTATAACTGGAAGAACAATTGGCCAAACAGAAGTTCAAAGTTTCATTAAATCAGAAAGTAGTTTGCTAGAAAAGAGACTTCCATTCAAATTTAATTCAATTCAAATGTAATAGGAAAATATTATTTATTTTTAAAAGTCCAGTGTTCTATTCAAGCTCTATCTAACGGAAATGAGTTTAAATTATTTCATAAGGAACAGAAGTATGTCTTTTCAAGCTTTCATATTATGAGTTTCAATTATTTTGCACACAATCAAAATCAGAGTTCCTATTTTTAAACCAACAGCTATCATATGGCAGGTTTATCACAAAATAACTTCTCCCTCCCT
This sequence comes from Arizona elegans, assembly GCA_022577455.1. Lineage (NCBI taxonomy): Eukaryota > Metazoa > Chordata > Lepidosauria > Squamata > Colubridae > Arizona > Arizona elegans. The sequence goes on from JAKOOJ010000001.1 coordinate 163,734,356, forward strand.
CCCAAACTTCTTATAAATTACTAAGCCAAATACACTCTGCCTTAACAATAGCATCTAAGTGAATCTCATTTTTTGCTGAGAATAACATGAACCATGTTCTGTCTGATTACTGAATTTAATATGTCTTATACATACCTCATACAGTTTTGCAGTCTAAGAACTACTCGGAACATCATATATTTTAAGAAGGTATTTGGTACCTAGGACACTGACAGCAACCCGTATCAACCATTATCACCAGTCAATGGTATTTGTGACATTTTTCAATGTTCAGTTGACTGAGTATCATGTTTAATGAATAAAAGAGATAATAATAATAATATTTGTTTAACCAAGTTAACGTATCTTCCTTATATCACTGATCCTTCCATATATTTCCCTGTTTCTAGCTCCCATTTTTGTCAGCTAGCCATTGATAAAATAAGTTCCAAGTCAAAAAATATTCAGTGTCTTTCTTTTCCTTAATTTTAAGTGTTAGCTTATCCATTTCTGCACATTCTAATATTTTTCTAATCACATCATCATCTGTTGGGATCTCTTAACTTTTCCATTGTTATGCAAATACTATTCTCGCTGTAGTCAATACATGTAAAATCAGATATACATTCCCTTTTTTATACTTGTCTAGTAAAATGCCTAACAAAAATGTCTCTGCTTTCAAATCTATATGTTGTTTTATCATTTTTTCCAGCCATGTAATGTATGTATTTTTGCCCAATATTTTTTAACTTTTTGACATGTCCACCACATATGCTAGTATGTATACCTATTTTCCTCATTAGTTCTTTGTATGTGTAACATTTTAAACTATTCTTTTGGCTATTTCTTTATTTTCAGTCCTGCAATATTCTTCTATTTTCCTAATTAGTTTAAGTCCATTTTCAAGAAAGAAAATAAAAGAAAAAGAAACACATATTCATGATCCCCCAAAATGTAGAAAGCAGAAAAAACACTTCATTATCAGAACTGAGGTTTCCCTTAGCTCATGAAATGAAAGTGAATCTTCAAAGGAGACGGCTGACCAACTGCCCTACATTTCTGATGAATGATGATGCCAGACGTGATGCCACCTGACCTTTGGGAGACCTTTGGATTGGCTGATGATCAATGGACACCTAAAAAAGACCCATTGCATTTTGTCAATTAGATGGGTCGATTGCAGGAGGGGGCCCAGCTAGCTTTATGACCGAACCCCTTGAATTGCAGTTGGGGAATCATGTAGAGAATCTCAGATTTATTGTAGCCCCTGGTATGGAAAGGCCCCTCATTCTAGGACTGCCCTGGCTTCGAAAATGGAACCCACAGGTTAATTGGAAGACGGGGGTCCTGCGCATCCGCACGGCAGAACCAGCTCCGGAAAAGGAAGCCCCCCCCCCGAGAGACGACATAAAACCAGAAAGGGTGGCAGTAGCCATTAACTATATTGAGGGAGAAGAGAAAATTCCAAAGGAATATTGGGATCTCAAGGAAGTGTTTAGCTAAAAGGCATCGGATGCTCTGCCACCCCACAGGGCCACCGACTGCACCCCCTGGGGTGAAGCGTCCCAAACCAAAAATTTACCCCATGACACCTCAAGAATTGGGGGAATTGCAAAATTTTATTGACAAAAACTTAGAACGGGGATTCATCGAACGAGCCAAACCCAAGGTGGCGGCGCTAGTAATGTTTCGCGAAAAGAAAGATTGATCCTTTCATTTAGTAGTTGATTATAGAAATATGAACGCGATTTGCGTAGAAAATGTCTACCCCCTCCCACTCATGAAGGACATGTTAGTCCATTTAGGGAAGGGAAAAATTTTCACCAAACTTGATTTAAGAGAGGCATACTACCGAGTGAGAATAAAAGAGGGAGATGAATGGAAGACAGCATTTAATTGCCCACTGGGATGTTTCCAGTTTAGAGTACTCCCTTTTGGACTACAGGGAGCCCCGGCTGTATTCATGCAGTTGATCAACGAAGTATTGCATGAGAACCTGTATAAGGGGGTGTTGGTCTATTTGGATGACATTCTGATCTATTCTGACAACATGGCCGACCATGTAAAGTTGGTTCGAGCGGTCTTGAAGAAACTCAGAGCAGCTGAACTCTATGCCAAACTTTCTAAATGTGAATTTCACCAAGACAAAATCGACTATCTTGGATATCGTATATTGCATGAGGGAATAGAGATGGACCCTGAAAAGGTCCGGGCAGTGCTGGAATGGGCCGCACCACGCACCCGTAAACAGTTACAGAGTTTCTTAGGGTTTGCTAACTTTTATAGACAATTTATCCCCTCTTTCGCGAAAATCGCATTACCAATTACAGACTTGCTAAAAACCAAAGGGGAAGTAAGGCCCAAACCCTCAAAACCACTAGAATGGACTATGGACTGTCAAGCTGCTTTCAAAAAATTGAAACGACTGTTTGCGGCTGAACCTGTGCTCAAACACCCCAACATGGAACAACCTTTTGTAGTACAAGCTGACGCCAGCGACGTAGCTGTAGGAGCAATACTCTTGCAAAAGAATAAAAATGGGATATTACAACCCTGTGCTTACACGTCGTGTAAACTATCAGACACGGAAAGGAGATGGGCCATATGGGAGAAAGAGGCGTTTGCAGTTAGATGGGCACTGTTAACATGGAGACAATTTTTAGAAGGGGCGAAACACCCTTTCGAGGTGTGGACTGATCATAAGAATCTAGAAGCATTAAAAACACCACGCAAACTATCACCAAAACAGGCTCGTTGGGCCCAACATTTCAAGCGGTTCAATTTCACTTTACGTTACCTTCCTGGTGGGAAAAACTTCATGGCGGACGCACTTTCCAGATTGCCGCAGTACAACAGCATCAAGAAGGAAGTGGTTCAACCAATGATCCCCTTGACACAATTGGCAACACCTGTCACTACTAGAGCGCAGAGTAAAACCGAACCAGAACTCTTGGGGGATTTACTCGAAAAATTGCGAGAAGCGCTAAAAACTGACGAGTGTTTTAAAAACCACTCGAATGAATGCACACTACGTGACGGACTAGCTTGGGTTGGATCGAAATTGTATGTTCCAACCATTTTAAGGACAACCGTATTGACATATGCTCATGATGCCAAGGCCGCAGGACACTTTGCGTTTATCAAGACTCTACATCTTGTTAAGAGACAATTTTGGTGGCCTGCACTTAAAAAGGACATAGAGGCATATGTTGCTAGCTGTCCAGTATGTGCCTCGGCTAAAAGACCTCCAGGAAAACCCCCTGGATTGCTGCAAAGTGTGGCTAGACCGAACGCCCCATGGAAGGAAATATCTATGGATTTTATTGTGGACTTACCAGAGAGTGAGGGCTGCACTGTCATTTGGGTAGTAACTGATTTGTTTTCGAAACAAGTACATTTCATCCCTTGCTCAAAGATCCCTTCAGCAAAAACCCTCGCAAAACTGTTTATTCGGCAGATTTACCGACTACATGGATCTCCGAAAAGAATAATTTCTGACAGGGGTGTGCAATTTACTTCCAGTTTCTGGAAAGAGTTTTTGAAGTTGATAGGCTCTGCACAGGGACTAAGTTCCAGTCACCACCCTCAGACAAATGGGGCCTGTGAAAGAACCAATGGGATGCTAGAACAATACCTGAGGTGTTACGTAAATTACCAGCAAGACAATTGGGTAGACTTGTTGCCATTTGCAGAAGTGGCATATAATAATTCCGTACACAGTAGCACCGGATTCACCCCTTTTAAAGTCACATCGGGCCAGGATTTCGTACCCATTCCCGAGCTACCACAAGATGATCCCGAGAATCCCTCCTTGATGGATTGGATTGAACAATTAAAGAGCACATGGGCAGTGACTCAGAAGGCATTAGATGAGGCACACCGGGCTCATAAGGCGCAAGCCGATAAGGAAAGATCCCCAGCTCACATTTATAAAGTGGGGGATAAAGTCCATTTATCTACCAAATACTTACAGACTACCCAGAAGTCCAAAAAGCTAGGGCCTAAGTATGTGGGACCATTTCGTGTGATTAGACTGATTAATCCAGTAACAGTTGAATTGGAATTGCCAAAAACTTTATTTATTTATTTATTTATTTATTTATTTATTTATTTATTTTTTCATATATGTATACCGCCCTACTCCCGAAGGACTCAGGGCGGTGAACAGCCATAATAAATACAAATACATATAGAAGTTAAAAATTATTAAGAAACAGATTAAGTAATTTAGGCTCAAAGATTAAAAACATCCAAATTTATCTAAAGAGGTTTAAAACCCAATTTAAAAGCCAGTTTAAAAGCCAATTAAAAAGGGAGAGTTAGGCCAGACCAGCTTGTTGGAATAGAAATGTTTTCAGGGCACGGCGGAATATGCGTAAGTCTTGGATGTTTCGTAACTCCGGGGGAAGCCCGTTCCAGATGGTAGGTGCCCCCACAGAAAAGGCTCTCCCCCTGGGGGCCGTCAGTCGATATTGTTTGGCCGACGGCACCCTGAGGAGTCCCTCTCTATGGGAGCGAACTGGTCAGTGAGAGGCTATTGGTGGCAGGAGGCGGTCTCGTAAGTACTCTGGTCCTGAGCCATGGAGCGCTCTAAAGATAGTAACCAAAACCTTGAAGCGCACCCGGAAGACCACTGGGAGCCAGTGCAGCTCGCGCAGGAGGGGGGTTACATGAGAGTGCCACATTGCTCCCATTATCACCCGCGCGGCCGCATTCTGGACCAGTTGGAGCCTTCGGGTGCTTCTCAAGGGGAGTCCCATGTAGAGAGCATTACAATAATCCAGGCGTGAGGTGACAAGGGCGTGAGTGACCGTGCGTTAACGAGTCCCGATCCAGAAAGGGATGCAACTGGCGAATCAGGCGAACCTGATAAAAAGTCCTCCTGGCTATGGCCGTCATATGCTCTTCAAAAGACAGCCGTGAGTCCAGGAGGATGCCCAAGTTGCGAACCCCATCTGTGGGGGCCAACGACTCGCCCCCAATAGTCAGAGATGGCGCCAACTGACTATATCGGGATGATGGAAACCACAGCCACTCAGTCTTGGATGGGTTGAGTCTGAGTTTGTTCCTCCCCATCCAGATCCGTACGGCCTCCAGGCACCAGGACATCACCTCGAGGGCATCATTGGGGTGGTCTGGGGTGGAGATGTACAGCTGGGTGTCATCAGCGTACTGATGGTACTTCACCCCAAAACCACGGATGATCTCACCCAGCGGCTTCACATAAATGTTGAATAGAAGGGGCAAGAGGACCGATCCTTGTGGCACCCCACATATAAGGGGCCTCGGGGTCGACCTCTGCCCCCCTGTCAACACAGACTGCGACTGGTCAGAGAGAAAGGAGGAGAACCACTGTAGAACAGTGCCCCCCACCCCCAACCCTTCCAACCGGTGCAGCATGATATCATGATCGATGGTATCAAAAGCCGCTGAGAGGTCTAGTAGGACCAGGACAGAGGAGCAACCCCTGTCCCGAGCCCTCCAGAGATCATCAACCAATGCGACCAATGCTGTCTCTGTGCTGTACCCGGGCCTGAATCCCGACTGGAACGGATCTAGATAATTCGATTCATCCAGGTACTGAGGCAGTTGTCGTGCAACCACACTCTCAACAACCTTTGCAACAAAGCGAAGGTTGGAGACAGGACGATAATTTGCTAATACAGCTGGATCCAGGGAGGGCTTCTTGAGGAGGGGCCTCACCACCGCCTCTTTCAAGACGGTGGGAAAGACACCCTCACTCAAAGAAGCATTTATAATCTCCTGGAGCCAGCCTCGCGTCACCTCCTGGGAGGCCAGTACCAACCAGGATGGACACGGGTCCAATAAACATGTGGTTGCATTTAGTCTGTTCAGTATCCTGTCCACGCTTTCGGGAGTCACAGGATCAAACTCTTCCCAAATAATATTCTCAGGACCTGCCCCTGTCATCTCCTCTGGATCAATCCAGTCAGAGTCTAGCTGTTCACGAATCTGAGCAATTTTGTCATACAGATATTGTACAAAATCCTCAGCTCTACCCTCCAAGGGGTCTTCCCACGTCTCTTGATGGAGCAGAGAGCGGGTCACCCTAAACAGGGCGGCTGGGCGATTATCTGATGACGCAATAAGAGTAGAAAAGTAGTTACTCTTCTCTACTCTTATCGCCACTAGGTAATTCTTAATATGAGATCTTACCAGTGTTCGGTCGGATTCAGAACGACTAGCCCTCCAACTGCTCTCTAGGCGTCTTTTCCGGAGCTTCATCTCCCTCAGCTCCTCAGTATACCAAGGAGCCAGGTGAGACCGGCGCCGGGTCAGAGGCCGCAAAGGCACGACTCGGTCTAAAGCATCAGCCGCTGCCCTATCCCAGGCGGCCACTAAGTCCTCAGCCGAGTCGTGTGCTAGAACCTCAGGAAATGGCCCAAGCTCCATCTGGAATCTCTCAGGATCCATCAGGCGCCTGGGGCGGAACCACCTGGTCGGTTCCGTCTCCCTGCGGTGGGGTGTGGCGGTTCGAAGGTCCAGGCAAAGGAGGGAGTGATCTGACCATGACAAGGGTTCAATCACTATATCCCCTATCTCGAGATCACTCAACCACTGTCCAGAGACAAAAACAAGGTCCAGTGTGTGTCCCCCCATGTGAGTAGAGCCATAAATTAACTGGGTCAGGTCCATAGCCGTCATGGAAGCCATGAACTCCCGAGCCACCTCAGATATCTCGCCAACTGATGACAGGTTAAAATCCCCCATGACCATAAGCCTGGGGGTATCAACAGCCACTGCGGCTATAACATCAAGCAGCTCAGGCAGGGTTGCTGCCACACGGCAGGGAGCCAGGTACGTGACTAGCAAGCCCAACTGCACCCTATGACCCCACTTCACAAGAAGGGACTCACATCCAGCTGTCTGAGGAACAGTGGCCTCCCTTGGTCCAAGACCTTCGTTAATAACAACTGCCACCCCTCCGCCCCTCCCCTGAGACCTTGGCTGATGGAAAGCATGGAAAGCTGGTGGGCACATATCAACAAGGGGGGCTCCCCCTTCCTGGCCCAACCAGGTCTCTGTAATACCCGCCAAGTCCGCACCCCCCTCCTGAATGAGGTCACAAATGAGGGGGGCTTTATTTACCACGGACCTGGCGTTGCACAGCATCAACCGAAGGCCTGGGGCCCGAGGTTCCGTACAACCTGGGGAACGAGAAGAGCTTTGAGGGTCGGAGCGCGCCACCGCTTGTAAACAGCGAGGACGCACTCCCGTAGGATGATGTGGCCCCCTGCTCCCGCCATATCTGCCCCTCCCACCTACAGTATCGATGTTATGGGCATCTGTATCGTAAGATCTAATCATCTCCTTGACCCCAGAGTTCACACCTCCCATGCCATGCCCTACGGCTGGCCCAAATACCCTCCCCCGCGGGTCTTCCCCCGAACCCACGTAATCTACCCCCCTCCCAGAATCCCTTAAAATCTTATTAAGAAATTTCCCTAAAAAACCCATAACCCTCTTTTTGCTGTATGCCATCTCTCCGGACTCCAAAGTCCGTCATCGAGATAGGCCCTCGATAAAGAAGAGGGCCAGACCTGCGAGAGGGGGGCATCTCGCAGTTTGAGGAGTTCTCCCAATGAGTACATTTTGTAGCTAGATAGTCTATAGCTGGTAGGCATGTCCTAGTTATCCAGGGTCCTGTGGAGAGAGTATCAATTAGAGGTACAAGTCATTTTAGTCCCGCTGAACTCTCATATCAGCGGTAGAAAGAGCCATTTTGAACTCAGATGTGAACATTGATCACCCTCTCACGGCAACCAGATATAAGGGAGAAAAACAGCAGCTATAGTCCTGTTCTTTCAATGTTGTACCTAGGCATAGATGGAATAGCCAATCCTTGAGATTAGAGATACGGATAGTCTGTGGGAAATATATATAGTAGGCGAAAATCCAGGGAGACTCAGATGAAATAAAAGTAAGGAAATTCTCATCCTGATATACAGGAAACAACAAACCTGGATAGCAAATGATTCACAAAAAGCCGAATATCCGGTCATAAAAGGCCGATAGGAGATAAAAATACAGGAGGGGAGATGGAATAAGGCAGTCACTTTGTAGAAGCAAAGCCCCCATGATAGACATAACAATCATTTCTAATCTCCTTAGCTTTCTTTAGGTCTTTTATGCATGAAGGTTTAACCACCACCACCCCCATAGAAAGAGAGGGGAAAGGCCTCTGGGAGGTAATCCAGAGCTGGCCCGACAATGGAAGGATTGGCATCTTTCCATTGCCCAGGAGATCAGTTGAAAATAAATAAGAAAGGTCCCTATTCTCCTTTCTGAGGCCTCTTTGGTCTCTAAATTGCTTTGGTTTTTGCTGCCTGTAACTGCCAACTGTAACTGCTATTTCGGGCGCCATTTTGGAATTTTAAACTGCCACCACCATCGGCCTCCTCCGCGCCGATTTCGCCCACCGCTGGCCTCTGCAGGCAACCTCCAATCTTGCCAAGGGTCTAACGAAGTCAGCCCAGGTTGCCAGACAGTCATCGCAGCCGTATATCGCCATCCATCCGGCAGCCTCTGATGAATGTAGGGCCGGCTGTCACGAAGCTATCGGCCCAAATTCGCTGACTCAAATCCCACCAGCACCGCCCGTCTCATTATAAGCAGTTTCAGAGAGCGAAGCCACAAAACTGCTCTCCTAGAAGGTCTTCCAGAGCCGAAAACGTTCCCATCAGATTGACAAATCAGCCCTCTCAACACACCATGGGCCATAGATGGGTAATTGGCCCTAAGGACCCCCAACTATCAGGACATTACCCCCGTAAAACCGGAGCTCCATCGGGAGTCGCCATCTTCGGCATGTGCGAGGGTTCCAACTTTGAGACGTATACATCCTGTATTTCATGTTAGTTTATTGAAACCTGAACACTCGTCTCCCCTAAGGGCTGACCAAAGCACCCCTCCAATTCCCACCCCTCCCCAGAGGGGGAGCAACATTTTGAAGTTAAAGAAATCTTGGACTCTAGAAAACACCATGGTAAAGTCCAATATCTGATTGCCTGGAAACATTTCCCTTTGTCTCAGGCTGAATGGGTGAATAAACGGGATGTCCGAGCTCCCAAGAAAGTACAGCAATTCTATACCAAATACCCAGATAAACCTTAATTATTGTATATATTCTGTTTCTCTCTCTCTTCTTTCCTCTTATTTAAGAATAACGTCTCTTCTGCAAGAGGGGCCGAATGTCAGCCTCAGCTTTGCCTGCTTCAGCTGCCATAAGAAACGGGGGAGGGATTAGTTATGGGCGTGAAGGGTGGGAAGATGCAGGAGGTGTTTTTTTTCCCGTTGTAGGACGTGTCTTCCTAAGAAACGAAAGTGAATCTTCAAAGGAGATGGCTGACCAACTGCCCTACATTCCTGATGATGACGATGCCAGACGTGATGCCACCTGACCTTTGGGAGACCTTTGGATTGGCTGATGATCAATGGACACGGGGTGGGGGGGAGAAGCTTAGTAGATGCATTTCGCACGTTTTGCTCACTTCCAGCTTTACCTGGGTTGCGATCATTTCATATTCAGTAAAAGTACTATCTCTTCAAAATGATTGAGTTTGGGTTTTCCTTTCCTGGATATTGAAGGAAGCACACCTGACACGTACGTAGATCAAATACATTACCCCCCTTTCCATAATAAGAAGCTCTTTATAGGTAATCACCTCCTGTTTTTGTTCTATACTTATATTTTCTATTGCATGTCTAAGATTTGCCCATACAGGTATCTTATCATTTAACTTGTATTGATATTTTTTCCAAACCCTCAACAACGCATTTCTAAGTATATGGGCCTTAAATACTTTATCCACTTTTTTGTCATATAATAAATAGGCATGCCATCCATATAATAAATCATAACCTTCTAGATTCAAAATTCTCCCCTCAGTTAAGTTAAACCAGTCACTAATTTGTGATAAGACCGCTGCTTCGTAATATCATCTTAAATTAGGCATTTTGAGACCCCCCTTTCACGTGTATCTTGTATAATTTTCATCTTTATTCTGGGTTTTTTCCCAGCCCAAATAAAAGTATTAACACCTTTCTGCCATTCTCTCAAATTTTCATCTTTCTTAAGCACAGGTATCATTTGGAACAAGAATAAGAATCTAGGTAACACATTCATTTTAATTGCTGCAATTCTTCCCAATAAAGACAACTGTAATTTTTTCCAATTCTCCATATCCCTCTGTATCTTCTGCCAGAGATCCTCATAGTTATTTTTGTATAATTTTGTATTTGAAGCTGCTATATATACTCCTAGATATTTAACCTTTTTAGCTATTTCAAACCCTGTTATTCTTGCTAGTTCATCTCTTTCAAATACAGACATATTTTTAGTTATTTATTTTATTTTATTTTATTTTTTATTTTATTTTGAATTTGTATACCGCCCTTCTCCCTGAGGACTCAGGGCGGTGAACAGCCAAGTAAAAACATCAGTACAAATATTAAAATACAGTTAAAAATATACATATATAAATTTGGCCCCGTTAATTAAAAACAATAAACAAAACACTTAAAAACACTTTAAAAAAATTAGGCCAGCCCGGCTTGCTGGAAAAGGAAGGTTTTAAGGGCACGGCGGAAGGCACTGAGGTCTTGGATTCTCCTTATCTCTGGAGGCAGTTGGTTCCAGAGGGTAGGTGCCCCCACAGAGAAGGCCCTCCCCCTGGGGGTCACCAGCCTACACTGTTTGGCTGATGGCACCCCGAGGAGGCCCTCTCTGTGGGAGCGCACGGGTCAATGGGAGGTTGTCGGTGGCAGCAGGCGGTCTCGAAGATAGCTAGGCCCTATGCCATGGAGCGCTTTAAAGGTGATAACCAACACCTTGAAGCGCACCCGGAAGACCACTGGGAGCCAGTGCAGCTCGCGCAGGAGCGGTGTTACATGGGAGCGCCAAGCTGCTCCCATCACTACCCGCGCTGCTGCGTTCTGGACCAGTTGGAGCCTCCAGGTGCTCTTCAAGGGGAGCCCCATGTAGAGAGCGTTGCAGTAGTCAAGGCGAGAGGTGACGAGGGCATGAGTGACTGTGCACAGGGAATCCCGATCAAGAAAGGGCCGCAACTGGCGAATCAGGCGAACCTGACAAAAGGTCCCCCTGTTTACAGCCGTCAGATGTTCCTCCAAGGACAGCTGCGTATCCAGGAGGACTCCCAGATTGCGAGCCCTCTCAGTGGGGGCCAACGACTTGCCCCCAATAGTCAGTGATGGAGTCAACTGACTATATCGGGATGCCGGGAGCCACAGCCACTCAATCTTGGAAGGGTTGAGCCTGAGCTTGTTCTTCCCCATCCAGATCTGCACAGCCTCCAGGCACTGGGACATCACTTCAAGGGCATCTTTGGGGTGGCCTGGGGTGGAGATGTACAGCTGGGTGTCATCAGCGTACCCGTGGTATCTCACCCCAAAGCCACGGATGATCATCTTTGTCTTATGTGAATTAACTTTAAATCCTGATACTTTCCTATATTGATCAATTATATCCAATATATATGGAGCCGACTGTATGGGTTTAAATAAGGTAACAACCAAGTCATCTGCAAATGCTCTTAATCTATAATCTTGATGTCTAATTACAATACCCTTCAATTTTTCTGAGTCACGAATCTTGTTCAATAGCACTTCCAAAGTCAAGATAAACAACAATAGGGACAGAGGACACCCCTGCCTTGTTCCTTTCTCAATTCTAAAAACCTCTGTTAAACCTCCATTGACTATTATTTGTGCTGTCTGCTGCTGGTATATCGCTCTAATTGATTGTATAAAATACTCTCCAAAATGCATTTTCTGTATTATTTTAAACAAGAATTGCCAGTTCAAGCGATCAAATGCCTTCTCTGCATCCAAAGATATAAACGCTGCGGGGACTTGGTTATTCTTTTCCAAATATTCCAGTAGGTTTACAATTTGTCTAACATTATATTTCATTTGTCTCCCTTTTATGAACCCTGATTGGTCATTATGAATTATTTGTTGCATAACTGGCATTAATCTATTAGCTAATATCTTAGCAAAAATCTTATAGTCGGTATTCAAAAGTGAGATTGGCCTAAAATTCTCAGGTTTGATGGAGTTTTGATCCTCCTTTGGAATTAGTGAAACAAAAGCTGTTTTCCAAGAAGGTGGTACTCCTCCTCCTACCTGTATTTTATTAAATAAGATTTTAAGTGGTTCTAGCATTTCAGATTGTAAATGTTTATAATAAACAGCTGTTAGTCCATCTGTTCCCGGAGCTTTACCTATTTTTAATTGTTTAATTACCCCAACAATTTCCTCGGAAGTTATTGGCTGATTCAATCTTTCTCTCTGTTCCAGCGTTAGTTCAGGAATATCTATCTTTAAGTATCTATCAATATCAACATCTTGAATTGAATCTTTAGCATATAGCTTTGTATAGAAATCCAAAAAAGCCTTTTTTATTAAATTCTGTTGGTAAATCTCCTTACCTCTAAATTCTATCTTGTCTATAGTACGTGATTTTTGCTTTTTTCTCATGGTGTAAGCCAGCCATCTCCCAGGTTTATTGGCATTACAGAATGTATTATGTCTGGCATATTGTATGCTGGTTGCTACTTGTCCAGCCATTAACATATTAAATTGCTCTCTTAGAATGTTTATCATATCTTTTGCCTTTTTATAAGGCAATCATATCTTTTGCCCTTTTATGCTTATATAGTTATAAGCAATTGTTCTTTCTTTTTAATTTCCTCCTCTATCTCTTTCCGTCTGTTTTGTTGTTTTAATCTATATTTATTGTTCAGAAAAATTAATGTTCCCGTCATATATGCCTTACTTGCATCCCATACCATTTCCATCAAGGTACCTTTATTCATATTGTTAACAAAAAATTCTTTCATTTGTTTTTTAAGTTCATTCAAGTTATCTTCATATCTAAATAAATTCTCATTTAACCTCCAAGACCTCCTTTCCCCTCTTTCCTGTTCTAATTCCACCCAAACCGGGCTATGATCAGTTAAAGTTCTTAGACATATCTTCGACTTCTTCACCCTAGAAAAAAGATCATTTGTGGTTAATATAAAATCAATCCTAGAAAAAGATTGATGCCTATCTGAAAAAAAAGTAAAATCACTTTCCGATACGTTCCTTTCTCTCCAAATGTCTCTGAGCTCCATATCCTCCAAAATATCAAAAAAAGATTTAGGCAGCTTAGCACGCATGGATATCTTGGATAGACTTTTTTTATCTTTCTGGGTATTTATTACCCCATTCCAATCACCCATTAAAAGTAAAGATCTGTAATCCCATTGTAGTATTTTAGTATGTAAAAATTTAAAAAAATTGTCCTGCTGTTGGTTAGGTGCATATATTCTAATTACAAGCAGCTTCCCACTCTGTGTTGTTAATTCAATTGCGATATATCTACCTTGAGTGTCAGCCTCAATTAAATTGGCTGGTAGGCCTCTTTTAACATATATAACTAGGCTGTTTTTCTTTTCTGGTGCTGATGCCACAAAGTGTGGACGGCGGCGCATAGGGCAAGCTGGTGTGGGAGAGCAAAGTGGACAGAAAGAAAAAGTGGACAGAAAAAAAAAGGACAGAGGGAGGCTTATTTCCTCTCCATGTGAGGAGATCCAGCTTTGTAACCAAAGCATCCTCAGGATGGGAGACCACCAGGAGAGGTCAGGAGAAGGGGGTAAGGGGATGGCAAAAGGGCAGCAGGGCTAAGTCCCAAGGCAGGACTTTCCTCTGACCCTCCCTCCTTTTCCTTCCTTCCTTCCTTCCTTCCTTCCTTCCTTCCTTCCTTCCTTCCTTCCTTTTCTCTCCTTCTGATTCCGATCTCCTTCCTTATGTGATCTACTTCATGAAGACCACCAGGGCCGGAACGTGGTCAGTCTTAGATCTGGCCTGTGGCACTGCCCTGGAGACAGTGAGGGGCTGCCACTGCCCCCTCACCCCTGCCCCCTGGGTGTGCGCACAGGAGTCAGCAAGTGTGTGGGCCTGGCATCCCCAGGCATCTTGTCTTGCAGTCTGATTGCATTCTGAGCATTTCTGAGGCCCCATGCTTGCCACCTCCTGTGCACGCCCCCAGAGGCGGGACTGAGGTGGCAGAGGTGGCCCCTTGCTGTCCCCAGGGCAGCTCTTTGCTGTCTCCAGGGTAGCCCCATGGATTCTGGCCCAGATGGCTCCCATGAAGTTGTAGATCAGCGCTTGACCAGGCTGGGCTGTGGCTGAGGCAGCAGGTGCAGGTCTCTTGCTGTCTCCAGGTGGCCCTGTGGGCCAGATCTAACAACATTGCGGGCTGGATATGGCCTTGTGTTTAACATGTCTGGACTAACTTGTCAAAAAAATAGTGGATCCTGGAAAGAAGTGGTTTTCCTGTTTCTCCAGGCCAGGGACAACACGAATATGTTTCTGTTTTTCACATTCAATGTCTGCCTCAAAATTGCAGCTTTCTGGCTGAATGGGAAATCAGCATTTGCTATAATAGGCCTCCTAAGAATTACAAGAAATGCCTTGGACTAATTGCTCAGACAGAGTGTATCCTGGAAACAAGTGGTTTTCTTGATTCTGCGAGCCCCTAAACTCTACTGAAAATGTTACCTAGCCTGATAACGAAACATTCAGAAACCAAACCACAAGCTTGGAGAACGAACCTTCACCCTCATAAGATAAATGTCTTACAAAGATGCTTTTTCTGTTTCAGACTTTACCAATACTTGCAACTGATATTCCATTTAAACAATGGCAGAGGGATATTTCCAAGTTTATATGGCAAGGGGAAAAAATCAAGAATTAGATATAAACTATTGCAAGATGCTAAGGAAAGAGGGAGTTTGATTTTACCAGATTTGATTGGTAAAAGTATTTTGGTGCTTGTTGTTTAGTCTGGCTAAAAGAGTTGGTGAACTTCTTATTCTTAAGAGACTACTTGAGTTAGAAGGTCATTAAGGTCATTAAGGTTATTTATGGTATGACAAAATTAAAGTAAATGTTGGTTTTAACAACCATTTTTTTAGATGTAGAGTTTGGAATAAATATAAAACAAGGTTTTCTGCAAAGATGCCTCTTTGGGTGTCCCCCCAGGAAGCCTTTTTCAGAAAAGCAATTTGGAAAGTGAACTGTATGATTTAGTGGGCAAGGAATTTTGGATATAATGTTATGCTTGAACAATGGGAAAATACATGGATGAAAGGTTAAAATTTACATTAAATTACAATTTAAAAGAAAATTTCTATAAGATGATGTATCGTTGGTACTTAACACCAGACAAGTTATCTAGAATGTATAAAGGTATTTCAAATGAATGTTTGACATTTTATCATTTATGGTGGACATGTGTTAAAACAAAGAAATATTGGAATATTGGAATAGGATTCATATTCTAATACAGAAAGTTATTAAAATGAATATAAAGATAAAACCAGAAACTTTTCTTTTGGGTTTAATGGAAAAAGACCTGGGGAAAAAAATTGGAACTTTGATGCTTTACATGTTGAACGCAGCAAGACTATTTTATACACAATAATGGAAGGATTCATGAAGATGCAATAAGTTTTAATATTAGTTGTTTATATAAAATATTTTCCCCCAAATAACTATGCAAACAATGTTCATACAAAAATAGACAATGTATTAAATTTATAGAAAAAAATAAAATACAAATGATATTTTATGCTGACAGATAAAATTGGACTCTTGTAACAATGTGATATATAATCCTACAGAGATCTATGTCGAAAATAAAAGGAAATTTGAGATATATTAAGCTTCAAATGTCTTGTAATAATATGTAGTTTATAAAGAATGGCAACTTTAGCATAAAAACATCTATGATAATATATTTGATCCATTTTTTTTAAACTATCCGTTTTCTAAAACTACAGATTTATAGTTTAAGGAAAGTGAACATGTATTCTACTTTGATAATATTTAATTTGAGATATATATTTAAACAAATGGTTGGAAATAGTTGGAAATTTGGAATGCATCTTAATTAAGGACAATTTAATTAATATAACATAAAATAATAGACAACATTACACTCAAAAAAACAAGTGTTTAAATCAAGACAGTGCTTACTGATTTTGCAGTAATGATTATTTCAGTTATTTAAAACTTATTTCCAATCAAAATTTAGAGAATCATATGGATAAAATGTAGGACAATGTATGGTAGAAATTTAAATATTGCAACAAGCATACTTTCCCTAACCATTAGGACTGTCTTCTATATTTATTAATCAACCCCTCCCCTTCAATATGCACATATTAAATTACCTTTCTGCTCCACATCTAGTAAAGTATACTTAACCCAGCAAAGAAATGATAGATTTCCAAATGGAAAAATGAATTTTCTTAAATCAATTCATTAACAAATATAGTTTCAAAAAACAAAAAACATTCAGTTTATATTTATATTCATCAATTCATCAGAGAGACAGAAGACAGATGTCAAACTCCCTTCAAGATAGGTTGTCTCGGGTATCTTTCAAATGTGAAACTGAGTTGTGGAAAGGGAAATTCTTACTTTTGGGTTGTGCTATTTTTAAATGGTAATTATAAATTTACAGGACTTCACAAGGTTGAGGATCTTAGAAAAAGTATTCTTAGAACAAGCATTACCATGCTAGATTGAAGTACTGTATTTTTTTTAAAGATTTGTGCACACACATTCCTTCCAAAATCTAAGATGACATTAAATGAAGTTAGTGTCCTAGAAACCATATAATTTGGTTGGCCAGCAAGTTTTCCATTATTTGTGACTCCCATAAATTAAATACCGCAAAGACATTTTAGAACTATATAGGAACAGCAAAATCCACACTCCCAAGCATAAATGTATGCAATTTCCATATTCTAATTCTTTTGGAATGACTTAATATGAGAATATGAGAGAAAGAGAATGAGAGAGCGAAAGAGAGAGAAGTAGGATTTAAATGTACATTGCAAATGTAACCAATATGTTCAGATCAATATATTGTTTTCTCTCTGTTACAAGATGTCTTAAATAAACAAAAATAAACTGCTTTTTTATCTTGAGCTGTAAGAATTTCATTACAAATTTTCTTATGGGGTCAACTTCTTACTTTTTGTTCCTTACGATACCACAAAGGTATACAGTGTTTTTCCTGAACTTGCAAGAATTCCAATACAAATTTTCCAAGGATTCTAAGATAATCACAACTGCAACCCTCTCAAATTCCATACTCTGTATAAAGAAAAATAATGTCTTACAGAACAGAAAGCCACAAATTAGGGGTATTGATAGTAGCAGAAAAACCAACCACAACAGATTAAATACAGTAAATATTTTGCACTTTAAAAACTACAACCAGTATTTTCCCAAAAAACCATGCACAATTGTTCAAATACTTGAAATTGTATAAGCTATCGTATTGTAATTTTATTTGCAAACAATGTAATAGGTTCCAGCCTTCCACTGTTCACCTTCTTGAGTTGATAATATGAACCATCTTCTGAATTTTTTCATTGTTTCTTAAAACATTAGCTCTCTTAGTATAAATCTTGTCTTCTTCATCTTTGATCAATTGATCCAACTCAGTAAGTTCTATTTTTAAGGGTTCCACAACACCATCTGTGATTCTGAAAAGATAAAAACAGCAAACTATACATTGTAAAACTAATGTAAATCTGTTCTGGATACTGTATATAATTGCATTTAATTCAAGGAAATGGTAAGAAAATGAGCTCACAACAGTATATACAGGTAGTCCTCAACTTGCAACTGTTTGAGGACTGTTCAAAATTACAAAGGCATTGAAGAAGCGGAGTGATGACCTCTGCCCAAAGTTCTGATTGTAACAATGCCCCTGTGGTCATGTGATCAAAATTCAGGTGCTTGGCAGTGCATCCATCCTTATGACTGCAGGAGTGCTGCAACTCCCCCTCTGTGGACCATGAGGCTTTGAACAACTAGGCTCTGGCACATGGAAACCTTCCACACACCAGGACACCTTGCTGGCTCTGCCCAGCAGTGCATGGGCTGTACCTCCCCTTACTCCTAGGAAACTTGTTCTGCCCCCTCCCACTCCTGAAATGCCTCAATCAGTGAAATCCTTCTGCCTCCCTCCAATTCCAAGAAGACTTCATCTCTCCCCCTCCCAAAGGGCCTCAGCTAGCTAGCCTCTCCTGCCATCCCCTCACCACTCCCAAGAAGCCTGGCCTCCCACCCCACCTACTTTGCCCCAAAACATCCAAGGTCCACATACCTTTTCCTTCCCTTGCAGCTGCTCACAAGACTGATGCAAGGCTGAGTTAGAGAGCTAGTGAAGGGAATTTTCTTAAGGCTAGAGAGGCAATCTTTTTAAAGGCTGGCTAGGAACAAGAATGGGTGGTTGGGAAGGGAGAAGGCAGTGCTGGGCCTAGCTGGCCAAGGGCTTCTGTCCATGTCCGATTTCTGCATGCCAGTGGACACTGGGGCTCCCAAGACTTCTCTCCCACCTCCAAACCACCATGTACAGTTGTTTAACAACTGCAATGATTGTGATCATTGAGTAAGGCAGCATGGGTGTCTCATTTAATGACCATGACTTACACAATTCTAGGCACAATTGTGATTGTAAGATGAGAATTAACTGTAATAAAGTTATCTTGAGATTTTATTGAGCTGGGAAGAAAAGGAGAAAAGAAAGCCATCCAGACTGAACTAAAACAAGAGTTTAAGCAAGTATTCTTAAGTTTCCACTAGACTGTAAAATGAAGAAGATTCATCTTACAAAACTGATGGGCAAATGCATCAATAATGTTTTGTCTTATACTATTTGTGTCATAACAAAAGTCAGCAACAAGTAACAATATAATAAAGAACAACCCAGGTATTCTTCATGCTTCACATGTTTAATTCTTTTCAGTTAATTCTCAGTATCAAATAGTTTGTATGATAATTAGGTGTGTGTGCGTGTGCATGCACATATGGACATACGCACGTATGTATGCTTGATTTCGGGAGTCTGCCTGGACAAATCCATTTAGTTTTCTTGGCACCATTGGCTGAGAGTGAGTGACTGGCATAATTCAGCTAGCATCATGCCTAAGGCAGGACTAGAACTCAACAATATCCTGGTATCTGGTCTGGTACCTTTATCCACTACAGAAAACTGGCTCTCACCAGGCTCAAGGTTGACTCAGCCTTCCATCCTTTCTAAGGTAAGTAAAATGAGGACCCAGATTGTGGGGGCAATAAGCTGACTTTGTATAAATATACAAAAGTATGAAGGCTATTGCTTAATGCATTGTAAGCCGCCCTGAGTCTCCGGAGAAGGGCGGCATATAAATCATTTTTTTAAAAAAAAGTAGTTAGTGCTAGATTAAAGTTAATTCAACAGTATGTTGGATCATAGACTATCAATACTTAAATGTAGTACTTATTTTATCATCCCTTCCTATAATAGTTACAGAATTAATCACTAACATTTTGCCACAAGAAAACAACTACATCTTTCATTAATAATAAAGTAACAGGAATATTGTAGAGAGTATCTCTTCAACTTTAAGTGGAAATTGCAGATAAGGCTATCTGGCTCAAACTGCAGGTAGGCCTGGGATGGTTGAGCACTTACTCTAAATGCAGGTACTGCATTTATTAATCTTTGCCTGCTGCAAAGTTGAATTGTGAGAGGCAAGCAGTTTACTTATGTTCAACAAGGCTCTGTGCTTTCTTCCTAGAAACAGAAGAACCCACATGCTTGTGTTTACTTCTATAGATAGATCTGGTAGCTTGAGAGAATATTCCCACATATCCATGCAATTTTTTTTTCTACAAAAGTCTTAGATCTCTTCTAGTCTACCCTCTTTCTCAGTTTTGCACATCCAAAGAAACAGATCCAATTCAGATTTGTCTTGTAGATAAAACCCTATGAATCTTTGGATTAATCTAGTCTTTTATTGCAATTGTTTTTAAAAGATTCTTACCCTTGTTCCTTCTGCAGGGTCTCTTCAAGTTCTTTATTTTCATTCTGCCATGTCTGAAGCTCATTTTTCATGGCATCTACATCTTCTTGAATATAGTCCATTATTTTACCAAGAGGGAGAGCACTCCGACAAAGGGCCTGAATAGAGCCACAAAATTTCTCTATTTCTTTAGTTACTAAATCTTTTTCTTTTCTCTTTGCTGCTTCTGAAAAAAGTGGCTTCTCCTAAGAGTTTTTAAAAAGTTCATATATCAATCAATGGGAAAAATAAAGTAACAGGACTGAAAGAATGTGTTTTAGAAGCATCAATAAAATAGTGCTCATTTCACAAGGAGACAAGGAATATAAATCAAGTAAATAATATCAAATGCAGAGAAATAAAAAGATATGCTTACTTTAGCAAAAGTTATGTTATTGGATAATACAATAATCAATTTTTAAAAATATATTCCCCCAGTCCTTATGAGGTACAGCCCAATTAGCCATCATTTATTTGGAAAGCAAATCAAGTATTTCATGTCAACATGACTTCCTTAGTCAACAATTCATCTTCCTTAATTTTCCAGACTTTTTTCATGGCCAATTGTACGCAAAAGATCAGTATCTGAACCCCCAGGTCCATTTTGAAAACTTTGGAAATTTTTAATTTTTAAATGAATTAGTCATAAAAAGAAATATAGTCATGGAAAAAGAGACTGATGTTATTGTCATTTGCAAAATACGTTCCACGTAGGCACTCATGCTCATAGAAGACCCAAATTACACATGTATCTAATGTAAACTAAATGAACTACTTGAAGAAAAAGTAAAAGATGTAGAAGCAACTCTAGCCACTCTGAGGCTCAACCTACAAAACAAGAAATTCCAACCAAAGGAAGAAAACTGTATCCAAACTGAACACAATACAGAAACAACTATTGGAAGAAATGAATCTGGGAAAGTCTGGGCTACTTTTCTTCCTGTCACTTGATGATCACTTGATGTTGTCCCTTTTCCAGGTGTCTGAATGCTTTCTCCCAGAGGGAGGATAGGAATCAATCAGTTCCATTGGGGCTGCACTGAACTGGGCATCACTAGTCAACAGGGACAATGCTCTTGGTTGTTCTTTTCTTCTATGAGTGACATATTTTCATTGGTATGAAATGTACCCGAACTTGCAGCATGTACCCGAACTTGCAAAGATGAAGTCAGGAAAGCTAAGGCTCAGAATGAACAAAGACTTGCAATAAATGACAAAAACAATAAAGAAGTTTCTTTCAACATGTAAAAAACAAGAAAAAAGCCAAAGAAACAATTGGTGCACTAATGGCAAGGAAGTGAATGGGCAGCTGGGAGAAAAAAAAGCTATGTAATTCTTTCTTTGAATCTTATCTTCACACAAAAAGAAAAAATAGCCCAACCTATCAAAAGCCATAAAAGACAAACTAGGAATTCAAATTAAAATAGGCAAGAAAATGGTAAGAAAAAACCTGTCCACTCTACATGAGTTCAAATCCCCAGGACCTGATGGTTTACATCCCAGAATTCTAAAGCAGCTGGCAGATGTGATCTTGGAACCATTGAACTATTTTTTTCAAAGTTCCTGGAGTACCAGGGAACTATCAGAGGACTGGAAAAGAACTGACATGGTTCGCATCATCAAAAAAGGGGAAAAAAGAGATCCAGAATATCATGCCAAACAAATCTTATTTCAATCGTTGACAAAGTGACTACCATATTTTTCGGAGTATAAGACACACTCCCCCCCCCCAAAAAAAAAGAGGGTGAAAATTTGGGTGCATTTATACACCAAATGTAGCCCCGCTCATCTGCCAGCCCCCACCCTTCGGAGGTTGTTTGCCTCTATGCATCGCATTTTCCAGCGGTTCCAGGCTGCGGGGATCCTCACTTCCACTCAGATTTTGATAACAAGCAGCACAGATCTTTTTATCTGTTTAAAACAAACCCTATCACCCAACACACATTTAACTGGAGTGGGTGGGGTGGGGTGGAGTGATTTTCATGGGGACAGAAGACGGATTTGGCACCAAAGGCTTCACTCTCAAGATGCCTCCGTCTTCCTACCTATAGCCATAGGCATTGAAAGCCTGGCCTTCTCACAGCAAGGCCTGATAAGAGACGCAGCACTTCAATCCTCCTGGACGCTGCCATCTCGTAAACATGATGCTGGGAGGAAAGTGTTTTCGGGCGGCAACACCTGCCACACACACAGTTTTTGGAATTGGGGAGGAAATACTTTTTGGGCGGCAGCACCTGCTACATGCCCTGCTTTAGGAATCAGGGAGGAAAGTGTTTTCGGGTGGCAGCGCAGGGAGCATAAGGCAAGGCGCTGCACCTGAAAACACTTTCCTCCCAGATTCCAAAAATGGGGTGTGTGGCAGGCTCTGCAGCCCAAAACACTTTCTTCCCCAATTCCAAAAACGTGGCGTACAGAGGCAAAAAAAGAGCATCATGTTTTTGGGAAGTTCGAGGCAAAAGAGATCGCAGCAACAGTGTTTTCAGGTGGCAGTGCCTTGCCTTACACCTCCTGCGTAACGCCCGAAAACATGATGCTCTTTTTCCTCCCTGATTCCAAAAGTGGGGCGTGTGAGGCAAAAAAAGAGTATTGCATTTTTGGGCTGTTCCAGGCGGCAACAGTGTTTTTGGGCGGCAGCGCCTTGCCTTATGCCCCCTGTGCAGCGCCCGCTTCACCAACCGAGTCCCGACCTCCGTGTTTCCCCGGGCCACTTCTGGAATCAGGCTCCGACCGAGGCAGCAAAGGCGCAGGGGGCTTGCCGGGAAGCCCAGCATCATGTTTACGAGATGGCAGTGTCCAGGAGGACTGAAGTGTTGCGTCTCTATTGGGCCTTGCTGCGAGAAAGCCAGGCTTTCAACACCTACGGTTGTAGGAAGACAGGGGGGGTCTTGAAAGTGGAGCCTTCGGTGCCAAGACCCTCTTCTGCCCCCATGAAAATCATACTCCACCCCACCCAGTTAAATGCGTGTAGAGTGATAGGGTTTGTTTTAAATGGATAAAAAGATCTGTGCTGCTCGTTATCAAAATCCGAGTGGAGCTGATGCTGGTGGGCAGAGGCAGAGATTTTTTTTCTTGTTTTCCTCCCCAAAAATTAAGGTGCGTTTTATAGTCTGGTGTGTCTTATAGTCTGAAAAATACAGTAAGTTAGTGACCAGCAAAAAGCACTGGACATAGGATACTTGGTTTTCAGTAAGGCATTTGACAAAGTAAACCACAACCAACTATTTAGTAAGTTAAAAAATGTGGCATAAACAACATCACCACCAGATGGATTCGTAACTTGCTGACAAACCGCAATGTGTAGTCTTAATTAAAGAACTTCTACATGGAGGGAAGTAAGCAGTGAGTAGCCCAGGATTCTGTCTTAGGCCCAGTACTCTTCAATATCTTCATAAACAATTTAAATGAAACTCATCAAATCTGCAGACAAAACCAAGCTGGCAGGAACAGCCATCACTCCAGAAGATAGGCTCAAGATTCAGAAGGATCTTGACAGACTTGAACATTGGACCCTACCTAACAAAATGAAATCCAATGGTGAGAAAAGTAAAGTTTTACATTAAGACAAGAAAAACTAAATATATAAAATAGGTGGCACCTGGCTCAATAGCAGTAACTGTGAGAGGGATCTTGGAGTCCTAGTGGACAAACACTTAAATATGAGCTAGTAGTGTGATGCAGCCACCAAAAAGACAATAAAATCCTAGGTTGCACATTAATAGAGAGATAAAGTCAAGAACATGCTTTATAATACCTTGGTAAGACCACACTTGGAATCCTGCATCCAGTTTTGGTCACCACAATATAAAAAAGATGTTGAGACTGTGGAAAGCGTGCAGAGAAATGCAACAAAGATAATTAAGGGGCTGGAGGCTAAAACATATGAAGAATAGTTGCAGGAATTAGGTATAACTAGTCTAGTGAAAAGAAGGATTAGGTGACATGATAGCGGTGTTCCAATATTTGAAGGGCTGCCACAAAGAAGAGGGGGTCAACGTATTTTCCAAAGCACCAGAAGGCAGGACAAGAAGCAATGTATGGAAACTAATCAAAGAGAGAAGCAACCTAGGACTAAGAAGAGATTTCCTGACAGTGAAAACAATTAACCAGTGGAACTGTTTCTTTCAGAAGATGTGGGTGCTCCATTAGTGAAGGTTTTAGAACACTGTCAGGTCCCTATCGGAACGCTGCCATTCTGAAGAGGGGAGGGATACACTGTGGGTGGAATGGCTTGCATGCTTTTGCTTTGCTGTAACTGCTTGGGAATTGAGGTGAAAGATGTGGCCAGCAGTTTGGCAGTTCGGGTCTCACCGGATCTTCTTTCTCTTAATCCTTCCTCACTTTTCTTCCCCTCATCTCCCCATTGTTTTCCTATTTTCTTTTGTATTTTGCATCTTAATCTAATAACTCAACAAAAATGTTAATGGCGAGAATGAGCATAGGCAGTTACAGCCTTGTCCACATCTAAAAAATTAACTGAGACTGAACAACACTGGGCTGTATGGGAAAAGGAAGCCTATGCGGTTAGATGGGTATTCCTTTCCTGGAGGTATTTCTTGGAGGAAAGCAAAATTCCTTTCTGGAATTCCTTTTTGGATTGATCATAAAAACCTGGAAGCCCTGAAAACTCCTAGAAAACTAAACAGGCACAAAGGGTCCAATACTTTAGGTGGTACAACTTTACTTTGCACTATTTACCTGGAGGGAAGAATTTCCTGGCTGATGCTTTGTCAAGAATGCCTCAGTACAATAGCTCTAAAGTAGAAATAGTCAAACTGATGCTCCCATGGCAGCAGCAGTGACCATGAGAGCACAGGAGAAAGGAAACCCACCTGTAGATGGGGCCACAGCAGCTCCATGCACCTCGGTCGCTCAGAGAGACGTGCAACTTGATCTCTGCCCCGAGACACTGGCTTGGCCCGGCTGCAGCTGACATAGCTGCTCTTAAATTTAGCGCACTTTACAATGGGGGAGATGGCATCCCCTCCTCCTCCTGGAGCCCATTACGATATGGAGCATTGGCTGCAGACAAGCCGGACCAGTGTCTCAGGGCAGAGATCAAGTGGCACATCTCCTCAAGCGACAGAGGTGTGCACAGCACCAAGAAGCACTGGAAGAAGTGCCCGTGAGAGTACAAGGGCGCTTCCCTCCCATTCTGGAATATGAAGCAAGTCTCCATCCCCACTGTCGCTTCATCCAAGGGTCTCTGTAGCTGGGAGCTCACTACTCTCAACAACCTTCCCTAAACAGTGAAAGTTATCTAAGACTGTACAGTTCAAGGATGGCCTTCTGGGTAGGAGTGATCCACTGCCTCTTTCAAGGCCAGTGGAACTATCCCCTCCTGTAAGATGGCATATACCATCACTTGGATCCAACATGCCATCACTTAAATCAGAGGTGGGCAACTATGGCCTTTTTATGACTTGTGGACTTCAATTCCCAGAATTCCTAAGCTAACATGGCTGGCTCAGGAATTCTGGAAGTTGAAGTCCACAAGTCATAAAAGGGCCATAAATTGCCAACCCCTGACTTAAATGGATCCAGATTATACTGTAGGTCTTGGACTCTGGATTCTCTAGATCTTCTCATCTAGAGCCCAACTCCAAAGTCAAGTGACTTTATCCAATAGATGCCTAGAATTATCCTCACTGTGATTCTGGAAGGACTAATTCTACACCCCTTACCCAGGAGGGGGAACTGGTCATCCAAAATAGAACTGCTGGCCAGCCATCTGGTAATGCAATAAGAATGGAGACTTACGTATGGTTCGCCACTCTTACCGCAACAAAAATAAGTCTTAATAAAGACTTGTACCTGTGTTTTATTTGCTTCATTCCTCATCTTCCTCCGCTGGTGCTCTAAATACTCTTATGTCATTTCATTTCATGAATACCTGCTGTAAACCAAGAGGTCCTATGGAAACTGCATACTTGAACAAACCTGTAGCATGCTAACTCTACCAGATTGAATCCACCAGAGCCAGTGCAGCTCATAAAGCAGAGGTATTAAATGGGCATACTGAAGCATGCCCATCACTGCTCATACCCTGCATTGTGGTCCAGTTGAAGCGTCTATTGTCTTCAAGAGCAGCCCCTTGAATTAACAATAGAAAACATAGGTGATATGAAGAAGTCAACATGTCCCCATTTACTTTGATTTCTATATATCTTCATTCTCGTTTCCAGAAGCTCCAGCTTCCCTGGGGTCAAGGTGGACAAACTGTATAATTCTTCCTATTAGAGGAGCAATAACACTCTGCATAGGGGAGTCAAACATTTCTATTTCTATCATTTGCTGAATAATTTACCCTGATTTGCTTCCCATGCTTTTCTATATAAAAAAATTAAAAAACAAAATAAAGAGTTCTCAAATTTTCAGCTGATCAACATATAGAAGATTGTGGAAAGTTCTGAACAGTAATTCTCTTTTGAGGAGGAGCCAGAGAATGATAGAATATGAAAATGCTACAAAATAAGAAAACAAATATGAAGAAGTTATAGATATTAAAGTTAATTGAGCCATGGTGGCACAGTGGTTAGAATGCAGTACTGCGGGCTAATTCTGTTGACTGCCGGCTGCCAGCAGTTTGATTTTCACTGGCTCAAGGTTGACTCAGCTTTCCATCCTTCTGAGGTTGGTAAAATGAGGACCCAGATTGTTGGCGGCAATATGCTGACTCTGTAAACTATTGCTATTGATTGAGTCCCTTTAATCAGCATCAATCATGACTGGAAGGTAGGGAAAGAGAAAGAGAATTTTTGAAAATCTTGCCACAGATGTGCCATGGATATTAAAATTATTTACAAAAACTATAAGGCATTTACAATTGACCAATCAAATACTGAAAAAAACATATTGTCAGTCAGAGTGCCTATAACCTCCTGCTAACCTCCATCTTTGATTCAACTTAATTCAACTCCACAAGATTCAAAAGGGCCTCAAACTCTAGCCAGGTCAAGTCAATGGATTTTCTCTTTAGAGAAGAATTACAGACAACATTTAAACCATTAAACTATTAAACCATTAAACCTTCCTTCCTTCCATTTGTTTATCACATTTTTGAACCACTTAGTTCCCTTGGAGAGGGATTTTGGATAGCATACACCAAAGTATTAAAATAAATGGTGTTGAAACAATACTTTCTTTGTTTATATCTCTATAATAATCACTGCTGTAATATTAAAATCAGTTAAGAGATGATTAGATTGGAGATACCAATGAAGAGTAAGAGGTAAAAATTTGCCATAATCAATTCTTTGAAGTTTATTTGTGAGTTACCTTTTCAGCAGATTTTTGCAACTGTGACAATTCATAATCCTTCTTTGTTTCCAATATTCTTTGGACAAGGCTACCTATTGAAAATGAGCACCATTAATATAGTAACTACAAAGGTATTCTATTAAAAAAAAAAAGCAAATTGGATCTTTAATTTAATTTTCTTTCACTGAAATAAGATATTTTGTCCTAAAATTATTTCAGTACGTCCTGTAGAAGTACCATGAAAATAATTTATAGATGGTATACTATTCCTCTACAATGACACAACATAAATTTTTATCTTTTCTCGGCTGTGATGGTAAGATGGCAATTCACAGTCAATTCTTTTGTCAAGTTTTTGAGGATACTATTGGTTGATTTCCACCACTCATTCAATTATTCCTGCTATTGATTTTAAATATATAAAATTTTATACCTGTTGTATAGAAATTATATTGATGCAATATAAAAATTTATTCAATTCCCATGTTAATAATTATGTTTGTAATCTGATAATACTGATACATTAAAATGCAGTTTCCAAGGGGCATTTAAAATGTAGGGAAATACTTTGATTAAAAAATTAATGTAAAAGAGTGTTTTGTAAAATCTTATAAAAAGGGTAAATATTCAAAACTACTCATCATTTACTAGCTATATTAACAATTTTTCATTTGGACACATCATTGTGAATGCAAACTCTGAATATCTGTTTCCCTTACATTTCTCAAAAAGGATTTCCAAACAGTAGACAGACTTAATTATTTTTTGAAGTTTATTTAGATTTGATCCCTAAATTTATTTTATTTAGTTTTTAATCTGATATTTTATTTGAATGAAAAGCAGTATGCCTATCAACATCTATATTTCTTTCATAAAGAAAATATTTGTATAAAGGGTCCTTGGCACTTTGAGCTTGGCTGTTTTCTTGCAGATTTTTCATTACCCAAACCAGGGTAAAGTTATCAGTGCTTCAAGGGAGTGAGGTTTGCTCTCAATTTATATTCTAGTAGCTTGCTGTCAGGGTTCAAAGTAATACACTCATTGCAAAAAGGACTCTGAGGTAAGTTGGTTCCTCAAAGAACAGTTTTATTAGGAGATATCATCTTGGCACAAACTATGGAAAGCCAACTCTGAAGGTTCCCACACTTTCCACCACATTAAAAGTAAACATTACCTATATTTTTGTTGTTGCCATGTAAACGCAAGGCCTTCTGGTATCAGCCATCTGTAATTCACACCTTTCTTAAGTAATATTTTGGTCAGAAAATGATATTCTCTTCTCATCTCCCTCACTCTTCTCGGTATTTGTTTCAGAACCACAATATCCTTATCTTTATATTTCAATGTTTTCTCTCTTGTGATCTGTAGTATTTGCGTTTTAATTGATTTCTTAGTAAATCTTATGTGGACTTCTCTTGGTAGCTTGTTTCTCATTGCGTATCTTGTATAGACTCGAAATACTTTGTCTATGCCATCCATCATCTTTTCTTTGGTAATTTCTAGTGCTTCCGCTAAAATTGCTATCATTTTTTCTGCCAAGTTTTCTCCCTTTTCTTCTTCTATATTTTGAAATCTGAGGTGAAATTCTGATCTGTCCATCTCCCATCCCAGTATTCTACTCTTATCTCATTCAACCTCATCCAATCTACTGTCAATATCTCTGATTTTTTTTGTCCCTTTGTTCTTCCTTTTCTTCAATTTTTTGGAGCCTATCCTCATATTTCTTCATCATTTGGTGTATGTTCTCCACTTTTTCATCTGTTTTTTCTGTTCTTTGTTCAATATTTTCTGTTCTCTCTTCAATATTCTCTACTCTTGATTGTATTTTTTGAATTCCTTGCCAAATCATCTGCAATGTCACTTCCTTTTCCTTCTCTCGATCCTTCTCCTTTTCCTGTTGCAACATCGTCTGTATTGATCGTTGTCCTCCAGATGGTGAAGAGGAAGGAGTCGATGTAGAAGAACCAATAGCTGTTGCCTTTCTACTCATTTCTATGTAGTGGTTGGAAATAATTCAAACAAATAGAAAATCTTCAGAAAAAACTCTTTTGTTAAATTTCAAATAATTATTTACAGCTCTCTTTCCAGAGTCACTGCAATCTTCTTCTTTTCAATCTCAGACGCCTGCCACTGATAGTTTCCCAGAAGAACACCTGAATAAACAATCATGTAAACAGTCTTTGATGCTCTTCCCACTATCTTATCTATAAATAGGCTCAGAGTCCTTGAAATGTAATACAGTAACACAGTTGTTACTTTCTTAATCCAGAGAGAAAAAAAAGAAACAATATTTCCAGTACACTAGATGGCAGTGTTACTTATTACCTCCGCTTTCCCTTCCCTTCTTATATTCAATACACAATAAAACAAAGAGACAAAAAAAGGTAAACAAAAAAAGTAGAACAATAGAAAATTTACACAAAAAGGCACTAAGAATTTAGTCGTTAAGTAGATAAAACAGAAAACTTCAATCCAATCTAGTCCAGTCCAAATTAAAAAGTAAAAGCGTCCATAAACATCCACAAGTAAAAATATGTTAAAAAATAGGAAAAGCTACATTAGACTCAGGCTTAATTCCGCCGCTTAACCTCTTCTGTCTTCAATTTTAATTTCCTTTTAACCTCAGAGTGTTCTCTCGGATAATATATTTAAAAATCATCTCACCAAGCCGACACACTTTCTTCCCAACTTCTTCCGTTTCGGAGTTTCAATGGCTGCCTCTTCGCCGCCAGAAAAAAGGGCTTCTCCTGGATCAACCAAGGACTTTGCGGTGTCCCTGTGATCAGCAGGATGTGCCCTCCACTATTACCGTCTCTACGGGACGGTGAGGTCCAAAACAGACTGTCCAGCGGCAAAGATATTGACGGTGATCTTGGAACTTCAAGATCGCCCACCGTACCGTCACGATACCAGCTCCGCCCCCCCACCAAAAATATAGAATAGATTCAATCAACAAAGCAGAAATATTCCATGCAGAATACTTTAGATAGAAAGAAGAGGAGACAAGAAGAGAAGATACATTGACTGAACTACATGAGGAGTACCTTGCAACGCCTGAATAAGAAGAAGGTGCAGTGGGTGGCAACGTGGAATATAGAGAACAAAGTGAACCGAGATCTACTAGAGCAATAAATCCTTCTCATAAAATATAAATATGAAAGAGAAAAAAATTGATTACAATAAACATAAATGGACTTAATTTAGCCATTAAAAGAAGAAAGACATTTCATAAATTAAAAAAATTAAAGTTTGATATAATTTGTTTACAAGAAGTACACATTAAAAAGCAGCATGAACAAATATTGATACAGCCAAAATTAGGGAAAACATTCACTTCATTGCCACAATGTAAGAAAAGAGGAGTTGTTTTGTATATTAGAGATACAATTCCAGTGGAGCAAATTTATTCAGATGATGATGGAAGAATTTTGATGGTGGAAATAATAGACAATAATATAATAATAGACAATAATATAAAAATAGTATATTGCTATTAAAAATAGCAATATACGCTCCAAATGATAATCAAGAAGAATTTTATAGAAAATTACATACGAAAATAATTGAATTGGACTATGATAATGTTTGCATGATGGGAGACTTCAATGGTATAGTAGATGAGAAATTAGACTACAATACACAGAAAACAACAAAGCAAAGTAGAAAGATTCTTCCAAAATCATTCTTTAAAATGATAGAGGAAATAAACTTAAAAGATGCATGGAGAGAAAGAAATGCAAAAAATAGACAGCATACTTTTTATTCAAACAGACACTCCTCATGGTCTAGAATAGACATGACATGGACAACAATGGAATTGACTTCTAACATAGAAGAAATTGACACAGAAGTAAACACCTGGGCAGATCATAACCCAATGACAATGAAATGGAAAGGACAAAGGAGAAGATCTAGATGGACCTTAAATAATACAGTATTAAAAGAAAAGGAATTTGCACAGAAAATTGAGAAAGAATTGGCTTTCTTTTTTAAAGAAAATAGAAAGGAGGACACATCAATGCAAAATCTTTGGGATACAATGAAGGCCTATGCTAGAGGTTTTATAATAGACTATACAAGGAAAAGAAACACTAAGAAAAGACAAGCTTATAAAACATTAGAGGATGACTACAAGAAACTTGAAAAAGAATTACAGAAATTTCCACAAAAAAAGGACACCAAAATAAAAATGGACACAATTAAACATAAAATGGGATTAATAGAAAAAGAGGATTTAGCACAAAAAATTAGAAGTGCCAAACAGAACTATTTTGAAGATGCAAATAAACCAAGTAGATGGTTAGCATATAAACTGAAAAAAGAGAGAGAATCAAGAAAAATAACACAACTAGTAGATGATCAAGGGCAAATCAGATATGGGAATAAAGAAAAGAAAAAAATTATGAAAGATTATTATAGAAAACTATATGAGCAAGAGAATATTGTGGAGGAAAGTGTTAAACAATACCTGCAGAAAGCGAATCTACCCTAGATTTCTAAAGATACCGAAATGATGTTAGAAGAAAATATAATGATGATGGAATTAACTGAAGCACTTAAAAAACAAAAGAATGGGAAGGCACCAGGCCCGGATGGATTGCCAGTGGAATATTACAAGACACTACAGGAATCGTTGAGTCTCCCGTTGTTAGAAGTTATGAATGAAGTCATGTCAAAGATGAAACTACCCAAGTCATGGTCAGAAGCATATATTATACTTGTTCCAAAGGAGGATACCGACCCACAACAAATCAAGAATTATAGGCCTATATCCCTGCTAAATTCAGACTATAAAATTTTCACTTCAATACTGACAGAAAGACTTAAAAGATATCTAAACAATTTCATACACTCTGATCAAAATGGGTTTCTGCCAAAAAGACAGATTAAAGATAATATAAGGGTAATTCTGGACATTTTGGAATAGGGGTGAAATGCTCCTGGTTCGGACCGGATCGCCCAATCCGGGTAGTGATGGAGGCGGGTGGTTCAGAGAACCGGTAGCAAAAATTCCTGCCCTCCCTCCACATGCCCAGCTGAGCCGCACAATCATCAGAGGCTTTTTTTTTTACTTTTAAAAGCATTTTTTCTACATTTTTTCTCTTTGGCCGAAAAAAATGCTTTTAAAAGTATTAAAAAAAGCCTCTGATGATCGTGTGGCTCAGCTGGGATCGTCAAAGGCTTTTAAAAGCATTTTTTCTACAATCTCTTCAGAAGTTGTAGAAAAAATACTTTCAAAAGTCTCTGACGAGCCAAGCTGAGTTGCCTGATCATCAGAGGCATTTAAAAGAAAAAAAGCCTCTGCCAATCAGGCAACTCAGCTGGGATCGTCAGAGCCTTTTGAAAGCATTTTTTAACATCCTCTTCGCTGAAGCCACGCCCACAGAACCAGTAGTAACAAATTTTAGATTTCACCACTGCTTTGGAATATTATGAGGCACATCCTGAAAAACAAATGGCTTTGATATTTCTAGATGCACAGAAAGCCTTCGATAATGTGAATTGGCAATTTATGTTATTACAGCTGGAGCAGATGGGATTTGGTAGAAAATTTATTCAAGCCATAGAAGCCATATATCACAAACAAACAGCAAAGGTAATGATAAATGGAGAATTGACAGAGTCTATTGAAATAAAAAAAGAAATGAGACAAGGTTGTCCACTGTCACCTCTGTTGTTTGTGTTAACATTAGAAGTGCTAAACAGAAATATTAGAGAAGAAAAAGATATAAAAGGAATGAAAATTCAAAAGGAAGAATACAAATTGCAAGCATTCACCTTATTTGTGACCTGTATCTTCAATACTTCCACCAGTTCTTCTTTTTGTTTTGTTAATATGTTTTTGTCAAAATCTTCGTTTTGTCTTTATTTATTTTCAAACCTGCTACTTTTCCATATTCTCCTATCTTGTCTATCAATTTAATTGCTGTTTCTAATGGATCTTCAAGAATAAAAACCATTTCAGCACATTCCATTATTTTCTTAATAACTTTATAATTAAGTTATTAACTTAATAATGACATTTGAAATTAGAGAACAAGAAGATAAACAATATTATAAGATATGGGATTTATTTTATCAATGGTTAGATAAAAAATATGGAAATGAAATATAAAGATTTTTATAAGAATTATAGAACTATATAAAATATAACAGATGTATTATTATTGGATCGATTTAGGATGATGAAATGAATGTTATAATATAAATTAACTCAAATCTTAGAATATTTTGTACAAAATGAGGGAAGAATAGCTATACTCAAATAAATGATTAATGAGGATAATAATACATAGATATATAAGAATTTAGGTAAACTGTAAGCTATGAATATGGTGAAGATGCACAAAAGACTTGTAATCAACTGACACGCTGTGTGTAATTGAAGATGGTTTTATGTTTTTATGTATGTTTGTTTAAAAATAAAAAATAAAATGTTTCAAAAAAAAAAGTAGAAGTTTCCTGTTTTCTCAAAACAATAAATCACATTGTCCAATCTGGATGCTGGCTGTTTGCTTAGTGACTCCTCTCCACTGGCCAGCCAGCTGTTGGAATGTCTCTGACTCATGAGAGTTATTTTGTTTTGGCTACAAAAACCCATCTAACTCTACCCCCCACTTCAATTCCAGGCTATGTCAACCTGAAGCAATGTGAAAAGAAATGGCAATAGAAACAAAGTCCCATAGAAAAGAAAATGGCCACAGCTAGGTCAGCTTCAGGCTTGACACTTGCCCTGTTGGTGGACAGTGTTGGTGGAGGTGACCTTGCAAGTTCTTTGGTTGGGCTGTTTAGTGTTAGTTTGTTTGGCAGTTCCTTGAGTGGGGCATTGTTTATTTCTCAATTGTTAGTCAGAAATTACTCTTGGTATTAATCTAAGTTTAGCTGGGTGTTAATAGCTGGGGGAGACATATTTTGGACTTTTTGTTCCCTTTTAACTAGTTGATTATCATGTCTATGTGTCTATTGATGGCCAATTTGTCAAGAGTGCCAGGTTCCAGGAATTCTCTAGTGTTTTTGGACTTCACTTGGTCTAGGATGGTCACAATTTCCCATTTGAAACTATGGTTAAAAGATAAAGGTAAAGGTTTCCCTCGCACATATGTGTTAGTCGCTCCCGACTCTAAAGGGTGGTGCTCATCTCCATTTCAATGCCAAAGAGCCAGTGTTGTCCAAAGACATCTCGTGATCATGTGGCCTGCATGACTAAACATCAAAGTTGCATGGAATGCTGTTACCTTCCCACCAAAGGTGGTCCCTATTTTTCTACTTGCATTTTTACGTGCTTTCGAATTGCTAGGTTGGCAGAAGAAACTATGGTTAAGTCTGTCCAAATTAAAGAATCTTCATCATGTTTTCTGATTGCTAGTCTGATTGCTGTTCAGCTAGTCTTCTGCCTGTTTGTCCTACATAGTGGTTGTTGCAATCTTTACATTGTATATTGTAGGTAAATGTCTTTTTTTTTCTGGGGCTGCTGGGTCTTTTGGTTTGCTTAGGATGTTTTGGGGTTATGCTGATTCCATGTAATTGTAATAGTCTGTTGGTGGTTTCTGAAATATTTCTGATGTATATGACAATGTTATTTTTTATACAGCTTGTGTTGATTGTGCTATATTGGATTGAGTGCTCAAGCACTTTTTGATGAAGTTGCATGCATATCTGTTTTGTTGGAAGATGCTGATGATCTGTTTCCTTTTTCTACTGTTCAAGATTGTTGCAGTGTGTTTGTGTTCATCTGAATAAGAGTTCTTATACAGCTTTTCTTGTGGGGGCTAATACAATAATGAATCTGAAAACCATAATAAGAGATGACAAACAGCTAGGGAAGAAAGTTAAAGAATTAGGAGCATAAGTAGTTTTTTCATCTTCCAACAAAAGGTCAACATCCAATGAGGAGCAAATGATTTAAGAAACAAACCACTGGCTTAAAAACTGGTGTTGTCAAGAGATCTTTGGTTTCCTAGACCATGGTTTCCAGTACCTACATGAAAGGCTCTTGGCAAGGGATGGATTGCACCTCATAATTTATTCCAGTGGGCCAGTGGGTGGGTGGGGCTACATTCGGTGTATAAGACACACTTAAATTTTCACTCTCTTTTGGGGGGGGGAGGTGCGTCTTATACTGTGAAAAATACGGTCTATCTAAAGGTATTATTATGATTAACAGGATGTAACAATATATTGGAAAATATTGATTTCAAGGACTATAAATTTAGGGGATTTTAAGAGATATAATCTTGGGACTGATTAAATCTTATTGATAACTGGTTTTATTGGTGTTTATAGAAAATTGAGGTATTGAAAATGTTGTGGAACACTGAGTGATATTTCTAATATTAAAATATTAGGGGTTAATAAGTATACTGTATAAAGAAATGTTATTGATGTTTACATATATTTTTGGAAAAAATGATAAAAAATCATAAAGAGAGAATAGTATTGTTAAAGATAATGAGATAAGAACCCCAACAAATGAGAAAAATAAAGAAATAAGTATAAATTGGGAAAATAGTATAATATAGATTGAAACATAGAAGAATATATTGAAGTTGGAAGGTAAAAGTTCTGTATATGTAATTACAGAGCATTGTGAGCATTGTGTGAAAAATATCTTAACCCAGTCATTACACTGTCCACAAAATTGTTGGTTGTTAAAGAAAAACTGCAAATAAAACATATACAAAAAAAGAAAGAAAAGAAAGCCAGCAGCAGCTCGGCCACTTCCCTTTCCCACTCTCTCCTGCTCTGGAAGCCAACTGTCAGCCACACGCCCAGTTACCTATTCATCCCCCCCCCCTGTGTCTCTGGGCTCACCCAGTGCCACAGTCTACCATGCAGGCCAGAAAGGGCGCATCTGTGGTGGAAGCAGCAGCTGGGCATGCTCGGCGAACTGCTTGATGAACTTGTGCAGGCAGATGTAGAGCACACCCAGGTGGCAGACGCAGGCCAGGATGGCAGCCTCACTCAGGTGCAGGAACGACGGCAGCTCTGGAGACACCTGCAGGGGAGGAGGAGAAGGGAGGGTGCTGGGCTGGGCCCACAGAGGGAGGGTGGGCCGCTCCCCCTCACCCCATCTCCGCACCCACTTACAGGCCACTGCCCACAAAGAGGCCACCTGGGTAGCTGTCCAGCACCAGTAGCAGCTTGTGGATCATGGCGCCGCATGGGGACCGGGCCTGAGCCCCTCTTCACAGGAGCCCCAACAACCCCTGGTCTCCTTAAGGCAGACCTGGCTCCAAGTGTTAGATTGGCCCCCCTGTGAAGCCCTTGTCTGCCAAGGAGCCCAGCTGAGGCCTCACTCGCTGCCCACTAAGGCGCCTGGACTCCCAGTGATGGATGGGGTCCTTAAGGCACTTAGCTTGGTGTGAGAAATATAAGAATTATTCCTGTAAAAGCATAACCTGAGTTACGCCATTTTAAAATCATGTTAAGGCTTTATTTTACCTTGTATAACCTGATTATATAATTTAGCTGACATTTAAGAACATGAGAAAGGAACTGTGTAATTTCTGTGTTCTTGAGAATATGTTTATCTTGCAGGAAATATGCTCTTGGGTCAACTTGCCCTCATTAATTAAAGGAAGTACACAATTGATGTTTTTGAGGGGTATTTCTGTTGGGAACTGGAGAATTTCCAGGGTGGATCATGTACTACATATGTTATATAAGATGTTATGTAAGATCTGAAACTGATTCCCAAGAGACTTTATTGACGTGTATTCTGATGTTCCTGAAGACTATAAAAACTCATGTAATCTGTTGTTTTTTCGTCTTTCATCTCCTCCAGAGAGAAAGGCCCTTTGCAAAGAATAAACTCTGTCCCAGGATTATTTTAGTCTCTGTCTCTTTAAAACGGTAATGGGGTTTTCCTGTCGATCACACTTGGCCACCTGTTTAGTAGCTCCAAACCTTCCCTCTGGGTGTCTTGAGCTGCCTAGGGGTTTTGCCTGCGCTGTCGCTTGCTTGGAGGGGGCAGGGGGCCGGTTAGAGGAGAGCCAAGATGCCGAAATGGCCTCAGGAGAGGCCGGGTGAGGAGTGGCAAGCTGCGAGGCAGGGCCGGACATGGTGATTCAGCCAGTTCGCCAAACTGCACACAAAGTTAACAACCAGTATATGATTAGACAGAGGTTGATAATATCCATGATCCTGGGTGTTTCAATCTTTGTGTCAGCGTTCCAGAAAAACCCCAACTCCAAGTAAAGACACGGAAGCAAGCATTTTCCAAAGTCCACTTTACTAGAATAGGCAAACTGGCACATCTGGGAAATCCCGAATCTGAAAAGCCCGGGTTTTCCTTCAGTAAGTCAAAGCTCCCAAAACAATCCCCTTTCTCACCAATCGATCACATGCTCCAATCAACGTCCGTTCCACCTCGACCCAGCCCCCCCCCCGACCACTCCTTCTCCAGATGCTGGATGCCCTGACTTTGACCGACAGGAAGAATGCTATTACAGGTGAAACTCGAAAAATTAGAATATCGTGCAGAAGTTCATTTATTTTGGTAATGCAACTTAAAAGGTGAAACTAATATATGAGATAGACTCATTACATGCAAAGCGAGATAGTTCAAGCCTTGATTTGTCGTACTTTTGATGATTATGGCTTACAGCTCATGAAAACCCCAAATTCACAATCTCAGAAAATTAGAATATTGTGAAAAGGTTCAATATTCTAGGCTCAAAGTGTCCCACTTTAATCAGCTAAATAAGCCATAACACCTGCAAAGGGTTCCTGAGCCTTTAAATGGTCTCTCAGTCTGGTTCAGTAGGAATCACAATCATGGGAAAGACTGCTGACCTGACAGTTGTGCAGAAAACCATCATTGATACCCTCCATAAGGAGGGAAAGCCTCAAAAG
The DNA here is from genome assembly GCA_022577455.1 of Arizona elegans. NCBI lineage: Eukaryota > Metazoa > Chordata > Lepidosauria > Squamata > Colubridae > Arizona > Arizona elegans. The sequence goes on from JAKOOJ010000001.1 coordinate 163,772,380, forward strand.
GTAATTGCAAAAGAAGTTGGATGTTCCCAAAGTGCTGTATCAAAGCACATTAATAGAAAGTTATGTGGAAGGGAAAAGTGTGGAAGAAAAAGGTGCACAAGCAGCAGGGATGACCGCGGCCTGGAGAGGATTGTCAGGAAAAGGCCATTCAAAAGTGTTGGGGACTTTCACAAGGAGTGGACTGAGGCTGGAGTCAGTGCATCAAGAGCCACCACACACAGACGGATCCTGGACATGGGCTTCAAATGTCGTATTCCTCTTGTTAAGCCGCTCCTGAACAACAACCAACGTCAGAAGCGTCTTACCTGGGCTAAAGACAAAAAAATCTGGTCTGTTGCTCAGTGGTCCAAAGTCCTCTTTTCTGATGAGAGCAACTTTTGCATCTCATTTGGAAACCAAGGACCCAGAGTCTGGAGGAAGAATGGAGAGGCACACACTGCAAGATGCTTGAAGTCCATTGTGAAGTTTCCACAGTCTGTGTTGATTTGGGGAGGCCATGTCATCTGCTGGTGTTGGCCCACTGTGCTTCATTAAGTCCAGGGGCAATGCAGCTGTCTACCAGGAGATTTTGGAGCACTTCATGCTTCCTTCCACAGATGAGCTTTATGGGGATGCTGACTTCATTTTCCAGCAGGACTTGGCACCTGCCCACACTGCCAAAAGTACCAAAACCTGGTTCAATGACCATGGGATTACTGTGCTTGATTGGCTAGCAAACTCGCCTGACCTGAACCCCATAGAGCCGTGATGACGAACCTATGGCACGCGTGCCACAGGTGGCACGCGGAGCCATATTAGTGGGCACACCAGCTCAGCTCTGGGGCGCATGCGTGTGCCGGCCAGCTGATTTTCGGGTCTTCTGGGCCCACCAGAAGTAGGGAAACAGGTTGTTTCCTGCCTCTGGAGGGCCTGGGGGTGGGTGGGGAAGGCCCGTTTTTCTTTCTTACCTGGCTCCAGATCCTTTCTATGCATCTGGGAAGGGCGAAAACAGCCTTTCCCACTCCCTTGGAAGCCGTACGGAGGCTGAAAGGGCCCATTTCCCGACTTCCGGTGGGACAGGAAGTGACTTTTTTTCCTGTCCCCAGCCTCAAGAGACTCCTAGAGAGGATCCTAGAGACTCCTAGAGAGGCTCCTAGAGACTCCTAGAGAGGTTCTGGTAGGCTGGGGAAAGCAAAAAATGTCACTTCCTGTCCCTCCGAGAGTTGAGAAATGGGCCCTTTCAGTCTCCATAGGGCCTCCAAGGGAGTGGGAAAGGCTGTTTTCTCCCTTCCCAGATGCATAGAGAGGATCTGGAACCAGAAAAGAAAAGAAAAACAAACCTACGAGGCCATCACGTGCCAGGAGCGGGGGTGGGTGGGGTTGCGTGCGCATGCGCATGGGCACGTGTGTGCACGACCCTCCCCTGCTCCCCCTCTCCTGGCACGCAATGGCAAAAAGGTTAGCCATCACTGCCATAGGGAATCTATGGGGCATTGCCAAGAGAAAGATGAGAGACATGAGACCGAACAATGCAGAAGAGCTGAAGGCCGCTATTGAAGCATCCTGGTCTTCCATAACACCTCAGCAGTGCCACAGGCTGATAGCATCCATGCCACGCCGCATTGAGGCAGTAATTGATGCAAAAGGGGCCCAAACCAAGTACTGAGTACATATGCATGCTTATACTTTTCAGAGGTCCGATATTGTTCTATGTACAATTCTTGTCTTATTGATTTCATGTAATATTCTAATTTTCTGAGATTGTGAATTTGGGGTTTTCATGAGCTGTAAGCCATAATCATCAAAAGTATGACAAATCAAGGCTTGAACTATCTCGCTTTGCATGTAATGAGTCTATCTCATATATTAGTTTCACCTTTTAAGTTGCATTACTGAAATAAATGAACTTTTGCACTATATTCTAATTTTTTGAGTTTCACCTGTATGTCTACTAACCCCCTCTCCTAAATCCCCCCTCCTACTTTCCCACACATGAGGACATGGCAGCATTGAAGCTTCCGGCCTAATATGGCTTCCAAAGCTGACACTTTGTGCATTTGGTTAAGTCAAGTGTGCTGTGGAGTAATGTTGTCAGAGATTCTCAGCTAATTCCAGGTCTATGGACTTGAAAATGGCTGTGATATTAAATGAGACCATGATTTTGACCTCATCTATTGCCCCAATCTTTGATTTTTTTTAAGCCATTATAGTAGAGTGATGGTGTATGCTTCCCCTTGTAAGGTGCCCAAGTGTTTTTGTTACTTCTTTTGTGATCTTGTAGGTAGGGGTCTCTGGTAATGGTAGCAATTGGAGGGAGAGGTATGTCAGGCTTGTGTATTTTGGGGCATCCATAGAAGCATGAGAGACAGGTCCATTGCTTCTCATTCGCCACTGTTCCTCTTTGGTAATTTGGCTTTCTTGGTAAGTCACTGAGAATTCTCTTGATCTGATTGTCTATTGGGTTGGTAAGTTTCACTGGGATGTAAGTTTCACTTTTTGTATATATTATGATCTGACCTTAATAACTGTGGCTTTTGTCTTCTGGTGGCAAGATTATAGTCTGGTCTTTTTTTAGGCTTGTGAGGGCTGCTCTGTGCTTTGCTGTAAGTTGACTTTGTTCTTGCTTTTTTCTGGTCTGTGGTATGATGGTTTGTGTGATAGATCTCTTATGGGTAGTCTACCAGTTTCAAATGTTCCTTCTAAGGCTGCAAAGAATTCCAATTGATTGGCATCATCTGTGTTATAGTTGAGGCCTTTCTGTAGAATATTGTGTTCTGCCATGGATAGTGGATGGCTGGACATGTTGACTACACATTTGGGCTCTGGTGTCTCTTTGATTTTGGGGTTCAGTTTGAGCAGTTTCTTTTGAAGTTTGTTTTTCCATTTTCTGGCATATCTCTAGGAAATACTCATGATGATGGTGTCCAGCTTCTCCATGTGCTCTGATGTAATGTTCCTTGAGGTTTGTCATGGTATGTTGATAATAGTTTAATCTAAGGTGATTAAACTGTGATCATGAGCTGTATCATTTTTTTTGTCCATTTTCCTTCTATTTTCCATCCAACTGTGATGGAATATTTGTAGCTCATGATTGAAATGAGAGGTCCTTTCATTACCCAGGCTAGCTAACATCATCAGCACTAATGATGTTACCTAATTTGGGTAATGAAACACCTGCAAGAAGACAACCAAGCTTAGAGAGCACCCAGAACCCCTCATATTTCTCTCAATCACACTTAAAGTAGTATATTCATTTGGAGTCTTTTTCATTCATTTATATAATTTTATACCATCTCAATCAGCTCTAGGTTGTTAACAATAAAACATTAAAATTGAAAATCCATAAAAGAAATTAAACATCATTAACAGTATAAAATAATGAAAAATGGCGACTCAGTCTAATACCTACTTAAGGCATGTTTTTGGGGGGCTTTTCAGATAGCCAAAGGGGCAATCTTATCCCTGGGGACTGTGCATTCTATAATGTTTAAGTCAAGAGCTACCTTCTGGTCAATTTCTTTCACCTTTCATGATGGGACCCCTTGAGCAAACCTTCTATCATAATTTCATTTAACACAGTGAACCAACTTTTACTGTCTTTGTTAGAAAAAGTACATAAAATCCCTAAAATAATCAGCCTCTTAAATGAATGAGTTAGATGTTCTAATTAATGAGATGACAAAAAGGTGTGACTGAAGGGCTCTCCCTTCAGTACATGTTGATTGAAAGAACTAGTGTCTGCTATAATACAACACAGGATTGCCTCAATCAAAAAAGAGTTATTTGAACCTGTCAATGCTCGCAAAGCTGGAAAGTGTATTGCAATGACTCTTTCTTGTACTGATCTATATTCATCAGATAATATACAAATGAAGAAAATGTAACACCATCATTCCCCTTCTCAGACTGGTTGACCAAGAAAGATCACCCCAAGAACTTCTATGTCTGAAATAGGCTCTATCTTTCTTTAGAACTGAAGCAGCTTTTGACCATTTGCTTGACTCCCTTAATTATGTATTGTTCTTTCATTATACAATTCATGGAAGTCCTTTTATCACCTTTATTGATATATTGGTTTCTTGAAATAAATTTTTCTATCCTCTTTCACATGAGTCAGCCATTGCCCTGGATTTCTTGATGAGAGTTTGATGATTCCTCCAGGTGTAAATTTAGTCTGATTTGCTTTGAACCAATACAGCAATATTACAAATAAGTCTAAGAACATGGTTGCTTCACCTCTAATTAGGGGCTGTAGAAGTAACATTCTATGTAACATTAGGAAACTACCTATCCTGAGCTTTTCTACAGATTATAGGTTGTCCTCAATTTACAACCAGTTGTTTAGTGACTGTTCAAGTTTACAACAGTACTGGAAAAAGTGACCTATGTCTATTTTTTTTTTACTTATGACTGCTGCAGCATCTACATGTGATCAAAATTTGGATGCTTGGCAAGTGGCATGTATTTATGATGGCTGCAGTATCCCAGTAGGTGTTGTGTGATCACCTTTTACAACCTTTTGACAAGTAAAGTCAATGGGGAAACCAGATTCACTTAACAACTGTGTTACTAAATAATCATGGTGATTCACTTAACATCTGTGGCATGAAAGGTTGTAAAGTGGGAAAAAACTCACTTAACAACTGCCTTGCTTAGCAATTTAAATTTTGGACTCAATTGTGGTTTTAAATCAAGGATTACCTATACATATTCAGCTCAATGCACCTATTCTTGCCTTATCATAGAAAGGCAGAAAAAGATAGGATCCTCTTATATTCTAGAAAATGGAAGGAAAGCTCTGTTTTCTGTCTATTTGTATTCTTTCCTACCATCACCTTGTTAAATGAGCCTTTAGACATTACTGGTTGATTATTGGGCTAGATGGAATGGCATAAGTGGGAAATCAACTTTACCTCTAACGTTTATGTATATTAAACTTTTCTTTGGCAAAGATTGAGCAAATGGGCAAGTAATGGAGCCTTACGAACATTAATTGTTGGTGCACCCCAAATGGTTTTTCAAGCTTGTTCCCAAAGAGCAAGAGAAAGCAGTGGTTTCTGCACATCTGTGGTATGACGTTTTTGTAATTATCTACGTGTGAAATAGGAATAATACCATATGTTACCATACCATTTAATATCATATACTAAATTATTTATATAACAGGATCTGATGTAGGATCTTCAAGATAAAATACTTTATTCTCACAATAGTGATATTAAAAAGGGATAAGGAAGGAAAATAGCAGAAATCTTTTTTTTTAAAGAAAACAAATAAAGCAATAAAAGAAGCACATTCTGGAGAATGCTTCTTCCAAGGTTACCAGAGTGGGAGAGAAAAAGAAACTGGATTACAATTATGTAGGAAGATGGAAGAGAGTTACTACCTTTTAGTTTAGCTAAAATATATTCTGTACAGATGCAAATATGAAATGTTATCCATAGAAACCATGAAAATAATTATTTTTACTAGGCTGCAATGAAAGGAAATTGTTAACAAATAAAGAAGCAAAATTTGGATCAAGTAGTTAAATAATGGAAAGAGGTGAACAAAAACTAAGTCTCTAAGGATCTTTATCAAAAGTAGGAAAAGGCAGAGCTAAAGAAAATATGACTTTCAACTAAGTCAGTTCTGTTTTCTGAAATTTAGCTATATGATGGATTAATAAAAATGAACACATAAAAGCAGGGGAAAATATTATTGAATAAAACTTACCATGTTTCTCATCTCCTTCAAGCTCTACCGTTGCCTCCTAAATTAAATAAACAGAAATGTTTCTGAATTACAGAAAGAAGGTTCCTATTATTGTGATCAACAGATTGCAGTGTTTTAATACTTGATACTTCAGAAGGAATAATACTTGGAAATATCCCTAAGAACCCTAAGAACATAATAAACATCCATTTATTCTAACAAGATTTGAAGGAATTATTCAAGTTTTAGCCTCTTAAGAGGTGTCCAAATTGTTAAAGTTTCAATGAGTTCATTCAACAGGTAAAACCCAAAATTATATAATTGCAGAAAATAAGTATTGAGAACTATTGAGAACTTGTGGGCCCTTCTTAAACAGGAGATTTAAGGTGAAGGAAAACAGTACATGAGCATTCACGTTTATGCAGCTTGGAGATGGAAATAGGCATAAAAATGATGATATGGTCAAAATACTTGCCTAATAATTATACACACAGTGTATGAAAAAGATATTTCTCCAGGTAATGGTTTTTAAAAATTGTCATACTCACACTTGAGTATCATCTCATTGATGAAATATTGATGACTTTATTTTCCCCTTCCAATAAAGTGATAATCTTAGATGTTCATATACCGTATTTTCCGGCATATAAGACGACTTTTTAACACATGAAAATCTTCTCAAAAGTCGGGGGTCGTCTTATACGCTGGGTATCGTTCTCCTGTAACCAGGCAGACCAGCCCGAAAGGCTCTGACGAGCCTTAAATGGCTCTGGCGATCCCAGCTCTGACAATCCCAGCTGAGTTCCCTGCAACTCAGCTGGGATCGCCAGAAATCATGTAAAAGGTAAAAAAAAATTTCCTTTTACTCTGACGATCCAAGCTCTGACGATCCCAGCTGAGTTCCCTGCAACTCAGCTGGGATCGCCAGAAACCATGTAAAAGGAAAAAAGTTTTTTCCCTTTTACTCTGACGATCCCAGCTCTGACAATCCCAGCTCTGACGATCCCAGCTGAGTTCCCTGCAACTCAGCTGGGATCGCCAGAACCATGGCTCTGACGGTCCCAGCTCTGACGGTCGATCCCAGCTCTGACGATCCCAGCTGAGTTGCAGGGAACTCAGCTGGGATCGCCAGAAACCATGTAAAAGGAAAAAAGTTTTTTCCCTTTTACTCTGACGATCCAAGCTCTGACGATCCCAGCTGAATTCCCTGCAACTCAGCTGGGATCGCCAGAACCATGGCTCTGACAGTCCCAGCTCTGATGGTCGATCCCAGCTCTGACGATCCCAGCTGAGTTGCAGGGAACTCAGCTGGGATCGCCAGAAACCATGTAAAAGGAAAAAAGTTTTTCCCTTTTACTCTGACGATCCAAGCTCTGACGATCCCAGCTGAGTTCCTGCAACTCAGCTGGGATCGCCAGAACCATGGCTCTGATGGTCCCAGCTCTGACGGTCGATCCCATCCCAGCTGAGTTCCCTGCAACTCAGCTGGGATGGCCAGAGCCATGTAAAAGGGAAAAAGTTTTCCCCCTCCAGCTTGCTTACCTCAGCTGCTAGTCGCAACGCTTGCCTTGCTTCGCTTGCCTGAATCTATTCCATCAGCAAGCAACTCCCTGCCTGCAATCAAGCAAGCAGGGAGTTGTGGACTTCAACTCCCAGAATTCCTCAGCCAGCAAAGCAAAGCTGGCTGAGGAATTCTGGGAGTTGAAGTCTACAAGTCTTAAAAGTTGCCAAGGTTGGAGACCCCTGTTCTATTGGGTAAGTTTTTTCCCCCTTTGGGAGCTTTAAAAAAATAGTCAATTGGGATTTTTTTAGTTGTTCTTTTTTAGACCTAGCCATTTAAAGTTTAGGAAGTTTTAAATTTAGCTTTCATATAAAAATAAAAATAAAATAAAATAATATTTGTGCAGCTTTCTGAGATTTAGTGTGTTTCTGTAGTGTTTCACTCTAACTACACAAATACACAAAATCTCACAAAGCTGTATGTGAAATTTTGTGTGTGTAAAGTGTGAAAGTTGTTTTTTTGGACTTTTTGTGGCTATGTGAGGTTCCTGCTTGTTGCAGGGGCCATTTTGGGTCTAGCACAGCTGCTTTTACATTGTGGGTGAGCCAGTTGTGTTGTGTTGTGTGTGTTTAGAGTGTGAAAGTTTTTTGGGGGGGCTTTTTGTGGCTGTGTGAGGTTCCTGCTTGCTGCAGGGGCCATTTTGGGTCGAGCACAGCTGCTTTTACATTGTGGGTGAGCCAGTTGTGTTGTGTGTGTGTAGAGTGTGAAAGTTTTTTGGGGGGCTTTTTGTGGCTGTGTGAGGTTCCTGCTTGTTGCAGGGGCCATTTTGGGACTAGCACAGCTGCTTTTACATTGTAAGTGAGCCAGTTGATGTTTTTTAATTTTTATTTGGTGTGCTTTGGAAGAGGGGTAGTCTTATATGGCGAGTATAGCCCAAACCCTATATTTTAACAGGAAATGTTGGGGGTCGTCTTATACGCCCAGTTGTCTTATACGCCGGAAAATACGGTACTTTTGTCACATACAAATCACAATTTTGGATCATTTTCCTCAATAAATAACTGAACAAGTATAATGTTTTGACTCATTTTGGCTTCTTTTTATCTAGTTTTAGTACTTATGGGGAGAACAGATCATATTCACAGAGAAATAAATACAGAGGTGTCAGCAAGATCTTCCACTGACTTCAGATATCCATCAAATTCTGAAGACAAACCAGCCTAATATTTTTCTTACATTTGTCAAGAAAAAGAAGTGAAAAATTTTACTTATATTGATCACAGGAGGAAGTATATAACCAGTTTTGTCCTATTTAGAACTCTTCAAATATACAAAATGGATCAGGTTCAAACCTATTAGGGTGTTAATGGGTTCCGTTGTACATGGGGACATAACATAATGTAACATCCACATTTTTCTGCATTGAGATTTTGTATATTTATCATTCTAAAGATAACTGCAAATCTTCCTAGATTAACTAAGATTGGAAAATGTCTCCACCTGTAGTCTAGTTTTGAACTTTCAACAGCCAGGCATAAAGTGGAAAGCAACCTATTGAATTCCCACAAAGAAAATGAGAGCAAAACAGTTAACACATCAACATTTTCATATTTAAATAAGAAAGCACATAAACTAACCATTTTCAGTTCTGCTATTTCAGGTAGCTGCTGTTCTGCTTTTACTATAAACTGGTCATCCTCTTCTTCTTCTTTATCTATAATAACACTTGATACCATTTTGGCACTGCCATTTCTATAAGAAAACAAGAACAGAGCAATAATTCAGATATTAAGTTGTCATACATAATCATTTTTAAGGCAGAAAATAAACCTTTCTTCTAAACCAGGCTCTTTCTAAAAAGCTGTAAAATTCAAAGATACAACCTCCTAAAGTGGAAATTCAAAACATACTATTTTATTCTCAAAAAAAAATTTCCCCCTATTTTAAGAACGTTTCACAAAGTAGAGTAAAGAAAGATCTGCATCCCTGAACTAGCTAAGTCAAACCACATTTTCTTTGCAGTACAATTTGTGAACTTTTTCCATTTTACTTATCATAATTGTCACATATGAATGACCTAGACTGGACTCCTCTCCAAACAACTGAATCCAAACCAAGCACTTATTCAGAGTCTTCTGTCTGCTACTACACTGGACATGGTAGCTTTCTACCTGCCTTGAATAACCCTCACCTTGTGCAAGCAGATGCCAGCAAAATGCCAGCAGCCCTAGACTCATACAATTGATTTCTCATCTGTCAACATGGAGCTGATAGTTTCTTGTAACTTTGTAAATAAAAAAGTTACTATGTTTCTGACATTTTAAAAGTTAACAAGTCACAGTTGATAAAACTAATTATAAATATACTTAAAAATGGAAAACAAAAGTATTAATAGAAGTAGAAGAAGTTACTACTTTATGACTTATAATACTAAAGGGGCTGTCAGGTTTCGGTGCTATCTTAAATAAGCTTCATTTTCAAGCGCAAAATCTCTAATGAATCATTTTTATTTAAGAACAGAAATAAAACCGACATTCCTAACTCAAATTGCAGCCAACCTGGCTCCTCCTTCCAACCCCCTCCTCTTCCGCTCTCCAACCCAATGTCCCATTGGCCATCATGCAGATCCATCTCTACGTCCCGGCACTCTCTTTTCACAGGAATGTGGCCCCCACCCTCGTCCCCCAGGAAACCCTATCTGTTGCATACAGAAAACTAGGTAAAAGTTCATCTCAGCAATAAATCAACGCTTCTGGTCTTTGCTTCATCTCGTTCATGTCAGAACTGGAAGAGAGCCTAATTTGGAACGCTGACATCCGGCCCCTCTCCCTTCACTTCTGCGACATCACCTATCCCATAGGGAAAAAACACAACAAGATAAATCTCATTAGCCCCTCCTTGGCTGTGCACCCCCCCTCCCGGCTTCCCCGGGTGGTCTGCATGGAATTTTGCTATAAGGCGATCTGCTTGGATGTTTGCGCTCTTCACCCAGGAAGCCTCTGACAACGGGTAGCCCTTCCATTTAATTAGGTACTGGAGGCGCCCCCTGTGCCATCTTGAATTAAGAATCCGCTGCACTTCGTAGTGTGTTTGGCCCCCAACAACCAAGGGTCCAGGGGGTTCACGTGGCAATGGCCTTAAAGTAGACCCCACTACAGGTTTTAGAAGGCTACTGTGAAAAACGGGGTGAATTTTCCCCAAAAGCCGTGGCAACTGCAATTGCACTGTAACGGGGTTGATTATTTTTATTATAGGAAATGGTCCTATAAATTTTGGGCCCAATTTCCTGCTCGGGAGTCTAAGACTCAAGTACTTGGTGGAAAGGTAAACTTTCTCTCCCAGCTGAAATGGTCTTTGGGGAGTTCGGTGCTTGTCTGCTTGTTCCTTATAAGATTGAGCCGCCTTTGCCAGCGCCCTCTTAACATTCTCCCAAGTTTGTCTCAACGTTGCCATCCAGTCAGTCAAACTAACTGAGGAAGGGGGCTCCCTCGGATATTCTGGCATGGGGACAAAATCCATGCCACTCACTATTTTGAACGGGGTTAGCCCCGTGGTGCTGTGGACAGCATTGTTATATGCAACCTCCGCAAAAGATAGGAGGTCTGCCCAATTGGACTGCTGGTAGTCGACGTAGCATCTTAAATACTGTTGTATCATAGCGTTCAGTCTTTCCGCCCCCCCCCCAATTGGTGCTCGGGTGAAATGCTGAGTTGAGCCCTTGGGATGAACCTATAGATCGTAGAAACTCCCTCCGGAACTTTGCTGTGAACTGGACCCCTCTGTCGGAGATGATTCTCCTGGGGACTCCATGTAGGCGGTAAATGTGTTTCAGGAACAGTTTGGATAACTGATGGGCTGAAGGCAGTCCACTACAAGGAATGAAGTGTGCCTGTTTGGAGAATAAATCTATTACAGTCCAGATCACTGTATTTCCACTGCTCCTCGGTAGGTCTACTATGAAGTCTATTGCAATCTCCTCCCATGGTCTTGTTGGCTCAGCTACTGGTTGCAACAATCCAGGCGGGCACCCTGGTCTTGTTTTCATCGTGGCACAAGTGATGCAGCTCTTTACATAACTGTCTACGTCCTTTCTCATGTGTGGCCACCAGAATTGCCTTCGTACTAGGTGCAGAGTCTTTAGGAACCCGAAGTGTCCTGCTGGTTTAACGTCGTGGCTCCTCTTGAGAATCAGGATGCGTAAACTCTGTGGGACATAGCGCTTTGTCCCCCTCCATGCTAGTTCCTCTCTTTTTGTCAAGAGATGTTGATTGTCCCAATACCAGGGGTCTGTCAGCGTTTCATTTTTTAATTTTGCAGTTAAGTCACTAGCAAGTTGGCCTTGCTGGTCACGTTGCTGCCATCTGGTGATCACTTGGGCCGCAGCTTGGGTGGAGGGGATGATGGCATTCACTACGTGCTCTCGCTCACTGTTGTATTGAGGCATTCGGGAGAGGGCGTCAGCCAGGAAATTTCTCCCTCCTGGGATGTGCTTAAGCTCGAAATTGAAACGATTGAAGTATTGTGCCCACCGCACTTGCCTGGGCGACAGTTTTCGTGGGGTTTTTAGGGCCTCTAGGTTTTTATGATCAGTCCAGACTTCAAATGGTTTTTGGCCTCCCTCTAGTAGGTGCCGCCAGGTCAACAAGGCCCATCTTACTGCAAATGCTTCCTTCTCCCACGCCGCCTATCGCCTTTCCGTATCGGTGAGTTTGCGGGAGGTGTAGGCGAAGGGTTGTAGATCACCTTGGTTGTTCTTTTGGAGTAACACGGCTCCCACTGCCACATCACTTGCGTCTGCTTGGATAACAAAAGGCTGTTCCGGATCCGGGTGTTTTAAGACAGGTTCTTTCGCGAACAGTCCTTTTAGTGTCTCGAACGCCTGTTGGCAGGTCAGGTCCCACCGTAAGGGTTGTCCCGGGCGAGGTTTCATCGCTGGGCTTCCTGTCTTTAACAGGTCCGCCAAAGGTTTGGCAATCTTCACGAATGAGGGGATGAATTGTCTGTAGAAATTCGCAAAGCCTAGAAAACTTTGCAGTTGTCTGCGGGTGCGAGGGGGTTGCCATTGCAGAACTGATTGGACCTTGGTTGGGTCCATCTCTATCCCCTCATTTGATACTCGGTAGCCCAGGTAGTCTAGCCGTGATTGGTGGAAATCGCATTTTGACAGTTTGACATATAGGTTTGCCCGTCGCAGTTTTTTCAGTACTTGGCGGACGAGGGGTATATGTTCGTCTATGGTCTCCGTGTAGATAAGAATATCGTCCAGGTAGACGAGGACCCCTTTGTAAAGGTGTTCACGTAAGACTTCATTTATTAACTGCATGAAAACTGCCGGGGCTCCTTGCAAACCAAAGGGCATTACTTTAAACTGGAAACTACCCAGGGGGCAGTTGAACGCTGTTTTCCATTCATCTCCTGCCTTTATGCGTACCCGGTAATAAGCTTCTCGAAGGTCTAGTTTGGTGAAAATCTTCCCTTTAGCTAGGTGGGCTAGCATGTCTTTCATGAGGGGGAGGGGGTACAAGTTTTGCATGCATACAGCATTGATACTTCGAAAGTCGACCACCAATCTCATGGAGCCGTCCTTTTTCTCTTTAAACATGACCGGCGCCGCTACCCTTGGTTTTACTGGCTCAATAAATCCCCTTTGTAAGTTTTTGTCTATGTAGTCCCGGCATTTCCTGCATTTCTCGGGGCGTCATGGCATACATTTTTGGTTTGGGTAGTTTCGCTCCCGGGATAATCTTGATGGCACAATCGGTCTCGCGGTGGGGGGGCAGAATGTCACAGTCGGCCTTGCTGAATACTTCAGCAAGGTCTTGGTACTCCTCTGGGATCTGATCTGCATTACAAGCGGTGGTGGGTGCGGCTGCCAATTGCTTTACTGTACCTTCTGGGAGGGACCCTTGTGTTGGTGGTGTTTTGTCTTGTGGTGGAGGGCTGCTTTGGGGTCTCAGCATGGGAGGGAATTCTTCTGGTCGGGGCGGCAGGGGTTGGGGGCCCTTTGCTATTCTCAATCTGCGGGTCCCCTCTTGCCACCAAATGATTGGGCCCCATTTGTCCAGCCACGAGAGTCCCAATATGACTGGTTCTGTCATCTTGGGGGCTATTATGAAGCGGATCATCTCCCAGTGATCTGCTAGTTCTAGTCTCACGGGTTCGGTCAAGTGTGTGGCGTACGCTCCCCCCACTAGGGACCCATCAACTTGCTCAAAACGAATTGGTTGTTTGAGCTGTTTAGCTCGGATTCCCAATTTCAGAACTGTGGGTAGGTTGATTAGGCACCGTGTGCTACCAGAGTCTATTAGGGCTTGGAAAGTCTCTTGGGCCCCTGTTTTGGGGGCTGTTAGGCGTATGGGGAAAAGAAAAGGATGGACAGGTCCACTCACCATCGGGTCGTCTTCGCCTTCGTCCTCTGTGTCGTAGAGTTCAGGAAACTCATCTCCCTCATCTGGGGTTCCTCTGGTTTCGGTCAGGTGAGCGAAAAACTCCGGGATTTGGGGGTTTTCTCGCGGTACGTGGGTGGCGCGCTTGGGCCCTCGTTCCGGTCGTGCTTTGGGCGGTGGAGCTGGTCCCGGTCTAGGCGTTCCACATCTTGCTGCTATGTGGCCGCTCCCCCCCACATCGGTAGCATTTCAGTGAGCTCCGTGGGGCAGTTGGTCTGTGGGAGGGCTGTGATGTTGGGGTTTCCCGTCTGTTGAGTGGCCCTTGGTCTGGTCGACCTCTCTCCTTTCCCTCTGGTGGTTTCGGCGTGTTGCTCGCCCGCAATCCTCTGTCGACTTTTATCGCTACCCGGAACCATTCAGAGAGTCGGTTTGGGATGTCACGATAAGCAGTCACTTGGGAAATTCTCTTATCTAGGCTTGTTCTAAAAAAGTACACCAGCAATCGCTCAGGTAGGGGAGGCAGTGTCCCAACGACTCTCCTGAATTCACGGATATGCTCTTTGATGGGCTTCCCCTTCTGCATTAGGTTTCTGAGCTCGTCTTCCACATAGGGGTCATCCTCTTCCTCTTCATAACAGGCTCTCAATAGTTGCAAGAAACTATCCGCATCTTGCAGCTGGGGGGCCCTGTTTTTATAGAGGGATGCTGACCACCTCTTTGCTTCTCCCTCCAGCCCTTCCGAAATGGCATTCACTAGGGCTCTGGGGAAAGGGGAAAGGTGTCCAAAACGCTCTATGTATATCTCAGCTGAATCGAGGAATTGGGCGAGGTTGTCTGGGTCACCGTCGAACTTCCCTCTGAATTGGGGTGGCTCCTCCCTCTCTGCCCTCTCCTCTCTGTGCTGAGCTGTGTAGGGCCGGTCTCGGTGTTGATAATCCTCTGCCTCGCCTCTCATCCTGGGGTATGGAGGTGTTGCTTCGTCTAGGCTTTGCTGCTTTCTGGGAGGGGGGGGGCATGGATGCATCGTTGGGCTCCTTCTCCTCCTGCTATGAAGGGGGGAAGGGCTGCGCCTTGGCCTACGTCCTCTCGGGTCAACAGCCCAGACTGGTTCTCTCTTTTCTTTGGGTCTGCAGGATGGTTCCTCCCCCTGAAGGATGGCACGGTCAAATTTCTCTTTCAACTCATCTATGGGGCTTTTGAGTGGCTTCCTTAGAATTTCTTGGCACTTACTTTGTTTTCTGGCTTGTTACCACTCCCATAGCCAGGAGGCTCTGCCCAATTCACTTAGGGGTTTTCCCTTGTCTCTCACGTTAGGAAAGGGAAACTCCGCCTCTGAAGCTTTTGGCATAGTCCCCGGGTACTTATCTGATTCAGGCTTCTCTGTTTGAAGTTTTTCCGAGAAGGAAGGCGGGGAGAGTTGAGCCTTCGTAGTTTCCAAACTGGCTGGAGTCACGACCGCTTCTCCTCCACTCGTTGCTTGAAGCAGGCTTTCCTCTGAGAGCTTCGCTTCAGCCATAGTGTCGGGGGATAACCTCCAATCTGACCATACGTCTGGGAGGGAACGGGATGATTTAAACTCAGCCAGCCTGGCTTTGAGAGAGTTTGGCTGTCTGTCAGGTTTCGGTGCTATTTTAAATAAGCTTCATTTTCAAGCGCAAAATCTCTAATGAATCATTTTTATTTAAGAACAGAAATAAAACCGACATTCCTAACTCAAATTGCAGCCAACCTGGCTCCTCCTTCCAACCCCCTCCTCTTCCGCTCTCCAACCCAATGTCCCATTGGCCATCATGCAGATCCATCTCTACGTCCCGGCACTCTCTTTTCACAGGAATGTGGCCCCACCCTCGTCCCCCAGGAAACCCTATCTGTTGCATACAGAAAACTAGGTAAAAGTTCATCTCAGCAATAAATCAACGCTTCTGGTCTTTGCTTCATCTCGTTCATGTCAGAACTGGAAGAGAGCCTAATTTGGAACGCTGACAGGGGCTATTTTCATCCCCCCTTCACCTATGGTTAGTATTTTTTTATGATATTTATTACTGTGATGCTTTAGGTTTTTATTTGTTTTTTAATTGACTGTTCTATTTATTATTTGCTTTTAGTGAGATGGGTGGGCATCTATATAAACTCTTTGCAGAGTAGCAGAGTTACCAAGGTATACCCATAACTGTCTGCTGGGTATAACATTTAGCATAACTCATAACATTCTAGACCAGTTACAACTTCCAAGTGCTTTTGAAAAGCAGTAGTAAAGGTCTTCTGTTGACAAGAGTGGGAGTTAAAACCTAGAACAACAGAATTGGAAGGGAACTTGGACATCTTCTAATCCAATTCCTTGCTCAAGCAGGACACCTTATATCTGTGATGGCGAACCTATGGCCATTTCTGCGTGCGAGCCTCCCGCCGGCCAGCTGATTTTCAGGTCTCTGCTGTACATGCAGGAGACATGCACACATACCCATGCCACCCCTCCCCTCCCAGGAGTCTCCACACGGCCGTTTTGGATGCCAGGTAAATACAGGGCTCGCACGGAGATTCTGGGAGGGCGAAAAATGGGCTTGCTGGATGTCCAGAAATGGGCTGTTTCCGGCCTCTGGACAGCCAGGGGAGGCTATTTTTGCCTTCCTGGAGGTTCCCCGCACTCCCCTTGCGTTTGACACATGACAGCAAAAAGGTCTGTTTGTTTGTTTGTTATTTATTTATTTATTGGTTCGGCCCCCCCTAAGTGGTGTTTGCCATCATTGCCTTATACCATTCCAGATAAATGGTTGTCCAAGAATTTCAATAGCATAGTTTCCAATAGTTCTGAATAGAGGTATCAATATGATAAAATAAAGGGTATAAATATTAAGGAAGAAGTTTATAAATTGAGGGCATTTGCTGTTGATCTCGTCATATTTTTACAGGACCCAAAAATAATATAGAATATTTGATGAGAAAATTAAATGAGATTGGGGCTTTGGCAGGTTTCAAAATAAACAAACAGAAAACAACAATGTTGATTAAGAATATATCTTCTCAGGACAGTGGTATATTGATCAAAAAGTCGGATTTTAGAGTTAAGAAAAAGGTAAAATACTTAGGGATTATGTTGATAAATATAAATATAAACTGTTTCAAAAAAATTACCTCCCTCTTTGGAGGGATATTAAGCAGGACTTACAAAGCTGGGACAAATTGCACCTACTGTATCTCTATTGGGTAAAATCTCTGTAATTAAGATGAATATATTTAGCAAAGATTTATTCCAGACATTACCAATACTTGCAACCGTTAGTCCATTTAAACAATGGGAGAAGGATATTTCTAAATTTATACGGCAAGGGAAAAAACCAAGAATTAGATATAAGCTACTGCAAGATACTAAGGAAATAGTGGGGTTGGGACTATCAGACCTGAAACTGTATTTTGATGCATGCTGTCTGGCCTGGTCAAAAGCATGGGTGGAGCTCCAAAACAAGAGGTTACTTGAATTAGAGGGCCATGAATTAAGATTTGGATGGAAAAAGCTATCTATGGTATGATAACATTAAAATTAATGTTGATTTTAATAATCACTTTGTTAGACATGCCACACTAAGAGTTTGAAATAACTATAAAACAAGGCTTTTGACAAAGTTGCCTCTTTCGGTGTGAGCCCAGGAAGCGTTTTTTAGAAAAGAAATGGTGGCAAAGCCAGACTGGTTGACGTATGGCAAAATTTTATCTTTCAACTCTGGTGAACCAATACTAAAGCTGAGGGAAAAACTTGAATCAGAAGGTTATGTTTGCCATTGGCCTACTTACCAACAACTGAAAGAAAGATTTAAGTTGGATAAAAAGAGTTATCGGTTTGATTTTGTTAAAAATGAATTGGAAATTTTATTGTGTGGAAGTGATGAACATTTTATTGCTAAGATTTATAAAATGCTATTGAAACTGAATTTGGAAAACGAACATGTAAAACATTGTATGATTTAATGGGCAAGGAATTTTGGATATAATGTGATGCTTGAATAATGGAAAATATGTCGACAAAGGGTTTAAAATTTGCACTAAATTATAATTTACGATAACTTTTTATAAGATGATGTATCACTGGTATTTAACACCAGATAAGCTATCTAAGATGTATAAAGGTAAGTCAAATGAATGTTGGAAGTGTAAAATTAAAGAAAGGACTTTCCATCATTTATGGTGGACATGTGATAAAGAAAAAAAAAATCCTGGAGGATGATTCATATTTTAATATAGAAAATTCTGAAAATGAACATAAAGATGAAACCAGAAACTTTCCTTTTGGGTCTAATGGAAAAAGATTTGGAGAAAAAATTAGGAACTTTGATGCTATAAATGTTGACAGCAGCAAGATTATTATATGCACAAAAGTGGAAGGACGTTTCAATTCCCACTGTGGATGAATGGCTGAAGAAGCTAATGGAGTTGCCTGAAATGGCAAAATTGACTATTTTGATTAAAGAAAAGTATATAAATGCTTTTGTTTCCACATTGACACTGCTTCTGAACTTTCTGCTTGAAGTGGGAAAGAATGAAACTTTGATTTTGAGTTTTACTGATTAGATTGATTAGATTGAGTTTTACTGATTAGATTGATTAGATTGATTATAAAAATGGCTAGTTTATATTACTATGAAAAAAACAAAAAGTTGTGGTTTTATGTTAATGCTTTATTCTACTGCAACAGAGGGAGTTGGAAGTCAATGCTACTTTTTCTTTTTCCAAACCCTTCCTCACTTCTCTTTCCCTTTCCCTCACTGCTTTCCTATTTACTTTTGTATTTTGTATCTTATTTTATCTTATAATTCAATAAAATGTTTGCTGATAATAGTTATTGTATGCACAATTAAAAGGAAGTTTACTATAGATGATAAGGTAACTGGAATTTGAAACTGAATTTTGTACACATGACAACTTATATTAGCATTTGTTGAAATTTGAAAAGGAAGAAAAAGAATTAGCGTGCATGATAAAATGGGCTAATAATTTTGGTTATAATATACAGATGACTCAATAGGAAAAAATATGGACTGAAATTCACATTGAGTTATAATTTAAGAGAGAACTTTTATAAAATGATGTACCATTGGTATATGACACCAGAGAAATTATCCAACATGTTTTTGTTTTGTTTTTTATAATTTTATTTATGTTTTTTTCTTTAATATATATAAGTATTTAGTGAATAGTACATTGTCTGGGTCAATTTACTTTATACAGAATACTAGTAACAATAATAATACTGTTTAGATATACATAATAATAATCTTTCAACTTCCAAGATTAACATATACATTGTAATTGTAATGTATTATATTTTGTAAGTGTACATAGTAACATTTTCCCATTTTCTACCTCTTATTTCTAACCCCTAATACAACAATTCCCATATTAAAAAAATTATATATCTATCCATCATCTCTTACTCTTTAATATTTAAGCTACATAATAGTAGTCTTTCAACTTCTAACATTTTCATATACATAGTAGTTATGGTAACTTATATCATGTAACAATATGCACAATAACATTTTCCCGATTTCTAGTTTCTAGCTCTAGCATTCTAGAATTTTCTAATCTTTAGTAAAACAAATCCCATATTAAGATGTATTCTGTATCTTCCCATCATCTCTTGCCGTTTTTAGTATTTCAACTCTTATTGAATTTTTGATCAATCTCCCATGCTCCTCTCTTGGGATCTCGTATCCCTCTACATTACTCATGATTAGTCTAAATATCTCCTCTGCCTCCACATCTGCCTCTCATTGTCTACTCTCTAAAATACCCATCCGTAACTCTTTCGTCCTTTCTAAGGGATCTTTCTCTTTGCTCTCTTCTACATTTTGGACTCCTGAGAAATAATCTACCTGCTCTATTTCAAGAATTGTTACTCTCTCTTCTGTATCTTTATCTACTTGTGTCATTTGTTGATTTATCTCCTCTATTCTTTCCTCTACTTCTGAATAGAGATATTGTCTGAATTTTTTGTTCATTTTCCATTATCATTTGCTGGAGATTTCCTGGTCTCACATCTGTATCGTGCATCAGTTCCATCATCTCCCTATGGTTTCTTATCATAGTTTCCTGGATACCTTGAAGCATTAATAGTATTTGGGATATATTTGTTTTTCCTTGTTGTAACATTTTATTTTATTTTAGTGGGCTACAAGTTATTCAGTAATCCATCGAAGTCCCAATGTCCCAAGTGTCCAAAAACATCAAAAAGCCAATATTAGAAGAATTTGCTCAGTTCCTGAACTGTTCTTCAAAATCCACTGTTTGTATTCATCAAAGTCTGCCATTTTGCTCCCTCTGAATTATTCAAATTTGTAGGTCTTGTTTAATTTTTCTTCTTTTGCTTCGTAAAATATTCTATCAAATAGTATTTGTAATATTCTATCAAATAGTATTTGTAATCCAGAATGACCCACCAAATTTCCCCATGTCTCATTAATTCACAGAATCAGGTGTTCTGTTTCAAGGGCAAGTCCACACTACTTTGAGAGGTTTCAAAAGGCTCACTCATTGCTCCTAAGCTGCCAGAAAACAAGTAGATAGAAAAGGGAAAACAAAAAGACGGCCTTCCAGATGTTATTTGCCTTTCACTTTGTTTCTCTTTTTTTAAAATAGATTTTATTAGTTAAAAAGTACAAACAAGCATAAATACGACGATACAACATACAAAACAAACTAACATCAATCAAGTCTTACGATTTGCTCTTAAAGTTGTCACATCGGTAGACTGTTTTTCCTGTATTTATCTACTGTATATATCTATATATTTACATATTTACATGTGAAGCATTAATATACGTTCTATCCTTAAATTGTTACACTCCTTAATTGGTACTCAAAATTTTGTCTCAAAAATTGACCTTATTCTTTAGTGTCCCTATGAATGTATTTCTAAACTTTTTCTCCAACCAGTTATACCATTTTTGCCATGCTAAGTAGTACTCTGTATCATCTTTCTCTTGTAGCTCTTTTGTAAGTTTATCCATTTCTGCGCAATCTGTGATTTTAGTGATTATTTTGTTTTCTGTCGGTATGTATTCACGTTTCCAGTTTTGGGCAAAGAGTATGTGGGCTGCAGTTAGGATGTGGATAATTAAGTATTTTATCTCTTTCTCATACTGTGTTGTGATTATTCCGAGTAGAAAGGTTTCCGGCTTCATTTCCAACTTCTGATTTGTAATTTCTTCTATCATTTTTCTTATTTCCTGCCAATATTGTTTCGCCTTTCTGCATGACCACCATAGATGATAGCATGTTCCTTTTTGTGCGTTACATTTCCAGCAAATTGGAGAGGTGTTTGGAAACATTTTTGCTAGGTGCGCCAGTGGGAGGTGCCATCGATAGAACATTTTGAACAGATTTTCCTTGTAGAGTATAGAGATTGTCAGTTTATAATTTACAGTCCATAATTTTTCCCATTTGTCCAATTCGCTACTATACCCAAATTTTTTTGCCCAAGTTATCATGTTTTCTTTAACCACTTCTTCCTCTAATTTATATTTGAATAAGTAATTACATATTTCGGTTATCATTTTCTCATCCGTTCCTTGTAAAATTTTATCCAATTCATTTGGTTCATTTTGGAATCCAAATTGTACCCGATCTGTTTTATACCTTGATTCTATTTATAAATATGGCCACCAGTCAATGTCTATACCCTGTTCTTTCAATTCTTGTCTCGATTGTAATTCTCCTCTATTGTTCAATAGTTCTTTGTAGTTTCTCATTTTCTCTGTGTCCATAGCGTTAGGATAAATCAGCGCCTCCATAGTCGATAACCATCTCAGAATTTTATTATAATGTATTTTTCTGATCTTTTACCATGTTCTATGTAGTGATCCTCTAATAATGTGTTGTTGGAAATATCCGTGATGTTTATCTCTTCCCTCCCACAAAAATGTGTGCCAGCCTCATTGTAGGTCAAATCCTTCTAGCAATAGTGTTCTCTTATTTTTCAGATCTATCCAGTCTCTTATCCAGTTTAATGATGGCGCCTTATAGTACAGTTCCCAGTCCAGTAACCCTAATCCTCCTTTCTCCCGGGTGTCTTGCAAGCATTTTATTTTAATTCTGGCCTTCTTCCCCTGCCAAATATACTTTGCTATCATTTTATCAAAGTCTTTGAAAAAATCCTTTCCTGGCCAAATCGGAGTTACTTGGAAGAGGTATAGCAGTCTGGGTAGTATATTAATTTTAATGGATGCAATTTTCCCTAAGAATGACAATTGTAGTTTGCTCCATGTTTCTAAATCTTTTTTAATCTGTTTTGTTAATTTAGTATAGTTATCCTCTCTAATTGATGTTGCTAATTGATATGAGCCAAATTCCCAAATACTTTACTTTCTTTACTATTTGTATTCCTAATTTATCCTCTAATACTTTCTCCTGTGCATTTGTCAAGTTCTTTGTTAATGCTTTTGTTTTTTATTTATTGATTTTGAGACCTGCCACTCTTCCATATTCCTCTATTTTCCCTAACAGTTTAGTTCCTGTTGTTTCTGGTTGTTCCATGATAAACACCACATCATCAGCGAAGGCTTGCAATTTATACTCCTCTTTTTTTTATTCTCAGACCTTTTATTTCTTTGTCTTTCCTAATTTCATTTAATAAGATTTCAAGGGATATTATAAACAATAATGGGGATAGAGGGCATCCTTGCCTCACTCCCTTTGATATATGTGAGTCCCTCTTTGTGAGATGGGGTCATGGGGTTCAGATGGGCTTGTTGCTAACGTACCTGGCTCCCTGCCACGTGGCAACAGCCCTGCCTGAGCTACTCGATGTGATAGCCACGGTGGCAGTTGATACACCCAGGCTTATGATCATAGGTGATTTCAACTTCCGTCCGTTGGTGAAACGTCGAAGGTGGCTTGGGAGTTCATGGCTTCCATGACGGCCATGGACCTGACCCAGTTAGTTCATGGCCCCACTCATAGGGCGGGGGGACACACACTGGACTTGATTTTTGTCTCTGGCCAGTGGTTGAGTGGTCTTGTTATAGGGGATATAGACATGAAACCCTTGTCATGGTCAGATCACTCCCTCCCTCATCTGGACCTTCGAACCGCGACACCCTGCTGCAGGAAGGCGGAGCCAATTAGATGGGTCCGCCCCAGGCGCCTGATGGATCCTGATAGGTTCCAGATGGAGCTTGGCCCATTTCCTGAGTATCTGGCACATGACTCAGCCGAAGACCTGGTGGCTGCCTGGGATCGGGCGGCTGGTGGGGCCTTGGATCGAGTCGTGTCTTTGCGGCCTCTGACCCGGTGACGATCCCTCGCGGCTCCTTGGTATACCGAGGAGCTGAGGGAGATGAAGCGCCGGAAAAGATGCCTGGAGAGTGGTTGGAAGGCCTGTCTCGCTGAATCTGACTGAACACTGGTAAGGTCGCATATTAAGACCTACCTAGTGGCGATAAAAGCGGCAAAGTTTAATTACTTTTCCGCTCTTATTGCATCATCAGAGAATCGTCCGGCCGCCCTGTTCAGAGTGACCCGCTCCCTGCTCCATCCAGGAGTGCGGGAGGATCCCCTGGAAGGCAGGGCCGAGGATTTCAGACAATATCTGTATGACAAAATCGCGCAGATCCGGGGAGATTTGGACTCTGACTGGGTAGATTCGGGCAGGGTGGCGAGAAACAGTCTTGAGAATGTTATCTGGGAAGAGTTTGATCTGTGACCCCTGATGCCATGGACAGGATTTTGGGGAGACTTAGTGCGGCCACATGTTTACTGGATGCATGTCCCTCCTGGTTAGTACTGGCTTCCCGGGAGGTTACACGAGGCTGGCTCCAGGGAATTATTAACGCTTCGTTGAGTGAGGGTTACTTCCCCACAGCCTTGAAAGAGGCGGTGGTGAGGCCTCTCCTCAAGAAGCCCTCCCTGGACCTGGCAGTATTGGCCAACTACCATCCTATCTCCAACCTTCGCTTCGTGGCGAAGGTTGTTGAGAGCGTGGTCGCGCGACAGTTTCCACAATTCCTGGAGGAAACGTCTTATCTAGATCCGTTCCAGTCGGGTTTCAGGCCTGGGCACAGCACGGAAACGGCATTGGTCGCGTTGGTAGATGATCTCTGGAGGGCTCAGGACAGGGGTTGCTGCTCTGTTCTAGCCCTGTTAGACCTCTCAGTGGCTTTTGATACCATCGACCATGGTATCATGCTGCACCAGTTGGAAGAGTTGGGGATGGGGGGCACCGTGTTACGGTGGTTCTCCTCCTTTCTCTCTGACCAGTCGCAGTTTGTGTTGGCAGGGGGGCAGAGATCGATCTCAAGGCCTCTTATATGTGGAGTGCCTCAGGGGTTGGTCCTCTCGCCAATTCTGTTCAACATTTATGTGAAGCCGCTGGGTGAGATCATCCGTGGCCTTGGGGTATAAGTACCATCAGTATGCTGATGACACCCAGCTGTACATCTCCACCCCAGGCCACCCCAACGATGCCCAGTGATGTCCCAGTGCCTGCAGGCTGTGCGGATCTGGATGGGAAGGAACAGGCTCAAGCTCAACCCTTCCAAGACTGAGTGGCTGTGGTTCCCGGCATCCCAATATAGTCAGTTGACTCCATCACTGACTATCAGGGGTGAGTCTTTAGCCCCCGTGGAGAGGGCACGCAATCTGGGAGTCCTTCCTTGGAGGAACATCTGACGGCTGTAGTCAGAGGGACCTTTTGTCAGGTTCGCCTGATTCACCAGTTGCGGCCCTTTCTTGATCGGGATTCCCTGTGCACAGTCACTCACGCCCTCGTCACCTTGCGCCTGGAATACTGCAATGCTCTCTACATGGGGCTCCCCTTGAGGAGTACCCGGAGGCTCCAACTGGTCCAGAATGCGGCCGCACAGGTAATCACGGGAGCCACCTGGCGCTCCCATATAACACCGCTCCTGCATGAGCTGCACTGGCTCCCAGTGGTCTTCCAGGTGCGGTTCAAGGTGTTGGTTACCACCTTTAAAGCGCTCCATGGCATAGGACCTAGTTATCTTCGAGACCGCCTGCTGCTACCGATGACCTCCCACCGACCTGTGCGCTCCCACAGAGAGGGCCTCCTCGGGGTGCCATCAGCCAAACAATGTACAACCCCCCAGGGGGAGGGCCTTCTCTGTGGGGGTACCTACCCTCTGGAATCAGCTGCCCCCAGAGATAAGGAGAATCCAAGACCTCGGTGCCTTCCGCCGTGCCCTTAAAACCTTCTTTTTCCAGCAAGCCGGGCTGGCTTAACATATTTTTTAACATATTTTTAATTTTTAATTGGTTTGTTATCTTAAACGGGGGCCAAATTAATATATATCCTTTTAATTGTTTTTTAATGTTTGTATTGTATGTTTTTATCTGGCTGTACACCGCCCTGAGTCTTTCGAGAGAAGGTGCGGTATATAAATTTGAAATAAAATAAATAAATAAAATAAATATCTCAAATTTTTCTGTCATATCCCCGTTGATCATAATTTTGGCCATTTGGGAGGAGTATATTTTCCTAATCATGTTTAAAAATTTATCGCCAAATTCCATCGCCTCCAATTGTAATATAAGAAAATTCCAATTTAAGTTATCGAATGCCTTCTGCACGTCCAGGAAAATTAGGGCCAATTGTTTATCCAATTTTTTCTCATAGTATTCAAGGACGTTAATGATTGTTCTCATATTATTTTTGATCGGTCTTCTCGGAACAAAACCATTTTGGTCTGAGTGGATGTATTTATGAATAATTGTTTTCAGTCTCTGCGTAATGACCAGCATGAACAGTTTGTAATCCACATTTAACAGTGATATTGGCCTGTAGTTTTTGATTTGTGTGGGATCAGTGTCTTCTTTTGGGATAAGTGTAATTATTGTTTCAGCCTAGGAATTGGGAATTTTTGCTTCTAAGAGTGCATCATTGAGAACTTGGAGTAAGAACTAGTCCATTGGGTGCTGATACTTTTTATAGAATTCTGTTGGTATGCCATCTGGTCCGGAGGTTTTATTGTTTTTTTTTTCCTTGCTTCCAGCAATTCAGTCATAGTAATTGGTCTATTTAATAACTCTTTGTGGTGTCTCCTCCAGCTTTTGGATATTTGTTTTACGTAAATATTCCTTAATCTCCTCTTCCCTGATTTCTTCTTGTTTGTAAAGGTTCTGAAAGAAATTTTTTGCTATACAGTTTTTGTCTTGATGTGGTGTATTTCCCCTACCTCGTCTTGCAGTTGGTATATGGTCCTCTTCTCTTTTTCCTTTTTCAATTTATATGCTAACCAGCGACCTGTTTTATTTGCATGCTCAAAGTGTTTTTGTTTTGCCAATTTGATTTTCTGTGCAATTTCAGTTTGTGTAATTAAATTAATCTTATGTTTGACAAGTTTTAACTTTCCTTTAATTATTTTATTGTGGGGTTGTTTCTGCAGTTCTAATTCATGTGTTCTGAGTTCTGTTAATAGGTTGTTTCTTGTCTGTTGTTTATCCTTGTTTTTCTTTGCTGTATACGAGATGGTAAGGCCTCTTATGTACGCTTTGGCTGTATCCCACAGGTTTTGGAGTGTTGTCTGTTCCTTGGTATTTATCTGAAAAAAACATATTCATTTCTTTCTCGATCATCTGTGCGTATTCCATGTCCTTAATCATTCCAGTATCCATCAGCCACCTTTTTTTTGTTTCCAATATCCTTTCCATACTATTGTTATTGGGCTGTGGTCTGCCCAATATTTGGTGATATTTCAATGACTTTTATTTCTTTCCTAAGTTCTGAGGTCAACTAGGCCATATCTATTCTGAACCACGATTGGTGTGGGCCAGAATAGAATGTATATTGTTTTGCTTGTTTATTTGCCTCTCTCCAAACATCATGCAATTGTAATTCGTCTGCCGTGTCTTTGAATGTATCTGGTAATGTTGTTTTCCTGGTTTTGTTCTTTTTATTGCTCTGATAATCTTTTTCAGTGTCCATGATTGCGTTGAAATCTCCTATGATACAGATATTCTCATATTCCAGGTCCTTAGTTATGTATTTTTTAAAAAAACTCTCTTTGATTTCCATTGGGTGCATATATTGATATTAATAACATTTTTTTAAATTGTTTGTATTTCTATCATCAAAATCCGTCCATCTGTGTCTGTATATACTTGCTTTGTTTTTAAATGTTTCTTAATGTATACTGCAACTCTCTCTTTTTCTGATCTGCTAATGATGTGTATAGTGTTCCTAATCTTTGGTTTTCTAATAGTTTTTGGTGTTGTTTCTTAATATGGACTTCTTGTAAGATTATGACATCCATCTCCAATTTATGTAATTTTGTAAGTATGTGTATTCTTTTGGTTGGTGAATTTAGTCTGTTTATGTTAATTGAGGTCATCTTTAGTTCTTGTTCCATTCTTGTTTTCTATCTGTTTGTTGTTCTTAGTCTTCTTGTGTTTCTTGTAATTACTTGTGTCTTTTCCCTCGCTCCCTCTCTTTCAATTCTTTCTCTCTCCAATCTTCTTTTTTCTTCTTGATCTCTTTCTTCTTTGTCTGTCCGGTGTTCTTCTTGGCTCTTAGTTTCTAATTCTTCTCTGCTTTCCTGTTCCTCTTCCAACACAAAATGCTGATCAAAAAAGTCTTGTGCTTTTTCTAAACTGTCAATCCTTTATTTTTTTTTTCCTGCCAGGAAATTAGTAACCCTTCCAGTATTAGCCAGCGGAACAATATTTTATATTTATTCAATTGTGCATTAAGAAGTTATAATTTTTCCTTTGGTCTCTTATCCTTCTTGGAATTTGATTGAGAGTCATAATTTCCTTTGCCTTGTATACAATTGTCCCTTCTCTCATCTTCCTGTAGATATCTCCTTTTATGGATTTTTTTTGTGATTCTAATATGTATCTTCCTAGGCAACTTGTGTTTTCGCGCATAATTGGTGTGGACTCTGTAAATTTCATCTATGTCTCTTTGGACGTCTTGTTTATCCCTCTGGGTCGCTTCTGCTAGTATCTCTGTCATCAATTCTCCTAGGTCTTCTTCTTTTTGTTCCTCTACATTCTGGAATCTGAGGAAAAAAGATGCCTTTTCCATTTCTAAGTATGTTAATGAGTCTTCCAAATCCTTGTTGATTGACACTTGATTTTGCTCCATCTTTTCCATTCTCTTGTCCGTTTGTTCTATTTTCTCCTCCACTTTTTGGATCCTTTGCTCGTTTTCTGCAATGTTCTGTTGTATTTTTCCAATCTTCTCCATTTTCTTAATGTTATCTTTTATTTCTCCCACATCTATCCTCAGTTCTTCATGATTTTTCCTTGTTTCTTCATGGTTGTTTGCTATGGACTCTTGCGTTTTGTTCATTCCCTCTTGAATCATTGCTAGTACCGAATGGATATTTTGCATGTTAAAGGTGGAAGTTGCCTTTTCTTTTTCCGCCACTAACGTGGTGTCAACTGGCCTTTGCTGCGCCGGAGAAGCTGAGAGTGTCATCTGGTTTGACGGTATCTTCTTGCTTCTCTTAGTGATCGTTGATGAACCTGTAGTTGCCATTTGTACTCTTTATATTATCTGTCCCCAAAGTTTCATATACTGGTTTGCTATTTAGATCTTTATGTTTCTGTCTATATTAATGTTCAAATTATAGCATCTAATAATCCTAGAATAATGCCCAAGCGGGGTAATATTTACTATTTACTATGTTGCTATTTCTCTATCACACAATCAAAATCTCTCTATATATTTCCATATACTTATTCACAGTTTTAAATATCCTGCGTTACGCCTTTGCAATATTCTTAAATAAGGGAAGGGAAAAGTGGGGGGGGGGGAAGATGAGGGAAAAGTTTAAGATTTCAGCAATTCATTAATTCAAGAATAATTTTTCAGCAATTCATTAATAACATTTTTTTCCTTTATAATTACTATACTATTAAGTTACTATTAGCTAATGTCAATTACCCTTAATTACTATACACAATGTATAGTTAAATTAGATTGATTACATATATCGAAGAAAATACATTGTGTATTATACACTTATCTAAGTGTATAAGATAATAAAAGGCTAAATAGTAAGATAAATCACTGGATAAACACAAAAACTGGACTAATAAATATATATAGCAATCTAAACAATATATATGTCACTTTTTACTTAATATTTAGTAATTAATAATTAATTAATAATTAATAATCAAGTTTAAATAGCTGGATTTTACTTCATTAAATGTTATTCTTTCTCCTTCTATGGTATCTTCTTCTTTCAGTCTTGCATCATTCCAATTTCTTCTCTCTATTAATTGTATCCAATGTCCTTTAAGTTAAATATCCAAATGTCCAACACTCAAAATGTCCAAGTCCAAGTGTCCAAGTATGATCCAAGTGTCCAGGAAAAATATCCTAATAGAGTTAATTTAGCTCCACCATTTGTTAATTTCCAGACAGGAAAGTTCTGTATATCAGTCTGCTATTCACTCTGCTCCTCCAGTATCTGCTGCCAATCAATCGTCTCGTCACAATCTCCACTTATAACAAGGTCTGTCTGTCTCCTCTTCCTCTCCTCTGGATATCGTCCTTTTCCACATAATAATTTTTTTTAATACTCAAATTTCCTCCGGATTCACCTTCTACTTGCGCATGTTATAGATTCCAATATCCGCCACTCATTTGACTGTCCGCTGTCAAAATCACCTCTCGCCCCACGTTGTTTCTTCCGATCTTTTCTGGTTTCTCTCCACTCGCTTACAGTTCTAATTCCGAACACTTTCCTCTCCAAGATCAATTTGTTTTATATTTTATTTTGTAATCCACAACTCCTTAATGGTATTTTTCTTGGAGTCACTCCGGTTCCACCGCCTGTCACTTTCTGCGCTGTCACTGTCAGTTTAAGTTTTCCGTTCCACTCACTTTTCTGTCGCCGCTTATCTGGCACTATTTCGCTGCTTGTTTGGAGTCTCACTTTCACCTGTTTCTGTTCGCACTTTATAACAGTACCTTCTTCTATTCTCGTTCTTCTTCCTTCTGTTTCCTACTGATGTCTTCTTTAATTTGATCTTCGCTTCCCACTAATCAGCTGTCAACGTTTCAGGCCAGCCAAAATGGCTGGCTTTTTTTCGATTGGAATTAGGAGGTTTCCCCTGAACCTTCGGAGGGATTGCTGTCCTCACCAAGATCCTCGGGGTTTCCTCTTTTTTCTATTGACCACTCCGAGGTCAAAAGTGCCTGGATTGGCTTCCTAATAGAAAATATTGGAACTTTGAGAACGGAGCATGACGTCACCGCCAGAAGCCCCACTTTGTTTCTCTTCTTATCAATCCTAACTTTCCTTTCTTTTTTATCAACTCTGACTTTTTTTTCCCACCAAGGTTCTTCCACCAATCATATAATAATATAGTATCTTCTTTGGCTAGTAGATGGTGTCCCAACTCTAATTTTCAGTACCAAAATGAGGCAAGAGCTCTAACAGCTGATCGTCAAAGTTCAACAAAAAGAAAAAAAAACTTTTTTCTTTATACAACTTCTTTCAACAGTAAAACAGTATTTCCAGCAAATTAGAGTCACTTTTCACAGCACCACAAATTCCAGTTCAGTCTTTCTATATTTTAAAACTTCATATTCTTTCATTAAAATTTCATTTCTCTTTTGGGTCTATAGTTTATCTCCATGTATTAATTCACCGTTTTCTGAGCTTTGGAGACTTTCAAAAATTCTTTTATTTAAGTGGGTCACTAGTAAAGAAATGGAAGATTGTCTCGCCCAGTTCCAATCCTCTGTTCCTACACCGCTCCAGCTCATTTCTTCTTTGGTTTCCCCAGCTTCGTTCCGGCCATATTGGCCATCTCTCTTCTCCGTCGCTCGGTCACCTCAGATCAAGCGGGAGAGCCACTGCTCTCCTGCGATCAACGTGGAATCCCCCCTTTCTTCGTCACCCCTCTAAGGAAATGGAAATCTTATTGTGTGGTAGTGATGAACATATTATTACTAAGATCTATAAAATATTAGTGAAATTGAATTTGGAAAATGAACATGTAAAGCATTGTATGATTAAGTTGGCAAGGAATTTTGGATATAATGTTATGCTTGAATAATGGGAGAATACATGAATGAAAGTTTAAAATTTACATTAAATTACAATTTAAAAGAAAATTTCTATAAGATAATGTATCGCTGGTATTTAACACTAGACAAGTTATCCAGAATGTCTAAAAGTATTTCAAATGAATATTGGAAATGTAAATGTAGAGAAGGGGTCTTTTTTAAAATTTATAGTGGACATGGTAAAGCAAAGAAATATTGGAGTAGGAATCATATTCTAATACAGAAAATTCTTAAAGTCAATATAAAGATAAAACCAGAAACTTTTCTTTTGGGTTTACTGGAAAAAGACCTGGTTGTTGATAGCAGCAAGACTATTTTATGCACAAAAATGGAAGGATATTTCAATCCCCACAGCAGACAATTGACTTTCCCTCCCTTATTTTTCCTACAATTTGCTTTTGTATCTTTGTATTTTATATTATAGATTAATAAAAACTGTAAACATCAAAAATGTGAAAAGCATGAAATGACATTGTATCATGCATGATCAACAACAGTCATTCTTGTGGTGGATTACAAAGTGTATCTAGAGGGCAACATTTGCATTTAAGTTCTTCAACACTAGGCGCAATATGGACAAAAAGACTAACATTTAAGAACAGAAAGTTTTAGAATCTTAAAAATGAAGAAATCTTTTAAATTTTTGTAAATGAACATTTAGATTTTTAAAATTTTTTAGCAATTATGAAAAGAAAAATATAATCTTAAAAAAAGTCATGGAAAAAAGTCTGCTGTGTTTTACACAGTATATTCCATATATGCATTCATGTTCATAGAAGACCCAAAGTATACATGTACCCAATGTAAACTAAATAAATTACTTGGAAAAAAAATCAAGGTTCTAGAGCAGGGATGTCAAACTCGATTTTATTGAGGGCCGCATCAGGGTTATGTTTGACCTTGGGAGGTGGGGGCTGGCTACGGCGGGTGTGGCCAGCTCGGCATCACTCGTGTCAGGGGCACCTGTGGTGGCAAAGTGCTAAGGCATGACTTCCCTCAGACCCTCCCACCCTCTCATTATAATCTTCCTTCCTTCCTTCCTTCCTTCCTTCCTTCCTTCCTTCCTTCCTTCCTTCCTTCCTTCCTTCCCTCCCTCCCTCCCTCCCTCCCTCCCTCCTTTCTTTTTCCTTCCTTCTTCATTCTCCTTTGTTCTTTTTTATTTTTTGTTCTGTTTTTTCCCGAAAACCATCACTCTGCTAAACAAATAATTCCCTCAACACTGTCAAACTATTCACTAAGGCCGCATTACTGTGTTTCCCCAAAAATAAGACCCTGTCTTATATTTTTTTGAACCCTGAAATAACCCTTGGCCTTATTTTCGGGGGGGGGTGTCTTATTATTTTGGGGCACAATTTTGGGGTGGCAGGTGGGGTGGGGAGGGGAGGGGGAGAAGCGAGGGGCAGGAAGCCCTGTCATGCTCGGCGAGAGAAGAGACGGCAAAAATCAAAGCTATTTTTGCAGCCGATTGAGGTTGCAAAAGCAGCAAGAGAAATGGTGGAGGGGAACCAGGAATATCAGGTAGATGAGATGCCAGGCGGTGAGGCTGGCGGCCATGGAAGTACCCACTGTACAGCTTCCCGAATGCGAGCCTTTCCCAGGCGCTGGACACCGGGCCCTCCCCGCCCTCCTCTTCCAAGCAGGGAGGCTGTCCTTGGCAGGTGGAGCACCAGTTTCCTCCTCCTCCCCGAAGGCCCGCCCCACTTAAAGGCCAGCACGACGCTTCCCCTAGCCCACCTGCCCCTTCGCCTGCCTCCCCGCCTCTCGAGATACACCGGCCAAGAAGCGCACAGCAGCGAGCTGAACCCGTCCTGAGCCTTGCCATGCCCGTTCGCGCAGGCCAAGAGCCCTTTAACCCCGGTTCTGCCTTCAGGGCTCTATCAGGTGGCCCCCTCCCCACACATCCTGGTTTGCTTGTCAACATTACAGAAGATGCAACACTGCACGCTGCCCATAAGCAACATGCAGCCTCTCACAGTAACGAGAATTGCCTGCAATTCTCCTAACTGTGAGAGGCTGCACATTGCAAAGAAGAATGAAGCAAGGCGGTGGGGGTGTGTGGAGGACAAAGCAAGGCAGGGGTGCCAGAGCCACCCCAAGGCCCCGCATCGGCTTACCTGAAGGCCCTTCAGCCATGCCAAACCCTCCCCCTTCCCCCTAGGGCAGCCACATCCCTTCACTAAGCTGCTTTCCAGCTCTGTTCTCCTCTGCAAATAGTTTGTTGGACTACGGTAAAAAAAAAAAAAAACAGTAGTTGAGACCTTCGAACTTCTCACGAAGGAAAAAAAATCTCGCGAAGTTGGAAGATGTTTTTACCATAGTCTCACAGAGTACTTTTCTTGCCCTGCATGTGACGGTGGAGAACGGAGCTGGAAAGCAGGTTAGTGAAGGGATGTGGCTGCCTTGGGAGGTTTGGGGGGGTGAGGGACCTCTGTGTGTGTTGTGTAGAAAGAGATGGGGGGACAGAGAGAAAGCAATTAAGGGGCTGAACCTCCAGGTAGTGACCAGGGAAGGGAAGGGCTGCCTCCGGTGCTGGCCACGCACACCCCGTCACTAGGGCTTATTTTCAGGGGAGAGCGTATATTTATGCCCATCCCAAAAATCAGGCTTGGCCTTATTTTCGGGACATGTCCTATTTTCGGGGAAACACGGTACTAGAACTATTAGTCTTCTCATCATTCCTGTCACCCATCTCCTCCCACTTATGACTGCATGACTGTAACTTTGTTGCGTGTATCATTGCAATTTATATTGATATTGATTGTTTCCTAATATGATTTGATTGCTTATTGTACCATATGACTGTCACTGCGTGTTGTGCCCTGTGATTCTTGATGAGTGAATCTTGTCTTTTTATATAAACTGAGAGCATATGCTCCAAAGACAAATTCCTTGTGTGTCCAATCACACTTGGCCAATACAGGGGTGAAATGCTCCCGGTTCGGACCGGATCGCCCGATCCGGTAGCGATGGAGGCGGGTGGTTCGGAGAACCAGTAGCAAAAATCCCTGCCCCCTCCCCTGCCCAGCTGAGCCGCACAATCATCAGAGGCTTTTTTTTTACTTTTAAAAGCATTTTTTCTACAATCTCTTCAGCCGAAAAAATGCTTTTAAAAGTTAAAAAAAAAGCCTCTGATGATCGCGCAGCTCAGCTGGGATCCTCAAAGGCTTTTAAAAGAAAAAAAATCTTTTTTTCTTTTAAATGCCTCTGACGATCCAAGCTGAGTTGCTTGATCGGCAGAGGCATATAAAAGAAAACAAGTCTATGCCGATCAGGCAACTCAGCTTGGATCATCAGAGGCATTTAAAAGAAAAAAAGTCTCTGCCAATCAGGCAACTCAGCTTGGATCATCAGAGGCATTTAAAAGAACCTCTTCAGCCTAAAAAAAAGCTGAGTTGCCTGATCCTCAGAGGCATTTAAAAGAAAAAAACCTTTTTTCTTTTAAATGCCTCTGAAGATCCAAGCTGAGTTGCCTGATCGGCAGAGGCATTTAAAAGAAAAAATGTCTCTGACGATTAGGCAACTCAGCTGGGATCGTCAGAGCCTTTTGAAAGCATTTTTTTTACATGGTTTTAGAAGTAAAAAAAAAAATTGGCCACGCCCACCCAGTCACATTACACACACACCCCCAACCAAGCCATGCCCACAGAACCGGTAGTAACAAATTTTAGATTTCACCACTGGGCCAATAAAGAATTTTTTTAAAAAAAATTATTAAACATTTTCAACATTAAAAAACAAAACACAAATTTTCACTCATTACAGCATTTCCTTCGTCATAAATTACCATGGGAAGTACACATGAGGTTCGCAAAAAAAGCAATCAGGGATGAAATCTATAGGACATGAGATGTTCTGTTGACTTCTAAGGGGAGAGAAGTTTTAACCCTTAAGCAGGTACCCAGAAGAATTAGAGAACAAAGGTGGAACTACCACTTTCTCTCTTCACAACTTGTTATGTTTAAGATAATGTTTCGGTGGCTTATCCTTGAGGGTATGCTGGTAACTTGGCAGGATATAAAAATCAGAATAGATACACTGGACAAAGCCCAAGAGTTTTATGAGCTCTACATAATAACAGATGAGGAACAGGATAGTGGAGAAGAGACAGATGGTAAAACCCAGAAAGAACAATTGGAAGAAAAGGAGTTGGACCAAGAAGCAAGAGAGAGGACAGAAAGAGAACATCAGGAAAGAGAGGGGGCGAGGATGAGGACGCAACAGGAGATAAGAGGAGAGAAACGAGGATTTCCAAAAAACAATAATATGGAAGAAGAAATTAAGTTAATATCAATCAATATAAATGGACTGAACTCTCTGGTTAAAAGAAAGCAAGTATTTTCTAAACTCCAAAAACAAAACATGGATATTACATGTCTACAAGAAGTACATACCAAAAAACAGCAAGGTGGCATCCTAGAATCTCCTAAAATAGGGAAATTCTATTCGGCTCTGGCACAGAAAAAGAAGAGCGGTATAGCAGTATGCATAAAAGAATGGCTAAAACCGAGACAGATTTACGGAGATGATGAAAGAAGAACACTACTAATTGAAGTAACAATAAGGCAAAAAAATTTCCAGAGACATTTAGTAAGAGATGCCTTGATAAGCATTTGGGGAAAAAATAGGAAAAATCGTTACATGAAAATTCCAATTCGGTTATCAACAATGGAGACAATGATTTATTCAAATATATTAGATTTAAATAAGGTGGTGAGGTATACAGAATTATTGGATGAACAAAGAGAATTAAAATCTGACCAGGAACTAAGAAATAAAGGAATAAAGATTGATTGGTGGCCCTATCTCCTAATCAGGACAAGATATAAAAAAGATTTAGAACAATATGGCATCTATGGAAAACAATTGGAATTGGATAAAATATTGCTAGGGACAGGGTTTACATAAACATATAACCTCTTCCTAAGATTCAAAATGGAAGAAGAAACTGTGAAGAAGACGATGATAAGCTGGGCTAGAAACTTTGGATATAGTATTAAATTAGACTATTGGGACAAATTATGGGAGAAAAATTATATATTAACAATGTCAGCAGCCTATAAGGAAATCCTCTACAAGATGTTTTATCATTGGCATTTACCCCCAGTGAGATTGGCCAAAATGTTTTTCAAACCGCTCGCCCAAATGCTGGATATGTAGCTATAAACAGGGAACTTTCTACCACATGTGGTGGACCTGCCCCAAAGCCAGAAAGTAAAATAAGGGAATGGTTGGAAGAAATTACTGAACAAAAGATCAAACTGAAACCAGAACTATTTTTATTGGGCATTATAGATGGGAAAATGGCTAAAAATTTTCAATATATATTATATATACTAACTGCAACCAGAATCGTTTTCGCTCAAAATTGGAAAGAGACTAATATTACTTCAGAGGCAATAATAATAAGAAAAGTATATGAGTGTGCAGAGAGGGATAGGCTGACTACGTAATTGAAAAAGAGAGAAGAATCAGATACTACTAAGTTTGGAGTAGATGGTATATATGGCTAGAGAATAGGAGTAAAATTACTGTATTAGAACTATATAATATTGATGATAATATGATTGTATCGTAGTTACATGTAAATATTACTATAATTCAAACAACTGTAGCCCCGGCCACTTCTCTATCCCCCGCCATCACCCTTACTTTCTTAGGCCAGGCAGGGAGTGATTGGGAGGGGAGGGTGAGGGGCGGGGCCAGTCAGTGATGGGACAGGGAGCCCCAGCAGATGGCCCAAAGAGCCACATGTGGCTCTGAAGCTGTAGGTTGCCAACACCTGATTTAGGTGAAGGCCATGGGAAATCTCAGACTCGGCTTTCACCAGTTTGTGCCGATATGATGTATCCAATAAACTGTTCTTTGAGGAGCTTGGGTGCCTTGAAGTTTGTTTTCTATGGGTACATTACTTGGAACACTGAAAGTAAGCCTACTCTCCTTTAATTCCAAATTCTCCGATAGAATTTCAGCCATTCTCTGGGGTCCTGAGCCTCGGCTGGTCACCCAGTCTTCTGTAGGGAGTAGCAAAGACTCAGGGAAGATTGTGATGATGGAGAAGCAAGAGGAGGAAATTCCGGTTGCTGCTGCCGCCTCCATGGAGGTTGCAGAGACTCCCACTGACAAATAGTGGGTGGCCGAAGCAGTGGATGATATCACTTTCCAGATTACGACCCAGCCGAAAGTCCAGGCCGAATTGCCAGCCACCTGGGATCTCTACCAAGCTGAGGAAGACTTCAGGTTCAAAAGCTCAGTCCAAGGCTTGGTGGGGGAGTCGATGACCACCGTCCACGAATGAAGGGCGAAGGGACCTCTAGAGTTGGATGAGTCCAGGGACTGCAAATATCAGACAGCGGTCCACAGCCAGACCCCGGAGGGCTGCCAGAGGTTTGACAGGTTGAGCTTGGAGAGCCTGGAGCAAGCACACCAGGTTGAGAGGACCTGAGTGATCTTGACCCAGCCAACCTTGACATCCCCTTCCCCCAGGGATCAAGCCTATGTCCCAACAACTCGAGCAGCTAGCCCTCTGCCAGCACCGTCATTGCAGTCAAGCCCCGGACCATGGAGCAGCCCACCAAGGCAACACTGAGTGGGTACTCCGTTGGGTCATCCACCACCCCAGCTGGGATTACAGGCACCTCCTGGATGGGCATACTATCTCGGGCATGGCTGGGTCCAAGCGCAGAGTTTTTTTGAGCGGTGAAGTCAGCCTGCTGATCCGGAGAATCCCCAGAGAGAGCATTACAGTGCATGGGATGGCTGACGGGAAAAGTGAACTAAGTGGGGAAAGCAAGTTAACTGAAACGGGGAAGAGATTTAACATTACAGAGGAAATGTCGGTTAAGGTTTTGGATTCACCTAATGTGAAATTTCCTTCAATTGGCTTAATGCAAGATGAGACATTTGATTCTGCCTGCTTGGAAACTTTTTCCTCATTTTCACTAACTGAGCAGCAAGAAGTACTTAATAAACTTAAAGAGACGAGCAGGCTGTTGAAGCAGACCATTTCCTCTGCTGCTCCTTTGGCGTCGATTATTCTGCCCCCATCAAGGCATGATGCAGTTCCGGAGAGTCAGCAGTTTATAAGCCTAGGAAGCCTGATGCCCACGTCAATACAGCACAAAGTGCCAGAGACAGCAGACCTGAGTGCAAAGTGCTATGGGACGAACACCGGAGATGGAAGGCACCCAGGAAGGAATCCCCCAGTCCCCCTTAGTGGCAAAGATGATTCCAAGAAACGACATAAGCGCGGTGCCTCATGTAAAATCATTTACCATGGAGGCAGAGATTAATAGAGTTTATGGATCTACAAGCCCGAAAGTAACAGGCAGAGTAAGGACGCCTAAACAGACTTGTATGGAGCTCAGGCGATTAAATGGGTGTGTGAATGCAAGTGAGGGAGGATGGATGGGAGAGATTATTCAAGAAGCTTGAGTAGGAAATAGCAAGCAATCATTTTCTCCAAGAATACACTTCCTGTCTTGCAATGTGGTAGGATGGAGAGGAAGCTGGTGCACAGACAACTGTATTAAATTTTTAAACAGGTATCAAGTAATTGCCTTACAAGAGATTTGGGTTAGCAGTGATGAGGCCCCCATTGAGCTCCCCAGGTTTCATATTTGGCAGCTGCCAGCAAAGAGGGTAGCTACAAAGGGAAGAGCCTCAGGAGGGTTGTGCATCTTGGTAAAAGCTGAATTAGGATGGAAGGGAAATGAGATATGCTTGGACCCCGGCCCTTTATTTTTTCAAGCAATCCATTTGGCATATGAAGGGAAATCAATGGTATTTGTAAATGTGTATGTTAATCCAGCAATGGGCGATCTGTGGGAGGCACTAGAGGTAAAAATATTAGATATATGTAAAAAAATTATAAAAACACCTTTAATTTTGGCAGGGGATTTTAATGCTCGTGTGGGTCCCTCGTTGGAGCCTTTTATTGAAAATGGTACAATTCCAGATGGATATTTACATAACCAACAATCATGGGACTCCTAAAATAGGAAAAATAAAGATGGGGGAAAATTTTTAACAATGGTATACAAATTGTAGGCCAGTACTCGAAAGCTAAAAGGTACCCCATAACTTTTTTGGCCCTAAGGCATGTAGCTCTGTTGATTACTTTTGTGTTTCTCACAGCTTAGTATCAGGGGCAACTTCGATCTTGACGTTACCAAGGCCAGAAAGTGACTATCTTCCGATTGAGATGTCCCTGGCAATCCCCTCCGACTTAAGTATAAGGAATCAAACAATTCAACAAATAGGCTTCAACTTAGAAATAGCCCATGAGAGAAGACTAACATGGAAGAGGGTTGATAGTAAAGCAGTGACAGAATTCATGAATTCACCACGTATGGAAGCCTTAGCGCATATATGCTCAAATAGTACGGATGAACAAGAGCTTATAGTATATTTTGCGGAAATATGCCACAAATTGAAGCATTTTTTCATGACCATCAAGCCAATGGGCCAGTTTGATTCTAATTATTCAACAAATGCAATCCCAATAAAGAAGGGTGTCAGACAAGGTTGCATCTTAGCCCCAACACTTTTCAATTTATATTTAAATGACCTTCCAAAATGTTTGGAAGACATATCACTCCATGTGCCTAGTATAGGAACAAGACAGGTAAATTGTAATACGCCAATGATATAATTTTGCTGTCGGCCTCACAGGTGGAGCTACGAAGGTCACTCAGGAGGTTGGCAGCATATTGTATAAAAAATTGCTTGACAATTAACGTAGAGAAATCAAAGGTAATGATATTTAGCAGGCAACAAAAGACGAGGAGATGGGTTTTAAATGGCAGAAGAATAGAAAAAGTTCAGTCATTTACCTATTTAGGGCTAGTATTTCAGGCAAATGGCAAATGGAATAAGCAGGTAAAAGCCGGAACTCGGAAGGCCTTGGCTCGGATGGCCCAATTAAACAAACTTATTTTAGAGAAAACTCCATCTTCATTAACCCCAGTGCTAAAGATCTTTCAGGCAAAAATTGAACCAGTACTTACCTATGGGGCAGAAATATTTATTTATTTATTTATTTGATCAAATTTCTATACCGCCCTACTCCCGAAGGACTCAGGGCGGTGAACAGCCAAGATAAAATACAAATAATACAAATATTAAAAAATCCCTTAAAATTATTAAATATTTTGGCCGAAACACAGATTAAAACACCCAATTTATAAAATCACGAATTAAAAAATTTAAAAAATTTAAAAGAGGGGAGTTAGGCCAGGCCAGCTTGCTGAAATAGAAAAGTTTTGAGAGCACGGCAAAACGTGCGCAGGTCCGGGATCTTCCGTATCTCTGGGGGGAGTTCGTTCCAGATGGTAGGTGCCCCCACAGAGAAGGCTCTCCCCCTGGGGGCCGCCAGTCGACACTGTTTGGCCGACGGCACCCTGAGGAGCCCCTCTCTATGGGAGCGTAACTGGTCGGTGAGAGGCTATTGGTAGCAGAAGGCGGTCTCGTAAATACCCTGGTCCGATGCCATGGAGCGCTCTAAAGGTGGTAACCAAAACCTTGAAGCGCACCTGGAAGACAACCGGGAGCCAGTGCAGCTCGCGCAGGAGGGGGGTCACAGGGGAGCACCACGTCGCTCCCATAACCACCTGCGCGGCCGCATTCTGGACCAGCTGGAGCCTCCGGGTGCTCCTCAAGGGGAGCCCCATGTAGAGAGCATTGCAGTAGTCCAAGTGGGAAGTAACGAGAGCATGAGTGACCGTATTTAACGAGTCCTGATCCAGAAAGGGACTCAACTGGCGAATCAGGCGGACCTGATAAAAAGTCCCCCTGGCCACGGCCGTCATGTGCTCTTCTAAAGACAGCCGTGAGTCCAGGAGGACACCCAAGTTGCGAACCCTCTCCATGGGGGCCAATGACTCGCCCCCAATAGTCAGTGATGGCACCAACTGACTATATCGGGATGTCGGAAACCACAGCCACTCGGTCTTGGATGAGTTGAGCCTGAGTCTGTTTCTCCCCATCCAGATCTGCATGGCCTCCAGGCACCGGGACATCACTTCAAGGGCATCATTGGGGTGGTCCGAGGTGGAGATGTACAGCTGAGTATCATCAGCGTACTGATGATACTTCACCCCGAAACCACAGATGATCTCACCCAGCGGCTTCACATAAATGTTGAACAGAAGGGGCGAGAGGACCGACCCTTGTGGCACCCCTCATACAAGGGGCCCTCGGGGTCGACCTCTGCCCCCCTGTCAACACAGACTGCGACCGGTCAGAGAGAAAGGAGGAGAACCACCATAGGACGGTGCCCCCCATCCCTAACTCCTCTAGCCGGTGCAGCATGATACCATGGTCGATGGTATCAAAAGCCGCTGAGAGGTCTAATAGGACCAGGACAGAGGAACAACCCCTGTCCCAAGCCCTCCAGAGATCATCAACCAACGCGACCAATGCCGTTTCCGTGCTGTACCCAGGCCTGAAGCCCGACTGGAATGGATCCAGATACGACGATTCATCCAGATACTGGGGGAGCTGTCGCGCTACCACACTCTCAACAACCTTCGCAACGAAGCGAAGGTTGGAGACGGGATGATAATTTGCCAACACTGCCGGGTCCAGGGAAGGCTTCTTGAGGAGAGGCCTCACCACCGCCTCTTTCAAGGCGGCAGGGAAGACACCCTCACTCAAGGAAGCATTTATAATCCCCTGGAGCCAGCCTCGTGTAACCTCCCGAGAGGCCAGCACCAACCAGGAGGGACACGGGTCCAGTAAACATGTGGCTGCGCTCAGTCTGCCCAGTATCCTGTCCACGTCTTCGGGCGTCACAGAATCAAACTCTTCCCAGATAATACTCACAAGACCTGCCTCTGTCCTCCCAGCTGAATCTACCCAGTCAGAGTCCAGGTGTTCCCGAATCTGAGCGATTTTGTCATACTGTACAAAATCCTCGGCTCTACCCTCCACGGGGTCCTCCCGCGCTTCCTGGTGGAGCAGGGAGCGGGTCACCCTAAACAGGGCGGCCAGGCGATTATCTGATGACGCAATAAGAGTGGCAAAATAGTTATACTTCGCCAAATATGGGGGTCACTTAAGTTGCCTGGGCTGGAAACTCCTCAAAATAAGTCCTTGAGGAGAATTTTGGCAGTGTCCCCGGAACCCCAGCTTGTGTAGTAAGGGTAGAAACGGGAGTCCATGCGATTGTCACAAGGGCCATGCTGAAGACTGTTTATTATTGGTTAAGAATAATCGAGATGGAGGAAGGGAGGTTACCAAAGCTAGCGCTAATGGAGCAGATTATCTCAAGTAATAAAAATAATTGGTTATCAAGAGTTCTGAAGCAGGTATCTAGCTCTGGAATTCCTTTAAATTGGCAGCAATACGATCATAGGCAGATCTGAAATTGGATTGCACAGAGATTTAAGGACATAAGTGCACAATTGGATATTGCACAGGTGACAGCAGTAAAAGTTTGCCCTTGGTTATCGGCCAATAAACAAATTTTTAAAATAGAAAAATATTTAACTGTGCCTTTGTTTCCCATCATAAGGAGATATTTTACCAAATTGAGATTAGACCAAACAACATCTTTCAAACAAACATGCTTTGGGGTAGGTATAAGGGTATCCCTGTAAGTGAAAGAGTCTGTTTATGTGGGAAAGGGGAAGTTGAAACAATGTCCCATGTAATTTTTGATTGCCCCTTGTACTCAGATTTGAAAAAACATCAGCTGGGCAGGATCTTTTACGCCAGCACCCCAAGTCTAAACAGCGCTTCTTGCAACATTGTTTGGTAGGTTCAAACTTGCAGCTGGTGAAATGGATTGCCAAATTTGCTGTAAAATTGATGGAAAAAAGGACAAAGCTGGTGCAGCAGACTATGGTAGATTGCAGGAAAGATCACTTGATTTAATAATGTAATTCTAATAGTAGTTTTAAGACTGATTGGGTAGATGCAGGGGTGACATTTTAATATAATTTTAATCATATTTAATTTGTATTTTAAATTATTGTATTCTACTCTGTTCATTCTAGAACGTATTTTACTCTAATTTTATTTTAAATTGTGTTTTATTCCTATTCCAATTTCATTTTAAAATGTTTCTACCAAACTTTTGTAATAATTGTTTCTAGAGCGCTGCGCTTTGATATGGCCCAAGGGCTAATCTATTTATTTATTTATTTATTAATAAAGATTGATTGATTGCATACTATCTCGGGCATGGCTGGGTCCAAGTGCAGTGGGCTCCCCCGCTGCCACCGCTGCCACAGCTGGCTCCGGTGCCTCGCCCCTCCAGCAGCCATCCGCCCCAGATCAGAGCTGCTTTGGATGGGGACTCTGAGAAGTTGGCCTTTTTCCTTAACCAGGTGTGGGCTCACATTGACAACTATGACCCTGACTATATTTCTGATCAGGCTATGGTACGAGCGGTAAAAGCCTGCCTGGAAGGGGAAGCGGCTGAGTTGGTGAACCGGCTCTATGACGACAATGCACTGGAGCTGGGGAACATTGATATTTTCCTGCAAGAACTGAGATCCAGATTTGAGGATGAATCCCAGACCCAGGAAGCTGAGGCAACATTAAGCAGAGACAAGGAGTATGTCAAAGGAGTTCAG
Source organism: Arizona elegans (assembly GCA_022577455.1). Lineage (NCBI taxonomy): Eukaryota > Metazoa > Chordata > Lepidosauria > Squamata > Colubridae > Arizona > Arizona elegans. Next base: position 163,815,553 of record JAKOOJ010000001.1, read on the forward strand.
CAGAATTGTGGGAAAGTTGCGGCAATGGCTGAAGCGAATTCTGGCCCACTTTTTCAAAGAGGGACTGGACCCAAAACATGTGTCTGCCAAGGAGTCCCAGACTGAATCCATGAGTAGTACCAAATGGCCATGGACCTCAAACTTAACCGGCACAAGAAGCAAAGACCAGCCGAGAAGAAATCAAAGAGCCAGATCGAAAACCGCCAGCTGGGTCATCAGTCTAGCCCCCGCCAAGCTGAGGAACAACCAAGGGGACTTCCCGGGCAACCCATCAAATGCTTCCACTGCGGCTAGCAAGGCCACCAAGTGGCCGAATGCCTGGCTCCAGCCTAGCATAGGTGCCAAAAGGAAAAACTCAGGAGCCAGCAAAGCCAAAAATACTTGACGGGCCAATATTGGGACCTCATCCGCTTCATCATGGCACCAAAAATGACAGAAGCGGTGATTCTAGGACTGGCTTGGCTAGACAAATATGGTCCCACCATCTGGTGGGAAAGGGGCAACAGAAAACTGAGGTTGGGAGTGGGTCCCATCCCTCCCCCTCAACACAGCTATGGGAAGCCCTAAACATCACTCTAAATGAGACAAGAAAGCCAAAGCCACATCGGAGCAAACCCCAGGAACACTCCAAAACCCCAGGGAGTACCAGGACCTAGCAGGGGTTTCCAGAGAAGAGGAATGCAACACCCTACCACACCACCGACTGTGCCCCTGAATTTGTGGCAGGGGCGAAACTACCCAAGCCAAAAATGTACTCCATGACCCCAAAAGAAATGAAAGAGCTAACAGAGTATATTGACACAAACCTAGCGAGGGGATTCATACAGCCCGCAAAAACAAGGGTATTTGCCCCAGGCCTGTTCAAGGAGAAAAATGACGGGTCAATGAGGCTATGGGTAGATTTTAGATGAATTAATGCAGTATGTGTGGAAAATATGTATCCACTCCCCCTCATGAAGGACCTACTAGCCCACCTAGCAAAAGGATGCTAGACCTGCAAGAGGCGTACTACTGAGGGTGAAGTAGGGAAGGAGATGAGTGGAAAACTGCATTCAATTGTCCCCTAGAAAGCTTCCAATTTAAAGGAATGCCATTCGGCTTCCAGGGCACCCCTGTGGTGTTTATGCAGCTAATCAACAAGGTGTTGCATAAGCACCTCTATAAGGGGGTCCTCATGTATTTGGACAATATTCTCATATTCACCAAAACCCTAGAAGAGCACATTAAACTAGTATATTAGGTACTAAAAAAACTCTTGGCGGGTAAACTATATGCCAAGCTCTCAAAATGTGAATTCCACCAGTCCCGCTAGACTACCTGGGCTATTGGGTATCTAGTGAAGGAGTGGTAATGGACCCAGGCAAAGTCAAAGCCATTTTGGACTGGAAGCCCCTCGCACCTACAAACAGCTTCAAAGCTTCTTGGAGTTTGCAAACTGGTCGTTGCTTACCTGAACGACCCTTTTGTACTCGCTGTGAAGACACTCCTCAGACTGGGTAACGATCACTCTCATTTGCGCTGCTGAGTGTCAATCAAATCCCTCTGGAGCTGGATCCACCTCACTTCCTGCTCCTTCCTCAGACTTTTCACGAAGACAACTTGGACCAATAGCAGTAGAATCGACAGTGAGAGACTCCACCAAGTAGACAGACAGGAAGCAGACAGCTACAGAGGGAGAAAAAGCAGACCTCCACCAAAGCCAGGCACGGCCCAGAAAAAGGGAGGGACGGAGTGTCTTCACAGCGAGTACAAAAGGGTCGTTCAGGTAAGCAACGACCATTTTCCTACTCGCTGTTCAGACACTCCTCAGACTGGGACATACCCAAGTTAGAGTAAAAAAGGGGGGGAACTAAGCCGTAGACTGGCCTTGGGGAGAGATTACAGCCTGTAATACCCTTCTGCCAAAGGCAGCATCTGCCGAAGCAAACTTATCCAGCCTATAGTGACTTACAAAGGATGAAAGGGATGACCATGTGGCCGCCCGGCAGATATCATCTACTGAAGTCTGGGTAGCCCAAGCCGCTGAGGTTGCGGCGCTACGGGTAGAATGGGGCAGTATCCCACCCAGGACGGGGGCCCCATTTAATTCATATGCCTTAGATATACAGGCCTTGAGCCACCTGCCCACTGTAGTCGAGGAGACCTTCTGACCCAGGGAAGAGGGAAGGAAGGACACCAACAGAGCCTCAGTCTTGCGAAAGGGGGCAGTCCTCTTAAGATATCTTCTCAATGCCCGTCGCACATCCAAAGTATGCCATCGCTTCTCAGCCGGATGACGCGGGTTCGGGCAGAAATTGGGCAAGACGAGTTCTTGGGCTCGATGAAAACGAGTGTTCACTTTGGGCACAAAGGCCGGGTCGAGGCGTAGAACAACCCGGTCAGGATAGAAAACACAGAGATCACTCCTCATGGATAAAGCGGCAATTTCGGATACTCTGCGTGCTGAAGTTACTGCCAACAAAAAAGCCATCTTGAAAGACAAGTAACGTAGGCTGGACGAAGCAATGGGTTCGAACGGTGGATTCGTTAAGGCCTGCAGCACCAAGGTAAGGTCCCAAGTGGGGTAGCGATGGATCGGCGGCGGCTGCAGGTTTGAGACCCCTTGGAGAAAGGAACGAATCCTGGGGTCCTGAGCCAAAGGAACACGAGCCTCCCCTGACAGGACAGTGGCCAGGGCCGCCACCTGTCGGTGCAGAGTCGCAGGAGCCAGGCCCTTGGAAAACCCCGCATGTAGAAAACCTAGAATATCCGGAACAGATGCAGATGTGGGGTCTACGTGATGATCTCCGCACCATCTGGTGAATGCATTCCATGAAGCGTTGTAAATACGAATTGTTGATGGTCTTCGAGCTGCCTGAATAATGGAGATAACATCGTCAGACAGGTTGTCCTTGAAGAGCTTTATGTGCTCAAATGCCACACGGCTAATCGAAGCCATTCTGGTTCCGGATGACGAACAGCCCCTTGAGTTAGTACTAACTTGTCGAGTGGAATCCTCCACGGTGGTTCGACCGATAAGTTCTTGAGGTCGGCAAACCACTCTCGACGGGGCCAATACGGCGCTACTAGTAGAAGGTTCGCCCGTTCTTGAATGACCTTCCGCACTACCCTGGAGATGACAGGAAGGGGAGGAAAGGCGTAAAGAAGGCCCCGGGGCCACTGACTTCGAAGAGCATCCAGCCCTTCTGCTGCTGGGGACGGGTAGCGGGAAAAGAATCTCGGCAATTGGGTGTTCCGAGCCGTCGCGAAAAGGTCCACTAGGGGAAGGCCGAACCTCTTGGACAGGTCCTGGAACAGGCCGGGATCCAACCTCCACTTGGCGTGATCTATTTGGTCTCTGCTGAGCCAATCTGCTTCTTGATTGAGAGTCCCCGAAATGTGTTCCGCTTTTATCGACGAGAGGTGAAGTTCCGCCCACGACAGAAGGCGCTCCGCCTCCTGCATTAGTGTCCATGAACGGGTGCCCCCTTGTTTGTTGATATGGGCTTTGGTGGCCACATTGTCCGTCAGAATCAGAAGATCCTGGCGATATACAAGGCGTTGGAAGTGAATCAGGGCGAGACGGACCGCTCTGAGCTCGAGCCAATTTATATTGTGTTGCAGTTCCTTTGACGACCAGACACCTTGGGCTAACTGACGGTCGAGGTGCGCCCCCCAGCCTCGCAGACTCGCGTCCGTGGTCAACACCATCCGAGCTGGTTCCAAGAAGGGGGAGCCCTTGTCGAGGGCCGGAGACAGCCACCACCTCAGTGAAAGGCGCACAGGAGCTGGAACTGTTACCTTGAGAAGAGTCTCTGCTCGACCTTGTCTCTGGTAAGGGAGCAGAAACCATTGAAGGCGACGTAGATGGAAACGTGCCCACGGGACAATGTCTATGCATGAGATTAATTTCCCCAGAAGCTGGGAGAGTGTCAGTAAGGTCACAGTTCTGTGTAGTAAGACTTGAGACACCAGATTCCGTATGCTGACTCGTCTGTCTGGAGATAGGAAGACCACACACAGATTGGAATCTATTGTTGCCCCGAGGTGCAGAATGCGAGACGTGGGAAGTAGATGGCTTTTGGCCAAATTCAAAGTGAACCCGTGGTCTTGAAAGGTCTGAAGTACTAGCTCCCGGTTGTGGGTCGCCTGTTCTGGAGAGGACGACAGGATCAAAATGTCGTCGAGGTAGCATGCCAGACGAACAGGAACCTCTCTGAGCGACGCTGCTAACACCGCCAGCAACTTTGTAAAGGTCCTCGGAGCGGACGAAAGGCCAAATGGCATAGCCCGGTATTGGAAGTGGTGGTCTCCAAACGCAAAACGGAGGTACTGTCTGTGGGAGTTGTGAATGGGTACGTGCAAGTACGCTTCCTTCAGATCTACAGATTGCATGAGATCCCCTCGTCGGATGCAGCCAAGCAGGGACTTGAGGGAATGCATTTTGAACCGACGGTACAAGATGTGATGATTGAGACGTCGAAGGTTCAGAATGCCTCTCCAATCGCCCGAACTCTTCGGGACCAGGAATAGCGTTGAATAAAAGCCGGTTTTGAGTTGGTCCGGTGGAACTTGTTCTATGGCCTGAATCTGTAACAGATGATAAATTTCGAGCGAAAGAAGGGAACGCTTCTCCGGCTGAAGTGGCCAAGGGCAGTGAACATAAAAGTCCTGTGGCATGGTGGTGAATTCCAAACGTAACCCTTCGGTGACAGTTTGGACAATCCAGGCATCCGAGGTGGTAGTTGGCCACAGGTGAGAGAATGCCTGGAGCCTGCCCCCGATGGGGACCAGGTGCGGTGAGTCACTTACCGTGCCTGGAAAAACGGCCCGCTGACTGCCTGAAGGGTCGCCTGAAGTTGGATTGTCGGCGACCGCGGTCACGAAAGGGCGCCCTGTCCGAAGCTGGCTGGTACTGAGACTGCGAAGATCTGTAGTAAGAGGCGCCACCAGCGCCTTGCTCCTGTCGAAAGGACTGTCGATTATAAGGTGCATAGCGCCTATCCTGACGCCGGAAGGACGTGGGTAACACCTTCTTCTTATCCCTATTCTCGATCAGCACAGAGTCCAGGGAGGAGCCAAATAAGGCAGAGTTTTTGTAAGGGGCGGCAGTCAAACGCCACTTGGACTTGGCGTCAGCTCTCCAGTTATGGAGCCACAAGAGACGTCTTGAAGATACTGTCGAAGCTAAAGCCCGGGAAGCAAACTTAGCTGCGTCCAAGGACGCATCAGCTGAATATTCGGCAGCTGCGACCAGTTTGGCTAGATCCTGCTGTAATCGTGCATCTCCCAGGGGAAGTCTTTCCTTCAATTGGCGCAACCACACCAGCGATGTCCGATTAAAAAATGATGAGGAGGTTGCAGCACGAATAGCCCAAGCCGCAGCTTGGTGTGTTTTACGAAAGCCCATTTCGGCTCTCTTGTCCTCAAACTTGAGACCATCCCCCGCCTCACCTACCAGGATGGAAGACGATGTGAGACTCGCCACCGGATCATCAACTGTAGGTAACTGCAAGAGAGCGTCCAACACAGGAGCCGAGGCATAGAGTTTTCGATCAAATGAATTCGGCCCCGACGAAGAGGCGGGGCGGTCCCAGGGCTTTTGTACAACCTGGCAGAAAAGATCCGGACAGGGAACAAAATCCTCATCAGGCTGAGGCAGATTGAACAAGTTATTATTGGGGCCTGATGGAGCAGAAGCAGAGGAACCTTGAAGAGGCGTGGAATCCATATTAGTGGCAGCTTTTGCCTTGCGCAGGAGAGAGCGAAACAAAGAAGGCTTAAATAGTCCCGGAAAGGCCGGCTTGTCCTGAATCTCCTCCTCATCCTCTGACATCTCAAAGTCATCTAGGAAATCTTCCTCCCGGGCTGATTCAGGCTCAAGACTACAAGCACCAGATAGCTGCTGATATTGTGGAGCAGGAGGATGCACAGAACAGGCAGAAGTAGTAGGGCACACTGGAGCGGGTAAGGCACCAGTGGCTTGCTGCAACCCCATTTGGAACATATGTGACATAGCGTGAGTAAAAAAGGACTGAAAATCCACAGACTGAAGGAAGCCCGGGCCCGTCTCAGGACGGAGGCCGGCTGCAGTGGGTGTAAAGGTAGCTTCAGGACCTGACCTGGAAGCTTGAGAAATATGACTTGCAAAACTAGAGGAGCGAGACCTAACACTAGGCCCTGGCTGATTAGTTGCAGAATTTTGGACCTCCTGAGAGGCCAATGGCTCATCCTCCCTCAGATCACTGGCCAACAAACCTCCACTATGAGAGGCCGAGGGCTCACAGGTCACCTCGTGGCTCAAGCCTTCAGGAATTGGACCTTGACCAGGGTCCTGGGCCTGTTGTCTAGCCTTAGCAAACCGCTTTTCTAATGCCTTATGCCTCCTTTGGGCATCCTTATCTGCAGTAGCAGATTTGGAGGACTTCTCCTGTCTAGAAGCCTTAGACTTTTTCCCCCTGAGCTGTTTAGGGGAAAGTACAGGGGAGGGAGATGGACTTTTGTCCAGATCAGAGGAAAGAGCAAGTTCCTCCCTGTCACCCATGATTAATCACCCAAATGAATTAATTTATTTTCACCAATCAATTGTAAATGGACAAGAATTAATTCTATAGAAATAATTGAATATTAGCAAGCTAAATCTAAATGTTTTTTTTAATATATATATATATATATAAAATTATTTGTAAGCAAACCCGTGCTATCAGTAAACAAGGTAAGCGCCCCCTCCTTTTTTTTTTTTTTAAGAAATATAAATCAATTTAAACAATATATACTTCCCTGTGTCTTTCAGAGAACCGTGCTGCAGACAGTTGCCAAGTGCAGGTACGATCAGGACAGCGTCCTCACCTGCTGCCAATCTAGCGACCCTGGAAACCAAAGCCCAGGTCGCTAAGGCCACGGAGAGAGCAAAACGGCGGCGAGGATCAGGGCTCAAAATGGCAGCCCGCGAGGCGACGTTTCAGAAGTCCTAAGCCAGGCGAAACACAGCGCCTGCGGCCGGACTGAAGCTGCAGCTATAAGATAATCACTATTCCTTTTAAAAAGGCTAATGAGTATGCCAGCCGGCAGGGACTCAAGCCGATAGACGTAATGGCCACAAAGGCAGTCCAAAACCTCGCAAAATGACTGGCAAAATGGCGGCAATGGCAGCAATGGCGGGAACAGCTGAATAGAATTAACCGCCAGCCAAGCCAAGCCGCTAGCGGCGGCCGGAGCCCCGAACCGCCGATATGCGCTTTAAACTTCACCAAAGTGAAGGCAATCGAAGCGCAGCACTTTTAAACAGAAAACAAATGATATTGAGTCAATTCCCTTGAACTAAGACAAAAATAATAAAAAAATTTAAACTAGAGAACAGACACTCGATGCTATTGCAATGGCTGAGTGAAAAAGTCTGAGGAAGGAGCAGGAAGTGAGGTGGATCCAGCTCCAGAGGGATTTGATTGACACTCAGCAGCGCAAATGAGAGTGATCGTTACCCAGTCTGAGGAGTGTCTGAACAGCGAGTAGGAAAATTCTACCGACAGTTCATCCCCTCATTTACTAAGATTGCCCTCCCCATCACCAAACTCCTAGAAGCGGGAGAAGGGTCAAACTACAGCCCAACCAACCATTGAACTGGACTTTAAAGTGCCAAAAAGTGTTTGAAATGCTAAAAAGATTTTTTTCCATAGAGCCAATCCTCAAACACCCAAACCCAGAGTACCCGTTTATTGTCCAAGCAAATGCCAGCAATGTGACAGTGGCCGCAGTCCTTCTTCAAAAGAATTCCAATGGCAATCTGCAGCCCTGCCCCTACACCTCCAAAACTATGACAGAGACAAAAAGGAGGTGGGCAATATGGAAGAAAGAAGCATATGCCATTTGATGGGCCTTATTAACTTGGTGCCACTTTCTCGTAGGCAGACAAGAAGTATGGACAGATCACAAAAACCTGGAGGCATTAGGACCCAATTGAAACTTTCCCCTAAGCAGGTCAGGTGGGCACAATACTTCAATCGCTTCAATTTCATGATGAACTATATCCCTGGGGGAAAGAATCTACTAGCCGAGCCATTGTCATGAAAGCTCCAATACAGTTGTATTGGAGCTTTCAAATGAGAGGAGGTGGTTCACGCCATGCTTCCCCCTCCCAGCCAGCCTCTCTGGCCACCACCTGAAGACAAGTGTAACGGCAGCGGGCAGGAGATGGCAAAGCTCTAACAAAGATTGAAAAATGAAATGCCTAATGTCCCTTGGGACAAAGAAAACCCAGGATTGCTAACCCTCAGAGATAGGCTAGCATGGAAAGGATCCAAACTATATGTCCCCAACAGCCTGTGCATCCAAGTACTCCAAAGAAGCCATGACTCCATGTAGGTGGGGCACTTTGACTATCTAAAAACCCTACACTTGGCAAGAAGGCAATTTTGGTGGCCAAAAATGAAGAGAGACATTGAGGACTATGTAAAAAGCTGTGTCATCTGCGCAAAAAAGAGACCAGGGAGGCCCTCAGGGCTGCTACAACAGGTGACAGATCCCTCCCGCCCATGGGAGGAAATCTCTATGGATTTCATTGTGGAACTCCCTGAAAGTGGGGGGAACATGGTCATTTGGATCATGATAGACTTGTTCTCCAAACAAGCCCATTTCATAGCTTGCTCAGCCAAACTATTTGTAAAACACAAACACATCTATAGGCTATACGGTGTTCCCGCATAATTATTTCTGACAAGGGGAGTCCAATTCACAGCAAAAGTATTGCGGGAGTTCATAAGGTCCATCGGGTCCTCACAACAGTTCAGTTCGGCGTTCCATATGAGCACTAATGGGGCCATGGAATGTATGAACGCGATGATGGAACAATATTTAAGGTGCTATGTAAACTATCAGCAAACCAATTGGCCAGAATTGCCTTTTGCAGAGGCAGCATACAATAACACGGTGCAGAGCAGTACTGGCTTAACCCCTTTCCAGGTCACTAGTGGAATGGAATTTGTCCCCATGCCCGAACTCCCAAGTGAGCCACCCTCCTCCATGTCCCTAACTGAATGGATGGAGTCTTTAAAGAAAGCCTGGGAAAACACAAAGCACTCTCTTCAGGAAGTGGAAAAAACCCATAAGGCCTGCAAGCTGATAAACACAGAGCCCTCCCAAAAGCCTTTCCATATTGGGAGCAAAGTCTACTACTCAACATACTGCAAGAAACTAGAGCCAAAATTCATAGGGCCTTTCCCCATAGTGAAAGTAATCAACCCAGTTACAGTGCAGCTGAAACTTCCCCACCTGCTAGGGAAAGTGCATCCAGTCTTTCACAGCAGTAGGATCCCAGCTGAAACCGGTAGACTGGCCAGCCCCCAAGCCAATTGTAGTGCAAGGGAAGACACACTACAAAAATCAAAGAAAATCCTAGATTCTAGAATATACAAGGGGAGACTGCAGTATTTAGTACAGTGGAAGGGATATCCACTCTCCAAAGCTACTTGGGTAAAAAGTTGGGATGTGAAAGCAGACAGGTTAGTCAAACAATTTCATGACCAGTACCCTCAGAAGCCAAAGGGACTTCCAGGAGGGGGAAGAGGTGGCTAGTCAAATGCTGATTAACCCCATTTGGTTTCTTTTCTCTCCTAGGAGCTACTTGTCAACTAAGGGGGTCTGATTGTCAACCCTGAAGTGAACCTGGCTGAAGCCATCTTCAGGGTTGCCACACAGCAGTGGGAGGGGGGAAATAGTTAGATGGGATTTTGTAGCCAAGACAATGAAGTTTTCCTGTGGGAACCAGGGACATTCTCACAGGTGGCTGGCCAGAGGAGAAGCAAGTAACCCAGCAACTGGCCAGCACCTGGATTGGACAGTGTGTCCAGTGACTTAGAGGAAAGGGAAAACTTTTACTTTTAATTAGGTGAAGGTCATGGGAAATGTCAGAATCGGCTTTCACCAGTTTATGCAATAAACTGTTCTTTGAGGAGTTCAAGTGCCTTGGAGTTTGTTTTCTATGGGTGCATTACTTGGAACGCTGATATCTAGTTTGTTTTGCTAGCCCTCTGCCAGTGAAAATGGAGCTCGCCCCCACCCCAGCTCCATTTTCACTGGCAGAAGGCTAGCAAAACAAACTAAAAAAAAAAAAAACCCTCCGTTTTTGCTGGCAGAGGGTTGCAGGAGGCCATCGCAGCTGAAAACGGAGCCTGGAAGGGCCACACACGGCCTTCCTGAGCTCCATTTTCGCTGGTGAGGCACCATGGGCCGGTCCTTCACTGTTTCCAGGGTAGCCTTCAGTTTGACACCCTTGGTCTAGCGGCAACTCTTGCCACTTTGAGACTCAACTAACAAAACAAGAAACTCCAACCAAAGGAAGAAGACTGCATCCAAACTGAACAGAGTAAGGAACAAACAACTATTATAAAAAATGAATCTTTAGATAGACCGATGGCAACATATCTCTCATAGAAAAAAAACCCATAAGAACAATATCTCTGCTATTCAGTCCAGTCCATTCCAACACCATTACAGCTGAATAATTGATTTCATATCTTTCTTCTGGAAGAAGGCATGCAGACATCTGGAGAAGAGACACCAGGAGGTGTTCCATGACAGGAAGAAAAGTAGTTCAATCTTCCCCAAGGAAAACAAGAGGTATTCTTTAGGGATAGAAGACTGAATTCTCAGAGGAATGGAATCAACAATTTGTAGAGCAGACAATCAGTTAAGAAAACATGCTATTTCCTAGGAGCAAAGATCAAAGTTGTGACTGAGAGACTTACTAAAATTATTAAGCCACAGATTATTATCCCTTTGTCCTCTTTCATATGGGGATGAATGATATGACAAAGTCTAAAAACAATATCAAACGACTATGAGCAGCTCGGCATGATAGCCAAAGAGTTAGGAGCACAGGTGGTATTTTCATCTGTACTTCCAATAGAAAATCAATATTCAATGAGGGAACAACAGATTTTAGAAGTAAACCACTGGGTTATGGGATAGTGCTGCCAAGACAACTTCAGATTCCCAAACCACAGTGTGATTACTTACATAAAGGGCTTCTGGCCAGAGATGGGCTTCATCTCATGAGAACTCAGAAGAATGTGTTTAGAAAACAACTGGCTCAGCTTATTTAAAGGGCTTTAGAATAGAATAGAATTCTTTATTGGCCAAGTGTGATTGGACACACAAGGAATGTGACTTTGGAATTTGTCTTTGGTGCATATGCTCTCAGTGTACATAAAAAGAAAAGATACATTCATCAAGAATCATAAGGTATAACACTTAATGATAGTCATACGGTACAAATAAGCAATTGAATCATACTAGGAAACAATCAATATAAATTGTAAGGATACAGCAATAAGTTACACTCATACAGTCATAGATTAAAGGGCTTTAAATTAAAACTGAAATTAAATTAAAAATGAACATCTAGATCAGGGGTGTCAAACTCAAGGCCTGTGGGTCGAATCCGGCCCACAGAGCTGTCCTGGAAACAGCGAAGAACTGGCCCAGGCCAACTGGGCACTGATCTACAACCTGGCAGAAGTCATCTGGGCCGGAACATGGTCAGCCTTACATTTGCGAGGCCAGCCGGAAGCCAGCGAGAGGCCACCCCTGGCCTGCCCCCACCCCGCCCCCTAGGCATGTACACAGGAGGTGAGGGGACCATCTTGCCCCACAGGTTGACTGTGTTCTGAGACAGGGGACGGTGAAGCAGTGGGGCTGTCTCTCACTGTCTCCATAGCCACTGCAAAGTTCAGATCTAAGGCTGACCGTGTTCAGGCCTGGATGGCCACCACAACTTGTAGATCAGCACCCAGTCGGCCTGGGCCAGGCTGAGGTGACACAGACTGGTCCTTTGCTGTTTCCAGGAGTTGTGGCAGCACTGCTGGTGGCCATGCTGCCAGCAGCCATGGTTTTTCCATACGGTGGCTGGGATGGTCACAGTGAAAGGGAAGCCTTGGGGGCTGCGAGGCCAGGCTCAGAAAGGGACAAGGGGAGGGAGAGAGACTGGCAGCACTTCTCTTTTACTGGGGACAGCCCCGCCCCCATTGGAAAGCTCATGCCAGGCGCCTGCCCCTGGTACTTGCGGGCTCCCAGTCCTTTGAATCTGCCAGGCAGGAGTTCCACTGGCAAAGCAGGTCCAGGTTTCCCAATCAGTGGGTGGAGAAAAGGCTGCCGAAGCCTTGTACCACACCCTGCACTCTGAGGTGGCACCCGCAGATGGGGCTTGGCCAGGGGCATCTGTGGGTGAGGCTGCGAGCTGTCGCATCTGGGGAGTGCTGGGGGGCAGAGGTGAGTTTAGGGCATGCTGCAGAGGTTGTACCCCAGCTCAGCATTTGGATGGGTGGATCAGAGAGACACTGCAGCGTGGGCGTCTAGCAAGGGAGCCTCTGGGCACATGCAGAGCGCCCCTCACTTGCTTTTTGCCTGGGTTAGGATCTGCAATCAAGAAGCCAGCTATGGCTCTCCAATGGGGGTTTGTCCCAGTGAAAGGGAAGCCTTGCGGACTGCGAGGCCAGGCCAACGAGCAGAGCATGGAAGCTCTGGTGCTGACGCAGCACTGATTTATTCTACAACCTGGTGGTGGCCATCTGGGCTGGAACGCAATCAGCCTTAGATCTGACTCGAGAGGCTGCCCTGCCCCTGGATGTGCTCATAGGAGGCAGAGTATGTGCACGTGGCCTGGTGTCCCTGGGGACCATCTTGTCCCACAGGCTAATTGCGTTCTGAGTGTCCCCCTTTCACCCAGGATGCCAGTGTTTGCCTCCTCCTGTGTGCACACCCAGGGGTGGGGCCAAGGCAGCGGGATGGTCTCTTGCTGGCTCCAGGGTAGCTGCACAAATTGGATCTAAGGCTGTTCATGTTCCGCTCCAGATGGCCTCACCTTCTAGATCAGTGCTGTGCCTGCACCAGTGCCTCCATGCACGGCTCACTGGCCTGGCCTCGCAGTCCCCTTTCACTGGGACTGCCCTGGCCACGCATGGGAAAGCCACGGCCATCAGCAGCACTGCCAATCTCCTTCCTGAGCATGGAGGAAGATTGGGATGGCATGAAAAGCGTTTGCAAGCTGACAAGACTTCGGGGCAGCAAAATCCCTTGCTTCAAGCCTCCCATTGGCTTGCAAACGTCTTTTGTACTGTCCCAATCTTGGCATGAAAAGTGTTTGCAAGCTGACAAGACTTTGGGGCAGCAAAATCACCTTGCTTGAAACCTCCCATCAGCTTGTAAACACTCTTTGTGCTGAAACTGGAATGGTGCAAAAGGTGTTTTCAAACCGATGGAGGCTTCAAGCAAAGTGATTTCACTGCCCCAAAATTTCGTCGTCTTGTAAATGCTCTTCAGCCAAATCTGGTACAAGCCTCAGTTCACAGAGAATAGAGGCCTGAACTACTGTAGTGTGAGATCAATAGCTCAAGATCTTGCACTATTGATCTCGTGTGATCTTTCACTACAGTACTGCATGAACTGCAGGGCATTGGTGCTTCTGCATGTCTGAGGAGGGTGCCCAGGGGTCGAACAGTAGTGCACAGACTGCAATAGGGATGAAAATGGGAAGCTGCCATTGGCAATGGGTAGGCAGTAGTGAAAAGGGGCTTCCCATTTTGACCTATCCCCACAGCCGTTGCCTCTGCGCCTGGACTCCAGCCTAAAACTGAATGGGCAGACCACACAGTGCCCGAGCACCGTTTGATCCCCCAGGCACCCTCCCCAGTTGCCCGCAAGCACCAATGCTCTACTGGCCCCCCAGGCTTTGGTGCTCACCCTGGATCACCCCTCCCAGACATGTTTCATGATCATGTGAAGTGATATTACCACTTTATACTGCACTATAAACCACTTGGAATATTGCATCCAATTTTGGTCACAATGATACAAAAAAGATATTGAGACCCTAGAAAGAGTGGAGAACAACAATGATGATAAAGAGGAGAATACTTCAGAAAATGATGCACCAAGCGGCAGGATAAATTTCTTCCTGCCAACAAACAGCTGACTTTGCTTCCAAGCCATTTGTTTGGCAGCACACTTCCCAGATTTGGACAGAGCAACTAGGAACGGCCCAAGATAACTGTGTATTTGCTTGGGAAGAAGAATATAGACAATTGCAATTCTTGTTGAGAGCAATTGGAACATCGGGTCATCATCTTTTCCTGTCAGGTGTTTGTTTTTTAGGTGCACCTTGGTTTCTAATGTCACATTTTGAAGTTTTTTTCTCTTGCTTTTGACATGTTTAACTAATCATTTAGTTGAATGCTGATTTATTTTATACTTTCTTGCTGGACTGTTAATTTTTTACCTTTTTTATTGCTTTGCGTTGGAGTTAGGATTATATTAAAATGAAAACAAAATATATTAAGAATTCACATTATGCATTATAGATTTTTTATAATGCCCACAAAAAGAAATATAAAAGAAAGGCGAAAGCCAGATCAACTTAATCTCAAAGTGTTCTTAGAAATCTCCCCTCTCCCGCCCCCCCCCAAAAAAAGCTTTTCAATTTACAAGCTTTGAATGAAAATTTAGATTAAAAATTTAATGATTTGATAAATCAACCTAAGGACAATACTCAGATACAGGTACCTGCAGTTAAAGCAAACTTGTAATTGGATGGATTGGAAGTCAATTTGTTGCTGACAGAATTGAAAGAGAAAGAGCTTTGTTTGAGAATTGCAGGGTTGTTGGAGAAGGCTGAAAGGAGATGAATTTAAAAGTCTTAGAGACGGCAGTGATCAGTGGATCAGTGATGAACTGGGCTTTCTTAAAAAACAGATGGAGATTATGGAATATTCTGATTGAATATTCAATCAGAAGAAAACTGTTAACAGATGATACAGTTCAACTGGCACAAAAACCCTCTGAATGACAAGTGCTGTGGAGACATTCACAACAGAGAACTATGACTTTGGGGCATGAGATACCAGGAAATCTCATGTTGTTGGGAAAATTCCAGTTACAATTTTAAGGAAAAGCTTTATTATTAAGAATCAACCAAAGATATCTGATCCTGGAGATAATGATTGCAATGGTGTGTGGTAGTTTAGAAGCTGTATTGGACTTTGTGCATGTGAAATACAATAATAGATTGTTAGCAGCATGTTAACTGATTTTTTTTTAGAGTAAATAGATGAAAGGTCAAATTAATTGGGCAAATAGAGCTGTAGAGGTTTTGCAAGGGAGGGGGGAACTATTCAGTGGTTCCTGGCTTCTAAGTATAATATTTTAACTGCTTATGTCTAAAGCAGGGGTATCAAACTCGATTTCATTGAGGGCCACATCAGGGTTATGTTTGACCTCGGGGGGGCCAGATGAGTTTGACCAGAGTGGGTACTGTCAGCATGTGTCGGGGGGCACCTGTGGTGGCTCGAGCGCTCTGCCACCGAAAACTGGCTCCCAAGCTCCGTTTTTGGCTGCAACGGCCTCCTGCAACCCTCTGCCAGTGAAAACGAAGCTCGGGAGGGCTGCATGCAGCCCTTGCAAGCTCTGTTTTCACTGGCAGAGGCATCGCGGGCTGGTTCTTTGCTATTTCAGGGAGGCCCCATGGGCCAGATCTAAGCCTGCGGACTGGATCTGGCCCCTGGGCCTTGAGTTTGACACCCCTGGTCTAAAGCCTAAACAAAAATGTGTTTGTTCAACAGAAACTTTGATTTTGTGACCAGTTGACAAAAGTTTCATATTTATAGAGACAAAGCAGGCAAATTATTATCTTTTTAAGCAGTTAGAAAAAGAATATATACTTGGACAGCAAATACACAAAGACAGTCAAAACCTCTCAAAAGGATTCAGAAATTAGTAGATTTTCTAGATTTGTGGCTATATTGCAAATTACTTTCTTGAAGAAGCCCCAAGTATAGTGCCCCATCATGTTTTCATTATACTGTCCTTGGTAATGACATTCGAAGTCCAGTATATCCTGGTGAAAATGCTCATCTTACTCCTCTGAGTAAGCATCCATGTTGTCCTTGAATTTATCAAGAAGAGCATCAAGGATATGGACTTTGAGGGACATTCTGCATCCCATTTTGGCATAGTTCTTTATGAGAGTCTGAAACAGCTGCTCATAGTTTTCAGCCTTGTGATTGCCCAGAAAGCTATGAAACTGTTCCAAGACACTTTTTCAACTGTTCCAAGACTATTCAGCTTCTTGGCAAATTTGTCACACTGTATGATCTTCTTTATCTGTGATCCGACGAAGATACCAGCTTTAACTTTTGTCTTTGACAGCTGTGAAAGAGATCTTGGAGGTATTTCAAAGCTGCAGCCTTCTTGTCTAGAGCTGTGACAAATTGTTTGATGTCTAACTTGATGTGCACAAGTGGCATCAGCACCTTCCAAGGGTCTAACAGTGGCTCCCATTTTATATTATTCTTTCCTACAGAGAATTTGGTCCACTGTAGCCAGTCCTTCTGTGATAGTGCATCTTAGTATTGTTGTGGTCCGTCAGCAGCCTGCAAAAGCTGGCAGCGGAGTCGGACAGCGATGAGGCTGAGGAAGAACATGGTCCAGTCCTGGAGGCTGGGGAAGGCCCGGATGAGGGCTCTGCGTCGGAGGCAGAGATGGGCCAGGGCCATCAGGGAGTGATGTGCGGACTTCGAAGCCCCCAGAGGCTGACAGCAGAGAGGCAGAGGAGCAGGAGGAGCCTGTTCCTAGTGCACGCATGAGAAGAGCTTCCAGAAGGCAAGAGCAGCTAAAGCAAAAAGGACAACTCAGGAGTAAGGCCAAGAGATGATTGGCCCCTCCCATAAGGCCTAAAAGACCAGCAACAGCTCTTGGCCTCTTTGCCAGAAAACAACCGTTGAGAGATTTGCTTCGTGTTTGAATGTATTTCTTTCTTGTCAGCATCTTCTGTTCCTGAACTGTTGCCAAGAAAAGCCTAAAGGAGGGTGATGGGATGGAGAAGCCCAGCCACAAATTAGGAGATGTAGGCAGCATACCCAGAGTCAGCCATAAAGGGCTCAGATCCTATACACTGTTCAAAGTTTACGGAACAAACAGAGTGAACTTGAAGAACTAGTGCATGAAGGCAGGTGGGATGAAACACATGGTACTGGAATGTACTGATGGAAGGATACAAACTATTCAAAAGAAACAGAGCTAACAAAAGAGGAGGCAGAGTTGCATTATATGTAACAGATCACTACATCATTACAAGAATGCATAAAACCAAGGATGAAAGCCTCCTATAAAGCATATTGGTTAATATAAAAGGGAAAAAGAATGACATTGCCATACTACAATTTTGGCCATTCAACCAAACAAAAGAAAAAAAGAAAAAGAAATTTTTGCTAATCATTTAACAATGATTACCATAGTAGTAATTGGGGACTTTAACTACCCTGATTTTAACTGGGAGACAACTCATCATCAAATGGGATATCGAACAAGTTCCTGACCAACCTAGCTAACAATTTTGTCATCCAGAAGATAGAAGAGGGAACTAGAGGGACAGCTATACAGGACCTACTGTATTTTTGGGTCTATAAGATGCACAACCCCCCCCCCCAAAGAAAGTGGTGGAAATGTCTGTGTGTCTTATAGAGCAAATGTTGCTGAAGCTCCGCCCACCTGCCAGCCCCACCCCTTGGCCTCCCAGCAATTTGCCTCCTTGCAGCAAACAGCCTGGTCAGCTTCAGCACAGTCTGATTTAGCACAAGCAGTTGATTGGCTGTTGGATCGGCCTCCCGGAAAATCGCCGATCAGCTGTTCCAGGCTGTAGGGATTACTGCTGTCACCGCCCATCGCCGCCTCCGCACACCCTGTTTTCCACCTCCGTGTGCTCCATTTTCTGCCTCTGTGCATCCCGTTTTCAGTCCATTCCAGGTGGTGGGGATCGCTGCCGCCTATCACCACCGAACGGTTTTGTTAACAGTTTTGTTAGTCATGTTTTTCAGAACTGGTTTGCCATTGTCTCCTTTCTAAGGCTGAGAGAAAATGACTGGCCAAAGATCACCCAGCAGACTTTGTGCCCTAAGGAAGGACTAGAATTCAAAATATCCCAGTCTTTGGCCTGATGCCTTAATCCAGGGGTGTCAAACTCAAGGCCCACAGGCCTGTGGGGTGCTTAGATCTGGCCTGTGGGGCCACCCTGGAAACAGCAAAGGACCGGCCCATGGTGCCTCGGCTCGGCCCAGCCCAGACTGATCACGCATGGCCCTCCTGAGCTCTGTTTTCGTTGGCAAAGTGCTTTAGGAGGCCAATGGATCTTGGCCAAAAATGGATCTTGGGAGGGCCACTAGCAGAGTGCTAGCAAAACAAACTACTAGCAAAAGTGGCATTTGATCACAAGGCAAGGAAGCATTGAGATATGTTTCCCCTTTTGCATTTGAGCATCCAAGAAGGGTCAGAAAAGGAGAAAGAGGAAAGACAAAGAAAAAGAAGGGAAGAATGGAAGAGTGCAAGGAAGGGAAAATAAGGAAAGAGGGGAAGTAAGAAGTAAGAAAGGAAAATGAAGAGGGAAGGAAAAAGAAGGGAAGGAAGGAAGGAAGGAAGGAAGGAAGGAAGGAAGGAAGGAAGGAAGGAAGGAAGGAAGGAAGGTTATAATGAGAGGGAGGGAAGCCCTGCCTTAGTACTTGGCCACCAGCAGCCTTGATGCCCTTTCGCCATCCACTTGTCTCCTCCTCCATCCATCCTCCTCCATCACTGAGCATGCCTTGGTTACAAAGCTGGGTCTCCTTGCATGGAGAGGGAGTTGGCCTTCCTCTGACCCACATACTTTGCCCTCCCACATATACCATGAGCAACTTGAACAAGGAGGGTGAGCACAGCAGCAGCAGCCTCGAGGAGGAAGTAAGCACAGCTGGGAACCCCCTTGGGGAAGCGGGACTATGCTGTGCTGGGCTGTGGGGTCCCGGTGCCCTAGGAGCTCAAGGGCCAAGCTGGGCCCTTGCCCTCCACTGCCTAGGGCTCTGAACACCCTGTCTGGGGGTCCTCCGCATGGCCTGAGAGGAGGCTCCTCTGGAGGACAAGGGTTTGGCCCTCTCCCTGATCTCATCTTTCTCCGCTGGAAACAATGGATCCCCCCAGCCCTGCCCAGCCCATCACAGGTGCCCCCGACATGAGTGATGTCAAGATGGCCACGCCCACCCCAGCCACACCCACCTGGCTTCCAGAGGTCAAAGACAACCCAATGAAATAAGAGTTTGACACTCCTACCTTAATCACCACACCAAACTGACTCTCATAGAATAGTTAAGTATATCAATAATATTAAGATTTTTTCATTATTCATAATTTGTCCCTACCTTTCTGGAATTAAAATCTCTGTACTTTGTTGTCGTTTTATACGGGGTGGAGCTGGTCGTGCACTGCTGGGTCGTGGTAGCCTTCTGTTAAGTAGGGAAGAAATTGTTTTAATAGTAAGCAATTACTATTTACTGTTATTGCTATTATTTCTATATAATTATAAATTAATTTCAAACATCCTCTGTATATATCTTTAATTTCAGATATAAATGCATCTTTGAGAATTAAGCAAGTATGTATTAATGTATCTGGATTATATATCTTTCAATTGTAATATATCCAAACAAGTTTAGATTCTGATTCACATACTTTAAATTACAATCTTAAATTCTAAAAATAAATTCTAGCAACACAAGTGTTTTCACTTATTACTCTTGATCTAAACAGGCTATACACTCTTTATAGACCTGGTTTATGGACAACAAGGTCTGACAGTTAGAGCAGAGGTGGAGCAGCCAAGGCCCAGTGGCATGCAAACTGTGGCTCCCTAGACTCCTGAGAGGGCAATGTCAAATGGCCAAATTTCAGTTTGTTTGTTCCTAAAAACAGGAGGAAGGAATTAGAAGTCATCACAAACTGAAACTATTTAATAGTTTTATAATCCCATCCCTTCTCTCACAACTCAGATGATAATGTTCAACAAAATGGCTGAACTCAAATGACAATATGATTTCATTTAAATGACGCAGGTTGCAAATATTTAACTCCTTCAAAACCTTTTTGAAAACCCCAAGGATCTCAAAATAATACAAAAAATATTGGCAAGTATGTGGATACTGCCAAATGCTGATCCAATTGAACAAATGAAAAATTTCTCTCCATTGTTATAAACAGAAAATTTACATTTCTGTCTGTGTGAATATAGGTATTTTCCCCAAGAGGTACTGTTATTTTGGGAAACTATTTTTTTCAACTAACAGAGCATCCAGAGTATAAATAATAACTACTTTTCTACAGTGGCAGCAGAGACTGGGTGGCAGGGCAATGCTTCAGCGTGGGCTGCAGGCAGAAGTGAAATGCACTTACTTTCGCTACCGGTTTGGAAATGTGAGCGCACTTGCGTGTGCCTCTTCTGCACATACGCAGAGGGTCAAAAATGGGACATAATGATGTCCCGGCAGGTGGGTAGAGCCTCCCGCCGTCAGCAGTACCTATTCACACGAGTTGGATAGATCCAGCCAGATTTCACCGCTGGCTGCAGGACACAAAGACAAGAGCCAGCAAGTGCAGTACAGTAGTATTGGCAGCATGACCTGAGCTTTGGCAACAGTAGCAACTGGCTAGTGGCAAGAGCTTGGTGGGGCCAGGGAAAGAACTTTAAAAAGCCAAAAACAGGATGTGCAACGTGAAGTCAAGCCCAATGCCTAGGGACCTTCATGAAAGACTTAGGGCTGTGTGGCCAGTGGCCACAAGAGTTGGGGTTACATTGGAGGACTAAAGGCCCCTGAAATGTTTGAGTGCCCACTACCTGTGGCCTTATTCTGGACACCAGTCCCTCCTGGGACAGGGGGACTCAGATGATCATCTTCAGAACTGTGTTGAGGAATCTGTTCGAGATCTGATGGACAAATCACTTGGATTCATTCCCAGTTGGAACCAGGCATGGTTCAGGTGCATTTGAGATGCCTAGGGAAAGGTCTTCCCTGGTTATTTGGGAACAGTTTGATCTTGTTGGACCTGATGAAGTGAACAATTAGATCTCTGTCCTGTCTGGTTGATGGACAAATAAGTAGCAGATGGGTTTAAGCAACAATAAACTTTTCCTGAGGCCTTTTAAGGAGGCTTAGTTCACCTCCTTTAAAAAAAAACCATCATTTGATCCCATTTATCTGGACAATTTTTGTCCAGTTTCCCATCTTCCCTTCTTAGGGAAAGTAATAGAAAAGATGGCTGCTTGGCAGCTTCAGAGGGTCCTAGATGAAATGGATTATCTGGACTCTTACCAATCAAGATTGAAGCCTGGGTTTGGCCACCAAGGTTTACATCTTTACATCTCTACCCCTGGTGATCCAACTGACACTGTTGCTGCCCTCTCGAGATGCTTAGAAACTATAGGGGCCTGGATGGAAGACAACTGGCTGCAGCTGAACCCTGGCAAGATCAAATGGCTCTGGACATGGATCTTCAAGATCCGAGACCTCAACTATCTTAGTTTTGGATGGGCTTGCACTCCCCTAGACAGACCTGCTCCACCACTTGGGATTCTCCTGGATTCACGACTCCTGGTCCAAGAGCAGGTGGCAGGCATGGCTAGCAAAGTCTTTGCACACCTTTATGCTGTGTGTCAAGTTGCAGCCTTTCCATGGATCAGGAGTCGCTGAGCTCAGTCATTCAAGCCTTGTCATCTCATGTTTGAACTACTGCAATAGACTCTACATGGGGCTAACCTTGAAGAGCATTTGGAAGCTTCAATTGCAGCAGAGTGCAGTGGCACGGGCAGTTCTTGGATTTCTTAGGGTAGCTAAGTAGTCATGCCACTACTCCACAAGCTGTACTAGTTGTCAGTTTCCTTCTGGATGCAATTCAAGATGCTGGTTATTACCTTTAAAATCCTGTATGGCATGGGTCTAGGTTATTTGAGGATTCATCTCACCTTGGGACTGAGCCATCATCTCAAGAGTGAGATTGGCTCCCATTCTTCTGATCTTCCTTAAGGGCCCAAAGACCTGGCTGTCCCAGATGTCTTGGGGTCCCAATGGGGGACCATCACACTGGACACAGTTCATGAATTATGAGGCAATCGTTGGGGGGGGCATGACTAGCATCATGGCGGAACAACGGATTTTTGGGGGGCTTCCGAGGGACTGTCGATATCCCAGCTGTTAGGTGGTCCTTTTGGACCTGGGTTGTCTTGTAGGGACGACGAGCAAGGGGAGCACATTCTGTGAATCTCAGGGAATTTGCAAATTCCCTGATAGAGCCGGAAAAGCTCCCTAAACATACGGTTGAGAAGGCGACCATTATGAGTTGCTACGAAGCTGGGGCAGCCACTGAAGAGCACGGAAGCGAAAGAAAGGTGTGATCAGTCTGGGTGAGATATTTTGAATATTTTTTACTACCTTTCAAACTGGATTAAAGAAGAACCTCCTTGGAACAGCAAAGGAGAGTGTGACCTTGAAGGAGGAGGTGGAATTGGGTGTTTTACCTATTCCACCCCTGGAAGAATGGCGGCGAGGAAGGCGGGTGAAGCTAAGAAAATAAAGGAATAAAAGAAAAATTGGCTTATAAAGATTGGGCTAAAGTCTGAATCCGGACTGGATACTTCAATTTTTAAATTGGGGATAATTGACTAAAGAATACGTGATTAGATGAACCTTTTTGGAACTTTTTATTAAATTTGGACTTTAACTTGCTGTGACGGTACTGTAATGAGGGGAAGAAGGAGAGAGAAATAAAGCAACAGTGCCACCTACAGGCAAAGGTTAAAATTGGAGGATATATAAACAAAGATGAAATGTAACCTTGGGAGCTAAGAAAGCTTGTGAACTAAATTGATAAGCAGTTGTTTTCACTAAACAATTCAAGATATAGAGTGAAACACTGGAGACTTTGTTTTTTCTCTTTGAGAACAGTGCAGCTCTTGGAATCTAAAAGGCAAAAGACAAAACAACAGAGACAAACTAAGGAAATCTACACTGGCATTTTGGAATAAGGCTTTTGTTCTTTTGTTCATTTTATATATTTTTGTTGTTGTTGTTTCTTTGGTTGACATCAGTGGTTTTTTCTTGAGTTTCTTTCTTTTTCACTGTTGTTTTGAGTTGAATTGTGAATTTGCTTACAGGAATATATATGATGGATAATGACATTTTTTGGTGGGCCGATTTGGATTACAAAATTTTATTTTATAAACTCCTCTTTTAGAGGTTATTTGGATTAAGGTTGTAAGAACCTGAAGTAAAGAAGTTGGAAAAATTCTGAGAAGGACATCAAAGTTTTTGGACTTGGATTGCAACTGGATTATTCTTTTTTTCCTTTTTTCCTCTCTTTTTTCTTTTTCTTTCTTTTTTTTTTTAATCTCTTCTCCTCCCTGTCTTTTTATATTTTTTACACTTGGTGGGTTACAAGATATAAGGCATGGCAAAATGAAGAAAACACAATCAGCGCCAGCTTCAGTGAGTTTGTTTGCAATCTCTAGCCCTGCGGGTCACAGAACATTGGAGGCCGTGATACAACAACAAGAAAAAATAGAAAAATCTAATGCCATGCAACTAGAATTGAAAAGCATGATACAAGCTCTCCACGAGGATTTGAAGGAAAGAATAGGCAAGATAGATGAAAGAATGAAGAAAGTGGATTGAATTTGGCAATAAAAAGGAAAAAAGGTTTTTAACAGAGAGACTAAAACAGGACATAATTTGCTTACAAGAAGTCCACATTAGAAAACAACATGGAAAATTTTTGGAATACCCAAAAATGGGGAAATTATACGCCTCGCTTGCACAGCAAAGTAAAAGAGGTGTAGCACTATATATAAAAAAGACAATTAAAGCTAAACAAATATTTCTGGATGAGGAAGGAAGAATTTTGATGATGGAGATAATGTTGAATAACAAACAAATATTATTAGTGGCGATATATGCACCAAATGAGAATCAAGAATATTTCTATAGTAAACTATATAGAAAAATAATAGAACTGGAATATGAGAATATATGTATTGTAGGTGACTTCAATGCAATTGTGGATGCAGAATTGGACTATAAAACTAAAAAAAGAAATAAAAGAGCTAGGAAGATACTTCCGAAAATCTTTTTTAAAATGGTGGAAGAATTAGATATGCAAGATGCTTGGCGAGGGATACATCCAGACAAAAATCAATATACATTTTATTTTAATAGACATGTTTTGGTCTAGAATAGACATGATGTGGATATCAACTGAGCTACTACCCAATATACAAGAAATAAGTATAGAAGTAAGCACATGAGCAGATCATAATCCAATGAATTATATGGAGAGACTAAAAAAGAAGCTAAAATGGACAATGAACTAAACAATTTTAAAAGAAAAAAGAATTTATACAATTTATGGAAAGAGAGCTGGCCTTCTTCTTCAAAGAGAACAGAAAAGAAGAAACATTATTATAAAATGTATGGGATACAGCAAAAGCATATATTAAGAGGACTGGCAATAACATATGTGGGAAAAAGGAATAAAAAGAAAAGACAAACTCAAAAGCAATCAGAAGAGGAATATAAGAAGCTAGAGATAGAAAAAAAACCCACGAAAAAAGAATATCAAAAATCAAATGGACTTGAAAAAACACAAACTAAACTTAATAGAAAAAGAAGACTTGGCACAAAAGATTAAGAGAGCTAAACAATACTTTTTTGAAAATGCAAATAAACCAGGAAGATGGTTGGCATATAGACTGAAAAAAGAGCAGAAGAAGCTAATTTACCAACTAATGGATGAGAAAGGTACTTTACATTATAGAAGTGAAGAAAAAAAGGGAATGATCCATGACTACTATGAAAAATTATATAAGCAAGAAGCAATCTCAGAAGAAAAAACAAAACAATATTTGGAAAAAGTTGAATTACCTACAATACCAGAGGCATTTAAAAAGGCACTAGAGGAAAGAATAACAATGATGGAACTCACAGAAGCTATCAAAAGGCAAAAGAATTGCAAAACACCGGGTCCAGATGGACTACCAGCAGAACTGTATAAAACACTACAAAATGTTATAAGTAATATGTTGTTGGAAGTATTCAACGACCTGCTGATAGAGGCAAAAATACTGACTTTGTGGATGGAGGCATATACTATATCGAAAGAAAACACAGACTTACAACAGATAAAAAATTACAGACCGATCTCTATGTTGAATGCGGATTATAAAATATTTGCTTCAATTATAGCAGAAAGATTAAAGAGATTCTTAAATGAGTTTATACATACAGATCAAAATGGATTCTTACCTAAAAGACAAATTAAAGACCATATGAGAATAATCTTGAACACATTGGAATATTATGAAGTGCATCCAGGGAAACAAATGGCCTTGATTTTCCTTGATGTTCAGAAGGCCTTTGACAACGTGAACTGGCAATTTATGCTGATGCAACTAAAAGTTATAGATTTTGGAGAAAAATTTATTAATATGATTAAGACAATATATCATAAGCAATCAGAAAGGATGGTGGTAAATGGAGATATGACTGAAAAGGTTAATATTATGAAGGGTACAAGACAGGGATGTCCTTTATCCCCATTGGTATTTGTATTGACACTGGAGGTATTAAACAGAAATATAAGGCAGGATAAGGGGATAAAGGGTATGGAAATAAAAAAGGAGAAATATAAGTTGCAGGCATTCGCAGATGATTTGGTATTTATTTTAGAAGATCCGCAAAAATCAGGACCAAAGCTATTAAAAAGAATAGAAGAATATGGTGAGGTGGCAGGACTGAAAATTAATAAAGACAAAATGAAAATCTTAGTGAAAAAACATCACAGAAAAACAGAAAAGGGACTTGACAAAAAGATTAGATATCCAGATTACAAAGAAAGTAAAATATTTAGGGATACAATTAACAGCAAGATGTGTAATGATCAAGGAAGACAACTACTATAAGCTAAAATAGCAAATTGAGGTAGATTTGGATAGATGGAAAAACCTGCAATTATCATTAATAGGAAGAATAGCTACAATTAAAATGAACATATTACCGAAAGTATTGTTTTTATTCCAAACAATCCCGATAAAATTGGAGAAAAAATATTTTGAAGAGCACAATAAGATAATAGTGAAATATATATGGCAGGGGGAAAAAAGTGAGAATCAATCTAAAAATGTTACAAGACGTAAGAGCTAGGGGAGGGTTTGGACTATCAAACTGGATATTATATTACCAGGCAGCAGCGCTAACTTGGATGAAGGAATGGATTGTATTGAGAAATACAAGGTTATTGACATTGGAATGACATGACCTGCAATTAGGTTGGCATGCTTTTTTATGGTATGGGAAAAATAAGATACATGGTTACTTCCAAAGGCACTATATAAGAAATGTTTTGTTATTAATATAGGAAAAAATTAGAGAGCAACACTACTTGAAGATACCAGTCTGACTTTTGATGATGGATGCACTTATACATCCAAATATTATTAATATAGGAAATATTTTTACATATAAAGATATTTTGTTGGAAAAGGGGGAACTTAAAATGAAATGTGAACTGGAAAAGCAGGGGATTCGTAAAGACAGTTGCAAATACAATCTAGATATTAAAAGGATGCTAAACTTTATGGTTTTTATATGGAACTGACAGAATTTGATAAGGTATTGACAGGAATAGAAGAAAGAATGATAAAAAAATTGTACAGTTACTTATTGAGCATTAAATTAGAAGAACAACAAGTCAAAAAAACAATGAGAGTATGGGCGAAAAACTTTGGTCACATGATAGAGCTAGATAAATGGCAGCAACTATGGGATAGGAATTACAAATTAACATTGTCAACTGCATACAAGGAAAACTTGTATAAGATGTTTTACAGATGGCACTTATTACCTGAAACACTGGCAAAAATGTTTAAAGATAAATCAACTAAATATTGGAAATGTCAACAGACACTGGGGTCAAATTATCATATGTGGTGGCCATATGTGGAAGCAAAAAGATTTGTATGTGGCTGGAGAAGATGACACAACAACATATTGATTTAAAACCGGAATTATTCCTGTTGGGGATTTTACTGGGAATTTATAGTAAAGAAACTATATATTTGATTATTCATGTAATAACCGCAGCTAGAATTGTATTTGCACAAAACTGGAAAAGTAAAGATCCCTATAGATGGAAAAGTGATTAAGAAAATATTAGAATGTGCAGAAAGGAACAGATTAACACTTGCAATTCAAGAAAAGAATGAATCAGATTATTATAATATATGGGAGTTATTTTATCAATGGTTAGAGAATAAATACGAAAGCAATGTATTGTAAAAATAGATAAGAAGAGAAATATTAGGTTTTTGTTACTTTATCTGTATTATTATTATTATTTAGTATTAATATAAGAATAAATGTAAGAAATGAATATGGTGGTAAGTTTAATTGTTAAGACACAAAGAATTTTATATCCAGATGACACACTGTTTAATGAAAGATGGAATGTTTGTATTAAAAGAAAAAAACAACAACAAAAACAATGAATTAAGAGCCCTCGCCCCTCACAGCACAGCCAGCTCCCTCTCTCCCAATATTTTAACTATGTTTTTTTCTTTAATTGTAACTCAATTGTTATCATTTTAGAAATATTTACCACAGGGTTTTATGCTTTTAATGCTGTAAGCCACCCACAATTGTTTTGAAATGAGATGGGTGGCAAATTAATCTAATAAATAAATAAATAAATAAATAAATAATAAACATGAAAAATTGAAATAAATAAAATTTAAGAATTTAACTCAGATATAATATTGGTTTCCTAAACTAGCTTATACTTTGGTGATCACCTGATAAGTAATCATTGGGATAATCAAAAGTATTCCAATATCAACATGTTTTGAGTTCAAAACTCAACAGAACATGAAAGTGTTCTGAAAACAAAATGCTTGAAAAACACTTACGTTTGATCAAAACATTAAATGTATTCTGATTATTATTATTTTTTTAAATCTCAAGCTAACCAATAGAACAGCAGACATCAGTCATAACCCTGCTCCTATTGGATAAAAAGCAGCAATTTCAACAACAGTAAGCAAGGAAGCGAAGCAACTACAATTTAAAGCAAGCAAGGTGGTCCAATGGCATTAGATAATTGTATAAGTGACAGCTTTGGGCAATTAGCATGGTGCACAGTTCTGGTTTTGGGCACTACTTTTGTGTATCATCTTCAAAAGTAAGTAGCAGTCTCAATACAATCATGTAATTCATCTAAGCAGGTAGAAAATGTTTTACATTTCCGTTCCATGACAGGATAAGAGACAGGATCCCAGACATCTGCCACTGCAGTTACCAGCACCTCCTGTGCTATGAGACACAGGTAATAGAGATAAACATGAGCTAGATGAGCATGGTTGACAGCTAGCCGTCAGAGCAGCCAAAGTTCAAATATCATCACAGAAATATGAACAACATACCTAATTATACATGCACATTTTCAGCATGAACTTATTATCTACAAACTGTCCCCGATAAAGAAAGATGATGTTAGGTTGGATGGGGCCAGCACCAATATATCTTAGTATAGTCACCAGATCTTACAAACACCTTAAGGTGGCTGGACATTTCCAAACATTCAGATGCTTTGTACTTCATTGTGATAATTAAGCAAGTTTAAGAAATATTAACGTTTTAAATATTAGTTTAATAAGAATGTTTAGACTTTGTAATATATCTTGATTATTAACATGAATAATATGAATTATTAATGTTATTAATGAAAGAAAGGATATATAGTCAGACCTTTGAGTGATCTGAGATGGAATTTCATTTGTAAATTCATTATTTTCAGAAATCTTTTCTGTTGTACCAGCATTCAAAACATCTCCCTCTGTGGAATAAAAATAATTTTATTATGTCATTTTGAGGAAATGCCTCCAATATTTGTTCTTTGTCTTACTGAAATAGATTTATTAAATTAAATATTATATAGAAATCAAGTCCATTATGTAATGTCTGTCTATTATAGATTATTGGTAGACAAAAAGTTTTAAAATTTGAATTACAATAAAACATATACCTAAATTTCTCAATACTGAAATGAAAATATCATAAAGGCTTATTACCTGCATCACCGAATGATTCACCTGTAAAATAAACATTATTTTTCAGACTAAGTAGATCAAATAACTTGTTTGTTGTACACAGAACTGGGGACAGAGGATTCAAGTGTACATGAACAGACCTTCCCACCAATTCCAAGATACTCTATCTTGATCATGGGGAAAATAGCATAGTTTTTAAACTACCCAGACAGCAAATAACTTAGGTTGAAAAGTGTTGAAAGCAGTTTTAAAAATCCAATGAAGAATTATCTAGTAGATTCAGATTTAGGACAGAATTCAGTGGTATGTTTCATAATTTTAAAAGCAATTTCCACTCAAGATACTGCAGTATTATAAAAAAGTATGTTAGCACTACCATGAAATAGTCACAGTGTCATTATAGTTAAGCATATCAATAGAAACAAAAGATAAAGAAATGGCTAATGTACAAATCAAAGAAAAAAGGAGAAATAAACCATCAGCACATCTATCTATGGAGATTCTCAGTCATCCATGTCATGGTTGTCCCAAAGGTGCTTTTTCAGGAGGCATCTCTGCAAAACTGGCCATCTTCAAAGTCCATTCCTCAATCGTAGGCAGCGCTTCATTTTTCCAATATTTACCTATCAACAATCTTGCTGCTGTTATCATATACAATATCAATTTTGTTTCACCCGATGTAAAACCCTTAACTATACCCAATAAAAACAGTTGTGGAGAAAATTGAATTTTTTTCTTCAAAACATTCTGCATGACCCACCAAATTTTTATCCAAAAAGCCTTAACTTTCTTACAGGTCCACCAAACATGATAATATGTAGCATCTAAACAATCACATCTCCAACATTTAGGCTGCACATTAGGGTACATACACGACAATTTTTTGGGGTCTAGATGCCATCTGTAAAACATTTTATAAAAATTTTCCCTCAGATTCTGCGACTGTGTAAATTTAACATTCTGAACCCAAATTTTTTCCCATGTTTCCAACATCACTGGTTCCTCAAAATTTTGTGCCCACTTAATCATGCAGTCTTTAACTAGTTCAGTTTCTGAATCCCTTTCTAACAAAACATTATAAAGTCTTTTGATATGCATTGGGCCTTTCTCTTTTATGTGTCTAACTAATTCTTCCTCATGCATCATAATACCAGTTTTTTGGTCCTCTTTCCATCTCAATTGCAATTGATTATATTGTAACCAAGTTAGATTAATCCCTTCATCCAACAATGTCTGTAATGTCTTCAGCTGCCATCTGCCCGCATCTGTAAAAAGAACCTCTTTGTATAAAAACCCCCCGAGTGACATTATATTTGTATTCCACAAAGTATGACCAAGATCCAACCATAGCGGTATTTTATAATCCCAATTGTTTCGGTGCTTCTTCCAAACTCTCAACAAAGAATCTCTAAGTATATGGCTTTTGAATACTTTATCCACTTTACTGTCATAAAATAAGTAAGCGTGCCATCCAAATTCCAAATCAAAACTTTCTGCATTTAGTATTCCAGTCTTTTTTCCTCCAAACCAGTCACTTAATAAAGTCAAAGCTGCTGCGTCATAATATAACTGTAGGTTTGGAAGTTTAAGACCTCCCCTTTCTGGAACGTCTTGCATGATTTTCATTTTTACTCTTGGTTTTTTCTCGTTCCAGACAAACTTATTCACACCAGTTTGCCATACTTTTAGTTGTTTATCATTTTTGAGCACCGGAATCATTTGGAACAAAAAAATAAATCTTGGCAAAATGTTCATCTTAACTGCTGCTATTCTTCCAAGTAGAGACAGCTGCAGTTTTTTCCAAGTCTCCATATCTTTTTGCACCTCTCGCCATAACACCTCATAGTTATTTTGAAACAATTTCATATTTGATTCTGCAACCTGAACTCCTAGATATTTTACCTTTGGTACAATCTCAAAACCTGCCCTCCTTTCAAGCTCAAGTTTAAGATCTTGTGTCATATTCTTAACTACCATCTTAGTTTTTTTCTGGTTCAATCTAAAACCTGAAACTTTACCATAGTCTTGTATAATGTCCTTCATCTGGATTATTGATTCCATTGGCTGTGTTAGGGTAACAACCAGATCGTCTGCAAATGCCTTTATTCTGTAATCCTCATGCCTTATCATTATACCTTTCAAAGTATTAGAGTCCCTTATTGTGTTTAACAAGACTTCTAGTGTTAAAATAAACAACAATGGGGACAACGGACATCCCTGTCTTGTTCCTTTTTCGATTTTAAACTCTGTTGTCAAACTTCCATTAATAATAATCTGTGCCTTTTGTTCTTGATAAATTGCTGAGACCGCCTGAATAAATTGGTCCCCAAACTCCATCCTTTTTAAAGTCTTTAATAGAAAATTCCAGTCCACTTTATCAAAGGCCTTCTCTGCATCCAGAAAAACCAGCACTGCAGGGATCTGTTTATTCTTCTCAAGATATTCCAATAAATCTATTACTTGCCTTACATTATCATTCATGTGCCTACCCTCAATAAATCCCGCTTGATCATCATGAATCACCTTTTGAATTACTGGCATCAATCTGTTGGCTAATACTTTTGCGTAAATTTTATAATCCGTATTCAAGAGAGATATTGGTCTGTAGTTCTCTGGTTTTTTGGGACCTACTTGTTCTTTTGGTATCAAAGAAATATAAGCTGTAGTCCATGATGGGGGTACTTTTCCCCCTTGTTGTATATTACAAAATAAGTCTCTAAGTTGTTCCACCATTTCTGCCTGCAGAGTTTTATAATACACTGCAGTCAGACCATCCGTTCCAGGAGCTTTAGCTGTTTTTAATTGTTTTATTGCTACTATTATCTCATCCTCTGTTATAGGATAATTCATTCTTTCCTTTTGTTGCTCAGTGATTTTTGTAACTCTTTTGTTGTCTAAATATTTTTCTATAAGTCCATTCTGCACCTCCTCTCTGGCATATAGTTTAGTGTAATATTCAAGAAAAGCTTCTTTTATTAATTTCTGTTGAAAAACTTCTTTCCCTCCAATATCAATACTATCAATAGTCCGTATGCTCTGTTTCTTCCTTAATGTGTAAGCCAACCACCTGCCCGGTTTATTGGCGTTGCAGAATGTATTATGCTTCGCGTATTGTAAATTTGTTGCAACTTGTTCCGCTATAAGCATTTGGAATTGGTCTTTCAAAAGTTTTATGACACCAAGTATTCTTTCATCTGTTGGGTTTTTAATAAGTAACTGTTCTTTGTTCTTTATTTCTGCTTCCAATTCAAGTCTTTTCTTTTGTCGAATCAACCTATGTTTAGAGTTCATATATATAAGCACCCCTCTCATATAAGCTTTGCTTGCATCCCACACAATTTCCATTGGGATGCCTTTATTCAAATTCATTTCAAAAAACTCTTTCAAATACTTTTTAAGTTCTATTATATTTTTTTCATATCTGAACAAGTTTTCATTTAATCTCCAAGAGCGTCTCTCAGTCTTGCATGTCTCAATTTCTATCCACACTGGGCTATGATCAGTCAAAGTTCTTGGCAGAATCTTTGTTCTTTTTGTCCTAACAAGTAAATCATCAGACAGCAAGATGAAGTCAATCCTGGAAAAAGATCTATGTCTGTCAGAGAAGAAAGTATAATCCAGTTCTTTTGGGTTATGTATTCTCCAAATATCTTTTAATTCCAAATCTTCTTTCATGTCAAAAAAAGTCTGTGGTAATCTAATCCTTGACTTCGCCAAAGTCTTTTTATCTAATTTAGAATCAATTACTCCATTCCAATCTCCCATAATTAAGATAGATCTGTAATCCCATTGAAGTATTTTCGTATGCAACATTTTATAAAAATAGTCCTGTTGTTGGTTAGGAGCATAAATTCCTATCAAAAGAATTTGATTATTAGCAGAAAGTAATTCAATTGCTACAAACCTGCCATCTTGATCAGCTTCTATAAGTTTGGCTGTTAATTTTTTATTTACGTAAATAACCACACCATTCTTTTTTTGGTTAGTTGAAGATATAAAATGTGTTCCTAGTTTGGAATTTTTCATATAGTTTTGATCTTGAGCTGTAATATGCGTTTCTTGTAAACAAATTATATCATTGTTATGCTGTTTTAAATATGCAAATACTTTCTTCCTTTTTTGTGTTACATTCAACCCATTCACATTCCAAGATAAACATTTAATCATCATTATTCTCCTTCTGGAGCAAAGAGCAGAACATTCGGATTTCATCCGAAATCTTCTGTCCTGCATTCCCCACGGCTCCAGCCTTTTCATCTTGTCTTTCCTGCTGTAACTTTTCTTTAAGTTGCTTGGCTTTTGCTCGGGTTATACGCTGGTCCTTGACTTCAGCCATCCAAGCCGGCTCCAAGATTGGAGAAGGTTCCAGCAAAGGCTCATCCAAAAAACCTCCTTCAGCGCCCTTCAACTCCTCTGATTCCTGCTTAGATTGTTGTTGCGATTCTTGAAGTTGCTTCTTATCACTCTCTTTAGTCTCCAAAACTGTAGATGTACGTGGGGATGGTGTTCTTTCTTTAAAGATATGAGTATAAAATTGCTCCGCCTTCTCCACAGTATTCAAGCGGTGTTTCTCTCCCTTATATCTCAAAATTATGCCTGTTGGAGCGTCCCAACGAAATGGGATTTGATTATTCTGCAATTCTTTAACAAGAAAGCCAAAATCTTTTCTGGATTTCAACATCTTAGGTGGAAGCTCCTTGTAGACTGTAATCTTGGATCCGCTCACTTGCACAGAAGTAAGAAAAGATTTTTGCAGGATATCATTTCTTATTGCTCTGTCTGTAAAATATATGACCACATCTCTAGGCAATTGTCTTTGTCTAGCCACCCAAGAGTTGACTCTGTAAATTTTGTCTATTTTACAAAAAACCATATCAGGATCAATTTTTAAGATAACAGCTAGGGCTTCAGCACAGATCTGTCTCAAATCTTGTCTCTCCTCTTCTCTAATTCCTCGAAGCCGTATAGCAAATTCCATTGCCCGGAATTGCATCATAACAATCTCGTTCTCAACTCTCTGCATCTTGTCATCAACATCAAAAAATTTATGATCATTATTTTTCATCTTAGCATTAACTTCTAATTTAAATTCATCCACTTTTGACTCAACTTTCATAATAAATCCTGCCAGGCTAGACGCCACATCTGTTATTTTTTTGGTCACCTTCTTTTGGTTCTGTTGCATTTCCTGCATAATTTCCTGTTGAGACTTTTGAATTTTATCATCTATTTTATTTATTTTATCATCTATTTCCTGTTGAGCTTTTTGAAATTTGTCATCCAGGATATTTGAAATGAATTCTTTTAAATCTTCCATATCAAAATCTTTTTTCTGGGCTTGTGATTGCGTGTCCTGTTTGCGTGTGGGGGATCCCCCCCCTGTTTTGCCTTCCTGCTTCTTTGAAGCCATCCTGCCACGTAGGCTAGCTTTTCTAAAAAGGGAGGTTCCGCTTCTTCTGCCACCTCCACAAAGCCTTCTAAAAAGGTCCCCCAGATTTATTCAAGGCAAAGCAATAATGCAGCAAAGTCAAGTAAAAGGGAGAGATTTTCTTTTTGTTTCTGTTACAGCCGGAGCAACTTTATAGCAACTTTTTTTAACTTTGTAGCAAAGCGAGGTGACTTCACCAATCCACACCCGCTGATACATTTACTCTAATGCTGAGCGCCATATTTTTTCCAGTCACTTTCACTCATTCAGAAACTTTCACTTCAGTATAAAAAATCAGCAAAGAGCTAATACTTGCAGTTCAAAACTTCAGGGTTCAAGTAGATTTCAAGTGTTTATTTGGGTTATTTCCTCGCTCTTTAAAAGTTTCCTGCAGCTGGCTTGTTCTGCGGAAGCAGAGACGTCCCACGCCGCCCGGAGTCTCAGCAGGTTGAGAGGGAGCCGCCCTGTTTCCTCCCCAGAAACAATTCCCTGGGGGGGTTGCAGGGGCTCAACCTGTACCCTGCTGCCTCTTCTTCATAAATCCTAAAGATTTTGAAGATTTCAAGCCGCTTCGCAATCGAGAAGCGGCTCTACGAGTGGCGGGGCTGGCGGCGCTTAAAAAGGCACCGTCGCCGCCGAAGACAAGGAAACCGGAAGTCCCCAAGATACTCTATCTTGATCATGGGGAAAATAGCATAGTTTTTAAACTACCCAGACAGCAAATAACTTAGGTTGAAAAGTGTTGAAAGCAGTTTTAAAAATCCAATGAAGAATTATCTAGTAGATTCAGATTTAGGACAGAATTCAGTGGTATGTTTCATAATTTTAAAAGCAATTTCCACTCAAGATACTGCAGTATTATAAAAAAGTATGTTAGCACTACCATGAAATAGTCACAGTGTCATTATAGTTAAGCATATCAATAGAAACAAAAGATAAAGAAATGGCTAATGTACAAATCAAAGAAAAAAGGAGAAATAAACCATCAGCACATCTATCTATGGAGATTCTCAGTCATCCATGTCATGGTTGTCCCAAAGGTGCTTTTTCAGGAGGCAACTGGATTTTCTGGTTTTTCTTTGAAGATGTTTTACTTGTCATCCAAGCAGCTTCTTCAGCACTGAGTGAGAAGCAAAATGTCTTCAAAGAAAAACCAGAAAGGTCAGTTGCTTCTTGAAAAAGCACCTTTGGGACAACCAGTGCATCTATAATTTTTCATTTGTAATGTTTTAAATGTCTGTGTTCCATATAATCAGAATACAACAAAAAGTTATTATGCATGATGTTAGTGTTTATTTATTTATTAAATTTATATTTAATATAAATTAAATATAATTTATAATTCACTGTCAAGCACTCTGTGTGGTTTATAAACATCACAGAAACAGAGGTACAAACATTAAATATGTTGCAATTAAATATGTTGTAAATACATAGCAATTAAATATTCAGTTAGAGAACAAAGAATTCTAGAAGTGAACCACTGGCTAAAGGGTTGGTATCGCCAAAAAAGTTTTGGATTCCTGGGCCATGGTCTGTACTATCTCCATGATGGGCTTCTGGCAAGGGATGGGCTGCATCTCACAAAGACTGGGAAGAATGTTTTCGGAAAACAACTGGATCAACTTATCAAGAGGGCTTTAAATTAAACTTGAGAGGGGAGGGTGACCAGTCTTTAGGATCTCCAGGACTTAATTCCAAATAAAAACCCCTTAGAAAGCAAGTCTCAAATAATGAAGTAAGGAGGGATGGGAAGGAAGACAAACACAAACACCAACTAGGAGACATAGGAAGCATACCCAGTGTCAGACATAAAGATCTCAAGTGCCTATATACAAATGCACAAAGTCTGGGGAACAAACAAGGTGAACTTGAACTATTAATACATGGAGGTAGATATGATATAGTTGGAATAACAGAAACTTGGTGGGATGAAACTCATGACTGGAAAATACTGATAGAAGTATACAAATTGTTCAAAAAAACCAGACCCCATAAAAGAGGAGATGGAGTTGCACAGGGGGTGAAATTCAAAATTTTTCCCTACTGGTTCTGTGGGCATGGCTTGGTGTGGGTGGCTTGGTGGGGGAAGTCATGTGACTGGGTGGGCATGGTCAACTCGACATCACTCATGTCGAGGGGCGCCTCACCCGGTCCCTCCCCTCCCAGCCACTCCTTGTCATGAATGGCAAGAAAATGGGGAGAGGAATTTTCCTGCCTACCATCCTTCTCTCAGTCTGTGCTGAGCTTAAGGAATGGATGACAGGCAGGAAAATTCCCTTCCCCATTTTCCTGCCTTTCACGAAAATGGTTCCATTCCGAACCTTCAGCATTGCAATCCTGGGATACGCTAAAGGTTCGGATTGGAGCCTTTTTTGCAAAAGGCAGGAAAATGGGGAGGGGAGTTTTCCTGCCTCTCATCCATTCCTCAGGCTCAGCACAGACTGAGGGAAAAATGGTAGGCAGGAAAATCCCCCTCTCCATTTTCCTGTGGTTCGCAAAAAAAGCTCCATTCTGAACCTTCAGCGTTGCAATCTGTTGTGGCCCGCCAGCAGCCTGCATGGATCATGCTGATCCTGATGAGGAGGAGGCTGGTGTAGTGTTGCACCAGCAGACTGCACAGCTGGCGCTCACGTCGGACAGCGAGGAGGCTGAAGAGGATGTGATGCCAGAGGCAGAGACTCAGCCAGGGCCTTCAGAACCTCCAGAGGCTCCTTCCAGTGGAGAGAGCAAAGTGGAGGAGCCTCTCCTCAATGTTCGGGCACGCAGGGTTGCTAAAAGGCAGGAGTGGCTACTCAGGAGGAGGAGGTCTACTCGAGAGTAGGGCTTGAAGATAATTGGCCACTCCCTTAGCCTATTTAAGTCGCACACAGCTAGTGTTTTCTTGCTAGAAAAAACGTCTCATTACTGCAGAGCATCTTGGAGAGCGAGCGACTTCTCATATCTGGTTTTCTGGGCTGGTTGCCAACCTTTGTCGGACTTTGTTCTTAATAACTTTGATAAGGACCCTTTGCACGGGAAGCCTGCATTCTTGAAAGGGGTTTGTTTGAAATTAAACAGTGTTTGCGAGGCTTGGTGTGTGTCACATTCTCTGGGAATCGGAAGCTGGGGCAGAACACAATCCTGGGATATGCTGAAGGCTCGGAATGCCTCTGCTTCAGCGCAGAATGAGTTTCGCCCATGTCTTTCTGGGTGCAGCGCTTCTGCCTGTTGGGCCACTTGCTGAAGCTGGCAGCTCCGCAGCCTCACCCCACTTCAAGGCCACCTTTTACAGGAGTCCAGACCTTCTACTTGAATCGGGTCTGGACTCACATGGAACACTACGGAGATGACTATTTCTCTGATCTACAGATGATCTCGGCCATCACAGACAACCTAGAGGTTGAAGCAGTGGAGTGGGTGACCCAAATCCATGATGTGGGTTCCCTAGAGCTCGAGAACATCAATGACTTCCTACAGGAATTAAGGATGAGGTTTGAAGACTCGACTCAGGGCCAGGAAGCAGAAGCAATGAATGCAATTAAGCATAGGGACCACCCGGCAAAAGAGTACGTCAGGGAGTTTCGAAGGCTCACTAGGAAATTGCAGTACTGGCTGGAACACCTCCTGATCCACTATTTCAAGGAGGGTCTGGACCAGGAGCTGCACAATGTCTGTGTTTTCCAAGGACTCCCTGACCACATCCATGACTGGTACTCGATGGCCATGGGCCATGGACCTTGAGATCCACCTGCACTGTAAAGAGGTGTTGGAAAAGAAGCCAAGGAGGCACCTCGGTCGGCAATCTGTTCCTCCCCGATGGATGAAAGAGCCACCCAGGGGGACCTTGATGGCCCTGATCAAGTGCTTTCGATGTGGGCAGCAAGGCCATCATGCATTGGAATGCCTGGCACTGACACCCATGCCCCAACCAAAGCCTCCTGGACCGGCAAAACCCAGGAAGCCATCGTGGAAATCCGCAGAAGGGGGCAAAATAGCTCACCAAGCTGTTGAGGTCTCCCCCCTCTGCAAAGAGAGGAGGGAACTCTGGCCCGAGAGGCATCGCCACTTACAGCTGATGACAGCAGTGATGACAGCGAGGAAGATCTGATGGTGAATAGACCCATCCACCCATTCACCATAAAGTCAAGACTAGTGGTGTTAAGTACGGGAACCCAAGGGGAAGTAGAGGCTTTCATAGACACGGGATGTACCCGGTGCCTGATCAGTCTGCCACTCTGCCAAAAGCTAGGCATCCAGATGCAGCCCTTGGCCAACCCCATACACTTTGAGCAAATCGACGAGACACTAATTGGGGGAACACCAGCCACTTTGATCATCAAGCCTGTGCGCTTAGAAATGGGCCGCCAGTGGGAAATTATCCGATTTGTGGTGGTGCCAAAAATGCCCAAGGTCTGGCTTGGCTGGATAAGTGGTGCCCCACCATCACCTGGAAGATGGTTACCAGAAAATAAAGCTAGGACTAGGGCCTGTCCCCCCTCCTGATCCTGCGGGGGAAGAAAAAGCGATAAAGCCGCCGCTACCACAGAAGCGCTTCTGGATAGTCCCCAGGGGATATATCAGGACCTAGCAGAGGCATTTAGCAAGGAAGAATACAATGCACTCCCATCTCATCGACCTATTGACTGCGCCATAGAGTTTGTCCCAGGGGCTAAACTGCTCAAACCTAAGATGTATTCCATGACACCAAAGGAAATGATTGAATTAAAGGAATACATCGATACCAACTTGGCCTGAGGGTTCATCCAACCTGCCAAATCTTGGGTAGCCACCTCGATGAGGTCAATGAGATTATGCATAAACTTTAGAGACATTAATGCTGTGTGCCTGGGAAACACCTACCCCCTGCCGAGTGGTGAAATCCTCCGAGGTTTGCCACTGGTTCGCTGTGCACGCATGCATGATGTGCACCAAACACATGCTTCATGCGCATCGCAGGCGCTACCGCACAGTGTGGAGGGAGGAGGCTTATGAAGGTAAGTAGAACAGCAAGGATTTCCTGCTTTCTAGCAAATATAAATTGCGCGGCACAGCTGATCGTCAGAAATACCAATTCGGACGAACCGGTAGCATTTTTTTTACTACTGGTCGCCCGAACTGGTAGCTTTTATTACTACCGGTTCACCTGAACCAGTAGCTTTTATTACTACCAGTTCGCCCAAACTGGTGACAACTGGTAGCATTTCACCCCTGCCCCTGACCCTCATAAAGGACATGCTAGCCCTCATAGCCAAGGGGAAAGTGTTTACCAAGCAAAACCTACAAGAAGCATACTACCGGGTCTGAGTAAGAGAGGGTGATGAGTGGAAAAAAGCCTTCAACTGCCCCTTGGGCAGCTTCCAATTCAAAGTGATGCTTTTCAGACTGCAGGGAGCGGTTTCATGCAGTTAATAAATGAAGTGCTGCATTGGCCCCCACGGAAAGGGCTCGCAACTTGGGTGTCCTCCTGGGTCACGGCTGTCTTTAGAAGAGCACTTGACGGCCGTGACCGGGAGGATTTTTCATCAGGTTTGCCTGATCCGCCAGTTGCATCCCTTTCTAGATCGGAACTCCCTAAGCACGGTCACTCATGCCCTCGTCACCTCCCGTCTGGACTATTGTAACGCTCTCTACATGGGGCTCCCCTTGAGGAGCACTCAGAGGCTCCAACTGGCGCAGAGTGCGGCCGCGCAGGTGGTAATGGGAGCAACATGGCGCTCCCATGTAACACCTCTCCTGCGCGAGCTGCACTGGCTCCCGATGGTCTTCCGAGTGCACTTCAAGGTCTTGGTTATCACCTTTAGAGCGCGCCATGGCTTAGGACCTGGTTATTTACAGGACGGCCTGCTACCACCAATAGCCTCCCACCAACCAGTACGCTCCCATAGAGAGGGGCTCCTCCGGGTGCTGTCAGCCAAACAATGTCAACTGGCGGCCCCCAGGGGGAGAGCCTTCTCTGTGGGGGCATCTACTGTCTGGAACGAGCTCCCCCCGGAGATACGGAGGATCCCGGATCTGCATACCTTCTGTCGCGCACTCAAGATGTTCTTATTTCATCAAGCTGGCCTGACCTAAGTTTTTTTTTCCCCTTTTTAAATGGAAATTTTAAATCTGGTTTTAAATTATTGGGGTTTTAAATTTTCAGCCAAATTATTTAATTTGTTTTACTTTATTTTAAATTTTGTATTTATATGTTTTATTCTATGGCTGTTCACCGCCCTGAGTCCTTCAGGAGTAGGGCAGTATACAAATTGAAATAATAATAATAATCATCATCATCATCATCATCATCATCATCATCATCATCATCTGTATAAAGGGATTCTAGTATATTTGGACAACATTCTCATCTTCACTGAGACTCTAGAGGAGCGCACCAAGCTAGTACACTAGGTTTTGAAAAACATCTTGCAGCGAAGCTATATGCGAAGCTGTCAAAATGTGAGTTACACAAGACTAGCCTAGACTACCTGGGCTACCGAGTGTCAAACAAGGGGTGAAGATGGATCCAGCCAAAGTGAAAGTGGTCCTCAGATTCACCAACGTCTACCGGCAATTCATCCCATCCTTTGCAGAGATTGCCCTGCCCATAACGGAACTCTTACAAACATGTGTGTGTATGCGTTCCACAACAGCCACAGCCCAGCCAGCCCCTTAACTGGACTTTAGAATGCCAATGGGCATTCGAAACGCTAAAAGCCCTGTTTGCCAAGGAGTCAACCCTCAGGTATCCTGACCTAGAACAGCCCTTTTAAAAAATGCCAACATTGACTTACAGCCGTGCATCTACATCTCCAAAAAAACTGACTGAGACCGAAAGGAGGTGGTGGTGTGGGAGAAAGAAGCCTATGTGGTTCGATGAGTCTTATTTTATTGGTTCGATTTATATGCCGCCCTTCTCCAGAGACTCAGGGCGGCTTACAATGCATTAAGCAATAACCTTC
The DNA here is from genome assembly GCA_022577455.1 of Arizona elegans. Taxonomy (NCBI): domain Eukaryota; kingdom Metazoa; phylum Chordata; class Lepidosauria; order Squamata; family Colubridae; genus Arizona; species Arizona elegans. The sequence continues at coordinate 163,856,816 of JAKOOJ010000001.1, forward strand.
ATACTTTTGTATATACCTGCTTAGTAGGGCTTTCGCCCCCCCCAAGCGGTGTTCTTTTTTTATACAAAGTCAACTTATTGTCCCCACAATCCGGATCCTCATTGTGGGGGCAATAAGGATGGAAGGCTGAGTCAACCTTGAGCCTGGTGAGATTCAAACTTCAAGTAATTGCAGGCAGCTGGTGCTACTTAACAGCACTTTAGTCTGCTGCGCCACCAAGGCTCTTATTGACCTGGAGGCACTTCCTCAAGGGCAGCCAGGTCCCATTTGAAGTGTGGACTGACCACAAAAACCTAGAAGCACTCAAAAGGCTTTCCCCCAAACAAGTCCGCTAGGCACAGTACTTCAAAAGGTTCAATTTCGATCTGAAATACATCCCGGGGGTGGGGAGATCATCTGGCAGATGCCCTGTCACACAAGCCACAATATGACAGCAAACATGAAGAGGTAATTCACGCCCTAATTCCCCCTTCCCAATGTGCCTTCCAAGGTACGACCCATGGCAAAGCCAGGGGTGAAGGAGCAACGAGCGGGGGTGGGGGGGGATGGCCAAGAGGTTGAAACATAAGCTGCCTGCTGACCCATGGTACAAGAAGAACAAGGAAGCACTGACCCTAAGGAATGGACTTGCCTGGAAAGGCTCAAAGCTGTATGTGCCTACCAGCTTGTGACTTCAAGTTCTCCAACAGAGCCATGACTCCAAGCAGGTAGGACATTTTGGTTACTTAAAAATCTTGCACTTGGCCAGAAGGCAGTTCTGGTGGCCCAAGTACTTGAGGACTGTTAAGGATATTGTGTTACCAACCAGCAGAGTAAATGCACAGAGAAACGGTACTGAGAGCAATGAATACAATACATACAAACTGGTTTAACAAAGTTTTTACTTTGTAGTAAAAAAACAATTGCATAGTCTTTTAGTCAATCCAAGTCTTTAGCCATTCAAATCAATCCGAAGTTACAGATATCTTCTTACCAGACAAACAGCAGTCGGTAATAAACAGCAATTCAACTCTGGTAACAAATCATGATGGTAGCATATCCATCCATGTCTTCACACACGACAGTAACAGTTCCAATCAACAGTTCCAGTCAAGCAGCAAGTCAAGCAATGATGAGAGCAGGTCCAACAATGACTATAGCTCGGCTTCCTTCTTATATACAGTTTTCACTAGTAATTATCCATTTATGATAAGTGAAGTCAGCAGTGCAATGACTCAACAGTACAATTATGATAATTGCAGTCAGCAGTTAGTCAGCAGTCATTAGTTATTACAATTACTCAGCATTACACTTAAAGTTATAGAACACGTATATTGCCTGGACAACCCGTTAGACTTATACCATATACTAACATTCTCCCCTTTGCACAGGCTAATATATCCAAATCCTCAAGCCATAGCTTTCGCAACACATTTTATGTTTAATTGCACCCTGCGCTTTGGTGAAATTATCAGCAACATTGTTTTCAGACATACAATATTCTAACTGAACCATATTACTTTGAATACTCTGACGAACATTTAGATAACGAATATCAGTATATTTTGATTTTGTCTTTACTGCTAAATTTGTTACCATTTTTATAGCAGCTTGGTTATCCTCATAAATTACAATAGGATAATCTACCTTTAATCCTACATCTAGCATTAACTGTTTATAGTAAATTAAATCAGTACATACTAGTGACAAACAGGAAAATTCTGCTTCCATAGTGGATAAACTAATATGTTTCTGCCTTATTGACTTCCATCCTATTAAACAATTACCTAATGTTATCGCAATACCTAATGTAGACTTTCTGGTGGTCAAATCAGTAGTGAAACTAGCATCAGCATATGCACTCAGTGTAAGATCACGGTTAGGTTCTAAATATAATGCATAATGCATTGTCATCTTTAAATATCTTAATATCCGCTTTGCGGCTTGCCAATGCCTATCTGTTGGTTCTGCATTATACCTTGCTAATTGGTTTACGCTATACGAAATATCAGGTCTCGACCAATTGCTAATATACGATAGACTCCCTATCAGCGATTGATAGATCTCCTTACTAAATCCAGGACTTTGGATTTCTTCATGTTGAAAATCCTGTGCCATTGGCGTTTTAGCTGGCTTACATAGCTCCATTCTATAGCGTTTCAACATCTGGCTTATTTTGCTAGCCTATGACAGTTTATACCCTCTAGCTGTTTGAACAATATCAAGACCTAAATAGTGTCTAATATGTCCTAAATTTCTAATTTTGAATTTTTCTTGTAACTGTCTAACAATATTCATTGCTTCCTTGTCAGTTTTAGTTACAATTGCTATATCGTCCGTGAACAATAGCAAAAATGATACTACACCATTATTCTCTCTTTTAAAGAGACATTTGTCTGCTACACCTTCCTGAAAACCAATACTATTCAGTTCTTTAACTATACACTGGTTCCATTCAAACCCTGATTGTTTTAAACCCTATAGGCTTTTATTTAATTTCCATCAATCAGTTCGATCGTTTGTTTTCACTTCTAACGGCTTTCTCATATAAATGGTATGTCTTAATGGAGCATGCAAGTATGCTGTTTCCACATCTATATGATTAATACTGTACTTATTCTTTGCTGCCCACACTAGCATAGTTCTTAACGTGCTAGCTCTTAAACTTGGAGCAAACACCTCATCGAAATCTTTCTCCGTTTGAGCGAAACCTTGAGCTACAAGGCGAGCTTTATGGGTTATTGTCCCATCTATACTTTTCTTTACTTTAAACACCCATCTACAACCAATCAATTTCTCTCCAAGTGGTAATTTAACATCCTCATAAACACCCAATTTGGTTAAGGAGTTTATTTCTCTATTCATTGCATCCTTCCAAGCATTATGTTCTTTTTCAGGATACAACCTGATATCTTCATAACTTGAAGGTTCTATGTTAACCTGACAAACTACAGTTGCTTTATACCTATCGGGTGGATGTCTTTCTCTACTGGATCTCCTAGGCAATACAGGACTCATTGCAGGTGATTCAATTTCATCCTCCCCTAAAACTACCTCCTCTTCTTCAACCTTAATAGAAGATTCTACATTATCTATATCCTCATCAGGAGTATCGTTACTCATTTGATGCTCAATGCTAACAGTATTGTCATCCTGTCTATAATTTGCACGCTCAAGTTTCTCCCATCCTTCGTGCTCTAGAAATTTTGCATTTGCACTACAGTAGACGCTAGTAGTTCCCTGTGCCCAAAATCTAAAAGACCTATGGTTTGAATCATAGCCTATGAAAAACATTTTTCTGGCTCTTTGTTGTTCCTTCCTTCTCACAGAAGATGGAATATGCACCCAAGCTGGGGCTCCAAATGTGTGTAAGTAACTAAGATTTGGTTTCCTCCCATGCCAAAATGTAAATGGTATTTCACCAGTAGATGAATGTACCACGTTGTTTAATACATGGTTAGCACACATAACAACCTCACCCCATAAAGTTTCAGGCAAACCAGAATCTGCCAACATTGTTCTAGTCATGGCTTGTAATGTTTGACCCCTTCTCTCAACATAAGTGTTGTGTTGTAGTCTATATGGAGCAGACAGTTTATGCTGTATACCTGCCTCTTGCAAACACTTCTCTAATCTTTGGTTAGTGAATTCTATACTGTTATCTGTTACTAAACACATTACTTTATACTTCTGTTTCCTTTCAACAAATCTCAGCCAGTTATTTATATGCTGGAATGTTTCACATTTCGTTTTCATAAGATAACAGAATCCGTACCTCGAGTAATGGTCTACTATGCTTAGAATATAGCAGGCACCTCCAATACTGGGTTTCTTGGGTCCAATTAAATCTACAAACACGACTTCCAATGGCTTTTTGATTTTAAAACCATTAAAACAATTTGCTGGTGTTACCTTACTTTTTTGCTGATTACAGGCGTTGCAGTTCAAATACTTACTACATGATTGTAGTTTTATCCCTTCAGATAGCTGAACTGTTTTCTTTAACGACCTGAAATTTATATGCCCTAGTTTTCAATGTAATAGATGAATACATTCATCATGTCGTTTATCATTCCTGTACACCGATTTAGAATTTGCTACTAATGCTGGGTTCTCTCTTAGAATAAATAAATCATTTTCTAATATTGCAGTAACAACCTTTCCATCTTTTTCAATAATACATTTATCATTTCTAAACGTTACTGTAAATCCAACTTGCAATAATGATTTAACAGAGAGCAAATTATACTTTAACCCAGAAATATATAACATAGGCAATGGCTCATTACTAAATGACCAACGTGCAACACCCTCACCAGCTACCTTAACCTTCCAACCATTTGCTAATCTAACATGTTGGGTACTCTTATTCATTTTTACAAAGTTTTTTCTATTCTTAGTAATAGATTGAGAAGCACCACTATCAACAACCCACCAATCCTGGTTAACATTAGTTGTTGAACTGGATATAGCTAAATTACAACCCTTCTTGGGTCTATTATTATCCCTAACAGACATTTTCTTATTCTTACAATACTTAGCTATATGCCCTTTAGCCCCACAAGCAAAACATCTTTTTACAACATAGACAGTTGAATACATTTTGTCTTCTTTTGGTTGGTTTACTCTCAACTGATCCCTTTCTTGTCTTCTTCTGGATTCTTCCAATAACCTACCGGTTACACCAGCCAATGTGAGGTCAAAACCTCCAGTGAAGAAACGTAGTCGTCATAACTATCGTCCAAAGAAGAAAGAATTATATAGACTTGCTGTTGTTCCGAGAAAACAAGTTCCTTTTCATGCAGCTCCTGGAAAATTCTGGTCATGGATTCCAAATGAGCCATCATATCTCCTCCTTTAAGAAGATGTTGCTTAAACAATTTCCGTGTGAGATTTATATGAGCACCCATAGTATCACGAACATATAGTCTCTTTAACTTGGTCCAACACCTAGCAGCAGACTCTTCGCCACGAATATGGACAAGTTGCTGGTCACTCAGTGTCAGTCCAATTATGCAAAGAGCTCGTTCGTTGTCTCTGGCAAATTTGGCTAATTTCTTCGCATCTTCTTCATCATCAGGATTCCATGTTGTTACATCCGGTGGATTTTTTACTACGTCCCAAAGTCCTTCTCTACGCAGAAATAGATTACATTTTGTAGACCAGGATACATAGTTTGTTCCATCCAGCCAGGTTATCATGGAAATATTCCATAACTGTTCTTGTGCCATCTTCACTTGGATTATATATCACAAACACAGTTTTCTGTAGTATTCACATTAACTCTCAGTTTAGCTCTGAACAATTCTAGTTAGTTCTGGTTGGCTCTGGGCCCATAACCAATGTTAAGGATATTGTTGTGTTACCAACCAGCAGAGTAAATGCACAGAGAAACGGTACTGAGAGCAATGAATACAATACATACAAACTGGTTTAACAAAGTTTTTACTTTGTAGTAAAAAAACAATTGCATAGTCTTTTAGTCAATCCAAGTCTTTAGCCATTCAAATCAATCCGAAGTTACAGATATCTTCTTACCAGACAAACAGCAGTTGGTAATAAACAGCAATTCAACTCTGGTAACAAATCATGATGGTAGCATATCCATCCACGTCTTCACACACGACAGTAACAGTTCCAATCAACAGTTCCAGTCAAGCAGCAAGTCAAGCAATGATGAGAGCAGGTCCAACAATGACTATAGCTCGACTTCCTTCTTATATACAGTTTTCACTAGTAATTATCCATTTATGATAAGTGAAGTCAGCAGTGCAATGACTCAACAGTACAATTATGATAATTGCAGTCAGCAGTTAGTCAGCAGTCATTAGTCATTACAATTACTCAGCATTACATTTAAAGTTATAGAACATATATATTGTTCCAGAATACATTTAAAGTTATAGAACACGTATATTGCCTGGACAACCCATTAGACTTATACCATATCCTAACAAGGACTATATCAGAAGCTGTGCAATGTGCACAGTGATAAAAAAAAAAGACTAGGAGACCCCCCAGGGCTACTGCAGCAAGTGGCAGATCTGTTCCGGCCCTGGGAGGAGATCGCTATGGATTTTATCTTTGAGCTCCCTGAAAGTGGTGGGAATATGGTCATTTGGACCATGATAGACCTGTTCTCCAAGCAAGCCCACTTCACTGCCTGCTCTGGGATCCCCTCAGCAAGAAAACTGGCTAAGTTATTCATTAAGCAAATTTACAGGTTACATGGCATCCCACGTAGAATTATTTCTGACAGTTCACCGCAAGGTTCTGGAGAGAATTAATTAAGTTCATTGGGTCCTCGCAAAGGCTTAGTTCGGCTTTTCATCCGAATACAAATGGGACCTCAGAATGAGCAAACGCTATGGTGGAGCGGTATTTGAGGTGTTATGTCAACTATCAGCAGTCCAACTGGGCAGAGCTGCTGCCATTTGCTGAAATGGCATACAATAATGTGATGAGTACTGGTCTAACCACTTTTCAAGTCACTAGGGGCATAGAGTTTGTCCCCATGCCTGAGCTCCCTAGGGAACCCCCCTCCTCAGTATCCCTAAATGAATGGATGGACTCTTTGAAGGAGTGGTGGGAAAATACCAAGCATGCTCTGCAGGAATTGGCAAAAACCTATAAAACACAAGCAGAAAAACAGCGTAGAACCCAAGAGCCATTTCGGGCTGGGAGTAAGGTTTACCTCTCAATTTAACCTTAAGTTAAAATTCCGTTGTAAGAAGCTGGGACCAAAGTTCATGGGCCTTTTCCCAATAGAAAAGTTAATTTACCCAGTCACAGTGCAGCTTAGACTCCCTCACCTGCTAGGGAAAGTGCATCCGGTCTTTCACAGTAGCTTGTTAAAGCCGGCGGTAGGCTCCCTGATCAGGCCGGTAGATCGGGCAGCCCCGAAACCAGGGGTGAAATGCTCCCAGTTTGGACTGGATCCCCTGATCTGGTAGCGATGGAGGCAGGTGGTTCGGAGAACCGGTAGCAAAAATCCTTGCCCCCCCCCCATGCCCAGCTGAGCCACACGATCATTAGAGGCTTTTTTTCTTTTAAATGGCTCTGATGATCCAAGCTCTGACGATCCCAGCTGTGTTGCCTAATCGGCAATCAGGCAACTTCAGCTGGGATCGTCAGAGCCATTTAAAAGAAAAAAAGTTTTTTTCTTTTAAATGCCTCTGATGATCCAAGCTCTGACGATCCCAGCTGAGTTGCCTGATCGGCAGAGGGTTTTTAAAAAACCCTCTGACAATCAGGCAACTCAGCTGGGATCATTTTTTTACACCGAAGAGGTTGTAGAAAAAATGGTTTTAAAAGTAAAAAAAAAATTGGCCATGCCCACCCAGTCACATTACCCCCACCACCACCAAACCACGCCCACAGAACCGTGATTTCACCACTGCCCCAAACCAATAATTGTGCAGGGGGAGACGCATTATGAGGTAAAGAAGATTTTGGATTTAAGGATGCATAGGGGCCGATTGCAGTACCTTGTGCATTAGAAGGGATACCCCCTTTCTGGAGCCACCTGGGTCAAGAGCTGGGATGTAAAGGCAGATAGTTTGATTAAACAGTGTCATGATGAATTCCCTCAGAAGCCTAAGGGGCCTCCAGGGGGAAGAAGAGGGGGTGAGGTGAGCTTTGACTAAATTTCCTCTGTGTGTTTTTATCTTGCAGGAAATCCTCTTCAACTGAGGTGGGGGGGGGGGCAGCCTGTCAATCCTGAAGCTGATCTGGCTGAAGCCATCTTGGTAGGCGATGCTATTGGGAGCTCTATGAATGACATCTGTTTCCCAACCACCATCTATGAATGAATCCTATTGATCTCAATGGAATGTGTTTCTTGAATAGAAACCTCACTGTTAAAAATATGTCTATTTTTGATTCAAAGAAGCCCTATATCTAAACAATCACCCCAATAGGTTAAAAGCTCAGATGTAATTATAAGAAACTATCAGCCACCAAAAAGGCCCAATACACAGTTACAGTATGGTCTCAGCTAGAAAACTAAGCAAAAGGTTCAAGTTCAGCAATATTTTGGAACACAATATCTGGTACACTGAAGGAGCATAAGATTTTACTTGATATTCCCATCTCAGCTTCAGTTTGGGGGGATTTTACAGTCTTTATTTGTCAACTCCAACCATAATCACATAGAAAAGATGATACTGAACTATTAATTCTTGATAACCTCCTTTTTTAGCCACCAGTGACAGAGCATGGGATATCTCAGAGGATGAGGGAGACCTCCTGGATGGGTCTATGCCTGCAATAGGATCCCATGGTTTCCCTCAACCCTCAGTCATCTGATGTTCTAGCTAACAACCCATGTATTCGTTTAACAAATGTATTGGGGAAAACAAGGACAGGGAGGTCATTAATTATGCACTTCATTTAATATAGTCTTCGACTTACAACACAAATGGGCAGGCTCCATCACTGTCATTAAGTTGAGGACCAGCAAAAGCTACAGGCTTTTTTCTCCTCAGTTGTGCCACATGGCCCATCAAGGACGCAGCCTTCTCTATCTTGATTCTGAGTTTTGGATATCTTGGAAAGATAAGTGAGCAAATTGTGACTGAGTGGGGGTGGGGACAAGTCCATGGAATCTGGTATGGTGGCAAGTGTCTCTGAGGACCTGGCAGGGCAGGGCAGGATGGTGGTGGTGGGGGGAGGTTAATAGGTGTGTGTGTGTACTGTAGTGTGTCTGCAATCGGTCATAAGAATGAATGACTGCAGCAATGCTGCAGGATTCATATCTTTGAAATGGGTTTGTATTTAGTGTCAGCGTTCCAGAAAACCCCAACTCCAATTAAGACCTCCGAGGCAAGCATTTCTCAAAGTTCCATTTATTAAAGTTGGTATACTGACACATCTGGGAAAACCCAAATCTGAGAGGTTTGGGTTTTCCCTCAGTAAATCAAAACCCCAAATCTAGCCCCTGCACCCATCAGTCTGTCACATGGCCCAATCATCATCCTTCCTAACCTGAGCCATCACTGAAACCACTCCTCCTCCAGATGTAGAAACACCATGACCTTGACCGAAGGGAAGAATGCTATTATGTCTAACTACAATCACTCTCCTGAATCCCCCTACTTTCCCAAGCACAAGAAGTTGGCAGCATGGAAGCTTCTGGTGCTAATATGGCTTCCAAAGCTGACTGGTGTCCCCCCCTGAGGGAAAAACCACGCTCTGGAAAATAAAATGGATAAAACACAAGAGAAGAGGGTTAACACATTGTTCATAAAGCCACTTAAGCCCCTCTCCCCCCTCCCGGAGGACCCTTTAGCTTGTCAGGGAATTTATCATGAAATTGTTTCACTAGTCTATCAGCTTTCATGTCCCAACTTTTTACCCACGTAACTTCTGACAAGGGTACCGTTTCCAGTGTACTAAATATTGTAACCAACCTCATTGCAACCTAGAGTCAAGAATCTTTTTTTTTTTTTAAATTGATTTATATGCTGCCCTTCTCCGGAGACTCAGGGCTTACAATGCGTTAAGCAATAGCCTTCATACTTTTGTATATTTATACAAAGTCAGCTTATTGCCCCCACAATCTGGATCCTCAATTTACCTATCTTAGAAAGGATGGAAGGCTGAGTCAACCTTGAGCCTTGGAGAGATTCGAACCAGCAGTAATTGCAGGCAGCTGTGTTAATAACAGGGTGCTTAGACCACTGTACTATCAAGGCTCTTGACTTCATAATGAGTTTCACCTTGTACTATCATAGGTTGGGGGGGGGGAGCAGCTGGTAAGGGTCTCAAGGTAGAGCCCACTGCTGATTTTAAAAGGCTGCTGTGAAACATGGGATGTATTTTCCATAGGATTCGAAGGAGGCTGAGCTGGACAGTTACAGGGTTAATCACCTTCACTATAGGGAAATGATTGATGAATTTCGGTCTGAATTCCTTGCTTGATAGCTTCAATCTTAGGTACTTAGTTGACAAATAAACCTTATCTCCTATTCAAAAAGGCGGCTGGAGAGACCTGTGTTTGTCTGCCTGGGTTTTATATTTCTCAGAAGCACCTTTTTGAAGTGTGGACTGATCACAAAAACTTAGAGGCCCAAAAAATGCCCTGGAAGTTGTCACCCAAGCAAGTCCGCTGGGCCCAACACTTTAACCGCTTTAATTTCTCTCTGCACTACCTTCCTGGGGGAAAGAACTTTAGGGCAGATGCTCTCTCGAGACTACCTCAATACAATAGTGCTTGGGCGGAAGTGATTCGCCCAGTTGTCCCCTCGAAACGGTGGCTCCAGTAATTACCAGAACCCAGGTGAAAGAGGACCTAACCTTGTCCAGCAACTTGAGCGAGCAGTTAAAAGAAGCATTGAAAACTGATGAGTGGTTTTTAGCTCACTCCAATGAGTGTACAGTTCGTGAAGGTCTCGCCAGGGTGGGAGCAAAGCTGTATGTCCCTGCCAGCCTGAGGGGAGCAGTGTTACAACACGTCCATGATACTAAAATCGCTGGGCATTTGGATTCGTAAAGACATTGCATTTAGTTAAATGACAATTCTGGTGGCCGGCTCTAAAGAAAGACATAGAAGCCTATGTGGCGAGCCGCCCTGTATGTGTGTCAGCAAAGAAGCCTCCTGGGAAACCCGCTGGGCTACTTCAGAGTGTAGCCAGACCAGGAGCCCCATGGAAGGAGATATCCATGGATTTTATTGTTGAATTGCCCAAAAGTGGGGGAAATACGGTCATTTGGGTGGTTACTGATTTGTTTTCCAAGCAAGTGCATTTTATACCATGTCCCAAGATCCCTTCAGTTAAAACTCTGGCTAAACTGATTATCCAGCATGTGTATAGATTACACGGAGTTCTGGACTGAATAATCTTGGACAGAGGGGTTCAGTTCACCTCCCACTTCTGGAAAGAGTTCCTGGGGTTGTTAGGCTCTGCCCAGGGGTTAAGCTCCGCCCACCATCCTCAGATCAATGGGGCTTGTGAAAGAACTAACTCGGTATTGGAACAATACCTTAGATGCTACATAAATTATCAGCAAGATAACTGGGTGGACCTGTTGCTGTTTGCAGAGGTAGCCTATAATAACTCTATACAAAGCAGTACTGGTTTTACCCTGTTCAAGGTGGTCTCGGGTCAAGACTTTGTATCCAACCCAGAGTTGCCTCAGGACAAACCACAAATACCTTCATTGGCTGATTGGATTGAACAGCTACGTGGTACCTGTACTGTAACACGTGAGGCCCTGGATGAGGCTCACGGAGCCCATAAGAAACAAGCTGATAAGAAAAGAATCCCGGGTAGGGATTACAAAGCAGGAGATAGAGTTTTCCTTTCCACCAAGTACCTGCAAACTACCCAAAAGGTGAAAAAACTTGGACCTAAATACATACCTGACAGAATTAACAACTCAGACAAACAATCAAGCAGTAAAGAATAGTCTAATCAAGGAACTACCTGGGAGAAAACAATACACCTACCAAGTCTGTCAGAGCAAACAATACACCTACCAAGTCTGTCAGAGCAAACTACAGGTAGTCCTTGAGATATGACTGTAATGGATTCTGCCCATTATGATCACGTCATGACAGTCGTTGGGTGAAACCACCTCAATTAACAATCCCATTCCTTGCTTTCCCTGATGCAAACTTTAAATGAATGGGAGAGTTTTTCAACAGAGCACAGGGTGCCTTAGGGGAAAGCCCTCAGAAGCCTACACAGGTACAGGTTTGCCTGTTTCAAGCCTCCCAATGCTATTTCCACCCCCTGAGGCACCCTGTGTTCCACTTCTTATAGGGTTATCTGTGGTCCTTGAGCTTCCTTCCAACCCAGCAATCAAGGGTAGATTACAATACACAGACTTTACAAACTCCAGCCTGGAAGGAGAGATCAGGGCAAACAGAGCTTGGAAACTGCAGCCTGGAAGAAGAGATCAGGGCAGATGGAGTTTGCAAACTCTGACATAGAAGGGGAGATCCCACCCAAGGACTTGCAGGACTCAAGCCTGCTGCAGAACCTAGCAATAACCAATTTACCTTTTTGTTTTTTCAGCTTCTGAGGCACTGGCCCTGTAAAATCAGTTCCTTACAAAGCCAGTCTAATGGCAAACTCTTTCTATTTTTCAACAGGTTTTATTCTTTTAACACTGAAAGGGTTTTTTTAAAGGAGCCTCCATTTTTTAAGCTCTAGAAATAAGCTCTAGAAATAAAGAGAACCTCCTTAAAAATGGAACCACCTTAAAAAAAGGGAGGCTCCTTGGGGAAAAAAGGATCTATAGCAGGGGTATCGAACTGGCGGCCCATGGGCTGGATGCATTATGTGCAGGCCATGCACATCTCAGCTCCACGAAGGGGGAAAATGTCATGAAATGTCATGTAATGGCAACATGATGCCACTAGTCTGACACCCATGCTCTATAGTATCAGGAATAGAACCTGTTGCAAAATAGGAGGAGTTGTACATAAAGTTAAGAAACTGATCCTGCAGGGCCAGGTGAATATGAACGAGAATGTTTCAGCTATTGCTGAATCCTGGAGCATGCTTGTCCGGCAAGTCCTTGGGTGGAATCTCCCCTTCTATGCCAGAGTTTACAAATTCTGTTTGTTCTGATTTTCCCTTGATTGCTAGATGGGACGGAAGTTGGAGGCTTGCAAGCTCCAGCTGATTCACACCACTGTACATGCCTAATCTCCACTGGATAGATGAGTGGCTGTAGAGACCCAGCTGGGAGTGAATGAACACTACAGCATCCCTGCAGTCTGTTTTAAGAGCGAATAACTGTGGGGATGCTGCAGCCATCATAACTTTGAAACCAGGTTGCAACTTTGGGGAAGTTGTTGTAACTTAGAATGGTTGCTAAGTGCCCTGTCGTAAGTCAAAGTGTATTGTGTATAAACAGAAAGCAAATCCCACTCCCTTCTAGTACTAAACATGTTATCTTGTTTAGTAAACAACTAATCAGAAAAAGCCCCAAGGATTCCACAAAGAAAAAGAGGGAGATAGAACAGAGATAGAAAAGGAAAAAAAAGCAAATAAGTGCTTATAGAGTTGGTCTCTTAGGAGCTCTAAGTATTCAATTTCTAAATAGACTAGTCAGAGATCAGAATTGCCTTTTCACTCTGAAGAATCAAAAACATAACTGGCTCCAAAAGGAAGAGCCAACTTGAAGAACGCCTCTATGTCATTTAGAATTGTTATGTTTTGAATCATACTCCAAATTCTCAAGAAGTAATAAATCAAGAAGATTTCTTTTAATTACCTTCACTTGAAGTTTTGTTTTGCTGTCTTGGTCCTTTTGTTGCATGCTGCTTTGATAATCTTGCAGAATTTTCATTCTTAAAAATGTACATAAAAGCAAGTAGTGTATGTGTATTTGTCTAGGTCTGTGTGTGTGTGCGTGCACACACACATAGTATTCATACATTTTAGAATATTATTTTTCCCCATTTTCTGAATGTACTGTATAATGATATCATACATACTCAGATTTTAAACAAGCAAATTATAAGGGGAACTGAGTCTCTACTAAAGTACTCTTACAATTTGGATACAATTGCAGGAAATCCAAACTGGGAGCTGTTGATTTCTTAAAGCCCTATTTTCTATAATCCAAGCAATGGTATGTTCAGAGGGCAAAAAACAATGTGGTCATTCATAGGAAAATAAGAGATATGTTTTGCTTTACCATCTGAGGACTGTTTTCCTTAATTGATAAATGAACAAGCATAATGTTTTGGTTTCATTTATTTAATCGAGTTCTCTTTTTCCAGTTTTATGAAGTGTGAACAGATTGCATTTTAGAGCAAATTTATGCAGAAATACTGCAAATTCAATAGGGTTCACAAACTGTTAAACATCACTTCTCATGTCTTTTGTTTGCTTTCGTGCATGTTGCTTTAATTGCTTGCTTTTGCAAAAGCCACAATTTACAGGTTTGTATTCAATAGATAAACACTAGGTATAGAAAAGGTTCCTGCGTACAAAACAATAAACCTCTAATTTTATGTTACAGGGATTTCTCATTTAGCAACTGCATTGTTTAGCAAGTATTTGCAGTTATATTGGCAATGAAAAAATAACTTCATAACCAATCTTTGCATTTTTAGTATTTTAACATACATGTTTCAAACTATAAGCCACATATGCTTATTGTCACATGTCTGTGGAGGGTAACAGCTAATATACTAGTAATCTGTAAAACGAATATTTTCTGTTACTTACCTCTTTATCAAATTCAGCTTGATCTTTATTTATAGACTTTTCTGCTAGTTTTTTAGCAATATTCTCTTCAGATCCTGTGGGCTGAGAGAGAATAATTTTTAATAAAATGTCTAGAATCATTAACAGACTGTACAAGTAGTCCTCAACTCATGATGGCAATTGGGACTGGAACTTCTGTTAAGCAATGCAGTCATAAAATGCAAAGCTCAAAGAAGCGCAGCGAGGCTTGGGGAAGGGCACATAGGAATGTGAGGGGGTGAATGAGGGAGCCATGAGAAGGCTCAGGAAGGGTATGTGGGGGTACCCGAAGTAGCCAATGCAGCTTCAGTGCAGAAGGGCAGGAGAAGATGCACAGGAGGGGGAGACTTGCCTCAGTGACTTGCAACCTTCCCTGCAGCTTCTCCACTGACTTTCCTGGGAAGCTGGCAGGAAAGGTTGCATGTGGCAATTAAAAGATCATGGGGTGCTGCAAGTGGTTTGCAAGTGCAAACCAAATGCCAAGCTCCCAGATTGTGGTCAGAACTCCAAAAACTATGGTTATAACCACCATTCATTTAGCACCATTGTAACTTGGAACAGTTGCTGAACTAATAATCATAAATTGAGGACTACCTAAATTACCTTTTTATAGTTTTCTGTGGCAAACCACAGCAGTAAGCAATACTATATATATGCAATTCTGCTCTCAAAGTCTGAATCAACAAACCCCATTATTAATGAACACAACTGATTTCAGATTCATATAAATTAGTCCATGGATTAACTCAGTGGTGGGATTCAAGTAATTTAACAACCAGCTCTCTGCCCTAATGATTTTTTCCAACAACCAGTTTGCCAAAGTGCTAAGAAAGTTAACAACTGGTTCTCCCGAAGTGGTGCGAACTGGCTGAATCCCACCACTGGATTAATTTAACAAATTCTTGATAGTCATAGAAATTTCACTGATACACAGTGACTATATTTCATATCACAGCTGAAATGGTTATTTGTTAATAAGTTGTCACATATTAATTTATTACAAATCAATACGGTAAGATGGTTCTGCCCCAGGCGCCTGATGGAACCTGATAGATTCCAGATGGAGCTTGGGCCATTTCCTGAGGCTCTGGCACACGCCTCGACTAGGGACCTAGTGGTCGCCTGGGACAGGGTGGCCGCTGGAGCTCTGGATCGGGTTGTGCCTTTGTGGCCTCTGACCCGGCGCTGATCTCACCTAGCTCCTTGGTTCACTGAGGAGCTGAGGGGGATGAAGCGCTGGAAAAGACGCCTAGAGAGTAGTTGGAGGGCCAGTCTTTCTGAATCCGACCGGACAATGGTAAGATCTCATATTAAGAATTAACTAGTGGCAATAAAAGCAGCAACATGTACATATTTTGCTGCTCTTATTGCGTCATCAGATAATCGCCCGGCCGCTCTATTTAGGGTGACCCACTCCCTGCTCCACCAGGAAGTGCGGGAGGACCCCTCGGAGGGTAAAGCTGAGGATTTTGTTCAATATCTGTATGACAAAATCACTCAGATTCGGGAAGATCTGGACTCCGACTGGGTAGTTCCAGGGGGATTGACTGAGGCAGGTCTTGAGAATGTTATCTGGGATGAGTTTGATCCTGTGACCCCTGATGACGTGGACAGGATTCTGGGTGGACTGAACACGACCACATGTTTATTGGACCCGTGCCCCTCCTGGTTAGTGCTGGTTTCCCGGGAGGTGACGCGAGGCTGGCTCCAGGGGACTATAAATGCTTCGTTGGGTGAGGGTGACTTCCCCGCCGCCTTGAAAGAGGCAGTGGTGAGGCCTCTCCTCAAGAAGCCTTCCCTGGACCCGTAGTGTTGGCTAATTATCGTCCGGTCTCTAACCTTCGTTTTGTTGCAAAGGTTGATGAGAGTGTGGTTGCGTGACAGCTCCCCCAGTACCTGGATGAAATGATGTATCTGGATCCGTTCCAGTCAGGCTTCAGGCCTGGGTACAGCATGGAAACGGCATTGGTCGCATTGGTTGATGATCTCTGGAGGGCTCGGGACAGGGGTTTCTCCTCTGTCCTGGTCCTATTAGACATCTCAGCGGCTTTTGATACCATCGACCATGGTATCATGCTGCACCGGTTGGAAGAGTTAGGGGTGAGGGGCACTGTATTACGATGGTTCGCCTCCTTTCTCTCCAACCAGTTGCAGTCTGTGTTGGCAGGGGGGCAGAGGTCGACCCCAAGGCCCCTCACATGTGGGGTGCCACAAGGGTCGGTCCTCTCACCCCTTTTGTTCAACATTTATGTAAAGCCGCTGGGCGAGATCATCCGTGGTTTTGGGGTGAAGTATCATCAGTACGTTGATGATACTCAGCTGTACATCTCCACCCCGGACCACCCCAACGATGCCCTTGAAGTGATGTCCCGGTGTCTGGAGGCTGTGCGGATCTGGATGGGGAGGAACAGGCTCAGGCTCAGGCTCAACCCATCCAAGACCGAGTGGCTGTGGTTTCCGACGTCCCGATATAGTCAGTTGATAATCGCTGACTATTGGGGGTGAATCGCTGGCACCCACGGAGAGGGCCCGCAACTTGGGTGTCCTCCTGATTCACGGCTGTCTTTAGAAGAGCACTTGACGGCCGTGACCGGGAGGATTTTTCATCAGGTTCGCCTGATTCGCCAGTTGCGTCCCTTTCTGGATCGGGACTCCCTACACACAGTCACTCATGCCCTCGTCACTTCCCGCCTGGACTACTGCAACGCTCTCTACATGGGGCTCCCCTTGAGGAGCACCCGGAGGCTCCAACTGGCACAGAGTGTGGCCGCGCGGGTGGTTATGGGAGCAACATGGCGCTCCCGTGTGACACCTCTCCTGCGTGAGCTGCACTGGCTCCCGGTGGTCTTCCGGGTGTGCTTCAAGGTTTTGGTTACCACTTTTAGAGCGCTCCATGGCTTAGGACCTGGTTATTTACGGGACCGCCTACTACCACAAGCAGCCTCCCACCGGCCGGTACGCTCTCATAGAGAGGGGCTCCTCCGGGTGCCATCAGCTAAACAATGTCAACTGGCGGCCCCCAGGGGGAGGGCCTTCTCTGTGGGGGCACCCACTATCTGGAAGAGCTCCCCCCAGAGGATCCCGGATCTACGCACTTTCCACCGTGCTCTTTAGATTCTCCTATTCCAGGAAGCCGGCCTGGCCTAATTTTCTCCCCTGTTTTAAAATTTTTTAAATTGCAATTTTAATCTGTTTTAAATTATTGGGATTTTTTAATTGTCTTGGGCTAAATTATTTAATCTGGTTTTAATTATGTCTTTTAACTTTTGTATCTATGTGTTTTATTTTGTGCCTGTTCACCGCCCTGAGTCCTTCGGGAGTAGGGCGGTATATAAATCTAATAAAAGATAAAGATAAAGATAATACAGATAGTCCTCAATTTACAGCTACAATTGAGCCCCAAATTTACATTGCTAAGTTAGAAATTTGTTAAGTGAGTTTTGCCCCATTTTACAACTTTTCTCACCATATTTGTTAAGTGAACCACTGTAGTTTTTAAATTAGTAACACGTGAATCTGGCTAATTGTCTACTAATTCTTAAATTAGTAACATGTGAATTTTCAGTGCTGTTGTAACTTTGAATGTTCACTAAATGAACTGTTGTAAGTTGAGAACTACCTGTAATGTAAAACCATACTCAATTATCTCACATTACTAGAATAAGATCTAACCAAATAAACCATTATTTTCACCTGGAACAACTTAGAAATCTCCCAGTGAAATCAATGAGAACAACTAACTTGATTGCATCATTCTCTTAGGAGTTAAGTACATTCAGAGCTTTCATTGTTTTTGATGTCATAATATTGCTAAGTTTAAAAAGTAAAATAATAGTTATTCTAAAAGACTTTTATGGTATTTACTATTTACATGACATAAACAATGAAAGTTCTGAATGTATTTAGAACTTTCGATCATAAGAGAATGATCGAATCATATATAAGAAAAAAATATTTAAAAAGATACTATAGCTAATCTACAACTGTTTTGTCTTTCAAAAGAATTGCCATAGAATTTGTTAAAATTAATGTTTAGAAATGCATCTGTATGCATTTGACTGCAGTTCATACTTGGTGATAAGTTAAATTTTTGAGTAATTATTTATTGAATTTTTACACTGCCCATTTCACCTAAGATACATGTATTTTTATATCAATTTGCTCAAAATGTCTACTAATTCCAATTATCATTAACAATTAAGTTACACATTACCTTTTTGTCTGTTTTGTCTTTTCTTTCTTCTCGTGTTGTTTCTATATCTTTACCTTTTTCCCTCCTTTTGTCTTTTTCTTTGCCCTTGTCTCGGACTTTCTCATAATCTTTATCCCTGTCTCTAGGTTTATCTTTTTCTCTTAATCTCTCTTTTTCTCTTCCTCCCTCATATTTCCTTTCCTTGTCTATTTCTTTATCACATTCTTCTTTTTCTCCTTCCCCTTCTCCTTTTTCTTTGTCTCTAATTTTCTCTGGCTCTCTTCCTGATTTGGATAATCTATTTTTGATTCTCTCTTTTTCATGTTTTTCACTTTCATTAACAGTTTTATCAAAATTATTGGGATAATTTTCATCATCTTTATATTTTTCACTTTCTCTTTGCTTGCTTTCTTCCTCTTTCAATTCTTCTTTGTCTTTTTGGTCCTGAATTGTGCTTTTGTCTTTTATTCCAGAGTCACTTCTTCTCTAAATAATACAATACAAAATATTAAATTACATACAAAATGTTTGAGCAATTCAAAATGTGAGTAGTCATCCTTAAAACCCTTTATGGATTAGGATAGATTTGGGATTCACTATAGGTAGTTCTTGACCATAATTTCTGTTAATAAGTGATTGTAAAATGTGACATCACATGACTGTATTGCTTCGTGACAGCAATCCAAGCATTCTTGGTTGTTAGTGTAATCTCAGGACTGCATCAGTTATTAATTGGGAAGAGGCGGGAGTCTCAAATAAGCAGGCCAGTGGGTGAAAGCTGCAGATGAGAGTGGTGGAAGGGAGGCTACCACAGGAAGATGTTACAGAAAATGAACAGCTTGATGTGTGCTCCAACCAGTCAGTATGGAATATGGACAGGTAATTGAGTGCCACAAGTGGGTGCTATGAAACACAGGTGGGTAAATGGGTACCATGGGCAGGCATTAGAGTGCAGGCAGTTGTGCAGATAGATGCACAGGTGCTGCAGGTGGGTATCATGAGCAGGAGCTATGGAATGTGCACAAGAGCAGGTGAAAAAGCGATGCGAGTTTTTGTGAGATTTTGGCTGTGGGAAGCCAAGCAGGGAAGGTTGCAAATGGCAATCATATGACTGCAGGACACTGCAACATTATAATTACAAACTAGTTACCAAGTGCCCGAACTACAATTATGTGATTGCAGAGATACTGCAACAGATGCAACTTTGCAGGCTAGTCTTAAATCCCCCTCATAACTTTGAATTGTGGTCATAACCTGAAGATTGCTTTGATTTATAGGTAGTCCTTCACTTATAATAATTCATTCAGTGATCATTCAAAATTACAATAGTGGGAAAAATCAGAAGTGTCGCGGCAAGACAGTCGGGGAAAGAGTGCGCTCCGACGAGCTCCGCAAAAACCCGGACTGACAAGCCGCTACCAAGGGGTCTTCAGACCGGAACCGTCTCATAGGGACAGGGAAGAAGGAGAGGCACCTCGGAAGACCAAGAGGAACAGGCAAGTTCCTTGAAGGTCAGAAGAAACTCTCTCCGACTTGGCAGCGGCGGCCATTGTGGCCGCCAAGAAGCTGGGGCAACCGGGCTAAGCATTGAGCAGGTGCGGTGACCTGAATCGAGTTTTGAGCCAGGTGAGTGACAGCCAACTCATAGGCAAAAAAAAAAAAAAAAAAAGACTTTTAAATTTGAAAGAGCCCCAGGGAAATAACAGTGGCTAATGGGCATGGGAAAGGAAGGAAGAAGATTAAAACGGAAACTTAAATTGATAAAATCCAAAAAGAAAATTGACTTTTGGATAAAAATATTTGGAGAACTTTAAAAATTAGAAGAAATAAAATTCCATAACTGTATAAAGGATTGGAAAGTAAGTAAGCAGATCTTTTTTTGAATGTTGGAGAAAAACTAAAGAGAAATTAGAAATTAAGCCCTGTAATAGAGGTTTTGTATCAAAAAAAAAAGAGGGGAAAAACGGACTGTGTAATTTGGATTGGACTTTAAAACCAAATTGGCCTATATAAAGGTAAGAAGAAGAAAAAAAATAGCAAAGACTGTTAATGTGGATTGCAAACAAAATGGATACCTTTTCAGGCTACTGATTGGAATTGTGGATTGTAGAGAGGCATCTACAGGAGAAATAAGATTATTACAATACTGAACTTTTGTTACGGATAAAAACTTGAACTTTGATGGTGATAACAGACGTGAGAACTTCTAAGGAGGATTTGCTTGTCTGCAAGCAGCTTGACTTTGATTATTAAAAAAAGAGGAATACAACGAAATTTTTAATTGGAACAATATTAATCCAGAAAGAATAAAATAGCGCAGGAAATTAGAGAAATGATGAAAATGATGTATTTGTCACTGAAAACGGAAGTAAGGGAAATAATTACAATGTTGCATGGAGAACCGAAACTGGATGATCCAAAAATTGTGTTTTTGAGTATACTCAAGCTGACAAGGAAATAATGAATGAGAAACAAGACACAGAGATTGAAAATAAAGAAGACAAAGACAATGAGATTGATTATGGAAAACTAAATGATTATGTGGGTAGTAACAATAAAAAGGAGAATTTTAAAGTTTGGGATTAACAATGAGAAAAATAGAAAGGGTGGAAAGAGACAAAGAGGGAAGAAAGGGTGGAATAGAAAGACTTGATTACACTGGGATTAACAGTGGAAAGACAGAAAAGAGGGAGAAGGGATGGAAAACAACAGGAAATACAGGGCAAAATAGAAGAGTCCATGACTTTGAAACACAAAATGATTACACCCGGATTAACAGTGGAAAAGTAAGAAAAAGGGGAAAGAGATGGAAAATAATGGGAAATACAGGGCAAAATAGGAGAGTTCAAGATTTTAAAATACAAAAGAAAAGAAGGGGAAAGAAAAATAAAAAAATAAAAAAGAAAGGGGGAAAGGGAGAAAGAAATGAAAGAGGAATATGTTACATATAATTAAAATTGAAATATGAATTTTTAGTAATTTTTAGAAATATGTAATAGTTGGAATATTTTTAACTAAAATTATGAAAATTGTTAACAATTGGAATATTCTTAGTTGCATATTTGGAACCCTAATCAAAGAAGGGAAAAATTGAAATGATATTGTATTATGAACTAATTAAATTGTGGTGAAAGCAGAAATGCTTAAGGTGTTGTTTGAAGAGGTGGCTCAGTGGCTAAGACACTGAGCTTGTCGATCAGAAAGTTTGACGGTTCGAATCCCTAGTACAGGTCTCCTGCATGAGCAGGGGGTTGAACTAGATGACCTCCAAGGTCCCTTCCAACTATGTTACTGTTACTATTACCTATATGCTTGATAAAATAATTGAAAATCAGAGAAAAGATTCAAGAAATTATATGGTAGAGTTTTTTGGTTTATTATTATTATATAAAGAGAAAAGTTGGCTATATAATTAACTGATTTTTAGTAATATGTTGGATTGTATTATTTAGAATAAGATTTAAAGAAATGTATGGTATAAAAAAATTGGGTTTATTATTTTTATAAGAAACGAATGACTGTAACATCACATAATTAATTGATTTGTATTAAAATGTTGCATATTGAAACAGCTGATAATGGTAAACATTAGTGATTATATTAGAGGAATATAAGGAAATACTAGGAATTATATTTGTGAGATTTTAAATTTAAGGGGTTTAATATAGGGAAATATTGAATTTGGTTAAGATTAGAGATTAGGATGAAGGGTAATATTAGTTTTAAAAAAACAGAAAGAATAAATATTATGGCAAAAAGGGAATATATAAATTGTAAATTTAGTTGAAATGACTAAAAACTGTTTAAATTTGTGAACCAGCAAATACTCTGTTCAGAAAAAATACATTGTGTTTGTTTGTGTAAAAAAAAACTTTAAAAACAAAACAAAATAAAACAAAATTACAATAGTGCTGAATGAAGGGACTTATGACCTGTATCCAAAATTATGGCTGCTGCAATGCTCCCAAAATCCCATGAACAAAATATTGGCACTTGGCAATTCACCCATCTTTACGATTGACATAGAGATGTTACAGCGGCTCCCACCCATCTTCCCCTATCCCTGCTTGGACCTATCTCCCACCTGGCTGGGTCCCCACAATCCTTGGGCTTGCCTCTCCCACATGCCTCACTTCACTTACCTTTTCTAAAGATTACCTTTGGGTAGAACTGGAATTCTGTCTTTATGGCCTTTCTATACAGAGGACCCATGGTGCCATCCCAAAAGTGGCTACAATTCTCTCAATCCAAGAATTCCCTAATAGTGACTCTTCTCTTTCTGAAAGGCAATCTTTGGAAACGTTAAGTGGACTGAGAGGTAATGTGAGAGAAGGAGAACGAAGATTGTGAGATCCAACAGTGCAGGAAACAGAACATGGGGTTCCTCACAGGATGGAGGAGGTCTTGGGAGGCTCAAGGTAGGTCATATGTGAGCTAGGGAGGCTTCCCAGGGCTTCCCTCACCCCAAGGAATCCCAGGCTCTGCTTAATAACAACCAGGAGATCAGGGATTGTGGTCGTTCAATAAGATTACTACATCAATGTTTTGCTTAATGACCGCCACAATTTAAAGTCATAATTCTGGGCTCGACTATTGTTGTAAATCAAGGACCGTCTTTATATTTCTTATGTATTTTGTTTTAACCTGAGTTTACTCAGTTATCACTTAGCTTCTTTTATGACTGAATCAGCACAGAAATCCAGTAAAGAAACAAAACAATTTCCCTGGTTTTTTTATTCAACATATAGAGCCCTATATGTTTATTTTTTTTAATAAATAGGTTGTTTAAATTACCTCTTTATGATATCTACATTCTTCTGTTTTAGATTCTGTGTTTTGAGATTTAGATGAAGATAGTGTCTTTTCTTTAATAGTTTTTTCTTCAGCAAGTATTTTCTGAACAGCTTCATCACTGGAAAGCTACATAAAAGAAATGCACATTAAACTAATAGAATACATGTAACTCCCTGCGCTGGAACACAAACAAGCACCCCATCCCCTCATTCTCTGGCCTATCTGCACTTGCACACACCCCACAAGTCTTTTTTCCCAGCGTCCTTGCTTTGATATTCACACACCCTATGCTCTTTTTCCTCAGTCGCTTTGCACACATACACACAACTGCACTCTCTTTTTCTGGCCTCCCTGTGTTCACATATATGCATGCACCACATGCCCTCTTTCCCTGGCTGCCCTGCACTTGCACACATCCCACATCTTCTTTCCCCAATTTCCCATTGCTTGCTTGCACACAGACATGTATCCCACATTATCTTTCCTCAGCATCCCTATGCTCCCACACTTTCCCTCTTTCACCTTTTCCTGACCTTGACCTTTTCTTTTCTGAGCTTGCACCACATTGCAGCACCTCCTCCCCAACTCATGTGTAGTATCCACTGGGCCTTCCAGAAACTCCCCCACTTCCCTGTGGCACCTCCACATTCTTTACCTGAGATCCTTTCGCTTTCAAACCTGCACGTCTGGAATTACAACAACTAGGGCTGCCTGGACTGCCATTGCTATGATCACATGACATCATGCTTTATAACCACGTAATTAGTGACAGCAATTCTAGTCCCAACTGCAGTTAGAACTCAAGGTATATGAAATCCTGAAAACTGTTAAAGTACCAGATGACTGAAAAGCAAATATTCCCCCTATTTTCAAAAAAAAAAAAAAGAAGAAGAAGAAGAAAATAAAGAAAACTTTATCTAAACACCTTGGAGGAATGATTTTATCTCTTTATAATGACATAAAATTTGTAACTGATTCTATGAATGCTGTAGACACAATATATCCAGATTTCAGCTAGGCATTTGATAAGGTACCTATGAGGCAAGTTAATTAGCAGCCCATGGACTGGATGGCTTGAAAAATTATATCCACGTTCTCATTGGAGAATTCTTTTGAACAGGGCATTGCAGTTACTAATCCTAGATCATCTAATTAATGTTTTTCTTAATACTTTGGATAAATACATGAAGGGAATGTTTATCAAGTGTGTAGATTAGAAAATTGTTAATAGCAGCAGATAGTTAATACCTAGAACAAGAAAAAGATGAAAACAATCCCACAAGAGAAACAGGCTAGAATTCCACACAGACAAAACATTTCCTTGCTAAAATCAAATACATCAATACAGGGTTGAGGATGGGAGAGGAATACATACATTCTAAATAACATTTGTGGAAAAGATCTTGGAATAATTATTGATTACAAATTGTGGACTATTTTATTTTTGCATGAAGACAGATGCAAATAATGAATTAAGCAGCAATGATTTCTCTCTACTGCCCGTTACTTCCCTAACATTTTCTTGCATTAGTGGACCAATTGTTTCCTTAATGTTTTTTGTTTTTATATGTTGAAAGAAACATCATCATCATCATCATCATCATCATCATTATTGACATTTGTTGCAAGACTCACTTCATTCTGAGTCTTAGCTTTCCTGATTTCACCTTTGCAAGTTTGGGTTATTTGTTGGTATACTTAGTTATGTATGTCTGCAGATGTCAGTCATAGTTGAGGTAAAATAGTAGAATATAAAATAATTAGGCATATCATATTAGCCTGGAATCTTATCACTGCAACAGGGTGAAGTGCCTAGCTGGAGAAAAATGCCAAAGTCATGAATTTTTGGGTGGGGTGGGAGGAAGCACAAGACCAAGAACACATAGGGAGGAAAAGAGACAATGATGATAAAGGAGACAATGCACTGTATAGTTTAGCTATAAAAAATATAAAAAAGAAGAGCAGAAAAATGGGGTTTTATATTTCAGATACTGCAGGACATTCTGATGGAGGGAACATTACTTGGCTAATGTGGAGTGGAAGAAGAACCCTGTCTGTCAAGTCTAGAGAGTCTAGCTCTGGGATGAAGAGACAGGAGGAGAAGCCTGCAGCTTATGAGAGTACAGAAACACCAGGAAAGTAGACTATGTTATGTGTATGGTGATTCAGATGTTGAACAATAGAACTTTGAGTGAGTTAAAGACTTTGTTTGGCAGAAATACATCCAGGAGAAAAGTCAATAGACATTCAAGAGAGAGAGAAGAAGCCATTATAAATTATAAGTGGAAAGTGAGCAAAAGAGATTTGAGAGGGAGAAAAAATTAAATAAGACTTGATTTCTTATATTTCTTATCCTATTTTGTACATACATAGAAACACATACTAGTTTTGATTCTAATACTTTTGCATGTATATTATATCACATCACTTCATTAGTATAGGTATCAAAGCTTCCAAAATAAACTCACTCACTTGATTCCATTATAGACTGTATGTATTTTTGTATTGGATCCCATCCTGAGCCACACTCCAACACTAAACATTAATATGCCAGCTGTTTTCCAAATCCCATTTAAGTAATTTAAAAAATAGGATGCTTCTGTTAATGTAATTTACTGGTAAGAATTAGAAAATAGGGAGAAGCAAAATAGGGTTTTTCTCTTTCACAAAATTTTGGACACCATGAACCATAATAGAATTGGTTTTGTGTAGTTATTTAAAGACACCAAGGTAGAATTCAGGAGACTATGAATTCTAGTCCTGTCTTAAGATGCAAAGCCAGGTGAGTCGTTCACTTTTTCTTACTCAGAGGAAGACAACATTTCAAAAATGCGGCCAAAAAAACCTGCAGAGATTTGTCCAGGCATTTGCTTGGAATCAATACTGACTCAAAGGCAGGCAAGTGGACAGGTGGGTGGGAGGGAGAAAGAATGTCCTCAAATCCCTTAGTTCTCATATATACCTTCAAACTCACAATGAAGGAGAATCAGATTTAGTTAATAGCTTGTCACATTAGAAGATATCTAACATGTTTTCTATTCCATTTCTTTGAATATTGAAAAATCACTGTGTGCTTGTGCTAGGTAAATAGGATTGTTTTTGCTTATTCTTTGCAGAGCATACTCTAGGCATACCAGGCTTTTTAATAATTTTCAGTAATTATTATTACTAAATAAATGAAGATATATAAATAAAAATCAGTGTAAATGTTCTTTGAACATGCTAAAATTAGCACCTGAACTAATTTTAACTACAAGTAACCCTCAACCTAATGGAGCCTGCTTATTACAGTCATATACCATGAAGGTTGTAAATCAGGCCAGTCATGTGACCAACCCAATTTTACCACCTTTGTGATGGTTTTTATATGAATATCATGGTCATTAAGCAAACCTATTGTTCACTATGGTGCTGTTTTGTTGAAACTAAAAGGGACGTTGACTTACCTGAACGTCCTTTCTATGAGCGCTGCTGGAGAATCCAAAACGTGGTTAATCACTGTCTATTACCTAGAGACTAAGTGTGCATTCCTTTAAATTTCTTGGTCACACCTCCTGTGTTCAGTTGTGGTTCAGTTTGTTCATGAAAGCGAAAATGATGAGCTCACAGAAGACGTCGGAGACTGGCCATCCGGGCCTGAAAAAGAGAAGCCTAACAGGATGGGTTGGATTCTCCAGCAGCACGCATAGAAGGGACGTTCAGGTAAGTAAACGTCCGTTCTCCAGCGTGCTGCTTGGAGAATCCAAAGCATGGGATATACCCAAGCTAGTTCAATGAGGGGAGGGAGGCTGACTGCTCCTGGGTGGTTGCCGTTGAGCGAACCATTTGCAATACACACCGCCCGAAGGACGCCTCAGCTGAGGCAAAGGAATCAACTTTATAATGACGAATAAAAGGTGTCAAAGTAGTCCAGGTGGCCACTCTACAAATTTCAGCCACAGAAGCTTGAGTGGCCCAAGCCGCGGTGGTAGAGGTGCTTCTTGTTGAGTGGGCCAAGATCCTACCCAGTAGTGGCTTGTTCTGGATTGCATAGTCTTTACAGATGCACGCCTTTAGCCATCGTCCAATTGTAGAAGAAGAAACTTTCTTGCCCAATGATGCCGGGGGGAAGGAAACAAAGAGGGCCTCTGATCGTTGAAAAGGTGCAGTCCTTTTAATATACCTGTGGGGGGCCCTCCTAACGTCCAAGGTATGCCATTGTGCTTCCAAATGATGTCTCGGGTCCGGGCAGAAATCCGGTAGGACAAGCTCCTGGCGCGATGATATAAGGAGTTTACCTTTGGCAGAAAGGAGGGATCCATCCGCAGGACAACTCTGTTCGAATGGAAGATACAGAGGTCTTCCTTCACAGACAGGGCAGCAATCTCTGAGACACGTCTTGCAGAGGTTATCGCCACCAGGAAGGCGACTTTGAGCGTCAGAAGACGAAGGCAGATGGAGTGCAATGGTTCAAAGGGGGATGACATGAGTGCTTGAAGAACCAGGGAAAGCTCCCAAGTCGGATAGCGATGGACAACAGGGGGCCGAAGGTTGGCTGCCCCTTTAAGAAAACACCGAATCCATGAGTTATGAGAGAGAGGACGATCATATCTCCGGACAGGACCGTGTGCAAGGCCACAACCCTGCAAAGTGTGTTTGGCGCAAGACCTTTGTCAAAACGGTCCTGTAGAAACTCAAGAACTTCAGACACAGGACTTCCGGTGGCTCTGCGAAACGCCGACGGAGCTCCTTTTAGGAGCTCCAGCCCCGTGACTCCGTATAGCCGCTAGAACAGCGAAAATCAGCTGTCTAGCGGCTTTAAAACTCTCCCCCAGGGAAAAGGGGGAGAGAAGAGCAGAAGGATCTGGGTAGAGCTACCCTAGACCCCCAGGCTTTTTTTTTTTTTTAAGCCTGGGGTTTGCAGGGTGAGAGCTCCCTGAAAGCCCTTCAAAGCTCCGGAGTCGGGACGAGTCTGCTTAAAAATAAGCAGGCCGAAGCGTCGTGACCACACCAGCAAAGCAACTAGAAAGATTATAAAGAATTTGGATTTTGGATGCTGGCAGAGTTAATCCAGGAGACTAAAAATGCAAGTATTGTAAAATCCGTTTAAAAAGGGAAAGATGGCACCTTCACTTATAAATGAAAGTCCTTGTTAACATCAGTAACATTGTTAAAGCTATCGAGTTATTTAAGAAAAGATTTAAAGTGGAAGTGGAATGGAAAAGACTGTGGTATTGATTTTAACTAACTTACATCCCTAATTTGCCTGGAACTAATTTGAGTTAATGACCTGATAGCCGAATTAATACAAACATAAAGAGACAATTGAAAAATGGCTGAAATTAAAGATGGATTATATGAGTCAGCAAACTTACAAGTAGTGACTGCGAAGGACTTAAAAGACTTTTTAAAATCTTTTACTGCTGAGATAAGACAGATAATTAAAAGAACTATTCAAGATTTTAAATTGGGGAATAATAATGACTTGCTGGCTGGAAAAGAGGAAGAAATTAATCAGAACAATGTGCCTTTGGAGGACAAAAGAGACATTGTTGGGGCTAAAATAGAGGTTATTATACTAAAATCACAGGTTCTGGAGGAGGCTTCCATTCAATGAACTGAGAAACAGCAAGAAAACTCTTTACTGCAGGTTGATAAATATTTTGACAAGTTTTGGTTCTACAGACAGAATCAATATATAAGGAACGAACTGATGGACTACAAATGCAGGAAGAGTCGAAATGGGGGCTTCAAATTAAAGGAAACAACCCCAAGAAGAGAACGAATTCCTAAGACATACCAACTACAATTTCAAACCCAAAAATTTTTGAAAATAAAAGCAGGGGGAGGAGTAATGCTGAAGAAGAAAGTATTATTGAAGAAGGACTGGAAAAAATATAGAAAGAAAGAAAGACTGGTCATATTTTGGAGATTGTCTCATGATGTTAAAAGATTTAATTAAAGTTGGAGCAGGGGGAGGAGCAATGCTGAAGAAGAAAGTATTATTGAAGAAGGACTGGGAAAAAATATAGAAAGAAAGAAAGACTGGTCATATTTTGGAGATTGTCTCATGATGTTAAAAGATTTAATTAAAGTTGGATAATTTTTGAATTTTATGGTAGTTTTAAAGTTTTGAAGTTTAAAGGTAAAAAATATAGAAAGAAAGAAAGACTGGTCGTATTTTGGAGATTGTCTCATGATGTTAAAACTTAATTAAAGTTGGATAACTTCTGAATTTTATGGTAGTTTTAAAGTATTGAAATCTAAAGGTGGATAACTTAAAATTTAATGGATAACTTTTTTAAAGTTTTGAAACTTATATTGTGGAGAATGTTCTGCTAATGTATTAAGAGATTTTAAAATGTTTAAAATAAGATTATGTTTTTTTTTTTACAAATGTGAAATGGGATAAGAGAATTTATAAAAGGAAGGTTGAAGTATAATTTTTAAAATGGGAGTTAACAAGTGTGAGAGAGTTTTGAATTCTATAATAGCTAGCATATTTTAGCTTATGTTTGTTAAATGCTATATCCTGTTATTGCTCTGGGAAGTTGGGGAGGGGAATTGGGGAGGGGAGGTTTGGGTGGGGATAAAATGATGTATGATAATTGATTGTGTAATGTTTGGTTGTTTGAATATAAAAATAAAAAACTTTTGTTTAAAAAGAAAAAAGAACTTCAGACACAGATGCCGTAGTTGGGTCGGTGTGCGTTTGAGAACACCACGAACAAAATGACCTACAGGTTGCATTGTAGATCCTGGTTGTAGATGCGCATCTAGAAGCTTGAATAGTGAATATCACCCGCTCCGAGAGATTGTCTTTCCTTAGGAGGATCCTCTCAAGTGCCAGATGGTCAACTGGAGCCACTGAGGCTCTGGGTGCAGTATGACCCCCTGGCTGAGAGAGATCCTGTCCCCAGGAATCCTCCAGGGACGGGCAACTGACAGGCTCATTAGGTCTGCGTACCAAGGCCGGCGAGGCCAGTGTTGGGCGACTAGCAGGACCTCCGCTCTCTCCGCTAGCATCTTGTGAAGCACTCTCGGTATGAGCGGGATGGGTGGAAAGGTGTAGAGCAGGCCCGGAGGCCATGGACAGCGGAGAGCGTCACAGTCCTCGGCCCCGGGAACCAGACAAAGAAGTGTAGCAACTGAGCATTGTTTGGGTGCGCAACCAAGTCGAGGATTGGGCAACCAAACCAGTCGGACAGCTCGCGGAAGAGGGAAGGATGAAGACGCCACTCTGCGTGATCTATCTGCTTCCTGCTTAACCAGTCTGCTCGGAGATTGGTTGACCCGGATATGTGTTCCACCGTGAGAGAGATTGTGTGCTTCTCCACCCAGGTTAGCAGTTTGGCCAACTCCTCCATGAGTGGCTTGTACCGAGTGCCGCCTTTTCGGTTCACATGCGCTTTTGTGGTCATGTTGTCCATTAGGACCAGTACATGTTGGCCTGCAACGGAGGAATGGAAGTGACGCAGGGCGAGCCAGACTGCCCGTAGTTCCAACCAGTTGATGTCGTTGTGCAACTCTGCTGGAGACCAACAACTTTGGGCAACTTGGGACTGAAGATGGGCACCCCACCCAAGCAGGCTCACATCTGTTGTGATTGTAATGCACTGAGGTTCTTGAAACAGACATCCTTTGTGCATGGCCCTCGAGGTCCACCAGCAAAGGGACAGACGTACAGTCGCTGGAAGCTGAACCCGCATCGTGGAGTTGCTGTGACAGGTTCTCTGGTACAGTAGAAAGTACCACTGCAACAGAGGGGAATGAAATCTCGCCCAAGGGATGATAGCAATGCACAAGATCATTTTCCCGAGCAGCCGCAACAGGAGGATCAGAGGCACAGACTAGAGCGAAAGAACCTGTAGCACCAGGGATTCGCACTGCGGCGGCGATCCAGAGACATAAAAACCTGGCCCTGGACAGAGTCTATCACAGCACCCAGATGGAGGATGCGAGTGGTTGGATGAAGCTGGCTTTTCTCCAGGTTCAGGGAAAAGCCGTGTAGTTGCAAGGTTTGTCTCACCATGATTAGATCCCGCAGGGCTTGGTCGGTCGAGGACAAGATTAGAATGTTGTCCAAGTAACAGAGCACTCTAACGGGTATCTGCCTGAGGGAGGCCGCCACAGTTGCCAGTAATTTTGTGAAGGTCCTGGGGGCCGATGACAGGTCAAATGGCATGGCCCTGTATTGAAAATGCCGATTGGCATACACAAAACGCAGGAACCTTTGATGTAGTGTCTGAATTGGAATGTGAAGGTAGGCCTCCTTGAGGTCTATTGAAGTCATCAGATCCCCGTGTCTTATGCAACTTGAGGGATTGCATTTTGAATTGGTGGTACACAATAAATTTGTTCAATTCCTTGAGGTCCAAGATCCCTCTCCAGCCCCCGGAACCTTTGCTCACCAGGAAAAAGATGGAGTAGAAGTCGGTCCCTTGGTGTTCTGTGTGAACTGGCTCTATGGCGTAGATGTCCAGAAGGTGTTGGATTTCTGTGTTCATCAACCTCCTTTTCTCTGGGTTGGCCAAAACCGGGCATTGAATGAATCGGTTGGGAGGGCTGAAGTGGAATTCCAGGGTGAGTCCCAGCCTCACCATTTGGAGGACCCAGGCGTCTGTCATGGACAGCTCCCATTGGCTTCTGAAATGATGGAGATGACCGCCAATGGGATAAATGGTTTGACAGTCACTTGCCTCTTCTGAAGGGCCTATTAACTGTCCTTCTGAATGGAGGCTTGGCTGGGGGTTGGCACCTACCTCGATCCCAAAAGGAAGACCTGTTGGAAGATCTTTCGAAGGACTGGGCATAGGGCCGGCTAGAGTAGGACCCGCTGGGTCTGGTGTCAGTCCAAAAGGGCTGGTTTGATTATAAGGCATATAACTGCGATCAGCCTGTCTGTACGAGGAAGGCATTACTTTCCGCTCATCTTTGTTTTCCACCAATATTGGGTCCAATGCTTCACCAAATAGGTTGGATCCCTTATATGGTGCCGATGCAAGCTGTCACTTGGACTTAATATCCGCCCTCCAACTGCGTAAGCAAAGGAGGCAGCGAGAAGTCACCATTGAAGTTAGTGCACGGGAAGCAAACTTAGCTGCATCCAAAGATGCGTCCGCAGAGTATTCCGTGGCCGCCACCAACTTACTAATGTCCTGGTGGAACCTTGTGTCATCGGGAGGAAG
Organism: Arizona elegans; assembly: GCA_022577455.1. Lineage (NCBI taxonomy): Eukaryota > Metazoa > Chordata > Lepidosauria > Squamata > Colubridae > Arizona > Arizona elegans. The sequence goes on from JAKOOJ010000001.1 coordinate 163,889,155, forward strand.
ACGGCCTTGCAGCTGATGGAGCCAAATTAACGATGCGCAATTAAAAAATGAAGCTGATGTAGCTGCTTTAACGGCCCACACGGCTGCTTGGTGTGTTTTGCGGAAGGCAAGTTCCGCCTTCCTGTCCTCCGTCCGAAGGCCATCCGCAATGTCTTTTGATAACACGGTGGAGGAGGTTAAATGGGCAACCGGGGCGTCCACTGTAGGAAGCTGATGCAATGTCTGTAGGTTTGGGGCTGAGCAGTAAAGCTTCTTGTCCAGACCATTCGATGCAGCTAAGGAACCTGGAGTGCCCTACAGATGTTGAACAGTCTCAGAGAACAGTTGTGGGCAGGGTATAAACTCCTGCTCCACTTTTGGAACTGTAAATAGCTCATGTGGCCGAGCAGCATCTTGCGCAGCGGTCTGGTCAGCCGAAGCCTCCAGATTAGTTGTCATCTTAGCCTTATGCAATAAGGACTTAAAAAGAGATGGCCGGAAGAGCCATGTAACAGGTGGTCTGTCCGGAAAGATTCCGTCGTCATCGGAAAATTCCATCTCCCTATTGTCATCATCATCCAATAAGGAATCCTCGCTATGGATGGAATCCTGTTGATAGGAGTAGTCTGGACGGCGATCCACGTGTATCATGGATCGCCAATTGGCAGCTGCCTGTGAACCAGCCAATGGAACACCCTGAGAAGCTCCAGCAACTATAAATCTGGAGATAGTTTCGGTAACCAGTGTTTGTATGTCGAAAGGGAGACACAGCTGTACCCCTTCCCCCACGCGAAGCCCAGCAGCGGTGGGCGTAAACGTGGCTTCCGGGGCAGATTGTCATGCGGATGATTGGGTGGTGAGGACCACCCCCGGGCAGACTGGCAGTGAAAGTGGTACCGCGTTAGAGCATGCAACATCAGCTCGCTGCGGAATGCCTGCTGCTGAATCCCGACTCTGGGATTCCTCTGGCAAGGTCTGAGGCCCAGTAGTAGATGCTGGGGCTGTTGAGTCAAATGGAGCCAATCCCTGACAGGCAGAGGACTGAGCCTTCTACTGGGCCAAGGCAAATTGCCTTTCTAGGGCGCGATGCCTATTCTGGGCATCCTTGTTGGTGGCAGGCAACTTATTTGAGGCCTGGGAGGTTGAGGGCCAAGACGCCTCAGAGGCATGCTTGCCACGTTTTTTAGTCCCTTTGGGTGCCTGCTGCACATGCGAATGGGCCTTGGGAGGGGCTGTAGGCCTGTTCAAGGTCTGATGAGAGATCTGAATCAGCCATGGATCTAATCCGGTTGGACAAACTGCAAGTCCAGTCAGGAAATGAACAATCCAAACGGCCGGCGAAAATATTGATTGATATATTTAATTTTATATTTTTATATTTAAAATGTCTATTTTTTTTTTAATAGAGAGGATGGGTGGTGGGAGAGAGCAATCAAAGAAAAGAGGACTTCCTCGCAACCATCCAGAAAAAAACCCCAAGCAATGGCTGTAAACTGCTGCAGAGATGTCCGGCAGTAGTGGACTACGGCAGAGATGTCAAGCAGTAGTAAAACTGTTGATAGACAGTCCTGGCTGAATTACTGGCAGACAAGGCTAAGGAGTAAATGATTACCCTAAGGCACCATTTCACTAATTGCCCCCTTAAATGGCCTCCATGACAATGTGGCTCGAATAAACATTAAAGTCTTTGTGCAGGAAAGGTGAGAATTCCCTCAGCGCCTCTCCGGCTGTTTGTTGATGATTCAAAATGGCACAAGAGCAGGAAACCAATTTCCAGCGCCTCCGCGGTCGAGCCAAAGCGCGCCAACACTCAAAAGTGCTCCCAGCGCAGCGAAGCCGGCAATTATAGCACAGTGTATGCCCTTGGGACTGGCAGTGACTCCAGAGTCGCCGCCTGAGGGAAGAGAGGAGCTGGGTGGCGGTGGTGGTATTGCCGGCAAGTCGGGGAACCAGCACACATGCAGCGGCACACTTAAAAAGAACGTTGTCTTACCTGAACATTCCTTTTCAGGGCACTGCGAATGCAATCCAGAAACAGGTTGTTTTCCTCATCACTTGTCTTTGACTGGGTGATTTTTTTCCAATATCTCTCTCCATGCTGTGGCCACGCCCCGCTTTCCCATGATGCACCAGTCTTTGAACGAAGGCGCGACCACCTAGGTAAGGAATCGAAACAAGGTAAGTAGCAAAGGAACCATAAACTGGAACCAGTAGAACACTAGAACAAAATATTGAACAGGGTGGGAATGGATTGCATTCGCAGTGCCCTGAAAAGGAACGTTCAGGTAAGACAACGTTCTTTTTCCAGTGCACTGCTCATGCAATCCAGAAACGGGATATACCAAAGTTCAGATCCCAAGGGCGGGAGACAAATTGCTCCCAGAGTCCTGGACTACAAGGACACTTTGCAGAACTCGATGGCCAAAAGAAGCCTCAGCGGAGGCAAATGTATCAATCTTATAGTGTCTTATGAACGGTGTTACCAACGGCCATGTAGCGGCCCGGCAGATGTCCGAGACCGATGCCTGTGTAGCCCAGGCGGCTGACGTTGCCGCACTAGGCGTAGAGTGGGGCAAAATCCGAGCAGGAACAGACCATGACTGTTGTTCGTAAGCCGTAGAAATACACGCCTTAATCCATCTGCCCACAGTGGATGGAGATATCTTTTGGCCCAAGGAAGTTGGATGAAATGAAACCAAAAGGGCCTCAGACCTCCAGAATGATTCAGTCCTACGAATGTATCAACGTAAGGCCCTGCGAACGTCGAGGATATGCCAGTCCTTCTCACGTTGGTGTCTGGGCGAGGGGCAGAAATCTGGAAGTACGAGCTCCTGGGCACGATGGAAGTAGGAGTTTACTTTAGTTAAGAAAGCAGGATCCAGACGTAATATCACGGTATTAGGTTGGAATATGCAGAGATCCTTCCTAACCGATAAAGCCGTAAGTTCAGAGACTCGTCTCGCCGAGGTGATCGCCAAAAGAAATGCCACCTTGTAGGATAAATACTTGAGAGATGCAGAACCCAGGGGCTCAAAGGGAGGAGACGTAAGAGCCTGAAGGACAAGAGAAAGGTCCCAGGTCGGGTATCGATGAACAGGGGGTGGGCGGAGGTTCACAGCCTTGTGGAGAAAGCCTTTAAGCAACGGGTGCAGAGAGAGAGAGAAGAGTAAGGCGGACATCTGATGACCGTGGACAAAGCTGCAGCCTGATGACGAAGGTTGGATGGCGACAAGCCCTTGTCCAGACCTGATTGCAGGAAACACAAAACATCCACAATCTGAGCCGAGGTAGGGTCAACTAAGTTGGCAGCACACCAAGAGCAAAAGGACTTCCAGGAAGACTCGTATATCCGGGAAGTCGAAGGTCTCCGGGAGGCCTGGATAGTATTTATGACAGAGTCTGGAACACAGTCCTTTCACAGAATGACCCACTCAAATGCCAGACGGCCAATTTGAGCCATCCTGGGTCTGGATGGTTGATGGCCCCCTGACGAAGCGAGAGACGGTCCGGCGGAATCACCCATGGTGGATGGACCGACAATGCCACAAGGTCCGCATACCATGGTCGACGTGGCCAATTGGGGGCCACCAGGAGCAGTTCTGCCCTTTCCTCCAGCAGCTTGCGGATCACCTGAGGGATCAGGGGAATTGGAGGGAAGGCGTATAAGAGCCTGAGCGGCCAATGGCACCTGAGGGCGTTGTGATCCTCCACCGACTGGCACAGGTAACGAGTTACAAATCGTGGAAGCTGGGCGTTCGACGGGCTGGCGAACAAGTCCACAACGGGGACGCCGAAGATGAGAGAAGCCTTGCGAAAGAGACTGGGGTGTAGTTGCCATTCTGATTGCTCGATACGTTGTCTGCTGAGCCAATCGGCCTGGACGTTTTCCACTCCTGGAATGTGATCGGCCCTCAATGAGAGGACATGCGTCTCCGCCCAACGTAGAAGCTGTTCAGTTTCCAACATCAGGGGTCTCGACCGAGTGTCCCCCTCCTTGTCTATATGGGCCTTGGCTGCAATATTGTCCATTAGGACAAGGATGTGACGACCTTCCAACTGCGCCTGAAAGTGATGGAGAGCCAGTCGAATGGCCCTCAGTTCCAACAGGTTGATGTTTTGTCCTCTTTCTAAATCTGACCAGTGCCCTTGCACTACTTGATTGTGAAGGTGGGCACCCCAGCCCAGGAGGCTGGCGTCCGAGGTGAGGGTCAAGCGGTCCGGAATCAGGAAGTGTGAACCTTTGTGAAGCACCGGACCTATCTGCCAACGGAGGGACAGACGAATTTGAGGTGGAAGCGACACTTTGCGAAGGGAATCGCTGTGGCCCGATCGTTGGAAGGGAAGCAGAAACCATTGTAACGGTCTCATGTGACGACAAGCCCATGGCACAATTGAGAAACTCGAGACCATTTTCCCCAGTAGCTGAGAGAGGTGATGGAGAGGAATGGACCGATGTGACAGAATTTGATGGATCAATTCGCAGATGCTCTGGATTCTGTCCTGGGAAAGAAAAACCTGTCCTTGAATAGTGTCTATCACCGCCCCCAGGTGTAGCAGAGAGGTGGACGGATAAAGGCGACTCTTTGGAAAATTTATGGAAAACACATGGTTCTGAAAGACCTCGATAACGAGTTGCAGATCTCGAGACGCTTGACTTCTGGAAGATGACAGAACCAGGATGTCATCGAGTTAACATAAAACCCTCACTGGGATCTTTCTGAGGGAGGCTGCCACAACCGCCACTAACTTTGTAAAAGTCCTTGGAGCTGAGGACAAGCCAAAGGGCATGGCGCAATACTGATAATGGTCCTCCCCAATCTGGAACTGCAAGAATTTTCGGTGTGCTGGCAGAACTGGAACATGTAGGTATGCCTCCCGGAGGTTGACCGATTGGAGGAAGTCCCCACGATGAATTCCTCCAAGAATGGACCTCAGGGAGTGCATTTTGAATCTGCAGTAAGAGACCGACAGATTCAGATGTTTTAAGTTCAGGATGGCCCTCCAGCCCCCAGAATGTTTTGGAACCAGAAATAGGGTTGAATAGAAGCCCCTGCCCTGTTGATCCGGTGGAACAGGTTCTATTGCCTTGATATGTAGGAGGTGGAGAACTTCCTTCTGTAACTGGCGTTCCAATTTGAGCGACTGGAGAGGAGGACAACAGATGTGGCGGGATGGAGGGCGATCCAGGAATTCTATAGCCAGGCCAAAGGACACCGTACGAAGAATCCAAGCATCCGTGGTTGACTTTTCCCATTGATGACGAAAGTGCCAAAGATGACCACCAATGGGATCCAGCAAGGTGTAGTCATTTTCCCCTGTGGAATTGACGGAAACCGGAATCACAGAAAGGTCGTTTGGCTGTAATGGTGTTTCTGGACCTGTCGCGAAAGCGTTGGCGATCAGACGAACGGTCGGTTCCGTGAAAGTAGGAGCGCTGCGAATAGGGACCTCCGGATTCCGACGAGGCACGACGAGTATAGCGCCGTTCAGGTCTGCGATAGGAGGCAGTTGGCATAACCTTACGTTTGTCCTTGTCTTCGACAAGGACAGGGTAGAGGGCGGAACCAAAGAGAGACGGTGCCTTATATGGAGCCGCTGCCAGTTTCCATTTGGCTTTGGAGTCAGCTCCCCAGTTCCTAAGCCAAAACAAATGCCGTGATGTTACGGATGAAGCCAAAGCTCTTGAAGCGAATTTTACGGAGTTCAAGGAGGCATCCGCCGAGTACTCAGTGGCAGCTACGATTTTGTTTATATCTTGGTGAAGGCGTGTATCCTCCGGCGGTAATCTATCCTGAAGTTGCTTCAGCCAAAGCAGCATAGCCCGATTGAAAAAGGACGTAGTAGTAGTGGTCTTAATCTTCCAAGCAAGAGCTTGATGTTCCTTACGAAAGGAGAGCTCAGACTTCCTGTCCTTGGATTTGAGAGCATCCAAGGAGTCGGTAGAAACTAGCGAAGATGAAGACAGGTTAGCAATTGGAGGGTCAACCACTGGCAGAGACAACAAGGCGTCCAACTCTGGAGCAGTGCAGTACAGTTTCTTATCCAGAGCATTGGGCTCCATCAATGAGACCAGGGAAACTGCAATACATCAGAAAAGAGTTGAGGACAGGGAATGCAGTCCCTGCCCGGCTTAGATGACGAAAACAGAGCCTCGTGAGGAGCGGACGAGGAAACAGCGTCAGAAGATAAAGAAGTAGATGCAGTCATGTTGGTGGTCTGACGTGCTTTGTGTAGAAGGGACTTAAACAAGGATGGCCTGAATAAGCCAGCAAAGGCAGGGGCATCAGGCGCAAGATCCTCATCCTCAGAGAGTTCTAAGTCCTCCATTGCTTCGTCCCCATGATCAGATTCATCCGACGAACTGGGTGCCAAACGTAATGGAGATTTGGAACGATTCAGAGCAGACGAGTGAGGCATAGGAGGAGGAGCTATCGGAACCTGCTGGAGGGAAGATTGATGAATCCCAGCTGCCAGCAGAGAAGACAAAGCATTAGAAAGTAAAGATTGTAAGTCCACCTGTGGCGCTAACAACTGACCATCCAAACCATGAAGGCCGGCAGAGGTTGCGGTAAAGGTTGCCTCCGGCCGACTCGAAGGCAGATGAGTTGGTCCCCCAAGGCCTACTGTGGAGACATCAGGCAGCGACACAGAAGCCCTCTTGGACAGTCTGCCAGAAGCACCTGACTGTGCCTCAGTGATAGCAGGAGGGCGAGTCGGAGAGGAGGGTAACACTTGAGAAACTGAGGCGAGCGATGCTAGAGAAGATGGTCCGTGAGACATCAGAGCTGGATCAGTTGGGAAGACAGAGGCCAAAGAGGCCTGCCTGGCCTTATCATATTGACGCTCAAGAGCCTTGTGGCGGCTTTGAGCGTCTTTGTCTGCCGCCGATGATGACCTAAGGTGGCGGGTATCCTCAGAAGCTGAAGCAGGCCTCCCACGTGACTTCGACCTATGTTTGGTATGAGCCCTAGGTTGGCTGGGCTCATGTTCCATGTCAGAGGAGAGGTAAGAATCCGCCATCTTGACACAACAATCAACGCCCCATTGAGGCTGATGTTTCATTATTATTATTATTATTATTATTATTATTATTATTATTATTATTATTATTTAATATAAATATTCTGGAAACAACGATATATACAGTTCGAGGAAATGAGGCAAAATCAGCAGGAAACCGCAACTGAAGGGGCAATATAAAGAGCCCAACAAACTATTGAATTCATATAAGAAAATGGCGCTCGCCTGAGGACCCAAAAATATTGGGACAGCAAGGGCAGCAATAACAGCTGAAAAGGTATAGTTAACAGGGAGTGCAGCTGAAACAGAGTCCAATCTTGTAAAGGCAAGTAAAATTGTGCCCCAATTGGTGGCGAACTGTCAAATAGCCAAAAGCTGCTGCAATGGAGGTTTTTAAATTCCGCTGGCCGTTGCAAGGAGAGTCCCTCAATAAAATGGCTGCCAAAAGGCTGACCTAAAATGGCGGCCGCTAGTATTCACGAAGCAGTTGTTCAGGGCGAAGGCCACGGCTAAAGTAATCCCCTGAAGAGACTCTTTGCAGACAGGGGAATTTGGAATACACAGGCGCCGCCCGAAGGACGGACGCCAACCTTGCTCACCACCGGCGAAAAGGCACGCCTCCAGACGATCTCGAAAGGCTCCAAGTTGGAATTGAGAGCCGGCAACGAAAATTGCCTCAGAAGAGCTTCGGAAAGTAGGTCAATACATCAGAGCCTGCAGGGCGAACCATGCGGAGGGCTCGGAGCCGCCACTACGAGAGCCGATGACAAAAACCAAAACAAGCAAGGAATGGTGTGGGGGATAGCTGCGGCAAACTGCCAACCCCTCATGCACACCGGCGGCTAGAAAAGACAAAAGGGATCGCCCCGAAGGGTCGGAATCCCGAGCTGCGGCTGACGGCTGTCAGAAGCCCGTGCGGAGGGCGGAGAGTACGCCCCGACGCGAGTCCAACGCCCTGCAGCGAAAAAAAAAAACAGGCTCTCACCGAAACAAAAAGAAGCTAAGATAAAAATAAAGAAAAAGCCTAACACAGAAATTCTGAATAGTGCTAAATAAATCACCACGAAGAGAAATCCACACCAGTCTGACAGCGACTGAGTGAAAAGACTGGTGCATCATGGGAAAGCGGGGCGTGGCCACAGCACGGAGAGAGGTATTGGAAAAAAATCACCCAGTCAAAGACAAGTGATGAGGAAAACAACCTGTTTCTGGATTGCATGAGCAGTGCACTGGAAAAGGACAGAGATGTCCCTGAAGGGACAGAGCTCCAAAACGCTGCCTCAGAAACAATCCAGGCTGGGGGAGCCGACCTGGCGCCCCAGGGGTGACTCACCACCTACTGAGGAGGAAACAAGTATTCTCCAGAGACCCCAATCAATGTCCACAATTAAAGGAAAAGGGAAAATATCTCCTCCACGGATAGAACTGAAAGCTCCTCATAATGTTGATTGAAGAATCCAAAGCGTGGAAATTGTCTATTGCTAGAGCAATTCTTGTACAGCTCTTAAATGCGGCTATGTTGCCAAGTACCAGACATGTGGTCCCATGACCTCAGGGGAAGGACAACTGTTGGAACTTTGGAACTGGATCATTACTATCTTTTTCCATGTATGTCGTAACTTTGAATGGTTGTTAAGTGACCATCCTAAATCAATGACTAACTGTAATTTGGTGTTTCTCTCAGCTATGATAGGTGGATGCAGGCTACTGTTTCTCAGCCCAGATGGAATTGAGAGGAAGGTTTCTTTTTGACTGCAAGCAGAGCTGTATTTAGGACAGGCCAAATCTTAACATTGCCTTTTGCTGAAAGTTATTTTTTTCCTATTGATTTTATCTTCAGTGACTAAGAACAATCTCACACAGTGAAGAAAGATAATGTGATACGATGGTTAGGCTTAACACATGACTTATATAACCATATTTGAGTGAATGTCACAACTGGCTGAATTTAGGCAATATATTAAATCAAAATTTAAATCTACAAAGTAGAAATATAGAATCATAGGGCTGGAAGGGACCTGGAGGTTGTCATGCCACAACATATAACTTTATATACTGTTGTTGCTCTCTAGCCTCATCTAGTGGCCGGAGAGACAATATGCCCCAACTCTATTGTTTAAAGCTGACTCCGCCCATTTACCTACCAGCCTGCACTCTCAAACTAAGTGCATGCTGGGAAGCTAGACTCCATTTCCTTTAGCATTTGGAGAAGCACAAAGAAGCAGCCAAAGTAGCCATCTTAATCTGTGGCACATGATCATCCAAGGACAAACGCACATCTCACACTCAGAGCATCACTGGTGAGATTCAAACTGCTTGTATTTATTGTTATATTCAGCAGTAACTTAAAACTATCTTATATTTGATTCTCACTGTATGTATCCCTATTTTCCTCATTTTCACCATATCCTGTTCTCCCAATAGAGCATTCAGATGTATGCACACTGTCTATTTTATTGAAGGATAGGTGGATTTAGCTGCATATCGAGCGGCACACAGACTGTAGTGGGGACAAAACAGAGGTCATATAGTCCAATCCCCTCCCCAAGACAGGAAACCTTATGCCAATTCGCTATCCAATCTTTTTTTGAAACCCTTTTTCAGACAACACTCACCATTCCAGGAAACAAGTTGTTCCATAGGTTAATTGCTCTGTTACGAAAGAGCAATTTCCTTATTCTGGCCCAGCTGCAGCCAATGCTCCGTGTCATAATGGGCTCCAGGAGGAGGAAGGGACGCCATCTCCCCCATTGTGAAGCGCACTAAATTTAACTAGCTGGGCCAGTGTCTCGGGATGGAGAGAAAGTTACACATCTCCCCGAGCAACCGAGGTGCATGCAACACCTAGAAGCATCAGAAGAAGCACCCGCAAGATGAGAGGAAAATACAGGGGCGCTTCCCTCCTGCTCTGGAATATGGAGCAAGTCTCCATCCCCACCGTTGCCTTTACCTTCTTAGGCCATGCAAGGAGTGACTGGGAGGGTGAGGGGCAGGGGCAGGCAGCCGACAGGGAGCCACAGCAGGAGGACGAAAAAGTTTCATTTATCTGGGAACCTGAAATGACTCTTGATTTAAATCATATGATAAAAAGCACCCAAAGAAGAAAGAACATAAGCAAAAAACAAAAGAAAACAAAACCCAACCCTCGCCTGCTTTTGGAAATGGTTCAAGAGGGAACACACACACACACGAGAGGGGGGGAGAGAAAGAGAGAGATGGAGGAAGAGGGATAGATGAGAGAAAGAAAAGGAGAAGAAAAATGAGAAAAAGATGGAAGGAGAGAATGAGAGACGAAAAAGAGAAACAAATGAGAGAGAGAAGGGGAGAGTGTGAGGGACACAGAAATGAGAGAGCTGGAGGGAGAGAATGAGAGGGAAAAGAGGGAAATGAGAGAGAGAGAGAAGGGGAGAGAAAGAAAGGAAAAGAGGAAGAGGGCAAAGAGAAAAACGAGGGAGGGAGCTAGCGAGCGAGAGACCCATTTCCCACAGAAAACACCTGGACTCACAAAACCCGGGTAGATGTGGCTGGGGGGTGTCATGTGACTGGTTGGGAGTGACATTGAGTTGGCCATGCCCACCCAGGTTTTGTGGCTCCCAGTGTTTGTTTTCTGTGGGAAAAGGATCCAAATGGCTCTTTGAGTGTTTAAGGTTGCAGACCCCCGAGCTAGGTACTGCCTATTCTATACATGTATATTTGTTTTTTTCTGCCTAAGTGCAGGATCTTACTTTTCTCATCACTGAACTGCATCTTGTTGGATGTGGCCTCATGCTCAAGTCTGTCAAGATCTTTCTCATTGAGCTTCTCATCCAAAGTTCGATCCTGTCAATTCATCCCAGTTTGGTGCTGTGTGCATATTTAATGACCTCTCCTTTTATCATCTCATTCAGATCATTTATGAAGATGTTGAATAGCACTGGGCCCATGACAGAATCTTGAGGTACCCCACTGCGTACTTCTCTCCACACAGATATAGCTGTTCCTGCATTATGTTGAATTCTAGTATTATATGCACACTCTTCCCCCAAAGTTCCTACAACTTCCCCCCCACCCTTCTATCCTTTCATCCCTATTAGTAAGAACTAAATCCAGTATAGGTGACCCTCCAGTTCCCTCCTCTATCTTTTGTATAACAAAGTTGTCAACTAGGCATATGAGGAACCTGTTTGATCTCCCACTCTCTGTAGAGTTTGTTTCCCAGTTGATGTTACAGCAGTTAAAGCCCCTTGTTACAGCAGTGGTGTGTTTCCTGCTTAGCTAATTGATTTGCAAAATATTCATCTATTTCCTCTGCTTGGGTGAGTGGCCTGTATATGGCCTGTATACACCTTAAAGCAATGTCATTTTCCCGCCTCTATATTCACACAAATGCATTCAAGGGTTTCACTGTTGGTATTGTATATTTTTGTATAGTGATTTCTTACATACAATGCAACCCCCCTCCTTTTTCATTGGTCTGTTTCTCTCTCTCTCTCTCTCTCTCTCTCTCTCTCTCTCTCTCTCTCTCTCTCTCTCTCTCTCTCTCTGTGTGTGTGTGTGTGTGTATAATATATAAATATATATTATAATTTTTATAATTAAGGAAAAAATATATCTGCTAATATTCCCTCTATTTATTATTTCTACCTCTATTCTAACTTCTAACCAGCTCACTAGTGCTAATCCTAATATTAATACACATGTTTATATAAGGCACAGCCCTTCATTATTTAGCTGTTCAAAGTCACAATATGCCATTTAAGTACCAGTTTTCTCATTATTTAAACATACCTTATAATACACTTTTTCAACCTCCAATATTTCCATCTAACTATTGCTTCATATAAAGGTGTGCATTTTTATTTCTACCTCTATTCAAGTTTCTAATCAGACCATCATTATATTAGAATATATATCTATCTATATCTATATCTATCCACACACGCACATGTACACACACTCCTTTCTTGGATCTTTATCTCTATCAACATATGTAGATTCACCATTCAGACTGAATATTTCTCCCATCTCTATCCTCCTAAGCTGCCAGTGTTGTGGTCCGCCAGCAGCCTTCAGAGCTGGCAGCGGAGTTGGACAGTGAGGAGGCTGAGGAAGAACATGGGCCAGTCCTGGAGGCTGGGGAAGGCCCGCATGAGGGCTCTGCATTGGAGGCAAAGTTGGGGCCAGGGCCATCTGGGAGTGATATGTGGACTCCGGAACCCCCAGAGGCTGACAGCAGAGAGGCAGAGGAACAGGAGGAGCCTGTTCCTAGTGCACACATGAGAAGAGCTGCCAGAAGGCAAGAGCAGCTAAAGCAAAGAGGACAACTCAGGAGCAAGGCCAAGAGATGATTGGCCCCTCCTGGCTTAAAAGGTTTAAAAGACCAGCAATGGCTTTTGGGCTTTTTGTCGGAAAACAACATTGATAGATTTGTTTCTTGTCTTGATGCATTTATTTCTTGTTGGCGTCTTTTGCTTCTGAACTTTTGCCAAGAAAAGCCTTTGGCAGGTTGCCTAATTAGACCAAGGTTGGTGATAAAGCTGAAGAATTGTGTTATGAAGAATTTGTTTTGAATTAGTTTGGAGTCCGCTGAGAATGAGTTAATTCTCAGCTGTTCTAATATAATCTGTTTGTTTTGAACTGATTGCATCTGATAATACCTACTTGGGCCTGGGTCACAGCAGCCAGGTCTCCAGAATATCCACTCAAGCCCCTATCTCCCTTTCAAAATTATCTACCCGGTTATCTGATTCCATTTTTAAATCTCTTAAAGTGCTTTTTCCTTGGTTTATTTCATCAGTCATTATCTTTATCATTTTCTTCCCACCTTCTTGCTTTGTTTGCTGGTTTGTCCATTCTTTTCTTCTTTTCTTCCATTCTTTCTATCATCCCCTCTCTTTCCTGGACTCTTTGATCTTCATTCATCATCAGTTGTAGCATATTTTTTATTTTCCCATATATGCCTTGCATTAGATATTTTATCTCTCTGTGATGCTTTTCCATAGTAGTCCAGTGCTTTGAAACATCAGTGCACTGATTGAACATCACTTGAAATCTCACTCTTTTCCCCCTGATGGAGCATCTTGTCTTAATTTAATAAGTCCCGCTCTTACTCAAGTCCAAAAGCAATATATTCCAGTCCAATTTACTCCTAAGAAAATTCAGTAATCATAGTCCTTTACATCTCAGAATTATTAATCAATTTCATTTAAGTAGTCCAGGAATCTTCCGCAAGTTAAAAATCACTTTGCTTTACTTAAAAGTCTTCCTTATTCTCTTAATAGAGTCTCCAGTAATCATAAAGTAACTAGTTATAGAACAGTAAGTGTCACCACAATCCTCCAGATGAATGCTATTTATTTCTTTCATCAAAATTTTTTTCTAAACTTGTAGGGGTCTGATATATTCCATTCATTAGTAGATGGCACTCTAGCTTAGGTTTCAGTATTGTTTCAAGACTTATAGATTTAAATAATCCAAATTTAGTTCAGTTTATGGAAGCAAAGTCAACCATTCATGTAAATTCAAGTATATAGTCCAGCATTTTTAATGCCTTTCCAAAACAACGCCTGCCCAATTTAAAAGTCCAATTTTCTATGTTTTAAAAGGTCTTTAGCTTTTCTCCCCTTAGTTCTTTTCTTTCAGGTCTAGGATTTTTCTCTCTATGGTAGTTTGCTTCTTTAAAAAATAGTCCTAAGAGTCTCTTTTCCTGAATTTTACTCTTTCTTTTTTTCCTTAAAGTTAGGGTCTAAATAAAAAGGAATCTTCTCACCCAGCTCCAATCACTGTTCATCTGCACCGCTCCTGCATGTTTCTTTGTTGCCTCAGCTATCCCAGCTTCTCTGCGTTGAGGGAAGAAGCCCTGAGTCCAGCAGGAGAGTTGCTGCTCTCCCTGATCTACAGGGCAACCCTCTTTTCTTCACCACCCCTACAGGGTGGCTTTAGCTCCTTTCAGAGCCCTCCAACAGGGAGAACTCAGCGTGGAAGCGCGGAGACCTGTTCCTCACGTCCAATACCACTGCAACATCAGCTGGAAGTCATATATATATATATTTATTTTTAAATATACATCAATATCAATACATGAACAGTGTGGCATCTGGGTGTCATTCATTTTGATACAAATAATAATGTTAATAATATTTATCATATTAATCAAACATATAATTTTAGTATTAATACACATATTTGTATTTTTTTTTTAATTTGATTTATATGCCGCCCTTCTCTGGAGACTCAGGGCGGCTTACAATGCGTTAAGCAATAGCCTTCATACTCTTGTATATTTTATACAAAGTCAACTTATTGCCCCCACAAACTGGGTCCTCATTTCACCTACCTTAGAAAGGATGGAAGGCTGAGTCAACCTTGAGCCTTGGAGAGATTCGAACCAGCAGAAATTGCAGGCAGCTGTGTTAATAACAGGGTGCGTATACCACTGTACTATTAAGATATAATCCTATAATATAATCCTTTAATGAGTTTAAATGGACTCCAGAGGATGGTAGAGGATAGAAAAACCTGGTGTTGAGCCCTGGCCAAGACTCGACACATGTATTATTATTATTATTATTATTATTATTATTATTATTATTATTATTATTATTTAATTAAATTTATATACCAACCTACTCCCGAAGGACTCAGGGTGGTGAACAGCCAAAAGATAAAATACACATAGTACAAACGTTAAAAACCATTTAAAATACATTAAATACTTTGGCCCAAGAACAAATTTAAAACACCCCAATTTATAAGACAAATTTTAAAATAGCAATTTAAAAATAACAATTTAAAAGGGAAGTTAGACCAGACCAGCCTGCTGGAATAAGAATGTTTTGAGGGCACGGTGGAAAGTGCGCAGGTCCGGGATCCTCCGTATCTCCGGGGGAAGCTCGTTCCAGATGGCAGGTGCCCCCACAGAGAAGGCTCTCCCCCGGGGGCCGCCAGTCGACACTGTTTGACCGATGGCACCCTGAGAAGCCCCTCTCTATGGGAGAGTGACAGGCTACTGGTGGCAGAAGGCGGTCTCGTAGGTACCCCAGTCCTAAGCCATGGAGTGCTCTAAAGGTGGTAACCAAAACCTTGAAGCGCACCTGGAAGACCACCGGGAGCCAGTGTAGCTCGCGCAGGAAGGGAGTCACATGGGAGCGACACGTCGCTCCCATAACCACCCACGCGGCCGCATTCTGGACCAGCTGGAGCCTCTGGGTGCTCCTCAAGGGGAGCCCCATGTAGAGCCCCATTTGGGGGGAGGAGAGTGGAACACACGGAGGCTACAGCTACATTTTCACAAAACTTGACTTACGTGAAGGTTATTACAGGGTGTGGATCAAACCAGAGGATGAGTGGAAAACTACATTCAACTGTCCCCTGGGGAGTTACCAATTCCAGGTAATGCCATTCGGGTTGCAAGGGACCTGGGTTGCAGTTGATCAATGAGGTCCTACATGAACACCTGTATCCTTATGTACCTGGATGACATTTTGATCTGTACTCAAACAATGGAAGAGCACACCCGTTTGGTTTGTCAAGTATTGGAAAAGTTACTAGCCGCAAAATTATTCGTGAAACTATCAAAATGCAAATTTCGGATTGGATTATCTGAGATATAGAATATTGGGGT
This sequence comes from Arizona elegans, assembly GCA_022577455.1. Taxonomy (NCBI): domain Eukaryota; kingdom Metazoa; phylum Chordata; class Lepidosauria; order Squamata; family Colubridae; genus Arizona; species Arizona elegans. The sequence continues at coordinate 163,904,756 of JAKOOJ010000001.1, forward strand.
TAGGAATAGAAATGGATTCCCAGAAAGTTCAGGCAGTGTTAGAATGGCAAGCCCCAAGGACTCGAAAACAGTTACAGAGCTTCCTCGGGTTTGTCAATTTCTATCGGCAGTTTGTTCCCTCTTTTGGTAGGATGGTTTTACCCCAACAGACTTACTGCGGACAAAACCCGCAATAGCAAAACCGAGACCAGGACAGCCATTACGGTGGACTACTGAATGTCAAAGGGCTTTTGAGAAATTGAAGGGACTTTTCGCCCGTGAGCCAGTCCGCAAACACCCCAATCCCAAACAAGCATTTGCAGTGCAGGCAGACGCCAGTGACGTGGCTGTAGAGGCCGTTCTCTTACAGAAAAACGTCCAAGGCCAATTACAGCCCTGTGCTTATATCTCCTGGAAATTGACACTAACAGAACGAGGGTGGGTGATCTGGGAGAAAGAAGCGTTTGCAGTATGGTGGGCTGTTCTGTCCCCCCACCTCACATAGGCAGACACATGAGCAAAAGATGTCTACCAATAATTTATTTTTACAAGCTGACCTGAATCCCTTTGGCAGATAAAAGTTCTGGCAGCTACTTTCTGAATGCCTGCCAAGTTTCTTATCATCTCTAGAAACAGGAGTCAGCGTATCTGCAGTCCATTGCTGGGGCAACAAGAGTTCACAAGACATAAAAGAGTAGTCAGAAGTCATTCACAAAGTCCAAGCCTTAATTCCGAAAAATATCCCACCGGAAGCTCACAATATGCAGTTTTTGTCCGTCACAGAGCCTGCAGAGCAACCCCACCCACTTTTATCCCCTGTGGGGCATGGTTCAGTGACTCAACAATCTCTGGCCCTTCCACACCTCTTCCTTTGCTGCGCACGCCTCTCCCTCCGACGCTGCCTAGGATCAATCCAAGATTGATCTTCATCACTCCCTATTAGTGGGTGACATGCCTTCCTCCTGGCCTTCAGCTGAAACCTGAGGCGTTGCCAGAAAGGAGGGTCCTGGAGAGGGAGGCCTTGTCAGTTCCTCCACATCACTTTCAGAGTCATCTTCCTCCGTGAGGACAGGCTCGGGAGCCGGAGTCACAACAGTGGGCGCTACTGAATTGGAGACATCTTCTTGAGGGTGCTCCACACCCATTTGAGGTGTGGATGGATCATAAGAACCTGGAAGGTTGTCCCCAAAACAGGTGTGGTGGGCACAGTACTTCCAGAGATCCTCATTTCATCTGAAGTACGTTCCGGCTGGGAAAAACTTCCTAGCTGATGCTTTATTTATTTATTTATTTATTTATTTATTTATTTATTTATTTATTATACTTCTATACCGCCTTTCTCCCGTAGGACTCAAGGCGGTGTACAGTCAAGAAAAATATAGACAGGACTTCCGGTTTGCTGTTTGCCGCCGCCAGACGTTCTTTCGGGATCGTCAACCCCACTGCCTGTAAGAGCCGCCTTCACAATGGAATGGTGGCTCGAACAAACTCCGTTTCCATGAGGAAACGGAGATAGAGCCGGCTGGGGTGGGTAGAGCTCTCTGCATAATCCCAAAAGTTTTTCTTTTACTTTTGGGACGGAGCGGAAGAGACTCCCCATATCCCCAGCCGATGCTCCGGGCTTTGGGAGACCTCTGCTACATGCAGAGCTAGGTGGCAAAAGCAAGCCTGAAAATTTAACAAATTAATTAAAGAAGACGTGAGCTGGACCTGCGATCCTGAAGCGCAAGTATTTTACTTATTTTATAAAAGCTATTTAAGCTACTTAAAAAAGAAAAAGGAAAAAAGATTTTTAAAATGGCGACTGCCGCAGCTTGAAGAGAGGCTGAAAGGGAAAGTCCTTCCGTTTTCTATTATTACAAAGTAGCGGAATAAATACCTTTGGCTACAATTGAAGACAAAACTTCACTCTCGTATTTCTCTTTTTTTTTCTCTTCTCCTGGAAATCTGATATTGATCTTGGTTGGAAAGAAGCTTTTTTTTTCTTTTCTAATAAAGCTTGTCTGGGCGGAAATATGGCATTGAGACTTATAAAGTCAGACAAACAGTCAGCGGGGGGGGGGGATTCCCCCATTAACAAATTACATGAACAAGTTCTAACTCTCCAGTCTCAGAAACCTGATTTTAACATAATAGAATTTCTCTTAGAGGAGATTGTAAGAAGGGATGAGATTGTGAATCAGCATCTTGAAAAATTTAAGCAGGAAATTAAAGAATTGGTGAAATCTAAGTTTGACTATTTGGAGCGAAAGATTTTAAAAACGGCTAACCGTTTATCAGAATTTATGATTCAGTTGAATGCAAATACTAAGTTATTAGAGTCTAAAATGGAAGAAACTGAGGATAATTTGGACAATAGAATTCAAAAAATTGAAAAGGATTTGACAAATACTTAAGATAATAGTCCAGAAGAAAAACCTAAAATGGAGGTTGATCAAAAGACTGGTAATGTAGAAAATGTGCAACAGAGGATTGAAAGAGAAGTTTTAATGATGCAACATAATTTTACTGAATATGCGATTAGACTGAGAGGTTTGCAGGAAAATAACAGAGATGATTTAAGGAAAATATCTTCTGAAATTCTGGCTGGGATTTTAAAGGTTCAACCTGACGAAGTGTTTTGTAGGATTGATAGAGTTTATAGAATAAACTCCTGGTTTGCAAAGCAAAGGCAATTGCCTAGAGATGTGGTGATCTATTTTACAGATAAAGAAATTAGGAATAATATTGTGCAAAATTCCTTCAATTCTACTTTGCAATTGTATGGAAGAAAGATTTGGATTTTCAAAGAGCTCCCGCCTAAGATGTTAACGGAAAGGAAGAAATTTGGTTTTCTGGTGACTGAGTTAAAAAAAAGAAATATCCTATTTAGGTGGGATATCCCAGTTGGTATAATATTGAGACATCAAGGAGAAAGATATCAACTAAATACTGTTGAAAAAGCGGAAGAATTTTATCAAAAATTTTTGAAAATGAACTTAACATCTTTAGGCACAATACAGGATAAGCAAAAGGAGTTGGAAATAAAGGGAAAATATCAAATTACAGAGGTTGCGGTAGATAAATTGTCTTTGGATTCTTTGGATACCCCAGCTGGATTGTCTACAAATATGAGAGAAGTGGTATCTGACTCTAACGTGATGATTCATCAAGTCAAAGACAAGTATGGAAACCAATCAGCTGACATACAAGTGGTGAAAAAGAAATATGAGATACAAAAACAAAACCAACAAGATCAACTTATAAAGCAGAATGAAAACCCATCAGTTGATATACAACTTGTAGAAAGGAAATCAGGAAGGAAATTAAACCCACAAAAAAAAAAAAAGAAAAAAAGAAATAGGTCTCATAAAAATAGTAATTTCTAAACCAAGCAACAGTGAAGCCAGTGTTTTTTAAAAAATGAACGAATATGTGAAAAGATAGTGGAGGCGAAGTATTGGTTAATATTATCCTGAGGACAGTGACAGATCTCTGCAATGCCGTAATTTTGGGATGTGAAAAGAGCCTTACATTGCTGGACTTGAATTATCTACTTTGGATTCCTTTCATGTATTGATAAATATATTATAACTATCCTGAGCTACAAGGCAAGAGAGCTACGCTGGGGCATGCAGAAGATCTGGTTGTTACCCACTAGGATGATGGGAATTAATAATCCTGATGAAAGCCACAGTTACAACTATATGGAATATAATCATAATGTCACTCGGGTGGTTGTTTTTACTTTTATATATATATGAGGATATTCATTACTGATGGGGGCAGATGATGATTGAAGATTTTGAACAAACTATTGCACCAGGATGCTATGTTACCGTATTATGGATGATGGACTTAACAATCCACTGGAAAGACATCAAAGAAGATATTATATGGATTATAAATCTAAAGTCATTGTCTTTTTTCTTTTTATATAATGGAATGTATATATATATATATATTTTAGCAGAGTGGGCAGTGGATTAAAGATATTTAGAATTGTAGTGCATGGTAATTTTGTAGGAAACTGGGTGGGAATAGGTTAGTTTACTGATTGATTAGTTTAAGTAAAGGGATGTTTAAGTGATATATCTAGGGGAGTGGTGGAAATAGATAGAGTTGAATAAATGTTGAATTAGGACGTAGGGGGAAGGCTGCTTTGAAATGTTATATTAATATATACAAAAGATTAAATGTTAAAGTAGGATTTATTATATAGTTTTAAAGTGAAAGGTTGTTTTGAAATGTAATAATATACAGATATAAGTTTGGAGGAGAAAAAGGGCAGATTATTGTTAAAATGGGAGTTATAATAATATTATGCTAAATTAGATGTTATCATACAATGTTATAGTAGAATGTTTTTGTTTTTTTTTTGAAATGTATGGTAAATGGGGGAAATAATAATATTAATAATATTTTTTGTAAATAAGGGTCAGTATTTAGAGGAGGGAATAAGGGAATGGTAAAATATTATGTAATTAGTTATGAATTAGGTTTTTGTTGTGAAGAAGTCACAGGGGGGATGGGTGGTGAGGGGGGGTTAGGGAGGAGGTGGGGAGAAAAAAAGGGGGAAAATTTTGTATTTGAAAACTTTTTCAATAAAAAAAAAAGAAAAGAAAAATATAGACACACAAACATCATAAAATTGCTAATTAAAATTATTACTTAGTTTGGTCAATTAAATAAAACCCAGAATTAGATAACATTAAAAAAAATCATTCACATGTTCATATGTTTAGCCCCGCCTGTTGGAACATCAGGGTCTTGAGGTCATGGCGGAAAGCACGGAGATCAGGGATATTCCGTATTTCCGGGGGCAGTTCATTCCAAAGTGTTGGAGCCCTCACAGAGAAGGCCCTCCCCCTGGGAGTCGCCAGTCGGAATAATTTGACTGACGGTACCCTGAGTAGTCCCTCCCTGTGAGAACGAACTAGTCGGTGGGAGGCTATTGGTGGCAAAAGACGGTCTCGTAGGTACCCAGGTCCTAAGCCATGGAGCGCTTTAAAGGTGATAACTAACACCTTGAATCGCACCCGGAAGACCACTGGGAGCCAGTGCAGCTCGCGTAGGAGAGGTGTTACATGGGCGTTATGAGCTGCGCCCATAATCACCCGCGCGGCTACATTCTGGACCAGTTGGAGCCTCCAGGTGCTTTTCAAGGGGAGCCCCATGTAGAGAGCATTACAGTAGTCTATACGGGAGGTAACTAGGGCATGAGTGACCGTGCGCAAGGCGTCCCGATCCAGAAAGGGACGCAACTAGCGGATCAGGCGAACCTGATAAAAGGCACTCCTGGCCACAGCTGTTAAATGATCTTCTAAAGATAGCCGTGAATCCAGGAGGACACCCAAGTTGCAGGCCCTCTCTGTGGGGAGCAAGATCTCATCCCCTATTGTCAGTGATGGTACCAGCTGACTATACCGGGACGCCAGAAACCACAGCCACTCGGTCTTGGAGGGGTTGAGTCTGAGCTTGTTTCTCCCCATCCAGATCTGCATGGCCTCCAGGCAACGGGACATCACAGCAAGGGCATCATTGGGTTGGTCTGGGGTGGAGATGTATAGCTGTGTGTCATCAGCATACTGATGAACACTCACCCCGAAACCACGGATGATCTCGCCTAGCAGTTTTACATAAATGTTGAACAGAAGGGGTGAGAGGACTGACCCTTGCGGCACCCCACAAATAAGGTGCCTCGAGGTCGACCTCCGCCCCCCTGCCAACACAAACTGCGAACGGTCAGAGAGGAAGGAGGAGAACCACCGAAGCACGGTGCCCCCTATTCCTAACCCCTCCAGCCGGTGCAGTAAGATACCATGGTTGATGGTATCAAAAGCCACTGAGAGATCTAATAGGACCAGGATAGAGGAGCAACCTCTGTCCCGAGCCCTCCAGAGATCATCCACCAACGCGACCAATGCCGTTTCCGTGCTGTATCGTGACCTGAAGCCCGACTGGAACGGATCCAGATAGACAACTTCATCCAGGTATCAGGGTAGTTATCGTGCCACCACACTCTCAACAACCTTCGCAACAAAGCGAAGATTGGAGACTGGACGATAATTTGATAATATAGCCGGGTCCAGGGAAGCCTTCTTGAGGAGGGGCTTCACAACCGCCTCTTTCAAGGCGGCGGGAAAGACACCCTCACTCAGAGAAGCATTTATAAACCCCTGGAGCCAGCCTCGTGTAACCTCCGGGAGGCCAGTACCAACCAGGAGGGACACGGGTCCAATAAACATGTGGCAGGGTTAAGCTTGCCCAGAATCCTGTCCATGTCCTCAGGAGGCACAGAGTCAAACTCTTCCCAGATAACGCTCTCAAGACCTGCCCCCATCTCCTCCCCTGGATCTACCCAGTTGGAGTCCAGGCCTTCCTGAATCTGAGTGACTTTATCATGCAGGAATTGTACAAAATCCTCAGCTCAACCCTTTAAGGGATCTTCCCGTACCCCCACCTGAAGTAGGGAGCGGCTCACCCTAAACAGCACAGCTGGGCGGTTCTCTGCAGATGCAATAAGAGCAGAAAAGTAGCTAGACTTCGCCGCTCTTATCACCACTAGGTAGGTCATAATATAAGACCTCACCTGTGTTCGGTCAGATTCAGATCGGCTTGTCCTCCAATCGCTCTCCAGGCGTCTTTTCCGACGCTTCATGTCTCTCAGCTCCTCGGAAAACCAAGGAGCTAGACGAGATCGGCATCAGGTCAGAGGCCGCAAAGGCACAATGTGGTCCAAGGCCCCAGTAGCCGCCCTGTCCCAGGCGACCACCAGGTCCTCAGTCGAGTTGTGAGCCAGAGTCTCAGGAAATGGCCCAAGCTCCATCAGGAACCTTTCGGGGTCCATCAGGCGCCTGGGATGGAACCATTTGGTTGGTTCCGTCTCCCTGCGGTGGGTGGAAGTGACTTGAAAGTCCATGTGAAGGAGAGAATGATCAGACCATGACAAGGGCTTGATGTCTATATCCCCTATTCTTAGATCATTCAGCCATTGATCAGAGACAAAAATCAAGTCCAGAGTGTGATTCCCCAAGTGGGTGGGGCCTTGAACTACCTGGGTCAGGTCCATGGCTGTCATGGAAGCCATGAACGCCCGAGCCGTCCCCGACATCTCACCAGCGGATGGCAGGTTAAAATCCCCCATAACAATAAATCCGGGGGTTTCCACCGCCACCCCGGCTATAATGTCGAGCAGCTCAGGCAGGACCGCTGTTACGTGGCAGGGAGCCAGGTACGCAATCAGTAGGCCCATCTGAATCCCCCAACCCCACTTCACAAGGAGGGACTCACATCCGGCTATTTGAGGAACAATGGCCTCCCTCGGGCAAAGACTTTCTCTAATGATTGCTGCCATTCTCCCACCCCTTCCTTGAGTCCTTGGCTGATGGAATGCACGGAAACCTGGCGGGCACATTTTCACAAGGGGAACTCCTCCCTCCTGCCTTAACCAGGTCTCCATAATCCCTGCCAGGTCAGCACCCCCCTCTGAAATAAGATCATGAATGAGGGGGGCTTTATTTACCACTGACCTGGCATTACATAACATCAGCCGTAGACCCAGGGTCTGAGACTCTGAACAACCCGGGAAACGAGCAGTGCTTTGGGGGTCGGAGTGGGCAATCGCTCGTAAACATTGAGTGCGCACTCCTGAAACATAATATGGCCCCCTGCAGCCATCATATCTGCCCCTCCCACTTACTATACTAATGCCCATCGCTTCATCCCCCTGCATCCTTCATCCATTATCCCGGATGCCCCAATATAATAGCAAACGGGAGGAGGTAGTGGAAGCTCTCATACCACCCGGGCAGTGGGTGAATAGCATATCAGTGGGTGACGCATCAGGCAATCCGTTCCAAGATTAACTAAGAACGGCATTGATAACTGATCCGTGGCTAGCTAGTAATCAAGATCTGATGAGTTTCAAGGAGGATTTAGCTTGGAACGGGGACAAATTGTATATCCCTAGCAGTCTAAAGACTGCTGTATTGAAACGCTGCCATGATGCCAAGCCGACTGGCCATTTCGGTTTTCTAAAGACAATGCATCTAGTACAAAGACAGTTTTGGTGGCCCTGGATGCGGGGGGAAATTGAAGAATATGTGAAGGGATGTCCAACATGCGCGCTGGCCAAACCAAGGACGGGAAGGCCCCTCGGTCTATTACAACCAGTGGCTGATCCTCAGGTCCATGGGATGAAATTACCATGGATTTCATAGTCGATCTCCCAAGTAGCAACGGTTTTATGGTAATATGGACAGTGGTGGATCTGTTCTTGAAACAGGCTCATTTCATGCCATGCAAAAGAATACCATCCACACAGTGACTAATGAGCCTGTTTCTCCAACACATCTACCGCCTCCATGAAGTGCCAAGACGTGTCGTGTCTGACAGGGGCGTGAAGTTCACCGCTAGGTTTTGGAAGGAGTTTGGAAGAAGTTTATGCATCTGATAGGGTCAATACAAGGGCTAAGTTCAGCATTCCATCCCAGCATGGGGCGGCTGAACGAGACAATGCTATGGTGGAATGTTACCGGCAATGTTACATGTCGTACCAGCAAACAGACTGGTCAAGCCTCCTACCGTTCGCGGAGATGGCATACAACAATATGGTGCATCGCAGCACGGGCCTATCCCCTTTCCAGGTGGTGTATGGTATGGAACTCCCAACTATCCCAGAACTAAAACAAAACCCCAACAGAGTGGGGGGATAAGATTCACAGGGTGTGGCCTCAGGTGAAGGCAGACTTACGAAAGGCTGCAGAGGAATATAAGGTGCAAGGAGACAGGAAGAGAGCAGATCATAAACCTTTCCTGGTGGGGGATCGGGTTTACCTGTCCACAAAATACCTGAAACTCAGAATGGCAAGTAGAAAATTGGGACCGAAATACCTGGGACCATTCACGATAACCCAGATGATCAACCCTGTAACAGTTGCCCTAAAACTACCACTTCTTCTGCCCCAGCTACGGGTCCCAAGAAGTGTAGCACACACACAGCTCCACAAACTCCGTTTAATACAAACAGACCCCTTTCAAAATGCAGGCTTTAACCACAAATGTCCTTATCAGTCTGCTGTGAATTACAGAGATTAAACAAAGTCCGTCAAGGGTTGGCAATCAGCCCAGAAACCAAGTTGTAACAAAAAACTCACTCTCAAAATGCTCTGTGTAGGACCAAGCGTTGTTTCCAGCAACATGTGCCAGCTGTGTGCAACTTAAATAGGCTAAGGGAGTGGCCAATTAGCCCCAAGCCTTATTCTCGAGGAGACCTCCTCCTGAGTAGCCACTCCTGCCTTTTGACAGCCCTGCCTGCTCGAGCATTGAGAAGAGGCTTCTCCACTTCACTCTCTTCACTTGAAGGAGCCTCTGGAAGTTCTGAAGGCCCTGGCTGAGTCTCTGCCCCTGGCACCACATCCGCTTCAGCCTCCCTGTCCGACTCGAGCGCCGGCTGCACAGGCTGCTGGCGCGACACACCAGCCTCATCGGGATCAGCCACAATCCGCACAGGCCGTTGGCGGGCCACAACACCACTACTGGGGAAGATCCATCCTGTCTTCCACAGTAGGCTGCTGAAATCTGTAGCAGCAGAACGTATCAGGGACCCTCTTACTCCGCCGGGTCCAGTACACACGGACTACTATGAAATAGACAGATGTTCTGTCCCCGTCTCCACACACACACAAACACAGCCAGCTGAGGGTTAAGAAAGCAATTGGCGCGCACACAGGTTGTTATCTAAAACTTGGCAGCTATATGAGCATCGACTGCCAAGGGCTTTACTTCATCAGATAAACAGAAAATAAAATACAAATTGCAAATAGTCCAGTTCAAAACAAGGAACCTTCGGTAGATTTAGGCGTTGTTCAAGTGACTAGCCAGAGTTAGTTTTTGTTCGTCACAGAGTCTTAAACAGCCACCACACTCTCTTATATAGTCTCTGGGGTGTGGTCCAGTGACTCAGTTATAATCCCTGGCACGCCTCCTTAACTGCTGCAACCGTTTATCACGCCTTCGTTGGCGTGGATCCAGGAACGACAGATCACCTCCCTCGCTCTCATCAGAGACACCTAGCTCCTGGCTAATCTCCTCTTCCTCAGCCGGCACTTGAGGCAGTGCCAGAGGGGAGGGGCCTGGGGAGGGAGGCCTGGCAGACTCCTCTTCTTCATGTTCGGAGCCTTCTTCCTCTGATGAGATAGGCTCGGAGGGCGGGGCCACAACAACAGAATACTAGATTCCAGACTGCATAAGGATAAGGTCCAATATCTAGTGCAATGGAAGGGGTACCCATTCACCGATGCTACTTGGGTAGTGGCGCCAGACATCCATGCCACACGGCCAAGGCGGTTTCACCGTAAATATCCAAACAAACCGGGGAGCAAATCACATGACCAACAACACTAACCCTTCTGCTTTCTCCCTTACAGGTGGACTCCTGGTAGAGGGGAGCCACCTGTTGAGCCCTGGCTAGGACTCGACACATTTGGGGGGAGGAGAGTGGGACACGCGGAGGCTACAGCTACCTCTAAAGAAGCTGGGACGGTGGTGGGAGGCCAATTCAGGCGGCAAGTGGATGGCAGGCATTGAACGGCTGTTAGCAAAGCAGCAAGCGGCCGACGACTGCAGGAAGGTTCCTGGCTCCCGGCATGGTCTGGCAACATATCAAAGCACCGGAGAGCCACGGAAGGGCAGGAATTGCAAAAGACTCGACGTACAGCTGACGGGGGGGGGGGGGGGGGGCTTCCAACGCCGGATGCTGGTTAACCAAACCTAAAGGTATAAATAGTGCTGAGAGACGGTTGCTCTCAGCACTGACTTTGACCCGATCACTCGCTTTGTCCTGCCTGTTGGCTGTGTTCGGCAATTAAAGCTTTGCAACTACCTTTGTCTGCTGGTCTTTATTTTGAATCGCACAGACCCAGAACAGAAAGGCTGTGACCTGGAAGAATGTTGTACATGGGGTTGTGATGAATCAGACAGGACTTCGCAACTAACAACAACAAATAATCCTTCATTATTTAGTTGTTTATTGCTTCAATGTGCCATTCTAATGCCAATCAAAATATTATTTGAACGTACATTGTAATACCCTCTTCCAACTCTAATCTTCCCATCTAGTTATTATTTTTATTGTTATATAAAAACGTGTATACTAATATTCCCCCATCTCTTATTTCTACCTCTATTCTAACTTTTAGACAGGCCTGTCAGCCCACCATTATATTAAAAGATTCCTTTCTATCCATCATCTCTTGCCTGTTTTAATGCTTTAATTCTTATTCGTTTTTCGGGCTGCCTCCCATACGTCTCTCTTGGATCTTTGTCTCTACTGACCTCTACATCTTTACTATTCAATCTATATATTTCTCCCATCTTATACTGCCAGGCCTATAGAATGTTTGCCCAAACTCCTCTCTCTCCTGTCTCCTTTTTGAAAGTATCATCCTATTTATCCCAATCCATTTTAAAATCTCTTAAAATACTTTTTCCTTGCTTTATTTGATCAGTCATTTTTATCTTTATTGTCTTCTCCTTCTTGTCTTCTTGCTTTATTTGACGATTTGTCTGTTCTGTCTTTTCCTCCATTCTTTCTCCTCCCTTTCCTGGACATAGTGATCTTTATTCATTGTCTCTTATTGAATGTTTTCTATTTTTCCCCCTGTGCCATACATTAGGTTTTTTATATTTCTACAGTTCTTTGTCATAACGTCCTTAATGTTTTGAAACATCGTCATATCTTCCAAAAATCCACTCATTTCCCCTGATGGAACATCTCATCTTGTTTTAGTAAGTCCCACTCTTGCTCAATAGTCCATAAACCATATATTCAAGCCTAACGTTGTTCCTCAGAGAGTACAGTAGTCATCGTCTTTATGTCCCACAGTTAATCAATCAGTTCCATTTAAGTCATCCAGAAAGCTCCCCAAGTGTCTCCTTAAATCCACTTTATAAGTTTAGTCATATGTCTTAACATTCAAAGTTTGCTTTTATTAGATCTCTTCCTTGGTTTGGCAGTTGAGCCTCCAATAGTCATAGAGTAGATAATTATAAAACAATAAGTATCACTACAGGTCTCCAGGTAGATGTTGTTTATTCTCATCAGAAATTTTCCCAGGCTTATAGGGGTATGGTATATTTTTCATTCAACAGTAGGTGTTGCCCTCAGCTTAGGTTTCAGTGTTGTCTCAATTCTAACTGGTATTTAATCCAATTTTAATTCGATTGATAGAAGCAAAGTCAGTTGTTTAAGTAAAAAGTCCGAGCACATTAAAATGCCTTTCCAAAAAAGGTACCTACCCAGCTTAGAAGTCCAATTTTCTGCATTTCATTTAATATTTTTTTGCTTTTCTTCCCTTAGTTCCTTTTGGGTCTGGGATTTTTCTCTGAATAATTGTCTGCCGCTTTAACAAATAGTTCTAAGAGTCTCTTTCCTGGATATTTTTTCTTTTAGGGTTAAATTTTAGGTAGGAAAAGAATCATCTCACCCGGTTCTGATCACTGTTCATTTATACCGCTCCTGCTTTTTATTTGTTACCTTGGCTGCCCCAGCTTCATAGCAGCCATAATGGCTGCCTCTTCTCATTGAGAGTAAGAGGGAAGAGCCCTGATCAATCAGGAGAGTTGTGACTTTCCACGACCTGCAGGGTGCCCGGTCTTTCCTTCACCACCCCTACAGGGTGGCTTTAGCTCCTTTTGGAGCCCTCCAAAGGGGAAAACTTTGTGTGGGAGCGTGGAGATCCGCTCCTCGTGTCTGATCTTGCTGCAACACCAGTCAGAAGTCGTTGGTCTGTTTCTTTTGAAGATCCATTCATACCCTTCTAGCAGTATGTTCCTGTTGTGATCCAAGCCCAAATAAGTAGGAAAATCAATCAGTGAAAAAACAAACAAACTTTATTCGAACAGCTGAGAATTACTTCATTCCCAGCATCATTCAACTAAATTAAAGCAAATTCCTCCCAACACAAATTCCTCAGTCCTATCGCAAACCTTAGTCCAATTAGGCAAACTGCCAAAGGACTTTCTTGGCAAATGTTCAGAAGTCACAGATACAAAAATAAATACAAGATGAAGACGAAGAAGACGAAGCTACCTATGTTATTTTCCAGCAAAGCCCAAATGCCAATGATGGTCTATTTTAAGCCTTATGGGAGGGGCCAATCATCTCTTGGCCCTACTCCCGAGTTGTCCTCTTTGCTTGAGCTGCTCTTGCCTTCTGGCAGCTCTTCTCATGCGTGCATTAGGAACAGGCTCCTCCTGCTCCTCTGCCTCACTCCTATCAGTCTCTGGAGGGTCTGGAGTCCGCACCTCACTCCCCGATGGCCCTGGCCCCATCTCTGCCTCTGACGCAGAGCCCTCATCCGGGCCTTCCCCAGCCTCCAGGACTGGCCCATGTTCTTCCTCAGTCTCATTGCTGTCCGACTCCACTGCCAGCTCCGCAGGCTGCTAGTGGACCACAAAAGTTCCAATCATGGGTTCCATCTCACCAAATTTCAGTGATGGCAGCAATATCATATCTGCCCTCATGCCCTAGGGCTGTATTTACTATATATAAGAATATAGATCTTTTCTATCAAAGTTTCAGACTATATAAAATTGGTTACATATGTATTTATTTATTTTGGTGCCTTTGAATCAGTCTTGACTCTTGGCGCTTGAATGGACAAGTGTCAAGTGCCAACAATTTTCTTGGCAAAGTTTTTCCAAGTGTTTTCCACTGCTTGTTTAAAAAAGGCTAAGAAAGTCCAAGGTCACTCATCTGACTTTGTCCCCAAGGCAGGAGTAAAACTCATGGTCTCCCAGTTCTAGTCTGATAATCACTACACCATATTTTGGTATGCATACCAAATTTTGGTATGCATACCAAATTTTGGTATGCAGATCTTAGCTTCAAGTTATTGATTGCAGCTTAACTGTTCTCACAAATCCTTACTTTGTTCTCTTGATTAAAATTAAAACATTTTTCTTGATTACTTCAGAGTTGGGTTTTTAAACTAGTGCCATTAACTCCAGCACCAGTGAAAATATAGAACTTACTCCAGCACCAGTGAAAATATAGAACTTACTCCCATCGGAATAACAGGCAAGTTTGGCCTTGGATTACAAAATGAAGCAGGGCATAGGATGGTAGAATTTTGTCAAGATAATACGATGGTCATAACAAACAACCCAAGAGATGACATGGACATCACTAGACGGTCAACACAGAAATCAGATTGTCTATGTGCTCTGCAGCCAAAGATGGAGAAGCTCTATACAGTCAGTAAAAAAAAGACCAGGAGTTGACTGTGGCTCAGAGTTGACTGTGTCTTCTCGTGGCAAAATTTAGCCTTAAATTGAAGAAAGTAGAGAAAAGCACTAGGCCACTCAGGTATGAACTAGATCATATCCCTGATGAATATACAGTAAAGGTGACAAATAGATTAGATCTGATAGTCAGAGTGCCTGAAGAACTATGGACGGAGGTTCACAACATCCGGTACAGAAGTAGCAACTAAAACGATCCCCAAAAAAAAGAAATGCAAGAAAGCAAAATGGCTGTCTGATGAAGCTTTACAAATAGCTGAGGAAAGAAGGGAAGCAAAAAGCAAGGGAGAAATAGAAAGATACACCCAAATGAATGCAGAATTCCAGAGAATAGCTAGAAGAGATCAGAATGCCTTCGTAAATGAACAGTGCAAAGAAATAGAAGAAAACAATAAAATAGGGAGGACCAGAGATCTCTTCAAGGAAATTGGAGATATGAAGGGAGCGTTTCATGCATGATAAAGGATCAAAAAGGATCAAACAGAGACAGAAGAGATTAAGAAGAGGTGGCAAAATTACATAGAAGAACTATTCAAGAACGAGCTTAACATCCCTGATAACCACAATGGGGTGGTTATTGACCTCAAGCCAGACATCCTGGAATGTGAAATCAAATGGGCCTTAGGAAGTCTAAACAACAACAAAGGTGGTGGAGGTGACAGTATTCCAGCTGAGCTATTCAAAATCTTAAAAGATGATGCAGTAAAAGTGCTACACTCAATTTGCCAGCAAATTTGGAAAATTCAACGGTGCGCTACCTCAGAATTACAAGGTTCTGACATTTTCGTCAAAAATGAGTTAAGAGTGTGACAATGTTGTATCTACCATGACTTAATTTTTTAACAACTTATTTCATAAAATTTCTAAATAGATTTGCCATAAATAGCAAAATTACAAGGTTTTCGCACAAAAACTCAGAACTATAGGGTTCTATTTGCAGCAGCCAATTGTCATGCTTGGCTGCTTCCATGTGACGGAACAAGGATGGAGCCTGCAGCGCCTAGCATTGCCTCCATTTCTGGACATGTGAATACTGAAATAATGTCTCTTTTCCATGATATGGAAGCAAGTTCAGACTTATATGAAACGAGTGGATCCAAGTATGTTCCAGAAACTGAAGATGACCAATCGGATATGGAACTTTTAATTGAAAACAAGGGCTTAAAGTTCTGTGCTTTAAGTCTATATCATTCACTAATGCTATTGTAATGCAGGCCCGGAACCCTGCATTTTGATCCTAGTAATAATTGTGGCTATGAGTCACACTCAAATATACATGTTTCAGGGCATTGCAGTTAGAACTGTGTAATCTATATATATAAGAATGGCCGTATGTATGTTCCAGCCATACAATAATTGACCGTATTAATTCATTTCCAAAGGTAGAATCACATTATTGTCATGCTAGAACTAAAATAAGAGTATCTCGAATCTTCATTGAATGTAAGCATCATGTACAAGCTGTATAAAGAAAAAAGCAGCGAAACAGGAACTGAACCAGTCAAACTCTCTTACTATCAAACTGTATTCAACAATGAATTTAACCTGGCATTCCACGTAACCAAAAAAGATTGCGTGGAACATAAAATTGCTTCTTCAATTGGGCAGGTAGAAGAGATGCTACAAAAGAAATAAGATTCACATACCCAACAGAAGAATTTAAGCAGAGATCACAGGCAGGAAGAAAGGAGAGACAAAACTAGGCTCGCAATATGTTTTAACATGGAGAATGTCATCACTTTGCCAAAATCTGGTACAAGCAGGTTTTTTTACAAGTGTAAACTTAACTTGTACAATATCACATACAGGACAAGGGTACTGTGCTATTTGGACGGAATTAATGGGAGGACGTGCTGGAAACGATATAGCTAGTGCCGTGGTACAAATTTTGGAAAACGTAGTGCAAGATCAACATTATGGAGTGACAGCTGCATTCCACAAAATAGAAACTCACACATGTCTTTTGCAATAATAGATTTTCTTTGGAATCACCCAAACATTGAAAGCATTGAAATGAAGTTTTCTGTACCAGGCCATTCTTGCATTCAAGAAGTGGATAATATGCATAGCATAATTCAACATGCTATGCTACCAGCAGAATTCTTTTCACCAGCTCCTTTTCTAAGATTGCTGAAAAAAGCCAAGCAATGCCAGCTGTTCAAAATCATCCAGATGAAGCCAGCACATTTTAAAAATTACTCCATGTGTTGAAAGCAGTTTCAGTACAGTAATGTGCCGTATGCTAAAGTTTCACAACTAAAATTCACCCAGACCCATTCAACAGTAAGTTTCAAGACAACCTTCGCTGTGGAAAATTGGAACATAATCACCATCCATGCCTTTGAAAAGAAGACTTGGTAGTACAGTGGTTTAGAGCACCCTGTTATTAACACAGCTAACTGCAATTACTGCAGGTTTGAATCTTACCAGGCTCAAGGTTGACTCAGCCTTCCATCCTTTCTAAGGTAGGTTAAATGAGGACCCAGTTTGTGGGGGCAATAAGCTGACTTTGTATAAATATACAAAAGTATGAAGGCTATTGCTTAACGCATTGTAAGCAGCCCTGAGTCTCCGGAGAAGGGCGGCATATAAATCAAATTAAAAAAAAAAAAAGACGAGGAGTGTTCGTGGGAAACCTACTTTGCCAACACCACCTGCCACATCTGTTACATTGCCTGTGTCTAAGACAGAGTTACAGGTACACATACTATCCAAAGCAAAACAAGATGACATAGAAAGTATGCTCAAATGGATGCCTAAAGTCGATAATGACTATTACTGCACCATTTTGAGGAAACTGTTATGCAAAACTGGGATTAAATAATAATTTTCAGTATTAAGACATGCATTTACATTGTTACATTTAATGCTGAACCTTCAAATAGTAATTTATAAGCATTTTATGGCCACAAAAACAAATTCGAGTTAATATCAAGTTGAATTCAGTGCTTTTTTCAAAAAAATTTTTATTAAACTTTGTAATTCTCATTTTTATGGTGTAACTAAGTGTGACAAGGTTCTGTCTGATATTCAGAGCCTCCAGTATGACCCCCAAGATGAGTCATCATCGGCTTCATTTTTTTTTCTTGCATGCACTATTTGTTGGTAGGCTCACATACCAAAATTTTTCCTTCTAATTACAATGATATAACTCAATCTTGTCAGTTGGACTCGGGGGCAACATGCGATGTGATGAGCCTTAAGGACAAAAGGAAATTGGCACCTGAGACACCCCTCCAGCCTAGTAGTGCCACGTTAAAGTTATATTCGGGGGAACTGATGGAGTCACTGGGCTTATTTTATACAGAGTGTAACATACGTGGGGTTACTCACAAATTGGAATTTGAAATTGTGGATGTAGATCAAAAGCCATTACTGTCAGGCTCAACGTGTGAGCGTTTGGGACTGATGCGATTTACCATTCCGAGGGAGTTGCATAATGTTGAAACCTATTCCTCCAAAGCCTTGGGGAGACCATTGATAAAGCATCAAGTCCTCCAATTTATAGGGAGGTGTTTGAGGGCCCTATTGCATCTGTTCCAGGAGAGGTTCACTTTCAACTTGATCCCGCTGTCCCTCCAGTACAAAGTGCCCCACGCAATGTCCCTATAGCCATTAAGGCACAGGTTAAAGCACAGTTGGATAAATATGAAGCAGAGGGACATATTGTTTCAGTAGCCGAGCCAACCGACTGGATAAGTAATATGGTGGTGATTAGGAAGTTGGAAAAGATCCGAATTTGCATCGATCCCAAGTTTTTGAATATGGCTTTGAAACGATCGCATTACCCAATGCCAACGTTAGAGGATGTTTTGCACAAGCTGCCTAAGGCACGGGTTTTTACACTTGTTGATGCCAGGGATGTCTTCCTACAGTGTAAACTGGACGAAGAGAGCAGTTATATGACTACATTTTGGACTCCTTGGGGCAGAAAGAGGTGGCTTAAACTGCCCTTTGGTGTCTCTGTAGCACCAGAGATGTATCAAATGAAGCAGCAGGAATTATTGCGTGGCCTCAGCGGAATTGAGCTTATAGCTGACGATATCCTTATAGTTGGGTGTGGCGACACTGATGATGAAGCGGAGCATGATCATGACGGGAAATTGATGGCACTATTGGAGCGGTGTAAGCAGGTGAAGCTGAGGCTCAGTATAAAGAAGCTGCAGTTCGACTTCCGGTTTCCTCGTCTTCGGCGGCGACGGTGCTTTCTTTTAGCACCGCCACCCCCGCCGCTTGTAGAGCCGCTTCCTGACTGCGAAGCGGCTTGAAATCTTCGAAATCCTTAGGATTAAAGAAGAAGAGGCAGCAGGGCACAGGTAGAGCCCCTGCAACCCCCCCAGGGAACTGTTTCTGGGGAGGAAGCAGGCGCGGCTCCCTTACAACCTGCTGAAACTCCGGGCGGCGTGGGACGTCTTCTGCTTTTGCAGAACAAGCCGACCTCAGGAAACCTTTAAAGAGCGAGGAAATAACTCAAATAAACATCCGCAATCCACCTGAACCCTGAAATTTTGAACTGCAAGTATTAGTTCTTTGCTGAACTTTTTTACTGAAGTGAAAGTCTCGGAATGAGTGAAAGTGATTGAAAAAATATGGCGCTCAGCAAATGAATTAGTGGGTGTGGATTGGTGAAGTTATCTTGTCTTGCTACAAAGTTAAAAAGTTGTTACAGAGTTGCTCCGGCTGCAACAGAAATAAGAGGAAAATCTCTCCCTTTTACTTGTCTTTGCTGCATTATAGCTTTGTCTTGAGTAATTCTGGGGGACTTTTTTAGAAGGTATTGTGGAGGTGGCAGAAGAGGCGGACCCTCCCTTTTTAAGAAAGCTAGCTTACGTGGCAGGATGGCTTCAAAAAAGCAGGAAGGCAAAACAGGGGGGGGATCCCCCCCACGTAAGCAGGATACGCAGTCACAAGCCCAAAAAAAAGATTTGGATATGGGAGAATTAAAAGCATTCATTTCAAATATTTTGGATGAGAAATTTCAAGACATGGATGATAAAATAAATAAAATAGATGAAAAAATTCAAAAGTCACAACAGGAAATTATGCAGGAAATGCAGCAGAGCCAAAAGATGGTGACCAAAAAAATAACGGATGTGGCGTCTGGTCTGGCAGGATTTATTATGAAAGTTGAGACAAAAGTGGATGAATTTAAATTAGAAGTTAATGCTAAGATGAAAAATAATGATCATAAATTTCTTGATGTTGATGACAAGATGCAGAGAGTTGAGAATGATATGGTTATGATGCAATTTCGTGCAATGGAATTTGCTATAAGGCTTCGAGGAATTAGAGAAGAGGAGAGACAAGATTTGAGACAGATCTGTGCCGAAGCCCTAGCTGTGATTTTAAAAGTTGAACCTGAGACGGTTTTTTGTAAAATAGATAAAATCTATAGAGTTAACTCGTGGGTGGCCAGACAAAGACAACTGCCTAGAGATGTGGTCATATATTTTACAGACAGAGCAATAAGAAATGACATTTTGCAAAAATCTTTTCTCACTTCTGTGCAAGTGAGCGGATCCAAGATTACAGTCTACAAGGAGCTCCCACCTAAGATGTTGAAATCTAGAAAAGAGTATGGTTTTCTTGTTAAAGAACTGCAGAGTAATCAAATCCCATTTCGTTGGGACGCCCCAACTGGCATAATTTTGAGATATAAGGGAGAGAAACACCGTCTGAATACTGTAGAGAAGGCGGAGCAATTTTATAATGACATCTTTAAAGAAAGAACCCCATCCCCACGCACATCTACAGTTTTGGAGATTAAAGAGAGGGATAAGAAGCAACCTCAAGAATGGCAACAACAATCTAAGGAGGAATTAGCAGAGTTGAAGGGTGCTGAAGGAGGTTTTCTGGATGAGCCCTTGCTGGAACCTTCCCCAATCTCGGAGCTGGCTTGGGCGGCTGAAGTTAAGGATCAGCGTATAACTCGAGCAAAAGCCAAGGAACTTAAAGAAAAGTTACAGCAGGAGAGACAAGACAAGGCTGGGGCTGTGGGAAATGCAGGACAGAGGGTCTCAGATGAAATCCTAAGGTTCTGCGCTTCGCTCCAGAAGGAGAATAATGATGATTAAATGTTTATCTTGGAATGTGAATGGGTTGAATGTAACACAAAAAAGGAAGAAAGTATTTGCATATTTAAAACAACATAATAATGATATAATTTGTTTACAAGAAACGCATATTACAGTTCAAGATCAAAATTATTTGAAAAATTCCAAATTAGGAACATATTTTATATCTTCAACTAACCAAAAAAAGAATGGTGTGGTCATTTATGTAAACAAAAAATTAACAGCCAAACTTATAGAAGCTGATCAAGATGGTAGGTTTGTAGCAATTGAATTACTTTCTGCTAATAGTCAAATTCTTCTGATAGGAATTTATGCTCCTAATCAACAACAGGACTATTTTTATAAAATGCTGCATACTAAAATACTTCAATGGGATTATAGATCTATTTTAATTATGGGAGACTGGAATGGATTAATTGACTCTAAATTAGATAAAAAGACTTTGGCAAAATCAAGAATTAGATTACCACAGACTTTTTTTGATATGAAAGAAGACCTGGAATTAAAAGATATTTGGAGAATATATAACCCAAAAGAACTGGACTATACTTTCTTCTCTGACAGACATAGAT
This sequence comes from Arizona elegans, assembly GCA_022577455.1. Lineage (NCBI taxonomy): Eukaryota > Metazoa > Chordata > Lepidosauria > Squamata > Colubridae > Arizona > Arizona elegans. Next base: position 163,925,667 of record JAKOOJ010000001.1, read on the forward strand.
CCTTTTCCAGGATTGATTTTATTTTGTTGTCTGATGATTTACTTGTTAGGACAAAAAGAACAAAGATTCTGCCAAGAACTTTGACTGATCATAGCCCAGTCTGGATAGAAATCGAGACTTGTAAGAATGAGAGACGCTCTTGGAGATTAAATGAAAACTTGTTTAGATATGAGAAAAATATAATAGAACTTAAAAAGCATCTGAAAGAGTTTTTTGAAATGAACTTGAATAAAGGCACCCCAATGGAAATTGTGTGGGACGCAAGCAAAGCTTATATGAGAGGGGTGCTTATACATATGAACTCTAAACACAAGCGGATTCGACAAAAGAAAAGACTTGAATTGGAAGCAGAAATAAAGGACAAAGAACAGTTACTTATTAAAAATCCAACAGATGAAAGAATACTTAGTGTTATAAAACTTCTGAAAGACCAATTTCAAATGCTTATAGCGGAACAAGTTGCAACAAATTTACAATATGCGAAGCATAATACATTCTGCAATGCTAATAAACCAGGCAGGTGGTTGGCTTACACATTAAGGAAGAAACAAAGCATACGGACTATTGATAGTGTTGATATTGGGGGGAAAGAAGTTTTTCAACAGAATTTAATAAAAGAAGCTTTTCTTCAATATTACACTAAACTATATGCCAGAGAGGAGGTGCAGAACGGACTTATAGAAAAATATTTGGACAATAAAAGAGTTACAAAAATCACTGAGCAACAAAAAGAAAGAATGGATTATCCCATAACAGAGGAGGAGATAATAGCAGCAATAAAACAATTAAAAACAGCCAAAGCTCCTGGAACGGATGGTCTGACAGCAGTGTATTATAAAACTTTACAGGCAGAAATGGTGGAACAACTCAGAGACTTATTTTGCAACATACAACAAGGGGGAAAAGTACCTCCATCATGGACTACAGCTTATATTTCTTTGATACCAAAAGAGCAAGCAGGTCCTAAAAAACCGGAGAATTACAGACCAATATCTCTTTTGAATACGGATTATAAAATTTACGCAAAAGTATTAGCCAACAGACTGATGCCAGTAATTCAAAAGGTGATTCATGATGACCAAGCGGGATTTATTGAGGGTAGGCACATGAAGGACAATGTAAGGCAAGTAATAGATTTATTGGAATATCTTGAGAAGAATAAACAGATCCCTGCAGTGCTGGTCTTTCTGGATGCAGAGAAGGCCTTTGATAGAGTGGATTGGAATTTTCTATTAAAGACATTAAAAAAGATGGACTTTGGGGACCAATATATACAGGCGGTCTCAGCAATTTATCAAGAGCAAAAGGCACAGATCATTATCAATGGAAGTTTGACAACAGAGTTTAAAATTGAAAAAGGAACAAGACAGGGATGTCCACTGTCCCCATTGTTGTTCATTTTAACACTAGAAGTCTTGTTAAATACAATAAGGGATTCTAACACATTGAAAGGTATAATGATAAGGCAAGAGGATTACAGAATAAAGGCATTTGCAGACGATCTGGTTGTTACCCTAACACAGCCAATGGAATCGATAATCCAGATGAAGGACATTATACAAGACTTTGGTAAAGTTTCAGGTTTCAGATTGAATCAGAGAAAAACTAAGATGGTAGTTAAAAATATGACACAAGATCGTAAACTGGAGTTAGAAAGGAGGGCAGGTTTTGAGATTGTACCAAAGGTAAAATATCTAGGAGTTCAGGTTGCAGAATCAAATATGAAATTGTTTCAAAATAACTATGAGGCGTTGTGGCGAGAGGTGCAAAAAGATATGGAGACTTGGAAAAAACTGCAGCTGTCTTTACTTGGAAGAATAGCAGCAGTTAAGATGAACATTTTGCCAAGATTTCTTTTTTTGTTTCAAACGATTCCGGTGCTCAAAAATGATAAACAACTAAAAGCATGGCAAACTGGTGTCAACAAATTTGTCTGGAACGAGAAAAAACCAAGAGTAAAAATGAAAATCATGCAAGACATTCCAGAAAGGGGAGGTCTCAAACTTCCAAACCTACAATTATATTATGATGCAACAGCTTTGACTTTAGTAAGTGATTGGTTTGGAGGAAAAAAGACTGGAATATTGAATGCAGAAAGTTTTGATCTGGAATTTGGATGGCATGCTTACTTATTTTATGACAGCAAAGTGGATAAAGTATTTAAAAGCCATATACTTAGAGATTCTTTGCTGAGAGTTTGGAAGAAGCACCGAAACAACTGGAATTATAAAATACCGTTATGGTTGGATCTTGGTCATACCTTGTGGAATACAAATATAATGTCACTCGGGGGGTTTTTATATAAAGAGGTTCTTTTTACAGATGCGGGCAGATGGCAGCTGAAGACATTACAGACATTGTTGGCTGAAGGGATTAATTTAACTTGGTTACAATATAATCAACTGCAATTGAGATGGAAAGAGGACCAAAAAACTGGTATTATGATGTATGAGGAAGAATTAGTTAGACATATAAAAGAGAAAGGCCCAATGCATATTAAAAGACTTTATAATGTCTTGTTAGAAAGGGATTCAGAAACTGAACTAGTTAAAGATTGTATGGTTAAGTGGGCACAAAATTTTGAGGAACCAGTGATGTTGGAAACATGGGAAAAAATTTGGGTTCAGAATGTTAAATTTACACAGTCGCAGAATCTGCGGGAAAATTTCTATAAAATGTTTTATAGATGGCATTTAGATCCAAAAAAATTGTCGTGTATGTACCCTAGTGTCCAGCCTAAATGTTGGAGATGTGACTGCTTAGACGCTACATATTATCATGTTTGGTGGACCTGTAAGAAAGTTAAGGCTTTTTGGGTAAAAATTTGGTGGGTCATGCAGAATGTTCTAAAGAAAAAAATTCAATTTTCTCCACAACTGTTTTTATTGGGTATAGTTAAGGGTTTTACATTGGGGGAAACAAAATTGATACTGTACATGATAACTGCAGCAAGATTGTTGATAGGTAAATACTGGAAAAATGAAGCGCTGCCTACGATTGAGGAATGGACTTTGAAGATGGCCAGTTTTGCAGAGATGGCGAAGATTTCAGCATATCTAAAAGATTGTTCTCAAGAGACCTATGAATGGGAATGGAAGAAGTGGATAAATTATGTTCAGCACAAATATCAAACTGGGAAGTATCAAATAGCCTTTATTTAAAAGCGTTATATAAGATAGAAACATTTTAGGGTTGAGGATAAAAATTTGCTAGAAAATGTTATATTAAGATAGAAATATTTTAAGGTTAAGGATGAAAATTTGTTAGAAAATGTTATATTAGGATAGAAATATTTTTAAGGTAATCAGGATGAAAATTTATTTGAAAATGTTATACTAAGATAGAAATAGGTTAATGTAATGAAGATGAAAATTTGTAAGGGGGAGGGAGGGGTTCAAGTTTTATATACAAAGGAGGGTTTTTTCCTTTTATCTGACATGAGCATACTAGGAAGTCTGGGGGGAGGGGAGGGTTAGGGTGGGCTGGGGAGGTTGGGAAGTCTGGGGGGGGTAGTGGGGGGGGGGAAAGGGGGTGAAAATGTAATTGTAAAACTTTTGCAATAAAAAAAAAAAAGAAGCTGCAGTTTAAGGTGCGAGAAGTCCGCTTTCATGGACATATTTTAACATCACAGGGGTTAAAAGCGGACCCAGGCAAGATCAGAGCTATTGTGAACATGCCACCGCCTACTGATGCTAAAGCAGTGCAGAGATTCATTGGCTTTGTTACATATCTAGCAAAATTTTTGCAACATTTATCTGAGGTGTGCCAGCCATTGAGACGTCTGTTGGATAAAGACACAGTTTGGCACTGGCTCCCTAAACATGACCAGGCAGTGCAAGAGATAAAACGCTTGGTTACTACTGCTCCAGTATTAAAATACTATGATGTTACAAAGATGGTTACTATTCAAAGCGACTCAAGTAAGAACGGTCTGGGATGCTGTCTGTTACAAGAAGGTCAGCCAGTTGCATACGCGTCCAGAGCGCTTTTGCCAGCAGAGTTAAACTATGCTCAGATCGAGAAAGAATGTTTAAGTATCGTATTTGCTTGCCAGCGTTTCCATTATTACCTTTATGGTAGAGATATAATTACAGTTGAAACTGATCACAAACTGTTAATAACTATATTCAAAAAGCCTCTTCTGTGTGTCCTGAAGCGTTTGCAAAGCATGATGCTCAGTTTACAGCATTATAATCTTGATGTCATTTTTAAGCCAGGACGTGAAATGTATATCAGCGATACCCTGAGTAGAGCCACAGTAGATCAGACAGCTACGGGAGGAGAACATGAATATCAGACGGTTTGTTGGCTGCAACAGGAACAAATATGTTTTGCTGAAATTAACCAAACAGATTATCTTAATGTTACGAATCAGCGGTTATAGCAGTTGAGGCAACATACGGATGCTGACGTGGCCCTACAGACACTAAAGAATATCGTGCTGAGTGGGTGGCCGGATGTGAAAGAGGCAGTTCCCATGATTGTAAGGGAATACTGGTCCTTCAGAGATGAGATCGCTGTACAAGATGGCATTCTGTATAAGGGTCCAAGAGTTATAGTGCCAAAGTTATTGAGATCGGAGATGTTATTGCGCATCCATTCAAGCCATATTGGTGGGGAGGCATGCTATAGACAAGCCCGTGACACATTGTACTGGCCAAATATGCGAGGCGAAATTGAGGATTTTGTCAGTAATTGTACCATCTGTAATGAATATCAGCAACAGAAAGAAACTATGATGTCACACGAGATACCATCCCGACCCTGGCAGATCATTAGTATGGACTTGTTTAATTATGCAGGGAAAGAGCACTTGATAATAGTGGACCATTATTCGGATTATTGGGAAATTGACCTCCTTCCAGACCTGTCAGCTGAGACCACCATCAAGAGATGTAAGTCTCGGTTTGCACGTTACGGGCAACCAAATGTAGTGATTACAGATAATGGTCCTCAATTTGTAAGTCTGCAATTCAAGAAATTTGCTGCTGAGTGGGAGTTTGATCATATTACTTCATCGCCACGTTATCCGCAAGCGAATGGAAAAGCCGAATCAGCTGTAAAGATTGCTAAGAACTTATGTAGGAAAGCACATGGCGAATGTAGCGATCCGTGGAAGGCTATTTTACATTGGAGGAATACTCCAACTGAAGGTATGGATAGTAGCCCAGCACAAAGATTAATGTCACGGAGATTAAAGACGTCCTTACCCGTGGCAAATAAGTTGCTTGAGCCCGTGGTGATACAAGGGGTCCCGGAAAGGCTACGGCAGAGAAGGCAAGTGGCGAAGGCCAAATATGATAGATCTGCAAGAGACTTGCCAGAGTTAAAGGTGGGAGAACGAATTCAGATGAGACCACTGCCTGGAGATTGGACTGGCCGTTGGGAAAGAGGTACCTGTTTACAACAAGTGGCACCTCGCTCCTATTTGGTGGAGGTTGGAGGAACCCGATATCGGCGGAACCGTGTGGACTTGCGTGTGGCTGAGCAACCAGACTTGCATGTGGCTGAGCAACCAGACTTGCGTGTGGCTGAGCAACCAGACTCCTCATATTCAGTGGGTGGGTCAGAGCCAGTTGCCAAGCCAAACCTACTTAAGGATAATAATGAATGCTCGTCTGACATTGATGACAGTCCTGAGCAAGTTGGTGCATCTGGTGATAGCCAAACATCCGAGGCTTCAGAAAATGGCGAGCGAAGAGATTCGGCCTGCGTGAGAGAGTCAGGTGTGAGAGAGCCGGTCGTTACTCGGAGTGGTAGATGCTCACGCCCCCGATAGACTCAAGTTGTAGAAAGTGTTGCTGTTATTAGAAAAGGGGAGATGTTACGGGGTTGTGTTGCTTTTAATCTTTATCTCTATGTGCCTCTATGAGGTGTTTCCGGTTCCTGGGTGTTGCCTTTGAAGACGCTTTATAAGCGTTGTTTGTTAGTTTTACTTTGTTAATAAAAGCTTATCCGAAACACTCTCCCCCATTTCCATCAATATGTGAACCTTGCAATCAGAGGTGGGAATACATTGGATCTTGCTTATTCTAACATCAAGAATGCATTCCCCACCCTCACCTTGGTTCTTCTGACCATCCCTCTGTTTTGCTTATCCCAGCATATAAGCAGTAGTGGGATTCAAATAATTTAACAATTGATTCTCTGCCCTAATGACCGGGTAGGTGGGCACAGCCAGGGGCATGACATCACTCAGTCTCCTCAGCACTCAGCACAAAACGGGGTGTGGGGGTTAATTACAAAATGTGGGCTTTGCTTTGTGACATCCAGATCTAGCAAGCAAGGTGTGTGAACTGCACAGAAAATACATTTTGTTTGGTTATGAAAAAATATTCCCAAAGTCAGATGCATACTAAAACAGCAAATTTTGAAGCTCCAGGTAAAGAGGATTCATTTTAGGATGAGTAACCACAGTTTGCATGTTAGACATTACTAAAGGATTGCTGAGAAACTGCATTTTAAAGAACATTTGAGGGAGGGATGCAGAATAGCCCTTCTCTACCTGAGGCTGTAAAGACCAATCAAACTATTTTTTATCAACACTTATGAGGACCACCAAACTTTGGGTTCAGACCAAAGTCTTGGTTCAGACTCCAAGTCTTGATATTAAAGGCCCAAAACCTTGGTCAAGACTGAATGTTCCTCCCTCTGCCAAGAAAGAGTTGCTGAAATGACACAAGGTATTTTTATCTGTAAAAGAGCAGACTGACCCAGACAGATGCATCCTGTTGTTCAGTTCTGCATTCCACCCTAAATGTCATGTATAACATATGATAGTGTATGCAACTCCCTGTATATTCCTGTGACTCCCTTTTTCCCTTTTATCTGTTACCAAACGTCTGGACTTGGCGTCTTTCAGTTCCTCTTAAGACCATATATGTCTAAATGTACCACCCAGATGATGTATACGTAATTTAGAATATAAGAACTATGCCTTTGTAAACCCTTCGGGGTTCAAACATTTTGCTGTGTTGTTGCTGTTTGAACCTTTATGCATAATAAAATCTTTCCTGCATTGAAGAGCTTGGCCTAGTCCCGTCTTTTCCTACAACAGTTGATGGCGAATCCGCCAGGACTCTGAGGCTGAGGCAATATTTTGCTGAGGGCCATTCAACCCCTCGAGCCCTCGGGGCAGCCGCTCCTGAATATCCTCTGGGCGCCACGGGAGTATCCAACTTCCGGGAGGCGGCAGCGACGGTGTTGTGAGCGAGTCCAAGAACCCTGTGGTGTAGGAAAGGAAGTGTGAATGGTTCCTGGACAGGACGTATGAAGTGAAGACACCTCAGGCGAGTATATGTAAGAGATTGTTACCTGTCTCATTTGAAGACAGACGAGGGGACCTGATCTCTCCCCTGGACTCGGGACGACTGTCCTAAAACAGTCCGTGTGAGGTAATTGTGTGGGAAGGTTAAGTCGCCGCATTTCTCATCAGTGGCCGTGAGTTCCGGGGCTGTGAGTCGGTGGCAGTGTGTTAGGATGGGGGGGAATACCCAGAGCATGCCCAACATTCCGTTGGCATGTATGTTGAAAGGATTTGATAGTTATTTTGGGGATCCCTCATATCCCAAAGTGACAAAAGAACGTTTAAAGTATTTATGCAAGAATGTGTGGCCCTATATGGGAACTGGGTGGCCGCCGGAGGGCTCTTTTAAGGAGGAAGTGGCAGATGAGCTGTGGGGGATGATAGCGGTAGCCCAGGAGAAATACCCAGATCAGTTTCCATACATAGATCAGTGGGTGAATGCATTAAGTGAAAAAGCTGATGACTTGTTGCAATGTCAAGCTGAGATGGTGCGTCTTTGTGTTGCTAGACCAAGAAATAAGTATAGTAGAAGGAATACTGTGAAGGAAGGGAGAGAGAAAGGAGGGAAATATGTGAGGACGCCGTATAGGACACGAAAGGTTTTGGTTGGGGATGAGGAAGAGGTCGTTCACCATCCTCCCAGTGCTCTGCCGTTGCCGCCATATCAGCCGCCTGCTGTTGGGGGTGCTGTTGGTGGAAGAGTGCCAGATGACCAGGCAGGGAAGGACGATGACAGGAAGGGTCCTAAAGTCAAAACTAGCCCATCTACAGATGAAAGTGGTCAGAGTGATGTGGAAGAAGATGAGGAGACTCGTGGAGCAGTTGCTCCTCCATCCTGGTCCTTCTTGACCTCTCAGCGGCGTTCGATACCATCGACCATGGTATCCTGCTGCAGCGGCTCAGGGGGATAGGGTTAGGAGACACCGTTTTACGGTGGTTCTCCTCCTATCTCTCGGGCCGTCTGCAGTTTGTTTGGGCAGTGGGTCAGGGATCCTCCCGGAGGCCTCTCACTTGTGGGGTGCCTCAGGGTTCGGTTCTCTTTCCTCTGCTCTTTAATATCTATATGAAACCGCTGGGTGAGATCATCCGTGGTTTTGGGGTGAGGTATCATCAATATGCTGATGATACCCAGCTTTTTATCTCCACCCCTGACCACCCTAGGGATGCCCTTTCCGTGATGTCCCACTGCCTGGAAGCGGTGCGGGTTTGGATGGGGAGGAACAGGCTTAGACTCAACCCGTCCAAGACTGAGTGGCTGTGGATGCCGGCATCCCGGGATCTGGAGGTTCCATCCTTAATGATCGGAGGTGAAACCCTTGCTCCCTCTGATAGGGTCCGCAACTTGGGTGTCCTCCTGGATTCTCGGCTGTCTTTAGATGACCATCTGACGGCCGTAACCAGGGGGGCCTTCGCACAGGTCCATCTTGTGTGCCAGTTGCGCCCGTTCCTAGACCGGGATGCCCTCGCCACGGTCACTCATGCCCTTGTTACCTCTAGGTTGGACTACTGTAACACCCTCTACATGGGGCTGCACTTGGGATGTGTCCGGAGGCTTCAGCTAGTCCAAAATGCAGCCGCGTGGGTAGTTACGGGGGCGTCTAGATACTCCCGTGTAATACCTCTCCTGCGTGAGGTGCACTGGCTACCGGTGGCACTCCGGATACGTTTCAGGGTGCTGGTGCTCACCTATAAAGCCCTTCATGGCTTAGGCCCAGGGTACTTGCAGGACCATCTCCAGCCGTTCTCCCATCGTCCTGTGCGCTCTCACAGAGTCGGCCTCCTCAGGGTGCCGTCGGCCAAACAATGTCGGCTGATGACCCCCAGAGGGAGGGCATTCTCTGTGGGAGCCCCGACCCTCTGGAATGGATTGCCCACTGAGCTCAGGACAGCCCCCGACCTTCTTTCCTTCCGTCGTGAGCTGAAGATGTGGCTCTTCCGCCAATTAAACTGATCCGTTTGGGGGTACACTGGTATAATTTTAAATCGTTTTTTAATTGGGTTACCAATCTTAATTTGGTATTGTATTGTGATTTGTATTGAAGTTGTCATTTTGTAAGCCGCCTTGAGTCCCTAGGGAGAAAGGCGGCATATAAATCGCAATAAATAAATAAATAAATAATTATTAGGTAGGGATCTGCTTAGTAAATTAGGGGCAACTATTTCTTTTGATGAGGGTCGACAAAGAGTGATGGTGAGGCATTCCCCGGAAGAGATTTGGAGATTGATGGTAGGAAGACAAATTAATGAAGAACCCAAGGGTGTTTTATGGACTCAGTTTAATGTGCCAGGGCTATGGGCGGAGGATAATCCTCCGGGATTCGCAGCTCATCATCAGCCGGTAGTGGTAGAAATGAAGCCGGGTGCTGTTCCTATATGCATAGGCCAACGACCTGTTTCCAGGGAAGCAATCTATGCTGTATATGAAAACATTCAGAAATACCTAGAGGCAGGAGTCCTGATACCTATTCAATCTCCCTGGAATACTCCAATTATTCCAATAAAAAAGGTGGACGGCTCTTACCGCCCGGTGCAGGATCTGCGCCCCGTGAATGCCCTAACAGTAACCCTACACCCCGCTGGGTCAAATCCCTATACTCTCCTTAGTTTAATCCCGCCCCGAGCTGCTTGGTTTTCTGCTATAGATTTGAAAGATGCTTTCTTCACAATACCCATCCATCCAATTAGTCAGCCTTTGTTTGCATTTGAATGGGAGCACCCCAGGAATGGAACAAAATCACAATATACTTGGACTAGGCTCCCCCAAGGGTTTAAAAATTCCCCTACCTGTTTGGGACTGCGTTGGCAAAAGATCTGCAATACTATGTGCCATGCCAACAGGGGGATACTGTGTTACAATATGTAGATGATGTTTTAGTAACAGGACAAACCGAAGATGCTTGTTGGGAAAATACTAAGGCGCTGTTAGATTTGTTGTTGGAATGTGGATATAGAGTTTCCCGGAGAAAGGCTCAGCTTGTGAAACAGTGTGTTAGGTATTTAGGATATGATGTTGAACAGGGATGTCGAGCGCTAGGACCTGAGAGGAAGCAAGCCATTTTGGCTCTGGCTGAGCCTCAGACAAAGAGACAGTTGTGCAGCTTTTTGGGGCTGGCAAGTTTTTGTCATATTTGGATTCCAAATTTTGCTTTGATGGCAGCCCCGTTGTATGTCGCAACGAGGGGGGGCGAATATTGAACCACTTGAGTGGGGGGGAGAGCAGAAGAAAGCATTTCGTGACATCAAGGAAGCTTTAACACAAACCCCTGCGTTAGCTTTGCCAAATTTACAAAAGCCTTTCAATCTATATGTGGATACTAATAAAAATGTTGCTTTGGGGTGTTGACTCAGCCTCTTGGGAGTTGGCAGCAGCTGGTGGCTTATCTTTCCAAACAGCTGGACGGAGTTGCAAAGGGCTGGCCTCACTGTCTCAAAGTATTAGCTGCTACTGCGGAACTAATTCAGGATTGTAATAAACTTACTTTTTCCTGTCCTATCAATGTACATACTCCTCATGCAGTGCAGTCTGTGCTAGATGCAAAAGGGCATTTGTGGATTAGTGGACAGCGTTTAGCAAATGTGAGAAATAAAGAAATTAGGATTATTCCTGTAAAGCCATATAGCCTAAGTTACGCCATTTTAAAATCATGTCAAGGCTTTATTATACTCTGTATAACCTGATTATATAATTTAGCTGACAGTTTAAGGAACATGAGAACGGAATTGTGTGGTTCCTGTGTTCTTGAGGAAGTTGTGTTCTTGAGAAAGTGTTTATCTAGCAGGAAGTATGCTTCAGGTCAACTTGACCTCGTTAAGAAGGGGAAGTACGCATATGCTGATATTACATGTATAAGCAATATTTTTAAGTAGGGTATTTTTATATATTGGAATTATGGGGACTTTCCATAATGGGGATATCATGTGTTTATGGGTTTATCTGTTATATAAAGTCTGAAATTGTACTCAAGGGACATGCTTGTATCCTGTAAGATGTAACCTGAAATTGTATAAAAGACGGCGAGAACGAATGGTAAATTGCTCCCTCACTTTGAGGGGGACCTTTGCAAAGAAATAATTAATAAATTGTATTCTTGTCTTATCTCTCAACTCTCTGTCGGTTATTTTCTGGGTGACAGGCATTTCCTGTGTATCACAGCAAAGTATCAGGCTATCATGATTGAAAATCCGCAAGTACGCTTGGTTGTTTCTAATAGATTGAATCCCGCTACTCTGCTACCAACCGAGTTAGAACCGGTACATGATTGCTTACAGGTACTTGATAAGGTGTATTCAAGCCGGCCGGATTTGACAGATATACCTTTGCCGGATGCCAAACTTAATTGGTATACGGATGGATCCAGTTATATGGTGGAAGGAAATAGAGTGTCTGGATATGCAATCGTGGATGATGAAGGAGTGGTAGAAAGTGGTCCATTGGGAAAAGGACATAGTGCACAGATAGCTGAATTGTGGGCAGTAATAAGAGCATTGGAAAGAGCCAAAGGTGAAAGTTTGAATGTATGGACACACAGCAAATATGCTTTTCTAACTTTGCATGCCAATGGGGCAGTGTACAGAGAAAGGGGATTCAGAGATTCAGCCAGAACGTATATTTTGCATGGACATTTGATAAGTCGGTTGATTGATGCGGTACAGCAACCCAAGAAAGTGGCGGTGATGCATTGCAAGGGACACCAGAGAGGAGATGATAAGGTGGCATTGGGAAATAGGGCAGCTGATCTGGAAGCAAGAGAGGCAGCCAAGCGTCTAGAACCAACTCCTGATTTATCAATATGTGTAGCCATGGATATGGGGGTGATACCTCCTGAAATTAAACCTACCTATTCCCAACAAGAAAGTGTAAAAGCTGTAACAGATTTAAAAGCTAGAGTAGAAAGTGGATGGTATGTTTTGCTAGATAAGAGAGTGTATGTGCCGTCGTCTGTAGCTTGGACACTAGCTCAATTAGCTCATGATACTACTCACATGGGAAAGACAGCCCTGGAAGCAGCTTTAAAGAGAGATTATTACATCAATGGGCTAGCAGGTATTGCTGCTGGGGTGGTAGCTAAGTGCGTTACCTGTGCAAAGGTCAATCCTAGACAGGGACCCCTGCTGCCCCCTGGAGCAATACCTCGTGCATATATTCCCATGGATTATATCATGATTGACTTCACAGATATGCCAAGGTGTGGATTGTTTAAAGCTATGTTGGTCATAGTGGATATCTATACCGGGTGGCCTGAAGCGTTTCCTACCAAGACTAAACAGGCAAGGGAAGTGGCAAGAGTGTTGTTAAAAGAAATCATCCCTAGGTTTGGAATGCCTACTAATATATCTTCTGACAACGGTCCTGAATTTGTTCATCACATTAATCAGACGGTGTCTCAGGCAGTGGGGATCAGGTGGAGATTTCACAGTGCATTTCACCTGCAATCAGGAGACGCTATAGAGAGAATGAACAGAACTCTAAAAGAAAGAATAACTAAAATTTCTACGGAAAGTCATTTGAAGTGGCCTGATGCGTTGCCATTAGCCCTGTATGCAGTTAGAAGCTCTCCGAGAGGACAGCATAAATTGTCACCTTATGAATTGATGTTTGGGCGACCTCCGAACCTCCTGAGAAAACACTTGGAAGGGTGGCCAGACTTAGGTCATAAGGGGGGTGTTTGGAATATAGAAATGGTGCAGGAATTAAATAAGCAAGTTGAGAAACTACAGAGATATGTAATGGAGCAGGTACCCCCTAGACTAATGACTTACTGCCATCCCTTTAAACCTGGAGATCAAGTGTGGGTAAAGCATTGGAAGAAAGAACAGCTAGAGGGGAGATGGAAAGGACTTTTCACTGTTGTTATGTCTTCTCCACTTGCTATTAAGATTGCAGAGTCCAAGTCTTGGATCCATTGGACACGGGTCAAAGCAGCAGCAGACACGAGCTGGAAGGTGTCCATGGACCCGAAAAATCCAACTAAGCTTACTTTCAAACGTAACTAAATAAAAGTGTGCTCTATATGTATTAGGTTATTGTTAAGAGTGTATGCTGATGTATTCGAGTGGCAGTACGAAGAAGGAACGTTTGCCCTGCTGAACCACACCAGAAGCTGGTTCCCAGCGCACGGCAGAAGATTGGTACGGACTCATGTGGGAGGATTGGATGTGGGGACTCTGGATAGTAGCAATATTATCTCTTTCCCCAATTATATTCTATCAATACAGACTGAGATTTTGTGGAAAGCCTGAACCCTTTAATATTTTGGTTCAACCACCCCAGTCAATCCCTCCTCCAGAGTTGATCACGTGGTTAGAGTTCCTTGAGGAAGGAAGAAACCCTTGCTAAATCACTCCGAAAGCTGACTTTCTACGCACGGGGGAAGATTGGATGAAGAGGTTTTTGTTTTTTTAATTGGAAAAGTTTTTCAAATACAGATTTTTCCCCCTTTTTCCCCCCCTCCTCCCTAACCCCCCTCACCCTCCCCTCCCCACTTGGCTTCTCCAAAATAAAATCCAAATTAATATCACATTGTATAATACTTTACCATCCTTTTACACCACCCCCCATATGCTAACCATTTCTTTCTAACATTATTATTATATCCCCCCTATACTATACATTTCAAAGCAACATTCAGCTATAAAATTATATAATAAATCCTAATTTGGCATTTATTCAACTCATAATCTACCCATTTCCTCCACCCCCATAACATCCCTTTTCCTAAACTAAACAATCAGTAGCCTAACCTATCTCCATCCACTTTCCTACAGGTCTACCATACATAATATTTTTAATATCTTTGTTCTTCTGCCCACACCACTAAAAGATATTTCCGTATATAAATAAAATCCTCAAATGACTTTAAGTTTGTAATCCATATAGTATCTTCTGTAATGTCTTTCAACTAGATTATGAATTCCATCACCCATGTTAGGGTAACATCAAGTTCTGCTTCCAACAGTATATTCAGTATCTTCAATTACCATCTGCCCCCATCAATAATAAGTGTTTTCAGGCAATGCTACTTTGTAGCTAGTTGAAATAGCTATACAAATCCACTCTCGCTTTCAGCTCTCGTTAACGCTGAAGCCGGGCGCCATTTTCAAGAGACTTTCACTCCTTTATTTTAAAGTTAATCACAGGGCTAGTAAATACTTGCAGTTTCGTTGTTCAAGTTCTTATTCCACCCTGTTTGTTTGGAGAATTCACTTTGTTCTCGATAGAAAGGTTGGTCCTGCCGCCTTGTTCTACAATATGTAGAATTGTCCTCGCTGTCCGGAGCCTTGACAAGCTCAAAGGGAGCCGTGCCTGTTTCCACCCCAGAGGCAAAGGGGTGCTGTCTGGGGGCTCACAGGGGCTCTACCTGCCTCTCGCCGGCTCTATTCGCGATTCCTTCAGGATTCGGAATTTTCGGAGCCGCTTCTCTTGTTTGAAGCGGCTCTAACAGGCAACGGGGCTGGCGGTCCGAAAAAAGACCGTCTTTCGGCGACAGGAACCAAACCGAAAGTCCCTATCCTAATGTTCAACCGAAATGTTGGAGATGTGATTGCTTAGATGCTACATATTATCATATATGGTGGACATGCAAGAAAGCAAAGGCTTTTTGGATAAAAATTTGGTGGGTTATGCAAAATGTTTTAAAGAAAAAAATTCATTTTTTTCCTCAATTGTTTTTACTGGGTATAGTTAAGGGTTTCTCAGTGGGTGAAACAAAATTGATATTGTATATGGTAACAGCAGCGAGATTGTTGGTAGGTCAATATTGGAAAAATGAAGCTATGCCCACTATTGAAAAATGGACTTTGAAGATGGCTAATTTTGCAGAGATGGCGAAGATTTCAGCATATCTAAAAGATCGGACACAAGAGACTTATGTATGGGAGTAGAAGAAATGGATAGATTATGTGCAGAATAAATACCAAACTAGGAAATATCAGATAGCTTTTAACTGAATGTATTATACAGGGATAGAATAACTGAATTTTGGAAGATTTGAATAACATACAGGGGGTGGAGGGGTTCAAGTTTTATAAAATGTGATTTTGATTTGGATTATATTTTGTGGAAGTCCTGGGGGGGAGGGGAGGGTTAGGGGGGGTTAGGGAGGGTTAGGGGGGAAATTGGGATGTAAATGTATTTGTAAAACTTTTTCAATAAAAAATAATAATAATAAGTGTTTTCATATATAAAAAAACCATCCGAGTGACTTTATATTTATATTCCATATAGTATCTTCTGTAGTGTCTTTTGTCTAGATTATTAATTCCAACCACCACATTAGGGTAACAACCAGATCTTCTGCATGCCCCAATTCCATAGTTCTCTTGCCTTATAGCTCAACATATACGTAATCCATTTTTCAAAGAGTCCAAAATAGAAAGTTCCAGTCCACTCTATTAAAGGCCATCTTCCACATCCCAAGAACAACAGCACTGCAGAGATCTGTTATTCTTCTCAAAATAGTATAAGTCTGTAATTTACCTCAGTTATATTTCATGTATCAGCCTTCTATAAATCTCGCTTATTATATTTAATCATCTCTTATATAACTGGCATTAGTCTGTTGGTAAAAAAAAAAAAGAAAAAAAAGTTTTTTATTTAGTTTAAAATTTTTTAGTTTTATAGAACCTGCTTCTTCTTTTCTTAACTTGTTGTGGTTTAGATCTCCATCCTGGTTGCCTTTCTAGGACTTGTATATCAGCTGATTGAATTACATGCTGGTCTGTAACTTGATAAGACATCAAATCGAAATCCAAAGCCGCCTCTCTTATATTTATAGGTAATCCAGCTATAGCCTCTGAAGGAGAATCCAAAAGCGGCTCATCCAAAAAGGCCTCCATTACCTCCATCTCCATCTGCTTAGCCTGGGTTTCAATCTCTTGTTCATTTTGCTTTTCTTTATCCCCCTCCTGTGTTCCTAACACTGATGACATACGTGGAGATGTTGGATCCATTTTAAAAACCTTGTAGTAAAATTCTTCCGCTTTTTCAACAGTATTTAGTTGATATCTTTCTCCTTGATATCTCAATATTATACCAACTGGAGCATCCCACCTAAATGGGATGTTTTGTTTCTTTAACTCAGTCACCAAAAATCCAAAGTCCTTTCTATCTTTTAACATCTTGGACGGCAGCTCTTTGTATATCCAAATCTTCCTTCCATTCATTTCTAGAGTGGAGTTAAAAGACTTTTGCACAATATAATTTCTTATTCCTTTATCAGTAAAGTAAATCACCACATCTCTAGGCAACTGCCTTTGCTTTGCCACCCAAGAATTTACTCTGTAGGCCTTATCAATCTTACAAGATACCTCTTCAGGACTAACCTTTAAAATCACAGCCAGAACTTCAGCAGACATCTTTCTCAAGTCATCTCTGTTATTTTCCTGTAATCCCCTTATTCTGACCGCAAATTGCATGGTTCTAAATTGCATCATTGTGACTTCATTTTCAATCCTTTGTTTTATATTATCTGCATTATAAGATTTGTGATCAGCTTTCTTTATTTTAGACTCTACTTCTGAGCTATTTTCTTGAATATTTATCAAATCATTTTCAATTCTTTGTATCTTATTATCCAGATTATGAATCTTATAATCAGCTTCCTTCATTTTACACTCTAATTCTAAGTTGGTATCTTTAACAATCTTTGTAAATATTTCTGAGAAGGTTTCCAAAGCTGTTATAATCTGTTGTTTCAGATTAGCATACTTTCGTTGTACCAACTCTTTAATTTCCTGTCTAAATTTTTCAAAATTCTGGTTCACAATCTCATCATGTCTTGCCATCTCCTCCAAAACAAATTCCTTTAGGTCTTTAAAACCATTCTTCTGCATCTGCAAGCTCAAAACTTGTTCATGTGATTTGTAAATGGGGGAGCCCCACCCCCAGCTTGGTTGTCTGGCTTTATCAGTTTTAACGCCATCCTGCCACACAAACAGACTCTTTTTAAAGAAAAAGACTTCTCTCCAAACAATATCAATATCAAGTCTCTAAGAAGGAAGAAGCATAAAATAGGAATTTTTCTCTTCACTATTGCGCTATTGCTTCAGATACTTTGTAACATATTAAACTATTCAAACGGAAGGACTTTCGCTTTCAGCTTTCTTCTCAAGCCTCAGCCAGTCACCATTTTAAACTTTCTTTCTTCCCTCTTTCACTCTTTCTTCACTTTTAAAATCACTCATAGGGTTGTTAGAAATACTTGCAATTTAGAGTCCCAGATCCAGATTTCATCCTGCTTGTTCAGACAATCTGTTAATTTTCGTTGATTGGATTGGTCCCATCGCCTGGCTCTGTAAGGCGCAGAGTTCCCCCGAAGCCCGGAGCAGCGGTGAGCTGGATAGGGAGCCACATTCTGCTTCCTCCCCAAGAGTAAAAAAAAACTCTGGAGTTCGCAGAGGGCTCTACCTGCTCTCGCCAGCTCTCTCTCACGTCTCCTCAATGAGACAGAGTTTTTCGAGCCGTATCTCAGCTGTAGAGATGGCTCTTACGGGCGACGAGGCTGGCGGTCCCGAAAGACCGTCTGGCGGCGACGGAAACCAAACCGGAAGCCGGATGAAGAGGTTTTTGATTCTATCTATGCTTATTGTACATTTTCTTTTACTGCTTGTATGTGTTGGTTTTGCAAATGTAAGTGTGGGTGCTGTTGCTGTGCACATTGTATTGATTGTGTTATTTGTATACATTGTAGTGTAGAGTGTGATATAATAATCATAGAGGACGTGTTACAACATTATCTGGTAAACTGTGTAGGTGAACCCTCCTATTATATTCTCAAGCCTAGCCCTACCATACAGGCTATACTGCAAGACGCCAGAAGAGAGGAACAGAAGGAGCATGAAGCGGATAAGTATGTCTGTGAAATATGGTATTGAGTGGTTGTGGGTAAGTGTATTGTTTATAGGAGTGCAAAGTAACTCGGTATGTGTTAGTAATTTGGGTATGTGGAGCAATCCAGAGGAACAACCCCGTATAGTAAAATACTATAACATTGGAACTGGTAGCTGTGATGGTACACCGCCAATTGTGTTTACCCCAGACTGCTGGAATGGTATTCTACCACATCCCTGTAAAACACCAAGGATATTTGACAAAATAGCAATGCTTACCTGCCAGACTCGAGGTTACTCCAATTCTAAAGTGTGTCAATATGTGGGATATGTTCTAAGAAGAAGAATCTGTGCTACCACCCCGCACAAAGGGGGGAGTTTTTCTCTAACCCTGAACTGCGGGACACCCTGGTATTGGGGTTGGGAACGTGTTGCTTCCCCTGCCCAATTGAAACCTGGGTGGCAGGGGACATGCATTTTAAAGGTGGAACCCTTTGAGTTTGGAGTAACAGTGCAGGGTCAGAAGAAAGTAAGAAAAAGTAGAGAACTTAAAAGTCACTTAGGATCTGGACCCTGTATTCCCTGTGTCAGTAAGGATGGAATAGCCATCCGGCTGAGATCGGGAATACCTAATTCTTGTGAGTGGTTTGACTTGACCACTTGTGTTTTTGGCTCAAAACGCCCTACGGTAGTTTACAGGTGTAATGGTACGGAAGGAGTGCTCTGTTATACCCCGAAGAGAGGAGGTTTAATAGTAGAAGAAGTGATTAGAAACCATGCTAAACGAACAACCACCACTACACTGGTTCCTGCATCATGAACTAAAAGAGTCTCTCCTACTACAGCTATAGTAGCTCCTGTAATAGCATCCCTCGTAATGAAACCCACAATAAAACCCAAAGCGAAGCCTAAATTGGAAAGAAAAGAGGAATGCAGTCCATGCATTCAGACTACGATACGGGGTACATTAATCTCTAATACCTTGATATATCACACTAGTAAACCAGATGGATGTTTAACATATACACCGTCCACATGTCAGGTAAACACCACAATTTATCATATGTGTATGCTAAATGGTAAAGTACAATGCTATAACCCTGCCGAAGCCAAGTCAATAACCACATATGAAATGTCAATTTATACAACTGAATGTGGAAGGGAGGAATTGTTAAATAAAATTGAGTTCCGGTCTTTGAATAGGCAAGTAGAATTATCTTTCGATGCTTGCCTAGCCATCAATCGGAATTGTTGGAAAGCCTCATGTGGGACTTTGGAATGGGAAAGAAACTATATGCTGGACCGAAAATATATGTGTTATAATCAAGGTGAATGTCATGACCAAAATACGTATAGTTATTGCCCCTATTGGTCTTGTGTAACTATGTGGTCCGGGGACCCTCCTGTAGGCAATCAGAAGTGTAAGCTAGAAACAGGAGTAGCAACCAGTAATTGTCAAAAGAATAGATGTAATCCTGTTAAGCTTACCTGTACTCCCACTAGAACATGGGATGTAAGGTATGGATTAGGAATTTATGCTAAGGGAGCAGATCCTCATGTAACACTTAGCTGGAAAGTTATTAAAGTCACCAGGAAGTTACAGGATACCAAGGGACTATTTTGGTCATTTTATTTGGAGATGGAAAAACTCAACATACCAGAAATCCCTAAATATGTAACTAATACATTTGTTAAATTAGCTGAAGACATAGCTCACACTTTGAATGTGTCTAATTGTTTTGTTTGTGGAGGGACCAACATGGGAGAGAAATGGCCATGGGAAGCCCAAGAATTGAACTATTCTAAGGTATTGGAAATGGACCAACAAGGTAATTTATCTTATAATAAAGGAAAGGATGGAGATTGAACACTTACCACCAATTTGGTAGACAATGTATGCTTCAAAAGGAAGAGTATAAAGGGATGCAAAGAAGTTGGAAACTTAATGTGAATCGGAAAGTGGGAAAGTAAGGTATGGTGGTCGGGAAGCAATGCCACAGAGGGTATTGATGAGCAGGCCCTATTTAAAATTAAAGGGCTGGCATTTTTGAATGATCCTGATAATCAAACCCTTGAATGGCTGGCGCCTGATGGAGTATATTGGGTATGTGGAAAGATGGCATACGGATACCTACCTAAAAATTGGTGTGGAACATGTGTATTAGGAATAATTAGACCTGGGTTCTTTCTACTTCCTTTAAAGACTAGGCAAATCCTGGGTGTTCCAATGTATGATGAAGTTGGAAATCAGAACAGACGAAAGAGACACGTACATACATCCCTTATAGGAAAAGTTAATGTTGGTGGTAATCAGCATAAGTGGGGAGAGGAGGAATGGCCTGCGGAATGAATTATACAGGTATATGGACCAGCTACATGGGCGGAAGATGATTTGTATGGCTATTGGACTCCTGTGTATATCCTGAACCATTTGATTCGTCTGCAGGCTGTGGTTGAAATAATCACCAATGAAACAGTAAAAGGTCTTACTCAATTAGCCAGAGAAAGTGTTAAATCAAGAACTTATATCATGCAAAATAGATTGGCTTTAGATTATTTGCTTGCTAAGGAAGGAGGGGTATGTGGAAAATTTAATCTAACTAATTGCTGCATTGAGATAGATGAGAGTGGTAGAGTCATAAAAGAAATTACTGATAAAATGGTTAAAATAGCTCATGTACCAGTACCAACATGGAGAGGTCTGAATCTGAAGGATATGTTTTCAGGATGGTGGCCAAAGTTACCTGGTTTGCAAGCAATTGTAAACCTTATTGGATTAATAGCTGCAGGTTGTATATTACTTCCCTATATTCTACCCATTTTTGTTAAAACTATCTCTAACAGTTTATCTTTATTGGCAGAACAAAAGGTAATGGCGATGTGGGAATATGAAAAACTCCAACCAAGGGAGGAACCTGAGTATGTGACTCTTCTGGCTATGTCAGATGAGTCACAAAGGGGGGAGTGAGGAGGACCAAATTTTGGGTTCAGACCAAAGTCTTGGTTCAGAGCCCAAGCCTTGATATTAAAGGCCCAAAACCTTGGTCAAGGCTGAATGTTCCTCCCTCTGCCAGGAAGGAGTTGCTGAGATGACACAAGGTATTTTTATCTGTAAAAGAGCAGACTGACCCAGACAGATGCATCCTGTTGTTCACTTCTGCATTCCACTCTAAATGTCATGTATAACATATGATAGTGTATACAACTCCCTATTTATTCATGTGACTCCCTTTTTCCCTTTTATCTGTTACCAAACAAAAGACTAGGTGTCTTTCAGTACCTCTTAAGACCATATTTGTCTAAATGTACCACCCAGATGATATATACGTAATTTAGAGTATAAGAACTATGCCTTTGAAAACCCTTCGGGGTTCAAACATTTTGCTGTGTTATTGCTGTTTGAACCTTTATGCATAATAAAATCTTTCCTGCATTGAAGAGTTTGGCCTAGTCCAGTCTTTTCCTACAACACTTACACTGGTAAGCCACTGGTATATGAAAATAAGAACAAACTCCAGTCCCCTCTAGTACTGATGATGTTACCTAGTTTGGTAATGAAACATCTGCAAGAAAACCATCAAGCTCAGAGGAACCCACAGTTCAACCCCGAGCTACAAATATTCTCTTCTCTCGAAGAGAGAATTTATTGATAAAATACTTTTTGGTTACTCAGAGCCTGCCTTATATGAGATGGCTCCCAGTGGATTTCATTCTAAATTTTGATATGATTTCTGTAAATAAGGAATGTAGAATTATAATGGCTGAGTCTTTGATCTTTCATACATCAAAAAAATACAAAGCTAAGGAATAAACAAAAACCAGATTTGAAAAAAAAGAAAAGGCTCAGGAAAGAAAAAGAGTGAAAGTGTAAGAAAGAAAGAGGAAAAGAAAGAAAACTGAAAAAAAATGACTTCCAATTTTCTTTAGTACAGATATAAGTAGAAAAATATATCAAACTTTTACTCTAACAATAACATGTCTACATTATTTCCATAATCCCTTATTTAATCACCAAAGCCCAGATCAACTTTTAATTTCAGTTTCTCATGAAAAGTCCAGTAATGTTTCATATTGTTTTAATCACTATTTGTTAATGAAACCACAACTGATTTATTTAATTGCACCAAACTCTAAATAAAACAGGAATGGAAAATCCTAAACTCTAGTGTAGACCCATGCTTCTCAACTTTGGCAACTTGAAGGTGCATGGACTTCAATTTCCAGAATTCCCCAGGCAGCATGAAGTTTGCCCATCTTAAATTTGCCAACACTGAAAAAACGCTGATCTACAGATAGGGATTTTTCCATTCCTCTTTTACTGGTTCCTACTTACTTATGAGCAATCATAATGCAAAATCCCCATTCCCAACTCCCCCACAGTAATGATAATGCAAAATCCCCATTCCCCGTTTTGGCCCTGGAAGGCCTCCTGCACCACCCTGGAAGCCAAAATAGGGTATGCAGGGGGACTCCTGGGAGGGGCAGGGCAGAGCAGGGTCAGCTAGAGATGGGATTAGCCAGTTCTCCGAACTGGGCAAAAAGTTAACTGGTACGAACTGGCTGAATCCCATCTCTGCATATAAGCCTCTATTACTTAGAGAGAAACCTACCATGAAGCAGTGAGAGTTTGGGTGGAGAGGCTATAGAAACATTACAAGATTATTTTGAGTGCACGGATTGGTGCATGTTTAAAGAAGCTGCTACAGTTAACCAACATATTAACATAGAGGAGTATGCCACCACTATGTCTGCATATATTCAGAAGTTCATTGAGGATGTCGGTGTCCTTAAAAACATTGTGGTATGGGTTAAAAAACCACAGATGACACATGAGATTCACAAGATGTTGAAAGCACGGAATGTGGCTTTTAAATCTGGCGATATGCTGGTGCTTGGAAAAGCCAGAGCCAATTTGAAATATTTTTTTTAATTTATTTATTTATTATTGGATTTCTATACCACCCTACTCCCGAAGGACTCAGGGCGGTGAACAGCCACAAAATAAAACGCATAAATACAAAAATTTAAAATAAAATAAAAACAAATTAAATAATTTGACTGAGACAAATTTAAAATATCCAATAATTTAAAAACAAACAAGCCAGGCCAGCTTGATGAAATAAGAAAGTCTTGAGCACGCAACGGAAGGTGCGCATATCCGGGATCCTCCGTATCTCTGGGAGGAGCTCGTTCCAGATCGTAGGTGCCCCCACAGAGAAGGCTCTCCCCCTAGGGGCCGCCAGTTGACATTGTTTGGCCGACAGCACACGGAGGAGCCCCTCTCTATGGGAGCGTACTGGCCGGTGGGAGGCTATTGGTGGTAGCAAGCGGTCCCGTAAATAACTAGGTCCTAAGCCA
This sequence comes from Arizona elegans, assembly GCA_022577455.1. Classification (NCBI taxonomy): domain Eukaryota; kingdom Metazoa; phylum Chordata; class Lepidosauria; order Squamata; family Colubridae; genus Arizona; species Arizona elegans. The sequence continues at coordinate 163,949,158 of JAKOOJ010000001.1, forward strand.
TGGAGCGCTTTAAAGGTGATAACCAAAACCTTGAAGCACACCCGGAAGACCACCGGGAGCCAGTGCAGCTCACGCAGGAGAGGTATTACATGGGAACTCCACGTCGCTCCCATAACCACCCGCACGGCCGCACTCTGCGCCAGTTGGAGCCTCCGAGTGCACCTCAAGGGAAGCCCCATGTAGAGAGCGTTACAATAGCCTGAAGCCCGACTGGAACGGATCTAGATACGTTGTTTCATCCAGGTACTGGGGAAGCTGTCGCACAACCACACTCTCAACAACCTTCGCCACGAAGCGAAGGTTGGAGACTGGACGATAATTAGCCAATGCTGCTGGGTCCAGGGAAGGCTTCTTGAGGAGAGGCCTCACCACCGCCTCCTTCAGGGCGGCGGGGAAGATACCCTCGCCCAATGAAGCATTTATAATCCCCTGGAGCCAGTCTCACGTCACCTCCCGGGAAGCCAGCACTAACCAGGAGGGACACGGGTCCAACAAACATGTGGTTGCGTTCAATCTACCCAGAATCCTGTCCACGTCATCTGGGGTCACAGGATCAAACTCATTCCAGATAACATTCTCAAGACCTGCCTCTGTCACCCTTGCTGGATTTACCCAGTAGGAGTCCAGACCTTCCCGAATCTGAGTGATTTTGTCATACAGATACTGAACAAAATCCTCGGCTCTTCCCCCCAAGGGGTCCTCCCGCGCTTCCTGGTGGAGCAGGGAGCGAGTCACCCTAAACAGGGCAGCCGGGCGATTATCTGCTGATGCAATAAGAGCAGCAAAATGAGTACATTTTGCTGCTTTTATCGCCACTAGGTAATTCTTAATATGAGATCTTACCAGAGTCCGGTCCGATTCAGAAAGACTGGCCCTCCAACTACTCTCTAGGCATCTTTTCTGGCACTTCATCCCCCTCAGCTCCTCAGTGAACCAAGGAGCCAGGTGAGATCAGTGCCGGGTCAGAGGCCGCAAAGGCACGACTCGATCCAGAGCTCCAGTGGCCGCCCTGTCCCAGGCGGCCACTAGGTCTTCAGTCGAGGCGTGAGCCAGAACCTCGGGGATTGGCCCAAGCTCCATCTGGAACCTGTCAGGTTCCATCAGTCGCCATCAGGTACCATCTTGTTGGTTCCCCCTCCCTGTGGCAGGGTGCCGCGGTTCGAAGGTCAAGGTGAAGGAGAGAGTGATCCGACGATGACAAGGCCTCGATGACTATATCCCCTATCTCGAGATCACTCAACCACTGTCCAGAGACAAAAACCAAGTCCAGTGTGTTTCCCCCCGTGTGCGTAGGGCCATGAATTAGCTGGGTCAGGTCCATGGCCGTCATGGAAGCCATGAATTCCCGAGCCACCTCAGATGCCTTCCCACGGACGGCAGGTTAAAATCCCCCATGACCATAAGTCTGGGGGTATCAACCACCACCACGGCGATAATGTTGAGTAGCTCGGGCAGGGCTGCTGCCACATGGCAGGGAGCCAGGTATGTGATCAGCAAACCCATCTGAACCCCATGGCCCCACTTCACAAGGCGGGACTCACAGCCAGCCATCTGAGGAACAGTGGTCTCCCTCGGCCTAAGACCTTCTCCAATAATAACCGCTACTCCCCCGCCCCTTCCCTGTGACCTCGGCTGATGGAATGTGTGGAAGCCTGGTGGGCACATTTTTACCAGAGGGACCCCTCCCTCTGGGCCCAACCAGGTCTCCGTAATACCCGCCAGGTCCGCTCCCCCCTCCTGAACAAGATCACAAATGAGGGGGGCTTTATTTACTACAGGCCTGGCATTGCACAACATCAGTCGAAGGCCCGGGCCTGAGGGTCTGTGCAACCTGGAGAACGAGTGGAGTGGAGTCTCGAAGACAGCGGGTGCATGCTCCCTTGACATGATATGGCCCCCTGCTCCCGCCATATCTACCCCTCCCACTCACAGTACCGATGGTGAAAACACAATCTGGACAAGCTCGACCCCCCCGTTACCCCCGCATCCCCCACCCCCCCCACCGCGCATCATGGCCAGGCCCGACCTTCCCCTTGGTGGGTTATCCCCCAAACCCATGACCCTAGTTCCAATCCAATCCCCCTCCCCCCTCCACAGACCCCTTAAAAGATTAAACAAAGATGATTTTAAAAAACCCCGCAGCCCCCTCTTTGCGGCATGCCACCTCTCGGGGTTCCAAAGCCCGTCATCGAGGTAGGCCCTCGATAGAGTGGAGGGCCAAGCCTGCGAGAGGGAGGAGTCTCGCAGACCAAGAAGCTCCGCTGCTGAGTACATCTTGACCATAACAGGTAAACACGACCATATCCTGAGGGTCCATAGAAAAGGACCAGGGGAGAAGACAAAGAAATGGGGGGTCTCAAAGACATGTTCACAGGACCAAGTCCACTGTCCCCTCACAACAGAGGACAAAGTCCAGATCCAAGACGACCACAATCCAAGGGGGGTAGATCCAACCACCCTCTCATGGTGGTTAGGTCAGCTGGTCAGCCCTCTTTTGTGGTGAGATGGCAGCGATAAAACTGATGCAGACAGACAGCGTCTGGGGATCAGGTCCAAAAACCGCCCTCTCACGGCGGTTGGTCCGATGGTCAAGTCCCCTCCGCTGAAAAAGTGCATATATGTGAAATCATCCTGGTTCAACCCCCAGGGGCCCCGACACCAGGCCAACCTCTCACGGTGGTTGAACTGATGTCCAGTCCCCTCAGCCGATGGGATGCGGCCATGTACCAACCTCCAATTCAGAGGAAATAGCCCTCTCCACAGTCAGGGGGGTTCAGATAACAATAAACATAGCGACACGTGAGTCCCACAGGCTAACAGCTGGTCCAGGTGGGCCCAGTCCTAAAAGGGGAATGCTGGAGGAGAGAGAAATGGGGCAGTTGTCTCAAGCTCCCAGCCCCCGCACAGCCACAATTTGAGGCCTCCCAAGGCCTGGGAAAAGATATCACACCAGGTCCTAGCCCCAACCGTGGTTGCAGGTCTCCCGGTCTTGTTGTTTCATTGCACCCCCCAACTCCAACTCCAAGGGGGGGATCGCCAGCGCCCTCTGACCGCCAGACAGCCACCACCGCCATCGCCACCGCGCCATCGTCACCAGCACCACAAAAGAGCCTGGCGGCATCCCAGAGGTCTTCGGGGGTGCCCGACACGTCTTGCAACTCTTTGGGCAACTCCCCCCGGGCTTGGAATCTCACCGCGCGGCAGGCGCCCCCAGCGCAACGCCGTTCCGACACTCAGATGGCCTCCAGCTGTGGAAAAAGCTGCCGCCGCCCAGCTGAACAGCCCGCTGCTCCCGACATCGCGCCTTCCTCTCTGCTCAGTCACGGAGGGAAAAAAAACCCTCTCCGTACTGGCAGGGAGCTCCCCTAACCGGTCCTGGGGTCATGGGTCTTCGAAACGACCCCCAAAAGACCCAAAAGGTAGGTCGGCACCCCGTCCTCAGATCGCAATCCCAGAAGGCGCTGCCATCTTGGACATGCGCAAAAAGTTAATATGCCATAAAAACAGCAAAGCAAGCCCATTGTCAGACAGTTCAGAATTTTTTTTAGGACCCTATGAACACCAGGTGTATTTGACAAGGAATCCAGGCCATTACAGACTATAAGGTGGCTCCATCATGCTGTAAGGGCAACATGGACTTTTTAAACAAGCTGAACACATTTTTTTTAAAGATTTGAGGTATCAAACAGTACCCCTTTGAGGAAAGCTGTGCCCCATTCTGATAAGAAAGTGCTTAGCTTTGATGTCACCTCTATTTGGAGAACATTGTGGAAAGTTAACATTCGGAAAGCAGCAAGTCCACATACCACCTCTGGGTGTCTTCGGCAGCGTACAGATGAATTGGCTTACATCTTACAGATATTTTACAGCATACTTACAGCATGCAGTAGTCCCATCGTGTTTTAAGATTGCCATTATTTTGCCAGTGCAAAAGAAGTCTTCAATCGCAGGTCTTAATGATTATTGTCCAGTTGAACTTAAGTCCATCATTATGAAATATTTTGAAAAGCTGATAAAGGACTTCATTGTATCCAGTCTCCCTACAGCATTTGACTCACTTCCGTTTGCTTTCTGTGCAAACGTTCCACAAAGGTTCATATTTCCTCTGTTTTCTATCTGGCCTTGGCATACTTAGAGGAAAGAAATACTAATGTGCAAATACTGTTTGCCAACTTTAGTTTGGCATTTAATATGACAATTCCCAAGCATTTAGTAGATAAGCTGGCCGTTTTAGACTTCAATATTTATTTGTGCAGCTGGAATCTTGATTTTCTCAGTGATAGGTCCCAGTATATGCTAGTTGGGACTAATATTTCTAATACTGTCTCCTTGAGCACAGGTTCTCCTCAGGGCTGTGTCCCAAGTCCACTGTTGTTCACACTACTGACCCATGACTCTTATACAAGGTTTGCTATCTATCATATTTTGAATGGATGATACAACAGTAGTGGGACTTATTCAGGATGTAAATGAGGGTGATTACCAGGAGGAGGTAGAGTGTTTGATGAACTGGTGTAATAAAAACAGCCTGGTTTTAAATGTAGGTATAAAAAAATGGCTTCCAGGTATCAAGCCTGAAAGCCATTTTTTTCATTGGGCCTTCAGGCCTGCCACATTTACTACTGTGGGAAAATAGAGGGGAGATTGTATGGAGGCAGCTTGATATATAGTCATAACAACATTCCTTTCTCAGAAACTCAAGGACATCTTGCCCTGCACCTGGATGGCTGGGACTGGGAGGCATCTCCAGCTGGGACGGTGCTGGGATTGGATCATGTGAAGGTGCTGGGATTGGCATGTGGGTGTTGGGCAGGAACTTGAACTTTCCTTTGGGTGGGGAAAACCTGGAAGCTTTCAGATTCAGATTTTCCCAGATGTGCCAATATGACATCTCTAATAAAATGTAACTTTGAGGAAACTCAAGCCTCAGAGCTCTCTTTTGTTGGGGGTGTTACTTGGAACCCTGACATTAACCTGAATCTCCTTTAAAAATCCACCACGGGAGCAAGGTTCACGGGAGGCTTGCTGGAGGCTTGTGCATTGGCGCCGACAGTGGGAAGAGACATGGGGAAGGCAAGTGATCCAGATGCCTTGTGCTGGTGTTTGTTCAATGCGGCCACAGGGAAGCCAAGAGACAATGGGACAGAATGGGCGGTGTGTTTGGATCACCTCTGCCTCAGCGCGGAATGACTTACCCCTGTCTCTTTCTGAGTGTGTGGCACTTCTGCTTGTTGAGCCACTTCCCGAAGCCGGCAGCTCCATGGCCAGACGTTTTGCTTTTCCCCTCTTTTTTCTCATGGGAGGCTCACAGGAGGCTTGCTCGGCGGCACCGGTAGCAGATTGAGGCAAAGGCATAGAGGAGGCAGAGGTGATGCCAACACGCCGGCCACTTCATCTCACTGTCTCTCAGCTTGCCTGTGGCCGTGCCAAACAAACAACAGCACAGGGCGTCTGGATTGTCTGCCTCCCTCATGCCTCTGCCTGCTGCCGCACAAGGTTCCTGAGAGCCTCCCATGAGGTAAAAGAGGGAAAAAGGAAAGTGACTGGCCATGGAGCTGCCAGCTTCAGGGAAGCGGCCCAACAAGCAGAAGCCCAGAAAGAGACTGGCAGAAGTCATGCTGCCAGCTGTGTGCAGTTTTCTCCATCGCCCCCCTCAGCTGTGGAACCTGGCCAGGAAGGCAGAGGGCGAAGCCACGTGTAGTGCCAGCGAAACTTTTCCCACCTCCCTGGAAAGGAGGTCACACTTCACTTTCAGCGCACGGTGCTCTCCATCTTAAGGAGGCTGTGCTTGAGGGGTGTAGGAGCACCTCCCAGCCAGGCTTGTGGCAAGGCAAGCTGACCCCCCAACTCTCAGAAGCAGCACGTTTCAATTCCTCAGAAGCTGCATTTTTGGCACACAGCACAATTCAAAGGATTTTCATCCTCTTCTGCACAGACAGCTTATTACTGGTAGTGAGGGCTTATAGAAGGCGGAGGAACGTGCACCAGTTTCCTTTTCATGGCAACCGTCTTAAGAGCGCTAGGTGTGAGAGAAGAGAAAAAGAAAGCCTCTTGATTCCTGTGCATGTCTTTTCACTTTTCACTTGTCAGCCCTGGAGCCGTCATTGTTGAGAGCCTTCAGGGCTGCCACAGCAATGATTGAGGAAGCTGTGCAAACAGGAGGGGGAAGATGAGATTAATGTGGGGTGTGTAATCATAATGACATTCTTTCCCTTGGGACTCAAGGACCTCTCGCCAGCACCTGGGGAGATGTGACTGGAAGCTGGCTGAAATTGGGAGTGACCTGATTAGGATAGATGGGAATGGAAGGGGAAGGATCTTTGACTTTGATTTGGGGTGGGGAAAACGTGGGGACTTCAGATTCGGGTTTTCCCCAGATGTGCCAATATGACATCTCTAATAAATTCTTGCTTTGAGGAAGATTCTTGCCTCGGAGTTTCAATTCTGTTGGGGGTATTACTTGGAACCCCGACATCACTAAGTTTAAACGTGTGTGTGTGTGTGTGGAGGGGAGAGGAGAGGAGAGGAGCTCTTCCTGAGGGAAAAGAGTGCAATTTGAAGGTTGTCAGGAAATACACACACAACCCAGCCAGTGAAAGATACGGCAATTGTTGCATATTTTCAGGGCAGCGAGAAGACTCGGGAAGAGCTCCACTATACACACACCCATGCATATATTTACACTTAGTGAAGACACATGCACAGGAATCAAGAGGCTTTCTCCCTTCTCCCACCCCCTGTGCTATGCTGCTATGCGCTGATTGGGACAGGCCTTTCTCTCCCCCTCCCTTCTGCAAAGGAGACACAATGCAAACCTCCACCCTTGGAATTAGCTGTATTTGCACTGCCCCAAGGGGCCGGCGGGCTGCCGGACACCATCGCCCCCCTCCATGCCCTCTCATGCTGGCCACACCCATCCCCCAGGCTTATTTTTGTGGTAGGGCTTATATTAGGCCTACAACACCCCCCCCCCCATCAAGCTCGGGCTTATTTGCAGAGTGGGTCTTATTTTCAGGGAAACACGGTGTACATACATACACCACACACACATATGGTTTCCCTTAAAATAAGACCTATCCCAGAAATCAGCCCTACTTAAGAGCCTGCGCAGCCAGTTGCCCACCCATTCCATCTGGTTGCTTGAGGTGCTGTGGCCACGAGGTGAGGCAGGGTGGTAATGAGCTGTCCCATGTGCCCCACACCAGCTTATTTCAGGGCCCTTGCATCCAAGTCATCCATGCACCGACAGCTGCCTCCTGGCGGCAGCACCAGCAGCCATGTGCAGCAGGAGCCCACGTGGCTACTGGCCTACTTCTGCTTGCTCATTGCCAAGCCAGAGCAACCCTGAAGATGCTCAAAGATGGCTCCAGGGTTGACAGGAGTTTTGATTTCATATGGGCTGTTACTTGGAACCCTGACAGTAGGAGGCCGAATGGTGTACTGGTACTGCAGCCACAAGACAAGGCAGGTGTTGGGGCATGGATGGCCTGGCTGCAGAGGCCCTGAGCTAACCCGATGTGGGGCACATGGGCCAGCTCCATCCCCCCCTGCCTTGCAGCGGTGGCACACTGCACACCCTCCTGTCCCACCATGAACAATCAGAAAAAGTGAGCCTCCAATACATGGGGGAGGGGGGAATAAAGAAACCCCCCAAAATAAGCCCTAGTGCTTATTTTGGAACCCTAAAGAAAATAAGACATAATGTGTGTGTGCACACACACAAAATATGTTTATGTATGGATATATCCTTTTTTCCTTTGAAAAAAGTGACAATAAAGGTTATCTTATAATAATATATTTTTGATCCTTCAAATGAAATCCACATTCTATTGATTGAATTATTTCCATATTGCATTGTAGACAATTGATCTTACATGCTGGTATATCAAGTGGTGAATTTCAAAAGAAAAACATTGGATAAAGAGAGAGAAGCTTAATTTTCCCCCGCAACACTCATTCCAGCTTTTCTTCCAAATCCAATCTTTCCCCTGAAACCACCTCTCTTTAAACTGGTCTTTGAAATTGTACTTAAAATTCAATTAAGATAATATCTCACAAATTAATACTAACATCATACCTTATTGAGACAGCATTTAGCAATTGCTTGGAGAAATTCATTTGTTCTTTCAGGCTCATGTCCTGCAACAACACGTGCAGGTTTCACTGCCAAATATTCTCCTGTCACCATGATGACCACATCAATTGCTTTCTGAAGAAAGATGATTTTTGCATCTTTATCCTGAATAAAACAAAATAGTGTTAAATAAAATCTACAGTTTTCAATGTACATTATGATGCTAATTTTTTAAAATTTATAAATTTTAATTTATAAAATAGCATTCTGGCACAATTCTGACATTGTATTAAATGATACTTAATGGAATTGCATCTATAAAATATTTTATAAATTAAAAAATGATAAGTGCATACATACTTTAACATCAGATTTCATCTCTGCTTCTGTATACAATCCTTTCATGAAACCAGTGGCTCTAATTACCTTTAAAACAATAATTTTAATGTTATTATGGTACTAGCTCTCAAATGCATATACTTTTTGTACAACTTAACAATATAAAATGCAAATACAGCTGCATAATATAACTGTCAGGCATAGTGTCCCACATAGTGTCATGTGGGGCACATCTTCAAGTGTTTTCGTCCCTCTGGAGTTCCAGGATGTTTGGCCTTGACCGGATGTAAACAACCCCATTCAGCATTGCAGTAATTTGTGAGAGCAAACCTCTCTTTTTTTTCACTTGGGCCTTCTTCACACCAGCTCACATCCCAAACCCCAATGCCATGCCCTCCCCTCCCCGTTACTATGGCAGCTGATAGCAAGCAAGCAAGCATCAAAGGGAAAACCCATGCTGGAGATCCAGCTGACATTTGGCCCTCCTGCAATAGAGGTGTTAGCCCTAAGGAAAAAACATAAGATAAAATACAGGATAGAAGAAATCTACCATATAGTGGAATAAAACAACATTAAGGCTTGTCAGGGTATTTAGTGTAAAAGTTATAGGAGTTTAGGGGCCCAGACATCCCGAGCATTCATCCATTCAAACTGAGAGAGGGAAATGTTTCCAAGCCACCAAATACTGTACTTTCTCCCTGTTTCCTGGAATCCAGGATCTCTTTGACCTGAAAATGTTGTTCACCTTCGATGAGTAGGGGAATTAGAGGGGCAGGTTGGCCTGGTTGAAGAGGAGATACATGCTCAGGTTTCAACAAGGTAATATGAAACAAAGAGTGGATCTGTCTAAGGGTTTTGGGTAGCTCTAACTGTACCGTGACCGGATTTACGATCCTAACAATAGGGAAAAGGCCTACATGTTTGGGTCCCAGTTTCTTTGATTTCTGGATGGTCTGTAAGTACTTTGTAGATAGGAAGACCCTGCCCCCTATTTGGAACTCTTTCGGTATAGCTCTTTTCTTGTCAGCCTGTCTTTTATGGACTTGATGTGCCTCATCTAGTGCCTTATGGGTGATGGGCCAAATACATTGAAGCTGTTCAATCCATTCCACTAAGGAAGAGATCTGGGGTTTCCCCTGGGGCACTTCTGGAATGGATAGAAAATCCTGAACAGAAGCAACTTTAAATGGGATGAAGCAGGTGCTACTATGGATCGAGTTATTGTAAGCGACCTCCGCAAAAGGCAGCAAGTCGGCCCAATTGTCCTGCTGGTAGTTTACATAGCACCTGAGGTACTGTTCCAGAACCGAGTTCGTATGTTCCCAAGCCCCGTTAGAGGGTGGTGGGCATAGCTTGGACCCTGGGTGGAGCTTAACAACTTCAGGAACTCCCTCCAGAAGTGGGAAGTGAATTGTACCCCCTTATCCGAAATGATGCGGTCAGGAATCCCGTGTAACCTATATACTTGTTGGATAAAGTTTGGTGAGCGTTTTTGAGGAAGGGATCTTGGAGCAGGGTACAAAGTGCACCTGCTTAGAAAATAAGTCCGTGATCACCCAAATGACTGTGTTTCCCGCTCTCAGGTAGTTCAACAATGAAGTCCATGGATATTTCCTTCCGTGGACCATTAGCACTGGCCACACTCTGAAGGAGTCCAGCAGGCTTCCGGGGGGCCTCTTAGCAGAAGCACACACAGGACAGCTGGCCACATAGATTTCTATGTCTTTTTTCAACAAAGGCCACCAGAACTGCCATTTGACTAGCTGTAAAGTTTGCACGAAGCAAGTGTTCAGCAGCCTTCGAATCTTGGGCCCATTGCAGCACAGTCCCCCCCACCCCAAGACTGGCAGGGATGTATAGTTTAGCACAATCCATGCTAGGCCATCTCACATGGTGCACCCGTTTGAGTAGGACAGGAACCAATCATCACTTTTCAGCGCTCCTTTCAGGTCCTCACTTCACTGGGAAGGTCAAGGTCTGCTTTTTCCTGGGCTCTGGTGACCACTGGGGCAGCCAGTTGCTTGGAGGGGATAACTGGGCGGATTACTTCTGGCTGAGCACTATTGTACTGAGGCAATCTAGATAAAGCATCTGCCATAAAGTTCTTCCCCCCCAGGAAGGTAGCGCAAGGAAAAATTAAAACGGTTAAAGTATTGCGCCCAATGAATTTGCTTGGGTGACAGTTTATGGACCGTTTTTAGGGCTTCCAGGTTTTTATGGTCAGTCCACACCTCAAAAGGGTGTTTTGCCCCTTTGAGGAAATGCCTCCAAGTTAATAGGGCCCATCAGACAGCAAATGCTTCCTTCTCCCATACTGCCCATCTCCTTTCGGTTTCAGTTAATTTCCTGGAGGCGTAAGGGCAGGGTTGTAAGGTCCCAGCGACGTTTGCCTGTAATAGCACAGCCCCCATAGCTACATCACTGGCATCAGCCTGGACTACGAAGGGGACATCCGTGTCAGGATGTTTAAGGACAGGTTCAGCTGCAAACAGTCGCTTAAGTTTCCCAAAGGCTGCTTGGCATTCCATTGTCCACTCAAGGGGATGGCTAGACTTTGGCTTAACCTCTCCCTTTGTCTTTAGGAGGTTGGTAATGGGCAACGCAATTTTAGCAAAGGCGAGGATAAATTGCTGATTAAAGTTCGCAAACTCAGAAAGATTTGCAACTGCTTTCTGGTGTGGGGCGGCACCCACTCCATGACCGCCTGCACCTTCTCGGGGTCCATTTCTATCCCCTCATGTGATATGCGGTAACCCAAATAGTAAATTTTATCCTGGTGAAATTCGCACTTTGACAATTTGGTGTACAGTTCAGCAGCCCTGAGTTTTTTTCAGGACTGAGAGCACTAACTTCACATGTTCTTCCATGGTTTCGGTGTAGATAAGAATGTCATCTAAGTAAATTAGGACCCCACTTGTACAAATGCTCATGCAGCATCTCACTGATCAATGCATGAACCCAGCAGGTGCTCCTTATAAACCAAACAGGAGCACCCTGAACTGGAAGCAACCCAAAGGGCACCTGAAAGCGGTTTTCCACTCGTCTCCCTCCTTAACGCAGACTCTGTAATAAGCTTCTCTCAAGTCCAACTTAGTAAAGATTTTTCCTTTGGCCAGATGAGCCAACACGTCCTTCATTAGGGGTAACGGGTAAACATTCTCCACACACCCCGCGTTGAGACCTTTATAGTCCACACATAAGTGAAGAGAGCCATCCTTTTTCTCATGAAGCAACACTGGGATGGCCACCCACAGCCTAGCTGGTTGGATGAAGCCCGCTTTAGATTTTTGTCAATAAAGGCTTGCAGTTCCTCCAGCTCTTGCAAGGTCATTGAGTAGATCTTTGGGTTAGGGAGACTCACCCCTGGGAGGATTTCTATGCTGCAGTCTGTGGGATGATGGGGTAGGAGCACATCCAAGCCCCTCTTGCTGAATGCCTCCCTGAGGTTCCAGTATTCTTTTGGGATTTTCTCCTCACCATCTAGGCACTCGCTCGCTGCAGCTCCTAGCTCCCTCGTGGATCTGGGTGGGGTTTTGCCTCCCCCTCTTCTCGGCTGTGTGGAATGGATTCGTAAAAGCCCCTTCCTTCAATTCACATGGGGGGTTCCATTTTTGGAGCCAAGGTAGTCCAAGCAAGAGGGGTCGCTCTATTCCGGGGGCTACAATGAAACTCAGTGTCTCTCAGTGATCCCCCATCCACATCTCCACTGTTTCAGTTCCAAAGTGAGCTGGGCCTCCCACAGCTCCAGACCCATCCAGCTGGCAAAATGCTATAGGCACCCTCAAGTGTTCTCAGTCTCAGTCCCAGTTTCTCTACTACCTCAAAGCTAATCATGCATCTTGGGCACCCTGAGTCCAAAAGGGCTAGCCTCTTCCCCTGGGTGCCAGATGAAGGCACCCGCAGCTCAACTGGGGTGGTCAAGGTGGCTACATGCTGACTTACCAGGGGGTTGGAGTCGGTCTCACTCTCTTCTGGGGTGGTCGGAGTTCCTGGCTTCTCCTGGCCAGGAGGGGCAAACTCAAGGACCTCCACCCCTTTCAGTGCTGTTTCGCGGTGATTTGCTGGCTGCTTCTTGGCCTTCCTGCCTCAGCAGTTGTTGGCTTGGAGCCTGGCTTGGTGAGGCAATCAGCTGCTCAGTGCCCTTCCTTCCCACACCTGAAGCACACCGTGGATCTCGGTTTGGCTGATGGCCCACTTTTGGCAGCTTCCAGGGTCTCTTTTGGGGCAGATGGTTGCTCCAGCTGCTGCTTCCAAGATGCCAGTCTCTGGCCAGATCGATTTCCACATCAGCTGCCAACACATACCAGCACTGAAGGTCTCGGGGGGCTCCCTGGGAGGCGCAGCTCTGATAGACGTCATTGTTAAGCCCATCTTTGTAGTACTCCATCAGGGCCTCTGGGCACCAGCCATGCATGTGGCAAGCCAACTCGCGAAACTCCTGGGTGTTCTCTGCTACTTGCCTCCATTTTTGCAGACAAGTTTGATGATATTGTTTTTTCTGAAATAATTCTGATTACTTTTCAGTAAGTGCTACACAGTGCAACTTCATTTAATGGGACCTTTCTAAAGTATAAAAAACAATTTGCACAGGTTCAAATAACTTTAGAGATAAGAATATTAATCCACAATAAATACTACTTTCTCTAGCATTCTTATATTACATTTAGGATATAATTTGCATCAATAGTTTAATAAAGTTCTCCTTATAACATTGAAACTAGTGTTCTCCAGGAGTATATGTGGGACAATACGTTGATGGACAATGGTAGTTTCCATAGAACTGGGAGGATTTATAAATTTTATTTTTAAGCATATACAGTAAAACTTTACGCACGGCAGGAGAGAAAGTTGAACACCTTTCATATGTGCTGTCTCCGACGTTTCCTTGGCATTACCTGGCATGACAACATTCCAAATAGTGCAGTCTTGGAACGTGCTGGAATTTCTAGCATGTATACACTATTGAAACAGCAACGTCTACACTGGCTTGGGCATGTCATGAAAATGGCTTATGGTCGGATTCTGAAAGATCTCCTGTTTGGAGAGCTAGTGCAGGGAAAGCGCCTTAGAGGGAGACTACAGCTGCGATATAAGGATATCTGCAAGAGGGATCTAAAGGCCTTGGGAATGGACATTAATGACTGGGAAACCTTGACCTCTGTTCATTCAGCCTGGAGGCTAAAGACACAGCATGGCCTTCTCCAATTCGAAGAGACACTTGTTCAGCAGGCTGAGGCAAAGAGGCAGTCCTGGAACCAGCAAAATCTGGGGGCTGGGCAGGGGACAGAATGTATCTGCCCTCAGTATGGAAGGGATTGCCACTCTTGAATTGGCCTTTTTAGTCACACCAGATGCTGTTTTAGAATCTCTTTCCAGAGCATGATACCATAGTCTTTTGAAACTGAAGGTCGCCAATGAATGATATAAATTCTAAAACCATGGCTAATATTGGAATACTAACTAGTTTAGAAACAGTTTTCTTCAATACATTCAACTTGCATTAAAAAATGAATGAATTCAGAGCAATACATTATAGCCATGATTAAGAGGGTTCTTATCCAGTAAAATGGGATAATTAAACACAGGTAGTCTTTGACTTGCAACCACTGACTTATGACTGTTTTTCACGCTTAAAACTATTGCAGCATCCCCTTAGCCACAGAATCGAAATTTTCCCACTTGGCAACTGGCATGTATTTATGATGGTTGCAGTCATGTGATCACCTTTTGCAATCTTCTAAAGAGCAAAGTCAATGGGGAAGCCAAATTCATTAACTGCAGTGATTCACTTAACAACTGTGGCAGGAAAAATCGTAAAATGGGGCAAAATTCACTTAACTGTTTTGCTTAGCAATGGAAATTTTGGGCCCAATTGTGGTTGTAAAGTGAGGACTACTTGTAGCCTTAACTAGAGCAGGGATCACCAATTGGTTATAGTAATATTGAGGATCATTTGTTATGCTTGTGTTATCTCACAGTACATAGGTCTATCAGGTTCTATAAAAAAAAGTACAATTGCCAGCAGATTGGAAAACCAGTCAACCCAAATTTCAGTCTAAGCTTATATAGATTGAAATTTGGGTTGACTGGTTTTCCCATCTGCAAGCTAGTGAAAGGGTCCCATTAGCAACTTTCTCCCATTTCAAGGGTAGTTCTCTATGTTCCCTAAATCTACTTCAGAACATAGAATACAGATTCATAGGGCTGGAAAGGACTTCACAGGTCTTCTAATACAACTCCCTGCTGAATTATTGGAAGTTTCTTTATTTTATTATTATTATAACACAATATGACAAATACAAAACACACAACACAAACACACACACACACTTTTAACAGCTATTTCGTGCTGGTCATCTTCTAATATTTACATTCTCCCTCGTTTCCTTTTATACTATTCCATTTTCTTCTTGTCCTTTTCTCTTTTAATTACCTTGTACTTCTTAACAATCATATTGGTTTTATACATTCTGTACATTTTCTTATTCATTCTTTCCATTTTCAAATTTCACCCCTATTTTTATTATCCACTATTTCTAGTCTCTAACCACTTATACCATTTGTGCCAGATTATATAATATTCCGTATTTTCCTTTTCTTTGAGCTCTTTTGTTAATTTGTCCATCTTGGCACATTCTAGAATTTTTTTTATCAATTCTTCTTCCGTTGGTATATTTTCCCTTTTCCAATTTTGTGTGAATGATATACGTGCAGCTGTAATATGTAAAATCAAATATTTTATTTCTTTGGTGTATTTTTCAGTAAATATCCCTAATATGAATGTCTCTGGTTTTCCTTTCATAGGTCGTTCTATTATTTTCTCTAACCACTTTTTAATCTTAGCCCATAATTTTTTTGCAGCCAGACACGTCCACCAAATATGGTAATATGTTCCGTAGCTCTTATTACATTTCCAACATACTGGAGATTTATTCGGAAACATCTTCACAAGTCTAGATGGAGGTAGATGTTGAGTTCTCTATTGTTTGGGTCCTGTTGCAACATAGCCTCACTTTTTGTCAAGTCTTCTAATAATTTATTTCGTTTAGCCCTCTCCTTCTTCCGCTTCCCAGCTATATAATTTACCACTAAACCCCAAAACACTGCTTTAGCTGTTTCCCAGACATTTAAAAAGTTCGCATCTTCCTTATTATTTTCCTGAAAGAAAAAGCCCATCTCCTTCTTTAAATAACTTAAGAATTGTTCATCTTTGAGGACCCTTACATCCATTCTCCACCTAGGCCTTGTTTTCAAGCCTCCCCATGTTATCCATAGTGGATTATGGTCTGCCCACTCATTGATACCTATTTCTACTTTCTGTGTTTCCTGCCTCAGTTCCCCCGACATCCAAACCGCATCTATCCGCGACCAAGATGAGTGCCTGGCAGAGAAGGGGCGTTGGTCCTGAGACGCACCTTCTCGTTGGGTGGAGACAGCAGCCAGGATGGGGTGTGGTCATCTTGTTAGGCCGATAGACTGAGCCCATCAAATTTGCCAAGTCCCGCCCTTGTTACCGGGCAGTCCCAACTTTTGGCGAGGACAAGAAGACAGGCTCGGCGTGTGGGACACCAATAACAGAGCAAAGAAGAGAGGCAGATGAGAAACCAAAGGACCAGACTGGCAAAAGAGAGGGAGGGTCTGGCTGCTGTCTCCACCCAACGAGAAAGTGCGTCTCAGGTACGACCAACGCCCCTTCTCCATTGTGGGTGGAGACAGCAGCCAGGATGGGACATACCAAAGATCCACGTCCCTACAGTCGGGTGGGACCAGTCTGGGCCGAAGTACCCTCCCCGGAGACAACCCGCTGTAATACTCTATGACCAAAGGCGGCATCTGCTGAAGCAAATTTGTCCAACTTATAATGTTGAATGAATGGAGAAGGCAATGTCCAGGTAGCCAATCTGCATATTTCGAGCAATGAGGCCTGAGTAGCCCAGGCTGCCGATGTCGCAGTGCTGCGGGTAGAATGCGCCGTCAGTCGAGGAGGTTTCGGGAGAGATCGTAATTCGTAAGCCTTGGATATCGTCTGACGGATCCAACGGCCAATAGTCGATGAAGACACCTTGGAGCCCAAGTATACCAGTAGGAAAGAGACAAAAAGGGACTCTGTTTTACGGAGATCCGCTGTCCGCTTAATATAGATCCGCAGGGCCTGTCGGACATCCAAAGAATGCCACCGTCATTCCAGTCTGTGGGTCGGATGAGGACAAAAGTTGGGCAGGATAAGTTCCTGCATGCGATGGAAAGTAGTATTAACTTTAGGTACAAAGATTGGGTCCAGGCAGAGAACCACACAGTCTGCATGGAACACACAGAGGTCCTCCCGGATGGAAAGGGCAGCCAATTCGGAAATGCGTCGGGCCGAGGTGATTGCAGCCAAAAAGGCGACTTTGCATGTCAAGAGGCGAAGGCTAGTCGTGCGCAAAGGCTCGTATGGGGCTGACGTAAGGGAATTTAGAACAATAGAAAGGTCCCAAGTTGGATACCTATGCAACACGGGAGGGCAAAGGTTTGTAGCACCTCGTAGGAATTGGCGAATTAAAGGGTGTTGTGACAAAGAGGATAAGGATCCAAAGGTAAGGACTGATGAAATCGCCGCCACCTGTCTCCGCAATGTGTTGGGGGACAGTCCTTTGAGAAGACCTTCCCGTAAGAAAACGAGAATATTAAAGATCGAGGCCTGGAGTGGAGGGACCCCAGCCCAATCACACCAGGCAAAGAAAGACTTCCAAGTGGCCGAATAAATCCGGTCCGTCGATGGCCTTCTCGACACCTGAATAATGGAAATCACGTCTGCAGGGATGCTGACCTCCCCAAGCGCATGCCGCTCAAGCGCCAAGTGGTCAGACGGAGCCACTGTAGGTCTGGATGCGTCAAGGTCCCTTGGGTTAAAGCGTCCTGCGGCTGAGGTAACTGCCAAGGTTGGGTTATCAACAACAACACTAGGTCCGCAAACCAAGGTCTGCATGGCCAATGCGGGGCCACCAGAATGATCTCTGCCTGTTCCATCAACAACTTGCGAATTACCTGAGGGAGCAGAGAAACTGGAGGAAAGGCATATAGGAGCCCTGGGGGTCACGGGGAGCAAAGAGCATTGACGGCCTCTGCCTGAGCCAACGGGAACCGTGAGATGAACCGCGGCAGCTGAGCATTGTCCGACATGGCAAAAAGGTCGAGCACCGGCATCCCGAAACGCGTCGTGATTTGGTGGAAGAGACGAGGGTTGAGACGCCACTCCGCATGATCCAGCCGCTGACGGCTGAGCCAGTTGGCTTGCAGATTGGTGACACTGGAGATGTGTTCCGCCCGCAACGAAGCCAGATGGATCTCCGACCAGAGCCCCAACCGCAATGCCTCCGACATTAGAGATTGCGTGCCCCCCTGACGGTTGACATGGGCCTGCGCTGTGATATTGTCCGTGAGGACCAGGACGTGGGAGTTGGACACGAGATGATGAAAAGTCCGAAGTGCTAGGTAGATCACTCGCAGTTCCAACCAGCTGATGGAACGACGGGAGTCGACAGAGGTCCAGACGCCCTGAGCCAGGTGACCCCGCCAATGTGCACCCCAGCCCTGGAGGCTGGCGTCCGTTGTCACCACCACTCTCTGTGGATCAAAGAAAAAACAACCTCGGGAAAGTGCTGGAGACCGCCACCACCTTAAGGACCTAATCACCTTTCTAGGGACAGAAACCTTCACAGGAGAGGTACCCCTACCTGCTTTCTGGAGAGGTAACAGGAACCACTGAAGTTCCCTCGAGTGTAACTGGGCCCAAGGAACTATTGAAATGGTGGAAATCATCTTGCCCAGGAGCTGGGACAGAATCAGGGGAGAAGTAGATGAAGCCCGTTCAACTTTTGGAGACAAGGGATCTCAAACTCTCCTGTCTCTCGCTCGAGAGGAAAACTCTCCCCGCCACGGAGTCTATCAGGGCCCCTAAGTGAACCAAATTAGTAGAAGGAACTAACTGGCTCTTTTCCAAGTTAACTGAGAACCCGTGGGAAGCAAGGGCATGGAGAATGAATTGCAGGTCAGAGGCAGCTTGTTGAGGAGTAGGAGACAAAATTAGGATATCATCTAGATAACATTGTAGACGAATAGACTTAGCCCTAAGGGAAGCTGCCAGGGCAGGCAGTACCTTGGTGAAGATACGAGGAGCAGAGGAAAGGCCAAAGGGCATGGCCCGATACTGAAAATGGCGCCCCCATAACAGAACCTAAGGAACTTCCTATGTGAAGGGAGTATGGGGATGTGGAGGTAGGCCTCAGTGAGGTCTATCGAAGAAAGGAGATCGCCCCTCCTGACACCGTCCAGGATAGATTTAAGAGAGTGCATCTTAAATTTCCGGTATAGGACATACCGGTTGAGTCACTTAAGGTCCAGAATGGGTCTCCACCCCCCCACCCCCGAGGACTTGGGAACAAGGAAGACACGGGAGTAAAATCCCGTGCCCCTCTCAATCAAGGGCACTGGCTGAATAGCCCTGATTGAAAGGAGGTGCTGAACCGCCAAATCCATAAGGGACCGTTTCTGGATATCATTAGAAAGCGGACAGCACACAAAAGACCTCGGAGGAGGGGAGAGAAATTCAATGGCCAACCCAGATCTTAAGGTGGCCAGAACCCATTTATCCGAAGTGGAACCCTCCCAAGCGGAGACGAAAAGGGCCAATCTGCCCCCTATGGGAGGGTCTGGGATGCACTTAGCGACGGCGACCGGAGAAACGACCTTCTCCCCCTCGAAAGGGCCGTTTGGACACAAAGGTCCTATCTCTGGAAGGTCTGTCCTGAACGCCCTGTTGCCTAGGCTGGAAATTCCCCTGTGACCTAGGAAGGGAAGGAGAGAAGGAAGATCCGTCATACGGGCGAGACTGGAGGCGAGGCGTGTACGGGCAGAACCTGGAATCCCCCCTGCGAAAGATGACTGGGAGGAATTTCTTTTTGTCCTTTGTCTCAGAGACAAAAGGATCCAGAGAGTCCCCGGACAGTTTGGGGCCAGCGAAAGGAACAGACGCCAGGCGCCACTTATGTCTGGCGTCGGCCTGCCAGTGGCGTAACCAAACTAAACGGCGTGCAGTAACCGAAGACGCTTGAGACTTGGCCGCAAAGCAAGCGGCGTTCAGGGTAGTGTCCGCCAAAAACTGAGTGGCGGCAATAATTTTGTTTAAATCCTGTCGTATTCAAACGTCCTCCGTAGTCAACGACTCTTGCAAATGTTGAAGCCATAAAAGAGTCGTTCGATTAAAAAAGGAGGCAGTAGAAGCTGCTCGGATGGCCCATGAAGCACCTTGATGAGCTCGTTGAAGTACGTCTTCAGCCTGGCGCTCCTCCGGATGAAGGCCCTCCTCAGGATCAACAGGAACCGCTGAGTGAGGTAAGAGGGCCGCCACGGGAGCGTCCACAGACGGGACCTGAAGGAGAGAATCTAGGTCCGGAGCAATACTGAAGTTTCGTCGATCCGCTGCCGTAGGCGTCGGGGCCGAACCCGGTGAAGACCACTGTTTCTTGATCACATCGAGAAACAAAGGAGGTGTAGAAATGGTATCCACAGTCCTAGCTGGTTCGGCGAAGAGAGGGCTTAAAGTTCCCTTAAGTGCAGGAGCAGAAACTGGCAGTGAAGGGGAGCCAAGCTGGGCCGTAGCAATGGCCTTGTGTAGAAGGGATTTGAACAAGGCCTGGGGAAAAAGACCCGTAAAGGCGGGCTGTTCAGGAGGCAGATCCTCATCCTCTGAGAGTTCCAGGTCATGGGGGTCATCAGCCGCATGTGAAGGGGATCTGCTGGCCATAGAAGACACGGGTGAGTCAGGAGCATCAATGGACAAAGCATCTTCCTGATCCCTATCCTCCCGAGAAGGAGAAACGACTAAACGCACTGAGGCCGCTCTACTAGTGGACTGAAAATGCGAAGCCAACGACTGTTGAACCGCTGCAGCAATCATCTTCTGTATCTGTTCTGTGGACGGGAATGAATGATGTTGTATCCCGGCAGGAACAGCTTCCTCAGCTGGTTGAGCTGGGGATGATTCCGGAGGAGGAACAGAGGTCGTAGGTGCAGACGAACCCCATAGATCAGTTGTTTCAATGACCACAGGACAGTCCTGAAGGGTAAGACGATCCCCTTGTGCAGCAGAATCAGATCCCGTAGGATGGCGAGTCGAAACTGACGGGGCCTCCTTGCCTACTGACTGAGCGCCACTGGCCTTGGGGCAAATCTTCTTTAGGACCCGGTCCCTGCGAACTTCTGCACGGGAAGATGCCTTGCTGAGCGGCTGAGAAGAACCAGAAGGGTCTGGTCTGGAAGAAGATCCAGAGGGGACCTCTTTAGTAGCAGGAGAAACTCCATGATGATGGTGAGAATCAGAACTCTTCGCCTTGTGGCAAAGTTTAGACTTATGGGAGGCTTTAGGCATGATGACAGTGAGGAGGACTGTCAGATAGTTGTCGAAGATTAGGCACAAGAAACACAGGCCAAAGGTAGCGGGCAGCAATCAGTAATGGTTTAGCCCCAAATATAACACCTGGGAGCGCAGAAACTCCACATGTACTGGTCAGAAAAGGCCTGGGCGAAGCAGAGATGAATTATTAATGGCTCGCAATGCTGAGGAACAGAGAGAGGGGGCGCGAGACCCCACTCAAAGGTTTTTCCTTAGCCCAGGCACGCACAATCCACCAACCAAACATGGAGGGAGGGGGCGCAAGGCTCCACCAGCAACAATCCCACAATTAAGCCGGGCAGGTCAGCAAACGACAGTAAAATTCCCTATGACAGCAGGGAATGGCACGCAGCTCCGCCAGGCTCCTAAACAAATGTTCACGCCAAAACTATCCTCAGCCGCTCAAGCGGCGCCGAGGGGAAAGGCGCCCAAAGCCGATGGGCTCCACCAGCTGATTTGCGCCATTGAAAGAAAGCCTGGGGCAGGTTCGGCCACTAAGGGCGACAGTGTTCACAGGGAAAGGCTTCAAGCTTTCCTTGATGCCTTCGGGAGCGTTAAAACTCCACAGGGCAGCTAAAAGCGCTGTCAATAAAGCAAACAGTGAAAGGAAAAAAAGCAGAGCAGTTTAAAATTCAAAATGGCCACCGGGAGGTTTGAAAAGGGGGCGCAAAGCTCCACAGATGCTGGAATTGCCCCCAAGACCCGAAACGGCCAGCTGTGGTGATAAAGGGAGTGCGATCACTCCACAATGCTCCCAGGGATTCCCCCAAGTCAAGGGAAGGGGCGCAGAAGAATTCCCCCCCCCCACCAAGTAACCAGCAAAGCCAGTTACTGGGGAATCTGCTTACTGAGAAATTGAAATCGAAGTCCAAAGGAGATCCAATAAACAGTCCAAGTCAAACCAGAAAAGATGTTAGGAAAAGCTGAGAAACAGCCAGGAAAGGAGAAAAAGATCAAGAAGATCAGTCTAGGCTGACAGACTGAGCCAAAAGCTGGGTCTGCCCGATAACAAGGGCGGGACTTGGCAAATTTGATGGGCTCAGTCTATCGGCCTAACAGATGACCACACCCCATCCTGGCTGCTGTCTCCACCCACAATGGAGAAATATGTGTACTGTCTATCTTCCGGATGTTTTTCCCTCCAAATGTCTCTAAGTTCAAATTCCTCTTGTATTTGATGGCAGATAGTAGGCAATCTTTTCTTTGCTGATCTCTTTTTTCCCTCCTGATTCTTATTTCCGGATATATAATCTTTATCCTTATGATCTATGGCGTTGAAGTCCCCCACTACACAAATATGTGAGTAATCAAATTCTACCAATTTACTATAAAGATTCTGAAAAAAAACTTTTTGATTCCCATTAGGTGCATAAATACAAACCAATATGCATTTTTTACCACAAATTTCTACTTCAATCATCAAAAGTATCCCTTCTTCATCTGCAAAAATTAGTCTCGAGTTTATATGCTTTTGAACATAAATTGCTACTCCTCTTTTTTTTAGTTTCCGCTAAAGATGTATATAATTGACCCAATTTGGTATAATTCAGTAAATAAAGATGATCTCTTTTCACATGTACTTCTTGAAGGCATATAATATTCAAACGTGCTTTTTTTAATTTATTAAAGATCTTTTTTCTCTTATTCGGGCTATTCAGCCCATTGATGTTAACTGACAATAAACGAATTTCCTCCCCCATCCCTTCTCCCTTCTGTTGCCCTTACTTGCCTTCTACTTGGAGTTTCTTTTTTGTTTGTCTTGTTTCTCTCTGATTTAGTCCTTCCTCTCCGACCGCTTGCAGTTTGTGTTGGCAGGGGGACAGAGGTCGACCTCGAGGCGTCTCGCATGGGGAGTGCCGCAAGGGTCGGTCCTCTCGCCCCTCCTGTTCAACATTTATGTGAAGCCGCTGGGTGAGATCATCTGTGGTTTTGGGGTGAAGTGTCATCTGTACGCTGATGACACTCAGCTGTACATCTCCACCCCGGACCACTCCAACGATGCCCTTGATGTGATGTCTCGCTGTCTGGAGGCCGTGTGGGTCTGGATGGGAAGGAACAGGCTCAGACTCAACCCCTCCAAGACCGAGTGGCTGTGGCTTCCGGCGCCCCGATATAGTCAACAGGTGCCATTGCTGACTATTGGGGGTGAATCTTTGCCCCCCACAGAGAGGGCTCGCAATCTGGGTGTCCTCCTGGACGCACGGCCGTCTTTAGAAGAGCATATGACGGCCATGGCCAGGGGGGGCCTTTTATCAGGTTCGCCTGATCTGCCAGTTGCAGCCCTTTCTGGACCAGGACGCCCTGCGCACGGTCACTCACGCCCTTGTTACCTCCCGGTTGGACTATTGTAATGCTCTCTACATGAGGCTCCAGCTGGTCCAGAATGCGGCCACGCGGGTGGTTATGGGAGCAACTTGTGCCCACGTGACACCCCTCCTGCGCGAGCTGCACTGGCTCCCAGTGGTCTTCCGGGTGCGATTCAAGGTGTTGGTTACCACCTTTAAAGCGCTCCATGGCATGGGACCCGGGTACCTTCGAGACCGTCTTCTGCCACCAACAGCCTCCCACCGACCAGTCCGCTCCCACAGAGAGGGTCTCCTCAGGGTGCCATCGGCCAAGTTATGTCGGCTGGCGACACCCAGGGGGAGGGCCTTCTCTGTGGGAGCCCCAGCCCTGTGAAATGAACTGCCCCCGGAAATACGTAAGATCTCCGACCTCCAGGTGTTTCGCTGTGCACTGAAGACCCTGTTGTTCCGCCAGGCCGGGCTATCAACATAATAGTTTTAAATTGGGGTATTTTAAATTTCTGGGGTTTTAATTGAGCCAAATTAATTTAATCATTTTAAATTTTAATTGCTGTTTTGTCTTGTGTTTTTAAATAGGCTGTACACCGCCCTGAGTCCTTCGGGAGAAAGGCGGTATAGAAATAAAATTATTATTATTATTATTATTATTATTATTATTATTATTATTATTATTATTCCCTCGGCTCCTATTTCTGCCTGTATCTGCGTCTGTCCTCTTCCTTTCTTTCTCCCACCTAGCTGTTCTGGTTCCCCTCTCTCTTCCTCCTCTAGTAATTCTTCCCCATTCTTCCCCTCTGACTCTTCTCCCACATCCGCTTCTAAAGGGTTCAAATGTCTTATTAAAAAGTCTCTGGCATCTCTAAGGTTATCAATTCTCACTTTTTTGTCAGCCCAAGTAAATTGTAACCCTTCCAGTAATAGCCACCTGTATAATACTTTATGTTTTCTTAATTGAGTGGTTAAGAAATGATAGTTTCATTATATTTCCCCTACCTGTCTGGGGAGTTGCTTCAGTATTATCAATTGTTTGTCCTTATATGTCACCGTTTTGTCTCTGGACTTCAAAATCACTTCTTCCCTAAGAGCTTTTTTGGATAGTCTAACATGAACCTCTGTCAGAAGTCTCTGCCTCCTGGCGTAACTTGTAAATACACGGAAAACGTCATCTATATCTCTCAGGACATCTTTCTTAGCTATCTCCAGAATCCCAGCCAAAATATCCGCCAAAATATCTCTTAAAGGCCCCCCCGTTCTTCCACCACATTTTGTATCCTCAAGTAAAAGGCTGACCTTTCCATTTCAAGAAATATAATTTCTTCTTCCAGGGCCCTATTCACCGAGAGCTGCTCTCTTTCATTTCCACCCAGTCTCTCCTCACATCGTCCCACTCTCTTCTCTACATCTTGAACTTTACTCTCCTGTTGTGTCAACACCCCCTGAACACCTTCCAACCTCTCGTTCAACATTTTGATATCGTTTCTAACAGCTCCCAGCTCCCCTTTAAGGTCTAATGTTGGGTCCTCTAAATTTTTGGAGATATCTTCTTGATTTTTTGTCATCACCTCATACATTGCCTGCAGGATATTTTGTAGACTTAATAACGATGGAGGTTTCCCTGCAGCAGCTAGGTCCTCCAAAGATTTAAATGATGATGAAGATGATGATGTAGGTGTGGCTGGAGTAGCAACCGTTGGGAGTGTCAAAACTTTTCCCCCCGATTTTGTGGTTGTTACAATTGTTGCACTTAACATCTTGTTTATAGGGGTATTCCCAATCACTTTCAAAATATCTTAATCAGCTTTTAAGTTAATCAATTCAACAAATATATTATATTCCAAGTCCTTCAGGTCAAGTTTAGTCAATAGAGATAATAATCAATGGGGGTAATTCATTCAAACACGTACAATCAAGTACAAAATAGATTCAAATTTCTTCTCTCCTAAAAGCACAGTATATAGTATAATTCTACAGTTCACCACTAGAGGGGGTACAGTTCACCACTAGAAGGTTCCACACACACACCTTCTAATGGTAGAAAAGAAGGAAGGAGAATATTTCTCTACCAAGGGATATATCTGTCCGTTCGACCACCGTTCTTAATTTAATTCTTAATTTATCAACGGGGAGAAGGAAATAAACCATCCAGCAATACTACCCACCAATCGAATACAAATCCAGTATTTCTTTCAGTCAGCACAATTTAATAACGGCTCGAAGTTCATGGTGTGATAAACTAGCAGCCGCTTTCCCTGTCTTAGCTCCAATCGTAAAAGGGCACTCAGAACATTCCTCCACCACCACAGCACTCACAATAGGGAGATCAAAAAGATCAAAGGTCCATCACAATGTAGACTAATTTTAATTAGAAGAGGGCTCCTTGCCTGTCTGCGATCGGGTTTCCCTTCCAATATAGGTAGTCATCGCTTTGGGGCCGCCATTACTGGCGCCGTCTTCCCAGCCTGTGACAGGAGAGATTCGCCTTCGCATGTTGGATTGCCACTCCACACGCGCTCTCTGCTCCTCTCCGCTTATGGCTGCCTCTCCGGGGCCGCCACCGGCCAAGAAAAGCCGCCCAGGCTGGAAAGTTTACAAGAAAGGGACCGGAGTGATCTCCATAACCATCTTGCTTGACACGATGATGTCACCGGAAATCCGGTTATTTGTATTGTTGTACTACATTCTTGTTTCTTTGTGAGATTTTTGGTTAATAATTTGGATTTATTTTTGTTAATTTTGAGTCCCGCTACTTCACCAAATTCTTCTATTTTTTAAATAAATTTTGGTCCTGATTCTAAAGGTTCTTCCACTATAAATACCAGTTCATTGGCAAAAGCCTGGACCTTATATTCTTCTTTCTTTATTTTTAACCCTTTTATTTCTTGATCCTCTTTAACTCTCTTCAGAAGCATTTCTAAAGTTAATATAAATAGAAGTGGAGAGAGTGGGCATCCTTGCCTCACCCCTTTTGTTATATCAAATTGTTCTGTAGTGTCCTCATTCAGAATTACCCTTGCCGTTTGTTTTGTATAAATTTTTTCAATCATTTTTTTCAAATTTGGTCCCAAATTCCATAAATTTCGATTGATTTATCATAAATTTCCAGTTCAAATTATCAAATTACTTTTGGGCATCAAGGAAAACCAGTGAAGATTGTTTTTCCGAATGTGTTTCATAGAATTCTAAAGTATTTATTATTGTTCTCATATTATTTTTAATTTGTTGGCCTGGCGAAAATCCAATTTGATCCAGATGTATATATTTGTTCAAAAAATTCTTAGTTTTTCTGCTATGATTGACATAAATATCTTGTAATCGGTGCTTAGTAATGACATTGGTCTGTAATTTTGTATTTGTTGATGGTCTGTGTCTTCTTTGGGAATAAGAGTAATTATTGCTTCTGTCCATGTTTTTGGTATATTTGCCTGTTCTAGAGTCTCATTAAATATTTCCAACATCATCCCTCCCAGCATTTCTTGGGTGTTTTTATATATCTCCACTGGAAGTTCATCTGGACCAGGTATTTTGTTGTTTTGTTGTTTTTTCAATGTCATTTCGAATTCTGTTGCCGTTATCGGCCTGTTTAATATTTTTTGTTGTTCCTCCGTAATTTTACTCAAGTTTGTTCCCTCTATGTAATTTTTGACTTTTTCTTCTGCTATATCTTCCTGACAATATAAATTTGAGAAAAACTTTTGAATAATTTTCTTTTTATCGTCCCTTCTGTATTGCATTATCTCATTTTCATCTTTTAATTGATATATCGTTATTTTATCTTTTTTTTTAATTTGTAGGCCAACCATCTGCCAGTTTTGTTCGCATGTTCAAAATAACTTTGTTTTGACAACTTTATTTTCTGGGCTATTTCCTTTTGAATTGTTAAATTTATTTTATGTTTAATTACATTCCATTCCTCTTTTGTTTTTGTTTTTTATTTTGGGTCTTCCTGTAATTTACTTTCTGCCTTTTTAAGTTCTTGTAATTTTTCTTGTTGACATTTCCTTTCCTTCTTTTTCCTCGCGTTATAAGCCATTGTCAGTCCTCGGATGTATGCTTTTACGTGTGCCAGAGGTTTTATATTGAGGTATCTTCTTTTTTATTTACACTAAAAATATATATTCAACTCCTTTTCCAGCATCTGTTTGTATTCTTTGTCTTTACATATATTTTGATTCATTATCCATCTTTTGAACCTTTTTTGTCCTTTCCATTTTATAATTATTGGATTATGGTCTGCCCACTCATTTACTCCTATTTCTCCTTCTTCCAGTCCTGTCTGAATTTCTGCTGTCATCCAAATCATATCAATCCTGGACCAGGATTGATGTGGGTGTAAGTAGAATGTATATTGGCTCTCTCTACTGTGCATTTCTCTCCATACATCTCGCAATTTTAATTCTACTGCCATATTAAAGAATTCTTTTGGTAATATATCTTTCTTCTTTTTATTTTTCTTGTTACTATTATAATCTTTTTTAATATCCGCTATTGCATTATAATCCCCAATTAAATAATTATTATCATATTCTAGTTCTATTATTTTCTTCTGCACTTTTTTAAAAAAATCGTGTTGATTTTTGTTGGGGGTATATATTATTATTAATAACAATTGTTTTTGTTCAACTTCTAATTCTACAATTAATATTCTACCTTCTTCGTCCGAATTGATTGATTTTGATTTTATTCTTTCTTTTACTTATATAGCAATTTCCCCCCCCCCTTTTTTTTTTGTATTAATGATGTGTATAATTTTCCTAATTTTCGGTTCTCTAATAATTTCTTAATGTGTACTTCCTGGAGACATATCATGTCCGCTTCAAGCTTTTGTAGTTTAGTAAATGTTTGTGTTCTCTTTTTTGGTGCGCTTAAGCCATTTATGTTCACAGAGAAGAGTTTTATTGCCTCTTCCATTTCTTACTGAAGTTGCTTTTTTGTGTTTCTTGTCTCTCTTCTTACTCTCCCTTTCGCCCCTCTCTTTCTTCTCATTCTTTTTCCTGTATCTTTCTTATTTCTCTTTCTTTTTCTCTTTCTTCTATTTGATCTTCGTCCTGGCTTTTGCTCCCCAATTCTTCCTTACTTTCTTGTTCTTCTTCCTGTGAAAAATAACATTTGTAAAATTCTTGTGCTTTCTTTACCGTGTCCACTCTATATTTCCTCTCTTGCCATGTAATGAATATACATCTGGTATCAACCATCTAAACATCACTTTGTATTTTGTTAGTTGGGTCGTCAAGAACAGATATTGTTGTCGTTGATTCCGAATCCTTCGTGGTATCTGCTTCAAAATTATGATTTCTTTACTTTTGTAAGTTAACGTTTCTTCTCTTGATTTTTTTATATATTTCATCTCTCACTGTTCGTTTCGTAAATCTTATGTGTACCTCTCTCGCCAACCAATGTCTTCGTATATAATTGGTGTGCACAGGATAAATTTTGTCTATCTGTCCCCTTATTTCAGTCTTATCTTTGTATTAATTCTGACAAGATTTCCGCCATTTTTTCCTCCCAAGCTTTCCTCTTTCTCTTCGGCAATATTTTGGAACCGTAGGAAGTATGAAGCTTTCTCCATTTCTAAAAACGCAATTGAGTCTGACACTCCCTTATTTAGTTGCAATGACTTCTGTTCCATCATTTCTATTTTTACATCTACTTGGTCCATTTTTGTTTCCATTTTTTAAATTCTTTGGTCATTTTCCAACATTGCTTGTTGTATATTCTCTATTTTATCATTCATATTTTTGATATCTTCTTTTATATCTCCTATTTCATTCTTAATTTCTTTTTTTTTTATTGAAAAAGTTTTACAAGTACAAATTTTCCCATTTCCCCCCCCCTTTCCCTCCCTAACCCTCCCGTCCTCCCATAACTTCCCCAAGATGAAATCCAAATCCACATCATATTATATCATACTTTACCACCCATCTATTCTGCCCCCTGTGTACTATACATTTCTACATGACATTGAACCAAAAGCTATCTGGTACTTCCTAGTTTGATATTTGTTCTGCACATAATCTAT
This sequence comes from Arizona elegans, assembly GCA_022577455.1. NCBI lineage: Eukaryota > Metazoa > Chordata > Lepidosauria > Squamata > Colubridae > Arizona > Arizona elegans. Next base: position 163,978,326 of record JAKOOJ010000001.1, read on the forward strand.
CCATTTCTTCCACTCCCATGCATAGGTCTCTTGAGTCCGGTCTTTTAGGTATGCTGATATCTTCGCCATTTCTGCAAAACTGGCCACCTTCAAAGTCCATTCTTCAATAGTAGGCATAACATCCCTTTTCCAATATTGACCAATCAGTAACCTAGCTGCTGTCACCATATACAATATCAATTTTGTTTCACCCATTGAAAAATCCTTAACTATGCCCAATAAAAACAATTGAGGAGAAAATTGGAGTTTTTTCTTCAGAACATTCTTAATTTCTTTATGGTATAGTTTCATCTCTTCATGATTATCAGCAATTTTCTCTTGTGTTTTCATTAATGTTTCCTGCAACATATTCTGCATACTATTTACTGTCAATTCTGATTTTTCTTTTTCTTTTCCCAACATACTTTCTATTGTTCTTTGGTTTGATGGGGAAGCAGCTATTGGTGGAGGATTTGTAACTGGTTTTTTCCCTGTTTTAATTATAGTTGCTGTTTGACATTTTTAACACTCAAATAAAATTGTTGCACAATATCATACAATCAGTAATCTCTAGGTTTTTTTTTTATACACGTACTCTATAATTCTTATTTATTATATCCACACACTTCTGAAGAAATCTCTCTTAATATCTTTATCTAATATAATATTAATTTGTATTTTCTATATCAACTTACTCTATGCTTATATATTACACAATATAATTATTAATACTCTCTATATACTTCTTTTCTCACTTAATCTTAATCAATAAATCTTAAATTTGTATTTATATTTATCCTTATATAAGTTTATAAATCACTTTAATTAATCACTTAAACCATTCATTAGTTCATTAATCATTTACCATCTTTTACATTTTCTTTCTTTCAGTAACAATAACTAAATATATTGATTTACTTTTTCTTACTTTCACAGTATATATATATTTTGTTTTGTTTTTCCTCAGTCGTTTCCTTCTATCGCTTAGTCTCTAGTTGCAAATGTATGCAGCAATATTGCATCAGTCCCCTTAAATCTGTTGGCTCTACCCTCAAATCCATCTATTAACTTCTCTTCTTCTTTGTATATCTTTGTATTTTCAATATTATAGTTCCATAGTTCCAATTATATTTCCAGTCACAAATCATTGTTAATGCATTTTCCAATATTATAAATCCCTTAGAATATTCTCCAAGTTACTTTCCTCATTATCTTCACTCTCTTCTCTTCTTTGCTCACCCCTCTCCATTTCTTTCTGTCTTAGACGTCTTATCTCTGTTCCTGTTATTCATCTCGTTCTATTACATCCACTTTTTGGGATCTTCCTTCTTTCACACTAACCTCTTTTCCAATCTGTCTCTTTGTTATGTGCTCTAATTCCTTTAGTCGCCACTTTCCTGGACCTTTTTTGTCCTTCTCCTCAGTGCCTCTCTCTCCTCTTGTGCCTCCAATCAGCAAAACTTCATCTCTCCTCCTTCCGGATTCTACTCGGCCACCATACAAAACTGTATGGTATCCGCTTCCTCACTATACAGTCACCATCGCTCTCGGTCTGCCTTGAAGACCGACTCTTTCTCCGCTGGATTTCAGAGGTTTGTCCTTATCCCCCTGGTCGACTGCTTTTTGTCCGGGGTCTTCAGACCTTCCCCTTTTATTTCCCGATCTCTCCAGGATCGGAACTGCCCATAAAGAGCTCCTAGCGAAGAATATTTGGGATTTCAGGGACGACGTTTCATTCCCTCTCCCACTTCGCGAAGACGTCACTGCCGGAAGCGAATTATTGGAAGTTTCAACAGAACTAAAATAAACTGTCCCTTTGGCACAATTCTATTCAGGGAATGCTTCTGTTGTAGAATAAATTACAAACAAGTAAACTTAGGCCAATAATATTCCCTGCAATTTTAAGGCTTCATCTCTTTATAATTACAGAATGATGACTATTTATTTATTTATTTAATAAAATTTATATGCCACCCTATCTCCGAGGACTCAGGGCAGTTCACAACAATAAAACAACCAGTTAAAAATATAAAATACATAATGTACGTATATAATTTATATTAAAACCCCCAAAATCTAAAAACCCTCAGTCCAGGCTGGGTGATGTAAACAACCACGTTTTTAATTCGCGGCGGAAGGTGCAAAGATCAGGAGCCAACCGGAGCCCCAGAGGAAGTTGATTCCAAAGGGTGGGCGCTCCCACAGAGAAAGCACTACCCCTGCGGGTCCCCAGCCGACACTGTCTAGCTGACGGCATCCGGAGCAGGCCCTCCCTGTGAGAACCCACTGGGTGATGGGCAGCTGTTGCTGGCAGCAGATGGTCCGCCAAATATCCTGGGCCTAAGCCAATAACTAGCGGTTATTTATGAGAAAAATCTTTGATTGCTATTCTTTTTTATTGAAAAAGTTTTCAATTACAAATTTTTCCCCCTTTCCCCCCCTCCTCCCTAACCCCCCCTCACCACCCCATCCCCCCCTCACCACCCCATCCCCCCTGTGACTTCTTCAAAGTAAAAACCTAATACATAACAGATTATAAGATATTTTACCATCCCCCTACTCCCTCCTCCAAATACTGACCCTTACTTCTAATAATATTAATATTATTACTTCCCCCTTACCATACACTTCAAAATAACATTCTACTATAACACTGTATAATAACTTCTAATTTAACACAGTAATATTACTCTGACTCCCAATTTAGCAATAATCTGCCCTTTTTTCTCCTCCCCCATACGTATGTCTGTATATTAACATTTCAAAACAGCCTTCCACTTTAAAACTATATAATAAATCCTACGTTAACATTTAATCTTTTGTGTATATTAATATAACATTTCAAAGCAGCCTTCCCCATAAATTCTAATTTTACATTTGTTCTGCTCTATCCATTTCCTCCACTCCCATAAATATCTCTTAAGCATCCCTTTTCTTAATCTATAGAATCAATACACTAGCCTGTCTCCACCCACTTTCCTGCAAAATTACCATACACAACAATTCTTAATATCTTTGTTCTTCTGCCCACCTACTAAAAAAAAATATTCCCTTGTATAGATAAAATCCATGACTTTAAATTTATAATCCATATAATATCTTCTTTGATGTCTTTCCACTGAATTGTTGACTCCAACATCCGTATTAGGGTAACATAACATCCCAGTTGCAACAGGATATTCAAAATCCTCAGTTATCATCTGCCCCCATCAATAATAAATATCTTCATATATATATATATAAAAAAAGAAACAACCACCCGAGTGACTTTATAATTGTATTCCATATAATATCTGTAATAGTGGCTTTCTTCAGGATTATTAATTGCCATCGTCATAATGGGGTAACAGCCAGATCTTCTGCATGCCCCAGCATAACTCTCTTGCCTTATAGCTCAGCATAGATATAATACATTGATCAATGAAGAGAAAACCAAAATAGATAATTCCAATCCAACAGTTTAAGGCCCTTTTCACATCCCAAAATTACGGCATTGCAGAGGTCTGTCACTCTCCTCAGGATAATATTAACCACTACTTCGCCTCAACCATCTTTTCATATATTCAAACATATATTTTTAAAAATAACTGGCTTCGCTGCTGCTTAATTTAGAAGTTTTTATTTTTGTGAGACCTGTTTCTTTTTTTCCTTTCTTTTTGCGGGTTTGATCTCCATCCTAGTTTCCTTTCTGCAAGTTGAATGGGGTGGCTCTGTAGAGCAGCCATATAAAACAATCCAGCCAAACACTAGCCAATTTAAATAGAAAAATAAAACTTATCTTCTAAAATGATTAAATACAAATAAGTAAAGGTAGTTCTTGACTTACAATCATTCATTTAGCCACCGTTTGAAGTTACAATGGCATTGAAAAATGTGGGTTATAACCAGTCCTTGCCCTTACAACTGTCACAGCATTTACATGGTCATGTGATCAAAATTTGGTTGCTTGGCAACTGGAAATTCAGGTCCCAATTGTGGTTATACATCAAGGATAATCTATAGACTCCTTTCATATATGAAAAATGTCAACAGGGAAGATGGTTGCAAAGAGGACTTCCTGTAAGAGCAATTATGTTGGACTTTTGCAGTCAACAAAGGGAGAAAATTTGATTCTAACTTGTAAGACTAACAAATAAAAAGATTTAAGATGGGACAATCAGAGATAACTGCTTTCCTCCTTGATTCCTGGGGCTTATTTCAGCTTAAATGACATCTTGCATTAAACAAGTACTCATAAGTAATTTCAATTAAATAAGGACATTCCTTTTTTTTTTAATAAATTTTTATTGAGTTACATTGTAGTGTAACTCATACAATACAAGTGAAATCGGTTAGACAGTGGTAATTTATGTAATTTATTTGGATACATTCTTTTATTATAGTGTCTCCTAATTTACCCATTTGTTCTAATATTTACACTATCTCTTATCCCTCCTTTGTGCGATCTTCCATCCATATCAAAGTCCCCATACCATATAGTATTCTGAATCCTCTTTATCATTTATCTCATACGTTAGTTTGCTCATCTCAGCACATTCTAAGATTTTCTGAATTGTGTGTTCTTCCAGTGGTGCTCCCTTTCCTTTCCACTGTTGTGCGTATGCTAATCTAGCTTCTGTGGTGATGTATATAATTAAATACCTCTTTTTTTTCTCGTACTTCCTTTTTAGTACTCCCAGGAGAAAGGTTTCGGGCGCCAAGTCTATTTTTTCTTCAATTATTTCTTGTATCCAATTTTGAATCTTTTTCCAATACTTCATCGTTTCGGGACATGACCACCACATGTGGAAGAAGGTGGTGATCGCATTTCCAGCATTTAGGGCTTATATTTGGGTAAATTTTAGCTAGTCATGCAGGGGCTAGGTGCCATCTATATAGCATTTTGTATTGGTTTTCTTTAAATGATGCTGCTTTTGTCAATTTATAATTTCTATTCCAAATTGTTTCCCACTTGTCCAGATTTATATTGTGTCCTATATTTTTTGCCCATGCGATCATTTGCTCTTTTACCCACCTCTTCTACCCTATTTTATTCTAATAGGTAATTATATAGTCTGGCTAATATTCTTTTTTCTGGGCCTAGCAATACTTTATCAAATCCATTTGTTCCCATCTCTATTCCAAATTCCTCCTTGTCTTTTTGATGCCTAGATTTAATCTACAAATATGGCCACCAGTCGATATGGATGCCCTGTTCTCCTAATAATTCATTGGTTTTAAGATTTCCACAGCTATCTAAGAGCTCTTTGTACCTAAACATTTTGTTGATTTCTAGCGTGTTGGGGTATATCATGGCTTCCATTGTTGAAAGCCAATTCGGAACCTTCATATATTGTTTTTGTCTAATTTCCTCCCAGGTTTGTATTAATGTATCTCTTATCTTGTGTCTGTGGAAATATGATTTCTTCTTCTTTTTCTTGTCCCATAAATAGGCATGCCAACCTCTTTGTAGGTTAACCCTTCCAGGGTTAAAATTCTTTTATTTTCTAGGGTAACCCATACCTTTATCCCAACTAAGTTGACCGCTTTATAATAGATTTCCCAAGCTGGGAGTCCAAAGCCTCCCTTACTTCTATTATCCTGTAATGATCGAAGTGAGATTCTGGTTTTTTTCTCTCTCCATATAAATTTCCTGGTGATCTTATTCAATTCTACAAAAAAAAAATTATCTAAAGTGACCGGTGCAGTTTGGAATAAATATAATAGCTTGGGCAGGATATTCATCATTACTGATGCTATCCTGCCCAAAAGTGATAGTTGCAAATTTCCCCATCTTTCCAGATCCTGTTTGATTTTTTTTATTTTATTTTTTTTGGTCAATGATATATAATCATCCTCTTTCAGGGCCAAGCATCTTGATGTTATCCAAATTCCTAAATATTTAATTTTTTAAACAATTTGTAAATCCAGTGTCTTTTCTAGTTCTTCCTTTTGCCTTTCTATCAAATTTTTGACCAACATTTTAGTTTTTGCTTTGTTTAATTTAAACCCGGTCACCTCACCGTATCTTCCTTATTCCTCCAGAATTTTTTGGCCCATTTCTAATGGTTCCTCCATAATCAGCACTACATCGTCAGCAAAGGCCTGCATTTTATATTCCTCTCTCTTGATCTTTAGAACTTTTGTTTCACTATTATTTCTGATCCTGTTTAACAAAATTTCCAAGGCCATGATGAATAGTAGTGGTGATAGTGGGCACCCTTGTCTTACTCCTTTCTTGATTTGGAATGTTTTGGTCATATCCCTGTTTATTATTATTCTTGCCTTTTGTTGATTATAAATTGTTTTTATCATTCTCTCAAAGTTCATTCCGAATTTCATTATTTTAATTTGTTCTATCATAAACTTCCAATTAAGGTTGTCGAATGCTTGGGACTTCCGGTTTGGTCTTCGTTGTCGCCAGACGGTCTTTTTTATAGACCGCCAGCCCCGCCGTCTGTAAAGAGCCGCTTCGTGAGGGAGAAGCGGCTTGGAAAACTCTAAAACCAAGAGGTATTGTGAGGAGAGCCGGCAAGATTAGGTTGAGACCCTGTGAAGCCCCCAGATTGCTTTCCTTTGCTTCTGGGGGAGGAAACAGGCGAGGCTCCCTCTCCAGCTCGCCGAAGCTCCAGACCTCGGGGACGATTCTACTTTGTAGAACTAGACGGCGTGACCATCTTTATAAGTGAAAACAAAGAAAACTTCCAAATTGAACAGGGTGAAACCGGGACTTGAACCTCAAAATCGCAAGTATTTGTGCTGTGCTGTGCTAGCCCTGTGATTAAACTTAAGTGAGAGAGTGAAAGTTTCCTGAAAATGGCGCCCGGCTTCAGCGCTGGGGAATGCTGAAAGCGAAAGTGAATTTGCATAGTTATTTCAACATGCTACAAAGTCTCACTGTTTGTAACAACTGAAGAGAAAAGAAAAAACTTTTTCTTTAAAAAAAAAGCAACCCTGACTCTGACTTCTAATTTGACCAAACCTGGGGGAATTTTTTAGAGGATTTTGTGGAGGAAGAAGTGGGGAAAAGAAGACCTTCTTTGAAAAAGTTAGATAGAATGGCTTCTAAACAGCCTAAGCAAGATACAAAGGCAGCGGGGGGGGGGAATCTCCCACGCATAAGCCGCAACAACAGTCTTCTAGACAGCAGAGGCAGAGAAAGGAGATTGATCTTGAAAGTTTGAAAGAGTTTATTGCCCAGGCTTTGATGAGGCAAGATGAAAATATGGATGAGAAGTTTAAAAAATCTCAACAGGAAATTAAGCAGGAGATTAAAGAAATTAAAGAGGTGGTTCAAGAAAAATATGAAAAGGTGACTAAAAAGTTAATAACAGTGGTGACTGGTCTCTCAGCTGCAGTTGTGCAAACTGATAAAGTGGAGGAATATAAATTTGAAATGGATGCTAAAATGAAGGAGGCAGACCATAAAATTTTTAATGTTGACAATAAAATGCAAAGGATTGAAAATGAGGTGACAATGATGCAATTTAGGTCTATGGAATTTGCTATAAGACTTAGAGGAATAAAAGAGAAGACTAGAGAAGACCTGAGAAGGATTTGTGCTGATGCCTTAGCTGTGATGTTAAAGACTAGCCCTGAAGAGATTTTTTGTAAGATGGATAAAGCTTACAGAGTGAATTCTTGGGTGGCTAAACAAAGACAATTGCCTAGATGGGGACGTTGGCAATGCCTGATACGCCCCTTCTCGCTGAGTGGAGACAGCAGCCAGATGTGGGTTATGCTCATTGGTCAAATGTGGACTGAGCCTGTCAATTAATTATTAAATCCCGCCCCTATTCCTAGGGATTCCAGCTTTGGTGAAGGAGGAAGACAGACTCTGAGTGTGGAAAGTAGAAAAAAACAAACAAACTGTTAGATAAATTCTACTCTTAGTGAACATTGACTCTGTCCTACGAATATCAGCCGTCCTCTGGATGTATAACTTCAGTGCCCGTCTGACATCCAACATGTGTAATCTGTTTTCCAATGGATTGGAAGGTGAGGAATAAAAATCTGATAAAACAATTTCCTGCAAACGATGAAAAGAAGAGTTAATTTTAGGTATAAAAGTAGGATCCAATCTGAGGACCACTCTATCTACATGGAATACACATAAATCATCTCGGACCGACAATGCTGCAAGTTCTGAAATACGTCGCGCCGAAGTAATCGTGACTAGAAAAACAGCTTTTTCTGACAATAGGTGTAAACTGGTAGAGTCTATTGGTTCATATGGCGAACCCATAAGTGAATCCAACACAATTGAAAGTTCCCAAGAAGGGTATTGATGTATTACTGGTGGACAAAGGTTAGTTGCTCCTCTGAGAAAACGATGAATCATGGGATCTTGTGACAATGAATTATTGGAATTATATGTCAGGATAGATGAGATAGCAGCCACCTGTCTCTTGAAAGTGTTGGGAGAAAGTCCTTTTTCTAAACCAGCCTGTAAAAACATCAGTACCTGCAAAACAGAAGCTTGAAGAGCAGAAAAACCTTGGGTCTCACACCAAGATGTAAATGTGCACCAAGTTGCTGAATAAATTCGTTGTGTTGATGACCGCCTAGATGCCTGCATGGTTCTAATTATTGGACATGGAATGTGATTTCGCTGGAGAGCATCCCGCTCAACAGCCATGAGGTCATCTGTAGCCATTGTGATTCCGGATGTGTGATTACGCCCTGACTGAGGCAATTCGTGATACATGGTATCCTCCAAGGAGGAGTCACTGATAAATTCATGAGGTCTACAAACCATGACCTTCTTGGCCAATGTGGTGCTACTAGAATGATTTCCGCCCTTTCCAGTATTAGTTTCCGAATTACCCTTGGAATTAGAGGAATCTGTGGAAAGGCATACAACAGACCTTGTGGCCAAGGGGAGCGTACAGCATCCACAGCTTCTGCAACGTTGGACGTTCTATCTTTTATGACCCTGGCTACAAGAGATCTCAACCCGGGTTACGATCCAGGTAGAGGAAAAACTTACCTTCAACTAAATCAATTATAGTTCCTAAATGAAGAATTCTAGTCATCTATGAACCATAATTCTAGAATCATAGTTCCCAAATGAAGAATTCTAGTCAAGAGTTCCAGATGGCTTTCTCTATGTTAACAGAGAAGCTGTGCGAGGCCAGTTTCTGAATGGTAAATTGGAGATCTGAAATGTCCTGCTGAGGGGTTAAACAGAAGAGACTTTAAACAGAGCCTGGGGAAATAGGCTCGTGAATGCAGGTTGATCCGGAGGTAAGCCCTCAACCTCCGACAACTCTGGTTCCTGAGGCTCCATCTCTTCCAATACAGAGTGTCTACTGACATAGGAGACGGATGGAGAATCTGAGCCCGCAAGCGAGAGGGCATCTTCCATATCGACTCCGTCCAGCGAAGCCGAATAGTCCGAATGGACCGAACACACTGTAATCGGTCTGGCAGTCGAGAAAGTATGAGTCGACAGGGATCGTTGCCCCATTGCTGCAATCATACATTGACTGTCCTCTGGACGTAAAGGGGTAGAATCATGGTCTCAGGCTGGGTCAGCCTCTGTAGAGGCTTGAACCAGAGCAGAAGATACAGGTGGATGAACCACCAACCCAGCTGGAGTGCTAGACCCCACAGCAGGGCTGGATTTTCCTATAGGCTAACTAGGCTTGTCCTGACTGATGACAGCATTGGGAGTCACCAAAGAATGTTTTGCGGTTGTGCGCATAGGAAGTACACATTCCTTTTGTTTCTGATTATGATCCTCCCTAAATGAAGCCTGTGATTGCTCTCTTACTTGGCCTTTCAGCCATGTTTGGATTTTGAGATAGCTTTAGGCATAATAATAGATTGGGAATCAGACCAAATCTATAATCAGTAAGATGTAAGTTATTTAAAATATTTATTATTTTTCAATAGTTTGAAAGGATAGATAAAGACTAATATGTTTAATGTTCTCAGGTAAATGTAAAATTCTAGCTGCGCCAGTAATCAAAATGGCGTTTCAGCACTCAACTGGCATAGCCTGATAGGCTGGAGGCTCTCAGGAATGGAACTTGAGTTATTGCCGGTATTCAAATGGCAACCGGCTCAACTGTCAATGTGAGCGCGAGGCTCAACTGTAAGGCAGAGATAAAATTCCAACAGTTAAAAGCCGTTAAGGTAACTATAAGTATCTATGTAGAATAATTATTAAATGAGGCTTTAATTGCTCTTGGGAGCGTAAATTGATATTGGGAACGTGATTCTCCTCTTTCGGCTAGATTTGAAGCCGCAACTCAGCTCTAAGCAGCTGAAATCAATTTATGTTAGAAAAGGTTTTTAGATGATCTTGGGAGCGTGAGACTCCTCTTTTCGGCTAAATTTTTAGCCGCATTTCAGCGCTAAACAGCTGAAATCAGTTAAAGTCAGCAGCAGCAAAGGGAGGCTGTTTTTAAAAGCGTCAAAGCCGACTTTGATGTAAAGATTGTAGCAACAATCTGTAAAGCTGTGATTTTATTCAGTGGCCGACAAGCGGTTAGCATGAGGGAGTGCGAAACTCCACTTTAATGATCAGCTTAAATTAGCTGTGACAAAGTGAGCGCAAGACTCAACAATTGGTTTTTTGGTTTTTTTTGTTTTGTTTTTTTTTGTTTTTTGTTCTTGTTTTTTGTTTTTTTACATTTAAAATAGCTTCTGCTGATAAAGGCGAAATTAAACCCCCCGCCCCCTTAAGGGAGCGGAATGCTCCAAGGAAATGATTAACTGACCAGTTTCAACGATGTTTTCTGATGCTGAAAGTAGAAAACGTCCTCAGATGTCCTAAGAATCTTCTGAGGTATAGGTGAATTAAATTAAAATGTTCAATAGATAAAAGAACTGAAGAAATTAAGCAGAAATAACACTCTAACGCTGAAAAGCAGATAGAGCACACTTTCCACACAACTGTCCAGTCTGACGACTGAGCAAAAAAGCTGGAATCCCTAGGAATAGGGGCGGGATTTAATAATTAATTGACAGGCACAGTCCACATTTGACCAATGAGCATAACCCACATCTGGCTGCTGTCTCCACTCTCAAGGGAGAAGTGGTGATATACTTCACAGATAGAAGAATAAGAAATGATATTCTGCAAAGGTCCTTTGTTTCTACTGTGCAAGTGGACAGAAGGGAAATTGGAGTTTATAAAGAGCTGCCACCTAAGATGTTAAAAGATAGAAAGGACTTTGGATTTTTAGTGTCTGAACTAAAGAAACAGCAAATCCCATTCAGATGGGATGCCCCAACTGGCATAATATTGAGGTTTGAAGGAGAAAGATATAGATTGAATACATTTGAGAAAGCGGAAGAATTTTATTCTGCAGTTTTTTAAAAAACAGGCACAACATCCCCACGTACATCTTCAGTGTTGGAGATAAAGGAGAGTGATAAGGAGAAGCAGTTTGAACAAGAGACTGAAGAGCAGTGTAAACAGTTGGAGCGGGAGGCAATGGAAATGCAGGGAGCTACAGGGGGGTTTTTAGATGAGCCTTTGTTAGATCTCCCTCTGGAAACTGTAATTGGAGTACCCACAAATACAAGAGAAGTGGCTTTGGACCTGGTCCGGATGAGTGAAGTGAAAGATCAGCGTATAACTCGAGCAGTTTATAAGCAATTTAAAGAAAAACAACAACAGGAGAGGTCCAAGCCACAAGAAGATAAGAAGGGAGCTAAGGATATACAAGCACGTGAAGCCATGGTGGGAGCTAAGCCGAAGACTATCAACTTGGAAGAAGGTCTTCAGCAAATGCTCCTATCGCTTCAAGAGGTCCCAGATGACAATTAAGTTTTTATCTTGGAACGTGAATGGACTAAACTCACCACAGAAGAGGAGGAAATTATTTAATTATCTGAAACAGTTTAATAATGATATTATTTGCCTACAAGAAACTCATATTCGAATACAAGATCAAAAATATTTAATAAATTCTAGATTAGGAACACAATTTATAGCTTCTAGCTCGGAAAAAAAGAATGGAGTAGTGATTTATATAAATAAAAGACTTTCAGCTAAAATTATAGAAGCAGATGATTTTGGGAGGTTTATAGCAATTCAACTTTATACAGAAAATGGTCCAATTTTGGTGACTGGAATCTATGCTCCTAATCAACAAGAAAATTTTTATAAAACATTGCATTCTAAAATACTACAATGGGATTACAGATCTATTTTAATTATGGGAGATTGGAATGGTGTAATTGATCCCAAAATAGATAAAAAGAGTATGGCAAAGTCAAGGATTAGATTGCCACAGACTTTTTTTGATATGAAAGAAGATTTGGAATTAAAAGATATTTGGAGAATACATAACCCAAAAGATTTGGACTTTACTTTTTTCTCAGACAGGCACAGATCCTTTTCCAGGATTGATTTTATCTTATTATCATCTGATTTACTTGCAAAAACAAAAAAAAAACAAAGATTTTCCCAAGGACTCTAACCGATCATAGCCCGGTATGGATAGAAATTGAAATGGGAAAGATTGAGAGAAGATCATGGAGAGTAAATGAAAATTTGTTTAGATACGAAAAAAATGTAAATGAACTTAAAAAGCAAATGAAAGAATTTTTTGAAATGAATTTGAATAAGGGTACCCCTATTGAAATTGTGTGGGATGCGAGTAAGGCATATATGAGGGGGATACTCATTTATATGAACTCTAAACATAGATTAAACGGACAAAAGAAAAGATTGGAAATGGAAGCAGAGATAAAGAAGAAAGAACAGCTACTTATAAAGAATCCAACAGATGAAAGAATACGAGGAGCCATAAAACTTTTGAAAGATCAATTTCATATGCTTATGGCGGAGCAAACAGCAATGAACTTACAATTTGCAAAACATAATACATTTTGCAACACTAATAAACCGGGCAGATGGTTGGCTTACACATTGAGGAAGCGTCAGAGCACACGGGTCATTGGTAGTATTGACATTGGACGGAAGGAAATTTTTCAACAAAAATTAATCAAAGAAGCTTTTTTAGATTACTATACTAAATTATATGCTAAAGATGATATAAAGACTGAACTTATAGATAAATATTTAGAAGAAAAAAGAATTATAAAAATTTCTAGTGATCAAAAGGAAAGAATGAGTCAACCAATTATAGCTGAGGAGATTATTGCCGCAATCAAACAATTGAAAACAGCTAAAGCACCAGGGACGGATGGTCTAACTGCGGTGTATTATAAAACTTTACAAGCAGAAATGATTGAACATCTTAAAGACTTATTTTGTAGTATACAACAAGGGGGTAAAATACCTCCTTCATGGAAAGCAGCTTATATTTCACTGATACCGAAAGAGCAAGCAGGTCTTAAAAAACCTGAGAATTATAGACCAATATCTCTTCTCAACAATGATTATAAAATTTTTGCAAAAGTATTAGCCAACAGGTTAATGCCAGTTATTCAAGAGGTGATTCATCATGACCAAGCAGGATTTATAGAAGGCAGATACATGAAGGATAATGTAAGGCAAATAATAAACTTATTGGACTATCTTGAGAAGAATAAACAGATATCTGCAGTGCTGGTGTTTTTGGATGCGGAGAAGGCCTTTGACAGAGTGGATTGGAACTTTCTACTAAAGATTTTGAGAAAAATGGACTTTGGGGATCAGTTTATACAGGCGGTTTCAGCAATTTATCAACAGCAAACGGCACAAATTATTATTAATGGAAGTCTGACTACAAATTTTAGTATTGAAAAAGGAACAAGACAAGGTTGTCCGCTATCCCCATTGCTATTTATTTTAACATTAGAAGTCTTGTTGAATACAATACGGGATTCAAACTCATTACATGGCATAGCTATTAGGCATGAGGATTATAGGACCAGGGCATTTGCAGATGATCTGGTTGTTACCCTAACACAGCCGATGGAATCAATAATTCAGATGAAAGACATTATAAAAGAATATGGCATGATATCAGAATTTAGACTGAACCAGAAAAAGACTAAGATGATTGTTAAAAATATGACACAAGATCGTAAGCAGGAACTTGAAAGTAAGGCAGGCTTTGAAATAGTATCAAAAGTTAAATATTTAGGAGTTCAAGTTGCAGATTCAAATATAAAATTATTTCAAAATAATTATGAGGTATTGTGGTGAGAGGTACAAAAGGAGATGGAGACTTGGAAAAAACTGCAGCTGTCGTTGCTTGGAAGAATAGCAGCAGTTAAGATGAATGTTTTGCCTAGATTTCTTTTTTTGTTTCAAATGATTCCGGTGCTTACAAGTGATAAGCAATTGAGAGAATGGCAAAATGGACTGAATAAGTTTGTCTGGAATGAGAAAAAGCCGAGAGTTAAACTGAAAATTATGCAAGATGTTCCAGAAAGGGGAGGCCTTAAACTTCCAAACCTACAATTGTATTATGAAGCAGCAGCTTTGACACAAGCAAGTGACTGGTTCGGAAGGATAAAGACTGGAATATTGAATATAGAAAGTCATGATCTTGAATTTGGTTGGCATGCATATTTATTTTATGAGAACAAAGTGGATAAAGTATTCAAAAGCCACATACTTAGGAACTCCTTGATGAGAGTTTGGAAGAAGCACCGATTCAAATGGGATTACAAAATACCGTTATAGCTGGATCTTGGTCATATCATGTGGAATACAAATATAATGTCACTCAGGGGGGTTTTATACAAAGAAGTTCTTTTTATGGATGGGGGCAGATGGCAATTAAAGACATAGAAATACTGTTGGAAGAAGGGATTAATTTAACTTGGCTACAGTACAATCAACTTCAACTGAGATGGAAAGAAGATCAAAAAATTGGCATAATGATGCATGAAGAAGAATTGGTTAGACATATAAAAGAGAAAGGTCTAATGCATATTAAGAGGGTTTATAATGTTTTGTTAGAAAGAGACTCGGAAAATGAACTGGTTAAAGATTGTATGATAAAGTGGGCACAAAATTTTGCAGAACCAGTGATGTTGGAAACATGGGAAAAAATATGGGTCCAGAATGTTAAATTTACACAGTCGCAGAATTTGAGGGAAAATGTTTATAAAATGTTTTATAGGTGGCATTTAGACCTTAAGAAACTATCGTATATGTATCCTAATGTTCAACCAAAATGTTGGAGATGTGATTGTTTAGACGCCACATATTATCATATGTGGTGGACTTGTAAGAAAGTGAAGGCTTTTTGGATAAAAATTTGGTGGGTTATGCAAAATGTTTTGAAGAAAAAACTTCAGTTTTCTCCACAATTGTTTTTATTGGGTATAGCTAAGGGTTTTACATTGGGTGAAACAAAGCTGATATTGTATATGGTGACAGCAGCGAGATTACTGATAGGTCAATATTGGAAAAATGATGCTATGCCCACTATTGAAGAATGGCCAGTTTTGCAGAGATGGCGAAGATTTCAGCATATTTAAAAGACTGATCTCAAGAGTCTATGGGAGTGGAAAAAGTGGATAGATTATGTGCAGAATAAATACCAAACTAGGAAATATCAGATACCTTTTAGCTGAATGAATGTATTATGTAGGGATAGACTAATGGAGTTTTATGAAGGTATACACAGCATACAGGGGGTGGAAGGGTTTAAGTTTCATAAAATGTATTTTTGATTAGGAATTTATTTTGCGGAAGTCCTGGGGGGGGGAAGGGGAGGGTTAGGGAGGGTTTGGGGGGTTTTGGGGGGGGGAAACTGGGGAGAAAATGTATTTGTAAAACTTTTCAAATAAAAAAAAGAAAAAGGTTGTCGAATGCTTTTTGGGCGTCCAAGAAAACTAAGGCCATTTGCTTTTCTGGGTGGGCTTCGTAATATTCTAAACTGTCTACAACTATTCTTATATTATTCTTAATTTGTCTGCCGGGTAGAAAGCCATTCTGGTCTGGGTGTACCATAAAATTTAATATTCTTTTCATTCTTTCAGCCATTATGCTCATAAAAATTTTGTAGTCCAAATTTAAAAGGGAGATTGGTCTATAGTTTTTTATTTGTTTTGGGTCGGTACCTTCTTTTGGCAGCAATGTAATGTATGCTTCCCTCCACGAATCAGGTATTTTAGCTTCCAATAATGCCTTGTTGCATATCTCCAGCAGTTTTGGTAATAATATTTCATCTAATTTTTTCGTATGTTTCTCCTGGGAGACCGTCTGGGCCTGGTGATTTATTATTTTTTAATTTTACGATTGCCGCCTTTAGTTCCTCTATCGTGATTTCTTTATTCAGGGCTTCCCTCTCCTCTCCTCTCCTACCAGTGGAAATTCTTCCTCTGATATATATTGCTCAATCTTTTCTCTTGGGACCTCCTCCTCTTTGTAGAGCTCTTTATAGTATTCCCAGGCAATTTCAAGCTTATCCTCTTCTTTATTTTGTAGATTTCCCCCTCATATCTTCCAATTGTTGGATAATCCGTTTTTCATTTTCTTTCTTTAACTTGTAGGCCAGCCACCTACCTGGCTTATTGGCATTTTCAAAATAATATTGTTTGGATGGTTTAATTTTATTAGCCAATTCCTCCTGATCTAGTATATTCATTTTATGACTCAACATTCTCAAGTTCTCTTTTATTGCCTTATCTCCTGGGTTTTCCTGTAATTTCTTTTCCATATCCCCAATTCCTTCCTGAAGGGCATTTTGCATCTTCTGTTTTTCTTTATTCTTATGTGCATTGTATGTTATTGTTAACCCTCTTAAGTATGCCTTCATTGTGTCCCATAAATTTGTTCGGGATGTTTCTTGGTTTTCATTTTCTTTAAAAAATAGTTTCAATTCTCCCATAATTTTTTCTATGTATTCCTTTTCTCTTAGAATTTGTGTATTTAGTCTCCATCTCCTAAACTTTTTTCTCTGTGGGATCTTCCATTTTATTTCTAGGGGATTGTGATCTGCCCATATATTTGGAGTAATTTCTGTGGAATCAATTTCCAATCCCAATTTTTTGCTAACCCACATCATATCTATATCTATGATGCTTGGGGGTTTGAGTAGAAGGTGTATTTTCTCTCGCTTGGATGTAGGGTCCTCCAGATATCTATTAAATTTAGTTCCTCTATTAAATCAAAAAAGGTTTTGGGTAGCTTCTCTCTCTTTTTTTTTATTATCTTTGCTGCTGTTATAATCTTTATCAATATCCCTTATCCCATTGAAATCGCCCACTATGCAGATATTACTATATTCCATTTTACTTTTTCGTTCATGCAGTTTTTTGTAATATTCTCCCTGATTTTTATTTGGGGCATATATGGCTACCAATAGTATTGATGATTTTCCTTTTTTTTATCTCTATCATTAGCGTTCTTCCTTTGGAATTGGCATATTTTTGTTCCGCGACAATCCCTCCCTTAATATATATTGCTATTCCCCTCTTTTTTTCCCCGCTAACGCTGTGAAGGTTTTCCCTAATTTGTTGTATTCTAAATATTTTTCATCTTGCTTTCTTATATGGACTTCCTAGATATAATATCAACATTTCTTTTGGCTAATTTTGTGAGTATCTGTCTCCTCTTTCTGCTCTCATTCAGTCCGTTAACATTTATCGATATTAATTTCCATTCTTCCATTTCTGGTTTCCCTGGGCGGAGTTAGTTTTTGTTTGCTCTTGTGGCTCTTTGAGTTCTTGGGTTTCTTTCCTTTTGTGTCCTTGCCTTCTTTTTCCTCTGTTTCCTTCTTTTCCAGGGACCCTTCTTCGGAGTCTCGTTGATGGGGGGTTTCCTCTTCTTGGGCTGCCGTTTCAGTTTCTTCCTTGCTGCTCTGTTCCTCTTCCATCCCTACTAATTGGTTTAGGAAGTCTTGTGCAATTACCAGACTATCTATCTTGATTTTTTTCCTGAGCCACGTAATTAGCATGCCTTCTGGTAGGATCCCTCTAAACAAGATGTTTCTTTTGTTTAGTTGCATGGCTAGGAATCGATAGTCTCTTCGTAGTTCCCTCACTCTCCTAGGAACTTGCTTCAGCGTTGTCATTTCCTTCCCCTTGTAGATAATCGGCTCTTCCCTTGTTATATTGTACAATATGTCTCAGACTTTTTTCTAGCGAATCTAATGTGGACCTCTCTTGGGAGCTTATGCCTTCTGGAGTAGTTTGTTTGCACCCAATACACTTTATCCAACTCCTTTATTTTTTTTATTTAGACTTCTATACCGCTTCATAGTGCTATACAGCCCTCTCTAAGAGGTTTACTATTTCCTGTTTATCCTGTTGTAGGGCCTCAGCCATCATTTGTCCCAAATCTTCTTCTCTACCTTCCATTACGTTTTGGAATCGCAAGTAGAAAGCCGCCCGGTCCATCTCCAACTGAATGATTGAATCCTCGAGTTCTCTGTTTTGAGCCATCAATTTTTGGTCTACCGATTCAAGCTTTTTTTCACTTTGTTCCACCCTAATTGCTACTTTCTTTATTTTTTGTTCATTTTTATGGATTGTCTCTTGTATGTCATTCATCTTACAATCTAAAGATTGGATGTCTATCTTTAGTTCATCATGGTTGCTGGACACTTTCTCTGGTATTTTCACCATCGTTTCTTGTATCAGCGTAAGGGTGGATTGCATGGCCTGCATTGTTGGGATTACCATAGATTTTTTGGTTTTTGATAGTTCTTCTGTCAATCTTTGAGTTGCAGGTGAGGCCATAGTAATTGTAGAGTTTGACGAAGTTTTTTTTCCTGTTCTTAGCACTGTTGTGGAAAGGCTTGCCATCTCTTTCAGGATCCTCTTTTGATCTCTCACTATCCTTTCAATGTTCCTCCAAACTATCATCCACTGGTGTTACCTATTTTACTTTTTCTTATTCTCTTTATTTGTCGCTATCTTAATCTCTAGTGTTGTTAAGAGCGGCCTTAATCGTACCCAAAGAAAGCTTGTATCTATAATTCTATACCTTATATTTCCTGTATTTCTTATGTTTTGTTTTCTCTACAAAGAGATGAGCTCACCATCAAAAATCAGACGTTGACTTACCTGAACGTCCCTTTTCGGAGTGCTGAGACCACTGTCCATAGCTGGGATCTTCCCTCAGATCTTGATACTGAGTGAGAGCTGAACAAACTCTCCCTGTCAAGGCATGCCTCCAATCCCATAGTCCTCCAGTCTATCACAAAGGAACAGCAAGGCACCACAACAAATCCGACAGGAAAGTCAATAAGAACTGTTCTCCAGGCTGGAACATAGGCAGGCAGTCTGAAAGAAAAACGTAAATGCCAAAAAAACACAACTGGGTGGGAAATGGAGAGTGGTCGCAGCACTCCAAAAAGGGATGTTCAGGTAAGTCAACATCCATTTTCCAGAGTGCTGCTCCCACTGTCCATAGCTGGGACATACCCAAGCTCAAAGGTCTAGGGAGGGAGACTGGCTGCCTCCGAACCTGTCCAGAACGACGCTCTGTAGGACTCGCCGACCAAAGGAGGCGTCTGACAAAGCATAAGAGTCAATCTTATAGTGACGTATGAACTGCGACACCGACGACCACGTAGCAGCATGGCAGATGTCCTCCACAGAAGCCTGTGTCGCCCACGCTGGAGAAGTGGCCATACTATGGGTGGAGTGCGGTAGAATGCGACCCGGGAGCGGTTTCGCCAACAACTCATATGTCAAAGAGATATGAGCCACCTGCCCACTGTGGCCGATGATATCTTCTGGCCCATGGAGGCCGGGTGGAACAAGACCAGAAAGGCCTCCGTCTTACGAAAGGTGGCGGTCCGGTGAATATAGGTGCGAAGCGCCCGTCTAACATCTAGCTTATGCCAGCGTCGTTCAGTAGAGTTCCGGGGAGACGGGCAGAAGTCCGGTAGAGTGAGTTCCTGCGCCCGGTGGAATAGGGAATTCACCTTTGGAATAAACGTAGGATCGAGTCTCAGAATCACTACACTATCTCGAAGCATACAAAGGTCCTCCCGAATCGATAGAGCCAAGAGCTCTGACACCCTCCGGGTGGAGGTGATGGCCAGAAGAAACGACACCTTGAGTGACAAGTGTTTCAGGGAAGCCAAAGCCAAAGGCTCGAAGGGTGGAGAAACCAGAGCCTGTAAAACAAGAGAGAGGTCTCCGGTCGGGTATCTGTGAACCTGGGATGGACACAGGTTTGTAGCGCCATGAAGGAATCCTCTGATAAGCGGGTGATGAGAAAGAGAGTCATAAGGAGGGCATTTCAAAATGGTGGACAACACCACCGTCTGCCACCGTAACGTCGCGGAAGCTAAACCCTTTTCAAATCCCGCCTGCAGAAATTCCAAAACCTCTTCAACTGTCGCAGAGGTGGAATCCACATGCCTCGTAGTCCCCCAAGCACAGAAGGCTCTCCAGGAAGCTTCATAAATTCGACACGTGGAAGGACGTCTAGCCGCTTGAATGGTTCCAACGACGCCGTCTGACAAATGGGCCTTTTTAGGAGGACGTGTTCAAATGCCAGACGGCCAACTGGAGCCACTGGGGCTCCGGATGACAAACGGCCCCCTGGCAAAGAGATATCTGGTGAGCTGGGATCACCCAAGGCCAGACCACGGAGAGGGAGACGAGGTCCAAGCCCTGCATGGCCAATTGGGAGCCACCAGGATCAGATTTGCTCTCTCCGACAGCAGTTTCCTCACAACCCGGGACAGAAGTGGAATGGGTGGGAACGCGTAGAGTAGTCCGCCGGGCCACTGACACCGAAGAGCATCGCGATCCTCTGCCGAGGGATCGTGATACCAGGACACGAAGCGAGGGAGCTGTGAATTGTGCCGCGTGGCGAACAAGTCGATAACCGGGGTCCCAAACTGCTGGCAAAGTTCTTGAAATAGCCGAGGGTGTAGCTGCCACTCCGCCAGATCGATCTGTTCCCGGCTGAGCCAATTGGCCCGTACATTGTCCACCCCCGAAATGTGATCCGCCTGGATCCATCTCAGGTGGTGTTCTGCCCAATTGAAAAGATGTTCCGTTTCGAACATGAGGGCTCTGGACCTCGTGCCCCCCTCATTTATGTGCGCTTTGGCCGCTGTGTTGTCCGTGAGGACTAAAATGTGGTGGCCCTCCACCGACCTCCTGAAGTGCAAGAGGGGCAACCTGACTGCCTGCCACTCGAGCAGATTTATGCTGCTCTGGCATTCTGTGAGTGACCACTGGCCCTGCGCTACCAGATTGCCGAGGTGGGCTCCCCAACCACGCAGGCTGGCGTCTGATGTCAGGATAAGTCTCTCTGGCTCTAGAAAGTCTCAGCCATTGAGGAGCGCCGGGCACGTCCACCAATCCAGTGATAGATAGACCTGAGGAGGTAAGTACACCCTGCGTCTCGACGATGACCGGCCCGACCGCTGGAATGGGAGAAGGAACCACTGCAATGCTCGGGAGTATCTGCATGCCTATGGAACGATGTTGTAACAGGACACCATTTTCCCGAGCAGTTGTGCTAGATGGATCATGATACCCGTTCCAGGCCTCAGATCTTCTGAATCAAGTCGCAGATGCTCTGAACCCTGTCCGGGGACAGGAACACCCGTCCTTTGATTGAGTCTATTAGTGCCCCAAGATGTATGAGTCTTGTGTCGGGAACCAGGTGACTCTTCTCAACATTTATCGAGAACCCATGACGTTAGAAAGCGTCCAGAATGAGGTCCCTGTCGCGTGATGCCTGATCGCGAGATGACGAAAGAATCAACACATCGTCAAGATAACACATTAGTCTCACCGCAAGGGGTCGCAGCGAGGCTGCCGCCACAGCCACCAATTTCGTGAAGGTGCGGGGTGCGGAGGACAGGCCAAAGGGCATAGCCCTGTACTGGAGGTGTTGTCCATTGTATTCGAATCTCAGATAGCATCTGTGAACCGGGTGCACTGGGACATGTAGATAGGCTTCTCTTAAGTCCACCGACTGGAGCAAGTCCCCCAGTCACACCCCCGCCAGAATGGACCGGAGAGAATGCATCTTGAACCTGCGGTAATGAACCAACGGATTCAAGAGTTTCAAATTCAGGACTCCCCTCCAGCCTCCCGAACTTTTGGGGACCAGAAAAAGTGTCGAGTAAAACCCCAACTTGAGTTGAGATGTCGGGACTGGTTCTACAGCTTTGATGTGAAGTAGGTGGGCAATCTCCTGTAGCATAACGATCGGGAGAAGTTGGAGCTCGGCCAGGCACAAAGAGACTCGGTGGAGGTCCCACAAATTCGATAGAGAGTCCGGAAGAAATGGTGCACAGCACCCAAGAGTCCGAAGTTGAAAGGGCCCATTGGCAATGGAAAGATTGAAGACGTCCACCGATGGGGCCCGGTGATAGCGAGTCATTTGCCTCTACAGGACTGTTTGTAGTTGGAACCGCGAAAGGGCCTCTTTTCTTGTTGTTGGAATCTGCCGCGGTCACGAAAGGAATCCTGTCCCTGGGAGCAGTCGGGTCCAGAGAACGAGGGTCTGCGGGAGAAAGAACTGCCAGTGCTGGGAAAGGGCCGAAATGGTTGACGCTAGCTGTAGGGCGTGTAACGCCTCTCGGAGCAGCGGAAAGAAGAAGATGGAAGCACCTTCCGCTTATCTCTGTCCTCAATCAGCAACGGTTCCAGGGCAGCACCAAACAAATTGGGAGCCTTGTACGCCACAGTTGCCAGTCTACATTTCGCTTTGAGGTCTGCCTTCCAGTGTCGTAGCCAGAATAAGCGCCTGGAGGAGACAGTGGATGCAAGAGCATGGGATGCAAACTTCACCGAATTCAACGAAGCATCCACCGAGTACTCGGTGGCAGCGACAATCTTATTTATATCTTGATGCAGTCTAATCTCCTCCGGAGGAAGGCGCTGCTGAAGCTGTTTCAGCCATATGAGCGAGGCTCTATTAAAGAAAGAAGTTGCAGTCGCAGTTCTGATCGCCCAGGCAACAGCCTGGTGCGATTTGCGAAAAGCCAATTCCGCCTAACGGTCCTCCGCCTTCAGCCCATCCAGAGAGTCAGTAGAGACAATGGAGTTGGAAGACAAAGATGCCACCGGGGTATCTACTGTTGGAAGTGTCAAAAGTTCCTCAAGGTCCGGTGCGGAGCAGTACAGCTTTCTGTCAAGAGTACTGGGTGAGGTCAATGACCCAGGTTGACCCCAAGGAGCCTGCAATATGTCCAGGAACAGTCGGGGGCACGGAATGTCATCCTTATCCGGCTTAGCAGAATGGAACAAGGCATCGTGAGGTTCCGTGGAAGTCGAAGCACCCGACGAGTCAGGAACCGGTGTGCTCAAATTGGTTGTAAGCCGAGCCTTGTGCAACAGTGATTTAAACATGGAAGGGCGAAATAACCCCGTAAAGGCTGGATTGTCCGGGGGTAAGCCCTCATCGTCCGAAAATTCAATGTCCTCGGGGCATTCCTCTCCCTGGTCAGAGTCTGCCCGGGAGCAAGCAGACGTTTTTCTTGCAAACTGGGGCAATGCAGCCTGGAGATGTTGCTGCGTAGACTGCCCTGTCGAAGGCAACAGAGGAGCTTGTGAAGCCTGATGAAGACCGGCTGCCAGAAAGGATGAAAAGGCCGAAGAGAGGAAGGCTTGCAGATCCATTGGCACTGGAAGAGGAGGTCCATCCGGATCACAAAGGCCAGCCGCCGTCGGAGTAAACATAGCCTCGGGTAATCTACTAGAATGCCTCCACGAGGAGGACAACCCCACTCCAGACACATCTGGCAAGGATTGGGACACACCTTTAGACAGCCGTAATGGTTGGACCAGTTGAGCAAACTCTTGCATATCTCGGTCTGGTGACGAGGTCGGGGATCTTGAGGAAGGGGAGACCCCTGCCACAGTAGTTGAGGCAGCATGTTGAGGTGCGCCGGTGTCAAGGCCCACTTCAGCCACTGCCGCCCAACGTGCCTTGTCCCACTGACGCTCGAGGACATTATGCCGGCGCTGGGCGTCTTTATCAAGCCGCTTGGACGCCTTGGTCTTATGGGAACTGCGGCTGGAAGATTCAGGCCGCTTCCCTGAAGACTTTTTAGCCCGCTTAGATGGCCGGTGGACTGGGCTCAATTCAGGTTCCATATCTGATGAAAGTGGAGAGTCAGCCATGCCAACTGCTAGACTCCAATAGAGATCAACGGAAGCGCTTATAAGGTAATTAGTTTTTTGTTTTGTTTTTTAATAAAAGGAACTATTTACAGAAACTGTACACCTCCAGACAGAGGATGATAATGCCCGGCCAGAAATTGTCCAAATGGATGATAAGGAGTGAGTGACACCTCCAGACTCCCAACAGAAACAAGCACAAATGAGCAGGATCGCAATTAATCGCAGCTCCAGAGGTAAAACTCCACCAGGCCGACAAGAAAATGGAGGGCGTGACGTAATGGATGCACTTAAAATGGCGGACGCTCCAATCACTCTAAATGGCGCCCGCAGCAGCCGAAAGTCACAGAGGTGGGATGAAATGGTTAACGCCGCCGAATGAACTAGGGCGATCCTTTGCAGCGCTGACCTGCTCACCACCTTCCTCGCTGATTGGCAGCAGGTTGGATCCGAAGCGGAGGGCGCACCTCCGGAGTGACGCACCTCCGAAGCCGGCAACGGCGATCCCTTGCAGCTACGATCTCAGGTCGATTGAAAAATGGCGGCAAGCCTGCGCGCCAAGCTGCAGCCTTCAACTTCGCCGGTCCACGGATCAAGCACGGGGAGCTCACTTCCAATGTGACGCAAACCCCGGAGCCGCCAACTAGTTAAAGAGCAGTGGCGATAGCGGCAAGCCTGCACGCCCAGCCCACTAAATAGGAGAAGCCGGATCCGCCCCGAAGAGTCGGAATCCGGCGGCTGCAATCTTCTGAGGCACGGGCGGTCCGGAGCCCAGACACATCACACGCAACCAGCAGCCCAGTCACAGATGTATAAAACGTGCAAACAGTAATCAAAAATAAAGGAAAAGCCTAAACGGAGATGAAATAGGGAGAGTAGCTGAAGATAAGAAAATAAGAAATTAACCTAATACAACAATTACCACAGCTCTGAAATTCACGTCAGCTCTTGTCAGTAACTGAGTGATAGACTGGAGGACTATGGGATTGGAGGCGTGCCTTGACAGGGAGAGTTTGTTCAGCTCTCACTCAGTTAGTGTCAAGATCTGAGGGAAGATTATTAAAAGAAATTAAAAAGGATTTGGAAATTTGGAATAGACTAGAACTGTCACTGATGGGTAGAATCGCCTCTATAAAAATGAATATACTGCCAAGAGTATTATACCTATACCAGGTAATACCAATACAGCCGGGAAGAGACTTTTTTAAGAACCTCAACAAGTTAACAATGACGTACTTATGGTAGGGAAAGAAGGCTAGAATTAAGATCAAAGCTTACAAGACTCACAAGATAAAGGAGGCCTGGCACTACCAAACTGGGGACTCTATTACAAGGCCGCAGCCCTGACCTGGATCAAGTAATGGATGAAATTGGACGATAAAAGAATGCTATATTTAGAAGGTTTTGATCTAATGCGAGGATGGCACGCTTTTCTATGGGACGGACTGGACAAACGACTTATGTATTTCCAACGACATATAATTAGGGCTTCACTATTTAAGATTTGGCGGGAAATCAAGAAAATCATTACACCAGAATTCCAAAATGGTGGTCCCCGATGGAGGCATTGATACACCCAAATACCCTCGAGATAGGAAAGATGATGCGATACCAAGATCTATTAAACCAGCAAGGCAAATTTATCCCAAGACACCAACTCCAAAACGGTGGCATAAATATTGATTGGTGGCCCTATACCTAAATGCACTCAAGATATACAGCAGACAAAAAACAATTTGGAATCTCGAACAACTTAAATGAATTGGATAAGATCTTACAAGGCGCGGAACAAAAGTTGATAACCAAAACATACAATTATCTTCTTAGATACAAACTACTAGAAGAAACTGTAAAAGAAAACATGATAATGTGGGCCAGGGATATAGGCCATAACATTCAATTGGCAAATTGGGAGAAATTATGGAAACAAAATATTAAAATGACAAGGGCCACACATATAAAGAGAATCTCATCAAAATGTTTTATAGATGGCACTTACCACAGGCTCGATTAGCTAAAATCTACCCAAATGCCCCCTCATTTTGTTGGAAGTGCAAAACGAAAAAAGGGACGTATTTTCATGCTTGGTGGAAATGCAAAAAGGCCCAACAATATTGGCAAGACATCAAAAAAATTATTGAGGAAATAACGAATCTACAAGTCGAAGATAGTCCAGAATTTTTTCTATTTGGCATGACAACAGCACAATTCTCCAAAGAGACGAAATACCTTATTATACATATCCTGACAGCAGCACGACTACTATTTGCTCAAAATTGGAAATTAGACCAACTCCCAACCAAATATAAAATTATCTCAAAGATAACAGAATGTGCCGAGATGGATAGATTGACACTGGAACTCTAGGACAAGGAAGAAAGTGTCTATTACCGTGTGTGGCACCAATGGTACCAATACTCTGGTTTCTCTTCAGATCATATAAATCTTTCGCCTTTTATTATTTTCTTATTATTATGCAAAGAAAAATATTATATATAATGTTGATGACAAAAAGTATATATGTAGAATGTTGTGTGGGTGCTGTGGGTGGTGGGAGTTCTGTTTGTTTTGTATTGTCTTTCTATTTTTGTTTACATTTTAACAATAAAAAAACATTAAAAAAGTGGCAAAATGTAACTATTTTTCCTCTCTTATTGCGTCATCAGATAATCGCCCGGCTGCCCTGTTTAGGGTGACCCGCTCCCTCCTCCACCTGAGAGTGCGGGAAGACCCCTTGCAGGGCAAGGCTGAGGATTTTGTGCAATATCTGCATGACAAAATCGCTCAGATTCAGGAGGGTCTGGACTCCGACTGGGTAGATCCGGATGGGATGATGAAGGTGGGTCTTGAGAATGTTAGCTGAGTTTGACCTTGTGACTCCCAAGGACGTGGACAGGGTTCTGGGTAGATTGAACGTGGCCACATGTATATTGGACCCGTTCCCCTCCTGGTTGGTGCTGCCTTCCGGGGAGGTTACACGAGGCTGGCTCCAGGGGATTGTCAATGCTTCTCTGAGTGAGGGTTTCTTTCCCGCCCCCTTGAAAGAGGCAGTGGTGAGGCCCCTCCTCAAGAAGCCTTCTCTGGACCCGGCTCTTTTATCAAACTATCGTCCAGTCTCCAACCTTCGCTTCGTGGCAAAGGTTGTGGAGAGTGTGGTGGCGCGACAGCTTCCCCAGTACCTGGATGAAGCAGACTATCTAGATCCATTCCAGTCGGGCTTCAGGCCTGAGTATAGCACGGAAACGGCATTGGCCGCATTGGTTGATGATCTCTGGAGGCTTGGGACAGGGGTTGTTCCTCTGTCCTGGTCCTATTAGATCTCTCAGCGGCTTTTGACACCATCGACCATGGTATCATGCTGCGTCAGTTGGAGGGGTTAGGGGTGGGGGGCACCGTGTTACGGTGGTTCTCCTCCTTCCTTTCTGACCGTACGCAGTCTGTGTTGACAGGGGGGCAGAGGTCGACCCCAAGGCGCCTAGTTTGTGGGGTGCCGCTGGGGTCGGTCCTCTCGCCTCTCCTGTTCAACATTTATGTGAAGCCACTGAGTGAGATCATCCGTGGCTTCAGGGTGGATTTCCATCAGTACGCTGATGACACTCAGCTGTACATTTCCACCCCGGGCCACCCCAATGATGCCCTTGAAGTGATGACCCGGTGCCTGGAGGCTGGATGGATCTGGATGGGGAGAAACAAGCTCAGGCTCAACCCCTCCAAGACCAAGTGGCTGTGGTTTCCGGCGTCCTGTCATAGTCAGTTGGTTCCATCACTGACTATAGGGGGTGAGACCTTGGCCCCCTCAGAGAGGGTTCGCAACTTGGGTGTCCTCCTGGACTCTCAGCTGTCTTTAGAAGATCATCTGAGGGCTGTGGCCAGGGGGGCTTTTTATCAGGTTTGCCTGATCCACCAGTTGCACCCCTTTCTGGACTGGGATGCCTTGCGCACTATCACTCACGCCCTCTTCACTTCCCGTCTGGACTACTGTAACGCTGTCTACATGGGGCTCCCCTTGAAGAGCACTCGGAGGCTCCAGCTGGTCCAGAATGCGGCCGCGCGGGTGATTATGGGGGCAACTCGGTGCTCCCATGTAATACCGTTCCTGCGCAAGCTGCACTGGCTCCCAGTGGTCTTCCGGGTGCGATTCAAGGTGTTGGTTGCCACCTTTAAAGCTCTCCATGGCAGAGGACCTGGATATTTACGAGACCGCCTTCTGCCTCCGATAGCCTCCCACCGACCAGTACACTCTCACAGAGAGGGTCTCCTCAGGGTGCCGTGGGTTAGACAGTGTCGACTGGCAACCCCCAGGGGGAGAGCCTTCCCTGTGGGAGCACCTGCCCTCTGGAACGAGCTGCCCCTGGAGATTCGTCAGATTTCCGACCTCCGTACCTTCCGCCACGCCCTTAAACCGCTATTATTCCATCAAGCAGGGCTGGCCTCAAATATTATTTTAATGGGTTATTGTGTTTTAGATGATTGGCCAAACTATTTAATAATTTTAAATTGTTTTTAACTTTTATATTGCGGGTTTTTATCTTGGCTGTACACCGCCTTTTGGGAGAAGGGTGGTATAAAAATTTGATAAATAAATAAATAAATAAATATTTGGGTCATGACAGACCTATTTTCAAAACAGGCACATTTTATACCCTGCCAAAAGATCCCAACTGCTAAAAGTTTAGCCAAATTATTCCTAATACACATTTATCGACTTCATGGGGCTCCACAAAGGATCATCTCCGACAGAGGGGCTCAATTCACCTCCAATTCACCTTTTGGAGGGAATTTTTGGGCTTACTTGGTACTGGCCAGGGGTTGAGCACATCCTTTCATCCTTATACTAATGGTAATTCTGAAATTTTGAATTCGGTGTTAGAACATTATTTAAGATGTTTCATTAATTTTCAACAGGATAACTGGACTGAACTTTTGCCTTTTGCTGAAGTTGCATTTAATAACGCTGTACATTCAAGCACTGGTTTTACCCCCTTTTAGAGTAGCAACAGGCCAGGATTTCAGCCCCATGCATGAACTACCCACAGAAGAACCCACCATCCCCTCACTTAAGGAGTGGATGGATAATTTGCAAAACATGTGGCCAGTGGTTAGACTAGCTTTAAAGGAAGCTAGAGAAGCTTTTAAAATTCAAGCTGACAAGAAAAGGATGGAACCCAAACCTTTTCACGTTGGAGACAGAGTATACTTATCTATAAAATTCCTGAAATCATTACAACCATCGAAAAAACTAGGGCCAAAGTTCATTGGACCTTTCCCCATCACTAGAATCATCAATCCAGTAGCAGTTGAACTACTCCTTTCAAAGACGCTCAGGCAAGTCCACCCAGTATTCCATATTAGTTTACTCAAGCGAGAAGTAATCTCATCCCTCAGACCACCTGCATCTACACCACCCATCCCCATCATGATTGAAGGTGAACAACACTTTGAAATCAAGGAAATCCTTGATTCTAGGATCCACAGAGGGAAAATCCAATACTTAGTTGCTTGGAAACATTTACCATCAGCACACAATGAATGAGTCGCTAAACACCACGTTAGGGCTCCAATCTTACTGAGAAAATTTCACTCCCAATATCCTAACAAACCTTGTTAATATACTATCATGAAATCTTGTGTGTGTGTGTGTGATATATATATATATATATATATATATATATATGTATATATATATATATATGTATATATATATATATATATATATATATATATATATATATATATATATATATATATATATATATATATATTCAGATGGACCCTTTCGCTTTCTAAGGAGGGTAGCATGTCAGATCCCTAAAAGTGATACTGCCATTCAGTTGGAGGAGGGGGGACACTTGAATTCGATTCCCTAGCATCGCCTGTGTCAACATATACTTTACAACCTATATCCTGGCACCAAAGAACCCTGAGATCTCCTTTACCTGCAGGAATTTTTATGATAGCCATGGGGTTGTCTCACTTTAAAGTAAATGGTGAGAATGCATGTTTGTTTGGGTTCTCATAGGAAATAGTAAAGAAAACATCTTCACACTTGTGTATTGGCTAAAATCTGCATTCTGACTTAAAGGGAGGGGTCTCTACCACTTTAATCCTACTGCTTTGCCTAAGGGTATTCAGATCTTGCTTTGGCTGTCACTTCTGCTTAATAAAAGAATCCTTTTGAACAACCAGGTTTCAAGAGTTCATACTTTCTTAAATTGGAAGGAGAGGCGATCCTTACATTCATAGAGTAAAACCAGATAATCTTTTGCATTTCATACTTGCTTAAATGATAATTTCTTTCCCCTGTGCCTAAATCTATAATAGAAAATGATATACTTGATAGGTTAGGATACAAAATGTTCCATAATGTTCCATTCCACATTCCATAATGTTCCATAATGTTCCATTACAGTATAGTTACGTTTCTAGATAGAATTAAATCCTCACATCACCTCTAGTACAGTAGAGAACACAATTCTCCCTTACATCTATTTAGGCCTATGCCTTTAGCAAAAACAAACCAAACGTATTCAACACATGAAAAGATGAAAGACAAAGCCTCACTCATGTTAATAGGTCAAACCTATTTAAAATATGTCTTTTACAAACAAGAGCCAAAGGTAAGGATTGCTAAATTTGCCGTGCTTTGTACATGCAACTACTGTTTTTAATCAACAAAGACTGCTGCAACTTTTCCTTCTAGCCTTATATTCACGTGATGGGCTGCGATCCAATTCAAGGCATGTTTCTCTACCTACAACAGCCATTTAAGGGATTGACATACATACAACCATTGGACCATACAACTCTTGGACCAAACGGGATGGAGAAAATATTCCATCCCTCTTTCTAAGCCTGTCTAATGCCTTGGGGAACCTCTTCACACAATCCTTCCTTCAAAGTTGCACGCGTCTCTTTTGCGGCTTCCTCCTCGAGTTGCCAGGCAACTGGAAACACGACCGATCGCTTCCTCTCCTCCCCCTCTTTCCCGCCTCTTTCGCTTCGCCTGACCTCCCTGATCACGTCGTGCAGGTAGCGGAAAGGCGGCTTGCTGAGAAGGCGCTCTGTAAGAGGCGGTTTTCGAATCACGCGCCCCAGCAACTCTTGTGTACGCCGGATCACGGAGCCCTGCATCGCAGCCTTCGGTAAGATTCGTCTACCCAGGCCCAGACAAACTCCCGGTAGTGCGCAGACCACACATGCGCACTCCGCCTCCACCGTCGTTGCTACCCAACTTCGTGACCATGGTAACGCGCATGTAGTCTCAGCCGCCGCCTCCTTCCTTTCCTCCTATTGGGCCGAACGAGCGGAGACGATGACATAAGCCACCGAATAGTCGAACATCAAGGAGCGAAATTAAAATATGACCTAACCGTTGGAAGGTATGGCTACAGAGGCGTGTCCCTCATCTTATTATGAATTTGTCAAACAGACCGCTGATACTTGTAACTTTTTTCCTTTTTTGTTTTCGATTTGGAACATAGTTTCAGTTGTGAGAAAATATATCTTTAGATATTAAGTAGTGTTGGAAGAAGTATCCATCTGGTTCAGTTCCAAGCCGGGAGCAAGGCACTGGAGACAAAATGGAGGCTGATTGGAAAGAGGGTCCATTTATTGATGAAGCAGAACCACCAAGCACGTGATTCTGGACCACACGGAGTTGAGAGTGAGGGGTTTTTATACCTTTTCTTGGGCTTTTCACTTGAGCTTCATGTACAAGAACATGTATTTTATTGGCTGTTGTCAGACTCCCATTGAGCAATGTAGGGGTTATGTAGGGGTCATAGCTGGCTCTGTAGGTTGCCTGAGAAGTTTGGTTGAAGTTTCTGAGGGTGATGCAATGTCCTTAGGAGATTGTGCAATGTGTCTTAGTGGGTTAATCCTATTATGTCTACAAGGATAATGTCTTAATTCCTTCACCCTGGAGCTGAAGGTCTTCTGTTTTGTACATAGGCTGGCTTAGTCTTTCTTAATGGGCACAAAATATCTGCTGGGGGCAGGGAGCTGGGGCTCTTACTTTCTTTCTCCCTTAAGATTTTTTAAAATTTCTCTTAGGGGAAATTATTTTATCCTGCCTTTTTAAATATTCCTCAAAATATTTCATTCTTCTAGGAAGGGGGTGGTCGCTTCCCATAGTAGATATTAAGAAACAGGCTGTCAATTGAGTTTGTGTCACTAAGTTATATCAGATAAAATAATTATCTTTGCACAGGTTTACAGTTTAGAAAATGATATGATCCAAATTTAGAAGAGGTATTTTTATGTACTTGTTCCAAATGCTGCTTTTATAATTATTTGAATTAAAATTACTTTTTCTAATAGTTAAAAAAAATCCTAACATTTATTGTGGCATTTTTGCTCATCAATCAAATATGTTCAATTAATTATTTAAAATGATGAGATGTTGCAGCATTTAATGTTAACTTTACGGGTCACAATACCCGTAAGATCTGTTTAATCTAGTGGTTAAAGTACTGTACTGACCTAGAATCAACAGACTTGAGTTCTAGTCCTGCCTTTGGCATGAAAGCTGGCTGGGTGACTTTTTGGTCAATCA
The DNA here is from genome assembly GCA_022577455.1 of Arizona elegans. NCBI lineage: Eukaryota > Metazoa > Chordata > Lepidosauria > Squamata > Colubridae > Arizona > Arizona elegans. Next base: position 164,010,808 of record JAKOOJ010000001.1, read on the forward strand.
CTCTGGCCAATCCAACTTGCAGAGTTGTTCTGGGGAAAATAGGAGGAAGAAGGAATATTAGATTTGTTTGCTTGAGTTATATAATTAATAAAGGTAAGTTAAAAATCTAATAAAAAATAAAAAATATCTATATGTTCTATTTTTATTTCCTCCCTTTTGTTATGTCTTGTTTTTAATTTATAAGATTGGGAACAGCAGCTGTCAGCTTTGGAAGCCATATTAGGCCGGAAGCTTCCATGCTGCCACCTTCTCCTGTGTGGGAAAGTAGGAGGGGGGATTTAGTAGAGAGGTTGTCTGTAGACATAATAGCATTCTTCCTGTCAGTCAAGATCAGGGCGATCCTGCATCTGGAGAAGGAGTGGTTGGAGTGATGTCTCAAGATGGGACAGCGGTTGATTGGAGCATGTGATCGACTGAGGAGTGAGGGGATGGTTTTGGGGGTTTTGATTTACTGAATGAAAACCCAGACCTCTCAAAATGGCTTTCCTAATCAAAATGATACATTCTGATCAGATTACCTGACATCAATACCTGGGAAGATCCTGAGGGAAAAAATCAAAAAAGAGATCTTCAAACACCTGGAAACAAACAATGTTATAATCAGAAGCCAACACAGGTTTGTCAAAAACAGATCATGCCATACAAATCTTATTTTATTCATTGACAAAGTGACTAAGTGACTTCTTTATTCAAAAGAAGGACTAGGGCAGTGATGGCTAAACTTTTTGCCATTGCGTGCCAGGAGGGGGGGGGCAGGGGAGGTTCGCATGCACACATGCCCACGCCCATAATTCTATGCGCCCCGCACGTGGGTGACTCCCCCTCTCCTCCCCACTCCTGGCACACGATGGCCCAGTAGGCCCGTTTTTCTCTCTCACCTGGCTCCAGATCCTCTCTATGCGTCTGGGGAAGGCGAAACAGCCTTCCCCACTCCCTCGGAGGCCCTCCGGAGGCCCCAAAAGGCCTGTTTCCCAACTTCCAGTTGGACAGGAAGTGACATTTTTTGCTGTCCCCAGCCTCCAGAGCCTCTGTAGGAGACTCCTAGTTAGTTGCCTTCAGAAGTGGTGGGTGCTCCATCTTTGGAGGAGTTGTCAACCTTTGTCTGAAATGGTATAGAGTCTCCTGCTTGTGCAGGATGTTGGACTAGAAGATCTCCTAACTCCCTTCAATTCTGTTATTCTATTGTTTTATACAAGCTGTAGCTTCCAGATTTTCTTCAAAGATAACTCCATGTAAAGATGGAGAGCCTCCTGATTGATGTGAAAGCTGCGCACAGTAAACCTGGTACACATGATTAACCTATGAATTCTTAAAGAAATGATGGTTTGATATAATGAAGGATTTTGACAAATAAGTAGTCCCTGTTATTCATCAAACCTCTCTGGACAAATTATAACCTCATAGTTAATCATTTTATCTCATGATTGCAAAAATTATGTAAATAAATGTTGGAAGGTTATTTTTTTCCCTTGGCATCATAAAAGACTGATTCTGTCTTTTTTTTTCAATCAATCAAACAGAATAGAGTTGGAAGGTACTTTCGAGGTCTTCTAATCCAACCCCCTGTTTAAGAAATTATAACCTCATAGTTAATCATTTGGACAAATTATAACCTCATAGTTAAATCATTTTATCTCATGATTGCAAAAATTATGTAAATAAATGTTGGAAGGTTATTTTTTTCCCTTGGCATCATAAAAGACTGATTCTGTCTTTTTTTCAATCAATCAAACAGAATAAAGCTGGAAGGTACTTTCGAGGTCTTCTAATCCAACCCCCTGCTTAAGAAGGAGACCCTATATTTTCTAGTTTCTAGAAAATATATATTCTGTCTAGTTTCTTCTAAAACCCTTCAGTGATGAAGCACCCACAACTGCTGTTCCATTGGTTGATAGGAAGTTTCTCCTTAATTCCAGATTTCTTCTCTCCTTTTTTTTATTGAAAAGTTTTAAAAAGTTTTACAGACATTTCCCCTCCCTCCTCCCCTTCCAGCCCTCCCCTTCTCCCCCTCCTCCCCCCCCACTTCCCAGAGCAAAATACAGGGTATAACATTTGACAATCATAAGTTAACATAAGCTAATTATCAGTAGCCTCCTAACCCCCTCTTGAACTTTTAACTCCCCATTTACTAAACTAAATTTAAGTACTTTATAAAATCTCTCTAATCATTCATAAGCTATTTGAAAATCAATCCATCTTTTCCATTCTAACATATATTTCTCATTTGAGTGGTCCTTTAGATATGCTGAAATTTTCGCCATTTCTGCTAAATTTACTACTTTTAATGTCCATTCTTGAATAGTAGGTAAATCTTCCTTCTTCCAGTACTGCGCCACCAAGAGTCTTGCTGCAGTTATTAAGTTCAAAATCAAATTAGTCTCTATAGCCGTACAATCTGTAATTATACCTAACAAAAACAACTGTGGAGTAAACTTTATCCTTTTTTTTTAGAATATTTTGAATAATCCACCATATTTTTATCCAAAATGCTTTAACTTTTTTACAGGTCCACCAAACATGAAAATAGGTAGCATCAACACAATTACATCTCCAACATTTAGGTTGTAAGTTTGGGTACATACAAGCTAACTTTTTAGGATCCAAATGCCATCTATAAAATATTTTATAAAAATTTTCTCTCAAGTTTTGAGCTTGTGTAAATTTTACATTTCTTACCTAGATCCTTTCCCATGTTTCCATCATTATTGGTTCCTCAAAATTTTGTGCCCATTTTATCATACAATCTTTAACTAACTCTGTCTCCGAGTCTATTTCTATCAAAATATTATACAACCTTTTTATGTGCATTCTACTCTGGTCCCTAATTTGTTTTATCAAATTTTCTTCACTTTGTGTAATACCAATTCTCTGATCTTTTTTCCATCTATTCTGCAGCTGTACATACTGAAACCAGGTTTGAATTCCTCTCTTCGTACATTCAGAGGCTTTAACTGTAGTACATTTCTTTCTGTAAACAGAAGTTCTTTATAAGTAATTACATCCTGTCTTTGTTCTGTACTTATATTTTCTATCGCATGTCTAGGTACTACCCACATGGGTATCTTGCCATTCAATTTATATCGGTATTTTTTCCAAACACGCAGGAGGGCATTTCTTAATATATGACTTTTAAAAATCCTATCCACCTTCTTCTCATAAACTAAGTAGGCATGCCAACCATATAGCAAATCATACCCTTCAATTTTCAGTATTCTTTCATCTGTTAAATTAATCCAATCACTAATTGCTGACAAAACAGCTGCTTCATAGTACAATTTTAGATTGGGCAATTTCAAACCTCCTCTTTCACGTGTATCCTGCATTATTTTTAATTTAACTCTCGGTCTCTTCCCTACCCAAACAACATTGTTAATGCCTCTCTGCCATTCCTCCAAATTTGCATCCTTTTTAAGTATTGGTATCATTTGAAAAAGAAATAGAAACTTGGGCAGAACATTCATTTTAACTACTGCTATTCTTCCCAACAGACAGTTGTAATTTTTTCCATTTATCCATCTCTGTCTGTATTTTATGCCATAACAATTCATAATTATGCTTGTATAACTTCCCATTTGACGTAATAACAATTCCTAAGTACTTAACCTTTTTCACTCTCGCATCCTGTTACTCTTTCCATTTCTTCTTTTTGATTTGTATTCATATTCTTAGCTATCATCTTTGTTTTCCCTATATTTATTTTAAACCCTGACACTTGACCATATTGCCTAATTATCTCCATCAAACCTGTAACTGAACTTACTGGTTGGGTTAAAGTTACAACCAAATCATCTGCAAATGCTCGTAATCTATAATCATGTTGCCTGATCTTGATACCCTGTATATTATCCGAGTCCCATATTTTGTTCAGCAACATTTCCAAAGTTAGAATAAACAGTAGAGGAGACAAGGGACATCCCTGTCTCGTTCCTTTTTCAATTTGAAACATTTATGTGAGACTACCATTAACTATTATTTGTGCTGTCTGTTTCTGATATATTGCCTTAATAGATTGTATGAAGTGCTCTCCCAACTGCATCTTTTGTGCTACTTTCACTAAAAACTGCCAATTCAATCGATCAAACGCTTTCTCTGCATCCAAAAACATAAGCACTGCAGGGACTTGGTTGTTCTTTCCCAAATACTCCAGTATATTAACTATTTGTCTTACATTGCTTTTCATTTGTCTCCCTTGTATGAATCCAGTTTGATCTTTATGAATCACTTGTTGCATAACTGACATTAGTCTATTGCTATTAAGCAATGATATGGGTCTGTAATTTTTGGGTTGACTATGATCTTGATCTTCTTTCGGGATCAGGGAAATAAAAGCTGTTCTCCAGGATGGTGGCACTTCTCCTCCCTGTTGTATTTTAACAAATAACTCCTTAAGAGGTTCTACCATTTCTGGTGGCTCTGCGAAATGCTGACAGAGCTCCAGCCCCGTGACTCCGTATAGCCGCTAGAACAGCAAAAATCAGCTGTCTAGTGGCTTAAAAACTCTCCCCCAGGGAAAAGGGGGAGAGAAGAGCAGAAGGGTCTGGGTAGAGCTCCCCTAGACCCCCAGGCTTTTTTTTTTTAAGCCTGGGGTTTGCAGGGTGAGAGCTCCCTGAAAGCCCTTCAGAGCTCCGGAGCCGGGACGAGTCTGCTTAAAAATAAGCAGACCGAAGCGTTGCGACCACACCAGCAATGCAACTAGAAAGATTATAAAGAATTTGGATTTTGGATTTTGGATGCTGGCAGAGTTAATTCAGGAGACTAAAAATGCAAGTATTGTATGTTAACTCCGTTTAAAAAGGGAAAGATGGCGCCTTAGGGTGTGAAAATGAAACTTATAAGTGAAAGTCCTTGTTAACATCAGTAACATGGTTAAAGCTATCGGGTTATTCAAGAAAAAGATTTAAAGTGGAAGTGGAATGGAAAAGACTGTGGTATTGATTTTAACTAATTTACATCCTTAATGTGCGTGGAAATAATTAGAGTTAATGACCTGATAGCTGAATTAATACAAACATAAAGAGACAATTGAAAAATGGCTGAAATTAAAGATGGATTATATGAGTCAGCAAATTTACAAGTAGTGACTGCGAAGGACTTAAAAGACTTTTTAAAATCTTTTACTGCTGAGATAAGACAGATAATTAAAAGAACTATTCAAGATTTTAAATTGGGGAATAATAATGACTTGGTGGCTGGAAAAGAGGAAGAAATTAATCAGGACAATGTGCCTTTGGAGGATAAAAGAGACATTGTTGGGGATAAAATGGAGGTTATTATACCGAAAACACAGGTTCTGGAAGAGGCTTCCATTCAATTAACTGAGAAACAGCAAGAAGACTCTTTACTGCAGGTTGATAAATATTTTGACAAGTTTTGGCTCTACAGACAGAATCAATATATAAGGAACGAATTGATGGACCTCAAATGCAGGAAGAGTCGAAATGGGGGCTTCAAATTAAAGGAAACAACCCCAAGAAGAGAACGAATTCCAAAGACACATCAACTACAATTTCAAACCAAAAATTTTTTGAAAATAAAAGCAGGGGGAGGAGCAATGCTGAAGAAGAAGGTATTATTGAAGAAGGACTGGAAAAAATATATAAAGAAAGAAAGACTGGTTGGAGATTGTCTCATGATGTTAAAAGATTTAATTAAAGTTGGATAACTTTCTGAATTTTATTGTAGTTTTAAAGTATTGAAGTTTAAAGGTGGATAACTTAAAATTTAATGGATAGCTTTTTGAAAGTTTTGAAACTTATATTTTAGAGAACGTTCTGCTAATGTATTAAGAGATTTTAAAATGTTTAAAATAAGATTATGGTTTTGGGTTTTTTTTCTTTTTTTTATAAATGTGAAATGTGATAAGAGAATTTATAAAAGGAAGGTTGAAGTATAATTTTTAAAAGGGGAGTTAACAAGCATGAGAGAGTTTTGAATTCTGTAATAGTTAGCATATTCTCCTGCCTGGCTGTCACGGCAGTCAGACATGGGAGCTGGCCAATAGGACCGAGTCTACTGGACGCACAAGCTCCGCCTCTTCCTGCTTGGCTCCAGTTTTTCGACTCGGTCTGCCTTGGACAGCCGTATCTATAGTGTTTTCCAGTCTATCTGCAATTTATTAGGTTTTTTTGACATCGGAACGAACTGCGACTATGATTTTTGTCTTGCCCTTATCTGCCGGCCGCCTTTGCCTTCAGCAACAGCCGCTTTTTTTCTCCTCGTTAGCCGCTATTGGGCGGCCTTGCTGGCGCGCGCACAAGTTCGCCCTGCCGCGTCTCCTGGCTTTCCCGCCTCACCGGCGGACGTTTGAGGCTCAGCCCTTCGGATTCTGGATTGGGCTGATTCCGGGCCATCCCGCTTTGACTCCTGCGGTGACAGCTGCGCTCAGAAGCTTTCGCTTAGCAGCCCTGATTGGCGCTTTGACTCCTGGGCCGTTTCCAACCGCAAGTATTTGTCCAGCGGCCATTTTATTTCCCTCGGCCTCATTCTCGCCACTCTCAAAATGGCGGACGCCCAAAATTCGCGCCATTCCTCCCAAGCTCATCACAAGGGGAAACGGGTCCACGAGGAGGACCCTGAAGAGGGCACCTCTAAGGGCAGACCCCCCAAAACAAAAAAAGGGTCTGTCCCTTCAGCTCCTCCTCCTCCTCCAGCCTGCAAACCTTCCAGGGAGGAGGAGAGAAGACACAAGGCCATGGAGAAGGCCTTTCTTAGGGCGCAGGCAACATCCTATTCAGGCCCAGATTCATGGCCTCCAGAGCCTATGCTACCTTTAGCCTCTAACACTGGGGGAGCTTCACCTCGGCCTACCCCGGCCTTGTCTCCGGATAGGTCTGTTCAGGAGGGGTTTTCTCCTAATGCTGAAGTTGAATCTGTGTTCCCTGTGGCTCATGAGGTCTCTCCTTCTCCCACTAAGGATCTATCTGCCAACCCTACTCCTTCCACTCCTCAACCTGATCCAGGCTTTCAGGCCTTCACCAATATTCCTCCTGCCTTAGCCGGATTAATATCTGAAGCCATTCGCCAGGGGATTGGTCAGGGCCTACAATAGAAGGCCCCTTCTGAGGTTTCCGCCCATGCTGATAATAATCTTTCCTACAGAGACCATTCTCAACTGGAAGTGGAGGAGGCAGTATCAGAGTCTGGGGAAATAGTAGATTCTCCTAGCCATGATTCCCTCTCGGAGGGAAAACTTATTGTAGACCATGATCTCTCTGATGAGGGACTAGAACCTGACCAACCCGCCTTTATAGGCCTTTTCCGGCCTCATATGTTTCGCTCCTTGCTCTTCAAGGCTCAAAATACCACCCATCTGGGGCCTGCCTCCTCTTTAGCGGATGCTTCATCAGCTTCAGCAGACCCCACCTCAGCCCTCTTTCAAGAACCTTCGGTCCCTAAGGAAGTGATGCCTGCCCCAAAATTATTTTCTGATGTCGTTCTTAGCCAATGGTCTTCCCCAAGCTCGGGGCCTCTACCTAACAATTTGGACAAAAAAATTATAATATGGCCCCTGAGTTTTCACAACTCCTCCAGATCCCCTCCGTTGATTCTCCAGTACTGGCTCTCTCTTCTCCATCTCCTATCGCAGGTCCTCCAGAGGAGTGTTTGCGCCCTGAGGAAAAGAAAGCAGAACGTACCTTAATCAAGGGACATCAGGCTTCGGCCTGGTCTGTGCAAGCATCGTCTGCAGCCTCCTTTTTTAATAGAGCAACCATCCTCTGGTTACGGCAACTACAAGCCCGCTTGCCTGCATCGGATCACTGCTCCCATTAAGATCTCAACAAGATCATGGCTGCAGTGGAATTTTCAGCGAATGCCACCCTGAATGCGGCTCGCTTCTCTGCAAAGGTGATTGGTACATCCATCACCTCTCGTCGCCTATTGTGGCTCCGCAACTGGCAAGCTGAAATTAGAAGTAAGTGGCGTTTGGCTTCCTCCCCCTTCTCCGGGGACAAACTGTTTGGTACTCAGCTTGACCCTCTGTTGGTGGAAAGAAAGGATCATCGAAAAATATTGCCCGCTCTCAACCGCCGTCCTGACTACAGGTCTCCATTTTCCTTTCATTCTACTTCCTACCGGAACACGGACTCCTACTTACCTCAGCGTTCACAGTGGTCCTTCTCCCTTGAGAGTGGAGACAGCAGCCAGATGTGGGTTATGCTCATTGGTCAAATGTGGACTGAGCCTGTCAATTAATTATTAAATCCCGCCCCTATTCCTAGGGATTCCAGCTTTTTTGCTCAGTCGTCAGACTGGACAGTTGTGTGGAAAGTGTGCTCTATCTGCTTTTCAGCGTTAGAGTGTTATTTCTGCTTAATTTCTTCAGTTCTTTTATCTACTGAACATTTTAATTTAATTCACCTATACTTCAGAAGATTCTTAGGACATCTGAGGACGTTTTCTACTTTCAGCATCAGAAAACATCGTTGAAACTGGTCAGTTAATCATTTCCTTGGAGCATTTTGCTCCCTTAAGGGGGCGGGGGGTTTAATTTCGCCTTTATCAGCAGAAGCTATTTTAAATGTAAAAACAAAAAAAAAAAAAAAAAACAAGAACAAAAAACAAAAAAACAAAAACAAAAAAAAAACCAATTGTTGAGTCTTGCGCTCACCTTGTCACAGCTAATTTAAGCTGATCATTAAAGTGGAGTTTCGCACTCCCTCATGCTAACCGCTTGTCGGCCACTGAATAAAGTCACAGCTTTACAGATTGTTGCTACAATCTTTACATCAAAGTCGGCTTTGACGCTTTTAAAAACAGCCTCCCTTTGCTGCTGCTGACTTTAACTGATTTCAGCTGTTTAGCGCTGAAATGCGGCTAAAAATTTAGCCGAAAAGAGGAGTCTCACGCTCCCAAGATCATCTAAAAACCTTTTCTAACATAAATTGATTTCAGCTGCTTAGAGCTGAGTTGCGGCTTCAAATCTAGCCGAAAGAGGAGAATCACGTTCCCAATATCAATTTACGCTCCCAAGAGCAATTAAAGCCTCATTTAATAATTATTCTACATAGATACTTATAGTTACCTTAACGGCTTTTAACTGTTGGAATTTTATCTCTGCCTTACAGTTGAGCCTCGCGCTCACATTGACAGTTGAGCCGGTTGCCATTTGAATACCGGCAATAACTCAAGTTCCATTCCTGAGAGCCTCCAGCCTATCAGGCTATGCCAGTTGAGTGCTGAAACGCCATTTTGATTACTGGCGCAGCTAGAATTTTACATTTACCTGAGAACATTAAACATATTAGTCTTTATCTATCCTTTCAAACTATTGAAAAATAATAAATATTTTAAATAACTTACATCTTACTGATTATAGATTTGGTCTGATTCCCAATCTATTATTATGCCTAAAGCTATCTCAAAATCCAAACATGGCTGAAAGGCCAAGTAAGAGAGCAATCACAGGCTTCATTTAGGGAGGATCATAATCAGAAACAAAAGGAATGTGTACTTCCTATGCGCACAACCGCAAAACATTCTTTGGTGACTCCCAGTGCTGTCATCAGTCAGGACAAGACTGTTAAAAAGTCACGTAAAAGAAATAATTATACTGACTCTAAGGTTTCTTAGTTCAATCATCTGAAGTTTGGGGTTCTAATCCCGTTATGGGTACAACCACTACTGAGGAGTCTAGCGCTCCCACGTTCTCAGTGCTTAATGCACCTACATCCTCTGTTCCTATCCAAACTTCTAATGAAGTGGACGAGGCTCGAGATCAAGCACAAATCAATTGGCGCACAGAGGACATTCAACATATGATTAATATGGATGATGCTATTTCACTATAGCCATAAACTTTTGCATTTGAGGAGTTATCTCGCTCCCTGATTCTTGCCGCTTGTCGGCAGTTTTAAGAAAGTGCAGAGTTTTTCCCTGCTATTTTAAACTGCCTCACAGCTGATTGAGGCTAATTAACATTTTCGACTACGAGGCTTGACTTTCTCTGGCTATCTCCGTTTATCAGTGCTTTGATTATTTGGCCAAATTAGACTGTTTAAGACAGATCTGCCTTCATTTGAGACTGAGCAGTGCTTCAGTTTTTGACAGTGACGCCAGCTCGAGTTCTTAGGTGACTGCTCGGCTGCCATTTTGTTTAAGGGCAAGGGCACAGTTTTTTTTCTATCAAGCCTCCAATCCTTAGTTCTGTACTGGCTATAAGCATATTCTGTCCTTATAAACTAAGACTGCCACATCTGGCTACTGGAAATGTTGTTGGAGATATAATTTACATCTATAACATGTTTATATTAATTTAAACTACTTTTAAATTTATGTTGCCCTATTACAGGGCTGTTAAAATTTTAGGGGGTCCTTTCAACCCGATTGATTAATTAAGGCCAGTCATGCCTAAGGCTCTGGCCAAGTCAAAATTAGTGCCACAGTGCGAGAGCAGTCAGTGGATTCTAAAATGGAAGCTTCCAAGCATACACAAGGGGAAGGAGTAGCAATTAAGCCTTGTTCTGAGGCTCTTCCTAAGCGCAAGGAGAAGCTACTAAGAAAAACTATTGGCAAAGACAAAGGCACTGGCTCTGCCCCATTGGCTATAACGGTTGGGTCTCCAGGAGAATGTAGACATGCCTCCTCTCTGACCCCGGATCACATGTCAATACAAGATTTCCCACTATTAGTTGAGCCATCTGATTTATGGGGATCTCCTCCTCCTGTTCGAAGTAAAAATAATGTGGAGTCTAGCACTCCCACTCTTACGGTGGCACAGTTTGTAGATAGCTAGCTCTGACAGTTTTCAGAGTTAGACTGTTTTCTTTCATACCTGATTGTTTGGATTTGACCTTGGATGTCGTACTTGGCTATTCTTTTGTTTGCTGGACATCCTTTCATCGAACTGGTAAGTTTCTGTATGTTGGTGGAGCTTTCCGCTCCTATGGGTGGCTAAAAATCACCAGCTTTGCCAGTGGAGCCCTGCATTTTAAACAGCGACTTCTCTTTGTGGAGTCTTGCACTCCCCACGGTCTTTGGGCAGCCATTTTTGTCACTGCCAGCCGCATAACTGTTAGTGGAATTTTTCGCACACCCTGTCTCTCGCCGCTTGCCAGCCTTTCACTCAGGCACAGCTTTTCTCCAGCAGACTCAATAGAGCCGCTTCTCAGCTGTTTGAAACTAGCTCCCGGGTTCTGAGTGGAGTCTTTGTGCTCCCTGACTATCACTGCTTGTCGGTTCTTTTCCTCCAGGTTCTGATTCTCTCCTGCGGAAATGAACAAAGCTCTGCCCGCTGTCACTATTAACCGCTTCTCAGCTGATTGACCTTGCCGCCGGCTTCAAAGTGGAGTTTTCGCGCTCCCTGTGGTTTGCCACTTGTGGTCACATCACAAGGGCTTGGTGATATGTAAAATCACCCTAATTTATACCTGCTCGACTCTTTGACTTCTCTTACCGGTCCGCATCTCAGCTGTTTGACATTGCTGTTCTGATCAGTAACGGAGCTTTGTGATCCCTGAGTTGGCAGTTCTGGCCGCCATTATGTTTAGGGGCGAGGCGACACGTTGAGCTTCTCTCAGGCCTCCAGTCTTTCTGGCTGTGTCTGCTACCGTGGCCTAACCTTGCCTTCAGCCCTTTTGGCAGACATTGCTTCACCTTACAGGCTTGGGGTTAATTGCCTTCTCTTTTCTCTGTTGCTGCCTCGCATATTTATCTCAGAATGCATCTAGAATTTGACATTCCCCTGATACAGGACTGCCTTGCTTAACATGGAGTCTATTTTCCACTTCTTGGGTGTTATATGGCCTATCATGCCTAAGGCTCTGGACAAGTCAAAACATGGCCACCAGGCCACAGTAAGGGAACAGTCAGTTGCTTCCAAGCGTAAGATGCCAAGCATGTGCAAGGGGATGGAGTATCCATTAAACCTCAGGCTAAGTTTTCTGCTAGACGCAAGGGAAAGCTTCTATGGAAGCCTGTAGTCAGGGCCAAGGACAGTGGTCCTACATCATCTACAACAGCCAAGGTTTCTCCAGGGGAACGTAGACGTGACCTCTCTCCGACCCCAGATCAGATGTTGCTGCAAGACTTCCTGGTGTCAGTTGAGTCAGCTGACTTATTGGGATCTCCCCCGCCTGTGGGGTATCAATGCTGTGGAGCAGGGCCGGATTTAGATGAAAAGAGGCCCTAAGCTATTCCACTTATGAGGCCCTTTCACCTATAATGAAAGTGTAATTTTAATTTTGCTAACAATTTGAATGTAGGCCCCTCTTGATCTTGAGGCCCTAGGCTGAAGCCTAGTTAGCCTATAGGAAAATCCGGTCCTGCTGTGGAGTATAGCACTCCAGCTGGGTTGGTGGTTCATCCACCTGTATCTTCTGTTCTGGTTCAAACCTCTACAGACGCCGGCCCAGCCTGAGACCATGATTCTACCCCTTTACGTCCAGAGGACAGTCAATGTATGATTGCAGCAATGGGGCAACGATCCTTGTCGACTCATACTTTCTCGACTGCCAGACCGATTACAGTGTATTCGGTCCATTTGGACTATTCGGCTTCGCTGGACAGAGTCGATTTGGAAGATGCCCTCTCGCTTGCGGGCTCAGATTCTCCATCCGTCTCCTATGTCAGTAGACACTCTGTATCGGAAGAGATGGAGCCTCAGGAACCAGAGTTGTCGGAGGTTGAGGGCTTACCTCCGGATCAACCTGCATTCACGAGCCTATTTCGCCAGGCTCTGTTTAAGTCTCTTCTGTTTAACTCCTCAGCAGGACATTTCAGATCTCCACTGGCCTCACACAGCTTCTCTGTTAACATAGAGAAAGCCATCTGAAACTCTCGACTAGAATTCTTCATTTGGGAACAATGATTCTAGAATTATGGTTCCTAGATGACTAGAATTCTTCATTTAGGAACTATATTTGATTTAGTTGAAGGTAAGTTTTTCCTCTACCCGGATCGTAACCCGGGTTGAGATCTCTTGTGGCCAGGGTCATATAAGATAGAACGTTCAACGTTGCAGAAGCTGTGGATGCTCTACGCTCCACTTGGCCACAAGGTCTGTTGTACGCCTTTCCACCAATTCCTCTAATTCCGAGGGTAATTCGGAAACTAATACTGGAAAGGGCGGAAATCATTCTAATAGCGCCACATTGGCCAAGAAGGTCATGGTTTGCAGACCTCATGAATTTATCAGTGACTCCTCCTTGGAGGATACCATGTATCACGAATTGCCTCAGCCAGGGCGTAATCACACATCCGGAACCACAATGGCTACAGATGACCGCATGGCGGTTGAGCGGGATGCTCTCCAGCAAAATCACATTCCATCTCCAATAATTAGAACCATGCAGGAATCTAGGCGGTCATCAACACAACGAATTTATTCAGCAACTTGGCGCACATTTACATCTTGGTGTGAGACCCAAGGTTTTTCTGCTCTTCAAGCTTCTGTTTTGCAGGTACTGATGTTTTTACAGGCTGGTTTAGAAAAAGGACTTTCTCCTAACACTCTCAAGAGACAGGTGGCTGCTATCTCATCTATCCTGACATATAATTCCAATAATTCATTGTCACAAGATCCCATGATTCGTCGTTTTCTCAGAGGAGCAGCTAACCTTTGTCCACCAGTAATACATCGATACCCTTCTTGGGAACTTTCAATTGTGTTGGATTCACTTATGGGTTCGCCAATAGACCAATAGACTCTACCAGTTTACATCTATTGTCAGAAAAAGTTGTTTTTCTAGTCGCGATTACTTCGGCGCGACGTATTTCAGAACTTGCAGCATTGTCGGTCCGAGATGATTTATGTGTATTCCATGTAGATAGAGTGGTCCTCAGATTGGATCCTACTTTTATACCTAAAATTAACTCTTCTTTTCATCGTTTGCAAGAAATTGTTTTACCAGATTTTTATTCCTCACCTTCCAATCCATTGGAAAACAGATTACACATGTTGGATGTCAGACGGGCACTGAAGTTATACATCCAGAGGACGGCTGATATTCGTAGGACAGAGTCAATGTTCATTTCCTATCTTCCGGCTTCATTAGGAAATAAGGTATCTTCTTCGACGTTAGGTCGATGGATCCGAACAACGATTAAGATGGCATACGAGCTGCGATCTTTGCCTCCTCCTACCAAGGTGACAGCTCATTCCACCAGAAGTGCTGCAACTACAGCTGCTTAGACTTCTAAGGCTTCATTGTCTGAAATATGCAGAGCAGCTACTTGGACCTCTCCTTTTCCATTTGTTAAACACTATAAATTAGATAAATTTGCCTCTGCAGAGGCTGATTTCGGGAGAAGAGTATTACAAGGTGTTGAGGTCAGGGAGGAGTTTTTCGGCCCAGACTGTTCCCTCCCATGAGTTGGGACAGTGAACTTGGGTATGTCCCACATCTGGCTGCTGTCTCCACTCTCAAGGGAGAAGGGGACGTTGGCAATGCCTGATACGCCCCTTCTCGTTGAGTGGAGACAGCAGCCAGTCCCACCCAGTATCAGTCTGGGCACTAAGAGTAAAATTTATCTAACAGTTTGTTTATTTTTTTCTACTTTCCACACTCAGAGTCTGTCTTCCTCCTTCACCAAAGCTGGAATCCCTAGGAATAGGGGCGGGATTTAATAATTAATTGACAGGCTCAGTCCACATTTGACCAATGAGCATAACCCACATCTGGCTGCTGTCTCCACTCAACGAGAAGGGGCGTATCAGGCATTGCCAACGTCCCCTTCTCTTCCAGAGGCCCACCTCCATCAGATCAGCAGGTCAGGTCCAATCCCCGGGCAGGGTTCAGGCGGCCCTTTCGAGGAGGTAGGGGCCGTCCCTTTAGGAGGTCCCGCTAATTCCGATCCTCCTCAAGCTATAGGTGGGCGTTTATCCCTTTTTGTTTCCCAATGGGACTCCTCTGTATCGGACTCCTGGGTCAGATCCACCATTCGTTTTGGTCTCTCTCTTGAGTTCCACTCCATTCCTCCGAAGCTTTTCCTCCCCTGTCCCCCCTCCTGGGACCCTGTTAAAAACGCTAGGATGGATTCCGCCATCCAGCACCTCCTGGATATTGGCGCTATCCAGCCCGTTCCCTCCTCTCAGAGAGGGCAGGGCTTCTATTCCCGCCTTTTCCTAGTTCCCAAGGCTTCAGGGGGATGGAGGGCGATCCTCGATTTAAAATCCTTAAACCGGCACATTGTGTATCACCGGTTTAAGATGCACTCCCTGCAATCGATCCTCCTGGGCATCCGCCAGGGAGACTGTATGACATCTATTGATTTAACTGAAGCTTACCTCCACGTTCGGCCTGGGCACCGTAAATTCCTCTGCTTTTGTTACAATGGGCGCCATTTTCAGTATAGCGCCCTCCCCTTTGGTTTATCCTCGGCCCCCAGAGTATTTTCCAAAATAATGGCGGCCCTTATGGCCCATATCTGTTCCACCCCTATTAGAGCCATGTTCTACTTGGATGATATTCTCATCCTGTCATGGTCCTCGGAGGGACTTGACCCATACTCTCCACACACTACAACAGCACGGATTCTCTATAAATTGGGCCAAGAGCCATTTAGTCCCTACAACACGGATCCTGCACCTGGGGGCCCTTATTGATACCTCTACGGTAGAAGTATTTTTGTCCCGGGACCGAGTAGAGAATCTCTCTTCTCTAGCCCACCGCCTTAGGCGCACTCGGTCTTCTCTCTCTGACCTTTCCACCTTACTCGGCAAAATGTTATCAGCTTACGGGATAGTCCCTTGGTCTCGACTCCATAGCAGAGATCTTCAGCGGCTCCTACTCCCATTTCAAAAATCGGCTTCTTCCACATCCTCCAGGAGGATTCACCTTCCCGCAGTTGTGCTCGAGTCCCTTTGATGGTGGTCGTCCCCGGCCGTGTGTCGGGGGACCAGGTTCCTGGAGCCGCAGCGGGCAGTCATCACAACAGACGCGAGCCTCCAGGGTTGGGGGGCCCACCTCGACTCCATCTCAGCTCAGGGCCGCTGGTCCCTACAGGAACAATCTCTCAGCATCAATGTCCTCGAGTTGCGGGCAATCTACCTAGCCCTCCTCCACTTCGAGCCCTTCATCTCTGGTCGAGATGTCTTGGTTTTAACGGACAACATCTCGACCAAGGCTCACATCAACCACATGGGGGGAACGCACTCCAAAGTTCTCATGGGGGAAACGCGGCGCCTCGGTCTCTGGGCCGAGTCCCACCTTCTCTCCCTTCGGGCCGATTACATAGCGGGGAAGGACAACGTTCGAGCAGATGCCCTCAGTCGCGTCCCTCTGGATCCCACGGAATGGAGCCTGCCTCCCGATCTCTTCCAATTACTGGCGGAGCGCTTCGGCCTACCACAGGTGGACTTATTCGCCTCCCGCGACAATCACCAACTGCCCCGCTTCTTCTCCAGATTCCAGACACCAGGAGCGGAGGCGGTGGATGCATTCCGCAGCCCCTGGCCTCAGGGGATCCTCCTCTATGCCTTCCCTCCTCTTCCCCTCATTGCGAGGGTTATACGCAAACTCCTACTGGAAAAAGCAGAGCTTCTCCTCCTGGCACCCTATTGGCCTCGCAGGCCTTGGTTTGCGGACTTGGTAGAGCTGTCCGTAGCTCCTCCTTGGAGGATTCCAGACAATCTAATCTCTCTGCAACAGGGCAGCCTCCTCCACCCCGACCCTCAGTCCTTCCACTTGACCGCGTGGAGGTTGAGCGGCTCCGTCTGACAGCTTCCCAGGTTCCGCCTGCAGCCATTCCCATCATCATGGCAGCTCGTCGCCCTTCCACGGTCCGTATTTATGATTCAACTTGGAAAGCCTTCCTCCGCTGGTGTTCCAGGAACCACCTGGATCCTTCGTCAGTTTCAGTGGTCCACCTCTTAGGTTTTCTTCAACAGGGCTTTGCCTCCAGCCTCACCCCCAATACCTTGCGACGTCAGGTCGCTGCCTTGTCATCAGTCCTTCAATTCGGATCCACCTTTCCAATCTCCAAAGATCCCCTTATCCAGAGTTTTTTGAAAGGGGCCACCAATTTACGCCCTCCGGTTGTTCACAGGTTCCCCACGTGGGACCTCAACAAGGTTCTCACTGCCCTCACCGCTCCTCCTTTTGAAGCTCTCTGTGACGTCAACTTGAAATTCCTGTCCTTCAAAGTTTCCTTTTTGGTTGCAATTACCTCCGCTCGTTGCATATCTGAACTCGCCTCCCTTTCAGTTCGATCTGACCTCTGCATTTTCCACAAAGACAGAGTGGTGCTTCGTTTGGACCCTGCTTTCATACCCAAAATCAATTCCACCTTCCATAGGTCACTAGAGCTAGTGCTCCCAAATTTTTGTCCTTCTCCTCAACATCACCTGGAACGCCGCTGGCACACCCTCGATGTCCGCAGGGCCCTTAAAATCTATCTCTCTCGTACCTTACCCTTCCGGAGGTCAGAGGCACTCTTCATTTCGTTCCAGGCGTCTTCCATGGGATCAAAGGTATCTTCCACCACGGTTGGTCAATGGCTTCGTGCCACTATTTCTACAGCCTATGATTCTCATTCCTTATCGACTCCTCGTCGGATCACAGCACACTCTACCAGAAGCGCTGCCACGTCTGCGGCTTGGGCTACGCAAGCTCCGTGGAAAGAAATCTGCAAAGCTGCCGTTTGGTCCTCGGTGACTCCGTTCATCCGGCATTACCGTTTGGACACCTTCGCTTCTGCTGATGCCGCCTTCGGGAGACGAGTCTTACAACGGGTCCGACCAGATCCCTCCCTATAGGACATGAAGCTTTGGTATGTCCCATGTCTGACTGCCGTGACAGCCAGGCAGGAGAATGGGCGTTGTACTTACCTGATACGCCCCTTCTCTGCACACTGTCACGGCAGTCAGCCCCACCCTGGTCTATACCTGGGAACGAATACGGGGGAGGGTTTTTTTCTCACTTCTCCTCTGTTCTCTCTATAAACACGTCAGTCTGCTGGAGCCCTTCGCCTCAAAACTGGAGCCAAGCAGGAAGAGGCGGAGCTTGTGCGTCCAGTAGACTCGGTCCTATTGGCCAGCTCCCATGTCTGACTGCCATGACAGCATGCAGAGAAGGGGCGTATCAGGTAAGTACAACGCCCATTTTAGCTTATGTTTGTTAAATGCTATATCCTGTTTTTGCTCTGGGAAGTCGGGGGGGGAATGGGGAAGTGGGGTTTGGGTGGGGATAAAATGAAGTATGATAATGGATTGTGTAGTGTTTGGTTGTTTGAATATAAAAAAAATAAAAACTTTTGTTTTTTAAAAAAAGAGGTTCTACCATTTCTAATTGAAATTTGTAAGAATTATTCAAATTTATTAAAACTCCTCTCATATATGCTTTACTTGCATCCCATACCATTTCCACAGGTGTACCCTTATGCATATTGAAAACAAAAAATTCTTTCATTAACTTTTTACATTCTATCACATTTGCCTCATATCGAAACAAGTTTTCATTCAATCTCCAGGATCTCCTGGACCCCTCCCCAGACTCTAGTTCCATCCACACCAGATTATGGTCTGTTAAGGTTCTTGGACATATCTTCGTCTTCTTTACCCTGGAAAGAAAATCATTTGTAATTAGTATAAAATCAATTCTAGAAAGAGATTGGTGCCTATCAGAAAAAAAAGTAAAACCCTGTTCTTTAAAATTTCATTCACACCATATATCTCTCAACTCCATATCGTCCATCATGTCAAAAAAAGATTTAGGCAATTTAGCCCGTGTTTGAACATTTGGCAAAAGAGTCTTTTTGTCTTTTTTGGTGTCCAATACACCATTCCAATCACCCATCATTATGCATGATTTGTAATCCATTTGTATTAATTTTTTATGCAAAAGTTTATAAAATTTCTCTTGTTGCTGATTAGGTGCATATACTTCCAGTAAAAGTATTTTCTTCCCTTCTATTAATAGTTCAATCATTATATATCTTCCTTGTGGATCTGCTTCAATTAATTTAGCCATTAGATCTGTTCTTAGGTATATAACTATACCATTTTTCTTCTCAGGAGCTGATGCAACAAAGTGTTTGCCCAATCTAGCATTTATTAGGTATTTCTGATCACTTATTCTAATACGTGTTTCTTGCAAGCAGATTACATCATTTTTAAACTGTTTCAAATAGTGAAATATTTTCTTTCTCTTTTGTGGTGAGTTTAGGCCATTAACATTCCAGGTCAAAAATTTATTTGCCATCCTTGGCCCCTGAAAGCTTATGGAGCATCAACTGGAAGTCCTCCTGGAATTTCCTCTTCAGTCTAGCTCCTCCCACAGCTTCCATATTTGTAGTTACAATTTCTTGGGTTGTTATCTGGCTTTGTTGCTTCTTTAGTTCTTGTTCTTTGTGTTTGGTTGCTGCTCGAGTTTGTCTTTGATCCTTTCTTCCGTTTTTTCAAATAAATCCAGGAGTTGAACATCCTCTGAGAGTTGCAATAATTCTTGTTGAGTAGTCAAAACACCTCCTTGAACTTGTGCCTGCATAATTTCCTTTTCCCCCTTTCTGACCTCTCCTGGTTCTTTCCTTCTTCTAGCATCTGGAGATGGTGGTTTTCCAGCCTTTAGTATGGTAGTGTAAAAATCTCTTGCCTTCCAAACTGAGTTGAGACGATGTCTCTCACCCAAATAATTCACCACTAATCCGGCTAGAGCTTCCCATCTGTACTGTAACTGACGCCTTCTAAGTTCATCAATTAAAAATGCATAGTCCTTTCGAGATCTCAACATTTTGGGGGGAATCTCCTTCATTACTGAAACCTCCTGTCCTGCCACTTGAAGTTTCTTCTTATAAGAGACTTGTAAAACTCCATTTCTTGTTCTCCTTGTGACAAAGTAAATCACAATATCTCTTGGTAATTTTCTCTGTCTGGCAATCCAATTAACGCAATAAATTTTGTCTATCTGCTAGTCCACTCTGCTTTAGACTCTCCAGTAAACTGAGCAAGGGCTTCTGCAAAGATCTCTCTGAGATTTTCCTGGTTATTTTCTTTCAAGCCTCTGACCCTCACTGCCCATGCCATCGCTCTGTATTGTGGCATTATAAGTTCTGCTTCCGCCTTTTCCATCTTGTTTTGAGCCTCTCCCAATTTAGTTTCCACATTCAAATTAAACTGATCAATTTCATCCACCCTTTCTTCCAATGATGTAACATGACCCACCAGTCCCTTAAATGCTTCCACAATATTGCACCATTCTGGGTTTGAATTGTTTCTTTAATTTCAAGTAATTCCTCAGACACTCCTTTAATTTTTTCCTCAAAACGGAGTGTGATTTTTTTCTTCCAAATCATTAGACAATTCAGTAGACAATTTCTTTAAAGCTCCCTGAAGAACTTCTAGTGTCAATTTTTGTGTATCTGGTGGGGCTAACAAAGACTGCATTTTTGATGTTTGAGCTGGAGAAGTCCCCGCACTTTTAGTCACAACAGTTTTTATTTGCTTCGCAGTCATTTCCAACACTTTCCCACCAACCACTCAGCAGAACCAACAGGTCTTCTTAATCTCACTCCTTAATAATTATTATGGCTTATTGATAAGTCAATATTGTATTCTTTAGTTTCCAATCCTCAAAATTCCCCAACAAAGTCTTTTAAGAGGTACTGACAGCGTTAACGAGCGTTAATGAGCATTAACAAGCACTTTCTCTTTTAACTTTCGATTTCACGCCCTTAAGCAACTCAGCACCATCTTTTTTAAGCTTTCTCCCATCTCAAGCTCCGAAGGAAGTAGTAATTTATTAGAGTTAAAATTTAGTACTTGCAGTTGTGATTTCTCCTGTCTTGCTCTGCCTGCTTTAAAACCAATAGCTGTAAGATCATTTAGTTCGCAGGGTGGTCGCGGCACCTTGTTCTGTTAAAAAAACAGACACGTCCCGGATCCGGAGCTTCTTCAGGTGCTTGGGGAGCTCTCACCCTCTGCGCCCCAGGATTAATCCTGGGGGTCCTGGGGAGCTCTACCCACACCTGTCTGCTCGCCTTCCTCTCTTCTCCCGAGGGGAAAGTTCCGAGCCGCTAGAACAGCTGAATTTCGCTGGGGGTTAGCGCTCCCAAAGGAGCTGCTGCCGATGCCTGTGGTGCCACCAGATTTCTTCTCTCCTTGATTAGGTTCCATCCATTGTTTCTCGTCCTGCCGGGTGCTTTGAAAAATAATTTATCCCCTCCTCTTTGTGGCAACTTCGCAAATACTGGAATACTGCCATTGTGTCCCCTCTAATCCTTTTCATAATGTGGTGATTAAAATTAGATGCAATATTCCGGGTGTGTCTTTACTAAGGCTTTATAAATATTTCACATGATTTTGATTCTATACCTCTGTTTATACAACCAAGGATAGCTTTTTTAGCTGTGGCCACACACTGCTGGTTTATTTAAGTTATCATCCACTAGGACTCCAAGGTCCCTCTCACAGTTACTGTTTTTGAGCCAGGTTTTGCCTAATCTGTACTTGTACCTTTGGTTTTTCTTGCGTGTAATTTTAATCCATGTAAAACCTTACTTTTTTCCACACTAAATTTCATTTTTTTGGATAGGGCCCCTTGTTCAAGTCTGTCAAGATCTTTTTCAGCTTGTCTTCTGGGGTGTTGGCTATTCCTACCAGCTTAGTGTTGCGGCTCCGTTACCTGAGCCTGTGTCATCGGCTGGAGAGGACTCCGAGAGTGAAGGAGAGGAGTTGGCAAGGCCTCCCTCTCCAGGACCCTCCTCTCTGGCAATGCCTTCGGTGTCCGCCAAAGGGCAAGAGATAGGGCCGAGGCCAAGCACGTCCACGCAGCCACAGGTGGACAGTGATGAGGGAAATGAGTCTTGGCTGGATCCTCGGCAGTGTCGCAGAGATAAGCGCGCGCAACAGAAGAAAAGGCGTGCCAGAGATTAAGCTGAGTCACTGGACCACACCCCACAGGGTATAAAAGGGGGTGAGGTGGCCATTCAGACTCTGTGACGGACAAAACTAACTACTATCGAGTCACATTGCATCTTTGGAAACAACATTATCGGCCTTGGATTTATTTTACGAACTGGACAATTCTTGACTGTATGTATTTTGTTTGTGAGTAAAGTTCTTGGCAAGCAGCTACTGGGTTGCTGCCAAGCTTCTTATCGGAAGAATTGGTTGTCTGCCAGTTTATTTAACCCCCGGCTGTCTGTGTGCGTGTGTGAGACGGGGACAGAACACTTAGTGTCATCTGCAAATGTGATGAGTTTCCCCTTCTATTCCCTCATCTAAGTCATTTATGAAGATATTGAAGTGTACTGGGCCTAAAACAGAACTTTGTGGTACCCTTCTGCTTATTTACATCCATATAGATGTAGTACCATTAAGGACTACTCATTGAGTATGTTGTCATCCAGTTACAAATTCATCAGATGGTGATGCTGTCTATCCCACATTTTCCTAGCTTACCAACAAGTAGGTTGTGGTCTACTTTGTCAAATGCCTTGCTGAAGTTTATGTCCACAGCATTTTGCTGGTCTACTAATTTGGTCACTTTGTCAAAGAATGAAATAAGATTGGTTTGGCATGATCTCTTTTTAACAAACTCATGCTGGCTTTTATTTATAAGTTTATTTGTTTCTCGATGTTCGCACATCTGTTTTTTAATTATATTTTGCAGTATCTTCCCAGGTATTGATGTAAAACTGATTGGTCTGTAGTTTCCTGGGTCTGTTTTTTTCTCCTTTTTTGAAGATGGGAACCACATCTGCTGTTTTCCAGTCACTAGGTAATTCCCCAGTGTTCCAGGATTTTTGAAAGATATGGTACAATGGTTCTGCCAGCTCCTTCAGAACTTTATTTCAAAATGTATTGCTGCAAGTCAGTTATTTTGCAAATTTCTTAAGGTTTCATTACTGAATCAACCTTTGACCAGGTTTTAAAGTTCCATTATACTTCTCCTTGCAGAAGAAATTAAATATTTACAGAAAAGAAAAAGCTGAAGGCTCAAGTAAGCTTTGTTTGATATGTTCATGTAAAGAACAATGGGTTCTTTCACCTTTGGATTAAAATTCAACATAATTGACAAGAATAATTCTATGCTTCATTATATTTGCCAGCAACCTATATGGTTTTTACTTACTTTTTTTTTCTGGAGACTTTCATATGGAGGGAAGGTGTTGGTAATACCTATGGATGGCAGTCACTGGCTCAGTATTCAACCAGTTATGGAACGCCTTCAGCACAGAGGACATCAAGTAGTAGCTGTGGTTCCTGATGTTAATTTGCTGATGAAACCATCTGATCATTACATAGTGAAAACATTTGCTGTGCCCTATTCAACGGAATATTTGAAAACAGAACTTCAGAAATTGGGTTATAAGATTTTTGTACATCAGCCTTTCCTGGCAAGAATTACTGAGACATTTGGAAGAATAAGGAATATTACAATGTTTTACTTAAATAACTGTAAACAGCTTTTGTACAACAAAGATTTGATTACTTACCTTCAAGATAACAAATTCAGTGTTGTAGTTATGGATCCAGTGTCTCCATGTGGTCAAATTGTGGCTGAATATTTATCCATCCCTTCTCTTTTCTTCTTACGTGGAATTCCATGTGGTTTAGATTCTGAGGCGACTAAGTGTCCAAACCCACTTTCCTATATCCCCAAATTCTATACAGGCAGTACTGATCATATGACATTTAATCAACGAGTAAATAATTTTTTATTTGGCTCATTTCAGTTCATGGTGTGTTACTTTGTTTACTCACCATTTGAAGTTTTGATCAAGGAATTCCTGCATCGAGATATGACAGTACTAGAGCTATATAGCCAAGCTTCAATTTGGCTTCTTCGCTATGACTTTGTATTTGAATATCCAAGGCCTATCATGCCAAATATGATTTTCATTGGGGGTATAAACTGTGCAAAGGAGAATCCATTAACACAGGTTGGTTTTTTTATTTTTTTATAGTCATATATATTTTTCAAAGTGTTAAATTAGGATTGAAATATTTTGACAAAATTGGGACAGTCAATGCTAAACTATCAAGTGCTATTTGCCAGAGAATGAAAGAGTATGAAAATTGTGTAAACTGCCTGGTTAAGCATGCTTTACTTACAAAAGCAATATTATTCTAATAAATACTTTTAAAATCATATTCATTTAATTTATGCAGCTTTGTTCAGAAGCAAAAAAAGAAATAAGTGAATGGAAGACAAATAGACGTGTGAAATGTTTGGGGAATTAAGGACTAGATTACTAATGATTAGCTGCTTAAGAATTCTGGAAAAGGCTCTTTCCAATAATTGGGAAAATCAGACAAAAATTATATCTAGAAATATACAGTATGTTTCTGAACTGTAAAATATAGTTAAGCCAACTGATGCTGGCAACACGGATTATTAAAATGTCAACTATAGATTTTAAATATTGGCCTTTTATAATATTAAATTATGTAGTTGGTATAGAAAATAATGTATTTTAATGAATTCAAGATGACTATTTGGCACTTGAACATTGACTAGACTGAAACATAATTTGGTTATTATAAATTATAACTTGGTGTGTTATGATTTATAACCCAAATAAGTTATTGTAATTTTTTAAATTTTTACCTTTCAATTGAATTATTGTGTTTCACTCTTTGCTAAATTATTTGCAAGTGAAATGTTTTTTTTTAGTCATCTATTAAGATGGGAGATTTTATTCAAACTTTCAAATAACTTATCTTTGAAATTTTATTTTGATAGGAGTTTGAAAGCATATTGGAGAAATCTGGTGAAGATGGAGTTGTGGTGTTTTCTCTGGGATCAATGCTTTCTGAAATTCAAATGAAAAAAGCCATGGAAATTGCTGAAGGATTGGGAACAATACCACAGACAGTAAGAAAAGCAAATCTAAAATTTATTGTGTATATGAAGATATATTCTCTGTTAAACCAAGTGAGAAACAAGGATAATGGGATGAAATTTAAGGAAAAGAAAGTCTGGATAAATATTACTGGGCAGAAATTTCTTGACAGAAATTACTTCCCCCTTCATCACAACAAGTGTGAAGTAAAATATTAAAACCTTTAAAATACAACAAATTATCTCTTCTTTCCATACTGTACAGTATTTGCTTATCCATATCCTAGTTACTTACAAACAGTGCCTTAAAACCTTGTCATTTCAGTCTTGATCAGCAAAAGTCCATTAAGGGTTACCAGAAATAACATACTTTTTAAACATTGATCAGATAAATTTCATATTCCTTCTTCTTTACTTTTAACAATCTTAATATTTAGTCCTCTTCAAATAATGTTCTAAAATTTGATTTCTTTTCCTATTTTCTTTATTCCTTCTCAAAAAATTCCTCAAAGCTTTAACAAGCTTCTTTTGTAAATCCAATATAAGAAAATTATTCTGATTACTCTCTTGATTTCTTCTTTTCTCTGTCCAGCATTGCATCTTTTTCCACATCATTTTGTAGCCTATTATTTTTAAATCCATGTTAAGATCAGTCTAAGTTAAGGTGACCAGATTTTAACATTGGTAAAGAGGGACACCATTGTGGGCGTGGCTTATTTTGTGGGCGTGGCTTGGAGGTCATGTGACTGGTGGGCATGGCTAGCTGGTCATGTGACCGGGTGGCCATGGCTATGTGTATAGGGACTACTCAGAGGGCTGAAAAAAGTCATTTCTGACAGGTCCTCGCACTTTTGACTGGTCCTCACACTTATGACCATCCTCACATTTATGCCCGTGCAGCATTCTTAACAACCATGTCACTCATTTCACAACTGCTTCTCTTCACCATGGTGATAAGATAGGGCAAAAAACGTAAAATGTGAAGACAGTCGTAAGTTTGAGGACTGGTCAAAAGTGCGAGGACCAGTCAAAAATAACTTTCAGCCCTCTGAGTAGTCCATATGGACAAAAAGGACTAACCAGAGGGCTGAAAAAAGTCATTTCTGACAGGTCCTTGCACTTTTGACTGGTCCTCACATTTATGACCATCCTCACATTTATGCCCATGCAGCATTCTTAACAACCATGTCACTCATTTCACAACTGCTTCTCTTCACCATGGTGATAAGATAGGGCAAAAAACGTAAAATGTGAGGACAGTCGTAAGTTTGAGAACTGGTCAAACGTGCGAGGACCAGTCAAAAATAACTTCTTCAGCCCTCTGAGTAGTCCATATGCATTAAAGGATACAGCAATAGAGAGGGATGAAGGAGGGGAAATTAGAGTAGGAGTGAGGGGAAGAGAGGGAGGAAGAGAGGAGGAGAAGGAGAAAGGAAGAGGAAGTAGGGAGGAGAAAAAGAGGGTGGGGGGAAGAGAAAGTAAGAAAGAAAAGAGAGAGGTGATAGGTTTGAGGAGAAAGATTGCTGTACAATAAAAAAGATGAAAGGGAAGAAAGCCAACCCCAAGCAAATATAAAGATAGTAAGATAAAGAATGAATTGTTAAACTTTAAAGAATAAAAGAGAACAAATATAGATAAATAGCAATAATTAGAAACACACATACAAACATACAATGTATTTTCTTTGAACAGAATATTTGGCTGGTTCACAAATTTAAACAGTGTTTAGTCATTTCAATTAAATTTACAATTTCTATATTTCCTTTTTGCCATATTTATTCCTCATCTATTTTTTTAAAAACCAATATTACTCTTCATCCTCATCTCTAATCTTAATCAAATTCAATTTTTCCCTTTTATTCTATATTATACCCCTTCCCATTGTCATCTATTTTTATATCCATCCTCACATTGGTTAATTACGTAATTATGTAATACAGTTGTTTAATACAAATTCAACATTTTAATATAAATCAATTAGTTATATAACTATCTTTTTTGTATATTAATCAATATGAACATGAATATTCCAATTATTTCCATGCAATCCAATTTCTTGCAAATCAATTAATTATATTTACCAATAATAATAAATCAAATAATTTCCTCCATATATTCCTCCAACCACAACTTAACCAGTTCTGCTTTCAACACAATATACAATTATTAATAGTATCTCAATTATTACAATTCCCTAGTTAAATAGAGCTTTTTTTCTTTTGTGTTTTAAAATCTTGAACTCTCCTCTTTTGCCCTAAATTTCCCATTGTTTGCAGTTTTGCACCTACCTTTTTTGGTGAGGAAAAAGAAAAAGAAATCTCTCTCTGCCTCATTTTGTCACGTTGCAGCTTTACTTTCGCTTTTGCTTTTTCAGCATAGCTAAGTGAAAAAAAATCTGCTCCAGGAACTCTTTGCAGCCAATTAACCTATGCGGAAGCTGTAGGGGGCTGTTTTTTCTATTTTTGCAGGCATGGGTCTACTCATTTGTTTTCTTTTAACACTGATCAGCTGTAGGTCGGCCCTTTGAAGCTCCGCGGCAAGAGTTTAAACAGTTTTTTTTCCTCTAGCCATCAGCTGGGACTCAGGAGGCAGCCGGGACTCAGGAGGCAGAATGAAAAATTGGGACTTTTTTAAAACGCCGCAGGACGCGGGACAAATTGCTAAAAATCGGGACTGTCCTGCCAAAAGCGGGACGTCTGGGCACCTTAGTCTAAGTGTTGCTGGCAAAACTTGTTCCTCTCCTATAACATCTTTTAAACAGTATCTATAGTATTTAATTTCTGGGTCCATTATTCCAAATATCCTTCAGTATGCCCAATGTTAAAATATTTCATTCCATTCTGTATTAGTAAGCAAAATGTAAATGTTCTTCTCTTTTAATTGTAATCTTTAGTCCCTTCTAGTTTCCTATAGTGTTCAACCTTCAAAGTCACATGATTTTTAAGAAAAAAATTCAAAATCATTTTACCACAGGAAGGATTTTTATAATTGATTTCAAAAATTTATTTCAAATCCATCTGAAGCCTTAGTCCATTTTTAATTTTCCAAAATCAAGATTCTAATAATCCTTCTGCTGTTCATTTTAAAAAAAATAAGTTCTTGTACTTGTATTTAAAACTTCTTAAATAGAAATATGAAGGAAGCTTATCTGGTGCTGTAACTTGTTGATCCAAAGGTTCTTAATAGCTGAAAAGCAGTTACAGTAACAACCAATTTCTGAAAGTGATTAGAAAAGGAAGTATGCAAACCTAATATCCTTTCTATGGCATTGACCATGGTTTGAGCATGATGGCCAATCTTTCCTTTCCTGGAATTCAAAACCTGCCAGAGATGGCCAGTCTACTCATTGACGATTCACTCATTCTGTTGTGGTTATCAGCTCTATTTATGGCAGAGCCATCTTCAGTTCACTTTTTATTCCTTAGAAGTTGCTGCCCAACATTTTTTAAACAGTGGTAAATTTAAAGGAAGTGCTTCTGCCACTCTGCAAGCAATGGAACAGCTGTTTGACATTTCCAATATTTCTTGTCTACATGGGTTTTTAATTTTTCACTGTGGCTCTTTCCCCTCAAAGAGTCATGGAAGACTGAAGTACAGCGTAGATTGGATTAGTATAAAACCCATTTCAGTTTATATATATTCTGCTGTTCTAAATGTATGCT
Organism: Arizona elegans; assembly: GCA_022577455.1. Lineage (NCBI taxonomy): Eukaryota > Metazoa > Chordata > Lepidosauria > Squamata > Colubridae > Arizona > Arizona elegans. Next base: position 164,039,189 of record JAKOOJ010000001.1, read on the forward strand.
TGTCAACTGAAGTCATTATGAGTATTTCAGTTGACAATATCTATTAAAATGGTACTTGTTTTGAGTGTCTTTCTTGTAGATTACAATGTTAATAAATTAACTAGTTCAGATTTATATTAATATGAATTATCTATCTATCTATCTATCTATCTATCTATCTATCTATCTATCTATCTATCTTTATCACTTGCTATATATTTTAATCTATGAAGGTGTTGTGGAGATATACCGGTGAAGCTCCAATCAATCTTGCCAACAATACAAAGCTGTTTAATTGGCTTCCACAGAATGATCTACTTGGTATGTTCGGGTCAGAAATTAAGGGGCCTTGTTTTTAATGAAGCTTTCATTCTGCTTCCAATCTGTTATGGTGCTAAATATGAGTAACTTAATATGTATTACCCTACATCAGCTAATACCAAATGCTATGAAGTAATGCAAACTTGGATGTATCTATTCCCAAAATCTTTTTGGGAAAAGCGAAATCATTCCTCATGAAACATTGTACCAATATTATCTTTTAAAACCTAAGGAAAGTGTTGAATCAGACCTAATCTGGCTGTTTATCATGTTGCTCCTGCAAGGATACAAATATAATCAGAGCAAAAACTGATCAAATGACCCATTTTTTCCTGTGAACACTGTTTTCCTCAGATGATTTGGAGAGCTCACTTTCCACCTAGCACAGTGGTTCTCAACCTTCCTAATGCCGCGACCCTTTAATACAGGTCCTCATGTTGTGGTGACCCCCAACCAGGGGTGGGTTCGAAATTTTTTTACTACCGGTTCTGTGGGCGTGGCTTATTTTGTGGGTGTGGCTTGGAGATCATGTGACTGGGTGGGCGTGGCTAGCTGGTCATGTGACTGGGTGGCCATGGCTATGTGTATAGGGACTACTCAGAGGGCTGAAAAAAGTCATTTCTGACAGGTCCTTGCACTTTTGACTGGTCCTGTCAGGTATGCTTCCTTCAGTATTCAGGAAAGGAAAACCCAAACTCAATCATTTTGAAGAGAATAGTACTTTTACTGAATATGAAAAGATCGCAACCCAGGTAAGGCTGGAAGTGAGCAAAACGCGCGAAATAGCATCTACTAAGCTTCTCCCCCCCCCCCCATGTCCATTGACCCTCAGCCAATCCAAAGGTCTCCCAAAGGTCAGGTGGCATCACGTCTGGCAACGTCATTCATCAGGAATGTAGGGCAGTTGGTCAGCCAGCCCCTTTTGAAGATTCACTTTCGATTCCTGGGAAGACACGTCCTACAATAGATAAACACCTCCTGCGCCTTCCCCACCTTTCGCCCCCCTTAACTAATCTCTCCCCCGTTTCTTATGGCAGCTGAAGCAGGCAAAGCTGAGGCTGACAGGTCCTCACACTTATGACCATCCTCACATTTATGCCCGTGCAGCATTCTTAACAACCATGTCACTCATTTCACAACTGCTTCTTTTCACCATGGTAGGTGATAGGGCAAAAAACGTAAAATGTGAGGATAGTCGTAAATTCGAGATCTGGTCAAAAGTGCGAAGACCAGTCAAAAATAACTTTTTCAGCCCTCTGAGTAGTCCATGTGCACAAAAGGACTTACCCAGAGGGCTGAAAAAAGTGATTTCTGACAGGTCCTCGCACTTTTGATCGGTCTTCGCACTTATAACTGGTCATCATTTATGCCCATTGTAGCATTCTTAACAACCGTGTCACTCATTTCACAACTGCTTCTCTTCACCATGGTGACAAGATAGGGCAAAAACGTAAAATGTGAGGACAGTCGTAAGTTCGAGGACTGGTCAAAAGTGCGAGGACCAGTCAGAAATAACTTCTTCAGCCCTCTGAGTAGTCCATATGCCTAAAAGGATACAGCAATAGAGAGGGATGAAGGAAGGGAAGGGAAATTAGAGTAGGAGTGAGGTTAAGAGAGGGAGGAAGAGAGGAGGAGAAGGAGAAAGGAAGAGGAAGTAGGGAGGAGAAAAAGAGGGGGAGGAAGAGAAAGTAAGAAGGAAAGAAAAGAGAGAGGTGGTAGGTTTGAGGAGAAAGATTGCTGTACAATAAAAAAGATGAAAGGGAAGAAAGCCAACCCCAAACAAATATAAAGATATTAAGAAAAAGAATGAATTGTTAAACTTTAAAGAATAAAAGAGAACAAATATGAATAAATAACAATAATTAGAAACACACATACAAACATACAATGTATTTTCTTTGAACAGAGTATTTGGCCAGTTCACAAATTTAAACAGTGTTTAGTCATTTCAGTTAAATTTACAATTTCTATATTTCCTTTTTGCCATATTCCTTTTTGCTATATTTCCTTTATGCCATACCATATTTGCCATTATTCTCATCTATTTTTGTAAAAAACCAATATTACCCTTCATCCTCATCTCTAATCTTAATCAAATTCAATTTTTCTCTTCTCTTCTATATTATACCCCTTCCCATTGTCATCTATTTTTATATCCATCCTCACATTGGTTAATTATGTAATATTATAGTTGTTTAATATAAATTCAACATTTTAATATAAATCAATTAGTTATATAACTACCTTTTTTCTATATTAATCAATATGAACATGAATATTCCAATTATTTCCATGCAATCCAATTTCTTACAAATCAATTAATTATATTTACCAATAATAATAAACCAAATAATTTCCCCCATATATTCCTCCAACCACAACTTAACCATTTCTGCTTTCAACACAATATACAATTATTAATAGTATCTCAATTATTACAATTCCCTAGTTAAATAGAGCTTTTTTTCTTTTGTGTTTTAAAATCTTGAACTCTCCTCTTTTGCCCTAAATTTCCCATTGTTTGCACCTACCTTTTTTGGTGAGGAAAAAGAAAAGAAATCTGCCTGCCTAATTTTCCAATGTTGCAGCAACAGCAAAGCCAACAGCCTGCTTTACTTTCAGTTTCGTTTTTCAGCATAGCTAGGGGGAAAAAAATCTGCTCCAGCAAGCAAGCAAGCAGCAGAACCCTGAGCAAAACAGCTGAGAGCAAATCAGCTGAGAGTCGGGAGCCGATCTAATCAAGGGCTAATTAGTCTATGCTGAAGCTCCGGGGGCCAATAAAATTACAAAAAAACACCGAACCATTTGTTAAATTGCTGGCTCGCCCGCCCCTCAGTGTGGAAGGGCGGGGCAAGGGGCGGGGCGGAACCAGCAGAATCCCACCACTGGCTATATAGGGCGGCCCTTTGAAGCCCCACGGCAAGAATTTAAACAGTTTTTTTCCCTCTAGCCATCAGCTGGGACTCAGGAGGCAGCAATAGATTGGGAGTGGGCGGGGTAAGCGAATGGCCGGCGATCCAACAGAGCAGAGAGTGAGGGTGAGTGAAGGCATGGGGGGGGCGAGAGAGGGCTTTGGCGACCCCTGTGAAATGGCCGTTCAACCCCCAAAGGGATCGCGATCCCCAGGTTGAGAACCGCTGACCTAGCATAAAATGCCTGTTCCTGGGTACAATAATTAGTATTTCTTCTCAATGCCTTTTCAGGGAAAAAGAATGGATGAATGGGTAGGTGGTGTCTGTAGTTTGGCATTTCATTATTATTTTTCTTTTATTTTCAGTGATCGTTAAAAATTCATTTAAAAATGCATAGGTTTCGATAGTCTATGCTAGATTTTTTTCAAGAAGTTCCAAGATTTAAAACTCTTCTGTTCATTCATGTAGATCCCTAAATTAATTACGCAAAAACAGCCTGGGTTATTCTTTTTATGCTGTAATACAAGAAATAGAGATTGTGATCGAAAGATTGCTTTCTACCCTTGAGGAGAGTTGAGATCTGAAATAAACGGGGATAGTGATAGATAGAGGACATTTATATTCTGCTCTGGAGATATCCCACCAGACAAAGGACACATATATATGAACTGACAGTCTATAGCTATACCACAATATCCACTGTTGGGGATTATGAAGAGGAAAGAAGTTTCCTCTCATAATTCTTCAATAGTTGTTAATCACATATTAATATTTTAACAATTACTCTTTGATTTATATGGCTCTATTTATTACAATGCAAATTCATCATATATGATTACCTAGCTTTATAGCTAGCAGAAAAATAAGCATGCTTGTCTTTTTCCACCTTCTCATCTTGAACAGCTCATTCAAAAACCAGAGCTTTTATCACACATGCGGGCTCCCATGGGATCTATGAGGGGATTTGCCATGGTGTACCAATGGTATTAATACCACTTTTTGGAGATCAAGCAGACAACGCAGTGCGGATAGAGTCTCGAGGAGCAGGAGTAAGGCTGGATGCAGTTAAAATGACATCAAAGGACTTGTCAAACGCACTGAGGACTGTTATTTATGATAAAAGGTAAGTAATAGAAGAGATGTGGTAGGGTTTCTCATAGACATTCCCACTTGCAGATACAGATTACTTAGCTGAGAGAAGAGCCCTCTGTATGTTTTGCCACCTTCCGCAGTGCAAAGGATGACGGGTGAGTCCCGCTTTTCGCTTTCAATCCGCTCACCGCTCGTTTGCAGCAACTGGGATCACTGTGGGCAGCACCGACAACAAGCGGAGGCAGAGGACTGGGGCCGCCCACTCCGTGTCCAGCAGCCGCTTCAAGCACATTTCAGGCAGCCATGAACTCATCTAACTCTTGGTCCCTCCCAAGCCAGCGACAGGGAAGAACCTTCAGCCAGAGCAGCCTGGCGCAATCTAATGCTTTTAATTTACAAATAGAAAACCTGGTTACTATGGTACTTCTTCTCTTCTTTGCTGGCCTCGCTTTTTTCTTTCTCCTTTTCCTTGTCATCTTTCTTCTCCTTCTTACTCTCCTCCTTCTCCTTCTCCTGCCCCTCCTTCTTCTCGATATCTCTGTTGGCAATCTTGTTGATGAAGTTGTGCAGCACTACCACCAAACGGATCAGGTGGGTCAGGGAGTGGGGCGGGGGTGCTATGCCATGGCCCCCGCACACGCACCACCTCCTGTGCTGGCCACACCTACCCCCTACCCCCAGAGCTGGCACTCTTAACTAAGGCTTATTTTTGGGGTAGGTACATTCTAACAAATCATGCTAGGGCTTATTTTCTGGTTGGGTCTTATCTCCGGGGAAACACGATACGTTAACATTTTTTTAAATGTATTAGAATTTATTGACTTTAGAATTTTTTTAAAGAAAAATTTAGCCTTTTAAAATGAATTTTTTAAAAGTTTCTCTTTAAGGTTAAAGAATTTGAAAGAGTACAGTGAACTTTTTTTAATATAAATAATCATAGTCTACACAGATTAATAAGTGTAAATAGAAATATACTGAGTATAACTTTCCACAGCAAAGAAAAAAAAGAAAAAATGGATTTGTTTGAGATTGCGATGTAAATTGTTTTAAACAAAGAGATTTTACCTGGTAGTATTTTTTATTGGGATATTGTTTCTGGTTTTTATGCTCAATATAGAAAAATATGAAATTTAGAGTTTGAAGATATAATAATTGTATAAGTTATTGAATTGGCTTGCAATAATTGGTAATATAAAAAGTTGAGATTATAACTATATTAGTATTTTGCCTTTGTTTTTTCTTTGTTTTTTCTTTTCCCTAAAACTTTCAAATTTCTGCTATGGGCCTTCTATTTTCCAGCCAAATTGCTACCTCTTCAAATATAGTCCGTCCAATTGTAACTCTGGTTTGGCTAGAATTGTTTGCAACTGGGTATCCTCTTCAATTGATTGGAAAACCTGGTAATTTTATCAAGCTTTTTACCAGAGTTTTCAATTTGAGCTTGTAGATTAAAAAGCATTTTTTTCTAAAGGCAACCCATCGGGCTTTATCTTTAAGCTGATGTATTGTTTGCATTTTTAATATAGAGCACTCTTTTCTGTATTTGAGTTTACACAGCCAATGAAAACAATTCCTTTCAAAGACAAAACAGTTAAATGTACTGTAACAAAATTGTACATTAAATGTACTGTAACAAAACATTAAAACAATATTTCTCACAATGAAGGTGGTAAGAAAAAAAGGAAAAAGTTCCATCAAAACTTTTTTAAAAATCCAGCTTTGTAAGAGTTAAACCCTGTAGTGAAATCTGATATATTTATTTATGTATTTATTTATTGATTCGATTTATATGCCGTCCTTCTCCAGAGACTCAGGGCAGCTTACAGTGCTTTAAGGAATAGCCTTCATATTTTTGTATATACCTGCTTAGTAGGGCTTTCGGGCCCCCCTAAGCGGTGTGCTTTTTTATACAAAGTCAGCTTATTTCCCCCCACAATCTGGGTCCTCATTTTACCTACCTTGGAAGGATGGAAGGCTGAGTCAACCTTGAGCCTGGTAAGGTTTTTTTTAAAAAATTTTTTAATTTTTTTAAAAATTTGATTTATATGCCGCCCTTCTCCGGAGACTCAGGGTGGCTTACAATGCATTAAGCAATAGCCTTCATACTTTTGTATATTTATACAAAGTCAGCTTATTGCCCCCACAAACTGGGTCCTCAATTTACCTACCTTAGAAAGGATGGAAGGCTGAGTCAACCTTGAGCCTGATGAGATTCGAACTTACAGTAATGCAGACAGCTGGTGTTAATCACAATGCTATCAGTCTGCTGAGCCACCAGGCCCAAGATTTGAACTCGCAGTAATTGCAGGCAGCTGACAGCTAAGTGCTACTTAATAGCGCTTTAGTCCGCTGCTCCATCAAGGCTCTGACATAGATGCAAATCCAATCTGGTCAGTTTCACTATTCAACAAGTTGCCTTCAACTTCCATAGAGAAAGTGAAAGTAGCTCACAGCCCAAAAAATATACAGTGAAGAAAAGAAAAAAAGTTGACATTAAAATATATCATGAGGTTAGAGTAAATCAGGCTGCAACCAGTCAATTAATTTTTAAAAATAAGAATCAAATTAAAAGAAACAAGCTTAAAATGTGCAGTTAAAAGCCAAGGTTAAGCCATGCTTAAAAATCCGAACAGCTGAGAGAAAAGATGGATACTGAACTCTCCAATTGCTGCTACCAGGAATTGCAACCTCTCCCATCCAAGTACTAACTAGGCCTGACCCTGCTTAGCTTCCGAGATCAGACGGGATCGGGCGCTTTCAGGGTAGTATGGCCGTAGGTTTACCCACAGAGTAAATGGTTTACCCAACATTATATAAGAAAGATCTTAATCTGAAATTGGGAAAAAGTCAGTAAAAAATATTACATTAAAACGCCTTGTTGGTTAACACCTTTAGAAGCAGTCACATATCCCAATCTTTACAACGTGGCTAAAAAATTAACATATAAAGACTTGTTGAACGTACAAGGGAGTCTAAACAGGAATTAACCTCTCAAGGAGTGCAAATGGATTGGTGGAGTTACCTGCAGATTCAGTCTAAATACCAAAAGGATAGAGATGGAAGAGGTATTGATGGCGACCTACAAGAGTTAGATAAAATCTTGATGGGCCAAGAAAAAGGCATGATTTCAAAAACTTATAAACTGCTCATGAAAATAGAGATAGGCGAGGAAATAGTCAAAGATTCCATGATCGCTTGGGGGAAAAATTTTGGGTATCCAATACACTTAGATAAATGGCAAAAGATTTGGTGGGATAATATGAAATTAGTAGTATCCACGGCCTATAAAGAAAATATCTATAAAATGATATACAGGTGGCACCTGCCTCCCGATAGACTAGCTAAAATGTTCTCTGGGCAGTCGGCGGATTGTTGGAAATGTGGATGGGAACATGGCACCTATTACTACCAGTGGTGGACGTGTCCGAAAGCAGTGATATTTGGGGGGAAAATTAAAAAATGGCTCAATGAGATCTTAATGTTAAAAATCGATTGGCCTGCTCGGTGCTAAGCTGGAAAATATAAAAAGGGACTTATGGTATTTGGCACTACATATCATTACAGCGGCGAGACTGACATATGCTCAACTCTGGAAAAATCAAAATATCCCAACAGAGGAGGCTATTACTAAAAAAAATTTAGAATGTGTGGAAGCAGATATGCTAACTAAAAAATTACAGGATAAAGACCAAACACAAGTAGGTTTAGCTTGGGACAAATTCTATAAATGGTTAGAAAAGAGGAAACAAAACCCACATTAGATGAGGAATGGTAAATGAGAAATTTATATTATATAGGATAAGTGAGGTCGGATAGACCTAATTGATGTATTAAGGTATATAAGCTGTTCTGTCTTCTCCGGAATATAATTTAGAGTTATAGTACCGAATATTTGTTCAGTAAGGTACTATATGGAAGTACGTATGTTTATTGTTGTATTGTTTTTTGTGTGTCATTTTATGTTGTGTTGTCTTTTCTTTTTAACTGAAATGTAAATAAAGATTATTTTTTTAAAAAAAAGGAATTGCAACCTCCAGGATTCCTCTTCCTAGGACACTCCTAGGAAGTGTCCATGGTTGTCCGAGAGCTGTTTTGTATCATTCCTAGCTGCTCCCATTTGATCAAGGGAGCCGGCTGCCAAATTGTCAGCAAAATCAGCACTTCATTGGCAGGAGAAGCAAATCCCTACACCCACCACTTATGTATGCCACCTTAGAGGACCGTCAGGCCTGCCTCCATTCAAAACTCAAAAAAAAAAAAAAAAAAAAACAACCCAAATCCAATGAATTAGAGAAGAGGTACTTTTACTAAGTTTTGAAATGATAGTAGCGAAACAAGGCAAGATCTCATTCAAAATGTGCAAAAATTACACATTGAAAATCATCTCAAATCCATCCCCTCATGGTCCAGCACTGAGAGTCCAATCAACATCCAGTATGATGTTATGGGAAAGCTCCTCTTCAGGTTTTTTTCTCGCATCTGGAGTCTCAGGACTTTTGGCCTTGATGGAGTATAAACAGCTCCACTCAACAGTGCCATAATTCATGAGTGCAAACCTCCCTTCCAGTTCTCATGGGACTACTACACACTAGCTCGCTTCCCCATCCCAAGTGCCCATGCCCCACTCCCTGTTTCTATGTCAGCCAATAGCAAGCACACTGCAGAAACCTATTGTCAAGGTTCCAACCAATGCTGTAACAAAAGCAGGAGCCCCAAGCCATTTAGCAAGAAAAATCTGGTTTTATTAAGAGCGCCATGTTGACACGAACTAAGTAAAGCCAACTCTGACTTTCCCCAGTTCGTGCCTTGCCCCTTACCCTGTTGCCCCCTCCCCACAAAATGTGTCACCAGTCACATTCCCCAATGTAGCAATTTTGTGGGTCGTAGAAGTCACTCCTTCCGGTAGGTCTCCGTGAAGATAGCCTTGACTTTGGGCGGCTAGGATCTGTTTTGTTTTGACTGATGTGTGAATTCCTCAGTGCAACTGCGAGGTGCAATTTCCTATTCCCCTGTCTATGGCAATTCGGGAGCAGATCAGGAAAGCTTCACGAGTTGACATTCGGCTTCCCTCACTTCTGGAAGGCAGCCTGTTCAAAACAAAAATAATTTGAGTACAAGTCTATCTTTTAAGTGTGTGATCCCACCCCAGGCTTGGTGGGGTTCTTTTCGTGGAATGTGCCTATGAGGCGATCAGCTTGGATGTTTCTGCTCTTTACCTAGAACACCTCTGATAGAGGGTAGCCCCTCTACTTGATTAAATATTGGAGTTTCCCCCTGTGCCACGTAGAGTCGAGAATGCATTGCATCTTGTAATGGGTTTGGTCCCCTATTACCACTGGATCCAGGTGCTCATGGGGTGGTGGTCTCAGGGTCAACCCAACCACAGGTTTTAAGAGGCTGCTGTGTGGAATACTGGATGTATTCTCCCCAGCATTCAGGGCAGTTTCAATTGCACCGTGACCGGGTTGATAATCTTTACTATGGGGAATGGGCCCATGAATATAGGTCCCAGCTTCTTGCTGGGGGGCTTTAACCTTAAGTATTTGGTAGAGAGGTAAACTTTCTCCCCCAACTGGAACGGCCATTGTGGGACTTGGTTTTTGTCTGCCTGTTGCTTGTAGGTCTGCGCCGCTTTAGCTAGCACTTTCTTGATGTTTTCCCATGCCACTTTTAGCATTGACAGCCAATCAGTCAAACTGACTGAGGATGGGAGTGGGGGGTTCCCTTGGATATTCCAGCATTGGGACAAAGTCCATACCACTTACTACTTTGAAAGGGGCTATTCCAATGCTACTGTGAACAGCATTATTGTAAGCAACCTCTGCGAATGGCAGGAAGTCCACCCAATTGGACTGTTGGTAGTTCACGTAGTACCTCAGGTACTGTCATGGTGTTAAGTCTCTCCACACCGTTATTGGAACCTGGATGGAAAGACGAGCTAAGGCCCTGGGCCGACCCAATGGATCGCAAGAACTTCCTCCAGAACTTAGCCGTGAACTGGACCCTTCTGTCCAAAATGATTCTGTGCAGGTGGTAGATGTGCTTCAGGAACAGCTTGGCTAGCTAAAGGGTAGTCTGCTGTAGGGTATGAAGTGTGTCTGCTTGGAGAATAAGTCAATCACAGTCCAGATCACAATGTTCTCCCTGCTCTTTGGCAACTCCACTATAAAGTCCATTGCAATTTCCTCCCATGGTCTCTTTGGCTCTGTCACCGGTTGCAGCAACCTGGGGGGTTTCCTGGTGGCACAGATGGTGCAGCTTTTTACATAACTGTCCACATCTTTCTAAATGCCAGGCCACCAAAATTGTCTCCTCACTAAGTGTAAAGTTTTTAGGAATCCAAAGTGGCATGCTAATTTGACATCATGACTTCTTTGGATAATTGAGGTACGGAGGGATTCGGGGACTCAGAGTTTCATTTCCACCACCAAGATGTTGGTTGTCACTGAACCAGGAGTCTGCTAGCAGTTTGGTTTTGAGTTTTGTAGTTAGATCGCTTGCGGGTCGGACTTGCCAGTCGTGGCATTGTTGTCTGGTGGTCACTTGGGCTGCTGTTTGGGTAGGGGGAATGATAGCGTCTACTACCTCCTCCTGTTCGCACTTCTACTGGGGCATGCAGAAGAGGGCATCAGCTAGGAAATTCCTCCCCCCCCTCCCAGGATGTATTTTAGCATGAAATTGAATCAGTTGAAGTATTGAGCCCAGTGGACTTGTTTGGGCAATAGTTTCCACAGGGTCCTAAGGGTCTCCAGATGTTTGTGGTCAGTCCAGACTTCAAATGGTTTCTCCCCCCCTTCCAGCAGGTGGCACCAGGTTAGCAGTGCCCATCTTACCACAAAAGCCTCTTTTTCCCATGCAGCCCATCACCTCTCTGTGTCTGAGAGTTTGCAGGCGGTGTAGGCACAGGGCTGTAATTTTCCTTAGCTATTCCTTTGGAGTAGCACTGCTCCCACTGCCACGTCACTGGCGTCTGCTTGAATGACGAAGGGTTGTTCTGGGTCAGGATGCTTCAGCACCGGTTCCTTTATAAAAAGTTCTTATAGTGTTTTGAATGCCTTTTGGCAGGTTAGGTCCCACTGTAGGGGTTGTTCTGGGTGACGCTTTATCCCTGGCCCCCTGTCTTTAGGAGGTCTGTTATGGGTTTGGCAGTCTTTGCGAAGGAGGGGATGAATTGTCTGTAAAAGTTTGCGAATCCTAGGAAGCTTTGTAGCTGTCTGTAGGGTGTGAGGGGGCTGCCAGCCTAGGCGGTTTGTACTTTGGCTGGGTCCATCTCTATGCCCTCATTTGACCCTTGGTAGCCCAGGTAGTCTAGCTGTGTGTGTTGAAATTCCCATTTTGACAGCTTGAAGTACAAGTTTGCCGCCAGAAGTTTTTCTAGTACCTGGCAGACTAGGAGTCCTCGATGGTCTCAGTGTAGATGAGGATGCCATCCAGGTAGACAAGGACTCCCTTATAGAAGTGCTCATGCAGCACCTCATTTATTAATTGCATAAACACCACTGGGGAGCCCTGCAGTCCGAAAGGCATTACTTTGAATTGGAAGCTCCCTAGGGGGCAGTTGAATGCTGTTTTCCATTCATCTCCCTCCCTGTTGCAGACTTGGTAGTATGCTTCTCCGAGGTCTAATTTAGCAAAGGCCCTTGGCTAGGTGAGACAGTAAGAGGGAAGGGGTATAGGTTGTATACACTCATGCAGTTTATACCCCTAAAATCCAAACATAATCTCATAGTTCCATCTTTTTTTTCTTTAAATAGGACTGGGGCTGCAACCCATGTCTTGGTTGATTCGATGAACCCCCTTGCTAGGTTTTTGTCTGTGTATTTGTGCATTTTTTGCATTTCCCAGGGCGTCATGGTGTACAATTTGGGTTTGGGTAGTTTTGCCTTGGGGATGATTTCGATGGCGCAATCCGTCTCATGGGGGGGTAGGACGTTGTACTCAGCCTCGCTGAAGGTCCTAATGTTCTTTGGGGATCTGTTCAACCTCTGGGGTTTTGTCAGAGGTGGCTGCCAATTGTTCTGGTGGGGCCTTTGGGGGGGGGGGTTCCTGGGTGGGAGATGCTTCTATTTACTGGTGTGGATTGGGTTGGGGTCCTCTTGCTATCCTCAGCCTTCGGCTGCCTCCTTGCCACCAGATTGTCAGACCCCACTTGTCTAGCCAAGAGAGCCCCAGTATGACCGCATCTGTCATTTTGGGGGCTATTATGAATCGAATTGCTTCCCAGTGGTCCGCTAGCTCTAGCCTCACAGGTGGGTGGTATATAGTCCCCCCCCCATTAGGGACCCATTGACCTGTTCAAATCTGATCAGGTGGGCCAGTTTCTTCACTCTAATCCCCAGTTTCAGGACCATGGTTAGGTTAATCAACTAGTGCAGCCTGAGTCTTTTAGGGATTGCGAAGTACCCTCAGTCCCTGTTTATGGGGTTGTGAGGCATGTTGGGAGGACAAAGGGGTGGATTGGTTCACTCACCATTAGGTCATTTTCACCTTCATCCTCACTGTCATAGGGATCCGGCAATTGTTTGTTAATTGGCTGGAGTCCCCCCCCCTTCAGCTGGGTGGGGTGGGACATCTACAGCCTGGAGGGCTTTTTGGGATGTGTCGGTGGCACACCTGGGGCCTCATTCTGGTTGGGTAATGGCTCTGGCTTGGGTTTCAGAGCTGGGGTCACGCATGCTGATGAAATGTGACCCATCCCTCTGTATCTGTAGCATTTCAACTGGCTTCATGGGAAGGTTGATCTTGGGACCAGCTGTGCTGCTATGGCCTCCCATCAACCGGATGGTCTCCGGTCTGGTTGTCCTCTCTCCTTGGTATCCGGTTGCTTCCACATGTTGTTGGTGCGCAATCCTTAGTCAACTTTTATGGCTACTTGGAACCACTCAGAGAATCGGTTTGAAATGTCCCAATAGGCAGTAACTTGGGCTATTTGCTTGTCCAGGTATGTTCTGAAAAAGTGAACTAATAGTCACTCTGGCAAAGCGAGTAGCTTCCCCACAACTCTCCTGAATTCACGGAGGTGTTCCTTAATGGGTCACCCTCTCTCTTTAGGTTTCGAAGCTCATCCTCCATGTACTGATCCTCCCCCACCTCCTCAAATCTGGCTTCTAGTTCTTGTAGAAAATTGTCAATGTCTTGCATCTGGAGGGCTCTCCTCTTATGGAGGGCTGTTAGCCATTCCTTTGCTTCTCCCTCTAGTCCCCCAGTGATGTTATTCACCATGGCTCTGTGTGAAGGATAAAGGTGTCCATAGTGCTCTAGGTGGACTCTAACAGAGTCAAGGGATAGAGCCAGTTGATCTGAGTCCCCATCGAATTTCCTCCTGAATTGGGGCAGTTTGTTTAGCACTGCTCCTCCCTCATCATGTTGGCCCCCATATTCCTGTGCTTGGTGTGATTGGTGGTCTCCCTTGGCTCTATTTTGTAGAGGGGGGCACGCCTGCCTTGGGCAGCTTGCTTTTTGTGCGGAGGAGCCACCAGTAGCAGCCTCAGTCTCAGTCTCATTCTGATGGGTGGAAAAGGGGGGTTGAATTTCTGTCTGCTTCTCCTCACTTCAAAGGGCTCAGTTGCAATCCCCCTCTTCTTTTGGGCAGCATGACAGCCTCTCATCACAAAGGGTGGTTTGGTCAAATTTCTCCCTCAGCTGTTCTCAGGATCCTCCCAAAGGTTCCATCAGAGTTTTTGGGAGTCTGGCCTCTTCCTAGTCCCTCATCCATTCCAGTCTTCCTAGCTTGCTCGGGTTTCTCGGGTGCTAGGGTGGAGGAGCTCAACCTCAGCCGCTTTAGGAACTTTTTTCTACCAATACTCATCCCTTTTTGTTTCGGTCGCTAAGGCAGGCATCTCGGCTGTCTCAGCTTTGATGTCCAGAGAGGGCTGCAATTTGGTTCCAATTGGTCTGCTGGTTCCTGGAGTTCCCTGGGTAGAGCCATGTTCTGACCCGCTCTGGGTCGCCTGGAGTAGGCTCTCTTCAGGTAGTCTGCCCTCTGCCTTGGTAGCCTGAGTTTCTCTCCATGTACCACAGGTGTTGGGGAGCAAATGGAGAGCCCGGGACTCAGGAATCCCAGTTGTTTTGATTAGTTTTGGGAGAGTTGGCTTGCTGTTAGGATTCTGACCGATGCCCTAATTAAATCATGAGCCTCAAGCCAAACTCCAAAAGAAATCCAGTTATTTATTAGGAGCTTCATTTTGGCACGGACCAAGTAAAGCCAATTCTGACGTCACTTAATTCATGCCTTGGCTCTGACCCTGTTTCCCCCTCCCCCCAAGGTGTGTCATCAGTCACATTCTCCAACAAAGCAATTTTGTGGGTTGTAGAAGTCACTCCCTCCGCCAGTGTGGATCTCCATGGAGATGACCTTGACATTGCTGGCTGGAATGTGCTTTGTTCTGACTGAAATGCAAGTTCCTTGATGAAGCTGCAAGGCTTGATTCCCCATCCCCCGCCTATGGCAACTCGAGAGCAGGTCAGGAATGCTTTGCGAGTTGACACCCTTTCTGCTTCGGTCACTGACGTGGGCATCCTGGACGTCTCGGTTTCCATGGTCAGAGATGGCTGCACTTGGGTTCTGATTGGGCTGCTGATTACTGGAGTTCCCTGTCTTGGAGTAAGAACCTTCCTCCTTCTGGGTTGCCAGGAGCAGGCTTTCTTCAGAGATTCCACCCTTTGCCATGGTCGCCTGAGTTTCTCTCCACGCACCCCAGGTATCAGAGAGCAAGTGGAGAGTCCGAGGCTCAGGAATCCCGGTCATTTTTTGTTAGTTTTTGGAGAGTTGGCTTGATGTCAAGGTTCCGACCAATGCCCTAGCAAAAGCAGGAGCCCCAAGCCATTTAGCAAGAAAAATCTGGTTGTTTATTAGGAGTGCCATGTTGGCACAAATTAAATGAAGCCAACTCTGACTTCGCCCAGTTCGCGCCTTTCCTCTGACGCTGTTGCCCCCTCCCCCCCAAGGTGGGTCACCAGTCACATTCCTCAACGAAGCAATTTTGTGGGTGGTAGAAGTCACTCCTTCTGGCCATTGCGGGTCTCCATGGAGATGGCCTTGACTTTGGGCAGCTAGGATGTGTTTTGTTTTGACTGAGGTGTGAATTCCTCAGTGCAACTGTGAGAGGCGATTTCCTATCCCCCTGCCTATGGCAACTCGGGAGCAGATCAGGAAAGCTTTGCAAATTGACACCTATGCTGGAGATCTGACTGACAAGCACATTCAGAACTGATATTTCTTAAATGGATGGGTAAACAGATTTTCATTATTAGCATCAACTCCAGTTTGGACCAGTTAACAGAATATCCAGTTATGTTACTAAATGCATCAACATATGCATAGCAGTGTAAGGTTTAGAAATAAATAGCGTGTTTCCCCGAAAATAAGACCCTGTTTTATATTTTTTTGAACCCTGAAATGACCTTATTGCCATGCGCTCAAAAGCCTGATTGGGCTTATTATCAGGGGATGTCTTATTTTGGGGGAAACAGGGTAGAAGACTGTTACCTGCACAGTTTTTGTTGTACTGAATTATGTACAACTCCATTAATCTCTCAATCTTGTATAATAGCACAAGCCAAGGGTTCCACACAAATATCTAAATGCAAAGGTGACAGTGGACATTCTTCTAAATAATGGGAAAGTAGCACTAAACTAACCATAAACCTTTACTTTAGATGTGCACAACTAATATAATGTCTTTACAGAATTATAGAATAACAGTTGGAAGGGACTTTGGAGGTCTTCTAGCCCAAACCCCTGCTCAAGCAGGAGACCTTATACCATTCCAGACAAGTGGCTGTCTAAGCTTGTTTAAAACTGCAAACATGTACTGTTTATATATTTTATCAAATAATTTTTCAGTATCTAATGACAGGATTACACCTTCATTTTTATTCAAGTCTATTAAATTTAAAACTAACCTAATATAGCTTGCTCTTTGCCTAATATTTATATAACCTGCTTGATCTTTCTTAATAATGAATGGTAACACTTGCTATAATCTATTTCCTAGTACTGCTATTAAGATATTTGTTTCGGCATTAATCAATGAGATTGGACAATAAATTGGCACATTGGGTATGATCTTTACCAGATTTTAATACTATCGTGATATAAGCCTGATTAAATCTCTATGATAATATTCCCTTATCAAATATGTCATCATACAATTGACAACATTTTGGCACCCATAGATTTATAAATGTTTATAACAATTGTGATTTTTAAAATTATTTGTTTAATCTCTGCCTCAGTTAGTGGGGCAAATAAATGTCATTTTTGTGCATTGTTTACAAAGGCCTCTATATCTTCATTTGATACATTCCTGGGTATACTATATATCCTGAACAGAATTTAATACATTGACAATTTTTATTTCTTGAAGTTTTGTATATTTTATCTCTTTCACCTCTAATAATTGGAATCATTATCCTATCTTTCTTTTGCTTTGAACTATTAGCGAAAATCTTATCAGATCTTTCATCATTCTCCCGGTACCTCTATCCTAAACATGTTAATATGAATTATATTACATTTTCTGTGATGCTATAGTATTTTGTTCATATTTCTTCTTCTTTATTTGTCTACATTTTTATAAAAACTGGAAAGAACCCTAAAAAGAAAACAAAGAATAGAAAGAAATACATGACTTCTCAATGAAACAGTACTGTATGAGATGACGCAAACGAAAAGACCCAGCAACCCCAGAATAAAAAACAGGAGTCATCTACAACATACAATGTAAGAACTATAACAACCATTATGTACGACAAACAGACAGAAGACTGGCAGAATGCATGCATGAACACCAACTGGCAGTCAGAAGGCACAACGAAAATTCTTTAATTTCACAACATATAGACAGATTTAACCATACTTTCAATTGGGAAAATGTGACAATTCTAGACCAGGCCAAGTCCAAAAATGCCAGGAAATTTCTAGAAGCCTGGCAAATCAGCCATCAATAGATATCAACAACATCTATAGTCTATGCAAAAGAGATAATCAACCAGCCCAAAAGAGAACAATGAGACTCCATTAGTAATCAGCACCCAAATCAGCATAGATTAACTCCAAGGTTAAGTTCAGATCAACAGTCAAGTAAACAATACCCCAATCAAGAAACTGCCAAAGAGCCATCAGTAAACAGCCCAACCAAAGAATCTCTAAGATCATCCCCACCCACATAGACAAGCCAGTCACCAGAATATAAACTGACAGCAAACAGCACTCCTTACTAGCACTGTTGAAGTTACTTAGTTACAGTAATGAAACTTCTGCGAGAAAACAAGCAAGCTCGTAGAGCACCAAGGACCCCTCATTTCAACCCTGAGCTACAAATATTTTCTTCTATCGATAAATACTTTTTGGTTACTCAGAGCCTGCCTTATATGAGATAGCTCCCATTGGTTTTTATTCTAAATTTTGATATGATTTCTGTAAATAAGGAATGCAGAAATATAATGACTGAGTCTTTGATCCTTCATACATCAAAGAAATACAAAGCTAAGAGATAAACAAATAAAAAGATTTGAAAAAAGAAAAGGCTCAGGAAAGAAAATGAGTGAAAGTATAAGAAAAAAAAGGGGAAAGAAGGAAAACTGGAAAAAAAAGATCTTTGGTACAGATACAAGTAAAAAATACATCAAACTCTTACTCTAAGATTAACATTTGTCTACATTATTTCCATAATCTCATATCTAATCATCAAAGCCCCAGATCAACTTTTAATTTCAGTTTCTCACAAAAATTTAATTTAATTTAATTTCCAATTTATAATGGTTCATATCGCTTTAATCACTATTTGTTAACGAAACCACAAGTGATTTATTTAATTGCACCAAACTCTAAATAAAACAGGAATGGAAAATCCTAAACTCTAGTGTAGATCCATGCTTCTCAACTTTGGCAACTTTAAGGTATATGGACTTCAATTCCCAGAATTCCCCAGGCAGCATGAAGTCTGTCTTAAACTTGCCAAGACTGAAAAACGCTGATCTACAGATAGGGATTTTTCCATTCCTCTTTTACTGGTTCTTACTTACTTATGAGCAATCATAATGCAAAATCCTCACTTCCATCCCATTCCAGAGCAACCTGAATTCCCTCACTATCCTGCTTTCCAGCTCTGTTCTCCTGCGTGCAGGGCAAGAAAAGAAGACTATGTAACTACCAGTTTTTTAAAAATGCAATCAGACCTTCCAACTTCTCAGGGGAAAAAAGATCTCTCAAAGTTAGAAGGTCTGACTGAACTTTTTTTTTTCTGGTAGTCACATGCTCTTTTATTGCCCATTGTTGGAAGAAACATCCTTCTAGGTTCTGCTCCAAGTGGGGAAAAAGACACTGGAAACATGGAGACTGCTTGGAAAGATGGTTTAATGGTGGACAGGATCACATGGCTTGAGTTCCTGAACAGAAAAGGGGGCAGATACAGTAAATCCTCGGGTTTTTATGCTCTCTCTGGCTCTGCATTTCTTGGGGCCCCGAAAGAGTATCCTGATTGGTTGTCAGACTCCCAGGGGGTGGGGGCCTTGCTGGCTGATGGTCACATGTGCTTCCCAGGTCACATGTGATGAGTTTCTGCTGCTATTGTGTAGAGGGCTAATCCTATCTTTGTTGGATCTTTGGCAATTCCTACTATGGCTCTGCCTGAAGGAGGCAGATCTTTGTTATGTAGAATAGACTGGCCCAGGCCTTAATGGCCCATTGACAAAGGGTGGGGGGCAGGAAGGTGGGAGCTGCTTTGTCTGTAAAATATGCTTCTCCATTTCTCATCCAGGGACATATAATATTCTGCCTTTTTCATATTTCCTAAAATATTTCACTCTTCCAGGAAAGGGGTGGGTGCTAACTTCCTACACCTGCATGGTGGAGAACAGAGCTGGAAAGCAGGATAGTGAGGGAATTATGTTTGCTGCAGGATTTTGCAGGAGGCTGTCCAGACCAAAAATGAGTTGCGGGGGGAGGGTGTCCCATTTTCGCTAGCAGAGGCACCGCAGGCTGGTCCTTTGCTATTTCCAGGCCAGCCCCAGGGCCTAAGAACCCTGCAGGCTGGATCTGGCCCGTGGGCCTTGAATTTGACACTCCTGCAGTAAGGAAAAATGGAAAAGATAGAAGGAATAGAACTGGGAAATGGAAGCATCATGAAAACATTAGCAATTAGCATTTGTAGCAAATGGCTACAAATATCTAGGCATATTGGAAGCAGATAATATCTTGAATGGAAAAGTCAAAGAGTCAATGCAAAAGGAATACATCAGGAGGGTCCGCAAAATATTAAATTCCAAACTGAACCCTGGAAACATAATTAAAGCCATTAATACATGGACAGTTCCAGTGATATGCTACCCAGCTGGAATCATCAACTGGACTGTGGCTGAACTGGAAAACTTGGACTGGAAAAAGTGTAAACTTTTGAATATGTACCACACTTTACATCCATGAAGTGACATCGACAGGTTGTATCTGCCAAGAAGAATAGGGGGCAGAGGGCTATTGCAAATCCATCAAACTGTAGAAGAAGAAAAACGAAGTTTGAATAACTATGTGAACCAAAGTACAGAAAAATTGCTGCAGGCTGTGAAAACGGAGAACATTATAAAAACAACAGAAACAAAGGCAGAATATAAGGAAAAGCAGCTGGATGACAGATTAAATGGATGGAAAACCAAAGCTTTGCATGGATAGCACTTGAAAAACATTGAAGAAAAATGTGATAACAATGTCAGGGTTCCACTACACTGATTGTCCATGAATTGAACTTCGAGATTTTATATGTGCATAGATATAAAATCTCACATACTTAATCCCCTATCATGTATATGAAGATGACTCAGCCATCAACCATGTTTTTTTGTACTTTATTTCCCTAGGTATCTTTTTATTGGAGAGGATTTTAATTAAACTCTTACTGTTTAATAATGCTTTTAGGTATAAAGAGAACATTCAGCGTCTTTCATCTCTTCACTTTGACAGACCTGTTGAACCTCTTGATCTGGCAGTTCATTGGGTGGAGTTTGTTATGAAGCACAAGGGAGCTCCCCATTTGCGGCCAGCAGCTCATGACCTCAACTGGATCCAGTACTATTCTATTGATGTCATTGCTCTCCTTTTGGCTGCAACATTCCTTTTCCTGTTTATCTCACTGAAGGGTTGTCTGTTTTGCTGCAAGAAGTGTTTCTGCAAAAGTGCAAGACTAAGCAAAAAAAGCAAGTCAAAATCCCAATAATTGTGGAGGGGGAGTCAAATCAAAATGAGGTAGGATATATTATTATTTTTTAAACAGATTTATACAATCCACACACAATTATAAAGAAAGGGTTCTTGTTTTTGTTTGTAAGTGGCAATGAAGCATAGAAAAGTAAGGAGTTCTCCTTTGATGCATCCAGTCAAAAGTATCACTTTGCTCTATCTGGCAACCTTACTTTAATGGAAATGTGCTCTCATGCAAAATGCCATGAAAAGCCAGCATAAAGGCTGTTTTGATTTTCATAAAATTGGACACAACTGTCCTTTTTAAAACTAGTTTAAAGGGTGTTTTGTCAATGGTTTGATTAAAGTGAAGCACCTCTTGAACAGAACCTGAATCAGAATCTTCAGGTGATCTTTTAAATCAAGCAGAAAACATTTGAATCATTTAAAGCCTACATTAACATATTTGAGGGAGTTAATATCCTGTTTCCCCCAAAATAAGACATCCCCTGATAATAAACCCAATCTGGCTTTTGAGCGCATGGCAATAAGGCCAAGCGCTTATTTCAGGGTTCAAAAAAATATAAGACAGTGTCTTATTTTCGGGAAAACATGGTAGCCTATAAATATGTTTTGCAATTCTGTAGTTTGTGGAGCTCTTGAGAAATCAGCTTTGTCTTCTGTCAAGATCCTGACTGACGAACCCATCCAAGCAAGCAGACATGAATCTTTCTGGTCTCTTTCTACTAAGCTTTGTTGAATATATCATACCGACACAGACTGAAGCAAAATCAACTCTGATTAACTCCCCCCCCCCCAATAGCTATATAGTTAAAACGCTTAAATTTTCCTCCCCTCATTAGTTCAAATTACATTGCCCAATCAGCAGTCCAAATATTGTTTTGGCAATGGCCCAGGCCTTAGTAACCCAGGTGGCTGAAAGACCTTATTTCTCACAGAACTGGCTACTTGTTGATGTCTGCTGTCTGGAGCCGGCATTCCACAGGTGGTTCCCCTCCCCTTAGTCTCTGTGGCAACTGAGAAGCAGCAATGGTTGAAATCAGCACAATTTATCTTTGAAGTTGACAGTCGGACCCCCTCTTACGAGTGGAAGGTATTTGGAAGATATTAAGCACATACATTAACCCCTTTTAGGTTTTATACTCCCTCCCCCTCCCAGTAAGGGTCCCAGGCTTCTGTGGATATTTTTTATGAATCTCCTCACTAGTGTATCGGCTCTTATATTTTGAGCCTTCACCCACCGTGCCTCTGACATTGGGTAACCTCTCCATTGCACTAGGTATTGTAATTTTCCTTTGTAAGGCCTAGAATCTAAGATTCTCTTAATTTCATAATGCTACTCCTCTTCCACTAATACTAGTCTGGGAGTCCTCCCTTCTAGCCAGCCTCAGCCCAAATCCTACTACTGGTTTAAGCAAATTGCAATGAAACTGGATGCATTTCCCTTAGCAATAGGGGAAGCTTGAGGTCCACTGTAACTGAATTAATTGCTTGCACAATGGGGAATGGCCCTTTGTACTTGGGACCCAGTTTCTTGCAGGGTAGCTGTAACTTCAAATACTTTGTAGATAAATATATCTTCTCTCCTACCCTGAGGTGAAAATCTCTTATCTGCCTGTACTTTTTGATTCTTTTTAGAATACAATAGAATTCTTTATTGGCCAAGTGTGATTGGACACACAAGGAATTTGTCTTTGGTGCGTATGCCCTCAGTGCACATAAAAAGACAAGATACACTCATAAAGAATCACAAGGCACAATACCCAGTGACAGTCATACGGTACAATAAGCAATCAAATCATACTAGGAAACAATATGAATCGCAAGGATACAAGTAACAAAGTTACAGTCATGCAGTCACAAATGGGAGGAGATGGGCGACAGGAACGATGAGAAGACCAATAGCAATAGTAATGCAACTTAATATGAATAGTTTGACATTGTTGAGGGAATTATTTGTTTAGCAGAGTGATGGTGATTGGGGAAAAACTGTTCTTGTATCTAGTTGTCTTGGTGTGCAGTGCTCTATAATGTCGTTTTGAGGGTAGGAGTTGAAACAATTTATTTTCACAGCCCCCTTTTTGACTCGTGCAGTATACAAGCATTTGAAGCAAGAAGGAACATGGCACATCTCTAGTGATTTATTGAAGATTTGGGTGAAGGATGGGGGCAACTGGTCAGCCCAGACTTTTAAGCAAGGAGTTATCTTGCCTGGACCTGGTGCTTTTCCTGGCTTTTGTCTGTGAAATAGATCTTGCACTTCCTTTTCTGTGATCACCAGGGGTTGTGAACCCAATGGGAGGAGGAGTTGCAGGAGGATTGGCTGTTGTTGGTATGTCTGGGATGGGGGTTATGGAGATAGGTGGCTGTAGTTTCCTTTCAAACCTGCAGTAAAACACGTTCAGGTCATCTGCCAGTTGTTGATTTCCTTCAGCCTGGGAAGGAGGTTTGCCATAACCGGTGATATTTTTAAGAGTTTTCCACATGTTTGCTGGTTCACTTGTTGAGAACTGATTTCTTAGCTTTTCAGAGTAGCTTCTTTTTGCTGCTCTGATCTCCCTTGTTAATACGTTTCTGGCCTGATTGTACAGCATTCTATCACCTTTTCTGTAGGCTTCCTCTTTGGTACAATATAGCTGCTTAAGTTTAGCTGTGAACCAAGGTTTATTCTTACTGTGTATTCACAAGTTCCTGGTCTGTAGACATAGGTCTTCACAGAAGCTGACATGTGATGTTACAGTATCTGTAAGTTCATCTATGTCTGCAGATATATTTTCAAAAACATTCCAATCAGTACAGTCAAGGCAGTCCTTAACTTTGCCTCCTCAGTCCAGGTCCTCACTGACTGTTGGTTTTGTGGTTTTAAGTCTTTGTCTGTAGGCAGGTACAAGGTGAATCATGCAAAGATCAGAGTGTCCCACAGCTGCTTGTGGTAA
Organism: Arizona elegans; assembly: GCA_022577455.1. Taxonomy (NCBI): domain Eukaryota; kingdom Metazoa; phylum Chordata; class Lepidosauria; order Squamata; family Colubridae; genus Arizona; species Arizona elegans. Next base: position 164,062,624 of record JAKOOJ010000001.1, read on the forward strand.
AGTCCGATAAGCATCTTTTAGTGTTGTGTAGCAATGGTCTAAAGTATTCTTGCTCTAGTGGGACAATTGACATGCTGAAAATATTTTGGAAGCTCTTTCCTTTGTTGAAATCACCTAAAATAATGGCCAGTGAATCTGGGTATTTGGCTTCAGCCTTCATAATCTGGTCAGCTAGAGTTCATAATGCCTTGTTTACACAGGCTTGTGGAGGAACATAAACAGCAATTAGGAGAAATGAGGAGAACTCATGTGGAGAGTAAAATGATTTACAGTTGATAAGTAAAGACTCTAAGTTTTCATCACAGAATTTATGTATTATAGTTATATCCTGAGACCAGCTGTTGTTGATATATATACATAAGCCTCCTCCCTTCTTTTTACCTGATAATTCTGCAATTCTGTCTGCTCTTATTATCTGAAACCCTGGTATATGCATGCTGTTGTCATCATCTTCCTCATTTAGCCAGGATTCAATGAAGCATAGGGCTGCTGCATTGTAAAAATCAGAATTGCATCTGTTTAAAAGGAGTATTTCATCCATCTTATTAGCAAGTGAACATAAATTAGTAAGGAAGTTTGAAGGGAGCGGGGGTTTTTTGCTCCCCCTCTTCCTTAGTTTATTCAAAATTCCCGCTCTTTTACCTCTTTTATGGCGTCTCCTGCATTTGCTTTTGGTGATCCATAGCTCCGGGCAATTTGCTTCTTCCTGTGTTAGAATCTCCTTTGCGTTTAGTAAAGATGGTGGTGGTGAAGTTACAGAAAGCTGCTCCTTAAAGAAACATTGCTTAATTCTTAGCAGATGGTCTTGTAAGTATGAAATCCATAGAGAATAATAATAATAATAATAATAATAATAATAATAATAATAATAATAATAATAATAATAATAGTAATAAATAAATACCCTGGAACATCAGGTTGAGAAAGTTTTAGAGAATGAGAAACTCAAGATCTTGTAGGACTTTAGGATTCAGACTGACTGGCACTTGGTCCACAACACACCTGACATAACAATAGTTGAAAAGAAAAAAGTATGGTTCATTGACATTGCAATACCTGGTGATGCACGGATTGAAGATAAGCAGCAAGAAAAAAATCACAAAGTACCGGGACTTGCAAATTGAAGTTGAGTGACTGTGGAAAAAAGAAATCGTGTGTTGTCCCGATTGTAATTGGAGCCCTTGGAGCAATACCCAAAGGGCTACCCCACTATTTAGAAATTCTAAATTTGCCAGACTTGAACATTTTGACTACAAAAAAACCACCTTACTCGGAACAACTTACATCCTCCGACGATACCTTAACAGTTCCTAGGTCCTTGGTTAAGCTCAAGCTACTGAGCTATTAACCAGCCTCAAAGGCTGTGAATCTCACTAAAGATTAACTTATTATTATTATTATTATTATTATTATTATTATTATTATTATTATTATTATTATTAAAAAACCCATTAGAGAGCATTTCACTGAGGCAGCCGTCGGCAGTGCTATCTTGGAAATAATGAGCTTTATCTAAAGCCATTGGCCAATTAGCTTTGGCCAATGCTCTCTTTATGTTCTCCCATGCACTTTGCAGAGAACCTACCCACTCTGTCAGACTTACTGATGAAGAGAGCTCCCTGGGGTATTCTTGCATGGGGACAAAATCCACCCCCATGGCACTCTTGAAAGGGGTGAAACCTGTACTATTATGTTTCCCCAAAAATAAGACCTGGACTTATTTTCTTTTAGATCCACTAGGGCTTATTTTCAGAGGTGTCTTTTTTCTTTCACATACAGGAGACAGTGAGCGCGCGGGCTGACAGGAGTGGGAGTGCTGCTACTTCTTATTAGACTTCCTGCTATTATTTCCTATTAACTTCCTCAGATGGGGTCGGAGTTCCCACCATTGGTTTTGGCAGAACTGTACAGCCTCATCGCTTTTCAGCGCTGTGTTTCTGGATTTTGGCATGGCTTTTGTAGGCTTTCTGGCCATGGGATGGTCACTTTACTTCACCAGGGTTTTTGAGCAGCACCCTGCTGCGTGGTAGTCTTCCTTCCCACACCTGAAACAGGCAGTCGAGAACGGTGCGATCGCTTGTGATTTGGCAGGCTCCCTCTTCCTCTCAGGCGGGGACCTCTTCCAGACTCAGCTGGACTGGTACTGGTTCCTCTCTGGGTCAATTTATGCCTCCTCTAATAGGACATACCAGTCATGGAGGTGATTCGGGACTCAGCAGGCTATGCAGGTATGGTAGAGGTCATTGTTCAGCTCATCTTTAAAACAGCTCACTAGGATGTCTTCTAGCCAGTCCACATGGCAGGCCAGGTCTCGGAAGTCCTCGATGTATTCAGCCACTGGCCGGCGGTCTTGCCTCACTGTTTTGACATGGTCTCAGGCTTTGTGGTCAGCTAAGGGGTCCTCAAACTGGTGGCGGAGAGCCATCATGAAGCGATCAAAATTTATTTATTTATTTTGTCGCCTTTCTATGCCGCACAACTCCCAAAGGACTCTGGGTGGCTTACAACAAAGAATAAAACAATGCGAACAATCTCATAAAAAATGTTAAAAAGAAAAACATTAAAAAATTAAAAACTTTAAAAACGTTGAAACACATGCACTCCTATTCGTGGCCGGGTCTCACAAGATCATTATAATGAAATCAATGGCCTCAGGCCTGCCGGAAGACCCAGGTCTTCACCGCTTTGCGGAAGGCCAATAGGGTGGGGACGGTCCAGACCTCAGGAGGTAATTGGTTCCAGAGAGCCAATTACCTCTCGGGAGGTAATTGGCTCCAAAATTCTGGAGTTCCGGAGTGTTTGTGTTCTGGAGGGTCACCACCCACCTCATAGCTGTTCCTTCTAGGGCCAGGGTGATGACTCGGACCCAGGCTCCCTGGGTTGGGAAATCTCACCCATATTCTTGCATGTATGAGGACATGGGCTAGGAAGAATCCCAATTGCTATGGATCGCCATCAAACTTGATGCCCAGGAGGGATGCCTTTTGTTCCGGCTGGGGAACTCTGGTCCCAGGATTTGGCGTGGAGGATTTGCAGGGGTGGCTGCTGCCCCGTCCTCTCCAGTGGCATTGTCCGCAGCTCCCGGAGTGGGAGAGCCAACTTCCTCTGTTGGCTTCACTTTGTCTCTCACCCTCTCCATCTCGGCGGTTCAGGGCACCTCGAGCTCTCAGGTCTTGGAAAGCCTCTAGCACAAAGTGCATGACATGCTTCTTGAGGCAATCCACTCAGACCAGCTTCTCATCCATGCATAGAATATAATATGCAGGGAGGGCAATGCCAACAGCAAGCCCATATTGCTCTGTAGAGCCTAACCTCAACAAGAGGGTCTCACATCTGTACCTCTAAGAGCCCTTGGTGATTTGTGGATTACAACAGCTATTCCACACATCCTTGATAATAAGATCAAGGGCAGAGGGCAGATTTATTATAAACAGACCTCGCATTAAAAAAACTTCAGCCAGAGCCCAGGACCATTGAGGATCAAATCAAGAGGGAGAGTGCTGAAGGCCAGATATCAGGGTAACCCTTCAAGCAGTCTCACTGACATCTTGTTGTTCAACTTGCCTAATATCATTATCTATCTCTGCCTGTCACAGTCTCAGTGTTACTGTCTACCATCACTTCCCACTAGTAGGTCCTACCTCCTAGGCAGAGTCATATATACACAGAGCCTATGCTACATATATCCTGGAACCCAAAGTCCCTTTAGCCATTCATGGGATCACAGCACAGTTGCTTTTCAGCAGTAAAAGATGACTGGACCTGTGGAAGCCTCACATTTCTACTCTTCTCTATGCAGGTGAACAAAGGCTTTAAAATCCCAAGTAGAAAGTTGAAAGTCCAGATCCCTGGTCTGAGAGAGGGAACCCAGGAACTGAAAGCTGTAACAAGGCATAGGCCAATCTCCCAAGCAAAAGACATCCTTGAAGCCATCAGCTCTGTTGCCCAAACCAAATAATGGGGGTATGGCGAGTAAGTAAATAGGGCAATGTGGGAGCAGGCAAGAACTGATGAGTAGCTTCCTGTCTGGTCCTATGCCCAGTTGACTAAGGGGGAGTCTGATCCAGGGCAACATAGCACACAAATCAATAATCCAATCAACCAAACAAACAAATAAACAAAAATAAATTGGTTAATATCGAATAAAAATATAGGCAAGCTCTAAGCCAGCGGTTCTCAACCTGGGGGTCGCGACCCCTTTGGGGGTCGAACGGCCATTTCACGGGGGTCGCCAAAGCCCTCTCTCACCCCCCTCCCCATGCCTTCACTCACCCTCTGCCTCTGCTGGATCGCCCGGTCGCCGGTCGCTTACCCCGCCCACTCCCAATCTATTGCTGCTCCGGAGTCCCAGCTGATGGCTAGAGGGGAAAAAAACTTTAAATTCTTGCCGCGGGGCTTCAAAGAGCCGCCCTACTCTCAACTGTTTTGCGGGGGGCTCTGTTGCTAGCTAGATGCAAAGAGGTAAATTCCTGGAGCAGATTTCCCCCCTAGCTATGCTCAAAAAGCAACATTGAAAGTAAGCAGGGTCTTGGCTGCAACGTGACAAAATGAGGCAGAGAGATTTCTTTTTCTTTTTCCTCACCAAAAAAGGTAGGTGCAAACTGCAAACAATGGGAAATTTAGGGCAAAAGAGGAGATTCAAGATTTTAAAACACAGAAGAAAAAAAGCTCTATTTAACTAGGGAATTGTAATAATTGAGATACTGTTAATTGCATATTGTGTTGAAAGCAGAAATGGTTAAGTTGTGGTTTGGAGGAATATGGGGGGAAATTATTTGGTTTATTATTATTGGTAAATATAATTAATTGATTTGTAAGAAATTGGATTGCATGGAAATAATTGGAATATTCATGTTCATATTGATTAATATACAAAAAAGGTAGTTATATAACTAATTGATTTATATTAAAATGTTGAATTTGTATTAAACAACTGTATTATATAATTAACCAATGTGAGGATGGATATAAAAATAGATGACAATGGGAAGGGGTATAATATAGAATAGAAGGGAAAAATTGAATTTGATTAAGATTAGAGATGAGGATGAAGGGTAATATTGGTTTTTTTAAAAAAATAGATGAGGAATAAATATGGTAAAAAGGAAATATAAAAATTGTAAATTTAATTGAAATGACTAAATACTGTGTTGGAAGAAATATCCTTCTGGGTTCTGCTCCAAGTGGGGAAAAAGACACTGGAAACATGGAGACTGCTTGGAAAGATTGTTTAATGGTGGATAGGATCACATGGCTTGATGGGGCCCATTGTGTTAGTTTCTGTTGCTATTGTGTTGCAAATGTCCTTTGACAAAGGATTGAGTTTCTGCCTCTGGCCCATTAACAAAGGGTGGGGGGCAGGAAGGTGGGAGTTGCTTTGTCTGTAAAATATGCTTCTCCATTTCTCATACAGGAAAATATAATATTCTGCCTTTTTAATATTTCCCAAAATATTTCATTCTTCTAGGAAAGGGGTGGGTGCTAACCTCCTACAACTGTTTAAATTTGTGGACCGGCCAAATACTCTGTTCAAAGAAAATACATTGTATGTTTGTATGTGTGTTTCTAATTATTGCTATTTATTGCTATTTGTTCTCTTTTATTCTTTAAAATTTAACAATTCATTCTTTATCTTATTATCTTAATATTTGTTTGGGGTTGGCTTTCTTCCCTTTCATCTTTTTTATTGTACAGCAATCTTTCTCCTCAAACCTACCACCTCTGTCTTTTCTTTCTTACTTACTTTCTCTTCCCCCCCTTCTTCTCCCTACTTCCTCTTTCTTTCTCCTTCTCCTCCTCTCTTCCTCCCTCTCTTACCTTCACTCCTACTCTAATTTCCCTTCCCTTCCTTCATCCCTCTCTATTGCTGTATCCTTTTATGCATATGGACTACTCAGAGGGCTGAAAAGGTTATTTTTGACTGGTCCTCGCACTTTTGACCAGTCCTCGCACTTACAACTGTCCTCACAATTTACATTTTTGCCCTATCTTATACCATGTTGAAGAGAAGCAGTTGTGAAATGAGTGACACGGTTGTTAAGAATGCTGCACAGGCATAAATGTGAGGATGGTCATAAGTGTGAGGACCAGTCAAAAGTGCGAGGACCTGTCAGAAATGACTTTTTTCAGCCCTCTGAGTAGTCCCTATACACATAGCCATGGCCACTCGGTCACATGACCTCCAAGCCACGCCCACAAAATAAGCCACACCCACAGAACCGGTAGTAAAAAAATTGGAACCTACCCCTGGTTGGGGATCACCACAACATGAGGAACTGTATTAAAGGGTCGCGGCATTAGGAAGGTTGAGAACCACTGCTCTAAGCCCATATAGTAACACAGCTCTAGGCACCATGTCATAAACCAATATCCCCTTAAGTACCTGTTAAGTGGACTCCATGCTGCCTGATTAGATGGAATACAGTTTTTCATCAGGTTTTCATTTATTAGATCCAGGACATGAAAGATGAACCATTTTACTTGAAAAAACAAAACACCTTCCCCATGGCATTTTCTGCCTGTAGAAAAAACATTGTTATCAAATTTTGTTTTCCCTATTTCCAGTCTCTATGCTGCTTCTATGGCCTCTGTTTCAAGTCACTGCAATCTTCCAATTTCCCTCCAAGGCTAACAAATGGAGATCGCCCTTGCACACTGAAGTGTATACCCCACTTTCATATTTCAAGATGACTTAAGACTGCCACATTCATGTGTCCAAGATGAGGTAAAGGTGACATTGTAGGGACATAACAAATTAAATATGTCAGGATATATTTGGGACATGGTTAGATCTAAATGGAGAAAGGCCATTATAATTTTATACATGTAATAGTGAATGCAATATAATGCTGGACCATCATAATTTCACAGCAATTACCCTTTAGGCTAAGGGATTATTTCATAAGTAATTCCAGGAGATATTTTAAAGCAGAAAATGGCATGTGTGAGCTTTAATTGACTGATAATTAATGAAATGTGGTTGTTTTTTTAAAAAATAAAATATGTAAGAAGATAGGATTGTGATTGTTAACAGATTTTGAAAATCTTGTTAGAATCTTCAGAGTCTAATCTCCAAAATATATAAACCCTGTTAGAAATTTGAAGTGGGATCAACATCTCTCAAAAGAAAAATGGGAATCAGATTTAAAAATAAGTATCTCAGTTACACAATGGGTTATACTTTGGAAGAATACCACAATATTCTTTATATTATATTTAATATAATTCTTTGCTATTATATTCTTCATAATAGCAAAGATCAGAAAAAAATATTTAAAAGATATTCACAGATGGTTTACTCATACAAGTTGCTATAATTACTGGGAGAGTCCCAAATAAAATTTGAAAATATGATAAAGCATAATGTACTTACAGTATGTACATGCATGGTGATTCTGCAAGGTTGTACAAAGATTCTGGAGAGAAGTAATTAGAAAGACTAACTGTCAATATTGGAAACTTTAGCTACAGTTCCAAGGTATGTTTATTGTCATTATTTAGTGGGATAACTTATGGAAGTAAAAAAACAATTGTTCAATATATGATGGTTGCTGCATGGTTAGCTATAAGTTGATACAAGTAGTCCTCAGCTTACAACCACAATTGAGCACAAAATTTCTGTTGCTAAGTGAGACAGTTGTTGTGAGTTTTCCCCATTTTACCACCTTTCTTGCAAAAGTTGTTAAGTGAGTCACTGCAATTGTTAAGCTAATAACATGGCTGTTAAGTGAATCTGGCTTCCCCATTGTCTTTGCTTGTCAGACGATCACAAAAGGTGATCACGTGACCCTGGGACACTGCAACTTTCAAAAATATGAGCCAGTTGCCAAGCATCTGAAATTTGATCACATGGAGATGCTGCAATGGTTGTAAGTGTGAAAGATGGTCATAAGTCCATCTGTCATAAGTACTTCAAATAGTACTAAACAACTGTTGTAAGTTGAGGACTACGTATTTTGGAAAAATACAGAGCCTTCATTATTAGATCTCTGGTATGAAAAATTGGAAAGATTGTTGGAATGGAAAATTTGAGGTATAAAAGATGGAAAATAGTGGAATGTACTAGAAAAGTTACATTTAAATACATTTGGGAAAGATATATCCTGTCTGCAAAACATAACATGTCAAATTCTTAAGTTAATGTTTGTATATATAAAATTGTTATGGGAGTCTTGATTTTTCTTAGATTTTTTTAATAAGTTTGTTAATTCTGTTGTGGTATTTTTAAATGTTAACTGCTGTCTTCTACTCTCTGTTATTGATTTTACTCTATACTTTATCTATTGCCAAATAATATGTCCCATACCCTGTATTTGTGGTCTAATTTGTTTTCAATTAAATAACTTTAATTCTAAATAAATAAATAAATATCCTGGCCTATAAAGCTTTGGTTTCTTAGTCTGGTTTATCTAATAGGTTAAAAAGCTGAGGCTGGAAGAGTTCAGGAAATTGTAGGAAATGAGCCCCCCGCTTCTTCCTTCTAAAATAGTCAATGAAACCCCCTTCCCAAAAGTAAGGAGAAAGTTCGTCCTTGACAAGAGCTGACTTGCATTCTTCGACTAAATGGAAATTGCCCAGAATAGTTTTTGCAATAAGCCAAAGCGCCTGTGAATGAAAAACTTTTATCCATTGATAAAAGCAGAACGCTGTCAAGGTTCCGACTGATGAACCCAACCAAGTGAACAATCCAATCTGTAAATGCAAAAATTTATTGAGTACATCATTTCAGCACAGAATGAAAGCAAAACCAGCTTTGGGTAATTCCTTGGCAATTCAATATAATTAAAGTATAGAATCCTTCCTCCCCCATTAGTGTAAGTCACATTAGGTGTCCAGGTGGTGTTTGAGATGGTGAACACCAGCTGGAATGTCCTTGGTTCCCATGAGACAGTTTCTTGTTATCATCTGGAATACACATTCCAATCTTTCCCTCCCTCCCCCTTCCCCCCGTCTGTTGGCAAGCAGTGAAGTAGTAAAAGTGAAAGCAGCCTGAATACTTTTCATGAAATCTGTTTATTAATTGCTCTGCCTTCATGTTATGTGCTTTTACCCATCTCACTTCTGAAATTGGGTAACCTCTCCATTGTATTAAGTACTGAAGTTTACCCTTATATTGTCTAGAATCAGGATACATTTGACTTCATAATGTTTTTAACCCCCCATCTACCGTGTTTCTCAAAAAAAAATACCTATCCCAAAAATAAGCCCTAAATTGATCTTCAACGTGTGCCTAATATAAACCCTACCTGTTGTGGCCTGCCAGCAGAGCTGGCAGTAGATTCAGACAGTGAGGAGGTTGGGGAGGAACGTGGGCCATCCTGGAGTCGGGGGAAGGTTTGGATGATGGCTCTGAGTCGGAGTCTTGGCCATCTGATAGTTCTTTGCTGCCTCCAGAGTCTCTGGAGTCTGACATCAGCGAGGCAGAAGAACAACGTGAGCCTGTTCCCAATGTGCACATGTGCAGAGCTGACAGGAACAATTAAGGAAACAGGGTCGACTTGTGAGTAAAGCTTGGAGATGATTGGCCCCTCCCATAAGACATAAAAGAGAAGCAAACAGGACGTGAGCTTTTACAGGAAGCAATTAGTTCATCTGGCCGATTCAAGATTTGCAAATTCTGTTGGTGACTCTGTGCCAAGTTTGGCCTTGCCCTGTGTCTGGAAATTAGCTCTTTGGCAGCGTTCCATGTGAGATAGGTAGATGTTGATAACCTTCCTCTGAAAGACTGTTTATCAAGCCTTGTGGACTATAAATGAAAGTAATTTACAGTTTATGATTTAAAGAGGTTTGCTGGGACTAAGTTTGTGCTGTTTAATTTCTAAGGAAGACTAGGTCTGAACATTACCCACAAAATAAGTGATGCACACAGGTTAAAATTAAGCTAGGGTGGGGATAGGGGGGTGGAGCTGCCCTACTTCTTACCTTCGGACAGTTGCAGCCAGGCCTTGCACACCCACTTCTGCAGCTGGCAAGGCTTTCCTGAAGGCCTCTGGAGCCAATAACAGAGCTCCAGATCAATCCTGGCTCCTGCACATTGTCTGCCACCTTGTCAATTATGGGGGTGTGCAGAGGCAACACTGGCAGGGATCAAAGGCCCACTTCCTGAGGAAAGGCCCTTTTCCTTCAGCCTTGGGATGGGTGCCACTTCATACCCTGCCACCCCATTGCACTTCGGGGAAGCCCAGCCGACTGCCGCATGTTGGGTCTGGTAGCGGGCAGGGAAGCGCTGCACCCTCCTCCTCTTCCTGCTGGCAAAGCGCCATTCTCATGTTGTCAGGTATGCTTCCTTCAAAGTCCAAGAAAGAATGACCCCAACTCCATTGTTTATAGAGAAAGGTACTTTTACTGAAAAATGAAGTGATCGCAACCAAGGAAAAGCAGAATCTGAGGCAAAAGCGCAAAAATTACAGATAGAAAGCATCCCCTCCCACTGTCCAATGTAAATCATCCAATCAAAAGGTCTCCCAGGGGTCAGGTGGAAGCACACGTCTGGCAGTGTCATCAATCAGGAATGCCATGGCCGTTGACCCGGTAGCAGCTTCAAAGATGCAGCACTATAGCTTAGGAATCACTTTCGTTTCTCTCTCCAGCACACTTGCCCCTCAATGCTAGCTCCCTGTTACCATGGCAGCCAAAGCAGCAAAAGGCAGAGGCTGACATTCGCACCCCCCCCCTTCAGAAGAGACTTTATTCCTGGAAGAGAGGAAACAACACAATACATAGCACATATGTACAGACATTAAGGTTTATCGGGATATTTGGTGTGAAACAACTGTACTTTCTTTGGCGCCCGGACATCACGTTTGTTCACCCATTCAACTTTAGATAATGGGAAATGTTTCCAGTCCACCAGATACTGCACTTTACCATGATGCTTCCTGGAATCCAAGATCTCCTTAACCTCAAAATGTTGTTCTCCTTCAATCAGTATGGGGACAGGAGGAGGTTCTTGGTCCTGACGTAAAGGGGATGAATGTTCCAGTTTCAGCAAGCTGACATGAAACACGGGGTGGATTTGTCGCAATTTTTTTGGCAATTCCAATTCAACTGTGACTGGATTAATGACTCAAGTAATTGGGAAAGGGCCCACATACTTGGGTCCAAGCTTTTTTGATTTTTGGGAAGTTTGTAAATATTTGGTGGAAAGGTAAACCATGTCACCCATTTTATAAGCATGTGCTGGGCACCTCTGTTTGTCGGCTTGGGCTTGATGTGCTTGATGTGCTTCATCTAGAGCTTTTCGAGTTACTGCCCAAGTGCCTCATAACTGTTCGATCCAATCAATCAAAGAGGGGTTCTGTGGGTTATTTTGAGGTAGCTCTGGGATTGGCACAAACTCTTGGCCAGAAACCACCTTGAACGGAGTGAAGCCTGTGCTGCTATGTAACCTCCGCAAATGGCAATAAGTCCACCCAGTTATCTTGCTGATAGTTTATATAACATCTCAGGTACTGTTCTAACACGGAATTGGTTCTCTCACAGGCCCCATTTGTCTGGGGATGGTGGGTGGAGCTTAATCCTTGGGCGGAGCCTATCAACATCAGGAACTCTTTCCAAAATTTGGAAGTAAATTGTACACCCCTGTCCGAGATTATACGTTTCGGAGCACCATGTAACCTATATACATGATGAATAAATATTTTTGCAAGGGTTTTAGCTGAAGGGATCTTAGGACATGGGATGAATTGCACTTGTTTGGAAAACAAATCAGTTACTGCCCATATGACTGTGCACCCCCCACTATCCGGCAGGTCTACAATAAAATCCATGGATATCTCTTCCCAAGGGGCATTTGGCCTTGCTACACTCTGAAGTAGGCCAGGTGGCTTCCTCGGAGGCCTCTTAGCTGAGGCACACACTGGGCAGCTGGCTACATATGCCTCTATGTCCTTTTTGAATGCGGGCCACCAGAATTGTCTTTTCACAAGATGTAGGGTTTTGATGAATCCAAAGTGTCCTGCCACCTTGGTGTCATGAGCGTACTGTAGCACTGTTGCTCTCAAACTGGCAGGAACATACAATTTTGCTCCCACCCAAGCTAGTCCATCACGAAGTGTACATTCATTTGAGTGGGTTTCAAACCACTCGTCAGTTTTCAGAGCTTCTTGTAGTTTCTGAAGCAAATCGCCTGATAGGGCTGGATCGCCTCTTGCCTGTGCTCTGGTAGTCACTGGTGCCGCCAGTTGGGTCGAAGGGATGATTGGGTGAACCACTTCCTCCTTAGTACTGTTGTATTGAGGCAGTCTGGAAAGTGCATCCGCCATGAAGTTCTTCCCACCAGGAAGGTAGCGTAGAGTGAAATCAAAGCGGTTGAAGTGCTGAGCCCAGCAGACTTGTTTTGGTGACAGCTTATGCGGTGTTTTCAAAGCCTCCAAGTTTTTATGGTCAGTCCACACTTCAAAAGGGTGCTTAGCTCCTCAAGAAATTGTCTCCACGTTAACAGTGCCCAGCGTACTGCAAAGGCTTCCTTCTCTCATATGGCCCATCTCCTTTCAATCTCCAACAATTTACGGGAGGTATAGGCGCAGGGCTGTAATTTCCCTTCTGCATTCTTTTGCAGAAGTACTGCTCCTACTGCTATGTCGCTAGCGTCAGCCTGTACAACAAAAGGCTCTTCCATGTCTGGATGTTTTAGGACTGGTTCAGCAGCAAACAACCGTTTCAGTTTTTCGAATGCCGCCCAACAGTCCATAGTCCATTCAAGGGCCTGGGAGGGCTTCGGTTTTACTTTGCCTTTTGTTTTCAGAAGATTTGTTATCAGTAGTGCAATTTTAGCGAATGAGGGGATAAACTGTGTATAGAAGTTAGCAAATCCCAGGAAGCTCTGTAGTTGTTTGCGGGTGCATGGCGCAGCCCATTCCAATATAGCCCAGACTTTTCCAGGATCCATCTCTATTCCCTCATGTGATTTGCGGTATCCAAGATAGTTATTTTGCTTTGGTGGAATTCGCACTTGGAGAGCTTGGCATACAGTTCAGCAGCCCTGAGTTTTTTCAGGACAGTCTGCACCAATTTCACGTGGTCCATGTTCTCAGAGTAGATAAGAATGTCATCCAAGTAGACCAGCACCCCCTTATACAGGTGCTCATGCAGCACTTCGTTGATCAATTGCATGAACACGGCAGGGCTCCTTGTAGTCCAAAAGGGAGCACTCGAAACTAGAAACATCCTAGTGGACAGTTAAATGCCGTTTTCCATTCATCCCCTTCCTTGATTCACACTCTGTAGTATGCCTCTCGTACATCGAGTTTGGTGAAGATTTTCCCCTTGCCTAGGTGGGCTAGCATGTCCTTCATTAGCGGCAGGGGGTAGACATTTTCTACGCAAATGGCATTCAGATTCCTATAGTCAACTACCAAACGAAAGGAGCCATCTTTCTTTTCCCAGAACAGTACCAGCGGCGCCACCCTTGGCCTGGCTGGTTGGATAAATCCTCATTTTAGATTTTTGTCAATGAACTTTGGTAATTCCTCCAGTTCTCGAGGGGTCATGGGGTAGATTTTTGGTTTAGGGAGCTTTACCCCAGGGAGTATTTCATTGGTACAGTCCGTAGCTCGGTGGGGGGCAGCATATCTGAGGCCCTTTCACTAAAAACTTCTTGGAGATCCCAATACTCCTTTGGAATCTTCTCCTTCCTCTCAATGTGGTCTATTGCCATCTCCACCACTTCGTGTTCCACTCCGTCCTCAAGGGGGGGTTCTTCCCTCTCTAGTCTCGGGTTTCTAGCGCAAATGCGCAAATCCCCCGTCTTCCAGTTAACAGGTGGGTTCCATATATGGAGCCAGGGCAGTCCAAGTATGAGGGGTCGTTCCATGCTAGGGGCCACTATAAAACTTTGCGATAGTGGGAGGATAACAGATCCCCTGCGCGGCCCCCTCGGAGTCGGCTTCGGGCCAGATCGATCTCAACGTCTTCAGCTATTACATACCAATTCTGCAGATCTTCGAGGACCCCCCCCCCGTGCTCTACAGTCTTTGTAGACGTCTTCATTTAGTCCAGTCTTATAGCTCTCCAGTAGGGCTACTTCTGACCACCCTGTCATAAAAGGTGCCAGCTCGCGAAACTCTTGGGTATATTCTGCCACTGATCTCCGGCTCTGCTGGATGCCCTTCATTCGGAGTCTCGCCTTCCGCTCAGCTAGGTGGTCCTCAAACCGCCTCCTAAGAGCCCCCATGAATAGATTGTAGTTTCTCAGCAGGGGGGAGTTGTTATTGTGGAGGACCACCATCCATTCAGCTGCTACTCCCTCTAGGGCATTTGTGATGCATCTCACTCGCGCCGCATCTGATAAGTAGTCCTCCCCCCAGTCCTGCATGTGGTTCCACACTTGGGTTAGGAAAAGCCCCAAGGTCTTCAGATTCCCTCCATACTTGTCGGTTAGGGGGGGAATTTTTGGTCTCTGGGGTGGGGCCTGCAATGCTGGGGGTCCCTGGGCTGCTGTATCCCTCATTTGGGTACCAGAAGCCTGAGATGTTCCTTCCCCGGCTTCTCCTTCCTCTCCCCAACAAGCAGCCTCCTCTAGATCCACCCTGGGGGTAGTCTCCTCCCTTCCCCACAGGGAATACATACGGTTCACAGCTTTTACAGTTTTCTTCAGCATCACGGAGGAGTTGCATAGCTTGAGCAATCATGGGGCTCTCCTTTTGCTCTTGCAACCACACTGCCTATCCCTTGCGGGATCTGGAGCTGGTTACTCCTTGGGGTGTTCTCTCCAGGTCCGGCAACCTCCCTACTCCCCTCGACCATCTGGCTTCCTCTGGCTCCTCTCTCAGCTGTAATTTTTCCATCCACTCCATGGCTTCTCTCCCCGCCTGAATCGTAGAGCCAGAAGCACCCATCTGATCTTGATCACTCTCTTGATCAGACATCTTGTGGTTTCAGCCCCCTCGGTAGTTATTCAGGATGGCTGGGAAAAAGATTCTGCTTAATGTCAGGTATGCTTCCTTCAAAGTCCAAGAAAGAATGACCCCAACTCCATTGTTTATAGAGAAAGGTACTTTTACTGAAAAATGAAGTGATCGCAACCAAGGAAAAGCAGAATCTGAGGCAAAAGCACAAAAATTACAGATAGAAAGCATCCCCTCCCACTGTCCAACGTAAATCATCCAATCAAAAGGTCTCCCAGGGATCAGGTGACACACTGGCAGTGTCATCAATCAGGAATGCCATGGCCGTTGACCCGATAGCAGCTTCAAAGATGCAGCACTATAGACTTCCGGTTGGTGTCTTGGGGACACAGACAGGGAAATGGCGAGCTCCGCCAAGCTGCCGCCGACAGGTCTTCGGACCTCCCCTGTCTTGAAGGGACAGGGGAACAAGAAGGGACCCCTTGGGGTGGCCGAGAGGAACAGGCAGGTTCCTCGGGGCCGGAGGCTTTCCCTTCACGTCGGTGGCAGTGGAACGACAGCCATGGCGGCTGTCCCGAAACTGCAGCAACTGGGAACAAAGATCGTGCTGGAGGAGAGGAGGAGAACCAGAGAAGAACAGGGAGCTTGTATGCCGGGTGAGTTTAACAATTACCCAGGCAGGAGCTGCCCTCAGATGTGGATTGCAACAAGTGAGCCCCTGTTTTATTAGCAGCTAACATCTACGGGCTAAATGACAAAGGACCTGTTTGATAGAAAGCACTTATTATGACTGTGTGGAAATGGCTTAGTTACAATTTTTTAAACTATTTTTATTTATTTTTTTCCTGTGGATAAATGAGGCTAGGCTGATTTTGTGGAGTGAGACTGGATTATATCTGGGAGAGAGGAAGGAGAAGAGGAAACAACTATGTTTTAAAAGTAAAGACAAAAGACAAACGGTGATGGATAAAATGGCTGCTAGCTCTGAAGGGAAAGTATGAATCCCAGACTATTTGTTAACTGAAAAGAGAAACTATGTTGCTTGTTACTTGTACTGAATTGATACTGAGAAAAGACTTAGAGACCTTGGTTTCTGATACACAATCTGTTCACTGGAGAACTTATGGAAGATTTGAAAGAAGAAAATAAATAGAATAATGGAAACTGAACTAAATAAAAATGATTATAAGAGAAAGGCGTGGCAACAAAAGGAAGACATGATGATACCATATATGGAATAGTTCCAGAATTAACTTTGCAGAACTTATAACTTTGATGACACTGAAAGAGAAAAGAAATACATTTGGACAGATTGGAGAAAAAAACAAACAAACAATGGAATAAATCAAGTAACAAGTTAACAAAATATCACATTTTGATTCAAATGGATGTAATAGTTATTGGGTGAATGATTAATGTTAGGAGATACTTTCCTTTTCTATGCTTTCTTTTTATTTCTTATCTTTCTTTTTTCTCTTTGTTTTATTCTTTTTTCATTTGCTTTTTTTCTTCCCTCTCTATTTTCTCTCTTTTTTCTCTCTAATATAATTGTTTAATTCTTTTTTTTGTTATTTTTAAACTCCCTTTTCCCTTTTTACTGATGTCTCTATTACTTCCTTATTTTTTTATTGTAATTACTATTGTTATTATTTTCCTTGTTACTACTATCATCACCTTGTTTTAATATATATATAAATACACAAATAATTTGATTAAGAAATAAGAGCACAAATGATTTAAGAAAAATATGATCTCTGGAGGCTTTAACTTTTTCTTAAACTTTGAATTTTTCGTAGACTCAACAACTTAGAAGAAAAGGTTTTTTAAGACATTGAAAGATATTTGTTAAAATATATTTTTTATTTTAAATTAGAAATATGGAGGAGAATAAATGGAAAAACAATATGGGTAATACATTGTAAAGTAATTTGAAGCTAACAGATTGAATAAGAGAATAGGAATGGAGGAAGGTATTATATTAGAAAACAGTTGAAACAAAGCTTGGAATTAGTTAAAAATTAAAATAAGAGTTAAGAGTGGAGGAAAGCATGACCTGGAAAACAGTTAAAGCAACGCTTTATTGGACCAGCCAATAAACAGAGTTAGGAGTGGAGGAAAGTATACAATGGGTAACAGTTTATATGAACTGTGAACCAGTTAAAAATAAAAAGGTAGGAGTGGAGGAGACTATACCTGGGGATTAATTGAAATATAATTGTGAACCAGTTAAAAATAGGGGTAGGAGCAGAGGAAAATATGCCCTAGAAGACAGTTAAAGTAAAGCTGCGAACCAATTAATATATAGATTAGGAATGGAGGAAAGCATATACTGGGTAACAGCTAAAGCTAAACTGTGAACTAGCCAAAAAATATAAAGTTAGGAGTGGAGGAGACTATACCTGGGGAACAATTGAAATATAGTTGTGAACCAGTTAAAAATAAAGGTGGGAGCGGAGGAAAGCACTGCTGGAAAACAACTATTTAAGTTGTAAACCAGTTATAAAATAAATACAGGAGGAGTAAAGGAGATAAAGTTGGTGTGTAGTTAAAATCATACTGTGAACCAGCCAAAATAATTCAAGGTCAGGAGATAAGCCTTGCTGGAAAGCAGCAGATCAAGATGTGAACCAGCTAAAAAATAAAATTAGGAGGAAGTGGAAGATACTTTACAGGAGAATAATGATATAACTGTGAACCAGTTAAATAATCAGATTGGAGTTATATAAACTACTAAGAGAAAAAGGAAATAAATTTTTGATAAGATTTGGATATCAGTTGTGATAAAGAAGAGGTGAAATATAGATTTGGTGTAATCTATATTTCATCATAGTGCTTTACAGACCTCTCTAAGCGGTTTACAGAGTCAGCGTATTGCCCCCAACAATCTGGGTCCTTATTTTACTGACCTCTGAAGGATGGAAGGCTGAGTTAACCTTGAGTCTGGTGCGATTCGATCTACCAAACTGCTGGCAGCTGGTGATAGCAGAAGTAGCCTGAAGTACTGCACTCTAACCACTCCTCCACCGCGGCTCAGTGGTTAGAGTGATTATATAATATAATAAATATTACATATACTAGCATATATAACATTGCTATAGAGAGAGAGATGGAGGTTGTCATTGTAAAGCAGAAGGTACAGCCATTCACAACCTAAGAATTTAGGTTTTTTTGCATTCTTCGTATATCATGAAATTACAAGAACCCTTAATCATTCATTTTAGTATCATTATATAGAATTTGAAATTAAGAATAATTTTATTTAATCTGTAAATATTTGGACCTGCTAGATTCTAAAAAAGATAATGTTAGCATTCTCTGTAAGTTTCTCTAGAGGTTTATGTTACAAATCACTATTTCCTTCACATTGTATTTGTAATTTGACTGTATAAATATGTTATTTTCAGTGGTGGGATTCAAGTATTTTAACAACCGGTTCTCTGCCATAATGATTTCTTCCAACCACCAGTTTGCCAAACTGCTCAGAAAGTTAACAACTGGTTCTCCCGAAGTGGTGCGAACCGGCTGAATCCCACCACTGGTTATTTCCTTTTCCATGAGCTTGGTAGGATTATCTCTGAGGCATTATATGCACACACACACCAAGACACACAAGATTAAGTATATTTCAAAGTTAAACTTTAGTACCTATATAAAATTTGAGAAGAATCCAGCTCTAATTAAACATATTAATTTATTATACTTCTGGTAAAATCCAATCTGCCTTCTTGAACTCTGTTCATGGCCTCTTATAATGATGCCTTTTTGGTTAAATAGAAGAGGACTGTTATAATGTTGATATAGAATGAGCCAGAAGCCAAGGCCTTTGCTTAACTGTATGAACAGTCATACATTATGTGTCTCCATAAGGAGAGAAAGGCAAGGTATGTGGGAAATTAAAAGCAGATGATGGTGGCAGGGGTCACCATTTTACTACCAGTTCTGTGGGCGTGGCTTATTTTGTGGGCATAGCTTGGATGTCATGTGACTGGGTGGGCGTGGCTAGCTGGTCATGTGACCGGGTGGCCATGGCTATGTGTATAGGGACTACTCAGAGGGCTGAAAAAAGTCATTTCTGACAGGTCCTCGCACTTTTGACCGGTCTTCGCACTTATGACTGGTCATCATTTATGCCCATTGTAGCATTCTTAACCGTGTCACTCATTTCACAACTGCTTCTCTTCACCATGGTGACAAGATAGGGCAAAAACGTAAAATGTGAGGACAGTCGTAAGTTCGAGGACTGGTCAAAAGTGCAAGGACCAGTCAAAAATAACTTTTTCAGCCCTCTGAGTAGTCCATATGCACAATATTCAACCCCAGAGGGCTGAAAAAAGTGATTTCTGACAGGTCCTCGCACTTTTGACCGGTCTTCACACTTATTTATTTATTATTTATTTATTAATTATATTTATATACCGCCCTTCTCTCGAAGGACTCAGGGCAGTGAACAACCAAGATCAAATACATAAATATAAAAATTCAAAACAATTTAAAACCAGATTAAATACTTTGGCCTATAATTAAAAACATCCCATTAAAATCCAATTTAAAATTTAAAACCGTTAAAATTAGGGTAGCCCGGCTTGCTGGAATAACAAAGTCTTCAGGGCATGGCGGAAGGTGCGCAAGTCTGGGATCCCCCATACCTCCGGGGGCAGCTCGTTCCAGAGGGCAGGAGCCCCCACTGAGAAGGCTCTCCCCTGGGGGGGTCATCAGTCGACATTGTCTGACCGACGGCACCCCGAGGAGCTCCTGTATGAGCATACTGGCAGTGGGAGGCTGTCGGTAGCAGAAGGCGGTCTTCTAAGCCATGGAGCGCTTTAAAAATGTTAATCAATACCTTGAATCGCACCCGGAAGACCACTGGGAGCCAATGCAGCTTGCACAGGAGAGGAGTTACATGGGAGCGCCCCGCCGCCCCCATAATCACCCGCGCAGCCGCATTTTGGACCAGCTGGAGCCTCTGAATGCTCTTCAAGGGGAGCTCCATGTAGAGAGCATTGCAGTAGTCCAGTAGGGAAGTGACGAGGGCATGAGTGACCGTGCGCAGGGAGTCCCGATCCAGAAAGGGACGCAACTGGAGGATCAGGCCAACCTGATAAAAAGCCCCCCTGGCCACGGCCGTCATATGGTCTTCTAAAGGCAGCCGTGCGTCCAGGAGGACACCCAAGTTGCGAGCCCTCTCCGCGGGGGCCAATGACTCGCCCCCAATAGCCAGCGATGGCACCAGCTGGCTATATCGGGACCCCGGAAGCCACTGCCACTCAGTCTTGGAGGGGTTGAGTCGGAGTCTGTTTCTCCCCATCCAGACCCACACAGCCTCCAGGTCACTGGTCATCATTTATGCCCATTGTAGCATTCTTAATAGCTGTGTCACTCATTTCACAACTGCTTCTCTTCAACATGGTGACAAGATATGGCAAAAACGTAAAATGTGAGGAGAGTCGTAAATTCGAGGACTGGTCAAAAGTGCAAGGACCAGTCAAAAATAACTTTTTCAGCCCTCTGAGTAGTCTAAGGTGACCAGATTTTAACATTGGTAAAGAGGGACATTGTGGGCGTGGCTTATTGTGTGGGCATGGCTTGGAGGCCATGTGACTGGGTGGGCGTGGCTAGCTGGTCATGTGACCGGTTGGCCATGGCTGTGTGTATAGGGACTACTCAGAGGGCTGAAAAGTCATTTCTGACAGGTCCTCACACTTTTGACTGGTCCTCACACTTATGACCATCCTCACATTTATGCCCGTGCAGCATTCTTAACAACCATGTCACTCATTTCACAACTGCTTCTCTTCACCATGATGACAAGATAGGGCAAAAATGTAACATGTGAGGACAGTCGTAAGTTCGAGGACTGGTCAAAAGTGCGAGGACCAGTCAAAAATAACTTTTTCAGCCCTCTGAGTAGTCCATATGCATAAAAGGATACAGTAATAGAGAGGGATGAAGGAAGGGAAGGGAAATTAGAGTAGGAGTGACGGTTAAGAGAGGGAGGAAGAGAGGAGGAGAAGGAGAAAGGAAGAGGAAGTAGGGAGGAGAAGAAGAGGGGGGGAAGAGAAAGTAAGAAGGAAAGAAAAGAGAGGTGGTAGGTTTGAGGAGAAAGATTGCTGTACAATAAAAAAGATGAAAGGGAAGAAAGCCAACCCCAAACAAATATAAAGATATTAAGATAAAGAATGAATTGTTAAACTTTAAAGAATAAAAGAGAACAAATATGAATAAATAGCAATAATTAGAAACACACATACATACAATACATACAATTCTTTGAACAGAATATTTGGCTGGTTCACAAATTTAAACAGTGTTTAGTCATTTCAATTAAATTTACAATTTCTATATTTCCTTTTTGCCATATTTATTCCTCATCTATTTTTTTAAAAAAACAATTTTACCCTTCATCCTCATCTCTAATCTTAATCAAATTCAATTTTTCCCTTCTATTCTATTTTATACCCCTTCCCATTGTCATCTATTTTTATATCCATCCTCACATTGGTTAATTATGTAATTATGTAATACAGTTGTTTAATACAAATTCAACATTTTAATATAAATCAATTAGTTATATAACTATCTTTTTTGTATATTAATCAATATGAACATGAATATTCCAATTATTTCCATGCAATCCAATTTCTTACAAATCAATTAATTATACTTACCAATAATAATAAACCAAATAATTTCCCCCATATATTCCTCCAAACCACAACTTAACCATTTCTGCTTTCAACACGGTATACAATTAATAATATCTCAATTATTACAATTCCCTAGTTAAAAAGAGCTTTTTTTTCTTTTGTGTTTTAAAATCTTGAACTCTCCTCTTTTGCCCTAAATAATTTTCCATTGTTTGCACTTACCTTTTTTGGTGAGGAAAAGGAAAATAAATCTGCTGCCTAATTTTCCAACGTTGCAAGCAAACCGCAAAGCCAACAGCCTGTTTTACTTTCAGTTTCGTTTTGAGCTTGGTTTGCACAAAGAGGAAAAAAAAACTGAGCAATTTAGCAAGAGCAGAGCCCTGTGCAAATCAGCTGAGAGGGGGAAGCCGAGCTAATTAACGTAGGGCGGCCCTTTGAAGCCCCGCGGCAAGAGTTTAAACAGGTTTTTTCCCTCTAGCCATCAGCGGGGATTCAGGAGGCAGCCGGGAACCAGGAGGCAGAATGAAAAATCGGGACTTTTTTAAAACGCCGCGGGCCGCGGGACAAATTGCTCAAAAGCGGGACTGTCCCGCCAAAAGCGGGACGTCTGGTCACCTTAGAGTAGTCCATATGCATAAAAGGATACAATAATAGAGAGGGATGAAGGAAGGGAAGGGAAATTAGAGTAGGAGTGAGGGTAAGAGAGGGAGGAAGAGAGGAGGAGAAGGAGAAAGGAAGAGGAAGTAGGGAGGAGAAGAAGAGGGGGGGAAGAGAAAGTAAGAAGGAAAGAAAAGAGAGAGGTGGTAGGTTTGAGGAGAAAGATTGCTGTACAATAAAAAAGATGAAAGGGAAGAAAGCCAATCCCAAACAAATATAAAGATATTAAGATAAAGAATGAATTGTTAAACTTTAAAGAATAAAAGAGAACAAATATAAATAAATAGCAATAATTAGAAACACACATACAAACATACAATGTATTTTCTTTGAACAGAGTATTTGGCCGGTTCACAAATTTAAACAGTGTTTAGTCATTTCAATTAAATTTACAATTTCTATATTTTCTTTTTGCCATATTTATTCCCCATCTATTTTTGTAAAAAACCAATAATACCCTTCATCCTCATCTCTAATCTTAATCAAATTCAATTTTTCCCTTCTATTCTATATTATACCCCTTCCCATTGTCATCTATTTTTATATCCATTCTCACATTGGTTAATTATGTAATATTACAGTTGTTTAATACAAATTCAACATTTTAATATAAATCAATTAGTTATATAACTATCTTTTTTGTATATTAATATGAACATGAATATTCCAATTATTTCCATGTAATCCAATTTCTTACAAATCAATTAATTATATTTACCAATAATAATAAACCAAATAATTTCCCCCATATATTCCTCCAAACCACAACTTAACCATTTCTGCTTTCAACACAATATACAATTAATAGTATCTCAATTATTACAATTCCCTAGTTAAATAGAGCGTTTTTTCTTTTGTGTTTTAAAATCTTGAACTCTCCTCTTTTGCCCTAAATTTCCCATTGTTTGCACCTACCTTTTTTTGGTGAGGAAAAAGGAAAGAAAAAGAAATCTCTCTGCCTCATTTTGTCACGTTTTAGCAGAGCCTGCTTTACTTTCAGTTTCATTTTTTCAGCATAGCTGGGGGGGGGAAATCTGCTCCAGCACTCTTTGCAGCTAGCAACAGAGCCCAGCGCAAAACAGCTGACAGCAAATCAGCTGAGAGTCGGGAGGCTGATCTAATCAACTTGTGCTAATTAACTCATGCTGAAGCTGAAAGGGGCTGTTTTTTCTATTTTTGCAGGCACTGGTCTACTCATTTGTTTTCTTTTAACACTGATCAGCTGTAGGGCGGCCCTTTAAGCTCCGCGTCAAGAGTTTAAACAGTTTTTTTCCCTCTAGCCATTAGCTGGGAGTCAGAAGGCAGCAATAGATTGGGGTAAATGAACGGCGACCAGGATGGGAACCGGTTCGGGGGCATGGCCAGCCAATCTTATTACCGGTTCTCCGAACTATTAAAATTTTTTACTACCGGTTCTTGCGAACCGGTGCGAACCAAGAGCAACCCACCACTGGAATCTATGCAGATTCTTAGGGGCACTGCCACTGTTGTGTATTCTCCTTATGGGTTCAATTTGCAGGGCACAATAAATTGGGGATATTTTGAATCCTTTTGTAAGAAGAGCAGCAGATGTAGGCTCTTCTTGGCTGAGGCTTCCTGCCCCAGTTAGTTTTTGCAGAAGGCTTGGTGATATAACCTGATGCTAGCTTCTTTTTAAACAACAAATGAGAGTTAAATCCAGCATGATAAATGGATGACTTGCATAAATTTGGGGATTTACACACATATTTCATATCCATACTTCTGAGAAAAAGGAAGCTCCTTCTGATAATGGGATGGGTGCTGATTGTAGTTGCAATCTGACTTAGGAAGAATCTGAAAGTATGAAAAGCAAATTATTTCTCTTCTTTGAGCTTCAGAAGCAGGTCCCCCATTTCATTCCAGAAAATAAGCTGGTATTTTTCTCTGATTCTGCAAGGGAGAAATGTTCTGGAATGACTCTTTATTTAAAGTGGTAATAAATGAGGGATGTAAACCATAACTGGCAACTCAAAAAAAAAAAAAAATCTAGGGAGAAATGAATGATGAGAAAGGAGGTCAGCGGGCAAGGGGAACACCTTTTGATTTTCCTCTCTGTATGTTACCAACACAGTTACGCATAAAACCACTCATGCTTCCTAGTGACAAACAGTGACTGGGAAATTTATGAATATGCCGTTTCTCTGCTCAGCTTCTGCCCTTTGCTCCCCATCTGGCAAGTGTCTTTCTCAAAGTGTAACATAAAATCCTTTTCAAATAAGGCCTACATTTGCCATGTTGTCTACTGTTCCTCCTTCTCTTCCTCCTCCTTCTCCTCCCTTATTTAATATCAGGGGCATGACTTGAGCTTCCATAAAAAGAAACTTAACTTTTATTTCTGTGTTTCTAACACCATATTTCTACCCTAAGTCTGTAGGCAGCCATCTACTTGCATTGCATTAACTCTAAGAAAGTGGTAGTGTGGGAATCAATAAGGGGTAGAAGAATGGGGCCTGGGGAGATGGGAGAATGAAGGTAAACAGAATGGAGGCAAGGTGGAGGTCCATCCGGATGGTGGGCAATCTCATCCTAAACCTGAACCACTAGGCACTAGGAGGAGAAAATAAATGATGGTAGAGTGATTTGTGTGACAATCTCAAATTATCTCAGATACTTGGAGTCTATCTATAGGGAGCAGAGGCAATGGCTTTCAGAAACAGGAGGAAGAGTTGCCACCAAGGCAAAAGTCAGATAAAAGGGGGCCTGAGTCTGTGTGTGAAGCGTATTAATGTTGTCAAGTGTGAAGTGTATTAATGTACCAATAAAGGAGAGTGTTTGTAACTCAGGTTTAAAATTAAGGAGCTTTGGTGCTCTCTGAGCTTCATTGTTTTCTTGCAGACATTTCATTACTCAAACTGTAACATCATCAATGGGCACCACATTTCAAAAAGGACATGAGCAAACTGGAATCTCTTCAATGAACAGCAATCAAAATGTTACAAGGCCTGGGCTTCCATCGTTGCTAGATGGTCTTTTGGGACCACCACCCCCGCTGCCCGTAAAGAGCCGCCCTTACAGCTGGGAGGCGGCTCGAAAAACTCCATTTCCTTAAGGAAATGTGAGGTGAGCCGGCGAGAGCAGGTAGAGCCCTCTGTGAAGTCCCCAGAGTTTTTTTTTACTCTTGGGGAGGAAGCAGGATGAGGCTCCCTATCCAGTTCGCTGCTGCTCCGGGCTGCGGGAGAACTCTGCGCTTTGCAGAGCTAGACAATGTGACCAACCTAATCAGTGAAAACTAACAGATTGATTGAATAAGCAGGATGATTTGGGACTCTAAATCGCAAGTATTTGTAACAACCCTATGATTGATTTTAAGAATGAAGAAAGAGTGAAAAGGGGGAAAAAAGTTTAAAATGGCGGCTGGCTGAGGCTTCAGAAGAAAGCTGAAAGCGAAAGTTTTTCCATTTGAATGGCTTAATATGTTACAAAGTATCTAGCAATAGCGCTGGCTATAAGAGAAGGAAAAAAAATTCTGTTTTATGCTTCTTCCTTTCTTAGAGACTTGATATTGATATTGTGTGGAGAGAAGACTTTTGCTTTAAAAAGAGTCTGTTTGTGTGACAGGATGGCGTTAAAACTGACAAAGCCAGACAACCAAGCTGTGGGGGGGGGGGGCTCCCCCATTTATAAATCACAAGAGCAATTTTTGAGCTCACAGATGCAGAAAGATTTAAAGGAATTTGTTGTGGAGGAGATGGCAAGACATGATGAGATTATGAATCAGAATCTTGAAAAATTTAGACTTAAAGAGTTGGTTCAACAAAAGTATGATAACCTGAAGCGATATATTGTAACAGCTTTGAAAAGTTTCTCAGAAATAATTCTAAAGATGGATAAAGATATCAATTTAGAAATAGAGTCTAAAATGAAGGAAGCTGATCACAAGATTCATAATCTGGATAATAAAATACAAAGAATTGAAAATGATTTGACAATGATTCAAGAAAATAGCTCAGAAGTAGAGTCTAAAATGAAGGAAGCTTACACAAGACTTACAATGCAGATAATATAAAGCAAAGGATTGAAAATGAAGTTATAATGATGCAATTTAGATCCATGGAATTTGCGATCAGAATGAGAGGAATACAGGAAAATAACAGAGACTTGAGAAAGATGTCTGCTGAAGTTCTGGCTGTGATCTTAAAGATCAGTGTTGAAGAAGTACTCTGTAAGATTGATAAGGCCTACAGAATAAATTCTTGGGTGGCAAAGCAAAGACAATTGCCTAGAGATGTGGTGATTTATTTTACTGATAAAGGAATAAGAAATGATATTGTGCAAAAGTCTTTCAACTCCACGCTAGAAATGAATGGAATGAAGATTTGGATATATAAAGAGCTGCTGTCCAAAATGTTAAAAGATAGAAAGGACTTTGGTTTTTTTGTGACTGAGCTAAAGAAACAAAACATCCCATTTAGGTGGGATGCTCCAGTTGGTATAATATTGAGATATCAAGGAGAAAGATATCAATTAAACACTGTTGAAAAAGCGGAAGAATTTTACTACAAGGGTTTTAAAATGGGCCCAACATCTCCACGTATGTCATCAGTGTCAGGAATACAGGAGGGGGATAAAGATAAGCAAAATGAACAAAAGATTGAAACTCAGGCCAAGCAGATGGAGATGGAGGTAATGGAAAAACGACAAGTTATAGAGGGCTTTTTGGATGAGCCGCTTTTGGATTCTCCTTCAGAGGCTATAGCTGGATTACCTATAAATAGAGAGGCGGCTTTGGATCTCGATTTGATGTCTTATCAAGTTAAAGACCAGCATGTAATTCAATCAGCTGACATACAAGTCCTAGAAAGGCAACCAGGGTGGAGACCTAAACCACAACAAGTTAAGAAAAGAAGAAGCAGGTTCTACAAAACTAAAAAAATTAAACTACATTTTTTTTATTTAGCCAACAGACTAATGCCAGTTATTTAAGAGATGATTAAATAAAATAAGCGGGATTTATAGAAGGCTGATATATGAAAATATAGTTGAGGCAAATTACAGACTTATACTATTTTGAGAAGAATAACAGATCTCTGCAGTGCTGTTGTTTTTAGGATGTGGAAGATGGCCTGTGATTGAGCGGATTGGAACTTTCTATTTTGGACTCTCTGAAAAATGGATTACGTATATGTTGAGCTATAAGGCAAAAGAACTTGGGGCATGCAGATGATCTGTCTGTTACCCTAACGTGATTGTCGGAATTAATAATCTAGACAAAAGACATCACAGAAGATACCATATGGAATATCAATATAAAGCCACTCGGGTTTTTTTTATATATATATGCAGAAATACTTATTAATGATGGGGGCAGATGGTAATTGAAGATACTGAAAATACTGTTGGAAGCAGGATTTGATGTTACCCTAACATGGTCGATGGAATTAACAATCTAGTTGAAAGACACTACAGAAGATACTATATGGAATACAAATTTAAAGTCATATGAGGGTTTTACTTATATATGGAAATATCTTTTAGTGATATGGGCAGAAGAATAAAGATGTAAAATATATTATGTATGGTAGACCTGTAGGAAAGTGGGTGAAATAAAATTGATATGGTATAAGGTGATAGGTAACGTTACTGACTGCTTAGTTTAGGAAAAGGGATGTTATGTTTAGATATTAATATACTTAAAAGATTTGAATTAAGAGATATATGTATGGGGGTGGAGGAAATGGGTAGATTGTGAGCAGAATAAATGCCAAATTAGGATCTATTATATAGTTTTATAGCCGAATGCTGTTTTGAAATGTATAGTATACGGGGGACATAATAATAATGTTAGAAAGAAATGCTAAGCACATAGGGGGTGGTGTAAAAGGGTGGTAAAGTATTATATAATATGATATTAATTTGGATTTCATCTTGTAGAAGCCATGGGGGGAGGGGAGAGGGAGGGGGGTTAGGGAGCGGGGGGGAAGGGGGAAAAATTTGTATTTGAAAAACTTTTTCAATAAAAAAAATGTTACAAGGCCTTAAAGAAAAACTTAATAAGAATATTTGAAGGCATTGAGTATGTGTAGTCTTGAAAAGAAAAGATTATGGAGAGTTTTTTTTTTTTAATTGAGAAGTTTTAAAAATTTTTACACATATTTTCCCCTCCCTCCTCCCCCCTCCTGCCCCAACCCTCCCCCCCCCCACGGACTTCCCAGAGCCAATACAGGGTATAGCATTTAACAAACATAAAAAAAAACATACACTAACTATCTATAGATTTATCTCCCCTTTAACTCCCCTTGTTCATATCTAAATATAACTATTTAAACCAATTATTAATTATTAATATTAAAAAATATTGTAAAAACCTTCCCTCAACCCTTGCACCACTTATATTTTCCTTATAACCCACAAGTTTATATTTATTCTTCAACAAAACATTCTTTAATATAACATTAATGTAATTTAAAACAAAGTATAAAGGTTTAAGTAATATCCTTCTTCTGACCTTATATTAAATTCTGAACTTATATTAAATGATCTACACTGTCCATAACTTTTACATCCACAATATTTTTCTTTTAACCCATCAGCTTATATAAATTCTTCAACAAAGCATTCCTTGAAATATACTTCAAGACAAAAGTGAAGGTTTATCAGTGGCCCATAACAATTCAAACATAACATTACTTAATATAACTTTTCAAAACAAATCATGTCCCTAAATATAAGTAAATAATTCATTTTCACTATAATATAACTTTTCAAAACAAATCATATCCCTAAATACAGGTATAGTCATTCATTTTCACTTTTACTATCCTCCCCAACAAGGAGGGTTATAATTTTTCCATCTCCATTTTTTCCTGACTTTTTTGCGAACCTTCTTCTTCAGTCTTATTCCTCCGCCTTCTTTTATTTTTATAAGTTCTTGAATTTTCAATGAAGTTGCTGTACTGTAAATCTTGTTCTCTTTGCAAAATAATTCCTTTCAGTAAACACATCTCTTTAACTACGATTGAGAGTCCATTTTTGTAAAAAAGTTGTAGAGTTCCACTTCGAATCCTCCTTCTTATATTAAAAATCCCAACGCCTCCTGACAACTTTCCAGTTGACTGTATCAAAGAAAAATCTCTCTCAGTATTTCTTGGTTACACTCCTTCAAACCTCTCAGCCTTTCCTTCTTAATTTGAAAAACATCCATTCCATTTTCCAAAGGCACATTAAACTGGATTGTTTCTCCCACCTCTTCATTCAGCAGCTCACTATTATTTGGCATCTGAAATACCGATACAGTATCTTCACTTGTATCTTTGTTGCAAATTTGAGTAAAATCCTTCTTGAAAAACCCTTCCATTCTTTCCACTAACGAGGAGGTATATGATTCTAAAATTTCTTTAAGGAGATCCACAGTCAATATTTGTGTATTTATTGATGTATATAATGGTAAGCCTTCATCACTTTCAAAAAAGCCAACCATTTTTTTTTCTTCCCAATAAAACTTTCACTTCACTTCCAGCAACTAAATCAATTATTCCAATCCTTACAAGTCTTTTTTTTAGAAATAGTTTTTAAGTCCTTCTCCTTTTAAGATAGAATCCTCTTCTTTTAAACAGGGGCTTTCAACACAACATAATACTTTGTATCTAACTTTCACTTCTTCACACCCGGTTAGAGTCAAACGCCATCTTAGTTTCCCTTTCTCCCATAGAAATTCAGAGGGAAGTGATCGACTTTTCGGAGTTAAAGTTTAGTACTTACAGTTTTAGTTTCTCCTGTATTTGCTCTGCCCGCTTTCAAGTCCAAAATCTTTTTTTTAAATTGAGTTGCTGGGGTGGTCGTGGCATCTAGTTCTGCTTGAAGCAGAAACATCCCAGGTCCGGAGCAATGACGGGCTTTCGGGGAGCTCTCACCCTTTAAGCCCCAGATTTAAAAAGAAACCTGGGGCTCTTGGAGAGCTCTACCCACACCCGTCAGCTCTCTTTCTCCCCTTCTCCCAGGGGGAAAGTTTTCAAGCCGCTAGACAGCCGATTTTCGCTGTTCTAGCGGCTCTAACAGAATCCCGGGGCTGGCACTCACAAAGGAGCGTCTTTCGGCACCGGCGGAGCCACCAGAAGTCTCCCTCTATGGAGAGTCTTGATAGTTCACTTCAAGGGAATGTCATACAGGGCAGAATTATTCAGAATTGTTCCAGGACAAGAAGCAAAAGGTAAAACGTAAAGGTTTCCCTGTCAGTCGTGTCTGATTCTAGGCCACAGTGCTCATCTCTCTTTCTAGGCTGAGGGAGCCAGCATTGTCCAAAGACAATTTTTGTGGTCATGTGGCCAGCATGGCTACATGCCAAAGGTGCACAGAATGCTGTTACATTCCCACCGAAGTGGTACCTATTAATCTACTTGCATTTACATGCTTTCAAATTGCTAGGTGGGCAGGAGCTGGAGCAAGTAACGGGATCTCACCCTGTTGCATAGAGCTCAGGACCCACCACCACCAAGCCACACCCACAGAACCCGGTAGGAAACATTTTTTAATTTCTGTTCTGCCTATTTTCCCCTGTCCCGAGATGCCTGCAGCCGCAGCCTCTTTTTTTCGGTACGCCTGGAGGCACTTCTTGTGCCAAAAGATGCAGTGGCTGCAGGCTTCTTGTAGCAAAAGTTACCGGAGCCGCTCCCCTTCTTAAACGTACCATTGCCATCGCTGCCCTGTTCCATGTGCCAGCCACACATATGCACATTGTTGCCTGCTGCCGCTGATGAATGACGAATGAATAAATAAATGGTGTGTGCATTCATGGCTGGCACATGGAACAGGGTGGCGATGGCAGTGGCATGTTTAAGAAGGAGAGTGGCTCTGGTAACTTTTGTTGGTTAAGTTTTTGGTTAGTTTCTCAGCCACATCCTTGATTTTTGCTCCAGGGGGCCAACATACCTCCCTAGATTGTATGTCCGGTCTGCAGATGGCTGGAATAGAATCTCCTATCACCAACACTCGCCTTCCTTTTTTTAGAGGGTGTAGTCTGGAGTGCTTTTCTGTTTATTCCAGGTATTTGTTGAAGTGATTTTTTTAGGGATATTGGATGATGTCTCTTTTCGACATGTTTTCTTTGAGGGGGAGGTTGTGGGTCTATTTTCAACTAGGAGGAGAAATTGGTTGCTCAGCTTTAATGGGGCTTCTGATTGGGTTCGACTGAGCAGATGTTTGTTAGATGTGTGCTACTCCTTTCTTTGATTATTGTGTTTCCTTCTATATATGACATACCTCCATTTGTCTTCCTCCAAGGGTTTATCAGCAGGGTCAAATCCTCTGGGTGTCAGTTTTGGAAGCCATTTTTTCTTTTTAGCTTCCTAACTGCCACATATGGGAAAGCCTGGGAAATTGTGAGTGGTTTTTTTTGCTGGAGCGGTGGAAGATTAGCCATAACAACATTCCTTACTCTGGGAGTCAAGGACGTTTGTCTGTACCTGGATGGGAGTGACTGGGGATTATCTCCAGTTGAGTATGAAGAATGGATTGGACCATGTGATGAACTTGTGGGTGTGGAGCAGGGTTGTGAACTTTCAACTGGGTGGGGAAAACCTGGAAGCTTTCAGATTTGGGTTTTCCCAAATGTGCTAACATGACATCTCTAATAAAGTGTAACTCTGAGGAACTTATTGCCTTGGAGCTTTATTTTGTTGGGGGTGTTTTTGGAACCCTGACATTAACCCGAATCACCTTTAAAACTACAAGCAGCTCCCCATACCTTGGGGTGCTGTTCTGGTTCTGAGCCCGAGGGACTACCTGCAACTCGGGCGGCGCGAAAACTCAGGGAAGATGGAGAGAAACCTACAATCGAAGAAGGAGCAGCCACAAGTGACCAGGCGATCCATGTGGGGACTGGCTATTTCCCTTCAGAAGATGTGGTATGAGCAGCAGAAGCCACCAAAGCAGAATGCTTGCTAGAAGCCTGGCTCAAAGTGCCGGAGGCTCGGCAAGCCACTCAGCCGGATGCCTCCCTGGGGGAAGCAACTGCAGCCGCCTGTCCACACCTGGAGAAGGAACCAGAGTATCAGATGGGACCAGACCAGACCTCAGAATGGAGAGAGGTCAGGCCGCTGGGATCCGACCATTCCCAAGAGTGGATCCTGCCCCCCCCCCCTCGTGAAGCCAATTCACTGACATGGGCTCATTTTGAGCATCTTACGATTGGCAGCTACGTCCCGCCACCCCAAGCCAGCCAGCAGAGGTGGATACTGGCACCACTCACATTCACCTTTCCGGACTTGGGGTCAGCGAGTGCCCAAGATGCTGCTACGGCGTCCTTTCACTCAGCCTGGGATGAGAGAAGCCCCTACCTCACGCAGTTCATTCAATCCATAGGGGGCCTGGCCATTGTGGGAGCAGGGCTGCAGCACCAACTTGATCCCCGGGGGGGTGTAGAGGGCGATCACCCCCCCCATCACCAGTCTATATGCTGCCATTAGCTGAATGCATCCCCCCTGACTGGGTGTTCTATCCAGGGCAAGGCTGGGTGCAATGCCAATGGATGCCAGCAGAATATCCACCACTGCGCTGCTCCAGCAACCAGCGCCAGCATTGCTGGCACCTTCTGCCAGTCATATCCCACCGCAGTGCCGCCTCCTCCACCGGGGCCACCTCCCGTAGCACCGCTGCCTGCTCCAGCCACCACCCCACTACCAGCCCCAGTGGCTCTGGTCACAGCACAACCACCGATCTTGGCCACAGTGCCACTGCCACAGTGCCACTGCCGGCTCCATCTCCAGCAGCCCCAGCAGTCCAGCCACCCAGATTCCAGGCGACCTAGATGGGATTCCAGGGAAGTTGGCATACTTCCTTAACCGAATTTGGACACACATTGAACTCTATGGGGACCAATACCGCAGTGACCATGAACTGATTTTAGCCATCGGAGAAGGAATGAACAAGGGAGAAGCAGCGGACTGGATAGCTCAGTTACACAACAAGGACGCTGTGGAACTACACGATGCTGATGAGTTCGTCCAATTGCTCTGAGGCAGATTCAAGGACAGTGACCAGAAAAATGAGAACCAAGCCATAATCAAGGGAAGCAAGGGACACCCCCCACACAAAGAGTTCATCTGGGAGTTTCAGAGAGTGGCAGGAAACCTGAGACACTGGCCAGAGTCTATCCTTCTCCACTACTTTAAAGAAGCCCTGGACCCAGAACTTCACCAGGCATGTGGCATTCGAGGAGTGCCTGAATGGCTTCAGGACTGGAATACTATGTCTGTGGCATTGGACAGAGAAATAAATCGCCATCGTAAACCCACGCTAGATAAACTAGTTTGCAAAGCCCTGGGTTGCAGGGTCCTAAGAAAGGCTGCCGAGCCACTGCCTGCCAAACCGCATAGTGCTATAGATGTTAAGTGCTATCGATTGCACGCTGTTAAGTGCTA
Organism: Arizona elegans; assembly: GCA_022577455.1. Classification (NCBI taxonomy): domain Eukaryota; kingdom Metazoa; phylum Chordata; class Lepidosauria; order Squamata; family Colubridae; genus Arizona; species Arizona elegans. The sequence goes on from JAKOOJ010000001.1 coordinate 164,096,146, forward strand.
TCGATGTGGCCAAGTGGGCAACTGGGCACCCGAGTGCCTGGCACCGGCACCAGTGCCTCGCCCAGGCAACTCCAGCCACGTGAGGGAGATGGAAGATTTGTCCAGCAGGCAGTTGAGATCCCCCTCCTCCAGGAGAGAGTGAGGAAACCTTGACCAAGGACCTTCTGCCCGGGCCGGCCAGCACAAGCAGTGGCGAAGACAACCCAATGGTAAGTGGAACCATCCACCCATTTGCTGTCAAAGTCAAACTGATAGTGCCAGGGACATGGGTGCAAGGTAATAGATACCAGCTGCACCCAGTTGGTTGAATACCTAGGCATAAGAACACACCTTTTAAACCACCCAATACACTTTGAGCAAGTCAAATGGACTTTAATAGGTGGCACGTCTGCTACACGTGTCATTGAGTTTGTCAGATTGGAACTGGGGATCCACACCGAACTCATTCAATTCATAATAGCTCCCAAGATGGCAGTCATCTTGGGGCTTGCCTGACTAGACAAATGGGCCCCTACAATTAAATGGGAGGACAGCTACCGAAAAATCAGGATAGGCATTGGCTCCTGCCTCTTGTCCCACCTGAATGAAAATACACGGAGGCAGACCCCCACGGGCTCCACCAACAAAAGAAACCCTTCCTAGGTCCCCAAAGACCTGGCTGGAGCCTTTAGTAAGGAGGACTGCAACATTCTTCCCCTCCCCACATCAGCAGACTGTCTGTGCGATTGAAGTTGAACCCGAGGCTAAACTTCCCAAACCAAAGATTTGGGACCAATGACCCCAAAGGAAATGGCTGAGTTACATCGATGCCAACTTGGCCCGAGGCTTCATCCAACCTGTGAAATCCAGAGTAGCCGCCCCGGTATTCTTCAAAGGGAAGATGGGGGATGAGGTTTTGCATTGATTTTCAGGAAATAAATGCTGTGTGGGTTGAAAACACCTTCCCCCCCCATGAAAGATCTACTGAACTACCTTTCAAAAAGCATGGTATTCACAAAACTGGACTTGAGGGAAGCCTATTACCAGGTGCGCCTAAAGAAAGGAGAGAAATGGAAAACTGCCTTCAATTGAAGCTATCCTATTGGGTAGCTTGCAATTCAAAGTTATGCCTTTTGGTCCCCAAGAAGCCCCTGCTGTCTTTTGATTAACAAAGTTAATCAAAAGAGCAAAGTTAATCATGAGCAAGGGGGTTCTAGTCTATTCTCATATTCAGACATTCTCATATTCAGTGAGACCTTAGAGAAACATGTGAAACTAGTCCGACAAGTGCTGAAAAAACTGCTAGCTGCAAAACTTTATGCGAAGCTGTCCAAGTGCGAATTTCACAAGACTTCCCTGGACTACCTGGGCTACCAAGTGTCAAATGAAGACATGGAGGTGGATCCTGGGAAAGTGTGAGCTGTATTTGACTGGCAACCCCCTCACACACGGAAACAGCTGCAAAGTTTCCTGGGGTCTATTGGCAATTCATCCCAGCTTTCGCAGAAGTGGCTCTGCCTCTCACTGAACTTCTAAAGACAGGTCCCTCCCCCGCAAAGCTGCAGCCAATGCAGCCTCTAGCCTGGATACTAAACTGCCAAAAAGCGTTCAAAAACTTAAAGCGACTGTTTGCGGAAGAACCAATTCTTCAGCACCCAGATCCAGAGAGGCAGTTCATCATCCAAGCCGACGCAAATGATGTGGCAGTGGCGGCAGTGCTCCTCCAGAGAGACCCTCAGGGACAGCTGCTGCCTTGCGCTTATGTGTCCAAAAAGCTCACAGACACCGAGTGGAGATGGGCAGTATGGGAGAAGGAAGCCTTTGCAGTTCATTAGGCTCTCCTATCGTGGTGGCACTTTCTAGAGTGAGCTAAAGTCCCTTTCGAGGTCTGGTCAGACCACAAGAACCTCGAAGCCTTGAAGACCCATAAAAACTCTCCCCCAAACAGGTCCACTGTACTTCAAGCAGTTTGTCTTCAAGCTAAAATACATCCCAGGGGGAAAGAACCTGCTTGCAGACACCCTGTCAAGGAAACCCCAATATGACAGAGGGAGGAAGTCATCCATGCTGGACACACAGAGCATGGCAGAAATCACTACCAAGGGCCAAGCCAGCTGACCCCAAACCTAACTGCTGATTTGAAGACAGCATTATATACAAACCCGTGGCTGGCCGACAATTGAGATACTTTGACAACCCGGGACAACTAGCATGGAAAGGTTCAAAAATTTACATCCCCAACAGCATGAAAATACTGGTGCTCAAGCAGAGCCATGATTCTTGATTGGCTGGTCACTTTGGGTTTCTGTCCATTTGGTTAAATGGCAGTTTTGGTGGCCAAAAATGAAAGCTGATGTGGAGGATTATGTAAAAAGTTGTGCTACGTGTGCTAGCAATAAGACAAAGACCTGGGAAGCCTCCCGGCTTGCTTCAACAGGTAGCTGAACCAAGCTGCCCATGGGAAGAAATAGCTATGGACTTTATAGGAGAGTGGTGGCAACACAGTAATCTGAACTGTGATAGACTGTTTTCCAAACTAGCACATTATGTTCCTTGTTTGGGACTTCCCTCAGCTAAGAAATTAGCCAAGATGTTTGTCAAACAAATCTACCAGCTGCATGGAGTCCTACAGCGAGTGATCTCCAACCAAGGAGTTCAATTCACTACTAGGTTCTGGAGAGAGTTCCTGAGGTCCATTGGGTCATTGCAAAGGCTTAGCTCAGCTTTCCATCTGAGTACGAATGGAGCTGTAGAATGTATGAATGCCATGGTGGAACAATACATCTGATGCTATTGGATTACCAACAAGATAACTGGGCTGATTTGCTTCCTTTCACAGAAGTGGCTTACAATAATGCGGTGCAGGACTAATGCCTTTCCAGATTACAAGTGGCAGGGAGTTTGTCCCTATGCCAGAGCTGCCGAGGGAACAGCCTTCTTCCATGACTCTAAATGAATGGATGGAGTCATTAAAGAAAGGCTGAGAGAATGCTAAAAAAGCCCTGAGTGAAGCCACTGAAGCATACAAAAAACAAACCGATAGACATCGATCTCTCCAATCCCCCTTCCGGGTTATTTATCTCTCTACCAAGTACATATGCTTGAGTTTGAAAAGTAAAAAGTTAGAACCGAAATACCTAGGTCATACCCATAGTGAAAGTGATTAACCCAGTAACAGTTCAGCTAGACTTCCCTCCCATACTGGGGAAAATACATCCCGTTTTCCATTACAGTCTGTTAAAACCTGCTGTGGGTTCTAGATTGAGACCTCAACCAGCTGCACCTCCAAAGCCAATCGTGGTCCAGGGTGAAACTCATTATGAAGTGAAAAGAATTTCACTTCAGGTTGCAGAGAGGAAGATTGCAGTACCTAGTGCATTGGAAGGGGTATCCATTGTCTGAAGCTACTTGGGTGAAAAGTTGGGATATTCGTCCAGATGCCTTAGTCAAGCAATTTCATGAAAAATTCCTTGATAAGACTAAGGGTCCTCTGGGGGGGAGGTGATTAATGTGCTAATTGTATTAACCCCTGACTTCTATCTCGTTCCAGGATGCGTTCCTTTCCTGAGGGGGGGAAGCCTGTCAGTTTTGGAAGCCATTTTTTCTTTTTACCTTCCTAACTGCCACATATTTAGCCTGGGAAATTGGAAGGGTTTCTTTGCTGGAGCGTGGAAGATTAGCCATAACAACATTCCTTACTCTGGGAGTCAAGGACATTTGCCTGCACCTGGATGGGAGTGACTGGGGATTGTCTCCAGCTGAGTATGAAGAATGGATTGGACCATGTGATGAACTTGTGGATGTGGAGCAGAGTTATGAACTTTCAACTGGGTGGGGAAAACCTGGAAGCTTTCAGATTTGGGTTTTCCCAGATGTGCCAACTTAACATCTCTAATAAAGTGTAACTCTGAGGAACTTATTGCCTTGAAGTTTTATTTCGTTGGGGGTGTTTTTTGGAATCCTGACACTGGAAGTTATTTGTTCATTATTTGGTTCCATTTGGGCATAGCTTTCTTGTGTAGATTGAAGTTTGGTTTGAGCTGCTTCTAGATCCCTTACTTTTTCCTCTAGTAGTTCACATAGCTTACATTTAATAACATGTGTGATTTGAGAAGGAATCGGGATTCCAAAGGATCACAAAATAGGTCCTGTGCCAACATGACATCTCTAATAAAGTGTAACACTGAGGAACTTGGAGTTTTATTTTGTTGGGGTTGTTTTCATGGAGAACCCATGGAGAATGGGAGGAGTGGATTCAGTGGTGGATTCCTACAAAGGTTGGAATTGCACTACATGAGTTCTATGGTCTTTCCAATCCTTACCTTCTAATGTTTCTATGATAAACTCCTAACAATCTTCCCTTTTCACTAACTTGACTGCACATTTCTTGGTATTTTACCCTGAATATAATAAATTAGTAACCATTTTGGGCAAATCAATTTTTTGAAATGGCAGACATTCAGAAAAAATAGTAATGTAAAAGTCCCTAAAATATAAGAGTATTTTTCCACTAGTTATTACAAGAGAGATAGTGTATATACAGCTGTTCAGCATAGAGATTTGCTTTGATCATGCTCCTTTTTATATTTTTTCTATAAAATAAAGGAAACCTGAGTGTTCTTGGTTGATCAAAGAAGGCAGTCATATGTTCCTGACACTATTATAATGGGATAAATCTTTTTTTTAAAAAAAGTCAGCTGTGTAGCATTTTGCTAACATCGTATAAAAGACAGCATTTTATTCTCCTTTTTTGTGCAAAACAACTCAGTGTAGAATCTTACATAAATGCCAAGTAATGACATCAACAGATGTTTAATCTAGGGGTCAGATGAAAATCAGTTACTTATTATTCCATGATATCAAAGAAATAATAAAGCAGCTTCTTATGAAGCTTCCAGATATTTAAAGCTTCACATCAACTTACTTTATCAAACTGGATTATAACTGTACAGTGCTTGGCTGGAGCCATAATTTGGAGTTCTTTCTGGAGCTTTTATTTAAAAGTGTAGTTTGATTATCGTATTTTTTTCTGTGCACTTGAAGACTATATATTTTCAGTTATTAAAGCTGTTAAAAGATCCAACAATGGAATTACCTTGTTTTAATTTTGAAGAAGATTCAATATTCAATTGCCCATTTGGAGTGAATGGTAATTCTTTCAGCCAGTTCTCTCACCTAGATCATTTCCTATTTGATTATTCTACTGCAAATGAAGTTTTTGCCTGCTTACCTGCTCCTTTTCAAACATTTTCTCCTGATATGCCAACACCAGTTTCAGACTTTAGTAATCATATTCTGCAATTTGAAGATAATGCTGAATTGGACAGTTCCTCACTTATTCGGTGTGATGAAAGCGATTGGCAATATAACTCCCATAAAATTATTTCAGATCAATCTCACAAAAGAGAAAGGCATGCTGCCAACATTAGAGAACGAAAGAGGATGCTTAGTATTAACTCTGCTTTTGAAGAACTCAGAGGCCATGTACCAACTTTCCCTTATGAAAAACGTCTCTCCAAAATTGACACCCTTAGGCTTTCTATAGCATACATTGCATTGCTTAGTAATATCTTAAAATCAGGCTCTGATCCTAAAATCTATGTGCAAGAATGCATGAAAAATGAATATAAGGATCATCAAGATGCAATATGGAACACAAGTGGTAAGTGCAAAAAGATTATTTTTTTAGAGAGCAGTATTTGTTTCCATTGAAAAGAATATGTATATTCGTGTTTAGCTTATTTGATTAGCTTATCTAATCAGTGTTCCAGCACTGGAGAAATAAGGGAAAATATTTGTAAACTTCCTTTCCCTTTCTCTCTCTCTCTCTCTCTTTCTTTCTTTCTTCTTTCTTTTTCTTTCTTTTCCTTCCTTCCTTCCTTTTTCTCTCTTTCTTTTTCCCTTTCCCTTCGTTTTCTCCTAGTGATTGCCTGGACAAGTCTCTGCATTTTTTCTAGGAACATTTTGGAAGTGGATTGACCTTGCCTCTTCCTTGGGCTGAGATAAAATGACTGGCCCAAGGTCACCCAGTTGGTTTTGTGCCTAAGGCTGCATTAGAACTCAACATCTTCCAGTGGTGCTTTACCCGCAACAGCAAACTGGGTCTTTTAAAGATTTACTAGTGCTGCACATTAAAATGGATTTGAATAAATGTTTATGAAAAATCCTTTTAAAACATAATATTTTAAAGCATGTCTTTGCATTTGTGAAAGAGATAGTTCAATAACTGTTAGAAAACTGTCATTCTGACATTAAATCTTTTCTACAATAGACCACTGTGATATGGGTGCTATAGAAACCATAGCCTATGTTCTTCTGTATTGTCAATTCTACAGGGATATTCAGTACCAGGTAATTACCGCTGTTTTATTTAAATTTCCAGAGTACTCAGATGGCATTTATTTGCGCTGTTAAATAATCTTTAAAAGAAGCAAAACTTTTGCTACCTTTATGTGTAAACTTTGTCCACAAATGGTTACTAATAGTTTTTATTGTTAGGCGTTAGCTTTGTGTTGGGCCCTATGTATCTGGGGCCCAAGTACATAGGACCTTTCCGTATTACTCAGATTGAAAGTAGAGTTGAAGTTGCCAAAAAGCCTCAAAAGCATTCATTTAATATTTCATTGCAGTCTGTTAAAGTATTTCAGTAGCTCGTTACTTAATAAAAATGGAAAACAGAGTAGAGTAGAGTAGAAAATAGAATAGAATAGAATAGAATAGAATAGAATAGAATAGAATAGAATAGAATAGAATAGAATAAGCTGGAAGGGACCTTGGAGGTCTTCTAGTCCAGCCCCCTGCTCAAGCAGGAACCAACCACTGGAACCCCCCCCTCCTCCCATCCTAGTAAGTAAGGAGTACTTTAAGATTCAGGAATCCTGGACTCAAGAAGGCACAAGGGGAAAGTACAGTATCTGGTGTTGTGGAAGGGGTATCCCTACAGTATTTGGTGTTGTGGAATGGGTAATGGCCATCTAGACTTTTTTGTAAGTTCCATGATAGGTATCCAAACTGACCCAAATAGAGAGGTAAGGGGCCTCTGTTATGTAAATTTGTGTATGTTTTCTTTCCTAGGTTTATTTTTCTTCTGGAGGGTCGGCATGCCAAGTTTGTCTCGCAAAACATCTCTTTCTGCTTGCAGCTTAACAAAGAAATATGGGAGGGGGAGGGGGATGATTGGAACATGTGGGAAGCTGGGAAAGAGAGAAAGAATTTACGTTAGCCATTTGCAGCTTGAGAAAATCTTACAAGCTGATGATCTCATGAGCTGAAGACATTCAAAAGGTGCAGACTGTTCTCCCAAAATAAAATGCTTGATCTGGATTGGTGGACAATGGACACTGGGCAGCCAGGGGGAAAGGAAAAGTTCATTATACTGCACTTCATGGCAAAACTTCAGAACTGGCTTTTCCTTCTGTGCCTGAATAGATCTATCAGTCAAGTTTTACTCTTGGTAATAAAAGTATCCCAGGAATTTCTTTTGTTGTGCATGAAGAACATACTATTGGTACTAAATAAAGTGGGACTAGGGTGGCAAGAGGGTGGTAATGAAATTCTTTTGGTAAAGTACATATAAAGTTTCACCTTGACTGAATTCAAATAAGTATCATTCAAAAAAGTTATAAAATAAATATCCTTGAGGAAATTTTAAAATCTCAGATTATGTCAAAGGCAGGTTCAAGTGAAAATATTCTCCTACAGTATTGAAAATAGAGACACAGCCTTTGAGTAGTCAATTTCAGTGCCAATCAGAATAGATATTACTGCCTGAAATCTCTTTAAAATAGAGACAAATCAGTTATTTAATAGGAAACAATGTTTTATGTTATTAATTTCTTTCATTATTAGATCTATCAAGCATAAATCAACAGATGGGATTGCAACTGCATGTTAATGATTTGAAAATTAAATGCTATATTTCCTCAAATGAGGAGGAGCTCATTTTGTTGAGCTTTTTGCACTAGTTAGCTCAAGAGCAATGAGATTAATGAACTGGCTTTTGAGGAAGAAAACAATTATTTGTTAATTATTTTGCCTGAAACACATTTAAATAATTGTGTTTTGGGTTTTTTTAGCTTTATTGTTTTCTCCTTTCTCTCAGCAGATCTGACAGCCCGGTTGCCTTGGATGAAATGGGATTAAAATACGTAACAGAAAAGAGGATTCTTCAAAGGATCTGACTGCTTGATATCCGCTGTTAAATTCTCATAAATGTAGTTATTTATATTTATACTAATTTTATTACAATCACATTTAAGTAATGTGATTTTCTTCTTCTAATTTTCAATTAGAAGAGGAAAACAACTTACTGTAGTAAATATAATACTTGAGGGACTAATGGGAGAATAATATATCCCATGCTTATTTTTCTGAGCTTCCAAATAGTTAGCAGGATCACATATACCTGTAAAATAATCTTAGTGTTTTAAAATACTTTTAGCATAAAAATTGCAGGAAGTAACATTTGAAGTACATGAGGCAAATTGTACTAATTGCTTGAAAAATTGCAGTAAAAACTTGTAACTACTAACAAAGGATTTAAAATGTTTATAGCTATAGCCCAATTCTTCTTGAATGAGTTTTGGTAGGCTTCTTGTAGCTGGAGGACGGTATGTCCTTAACAAGAATCTTTGAGATTAGACAGGAACTAGTTCTACAGGATGCATGGAGAGAGCATGGTCAAGAATAGATATGGTATGAATGATATCTGGAATGAGAACAGACATCCAAGTAGTAGACATAATAACAAATATATGGGCAGATCACAACCCCATAAAAGTGACATGGAGGGGACAAAAAAAGAAACCGAGATGGACAATGAACCAAAATATTTTAAAAGACGAGTTCATACCAATTATGGAAAAAGAAATGAAACTCTTTTTTACAGAAAATAGAAAAGAAGAAACATCATTGCAAAACGTGTGGCATACATCCAAGGACTAGTAGTAATATATATAGCAAGAAGAAATAAGAAAAAGAAACAACAGCAAAATACACTACAAGACGAGCTCAAAAAACTACAGTTAGACCTACAGAAGGACCCACAAAAAACATAATAAAGGAGAAAAGGGACTTAATAAAAAACAGATTGAACTTAATAGTGCAAGAGGAAATGGCACAAAAGGTAAAAATGACAAAGCAAAACTTCTTTGAATGTGCAAATAAGCCAGGTAGATGGCTAGCATATAAATTAAAAAAGGAAAAAGAGAAGAAAATGATAAACCAATTGCAGGATGAAAAGGGAACTCTTTATCATCAGAACAAAGATAAAAAGAAAATAACCCAGAAATTTTTCAGGAAAGTATAGCCAGGAAAATATACCAGAAGATATTACTAAACAATATTTGGAAAAAGCTGGTCTAACTAAAATAACTGACACAACAAGAATAATGTTAAACCAAAAAATAACAACAATGAAAATATCAGAGGCAATTAAGAGATGAAAAAACAATAAAACTCCTGGTCCAGATGGGCTTCCTGCAGAACTGTACAAAAACTTACAAGAAACACTAGGACCTTCACTGCTGGAGGTCTATAAGGATGCATTATTAAGGACCAAATTACCCAAAACCTGGACACAAGCATATATTACACTAATACCAAAAGAAGACACAGATCACAAATAAAAAATTATAGACCAATATCATTATTAAATGTTGATTACAAAATATTTGTATTTTGTAATAGGTTGAAGGTTCAAGACTCAGCCTTCCATCCTTTCTAAGGTAGGTGAAATGAGGACCCAGTTTGTGGGGGCAATAAGCTGACTTTGTATAAAATATACAAAAGTATGAAGGCTATTGCTTAACGCATTGTAAGCCGCCCTGAGTCTCCGGAGAAGGGCGGCATATAAATCAAATTAAAAAAAAAAATTGCCTCCATAATCTCAGAAAGACTAAAAAGATTCTTAAATGAATTCATAAATCCAGGGGAAAACTTTTAATTTTAATTAGGTGAAAATCAAGGGGGCCCTCAGAGTTGGTTTTCACCAGATATGTGCCAATATGATATTTCCAATAAAGTTATTCTTTGAGGAATCCACCTGCCTCAGAGTTCTTGCTTGCAATGGATCTATTACTTGGAATCCTGATATTAAGCCAATTCTTCACTAAACCATAAGGAAACTTCCCGCTCCATCTGGAGCCGCTATCTGGGGTCCTGAATCCCGGCTGCTTACCCAGTCTACCGGGCAGTGGGAAGACTCAGGGAAGATGGAGAAGAAGACGGAGGAGATGGCAGCTGCCGACGGGGCTTGTGGAGGAATCGCTGAAAGCCTACCATTCCACTCCTCACCCTAGCAGGTGGCAGCAATGGCATCGGACATTGAGTGCCAGCTGGGTGTCTGGCTCAAAGCTCACGCCAAGTGGTCAGCCACATAGGTATTTTACCTGGTGGACGAAGACACCATCTACCAGTCTGCATTCCAGGAGCCGGTGAGAAAGTGCACGGTCATCTCAATGAGAGGAGAGGGGACTGTGATCCTCCAGTGGAGGTTGATGGGACCCCTGGATTTCAGTGAGTTGGGGGAGTGGATGTACCAGACCCGCAGGCAGACTCTTGAGGGATTGCCAGAGCAGCTTGGCCAACTAAGCCTCAGTATCAACTCACAAAGCATGGGGCGGCATCAGAAATCCAGACAGGTAATGGTGCTCCTCGGTCAGCCAACTTCCATCTTTCCCACCCAGAGAGACTGATCTACCCAGGGAGCAACCCCAGTTGAGTCCCAGGCCACTGGGCCACTGAGGAGCCCCTCCCAGGCGTTAGAGGCCCGCCAGCCTGGGGGGGGGGGCAGCCCCAAATGCCGCTGGCAGGACAGGTGGATGTGCTTACTACCTCGATGTGCATACTACCCAGGTCAAGGCTGGGTCCAGCTCCAGTGGACACCTGCTCCCGTTCCTGCACTTCTGCCACTTGCATGGCCCGCTGCCCACCCTTTAAAATATTTTGGGGTAATATTTCAGCCATAAACAATTTCAAATCAGGAGCTGTATGATTTTAATCTGTTTTGAATCAGCAACATGAAGGAAGCTGGGAGGATAAAATAAGGAATGTAACATTGTTCTGTGGGGTCATTTGTGGGGGGCATTACACAGCAGATGCATCCAGATTAACTTCTGAAGCAACCCAAAGCAGGATCTGGCAAATATTAAAAATAGTATTCATCAACTGCTCATCTAGTTTATTGTTTTTAATCTTTGCTACGAAGTTATCATTTTTACATGTTGCTATATAAAAGGCAATAGGTTGTGCTATGCACTATGCACATTCAACAACTGATGTAAATATGCTATTCAGGTTTTCAGGCTGTAAGTATAATAAAAAAACAATATTGTTTGTTAAATTAGGGGTGAACCTAACACACACCCCACATGTGTGCTGAGATTTCAGGTGGCATGAAGCCTGAAAGCAAGTTTCAGCTCTGCCATCTTTACTACGCATCGCTAAGCTTGCTGGCATCCTACCATAAACAAAAGGAGGGGGGCAGAGAAAGTTAGGGAAGTTATGCAGGTGGTGAGAAGGTCGTAAGGGTGGAACCAGAGGTGCTAAGCAGCCAGATTCCACAACCTCAAGGACCTCTCCGAGACACACCTAGATTCAAAGTAGTTCCCAAAACATCAAACCAGGATGCCATTAGACACTGATCAGGGGGTAGGGCCACGAATGAGATGAAAACTTTATACTTTTGGGTATTCAGACCTTGCCTTGCAATCACTAACCACTAACTCTTAGTAAAAGACCCTATCATTTCAACCAAATGGAGCCTCTTAGAGAGACTTAGCCTCTCTAACTTAGCCTACCTAAACATTTTTCTGAAGACATTTCATTTCTGTGAGTGAGCATTTTTCCACTGTACTTCTTCAATTGTGATTTTATACACTATCAGCTTTCTATATTTTGCTATCATTTCTTTCATCCTTTTATCAGGAAAAAATATCCACGATGGAGAGAAAGATGGAACCTACTTTATAATCTCTTCAACTGAAATTGTTTCCAGGAGCCATCTGTTTGCAAGACATACTCAAAATTTGGCAGTTTTCCAAAATACATTTTAGCATAAACATATAAAAATGAATTGACAAAGGAAAAGAAAAGACAATTGTTATTAACTGCAATACAGATATTTTTTTAAATTCGTTTTATCTTTTTATTTACACCACAATGCTAACAAGATGTCATAATGTGGTACAAAATACTGAACTTGTATTAAAGTTGAGATTGATGTTGGAATAGGTTAGAGAAAAACACCACTGGTTAAAAAAAGTAAGACAATATAACAAAAAACAGGAATGAGAGACACATAAGAAAAATAACCCAAATTTCAAATCTACTAAGAAAAAAGTCATAATAAAATTTAAGTACAAAGAATATGCATTTCTTTGTACTTAAAGGATTTAAAGGATTCATACAATTAAGAATGAAACTGTATAAATTACAGAGTAAACTGGTAGCTGCTATCGATGATATATTGAGCATGTTTAGGCATAAAGCAGAATATAATAATGTTACAACTTTTCATACTACATATTTGCAATAAATTCTTGGGTTAATAGTTTTTCAACCCAGACATATGAGTTGCCAGCAATATAAAGCACCACAAGTGTTAAATTATTTTCCCTGGCCCATTCTTTTTAATTATCTCAAATACAATATGAAGCTGTGAAGAAACCTCATTTCGTGCTGATGCAAAGTTTTGTTCGAATCCATAGTGTTTGCATGGTATATTTGCTTAAATGGGAAAATCTCTATATATAATTCCTAGTAATTTAAAAAGTAGTACAGTTGAGCTGAAGTTAAAGTTATTTCTAATTTTATATGAGATTTCATATAAACAGAAATTAGCATAGGTTTGCACCTTCCTTATTTGTAAGGACAAATAAAAACATAATTCTTTTTTCCTCCCTCCCTTAAAAAACCTGACACAGGCAGTTTATTTGTGTGTTCGGCATAGTTTTCCTAGAACATTTCCACATAAATACAATATATTTTATTATTGGTTTGTCACAAATACAATTATTTTTTTTAAAATGACAAATATTTAAGTAGTCCTTTGTCATTTTTAAATTTTACATTAAAAGCATAGGTCCTTAATCAGATGAGTCAATTAAACTTCCTTTTTCCATGCCTCTTATTTTTGTGTGACACAAAGCTACCCAACTTGTAACTCGCTAATGCCATCAGAAAGCTTTTTCCCACAGCTGCCAAGTGTGGCGTGCAAAAACTGTTTATGTTATAAAGGCATGCCAACCTAATAGATCATATTTTGTTAAGTATAGGAAACTTAAAAAAATATATTTATATATTTATCAATGCCCATAAAATGTGAACCCAAAATTTTAGAAAAAGAAAACTGAAATGAGTACATGATTAATAAAAAGGAATGTTTGTCTGTACTGAAAGTAAAAAGTAAAATAATTATGATCTATTCTATTATACTGTGGAACTCATTTTTAGATAATTCTGTTTTAACATGTTGTAGCAGAATTGTAGGAATCTCTTCTTTACCTTCAAAACTGGGTTAATCAAAAAACATACAGAATCCTGCTTGTGGAACTTAGGTACCTCTTCCTTACAGAATTTTAAAAAAGCTCAGACTGAGCTTTTTGTTTATTCACAGAGCCCAGAAGCCTTCTTTATCTATGCTTTTATTAAATACAATTATTTCCATCCTCCCAACATGCACATCTTTTCTCTCCTAGAAGAGAAACTGCAGAAGAAATCCAGCTTCAGGCTTACAGTGAGATTATGGGGCAAATTACATATACCAAAATTCTTTCTGACTTCAGAAAAGCTTTTCACACCCAAAGATTTAACAATTTGAAACAAATGAATACTCTTAAAAGCAATCATATTAACACAATTGATACATACTAATATTTTTTGTGACAAAAAAAATTCTTGACAATTTTGATGTTCAAATATAAAATAGATTTGAAATTGCAGTGATCACAGAATTCAACACTTTTTATCAATTGTAATAAAACATAGTAAATTAACAAAATACAAAACCAAATAATTTCACACAAAAATCTTTTTAGAGCACAGCAGCAAAGCATTTTATAAAATATACATTTTTTCTTTACCATCAACTTTACACTTTAGAGTATACTCCTGGCAGTTCTAATACCAAAAAGAATCCATCATTTTGAATATATTTGAGTTAGCATGAACGTTAATATTGTAGTGTCTGTTTTAAAAATTGCATATTAACTTTTTCATTAAATAAACACCTGAACCTCGTCTGTACTCATTGAAATTTATGTTTATATTCTCACAACTCCAGTCATAATGGAATGAAAGAAAAAAGCTTTTCAAAACTACATAATTATAAATTGACTCTGTCAGTTAATATAACCAAAAAAGTTTCTTTAGAAAAAAATTAATCTCTTCTAATTTCTCTGCTAAAAATTTAAGCAGTTACACAAGAGGGTCAACTTCTCTCATTTTAAAAAATATCTGGAAGAAGAGAGATTATAATGAAGATTAACATACTCTCAAAAACCAAATGTAATTATTATTGTTATTTATTTTGAAGTAATCTTTAAAGGGATTATTTAAGCACAGTAATGTGTGTTTGCTCAGTATTAACTATACCAACAGAATATTGCAATCTTTCAATTTATTTATTTAAATTATTAATGCCTTTAATAATCCTTGCCATCGAGAATATACATTACTCTTTATAATACTAATCAACTTTCAAGAGAGGAAAGTTTATCATTTTCTTTAGGTAGCATAACAACTACAACTGAAGAACTGAGAAATTATACAATCAATTTTTGATCTTAAAAATGACTGTGGAATCCTTCCTTTTGAGAAAAGAATATTCTGAAAATAATACATATCAGTTTGTAACATGCACAAGATTAGGAAAAGTGTTTTCTGTACAAAAATCTGGAAATAAGCAAACTTCAGTGTCCAAGGAGAAATTATGTATGTCCAGAAAATAATGTTTGGAAACAGTTCTCAAACCAAACCAAACATGAAAATCAATGCAAATAATTGGCTTTATTTGAAAACAAAGCAATAGCAAACAAATATTTACCAGAAATACTTCGTTTGTTAAAAGAGGGTCAACACTGAAGAACTTAAAAGTTAAAGAACAATATGTAGTTGCTCTGTGACTAAAATGTTGGGCATTTTAATATTCCAAACTGCACTTTGAAAATGGGCATTTTAACTAGATCTTAACCTTTCAATCCACAAATCCTTTGGAAGGAGTTTCCGATGGTTGCCACCATTCATATAGGTAATATAAATGCATTATAAATATTTAATTAATAATTTGTAAGAGTCATTTTCCTAAGCTTAGAATATATTTATATTATTCATTATACAGCATACATAAATATTTATACCTAAAAAATTAAGCAATATCCCATGCAATCTGCTTTTAATAAAAAGCATTCCATTTTTTTAAAAAAATGCAATTGTATTTGTGCATGCCTTTACAACCAAATTGATAATTTGTTATACATAATGTATAGAAGATGATGTTGGATTTTTTAAAAATCAATGAACTTAAGAAACCCAACAGCATTTGCCATATTACTGGCAATTACCTTAATTTTTTTTAAAAAATTAAACTACAAGGAAATCAAAATAAGGTTGTAGACTGTTTGGGAGAAGCTCTGGCCGTTGCTTGCTTTAAATAATCATGCTAGCAGAAATCCTAGAATCTTTCTTACAGGATGGAGTTCCTGGTTTTCTCTGCCAGAGGAACTGCTGCAAAGTTCTTTTCTTTAAGGCATAGTTCCTCAAAAATGTCAGGAAAAAACAGCTGCACAAATCAGTCTATTATTTTAAAAGGCACAAACTCTTCCTATGGCTTTGGCAATGTTAAAGCCAATCCCTTTTCTGGCTATCTTTTTTTTTTTTTACACTCTCCCTCTTCGCATTTATATAATTTGAATGAATATATAAAAGTTTTCTTTTTACCCTTCACAAGAAGAAAAATAACCCTCCTCAGGGTCTGAGTTTTGAAGAACTCTTATTCACAAATACGCAAGAATCACAAAAATACCGAAACAAAAGTAGAATTTACTTTGAGTAGTCTGAATGTAATTAAGCACCAGTTTTAAATGAAAATTGTCACATACATGTTAAGTCTTTGATTTTGAAACAATAGCAAAAGCTGACAACTAAATACTTCCTGGCATCTTGCCTCTTATAGCTTCCATTGAGGAAAAAAGAAAGTGTGTCTGTAATTCATATTGCTGTTCTTCACCTGCATTCTTTTGTTTTGTTTTCCATGAGTGTAATCCATACAATTACAATATGGAGAAATTAAGCTGTTTTTCAACATGGCTGCCTTTCTGGAAGAAAATCAGGGCAGGATGCAGGTATAACAAAAGAAAGCTTCTTGGCAGGCCTTCAAAGACAAGATGAATTTCACTGGAGTGCTTCAAACCAGGAGTATGCTACAGAAGAGGATCCTCTTCCATAGGTTCTTCATCTAGCCTGTAAGTAATTCATTAAGAGGAGTCAGAATAATAGAACTGCATGGCCCAGAATTAGATAAATTAATAAGCAGGCAAAGGAATATTATTTTGATGGGCTACTTAATACCCTACCACATAAACTTAATGGTCATTAATAGTATCTAGAGTCTGGATCTCAGAACTTTGTTAAGACAAATTGCTTCATATTTGGAATTCCAAATTCTGAACAATTGCTTTGAAAGAATGGGTTGTTTACACCAGGGGTCCTCAAACTTTTTAAACAGGGGGCCAATTCACAGTCCCTCAGACTATTGGGGGGCTGGACCGGCTGGTGTGTGTGGCTAGGTGGTCATGTGTTGAGAGGGCATGCCAATTTAGCAGTCCATTAAACAATGCACACAAATTAAACTTTAATTTGTTTTGCTCCTGGGGGTGTTTTATTTGCTTTTGTTTGCATGTTGCTCTTTTGGTTGACTTTTCTTTTTATTGGATCATTTTTTAAAGTTGTTTAGGAGTCTAGTGGTCCACTTCAGGAAACTCAGTTTTGCAGTAATTCTTCTCAGACCCAAGGAGTTTACAATCAACAAATAGAAGAAACCAGAGGCATTGCCTCTCCTTATTTTGGGTCGGTGGGAGGCAAGCCCAAGAGCTGGGCCTCCTTAGGAGCAGGAGGCTTCCTGCTCCTGGGCAAAGGAGCAGGTTTATGAACAGTCGAGAACCTGGAAACAGGCACCTCTCAATAGCAACCTCCTGCATACTTGGGACTGTTCCCTGGCCAGCACAGGCTCCTTTTGCTCTCCCTCCACTGCTGCTCAGTGCCAGAACAGACAAGAAGGAAAAGGGGTGCTTCTCTTCTGGGCTGGATTCCTCTGCCCCCTCCCCAATAGCTCCCTTGCCAAGATAACGTGTTTCATTGTGATTGAAACAGCAACCATGAGACCCAGGCAAGCCCCTTCTGGCACAAGGGCCTTCTCTGCCTCCCAGGGCTGAGCTAGACTACCAAGTATAGCCTGCCTGCCCCCTTAATTGGTGGGGGAATGGAAAATGAGGAATTACTAGACTGGCCAGAAAGGGCTGCCTCTCTCTACCCCTCCCTGCCCCCAATTTGGCTATTGAAATTAAGGCTGGCTTCCCCTCAGCCCCGATCGGGAGCCCATAGCCTCAATCTGAAACCTATGAAGAGGGATAGGGGAGCATGGGAGACGCACTCACAAATTCCAATTAAGAAAACTTAAAATGTTGCTTTTTTAGAATGCTGTGCCAAAACCCTTTTCTTTGCACCTGTAGTGCAGAGCTCCTGCTCCCGCTGCCGCCATGGAAGCCTGTCCACAGCAAAGGCAACGTTCACAGGGCCAAAGGTTGAGGGGGTTTTGGTGATGTTGCCTCACTGCCACCTGACAGGCGAAGTACGGGCAACGGGCCCTCTTTATTGCGAGGGCCTCCTGGAAGGGATCTGGCCACACCAACTCCACCTTGGCGCGCTCTCTGGGGGCAGATATTAAACTATGCCTGCCACACTGGAACTGGGCAGCGAATGGCGAGCATCCTGAGTTAGGCGGGGAGCGGGCAGGGCATTTGGGTCATGTGAGGCACTTCAGGGAAAAGCCAGAGAGTGTTCCAGGAAGTCTCGCTAGTCCCCCCCCACTGCCACCACCGCCCAGTCCGAAGTGCTGCTGCGGGCATCCCAAGCAAGGCAGGGAGCGGTGGCACTGGCATTCAGGGCAGGGGATTTGGCTGGTGTGAGGCACTTCAGTCAAGGAGGGTTCTGATGCCGCCATCATCAATGTGCTCCCCTTCCTCTGCGTGTCAGTCCACCCACCAGCATCACCCCTCTGCCAGCCGGCCGCAGCTACTGCCATGCCCTTCGACCAAGCGCAATGGGCGCGTGTCTCCCCCCCAACACGTGGAGCATGTTCTCCTTGTGCAGGTACGACTGCAGCAGCGGGTGCACGAGAGGAGTGCTTCACCAGCACACCCTGCAGGAAGTAAGGGAGGGCGCAGCTGCTACCAGACCCAACACATGGTTCCTGTCCGGACTTTGCTGAAGTGTGATGGGGGTGGAGTAGGAAGCGGTGCCCGTCCCAAGGCTGGAGAAAGAGGACCTTTGAGCCCTAGGCACCAGTTTGGGAAGCACCTTGCCAACTTGCCTGCTCATGCAGAGGGAAGCCCCACTACCCCCAAGTCGTGCCTTCCCGGAACACCGGCCGAATAGGGAATTTGGCTGCTGTGGGGGGGGGGGGGGACGATGACTGCAAGACAGAAGGCTGCCTTCAGTCCAGCGAGCTCTGTCTGAAGGAGCTGTGTTGGTTGGGCAGTGCCCCAAAAGTGCTCTGGAGCTGCTGCCTCGTAGGGCAGGGCAGGGCTCAGCTTTCCCTGCCGAGCAGGCCCGGGTGAAGGAGGCATGTCATCTGGGGTCTCTACCCCTGGCAGCTCCAGGGTGGCAACTCCACCATTGCTTGGCAGACCCGCCCAGCCCAAAGGAGGCAAAGTGGCCAGCTAGAAAGGCCGAGCAGAGGTGGTAAAGCACAACTAGGCCCAGCAGGCAAAAAATGGCCACTGCAGTGGGGAAAGCCAGATTCCCATCAGAGCTCTGGCTGCCCAGGCCCAGCAGAGATGAGGGGGAAGGCACACAATCCTGGCTGGGCTTAGGTGGCCATAGTGCCGATGAGGATCAAGATTTTCCTGGTGCTCTGGGCGGTGACGGCAGAGGCCTAATGGACTTGCACGAGCTGCTGGCGGCCTTTGTGACCTGCGAGAGGGCCAAGGAGATGGCCAGTGGTGACCTACTCTCCAACTGCAAGCCAAAAGAGATGGGATGGAGTAGGCAGCAGTAGCCGAAGGCAGAAGCACAGTGGAAAGGCACGTGGTCCGGTCTGCTGGATGCGTCGGGCAGCCACCTGCCCTGTCCCAGCCACATGGAATGGAGTAGGCACGTCTGGTGGTCCACATCACGTGCCTCCCTCTGCCTGCTGCCGGTGCCAGTGCTGCTGCCGCCATGCCTGTTTCTTGATGGGCCAGCTGCAGAGTCCCTGCTGCCGGACACCTGCACCTTGGTGGATGCCACTCCTTTTGCTGTTCCTTTTGCATCCTCACCTGCTGTGGCTGCCAGGGACTGTGAGGCTGCACTGCCCACATCACCCCCCTGCCCACTGGAAACCGCAGGAACAAGACACCTATTACCCAGGCCTCCACAAGGACCACCGTGGGTGATTGCCTGCTTGGAGTGCACTGATTGATCCACGCCGGGTCCAGGGACAGATGGATGGAGGAAGCCCGAGCTAAAAAACTGAGGTGGAGGGCGCCGTTTTCCCTTCCCGGGGCCTCCACACATCCCGTTTTTGGCCTCCCTGTCCCCTAGAAGCACTCTGCCGGCCAAAATGTTTCAGTCCATGGGGCTCGTGAAGGTAAGGCCTGCACTCTGCCGGAGTGTAGGGGCCGGTGGGTGGGCAGAGTGATGTGGGTGGGGCAACATCATCATCCTGCACGGGTCGGATTAATGGCTTTGGTGGGCTGTATCCGGCCCGCAGGCCGTAGTTTGAGGACCCCTGGTTCATTCACTTTACAAGTTCTTATACTTGGTCATCTGTGCCTTCAGCTCCTTTTAAGAATCTTTTGGAGCTGAACAGTTTGAGTAGAAAGTACAACTCCTGCCCTTTCCCCTCAGTTTCCTAAGAACACATAATGGTCAACAGGAACATCAGACCAAGCCAGGCATTTGTAGAGGGAAAGTGGTTGTGGTTGAACACTAGAATCCTCCTTCTATTTGCCCCTGGTAGGTTGGGCTGAGGCAGAATGATTGGCTCAAGGTCATCAGCTGGTTTTCATGGCTAAGGTGGGACTAGAACTCATGGTTTCCCACTTTCTAGACTAAACTGGCCTTCAGAATGGTTGTTAAGTGAATGTGGTTCCCCCCTTGACTTTGCTTGTCGGAAGGTTACAAAAGGTTATCACATGACTCCAGGACACTGCAACCATAATAAATATATGCCAGTTGCCATGCCTCTGAATTTTGACCATGGGACCACAAATATTTGTCTTGTGAAAAACAGTCATGTCACTTTTTTCAGTGCCTTGGTAACTTTGAATGGTCACTAAACAAATGGTTATAAGACAAGGATTACTTCTTTTTCCAATCCTTTCCCTAGATTTTTCATTTGTTTTTTATTTCTCTTCTTAGTTTTTTAATTGTAAACTTTTATCAGTTTGTGTTCTGTTATTTGCAGCCCTAAAATTGTCCTTCTTCAAGCTAATGAATTAAATCTGAGGCCCAATTAGTGCCATTAACACTGCATTTTATTAATTTGGTGTACTTTTTAATAAGGGAATACTCTTTGATTTAGCAAACTGGAAGTTCAAGATATTGCTGTTACCACCGATTTATCTCAAACTCTCCAAATATCTCCAAACTCTCACAGGGTGAACTGTGAAAATTTTTCAGTGTTTTTGCAGACCACTGCAGGCTACTGCTGACTGCCGATTGCCAGCAGTTTGGCAGTTCGAATCTCATTGGTTCAAGGTTGACTCAGTCTTCTACCCTTCAGAGATCAGTAATATGAGGACCCAGATTGTTGGGGGCAATATGCTGACTCTATAAACTGCTTAAAAAGGGCTGTAAAGCTACCACTTTACTATAGTCTACTTTACTTAGACTTTAGCTACCAGTCTAAGTGCTATTGCTATTGTTTCAAGTTCATCTTAACACATTTAGCTGTTTTGAACATTCTAGAAGTATTTTGTGCATACAACACTTCCCAAATACTCAAAGCAGCCCATTTCATATCTGGAGTTTTACACCTGAAATGGAATGTTTTATGAAAATATGTGGTTCCCATCTTCAAAAAAAAAAAAGGGTGGGGGGAACTGACCCAGGAAACTACAGACTAACATCAATACCAGGGAAGATACTGGAAAAGATAATAAAAAAACAGATCTGCCAACATCTAGAAACAAGTAAAGTAACAACTCTAACAGTCAGCATGGGTTTGTTAAAAACAGATCATGCCAAACCAATCTTATTTCTTTCTTCAACATAGTGACTAAATTAGTAGACAAGCAAAATACTGTGGACATAATATACTTAGACTTTAGCAAGGCATTCGACAAAGTAGACCACAACCTACTTTTTGGCAAGCTACAAAAAAGTGGGACAGATGGATTCGCAACTGGCTGACAAACCGTACTCAACGTCCTTAATGGGTCTAAGTCTACATGGAGAGAAGTAAGCAATGGCCACAAAGTTCCGTCTTGGGCCCAGTACTCTTTAATATCTTCATAAATGACTTCGATGAGGGAATAGAAGGGGAACTTACCAAATTTGCAGATGATACTAAGCTGGCAGAAATAGCTAATACCCTAGAAGATAGGCTCAAGATCCAGATGGATCTTGACAGACTTGAACACTGAGAGCCCTATCTAACAAAATGAAATTCAATATAGAGAAAAGTAAATTCCTACACCTAGGGCAAGAAAAACCAAAAGTACATTTATAGATTGGGTGAAACTGGCATTAATAGCAGTAACTGTGAGAGGGATCTTGGAGTCTTAGTGGACAACCAGCTAAATATGAGCCAACAGTGTGCAGCAGCAGCCAAAAAAGCCAATGCAATCCTAAATTACATTAACAGAGGGATTCAATCAAGATCAAGTGATGTACTAAAACTACTCTATAAAGTCTTAGTAGGACCACACCTAGAGTACTGCATCCAGTTTTGGTCACCACACTATAAAAAGATGTTGAGGCTTTAGAAAAAATGCAGAAAAGACCAACCAGGATGATTAGGGGACTGGAGACTAAAACATATGAAGAACGGTTACAGGAACTGGGCATCTAGTGAAGAGAAGGATCAGGGGAGACATGATAGCAGTCTTCCAATATTTGAGGGGCTGCCACAGAGAGGAAGGGGTCAAGCTATTTTCTAAAGCACCTGTAGGCTTTAGGAATAATGATAGAAACTGAACGAGAGATTTAACTTGGAAATAAGGAGAAATGACAGTGAGAACAATCAACCAGTGGAACAGCTTGCCTTCGGAAGTTTTGGGAGCTTCATCAATTGAGACTTTCAAGAAGAGATTGGACTGCCATTTGTCAGAAATGGTGTAGGGTCCTACAAGGTCCCTTCCAACTCTGTTAATCTGTTCTGTTCTGATCAAATATGTGCTCAAAATGATTTAGAAGAAAAAAAGTTTGTATATATGTATATTCATTTATAATGCTATTAGAGGCTGCTTATGTAAAGTCCTGCTTATGTAAGGCTGCTTATGTAAGGTCCTTTCTTCCTGTTGAAGAAAGCATGGACTCTCGAAACTTTAGCATTTCATAAGGAAATATTTATTGAAAGGAAGTGAATGTAAGACAAAGCAAAGCAGGGTCTGAGTTCCCCTCCAGGCAATTCCGTTAGGCTAAAGCTAAAGAAATCCCTCCTCTCAGTTTGATGTTGAATGAGCCAATCCACAGGTGCAAAGATGTTGTGGAAACGGTCATCCTGAGAAAGAGATAAGGATTTGTTCCCAAGCATTTCTTCTGTGAGACTTCCAAACTGAAAGTCAACAGATGGACCTCTTACCCAAGGTAAATCAAAGCACAGGGCAGAATAGGTGACAGGGTCAAAGTTATAAACTAGGGAATTACAGGATACATATGAAAACAGGATGAGAGCAATAAGTGAGTAAAAGAATCCAGGGTCCCCTCCCCACTCAAATGGCAGTATCACGATAGGGATCTGACGCTGCCTTTTAGACATGGTAAAGAACAGAGTGAGAATTAAAACAGAGATCTAGTTTGATATAAAGGCATCAGGCTAGGGATGGGAGTTCTAGTTTCACCTTAGATACAAAGCCAGTAGGGTGAACTTGAGCCAATCACTCGCTCAGCCCTAGGAAGAAGGCAGCAATAAATCACTTGTGAAAAATCTTGCCAAGAAAACTGTACAGACCATGTCCGTGTGCAGTCAGCACTGACTCAAAGAATCCCCCTCCTCCAAAAAGATAAAGAATAAAACTTACTTTTTTTCAGGAAGTGATTTAACTCCAACTGACAAAGATGCCATTGCTGTTACAGTTTCTGCTTCTTCATTATCACACGTCTGTGCATCTATCAAAGAATAACTGACTGTTGAAGAATAATGTTGGAGTGAATGCCAATATTTACCTAAAGGAAAATTAAAACCATTATGGAATCCATTGCTATCATTTTTCTATTAAACAAAGAAAAGCATCATCAAGCTGCAAAATGAAACAGATCTGGGAGATTCTTACTTCTAAGAGGCTTTACAAAATATATGTAAATGAAGTAAGAATCTATTTCCCTATTTTACTGCAGCTCCATTTGCCCTCTACTCTTTTATTTTCTTGCATCCCTTTTATAAATGAATAAATGGGATGCAAGGAAATAACAGAGAAGAGGGCCAACAGAGCTGCTCTAAAATAGGGAGATTTATTTTTGTCTAATTTACTGGAACTAGAGAAATGTTCCAAGGACTTCCTGAAAAAATAAAGAAATATTTTGTATACAGATTATACAAAAATATTCTATCAGACAATGTAAGATGTAACATTCGAAATGAGGAGTCAGGGAATAACTGATCAACAGAAATTCAGAACTGAATAAACAAATATTAAGTGAGTCACTGTAGCTATTAAGCTAGTAACATGGTTGTTAGGTTGTTGCCTTTGCTTGTCAGAAGTCACAAAAGATAATTGTTTGATCCTGGAACACTGCAACCATCATAAATGCCTGATTAAGAATAGTAAAAAGTGAGTAATTAAATAGAAACATAACTGTCCTGAAAATCATACTCAAAGGAAATTCTTAGTTCTTTATCAGATAGACACAAACCACAAACCACAGGGTTTGGTCCTCTGCAACATTTCATTAAAGATTAGGCTTCCCAGGGCAGAAGATACCTAGAAGACATTAGCTAAAATTCAAGATGAACTTGTTAAGTTTCACAAATGTTGACAAAATAATAGAATGAAAGTAAGGAGTCCCTGTGGATTTACTCTGCTAGTCGTTGCCAACTATACGGAGTGGTACTCATTTCCATTTCAAAGCAATTGAGCCAGCACTGTTCAAAAACATTTCCGCAATCATGTGGCCAGCATGATATCATTGACCACTGTTACCTGCTACTGAAGTGATACCTTTTTATCTACTTGCATTTGCATGCGTTCAAACTGCTAGATTGGCAGGAGCTGGGTTAAGGACTCAGCTCACCCGATGGGGTGTGATCCTCGGGTCTCAAACCTGGGCTGCCAGCTTTCCAGCCGACATCTTAACCACTAAGCCACCACTCTGCCCAATAGAATGAATAATAGAATCAAACCAGAACAAAGAAACAAAAAAAGGAAAGAGAAAACAAATGAGAAATATGCTATGAGAAATTACTGGCTTGGCAGAAATATAAATTAAATGGATTTTTCAGTTGCATCACAAGCTGTGTATGAAATCAATGTAGACTTGAAAGAAAAAAACTGATTTCAATTTTCAGATATTTGAATATGTACTCTGCAACCGCAGAGGCCAAGATCTATTCTTTATCATCTCAGAGAGTGGACATTATTCAAAGACAAAGGCATATTCCATCTGAGGTTAAGGAAAGATTAAAAGTAAAAATAGATTGGCAGAGTGGCTACTTGAGTACATTTTTGCTGGATGTATTCAAGCAGAGGTTGGACAAAATTGGGTGGGGGGGACAAAGGGTTATATGAATATTCTGCAGCATTTTGAATCTAACTGTAGAAGGAAAACTTTTGTTTGTAAGTACTCACTGTGTATTTCAATGACCTTCTCAATGGAATGCACTGCATTAACATTTGCTGTCTGCTGTAATATTTTTTCAGGAATAGGATCAAGCTGAGATAATAAAAAATACAATTTAGAACATCACTTTTTAAAATAAATAATGAACATATGATTTGAATAGTTTAGATTTAAGTAAAAAATATGTGATTTGACATCCTTTGAAGTTATATCCAACTGCCATTCTCCTCTCTTTCTGTTATAAAGACATTTTCAACACTGTAATGCAAGGCAGACCAATGAAATGAATAGGACCTAAGCAGGGGTGAAATCTGAATCGGTTTGCTACTGGTTCGCTGGCCGCGCATGCGCGTTTAAAAAGCTAGGCGAACCGGTAGTTTAGAAAGCTACCGGTTTGGTTGAACTGGTAGTTTAAAAAAAGCTATGATCCGATGATCACCTGTGAAAGAAGCCAACATTGTGTTGCTCTGGGGCAAGGGTGAAATGCTACTGGTTCGGACGAATCGATAGCGGAGATTGGGGCTGGTTCACCATACCAGTAGCAAACGATGGCTGGCCATGCCCCCAAACGGTCAGCGGCCCGCAGTCCTACCATGCTTCCCTGCCTTCAACACAGCCTTCCCGGCATCCCCATGGCCAGCTTGCCAAGGCAGACAAGCGGAAGGCCACGTGGAAGGCAGGCAAGCATGGCAGGGCTGCGGGAAAAGGAGCTAGCATCCTACTCCCTTCCCCGCAGCCCTGCCATGCTTGCCTGCATTCCATGCTGCCTTCCTGGCATTCCCCCAAGCCCGCTTGCCTTCCGAGGTCGGCGTCCAGCCTGGTCCGGCCAGTGGGTGGGTGGCCGGCCTTTGGTGGAAACACAGACACTGAGCTGGGGCTGAGAGCTGGGGCAGTGGTGCTCCAGGAGGGCAAGTGGACATCCCTGGGCTGCTGTACATGCGCCCGGCCCATTTCTGCAAAGGCAGAGCCCCCCACCCCACCCGCAGGGTAATCCAAAGAGGGGAGGAGGATGCTGCAGAAAAGGCTGCCTTCCATCCAGGCCTCCCGTGCCGGCTCTGCAGGGCTTGGGGCTCCGAAGCAGCTCACTGGCTTCCCACCTGGCCACCTGCCTGCTCTCTTTGACTGCTGATGCCACTCTGGGAACTCAGCCCACAAAGTCCGGCACTCCGGGGGAAGGAGGCTCAGCCATGGCACCGCTTCCTGCCAGTGAAGAACCGGAGCAAGAGGCGTGGAAGCCTCTGGCGGCCGGCAGGGCAGCAGCCCCCTGAATGGGGAGAGGGCCAGGCCCTACCGTGCCTATGTGGAGCCTGTGGCGCTTTCCCTTCAGCCTGGGCAGCGGCACTTACCCGGTGGGGCCAGTGCAGGTAGCCCTTCATCTTGCTGAAGACCAGGTTACTGCACTTATAGCGGGACATGGCGCAGGCAGAGAGAACAATGTAGCCCCTGCCGAGGCTACCCTGGCTGAGGGATTGTAGTACCGCTGCAGCAACTGGCGCGCCCAAGCCGCTTTGCCTGCGCCTTCATGCGCTGTGCTTGGAAGGGGCCACCGCCCTCCCTCCCCACCTGGCTGCACAGTGTGCACACGTCCGCCTGCCCCCCTGTAGCAACCCCTCCGCCGTTTGCTTCCATTTCACAGAGAAGAAAGAAAATGAATTGCAGCAGCACAGCACATGCACATTTGCATGTGCAGCATCCCCGGGATGTCTGCAGCCAGCCTGCCCTCCTGGAGCACTGCTGCGGTGCCACCGTTCACTTTCATCAGCTACAGCAGGCAATGGTGTGCATTTAAGAAGGGGAGCGTGTTGCATGTGCTGTGGTGCCGCCGTTCACTTTCTTTCTTTTCCCGCTGCGAAAGGCAGAAGGCTCTGCGCATGCGCGGACTTGGCACGTGCACATTTGAGAACCGGTAGGGAAGGTAAGTGAATTTCACCCCTGGTCAAGATTTTACAAAGACAAAGAATTACAGACCAATTTCAATATTAAATAAAATTATAAACTTTTTGCTGCCATTCTGGCAGAAAGACTAAAGAAGATTTTACAGGCACATATACATGAAGACCAGGCAGGCTTTCTGCTGAAAAGATATCTAAGAGATAATGTGAGGACTGTCTTAAATATTATTGAATACTTAAAATATTCAATATAAAACAAAAACAAATTGGAATGTGATTCATATTTTAATACAGAAAAATTTGAAGATGGAGATAAAGATGAAAGCAGAACTTTTCCTTTTGGGTCTAATGAAAAAAGACCCGGAGAAAAAATTCAGAACTTTGTTACTATATATGATGACAGCAGCAAGACTATTGTATGCACAAAAATGGAAGGACACTTTGATTCCTAACATGGACAAAATGGCTGCAGAAGTTGATGGAGTTGGCTGAGATGGCAAAATTGACTATTTTGATTAAAGAAAAGAAACAAGTACTTTTATTTCCACATGGAGACCACTTCAGAACTTAATGCTTGAAGTGGAAAAGAATGAAACGTTGATCTTGAATTTTACCGATTAGATCGATAAATCTTTATAGAAATGGCTTGTTCATATTATGAAAAAACAAAAAGTTGTGATTTGATGTTAATGCCTTATTTTACTGCAACAGAGAGTTGGAAGTCAATGTTTCTTTTTCTTTCTTTCTTATCCTCCCTTACTTCTCTTTCCCCTCCTCCTCCACACTTTTTTCCTATTTACTTTTGTATTTTGTATCTTATTTTATTATATAACCCAATAAAAATGTTAAACTATCTCCCTCTCTCTCTCTCTCTCATATATATATATATATATAAGTTTAAATGCTTGTTTGCAGCCTAACCTGTCCTAAAATACCCAAATTTGACCATCCCATTTGTCTTCCAAGGAGATGCTAGTGATGTGGCAGTGGAGGCTGTATTCTTACAGCGGAACAAGCAAGGGAATTTTCAGCTATGAGCCTACACCTCTCTAAATAACTCTAGACGACTGAATGTAGATGGGCGGTTTGGGAGAAGGAGGCTTATGCTGTGTGCTGGGAGCTCTTAACATGAAGGCACTTCCTTAAAGGGAGCAAGGTGCCATTTGAGGTATGGACCGAACATTCTCTATTTATTTCCAAGACAGCAAAATCTGGAAGACTAGTTTCTCTTGTCTTATTTGTTAAAATTTAAGTGGTAATGAATATCAAAAATACCTCTTTTGATCAGTGTTACAAATAGTTGTATCCAGTAGTGATATTTTCCTACTTTTTCTCTGGCATTTCCTAAATGAAGCATTTGGGGCCCATAGTGTTTCTCACAGTATAGGAGAACTGAAGCAGCGGAAAACAGGATGAAAGAAGGAATGCTAAATGGAAAAATGTAAATAAGCCCATAGAACCTGGACTGTCAGGTTCTGAAAAAGAAATGCCAATATACTCCTAGTATGGTGAAGGAAAATGAACTAAGGGAAAAACTGAAGCTGGAACTACTTTATCAAGAGGGCTCTCATCACAATGATTTGCTTTGGAACTGTGATTTGGTGCAATATTCTTGTAATTTCAAAGAGACCATAATGAAGAAATATACCTACAACATGATGTATTTAAAAATAAATGTCAATTAATGACATAAATTGCATTTTTACTTCTACCTCATTTCCTAGCAAAGCAGAAACACATGCTTCAGATGCATCACAAATGGCTGTTAGATCATGACCTCCTTCAAGAGCCAGAATGATTCGTCCTCCAGCCAGCCCCATAAGCTGTTTGGTGAGGTATCCAAAGCCTGAGAAAAAGCAAAGAAGAATAAGGTGCAGAATAAGAATAAGCACCAAAAATAAGTCATCTGAAAAATCAGAAATATTTCAAATCATTGTCTCCACTTTCAAACCTATTCCCATGATGATAATATACATAGTCTGTTTCTAGTTGACTAGAATTAATTTGAATTTAATTTGAATTTTAATGCAGATGTAATCAATTCATTTTTTGAATCTATATGAAAATCAGAGTGCTCCTATATAATAAAAACATTTTAAAAAAAGATGTGCAGTTTATATTAAACTTGGGTATATTAAGGAAGTACATCACAAAATGCATGCACTAAAATAATGCATATTTGGAAAAATGTAAATAAAAATGATATCAACCCTGTTTCTTACAGCCACAAAGATATAAAATAACAAATGTTCCACAAAGAAGGAACATTTAGAAAAATGAGAAACTGAGCACTATTGAAAGTTGTTTTCTCCATCATAGCACTGAAATTCTGTAAGTATGTAGCCTGAGATATTTGATAAATTTGTGGCAAATAATCTTTTATGAGTTAATCCAATATGCTATTTCTGTCCTATCTCTGACTCTCTAATCTGTGGGTTAGGCATAGGAAAAACTTCCCACAGAAATAACCTTTTTCTCCCTCTCCCTTCACAGAGTGGTCTGGTGATTCATTGTTTTCAATGTATTTTTCTCCACTGTATGTCTGCTTACTCTCTTATAATCCCTTCCTCTCCAAGAATGTAAATACAAACTTTAATTCCCTTTTTAAGAATTATTCTAGAGCTGAAGAAAACCTGGCTTCCGGTTTGGCGTCGCGGCGATGCAGTCGGGAAAACCCTGACTGGCTAACCGCCGCTGACAGGTCTGCAGCCCTACCCTGCCCTGAAGGGACAGGGGAAAAGAGAGGGACTCCTTGGGCGGCCGAGACGAACGGGCAAATTCCTCGGAGGCCGGAGGCAACCCTCTAAGTCAGCGGCGGGGGACGGCAGCCATGGCGGCTGCCTCGAGACTGCGACAAATCGGGTCAAGCAAAGTGCAGGAGGAAGGAAGAAAGGACAAAGTGCTTTGGAGCTGGGTGAGTGACACCATCCCAGGCGAGAACAACGCATTAATGAGGATATTTATAAATAAGACCCCAGCCTTACTTAGTGGCTGAAGATCTGAGGGGCTTGGGGGGAGAGAAGTTTTAAACCCTTTAAGAACCTTATTTCACCACTGATTGATTGGAGGGAATTGCTTATTAATTAAATAGAGGTGGATATTTGAACTTTCTTGCTAAAACCGAAATGAACTTGAAAAAAGAAAAGCGAAATTAAGGATTTGCCACCTTTAAAAGATAGACAAAGAGATCAAACGGATTGCTACATAAATGTTTCAAAATGGCAATTGAAGCTGTGACTAAGTGAAAGTGTTGATTGCGGTAACTTGTTCTTTCCTGAAAAGAACTGATTTGACTTGTTACATATTGTGGATTGCCTTGAAAAGAACTATGGCTTTTTGAACTTTGGAGATTCCTATTCTGTTGTTTGATGGCTTTATAAAGAAAAAAAAAATACAATGTCTAATAAACTTTTAACTAACTAGCGCAGCAACCAAAGACTTGGCACAGGACCAGAAGTGGAGAAGCTGATGTTTTACTGGAAACAAACTTTATAATAGAATTTAAAAGGATATGTAGAGTTTTAAGCATGGAAGTATTGACTTTGAATTGAAAGTCAAGGAAAAGAAGAAGCAAAATAGATAAATTGGATAGCAATATTTGAATGTTTAATTGTTTAAATGGTTCAAAATTTAAATGAGCTTTAAATAAAAATAAGTGTTCATGGCTTAGGACCTGGCTATTTACGGGACCGCCTGCTGCCACCAATAGCCTCCCACCGACCAGTGCGCTCCCATAGAGAGGGGCTCCTCCGGGTGCCGTCGGCCAAACAAGGTCGACTGGCAGCCCCCAGGGGGAGAGCCTTCTCTGTGGGGGCACCTACGATCTGGAACGAGCTCCCCCCGGAGATACGGAGAATTCCGGATCTGCGTACCTTCCGTCGCACGCTTAAGATGTTCTTATTCCATCAAGCTGGCCTGACCTAAACTTTTCCTCTTTTAAAATGGAATTTTAAATTTTAAATTTGGTTTTAAATTTATTGGGGTTTTAAAATGTTTCAGCCAAATTTATTTAATTAGTTTTATCTCTATTTTAAATTTTGTATCTATATGTTTTATTTTATGGCTGTTCACCGCCCTGAGTCCTTCAGGAGTAGGGCGGTATACAAATTTAATAAAATGAAATGAATGAAAATGGTAAACAAAGATAGAAATATTAAAAATAGAAATGGGAAGTAAAGGTGACTAAAAGTGATATGTTTATAAAAAAAGCATAACTTGTAACATGCTTTAGTTTTTAATTTGATAACAAAGTGGTGGATGATAATTATGTTTAATTGTTAATGATTTAGATGATGTATTAAGGTACACAGATGGAAGTTATAATTGTGACTGCACTTAATATATGTTGGGAATGATTAATATTACGAAATAAATGGGGATACACCAGGGGTGAAATCTAAAATTTTTCCCTACCGGTTCTGTGGGCATGGCTTGGTGGGGGGGTGTCCTGTGACTGAGTGGGCATGGCCAACTCAAAGTCATTCAGCCACACCCACTCAGTCACAAGACCCCCTCCCACCAAGCCACGCCCACAAAACCTGGTAGGAAAACTTTTTAAGTTTCTATTCTGCCGGTGTGTCCTTACCTTTCTCCCGTGGCTCCGCCCACCTGCCCATTCCCCGAAGTCGGGGAATGCACCATTCCCTGACTCCTACTGCCCACCTTTCTCCTGCAGCTGGCTGTCAGGGAAGGGAAGCGCCCAAAAGGCACCGGAGTCGCTCACTCTCCTTCTTGAATGAGCCACTCTGGTCCATGCACCAGCTGCACAAGCACACACCATTTATTTAATTCAGCGGCAGGTTGGATGTGCGCTTGCGCAGCTGGCACGTGGACCAGAGCGACTCATTCAAGAAGGAGAGTAAGCGACTCCGGTGCCTTTTGGGCGCTTCCCTTCCCTGATAGCCAGCTGCGGGAGAAAGATGAGCAGTAGGAGTCTGGGAATGCACCATTCCCCGACGCTGGCCTTGCCATGGAGCTGCTGCCACTCACCCTTCGCCACACAGCTCCGCCCACCCGCCCCATTCCCCAGAGTTGGGGAATGCACCATTCCCCAACTCCTACTGCTCACCTTTCTCCCGCGGCTGGCTATCAGGGAAGGCAAGTGCCCGAAAGGCACCGGAGTCACTCACTCTCCTTCTTGAATGAGCCGCTCTGGTCCACGCGCCGGCTGCGCAAGCGCACATCCAACCTGCCGCTAAATTAAATAAACAGTGTGTGCTTGCGCAGCTGGCGTGTGGACCAGAACGGCTCATTCAAGAAGGAGAGTGAGCGACTCCGGTGGCTTTTGGGCACTTGCCTTCCCTGACAGCCAGCTGCAGGAGAAATATGGGCAGTAGGAGCCGGGGAATGATGCATTCCCTGACTCCAGGGAATGGGACAGGTGGGCGGGTGGGCGGAGCCTCCAGCTTCCATTGCTCCCAGTTCTCCGAACCACCGGCCATCATCACTACCTACTTGCCTGAGCCGGTCCAAACCGGGAGCATTGCACCCCTGGGATATACCCTGGAAGAGTACAGTTGGAAATAATGGATTAATAGATAACATATGGAAAAAGAAATTTTTAATAAATTAGTAGAATAGAAGTTGGAGTTAATGGAGGAGAATATGCTGAGAAATCAGCCAAATAATGAAATGCTGGAAATCAGCCAAATAATAGGTGGAGTTAAGAAGGAGAATGCTGTTAATCAGCCAAAACAAAATATGCTGGAAATCAGCCAAAACAATGGAAAATGCTGGTAATCAGCCAAATAAAAGGGGGAGTTGAGGAGGATAATATGCTGAAAATAATTATTAATAAGGGGTGAAAAAAATGTTGGGTGATAATTAAAATGAAATGGTAAATTTTGAGATCTCTGTGTAAAAGTTTAAGAATATGATATGATAGATTGGGTTTAGAAAACGAGAAAAATAGAAAGAAATTTTGATTAATAAATTGAAATAAAAATTGAATTGTATACATTTGGAAATTAAGATTTGTGGTGATAAAATTGTAAGGTAAATAGACTAATAGACTAGATTGTTTTTGTGTTTAATGTTGATGCTAAAAGGAGCAAGGGATAAAAAATTTAGATAAAGCGGTATTGAATTCTGATTTATAATTGAATTTATAATTGAATATAAAAAGGAGCTTTGCCTTAGTAGGAGATTAGAATGTATGATGAGATAATAGAAAAATTTATTAAGATGTTGGAATTTATGTTAAAATTGTTTGTTTTTCATTTGTTAAATTAGTGTACCCATTTGTGACCGGACCAAGACTTTGTTCTTGAAAAAAAATTTCTTTTTTATGTTTATGTTGGAAAAAAAAAAAAAAAAATTTAAAAAAAGAATTATCCTAGAGCTGAGGTGAGCATTCCAAAGAGTGGGGGAATGGAGAAATGGAAAGTACAGTCACAGTCCCATTTACCAACCACTTCACTTAACAAAAGGGCTGCCTATCTCAATTGTGGTTGCAAAATAAGGACTAAGAGTACAATTTTTGTCTTTCCTGATATTACTCAAATTCCATACAGTGAAATGAGAACAGTGATTGCTAAATTTGAAGCTGAAAGATCCTAAATGTAAATATAGAAACAAATATATGTGAAATTTAACAGCCCGAAAGAACTTACATTTTGCCGATAGATTATATCCCCCAAGGGGTGCAGGATGACCTTCTACTGCATCAAAACCTGATGACACCAGTACAACATCTGGAGCAAATTCATGAGCAATAGGCATTACTATTGTTCTGCATCATGAATAGCCAATCCCCAAAAGAAAAAAAAGGCAGAAAACAGATTACTGTACCTCACCAAGATACTGAACAATTCGGTTTTCTTCTTCACTAGCATTTTCAACACAAATAAAAAACAAACAAAGAATGAGAAAAGAACTAGAGAAGATGCTAAAGCTACAAACGAACACTGTAGCTTATACTGTAAAGCAGAACTTCTGAAGTTTACCATTTTCTTTTATAGCTATAGAAAAAATGTACATTGATCTACAAATTTATGAATAGTTGCACAGAAAACAATGAATTACTACATCATACATGTGAAATTCTATGGATCACATATAACGCTAACCAGGTACAACTAAATTTGCTTAGTCCTGACTGAAATGATTGGCACTTAAGAAATTAAACTGTACAGCTGAGTGTCAATTATTTTAATTTCATAATATTCATATTAAGTTTAAAATGCATGCTTCATCTGCATATAATTAGGATGCATGATTAATAAATGAAATTGTGCACTGAGAATGCAGGGCCTAAAGTATTAATGGTGAATTCAAGGATGTGGAGCACTCTATTCAAGTAGTCTAGTTCCTGTTGGTTGCGTTTACTATTGTTTTGGAAGTGCTCTGGCTGCAACCAAGTACCGTGTTTCCCCGAAAATACAACCTACCCCAAAAGTAAGTCCTAGCTTGATTTTTACAGGTATGCCCAATGTAAGCCCTATCCCCAAAATATGCCCTAATTAAGACCCCACCCACTCCAGGATACACAGGCAAATGCTAGGATGGAAATGGTGGGTAGAGCTGCCCTACTACTTACCTTCAGATAGTAGCAGCCAGGCCTCGCACACCCTGGCCCATTTCTTCTGCAGCCAGCAAGGTTTTCCTGAAGGCATCTGCAGTTAATAACAGAGCTCCAGATTGTCTTGCCAGCCACAGAAGAAGTTCCTGAAGGCCTCTGACAGGGAAAAGGAGGCTGGGGGTGACTCATGCAAGTGAGGTGAGTCAATGGACGACATTCCCCCCTGAAAATAGGTGCCTTTTTTGAGGGGCAAAAAAAAATATAAGACCAGGTCTAATTTTTGGGAAAACATGGTAGATAACTATCCTTGGCTTTGTGATGGATTTTTATTCTTAGTATTACACTATTAGTATTAGTATTACACTATTTTGGACAAAAAGATATTTAGGCATAGCTGTCTAGCCTAATTCAAATGTTTTGCTTTAGAATATAATGAATGTTGTGAGAAAGAGAACAAATATACTAGTTTTTATTCCTCATTGCGTTCTAACCAATAGGGGTTAGAGTGCAGTACTGCAGGCTACTTCTGCTGACTGCTGGCTGCCTGCAGTTTGGCAGTTTGAGTCTCACCGGCTCAAGGTTGACTTGGCCTTCCATCCTTCTGAGGTCAGTAAAATAAGAACTCAGATTGTTGGGGGCAATATGCTGACTCTGTAAACCTCTTAGAGAGCACTATGAAGTGGTATATAAGTGCTATTGCTATTGCAGCTCAATCAAATGAATGCATTACTATAATGGAGAGACTTCTAATCTATGTACATTTGAACATACCCTCTATTAAGGGTAGATTTTTTTGGAAAATAAATCTCTATGTGAAAAACATCCGGATTGTGTTAACTATGAGCTGAGGTGGTTACAGTGCAGCACTGCAGGCTACTTCAGCTGACTGGTAACTGAAGTTCGGCAGTTCAAATCTCACCTACTCAAGGTTGACTCAGCCTTCCATCCTTCCAAGGTGGGTAAAACGGGGACCCAGATTGTTGGGGGCAATATGCTGACTCTGTAAACCGCTTAGAGACGAGTGTAAAAGCACTATGAAGCAGTATATAAGTCTAATTGCTATTGCTATTGCTACCTGACTCATGGAGCTTTTTGTTTAGAATTACTGCTAATTTTTTAAATTGTGACATATGCTTTCTTTTAGGCCAGTGTTTTTTAAAAGTGTGGTCCCAAAATTTTTGGAGGGTGTCTCAAGATCCTCTCAAGGGGCCTTGTAATTTTTTTGCCAGCCTACGCTAAAAAAACAATACAATATTTAAGCCCCATCAAACAATCATGAGAAGCAGTAGCAGTAGCAAATGCATCAACTTTAATTTTTAAAAGCAGTAAACATCAATAAATATAACCCACATAAACAAAAGCTCTTTTGGGGTCCTCCACAATTTTTAAAAGTGGGAAGGGGTCCTCCGAAAAAAATGTTTAAGAAACACTTAAGTTTCTTAAGTTCTTGGCTTACATTTTCCCTTGGAATTTATCTAAAATGGATTTTAGGATAATTTTACCATGAACAGTAGTTCCAACAATTACTTTCCTTAATCTGATTCTATAAATAAAGGCTGTCCCAGTGCCTTTCATTTATTAAAATGAGACTTACTCATCAAAAACTACATGAGAAAATGTCATATAAGGAATATATGTTGAAAAGAACCACTATTAACATAAATAGCATGAAAAATATCACATGAGAAAGATATCATAAACAAAAAAATAATAAAAAAAATAAATTTCATACATTAAAACTTGCATTGTCTTTATGTAATGTATTTCTTTTTTTATAAGCATAAGGCTTATGCTTAGCATAAGTGTACAAATTTGAATATTGTGGTTTGTTAACATACAGATACTCCTAATCACCCACCAAGCTAGGAAAAATTTGTAAATTAAGAATTACCTGAAAGCAGTCAAGTATTCTGGATCTCCTATTGGTGGATTAAGACCACCAGTAAATGCTATATTTACATTAAAACCAACACCCAATCCTATGCCAACCTAAGAAATAGAAAATGAAGAAAAAGAATGAAACAGGTTATGTATCTAGAAAATATCAATATCTATAAGATTGTTTAACAGCACTTCAAATCATTTAATAGCTCTTATGCAATTTAATATGAGAAAATACAAACCGATGTAGAAATTTTGAATACCCTTCCTTCACTATTACGATAGTACGATCTTAACTTTTAAATACTTTCATGACACTATCTGCCTGCCAGGTTCCTAGTCACTGTGTTGAATGGGGCTTTGAACAGGATTGCTCCATGCAACCTGTGGATCGCTTGGTCCCTCAAGAGGAGGAATTGAAAAGGATAAAATGGAATAAAGATATCTAGAATGCTGCTGGTAGAAGTTGAGCAAATTTTACCGAACGCAGGTAAGAGCTGCTATTAAAGCCTACCATATTGCAATTTGGGTAGTGAAGTCTAAATGTCTGCAGATGATCACCCAATGACCCTCTTTAGGGTGACCTGTTTCCTCCTGGGAAGGAGAGTATAGGCCTGCAGGGCCAATTAATCCACTATTTAATCATTCTGACTATCAACAAATTCCTCCTTACTTCCTGGTTGGACCTCTGTCTGACAAGCTTCCAGCTTCCTGTTCTGCCCTTAGATGGTAATAGAGAATAAATCGGCCTACCATGAGGTACTATTACTTCCTGTAATCTTGATGTTATTCATCTGTTGATATACTTAGAACTCCCTTGGCTTTTTTTGGCAGTTTTTTGAAGATTGAAACCACATCAGTTCTTTTTTGGTCCTCTGTCAGTTTCCTCATCCTCCAGGAACTATGAAAGATTTCATTCGTGGTTCTGAGATCACCTCTTCCAGCTCCTTCAGTACTCTGCGATATAAATCAGGAGATCTGATCCAAGAGATTTGAATGCAGATAGGTATTCTCCTACCAAATCCTTACCTATTTTGACTTGCATTCCTGTGCTATCTTCCACAATGATGCTTTTGGTAGACTGGACTATTTTTCTTTTTGTGAAGACAGATGCAAAGAAGGAATTAAGTAGTTCTGCTTTCTCCTTGCTGCCCACTATATTATTGCCATCTTCTCCTACTATAGGTAGTCCTTGACTTACAACCAGTGGTGGGATTCAGCCAGTTTGCACAACTTCAGGAGAACCGGTTGTTAACTTTCTGAGCAGTTTGGCAAATTGGTTGTTGGAAGAAATCATTAGGGCAGAGAACCGGTTGTTAAATTACTTGAATCCCACTACTGCTTACAACCATTCATTTAGTGAGTGTTTGAAGTTACAATGGCACTGAAAAAAGTGACTTATAATTGTTTTTCACAAGACTGTTGCAGCATCCCCATGGTCACATGATCAAAATTCGGATGCTTGGCAACTAGTTCATATTTATGATAGTTGCAGTGTCCTGAGGTATATGATCACCTTTTGTACCTTCTGACAAGCAAGAATGGGGAAGCAGATTCACTTAACAACCATGTTACTACAGTGATTCACTTAACAACTGTGACAAGAAAGGTCATTAAATGGAGCAAAACTCACTTAACAAATGTCTTGCTTTGCAAGAGAAATTTTGGGCTCAATTGTGGTTGTAAGTTGAACACTATCTGTAGTGAACAGACTTTCAAATTGCATTCTTTTTTTGCAAATTGCAAAGAAAACAAATTTTTAGTTATTTTTAGCTTTTGTTGCCAGTCGTTAGTTCATTCTGACCCTTAGTCTTCATGATTCTGCAAGAGCAGCCTTGCAAATTTGAGCTATTTACTGGTATTCTATTCTAGATATACCCCCCGCCCCACTTTTCATCTTTTATCATTGTCCTTTTTATCCCTTCGTTTGTCAGAGAGCTCTTTGTGCAATCATGCTCGTTTTGTCCGGCATCTCATTTTTCTTTCTCTGTGGTATTTTTCTTTTTTGCTTTATTTTCTTGTTTTTCCATCTTGAACTGTTTTTCCCTCTAAGATTTCCATTCATGGAATCTTTCCTAATCTCTCTCTTCGTTTGATGAAGTCAGCTCTTTTAAAGTCTAGAACACCAGTCTAACTTTCTTTAGTTACCTGTGCCTATATTATGATGAATTCTAGTATGACATAGTCATTCTCCCCCAAATTCCTACAACTTCCACTCCTTCAGCCATTTCATCCCTATTATTAAGTCCAGGATAGCTGACCTTCTAGTTCAGGGATCCCCAACCCCCAGGCAGTGGCCCATTATTGGGCCACGTGTGTGGCACCCCAAAGGCTTCTCCTCTCTTGCATGAGGAGAGCTGTGCATGCCGGCTCTCCAATCATGTGGCCTGGTTCCCTTCTGCACTCCACCCCACCCAAGCCTGGCCACCAAGTTGCTTGCTCCTGATGCTCCAAAAGCTTTGCTGCCTGCTGCCCAGGCTGCCTGCACAGGACACCCTATCTGCTTTTGGATTGTTGGGCAGCCACAGTTATTCTGAAGGAGGACGAAACCATGGCCCCAAAGGCTTCTCTTCTCCACACCAAAAGCTTTTGCAAACAAAATAAAGGCTTTGGGGGAGCAATCTTGCACTCTTCAGTCCCTTTGCAAAAGCTTTTGGTGTGTAGAAGCCTGAAGAAGTGCACAACTGCACCCCAAAGGCTTCTCTTCTCTCTTGCGTGGAGTTGTGTTCTCCTCTCCCCTTCCCAGCTGGGCCACTAAGCCACAAAGGTTGGGGACCACTGCTCTAGTTTCCTCCTCAATCTTTTGGATGATAAAGCTGACAAGTAGGCATGCCTAGAACCTGTTCAATCTTCCACTTGATGCAGAGTTTGTCTTCCAGTTGATATCAGGATAGTTTAACAGATTAATAGAGTTGGAAGGGACCTTGTAGGTCCAACCTCTCACCCAAGTAGCAGACCCTTCTAATAGATGGCAGTCCAGTCTCTTCTTGAAAACTTCCAGTGGTGAAGCTCCCACAACTTCTGAAGGCAAGCTGTTCTGTTGGTTGATTGCTCTCACTGTCAGAAAAATTTCTC
The DNA here is from genome assembly GCA_022577455.1 of Arizona elegans. Taxonomy (NCBI): domain Eukaryota; kingdom Metazoa; phylum Chordata; class Lepidosauria; order Squamata; family Colubridae; genus Arizona; species Arizona elegans. The sequence continues at coordinate 164,135,689 of JAKOOJ010000001.1, forward strand.
CTTATTTCTAGATTGAATTTCTCCTTGTTCATTTTCCATCTATTATTCCTTGTCTGGTCTTCAGGTGCCTTTGGAAAATAGCGTGTTCCCCTCCTCTCTGTGGCAGTCCCTCAAATATTGAAACACTGCTATCATGTCTCCCCTGGTCCTTCTCTTCACTAGACTAGCCATGACCAGTTCCTGCAACCGTTCATTGTATGTTTTAGCCTCCAGTTCCCTAATCATCTTGATTGCTCTTCTCTGCACTCTTTCTAGAGTCTCAACATCTTTTTTATAGTATGGTGACCAAAACTGGATGCAGTATTCTAGGTGTGGTCTTACTCAGACTTTATAGAATGGTATTAGTACCTCACTTGATCTTGATCGTATCTCTCTGTTAATGCAATTTAGGATTGCATTGGCTTTTTTGGCTGCCACCGAACACTTTTGGTTCATATTTAATTGGTTGACCACTGTAAGACTCCAAGATCCCTCTCAGTTACTGCTATTAAGCCTGGTTTCACCCAGTCTATATGTATACTTTTGGTTTTTCTTGCCTAAGACTTTACTTTTCTCTACATTGAATTTCATTTGGTTAGATAGGGCCCAGTGTTCAAGTCTGTCAAGATTCATCTGGATCTTGAGCCTATCTTCAAGGGTGTTGGCTATTCCTGCCAGTTTAGCATCATCTGCAAATTTGTTAAGTTCCCCTTCTATTCCCTCATCTAAGTCATTTATGAAGATATTGAAAAGTACTGGGTCTAGGACGGAACATTGTGGTACCCCACTGCTTAATTCCCTCCCTGTAGATGTAGTACCATTAAGGACTACTCATTGAGTACAGTTTGTCAGCCAGTTGATGGTGATGCTATCTATCTCACTTTTTTTAACTTACCAAGAAGTAGGTTGTGATCTACTTTGTTGAATGCCTTGCTGAAGTCTAAGTATATTATGTCCACAGTATAATATAATAAGTATGTTATGTCCACAGTATTTTGCTGGTCTACTAATTTAGTCGCTATGTTGAAGAATGAAATAAGATTGGTTTGAAATGATCTGTTTTTAACAAATCCATACTGACTTCCAGTTATTACTTTTCTCCTTTCTAGATGTTGGCAGATCTGGGTTTGTTATCATTTTTTCCAGTATCTTTCCAGGTATTGATGTTAGGCTGATTGGTCTGTAGTTTCCTGGGTCTGGTTTTTCTCCTTTTTTTTGAAGATGAGAACCACATCAGATCTTTTCCAGTCCTCTGGCAGGTCACCGGTACTCCAGGATTTTTGAAATATGTGGTACAGTGGTTCTGAGATGATATCTGCCAGCTCCTTTAGAACTCTGGGATGTAATCCATCAGGTCCCAGTGATTTGTATTCATATAGTTAAAAGTTCCCATTACTACAGTGATATTTTTTCTGCATATCTCAGGTAACTGATTTGCAAAAAGTTCATCTATTTTCTTTGCTTGTTTGGCTGACTTGTAGTATATCATATTTTTCTGTAGTATTCACCCAAATATTTTCACAAAGGCTTTTGCCTTTGGCATCATGCATTTCTGCGCAGCTGTAAGAATTCTTTACATACAATGCAACTTCTCCTTTTTTCTTTTCTTTTTGAACAAATGATATCCTTCTAGTAATATATTCCAATCATAGCTCCATCCCACCAAGTTTCACTAATAACAACAATATAACTACCCTCACATACCAGGACTTCAAGTTCTCCCTGTTTATTCATACTCTCAGCATTAGTGTATAGACATCTGAGCCGTTTATGGCTGACCTTGCATTTATGTGTTGTGTTTCCTATTTTATACTCTGGTGCCCTTTTCTCCTTTTGGTCTGATTTGTTGTCTTGTGGCTTATGCTTTGGGTTTGGTCCTAAAAATTGGCCACAGGTTTAATTTAAAGCCCTTTGGATGACCCAGATGATTCCAAACACATTCTTTCCAATCCTTGTGAGAGCCAGCCCATGTCCAGTTAGAAGCCCATCACTTAGATAATGTAAATCATGGTCCAGAAATCCAAAGTTCTCTCAATGGCACCATCCCTTGTCTAGTCACCAATCACCACCACACACCTTTTTCTCTTTGGGGAACCCAGAGGATTCCTCTACTTTGTGACAGTCTGTGTTACTTTTCTTCCTGTGATTAGAACAGCTGATGAAGACTCTCTGCAGCCGTCCATACCATTGACTATATTATTCTTCTGGAATGCCCTGGGGGATGAGACTGGGGGGTACTTTGTTGTCCTGATTCTCTTCCCTCCTCTGTAGCTGTTATCAGGAAGTGAGGGGTCCGGCCCTTACCCCTGCTTTGTGCGGTTACACAGGGTTCAATAAACAGTGCTTCTGTTTAACATCTACAAGTAGCTATCGGATGAGATCAGCCATCAGTAAGAAGTAAGATATAATCAGTATGCTGATCATACCTAGTTGCATTTCTCAGCCCATGCCATGACCTCCCTCTTACAGTGCATGGAAGCTCTTAAGGGTAACAGACTGAACCCTGAGATAAAAGTGGCTCTTTGGTCCATGAAAAATTGCCAACTTTTATTTTGAATGAAGTTGCCCTGCCCCAGATGGACCCAATGCATAATCTAAGGTTGTCCTAGACAAGGTGTAAATTGCAGTCATGATGAGGAGGGCCTCTGCACAACTGTGGATTGTGTGTCAGTTATGTCTTTTCCTGGACCAACTTGTTCACAGTCACCCATTCCCTAATCATCTCCTGTTTTAACTATTGCAATGCGCTCTACATATTGAAAAATATCAAAAAAATTCAATTAGTTCAAAATGTCGTAGATCACATGGTTTTATATAAATTACACATTAGATCGCTTGTAGGAGGTCCAATTCAAAGTGATGAAGCTCTACATAGTTTGGGGCCATGTTATTTGAAGGATTCTCTTTTCTCAGTTATATCTAGCCAAATCACCAGAATGGGGAGACGGAGAATGTTATGAGTCTCCTTTATTAAGGAGGTCCACCTCCTCTATTAAGGAGGTCCATAAAGGAGTTTGCAGGGGTGTCAAACTCAAGGCCCGTGGGCCAGATCTGGCCCATGGTGGTACTTAGTTTGGCCTGTGGAGCTGACCTGGAAATAGCAAATGACTGTCCTGCGGTGCCTCTGCTAGTGAAAACGGGGTGCAAGGGTGCCCTGTGCCCTGTTTTCAGCCTGCACGGCCTCCTACAGCACTCTGTCAGCCAAATAGGGGTGTGGGAGCCTCCAAAGGCTTCCCCCGGCCTGTTACAGGCCGAAATGGTTCCTCCATGGGCCAGATCCGGCCCTCCGAGGCTCCGTTCAGCCCTCTCCACAGACTGTGCCTGCTTTGCTAGAATCCTGGATTCCACTTACTCCTCCCCACCCCATTTCCCATGGCTGTACTGTACTTACTTTTTGAAGAGCTCCAGAAGAGGCTGACCCACGTGGCAGAGAAGCCAAAGTCTTTTATTCAGAAGCCCGTGAAGCTGTAAGAACGTGAGATGTAAGGAAAACAGCTTTCCCCATCAGAATAAATGAACAGCTTCTCTGCCATGAGGGCCTGCAGGCTTAGTTTGGGCCCAGTCTGGCCGGCGAGGAGCTGCCTCCTGTTTGCTGCTGACTGGGTAGTTCAAATGAGAAGCTTTAGGGATTGGGGCATGGCAGCCAATCAACAAGGGGCTTGCAGTTCCTTGAGGCAAAGGAAGCAAGTTCGTCGTTGATTGGCTGCTGCTGCTGCCTCAAAACCTGAAGCTGTCCTGAGGCTGCTGTGGCCCTGCCCAGGCCTTAAAATCTTAAGCATGATTTAAGAAGACATAATGATTTTAGTTTTTTTCAAGTTGTTTATAATATAGTAATTAAAATATTCTTTTCATATAGTAGTTTTAAAGCAGAAATGTCAAAAATGCTGGGGCCAAAAAGTAGGACCAGGACAACATGGGTGGGTGACATGACAAAAACTAAGGATTTTTTTTCTGAAGGATACTTACTTATTGAGGCCTTTTAAATTCTTTTATTTTACCTTTTCTGTTTTATTCATTATATTTTTGAATAATCATTTTAAAGTAATGTTCTCTTTCTGAGGAAGTCTGCATGGAAGATTGGAAGAATGCAAATAACAATCACATGAATATGGAGCTTGCACGTTGTTGTGGCCCCGCCCTCTGAGCCTGTCCCATCGGAGGAAGAAAGCTCCGAGCATGAGGAAGAGGAGTCAGCCAGGCCTCCCTCTCCAGGCCCCTCCCCTCTGGCACTGTCTCAGGTGCCAGCCGAGGGAGAGGAGATTAGCAGGGAGACAAGTGGCTTGGATGAGAGCGAGGGAGAGACATCATTCCTGGACGCACGCCTCCGAAGGCGTGATAAACGATTGCAGCAGCTCAGGAGGCGTGCTAGGGATTAGAACTGAGTCACTGGACCACACCCCAGAGACTATATAATAGAGGGTGGTGGCCAGCGATCCCTGTGACAAACAAAAGTAAACCTTGGATAGTCACTAAAGCCTCGTCCGGAAACTGCTGAGAGAAATATTATTCTGATTGGACTTTTGTACGCTAAGTATCTTATCTTTCTGTTTTGTGGAAATAAACGCACTTGGCAGACGGTGTGTAAATCGCTGCCAAGTTGGAGATAAAGACCTGGGTGTGTGCCAAAGTGTTTCTTTAACCCTCGGCTGGCTGTGTTTGTGTGTGTGTGTGGACGGGGACAGATCACACGTTATACGTGCAAATGGGTTTTCAAAAGCCCAGATTACAATCCCATGACCTCAAAGGGGGATTTGGAACTTTGAATTTGGGCCATAAGTATCTCCCAGGTAAATCTGTTACAATTTTGGTCATAAGTCAAAGCCTATCTGTATATTCTTGTAAGTTATTTAGAATTATAGAGGGAGTGGTCACTATAGGTTACTCAAGGTACTTCCACTTTTATCTGTAATTTTTCATTGTGACCTTTTTCAGTGAACATATGTACTCAAGGATAGAAGGAAAAGATTTGCAATGTTATATCTTTACAATCTGCTCAGATGAAATGCTTCACTATTAGCAACAACCCTTACTTGTTGTCGTCAAAGAATATATTTTTCCCAACGCACACATTTTTAAAGATCCCCACTTTGCTACATTTATTACTTTTAGTATTTGAGTGACAATTTCTGCAAAATTCTATTATTAGAATAAAAAAGCAAGCAACCAGGGCTATGTAGCAAGAAAAAGGCTGTTAAAATTGTACTTCTACTTAATCATCAAATTCATTTGAAAATATTTAAGTTTATTTTAAAAAATTATTCTATATATTACAATACAGTTAGTTATCCTAGTAGGAGGGCAGTGTAATATTAAATTATAGTTTATATTATATAATTGACAACAGATCAATTATCTGTTGTCAGGTCAAGTCCCTCTTAATCCAACATTGCGTCTCATTGTGTCCCCAATCAGGGACATGTGGGAAATTTACAAAGCAGGACAATAACCTCTGATCTTTAGCATCTAAGATAATAGGCTTTTAATTACAGGGAAAATAGATGCCCTCAAACTAGAACCTAGAATTTGTTTACAAAAATCCAAATATGGGCCCAGAAGGACAATAAATTCTATGGCTGAACTTTTCATTAACTATTGTGTATGCTCAATAAATGTATGCTCAATAAATGAATAGGGGCAATATGGGACAGCATTTACCAATTAGGTATGGGAAATACCCATGCTGACTAGAAAGTTTCAGATCAAAGCATCACAATGGTACAGATTTGAAAAAAGTTGGAATAGGTCAAAGGAATATACATTCTATTTTTAAATTACAAAATCAACTTCACGCAGACTGGGCAATCAATTCCTCACATTGATAGAAACAATACCTAAATTACAAGTATTACTGTGAGAACTTTTTCTTCTAAGCATAAGAATATTATTTGATCTGAGAGAATCCTCTGATAGCGTGATAAACAACAACACAAGAAGCAGAGATTTAAGCATGATTATTTATTTATTTCTGCCTTTGCGTCAATGATGGGAATATCCTCCACTGGTACAGGTAGTCCTCAATTTTCAATTGCAATTGGCATTTCTGTTGTAAATTGTGACAGATCTGATTTTACAACAATTTTTAAGGTGGTTAAGTGAAACCACCTTTCCCAGTGGGCATTTTTTATTGTAGGAAATTGGCAAATAAAGGTCACATCATGTGACGGCAAGATGTGACAACCAGCTGCAAATGTGAGCTGGTTACCAAATGTCCGAATTGTGATTATGTGACTGCAATGGTCATAAGTGCAATACAGATTGTAAGTCACTTTTTCCAAGGCCATTATAATTGCACTGTCATTAAATGAATGGTGGTAAGTTGAGGACTTCCTATCTGATAAACAATAACTTTCCAAGCAGGGATTAATAATACAATTAATTATTTATTTATTTTATTTTATTTATTTTATTTTTGAACTTGTATACCGCCCTTCTCCCTGAGGACTCAGGGCGGTGAACAGGCAAATAAAAACATCAAATACAAATATTAAAATATAGTTAAAAATATATATAAATTTGGCCCCATTAATTAAAACAATAAACAAAAACAATTAAAAACACTTAAAAAGAGTTAGGCCAGCCCGGCTTGTTGGAAAAAGAAGGTTTTAAGGGCACGGCGGAAGGCACTGAGGTCATGGATTCTCCTTATCTCTGGGGGCAGCTGATTCCAGAGGGTAGGTGCCCCCACAGAGAAGGCCCTCCCCCTGGGGGTCACCAGCCTGCATTGTTTGGCTGATGGCACCCCGAGGAGGCCCTCTCTGTGGGAGCGCACGGGTCGATGGGAGGTCGTCGGTGGCAGCAGGCGGTCTCGAAGATAGCTAGGCCCTATGCCATGGAGCGCTTTAAAGGTGAGAACCAACACCTTGAAGCGCACTCGGAAGACCACCGGGAGCCAGTGCAGCTCACGCAGGAACGGTGTTACATGGGAGCGCCATGCTGCTCCCGTCACTACCCGCGCTGCTGCGTTCTGGACCAGTTGGAGCCTCCGGGTGCTCTTCAAGGGGAGCCCCATGTAGAGAGCGTTACAGTAATCAAGGCGAGAGGTCACGAGGGCATGAGTGACTATGCACAGGGAATCCCGATCAAGAAAGGGCCGCACCTGGCAGATCAGGCGAACCTGATAAAAGGTCCCCCTGGTTACAGCCGTCAGATGTTCCTCCAAAGACAGCTGCGTATCCAGGAGGACGCCCAGATTGTGAGCCCTCTCTGTGGGGGCCAAAGACTCGCCCCCAATAGTCAGTGTTGGGGTCAACTGACTATATCGGGATGCCGGGAACCACAGCCACTCAGTCTTGGAAGGGTTGAGCTTGAGTCTGTTCCTCCCCATCCAGATCCGTACAGCCTCCAGGCACTGGGACATCACTTCAAGGGCATCATTGGGGTGGCCTGGGGTGGAGATGTACAGCTGAGTGTCATCAGCGTACTGATGGTATCTCACCCCAAAGCCACGGATGATCTCGCCCAGCGGCTTCACATAAATGTTGAACAGGAGGGGCGAGAGGACCGACCCCTGAGGCACTCCACATATAAGAGGCCTCGAGGTCGACCTCTGCCCCCCTGCCAACACGAACTGCAACCGGTCGGAGAGAAAGGAGGAGAACCACCATAACACGGTGCCCCCCATCCCCAACTCTTCCAACCGGTGCAGCATGATACCATGGTCGATGGTATCAAAAGCCGCTGAGAGGTCTAACAGGACCAGAACAGAGGAGCAACCCCTGTCCCGAGCCCTCCAGAGATCATCAACCAACGCGACCAATGCCGTTTCCGTGCTGTGCCCAGGCCTGAAACCAGACTGGAATGGATCCAGATAGGATGTTTCCTCCAGGAATTGCGGAAACTATTGCGCGACCACACTCTCAACAACCTTCGCCAGAAAGCGAAGGTTGGAGACAGGACGATAGTTAGCCAATATTGCCGGATCCAGGGACGGCTTCTTGAGGAGAGGCCTCACCACCGCCTCTTTCAAGGCCGCGGGGAAGTGACCCTCGCTCAACGAAGCGTTGATAACACCCTGGAGCCAGCCTCGTGTAACCTCCTGGGAGGCCAGTACCAACCAGGAGGGACACGGGTCCAGTAAACATGTGGCCGCACTAAGTCTCCCCAAAATCCTGTCCACATCATCGGGAGTCACAGCATCAAACTCCTCCCAGATAACATTCTCAAGACTATTCCTCGTCACCCTGCCCCGATCTACCCAGTCAGAGTCCAAGTCCCCCCGGATCTGAGCGATTTTGTCATACAGGTATTGTCCGAAATCCTCCGCCCTGCCTTCCAAGGGATCCTCCCGCACTCCCAGATGGAGCAGGGAGCGGGTTACCCTGAACAGGGCTGCCGGACGATTCCCTGATGACGCAATAGAGGCGGAAAAGTAATTAAACTTTGCCGTCTTTATCGCCACTAGGTAGGTCTTAATATGCGACCTTACCAGTGTTCGGTCAGATTCAGCGCGACTGGCCCTCCAACCGCTCTCTAGGCGTCTTTTCCGGCGTTTCATCTCCCTCAGCTCCTCGGTAAACCAAGGAGCCGCGAGGGATCGACACCGGGTCAGAGGCCGCAAAGGCACGACTCGATCCAAGGCCCCACCAGCCGCCCGATCCCAGGCAGCTACCAGGTCCTCGGCCGAGTCGTGTGCCAGATCATCAGGAATTGGCCCAAGCTCTGTCTGGAACCTATCAGGATCCATCAGGCGCCTGGGGCGGACCCATCTAATTGGGTCCGCCTCCCTGCGGCGGGGTGTAGCGGTACGAAGGTCCAGACGAAGGAGTGAGTGATCTGACCATGACAAGGGTTCCATGTCTATATCCCCTATAACAAGATCACTCAACCACTGGCCAGAGACGAAAATCAAGTCTAGAGTGTGTGTCCCCCCCCCCCCGTGAGTGGGGCCATGAACTAACTGGGTCAGGTCCATGGCCGTCATGGAAGCCATGAACTCCCGAGCCATCCCAGACATTTCACCAACGGATGGCAAGTTGAAATCACCCATGATCAATTAAATCAATTAATTAGATTTAATTAATTAATTCATTATTAATGCTTCTCATGGTAATTGCCTGGACTAATCCCTGCAGCTTTCTTGCAACGTTTTGGAAGAGATTTGCCATTGTCTGCTTCCTAGGACTGAGAGACAGTGGCTGACAACTCTTCTGGAAAGAAAGCTCTGATGTTCTTCCTGGGATCTGCTCATTCTCCCAGCTTAACTCCTGTTATAGCCCTGAGTGCTCTTATCACCATTTTGGCCTTTATTTGTCACATGTTCTCTAGTTCCCCCTTCAGGCCCTGATACTTCCTATAGTCTTTCATACTCCTTCCTGATGTTGTTGCCATTTAGCATCCCTACATCTATCACTACTGCTGTTTTTTGGTCCTTGTCTACTACCACAATGTTTTATTGATTGGCTAGTACCTGCCTGTCCATCTAGATCTGAAAACCTGACAGGATCTTAGTCCTATTATTCTCCACAATGTTCTGTAGAATTTCTCATCTGGACCTGGAACAGTCTAACCCATATTCTGTGCAGATATTCCTGTACATTATGCCAGGTATGTGGTTGTGTTGTCCAGTACATGCTATTCCTGCCTGTACATCCTACCACTATGTATTAGACTGTCTCTGAAGTATGCATAGTCTGTACCTTGCAGACCTCTCTCTTTCTCATATATACAGTATACAGGTGATCCTTGACTTACAACAGTTTGTTTAGTGACTGCTCAAAGTTATAACAGCACTGAAAAAAAGTGATTTATGACCATTATTCACATTTATGACTTTTGCAGCATCCCCACAGTCACGTGATTTACATTCATATGCTTGACAACTGTTGTTTATGACAGTTGCAGTGTCCTAGGGTCTTGTGATATCCTTTTGTGACATTCTGACAAGCAAAAGTCAACAGGGAAGCCAGATTCACTTAATCGTGTTACTAATTTAAAAACAGCAGTGATTCATTTTAAAACTGTGGCAAGAAAAATCGTAAAATTCACTTAAATTTCTCATTTAGCAACATAATTCTGGCCTCACTTGTGGTCATAAGGACTAGCTATATATCATCAAGAGCTGTGATGGTGCAGTGGTTAGAATGCAGTATTACAGGCTAACTCTACTCACAGTCTGAAGTTCGATCCTGACAGGGTTGGAGGTTGACTCAGCCTTCCATCCTTCTGAGATCAGTAAAATGAGGACCCAGGGGGCAATATGCTGACTCTGTAAACTGCTCAGAGAGTGCTGTAAAGCACTATGGAGTGCTATATAAATCTAAATGCTATTGCTATATCTAAATTTTATATAGAGATAGATAAAATCCAAAACATGAAGAACTTATGTTGTCACAGTTACATTAGCTGCCATGGATTTGAGGGGTGGGACTAAGCAATTTTCGAGAATTAAAAGCTAAAACATTTACTTCTGAAAATGGAAGAAATCAGATTCTCTCACTTGCATTGTAAGACCCAGCATTTTATCACTTGAAATTCCAGGTTGTAGGACTGTATTATAAAAAAATCTGAAAATACATGTTTATCATATTATTACCTCATCAGGAGCTCCACTGCCTGGGAAGAAGTTTCCATCATCATAGCGATGTAGTGAAATATAAAGGACATTGGGATCATTGTAGAAAGCTTGCTGCGTACCATTTCCATGATGTACATCCTTAAATGACAGACATTGCAGTACATCAGAAGTGTTACAAGTGGCTCTGTATATGAAAACCTCTTAAAATGGATCAATTATGGAAGTAAATAGTCCAACTATATGTAGCATGGTATGCTTTGGATCGCATCTCAGAATATGTTGTGATTTTAAATCAACCATGCTTTTCCTAAAACAAAGGTACAGTTTTAAAATTGTCATAAATGAATGCGCTAGTCGCATCCCACAAACTGTAATGTACATTTTGGAGTTGAATATCTCATAAGAGTAAAGCTCATAACTTTGTGTTTGTTTATTTATAACATTTATTTGCTGCCCAACTTACCTTAGGTTAACTCTGGGAGGCTTACAATCTTAAAAATAAAAACTGATAAAAGCCTAAATAGGATACACACACAAATACAGTGGCCCAATTAAAAGATAGGGAACATAGGAGGAGAATAAGGGGAAGATAGGCTCTGTTGTTAATCGATCAACCGCCTCCACTGTGATATTCTCCCATTGGAGCACTAAGCCAACTGGCAGACCCAAGTCTTTAGGCTCTTATAGAAGGTGGGGAGGATTGTAGCCAACCTTACTCAGGGGAGGGGGCAAAATGTTCCACAGGGCAGATGCAACAGAAGAGAAGGCCCTGCTCCTGGACCCCCCTGGCTGGAATACTGGGGCCAATGGGGCTAGGGGCATGTATGCAGAGGAGCATGCCTCCTCTGCTGGCACAAGCGGGCAGGCTAATCCCAGTGGAATGAGAGGGTCTCTTAAGTAACCATTCCTATAGAACTGGTGCCATCCTCAGGGCCCAAAGAGAGTTTGGTAACCTGCCTGGACTCAGGCTGAACCAGATGCCTAGTCAGCCCTGCCCTAGTTCAGAAACTAGGTCTAAGAGTCAAGCAACGTAAGTGCAGGTGGCTTTTTGCCAGCTTGATGGCTCGGTAGCAGGGGTAGCCTTCTATTGTCACCGAATCAATAGAAATTGGAGTAGGAACTCATATAGAAACCTTGAACTTTATTGTGCTGTCAGGCATGGAGAGCAGGGGTGAAATGCTCCCGGTTTGGACCAGATCGCCCGATCCGGTAGCAATGGAGGCGGGTGGTTCGGAGAACCGGTAGCAAAAATCCCTGCCCCCCCGCATGCCCAGCTGAGCCGCACAATCATCAGAGGCTTTTTTTTTTTAGTTTTTAAAAGCATTTTTTCTACAACCTCTTTGGCCGAAAAATGCTTTTAAAAGTAAAAAAAAAAAAAAGCTCCTGATGATCGCGCGGCTCAGCTGGGATCGTCAAAAGCTTTTAAAAGCATTTTTGTACAACCTCTTTAAATGCCTCGTCAGAGGCATTTAAAAAAAAAAGCCTCTGCCGATCAGGCAATTCAGCTGGGATCGTCAGAGCTTTTGAAAGCATTTTTTTGCAACCTCTTCGCCAAAGTGGTTGTAGAAAAAAAGGTTTTAAAAGTTAAAAAAAAAATTGGCCATGCCCACCCAGTCACATTACTCCCCCCATTAAACCACGCCCACAGAACTGGTAGTAACAAATTTTAGATTTCACCACTGATGGAGAGCCCCCTCGTATTGGATGAATCCTTATATAAACTAGAGAAAGAAGATATTAAAGATTCAGTGAGTCGGGAAAATGAAGGAGAACTTGTGGTCCCTACCACTAAAACGCTGAGGGCGAAGCCAAGAAGAGAGGTGGGAATGTGATGAAGGACTGCTTCAAGGGTGGTCCCCAAATTCCTAAAGAATATTGGGACTTACCAGATGTTTTTAGTGAAAAGGGCTCAGACACACTCCCACCCCATTGCCCAACTGATTGCTCCATTGAAATCTTTTTGGGGGCTAAATTGCCCAAGCCCAAACTGTATTCTATGACCCCCTGAGAATTAGAGGAACTGTGGACATTCATAGACAAAAACCTAGAGCATGGTTTCATACAACCCGCCAGATCACGAATGGCTGCCCTGGTGCTGTTTAGGGAGAAGGATGGGTTCCTTTGTCTATCATAGGCTAACAGTTCCACACTGTTTGGGTGGAAAATGTCTATCCATTGCCCCTAATGAAGGATATGCTAGCCTATTTGGCAAAGGGGAGGATTTTTACCAAACTGGACTTGTGAGAAGCATATTACCAGGTTAGGATCAAGGAGAGAGATGAGTGGAAGACAGCTTTCAATTGTCCCTTGTGGTGCTTCCAATTCTGACTTTTCCCCTTTGGCTGCAGGGATCCCTGGATATATTTATGCAGCTGATAAATGAAGTACAGCATGAACCCATAAGGGAGTCCTGGTCTATTTAGATGACATTTTGATTTATTCAAGACCATGGTGGAACATGTGAAACTGGTCAGGGCTCTGCTCAAAAAACTCCGGGATGCTCAATTGTATGCTAAGCTGTCCAAGTGTGAATTTCACCATAGCAAAATTGACTATTTGGGGTGCTGCATTTCCCACGAAGGGATAGAAATGGATCCTGAAAAAGTGCAGGCAGTTTTGGAGTGGACACCTCCTGCACCCAGAAGGAACTTCAAAGCTTCCTGGGATTTGCAAACTTTTACCGCCAATCCATCCTATATTTTTCCCAGATAGCCTCCCCATCACCAATTTGAAGATAAAGTGGGAGGGAAAGCCTAAACTACTGAAATGGACAACGGAATGCCAAGTGGCATTCAAAAAAACTCAAATGCAGAGCCTAAACACCATGTCTAAAACACTCTGTCATGCCCTTGTCTGAATGTGCAGCGGAAGATAAGCTGGAACAAGAACTGACAGCGAGTGAGAGGGCAGCTCCGTTGGCCTTGGAGGAAACTGAGGAAGGGCAGAGTCAGTCCAGGCAAGGCTGTTCGCAAGGCTTAGCAAGACCTGCATGCAGGGAGGAGAGACAGAGCTCAGACGAGGAGCAAGAACCACTCACTCCTGATGTAAGGGCTAAGAGAGTGCAGAGAAGGTGGGATCAGTGTAGGCAGAGAAGGCCATGTGCAAGGAGAGTGCCACGCTCAGCTTTACCAGGAATGGGGAATGAGACTTAAGGAGACCCCGTGGGGAGGGGCATTTGTTGGGAATAAACACTGAGTCCCTGAAGTGTTGTGTGTCGACATTAGAACGTGCCAAGAGTGGACTTCCTGTTGGTTCCGCGAGCCTCGAAGAAGTTCTTTTGAGAGCGTCCATTCCCTGGCTCCGTTAAAGCCCCAGAACAGCCGACAAACGCTGTCTGGAGGCTTGGAATTCTCTCCCCAGGCAAAGGGGAGAGAGAAGAGCAGGCAGTTGGAGGTAGAGCCCCTCCCGAACGCCCTAGGAAAGATCCTGGGGTGCGAAGGGTGCGCGCTCCCTAAAAGCCTGTCAAGCCGCTCCAGACCAGGGACGTCTCCGCTAATTAGCGGATTTAGAAGCCGCGACCAATTTTGCTGAATGGAAATGAGGGAATCAACATCTTGAACTAACAGCAGGCGGAACGAGCAAGGAGAAATCAGACTGCAAGTATTTTTTTACCTAACTCCAAAGTCTTGAGCCTCCTTCGGAAGTAACTACTTAGCACTTTGCAACAAAATGGCGATTGAAGCTTGAAAGAGCGGGGGAAACAGAAAGCTACAGGAAAAGTTTCGTTTTGCTGGCAGCCCTTCGCCTAAAAAAGCTTTTGTGCTGACAGGAGGAGGACTTTAAACATTAATTAATATTGGGAAATCTTTTGAGGAACTTTTCTTTTTGGCTCTGATTAAATACAAAGACTAATTTTAAACTGGAAATGGCCTCAAAGTCTGTAAAAACTGTTCCCACTAAAGGAACGGGGAGTGCTGGCAGCTCCCCAGCTCATATTCCTAGATTACAAGTTCTTGCTCCTCCAGCGGATCCACAGATTTTAACGTTGGAAATGTTACAACAAGCCCTCCAAGTCACCCAAAATAAAATTGTTGATGTGATTGATGAAAAAATTAAGGAAACTAATGAAAAAATTAAGGAAACTAATGAAAAAATTAAGGAAACTAATGAAAAAATACAGGCTGTGTCAGATGAGATTGCAACTCGCAATCAGAAGATTAGGGATGATATATTGATGGCATTTAAGTGTTTGGCAGGCAATATTGAAATGGTGGATGATAGAGTTGAGGAAATTAAACAATCTTTGGAAATTTTGGATAGTAAATTAGGAGAAGCCCAAAACAGAATTCAAAGGGCTGAAGATGATGTAACAATGATACAATACAGAGATATGGAATTTGCTTTAAGATTCAGAGAGGTGAAGGAGAATAAACAAGAGAATTAGAAGGAAATGATGTCAGAGGCATTAGCACCGCTGGTGGGGGAGTCAAAAAATGATCTGGGCTGGCAGATTGACAAGCTGTACCGCGTTAATTCCTGGGTTGCTAGACAGAAACATTTACCAAGAGACATTGTGATATACTTTACTACAAGGAGAGTACGTAATGAAATCTTACAGGCTACTTTTAAAAACAAGCTTCGGGTGGAAGGCCAGGAAGTGATGACAATGAAAGAAATCCCTCCTAAGATCTTGAGAGCTAGAAGAGAGTATGCTTTTCTGGTGGATGAACTGAGAAAACGCCGGATACATACAGATGGGAGGTGCCAACTGGACTAGTGGTGACTTACTCAGGAGAGAGGCATCGGCTTAATACAATTTGGAAAGCAAGAGAATTTTATATTAATGTATTAAAGGCTGGCGCACCCAAATCAACTAAATCACCAGAAGGCAAAAGAAAGAAAGAAGTAATGGAAGATGAGACAGAAGAGCTCTTGACAGTAGTTCAGGGGGGAGCTTTGGCTGGTCAAGAAGAAATATTACAAATTCAAATGGCTGCCCAAGAGTTGGCGCTAATTGATTTATCGCAGGAACCAAAGGATCAAAGACAGACCAGATCGGTGACAGTTAGACTCAAGGAAGAATTAAGACAGCAACAATCTCAGATGGTAACTCAAGAAATGATCCAAGATACCACTAAAACAGGAGCAGTGGGGGGAGAAAGACCTAAAAGTCAAATGAGATCAGATCATCAGGATTTGCTCCAGAGGCTCCAAAGGCCCAGAGATGGGAACTAGATTTTTGACTTGGAACGTTAACGGCTTGAATTCTCCACAGAAAAGAAAAAAAATATTTTACTATCTTAAGCAATTTAAGAACGAAGTAATTTGCTTACAAGAGACTCATATAAGAATACAAGATCAAAAATATTTGATAAATGCAAGACTTTGTACACATTATGTAGCAGCAGCACCAGAAAAGAAAAATGGAATAGTTATATATCTGAAAAGAGACTTAGTTGCTAAATTAATTGAAGCAGATGACCAAGGAAGATTTTTAGCAATAGAACTTTTAATAAAAGGAGAAAAAATACTTGTAATCAGAGTTTATGCCCCGAATCAAGAACAAGAAAATTTTTATAATTTACTACACTCAAAATTGACACAGTGGGCATATCAAATTTGTATCCTGTTAGGGGACTGGAATGGTGTTTTGGACGTTAAAAAAGACAAAAGGGACCTAAACAAAATGTGTTAACAAGAGCAAAATTGCCCAAAGCGTTTTGGGAAATGATGGATGATTGGGAGTTGAGAGATATTTGGTGTGAAAGAAACCCGGAAGAAAAAGATTTTACTTTTTTTTCAGACAGACATCATTCCTTTTCAAGGATTGATTTTATATTAATTACTAATGATCTTTTATCTAGGGTGAAGAATACGAAGATTTGCTCAAGAACATTGACAGACCATAGTCCAGTTTGGCTGGAACTGGAGTATGGGAAAGGGCCCAGGAGGTCCTGGAGGTTAAATGATAATTTGTTTAGGTATGAAGAAAATGTAAAAGAGTGTAAAAAATTTATGAAAGAATTTTTTGTTATGAATATGCAAAAGGGCACACCTATGGAAATGGTATGGGATGCAACTAAAGCATATATGCGAGGAATTCTGATATATTTGAATAATAAATACAGAAAGAAACAGGGGGCAAAAAGAAAAGAATTAGAAGATGAGATTAGTAAACAGGAACGGGCTTTAATAGCTAATTCAACAGATAAGAAAATCAAAGAGGCAATCAATTTATTGAAAGGTCAATTTAATATGTTAATAGCAGATCAAGTGGCAACTAATTTACGATATGCAAAACATAATACTTTTTACAATGCCAATAAACCAGGCAGGTGGTTAGCATATTTGTTAAGGAAAAAGCAAAAATCAAGGACAATAGAGAAAATAAAATATAAGGGTAAAGAGGTTTATGAGCAACAACTGATTAAAAAATCTTTTTTAGAGTTTTATTCGAGGCTGTATACTGGTGATAAAATTAAAGATATAGATATAGATAGATATTTGCAGAAAGAGAATATTTATACAATTTCAAATGAGCAGAGGGATAGTTTAAATCAATTGATAACTTCCGAGGAAATTGTGTTAGCAATTAAGCAGTTGAAAGTGGGCAAAGCTCCTGGGACGGACAGTTTGACAGCTATTTATTATAAAACTCTACAGGAGGAAATGGTAGAACCATTGAAAGAATTATTTAACAATATACAACAGGGAGGAGAGGTACCTCCAACTTGGAAGACAGCATTTATCTCGTTGATCCCAAAAGAAGGGCATGATGATACAGATCCTAAAAATTATAGGCCGATTTCATTATTAAATACAGACTAGAAGATATTTGTTAAAATTTTGGCAAATAGATTAATGATAGTCATGCAGCAAATGATTCACCATGATCAAACTGGTTTTATAAATGGTAGACAAATGAAGAGTAATGTTTCCCATTTTGATCCCTCCCGCATTGCTGTCTCTGCATGGTCCGTCACACAGAGGTCCATCAGGTGCAGAGGGAACGATGGGAAAGAGGTCAAAATGGGAAGTCTTTGTCCAGAGCCTCTGGCAGCTTAAAAAAAAAAAGAAAACAGGGAAGGGAGGGAGGGAGGGAAAGAGGAAGGAAGGAAGGAAGGAAGGAAGGAAGGAAGGAAGGAAGGAAGGAAGGAAAGGCAACTTGGTTGGAGATGCCCCAGTTCAAAGGAGACAGCAATTTTGTGTTCTCTTTTGTCACCGGCAGAACTTTGTTGGCAATCCAAGTTAACATTGGTATTCTTGAATTGTGAGCTCTTAACAAAATATTCCCTCCTTGTGTGTTGCAAACAGCCATTTCCAGTGGGAAAAACAAGACAAAGCAGAGTGGGGAAAAATATTTTCCTTTGCTATATTTCCAGTTTGAATTAGACCATGGCAGGGTCCCTACAGGACAGACCTTTTAAGCAATATATATAGAATATAGCAAAGCAACTAACTTACCTCATTCCTAAGTGCTAAAGCTGTTGCACATAAAAAACAGAGGAGTTCTGATCAACTATCACAGTACAGCCACAGCACAGGATAAACTTAGCCTGGTTTGTTCTCAGTCTTTTAAGTGGCCACAAACTACTAGCAAAAGTGGCATTTGATCACAGCAAAGAGGCATCAAGAAATGCTTCCCCTTTTGCATTTGAGCATCAAGAAGAGACAGGAAAGGAGAAAGGGAAAGAGGAAAAACTTCTTTTTCCCTCGAAAGGGGAAGGAAGAAAGAAAGGAGAATGAAGAGAAAGAAAAAAAAAGAAGAAAAATAAGTAAATAAGTAAGTACCGTATTTTTCTGAGTATAAGACACACCTACCTTTTTTGAGGAGGAAAACAAGAAAAAAAATTCTGCCTCTGCCTCCCAGCAATTTGCCTCCTTGCAGCAAATAGCAAACAGCCTGTCTCAGTTTCTTTTTCAGCACAGCCTGATTAGCACCAGAAAAATTTTTTTGTCTCTGCCTCCCAGCAATTTGCCTCCTTGCAGCAAACAGCTTCACTTCAGCACAGCCTGATTAGCACAAGCAGCTGATTGTCGGTTGGATCAGCCTCCCAATGATCAGCTGTTTCAGGCTGCAGGGATTGCCATAGCCTATTGCTGCCTCAGTGTGACCATTTTCTGGGGGCTGGTGGGTGGGCGGGGCTACATTTGGTGTATAAGACACACCCAAATTTTCACCCTCTTTTATGGGGGGGGGAATGCATCTTATACTCTGAAAAATACAGTAAGTAAGTAAGTTATACTGAGAGGGAGGGAGTGTCTGAGGGAAGTCCTGTCTTAGCACTTGGCCATCAGCAGCCCTGCTACCTTTTCGCCATCCCCTTGTCCCCTGTTCCTGACCTCTCCTGGTGGTCTTCCATCCTGTTGCTCAGGATGCTTTGGTTACAAAGCTAGATCTCCTCACAAGGAGAGGGAGACGGCCTCCCTCTGACCCACACACTTTGCCCTCCCGCACACCCCATGGGCAACCTGACCAAGGAGAGTAAGCACATCAGCAGCAGCTTGAAGGAGGAGGTAAGTGCAACTGCGCAGCCCCCTGGCACTTGCCCTCCACTGCCCAGGACTCCAGGCAGCCTGTGCCATCGTCTGGGGGTCCTCCGCGTGGCCTGAAAGGGATGGCAAGGCTCCTCTGGTGGACAAGGGTTTGGGGCTTGCTCTGGTCTCTCCTTCCTCTGCTGGATACAATGGAAACCCCCCAGCCCCATGCGGGCCACCACAGCCCCCCCAGCCATGAGCGATATCGAGCTGCCCATCCCAGCCACACTCACCCTGGCTATACCCACCTGGCTCCCCAAGGTCAACAACAAACCTGATGTGGCCCTCAGGGGTTTGACATCCCTGATCTAAGCGATTTTCACAATACGTTTGCAGCTCTCCATTGACCAAAAATGAACTGGTTGGAGGGAGCACTTGGTTGAGGGGGGGAAATTTGTAACCTTTTGCGCAGGAACATTAGTTCTAGCCTGACTTTAGTGCAGCCAGCAACCTTTAGTAAAATAATCTATCACTTGAGAGTCTTTTTTTCTAAGAAATCCGACTGGGGCAGGTCTGATACTCCACATCAACACATTGGTTGTATGAACAAGTTTAAGTCCCGCCTTAGGCATGAAAGCCAGGTGAGTGACCTTGAACTAGTCATTCTCTCTCAGCCCAACTCATCTCATACGATAGGAAAAAAAATAGGAAAATAGGAAGAGGAATGTGTGCGCAATACATTCACTTCCTTAAGTTACTTGTAAAAATAATAGAGGTTGGAAACAAACAAACAAATAGCAGATACTATTGTTGTTACTTATTTCTCCACTTATTATTTCTAGATATTCTTTACCAAGTATTCTTTACCATGGAATTTAAGCGGGAATAATTTATTTCCAAGACTTTTAGATGAATATATGTGGACAAAGACTATAATTATTGCTCAGGAATTCCACACGATCTGTAGAGGGAGATAAATCCCTTCTAACATCCTTTTTCTCTGAAGATACCAATAGAAGCCTGCTTGTCCTGGTTCTGTTACCTGCACCTTTAAACAAGTTTATTTTTTCGTAAGAGATGAATAGGGGAAAGATAAGCTATTAATTTTAAGTAATTCTGATAGGCTGTTGTAGATAGAGTAAATAAAGAAAATCAATAGTTAAAAAAGCTGCATTCTTGCTTTTGCATTCAGTAAATGCTTGATGCTGTTTTCACTGGAGAAGGAACAAGACAGACAATTTAATGGATTGGGCATAGAAAATCTAGTGTTGTATTTGTCAATGATCTTTCCATGCATAATTGGCAGAAAGATTGAAATTGAATAAAAAGAGGGGTTTTTTTTGTAGATGAAAAAATAGACTTTGAAAGGCACTTATGTACGACTAATGACGAACATTTTATTGCCAAGGTATATAAACTGTTCTTGAAAATGAACCAGGAAGATCTATATGTTAAAGAATGAGGGATTAAATGGGCAAAAAAAAGTCTATATCATGCTCAATCAATGGAAAAAAATCTGGATTAATGGATTGAAATTTTCATTGAAAAATAATTTGACAGAACTGTTCTTTTAGAAAATGATGTATTCTTGGTATTTAATTCCTGAGAAATTGTCAAAGATGTATAAGTGAAGATATCTGATCTTCGTTTATTCAACTTTGTGTATGTGCTGAAATGTAATCAATATGAAAATACTTTTTATCATCTTTAGTGGACATGTAAGACTGCCAAGAAATGCTGGCGTACGATATGTTTGATAGCAAAAATAGTAAAAATGGATGTAAAATTGAAACCAGAATCTTTTCTTTTAGGTATCATTTAGGTATCAATTAATTGATGTGAGAAAAATAAGAATTATTCCTGTAAAAGCATAACCTGAGTTACGCCATTTTAAAATCATGTTAAGGCTTTGTTTTACCTTGTATAACCTGATTATATAATTTAGTTGACATTTAAGAACATGAGAAAGGAAGTGTGTATTTCCTGTGTTCTTGAGGAAGTTGTGTTCTTGAGAAAGTGTTTAATATGGTCTTGGGTCAACTTGTCCTCATTAATTAAAGGAAGTACGCAATTGATGTTTTTGAGGGGTATTTCTGTTGGGAATTGGGGAATTTCCAGGGTGGAATTATGTACTACATATGTTATATAAGATGTTGTGTAAGATCTGAAACTGATTCCCAAGAGACTTTATTGATGTTCCTGAAGACTATAAAAACTCGTGTAAATCGTTTTATTTCCGTCTTCTGCTTCTGAGAGAAAGGCCCTTTGCAAAGAATAAACTCTGTTCCAGGATTATTTTGGTCTTTGTCTCTTTAAAACGATAAAGGGATTTACCTGTCGACCACAATTGGCGCCCGAAGGGACTGAAAACATTCTGTCTGGAAGGGAACTCCCTGATACGTGCGCACAAACACTGATTTCAGTGAGATGGGGTTATTTCCTTTCCAGCCGGAATTGCTTTTCTATGAACCTTGAGGCGGAGACCTGAATGCCTGGACAGAGAGGAACGTTCCTGAAGACTTCGGTGCACCAGGAGTGAGTATATGTTTTCTCTTTGGTGGTTTGGATTGGTGTATGTTTGTGTGTGTATGGCCTGTATGATTTGTGTGTATAATTAGTGTAATACAGGTTGTAATACATATCTCCATTAGGGACATTGTTAACACAGTGGTCAGAGGATTGGTTGAAAGCTTGTACAAAGGTATTAGATAAGGTGACTATGATTAATTATTGTAAGGAGGTTTGTGTTGATACAGCCTAATTATAGGTGGAGTAGGTTTGGGGAGTCAGACCCATATTGGATCAATGTTTTGAAGAACGTTTTGGTGAAAAAAGAAGTTGAAAGCTCAATTGTTATATGTTGAACCTCAGTTCCATGTTTAGTAGTTTAACCCCTCTTCCCCGAGAATTTCTAGAGTTTTGTATGGGAAGGAAGAAGAAGTTGTGGGTGAAATTGATGTTGCTGCTGGGAGCAGAGAGGAAGAGACTTCAGCAGGGCAGTAATATAGATAGCTGGAGAAGGAGTTGGGTGAATTATTAGTATTCTCCTCATGTTACATGTTCACTAACTAAAGGAATGTTTCCTTTAAGAGGAATGCCGAATGGTATTGCGGCTTTTGTGAATGTGTCTTTGACATCTTCTGATCTGGAAGATTATAAAAGAAACATGCCGTCTTTCTAGGCGGATCTGATCAAGTTGTCTGAGTCATTGGATTTATTCCTGAGACCCAATCTGTATACTTTTGCAGAGTTACAGCATATATTGGGTTATTCGTTCTCCCCTGAGGAGAGGTCACAATTTCGAAAGGCAGCTATGGCTATTTTTGGGGGGGATAAAACCCAAGTGGGGGCTGTTCAGCCCGTTGCTGCAGATGTTAAGTCTCCATTAGTTGATCCTGGTTGGAATAATAATAATTTAGCTGATTGGGAGCAAATGGAGGGAGTTAAGACAGCTGTACCTCAAGGAAGAAACTCTAACAAAAGTTTTTGGAGGTGGAACAGTTGTGAGAAGAAACACCATCTGTGTTTCTGGAAAATATTAAGGACAATTTGAATAAGCACACTGGTCTTTCTCCTGAAAGGCTTATGAGTCCTTAATGAAAATGAAATTTGTGACGAAATCATGGCCAGACATACAGAAGCTACTACTGATATTGCTGCTCTGTTGAAAGAAGCTCAAAAGGTCTATGTGAA
The DNA here is from genome assembly GCA_022577455.1 of Arizona elegans. NCBI lineage: Eukaryota > Metazoa > Chordata > Lepidosauria > Squamata > Colubridae > Arizona > Arizona elegans. Next base: position 164,158,292 of record JAKOOJ010000001.1, read on the forward strand.
TAGGGATGAGGCCAAGACTAGAAGAGAAAAAGAAAGAAAGAAAAGTCGGATGATGGTGTCTGTGTTGAAATAGACAGGAGAGGGAAAGGAGTTAGGTAGAAGAGGAAAAGGTTTTGTGAAACTTCGGTTGCAATGTGGCGACAGTGTCCTGGAATTGGGAGAGGATTACTCCAGTGGAAAAAGTCTAGTGTTGGTGGATTGGAAGGTAAAAAGTGCTTTGTGTGTGTAAAGGAGAGGCATTTTGCTAGGATTTGTCCTGAGAAGAGGATGATTAGTGGGTCCAGAAGAGGAAGATCATGTGTTTCTAATAGATACGGGTGTGACTAGAACCTATATTTGTAAATTGCCTAGAGGAGTGCATCCCACAGGTGTAACTATTAAGATAAGGGGTGTCAAGGGTATACCTTTTGATGTGCCATTGTTGAAGAATGTGCAATTGAGTTGTGGAAAGTGTATTATATGTTTGGATGTGATATTTGTTCCAGAAGTAGGTCTTAATCTGCTTGGGAGAGATGCATTGTCTCTTCTGGGATGTGAGCTTGGTATACAGATAGTTCTTGTTCTTGGATGAGGCAGAAAACTCTGTAGGAATGTGGTAAGGAAGGGTTATTGTTCTTCCTACCTGAGGTTGACTGCGAATATTTTGTTTTTGATTAATGTGATGTGATGGTGATGTGTGTGTGCCGGCTAATTAAGTGACCTTCTTGGCTTAAGCCTGGAGCTGTGGAGGACAGGTGTGGTTAGGGCCCGAAATCAAGTTTTTGATTAAAAACCGCATCCTGAAGTTTTCCACTGCTTGAGGAATGGGCTACAAGATGTCAAGGATGAAAATGAAATGGGTATCTGAAGGGATGGAACCTTTCCAGGTTTTATTCCAGGTTTGCAAATGTTGTTAAATGATATGTGTGTGTGATGAGAGTTGTTTAGGCAATAGAGCTCATTGTCTTGTAAAATAAAAATAATACTGAGAATGATAATAAAGTTCCCTGAAGTATTTATGCTGACTAATTGGCAGGGAAAAGGCATGTGTGTGTTGGAATACACTAAAAGGTCTGATTGCAGAATAAATATGAGTGTGTGTGGTAAGCTCTTAAATGGGGGTGGTAAGGTGATCCTGATATTTGTGAATGCCTGTGCGTTGAACCCCTGAGAAATCTCCCTTTGTATATTGAAATAGTGAGTGGCAAGAGTTTGTTGTTGTAGTTGTTGTTATGTTGTAATAGCAAGTGTTTGAATGAGCACGTGAGAGATGAGAGAGATCCTATGGAGAAGTAGGATTAGGAAGAGGTATTTGCGATATAAATTGGAGACAGGAGTAGTATTTTTCTTCTCTATATTTTCCCCGTCTTTTTGTTCTGAACAAGAGAAGTAGAAAAGGGGGGAGGGAAGGTGCGGTTTGTTTTCCCTTTTACACATTTTTTTTCCTTTGCTGAGTTTGTCTGAGAGAAAGGAGGGGCGAATGGGTGATTTGATCCTGCATTGTTTCTGACTGCATTGGCAGCTATGTAGATGTATTTCCTGTCCTGCTTTAGAGAAGTGACATTGAAAGTTTGAAACAATTATTTTTGGGAGTAGGGACCCCGAGTACCTCTATTAGGTGATTTCCTTTTGCTTATTGAAGTTTCTATTACCCTCTTTTGTGTTTTTATGTCTGTGTATTTTGAATGATTTTGAATGCTGAGAAGGAGATTTTTGGATACTGGATAGTCTGGGGAATAGTTGACTATGTTGTTTTAGCTTAGTGTTGTCCAGATAAAGGATGTTCCCTTGAGGGAAGAATTAATGGTAGAAGGTAAAGATGGATTTTTGGTCTGGTTAGCTACTTGTGAATTTAGATTAAGTTCGCATTTCTTTGAAATGGAAATAGTTGTGGAAATAGTTTAGCTAATTTGATAGAGGTGTGGTGTGATTCCTCTGAAGTGGGGAGAGTTGAGTATTTATTGAGACTTTATTGATTTATTGATAGTTAATTTTAAACTAAGTTGTTTGGAAGAAAGTAATAATATAGTGTTGCTCCAGTGTTATGTTTGCCTGGTTTAAGGAAATAATTTCCACTTGTAGTAGTGGAAGATGGTATAGCCAAAGGAGTGTTGGTTCGCATGTGGACTGGGAACTAAAAGGTGGTATACAAATGCTAGGTTTTTAAAATTGTCTCAAGAGAGTTTGGTTCTCTTGACCAATAGGAGAGAGAGATGGGACGATGTGGATGAATAAATGAATTGAGAATGGGATGAGACTGGATGGTTATGCAGTTGTAAATGGAGACACTATTGAGATATTGGAAGCTGGAAAGTTACTGTTTGGATGGTCAGTGCAGATATGTGAGGTTTTTGCTTTATTGTAAGCATTGCACATATTAATTAATGAGGTAGGGAATATTTATGCTGATTTGAACTATGCTGATGGTATTTTACATACTTTTGGGATAATCTGGATTGAAAGGGGGTTGATATTTAGTAAAAGGAATTGCGATAGGTGGAACTTATCACAGCTGTTTTAAAGGCAGCTGAGGATCCTTCTAAACTTGATATTATATGAATAGTTGATGAAGGGGTGTGTAAGTGAATGGGAAATGGATGCCTAAAGATGAAGTGCAAATTTTTACTAAAGTTGTGATGTGGAATGTGATTGAATGAGTGCATGAGGGAACCATTGGGGAACGCAAGCACTTATTGATTTTATTAAATGTATATGCATATATGTGACTATTGATACAATAGTTATATAAATGGTACGGGAATGAATACATTGTGTATGAAAAAAAATATGTAGAGGTTTGACCATTTGGCCTTTTCAATGAATCTAAGTAGATTACATTGAAATGCTGGTGGTGTGACTATTGATATATGTAATAATAATAGTGGATTATTTTACTGGATAGGTTGAAGCTTTTCTTTGTGTAAAGACAGGTGTTCAGAAGATTGTTAATTCATATTGGAGCGAATAATACCCAAATATGAATTGGTTGATCTTATTGATGGTGATAGGGGTATACATTTCATTGTCCAAGGTGATGAAGCTTATGGAACAATTAGGAATTGATTGGCAATTACATTTATTGTTTATGCTAAGTTCTATAGGGCGTTGTGAATGTGCTAATCAGATAAGTAAATCTATGATATAAAAATTAATGTTACAGCTTCAACTACCTTGAATGAAGTGTTGGCCTTTAGCTCTATTAAGAATAGGAACTAGTCCAAGGAAAAGATCTGGGGATATTTACATATGAAATGATGTTTGGATTGCCATATGTGGGGAAAGTTAAGATGCCTAGGATAGAATTGAAGGATGTTTTTTTTTGAAAATATATACAGGGACTGTCCCAGTGTTTTTCTCATTTAAGGTAAAAAGGACAGAATCCACCTCTTGATTTCCAAGCACATGAATAAAAAAGAAGACTGGGTCCGATAAAAGCCATTACTGAGAAGAAGTTGCAGCAGGTGTGGAAAGGACCGTTCCAAGTTCTGTTAACTACAGGGTCGGCTGTAAGGACTAAGGAACAAGGTTGGGTATGCTATTCCAGAGTCGAGAGACTGGTGGCTTTGCATTATGGAAGGACAGTTGCTACGGAACCTGCAAACCCTCTTAAACTGACTTTTTGATGACAAACCTTAGACGATTGGGGACCAACGGATGGAAGAAGAGTTTTATGAAGAATTTTGTATTTGGCTAGGAGTGGTAATAATTCTTGTTGTGTTTTTGATTGTATTGAGGAAAGATATTATTGATTGGTGTAAATCTATGTTTTGGTATCCAGTGGATGTAAGTTCTCCTTGATTGATTGATGAATTGGAGGTAAGATAATAATCTTTTATCTCTTTGAATAATATGTTGGGGAAGCTAGTTCACTAGGAATAATGGGGTTTTTTTGTGGTAATGTTTGTTATTCTACAGGTGTGGATAGGAATGGGGATTTTGGCTGTGTTGCCTAGTTACCCTATAACATGGTAGCAGCTATGTTTCCATACTGAATTCGAGCACCGTTATTCTTTTATAGAAACACCACTAACCCTAATAGACACCACTGAGGAAGCTGAGATATGTATTAAGTCATCTTTTGAAGATGGTGTGTGCCAAGTGCAAACGTACATATGGGATAGTTCCTCAATACATTGGCCTTACAAATAGAATGGAATTTTTATATAAGCAATGCACTGAGCTATTTGGTAATTATACACCTTCATACAAGAAGTTTTGGATTTTGGAGGGAGGATTACATTTTCTATGTCTAAGGATACAAGTTCCCTCCAAGTTAATGTTTTTATGTGGTAACATGGCATTGTCCAAATTACCTATTGTATGGAGAGGAGTTTCTATATTGTTACAGGATATTCATAGTTTACAGGAATAAAAGATAATGAAGAGGAGAAGGGGGGATTGTGAGAAAAATAAGAATTATTCCTGTAAAAGCATAACCTGAGTTACGCCATTTTAAAATCATGTTAAGGCTTTGTTTTACCTTGTATAACCTGATTATATAATTTAGTTGACATTTAAGAACATGAGAAAGGAAGTGTGTAATTTCTGTGTTCTTGAGGAAGTTGTGTTCTTGAGAAAGTGTTTAATATGGTCTTGGGTCAACTTGTCCTCATTAATTAAAGGAAGTACGCAATTGATGTTTTTGAGGGGTATTTCTGTTGGGAATTGGGGAATTTCCAGGGTGGAATTATGTACTACATATGTTATATAAGATGTTATGTAAGATCTGAAACTGATTCCCAAGGTACTTTATTTACGTGTATTCTGATGTTCCTGAAGACTATAAAAACTCGTGTAAATTGTTTTATTTCCGTCTTTCTCTGCTTCTGAGAGAAAGGCCCTTTGCAAAGAATAAACTCTGTTCCAGGATTATTTTGGTCTTTGTCTCTTTAAAACGATAATGGGACTTACCTGTCGACCACAATTGAATTGAAGGAAAACATGGGATTCTGTTTATACATATGAAAATAATGGAGAGACTTGCACAGAGGTGGAAAAATACACAAATTTCCACAATTGAAGAGTGGATTGTGAAATTAATGGAATTTGTAGATTTGACAAACTAAATGCTTTGATGAAAGCTTATCTAGCTTAGAGAACACTTTCAGACTTCCTCCTTGACAAAAATGTTTTGCTCTTAGGCTTCAATGATAGATCTGCGACAATTACAGAAATATTGTTTCTTATTAATAGAAATCTACATTATATATTCTTTATATGTTAAAACTTAGAGTAAGAGATTATTTTGTTATATAATTCTATGCTATCTTGATGGCTTAATTTGAAATTTTTATATATGTTTATGTTTTTGTTTGAACCGAATAAGAAGTTATTTTACTTTATATTTGTATGAACTATTTTCTTTAGTTTTTTTCTTCTCAATTTTTAACTTTTTCCTCTTTTTGTTCCCCTCTCCCCAATTTTTCCTTTTCTGTTTTTTATCTCTCAGAGGGAGGGAGGGAGGACAACCAGAATGATTAAGGGACTGGAGATTAAAACATATGACAAACAGTTACAGGAAGTGGACATGGCTAGTCTATAATGAAGAGAAGGACTAGGGAAGACATGATAGCAGTCTTCCAATATTTGAGGGGCTGCCACAGAAATGAAGCGGTCAAGCTATTTTCCAAGGCACCTGAAGGCCAGACAAGGAATAATGGATGAAAACTGATCAAGAAGAGATTCAACCTAGAAATAAGGAGAAATTTTCTGACAGTGAGAATAATCAAATATTGGAACAGCTTGCCTTCAGAAGTTGTGCCTTCATCACTGAAGGCTTTCAAGAAGAGATTGGACTGCCATTTGTCAGAAATGGTGTAGGGTCTCCTGCTTAGGTGGGGGGGTTGGACTAGATGACCTACAAGGTCCTTTCCAACTCTGTTAATCTGTAATCTGTTAGTCAATGACAATCTAAAGAAGTAGCAAAATATTCTTATTGTTTTTACTATTTAGCGTACGATGTAAACATGACAGAAGTAAACACATATACACAGTCTACGTTAAAAAAAAACCCTTCTATGGAGAAATTGCAGTGGCCTCATAACTGGATGTCCAATTCAGCTATCCAGGTGATTGCCTCTGGAGTTGCTTCATGCAGATCTTCTAGGGAACCAGAGAATGCATGTCATGGGCAATCTTACATAATATGCTTAATAGTTTGCATATCAGCACCACAATCGTAACAAGGAGATTTTTTCCATTCCCACTGATATAGGGCAGAGGCACTTCTTCCAGTATCACATCTAATTCTCTTCAATTTTGACCATACAAAGCAAAGCAGGTAAAAACCAGGTGATTTGGTAAAAGGGATCACAAGAATGTACTTTGGACCATTCCTCTCTCCAGGCATTCTCAGGATTAAACTGGGTAGATGTTAATTGAATAGCTGTTTTCCAAGCTTACCTACGATTTTAATCTTGTGATGGGCTGCACATTGTCCTGGTGAATAGAGAGGGCCTTGTTGTTCAACATCCTTGACCATAAATAAATGAGAGCTTGTTGTCTTATGGGGTGTATGATATTGCTAAGTACTGGTAACCAGTACACAGGAGTGGGATGCAATGTACCAGAGATGTCTGGCGGAGTTTGATATCTACCATTTTGGTGTGGGCACTGTTAAGTCTGTTTAGGGTGACCCATTCCCTGCTCCACCAGGAAGCGCGGGAGGACCCCTTGGAGGGTAGAGCCGAGAATTTTGTTCAGTATCTGTATGACAAAATCACTCAGTTCTGGGAAGATCTGGACTCCGACTGGGTAGTCTCAGGGGGAGGGACTGGGGCAGGTCTTGAGAATGTTATCTGGGATGAGTTTGATCCTGTGATCCCTGAGGAAGTGGACAGGATTCTGGGCAGACTGAACGCGACCACTTGTTTATTGGACCCATGTCCCTCCTGGTTAGTGCTGGCTTCCCGGGAGGTGACACGAGGCTGGCTCCAGGGGATTATAAATGCTTTGTTGGGTGAGGGTGACTTCCCCGCCGCCTTGAAAGAGGCGCTGGTGAGGCCTGTCCTCAAGAAGCCTTCCCTGGACCCGGCAATGTTGGTTAATTATCGTCCGGTCTCCAACTTCGTTTTGTGGCGAAGGTTGTCGAGAGTGTGGTTGCGCAACAGCTTCCCCAGCACCTGGATGAGACGACGTATCTGGATCCGTTCCAGTCAGGTTTCAGGCCCGGGTACAGCATGGAAACGGCATTGGTCGCGTTGGTTGATGATCTCTGGAGGGCTTGGGACAGGGGGTGCTCCTCTGTCCTGGTCCTGTTACACCTCTCAGCGGCTTTTGATACCATCAACCATGGTATCATGCTGCACTGGTTGGAAGAGTTAGGGGTGGGAGGCACTGTACTACGGTGGTTCTCCTCCTTTCTCTCCGGCCAGTTGCAGTCTGTGTTGGCAGGGGGGCAGAGGTCGACCCTGAGGCCCCTCATATGTGGGGTGCCACAAGGGTCCGTCCTCTCGCCCCTTTTGTTCAACATTTATGTAAAGCCGCTGGGCGAGATCACCCATGGTTTCAGGGTGAAGTACCACCAGTACGCTGATGACACCCAGCTGTACATCTCCACCCCGGACCACCCCAACGATGCCCTTGAAATGATGTCTCGGTGTCTGGAGGCCTTGCGGATCTGGATGGGGAGGAACAGGCTCAGGCTCAACCCATCCAAGACTGAGTGGCTGTGGTTTCTGACGTCCCGATATAGTCAGTTGACGCCATCGCTGACTATTGGGGGCGAATCGCTGGCCCACACGGAGAGGGCTCGCAACTTGGGTGTCCTCCTGGATTCACGGCTGTCTTTAGAAGAGCACTTGACGGCCGTGACTGGGAGGATCTTTCATCAGGTTCGCCTGATTCGCCAGTTGCGTCCCTTTCTGGATCGGGACTCCCTACACACAGTCACTCATGCCCTCGTCACCTCCCGCCTGGACTATTGTAACGCTCTCTACATGGGGCTCCCCTTGAGGAGCACCCGGAGGCTCCAACTGGCGCAGAGTGCGGCCACGCGGGTGGTTATGGGAGCAACATGGCGCTCCTGTGTGACACCTCTCCTGCGCGAGCTGCACTGGCTCCCGGTAGGTCTTCCGGGTGCGCTTCAAGGTTTTGGTTACCACCTTTAGAGCGCTCCATGGCTTAGGACCTGGCTACTTACGGGACCGCCTACTACCACAAGCAGCCTCCCACCGGCTGGTACGCTCTCATAGAGAGGGGCTCCTCCAGGTGCCGTCAGCCAAACAATGTCGACTGGCGGCCCCTAGGGGGAGGGCCTTCTCTGTGGGGGCACCTACTATCTGGAACAAGCTCCCCCCGGAGATACGGAGGATCCCGGATCTGCGCACCTTCCGCCGTGCTTTGAAGACACTCCTATTCCAGCAAGCCGGCCTGGCCTAATTTTCTCCCCTTCTTTTAAATTTTTAAATTGAAATTTTAATTTGTTTTAAATTATTGGGAATTTTAATTGTCTCGGACAAAATTATTTAATTTGGTTTTAATTATGTTTTTTAACTTTTGTATTTATGTGTTTTATTTTGTGCCTGTTCACCGCCCTGAGTCCTTCGGGAGTAGGGCGGTATACAAATTTAATAAAATGAAAAAATGAAAATGAAATGAAAGTCATACGCCAACTGTGGAATAAACTAAAGCCAAGGCTGTTGTCCATAGGGTGTTAGCATCAGTACCCCAGGTTGTTGGGGCTTTTCAATTTTGCGGCTGTTATATTTCCCAGTGTTATTGGAAGGTTAGTGATCTGTCCAATGTTACCCCCAGATACTTCAGAGAATTATTACATTGTAAAATACAGTTCCAGAACTTTACTGAAGGCTGGTAATTTGCATACCTATTAGTGTGGTGGAATTTGGCTACCTCTGTTTTTGTTAGACTTGGTTGGAGTGGCCATTTTTTTGAAGTAGTCATTCATCTTCTGAAGATCGTGAGAGAGGATATCCTCTGCATCACTGAAATTGGTGCTATCTATTTTAGATAGCACCAAAGTAGATAGACTTTGGATCAGTGGTGGTATTCAAATTTTTTAACTACCTGTTCTGTGGGCGCAGCTTGGTGGTGGTGGTGGGGTCATGTGACTGAATGGGCATGACCAACTTGACATCACTCATGCCCACACCTACTCAGTCACTTGACCCCCCCCCCCAAGCCACAGAACACGGTAGGAAAAAAATTGGAAATGGAGTCTGTGAAAATGGGCCTGGCAGCTACAAAAAAGGATACTCAGGTGGCTGATCCTGTTTAACCTAAAGGTAATATATTTAAAACAAATTTTTGTTCACTCACCCAATCCACTATAAGGATTTTGTTCACATTCAGTCTCTGCTGGAGAAGTTTGGCGGAAATGGCTACAGAGTTAAAATAGCAAAAACCCCTAAAAGGAAATGGAATTTATAAATGAATGTATGAAATTCTGAATATAAGCTTCAAAAATCTTCCAATGGTAACAATAGTTTTACAATTTTGTCTATTGCTATTCAACATGTAGATAGGCTTATTTCCTGTATAGGCCTTTTAATTAAATTATACAATTATATTTTATATATTAAAAATACCAACAATCAAACCACTTTTGGTCAATATGACAAATTATTGTTTTAAATCCCAACAACACTTAATTGACCAAAAGAATCTTTTCAGAATCCTGTTTTCATCCACAACTTTTTGGTGGAAGCTACAATTTACAAAATATTATTTTCAGTAACCAAAAACCACAGGCGTTAAGTAGTCAACACAGAAATGCTGCCAGAAAGGCAAAGCTAAATTTTCATGGTGTCTTATTTATATCTTTATTTCCCAAACCAACTGGAAAAACATATTAAATATTTGGCATTTCTGAAGGGATGAAATTGATGCTTTAACTTTCTGCACATCTTATGGCATCCATTTTGCCCTTAATCCTACCCTAAATTCTCCAACTGCTAAAACAAAAGACTACCCCGCTTCAAAGGCTTTTCTGGAAGATTACAAGCAGCCAATACATTGCAATACATCTAAGTGAAAATTCCAAGTCCAAACACAGTCACATACTCACATAGGGGTACTTTCTTCTGCATGGTGACCAGGAGGTCGAACTACAGCAAATCCATTCTATTAAATGGAAGCCAAACAAACAAACAAACAAACATTAAATAAATTAATTAATTAATTTTAAAAAACCTACTCAATTTGAAAGATTAGATGCTAAAAGCCCACATATTTTTCAAGCATGTAAAATTTCTGTAGCAAAATTACTGGATTGTTTCTGAAGTATTCTGTTTTCATATTAGTCAGATACAGATAGTCTTTATGACAATTTATGACAATTTATGAGCGCAGAACTCTGGTCATTAAGTCACTGTGGTCATAAGCATGTGACCAGACTTGATTTTATAACCATTTTTATTATGGTTGTTAAGCAAGTCACTGTTGTTGTTAAGTGAATCACAGAGTTATAAACCTGAATCCAGCTTATCCAAAGGGCATTTTTTTTGTGCCCCGTGACACTGCAACCAGTTGTAAATGTGAGGCAATTGCCAAGTGCCTGAAATGCTATGACCTGACCATGAGGGTTGGTGCAACAGCCTTAACTTAGAGGACAGATTAAGTAAATTTTTCTAAAGCCATTGTAACTTTTTAAACTGTGGTTAGGTGACTAGTTCTAAGTTGTATTGGTTCAGAGGAGGAACCCATACTGGTATTCACATCAAATCATGAAATAAGCTGCCACAATTGTCTCAAAGGTGCTTTTTTCTTCAAAAGCAACTGGGCTATTTTTTTCTTTGAGGAAGGAGAATAAAACCTTTCACTTCTCATCCAAGAATCTTTATCAGTTCTGATGGCGGGGGGGATGGAAGGATAGGTACTGACCCTTGAGACTGGATGGTGGGGAAATGGAAGAACAGATTCTGATAGGATGGTGGGGAGTGGGATGGAAGGATTGTATTTCTTTGTCTTCGTCTGGTCGTTAACACTATCTCTGAGAACTGTTGAGGTCACTTGGGATGGCTCAGGCTCTCAGGCTTGCCCTCAGGGTGCAATTGATTGTGGAATCTTTTTGGAACTGCTGCAAGGGCTGCATTGTAAACTGGAAATAGGTGGTGTCTAATTCCTTTCCCTCTGTTGAGGGGGGAGTGTTCAATTCTAACATAGATTATTCTTCTACCCCTTTTTCAAACCAATGATCCTCTCTATCCAAAATGTGGCCTTTGCTACTTCAAAAGAGTAACCTTTGTTGTTCAAATGCAGATGGACTGCTGAATCTTGTCCTGATGGGTTTGATCTCCTATGTTGTGCCATGTGCTTGTGAAATGATTGTTTTGTTTCATCAATGTACAGATCTGCACATGTTTCACTGCATTGTATTGCATATATTACATTGTTGTTTGTGTCTGGGTGTTTTAGTCTTGGGCTGGACAAGCTTCTGACTTAGTGTATTCTTGGGTTTAAAGTACATATATATGTTGTGGTGGTTGAAAATCCCCTTGAGCTTTTTCAGATATTCCTGCTACATATGGAATGACGATGTTGCTACGTTTGTTGTTTCCTAGAAATGTCACTGCTCTTTCTTGAATTGTGAGGTAGGACAGGAGTGTTTTGTCACTGGCGAGCGCTGCAAATCAGGGGTGAAATGCTACTGGTTCGCTCCGGTTCAGGGGAACCAGTAGTTAAAAAAAGCTATGATCCAACGATCACCTGTGCTGTGTGGTTTAGCTTTGCTAGAAAGCAGGATTTCCTGCTTTCTAGCAAAGCTAAACCACGCACCACAGCTTATCCCCCCTCTCATTGTTCTACTTACCTTCCCAAGCCTCCTTTTGGCACGTACTGCACATGCGCATGCACGCAACATGCACCAAAAGGAGGCTTGGGAAGGTAAGTAGAACAGCGAGGGGGGAATCAGTTGTGGCACGCAGTTTAGCTTCGCTAGAAAACAGGAAATCCTGTTTTCTAGCAAAGCTAAACTGCGCAGCACAGGTGATCGTCGGATCAGAGCTTTTTTTAACTACCGGTTCGACTGAACCAGTAGCTTTTTAGCTGAACCGGTTACTAAGCTTTTTAAACGCACAACACGCATTTGGTGTGCATGCACACAGTGTATCTTTGGTGCCATGCGCACACACTTAGCACGCCACACGCATGCGCAGCCAGAGAACCGTAGCAAACCGGTTCAGATTTCACCATTGCTGCAAATACCTTCATTCTTAACTGTTCTGATGGCTGGCACTGTGGCTGTGATGGGATCTACAATTGGTAGCTGTTCTGATGTACTGCAAAATTTAATCCTTTGGATAAAACATTCTTTTCTGTTGGAGTAAATACTCTGCCAGACAGATTTCTCATTTATCGGTCAGCTCTTTGAGACATGTCATTGTCCTCTCTCATCTGGATTGATTCTTCTGTTTTGTGTGCTTTTTCTTGTCAAAACTGTAGGGTAGAAAAGTTGTCTTTCTATCTATCTATCTATCTATCTATCTATCTATCTATCTATCTATCTATCTATCTTTTTTTCTTTCTATCTTTCTTTCTTTCTTTCTTTCTTTCTTTCTTTCTTTCTTTCTTTCTTTCTTTCTTTCCATCGTTCTCCCTCTCTCTCCACCCCCCCCCCCTTATTATCCTGTGCTAGTTGTGCCTTCTTTATAAATTCTGTGACCTCCTCCAATACTTCTGTTGGAAGAAATGATTTCAGTTTTTGACATTTTTAACCCAGTTACTCTCACATGTAAAAATGAAAGCCAAAATATTATTAATACCAGACCAACCTTTAGTTCTCCTGCAGCTACTTTAAATACAAGCTCTATGACACAGCCAACAGCAAGACGAGCAGCACTGAATGAATGCACTTCATTCCAAATTGTATCATTGTCCACCTGAATAAAGATGGATTCAGAAATATTGTAAAGATACTGTTATAAATTTAGTCTACACAGAGGACTGCATGCTGATTACTGGAACTGTTAAATCATAACTTAAGTGTTATAATTATAAATGCAATTAATGATAAATACCGAAAGTGAAATACTCCCCAAGCTAAAATTGGTAGCACTGCCATCACAAATTTATATCCTTTTACTTTTCTTTAAAACTATCTTTAGCTACAGATAAACTGATTATACACTATAAGTGGAGTTCTTTAAATGGTTTATTTATTTATTTAGTGTATGGGAAATACACGGATTTATAGTGGTTCAAATGTTAATGTCTAGTCCGTCCAACCATTCAAGGACAGGGTGGTCTATGTTGAAAAAATCAGACATTGGGCCTGTGTAAGCTCTTGATGGACATTCAGACACAATGTGATGGATATTTTGTCGAGGAGCACCATAGTCACACTGAGGGGTAGAGACAAGACCCCACTTAAACAATGAGTCCTGGCAGACACCATGTGGTTATACTCATGAATTCATTTGAGACATGTTCAGATATAAGATTCTTGACAAGAAACATATCTTGTCTGTATCATATAATACATCTTCTAAAACACAGCTCCCAATATTTCACTTTCATTTTTGATATCAAAATTAAACTGCTAAATGTAGACAAATGGCTCTGACAAGGTGGCAATCCTGCATATATTCTTCCTTTGGAAGAAGATCCTCTTGATTATGAGTATTTGGCTAACTGTCTATAGAATATGTTTATTAATATAAGACATTTAGGAAGTTCCTAGGAGGAAACAATTATCTTGCTTTTTCAGAACCTGACAACAACAACAACAAAAGTTTGATCTGTACAAAAACCAATTGTCCTATGCAGGCATAACAACATCATTAGACATTAAGAGTGCAAAAAAGAGAAATTAGAAAAGAAAACTGGAACTATTTAAGAAAATTGGGAGAATTGGCTTCTAAATTATTTTAGCGCTACCATTTTATCATCTATTTTTCTTAGAACTAAGGTAGAACTTATATCTTATAACTAGAGCAAATAAAGCAATCATTTTTGTATTTTAAAAGATTAATAGACATCCTCAAACATAGCTTGACCAAACTTTATCATGTGAATAAGAGATGACAAGACAGTCACCTATGTAAAAACGATTGCTCAACACAAAATAAAGACAGAGATAAAATATGAAACGCATTTGGAATCAGAATTTCTGAGTAAGTTTTGTATATATATTTTGTACTAATTGGTATTTTTTCTTGCCAATAGCAATAGCAATAGCACTTAGATTTATATACTGCTTCACAGTGTTTTACAGTCTTCTCTAAGCGGTTTACAGTGTCGGCCTATTGCCTCCAACTATATTGGTCCTCATTTTAATGACCTTGGAAAGGATGGAAGGCTGAGTCAATCTTGAGCTGGTGAGGCTCAAAGGCTGGCAGCTGGCAGTCAGCAGAAGTAGCCTGCAGTACTGCATTCTAACCACTGCGCCACCATGGCTGAATACTGATTTAACTTGCATTTTTGGTAGGTCGTCAGTGGGTTGTTTTTAGACTATAGATTTGCCTAGTGCAGTGGAAGATAATTATATCCCAATCTCTCAATGAATTTGTTTCTATGTAATTTCACATACTGAGGAATTCAACTGTTCATTTTATTTTATTTTACAAAATGTAGAGATATCTGCCACAGCAACGCTGGGATAGTTTCAAAATAATACTTGTATCACTAAGATTATTGAAAATTGTTGCCATGAAAACTAAAGCAACTTAAAAATTATTATGGTAAAAGTGAGAATATTTTATTTAATTTTGAAACTTTGTAGTTAATGATGACATAAAATTGGGAAGTTTAGGCAGCACCCAAAATGACAAAATTGAATTGAAATCAAATCTAGACAGACAAAGCTTGGAGAACAAGATGTGCTTTTACTGGAAAAAATGTAAAGGAGAAAAATATATGGACACATACTGTACAAGTCCAAGAAGTTATGACTTGGAATCACAACACTGAAGAAAGTCTTGGGCCTAATCACTGACACTAAGATGAACATAAACCAGCAATGTGAGATAACTAAAAGGACTGCATTAGAAGAAGTATTGTATTAAAAACATACAGAGTCCTTATTTTCCTCAATTCTGTGCTAATGGGGCCACATCAGTATGTCTGTTTACCATTCAGGGCACTACAAAATATTGACAGGTTACAACAGTTTTAGAGGATGACATCAAGGATAATTATAGGAACTAAAGGGCATCTGCTATAAGGACAACATGGAGGAAATTGGAATGTTTAATCTGGTGAAAAGAAATCTGAGAGGAGGCAAGATATCAGTGTTCAAGTATTGATGAGTTTAAGTATAACTCTTGACCACTGACCATCTATTTCAGTACTAGAAGTATCTATGAAACACACTGATAATAAAAGTTTATTTGGTCAAACTCATAATGAAGTATAAAAAATTTCCAGATATCTCTGAAAGAAGCATGTTTACAATCAGGTGCCAGCCTGTCAACTAGAGACATGGCAAGTACAAATGTTGTATTATATTTAATGATACAGTATGTTTTATAGGGATAGATGGAAGAAAGGTATTCCACTCTGTGTGAGATGCATTCTTTTATGTGAGTGGAAAAGTGAGACAAACTATGATTAATACAGGTGAAACTCGAAAAATTAGAATATAGTGCAAAAGTTCATTTATTTCAGTAATGGTGAAACTAATATATGAGATAGACTCATTACAGGCAAAGCGAGATAGTTCAAGCCTTGATTTGTCATAATTTTGATGATTATGGCTTATAGTTCATGAAAACCCCAAATTCACAATCTCAGAAAATTAGAATATTGTGAAAAGGTTCAATATTCTAGGCTCAAAGTGTCCCACTCTAATCAGATAATTAAGCCATAACACCTGCAAAGGGTTCCTGAGCCTTTAAATGGTCTCTCAATCTGGTTCAGTAGGAATCACAATCATGGGAAAGACTGCTGACCTGACAGTTGTGCAGAAAACCATCATTGACACCCTCCATAAGGAGGGAAAGCCTCAAAAGGTAATTGCAAAAAAAGTTGGATGTTCCCAAAGTGCTGTATCAAAGCACATTAATAGAAAGTTATGTGGAAGGGAAAAGTGTGGAAGAAAAAGGTGCACAAGCAGCAGGGATGACCGCAGCCTGGAGAGGATTGTCAGGAGAAGGCCATTCAAAAGTGTTGGGGTCTTTCACAAGGAGTGAACAGAGGCTGGAGTTAGTGCATCAAGAGCCACCACACACAGACGGATCCTGGACATGGGCTTCAAATGTCATATTCTTTGTCAAGCCACTCCTGAACAACAAACAACATCAGAAGCGTCTTACCTGGGCTAAAGAAAAAAAGAACTGGTTTGTTGCTCAGTGGTCCAAAGTCCTCTTTTCTGATGAGAGCAACTTTTGCATCTCATTTGGAAACCAAGGACCCAGAGTCTGGAGGAAGAATGGAGAGGCACACACTGCAAGATGCTGGAAGTCCAGTGTGAAGTTTCCAGAGTCTGTGTTGATTTGGGGAGCCATGCCATCTGCTGGTGTTGGTCCACTGTGCTTCATTAAGTCCAGGGTCAACGCAGCCGTCTACCGGGAGATTTTGGAGCACTTCATGCTTCCTTCCACAGACGAGCTTTATGGGGATGCTGACTTCATTTTCCAGCAGGACTTGGCACCTGCCCACACTGCCAAAAGTACCAAAACCTGGTTCAATGACCATGGGATTACTGTGCTTGATTGGCTAGCAAACTCGCCTGACCTGAACCCCATACAGAATCTATGGGGCATTGCCAAGAGAAAGATGAGAGACATGAGACCGAACAATGCAGAAGAGCTGAAGGCTGCTATTGAAGCATCCTGGTCTTCCATAACACCTCAGCAGTGCCACAGGCTGATAGCATCCATGCCACGCCGCATTGAGGCAGTAACTGATGCAAAAGGGGCCCAAACCAAGTACTGAGTACATATGCATGCTTATACTTTTCAGAGGTCCGATATTGTTCTATGTACAATCCTTGTTTTATTGATTTCATGTAATATTCTAATTTTCTGAGATAGTGAATTTGGGGTTTTCATGAGCCGTAAGCCATAATCATCAAAATTATGACAAATCAAGGCTTGAAGTATCTCGCTTTGCATGTAATGAGTCTTATCTCATATATTAGTTTCACCTTTTAAGTTGCATTACTGAAATAAATGAACTTTTGCACGATATTCTAATTTTTTGAGTTTCACCTGTATGTTCATCAAGCTATTAGTATGCAGTGGCTTGTGTCACACATGACCCTCACAAGGGCAGCAGGGAAATATGTACAGCATGTACTTTTTTTTTTCTTTCTTTAATTTGATTTATATGCCGCCCTTCTCTGGAGACTCAGGGCGGCTTACAATGCGTTAAGCAATAGCCTTCATACTTTTTGTATATTTATACAAAGTCAGCTTATTGCCCCCACAAACTGGCTCCTCATTTAACGTACCTTAGAAAGGATGGAAGGCTGAGTCAACCTTGAGCCTGGTAAGATTCGAACCTGCAGTAATTGCAGGCAGCTGTGTTAATAACAGGGTGCTTTTAAACCACTGTACTACCAAGGCTCTTGAACTGCAATGTATCTAATAAAAAAGCCTTAGATCAGGGGTGAAATCCTCCCAGTTTAGACCAGATCAGGCGATCCGGTAGAGATTGTGGCAGGTGATTCGGAGAACCGGTAGTGATGGCGGCGCAAGGTTCCGCCCACCCGCCAGGGTGTCATTATTTCCTGGTTTTAACCAGGAAGTAATGTGTTTTTACCTCTGCGCATGCACAGCTTTTGCGCATGCGCAGAGGGTGCACGCACGCATGTGATGCGTTGCGTGAGCAAAGCGAGCGCGTGCGTGCGGCATGTGCACTTCTGAACCGGTAAGGAAGGTAAGTAGATTTCACCCCTGCCTTAGACCCATCCTATTAGAATATTAGTAGCACTGGATGTTGTACAAGTGTATGTTCATTAAAATTTTATTCCTAACAAACATGTATCCATAAATAATGGGATTGCCAGCTATGTGCTTCACAATAGGCTGGAACCAGGAAAACCTGTTAAGTATTAAGGCAGAAGCCACTGCATGCAAAGGGAGACAGAGTTACTATTACACTTGATGTACTATATGCACCAAGAAGTATTATACTGGGCAAAAATGAAACTGATTTGTAAAACCAGATGTTGAACAGGATCAGATCTGACTTGGGACAGGAAGCTGTATCCTAGTTGGTGTCTGAGTGCCATTAAAAATCACAAAAGATAAGTGGGAATTATCTATTTCCCCATTTATTTTAAAAAAAGGAAGGGGAGTGACATTTACCCATGAGAGTTAGATTATTTCACAGACTAACTGTAGAAACACAGGTTTTATAGTCGTAAGAGATAATAAACAACATTCACCCACATGAAATAATTTACATTCACACTGGAAGAAGCAGATTGGGTGATTCTTAAATGGAGTAGATAAATTCTCCAATGTTCTGTTATTTAGAAAACTGAAAATGTAAGAGTGAGGCTTCATCTTCAGATGCTACTGATGTGCTGGTCAAAGCAGAGCTGTGCTGAAGGGGCGGGAGCTGAACTTTAACAGAATAACAGAGTTGGAAGGGATCTTGGAGGTCTTCTAATCCAACTCCCTGCACAAGCAGGAGACCCTATACCATTTCAGTGAAATGGCTATCTAATCTCTTCTTAAAAACCTCCAGTGATGGAGCACACAGAACTTCTGAAAGCAAGCCATTCCACTGGTTAATTGTTTCACTATCAGGAAATTTCTCCTTAGTTCTAAGTTGGTTCTCGCCTTGATTACTTTCCATCCATTGCCTTCTAGTGCTTTGTAAATAGATTGATGCCCTCTTCTTTGTGGCAGTCCCTCAAATATTGGAACACTTTTATCATGTTACGCTTAGCCATTCTTTTCAGTAGAGTAGACCACACATACCCAATTCCTGCAACTGTTCTTCATGTTTTAGCCTCCAGCCCCCTAATCATCTTTGTTGCTCTTCTCTGCGCTCTTTCCAGAGTCTCAACATCTTTTTAAAATTGTGGCAACGAATACTGGATGCAATACTCAAAGTGTGGTCTCACCAAGGCATTATAAAGCAATACTAACACTTCACATGATCTTGATTCTATTCCTCTGTTAATGCAGCCTAGGATTGCATTGACTTTTTTGGTGACTGCAGCACACTGCTGGCTTATATTTAAGTGATTGTCCACTAGGACTCCAAGATCCCTTTCCCTCTGTTGCTTGATATCTTTTCCAGTATCTTCCCAGATACTGATGTCAGGCTGATTGGTCTGGATCAATTTTTCTCCCTTTTTTGAATATGGGAACCACATGACTACTTTTCCAGTTCTCTGGTAATTCCCTGGTGCACCAGGATCTTGGTCAAGATATGGTTTCAATGGTTCCGAGATCATGACTGCCAGCTGCTTCAGAATTCTGGGATGTAATCCATCAGGTCCTAGTGATTTGAACCCTAATCTCTTACTATTTTCTTGCCTACTTTAATTTCTGTTCCTAGTCTGTCTTTTATGGTTCTGTTTTTGGTAGGTTGGGGTATTTTTTTCTTTTTGTGTGAAGACAGATGCAAAGAATGAATTAAGAAGCTCTGCTTTCTCTCTAATGCTCATTATTTCCTTGGCTTCTCCTCCCATTAGTGGACAAATTGTTTCCTTGACTTTTTTCTTGTTTTTTCCATGTTGAAAGAAACATTTTTTATTGTTTTTTACATTTGTTGCAAGTCTTAGTTCATTCTGAGTCAAAATCTATTTTGAGGCCTGAACAATTTATATAATTTGTAATTACTATGTTGATGTTGTTTTTAAGATTTGAGATAAATTATATAGGTAGTGTGAATCTTAAATGTAAGAATCATCAGAGAAGCCAAAGTACCAGATGTATATTTAAAAACAAAATGCATGGAGTCTCTTCACACTTCTAATTACAATAAAGCTTCTTTATTGAAAAAAAAAAAGCAAAATTTCAAAACAGCATGTTGATATGAAATAATGAAACAATATGAAACATTACTTGGAACAAAATTATGTGCTTCCTCTGATATGAACAAGTCTTTGTGAAATAGGGAGCCTCAATAGAGATGGAAATATTTCAGTTATGTATAATATTTATTGAATAGAGTGTTTACCCCAAAATTTATAGAACTTTGGGGTTCTACATATATAGTAGTGGCAAAATTGTCGAAACCTTTTGGGAAAAGTGTTTTTTCTAAACTAGCAAATAACACCACTTTTTTTTTTTGGAGTAGTACCTTAAAATTATATATCAATGGAAAGATAATTTAATCAATCCTTTTATGAAGGATTTGCTATTAGAATAGCAGTTACAGTATAAAGAAGAAAAGTGAAACACATAGAAAAAATGAGATATACAAAAATTATCACCTTAGTTAACACTTAGTTGGGTAACCTTTAGCATGACTTACAGCTTTACAATGTCTTCCCATGGAGTAAACCAAGTCTTTTAGTTCTGCAGCTGTTATAATGTGAAACCAAGACTGAATGATTGCTTCTATTAACTGGGTTTTATTGCTGAGTTGCTTCTGACTAGCAAGTTTCTTTAGTCAGCTCCATAGATTTTCAATTGGGTTAAGGTCTGGGCTATTCCCAGGCCATTCCAGCAGTGGAATATGATTATCTTGAAACTCAAAAAAAAAAAAAAAAAAAGTGGTGTTGTTAGCCATCAAACCTCAAAAATACACTTTTCCCAAAAAGTTTCCACAATTTTGGTCACTAGTGTATGAGTTCTATAGTATAGTTCTATAATAAAAATGAGAATTGTATATTTAGTCAGTTTAATCAATATGTTTAATCAAGACTTGCTGCATTACTTGATCAAATAAGAAAAAATGCTTACCCCAATGCCACCACATGGAAGCCTGACAAACAGTGATGTTAGAGAGCCTGGAGGAATCAGAGTAGAGTAAAACATTGTTAAAATTACAAAATACATGTAATTTGGAAGTAATATAAAAAATTGTCATCAAAACTATCCATTTCTACAGTAATATTAGATGCTGAATGTGACACTGATTATCTCAGTCTCTAAACTTGACTCAGTTGCATCTTTTCTGGAGCAAGTCTATAGAGAATTTGGATTGGGTCTTTAATGTCAAACACCTAAAGTAGAGATCAAAAGTTTTAAACTCTTAAGAAAAGAAAAATATTTGATATTGATATTTTAAAATCAACTTGCTCTTTTACCTACAATCTTCTCCTCATGAATAAATCAGCTTAAAAACTCAGTTGGCCAGAAAGTTTTAAGTTTTAAACAGGCTGAAATTGATGTAGTTAAGAATATCATATTCCTAGGTAAAGGATATAGAATATTACCTGAAGAAGATACCAACCTGCCTGCAAAAGGGAACAATCCCTTTTGAATATTTCTTCAGTGGCAAGTGGCAAGTGACAAGGGCTTAGACTTTCAGTGAGATTCAAGGAATGTCAGGAGAAACTTCTCTAGAAGTTGGGACCACTCTATAAGTACAGTGAAGTGTACAGCAGTAAATGTACACAAATGTACAGAAGAAAATGGCCTTTCATCGCCTCCAATTCTATCTCACCTCCGATGTATTCAATAACAGAACTCCTAGCACTGCGAGATTCCCCCCTCTCGCAAGTTTGGCCCTCCCAGTTATCTAGGGCCACCCTCAAGGACGGGTTTTGGAACCCCGAGAGGTGGTATGCTAAAAACCGGAAGCTTTGGGGTTTTTTAGATAGTTTTTCAAATTCTATTTTAAGGGGATCTGGGAGGAGGGTGGTTTCCAATGTAAATAATGAGGCTGGGGGGCCTCCCAGGAGGGGGGTGGGTTGTATGGGTTCAGGGATTAACCCGCGAGGGACGGGGTCTAGTCCATCTGAAGAGCACGGCGGAGGAGATGCAGAATCTGGGGCCAAGGAGAGGGTTAGAGCTTGTGCTGTTGATAGACATTACATCAGTACTGTAGGTGGGAGGG
Source organism: Arizona elegans (assembly GCA_022577455.1). Taxonomy (NCBI): domain Eukaryota; kingdom Metazoa; phylum Chordata; class Lepidosauria; order Squamata; family Colubridae; genus Arizona; species Arizona elegans. The sequence continues at coordinate 164,180,135 of JAKOOJ010000001.1, forward strand.
GCAGATATGGCGGGAGTAGGGGGCCACATCAAGTTGCGGGAGTGCGCGCTCACTGTCTTCAAGCGGTGGCACGCTCCGGCCCCCAATGCTCTTCTCATTCCCCAGGTGGCACAGACCCTCAGGCCCTGGGCCTTCGGCTGATGCTATGCAATGCCAGGTCCGTGGTAAATAAAGCCCCCCTCATTTGTGATCTTGTTCAGGAGGGGGGAGCGGACCTGGTGGGTATTACGGAGACCTGGTTGGGCCAGGAGGGGGGAGTCCCTCTCGTAGAGATGTGCCCACCCGGTTTCCGGGCATTTCATCAGCCAAGGTCACAGGGAAGGGGCGGGGGGGGTGGCAGTTATCATTAAAGAGGGTCTTAGTCCGAGGGAGGCCACTGTTCCTCAGACGGCCGGATGTGAGTCCCTCCTTGTGAAGTGGGGTCATGGGGTGCAGATGGGCCTGCTGGTTACGTACCTGGCTCCCTGCAACGTGGCAGCGGCCTTGCCTGAGCTACTCAACGTTATAGCCGCGGTGGCGATTGATACCCCTAGACTTATGGTCATGGGGGACTTCAACCTGCCATCTGTCGGTGAGGCGTCTGAGGTGGCTCAGGAGTTCATGGCTTCCATGACGGCCATGGACCTGACCCAATTAGTTCATGGCCCTACTCACACGGGGGGAAACACGCTGGACCTGGTTTTTGTCTCTGGTCAGTGGCTGAGTGGACTCGAGATAGGGGATATAGCGATCGAGCCCTTGTCATGGTCAGATCACTCCCTCCTTCGCTTTGACCTTCGAACCGCCACACCCCACTGCAGGGAGGCGGAACCGATGAGGTGGTTCCGCCCCAGGCGCCTGATGGACCCAGATAGGTTTCAGACGGAGCTTGGGCCATTTCCTGAGGCTCTGGCACATGGCTCGACTGAAGATCTAGTGGCTGCCTGGGATAGGGCGGCCACTGGAGCTTTGGACCGGGTCGTGCCTTTGCGGCCTCTGACCCGGCGTCGATCTCACCTGGCTCCCTGGTTCACCAAGGAGCTGAGGGAGATGAAACGCCGGAAAAGACGCCTGGAGAGCAGTTGGAGGGCCAGCCGTTCTGAATCTGACCGAACACTGGTAAGGTCTCATATTAAGACCTACCTGGTGGCAATAAAAGCGGCAAAGTGTAACTATTTTTCCGCTCTTATTGCGTCATCAGATAATCGCCCGGCCGCCCTGTTTAGGGTGACCCACTCCCTGCTCCACCAGGAAGCACCGGAGGACCCCTTGGAGGGTAGAGCCGAGGACTTTGTACAATATCTGTATGACAAAATCGCTCAGATTCGGGAAAATTTGGACTCTGACTGGGTAGGTTCGGGAGGGAGGATGGAGGCAAGTCTTGAGAATATTACCTGGGAAGAGTTTGATTCTGTGACTCTGGAAAACGTGGACAAGATACTGGGCAGACTGAGCGCGGCCACATGTTTATTGGACCCGTGTCCCTCCTGGCTGGTGCTGGCCTCTCGGGAGGTTACACGAGGCTGGCTCCAGGGGATTATAAATGCTTCCTTGAGAGAGGGTGTCTTCCCTGCCGCCTTGAAGGAGGCGGTGGTGAGGCCTCTCCTCAAGAAGCCTTCCCTGGACCCAGCAGTGTTGGCTAATTACCGTCCAGTCTCCAACCTTCGCTTCGTTGCAAAGGTTGTTGAGAGTGTGGTAGCGCGACAGCTTCCTCAGTACTTGGATGAATCGGCTTATCTAGATCCGTTCCAGTCGGGCTTCAGGCCTGGATACAGCACGGAAACGGCATTGGTCGCATTGGTAGATGATCTCTGGAGGGCTCGGGACAGGGGTTGCTCCTCTATCCTGGTCCTATTAGATCTCTCAGCAGCTTTTGATACCATCAACCATGGTATCATGCTGCACCGGTTAGAAGAGTTAGGGGTGGGGGGCACCGTGTTGCGGTGGTTCTCCTCCTTTCTCTCTGATCGGTCGCAGTCTGTGTTGACAGGGGGGCAGAGGTCGACCCCGAGGCCCCTTGTATGTGGGGTGCCACAGGGGTCGGTTCTCTCACCCCTTCTGTTCAACATTTATGTGAAGCCGCTGGGTGAGATCATCCGTGGTTTTGGGGTGAAGTATCATCAGTATGCTGATGATACTCAGCTATACATCTCCACCCCGGACCACCCCAATGATGCCCTTAAAGTGATGTCCCAGTGCCTGGAGGCCATACGGATCTGGATGGGGAGGAACAGACTCAGGCTCAACCCATCCAAGACCGAGTGGCTGTGGTTTCCGATGTTCCGATATAGTCAATTGGTGCCATCATTGACTATTGGGGATGAGTCATTGCCCCCCACGGAGAGGGTTCGCAACTTAGGCGTCCTCTTGGACTCACGGCTGTCTTTAGAAGAACACTTGACGGCTGTGGCCGGGAGGTCTTTTTATCAGGTTCACCTGATTCGCCAGTTGCGTCCCTTTCTGGATCGGGACTCGTTAAATACGGTCACTCATGCCCTCGTCACTTCACGCCTGGACTACTGTAATGCTCTCTACATGGGGCTCCCCTTGAGGAGCACCCGGAGGCTCCAGCTGGTCCAGAATGCGGCCGCGCGGGTAGTTATGGGAGCAGCATGGCGCTCCCATGTGGCTCCCCTCCTGCGCGAGCTGCACTGGCTCCCTGTGGTCTTCCGGGTGCGCTTCAAGGTCTTAGTTACCACCTTTAGAGCACTCCATGGCTTAGGACCGGGGTACTTACGAGACCGCCTTCTGCCACCAATAGCCTCTCACCGCCCAGTATGCTCCCATAGAGAGGGGCTTCTCAGGGTGCCGTCAGCCAAACAATGTCGACTGGCGGCCCCCAGGGGGAGAGCCTTTTCTGTGGGGGCACCCACCATCTGGAACGAGCTCCCCCCAGAGATACAGAAGATTCCGGACCTGCGCACTTTCCGCCGTGCCCTCAAAACATTCCTGTTTCAGCAGGCCGGCCTGGCCTAACTTTCCCTTTATATTGCTTTTTTTGATTTTATTTTAAACTGGGATGTATTAAATGTATTTTTATCGTTCACTGTTCACCGCCCTGAGTCCCTTAGGAATAGGGCGGTATATAAATTTAATAAATAAATAATAAATAAATAAATAAATGTGATAAATAAAGATTTATTTAAAATAAAGTGCCAGTTTAAACATTTTTTGTTATTCCCTTATGCTTCAGTAATATTGGGATCACTTCAGTATATGGATATTATAACTACCAGATTATCTAAATTGACTTTTTCAACTTGGTGACTTTTTCTTGAAAAAATACTCTCCCAAATATTATATGCTTGCAATGTTGTAACTGTGATTGGACGGAGGAAGAAAATAACACTAGTCTAGAAGAATTGTTTCTCTTTGGTCAGGTATCCCATCAACTTTATTTATTCCTATTTAGAAAAGGAATTAGCAGACAGGAACATAATTCAGTAGATAAACTCTTTAACACCATGTAAGAGTCTTAGATGACAGAAATGACTGACGACTCAAGATGTGTCATTTTGAAGAATATTTACATAGTCAAGATTAGTTGTTTTCAGCACTTCATAACTACCTGTCAACCGTAAGGTTGGAGGATGATTGCCTGATGAGGCTGTGGGGCAGGACATCATATTAACATGGTGATGGGCATGGGATGTTCAAGACTAGAAGGCACGCCGTTACAGGAGAAGATGCTCCGAATGTGTAGTATTGGTAGCATGTGCCAACCCTGAGCTCACTCTCAGCCATTGGACAACATATCCGTGGGAGCCTGGGGGTTTGTCAGATCAGTCAATAATGAGGGTCCCCTTATCCCTCACTGAGAAGGAGCGAGTCAAATTGGCATGCCTCACTGAGACTTGGCTGACTCAGAAGCCGGGGACCCTAAGTTTAGGGTTTGGCACAAATCAAGACCCCAAAGCAGGGAATGAAGGGGGGCAGCAGAGGTCCAAGAATCCCTCTTGGCTTTTAGGGGCCTTGCTTCTCAGGTCTTTGGTTGTGAGCTCATGGGATCAGTTGGGATTGCTGCTAGTGCACTAGCCTCCCTGCTGCATAGCAACCTCCCTGCCTGAGCTGCTGGAGGCCATCTCAGAGTTGGTGGTGGTGTTCCCCAAACTTATGGTCCTGGGAGACTTGAACTTACTATCCCTGGGTTGGGCCTTGTAAGCGGCCCAGAAGTTTATGGTCACCATGTTGGCCATGGGCCTACCCTAAATCATCCTGGATTCAACTCAGGACAGTGGTCACACACCAGATATGATCTAGTCAGAAGAAGGGCAACATGATTAGATGGGGAATCTAATGTTATATCCCACCATGGTGGGATCATGCCCTGATGTTCTTGAGATTCTATTATGTAGGAGGTTGGACCCATTTGAGTAGTCTGTCCCCAGCAACGGATGGACCCAAATGAGCTCCACAGGGAATTGGGAAATATCCTGGGGGATTACCACATGGTCCTGCTGAAGTTCTGGTTATGTCCTGGAACCAAAGGGCAGCCAAGGCTTTGGACAGGATCATGCCTGTGTGGCCTGTCTTGACCCATCACTTCTGACACTCCTCCCTGGTTCATGGAGGGAGGAACTGTGAGTTCTGAAAAGAGTCAAGAGATATTTAGAGGGCCACTGGAGTAAAATGAGGGATGAATCCAACTGGACACAATTTAGAGCTGCAGTTAGGCCTATCTTGTGGTTTAAGTAGTGAAAGACCCTGATTTCTCTGCCCTTATTGTGTCCGCACAGTGTTGCCCAGTGGCCCTGTTCAGAATCGCAGTCCCTCTAGGGACAGGAGGGCTCAGGTGATAATTTTCAGGGCCCTGAAGAGGAATTTGTGAAACACCTGATGGATAAAGTCACTCAAATTTGTCCCAGTTGGAGCCCATGTATAGTGCATTTCAGATTAACTGGGAACAATTTGATTTTGTTGGACATGATGAAATCACAGAAGCAGAATTCCCACTGATGTCCCTTCAATTGCCCGCTGCCCTATTCCCGAGATGGAAGGCGAAGAGAACAGCTGAGTGGGATGAGCACAGAGAACGAGGTTACCTGACCGCTCTCCATAGCCCATTGGTTGAGCAGCTGAGGGACAGATTCGAGCACATGGAGATCCAGAGAACAGAACCGATGCACCGACTTGGGCCACTTTTAGTGATAGTGGCTAGGGCTGCCCAGCCACTCCTAATGCACTGGAGCCTGAGCCTGACCATGGCAGCCCAGGTGGCCAGTCTACCCCCTCAGACAGCAGCAGTAGCAAGCCAGGGACTGAGACAAAGCCCCTGTGACAAGTGGCAAGCCCGAGCCCTCTGCAACAGCAATAAGCGGCAAGCCTGACTAGGGAGCCTTGGGTTCCTCCTGGCTGGGCTGGGTGCTCTCTGTGGGCCTTCTACCCAGGCCCTGGCTGGTTCCCTAGTCCATGGGCACCCACTCCTCCTCTGCCACCAGTAGACCCACCAAAAATAAAGGCCATGTTTGACAGAGACCTGGAGAAATTGGCATTTTTCCTCAACCAGGTGTGGGCTCATCTAGACTGCTATGCCCCACCTACCCATTGGAAGTGGTGATGGTGAATGTCATGGCCGCTAACCTAGAGGGGGAAGCTGCAGAGTGGGTGATAAAATTCCATGATGAAGACACGCCAAACTGGGGAATGTTTGATTTTGCAGTATTCCTTTGCAGTATCCTTCCATGCCCACCAAGCCACACCCACACCCACAGAACCAGTAGTAAAAAAATTTGGATTTCACCACTGCATTGAGGTCTCCTCCCCCTCAAGCAAGGGAGAGGGAACTCTGGCCGAGAGAGACCAGCAGCCCGCTTCCTATGATGGTAAAGATGAGGGTGAAGGCGACCCGATGGTAAGTGAAGCCATCTGCTCCTTTGCCACTAAAATCATGGGGCCAAAGTCAGGAGTTCAGGGAGAGGTGGATGCCCTAATAGACTCAGGTTGCACCTAGTGCCTAATTAGCCTACCAACGGTGCTGAAGCGAGGAGACTGTCCCAAGCCCTGAGGTTCAAGCAGGTCGATGGATCACTGATAGGTTCTTCCACAATGCACCTCACTGAACTAGTGTGGCTAGAGATGGGCCAACATTGGGAGATTATCCAATTTGTGATGGTCCCAAAGATAACTGAGACAGTAATTCTGGGACTATCCTAGCTTGACAAATGGAGCCCAACGATTTGGTGGGAAGGGGGAGAGAAGAAAATGAGGTTAGGAAGAGTCTTTCTCCCTCCTCAAAGCAGCCAGGAGGGAGGAGCTGTCCAGCACTGGACAGCTCCTAAAGGAAACAAGTTCCTGATAGCCACATCTGAGCAACTGCCAGGGACCCAGCTAATCCCCAAAATGTACTGGGAACTAGCAGATGTTCAGTGAGAAAGAATGTGACATGCTAAACCTCCACCGCCCCACTAACTATGCAACTGAGATCCTGCCAAGCGTGAAACTCCCCAAACAAAAAAATATACTCCATGACCCCAAAGGAAATGAAGAAGCTGAGGGACTACATTGACAAAAACCTAGGACAAAGAGTTTCATCCAACCGGCAAAATCCCATGTGGCTATTCCCATAGGGATAATGTGTTGATTTTAGGGATATAAATGGTGTGTGTGTGTGTGTGTGTGTGTGTGTGTGTGTAGAACATGTACCTCCTCTCCCTAATGAAGGACATGTTGGCTCATCTAGCAAAGAGGAAGATCTTCACCAAGCTAGACCTGAGGGAGCATATTACAGAATGAGGATCAAAGAGAGGGATGGAAAACCGCATTTAATTGCCTACTGGGGAGCTTCCAATTCAAAGTAATGCCATTTGGGCTCCAAGGAGCCTCTGCGGTTTTCATGCAACTCATCAACAAGGTGCTACATGAGCATCTGTATAAGGGGGTCTTAGTATACTTAGATGACATCCTCATCTTCACTGAAACAATGTAGGAGCACATCAAACTGATCCGCCAGGTACTGAAAAAGCTCCTGGCTGCAAACCTATATGCTAAATTGTCAAAATGTGAGTTCCATAAGACTTCCCTTGACTACCTAGGCTATTGAGTATCAAGCGAGAGGGTAGAAATGGACCCAGGAAAAGTAAAAGCCATCCTGGAGTGGCAACCCCCTTGAACCCAGAAGCTTTTTGGGGTTTGCAAACTTCTACCAGCAGTTCATCCCCTCCTTCGCCAAAGCAGTCCTGCCAATCACTGAAGTGCTAAAGACAGGAAAAGCCGGGGGAGGGGGGAACCATGGCCCAGCCAACTGCTAGAGTGCACTGTGGAGTGCCAGGAAGCATTTGAGAAACTCAAGCAGTTATTCAACAACAAACAAATCCTGGACTTCCGCTGGCACCGCCGGTGCCGCTGCAGCTCCTTTGTGAGCTCCTAACCCCGGGATCTGTAAAACCGCCAAAACAGCGTAAATCAGCCGTTTTGGCGGCTGGAACTTCTCCCTCGGGCAAAGAGGGGGAGGTGAGTACTCAGGTGTATAGGGTAGAGCAGTGTTTCCCAAACTTGGCTATTTTAAGATGCATGGACTTCAACTCCCAGAATTCCCCAGCCAGTATGCCTGGTTGAGGAATTCTGGGAGTTGAAGTCCATACATCTTCAAAGGGTCAAGTTTGGGAAACACTGGGGTAGAGCCCCCCCAAAACCTCCAGGATTAATCCTGGAGGTGCAGAGGGTGAGGGCTCCCCAAACACCTGGAAAGCAGCTCCAGACTCGGGATTCCGTCTCTGACGGAACAAGGCGCCGCGACCATCCCTGCGAAACAAGTGATTTCAAGGATTGATTTTTATGCAGGCAGAACAAAACAGGAAAGCTTCTCGCAAGTATTTTTCTTTCCTTTAACTCTGATGAATAATGAGTCCTTTCAGATTTGAAAGTTTTAAAGAGATCCAAAATGGTGCTGATAGAGAACGGAAGTCTAAGAAGAAAGTGATTGTTAAAGCTTGTTTGCGCTTGTTAAGGTCGTTATAGCTGTCAGTACTTTGAAGCTTTGCTGAATGAAGTGGGAATTTAAGTTTGCAGCATAAGAAAAGATGGCAGAGGCAAAGATTTTTGAAGAGAATGGAGGTTTCTCAGCACAGCAATTCAGCAAGTGTACAAACACTGACAGTGGATTTTTTGGAAGCATGGCAAAAATCATTTATGGAAAGACTGGATGAGATCTTTGAGAAGTTTATTACTCAAATTGATAATAAAGTTGCAATGTTGAAAGAGGAGGAGGAAGAAGTAATTAAAGTAAAAGCGCCTGAGGAACATGGAAAGGATGTTTCCCAAATTATGAATAAGCTGATGGGCTTGAAGGAGGTTAATCCGGAGATATGGAGAGAGATCTATCCAGAGGTTTTGATGCAGATGAGAGGAAAAATGCCGGGAGAAGCTTGGATTTTCAAGATATCAAGAAGGATTAGAAATGGAACATTACAATTTCTTTATAAAAATGGATTTTTAATCCTAATTAAAGAGGTGTGTTTCTTAAAAGGAATTACTTTGCGAGCTGCACAGGATTGGAAGATAAAATTACAGTTGAATACACAAAAGCTTGTAAAAATAAAAGATGGTGGAATAAAGCGGAAGAAGAAGGCTCGGAAAAAACCAGGGGGAAATGGAAGTGGAAGAATTTTATTTCTCTTTGTTAGGCAGGATAACATGGTGAATGATTATATTGGTATTCAAGATTTTTATTAAGGATATGATTTGTTTGGTTTTGATTTTCTTTTTAATTTATGACTGGATGTTTCAACTGTTAAACGCGAATTTTTATAATTGTATTGGTATTCAAGACATGATTAATTTTTATTAAGGATATGATCTGTATGGTTTTGAAAATTTTTTACTTATGATTAGATGGATTATGTTAAATTTAAGGTTATATACATTAATGTTATTCTGTGGAGGTGATTGTATTGGTATTCAAGACATGATTAATTTTTTATTAAGGATATGATTTGTTTGGTTTTGAAATTTTTTTTTATTTATGATTGTATTGGTATTCAAGACATGATTAATTTTTATTAAGGATATGATCTGTATGGTTATGATTGGATGGATTATATTTAAAAATTACTTCAAGTAATGGATTAAAAAAGAAACTTTCTTTTGGATGTTAAATTTAAGGTTATAGATTTCTCAATATATTTTCAAGGGCTTTAAATTGTATATTTTGTTTTACATTAATGTTATTCTGTGGAGGAACAAGTTGGTTTTGTTTATTGTTGAATTAATTGGGATTAACTACCTTTAAGCAAGAAAAGTTATATTTTGTTTTGAACAAGGAGAGTTAAAGTACAAGTGATAGATAAATCTATAGATAGTTAGTCTGTGGGATCTTTTATTAAGGTTTGTTAAATGTTTTTACCCTGTATTTGTTCTGGGAAGTCCGGGGAGGGGGGTGGGGGTTGGGATAGGAGGGGGGAAGGGAGGGGGGATATATATATACATAAGCTATCTGAGTCTCCCAGAGAGCAACGCAGAGTTGCAGTTTGTCAACAGAAAAAAAGCTCTGAAGCTGGTGAATGAGATTTCACACAGTCAGAGCTGCAGAACAACCTAGCTTACGTAGGTAAAACCTGGCTAGAAAGAATATGCACATAAAAGCCTACGAAAAACAGAAAAAGACACATTGTACCTTTACAGGGGGAATATCTGAGAAGTGGGTGTGGCTCACCGACGAAGCCTTATAAGGCAGAAATAGCTATCTGAGTCTCCCAGAGAGTAACGCAGAGTTGCAGTTTGTCAACAGAAAAAAAGCTCTGAAGCTGGTGAATGAGATTTCACACAGTCAGAGCTACAGAACAACCTAGCTTACGTAGGTAAAACCTGGCTAGAAAGAATATGCACATAAAAGCCTACGAAAAACAGAAAAAGACACATTGTACCTTTACAGGGGGAATATCTGAGAAGTGGGTGTGGCTCACCGACGAAGCCTTATAAGGCAGAAATAGCTATCTGAGTCTCCCAGAGAGCAACGCAGAGTTGCAGTTTGTCAACAGAAAAAAAGCTCTGAAGCTGGTGAATGAGATTTCACACAGTCAGAGCTGCAGAACAACCTAGCTTACGTAGGTAAAACCTGGCTAGAAAGAATATGCACATAAAAGCCTACGAAAAACAGAAAAAGACACATTGTACCTTTACAGGGGGAATATCTGAGAAGTGGGTGTGGCTCACCGACGAAGCCTTATAAGGCAGAAATAGCTATCTGAGTCTCCCAGAGAGCAACGCAGAGTTGCAGTTTGTCAACAGAAAAAAAGCTCTGAAGCTGGTGAATGAGATTTCACACAGTCAGAGCTGCAGAACAACCTAGCTTACGTAGGTAAAACCTGGCTAGAAAGAATATGCATATATATATATATATATATATATATATATATATGATTTTTTTTAATTGCAAAAGTTTTACAGTTACATTTTCACCTCATTTCCCCCCCCCTCAACCCACCCCAAACTCCCCAACCTCATTCTCCCTAACCCTCCCTAAGCCTCCCCTCCCCCCGGACTTCCACAGAATATACTCACATCAGAACCCCCCCCTTTATATAAAATTTGAACCCCTCCATCCCCCATATAATTTTTCATCTTCACTAAGTTAAAATATTTCTATCTTAACATAACATTTTCAATTAAAAGCTATTTGATACTTCCTGGTTTGGTATTTGTTCTGCACATAATCTATCCACTTTTTCCATTCCCATTCATAAGTCTCTTGTGAACAATCTTTTATATATATGATTGATTTTTTGTTTAAGTGTATATGATGTATGCTGACCATGAAATAAAATTTTAATTTTTAAAATTTAATTTTTTAAAATTTCCTGGGAGATTAGGATTTGTTTGTTGTTGTTTTTTTTAAAAAAACAACAATAAACAAATCCTAATCTCCCAGGATGAGTTGGCATGGAAAGGTCCCAAATTATACATCCCCAGCACCCTCTGTGTCCAGGTTCTGCAAAGAAACCACGACGCCAAGCAAGCTGGTCACTTTGGATTTCTAAAAACATGGCATCTGATGTGAAGACAATTTTGGTGGCCAGCAATGAAAAAGGACACTGAAAGCTTTGTAAAGAGCTGCGCAATATGTGCAGCAATGAAAAAAAGGCCTGGAAAGCCCCCGGGACTGTTACAAGTAGCCGAGCTGTTACGAACACTGGGAGGAAATAGTAATGGACTTTATCATGGAACTCCCAGAAAGCGGGGGGAAACACCATAATTTGGACAGTGATTGATCTTTTTTCAAACAGTCTCACTTCATTGCCTGTTCTGGCCTCCCTTCAGCCCACAAACTGTCAAAGCTGTTCCTGAAGCATGTCTACTGACTGCATGGAATCCCAAAGAGAATCATATCTGATTGAGGGGTCCACTTCACAGCCAAATTCTGGAGGGAGTTTGTACTTGGGTCTTCCCAGGGGTTTAGTTCAGCTTTTCATCCAAGTACTAATGGGATGGCAGAATGAACTAACGCAGGAGTCTCTAAAGCTTTGCTGGCTGAGGAATTCTGGGAGTTGAAGTCCACAAGTCTTAAAGTTGCCAAGTTTGGACACTCCTGAGCTAACGCAATGATAGAGCAGTACTTGAGGTGTTTGTCAATTACCAACAAATCAATTGGGCTGACTTCTTACCTTTCTGTGAGGTGGCATACAACACTGTATATAGCAGCATGGGCTTTATGCCTTTTAAGGGGTGGAGTTCATCCCCATTACATCATAACACAATGACTATCTGTACTTAATAAATAGCTCAGCCCTGAGCAGGGAATGAGACAAGAATGAGTAATGTCCCCTTTATTATTTAATGTATTAGACAATGAATATATAAGAAAATGTTATGGTGAAATTAGAGATGGATTGTCATTAAATTGCCTGTTCAGGTAGACCTAGCTTACAACTTCCTTGTGCAGCAACTGTTGAAAGTTATAGGGGTGCTGACTAAGGCATGCATTTATGACCTTTGCAGCATCTTTCATGCATGGATTCTCTATTATAGTCAGTCAATACACATGATATTGGGCCTGACTCTTTTTTTTAAAAAAAAATCTCAGAGAAACTGCTTAAATTCCAGACACTCTTGCATTAGACACTGAATTCCAATGATGAACATGTTGAACATGGCAAACTCTTATTCAATTCTGGGGTCTCTATCCAGACACAGCACAGCAAGAAAGATGAATAAAAAATCTCTATCTAAACCGAGCCAATCATGGAAGCTGAAGAGGACGGGCAGCATATCACGCTAAAAACAAAAAACCTGAGAAGGCAGCCTCTTGCTCTCTCTGGAACTGAGTAATCGATTTTATATCCTCTCCTAGGAAAGAAATATGCAGACACACTTGAAAATAAAATATTTTGTTAAATGTTCCAGTGATAAGTAAAGTAGCTCAAATTTCCGCAAAGAAGAAAGGATTGTGTTGGTGATTCACTACTTAGAGCAGAGATGTCAAATCCAAGGCCCATGGGCCAGATCTAACCTGCGATGTAGTTATATCTGGCCCATGGAGCCACCCTGGAAACAGCGAAGGACTGGCCTGCAGCACCTCAGTCCATCCCAGGCCAACCGGGCATGGCGGTGGCCATCTGGGCTGGAACACGTTCAGCCTTAGATCTGTGAGGCCGGCCTGGAGCCAGCGAGGTGCCATCCCCGCTCCACCCCTAGGCACATACACATGAGACAGAGAGCGCGCACAGGGCCTGGCATCCCTAGGGATCATCTTGCCTCGCAGGCTGACTGTGTTCTGAGTGCTTCCCTTTCACTCAGGATGCCAGCACTTGCCATCTCCTGTGCACACCCCCAGAGGGCAAGAGCGAGAGATGGTCTCTCACAGGCTCCAGGGCAGCTGAATGGGTTAGCTCTAAGGCCAACTGCATTCAGGCCCAGATGACAGCCACAAGTTGTAGATCAGTGCACAATCGGCTTGGACTGGGCCAAGGTGACACCAACCCTTTGCTGTTTCCAGGGTGGCCCCATGGGCCAGGGAGAGAGTTTGGTAGCAGTGCTGATGGCCGTGGCTTTCCCACGTGGGGGAGGGGCGGTCCCAGTGAAAGGGAAGCCAGGTTGCAAGGCCAGGCTCAGAAGGGGACGAGAGGAGGGGGAGAGACTGGCAACGCTTCCCTTTTACTGGGACAGCCCCTGTCCCCATTGGAAAGCTTGTGCCCAGTGCCTGCCCCTGAAGCGAATCTAGCTGAGGCCATTTTTGAGGCTTCAGGGTTGCCACAAGACAGAAGAAGAGACAGGGAGGGGGAAAATAGGTAGCTGGGGTTTGTAGTCAAAACAAAAAGTTTTCTTGTGGGAACCAAAGACATTCTAACAAGTGCTGGGGAGAGAAGGAGTGGAGTAACCAAGCAACCAGCCAGCACCTCTATTGGACAATGTGACTGATGAAGGAAGGGGAAGGGGAACTTTCATTTTTTAATTAGGTGAAAACCGTGGGAACTTTCAGAGTCAGTTTTCACCAGTTGTGCCAATACGATGTATCCAATAAATTGTTCTTTGAGAACCTGCCTCAGAATTCTGCTTTCTATGGGTGCATTACTTGGAACGCTGACATTAAACTGACTCCCCCTTAACGCTCCAGGCTAACCAGAGGAGCTCTCCAGGGTCCTGAGCCCCGGCTGCTCACCCGATCTACCAAGGGAGCACAAAAGACTCATGGATTATTGCAGAGATGGAGAAGCGGGTGTCAACGTTCCAGAAAACCCCAACTCCGAGTAAAGACGCGGATGCAAGCATTTTTCAAAGTTCTCTTTACTAGAATAGGTAAACTGGCACATCTGGGAAAACCTGAATCTGAAAGGTCCGGGTTCTCCCTCAGTAAATAAAAACCCCCAAAACCATCCCCTCACTCCTCAGTTGATCACATGCTCCAATCAACCTCCGTCCCATCTCGACTCAGCACCCTGACCACTCCTTCTCCAGATGCCGGATCGCCCTGACCTTGACCAACAGGAAGAATGCTATTATGTCTACAAACAACCCCTCTATTATATCCCCCCTCCTACTTTCCCACATGAGAAAGTGGCAGCATGGAAGCTTCCGACATAATATGACTTCCAATGCTGACAGGGGTCCCCCCACTCCCGGCAGAAAAAAACACATTCTGAAAATAAAACAGACAAATACAAAACAAGGGGTTAACACCTTGTACAGGACCCCTTAACCTCCTCTCCCTTCCCCCCACCCTCCCGGTGGACCTTTTGGTTTCTCAGGAAACTTATCATGAAATTGTTTCACTAGAGTATCAGCATTCACATCCCAACTTTTCACCGAAGTAGCTTCAGATAATGGGTACCCTTTCCAGTGTACCAAATATTGTAAGTGACCCCTGTAGAGTCTAGAGTCAAGGATCTTCTTCACTTCATAATGAGTGACTTTGGTACTTGCACTACCAAATTGGGGGGGGGGGGAGCAGCTGGCATGGGCCTTAAGTTAGATTCTCTTGTTGGTTTCAATAAGCTATTGTGGAAAACTGGATGTATTTTCCCTAATAGGTGAGGGAAGCCAAGTTGGACAGTCACTGGGTTAATCACTTTCACTATAGGGAAGGGACCTATGAATTTGGGTCCAAACGTCTTGCTAGGTAACCTCAATCTTAAGTACTTGGTTGACAAATACACCTTATCTCCTATTCGGAAAGGTGGTTGGAGAGACCGGCGTTTCTCGGTCTGGGCCTTATATTTTTCCGCTGATTCAGCTAAAGCTTTCTTAGTATTCTCCCAACCCCTTTTCAATGAGGTCATCCATTCTGTTAGGGACATGGAAGTGGGTGGCTCTCTAGGCAACTCAGGCATCAGCACAAAATCCATGCCCGTAGTTATCTGAAAAGGAGTCAACCCAGTACTGCTGTATACTGCATTATAAGCCACTTCTGCGAACGGTAGTAAGTCCACCCAGTTTTCTTGTTGGTAATTTACATAACATCTAATGTATTGTCCCACCATTGAGTTCAATTTTTCAGCCGATCCGTTAGTCGATGGTTGGAAAGCTGAGCTAAACCCCTGGAACGACCCAATGAACTCTTTCCAGAACTTAGCGGTAAACTGGAACCCTTGATCTGATATTATTCTCCTTGGAACCCCATGGAGTCTGTAGATATGTTTCACAAAAAGCTTTGCCAGTTTCCTGGCCGATGGTAGTCCGTTGCAGACAGTGAAGTGTGCTTGCTAGGAGAATAAATCAATGACAGTCCAAATCACCTCGTTCCTCCACTGTCAGGGAGCTCAACTATGAAGTCCATTGCAATCTCCTCCCAGGGCTTGGTGGGTTCGGCCACAGTCTGGAGAAGCCCAGGGGGCTTCCCTTGTTTGGACTTCATGGTGGCGCAGGTGGCGCAGCTTTTCACATAGTCTTCCACATCAGCTTTCATCTCTGGCCACCAGAATTATCTCCTAGTCAAATGAAGGGTTTTTAAAAATCCAAAGTGGCCCCCTAGTTGAGAATCATGACTCCTCTTTAGCACCAGGAGTCACATGCTGTGGGGCACATAAATCTTACTCCCCTTCCATGCCAACCCCTCTCTTAGGGTTAGGTCCATCTGGTTTTCCTTGAACCAGGAATCATTTGAGAGTGCCGCTTTTAGCCCTGCTGTCAACTTGTCTTCGGGGAGGTTGGAACCATGGCGCTCTGGTGCAGGCTTGGGCAGCTGGCTGAGTTTCCGAGATCATGGCTTAAACTATCTCTTCACGTCAGCTGTCAAACTGGGGCTTATGGGAGAGAGCATCAGCTAACAGGTTCTTCCCCCCCTCCCCACCCCGGAATGTATTTCAGGTTAAAGTTAAAGCATTTGAAATACTGACCCCAGCGAACCTGTTTGGGGGAAAGCTTTCTTGGGGTCTTCAGCACCTTGAGGTTTTTGTGGTCAGTCCACACTTCAAAAGGCTTCTTAACCCCCTCTAGGAAGTGTCTCCAGGATAGGAGAGCCCATCGCACTGCAAAAGCTTCTTTCTCCCATACCGCCCATCTGCGCTCTGGGTCTGTTAACTTTCTCAATACGTAAGCACATGGCATTAGTTCGTTTTAGCCGTTCCTTTGCAGTAGAACAGCAGCCACCACCACATCACTCACGTCTGCCTGAACCACAAATGGTTTATTTGGGTCAGGGTGCTGTAGGATTGGCTCCACTGCGAATAGGCGTTTTAATTGTTCAAAGGATTTTGGACAGTCCATTGTCCAAGCTAAGGGTTGGCTTGGTGGGACACGGACCGGTTTTTAGCAATTCTATCAAGGGGAGAGCAACTTCAGCGAAGAAAGGGATGAATTGTCTGTAAAACTTTGTAAACCCTAGGAAGCTTTGAAGTTGCTTACGGGTTCGTGGGGGTTGCCAGTTGAGAACTGCCTTCACCTTCCCCAGGTCCATTTCGATTCCTTGATTTGACACCCTGTATCCCAGGTAGTCCAAGGACTCCTTATGGAACTCGCATTTTGACAGCTTTGTATAAAGTTTGGCTGCTAGGATATTTTTGAGCACTTATCTGACTAATTTGACATGTTCTTCCATATTTTTGCTGAATATAAGAATGTCGAGGTAAACAAGGACCCACTTATACAAGTGCTCATGCAAAACTTTGCTGATCAGTTGCATGAAGACTGCGGGGGCCCCTTGGAGTCCAAAAGGCATGACCCGGAATTGGAAGCTGCCCAGGGGGCAGTTAAAAGCAGTCTTCCGTTTGTCTCCCTCTTTTATGTGAACCGGGTAGTAGATTTCCCTTAGATCTAGCTTGGTGAAAATCTTGCCCTTTGACAAGTGGTTCAGCAAGTCTTTCATTAATGGTAGTGGGTAGGTGTGTTGTATGCAAACTGCATTGATATTATGAAAATCAACACACAATCTCAGCCCCCCCATCTTTCTTTTCTTTGAACAATACGGGGGCGGCCACACTGGATTTTGCAAGCTTGATGAATCCTCTGGCTAGGTTTGTGTCAATGTACTTCCTCAACTCGGTCATTTCAGCCGATGTCATGGAATACATCCTGGGTTTTGGCAATCTGGCTCTCAGTTCTAATTTGATGGCACAATCTGTGGGCCAATGAGGGGGGGAGGAAGTTACATTCCTCCTCACTGAACGCTTCAGCTAAGTCTATATATACCTTAGGAATCTGGGGTTCACCTGGAGGCTTGTCTGAACAAGCCTCCAGGCTTGTTGCAGCTGGTCGCAGCTGGTTCAGGTAACTGGCCTTTATGGGTACACTGCACCTTAGGATGAGGTGCAGGGGGTAATGGGCCAATGGATCCCTCCAATTAACTTTCCATCTACCTGGTGAAATTTAATTAGGTGCTTTAAGGCTGATGTTCTGATCCCCCAGTTGTTCAACAAGTGGAAGTCCAATTAGACATCTGGTGCAGCCAGTATCTATTATTGCTGGCAGTTCTGCTTGCTTCCCTGTCTCTGGCACCACCAGTTTCACTTTAATTGAAAGGGGGGAGGGTTCATCTCTGCTAGCCTCGTTGGGAGGAAATTCTTGTCAGACTGGCAACTCTTCCAAGAATCTGACGCCTTGGGCCGAGTCCCCAGCCTTCGGGCTTCCTCTGCAGCCTCTATGGCTTGCACCACTTCTTCAGAAGGAGAAAGAAAGGAGTCGGTAAATCCTTGAGCATCCGTCCCCACAGCCCCCTCTACGATTTCTCCTTTCTCCTCCACTGAGTCTTCACACTACCCGAGGTTTAAGTAGATGCTGGGGCTCAGTACCCCCGACAGCCCCCTTTCGGGATGCTGTTAGGCTTTAAGAGGGATTCGGGTTAATGTCAGCATTCCAGAAAACCCCAACTCCGAGTACAGACACGGAAGCAAGCATTTTCCAAAGTTCTCTTTACTAGAATAGGTAAACTGGCACATCTGGGAAAACCCGAATCTGAAAGGTCCGGGTTCTCCCTCAGTAAATCAAAACCCCCAAAACCATCCCCTCACTCCTCAGTCGATCACATGCTCCAATCAATGTCTGTCCCATCTTGACTCAGCACCCCGACCACTCCTTCTCCAGATGCCGGATCGCTCTGACCTTGACCAACAGGAAGAATGTTATTATGTCTACAAACAACCCCTCTACTAAATCCCCCCTCCTACTTTCCCACACATGAGAAGGTGGCAGCATGGAAGCTTCCAGTCTAATATGGCTTTCAATGCTGACAGCGGGAAGAGGAACTCTCGGGCCCCAGTGCGCCCCCCCCTTGAGGGCTTGCAGACCCCCATGGAAAGCCAGCAGGTGGTGGTGCTGGTGGCAGAGATGACCTTTCAAATGGTGACCCGGCTGAAAGTTTGAGCAAAATGGTCAACCACCGGGGACCTATACTAGGTGGAGGAGGACTTCAGACACCGAGGCTCGGTCCCGGAACTAGCGAGAAACTTCCCAGTGACCTCGATGCGAGAGCCGATGGCCACTGTTCTCCAATGGAGGGAGAAGGGACCTCTGGAGCTGGATGAATCTGGGAACTGGAGATTTCAGATGGTATTCCACAGCCAGACCTTAGAGCAGTGGTCACCAACTTGTGGTCCGCAGACCACTGGTGGTCTGCGAGAAAATTTTGGTGGTCTGCAGGCACACCCGGGTGGAGGAGCTGCTCCAGGATGAGCAATGGCCAGTCCTGTGACTAGAGCTCTGGCCAGGCAGCTCATAGTGGAGCTGTAAATCTCCGCCGTAGAGGGAGGTTCATGCAACTTGCAATTTTGCAGCACAGCCCTCGCTAGCCGGAATGAGGTAATGGTGCAAGGGGGGTGGGATAGAGAGAGAGAGAGAGAGAGAAAGAGGGGGAGAGAGAAAGAGAGATGAGAGAGGGAAAGAGGGGGAAGAGAAATGAGAGAGAGAGAAAGAGAGAGAATGAAAGAGAGAATCAGAAAGAGAGAGAGAATAAGCACGAGAGAGAGAGAGTGGGGGAGAGAGAGAGAGAGAGGGGAGAGAGAAAGAGAGAATAAGAGAGAATGTGTGGGGGAGAGAGGGGGGGAGAGGAAGGAGAGTGCCTGAAGGACCCCATCCTATCACTGGGAGTCCAGGCGCTTCAGCAAGCGACGTGCTGGATTCGTATTAGTGGCCCGTGGGATTTAAAATTATGAACTTGGTGGTCCCTGAGGTCCAAAAGGTTGGGGACCCCGGCCTTAGAGGGTTTACTGGAGAGGTTTGACAGGATGAGCCTTGAGAGCTTAGGGCAAGCATGCCAGGTTGAGCGAGCCAGAGTGATCCTGAAGCAGCCGACCCTGACGTTTCCTCCCCGACAAGATCAAGCCTCCATTCCAACAGCCTGACCATCCAGTCCCCTGCTGGTCTCTTCAGCACAGTCAAGCCCGGGACTGTGGCAAAGCCTGCCGAGACATCGTAGAAGGGCAAGCCTGCTTGGCTACCTGCACCAACAGCCAGCGTGACGGGTGCCTCCTGGCTGGGCTTACTACCACGGGCACAGCTGGGTCCAAGCACAGTGGGCTCTGACTGGGGTGCCACAGCAGTCCCTTGTGGTCGCTTCCCCGCCTGCCCCCCAGCTGTGCCACCACTGATCAAAGCCACCTTTGATGGAGATCTGGAAAAACTTGCATTCTTTCTGAACCAGGTGCTCACATTGACGACCATGGCTCTAGCTACCCCACCAATCTAACCATGGTCCGAGCCATATCTGCAAACCTAGAGGGGGAAGTGACTGAGTGTGGATGACCCAGCTCCACAACGAAGATACACAAGGCTGGGAAACACTGATACCTTCCTGTAGGAGCTGATGGCTAGATTCCAAGATGAGTCCCAAGCCCAGCAAGCTGAAGTGGGAATCTGCGAAATCAAGCAGAAGGGTCACCTGCCAAAGGGTATGTCAGGGAATTTAGAAGAGTTGCTGGGAAGCTGCAGCTGTCAGGGTTCCAAGGAACACCCCCAACAAAATAAAGCTCTGAGGCCTGATGTTCCTCAAAGTTCCAATTTATTAGAGATGTCATGTTGGCACATCTGGGAAAACCCGAATCTGAAAGCTTGCAGGTTTTCCACACCCTGCTGACAGTCACAGTCTTGCCCCACACCCACAATTTCATCACATTGTCCAATCAACTCTTCACACTCAACTGGATACAATCTTCAGGCGGTCTCCATCAGGTGCAGGCAAAAGTCCTTGAATACGGAATGTTGTTATGACTAACTTTCTACCGCTCCAACAACAACCCCTCCCAACTTTCCCAGCTAAAATATATGGCAGTTAAGAAGCAAATAAGAAAATTGTCTTCCAAAACTGACAGCGGCACTGGCCGGAACAACTCCTGGTCTACTTCTTTAAAGAAGGCCTAGACCCAGATCTATTTCACACATGCTCTCTCGAGGGGTCCCTGATTGAATCAGTGAGTAGTACTGTATGGCAGTGGCCATGGACCTCAAACTCAACTGGCACAAGAAGTGCGGATCCACCAAGAAGAAGCCAAAAAACCAACCCAAGAGGCACCAATTTGGCCGGCGACCCAGACCCTGCCAAGCTGAAGGTCAGCCAAGGGGGATCTCAAGGCAGCCCATCAAGTGTTTCCGCTGCAGCCATCAAGGCCACTAGGTGGCTGAATGCCTGGCCCCGGCTCCACAACCAAAAGGGAAAAACCATGAGCCAGCTAAATTGAAGAAGCCACTCTGAAAAGCAACAGAAAGAAGAAAATTCACCTGCCAAGCCATTGAGATCTCCCTCCCCCAAGTGGGGAAGAGGGAATTCTGGCTCCGCGACCTCGGCTGCCCACGCTCTATGACAGTGATGATGAGGGTGAGGACGACCAATACGTAAGTGGTAAGGGAAGCTATCCACCCATTCGCCATCCAGTTGAAGCTAGTGGTGCCAAAAGCAGGCAATGGGGAGGTGGAAGTCATTATAGACATGGGCTGCACCGGCTGCCTGATCAGCCTGCCCACCGTCGTAAAATTGGGGATCAGAACAAAAACCATGACCCAGCCCATACGGTTCGAGCAGGTCAATGGGTCGCTGATGGCGCAGGGCCTGCCACACTCCTCACCAAACCAATAAGGCTAAAGATAGGTTGGCACTGGGAGCTCATCCACAGTGACTCCAAAGATGACCAAAGCAATGATTCTAGGGCTAGCTGCCATGGGCAATGGGCAGACAGCAGTGGGCAGGGGCTTCCCATTTTGACCTCTCCCCACTGCTGTTGCCTCTGCTACTGGACTCCAGCCTAAAACCAAACAGGCAGTTCAGCTGCCACCCCACAATGCCCCAGCACCATTTGACCTCCCCAGGACCCTCCTCAGCTGTGCACAAGCACCGATGCTCTGCTGGCCTCCCAAGCTTTGGTGTTCACCCTGGATCACCCCTTCCAGCCTTGACTGGCCCATCACAGATGCCCCTTGATGTGAGCGATGTTGAGTGGGCCATGGCCACCCAGTCACGTGACCACCCTGCCACACCCACTTGGCCCTTTGAGGGAGACCATAATGCTGATCCGGCCTTCAATGAAATTTGACACCCCTGACTTAGAGGAACAAAACCAACAATTTGTAGATCAGACAATTTTTTAAGGGAAGTGTGTTGACTGCAAAAATCAAAAGTGTGATGGAGAGGCTCATTATAGAAAAGAAGTGATAGAAGGGATTGAAGTTGCAAGAATTTTGGGGGAGAGTGACCATGTTATATTAGAAGTCAATACAATAAAGATTCAAGCAATAGAACATAATCAAACCAGTGTCTTAGATTTTAAAAGAGTGGATTTTGACAAACTCCGAGAAAGCTTGGGAAGGATCCCATGGATGAAAATCTTAAAGGGGAGCTCAACTCAAGAAGCTTGGGAAACTCTGAAACATATGACTATAAAAGCCCAGTCCAGCTCAATACTAAAAGTCATTTGATGTGACATACGACTCTTGTTTTAACAGGAGAAAAATATACCTGCATACTGTGTATGATTTTCAATTCAATGACGAGTACCATGTATAAATAGAACATCCCTAAAAGGAAAAATAAATTGCAAAAAGCATGCCTTTATGGGAAAGCTTGTCAAGTAGAATGTACCAAAACATACAAGATCTGGATTCTTAGATTAAGTGAGCTTTATATCTATAAATTTCCAAATCAAAATGAACAACTGGAAAGCAGGTAACATTTTCTGTACCTAACAGTTTCCTGGTGTCCAATTTCTGTCTGTTCAGAGGGTTAGTACCATAAATCAATGTGTGTGCTTCTGAATGCACAGTCTGTAATTCTTCTAGAGTTGCTTTTCTTCCACGGATACACTACAGGAGAAAAGGAAGCAGTGAAATTCCATTTCCCTTGATGAAAAAGCAGCATCCCAAATAGAAAAATATAAATAAAGGTGTACACAAATGTCACTGACCAAAGAGATTACATTAGAAATGCACTGACTTCACAAAACTTCTCTATTTTAATTCTGAAATTTAGAACAATTGTATGCAAAAGAAAGAATTTTAGGATGCTTGCTGTTTCAGAGACAGAAAAACAAGAATATTCTTACCACAAATTTTTGTTCTAGGAACCTCA
The DNA here is from genome assembly GCA_022577455.1 of Arizona elegans. Lineage (NCBI taxonomy): Eukaryota > Metazoa > Chordata > Lepidosauria > Squamata > Colubridae > Arizona > Arizona elegans. Next base: position 164,202,528 of record JAKOOJ010000001.1, read on the forward strand.
TGGAGTGAGGTGGACATTCTTTGACTTAGATGGTACTTCCTTCTGGTACTTATAAGGCAAGACCACCTCTGTCAGGAGGAGGAAATGCCCATATTACCCACATCAGAATTACACAAACAAATGGCTATTAACCTCAATGCCATCCTAATCCCTTCTAGAGGTTTCTAGAAGAGAAATTATAGAAAGTGTACATTTTTTCCAAAGTTTTCAAAAAAAACATTACAGACATAATAGAAAAATTAAGGGTGGCAGAACAAGTTCAGGGACTTTAATCCCAGAATTTCTAAAGAATCTTCTGGACAAAAGCTGTAAGAAGAAAATGCATGGTCAGTTTTATAAAATTTGCTGAATGCATAAATGGAAGACACTTTACAGATGTCTAGAATAGAAAAATCCCCTTTAAAAGCCAAAGTTCCCACTCTCCATAAGGGAATGAATGAAAGCTATTTCCTATCATCTAATATTCCAAGGAAAAACAATCCTTAACCCAAATGTAGATGAAAGACCAAGGACATTTATACCACCTCTGATGTTTTCATACAGCTGCTCTATTTAGAAATTGGCAGAAATGTTCATGCCAATTGTATTATCTGAAATAAACTTCACCAAGGGTCCACTGGGGAAGGAAGGAGGTGGCATTGTACTGCCACCTTGTACTTAATTGCAATTAAGAGAAAAGGGAGTTTCTTAGCCTTTATGAAATACTATTTTATATGTTTATCATATAAAATACACAATTCAGAATTTCACCAGTGTAACATTAGGTTTAAATGGGTGCACCTTGTTTCAAAGTGAAAGACATAAGATAAGAGTGAAATAGCACCACCATTAGGATTGAATTTACCTGAACATGTATCCAGTGGCACTACCTTTGGTGCATTTGTTAAGCTTCTTAATTTTTAACAAAAATGTTTGATAAAAACAGTCAAAGTCAAACCATGAATGTTAGAAGGCCCAATTTTAATCAATCAAGATTGATTAAATAAAATCAATAAGGAAGATCCCATTAAAACCTTAAAGATGTAATAGCCAGCTGGAACTTCTTGAAGGGGAATAGTGCAGTCACAAACAATGTTAGAAAGAAATATAAGGGACCCAATGTCACTGAATAGGGAGCTTGATAAGGAGCTGAAATAAAGAAATCTGTTTATTGGAAATGGAAGGAAGGGACAATTTGACCAGCATTCTGGTCCCAAGTTATTTATGAATTGTAAGTCATAAACCTGGTTTGGCCACTCACTGACAGCCAGTGCATTTGCATGTGAGTAGCCAGTTGCCCCATAGCAATCTATTAGTTATATTCTATAAGCGGCTACAACTTCCAGAACAAATGTTAAAAATAGCCCCACTTAAAAATAATCTAAATAAGGCTGTTCACAGTAACAGAGAGGCTGTTAACTTTTTCTGTAGGAAACAGTGTAGTTACTATATCAGCTAAAGATGACAACAGACACTCCTAGCCATCATGTGATCCTACAGTGGCAAAAACTACATACAAATGTATGTTAAATAGCATAGGAGACAAAATGATATGTTGTGGGACACCATATCGTAGCTGCCAGGTTGTACACTACAGCCATCAAGACTAAGACTTCTTAGACGATCCTTGAAGTAGAATTGGAAACATTTTAAACAAGTGCTCCCAATCCTTACCTCCCTCACAGAGATGGTCTACAAAATACCATGATTAAAATCTATTGTGAAATCAAGCAGGTTCAACAGTCATATACTCCTGTCTGTTCTGCAAGAGTTCATCTACACCAGGGGTGTCAAACTCAATTTCATTAAGGGCTGCATCAGGGTTGTGTTTGACCTCGAGGGGCCAGAGTGGGCATGGCCAGCTCGAAGTCACTCGTGTTGGAGGCACCTGTGGTGGCCTGAGCACTCTGCCAGCAAAAACGGGCTCCCAAGCTCCATTTTCAGCTGCGACGGCATCCTGCAACCCTCTGCCAACGAAAATAAAATTTGGTGGGGGGGGGCATGCATGGCCCTTGCGAGCTCTGTTTTCACTGGCAGAAGCACCACGAGCCAGACCTTTGCTCTTTCCAGGGCAGTCCCGCGGGCCAGATCTAAGCACCCGGCAGTCTGAATCCAACCCCCAGGCCTTGAGTTTGACACCCCTGATCTACACCATAGTTGATTCTGTACCCAGATCAGGCTGAGCAGATTGAAAGGGCTGACATAAATAGTGTCTTCCAAATATATATAAAGCTGCATAATTATCACCCTCTCAAGCACCCGTCCCAAATAAACTCACCAGTAACTGGACAATAGTTGACAAAGTCCTCTGGATCTAGGGAAGACCACCCCCCCAAGCCTCCCCCAGCTGGTTCCAATGAACCAAATTAGGGAGGGGTCAAGGCAGTGGTGAAATCTCAACCAGTTTGCTACCTGTTTGCTGGCTACACATGCATGCTGCTTGCCAAGTGCATGAGCATTGCACACCAAGCACATGAGCAGACACAGTTCGCACGCGTGCTGCATGGGCATGTGTAGTATGTGCCAAAAGGAGGCTTGGGAAGGTAAGTAGAACTGCGGGGAGGGTAATCAGCTGTGCCGCAAGAACTTGGGAACCTTTTTAAAAACTTTTTAAAGCACTTTTTACTACTGGTTCGGGCGAATAGGTAGTAAAAAATGCTAAACAAAACGTAACCAAAAAAGGTCCCGACGATCACAGCTGTGCCGCACGATCGTCGGAACCTTTTTTTTTTTTTTTTTACTTTTTTAAAGCATTTTTTACTACCTAACAGGTAGTAAAAAATGCTTTCAAAAGTAAGAAAAAGGTTCCCAGGAACCATTTTTTTATCTATTTAAAGCATTTTTTTACTACCAGTTTGGGCAAATAGGTAAAAAAGTAAAAAAAAAAAAAAGGCTGAGACGATCTCAGCCGTGCCACGTAATCGTCCGAGCTTTTTTTTACTTTTTAAAGCATTTTTTTACTACCTATTCGTCCAAACTGATAGTAAAAAAATGCTTAAAAAGTAAAAAAAACAGTTCCAACGATCGCGTGTCACTCAGCTGATTGTTGGAACTTTGTTTTTGCATTTTTTTTTTACGAACCAGCCCGAACCGGCAGCATTTCATCCCTGGGTCAAGGGAGCATATCATAGGGTAGACAACCATAACCAACTTGTCTATATATTCAGGCCTCATAAACTGAAAGTGATTTTATCTAATTGAATCACAACACTTACTGAATAACTCGGCAAATATTACATCAAAAGAAGTCTTCAAATTGGCATGAAACTAAAATCTCTAATGCATTTCCTCACTGTCAACGAATTTACTGGCAGTGACTTCTTGAAAATGGAATTTTCAAACGGCAGAAATTCAATAATTGAATTATTGAAATATAAGACCAATTCAACCATGGAACTAGTAATTGGGAGAGGTATGGGTTTTCTTTTCACTACCTGTATTCATATGGACGGTGAGATGAATCAATTGGCACAGATGCTTTAATCTCATATGCATGAGTAGGAGTTGGCAACCTGTGGCCTGACACCCAGTATCATCCATGGTCCCAAAAGAAATATATTCACCTAGTCCGTGCAAGGCATTGGGACCATTGTCTTCTCAGCAGTCATTTTGTCAATGGCTTAATCAGCCATCTCAGTGTGGGAAGAGCAATAAGTCTTCCAGAAAAGTGGCAGTATAGCTTCTGCACCATAAGTTGAAGAAGGTTGCCAACCCCTAACCTAAATTGTTTCTTTCAAGTCTAGGATTTGAATCATAGAATAAAACATTTAAAAATATACCTGGAAAAACAGAAAACACTTCTTCTCTTTCTTTGATAATTTACATGTAAAACAACTATGGTCAGTAGTGATGTAGTTCAGAAATTTCTGCTGTAACATCTAGAGATTAAGCTGCCAAAGCCACTGTCCCTCCATTCTATTAGTTTATCTATTACCTCACACTTGCTACGAAGACCTGTTTCCTGAAGCCGTGACCAAATGCTTTGGATTCTCCCTGCATGTTCTGGATGACTGTTTGTGTTTCCACAAACGCACTGGTGTTTCAGCATCAAGGTGTCATATACAAGGCCTGCATCAAAGGATATGAATTAATTCAGGCTACAATCTTACTTCTACTGACAAGGTGAACAAATTCCCCAATGATCTTATTTCTCTATAAAGTTGCATAAAGATATGTTATTTATAATTTATATATGCATATGGAAAAGTATAATTTGAAATAGCAAATTTCAAAATAAAAATGTAAACACAGTTTTATTAACAGTGCTAAGAGAAAATAAAAAGTTCTAACTTTTTGGAGTCCAATTTATTTTATTTCCATCAATTCCAGAACTTCTGATATTTAAACAAGAAAGTAGCAATAACAATAGCAATACTATATATTTGTATTACTTTATACTTATATAGTGCTTTACAGCCCTTTCTAAATGGTTTATGGATCTAGCATATGGCCCCCAACAATCTGGGTTGTCATTTTACTGACCTCGGAAGGATGGAAAGCTGAATCAACCTTGAGCCAATTAGAATTGAACTGCTGGCAGTCAGCAGAATTAGTCAGCTGCATTCTAACCATTGCACCACCGCAGTTCTTACAATGTTAATAGAAAATAGGGCACCACCATTATTATTGTTGTTGAAGATATACAAAATATTGTTTTAAGATAATATTTTGGGCTGGCTGAGATATGTTAAATCATGATTTAGCATGATGAAAAATGCCACTTATTTTCCTCCTTCTTTTTCTTGCCAAGAGCAGAAAATATACCTGGATAGTGCTGCATTTTCTCTGAAGGAATAGGTACATCATTTGTGATATTTATTTATTGATTAAATTTAGAAACTGCTCATTTCTCACATACAGTGATTTCAGGTGGTGAACAAATATAAGAACATAAGAGCTGTATATAAATATCAGGAGGCATGCATATGTTGGATTGTTGTGCCCATTTGCCTGAGGTGGAGACTACATAGATCCATTTTTATTTGGAGAACTATCCTGATGACATATGAAGAAAGCATTTCTAAAACAACAAAAACTATTTTCTTTAGCTCTATATTATGCAAACCTTTTTACATTTCTTAAATTTAGAAATTTAAGTTTTCTAAATTTGAGGAGTGAAACACTCATTTTCCAGATCTATTTCACAGGCCTATTGTATTCTAGAATTTGCTTACTATTGCTGTTAGTTTAAAAAAAGAACAGAGTTTAAAACTGGAAAAAAATATCTTAATTTTTTACGCAGTAATACAAGACAAGCTACTACAATAATGTGAAAAAGAAAGTAAACCCTCTTTGAGTTCTATGGTTTTATGTATCAAAACATACTAAAATCATCTGGTCCTTAGCAGGTCTTAAAAGCAGGTAAATACAACATCAGACACAACATGTTACACCATATCATCATTTATTTTACAAAAAGAAATCAAAAATCCATCTGTAACAAACTAAGTACACCTTTACTGCTTTCATAGGTATGAAGAGGCTAAATAGAAGCGAGGTGCTATTAATCAAATGCTGTTAACCGATTGATCATTAGCAAGTATGACTACCTCTATAAAAGCCAAAGTTTTAAGAATTTCTTGATCTCTAACACTGAGTGCGTCTTAACACAATGCCAAAGAGGAAAGACTTCAGCAAAGATCTTAGAGAAGCAATTGTCGCTGGGAAGGATTATAAGGATAAATATTTTTTTAAAATAGAAAGATGGACACATATCTAAGGCAAAACACCAACTAATAGCCTGAATCTGCAAAGTCAGAAAAATTAAGGCTCAGAGTGAACTGAGATCCGACAGTAAGTTAGAAGAATGTGGCCTAGACAATACCACCACCAGATGGATTTATAACTGGCTGACAAACCGTACACAACATGTAGTCCTTAATGATACTACATCTAGTGGGATACCCCAGGGTTCTGTCTTAGGCCCAGTACCCTTCAATATCTTTATAAACAATTTACATGAGGGAATAGAAAGGAGAACATCAAATTTGCAGATGACACTAAGCTGGCAAGAATAGCAAACACCCCAGAAAATAGGGTCAAGCTCCAGACACATTTAACACTGGGCCCTATCTACCGTGTTTCCCTGAAACTAAGACCTCTCTGGATAATAAGCCCAAACAGGCTTTTGAGCGCATGCACTAAAATAAGCCTTCCCCCCAAAATAAGGCCTTTGAAGTGCCTGCACAGCCGGTCCCCGCCATTTTCTCGGGGGGGGGGAGGTGAAAGGAAGGAACATGCCCCATGTGCCCCATACGCACCTACCATCCACACGGAATGGCCTTGTGGAGGCTTCTTCTGCAAACCCTAGAAAACCTAGCAGTGTGGTCAGGCTGACAGCATGGTGCAGAGTCCTGGGAAGAATGGCTGGAAGTGCGTGCACAGCCGCAGCTGACGAGTGGCTGTGTTGGTCTGCCGCCGGAAATTCCATCGCCACTGCCGCCCTGTTCTGTTCCGTCGCACATCTCGTTGCCTGCCAGTGCTGCTCGCTGCCAGACCCAGCCAGGAGAGTGGCCTACTGATGAGCAGCTGGCTGGTGCTGTCCTGATGTGTCCCGCTGCCACTGTCACCACCTTGTTGCAATCCTAGAATATGCTGAAGGCTCGGAATGGGGCATTTTTGTGAATGGCTTGAAAATCAGGAGGGGGGATTTTCCTGCCTCTTATCCTGTTCTCAGTCTGTGCTGAGCTTCAGAACAGGGTAAGAGGCAGGAAAATCCCCCCTCCCCATTTTCAAGCCATTCACAAAAACGCCCCATTCCGAGCCTTCAATGTTGCAATCCTGGAATATTCTGAAGGCTCGGAATGGGGCATTTTTGCGAACATCTTGAAAATGGGAGGGGGGATTTTCCTGCCTCTCACCCTGTTCTGCTCAGCACAGATTGAGAACAGGATAAGAGGCAAAATCCTCCCCATTTTCCTGGTGACCGTTCTTTACTTGGGATCACAGCGCAGACCCATATCCCCCAAATGCTCTATCCGAAGCCTTCAACTTTGCAATCCTGGGATGTACATCTGTGCAGAGCTCCCAAGGAAAGGACGGTGTGTGTTTGTGTGTGTGTGTGTGTGTGTGTGTATGTGTGTGGGTGTGTGAAAGAGAGAGACAGAGAGAGAGAAAGATCCCTAACCCCCCTACCCCTCCCAAGGTAGCCATATCGCTCCACTAACCTGCTTTCCAGCTCCACTCTCCACTCCCACATGAAGGGGAAGAAAAGTAGTCTGTGGGACTATCAGTACAGTAAAAAAACCTTCCCATAGCGAGATCTTTTGTGTGTGTGTGAGAAGTTGGAAAATCTGAATTTCTGGTATTTTTTTTTTACGATAGTCGCACAGACAGAGAACAGAGCTGGAAAGCAGGTTAGTGGAGGGATGTGGTTGCCTTCAGAGGGGTGAGGGTGGGGGCTAGGGTTAGATCAGATCTCTCTCTCTCTCTCTCTCTCTCTCTCTCTCTCTCTCTCTCTCTCTCTCTCTCTCTCTCTCTCTCTCTCTCTTTCTCACTCACACGCACACAGACACCCCCAGGTATGGTGAGCTTGTGCCTCCTGCACCTCAAAAAAAAACAAGACCTACCCAGAAATAAAGCCAAGCACTTAGGTCAAAAGAAAATAAGACCCTGTCTTATTTTCGGGGAAATACGAAAACAAAATGAAATTCAATGGTTTGTAAACCATTGAAAAGTAAGGTTTTACACTTAGGCAAGAAAAACCAAATGTACAGGTATAGAATAGATGGAACCTGGCTCAATAGCAGCAACTGCAAGAAAGATCTAGGAGTCCTAGTAGACAACCACTTAAATATAAGCCAACAGTGTGCTGCATCCTGTTTTGGTTGCCACAATATAAAAAAAGATGTTCAGACTCTGGAAAGAGTGCAGAGAAGATCAACAAAATGATTAGGAGCCTGGATGCTAAAACATATCAAGAATGGTTGTGGGAATTAGGTATGAATCTAGTGAAAAGAAGGACTGAGATGACAGTAGTGTTCCAATATTTGAGGGACTGCCATAAAGAAAAGGGGAGCGGGGGTCAACCTATTTTCCAAAGCACCAGAAGACAGGACAAAAAGCAATGGATGGAAACTAATCAAGGACAGAACCAACCTAGAACGAATTAGAAATTTCCAGACAGTGAGAACAATTAACCAGTAGAACAGCTTGCCTTCAGAAATTGTTGGTGCTTCATCCCTAGAGGTTTTTAATGAGAGATTAGACAGTCATTTGTCCAAAATGATATAGACCAGGAGTGTCAAATTTGATTTCGTTGAGGGTCGCATCAGAGTTGTGGGGGGCTGGGGTGGCTGTGGCCAGATTGACATCACTCGTGTCAGGGAACACCTATGCTAGCCTGGGTGGGACTGCAGGATCCTTCCTTCCTTCCCTTTTCCCTTTTCTTTTTCCTTCCCTCTTCCTTCCCCTTTCTTTCTTCTTCCTTCCCCTCTTTCCTTCTTTTTCCTTCCTTGTGCTCTTCCCCTCTTTTCTTCTTTTTCTTTGTCTTTCCTCTTTCCCTTTCTCCTTTCCTGTCCCTTCTTAGATGCTCAAATGCAAAACGGGAAACATTTCTCGATGCCTCCTTGCCTTGGGATCAAATGCCACTTTTGTTAGTAGTTTGTGGTCACTTAAAAGACTGAGAACAAACCAGGCTCAGTTTATCCCATGCTTACATTTAGTGGGGGTGTCCACAGACCACAATACAGCAAAATTGTCAAAATGGTGTCTATGATAGTTGATCACAGCTCCTCTGTTTTTTATGTGCAACAGCTTTAGCGTTTAGGAACAGGGGTAAGTTAGTTTATTTTCTATTAATACATAATCCTTAAAAGGGGCACTGCCATGGTCTTATTCAGACTGGAAATATAGCAAAGGGAAATATTTTTCCCCACTTGCTTTGTCCTGTTTTCCCCACTGGAAATGGCTGTTTGCAACACAAAAGGAGGGGATACTTTCCTAAGAGCTCAGAATTCATGAATACCAAAGTACACACATTCGCTAATGATAATCTAATGCACCTTTTGTTAAGTGCACATGAAATACTGTATCTCAGGGTGGGGAAGGCCATTGGGGGGGGGCTAGTTATGGAACAGGCCCTCAAGGCCTCCCCAACCCACTAAGATACCTCATGCTTCTCCCTCCCTTCCTGCCACACCAGACTTACTTACCTTGCCAAGATCTGTCTCCTCCCTGCTGCTGTTTCTTTGACTTTGAGGGAGGAAGAAAAGAGTTGGCTTGGAAATGCTTTTCATGCCGAGAATGGATGCTCCTGGTTGCCATAATATGGCGCAGGTTTAGGCACCCATCCTCTTTCGCAGAGAATCAGGGTCCCAGAAACTTTCATTCTCAGCGTGAAAAGTGTTGCAGTGCCTGTTTCCTGCTCCTCTCCCCAAACTCCTTTCCACCACAGCTGTGGCAGGGACACTCCTTGCCTCTAAAATCTGCTGTGGATAGAGCTCCTTCAACAACCCCATGGCCGGAGACAGGAGGGTCACTGGAATAGGAAGGGAGCAGGAACCAACGCTGTCCCAGGTGCACTGCTTGATCGCGTGAGCAGGAATGAAGTGCAGGAATGAAGCCTTCAACTGAGTGAAGGCACTGTGGGGTCAGGCTCCTCACACCCACATCCAGCCTGCCAGAATTTGCTTTGCCAGGGGAGGAATGAGACCCCATTGTCCCGTGGACCCCACCTGCATGCAAATGCGCATCTGCATGCAAATGGGGTCCTTGGAAACAGAGCTATCTTTTAGGACAATCCTGCTGCTGCTCCTCTGCTTTCTTCAGCTCAGACGCAGCTGGGGCACCCAAGCTGCTGGTGGTGGCGGCGGGAGGCACCTGAGCAGTCATGATCCCCCATCCCCAGCCAGCCAGCCAGCTTCGCTGACCTATTTCCTGCCTGCCTGCCTGCCTGGCGCAAAGCCTCACGGCTTTTGTCCTCTTCCTCCTCTTCTCCCCTGGCGCGGCGAGCACTGGTGGGCTGGACACAGGTGCAAGGGGCCTGGCCCCACGGTGCCTCCTCATTCAGTTGAATGCTTAATTCCTGCCCTCAAACAGTAAGGCCAGCGCATGCAAGCGAGCAGCGCACCCGGGCCATGGACTCTGTTGGTTCCTGCGTGCAGCTGATTCCACAGCGGCCTTACTGTTTGGAGGCAGGAATGAAGCCTTCAATTTCATGGGGGTCCAGGCCCCTCACACCCACATCCAGGCCGCTGGAGCTTGCTGCGCCAGGGAAGAAATGTGAAATTTTATTGTCCCACAGACCCTGCCATTGCTTGAGCAGGGAGGATGAGGACGAGAAGAGTGGCGAGGCTTTGCACAGGCAGGCCGGCTAGCTAGGTAGTAGGTCAGGCAAGGTTGGCTGGCTGGGGAGGGGAGATCATGGCTGCTCTGTGGCTCCTGCCACCGTCGCCAGCAGCTTGGGTGTCCCAGCTCCGTCCCAACTGAAGATCTCCAAGGTCTGTTATTCCATTATAAGACCATTTCCTATCAATTTAAAATCCATCATTCTACAATGAGGAAGACTATTCGCAAGTGGAAAACATTCAAGACAGTTGCCAATCTTCCCAGGATTGGATGTACCATTCGTCTCAGCAAATTCTCTCCAAGGTCAGACTGTGCAATGCTCAGAGAAGCTGCAAAAAATCCAAGAGTTACAACTCAGACTCCACAAGCCTCAGTTAGCCTGTTAAATGTTAAAGGTCTTGACAGCGCAATTACAAAAAGATTAGTCTAAACAAGTATAGTTTGTTTGGAAGAGTTGTCAGGAAAAAGTCTCTTCTCGCTAAAAAGAACATGGCAACATGGCTCTGGTTTGCATCTGAACAAATCACAAGACTTCTGGAACACTGTCCTTAGGACAGATCAAAATAGAGATGTCTGGCCATAATGCATGATGCCATGTTTTGGTGAAAACCAAACACAGCATATCTGCACAAACATCTCAAACCAACTGTCAAACATGGTGGTGGGGAGATTTGGGCTTATTTTGCAGCCATACTTTGGACATCTTGCAGTCATTGAGTGGACCATCAACTGTATACCAGAGTATTCTAGAGTCAAATGTGAGGCGATCTGTCCAACAGCTAAAACTTGGTCGACACTGGATCATGCAACAGGACAACAATCCCAAGCACACCAGCAAATCTATAACATAATAGCTAAAAAAGAAAAGAACCAAGGTGTTGCAATGGCCCAGTCAAAGTCCAGACCTCAATTCGATTGAAATGCTGTGGCGGGACCTCAAGGGAGTTGTGGATAAACAAATGAACTGAAGCAATGTTGTAAAGAAGAGTGGGCCAAAATTCCTCCACAACAATGTAAGAAACATACAGAAAATGATTACTTCAAGTTATTGCTGCTACAGATCACTCTGCAAGCTACTGAATCATAAGATGTACTTAGTTTTTCACACATGGCTTCTCCATTTCGGCTTTCTTTTTGTAAAATAATTAATGACAATGTAATGATGTTCTTTTTGTAAAATAAATGATGACAGATGTTCATCTAAGTTTGTATTTGCATACTTTTAAAACTGCTAATGAACAGATCATTTTTTATTATGTCTTGATACATAAAACTATAGAACTCTTTTTTACATGACTACTTTATCAGGACTTTATTCTTATTCAAGCCCACCTCATTGTTAGCTAACATTTTGCAAGAGAAATGCACTTTTATCATCTTTTATCATATTGGTAAAACTGCTGATGTTGCAGTTATCTGTTGAAACAAGAATATTGATTATGGAATAGATGTTTTAATTCGTTAGAATTTATTTTGGCTTCACAGCTCCAGACCAGCTTTGACTGATATGCCAACTACATGCCAAGTACATCCCAGGAGGCTGGGAGGACAATAACTAATTACATCATTGTTAAGAAACTGCAACATGGGGTTGCCCTTGAAAATGACACAGAAGCTGCAGCTGGTCAAGAATATAATGGTCTTTCTGCTAACTGATGGTAAAAGACTTAGCATTGGTTACTGATTTTTCAGGTCCAATTCAAAATTTTGGTGATGAACTTGGAGATTCTCTGAAACTGTAACCTTCAGAAAATTTCAATCAATCTTCCTCATGTGCTCTTCTTGGGAAGTGATTCTGAAGGTGTGCACATACGTTTTACTATATTCTTATAAACTACCCAACACATATGCAATAAGCAGTGTGCAAATGTTTATAAAAACAAACATAATAGCAGAATAGAGAGATTTACACCAATACTCTGGATTTTGCAAGTAATACAAATATTCACATAAACTAAACTTTTTGACTAAAGATAATCCTTGACTTTTGATCACAATCGTGAACAGATTTCTGTTGTGAGTTGTTGCAGTGGTAAATTGAGTTATCACATTACAGGACCCAATTTTGCAACCATTTTTACTGCAGTCGTAAGTTGACTCACACAATTGTAAGGGAAAATCTAGTTTAACTGATTGTAAGTTTGCTGTTGTTTGGCAGGAAAATTGCAAATTGTGATCATATAACAATGTGATGCTGCAACTGGTCATAAATGTGGGTCGACTGCCACGTGCCCAAATTGAAATCATGTGACCATTGGAGTGGAATGATAGTAGGTCAGTGGTGAAATGTAAAATTTATTACTACTGGTTCTGTGGGCATGGCTTGGTGGGGGGTAATGTGACTGGGTGGGTGTGGCCAACTTTCTTTTTTTTTTAACTTTTAAAAGCATTTTTTTTACAACCTCTTCAGCCGAAAAAATGCTTTTAAAAGGCTCTGGCGATCCCAGCTGAGCTGCACGATCATCAGAGGCTTTTTTTTTTACTTTTAAAAGCATTTTTTCGGCCGAAGAGGTTGTAGAAAAAAATGCTTTTAAAAGTAAAAAAAAAAGGCTCTGATGATCGCACGGCTCAGTTGGACATGGGGGGGTGGCAGGCAGGGATTTTTGCTACAGGTTCTCCAAACCACCCGCTGCCATCGCTACCGGATCGGGCAGTCCGGTCCGAACTGGGAGCATTTCACCCCGTAGTAGGTCATAACTGACTTTCAGAGGTTGTTGTTAATTTTAATTATTGTATAGCAAACATTTGTTAAGTCACGGACAACTTGTAATTACAAGTATAAAATAACTTCAAAAACCAAAATACTGACTGGGGATCTAGGCTTAAATGCTCTAAACATAATTCTTTAGACAGAGAGAACCAGTTTGGCTTGGTGGTTAAACCTGAATTCTAATTCCACTTGATTGCTGGCTGGATGACTTTGGATCTTTCTCAACCTATGACATCAGGCTCAGGTGACAAGATGGTTGTCAATTCCTGTCTCCACCAATAGATCAACACTCATTTGATCCAAAAAAAGTAGACCTTGCACTTGCAGGAAAACACTTGAAGAAGAAACAAAAGTGATTCCTATACAGTTTTCAAAAGTTAGCTTCAACTCATGAAATAAAAAACAATTATTTGAATATAATTTTTGAACACAAGTTTTTATCCTAGACCCTTCACTTTATATTCTAGGCCCGTGATGGCGAACCTTTGGCACACATGCCAGAGGTGGCACACAGAGCACGTGCGCCTTCACCAGCTGCTCTTCTGATTTCTAGCGCGCACACACACTCAGGCCAGCTGGTCTTCGCAGGCGCCGGAGTGCTGGAAAACAACCCAAAAAATGGCAAAAAACCCAGGTCATTTTTCAGGTCGTTTTCCGGGCTGTTCTGAGGTGTTTTTTGGGCCATTTTCAGGCTATTTTTAGGCCATTTTTGGCCCGAAAAACAGCCTGAAAATGATCCCCAAAATGGCCAAAACAGGCCAAAAAACAGGCATGCATGCGCCAGCCAGCTGGTCTTTGGGTTTACGGTGCTGCGGTGCGCGCACATGCATGCGCATGCGTTCCAGATTGGGTACTCGGTGCCGAAAAGGTTCACCATCACTGTTCTAGGCCAAAATACTTTTGGATTTTTCCTTATATTATCATTTCTCCAAGGGACTTGATAGTTCCAGGTATACAGACTTAGAGGATTTCGTTTCTGTTACTCCTTCTTTCCCCCCCCTCCCAACTGATCTTTGCCAGGCACCTCAGGTGTCTGGTTGTGAGCAGCGACAAAACTATTTATAACAATTTTGGTCTCAAGAAAATCTATTCTGCCCCTACAAGTACTAACTGAAACAAAATTAAGACATTTCACTATCAATCAATGGACACTTGCCAAGAACATCCAAATCACACAATTCAAATATATAGCAAGGCAACCCACTTCTGGACCAATGTATTTAGTTTTGCTAGAATCCTTAGCAAAGCATCTGCAGCATTTGTGATCTTCCTTCCCCAGGGAACTCCACCAAAATGATATAAGAGAGTTGGGTTGCCATTATTCCAAGAGATTTTTTTTTTCACATATTACCTGTGGTGAACTGTGGCTTACACGGTGTCTCCTGTGTAGATAATGGAAAATTTGCAGAAGCAGGTGATGACTGAGCTCGAGAAAGTGGCCGATGTCCACTAAAGGATACTGGAATGCCAGCAGCTTCCATGGATGCCTGGTAGTTTCTGAGCTGATGAATGCGCTGCTGTTCCAGTAAAAGAGTTTGCTATAAAGGAGCATAAAATGTGTCATTGTTTGAAGGCTTGTTTTACAAATCTCATATTTTTTGTTTGTGAACAATTACTTCATAATAGTCTACTAGTTATTTGCTTTATTAGTTAATATATCTTCATACATAAAAGTACTCATTAGTATATATATTTAAAGCCATTTAATAGTTTTTTGAGAGAGCCAGTTTGATATACAATTAAGGCATCAGACTAGAAACCAGGAGACAGTGAGATCAACAAAGCTTCGGCCAGTGACTTTCTCCCAGCCCTAGGAAGGAGGCAAACCACTTCTGAAAAATCTTGCCAAGAAAAGTGCAATGACTTGTCCAGGAACTCTTTGAAAATTGAACATGATTAAAAAAATTAAAAACACGAAGTTTTAATAAAAGAATATTTGTAGTTTAGGATTGAAATGATGGATTGTTGCTGCTCTTTGAACTTGCTTGTTTTCTTGCAGACATTTCATTTACTCAAACTAGGTAACATCATCATGTTTATCATGTTGATGTTACCTACTTTGAGTAATAAAATGTCCGCAAGAAAACAAGCAAGGTCAGAGAGCACCAATGACCCCTCAAATAAAGTTTTCATTGTAAAAGTTGATTGTTTGTCCTCAGCTTTTCTAAAAGCAAATTGGGTACATCATTGAATTCTAAACTATGAAATAGCCAACTGAAGGAATAAAGTAACTGATCCAAGAATCACCTTCAAATGATGGACCATAACTGGAATGAATTAGCAATATTTTAGTCATCTTTAGGGTAACAAAGAAAGCAAAACAAAAATGGCAAAACAAAAATGGCAAAAAAAAAATGGGTGAAAGACCGAAAGAGTTCTAGATTTAAAGAGTTAAATACAGAAAATGAATGAATGAATGAATAAATAAATAAAATGAATCCAGCGTGGTATATTGGGTTGAAGAAAATACAGGTAGACCTCGACTTACAATCTCAATTGAGCCCAAAATTTCAGGTACTAAGCAAGACAGTTAAGTTTGCTTTGCTCTATTTTACAATCTATCTTGCCACAGTTGTTAAGTGAATCACTGCAGTTGTTAAGTTAGTACCATGCTTCTTAGAAGATAAGACTCAGTCTTATTTTCTTTTAGACTTGAAAATAAGCACGTGGGCTTACGGTCTTACTTTTTTTGAGGTGCAGCAGGCCAGATTCGGTGAGCTGGATGTGCTGTGGATGCACCATCGCCTCCATTCCGAACCTTCAGGATTCGGAATGGAGGCTTTTTGGCGAATGGGAGGAAAATGGGGAGAGGGATTTTCTTGCCTGTCATCCATTCCTCAAGCTCAGCATAGACTGAGGGAAGGATGGCAGGCAGGAAAATCCCCCTCCCCATTTTCCTCCCATGAGCCTCCCAAAAAGAGGGAAAAAGCAAAGCAGCTGGCCGCGGAGCTGCTAGCTTCGGGGAAGCGTCCCAACAAACAGAAGCATTGTGGCCAGAAAGAGAAGGGCAAAAGTGGTATTTGTGCTGCCCCAAGGGGCCAGCAGGCTGCAGCCAGACAGTTGGCCGTCCCCTGTGCCTGCACCATCATTCGTGCTGGCCACACTCATTCCCCCGGGCTTATTTTTGGGGTAGGGGTAATATTAGGCCCACCCCAAAAAAATAAGGGTTGGGTGAGACACGGTAACATGATTGTTAAGTGAATCTGGCTTCCCCATTGACTTTGTTTGTCAGAAGGTTGCAAAGGGTGACCACATGACCCCAGGACCACATCACAAATAAATGCCAGCTGTCAAGTGTCTGAATTTTGATCACATGACTGTAGGAATGCTGTAACAGTTAACTGTGAAAAATGTCATAAGTCACTTTTTTCAGTGCTATTCTAACTTTGAATGGTCACTAAATGAATGGTTCAGTGGTGGGTTGCCTCCGGTTCGGACCGGTTCTATAGAACTGGTAGTAAAACCGGTGGGAGGCTCCACCCACTGTCCCTGACATCATGAGGAGTGATCTAAGCATGCACAGAAGCAAGGTGTGTGTGTGAACAAAGCGCACGCGCGCACGATCCCATTTCGAACCGCTAGTAAAGGTAAGTAGAACCCACCCCTGGAATGGTTGTCAAGTACTACTTGTAGTGTAGAAAGAATATTGTCCAATATTGACCATCACCTATATATTTTTCTTGTGACACAAATTTGATACTGAAGAGATTCAAAGTAATTCAGTAGTGCTAAGTCTAATTAGGTATTAAGTTTTTATATCATGACAAAAAATTTTCTCAGCCAAAATGGAATTATTAATAATTCACTTACATTAAGTGTTTTTTATCAGGGCAACCTGGTCCACCCAAATATGGAACAGAGCATACTGCTTTCGCTTTACCTAGTATGTAAGCAACCCGGGTTCGACTCCCAGAAGGGCATGGCTAGCTGATGAGAGCTAAATAGCTTGAAATAGATCTATACTTATTTCTTTGTTGGTAAATATAAATTTAATTCACACACATCTTTTATTTTTCCTTAAAATTTGCTCAGTCTTAATATATTCAGAGAAAAAAAAATCCATGTTAACTGTTTCAAAGAATGAACAGTACAACAAAGTATAAGAAGTCACTCTGCCTTAATATACATTAAGAATGGTTTTGAATATAATGCACATTATGAAAAAGAACAAACTTGCAATTTATATTATTGCATTTTGCAATGAAAAATAAACTGTTATACTTCTATATACAGGGACAACTATCATGTATTCCTTTTGGAAAAGAAATCAAATTTCTACTTCAGACATGAAAAAGACAATGAAGAATATAAAATGAAACATTTGAATGGTAGCCAAACATGATCAACATTCTCACATCTATAATAGAAACAGCAAATTAAATACATATCTTTTGAACTGAAATTATCAAGAATTGGCATAACCTTGCATTAGTCTTATCATAGTTCTAAGGATTCTGTATTCTTGAACCCTAATTTTTGGCATCCTGGATGCACGGCTGTCTTTAGAAGAGCATATGACGGCCGTGGCCAGGGGGGCTTTCTATCAGGTTCGCCTGATATGCCAGTTGCGTCCCTTTCTGGATCGGGACTCCCTATGCACGGTCACTCATGCCCTCGTCACCTCTCGCCTGGACTACTGCAATGCTCTCTACATGGGGCTCCCCTTGAGGAGCACTCGGAAGCTCCAGCTGGTCCAGAATGCAGCCGCGCGGGTAATTATGGGGGCGACATGGCGTTCCCATGTGACACTTTGCCTGCGCGAGCTGCACTGGCTTACGGTGGTCTTCCGGGTGTGCTTCAAGGTATTGGTTTAAAGCGCTCCATGGCTTAGGGCCCGGTTATTTACGAGACCACCTTCTGCCACCGATAACCTCCCACTGGCCAACTCGGTCCCACAGAGAGGGCCTCCTTAGGGTGCCGTCGGTCAAGCAATGTCGACTGACGACCCCCAGGGGGAGAGCCTTCTCTGTGGGGGCACCCGCCCTCTGGAACGAGCTACCTCCAGGAATACGACTAATCCCGGACCTCCGGACCTTCCGTCGAGCTTTGAAGACCTTCCTATTTCAGCAAGCTGGGCTGGCTTAAAATTTTAATGGGTTATTTTAAGGGTAATGGGTTTTAATTTTTGGGAAGCCAATTCAATTTAATTTTGCTTTTAAATTATTTTAAATTTTATATTGTATGTATTTTAATTTTGGCTGTTCACCGCCCTGAGTCCTTCGGGAGAAGGGCGGTATACAAATTTAAATAATAAATAAATAAATAAATAAATAAATAAAGAAAGAAAGAAAGAAAGAAAGAAAGAAAGAAATGTTCTAGAGTTAAGTTAAGTTAAATTAAGTCACTTGATACTCAGGAATTTGAGACAAAGCAAATAGGTTGGGTTTGCACAAAATTCAATGTCAGAATAAAAGAGTCACATTCTGATATACTATATTATGTCAACCCAGATGTTCTTTCTATATAAAATGACAGAATAATAAATATACAAGCCTCTGGAAATACTAAATTAGTTAGTATACGCTAACTAATAAATGCTGTTATTTAGTGTATTCTACCTGTCTGAAGAGCAATTCCTGCTCTGCTTGACTTTGTCCTGGTTCCAATTCTTGTTGCTCTCCATCTTCATCATTTTCAGCAGGTTCTTGCTTCACACGGACCATTTGTGTCAATTCTTGAATTTCCTTTTGATCTGCTGTGCTGTCAATGTATTGGTCTTCCACAAATGTCTGATGTTCTCTTAATTCTTCTTCAGTCTCTTCTGGGTGGCTTTCATGCTGACGGGAAGCTTCATTTGATTTTGGCAACATCTGAATGAAACTCAGAGAGTCAGAACATAGCTCCATTGAAAAGAGTATGAAAACTATGAATGAATGAAATCCTTTTTTATAAAATATAACGATTTAAATTTTATGGTTTGCTTGATTTAATTTGGAAATTTAAAATTTCTAAGCCATATATATGATAGGTTATTTTTAAAGACAGAAACACAGCTAATATATTAATTTTGTATTAGATTAACAATGTATTTATGAAATAAATGCTATTGTTAAAGTTAACAAATGCTTAATAAAAGTAAATACTAAATATGAAAAAACACTTGTTTAGTCATTATAATCTAAAATATTTTTCACTTCTGATGATAACAAAAACTTGATGATCATTTTAAGTTTCAAAATAATTTTCAGTAGCCCTCAGAACAAAACTCAAGCCAAATCTAAATACAGGAAATCCCCAGATTATAAGCATTCCTTTAGCGAATGTTCGATGTTACACGATAAATGCCCCCTACTGTTTACGAACAAGTCCAAAAACTACGAATCATGCAGCTCCATGGCTGTTGTTCGACCTTATGAACAATTGCAGAGGCTCTGCAACATTTGTCCTGCACTTTGCCAGACAAAACAGAGCATCGGAGCGGTGGGCTCCGGTGGGAAGTAGAGGGGCGGGCCCGCTATTCTGAAGTCCCATTTTGGCTGGCAAAATGCTGGGTGAGGCCTGCACAAACCTAAACAGAGCTTTGGGGTGAGCCCACCCCTTCAAAACTATATTTTGGCAGGCAAAGTGCTGCCAAAATATACAGACCTAAACGGAGCGTTGGGGCAAGCCCACCTTTCCAAAACTACATTTTGGCTTGCAAAATGCCAGGCAAGGCCTGAGCAGGCCAAAATGGAGTGTCAGAGAGATGGGCCTGCCCCTCCGCCCCTCTATTTTGACATGCAAAGTACTGGGCAAGGCCTGCGCACACCAAAACGAAGCTATAGAGAGGTGCATGCAGCTGAGAGGCTGGAGAGGAGACAGCTTGCTAGATCTTTGCACGATGATTCGGTGGGGCAGGTTGGGTGTGGGGGGGGGAAGCAATTGTGGGGAGCATGAGTATTTCAGAGGGTTGGGGAGACCTTGAGTGGTCTTAAGCAGGTAGCCTATTCCATCACTATGCCCCCCCCCCCAATGCCTTTACCAGTCTGAAATACTCATTTGTACTTAATGAACCGCACATTTGATTAGCAAATGCGTGGGTGAGACAGTGAGTCCGTTCAAGGTATGAGATTCACTCCCATGAATCCTTAGGTTACGAGTGGAATGGGCAGGTTCCATTACATTCGTAATTGGAGGACTACCTATATTTTCCTAGATTTTGGCAGTAGTAATGTTTGTTATTTATTCACTTATTTAAAACATGCTACTTCCCTTAAAAACCTCAAGGTCGCTGTGGTAGTCTCAAAGTTTGAGGACAGAGTAATGAATAAATTATCTTAAGCAAGGATTCTCAAACTTTTAATTACATCCTAAAATGCCTCTTTCCCTTTGTCTCTTCTTGTTTCTAGTTGTTATGGTGTACAATGCTCTATAGCGTCATTTTGAGGGTAGAAGTTGAAACAATTTATGTCCAGGATGCGAGGGGTCTGTAAATATTTTCATAGCCCTCTTTTTGACTCATACAGTATACAGGTCCTCAATGGAAGGCAGGTTAGTAATAATTATTTTTTCTGCAGTTCTAATTATCCTCTGAAATCTGTGTCTGTCTTATTGGGTTGCAGAACCAAACCAGACAGTTATAGAGATGCAGATGACAGACTCAATAATTCCTCTGTAGAACTGTATCAGCAGCTCCTTGGGCAGTTTGAGCTTCCTGAGTTGGCGCAGAAAGAACATTCTTTGTTGTGCTTTTTTGATGTCATTTTTGATGTTAGGTGTCCATTTTAGGTCTTGACATATGATAGAACCTAGAAATGTGAAGGTCTCTACTGTTGATACTGTGTTGTCTAGTATTGTAAGAGGTGGTAGTATGGGAGGGTTTCTCCTAAAGTCTACCACTATTTCTACGGTTTTGAGTGTGTTCAGTTCCAGATTGTTCCGGTCCCACCACAAGGCTAGTTGTTCAACCAACTAGTATACCCGTCAATCAACCACCCGTCTGTATGTGGATTCATCATTGTCTCAAATGAGACCAATCATTGTTGTATCATCTGCAAACTTCAGTAGTTTAACAGATGGATTGTTTGAGATGCAGTCATTGGTATATAGAGAGAAGTGGAGAGAGCAGACAACCTTGGGGGCCCCCTCGGCTAATTGTACAGGTATCTGATGTGATTCTGCTTAGCTTCACCTGCTGCTTCCTGTCTGTTAAGAAGTTTATGATCCACTTACAAGTGTGTTCAGGTACCACTAGCTGATTTAGTTTAGTTAGAAGAATGTCTGGAATGATGGTTAGGGTTAGGGATTAGCATTAGGTCAGACAGAAAGAACTTTGCATGGAAGACGCATAATCTCCAGGTATGATTAGTACTTTGAATGATACACAAAATGGTCAAAAAACCAAGCTATTGTGTCTTCATGAAGGGCTATGGAATCTCAAGTTGCTTTGCATTCCAGTCCCAAAGGTGCTTTTTGAAGCGGTAACTAGACTTTCTAGTTTTTCTTTGAAGACATTTCACTTCTCATCCAAGAAGCTTCTTCAGCTCTGACTGGATGGTGGGGGATTCCATTTCCCACCATCCAATCAGAGGTGAAGAAGCTTTTGGATGAGAAGCTAAACATCTTCAAAGAAAAAAGAAAGTCCAGTTGCCTCTTGAAAAACCACCTCTGTCAACTCTGAAGAGAACCTAGCTGAAGCCAACTTGTACTTTCCTTATAGTTGCCAAACTCTGAGAGGGGGAAGGGAGGGAGAAAATAGATAGGCTGGCTAATAGTCAGAACAAAGTTTTATTGTGAGAACCAAGGTCATCCCAACAGGCGGCAGTTGAGGGAGAAGTGTGACCAGGCACCCTGTCAGCTATTCATATTGGACAATGTGACCGGTGACATCTGGAGAGGAAAATATTTACTTTTTTAACTAGGGGAAAAACCATAGGAACTTTTAGAGTTGGTTTTCACTAGCTGTGCTGATATATCCAATAAACATGTTCTTTGAGGAATCTACAGGCATCAGAGTTCTGATTTTAGCTGATGGGTTACTCAGAATATTGACATTAAATCAACTCTGAAAACTTTCAGCTCCGTGTGGAACTGCTCTCCAGGGTCCTGAGTTTCAGCTGCCCACCTGATATGCTCGGGGAGGAAGAGAAGACTCAGGGGAGATGGAGAAGATAGAAGGGCTGGCCGGGACCAGGGCCAGCACCAGCATGGCCCCAGCTGATGACCAGCCGGCCTGTGGGAACACCAGCCAGGGTAGCCCAACCAGCAATGACCACTCCGAAGGTCTGAAAGGAGATCCCAGTCATTGGGGACCTGTATCAGGCTGAGGAGGACCTCAGGTGTCACGGCCCCAGTCAGAGGACTGGGTTGGAGTTCCCCTTGATGTCCACACACAATTCGGCTACCCCAACGCCACAGTAGAGGGTGAGGAGATTGATAGAGCTGGATGCATACCAGACCACTCTTCCTGGCCAAATGGTAGAGCAGCTGAGTGAGAAGTTCAACCGGATGAGCCTCGAGGGAGAGGCACATGGGTTTGAGCCACATGGAGGATTCCTGAGCCAAACCATCTAATTGTTTCCATCCCGGTGCAGTGAGATCCATCCCGGGGCTGCACTGGAGCCCTCCACATCACTGACGGATGGCAGGTCCACCAGAACACCCTTGTGATTATGCCCAGTTGGCAGGCCCTCCACCCTGGCAGTACTTTCTTGGGGCTGGCTGGGCCTCAGGGCAATGGGTACCGGTCTGGGCCCTGCCACAACCTTCTCCTGCTCAGCTGGTCGCTCCTCCCAGGATGAGGGCTATGTTCAACAGGGACCCAGAGAAATTTGACCACTTCCTGAACTTGCCCACTTCCTGTGGGCCCATCTAGATGACCATGCCCTGACCTATCCCCATGACCGGGCAATCGTCCATGCGGTGGCCATGAAAATGAAAGGAGAAGAAGTGGAATGGGTGACCAGCTCTATGATGAGGATGAGCTGGGGAACATTGACATTTTCCTACAGGAACTGAGGACCAGATTTGAAGATGAATCCCAGGCCCTGCAGGCAGAGATGGAAATCTGCGACTGAAGCAAAAGGGCAAACTGGCCAAGGAATATGTCCAGGAGTTCCGGAGAGTAGCCAGCAAGCTGTGGCACTGGTCTGAGAGGCTGCTGGTGTACTTTTTCAAGGAAAACTTAGACTGGGAGCTTCATGCAAGCATATAACAGGGAGTCCCTGACTGGATCCAGGAGTGCTATCGGATGGAACAAACAAGGTGATATTGAAATACTAGTGTCAACTTGCAAAGCTTTCAAGTTGCCATGAGCAGGAGGGAGGGAGAACTGAAGTGAATTCCATACATTTTTCTGATCGCAATCAGAAGGAGGGTGTTAGGTTTCACTGCCAGCCAAAGTGGTTAATTGGAGAATGTGATTTATGACATGGCCAGGGGGGAGGGGAGAGACAGGGTCACAGGGGAACGTAAATCTATGTGGGGTCAGTCCTGACTGCATCCAAGTATTGCCGGAATGGTGCTCCAAATAAATCACTATATTTCCTTTGAAGTTTGGATCATGGCTCATGAATTAATTAGGGCATCTTTCGGAAACTTGACAGACAGTCAGGACTCCTTTTAAAAATCTGTAAAGATTACCAGGTTTCCTGAATCCTGGACTCTCCAACAGCTCCCCGATGTCTCGGGTGCTGGGAGGGAAAATCAGGCAACCATGGCCGGAGACGAGCTATCTGAAGAGAGCCTAATTGCAGCCGGAATGCAGCCTCCCTCGGACATCAAAGCTGAGATGCCTGCTTCAGCGACGGAAGCAAGAAAAGATGAGTATTGGGGGGAGTTAATCTCTAAGGCAGCTGAAGTCAAGTTTCCCCACCCCAATGCCCTGAAAAAGGGGAAGCCCCTGAGCGAGTTGGAAAGAGTGGAATGGAGGTTGGACTGGAAACAAGCCAGGCTTCCAAAGCCCCTGGGGAGTTCCAGAGAGCAGCCAAGGAAGGAATTTGACCAAGCCACTCTTCCCGATGAGGGGCCGTCATGCAGGCCAAAGGAGAGGGGAGGAGCAGTGGATCCCTTTGAAGTGAGGAGAAGCAGACAGGAGCACAGCCACCCTTCTCCACCCATCAGAAAGAAGCCACAACCAGTGTCTTTCCCATGCAGCAGGCAGGCTGCCCAGGGCAGACAAACCCCTCTCTCCCTCCAAACTAGAACTGAGGAAGAGGGCCAGTTACATCAAATGCAAGCATACAGAGGCCAACAGGGGGAGAGAGGAGCAGTGCCCCAGTTCAGAGGAAAGTTTGATGGGGACTTAGACCAGCTAGCTCTATTCCTTGACTCAGCTGAGATCCACCTAGAATGTTATGGACACCTCTACCCATCCCCCAGAGCTATGATGAATACCATCACAGAGGGGCTAGAGGGAGAAGCAAGAGAATGGCTAGCAGCCCTCCACAAGAGGAGAGCCCCCCAACTGCAAGATGTAGATGACTTCCTACGACTGCTAGAGGCCAGATTCGAGGAGGCAGAGGAAGACCTGTATGCAGAGGATGAGCTCAGCTATCTAAAGCAGAGGGGCCGCCCCATTAAAGAGCACATCCACGAATTTAGGAGAGTTGTTGGGAGGCTACCCCCTTTGCCAGAGCGGTTGCTAGTGCACTTTTTCAGAACAAGCCTGGACAATCAAATTGCTCAGGTAACCGCTTACTTGGACATCCCAAACCAGCTCTCTGAGTGGTTCCGAGTAGCAATAAAAGTCGACAGTGGATTGCGCGCCAACAACATGAGAGAGCAACCAGACACGAAAGACAGGGAGCAACCCGACCTGAAACCAGCCCTCCCTCGAAACCTGCTGAAGTGCTACAGATGTGGGGGGAAGGGCCACATGGTATCTGTGTGCACAACTCCAGCCCCAAGGCCTAGACCAGAGCCACCACCCAGGGCACAACTGGAACAAGGCCCCAAACGAGCCACCAACAGGTCCCGGAGGGCCCTCCAGGATGAAGAGGTCCCTTCCTACCCAGCCAAAGGGGGGGAACACCAGGCAACGATGACCAGTTGCCAGAATCCTATGATAGCAAGGACGAGGGTAAAAACAACCCAATGGTGAGGGAACCAGTCCACCCTTTCGTTTTCCCAATATGCCTCACAGCCGCAAAAACAGGGACCCAGGGGGCCTTTCAAGCCCTGATAGGTTGCACTAGATGCTTGATCAACCTAACCACAATTCTGAAACTGGGAATCAGAGCAAAAAGACTGACCCACCCAATCCGGTTCGAACAGGTTGATGGGTCCCTAATGGGGGGAGCCTATGCCACTCACCTGACTGAACCAGTGAGACTAGAGCTAGCAGATCACTGGGAAGTAATTTGATTCGTAATAGCCCCCAAAATGACAGATCCAGTCATACTGGAACTCTCGTGGCTAGACAAGTGGGGACCGACCATCTGGTGGTAAGGGGATACCCGCAGACTGAGAATAGCAAAGGGGCCCCAACCCCTCCCGCACCAGCAAGCAGAAATACCGCCCATGCAGGGAACCCTCCAAAAGAGCACACCAGAACAACTGGCAGCCATACTCGACAAAACCCCAGAGATCGAAAAGATCCCAAAGGAATATCAGGACCTTGCAGAAGTATTCAGCGAGGCCGAGTGCAACGTCCTGCCTCCCCACCACGAGGCAGATTGCGCCATCGAAATAAACCCTGGGGCGAAACTACCTAAACCCAAATTGTATGCCATGACGCCCTGTGAAATGCAAGAAATGCAGAACTACATAGACAAGAACCTACAAAGGGGTTTCATTGAGCCAGCCAAACCACGGGTCGCGGCCGGTCCTCTTCAAAGAGAAGAAAGACAGCTCTATATGTCTGGTGGTTGATTTTAGAGTTATCAACGCTGTCTGCGTACACAACTTATATCCCCTTCCCCTCATGAAAGACGTGCTAGCCCACCTGGCCAAAGGGAAAGTTTTCACCAAAGTAGACCTCCGCGAAGCCTACTACCGGATATGCATCAGGGAAGGAGATGAGTGGAAAACAGCATTCAACTGCCCCCTAGGGAGTTTCCAATTTAAAGTGATGCCATTTGGACTGCAGAGAGCCCCGGTGGTGTTCATGCAATTGAAAAATGAGGTTCTGCATGAGCACCTCTATAAGGGGGTCCTCGTCTACCTAGATGACATTCTCATTTACATGGAAACCATAGACGAACACATACCCCTCGTCCGCAAGTGCTGGAAAAACTGCTGGGGGTGAACCTATATGTCAAGCTATCATAATGCGAGTTCCACCAGTCACGGCTAGACTACTTAGGCTACCGAGTGTCTTTTCTGTGTCACACTCGGTAGCCTAAATAGTCTAGCTGTGACTGGTGGAACTCGCATTATGATAGCTAGAAAAGACATGGATGAGGTAAAGAGAGAAGTCAAGAACAATATTCAAAAGATTGATGAAAAAATGGACTTAATACAAGAAATCATTCAAAAAAATGACCAAAGGATAAAAGAAATAGAACAAAAAACCGAATTGACGGAAGAAAAATTAGAAGCATTGGATACAAAAATGACAGGATTAAACAAGGAACTTGAGAATACCGTGGCCCAATTAGAAATGGAGAAAGCGGCATTTTATCTGCGTTTTCAGAACGTGGCAGAAGACCGGGAGGAATATCTGACAATGGTAATAGCTGAGATGATAGCAGAGGCACTCCAAAGAGAAAAAGACAAAATAATTAATGAATTAGATGAAGTCTACCGAGTCTACACTAACTACGCCCAACAAAACAAACTCCCTCGGGAGGTACATATAAGATTTGTAAGAAGGAAGGTGAGGGACATCGTATATAAAATAACAAAGGACGAACCAATGTATTACAGAAACAAAGAAATAATCACCCTAAAGCAAATACCTAAAAGAATAAGAGATTTGTGAAAAGACTATTGGTTTCTGGCCATGTTACTAAACAAAAGATATATACCCTTCAAATGGATAACTCCGGAAGGAATGTTAGTAACATGGCAGGGAAAGAAAATCAAGGTGGACTCGCACAGCAAAGCAAGGGATCAAATGATGGGCGCTGAAGTAACAAATGGTAATAAAGAAGAAGAAGGACGGAACATCAAAGGAAAACAGAAGAGAGATCGGGAAACAACAAGGAGGGAAAGTAGACGAAGGAGAGACCCAGGAAGAAGAAAGAGTGCAAACAAGAGGCAAAAAAAAGGAACAGGAAGAAATAAAGAAGAAACAACAGGAAAGTCAGTAAGAAATGGAACAGACTTTAAAAATTTTATCTGTAAATGTTAATGGACTCAACTCACCATCCAAACGACACCAAATTTACAAAAAAAATTTGAAACAAAAATCAGATATTGTGTGCCTCCAGGAGATACATATAAGAAAACAGGACATAAAATATATACAATATAAAAAATTAGGTAAAGAATACGCATCATTGGCAGAAGGAAAAAAAAGAAGAGTGGTGGTATATATCAAGGAAGGAATAGACAGTAATATAAGGTATGTGGATACAGAAGGTAGGATAGTCATGATAGAGCTAAAACTTGAGTTTAAAAAGATATTATTGGTAGTAATATATGCTCCAAATAGTCAACAATTAGAATTTTACAAAAAAAGTGCATGAGAAAATTACAGATCAAAAAATGGAAAATGTGTGTCTGATTGGAGATTATCATGCTATTTTAGATGTAAGAAAAGATTATGAATGTGGTCAGCAAAATAAAAATAAAATAAATGTATTACCTAGAACCTTTATAGATATGGTGGAAGAGTTAAATATGGTAGATAGCTGGAGATGTCTTAACCCCGAAACAAGAAATTTTACATATTATTCGAATCCGCATAAGTCTTGGTCTAGGTTGGATATGGTCTGGGTAACCAAGATGTTAATGATGGAGATAGAAGAGGTAGATATTTTACCAATAATTGGACGGATCACAACCCGATAATGATAAAGTGGAAAGGACAGCAGAGAAAGAAGAATAGATGGACTATGAATACACAGATATTACAAGAAAAAGAATATAAGAAATACTTGGAAAAGGAGCTAGAATGGTTCTATAAGGAAAATATAAAGCAACACACTTCCCTACAAAACTTATGGGATACAACCAAGGCATATGTAAGGGGCCTCACAATATCATATAATATAAAATGGAGAAAAGAGAGAGAGAAAGAATATAACAAATTACTAGAAGAAATTCAAAATTGGGAATGTAAATTGCAAAGAAACCCAGGGGATGAAAAAATAAGGTTAAATTGGTTAACAGCAAAACATAACTTAAACATATTAGAGCAAGGGAAATATGCAACAACATTGAAATATATAAGGCAAAATTATTTTGAAAACGCAAACAAAACAGGGAGATGGCTGGCGTATAGGCTGAGGAAGGAAAGAGAAAAAAGAATAATTCACAAGTTACGAGACGACGAGGGTAAGATTCAATGGGCCCTAGAGGAAAAAAAGGACATAATAGTTCAATATTATCAAAAATTGTATGAAAAGGATATAGTAACAGAGGAGGAAATGGAATATTATTTAAAAGGGGAGGGATTGCAAATACTAACAGAGGAAGAAAAAGAATTACTAGATAATGAGATTACAATAGGGGAGCTAAAAGAGGCGCTGAAGAGGCAAAAAAATAATAAAACTCCGGGGACAGACGGTTTACCAATAGAGTTTTATAAGACATTTGGAGAATCATTAAATGGAATATTATTAGAAATATACAATGAAGCTCTAATGGAGGCAAAGCTACCTAACACATGGAAAGAAGCATATATTTCCTTAATACCCAAAGAGGGGGCAGATACCACATTAATAAAAAATTATAGGCCGATTTCTTTGTTGAACACTGATTATAAAGTTTTCATGAGTATAATTGCCAATAGGATGAAAATATTACTACAAAACAAAATACACCAGGATCAAAATGGTTTTTTGCCCACAAGGCAGATAAAAAATAATTTAAGAATGGCAATGGATGTTTTAGAATATTATGAGGTGCATCCAGAGAGACAGGTAGCGCTGATCTTTCTGGATGCACAAAAAGCGTTTGACCAAGTAAACTGGCAATTTATGAAGCAACAAATCAAAAGTATGAATTTTGGAGAAAGATTTACTAAAATGATAACATCAATATATCAGAACCAAAAAGCATGTGTCTTGGTGAATGGGGACCCAACAAAATTCTTTGGAATAAATAAAGGAGTAAGGCAGGGATGTCCGCTGTCCCCCCTACTATTTATCTTAACTTTGGAAAATTTGTTAATCAGAATTAGAGCAAATAAAGAAATTCAAGGATTACAGATCAAGAGAGAGGATTACAAGGTCCAAGCATTTGCAGACGACCTTGTTTTCTTTATAGAAAACCCAATAGAAACAACCCCAAAATTAATAGAAGAGATTGAAAAATTCGGAAAGGTAGCAGGTTTAAAAATCAATAAAGAAAAGACAAAAATGATAACAAAAAATATGACAACAAAACAAGTAGAGAAATTAGTAAAAGAATCTGGACTGCAGGTAGTTAAAAAAGTAAAATACTTAGGGATAAATTTGACGGCTAGAACGGCAACAATAAAAGAAGATAATTATGACCCCTTAGTCCAGAAAACAAAGGAAGATTTAGAAAAATGGGGGAAATTAAAATTGTCTTTACTGGGGAAAATAGCAGCAATAAAATCAAACATACTTCCAAGACTCCTTTATTTATTCCACACAATTCCAATAAAATTAGATAAGAAATTTTTTGATAATTTGGACAAAATAACTAAAAAATTTGTGTGGGAAGGGAAGAAACCAAGAATAAAATTGAATATATTACAAGACGACAAAATTAGAGGCGGATTTGGATTCCCGGCATGGGAAAAATATTACAAGGCTGCCAGCTTATTATGGATTAAAGAATGGATAACCTTAGATAATCAAAGATTGCTAAATCTAGAAGGGCATGACTTAATGAAGGGATGGCACGCCTTTATATGGAGTTCAGGAAATAAAATATATAAACATTTTAATAACCACACCATTAGGAAATCTTTAATTAACACATGGCTACAAATCAAACACAAACACTATATGAAAATTCCCGGCTGGCTATCAACCATAGAAGCAATAACTCACCCCAACATATTAACAAAACAAAAGATTTTAAGATATAGAGAAATAGTAGATGTTCAGGGGAAATTGAAAACTAGAGAAGAGCTCAAAGAACAAGGAATAGTAATAGACTGGTGGCCCTACTCGCAAATAAAGGTAAGATACAGAAAGGACCAAGAGGAGGAAGGAATATATTTAAAACAAAATCGATTGGATAAATTACTAGAATCTAAAGAAGGGAAATTAATTTCAAAAATTTATAAATATTTACTTGAATACGATTTGGCAGAAGAATTGGTCAAAGGGCAGATGATAGCCTGGGCGAGGAACATAGGGCACAATATACAACTGGAAGATTGGGAAAGAGCATGGGAAGATAATTATAGCATGACAAAATCGGTAGCCTACAAGAAAATCACTATAAAATGTGGTACCGATGGTATTGGCCACCCGCAAGGTTAGCAAAAATGTATCCAAATGTGAATCCGGCTTGTTGGAAATGTAAAAAAACGCAGGGAACTTTTTACCATGCTTGGTGGCTTTGCCCAGAAATTAAGAAATACTGGAACAAAATAAAAACATGGATATTAGAAATAACAAATTACGAAATTGAATTAACACCCAAAGTCTTTTTACTAGGCATGATTAATAAAAATATTAGAAAGGACATAAAATACTTAATACTCCACATTATAACGGCGGCTAGATTAGCGTTGGCACAACTCTGGGAAATAGATCGTTTGCCTACTGATCAGGAAGTAATACAAAAAATCTATATATGCGCAGAGATGGATAAATTAACCCTAGAATTACAGGATAAGGAAGACTCAAAATACTTTAAAATATGGAATAGCTGGTACCAGTGGATAAGTCAGAGGAGGGGGAATGGTTAGAGATGAAATTCAGGAGAAATCAATGTAAATAAACAACTGCACTGTCAGAGAGATATAGAAGGAAATAAGTCACTGTGCGTATGTATATATGTATATATAACATTAGAAAGTAGTCAATAGATGAAGTTGATCACTATATATGTACTGTATATGTATATGTAATTTGTATGTTTGATTAAGAGAAACTTGTTAGTTTTTCTTATATTTGTTTTAAATGTCTTTTTTAAATACGAATAAAGTTTGTTTTTAAAACTAAAAAAAAAAGGCTATCGAGTGTCAAACGAGGGGATAGAAACAGACCCAGCCAAAGTACAATCAGTCCTAAACTGGCAACCCCCTTGCACCCGCAGACAACTGCAAAGCTTTCTTGGGTTTGCGAACTTCTACAGACAATTCATTCCCTCTTTTGCAAGAATTGCTAAACCTCTAATGGACCTCCTAAAAACAGGGAGTCCAGCAACAAAACCCCACCCAGGACAAGCTCTACAGTGGGACCTGACCTGCCAACAAGCATTTGAAACACTAAAAGAAATGTTTGCAAAAGAACCAGGCTTAAAGCATCCTGACCCCGAACAACCCTTCATCATCCAAGCAGATGCCAGCGATGTGGCAGTGGGGGCCATGCTACTCCAAAAGAATAGCCAAGGGAATCTGCAACCTTGTGCCTACACATCCTGCAAACTCACTGACACAGAAAGGTGATGGGCGGCGTGGGAAAAGGAAGCGTTCGCAGTGAGATGGGTGCTGTTGACCTGGCAACACCTGCTAGAAGGAGGCCAGAAACCGTTCGAAGTTTGGACTGACCATAAGAATCTGCAGGCCCTCAGGACCCCAGGGAAGTTGTTGCCCAGGCAAGTACGGGGGCCCAATACTTCAATCGTTTCAACTTCGAGCTGAAATACATCCGAGGGGGGAAAAACTTTCTGGCCGATGCCCTCTCCCGAATGCCTCAATACAACAGTGAGCGGGAGCAGGTAGTGAATGCCATCATCCCCTCTGCCCAAGGAGTAGGTCACGTAATCACCAGACGGCAACGTCGTGACCAGCAAGGCCAACCTGCAAGTGACTTAACGACAAGACTCAAAACTGAAACATCGGCGGACCCCTGGTTCTGAGACAACCAACATCTCTTAACAAAAAGGGATGACCTAGCATGGAAGGGAACAAAATTCTAGAGAAGCCACGACATTAAACCAGCGGGACATTTTGGCTTCCTAAAGACTCTGCACTTAGTACGAAGACAGTTTTGGTGGCCCCACATGAGAAAAGACATAGACAGTTATGTGAAAAGTTGTACCATCTGTGCCATGATGAAAAAATGACCAGGAAGACCTCCCGGGCTGCTGCAGCCAGTAGCTGAACTGACAAGGCCATGGGAGGAGATTGCAATGGACTTTATAGTAGAACTACCAAGGAGTGGTGGAAACACAGTGATCTGGACTGTAATAGACTTATTCTCCAAACAGGCACATTTCATACCCTGCAGCGGGCTATCCTCAGCCCGCCAGTTGTCCAAACTGTTCCTAAAACAAATCTACCGCATGGAGTACCCAAAGAATCATCTCCGATCGAGGTGTCCAGTTCACAGCAAAATTCTGGAGAGAATTCCTACGGTCCATAGGGTCATCCCAAGGCCTCAGCTCAGCGTTTCACCCAAGCACCAATGGGGGGGCGGAGAGACTGAATGCCATGGTAGAGCAGTACCTGAGGTGCTACGTGAACTATCAGCAGTCCAATTGGGCGGACCTCCTGTCTTTCGCTGAGGTTGCATATAATAATGCTGTTCACAATAGCACGGGGCTAACCCCGTTTAAGATAGTGAGCAGCATGGACTTTGTCCCAATGCCTGAGTACCCAAGGGAGCCTCCCTCCTCAGTCAGCTTGACCGATTGGATGGCGACACTGAAAGCAACCTGGGAGAATGTCAAGAAAGCGCTAGCTAAGGCAGCACAAACCTATAAGAAACAGGCAGACAAACACCGAGCTCCCCAAAGGCCTTTTCAATTGGGGAAGAAAGTTTACCTCTCCACAAAATATTTGAGGTTAAAACTTCCTAGCAAGAAATTGGGACCAAAATTTATAGGACCATTCCCCATAGTAAAGATAATCAACCCAGTCACAGTGCAATTGAAGTTGCCCCGATTGCTAGGGAAGATACACCCGGTATTCCATAGTAGCCTCTTAAAACCTGTGGTCGGATCGACCTTGAGGCCACTACCCCGTGAGCCCCCAGGCCCCGTGGTCATAGGGGGCCAGACTCATTATGAGGTGCAGCAAATCCTCAATTTGAGGTGGCACAGGAGGCAACTCCAATATTTAATCAAGTAGAAGGGTTACCTCTTATCAGAGGCATCTTGGGTAAAGAGTCAAAACATCCAGGCTGATCGCCTTATAGCCAAATTTCATGCAGAAAATCCAAACAAACCCAGTGGGGGGTCACATCCCTAAACTCTACATCTGTACTCAAATTGTTTTGCTTTGTGCAAGTTGCCCTCGGGAAGTGAGGGGAGCCGAATGTCAACTTGCAAAGCTTTCAAGTTGCCATGAGCAGGAGGGAGGGAGAACTGAAGTGAATTCCATACATTTTTCTGATCGCAATCAGAAGGAGGGTGTTAGGTTTCACTGCCAGCCAAAGTGGTTAATTGGAGAATGTGATTTATGACATGGCCAGGGGGGAGGGGAGAGACAGGGTCATAGGGGAACGTAAATCTACGTGGGGTCAGTCCTGACTGCATCCAAGTATTGCAGGAATGGTGCTCCAAATAAATCACTATCTTTCCTTTGAAGTTTGGATCATGGCTCATGAATTAATTAGGGCATCTTTCGGAAACTTGACAACTAGTACACAAGGGCAAGTATGATATAGTTGCCATTACTGAAACTTGGTGGGATGAAACTCATGATTGGAATGTACTGATGGAAGGATACAAACTATTCAAAAGAAACAGACCTAATAAAAGAGGTGGAGTTACATTATATTTAAGAAATCACTACATTTCTACACAAAATCAAGAATGAAAGCCTCCTAGAATGCATATGGGCCAATATAAAAGGAAAACAAGAATGACATTGCCATACTACAGGCCATCCAACCAAACAGAAGAAATAGATGAACTTAATGCTACCCAGTTAACAAATGTATGTAGGAAACACACTACAATAGTAATGGGGAATTTTAACTACCCTAACATCAACTAGGAGACAAACTCTGTGTCAAAAGGGAGATCAAACAGGTTCTTGACCAACCTAGCTGACAACTTTGTCATCCAAAAAGCAGATGAGGGAACTAGAGCAAGGGTGAAATGCTCCCGGTTCGGACCGAATTGCCCGATCCGGTATCGATGGAGGCGGGTGGTTTGGAGAACCGGTAGCAAAAATCTCTGCCCCCCCCCATGCCCAGCTGAGCCGCACGATCACCAGAGGCTTTTTTTTCTTTTAAATGGCTCTGACGATCCCAGCTGAGTTGCCTGATCGGCAATCAGGCAACTCAGCTTGGTTCGTCAGAGCCATTTAAAAGTTTTTTTCTTTTAAATGCCTCTGACGATCCAAGCTCTGACGATCCAAGCTGAGTTGCCTGATTGGCAGAGAGTTTTTAAAAAATGCTCTGATGATCAGGCAACTCAGCTGGGATCGTTAGAGGCTTTTGAAAGCATTTTTTTACAACATCTTCGCCGAAGAGGTTGTAGAAAAAATGGTTTTAAAAGTAAAAAAAAAATGGCCACACCCACCCATTCACATAACCCCTCCCCACCAAGCCACACCCATAGAACCAGTAGTAACAAATTTTAGATTTCACCACTGAACTAGAGGGACAGTTATACTGGACCTATTTCTTACTAACAGAGAAGAAATGATGGTCGAAGTTGCTAGAACATGGGAGGAGAGTGACCATGTCGTAATAGAATTCAATATAATGCAGAGACCAACAATAGAACATAATTGTAGGAGATGACCATGCTGAGCCTGAGGGAGGGGTCAAATGTGTCATAAATCAGGATGTGCACCCATAAGATATCAACGTCCAGAGCAGCTTGAATACCTTTCTTCCACGCATTCTCTTAACGGTCACTTGGCCAGAGTCTTGTAGAGAACTAAGCTTGCAATAATTATACTCATTTGAACTGCATGAATCTGCTGATTTTCCGGGGCATGACATTAATCTGGCCAAATGCCTTCACCAAAAAATTTTCTGGACTCCAGAATTCTTTAGTCATGACTTCTGATCCCAGAGCTACAGCAGCAGCAGACGAGCCAGACTTCCACTCAATCAGCAGACACCAAGATGGCATTGAAGATGAAATCAGAAATCTTGCAGTCAATTTTCAACAGATGATGCAGATCATGACTCAACAAGGAGTTCCTATGCCAGAGGTCACCAACTGGTGGTCCACGGACCACTGGTGGTCTACGAGAAAATTTTGGTGTTCTGCAGCGCACCCAGGTGGAGGAGCTATTCCAGGATGTCCAATGAGCCAGTCCTGTGACTAGAGCTCTGGAATATGGGACCATCCAGGCAGCTCATAATGGGGCTGGAAATCTCCACCGTAGAGGGAGGTACGTGTAACTTGCAACTTTGCAGGTGATAAACGTGCAAGGAGTAGGGCAGCCCTCACTGGTCGGAACAAGGTAATGGTGCTGTTGCAGCAAGGGGGATGTGGCAGCGCAGGCAAGCTAAAGCAACAGGTGTCAGCAACCCGTGGCTTTCGTCCCCCTGCTGTGGCTTCCTGTTGGATGATCCTACCACTGGCTGTCCCTGCCCCTCGTCCTCCCCTCCCAGTCACACCTGGCCTGGCCAGAGAAGGGAAAGACGGGGGATGGAGATTCGCTCCATATTCCAGAGCGGGAGTGAAGCTTCATCTCTTGCTGGGTCTCGCAGGTGTTTCTTCCGGACTTTGTTGGTGCTGTGGGCACCTTGGTCGTTCTGGAGAATCAGAATATGAGAGAGAGGAGAGAGGAGAGACAGAGAGCTAGAGGAGAGATGAGAGAGACAGAGAGATAGATGAGAGAGACACAGAGAGGGGAGAGACAGGAGAGATGAGAGAGAGAGAGAGAGGAGAGAGACAGAGAGAGAGAGGGGTGGAGAGAGAGGAGAGGGAGAGAGAGAGATGAGAGAGAAAGAGAGATATTGAGAGAGAGAGATACTGAGTGTCAGCTTTGGAAGCCATATTAGGGCAGAAGCTTCCATGCTGCCCCTGTCTCGTGTGGGAAAGTAGGAGGGGGGAATTTAGTAGAGGGGGATTTAGTCTGTAGACATAATAGCATTCTTCCTGTCGGTCAAGGTCAAAGCGATCCTGCATCTGGAGAAGGAGTGGCCGGAGTGATGTCTCAAGATGGGACGGCGGTTAATTGGAGCATGTGATCAACTGAGGAGTGAGGGGATGGTTTTGGGGGTTTTGATTTACTGAGGGAAAACCCGGACCTCTCAGATTCGGGTTTTCCCAGATATGCCAGTTTACCTATTCTAGTAAATAGAACTTTGAAAAATGCTTGCTTCAGAGTCTTTACTTGGAGTTGGATTTTTTTTCCGGAACACTGACATTAACTCAAATCTCCCTTAAAGCATAATGGCACCCCGAAAGGGGGCTGTTGGGGGTGCTGAGCCCCAGCATCTACCTAAACCTCAGGTGGTGTGAAGACTCAGTGAAAATGGAAGAGAAAGGAGAGATTGCAGAGAGGGCTATGGGGATGGATACTCAAGGATTTACCAACGCCCTGTTTTCTCCTTCTGAAGATGGTGTGAGCCATTGAGGCTGCAGAGGAGGCCCAAAGGCTAGGCACTTGATGGAGTTGGATTCCTGGAAAAATTGCCAGTCTGACCCAACTCCAGAAGGAGACCAGAGGAGGACCGCCTGGATATACTGCTGCTCCAAGCCCAATGAAGTCGCCCCATGAGCATGAGTGTAGAGGAGGGACAGCTATGGGATCCGGAGACTCCCGGGATTAGAATATGTTGCCCGCAACGAGAAGCCAATCATTAACTGGGCTCCCTGAGCATTTTGAACGGATGGAAGTGGGAAGTTACGCACGGCCCTCCCAACCTCCTCAAGTAAGATGGAGCTTAGCACAACCTACATTCACCTTCCCCAATCCAGGACCTGGTGGAGGAATTAGCAGGGCGCAGGAACTTCTCTACCTGGCCAGGGGCGAAACAAGCAGATCAGCGCAGCATGGCTATCTGCAGCTGGGAGACATCAGATGCAGCCAGCATGGGGAATGCGAAACCCCCTGCGGGGGCCCCTCACCAGCCTGCCTTTGTGCTACCTCCTGCTGAATGTATATCCCCAGGCTGGGGATTCTATCCCGGCCAGGGGTGGGTCCAGTGCCAGTGGTATCCAGCTCATCGGCTCCAATTTTCCAGGGATCCCCATGGCCCCAATATGGCCCAACGATCCCGGCACCACAGGGGGGGGCTAATTGAGCAGCCGACTGGAGTCCCCCCCTCTCTGCAGCCCAGCAAGCAACTCAGCAGCCGGCCCCCCTCCCTCAGGAATCGGCTTGAGTCCAGCACCCAGCAGCAGCTCCGCCGCAGGTTCCAGCTCAGCCACCCGTTGTCAGGCCCAATCAACCTGCGAGGCCAACGCGGGGCTTCCAGTCTGGCTTCCATCACCACCAGACAGTCCTCTGAGACCGCCAGCCCCGTTGCCTGTAAAGAGCCGCCTTTACATATGAAAGGCGGCTCGAAAAACTCCATTTCCTGAAGGAAATGTGAGACAGAGCAGGCGAGGGCAGGTAGAGCCCTCTGTGAAGTCCCCAGAGTTCTTTTTTTACTCCTGGGGACGAGCAGGTTGTGGCTCCCTATTTCCGCTCGCCGCTGCTCCGGGCTTCGGGAGAACTCTGCCTTTTTGCAGAGCTAGGCACTGGAACCGGACCAATCAATGAAATTAACAGATGGATTAATTAAAAAGGAGGAGATTTGGACTTGGGACCCTAAATCGCAAGTATTTTTAATGATTTTACAAGCGTTTTTAAGTGAAGGAAAAAAAAAGTTTAAAATGGCTATTGCTGAGGCTTGAGAAGAAGAAGAAAGCCGAAAGTGAAAGTCCTTCTGTAACAAGCTACAAAGTAGCGGAATAAACAGTGCTGGCTAGAATCTGGAAGAAAAATATCTATTTTAAGTTTCTTTTTTCTTGGAGATTTGTACTTGATCTTGCTTGGGGAAAAGTTTTCCTTCTTTAAAAAGAGTTTGTGTGGCAGGATGGCGTTAAAACTAATAAAGCCTGACAAACAAGCAGCGGGGGGGGGGTGTTCCCCCATTTACAATTATGTGAACAAGTTCTGAGCTTACAGACTCAGCAGAATGGCTTTAATTTAAAAGAATTTGTCCAGGAGGAAATAGCAAGATACCACGAGCCTGTGAATCAGAAACTTGAGAAATTTAGGCAAGAAATTAAAGAAATGATACAACTAAAATATGATAATTTGCAACGAAAGATTGTAACAGTGACTAACGCTTTTTCAGAAATTGTTATAAAGATGGATACAAATATCAAGTTGGAGGAAGCTGATGATAAGATTTATAATTTGGACAATAAAATACAAATAATTGAAAATGATTTGATAAATATTCAAGACAATAGTTTAGAAGTAAAGTCTAAAAAGGAAGCTGCTCACGAGACTTACAATGCAGAAGATATAAAGCAAGGGATTGAAAAAGAAATTACAATGATGCAATACAGGCTCATGGAATTTGCAGTTAGAATGAGAGGGTTACAGGAAAATATTAGAGATGATTTAAGAAAAATATCTGCTCAAGTTCTGGCCGGGATTTTAAAGGTTCATCCTGAGAAGGTATCTTGTAAGATTGACAAGGTTTATAGAGTAAATTCCTGGATTACAAAGCAAAGGCAATTGCCTAGAGATGTGGTGATTTACTTCACAGACAAAGAAATAAGAAATGATATTGTGCAAAAATCTTTTAATTCTACTCTACAATTGTATGGAAAAAAGATCTGGATATATAAAGAGTTCCCGCCTAAGATTCTAAAAGATAGAAAGAAATTTGGATTTTTGGTGACTGAGCTAAAGAAACAAAATATCTCATTCAGGTGGGACGTTCCAGTTGGTATAATATTGAGATATCAAGGAGAAAGATATCAGCTAAATACTGTTGAAAAAGCGGAAGAATTTTACTACAAGGTTCTCCAAAAGCAAAATCAACAAGAGATAGAAATTCAAGATAAGCAGAAGGAGATGGAAGTAATGGAAAAACAACAAGTTACAGAGGTCCTTGTAGATGAGCCGCTTCTGGATTCTCCTTCAGAGGTCTCAGCTGGACTATTTATAAATACAAGAGAGTCGGCTCTGGATTCTAAAGTGATGACTTATCAAGTTACAGACCAGCATGGAAATCAATCAGTTGATATAAAACTCATAGAACCAGAATGGAGATTTAAGCCACAAAAGCAGAACCAACAAGATCAAGTTATAGATCAGCATGAAAACCAAACAGTTGATATACAATTTACAGAAAGGAAATCAGGATGGAGATCTAACCCACAAAAAGTCAAGAAAAGAAGAAGCAGGTCATACAAAAACAAAAACTTTTAAACCAAACAACAGTG
Source organism: Arizona elegans (assembly GCA_022577455.1). Classification (NCBI taxonomy): domain Eukaryota; kingdom Metazoa; phylum Chordata; class Lepidosauria; order Squamata; family Colubridae; genus Arizona; species Arizona elegans. The sequence goes on from JAKOOJ010000001.1 coordinate 164,241,982, forward strand.
TAATGCCAGTTATTTAAGAGATGATTGAACACATGAAAAGATAGTTGAGGCAAAGTATTGGTTTATATTATCCTGAGGAGAGTGACAGACTTCTGCAGTGCTGTACTTTTGGGATGTGAAAAGGGCCTTAAACTGAAATGATTGGAACTATCTTTTTTTTTTGGACTCTTTGATAAATATACTACGTTTATGCTGAGCTATAAGGCGAGAGAGCTATGGAATTGGGGCACGCAGATGATCTGGCTATTACCCTATTACGGTGGTTGGAATTAATAATTTGGATAAAAGACACCTCTATAGACACTATATGGAATACAAATATAAAGTCACTCAGGTGGTTGTTGTTGTTGTTTTTTTTTATGAAGATATTTGCTATTGATGGGGGCAGATGGTAATTGAAGATACCGAACATACTGTTGGAATTAGGATGTGATGTTACCCTAACATGGGTGATGGAGTTAACAATCCAGCTGAAAGACATTACAGAAGATATATGGATTACAAGCTTAAAGCCTTTTTAAAGAGGATTTTATCTACATAAGGGAATATTTTTTAGTTGTGTGGGCAGAAGAATAAAGATATTATGAATTATTAAGTATGGTAGTCTTGTGGGAAAGTGGGTGGAGACAGGTTAGTTTGTTGATTGTTTAGTTTAAGAAAAGGGATATTATGTTTAGATATGAATATATGTAAAAGATTTGAGTTAAGAGATATAACGATGGGGGTGAAGGAAATGGGAAGACTATGAATTGAATAAATGTTAAATTAGGATTTATTATATAGTTTTATAGCAGAAGGTTGCTTTGAAATGTTATATTAATATACATAAAAGATTTGATTTAAGAGATATATGTATGTCGGGGTAGAAAAAGGGTAGATTATGAGCAGAAATCGCTAAACTGGGAGATATAATAATATTATTATGCTAAATTAGGAGTTATTATATAATGTTATAGTAGAATGTTATTTTGAAATGTATAGTATAAAGGGGATATAATAATATTATTAGAAAGAAAGGGTCAGCATATTGGGATGGAATAAGGGGATGGTAAAGTATTATATAATCTGTTATGAATTTGGGTTTTATTATGAAGAAGCCACAGGGGGAGGGGAGGGGGGGGGTTAGGGAAGAGGGGGGGGGAAAGGGGGGGGAAATTTGTATTTGAAAAACTTTTTCAATAATAATAATTAAAAAAAAAACCTGCAAGGCCAACGCCACCCAGCTTCAGAGCAACCTTTGATGGTACACTTGCCAAACTGGCTTACTTCCTCAGCAGGGTCTGGGCTCATGTAGATCAGTATGGAGACCAATACGAGTCAGACCGGGACTTGATATTGGCAATTTCTGACGGGATGAATGAGGGGGAGGCTTCTGAATGGATAGCCCAGCTGCACAATGAGGTCGTTGCAGAACTAAATGATGCCGATGGATTTGTTGCACTGTTCCAGGCCAGATTTGAAGACCCAGATCAAATAAATGAAAACGAAGCCACACTAAAGGTGATGAAGCAAGGTAATTGACCCATAAAAGACTTTATATGGGACTTTAGACGGGTCGCAGGGAACCTGGGGCATTGGCCGGACTGCATATTCCTACACTATTTTGAAGAGGCCATTGATCAAGAAGTCAAAAAAGCCTGTGGGGACCAGGGGATGCCTGAGCGACTGCACGACTGGTATACCATGTCCATAGCTCTAGACAGAGAAATTCACCTGCACCGCAAAACCCCAGCAGAGAAGCCTTCTCAGAGAGCTTTAGCTAGACAGCTCCTTTCAAAGCCAGCTGAAGTCACCTCTCCCCCCTCAACCGGCAGGGGCGATTAAATGCTATCAGTGTGGATAACTGGGACACCGAGCTTCTAAGTACCTGATCCCTGCCCCAGTTCCACAACAACATCCTGCCACAGCTGCTCAATGCAGAAGGGCTCCAAGGAAGGCCCCAGACACCAGTCGATTCACTAGACAAGCCACAGAGGTTCCCCTCCCCACTGAACAGAGCGAGGAACCTCCGGCCAAAGAAGCCTCTCCCGACAAGGCTAGCAGAGATGAAGGCCCTCCCCTTTCAATTAAAGTGAAACTGGTGGTGCCAGAGACAAGGAAGCAAGGAGAACTGCCAGCAATAATAGATACAGGCTGCACCAGATGTTTAATTGGACTTCCAATTGTTGAACAATTGGGGATCAAAACAAGAGCCTTAAAGCGCCCAATTAAATTTCACCAAGTGGATGGGACATTAATTGGAGGAGTCTCAGCCACCCAAATTATAGAACTGGTTAGATTAGAAACTGGAAGACATCATGAACTTATACAATTTATAGTAACCCCAAAGATGTCAGAATCTGTCATACTGGGCCTGGCTTGGCTGGACAAATGGGCCCCCACCATTAAATGGGAAGATGGATACCAGAAAATCATAATGGGTGTCGGCCCCTTGCCCCCTGTCCCTCCTCCCAGCCTACCCATAAAGGCCACCTGCCAGAAACAGCAGCCGCTGGTTCAGACAGGCGAACCCCAGATTCCTAAGGTATATATAGACTTAGCTGAAGCGTTTAGCAAGGAGGAATGTAACATCCTCCTCCCTCATCGGGCCACGGATTGTGCCATTGAATTAGAACCGGGAGCCAAGCTGCCAAAACCCAGGATGTAATCCATGACGCCTGCTAAAATAACCAAGTTGAGGAAGTACATTGACACCAACCTAGCCAAAGGGCTCATTGAGCCTGCGAAATCCAGGGTGGCCACCCCCGTATTGTTTAAAGAGAAGAAAGATGGGGGGAAGCTGAGATTATGTGTGAACTTTAGAGGTGTAAACTGCATTTGCAAACAAAATACCTACCCCCTACACTAATGAAAGACTTGCTGAACCACTTATCAAAAGGCAAAATTTTCACCAAGTTAGATCTAAGGGAAGCCTACTACTGGGTTCACATAAAGGAGGGAAACGAATGGAAGACTGCTTTTAACTGCCCCCTGGGCAGCTTCCAATTCTGTGTCATGCCTTTTGGACTCCAAGGGGCCCCCACAGTCTTCATGCAACTGATCAATGAAGTTCTGCATGAGCACCTGTATAAAGGGGTCCTTGTTTACCTGGATGACATTCTTATATTCAGCAAAAATATGGAAGAACATGTCAAATTAGTCAGACAAGTGCTGAAAAAATTCATAGCGGCCAAACTTTACGCAAAGCTGTCAAAATGCGAGTTCCATAAGGAGTCCTTGGACTACCTGGGATATAGGGTGTCGAATCAAGGAATCAAAATGGACCTGGGGAAGGTGAAGGAGGTGCTAGACTGGCAACCCCCACAAACCCGTAAACAACTTCAAAGCTTCCTGGGGTTTGCAAATTTTTAGAGAAAATTCATCCCTTCCTTCGCTGAGATTGCTCTCCCCTTGACAGAATTACTAAAAACCGGTCCATCTCCCACCAAGCCAAAACCTAGCCAACCCCTAGCTTGGACAATGGACTGTCAAAAATCATTTGAACAATTAAAACGCCTATTCGCAGTGGAGCTGATCCTCCAGCACCCTGACCCAAATAAACCATTTATGGTCCAGGCTGATGCAAGTGATATGGCGGTGGCTGCTATTCTACTGCAAAGGAACGGCCAAAACGAACTAATGCCTACTAATGTGCTTACATATCGAGAAAATTAACGGACACTGAGCGCAGATGGGCAGTATGGGAGAAGGAGGCTTTTGCGGTGCGATGGGCTCTCCTATCCTGGAGGCACTTTCTAGAGGGGGTTGAGGAGACTTTTGAATTGTGGACTGACCATAAAAATCTCAAGGCGCTGAAAACCCCACAGAAGCTTTCCCCCAAGCAGGTTCACTGGGGTCAATATTTCAAATGCTTTAACTTCAACCTGAAATACATTCTGGGGGTGGAAAACCTATTAGCTGATGTTCTCTCCCATAAGCCCCAGTTTGACAGCCAACAAGAAGAGATAGTTCATGCCACGATCTCTGAGACTCAGCCAGCAGCCCAAGCCTGCACTAGAGTGGAAACACGCTGTGGTTCCAAAGACAAGTTGCCAGCAGAGCTAAAAGTGGCACTTTCAACCGATTCCTGGTTCGAGGAAAACCAGACGGACCTAACCCTAAGAGAGGGATTGGCTTGGAAGGGGAGTAAGATTTATGCGCCCAGCAGCATGCGACTCCTGGTACTAAAGAGGAGTCATGATTCTTGACTAGGGGGCCACTTTGGATTTTTAAAAACCCTCCATTTGACTAGGAGACAATTCTGGTGGCCAAGAATGAAAGCTGATGTAGAGGACTATGTTAAAAGCTGCGCCACCTGTGCCACCCTGAAGTCTAGACCAGGGAAGCCCCCTGGGCTTCTCCAAACCATGGCTGAACCCACCAAACCCTGGAAGGAGATTGCAATGGACTTCATAGTCGAACTCCCTGACAGTGGAGGGAACAAGCACACTTCACTGCCTGCAACAGACTACTCTCAGCCAAGAAGCTGGCAAAGCTTTTTGTGAAGCATATCTACAGACTCCATGGGGTTCCAAGAAGAATAATATCAGATTGCGGGGTCCAGTTTACTGCTAAGTTCTGGAAGGAGTTCCTGCAGTCCATTGGGTCATCCTAGGGGCTTAGCTCAGCTTTCCACCCATTGACTAATGGATATGCTGAAAAATTGAACGCAAAGGTGAAACAATACATTACATGTTATGTAAATTATCAACAAGAAAACTGGGAGGAATTATTACCATTCGCAGAAGTAACTTATAATAATGCAGTACACAGCAGTATAAATAAATAACTTTATTGTCATTGTACGTGCATACATAGTATACCCATACAACGAAATTCACTTAACACCCAAAGACTAGGTCCAACACACATAACAATCCCCAAACACACTCCCACCCACCACAATTCCCCACCCCTAACCCACCCAAGCATCCACACAACAAATCCAAGTAATACTGTCCAACATCTCACTGATGGTGGCCCTTTAGTTCATTGTTGAGTGCAATTATAGCTCTGGGATAAAAACTATTCAGAAAATGTGTGGTCTGAGTTTTAATTGTTCTGTATCTTCTGCCAGAAGGCAACAGTCCAAAAAGATTTTAAGCAGGATGGGAAGAGTCTCTGAGAATGTTATGCAACTTTCTCAACAACGAGATACGAAGATGTCATCCAGGGCTGGTAGGTGGAGTCCAATGATATTCTGGGCAGTTTTAATGATTCTCTGTAGAGCTTTTTTGTCCGCTACAGAGCTGCTCCCATACCATGCAAGAATGCCGTACGTCAGGACACCCTCAATGGTGCTGCGATTGTAGGACGGAAGTAGATGCCGAGATAGATTTATCTTCCTGAGCATTCTCAGGAAGTACAGCTTCTTCTGTGCCTTCTTCAGAAGTATGTTAGCATTCATAGTCCATGGTCCTCCAAGATATAAATGCCCAGAAATTTAAAACTACCCCCCTCTCCACCTCCTCACCATTTATGTACAATGGTGGATGTACATCTCTCTTCCTCCTGAAGTCAATTATAAGTTCTTTAGTTTTTGTGGTGTTAAGTGTGAGATTATTTTCATTACACCACAATGTCAGCCCTTGTACTTCCTTCCTGTAAGCAGACTCATTGTTCTTATTAATGAGCCCCTGTTGTGTCATCTGTAAATTTAATAATTACATTGGTGTTATACAATGAGGTGCAGTCATGTGTGTACAAGGAATAAAGGAATTGGGCTGACTCCTTTTCAGATAACTACAGCCATGGATTTTGTGCTGATGCCTGAGTTGCCTAGAGAGCCGCCCACTTCCATGTCCCTAAAGAATGGATGACCTCATTAAAAAAGGGTTGGGAGAATACTAAGAAAGCTTTAGCTGAATCAGCGGAAAAATATAAGGCCCAGACCGAGAAACGCCGGTCTCTCCAACCACCTTTCCGAATAGGAGATAAGGTGTATTTGTCAACCAAGTACTTAAGATTGAGGTTACCTAGCAAGACGTTTGGACCCAAATTCATAGGTCCCTTCCCTATAGTGAAAGTGATTAACCCAGTGACTGTCCAACTTGGCTTCCCTCACCTATTAGGGAAAATACATCCAGTTTTCCACAATAGCTTATTGAAACCAACAAGAGAATCTAACTTAAGGCCCATGCCAGCTGCTCCCCCCCCCCCACAATTTGGTAGTGCAAGTACCAAAGTCACTCATTATGAAGTGAAGAAGACCGTTGACTCTAGACTCTACAGGGGTCACTTACAATATTTAGTACACTGGAAAGGGTACCCATTATCTGAAGCTACTTCGGTGAAAAGTTGGGATGTGAATGCTGACAAACGCCTGTCTCTCCAACCACCTTTCCAAATAGGAAATAAGGTATATTTGTCAACCAAATACGTAAGATTGAGGTTACCTAGCAAGACATTTGGACCCAAATTCATAGGTCTCCTCCTTATAGTGAAAGTGATTAACCCAGTGACTGTCGAACTTAGCCTCCCTCGCATATTAGGGAAAGTACACCCAGATTTTCACAGTAGCTTATTGAAACCAGCAAGAGAGTCTAACTTAAGGCCCTTACCAGCTGCTCCCTCCCCCCTCCTTTGGTAGTACAAGGGAAGACTCATTATGAAGTTAAGAAGATCCTTGACTCTAGACTATACAAAAAAAAAAAAAAAGTTGCAGCCAAAAATGCTGATTCAAAGCCCCAGTACTTGCTCAAAATATCCAATCTGCAGTAAAAAGGTGGAAAAAATTTATAATCTCCCCAAAAGAATTTTAAAAATCAAAAGAAAAAACAAATAAAAACCATGCCAATCATTAAAATATTAAATCCAGCAAGAAAGTACTTCTGCAATAAAAAAAGAAAAAGAAAAGTAAATGGAAAAATGAAAAAAGAACAACCAGGAGTATAGAAAAGGAAAAAAATAATGTTCCAAAATATCACTTTTCCAAAATCTTCCAAAGTCTATAGATCCATCAAGTGAAGGGGTAAAATGAAAATACAAAATAATAAAGAAGAATTAGACAAAACAAAAGAGAAACAACTTTCAATCTTTTTTTTCCTTTCTATGTCTTTCCCTTTCTGTTACAAAATCACAAGACTACTTCTTATCAAAGTTTTCTTGCCAGTTTCCAAAACACTGTCCAAGGTCGTTTCACTCTGGTCTATTCCTTTATTCTCTTAAATTTCTTCTGTCACCACTAGATGGCACCATATTCACTTAAAATAGTCTTAAAATATCAATTTACTTTTTTTTCTTCAGATTTAAACTTCCAGCTACAGCAAAATTAAGTTTTCAAAATACAGTTCATTTGCCAGAGGAGCTTCTTTTCCCAATCTGCTTCCAATTTATTAAATTTGTTAAATTGCTTTTTCCACTTTTGTTAATTTGTCATTATTAATGGCTTCCGCTTTTTTGCTGCTGCTCTGGAAGAGGGGAGGTAGCTTTGTTCTGCTCTCTCCCCTCTCCTCTTGCCGATTCTTTTTTATTTAAATACTTTTAAAGTTCAAGAGAGAATTTTTTTAAAAAAGTAATCTTGTTTCCAGGACATCACTCTCTCATCCAGATGATCCTCACTTTCTTCCTCTTCTGGTTTGGGGCTGCCCTGGCTTTTGACAGCTTTGATGGCTGCCTTCCCTCGCTGCTGGGTCGAAGACTAATACTGGCATTTCAGGGGACTTGCGCCTTCCCTCTCTGTGCCAGCCTGTGTCTCCGTTCTTCACTGTCCCTACAGGACAGCTATGATCCCAGGGGATTCCCAAAATCAGCTGGGATATCAGTGTTCTCCTGGAGCACCAGAATCCACACCGTACCACCGTGACGCTGCGAGGGGTGTGTGTCATCCAAGTACTGAATGGAGCTGAATTACTTCCATTTCAGGTAGTTTAATAAAAATTGATTCCACTCTTGACACTTTCTAGTCATGAAACCACCTTCCCTTTTTAAAAAACAATTTTATTAGTTTAGAATATAGCATATAAAGAAAATGCAAAAGTAAATAGTAGAGAAGTTAGGGAAGTCAAACCATTGACCCAACTGACTAAGAAAGGAATTAAATTTGTTTAGACTCCTACACACCAATCAGCTTTTTGCTTGCCAGCCCCTCATTTAGCACCCAGACACATCTAAGAGATTTATTGTCCAGACAGACACTTCAGATGTAGCCATTGGAGTTGATCTCTTACAAAAGAGAGGGGGAGACAATAGCCTTCTTCCATGCACCTTCTTTTCCAGAGCCCTGATGGCTCCAGAATGTAATTATGACATCTTTAATAAAGAATTCCTTGCTGTTAAATCAGCATTCCAGCACTAGAGACACTTCCTAGAAGGTGCATACTTTCCTATGGAGGTCAACACTGACAGGAAACTATATACCTTGCAATAAACCAAGTCGCTTTCATCCAAACAAGTCACATGGAACCAATTCTTTTTATGTTTTGATTTTTACATTAAGTAGGTCCAAGGCTCCAAGAATTTAATATTCTCGTAAACCAGAATATTCCCTTATTCAACAGATTCCAGCACCAACACCAACTTCATCAGCCACTGAGAGGTTGGGAGCTGTCCAACTGCACCAGGACTTAATCACCAAGATAAAGAAACAGCAACAATGTGATCACTTATCACAGTCCAGGATAGATGATCTCATGGAGACCCCAGCAGCTACTGTCACTCCATTTGCGATGGAGGGAGGTGTCCTGAAACACAGAGGCAGAACAGGCAGAACCCCCCATGCAGGAAAGAGGTATTGCAACTTTGCCATGATAACCAAACAGCAGGGCACGGTGATATGTTCAAAACCCTGCACAGAACCTTAAGAGACTTTTGGTGGCCTACAATGGCTGCAGACCTCAGAGAATATGTGGCGTCTTGCTACATGTGCAAGAGTGCCTATCAGAAGCCTGCAGGACTTTTGCAACCACTCCTTATACCTCCCTCCTGGAATATGATCTCTCTGGATTTCATTACTGATTTACCCTCTGTCCAAGCCTTCATATTAGTAGGTCTTTTCACCAATATGGCCCATTTCATACCCTTTAAAAAATTGCCCAATTCCAAAGACACAGTCCAACTTTTTCTAGACGACATGGCATGGTCTCAGTACTCATATCAGATATAGGGGTGCAAATTACAATCTAGATTTTGGAAAGCACTTTTTCATGTTATTGTTATGGATCTGCCCCCAAACCATTCTCCGGATGCAAGTTCAGAGGAGGAGGGGGAGTTTTGAGTTGGCAGAGGAAAATACAGGTCTGAGTGTATCTCGATCAGTGCTTGGAGAATGCTAGCCTGACAGAGCAGCCTCAGTTGGGTTGATCAGACAAGCAACAGTTGGAGGCTGAGGAAGCAAGCCACAGCATCAGCAAGTTGGCCAGGGGCTCCAGGTGAGGACCGGAAGCCCCTGTCACCTGTTAGCAATGATCCAAGGACACAGAGCAGAAGAGACAAGCACAACACTGGTCAGTTAAGACTACTTGTGAGAAGGCAATCTCATCTCTCATGAAGGGCTGCACTGGCATTATCTAATCCCGCCCTGAAGACTAGAGTGTTGCTGGAGCACTGTGCCCAGTTCTGTGCCTTGTGTGCTTGTGCCTTGTATCCTGACCTGTTCAACTTGTGGACTGTTTTCCTGAACCTTGTGTGTGCCTGCTGGACTTGGTTACCCAGTGACTTTTGTCGCGCTGAGCTCAAAATCCCAACCTGTGCAATGGGGGTGCTTTATGAGGACCTGTTTGGGGGGGTTGAATAAACACTTATAGATTCTTGCTGTAAATCGGGGGGTGGGGGGCAGCAGAGTTTCAGCTTATCATTTGTCTACAAATGGGGAGGCTGAAAAAACAAACCAGCTCCTCTGACAGTATCTGAGGTGCTACTGTACCCACAACTAAGACAATTAGCCATCATTACTGCTATTCACAGAATTTTCTTATAACTCACTACACTCATTGACTTCAATGACACCATTTCAAGCCATGTACGGCACACATCCCTAAAGTATTGCCAGACCATCCTGCACTGGACTCCATGGTTCCAGGGGTGATTGACTTCTTACAAGAGCAACTTGCTGCACAAGACCTGTTGAAACAGCAACTTGACCAAGCGAAATAGGCTTACAAAAAGGCAGCAGATGCACATTGGTAGAAGGGTCCACCCATAGCAGTAGGTGACAAGGTTTGGCTTTTTACTAGGTTCTTAGTCATTTCAAGACCTTCCAAGAAGTTACAGTAGATGCTAAGTTTGTAGGCCTGTTTGAAGTTCTCCGTCAAATCAACCCTGTGGCCTTCTACCTACAATTGCCCTCTTCAATGAAGGTGCATCCAGTCTTTAACTGAACAATATTTGCCAAAGATGCCGCCCCACCCAGCACTATAAGATCCCAGTGACACCCTCCACTACCAGTTATAATTGAGGGAGAATACAAGGTGGAAGAAATTTTAGACTCTAGAAAAAAAGGCAAGGGCATCCAGTACTTGATTCATTGGAAGGGCTACCTAGTTTCGGATTGCTCCTAGAATGATGCGCACAATTTGGTTTGTCACGAGCACTTCCCTGACAAGCCAAGGCTGACCAAGCTATCACTACCCCACCATGTTTTGCCTGAGGAACCTGTCAAGGAATATAGATTCCACATCTGGCCTTCAATTCCTGGAAGGAGAGAAAACCTCTAATAATATTTGTGTGTTACAGCAAACATCAGATGGCTCACCAGCTGCAGCAGAGGAGTGGGAGGAGAATTCCTTTGAGACAAGTTCCTATGAGAACTCAGACTTTGAAGACATAATGCTGGAAGAGAAAGCAGCATAGAAGAACCCATGGAAGAGAAGGGGGGCCAGTATGGAAGGATGGGCGATATAGATGACCAGGTTGAACCCAAGGGAGGGGTCATGAGTCCCTGCATACCTGCAAGAGATTTAAGTCCAGACCACCTTGAATTCCTTTCTTAACTACTGCACATTCCCTTAATGATCATTTGGCCAGATTCTTGTAGAGAGCTAAGCTTGCAATAAATCTTTATACTAATTTGAACTGGCTCAATAACAGTAACTATGAGAGAGATCTTGGAGTCCTAGTGGACAATCACTAAAATATGAACCAGCAGTGTGCAGCAACAGCCAAAAAAGCCAATACAGGTGGTCCTTGACTTACAAGAATTTGTTTAGTTACCAAAGTATAAATGGCACTGAAAAAATGTGACTGATGATTGTTTTTCATAGTTACAACCTTTGTAGCACCCCCATGATCATATGGTCAAAATTCAGATGCTTGGCAATGTTCATATTTACAACCATTGCTGTATCCCAAGGTCAGTGATCATCTTTTGCAACCTTCTGACAATGGGGAAGCCAGATTCACTTAACAGGTGGGTTACTAATTATCAACTGCAGTTATTCACTTAACTGTGGCAAGAAAAGTCCTAAAATATGGCAAAACTCACTTAACAAATGTCTCAACAACAGAAATTTTGGACTTAATTGTGGTCATAAGTTAAGGACTAGCTGTACAATCCTAGGCTGCAATAACAGAGGGATAGAATCAAGATCACATGAAGTCCATTTATATTTATTGAAATTAATTTCCTTTCTTCCATATTCATACTTTATAATTAGGTTTTGTTGCTCTAGTCGATCTGGCTTCACGTTGCTCCTTGTATTCCATAACTCCGCCCACAGCTCTTTCTGTTTCTTCCAGCATTATCAGTTCCTCTTCAGCAGGTTTTATTGGAGCTAGTGTTGCTTGAGTTTCAACTTCCATATCTACATCTGTCTTTTTAAGAACTTCCTCATAGAAGCCTCTTGCCTTATCAATTGTATTAAGCCTGTATTTTTGGAATTGCCATGTTAAGCCTACTCCTTCTGGAAACAGCCATCTGTAGCTGATCCCTTTTTGCAGCAAAACTTTGGTCAAGAATTGGTATTTTCTTCTTATCTCTCTCACTTTCCTTGGAATTTGTCTCAAAACTGATGGTGATGAGGATGGTGTAGTCGCTGCAGATCCCACCGTTGCTACTTTTTTGCTCATTTTGTAGCTAGCCAGATTCACTTTCAAATCAAAAGATGTTCAAGGGGTCCAGTTGAGCAATAGGGCAAAAGGAAGGGAAAAAGTAGGGGGGAAAGGGGGAGAAAAAAGGGGAAAAAGGACAAAAGAAGGAAAAAAAGAAAATAGTTCTTCAAATTCTTCAAGTTCTTCCAAAAACCCTAATCCAAAGGGAAAAAACACAAAAAGAAGAAAAAGAAAAATCTCCCTCCAAATACAAAGCCAAAAAAATAATAATATATTTTTTTTTAAAAAAAGTAACTGTAATTCTTCGGGCTCTTGAATGCCTTAATCCAATTTATATAGAAGATCCAATTCCAAAATAGAAAAAGAAGCAGGTAAAGAAGCAACAAAAATAAGAGTATTTAAAAAAAAGGAAAAAAAAGGCGAGCAACTAAGAAATTGAATAGTCCTTCAAATCCTTTATGTCCAGAGAGCCTACAGGGAGTAATTTTTCCTTTTGCCTCTTTCCAGATCACACATCTCACTAGAGTTAATATAATTACACAAAGAAAAGAAAACCAAAGCCTTCCAATATGTTCCCAGGCTTTATCAGTTTAAACAGAAGAGCACCTGTGTAAGCAACATTCAGTAGCTCTTCAGCCTTCTCATTCCAAACAGGTTCTCTATCTTTGTTTTGGCTACAGTATTTCTTTTCTTCTGCTACTTAAATAAACATAGCAACAAAGTTTCTCTTCCAGTGGGTGGCAGCACACTCCCCTAGCTCTCTTATTTTTTTAGAGGGGAAAGAAAAAAAAAGAGAGAAAAGAAATTCTTTCTTTTAAATAGTCCAGAATCCAAAAATAAAAATAAAAAAGAAAAGAAAAGGTACCAGTCCAGATGTGCCAACATAGCAGATCAAACAATCCAATAACAACAAATTCCAAAGGTTTCAAAAGCTTTGTTTTTCTTGCTTTCGGTCCAGTCCGGCTTTACACAAAGGAAGTAAAGCAATTAAGCAGTTTCAAGTCTTTTAAAATGTATACTTGGGGGGAAAAAAATTAATCCAAATAAGTTCGCCGCTCTTCTTCATTTACTCTCCATCCCAGTCTCATACATTAATAAGGGTGCTCTTAATGATATTTAAAAAAGTAAAAGTTCTCACCGCTCTGATCACTGTCGTTCTGATCTTCCTCCCTGAAGTTATCACAGCCTCTGCAGCCTAAAGGCTGCTGCTCTGCTGCTGGAAAGAGGGCTTTCCTGACTCAACCAGGGATTTAGTGATATCTCTGGGGTCCTCAGGATGTGCCCTCCACTACCACAGTCAAAACGAGACTGTGGGGTCCGATTCGGACTATCCAGCAGCGGAGTTTTCGGCGGGGTTTCAGGAGCTACCAAAAACCCTGCACGTCTCACCGCGACTCCAACTTCCGGTCCGATACCAACTTCCACCAATAATTCGGTCAATAAAAGAAAACAGTTTTTCATAAATTAGAAAAATTAAAATTTGATATAATTTGCTTACAGGAAGTGCATATTAAAAAACAATGTGAACAACTATTGATTCAACCAAAACTTGGCAAAACTTTTGTATCATTGGCGCAAAGTAAAAAAAGAGGTGTTGCTCTGCATATTATATAATACATTAACAGCTGAGCAGAAATATGCGGACTCAGAAGGCAGAATTTTGATGGTGGAATTAATTGATAACAATAGAAAATTGCTTTTAGTAGCAATATATGGCCCTAACAATAATCAGAGTGACTTCTACAGGAAATTACATAATAAGATAATTGAAATGGAGTATGAAAATGTTTGTATGATGGGGGACTTTAATGGAATTGTAGATGAAAAACTGGACTATAAAACAAGTAGAACAACAAGATATAGCAGAAAGATATTGCCGAGAACCTTTTTTAAAATGATAGAGGAAATAAATTTGAAAAATATTTGGAGAGAGAGAAACGGAAAAAATAGACAATATACCTTCTACTCCGATAGACACTTATCTTGGTCCAGATTAGATATAATATGGACAACAATGGAATTGACGTTGAATATTGAACAAGTGAATATAGATACCAACACATGGGCAGATCATAATCTGGTGATTGCTATTTGGAAAGGTCGAAAAGGCAGATCTAGATGGACATTGAATAATACAATATTAAAAGAGAAAGACTTTGTACAGAAAATGAAACGAGAATTGGACTTTTTTAAAAAGGAGAATAAGAAAGAAACATCGACACAAAATCGTTGGGATACAATAAAAGCTTTTGCCAGAGGATTAATTATTGATAATACATGGAAAAGAAATGTGAAGAAAAGACAAACCCTCAAAATACTGAGAGATGATCATAAAAGACTTGAAAAAGAATTCCAGAAAGATGTAAAAATTAAAATGGATATATAAAGCACAAAATGAATCTACAAGAGAAGGAAGAATTAGCTCAAAAAATAAGAACTGCTAAACAAAATTATTTTGAAAATGCAAATAAACTAGATAGATGGTTAGGATATAAATTGAAAAAAGAAAGAGAATCAAGAAAAATAACGCAACATTATATTTAGAATTGTATTGTCTGATTTCAAGTCATATATTTAGAGGAGTGGAGGAAGTGGACAGAATTGAATAAATTTGGTTGCAGGGAGAAGGCCGATTTAAAATGTTATATTAATATATATAAAAGATTAAAGGTCAATTTGTAATAATACTCAATAAGTTTAGGGGAGGAGAAAAAGGGCAGATTACCGTAAAAATGGGAGTTATAAGATTAACAAGTTAAGGGTCAGTATTCCGAGAAGGGATTAAGGGAAAGGGAAGATATTATGTATGTAACTAGTTATGAAATAGCCTATTGTCGTGAAGAAGTCACAGGGGGGGTTGGGTGGAAAGGGTGGGTTAGGGAAGAGGGGGGGGGGGAAAAGGGGGAAAAACTTGTATTTGAAAACTTTTTCAATAAAAAAGATGTGTGAACTTCAACTCCCAGAATTCCCCTGCTGGGGGTGTGTGTGAGAAATGCATTCTGGGGGAATTCTGGGAGTTGAAGTCCACTCATCGAATTGCCAAGATTGAGAAAAAAAAAAAAAAAAGAAAAAAGAAAAATAACGCAACTACAGTAATTGATCATCAAGGACAAAGTAGATTTGGAAATAAAGAGATGGGGAAAAGAGGCGTTGGACTTACCGTGAACGCTCTTTCTCCAGGGAATGCGGAGTGGGTCAGAAGTGGGATGATCCAGCCCGTCTGGCCAATCACTGAGTCGGATAAACTTGGCCACACCTACTCAGGCCTCCCTTCCTTCCAGTTTGTTCGATGAAGGCAAATCTGCAAAACAGTCTCAAGCCTAGAAAATACAAGAGAAAAATCGCAGACGGGTGGGGCTGACCCACTCCGCATCCCCTGAAGAAAGAGCGTTCACGGTAAGTCCAATGCCTCTTCTCCCACTGGGATGCGGAGTGGGTCAGAAGTGGGACATACCCAAGCTTGTCAATTCGTCGGGCGGGAAGTCTGCGAAGGTCGATGTCGAGGTGCCAGGTGAACCTGTTGGAGGACGCTCCTTCTGAAGGCTGCTTCAGCAGAGGCAAAGGTGTCCAAACGGTAATGCTTGATGAATGGAACAGGAGAGGCCCAGGTAGCTGCCCGGCAAATTTCCTCGAGGGAGGCCTGCGTGGCCCAAGCAGCGGTTGTAGCAGCACTCCGTGTGGAGTGGGCCGTGATATGACGTGGAATGGGGAGAGATCGTGAGTCATAAGCTTTGGAAATGCAAGCTCAGATCCAACGTCCTATGGTGACTGAAGAAACCTTGGATCCCAAAGATGTGGGTTGAAAAGAAATAAATAGGGCTTCGGAGAGTCTTGAGGATGCAGTCCGAGAGATATATATCTTTAAAGCCCTGCGAACATCGAGGGTCCGCCATTTGCGTTCTAGGGGGTGAGATGGATTTGGACAAAAGTTAGGTAGGATAACTTCCTGCTCACGATGGAACCGTGAGTTAATTTTTGGCACGAATGCTGGGTCCAGTCTAAGAATTACCCTATCTGGGTGTATAACACATAAGTCTGGTCTGACAGATAGGGCTGCCAGCTCAGAAATGCGGCGAGCCGAAGTTACGGCCACCAAAAAGGCCACTTTCATTGTTAGAAATTTAAGAGAGGCAGTCCAGAGAGGTTCGAAGGGTGGGCCTGTCAAGGCTGACAATACATGTGGCAAGTCCCATGTGGGATATCGGTGTACCACGGGAGGACGCAGATTTCGAACCCCACACAGGAATCTCTGGATGGAAAGGTGATGAGACAGAGGCACGCCGTCCCTGGGAGACAACACCGTGGCGAGAGCTGCAACATGCCGCTTGAGGGTATTATGTGCCATCGTGGAGAAACTCCAATACCTGCGGAACAGAAGCTGACAACGGGTTAATTCAGCGCGCAGAGCACCATGAAATAAATACCTGCCACGTGATGTTGTAGAGTCTGATGGTGGACTCCTTTTTGTCAGCCTGCATCACCCGGATGACGTTTTCTGAGTACCTCGCTTCCCTCAAGAGCAGCCCTTCAAGCGCCAAGCGGTTAGGTTGAGCCACTGTGGCTCCGGATGCAGAAATGTTCCCTGACTGAGGGACACTCTCTCTGGAGGTAGACGCCAAGGGTCCGTCGTTGAGAGGGCTACGAGGTCGGAGAACCATGGCCTTCTTGGCCAATAAGGAGCGATGAAGACTACGTCTGCTTTCTCGGCTACAATCCTGCGAAGGACCCGCGGAATCAAGGGGATCGGCGGGAACGCATAAAGTAGCTCCCGAGGCCAGGGACAATGGAGAGCGTTTGTGTCCTCTGCCCCCTGCGATGGGTAGCGTGTGAAGAATCGTTGTAGCTGTGCGTTTTCTGGGGATGCAAGGAGGTCTACCTGTGGCTGGCCGAACCGGAGACAGATGTCGTGAAACAGAGAGGGACTGAGGCGCCATTCTGATGCATCTATCGTGGTGCGGCTGAGATAGTCCGCCTGAAAGTTGTCCTTCCCCGCTATGTGATCCGCCCTGAGGGAGTGAAGGTGAGATTCCGCCCACCTCCCGAGAAGAAGAGCCTCCTGCATCAAGGTCTTGGACCTTGTTCCCCCTTGGCGATTGACGTGTGCCTTCGCCGACACATTGTCTGTAAGTACTAGCAAGTGTTGTCCCTGCACAGTCCGATGAAAAGCCAGAAGAGCTAGGCGAATGGCTCTGAGTTCCAGAAGATTGATACTCGACCTGGCTTCTGTTGAGGACCATCGCCCTTGAGCGACCTGGGGATCCAGGTGTGCACCCCAGCCGGTCAGGCTGGCGTCTGTAGTCATAATTAGTGGATGTACGTCCAAGAAGACGCAACCTTTGTCCAGAGCCGGGGATAGCCACCAGTGCAAAGATCGGCAAACTGACAGGGGGGCCCTGATCTTGGATTTGGAGGCCGCTGTCTTTGCACGCTGATAAGGGAGCAGCAGCCATTGAAGGCTGCGGGCACGAAGCCGAGCCCAGGGGACTATGTCTGTGCATGAAACTAGTTTCCCCAGCAGGTGAGATAAGTCTAGCTTGGGAACTGTCGGATCTTGTAATAGATGCCGAACCAGAGACCTGAGGCTGTCTTTCCTCTCCTGAGAAAGGAACACTTGCCCTACCTGCGTGTCTATGACCGCCCCGAGATGAGTTAGGCGAGTTCGTGGGTCCAACTGACTCTTGGGCTCGTTGACTAGGAACCCATGATTCTGTAATATTTGCAATGTGAGATACACATTGGTTTTGGCTTTGTCTAGGGACGAGGCTTGTATTAAAATATCGTCCAGGTAAGCCTGAATTCGAATCGGGATGGACCGCAGGTGGGCTACTAAGGCTGCCAGGATCTTGGTGAAGCTGCGCGGGGCTGATGCCAGGCCGAATGGAAGGGCCCGGTATTGTAAGTGACGCCCCGCGTAGCTGAATCGTAGGTACCGCCGGTGAGCTGGCTCTATGGGGATATGGAGGTACGCCTCGGAGAGATCGATGGAGGCTAGGAAGTCTCCGGGTCTGATTCCCTCCAGAATAGATTTCAGTGTACTCATTTTGAACTTGCGGTACACTAAATGAGTGTTCAGGGATTTTAGATTTAGAATCGCTCTCCATATCCCCGAGCTCTTCGGTACCACGAAAAGGATAGAGTAAAACCCCTGTCTCCATTGTTCCCTAGGAACGTCCTCCACAGCATTGATCTCCAGAAGGTGCTGAATGGCGAGCTCCATCAGATGGCGCTTGTTGAGAGAGCTGGAGACAGGGCAAGATACGAAGCGGCTCGGAGGGCAGGAGAGGAACTCCAATGGGAGGCCGAATTCGATGGTATGAAGGACCCATTGGTCTGATGTACTGCGAGCCCATTCTGAGAGAAACAGGCTCAACCTCCCCCCATTGGGAGCTATCAAGCAGGAGTCATTTTTGGTGGCGGAACTGACGTCCGCCAGTTCCACGAAAGGGCCGTTTTTGAGGGGCGAAGGGTTTGGGTTTATCTCTGTAGGAACCTCTATCCTGGGGACGAAAGGAACCCTGTGAATAAGGCCTCTGACTGGAGCCCTCCTGGAAGAAACTACGAGTCGGTTGCCTGCGGTAGTAGGGAGTAGCCCTGCGATCAGCCCGCCTAGTAATGGAAGGTAAGACCTTCCTTTTATCCCTATCCTCCACTAACAATGGCTCAAGGGAATTGCCAAATAATTTAGGCCCAGAATATGGTGTAGAAGCTAGACGCCATTTGGCCTTGAAGTCAGCGTGCCAAGGTTTGAGCCACAAGAGGCGACAGGAAGTGACTGAAGAAGCCATAGCCCGCGAGGCAAATTTGGCCGCATTTAGCGTGGCATCCGAGGTGAATTGTGTGGCAGCTATTATCTTATTCAAGTCCTGATGGACTCTGGCATCCTGAGCTGGTAAGCGGGACTGCAGTTGTTGGAGCCACAATAGTGATGACCGTGAGAAGAATGAGGCCGCAGTAGCGGCCTGAATTGCCCAAGCTGAGGCCTGGTGGGCTTTCTTGAAAGATGAATCAAACTTACGGTCTTCCGGCTTAAGTCCCTCAGAAGTGTCCCCCGAGATGAAAGGAGACGACGACGAAAGCGCTGCCACAGGGCCATCGACTTCAGGAACCTGCAAAAGACTAGTCAGGACAGGATCCATGTTGTAATTTCTACGATCGAAGCTACTAGGAGTAGGGAGAGAGGTTGGATTAGTCCATTGTTTGCGAATCACATCAGTGAAAAGTTTTGGTGCCGGGACAAACAGTTGCTCAGCTACTGGTTCAGAAAATATGCCCTGACTGGTGGAAGTGGCAGAAGTTGACGGGACAGTATCAGTGTCAATTAGGCCCGAGGTAACTTTGGCCTTGTGAAGCAGTGATTTAAAAAGTACCTGGGGAAAAAGCCCCGTAAAGGCTGGTACATCCGGAGCAGTAGATTCGTCATCCGACAAATCCACCTCCCTATGAGGTTCATCCTCTAGATCTATATCAGCACTGCCCCTAGATCTAACTGGGGAGTGATCAGGGGACCCAGTGAGACTGGCATCAGGAGAAACCCTTGATCTTCTGGAATGAAGGCTTTCAGAGACAAGAGAAGCAGAGCGATGCTCCCTGATGCCAGCTTGAATGCCATGCAATGCCTGGCAATTAACATCTGAACTGATTGAGGAAGATTCTCCAGATCTGACTTAGGTTGATTACTTGGTGGAGGATCCTGAACAGGGATAGAACAATCAAAGGGGTCCCCCTCTTGTCTAGGTGGAGAGCCATGAAGGCTGTCCTGTCGTTCTGGAGAGAAGGCTTTGGACAAATCAACCTCCTCTGCAACCCCTGAATCGAGACCGGTATCCGGGTTTAGCTTATCTCTATGAGTTTGCGTAGCCATATCAGAAGTATGCTGATTAGACTTTTTAGTATGTTTTGATTTTGAAGAGGCCTTACTGCCAGAATCAATCTTGCAAGATGACTGGTCTGTCATTACGATGGTTAGGCTGTGCTACAGCAGGAAATCTGTACACAAATGAACAATGGTAAGACATCAGTAAGATATCAATAGTAGCAAGATAGGAATAATTATTATTTCATTTTCTTTTTTTCTTTTTTTTCTCTTTTTTTTTTTTTTTAAATGAAGGGAGACAGCGTCTGCAAATTAATTTCCCACTTTATATAAAATCCAGCAAATAATTAGGGAAGCCGCTGCCACAATCAAACCACCAAAGGAAGAAATTTCTTTGCCTTGCTTGGATATAAAATGGCTGCCCGGGAACAAGTATCCAGGGCCAGACAAAATGGCCGCCAAGAGTTGGGATTAAATTCCAAATATCCCAAAGCCATAGAACACAGACCTGCTTCCATTGTCTCTCTCTCTCTCTCTCTCTTTTTTTTTTTTTTTACTCAGGCAAGTGCAAAGCTTACCAAGTCAGGCGCTTAGACAGGTCTCAGCAGCCGATGAAAAAGGGCGCGCAGAAATGGCGGCAAATAACGGCTGCAAGAAGAGATGGCGGCACAGAAATTGGCGGGGAAGCATCAGACACCACCCATGCCAAGGCAATTGCAGCGAAAGTGCGAGCGCCGTCTTTCCCGGTAGCTGGGAGGAGCAGCGGCAGCAAATAGAGCCGAAGAAACCCTCGCAGCCCGGCAGAGGAGTTTCCGGCTTCTGCGGCTTCTCCGACCTCCAGCTGATCAGTGCTGAGGTGGAGATTGGCAGCGGAGCGGCGAGCGTGAGAAGCAAGGCGCCGGTCCCCGAAGTGTTACGATCTTCGCGCCCCTCAGCTGAAGCGCTGAGGTGGCAGCTGTCCGGGGAGCGCAGCGGCGGCGTTTCCAGCCTAGGAAGACTGAAATGGCCCGCACGCACAGCGCTAGAAGAGAATGGGGGCTGAAAAGGGTTTTAACACTCACGTTCCCTTGAATCTCAAGAGGCAACGGAGGCAGCCCTGTCGATTAGACAGCGTTCAAGCTGAAAAGCCCCCAGCAACAAACTATCTCCAATTCTGTCAGAAGTGAGAGACTCAGCGAAGCGACTGGACAGAACCACTGAGTCGAATAAACTGGAAGGAAGGGAGGCCTGAGTAGGCGTGGCCAAGTTTATCCAACTCAGTGATTGGCCAGACGGGCTGGATCATCCCACTTCTGACCCACTCCGCATCCCAGTGGGAGAATAATACAGGAATACTATACACAATTGTATAAGAAAGATGTGATAGAAGAGGATAAAGTGGCAAGGTATCTACAAAAAGCTAAACTACCACAAATCCCCAAAGAGGTCGAGGAGTTATTGGATGGAAACATAACGATGATGGAATTAATTGAGGCAATTAAAAAACAGAAGAATGGTAAGGCACCAAGTCTGGATGGACTGCCAGCTGAATACTACAGGACGCTACAAGAATCGTTATCAATCCCAATGCTGAAGATTTTGAATGAAGTAATGATAAAAAAATAAATACCCAAAACATGGACTGAGACATATATCACTTTGATTCATAAAGAAGAAACAGACCCACAACAAATCAAAAACTATAGGCCTATATCTTTGTTAAATGCAGACTATAAAATCTTTGCAACGATATTGGCAGAAAGACTTAAGAGATATTTGAATAACTTTATACATGCTGACCAAAATGGATTTCTGCCAAAAAGACAAATTCGAGATAATATAAGAATAATTTTAGATACTTTAGAATACTATGAAGTGCATCCTGAAAAACAGATTGCTTTGATATTTCTAGATGCACAAAAAGCCTTTGATAATGTCAATTGGTGGTTTATGATATTACAAATGGAGGAGATGGGTTTTGGGAAAAAATTTCTTCAGGCAATTGAAGCTATATATACAAAACAAAAGGCCAAGGTAATGATAAATGAAGAATTGTCCGAATTTATTGAAATAGAAAAAGGCACTAGACAAGGATGTCCACTGTCCCCACTATTGTTTATATTGACATTGGAAGTCTTAAATAGAAATATTAGAGAAGAAAAGGAGATAAAAGGTATGAAAATTCAAAAAGAAGAATACAAGCTACAAGCCTTTGCAGACGACCTGGTTTTTATTATGGAAGAACCATTAACATCAATAAACAAACTGTTAGAAAGCATTGGAGAGTTTGGAGAAGTAGCTGGCTTAAAAATTAATAAAGAAAAGACAAAAATAATGACTAAAAATATGTTGAAAAAGCAAAAAGAAGAATTGATGGAGATTTCAAATATGCAGGTTACGAATAAGGTAAAATATTTGGGGATACAATTGACAGCAAAGTGTAGTTCTCTCAAGGAAAATAATTACAATAAGGTTAAGCGACAGATAGGACAAGATTTGGAAAAATGGGGAAATTTGCAATTATCTTTAATTGGGAGAATTGCAACTATTAAGATGAATATCTTGCCTAGAATTTTATATTTATTCCAAACAATCCTGATAAAGTTGGATAAGGAATTTTTCACAGATTTGAATAAAATGATACTGACAGGGGAAAAAGACAAGAATAAAAATGAAGTTGTTAAAAAGATGCTAAAATGAGGGGTGATTTTGGTTTACCTAACTTTGAACTTTACTATCAAGCAGCAAGCTTAATGTGGACTAAAGAATGGATATCATTAAAAAATACTAGATTGTTAAATTTGGAGGGACATGATTTGTTGTTGGGATGGGATGCTTTTTTGTGGTATAAAGGAACTAAAATACAAGGGTATTTTAGAAGACATAAAATACGTGAAGCATTATGGTTGAATTGGGAGAAGGTTAAAAAAAATCACTACTTGAAGATACCAGTCTGGGTATCTACAATTGAAGCATTTTCGTATCCAGTGATGTCTAAAGGGAAACAAATCATAAGATATAAGGAATTATTGGATGAAAAAGGTGAACT
Source organism: Arizona elegans (assembly GCA_022577455.1). NCBI lineage: Eukaryota > Metazoa > Chordata > Lepidosauria > Squamata > Colubridae > Arizona > Arizona elegans. The sequence continues at coordinate 164,264,787 of JAKOOJ010000001.1, forward strand.
TAAATCAAAGCAAGACATGGAAGATCAAGGGCATAAAATGGATTGGTTTTCATAAATGCAAATACTCTCTAGATATCGAGAAGACCTTAAACAAGAAGGCTTTTATAATGTATTGAGGATTAGCTTGATCCTTTTATGTCAAGGTCAGACCTAGGTGTGGGTCAGAGACTGATGGAGGCAGAGCCAAGATGGAGGACTGGTAGGATATATGCTTCTCCTGCTTGGCTTTTAAGTTTTTACTTCGTCTTTTATTGCGGTTTTAACTGTGCTTTTAGCCTTTACCCCCCGATTTTTGCAGGGGAGTTTTAATGCAAAATTGCATACCAGTTAATTTTCCAACTCTCTCCCGGCAACTCCCATTTTACTCTGGCAACGAGCCCGGTTTTGCAATTCTTCTGATATTTTTGTTTGTTAGGCCTAATTGCCTGGCCCAGCGTCCTGCCTTCATTACTCATACTGCTTGCTAACAACTCGGCAAATGTTCCCTACGAGCTGCCTTGACTGCTCTGACTGCTTTGATGTATATGGGCTGACCTCCGTTGAAGCTTTACTCATACAATTTGTTTTTAACCGGGGGACTGATTTACTATCAGAACGTTAACCAGCATTGGGCCTTATTATTACCCAACATCCTCCACCAAGAGATCAACCTGCTGCCCTGATATGAGTCCACACAAACATCGTCGTTCTTTGTCCCCGAGGGACCTTAGTCTGGAGACCTCCCTCGAAAACATAATGGGCCCCTTGCCTAAGATCAAAAAGACTGACACCATGAAATTGAACCAAGATCCAAACTTATCAATTACTTCTTTGGAAGAATTCTTCCAAAACTTAACATCTCTGGAGACTCTGCCCAGCTCTCCTTTGGAAGAATCGGAATCCCTGGCTGCCTCACTTTGCAACACATCTTCTTTGCTGTCTTGCCCTGACTCACTGCATTGCCGTCCCCTATCGACTCAGTTCAGCCCTCAGATATCCGGCTTTTGCAACAGTTCTGTCTCTGTCTGGCCGACTCTATTACCCTTTTGACATCCTCTGTTGGAATGCTGGAGGGCAAAGTGGAATCCCTCAGTAAGTCGGTCTCAGCATCACATTCTTGTAGAATCACCAGACATGCACTGGGTCCGTCCCGAACAGATAGCCATCTTTCTCCACGACCAATGCCGTTAGTGAATCTCCAATTGCTCACAGCCAACTTATGTCTGAACCTGGCCCATTCTCACTTTAACAAGTACAATGATCTGTCCCCGTCCACACACACACACAAACACAGCCAGCCGAGGGTTAAGGAAACACTTTGGCACACACCCAGGTCTTTATCTCCAACTTGGCAGTGATTTACACACCGTCTGCCAAGTGCGTTTATTTCCACAAAACAGAAAGATAAGATACTTAGCGTACAAAAGTCCAATCAGAATAATATTTCTCTCAGCAGTTTCCGGACGAGGCTTTAGTGACTATCCAAGGTTTACTTTTGTTCGTCACAGGGATCGCTGGCCACCACCCTCTATTATATAGTCTCTGGGGTGTGGTCCAGTGACTCAGTTCTAATCCCTAGCACGCCTCCTGAGCTGCTGCAATTGTTTATCACGCCTTCGGAGGTGTGCGTCCAGGAATGATGTCTCTCCTTCACTCTCCTCTGAGACACCTGTCTCTCGGCTAATCTCCTCTCCCTCGGCCGGCACCTGAGACAGTGCCAGAGGGGAGGGGCCTGGAGAGGGAGGCCTGGCTGACTCCTCTTCCTCATGCTCGGAGCTTTCTTCCTCCAATGGGATAGGCTCAGAGGGCAGGGCCACAACATACGACTGGACTGACCGTAAAACCATTTTAGACACATTAAGGCTTCTATCCAATTCTCACATCCTGAACAATGAGCTGCTCTCCGTGGAATGGCTTCCTAGCACATCCCACCGCAAACGTTTGATTCTCAAGTTCAGCTCATCTAAGACCCCCTCACTTTTATGTGGTCTTCGCAACCATCTGACCCACTTTGGAGTCTTTCCTCAGAGATGCTTTATAAATACTCACCTATCCTCTCTTGGGAGGAAGCCGATCAACGTGGACACTTGCCGTTGGATGGGGCTGAAGTGCAAGGACCTTCACACGGAACCTGGTAGCCCTCTGAGGGCTTCAACTACCAGTCCCACAAACTCGCTGGCGACCCAGCAACAACGGGAGGACGACCTCCGGACTAGAAATGTTGCGCTCCCAAATCAACCCCTCTCTACCTCTGATGCTGAAGACTTATCAGGACTCGTCCCCTTATCCCTGATCACTTGTTCCCCTTCTGCTCCGAGAATCTCACCTCCTGAAATGCCACACTCTCAGTCCCCACAACAGGCTGGTTTGACCTTTCAGACTCCTTGGGCTCCCCCTCTTTCGCCATGTATCATTATCACCAAATCACATAACGGCTGTATTTCTTTTGATGACAACAATACCATACAGTTGTCTCCCCTGACAGTTCCATCTTGTTAAGGATATTGTTGTTGTGTTACCAACCAGCAGAGTAAATGCACAAGGAAACATTGCTGAGAGCAATGAATAAGAGATAAGCAAACTGGTTTATCAAAAGCTTACTTTATAGTAGAAAAACAGTCTCATAGTCTTTAAACAAATTCCAAGTCTTTGCCAGTTAAATCAGTCCAGTAGTTACAGAATCTTCTTACCCAACAAACAGTAGTTGGTTAGAATAACAAACTCACTCTGGTTCACAAACCACGATGGTTGCAGATCCATCCAACGATGATTACAGATAGCAACTCCTCTCAATGGTAGCTTATCATAGCAGCTTCATCATCTCATCATCTTCATACACAATGGCAGCATAGCACAGCAGCAACTTAACATGTTACAGTACCTTGCTTAAATACTCTCATAACCAGTAATTACCTAATTACAGCATGACTCAGCATTAAAGTCACATAATACATTTTCAGATTAAAGTTACAGTACACTTATATTGCCTGGACAACTGTTAGGCTCAAACCATATCCTAACATTCTCCCCTTTGGACAGGTCAATATATACAGTTTAGATTCTTAATCCATAGCTTTCACAACATGTTCTATGTTTTATAGCACCTTGCGCTTTGGTAAAATTATCAGCTATATTGTCTTCCGACATATAATATTCCAATTTAACCATGTTGCTTTGGATACACTGACGAACATTCAGATATCTAATGTCAGTATACTTAGATCTAGTTTTAACTGCTAAATTTGTTGCCATTTTAATAGCAGCTTGGTTGTCTTCATGTATTACAATTGGATAATCCATCTTTAAACCAATATCCATCATTAGTTGCTTGTAATAAATCAAATCAGTACAAACTAGTGACAAACATGAGAACTCCGCCTCCATAGTCGAAAGACTAATATGTTTTTGACGAATTGATTTCCAGCCAATCAAACAATTGTCTAACATGATAGCTATACCTGATGTGGACTTTCTGGTGGTCACATCAGTAGCAAAACTGGCATCAGCATATGCACTCAATACTAAATCATTGTTAGGTTCTAGATACAATGCATAATGCATCGTCATTTTCAGATATCTTATTATACGCTTTGCGGCCTGCCAATGCCTATCAGTTGGCTCTGTGTTATACCTCGCTAATTGGTTTACTCCAAATGAAATATCAGGTCTCGACCAATTGCTTATATAAGATAGACTACCTATAAGAGACTGGTAGATCTCTTTACTAAATTTAGGACTTTGGATTTCACCTTGTTGAAAATCCTGTGCCATAGGTGTTTTAGCTGGCTTACATAGCTCCATGCCATAACGTTTCAACATTTGGCTTATTTTGCTAGATTGAGATATTTTATAACCTCTAGCTGTTTGATTGATATCTAAACCTAAATAATGCCTAATATTTCCTAAATTTCTGATCTTAAATTTGGTTTGTAACTGTTTAACAATATCTATGGCTTCCTCGTCAGTTTTAGTTATTATGGCTATATCATCTGTAAACAACAACAAAAATGATACACCATTATTTTCTCTTTTAAAGAGACATTTATCCGCTACACCTTCATGAAAACCAATCTTATTTAGCTCTTTAACTACACATTGGTTCCACTCGAACCCTGATTGTCTCAAACCATAAAGGCTTTTATTTAATTTCCAACAATCAGTGTGGTTTTGTGTTTCAACTCCTAAAGGCTTCCTCATATAGATGGTGTGTCTCAATGGAGCATGCAAGTATGCTGTCTCTACATCTATATGGTTAATACTATATTTATGCTTAGCAGCCCACACTAGCATGGTCCTTAAAGTACTCGCACGTGAACTAGGAGCAAAAACCTCATCGAAATCCTTTTCGGTCTGAGAAAAACCTTGAGCTACAAGGCGAGCTTTATGGGTTACTGTCCCATCTATGCTTTTCTTAATTTTGTAAACCCATCTACAACCTATTAATTTTTCACCAGGTGGCAATTTCACAGTTTCATAAACACCTAACTTAGTTAAAGAATTAATTTCCTTACTCATTGCCTCCTTCCAAGCATTCTGCTCCTTTTCAGGATAAAGCTTGATATCTTCATAACTTGAAGGTTCAATATTAACTTGGCAAACTACAGTTGCTTTATATCGATCAGGTGGATGCCTTTCCCTAGTTGATCTCCTAGGTAAAACAGGACTTACAGCAGATGGTTCATCTGACTCCTCCCCTAAAACTGCATCCTCTAAACCTACTTCCTGTTCTTCCTCCTTGATAGAGGATTTTACATTATCTAAATCCTCAGGAATATCATCAGGAATATGATGCTCTACACTAACAGTATCATTATCATGTCTATAATCTGCACTCTCTAGTTTATCCCATCCTTCGTGCTCTAGAAATTTAGTACTTGCACTACAATACACACTAGTAGTTCCCTGTGCCCAAAATCTAAAAGATCTATGATTTGATTCATAGCCAACGAAAAACATTTTTCTGGCTCTCTGTTGATCCTTTCTCCTTAAACTAGATGGAATATGTAGCCAAGCTGGGGTTCCAAATGTGTGTAAGTAACTAAGATTTGGTTTCCTCCCATGCCATAAGGTGAATGGTATTTCACCTGTAGAGGAATTAACCACGTTGTTTAACACATGGTTAGCACACATAATAGTCTCACCCCATAAATTTTCAGGCAAACCAGAATCTGCCAACATAGTTCTAGTCATGGCTTGTAATGTCTGACCTCTTCTCTCAATATACGAATTGTGTTGTGCTCTGTACGAAGCAGACCGTTTATGCTGGATCCCTGCATCCTGCAAAAACTTTTCCAATCTTTGGTTGGTAAATTCTGTACCATTATCAGTCACTAAGCATTTAACCTTGAATTTCTGTTTCCTTTCTACAAAACGTAGCCAGTTGTTAATATGCTGGAATGTTTCACTTTTTGTTTTCATTAGATAACAGAATCCGTATCTTGAATAATGGTCTACTATACTCAGAATATACCAGGCACCTCCTATGCTAGGTTTCTTGGGTCCAATTAGGTCTATAAACACTACCTCTAATGGATTTGTGGTTTTAAAACCATTAACACGGTTTGCTGGTGTAACCCTACTTTTTTGCTGACTACAGGCATTGCAATTTAGATATTTACTACATGCTTGTAGTTTTATCCCTTCAGATAACTGAACTGTTTTCTTTAACATCCTGAAATTTAAATGCCCAAGTCTCCGGTGTAACAGATGAATACATTCATCATGTGGTTTAACATTGTGATAAACAGACTTAGATTTAGCCACCAATACTGGGTTATCCCTTAAAATAAATAAATCATTTTCTAAACTTGCAGTAACAATTTTGCCATCTTTCTCAATAAAACACTTACCATTTTTAAATGTTACTGTAAACCCAAATTTCAATAATGATTTAACAGATACTAAATTGAATTTTAACCCAGGAATATATAACATAGGCAATGGTTCATTACTAAATGACCAACGAGCAATACCCTCTCCAGCTACCTTAACCTTCCATCCATTTGCTAATTTAACATGTTGGTTACTCTTCTCCATTTTAACAAAAAAAATTTCTATTTCTAGAAATTGATTGAGAAGCACCACTGTCAACAACCCAACAATCCTGGTTAACATCAGTAGTTGAACTGGATATAGCTAAATTACAACCCTTCTTGGGTCTAGTATTGTCCCTAACAGACATTTTCTTATTCTTACAATACTTAACTATATGCCCTTTAGCCCCACAAGCAAAACAACGTTTTACAAAATAGGCAGTTGAGTACATTTTTTCTTCTTTTGGTTGTTGCAGTCTCAAATGATCCCTTTCTTGTCTTCTTTTGGATTCTTCCAATAACCTACTGGTTATGCCAGCCAATGTCAGTTCATCTCTGGACAAAACCTCTAACGAAGAAACATAGTCATCATAACTATCATCCAATGAAGAAAGAATTATATAAACTTGTTGTAGTTCTGAGAAAACAAGTTCCTTTTCATGCAGCTCCTGGAAAATTCTGGTCATGGATTCCAAATGAGCCATCATATCTCCACCTTTAAGAAGATGTTGTTTAAATAATCTCCTTGTGAGATAAATATGAGCACCCACAGAGTCACGAACATATAGTCTCTTCAACTTGGTCCAATACCTAGCAGCAGACTCTTCACCACGAATATGGACAAGCTGCTGGTCACCCAGTGTTAGTCCAATAATGCAAAGAGCTCGTTCATTATCTCTGTTAAACTTGGCTAATTTCTTCTCATCTTCCTCATCAGCAGGATCCAATGCTGTTACATCAGGTGGATTATTAACTATGTCCCACAGTCCTTCTCTACGCAGAAGTAGAGTACATTTTGCAGACCAGGATACATAGTTTGTTCCATCCAGCCAGGTTATCATGGAAAAATTTGCTGCTTGTTCTAGTGCCATCTTCACTTGGACTGTTTATCACAAACACAGTTTGTTCTATTCACATTAACTCTCAGTTTAGCTCTTAACAATCCTAGTTAGTTCTGATTGGCTCTGGGTCCATAACCAATGTTAAGGATATTGTTGTTGTGTTACCAACCAGCAGAGGAAATGCACAAGGAAACATTGCTGAGAGCAATGAATAAGAGATAAGCAAACTGGTTTATCAAAAGCTTACTTTATAGTAGAAAAACAGTCTCATAGTCTTTAAACAAATTCCAAGTCTTTGCCAGTTAAATCAGTCCAGTAGTTACAGAATCTTCTTACCCAACAAACAGTAGTTGGTTAGAATAACAAACTCACTCTGGTTCACAAACCACGATGGTTGCAGATCCATCCAACGATGATTACAGATAGCAACTCCTCTCAATGGTAGCTTATCATAGCAGCTTCATCATCTCATCATCTTCATACACAATGGCAGCATAGCATAGCAGCAACTTAACATGTTACAGTACCTTGCTTAAATACTCTCATAACCAGTCATTACCTAATTATAGCATGACTCAGCATTAAAGTCACATAATACATTTTCAGATTAAAGTTACAGTACACTTATATTGCCTGGACAACTGTTAGGCTCAAACTATATCCTAACACATCTGTACGACATTCAAGCCACTACCGAGACCAGGACAATAACCTCAGTCCAAATCTGGCTTCCCACCAGAATTCTCCAAGATCTAACAATGATCCCAAAACTAAGCAAGATAAACAAGGCAAGATAACAGATTTCTTTGGTCCGTCCCCCGGTCCTTCCCCCGGTCCCCTGTTGCTTCCAAATGACAGTCAAAGATCTACTCTCCAACTCTTCCTTGGTCCATCATGAGTTGGAACATTGCAAGGTGGGCGTCCAAAAAAGCCGACCCAGACTTTTTGAATTACCTCAAAAACTTTCAAATTCTCATATTTCAGGAAATGTGGGAGGTTAACGATATTTCGCTATGTGGTTTTGAAATCATATCCCTGCCAGCCCGTCCCTCACTGCTTGGTGGTAGTTCGAAGGGCGGCCTTGCAACAGGTATCTCCCTGGATTTGGATGCAAACGTGACTCCTGTGGACTCCCTTCCCCCTTATGCCCAGGCAAATTTGATATCCGTCGGGAAGCTCTCGCTCCTGGTGTTTAATGTCTATCTCCCTCCTGGGGGCTCTCACCGGGACTTGGATGAGCTGTGGGCCGGTCTGGAAGACTTTATCGCTACCATCACACTTAGATTCCCTCATTCTCTGGTTCTTCTGGTGGGGGATCTAAACGCCCGCACTGCGGGGACTTGGGAAACCCTGGTTGCCTCTCGTTGGTGGACAGGCCCGACTAGGGATGACCATTTTATCATCAAGAAGCAGCCAATACTTTGTCAGCCTGGTGTGTTACTGACCACCTTCACTGAGTGTTTAAGCGGTCTTATAGTCTCCTTTCAGCCCCCCACTCTTACCCCTGGTAGAGATTCCCGGAGGAAGGGAGCCCCTTGGTTTAACTCACAGTGCAAACAAGCCAGGAACCATATGCGATTTATATATTCTGCTCACAAACGAACAGGTTCATCGACGCCCCCCCCCCCCCGCTTATTTCGAGGCCAAGAAGGCATACAAGCTAGCCCTTTCAAGAGCCAAGCAAGACTGACACCGGCTAAGGTGGAATGCACTACTAGAGGCTGCGAAATCCAACAACCCTCGAGATTTCTGGAGTCTGTTAAACAGGAGGCCAACTAGTAGGCTCACTCACTCCATCTCTGCCACCACATGGGAACTCTTTCTACGCCAAGTCTTTTACGACACCGATGTGCCAGTTTCTTTGACCTCAGGCTCTTTCCCTAACCACCTTCCCAGATGGCCTCCTGTGGAACCATCCACGATTGCCAAACTAATTGGACAACTCAAACTTTGAAAAGCTCCCGGCCCGGATCTCATCCCAGCCGAAGCCATTCTAGCCCATAAGGACTGGTGGACCCCGGTTCTCACCGAGGTATTTAATGCGATCAACCAGACGGGCCTCATCCCCAAGCTCTGGAAGGATGACATAATTATCCCAATACATAAGAAAGGCGGCCATTCCGATCCCAGCAACTTCCGTAACATCAGTCTTCTTTCAATTTTGGGGAAACTCTATGCCCGTTATCTCCTGTCCAAACTGGAGTGCTGGGCTGAAGAGGCCGACCTGCTCAGATATGAGCAGGCGGGGTTCCATCCAGACCATTCTACAATTGACCATGCCCTGATCCTTCATCATCTTGCCGTAAAATATTCCACCCCCAGGAAGGGTCGTCTCTGCGTTGCCTTTATAGACCTAAAGGCTGCCTTCGACAGCATCCTTAGAGCTAAGCTGTGGACCAAACTTTCCGCCTGGGGTATTGACAAAAGATTACTTTGGCTTATCTCCCAACTGCATGACGGAACAGAAGCAAAAGTGTGCCTTACCTCACAGGGGGATCTCTCTAACGCTATCCCTGTTAACAAGGGGGTTAGGCAGGGATGTATTCTGGCACCCTTTCTCTTCAATTTATATATCAGTGACTGGAGAAAGGCATTTTCGGGTCACATGGTCATCCATGCCCCTAGATTAGCTGATTATAGATGTCCGCTCCTGCTCTACGCTGATGATGCCGCAATACTTTAATTTTCCCGGGTGGGCCTACTTAGAGCCTTAAAAATCCTTTCTGTCTATTGCTCTGCTAACCAACTGCATATAAACCATTCTAAATCTAAAATCATGATTTTTGCAAGAAGCAGGAAAATCTATCAATGGAACCTTGATGGCATCCCAATGGAACAGGTCCACAGATTTCAATATCTAGGTATCCTCTTTCAATCCAATACCAAGTGGCCTGCGCAGGTTAAGTCCCTCTGTAATAAGGCTAAGATCTCCACCCATGCCCTCCTGCACTTTTTTCATACTGAGGGAGCTCATCACATCCCCTCAGCATTAAAAGTCTACAGGGCAAAGGCGATAGCTGCTATCACCTATGGCGCCTCCCTCTGGGTCCAATCCAACATTTCTTCTCTTGAGTCTGTTCACAGCCAGTTCCTATGCCGTCTGATGGGAGTCCCCCCCCCCCTGCGTAAGTAACGCTGCAATTCGTTTGGAACTGGGCATAACAGCTCAGCATGGCCAATTTGCCATGGGTTAATTTAACAATTCAATTTCGATATTTAAAATAATTTTTAAAATATTTAAATTTTTGTCATTCACATTTCATTTTGTTCCTCCATTTGCAACCTTTCTTTAATGGCTCCATTCCACCATTTCTTCAATATTAATGTAATTCTTGTCCCGTGGCGAGTCATCCTACGGCAAGTTGGCCATAGTGAATTGTCCAGCAATAATTTGGCCACTACAAGTTGGCTATGGCAAATTCGCCAAGATGAGTTGGTCATGGCATATTGTCATAGATCCATCCTGGAAGCATTTGATCAGCATATCTTGTGGCCAGTTAGCTAGTCTGGAGGCCAGGCTCCAGAACATTTGAATGTAGGCAGCCACAGGTTGCCTGCCTTGCCTTATGGTTTTGAAGTTTGTTCCGGCCTTTTGGTCGGCTAGGTGGTCTTTGAATCGTTTCCTCAGTGCTGCCATGAACCTACTGAAGTTATCCAGTTCCATCACATCGTTGTTGTGGATGGTCATCATCCACTCTGCTGCTTCGCCTTCCAAAGCCATAGTCACAATCCTGACTGTAGCCACTTCATTTAGCAGGTTGGCTCCATACTCCTGTATGTAGTTTCACAGGTTAGGTCCACACCTGGGTTAGGAAGGAGGCCAGTTGCTTTGGATTGCCATTGAATTTCACTTCTAGGGCTGGTGGCCAATGCTTCCTTCTGTTGTGGCCCGTACGCGGCCTGTGCGGCTGGTGGCTGATTCGGACAGCGAGGAGGCTGGTGTGGTGCTGCGCCAGCAGCCTGTGCAGCTGGCACTCGAGTCAGACAATGAGGTTGGAGAAGAAGTGGTGCCAGAGGCGGGGATTCAACCAGGGCCTTCAGAACTCCAGTAGCTCCCGTAAGTGAAGAGGATAAAGCGGAGGAGCCTCTTCTCGATGCACAGGTGCGCAGAGCTGCCAAAAGGCTACTGGCCACTCCAGGGGTGGGTTCTAAATTTTTTTACTACCAGTTCTGTGGGTGTGGCTTATTTTGTGGCCGTGGCTTGGAGGTCATGTGACTGCGTGGGAGTGGCTAGCTGGTCATGTGACCGGGTGGCCATGGCTATGTGTATAGGGACTACTCAGAGGGCTGAAAAAAGTCATTTCTGACAGGTCCTCACACTTTTGACTGGTCCTCACACTTATGATCATCCTCACATTTATGCCCGTGCAGCATTCTTAATAACCATGTCACTCATTTCACAACTGCTTCTTTTCACCATGGTGATAAGATAGGGCAAAAAACGTAAAATGTGAGGATAGTCGTAAATTCGAGATCTGGTCAAAAGTGCGAGGACCAGTCAAAAATAACTTTTTCAGCCCTCTGAGTAGTCCATGTGCACAAAAAGACTACCCAGAGGGATGAAAATAGTGATTTCTGACAGGTCCTCGTACTTTTGACCTATCTTCGCACTTATGACTGGTCATCATTTATGCCCAGTATCATTCTTAACAACCGTGTCACTCATTTCACAACCGCTTTTCTTCACCATGGTGACAAGATAGGGCAAAAATGTAAAATATGAGGACAGTCGTAAGTTCGAGGACTGGTCAAAAGTGCAAGGACTAGTCAGAAATAACTTCTTCAGCCCTCTGAGTAGTCCATATGCATAAAAGGATACAGCAATAGAGAGGGATGAAGGAAGGGAAGGGAAATTAGAGTAGGAGTGAGGGTAAGAGAGGGAGGAAGAGAGGAGGAGAAGGAGAAAGGAAGAGGAAGTAGGGAGGAGAAGAAGAGGGGGAGGAAGAGAAAGTAAGAAGGAAAGAAAAGAGAGAGGTGGTAGGTTTGAGGAGAAAGATTGCTGTACAATAAAAAAGATGAAAGGGAAGAAAGCCAACCCCAAACAAATATAAAGATATTAAGATAAAGAACGAATTGTTAAACTTTAAAGAATAAAAGAGAACAAATGAATAAATAACAATAATTAGAAACACACATACAAACCTTCAATGTATTTTCTTTGAACAGAGTATTTGGCCAGTTCACAAATTTAAACAGTGTTGAGTCATTTCAATTAAATTTACAATTTCTATATTTCCTTTTTGCCATATTTATTCCTCATCTATTTTTCCAAAAAACCAATATTACCCTTCATCCTCATCTCTAATCTTAATCAAATTCAATTTTTCCCTTCTATTCTATATTATACCCCTTCCCATTGTCATCTATTTTTATATCCATCCTCACATTGGTTAATTATGTAATATTACAGTTGTTTAATACAAATTCAACATTTTAATATAAATCAATTAGTTATATAACTACCTTTTTTCTATATTAATCAATATGAACATGAATATTTCAATTATTTCCATGCAATCCAATTTCTTACAAATCAATTAATTATATTTACCAATAATAATAAACCAAATAATTTCCCCCATATATTCCTCCAAACCACAATTTAACCATTTCTGCTTTCAACACAATATGCAATTAATAGTATCTCAATTATTACAATTCCCTAGTTAAATAGAGCTTTTTTTCTTTTGTGTTTTAAAATCTTGAACTCTCCTCTTTTTCCCTAAATTTCCCATTGTTTGCACCTACCTTTTTTGGTGAGGAAAAAGAAAAGAAATCTGCCTGCCTAATTTTCCAACTTTGCAGCAACAGCAAAGCCAACAGCCTGCTTTACTTTCAGTTTTATTTTTCAGCATAGCTAGGGGAAAAAAAATCTGCTCCAGCAAGCAGCAGAGCCCTGAGCAAAACAGCTGAGAGCAAATCAGCTGAGAGTCGGGAGCCGGTCTAATCAAGGGCTAATTAGCCTATGCTGAAGCTCTGCGGGCCAATAAAATTACAAAAAAACACCGAACCATTTGTTAAATTGCTGGCTCGCCCGCCCCTCACCCACCACTATTTATTGGCAATAAATAGTGGTGCGGAGGGGTGGGGCAAGCCAGCAGTTTAACAAATGGTTCAGCTGAACCCCCTAGAACCGGCAGAATCCCATCACTGGCTATAGGGCGGCCCTTTGAAGCCCCGCGGCAAGAATTTAAACAGTTTTTTTTCCTCTAGCCATCAGCTGGGACTCAGGAGGCAGCAATAGATTGGGGATGGGACCAAATAAAAGGTAAGAATAACATGGGGGGGGTGAGGGGGTGGGGGGGTGGGGGGGAGAACCGGTTTGGTGATGTCATATCGTCACCACTACCGGCTCGGCCGAACCAGGAGGAACCCACCACTGGGCCACTCCCTTAGCCTATTTAAGGAGGAATGCCGACGGAAGCAATTTGCAGGGAACAACTTCGTTCACTCTCCTTCGTGCCTTGATCTTAGTTCTCTGCAAATTGCTTCTGGGCTTTCTGCCAACCATAGTAAGATTAAGATTATTTATTCTTTGGATTCTTGCAGGCTGTTAAGAAAGTTAATTAACAGCCTTTGTTTGAAAAAAACCTGATTTTATTTTAGTAAACTAAGGTTTGTACAGACTTTGTGTGTGCTGCATTCTTTGGGGTCCGTAGCTGGGGCAGAATACCTTCTCTGCGGAGGGGCGGGCCAGGCCGGTGGTGGTGACTGGATTGGTTGAGCTATACCCAGCTATTGTGCTGGGGCTGGTGGTGGTGGTGGGAGAGCTGGCACTGCAGCTGCTGCAGCTGCTGTGTCAGTCAGCTGGCTTGGTGGTGGTGTTGGCCACTCCTGGGAATTTTGGGTTCTGAGCTTGTCGAAAGCATCCCTTAGGAAGTCGATCACTTGTTCAAATATGACATTGTGGGGGTTTGGTTCCTTGGTGGGCAGCACCAATGGTTGGTTCACTCGACTTCCCAGGTAAAGGGAAGGGCTTATCCTGGAGGGCTTCTCTTCCCACTCGTCATCTGAGGTTTCGCTGGTACACCAGCGTTTCTACCTCTTCTTCCAGCCCAGGATAGTCTCCTTGTTCCTGGGCCTTGAAATGGCTTCTTCCCAATTCTCCATTTCTTCCTGCTCACTTTTGTGGATGGACATTCTGTGCACGGGTCTCCAAATGGATCATTATTACAGATTTGGTTTAATGTCAGGCTTGTCCCAGCTTGGGCATTTAGGAAATAAAGATCCTCAACTCCTTTTGTAGCAAAAGCCAAGTGGCTACAGTGTAAGCAAAGCCAGATCTGAATATTTCCGTGTAAACCCCCCTCAGTCCTTTCATAAATGTCAAATGGTATTCAAGTTAGGTGTTTTGGTAACACTCCTAAAGTTTGGCGCATCTTTGCAGGCAATTGCATTCTGTTTTCCTTGTGTCCTTATATCTGCCAGACTCTGTTCAGGTCTGGCACCTCTGGTTCCTGTCATCCCCCCCTCCATATATCCTTTATCTTCCCCTCCCCCCCTTTTATGGCAGAATGCCATCGAAGCAAAGCAGGGCTGAAACAATGCAGTACAGATCAGACACCTCAGAAAAACACTGTTGTGATACTGGATGATTCTTCCATAAGTGACAAAGAGACCAGAAAAGAAAGTTTTCTGCTATATATAATAAATAAAATAATCTTCTCACATCTCAGAGATATTTAACTCCATATTGAAGCAGAATGACAGGATTATAAAAAATAATTCAACATGGAGAACAGAATATCTGGATGGAAAATCAGTGTTTCTCTGTGTAATATCAAATATAAAGAATTTGGCCATTTACTTGCTGAGGTTGTGACAATATGAAAAGTGGTTTTTCTATAGAGGACAAGTTGTTCTTGTGTTCATTGGGTTTGTCCACAACTATTATGAGTATCAACAAGAGGCTCCATGCGAAAAACTACACAAACATAGGGAGTTACTCTTTGCTCAATCTCTTTAAAATAAAGAAAATTTGGGGAAAAAAAAACCTATCGTCACCTAGGGCATTAAACATCCAAAGTGGCTGAGAATTTCAATAAAGAAAAGGGTAAGTTGTCAACTTGCAAAGCTTTCAAGTTGCCATGAGCAGGAGGGAGGGAGAACTGAAGTGAATTCCATACATTTTTCTGATCGCAATCAGAAGGAGGGTGTTAGGTTTCACAGCCAGCCAAAGTGGTTAATTGGAGAATGTGATTTATGACATGGCCAGGGGGGAGGGGAGAGACAGGGTCATAGGGGAACGCAAATCTATGTGGGGTCAGTCCTGACTGCATCCAAGTATTGCCGGAATGGTGCTCCAAATAAATCACTATATGTCCTTTGAAGTTTGGATCATGGCTCATGAATTAATTAGGGCATCTTTCGGAAACTTGACATATGTTCTTTTTTGTTATTATTGTTTTTTTAAAAAAAATACAAATACAAAAAATACATATACATCTAAATACAAAGAAAAAGAAAAAAGAAAAAGGGGAAAAAAGCAAATATTACACTGCCCCCCCCGAGATCATTTCCCTCCCCTTATATTTCTTCGTCTATAACTAAAAGATATACAGTATATTCCAATTATGCCCTTATCCCCTCCAAAACAACATATATTCTTGAGTAGGTTTATTCCCTTTGCCTTCCACCAATACTGATTTTATAAAATCCCCCCATATTTCATTATAATTATTTGCTTTGATCATCCCTTTTTTAAATTTAATTTCTGTTGTTAATTTATCATTTGTTGCCATACTCCAAATTTCATTATACTACTCATTTCTTTGAATATCCCAATTTTGTCCCTAATATTTAGCTATCACTAATCTATCTGCCATTATCAAATTTACAATTTCTTTGTTTCATTTATATCCCATTTTTCTACCAGCAACAGTAATGCAATTCTCAGTGACATATCTAAATTTACATTCAAAAGTGCTCTAATTTCTCTAAACACCATGTTCCATATTTTTTGTGCACTATCACAATCCCACCACATATGTTTATATGTTCTAACTTCTTTCTTGTACCTCCAACAAATATTTGTATATTTACCATCTATTTTATTTAATTTACGTGGTGTTAGGTACTACCTCCATATCACTTTATATCCATTTTCTGTAACTCTGACATATATATACTCTTCTATTCCAAATATTTTTCCAATCATTATCATTTATTTCTCCTAAATCTGATTCCCAAATTAATTTTAAACCTTTTGCCTGCTCTTCTAATTCAGTTAATATTCTATAATTTTCCCAATTCTTCCTTTACCTAGATACAGTATTCTTCATTCACCTCATATTCTTGTATGATCATTTCAAATTTTGTTAACTCCTTGAATATTTCTTCCACTTTTATCCATTTCTCTAATTGTATTAAATTCAACCAATTTAATTTAATATCTGCTAAAATGTTCTTTAGTTGTGTTATATTTTTTATCTTGTTCTTCCAGTCTTCTTCCATTTATATATCTGATTTTCTTTTAGTTTACTAATCCATTCTTTCAATTTGATCTTAGGGAATTTCTCCATTTCCACCACTGGTGTTAAAGGAGAAATTCCTGGCATTAGCCGGTATCTCCATTTATTCCATAATTCTATCAAATTTTTTAAAAAGGAATTTTAAATCCTCCTAGCAATTTTTTTAATATCCTTTTTAAACCAATATAGGATCACCAGCCCACCCTTTTTTAACAGTTCATACCATAATGCTTTACTTATTCTTTCTCTCTTACTCCATTACAATACACCTCCAGCAACCTCTGTATTTGCTTTAATTCTTGATCTGAAAATTTAATTGGGATCATCCAAAACAAAAAAATAATTTTTGGTAAAACTTTCATTTTTATCATTGCAATTCTTCCAAGCCATGATAATTTTACTTTCTCATCTATTTATCTATTTATCTATTTTATCTTTTATATCTTTCTTTAGTTTTTCATAATTTATTTTCTTTAACTCTTGAATATTTTTTGGGATTTCAATACTTAAATATTTAATGCTATCTACTATTTTTAATTTATATTTTCCTTTCAATACCTCCACTTCTTCTTTACTATGGTTATATAACATCATTTCTGATTTTTCCCAGTTTATTTGCAATCCACTATATTTCTCAAATTTATTCAGATGTAAATATATCCTCTCTATAATAACTACAAGATTTTGATATGTTAATAATGTATCATCTGCAAATACATTTATTATAGTTTTCTTCTGTACAGCAATTCCTTCAATCAATGTATCTTCACAAATTGCATTTGCCGAAATCTCCATCAATAATGCAAATAAAACTGGAGATAAAGGGCAACCCTGTTTTGTTCCCCAGTTTAAGGTTATTGTCTCTGTAACGCCATCATTTATGGCTATACTCGCTTTATTCTCTGAAAAATATTTATCACTTGTCTAATTTTTTCCCCAAAACCTAACTTCTCTATTAATATATTCAGTGTAGGCCATTCCACACAATCAAAGGCCTTAAATATATCTAATGCCTTTAATTTTTTGTTCTTTATATAATAACCTATGTTTAATACCCTTCTTACTGTCTGACATTTGTTGGCCTCTTATAAATCCACACTGGTCTTTTTTAATATAGTTCTCTATAAATATATTCAATCTATTTGCCAATATTGCTGTAAAAATATTAGCTTCCTGATTAATAAGGAATATTGGTCTATATGATCCTAGGTTTGTATGGTCTTTACCTGTTTCTCTATCAGTATTATCAAGGACTGCTTCCAGGAATATGGAATATTTTAAAATGGAATATTCATGGAATATTTTAAAACATTATCTTCATCTTCGGCACCAATAGCCCTTTAAAATTTGTATAATATTCTATGCCTAATCCATCTAACCCTGGTGCTTTACCTATTTTCAATTTATTAATAACTTCCATTATTTCCTTTTCTTCTATTTGTGATTCCATTATTTCTTTATCGTATTCTTTTTTTTTTATTGAAAAAGTTTTTCAAATACAAATTTTTCCCCCTTTCCCCCCCCCTCCACCCTAACCCCTTCCCCTCCCCCTGTGGCTTCTCCAAAATAAAACCCAAGTTAATAACAGATTATATAATACTTTACCATCCTTTTATTCCACCCCCCATATACTAACCCTTTCTTTCTAACAATATTATTATATCCCCCTTATACTATACATTTCAAAACAACATTCAACTGTAAGATTATATAATAAATTCTAATTTAGCAACTTCATCTATTCAACTCATAATCTATCCTTCTAACAATATCATTATATCCCCCTTATACTATACATTTCAAAGCAACATTCAAAACAACTTTCAGCTGTAAAACTATATAATAAATCCTAATTTAGCAATTTCAACTCATAATCTATCCATTTCCTCCTCCCCCATACATATATCTCTTAATTCAAATCTTTTACGTATATTGATATAACATAACATCCCTTCTCCTAAACTAAACGATCAGTAAACTAACCTATCTCCACCCACTTTCCTACAGGTCTATATACATAATATTTTCAATATCTTTATTTTTCTGCCCATTCCACTAAAAAAAAAAAAAATTATTTACATATATATATATATATAATCCTCAATTGACTTTAAATTTGTAATCCATATGTTATCTTCTGTAATATCTCTCAACTGGATTGTTAATTCCATTACCCATGTTAGGGTAACATCACATCCTAATTCCAACAGTATATTTGGTATCTTCAATTGCCATCTGCCCCCATCAATAATAAATGTTTTCATATATAAAAAACCACCCGAGTGACTTTATATTTGTATTCCATATAGTGTCTTCTATAATATCTTCCATCAAGATTATTAATTCCAACCACCGTGTTAGGGTAATAACCAGATCTTCTGCATGCCCCAATCCCATAGTTCTCTTGCCATATAGCTCAGCATAAACATAATCCATTTGTCAAAGAATCCAAAATAGAAAGTTCCAATCCACTCAATTTAAGGCCATCTTCCACATCCCAAGAGTACAGCACTGCAGAAATCTGTCACTCTCCTCAAGATAATATAAACCAATACTTTGCCTCAACTATATTTCTAAATATTCAATCAGCTCTTAAGTAACTGTTGTTACACTGTTGTTTGGTCTAAAATTTTTATTTTTGTAGGACCTGCTTCTTCTTTTCTTAACTTTTTGTGGCTTAAATCTCCATCCTGGTTTCCTTTCTATCAACTGTTTGGTTTCCATGCTGGTCTGTAGCTTGATAAGTCATCACATTAGAATCCAAAGCCGCCTCTCTTGTATTTATAGGTAATCCAACTGTAGCCTCTGAAGGAGAATCCAAAAGCGGCTTGTCCACAAAAGCCTCTGTAGCTTGTTGTTTTTCCGTTACCTCCACCTCCATCTGCTTAGCCTGAATTTCAATCTCTTGTTGATTTTGCTTTTCTTTATTCCCCTCGTGTATTATACGTGGAGATGTTAAACCCATTTTAAAAACCTTATAGTAAAATTCTTCCGCTTTTTCAACAGTATTTAGTTGATATCGTTCTCCTTGATATCTCAATATTATACCAACTGGGACATCCTACCTGAATGGGATGTTTTGTTTCTTTAGTTCAGTCACCAAAAATCCAAAGTCCTTTCTATCCTTTAACATCTTGGGCGGTAGTTCTTTAAATATCCAGATCTTCCTTCCATACATTTCAAGAGTGGAGTTGAAAGACTTTTGCACAATATCATTTCTTATTTCTTTATCAGTAAAGTAAATCACCACATCTCTAGGCAGCTGCCTTTGCTTTGCCACCCAAGAATTAACTCTGTAGGCCTTATCAATCTTGCAGGATACATCTTCAGGGCTAACCTTTAAAATCCCAGCCAGAACTTCAGCAGACATCTTTCTCAAATCTTGTCTTTTATCTTCCTGTATTCCCCTAATTCTAATCGCAAATTCCATGAATCTGAATTGCATTATTGTGGCTTCATTTTCAATCCTTTGTTTTATATTATCTACATTGTAAGTCTTATAGTCAGCTTCCTTTATTTTTTTAAACTCTACTTCTGAGCTTTTTTCTTGAATCCTTATTAAATCATTTTCAATTCCTTGTATTTTATTATCCAAATTATAAATCTTATCATCAACTTCCTTCATTTTAGAGTCTATTTTTGAGTTTATAACTTCATCCATCTTCATAATTAGTTCTAAGAAACTTTTCATATGTTGCTTCAGAATATCATACTTTTGTTGAACCAACTCTTTAATTTCCTGTCTAAAATTTTCAAGATTCAGATTCACAGTCTTATCATGTCTTGCCATCTCCTCCAGTAAAAATTTCTTTAGGTCTGTGAAGCCATTCTTCTGCATCTGCAAGCTCTCAACTTGTTCATGTGATTTATAAATGGGAGGAACCCCACCCCCATGGCTTGGTTATCTGGCTTTGTCAGTTTTAGCGCCATCCTGCCACACAACAGATTTTTTTTTCTTTTTCCTTTTAAAGAAAAAGACTTCCCTCCAAACAATATCAATAACAAGTCTCTAAGAAGGAAGAAGCATGAAATAAGAATTTTTTCTCTTCACTTCTAACCAGCACTTTTGTTAGATACTTTGTAACTTTGTAACTTTGTAATGTTATAAACTATTCAAACGGAAGGACTTTCGCTTTCAGCTTTTCTCAAGCCTCGGCCAGTCACCATTTTAAACTCCTCCTTTCACTCTTCTTTATTTCTTTACTCTTTACTTTTAAAATCAGTCTTAGGGTTAAAAATACTTGCGGTTTAGAATCCCAGATCCGGATTTCATCCTGCTTGTTTGAATAATCTGTTAATTTCTTTAATTGGTCCAGTCCCATCGCCTGGCTCTGTAAAAGGCAGAGTTCTCCCGAAGCCCGGAGCAGTGGCGAGCGGAAATAGGGAGCTACAACCTGCTTCGTCCCCAAGAGTAAACAAAGAACTCTGGGGACTTCGCAGAGGGCTCTACCTGCCCTCGCCTGCTCTATCTCGCATTTCCTTTAGGAAATGGAGTTTTTCGAGCTGCCTTTCAGATGTAAACGTGGCTCTTTACGGGCGACGGGGCTGGCGGTCTCAGAGGACCGTCTGGCGGCGACGGAAGCCAGACCGGAAGCCCTCTTTATTGTATTCTTGAATTTTACAATTTAAATTCTTTTCTGTTTATGCCTGACTCATTCACATTTATGTCATTTCCCTTATATAACTTTTCAAAGAACTTCTGAAATATCAACAACTTTTCTCTCATTATATTACATCTTTCCCCCTTATTATTCTTTATTACTCCAATCAGGCTTTTTGCCTTTTTAGCTTGTGTGGCTCTAGGCAGCATTTTAGAATTTTTATTACTGTTTTCATAAAATTCCCTGTTTAAATATATTAGATTTCTTTGAACTTGTTCTATCTCAATATTTTGCAACTCTTTTCTTTTAGCTAATAGTTCTAACATAATCCTATTCTCTCTACTTTTTATATATTTACTCTCTAGTTCCCTAATTTGTTCCTCCAACCATTTTATATATTTGTTTTTATTTTTTTATATTATAAGATATTTTATCCCTAAACCTTGCACTACTGCTTTCATTGCATCCCATATTACATCTATATTACTACCTCCCTCTTCAATTATAGTCCATATTTCTTTTAATTCCCTTTCCATTTTTTCTAAAATCTCTTTATTTTTAAAAATCCTCAAATCCATTCTCCTTCTACTTGCCTGTTTATAATCACAATCTATTTCCATATCCATAGTTACCATTACATGATTAGATTTTTTATCTCTGCTCTCATTATTTTACCGTGTTTCCCCAAAAATAAGACAGAATCTTATTTTCTTTTAACCCCCAAAATATGGCCTTGGCCTTATTATCAGGGGGGTGGGATGTTCCTATTATTTTTCCGGTGCAGGAGGACCCTAAACATCGGCCCACTGCAGGGGTACTGGTGCCGGAGCACCAACCGGCTGCTTTGCCAGTGCCGCTCAGGCCGCTGCCTCCAGCAATCGTGGCAGTTTTTAATTTGCTTCCTGTGCAAACAGCACGAGGTGAGGAGGTGAGGCGGGGGGGGGCAAATGGTGGGGGAACATGCCCCACATGCACCTGCCATCCACCCGGAATGGCCTCACAGAGGCTACTCCTGCAAACCGTAGTTTGCGCACCCAATTTTTTAGTGGTGGCTGCAAAGAGCAGCCGCAAACAAACTCTTGCCAGCCCTAGCCCTGTTGACCTAGGGGAAGGGGTACTGGCACCAGAGCTCCAAGTCATGGCCGGTGCGGGCTGTCTGCACAGCCATGAAGCGGGATTGGCGGGGCCTGTTCTTGCCTGCAGCATTGCCAGTGAGGATCAGATCAGAGATCCTGCTGCTGCTGCCCGAGATCAGCAGACCAGATTTGGTGAGCCAGATGCACTGCTGCCACTTGGGAGAAGAGAGAGAGGAGGCGCTGCGAGAGAGCCAATTTCTGACGTTCTTCTCCTCTTGGGCGGCAGCAGCATGTTCAGCTCCCCGAATCAGGCTTGCCGATCTCAGCCCCCGAGGGGGAGTTGCAGGTGGGGAGGGGTGGGGAGGCAGAGAAGCGAGAATTCTGTAGAGATGAGGAGTCATAGGGAGATTGTGAGCAGCACACTGCCACGCCTCAGATGCCTATGTGCCTCACATGCCTGCATTATCTCACTCTGAGAACCTACATAATTGTTTCTTGTCTTCACCATCAGGATGTTGCAGAACACTGCCCCTGGTTGGTGCCCCTGGTTGGTATGTTCCTAAGGGGGGAATCTACCAATAAAAATGTTGTTGCTTCTTTGCCTTTTGTTGCTTGGAAAAACTGTACAAAAAGCAATAAAACACTGCACAGTCAGTGAGACATCTTTTCACTCTGCAAATGACTGGACATTGATTTATACAAACCCCAGATTTTCTGTTTGCCCTGCCCTTCAAGAGGTATGTGTTCGAGCCAGTCTGTGGCTTTGGCAATCCAAGCCAGCGCTTCTTCTCCTGCTCCCCTTTCCTCCACCCCACAGCGGTGTGTAACTTGAGAACCAGCACCTTGGATTCTCTCTTTTAAACTCTTCCTGGCCATCCTTTTCTCTCTGCTTTGGCTCCAGGAGCTGCAACCAACCCCCTTCCCGCCCATCCCTGGCTGGGGGGGGGGGTGCTCGGGAAAACTTTGGCAGGGCTGACCAGGTGACCCTCAGGGAGGAGACCCTCACCCCGAGCCCCTTGGCCGCTTTGAGAGAGGCCGTGCAAGCCCAACCCAGCCCAGTCTAGCCAGTCTCCTTGGTTGGCAGCAGGAATAGTGGGGTTACACTGCTGCTGCCGCCTAGGAGGAGAAAAATGTCAGAAATGGGCTCTCTCGCAGCGCCTCCTCTCTCTCTTCTCTCAAGTGGCAGCAGTGCGTCTGGCTCACGGAATATGGCCTGCTGATCTCGGGCAGCAGCGGCAGCAGCTTTGACCTGATCCTCGCTGGCAATGCTGCAGGCAAGAACCAGCCACGCTGATCCTGCTTCATGGCTGCGCAGACAGCCTGCACCGACCACTGCTTGGAGCTCTGGCGCCAGTACCCCTCCCCTCAGGTTGACAGGGCTAGAGCTGGAAAGAGTTTGTTTGCGGCCACTAAGAGAAGGGGCGCGTAAGCTATGATTTGTGGGAGCGGCCTCCGCAAGTCTGTTCCAGGTGGACGGCAGGTGCGAGTGGGACATGTTCCCCCACCGTTCGCCCCCGCCTCGCCTCCTCACCTCATGCTGTTTGCACGGCAGCTGCGCATGCATATAAGTTTTTTGGGGGGGGCTTATTTTTTGGGGGGGGCTTATTATAGCGCATGCACTCGAAAGCCCAATTGGGCTTATTATCGGGACATGTCTTATTTTTGGGGAAACACGGTAGATAATAATTCCGGTACTACAAATATATAATCTATTCTTGTAAAATTTTTATGTCTACCAGAAAAATGTATAACTCTTTTGATTACCATGTAATTCTCTCCAAACATCTTTCAATCTATTTCTATTAATAAATTTTCTTAAATCTGTATTATTATACTTTATTTCCACTTTTGATGGATTGGATTTGTCAATTCCGCTGTCCATAACCATATTATAATCACCTGCCATTATCACATAACCTTTTTTGACTTCTATTTCTTTATATACTCTATTATAAAACTCTCTTTGATTTATATTAGGTGTGTACAAGTTTGCTAAGGTAACCTCTTGTCCATAAATCAAACCTTGAATTATAAGAAATCTTCCCATTTCATCCCTTTTTATGGCTTTTATCATAAATTCACATCTTTTAGCTACAATGATTGCTACCCCTCTTGCTTTTGATGTACCAAATACCTTTTCATATACATCAGCCCAGTATAACTTAAGTTCATTTACCCCTTCTTTCTTTTGATGTGTTTCTTGTAAAAATACAATATCTATTTTCTCTTTGTTAATTGATTTTTCAATTCTTGCTCATTTTATTTTCCCCCCAAGCCATGTACATTCTATGTAGCTACCTTCAATGATTTCCCCATCTATTCCTCATATTACATATTCCCTTTGGTCTCCATATGTGCCCTAACATAAATCTTACAAAACTAAAACTACACAGTATACATATTACCCCAAAATGTAAATAACCTCTTACCCACCCATAAACATATATAATGTCCCCCTTCCCTTCTTCAGGAGACCTTCCTCCTCTGTGCCACATAAGGCCTCTGGGGGATAGAAGAAGAGCCATCCATACATGGACTTCAGTTGCCCACTCCACCTCCCTTAATTATCTTTACCCTATTTCAATATCCAAACATATGTTGTAACACATATCCCTTAATAGAACTATTACAAATACTGTCTCTAAAGTAAACTTGTAACTCCTGTTGCTTCATCCAGCCTCCCTTTCTCCCGTAGATCTTCTTTTTTCTTCTCCATCTCCCTTCTTGAGGATTCTGACATCTCATCCATGAACTCTTCTTTATTGATGATTCCGAGCTCCCTTAATTTTTCCATCGTCTCCTCCTTTGTTTCAACTCTATAAAATCTTCCACCATATGGAAATCTCAAAAAAAAAAAAAACCACTGGATTACCCCAGCTATAATTAATATTCTTCTTCTTCAGTAAAGGACAAACTTGATGCATCTCTCTCCTCCACTGTAAAGTCTCACTACTTAAATCTGGAAAAACTTGTATCTGATGACTCCCAAACACTATCAACCCATATTTCACAATTTACACTTCAATTGCTCTTTTTTTGCGTAAGACCAGAATCTTATCACAATAACTCTCGGCAACTTTCTTCCCCACCTTTTTGGGCCGACTCTATGTATTACATTAATATCGTATCTTGTAAAGGGGACATCTGGGAGGATCAAGGTAGCCCAATCCAATACTTCTTGGATCAACTTTGCTTCATTTTCTTCACTTTTCTCCAGATATCCACATATCCGTAAATTTGAGTAGCGCTGACAGTCCCGTATCTCGATCAAATCCTTTTTCACCTGATACATCATAGTCATCTGGCTCTTTAACACCCTATCATGTTCTCCAATCTGAGTTCTCACTTCTGACTTTGTTTCACCAAATCTGTTATTCTTTCATCCATACTATCCATTTTATCATTTATTTTTATCATTTATTTGCTTCAAATTCTCCTTTATATTTTTCTTCATTTCTCTTAACTCTTGTAAGAGAACATCAAATTTATCTGATTGAGTCAGTGAGTTCTCAGGCGATTTTTTTCCTCGCTTCCATTTCTAAGGCTTTTTTTTAAGGGGGCCTGGCTGCTGAGTGCTTGCTGCACTGGAGGGAAGGGCACTCCAGCTGGCTGCTGGATTAGCCCTCCCTGTGGTGCCAGGATCATTGAGCCATAGGAGGGGGCCCAGGGGGACCCCTGTTAGCTTGAAATAGACGGCGCGGGATACCACTGGCCCTGGATCCATCCCTGACTGGGGCAGAAACCCCATCGGGCTGTATGTTCATAGCAGGAGGTAACGAGAAGGCAGGCTGGCAAGGGTCCCCGAAAGGGGGGGTTTGCATTTCGTATGCCGGCTGAGCCTGATGCCCCACTGCTGCAGGATTGGAATGCTGTGCTAATCCTCTTGTTTGGCCTCTGGATGGGTAAGGGGGGGGGTTTGCGTCTTACTAATCCCCCCTCCATGTCCTGGATCAGGGAGGGTTAATGTTGGTTTCGCTAGCCTCCAACTCACCTCCAGGGGTGGGGAAGGGGGGTTTAAAGTCCCCACTTCCATCCTCCAGTCTGGCTCACGGGGCGACTTCTTTTCCCCTCCTGGAGCTGGGACGGAGTGACAACTCTTCCAGGAATCTGACGCCTTGGCAGCCTCCATGGCTCGTCCCATTTCTTCAGTAAGAGAAAGCAAGGGATCGGCAAATTCTTGAGCATTCGGGCCCCTGGCGAGCCTCCCTCCAATTTCTCCTTTCTCCTCCATCTTCACTGAGTCTTTGCATCACCCAGGGTTTAGGTAGATGCTGGGGCTCAGTATCCATGACAGCCCCCTTACGGGGTGCTGTTAGGTTTAGGGAGAGATTTGGGATATTGTCAGCGTTCCAGAAAAAAACCTCTCTCCAAATAAAGAACCGGAAGCAAGCATTTTCCAAAGTCCTCTTTACTAGAATAGGCAAACTGGCACATCTGGGAAATCCCGAATCTGAAAAGCCTGGGCTTTCCTTCAGTAATTCAAAGCTCCCAAAACCATCTCATTTCTCCCCAGTGGGTCACATGCTCCAATCACGTCCGTTCCACCTCGACTCAGCCCCTGACCTTGACCGATAGGAAGAATGTTATTATGTCTACTAATTCTCCTCTCCTAAATCCCCCCTCCTACTTTCCCACACACAAGGAGATGGCAGCTTCTGGCCTAATATGGCTTCCAAGGCTGACAGTGAAGAAGAAGAATGCAAAAGTTGGCTTCAAACTCAATATTAAGAAAACTAAGATCATGGCATCTGGCCCTCTCAATTCCTGGCAAATAGATGGGGAAGAAATGGAGGTAGCGACAGATTTTATTTTCCTGGGTACCAAGATCAGCACAGATGGGGACTGCAGCCAAGAAACGAAAAGACTCTTGCTCCTGGGGAGAAAAGCTATGGCAAATCTAGACAGCATACTAAAAAGCAGAGACATCACCCTGCCAACAAAATTGTGTATAGTCAAGGCTATGGTGTTCCCAGTTGCAATGTATGGCTGAGCACCAAAGAATTGAGGCCTTTGAACTATGGTGCTGGAGAAGACTCCTGCGAGACTCTTGGACTGCAAGGTGATCAAACCGGTCAGTCGTAGAGATCAACCCTGACTGCTCCTTAGAAGGCCAGGTCCTGAAGATCAAATACTTTGGCCACCTAATGAGAAGGAGGGACTTTCTCAGATTCTCTAATCTGTCTGCTGTAGAGGGGAAAGGATTCTGGTAGGCATCACAGCACCTTTGATTGTTAATTGAGATTTCAGTCCGTCTTCTGGCTCGATCCTCTCTCTCTCTCTCCTTATTGCTAGCCACCCTCTGCAGAGCGGGAAGAATTCTGGCAGGCCTTGCAACACCACTAGTTGCTTGTTGGAATCTCTGCCTCTCTTCTGATGTTAACACTCGAGTTTCTCTCAGTGCAGGTCCCCAAATACTTGATAACCTAGAGGCGTCGTCCCGTCTGTTCATATTCTGCGGCCTCTTTTCAATTTCGATGGCCTCCCTGATTATTCTTTTGTTGAGATGTTCCTCTTTCGCCACTGTTCTGGTTTTATTAAAATCAATATTGTGTCCCGTGGCCTTCATGTGTTGTACGAAAGAAGAAGTTTGCTCTTCCCGCTCTGCAGAGGGTGGCTAGCAATAAGGAGAGAGAGAGGATCGAGCCAGAAGACAGGCTGAGATCTCAACTAACAATCAAGGGTGCTGTGATGCCTACCAGAATCCTTTCCCCTCTACAGCAGACAGATAATAATAGAGAATCTGAGAAAGCTGGGCTGGTAACACGCAGCCAAACAGCCAGGATGAGGAAGCAGGAAGAAAAACTGCTGTCCTCCAATCACAACCCAGAGTTACAGGCTAACCAGCATATGTCAGCAGCAGCAAATATAGATAAGCGACAGCTCCGACCTCGCAACAGAGATCCCTTCGCTTCTAAATGAAACAAGAGCCTGAAGATGACAGGGTTGTGAGCCTGTCGAAACGTTGCTATAAGAAAAACTTTTAAAGTCACAGGTAGGATTTTAGCTGAGGTTTTAAAGACCTTGCAGAGTGCTCTGTAAGGATTTTTAGAAGATTTTAAGCTGGGATTTTAACCAGATTTTAAATATTTTAACCAATTTATTTACAATGATGCGGGAAAACACCCGAGATTTTAATTTTTTGCATACACACACACACACACACACACACACACATCTGTCTTCTTAAGTTTTCGTGGGTGTGTATATGCAAAAAATTAAAATCTCGGGAAAACACCTGAGATTTTAAATTTTTGTGCATATATATATTCCTTTATGTTTATTTTATTTTAAATCACTATAAAAGAGGCATTGGACTTACCGTGAATGCTGTTTCTCCGGGGGCTGCGGAGTGGGTCAGGAGTGGGTCAGGAGTGGGTCAGGAGTGGGATGATCCAGTTGGTCTGGCCAGTCATTGAGTCGAATTGTTTTGGCCACGCCTCCTCGTGCCTCTGTCGCCTCCAGTTTTGGTCGACAAATCCAGATCTAAAAGAACAGCGTCTGCCAACAGTTAGCAAGAAGCCGTGGAAAAAATTGCAGGTGGGAGGGGCTGACCCACTCCGCAGCCCCCAGAGAAACGGCGTTCATAGTAAGTCCAACACCTCTTCTCCCAGAAGGCTGCGGAGTGAGTCAGGAGTGGGACATACCCAAGCTCGTCAGCCTTATGGGTGGGAAGCCTGCGAACTAGGAGGCCTTGAGGCCAGGTGTACCTGTTGGAGGACTCTCCTGCCGAAAGAAGCCTCTGCAGAAGCGAAGACATCCAAATGATAGTGTTTAATAAAGGGGACAGGAGTAGTCCAGGTAGCTGCCCGGCAAATTTCCTCGAGGGAGGCCTGCGTGGCCCAAGCAGCGGTGGTAGCTGCACTGCGAGTTGAGTGAGCAGTGACATGCCTCAGTGGAGGAATATGTGTTTCATATGCCCAGGCAATACAAGCCCGGATCCAGCGGCCAATGGTGGCCGAGGATATCTTAGATCCCAACGAGGCGGGTTGAAATGATACGAATACAGCCTCAGAACGCCTGGAAGGGGCAGTCCGCGAGATGTAGAACTTAATAGCTCTGCGGACATCCAGAGTGTGCCTTTGTGTTCCAGTGGATGAGCTGGTCTGGGACAGAAATTGGGAAGAATAAACTCCTGTTCCCAATGGAATCGGGAGTTAATTTTTGGAACAAAGGACGGCTCCAAGCGGAGGATAACTCTGTCCATGTGTATGACACATAGGTCAGGCCAGATGGAGAGGGCTGCCAGTTCCGAAATGTGGCGGGCCGAAGTAATGGCCACCAAGAAGGCAACCTTTAGAGAAAGGTACCTGAGGCTCGATGTACGTAAAGGCTCGAATGGTGGTTTGGTGAGGGCCTTTAGTACCCATGGCAAGTCCCAGGTGGGATACCGGTGGACTACAGTGGGACAGAGATTTCGGACCCCACGTAAAAACCTGTGAATGGAAGGATGACGAGACAGCAGCGCTCCATCCCTAGGTCACAATACTCTGGAGAGTGCAGCAACATGGCGTTTGAGTGTGTTGAATGCCAGTCCTTTACGAAAACCATCGTGGAGGAACTCCAGGACTTGCGGGACAGAAGCTGAAAGGGAATTAATCTTGCGCGCAGAGTACCAAGAGATAAATACCTTCCAGGTGATGTTGTAGAGTCTGATGGTGGACTGCTTTCAGGAGGAGCCCCTCAAGAGCCAGGCAGTCAGTTTGAGCCACTGGGGCTCTGGGTGGTTGACTGCCCCCTGGCTGAGAGACACCCTCTCTGGAGGAAACCACCAAGGACGTGCTATTGAGAGGGCCACTAGGTCCGAGAACCAAGGTCTCCTTGGCCAATGAGGGGCAATGAGAATGACTTCCGCTTCCTCTGTTATTATCTTGCGTATCACTCGTGGGATTAATGCCAGGGGTGGAAACACAAAAAGGAGCTCCGGTGGCCAGGGACAACGGAGAGCATCTGTGTTCTCCGCTCCCAGAGATGGGTAGTGAATGATGAAGCGTGGAAGATGAGCGTTCGCTGACAAGGTGAACAGATCCACTTGAGGTTGTCTGAATGTCTTGGAAGAGTTCGGGGTGGAGACGCCACTCTGACGGTTCTACCATGGTCCGACTGAGGAAGTCCGCCTGGAGTTTGTCTTTGCCGGCGATGTGGTCCGCCCGTAGAGAGATGAGGTGAGCCTCCGCCCATCTCCCGACCTGGAGAGCTTCCTGCATCAGTGTCCTGGACCTCGTCCCTCCTTGGGGATTTACATGGGCTTTCGCTGCAACGTTGTCGGTAAGTATTAAAATATGGTGTCCCTGTATTGTCTGTTGGAAGGTCAGAAGGGCCATGTGGATTGCTCGAAGCTCCAGCAGATTGATGCTGGACTGCATTTCCTTGGAGGACCAACATCCCTGAGCTACTTGCCCACCCAAGTGTGCTCCCCATCCTAGTAGGCTGGCATCTGTCGTAATGACGATTGGTTGATTGTCTGTGAATACGCATCCCTTGTCCAGGGCTGGGGAGAGCCACCAGTGTAATGACCGGCGAACTGACAGAGGAACCTTGACCTTGGTTTGGGAAGCAGCAGTCTTGGCTCGTTGGTGCGGCAGCAGAAACCATTGGAGGCTGCGCGCATGGAGTCAGGCCCAAGGCACGATGTTTATGCATGATGCCAGTTTCCCTAATAGTTTCGAGAGGATGAGTTTGGTCACCATCGGCTCCAGGAGGATTTGATGGATGAGTAGCCTGAGATTGTCTCTCCTCTCATGAGAGAGGAACACCTGTCCCGCCTGGGTGTCTATTATTGCCCCGAGGTGTGTTAAGCAGGTTCGGGGTTCTAATTGGCTCTTGGGTAAGTTGACTAAGAACCCATGTTCTCGTAGGACCTGTAAGGTCAGTTGTAGGTCGGCCTGCACCCTTAGGAGGGTGGGGGCCTGAACTATGATATCATTCAGGTAGGTTTGGAACCGTACCGGGACGGACCGTAGATGCGCTACCAGAGCCGCTAAGACGTTTGTGAAGCTGCACGGGGTCGATGCCAGGCCGAATGGTAGGGCATGATATTGAAGGTGTAGCCCCACGTAGCTGAACCTGAGATAACGCCGGTGGGCCAGCGAGGTAGGGATGTGTAGGTAGGCATTAGAGAGGTCTATCGAGACTAGGAAGTCTCCGGGCCTGATCCCCTCTAGGATGGACTTCAGAATGTTCATTTTGAACCTCCTGTAGACAAGGTGGGTATTCAATGATTTTAAGTTGAGTATTGCTCTCCAGCCCCCAGAGCATTTCGGTACCACGAATAGGATTGAGTAAAATCCCTGTCTCCATTGGTCGGGAGGAACCTCCTCCACAGCCTTGATCTCTAGGAAATGTTGAATGGCAAGCTCCATGAGCCTGCACTTGTGATGGGAGTTGGAGACAGAGCATGGTACGAAGTGGTTTGGGGGGCTGGAAAGGAATTCCAACGGAAATCCGAATTCGATGGTGTGGAGGACCCATTGGTCAGTGGTAATACAGGCCCACCTGTCTACAAAGAGGCTCAGCCTGCCTCCTATGGGGGCATTGAGGAGTAAGTCATTTTTGACGACGGAACTGGCAGTTGCCAGTTCCATGAAATGACCGTTTAATAGAGCCGTATGACTTTGGCTTGTCCCGAAAGGAACCCCTGTCCTGTTGCCGAAAGGAGCCCTGAGAGTAAGGGCATTGGCTAGTGCTCTCCTGAGGGAAGAAGCGGGAAGGCTGCCTACGGTAGTAGGGGGTTGCCCGGTGATCCGCCCTTCTAGGGGTGGAAGGTAAAACTTTCTTCCTATCCTTGTCCTCAACCAATAAAGGCTTGAGAGAATCACCAAACAATTTAGACCCCGTGTATGGGGCTGAAGCGAGATGCCATTTGGCTTTTAGATTGGCTGGCCATTGGCGCAGCCATAATAGGTGTCGCGAAATGACTGATGATGCCATCACTCGAGAGGCGTACTTGGCTGCATTGAGCGTGGCATCGGAGGCAAATTGAGTGGCTGCAATGATTTTGTTAAGGTCCTGATGGACCCGGACCTCCTGGGTGGGTAAACGTGATTGCAGCTGTTGGAACCATAATAGGGAGGAACAGGTAAAGAGGCCGCAGTAGCGGCCTGTATTGCCCAGGCTGAGGCCTAGTGTGCTTTCTTGAAGGACAGGTCAAATTTCCTGTCCTCAGGCATAAGGCCCTCAGATGTGTCTCCTGAGAGATAGGGGGAAGGGAAAGAAAGGGCAGCCACAGGGCCATCCACTGAAGGTACCTGTAGAATGGTAGCTACCGTAGGTTCCATATTGAATTGCGACAGTCAGTGCTGCTGGGCGTTGGAAGAGATGCCGGATTGGACCATTGTTTTCGGACCATGTCTGTGAGTAATTTGGGTGCCGGGACGAAAAGTTGTTCGGCAACTGGTTCTGAGAAGATACCATGGCCGGTCAAGGTTGAGGCAGGATCAGCAGCAGGATCCATATTGTGTAAGAGCGACTTGAAGAGCCCTTGAGGAAATAGGCCCGTGAAGGCCGGAACATCCGGAAGGGCACCTTTGTCATCTGAGAGGTCGGTGTCTCTCTGTGGCTCATCCTCCAGGCTGAGGTCAGCGCTGCCCCTAGATCTCATTGGGGACCTTTCAGGGGATCCAGTGAGGCTGGCGGAAGGTGAAACTCGGGTGCGCCGTGAATGAAGGCTTTCCGAGACCACAAATGCTGAGCAGTGTTTTCGTATGCCCGTTGCAATGCCATGCGAGATGGCCCTGGCAATTAAATGTTGAACTGCCTCAGGTAGATCCTGCAGGTCCAAGGGGTTAGAACTCTGTGCAGGTGAAGGGTTCTGAGGGGTAATTGCACAAGCAAAGGGGTCCCCTTTTTGCTGGTCTTTGGAAGGTGGAGAACTAGTACATTGCTGGTCAGTTCTCTCGGGGGACAAAGCCCTGAAGAGGTCAAGGTCATCATTGGTATCCTGGTTTTGGGAGCCAGATCGGGCTGTTGCGGTGTTGACCTCATGTTCAGCTCTCTCCTTCTCTGCTTGTAAAAATTGTTGTTCCAATGCCCTTTGGCGTCGTTGGAGGTCTTTGAGCTCATTTTGTGGTTGATTAGACTTTCTGCTTGAAGCAGACTTAGAGGTGGCCTTGCAGCCAGTCTCCGCCTTGTCAGATGACCGTTCTGCCATAGTGGAGCTGAGCATATGAAGGACATGGGCAATAGCCTGCACTCCTTGATGAGTAATGGGCGGCTTTCCCAGGAATCTGGGGTATGCCAGCACCAGAGGCGGCTAAAGAAAGGGGAGTGAAGATAACAGTGTTGAGGCTTGTATTGCAGAGCAGATATTTGGCCTTCGCTGAGCTCTGGAGCACCTTTTTTTTTGTCCCAGTTAAAATGGCCACTGGATGTGGAGAGTTGCAATCAAAATGGCCATCTCAAATGAATCAAAATGGCCTCCCATGAGGATCGTACTCGCAATGGCATCAAAATGGCTGCTCCAAATGCAATAATTGGCCGCCCAGTTTCACAATGCAGCAATGGCCGCCCGCAACTGTAAGAGAAAAACCCCGATAAATCGTTACCTGGGGTTGAGCTCACTCGATGTGAGGAGTGCCACTGTCTTCTCGCTCATGCTTTGGAGGAGCGCCAGTTTTAAAATGGCGGCCATTGGCGCGGTGGTAATGGCGCGACAATGGCGGCTGCTAGCGAAGCGATTCTGCGGCTAGCAGCTGAGGGAACAGCTGATGAAGCGAAGCTGCAGCCAGTGACTAAGGGAACAGCCGGCGCTTGTTCTGCAAGCAGCGAAGCGCTGGGAGCGCTAGTGCCGATCAGCTGTTGAGCGGGCGGCCGCAGCGGCCTGAAGTGGCCAGCTGACACAGCGCAGAATTGCTTGAAATTGTAGAAATTGAGGAGAAATTGTAGAAAATAACCCTGAGTAATGGTCAGTAGTGAGAGTACTCAGAAAAAAACATCTGGTCAGATTCACGGAGTCGAATAAAACTGGAGGCGACGGAGGCACGAGGAGGCATGGCCAAAACAATTTGACTCAATGACTGGCCAGACTAACTGGATCATCCCACTCCTGACCCACTCCGCAGCCTTTTAGGAGAATATTTAGATTTTTATATTGTATCATCATTAGTGTATTTTTGTGGCAGCAATTTCTTGTTCTAAATTATTTATAAAAATGTACTAAAAGAGGTGGGGGGGATCTGCATTTAATAATGAAGAAATATATTTAAAATTAAAACAGCACAAATGAACTGCAATATATTTTTACCTTCAAAGCACATGCGGTCCTGTCCTGGAAGCTGAGCATTTGAAGCATTTGGTAACTCTAATTTTAAATCCAGAAAATATGTTTGGAGAACAGTAAGTAAAATCTTCATTGAAAAGCAGATCTAAAACTAGTTTGCTAAATTGAATGAAGTCCAAATCTAATACATGCATAACAATGATGTATTTTCAAAAATACAAAAATGATGTCAGTGACTTGTGACTTCATTCTGTTGTATAAGTAAAAAGTTCCTTTTTCAATTGTCTCTCTTTTTTCACTGGAAGAAGTATCTATGCCAGCAGCTAAAATTTTAAGGCAACAGTGTATAACTTGAATTGTGATCACTGATTTAATAAGAGAGTTAATAATATTCACGACACATTGATTCAGCAGCACTTTTAAGCCTAAATTTGATTGTAGCATTTTTCTATAAACTCTACGAAGTCTGTTGTAAAGTATATAGAGAAGGATGCAGGATGAAGATGTGAACAAATGATATAATTTAACAGAAACATTCAAAAATTTTGTCAGTTTAAGTGTATCTTACATTTAAATAAAAACATTAGAACTTTTTGGTGATTAAAGTAACAATAAAAACATCCCTTGTAACACTATCACAGAATTCCACCTTAATTTTAGTAAAACTATTACATGTAATTTTGTAAAGCAAGAGTAAGTTAACATTTCAGTCATGAGGCTATTCTAGTTGGTAGGGTGCAGGTACCATGCAACACATAATGCAGCCTGTGCTCCCCTGTCTCCCAGTGAGTCTGAACAAGATTGTAGTCACTGAGATGGAGCTGAAGATTTCGCAAGATTTTGTACCCTGCTTGAACAAGAAGGAAGGAAGGAAGGAAGGAAGGAAGGAAGGAAGGAAGGAAGGAAGGAAGGAGGGAGGGAGGGAGGGAGGGAGGGAGGAAGGAAGGAAGGAAGGAAGGAAGGAAGGAAGGAAGGAAGGAAGGAAGGAAGGAAGGAAGGAAGGAAGGAAGGAAGGAAGGAAATCTATAGTTTCTTTCCAATGACCCACTGTAGATAGCTGGCTTCCTATCCTCATTTTCACAAGAAAATAATTACAGTATATGGAAACAGCAGTTCCCAGTTAGTCAGTTGATCACATTCTAGTTGCATTTTTAATAACCAAGGTCCACACTCAGACTACCATCTGATTGTCCCAATGTAAGAAGTAAACAAACTGATTTAAAACAAACATCTCACTATAATTTCAAACAATTTTCGTAAAGTCAGGTATTAATCATTTAATCCTTTGACATTGATACAGTTCATAAATATTAACAATATACAGAATAATTTGAGAAGGAGAATCAGGAAAAATTAATAACAAAATACAGGTAATCCCCAGATTATGAGCATTCCCTTAGCGAATATTTGAAGTTATGCGATAACTGCCCCCTAGCATTTACGAACAAGTCCCGAAATTACGAATGTTGCAGCACCATGGCAGTTGTTCACTCTTATGACCAACTGCAGAGGCTCTGCAACATTTGGCCTGCCTATTCCCCCCCTCCCTCCTCCTGCGTTGGGTCTCCATAGGCACTAGGCCTGTGGATACTCACCTTGCAAAGATCTAGAGAGCCTTTGCTTTCTTGGCCTGTTTTAGTGCTTCAGGCCTTTGGTGTGTATGCAGAGAATGGAGAAGTATCACAAGTTCACACTAGATCAGTAGCACGAGAACTCACGCTATTGATCTCATGTGATCTTACGGTACTTTAGGCCTCTATTCTCTGCAAACGGAGGCCTGAATGAGAGCTGCAGCAAAAGGCTTTGCAAATGGAGGGAAGGCCTGAAACATCAAAGCTTTCTCTCTGTTTGCAAAGCCTTTTACCATCTTTGCAAAAAGCCTTTGCTGCCAAGAACGGAGCCCCTGGAGGGAGTGTGTGTCGCTCTGGGACTCCATTTTCACCAGGAAAGGCCTTTCCTCAAGGCCTCTGCTGAAGAGAAGCTCTGTTTTCAAGTGCCCCATTTCCATGCAGACGAAGTTTCCAGTCTCCATTAGGGCTACAAGTGTTTGAGCTACCCTAGGGCAGTTGGAAATGGAGCAATTCGCTCTGTTTCTAATTGCCATTTCCAACTGCCCCAGGGCCACTGAAACACTTGTAGCCCTAACGGAGACTGGAAACTTCATCTGCATAGAAATGGGGCGGTTGGAAATGCAGCGAAAACCTCTGTTTTCAAGAGCCCCATTTCCACGCAGAGGAAGTTTGCAGTCTCTGTCAGGATAACAAAGGTTTGGAAACTGGAAACTTTTGGGGTGCATGGTCTCATGTGAGTTCAGGCACCCATCCGCTTTTGCAGAGAATGGGTGCCAGACATCCCGTGGGATCAAGGCACCCAGAAGGTTCCAGTCTCTGCGGGAAAAGTGGTTGCACACTAATGAGGGGCTTGGAGCAATGTGAGTTTGCTGCCCCAAAGCCTCACTTCATGCAAACGCTTTTCCGCATGGAGCCTTGAAACCTTTGGAGGAGACTCACTGAGGCTGCCCACCGCTCCAGAAGTGGCAGGCAGGCTCAGTGATCAGAGAAGCCGATCAGGGTGTGCTCTTCCTGCTACCCCTCTGCTCTTGCCGTTTTCCATTGCAGGCAGAGAAACAGAGATGCTGGAGAGGAGACAGATCTTCACAAGGTAAGTAACCCAATGCAGCAGGTTGTGGGGGAAGAAGCAATTGTGGGGAGCATGAGGTATTTCAGTGGGTCAGGGGAGGCTTTGGGTGGTCTGAATCAGGTGCCCGTTCCATGACTACCCCCCCATGGTGAAAGGAGGGAGTGACTGTGTTCAAGGTATGAGATTCACTCCCACAAATCTTCAGGTTGGAATGGGAAGGCTCCCTTACATAACTTGAAAATACATGTACGAAAATACATACATGTACGAAAATACATACCTGTATTTTCAGAAATCTGCAAGCATTTCATTTTTAAAAGAGAAGTCAACATTTTCAGTTGTCCAGCCAATCTATTCAATTCTAACATAACTTCTGATAAATAATTAAATAAACATAACTCCTCAGAGAGCCAATTTTCAGAGGAATCCTGATTTTTACCTACTCAAGTTACAAGGTTATATTTGGAACATACTTCCTATTCACCAGGAGTTCCCAACCTCCTGGGCCGCATCACACTACCGGGCCATGGCACGTTGGAAACCAGGTTGCGCAGGCGGCAGGCCACTGTGCACCGCTTGTGCAAATGGAGTTGTATGCCCATGGAATCATCCCCTCTCCCCATACCAAGGTTGAGGACCACCAAGGTTGAGGACCACTGTTATACCCCACTATAACCACTGGAGAGTGATTGGAGGGCCAGTCACTCCGAATCTGACCGAACACTGGTGAGGTCTCATATTAAGACCTACCTAGTGGCGATAAAAGCGGCAAAATTTAATTATTTTTCTGCTCTTATCGGGTCTGCAGAGAACCGCCCAGCTGCCCTGTTTAGGGTGACCCGCTCCCTCCTTCATCTGGGAGCGAGGGAAGATCCCTTGCAGGGCAGGGCTGAGGATTTTGTGCAATTCCTGCATGACAAAGTCACTCAGATTTGGGAAGGTCTGGACTCTGATTGGGTAGATCCGGATGGACTGATGGAGGGGAATCTTGAGAATGTTATCTGGGAGGGGTTTGACCCTGTGACTCCTGAGGACATGGACAGGACTCTGGGGAGGCTTAGCGCTGCCACATGTTTATTGGATCTGTGTCCCTCCTGGTTGGTGCTGGCCTCCTGGGAGGTAACACTAGGCTGGCTCCAGGGGATTATTAACGCTTCTTTGAGTGAGGGTTACTTCCCCCACTCTTTGAAAGAGGCGGTGGTGAGGCCTCTCCTCAAGAAGCCTGCCCTGGACCCGGCTGTATTAGCGAATTATCGCCCAGTCTCCAACCTTCGCTTCGTTGCGAAGGTTGTTGAGAGTGTGGTGGCGCGACTGTACCTGGATGAAGCCAATTATCTAGACCCAGTCGGGCTTCAGGACAGGGCACAGCACTGAAACGGCATTGGTCGCATTGGTCGATGATCTCTGGAGGGCTCGGGACAGGGGTTGCTCCTCTGTCCTGGTCCTATTAGATCTCTCAGTGGATTTTGATATCATCGACCATGGTATCATGCTATGACGATTGGAGGGGTTGGGTGTGGGGGGCACCGTGTTGCGGTGGTTCTCCTCCTTCCTCTCCGACCATGTGCAGTTTGTGTTGGCAGGGGGGCAGAGGTTGACCCCGAGGCACCTTGTATGCAGGGTGCCGCAAGGGTCAGTCCTCTTGCCCCTTCTGTTCATCATTTATGTGAAGCCTCTGGGCGAGATCATCCGTGGTTTCGGGGTGAGATTCCATCAGTATGCTGATGATACTCAGCTGTACATCTCCACCCTGAACCACCCCAATGATGCCCTTGATGTGATGTCCCGGTGCCTGGAGGCCGTGCGGATCTGGATGGGGAGAAACAGGCTCAAACTCAACCTCTCCAAGACTGAGTGGCTGTGGCTTCCAGAGGCCTGGTATAGTCAGCTGGCACCATCGCTGACTATTGGGGGTGAAACCTTGGCCCCCACAAAGAGGGCTCGCAACTTGGGTGTTCTCCTGGATGCACAGTTGTCTTTGGAAGATCATATGACGGCCGTGGCCAGGGGAGCTTTTTATCGGGTTCGCCTGGTACACCAGTTGCGTCCCTTTCTGGACTGGGATGCCTTGCGCACAGTCACTCATGCCCTTGTCACGTCCCATCTGGACTACTGCAACACACTCTACATGGGGCTCCCCTTGAAGAACACTCGGAGGCTCCAGTTGGTCCAGAATGTGGCCGCGCGGGTGGTTATGGGTGAAACTCAGCGTACCCATGTAACACCCCTCCTGTGTGAGCTGCACTGGCTTCCGTTGGTCTTCCGAGTGCGATTCAAGGTGTTGGTTACCACCTTTAAAGCGCTCCATGGCTTAGGACCGGAGTATATATGAGACCACCTTCTGCCAGAAACAACCTCCCACCGGCCAATACGCTCCCACAGAGAGGGGCTCCTCAGGGTGCCATTGGCCAAACAATGCCGACTGGCGACACCCAGGGGGAGAGCCTTCTCTGTGGGGGCACCAGCCCTTTGGAATGAGCTGCCCCTAGAGCTTCGTCTTAGCCCTGACCTGCGCACTTTTCGCCGCGCCCTTAAGACCCTTCTGTTTCAACAAGCCGGACTGGCCTAATATGAATTTTAAATGGGTGTATGTGTGTTTTAAATTGATGGCCAAATTTTATATATCTGATTTTAATTGGTTTTAAATTTTATAAATTCATGTGTTTTAATATGGCTGTACACCGCCCTGAGTCCCTCGGGAGAAGGGCGGTATAGAAATTTAATAAAACTTAAACTTTCCAAGGCCCTCCTATGAACATTCTAATGGATGAATACATTGCATAATATAATTATATGCTGAGCATATTAAAGACACTTCCAAAACCAGTGGATTAAAACTGAATAAGCAAGAACCAGGAGCTGAAATACATACCTTGTTAATATGTAACTGCTGCTGTTGAAATTGTTGTTTGTGTTTTTCCAAGAACTGCTGATGTTGTTGTTGGATCACCAATTGTTGGAGGGCCTGTGCATTCTGGGGAAGGGGAGCAGACTGGGTGCGCCCCAGAGGACGGTGCTGCCGCAATTTGTGTATTGAGGGAGACAGTCTATCAGCACCCACAAGAGATTGTGCATGGAGAGGGAGTGTCCCTAGTCCTGAAAGATGCCAGTTAGAAGGTAATAGGTAGAAAACCAGAGGAGAAGAAAAAAGAACAGAAGAGGAAGGAGAATCTTGTAAATAATTATTTCCATTATAGCAACATGATTTTTTCATTTACTTGCTAACATTTATATCCCAAACAATTCCAGACTCCAAGTAACTAATATAAGTTAAAACTTATAAAATAAACATGAAAATATAAATATAATTATTACAATAAAAACAAGAAATGATGAAAATATACAAGTATTAAAAACAATCCACGATGCCATTCTTAATCTCTAACTTGCTCTTTAAAAATCAGACCTTGTGGTTGTAAAAATGAGGGAGGATTAAGCTAGTCTCTGTGTCCTTTTTCTAATTTGCCAGTTTTTAAACAAAATTAACCTAAGATAAAGAATTCTATACATGTCTATATTCAGCGATGAAATGCACCTTGGCTACCAGTTCGGGAGTGTGAGCATGCGCATGCACTCGCTATGCTTGTGCTTCTTCTGTGCATGCGCAGAGCCTTCTGCGCATGCACAGAGGGTAAAAAATAGGACATAATGACGTCCTGGCGGGTGGGCGGAATCTCCCACCGCCGGTGCTGGTTTGCGTGAGCCGAATAGAACCGGCCGGATTTCACCACTGTCTATATTCCAATTTGTGACCTACCCTATATAAAATAAAGAAAAACCCATGGGAAGTTACTAATTTGATCATAAACATTATTAAAATAATATTTTTTAAGTAACTTGACTGAGCAAATTTATTCCACATTGCCAAAACTCAAAATTTTAGATGTGTAAATTATTTCATAAAATGATTCAAGGAATGGAGTAATTAGAAACTGGAAAGAATAGCCATCCTTATAGCACTAGAGCATAGGTAGGCAGGAAGCTCAGACAATGCCAAGCTCTAATAAAACCACCAATGCTGTTTCTTACTTAGTATTAAGTCAACTAGTTGTTGGAAGAAGCACCTTTACCTGAGACCAATGGATTTTGTGCAGTTGACTGTTCCAGTAAAACCATGTGTTGAAGAAGAGGGCTGTGTGTTGATCCCCCTTCTCTATCCACTGCTGTACTGTTCAAATAAGGAGTGATATGGGTGCCAGGAAATATGGAGATTCGTTGTTGTAATGATGGAATAGTAAGTCTTTCAGAATCTTGCTGTCCTGATCCACCCTGCAAGCATATAGTATTACTGAATTTAAAAAGTGACCTATGAATGAAGTTAAAGTAATGACTCCGTTTTAAATTATACAATACCACTTACAGTACACGGGGCTGCTGCCGGTAGTCCTAAGGTTATATTAGGCAATGAGGGAGAAGTGTACAATGGAAGCTGTGTTATTGAACTTTCATGATTAACCAGTCTGTGAGCCAAGGTAGTCTGAAAGAGAGCCAAAAATCCTGCCTCAGAATAATAAGATTATATAAAAGACAAATACATCATGTGTAATCATTATTTGTAGAAGCTTAAGGTATATTCTTTGGGAGAGGAGAGTCAAAAAAATTTACAGGAGGTCTATCAATGGTATCAATTAATATAGTATACAGTATTAATCAGAGTCAAGAGTTTCTTTTATTCATCAAGTACTGAAGCAGATGTGAACTCTGCTCAATATAAATTGTAAGTAACAACAGGAAAATGGGAAATGGAACATTTTCTTCCACTACTACAGGGCTGTCAAATTCCTGGCCCATAGGCCAAATGCGTCACGCACTGGCCATGTCCACACTTGGTTTAGCAAAGGGGAAAATAGTCACGTCATGTTTTATTTTTATTCCAGCAAGTCGGCCTGGCCTAATTTTTCTCCCCTTTCTTTTAAATTTTAAATTGCAATTTTAATTTGTTTTAAATTTAT
This sequence comes from Arizona elegans, assembly GCA_022577455.1. Taxonomy (NCBI): domain Eukaryota; kingdom Metazoa; phylum Chordata; class Lepidosauria; order Squamata; family Colubridae; genus Arizona; species Arizona elegans. Next base: position 164,306,593 of record JAKOOJ010000001.1, read on the forward strand.
TGGGATTTTAATTGTCGTGGGCCAATACTATTTAATTTGGTTTTAAATTGTTTTTAACTTTTGTATTTCTGCATTTTATCCTGTGCCTGTTCACCGCCCTGAGTCCTTCAGGAGTAGGGCGGTATACAAATTTAATAAAACCTAAACTAAACCTAAACGTGACGCCGCTAGGACGCCGTGAGTTTGACACCCCTGCACTACTACAAGAAGGTCTTAGTGACAACAAAGTTAACTCAAGTAGGAGATCTTACTAAAAATGAAGAGCATACCAGGCTGCTCTGCTATTATTTAAGAGCACGGATATTGATTTTATTATGGGATTAAATTTATTACTCTGACTATCTAATTGGAATGTTAAATCAATGGGGGAATAACAGAAACCTCCCACTTTTACAGAAGGACAAATGTCAGCCTCCGCCTTTTCTGCTTTGGCTGCCATAATAACGGGAGGGGGGTGAGCTAGGTAGAATGGGGGGGGGGAAGCATGCTGGAGGAAAACAAAACTGATAGTTAAGCCACCGGACTGTATCTTTGAAGCTGCCGTCGGGCCAACGGTCGTGGCATTCCTGATTGATGATGCTGCCAGACGTGTGTTTCTACCTGACCCCTGGGAGACCTATGGATTGGATGATTTACAGTGGACAGTGGGAGGGGATGCTTTCTATATGCAATTTTCGCGTGTATTGCCTTAGATTCTGCTTTCCTTTGGTTGCGTTCACTTCATCTTCTAGTAAAAGTACCATTCTCTATAAACAATGGAGTTTGGGTCATTCTTTCCTGGACTTTGAAGGAAGCACACCTGACACAAAGCTCAATGAAAGAAGGATATCGAAAATGTAAGCCTTATTCTATCAATTATTATCAATGTATAAAGGAAGTTAAAGGAAATGAACAATGGAAACAACAAATGGAATTCCTGGTTATCAAACTGACGGCAGCATTGTAATTTAATTTCACCATTTGAAAAAGATGTGAACATTTTCCTTCTACTGGAAAAATCCATTAAGCTCAATTGAACATGACTATATTATATTCCATCTTCCTCTCAAAAACTAAGAGGGACTCTGTAGAAAATCAAATCTAAAGAGGAAATGGTCCGTTGGAGCAGGGATCCCCAACCCCAGTCCGTGGACTGGCACCAGTCCATGGCATGCCAGCAACCGGTCCATGCAAACAAGTGAAGCACCATCCGCGGGATGCAAGCAGCATGCAAAACCATGTCTCTTCCGGTCTGCAGAAAAACCTCTCTGTGGAACTGGACCCTGGTCCCCAAAGGGTTGGGGGTCATTGCTTTGGAGAAAACAGCACCAGCCCTTAATTCCTGAACCCAAATATGCTTTTTCCAAGGACTGAGCTGCAGTTGAAGAGAACAGCCACTTGGTCCTGGGAAAAGCCACAGTTGCTTCAAAGACTTATTAATAGGTGCTTTGCACAGGCACATGTTCTGAAACACTTTTTCCCATGTGATACCTGTATGGTCTTAGTACAACAGCTGATCCCCAACACACAATAAGCCCATGAGATACAGTGATGTAGAGAGAGCATAATATTGTTGAAGAAAAAATCTTCAGAATCAAATTGTTCACTGAGAGACTTGAAATGAAGTGTTCACTGTTGATAGCCACACTGTTTAGGCTGCAGATGAATGCTGCTCATTGATTCAATCCCAGGATCTCAGTCAGAAACCAGAAGATAAGTAGCAGGCAGAATATAACAGCAGAATTGGAGCAATTATTTCATAGCTTGGAAATTTTCATATCAGGATTTTACAAAGAATTATATGTGGTGCTATTGTAGTACTGGAGATAGTTGCCAATTAAATGATACAAAGGAACACAGTTCAAGGAACTGGTATAAGGCTTTAAACTATCTCCAAGTTTAAATCTGTACAGTATGTATATGAAAATCTTTCTCAGATACTCTTCTTTAAATGCTACTATTTAAATGAGACAAGACACTATGGGAAAGAGAGTATTTAGAATGACCTATTTTATTTATACAATTCTGACTCCAGAAAAGTTTAGTTGGTACATCCATTATTATTTTTTAAATGCAACAGAAATATTTTCTCAGGCTTTCAGGCTCTTATGAACCCCCGCCCCCCCCCCCACACACACTTATTCTAATTATTTAGTTGATGTACTAAAAGTTGCTAAGAAGCCTAGCAGATATGCAAGGAATGCTCTCTTAGCATAACTCATCACCAATGGGCACAAATATACTCTATCTGATAACCAGGTTTAAAAGTCAAATGGAAATAAATCTAGATACTCCTCCACCCATTTAAATGCCACCCATCTCGTCACGAGGTGACTCTAGGTGGCTTACAACCAAGTAAAAGCAACAAGTCTTAAAATATTAACCGAATAAATATTAACATTAAATTGGCATACAATTTATTTTATTTATTTATTTGAATTTGTATACCGCCCTACTCCCGAAGGACTCAGGGCGGTGAACAGCCAAATAAAATACATATAATACAAATGTTAAAAAAACCCATTAAAATACAATTAAATAATTGGCCTGGAAAACGAAATTTAAAACACCCCAAATTCATAAGACAAATTTAAAATTTAAAAATTTAAAACAGTTTAAAAAACAGTTTAAAAGAGAGGTTAGGCCAGGCCGGCCTGCTGGAAAAGAAATGTTTTGATGGCACGGCGGAAAGTGCGCAGATCCGGGATCCTCTGTATCTCTGGGGGGAGTTCGTTCCAGATGGCGGGTGCCCCCACAGAGAAGGCTTTCCCCCTGGGGGCCGCCAGTCGACATTGTTTGGCTGACGGCACCCCGAGGAGCCCCTCTCTATGGGAGCATACTGGTCAGTGAGAGGCTACTGGTGGCAGAAGGCGGTCTCGTAGATACCCCGGTCCTAAGCCATGGAGCGCTCTAAAGGTGGTAACCAAAACCTTGAAGCGCAAAGATTAACAAAGATGGCAAGGAAGGAAGCAAGATGCATATGAGATAGAGTCTTATCTCAGTCTATTAACAATCTCCAATATGACATGCCCCAATTAAAACTGCAGGCAATTGGCAGAGCCAGATTTTCAAGCCCTTTCAGAAGGCCAAAAGGGTGGGTCCAGATCACATCTTAGGTGACACAATCTTCCAGAGGGTAGGAGCCATGACAGAAAAGAGTCTTCTGCATCCCACCAACCAGAATTTATTGGCTGACGGAATCTGCAGCATGCCCTTTCTGCCACAGCAGATGGGCAAGTCATTTGAGGTGAGATGATTCCTCAGGTAACCTGGATCCAATCGAGAATGTATCACTGATTGAACCTACCTGGCAATCACCATCTTTTATCAAGCTTTCACTGGCCAGGAAAGACAGGGATCTAATTGGCAAGTAATTGTACTGACAGAATTGAGGACCCTGTCCACTTCATCAGGTCCAATACAATCAAACTGTTCCCAGCTTCTGGACTCCTCCCCAAGATGGCTGCTGTAGGGTGAGATTTTTTCTTTCTCTTACCCATGATCTGCTATCTTTGTTCCAGATGGCTCTTTGGCAGCTATGTCCACTGGATTTGAATGGGGGCACTTAGGAATGACCCAAGATGACTTTTGGATGGCCATGGATCCACCTTGGAGGGGGAACCTTGAAAATTACTACTGCTTGTGGGAGTAGCTAGAAAGTCAAGGGACTTTTATATCTCTTCCTATGGGCAGAGCATTTTTTAATCAAGCCTGGGACTTTTAACTTCACTTTTTGAACTTTTGTTTTTTATCTCTAAATGTTAATTGGCTTGTTGATTTATTTCAACCCACTACTGGACTTTATCTTTCTTCTTTCTCTTTGATTTATTTGGTTGCTCTTACCAATTTCTGTATTTCCATAGAGAAACACAAAACACTTTTCTGGATGGTGAAAATATTTATATTTGGACTATATTTTACTGAATATTCACTGTAGGGAATCTGCATTTTATTAGCTTGGATCAAAACAGTCAGAAATAACCCTGTTTTTTAAAATCCCCTATGCTCTTCTTATCTGCTTCCCTGAGTACAAAATATTGGATTACAAAGAAAAGAAGGATGACACTGGGGTTGGGGGATGGGAAGAGACTGCTTAGCAACAGGCAATCTCTAGTCAAATTTATTTTTCAAAGATTTGATGAACTCATAAAGTCTATGGAAAACATTCTGAAGAAAGCAACTCTAAATATTTTAAACTCACAAAAGAAATCTGTTTTCAAAGTAGCAGATGAGTTGGAAAACAATATGTACTCAGGATCAACACAGATTGTGGAAAATCGAAGTCAAGAGGAATGTGACTTTCCAGCAGTAAAGCAGCCAGGAAGAAACATGAATCTAGAAATAACAGAGATGACTTCATACGTCTTTCTGAAGTTCAATCCGGTGTTTTAATATAATAGTAGAAAACTCTCTGGGTGGATAAGTGGCTGTTGTTACTGAGACATGGTCCGATTTCTTGTGAACCGATGGGTTATAATTTTGTTGCTGCATAGTAGCGTGCCTGTTTGTTCATTTTAAATGTTACCTTTGGGATCGTGCTTGATTTTGTTCTTTCATTTTCAGCAATTGGTAGGCTGGATCAATGTCAATGTGTTTGTTTATTGATTTATTGGTGGAAAATAAATCAAGGTTGACTCAGCCTTCCATCCTTTCAAGGTAGGTAAAATGAGGACCCGGTTTGTGGGGGTAATAAATTGAATTTGTATAAAAAAGAACACCGCTTGGGTGGGGGGAAGCTCTACTAAGCAGGTATATACAAAAGTATGAAGGCTATTGCTTAACGCATTGTAAGCCGCCCTGAGTCTCCGGAAAAGGGCGGCATATAAATCGAACCAATAAATAAATAAATAAATGTTAATCCATTTAAGACTCTTTTTCTTTTTAATGTCTTGTTTGTTGTGTTTTTTTCTTTGTTTTTTAAAATGTTTTGGAGTTTTGTATTTTAACTTTCCTTGAATAAACTAAATCTTATTACAAAAAGAGTACAATTTCCCTGCAGAAAGGAGGGGCATAAGAGAATCTCAAGGATATCAGGGCACAAGCTGACCATGACACGGGGGATAACGATAGATTCCCCACCAGATTATGTCACCATAACTTCAACAAGAAAATTATATCTGGGACTTCCGGTTTGGTTTCACTGCGGGACAGTCATGGGGAGTGGGGCTCTGCATACCTAGACTGAACTCTCCTTGTTGGGGGACCCTTAAAGGACTAAAGTCACCTCGTAGGGGTGACAAAGAAAGGAGGGATGCCTTCCAGATCGCGAAGAGTGGCAACTCTCCTACTTGATCCAAGGCTCACTTTCCTATCCAACAACAATTTATTTTGTCGCATTTCTATGCCGCCCTACTCCCAAGGGACTCTGGGCGGCTTACAACAGAGAATAAAACAATGCAACAATATCCCATACAAAAGTTAAAAGAAGACATTAAAACATTAAAACACATACACTCCAATTTGTGGCCGGGTCTCGCAAGATCACTATAACTAGATCAACGGCCCCAGGCCTGCCGGAAGAGCCAGGTCTTCACCGCTTTCTGGAAGGCCAATACGGTGGGGGCGGTTCGGACTTCAGGAGGTAATTGGTTCCAGAGAGCCGGGGCAGCCACAGAGAAGGCCCTCCCCCGTGGGCCCACCAGCCGACATTGTTTAGCTGATGGGACCCGGAGGAGAACAACTCTGTGGGATCTTACCGGTCACTGGGAGCTATGTGGTAGAAGGCGGTCTCGAAGACAGCCTGGTCCTGAGCCATGTAGGGCTTTAAAGGTAATAACCAACATCTTGAATTGCGTCCGGAGACCAATAGGGAGCCAGTGCAGCTTGCGGAGAATTGGTGTAATGTGGGTGTATCTAGGTCCACCCACTATAACTCGCGCAGCTGCATTCTGGACCAACTGTAGTCTCCGAACACTTTTCAAGGGTAGCCCCATGTAGAGCGCGTTGCAATAGACCAACCGTGAGGTGACAAGGGCATGAGTGACTGTGAGGAGAGCCTCCTGATCCAAGTAGGATTGCAATTGGTGCACCAGACAAACCTGTGCAAAGGTCCCCCTAGATACAGCTGTCAGATGTTGTTTCAATCTCAGCTGTGAGTCTAGAAGGACACCCAAATTGCGAGCCCGTTCTGAGAGGGGCACTTTCTCTCCCCCCAGAACCAAGGATGGACAATTGACATAGTCTTTAGGGGGCAATACCCAGAGCCATTTGGTCTTGTCTGGGTTAAGTCTGAGCCTGTTGACTCCCATCCAGATCCTCACAGCCTCCAGGCACCGGCACATCACATCTACCACCTCACTGAACTGACGAGGGGTGGAGATATACAGCTGGGTATCATCAGTATCTAGAGGGAAGGACCAGAAGCTGAAAGATTATTGTATTATATACTTTTTTTTTATTTTAAAAAGCAAAACTTTATTCATTCTTAAAAAACATTTAAAACATATAGAAGCTTGTTTAAGTTAGAAGTTAACTTAATCAAGAAACAAATTTGCATATACATATACAATAAGCGACTTCAACTACTAACTAATTTCTATTATTATATATACATATATACAAACCTACAGTGACATATTTCATTTTCTATCTATCTGACAGTGCATTTTTTTAATTATGATAATTTCCTCTAAATTTCACCTCAACCCATTTGGCCTCCTCTGATTTATCCACTGATACCATCTATTCCATATTATAAAATATTTTGAGTCCTCCTTATCCTGTAACTCTAAGGTTAATTTGTCCATTTCTGCGTATGTGTATATCTTTTGTATTAGCTCCTGATCAGTTGGCAATCTATTTGTTTTCCAAAGTTGTGCTACTGCTAGTCTAGCTGCCGTTATTACGTGAAGTATTAAATATTTTATGTCATTCCTAATGTTCTTTTTGATCATACCTAATAAAAAAATTTCGGGTTCTAATTCAATTTCATAATCTGTTATTTCTGCTATCCATGTTTTAATCTTGTTCCAATATTTCTTAATTTCTGGGCAGAGCCACCAAGTGTGATAAAAAGTTCCCTGTGCTTTTTTACACTTCCAACAGGTCGGATTTACATTTGGGTACATTTTTGCTAACCGTGCGGGGGCCAGATACCATCGATACCACATTTTATAGTGATTTTCTTTGTAGGCCACCGATTTTGTCATGGTATAGTTATTTTCCCACGCTCTTTCCCATTCTTCTAGTTGTATACTGTGTCTGATGTTCCTCACCCAGGCTATCATCTGCCCTTTAACCAATTCTTCTGCCAGATCATATTCGAGTAAATATTTATAAATTTTCGAAATTAATTTCCCTTCTTTGGATTCTAATAATTTGTCTAATCGGTTTTGTTTTAAATCTATTCCTCCCTCCTCCTAATCCTTCCTATATCTTATCTTTATTTGTGAGTATGGCCACCAGTCTATTGCTATTCCTTGTTCCTTTAATTCTTCTCTAGTTTTCAGATTCCCCTGTCTATCTAGTATTTCTCTATATCTTAATATTTTTTGTTTTGATAGTATATTGGGATGGGTTATTGCTTCTATTGTCGATAGCCAGCCAGGAATTTTCATGTAATGTTTGTGTTGGATTTGTTGCCATGTATTAATTAAAGATTTCCTAATAGTGTGGTTATTGAAGTGTTTATATAATTTATTCCCGGTGTTCCAAATAAAGGCACGCCAACCCTTCATCAGGTCATGTCCCTCCAAGTTTAACAACCTTTGATTATCCAAGGTTATCCATTCTTTGATCCAAAGTAAGCTTGCAGCCTTGTAGTATTTTTGCCATGCCGGGAAACCAAATCTACCTCTAATTTTATCAACTTGCAATATATTTAGTTTTATTCTTGATTTTTTCCCTTCCCACACAAATTTTGTGGTTATTTTATCCAAATTATCGAAGAATTTCTTGTCCAATTTTATCGGAATTGTTTGGAATAAATAAAGGAGTCTTGGCAGTATATTTGATTTTATTGCTGCTATCCTCCCCAACAAAGATAGTCTTAATTTCCCCCATTTCTCTAAATCCTCTTTTATTTTCTGGACTAAAGGTTCATAATTATCTTGTTTTATTGTTATAGTTCTAGCCGTCAAATGTATCTCCAGATATTTCACTTTTTTAACTGCCTGTAATCCTGAATCTTTTACTAATTTCTCTACTTGTTTTGTTGTCATATTTTTTGTTATCATATTTGTCTTTTCCTTATTAACTTTTAGACCTGCTACTTTTCCAAATTCTCCAATCTCTTTTAATAATTTCGGGGTTGTTTCTGTTGGGTTTTCTATAAAGAAGACAAGGTCATCGGCAAAAGCTTGGACCTTGTACTCCTCTCTCTTAATCTTTAATCCTTGTATTTCTTTGTTTGCCTTAATTCTTATTAGCAGGTTTTCCAAGGTTAAAATAAAAAGTAGGGGTGATAGCGGGCATCCCTGCCTTACTCCTTTATTTATTCCAAAAAATTTTGTTGGATCTCCATTTATCAAAATACATGCTTTTTGGTTCTGGTATATTGATGTTATCATTTTAGTAAATTTCTCTCCAAAATTCATAGGTTTGATTTGTTGTTTCATAAATTGCCAATTTTCTTGGTCGAACGCTTTTTGTGCATCCAGAAAGATCAGAGCCACCTGTCTCTCTGGATGCACCTCGTAATATTCCAAAACATCCATTACCGTCCTTAAGTTATTTCTTATCTATCTTGTGGGCAGGAAACCATTTTGGTCCTGATGTATTTTGTTGTGTAATATTTTTTTCAACCTATTGGCAATCATACTCATGAAAATTTTGTAATCGGTATTCAACAAAGAAATCAGCCTATAGTTTTTTCTTAATGTGGTATCTGCCCCCTCTTTTGGTATTAGGGATATATACGCTTCTTTCCATGTGTTTGGTAATTTTGCCTCCATCAGCGCTTCATTGTATATTTCTAATAACATTCCATTTAATGATTCCCCAAATGTTTTGTAAAACTCCATTGGTAGACCATCGGTCCCCGGAATTTTATTATTTTTCTGTCTCTTCAGCGCTTCTTTTAATTCCCCTATTGTAATGTCCTTATCTAATAGTTCTTTTTCTTCCTCTGTTAGTATTTGCACTCCCTCTCCTTTTAAATAATGTTCAATTTCCTCCGTGGTTACTATGTCCTTCTCATAGAGTTTTTGATAATATTGGACTACTATCTCCTTTTTTTTCTCTAGGCTCTGATGGATCCTTCCCTCTTCATCTTGTAACTTCTGAATTGTTTTTTTCCCTTTTCCTTCCTCAGTCTCTATGCCAACCACCTCCCTGGTTTGTTTGCGTGTTGGAAGTAGTTCTGCCTTATATATCTTAAAGTAATTGCGTATTTCCCTTGTTCCAATATGTTCAGCTTGTGTTTTGCCGATATCCATTTTACCCTTATTTGTTCATCCCCTGAATTTCCTTGCAATTTACTTTCCCAATTTTTAATTTCTTCTCGTATTTTATTATATTCTTTTTCTCTCTCTTTTCTCCATTTTGCATTATATGCTATTGTAAGGCCTCTTACATACACCTTAGTTGTGTCCCATAAGTTTTGTAGGGAGGTGTGTTGTTTTGTGTTTTCCTTGTAAAACAATTCTAACTCCTTTTCCATATAATTTTTATATTCTTTTTCTTTCATCAACTGTATATTCATTGTCCATCTATTTTTCCTTTTCTGTTGCCCCTTCCACATCATCATTATTGGGTTGTGATCCGCCCAATCGTTTGATAGAATTTCTACCGCTTCTATTTCTGTCATTAATATACTGGATACCCATGCCATATCCAACCTAGACCACGACTTATGTGGATTCGAATAATATGAAAAAATTCTAATTTCGGGGTTATAAAATCTCCAGCCATCTATCATATTTAATTCTTCCACCGTATCTATAAAGGTTCTGGGCATCTAAAATAGCATTGAAGTCTCCAATCAGACATACATTTTCCATTTTTTGATCCAAAATTTTCTCGTGCACTTTTTTATAGAATTCTAATTGTTTACTATTTGGGGCATATATTACTACTAACAATATATTTTTAAAATCAAGTTTTAGCTCTATCATCACTATTCTACCTTCGGTATCCACATATCTTATATTGCTATCTATTCCTTCCTTAACATATACCACTACTCCTCTTTTTTTTTTCTTCTGCCAATGATGAGTACGCTGTACCTAATTTCTTATATTGTATATATTTTATATCTTGTTTTCTTATGTGTACCTCCTGGAGGCACACTATATCTGATTTTTGTTTCACAATTTTTTAAAAAAATTGGTTTCATTTGGATGGCGAGTTGAGTCCATTTACATTTACTGATAGAATTTTTAGAGTTCTTTTCATTTTTTACTGACTTTCCTGTTCCTTCTTTTTGCCTCTCGTTTGCATTCCTCCTTCCTCTTGCGTCTCTCCTTTGTCTTCTTTTCCTCCTTGTGGGGGGGGGGGTCACATTCCCGCCTCTGTTTCCCTTTAATATTCCTTCCTCCCTCTTCTTTACTACCATTTGTTGCCTCACTGCCCGTCATTTGGTCATATAATTCCCTTGCCTTACTCTGCGAGTCCACCTTTATTTTCTTTCCCTGCCACGTTACTAACATCCCTTCCAGCATCATCCATCTAAAGGGTATATATCTCCTATTTAGCAATGTGGCCAGGAACCAATAGTCCTTTCGCAGGTCTCTTATCCTTTTGGGAATTTGTTTTAGCGTAATTATTTCTTTATTTCTGTAGAACATAGGTTCGTCCTTTGTTATTTTGTATACGATATCCCTCACCTTTCTTCTTACAAATCTTATGTGTACCTCCCGGGGAAGTTTATTTTGTCGGGCGTAATTTGTATGGACCCGGTACACTTCATCAAGTTCATTTATTATTTCATCCTTTTCTCTTTGAAGCACCTCAGCAATCATCTCTGCCATTATCATCGTCAAATCTTCGTCCCTCTCTTCCGCTACATTTTGGAAATGCAGGTAAAATGCCGCTTTTTCCATTTCCAGCTGCGCCACTGTGTTCTCAAGTTCCTTGTTTAATCCTGTCATTTTTGTATCCAGTGCTTCCAGTTTTTCTTCTGTCAATTCCGTTTTTTGTTCTATTTCTTTTATCCTTTGGTCATTTTTTTGAATAATTTCTTGTATCAGATCCATTTTTTCGTCAATTTTTTGGATATCATTCTTTACTTCTCTCTTTACCTCGTCCATATCCTTTCTGGATTGCTCATGGTTCCTGGTCATACATTCTTGCATTTTGGCCATGGTTTCTTGGATTGTTATTAATGTGGCTTGCATTGTTGGCATATTGGGTGTGCTGGGTTGCTTCTCTGACGCAAACATTCCTTCCAAGGTTTTCTGTGACACTGGGGAGGCTGTTGTTCCTGCTAAGATTGATGTTATCTTCTTTCCTGTCATCAACGTTGTTGTAGTAGTGCTCGTCATCTCTTTCAAAATTCTATGTTGCGCCAGCAATATTTTATCAACTTTCTTCCAAATCACCATCCAAATTTTGTATACTTTCTTTCTCTCTCTTTTCTTTTCTCTCGTAAAAAATTCAATACAATAATCTCTCACTCACTTAATCTCTTTCCTTTAAGCAGATTTCTTTAAATAATCTTTAAATAATCAAATAATTAATTACCTCTATAAAATACTCCGTAAAAATGTGGCAAAAATGTAAATATATAGTATAAAATAGCAATATAAATATTAATATATGTATAAATATATATAAATATATATAAATATGCAACTTAGATATTCAATCAATCAATTCTTAATGCTTAATATTTAGTATTCAATAATAATCAATTAATAAAAATAATACTTATAGTACTTAACTTAAGAGCAAATTACGCTATAATTCGTAATCAATTCCAATAAATAAGTAAATAAATAAATAAATAAATATTCAATAAATATCAGTAGCAATTATCTATGTTATCTATAACAATCAGTAACAATTATCTATGTCTAAATAAAATAGGACTATATATGAGCAGTATATTTCAAATGTTCTATGAGCCTCGTTTGTTATATCTTCAATGAAGGAAAAAGCAAGTCTCTCTCTCTCTTTTTTTTTTTTACACTGGAGTCTTTTCCTATTTCAATATGGTGACCTCTAATCTGCACAGTCACAATTTGCAGTTTTTACTTTGCCAAACTATCTCTCTCCTTCCGTTAGGGCAGCCAAAAGGGGAGGTTACAAAGAATGTCTATTCTTCTTCAAATCTCCGCAGTTTAAATCCACTTCTTCTCACCTTTGTTTTTGCTGTTTTAATGTTTTGGTGTTTTTTTATTCTTTCTCTGCTGATCTATGTTCCGTCCTCTTCCTTTCTGCTCGCCTCTACAGTTGCCGCCCGTTCATGCTCTGAGGTCTTCTCTTTTCATGCTACCCCTCCAGAAAAATACTCTCTCCTCGATTTGCGCCAAATTATTCCAAATTATTGATTCTTGCTTTCTGCTCACTCTCCACGATCTTGCACTGTACTCACTCCTCCGCTCCCAATGGTCTCAATCGGCTCGTCGGGCCTCCGGGCCAGCTGCGCTCGTCGCACCCACTGGCTTCTCTCGAGTTTGGAATGAGGGATCCTCGCGGTGCGGCGAGAGATCGCACCTCTCCTCGCCTCCCCCAAAGTTTCCCCTCTTTAATCCCCAAGATCGGTCTCTGCCAAAAAAGGCACCAAAAGCTCAGAAATCCGACACCAGAGAGAGAGCGTTTCTCTCCTGTGCCGCCACAACCCTACGTCACCGCCGGAAGTCCTTTTGTATTATATACTTTTAAATAACATTATTAAGGTTACCATGGCTATTAGCATTGAGTAACTAAATGATGAGGGATTATATACAAGGTGGAGCAAATATTACAATGTTAACAACTTTAACTGCGTATTTATAATATTATGATAATGATATGAGTATGACTAATGTAATTAATACAATTAAAATCGATAAGAGATGAAGGATAGAAATAGAATACTTACTAACAAGATTGGTGTTATCAAGATATGAAATAGAAGTATAAATAAAAAAATACTACTATGAATATTGTTATATAACATGTCAAAGTCAGCAGGTAGATGAAAGAATAAGAAATTGAAAGATGACTGTATTATGTACATTGTTACTAGAATGATGTGAGTATGATTAATGTAAGATTATCAAAATTGTCAATTTTATTATTATTATTTGGCAATTAAATTAATTGCCAGAATTAATACCCAAAAGCCACACTGTTCATGTATTTAATACTTATATATATTTAAAAATAAAAAGCTTAAGAAAAAAAGAAAAGAAAATCGTATCTGGCTATCTATCTATCTATCTATCTATCTACACACATACATACATTCTCAGTGATGGCTTGTATAGCGTTTTAACTGTATTTTTTATTAAACTACTTGAAACAGAAGCATCTGAATCTGTGCTTTCTCTACACATTTGATCCATACCAGTCAGTCCTATCCTGAAAGCCAAGCATTTGAAGCAAGAAAATCAGCATTATGGCAGCTGATAATAACATACCTCTGATAATAGCTCTCTCTGTGGGCATGCGCGCCGTTGCCAGTTGCTCTTATGGTTTCTGAAAAATGACCAGAAAATGGCCCCAAAACAGCCAGAAAACGTCCCAAAAAAGGCCCCCAAAATTGCCTGAAAAAGCCTTGAAAAATGGCAAAACAAAACAAAACAAAAAAAAACCCAAAAAAACCCGAACAGTCTGGTTTTTGGGACAAAACCAGCCTGAAAACTGCCCAAAAAACGGCCTGAAAACAGCCCGAAAAATGGCCTGGAAAACAGCTTGAAAATGGCCCGAAAAACGCCCAAAAAATCAGCATGTGTGTGCTAGCCAGCTGGTCCTTGGGTTTCCGGCACTCTGGCATGTGCACATGCACACACAAAAAAGGTTCGCCACCACTGGCCTAGGATGTTTATTTATTTATTTATTTATTTATTTATTTATTAATAAAATTTATATGCCACCCTATCTCCAAAGATTCAGGGCGGCTCACAACAATAAAACAATCAGTTAAAATTATAAAATACATAATGTACATATTTAAGTTATATTAAAACCCCTAAACTCTAAAAACCCTCTCAGTCCAGGCTGGGCGATGTAAACAACCATGTTTTTAATTCATGGCGGAAGGTGCGAAAGTCAGGGGCCAACCAGAGCCCCAGGGGAGTTGATTCCAGAGGGTGGGCGCGTCCACAGAGAAAGCTCTAACCCTAGGGGTCGCCAGCCAACACTGTCTAGCCGACGGCACCCGGACCAGGCCCTCCCTGTGAGAACGCACCGGGCGATGGGCAGCTGTTGCTGGCAGCAGATGGTCCGCCAAATATCCTGGGCCTAAGCCATGTAGGGCTTTATAGGTCATCACCAGCACCTTGAATCTCACCCGGAGGGCAACCGGCAACCAATGCAAGTCGCGCAGGAGGGGTGTAACATGGGAATATCGGGACTCTCCCATCACAACCCGCATGGCCGCATTCTGTACCAGTTGAAGCCTCCGAGTGGTCCTCAAAGGCAGCCCCATGTAGAAAGCATTACAGTAGTCAACACGGGAGGTAACTAGTGCATGAGTAACTGTGTGTAGGGCATCTCGGTCCAAATAGGGGCGCAACTGGCGGACCAGACGAATCTGGGCATATGCCCCCCTGGTCACGGCTGTTATATGATCTTCTAAACTCAGCCATGAATCCAGGAGGACACCCATGTTGCCTATTGCAAAAAGGTCAGCCAGTTGCATATGCGTCCAGGGCTCTCTTGCAGGGGTGAAATGTAAAATTTGTTACTACCGGTTCTGGGGGCATGGCGTGGTGGGAGGGGGGGGAGGTAATATTACTGGGTGGGCGTGGCCAACTTTTTTTTTTTAACTTTTTAAAGCATTTTTTCTAATGCTTTGAAAAGCCTCTGCTGATCAGGCAATTCAGCTGGGATCGTCAGAGACTTAGCAAAGCATTTTTTTACCACCTCTTCGGCCAAGAGGTTTCAGAAAAAAATGCTTTGAAAAGCCTCTGATGATCCCAGCTTAGCCACGCGATCATCAGAGGCTTTTTTTTTTACTTTAAAAGCATTTTTTCGTTGGAAGAGATTGTAGAAAAAATGCTTTTAAAAGTAAAAAAAAAGCCTCTGATGATCGTGCAGCTCAGCTGGGCATGGGGGTGGGGGCAGGGATTTTTGCTACCGGTTCTCCAAACCACCCGCCATCATTGCTACCAGATCAGGCGATCTGGTCCGAACTGGGAGCATTTCACCCCTGCTCTCTCGTCTGCTGAGTTAAAATATGCTCAAATCGAGAAGGAATACTTAAGTACTGTATTTGCCTGCCAGCGTTTCCCTCATTATCTTTATGGCCAGGATACAATTACAGCTGAAACTGATCACAAGCCACTAATAGCCATATTCAAGAAGCCCCTTTTGTGTGCTCCAAAGCATTTGCAGAACATGTTGCTTAGCTTACAGTATTACAATCTCAATGTTGTCTACAAGCCAGGATGTGAAATGTATATCAGTATCTCTTAATGTCACAAATCAGCGGCTATGTCAGCTTAGGCAGCACACAGACACTGATGCAGTTTTACAGGCACAGAGGCTATTGTTCTGATTGGGTGGCCAGATGAGAAGGAGGCAGTCCTGCAATAGTGAGGGAATATTGGTCCTTTAGAGATGAGATCAACAAGGGTCCAAGAATCATAGTGCCAAAGTCACCGAGAAAAGAGATGCCATTGCACATTACATATTACACTCAAGCCACATTGGTGGTGAGGCATGCTATGGACAAACCCGTGACACTCTTTACTGGCCTAACATGCAAAGCGAAATCAAGGACTTTGTTAGCAATTGTTCCACCTGCAATGAATTGCACATTCGCAACAAAAAGTAACTATGAGATATCATCACATCCTTGACAGATTGTCAGTACGGACTTGTTCAACTATGCAGGAAAAAGAGTATCTGATATTAGTTGATCATTACTTTGACTTTTGGGAAGTCGAACTCCTTCCTGACTGTTCAACTGAGATTACCATTAAGAGATGCAAGGCTCAGAGAGGGCAGCTGACATCGCGGCAAAATGTTGCGGACAAGCGGAGCTCCGCGAAGTCCTGCCAATATCTGCAAGCCAGGAGGCTCTAGGGCAGTGATGGTGAACCTATGGCACAGTGCCCGAGATGGCAGAGCCCTCAAGTTGTCACCCATCTCACCTGAAGCTGTGCATGCACGTGCGCCCCAGCTGGTATTTGGGCCTCCGGTGCGCATGTGCGCAATTCCGGAGACCCAGCTGGTCTTTGGAGCTCTCCTATGCATGCATGTGTGTTTGCGCATGTGTATGTGAGTACCTGTGCATAGTGTGCACATACACAGTTGGTGCAATTGTGCGCACAGCAGAGCCACTTGTAAACAAAGCACGTACCTGGCACTCAGTGAGTAAAAGATTTACCACCACTGCTCTAAGGGGCCAAAGTCACCCAGTAGGGGTGATGAGGACAGAGGGGAGGCTTCAGTAGTTGCAAGGAGAGTGCAGTCTCCCTGTTTGACCCGAAGAAAGACCATTTAACCGGCAGAAGAGAGGACAGGCATTATGGCTGTACTGAAGCTGTGACAGCTGAAGTGGAAGAGAAGGAAGAAAAGATCCTGTAACAGTGTGGTTGATCTGGGTGCGAATCTTCTAATTTTTGCTGTGGAATTTCCCCCAAAATGCCTGCTATGGAAAGTGGAACTGAGGTAGTGGTAGGGTGTTTCCCTGCACCCCAAAGAATAGCAGCAACCAAGACCTGGAGCTACTGTCAGATCCGCAAAAGAAAGAAAAGAAATTGTAGAAAGAACCTTAAAGATAAAGAATAGCCTGGATTGGCAAGTTTTCAGCAATTTAAATTGTTTTAAAATATTGGATTATACTTTTGTTGTCACCTTGATTTGGAGGACTTTGAAAAATTATTGAAAAATACTTTTGGAGACATTTTACTCGCAGCAAAAGCAAAGAAAAAGAGTAAGAGTGACACCTACTGGTCGGGGAAGACACTATAGAGCTGAAAAAAGTGAAAGAAGTGAAAGTTGTTTTGACTGGGATAAACTGGAATACACAAAACAAGACCTGCAAATTGATTATACTTGGTGTTTGGAGACAGACTGAAAACATTCAACTTTTAGATTTTTTTTTTTAAATTTAATTTATATGCCGCCCTTCTCCAGAGACTCAGGGCAGCTTACAATGTGCTAAGCAATAGCCTTCATCCTTTTGTATATTTATTCAAAGTCATCTTATTGCCCCCACAACTGGGTCCTCAATTTACCTACCTTAGAAAGGATGGAAGGCTGAGTCAACCTTGAGCCTGGCGAGATTCGAACCTGCAGTAATTGCAGGCAGCTGGTCTTAATAACAGGGTGCTTTAAACCACTGTACTACTAAGGCTCCTGAATCTTTGAGGATTACAAATATGATGGACAGTGTGAGAGTGTGAAACAGTTTGGATTTGTTTTGAAACTAAGTGGAGGTTGCTAATGGATTATTTAATGAAGTGACTTTGTGAACTGCTCTAATATAGGCTTTTTTGGTGTGACAGATAATTGGAACATTGGGATATTGATACATTACATTACTAATTTTTTAATTCATTAAAATAAGGCAAAATGTTACAACAAGGAAAAAATAAGTGTATTACTAAAATAAATATTATTGATGCTCCAAGGTATGCAAGAAGTGATGACAAGGAACTATAGGGAGATAAAGGAATTGATACGTGATATACTTGTGAAACTAGAAAACTATGAACAAATGACACTGAATAATGAACAAGAAATCCAGGAAATAGAGAAAATAGGAAAGAACAGAGGAAAGGACAGGGAAAGAAAAATGACAAATGATACAAAAAGATACAAAGGAAGAGACTGTAAAAGCTTATGAAATTACACCTTAAGAGATCAAAATATAAAAGAGGATACACAGAAAGACATTCTTGAAGTGAGGAAATAACCATTGAAGGGTGTGTTGAAAGCTCAACAGAGTGAAGCAGCTGTAGAGATAGATGAAATACTTAGATCAAACATGACCGATGTAAGAAGATACAAGATCCCAAGGGAGGAGCATAACCAAAAAGTCAATAAGACCTGAAATACGAAAACAGGGAAGATATGAGGGAGAATACAGAATACTTCCTAATACAGGAGTTGTTTTATTAAGAATTAGTATAGTATCATGTAGATATTGAGCTTTTATGTAATTTTAAGAAAAATTTATAAATAAAATAATTTAAAAAAGAGATGCAAGGCTCAGTTTGCACGTCATGGCCAACCAGATAAAGTGATCTCGGATAATGGTCCTCCGTTTACAAGCCTACAATTTAGGAAATTTGCCGCTGAGTGGGAGTTTGAGCATCTGAATTCTTCACCATGTCATCCACAAGCTAACGGCAAAGCTGAATCAGCTGTGAAAATTGCTAAGAATCTATGCAGGAAAGCTCACAGTGACAACCCATGGAAAGCCATTCTACATTGGAGAAATACCCCAACTGAGTGCATGGACAGTAGTCCGGCACAGAGACTGATGTCAAGGAGACTAAAGACAATCTTACCAGTGGCAAATAAGCTGCTTGAGCCCTCTGTGATACAAGGGGTCCCAGAAAAGTTACGGCTGAAGAGATAAGTGGTCAAGGCAAGATATGACAAATCAACCAGAGATTTGCCAGAATTGAAGATTGGGGAACAAATTCATAAGAGATCGAACAGGCTGCCTGGAGATCAAACAGGCTGCTGGAAAATGGGTAGCTGTTTACAACAAGTGGCACCACGCTCCTATTTAGAGGACGTTGAGGGAACTCTTTATCGTTGCAATTGTGTGGCTGAGCAGCCAGATTTTCCATATCCAGTGGACAGGCCAGATACACCTGGTAATACCACACCATACTTACCCACTGAGAATAAGGAATGCACAGAGATGATGCCTCAGACCTATGTTAATGTCAGTTCTGAGAGAGCCGGTATACCTGACAGCAAACGCTGGACATCCCAGTAAGTGGCGAGAAGACCCCAGTGGCCTCAGTAAGGTCGGAGAAGCTCTTACTACAAAGAAAGCCAGTCTGCACAAGAGGGCCAGTATATATATATACATATACATATACGTATATATATATATATGTATATACACACACACACACACACACACACACACACACACCAGAGGTGATATTCAGCCGGTTCGCACCAGTTTGGCCGAACTGTTAGCGGAAATTTAGCATGGTTTGCCGAACGGGTAGCGACCTCTGGCTGGCCACGCCCCCGAACCGGTCCCAGCTTGCTCCTCTTGCCCACCCGCTCAACGCTCATCCTGCCTGCCCACCCTGCCCCACCACAAATTGCAGAATCTAGCCGCGTACTTCTGCTCACCGCTGCTGGCAAAGACAAAGCTGAAGGGCACAGGCCGGCGGGTGAGCGGGGGAGGGAGAGCTGGCGGAGGGGTGATACCAGTGACAGGTGAACTGATGCACACGAGGAGGGAGAGGAGCATGCAGGAGATTGCGGCACTGGAGCTCTTCCCGTGTTTCCCCAAGCCAGCCTGGCCTGCGAGGGAAGTATGCGGGAGATCAGGGCACTGGAACTCTTCCCATGGGTTTTCCCAAGCCGGCCTGGTCTGCGAGGGAAGCATGCAGGAGATCGCTACATTGGAGCCCTTCCCAAACCAGCCTGGCCTGCTAGGAAAGCACGAAGGAGATTTCAGCTGCAGTTTACTAGTGAACATTGGCGGGAAAGGCAGGGAGAAAGGCTGATGGTGCTCATGAGTAAACTGAGGCTCCCAAGCGGGGTCGAGCTCCCTGCTTAAAATATCTTCACCCGAGGGCATCACTGGCAGCCGCTTCCTGATTCTGGAGGTCCATGCTCTTCTCACTGCTCCTTGGCCTCCTTGATGCGCGGAGGCAGGAGGCAGCGGTTTCTTTTGCTGCCTGCGAGCAGCAGAGCGAGTAAGCCACCGATCTGCCAGCTGCCTCTAATCTGCAGTTTACTTGTGAGAACCGTGAGTAAATATGCTCATGAGTAAACTACAGATTTGAGGCAAATGGCAAATTGCCAGCTTACTTGCTCTGCTGCTCACAGGCAGCAAAAGAAACTGCCGCCTCCTGCTTTCACGCATTGAGGACGAGCAGCAGAGAGAAGAGCATGGACCTCCTGACAGAGGAAGCGGTTGTCAGCGATGCCCTCAGGTGAAGATGTGAGCAGGAAGGCTCGATCCCCCTTAGGAGTGGCAAAGCAGTTGCCATCCCTCTGACACCCGCCAAGCCTCCTCCTACCGTGCTTCTCTTCCTCCTCACCAGAAGTGCTCACAATTGACAAGACATCTCTTATTTTGGGGGAGACAGCAGGATTGCCCCATCTGGTCTTCAGTACCTGGCTCATTGCCCTCCGGACGTCAAATTCCCACCACCCAGCACCAGTTCAGAGGTTCCTTTCACCTCCCCCAGGGACGGAGAGAGAGAGAGAGAGGGAGAGAGGGAAAGAGAGAGAGAGACAAGAGACACACAGAGAGGGGGAGGTAAAGAGAGAGACAAGAGAGGAGGGAAGGGAAAGAGACAGACACAGAAAGAGGGGGAAGGGAAACAAAGACAAGGGAGAGAGGGAGGGAAAAAGAGAGAGAGAGAGACAAGAGACACAGAGAGAGGGGGGAAAGAGAAACAAGACACACACAGAGAGAAAGAGATGAGAGACAGAGGAGATGAGGGAGAGAAGAGAGATGAGAAACAGAGAGGGAGAAAGAAAGAGAAAGAGATGGGAGAGAAAAAGACAGAGAGATGACAGAGAGAGAGGGAGAAAGAGATGAGAGGGAGAAGGAAAAAGAGAGAGGGAGAGGGGGGAAAAGAGAGAGAGAGAGAGAGAGAGATACCTGTTTAAAAGAAAATGGAAAAATGGCTCTTTGAGTGTTTAAGGTTGCAGACCCCTGAGTTAGGCAAACACCATGGTTGTTAAGTGAACCTAGTGGTCATTAAGCGAACACCGTGGTTGTTAAATAAGTGTATTTTCCCCAGTTGGCATTTTTAAATGGAAACCAGAAGGAATTATTGGAAACTGGCAAAAAACATAGAAAACCTCAGTCACATGACTGTGTGGGTTGTTGGAACTGGTCATAAATGTGTGTGTGTGTGTGTGTGAGTCAGCCTCCGCTCTTTCATTGCTTACTTGCTCGGCTGCCATGAAACGGGGGGAGGGGGGAGCTATTGGAATTGGGAGGGGGAAAGTGAGCTGGAGGAGAAGAAAAAACTTTGCTGCAGCGTTTTCTTTGAAGCTGATAACGTCTCAAGGTCAACGGTCGTAGCATAGCAAGAAGATGACACTGCCAGACGTTTGCACCCACATGACCCCTGGAGAACCTGTGGATTGGATGATTTACGCTGGACAGTTGGGAGGGATGCTTTCTATATGTGATTTTCGTGCCTTTGCTTCAGACCTTGCTTTTCTTTGGTTGCATTCAGTTCTCACTTAGTAAAGTGAGAACTCACTTACCTTTCTCTATGAAAATGGAGTCGGGGTTTTTGTTTCTTGAGTGTTGAAAGGAGGCATGTATGACAATAAGCAAGGTCTATTTTAACAGCCATCCTGGAAAACTACCGAGGGGGCTGAACAAATAATGTCTGATCAAGACAGCGACCAGGAGCAGATGGAGCTGCCGGTTCAACAGCTTCGTCCTCCCACCCGGCCAGGGAAGCCTCGGAAGCTGAGGAGAGCCGTAGAAGCCGGGAAAGGTTTGTCTACCCTGCTAAGAAGGGGGGGGGGAATGCCCCAGGGATGAACTGGAAGCTGCTGCTTGTGGGGGAGAGAGAGAGCAAGCTGGGGAAGGAACAGCTCAAGCCTCCGGAACGCAAGCGGATGATGCAGCCACCCAGGGCCTCCCGGCAAGACAGGCACCACCCCAGAGGCAAAGAAAACCAAAATTTCCCCCAATATCAGAAACATTCGGAGGGGACCCAAAGAAATTGGGATTTTTCCTGACCCAGGTGTGGAACCATATGCAGGGGAGAGGGGAGAGGACTTCCTCTCAGATGCCGCACGCGTGAGGTGCCTTACCAAAGCCCTAGAGGGGGTAGCAGCTGAATGGATGGTGGGTCTCCACAATAACAACTCCCCCTTGCTGAGAAATTATGATCAATTCATGACATCCCTCAGAACGCATTTTGAGGACCCCTTAGCTGAGCGAAAAGTGAGAATCAGAATGAAGGGCATTCACCAGGGACGGAGATTGGTGGCGGAGTACACCCAGAAGTTCCGCGAGTTGGCACCCTACATGAGACGGTGGTCAGAAGTGGCCCTACTAGAGAATTAGAAAGATAAGTTGAATGAGGACATCTACAAAGATTGCTGTTCATGCGGGGCCCCGGACGATCTGCAGGGGCCCCAGACGATCTGCGGTACATGTTGGCAGCGGACGTGGAGATCGACCTGGCCTGAAGCCGTCTCCATGGTGGGCGCACTTGGGATCAGCCACCCTCCTCATTCCACAAGGGGGTGCCAAAGGCAGCGGTGGGGAAGGCAGGGCCCAAGCCAAAATCCTCCACGTGTTTCAAATGTGGAAAGGAGGGGCACTGAGCTGCTGAGTGTTTCTCTAAGCCAGTGCCCAAGGCGACCTCTACCGGAGGAAAGAAGGCTGATAGAACGCCCGCTAAAGCCTGCGAGACCGCCCTGAAAGGAGAAGTCGTTGAGTCCGCTCCCCTGAAACAGGGTGAGTTGGGAACTCCGACCATCGCTGACGACAGCGAGACCGACACCAATTCTGATGATGACGACCTGGTGAGTCAGAAAGGGGGCCCCATGATCATCCCAGTAGAACTGAGGGTACCATCCACTGGGGCCCATGGCCAGATGCCAGCCCTCCTAGATTCTGGATGCACCAGGTGCGTAATCAGCCCAGACATGGTGAACAGATGGGCCTAAGACTAAAAACAATGAAAAGGCCCATCGCATTCTGTCAGCTAGACGGATCGGTGGCAAGAGGGAGCCCAGCCCATTTTGTGACCGAGCCAATCGAAATGCAAATGGGGGATTACCTGGAGACTCTTAGTTTTATTGTGGCCCCGGGCATGGAACGGCCCCTAATACTTGGACTGCCTTGGCTCTGTAAATGGAACCCGCGCATAAACTGGAAAACAGGAGTTTTGCGCATCCGCTCCAAAAAAGCAGGGAAGAAAGGGGAAGAACCCCACTGCCGAGGGGGCGGCAACGGCAACAGAACACATTGTGGGGGAGGAAAAGATCCCAAAGGAGTACTGGGACCTCCGGGAGGTGTTCAGCGAGAAGGCATTAGACGTGCTGCCCCCCACCGGCCAACTGACTGTACCATTGAAATACTTCCTGGAGTAAAACTCCCTAAGCCAAAAATCTACCCCATGATCCCGCCCCCCCGGGAGCTGGGGGAACTACGAGACTTTATTGACAAAAACTTAAGACAGGGTTTTATCCAACCAGCTAGGCTGCGGGTGGCAGCACCGGTACTTTTTCGGGAGAAGGAGGATGGGTCCTTTCGCTTGGTGGTCGACTACAGAAACCTTAATGCCATTTGCATAGAAAATGTCTACCCCCTGACACTCATGAAGGACATGTTAGCCCACCTGGGCAAGGGGAAAATTTTCACCAAACTGGACTTACGGGAGGCATATTATAGAGTTCGATTAAGGAAGGGGATGAATGGAAAATGGCTTTTAACTGCCCGCTAAGATGTTTCCAGTTTTGGGTGCTCCCTTTCGGACTGCAAGGAGCCCCTGCTGTGTTCATGCAATTAATTAATGAAGTGCTGCATGAACACTTGTACAAAGGGGTGCTGGTATACTTGGATGACATTTTTATCTACACCAAGACCATGGAACGACCATGTAAAGTTGGTGAGGACCGTCCTGAAAAAACTTAGAGCTGCGGAACTGTATGCCAAACTATCAAAGTGCGAATTCCACCAAACCAAAATTGACTATTTGGGGTACTGCATCTCACATGAGGGAATAGAGATGGATCCGGAAAAGTCTGAGCAGTGTTGAAATGGGCTCCACCACGTACCCGTAAAAAACTACAGAGCTTCCTGGGATTTGCTAACTTCTACAGACAGTTCATCCCCTCATTCGCCCAAATTGTATTACCAATTACAAATCTTCTGAAAATGAAAGGAGAAGAGAGGCCAAAGCCCTTCCAGCCTCTCAAATGGACTATGGACTGTCAGGCGGCGTTTGAGAAACTAAAACAGCTGTTTTCTGCCGAACCGGTCCTTAAACATCCAGACATGGAAGCCCCTTTTGTTGTACAGGCTGACGCCAGCAACGTACCCATCGAGGCCATGCTACTACAAGCAAACGTAGAAGGAAAGCTGCAACCCTGTGCCTATACCTCTCATAAGTTGTTGGAGACCGAGAGGAGATGGGCCATATGGGAGAAGGAGGCCTTTGTGGTTCGTTGGGCACTGTTAAATTGGAGATAATTCCTTGAAGGAGCTAAGGACCCGTTTGAGGTGTGGACTGACCACAAAAACTTAGAAGCTTTGAAAACACCACGAAAATTGTCCCCAAAACAAGTCCGCTGGGCTCAACACTTCAAATGATTTAATTTCTCTCTGCACTACCTTCCTGGAGGGAAGAACTTCATGGCAGATGCCCTTTCAAGACTGCCGCAATACAATAGTGTGAGAGAGGAGGTGATTCAGCCGATTACCCCTCAAAACAACTGGCGGCACCAGTAGTTACTAGAGCCCAGGCAAAAGCAGATCCAACCTTGTCGGGCGACTTGACTAAGCAGCTACGAAAAGCTCTAAAGACCGACAAGTAATTTTTGGCCCATTCAAATGAGTGTACACTTCGGGAAGGACTTGCTTGGGTGGGAGCCAGGTTGTATGTTTCCGCCAGTCTGAGAGTGACAGCTTTACAGCACGCCCATGATGCCAAGGTTGCCGGACATTTTGGGTTCGTGAAGATATTACATCTAGTTAAACGGCAGTTCTGGTGGCCCGCGCTAAAATCGGACATAAAGGCATATGTGGCCAGCTGTCCCGTGTGTGCTTCAGCCAAGAGACCTCCTGGGGAGCCACCTGGATTGCGTCAGAGTGTTGCCAGACCGGGTGCCTCATGGAAGGAAATATTGTAGAATTGCCCGAAAGTGGGGGGAACAGAGTTATTTGGGTGGTTACTGATACGTTTTCTAAACAAGTGCATTTCATCCCATATCCCAAGATCCCTTCTGCAAAAACGCTGGCAAAATTCTTTGTCCAACATGTATACAGGTTACATGGAGCTCCAGAGCGGATAATTTCAGATAGGAGAGTTCAATTTACCTCCCATTTTTGGAAAGAGTTCCTAGGGTTGTTAGGCTCTGCCCAATGGTTAAGCTCTGCCCACCACCCCCAGACTAGCGGGGCTTGTGAGAGAACCAATTCCGTATTAGAACAATATCTAAGACGTTACATAAATTATCAACAAGATAACTGGGCAGATTTACTGCCGTTTGCAGAGGTGATCTATAATAACTCCATACATAGCAGCATGGGCTTTACCCTTTTAAAGGTGGCCTCTGGCCAAGATTTTGTGCCCATTCCAGAGTTGCCTCAGGAAAACCCACAAATCCCCTCCTTGGTTGATTGGATCGAACAGTTACGTGGCACTTGGTCAGTAACGCGTAAGGCACTGGATGAAGCATATTGTGCTCATAAAGCCTAGGCCAAAAAGAAGAGGGTTCAAGGGCGGTCTTATAAGGTTGGTGATATGGTTTACCTTTCTACCAAATACCTGCAAACTACCCAAAAGTCAAAAAACCTTGGACCCAAGTATGTGGGTCCTTTTCCAATAGTTCGGATTATTAACTCAGTCACAGTACAATTGGAGTTACCAAAAAGTTTGTGGCGAATTCATCTGGTGTTTCATGTCAGTTTGCTGAAACCGGAGCATTCGTCCCCTTTACGTCCAGACCAAGAACCTCCTCCTGTCCCCATACTAATTGAGGGGGTACAGCATTTTGAGGTCAAGGAAATCTTAGACTCTAGAAAGCATCGTGGTAAGGTGCAATATTTGGTGGCCTGGAAACATTTCCCATTATCTAAAGCTGAATGGGTCAATAAACAAGATGTTAGAGCTCCAAGGAAAGTACAATTGTTTCACTCCAAATATCCTGATAAACCTTAATCTGGTTTTATGTCATGCTTTATTTCTGTGATCATCTGTTTTATGTCATTTTGATTTCTTGTAGGAATAATGTCTCTTCTGCAGGAGGGCCAAATGTCAGCCTCCGCTCTTTCATTGCTTACTTGCTCGGCTGCCATGAAACGGGGGGAGGGGGGAGCTATTGGAATTGGGAGGGGGGAAGTGAGCTGGAGAAGAAAAAACTTTGCTGCGTTTTCTTTGAAGCTGATAACGTCTCAAGGTCAACAGTCGTGGCATAGCAAGAGGATGACACTGCCAGACGTTTGCACCCACATGACCCCTGGAGAACCTGTGGATTGGAAGATTTATGCTGGAAAGTTGGGGAGGATGTTTTCTATATGTGATTTTCACGCCTTTGCTTCAGACCTTGCTTTTCTTTGGTTGCATTCAGTTCTCACTCAGTAAAAGTACCTTTTTCTATGAAAATGGAGTCGGGGGTTTTCTTTCTTGAGTGTTGAAAGGAGGCATGCCTGACAGTGTGTGTGTGTGTGCATGGCTGTCAAAACTCCAAAAACAGGTCAAGTAGCTCTGGGGAGGTCAGTTGTAAATTTGAACACTTGCTAAGCAATGGACCATTAAGCGAGCGCCACTTGTATTTGGTTTGCCTTAAAGGTTCAGAGCTGTATGGAATCTGGTTTCCTTTGACTCTTTGGGGGATTGCAAAAGATCTGGATGCAGGAATCCTCATAGGGGGAACTAGGATTGTGACCACCTAGCCATGCCCAACCAGGCACATGACCACCTAGCCACACTACTCAGTCACATAGCCACCAAGCCACACCCATAGAGTCACATGACCACCAAGCCACACCCACCCAGTCACACACCCACCAAGCCATGCCTACCAAACAAGCCACACCCACAGAACCGGTAGTAAAAATTTTTGAATACCACCACTGATACATACATACATACATACACACATACATATACATACACACACACACACACACACACACACACACACAGAGGCTTGTATAGCGTTTTAACTGCATTTTTATTAAACTACTTGAAACAGAGACCACCAGAAGACAGCATTGGGTGTCCACTCCCATTCGTCATCTTGTTTGCTATTTAAAACGTTGTTGTTGTTGTTGTTAGCTGTGAAGTCGTGTCCAACCCATTGCAACCCCATGGACAATATTCCTCCAGGCCTTCCTGTCCTCTACCATCCTCTACAGTCCATTTAAACTTATGCTTACTGCTTCAGTGACTCCATCCAGCCACCTGTCGTCCCCTTCTTCTTTTGCCCTCAATCTTTCCCAGCATTAGGCTCCTCTTCAGTGAGTCCTTCCTTCTCATTAGATGGCCTGCTAAAGAGCAGTCAGGGTTGATCTCCTCTAGGACTGACTGGTTTGATTGCCTTGCAGTCCAAAGGGCTCGCAGGAGTCTTCTCCAGCACCATAGTTCAAAGGACTCAATTCTTTGGTGCTCAGCCTTTCTTATGGTCCAACTTCCACAGCCAGACATTGCCACTGGGAAAACCATAGCCTTGATTATACGCAATTTTGTTAGCAGGGTGATGTCTCTGTTTTTTAGTATGCTGTCTAGATTTGCCACAGCTTTCCTCTCCAGAAGTAAGCATCTTTTCATTTCTTGGCTGCAGTCCCCATCTGTGGTGATCTTGGAGTCCAGGAAAATAAAATCTGTCACTACCTCCATTTCTTCCTCATCTGTTTGCCAGGAATTGAGAGGGCCGGATGCCATGATCTTAGTTTTCTTAATGTTGAGTTTCAAGCCAACTTTTGCATTCTCCTCCTTCACCCACATCAAGAGGCTCTTTAGTTCCTCTTCGCTTTCTGCCATTAGAATGGTATCATCTGCATATCTGAGGTTGTTGATATTTCTCCCGGCAATCTTAATTACAAC
Organism: Arizona elegans; assembly: GCA_022577455.1. Taxonomy (NCBI): domain Eukaryota; kingdom Metazoa; phylum Chordata; class Lepidosauria; order Squamata; family Colubridae; genus Arizona; species Arizona elegans. Next base: position 164,334,567 of record JAKOOJ010000001.1, read on the forward strand.
TTTTGATTCATCTAGCCCCGCCTTTCTCGTGATGTGCTCTGCATATGAGTTAAATAGGCAGGGCAACAGTATACAGCCTTGCCGGACTCATTTCACAATTTTGAACCAATCAGTGGTTCCGAGTCCAGTTCTCACTGTTGCTTCTTGACCCACATATAGATTTCTCAAGAAACAAATAAGATGGTCTGATACTCCCATCTCTTTAAGAACTTGCCACAATTTGTTGTGATCCACACAATCAAAGGCTTTAGCATAGTCAATGAAGCAGATGTTTTTCTGGAACTCCCTAGCTTTCTCCATGATCCAGCGTATGTTGGAAATTTGATCTCTAGCTCCTCTGCCTCTTCAAAATCCTGCCTATACTTCTGGTAATTCTCGATCCACATACTGCTGGAGCCTAACTTGTAGGATTTTAAGCATAACCTTACTAGCATGTGAAATGGGTGCAATGGTGCGATAGTTTAAACATTCTTTGGCATTGCCTTTCTTTGGAATTGGAATGTAAACTGATCTTTTCCAATCCTGTGACCACTGTTGAATTTTCCAAATTTGCTGGCAAATTGAGTGTAGCACTTTTACTGCAGCATCTTTTAAGATTTTGAATAGCTCAGCTGGAATATTGTCTCCTCCGCTAGCTTTGTTCTTGCTCAAATTTCCTAAGGCCCATTTCACTTCACATTCTAGGATGTCTGGCTCGAGGTCAGTGATCACCCCATCATGGTTATCAGGGATGTTAAGCTCATTCTTGTATAGTTCTTCCATGTAATTTTGCCACCTATTCTTAATCTCTTCTGCCTCTGTTAGGTCCCTGCCATTTTGGTCCTTTATCATGCTCATATTGGCATGAAATGTTCCCTTCATATCTCCAATTTCCTTGAAGAGATCTCTGGTCCTTCCTATTCTACTGTTTTCTTCTATTTCTTTGCACTGTTCATTTAAGAATGCATTCCTATCTCTTCTAGCTATTCTCTGGAATTCTGCATTCAACTGGGTGTATCTTTCTCTTTCTCCCTTGCCTTTTGCTTTCCTTCTTTCCTCAGCTATTTGCAAAGCTTCCTCAGACAACCATTTTGCTTTCTTGCCTTTCTTTGGGATGGTTTTAGTTGCCACCTCTTGTACAATGTTGCGAACCTCCATCCATAGTTCTTCAGGCACTCTATCTGTCAGATCTAATTCCTTAAATCTATTTGTCACCTCTACCGTATATTCATCAGGGATATGATTTAGTTCATACCTGAGTGGCCTAGTGCTTTTCCCTACTTTCTTCAATTTAAGCCTAAATTTTGCAACAAAAAACTCATGATCTGAGCTACAGTCAGCTCCTGGTCTTGTTTTTACTGACTGTATAGAGCCTCTCCATCTTTGGCTGCAGAGCACATAGTCAATCTGATTTCTGTGTTGACCGTCTGGTGATGTCCATGTGTAGAGTCGTCTCTTGGGTTGTTGGAAAAAAGTGTTTGCTATGACCATTGTATTATCTTGACAGAATTCTATCAGCCTGTGCCCTTCATTTTGTACTCCAAGGCCAAACCTGCCTGTTATTCCGGTTATCTTTTGGCTTCCTACTTTAGCATTCCAATCCCCCATGATGATAAGGATGTCATTTTTTGGTGTTAATTCTATAAGATGCTGTAGGGCTTCATAGAACCGGTCAATTTCATCCTCTTCAGCACCAGTGGTTAGGGCATAGACTTGGATTTCTGTGATATTGAATGGTTTGCCTTGGATTCGAACTGAGATCATTCTGTCATTTTGGGACTGTATCCCAGTATTGCTTTTCCTACTCTTTTATTGATTATTTATTTATTTATTTATTTATTTTTCATATTTGTATACCGCCCTACTCCTGAAGGACTCAGGGCGGTGAACAGCCATAATAATTACAAATACATATAGAAGTTAAAACTATTAAAAAACAGATTAAGTAATTTGGCTCAAAGATTAAAACATCCAAATTTATCTAAAAGAGGTCTAAAACCTGATTTTAAAGCCAATTTAAAAGCCAATTTAAAAGGGAGAGTTAGGCCAGACCAGCTTGTTGGAATAGAAACGTTTTCAGGGCACGGCGGAATATGCGTAAGTCTTGGATGTTTCGTAACTCCAGGGGAAGCCCGTTCCAGATGGTAGGTGCCCCCACAGAAAAGGCTCTCCCCCTGGGGGCCGTCAGTCGACATTGTTTGGCTGACGGCACCCTGAGGAGTCCCTCTCTATGGGAGCGAACTGGTCGGTGAGAGGCTATTGGTGGCAGGAGGCGGTCTCGTAAGTACCCTGGTCCTGAGCCATGGAGCGCTTGGAGCTCTACTCCATTTCTTCTGAGGGATTCTTGCCTGCAGTAGAATACCTGACGGTATTCTGAATTAAATTCACCCATTCTTGTCTATTTTAGTTTGCTGATTCCTAAGATGCTGATGTTCAGTCTTGTCATCTCTTGTTTGACCACGTCCAGCTTGCTTTGATTCATGGATCTTACATTCCAGGTTCCTATGGAGAAAAAATCTTTACAGCATTGGACTTTCCTTTCCCCACCAGATGCATCCACAGCTGAGCATCCTTTCGGCTTTGGCCCAGTCGCTTCACTCTTTCTGGTGCTTCTAGTATCAGTTGTTTTTTCATTGAAACAACAATCAGCCCTCTGGGTCTTTCCCAGTAGCATATTGGACACCTTCCGACCTGAGGGGCTCATTTTCTGGCAGCATATCTTTTTTTCTTTTGGTACTGTCCATGGGGTTTTCATGGCAAAGATACTGGAGTGGGTTGCCATTTCCTTCTCCAGTGGATCATGTTTTGTCAGAACTCTTTGCTATGACCTGTCCATCTTGGGTTGCTCTGCACGGCATTGCTCATAGCTTCACTGAGCTATGCAACCCTCTTCGCCTAACGACAAGACATTAATCTATGAAGGGGATTTAAAACATACCCATCTATAATTGGACAAACAGAGGATAAACTATAATGTAACAGTTCTGTATTAAATATACCATGCAATCAGTGAGAGCACAAATGATTTTATCTGGAGAACTGTGTAAGCTATTCATATCAAATAATAAACCACAGTATTCCATTTTCCTTCTTGTGACTATATAAAAAGCTTTGTGCAAAAATGATGATGGCAGAGAAGAATTATTATTCATTGCCACTGAATAAATCTTCAAATGTTTGTACCCTATTGCTTGGTTAAATTGCAGTTTTCTTTCATTATTCTTACAGCTACATGAAATTTTACGAAGGATTTGCACAAGGAGCAAAAAAGAAAAAAAAGTACAAGTAGCCCTTGACTTATGACCACAATGAGCCCAAAATTTGTTTCTGAGTGAGACATTTGTTAAGTGAATTTTGCTCCATTTTTACAGCCTTTCTTGCCCCAATTGTTAAGTGAATCACTGCAGTTGTTAAGGGAGTAACACGGTTAAGTGAACCTGGCTTCCTCATAGACTTTGCTTGTCTGAAGGTTGCAGAAGATGCCCCAGGACACTTCAACCATCATAAATATGAGCCACTTGCCAAGCATCTGAATTTTGATTGTTTGATCATGGGGATTCTGCCACAATCATAAGTGTGAAAAACGGTGGTAAGTCACTTTTTTCAGTGTCGCTGTAACTTCGAATGGTCACTAAATGAACTGAGGACTACCTGTACTTATCTTCAACTATTAAGTAGTTATCTTTAACAACAAGTGTGTGCAATCACACTTGGCCAATAAAGAATTCAACCCAACCCAATCCAATCTTATTCTATCCTATCCCTATCCGCTGTGATTTTGAAGGGTTCACACAGTGCTGCAAGGGCTGTGCCCAATTCTTTGTGTGTGCATATACAGACAAAATTTCTCCTACATATATAAACTTGGACAAATAGTCAGGAACATTCTTTGAGGCATCTACAGCTGCCCTCCAAACCATGCAACTGTTTTAATCCTGAGAAGAGAGATATTTTGGTTATGTTAATAATTATTTGGGGAAGCATCACTTTCAAATGTTTTGCATAGTCTTATTATCTAACACACACTTGTCTCTTTATTGTAAAACACACAGCCTGAGAAAGAGACTTGTCTGAACTATATACCTTGTTTCCCCAAAAATAAGACCCTGTCTTATATAAGTGCTTGGCCTTATTTTCAGGGAGATCTTATTATTTTGGGGTGTATGGAGCAAGATGGGGCTCCTCTTGCCGCCTTACCTGATTTCCAGCTCTGCATTTAAATATTTTTGGGGAGGGCTTATTTTCAGGGGGAAGCTTATTTCAGTGCATGCACTCAAAAGCCCGATTGAGCTTATTATCAGGAGATGTCTTATTTTTGGAAAAACATGGTATTAGTTTGCTTGTTTGATTTCTTGAAGTATAAAACTGGAGGGGAAAGAAGATTTGTGCAATTATTTTCCCTATGAAACAATATAAAACCAAAGCTGGATTCTGAAGAAGCAGGATAGAAAAAGTATTGACTCTGTTGAAATTTGGTCTTTGAAGAAGACTCCTGAGAATGTCATCACAGATAGGCTATGAAACAAAGAAAATGAATCCTCAAAATCAACCTGAAGTTCTCTCTTGAAATACAAATGACCAAACTCAAATTATCATAACTTAAACACATTATGAAAATCTCTCCATATGGTTGCCAAGAATTGGCATCAATGTGATGGTATATAATCAATCAATATAATCTTGAAAGCCTGTCAGAGTTTTCTACTACCTCTCTCATATTCTAAACAGAATTAAAGCAGGATTATCTTGAGCTTCTTTCTTGATCCCCTCCCTTTCATTCCTTGGGCTAAATTGACCCTTACTTAATAACTACTGTATTCTTTCCTTAAGATCTTATTCTTCTATATCTCTAGAATATTAGATGAAGATAATTCCAGACTGGGCTTCCGGTTTGACTTCCGTCGCTGTCAGACGATCCCATGGGACCGCCAGCCCCATCACCCGTAAAGAGCCGCCTTTACAGCTGAAAGGCGGCTCGAAAAACTCCATTTCCATAAGGAAATGTGAGATAGAGCAGGCGAGGGCAGGTAGAGCCCTCTGCGAAGTCCCCAGAGTTTTTCTTTTACTTTTGGGGACGAAGCAGGATGAGGCTCCCTATTTCCTTCGCCGCTGCTCCGGGCTTCGGGAGACCTCTGCTTTTTGCAGAGCCAGGCGACGAGATCAAACCTCTCAATGAAAAACAACAGATTGTTTAATTAAAGAGGATGAGATTTGGACTTGGGACCCTAAATCGCAAGTATTTTTAACGATTTTATAAGCGTTCTTAAGTGAAGGGAAAAAAAAGTTTAAAATGGCGACCGCTGAGGCTTGAGAAGAGAAAGCCGAAAGTGAAAGTCCTTCTGTAACAAGCTACAAAGTAGCGGAACAAACAGTGCTGGCTAGAATAGAGAAAAGAAAAATTTATATTCTAAGTTTTCTTTTTTCTTGGAGATTTGATATTGATCTTGTTTGGAGAGAAGTCCTCTTTCTTTAAAAAGAGTTTGTCTGTGTGGCAGGATGGCGTTAAAATTAACAAAGCCAGACAAACAAGCAGCGGGGGGGGGTTTTCCCCCATTTACAATTATGTGAACAAGTTTCGAGTTTACAGACTCAGAAGAATGGTTTTAATTTAAAAGAATTTGTTTTGAAGGAAATGGCAAGACATGACGAGATTGTGAACCAGAATTTTGAAAAATTTAGGCAGGAAATTAAAGAATTGATACAACTCAAGTATGATAATTTACAACGAAAGATTGTAACAGTGACTAATGCTTTTTCAGAAATAGTTATAAAGATGGATACAAATATCAAGTTATTAGAGTCTAAAATGGAGGAAGTTGATAAGATTTATAATTTGGACAACAAAATACAAAGAATGGAAAATGATTTGATAAATAATCAAGACAATAGCTCTGAAATAAAGTCTAAAAAGGAAGCTGATCACGAGACTTACAATGCAGAAAATATAAAGCAAGGGATTGAAAAAGAAGTTACAATGATGCAATACAGGCTCACAGAATTTGCGGTTAGAATGAGAGGGTTACAGGAAAATAATAGAGATGATTTAAGAAAAATATCTGCAGAAGTTCTGGCCGGGATTTTAAAGGTTCATCCAGAGGAGGTATCTTGTAAGATTGACAAGGCCTATAGAGTAAATTCTTGGATTGCAAAGCAAAGGCAATTGCCTAGAGATGTGGTGATTTATTTTACAGATAAAAAAATAAGAAATGATATTGTGCAAAAATCTTTTAATTCTACTCTACAATTGTATGGAAGAAAGATCTGGATATATAAAGAGTTGCCGCCCAAGATATTAAAAGACAGAAAGAAATTTGGATTTTTGGTGACTGAGCTAAAGAAACAAAACATCTCATTCAGGTGGGATGTCCCAGTTGGCATAATATTGAGATATCAAGGAGAAAGATACCAACTAAATACTGTTGAAAAAGTGGAAGAATTTTACTATAAGGTTCTTAAAATGGGTTCAACATCTTCATGTATAATACATGAGTGGAATAAAGAAAAGCAAAATCAACAAGAGATAGAAATTCAGGATAAGCAGAAGGAGATGGAAGTAATGGAAAAACAACAAGTTACAGAGGTCCTTGTAGATGAGCCGCTTCTGGATTCTCCTTCAGAGGTCTCAGCTGGACTATTTATAAATACAAGAGAGGCGGCTTTGGATTCTAATGTGATGATTTATCAAGTTACAGACCAGCATAGAAATCAATCAGTTGATATACAACTCATAGAAAAGAAACCAGAATGGAGATTTAAGCCACAAAAGCAAAACCAACAAGATCAAGTTATAGATCAGCATGAAAACCAAATAGTTGATACACAACCTACACAACTTATAGAAAGGAAATCAGGATGGAGATCTAACCCACAAAAAGTCAAGAAAAGAAGAAGCAGGTCTTACAAAAACAAAAACTTTTAAACTAAACAACAATGTAATGCCAGTTATCTAAGAGATGATTGAATATATGAAAAGATAGCTGAGGCAAAGTATTGATTTATATTATCCTGAGGAGAGTGACAGACCTCTGCAGTGCTGTACTTTTGGGATGTGAAAAGGGCCTTAAACTGAATGGATTAGAATTATCTATTTTGGATTCTTTGATAAATGTATTACGTTTATGCTGAGCTACAAAGCAAGAGAGTTATGGGATTGGGGCACGCAGAAGATCTGGTTGTTACCCTATTACGGTGGTTGGAATTAATAATCTAGATGAAAGACACTACTATAGACACTATATGGAATACAAATAAAAAGTCACTCGGGTGGTTGTTTTTTATATATCAAGACATCTATTGTTGATGGGGACAGATGGTAATTGAAGATACCGAACATACTGTTGGAATTAGGATGTGGTGTTACCCTAATATGGGTGATGGAGTTAACAATCCAGCTGAAAGACACTACAGAAGATATCATATGGATTAGAAGCTTAAAGTTATTTGAGGATTTTATTTACATAGGGGAATACTTCTTAGTGGTGTGGGCAGAAGAATAAAGAAATTAAGAATTATTATGTATGGTAGTCCTGTAGGAAAGTGGGTGGAGATAGGTTAGCTTATTGATTGCTTAGTTGAAGAAAAGAGATATTATGTTTAGATATTAATATATGTAAAAGATTTGAGTTAAGAGATATATCTATGGAGGTGGAGGAAATGGGCAGACTATGAGTTGAATAAATGTTAAATTAGGATTTATTATATAGTTTTATAGTGGAAGATTGCTTTGAAATGTCATATTAATATATAAAAAGATTTGATTTAAGAGATATATGTATGGGGGAGGAGAAAAAGAGTAGATTATGAGTAGAAATTGCTAAACTGGGGGATATAATAATATTATTATGCTAAATTAGGAGTTATTATAAAATGTCATAGTAGAATGTTATTTTGAAATGTATAGTATAAGGGGGATATAATAATATTATTAGAAAGAAAGGGTCAGCTATGGGGGATGGAGCAAGGGGATGGTAAAGTATTATATAATCTGTTATGAATTTGGGTTTTACTTTGAAGAAGCCACAGGGGGAGGGGAGGGGGAGGGGGGTTGGGGAGGAGGGGGGAAAAGGGGGGGGATTTGTATTTGAAAAACTTTTTCAATAAAAAAGAAGATAATTCCAGACTGAATTAAACAGACAACCAGAAATGGTGCTTGAGACCACAAGGCCTTTGGTTTTAGATGACTTCAAGCATATTCAAACATGAATATGCTAAAGTTGCCTTGAGAGCAGCTAAATGTTTCATAGCTTCAGTGACCATCCATGAGTCAAACTATATGGTCAAATATTGGAAAGATCATTGCCAGAGGAGGGAAACCAATTAGAATGATCTCTTATTTTAATTCCATGAGAATTTGATTTAGCAGCCTAAATAGCCCCTTTCAACTCAGTAATTTTATGATTCTATTCATTGTCTATTTCTGGTTATGATTTTTAATAGTTTGTAACTCAGACATAAAATGCAAATGGGAAGCAAATGGGAAGCACATACAAAATAACAAAGTTGAAAGGGACATTGGAGGTCCTCTAGTCCAACCTCCTGTTCAAACAGGAGACCCTATACCAGTGACGGCTAACCTTTTTGCCATCGCGTGCCAAAAGTGGGGGGAGTGCGGTGGGGTCACACACATGCGTGCCCACATCCATAATTCTATGTGCCCCGCCCCCCCGTGCTCCCCTCACTTTTGGCACGTGATGGCACGATGAGCCCGGTAGGCCCGTTTTTTGCTCTCCCCAGGCTCCAGAGCCTTTCTAGGAGCCTAGGGAGGGCAAAAACGGCCTTCCCCACTCCCCCAGAGGCCCTCCGGTGGCCGGAAACAGTGTTTCCTGACTTCTGGTGGGCCCAAAAGGCCCGAAAATCAGCTGGCTGTCGCACGCATGCGTGCCGGAGCTAAGCTCGTGTGCCCACCGATATGGCTCCGCGTGCCACCTGTGGCACCCGTGCCATAGGTTCGCCATCACGGCCCTATACCATTCCAGACAAATGGCTATCCAGTCTCTTCTTAAAAACATCCAGTGATGAAGCATCCACTGATTGACATATTTTACATAAAAATATAAATACTATTTATATGCAGGGAATTTATTTAGATCTAACTATGAATTTAGGTTGTTTAGGCCCAAAAAATCATTGTATTGGTCTACATAAAAAGCAGTTATTAGAAGAGAAACAGATAAATTCTTACACTGCTCATTCTGTTATGAATTTCAGAAGTCTTTCTTACAATTGAGTGTTGGACAGATGGGGCATTGGTCTTACCTGATACGCTCCTTCTCGGTGAGCTGAGAGAGAATCCAAGGAATGGGTTAACTCTGCTCTTCTCTCGGAGACTGAGTCAATCAAATTTTTGGTCATGCCTCCTTTGCCTGCACATACCCAGTTTTGATGAAGGCGTCGTGATTGACTTGACATATTTTCAGTGCTGAATCTGTCGACTTCTGGACTTCGGACCAGACGGTCGCCAGGGTGGGGTTGGATTCTCTCTCAGCACACCGAGAATGAGCATATCAGGTAAGATCAATGCCCCTTCTCCAGTGTGCTGAGCAGAAAATTCAAGGAATGGGACATAACAAAGCCGACTGTCCTAAGGGTGGTAGCAGTCTGGTTCCGAGTCCCCAAGGCTATATGCACCTTCTGGAGCACCCATCTGCCAAAGGCTACCTCCACTGAAGCGAAGTTTATAGTGGCTTATGAATGAGGACAGAGAAGATCATGTCGGTGCCCTACAGATGTCCTCAATAGAGGCCTATGTTGCCCACGCCACCGTCATGGCTGCACTTCTGGTTGAATGGGCTGTCACTTGCCTAGGCACTGGGAGAGCCTGAAGCTTGTAGACTTTGGCAATGCTCGTATCCACCGGCCTATGGTCGATGGAGTAACCTTGTTACCCAGCATAGAGGGCTGGAAAGACACCAGCAGTGACTCTGTCTTTCTAAGAGAGGCTGTTCTCTTGATGTAGGTGTGGAGGGTCCTCCTAATGTCCAAAGTGTGCCATTTCTTCTCCAAGAAGTGGGTCAGTCCCAGACAGAAGTCTGTGCAAGATTATCCACAGGGCACAGGATTATTTCCTGTGCCCTGTAGAACAAGGAATTCACCTTGGGAAGGAAGGAAGGGTCCAAACATAGAATCACCCTGTTTGGATGAAATATGCAAAAGTCCTCCCTTGTAGAGAGGGCCACCAGTTCCGATATTCATCTGGCTGAGGTGATGGCCAAGAGAAAGATCACCTTGAAAGTGAAGAAGGGTGCCGAGGTGAGAGCTTGCGGTACTTTAGGCAGGTCCCATGTGGGGTACCTGTGCACTACAGGAGGCATTAGGTTAGCGGTGCCTCTAATGAAACTGCGCACACTTGGGTGTTAAGCCAGGGACTCCAGGTTCCCACAGGATAAAATAAGGCCAGAGTTGCTACTTGTCTGAGTATGGTATTAGGGGACAGGCCTTTGTCTAGCCAGTCCTGAAGGAATTCCAGAATCTGGGCCACTAAAACAGAGGTGGGATCAAGGTGAGCTTTGGAGCACCAGTCACAGAAGGCCCTCCATGTTGAATTGTAGATTCTGTTAGTTGAAGGCCTCCTAGAGGCCTGGATCGTCTCTATGACTTTCTTGGAAAAATTGCTCTGCTTCAGACTTCTCCGCTCAAATGCCAAACTGTCAATTGGAGCCATTGTGGTTCTGGATGAACTAAGGCCCCCCGACTGAGAAAGATTCTGTCCTGAGGGATCCTCCAGGGTCTGGATACCAACAGGCTGACCAGATCTGCGTACCATGGGCATCTGGGCCAGTGGGGAGCCAGGAGCAGGATCTCTGCCCTCTCTGCCAGCACCTTCTTGATTACCCCTGGAATTAGGGGGAGAGGAAACGTGTATAGTAGCCCTTGGGGCAATGGATTGTGGAGTGCATTGACTCCCTCCGCCCCCGGTGCTGCAAACCTGGTGTAAGATCTGGGTAACTGGGCATTTGATGGGGAGGTGAACAGGTCCAGGATCAGAGGGCTGAACCTTTCTGATAGTTCCCTGAACAGGTCAGGGTGTAGGCACCACTCTGAGTGGTCGACTGTGATTCTGCTGAGCCAGTCTGCATGTACGCTCAATGTCCCAGAAATGTCTTCCGCTCTGATGCCTCTCTGCCTAGAGACCCAATTATATGAGAGATCTGGAGTGAGTGCCCCCTTGGCAGTTGATATGAGCCTTGGTGGCCACATTGTACATCAGAATGAGCACATGGTGTCCAGAAATTGTGTGCTGGAACTGACTAAGGGCCAAGTGGGCTGCCTTGAGTTCCAGCCAGTTGATATTGTTCCTCAGGTCTGCCTGGGACCACTGTCCTTGTGCCATCTGGGATTGGAAATGGGCATCCCAGCCAAAGAGGCTGGCATCTGTGGTGATGGTCATGTGACTGGGTTCCTTGAAAACACATCCCTTGGCTATGGCCTAAGACCATGATGGCGAACCTATAGCACACGTGCCAAAGGTGGCATGCGTAGCCATATCAGTGGGCACGCCAGCTCAGCTCTGGCGCTTATGCACGCGCCGGCCAGCTGATTTTCGGGCCTTCTGGGCCCACCAGAAGTAGGGAAACAGGCTGTTTCCTGCCACCAGAGGGCCTGGGGGTGGGTGGGGAAAGCCCGTTTTTCTTTCTTACCTGGCTCCAGATCCTCTCTGTGTATGTGCAGAGGGTGAAAACAGCCTTTCCCACCCCCTCGAAGGCCCTCTGGAGGCCTGAAAGGGCCCATTTCCAAACTCCCGGTGGGACAGGAAGGGACATTTTTTAGCCTCCAGAGACTCCTAGAGAGGCTATGGAGGCTGGGGACAGCAAAAAACATCACTTCCTGTCCCACCGGGAGTTGGGAAATGGGCCGTTTCAGGCATCCTGAGGGCCTCTGAGGGAGTGGGAAAGGCTGTTTTGCCCTTTCCAGATGCAACTTATGAAGAAATTGGGGGTGTGGAGAGAAATTCGAGGGTCAGACCTAGTCTTACCGTATTCAGGACCCAGGTATCTGTTGTAGTTGTTTCCCATTGACTGGTGAATAGGCTTAAGCGCCTGCCAATTAGAGGGTTGGGTCTGCTGTTACTTGGAGTGGTGAAAGGGGTGACTGCCTGTGCCACGAAATGGTTGCATGCCTTGGAAATGTTGTCTATTTCTGTCCCTGGACCCAGATCTGTCTCGTTGTCAGTCTGGGATTGAGTTGAGTCAAACCCCGTGTCTGTGGGCCAAAAGGAATGCCTACAGAAATACGGTGAAGCGCGACAGTCAGCTCGTTTCTAAAGTGAAGGCAGGACTTTTCTTCTGTCCTTGGTCTCCACTAGAATGGGCTCTAGAGCCTCTCCAAACAGCTTGCTACCCTTGAAAGGAGCAGAGGCTAGTTTCCACTTATACTTCATGTCCGCCTGCCAATGGCGAAGCCACAGTAGGCGATGGGCTGCCACCGAAAAACCAATGGCCCTTGAAGCAAATTTGGCAGCATTCAAGGTAGCATCCACCAAGAATTCTGTAGCCACTATCAGTTTGTTAATGTCCTGGTGGAAGCGGAGGTCACGAGGGGAAGCTCTGTCCAGCATTTGACGGAGCCAGAGCAATGAGGCTCTGTTGAAGAATGAGGCAGCTGTCGCTGCTTTGACTGCCCAGGCAGCCACCTAATGCACCTTGTAGAGGGTCAGTTCCACCAGTGGTGAAATGTAAAATTTGTTACTACTGGTTCTGTGGGCATGGTTTGGTGAGGGCAATGTGACTGGGTGGGCATGGCCAACTTTTTTTTTTTTTTACTTTTAAAAGCATTTTTTCTACAATCTGTTCGGCTGAAGAGGTTGTTTAAAAAAATGCCTTTAAAAGCCTCTGACGATCCTAGCTGAGCCGCACGATCATCAGGGGCTTTTTTTAAAATTTTTAAAAGCATTTTTTTTGGCCGAAGAGGTTGATGATCGCACGGCTCAGCTGGGTGGGGGGAGGGGCAGGATTTTTGCTACAGGTTCTCTGAACCACCCATCATCGCTACCAGATTGGGCGATCCAGTCCAAACTGGGAGCATTTCACCCGAGTTCTACCTTTTTATCCTCTGTTTTCAGAACATCCTCTGTGTCGTTAGACAAGATGATAGAGGATGTTAAGGCCACCACAGGGCCATCTATAGTTGGTGGTTGCAGTGTCTCGGAGAAGTCTGGAGCCACATTATAAAATCTCTTGTCGCTACCATTTGGGGGAGGGTATATCTCTGGTTGGGTGCATTGTCTTAGGATCATGTCCCTGAATAGTTTAGGTGATGGAATTTCCGCACTCTCCCAGGTTGGCTCTGAAAAGAACAACTCACTTGAGTCCATTAGGTCTAATGCTGACTCCATTGTAGCAGGGTCAGCCCCTAGATGCATTGCTGCTTTGGCCTTAAATAATAATGATTTAAAGAGCACTGGATGAAAGAGCCCTGCAAAGGCCGGGGGTGGGGTCTGGAGCCATCCCGTCATCCTCAGATAGCTCCATCTTCTTTTAAGTCTTCATTTCTTCAGAGCAATACCCCGCTCTGCAGGGAGGCAGGGGATGAGTGAGCCCTTTGGAAGTTTGCTAGATCTCTTTGATGCTGGGATGCTATATATTGGTCTTGGTGCAGGGGAGTTTCAGGTGCTACAGGAACAACCTGACATCCCTGCTGTAGGCCTGTAGCAATGCCCTGTGCTATGGCTTCTGAAATCATAATTTTCATCTGGTCAACAATTTCTGGGCCTTGGCTTTCCCTTGGGCAAAGTCCCACAGCCGTGGGTATAAAGGTGGCCTCTGCTGCAGCTTTCATCCTCTTTGGAGATGGCTCTATAAAAACCTCATTGCTATCTGTTAAAAGGGATGGCTGAGAAAATTGCTCTCTGGCACCATCTGGTGACCAGACCTAAGAGCATAGTGGAATCTGTTTTTTTACCTCGATTGGCTGGTTTAGGTGCTGTGCTGGTAAAGCATGAGAAATTTCAACCTTTCCCTCTCTAGGGGAGCTTTACCCCCTCCTTTTCTCCGCTTCCCTCTTTGCCATGGCAATTTTTTTGTCAATGGCCTTCTGGCACCTCCAGGCATCCTTCTCCTCCGCTTTAGCCTTTAATTTAGCCGCTGCTTCTTTAGTGGCCAACTTCGGCCCTGAGGAGCTTTTCGGATGGCTCTGGGTCTGGATCGGCAATCCCTGATCCTGTTCACTCCCCCTTGGCACTCCTGGGGTCGTGAAATCCTCCATTTTGCTTTCTGTCCTTCCAAACAAGGCAGGCTTGTTCCTATGCAGAACCTTGATGCCACGGCTTTTTTTCCCCTCTTTGCCGCTTCTGAGTATGCCCCGGTATTCAACCGGGCAGTGACTCCAGCCCTCTCCGATGCCTGTTGGGCCTGGGTAGGGGCCTCTGCTCTATTCAGGAGCCGTAACAATAGCAGCTATGCCGGACAGACCGGGGAGAAGATGGCTTTGTTGGATGGGCCGGGGAAGCCAAACATGGTAAAGGTGGCTATGCCAGACAGACTGGGGAGCCAACCAATGGACAGGGCGAGGCGGCTTTGCCAGATTAGCTGGGGAGCCAGCCGTGATGAGGGCGGCTGTGCCGGACAGACCGGGAAGCCAGCCGATTAAAAAAGGTGAAGCTGCTATGCCGGATAGACCAGGGGAGTTAGCCAGCCGTTCGCTGTCCTGTGAAGGCTTACGCGGACCTTACTTTAAATTTCCATAATCCAAGGAATAACTCTGTTCTTTGTTCTAAGAGCACTCTTCTGCATGTCTCCTCTGATCAAAGACTGAATCAAAACTGGGCATGCGCAGGCAAAGGAGGCGAGACCAAAAGTTTGACTGACTCAGCCTCCAAGAGAAGAGCAGAGTTAACCCATTCCTTGGATTCTCTGCTCAGCACACTGGTGAATCTCCTGATTCAAGGTACAATACTACTGCAATTGCTATCTGGAACTTCTAAAAAGAAATGGAAGAGCCTTTGGCTTTTAATATAAGACTTCCATTTCTTTTAACATTAACATGGAACAAGTGGGGGATGAGGTATATAATATAGCATAAGACCTATTTCTAATTTTTTAAAAATCTGGATCAGGTGTGTTAAAAACTTCCTAAAATCAGTGACCTGCTTTGTTATTAAAGCCCTCTGTGAGTTAGAAGATAATAGCTGAAAGACTGCTTTTAAGATAATTGTGCACCACAGCAATCCAAGACCTCAAAGATACTCTCTCAGATGTGAAGCAAATAAATATCTTAGAGGCTTCTCAATTAGTGACATGACGTTTACAGAGTTTTTCTCCATATTGTTAGTGGTAACAACTTTAACATTTTTCAATACATGCAATTATCAATCTTTAATAGTTTCTGTCATTGCTACAAGTTTCATTTGCTCCTTTATCTTCTAGATGTTCTCATGAGCTTGTTTTCATATTTGTTGCTCTTCTATATATGGGACTATAAAAAAGTTTTGTTATATTAATGAAAAAACTTCTGCTCACAGAAGGAGAATTAAGCTTATAGAATAGATTCCATGGATCCTACCTTCCCTGAGCATAAAATGAAATTTTAAAAACCCTGCAACTAAATACATCCATTGCCTTAATGTAATATCAATACTTCTAAATAGTAAAATATTATCAGCTTTCATACTAAACCCTTTTAAAAAGTAGGTTTTTTAACATGATAGAGAGCCCAAATATTACAGATCTACTGTAATTAGAAAAGAGGAAGCATTTTCAAGAAGTCCGTTTACATACTTAAAAATTGTTAACATCCTCAATGAAGTACCTTCTTCCACAATAAAAAATGTCACATGGTATACTATAGAAATTTATTAGAATTAAGCAAAGGAATGTATCTTACCTCTGTTTGTATATTTATAACTGATCCAACTCCATTTTCAGTGTTTATATTACTGGAACTATTGTTTGGAGAACTAGGGCCAGATCCAGGAGCACTATTGCATGCAGATTCTGAAATATGTTAAAAATGTTTATTAATATCCTTAACAAGTATTAAATATTTGTGAGGTCTATGGAAACTAGATCATGTACTACCAGATCGTTATGTAGCTGCTGACTTTGTATAGATTAATAATCTTTTCTGAAACACATTGATTCTCAGTCCTGGACCTCTGCTCAAAGAACCAGTAGGCAGTCATGGTGAGAAGTTCAACTTCATGTTGTGCATCAGTTACTCTCCTTCCTGAATAGGGAGGCCCTTCTCTTAGTCACTCATGTTCTAGTCATCTCTCACTTGGATTACAGGAAGTTGTCAATTTACAACTACAATTGGGACCAGAATTTTACTGCTAAGCAAGGCAGTTGTTAAGTGAGTCATGCTGGATTTTATGACCTTTTTTGCCACAGTTAAGCTAATCACTATAATTGTTAAGTGAATCATGTTAAGTGAACCTATCTTCCCTTATTTGCTTATCAAAACCAGCTGGGAAGGTTGCAGATGATGATCATATGAGTCTCGGACTTACAACCATCAAAATATATGCCATTTAGCAAACAGTTAAATTTTGATCATGTGATTGTGGGGAATCTGTGACAGCCATAAGCACAAGAAACAATCCTGAATCACTTTTTCAGTACCATTGTAACTTTGAACAGTCTCTATACAAATGGTTGTAGGACTACCTGCATTGCATGAGGCTACCTTTGAAGAGTATCTGGAAGTTTCCCCTGCTACAGAATTCGACTGTGTGACTAATTTTGAGTGCACTCAAACCATTGAGTGTTGGTTTGCTTCTGATTCAAGATATTGGTTATGATCTTTAAAGCCCTACATTACACAGAGCCAGGTTACTGCGGAATCATCTTCTCCTTATTAATTCAGACCATCACATCTGGTAAGGTAGAGAAGATATATTATGGATTCTGTCAGCTGAAGTATTTTGACTGGCAGAGTCCAGGAAGGGAGGCTTCTCTGCCATTGCCCCCCCCCCCCCCCCCGCACCTTCTGAATACCCCAGAGGTGAGGTGGGTCCTCATTCTCCTGGTTTTTGGAAGAATTTGAAGACCTGGCTCTGCTGATTTGCATGGGACTCACTAAAGAGTATGTAACCTTGGGGTTGGGTTAGTGCTTTGAAGGCTCTCCATTTTCCTTTTTAATTATTCTATTCTTGTTTTAACTGTCTTTTATTGAAATATGCTTTTATATAGGTTTTTATGGTTTTAATTGTAGATTATCCAGAATTGTTCTGTGAATAAGATGGGCAGTCTCTAAATTTGATAATAATAGCTTTACTTAGAACAATTTACATCCTGAGACGATACTTCTAACACCATCAAACACCAACATCTGCCTATCCCAGGTTCTGGAAAAGGACTCAAAAGGTGGATAAAAATGCCAAATCCAGTCTGAATATCTGGCTGACTGTGCTATGAACCATAATAATAATAATAATAATAATAATAATAATAATAATAATAATAATAATAATATATATATATATATATATATCTACAAAAAACCACCTTACTCGGAACAGCTTACATCCTCCGACGATACCTTAACAGTTCCTAGGTCCTTGGTTAGGACTCGAGCTGCTGAGCTATTAACCAGCCTCAAAGGCTGTGAATCTCACTAAAGATTAACCAATAATAATATATAAATAAAAATAAATCAACTGATTAAATGGAATATAATAGTACTCTTCAAGGATATGAAGGAATGTCACATAGAAGGTATTTTGGCTGTTCTCTATAAGAATGCAGGGAATAGACACTGACTTTGCTCACAGGGAGACAAATTCTGGTTGAATGTTTAGGAACAATATCCTGACAGCAAACCCCTTCCCCAGTTTTAAAATTTAAAGAGCTGATTCCAAGGGAAGAGTTGGTGACATTTTTTTCACTGAATATGTTCAATGCAATGATAAAGACACTTTAGATTCTTACACTGATCAAGGAGTTTCATCTGAATGGCCCTTTCCATCTCTATGGTTGTATATGATACCATATGAATCCCATCGTTACAGCTTCCCTGGCATGTGGTCATCCAAGTGACTATTTAAACACTTCCAATGAAAGGGTCCATTATCTTTCTTTTGCTGACTTAGCTTTTGCAGACATTATTCCTGATGCCATTGAAATTTGTTTTCGTGTAACTTAAACTTACTGTTTGTCTTCTGGAACAACACTGTTCCAGTGTTCCAGAAGACTATCCCATCTTCCAGAAGACTATCCCATCTTCTACATCACAGTCCTGTTGATAGTTGAAGACAGCTATTCCCACAGTCTTGTCCAAACTAAAGACATGTAATGTCTCCAACTGTCCCTCATAATTTTTTTCTTCCAAATTTCTTATTATCACTTTGGATGCTCCCCTGTGGACATGCTTCAGTTAGTCTATGTCTGTAGGAGCTGAGCAGGCTGAGTCCAAGGGCAGGGTTAAATGCACCATCAGTTTGAGGTTGCTACATTCTCACAAGAGAATTATCTAGCACCAACTTGGCTTGACCATTAGTAGATCAGATACTTGTAAATAGGTAGCATGTAATAAAGTTTTAGTGCTTTGAACTTAATTCCTCTTCCGGGTTACTTACACTTCACAATATCCTTCCTAAAATTTGTGCCACAATTGGATGCAATGTTCTAGCTACAGGTAGTCCTTGACTTGCAACAGTTCCTTTAGTGACCATTCAAAGTTATAACAGCAATAAAAAAGTGACTTATGACTATTTTTCACACTTACTAGAGTTGCAACATTCCCATGGTCATGTGATCCAAATTCAGACACTTGGCAACTGACTCATATTTATGACAGTTGTAGTGTTGCAGTCTTCTGACGAGAAAAGTCAATGGGGAAGCCAGATTCACTTAATGACTGTGTTACTAATTTAATAATTACACCTGGACTACTGCAATGCTCTCTACATGGGGCTCCCCTTGAGGAGCACCCGGAGGGTCCAGCTGGTGCAGAATGCAGCCGCGCGGGTGATTATGGGAGTGACGTGGCACTGCCACGTAACACCTCTCCTGCGCGAGCTGCATTGGCTCCCGGTGGTCTTCCGGGTGCGCTTTAAGGTGCTGGTTCTCATCTTTAAAGCGCTCCATGGTTTAGGGCCAGGATATTTGCGAGATCGCCTGCTGCTACCGATAACCTCCCACCAGCCAATACGCTCTCACAGAGAGGGCCTCCTCAGGGTGCCGTCGGTCAGACAATGTCGGCTGGCGGCCCCCAGGGGGAGGGCCTTCTCTGTGGGGGCACCCGCCCTGTGGAACGAGCTGCCTCCTGGAATACGATTGATCCCGGACCTCCGGACCTTCCGTAAAGCCCTGAAGACGTTTTTATTCCACCAAGCTGGCCTAGTCTAAATGGTTTTTAATTGGGATTTTAAATTTTATGGATTTGGGGGTTTTAAATTGGGAAGTTAATGATTTAATTCTTTTTTAATTATCTTAACTTTTGAATTTGTATGTTTTTTAATTTTGGCTGTTCACCGCCCTGAGTCCCCTCTGGGAGAAGGGCGGTATACAAATTAAATAAATAAATAAGTAAAATAAAATAAATAACTGCAATGATTCACTTAACAATTGTGGCAAGAAAGATCATAATATGGGGCAAAACTCACTTACAAATGTCATCCTTAGCAACAAAAATTTTGGGCTCAATTGTGGTCATAAGTTAAGGACTACCTGTATGGCATGACCAATGCAGAACAGAACAATAAGGACTTATCTGAATCCTCACTAGATTTTTGTGATAAAGCCTAAGATTGCATTTGCTTTATTTGCTGCTCTATTACAATGTTGGTTCCTCTCAAGACACCTAGATTCAATTCACATTTATGCTTCCTAGTATTGTGCCTATACTGATGCTTTTGTGAAATAATTTCTAGATGATCTTGGAATACAGGGGAAAAAACAGGACCACTGCAACAGAGATACTTGAGCCTGGGAGAGGATGGAATGTGAGAAACTGAACTTAAAATAACTTTGTTAAAAGTGTAAATTGAACTGGATAATTATTTAATCTGGTTTTCAAAATTCTTTACAGTATTAAAAAAAGCAATGAAAATATTTTTAGAGACCAAAGAGGAACAGTACCTGATCTTTTTCAGTCTTCTGTGATTTCTCAAAGATCATAGGGATCATAAGTTCTGATATAATTTTTGCAACCTTCTTCCTGAATATAGCTGTTCCCATCCTGAAGATTTAAACTTGAAGGCAGATGCTCCTTAACTAATTCTTCCCTTAATTTCCCTCCCTGTGTTAATACGTTTAGGTCCATTTGAGAATGAAAGTGAAAAAAATGGGAGTTGAAACGGTCTGCCCTCTACCCATCATCACCTGCTATCATCTTATTATCTTCTCCAAGCAGCAGCTCTATCCTTTTTTATTATCTCCTTACCTCCTACTGTACTATTATTTCTGGAACATTATAACAACAATTAAGATCATTGCAATTGTCTTAATCTTCATAATTACTTCCCAATCTATTGATTGTTTTGAAATTAAAATGTAGTAAAATGGTGCCATTCCAACTTACCTGTGACATCTAATGGACGTTTTTTAAGAGCTATAGCTACAGGACTATCTTTTCGTCTTAACAATGGACTGCTGCGCCTTTCAGCAACCTTCTGCTTTAATCTAGATCGCAATTTGAGATTGGGTTCAGATGCTGAAATTGACAAAAGTGAAATTAAATGTATTTCATCAAAATAGAATTTCTAGTAACAATGCCTCACTGACAGAAAATAAGAAAACACATTGTTATAAGATCAATATAACAGAAAAAATACATAAGAAATATGATTAATAGTATATTAAGATATAGGTAAAGGGTAGCTGATCCAAAACAAGCACAAAAGCAAATAAAACCTATGCCTCTGGAACAATTTAAATGAAATAATAGTTAAAAATAATATTAATTAATTCATTCTATTATTTTTAAATCCACCCTCCATAATATTTAGTTTATTCAAAGAAGGTTAAATACAAAACACCAAAATATTTTTTAAAAAAGCCCAAAAGACATAAAACAACTAACAAAACAATGTGTCTTATAAAAATAGACTAACACATATACACATAACAGCCTCCTTAGTTGAATGCTGATTAATATAATACAACGTTAATTTCCGATTCCTTGCAAACCAGGCCAAAAGTGTTTTAAACTACTAAATCTGTTTGCAAATTGTTAGCCTGTCATCTATATACTATATTAATAACAAAATAGTTAACAAAAAATTATAGAAATATTATAGAAATGTATAAAAGCAGTAAAGATTATTAATAATAATAAAAAAAGAAAGAAGGTTGAAATTCCAAAACTCTCTTTTTAAAAAACTGTTATTGTAATCAACTTGTAGAAAATTTACTACCACTTCAATCAGAGATCATCTCAAAAATTAATCCTAATTGGTCCCGGATCAAAGCATTCTTTGATGCTTAATGCCATCTCTTATCAGTTGCTGATTGATTAAATACAGTTAAGACCAATTTCCAAAACCAATTTATCTTCTCCCCAAAAAGCCAAATGAGATTGTTCCCAATTAAATGTAATAATTCCCATTCTCCTTCAAATACCTTAAAAAGACCCATTTACCCCTTATCCACCCAGAGAGTTCTCTACTAATACATAAAACCACAGGATTAAGCTTCATTTCAAGAATGTATATGGAGACGCCCTGTTCCTGGATTCATGTTTCTTCCCAGCCAATTTACTGCCACAGAATCATACTCTTGGCTCCGAGTGCCTTCTACAATTTGTGTTGTTTGTATTGTTTTTGAGTGTATAATTCTTGCCAATGAATCTGCTGCTTTAAAAACAAATTTCTTTTGTGGATGTAAAGTATCTAGGATTGGTTTCTTCAGAATATTTTCCATGATCTGTATGAGTTCATCAAACCTTTTGAAAAAAAAATTCAGCTAGAGGTTGCATGATGCTAAGCAGTCTCTCCCGCACCCCATGTGTCAGCTTCCTCTCTGTAATCCAATATGTTGTTGCTTGATGAAGTAAATAAGCAGAACTAGAACACCAAACAAATCAAAGGAACTATTTTAATCCAAAACCTTTTTTTCAAGGTTTCCCTGTGGTGAATATCCAACAAATATTCAACAGATTCCCTGTGGTGAATATTCAACAAAATGTAATCCAAATATAAACACTTTCACCATGTAAAGACACGAGCTGTGCTTCCATACGAGAAAGCAGAAACTGATGTAAACAATCAAATAAATCAAAGACAAAGCAGAAATAGCAGAAAGAGTCCAGTTGGGGGTTGAAATAAATCAGCATTTAGCGAGCCAATTAACATTTAAAGATAAAAAACAAAACCAAAAGTTCAAAAATTTAAATTTTTGGGCCAAATTTATATATATATATTAATTGTTCTTAATATTTGTAGTTCATGTTCTTAATTCTGGCTGTGCACCGCCCTGAATCCTTAGGGAGAAGGGCGGTATATAAATTGAAAGAAAAAAAAAAGTGAAGTTAAGAGCCAGTGGTGGCACAGTGAGTTTGGCAGTTTGATTCCCACCGGTTCATGATTGACTTGGTCCTTCCGAGGTCAGTAAAATGAGGACCCAGATTGTTGGGGGCAATATGCTGATCTTGTAAACCCCTTAGAGAGGGCTATAAAGCACTGTGGAGTGGTATATAAGTCTGCTATTGCTATTGCATGTTCCAGGCATACTTACAAAAACATTCTGCCAGTAGGAAGAGATGTAAAAAAAAAAAAAAAAGGCCACTGACTTTCTGGCTAGTCTTACAAGGAGCTGTAATCTTCAAGATTCCTCTTTCCAGGTGAGTCCATAGCCACCCAAAAGTCATCTTGGGTCATTCTTTTTTTTTTTTAAATAGTATTTATTGAAGTTCCAACATTTAAAACACAGTACAAAAGTACAACACAGAAAAAAACGCATAGAAAAACAACATAACAAAATTTTTCCACTAATAACAGCTTTTCTATATCGGTATCTCTGTCATATTTACAAAAGTTCTAATTCTATATATCTCTATCTTAAATTACAACCTTATTTATATTATAATTACCTCTATTCATAGTTCAATTTCATATCCTATATTTCTTCAACAATTTTACCTTCTACATATGATATTTAACAGTTTATCCTTTATTCTTTTCATCTCCTCTCAAGCCAGGAATACCATCTGTTCCAAATTTGATAGTACTTGGTTTCCTCCCTCTCCTTCATTTTCATGGGCAGTCTGTCCATTTCTGCACAGTCATAATTTTTTTTTATTATAATTTGGTCTGGAGGAATATTTGGTTGTTTCCAGTTCTGTGCTAAGACAATTCTACTTGCAGTTAATATGTGTATTGTTATATATTGTAATTTTTCCTCCATTTTCTTTTCAAGAATGCCCAAGAGAAAAAGTTCCGGCTTCATCTCTATTTTCTGTTCTGTTATTCCCTCCAGCCACTTTCTTACCTTACACCAGTATTTTCTAATTTTAGGGCAGGTCCACCACATGTGGTAGAATGTTCCTTGTTTATGACCACACCTCCAACATTCCGGGGACCTGTTCAAGAACATCTTGGCCAATCTCACTGATGGCAGATGCCATCGATTAAACATTTTGTAGAGGTTTTCCTTGTAAGCAGCTGACATTGTTAGTTTGTAGTTTCTCTCCCACAATCTATCTCACTGATCTAATTGAATATTATGACCAAAATTTCTCACCCAACTAATCATTGTCTCTTTCACAGTTTCTTCTTCCATTTTGAATTTTAACAAAAAATTATACATTTTTGTAATCATTTTTTCCCGTTTCTAATAATATCTTGTCAAGTTCCAATTGTTCTGTATATATACCATGTTGTTCCTGGTCTTTTTTGTATTTTGTTCTAATTTGCAGGTATGGCCACCAATAAATTTTTATCCCCTGATTTCTTAAATCCTGCTCTGATTTTAAGTTTCCAAATTCGTCTAAAAGTTCCGAGTATCTTATTACTTTGTTTATGTCCAATACGTTGGGATAGATTATGGCTTCCATTGTTGAAATCCAAACTGGAACTTTCATATAGTGATTTTTCCTTATATTATCCCAAATATTTAACAAAGCATTTCGCACTAGATGTCTCTGGAAATATGTGTAGGTTTTGTTTTTTCCTTCCCATAGAAATGTGTGCCATCCCAATTGAAGATCATGGCCTTCCAATGTTAATACTCTCTTATTTCTTAATTGAACCCAATCCTTTAGCCACGTTATTGCCGCTGCTTGATAATATAGTTCCTAATCAAGTAGGCTGAAGCCTTCTTTGGTTTTGGAGTCCTGAAGAAGTTTGTGTTTTATTCAGGCTTTTTTCCCCAATCAAATAAATTTACCTATTATTCTATTCAATTGACCAAAAAATACTTTTCCTAATCTTATTGGAATCGTTTGAAAGAAATATAACAATTTTGGTAGTATATTCATTTTTATTATGGCAATTCTACCGACTAAAGATATCTGTAATTTTGCCCAAATGTCTAAATCTTTTTGTATTTTTTGTACCAATTTATCATAATTATCCTCTTTTAATGTAGAACATTTTGCCGTTAACCAAATTCCTAGATATTTTATCTTTTTGACAATTTGAATCCCCAGTTTCTCTTCCAATTCCTCATCTTGCCTTTTGGTACAATTCTTGGTTAATATCTTAGTTTTTTCCTTGTTTATCCAGCCACTTTACCAAATTCTTCCACTTCATGAATCAAGATGGTTCCCGTCTCCAAAGGATCTTCTATGATAAAAACCAGATCATCTGCAAAAGCTTGAACTTTATATTCCTCCTGTTTAATTTTCAACCCTTTTATCATTTGATTTTGTCTAATTTGTGTTAATAATATTTCCAATGATAGTATAAATAAGAGGGGTGACAAGGGACATCCCTATCTTACCCCCTTAGTTATACTAATCCTCTCCATTTTTTCCCCATTTATTATTATTTTAGCCGATTGTTTCAAATAGATTGCTCTGATCATGTCTGTAAATTTCTCCCCAAAATTCATAATTTCCAATTGGTTAAAAAGAAAATTCCAGTTTAGATTGTCAAATGCTTTTTGAGCATCTACAAACATTAATGCCAGCTGCTTATCCGGGTGGGCCTCATAGTATTCTAATAAATTCATAATCATTCTTGTATTGTTCCTTATATGTCTATTTGGCAAAAATCCATTTTGGTTTGAATCAATAATTTTATTTAATATTTTTTTGATTCTTTCAGCGATTATGGTTATGAATATTTTGTAGTCCACATTAAGTAGCGAGATTGGCCTATAGTTCTTGATTTACTGTGTATTTGTGGGATCTTTTGGGATAAGTGATATCAGCGCCTCCTGTTCTGCCCCAGCTACGGACCCCAAAGAACACCTCCATCCATGTCTTTGGTAGTTTGGATTGCCCTAAAGCTTCATTGTATATGTTCAACAGTAATATTTCTACAGGTCCCTGTATCTCTTTATAGAACTCAGAGGGGATACCATCAGGTCCTGGAGTTTTGTTATTTTTTTGCTTTTGAATAGCCGCCTTCATCTCCTTCATCGTAATTTTGTTATTTAACATCTCATTCATTTCATATGTTATTATAGGGAGATTTCTATCCTTTAAGTAGTTCTTTATTTCTTCCTCTTTTGTTTTCTCATGGCTATAAAGTTTTCCGAAATAATTTTGGACTACTCTCTTTTTTAAGTCCATTCGATGATGGATATTCCCCTCTTCGTCTTGCAGTTGTGTTATTAATCTTTTTTCTTTGTCCTTTTCCAGTTTATATGCCAGCCATCTCCCTGGCTTATTGGCATGTTCAAATGTACCTATTTCATTGCTCTAAGCTTTTGGGCCATTTCCTCCTGGGCGAGCAAATTTATTTTATGTTTGATCAAATCTGTTTCCTCTCTAATTTTCATATCTGGGGAATCTTGCATCTTATGCTCTAATTCTACCAGTTTCTCTTGTGATTCCAATTGCTGTTTCCTTTTTTTCTTTGTTTCTCCTCACCCCATACGCTATTGTTAGACCTCTAATATAGGCCTTAGTTGTATCCCAAAGATTCGTATCTTCATTTGAGTTTTCCTTCAGTCCAGTTCTTTTTCCATCCATTGTATATACTTTTTCTCTTTTATCATCCTTTGATTCATCGTCCATCTTCCCCTTATTTTTACTCTCCCTTTCCATTTTAATATCAGTGGCCTATGATCTGCCCATGAATTTGATGCTATTTCTATCTCCTCTATATTTTTGCTTAGTTCCGAATCCATCCAAATCGTATCTATTCTGGGCCATGAATCATGTGGGTTAGAATAAAAATATACTGTTTTTTGGGTGGATTTTGTTCTCTCCAAGATATCTTTTTTTTTTTAATTTGATTTATATGCCGCCCTTCTCCGGAGACTCAGGGCGGCTTACAATGCGTTAAGCAATAGCCTTCATCCTTTTGTATATTTATACAAAGTCAGCTTATTGCCCCACAAACTGGGTCCTCATTTCACCTACCTTAGAAAGGATGGAAGGCTGAGTCAACCTTGAGACTTGGAGAGATTCGAACCAGCAGTAAATTGCAGGCAACTGTGTTAATAACAGGGTGTGTAGACCACTGTACTATCAAGGCTCTTTTTATATTCAACTCTTGCATCGTGTCAAAAAAAGTAGTCGGTAGTGTTTTCCTCTTCTTCTTATTTTTTCCCCCCGATAGATAATCTTATTTTGAGTCTACGACCGCATTAAAATCCCCCATTAAACACACATTTTCACTCTCCAATTCTATTAATTTTTTATTTAAATTATAATAAAATTCCTCTTTTTTGGTATTTGGTGAGTAGATAGCTGCCAATAAAATCTTTTTTTGACTTATTCTTATTTCAATTAATAAAAATCTTCCTTCTTCATCAGCCAAAATTTGTCTTGGTTGTAACCAATCTTTAATATAAAGTACTACTACTCTCTCTTTTTGTGATGCAAAAAGCTGAATAAAATTTTCCTAGTTTGGGGGCTTCTAATAAGTATCCTTGTTCTCTTTTAATATGGACTTCTTGCAAACATGCAATGTCCATCTTATATTTTTGAACTGGATAGAACCTGCTTCCTTTTGGCTGGGGAGTTTAAACCATTTATGTTAATTGAAATTAATTTGATTTCTTCTTCCATTTTATCTTCTAGTATCTTTCCTTAGTCTTGTTTCTCTTTGCGTTTTTGACTTCGCCCCTGTTCTTTCCTGTTGTTCTCTTTCAGCCTTCTCCTGTGATTCAGTTTCCAATTCCTTTTCTTCTTCCCGACTCTTCTCTTCTATCTCCTCCCTACTCTCTCTCTCCTCATCTGTTGCTATACACTGATCATAGAATTCCTGAGCCTTATCTGGTATATCCAGCCTGTTGTGGTCCGCCAGTAGCCTGCAGAGCTGGCAGCGGAGTCGGACAGCAATGAGGCTGAGGAAGAACATGGGCCAGTCCTGGAGGCTGGGGAAGGCCTGAATGAGGGCTCTGCGTCAGAGGCAGAGATGGGGCCAGGGCCATCGGGGAGTGATGTGCGGACTTCGGAGCCTCCAGAGTCCACCAAAGCGTGAGCTGGAATCCCCTGAGGACTATTGGACAGGAAGACTTTTGCCACCAAAATCAAATGCCGGGGGGGGGGGAGGTTCCGGGCTCCACGCCTGCTGGGTGTGCCTTGGTATTGGTGCACGCCCGATCCAGCGTCTCCCCTAGATCGGGCTCAGGGCGTTTCCCGACAGGGTTTTTGTGGCTTTGGGGCAGGACCAGGAGCTGACTCCCCTCATTGCTTCTTTGGGCAAGAGGCGGTCATGTGCTCAGGTTCCCTGCAATACAAACACAACCCCTTTGATGGTCGTCTATTTTTCTCGGCCACTGCGCCTATTTCCATGAGCTCCTCCCATGGAGCCCGGGTCTCACGCCGGACCGGAACCACACGGGTCTCCTGGCAGGCACAGCGACTGGTCCGTATCTGCAACCGGGCGTCGATCCTAAGGCACAGATGTACCAGTGCGTTGAGGGTCGGAGGGGTATCAACCCAGACCAGCTCATCCTGCAACTCCTCCGATAAGCATCCTGGAATGCATCCATGAGGGCCGCCTCATTCCAGGCCGATTCCTGGCTAAGCAGCCGAAACTCACTGATATATTCCTGCAGCAGTTTCCAGCCCTGCTTCAGGGTCTTCAGTCATCTGGTGGCAGTCTGCATTTTGATGGGGTCCTTGTACATAAGTCTGAGATGCTCATAAAACCTCCTGAAATCGTCCAATAGAGGACTAGCCTGGACCAGCAGGGAACCCCCTGAAATCGTCCAACAGAGAACTAGCCTGGACCAGCAGGGGCGTGGCCCAGCGAGCTGCAGAGCTGGAGAGCAGGCTGAGTACAAACCCTACTTTATCCCAGTCAGTGGGGAAGTCCTCCGTTCTCAGGCTGATAAAAAGCTGGCATTGTCCCATAAAAGCAGGAAACATGGCTTGAGTGCCATCAAACTTGTCTGGCACGGCAACATGACATCTTCTACAGGGAAGGGGAGAAGCTGGAGCTTGGAGCTGAGCCATCTGTGTAGCTAACAAAGCTACTTGCTGCTGAAGCTGTGCGTTCTCGGCACGGAGCTGCTCCATTATGATAGAGGTTTGTTAATAATTATCCTTGTTGGGCCGGAAAACAAACTGTTGTGACCCAGGCCCAAGTAGTTAGTATTAAATACAAACAGTTCGAAAACAAACAGACTTTATTAGAACATCTGAGAATTAACTCATTCTCAGCGTAGTCCAAACTAAATTAAAGCAAATTCTTCAAAACACCATTCCACAGTTTATCACCTGACCTTGGGATGATTAGGCAAACTGCCAAAGGCTTTTCTTGGCAAAAGTTTAGAAGCAGAAAACGTTGACAAGAAATGAATACAATGAAACAAGAACCAATTCTCTCAATGTTGTTTTCCGGCAAAGAGGCCAAGAACCGTTGCTGGTCTTTTAAGCCTTATGGGAGGGGCCAATAATCTCTTAGCCCTACTCCCAAGTTGTCTTCTCTGCTTTATCTGCTCCTGCCTTCTGGCAGCTCTTCTCATACGTGCACTAGGAACAGGCTCCTCCTGTTCCTCTGGCTCTCTACTGTCAGTCTCTGGAGGCTCTGAAGTCCGCACATCACTTCCCGATGGCCCTGGTCCTATCTCTGCCTCTGATGCAGAGCCCTCATCTGGGCCTTCCCCAGCCTCCAGGACTGGCCCATGTTCTTCCTCAGCCTCATCGCTGTTCAACTCCGCTGCCAGCTCCGCAGGCTGCTGGCGGACCACAACACAGCCTATTTTTTTTGCCTTGCCACGTCACTAGCAAGCCTGCTGGGATAAGCCAGCGGAACATTATTTTATATTTCACAAGTTGAGAGGAGAGAAAGTTGTAGTTTCGCCTTTGCTTCCTTACTCTCCTAGGTATTTGTTTGAGTGTCAGTATCTCTTTCCCTTTATATATCAGCAATGAGTCCTGTGTTCTTCTATAAATTTCGTCCCTCACGTGGCAACTTACATTGCCGTGCATAGTTCGTATGCACTCTGTACACTCAATACCATTTTGCAAATCAATCCTATTCATTCTCAAATTATCAGCCAACAACTCAATCATAAGTTTCAGGAGGTCTTTTCTTTATTTTCTAATATATTTTGGAATCTTAGGTAGAATGCAGATTTGTTCATTTCCAGATATGTTATCGCCTCTTCAAGCTCTCGGTTCGTTGCCATCAGTTGTTTTTTTTTTTGTCTCCTCTAGTTTTTTCTATGTCTGTTCCATTCTTACTTCCACAGTTTTTATTCTTTGCTTGTTCTTGGCAATTGTCTCTCGTATTTCTCTCATTCTATCATCTAGTTTTCTAACATCCTCTTTTACTTCACCCATGTCGTTCTTTAGTTCATGTTTTTTCCGATCGATTCTTGGGTTTTCAGCATCACCTCCTGAATCATATTTAGAGTTGTCTGCATACTTTGTAAATTCACTGCCGACCCTGTCTTCTCGCCTCTCAGCATATCTCCTATCAATTTCTGTCCTGCTGGAGAGGCAGTCATTTGCGTAATTTTCTTTGCAGTTTTTGTAGTTGTTGCTGTACTTGTCATATCCAGTTTCCCAAAAAATTTCTTTCACAATACCATAAAATATCTAATTCCTTTCTCCTCCAGAAGCCATCTTTCCAATAACAATTCTTAAGTATTTCTTGCTTCTATAATCTTACTCACCTAGTTTACCATCAACTAGATTTTACAGTTAGTTAAGTAAGATAATCAAATTGTTAGATAATATAATTAATTATATAATTAATTCTACCATTCTATTCCACCAACTTTCACTCTAATTTAACAATACCTAAATAGACTAAAATATAATACCTCAAAGACAAGAAGAGAAAAAAATCAAAGTATAAATTAATTAGCACTATTTAAAACTAACTTTTATCAATCAAATTCAATACAATAAATTTAATCTGTAAATTTTATAAATTTAATAGTTTAGTCCATTTATCTAGTTATACTAAATCAATCAATTAGATGTTGAATAATAACAATAAATATAATAAAAAAGTCTAAGTATATACCTTGATATTTGCTATTAGATAATCAATATAAATAATATACACATCTGGCCACTGATCTTCCCAGTCCAAAATCTTCTGCTGGTTTTAAGCAATTCTTTCACTCTCCTACTTTGTTACACTGTCCACAGCTCTTCCGTTTTTTACTTTCTAGGTCCTAAGTCCAATATGTCCGCTCTTGCTAATATGCACTGTCACTGTCACTTCACTCTCCAAACCTTGTCTTTTCAGTTTTAGTGTCCACAATCTCTAGTCATTCACTCCCAATCACTACAGGTTCAAACACAATCTTTCTTTCTAATCAGTTACAATGTTCTTTCTTTTCCTATCAACTCTTCTGATCACCCTCTTTTCTCTTGTCAACCTTCTTCCCAGACTTTTGCTCCACCGCCAAAGCGCCGTATTTTCTCTCTTTGGAGGCTCACTTGTCAATCATTTTGTAAATTCCAGTAGATTAGGGAAGCAGTTCAGTAACTCACTCTGTCCTGTCTCTAGCCACTGATACTTCTCGCTGCTTTTCACTCCTTGATTTCACTCCTTGGTAAGCTGCCACGTCTCCGGATCCGACCATTACAGCCAGTCTCTTTCGTGCAGAAATTCAAGGGGTTCCTCTTTCAGTAACGGGAGATCACGCTTCTCCCCATTACCCCAAAAGTGTCCCCTCTACAGAACTGACCCCTCCAAGGTTGGGTCTTGCCTCTACCGGCTTCCAGGCGCGAAAATTCACTCCAAGAAAATGGGGCTCAGTTTTCCTAAACCACAACACCGTGACGTCACCCATATCTTGGGTCATTCTTAAGTGCCCCCATTCAAATCCAGGGGGCAGGGCCACCAAAGAACCAGTTCTGGCGGTCAACACAGTAGATTGTGGGTAAGAGGAAAAAAAAAGCGCTCACCCTTGAACAGTCATTTTGGGGAGGAACTTAAATCCACCATCTCAAAAAGACTTTGGGTGGGTGTATAACACATTAAAATTATCATTATTTCATAGGAATGAATCAAAGTATAAAAACCAACAAATCAACACTTTCCGGAGATAAAATAAAATTTAGATAGGGTTGAAGTTTCAAATGAAATTATTTCAGTCTGGCAAGATACTGCCCGATATAATCTGAGGTTGCTATATAGGGCATTACAGGTAGTCCTTGACTTACAACCACAATTGAGCCCAAAATTTCTGTTGTTAAGTAAGACATTTGTTAAGTGAGTTTTGCCCCATTTTGCGACCTTTCTTGCCACAATTGTTAAGTTAATCACTGCAGTTGTTTAGTAACATGATTGTTAAGTGAATCCACAAATCCAGGTGGAGCCTTAAATCATGCATTAACTCAGTGGTGAAATGTAAAATTTGTTACTACTGGTTCTGTGAGTGTGGCTTGGTGGGGTGGGGGTAATGTGACCGGGTGGGCATGGCCAACTTTTTTTTTTTACTTTTAAAAGCATTTTTTCTACAACCTTAAGAGGTTGCAGAAAAAAATGCTTTTAAAAGCCTCTGACGATCCCAGTTGAGTTGCCTGATTGTCAGAGGCTTTTAAAAACATTTTTTTCTGCAACCTTTTCAGCTGAAGAGGTTGTAGAAAAAAAATGCCTTTAAAAGCCTCTGGCAATCCCAGCTGAGTTGCCTGATCATCAGAGCCTTTTCAAAGCATTTTTGTCTGCAACCTCTTCAGCCGAAAAAATGCTTTTAAAAGTAAAAAAATAAGCCTCTGATGATAGCACGGCTCAGCTGGGATCATCAGAAGCTTTTAAAAGCATTTTTTCCACAACCTCTTCGTAGATCACAGGTTGTCTAGCTATTTAAAATAAAAGTTTTGTATGTGAACTGTGAAAAATAAGATTTACCTGTTTTTCTGAGTGGAAAATCATCTTTGGAATCATACATTCCTAATACAGGGTGATTGTAACCGCCTGACATTCCACTCTGTGGTGGAGAGCTCTGATCAAGAGAACTATGTTGTGTTTTCCTAAAAAAATAAAGTGTATACAGGTTAAGAATAATATCTCCAATAATATCTCCATACTGATGTCTCCAAATCACATTTCTGTTCTTTTGTGCTCCACTAACATACAATTAATATGTCTCCAATTCTGTACAGATTGTTAGAAATACATTTTATAACTGACAATGAACATCATTTTTTAATTTAATTAATTTAAACTTTCAGCATTTTACAGCTAACATTTTATAGCATTTTAGAACTAATACTTATTCAGTTATTATTTCATTTCATTTTAACATATTTCTAACCTGGTTTTTTTTGCCCCAGAACACTAATGTATTTCTCACTCCTTCAAACCATATGATTACATGTTTGTTATAGTAGCATTTATATGGCTTTTACATTTTCTATAGTTTTCAAGGCAGCATTCAGGGTTTTGGCTTTGATATTGGATATTGGCTTTGATTTTTAAAGTCTGAAACACCTTATGCCTGTATTTCTGTTTCTAAATCTGCTTTTTTGACACCTCAAGGAGTATGACATAATAAAAGCATTAAAATATAAAAGTTACAATGTAAATGTCAAAACACAGTAATATCTTGAACTTTTTTCAACTTCCAGTGAAAAATCATGGTGAACTGACATCCTGCTGATATTGGGATTGTTGGATTGCAAGGAGAATCACAGCTGGATGTTGGATCTGAATCGCCAAAATCTCTTTGGACGAAGGAGAGATTGTTGACTTAATACATGTGAGAAATTAAGGATTTGGCTTGTTTGATAAAGGTTAAAATAGAAAATTTGCAATATATGATTTCCTTTACTGGACTTTTCCTGTCAAAAAACAAATGATAGAGCATTTTGATTTTTAGTCAAGGGATAAGTTATGGGGTAAAGAGAGTTTGTTAGATTTAGAGATGATGATAAGCTATTAAAATTGTTTCTACCTACTGGGATGAAGGGGGAAGTTATCCTCCTGTTTTCAGTTTTTTTCTCTTTTTTATACTTACCTTTTTGTAATTTTATTTTTGCATTTTTGTAGTCTGTATTACACATACTTTTATTTTTTCTGTTTGTAATTATTCATAAAATTATTTGGGAAAAAAAAATCACATAGCCACATCTTAATAACACAATTCCACGTTATACTCATCAACTCAAAATGACATGCAATGTTGAAACAGTACCACCATTCATTTCAGTTATCCAGTCTTCATTTCACACTCCAAATGTTCTTTAGAAGATATTGATAATTTCCTAAATATCAACTAAATTCCAGCAACCTGAAATTAAGAAGAAACTTCCTAACAGTGAGGACAATTAACCATTGGAACAGCTTGCCTTCAGAAATCGTGGGAGCTCCATCACGGGAATTTTTTAAGAAGAATCTAGACAGTCACTTATCTGAAATAGTATAGGTTCTCCTGCTTAAACAGGGGGCTGGACTAATAGACCTCCAAGGTTCCTTCCAGCTCATTCATTCTATTCTAACATGCAAAACTTGTATCTGGTAGTAGTCTCCCACAAGAGGAGAAACCCTAAAGAAAGGGCCCATCTTCATATACGTCCTACTACACCTCATGTAGCAGATATTCTCTTACTTGGATGGGCAAATTCTGTAACTTACCAGGTCCATAGCCATGAAAGAATTTAAAGGTAGTAAACCTGATAACCAGCACCATAAAATGTACTAGAAAGTAGTGCTTGGGATCCTGGAATTATATGACTATATGAGGTAGTTTTTATGGGCAACAAATAAGCAGCTGCATTTTGCATCAGTTGTAGTTTGTGGGTGATCTTCAAGGGAAAACCAAACATAAAATGACAAGAGCCCAAATGTCTGTGGCTCGTTCTTCCCATGTTTTGTTATTTCCTTCAATATAGCAATAGCACTTCTGGCAGAAGATAGCCCCTTGCTTGTACTTTTTCTTTTGGTCTACTACAGATTCTGCACAGTTTTATACTTACAATGCTTTCTAAGTCAGAAGAAACTTCCCTGGGAAAGGGGAAACTCTGAAAATCAACCTTCTCGCTCCCCCAAATAGCTAGACATTCTCAGAGTGCTTTTGAAGAAGTAATTAGTCTCTGAAGAAGAAGGTGAGTCTCTGGCTAGGGGAGGGGCAACCAAGAAGCAAGTTCACTGTGGAAGAACCAGCATTTTAAAATGGACAATAAAGTGTGCCACCCCTTCTTATATGCTAACTTTTTATATATTTATCTTTTGTGTTAAAAGAGGCATTCTCTGGCTGTAGCCTGCTTTTTCCTTTTTGTTGTCATTTACAAAGCTCTGTGATTTTAAGATGGTGAGGAGGGGAGGAGTTGGTGTATCTGAACCAAAATACAGAAGCTAGAAATTACATTTGAAACTTTTGGACTTAAATTTTCTAGAGGATGTTATATTTTTAATTGACTCTGAATGTTTTTTAAAACAAGGATTGCCTGAATGGTATTTTGATCTTGCTGTGAGGAGGGGAAGAAACTTCCGATTTTACTTGCTTTTGATTGGACTAGTTGTGTGGGCTGTTAAACAAAGAGGCAGACACCAAGTTCTTTTTTGCAGCTTATAATACAGTAGTGTTGTTTGACCTCAAGAGGGAGCCAAAAGACTGTAGTATTGCCAATCTTTTTTAATTCTCCAACAGCATCATTTAATCCATTGGATTTTATGTTATAAATCTACAAATCTAAAACTCTTAACTTTAAAATCTAAGCTTTAGCTATACTCTGATGGGATGGTTATGTGTAAGAGGATGCAGAAAATGAAAAGAGCCCTGGTGGTGCAGCAAACTAAAGCACTGTTATTAACATCAACTGCCTGCAATTACTGCAAGTTCAAATCTCACCAGGCTCAAGGTTGACTCAGCCTTCCATCCTTTCAAAGGTAGGTAAAATGAGGACCCAGATTGTGGGGGCAATAAACTGACTCTGTATAAATATATACAAAAATATGAAGGCTATTGCTTAACGCATTGTAAGCCACCCTGAGTCTCCGGAGAAGGGTGGCATATAAATCAAATTAAAAAAAAAAGAATATCAGGAGATACAGAATTTTAAGATCCTTTTTGGATGAATATACACTTAAACACATGAACCAATTCAGGCAATGGGAACAAAGCTTGAATCCACTTTCAAAGGAACTCCGTGAGGAGATCCAACATTTGACTGGAGATATCTAACAGGTGAAGAATAGAGTGGATCTTATGGAGCACAAACTGAAGAAGAAAGATATTTTATATCAAGCTGACTTGGATGAAAGAGTTATTTTGGAATCTCAGATTAAAGAGCTCCAATTAAGATTTCAAGCAATTCCTGAACAGTCTGGAGCAGGAGTATCAAACTTAAAGCCCATGGGACTGGATCCAGCCCGCAGAGTGCTTAGATCTGGCCTGCAGGGCTGGTTTAGAAATTGCAAAGGACCAGCCTGCTGTGCCTCTACTAGCCAAAACGGTGCAGAGAGGGGCATCGCGTGGCCCCCCAAGCCCCATTTTGGCTACCAGGGTGGTGGAGGCCATCCAGGCCCAAAACGGGACATGGGATGGGGCATTGAACATCCCCCCATGCCCCAATTTGGCTGCCAGGGTGGTGGAGGCCATCCAGGCCCAAAATGGGGCATGGGGGGGCATCGCGTAGGCCCCCCCATGTCTCGTTTCAACTGTCAGGGTGGTGGAGGCAGTCCAGGCCCAAAAAGGGCAGGGGGGCATCACGCCCTGTTTTGGCTGCCAGAGTGCTGCAGGAAAATAGTTGGGAAAGAAAATAGTTGGGAACACAGGCAGCAATCAGAATTGGTCAGGAAAGCATTTTTTTCCAAAAAAAAAAAAAAAAAGAGGAGATGTCCAAAGAGAGCGAAGTCCAAATATAAGGTGCAGGGAGACACATTGTCACAGAAGAAATATGGATGGCTTAGGAATGAGAAAAGCAGTTTTAAAAAAGCAAACTGTGGACTGGATAACAAACTCCAGTTGCAAGGAAATCCCTCTTCCAGGGTCTATTTCTTAAGGCATTGAAATTGGGCACGATATTCTTTGCACTGGCAGGTTCAAGAGGTTTCTGAGTTGGGAAATGTTGACACCTAATTTTGCTTCACTGACAATCGTTGAGAGGACTGGAAGACTTTTGATTTGGGGTCAGAGAGGACAAGAAAAGAGATCCTTGAAGCTACACAGATTCAACTTTAGGCAGCTTTAATATATCTGAATTTTGCCTACAATTTGCCTACAAGGCAAGATGATCTTCTCCTTAGCAGCATTTCTTTCCTTTCTCTCATTCAGCCTTTTCCTAACCCCAACTTTTCACTGCACTTTCTAGTTTGCGCCCATTGTCATTTTTTCCTATAGCCAGAAGGATTTCTTTCCTTATTTGGGCAGTTCCCTTGGCTGCCTTTTCTGGGCTGAGTCTCTTTTTCTTTCTTCCTCTGGGGTTTCCCCTGCATCCTCCTGTTGTGACTTTTGCTTCTCAACTCACTTTTTCTCTTCTTTCTGAGACTATTCAGAAAATCATATCCCCACCCCCCACCCCCTTTCTGGCTTATATTTCCCAGAGAGGTAATTAAACATGTCCTTCTTTTTAACAGATTCTACTTGTCACAGAAAAACGGCCTGGTGACTTGGCTGAGGTTTCTGGAGTCCTATGTTGATTTGGATTCTGCCTCTCTTTCTCTTTTTCTCCCTTGAAGTCTTTATGACTATTTTCTGAACTTGCATCCTCATCCTTGAAGCTGTTTGTCATATTACTGAGCTCATTATCTCCCCCCACCCCCAGCTTTTACACACATAATTCAACTAAAGTCAAATTGCCACACTTGCTTTCTATTTCCCTGCTCATTAATGGAGTTGACTTCTACTAACTCTTTTCTTGAGGAAAGAGCCAAACTGTGAGCAAGCTGACTTTTCCTGATGGTTTCATTCTTATTTCAAATCAACTAGCATCGATCCCCCTCACGCCCCATTTTGGCTGCCAGTGCGCTGCAAGAGGCCATCCAGGCCAAAAATGTTTTGGCTGGCAGAGGGCTATCAAAACTAAAAAGAAAACAAAAGGAGAAATGTTTCCCCTTTTGCATTTGAGCATGCAAGAAGGGGCAGGAAAGGAGAAAGGGAAAGAGGAAAGACTAAGAGAAAAAAAAAGAAAAGATGGGAAGAGAGTAAGGAAGAAAAAAGGAAAGAGGGGAAGGAAGAAGAAATTAGAATGAAGAGGGAAGGAAAAAGAAGAAAAGGGAGGGAGGGAGGGAGGGAGGGAGGAGAGTATAATGAGAGTGAGGGAGAGTCTGAGGGAAGTCCTGCATTAGCACTTGCCACCACAGGTGCCCCCTCCAACACGAGTCCCGTCACGCCCACCATGGCCATGCCCACCCCGGCCATGCCCCCCCCGGCCCTCCGAGCTGAAACACAACTCTGATGTGGCCCTCAATAAAAATGAGTTTGATACCTGGTCTGGAGAGTATATCAGATTGAAGATGATTAAAGCTTTGGCTCAGTTAATGAATTGGGAAGATAAGATCGTTGACCTGGAAATAGATAAGGTATACAGAGTAAACTCTAGAATTCCTAGTACAGTGATGGATAACCTTTTTGTCATTGCGTGCCAGGAGAGGGGGGGCCGGGAAGGTTCGCGTGTGCGCATGCCCACACCGATAATTCTATGTGCCCTGCCCTGCGCACGCAACCCCCCTCCCCCCCACTCCTGGCATACAATGGCCCGGTAGGCCCGTTTTTCTTTCTTACCTGGTTCCAGATCCTCTCTATGCATCTGCGAAGGGTGAAAACAGCCTTTCCCACTCCCTTGGAGGCCATCCGGAGGCCTGAAATGGCCCATTTCCCAACTCCCGGTGGGAAAGAAAGTGACTTTTTTGCTGTCCCCAGCCTCCAGAGACTGGGAGGCTCTGGAGGCTGGGGACAGCAAAAAAGTCACTTCCTGTCCCACCGGGAGTTGGGAAATGGGCCATTTCAGGTCTTTGGAGGGCCTCCGAGGGAAAGGCTGTTTTCGCCCTCCGCAGATGCATAGAGAGGATCTGGAGCCAGGTAAGAAAGAAAAATGGGCCTTCCCCACGCCCCCCCCCCCAGGCCCTCCAGAGGCAGGAAACAGCCTGCTTCCCTACTTCTGGTGGGCCCAGAAGGCCCGAAAATCAGCTGGCCGGTGCGCGCATGCACGCCAGAGCTGAGCTGATGTGCCCACTGATATGGCTACACGTGCCACCTGTGGCACGTGTGCCATACATTCGCCATCACGGTCCTAGTATGAGAAAATTACCAAGGGATGTCTTTATTCACTTTGTAAAAAGAACAATGAGAAATTATTTTCTGGGTTACCACTTCAAATCCAAACTAAGAATGGAAAACGTAGATATAATTGTTCTGAAGGAAATTCTTGTTATAATTTTGAGAAAAAGGAAAGCCTATATTTTCCTTACTGATATTCTGAAGAGAAACAATGTCATCCCTAATTCTTCTTTTCTTTAGACTAACCAGACCAAAAACCTGCAGCTGTTCTTCATATGGTTTAGTCTCCAGGCCTTTGATCATCTTAGTTGCTCTTCTCTGAACTTTTTCCAAAGTCTCAACATCTTTTAAGTAGTATGGTGACCAAAACTGGTTGCAGTATCTTACTAAGATTTTGTAAAGCAGCACTAATACTTCACATGAAATAAACGAGACTGAAAGTAGAACAGAAAAAGAAAATTTAAGTCCTGTAAGAAGCAAATAGCTTCCAACAGAATGAATGGAAAGTACGTATATAGAAAGAGAATATAAAGGTTCTTTGCAACAGAGTGAAAAGAATATCACAAAAACCTACAATCTCATTAATCACCGAGGAAGCTGACCAAGAGCTCCAAAGGTGAAGAAAAAGGTAGAGTGATGAGAGGTGAACTGGACTTGTACAATGTCATCTTCGAGCAGACCATTGACTTCCTGAGGGATGCTTTTGAGACTTTCCAAACTTACGGTACCCAAGAGTGGCTGACACCACCGCCTGCCCAAATGGAGGCAAGCAACAGTACCCATTGCCGCAGCTGAAGTACCTCTCGCTCCACCTCCCCAGACACCAACACTGGCTCAGTCACCACTATTGGCATGGTCACCCCTCCATGGAGAAAGGAGTGCAGGCCACCTACCCTGGGAGTGAAATTCAGCAGCAAACCAAAGCAATTGGCATTTTCCTAACCCAGATGTGGACTTATATGCAGGAGTATGGAGCTGACCTGTCAACAGAAGGAGCCAAGATGCAGATCATGAGTTTGGTGCTGGAGGAGGAAATGGAAGAATGAATGGTGACGCTCCACAACAACAATGCAGCAGAGCTGCACAACTTCAACCAATTTATGGGGGCCCTCCAGAAGAGGTTTGAGAATATCTCTAGCTGACAGAAAAGCCAGGAAGAAAATCAAGACCATAAGACAAGGCAGATGACCTATGACCGCTTACATTCAAGAATTTTGCAGTTTGGCATGCAGACTAGCCAACTGGACATACGACATGCTAATTGAATGCTTTCAAGACCTCCTGAATGATGACATCTTTAACACCTGCATCTCCAGAGGCACACCACAAACCCTCCAGGGCTGGTACGTTCTGACTGATGAGGTGGAGATCAACTTAACCAGATAGCGCAACCGCCCCAACTGTGAATTTATTTATTTATTTATTTGTTTGTTTATTTATATTTCTATACCGCCTTTCTCCCGTAGGACTCAAGGTGGTGTACAGTCAAGAAACATATAGACACACAAACATCATAAAATTGCTAATTAAAATTATTACTTAGTTTGGTCAATTAAATAAAACCCAGAATTAGATAACATTTAAAAATCATTGACATGTTCGTATGTTTAGCCCCGCCTGTTGGAACATCAGGGTTTTGAGGGCACGGTGGAAAGCACGGAGATCAGGGATATTCCGTATCTCTGGGTGCAGTTCATTCCAAAGGATTGGAGCCCCCACAGAGAAGGCCCTCCCCCTGGGAGTCGCCAGTCGACATAATTTGACTGACGGTACCCTGAGTAGTCCCTCCCTGTGAGAACGAACTGGTCGGTGGGAGGCTATTGGTGGCAAAAGATGGTCTCGTAAGTACCCAGGTCCTAAGCCATGGAGCGCTTCAAAGGTGATAACTAACACTTTGAATCGCACCCAGAAGACCACCAGGAGCCAGTGCAGCTCGCGTAGGAGAGATGTTACATGGGCATAACGAGCTGCGCCCATAATCACCCGCGCGGCTACGTTCTGGACCAGTTGGAGCCTCTGAGTGCTTTTCAAGGGGAGCCCCATGTAGAGAGCATTACAGTAGTCCATACGGGAGGTAACTAGGGCATGGGTGACCGTGCGCAAGGCATCCCAATCCAGAAAGGGACGCAACTGGCGGATCAGGCGAACCTGATAAAAGGCACCCCTGGCCACGGCCGTCAAATGATCTTCTAAAGATAACCATGAATCCAGGAGGACACCCAAGTTGCGGGCCCTCTCTGTGGGGAGCAAGATCTCATCCCCTATTGTCAGTGATGGTACTAGCTAACTATACCGGGATGCCGGAAGCCACAGCCACTCGGTCTTGGAGGGGTTGAGTCTGAGCTTGTTTCTCCCCATCCAGATCCGCACGGCCTCCAGGCAACGGGACATCACAGCAAGGGCATCATTGGGATGGTCTGGGGTGGAGATGTATAGCTGTGTGTCATCAGCATACTGATGAACACTCACCCCAAAACCACGGATGATCTCGCCTAGCGGTTTTACATAAATGTTGAACAGAAGGGGTGAGAGGACTGACCCTTGCGGCACCCCACAAATAAGGTGCCTCGAGGTCGACCTCCGCCCCCCTGCCAACACAAACTGCGAACGGTCAGAGAGGAAGGAGGAGAACCACCGAAGCACGGTGCCCCCTATTCCTAACCCCTCCAGCCAGTGCAGTAAGATACCATGGTCGATGGTATCAAAAGCCGCTGAGAGATCTAATAGGACCAGGATAGAGGAGCAACCTCTGTCCCGAGCCCTCCAGAGATCATCCACCAATGCGACCAATGCCGTTTCCGTGCTGTATCGTGACCTGAAGCCCGACTGGAACGGATCCAGATAGACAACTTCATCCAGGTATCGGGGTAGTTGTCGCGCCACCACACTCTCAACAACCTTCGCAACAAAGCGAAGATTGGAGACTGGACGATAATTTGATAATATAGCCGGGTCCAGGGAAGGCTTCTTGAGGAGGGGCTTCACAACCGCCTCTTTCAAGGCGGCGGGAAAGACACCCTCACTCAGAGAAGTATTTATAATCCCCTGGAGCCAGCCTCGTGTAACCTCCCGGGAGGCCAGTACCAACCAGGAGGGACACGGGTCCAATAAACATGTGGCAGCGTTAAGCTTGCCCAGAATCCTGTCCACATCCTCAGGAGCCACAGAGTCAAACTCTTCCCAAATAACACTCTCAAGATCTGCCCCTGTCTCCTCCCCTGGATCTACCCAATCGGAGTCCAGGCCTTCCCGAATCTGAGCGACTTTATCATGCAGGAATTGTACAAAATCCTCAGCTCGACCCTTTAAGGGATCTTCCCGTACCCCCACCTGAAGTAGGGAGCGGCTCACCCTAAACAGCGCAGCTGGGCGGTTCTCTGCAGATGCAATAAGAGCGGAGAAGTAGCTAGACTTTGCCGCTCTTATCGCCACTAGGTAGGTCTTAATATAAGATCTCACCTGTGTTCGGTCAGATTCAGATCGGCTTGTCCTCCAATTGCTCTCCAGGTGTCTTTTCCGATGCTTCATCTCTCTCAGCTCCTCGGAAAACCAAGGAGCTAGACGAGATCGGCATCGGGTCAGAGGCCGCAAAGGCACAACGCGGTCCAAGGCCCCAGTAGCCGCCCTGTCCCAGGCAACCACCAGGTCCTCAGTCGAGTTGTGAGCCAGAGCCTCAGGAAATGGCCCAAGCTCCATCAGGAACCTTTCGGGGTCCATCAGGCGCCTGGGACGGAACCATTTGGTTGGTTCCGTCTCCCTGCGGTGGGTGGAAGTGACTTGAAAGTCCATGTGAAGGAGAGAATGATCAGACCATGACAAGGGCTTGATGTCTATATCCCCTATTCTTAGATCATTCAGCCACTGATCAGAGATAAAAATCAAGTCCAGAGTGTGATTCCCCAAGTGGGTGGGGCCTTGAACTACCTGGGTCAGGTCCATGGCCATCATGGAAGCCATGAACTCCCGAGCCATCTCCGACATCTCACCAGCAGATGGCAGGTTAACAATAAGTCTGGGGGTTTCCACCGCCACCCCGGCTATAATGTCGAGCAGCTCAGGAAGGACCGCTGTTACGTGGCAGGGAGCCAGGTACGCAATCAATAGGCCTATCTGAATCCCCTGACCCCACTTCACAAGGAGGGACTCACATCC
Source organism: Arizona elegans (assembly GCA_022577455.1). Lineage (NCBI taxonomy): Eukaryota > Metazoa > Chordata > Lepidosauria > Squamata > Colubridae > Arizona > Arizona elegans. The sequence goes on from JAKOOJ010000001.1 coordinate 164,377,319, forward strand.
GGCTATCTGAGGAACAGTGGCCTCCCTCGGGCAAAGACTTTCTCTAATGATTGCTGCCACTCCCCCACCCCTTCCCTGAGTCCTTGGCTGATGGAATGCACGGAAACCTGGTGGGCACATTTCCACAAGGGGAACTCCTCCCTCCTGGCCTAACCAGGTCTCCGTAATCCCTGCCAGGTCAGCACCCCCCTCTGAAATAAGATCATGAATGAGGGGGGCTTTATTTACCACTGACCTGGCATTACATAACATCAGCCGTAGACCCAGGGTCTGAGACTCTGAACAACCCGGGAAACGAGCAGTGCTTTGGGGGTCGGAGTGGGCAATCGCTCGTAAACAACGAGTGCGCACTCCCGAAACATAATATGGCCCCCTGCAGCCATCATATCTGCCCCTCCCACTTACTATACTAATGCCCATTGCTTCATCCCCCTGCATCCTTGTCAGTTTTCTGTCCCCATCCTCCCCACCATGATTATGAGACCCATTACCCCTTTCAATGGATTTATGGATCCCCCCAGATCCATTCCCACAATCCCTCCCAGAACCTCTTAAAATAGAACTTAAAGATTTATCTAAAAACCCCCAAAGCCATCGGTTTTTTGCAAACCACCTCTCAGGGTTCCAAAACCCATCCTCAAGAGCGGCCCTTGATAATGAGAGGGCCAGACATGTGAGAGGGGGGAATCTCGCAGTGCAAGGAGCTCCGCAGTTGAATACATCAAAGATAGGAGCGAGTTGAAGGAGATGAAGGATCATTTTCTTCTAAGAGTGTTAGAGATGGTTAAGACAGGTAATTTAAAATAAGGGAGGAAATAGATGTAAAAGGGAGACCAGTATGTTACAAATGTCAATACATCGGAACATCATCGTCCTCTCACGACGATGGGAAGTCTTGTGGTTGTAGTAAGTCCATCCAAAGGAGGTGGGGGTAGAGGTCTCAAAGGGTCGTCCTCTCACAGCGACCAAACCATTTGAAACAAACAAAGAGAAGGTGGTCTATCTCCCCATAATCTAAGACTCTCGATGTCTGTATCTCCTCCAGTCCTGATACCAGCGATGGTCGAGGATTAGATCAAAAAAGTAAGGCGGAGATCATTCCCCAAAGATAGGAAAGAAATCCCGAAGCAAGGAGGACAGGACTCCAGCCCATGTTGCTGCTCCACCAGCTATTTAAAATGTGGAAAGGAAGGGTATAGAGCAGCTGACTGCTGAACACCACGCCCAAATCCAAAGTGAACACTCAGTCTCACAAAAAGGAAGGCAAAAGCTCCACGAAGGCTTGAGAAAACAGCCCTAAGAGGAGTGGAGGTCCTCAAATTCACACTATCATCCAGGAATGGAGAGAGAACTCCAACCATGCCGGCCAAGACCCCAGCAGAAATCAACAGTGCAATGGATGATGATCCCTTAGTAAGCAATCCGTAGCTTTGGTGACAATCCCAATAGAACTAGTCATGCCTTCCTTGGGTTGTAAGGAGAACTTGACTGCCTTATTGGACTTGGGTTGCACAAGATGATGCCTGGTCAGCCGTAGCATAGTGGAAAAACTGTGATGCAATTTAGGGAGATGAAGGTACCAGTAGTCTTTTGCCAGCTAGATGGATCAGTAGCAGGGGCAGCCCCACAACATTTGTTACCAAGCCAATAAATATGAAAATGGGGCCACATGAGGAGGTCCTAAGTTTCATCATAGCACTGGGCATGGATAGACCCATACTGCTAGGTTTGGCATGGATGTTGAAATGGAATCCTTCTATAAATTGGAGGAAGTGGATACTAAAAATTTGGTGGAGAGTGCCTGAGAGGGAGTCAAAAGGGAAGAAACTGCATACTGCTCCTAGCCACCTAGCAAAAACTGAAAGGAGAAAATGGCACAGTGGCACAAGAACAAACAAAAGAGGATTCCTGGATCCCTGAAGAATACTAGAATTTACAGGAGGCTTTTAGTTAAAATGATTCAGTCATACTTCTTCCTCACTGCCCTACAAATTGTTCCATAGAAATATTGCCCGGAGCCAAACTCCCCAAGACAAAGCTATATTCCATGACCCCAAGGGAGCTTAGTGAGCTCCGGACATTCATAAATAAGGACCAAAATATGGGGTTTTATCCATGCCCTCTCATGACTGCCCCAAAATAATAGTTCCAAATCATGGCATGTAGCCCCTATTGTAGCCCCTCACTATTTTGTGGGAAGAAAGATGAGTCCCTATGCCAGTGTACTGATTATCATTGGCTAAATGTGATTTGTATCAAGAACATCTACCTCCTGCTACTAATGAAAGAAATGCTGACTTGTTTAGCCAAATGAGGTGTCATCCCTGGAGGCCATCTTTTTCTTTCGATCTTCAGGGCTGCCACACTTAGTGCTGTTGGGAACTGGGAGGGGGGATTGCATGGAGTTCCAGGGATATATAGCTATAATAACATTCTTTTCTCTGAGAGTCAAGGACAACCAGCCAGGACATGGAGTGGCACGACTGGAAGGCATCTCCAGTTGGGACGGTGCATTGATTGGACCACGTGATGGACATATGGGTGCTGGGGCAAGGACTTGGACTTTCCTTTGGGTGGAGAAAACCTGGAAGCTTTCAGATTCAGGTTTTCCCAGATGTGCCAATATGACATCTCTAATAAAATGGAATTTTGAGGAACTTTTAGCCTTGGAGTCTTCTTTCATTGGGGGTGTTATTTGGAACCCTGACACGAGGATCTTTACCAAGTTAGACATCTGAGAATGTATAGAGCCTACAGTACAAGCTGCACTGGCTCCCGGTGGTCTTCTGGGTGTGATTCAAGGTGTTGGTTACCACCTTTAAAGCGCTCCATGGCTTAGGACCGGGGTATATACGAGACTGCCTTCTGCCATCAACAACCTCCCACCGGCCAATACGCTCCCACAGAGAGGGGCTCCTCAGGGTGCCGTCAGCCAAACAATGCCGACTGGCGACACCCAGGGGGAGAGCCTTCTCTGTGGGGGCACCAGCCCTCTGGAATGAGCTGCCCCTAGAGCTTCGTTTTAGCCCCGACCTGCGTACTTTTCGCCGCATCCTTAAGACCCTTTTGTTCCAGCAAGCCGGACTGGCCTAGTACTAATTTTATAATGGGTGTATCGCCAAATTTCGCTGGCCAAATTTTATATATTCAATTTTAATTGGTTTTAAATTTTATAAATCTATGTGTTTTAATATGGCTGTACACTGCCCTGAGTCCTTCGGGAGAAGGGTGGTATAGAAATCTAATAAACTTCAAACTTCAAACAGAGTGTGTATTAGAGGGAGATGAATGGAAAATGGTTTTCAATTGGTCAGGGCTGTGCTGAAAAAGCTTTGTGCCACACAGTTATACATCAAACTTTCCAAGTATGAATTCTACAAATGGAAAATAGACTACTTGGGCTATTGCATCTCCCACCTAGATGTGGAGATGGATCCTGAAAAAGTATGAGCCATTTTAGAATGGGCACCACCATGCACCCGAAAACAACTTCAGAGCTTCCTAGGGTTTGCCAACTTTTATCAGCAATTCATCCAGTCTTTCACACAGATAGCTCTGCTCCTCACCAATCTCTTAAAAACAAAGGGGGACAGAAAACACAAACACAAACCAACCCCTAAAGTAGACAATGGAATGCCAAGCAGCATTCAAGACGCTCAAACGTCTGTTCGCAGTGAGCCTATGCTAAAATATTTGGACTCAAACACCCCTTTTGTCATTCAAGCTGATGCCAGTGACATAGCAGTCAGAGCTGTCATACTCCAGAAAAATGACCAAGGAGTCACTCTTGAGCTCACACTTCTAAGAAATTGTCTGACTCTGAGTGGAGATGGGTGGTTTCGGAAAAGCAGGCATATGCAGCGTGGTGGGCGCTCTTAATGTGGAGGCACTTTTTCTGGAAAGGGAAAAAACATTCATTTTTTATCGACCACAAAAATCTAGAAGCTTTAAAAACTTTTGTCCGATGCCCTCTCATGACTGCCCCAATATAATAGTTCCAAAGCTGAAATCGTTAGCCCAGTTATCTTCTCCCAACAGTGGCAACCCCCACCATTACCAGAGCACAGATAAAACTCACCCCGCAAATGCCAGATGAGTTACTGGTAATGCTGAAAGGGGCTTTAGAAAAAGATGATTTGTTCAAAACCACAAGGCAGAATGCAACATACGGGGTGGCTTAACCTGGATGAGGGCCAAATTGTAAATACCAGAGAATCAGTGCAGAGACTCCTCCAAAGAAGCCACGACTCAAAGACAGCAGGACATTTTGTAAAAACTTTCCACCTAACAAAATGTCAATTCTGGTGGTCATCTCTGAAAAAGGATATTGAGAACTATGTGGCTAGCTCCCTCTCTGTTCATCAGCAAAGAGGTGTCCAGGGAAAACCCCAGGTCTCCTACAACCAGTAGCAAAACCCCAAGCATGCTGGAAAGAGTTCCATTGACTTTATAGTGGAACTATCAGAGAGCTCAGGAAACATGATGATAACCAACCTCTTCTTCAAACAGGTGCACTTCATGCCTTGCCTGAAGATCCCCAGAGCAAGTACACTAGCCAAGCTCTTCATGCAATAATAGTATATGGGAGTTATTTTATCAATGGTTGGAGAATAAATATGAAAATTAAAAATAAAAGCAGAAGAGTGAAATATTGAAAAGGTCAAAGTCAAATACAGTAAGCTAAGAACAGAAATGTTACAATAGTAGATATGTTATGTATTAGTATTAATCCAAGAATAGATAAAAATGACGAATGTGGTTGTAAATTTTAATGGTTATTGCACAAAACATTTGTACTCAGATGACACACTGTTTAATGAAAGATGAAATGTTTGTATTAAAAGAAAAATTTAAAAATGTTAAAAAAGAAAAAGAAAATAACGTATCAGGGAGCAAAATGATTGTGTTTAACAAGGAAAATGAAATTAGCAATTGCATAAATAGTGAAAAAAAACTGAGTAGGAATTTGAAGCTGTGTACCAATAGAACGTTTATTGAAGCTGTGAAAATGGGGGAAAAATACAATGTGCAAATAGTGGTAGAAAACTAAGAGGTCGTAGCTAGTTAAGAGGAGTGAGTGTAAAAATGAAAATAACTATGCATAAAACCATAATGGAACCGAGAATTCAGTATATCAACAACCACAGAACAAAGTCAAATGCTCTGGGAAAATTTATGTATAAGATACTGTGCTAAACAAGAAGACAACCCATCATATTATCAGCTGGAAAATCATGCAGAGATCTGTTCAGTTTGATAAGTAATTTATTTTCCAGCATATTTGTCTTTCACTGATAGCTGAAAACTCCCTTGGATGCACTGTTTACTAAAGTGGATAGGATTTTAATATAGGAGTTACAAAAATATCTGAGCCAATAATATCCAACATTTCATAACAAACAATTCTGACAGTCAAGATCCTAGTCTGAAAGCTAATTGCTGGATATAATGCCAATAGTGCAATCACAGTTCAAGAGCTCTTAAACCAAAACAGGCAGCACAAAAAAATAGTAAAGTAAAAAAAATTGCCATGGGAAAAGGCTGGAATCCATTTATTCAGGCAGTTAAGAATAATTTAAAAATTCTGGTTTTTGGCATAGTACTGCCATTAGCAGTAATGCATCTCAGTGGGAGAGTGCTATCCCCAGAACACAAGGAATGACATTTTAATGGAGATATGTCTAACTAACTTGTCTATTGTAATATGGAAGTCCTCTTTCAATGGTCATCCATGAAAGGAAGATTATGGATTTGATCTCTCATCTAAAATTAGAGAAGACTTTAGAGATAACTAAATAACTCCTGAACTAATTAAAAAGTACTATAAATACTGAGTACTCTTGGGAATAGCAGAGCATAACGTAAAACAATAAATTAAAAGATTCTCCAATCTTTCCTTATTAAAAAGCAGGAAGTACAGATTGATAGTCAAATGTGCTACAAAAGTTTTCGTCTTTGCTCACAGAAGAGTCTTTACTTAGGGCTCACTGTAGTGTTTTCCTTCTTATTGTTAAAATAACTTCGCCGCTTGGAATGCTGATGCCTCTATGCCATGGTGATGAAGAAGTTGAGACAACTGAGCTGTGCTGTAGTGACACTTCTACAGAGATACTTGCACTGTTTTTATTTTTTCAATTCTGACTACAGGCTGCTCAAGTAAATGGTATTTGTTTTTCTTATTTTGTGACAGCAATTCTTCTATAAGATACAGTATTGTAAAATTTTGTGCAGTAGCACATAAGAGTTGCAAAGTACCATTAGATAATAAACCCTTTTTATTTTGTTGCCATTCTTGCTGCTGTTACTTTCAATCAGTCTTGACTCCTTGCCATTCTTTGGCAGATCCATGCAAGTTTTTTTTTGGCAACATTTTCAGAAGTTGCCACTGTCCTTTTCCTAGGGCTGAGAAAGAGTTGCAAAGGGGACACTTTAAATGGAGCAATTAGCTCATTTCTCCGTCCGGGCGAAAAGTGCTTGGTCACCTATGTGGTGCTTGGGAATGAAGCAAATTTGCTGTTCGCAAGCAACCCATAGGTGAACAAACACTTTTTGCTTGGATGGAAAAATGATGGAGACTCAAAGCTTTGTGTGCTTGCAAAGGGAATGGTTTGAAACGGAGCTCCATTTCAAAATGTTCCCTTTGGAAGCACACAAAGCTTCGTCTCCCTCTGGGTGAAAAGTGCGCAGCAGAGCCAGGCAGAGGAGATCCCAATGTGCTGCCCACTCCATCCCACAATCTCTCGGCTTGCCTACGGCTGCACCAAGCAGGCACACGTGCAGGGCTTCAGGATCACCTGCCTCTCCCATCCCCCATGCCTCTGCTTCCCGCAAGCCTCCAGTGAGTCAGGCAGCCACACAGTATGATGAACACCATTGGCCCCGCACCCTCATTGCCTCTCATGCTGTCCACGCCCATCCCCCAGGCTTATTTTCGGGGTTGGGCTTATATTAGGCCCACCCCAAAAAAATCAAGCTAGGGCTTGTTTTTGGGGTGGGTCTTATTTTCAGGGAAACACAGTACTTTCATCAAGTCAGTATCATATTATCATCCCCTTTCCTCAAAAAACTAAGGATATATTTTATTTAAACTGTACATGCTACCTGTGAGTTCAATTGGCTTTTAAAGTTGCAGTGTTCATAAAGTAAAACCCTCATTTGTCATCTATTATCCATTTACAAGAATGATGGGAAGCCTAGGATAGTGGTAATGCTTACCCATACCAGAAACGAGGATCATTGGAAATGCAGTGGTTGAGATTTCGCTGAGCCAAAGCCTTTTTTTTATTTAAAACAAACTCTTGCAATTTCATTTTTACTTCTGTACTTGCCACTGCACCTAAAATACCAAACCGAAAGAAAATAGATATAACTACATAAAATTGATGAATTAAGTCTCAAAGAGTTATCTGAAATTTTTAACCTTTCCAATATTAATATCAACAATATCAACAATATTTTTATAATGTGAAATGGGTACAGAATTAGAACCAGTACTTGAAAATAGATAATTATGTTTATCTTCTTCCTATAAGCAGAAGATCAGTTAAGTAAGATTTCAGGAATAAAATTATACAGCACTTACAGAAGTTATTTAGCTTTTGTTTAAGTAAGGATTCATAAAATGGAGGATTTCTACATATTGATTTTTTTGTCATATCAGCTTATGTACAGAAAAAAATCTGTCTTAAAAATAGTTCATTTTCCTTCATTTTATTTGAGCAATTCTATATAATTATTATTATATAAATAATTTGGTTTATTAAATAGAAAACATGGTATGTAAAGCAGGAATGAATTTTGAGTTCTCTCTTTTGCTACATTTCTGATTTAGAAACATAATTTTCTGTATTCCTGTAAGCGTCCCTGTGATTGGTCGGAAAGGTAAACAACCATGGGGAAGCTGCAGCCACCCCATGTTTGAAGAGGTTCATATGTAGCTTTTGGAAGGGGGTGGGTCTGTTGCATCTTTGAATGGCCATTAAGTGACCGATTGTATATAGAAGACTATATGTAAATATCTCTAAGAATTTTAACCATCTATCCAAAATGTGCAATTTCCAGCCTTTCTCAACCACCAGAGTCCCAGAAATCTACCATGCATATGATTCTGTAATGCCTACATAAAAATTAAGTTAGTAGCAGAATGTTTGTCAATTATGAACATTCAATGTTGCAGAATGCAAGAGTTAGAAGGTCTGTTCCTATATTTCTTACAAATATCCATAATATTGGAATGACAGTTGAAACTGTAAAGTTTGATTGACTTGGTAACACAAAGTGGTGGCTTTTAAATACATGAATGAAATTGAAAACATGGCTGATCATCTGCAACACATTTAAGGTGTGAGGTTCTGTCAATATGCACAGCATTCAGTCCAACTGCCCTTATCAAACTAGAAAAGGCAAGAACAATATCCCCTCAGAGCTGGTGTCTTACAGCAATAGGTAAAAGGGACCTATAAAGTATGGGAACAAAGCTAAACAAAAATGGTTAATAAAATATTGAAAGTAATGAAGGAAATCCGATAACAGTATCATAATCCTCGCAATGTTTTCACTGTGATTTATTATTTATTGTATGGACTATTCACATCATATTTTAACAAAAAAGAACAGAGTAAAATACAAAACACAGCATATAAAATCTGAAATCTTAATAGGAAGATTACAAATATCTAAGTTGCAAATATATTTTTTTATTTATATTTATTTGTTGCAACCAAGAAATCAGCAGAATCTCCATTCACAGCAGAAAACTTTTTAAGTTCTTCTCAATAGAAATAGAACTAGAATAACAGAGTTGGAAGGGACGTTAGAGATCTTCTAGTCCAACCCCCTGTTTAGGCATGAAACCCTACACCACTTCAGACAAATGGTTATCCAATCTCTTCTTAACAATTTCCAGTGTTGGAGCATTTACAACTTCTGGAGGCAAGTTGTTCCACTGATTAATTGTTCTGTCAGGAAATTTCTCCTTAGTTCTAAGTTCCATTTTAAGTTCTCAATGAACTTTAAGCAGTCAATGAAATACAAGATTTTTTTTGATATTTTTGTTGCAGAGAAATATGTCTATTACATAACCATAATACCTAGCATGCTTTTACTTACTTTCTTTTCCTTTCTCTTTGTTTTTAAGCTGCTGGAGCTTCTGTTCCCTGTGTTGTTTCTCCAACTCTTGCTCCTGCCGATGCTGTTCTAATTTTCTCTGGTGTTCCAATAGTTCCTGTTGATGTTTCATTGCTAAAATCTCCTGCTGCTGCTGTTAAGCCAAGAAAATAGAAGGAAGGTAAAAATGAACACGATCCTTAACCACTCAAGTACTTAAAATGTCATCTTACTACCTGTAAAAATAAAGCATTTTAAATCAAGGACAAAATTACCTTCTAAATAAGAAACCAAGGGAGAAAATGAAGAAAAGATAATATCACACCATAGATTCTGGCAAGCATACTAAACAGTATTTTGCAACATAATTCTGTATCATAAATTGTTTTTCAAAAAATCACCATAATTTAAAAATTCCATAACTTCTACAAAACAGAAGCAGAATTATAGTATTCAACTTTGCAATAAGGGCAAATATCTGTAGCTCAGGTGTATGATGAGGGTGAAGGTTCCTTCTCCAAGGTTGTGGGTTAGTTTCCGAATGTTACCATGCTAGGTATCATCTTCAGCAGAGTTTGGGGGATATCAGTGTCAGTCTTCTTCTGTTTATAAGGGCTTCAGGTGTGAGTGCATCAAGTGAGAGTCTTCTGATGGGTCAGCTGTGAGTCATCAGTGAGACTTGTGATGGGTCTTGTGATAAGGAGACTACATCAGTTCAAGGCAGTGGTGAAATGTAAAATTTGTTAGTACCAGTTCTGTGGTAATGTGACTGGGTGGGCGTGACCAACTTTTTTTTTTATAACTTTTAAAACCATTTTTTCTACAACCGCTTTGGCCAAAGGTTGTTAAAAAATGCTTTTAAAAGCCTCTGACGATCCCAGCTGAGTTGCCTGATCAGCAGAGGCTTTTTTTCTTCTAAAAACATTTTTTCTACAACCTTTTCAGCCGAAGAGGTTGTAAAAAAATGTTTTTAAAAGCCTCTGACGATCCCAGCTGAGCCACACAATCATCAGAGGCTTTTTTTTTACTTTTAAAAGCATTTTTTCGGCCGAAGAGGTTGTAGAAAAAATGCTTTTTTTAAAAAAAAAAAAGCCTCTGATTGCGTGGCTTAGCTGGGCATGGGGGGCGGGGGCAGGGATTTTTGCTACCGGTTCTCCGAACCACCCGCCTCCATCGCTACTGGATCGGGCGATCCAATCCAAACCGGGAGCATTTCACTCCTGGGTCAAGGTCATTGGGAGATGAACTGCTGGTAGAGGGTTTGCAAGGGTTGATTGAGAATCAGTGCTATCTCTGGTTGGCTGTGCGGTTTATTTGGATTCTGTGGGGTTCATAGGCTGATTGTACATCAAGAGCAGTGTTTCCCAAACTTGACCCTTTGAAGATGTATGGACTTCAACTCCCAGAATTCCTCAACCAGGGATACTGGTTGAGGAATTCTGGGAGTTGAAGTCCATACATCTTCAAAGGGTCAAGTTTGGGAAACACTGATCAAGAGCATAGCGGATGGTAGCGTGGCCGATGATATTTGTGTTGCTCCAATCGAACTGGTGCTGTTTGTTGTCGGCCATGCTACCATTCACCATGCTCATGAGTTCATCAAAGCCTGACACTCCACAAGCAATATCATCAACAGACACATTGGAGCAGCGGGGAACTACCAGAGGACTGGAAAAGAGCTGATATGGTTCCCATCTTCAAAAAAGGGGAAAAAACAGATCCAGAAAACTACTGATCAATCAGCCTAACCTCAATACATGGGAAGATACTGGAAAAGATAATTAAAAAACAGATCTGCCAACATCTAGAAACAAGTAAAGTAATAATTATAGTCAGCATGGGTTTGTTAAAAACAGATCATACCAAACCAATCTTATTTCATTTTTCAACATAGTGACTAAATTAGATCAGCAAAATTCTGTGGATATAATATACTTAGACTTCACAAAGACATTCGACAAAGTAGACCACAATCTACTTCTTGGTAAGCTAGAAAAAAGTGGGACAGATTAGCGGTGTCAAACTCAAGGCCCGCAGGTCGGATCTGGTGCTAAAATCCAGCCCACAAGGCCAGCCTGGAAATATCAGCCCGTTTTTGGCCTCCCCAGCCTCCAGCAGCACTCTGTTGGCCAAAAACGCAGCCTCCGCATAGCCCGTTTTCAGCCTCCCTGGCCTCAAGAAGCATTTTGCCGGCCAAAGATGGGTGGTATAGAGGCCCCATGCGGTCTCTGCGTGACGTGTTTTCAGCCTCCCTGGCCTCCAGCAGCACTCTGCTGTTTTCAGCTGGCAGAATGCTACAGGAGGCCAGGATACCGAAAATGGGCCATGTGGTGGCCTCCGTGCAGCCCATTTTTAGCCAGCAGAGTGCTGCAGGAGGACTGGACTGGATTACAATTATGTGGCCTCAAGTAAGTACCTGATCTGGATAGAAAACAAGCAATATCCTATGTTAATACTACAGTTTAATGCCAGATTTTACATACTATAGGTCCATTTAATCTACAATCAACAACCTATAATTGACAGCCAGTTCTATTTACTCTCCTGGAAATTTATCCCTGCTGTTAGATCTTGTATTATCATGTTATTTATGCTATTGTATTTTTATTATTAGTGGAGTAATAAAAATGCAATAGTATAAATAGCTTTTCTGCCTGGAAAAGCAATTTACTATTAAATAATAGAGTATAATTTTAGAAATAAAAAGTTTAGTGGAATATGAAAAATAAGTAATAAATACCAGTAATATCTGGTAGAAGAGATAGGAAAACAGTTATAGTAAAGAACTGTGGAAAGAAAGAAGGGGAAAAAATGCATCTTGAACCTGTGTCAAACGCCTACCATGGCCACAGCCACCCCAGCCACTGCCACCATGACCACCACCATCATCCCGACCCTCTGAGGTCAAACACAACCCTGATGCAACCCTCAATGAAATCAAGTTTGACACCCGACCTGATAGATAGCATCACCACCAGATGGATTTGTAACTGGCTGACAAACCATACTCAATGAGTAATCCTTAATGGGTCTACGTCTACATGGAGGAAAGTAAGCACAAGGTTCCAGTACTCTTCAATATCTTCATAAACGACTTAGATGAGGGAATAGAAGGGGAACTTACCAAATTCGCGTGTCAGGATTCCAAGTAACACCCACAACGAAAAAAGACTCTGAGGCATGAACTTCCTCAAAGTTCCATTTTATTTGAAATGTCATATTGGCATATCTGGGAAAATCCGAATCTGAAAGCTTCCAGATTTTACCCACCCAAAGGAAAGTCCAGGCCCTGCCCAGCACCCACATGTCCATCACATGGTCCAATCAAAGCACTATCCCATCTGGAGATGCCTCCCAATCACACTCCCCCAGGTGCAGGGCAAGTTGTTGTTGTCTCTCTGAGAAAGGAATGTTATTATGACTATATATCTCCCTTGCTCCATGCAATCCCCCCTCCCAGTTTCCCACAGTACTAAATATGGCAAGCCAGAAGGCCCAATGCAAAATATGGCTTCCAGGCCTGACAGCCCCGCTCCCATCAGAAGATTGTGTCCTGTAACGAGAGTAACACAGGGGGTCAATTCAATAAACTAACCACCTCTTCCCCCCCCCACAGGGGGACCCTTTGGCTTATCAAGGTATTTATCATGGAATTGTTTTACTAGTCTGTTTTTAAATCCCAGCTTTTAACCCAAGTAGCTTCAGACAAAGGGTACCCTTTCCAATGAACTAAATATTGCAGTCGACCTCTATATAATCTAGAGCCTAAAATCTTCTTTATTCCATAATGGGTTTCTCCTTGCACCACTATAGGTTTGGGAGGTAGTCTAGTCTGAGGCAGGGTGGATAAAAATGAATGATTTTTTTTAAAAAAATAAAAAAAAATCAGATTTTTTTTTATTTAAATCGGATGTTTTTAAATAAAATGCTTCTTGAGGAAAATATATTACCATCCAAAGGTTATTCCATCATGAAATAAAGATTAGTTTTTTAATTATGTAGAATAAGGCTGTATATTCCTTCGGGAGTAGGGCAGTATACAAATCAAAGAAAAGAAAAGAAAGAAGAAAGATATGTTTAATTTTTTTGGTAAATAAATTCCATTAATCCATTCACAATGTCATGCTCTTCCAGAGGTTTTTGTAAGATTATTGGACAGTTTCTCTGCCTACAAGATATTATCACAGATGATTGGTTTACTTTTGCAGTTCTCAAAACTGAATTTGACTCAGCAGAGATCACATGCCTCTTCTTCACAGCAAAAATGTTATAACATGAACAGAGTTGAGAAAAAGACCTTAATCCTATTGTTCTACAAACCTATGAATACAGAATCAACCCCTTCAGTGCTAAGTTTCAAGAAGTTCAGTGAATAGAATAGAAACAATATTTTTCTGATTGTTTGGAGTGGAATAGACCTGCACAAGAAGAAAGTGAAACTAAGTGTGAGGAGGAAGGGGCAAGCAGACAAGCAGTACAAAATGAAAGTGAAACTTTCTGAGCACAATACTGCACAGCCACAGACAGACAAGTCTTTGGATCTTTTTGTGTGTATGACCTGAGGTTTATCACATTCTTTCCTTGGAGGAAAAAACCTATAATGGCAGCAGGCCGTAAAAGAGACTCAGTTTGGCAATATATATATATATATTAAAAAGGTTTTTATTTTATGATCAAACAAGTATACAATATAAGCAATCAATCGAACTATCATCAAGAAGAAGAAAAAAAAATTTTTTTCTAATCCATCTAAACTCAATCTTCAACCCCTCCTCACCACCCACCACCCCCGACTTCCCAGAACAAAAACAGGGCATAGAATTCACCAAACATTCGCTAAAGTAAACTAGCTAACTGCAAGATTTAATAGCTCCCAAGACTTTTACAATTTCATCAATCTCCCTTTTTATAGACTCAAAGTAGCATATAATCCAATAACTCTAAGAGTTTTAAAACCATTAACAAATATTAAGCATTCAAACCTTAAAAAATCTCTTAATATATCAATAAGGTATTCAATTCATTTACTTAAACATTTTCCCCCTCCTACTTTTCTCGAAATTCAGATATTTTGAAATCTTATAACAAAAAGTAAACCTTAAATATTCAATTGTTAAATTTCTACATTTTCCGCCTCCGTTGTTTCCCTCCAACTTTTAAAATTTTAAAACATAAACATTAACGTTTTAATTAACCATTAATACATAAACTAGAAAACCAAAAAAGATTAATCTTACATTCTTACTCTCAAATATTTTAAAAATCTTAAAGCAAAAAATAAACCTTAATTAATCATAATCTGTACATTTACCCCCTCAGTCTTTTTTCCTCCCTCCAACTTTTAACTCCTAAAACATAATCATTTTTAGCCATTATCATTATTTAAATTTCTATATTTTTTGAAACATAATCATTTTAATTAACCATTAATGCATCATATTTAAAAATCAATATTTAAATTTGTACATTTTCCCCCTCAGTAGTTTTAACACCTAAAACATACTCATTTTTAACCATTAATAGAACAACTGCAAAACCAAAAAGAAAGGTTAATCTTCCATTCTTGCTTTCTTTTTATATTTTTTCCAGTCTTTCTGCATCCCTCCTACTTCTCTTTTGAGGAGGTTTTTAATTTTAATTTGAGGTTGATGTAACTGCAAAGATTGTCCCCTTTTTGAAAAAATTTCCTCTGATTTAGAGCCCCCATGTCGCCTCTTCTTGCTTATATAGATCTGTTCATTCCTTCGTCTGTAAAACCAAAGATTGTCAGGAGTTTGTGAAAAAGAGTTCAATTGTTTCTTTTCTATTAAATGTATAAATACCACTGGCAAATCTCCTTCATCCTCTAAAACTTTGGAAGGCTGATCATTTACTACTTTCTTCCAGACCAAGTCGTAATTTTGAAAAATTCTGTCAATTTTTTCAAAAAGAGCAGAGAATAAGCTTGAAAATTCTTGAGAAAATTCTTGAGAACCGACCAGTTCCACCTTCTCTGCTTCAGTCAAAATGTCTCCTGCATTGTCATCATGCTCCGTACTTGCTTTTGTCTCCTCCATCATTTCTGTTGTTATCCCTTTGAGAATTGCTATTTGATTACTTATAGCTGCAGTATGATTATACATGGCTTCTTTTATAAATTCTGTAAATTCTGCATTAGGATCCTTGTAGCTCTGTAAATCAGACAACTGTATCATTTCTGAGACCGCCAAAGAGCTTCCAGCACTTTCAAAATCTCCTTTCTTGGAAGCCATTTTATTTTAAAAAGATTTTCTTTCTTTCCACAACCATAAAGTCATAAACTCACAACCATCCTCTTGAGCAACTTTCAGCAATTTCTTTATAAATCACCAAATGAAATGATCTTTTCCCAAACAGCTCTTTAAAATCTAATCCAGCAATTTAAAGCCAGTCTCTGAGCACGAGTCTGTTAGCAAGCACTTTCCTTTCTAGCTTTCACTTTTAAAATTGCAACAAAAACGCCATCTTTACTTCCAGCTCAGAAAATTCAATTAGAAACATTGTATCCCCGGAGTTAAGCATTATACTTGCAAAAAGCTTGTCCTCCTGCTTCCGTTCCGCCTGCTTTTTTGAAATCATTTAATCTTCTATTTGACAGCAGAAATTGGACGTGATGCCTAGCTCTGTAAAAACAGAGTCCCCCCGGATTAGAGAAGATTCGGATTATTATAGCGTATGGGACAAGTGGTACGGATGGCTAGAGAAGAGGAAACTGAAATAAAAAGGAAAGAGACCAGAACAAGAAATAGTAAAATGAAATAGTAAGAGAAGATGTATTGGGGATGGTAGGAAGGATAAGATGGCAAGGAGAGGATACACGGATAAGCAGGAGACAAAATTTATGTATTTACTAATTTATAGTAAAAGATTATTATATATATATATATATATATATATATATATATATATATATATATATATATATATATATATATATATATATATAATTTTCTTACTTCTTCGTAGGGTCTATGTGTGTTTTTCTTCTAGCCAGGTTTTCCCTACGTAGCCAAGGTTTTTTTGTAGCTCCAGCTCAGTAGAATCTCATCTACTCGGTTCTGGGCTTTTTTCCTTTCTAACACCTAGCAAGCTGTAACTGCTAGGTGGGAGACCTAAATAGATCCATTTCTAGCTCGTTAGCTGTCATCAGTAGGCCACACCCATCTCCTCCCTGTAAAGGCATAGTATCAATTTTCTTACTTCTTCGTAGGGTCTATGTGTGTTTTTCTTCTAGCCAGGTTTTCCCTACGTAGCCAAGGTTTTTTTGTAGCTCCAGCTCAGTAGAATCTCATCTACTCGGTTCTGGGCTTTTTTCCTTTCTAACACCTAGCAAGCTGTAACTGCTAGGTGGGAGACCTAAATAGATCCATTTCTAGCTCGTTAGCTGTCATCAGTAGGCCACACCCATCTCCTCCCTGTAAAGGCATAGTATCAATTTTCTTACTTCTTCGTAGGGTCTATGTGTGTTTTTCTTCTAGCCAGGTTTTCCCTACGTAGCCTGGTTCTGGGCTTTTTTCCTTTCTAACAGAACCGAGTAGATGAGATTCTACTGAGCTGGAGCTACAAAAAAACCTTGGCTACCCTCACCCACCAGCTCTCCTCCCCTTCTTTTCCCAAAGGGGAGATTTTCAAGTCGTTTGACAGCTGATTAGTGCTGTCAGAACGGCTCAATGGGATCGCGGGGCGGCAGTCTAAAAAGACCATCCTTGGCGCCGCGGACCCAACCCGGAAGTCCAGTTTGGCAACATTTTAATGAAGTTCCTTTACCTATCAGTAAGGCAGGCATGCGTGCAACAAAGAAATGCAAGGCCTGGTGGCCCGAATGAGGCAACTTCATGAGAAGTGCTATGATGAAGATGAGCAAAGAAACACATTTGAACAGGCAGGATCTTCAGGTTGGTAAACATTTTTATTGAATCATATTTCTAAAGACTGCCTTGAACTGTCATGTTTGAGCAAAATTATATTTCTTATTACTGCATGTTACTGTCATTTGGTACAGTTATGAAGAAAAGCAACTATTCCTTTTGGGGCAGTGCTGTGTACAATAAGCAGAAATTGTATAAACAATAAAATAACAGCATTGACTTTTTTCTTTAGGGGAATTCATGGATTCTGGAAACTATCCACCTTCAAGATTACCATCCTCCTGTTCTACAGTTTCAGAGTTATCCATCCAGGATAGTGCTTCATTAGCATCATCATCATCAGATGCCCACAGCCACATATCACTATCACCTAAAAGAAGGAAAAAACCCTTCCCTCCTGGAACCACCATAGATAAGTTTGTGATAAAAACTAGCAGATTAGAAAAAGTTAATTGATAAAAAAATTGCCCAGTTTGTTTATGCAACGAACTCTTCTTTCCGTGTGACTGAGAACCCACATTTCATTAATATGGTTCAGTCACTGAGACCAGGATACAGTCCACCCAGCAGAGCAGATGTTGCAGGGAAACTGCTGGATAAAGTGTATGACAGAGAAATGGAGCAATGTGCAACAGCTCTGGAGGGTAGAATTGTTAACCTAAGTATTGATGGGTGGAGTAATGTCCACAATGATCCTATTGTATGTGCTTGTATAACAACAGAAGAAGGGAAAGTCTTCCTTGCACAAACAATTGATACGTCAGGAAATGCACACACAGCAGAATACTTACAAGGAGTGGCAGTAAAAGCTATAATAACGTGAACAAAAATTCAAATGTCTAGTATGCAGTTTGGTCACAGACAATGCTGCAAATGTATCCAAGATGAGAAGAAATTTAGAAGAGCAGGAAGGAATACAAAGCTAATAACATATGGTTGCAGTGCTCATTTGCTGCACCTCTTAGCCAAAGACTTACGTGTTCCAGAAATAAAGACTAATGATGTTGAAATTGCTAAATACTTCCGTAACAATCATTTTGCTGCAGCAGCTCTGAAAAGGATGGGTGGAACCAAGCTAACGCTCCCACAAGATGTTAGATGGAACTCTGTGGTGGACTGTTTTGAGCAGTAAGAACTGGCCTATTCTGATGACAGTTTGTGAAGAAAATCGAGATAAAATAGATGGCACTGTCACGGCCAAAATCCTCAACATTGGGCTTAAGAGAAATGTTGAACATATGCTGAGCATCTCTGAAGCTTTAAACAAAATACAGAAAAATAGCTGTTTTATTGCTGATGCTGTTGAAATTTGGAAGGAACTGAGTGAACACTTAAAAACAGAACTACACATGGACAGAATTAAATTACAAGCATTAAAAAAACAAATGGGACAAGTACTGTCTCCAGTTCATTTTTTGGCAAATATTGTCAATATCCAGTATCAGGGTCAAAACATAAGTGCTGAGGAAGAGGAGTTAGCTATGACATGGGTATCCAGCAATCATCCATCTGTAATGCCAACTATAATAAACTTCAAAGCTAAGGGGGAACCATTCAAGAAATGGTTGGCTTGACCCCATAGTTTTTGGTTAATTTTAAATTGATTTTAATTGGGTTTGTTTTAAATTGCGGCCAAAAATATTTAATTATTTTTAAATTGTTTTTTAAATTTTGTATGTTCTGTTTTATTCTGGCTGTTCACCGCCCTGAGTCCTGGAGAAGGGCAGTATACAAATTAAAACAAATAAATAAAATAAATAAATAAAATATATGTTTGCTGAAGATATTTTAAAGAAAGTCACACTGGTGAACTGGTGGAAGTCACTTAAGCACTTGGATTTAGAGACTGTTCAAGTAATGATTTCACTTTTAACAGCAGTAGCTTCTTCTGCAGGCGTTGAAAGAATATTCTCTTCCTTTGGACTCATTCATTCTAAATTGAGAAATCATTTGGGACCTGATAAAGCAGGAAAGCTTGTTTTTCTTTTCCAGATTATGAACAAAGAAGAAGATGAAGATGACGAGTGAGCTACAGAGGACAGTATTTAAGCTTTTCATGTGTAGGCTGGGCTGACAGTCTAAGTTTCTTAAAATATATATATATTGTTTAGCCAAATTAGTTAACAAACATGGATGTTTGTTTAAGCAAATAACATATGCTGTAATGTTATTGTTTCAGTTGAATAAATCTATTTAAATTGTTATTATTAAGGTAATGATTATTTTTCTCCTTCCTAAGTACAACAGAAAAGTTGTCCAAATATGAATGATTAACCTATTAAACTGGGGATAAAAAAACTAATATGAAAAGTTGTTATTCTAAAAATCTTCATCTACTTGCATATTAAAGTTATACCAGCAAGAATTAGTCTTTATGTAGAAAACTATGATTTAAATCAAGCCTTACTGACTAGTGATTTAAATTGTGATTTAAATCGTGATTTAAATCAATTTGATTTAAATCAAATCCACCCTGGTCTGAGGTCTTAATCTAGACCCAACTGCTGGTTTCAGCAGACTACAATGGAAAACAGGATGCACTTTCTATATATTGTGGGGGAGGTTAAGCTGAACTGTCACTGAATTAATCACTTTCACCACTGAGAATGGACTTAAAAATCTAACTTTTTCTAGGTAGCTTTAGTCTTATGTATTTGGTCGATAGATAAACCCGATCTCCCACATGGAAAGGAGGTTAAAGAGATCAGTGTTTGTCTGCCTGATTTTTATATGTCTCAGCAGCTTCTGCTAGCACCTTTTTTGTGTTTCCCCAGTCCTTCCTCAGCGATTCCATACATTCTGTCAGGGTCATGGAGGAGGGAGGTTCTCTGGGCAGTTCGGGCATTGGTTCAAAGTCCATGCCGCTGGTGATTTGGAAGGGGGTTAATCTGGTGCTACTGTGCACGCTGTTGTTGTAAGCCACTTCAACAAATGGCAGCAGGTCCGTCCAGTTATGTGGATTACCTAGTTGGTAATCCACATAACATCTTATATATTGTTCTACCATTGCGTTTGCTCATTCTGCAGCTCTGTTCATACTCAGATGGAAAGCCGAGCTAAGTCCTTGGGTGGATCTGACCGAACTCAGGAACTGTCTTCAAAACCTAGCCGTGAATTGGACTCCTCGGTCTGAGATGACCCAGCAGGGTATTCCGTGCAATCGGTAAATCTGTTTGATGAACATTTTCACCAGCTTTTTCGCTGACAGCAACCCCAAACAGGCTGTGAAGTGGGCTTGCTTTGAAAATAACTTGATTACTGTCCAAATGACTGTATTCCTCCCCCCCACCACTCTCTGGGAGTTCAACTATAAAGTCCATTGCAATCTTCTCCCAAGGTCGGCTGGGGCTGGCTACTTGCTGGAGGAGCCCAGGAGGTTTCCCTGGTCTCATCTTTATGGCAGCACAGGTGGCACAGCTTTTCACATAATCCTCTACATCAGTTTTCATTTTCGGCCACCAAAATTGCCTCCTAGCCAGGTGCAGGGTTTTTAAAAATCTGAAAAGGCCGGCCAATCAGTAGTCATGGCTGCGCTGTAGTACTTCCAGTCTCTGATTGGTGGGTCATTTAGTTTAGATCCCTTCCAAGCCAGTCCATCTCTCATGGTCAAGGTATCTTTATTATCTATAAACCATGGGTCAGCTGGAAGCGTGGTTTTCAGTGCAGCTATCAGCTTGTCACGGCCAGGGTCAGGTTATTGTCTGGTTTGACCACTAGTGGTGACTTGTGCAACTGATTGCGAGGGGGGAATGATAGTGTGGACAACATCTTCCCTGCGGCTATTGAATCAGGATTTTCTCAATAGGGCATCAGCTAGTAGATTCTTTCCCACTGGGATGTACTTCAGCTCGAATTTAAACTACCTGAAGTACTGTGTCCAGCAGACTTGTTTAGGAAATAATTTCTTGGGGTTTTTTAGAGCTTTGAGGTTTTTATGATTAGTCCAGACTAATCATAAACGCACTTTATCCCCTTCTAGAAAATTCCTCCAGGAGAGGATAGCCTAACGGACTGTATAGGCTTCTTTCTCCCAAATGGCCCACCTCCTTTTGGTCTTGGTGAGCTTCTTGGACACATAGACACAGGGTAGGAGCTGTCTTTCTGTAGAAGCACCCATGGCTACGATGCTGGCATCCACTTGGATGATGAACTGTCGTTCCGGGTTCTGGGTCGTTCGTGTTGGAGGATAGGCAAAGAGCCATTTTAATTTTTCAAAGACTCTTTGACAGTCCATTGACTAGGCGAGAGGTTGGTTCGGCTGTGGTGCTGTGGAAGGAGGTCCTGTTTTTAAAAGTTCTGTAAGGGGAGGGTGACTTCTGCGAAGACTGGGATAAATTCTTTGTAGAAATTTGTGAACCCCAGGAAGCTTTGAAGCTGTTTCGGGTGCATGGGGGCTGCCAATCTAGCACCGCTTTCACTTTTCCTGGGTTCATTTCCACCGCTCCACTAGATATTTGATAGCCTAGGTAATCTAGGGTGGTTTGATGGAATTCACATTTTGACAGTTTCGCATAGAGTTTTGCAGTGAGGAGTTTTTCAGCACTAGTTTTACCTGCTCCTTGAGAGTTTCGCTGAATATGAGGATGTAACCCAGGTAAACTAGGACCCCTTTATATAGGTGCTCATGTAGCACCTCATTTATCAGCTGCATGAAGATTGCAAGGCCCCTTGCAGGCCAAACGACATGACTTTTAATTGGAAGCTGCCAAGCCGGCAATTAAAGGCTGTCTTCCACTCATCTCCTTCTCTAATTCAAATTAACAGAGTTGGAAGGGATCTGATAGGTCCATGTTGGCGAACCTATGGCACGTGTGCCGGAAGTGGCATGCAGAGCCATGTCGCCCGGCACACGTGGCATTGCCCATTCTTCTTCCGGGTTTCCAGGGCACGCATGCGCACCAGCCAGCTAGTCTGCTGGTTACTGGTGCGCATGCAATGATCAGCTGGCCTTAATGGCTTAGTGCGCGTGCGCACCAGCCATGCCGTCATTGCCCACATGCAGCCCCGGGACTCCGCCCTTTGCCAGCCAGGAGCGCTGCTGCCAGCCACTCCTGTGCACCCGGCTGCCTGCCTTCCTCGTCACACCACCATGAGGAAAGGCCCCGAAGTTGCCCTGCCTGGAATCCACGTGGTCTGCCGCAGGGGGAGGCCAGGTATGGCTGGCTGGATGCTGCCTGGAGCTGAGCTCGAGGCTGGCAGGAGGAAGAACGTTGCCTCTTAGCCGGCTCGAACTGTCTGCTGCTGCAGCCTGCTGCCATCCCCTCTCCCCTGCCAGCTGCTCTTGCCACTGCCAGGGATGCGGCTGTGCGAGAACTGCTGCCAAGGGCGAGGGGGCGGTGGTGGCAAGGATAGGCGGTCCAGGTTTTCCCTGTCTCCGCGCCCGAGCAGACTTCTAGCATAGCCCCAGGCCTCCAGAGGGAGGGAGGGAGGGAAGCCCCCACCTGCTGCTCCTGCCACCGCCACCCCCTTGCCCCCAGCAAGAGCGGTTGTCATGCTGCAGCTTCTCCAGCAGCACCAGGAGCAACTGCCGGGGCAGAGAGAGCGGGGGCAGGCTGGGGTGGCAGGCCGTTCTTGCTGGGTAACAGACTAGCTGCTCCTGGGGCAGGCAGGCAGAAGGAGAAGCCACCAGTGGGGAGGCAAGCTGCCCCAGGAGGATTGGAGGAGAGCGCAGCTCCTCACTCATGGAGATCCACTGCCGCTCTGCTTTCCTTGGCAAAGTGCTTCATTATTGCAGGGCAGGGGACACGGAAGGCACCAGGGGATCTGTGCAGCTACTATCCCACCCCTCCTCAGCCTGGGTCACACCGTGAGGCTCCAACTCAAGGAGAAGATGGAGGAAGAGGGGGGCGAGGGAAGTCTAAACGGCAGCTACCTCAAGCAAGCTGCAGCACTATTACGCAGGGCTCCGAGTGGTTGGAGAAGAGTCAGAAATAGCAGCCAGGGCTGCGCTTTCAGTGGGTAAGCAATGCTGCCTCTGCCATGAGGAACTTTGGACAGAGAGTTCGGGGGCAGGCTGTAGCCGTTCTCGCCAGCTAAGAGACAGGCTGCTCGCACAGCCTGTCCCCACCCTCTCCAAAATTCCCCACGGCAGAGGCAGCATTGCTTACCCGTTGAAAGCCCCAGCCCTGTCTGCTATTTCTGCCGCTTCTCCAACCACTCAGAGCCCTGCATAATAGCGCTGCAGCATGCTTCAGGTAGCTGCCGTTTGGACTCCGCCCCCCCGTCTTCTCCTCCTTGAGTTGGAGCCTCGTGGCATGGCCGAGGCTGAGGAGGGATGGGATATTAGCTGCACGGATCCCCTGGCGCTGCACGTGTTTCCTGCGCTGCAATGATGAAGTGCTTTGCCAATGAAAGCTGAGTCTCAGGCTTCTCCTGAAGCAGCAAGGAGAAGGAGAAGCTGCCAGTGGGGAGGCGAGCTGCCCCAGGAGGAACGGAGGAGAACGCAGCTTCTCACTCATGGAGATCTACCGGTTGGGAAGTGGGTGTGGTAAGAGGTGCGCTGACCAGGAAGCGGTCATGCTCCTTGGCCAGAGAAGGTTGCACAAACCTTTGCTGGAGTGAACATGCAACCCTCTCCTGCCAGGGAGCATGACCGCTTCCTGGCTCACACATTTCTTACAGCTTTCCGTGATCATTTCCCCACTGGTGGATCTCCATGAGTGAGGAGCTGCGCTCTCCTCCAGTCCTCCTGGGGCAGTATGAGAACCGCTCTTGCTGGGGGCAAGGGGCTGGCGGTGGCAGGAGAAGGCTGGGGCTTCTCTCCGGAGGCCTGGGGCTATGCCAGAGGTCTTATCGGGCGGGGAGACAGGGAAGCCCCGGACTGCCCTCAAAATAACGACTTTCCAGGCCCAAAATGGGGCGGAGGGGTGCCCGAAGTGCATGTGCAGGGCACGCATGTGCAATGTGGAGCGCATGCGCAGGGGTCATGTGCGCATGCACATGTGGGAGGGTTCGCATTGCATTATGGGCGCTGGCACACACACGAGCTGTTGCGCGCGCACATACACACTTCCGGCACGCCACGAGAAAAAGGTTCGCCATCTCTGTTATAGGTCATCTAGTCCACCACCACCCCCAAGCAGGAGACCCTACACCATTTCTGACAAATGGCAGTCCAATTTTTACTTGAAAGTCTCAAGTGATGAAGCTCCGACAACTTCCGAAGGCAAGCTATTCCATTGGTTGATTATTCTCACTGTCAGAAAGTTCCTCCTCATTTCTAAGTTGAATCTCTCCTTGGTCAGTTTCCATTCATTATTCCTTGTCTGGCCTTCAGGTGCTTTGGAAAACAGCTTGACTCCCTCCTTTCTGTGGCAGCCCCTCAAGTATTGGACGACGGCTATCATGTCTCCCCTGGTCCTTCTCTTCACTAGACTAGCCATGTCCAGTTTCATATAACCATTCTTCATATGTTTTAGTCTCCAGTCCCTTAATCATCCTGGCTGCTCTCCTCTGCACTTTTTCTAGAGTCTCAACATCTTTTTTATAGTGTGGTGACCAAAACTGGATGCAGTACTCTAGGTGTGGCCTTACTAGGGTTTTATAGAGTGGTATTAGTACCTCCCTTGATCTTGATTGCATGCCTTTGTTAATGCAATTTAGGATTGTGTTGGATTTTTTAACTGCCACTCCACATTGCTGGTTCATATTTAGCTGATTGTCCACTAAAACTGTTCAAATCTGTCAAGATCCATCTGGATCTTGAACCTATCTTCTAGGATGTTAGCTATTCCTGGCAGCTTAGTATCATCTGCAAATTTGGTGAGTTCCCCTACTATTCCCTCATCTAAGTCGTTTATGAAGATATTGAAGAGTACTGGGCCTAAAACGGAACCTTTTGGCACCCCACTGCTTACTTCTCTCCATGTAGACCTAGACCCATTAAGGACTACTTATTTGAGTATGGTTTGTCACCCACTTGCAAATACATCTGGTGGTGAAGCTATCTATCCCACTTTTTTCTAGCTTACGAAGAAGTAGGTTGTGGTCTACTTTGTTGAATACCTTGCTGAAATCTAAGTATATTATGTCCACAGTATTTCGCTAGTCTACAAATTTAGTCACTATGTTGAAGAATGAAATAAGATTGGTTTGGCATGGGGGACTTCCAGGATGACGTCAGTGTTGCGGTCTAAGAAACGGAGCTCCGCTACCTCAGACCGAATTTTTGCGTCTGGAAGTTGGTACCGGTGAGAGCAGACCCTAGAGAGGTCGGCTTGGTAGAGGGGAAATTCTCAGGGTAACAGGGAGTTGTGCAATCCCCCGTTACAGAAGAACCCCTTAAACTTTGGCACGGAAGAGACCGGCTGCAATTGTAAGATCCAGAGGCGTGACGGCCCATGTGAATAGTGAAGGAAGCAAGAAGTGAGAAAACAGCTTGATACATCAGTGAACAGAGACGAGACAGAGAGAGTTATCGGGTTAATTCCCTAATTTGGTGGAAACTAAAAGGTGTGATAAGGAAGTCTCCGAAGAGAGGAAAAGTGGTGCAGTGACGGTGGAGCGAAGTAGCGAGAAGGAGGTGGAAAAGAGAAAAGAAGGAGTTTAGAGGAGTTGAAAGGAAAAGAGAGAAAGAAAGTTGGAAACTGCAGTAAGGACTGTGATTGAATATACTGGGACTGGAAGTGAAAGATCGGAGAGTGCAGATGTAACAATTTTAACAATGAGGATTGGAGTGTGGATTGACAGCTACAGTGACAGTGTAGATTAATAGGAGCAGACCTCTTGGAGAAAGGACTCGGAAAGTAGCGAACGGAAGAGGTTGGGACAGTGCAAAGAATAAGGAGACTGGAAGAAATTAGTAGGAAACTATGTATATTGTAGATTTATATTTAGAAACAAATACCATAGTATATCTCTAGACTTTCCCTATGTTTTTGGCAGACAATCTGAAGATGAACAAGAGTGAGCTGCAAAATGGTATTGACAAACTGTATAGGGTGCATACTAATTATGCACGGCGAAATAAATTGCCACATGAGGTATACATTCAATTTACTAAAAAAACAATTAAGGATGAAATCTATAGGCGAACGAGAGATACAACGATGACATACAAAAGGAAAGAGATTCTGACTCTGTTTAAGTACCCAGAAGGGTAAGGGAACAAAGGCAGAGCTACCACTTCCTCTTCTCCCAACTTATCAAATATAAAATAATGTTCCGGTGGCTTATCCCAGAAGGCCTATTAGTGACCTGGCAAGACAAAAAGATTCAGTTGGATACACTAGAGAAGGCCCAGGAATTTTACGATCAGTGTATAGCAATAGATGAAGAGAGGGAGAGTGGAGAGGAGACAGAAGATAAGAGTCAGGAAGAAGGGAAGGAGTCAAAGTTGGACAGGAGACAGGAGAGGATTGAAAGAGAACAGAAAAAGAGAAAGAGAACAGAGGAAAAGAACAGGGACAAGAACAGGGACAAGGTCAAGGACACACACACGGAAACAAGACTAAGGAAAGGAACCAGGGCAGTTAGTGGAAGGTAAAATGGAAGAAGAAATTAATTTCGATTAATATAAATAGTTTAAACTCCCCAGCCAAAAGGAGACAGATTCTATATAGACTACAAAAACACAATTCAGATATCACATGTCTACAAGAAACTCACATTAAAAAGCAACAAGGACATTTACTAGAAGCCCCTAAATTAGGAAAATTATATTCAGCTCTTGCACCACAAAAAAAGAGAGTAGTTTTATATATTAAAGATTGGCTATAACCGACACAAATTTATGCAGATGAGGAAGGCAGAATTTTATAAATTGAGATAATAATAAGACAGAAAAAATGCTATTGGCAGCTATCTACGCAACGAATATTAGACAGGGAATTTTATTATAAATTACATAAAAGAATAGTGGAATTGGAAATTGAAAATATTTGTTTATTGGGGGACTTTAATGTGGTCGTAGATACAAAACAAGATTATAGATCGGGGAAGAAAAATAAAAAACAGAGAATACTGCCAACCACTTTTTTAGATATGGTGCAAGAGCTGAATCTAAAAGATATCTGGAGAGAATGAAATCCACACAAAAAAATAATATATTTTTTATTCTAACCCACATGATTCATGGTCCAGAATAGATCATGGTCCAGAATAGATATGATTTGGAACTAAGTAAAAATATAGATAAAATAGAAATAGCAACTAACATATGGGTGGATCATAGCCCATTGATAATAAAATGGAAAGGAAGACCTAAATCGAGAAGGAGATGGACCATGAATCAAGGAGTAATAAAAGGAAAAAAGTATATAGAATGGATGGAAAGAGAGCTGGATTTCTTCTTGAAAGAAAATACAAATGAAGAGACAACACTTCAGAACCTTTGTGATACAACCAAGGCTTATATCAGAGGTCTAACGATAGCATACTATCATTAGTAGAGAAATACTATCGTTAGTAGAGAAATAGAGAAAAATGGAAACAACAATTGGAATTACAAGAGAAATTGGAGGAATTGGAATATAAAATGCAGGAGTCCCCGGATAAAAAAATTAGAGAGGAAAGTGATCTGATTAAACATAAAATAAATCTACGTTCCCAAGAGAAAATGGCGCAAAAACTTAAGGCAACAAAGCAGATATACTTTGAACATGCTAATAAGACGGGTAGATGGTTGGCCTATAAACTAAAAAAGGACAAGGAGAAAAGGCTAATAACACAATTACACGATGAGGAGGGGAATATTCACCATTGGTTAGAAGAAAAAAAGAGAACAGCCCCAAATTACTTTGAAACACTTTATACCCAGTAGAAGGTGGAGGAGGAAGATATAAATAAATATTTAAAAGATAGGAA
This sequence comes from Arizona elegans, assembly GCA_022577455.1. NCBI lineage: Eukaryota > Metazoa > Chordata > Lepidosauria > Squamata > Colubridae > Arizona > Arizona elegans. The sequence continues at coordinate 164,405,113 of JAKOOJ010000001.1, forward strand.
TCTTCCGATAATATCAGAGGAAATGAAAGAAATGTTAAACAGCAGAATTACTATGATGGAAATGAAGGCGGCTATTCAAAAACAGGAAAATAATAAAACACCAGGGCCTGATGGCATCCCCTCTGAGTTTTATAAAAAGATACAAGGACCTCTAGAAGTATTATTGTTGAACTTATATAATGAAGCCTTAGGGCAATCAAAATTACCACAGACATGAAGAGAGGCTTTGATATCACTCATCCCAAAGGAATCCATGAACACATAGCAGGTCAAGAACTACCGGCCAATCTCACTGCTTAATGTGGACTATAAAATTTTCACAATAATAGCTGAAAGGGCCAGAAATTTTTAAGTGAAATTATTGATTTGGATCAAAACGGATTTCTTCCAAATAGATATATAAAAGATAATATACAGATGATTCTGGATACATTAAAATACTATGAGGCCATCCGGATAAGCAGCTGGCACTGATGTTTGTAGATACCCAGAAAGCATTCGATAATTTAAACTAGAACTTTCTGATTAACCAATTGGAAATTATGAAATTTGGGGAGAAATTTACGGATTTAATTAGAGCAATTTATTCAAAACAATTGGCCAGCATAATAATGAATGGGGAAACAACAGAGAAGATTGATATAGCTAAGGGGGTAAGACAGGGATGTCCCTTGTCACCCCTCTTATTCATATTATCCCTGGAGACACTATTAATACAATACTATTACCTAGTATCATTTAATACCTAATACTATTAAATTAGGAAAAATCAAATAATTAAAGAATTGAAAATCAAACAGGAAGAATAAAAGGTTCAAGCATTCACAGATGATCTGGTATTTATTATGGAAGATCCTTTGGAGATGGGAACCATCTTAATGCACAAAGTTGAAGAATTTGGTAAGGTAGCAGGGCTTAAAATAAATAAGGAAAAAACTAAATTGTTAATGAAGAATTGTACTAAAAGGCAGGGGGAAGAATTGGAAAGGAAATTGGGGATTCAAATTGCTAAAAAGGTGAAATACTTAGGAATTTGGCTTACGGCAAAATGCTCTACTGTAAAGGAGGATAATTATGATAAATTAATTCAACAATTACAAAAAGATTTGGATATATGGGCCAAACTATAGCTATCTTTAGTATGGAGAATAGCTGTAATAAAGATGAATGTATTACCCAAATTGCTATATTTGCTTCAATCGATACCAATTAGATTAGGGAAACCATTTTTTGAAAATTTAAATAGAATGATAGGTAAATTCTTTTGGCCAGATAAACGTCTGCAAGACTCCAGAATCAAAGGAGGCTTTGGCCAACCCGATTGGGAATTATATTATCAGACGGCAGCAACAACTTGGTTAAAAGATTGGATACAAAAAGGAAACAAGAGAATATTAATACTGGAAGGCCATGACCTTCAATTGGGATGGCATGCGTTTCTTTGGGAAGGGAAAATCAAGATGCATACATATTTCCAGAGACATCTGGTGCGAAATGCTCTGATAAAGATTTGGGATACTATAAGAAAAAATCATTGTATGAAAGTTCCAGTTTGGATATCGATGATGGATATATATATATATATAAACAGTAAATAATAAATTGAGTCAAGTTCGTGTATCTGCTAAGACCTTGGCATAGAATTTAGATGTTTATGCTAGCCCTGCTTGTTGAAACAGAAAGGTCTTCAGGGCACGTCGGAAAGTGCGAATATCTGGGATTATTCGTATTCCAGGGGGTATTTTGTTCCAAAGAGTAGGTGCCCCCACAGAGAAGGCTCTCTCCCTTGGAACTACTAGATGACATTGTTTTAATGATGGTACTATGAGTAGGTCTACTCTGTGAGAGCGTATTGGTTGGTGGGAGGTTATCGGTTGCAGCAGGTGGTCTCGTAAGTACTCAGGTCCTAAACCATGGAGCACTTTAAAGGTAAGAACCAACAACTTGAAGCATACTCGGAAGGCCACCGGAAGCCAGTGCAGCTCACGTTGAAGAGATGTTACATGTGAGTGCCATGTTGCTCCCATAATTACTCGTGCGGCCGCATTCTGGACCAGTTGGAGCTTCCGGGTGCACTTCAAGGAGAGCCCCATGTAGAGAGCATTGCAGTAGTCAAGTCGGGAAATGACAAGGGCTTGAGTGACTGTGCATAATGATTCCCGGTCTAGAAAGGGACGCAATTGGCGAATCAGGTGAACCTGATAGAAAGCTCCTCTGGCCACGGTTGTTATGTGATCTTCTAAAGACAGTCGTGCATCCAGGAGAATGCCTAAATTGTGAGCTTTCTCTGTGGGGGTCAATGACTCGTCCCCAATAGTTAGTGATGGGACTAACTGGCTGTACCAGGACGCCGGCAGCCACAGCCACTCGGTCTTGGAAGGGTTGAGTCGAAGCCTGTTTCTCCCCATCCAGATTTGTACGGCCTCAAGGCACCGGGACATCACTTCAAGGGCATCATTGGGGTGGTTTGTGGTGGAGATGTACAGCTGAGTGTCATCAGCGTACAGATGACATCGCACCCCAAAACCACGGATGATCTCCCCAACAGCTTCACATAAATGTTGAACAGGAGAGGCGAGAGGACCGGGGCACCCCGCAAGTAAGGGGCCTCGAGGTCGATCTCTGTCCACCTGTCAACACTGACTGCGACCTGTCAGAGAGGTAGAACCAGAACACCGTAATATGGTGCCTCCCACTCCCAGCCCCTCCAACTGGTGCAGCATGATACCATGATCAATGGTATCAAAAGCCGCTGAGAGATCTAATAGGACCAGGATAGAGGAACATCCCTTATCCTGAGCCCTCCAGAGATCATCAACCAATGCGACCAATGCTGTTTCTGTGCTGTATCCAGGCCTGAAGCTGGACTGGAATGAGTCTAGATAGACAGCTTCATCCAGGTACTGTGGGAGCTGTCGTGCCACCACACTTTCGACAACCTTCGCTAAAAAGCGAAGGTTGGAGACTGGACGGTAGTTTGCTAAAACAGCTGGATCCAGAGAGGGCTTCTTAAGGAGGGGTCTTACCACCGCCTCTTTCAAGGCGGGAGGTAAGAATCCCTCGCTCAGAGAAGCGTTAATAATTCTCTGGAGCCAGCTACATGTAACCTCCCGGGTAGCCAGCACTAGCCAGGAAGGGCACGGGTCCAATAAACATGTGGTCGCATTCAGCTTCCCCAGTAACCTGTCCACATCCTCAGGAATCACAGTATCAAACTCATCCCAGATAATGTCCTCAAGATTTGCCCTCGTCATTTCATCCGAATTAACCCAGTTAGAGTCCAAGCCTTCCTGAATCTGAGCGATTTTATCGTGCAGATATTGTGCAAAATCCTCAGCTCATCCTTGCAAAGGGTCTTCCCGGGCTCTCAGCTGGAGTAGAGAGTTGGTAACCCTAAACAAGGCGGCTGGGCGATTATCTGCCGATGCAATAAGAGCGGAAGAATAGTTACATTTTGCCGCTTTTATCGCCACTAAGTAGGTCTTAATATAAAATCTCACTAGTGTTCCGTCGGATTTGGAACGGCTGGTCCTCCAACTGCTCTCTAGGCGTCTTTTCCAGCGTTTCATCCCCCTCAGCTCATCAGAGAACCAAGGAGCTGGGTAGGTTCGACGCCGGGTCAGAGGCCGCAAAGGCACGACCCGGTCTAAAGCACCAGCGGCCATCCTATCCCAGGACGCCACTAGGTCTTCAGCCGAGTCAAGAGCCAAGGTCTCAGGAAATGGCCCAAGCTCCATCTGGAACCTATCAGGATCCATCAGGCGCCTGGGGCGGAACCATTTAATTGATTCCGCCTCCCTGCGGTGGGTTGCAGTGGTCAGAAGGTCAAGCTTAAGGAGAGAATGGTCTGACCATGACAAGACCATTCAGCCACTGGTCTATATATAAAAAATATAAAAAAGACAGAGAACAATATGGTATATACAGAGAACAACTTGAATTGGATAAGATATTATTAGGACCAGGGCAAAAAATGATTACAAAAATGTATATTTCCTGTTAAAATTTAAAAGGGAAGAATAAACTGTGAAGGAAACAATGATTAGTTGGGCAAGAAATTTTGGATACAACATTCATTTGGATCAATGGAATAAATTATGGAAAGAAACTACAGGCTAACAATGTCAGCTGCTTACAAGTAGAATATTTACAAAATGTTTTATCAATGGCACCTGCCACCAGCGAGATTGGCTAGGATGTTTCAAACAGGTCCCCGGAATGTTGGAGGTGCGGCCATAACCAAGGAACATTCTACCACATGTGGTGGACCTGCTCTAAGATTAGGAAATTTTGGTGGAAGATAAAAAAATGGCTGAAAGACATAATTGGGCGGAAGATAGAAAGAAACCCGGAACTATTCCTCCTGGGTATTTTGGAAGGGAAAATGGAAGTTACAATATATCATATTACACATACTAACTGCGAGTAGGATCGTCATAGCACAAAATTGGAAACAACCGGATAGCCCCCCAGACCAAATCATAATTTAAAAAATATACGAATGCGCAGAAATGGATGGATTATTCATGGAAATTAAGGAAAGGCAAGACATTGAGTATTATTTAATTTGGAATAGATGGTATTCCTGGCTGGAGAGTAAAGCTAAAATGTAAGCAATATTATGTTACAAAACCGAATTATGAGGTTGAAGTTTGAAGAATTATGAAGTTAGTACAACTTAGATAAGGATGTAAACTAAGATAGTGATAGATAGAAGTAGAATTTGTGTATGGAAGTTAATTAGGATAGAGATAACGATGTAGAAAAGCTGTTATAAGTGTTTAAGGTTCGATGTGATTGTTTTTGTCTGTTCATTTTTGTTGTGTGTTATAGTTTTCTATTTTTTGCTTTTCTATTTTTTGTATTGCATATATTAATGTTTGAAAATTTAATAAATATTATTTTTTTAAAAAAAGTTTGATTTGGCATGATCTGTTTTTAACAAACCCGTGCTGACTGCTAGTTATTACTTTACTCATTTCTAGGTGTTGGCAGATCTGTTTTTTTTTTTTATTATTTTCTTTTTCCAATATCTTCCCAGGTATTGATGTTAGGCTGATTGGTCTGTAGTTGCCTGGGTCTTGTTTTTTTTCCTTTTTTGAAGATGGGAACCACATCGGCTATTTTCTAGTCCTCTGGTAGTTCCCTGGTGTTCCAGGATTTTTGAAAGATGTGGTGCAATGGTTCTGAGATTTGCCAGCTCCTTTAGAACTCTGGGATGTAATCCATCAGGTCCTGGTGATTTGTATTCATCAAGATCAGACAGGTGTTCTCTTACTATTTTTTTGCTTATTTTAACTTTTATTTCCAGTCTTTTTTACAGTTCTGTTTCTGGTAGGTTGGGCTATAGTTTCTTTTTGCGTGAAGACTGATGCAAAGAATGAGTTAAGCAGCTCTGCTTTCTCTCTGCTGCCTGTTACTTCCTTGCTGTCTTCTCTAGTGGACCGACAGTTTCCTTGATTTTTTTCTTGTTATTTATATGTTGGAAGAAACTTTTTTTGTTATCTTTGACTTTTGTTGCAAGTCTTTGTTCATTCTGAGCCTTTGCTTTCCTGATTTCTTCTTTGCAGATTCTGGCTGTCTGCTGATATCCTGCCTTAGGTATGTGTCCCACTTTCCATTTTTTGTACTTGTCCTTTTTGTCTCAATTTGTCAGAGAGATCTTTGTGCAGCCATGCTGGTTTCTTCTTGGACTTCTTGGTTTTCTTTCTCAGCGGTATTGCACTGGTCTGGGCTTTTTTAATCATATTTTTCAGAGTTTTCCAAGATTCTTGAGTTGTTTTCCCCTTTAGGATTTTCATCCAAGAAATCTTTCCCAAGTTCTCTCTGAGTTTATTAAAATCAGCTCTTTTAAAATCTAAGACTGGTATCATTTTGTTCTACTGCTTGTGTTTGCGTTATGTTGAATTCTAGTATGACATGGTCACTCTCACCCAAGGTTTCTGCAGTTTCAATTCCCTCTATCACTAGTTCTCTGTTTGTAAGTATTAAGTCCAGTATGGCTGTCCCTCTAGTTCCCTCCTCTACCTTTTGGACAACAAAGTTGTCAGCTAGGTTGGTTAGGAACCTATTTGATTTTTCACTTGGTGCAGAATCCAATTGATATCAGGGTAATTGAAGTCCCCCATTACTATTGTAGTGTGATTCCTACATGTTTGTTAGTTGGTTGGCAAAAAGGATATCTATTTTTTCTGCTTCATTGGGTGGCCTCTAGTATACATCTATGGCCATGTCTTTTATGTTGACCCATATGCATTCTAGGAGGTTTTTGTCTTTGGTTTCATGCAATTCTATAGCAATATAGTGGTCCTTTACATACAGTGCAACTCCACCTCCTCTTTTATGGGGCCTGGTTTTTTTGAACAGTTTGTATCCTTCTATCAGAATATTCCACTCATGGATTTCATCCCACCAAGTTTCTGTTATTCCTACTATGTCATATCTACCTTTGTGTATTAATAGTTCAAGTTCACCCTGTTTGTTCCCCAGACTTTCTGCATTTGTATATAGGCACTTGAGGTCTTTATGCCTGACTCTGGGTATACTTCCTATGTCTCCTATTTGGTATTTGAGTTTGTCTTCCTTCCCATCCCTCCTTACTTTGTTATTTGCTTTGCTTTCTAGGGGCTTTTGCTTGGAATTAAGTCCTGGATATCCTAAAGACTGGTCACCCTCCCCCCTCAATTTTAGTTTAAAGCCCTCCTGATAAATTGAGCCAGTCGTTTTCCAAAAACATTCTTCCCCAGTCTTTGTGGAGTGCAACCTATCCCTTCCAAAAGCCCATCTTGGAGGTAGTACAGACCATGGTCCAGGAATCCAAAGTTTTGTTGGCGACACCAACCCTTTAGCCAGTGGTTCATTTCTAGAATTCTTTGTTCTTTTGCCGGATGTTGTCCTTTCGTTGGCAGTACAGATGAAAAAACTACTTGTGCACCTAAGTCCTTGACTTTCTTGCCTAGCTGCTCATAATCATTCAATATTGTTTTCAAGTCCTTTTTTGTGTCATTCGTCCCTACATGTAGTAGTAGAAAGGGGTAATAGTCTGTTGGTTTTATTATTTTGGTTAGGTTCTCAACCACATCTTTGATTTTAGCTCCAATGAGACAACATACCTCTCTAGATTGACTGTCTGGTCTACAGACGGCAGGTTCTGTTCCCTTGAGAATTGAATCTCCTATTACCAACACTCGCCTTTTTTTTCCTAGGGAGGTTTGTGGTGTTTTTCTATCTTTGGTGGTGCTACTTTCTTAGGGACATTTGATGGTGCTTCTTCTCTATGTGTCTGCATGTTTTCTTTTAGTCAGAGTCCATGATATTGATTGCTTAGCACCAGTGGAGCTGCTTCAGAGTAGGTTGGTTTGGACAGGGGTTTTGTACTAGGTTTGTGTTTTTTTCTATGAGTGACATGTTTCCATCTGTCTTTTTCCTCTAAGGAGTCAATTCTTTTAGAAGTTGTTTGGTCATTATTATGTTCAATTTGGGCATATTCTTTTAGATTGTCCAATTTAAATTTTTTTAGTGTTGAGTGGGCTTAAGCGTGAGATTTGTTCTTAGCCTGTACTGGAATGTTCTTTGATTGTCCCTTCCTTCTTGTGATCCTTTCCCTCCCTGCTTTCTTGTGGGCTTGCATTATCTCTTACTTCTCTGCCTTTATACATTCTATACTTCCTATTGCCTACTTGTCTTTGATTTTCTTTTGCCTTGTATCCTGTATTGTCTTTTTATCCTCCCTTCCTACTTGTTTTTCTCCTGCTACTATCAGGTATTCAGCTCTCCCTGCTTTTCTCAGTCCCCACTCCCACACACACCTGTTGGTCTCCCACACTAGTCTGTTGTCGTTCTCGATCACCAGTTCGCTGATCCCCTTTCCTGAAATGCTCCACCAACACCAGCAGCCTCCGGTTGCACCGATGCTCTCCCCTTGCTTTTCATGCTCCTCTCAGGATCTGCTTCATTGTGCTGCCTCTCGCTGCCAGCTCTCCCGTCTGTTGCACTGCCGTTGCTCCTGGCTCCACAGCCACATGGCTCCTGTTTGTACTGCTTCTCCCAGCAACAGGACCGCCCGGATGGCCCAAGGCAAGCTCACCTCTCGTCTCCTCTCCACAGCCAGTTATCCTCTTCCTCTTCCCTGCTTCTCTCTCTCTCTCTCATTGGCTTGCCTTTTCCTTCTCTGCCGTTGGTGCTTTGCCTCTCTGCTCCACGGATGGTTTTCCTCCCTGCTCCACAGCTGGGCCCCACTCACTCACCGGCTCGCCTCGTTGTTCTCTGCCAGTGTCTTGCCTCTCTGCTCACCTCACTTCAATGGGCCTCCGTGCTCTTGGGAAGGCCTCTCAGGTGCAGCTGGGCTTCTCTCAGCAGGCCAAGTTCGCTGTGGATCGTTTTCCTCCTATTTCTCCAGTCTTTCCTCTCCTTTTCCTTTCTCCTCTTTTTTTTTCTAAAAATTTATTTTTTATAATAACATAATATGACATTACAAAACATGCAACATTTACATATATACTCTCTTAACAACTATTTCGTGACGATCTTCTTATAATATTCACATTTTCCCCCTTTTCCCTTTATATTATTCCAGTTTCTTCTTGTCCCCTTCTCTTTTAATTACAATGTATTTCTTAACATTCATATTGGTTTTATATTTTCTATACATTGACATATTCATTCTTTCCTTTTTTACATTTCACCCCTATTTTTCTTCTCCATTATTCCTATTCTCCAGCCACTTATACCATTTGTGCCAGATTATATAATATTCTGTATCCTCCTTTTCTTTAAGTTCTATTGTTAATTAATCCATCTCGGCACACTCTAAGATTTTTTTTATCAACTCTTCTTCTGTTGATATATTTTCTTTTTTCCAATTTTGTGCATATACTATATGGGCAGCTGTTATAATATGTAAAATCAAATATTTTATTTTCTTAGTGTATTTTTCAGTAAATATCCCTAATAAAAATGTCTCTGGTTTTCCGCTCATAGATTGTTCTATCATTTTCTCTAACCATTTTTTAATCTTAGCCCAGAACTTCTTTGCAGCTGGACATGTTCACCAGAGATGGTAATATGTTCCGTAGCTCTTGTTACATTTCCAACATACTGGAAATTTACTTGGAAACATCTTCGCAAGTCTCACCGGAGATAGATGCCATTTATGAAACATCTTCAACTGGTTTTCCTTGTATGCCGTGGACATGGTTAATTTTGTATTTATTTGCCACATTTTTCCCATTTCTCCAATTCTATTGTGTGGTTAAAGTTTTTTGCCCATTTAATCATTGTATCTTTAACTATTTCTTCTTCCATTTTATATCGCAGCAAAAATTTGTATATTTTACTAATTAATTTCTCCTCTGTCCCTTGTATAATTTTATCCAATTCATTTTGTTCAGTCTGTACAGCATTTAATTTTATGTCTTCTTTATATTTCGACCGAATTTGTATATATGTCCACCAATTGATTTCTCCATTTAGATCTTGTTCCAATTCCTGTTTTGATTTCAAATTTCCTTGTTCTTTTAATATATCTCTATATCTTATTATCTTGTCTCACTCAGTTAAATTTGGGTGTTTTAATGTTTCTGTAGGTGAGATCCAAATTGGTATTTTTGTGTAATTTGTTTTTTTTATCTTAATCCAAATTAGTAGCAATGCATTCCTTAGTATGTGTCTTCTAAAGTAACCATGTGTTTCATATTTTTCGTCCCAAAGGAATGCATGCCATCCCACTTGCAAATCGTGCCCTTCAATCACTAATGTTCTTTTATCCCTTAACCCCATCCACTCTTTCAGCCAGGTTATACAAGATGCTTGGTAATATATTTCCCATTCTGGGAGTGCTACTCCTCCTCTATCGTTTGTGTCTTGCAATGTTTTTAGTCTAATTCTCGGTCTTTTTCTTTGCCATATAAATTGTTTTATTTAATGTTTAAAAAAAAGTTTTCTCTAATTTTACTGGTATAACTTGAAAGATAAATAGTATTTTGGGCAAAATATTCATTTTGATCATGGCAATCCTACCCATAAATGAGATTTGTAAATCTTTCCAATTATCTAAATCTTTTTTAATTTGCTGTAGTAATTTGTCTTCCTTAATTGAGGAGCATCTTGCAGTAAGACAAATCCCTACGTATTTTATTTTCTTGGTTATTTGAATGTTTGTACTACATTCTAATTCTTTCTCTTGTTTCCTTGTAAGATTTTTGGTTAATAATTTGGATTTATTTTTGTTAATTTTAAGTCTCGCTACTTCACCAAATTCTTCTATTTTTTAAATCAATTTTGGGCCTGATTCTAATGGTTCCTCCACTATAAACATCATTATCATTAGCAAAAGCCTGGAGCTTATATTCTTCTTTCTTTATCTTTAATCCTTTTATTTCTCGATCCTCTCTAATTCTCTTCAGAAATGTTTTTAAAGTTAATATAAATAGAAGTGGAGAAAGTGGACATCCTTGTCTCACCCCTTTTGTTATATCAAATTTTTCTGTCGTATCTTCATTCATAATTACCCTTGCCATTTGTTTTGTATAAATTTTTCCAATCATGTTTTCAAATTTATTCCCAAATTCCATAAATTTCAATTGATTTAACATAAATTTCCAGTTCAAATTATCAAATGCCTTTTGGGCATCAAGGAAAACCAGTGAAGCTTGTTTTTCCGGATGTGTTTCATAAAACTCTAAGGTATTTATTATTGTTCTCATATTGTTTTTAATTTGTTGGACTGGTAGGAAACCATTTTGATCTGAATATATATGTTTGTTCAAGATTTTTTTTCTTCTTTCGGCTATGATTGACATAAATATATTGTAATCAGTATTCAACAATGAAATTGGTCTGTAATTCTGTATTTGTTGATGGTCTGTATCTTCTTTGGAAATAAGAGTGATTATTGCTTCTGTCTATGTTTTAGGTATCTTTGCCTGTTCTAGAGCCTCATTAAATATTTCCAACATCATCCCTCCCAGCATTTCTTGAGTGTTTTTATATAACTCCACTGGGAGTCCATCCGGGCCCAGTGTTTTATTGTTTTTTTGTTTTTTCATTGCCATTTCAAATTCTGTTTCTGTTATCGGTTTAGTATTTCTTGTTGTTCCTCCATAATTTTACACAAGTTTGTTCCCTCTATATAGTCTTTAACTTTTTCTTCTGCTATCTCTTCCTGACAATATAAATTTGAGAAAAACTTTTGTATAAATTCCTTCTTATCCTCCCTTTTGTGTTGCATTATTCCATTTTCACCTTTCCATTGATATATCATTCTTTTATCTTTTTTTTTAATTTATAGGCCAACCATCTACCCATTTTATTCGCATGTTCAAAATAATTTTGTTTTGACATCTTTATTTTCTGTGCTATTTCCTTTTGGATTGTTAAATTTATTTTATGTTTGACTATATTCCATTCCCTTTTCCTTTCTCCTCTTATTTATCTTTCTTTATGATTTATTCTACGATTTGTCTTTCCCTCTCCACCACTCCTCCTATCATTTATCTTACTTTAATAGCAACTTTTCTCTTCTTTTAACTCTCTGCGATGTAACTATGCTTCCTCCATTGCCACCATCTTTTGAATGTGGAGTGGCCACTGTGAAGGTGACCACTCCACCCGCTGCTTGGCTGGTCTCTACTATGTTGCTGGACAGACATCTGGGCAAGTGTTTCTCTGGCTGTCCGATTTTCGATCGCCTCTTGCAGCAGATACAATGCATGGCTCATGAGGCCCTCATAGTCAGAGCTGGGAGGGGGAAATCTCACCACAAACTCCCCTCTGCTCTATGGGATCCTTGATGGCCTCTGGTAAAAGGCATTCCCAACAGATGCTCTTCAGGGACCTCCAGCTGTCCTATGCCTAGTGACCATCTGGCTCAGACTGGCTTCTCATCAAGCTCCAGCTCCTCCAGCCATTCCGCCTCATCTCGAGTGTGGCTTGGTCTTGGGAGGAGTTGCTCCCAGGGCTCCGGACTCTTCCCAGTCACTCTCATGTGTTGACATAGCGTGCTTGGCCCCCATGTGGTAATGATTCTTATGCGATAGTAAGCTTCTCTTAAGTCCAGTTTGATGAACACCTTGCCCTTGGCTAAGTGGCTTAGTATGTCCTTCACGAGGGAGAGGGGGCAGGTGTTCTCCACGCACAAAACATTAATTCCACAAAAATCCATGCAAAGCCTCATCCCCCCATCTTTTTTTTCTTTAAATAGTACTGGGGCTGCCACTTTGGATTTTGCAGGATGGATGAAGCCCTGCACCAGGTTTGCATTGATGTATTTCCTCAGCTCCTCCATTTCTTTGGAACTCATTGAGTACATCTTTGGCTTGGGCAGCTTGGCTCCCGGCAGGAATTGGAGGGAGGGAGGGAGGGAGGGAGGGAGAAGAAATCAGGAGGGGATAAGGAAGGAAGGAAGTTGAAATCAGAGGAGGGGAGAAGGAAGGAAGGAAGGAAGGAAGGAAGGAAGGAAGGAAGGAAGGAAGGAAGGAAGGCATAAGGATGTGATTGCCCTCCAGAGGCTACTGCACTACACTCCCATCATTCCTGAGTTGTGCTGTTAAAGAAATCCAGTGCCTCTAGGGAGAAGTCAAATTGTGAAAGAGTGATTGAAATTCCTCACATTGAAACTAAGTGGTGATAGGTTATAACAGGTGTGCATTCTCCCTGATGCAGTTTCTTGTTATGTGCCCTATGATTTAAATTTCAGAGAAATATATTTCTCTGCTGTCCTCTTGTTAATTCAGTGAGGTATCCCAGGGCACTGCCAGGGTTGAAGAGGATCCTGCAGAAGATGCCCCAGGAGCCAGTCTCTTCTCTATACCCATCAAACATTCCATGTCCTGGTTTCTCTTCCCCACCCCCATTTGCTGTTCTAGCACACTTTTCTTTCCTTTGATATAACAGATAAAAGTGTTTGAACATATCTGAGAGCTAAACCCTAACCCTAACCCTCCCCCCAAACCACCTGAAGGCAAGATAAGAAGTAATGAATGGAAACTAATCAAGGAGAAAATCAACCTAACACTAAGGAGAAATTTTCTGAGAACAATTAACAACATGCATCCAGAAGTTGTGGGTGTTCCAACACTGGATATTTTTAAGAGGAGATTGGACAACCATTTGTCTGAAATGGTATAGCAGAGGACATGAAGACCTCCAAGGTCTCTTCCAACTCTGTTATTCTGTTAATTATTTAAAAAATACCCAACATTAATGATGAATAAAATTATGACTAAAATTAAATTATGTATGAGTAGTTACTAGAATGGCTAAGCCTATGGCTGGATATCTGGATCATTTAATTATTGGACAACAGTGCCCACAAGATAATGTAGTTCTTGCAGGGATCCAGGGAATCTTCTGAGAAGAGCATTCCATTGCAATGTGATGTAAAGTTTGTGGGAATGTTCCCTCAGAGAAAATCTTTCTGCAGCTTTTTCCCCTGACGTAAAAAAAAACCCAAAAACTTAAAAGTTGTTAAGGATAGGTTATTTAAAGCTAGGATTTAAAGACTAAACTGTAGACTGCCCACTATAGACAGTCAATCAGTCAGGTAAGTTTTTTTAAAAGGGATATTGGTTTGAGGGGAGAGGGAGAGTTTAGTTTTAGCACCTAATTGGGAGGGGGGGGAGTTTTACAAATCTGTCCCTCCCAGCTTTTTGATTTTTTTATTGAAGAAATGTGGCTTGAAGGAGGAGGAAGGAGATTAAGCTAGGGTGTCAGCCTCCGCTTTTACTGCTTCAGCTGCCATAAGAAACGGGTGGGAAACAGTTAGGGGGGCGAAGGGGGGGAAGGGCGCAGGAGGAGTCTTTCCAAGAAACGAAACCGATTCTCCAAAGGGGCCATCAGACCAACTGTCATTGCATTCCTGATGGATGACATTGCCAGACGTGATTCCACCTGACCTTTGGGAGACCTTTGGATTGGATTATGGACGATGGACAAGGGGGGGGGGAGATGCTTTCTAGATGCTATTTCGCGCTTTTTGCTTAGTTCCAGCTTTACCTGGGTTGCAATCGCTTCATTTTCAGTAAAAGTAATAATCTCTATAAAAATGGAGTTTGGGTCATTCTTTCCTGGATTTTGAAGGAAGCATACCTGACAATAAGCTGGAACTCACTCCAGTCATCCCGGACAAAAACCGAGGAGACTGAAATCCAAATTATGTCAGACCAAGATAGTGAAGAAGACCAGATGGGGGCAGCGAGTTCCACGGCAGCCGCCCTCAAAGCGGAGAAAGAGAATGCAGAATGATTGGAAAAACTCCGGCTGGATTCTGAAGAAGCCAGATGGTCGAAAGGAGTAGGCAGATTACTGGACTGGGGGGGGGGACCCCCCGGGGAGTAACCAGCTCCCGACCTTGTAAGAAAGAGGCAGTTTGGCTGCAGAAACAAAAGGAAAGCTTCATGCTGGCACAAGCCTTGCAACTTCTCCGTGATGTGGAAGAGAGCAAGAAAAGCCGGGAGAGCCGGGAGTCTTTTGGGTTCCCTGTGGAGAAGGGAGGAGAAGACCCCAGGGGGAGCCAGAAGAGACAGCCTGTGGGGGAGAGGAAGAAGCTGAGGAAGGAACATTCCAGGCTTCTGCAGCTCAAGGGAGGGATGCAGCCAGCCAGGGACACCCAGCCTTGCAGCGCCCCCCCCCCCGCAGACGTAAAAAGCCAAAAATTCCCCTCCTACCAGGGAAACATGATGGGAATCCGAAGACCTTGGGGTTTTTCCTGACCCAAGTGTGGAACCACATGCAGGACTGTGGGGAAGACTACGTATCAAATGCCGCCCGAGTGAGATGTGTCACGAACTCCTTAGAGGGATTAGCAGCTGAATGGATTGTGGTCCTCCACAATGATAACTCCCCCTTACTGAGAAATTACAACCAGTTCATGGGGGTCCTTAGGAGGCGGTTTGAAGACCACTTAGCTGAACGAAAGGCGAGACTCAGGATGAAGGGCATCCAGCAGGGCCGGAGACCTGTGGCAGAGTATATCCAAGAGTTTCGCGAGCTGGCACCCTATATTTATTTATTTATTTATTTATTTATTTATTTATTTATTTATTTATTAAATGTATTTATATGCCGCCATTCTCCCAAAGGACTCAGGGCGGCGAACACAAGTTAAGAAACAAGTACAATAAAATCATAATTTAATCCAAATAATTAATTAGTAGTAAATAATAAAGCCCGGAATCAGTCTCAGCCTATTTGTTTGAAAAGCCAAGTCTTCAAGTCCCGACGGAAGGAGCGGAGATCAGGAGCCGTCCAGAGATCAGTAGGCAATTCATTCCAGAGGGTGGGAGCACCCACAGAGAACGCCCTACCCCTGGGCACAGCAAGGTGACATTGGCTCGCCGTCGGAACCCTGAGGAGAGTGGCCCTATGTGAGCGAACAGGATGGTGAGAGGCAGGCAGGAGAAGGTCATGCAAATATCCCGGACCTAAGTCATGAAGGGCCTTATAGGTGAGGATTAGCACCTTGAAGCAGATCCGGAGAACCACTGGTAACCAGTGCAGCTCATGCAGGAGGGGTGTTATATGGGAGTAATGAGGAGCTCCCATAACCCGTGCAGCTGCATTCTGGATCAGCTGGAGTCTCCGGGTGCATCTCAGGGGCAGGCCCACGTAGAGGGAATTGCAGTAATCCAAGCGGGAAGTAACCAGGGCATGAGTGACTGTGCGAAGGTCATCTTGGTCCAGGAAAGGGCGCAATTGGCGCACCAGGCGAACCTGTGCCTCCTCTGTGTCAGCCTCCTCTGGAACCACCTGTGCTCCGCCGAACAAACACCACACGCACACACTCAAAGGTGAAGCTATCCGGTTTAATCGTAGCTTACACGGTGGTCATACAGTAAGCGCTGAAGTTTTCTGATGAAAAACAAAGTCGGAGACGCCCGACCCCTCCGCTTATCTGGCTTTATAGAACGCCCCCAAGTGCCCCTCCCTTGCTCAATTGTGCATTTAAAGTGACTGCGCTATTTAATCCTTCAGTTACTTCCGGATCTCGCTGTCCCTCGTATTGAAGGGCGTTTGTTTCCTTTGCTATCGTTTTATTGACCCTGTCCCCAGATTCCCTATACCGTCTATCACCTGATATCACCATGTCCTGCTAAACGCTACAACACCCCCCTTCACCGTGTCTCTCTTCTTCTGGCTTGTCACAGGGATGACAAGCCCGGGCTTGTCCCCGGGATCATGTGTCGAGGGAATGGCTGACACTCGACATGCGCCCCCCCCCCAGGTCTCTTCCTGTAGGGACATAAAAACATTCGGTTATTCTCATTAAGTGGGAAAGTGTCCACCTGGTTTGTTTGGATATGTTTCGTGGAATTGTTTTAGTAATCGTGGAGCATCTATATCCTTCGTTTTCACCCATGTTGCTTCTGATATAGGGTATCCCTTCCAATGTACTAAATATCTAAACTTCCCATGATATATCTTAGAATCAAGGATCTTTTTAATTTCGTATGAACTTCCTGTCACAGGCCCTGGACGTGTTCCTGTCTCTCTTATTTTGGCTGCTGGTTTTAGGAGACTACTGTGGAATACTGGGTGTATTCTTTTCAGTAAGGGGGGTAGTTGTAAAGATACCGTTACGGGATTTATTATTTTGGTGATGGGAAAGGGACCTATATACTTTGGACCTAATTTTTTACTGGGCATACGCAGATTGATATATTTTGTGGACAAATACACTTTTTCCCCTATTTTGAAGGGTAGGTTATCTCGTCTCCGTTTGTTTACTTGGGTTTTGTACGCTTCAGAAGCTTTTTCTAATGCATTTTTTATGTGTGGCCAACTCTGTTTAACCTTCTCTGTCCATTCTTTTGGACTATGGGAACTAGTCATTTGTACATCTAGATTGGGGATGGCCGGGAACTCTTTTCCAGAAACTACTAGGAAGGGTGTATAACCAGTACTGCTGTGCACGGTGTTATTATATGCTGATTCTGCGAAAGGTAAGAGTTCGTACCAGTCTGTTTGTTGGTATGACACATAAGAACGTAGATACCTTTCTACCATGGCATTGGCTCTTTCAGCGGCTCCGTTGGTATTTGGGTGGAAGACAGAGCTCAGTCCCTGTTCTGTTCCTAATTGTCCTAGGAAACGTCTCCAGAACCGGGCGGTAAATTGGGTACCTCTGTCTGAGATTATACGTTTGGGTGTGCCATGAAGTCAATATACGTGTTGGACAAACAGTTTCGCTAGACGCCCTGCGGACGGTAGTCCTTTACAGGGGACAAAATGCGCCTGTTTGGAAAACAGGTCAATAATAGTCCATATTACATTGTGTCCTTTGCTGGGAGGTAATTCAACTATGAAATCCATGGCTATATCTTCCCAAGGTCTCTGTGGTTCAGCCACGGACTGTAATAAACCAGACGGTTTCCCTGACAAGCGTTTAGCTCTTATACAGACGGGACAGCCTTGTACATATGTCTCTACCTGTTTTCGCATATGTGGCCACCAGAACTGTCTCCTCACTAGATGCAACGTTTTCACGAAACCGAAATGCCCTGCTGTTTTTACATCGTGGCACTGTCGTAACACCTTGTCTCTCAATCCTTCGGGGATATATAATTTATCTCCTTTCCACATTAGTCCTCTTTTCTGTGTCACTATCTGGGGTCTTCAACCAACTGTCTGTTGCTAATTTTTTCCTCAACTCCACTACCCAGGTTGTGGGGAGCGGGAATACATCCCTTCCTTGCTTTCCTGTCTGTTTATAAGGTATTAAGGCTTGTGTTATCTCCTCTTTTTGGCTCTCAAATTGCGGCATGCGCGATAGGGCATCAGCTAAATAGTTCTTTCCCCCTGGTATCGCTTTCAGCTTGATGGTAAATCTGCGGAAATATTGCGCCCAATGTGCCTGTTTCGGGGACAGTTTACGAGGCGATTGAAGTGCCTCTAGATTTTTGTGATCCGCCCATACCTCAGATTCTACCTTAGTCCCTTCTAGCAAATGCCTCCACGTTTGCAAGGCCCATTTTATGGCATACGCCTCTTTTTCCCAAACCGTCCAATTTCGTTCTGTATCGGTTAGTTTTCGGGAAGTGTAGACGCATGGTTGAAGAACCCCATGTTCATTTCTTTGTAGGAGAATACCCCCTACCGCCACATCACTTGCATCCGCCTGGATTACAAAGAGTTTCGATGTGTTAGGATGTCTTAGTATGGGTTCATTAGCGAAGAGGGTTTTCAACGTGTCAAATGCACGTTGACATGATATCGTCCAATTGATTTTTTGTTGTGGGTTGCCTTTCCCGACTGCACTTTTTCTCGTATTTAAGAGATCAGTCAACGGTAAAGCCACCTTAGCAAATGAGGGGATAAATCTTCTGTAAAAATTTGCAAACCCCAGAAAACTTTGTAACTGTTTTCGGGTCTTTGAAGCCTGCCATTCCAACACTGTCTTAACCTTATTTGGGTCCATTTCAATCCCTTTTCCTGAAATCCTAAACCCCAAGTAATCTATCTCTGTCTTGTGAAATTCGCATTTCGATAGCTTTACATACAACTGAGCCTTTAACAACTTCAATAATATTTGCCGTACTAGACAAACGTGTTCTTCTAGGGTATTGGAATATATTAGAATATCGTCTAGATATACGAGAACTCCGCGATACAGGTGATCATAGAGTATACTATTGATAAACTGCATAAAAACTGCAGGGCCCCCCTGTAGACCAAATGGCATGACCCGGAACTTATAGCTGCCCAAAGGGCAGTTAAATGTGGTCTTCCATTCATCACCCGCTTTTACCCGGACCCTGTAATACGGTTCTCGGAGGTCCAACTTAGTAAAGATCTTCCCTGTCATGAGAGTGGAAAGAAAATCCGTCATAAGCGGTAAGGGATAAAGGGGTCCCATACAGACAGCATTTAATCCCCGAAAATCAACACACAATCTTAGCCCTCCATCTTTCTTCTCCTTAAATAGAACTGGCGCTGCCATATGCGCATGACTGGGCGAGATAAAACCCCTGGCTAGGTTCTGATCTATATAATGCCACAATTCCTCTAATTCAAGGGGAGTCATGGAATACATGCGGGGTTTAGGTAACCTAACACCTGGTTTCAACTCTATCGCACAGTCTGTAGGACGGTGGGGTGGAAGGGCCTCACATTCCTTCTCGCTAAACACACGCCATAGATCTCTGTATACGTGTGGGACTTTTTCTAGACAGGACATCTCCCTTCCAGTCGCTCCTACATCTCTACTGTCTTCAGGTGGATCAGGGCCTACTGCCAAGAGTAATTTGCGAAAAACCCCTCCCCACCAAATGGTAGGTTTCCACTTATCTAACCATGATAGGCCTAGAATGATGGGTTCAATCATTTTTTCTACAACCACAAATCGTACTACTTCCCGATGATTCCCGATCTCAAGTGTCACAGGTTCTGTAACATGGGTAGCCGGTTGTCCTCCTAGTGTCGAACCATCCATTTGCTCAAAGTAAATAGGTTTCTGCAATCTCACTACACGGAGTCCAAGACTGTCTGCTATCACCCTTCGTAAAAGGCAACGGGTGCAACCAGTATCTACTAAGGCCCCTTGCTGTTCCAGTCTACTCGACCCAGGGTGTTTTAGTGTCACCTGGATAACGAAAGGTCGAACAGGATCACATACCATAGGATCCGTGTGTTCTGTTTCCTCCTCAATGTTCCCCTCCTCCATCGGTGTTCGGATGATGTCAGGAGAGCCACCATTGCCACGACCATTGGCCTCGCCACCTCTTGTTTGAGCCGCGATACCAGAGCGCTCCGATAGTCTGGAATGGAAACCCGCCCACCTACCAGAATCTGATGCCTGGATGTCTGGGGCCCGGAGAGGCGGGAGTGGGCAATCAAGCGCTCTGTGGCCCTCCTGGTCACACCGGTAACATCGGAATGGTCTTTGTGAGGCAATACCACCTCTTACTCCTATAGGCATATATGTTCGAATGCCTCCCCGCCCTGTTGGTGGCTTCTCCAACACCTTCCGTGGTGGGGTCACGGTGTCGCTTCGCATCCGGAACTCCTTCAGGCCTACATCCAATTCGACAGCTGCTTTATACCAGGCTGTTATGTATGGACCAAGGCTCCTATAAAAGCAGGCCTGACGTAGGTCTCTATCCAGCCCCTTATGGAAATGGTGAACTAATAAACGTTCAGGCCAGCCCCTCAACCGATTAGCCAAGGTACGAAATTCCTTTACATAGTCTTTAGCCGCTCGTCCATTTTGTTTTAGTGAAACTAGATCGCTTTCAACAATGGCCTGGGTGCTGGCATCATCCTCAAATCGACTCCGTAACGCTTCTAGGAACAGTCCCAAATCTGCCAGTTCTCAAGCGTGCATGGTGTGTAAACTGGCCACCCAGTCAGCTGCCTCACCCGTCAAAACTGTCATAACCGCTACTACTCTGGCCCACTGACAGGAATAATAGTGCCCATAAGCATCCATGTAGCTGATCACCTGGCTTAGTAAGAGGGCTACACGGTCTAGATTCCCATCGAACGTGGCTTGTAAGGGAGGGAGACCCCATGGTATTTGCTGTACCCAAAGCCCTGGGATCCATGCAGGTGCTGGATCCCGTTCACGCCTGGACCGCTCTCCACCCCGAGGGGCTCTTCGTTCCAGTGAGCGGGACCGTCTAGCAGCAGGCTCACCTTCCTGGTCCTCACGATGCCCCTGACTATGTGACTGTCGTCGTGTACCATGTATCCCCTCGCTTGACGAGGAACCCCCCCCCCAGGGAGCAGGGTCTTCATCCCTTCCGCCCCTGTATCGACTATGGTCTACTCGCAGCTTTGGACTGGCCAAATGCACCCCGGATTCAGACATTCCGCCCGTTGATACTCCCACCCCACTCTGCCACGTATTTGACTGGTCTGCCCTGGGCGCCCAGGGCTGCCAAGAGGGGGCATCCCGGAAGCTAGCTTCCCCAAACCTCTCCCTCAACATATCCATGGTGGTTACACCAGGGCCAGAATAATAACTCCAGTCCCCCTCTTCCTCCTCCTCCATCCATCACCTTTCCCGCCATCCTTGGAATTGAGGGGCTAGAGAGGGGTTAACTGACGACTGAAACCCCAACTTCCCTAGTATAGCGGTACTTTGCCACCAATTTCCAGATGGTTTTCGAGCAGCTTCAGTCCCCAATGAATCCTGTCTTTCCTGCTTGTCTTCTGGGGGCAGGGGCGACACCACTCTCTGTTTGGGGCGTACCACTGGCTGTTCGCAATGCTCCTCTGTCCCCCTCCTCTGCCTCCAGCTCTGTCCCCAAATCCAACACCGTGGTATCATCCGTCACGCCCTCTGCCATCACAGCTGCTTGCAGTCCTCAGACAGAAGAATAAAGCGTCTCCGACTTTCTGTCAGCCTCCTCTGGAACCACCTGTGCTCCGCTGAACAAACACCACATGCACACACTCAAAGGTGAAGCTATCCGGTTTAATCGTAGCTTACACAGTGGTCATACAGTAAGCGCTGAAGTTTTCTGATGAAAAACAAAGTCGGAGACGCCCGACCCCTCCGCTTATCTGGCTTTATAGAACGCCCCCAAGCGCCCCTCCCTTGCTCAATTGTGCATTTAAAGTGACTGCGCTATTTAATCCTTCAGTTACTTCCGGATCTCGCTGTCCCTCGTATTGAAGGGCGTTTGTTTCCTTTGACATCGTTTTATTGACCCTGTCCCCAGATTCCCTATACCGTCCACCACCTGATATCACCATGCCCTGCTAAATGCTACAACACCCCCCTTCACCGTGTCTCTGTTCTTCTGGCTTGTCACAGTCCCCGGGATCATGTGTCGAGGGAATGGCTGACACTCGACACCCTGGTCACGGCCGTTAGATGGTCTTCTAGGGATAGCCGAGCATCCAGGAGGACACCCAAGTTGCGAGCCCTATCAACGGGTGCAAGTTTTTCCCCATCTATCAAAAGTGATGGAGCCTCTGAAACCCGAGATGCTGGCATCCACAGCCACTCAGTTTTAGAGGGATTGAGTTTGAGTCTGTTTCTGCCCATCCATGCCCGTACCTCCTCCAAGCAACGGGACATCACAGAAAGGGCATCTCTGGGGTGGTCTGGGGTGGAGATGTATAATTGGGTATCATCAGCATATTGATGATATCTCACCCCAAAGCCACGAATGATCTCACCCAGTGGCTTCATATAGATGTTAAAGAGCAGGGGGGAGAGAACCGATCCCTGAGGCACCCCACAATTAAGGGGCCTCAGGGTGGATCTCTGCCCTCCCGCCCATACAAACTGAAAGCGACCCAAGAGGTAGGAGGAAAACCACCGTAAAACAGTGCCTCCCACCCCTAGCCCCACAAGTTGCTGCAGTAGGATACCATGGTCGATGGTATCAAAAGCCGCTGAGAGGTCAAGTAGGACCAGGATGGAGGAACACCCTCCATCCCGAGCCTGCCAGAGATCATTCACCAGAGCGACCAATGCCGTTTCCGTGCTGTGACCGTGTTGGAAGCCTGATTGGTACGGGTCAAGGTATTCCGTTTCCTCCAGGAATTGTGGGAGCTGTTGAGCCACTACAGTCTCAACAACCTTTGCAATGAAGCGAAGGTTGGAGATGGGACGATAGTTATTAAGTGAGTCTGGATCCAGGGAAGGCTTCTTGAGGAGAGGTCGAACCACCGCCTCCTTAAGAGAGGTGGGGAAGTTCCCCTCTCTCAACGAAGCGTTGACAATTGCCTGGATCCAGTCTCTAGTCACCTCTCTGGCAGTCGAAACCAACCAGGAGGGACAAGGGTCCAATAAGCAAGTGGAGGAACTACGTTTGCCCACTTCCTTGACAGAAACAGGGTCAAACTCAATCCAGATATTATTCTCAAGACCCACCCTAGTCTCCCGATTGGATTCTGCCCAGAGTCCAATCCGATCCGGATCTGAGCGATTTTATCATGTAGAAACTGTACAAAATCCTCAGCTCTGCCCTGCAAAGGGTCTTCCCTCGCTCCCTGATTGAGGAGGGAGTGGGTCACACGAAACAGGGCCGCTGGGCGGTTTTCTGCAGATGCAATGAGGGCGGCGAAGTAGTGACGTTTCGCCGCTTCCATCGCCACTAGATAAGACCTAATATGGGTTCTTAACTGTGTTCGGTCAGATTCAGATCGGGAGGACCTCCAACTCTCCTCTAAGCATCTTTTCCGATGTTTCATTTCCCAGAGCTCCATGGAAAACCAAGGAGCAATCCGGGATCTGTGTCAGGTTAGAGGCCGCAAAGGTGCGATTCTGTCCAAGGCATCGGTAGTCACCCGTTCCCAGGATGCCACCAGAGCCTCAGCTGAATCGCAGGATTGAGAGGTGGGGAATGTCCCAAGCTCCTTTAAGAACCTTTCTGGGTCCATCAGGCACCTAGGGTGGAACCATTTTAAGGGTCCCGTCTCCCAGCGGCAGGGGTTGGCAGATTGAAAGTCTAGTCTAAGGAGGGAATGGTCAGTCCATGACAGGGGAGTGATGGAAAGTTCCCCCTTACCATGACCATTTATCCACTGCCCAAAGAGAAAAACCAGGTCGAGTGTGTGTCCTCCCCTATGAGTTGGGCCCTGAATAACCTGAGTCAGGTCCATGGCTGCCATGGAGGCCATGAACTCCCGGACTGTCTCAGGTGACTCACCAATCGAAGGCAGATTAAAATCTCCCACA
Source organism: Arizona elegans (assembly GCA_022577455.1). Taxonomy (NCBI): domain Eukaryota; kingdom Metazoa; phylum Chordata; class Lepidosauria; order Squamata; family Colubridae; genus Arizona; species Arizona elegans. Next base: position 164,428,742 of record JAKOOJ010000001.1, read on the forward strand.
ACTAAAAGGCTGGGGAGTTCAAGTGCCACCTCAGACAAGACCTCGAGCAGTGCGGGCAGGGCTGTGGCAACATAGCTGGGAGATAGGTATGTGACCAACAAGCCCGACTGAACTCCAGGGTCATATGACAGGGTGGTCAGATATGGCTCTGTTGGAGAGCTTCAAAGATGGGCTGAATGGAGAGATATACCGAGACTGTAGAAGTATGGGGATCCCCGAAGACTTGCAGAGTTGGTACATAGTGGCTGAGGATGTGGAGATCGAATTGGCCCGAAGCCGACTTTGAGGAGGGCATACAGGGGACCAGTCATCTTCCTTCCACCGTAAGGGAGCACCAAAGATGGCTGGGGGGAGAGCAGAATTCAAACCCAAATCAAAGGGTCTTGGTAGTACAGGGGTTTAAGGCACCCTGTTATTAAGCTGGTTATTAAGACCAGCTGCCTGCAATTACTGCAGGGTTCGAATCTCGCCAAGGCTCAAGGTTGACTCAGCCTTCCATCCTTTCTAAGGTAGGTGAAATGAGCACCCAGTTGTGGGGGCAATAAGCTGACTTTGTATAAATATACAAAAGGATGAAGGCTATTGCTGAGCACATTGTAAGCCGCCCTGAGTCTTCGGAGAAGGGCGGCATATAAATCAAATTAAAAAAAAAAAAAAGCCCTTCACCTGTTTCAAATGTGGGAAGAAAGGACACCAGGCTGCCGAATGCTTCTCCAAACCAGTGTCAAAAGCTGTCTGCTCCGGGCCCAAGAAGGGCGACAAAATACCCGCCAAGACCCGCGGCACTGCCCTGAAAGGAGAAGTCATTGAGTTCGCTCCCCGAAACCAGGGTGAGCTGGGAACTCCAACCAACGGCGATGACAGCGAGACGGACTCCGATTCCGACACCGACAATCGGGTGAGTCACACGGAAGACACCCTGCTCATCCCCATAGAAATAAGGGTGCCATCCACAGAGAGCCGTGCCCAAATGTTAGCCCTGTTAGACTCGGGGTGCACCAGGTGCATAATTAGCCCCAAGGTGGTGGAGGAAATGGGACTGAGACTAAAAATGTTAAAAAGAACCCTTGCGTTCTGTCATTTAGACGGATTGATTGCAGGAGGGGGCCCCGCCAGTTTTATGACCGAACCCCTTGAATTGCAGTTGGGAGATCAGGTAGAGAATCTCAGAGTTATTGTGGCCCCTGGCATGGAGAGACCCCTCATACTTGGACTGCCCTGGGTTCGTAAATGGAACCCACGGGTAAATTGGAAGACGGGGGTCCTGCGCATCCGCACTGCAAAACCGAATCCAGAGAAGGAAAGCTCACCCCTGAAGGACGATATAAAACCGGAAAGAGCGGAAGTAGCAGTAGACCAAATTGAGGGGCAGGAGAAGATTCCAAACGAGTATTGGGATCTCCGTGAAGTTTTTAGCGAAAAGGCCTCAGACGCGCTGCCTCCCCACCGGGCTACCGACTGCACCATTGAAATACTCCCCGGGGTGAAGCTTCCCAAACCAAAAATCTACCCCATGACCCCTCGTGAATTGGGGGAATTGCGAAATTTTATTCACAAAAATCTAGAACGGGGATTCATCGAATGAGCCAAGCCTAAAGTGGCGGCGCCAGTGATATTCCGCAAAAAGAAAGATGGCTCCTTCCGCTTGGTGGTTGATTATAGGAATATCAATGCCATTTGCGTGGAAAACGTTTACCCCCTCCCACTCATGAAGGACATGTTAGCCCACTTAGGGAAGGGAAAAGTCTTCACCAAACTCGATTTAAGAGAGGCATACTACCGAGTGAGAATTAAAGAGGGGGATGAATGGAAAACAGCGTTTAATTGCCCATTGGGATGTTTCCAGTTCAGAGTGCTCCCTTTTGGCTTACAAGGAGCCCCTGCTGTATTCATGCAATTGATCAACGAAGTATTGCATGAGCACCTGTATAAGGGGGTGCTGGTCTACTTGGATGACATTCTTATCTACTCTGAGAACATGGCCGACCATGTGAAATTGGTGTGAACTGTCCTGAAAAAACTCAGGGCTGCTGAACTATATGCCAAACTTTCTAAATGTGAGTTCCATAAAGACAAAATCGACTATCTTGGATATCGCATATCGCATGAGGGAATAGAGATGGACCCTGACAAGGTTCGAGCAGTATTGGAATGGGCAGCGCCACGCATCTGCAAACAACTACAGAGTTTCCTGGGGTTTGCTAACTTTTATAGACAGTTTATCCCCTCGTTTGCCAAAATCGCGCTGCCAATTACAAATCTTCTGAAAACAAAAGGTGAAGTAAAACCAAGACCCTCGAAACCACTTGAATGGACTATGGACTGTCAAGCCGCATTCGAAAAGTTGAAACGGCTGTTTGCGGCTGAACCTGTACTCAAACACCCAGACATGGAACAGCCTTTTGTAGTACAGGCTGACACGAGCGACGTAGCTGTGGGAGCAATACTCTTGCAAAAAAATGCAGAAGGGGAACTACAACCTTGTGCCTACACGTCCCGAAAACTATCAGAAACGGAAAGGAGATGGGCCATATGGGAGAAGGAGGCTTTCACAGTGAGATGGGCGCTGTTAACATGGAGACGATTTTTAGAAGGAGCGAAGCACCCTTTCGAGGTTTGGACTGATCACAAAAATTTGGAGGCGTTAAAAACACCACGTAAACTGTCCCCAAAGCAAGCTCGTTGGGCCCAACATTTCAATCGTTTCAATTTCACTCTATGCTACCTTCCTGGTGGAAAGAACTTCATGGCAGATGCACGTTCCAGATTGCCTCAGTACAACAGAATCAAGAATGAGGTGGTTCAGCCTATTATCCCTTCGACACAATTGGCAGCACCAGTTACTACCAGAGCACAGGCAAAAGCTGAGCCAGAGCTCTCGGGAGATTTGCTTCAAAAATTACGAGAAGCCCTGGAAACTGACGAGTGGTTTAACAACCACTCGAATGAATGTACACTCTGTGATGGACTAGCTTGGATTGGGGCAAAATTGTATGTCCCTGCCAGTTTAAGAGTAACAGTATTGCAGTATGCCCATGACGTCAAGGCAGCAGGCCCCTTTGCATTTGTTAAAACTCTACATCTTGTTAAGAGACAGTTTTGGTGGCCTGCACTCAAGAAGGACATAGAGGCATATGTGGCTAGCTGTCCAGTGTGTGCCTCGGCTAAAAGACCTCCAGGGAAGCCACCTGGATTACTTCAAAGTGTGGCTAGACCGAATGCCCCGTGGAAAGAAATATCCATGGATTTTATTGTGGACCTACCAGAGAGTGAAGGGTGCACTGTCATTTGGGTGGTAACGGATTTGTTTTCCAAACAAGTGCATTTCATCCCTTGTTCAAAGATCCCTTCAGTAAAAACCCTTGCAAAACTGTTTATTTGTCAGATTTACCGACTACATGGAGCTCCGCCCAGGGACTGAGTTCCAGTCACCACCCCCAAACAAATGGGACTTGTGAAAGGACCAATGGCGTTTTAGAACAATACCTGAGATGTTACGTAAATTACCAGCAAGACAATTGGGTGGACTTATTGCCATTTGCAGAAGTGGCATATAATAATTCCATACACAGTAGCACCGGGTTCACTCCGTTTAAGGTAGCATCGGGCCAAGATTTCATACCGATCCCCGAGCTACTACAAGATGATCCCCAGAACCCATCCTTGATTGAGTGGATTGAACAATTAAGGAGCACTTGGGCAGTAACTCGAAAAGCTTTAGATGAGGCACACCGAGCCCATAAGGCCCAGGCCGATAAGAAAAGGTCCCCAGCACACGTGTATGAAGTGGGTGATAAGGTCTACCTCTCCACTAAGTACTTACAGACTTCCCAAAAGTCAAAAAAGCTTGGTCCCAAGTATGTAGGTCCATTTCGTGTGATTAGATTGATTAATCCAGTAACAGTTGAATTAAAGTTGCCAAAAACGTTGAGACGAATACACCCTGTATTTCATGTTAGCTTGTTGAAACCTGAACACTCGTCTCCTCTAAGGCCGAATCAAGGCTCCCCTCCCACTCATAGAGGGGGAGCAACATTTTGAAGTTAAGGAAATTTTAGACTCTAGGAAACACCATGGTAAAGTGCAATATCTGGTGGCCTGGAAACATTTCCCTTTGTCTCAAGCTGAATGGGTGAATAAACGGGATGTCCAGGCCCCAAAGAAAGTACAGCAGTTCTATACCAAATACCCGGATAAACCTTAATTCCTGTATATATTTTGTTTTCCCTTTTCCCTTCTTCTTTTCTATTTTAGGACTAACGTCTTTTCTGCAGAGGGGCCGAATGTCAGCCTCCGCTTTTACTGCTTCAGCTGCCATAAGAAATGGGTGGGAAACAGTTAGGGGGGCGAAGGTGGGGGGAGGGCACAGGAGGAGTCTTTCCAAGAAACGAAACCGATTCTCCAAAGGGGCCGTCAGACCAATTGTCATTGCATTCCTGATGGATGACGTTGCCAGACGTGATTCCACCTGACCTTTGGGAGACCTTTGGATTGGATGATGGACGATGGACAAGGGGGGGGGGAGATGCTTTCTAGATGCTATTTCGCGCGTTTTGCTTAGTTCCAGCTTTACCTGGGTTGCAATCGCTTCATTTTCAGTAAAAGTACTAATCTCTATAAAAATGGAGTTTGGGTCATTCTTTCCTGGATTTTGAAGGAAGCATACCTGACATAGGGAAAGGTTTTGGGAAGCTCATCCTGAAGCTGCCTTAAGGACCAGTTTACCATAGGCACAGAAAGCTTGGTAAGTAGCTGCTATTTTAGGGATGCTGAAAATGGCAGCTGCTTCCAGGAAGCATGGGGAGCAGGCCTAAGTACTACAGGGGATGGGAGGGAAGACAGGCAGGGGAGGGCAGTGCAGCATCCCTGTGGTCTGTCATAACTGTGAATGACCACAGGAACATTTCATCTGTCATAACTTTGAAACAAGTTTGTATGTAGTTTTGGGGTGTTGGTCATTGTTTCGAACAGTAATGGCCTGTCATTTCTCAAGGATAGCTTGTATAGATATTATCAGCCATGTAAACAATAGAAAAGTCAGAGAATCCTGGAAGCCACCAAAATAAAGGAACCAACAGCAAACTACAGAACTAAATGTGTTTTACCAACCAATCAGACACAAAATCCAAACCATTCACAATAAACTGACAAGGCAGATCAATTAGAGCTAACAATCCATCCACCAATCAATGGATGCTTCCCTACAAACAGCCAATCACCACATAGAATTCAAACCTGCAAAGATTATAAATGCAGCAAGGTAACCCTCATTCTACACCATTGCACTGATGAAATTTCTATTTCTATTTGCAGTTCTTTGTATTCTGTGGAGAAGATAACAAAATGCAAAGAACTGCAAATAGAAATAGAAGTACTGAGGCAAAAGAAAGCAGAGCTAGTATTAATTGTAATAGGTGCCTTGGGTGCAATCCCAAAGCAATTGAAGCACCACTTGAATACCGTCAATATTGACAAATTCACCATCAGTTAATTGCAAAAGGAAGCTTTATTCAGTACAGCTCAAATCCTGTGACAATATCTCTAGTACCATAAAACATCAACATCTTCCTATCCCAGATCCTTGAGAAGGATTCAATAAAAGTAGATAAAAATGCCAAATCCAATCTGAACATGTGAGTAGCTGTGCAATGAACCATAATAATAAAATGGTAAAGTTCAAGTTCTTTAATTAACAAATTAGTCTTTTTAAAGATATTTTTGGAATAAAAGATTCCCAAAAGTGTGAAACACTGTATTTGTCGGACCTGCCCTAGTTTGCTTTCTCAGGAAAGTAAAACCTGTGACTTCATTTAGTTGAAGCAAAGGAATTTTTACTGAAATAAATTGGTTGCCGCAAAGTCAGGCAGAATCTGGTGTTTCCATGCAAAATAGAAAGCTATTATTTCCAACTCCCAATCCCTCCCCCATGACCAGTCCTCCCACCAGCCAATTTGATGCCGGTATTTTGAGAAACTCTGAGATGTGAAACTGATAACATTCCATTCTCAGGGGAAACAATCTTGAAGATCCTGGTTTGCCTTGATCATCTGGTTTGGTGATCTGATCTTTTTCCCTTGTCACTTCCCTCTCCCCCATTTCCCACCACTAGAGACACAGGTATGGATTGCCCCAAATGCCTCCCCCCTCCCTTCCCCTTTGATGGCAGGAACCCAAGAAGGCACCAGGACGATGATGATCCTGACAGTATTAAAAATTTGAATTTTTTTTTGCAGACTTTTACACAAAATATATAATAAACTACTAAATTACATTCATTTTAAAAGCATTAATCTTGCCATAAAAGATAAGATTTAAATATTGCTGTTTAAGGGCACAATTCAAGGTGTTAATTATTACCTTTAAATCCCTATATGGCACGGGACAAAGCAACTGTCTCTAAAGCCAGATTGGATACAGTGGGCCTGCTCGTTTAAATGTTGTCATTTTATGGGATTTAGGAAGTGTGTCTTTTCTTTGGCAGCCCCTGCCCTATGGAAGACTTTTCCCCCTGAAGTTTCGAATCATCACATGCCAAAACAACGCTTGAGGAAACAGAAAGAGGGTAGATAAGAAGGCAGCAAGGATTATAAGGAGTTTGGAGATTAAATACCATATATAAAGAACAGATATAGAAATTGGATATGGTTTACCTAAAGAACAGCTTGTCTCCTGAATTTGTGGGTGTTCCATAATGGAGGTTTTTAAGAAAAAAAAATGGCCATTTGTCCACGATGAAGTGAGGATTCCTGTTCTGTGCAGGGGGTTGGACTAGATAACTTCTAAAGTCCCTTTCAATCTTACAATTTTATGCAAACTGATTCTAATACAGATTTTTTTTTCCTGATCTGCACTGTATACAGCCATCTCTTTCCCTCTCAACGTGGGCTCACCCACCATTTTGGCACATCTTTTCTCTTTCTCAGAACAGCTCTTTTTTTTTTTTTTTTTTGATCCATGGGGATTTAAGTATTTTGTGTCTTTTGAAGGGAGAGCTTGCACCAGTTTCTGAGCTCTACTGGTACTGAATGCTTCTTTGGACTACATTTTTCCAAATGTTGGTCTCTACCAAAGCGAGATTTTCCTGTGGTTTCTTTTTCCCTTCTCTTGAAGAGATTTAGCTGTGCTGTTCAGGAAATTATCATTTTCCTCATGTGTTGTAGCATAGCATTAATTTACTCTTCCAATACGAATATATGTTAGGACTTGTAGCAGAAAGACAAACACATTTGCTGATAATGATATTTCCTTTGTTGTTCATGTGGTTTGCAACTTCCCCACTGAGTATTCTTGTCAGATCCGTGTATCTGCCATTCTTCGTGGAAGAAGCGGGGAGGGGATCTGGAGTGTCACATTTAGTTCTTTTCCTATGTATCCTAAGTATCCAATTTCTTGTCTGATCCTCTTTATATAAACTTTACCCTGATTTATAACCATTGCCTGGTGCCAGGAATCCCTGAAGAAATCTCACACCTCGGAAAAAGGGAGGAATGGGTGGATTGTAAAATGATCCTGAGAAACTCTTCGGATCTGTTTTTCAGAGAGCCTGATACAATTCACACCTGCGGATTGGCTGGAATCCAAATCAGAAGGTGGGCAGGGGCTCCTAATTTCCTTTATCCTGAACAGCATGCCCTGAGGGACCCCAGAGCCTGCTTTGAGTTTTGACTTGCTTTCATCCCTTTCAATAAAAGATTCTTTTTGAAATACAAAGTTCTCAAGAGTTCATACTTTCTTGGAAGGAGGGGAAGAAGCTGGTCCTTACATAAAGCCGTTTCTGCAATAGTAGTTAACCCAGAGATATTTTTTTCCCTCCCTTAATTTCCACTCTATTGAAGGGACCCTGCAACAATGTCCAAACAAAGCAGCGAGCAAAGAAAAACCGAGTACTGGGGAGAAACCTCAACAACCACCCAGCCAGACACTGGCTCCATATGTCCCATTGAGGTCTTCAAAACTGTCCTGGGAAGTCCCATAAAGCCCCGATGGTCGATCAGCGTAGGAAAAAAAGACAGCTGGGATGGAAGAGCCAAGGGGTGACCCTCACCCGTGGCAGCAGTAACCCTGTGTGGAAAAGGGAGCTGGAGGCCCTCTCCGATCAGGAACAGTTGATCGAGGAACTACTGGCAGATAATCGACTGAAGCAGTACATCAACCGTATCGTGATGGAAGCCCTGGAAAATCTCAGTGTTTGAGGTATACAGGGTTGCCCACAAAGGAGAGCGGGCAGATCAGTAGCCAAGGAAACTCGAGCCATCACCCCTGACACAGACACGGCTGACCAAGCAGACAACCAAGCCGACGGAGCAGCAGCCGCACCAGGTACCCAACCTGCCACAATCCCATCCCAGGCAATCGTCCTCGGCCAACCCAGGGGCCCACAGCTAGAGAGGAAAGCCCCTCCTTTGGGGGTAAAATTTGAGGGAGGCCCTAAAAGTTGGGATTTTTCCTGGCTCAAGTCCTCACTTACATGCAAGAGTACGGGCGGAATTTCCCAACACAGGGGGCACAAGTGCAAGTCTTTACCCTAGCCCTAGAAGGGGCAGTAGCCAGATGGATAGTGAGCCTCTACAACTCCGATGCTCCAGAGCTACGAAACTTTGATCAATTCATGACAGTCCTGTGCCACTCTTTCGAAGATCCCCTAGCTGATCACAAAGTCTGTGACCGCATCAGAGTCATTAAGCAAGGCCGCCGTCCTGTAGCTGAATTATGGGACCTGGCCAACCAAGTCGATTGGCCAGAAGATATTTTAGTCTGCTGGTTCAAAGATGAACTCAATGACGATCTGTACACTGCCTGCTTGGCCCGTGGTGCCCCTAACTGCATGAATGGTACCTGAAGGCAGAGGAGGCAGAGATTGACATGATCTGAAACCAGTACCATACCAACAGGGCCTGGAGAAGATCCCCACCCCAGGGGAAGCAGGAGCCATTCAAATCCCAAACTGCCATGGTATTTAGGCCATCAGGTTGTTTTAAGTGTGGGAAGGAGGGGCACCACGCAGCAGAATGCCGGTCAAAAACCCCTGCCGGAAAGCCTGATCACCTGTCGGGGGGGAAGCCTGCAAAACCCACCTCCCGAGGAAAAGAAACTGCACTGAGAAGCCGAGAGGCTGCGAGATTCCATTCCCCTCAAAAATCAGAGGAAGGATCTCCGATGCCCCAAGAGGACCTGAGCCACTCCAAAAGCAATCCGGAAGACGACCTGCTGGTAAGCAACCCAATTGAACCGCTCACTCTACCCCTAAGACTTTTTATCCCCAGCTGAGGGAAAGGGGAGGAAGTAGCAGCATTGCTGGACTTGGGGTGCACCCGATGCCTAATTAGCCCAACCTGGCAGGGAGATTGGGAATTCACCTAAGGAAAATGAAAACCCCCATCACTTTTTGCCAGCTAGACAGAACTGTAGCAAGGGGGGAGGGGGAGCCAGCCAGTTTTGCCACAGAATCATTACAAATTAAGCTGGGGGATCATAGCAAGACCCTCATGTTCATAGTAGCCCCAGGAATGGAATGGCCACTAGTCCTAGGACTAACATGGCTGCAGAAGTGGAACCCAAAAAATAAACTGGAAGAGAGGAACTGTAAAATTTCAGGAGCATGTAACTTTCATGAATGTGAAAGAGGAAGGAAAGGAAAGCAGGGAAATGGCAATGACCAGCCACCCTGCTGCACCCACTAACATCTCCAAAGAATACCAGGATTTGGCTGAGGTATTTAGCGAGGAGGCGTCCGATGAACTTCCACCCCATCATGCCATGGACTGTGCCATTGAAATCCTACCAGGGGCTAAATTTCCAAAACCAAATACTTACTGCATGCCCCCAGAGAACTAGACGAACTCAGAGCATTTATTGACAAAAACCTAAAAAGAGGCTTCATCAAACCCACCCGACCAAAATTAGCAGCCCCAGTGTTATTCCGCGAAAAGAAAGATGGCTCTCTACGCCTCTGCATTCACTACCGTAATCTAAACACGATCAGCATAGAAAATATGTACCCACTCCCCCTCATGAAGGACATGCTTTAGAGAGGTGTCTCTAAAGGAAACATCTTTTCAAAGCTGGATTTACAAGAGGTGTACTACCACATCAAAATTAGGGAAGGGGAAGACTGCTTTTAACATCCTACTGGGGTGCTACCAATTTAAGGTACTCTCTTTCGGATTACAAGCAGCCCCTGCCGTGTTTATGCAATTAATTAACAAGATTCTCCATGAACATTTATACAAAGGGGTCCTGATTTATCTTGATGACAATCTTATTTACACCTAAACAAAAGCAGAACACATAAAACTAATCCAAGCAATTCTTGTAAACTCCATGCCATCAAATTCTATGCAAAACTCTCTAAATACAAGTTCCACCAAGAAAGGATAGACTACCTGGGGTATAGACTACCTGGGGTAATATCCCACGAGGGGATAGAGATGGATCCATTTAAAGTAAAAGCCATCATTGATTGAGAGCTGCCCCAAACCCGTAAACAACTACAAAGTTTCCTTGGTTTTGCTAACTTTTACCTTCAATTCATTCCAGCCTTTGCTAAAATTGCCCTCCCCATTACAAACTTGAAAGAGGGGAGGAACCAAAACGAAGACAACCTCTTAACTGGACAATGGAATGCCAAGCGGCATTCAAAAAACTTAAACAGCTATTCTCAGCCGAACCAATCCTAAAACCCAGACCCAGAACATCCTTTTGTCATCCAAGCAGATGCCAGCGATGTGACAGTAGGAGCAGTCCTGTTTCAAAACAATGAACAGGGACAATTGCAACCATGTGGATACACATCCAAGAAACTGACAGAAACCAAGCAAAGATGGGCCATACAGGAGAAAGAGGCTTATGCAGTATGATGGGCCCTTCTCACATGGTGACAATTCTTAGAAGGGAACAAAATACCCTTTGAAGTCTGGACTGATCATAAAAATTTAGAAGCTCTGAAGACCCCACAAAAAGTCTCCCCCAAACAAGTATGTTGGGCACAATACTTTAAATGTTTTAATTTTACCCTCAAATATCTCCCAGGAGGGAAAAACTTCTTAGCTGATGCCCTATCCGGGAAACCCCAATACAATAGTAAAAAGACTGAAATTGTTAAACCTATGCTCCAAACACCCCAGCTAGCCACCAAAGTAGTTACCCGAGCACAAGTCAAAAAAGAACCACTTGCTGACAATGTAACGGTCTCAAAATTTAAGGAGCACTACTTAAGGAGGCACTACTTAAGGCACGCAAACACGTTTGTTTGCACAAAGACGATTTAGCCTGGGTTGAAAACAAACTTTATGTCCCTGCTAGCCAAAGATTGGAGCTTATGAAACGATGCCATGACTCCAAGATAGCTGGACATTTCGGATTTGCGAAAACATTACACCTAATCAAAAGGCAATTCTGGTGGCCATCCCTTAAAAAAGACATTGAGAGCTACGTGGTTAGCTGCCCCACCTGCGCAGCTGCAAAAAGATGACAAGTAAAGTCCCCAGGGCTCTTACGAACTGTAGCAGATCCTTCAGCACCTTGGAGAAGATGTCTATGGATTTTATACTGAAGCTGCCTGACAGCATGGGAACAGAGTTATTTGGGTTGTAACGGACCTCTTTTCTAAACAGATCCATTTCATACCCTGCCAGAAGATCCCAACAGCCAAGGCATTAGCAAAAATGTTTTTAGTCATTTATCGCCTCAATGGAGCGCCCCAACAGATTATCTTAGACGGGGAGTCCAATTCACCTTCAAATTTTGGGGGGCTTTTAAAAATCTATTAGGCTCTGCCCAGGAGCTGTCTTCTTCACACCACCCCTAGACAAACGGAGGGCTGAAATAACGAATGGCATATTGGAACAGTATTTACGATGTTTTATCAACTACCAACAGGACAATTGGACTGACCTATTACCTTTTGCTTACAACAACTCTGTACACAGTAGCACCGGTTTCATCCCTTTTTATGTAGCCACAGGACAAGAATTTAACCCCATGCCAGAGCTACCAGCTAAGGAACCTCACATCCCCTCCCTTAAGGAGTGGATAAACAACCTACAAACCACTTGGCCAGTGGTCAGACTAGCTCTACAAGAGGCTAGAGCAGCTTTTAAAATTCAAGCTGACAAGAAACGCTGTGAACCCAAACCATTCAAGGTTGGGGACCATGTATATCTATCCACAAAGTTTCTGAAATCCTTACAACCATCTAAGAAACTAAGACCAAAATTCATTGCCCATTCCCCATCAGCAGAATCATAAACCCTGTCACGGTAAACTCCTCTTTCCTAAGACACTTAGGCACGTTCATCTAGTATTTCACTGCAGCCTACTCAAGCCAGAAATCACTTCAAAAGTCAGACCCCTCTTTGCCCACACCTCCAACCCCCATTATGGTGGAAGGAGAACACTGTTTTTTAATGGGGCGTTGGTCCTACCTAAACGCCGATTCTCTCTTCTGGTGCGGAGTGGTTCAGGAATGGGTTGATACAATCTAATCTGCCTGGAGACTGAGTCATAATTTTGTGGCCACACCTCTCCGTCACACCCCAATTTTCAGCGATGAAAGACCCGAAAGAGAACCTGGACCAGAACATTAGTGAGCCCGGCTCCAGACCCAGACGATTAAGGGTGGGGCTGAACCACTCCGCACCAGGAGAGAGAATCAGCGTTTAGATAGGACCAACACCCCTTCTCCTGGTCTGCTGCAGAGTAGTTCAGGAATTGGACATGCCCAAGCCTGCTGATCTACGGGTGGGAAGCCAAAGGGACTGGAGCACCCCCGGCTAAATGAACCTGTTGAAGGACCCTCCTCCTGAAGGACGCCTCCACAGAGGCGAAGACGTCCAGTTTATAATGCCTGATGAAAGGCAAAGGAGTGGCCAAGATAGCCACCCTACAAATTTCCTCAAGGGAGGCTTGTGTGGCCCAAGCAGCGGTGGTTGCTGTGCTACGAGTGGAATGCACAGTGATGCGCCTAGATGATGACAGTGCGTTGATCTCATATGCTTGGGCAATGCATGACCTGATCCAGCAACCTATGGTGGAAGAGGACACTTTGGTACCAAGCGAAGTAGGCTGGAATGAAACTAATAGAGCCTCGGTCTTCTTGAAGGGCGCAGTGCGGAAGAATTTTGTATGTGATGTTTTTAGTCTTGGCTGTTCACCGCCCTGAGTCCAGTAGGAGAAGGGCGGTATAAAAATCTAATAAAATAAATAAATAAACAAACAAACAAATAAATAAATAAATAAGATGTATACTTTAAAGGGCTCGCTGCACATCCAAGTTATACCATTTCTTTTCCAAGGTATGAGAAGGCCCAGGGCAGAAGTTAGGCAAGATGACCTCCTGGGTCCTATGGAACCAGGAGTTAACCTTGGGAATGAAAGAGGGATCTAGTTGTAAGATTACCTTGTCCGGGCGGAAGATACAAAGGTCGTTACTGAGAGGGCTGCCAGTTTGGATATGCGCCATGCAGATGTGATAGCCACCAGGAAGACGACTTTAAGTGTGAGATGGCGTAGACTCGCTGTTCTCAGAGGCTCTAAGTGAGGCTCCGTGAGTGCCCACAATACCTTAGGTAAATCCCAAGTGGGATAACGGTGTACGACCGAGGGTCAGAGATTACTGGCGCCCTGGAGGAATCTACGGATGGTGGGGTAAAGAGCAAGGGACTCCCCTTCCCTACCTGACAGGACTGTAGGGAGGGCACAGACATGTGCCGTCTGATGGTGTTGTGAGCTAGTCCCTTGTCAAGGCCATCCTGAAGAAACTCCAGCACCTGTGGAACAGAAGCTGAAACAGGATTAATGCTGTGCACAGAGCACCAGATAGAAAATACCTGCCAGGTGTGGTTGTAGATCCGGATGGTGGACTGCTTCCTGTCTGCTTGAATTGTCCAAATGACTCTCTCGGAGAAGGCCTCCCACCTCAGGAGGACCCCTTCAAGCACCTCAGGAGGACCCCCTCAAGTGGCAGGCGGTCAGTTGGAACCATTGCAGCTCCGGATGGAATAGGACCCCCTGGCTGAGAGAGATCCTACATGAGGGAATCCTCCAAGGTGGCAAAATGGAGAGTGCGACGAGGTCCGCGAACCATGGCCTCCAGGGCCAATGAGGAGCCACCAGGATCACCTCTGCCCCTTCTGACATGATTTTGCGGATCACAGCAGGAATCAGGGGTAGGGGTGGGAAGGCGTAGAGCAGGCTGGGAGGCCAGTCACAGCGGAGCGCATTGGTCCCATCTGCCCCCTGGGTTGGAAACCTCATGATGTAGCACGGAAGATGTGCATTGAGGTGAGAAGCAAACAAGTCTACAAGTGACTGGCCGAAGCGGGTGCAGATGTCCCGGAAGAGATCGGGGTGGAGTTGCCATTCGGAGCTGTCCACCATGGTCCTGCTCAGGAAGTCCACCTGAGTGTTGGACTTGCTGGTGATGTGGTCTGCCTTCAGAGAGAGAACGTTTGCTTCTGCCCATCTCCCGAGGCGGAGGGCTTCCTCCATGAGCTGTCTTGACCAGGTGCCATCCTGGCAGTTGACGTGAGCTTTTGCCATGGTATTGTCCATCAGAACGAGGACGTGTTGGCCTCGTACAAGGTGGTGAAAGTGTTGCAGGGCCAGATGAATTGCCCGTAGTTCCAACCAATTGATATTGTGGACAAGGTCCTGGGGAGACCAGCAACTTTGTGCCACATGGTGGTCGAGGTGAGCTCCCCATCTGTAGAGGCTGGCGTCCGACGTGATGGTAATCCTCCGAGGCTCCTTGAAGATGTCCCCTTGTCGAGGGTGGAGGATGTCCACCAGTGAAGGGAACGACGGACTGTCAGAGGGACCTGAACTGGATTCCGGGAGCTGGATACCTTGGCCCGTGGGAATGGAAGGAGGAACCACTGAAGGCTGCGCAGATGAAGGCGAGCCCAGGGCACGATTTGGAGGCACAACACCATCTTCCCCAGATAATGTCACCAAGGGAACCTTGGGGTTCCGATGAATGAGGGCCATATGTTCTCTGATGGCTACCTTCCTGTCTTGGGAGAGGGATACCTCTCCCGTTCTGGTGTTTATGAGGGTGCCTAGATGGGTTAGGGTGGTCACGGGATCTAGATGGCTTTTTGGAAGATTGACCAGAAAGCCGTGGTTTCCCAAAGTCTGAAGAGACAATTGCATATCCTCCTGAGCCCTCTGAAGGGAGGAGGCCTGTACTAGTATATCATCTAAGTACGCCTGAAGCCGCACCGGTACTAACCATAGGTGGGCAATCAGGGCAGCCAGGATTTTGGTGAAACAGCGGGGTGCCGATGCCAGCCTGAACGGCAAGGCACGGTATTGCAGATGGTGACCTGCATAACTGAATCTGAGATACCTCCAATGCACGTGGGCGATCGGAATTTGGAGATAGGCCTCAGAGAGGTCGATTGAGTCCAAGAAGTCCCCCAGGCGGATTCCCTCGAGGATGGACTTGAGGGAACACATCTTGAACCTCCTGTAGACCAAGTGGGCATTGAGGTTCTTTAGGTCGAGGATTGCTCTTCAGCCCCGCCCCCCCGAATGCTTCGGTACTACGAAGAGGATGGAATAGTATCCTGTCTCCTTTGATTTGATGGAACAGCCTCTATGGCCCTGATGGTCAGGAGATGCCGGATGGCATCCTCCATGAGTGCTCGCTTGGCAAAGTTGCGGGAGACAGGGCATGGCATGAAGTGGTTCAGAGGGCTGGACAGGAGCTCCAGACAGAGACCGAATTTGATGGTACTAAGGACCCAGGAGTCTGTGGTTGTTATCATCCACTGGTCTGCAAAGAGGCTCAAGCGACCTCCTATGGGGCAAACGGAAGAGTCATTTCTGTTTGCAGAACTGGCAGCTGCCAGCTCCGCGAAAGGGAGCTGCTCTGGCGACCCCTGTAACGAAATGGCTGCCTGTCTTGCTGTCGGAATTGCCCTTGCTGATATGAATGCTGTTGAGACTGTCTGTCTTGCGAATTAAAACAGACAGGTTGCCTGCGGGAATATGGAGTGACCCATCTGTCTGCCCTTCTGGTTACAGAAGGTAAGACCTTGCAGCTGTCCTTGTCCTCTACTAGGAGAGGATCAAGGGCTGCTCCAAATAGCTTAGTCCCCATGTAGGGGGCTGAGGCCAGCTGCCACTTGGCCCTGAGATCTGCTGACCAGGATTTTAGCCACAAGAGGTAATGGAGTTAGCTAAGGAACCTATAGCTGTATTTTGTGGCATTGAGAGTAGCGTCCACAGAAAACTGAGTGACAGCAAGGATCTTATTAAGGTCCTAGTGGATTCGGGCCTTGGAAGGAGGCAATCGGGATTGAAACTGTTGCAGCCATAAAATGGTGGAGTGATTGAAGAAGTATGCCATAGTGGCTGCATTAATGGCACAGGCGGCTGCTTGTTGAGTCTTCCTGAAGGCTAATTCAATTTTTTTTATCCTCTGGTCTTAGGTTTTCAGAGGGGGCCCCTGCCGTGAATGGCAAAGGGGATAACAAGGCCGCAACAGGAATGTCCACTGGAGGGACCTGTAGAAGTTGGCCGAAGGTAGGTGCCATGTTGTAAAAATTTTTGTCGGAACTACTGGGAGTAGGGAGGGAGGCAAGAGTGGTCCACTGATTCTGGACAACGTCCACAAAGAGTTTGGGGGCTGGAATAAACAATTGTTTTGATACCGGTTATGAGAATATCCCATGTCCCTTTCCAGGGGTGGGAGCCTGCTCAGTGGTTTCCTCCTCTTGTAGGCCGGCTGTGACTGTCACCTTGTGTAGCAAGGACTTGAAGAGCCCAGATGGAAAAAGCCCTGTAAAGGTCGGATATCCGGAAGAACATCCTCCTCATCTTCAGAGAGGTCAGGATCTCTCTGAGTCTCCTCCCCTGACACTAGTTCCACACTGCCCTCCAAGGGAGCGGGTGAGTGATGAGAGGGTTCTGTTAAACTAGCGTGAGGTGATGTGTGAGCCTGTCTGCTAAGGTAGTCTGAAAACCAGGGAGGTAGAGCGGTGGCTACAAATGCTTGCAGAAATGCCTGTAGAAATTGCTCTGGAAATTAGTAATTGGAGGTTCTCTGGTAAATCAGCCAGATGAACATCCTCAGACTCTGGAACCATGCCAGCCCTGGGTTTCTCATGTTGGGAAGAACATGCAAAGGGGTGGCACGTTTTGGATTGGTTCCGGTCAGGGGCTTGCTCCTGTGGAGTTGAAATAATAGGGCCTGGAGAAAGACCTCCAGAAGCTTCCTGGAGAGAAGTCTGGGGTGAGGGTTGGCTTAATTCCTAATGAGTTGGATGGAAAACAGACTGGTCACTAGACCTTGACAGGTTCCAATTGAGCTTGCCTTTTTTCTGCAAGAGAAAATTGCTTTTCCAGGGCCCTCTGTCTGTGCTCCATGTCTTTTAACTCAGCACTGGAGTGCTGAGAGGCCTTACGGCCATGCTTAGATTTGCATGAGGCGTTCCTATGCGTGGATGCTTCCACAGTGTCTTGAGAGTTGTCTGCCACGAATGCTCAGCAGTTGGAAGATACCTTGAAGGCAGGCAGGGTGGCAGTTGCTTTGGAGCCCCAAATTAACCAACTCACACCACACAGAGGCAAGGTCTGTCACTGGGCGGCTTACCCAGGGTGAACCAGGGTGGTGCCAGCTCCTGCACACCCCCCCCTTTGTAAGGGCCCTTGTAAAATGGCAATACTTGCCAAGTTGCAGCCAGATGCTAATTGGTGCTCCCAAGAGAAGACCGCTCTCGTGGAGGAATAATATGGCCGCCCTGGAGGTTGCAGAGGCTATTAGAAGCCTCTTTGAGCTGAAGCCCTTCTGTAGGCCTGAGCAGCTGCGGCTGAAGGAAGCCCGCCCCCCCATGTCTCAGCCGTATTCCTCTTGAGATGATCATGCTGCTTTCAAAATGGCAGCCGCCGAGATATTGTCAAAATGGCCACCGGACTTTGGGCACACGGTGTGGCTTGCAGAAGTGGTGGTGGCAGTAGCAGCAGGCTGCCTCTCAGCTAAGAGCCTCCCAGACCCGGCAAGGCGACAGCACAGAGGCACCGTCAAGTCCTTGGAAGCCATGCTGAGCTAAGCGGCAGCAGCAGTGGTGGTGGCAATGGCAAGCCGCTTCCCAGCTGTGGAGCGTTTAACAAGGCCAAGAATGGGCGGTGTGGTGGTGGAATTAAGGAAGCTGCCACACACTGAGGCTTCGCCACGGGGCTCAATAGGACAGTGGCTGTGGTGATGGGAGCGGCTGCGGTGGTGGTAAAGACCTTGCCTTATAGGTTGGGGGGGCTGGGGGCTGGGGGGGGTATTTGCCTATGAGGCAAATGCTAGGGACTGGCGAAGCCAGGGGCCCCAAGGGAATCCCCCCCTTCAGAGGCAGCGTCGGTGTTATCAGCCTAGACTGATCTGGCCAGCACACAAACCTAAATTTTGAAAAATAGAAACCTGTTTGACGGTTCAGAATTGGATTGATGAAGAGCAACTGCCAAAGATGTCTCTGTCAGACGACTGAGTCGAAAACTGGGGCCTGACGGAGAGACGTGGAGGCATAGCCACAAAATTATGACTCAGTCTCCAGGCAGATTAGATTGTATCAACCCATTCCTGAACCACTCCACAGCGGACCAGAAGAACAAAGACATCCTTGACTCTCGCACTCACCATGGCTCCACACAATATTTAGTGGCATGGAAACACCTACCATCCTCTCTGAATGAATGGGTATCAAAAAAACATATAAAAGCCCCACACTGTTACAGAAATTCCACCTGAAATACCCACACAAACCATCATAAATTTTACTGTATTGTATGTTTTATCTCTTTCTAGGTGGATTTTCCTTTTTTCTGAAGAGGGCAATATGTCAGATCCGTGTATCTGCCATTCTTCAGAAGAACGGGGGGGGGGGGATTTGGAGTGTTACATTTAGTTCTTTTCCTATGTATCCTAAGTATCCAATTTCTTGCCTGATCCTCTTTGTATAAACTTTACCCTGATTTATAACTGTTGCCTGGTGCCAGGAATCATTGCTTACTTGCTTGGCTGCCATGAAACGGGGGGAGGGGGGAGCTATTGGAATTGGGAGGGGGGGAAGTGAGCTGGAGGAGAAGAAAAAACTTTGCTGCGTTTTCTTTGAAGCTGATAACGTCTCAAGGTCAATTGTCGTGGCATAGCAAGAGGATGACACTGCCAGACGTTGCACCCACATGACCCCTGGAGAACCTGTGGATTAGATGATTTACGTTCGACAGTTGGGGGATGCTTTCTATAAGTGATTTTCGCACCTTTGCTTCAGACCTTGCTTTTCTTTAGTTGCATTCAGTTCTCACTCAGTAAAAGTACCTTTCTCTATGAAAATGGAGTCGGGGTTTTTCTTTCCTGAGTGTTGAAAGGCGGCATGCCTGACAATAAAGTCTGTTTTAACAGCCATCCCAGAAAACTACCGAGGGGGCTGAACAAACAATGTCTGATCAAGACAGTGACCAGGACCAGATGGAGCTGCCGGCTCAACAGTTTCGCTCTCCCACCCGAGTGGGGAAGCATCGGACTGGATGGCTACTGTATTTTCCGGCGTATAAGACGACTGGCCGTATAAGACGGCCCCCAAATTTTCCTGTTAAAATATAGGGTTTGGGCTATACTCACCGTATAAGACTACCCCTCTTCCAATGCACACCAAATAAAAATTAAAAAAACATCAACTGGCTCACCCACAATGTAAAAGCAGATGTGCTAGACCCAAAATGGCCCCTGAAACAAGCAGGAACCTCACACAGCCACAAAAAGCCCAAAAAAATAACTTTCATACTTTACACACACACAACACAACACAACACAACTGGCTCACCCACAATGTAAAAGCAGCTGTGCTAGACCCAAAATGGCCCCTGAAACAATCAGGAACCTCACACAGCCACAAAAAGCCCAAAAACCCAACTTTCACACTTTACACACACAAAATTCCACATACAGCTTTATGAGATTTTGTGTGTTTGTGTAGTTAGAGTGAAACACTACAAAAACACACTAAATCTCAGAAAACTGCACAAATATTATTTTATTTTATTTTTATATGAAAGCTAAATTTAAAACTTCCTAAACTTTAAATGGCTAGGTCTAAAAAAGAACAACTAAAAAAAACCCCAATTAACTATTTTTTTTAAAGATCCCAAAGGGGGAAAAAACCCAATAGAACAGGGGTCTCCAACCTTGGCAACTTTAAGACTTGTAGACTTCAACTCCCAGAATTCCTCAGCCAGCTTTGTTTTGCTGGCTGAGGAATTCTTGGAGTTGAAGTCCACAACTCCCTGCCTGCTTGATTGCAGGCAGGGAGTTGCTTGCTGATGGAATGGATTCAGGCAAGCGAAGCAAGGCAAGCAGCTAAGGCAGTGGTTCTCAACCTTCCTAATGCCGCGACCGTTTAATACAGTTCCTCATGTTGTGGTGACCCCCAACGATAAAGTTATTCCTAAAACCATCAAAAATATGTGTTTTCCGATGGTCTTAGGCCAGGGGTCCCCAAGCTTTTGGACCTCAGGGACCACCAACTTCATAATTTTAAATTTCGCGGTTCAGACAATAATGATTTTACCCAGCCAACAAAGCACACTGTACTTATATCCTTCCTCATCCATTTTCTTAAAAAAGAGGGGGAAAAACACTTTTAAGGTTTTACTAAAAACAGTTTCCAATTACATAGTATTGGCATAAAGCCTGGTTAAAGCAAACATGCTTAGTCATAAAGACTTGAGGCAAGCCATTCTGCTTAAGGTTTAAATTGAATTTAAGTGCATTATCCGGTATAATGCAGATTACTTCTGGCTGAAATACCATAAATTGGGCATCTTAACCATAAACCAGGGATATGAATTTTTTTGTATGGGTGCTGATGGCTATAGTAAGTACATCATGTTGGAGCCTGCACTGCAATAGGGGACGGAAACATATAAAAGCTTTAAAAATACAGGAAGATTAAATATTGTTACTGTTAATGTAATCATCTGGACTCCCAGTACAGGATGGGGTTCTTCAGGCACTCTCCCTCCTCTCTGTCTCTCTCTCTCTCTCTGTCTCCCACTCTTTCTCTCTCATTTTCTCTTTCTCTCTTTCTCTCCCTCTCTTTCTTTCTCTCCCACTCTTTCTCATTCTCTCTTTCTCTCCCCCCTCTCTCCCCCACTCTCTCATTCTCTCTTTCTCTCTCTCTCTCTCCCACTCTTTCTCTCATTCTTTCTCCACCCTTTCTCTCTCTTTCTCCCACTCTTTCTCCCCTTCTCTCTCCCCCCACTTTCTCTCTCTCATTCTGATTCTCTTTCATTTTGTCTCTCTCTCTCATTCTGATTCTTTGATTCTCTCTTTCATTCTCTGTCTCTTTCTCTGTCTCTCATTCTCTCTCTCTCTCTCTCTGATTCTCTGTCTCTCTCTCTCATTCTCTTTCATTCTGTCTTTCTCTCTCTTTCATTCTTTGTCTCTTTCTCTCTCTGTCTCATTCTGATTCTCTCTCTCTCATTCTCTCTTTCATTCTTTCTCTTTCTCTCTCTGTCTCATTCTGATTCTCTCTCTTTCTCTCTCATTCTCTCTCTCTCTCATCTCAATGGCCAGCCAGTGTCTTGGGGCTGAGAGGAAGTCAAGCATCTCCCTGAGAGACTGAGGGCCGGAAGAAGTGTGGGAGAGAAGCACTACTTGAACTTGTGCGGCATGAGCATTTGCCTTGGTATATTTGCGCCAGCCGATGGCCAAGGCAGCCCTCATCTCTCTGCTGAAAGTGCAGCATCAGGATTCTGCCTTGGTATATTTGCGGCACAAGGCAGCCCTCATCTCCTGATGCTTGGGACTCTGAGCGGTAAATGGTGACTGGTCCGGGGAGAAGCTGGATTTTGCTCTCCATTGCGGACACCAGATCAGCCCCCTGCAAGATTTCATCTTTCGAGGAGCGCTCCCTGAAGTGGCACTGGAAACTTTGGTCGGGCTCCTCCAGAGACGAGAGCTTGCAGGGGGCCGATCTGGTGTCTGCAATGGAAAGCAAAATCCAGCTTCTTCTCTCTGCTGTGAAACTCGGTGCATAAACCAGCTGGGTACAGCATTGAGTGGCATGCAGCCTTGACGAGATCGGCACAGCTTCCCCTCAATGTTGTCGGTGCTCCCGTAGCATCATCAGTCAGCGCCAGAAACTCAGATTCGGGAAGCTGTGCCGATCTCGTCAAGCCTGCATGCCACTCAATGCTGGAACCAGCTGGTTGCTGAGCAGAGCTTCCCCCAGGCATCCAGGGGGATATTACCGATGCTCCGACTTCCCCAGATAGGTGGGGCTCGCCATCACTGGGGGTCAGCTGGGGAAGTTGGAGCGTCGGTAATATCCCCCTGGATGCCTTGGACAGCGGGGGAAGCTCCGCGTAGCAACCAGCTGGTTCCAGCATTGAGTTGCATGTAGCCTTGACGAGATCGGCACAGCTTCCCGAATCTGAGTTGCTGGCGCTGACTGATGATGCTACGGGATCGCCGACAACATTGAGGAGAAGCTGTGCTGATCTCGTCAAGCCTGCCTGCCGCTCAATGCTGGAACCAGCTGGTTGCTGAGTGGAGCTTCCCCCGCCGTCCCAGGCATCCAGGGGGATATTACCGACGCTCCGACTTCCCCAGCTGACCCCCAGTGATGGCGAGCCCCACCTGTCTGGGGAAGTCGGAGCGTCGGTAATATCCCCCTGGATGCCTGGGGGAAGCTCCGCTCAGCAACCAGCTGGAAACAAGATCGGCACAGCTTCCCCTCAATGTTGTCGGCACTCCTGTAGCGTCATCGGTCAGCGCCAGCAACTCCAATTCGGCTACCTGGCGTATAAGACGACCTCCGACTTTTGAGGTGATTTTCCTGTGTTAAAAAGTCGTCTTATATGCCGGCAAATACGGTAATTTACGGCTGGAAGAAGAATCGGAGCAAGCCAGATGGTCGCTGGGAGTGGGGAGGCTACCGTACCGGAGCTGGAGAAGACGCCCCACGGACTAACAAGCACCAGACCCCGAAAGGGAGAATCTGCTTGGATGCAGGAGCAGAAAGAAAACTTCCTGGTCACACAGGCCCTGCAACTTTTGAGAGAAGCTGAGGAGAGCCGTAGAAGCCGGGAAAGATTTGTCTACCCTGCTGAGAAGGGAGGGGGAAAGTCCCAGGGATGAACCGGAGGCTGCTGCTTGTGGGGCAGAGAGAGAGCAAGATGGGGAAGGAACAGCTCAAGCCTCTGGAACTCAAGCGGGTGATGCAGCTGTCCAGAGGCCCCCGGCAAGACAGGCACGACCCCAGAGGCAAAGAAAGCCAAAAATTCCCCCAATATCAGAAACATTCGGAGGAGACCCGAAGAAATTGGGATTTTTCCTGACCCAGGTGTGGAACCATATGCAGGACTGGGGATAGGACTTCCTCTCAGATACCGCACGTGTGAGATGCATTACCAAAGCTCTAGAGGGGGTAGCAGGTGAATGGATGGTGGGTCTCCACAATAACAACTCCCCCTTGCTGAGAAATTATGATCAATTCATGACAGCCATCAGAACGCGTTTTGAGAACCCCTTAGCTGAGCGAAAAGCAAGAATCAGAATGAAGGGCATTCACCAGGGACGGAGATTTTTTTTTTTAATTTTTTTTTTAATTTGATTTATATGCCGCCCTTCTCCGAAGACTCAGGGCGGCTTACAATGTGCTCAGCAATAGCCTTCATCCTTTTGTATATTTATACAAAGTCAGCTTATTGACCCCACAACTGGGTCCTCATTTCACCTACCTTAGAAAGGATGGAAGGCTGAGTCAACCTTGAGCCTTGGCGAGATTCGAACCCTGCAGTAATTGCAGGCAGCTGGTCTTAATAACCAGCTTAATAACAGGGTGCCTTAAACCCCTGTACTACCAAGGCTCTTGGTATTGGTGGCGGAGTATGCCCAGGAGTTCCGCAAGTTGGCACCCTACATAAGAGGGTGGTCAGAAGTGACCCCACTAGAGAATTATAAACATGGGTTGAATGTGAACGTCTACAAAGATTGCCGCTCATGCGGGCCCCCGGATGACCTGCAAAGCTGGTACCTGTTGGCAGCGGATGTGGAGATCGACCTGGCCTGAAGCAGTCTCTGTGGTAGGCGCACTTGGGATCAGCCACCCTCCTCATTCCACAAGGGGACACCAAAGGCAGTGGTGGGGAAGGCAGGGCCCAAGCCAAAATCCTCCGCGTGTTTCAAATGTGGAAAGGAGGGGCACTGAGCCGCTGAGTGTTTCTCCAAGCCAGCGCCCAAGGCGACCTCTACCGGAGAAAAGAAGGCTGATAGAATGCCTGCTAAAGCCTGCGAGACCACCCTGAAAAGAGAAGTCGTTGAGTTCGCTCCCCTGAAACAGGGTGAGTTGGGAACTCCGACCATCGCTGACGACAGCGAGACTGACACTGATTCCGACGACGACAACCTGGTGAGTCAGAAAGGGGGCCCCATGACCATTCCAGTAGAATTTAGGGTACCATCCACCGGGGTCCATGGCCAGATGCCAGCCCTCCTAGATTCTGGATGCACCAGGTACGTGGTGAACAGATGGGCCTAAGACTAAAAATGATGAAAAGGCCCATCGCATTCTGTCAGCTAGATGGATCGGTGGCAGGAGGGGGCCCAGCCCATTTTGTGACCGAGCCAATCGAGATGCAAATGGGGGATCACCTGGAGACTCTTAGTTTTATTGTGGCCCCGGGCATGGAACGGCCCCTCATACTTGGACTGCCTTGGCTCCGTAAATGAAACCCACACATAAACTGGAAAACAGGAGTTTTGTGCATCCTCTCCAAAAAAGCAGGGAAGAAAGGGGAGGAACCCCACTCCATGGACGGAGTGGGAAACGAGGGGGTGGCAACGGCAACAGACCACATTGTGGGGAGGAAAAGATCTCAAAGGAGTACTGGGACCTCCAGGAGGTGTTCATTGAGAAGGCATTAGACATGCTGCCCCCCACCGGCTAACTGACTGTATCATTGAAATACTTCCTCGAGTAAAACTCCCTAAGCCAAAAATCTACCCCATGATCCCGCAGGAGCTGGGGGAACTATGAGACTTTATAGACAAAAACTTAAAACGGGGTTTTATCCAACCGGCTAGGCCGCAGGTGGCAGCACCGGTACTTTTTCGGGAGAAGGAGGATGGGTCCTTTCGCTTGGTGGTCGACTACAGAAACCTTAACGCCATTTGCGTACAAAATGTTTACCCCCTGCCGCTCATGAAGGACATGCTAGCCCACCTAGGCAAGGGGAAAATTTTCACCAAACTGGACTTATGGGAGGCCTATTATAGAGTTCGGATTAAGGAAGGGGATGAATGGAAAATGGCTTTTAACTGCCTGCTAGGATGTTTCCAGTTTCGGGTGCTCCCTTTCGGACTGCAAGGAGCCCCTGCTATGTTCATGCAATTAACGAAGTGCTGCATGAACACCTGTACAAGGGGGTGCTGGTCTACTTGCATGACATTCTTATCTACACTGAGACCATGGACAACCATGCAAAGTTGGTGAGGACCGTGCTGAAAAAACCTAGGGCCGCGGAACTGTATGCCAAACTATCAAAGTGCGAATATCACCAAACCAAAATTGAATATCTGGGGTACCGCATCTCACATGAGGGAATAGAGATGGATCCGGAAAAGGTCCGGGGAGTGTTGTACCCGCAAACAACTACAGAGCTTCCTGGGATTTGCTAACTTCTATAGACAGTTCATCCCCTCGTTCGCCAAAATTGCATTACCAATTACAAATCTTCTGAAAACGAAAGGAGAAGAGAGGCCAAAGCCCTCCCAGCTTCTCGAATGGACTATGGACTGTCAGGCGGCGTTTGAGAAACTAACACGGCTGTTTTCTGCCGAACCGGTCCTTAAGCATCGAGACATGGAAGCCCCTTTTGTTGTACAGGCTGATGACAGCGACATAGCCATCGGGGCCGTGTTACCTCAAGTGACACATCCCTGTGCCTATACCTCTAGTAAGTTGTCGGAGACTGAGAGGAGATGGGCCATATGGGAGAAGGAGGCTTCTGTGGTTCATTGGGCACTGTTATGGTGGAGATAATTCCTTGAAGGAGCTAAGCATTCGTTTGAGGTGTGGACTGACCAAAAAAACTTAGAAGCTTTGAAAACACCACGAAAACTGTCCCCAAAACAAGTCCTCTGGGCTCAACACTTCAAACGATTTAATTTCTCTCTGCACTACCTTCCTGGAGGGAAGGACTTCATGGCAGATGCCCTTTCAAGACTGCCGCAATACAATAGTGTGAGAGAGGAGGTGATTCAGCCAAATATCCCCTCAAAACAACTGGCGGCACCAGTAGTTACTAGAGCCCTGGCAAAAACAGATCCAACTTTGTTGGACTTGACTAAGCAGCTTGACTAAGCAGCTATGAGAAGCTCTAAAGACCGACGAGTGGTTTCTGGCCCATTCAAATGAGTATAAACTTCGGGAAGGACTTGCTTGGGTGGGAGCCAAGCTGTATGTTCCCGCCAGTCTGAGAGCGACAGTTTTACAGCACGCCCATAATGCCAAGGTTGCCGGACATTTTGGGTTCGTGAAGACATTACATCTAGTTAAACGGCAGTTCTGGTGGCCCGCACTAAAAAAGGACATAGAGGCATATGTGGCCAGCTGTTCCGTGTGTGCTTCGGCCAAGAGACCTCCTGGGGAGCCACCTGGATTGCGTCAGAGTGTTGCCAGACCGGGTGCTCCATGGAAGGAAATATTGTAGAATTGCCCGAAAGTGGGGGGAACAGAGTTATTTGGGTGGTTACTGATACGTTTTCTAAACAAGTGCATTTCATCCCATATCCCAAGATCCCTTCTGCAAAAACGCTGGCAAAATTCTTTGTCCAACATGTATACAGGTTACATGGAGCTCCAGAGCGGATAATTTCAGATAGGAGAGTTCAATTTACCTCCCATTTTTGGAAAGAGTTCCTAGGGTTGTTAGGCTCCGCCCAATGGTTAAGCTCTGCCCACCAACCCCAGACTAATGGGGCTTGTGAGAGAACCAATTCCGTATTAGAACAATATCTAAGATGTTACATAAATTAACAACAAGATAACTGGGCAGATTTACTGCCGTTTGCAGAGGTGGCTTATAATAACTCCATACATAGCAGCACGGGGTTTACCCCTTTCAAGGTGGCCTCTGGCCAAGATTTTGTGCTCATTCCAGAGTTGCCTCAGGAAAACCCACAAATCCCCTCCTTGGCTGATTGGATCGAACAGTTACGTGGCACTTGGTCAGTAACGCGCAAGGCACTGGATGAAGCACACCAGGCTCATAAAGCCCAGGCCGATAAGAAGAGGGTTCAAGGGCGGTCTTATAAGGTTGGTGATATGGTTTATCTTTCCACCAAATACCTGCAAACTACCCAAAAGTCAAAAAAGCTTGGACCCAAGTATGTGGGTCCTTTTCCGATAGTTCAGATTATTAACTCAGTCACAGTACAATTGGAGTTACCAAAAAGTTTGCGGCGAATTCATCTGGTGTTTCATGTCAGTTTGCTGAAACCGGAGCATTCGTCCCCTTTACGTCCAGACTAAGAACCTCCTCCTGTCCCCATACTAATTGAGGGAGTACAGCATTTTGAGATCAAGGAAATCTTAGACTCTAGAAAGCATCGTGGTAAGGTGCAATATTTGGTGGCCTGGAAACATTTCCCATTATCTAAAGCTGAATGGGTCAATAAACAAGATGTTAGAGCTCCAAGGAAAGTACAATTGTTTCACTCCAAATATCCTGATAAACCTTAATCTGGTTTTATCTCATGCTTTATTTCTGTGATCATTTGTTTTATGTCATTTTGGTTTCTTGTAGGAATAATGTCTCTTCTGCAGGATGGCCAAATGTCAGCCTCTGATCTTTCATTGCTTATTTGCTCGGCTGCCATGAAAGGGGGCGATGGGAGAGCTATTGGAATTGGGAGGGGGGAAGTGAGCTGGAGGAGAAGAAAAAACTTTGCTGCAGCGTTTTCTTTGAAGCTGATAACGTCTCAAGGTCAATTGTTGTGGCATAGCAAGAGGATGACACTGCCAGACGTTTGTACCCACATGACCCCTGGAGAACCTGTGGATTGGATGATTTATGCTGGACAGTTGAGGGGGATGCTTTCTATATGTGATTTTCACACCTTTGCTTCAGACCTTGCTTTTCTTTGGTTGCATTCAGTTCTCACTCAGTAAAAGTACCTTTCTCTATGAAAATGGAGTCGGGGTTTTTCTTTCTTGAGTGTTGAAAGGAGGCATGCCTGACAGGGGGAACGAGCGAATTGTAAAATAACCCTAAGAAACTCTTCAGATCTGTTTCTCAAAGAGCCTGATGCAATTCGTATTCACACCTGTGGATTGGTTGGAATCCACATCAGAAGGTGGGCAGGGGTTCCTAATTTCCTTTATCCTGAACTGCATGCCCAGAGGGACCCCAGAGCCTGCTTTGAGTTTTTATTTATTTATTTATTTATTTATTTATTTATTTATTTATTTATTTATTTATATATATTTCTATACCGCCTTTCTCCCGTAGGACTCAAGGTGGTGTACAGTCAAGAAAAATATAGACACACAAACATCATAAAATTGCTAATTAAAATTATTACTTAATTTGGGCAATTAAATAAAACCCAGAATTAGATAACATTTAAAAAATCATTGACATGTTCGTATGTTTAGCCCCGCCTGTTGGAACATCAGGGTCTTGAGGGCACGGCGGAAAGCACGGAGATCAGGGATATTCCGTATCTCTGGGGGCAGTTCATTCCAAAGGATTGGAGCCCCCACAGAGAAGGCCTGCCCCCTGGGAGTCGCCAGTCGACATAATTTGACTGACGGTACCCTGAATAGTCCCTCCCTGTGAGAACGAACTGGTCGGTGGGAGGCTATTGGTGGCAAAAGACGGTCTCGTAGGTACCCAGGTCCTAAGCCATGGAGCGCTTCAAAGGTGATAACTAACACCTTGAATCGCACCCAGAAGACCACCGGGAGCCAGTGCAGCTCGCGTAGGAGAGGTGTTACATGGGCGTAACGAGCTGCGCCCATAATCACCCGCGCGGCTACATTCTGGACCAGTTGGAGCCTCCGAGTGCTTTTCAAGGGGAGCCCCATGTAGAGAGCATTACAGTAGTCCATACGGGAGGTAACTAGGGCATGAGTGATCGTGCGCAAGGCATCCCAATCCAGAAAGGGACGCAACTGGCAGATCAGACGAACCTGATAAAAGGCACCCCTGGCCACGGCCGTCAAATGATCTTCTAAAGATAACCGTGAATCCAGGAGGACACCCAAGTTGCGGGCCCTCTCTGTGGGGAGCAAGATCTCATCCCCTATTATCAGTGATGGTACTAGCTGACTATACCGGGACGCCGGAAGCCACAGCCACTCGGTCTTGGAGGGGTTGAGTCTGAGCTTGTTTCTCCCCATCCAGATCCGCATGGCCTCCAGGCAACGGGACATCACAGCAAGGGCATCATTGGGGTGGTCTGGGGTGGAGATGTATAGCTGTGTGTCATCAGCATACTGATGAACACTCACCCCAAAACCACGGATGATCTCGCCTAGCGGTTTTACATAAATGTTGAACAGAAGGGGTGAGAGGACTGACCCTTGCAGCACCCCACAAATAAGGTGCCTCGAGGTCGACCTCTGCCCCCCTGCCAACACAAACTGCGAACGGTCAGAGAGGAAGGAGGAGAACCACCGAAGCACGGTGCCCCCTATTCGTAACCCCTCCAGCCGGTGCAGTAAGATACCATGGTCGATGGTATCAAAAGCCGCTGAGAGATCTAATAGGACCAGGATAGAGGAGCAACCTCTGTCCCGAGCCCTCCAGAGATCATCCACCAATGCGACCCAATGCCGTTTCCGTGCTATATCGTGACCTGAAGCCCGACTGGAACGGATCCAGATAGACAACTTCATCCAGGTATCGGGGTAGTTGTCGCGCCACCACACTCTCAACAACCTTCGCAACAAAGCGAAGATTGGAGACTGGACGATAATTTGATAATATAGCCGGGTCCAGGGAAGGCTTCTTGAGGAGGGGCTTCACAACCGCCTCTTTCAAGGCGGCGGGAAAGACACCCTCACTCAGAGAAGCATTTATAATCCCCTGGAGCCAGCCTCGTGTAACCTCCCGGGAGGCCAGTACCAACCAGGAGGGACATGGGTCCAATAAACATGTGGCAGCGTTAAGCTTGCCCAGAATCCTGTACACATCCTCAGGAGCCACAGAGTCAAACTCTTCCCAGATAACGCTCTCAAGATCTGCCCCTGTCTCCTCCCCTGGATCTACCCAATCGGAGTCCAGGCCTTCCCGAATCTGAGCGACTTTATCATGCAGGAATTGTACAAAATCCTCAGCTCGACCCTTTAAAGGATCTTCCCGTACCCCCACCTGAAGTAGGGAGCGGCTCACCCTAAACAGCGCAGCTGGGCGGTTCTCTGCAGATGCAATAAGAGCGGAGAAGTAGCTAGACTTTGCCGCTCTTATCGCCACTAGGTAGGTCTTAATATAAGATCTCACCTGGTTTCCTCGGTTTCCTCGTCTTCGGCGACGACGGTGCCTTTTTAAGCACCGCCAGCCCAGCCGCTCGTAGAGCCGCTTCTCGATCGTGAAGCGGCTTGAAAGCTTCAAAATCCTCAGGATTCTTGAAGAAGAGGCAGCAGGGTACAGGTCGAGCCCCTGCAACCCCCCCAGGGAATTGTTTCTGGGGAGGAAACAGGCGCGGCTCCCTCCCAACCTGCTGAGACTCCGGGCGGCGTGGGACGTCTCTGCTTTCGCAGAACAAGCCGGCTGCAGGAAACTTCAAAAGAGAAAGGAAACAACCCAAACAAGCAGCCGAAATCTACTTGAACCCTGAAATTCTGAACTGCAAGTATTAGCACTTTGCTGATCTTTTATATTGAAGGGAAAACTTCTGAATGAGTGAAAGTGACTGGAAAAAATATGGCGCTCAGCATTAGAGTAAATGAATCAGCGAGTGTGGATTGGTGAAGTCATCTTGCTTTGTTACAAAGTTAATAAGTTGCTACAAAGTTGCTCCGGCTGTAACAGGAACAAGAGGAAAATCTCCCCCTTTTACTTGACTTTGCTGCATTACAG
Organism: Arizona elegans; assembly: GCA_022577455.1. Taxonomy (NCBI): domain Eukaryota; kingdom Metazoa; phylum Chordata; class Lepidosauria; order Squamata; family Colubridae; genus Arizona; species Arizona elegans. The sequence goes on from JAKOOJ010000001.1 coordinate 164,459,822, forward strand.
TTTTGCCCTGATTAAATCTGGGGGACCTTTTTAGAAGGCTTTGTGGAGGTGGCAGAAGAAGCGGAACCTCCTTCTTTAGAAAAGCTAGCCTACGTGGCAGGATGGCTTCAAAGAAGCAGGAAGGCAAAACAGGGGGGGGATCCCCCACACGCAAACAGGACACGCAGTCACAAGCTCAGAAAAAAGATTTTGATATGGGAAATTTAAAAGAATTTATTTCAAAAATCCTGGATGACAAATTTCAAAAAGCTCAACAGGAAATAGATGATAAAATAAATAAAATAGATGATAAAATCCAAAAGTCTCAACAGGAAATTATGCAGGAAATGCAGCAGAACCAAAAGAAGGTGACCAAAAAAATAACAGATGTGGTGTCTGGCCTGGCAGGATTTATTATGAAAGTTGAGTCAAAAGTGGATGAATTTAAATCAGAAGTTAATGCCAAGATGAAAAATAATGATCACAAATTTTTGGATGTTGATGATAAGATGCAGAGAGTTGAGAACGAGATTGTCATGATGCAATTCCGGGCAATGGAATTCGCTATACGGCTTCGAGGAATTAGAGAAGAGGAGAAACAAGATTTGAGACAGGTCTGTGCTGAAGCCCTAGCTGTGATCTTAAAAATTAATCCTGATATGGTTTTCTGTAAAATAGACAAAATTTACAGAGTCAATTCTTGGGTGGCCAGACAAAGACAATTGCCTAGAGATGTGGTCATATATTTTACAGACAGAGCAATAAGAAATGATATCCTGCAAAAATCTTTTCTTACTTCTGTGCAAGTGGGCGGATCGAAGATCACAGTTTACAAGGAGCTTCCACCTAAGATGTTGAAATCCAGAAAAGACTTTGGCTTTCTTGTTAAAGAATTGCAGAATAATCAGATCCCATTTCGTTGGGACGCTCCAACTGGCATAATTTTGAGATATAAGGGAGAGAAACACTGTTTGAATACTGTGGAGAAGGCGGAGCAATTTTATACTGATATCTTTAAAGAAAGAACACCATCCCCACGTACATCTACAGTTTTGGAGATTAAGGAGAGTGATAAGAAGCAACTTCAAGAACCGCAACAACAATCTAAGCAGGAATCAGAGGAGTTGAAGGGCGCTGAAGGAGGTTTCCTGGATGAGCCTTTGCTGGAACCTTCTCCAATCTTGGAGCCGGCTTGGATGGCTGAAGTCAAGGACCAGCGTATAACCCGAGCAAAATCCAAGCAACTTAAAGAAAAGTTACAGCAGGAAAGACAAGATGAAAAGACTGGGGCCGTGGGGAAGGCAGGACAGAAGATTTTGGATGAAATCCGATTATTCTGTTCTCTGCTCCAGAAAGAGAATAATGATGATTAAATGTTTATCTTGGAATGTGAATGGGTTGAATGCAACACAGAAAAGGAAGAAAGTATTTGCATATTTAAAACAACATAATAATGATATAATCTGTCTACAAGAAACACATATTACAGTTCAAGATCAAAACTATTTGAAAAATTCCAAATTAGGAACACATTTTATATCTTCAACTAACCAAAAAAAGAATGGTGTCGTTATTTATGTAAATAAAAAATTAACAGCCAAACTTATAGAAGCTGATCAAGATGGCAGGTTTGTAGCAATTGAATTACTTTCTGCTAATAGTCAAATTCTTTTGATAGGAATTTATGCTCCCAATCAACAACAGGACTATTTTTATAAAATGCTACATACTAAAATACTACAATGGGATTATAGATCTATTTTAATTATGGGAGATTGGAATGGAGTAATTGATTCTAAATTAGATAAAAAGACTTTGGCGAAGTCAAGGATTAGATTACCACAGACCTTTTTTGATATGAAAGAAGACTTGGAATTAAAAGATATTTGGAGAATACATAACCCAAAAGAATTGGATTATACTTTCTTTTCTGATAGACATAGATCCTTCTCTAGGATTGATTTCATTTTGTTGTCAGATGACTTACTTGTTAGGACAAAAAGAACAAAGATTCTGCCAAGAACTTTGACTGATCATAGCCCAGTGTGGATAGAAATTGAGACATGCAAGACTGAGAGACGCTCTTGGAGATTAAATGAAAACTTGTTCAGATGTGAAAAAAATATAATAGAACTTAAAAAGTATTTGAAAGAGTTTTTTGAAATGAATTTGAATAAAGGCACCCCAATGGAAATTGTGTGGGACGCAAGCAAAGCTTACATGAGAGGGGTGCTTATTCATATGAACTCTAAACATAGATTGACCCGACAAAAGAAAAGACTTGAATTGGAAGCAGAAATAAAGAACAAAGAACAGTTACTTATCAAAAACCCAACAGATGAAAGAATACGTGGTGTCATAAAACTTTTGAAAGATCAATTCCAAATGCTTATAGCGGAACAAGTTGCAACAAATCTACAATACGCGAAGCATAACACATTCTGCAACGCCAATAAACCGGGCAGGTGGTTGGCCTACACATTGAGGAAGAAACAGAGTATACGGACTATTGATAGTATTGATATCGGAGGGAAAGAAGTTTTTCAACAGAAATTAATAAAAGAAGCCTTTCTTGAATATTACACTAAACTATATGCCAGAGAGGAGGTGCAGAATGGACTTATAGAAAAATACTTAGACAACAAAAGAGTTACAAAAATTACTGAGCAACAAAAGGAAAGAATGAATTATCCTATAACAGAGGAGGAGATAATAGCAGCAATAAAACAATTAAAAACAGCTAAAGCTCCTGGAACGGATGGTCTGACTGCAGTGTACTATAAAACTTTGCAGGCAGAAATGGTGGAACAACTTAGAGACTTATTTTGTAATATACAACAAGGGGGAAAAGTACCCCCATCATGGACTACAGCTTATATTTCTTTGATACCAAAAGAACAAGGTGGTCCCAAAAAACCAGAGAATTACAGACCAATATCTCTTTTGAATACGGATTATAAAATTTATGCAAAAGTATTAGCCAACAGATTGATGCCAGTAATTCAAAAGGTGATTCATGATGATCAAGCGGGATTTATTGAGGGCAGGCACATGAATGACAATGTAAGGCAAGTAATAGACTTATTGGAATATCTTGAGAAGAATAAACAGATCCCTGCAGTGCTGGTTTTTCTGGATGCAGAGAAGGCCTTTGATAAAGTGGACTGGAATTTTCTACTCAAGACTTTAAAAAGGATGGACTTTGGGGACCAATTTATACAGGTGGTCTCAGCAATTTATCAAGATCAAAAGGCACAGATTATTATAAATGGAAGTTTGACAACAGAGTTTAAAATCGAAAAAGGAACAAGACAGGGATGCCCGTTGTCCCCATTGTTGTTTATTTTAACACTAGAAGTCTTGTTAAACACAATAAGGGACTCTAATACCTTGAAAGGTATAATGATAAGGCAAGAGGATTATAGAATAAAGGCATTTGCAGATGATCTGGTTGTTACCCTAACACAGCCAATGGAATCAATAATCCAGATGAAGGACATTATACAAGACTATGGTAAAGTTTCAGGTTTTAGATTGAACCAGAAAAAAACTAAGATGGTAGTCAAAAATATGACACAAGATCGTAAACTTGAGCTTGAAAGGAGGGCAGGTTTTGAGATTGTACCAAAGGTAAAATATCTAGGAGTTCAGGTTGCAGAATCAAATATGAAATTGTTTCAAAATAATTATGAGGTGTTGTGGCGAGAGGTGCAAAAAGATATGGAGACTTGGAAAAAACTGCAGCTGTCTTTACTTGGAAGAATAGCAACAGTTAAGATGAATATTTTGCCAAGATTTCTTTTTTTGTTTCAAAAGATTCCGGTGCTCAAAAATGATAAACAACTAAAAGTATGGCAAACTGGAGTGAACAAGTTTGTCTGGAACGAGAAAAAACCAAGAGTAAAATTGAAAATTATGCAAGATGTTCCAGAAAGGGGAGGTCTCAAACTTCCAAACCTACAGTTATATTATGATGCAGCAGCTTTGACTTTAGCAAGTGATTGGTTTGGAGGAAAAAAGACTGGAATATTAAATGCAGAAAGTTTTGATTTGGAACTTGGATGGCATGCCTACTTATTTTATGATAGTAAAGTGGATAAAGTATTCAAAAGCCATATACTTAGAGATTCTTTGTTGAGAGTTTGGAAGAAGCACCGAATCAATTGGGATTATAAAATACCGCTATGGCTGGATCTTGGTCATACTTTGTGGAATACAAATATAATGTCACTCGGGGGGGTTTTATATAAAGAGGTTCTTTTTACAGATGCGGGCAGATGGCAGCTGAAGACCTTACAGACATTGTTGGCTGAAGGGATTAATCTAACTTGGTTACAATATAATCAATTGCAATTGAGATGGAAAGAGGACCAAAAAACTGGTATTATGGAGTATGAGGAAGAATTGGTCAGACATATAAAAGAGAAAGGTCCAATGCATATTAAAAGACTTTATAATGTTCTGTTAGAAAGGGATTCAGAAACTGAACTAGTTAAAGATTGTATGATTAAGTGGGCACAAAATTTTGAGGAACCAGTGATGTTGGAAACATGGGAAAAAATTTGGGTTCAGAATGTTAAATTTACACAGTCGCAGAATTTGAGGGAAAATTTTTATAAAATGTTTTACAGATGGCATTTAGACCCCAAAAAATTGTCGTGTATGTACCCTAATGTGCAGCCTAAATGTTGGAGATGTGATTGTCTAGATGCTACATATTATCACGTTTGGTGGACCTGTAAGAAAGTTAAGGCCTTTTGGATAAAAATTTGGTGGGTCATGCAGAATGTTTTGAAGAAAAAAATTCAATTTTCTCCACAATTGTTTTTATTGGGTATAGCTAAGGGTTTTACATTGGGTGAAACAAAACTGATATTGCATATGATAACAGCAGCAAGATTGTTGATAGGTAAATACTGGAAAAATGAAGCGCTGCCTACGATTGAGGAATGGACTTTGAAGATGGCCAGTTTCGCAGAGATGGCGAAGATTTCAGCATATCTAAAAGATTGTTCACAAGAGACTTATGAATGGGAATGGAAGAGGTGGATAGATTATGTTCAGAACAAATATCAAACTAGGAAGTATCAAATAGCTTTTATTTGAGAATGTTATATTAAGATAGAAATATTTTAAGGTAAAGAGGATGAAAAATTTATTTCAAAATGTTATATTAAGATAGAAATATTTTAAGGTAATGAGGATGAAAATTTATTTGAAAATGTTATATTAAGAAAGAAATAGGTTAATGTAATGAAGATGAACATTTTTAAGGGGGAGGGAGGGGTTCAAGTTTTATATACAAATGAGGGTTTTTCCTTCTACTTGATATGAGTATACTGTGTGGAAGTCTGGGGGAGAGGGGAGGGTTAGGGTGGGTTAGGGAGGTTGGGAAGTTTGGGGTGGGATGAGGGGGGAAAAAAGGGGTGAAAATGTAATTGTAAAACTTTTGCAATAAAAAAAAAAGATCTCACCTGTGTTCGGTCAGATTCAGATCGGTTTGTCCTCCAATTGCTCTCCAGGTGTCTTTTCCGACGCTTCATCTCTCTCAGCTCCTCGGAAAACCAAGGAGCTAGACGAGATGGCATCGGGTCAGAGGCCGCAAAGACACAACGCGGTCCAAGGCCCCAGTAGCCGCCCTGTCCCAGGCGACCACCAGGTCCTCAGTCGAGTTGTGAGCCAGAGCCTCAGGAAATGGCCCAAGCTCCATCAGGAACCTTTCGGGGTCCATCAGGCGCCTGGGACGGAACCATTTGGTTGGTTGAGTTTTGACTTGCTTTCATCCATTTCAATAAAAGATTCCTTTTGAAATACAAAGTTCTCAAGAGTTTGTACATTCTTGGAAGGGGGGGGAGAAGCTGGTCCTTACAATTCTAGCCAAATTCACAATGTTTTTCCCATGTAACTTGCTCTGATTCTAAGTTTTCAGAAACCATATTTTTGAACTAGAACAAAAAATAATAAAAAGAGGAGGAGGGAGGAAAGAAATCCTCTCCCGTTTCCTCCCACACAAAACTCCCTTGATAAAGCCCTGTTTATTCTCGTTGTTCACTTACTCACTGAGACATTATGGAAACTGAATTTCTTGCACATCAGCAACAGTAATACTCCAGTCAATCCATCAGTCATTCAGGGAGGCAAGCAGGCACACACACACACAAATTGAATTTTAAGAAATACAATAAATATATAGGAACCACAGGCTTGCACACATACCCCACATCCCTGCCCTTCAAGCTGCATCACACACCTTTATGTGTTCATGTAGTTGAGCTTCATGTTGACGAGAAAGTTGTTCATGTTGTCTCTGGAATTCTGCTATGAGGATCTGTCTCTGGATTTGTTGTTTTTGTTTGAGGGCTAATAATTCCTGTTGGAGCTGCTGTTCACGTAATGTAGGTTCAGTCACTGATATGGAGAATTGATGATCCAAGTGAAAATCCATAGGTGAAACTTGCAAAGGTACTGTTGCAGACACATCAACTACAAAAAAGAAAAAGTCCATTCACCTGCAATTATTATTCAGTAAGCTACAAAATATTTGCCTTATGACTTATATTAAATAGTGTTAAGTCTGGAGTTTGAAAACCTAACAGTGTATAATAGTGTATAAATTTCAGACTAAAGCCTGAGTTCTGTCTTTTTTTCCCTTTTATTGTTATAAATCTTGATATTCTATTTAATTTTATTTTAATTTAACTTCAATGAAATATTTATGTAATGCAGTCATAAATTATTAACATTGTATTATTTATAAAGCTAAAAGTATTGAAAACAATTATATTAATATTAATCACATTTTAAAATATCAATATTACAAGCATAAAATTATTTAACTCTTTATCTAAAATTGAATGTAGCAGGAAAAAAAGCTGCTGTATTTCCCATAACAGTAGTAGATACGTTGATAGAATCTTTGATCTAATACTAAGTTTTTGTCAAGAGTTATATGCTCTTTCATCTAGTTACTTCTTTACTCTCAGCTTGACAACAATCGAGAAGGGGGTAGTTGGAATGTCAGGGGTGGGAATGGAAGACTCCATAGAATGCAAGACTCCATCTGCAGATTGTGAGATCCTGCTACCATCCTCAAGAACATGCTGTGCAGGTGTTTTGAATGTAGACAACTTTTATAGGTAATTCATTCCCACATTCGCATAGATAGCAGGCCTATCAGAAACCTGTTAAAAAGGGGTGGTAGTGGGGTAAAGCCGAGATCGAGTCAACCCTTGAATTGGACTGCCAAATGCCAAGCAGCTTTTGAAAAGCTAAAGAGACTTTTTGCCGTTGAGCCAGGTTTGAAACACTGAACCCAGAGAAGCTGTTCATGATCCAGGCAGACGTGGCCATGGGGACGATATTATTGCAGAGAAATGAAATGGAAGAACTGCAGCCTTGTGCCTATACATCTCAGAAACTGTCTGACACTCAGAGGTAGTGGGCAATCTGGGGAAAGGAGGTTTGTGCCATCTGCTGGGTCCTCCTCACCTGGAGGCAGTTCTTAGAAAGTAGCAAATCCCATTTGAAGTATTGGACTGACCACAAAAAACTGATAGAATTTAGGGCTCCAAGGAAATTGTCCCCTAAGCAGGTCTGGTGGGCCCAGTACTTTAACTGGTTCAATTTCACCTTGTGCTATTTGCCGGGGGGGGGGGGGGGGGAGGATTTTCTAGCAGACGCTCTCTTGAGCCTGCTTCAGTATAAAAGCACTAGAGATGAGATTGTTAATTCTATGATCCCATCCAAACCAAGTTGTGCCTGAACATGTGAGCCAGCCCCAGAAGAGCCCCCTTGATCAGGAGGAGACTCACTGACCCTGCGACTGAAATAAACCCTGGATGGGGATGAGTGGTTTCAAAAGCACGAGGGACTTGATGCTAAAGCAAAGCTTAGCATAGAAGGGGAGTAAAGTATATGTCACAGCCAATCAAAGAACTATGGTCCTACAAAGGAGTCACGATGTGAAGCTAGCAGGGCACTCTGGGTTTTTAAAACCGTGAATCTTGTAAAGAGGCAGTTTTGGTGGGCGAGGATGAAGAAGGACATAGAAGCCTATGTGGTGAATTGCCCTGTATGCGCATCTATGAAGTGCTTTCCAGGGAAAACTAGAGGTGGGGTTCTACCGGTTCGCACCTATTCGCTAGAACCAGTAGTTAATTTTCTAAGCAGTTCAGAGAACGGGTTGTTAGAAGAAATCTCCTTTTGTTTTTTTTCCACTTTACACAGTTAATCCTGTAAGGAATCACAACATTCTGGTGCTGTTTCTAACCTAATCTTTATTGCCCTGCTTACAGAAACTGCCTCTCCATCAACCCTTATTACATTCTTGGCAGTACACTTAGACTTCCTGTCACCTGAACTTCTCCGGAGTTTTTTTTTCTTTGCTTGACTTTCCCCCTTTTTTCCCCCTTTGCTTGACTTTCTTAAAGGGGAAGGATTGTTTTAAGCTTTTTACACTGCTGGTAGGAGGAAATACTCCCTTGTTGGAGTTCTTCTAGCCGGGATGCAACAATCAGCACTTTGAAGAAATGATTAAATAATGAAGCAGAGCTGCCAGAAAGAAGCTTTTAATGACAAGGAACCAAGATGAGTAACATTCAGCAAGGCTTCTTGGCTAGCTAGAATGATTGACATTCAAATATGAATTTACGTATCTTTTTCTGACTTTTGGTCTAAAACTGGTTTTTGGTGAAGTTTAATTCTGTGCTTGATGATCCTGTGTTTATTGATGGGATAATTTTCATTGCATTTCCTGAAAAGAAGCAGCTTCAGAAATCTGGCTAGTTCCTGTGTCTATTTGTTCGGGTAATTGGTTTAAACCTAAAAGTGATACTACCATTCAATTGGGAGAAGGGGGGACCCTGGATTCAATTTATTAGCATTGCCTGTGTCAACAGATATTTTACAACCTATATCCTCGCGTTGAAGCACCCTTCTCATCTGGAGATCTTCTTACCTTTGGGGAATTTTTTGACAGCCATGTGGGTTGTTTCACTTTAAAGGATAACGGAGGATAGCAATGGGAATGCATGATTATCTGGTTCTCAGGGCAGATGGTAAAAAAAAATATCTTCACACTTGTGTATTGGCTAAAATCTGCATTCTGGCTAATGGGGGGGATCTTTACTGCTTTAATCCTATTTGTCTTCCCTAAGGGTATTCAGATGTTGCTTTGAATCCATTGCTGTCACTTTTGCTTAATAAAAGGTTCCTTTTGAAATACTCTGTTTCAAGAGTCTTCACTTTCTTAATCTAGAGGGAGAGGCAATCCTTACAGTTAATTCAGGGGTGAAATGTAAAATTTGTTACTACTAGTTCTGTGGGCGTGGCTTGGGGGGTAATGTGACTGGGTGGGCGTGGCCAACTTTTTTTTTTTTAATTTTTCGAAGCATTTTTTCTGCAAATGCAAAAAAACGCTTTGAAAAACCTCTGCCGATCAGGCAACACAGCTGAGATCATTAGAGCCTTTTCAAAGCATTTTAAAAACTACCTCTTCCTCTGAAGAGGTTGCAAAAAAATGCTTTAAAAGTCTCTCTGATGATCCCAGGTGAGTTGCCTGATCATCAAAGAGGCTTTTCAAAGCATTTTTTAAAAAGCCTCTCTGATGATCCCAACTGAGTTGTCTGATAGTCAGATATTTTTTTAAAAGCCTATCTGACGATCAGGCAACTCAGCTGAGATCGTCAGAGAGGCTTTTAAAACATTTTTTCCTGCAACCTCTTCAGTGAAAGAGGTGGTTTAAAAAATGCTTTGAAAAGGCTCTGACAATCCCAGCTGTGTTGCCTGATCGGCAGAGGCTTTTCAAAGCATTTTTTTTTAACCACCTCTTCGGCAGAAGAGGTTGCAGAAAAAAATGCTTTGAAAAGCTTCTTACGATCCCAGCTGAGCCGCGCAATCATCAGAGGCTTTTTTTTTAACTTTTAAAAGCATTTTTTTGGCGGAAAAAATTGTAGAAAAAATGCTTTTAAAAGTTTAAAAAAAAGCCCCTGATGATCGTGCAGCTCAGCTGGGCATGGTGGAGGGGGGGCCAGGGATTTTTGCTACCGGTTCTCCGAACCACCCGCTGCCATCGCTACCAGATTGGGCAATCCGGTCCGAACCGAGAGCATTTCACCCCTGAGCTAATTGCTTTCTTTTTAGTTAGGCTTATCTCAAGTGCTTTTTCTATCTGGGGAGAGGGTCTTCCTTCACTGGTTTAGTGGTTCTTGGCACTGTCCTTTTGGGGTGTACTTCCAAGAGGCAGGATGCAAGTTTGGCACTGATTTTTTTACTGCCTTTCTGGGGGTCATGTGATCTTCCTGTCAGCTTTGGAAGCCATATTAGGCCTGAAGCTTCAATGCTGCCACCTTCTCATATGTGGGAAAGTAGGAGGGGGGATTAAGGAGAGAGGTTGTTAGTAGACATAATAGCATTCTTCCTGTCGGTGATGGTCAGGGCGATCCAGCATCTGAAGGAGGAGTGGTCATGGGGCTGGGTCGAGATGGAACGGACGTTGATTGGAGCATGTGATTGACTGGGGAAAAAGGAAATGGTTTTGGGGGTCTGAGGGAAAACCCGGGCTTTTCAGATTCGGGTTTTCCCAGATGTGCCAGTTTGCCTATTCTAGTAAAGAGAACTTTGGAAAATACTTGCTTCCGCATCTTTACTTGGAGCTGGGGTTTTTCTGGAATGCCGACATTAACCCGAATCTGCTTTAAAGCCTAACGGTACCCCGTAAGGGGGCTGTTGGGCATGCTGAGCCCCAGCATCTACCTAAACCCCGGGTGGTGCGAAGACTCAATGAAGATGAAGGAGAAAGGAGAAATCGGAGGGGGGCTGGGGGGGCGGATGCTCAAGGAATTACCGACCCCTTGCTTTTTCCTTCTGAAGAAATGGGGCGAGCCATGGAGGCTGCAGAGGAAGCCCTTCGGCTGGGGGTCGTCCCAAGGCGTCAGATTCCTGGAAAAGTTGCCAGTCCAACCCAGCTCCAGGAAGGGAAATGAAGTCGGCCCGTGAGCCAGACTGGAGGATGGGGACTGCTGTGGGATCCAGAGACTCCCGGGACTGGGACCGGCTGCACCCAATGTGAAGCCAGTCCTTAACTGGGCTCCCTGAGTGTTTTGAGTGGATGGAAGTGGGGAGTTACGCACCCTTTTCCCAACCTCTTGAGGTGATCCAGGACATGGAGGGGGGATTAGTAGGGCGCAGCCCCCCCTACACAGCCAGGGGCGAAACAAGAGGATTAGCGCAGCATGGCCATCCTGCAGCAGTGGGACACCAGGCGCAGCTGGCATACGGAATGCAAAATCCCCCTTTTGGGGCCCCTCGCCAGCCTGCCTTCGCGTTACCTCCTGCTGAGAGTATACCACCAGGATGGGGGTTTAATCCCAACCAGAAATGGGTCCAGTGCCAGTGGTATCCCACACTGTCTGTTCCAAGCTTCCAGGGATCCCCATGGTCCCCCTATGGCCCAACGATCCTGGCACCACGGGGGGGGGGGATTGATCCAGCAGCCGGCTGGAGTGCCCCCATCCCTTCAGCACAGCAAGCAGCTCAACAGCCGAGCCCCCTCCCTCAGCAGCCAACAAGGTTGCCCCCCCTCCCTCCAGCCCAGCAACTCTCCCAGCAGCCGGTTGGAGTGCAGCAACCAGGAGCAGCCCTGCAGCAAGTTCTATCCCAGCCAGCCACGGTCGGGCCCCCTCCACCCACGAGGCCAATGTCACCCCGCTTCAATACGGGACCAATATGAATCAGAACGGGACTTGGTGTCGGCTATCTCAGATGGGATGAATGAGGGAGAGGCTTCTGAATGGATAGCCCAACTGCACAATGAGGGCACTGCAGAACTGAACGATGCCGATGGGTTTATTACACTGCTCCGTTCCCAATTTAAGGACCCAGACCGAATAAATAAAAGCAAAGCCACGCTAAAGGTCATGAAGCAAGGTAATCAACCTATAAAAGACTTTGTATGGGACTTTAGACGAGTCGCAGGAAATCTGGGGCATTGGCCTGACCGCATACTCCTACACTACTTTAAAGAAGCTATTGACCCAGAAATCAGAAAAGCCTGTGGGATCCGGGGGGTGCCTGAGCGTCTCCATGACTGGTATACCATGTCCATAGTTCTAGACAGAGAAGTCCACCCCAACATCAAAACCCCAGCAGAGCAGCCGCCTCGGAGAGTGTTATCTAGAAGGCTACGTTATCTCAAAGGCTACTATTAAGTGCTATCGATGTGGAAAAAACAGGACATTGAGCTTCTGAGTGCCTGGTCTCTGCCCCACTTCCACAACAACATCCTGCCACAGCTGCACGAGGCAGGAGGGCTCCAAGGAAAACCCCAGACACCAGCCGATTCGCCAGACAAGCTGTGGAAGTTCCCCTCCCCACTGAAGAGAGCAAGGACCCTCCGGCACGCCCACCCAATCACACAAACACCAAGCCACACCCACAGAACTGGTAGTAAAAAAAATTGAATCCCACCCATTGGGAAAAACCTCTGGGTTACTACAGCTAGTAGCCAACCTGACTACACCATGGGAGGGCAGCTCCACTTTAGAGTGGAGCTGCCTGAGAATGGCAGGAACACTGTAATATGGACTGTTATAGACCTGTTCTCAAAGGCACATTTTATACTGTGCCCAAAGCTGCCTTCAGCCCAGGTCTTAACAAAAATGTTTATGCAACACATCTACAGGCTGCATGAGGTCCCAAGATGAGTTATAAGAACTGAGGTGGCACAGTGGTTCAAATGCAGTGCTGCAGGCTACTTCTGCTGACTGCAGTTTGGCAGTTCAAATCTCATTAGGTTGATTCAGCCTTCCATCCTTCTGAGGTCAGTAAAATGAGGACCCAGATTCTTGCTCTCTACTGCGAGTTAGTATATAAGTCTAAGTGCTATTGCTATCTCAAACCTGGGGATAAAATTTACTGCAATGTTCTGGCGGGAGTTTTTGAACTTGATAGGTTCATTCTAAGGGCTTAGCTCCACCTTTCATCCTACTACTAATGGAGTGGCAGAACTCAATGGTGGAGCAATAGCTAAGATCTGTGATGGGATATAGCCAGTTCACACCGGTTCACTAGAACTAGTAGCTAACTTTTTGTGCAGTTCGGCAAACCAACTGAATCTGTGGAGCCTGGGGGAGGACAGAAGGGGCTCTCTCACACACACACCTGTGATTTATGGGCCTAACTCTGACAGCCACCTTCACCAAGGCCATGGCGTATATCCCCTTCGTGAGTGGGGGGGGCCCTTGCCTGCTTCCCCAATGGGAAGACCCACTTTCCCCAGAGACAGGCACTTCTCCAAGGGCTCAACAGGTCACATGCCTGCAAGTGCCGTGGCGCGTGCACTTCCAAACCGGTACGGAAGGTAAGTAGATTTCACCCCTGGATTGACCCCTCATTTTTGTAGGAGCCCCTCTAATATTGGAATAGTGCTATTTTATTGTGAGTTGTGAGCACTATTTTATTGTGAGTTGGGGAGATGTTTGGCAAAATTGATTTAATGGAAAAAGGGGCATGGTTGAATTTGCTTTTTAAATCCTATCAGCACTTTTCTAGATAAAAAATGAAAGATCATTAAAAAGATCACCAGTATTGTCGTTTGAAACAATCTCAAAATTTGTGAAAAATCCGTCTGGAGTTAAAAATAAAGATAATCTCCTGTGCACTGCTTGGAGTGTCCAAGCATGGGTGTTTATCAGCCAGTTATGACATCATTGAGTTGGAATTTCTTTGGCCACGCCTTCCTCCTTCCGGCCGAGCCTCAGTTTTTTTCCAACTCAGCCAGAGGAAAGACTTATTAGAGTTGGCTCTTCATTTCTGCTTAAAATTCAATATATAATTGGCGAAATTTAAAAATAAATTATTTTTTTAAAAAACCGAGCCTCTTTAAAATAGGCTTGGGTGGCTGAGGCAGTGAGAGTGAGCTGTGAGTCAGCGCTGCGTGCTCTGCAAGGCAGGGATAAGATCGCTTTGGAGGCAGCCATTACTCCCTGACTCTCATCAGCAGCTGGGAGCAAGCTAGTCAAAATGTTGAGAGCCAGAGGTATTATGGCTTTCTGGTGGAAGAACTGAGAAACCGTCAGATACAGTACAGATGGGAGGTTCCAGCTGGACTAGTGGTGAATTATTCAGGAGAAAGACATCATCTTAACTCAGTGTAGAAGGCAAGAGATTTCTACACCAATGTACTAAAGGCTGGACGCCCACAGTCCTCAGAAGCTAGAAGGAAGATGGAAGCAGAAAAGGGGGCAAGAAAGGGGGAGAAGGAAGAATTGTTGGCACAGGCTCAAGGGGGAGCTTTGATTACTCAAGAAGACTTAATACAACTTTTGACTATTGCTCAGGCTTTGGAGGTATTCGAAAAAATAGAAGAACCTAAGGATCAAAGACAGACCCGAGCGACAGCCAAGCGTCAAGAATTAAGAGTGCAGCAACTCCAGATGATTCAAGAAACTACAAAAACATAAACAGTGGGAGGAGCAAGGCCAAAAGGTAAAATGCATGGAGACTTCCAGCAGATGCTCCAAAAGCTTCAGGGGCCCAAGAATGGCAACTAGATTGTTGACTTGGAATGTTAATGGCCTAAATTCACCACAAAAGAGGAGAAAAATATTTCATTATTTGAAACAGTTTAAAAATGATGTAATCTGTCTACAAGAGACTAATATTAGATCAAAAATATTTGATAAATGCAAGGTTAGGTATACCGTATTTTCTGGCGTATAAGATGACTGGGGGCATAAGACGACCCCCGAATTTTCCTGTTAAAATATAGGGTTTGGGCTATACTCACCGTATAAGACTACCCCTCTTCCAACGCACACCAAATAACAATTTAAAAAAACATCAACTGGCCAACCCACAATGTAAAAGCAGCTGTGCTAGACCCAAAACGGCCCCTGAAACAAGCAGGGACCTCACACAGCCACAAAAAGCCAAAAAAAACAACTTTTACACTTTACACACACAAAACACAACACAACTGGCTCACCCACAATGTAAAAGCAGCTGTGCTAGACCCAAAATGGTCCCTGAAACAAGCAGGAACCTCACACAGCCACAAAAAGCCCAAAAACCCAACTTTCACACTTTACACACACAAAATTCCACATACAGCTTTATGAGATTTTGTGTGTTTGTGTAGTTAGAGTGAAACACTACAAAAACTCACTACATCTCAGAAAGCTGCACAAATATTATTTTATTTTATTTTTATATGAAAGCTAAATTTAAAACTTCCTAAACTTTAAATGGCTAGGTCTAAAAAAGAACAACTAAAAAAAAACCCAATTAACTATTTTTTTTTAAAGATCCCAAAGGGGGAAAAAACTTACCCAATAGAACAGGGGTCTCCAACCTTGGCAACTTTAAGACTTGTAGACTTCAACCCCCAGAATTCCTCAGCCAGCTTTGTTTTGCTGGCTGAGGAATTCTTGGAGTTGAAGTCCACAACTCCCTGCCTGCTTGATTGCAGGCAGGGAGTTGCTTGCTGATGGAATGGATTCAGACAAGCGAAGCAAGGCAAGCGAAGCAAGGCAAGCAGCTAAGGCAGTGGTTCTCAACCTTCCTAATACCGCGACCCTTTAATACAGTTCCTCATGTTGTGGTGACCCCCAACGATAAAGTTATTCCTAAAACCATCAAAAATATATGTTTTCCGATGTTCTTAGGCCAGGGGTCCCCAACCTTTTGGACCTCAGGGACCACCAATTTCATAATTTTAAATTTCGCAGACCACTAATACGAATCCAATGCGCCGCTTGCTGAAGCACCTGGACTCCCAGTGTGGGATGGGGTCCTTCAGGCACTCTCCCTCCTCTCTGTCTCTCTCTCTCTGTCTCCCACTCTTTCTCTCTCATTCTCTCTTTCTCTCTCTCATTTTCTCTTTCTCTCTTTCTCTCCCCCACTCTTTCTCATTCTCTTTCTCTCTCCCCCTCTCTTTCCCCCACTCTCTCATTCTCTTTCTCTCTCCCACTCTTTCTCTCATTCTTTCTCCACCCTTTCTCTATCTTTCTCCCACTTTCTCTCTCCCCTTCTCTCTCCCCCCACTCTCTCATTCTCTCTTTCTCTCTGTCCCCCTTTCTCTCTCCCCCCTTTCTCTCTTCATTCTGATTCTCTCATTCTGATTCTCTTTCATTTTGTCTCTCTCATTCTCTCTGATTCTTTGATTCTCTTTGATTCTCTGTCTCTTTCTGTCTCTCATTCTCTCTCTCTCACTCTCTCTCTGATTCTCTCTGTCTCTTTCTCTCATTCTCTTTCATTCTGTCTTTCTTTCTCTTTCATTCTTTGTCTCTTTCTCTCTCTGTCTCATTCTGATTCTCTCTCTTTCTCTCTCATTCTCTCTCTCTCTCTCATCTCATGGGCCAGCCACTGTCTTGGGGCTGAGAGGAAGTCAAGCATCTCCCTGAGAGACTGAGGGCCGGAAGAAGTGTGGGAGCGAAGCACTACTTGAACTTTTGCGGCATGAGCATTCGCCTTGGTATATTTGCGCCAGCCGATGGCCAAGGCAGCACTCATCTCTCTGCTGAAAGTGCAGCATCAGGATTCTGCCTTGGTATATTTGCGGCGCAAGGCAGCCTTCGTTTTCTGCTGCTTGGGACTCAGAGCGGTAAATGGTGACTGGTCTGGGGAGCAGCTGGATTTTGCTCTCCATTGCAGACGCCAGATCAGCCCCCTGCAAGATCTCATCTTTCGAGGAGCGCTCCCTGAAGTGGCACTGGAAACTTTGGTCGGGCTCCTCCAGAGATGAGAGCTTGCAGGGGGCCGATCTGGTGTCTGCAATGGAAAGCAAAATCCAGCTTCTTCTCTCTGCTGTGAAGCTCCGAGAAGCAACCAGCTGGGTCCAGCATTGAGTGGCATGCAGCCTTGACGAGATTGGCACAGCTTCCCGAATCTGAGTTGCTGGCGCTGACTGATGACGCTACGGGAGCGCTGACAACATTGACAGGAAGCTGTGCCGATCTCGTCAAGGCTGCATGCCGCTCAATGCTGGAACCAGCTGGTTGCTGCGCGGAGCTTCACCCAGTCCCAGCTGGGGCTCGCCATCACTGTGGGTCAGCTGGGGAAGTCGGAGCGTCGGTAATATCCCCCTGGATGCCTGGGACGGCGGGGGAAGCTCCGCGTAGCAACCAGCTGAGTCCAGCATTCAGCGGCATGCAGCCTTGACGAGATCGGCACAGCTTCTCCTCAATGTTGTGGGTGCTCCCGTAGCGTCATCGGTCAGCACCAGCAACTCAGATTCGGCTACCCGGCGTATAAGACGACCCCCGACTTTTGAGATGATTTTCCTGTGTTAAAAAGTCGTCTTATACGCCGGAAAATACAGTACATTTTGTTGCATCTGCTCCCGAGAAGAAGAATGGTATAGTTATATACCTAAAAAAAGACTTAATTGCCAAATTAACTGAAGCAGATAGGATTGCCAGGTTTGCTTCCAAAAAATAGCGGACAAGTGAGGGGGGGGAGGGAGGTTAAGTAGTAAAAAGATTAAAAAAATTACAATTAAATTATATATTTTCTTACAAACATTTTAACACGTATTAAAATAATCACTTCAAAACTTTACTTAAAATTCAAAACATCAAATATATTATAATAATATGTAAAATATTAAATTACATTTTACTTTGCTGTCATGTGTATTTTTTTTTATTGAAAAGTTTTACAAAAAAACAAGAATTTTCTTCCCCATTTCCCCCCACCCTTTCCCTCCCCTCATCCCGCAAAATACAAGGTATTTCATTTAACAATCATAAACTAGATTAACCTACTTATCCTCAGACTTCTAACTCCCCCCGGAAACCTTAACTCCACTATAGATAACATAATACTTCTAATACTTAACGTTCACTCATAACCTATTTGATATTTTCTTGTCTGATACTTATTTTGAATATAATCAATCCATCTTCTCCATTCCGATACATATCTTTCTTGTGTATAGTCCTTCAAGTACGCTGAGATTTTCGCTATTTCTGCTAAGTTCGTTACTTTCAGTATCCACTCTTCAATAGTAGGCAAAGAGTCCTTCTTCCAATACTGCACTACCAACAGCCTAGCTGTTGATATTAAATTCAAAATCAATTTAGTCTCTGATACTGTACAGTCTGTAGTTATACCCAATAGGAACAACTGAGGAGTAAATTTCAACCTTCTTTTCAGAATATTCTGCATCACCCACCAAATTTTTATCCAAAATGCCTTGATTTTCTTACAGGTCCACCATATATGATAATAGGTTGCATCATTACATTCACATCTCCAACATTTAGCTTGCAAATTCGAGTACATGCATGATAATTTTTTAGGATCTAAGTGCCATCTATAAAACATTTTATAAAAATTCTCTCTCAAATTTTGTACTTGCGTAAATTTAACATTTCTGACTCAAATCTTTCCCCACGTTTCCATCATCACTGGTTCCTGAAAATTTTGTGCCCATTTTATCATACAATCCTTAACCAATTCCGTTTCTGAATCTATTTCCAATAATGCATTATACAACCTTTTAATATGCATCTGACTTTGATCTCTAATCTGTTTCACCAGATTTTCCACATTTTGCATAACACCAAATTTTTGATCTTCCCTCCATCTAGCTTGAAGCTGACCATACTGAAACCAAGTATAAATTATCCCTTCTTCTTTTAATTCATCTAAAGATTTCAGTTGCAACTTACCCCTTTCCAAAAAAAGAAGCTCTTTATAAGTAATCACCTCTGTTTTTTGTTCTATACTTATATTTTCTATTGCATGTCTGGGATTTGCCCATATGGGTATCTTATACTTTAGCTTATATTGGTACTTTTTCCAAATCCTCAACAACGTATTTCTAAGTATATGACCCTTAAACACTTTATCCACTTTTTTTTTCATATAACAAATAAGCATGCCATCCATATAACAAATCATAACCTTCTATGTTTAACATTCTTTCTTCAGTTAAGTTAAACCAATCATTAATTTGTGATAAAGCAGCTGCTTCTTAATACAATCTTAAATTAGGCATTTTAAGACCTCCTCTCTCACGTATATCCTGTATAATTTTCAGTTTCACTCTTGGTTTCTTCCCAGCCCAGATGAAAGTATTAACCCCTTTCTGCCATTCCATCAAATTTCCATCTTTCTTAAGCACTGGTATCATTTGAAACAAAAATAAAAACCTAGGTAGTACATTCATTTTTATTGCTGCTATCCTTCCCGGTAATGATAGTTGTAACTTTTTCCAATTTTCCATTTCTTTCTGTACTTTTTGCCAAAGAATTTCATAATTATTTTTAAACAATTTCGTGTTTGAGGCTGCAATATATACTCCTAGATACTTAACCTTTTTAACTACTTCAAACCCCGTTATTCTCCCTAAGTCTTCTCTTTGAGTTATGGATATATTTTTAGTTATCATCTTTGTCTTATGAAGATTTACTTTAAATCCAGATACTTTGCTATATTGAGCTACTATGTCCAACATATAGGGAGCCGCTTCTATAGGTTGAGATAAAGTAAGAACCAGGTCATCTGCAAACGCTCTTAATCTATAATCCTGCTGTCTAATTACAATTCCTTTTATTTTATCAGAGTCACGTAACTTATTCAACAAAACTTCTAAAGTTAAAATAAACAACAATGGCGACAAGGGACAACCCTGCCTAGTACCTTTCTCAATTTTAAACGCATCTGTTAAACCTCCATTAACTATTATTTGTGCTGTTAGTTCCTGATATATTGCTCTAATTGAATGTATAAAATACTCCCCAAAATGCATTTTTCTATTATCTTAAACAGGAATTGCCAGTTTAATCGATCAAATGCTTTCTCTGCATCCAAAAATATGAACGCTGCAGGGACCTGGTTGTTTCTTTCAAGATATTCCAATAGGTTTATAATTTGTCTAACATTATATTACATTTGCCTCCCTTTTATAAAGCCTGACTGATCATTATGAATTGTTTGTTGCATAACTGGCATTAGTCTATTCGCTAATATCTTAGCAAAAAGTTTATAATCCGTGTTCAAAAGTGAAATTGGCCTAAAATTTTCAGGTTTAGTACAATTTTGATCTTCCTTCGGGATCAGTGAAACAAAAGCTGCTTGCCAAGAGGGTGGGACTCCTCCCCCTAATTGAATTTTACAAAATAGAACTCTAAGCGGTACTACCATTTCAAGCTGTAAATTCTTATAATAAACAGCTGTTAATCCATCTGTTCCCGGAGTTTTCCCTATTTTTAATTGCTTAATTGCATCAGTAATCTCATCAGAAGTTATTGGTTGATTCAATCCTTCCCTCTGTTCCAACGTTAATTCAGGAATATTCCCTTCCTTTAAGTATCTATCTATATCTATACCTTGTATTGAGTCACTAGCATATAACTTTGTATAAAATTCTAAAAAAGCCTTTTTGATCATATTCTGTTGGTAAACTTGCTTACCTCTAAATTCTATCTTACCAATGACTCGTGATTTCTGTTTTTTCCTCAACATGTAGGCCAACCACCTACCTGGTTTATTGGCATTACAAAATGCATTATGTTTAGCATATTGTAAGCTAGTTGCCACCTGATCAGCCATTAACATACTAAATTGCCCTCGTAGTATATTTATTGTTTCTTTTACTTTCTTGTCTCCTGGATTAAATATAAGTAATTGTTCTTTCTTTTTTATTTCTTCCTCTATCTCTTTCCGCTTCTTTTGTTGTTTTAGTCTATGTTTATTATTCATGTCTATTAACATACCCCTCATATAAAACCTTACTAGCATCCCAGACCATTTCCATGGAAGTACCCTTATTCATATTAATTACAAAAAATTCTTTCATTTGTTTTTTAAGCTCTTTCACATTTTCTTCATATCTAAATAAATTTTCATTTAACCTCCAAGACCTCCTTTCTCCCCTCTCCTGTTCAAATTGCACCCAAACCGGACTGTGATCAGTTAAAGTTCTTGGACATATCTTCGTCTTCTTCACCCTGGAAATAAAATCATTTGTGGTTAGTATAAAATCAATCCTGGAGAAAGATTGATGTCTATCAGAAAAAAAAGTAAAGTCTCTTTCCTCCACATTACGTTCTCTCCAAATATCTATCAGTTCTATATCTTCCATCATATCAAAAAAAGATTTAGGTAATTTTGCATGTGTTGAGATCTTTTATAAGCTTTTTTTATCTTTCTGTGTGTCTATTACTCCATTCCAGTCACCCATTAATATAAAAGATTTATAATCCCATTGTATTATTTTAGTATGTAGAAATTTATAAAACTTGTCTTGTTGCTGATTAGGGGCATATATTCCAATAAAAAGCATTTTTCCAGTCTGTGTTAGTAATTCAATTGCAATATATCTTCTTTGATCATCTGCCTCAATTAGATTAGCTGATAGTCCTTTCCTTACATATATGACTAGCCCATTTTCCTTCTCTGGCGCTGATGCCACAAAATGTGTATCTAATCTTGAATTTATCAAATATTTTTGATCTAATAATCTAATATGTGTTTCTTGCAAGCAAATAACGTCATTGTTAAATTGTTTCAAGTAGTGAAATACTTTCTTTTTTGTGGTGAATTTAGGCCATTGACATTCCAAGATAGGAATTTAATTGCCATCTTTAGCCTTTCGAAGCCGTTTGAGCATCAGCTGAAGCTCCTCCTCCACCTCACTCTTCGGCCTAGCCACCCCCCCCCACTGCTTCTGTTTTTTGAACTTCTTGAGATAAATTTTGAGATTGTTGCCTTTTTGATTGTTGTTCTTGAAGTTTATAAGTTCATCGGGTCAGTCGTTGTACTTTCAGCTCTCCCTTCTTAGGTGGTTCCAAAGTTGGAGGTAAGCCCCCAAGATCCAAATCTTCTTCCATGATAATTCCTCCAGCTGCAACTTCAGCATAGGTTTGTATCTGTTTTCCATCTTTTTCTTGTTGTAACATCTCCATTTTCTTCCCCCCCTCCCCGGTGAGGGTGGGTATCCAGCCTTTAAAACATTTACATAGAAGTCTTTTGCCTTCCAGACTGTGTTTAATCGGTATCTTTCTCCATTATAAGTCACTATTAGACCAATTGGAACGTCCCATCTGTATGCCACTTGTTGATTTCTCAGCTCATTTACCAAAAAGCCAAAGTCTTTTCTACTTCTCAGCATCTTTGGAGGAATCTCTTTCAAAACCACCACCTCTTGCCCAGCCACCTGAACTTTATTCTTGTAGGAAGCTTGTAAAATATCGTTTCTGATCCTCCTGGTTGTAAAATAGATCACCACATCTCTTGGCAGCTATCTTTGTTTTGCCAGCCAGGAATTAACCCTATAAATTTTATCAATTTGGCTTGCCACATCTTCTGGTCTTTCTTTAATTATCTCTGCAATAGCATCAGCACAAATATCTTTTAAATTTTCTTTACTATTTTCTTTTAGGCCTCTCAATCTCAAAGCAAACTCCATGGACCTGTATTGTAACATTACCAATTCATCATCCACTTTCTCCGTTCTGGTCATAATATCTCCCATTTTGCTTTCCAAATTTAAATTGGCTTGATTAATTTCTTCAACTTTCCCATCAAGCTGGATAACAAGGTTTGACAATCCTGATACAGCATAAACAATATCATCTCTTATTTCATCGTGTTTCTCTGCAACCACTTCCTTAATTGAACTTATATCCTCCTCAACTTTCTTTAATTTCCCTTCCACAAGTAATGTTAAGTTATTCATAGCTTCTTTCATTGCTGTTGCTTGATTATTCATGACTTCTTTCATAAATTCTTTAAAATCATTAAGTGCTGCCTCCTGACTCTGACTCTGACTTTGTGAATCAGGCGGAAGTTGTGCCTTCTGTGTCACCACTGACACAACTGGAGAACCTCCCCCTCCTTTAACAACTCCTGGTTTCACTTGTTTAGAAGCCATTTTTTTCCCCTTCTAAAGAGATCTTTTTTTTCCCCAAAGCCACAAAGTTCCTTAAGCAACTTTAAAATGTTTGTAATTTATAGTCTCTAATTTATCAGGCAGGATAGTTTTTTTTTTCTCCACAAGTTCTCACTTCCCAGCAGTTAATAAGCAGCTAATCCAATCGCCCAGCGCAAAGTTCTCAATAAGCACTTTCGTTTCTGGCTTTCACTTTCAAAACCATAACAAAGATGCCATCTTCAGCCTCCAGCTCAATGAAAGTCAGTTTGAAACAAAGTAATTTTGGAGTTAAACTCTGTACTTTTTAAAGCTTGTTCTCCTGTTTCCACTCTGCCTGCGCTTGTAATCAGTCAAACTCACTTTTGAAAGCAGGATCAGATCGCGGCTTCTCGCTCTGCTTCTGCAGAGTCATCCTGGCTTCGGAGCTTCTTGGTGGGCTGGCTGGGGACCTCTCACTCTCCAAGCCTCTGGAAATATTCCAGAGGGCTTTCGGGGAGCTCTACTCTCACCCATCGGCTCTCCTCTCCTTCTTTTCCCGAAGTGGAGGTTTATCAGCCACCAGACAGCCGGTTTGCGTTGTCAAAGTGGCTTTTACGAAGACACAGGGCTGGCAGTCTTAAAAGACCGTCCACGGAGTCTGCTGTGCCAACCGGAAGTCCACTATCGTGTGTATTTTTTATTTGACTACGCAGCTTTGATCAATTCTTTGTGTTTAAGGAATAATTCTTTAATTTCAGTACAACGTTGAGAAATATTAAAAAATATACAAAGTTCACTTCGAACTGATGATACAAGCAGTTGGTTACGTTCGTCAGTCCACAAATTTCCCATGACGCTGAAAATTTGTTCAACGTTTGCATTTGATACCAAAATTGATGCACAATACTGGAACAGTTTCAGTAAACTCGGAGCTGGCTCTTTCTTGAAAAAGTATGTCCACTTATCAAGAGATGAATTGCCCTGGAGCTGAACATAAACTTCTTCTAAGGCAGAAATTTCATTGAAGAGAGTGTTGGGTGGAAATTCTTCTCGCCATGGTGATAATAACCAGATGTTCGTCATTTCTTCTAAAGTTGGAGGATTATTGCGATCAATTAGATTGAAACAACTTAGCGTCTCATATACTGAATCGGTGAAATTATACCACTTTTCTAGATACGCAATGGCTCTTTGATAGGTACGTTGATGGCTTCTTTCTTGAACATTTGCATGGCATTCTCAGGCAAATGTTTTTTACGTAAGGCAAATAAAACTTTCATTCCAAAAAACTGCTCATCGTATTTTTTTTGTAAAGAATCACGCAGCTTACACATGATAATGTGAAGATCACATGCAAGAATTTTCTTGCTTTCCAGCTTCAGTAGGGTGTCTTGCATTATTGACATGAAGAAGTGCGTGAAATATAAATACAATTCTGAAATTGTTGGTTCATCGTCCTCTGCGAGTTCATTTTCCTGATCCGAAATAAGGTTCCAGATAACCTTATGGCACTCATCAGATCCAAGAGTAATAAAATACGATTTTAGGTGTATCCAGTTTAAAAGAAGTCTTTCGACCGCTTTAAACAAACTTAACCAACGTGTTGGAACATGGCATAAAACTTCATGGAATTCTGACTCGCAAAACTCAAAAAATGATTTCAACTCTTCTCGTTTCTTCGCAGAATTCAAAAATTCGGCAAAAACCTGCAGCACTACATTTTCGATATCAAAAGATAACTGCTTTAATGCATTTTTTGCGCTGTTGTGTAAAATGTGATTATTGCAATGAGCAGCTACAATATTGTCATTTTCCAGCAAAGATTTCTGGTAAACAGATTTGTTCACTCCATAATTGACCGATGCATTATCTGCTGAGTAAGCTGAAACATTATTTATTTCCAATTCGTTATCACTAAGAACTCGACACAGCTGATTTTTTATTGATGTAAAATCTTCGAAAGAATCCTCATAAAAGTCTAAAATTTTCACACACAATCCTTCTTCACAAGTAAAATATTGTGCAACAACGGGATACATTTTGCGATTTCGCTTGTTTGATGCGTCAGAGGAGAGAGAAAATGGAATTCCAGTTTTAAGATCATTGAGAACCAACTCAATAGAAAAAGGATAAAAACCTCATTGACAATAGCTGATGATTTGGTTCTTCCACAAGACATCTTTTTTACAATTTCTGAATCATCAAAAATTTGCTTCATTAACTTAATACCGCAATCTTGAGCCAGGAAAGAAATATGGTGTTTGATCCCATGGTAAGTTTCAGCCATTTTAGTTACAGTCACTTTCTCACTGAAAGAGGAGTCTTTAACAATGAAAAACGAATTGATTCGCTTGTTGCTGGAAGCTATTTTCTCCTTATCTAAATGATTTTTTGCGCTTGCATGCTGTGTGACAGCTTTTATACCATTATATTCAATTGTGAACGATTTCTGACACAATTTACAGTAGGCCGTTGTATTTGTTCTGTCGGTTTCGTTGTTGGTAATCCATGCACAAGTAGCTTCCCAGTCTTTGGTGTATTTGCACACTCCTCTCTTTCGTTTTAAAGAATTCGAAATCTCGCCGCTGTCACTCTCATCACTCAACGCCATTTTAGGTCAGTCGACACAAGCTACAATACATTTTAAAAATGTGAACTGTACATAATTTTATAATATATTTTTATTTTAATCTCATCATTAATTTTTTTCGGAGAATCAAGTTCAATGGATATTCGATCTTTGTCTCATTCTAACTTATGAAAAAAAAGACAAAACACGATTCTCCTATCCTTATTCTCTTAGATTGTACAGCTTTAGATTACGTACCATTTCATCATAAAGCTATTGAATAAAAAAAATGTCCACTATTTTGTGAAAAAAAATAGTGGACATTTTTTTTATTCAATAGCTTTATGATGAAATGGTACGTAAAAAAAATGTTCACTATTTTGTGAAAAAAAATAGTGAACATAATGTGAAAAAAGCAGACTGTCCGCTCAAATAGTGGATACCTGGCAAGGGTAGAAGCAGATGATCAAGGAAGATTTATAGCAATTGAACTTTTAATACAAGGAGAAAAAATACTTTTAATTGGAGTTTAATTGGCACCGAACCAACAACAGGAAAAATTTTATAAGCTTTTACATTCCAAGTTATTACAATGGAATTCCAAGTTACTACTACTTTTACATTCCAAGTTACTACAATGGGATTATAAATCATGTATTTTACTGGGTGATTGGAATGGAGTTTTGGACACTAAAAAAGATAAGAAGGGTCTCTTGCAGAATATTTCAACGCGTGTCAGGTTGCCAAAATCGTTTTTTGAAATGATGGATGATATGGAGTTGAGAGATATCTGGCGAGAGAGGAACCCTGAAAAAAAAGACTTTACCTTTTTTTCTGATAGACATCAATCTTTCTCTAGGATTGATTTTATATTAATTACAAATGATCTTTTTTCTAGGGTGAAGAAGATGAAGATCTGCCAAAGAGTTTTAATGGATCATAGTCCAGTTTGGATGGAATTAGAGTATGGAATGGGATCTAAGAGGTCTTGGAGGTTAAATGAAAATCTGTTTAGATATGAGGAAAATGTAAAAGAATGTAAAAAATTTATGGAAGAATTTTTCATTATAAATATGCATAAGGGTACATCTATGGAAATGGTTTGGGATGCAAGTAAAGCATATATGAGAGGTATTTTGATATATTTGAATAATAAACATACACGTAAACAGGAAAAAAAAAGGAAGGACTTAGAAGAGGAAATTTTAAAAAAAGAAGCTCTGATATTGAACCCAGCAGACGAGAAAATAAAAGAGGCAATTAACTTATTGCAAGGGCAATTTAATATGTTAATGGCAGATCAGGTCGCAACTAATTTGCAATATGCTAAACATAATACTTTTTGCAATGCTAATAAACCAGGGAGATGGTTAGCATAATTGTTAAGGAAAAAACAAAAGTCAAGGACCATAGAGAAAATAGAATATAAAGGTAAATAGGTTTATCAGCAAAATATGATTAAAAAAGCATTTTTAGAATTTTATACGAGGTTGTATGCTAGTGATAAAATTCGAAGTATAGATATAGATAGATACTTATAGGTAGAGAATATTCCTACAATTACAAAAGAGCAAAGGGAGGGTTTAAATCAACCAATAACTTCCGAGGAGATTATGTTTGCAATTAAGCAGTTGAAAGTGGGTAAAGCTCCTGGGACGGATGGTTTGACAGCTGCTTATTATAAACACTTGCAGTTAGAAATGGTGGGACCACTCAAAGAATTATTTACTAACATACAATCTGGAGGAGATGTACCCCCATCCTGAAAGACAGCTTATATCTCTCTGATTCCAAAGGAGGAGCAAGACCACACCCAGCCAAAAATTATAGGCCTATATCACTTTTAAATACAGATTACAAGATTTTTGCTAAAATACTAGCAAATTGGTTAATGACAGTCATGCAACAAATGATTAATAATGATCAAACTGGTTTTATAAATGGTAGACAAGTGAAGAGTAATGTAAGGCAAGTTGTTAACCTATTGGAGTATTTATTTATTTATTTATTACATGTATTTATATGCCGCCATTCTCCCGAAGGACTCAGGGCGGCGAACACAAGTTAAGAAACAAGTACAATAAAATTATAATTTAATCCAAATAATTAATTAGTAGTAAATAATAAAACCCGGAATCAGTCTCAGCCTATTTGTTTGAAAAGCCAAGTCTTCAAGTCCCGATAGAAGGAGCGGAGATCAGGAGTCGTCCGGAGCTCAGTAGGTAATTCATTTGAGAGGGTGGGAGCACTCACAGAGAACGCCCTACCCCTGGGCACAGCAAGGTGACATTGGCTCGCCGTCGGAACCCTGAGGAGAGCGGCCCTATGTGAGCAAACAGGACAGTGAGAGGCAGGCAGGAGAAGGTCATGCAAATATCCCAGACCTAAGTCATGAAGGGCCTTATAGGTGAGGACTAGCACCTTGAAGCGGACCCGGAGAACCACTGGTAATCAGTGCAGCTCACGCAGGAGGGGTGTTATATGGGAGTAACGAGGGGCTCCCATAACAACCTGTGCAGCTGCATTCTGGATCAGCTGGAGTCTCCGGATGCATCTCAGGGGCAGGCCCATGTAGAGGGAATTGCAGTAATCCAAGCGGGAAGTAACCAGGGCATGAGTGACTGTGCAAAGGTCATCTCGGTCCAGGAAAGGGCGTAACTGCGCACCAGGCGAACCTGTGTGAAGGCCCCCCTGATCACGGCCATTAGATGGTCTTCTAGGGATAGCCGAGCATCCAGGAGGACACCCAAGTTGCGAGCCCTATCAACGGGTGCAAGTTTTTCCCCATCTATCAAAAGTGATGGAGTCTCTGAAACCCGAGATGCCGGCATCCACAGCCACTCAGTCTTAGAGGGACTGAGTTTGAGTCTGTTTCTGCCCATCCAGGCTCGTACCTCCTCCAGGCAACGGGACATCACGGAAAGGGCATCTCTGGGGTGGTCTGGGGTGGAGGTGTATAATTGGGTATCATCAGCTTATTGATGATATCTCACCCCAAAGCCACGAATGATCTCACCCAGTGGCTTCATATAGATGTTAAAGAGCAGGGGGAAGAGAACCAACCCCTGAGACACCCCACAATTAAGGGGCGTCGGGGTGGATCTCTGCCCTCCCGCCCATACAAACTGAAAGTGACCCGAGAGGTAGGAGGAAAACCACCGTAAAACAGTGCCTCCCACCCCTAACCCCACAAGTTGCTGCAGTAGGATACCATGGTCGATGGTATTAAAAGCCGCTGAGAGGTCAAGTAGGACCAGGACGGAGGAACAACCCCCATCCCGAGCCCGCCAGAGATCATTCACCAGAGCGACCAATGCCATTTCCGTGCTGTGACTGAGTCGGAACCTGATTGTACGGGTCAAGGTATTCCGTTTCCTCCAGGAATTGTGGAAGCTGTTGAGCCACTACAGTCTCAACAACCTTTGCAATGAAGCGAAGGTTGGAGATGGGACGATAGTTATTAAGTGAGTCTGGATCCAGGGAAGGCTTTTTGAGGAGAGGTCGAACCACCGCCTCCTTAAGAGAGGCGGGGAAGTTCCCCTCTCTCAACGAAGCGTTGACAATTGCCTGGATCCAGTCTCTAGTCACCTCTCTGGCAGCCAAAACCAACCAGGAGGGACAAGGGTCCAAGTCCAAGACTCTCGGTGTCTGTGCCTCCTCCCATTCTCATACCAGTGATAGCCGAGGCTTAGTTCAGAAAAAAAGCAAGGTGTAGTCATAGGATGGAATAAATGATTGAATAATCAAATAATCCGGGTAACCCAGGGAGGACAAGATGGTCAAATAATGGTCAAATAAGGCTGCAGATCAATCAAAAGTTGTAAATTTATGCTGAATGGCCCTATTAGGTCTAAGCCTAATAAGGGGGGGGAGCAGTTAAGGGGGAGACCAACCGTCATCCCCAACTGACAATTCTCAGTTCCTTCCCCATAAGCTTGATCTTCAGGCCATTCAGCCCATTAAGCCCCTTCCATGCTTCAGAAAAAAAAAAGGGGGGGAGTGTCCAGATCCCTCAAAAATTGAGAGATCCTAACGTTTGTAATGCTGCCCTGTTCTCCACCAACAACGGGGGCGTCTTTGCAGCCAAGTCTCCAGGTACTGCCGCCATCCTCTAACCTCCTCCCCGAAAGTCAGCTGTTCCTCGGGCTCCATCCACGGCTCTATCGAGTCAGCAACACCTCGGCTCGCTGTGAGGGGGTCAAAAGATGGTTAACTGATCCCTGACACGCCTAAAAATGTAGAACATCGCCTCCCTAAGCTCGGGGTTCACTGCGGAGCCGCCATTTTGGTTTGCTGCCCAACGGAATGAAGGGCAATTTGGGGAAGAACAATCAAATCCCTGCGGTGCTGATATTTCTTGATGCAGAGAAAGCATTTGATCGATTGAATTGGCAATTCTTATTGAAAATAATAGAAAAGATGCAGTTTGGAGAATATTTTACACAATCTATTAAGGCAATATATCAGAAACAAACAGCGTAAATAATAATTAATGGTAGTTTAACAGATACTTTTAATATAGAAAAAGGAATAAGACAAGGATGTCCTTTGTCTCCATTATTGTTTATCTTGACCTTGGAATTTTTGTTAAGTAAGATATGTGGGTCGGACAAAATAAGTGGAATTAAGATTAGGCAGTATGACTACAGATTACGAGCATTCACAGATGACTTGGTTGTTACTTTAACCCAACCATTACAGTCGGTTGTAGGTTTAATGGACATAATTAATCAATATGGACAAGTATCTGGATTTAAAATAAATGCAGGCAAAACAAAGATAATAAGTAAAAATATTACTATAAATCAAAAAGATGAATTAGGAAGACTAACAGGATTTGAAATTGTAAAAAAAGTTAAGTATTTAGGGGTCTACATTATGACATCAAATGCAAAATTATTTAAGCATAATTATGATCTGTTGTGGCAAAAAATACAGAGAGATGGAAAACTGGAAAAAATTACAATTATCCTTGTTAGGAAGAATAGCAGCTGTAAAAATGAATGTTCTGCCTAAGTTTTTGTTTCTTTTTCAAATGATACCAATACTTAAAAAAGATGAGAATTTGAAGATATGGGAGAAGGGTATTAATAATTTTGTCTGGGCAGGGAAGAGACCGAGAACAAAACAAAAAATAATGCAGGATATACGTGAAACAGATGTTGACTTACCTGAACGTCCCTTTTGGGAGTGCTGCGACCACTGTCCATAGTTGGGATCTTCCCTCAGATCTTGACAGTAACTGAGTGAGAGCTGATCAAACTCTCCCTGTTAAGGCACGCCTCCAATCCCATAATCCTCCAGTCTATCACGAAGACACAGCAAGACTCAACAGTGAAGTCCAACGGTAAGGCCACAAGAGACAATTCTCCAGATATGAAGAAGGCAGACAGTCTGAAAGAAACTGTAACACCATAACAGAAACAGAAACATGGGGGGAAATGGACAGTGGTCGCAGCACTCCCAAAAGGGACGTTCAGGTAAGTCAACGTCCGTTTTCCAGAGTGCTGCTCCCACTGTCCATAGCTGGGACATATCCAAGCTCCAAACACTAGGGCGGGAGACTGGCTGCCTCCGAACCCTTATCCAAAATGATGCTCTGCAGGACACATCAACCAAAAGAAGCGTCCGACGAAGCATAGGAATCAATCCTATAGTGACGAATGAACTGTGACACCGAGGACCAGGTGGCAGCATGGCAGATGTCCTCCACCGAGGCCTGTGTCGCCCATGCAGCAGATGTGACCGCGCTGCGAGTGGAGTGCGGCAGAATGCGTCCCGGAACAGGTTTTGCCGACAACTCATATGCCAAGGAGATACACGCCTTGATCCACCTGCCGACCGTGGCCGCGGATATCTTCTGGCCCATGGAGGCCGGATGGAATGAGACCAGCAGAGCCTCCGTCTGACGAAAGGTGGCAGTCCGGCGGATGTATATACGAAATGCCCGTTTAACGTCCAACTTATGCCAGCGTCGTTCGGTAGAGTTCCGTGGAGATGGGCAGAAGTCCGGCAAGGAGTGTTCCTGCGCCCGGTGAAAGAGAGAATTCACCTTTGGGACAAACGTAGGATCAAGTCTCAGAATCACCACGCTATCTTGGAAAATACAAAGGTCCTGTCGAATCGAAAGGGCCGAGAGCTCTGACACCCTCCAGGCGGAGGTGATAGCTAACAGGAACGCCACCTTAAGCGACAAATGTTTCAGAGTAATCGACACCAGAGGTTCAAAGGGAGGGGATGTCAGAGCCTGGAGGACGAGAGGCAGGTCCCAGGTATGGTACCTGTGTACCTGAGGTGGGCACAAGTTCGTAGCACCATGAAGAAATCCTCTGATAAGGGGATGGTGTGAAAGGGAGTCGTAGGGAGGACACTTCAAGACGGTGGATAAGGCCGCTGCCTGACACCGCAACGTCACGGGAGCCAGACCCTTCCTAAGTCCCATATGTAGAAACTCCAAGACTTCTTCCACTTTCGCTGAGGTGGGGTCCACATGCCCCGAAGCCCCCCAAGCACAGAAGGCCCTCCAGGAGGCCTCATAAATCCGGCACGTGGAAGGACGTCTGGCTGCTTGTATCATCTCGACAACGCCGTCTGACAAATGTGCCTTCTTCAGGATGACGCGTTCAAATGCCAAATGGCCAAGTGGAGCCACTGAGGCTCCGGATGACAAACGGCCACTTGGTGAAGCGATACCTGGTGGGCTAGGATCACCCAGGGTGGCGCCATGGAGAGGGCGACGAGGTCTGCATACCAGACCCTGCGAGGCCAGTTGGGAGCAACCAGGATTAGATCCGCCTTTTCCAACAGTAATTTCCGCACGACCCGGGACAGCAGAGGGATGGGAGGGAATGCATAGAAAAGGCCCCTCGGCCACTGACACCTCAGGGCATCGCGATCCTCCGCCAACGGATCCGGATACTGGGACACGAATCGAGGCAGTTGAGAATTCTTCCAGGAGGCGAACAAGTCTATCACCGGTGTCCCGAACCTGCGGCAAATCTCTTGAAACAGACGAGGGTGGAGCTGCCACTCTGCCGGGTTGATCTGTTCCCGGCTGAGCCAGTCGGCCCATACGTTGTCCACCCCCAAAATGTGGTCTGCCTTTATCGATCGCAGGTGACGCTCCGCCCAGTTGAAGAGATGTTCCGCTTCAAACATTAGCGACCTGGACCTTGTGCCGCCTTCCTTGTTTATGTGCACTTTGGCCGCCGTATTGTCCGTAAGGACCAGGATGTGGCGCCCTTCCACCGAGGTCCTGAAATGCCAAAGCGCCAATCGGACCGCCTGCAGCTCGAGCAGATTTATGCTGCAGAGGCGTTCCGTCGGTGACCACTGACCTTGCGCCACAAGGTTGCCGAGGTGTGCCCCCCGACCCCTTAGACTGGCGTCCGATGTTAAGGTCAGCCTCTCCGGTTCCAGAAAGTCGCAGCCCTCTAGAATTGCCGGCGACATCCACCAGGCCAGCGACAGACGTGTCTGAGGAGGTAAGTACACCTGGTGACTCAAAGAGGCGCGGCCTGACCGTTGGAAAGGAAGAAGGAACCACTGCAATGCTCGGGAGTGTCTGCGTGCCC
This sequence comes from Arizona elegans, assembly GCA_022577455.1. Classification (NCBI taxonomy): domain Eukaryota; kingdom Metazoa; phylum Chordata; class Lepidosauria; order Squamata; family Colubridae; genus Arizona; species Arizona elegans. Next base: position 164,492,802 of record JAKOOJ010000001.1, read on the forward strand.
ACGGAACGATGTTGTAACAGGACACCATTTTCCCGAGCAGTTGGGCAAGAAGCGACAGTGGCACCTCCTCCAGGACTTGAATTTGAAGAATCAGGTCGGTGATACTTTGAGCTCTGTCTGGGGAGAGGAAAACCTGCTCCTGATCGAGTCTATCAAGGCTCCGAGATGAATCAGCCTCGTAGTTGGGACCAGGTGGCTCTTCTCGAGGTTTATCGAGAACCCGTGGCATTGGAAAGTGTCCAGAACGAGACTCTGGTCGCGCGATGCCTGATCTGGAGATGATGAGAGGATCAGGACATCATCGAGATAGCACATCACTCGTATCGGATGTTGACGGAGTGAGGCTGCTACCACCGCCACAAGCTTCGTGAATGTGCGAGGTGCGGAGGACAGGCCAAATGGCATCGCCTGGTACTGGAAATGCCGTCCATCGTATTCGAACCTCAGAAATTGTCTGTGAGCGGGGCGTACCGGAACATGCAAGTAGGCTTCTCTTAAATCCACCGATTGAAGTAAGTCCCCTTGTCGCACATCCGCCAGGATCGATCGAAGGGAGTGCATTTTGAACCTGCGATACAATACCGACAGGTTCAAGAGCTTTAAATTCAGGATACCCCGCCAGCCCCCCGAACATTTGGGGACCAGAAAGAAGGTCGAATAAAAACCTGATCCCCGTTGGGTAGAAGGGACCGGTTCTATCGCTTCGATGTGTAGCAGATGGGCAATTTCCTGCAGCATCAAGTGGTGACGATCCACGGATGATGGTACTGGGCAGGGAACGAAGCGACTCGGCGGTGGTCCCACAAATTCGATAGAGAGACCTGAAGAAATGGTGCGCAGCACCCAAGAGTCCATGGTTGAACGGGCCCATTGGTGATGGAAAAGTTGAAGCCTCCCACTGATGGAACCCGTGAGTAGCAAGTCATTTGCCTCTGCGGGACTGTCTGTAGTTGGAGCCATGAAAGGGGCGTTTAGATTGTGGTTGGAACCTGCCATGGTCGCGAAAGGTATCCCGTCCTTGTGACCGGTCGGGGCCCGAGAACGAGGATCTGCGGGCAAAGGAGCCGCCTGAGCCTTGAAAGGAACGAAAGGACGGTCGCTGGCTGTACGGTGTGTATCTCCTATCGGTGCGGCGGTACGAAGTTGGAAGTATTTTCCGTTTGTCACGATCCTCTATCAGGAGCGGTTCCAAGCCGGGCCCAAACAGGTTCGGCGCTTTATAGGAGGCGGATGCCAGCCTCCATTTAGCCTTAAGGTCGGCCTTCCAATGGCGAAGCCAGAATAAATGCCTGGAGGAGACGGTGGATGCCAAGGCCCGAGATGCGAACTTCACCGAATTCAAGGAGGCATCCGCCAAGTACTCGGTGGCAGCCACAACCTTATTTATATCCTGGTGTAATCTAGTCTCTTCCAGAGGCAACCTCTGCTGGAGTTGTTTCAACCATATTAGCGAGGCCCTATTAAAGAAAGAAGTTGCAGTCGCTGTCCTGATCGCCCAGAGCTGATGTGACCTACGAAAGGCCACTTCAGCTCTGCGGTCCTCCGACCTTAGGCCATCTAGAGAGTCAGTAGAAACTACAGAATTGGAGGCCAAGGAAGCCACCGGAGGATCCATGGTGGGAAGGACCAAGAGATCGAGGTCCGGTGCAGCGCAGTACAGCTTCCTGTCAAGGGTGCTGGGCGATGTCAAAGACCCAGGTTGCCCCCAAGGAGACTGTAGCACATCCAGGAACAGGCGGGGACACGGGATCACCTCTTTGTCTGGCTTAGCCGACTGGAACAAGGCATCATGGGGCCCTGTGGAAGTGGAAGCGCCAGACAGGTCAAGCCCTGGGGAGCTCAAATTGGTGGTAAGCCAGGCCTTGTGCAATAACGATTTAAACATGGACGGGCGAAACAACCCCGTAAAGGCTGGGGAGTCCGGTGGTAAGTCCTCATCATCCGAAAATTCAATGTCCTCGGGGCATTCCTCACCATGGTCAGAGTCAGCCCGGGAGGAAGAGGAAGACGGCTTCCTGGTGACCTGGGGCGAAGCGGCTTGATGAAGCTGCTGAACAGAATGCCCTGCCGAAGGAAGGAGCGGAAGCTGAGATGCTTGATGGAGCCCAGCAGCCAGGAATGAGGAAAAGGCCGATGAAAAAAAGGCTTGTAGATCCGGAGGCACCGGAGGAATCGCCCCATCAGGACCACGAAGGCCAGCCGCCGTTGGGGTAAACGTGGCCTCAGGTAGATGGCGGGAAGGCTTCTGTGAAGAGGCCACCCCCGCTCTAGAGACATCCGGCAGAGACTGGGACACACCTTGGACAGACTTAAACACTGATCCTATTGAGCTGCCTGATGGACATTCCACTCTGGTGATGAGGCTGGGGATCTGGAAGACGAGGAGATCCCTGCCACGGATACCAAGGCGGTGCGTTGAGTGGCGCATGTGTCAAGGCCCACTTCTGCCACAGCCGCCAGCCATGCCTTGTCCCACTGTCTCTCAAGGGCGTTATGGCGGCGCTGGGCATCTCTGTCCAAGCCCTTGGAAACTTTAATCTTATGGAATTTGCGGCTGGAAGACGCAAACTGCTTCCTCAAAGACTTTTTAGCCCGCTTGGATGGACTGTGAGCTGGGCTATGGTCTGGCTCAATGTCAGACGAGAGAGCAGGGTCCGCCATGACACTAGGGAAGCGCCAAGCCCGACCAACAAAGGCACAGAGCAGGCAATATCAGAGACAGCACTCGCCCACCAGATGTAGTCCTTAGTCGTATAAGTTGCTTTCCTTTTAAAATATTTTTTTAAGTATTATTTATTATTTTTATGTTTTTTTTAGACAAGTTAACTATATACAGAAATGTCCAGCAACCAGTGCTTGAAAGGTCTCTTAGGCGAAAAGGCAGTCGTGGCCAACAATTGCAGTAAAAGGACCCTGTCACAGTCCAGAGGCAGCAGCGTCCTGCTGCAATCGCCAAACTCCGCCCCTGGTCTTGTAGAAAATGGTGGGCTCTAGTTGTTCTGGTAAAATGGCGGGCGCTCCAACACAGTCAACAAAATGGCGCCCGCTGCTGCCATCAGACCCCGATAGCAGAAACAAGCAACTCACGCCTCTTGGGATCCGCTGGATTGGGAGAGGAGCAGAATCAGAAATATAAAGGAAAATTAAATCCAAAATACCACAGCTCTGAAATTCACTTCAGCTCTTGTCAGTAACTGAGTGACAGACTGGAGGATTATGGGATTGGAGGCGTGCCTTAACAGGGAGAGTTTGATCAGCTCTCATTTAGTTACTGTCAAGATCTGAGGGAAGATCCCAGCTATGGACAGTGGGAGCAGCACTCTGGAAAAGAGGAGGTCTCAAAATGCCCAACTTAAGACTATATTATGAGGCAGCTGCCCTATCAACAATGAGTGATTGGATGAACTCAACAGAAGAAAGAATATTGAATATTGAGGGATATGATTTGGTTTACGGATGGCATGCTTATTTATTATATGATAAGAAAGTGGACAAGACTTTTAAATGTCACATATTAAGGAATGCTTTATTACGTGTCTGGAAAAAGTATAAGTATAAATTAAACAAGAAGTTACCAATGTGGGCAATACCCAGACGTGATAGAGAATATAAGTGTAGTGCAAAAACAAGATGTGATTACATATAAAGAGCTTCTTAACAAGGAAAGAGGTATACTACAATTAAAATCTTTGAATAAACTAAGAGAAGGAAGAATAATTCAAACATGGTTTCAATATGTACAGTTGCAAGCTAGATGGAGAGAAGATCAGAAAATTGGTATTTCGCAAAATGAAGAGAACCTGGTAAAACAGATTAGAGATCAAAGTCAAATGCATATAAAAAGATTGTATAATGCATTGGAAGAAATAGATTCAGAAATGGAGTTAGTTAAGGACTGTATGATAAAGTGGGCACAAAATATTGAAGAACCAATAATGATGGAAACGTGGGAAAAAATATGGGTTAGAAATGTGAAGTTTACGCAAGCCCAAAATTTAAGAGAGAATTTTTATAAAATGTTTTATAGATGGCATCTAGATCCTAAAAAGCTAGCCTGTATGTATCCAAGTGTGCAACCTAAGTGTTGGAGATGTGAATGTGATGATGCTACATATTATCATATATAGTGGACATGTAAAAAAATTAAGGCATTTTGGATAAAAATATGGTGGATTATTCAAAATATTCTCAAAAAGAAGATAAAATTTATTCCACAGTTCTTTTTGTTAGGCATAATTACAGATTGTACTGTTATAGAGACTAAGTTGATTTTAAATTTAATAACAGCAGCCAGACTCTGGGTGGCACAGTATTGGAAGAAGGAAGACTTGCCTACTATTAAAGAATGGACACTAAAAGTAGTGAATTTAGCAGAGATGGCCAAAATTTCAGCGTATTTGAAGGACCATACAAATGAAAGATATATATCGGAATGGAGAAGATGGATTGACTATATTCAAAACAAATATTGGACTAAAAAGTTTCAAATAGCTTATGAATGAAACCAATATTTTTTTTGAATTATGTTTTGTTAGTTGAAAGGGGAGTTAAAGAGCAAGAGGGAGTTTGGAGACTACAGAAAGTTAGATTATTTTAGATTATGTTTGTTATGCTATATCCTGTTTTTGCTCTGGGAAGTCCGGGGTGGGTGGGTGGGAGGAGGAGGGTTGGAGGGGTGGGTAGAGGAGGGAAGCGAGGGGAAGAGGGATGGGAAAAATTGTTGTAATACTTGTTAACACTTTTTAATAAAAAAAAAAAGAATCTAGTCAACTAACGGTCAGCATTAAATTGATGCTGGATAAGGATCAACAGAATTCAAGGGAAGCTGAACTTGGATCTTTTGTGGCAACACAAGGACTCTAAACTGATGATGCGTTTACCTCAGCTCCCCCCAGCTCTACTTACTCTTCTCTTGCAGTAGCAGATATTAAAGCAGACCATTTTGGATCTAGCTGCTCTTGATGTAAAATCTAAAGTTAATAACAAGTTCACTGTGGAGATTAAACAAAGTGAACTGTTACTCACTTCCACTGTTTCCATTGCTTCTTGTGGTATATAAATCTAGTTGCTTGTTCTTTAAGTACAATAGGAGAGGTGGCAAAATGATAGGGATTTTGTCACAAATGTTCTGTAAAATTTACAGCATAAGAATATCCTCAACCCCTGAATAAGATCAGCTTGTTTATTTTGGAAAATCTTCCATGTAGCTGATAGCAAAAGCACTAAGAAGCTTGCTAGATACATACTCCCATGTATATAAAATAAAGCTCTTTCTTCTTTTATATAGAGCAGTGGTTCTCAACCTTCCTAATGCCACGACCCATTAATACAGTTCCTCATGTTGTGGTGACCCCCCAACCAGGGGTGGGTTCTAAATTTTTTTACTATCGGTTCTGTGGGCGTGGCTTATTTTGTGGGTGTGGCTTGGAGGTCATGTGACTGGGTGGGCATGGCTAGCTGGTCATGTGACCGGGTGGCCATGGCTATGTGTATAGGGACTATTCAGAGGGCTGAAAAAAGTCATTTCTGACAGATCCTCACACTTTTGACTGGTCCTCACACTTATGACCCTCCTCATATTTATGCCCGTGCAGCATTCTTAACAACCATGTCACTCATTTCACAACTGCTTCTCTTCACCAGATAGGGCAAAAAACGTAAAATGTGAGGACAGTCGTAAATTCGAGGACTGGTCAAAAGTGCGAGGACCAGTCAAAAATAACTTTTTCAGCCCTCTGAGTAGTCCATGTGCACAAAAGGACTACCCAGAGGGCTGAAAAAAGTGATTTCTGACAGGTCCTCGCACTTTTGACCAGTCATCATTTATGCCATCATTTATCTTCTAGTCCAGAGATCTCCAACCTTGGCAACTTTAAGCCTGGCAGACTTCAACTCCCAGAATTCCCCAGCCAGCTATGCTGGCTAGAGAATTCTGGGAGTTGAAGTCCACAAGTCTTAAAGCTGCCAAGTTTGAAGACCTCTGAGCTAGGGCTTTGGGGCCAGCCTTTTGGGGAGGGGGTCCCATTCGGAGAGACCCCCTGCCTCTCAGGAAGCATCAGGCCCAGGCAAAGAAAGTTGCCAAGGTTGGAGATCTCTGGACTAGAAACCTCCAAAGGTCTCTTCCAACTCTGTAATTCTGGTATTGACAAGTAAGCACAGTTAAACTACTTAAATCCTCCAGAGCAGGGGTCCCCAAACTTTTGGACCTCAGGGACCACCAAGTTCATAATTTTAAATTTCGCAAACCACTAATACGAATCCAGTGCGCCACTTGCTGAAGCACCTGGACTCCCAGTGACAGGATAGGGTCCTTCAGGCACTCTCTCCCCGTCTTTCTCTCTCTCTCCCCCCCCTCATTCTCTCTTTCTCTCCCCCTCTTTCTCTCTCTCCCCCACTCTCTCTCTCATTCTCTCTCTCCTCCACTCTCTCTCTCATTCTTTCTCTTCCCCTTCTCTCTCTCCCCCACTCACTTTTTCTTTCTCTCTCCCTTCTCTCTCCCCCCCACTCTTTCTCTCTCTTTCTCTCTCCCCCTCTTTCTCTCATTCTCTTTCTCTCTTCCCCTCCCCTTTCTCCTTCCCTCTCTCTCCCCCACTCTCCCCCACTTTCTCTCTTTCATTCTCTTGCAGGGGGCCGATCTGGTGTCTGCAATGGAGAGCAAAATCCAGCTTCTTCTCTCTGCTGTAAGTGCAGCATCAGGATTCCGCCTTGGTATATTTGCGGTGCAAGGTAGCCCTCGTTTCCTGCCGACTCGGAGCGGTAAATAGCATCTGGTTCGGGGAGCAGCTGGATTTTGCTCTCCATTGCTCTCTCGGCCCCCTGCAAGCTCTCATCTCTCGAGAAGCCCAACCAAAGTTTTCCGCACCACTTCAGGGAGCGCTCCTCGAGACGAGAGCTTGCAAGGGGCTGAGAGAGCAATGGAGAGCAAAATCCGGCTGATCCCCAAACCAGATGCTGTTTACCGCTCCGAGTCCCAAGTGGCAAGAGAGGAGGGCTGCCTTGTGCTGCAAATATACCAAGGTGGAATCCTGATGCCGAACTTACAGTGGAGAGAAGAAGCCGGATTTTGCTCTCCATTGCAGACACCAGATCGTATTGCACCACCTGCAAAAATGCAAAAATTTCCAAATGTAGCCCTGCCCTCTAACAGCCCTCCTGATGTTCAACTGTTGTCTCTCAAGGAGGATACTTACTTGGCCATCTTCATGCTTGAAAGGATTCTACAGTGTAACAGCAGATGTCTCCTACCTTGGCAGCTTTAAGACTTGTGGACTTCAACTCCCAGAATTCTCCACAATTCCCCAGAATGGGCTAGGCGGGAGTTGAAGTCCACAGGTTGTAAAAGAGCCACAACTGCCCAGCCCTGGGCTAGGGTAGGCTGATGCCGCGCGGGTGGGAGGCGGGGCAAGGCGAGGGGCGGATGAGCCAGCAATTTAACAAACGGTTTGGTGTGCTGCGAGGCCAATAAATTGCAAAAAAACACCGAACCGTTTGTTAAATTACTGGCTCGCCCACCCCTCGCCCCGCCCCACCCCCACTATTTATTGGCAAGGGGTGGGGCGAGCCAGCAATTTAACAAATGGTTCGGCCAAACCACCTAGAACCGGCAGAATCCCACCACTGGTTTGTTTCCCTCTAGCCATCAGCTGGAACTCAGGAGGCAGCAATAGATTGGGAGTGGGCGGGGTAAGCGACCGGCGACCAGCGATCCAACAGAGGCAGAAGGTGAGGGTGAGTGAAGGCGTGGGGGGGCGAGAGAGGGCTTTGGTGACCCCTGTGAAATGGCCGTTCGACCCCCAAAGGGGTCGTGACCCTCAGGTTGAGAACCGCTGATATAGAGGGTTCACTTAAAGCTTTTGTCCCATTTGAATCCTCCAAGAAGACTTGATTTTATCAACATACCTATATGTTCTAGTCTAGCTATACTCCTACTACATAGCATCAAAGTGAATGAGTACCAACAAAAAGGGTCTCCCAGTGGTGGGATTCGAATAATTTAACAACTGGTTCTCTACCCTAATGACTGGCTAGGTGGGTGTCAGTGGTGGGTTTCTACCGGTTTTCCCCAGTTCGGGCAAACCAGTAGTGGTAGCGGCGGTGGGAGGTTCCACCCACCCGCCCGGATGTCATCACGGATGCTCTGTGCATGCGCAGAAGTATCGCACGCAAGTGAAGCAAGCGTGCACATGCTCACAGTTCCAAACCAGTAGCAAAGGTAAGTGGAACCCACTACTGGTGGACGTGGCTGGGTGGGTGTGGCTGGGTGGGTGTGGCTGGGTGGGCAGGGCCAAGGGGTATGACAGCACTCAGACTTCTGCAGCACTCTGCCAGTCAAAATGGGGTACTGGGGTTAATTACAAAATGTGGGCTTTGCTTTCTGACATCCAAATCCAGCAAGCAAGGGGTGTGAACTGCACAGAAAGTACACTTTTGTTTGATTATGAAGAAATATCCACAAAGTCAGATGTACACTAAATGTAGACTGACTTTTAGCCATACATCTTCCCAGCAAACAGCAAATTTTGAAGCTCCAGGTAACGAGGATTCATTTTAGGATGAGTAACCACAGTTTGCATGTTGGAGGTTCCTAAAGGAGTGCATTTGAGGGAGGGATGCAGAATAGCCCTTCTCTGTCTGTAGAGACCAGGAACCAATCAAAACACTGTTTGTGAAGCAACTGATCAATACTGACAGGGTAAGTATTCACCAGTATATGAAAATAAGAGCAAACTCCACAACCTTCTAGTACTGATGATATTACCTAGTTTGGTAATGAAACATCTGCAAGAAAACCATCAAGCTCAGAGAGCACCAAGGACCCCACAGTTCAACCCTGAGCTATAAATATTCTCTTCTATCAATAAACACTTTTTGGTTAGAGGGACTCAGCACCTGCCTTATATGAGATGGCTCCCAGTGGATTTCATTCTAAATTTTGATATGATTTCTGTAAATAAGGAATGTAGAATTGTAATGGCTGAGTATTTGATCCTTCATACATCAAAAAAATACAAAGCTAAGGTATAAACAAATAAAAAGATTTGAAAAAAGAAAAGGCTCAGGAAAGAAAAAGAGTGAAAGTGTAAGAAAGAGGAAAAGAAGGAAAACCAAAAAATAATGACTCCCAACTTTCTTTGGTATAGATATAAGTAAAATATGGTCGCGTTGGTGGATGATCTCTGGAGGGCTCGGGACAGGGGGTGCTCCTCTGTCCTGGTCCTGTTAGACCTCTCAGCGGCTTTTGATACCATCGACCATGGTATCATGCTGCACCGGTTGGAAGAGTTGGGGGTGGGAGGCACCGTACTACGGTGGTTCTCCTCCTTTCTCTCCGACCGGTCGCAGTCTGTGTTGACGGGGGGGCAGAGGTCGACCCCGAGGCCCCTTATATGTGGGGTGCCACAAGGGTCGGTTCTCTCGCCCCTTTTGTTCAACATTTATGTGAAGCCGCTGGGTGAGATCATCCGTGGTTTCGGGGTGGAATACCATCAGTACGCTGACGACACCCAGCTGTACATCTCCACCCCAGACCACCCCAACGATGCCCTTGAAGTGATGTCCCGGTGCCTGGAGGCCGTACGGATCTGGATGGGGAGGAACAGGCTCAGGCTCAACCCATCCAAGACCGAGTGGCTGTGGTTTCCAACGTCCCGATATAGTCAGCTGGTGCCATCGCTGACTATTGGGGGCGAATCATTGGCCCCCACGGAGAGGGCTCGCAACTTGGGCGTCCTCCTGGATTCACGGCTGTCTTTAGAAGAGCACTTGACGGCCGTGACCGGGAGGATTTTTCATCAGGTTCGCCTGATCCGCCAGTTGCATCCCTTTCTGGATCGGGACTCGTTACGCACGGTCACTCATGCCCTCGTCACCTCCCGTTTGGACTATTGTAACGCTCTCTACATGGGGCTCCCCTTGAGGTGCACTCGGAGGCTCCAACTGGCGCAGAGTGCGGCCGCGCGGGTGGTGATGGGAGCGACGTGGCGCTCCCATGTAACACCTCTCCTGCGCGAGCTGCACTGGCTCCCGGTGGTCTTCCGAGTGCGCTTCAAGGTTTTGGTTATCACCTTTAGAGCGCTCCATGGCTTAGGACCTGGTTATTTACGGGACCGCCTGCTACCACCAATAGCCTCCCACCGACCAGTACGCTCCCATAGAGAGGGGCTCCTCCGGGTGCCGTCGGCCAAACAATGTCGACTGGCGGCCCCCAGGGGGAGAGCCTTCTCTGTGGGGGCACCTACGATCTGGAACGAGCTCCCCCTGGAGATACGGAGGATCCCGGATCTGCATACCTTCCGTCGCGCGCTTAAGACCTTTCTATTTCACCAAGCCGGCGTGACCTAAGTTTTTTCCCCTTTTTAAATGGAAATTTTAAATTTGGTTTTAAATTATTGGGGTTTTAATCTGTTCAGCCAAAATATTTAATTTCGTTTTAATCTATTTTAAATTTTGTATTTATATGTTTTATTCCATGGCTGTTCACCGCCCTGAGTCCTTCGGGAGTAGGGCGGTATACAAATTTAATAAATAAATAAATAAATAAATAAATAAATAAATAAAAGATATATCAAACTCTTACTCTAAGATTAACATTTGTCTACCTTATTTCCATAATCACAGATTTAATCATCAAAGCCCAGATCAACTTTTAATTTCAGTTTCTCACAAAAAGTCCAGTAATGGTTCATACTGCTTTCATCACTATTTGTTAAGAAAACCACAACTGATTATTTAATTGCACCAAACTCTAAATAAAACAGGAATGGAAAATCCTAAGATCTACAGTAGTGTAGACCCATGCTTCTCAACTTTGGCAACTTTAAGGTGCATGGACTTCAATTCCCAGAATTCCCAAGGCAGCATGAAGTTTGCCCATCTTAAAACTTGCCAAGACTGAAAAACATTCATCTACAGATAGGGATTTTTCCATTCCTCTTTTACTGGTTCTTACTTACTTATAAGCAATCATAATGCAAAATCCTCACTTCCACTGCATCCCAGAGCAAAGATAATGCAAAACCCTTACTTCCACCCCATTCCAGAATAACCAGCATTCCCTCACTAACCTGCTTTCCAGCTCCATTCTCCTGCGTGCAGGGCAACAAAAGAAGACCATGTGATTACCAGTTTTAAAAAAGTTCAGTCAGACCTTCCAACTTCTTGGGGAAAAAAGATCTCGCAAAGTTGGAAGTTCTGAATGAACTGACTGATCAGCCGCGCAGCCGATCAGCGCGGCTCCCAGTCATGCCCCTGCAGCTTCCCCACCCTGAATGGCAACCTGGGGGGGCAGGGGGTGGGACCAGCCAGCAGTGGGAACAACCAGTTTGCTGAACTACACAAAAAATTAACAATAGGTTCAGCCGATTCAGTGCAAACCGTTTGAATCCCACCACTGGGCCCTCCCCATCATAGCTTATTTTCCATAGATCTGCTTCAGGAATCATCTGCTCCACCATGTCACTTTACTACATGGAAGCTGTGAGACGCCATTGATGAAGAAGGCACCATTTTGGGAGTAGCCTGCAATGGTTCCTGCTTACAGGACAGTCGCATGTGGCCTCTGTAACATATAGGGAATCTGAGGGGTAAAACAGTTGGCTCTCCTTCCTGAACGAGATCTCCAGAGATATCTCCTATACATTACAAAGCTGCTTGTTTAACAACCTCTGCAAAAATACATCCTATATGTTACAAAACTGTGTGGCACCATTCTGGGAGCAAGAGCCATTTCAGAGTGGCCACAATTCATTGCAGCCACTTTCAAAATGGCCTCTGCTTCTGGGACAGCATCACAAGCTTCTACGGTAAGTGTTATTAATAGATTACATTTACACTAAGTCCCATTGCTACTAGAATCAACACTCATTGGATAGTTCCCTTTAGGCACTGATTGGACAGTACAGAACATTAGTAGCATGTCAAAAGAATTGAGAATACAGAGAATTGAAAGGATGCATTAGAAATCCCATTGAAAAAGTCTGGGCAAGTGACTGTTGCAGTCAAAAGAAAAACCTGTAAATAGATCTTTGGACCTCTGAATTCTATGAATACACCTTTATATAAACAGAGCTTCTGCTGATCTCCTAAATGTCTGAGACTACCACAAGGAATAATCACAATTCCATTTTACTGCCTAACTGAAGGTCAAGATGATAGTGCTGAATATATATTAAAAGCTACTGCACCAAGCAACTCTAAACAAAATGGCACTAAGACATGAGAGAAAAAATCTACTGAAGCCATCATGACTCTTCTAAAATAACTGTAAGGTGGAAACCGGCTTGACACTAATTCACAAATAAGACTAATTCATGCCTTAGAGTGGCAACAAACTCTTTGAAAAAGTAATAGGTTGAGCTTCTTATGAAATCCTTGAAACTCTTTCTGAAAAATCAACAAATATATACAGATAAAAAGCCCTTCAAACACTGAGATGTTTGCATGAATGTGCTCAGGAATCCAGGAAAATGGGTATTAAGACAATATTCTGTCTCATATCAAAACCACATACAGGTAGTCCTCGACTCACAACTACAATTCAGATTGAAAATTCCATCACTAAACAATGCAGTCATTGAGTTGCGCCCAATATTACAACCTTTTCTGCAGAGGTTGTTAAGCGAATCCAGCTTCCCAATTGATTTTGTCAGAAGCCCACTGGGAAGTTACAAATGGTGATCATGTGACCCTGAGATATTTCAACCATTATAAATAAATGCCAGTTGCCAAATATCCGAATTTTATCACATGACTGCAGAGATGTGTGACAGTTGCGAGTACAAGAATCAATCATAAGTCGCTTTTTTTAGCTCCATTGTAACTTTAAATGGTAAATGGTCATAAGGGTCACCTGTACCCTCTGGGGAAATAAAATTAATGGCTAACGTTCAATCTTTTCCTGATACATAGTAAAGAAAGGCACATTTACACATAAGGTACAGTTGCCATTAAGTTCATAGTGCCTACATTATACTTAGCAAGAATGCAGTCTTCAAAGAAGAGAGGTTTAGAAAAACAGCAATAATACATTTCACATAAACATTAAACAAGTGATAAATCTGGCATAGATAGAGAATAGCACAGGGGTGTCAAATTCAAGGCCCAGGGGCCAGATCCGGCCCATGGGGTGCTTAGATCTGGCCAGTGGGGCTGCCCTGGAAAGGACCAGTCTGCAGTGCCTCTGCCAGCAAAAACAGAGCTTTGTTTTTGCTGGCAGAGGGTTGCAGGAGGCCGTCACAGCTGAAAACAGAGCTCGGGAGGGCCGCGGGTGGCCTTCCAGAGCTCCGTTTTCAGAGGGTTGCAGGAGGCCATCGCAACCAAAAATGGAGCTTGGGAGCCTGTTTTTGCTTCAAAGTGCTCGGGCCGCCACAGGCACCCCCAACACGAGTGATGTCGAGCTGGCCATGCACACCCTGCACATGTTAACCCCGCCCCCTGAGGTCAAACACAACCCTGATGCGGCCCTTAGTGAAATCAAGTTTGACACCCCTGGAATAGCAGCTCTAGCAGGCATATAAAATGGCTGTTGTCTAAACAGGTAAGGTACAAAATATCTTGACTAAGGTCAGCGTGTAATAAGGAAATCATTATATCCAAATAGATTTTAGCCATGATCCTGATTATGAGTGAAATAGACAGTAAAAGATAAAGTAGCAGTTCTATCTAGGAAAACATAAATGGAGGTTCACCATCCAAAGTTGCTTCTAAATGAGATAGGTGCAAATAAACTGAATGGATGGATGGATGGGGAAGATTTAAGAGATTCAACTGACTGTTGTCCTTGAATGTAAACCAAGTGACTAATGGAGCAATGTAAAGTATCAGAGGAAAGTTTCTGATATCAGGTGCAATTTCCAATAGTGAGTTCTAACTTACATGCTACTCAGCTATCAATTAAAATGTTGTCCTCCGTCAGCCACGTGGACCATTGGCAGAAAGAAATGTTAATTATTTGTTCCAACTGCTTTGAAACTCATTGAATTTGATACGAAAATTTTGTACCAGTATTCATCGTGTTTGGTACTCAGCACACAAGCTAGAATTTGTCAGTGTCAACTGCCTTGTGACTCACAACATTATTCCTTATAGGGAAATTGTGCCTCCCAGAACCAATTAACGATGACTACTGAGGTACTACTATATTATTTATTATTCACATCATGAACAAAGCACATTGGGCTACAGTACTACACAATTCAGGATCTGCAGCTACATTTTCCACATCCTTCCTTTTAAGATTGAGGATTTTTGGGTCTTCCTGAAATGTTTGGCACCAGGTTTTCTCTGGCCTTCCTCTTTTTCTCTTTCTCCATCTGGTGGTATCCAATTGATTGTGGGTCTTTGCCAGACATTTCTTACTTATGCGGAGCACATGTCCAGCAAAGCACATTCTTTGTTCTGTCATTATCTCAGAGTGTCTTTGGGAATTAATTCTTTGTAGAATTTCTGCATTTGTGACATGATCCCAAATAATCTGAGGTAATGTTGGAAGACGTCAATCTTAAGAATAATTCTTGTAAATTTCCAGATCTTAATGATATAAATGGCAGTAGATATGACAATGGCATTAAATAATCTGATCTTGGTTGCTGTATTTACAATGAATGTGGTCCATACTTTACTTTACTTTACTTTTATTTGATTTATATACCGTCCTACTCCCGAAGGACTCAGGGCGGTGAACAGCCAACAATAAAATACATACATACAAAATTTAAAAAGCAGAAATAAAATCGAATTAAATAGTTGGGCCCAGACAGATTAAAAAACCCCAATCAATTTAAAACAAATTAAACTTTAAATATTAAAAATATTAAAAAATATTTAAAAATTATTTAAAAAGAGGGAGAAAGTTAGGCCAGGCCTGCCTGGTGGAATAAAAAGGTCTTAAGAGCGCGGCGGAAGGTGCGCAGATCCGGGATCCTCCGTATCTCCGGGGGGAGCTTGTTCCAGATAGTAGGTGCCCCCACAGAGAAGGCTCTCCCCCTGGGGGCCGCCAGTCAACATTGTTTGGCTGATGGCACCCGGAGGAGCCCCTCTCTATGAGAGTATACCAGCCGGTGGGAGGCTATTGGTGGTAGTAGGCGGTCCCGCAAGTACCCAGGTCCTAAGCCATGGAGCGCTTTAAAGGTGATGACCAAAACCTTGAAGCACACCCGGAAGACCACCGGGAGCCAGTGCAGCTCGCGCAGGAGGGGTGTCACATGGGAACGCCATGTCGCTCCCATTACCACCCGCGCGGCCGCACTCTGCGCCAGTTGGAGCCTCCGGGTGCTCCTCAAGGGAGCCCATCTCTTGGAAGACAGCAGTTGTTACATTGGAGTAATATGATTTTGTTTATCAGTACAAGGAGTCTTTGACACTGTACAAAAAGGAGGGAGGAAATCTCTTGATATTTATGCTCAGGAGACATATCAGGGCTGAACAGGGAAAAAAACCCTACTAATAAAGGAGAATATTTATACCTAGGGTTGAAATGAGGGGTCCTTGATACTCTCTGGGCTTGCTTGTTTTCTTGCAAACATTTCATTACCCAAACTAGGTAACATCATCAGTGCTAGTAAGGAGAGGAGTTTGCTCTCAGTTTATATTCTAGTCTCTCTAGGAGTCTCTGGAGGCTGGGGACAGCAAAAAACTCACTTCCTGTCCCACCGGGAATTGGGAAATGGGCCCTTTCAGGCCTCCGGAAGGCCTCCGAGGGAGTGGGAAAGGCTGTTTTCGCCCTCCGCAGATGCATAGAGAGGATCTGGAGAAAGAAAAATGGGCCTTCCCCACCCCCCTTCCCCAGGCCCTCAAAGAAGCAGGAAACAGCCTGTTTCCCTACTTCTGGTGGGCCCAGCTGGCCGGTGCGCACATGCACGCCAGAGCTGAGCTAGCCTGCCCACTGATATGGCTACGCATGCCACCCATGGCATGCGTGCCATAGGTTCGCCATCATGGTTCTAGTGTCTTGCCCTGTCAGTGTTTGGGGGGGTGGTCTTAAAGATTCTTTAATTGGGCTGTTTACTGTTGGCTTCTCTGGCACTTTCTTTATTGGGGTATTGTTTATTTGTTGGTCTGATATTAATCTTGGAGTTAATCTATGCTGAACTGAGTGCTGATTGCTGGTGGAGAGGTGCTTGTGTCTTTTTGTTCCCTTTTTGGCTGTTCCCGTTTTGTTCCCTTTGATTGTTTCTTTTGCATAATCTATAGATATTGTTAATGTCTATATGTCTATTGATGGCTAATTCGTCAGAGTGCCATACTAGAAATTCCCTAGTGTTTTTAGACTTGGCTTCACCCTAGGTCACATTTTCTCAATAGAAACTAGTTTAATTATGGACAAAGAACTGAGCAAAATTCTAGATACTGAATGGCCCTTAAGACCAAGAATACAAAGGATTTGTTTGTTTATTTATTGGTTCTATTTATATTCGATTTATATGGATGTGATGCATCAGAGAACAATATATCTCAGTTAAAGAAAAATGCATCAAACCATCCTTACCCTATAAATAGAATTTTTTAATCATATAAACAAATTATATTTGAGAATATACATAATATATTAGAAGAATCTAGAAATATAGAAATGGAAGAACTGAAAAAGCTTCTTGGATGATAAGCAAAATGTTTTCAAGGTCCAGTTGCCTTTTGAAAAGCACATTTTGGACAACCATGATCTGGATGATTGAGAATCTCCATACACAGAAATATAGAAACTATATTTGGCTGTCTAGCTGCTTCTTGAAAACATTCTAGTACTAGTCTTACACTGTTGATTTAGATTCAGCTTGTTACCAGTGATCACACCCACATTTTTCTCAAATATAGTTCCAAAACATGAATCTCCAATGTCTATGTTTTTCTCCCTACACATAGTACAATATATGTCTTGTTAAAAAATATCTTTTTTCCCCTCAATCTAGTCTTCCAAACTGCCCAGCTTAGACTGTGTACTTGTTCTGGTGGAACAGCGATTAGAATGCAGTATTGCAGGCTAACTCACTGTTCACTGTCAGGAGTTCAATTCTGAATGGATCAAGGTTGACTCAGCCTTCCATCCTTCTGAGGTCAGTAAAATGAGCACCCAGATTGTTGGGGGTTGTGATTGTAAAGCATTATGAACCGGTATATCAATCTAGGTGGGCATGCAGAGCCATATCGGTGGGCACGCGAGCATTGCCCTAGCTGAGCTCCAGCGCGCATGTGCTCCTTGTAAGCCTCTGGAGCCTGGGGAGGGTGAAAAATGGGCCTTCTGGTCCCACCAGAAGTTGAGAAATGGGCTGTTTTCACCCTCCCCGGGCTCCAAGAAAGCCTCTGGAGCCTGGGGAGGGTGAGAAACAGGCCTACCATGCCATCACATGCCAAAAGCAGGGGGAGTGTGGGGGGGTCGCAAATGCGGGGGGTGGAGCGTATTGAATTATGGATGTGGGTACGCAAGCACACGACCCCCCGTGCGACCCCCACTTTTGGCACACAACGTTAAAAAGGTTAGCCATCATTATCCTAGGTTTTCGCTAGACCTCCCTGTTTTCTTATCATCCACAAATTTAATAAAGAATCAGTCCCATTATCCAAATCATTATAGTTGAAGATTATTGGTCCTATTTATTTATTTATTTATTTATTTTTCATATTTGTATACCGCCCTACTCCCGAAGGACTCAGGGCAGTGAACAGCCATAATAAATACAAATACATATAGAAGTTAAAAACTATTAAAAAACAGATTAAGTAATTTGGCTCAAAGATTAAAACATCCAAATTTATCTAAAAGAGGTCTAAAACCCGATTTAAAAGCCAATTTAAAAGCCAATTAAAAAGGGAGAGTTAGGCCAGACCAGCTTGTTGGAATAGAAACGTTTTCAGGGCACGGCGGAATATGCGTAAGTCTTGGATGTTTCGTAACTCCGGGGGAAGCCCGTTCCAGATGGTAGGTGCCCCCACAGAAAAGGCTCTCCCCCTGGGGGCCGTCAGTCGACATTGTTTGGCCAACGGCACCCTGAGGAGTCCCTCTCTATGGGAGCGAACTGGTCGGTGAGAGGCTATTGGTGGCAGGAGGCGGTCTCGTAAGTACCCTGGTCCTGAGCCATGGAGCGCTCTAAAGATAGTAACCAAAACCTTGAAGCGCACCCGGAAGACCACCGGGAGCCAGTGCAGCTCGCGCAGGAGGGGGATAACATGAGAGCGCCACATTGCTCCCATCACCACCCGCGTGGCCGCATTCTGGACCAGTTGGAGCCTCCGGGTGCTTCTCAAGGGGAGCCCCATGTAGAGAGCATTACAGTAATCCAGGCGTGAGGTGACAAGGGCGTGAGTGACCGTGCGTAACGAGTCCCGATCCAGAAAGGGACGCAACTGGCGAATCAGGTGAACCTGATAAAAAGTCCTCCTGGCCACGGCCATCATATGCTCTTCTAAAGACAGCCGCGAGTCCAGGAGGATGCCCAAGTTGCGAACCCCATCTGTGGGGGCCAATGACTCGCCCCCAATAGTCAGAGATGGGGCCAACTGACTATATCGGGACGACGGAAACCACAGCCACTCGGTCTTGGATGGGTTGAGTCTGAGTTTGTTCCTCCCCATCCAGATCCGTACGGCCTCCAGGCACCGGGACATCACCTCGAGGGCATCATTGGGGTGGTCTGGGGTGGAGATGTACAGCTGGATGTCATCAGCGTACTGATGGTACTTCACCCCAAAACCACGGATGATCTCACCCACCGGCTTCACATAAATGTTGAATAGAAGGGGCCAGAGGACCGATCCTTGTGACACCCCACATATAAGGGGCCTCGGGGTCGACCTCTGCCCCCCTGTCAACACAGACTGCGACTGGTCGGAGAGAAAGGAGGAGAACCACTGTAGAACAGTGCCCCCCACCCCCAAACCCTTCCAACCGGTGCAGCATAATATCATGATCGATGGTATCAAAAGCCGCTGAAAGGTCTAATAGGACCAGGACAGAGGAGCAACCCATGTCCCGAGCCCTCCAGAGATCAACCAATGCGACCAATGCTGTCTCTGTGCTGTACCCAGGCCTGAAGCCCGACTGGAACGGATCCAGATAATTCGATTCATCCAGGTACTGAGGCAGTTGTCGTGCAACCAAACTCTCAACAACCTTCGCAACAAAGCGAAGGTTGGAGACAGGACGATAATTTGCTAACACAGCTGGGTCCAGGGAGGGCTTCTTGAGGAGGGGCCTCACCACCGCCTCTTTCAAGATGGTGGGAAAGACACCCTCACTCAAAGAAGCATTTATAATCTCCTGGAGCCAGCCTCGCGTCACCTCCCGGGAGGCCAGTACCAACCAGGAGGGACACGGGTCCAATAAACATGTGGTCGCATTTAGTCTGTTCAGTATCCTGTCCACGCTTTCGGGAGTTACAGGATCAAACTCTTTCCAAATAATATTCTCAGGACCTGCCCCTGTCATCTCCTCTGGATCAATCCAGTCAGAGTCCAGCTGTTCCCGAATCTGAGCAATTTTGTCATACAGATATTGTACAAAATCCTCAGCTCTACCCTCCAAGGGGTCTTCCCGCGTCTCTTGATGGAGCAGAGAGCGGGTCACCCTAAACAGGGCGGCTGGGCGATTATCTGATGACGCAATAAGAGTAGAAAAGTAGTTACTCTTCTCTACTCTTATCGCCACTAGGTAATTCTTAATATGAGATCTTACCAGTGTTCGGTCGGATTCAGAACGACTAGCCCTCCAACTGCTCTCTAGGCGTCTTTTCCGGCGCTTCATCTCCCTCAGCTCCTCAGTATACCAAGGAGCCAGGTGAGACCGGTGCCGGGTCAGAGGCCGCAAAGGCATGACTCGGTCTAAAGCCTCAGCTGCCGCCCTATCCCAGGCGGCCACTAAGTCCTCAGCCGAGTCATGTGCCAGAACCTCAGGAAATGGCCCAAGCTCCATCTGGAATCTCTCAGGATCCATCAGGCGCCTGGGGCGGAACCACCTGGTCGGTTCCGCCTCCCTGCGGCAGGGTGTGGCGGTTCGAAGGTCCAGGCGAAGGAGGGAGTGATCTGACCATGACAAGGGTTCAATCACTATATCCCCTATCTCGAGATCACTCAACCACTGTCCAGAGACAAAAACAAGGTCCAGTGTGTGTCCCCCCATGTGAGTAGAGCCATAAATTAACTGTGTCAGGTCCATAGCCGTCATGGAAGCCATGAACTCCTGAGCCATCTCAGACGTCTCGCCAACTGATGACAGGTTAAAATCCCCCATGACCATAAGCCTGGGGGCGTCAACAGCCACCGCGGCTATAATATCAAGCAGCTCAGGCAGGGCTGCTGCCACGTGGCAGGGAGCCAGGTACGTGACTAGCAAGCCCAACTGCACCCTATGACCCCACTTCACAAGGAGCGACTCACATCCAGCCGTCTGAGGAACAGTGGCCTCCCTTGGTCCAAGACCTTTGTTAAGGTGTTGGTTATCACCTTTAAAGCGCTCCATGGCATAGGGCCTAGCTATCTCCGAGACCGCCTGCTGCTACCGACGACCTCCCATCTACCCGTGCGCTCCCACAGAGAGGGCCTCCTCAGGGTGCCATCAGCCAAACAATGTAGGCTGGTGGCCCCCAGGGGGAGGGCTTTCTCTGTGGGGGCTCCCACCCTCTGGAATCAGTTGCCCCCGGAGATAAGAAGAATCCATGACCTCAATGCCTTCCGTTGTTCCCTGAAAACCCATCTTTTCCAACAAGCCGGGTTGGCTTAGAAGAAATTTTTAAATTCTTTTAATTAGTTTGTGATTCTTAACTTTCGGCCCAAATTTATATATATTTTTAAATGTTTTAATATTTGTATTCTATGTTTTTTATCTTGGCTGTACACTGCCCTGAGTCCTCAGGGAGAAGGGCGGTATATAAATTGGAAATTAAATTAAATTAAATTAAATTAAATAACAACCGCCACCCCTCCGCCCCTCCCCTGAGACCTTGGCTGATAGAAAGCACGGAAACCTGGTGGGCACATATCAACAAGGGGGGCTCCCCCTTCCTGGCCCAACCAGGTCTCTGTAATACCCGCCAGGTCCGCACCCCCCTCCTGAATAAGGTCACAAATGAGGGGGGCTTTATTTACCACGGACCTGGCGTTGCACAGCATCACCCGAAGGCCTGGGGCCCGAGGTTCCGTACAACCTGGGGAACGAGAAGAGCTTTGAGGGTCGGAGCGTGCCACCGCTTGTAAACAGCGAGGATGCACTCCCGCAGGATGATGTGGCCCCCTGCTCCCGCCATATCTGCTCTATGACAAATTCCTGCAAAATCCCACTAGTTCCTGCTTTCCATCTAATGTTGAGCTACTAATCTGAATCTTATTAAAGCTGGCTAGTCAACTGTGCACCCACCTTACTGTAGTGCTATCCAAACCATTTTTAAGAGCTTGTCAAGAAAACTTTCTTCAAAATAATAGCAGTACAATGCTATATCTCAAAATGAGTCCATCTGGGGAAGAAATATTGAGTACTACATGGGATGGTAGGGAGCACATCAATTTGCCTTGCAGAAAATGGTGCAGTATATGCATCAGAATGATCATATTATAAAAAGGCAAGCTCTCCAGAAACAATTTTTGAGCACATACTCAAACTCAGAATTCAAAAAATATGGCTATTCTTGACATAAACAGTATGTTAAACCCCGATTCAGGGTTTGCCATATCTGCAGGGAGGGGGGATCTGAGAGCATGGCAGCAGGAATAGCAGCGACAAGCCTTGGCCTTCAGGAACAGCCGGGCAAGGGGGTGCTAGGGCAGCAGCCTGGGAAGCGACTAGCTTGTTGGCAGAGACAGCTCCGGCTCCTACCAGGTGACGACAACAGCTATTGGTGGCAACAGCGCCATTTATGAATGCCCGGCTGACTGGCGGATTCACGGAACCCAGCTGGCTGGTGCTGGCTGCAACAGAGTGGCGGTGGCCCATGGGGTGGGGTCCGAAGGCCATGACAAACTGGGACACTGGATGCTGGGAGCTGATTGACCGATTTGCTTGCTCCAGAGGAACTGTTTGCCAATGCCAGATGGTAGTTGAGTGAGTGGGGCAGGTCCAGGCACAGTGGACGTTGTCCCGCCTACAAAAAGCACTGGGAGGCAGTAGCTCCCAGTGCTATCTTTACAATGGACTGCTACTTTTGCAGAACTCAATTTGGGCCAAGGCTCTGCCCTGAATAAACCCTGATTCCACGGTTCCAGAGCGTCTGCTTCTATGTTAACCAGGCCTGTATTTCTTTCAGACAGTATGCTTTCATCTGTAGCACCTTTAATTGTTATGAGATATATTACAATGAAGTTCTATGTTAACTGTAAAAACTACTAGTAATAGTAATATATGTACTGTGATTATCATTTAAATAAAACTAATTATAAAATATGAAAAAAAATCATCAAGAAATATAAATGAAAGCTACTGCAAAGCTGATCACTAGATACTATTTTGAGGATTTTCTTGAAGAAACAAGTATCTCAATCACAGAACAGTCAACAATTTTTAAAAATTGTTATCAGTTACTATTAAGCCTAACTCAAGAACAACAAACAAAGCATGTATAGGTAGGTGCGCAAACTGGAATGTTCCTGTTTTTTAGTACCAAGTTAAAGACACCCATGTCTGATCTACTTCTTCCAAGCAGTTCCTATTCCATGTATTTATTTCTTTTGCAAAATAGGATCATACAAAATGATGGAAATAGTCAAAAGGAAAATATATTTGGACAAACGAGAATCTATAATTATTTGCAGTGAGAATATTGTGAAAGAAAATAAACTTTCTTCCAATTTTGTTAACTCGCTACAAACAAACAAACAAACAAAACAAACAAACAATACAATGCTTTCCCTCTTACCAGAACTTGTAATATGATTTGCTCTGGATGTGTTTAGTAATTCTACAGGCTGATCTCTGGTAGAAAGTCCACCTGAAAAAAGAAAATAATCCAGATAATGTCTGCAGTCAATTATGATAAAGTTACTTAGAGGTTTGATGTATCAACTGACTAAACAATTAAAAAAGAGCAAAAACAAAAGCAAACAATTATGTCTCTTACATTGTACTTTAATCTTTGACTATGTTTAAATTAGTTTTTATATGGTATGTTTTATTTGCAACTTATAATTTGCATTTTATCTCTGAAAAACTATGATGCTGACAAGAGAAAAATATATTGAAAATTTTAAAATAAAGATGGTAATACAGGTGGTCCTCAATTTATGACCACAATTGAACCCAAAATTTCTGTTCCTAAGTGAAACATTTGTTAACCGAACTTTACCCATTTTACAACCTTCCTTTTCACACTTGTTAAGTGAATCACTGCAGATATTAAGTTAGTAACATGGTTGTTAAGTGAATCTGGCTTCCCATTGACTTTGATTGTCAAAATAGAATAATAATAAAATAATAATAATATTATATTATTATTATTATTATTATTATTATTATTATTATTATTATTATTATTATATTTCTATACCGCCCTTCTCCTGGAGGACTCAGGGCGGTGTACAGCCTATTAAAAGCACAAAGACAAACATCAATTAAAAATAATTAAAATTATTAAATAGTTTTGGCTCAAATTTAAAACCCCCAAAATTTAAAACACCTAATTTAAAATCATTACATTGATAACCTGGCCTGGCGGAACAGCAGGGTCTTGAGGGCACAGCGAAATACACGGAGGTCCAAGATCTTAAGCATTTCCGGGGGAAGTTCATTCCACAGGGCAGGGAATCCCACATAGAAGGCCCTCCCTCTGGGTGTCGCCAGCCGATGTAACTTGGCCGATGGCACCCTGAGGAGACCCTCTTTGTGGGAGCGGACTGGCCGGTGGGAGGCTATTGGTGGCAGAAGTCGGTCTCGAAGGTACCCGAGTCCTATGCCATGGAGAGCTTTAAAGGTGGTAACCAGCACCTTGAATCGCACCCGGAAGACCACTGGGAGCCAGTGCAGCTTGCACAGGAGGGGTGTAACATGGGCACAATGGGTTGCGCCCATAACCACCCGCGCGGCTGCATTCTGGACCGGTTGGAGCTTCCGAGTGCTCTTCAAGGGGAGCCCCATGTAGTGAGCATTACAATAGTCCAGCCAGGAGGTGACAAGGGCGTGAGTGACTGTGCGCAAGGCATCCCGGTCCAGAAAGGGCTGCAACTGGCGAATCAGGCGAACCTGATAAAAAGCCCCCCTGGCCATGGCCGTCATATGCTCTTCTAAAGACAGCCGTGCGTCTAGGAGGACGCCCAGATTGTGAGCCCTCTCTGTGGGGGGCAGAGATTCACCCCCAATAGTCAACGATGGCACCAGCTGACTATATCGGGACGCCGGAAGCCACAGCCACTCGGTCTTGGACAGGTTGAGTCTGAGCCTATTTCTCGCCATCCAGACTCGCACGGCCTCCAAGCAATGAGACATCACATCAAGGGCATCATTGGGGTGGTCTGGGGTGGAGATGTACAGCTGAGTGTCATCAGCGTACTGATGGACTCAAACCTGAAAACCACGGATGATCTCACCCAGCGGCTTCACATAAATGTTGAACCGAAGGGGCGAGAGAACCGACCCTTGCGGCACTACCCATACGAGGCGCCTCGAGGTCGACCTCTGCCCCCCTGCCAACACAAACTGCGAACGGTCGGAGAGGAAGGAAGAGAACCACTGCAGTACAGTGCCCCCTATTCCTAACCCCCTCAATCGCTGCAGCATGATACCATGGTCGATGGTATCAAAAGCCGCTGAGAGATCTAATAGGACTAGGACAGAGAAGCAACCCCTGTCCCGGGCCCTCCAGAGATCATCCACCAATGCGACCAATGCCGTTTCTGTGCTGTGCCCCTGCCTGAAGCCCGACTGGTACGGGTCTAGATAGATAGCTTCATCCAGGTGCCTGGGCAGTTGTCGTACCACCACACTCTCAACAACCTTCGCCACAAAACGAAGGTTGGAGACCGGACGGTAGTTAACTAGTTCAGCCGGGTCCAGGGAAGGCTTCTTGAGGAGGGGCCTCACCACCGCCTCTTTCAAGGCAGCGGAAAAGGCACCCTCACTCAAAGAAGCACTTATAATCCCTGGAGCCAGCCTCGTGTAACTTCCCGGGAGGCCAGTACCAACCAGGAGGGACACAGGTCCAATAAACACGTGGCGGCACTAATCTTACCCAGAACCCTGTCCACATCCTCGGGAGCCACAGGATCAAACCCCTCCCAGATAATATTCTCAAGACCTATCCTTGTCTCCTCCCCTGGACTCATCCAGTCGGAGTCCAAGCCTTCCCGTATCTGAGTGACTTTATCATGCAGGAATTGCACAAAATCCTCAGCTCAACCCTGCAAGGGATCTTCCCGCACTCCCCCCCCCTGAAGAAGGGAGTGAGTCACCCTAAATAGAGCGGCTGGGCGGTTCTCTGCAGATGCGATAAGAATGGAAAAATGGTTAGATTTTGCCACTTTTATCGCCACTAGGTAGGTCTTGATATAAGACCTCACCTGTGTCCAGTCAGAATCGGATTGACTAGTCTTCCAGATGTCTCTAGGTGTCTTTTCCGATGCTTCATCTCTCTCAGCTCCTCGGAGAACCAAGGAGCCAATTGAGATCGGCATTGGGTAAGAGGCCGCAACAGCATGACACGGTCCAAAGCTCTGGCGGCCGCACTCTCCCAGGCGGCCATCAGGTCTTCGGTTGAGTCGTGTGCCAGAGTCTCAGGAAACATCCCAAGGTCCATCAGGAACCTTTCGGGGTCCATTAGGCGCCTCGACGGAACCATCTGGTCGGTTCCGTCTCCCTGCGGCGGGGGGAAGCGGCTGGAAAGTCCAAGTGAAGGAGCGAATGATCTGTCCATGACAAGGGTTTAATGTCTAGGTCCCCTCTACCAAGATCATTCAACCACTGACCAGAGACAAAAATCAAGTCCAGAATGTATCCCCCTATGTGAGTGGGGCCTTGAACTAACTGGGTCAGGTCCATGGCCGCCATGGAAGCCATGAACTCCTGAGCCACCTCTGATGCCTCACCTGCGGATGGTAGGTTGAAATCTCCCATGACAATAAGTCTGGGGGTATCAACCGCCACCCCAGCAATAACGTCAAGCAGCTCGGGCAGGGTTGCCGCCACCTGGCAGGGAGCCAAGTATGTAATCAGCAAACCCATCTGCACCCCACGGCCCCACTTTACAAAAAGGGATTCACATCCGGCTATCTGAAGAACAGTGGTCTCCCTTGGACAAAGACTTTCCCTAATAATCGCCGCCACTCCCCCCACCCCTCCAGAGCCCTTGGCCGATGAAATGCATGGAAACCTGGTGGGCACATTTCAACAAGGGGCACCCCCCCTCCTGGCCCAACCAGGTCTCCGTAATATCTGCCAGGTCCGCACCCCCCTCCAAAATAAGATCACAAATGAGGGGGGCTTTAT
This sequence comes from Arizona elegans, assembly GCA_022577455.1. Classification (NCBI taxonomy): domain Eukaryota; kingdom Metazoa; phylum Chordata; class Lepidosauria; order Squamata; family Colubridae; genus Arizona; species Arizona elegans. The sequence continues at coordinate 164,519,191 of JAKOOJ010000001.1, forward strand.
TAACAACCAACCTGGCATTACATAACATCAGCCGCGGACCCAGGGCCTGAGGCTCTGTGCAACCCCGGACATGAATCGCGCATTGGGGGCTGGAGTGCGCAATCGTTCGTAAACAGCGTGTGCGCACCCCTGGAACATGATATGGCCCCCTGCGCCCGTCATATCTGTCCCTCCCACTCATTATTTCAATTGCACTGCCCTTCCTATCACCCCCCTGCTCCCTGGTCAAATTTCCATCCACGACCCCTCCACTGCGTCCAATCGACCCATCACCCTGCTCAGTGGCTATATGGACCCCCCCAGTTCCACCTTTACAACCCCCTCCCCTCCTCCCGGGTCCCCTTAAAATTTTCATTAAAAAATTTGCTACAAAACCCCTCAACCCCCTCTTCGCTGCATGCCATCTCTCGGGGTTCCAAAGCCCATCATCAAGATAGGCCCTCGATAACGTGGAGGGCCAGGCCTGCGAGAGGGGGGAGTCTCGTAGCGCTAGAAGGTCAGCTTTTAAAAGCATCATCCGAACCAAGGACGGGAAAGGAGGGCCAGTTCAGGTTCCTCCATAGTCCAGAGAGATAACCGTGCAGAAAATCACAAAATGTCCATCGTAGAGCTGTACTCCACTGTCCTCTCATGACAGGGAGAAGGTCCAATGTCCTTTGTTTTTTCACCCAACAGAGGGCCATATCCAAACCATCCTCTCACAATGGTTAGTCTCCCTAAAGATGGTTACACCAGGGATGATGTTCCGTCTCCTCCGTTGGGGTATAAAAAGTCCCTCAGCTCCCCCATAATAGTGCTCGGTCTCTCCTTCTGGCGAGAGGCGTAAGTTGGAACATGGGAAGAGGTCCTGCATAATAGTTCGTAAACCCATCCCGCTAAGGGAAGGGGGGAGGGTAAGGCGGGGAGATGGAGGGGGGGAATAATATCCCAGAGGAGGATAACATCTCCTCCTCTGCCAATTTATAAGTCCTGGCCACCCTCACCTCCTCATTCTTCCCTCACACCTCAGCTAACGTCCACCGTTGCAGCATCCTGTGACAGGCGCCATCGACGGCACCAGCACCGCCCCACCACACGCCCATAACCTAACAGTCCTAGTGATCCCGGCATACTCCAGGATAACCACGTCTGTGGGTCTGGGGGGGGGTGTCCGATGCCAGCATCGTCAGCTGGCTCCTGCCGCCATCGCTGCCTTGGCTCTGCCGCTTTGAGTGGGGGGAGGGGGGAGAGGGGACATTGCCCCTCGACTGCTCGCGTTGCCGCCAGAGTCGCCATCCCCCTCCGAACCCCTCATCTCTGTTGTCATCAAAAGCTGCAGCCAGGAAAGTCACTGCAGCTGAGTTAAGCCGTCGCCTCCCTCACCGCCACCGTCATTATCTCCACAGCGCTCCGCCGCGGCGCTCTGCAGGGCCCCATCGACCGCCGGCTCCCCAGCTCCAGCCAAGATGTTCCAGGGGGCATAAAGCCCTCCCCAGGTTGGGTAGGGGTTCTCCTCGCCGGGGTTGGGGTCGTAAAAAGTATTAATGGCCCCTACGCCCCCAAAAAAGGCCAAAACAGTCCCATCGCCGGATGGGAGCTAGCTGGATACCGCCATTTTTGCATGTGCGCAGAAAGTAGAATAGAAATCTTTATTGGCCAAGTGTTATTGGACACACAAGGAATTTGTCTTGATGCATACGCTCTCGGAGTACATAAAAGATACATTCGCCAAGAATTATAAGGTACAACACTTAATGATAGTCATAGGGAAACAGTCAATATAAATCTTTAAGGATACCAGCAACCAGAAGGTTGCAAAAAGGTGATCACATGACTCCAGCACACTGCAACCATCTGAAATATGAATCAGTTGCCAAGTGTCCAAATTTTGATCACCTGACTATGTGGATACTGGATCAATCGTAAGTGTGAAAATGGTCATAAGTCACTTTTTCAGTGCCATTGTAACATTGAATAGTCCCTAAATATGTCAGCCCTGGAGGCCATCTTTCTCTTTGGATCTTCAGGGCTGCCACATTTAGTATATAGGCCTGCTGTGGGAAAATGGGAGGGGGATTGCATGGAGTGGATAGAGATTTATAGCCATAACAACATTCTTTTCTCTTGGAGTCAAGGACGTTCAGCCTGCACCTGGAGAGGTGTCACTGGGAGACATCTCCAGTTGGGATGGTGGATTGATTGGACCATGTGATGGATGGACATGTGGGTGCAGGGGAAGGGACTTTGACTTTCCTTTGGGTGGGGAAAACCTGGGAGCTTTCAGATTCAGGTTTTCCCAGATGTGCCAATATGACATCTCTAATAAAATGGAACTTTGAAAAAATGCCGGCCTCAGAGTCTTACTTGGTTGGGGGTGTTACTTGGAACCCTGACAAAATGAACTGTTGTAAGTCGAGGACTACCTGTAGTCACATGTATTATTGGTTTGTCACACAGTCAGTCCGATATTCAGATTGGATTTGGCATTTTTATCCACCTATGGCATCTTTCCCAAGGTCCTGGGATAGGTAGATGTTGATGTTTTATGATGTTAAAAGTAACATCACAGGATGTAATCTGTTCCGTGTAAACCTGCCTTTTGCAACTGATGGTGAATTTGCAATGCTGATGATGTTCAAGTGATGCTCCAGTTGTTTTGGGATTGCACCCAAGGTACCTATTACTATTGGTACTACCTTTGCTTTCTTTTGCCAGTCATTTCTATTTGCAGGTCTTTGTATTTTTTTATCTTCTCCAATTCTCTCTCTTCTATTCTGTTGTCTCCAAATACTGCGATCTCCACTATCCAGACACTTTTGTCTTTTTTTATCAACAATTGCTAAGTTTGGTATATTATGCGGCTGGTGTGTGTCTGTTTGAATTCTAAAGTCCCAGTGTCAGTTCTGCCATCTTCAGCATGGTCCCTTGCTGGCATCCTGCCATCAAAATATTGGGGAAGGGAACAAGAGGGAAAAATGGGTAATAAATATGATTGTAGGGGAATATGATGGGACTAGGGAGTGTGGTTGACACCTTGACAAAGACCAGAGAGGCCCAGAACCAATTTGTGCCAATCATCAAGACCAAGCATCCTGAGAATGGAATGTGGATTGAAAGGTTCTCAAAACACCTATGCAGCTTTCCATTGGCTGAAGTGATAAACTCTCAAGGGGGGAAGAGCTGGGATAAGAGCTGGGAAAAATTTGTATTCTTTTCCACGGGAATCTTAGTTCTAGCCAGCTTTACGGCAGCCAGCAACGTTTAATAAAAGAACCTATCACTTCACCCAAATGGAGTTTGAAGGTCTTTCTTTCCTAAAGGATCTGACTGGGGCAGGTCTGACACCCAGAACACTTTAGCTTCTTCATTTTCTATTACTATTATTATTATTATTATCTCTTTTATTCATTAAACATGAAACTCAGTTAACTGGACATTTTAAAATGTGTCACAAATACCATTGACTGATGCTAATGGCTGATATGGGTTGCTGCCAACGTCCTAGGTATCAACCAAGTATCTTCTTAAAATATATGATGTTCCGAGTAGCGCAGTTTTTTGCAGTTCCACCGGTGTTATTGCAGGAAGCTGCAATTTCTTGATGTGTTTTGTAAAATTCTTGGACATGATATCAAGTGCCCCGATGACAATGGGTATCATTGTTACATGTTTCACCCATAACTGTGTAGTTTTGATGGCCAGGTCGCAATATTTCGTGATTTTTTCCAATTCTTTTTCTTTGACTCTGGCATCTCCTGGTACAGTTCATTCTGATGTCGCTGCTGAACAGTTGAACTGTGTTGAGTATTGATTCAAGTTCAGTGGGGCTTTTCGCATACAGTTTTAAGTATAGTAGATGGTTTTTTTTTTTTTTAAAGAAATTTTATTGATTTTCCAAAACAAAAAAGAAAATATACAATCAATCTCTGCTACCGGAGGTACAGTGTATTTACAGTAAAGTGAAACAAATAATGGTAAACATAAGGTTTCAGTCTTAGCTATTCATGAACTATACAATATGACTATAATACATGTGCCAGGTCCAATTTCAAAAGTCATGTTTTCGTCTTATTTTTAAGCCAATGGTACCAAATACCCCATACATCGTAATATCTTGAGTTTTCCTCATTTTTTAGCTCGCTTGTCAGTTTCGCCATTTCTGCGCACTCTAAGATCTTATTTATTAGAGTATCTTCTGAGGGTAAAAGTTTGTTTTTCCACCATTTTGCGAAGGCTAATCTAGCCGCAGTTATAATCTGAATTATCAATTGGGTTTTGTTGTTGTTTAAGGCCTCTTCAGTTATGCCTAGGAGGAAGAGTTCCGGGAGTAGGGCTACCTCCTGTCCTGTTATTTCACAGAGCCAGTGTTGAATTTTGGACCAATACTTTCTAGACTCAGGGCAAGTCCACCATAGATGATAGAAGGTGCCAACCGATTTTCCACATTTCCAACATGTGGGAGAGAGATTTGGAAACATCTTAGCTAGCTTCGCTGGGGCTAAATACCATCTATGAAGCAATTTGTAATGGTTTTCCCTAAACGTTGTCGATTTAGTTATTTTATAATTTCTATTCCAAGCTATCTCCCAATCGTTGAAATTTAATCTATATCCTAAGTTTTTTTCCCAGATGTTTAATTGTCTTTTTGCTATAGACTCTGCCTTATCTTCATCTAGTAAAAAGTGATAAATTTTTGTTAACATTTTTTTTTCTGGTCCCCAAATTATTTTGTCAAAATTTCCATGTTTCGCTGCTATTCCAAATTTGTCTCTGTCTTTTTGAAATCTTGAATTGATCCGAATATAATTCCACCAGTCCAAACTAAAGCCCTGCTCTCTCAATAGCTCCAGGGATTTTAGTTTCCCTTCTTCATCGAGGATGTCTTTATATGTACCCCATTTTTGATCATCTCTCCTAATTGGAGCCGCCAGTGCTTCTATAATAGAGAGCCAAATGGGTACCTTAGTATAGATCTTCTGTCTAATTTCGGTCCATGTACAGATGAGGGTCTCCCTGATTTTGTGCTTATGAAAATAGGATTTTTTCTTATTCTTTATATCCCAGAGATGAGAGTGCCATCCTTCTAGGAGGTCATGGCCTTCCAAAGTCAGGGTTCTCCTATCCTGTAACTTGATCCACTCCTTGATCCAAATTAATTTTGCAGCCTTTTGATATAGTTCCCAGTCAGGGAGCCCAAAGCCTCCCAGATTCCTTTTCCCTTGGAGTATCTTAAAAGAAATCCTCGATTTCTTACCCTCCCACAAAAAGTTCCTGATGTGTTTGTTCAGGTCCAAAAAGAATTTCTTGTCTAGTGTTAGCGGGATATTTTGGAATAGAAACAGAATTTTTGGTAGGATGTTCATTTTGATCGCTGCAATTTTACCGATCAGAGACAATTTGAGCTTTTTCCACCTTTCAAGGTCTTGGTATGTTTTCTGTAAAAAGGGAGTGTAATTATCCTCTTTTAATGAGGAAAATCTCGCGGTAATCCATATTCCCGGATACTTTATTTTCCTAACTATCTGGAGGCCTAATGATTTTTCCAATTCTTCCTTTTGTAAATCTGTCATGTTTTTCACTATAATTTTGGTTTTATTCTAATTGAGTTTTAGGCCCGCCACCTCTCCATACTCCTGGATTTCCTGCATTAACTTTACACCAGATTCTAGTGGGTCTTCCATTATGAGGGCTACGTCATCCGCGAAAGCTTGGGTTTTGAAGGTTTCATTCCTAATCTTTAATCCCTTAATCTCTTTGTTGGTTCTTATCTTTCTAAGTAGCACCTCTAGTGCCAGGATATATAGTAAGGGGGATAAAGGACATCCCTGTCTCACTCCTTTTTGGATCTGGAACAACTGGGTTCTATCTCCATTCACTAGAATGTTTGCCCTCTGGTTTTTATATATGTTCTCAATCATCTTCCTAAAGTTGGTGCCAAATCCCATTAGATCAATTTGATTTATCATAAAGGTCCAATTCAAATTGTCGAATGCCTTTTGGGCATCGACAAACATTAAGGCCAGCTGTTTTTCAGGATGTTGTTCGTAATATTCAAAGGTGTTTAGAACTGTCCTCAAATTGTCCCTGATCTGTCTCCCTGGGAGAAAGCCATTTTGGTCTTTATGAATCCAGCGATTTAATATTTTTTTGAACCTCTCCGCAATTATATTCATGAACAGTTTATAATCTGCATTCAACAATGAGATTGGTCTATAGTTGGATATCTGTTTCGGGTCGGCACCTTCTTTCAGTATAAGCGTCAAATACGCTTCCCTCCACGAGTCTGGGATTGTGATACCCGCCAGGGCCTCGTTTAATATTTCTAGCAGCTCTAATTTTAGGGTGTCATCAAATTTTTGATATAATTCCCCGGGGAGGCCATCTGGGCCTGGAGTTTTATTCTTCTTTATTTTGGAAAGGGCCGTTTTTAATTCCTCTATGGTAATTTTTCCATTTAACAATTCCTTTTCTTCTTCAGAAATTAGCGGTAGTTTAGCTTCACACAAATACTGTTCTACCTTGCTAGACGCTATTCCTTCATTATTGTATAAATCTTCATAAAATTTTCTTATACTCTCTAATTTATCCTCTTCCTTCGTCAGCAAGTTGCCCTTAGAGTCTTCTAATACTAGTATTTGGTTTTTTTCCTTCTCTTTTTTTAGTTTATATGCCAGCCATCTCCCCGATTTGTTAGCGTTCTCGAAACAATAGTGTTTGGATCTTTTTATTTTCTGCGCCAATTCCTCCTGGTCCAATAGGTTCAATCTATGTCTCGTCATCGACCACTGTTGTTTGGACACCTCATCTCCTGGGCATTGCTGGAGTTTATCTTCGGCTTGCAATAGCTTATTGGTAAGCTCTTCTGTGGTCTTTCTTTTTTCCTTGTTTTTGAAGGCAGTATATGATATGGCTACCCCTCTCACATAGGCCTTCATAGCGTCCCACACAATTTCTTTAGCTGTCTCTCGATTTCCATTTTCTATGAAAAAGCGTTTGACTTCTTCATTCAATTTCCTAATAAACTCTTCTTCGTATAACAACTTAGTCCTTAAACTCCATCTCTGTTGTGTTTTCTTTAAATTGTGGTGCCAGCTAATCTCGAGGAATTTATGGTCTGCCCAAGCGTTTGTGCACATGTTAACATTTTTAATTTCAAGGCCCAGTTTTCTGGTAGTCCAAACCATATCTATTCTGGACCAGGAGTTATGTGGCGTTGAATAGAAAGTGAATTGTCTGTCGTGGGGGTGTAAAGTGCGCCACAAATCGATTAGGTTAATCTCATCCACTAAATCAAAAGAAGTCTTTGGTAGGGGAGATCTTTTGTTCTTTTTAGTTATATCAGATTTATAATCATATTTAGGGTCTATAATTCCATTGAAATCCCCAACCATACAAATTTCATTGTTTGCCCATTTTGCTAGCTGTTCATGTAATTTCCGATAGAATTTCCCTTGTTTTTTATTCGGGGCGTAAACCCCCACCACTAACACCTTAGAATTGCCTCTCGTTATCTCTACTATCAGTATTCTCCCTTTTTCATCTTTATATTTACATTCTGCCTCTATTCCTTTCTTAACATAGATAGCCACCCCCCTTTTTCTTTTCTCCGCTAATGAGAAGAATACTTTACCACATTTGGTATAATTTAAGTAGTTGGCTTCATCCTTTTTTATATGAACCTCTTGGATACAAATTATATCAGGCTTCTGTTTCATCAGATTCGACAGTATTATCCTCCTTTTTTTATAATCATTTAGACCGTTCGCATTGAGCGATAGGATCTTAGTATCATTCATTGCTGTAACTGTCCTCTAGTAACTGGTTTTTATTTGCCTTTTAGTGTTACTGCTCTCACTGGTCTAGATTTTTTCCCTCTTTCTTCTGTGTCTTCCTTTTTCTTCTCCTCTTCTATGTCTTCTCTAGTGATTTGTTCTTGCAATGTCTCTTCTTCCGTGTTTTGTAATTCGTTTTCCTCCTTACTGGTTTGTTCCTCTTCACCTCCCCTTAGTTGTTCTAGGAAATCTTGGGCTTCGCTTACACAGTCGATTCTGATTTTCCTCCCTTGCCACGATATTAGCAATCCTTCTGGGAGGAGCCACCTAAATGTTATGCTTCTCCTGTTTAATTGGTTTGTCAAAAACCTATAGTTTTTCCTCCTCTCCCTCACTCTCCTTGGAATTTGTTTTAAGATGTTCACTTCTTTTCCCCCATGCATGATTTTTTCCTCCCTAGCTATGTTATACAGAATGTCTCTCACTTTTTTCCTAGCGAAGCGGATATGAACTTCTCTAGGGAGCCTGTTCCTTCTCACATAGTTGGTTTGAACTCTGTAGACCTCGTCGATCTCTCGGATTATATCTTGTTTGTCTTGTTGGAGTGTCTCTGCAATCAACTCGGCCATCCTATCTCCTAGGTCCTCTTCTTTGTCTTCCGCTATGTTCTGGAAACGCAAATAAAATGAGGCCTTGTCCATCTCGAGTTGAATTAGAGCGTCTTCTGTATCTTTGTTCTGCGCCCACAGGGTTTGATCGACCATGTCCAGTTTCTTCTCGTTTTTTTCTATTCTTTGTTCCGCTTTTTGGATTCTGTTCTCGTTGCTGGCAATCGAAGTTTGGATCTCGTTCATTTTAGCATCCAGTCCATGTATATCGAGTTTCAGTTCGGAGTGGCTGTTTAAAAGCTTTTCTTGCATCGCAAGCATTGTTTCTTGTATTGTTAGTAGCGACGCTTGTAATGTTTGCAACGTTGGAGTTGCTGGAGGTTTATCAGTTTTCTGTGAACCTTCTACTACTTTCTGGATAGCTGGCGATGACATTGCGATCGTGGGAATGGATGGCCCTTTTTTGTTGGTTTTTGCAATTGTGGATGTCAAACTTGCCATTTCTTTCAGGAGTGCTTTTTGGTCTCTAATTATATTCTCAATCTTACACCATATAATCATCCAATGTGACTTGCCACCTTATATTCGAAGAGACTATCTTAAATCCCTTCCTCCTTAATTAAATCCCACTATTTTCTTAATATGATTCAGCTAGAGCTTAGATTATAGATTAGTATGATATGAGAATTCTAGGCAGTAAGTCCAGATGAGGTTCTTATAGAACTAAATAGAATCTTAATATAATTATTAGTTATAAATGTGTTAATACGTTAATAGGTTAGACAGTTGAAGGATTAAATTAATCAAAAAATTAATTAAACAGTAATCAATAAATTAATAACTTGATAAATTCTCTTAATAGTTTCTAAGTATCTAAATTGAAGTCTTACTATAGTATACGGTATTATTATCAAATAAATAAATATATAAAAGGCTATTACCAACCAGAATAAATATTTAAGGTTTGAGCTATTTGATATTTGAGATTAAATAAATTCAAAAAGTGGAATAAATATATCTAGATAAATATATGTATACTGTATCAATTCAATTAATGCAAATCTAAAACCTTATATAAAACTATATCCAATCACTGTTTAATAAGATCAATACTTAAATACTCAAATTTATATATTCAAAATTTCTAAACCTAAAGCAAATCTAGTTAAAGGTAAAGTATATATGTATAAATAGATATTTTTCTTATATCTTATCGAAGGCAAAGTCAAAGTTCTGAGTATTGAAATTTCAACTACTCGAGGGATCAGGGGAGAGAAAAGAAATGGAAGAATATCTATGAAGGATATGGTAAACTCCCAGCGTTAAGTCTTCGCTTCTTAGCTCTGCTAAGATCCGGCGCTTCTCGGTGGTAAGGCTCACCGCTAGAGCGTCTCTTTGTCAATTCTCTGCTGCTTCAATCTTATAGCTCAATGGCTGCACTTCCTGTTTCCCCAGAGCTCTCTAAAGCTTTCAAAAGCAGATCACAGATTTCTCCTTCTTCTTTTTCACTTCGATCGTAAAAAACAACCCAACCGCCCCGATTGACTTTTTAAAATCTTTTCCCTTCTCACCACGCCATCTGAAGCTCTTTATAAAGGTCTTTATTTTCCCTCCGTGGATCTCAACCGCTCGTCAGGTTGTCGGGTCTTCGTAGATGTATTCTCCTTACACCCTCGCTGTCGCCGCCTGATTTCAGGTTGAACACTCCTCTCCCGACTCCGCTGACCTCCTCTTTCAGCGCAAAATCGCTCCAAGGTAACAAATGAGGCTTTAGATCAAACACCGCGCCTCCGATCTCCTTTTAAGCTTCCCGTCTCTTGCCGGCTATTACAGCTTCAGGCCCGCCATTAGCGGCCGGCTCACCGCGTTGGATTGACAGAGCTGCCAGGTTCAGCGAGAAGTGGTCGCACCCCACTTTCCCACTTGCCTGGCTTCCCCTCTTGTCCGCGGGACTCTCCAGGTCCTACGCCCCTTAAGGGATCCCCAAAACGCGATGAAAAGAGGTGTGGAGGAGCAGCGAGCACTCACTCCACACCCTGTCGCTGCAAGTCACCAGCCGGAAGTCTAAGTATAGTAGATGGTTTATCTTGCCATGTTGGCTTGAGATTTGGTAGCCCAGTTTTGTATTTCATAGGATTATTATCAACATTTATGTGAAGCCGCTGGGTGAGATCATCCGTGGCTTTGGGGTGAGATACCACCAGTACGCTGATGACACCCAGCTGTACATCTCCACCCCAGGCCACCCCAACGATGCCCTTGAAGTGATGTCCCAGTGCCTGGAGGCTGTGCGGGTCTAGATGGGGAGGAACAGGCTCAAGCTCAACCCTTCCAAGACTGAGTGGCTGTGGCTCCCGGCATCCCGATATAGTCAGTAGACTCCATCACTGACTATTGGGGGCGAGTCGTTGGCCCCCACAGAGAGGGCTCGCAATCTGGGAGTCCTCCTGGATATGCAGCTGTCTTTGGAGGAACATCTGACGGCTGTAACCAGGGGGACCTTTTGTCAGGTTCGCCTGATTCGCCAGTTGCGGCCCTTTCTTGATCGGGATTCCCTGTGCACAGTCACTCATGCCCTTGTCACCTGTCGCCTTGACTACTGCAATGCTCTCTACATGGGGCTCCCCTTGAGGAGCACCCGGAGGCTCCAGCTGGTCCAGAACGCAGCAGCGCGGGTAGTGACGGGACCAGCATGGCGCTCCCATGTAACACTGCTCCTGCGCGAGCTGCACTGGCTCCCGGTGGTCTTCCGGGTGCGCTTCAAGGTGCTGGTTATCACCTTCAAAACGCTCCATGGCGTAGGGCCTAGCTATCTTCGAGACCGCCTGCTGCTACCGACGACCTCCCATCGACCCGTGCGCTCCCACAGAGAGGGCCTCCTCAGGGTGCCATCAGCCAAACAGTGCAGGCTGGTGACCCCCAGGGGGAGGGCCTTCTCTGTGGGGGCACCTACCCTCTGGAATCAGATGCCCCCAGAGATAAGGAGAATCCAAGACCTCAGTGCCTTCTGTCGTGCCCTTAAAACACATTTTTTCAAGCAAGCTGGGCTGGCTTAAGAAGAAATTTTTAAATTTCAGCCAAGGGCCCAGGAGAGGGGTGGGGGAGTGGTGGTGATTATTAGGGAGAGTCTTTGTCCGAGGGAGACCACTGTTCCTCAGATAGCCGGATGTGAGTCCCTCTTTGTGAAGTGGGGCCGTGGGGTGCAGATGGGTTTGCTGACTGCGTACCTGGCTCCCTGCCACGTGGCAGCGACCCTACCCGAGCTACTCGACGTCATCGCCGGGGTGGCGGTGGATACCCCCAGACTTATTGTCATGGAGGATTTCAACCTTCCATCCGCGGGTGAGGCGTCAGAGGTGGCTCGGGAGTTCATGGCTTCCATGATGGCCATGGACCTGACCCAGTTAGTTCAAGGCCCCACTCACATAGGAGGACACACTCTGGACTTGATTTTCATCTCTGGTCAGTGGTTGAATGATCTTGGTAGAGGGGACTTAAGACATTAAACCCTTCTCATGGACAGATCATTCGCTCCTTCACTTGGACTTTCCTACCGCTTCCCCCTGCCGCAGGGAGACGGAACCGACCAAATGGTTCCGTCCCAGGCGCCTGATGGATCCAGAAAGGTTCCTGACGGAGCTTCGGCCGTTTCCTGAGACTCTGACACACGACTTGACTGAAGAGCTGGTGGCCGCCTGGGAGAGCACGGCCGCCGGAGCTTTGGATCATGTCCTGCCTTTGCGGCCTCTGACCTGATGCCGATCTCAATTGGCTCCTTGGTTCTCTGAGGAGCTGAGAGAGATGAAGCATCGGAAAAGACGCCTAGAGAGTATTTGGAGGACTAGTCATTCTGATTCCGACCGGACACAGGTGAGGTCTTATATCAAGACCTACCTAGTGGCGATAAAAGCGGCGAAATCTAACCATTTTTCCGTTCTTATCGCATCTGCAGAGAACCGCCCAGCCGCCCTCTTTAGGGTGACCCACTCCCTTCTTCGGGGGGAGTGCGGTAGGATCCCTTGCAGGGTCGAGCTGAGGATTTTGTGAAATTCCTGCATGATAAAGTCGCTCGGATTCGGGAAGGCTTGGACTCTGACTGGATGAGTCCAGGGGAGGAGACGAGGGTAGATCTTGAGAATATTATCTGGGAGGAGTTTGATCCTGTGGCTCCCGAGGATGTGGACAGGGTTCTGGGTAGGATTAGTGCCACCACGTGTTTATTTTTTATTTTTTTATTTTTTAACAATTTTATTGAGTTAAGAACATATTACACTCCAAACTAAACGGTTCGGCAAGCGTGATGTCATATTGCATATTTACACGTGCGGTATATAGTCAATTAACTAATCATTTATACATTTATACAAAGATTTATACTTATCATTTATACAAAAATTCTTATAAATAAAATTGATTACTATTTAAATAAAGTACTATAATATACAAAATTATCTAGTCGTTGTGCATTGTTCCACCTTAGTATTAACTTTTACATTTAGTTTCTAGCCACCTATACCACAAATCCCAGATCGCATAGAATTCTGAATCTTCCTTTCCGTTTAAGGTATACGTCAATCTGCACATTTCTGCGCAGTCAAGTATCTTATTAACTAACCCTTCCTCAGTTGGTCCTTTTTTCTCTTTCCAGCATTTTGCATAGGAGAGTCTAGCCGCTGTAACAATATGGGTAATCAGGTATTTCTTGTCCTTTCCAAGTGTTCCTTTTAGTACTCCCAGGAGATAGATTTCCGGGAGGAAGTTAATGTCCTCCTCTAATATTTCTTGGATCCATTTTTGTATTTTTTTCCAAAACTTCCTCGCTTCCGGACACGTCCACCACATGTGATAGAAGGTACCTTGGGGGTGGCCACATTTCCAGCAATTAGGGCTTGCACCTGGGTAGATCTTGGCAATTCTAGATGGTGCTAAGTACCATCTATATAGCATCTTGTACTGATTCTCCTTATAACTTATTGCTCTCGTCAATTTGAGATTGCAGTTCCATATTTCTTCCCAATCATCCAGATTTATCTTTGATTCGAAGTTTTTTCCCCAAGCAATCATTTGGTCTTTTAATATTTCTCCTTCTCTATCATATTCGAGAAGGTAGGAGTATAATTTAGCTAATAGTTTATTTTCACAACCTAGCCATACCTTATCAAAGCTGTTTGTCCCCATTTCTATTCCCTTTTCTTGTTTATCCTTACTAAAGCGGGATTTGATTTGTAAATAGGGCCACCAATCAATATGGATCCCTTGCTCTTTTAATATCTCATTAGGTATAAGGTTGCCACTATTATCCAGAATATTTTGGTAGGTGACCATTTTCTCCCTGCCTAATGTATTTGGATGGACTAGAGCTTCCATTATAGATATCCGTTTTGGGTATTTTGAGTAATGTTTATGCCTAATTTCTTTCCATGTCTTCATTAATGTGTCTCTAATTTTATGTTGGTGGAAGTATATCCCCGTTCCTTTTCCTTTGTCCCAGAGGTAGGCGTGCCAACCTCTCAATAGGTCATGTCCTTCCAGTTGTAGGATTCTCTTATCCCTTAACAAGGCCCACTCACGTAGCCACACTAAATTGGCCGCTTTATAATACAGTTCCCAGACTGGAAGTCCAAAACCACCCCTAATCCTTTTTTCTTGCAGGGATCGTAATGCAATTCTCGGTTTTTTCCCTCCCCAAATAAATTTCCTTACTATCCCATTTAAATCTGAAAAATATTTTCTATCAATACTAACAGGAGTAGTTTGAAATAAGTATAGTAATTTGGGGAGAACACTCATCTTGATAGTGGCTATCCTACCGAGGAACGATATTTGCAGTTTCCCCCATCTATCCAAATCTTGTCTTATCTTTGTCAATAGGGATGTATAATTATCTTCCTTCAAGGTTGAGCATCTGGCAGTAATCCAAATCCCTAAATATTTAATCTTCTTAACTATTTGAATACCCAAATTATTTACTAATATTTCCTGTTCTGAAGTTGGGATATTTTTTGTTAGCATTTTAGTTTTTGTCATGTTTAATTTAAATCCTGACAGCCTCCCGTAATCATCTAATTCTTTCAATACTTTGGCCCTGTTGTTAATGGGTCCTCCATTATTAACACCACATCGTCGGCAAAAGCTTGAATCTTAAAAATTTCATTCCTAATTTCCAGTCCCCGTATTTCTTTATTTTGCCTAATTTTCCTTAACAGTACCTCCAGGGCCAATATAAATAAGAGTGGAGAAAGTGGGCAGCCTTGTCTCACCCCTTTACCAATCCGGAAGGGTTTAGATACATCCCCATTCAATATAATGTTTGCACTCTGTTTATCGTAAATTGCTTTTATCGCGTTCTCGAAATATCCCCCGAAATTCATTTTTTGGATTTGTTGGGTCAAAAATCGCCAGTTTAGGTTGTCGAAAGCCTTCTGCGCGTCGAGGAAGACCATGGCTAGCTGTTTTTCTGAGTGTATTTCGTAATACTCTAATACGTCCATCACCACTCTCATATTAGACCTAATCTGTCTACCGGGAAGGAACCCATTTTGATCGGGGTGGATCCAATTATTTAATATTATCTTCAACCTACCCGCTAATATTCCCATAAATATTTTATAATCCGTGTTGAGTAAAGAGATCGGTCTGTAATTCCTTACTTGCTTGGGATCGGTACCTTCTTTTCCTATCAATGTGATGAACGCCTCCTTCCACGATTCTGGGATCCTGGAGCCTCTCAGGGCCTCATTGCAAATTATCAGAAGTTTTGGTACAAGTATTTCTGCCAGATTCTGCTTTTTATATAATTCTCCTGGGAGACCGTCGGGACCAGGCGTTTTGTTACTCTTTAGTTTGGATATTACCCCCTTCAGTTCCTCCAATGTAATTTCTCTATTCAGCGCCTCCCTTTCCTCCTCCTTTATCTGTGGGAGATTCTCTTTGGTAAGGTACTGATTAATATCATCAATTGGAGTTTCCTCCTGACTATATAATGTCTCATAGTAATGTCTAACAAACTCCTGTTTCTCCTCTTCATCCTCTAATATTCTACCTTCCAAATTCTCCAAGCTATTTATAACACCCTTCTCTTTCTCTTTTTTTAATTTATACGATAGCCATCTACCAGGCTTATTTGCGTTGTCAAAATAGTATTGTTTAGATTGTTGCATTTTTTTCGCCAATTCTTCCTGTTCCAATAAATTTATTTTATGCCTTACTGTCATCCATTGCTCTTTTATTTTAGTATCGCTGGGGTCTCGTTGTAGTCTCTTTTCTGCTTCTTCCAGTTGGGCCAGCAAATCCTTCTGGGCCTTCCTTTTCTCTTTATTGTTGTATATATTATGCGATATTACTAATCCTCTTAAGTATGCCTTCATTGTATCCCAAACACATGTTAATGGAGTTTCCTGATTCTCATTTTCCAGAAAAAAAAATTGTAGGTCCCTCTGCAATCTCTTTGTAAACTCTGCATCCCTAAAGATATGGGTATTTAGTCTCCATCTCCTTCGTTTAGTCCTATCTATGTTCTTCCACTTAATCTCTAAAGGGTTGTGGTCGGCCCAAACGTTCGGGGTGATTTCAACAGAATGAATATCCAACCCTAAATTTCTACTGACCCAAAACATATCAATCCTTGACCAGGACATCTGGGGATTTGAATAGTATGTAAATTGCTTATTGCACGGGTGTAGCGTACGCCAGAGATCTACTAAATTATGCTCATCAACCAAATCAAAAAAGGTTTTGGGGAGTTTTTCCCTTTTAGTTTTTTTCTTTAATCCGCTCTTGTAGTCCACCTCCGGGCTTACCACCCCATTAAAGTCCCCAATGATACAAATATTTGAGTAATCCAATTCAGCTATTTTATTGTTTAATTTCCTGTAAAATTCCCCTAGGTCTCTATTTGGAGCATAAATGGTTACTACTAAAATTGGAATATTACCCCTCTTAATTTCAATTGCTAGGAATCTCCCTTTGTCATCTGAGAATTTAAATTCAGCAGCAATTCCGTTTTTTACGTATAATGCTACACCCCCCCCTTTTTTTTTTCTCTGCCAGAGAGGTAAAGCATTTGCCAAATTTCTCAAATTCTAAATATTTCCTCTCCTCTTTCTTTATGTGGACTTCTTGGAGGCAAATTATTTCCGAATTAAGCTTGATCAATTTTGAAAAAATATGCTTTCTTTTCCTTCCGTTATTTAAACCGTTTACATTCACCGAGAACAATTTCCAACCCTCCATCATCTAACTAACTACGTAGTTTTTGTTTATATTTACAGCTCTTTGTGGTCTTTGTTTCTTTCCTGTAAGGTCTTTAGCTTCCTTCTCTTCTGATTCCTTATTCTCTAGTGTGTCTTCCTTAGGTTTTTTTAACTGTACATTGGTCTCATCCTGGGAGGCTATATCCACTTCCTCCTTGCTACTTTGGCCTTCCTCCTCACTTCTCAGTTGGTCCAAAAGTTCTTGTGCAGAAACTAAGCTGTCGATCTTAATCCGTTTTCCTTCCCAGGTGATGAGCATTCCCTCCGGTATAAGCCATCTAAAGGGAATGCTTCTCTTATTTAATTGTATCGCCAAGAACCTATAGTCCCTTCTCAAGTCACGAACCCTCTTAGGGACTTGTTTCAGCACTATTACTTCTTTGCCTTTATAATTAATAGGTTCGTCTCTTGCTATATTGTATAGCACGTCTTTCACTTTCCTTCGGGCAAATCTGACATGAACTTCTCGAGGGAGTTTATTCCTCCTGGCATAGTTGGTTTGCACCCTGTAAATTTCATCCAACTCCTTTATCATATCGTCTCTATCTTGTTGTAAAATTCCAGCTAATAAGTCCACCATGACATCTCCCAGGTCTTCATCTTTTTCCTCCACCACATTCTGAAAGCGAAGGTAAAAGGCTGCCCGGACTGGATGAATCCAGGGGAGGAGACAAGGATAGGTCTTGAGAATATTATCTGGGAGGAGTTTGATCCTGTGGCTCCCGAGGATGTGGACAGGGTTCTGGGTAAGATTAGTGCCGCCACGTGTTTATTGGACCTGTGTCCCTCCTGGTTGGTACTGGCCTCCCGGGAGGTTACATGAGGCTGGCTCCAGAGGATTATAAGTGCTTCTTTGAGTGAGGGTGCCTTTTCCGCCGCCTTGAAAGAGGCAGTGGTGAGGCCCCTCTTCAAGAAGCCTTCCCTGGACCCGGCTGAACTAGTTAACTACCGTCCGGTCTCCAACCTTCGTTTTGTGGCGAAGGTTATTGAGAGTGTGGTGGTACGACAACTGCCCAGGCACCTGGATGAAGCTATCTATCTAGACCCGTACCAGTCGGGCTTCAGGCAGGGGCACAGCACAGAAACGGCATTGGTCGCATTGGTGGATGATCTCTGGAGGGCCCGGGACAGGGGTTGCTCCTCTGTCCTAGTCCTATTAGATCTCTCAGCGGCTTTTGATACCATCGATCATGGTATCATGCTGCAGCGGTTGAGGGGGTTAGGAATAGGGGGCACCGTTCTGCGGTGGTTCTCCTCCTTCCTCTCCGGCCGCTCGCAGTTCGTGTTGGCAGGGGGGCAGAGGTCGACCTCGAGGCGTCTCGCATGGGGAGTGCCACAGGGGTCGGTCCTCTCGCCTCTTCTGTTCAACATTTATGTGAAGCCGCTGGGTGAGATCATCCGTGGTTTTGGGGTGAAATGTCATCTGTACGCTGATGATACTCAGCTGTACATCTCCACCCCAGACCACCCCAACGATGCCCTTGATGTGATGTCTCGCTGCCTGGAGGCCGTGCGGGTCTGGATGGGGAGGAACAGGCTCAGACTCAACCTGTCCAAGACAGAGTGGCTGTGGCTGCTGGCGTCCCGATATAGTCAGCAGGTGCCATCGCTGACTATTGGGGGTGAATCTTTGCCCCCCACAGAGAGGGCTCGCAATCTGGGTGTCCTCCTAGACGCACGGCTGTCTTTAGAAGTGCATATGACGGCCGTGGCCAGGGGGGCCTTTTATCAAGTTCGCCTGATCCGCCAGTTGCAGCCCTTTCTGGACCAGGATGCCTTGCGTACGGTCACTCATGCCTTTGTCACCTCCCGGCTGGACTATTGTAATGCTCTCTACATGGGGCTCCCCTTGAAGAGCACTCAGAGGCTCCAACTGGTCCAGAATGCAGCCGCGCGGGTGGTTATGGGCGCAACTCGTGCCCGCGTGACACCCCTCCTGCGCGAGCTGCACTGGCTCCCAGTGGTCTTCTGGGTGCGATTCAAGGTGTTGGTTACCACCTTTAAAGCGCTCCATGGCATAGGACCCGGGTTCCTTCGAGACCGTCTTCTGCCATCAATAGCCTCCCACCGACCAGTCCGTCCCCTCAGAGAGGGTCTCCTCAGGGTGCCATTAGCCAAGTTATATCGGCTGGCGACACCCAGGGGGAGGGTCTTCTCTGTGGGAGCCCCAGCCCTGTGGAATGAACTGCCCCCGGAAATACATAAGATCTCCGACCTCCGGGTGTTTCGCTGCACACTGAAGACCCTGTTGTTCCGCCAGGCAGGGCTGTCAATATAATAATTTTAAATTGGGGTATTTTAATTTTTGGGGTTTTAAATCGGCCAAATCTATTTAATTATTTCAATTTTTAATTATTGTTGTGTCCTTTGTTTTTAAATTGGCTGTACACCGCCCTGAATCCTTCGGGAGAAGGGCGGTATAGAAATAAAATTATTATTATTATTATTATTATTATTATTATTATTATTATTATTATTATTATTATTATTATTATTATTTAAATGTTTTAAATGTTTTAATTGGTAGTGAGTTTTAATTGGGCCAAATTTATATATCTTTTAATTGTTTTTTAATATTTGTACTGCATGTTTTTTTAATTCTGGCTGTACACCGCCCTGAGTCCTCAGGGAGAAGGGCGGTATAGAAATTCAATAATTAATAAATAAATAAATAAATAAATAAATAAATAAATAAATAAATATTGTCAGTGGAATTTGTATTTCATAGGATTATTATCAGTGAAATTAATGCAATGTTGAACAGTAATGGTGAAAGTGAGTCCCCTTGGAAGATTCCTCATCTGATGTTGACTTCACCAATGTTCTCCCCATTTGTTGTTAGAAATTTTTGCATATTTGCTTTCAAAAATGTGCAAATATTTTTGCTGATTCCAAAGTTTTTCAGTTTTTCAGATAAGCAGGCAGCAATCATATAGTCATTTGAATATCAAAACGATCAACACATCTACCAACCCAGCATGCTATTCCTCGTGGAAATAAGCAACATTATGCAAAATGCAAAAAAGGGGTAATAAAAATATATTGTCCTTATCGTTAGCAATAAATGCTACAGCTCCCGTTATCTGTCCCAGCCTCTGCTAGTTTGAAAGTCAGTAAAAAAATGCAAGTAGAAAAATAGGGACCTCCTTTGGTGGGAAGGTAACAGCGTTCCATGCACCTTTGGCATTTAGTCATGCCAGCCACATGACCACGGAGAAGTCTTCAGATAGCGCTGGCTCTTCGGCTTTGAAACGGAGAAAAGCACCGTCCCCTAGAGTGGGGAACGACTAGCACATATGTGTGAGGGGAATCTTTACCTTTAGGCTGATAACACCTGCTGTTAGCCTCCGCCTTTATATTGCTTGCATGCTCGGCTGCCATTGTAATGGGGGGAGGGGGAGCTGTCTGGATGTCTGTGGGGGAAAGTGAGCTGGTGGAGTAAATGGGAGAAAGTTATTCTTAGCATTTCTCTGCAGCTGGGAGGCGCACTGATAACCACTCAAGGTCAACCGTCATGGCATACCAGGAGAATGGAGCCATCGGAAGCTGCACCCTACATGACCCCTTGGGGGGATGTGGATTGCATAATCCTGACTGGACAATTGGGAGGAGGGTTTTAAGGATGCTTTCTATATGTGATTTTCGCGCCTATTGCCTCAGACCTTGCTTTTATTTAGTTGCATTCAGTTCATACTCAGGAAAAGTACCTTTCTCTATGAAAATGGAGTCGGGGTTTTTCTTTCTTGAGTGTTGAAAGGAGGCATACCTGACATTAAGCAAGGTCTCCAATTAACAGCCATCCCGTAAAACTACCGTGGGGGCTGAGCAAAGAATGTCTGACCAAGATAGCGACCAGGAGGATATGGGAGCTGTTGGTTCTGCGACCTCCCCATCACTCCCCAGCTGGGAGGCTTTGGAGTGGATGGCCTGATTTACAGCTTGAGGAAAAGCCGGAGAGAGCCAAATGGTCGCTGGGTGTGGGGAGGTTACCAGAGCTGGAGAAGACCCCCCTCCAAAGAGTAACAACTACCAGAGGCCAAGGTGGAGATGCTGCCTGGCAGGAAGAGCAGAAAGAAAATCTTCTGATCACCCAGGCTTTGCAACTACTGAGAGGCTTGTGAGTCGTAGAGCCCGTGAAAGGTATGGATTGCCTGTCCGTGGGTTGCCTGCCAGGGGGAAGGATGAACGCTATGGGGATGAAATGGAGGCTGCTGCTTGTGTGGAAGAGAGAGCCCAAGCCCGGGAAGAGGAAGCTCAGGCCTCTGCAACTCAAAACGGCTGCTGCAATCCAGGGGCCCCCTGCTGGGCAGGCCTTGCCACAGAGGTGTAAAAAGCCCCAAATTTCCTTGCTATCAGTAAGATACAGGGGAGATCCAAAAGGACTGGGATTCTTTTTAACCCACGTGCAAGGCTGGGGGAGGATTTCCTCTCAGATGCCGCACGCGTGAGGTGTGTTATCAGGGCCCTGGAGGGGGTGGCAGCTGAGTGGATGGTGGGACTCCATAATGAACATTCCCCTCTGATGAGAAATTAGGCCAGTTCATGGCAGCCCTCAGAACACGCTTTGAGGACTTGTTAGCTGAGCAAAGGGCGAGAATTAGAATGAAGTCCATACATCAGGGGTGGAGATCAGTGGCGGAGTTCCGCGAGCTGGTGCCCTACATGAGAGAGTGGTCAGAAGTAGCCCTGCTGGAAAGCTATAAGGATGGCCTTAATGAGGATGTCTACAAGGATTGCTGCTCCTGAGGGGCCCTTGGGATATGCAAAGTTGGTACGTGCTGGCCGCTGACGTGGAGATTGACTTGGCCAGAGATAATTTCCATGGCGGGCACACCTGGAGCCAACCACCCTCCTCATCCCACAAGGGGGCTCCAAAGGCCGCAGTGGGACCTGCAGTCTCCAAGCTGAAGTCCACCACGTGCTTCAGATGTGGAAAGAAGGGACATCAAGCGGCTGAGTGTTTCTCTAAGCCTGGACCCAAAGTGACCTCTAGTGGAGGGAAGACAGCCAACAAAACGCTCGCAAAACCCCACAAAACTGCCCTAAAAGGGGTAGAAGTCGTTGAGTTTGCTCCCCTGAAACAGGGTGAGTTGGGAACTCCGACCCTAGCAGATGACAGCAAAACCAAAACTGATTCCGACGAGGATCTCCTGGTAAGTCAGAATGGGGGACCAATGACCATCCCAGTAGAACTAAAGGTACCATCCACCTGGGCCCACGGGAAGATGCTAGCCCTTCTAGATTCGGGATGCACCAGGTATGTCATCAGCCCTGAGATTGTGGAAGAGATGGGTCTAAGACTAAAAATGATGAAAAGGCCCATTGCATTCTGTCAGCTAGACGGGTCGGTAGCTGGGGGGGGAGCCCATTTTGTAACCGAACCTATTGAGATGAGGATGGGGGATCACCTAGAAACTCTGAGCTTTATTGTGGCCCCTGGCATGGAACGACCCCTCCTACTTGGGCTGCCCTGGCTCCGAAAATGGAACCTGCGCATAAATTGGAAGATGGGCGTGTTGCGCATCTGCTCTAACCAGCAAGGCAAGAGAGGGGAGAACCTCTATTGCATGGCCAAAGTGGCGAGCGAGGGGGCGGCAACTGCAACAGAACACATTGTGGGGCAGTAAAAGATCCCAAAAGAGTACCGGGATCTCTGGGAAGTATTTAGTGAGAAGGCGTCAGATGTGCTGCCCCCCCCCACTGACCTACAGATTGTAGTATAGAAATCATTCTTGGAGTAAAGCTCCCTAAACCAAAGATCTACCCCATGACCTACCCCCCCAAGGAGTTTGGAGAACTACGAGACTTTATTGATAAAAACCTAAAATGCAGCTTCATCCAACCAGGTAGGCCGTATGTAGCCGCCCCAGTGCTATTCCAGGAGAAGGAGGATGGGTCTTACTGCTAGTGTTTGACTATAAGAACCTGAACGCTATTTGCATAGAAAACGTCTACCCACTGCCCCTCATGAAGGACATGCTACCCCACATGGCCAAAAGAAAGATTTTTACTAAGCTGGACTTGCGGGAGGCATATTATAGAGTTCGAATTAAGGAACGTGATGAATGGAAAACTGCCTTCAACTGCCCGTTGGGATGTTTCCAGTTTAGGATACTCCCTTTCGGAGTACAAGGAGTCCCTGTAGTGTTCATGCAACTGATCAACGAAGTACTGCATGAACACCTTTACAAGGGGGTTCTGGTCTACCTTGATGACATTCTTATTTACACCGAGACCATGGACGACCACATAAAACTGGTGAGAGCCGTCCTGAAAAAACTTAGAGCTGCTGAGCTTTATGCTAAGCTGTCAAAATGCGAATTCCACCAGACTAAAATTGACTCTCTGGGGTACCGCATATTGCATGAGGGGATAGAAATGGATCCAGAAAAGGTCCGGGCCGTGTTGGAATGGCCTCCCCCACGTACCCGCAAACAACTACAAAGCTTCCTGGGTTTTGCTAACTTCTATCGACAGTTCATCCCCTCGTTCACAAAAATTGCCTTACCAATTACTAATCTTCTGAAAACAAAAGGAGAGGGGAGGCCAAAGTCCTCCCGGCCTCTCGAGTGGACTATGGAATGTCAGGCGGCTTTTGAGAAACTGACTGCTTGCTGCCAAACCGGTCCTTAAATATCCTGACATGGAGGCCTTGTTAGCTGTTCAGGCCGACGCCAGCGATGTGGCCGTCGGGGCGGTGTTACTCCAAGCAAATGCTGAAGGGAATTTGCAACCATGTGCCTATACCTCTCGGAAATTATTTGAGACCGAGAGGAGATGGGCCATCTAGGAGAAGGAGGCTTTTGCTGTTTGTTGTGTACTGTTAACGTGAAGGCATTTTCTGGAAGGGGCGAAACACCCCTCTGAGGTGTGGACTGATCACAAAAACTTAAGAGGCCTTAAAAACACCACGAAAACTGTCGCCTAAGCAAGTCCGCTGGGCCCAACACTTTAAATGATTTAATTTCTCTCTGGGCTACCTTCCTGGAGGGAAGAACTTTATGGCAGATGCCCTCTCAAGACTGCCTCAATACAATAGTGTTTGAGAGGAAGTGATTCGTCCGGTTATCCCCTCAAAACAGCTGGCTGCACTAGTGGTTACCAGAGCCCAGGAGAAAGGGGACCTAACCTTGTCCGATGACTTGAGCAAGCAGTTAAAAGAAGCACTAAAAACTGACGAGTGGGTTTTAGCCCACTCCAATGAGTGTAGACTTTGGGGGGGGGTCTCACCTGGGTGGGAGCGAAACTGTCTAGCCCCGCCAGCCTGAGGAGGGCAGTATTACAATACGCCCATGATGCTAAAATCGCTGGCCATTTTGGTTTCATTAAGACATTACATTTAGTTAAACGACAATTCTGGTGGCTGGTGCTGAAGAAAGACATCGAAGCCTATATGGTGAGCTGCCCCGTATGTGCTTCAGCAAAGAAATCTCTGGGGAAAACCCCTGGGTTACTTCAGAGTGTAGCCAGGCCGGGAGCCCCATGGAAAGTGATATCCATGGATTTTATTGTTGAGTTGCCTGAAAGTGGAGGGAATACAGTCATTTAGATGGTTACTGATTTGTTTTCTAAACAAGTGCATTTTGTCCCATGTCCCAAGATCCCTTCGGCTAAAACTCTGGCTAAATTGTTTATAAATGTGTATAGATTACATGGGGCTCCAGAGCGAATAATCTTGGACAGAGGGGTCAAGTTCACCTCCCACTTTTGGAAGGAGTTCCTGGGGTTGTTAGGCTCTACCCAGGGGTTAAGCTCCACCCACCACACTCAGACCAATGGGGCTTGTGAAAGAACTAACTCGGTGTTGGAACAATATCTTAGATGTTACATAAATTATCAGCAAGATAACTGGGTGGACTTATCGTTTGCAGAGGTCGCGTATAATAACTTTATACACAGTAGTACAGGGTTTACCCTATTTAAGGTAGCCTCCGGCCAAGACTTTGTGCCCATCCCAGAGTTGCCTCAGGAAAAGCCACAGATACCTTCTTTGGCTGAATGGATTGAACAGCTATGTAAAACCTGGTCTGTAACACGTAAGGCCCTGGACAAGGCTCATCAAGCTCATAAAACCCAAGTGATAAGAAAAGAATTCAGGATAGGGAATATAAGGTAGGAGATAGGGTTTTCTTTCCACCAAGTACTTGCAAACTACCCAAAACTTGAAAAAACTTGGGCCCAAATACATGGATCCTTTCCCTATCGCATAGTTAACCAGTTACAGTGCAACTAGAGCTACCTAAAACCTTGCGGAGGATTCATCCAGTGTTTCATGTTAGTTTGCTGAAACCCGAGCATACGTCCCCTTTGCGTCCGGACCAAAAACCTCCTCCTGTCCCCATACTCTTTGAAGGGGAACAGCATTTTGAGGTCAAAGAAATATTGGATTCAAGGAAACATCGTGCAGTACTTGGTGGCCTGGAAACATATCCCTTTAGCTCAGTCTGAATGGGTAAATGAGCGAGATGTTAAGGTTCCGAAGCAGCTGCAATTGTTTTATTCCAAATATCCTGATAAACCTTAATCCTGGAGTTGTACTTATGTTCCTATTTATGTAATTTTCTATTTTCCCTTATTCTGTTTTTCTTCTAGGAATAATGTCTCTTCTGCAGGAGGGCCGAATGTCAGCCTCTGCCTTCATATTGCTTGCTTGCTCGGCTGCCATTGTAATGGGGGAGGGGGAGCTGTCTGAATGTCTGGGCAGGGGGAAGTGAGCTGGTGGAGTAAATGGGAGAAAGTTTTCCTCAGCGTTTCTCTGCAGCTGGAAGGCGCACTGATAACCACTCAAGGTCAACTGTCGTGGCATACCAGGAGGATGGAGCCATTGGAAGCTGCACCCCACATGACCCCTTGGGGGGATGTGGACTGGATAATCCTGACTGGACGATTGGGGGGGAGGGTTTTAAGGATGCTTTCTATATGTGATTTTCGCGCCTATTGCCTCAGACCTTGCTTTTCTTCGGTTGCATTCAGTTCATACTCAGTAAAAGTACCTTTCTCTATGAAAATGGAGTTGGGGTTTTTCTTTCTTGAGCGTTGAAAGGAGGCATATCTGACACCTGCATTAGCAGATCTTCTCTACATTGCAAAAATCCACCAGGTATGTGGGTAGAACATTTTATCCTGTAAAACATTTGCAGCCAATGTAGTTCTTTGCGCAATATGAAAAAGCAAAAAACTATTCAGCACATCCCTCCCCTGCTATAGTTCTATAGTGCCATGGAACTATTTTCCAAACTGGCTCAGTCCTCTTCACTTCAAGATTGTCTCCCTCTGTTCTCAAGCCTTTGGCAAAATATTACCAAACCATTGTAGGCATTAGAAAGAGGTCTTTCACCTTCAGATAATGAATTCCAATCAATCCGAATACACATCTAAGTATGCCCTACCTCAGGTGGAGGCACAGAAACTAGCTGGTTAGTGGTTGCCATGCATTCAGATATTAACCACAGAGCTTCTTTTAAATGAGTAGTCTCATTTGGGTTTTGTTTTTTAACTTCCTAATCCTTGCCTACAAGTCAATGGTCTCCCATCCAACTGCTAAACAAATCCAATCCAGTTTACCAATTTGTAATTGCCAAAATTGATTAGGTGTTGCAACTAAGAAAAATAATTATAATATATCTCCTGTTCTTTCTCCCACACACACGAACAATGTAACTTTGAATAAGAATATAATCCTAAAAATATATATTCAGTTATATGTTAAAAAGAAAAAAATTAAAAGCTGACAAAGTATGTATTTTAAAGTACATGTTAAATTTAACATGTGTTCTTTTATATAGAAAAATATAAAAATGTAAGTTGTTAAATTAATAATCTGGTAAATTTCAATGTATTTTGATGTCAATAATAATTAAATATATCTAAAAGGTAATTTTTCTCCTTGAAACCATTAGATTAGATTGGATTATGATCTACCGTATTTTTCGGAGTATAAGACGCACCGGAGTATACAATGCAGCTTAGTTTTTGGGGAGGAAAATAGGGAAAAAAAATCTGCCTACCAGGTATTCATCTGGTTGGCGTCCTTAGTCTGGTCAGCTTCAGCACATTAGTTTGCTGGTTTTTATCCTCTGCTTGGGGATAAAAAACAGCTTCTAAAGCACAACTGATCTTTGGAGAGAGAAGCAATGAGAAAAGCAGGCAAACAACAGAGATCGCTTCACTCGCTAGCGCCTCGTTAGGGCTGAAAAAAAGCTTCGAAAAAGCTACATTTGGAGTATAAGACGCACCCAAATTTTCAGCCTCTTTTAGGAGAGAAAAAAGTGCATCTTATACTCCGCAAAATATGGTACATAGGTCTCTGGACAAATTTGCACTTTCTCAATAGATTATAAACAGTTTTCGAGACCCAGAACATAAATTCTTTTATTTTTTCTCTGGCTGAAAAATATAGGTAGTCTCCTAATCTGGATTTTTAGTTTCCAAGCATCTGACATAGCTCAATGGCGTGTTACTGCAAAAATTAATTTTTGCACATTTTTTCAGTTAGGGGTTTTAAAAATATGTGTTTTTACATCAAGAATTCAAATCTACTGTTATTTTTGTAATTGCACAATGTTTAGCTTGGTATGGTAAATCCACGTCTGATTATATACCCCATAAAAGTCTCTTGTAACACCATAAAAGTCTCTTGTAATAGCTTTATCTTCTCAAAATTACATCTTGTGCTACAAAAATTATAGTTTTTTCTGCATGAATCTAAGCAAAAAATAATCCATGCAATCAGAAACTAACACCAGAAAACAATTATCTGAGTTACAAAAATATTTAAGCGACTTTCAAGTCTTGTTTTGATTCGTTGTTCGACATCAGCCACTGATTTGTTTCTTAGCCTCTGATATAACCGTCATGTTTCTTATGTGTATATACTCTGCTTGCTGCCTCTGTGACCTGTGACACATCTCTCTATTGATTGGGCATGACAGGGCCACTGAGGTACTTGCATTGTTTTGTCAATGAACTTCTTTATTTCCACTATAGTCAGTTTACACGTCACAGGTGGCTCATATACACCTTCAGACCAGTCAATCAGCTCCAGCAGAGTGGATGCTCTGGCACTGATTAAAGGCTTTTTTTCTTGCACATACAGAAAAATCTCCCAGCACGTCATCATCTGCACCCCTCAAGTCAATGATATTTTGCACACCAGCTCTCTCTTGAATGTCATCTGAACACAAGAGTGTCTGAATTATCATTTCACTGAAAACATACCAGGGGTGGGTTCTAAATTTTTTTACTACCGGTTCTGTGAGTGTGGCTTATTTTGTGGCTGTGTGGCTTGGTGGTCATGTAATAGTGGGCATGGCTTGGTCATGTGACTGGGTAGGCGTGGCCAACTCAATGTCACTCACATCAAACGGTGCCTCGCCTGGCCCCTCCCCTTCCAGCCATTCCTTGTCACACCCAGCCTCAACGTATCTATAATTCTGTAAAAATGTTGTTCACCTTTTTTCAACTTTATTATCTACATACTGCAGATGCACTTTCATGGACCACTGAAAGGAGGAAATGGCTCACATACTTTGCCCAAAAGTGTGATAGGCAACAGGCTTTTAAGGGGCTGCCAGAAAGAAGGGGGGGCAATGTATTTTCCAAAGTACCAGAAGGCAAAACAAGAAGCAATGGATGGAAACTGAACAGAGAGAAGCAACCTAAAACTAAAGAGAAACTTTCTGACAGTGTGAACCAATTTAGGTGCAGAAATATTTCAGTCATAATTTCACATATAAAATAGCCATTCGTGTAATACAACCTGCCTATTGTTCAAAACAGTCATTAGTATTATGGCTGATATTTGACAGCAAGCCTAAAAGTAAAAGATTACAAGAGTGCTTCTTTCTCTGTATATATGCAAAACATCACATACCAGGAATAGCATATTAAGATGGAGTTATGCAGTGGTGGATTTCAAATTTTTTTACTACTGCTTCTGTGGGTGTGGCTTGGTGGGCGTGGCGTGACAGGGGAAGGTTACTGCAAAATCCCCATTCCCTCCCCACCCCACTAACCTGGTCTGGGAAGGAATCAAACTCCTCCCTCTTCATTTCCCCAAATAAAATATTACTCATAAGAAAAGCAAGGAAAAATCAAGCTGCTAAGAAGGAACCTGCCTGATACTCATTCCACATTCCTGCCAGCTGCATAAAAGAAACTTTGTAAGAAGAAAACAGCTACCGGTGCTTAGAGATAATAGAAAGTGGAAGCCGGAAGTTCAGCTCTATTTACAAGCAGGCAGAAAACTCATTCAAGACAGGATATTTCGCAATGGAAATCGCCCAAATCTTTTTAGAAACACAAAGCCCATGTTGCACAAACCCCAAAACTTCAAAAACATAAAACCTTATAAGAATCCCTCCTCTTATCCAACTGGATAAGAGTTGTTCAGCTGACCCAGAAACTAACTGCTGAATGTCAGTTCGCTTCTGCAAGCAAAAACTTCCTTCCAGCAGCTGCGTCTTGGCTTGTCATTTTAAAGCGACGGTGTCTTGGGTTTTTTTTCCTCTTCTTTGTCAAGTGAGACCTGATTTTTTCCTTCTAGCTGATCAGCTGGGAGTCGGGAGGCAGCGAATAGATTGGGTGCGGGGCCAGGCAGAGGTGGTATTTACCGGTTCTCCGAACTACTCAAAATTGCCACTACCGGTTCTTGCGAACCGGGGAGAATCGTAGCAACCCACCACTGAAGCATACCATGCTGAGCGCTGAATGGTTGGCAAAACAGCATCTACCACAGCCTTCTATTGCAGACTGACTTGCTGCAGCTGGAACAACACATGATGCAGGCCTTCAATCCAGAAATGTTTTACTTCGATGTTGAACAAGCAAAGTTAGTTATACACCAATGATGTATTCCACTATGATTCTTAGGTTTTGCAGAGTTTTGCCTTTAAAGCCATATTTTGAAACCCATATTCGACAAAGCCTTTTTGCAGTTGTCAACCAGGGGAATTGCTGCTCTGAACTGTTTGCTTTCAGCATAACTTTAATTGCATCTATACGGCCATCAAAGAAGATACATTCTATTTTGCCCTTCTTACAGAGCTCATCAAATTTGGATCTAGAGACTTCATAATTTTTTCCTGGGCTCTCTTGATTTTATTGGGGTCAGCTACAATTTTCTTCTTCAGTGATTTTCTTCGTCTTCTTCAGTGATCAAGCCAGCATCTACAAAGGCGGCTGTGGTAATGGCAGCAGTGGCATGTAGACCAACACCATATCTTATGCTCTGCATAGCAACATTTGTTATTTCTAATCTATTGTATTCTGTCTTTTCTTCTGAAGTAGAGGGCACATATATTTGGTCTAAAGCCTCTTCATAACTTCTATCACATTCATCTTCATCTTCATCATCAGTCGTCTGTCCTTCATTTTCATTATAAGAGATAATTACTTCATTTGTTAGTATTGAAATGTCTGGAATAGTTCTCTGCGAGTTTAGCGAGCCTTTGTCTCTCATTGTCTTGCAGTTTTCGTCTTTTGACTAGTTGTTTCTGCTTGGGCACATCTGGCAAACCAATCTAGTGTGATCCAAAAGAACCAATCTTGTCTCTCTGACCTTTAATGAAAACAAGTTCCTTCAATGATACCTTTGTCTCTTTAGGGCAAGTATAGTTAATGTGTGCTTCTTTTTTGCAGCCAGCAGGGCAGCCAAATTCAGCACACAGAACGATTTGACACTTGCAGTTGAGGATGTCAAACAGTGTCAAGTTTTACCATGAAAGTCTCTTTGACATCTAGCTTTCCTCTACCAAGAGATGTGTTTCTCGCTTGATCCCAGCTCTCTTGGATCTTGTTCAAAATTGTCACTCGTGAATTTATAACAGGGATCACAAAAGAACTATTCCTTTGTTCCCACTTTTCAAGCACTTTTTGATATATGTCTCAAGACTGGCTTCTGGGTAGTTTCTAACACCATCACTACTTTGTTCTCTTAACAGTAGGCCATATCTGAGGATGTCTCCTCAGAGTTCAAACTCTGAGGAGACTAGGAACATTCACTCATACGAACAATCTAATTGGGACTGGCAGAGACTTGTTGCTGTTTGAACAGTTCGGACTCTGAGGGAGTTCAAACAGCAACAAGTCTCTGCCAGTCCCAATTAGGTTGTTTGTATGAGTGAATGTCCCTAGTCTTTTTCTTTTTTTAGAAGCCATTACAAATCAGTTATCACACTCACAGGAAACGAGGCCAGCAGTATTAACTCTCTCAGACAAAATAACATTTAACAAAAAGAGAAAGGAATGTGAAATGAAACAAACAAAATGTTAAGAAGTTATGATACTTATGTAGTTATTTACCAAGCACATCTAAATTATATTAAAGTAACCAAAATATCTTTACAATGCCCAGGGCATGTCACAACTTTTGAGCACCCGTAATGTTTAGATGTGCTTGGAAAGTGAAAGCTGAAATATTTAACTCATGTGTTCATATATTGTCAAACTTTTTATTAGAAGCTTTTCCCTTTTGCCCTTGAGTAGATTTATCTAATTTCAAATATATAACTTCAGTCATATCTCCTATAATACGTATTTCTCCCTCTGTATCTTTGCAACAGATTATAAAAACTGATTTATAATCTATTGAGGAAGTGAAAAATATATTAAAAATTGTTCTTGTCTCTGTTTGGGGCGTATATGGATGCAAGTGTTTAAAATTTTGCTTTCTTTTCTTATTTTCAAGATTAGAATCCTTTAATTCTTTAATTACTCCAAACTTCCCAGGAAAGTGATTTGCAATATATAATTACTCCATTTTTTTCTTTGTTTTTTTCCAGACAGTATATATTCTTGACCTAATTTTTCTCGTTCAATATATTGGCATTTTCTTGTTTTATGAATGTCTCTTGTAAACAAACAATGTTGGTCTTGTGTGTTTCAAGCTTGTTGGAAAAAAATCCTGGGTTTGAATCCAGGCTGGGCCATTTTAAAGAACACACAGGGCAAGTTGCAAGGAGCAGAGGAAGAGTTTATTTCAACAGTATATGGTGCAGTACAGTAATCAAAAAGAAGGCTACACAGTCAGAATGCTGATAGTAACAATAGGCTTTGATCGTGAGCTGTTATTAGATATATAAATTGAGGTGTTCTTGTCAGGGAGAAATGTGAAGTCCCTGTGCAGTGCGTTGATCTTAGATCAGGGGTGAAATGCTACTGGTTCGGTCCGATTCACCCAAATCGGTAGTAAAAAATGCTACTGGTTCACCAAACCAGTAATAAAAAATGTTTTTAAAAAATGTTCTAACGATCAGCTGAGCGACCTGCAATCGTTGGAACTTTTTTTTTTACTTTTTTAGCATTTTTTAACTTTTTTTATTTTAAAAATGCTTTAAAAAGAAAAAAAGTTCCAACGATCACGGGTCACTCAGCTGATTTTCGGAACATTTTTTTTATCTTTTAGTTATTTTTTACTACCTGATTGGACGAATAAGTAGTAAAAAAATGCTTTTAAAAAGAAAAAAAAAAAAGAAGCTACGATGATCACAGCTGTGCTGTGCAATCGTCAGAGCCTTTTTTTACTTTTTTAAAGCAATTTTTTACTACCTATTTGCCTTGAGCTGGTAGTAAAAAAATGCATTTAAAAGGTAAAAAAAATATTCTGACAATCGTGCGATTCAGCTGTGATCATCAGACCCTTTTTAAACTTTTTTAAAGCATTTTTTTACAATCTATTCACCCAAGCTGGTAGTGAAAAAAAAGCTTTTAAAAGGTTAAAAAAGGCTCCGATGATCACAGCTGTGGCACGCAGTCCCGCAGTTTTTTTTACAGGGGTGGGGTGGTCCATTTTTGCTCCCAGCAGACTTTGCATAATATTCTGGAAAAAGTTGCAGAATCAATACATACTATAAGTTACAGTATGTCGCAGAAGTGAGTACACCCCCTCACATTTTGTAAATATTTAAGTTTATCTTTTTATGTGACAACACTGAAGAAATGACCCTTGGCTACAATGTAAAGGAGTGAGTATACAGCTTGTATAGCAGGGTAAACGTGCTGTCCTCTCAAAATAACGCAACACACAGCCATTAATGTCTAAACTGCTGGCAACAAAAGTGATTACGCCCCTAAATGATAATGTTTAGCTTAGTTAGAAGACTGTCTGGAATGATGGTATTGAATACTGAACTAAAGTCTACAAAGAGGACCCTTGCGTAGGTCTTTGGAGATTCAAGATGTTGTAGGATGTAATGCAGAGCCATATTAACAGCATCATCTGTTGATCTATTTGCTCGGTGTGCAAATTGCAAGGGGTCTAACAGCGGACCCATGATGGTTTTCAAGTGGGACAACACTAGCCTTTCAAAGGTTTTCATGACTACAGATGTTAGAGCAACTGGTCTGTAGTCATTCAGTTCCTTGATGGTGGGCTTCTTCAGCACTGGGATGATTGTAGAGCGTTTGAAGCAAGAAGGAACATAGCACATCTCTAGCGATTTATTGAAGATCTGGGTGAAGATGGGGGCCAATTAGTCAGCACAGACTTTTAAGCAAAAAGGAGTTATCTTGTCTGGGCCTGGAGCTTTTCCTAGCTTTTGTCTGTGAAATAGGTCTTGCACTTCCTTTTCTGTAATCACTAGGGGTTGTGAACCCAATGGGATGCGGTCAGTTGTAGGAGGCTTGGCTGTTGTTGGTGTGTCTGAGATGGGGGTTGTGGAGATAGGTGGCTGTAGTTTCCTTTCAAACCTGCAGTAAAACACGTTCAGGTCATCTGCCAGTTGTTGGTTTCCTTCAGCCTCGGAAGGAGGTTTGCCATAGCCGGTGATATTTTTAAGTGTTTTCCACACATTTGCTGGTTCATTTGTTGAGAACTGATTCTTTAGCTTTTCAGAGTAGCTTCTTTTTGCTACTCTGATCTCCCTTGTTAATACATTTCTGCCCTGATTGTACAGCATTTTATCACTTTTTCTGTAGGCTTTCTCTTTGGAACGACGTAGCTGCTTAAGTTTAGCTCTGAACCAAAGTTTGTTTGTTACTGTATATTCACAAATTCCTGGTCGGTACACACAGGTCTGTTACAGTATCTGTGAGTTCATCTATGTCTGCAGAGGTATCTTCAAAATATTCCAATCAGTGCAGTCAAAGCAAGCCTGTAGTTTTAACTTTGTCTCCTCAGTCCAAGTCTTCACTGATTTAATTGTTGGTTTTGTGGTTTTAAGTCTTTGCCTGTAAGTAGATACAAGGTGAATCATGCAAAGATCAAGAGTGTCCTACAACTGCCCGTGGTAAAGACCAATAAACATCTTTTAGTGTTGTGTAGCAATTGTCTA
This sequence comes from Arizona elegans, assembly GCA_022577455.1. Lineage (NCBI taxonomy): Eukaryota > Metazoa > Chordata > Lepidosauria > Squamata > Colubridae > Arizona > Arizona elegans. The sequence goes on from JAKOOJ010000001.1 coordinate 164,553,072, forward strand.
AAGTATTCTTGCCTCTAGTGGGACACTTGACATGCTCTTTCCTTAAGTTTGCCTTGTTTAGATTTCCCAAAATAATGGCTCGTGAATCAGGGTATTTGGCTTCAGCCTCCATAATTTGATCAGCTAGAGTTCGTAATGCCTTGTTTACACAGGCTTGTGGCGGGACATAAAAAGCAATTAGAAGAAATGAGGAAAATGAGGAAAATTCACAAGGCGAGTAAGTTTGCAGTTGATAATTAATGACTCGTCACAAGTTTTCGTCACAGAATTTTTATATTATAGTTATATCCTGAGACCAGCTGTTATTGATATATAAGCATAAGCCTCCTCCCTTCTTTTTACCAGATGTTTCTGCAATTCTGTCTGATCTTTGAATCTGAAACCCTGGGATATGCAGGCTGCTATCTTCAATTGATTCATTTAACCAGGTTTCAGGTTTCAGAGAAGCATAGGGCTGCTGAATTGTAAAAATAAGAATTGTATCTGTTTAAAAGAAGTTTTTCATCCATGTTATTAGCAAGTGAACGTACGTTGGTTAGGAACATTGAAGGCAGAGGAGTTTTACTTTTTCTATTCCTTAACCTGTTTAAAATTCCCACCCTTTTACCTCTCCTTCTCCATTTCCTCCATTCGTTGTTGTTGTTTTTTTGTAATCCATAGCTCCGGGGAAATTGCTTCTTCCTGTGTTAGAATCTCCTCTGCATTTGTAAAGGGGGGGTGAGATCACAGAAAGCTGCTCCTTAAAGAAACATTGCTTAATTCTTAGCAGATGGTCTCTAGTTAAACATAAAATAAACTTGATGTCACAGGAAGAAAGGACACAAAATCTAAAAACGGTAAAACAATTTTTTTTTGAACATGCAAACAAACTAGGGAGATGGCTGGTGTATTAATTAAAAAAAGAGAAAGAGAAGAAACTAATATAACAACTATTAGATGAGAATGGGAATTTACACTATCGGATGGAAGAGAAAAAAAAATCACACAATTTTTTTTTGAGGATTTGTATAGGCAAGAAGATATATCGGAAGAGAGTATAAAACAGTACCTAAGGGAGAAAGGATTAACTACAATATCGGAAACTAAAAGGGAAATGCTGAATGACAAAATAACATTGATAGAATTAAAAGAGGCAGTTAGGAAACAAAAAAATAATAAAACACCAGGACTTAATGGACTCCCTGTGGAATTATATAAAAATGTACAAGAACCATTGGAGATTATAATGTTGGAATTATATAATGAAGACCTGGCAGAAGCTAAATTACCAAGATCATGGTCCAAGGCATATATATTATGTTAATATTAAAGGAGGATACAGACCACCAACAGATTAAAAACTATAGGCCTATTTCACTTCTAAATGCCAACTATACAATATTTGCTACCATAATCGCAGAAAGAGTCAAAAAATTATTAAATGAAATTATTCACACAGATCAAAATGGTTTCCTACCAAAAAGGCAAATTAGAAACAATACGAGAATGGTAATGAATGTTTTGGAATTCTATGAAGCACACCCCGAGAAGCAAGCAGCTTTGATATTCTTAGATGCACAAAAATTTTGCGTTCGACAATTTAAATTGGCAGTTTCTTATCCAGCAATTAAAAACTATGAATTTCGGAGAAGTTTGTGAGGATTATAACCGCAATATCCTCCACTCAAACAGCAAACGTAATATTAAATGGGGAAATAACAGGGAAATTTAACATTTAAAGGTGTAAGACAGAGATGCCCGCTGTCACCTTTACTCTTTATTCTCATTAGAGGTATTGCTAGTACATATTAGAAAAGAAAAAGGAATAAAAGGAGTAAAAATTAAAAAAGAAGACTATAAAATACAGGCATTTGTGGACGATTTAGTATTCTTTATAGAGGAACTCCTGGAAACAGAAACTAAATTAATAGAAGAAATAGAAGAATTTGGCAAGGTGGCAAGAGTTAAAATAAATAAGGATAAAACAAAGATAATAACCAAAAATCTTACTGAAAGCCAGAAAGCAGCCAATGGAATAAGCAAATGTCTGCATTATACAAAAAAAAAATTGGATAGCCACATGGAATGTCAGAGAAATGAATCAGGGTAAATTAGATATTGTTAAACAAGAGATGATCAGGTTGGGGGACTTCCGGTTTGTTTCGCCGCCAGCGAAGACGGTCTCCTCTTGAGGACCGCCAGCCCTGCCGTCTGTAGAGCCGCTTCGACATCGAGAAGCGGCTTGAAAACTCCAAAATCCTAAGGATTGTAGGAGCAGAGAAGGCAAGGCACCGGTTGAGCCCCTGTGAGCCCCCAGAGATTCGCTGCTGGGGAGGAAACAGGCGCAGCTCCCTTTCAACTTGCCAGACTCCGGATGGCGTGGGACGATTCTGCTCTCCGCAGAACAAGCTGGCTGCTGCAAACATTCTATCTGAATGAAACCAACCTTAATAAGCAGCGGAAGTATCAACTTGAACCCCCAAACTTGAGAATCGCAAGTATTGATGTTTTTGGTGACTTTTTAAACTAAGAGAAAGTGCGAGTGAAACTGATTTGAAAAAAAAATGGCGCCCAGCAACTGAGTTAACGAGCTAGTGAAAGTGATTCTGTGAAGCTACTTTGATCTGTTACAAAGTAACTCTGCCTGTAATACAGAGGAATAGGAGAAGTGGAAAAACTTTTTTATTAAAATCTGAGTTGGCCTCAGCCTAGCTTCTACCTGATTAAATCTGGGGGACTTTTTTAGAAGCCTTTGTGGAGGTGGAAAAGGAAAAAGGATTTCCCTTTTCAGAAAAACTAAATCACGTGGCAGGATGGCTTCAAAGAAGCAGGAAGGAAAGGCAGCGGGGGGGGGATCCCCCACACACAAACATGAAATACAGTCTCTTTCTGCCCAACAGACTCAGAAAAAAGACTTTGATCTTGAAAATTTAAAAGAATTTATTTCTAAAGTTTTGGATGATAAATTTCAAAAATCCCAACAGGAAATAGATGAAAAACTTCAAAAATCTCAACAGGAAATTATGCAGGAAATTAATGAAATTAAAGATATGGTGAAACAGGATTATGGCAAGGTGACTAAAAAAATATCAGATGTGGCGTCTGGCCTTGCAGAATTTATTATTAAAGTTGATTCTAAAGTGGATGAACTTAAATCAGAAGTCAATGTTAAGATGAAAGATAATGACTATAAAATTTCTGATGTTGATGAGAAAATGCAAAGAGTTGAAAACGAAGTTGTTATGATGCAATTCAGGTCAATGGAATTTGCCATAAGGCTTCGAGGAATTAAAGAGGGTGACAGGCAGGACCTGAGACAGATCTGTGCTGAGGCTTTGGCAGTGCTTTTAAAAATTAATCCTGATGTGGTTTTTTACAAAATAGATAAAATTTACAGAGTGAATTCTTGGGTGGCCAGACAAAGACAATTGCCTAGAGATGTGGTCATATATTTCACAGACAGAACAATAAGAAATGATATCCTGCAACAATCTTTTCTTACTTCTGTGCAAGTGGGGGGCTCACAAATAGGAGTTTATAAAGAACTACCACCTAAAATGCTGAAAGCAAGAAAAGATTTTGGCTTTCTTGTAAAAGAATTGCAAAAACAAGAAATACCATTTCGGTGGGATGCCCCAACTGGCATAATTTTGAAATACAAGGGAGAAAGACATCGTTTGAATACCGTGGAGAAGGCAGAGTATTTCTATACTACTATTTTTAAAGAAAGAACACCATCTCCACGTTCTTCCACAGTTTTGGAGATTAAGGAGAGTGATAAGAAGCAATCTCAACAAGAACCGCAAGAACAGGTTAAGCAGGTGGAGCTAGAGAAAATGCAGGGTGCTGAAGGAGGTTTCTTGGATGAGCTCTTGCTGGAATCTTCTCCAATCCTGGATTTGGTTCGGATGGCCGAAGTTAAGGATCAGCGCATAACTTGTGCAAAATCCAAGCAACTTAAAGAAAAGCAACAACAGGAAAGACAAGAAAAGGAAGCTAAGAGTGCCATACAAGATACTGGAGCCATGGGGGGGGGCGAGACCGAAGATTCGGGAAGATATTCGGTTATTCTGCTCGATGCTTCAGGAAAAGAAAGATGACAATTAAGTGTTTATCTTGGAACGTGAACGGGTTGAATTCAGCACAGAAAAGGAAGAAATTATTTACATACTTGAGACAATTTAATAATGACATAATTTGTTTACAGGAAACGCATATTACAACTCAAGATCAAAAATACTTGATAAATTCTAAATTAGGAACACATTTTATATCTTCAACTTTGCAAAAAAAGAATGGTGTGGTTATTTATGTAAACAAAAGATTAACAGCTAAAATTATAGAAGCAGATGAAGATGGTAGATTTGTAGCCATCGAATTGCTTACAGTAAATGGCCAAATTCTTTTGATTGGAATTTATGCTCCTAATCAACAACAGGACCATTTCTATAAAATGTTACACGCTAATATATTGCAATGGGACTATAGATCTATTCTAATTATGGGAGATTGGAATGGAGTAATTGATTCGAAATTAGATAAAAAGAGTTTGGCGAAATCCAGGATCAGATTACCACAGACTTTTTTTGACATGAAAGAAGATTTGGAATTAAAAGATATTTGGAGAATACATAATCCAAAAGAACTGGACTATACTTTTTTTTCCGATAGACATAGATCCTTCTCTAGGATTGACTTTATTTTGTTGTCAGATGATTTACTTGTGAAGACAAAAAGAACAAAGATTTTTCCAAGAACTTTGACCGACCATAGCCCAGTATGGATAGAAATTGAAATGGGCAAGACTGAGCGACGCTCTTGGAGAATGAATGAAAACTTGTTCAGACATGAAAAAAATATAATAGAACTTAAAAAGCATTTGAAAGAATTTTTTGAAATAAACTTGAATAAAGGTACCCCAATTGAAATAGTATGGGACGCGAGCAAAGCTTATATGAGAGGGGTGCTTATTTATATGAACTCTAAACATAGACTGATTTGACAAAAGAAAAGATCTGAACTGGATGTAGAAATAAAGAATAAAGAACAGCTACTTATTAAAAATCCAACAGATGAAAGAATACGTGGTGTTATAAAACTTTTGAAAGACCAATTTCAAATGCTCATGGCGGAACAAGTTGCAACAAATTTACAATATGCGAAGCATAATACATTTTGTAATGCCAATAAACCGGGCAGATGGTTGGCCTATACATTAAGGAAAAAGCAGAGTATATGGACTATTGATAGTATTGATATTGGAGGGAAAGAAATTTTTCAACAAAAATTAATTAAAGAAGCTTTTGTGGACTATTATACTAAACTATATGCTAAAGATGATGTGCAGAATGGACTTATAGAAAAATACTTAGATAATAAAAGAGTTACAAAAATTACTGATCAACAAAAGGAAAGAATGAATTATCCTATAACAGAAGAGGAGATAATGGCAGCAATTAAACAATTAAAAACAGCTAAAGCTCCTGGAACGGATGGTTTGACTGCAGTGTATTATAAAACTTTGCAAGCAGAAATGGTGGAACAACTTAGAGATCTATTTTGTAATATTCAACAAGGGGGTAAAATACCCCCATCATGGACAACAGCTTATATTTCTTTGATACCAAAAGAGCAAGCAGGTCCTAAAAAACCGGAGAATTATAGACCAATATCTCTTCTGAATACTGATTATAAAATTTACGCAAAAGTACTAGCCAACAGGTTGATGCCAGTAATTCAAAAGGTGATTCATGAAGATCAAGCGGGATTTATCGAGGGTAGATACATGAAGGACAATGTAAGGCAAGTAATAGATTTATTGGAATATCTTGAGAAGAATAAACAGATCCCTGCAGTGCTGGTCTTCTTGGATGCAGAGAAGGCCTTTGATAAAGTGGATTGGAATTTTCTACTAAAGACTTTAAAAAAGATGGACTTTGGGGATCAATTTACACAGGCGGTTTCAGCAATTTACCAAGAGCAAAAGGCACAGATTATTATTAATGGAAGTTTGACAACAGAGTTTAAAATTGAAAAAGGAACAAGACAGGGACGTCCGTTGTCCCCACTGTTGTTTATTTTAACACTAGAAGTCTTGTTAAACACAATACGGGACTCTAATATCTTGAAAGGTATAATGATAAGGCAAGAGGATTACAGAATAAAGGCATTTGCAGATGATTTGATTGTTACCCTAACACAGCCAATGGAATCAATAATCCAGATGAAGGACAGTATACAAGATTATGGTAAAGTTTCAGGTTTTAGATTGAACCAGAAAAAAACTAAGATGATAGTTAAAAATATGACACAAGATCGTAAACACGAGCTTCAAAGGAGGGCAGGTTTTGAGATTGTACCAAAGGTAAAATACCTAGGAGTTCAGGTTGCAGAATCAAATATCAAATTGTTTCAAAATAATTATGAGGTGTTGTGGCGAGAGGTGCAGAAAGATATGGAGACTTGGAAAAAACTGCAGCTGTCTTTACTTGGAAGAATAGCAGCTGTTAAGATGAACATTTTGCCAAGATTTCTTTTTTTGTTTCAAATGATTCCGGTGCTTAAAAGTGATAAACAACTAAAAGTGTGGCAAACTGGTGTGAATAAGTTTGTCTGGAACGAGAAAAAACCGAGAGTGAAATTGAAAATTATGCAAGATGTTCCAGAAAGGGGAGGTCTTAAACTTCCAAACCTACAGTTATATTATGAAGCAGCAGCTTTGACTTTAGCAAGTGACTGGTTTGGAAGGAAAAAGACTGGAATACTGAATATAGAAAGTTTTGATCTTGAATTTGGATGGCATGCTTATTTATTTTATGACAACAAAGTGGATAAAGTATTTAAAAGCCATATACTTAGAGACTCTTTGATGAGAGTTTGGAAGAAGCACCGATTCAAATGGGATTATAAAATACCGCTATGGCTGGATCTTGGTCATATTATGTGGAATACAAATATAATGTCACTCGGGGGGTTTTTATACAAAGAGGTTCTTTTTACAGATGCGGGCAGATGGCAGTTGAAGACACTACAGACACTGTGGGACGAAGGGATTAACTTAACTTGGTTACAATATAATCAACTACAATTGAGATGGAAAGAGGACCAAAAAACTGGTATTATGTTGCATGAGGAAGAATTGGTTAGACATATAAAAGAGAAAGGTCCAATGCATATTAAAAGGCTTTATAATGTCTTGTTAGAAAGGGATTCAGAAACTAAATTGGTTAAAGATTGTATGATTAAGTGGGCACAAAATTTTGAGGAGCCAGTGATGTTGGAAACATGGGAAAAAATTTGGGTTCAGAATGTTAAATTTACACAGTCGCAGAATTTGAGGGAAAATTTCTATAAAATGTTTTATAGATGGCATTTAGACCCCAAAAAATTGTCGTGTATGTACCCTAATGTTCAGCCAAAATGTTGGAGATGTGACTGTTTAGATGCTACATATTATCATGTTTGGTGGACCTGTAGGAAAGTTAAGGCTTTTTGGATAAAAATTTGGTGGGTCATGCAGAATGTTTTGAAGAAAAAAATTCAATTTTCTCCACAATTGTTTTTATTGGGTATAGTTAAGGGTTTTACTTTGGGTGAAACAAAGTTGATATTGTACATGATAACAGCTGCGAGATTATTGATAGGTAAATACTGGAAAAATGAAGTTTTGCCCACGATCGAGGAATGGACTTTGAAGATGGCCAGTTTTGCAGAGATGGCGAAGATTTCAGCATATTTAAAAGACTGTTCACAAGAGACTTATGAATGGGAATGGAAAAAGTGGATAGATTATGTTCAGAACAAATATCAAACTAGGAAGTATCAAATAGCTTTTATTTGAAAATGATATATCAAGATAGAAATATTTTAATGTAATGAAGTTAAAAAATTATAAGGGGGAGGGAGGGGTTCAAGTTTTATATAAGTTTTATACTAAGGGTTTTTTTTAACCTGATGTGAGTATATTGTGTGGAAGTCCGGGGGGAGGGGAGGGTTAGGGAGGGTTAGGGAGGTTGGGAAGTTTGGGGTGGGTTGAGGGGGGGGATAGGGGTGAAAATGTAATTGTAAAACTTTTGCAAAAAAAAAAAAAAGAGATGATCAGGTTGGAAATTCATCTCCCTGGTGTCAGTGAGCTACAGTGTTTAGATAATGGCTTTTTCCAGTCAGAGGATTTCACTGTCTATTATTCAGGAAAACAAATGGAGTGGTGTTTATTGTAAGCAATAAACCTGCTAGAGCACTGGAAAGCTTCTTAACTATCAGTGAATGAATTATGACCATCAGAATTCATGGCAAGCCCCTCAGCAAAACAGTTATCCAAGTCTATGCCCCAATGGCTGCAGCAACAGAGCTTGAAACAGATGGCTTTTCTGCCATGGTACAAGCAACTCTGAAACAAGTGTCCAAAAAAGACATTTGTTTACATTCTGGGAGATTTCAAAGCAAAAGTTGACAAACAAGCAGAGACAGGCATCACTGATCGTTTTTGACTAGGTGACAGCAATGATGCAGATGATAATCTCATATAATTTTTCCAAGAAAATGATTTAGGATCATGAATACATGGCTCAAACAGCACAAGTGCCGCTTATACACTTGGACCTCAAGAAATGAACTTCAACATAATGAGATTGACTATGTGCTATGCATTCATCAATGGACTAATTCAGTTCTTGCTGTTAAGACATATCCAAAAGCTGATTGTGGCTGAGATCACGAATGTTGGTGGCAAAGATTAAAGTCAAATTATGCATTATCAAAAAGGCAGTGCTTCCAAAGAAATTTGATGTCACCAAAATGTCTACCACATATATAATTGAGGTGAAAAATAGGTTTGAACTACTGGATATTGCTGAGAAAATGCGTTATGAACTGTGGCAGAAAATTCAATTGACCATTATTGGAATTGCAGACCAACACATACAAGAAGTGTGTGAAAAAGTGTAAGTGGCTCTCAGATAAAACCATCAAAATAGTTGAGCAAAGACAAGTAGCCAGGCAGCAAACAAATGTGAAGAAACAAGAAGATTGAATGCAGCTTCACAAACGGCAGCAAAAAAGTACAATGAAGTTCACTAGGCTGATTTATGTAAACAGCTTGAAGCGGAATATATTCCTGGTGTGAAGGGTTACACCTGGAATGCATTTTGGCAAGTCAAAAAGATCCGAACACTATTGCTTGTAAAGGCATCATTAAAAACAAGTAAGGGAAAGAAGAACACCCGAAGTCACAGACCAAGCCTCTCCACTACATTGGGCTAACTAGGCAATGGATACAACCAAGTCCAATAAAGCTGTCATCATGCTACTGCACCCCAAAGAAGCCACTATTAATTCTACACTAATCATCACTGGGATTAGGGGGCTACTTATCATAGGGTCATCTTCTCCTCCACTGTCGCTATCTTCATTCAACTTTGTTCCCTTGATCGGAGTTCCCGCACCATCACTGGAGGAAGGGGTGAACTCTACAATCTCAATCCCTTTTAGCACTCCCTCTTGGGGTTTAAAGGTTGCTTGTCTTCTTGGGAGCTTCATGAGTGAGGACTGTTGTTTGGGACTGGGAAGAACAATTGGCCTTTCAGTGGCCATCTTTGCCAAATTGGAAACAAATGATGCCTAGGGCTGGGCTTCCCTTTTCTCATCCGGGATGAATCCTTCCTCTCTGGGGTGTAAGATTTTCATAGTCCCTGGCTAGTGCACTTGTGGAATGCCACCAAGTCAATCTCGACCTCACCAGCCAACATGCACCACTGGTGGAGGTTGTGCTCATGATAGACAGGTGAAGATTATCTCATGGTTTAATTATCTCAGAAGTACTTGATCAGCATTGCCTGAGACCAGTCTACTAGTCAATCAGCTAGGCTCCGAAACTCTTGAATGTAGGCTGCAACGGATCTCTTCCCTTGCCTAGTTGATTTTATTTGGGTCATTGCTTTCCGGATCTGAATCATCATTTATTGTCTTCTAGCTTACTATTCACTCCTATCATTTGAGCTGACAATTTCTTATATATTTCATTGAGATGTGAGTCTGATTCTTCATCACCATTCCTCTTCTTCTTTTCCCTTGACAGAGTTTCTTTTGTTATATGTAAAAAAAAAGTCTTACACAATATTTACTTAGTTTTGCTTTCTCCAAACATGTTTTCTAATTATTCCAACTCATGATAAATAATGAATTAGTCAGAGAGATGAAATGAATACTACTTCTTATTCTTTTGCTCTTCCTATTACCATATTCTTAACCTTCTTACTTTAACTTCGCTTAACGATTGAGCTGTTGGTCTCAATTGCAATCACTAAATTAGGACTATCTATAGTTGGAACGCACAACTTCCTCCCAATTTTTATAATTTTATTAAATATTTTGATTATAATAGTAAAATCAAATATAAACTAAAGAGTGTAAAGAAGTTAAAAATGCAAGAAAAAAAACAAGAGTGAAGAGAAAAATAATGTAATAAAAAGAAATACATACTTCTGTATATATAAGTACACAGATAATCTTCCATCTACAACCATTTGTCCAAAGTTACAATATCCTCAGAGTTCCCACGATCGCAGCACCTCTGTGGTCATGTGATCACAATCTGGATACTTGGCAACCAGTTCACACTTATAACTTATTGCAGTGTCCCCCTATCACATAACTGCCATTTGAAATTTTCCCTGCTGCTTTCCCAAGAAAGTCAGTGGGGAAGCCAGCAAGGAGTCACTGTGGTAAGTCTCTCCCATCTGCACAACCTCCCTCAGGCCCTTTATGCTAAGATCACACTGGCCATTCCCACCCCTACACTTGCATCTCCATGCACACTCCTCGATCTGTGCCACACTCCTCAACCTGTGCCACACTCCACGCACTCCACGACAATGTTTCTTTTGTACCCACTTGAACCATTGCAAATTCTGACAAAACTGCACCACACACTTCCCAACCCATGCTGTACCCTCATGCACCCTTCCTGCACCTCTTGTGCACCCTCCACCTCTGCTTCACTTCCATGCAGCAAGATTTACACCATCCCTCTCATCCATTCTCCCAGACCCTCACCATGCCTCTTCACCCCCCAACCCAGCAGAACCACCACCATCCCTGGAATTTGCAACTTCCTACTCACTTTTTTTACTTTTCCACTTGTTGTGGGAAAGCTAAGCAATACATTTGCACTGACTTTGGTTCTAGGAAACTGGTAAGAAATTGCCTTGCCTAACAGTGGGACTATTTATGGTGGCAACAGGGACTGCAGGGAATGTTGTCACTTAGTATGTGATAATGTTTTTAATTCCATTGCTTACCAATGGAAATTTCAGTCCCAATTGCTATCATAAATCAAAAACTACCTATATTTCTGTTTGAAAAGAAATTGTTCCCTTGAAACAGACCTGCACAGCATCTCATTAAATTGGGCCAACCCCCAAGATATTTTATTATAGCTAACATACAAGATAACCCTTCTTCAAAGCAATGTACATAATCAAATAGATTTCCACTAGAGGAACTTCGACTGAAAAACATAGTATGTTTTAATGAATTTTTCAACCACCTTTCAGTAAAGAACTTATAAAAGTGGCTTTACAGATTCTGTTAATTTTTTTCTGATCTCTCGAGAACCTTCTGAATAAATCTAATTGGGTGCCAAGTGTAATGACTTTGCTCTGACCTATAGTGTGTGTTTTAGATGTACTGGATAATTCTGCTCAAGATCCAAAAGCCTCTGTTCTGATGTTTCTTAAGTGTATAACTTACCACCTAAACTTTTAAATGTGTAAAAGTTCAAAACAATTTTGATATCCAAACTCCCTATTCTATCAAAGTATTGGAAAAGAAGAATGTTTCACTTTTTATTTTAACAATTAATATTGCATGTTTGTAATAAATGTTTGCTTTAGCACATAAAGTATTAGTGCCTTTCTTTAGCTAAGAAACTTGCCTTGTCAATTGGCAAATGCCCATCTTAGACCTGCAGGTAATCAGAATTCCTTACATCCGTTTGTCACTGTTCATACTATCCTGTAGCACTTCTCTATATATTTATTCTAATAAAACATTCTGGCTGCTGTAAGCCTTTGTCCCTTATTTCATTCCAGATATTTAATATCCAGAGAATAGATAACACCTAATTTGTTCTCAGGACATGTAATTTTTCCACAATTTTTTGGTTTTACAAAAAAAGGATTTTTTTTTAATCTTACCTGAATGGTTTTGAGAACTCATTGCTAGCAGAATCTAATCTCTTTAATTAAGTATGACAAAGGCTGGCTTCCACATAGACAATAATCTTGAAGAGCTTCAGTATTCCAGCACATAGAAAGTATATCCAGTAAGCAGATTCATAGCCATTAGATAAACTCTCAGTCAGAAAAACATTTTATTCTGTAAAGCAACGCAATCCAGAAGAATAGTAGATTGTTCAAGTTGTTTTCAAAATGTATACCTGTAAAAAAAAGTCTTATAAATTTGAATGCTTACACAAAGAAAATTTGTATTTAAGAAGGTATGCCACCATAGACAAAGTATAAAGATAATACCTGTAATCAAATAGAAAGTACCTGTATCCCTCCCTCCCTATACATTCTACTTTTCTTTTGCTCCTGCTCTTTCATAATATGCCATGCTTTAAGTACTCTCCCTCAATAAGGAAGAGCAGCATTGGAAGGGCCTGCCACTAGTCAGTACTTTCTTTCAATACAGTATTTTTGTATCTCTTATTATATTTCTTCCTGTTCAAAACAAAACAAATTATAGTTAAGTGCCTAGCCTTCCTTAATCTGTGACCTTCAGATTACTATTATCATTAGCCACCAAGATGCCGAATTGAAGAAAATGGTTTTTCTAAAATAATATTTTGAAGAAAACGATTTGTCCTGGAAAAAAAAGGTATTTTAGGTTTTATTTAACATTAATTATTGGCACAATGATATGGTAGTATATACACATCAACTAGATAATGGCTTCACACATTAGTTACACTGTGCCACTGTGTGATACAGACAGGGATGTTTGTGTGATAACTAATATGTACTTTGTGGAAGAGCAATACACATACTTAACTGGAAGAATACTTTAAAAAGTATTCTTCTAGTTCGTACCTTCAGATTTCATAGTCTCATCCTTGTTTTTTTTCTTGGCAACAATGCAAAAGTGATTAATCACCATCTTGTTCAAAAATTATTTTAGTTTTTCTCAGTTTAGTCTAATGTCTCCAAGATCACACTACCACCTTAAGACAGGCAATCAGCAATTAAAAGAAATCTGAATGTATTGTTTTTACAAGGTAAATTCTTGACACCACTACTAAGCTGAGCAGTCAACACCAAAAAGTGAGAAAATTGTTTTATTGCTTCATATCATTCAGGGTATAAACATTATTTTTATGAAAAAGGGGGAAAGCATATTGCTCTACAACAGTATTAACATATACAAACAGTTCATGGAGTATTGTATTGTATTGTTTTGTATTATATTATATTTTTCAAATACTAATTGTGAGAATTACTGAAATAATATGTTCTTTGTTATTAAGTATATTTTATCAGAATAGAAATAGGTGCCTCTTCTTTATTTGCTTTATTAAAACTTTAAAAAGGAAGTTTCATGAAGATCACCTGTGTTCATTTGATGTCTTGCAGTACACAGTTTTAATTATTTTCTCATTTAAAAACTACCATAACTTTTGTAACTAATTATTCGGCATTTTTTATATTTTCATCTTTTCTTCCGTCTTTCATTACCTCTAAAATTATTCAGTGTAGTATAGTGGTTTAAAGTGCTAGACTAGGCCAGAGAAATCCAGTGCAAATGCAAATATAGAAATTCCCTGTTTACTCTGGGCTACTCATTTTATTTCAGTCCTATGTACAAAACTTTATAGGGAAGGAATAAAATACTGTTTTCAGTTCCTGAAAGAAAGGCAGGAAAGAAATCAAATAAATTACCATTATACTCCTTCATTCTCCTTACAATAATCAACATCATTATGTAAATCTGCAAATCTTTGTTCCCATCCTGGTCTGCCAATTTTTCCTTTGCATTTTCCTTTTTTTTGGGTGGGTGGGTGGGTGGGGGCTCATTCTCTAATATATATTTCTTTCTGGGCTTTTGCCAGCCTTCTTTTGTTCTAGTTTAATGCTCCCCTATCAGCCCTTCAAGGCATATCAGGGCTTCCATGAATGTTCTTTATTGCAGTAAGGAAGACTAGCAAAATCTTCAAAGCCTATCCAAGTTTCCCAATGCTTAAACAATATCAAGATGGAGATAGTTTTTCTCAAACTTTCCCTTTATCTCAGGACTGTATAATCTTTTTTCAAAATCTCTCCTTAAGGACTCATTCTCCCTTCACTCTTAACAACATTATTATGACTTCCCCAAGGTTAACTTCATAAGCCTTTAAACACATGCTTTTGTCAGAATCAACCCCTCATCCCATACATGAAGCCAGGTCCAGCACTTATATTAAGGACAATGGCAGAGAATCACATCATATATGTGTTGCTCTCCTAGCCAAATTGTCAAAAATGGGCTAAATCTTGGTATGATGTTAAACTAATTAACCAACAATGGGTCATTGCCCTCAATGAGGGGCAAAAGATGAAAAATCACCTTGGTGCAATCTGGAGGAAATTCTACTGGCAGACCTCAGACAAACAATTCACACTTGAGTGTTCTGACCCAGCCTTTGCAAGTACTACTCAACTTCTGACTTGTGAGGAAAACCCCTTTACAAGGCGGGAATAAGCTGCATTCACAGAAAAAGCTCCAGGTAACAAGTCCTTAGATGTTTCAACAAGCAATAGCAGTTTCTGCTCACACCGGCTGAGCTAATTGAAATTCTCTGAGTTCCCCACAGGGAGGTTCAATTAGCATTCCAATCCCAACACAGAGTCCTGACTAACTTGGATATTGGCAAAGAAATCCTGGCAAGGAAATTCAACGAGAGGTAAATCTCCTGTAGCACAAATGGTTGCCGATGGCAACTAGCGATGGCAACCACATCCCTCCTCTTTTATGTTCCAGCCAGGGAGGGGCTTGTTAACATCTCCTTCTGGAGAGCCCTCCGTTGCTCTCCTCTCTGTGCACACGCACATCTGGGACAAGCCCCAGCTGTTCCTTCCCTTCACTCAGCTCAGGCCTTGAAAACAGCTGTCTCTGCCTGAGCGTGAGTAGAGGGGCCCTGCTCTGCATCTGTCTCTGAGTCTTCTTGCTCCTCAGAGCCTTCCGCAGGCTCCGATGTAAACCCAGGCACCCCCTCCACCTCCTCTGACTCATCTGATTCGACTGCCAGCTCCACAAATGTGAGCATACACTCACATTTTCAGTTCTGGACAAAGCAGTTGTTACATTATGTGACGCCGACCTCTGCCTGGTTCTGACAGTCTGGATGCGGCCGTGAAGAGAACTTCTTGTGGAATGCCTGCACCAAAACAGGAGCATGCACAGTGGCCACATCCTCCCATGTGAACTCCTCTGTCCATAGCCCTTTCACTCAATCAAGTACTGCCTTTAGCCACTGGGAATTTTGGATGCTGGCGACCTCGTACTCGAGAGAGCTGTCTCCATCACACGTTCAGATGGGGGACATTCTGGTCAGCGGAGTGGACAGGCCAGTCATTCTGGAACCAGGAGGGACCAGTGAAAGATCGGATGTACTCTGAGTGTGCATGGCAATGCCAGGCGATAAGCAACTGGGTTAACAACAGCTTCAATGGGGGAAGGGCCTAGGTATCGGTGATCCAATTACTTGACATGCTGGTCGGACGGAAGGTGCCGGATTCACAGCCATACCCGATCTCCCATAGCCAATGCCAGCATATCACACTGAGACCAATCAGCGTCTTTCTTATAATCTGCCTTGGCTTTATCCACTTGCTGTTGCACCGATCGATGGACAGCCTGTAATTCAGCAAGATAGTCATTAGCTGCAGGAACTGGCGAGTCGAGTTGCATGAGGGGGAAAAAATGAGGATGTTATCCAACACTGGCCAGGAAAGGTGTCATCTGCAGTGTTGCAAGTTGTTGAGAGCAAACTCGGCTAATGCAAGATAGTCTACCCAATTTCCCATTTCTGATTCACAAAGCAGCACAGATATTGTTCCAGAATTCTGATCACTTTCTCGGTTCCGCCATCTGTTTCCGGATGATACAGTATGTCACAGAAGTGGGTACACCCCCTCACATTTTGTAAATATTTAAGTATATCTTTTCATATGACAACACTGAAGAAATGACACTGAGTTACAATATAAAGTAGCGACTATACAGCTTGTATAACAGTGTAAATGTGCTGTCTCCTCAAAATAACGCAACACACAGCCATTAAGGTCTAAACTGCTGGCAACAAAAGTGATTTCACCCTAAGTGGTAATGTCCAAATGGAGCCCAAATTGTCAATATTTTGTGTGGCCACCATTATTTTCCACCACTGCCTTAACCCTCTTGAGCCATAGAGCTCACCAGAGCTTCGCAGGTTGCTACTGGAGTCCTCTTCCCCTCCTCCATGATGATGTCACGGAGCTTATGAATGTTAAGAGACCTTGCACACCTCCACCTTCCATTTCAGAATGCCCCACAGATGCTCAATAGGGTTTAGGTCTGGAGACATGCTTGGTCAGTCCATCACCTTTACCCTCAGCTTCTTTAACAAGGCAGTGGTCATTTTGGAGGTGTGTTTGGGGTTGTTATCATGTTGGAATACTGCCCTGTAGCCCAATCTCCGAATGGAGGGGATCATGCTCTGCTTCAGTATGTCACAGTACATGTTGGCATTCATAGTTCCCTCAATGAACTGTAGCTCCCCAGTGCTGGAAGCATTCATGCAGCCTCAGACCATGACATTCCCACCACCAAGCTTGACTATAGACAAGACAAACTTGTTTTTGTACTCCTCACCTGGTTGCCGCCACACATGCTTGATACCATCTGAACCAAATAAGTTTTTCTTAGTCTCATGAGACTACAGGACATGGTTCCAGGAATCCATGTCCAAAGTCTGCTTGTCTGCAGCAAATCATTTGTTGGCTTTCTTGTGCATAATCTTTAGAAGAGGCTTCTTTCTGGGACAACAGCCCTGCAGACCAATTTGATGCAGCGTGCGGTGTATGGTCTGAGCACTGACAGGCTGACCCTCCCACCCCTTCAACCTCTGCAGCAATGCTGGCAGCACTCATACGTCTATTTCCCAAAGCCAACCTCTGGATATGATGCTGAGCATGGGCACTCAACTTCTTTGGTGGACCATGGCGAGGCCTCTTATGAGTGGAACCTGTCCTGTTAAACCGCTATATGGTCTTGGCCACCCAGCTGCAGCTCAGTTTCGGAGTCTTGGCAATCTTCTTATAGCCTAGGGCATTTTTATGTAGAGCAACAATTCATTTTTTCAGATCCTCAGAGAGTTCATTGCCATGAGGTGCCATGTTGAACTTCCAGTGACCAGTATGAGAGATTGAGAGCGATAACACCAAATTTAACACACCTGCTCATTGTAACACTAATGCATCACATGACACCAGGGAGGGGAAAATGGCTACTTGGGCCCCATTTGAACATTATCACTTAGGGGAGTACTCACTTTTGTTGCCAGCAGTTCAAACATTAATGGCTGTGTGCTGCATTATTTTGAGGGGACAGCACATTTACACTGTTATACAAGCTGTATACTCACTACTTTACATTGTAGCCAAGTGTCATTTCCTCAGTGTTATCACATGAAAAGATATACTTAAATATTTACAAAATGTGAGGGGATGTACTCAATTCTATGACATACTGCCTTCAGCAGCCCTTTCCAGAACTCTGCCATAAATTGAGCCCCCGTATCCGAAATGACCTGTCAGGTAGGCTGTGCAGCCAGAAGACATGTTAAATGAACATGCAAGTTGTGGCACGGGCTGTCGGCAAACCACAAGGGATGAAACATGCAATCTCTGTAAGCAGGTCCACTACCACAAACACTGTCATGAACCCAGAAGATGGAGACAAATCTATTAAGAAATCCATGGAAATTTCTCCCAAGGGTCTCTCGGGCATCGGCAATGGCTGGAGCAGACCTGGTGGGGCTCCCGTTGCCTCCTTTCGAGGTCTGGACAGATCATTAAAACCTTGAAGCACTGAGAAAAACCCAAAAGCTGTCCCCTAAACAAGTGAGGCGGACACTATACTTCAATCGATTTAATTTTATGTTAAAGTACTTACCAGGGGGGAAGAATTTTCTAGGAGATGCCTTGTAAATTCTACATGCTAGCCAACTACATAGCTTGTTATCGTATCTGTGCTGCTGTAAAAGGGCTAGTGGGCAAAAAGCAAAAGCTGTTGTAGCAGGTGGCTAATTCCTCAGCACCCTGGAAAGAGGTCTCCATGGGTTTCATTGTTGGATGACGGGAAAGCTCTGGAAACACTCTAATTTGAGTTACCACCAATCCTTTTTCCAAAGAAGTATACTTTGTAGCATGCCAATGATCCCCTCTGCATGAACCCTGGCAAAATTTTTCATTCAACACATTTATCATGGGGATCACAAGAGGATCATAAGTGATCATGGAGTGCAGGTTCAATTCTCATTTTTGATAGGCATTTTTTGAAATTATTAGAAAACTACCCAGCGTCTAAGTTCCTCACATCATCCTCAAACTATAGGTGTCTGTGAATGTAACAATGGTGTAATGGACCAATATTTTTTGATGTTTTGTCAATTACCAGCAAGACAATTGGACAGAATTACTCCCATTTGCAGAATTAGTGTATAATATGGGTGTCAAACTCGCCTCATCGCATTGCTGTCATGTAACGTTTCACAATGTTTTTCCCATTCATGGAGCAAGGGTGGGCATGGCCTGCATGTGACACACCTAGCCCGCGGGCTGCCACTTTGACACCCCTGGTGTATTACAACATAGCACATAGCAGCATTTCCAGGTTGCAACTGGTAGAGACTTTGTATGCTGGAACCAAGAAATGCCTAAATGCCTTTCCCTGAGTGGATAAAGCAATTGCAAACTACTTGGTCACTGGTCCACCAGGTGTTACATGAGGCTACAGAAAGTTTTTAAAAATATGCTGACAAAGAGAGAGCCCCGCAAAAGGACTTTCGTGTGGGGGTGAAGTTTATAAGTCTACCAAATATCTGCAATCTTCGAGAAAGCTTGGTTCTAAATTTGTGGCTCTTTCTCCATTATAAAAATTATTAACCTTGTAACTGTTGAACTAAAATTACTAAAAAACCTTAGGAAGATTCACCCCATCTTCCACTGTAGTCTATTTAACGTGGCCAAAACCTCCTTACTACAAAGATCCCTCATCATTCAGGGAGAGCAACATTACAAAGTGAAGGAAATTTTAGACTCATGTCTACATAGGGGCAAACTCCAATACCTGATTTCTTGGAAACATTTCTCCTCATCGGAAGCTGAATGGGTGGCCACCCAACGGATGCAGGCACCTAATATCTTGCACAGGACCCATGCCCAGTATCCTGATAAGCCATGCTAAATATTAATTTTTCTGTTCCTTTCCGTTTCCAGGACTAACACAAGGAGGGCAGAATGTCAGCTGCCACCTTGTCACTCCTATTATGTGGTGACAGATTGCCATGAACTGTGGGGGAATGAAGGGAGGTGGATGCTTGGGGGTGGGGTGGGGGACACCGAAAGTAGAAGCCATTTTGAGATGCTGCTCCTAGGTCACCCATCTACAAAAAGGGAAAGCTACATACCAACCTGGATTCACCAATTATAATAGAAACATCTTGTAAAAACTTGATTGGTGGGCAAGAGGCAGACATGTGGGGGGGAGTAGAACTTAGTGATTTGGCGTACATATCACAGCACATGTTCTGGCTTTGCATTACTGTAGTTCACTTGATCTCTATTAAACTATCTATTTCTCAACAAATGGAGCTAATAATGATTCTTACTTAGAGCCTGTAGTACAGTGGACTAAAGCACTGTTATTGACTGTTATTAACATCTGCTGCTTGCAATTACTGCAAGTTCAAATCTCACCAGGCTCAAGGTTGACTCAGCCTTCCATTCTTTCAAAGATAGATGAAATGAGGATCCAGATTGTGGGGGCAATAAGCTGACTTTGTATAAATATACAAAAGTATGAAGGCTTTGTTTAATGCATTG
Organism: Arizona elegans; assembly: GCA_022577455.1. Taxonomy (NCBI): domain Eukaryota; kingdom Metazoa; phylum Chordata; class Lepidosauria; order Squamata; family Colubridae; genus Arizona; species Arizona elegans. Next base: position 164,573,171 of record JAKOOJ010000001.1, read on the forward strand.
TAAGCCGCCCTGCGTCTCTGGAGAAGAGTGACATATAAATTAAAAAAAGCAAAGGAAAAGCAAGCAAGCAAGCATAGGTCCCCAACCCCAGGGCTGAGGCCCACTACTGGGCCTTAAGCCTTTTGTAACTGGGCCATGAAAGTGGAAGGTGAGTGCGTGCATGCATCCCCGCTCACATAAGCGGGTGAGCACAGGTGCTCCATTGTGCAAGCAGCATATGCAAATGAAGTTGCATGCAACCTTGCCAGCTACTCACATGGAATCATACACCCTTCCCTCCTTGCCAGTCCAGAAAGCCAAAAAGGATGGAGAATTCTAAATTTAAAGGATCAATCTGAGGCAGGTCTGACAAAAGATGTTTTGGTTTACTTCTTGAGGAGAAGCATAAAAGAAGAGATATTAATCACTTTGAATAAAAGTTGAGGATTGATGGTAAAGATATAAGCATTTTGAAAAAAAGAAAGAATTACTCAGTTTTTACAGAACTTTTAAAAACAAAGGTCCAATTTCTTTAGGATAAATTGGAGAGTGATCTCTACTTTGCACCAACAAAGATTTAGACTGAATTTGTTTCAGAAAGCTTCATTACTATATGTGGGACACAACTGGAATAGGAGTCAATGAAATTGCTTCAAAAAGCAACAGATATTCAACTCCAAGATACATAACAAGTTGTGGAGATGGGAACCACAGATAAAGGTTTTGATAGTTTCTTTGCCTAAATAGAATTTAAAATATGTAACATGGAATATAAATGGGGCTAATGCCCTTCACAAGAGGAAGATCCTTCACTATTTGAAAAAAAAAATGAATCAAGATGTGATACGTTTGCAAAAAATATCAGGAAAAAAAGGTTTAAAACATTTGATAACTACAACTTTGGGAGATGAATTTATATCGGCAAATGGAAAAGTTAAATGGAGTTGTTTTATACATAAAATCAAAACTGAAGACACATCTCTTATTGACAGAAGAACATTGTAGATATGTGGTGGTGGAAGTGAAGACGCAGGGGATGATGATGATGATATTCGTTGCATAGTTAGCCAGATGTTCAGATTGGGTTTGGCATTTTTGTCTACCAAGCAAGTCTTTTCCAGGGATCTGGATTAGGCAGATGTGAATGTTTGATAGTATTACAGATATCATTGCAGGATGTACCGCATTTTTCGGAGTATAAGACGCACTGGAGTATAAGACACAGCTTAGTTTTTGGGGAGGAAAATGGGGGGGGGAATCTGCCTACCAGGTATTCATCTGGTTAGCGTCCTTAGTCTGGTCAGCTTCAGGACATTGTTTTTATCCCATGCCTGGGGATAAAAAACAGCTTCTAAAGCACAACTGATCTTTGGAGAGAGAAGCATTGAGAAAAGCAGGCAAATCACGGAGATCGCTTTACTTGCTAGCGCATCATTAGGGCTGAAAAAAACCCTTCACCGCTGAGAGTCAGAGGGAGCAGGGGAAAATCACTTCACTGAAAAAAAGCTTCTAAAGCACAGCTGAGAGTCGGAGGTAGATGCTTCACTCGCTAGCACGTTAGGGCTGAAAAAAAGCTTCAAAAAAGCTACATTCGGAGTAAGATACACCCAAATTTTCAGCCTCTTTTAGGAGGGAAAAAAGTGCATCTTACACTCCGAAAAATACAGTAAGCTGTTCCAAGTAAACCCTCCTTTTTGAAAGCTGACTGATGCTGAATTTGATGTTGATGGTTATCAACTGGTGCATTACTATTGGGACTACCTTTGCTTGTTTCTGCCCATTATTATAATTATGGTTCGTCACAGTCAACAAGATGTTCAGATTGGGTTTGGCATTTTTGTCTACCTATCGAGTCCTTTCTAAGGATCTGGGATACCGTGGAATAGGCAGATGTGGATATTTGATGGTGTTACAGATATTGTCAAACAATAGAAGCTGTTCCAAATAAAGCTGCCTTTTGCAATTGACTTGATGGTGGGTTTTTCAATGCCAATGGTGTTCAAGTGGTGCTCCAATTGTTTGGGATTGCACCTAAGGCATCTATTACTATTGTGACTACCTTTGCTTGCTTTTGCCACAGTTGTTCTATTTCTATTTGCAGGTTTGTATTTTGTGATATGCACTCCAATTCTTTCGCTTCTATTCTGCTGTCTCCAGGTACTGCCACATCCACTATCCTGATTTTTTTGTCTTTATTGACAATTGTTATCATTATATTATTATGGTTAATCTTCAATTCGATTCACAGTCTGGAACTGGTAAAAACTTAACAGTTCAAGTCCTAATCAAGGACCTACAGTAAGAGCTATTAAGATAGTTCCTGAGAATATAGGCATAATGGTATCATACATGTTGTGGGCCAAATGTTTATTTGGATCTGAAAGTCCCTTTCAGCCAGTCTGTTGCTTGCTGCCATAGAATGGAAGGAGGGTATAGGGGGAAAATTACACTGCAGCTTTGCAACTGCTGTTATCTCCAAGGCTGAGTCAGTTTGCTCTCGTATGCGGTTGCCTAACTACAAGGGGGTTGGGCTGTATACTGTGTTTGAAGTTGATGTGCTCGGGCGTTTTCCCTCATACCGTGTTTCCCTGAAACTAACACATGTCCGGATAATAAACCCAATTGGGCTTTTGAGTGCATGCGGTAAAATAAGCCCCCCCCAAATATAAGCCCCCCCAATACTTAGACCCATGCACAGCTGCTGCACAAACAACACATGAGGAAGCGAGGCTGGAGGGGGGGGGAAAGGGAGGGGAAACATGCCCATGCCCCACAAACACCTGCTATTCATGCAGAACGGCCTTTTCAGTGAGCTGGATGCACTGCTGCCACTCAGGAGAAGAAGAGAGAAAAGAGGCGCTGCGAGAGAGCCCATTTCTGACGTTCTGCTCCTTCCGGGTGGCAGCAGCATGTTCAACTCCCCAAATCTGGTTTGCCAATCTCGGCCAGCGAGGGGGAGTGGCAGGTGGGGAGGGATGGGGAAGGAAAGAAATGGAATGGTGTGTTTTGGCACTCCTATTTCAGCCTACAGTCCGAAGAAGTGTGCGAACAGGTTAGTGCATGCCTGCCAAGCAGGCCCTTCATCCCCACAGAGGCTGCGAGCTACTGGGGGGCTGCATGGAGACGCGTGGGGGGGGGGTCAGACTGCTCTCCCCTGTCTTAACTTTGGCTGCCTCCGCCACGTGCAGGCCCAATTTCAAGGACCCAGCATCTTTCTTTCGGGATCATCTGGAGTAGTACGGCTTTGCAAGAAAAGAAGAGGCCCCCCCTCACACATCTAAACACAGCCCCCAAGCAGCTCGCAGCCTGCGTGGGGACAAAGGGCCCACTTGGCAGGCACAGCGGTCTGGGATTGAAGCCTGTTTCCTGGAAAGGCAATGTGAAAGAGAGATGGGCCAGGTGCTCCCAATCAGAGTTCCAGGTCCAAGGGCTGCAGTGAAAGCCCGCTGCAAAGGCAAGGGCTCACACCATCCAAGAAAACACTTCCAGTGAGGGGCTTCGAGAGTTAAAGTGATGGCACCTTTGCAAGAACAGTTCCCCTTGTAGAAAGAAAAATCTGGGTCTTTCAGCGAGAAGACAAATTCAACATTTGTCTTTGTACAAGGTTGACTCAGCCTTCCATCCTTTCTAAGGTAGGTAAAATGAGGACCCAGATTATGGGGGCAATAAGCTGACTTTGTATAAATATACAAAAATTATGAAGGCTATTGTTTAACGCATTGTAAGCCGCCCTGAGTCTCCGGAGAAGGGCGGCATATAAATCAAATAAAAAAAAAAAAAAACACGTTCCTCTGCGTGTGGCAGAGGCAGCCAAAGTTAAGACAGGGGAGAGCAGTCTGACCATGTTCTGTTCACAGTGCACTTTATATGAAAAAAAAGAAAAAAGGTAGAATCCTACTGAAGATACACTAACCTGCTCGCACACTTCGTCAGACTGTAGGCAGAAAGAGGAGTGCCAAAACACAACATTCCATTTCCTTCCTTCCCCACCTGCCACTCCCCCTCACCGGCCGAGATCGGCAAGCCAGATTTGGAGTGTTGAACTCGCTGCCGCCGCCCGGGAAGAAAAGAACGTCCACGTGGATGGCAGGTGCATGTGGGGCATGTTCCCCTCCTTACCCCCCACCTCGCCTCCTCACGTCGTGCTGTTTGCACGGAAAGCAATGAAAAAGCTGCCACGATTGCTGGAGGCAGCGGCCTGAGTGGCACCGGTGAAGCAGCTGGTCAGCCTCCGGGTCTGAGTTTAGGGATAAGACCCCCTGATAATAAGGCCAAATTTTGGGGGTCAAAAGAAAATAAGACCCTGTCTTATTTTCATGGAAACACAGTAGCTTGCTTGAAACAATTTGCTTTCGGTTTGTTCCTAGTAAAAGTACTTTTCTCTAAATCTATGGAGCCAAGGATTTTTCTTTCTTAGGAAATGAGCAGAAGCAGCCCTGACATTAAGCAAGCTATCCTTTAATGGTCAACCAGGAGACAGCAGTCTACCGTGGGGACCAAGCATCCAATGTCCAACCATGGGAGTGAGCTGGAGGAAATTGGAGCTACAGCTGGCTCCCCCACTAGACATCACCGGGCTCAAAGTGAGGCAGAATGGCAAGAGGGGCAAAGGGAATACCACCACCCCCAGAGAGAAGCCCAGAGGAAGCCATGCTGAACCAGATCCTGTCCCTGATACAACAGGTTAGGGGGAGTCAAAGACCCCAAGAGCCTCTTGCACAGACAGCTGCTCAAGGTTCCTGGGTAACCCCAGACCAAGCTGCGCAAGCCACTCCACCTGCAGGGACTGTTCCTCAAAGGTACCAGGCCCCAAAGGTCCCAGCCTTGGGTGTTAAGTATGGGGGAGACCCTGAACAATTGGGGTTCTTCCTGGTGCAAGTCTGGAACTACATGCAGAAGTATGGGGCCGAACTAGACACGGCAGAAGCCCGGATGAATAACCATAGCCCTGGAGGGGGCAGCGGTGGAGTGGATGGTCTCCCTCTACAATGACAATGCCCCCCAGCTACAGAACTATAACCACTATGACCAGGGTTACTATGGTAACCCTTCGCCAACGGTTCAAGGATCCACTGGCTGAGAGCAAGACTAGGATCCCAATAAAGACTATCACCGAAGGATGACAGTCAGTGACTACGTATACCCAGGAGTTTTGAGCTTTCAACCATGGAATCCTTCCCAAGCTCTAAGCTTGTTAAAAATCAGCTCTTTTAAAGTCTAACACGCTGATTTGATTATATTCTATTGTTTGTGTTTGCATTATATTGAATTCCAATATGTCATGATCACTCTCCCTCAAAGTTCCAGCAGCTTCAATCCCCTCTATAACTTGTTCTCTGTTAGTAAGAATTAGGTCTAGTATAGCTGTTTCTCTAGTTCCCTCCTCTACCTTTCGGATGGCAAATTTGTCAGCTAGGTTGGTCAGGAATGTCTTCAATCTCCCACTTGATGCAAAGTTTGTTCCCCAGTTGATGTCAAGGTAAAGTCCCCTATTACTACTGTCGTGTGTTTCTACATACATTAGTTAGCTGATTAGCAAAAAGTTCATCTATTTCTTCTGCTTGGTTGGTTGGTCTGTAGTATACACCTATGGCAATTGTCATTCCTTTTTCCTTTTATATTGACCCATATATATTCTAGGAGGGTTTCTTTTGAACAGTTTGTATCCTTCCATCAGTACATTCCAGGCATTAATTTCGTCCCACCAAGTTTCAGTATTAGCAACTATATCATACTTGTACTAGTACTTCAAGTTCACCTTGTTTGTTCCCCATATTTTGAGTGTTGTATATCAGCATTTGAGTTCTTTATGGCTGATCCTGACCCTTTTAGGCCTTCTTGTATCTCCTACTTTATATCTGAGTTTTTGTTCCTTCCCATCACTCCCTACCTCATTGTTTGATTAACTATTTTGGGATTAAGTACTAAAACACGTTCAGTGTCTTTGTCAGATCCCTAAAAGTGATACTGCCATTCAATTGGGAGAAGGGGGAGACTTGGATTCGATTTACAAACATTGCCTGTGTCAGCAGATATTTTACAGTCTATATCCTGGCACTAAAGAGCCCTGAGATTCCCTTAACGTTGAGGAATAAAGGAGAAACGATGTGAATACATACTTTTCCGGTTCTCAGGGTAGCTGGTAAAGAAAACGGACGTTGGCCTACATGAACGTCCCTTTTCTGCTCGCTGCGACAACAATCCCTGCATGGGTATTCTTCACTCCTATTGGTTTGACTGAGTGCCAATAATTTCCCTCTGTATTTTATTTTATTTTATTTTTATTTTTTTTATATATGCCGCCCTTCTCTGGAGACTCAGGGCGGTTTACAATGCGCTAAGCAATAGCCTTCATGTTGTCTGTTAAAATGAATACATGTTTGTTGGGGACCTGGAGGCGGAAATGAAGTAATGCCAAGCGCACTGCTCGCAACTCCAGCCAATTGATACTGTGTGTTTTCTCTAAATGTGATCAAGTGCCCTGTGCTAGTTGAGATTGCAGATGGGCACCCCATCCGCAAAGGCTGGCATCCGTGGTCAGCATGACACGTTCGGGCTCCAGAAAGACTGATCCGGTTTGAATGGCTGATGATATCCACCATCGAAGGGACAACCTCACCCTAGGTGACATTGCTATCTTAGTTAGAGTGTTGCCGCGTCCGTCTCTGGAATGGTAATAGGAACCAGTGTAGTTGACGTGAGTGGCGACGTGCCCACAGCACTAACGCTATGCAAGAGATGAGTTTTCCCAATAATTGGGACAGCAGAAGCAAGGGAAGTTTCTTTTGGGACAGCACGTGTGTCACAAGATCCCTTATGCTGGTCTGACGGTCTGGAGACAGGTAAACTAGTCCCTGCACAGAATCTATTACCGCACCAAGGTGCAAAATGCGTGTTGTTGGAATTAGGTGACTTTTGTCCATTTTGAGTGTGAACCCGTGACTCTGCAAGGAGTGAATCACTGTCCCTCTGTCTCATTCCACTTGGGTCATAGAGGACAAGAGGATCAAAATATCATCCAGGTAACAGACCATACGGACAGGAACTTCTTGGACTGACGCCGCCAAGGCCGCTAAGATTTTGGTGAACATCCGCAGTGCCGACAAGAGGCCAAAGGGCATGGCCCTGTATTGAAAATGGCGGCCTGCGTAGGCGAACCGGAGAAATTGACTGTGTGCAAGATGAATTGGCACATGTAAATATGCCTCCTTGAGATCCACCGATTGCATCAGATCTCCCTGCTGAATGCATCCCAGGATGGATCTGAGAGAATGCATCATGAAGCGTCGATACAACACATGGAGGTTGAGCTGTTTCAAATTTAGAATTCCCCTCCAGCCCCCCAAACTCTTGGGTACCAGAAACAATATTGAATAAAATCCGTTCCGTTCCTGATCTACCGGGACCGGCTCGATGGCCTCTATGTCCAACAGGTGTTGATTTCGAGTTCCATGAGGTGCCGCTTCTGAGGTTGTGCGGACAACGGGCACCGTACATAATGGTTTGGAGGGGTGGAGGTGAATTCCAAGGTGAGTCCGCAGGTGACTGTGCGGAGTATCCATGCACCCGTCATAGAAAGTTCCCACTGGTGGTAAAATGGTTGGAGCCTGCCGCCAATAGGAAGGTGTGGCGGTGAGTCACTTGCCCCGACGGAAGGAACGGGATCCTGTGCCTCAAAATGGTCTCTTGAATTGGGCCTGACGTCTGCCACGGTCACGAAAAGCAGCCTGTTCTGAAGGGAAATATCCTTGGGGCGCGAATTGTTGAATAGCACCCACCAGGTCTTGGGTCAGCCCGAAAAGGCTGTCATGCGTAAGGTGAGTATCTGCGATCTGGTCTTCTATACGATGAAGGCAGCACCTTCTTCCTATCTCGGCCTTCAACTAATACAGGATCTAGGGCCGCACCAAATAGAGAGGATCCCTTATAGGGAGCCACCGTGAGCCTCCATTTTGACTTCATGTCGGCTCTCCAATGTCAGAGCCACAATAGTCGATGAGATGTCACAGTGGATGCGAGAGTGTGGGAGGCGAACGTCGCCACGTCCAAGGAAGCGTCTGCCAAATATTCGGCTGCAGCCACTAATTTAGTCACGTCCTGATGGAGTCTGGCTTCTTCTGGAGGTAAACTGTCCTGTAACTGGCGAAACCAGATTAGGGATGCCCTGTTAAAAAAAAAGGCTGAGGTTGCTGCATGAATGGCCCAGGCAGCCGCCTGGTGTGTTTTACGAAATGACATCTCAGCTATTATTATTATTATTATTATTATTATTATTATTATTATTATTATTATTATTATTATTATTTCTATACCGCCCTTCTCCCGAAGGACTCAGGGCGGTGTACAGCCTATTTAAAAATACAGACAAAACAACAGTATAAAATTTAAAATAATTAAATAAGGTGGCTCAGATTTAAAACCCCAATAAATTTAAATACCCCAATTTAAAAACTATTCTGTTGATAGTCCGGCCTGGCGGAACAACAGGGTCTTCAATGCGCAGCGAAACACCCAGAGGTCGGAGATCTTACGAATTTCCGGGGGCAGTTCATTCCACAGGGCTGGGGCTCCCACAGAGAAGGCCCTCCCCCTGGGTGTCGCCAGCCGACATAACTTGGCTGATGGCACCCTGAGGAGACCCTCTCTGTGGGAACGGACTGGTCGGTGGGAGGCTATTGGTGGCAGAAGACGGTCTCGGAGGTACCCAGGTCCTATGCCATGGAGTCCTCCATCTTAAGACCTTCTCCTACATGACTAGCAAGAACCGATGAGGAAGTGAGACTAGCCACAGGCTCGTCCACAGATGGCAATTGCAGCAAGGCATCAAGCTTGGGGCTGAGCAGTAGAGCTTCTTGTCATGACAATTAGGTCTGGAGAGAGACCCAGGGTGCTCCCACGGCCTTTGAATCACCTGTGAAGAGATCTGGGCAAGGCACAAAGTCATGGTCAGGCTTAGGCAACATGAACAAATTTTCATTCAGATTGACTGGTTCCTGGGAAAGAGAAGCTGAGTCAAGCACCTTCCCCATGTTAGTGGCTACCTTTGCCTTATGTAAAAGTGACTTAAACAAGGAAGGTCTAAATAACCCCGGAAAGGCCGGTTTAGCCGGTATCATTCCTTCATTGTCCGAGAATTCAAATTCTTCTAGATAATCATCATCTCGAACAGATTCCTCCAGGTGGCCATAGATGGTGCTGTCGGGGCAATAGAAGCAGCGCAGTGTGTACTGGCGCTGCCTTCTAATGGGTTTAAGAAGCTGCCCTGCTGTAGGCCCATTTGGAATATGCGTGTAATCGCTTGTGAAACTAGGGATTGAAAATCCAAGGACTGGCCATAGCCTTGCCCCTCCCCAGCACGGAGGCCCGCTGAAGTAGGGGTGAACGTTGCCTCAGGAATGTTATGTGTTATCTGAGGGGAAATAGACATGGGCCCTGAAGGGATTGGCAGAGGTGGGTCAGGTCTCCCCTGAACACAGGCAAAATTGTGCCCCTGTTGATCCAATACGAGGTCACCCTGTGGCCATCCCATATTGTCAACCCCCTGAGGGGTTAAGCCGGGCATTGCAGTCTGCTAGCTCACTGCAGCGTCTGGAGCCAAAACAGGTAAGAGAATCAGGTTGCGTCTGGAGTTTTGCCTTATTAAATTGGTGCTCTAAGGCATTGTGCCATCGCCTGGCATCTTTATCAGTCCCAATGACCGCTTTGATGGACTTGGTCAACTTAGATGTGCACGACTGCACTACTGCGTGGGTTTTGGCCTTCTTCTTCCCTGAAGGTTTGGGTGATGGAGCCCTAGATGGCGAGGTGTCCTGCTCTATGTCGGAAGACAGAGCAGAGTCTGCCATTGCCCTGAGAAAGGTTGTTTTGGCCGAAGGGTAATAATTAGTATTAAACACTAACAACCCGCCCCAGCAAGGATGACACCGCAGGGACGATTATTATGAAAGCAAACATCCCTTGCGAACATAGTGTTGTCTTGATGTTTGCGATGCCGTCAGGAGGGAGGGCAGTGAAGGACCCATGTCCCCAATCCCTCGCTTTGCTTAAAGCTTGGCTTGATCAAAGTCCAGAGCTTACACAAGTCGCTGCCAAAGCTCGATGGCTTCAGAAATTGGCGTCAGCCAAACAATGCCAACTGGCGGCCCCCAAGGGGGAGCCTTCTCTGTGGGGGCACCTATCTGGAATGAGCTCCCCCCGGAGATACGGAGGATCCCGGATCTGCGCACCTTCCGCCGCGCTCTAAAGACCTTATTATTTCACCAGGCGGGCCAGACCTAATTTTCTCCCTCTTTTATAAAAGATTTTTAATTTTTAATATCTTTTAGTATTTTATATATTCAAATTTTAAATTGGTTTTAAATAGTTCGGGGTTTAAATTTGACTGGGCCAAAACTATTTAATTTGATTTTAATTCTACTTTTAAATTTTGTATGTATGTGTTTTACTGTTTGGCTGTGCACCGCCCTGAGTCCTTCGGGAGTAGGGCGGTATAGAAATCAAATCAAATAAATGAATAAATAAATAAATAAAGGTGACCCAAAATGGCAGGCGCAATCAGTAATTTCTCCTCAGCGCCGTCTCAGCCGATGCAGAAACCGAACCAATCAACGGCTTTGGAAAAGTTGGTTGCCAAATGCAGCACCACAATGGCAGGCACAAGCAGGGTCTTATCCCCTTAGCGCCGCCACCGCCAAACCCACAAGCAAAATGGCGGAAAACGTCAACCGCCGCGAAGCGTCCTTCCAACTAACAGAGTATGCCATACCTTTGGCAGGGACCCCGATGCCACCTGTGGTGCGGAGAGCTGTGAAGGTGAAGGTGATTATACCGGCAAGCAGGGAAATCAGTTCTTGCACCCACGGCAAAGTATCTTCGGAGGTGTCCGAAGACAAACCTCCAGATGGCTGCTGGATTCAAATTATTTGTCAGCGGCCAGCGTCCCGGAGCCCCAGGAATGCAAACTCACTGATGGCAGCCCGGGCGGAGGCCTCCACCAATCCTACGATGTGCAGCTCTCCCAATACAAGCACCAAATAGGTAAAAGTCCAAGAAAGAAATTGATTAGGCGACGTTAAAAGAAACGTAGAGAAAGGCAACTCAGGTCTGAATCCAATCGACTGAGTTAAAAGACTGGTTGGACGGAGGTAAAGTGGGCGTGACCTGAGCTACAGAGGGAAATTATTGGCACTCAGTCAAACCAATAGGAGTGAAGAATACCCATGCGGGGATTGTCGAAGCAGCGAGTCAGGAAAAACATCTTCACACTTGTGTATTGGCTAAAATCTGCATTCTGGCTTAAGGGAGGGGTGTCTAATGCTTTAATCCTACTTATCTTTCCTAAGGGTATTCAGACCTTGCTTTGAATCCATTGCTGTCACTTCTGCTTAATAAAAAGGTCCTTTTGAAATTTTACGTTTCAAGAGTTTTTACTTTCTTAAGTTGGGAGGAGAGGCAACCCTTACAGAAAGCAAGGTCTGCAAAACGGTCAACCCAGAGAAGCAATCTTTGCTCTACTGAGGGGACCTTGCAAACCATGTCTGAACAAAGCAGAGAACTGGGAGAAGCCGAATGCTGGGGAGAGACATCAACCACCACCCAGTCGGATGCCTGTTTCGTACACCCCATCAGAGAGGATGAGGTAACCCTGGAGAATCCTGAAAAACCCCGCTGGTCAATTGGCATCGGGAAGAAAGATAGCTGGGATGAGAGAACCAGAGGAGTCACCCTCAGCCGCAGCAACCGAAAACCGGGTGGAAACTGAAACTAGAAGCCCTTACTGACCAGGGGGAACTAACCGAAGCACCACTGAGGGAGGATTGTCTGAAAAGGCATATAACCCAATTGGTGATGGAAACTTTGGAAAATCTCAACATCCGAGGGGAACCAGGATGACAACTAAAAAGCGCTAAAAGGGCAGCAGTCGCGGATAATGCCAGGGGAGGCACCCCCCTTCTGGAGCCCGTCTATCAAGCAGATGGCACAGCAGCAGCAGGAGAAGACCCAGCAAACCCTCCCCTCCAAGCAGCACGCACACCAGCACCCATTCCCAACCAGGTCTGAGTCTCGCAACTGGAAAGTGAAACTCCCTCCCTTGGGGTGAAGTTTTTTTTTTTATTTGATTTATATGCCGCCCTTCTCTGGAGACTCAGGGCGGCTTACAATGCATTAAGCAATAGCCTTCATATTTTTGTATATTTATACAAAGTCTGCTTATTGCCCCCACAAACTGGGCCCTCATTTAACCTACCTTAGAAAGGATGGAAGGCTGAGTCAACCTTGAGCCTGGTGACATTCGAACTTACAGTAATTGCAGACAGCTGGTGTTAATCACAATGCTTTTAGTCTGCTGAGCTACCAGGCCCAATGGGAATCCACAACAATTAGGATTCTTTGTGGCACACATGCTCACCTACATGCAAAAGTACAGGCGTGATTTCCAAACCCAAGGATCCTGAGTGCGAGTTGTGACCCTAGCCCTAGAGGGTGCCACTGCCAGATGGATGGTGACCCTGCATAACGCCAATGCAGAACTGCGGGATTTCGACCATTTCATGATGGCCCTGCGATAACGGTTTGAGGACCCACTAGCAGATCGCAAAGCAGGCGACCACATTAAGGTAGTGAGGCAGGGGCAACGGCCAGTAGCAGAGTATACTGAAGAATTCCGGGACCTCGTGTGTCATGTGACCTGGCCAGAGGATATTTTGGTGAGCTGTTTCAAAGATTCATTGCAATCTATACAATGCCTATGTGGCCCGAGGTGCACCAAATCACCTACATGAGTGGTACATCACTGCCAAAGAAGCTGAGATCGATATGACCAGAAACAAGTACCAAGCAGGGTGAGCATGGAAGAAATCCCCACCCCAATGAAAGCAAGAGCCCCTCAAACCACAAACCACATTTTCTCCAAAATCCTCAGCCTGTTTCAAGTGTGGAAAAGAGGAGCACCGAATGCAGAGTGTCGTTCGCCAACACCTGCTCGGAACCATCCGCCAGGGGGGAAACTTGCAAAAGCTGGCCAGCGCAGGAAGGAGACTGCCCTGAGGAGCAGGGAGATTGTAGAATTTCCATCCCCCCCCATCTCTTTGGGGAGGAAACCCTGGTGTCTCAGCAGGAGGAATCACACTCATTCGGAAGCAACCCAGAAGATGAACCACTGGTAAGCAAATCAATTAAACCACTTATCCTCCACTTAAGACTATTTATCCCAAACTGGGACAGGGAGATAAATATCTTTGCTCTAGTGGATTCAGGGTGCACCCGTTGTTTGATCAGCCCAACTCTAGTATGGAAGTTGGGGATTACGTAAGAAAGCTGAAAAGCCCCATCACTTTCTGCCAACTAGATGGGTCAATAGCAGGGGGGGAGCCAGCTTCTTTGGACACCGAGCCTCTACATATAGGCATCGGAAGCCACGAGGAAATACTTACATTAATAGTGGCACCTGGCATGGAATGGCTGTTAGTCTTGGGCCTTGCATGGCTGAAAAAATGGAACCCCAAAATCAATTGGAAACAAGGCATCATAAAATTTCAGGAGAACATGACTTTTGCCAAGAATCCACATAAAGGAACAGAGGGGGCAGAGAACCAAGAAATAGCCATGCCTGGTCACATGATGCCAACTGAGGGCATACCCATAAAATACAAGGATTTGGCTTAAGTTTTTAGCAAAAAAGCCTCAGATGAGCTCCCTCCCCACCACACCACCAACTGTGCAATAGAAATCTTACCCGGCGCTAAACTCCCTAAATCCAAAATGTACAGCATGTCACCGAGGGAATTGGAAGAGCTGAGAACATTTATTGAGAAAAACCTAGCAAGAGGTTTCTTCGAGCCAGCCCGACCAAAAATCAGTGTTATTTAGAGGGAAAAAAGATGGCTCAAAATGTCTCTGTGTTGATTTTAGAAATCTGAATACGATCAGTGTGGAGAACATGTATCCCCTCCCCCTTATGAAAGATATGCTAGCACACCTCACTAAAGGAATTTTTTTTTCAAAGGGAGGCTTACTACTGTGTCAGAATTAAGGAGGGGGACGAGTGGAAAACGACATTTAACACCTCCCTCGGGTGCTACCAATTCAAGGTACTCCACTTTGGGTTACAAGGAGCCCCTGCAGTGTTTATGCAGTTAATAAAGGAAGTGCTACATCAGCATTTGTATAAGGGGGTCCTGGTCTACTTTGATGACATTTTAATATATACCAAGACCAAAGCAGAACATGTAAAACTAGTCAGGGCGGTTTTAAACAAACTCCGCTCTGCCAAACATTATGCTAAACTTTCTAAATGTGAGTTCCACCAAGAGAAGACTATTTGACTATTTGGGGTACTGCATTTCACACCAGGGCATAGAAATGGACCCTCAAAAAGTGCAGGCTGTACTTGATTGGGAACCACCATGCACGCATAAACTGTTACAAAGCTTCCTGGGTTTTGCCAACTTTTACCGCTAGTTTATCCCCGCTTTCGCTCAGATTGCCCACCCCATTACCAAGCTTTTAAAAACGAAGGGGGAGGGCAACCCTAAACCAAAGCAGCCTTTGAACTGGACTATGGAATACCAAGCAGCATTTGAAAAACTTAAACAGCTGTTCTCGGCAGAACCAATTCTAAAACACCCGGACACGGAGAAACCATTTGTCATACAAGCAGATGCCAGCGATGTGGCAATAGGAGCGGTCCTGCTCCAGAAAAATGAGCAAGACCAGCTACAACCATGCGCTTACACATCCAAAAAGTTGAATGAGATTGAGCAAAGGTGGGCCATTTGGGAGAAAGAGGCTTATGCAGTTCGTTGGGCACTGTTAACCTGGAGGCATTTCCTAGAAGGAAGTAAGACCCCTTTTGAAGTCTGGACTGACAATAAAAATTTAGAAGCCCTAAAGACCCCAAGGAAACTCTCCCCAAAACAAGTACGATGGGCTCAGTACTTTAAACGGTTTGATTTTACTCTAAAATACCTCCCTGGAGGAAAAAACTTTCTGGCAGATGCACTATCCAGAAAACCGCAAAACAATAGTGTGAAGTCAGATGTAATCAAACCCATAGTACAAAACAATCAACTAGCCACTAATCACCAGATCCCAGGCAAAACAAGAAACATTGACGGACAATGATACCACCCAAACTTTTAAACAAGCATTGGCCACTGATGAATGGTTTTTGAACCACAAATCCAGCTGTCTGATGAAAGAAGACTTGGCTTGGATGGGAAGGAGGGAAGTTGTATGTTCCAGCCAGCCAAAGACTATGCTTAATGGCAAGGTGCCACGTCTCCAAATTAACTGGACATTTTGGTTTTGTGAAAACTTTACACCTAATTAAAAGACAATTTTGGTGGCCATCACTAAAAAAGGACATAGAAAGCTATGTAGCTAGCTGCCCCATTTGTGCAGCAGCAAAAAGACATCAGGGGAAAACCCCAGGTCTTTTGCAGAAAGTAGCTGAGCCTTCAGCGCCATGGAGAGAGATTGCTATGGATTTCATTGTAGAATTGCCAAACAGTGCGGGAAATTCTGTTATTTGGGTCGTGACAGACCTGTTTTCAAAACAGGCACATTTTGGGACTTCCGGCGGTGACGTCAGCGTGTAAGGAACGAGGGGAACGAGGCTCCATCCCCGAAGCTCCAAAATTCTTGATTGGAAGCCGTTTTTGGCACTATCGACCACGGAGATGTCGATAGAAAAAGGAGGATTCTCTAGGACCTCGGAGCGACAGAAATCACCCCGAAGGTTCAGAGAAAACCCCCTAACTCCAGCCGGGAAAACACCAGCCATCTTGGCTGGCCGGAGCGCTGTCAACCGACAAGTGTGGAAGCGAAGATTATAAAGAGAAACATCGGTAAGGACTAAGTTAATTGAAATACGAAGGTATAACCATAAGGATCTAAAGACATTGGCGAGAATATGACTCCAAAAGCGGCGGCAAGATTGTCAGGCAAGCGGCAAGAGACAGTGATCGGAGCGAAGCTTAATATCCACAGTGACAATGCAGATTTGACAGGCGAAAGGAACGAGCGACAGGAAAAAAGGATTACAAGTAAGCGGTGGATTACAACTTTACAATAATACATCTTGATTTGGTAGAGAAAAAAAAGACTAATTAAAAGAGTAACTGTAGAAAGTGAAACTCAAAGAACTGAGACTAATTAAGAACGTTGTGGGAGGAAGGAAATCGAACATTGCTTACCTGAACGTTCCTTCTCGGCGCGCTGATGGAGAATCCAAAGCGTGGGTAATGTTCACGTTGAGCTCGTCAGAGACTGAGTGTATCACTTTAAATTTTCTACGTCGGTTCCGCCCCTTCTGCTCGACTGATGTCAGTTTAGTTCACGAAGAACAGGTAAGAAGACGACGGTAGTCCACAATCAAAGCGCCGGACCTGAATCCTTAAGGTAGGGAGGATTGGATTCTCCATCAGCGCGCCGAGAAGGAATGTTCAGGTAAGCAACGTTCGTTCTCCAGCGCGCTGCTTGGAGAATCCAAAGCGTGGGATGTACCCAAGCAAGTTAATTGGGGGGGCTATCAGACAGGTCCGGGGCAAGCACTGGAGCAGCGACCGATTGTAGAACCCGTCGGCCAAAGGCCGCATCAGCAGCCGCAAAAGAATCAATCTTATAATGTCGAATGAACGGGTTTAAGGTGGTCCAGGTGGCTGCTCTGCAAATTTCCGAAACCGAGGCTTGAGTTGCCCACGCAGCTGATGTGGAGGCACTCCTGGTGGAATGAGGAAGGACCTTGCCCGGAGGAGGAGGCTTGCCTGACGAGGAGTAAGCCTTGCATATACAGGCTTTTAGCCATCGGCCAATCATGGTAGACGAAACTTTTTGGCCCAGAGAAGCCAGGAGAAAGGAAACAAAAAGAGCTTCAGAACGACGGAATACCGAGGTCCTCTTGATGTACCGGCGTAGAGCCCTCCGAACATCAAGGGTGTGCCACTGGTCCTCTAGCGGGTGTCTGGGATCCGGACAGAAATCAGGAAGGATCAGCTCCTGAGTGCGGTGGAAAAGCAAGTTGACTTTCGGGATAAATGAGGGGTCCAATCTGAGGACGACTCGATTAGAATGGAAAATACATAAATCCTACCTAACTGACAGGGCAGCCAATTCAGAGATCCGTCAAACCGATGTCACCGCAATCAGGAACACGACCTTGAGTGTCAGAAAAGGCAGACAAATAGACCCCAAGGGCTCGAAGCAGGGGCCGTGAGGGCTCGGAGGACCAGCGGAAGGTCCCAAGAAGGATATCGGTGGACACATGGAGGCCGGAGATTAGAGGCGCCCCTCAGAAAGGATCTAATTCGACGATTGTGAGACAGAGGAACATCCGAGTCGGTGGAAAGAATGGTGTTCAGGGCAGCCACATGCCTGCGGAACGTGTTTGCTGCAAGGCCCTTGTCGAAACCGGCATGCAGAAACTCCAACACGTCGGAGACCGAAGCAGAAGTGGGATCGGAGTGTCTAGCGGCACAGCAGGAAGCGAAGGAGCGCCAAGTGGCATTGTAAATTCTGGTTGTGGAAGGTCGCCTGGAGGCCTGTATGATGGAAACAACTTCACCAGACAAGTTGTCTTTGGTCAGGAGGATCCTCTCAAGTGCCAGACGGTCAACTGCAACCATTGAGGCTCTGGATGCAGTATGACCCCCTGGCTGAGAGAGATCCTGTGGTCTGGGATTCGCCACGGAGGAGCCACCGATAGATCCACCAGGTCGGCGAACCAAGACCAGCGCGGCCAATGGGGAGCGACAAGCAGGACGTCCGCTCGTTCCAGAAGGATCTTCTGGATCACCCTCAACAGGAGTGGGAGGGGGGAAGGCATAAAGAAGGCCCCGTGGCCAGGGGCATAGAAGGGCATCGGTGCCTTCTGCTGTGGAGCAGTGGAACCAGGAGAAAAATCTCGGAAGTTGTGCATTGGCCGGATGGGCAAACAGGTCAATCACGGGGCTGCCAAACCTGGCGGACAGGTCTTGAAAGAGGGACAGATGGAGGCGCCATTCGGCCTGATCGATCTGCTGACGGCTGAGCCAATCCGCTTGGCGGTTGTCGGTTCCCGATATGTGGTCCGCCATCAACGACCAAGTGTGGGGCTCTGCCCAGGTCAAGAGCATGGTCGCTTCCGCCATCAAGGAAGCCAAGCGAGTTCCTCCCTCCCGATTTATGTGCGCTTTTGCTGTCACGCTGTCCGTGAGGATGCGGACGTGTTGATTTTCTACTAGAGGTTGGAAATGCAACAGAGCTAGTCTGATTGCGCGAAGCTCCAGACAGTTGATGTCGTTGGCTGCTTCTTCCGGAGACCAGCGACCCTGCATTACTTGGGTCTGAAGGTGGGCTCCCCAGCCCATCAGGCTCGCGTCTGTGGTCACCGTCACTCGCGGAGGGCTTTGGAACAAACACCTGGAGCTCACGGATGGCGAGGTCCACCAAAGTAGGGAATCGCGAACTGCCGGAGGTAGCCGGACCTGGGACCTGGAGTTGCTGCGGTGTGCCTTCTGGAAGGGCAACAGGTACCATTGCAGAGGCCTGGAGTGGAATCTGGCCCAAGGTACAATGTAGAGGAAGGATGTCATTTTGCCTAGAAGAGTCGAAAGAAGCAGCAACGGCACCCAGGGAAGTGACAAAATCTGGAGAACCAAGGAATGAATGCTGAGGCGACGATCCTCCGACAGGAAAACCATACCCAGTTGAGAGTCCAGGATCGCCCCTAGGTGGAGAATCCGAGTGGTGGGATGGAGATGGCTTTTTTGGATGTTCAGGGTGAAGCCGTGTGAGCGAAGGGAAGATGTCACCAACTCGAGATCCCTCATGGCAAGAATGGGCAACGACGACAGGATGAGGATGTCGTCGAGGTAACAATAAAGCCGAATGGGGATTAGATGGAGAGAGGTGGCTACCGCTGCCAACACCTTCGTAAAGACCCGTGGGGCCGACGACAGGCCAAATGGCATCGCCCGGTATTGGAAATTCAGACCGTTGTAGGTAAACCTGAGGAACCGACAATGTGCTGCACGAATGGGAATATGCAGGTAGGCCTCTTTCAAGTCGATGGAAGTCATCAGGTCTCCCGTACAAATACAATCCATTATCGACCGCAGCATCTGCATTTTGAATTGATGGTACTTTGTGAATTTGTTGAGCGCCTTTAAATCCAGAATTCCCCTCCATCCTCCGGAATTTTTGGCCACCAGGAAAAAGACGGAGTAGAAGCTGGTCCCTTGATGACTTAGGGGAACCGCTTCTATAGCCCGGATGTCCAGGAGATGTTGAATCTCCGCCTGTATTGAGTCCCGCTTCGTTGGATTCGCAGGGACGGGGCAGCTGATGAATCGTGGAGGAGGGAGGGAACTGAATTCCAGGGTGAGGCTGAGAGAAATAGTTTGGCGGACCCAAGCGTCCGTTGTGGTCTGTTCCCATTGGGACCGGAAGAGATGGAGACGACCGCCAATGGGAGCCAAAGAGAGGGAGTCACTTCCCCCTTCTGTAGGGGCGGGTGCTGGAGCCCCTATAAGGCCTCTTGAAGGAAGGTTGGCGACGGCCCCTGTCACGGAAGTTGGCCCGATCGGGAGGCCTGTAGAACCCCTGGGATGACGGGCGGTATTGGTAGGACCCGCTGGGTCCGAAATCTGGCCGAAAGGGCGGCCGTTGAGAGTATGGAGTAACATCGATCTCCGCGTCTGAAGGAAGTCGGCATAACTTTTCGTTTGTCCTTATCCTCAACGAGGATGGGATCAAGCGCCTCGCCAAAAAGATTCGCCCCTTTGAATGGGACGGAAGCCAGCTGCCATTTGGACTTATTGTCCACTCTCCATTATCGGAGCCACAGGAGGCGGCGAGAAGCAACGGTGGCTGCGAGGGACCGTGAGGTGAACTTGGCCGGATCCAGGGATGCGTCCGCCGAATATTCCGCCACCACAACCAGTTTATTTATATCCTGGTGTAAGCGCTTGTCGTCCTGAGGTAGGCGGTCCTGCAACTGGCGGAGCCAGATGAGGGAGGCGCGAATGAAGAAAGACGAGGATGTAGCAGCCCTGATGGCCCAAGCTGCCGCCTGATGATTTTTGCGGAGAAGAGCTTCCGCCCGCTTGTCCTCGGTGCGCAAGCCGTCCGCTACATTGCTGGTCAAAACTGACGAAGCCGTAAGTTGAGCCACGGGCGCATCCACGGCAGGCAATTGTAGCATCTCCTGCAGATTAGGCGCTGAGCAGTATAACTTTTTGTCCAGACCGTTTGGAGCTGGCGAAGAGGCCGGCAAGCCCCATGGGCGCTGAATGACCTCCGTAAACAGCTGAGGACATGGAATAGTATCCTGAGTCGCAGCCTGCAGATTAAAGAGCCCATCAGAAGGGAGGGTAGACGAGGATGTGGCTGGTTGGTCAGAGGAGTCCGCCAAATTAGTAGAGATCTTAGCCTTATGGAGAAGAGATTTAAACAAGGCCGGGCGGAAGAGTCTAGTTAGTGGGGGCCTATCCGGCGGGAGGCCCTCGTCTTCCGAAAATTCAGAGTCGATATGCTCCTCGTCTTCCCAGTTGGAGTCCTCACTATGGAACGAGTCCTGGTAGCAATCATAGTCATGGTAGCGGCTGGAAGATGTAGTAGCCATAGGCTGGGGCTGATTCTGGGAATTCTGGGACACCTGGGAGGCAGCAGGAGGCCAGGTGCCTGAGGCCATAAGGTTGGATATAGTGGCCGCTACAATGGACTGGACGTCCAAAGGAAGATCAGGCCGGGAAGCCTCCGCTTGACGTAACCCGGCAGCAGTTGGCGTATAAGTAGCCGATGGAGCGGGCCGGCTAGAGGAGCGCCGAGAACCGGACCCTGGGTCAGGTTGAGAGTGGGTGGAAGTAGTCCCGAGCGGGGCAGGAGGATGAACTTCAACCTCAGAAACGGAGGAATGGCCCAATTACGCCAGTGGTTGTGGAGCAATGGTCTGGGCCTTCTGCTGCGCCACACGGAATTGTCGCTCCAGGGTGCGATGTCGGCGTTGTTCATCTCTAGTTGAATGCGAGCCCCCAAAGGTAAGTTGAGTCGAAGATGACGGAGGAGCGGAGGTCGCTCGTGAGGATCATGACCGTGACTTAGATTTTTTCTTGGCAGGGGGAGGTTCCATGAGCAGTTGCCCCTCAGAGAGGTCCGGATGAGAAGACAGATCCTGGTTCGCCATTGAAGAAGAAAAACAGGTAGGATTTTTTTTTAAGGTTCTGTCACAAGAATGAAGCAAGGTCACTAAGTGAAATGCAGGTCAGGAAAAAAATGACAGGAAGCCAATGACGTCACTGAAGCCATGGCAGGAATCACTGAAGCCGTGGACAGGAGGCAGGTCAAGGCAGAATTGATGATCCGAAGGAAACAGAAGAATTCAGAGGCAATAGGGGCTCCTGCGCATGTGTGAGGCGCCGATATGAGCGGTGGCCACAGCGAGCAGCAGGGAATCGTCAGGCAGCCAGATTGCCGCTCCAGAGGAAGGCGCGAAGCCCGTAATTAAGAGGGGAAGCTGCGCATGCGTCCACAGTTGAGGCGATCGGTGGCGGGCAGACAGACGGCGAAAAACTCAGGAAGAAGGCAGCCACAGGCAGAAAGCAATAAAAGGGAGAGAATGCAGCCACAAAAAAAGGCCCCAAGGATAATAGCTTTAATAAGGGCAATCTCTCAGTTCTGAAGCTTGACAAGGAGAATATCGCCGTTGGAAATTTGACAGTCAAAATGGCGGCGAGCGGGAAAGGGCTCTCCTCAGCGCAACAGCAGCTAATCAGGGACAAGCGGCAAATGCAAATTCGATCGGGGCGATGCCACAGGGGGTCGATCGGCCTCCGAGATACAATGAGGCACAATCCGGGGGTCGCAGCAGCGATTTCCACCACGGAAGCCCAAGAATGCAAGATACGCTAGCCAGGCATAGGGCTTCAGGCTAAGCGTTCTTCAATTAAACTTCTAAGTGCGCTCCGCCTGCAAGCTGTCAGATCCAATTAAGTCGGAATCAGGGTTGGGGGTGGGAGTCCGTCAACGATGGTGACTGAAAATGGCCCCAGGCCAGGCCAGGGCCGGAGGGAGGACTCACCCCCTTGTCAAGTAAACCGTCTGAGGTCAGTTCAATGAAGACAGTCCAGAAATCAAAGGGCAATAATGAAGAAATTGGAAAATAATATAATCACAAAGCGTGGGTAGAAAGGAAAAAACGAAGAGGATTGTCAGAGCAAGCCAAAATTCAGTCTCTTCCACTCGACTGAGTGAACTAAACTGACATCAGTCGAGCAGAAGGGGCGGAACCGAGGCAGAAAATTTAAAGTGATACACTCAGTCTCTGACAATCTCAATGTGAACATTACCCACGCTTTGGATTCTCCAAGCAGCGCGCTGGAGAATAGCTGAACAGCAGCGAATGGCGGACTGAGGATTCGGAGAAGAAAACTTTCACTTTGTATCCTGCGGCAACAACAAGTTAAAACCACAGACAAGAGATTTGTAACGAGACATTAGAAGATACATTGACTCTGTTGGTAAAGGAGATATAACTTGCCACATAGGAAAACCGGAACAATTGAATTACGGATTTAATAGAGACTATCGCAATAGAACTGTGAAAGCTGGGCGAAAAGAAGGCGAACTGAAGAACGAAGAAAGAAGGAGAAGGAAGTAATCCTAATTGGTCTGGAAGTGATATAGTGGTGAACTTTAGATATTAAATCATCAAAATATAGTTATTTCATTTACTTTATAAAATCCAAACTTAAAACTTACTTAACTCTGCTTAAAAAATACTAATACTAAAACTTGAAGTTATTATAATATATACTAAAGAACTGACTTAATAATATTTTTCCTTTTACTGTTTCCCACCCCATTGAAATAAGTATATAGATTTTACAGTAATATATTGATTAAGGGGAATTATATTGTGTATTGATTAGAAGGTTAGATATTAACATAGACATTGCAAGGAGACTGTTATAGATATTATTAAGGAATAATAATTGTGATAGTTAATACAAGCAGTATATACTGGTAATTGTGACACAACTTAATAGAATATTTAGACGGTTTATAGAGAATCTTAAATCCCATCGACTTATTACATAGAGGCTATATAGATATTATTTAGTGTTAAAGTGAATTTAAGTACTGTGAAACTAGAAAAGTAAGAATACAAACGTGATTTATCATTAATATAACTTGGTATATAAATATTAATTATATTATATTGTATAGGAAAAAGAACAGAAGAATGAATTGTTAAAACACTGCATTTTCCCCCTAACCCCTCTCAATTAATTAATCCGATCCTTATATAACGATATTTCAAGTGGAATTATTATAATTAAGATTATATAACTCAATTATTAAATATCAACATATTAATTTATCCTCAACCAAATCAGTGTATGAAAATTTGGGAAAAAATAATACAAAAAATAAAGATGACAACACCTTCAATAACAATAACTAAAACAGGGAAAAATTAACAACAAATCAAACACCTACACAATCTTCACCTGCACAACAAAAAACTATAGATACGATGCTAACTACAGACAAAGAAAAAGCTTTCACCGCTTTCAATATACAGAATATACAGTCTATACTAGCCATGATTCAGGAGGGGATGAACAAGACCCAAGAAACAATAGCGAATAATCATGAAGAAACAAAAAAGAACCACGAGGAATTGAAATCAGAAGTAGGACAAATAAATGATAATATAAAAAAAATGGACGACAAGATTGAGAGAATGGGCGTTGTACTTACCTGATACGCCCCTTCTCTCCTTTGCTGTCACGGCAGTCAGCGTTGGGTACTTGACAGGTAGCTAGCCAATAGGACCGAGTCTACTGGAGTGTTTAAGTCCCGCCTCTTCCTGTTAGCTCCAGTTTTGAGGCGAAGGTATCCAGCAGACTGACGTGTCTATCGAAAGAAGCAG
Source organism: Arizona elegans (assembly GCA_022577455.1). Lineage (NCBI taxonomy): Eukaryota > Metazoa > Chordata > Lepidosauria > Squamata > Colubridae > Arizona > Arizona elegans. Next base: position 164,597,064 of record JAKOOJ010000001.1, read on the forward strand.
AAGAGAAGTGAAAGGTAACCCCCACCCCCGAAATCAACCGGTACCGACCAGGGTGGGGCTGACTGCCATGACAGCAAAGGAGAGAAGGGGCGTATCAGGTAAGTACAACGCCCATTCTCCTCCCCGGCTGTCACGGCAGTCAGCGTTGGGACATACCAAAGCATCATGTCCTACAGGGAGGGATCAGGTCGGACACTCTGAAGAACACGTCGACCGAAGGCTGCGTCCGCCGAGGCGTAGGTGTCCACCCGGTAATGGCGAATGAAGGGGGTCACCGAAGACCAGGTCGCCGCCTTACAGATTTCCTCCCACGGAGCTTGAGTGGCCCATGCAGCTGACATAGCCGCACTTCTGGTAGAATGTGCCGTGATCTTCCGGGGCAGGGGCAAGGACTGGACATCATAGGCCATAGATATAGTGGCCCTCAACCAACGGCCCACGGTTGCCGAAGAGACTCAAGATCCCAGAGATGACGGTTGGAAAGAGACGAAGAGAGCCTCCGTTCGTCTAAAAGACTGGGTGCGGGATAAATAGACCTTCAGAGCCCGCCGGACATCGAGGGTATGCCAGAGTCGTTCAAGGTGATGACGAGGAGCTGGGCAAAAGTTTGGAAGGATGAGTTCCTGGGATCTGTGAAATGAGGAATTCACTTTGGGGATGAACGCTGGGTCAAGACGGAGAACCACCCTGTCCTTGTGGAATAGACAAAGGTCAGAACGGACAGAGAGCGAAGCGAGTTCCGATATGCGACGGGCGGATGTGATTGCCACCAGAAAGCAGACCTTGAAGGACAGGATCCTAAGAGAGGCTTCACGGATTGGTTCGAATGGAGGCTTGGTCAGGGCTGTAAGCACCTTATTGAGGTCCCAGGAAGGGAACCTGTGAACGACAGGAGGGCGTAAATTGGTAGCGCCCTTCAGAAAACTCTGGATCAAAGGTTCTTTGGAAAGAGGCACCGAAGCCCCGCACCGTAGCACAGATGACAAGGCAGCCACCTGACGGCGGAGCGTATTGGGAGCAAGACCAGAGACGAAGCCATCATGCAGGAAGTCCAATAGTTGCTCCACGGAAGCAGAAGAAGGGTTAAGGCTAGCCTTGGCACACCAGCGGAGGAAGGCCTTCCATGTCGAGTCATAAATGCGCTTAGTGGAAGGTCTGCGGGCCGCCAGGATGACAGAGGCGGCCCCAGGCGAGACCCTAGATGCTGTTAATCGGCGCCGCTCAACCTCCAAGCGGTCAACTGGAAGGTTTGAGGTTCTGGATGGAAAAATTCGCCTTGCTGCAGCTTGATGAGGTTGTCCGGGATGCGCCACGGAGGCGTCACTGAAAGAGCCACCAAGTCCGCAAACCAGGGCCTGCGGGGCCAGAAGGGAGCAATGAGGAGGAGCTCCGTTTTTTCCAGAAGGAGTTTCCGAATTACTTTGGCGATTAGAGGCAGTGGCGGAAAGGCATAGAGCAGGACTTCCCGAGGCCAAGGGCTGCGGAGGGCGTCTACCGCCTCCGCACCCGGAGATTGATATCGGGAAAAGAAGCGGGGCAGCCGGTGATTGTTGATGGAGGCAAAAAGGTCGACTTGAGGAGGACCGAAACGGTCCGAGAGGATCTGGAAGAGTCCCGGGGGAAGGCTCCATTCGTTGTGATCCAGGCTGGCTCGGCTGAGAGCATCTGCCCGAACATTGTCCTTCCCAGCTATGTAGTCCGCCTTGAGGGAGCTCAGGTGGGCCTCGGCCCAGAGACCCAGACGCCGGGTTTCCTCCATGAGGAGTTTGGAGCGCGTCCCGCCCATCCGGTTTATGTGGGCCTTGGTGGAGATGTTGTCCGTTAGGACAAGGACATGTCGATTGACGACGTGGGGCTTGAAGTGCGTGAGAGCCAGATAAACTGCCCTGAGCTCGAGAATGTTGATGCTTAGAGATTGCTCCGGAGGAGACCAGAGACCTTGAGCCGTCAGGGAGCCCAGATGCGCCCCCCAGCCGAGGAGGCTCGCATCCGTAGTCAGAACTAACCTTTGTGGCTCGAAGAACTTGCTCCCTAGAGACAGGGACGGAGAAATCCACCAGTGGAGAGATTCGATTACCGCCGGGGGAAGACGAACGTTGCCTGGAACAGTGGAAACTGCAGTCCGTTGGAAGGGGAGTAAAAGCCATTGGAGAGGCCTGCTGTGGAGACGAGACCAGGGGACGATCCCGTAAGAGGAAACCATCTTGCCCAGTAGCGTTGATAAGTCAGAAAGGGAGGCCGAACGGCTAGACCGAATACGGCTAGCTAGAGATGACAGGCTCAAAACGCGATCAGGTGACAAGGAAACCTCCCCATGAACTGAGTCTATAATAGCCCCCAGATGTTGGATCCTGGTGGACGGGACCAAGTGGCTTTTAGACCAATTAATAGAAAAGCCATGGGACTGTAATATCTGGGCGGTCCTATCTAAATCCAGAAGAGCCTGCGAGGAGGAGCGGGAAAGGATGAGAATATCATCCAAATAGAACATGGTTCTAATGGGAAGGGACGAAACATGCGCCATAAGGGCGGCCATTAGCTTCGAGAAAACCCTGGGAGCAGAGGACAAACCAAAGGGGAGGGAAGTATATTGAAAATGGCGCCCATTGTAACAAAAACGAAGAAATTTACGGTGTCCAGGCCGAATTGGAATGTGGAGGTAAGCCTCCGTTAGATCAATGGAGGTCATATAGTCACCTTGCCGAATACCCAGGAGGATGGTTTGGAGGGAATGCATCTTAAACCGGCGATAACCAATGTGCCGGTTTAAGGATTTCAAATCGAGAATAGCCCTCCAACCCCCCGAAGCCTTGGGGACCAGGAAAAGGCGAGAGTAAAACCCCTGACCTTCCTGAGAGGAGGGGACAGGTTGGATAGCCCTAATCTCTAGGAGGTGGAGGATGGCTGCGTCCATCCGAGAGCGCTTGGCTGGGTCCCAGGAGAGGGGACATCGGAGAAAAAGCTTCGGAGGGGTGGAACGGAATTCAAGGGAAAGGCCGAAACGGATTGTGGACCTGACCCAGGCATCAGAGACGGTAACGTCCCATTGACCCGTAAAATAAGATAAACGACCCCCTATGGCTAAAGGAGAAAGGGAATCAACGGGACCTCCTGAAGGGACGGCCCCGACCCCCTCGAAAGGGCCGCTTGTAATTAAAACGAGAACCGGGTCTAACCTGATGATCTGAAGTAGCCTGGCCTCTTGACGGGAAGGAGCGTTGAGACCGTTGAAGCGAGGAGGAAGTATCCAGCGGGCGATAGGAAGAGGGACGAGAGAAGGAGAGAGGACGGGAGTCAGGGCGACGATTGAGAGCAGGCAAGATTTTGCGGTGATCCCTCGTTTCGATTAAGAGAGGGTCAAGTTGGGAACCGAAAAGTTTGTCCCCAGAGAAGGGCGAAGAAGCCAGGCGCCATTTGCTCCTAATGTCAGCCTGCCAATTACGGAGCCACAGCAGTCGACGGCCGGTGATGGAAGAGCCAATGGCCTTGGCGGAAAAGCGGGCAGCGTTCAAGGTAGCGTCAGCGGAGAACTCCACCGCAGCCATGATCTTGTTCAGGTCCTGGTGGGAACGGTGATCTGACGGCGGTAAGCAAGCTTGGAGCTGTCTGAGCCAGAGGATAGTGGCTCGGTTGAAGAACGAAGCTGCCGACGATGCTTGGACCGACCAAGCCGAGGCCTGGTGGCCCTTGATCAGAGTTCTTTCAGCCCTTTTCTCTTCACGGCGTAAGCATTCCTCTGGGGGGCCTGCGAGAGGGGAGGGAGAAGAAAGGGCCAGCACGGGAGCGTCGACGGAAGGAACCTGCAGAAGCTGGGAGAAATCAGAAGCCATATTATAAAAACGCTTATCCAAATTGTTTGGAATTGGGCCGGAACTGGGGAGCGACCACTGACGAAGGAGAACATCGGAAAATAATTTGGGTGCAGGAACCACTTCCTTTTGGATCTGAGGCTCTTGAAAAAGAACAGAGGCTGGATCAGTTGATGAAGACGAGGCAGCCGAGGAGGAAGAGGAGACGCCCAGACGGGTGACATTTTGGGCCTTGAAGAGCAGGGATCTAAAAAGCTGGGGTCGGAACAAACCGATGAAGGCGGGCTGGTCCGGCTGCAGACCCTCGTCATCTGATAGGTCATTGTCAAGGACAGGTTCTTCCTCAGAGAGAGAGTCCTGGGTATCCAAATCCACAATCTCCCCTGCTTCGATGACATCATCACCCTCTTGATGGGCATGTTGACCTCTATACACGGGGTTGGCCACAGGCTGGTCCGAAACGACCGAGGGAAGCCTCTGTTGTAGGCCTTGCGAAATGCCCTCACGGATGGCTGCGGAGATTAGGTTGGCTAAGGCCGGAGTAATATTCCGCAGTGGAAGGGAGGCATCATTGGCAATTGGCGCTGCAGGGACCTGCGACACGGCCTGAACCGGCCGAGGATCATCTCGTGTCAGTGGAAAAACTGACTGAGCCTCCTCATCAAAGGAAACCTCCTCCTGGACGGACCTATCAGGGGACAAGGCCTGGGGAGGCCGCGGAGGAAGCACAGCTGAAGGGCCAGAGAGGGTAGCCTGAGAACTCAAGTCCATCGGTACAGGGTCCTTAGAAGAAGAGGCCTGGGCTTTTTGAAAGGCCCTCTCAATGGCCTTATGACGCCTCTCCTCCTCTCTGGATGGTTTATGAGAAGAAGAGGGGGCAGTGGCCTTTCGAATTTTTGATGCTTTTGCATTGGAAGGGCCCTCTTCTGGGTCGTCCTGGGCAGGACGTTTCCCCTTCGATGTGGCATGGCGGGAAGAGCGCTGTCTAGGTGCATCCGCCATTTTGAATAAGAGGCCTGGCGCGGGAACCCAAGAAAATGGCCGCCGAAGAGAAAAAGTTTCTTACAGCACCTACCAGGCGATGAGGGAGGCCGAAAAATTCCGAATCCAGTCCCTTGCAGGCAGTGGGACTGAGGCGAAGTGCTAGGAAAGCCAAGGGAGTCGGGAATTCCCAGGCGGAGCTTTTCACGGCGCCGCTAGCTCCAGCGGCTGTAAAATGGAGTCGCGGCAAAGTGGCAGGCAATCCAATACGCTGCTGGGCACAAGGGGACCCTGAAGCAGCGATTCCAGCCTTAAGAGGCGGAAGGCCCGGATAGAGACCCGCAGGAGTTCAGGCAGGGTCCAGGTCCAACGATACCTCCGCCGGTGAGGGCGGGAAAGCCGGGAAACGCGGCCGGGCGAACCCAGGCGCGCGCCAACAAGCCGCCACCTGCAGCCGGTGAGCGATCGGAGCAAAACGTAGTCAAAGCAGTCCGAAGTCAGAAAACCAGAGATTCAATCCTAATTTGAGAATACTAGCTATAGCGAGACTCGATAGACACGGCTGTCCTGGCAGACCGAGTCAAAAAACTGGAGCTAACAGGAAGAGGCGGGACTTAAACACTCCAGTAGACTCGGTCCTATTGGCTAGCTACCTGTCAAGTACCCAACGCTGACTGCCGTGACAGCCGGGGAGGAGAATACAACAAAACATAGTTAAAAATGAAGAACGAATTCAAAACATGGAAGCAAAAATGGTCTTAACTGAGAAAAAGATGGATAATATCGAACAAAACCAAATGGAGCTAAATAGAGAACTCGAAGAGTCGATTACCCACTTAGAATTAGAAAAGGCATCATTCTTTTTACGGTTTCAAAATATCGCAGAAACAAAAGGAGAAGACTTAAGGGACCTGATGACGGATATATTAGCAGAGATTACCCAGAAGGAAAAAAACGAAATCAGTAGGGAAATTGACGAAATTTATAGAGCTCATACGAACTACGCTCATAGGAACAAATTACCTAAAGAAATACATGTTAGATTCGCACGCAAAACTGTAAAAGAAGAGATCTACACATTAATGAGAGAGGGAAAACCTTGTTATAAAGGAAAGGAAATAATAACTCTAAAACAAGTCCCAAGAAGAATAAGAGAACATAGAAAAAACTACAATTTCTTGACAACCCTACTGAATCAACATAAAATAATGTTCCGCTGGCTGGTGCCAGAGGGAAGTCTAATATCCTGGGACGATAAAAAATATAAAATCGACATGATAGAGAAGTCACAAGAATTTTTTGATACTCACTTTATAATAGAAGAAGAACAGGAAACTAGACGTGATTCGGAAAACACAAACCAGGAACACTCCACGGAGGAAACAAAAAAAGAAAAGGAAGAGAAGGAGTCTAGGGAAAGGAAAAAGATGGAGAGATAAGGGGCCAGGGGGAAAACACAAATGGTAACAAGAAACACAAGTAGACTTAGACTAACAAAAAGAAAGTAAGGAAAATGGGACGAGAATTGAAATTAATTTCAATCAATATAAACAGCCTTAATCTACCAACCAAAAGAACACATACTTTCAAAAAACTACAAAAATTAGACATAGACATTATCAATTTACAAGAAGTACATATCAAAAAACAACATCAACAGTTACTAGAAAACAGAAGACTAGGAACATTATTCACCTCATTATCAGATAAAAAAAAAAGAGGCATTGCAGTATACATTAAAAGTCATATTCAGGCAAAACAAATCTACACAGATGGAGAAGGCAGGATATTAATGATAGACATTAAGATGGAGGCCCGAAACATGTTACTGATATCAATATATGCTCCGAACAGGAACCAAAAAGAATACTTTAAAAAAATACACAATAAAATTAAGGCATTAGATTACGAACATATATGTATAATAGGGGATTATAATGCGATCGTTGATATGGATTATGATTACCAAAGTAATAAAATAAATAAATCTAGGAAAAAGACACTACCCGACACCTTTAAGGATATGATTCAAAAGTTACAATTGAAAGATGCCTGGAGAGAACTGAATAAAACCAAAAAACAGTATACATATTACTCAAATCCCCACCAGTCCTGGTCCAGACTAGACATGGCCTGGATGACTGCAAAACTAAGAGAAAACATAAAAGAAATCGAAATTACACCGAACGTATGGGCGGATCACAGTCCTATAACAATAGTCTGGAAAGGCCAGCAAAAAAGAGGAAGATGGATGATGGACAGAGAGCTCATCAAAGATAAAGAATACATAGAGATGATAAAGAAAGAGATGGAGATATTCTTTCAAATAAACAAGAGGGAACAAACATCATTGCAAGTCCTATGGGACACCACAAAAGCATATATAAGAGGACTAACAATTTCATTCAAGGCGAAGAAAAATAGAGAGAAACAGCAAAGAAGAAACAATTTATTGACTGATCTTGGAAAACAGGAAGCAGAATTACAGAACAGACCCGACAGGAAAGAGATCAAGGAAAAAATAAATCTTATTAAACATGAAATAAATCTAATAACAACAACAGAAATAGCTAGGAAAATCAAAATGGCAAAACAAAACCAATTTGAATTCGCAAATAAAACAGGACGTTGGTTGGCCTATAAGCTAAAGAAAGAAAAGGAAAAAAGACTAATACATCAACTACAAAACGAACAAGGGCAATTGCAGCATACGAATGAGGAAAAAAAGCGAATCGTAAGAAACTTCTATCAGGAACTATATGCACAGGAAGAAATCCAATTGGAAAAAGTAAAAGAGTATATAAATAAAACCAACATTCAAGAAATAAAGGAAACTCAAAGAGAACTCTTGAACAGACCAATATCGATGTCAGAATTAATTGAAGCAAAGAAGAAGCAGAACAACAATAAAACACCAGGTCCAGATGGCATCCCGGCGGAATTTTACAAAATTGAACACCAGCCAATAGATGATATTCTATTACAAGTCCTGAATGAAGCAATTTTAGAAGCCAAAATTCCTAAATCATGGATAGAAACAATTATTACATTGATACCCAAAGAAGACTCAGATCTCACCCAAACTAAAAACTACAGACCCATATCGCTTCTAAACGCAGATTATAAATTATTTACATCAATCATGGCGCAGAGAATGAAGAGAATTATCGTGGATTACATCCATCCAGACCAAAATGGATTCATTCCAAATAGGCAAATCAATAAGAATACAAGAACAATAATCAATATCCTGGAATACTATGAGCAAAAATCGGATGAAAAAATGGCCTTACTCTTCCTTGATGCACAGAAGGCATTTGACAACCTTAATTGGGGATCCTTAACATCACAATTAGAAAAAATGGGAACCGGCGATAAATTTTTAAATATGATCAAAACAATATACTCCGACCAAACTGCAAAAATATGGATAAACGAAGAGACAACAGACCAATTTAAAATATCCAAGGGAGTGAGACAAGGATGTCCCCTCTCTCCTATATTATATATATTAGCATTGGAACCACTGTTGAATGAAATTAGGAATGACAATGAAATAAAAGGATTAAGAACAAAAAACCAGGAGTATAAATTACAAGCATTCATAGACGACGTAGTATTTATTTTAGAATGACCAAAATAATCAGGATTGAATTTATTAAGGAAGATAGAACAATATGGCGAAGTGGCAGGATTGAAAATTAATAGACAAAAAACAAAACTACTAACTAAAAATTTGACAAAAATCCAGGAGAAAGAATTGGAAGAGACATTAGAAATACAAACAACAACAAAAATAAAATACCTAGGAATTTGGCTCACCGATAAGGTATCATCCCTTAAAGAAGACAATTATAATAAATTGGCCAAACAAATTCAAAAGGACTTAGAGGCATGGAGTAAAGTGAGATTATCACTATTAGGCAAAATTGCTTCAATCAAAATGACAATTTTACCGAAATTATTATACCTATTTAGAACAATACCAATAAATCCAGGAAAATCATATTTCAAAGACCTTGATAAAATGACATTAAAGTATATATGGCAAGGAAAAAGAGCCATGATTAAACTGAAACACCTGCAGGACACTAGAGAAAGGGGTGGCCTGGGACTACCAGATTAGCAAATTTACTACACTGCAACAGCTTTAACTTGGATTAAAGATTGGATGACACTCGAAGATAAACGAACGTTAGCATTAGAAGGATTTGACCTGTCGAAAGGCTGGCACGCATTTTTATGGGAGGAAAAACCCAGGCAACATGAACACTTCAGGAGACATTATATCAGAGGAGCATTGGCAAAAATTTGGACTGAAATAAGGCGAAAACACTACGACAAAATCCCAAGATGGCTATCAATCATGGGGGCCCAAATTTATCCGAACACAATGGATATAGACAAGATGAAAACCTATGACGAATTGTTGAACACAGAGGGAGAAATGAAAACAAGAGAGGAATTGAGACAGCAGGACACGGACATTGACTGGTGGACGTATTTACAGATAAAATCAAGATATAAAATTGACATGAAAAAATTTGGAATCCAAAAAGAAAGAAATGAATTAGATAAAATTATAATGCAATCAGACGATAAATTAATAACTAAAATATATAATTATCTATTAAAATACAAATTGGAAGAAGAAGTGGTGAAGGAAAATATGATTATTTGGGCTAAAAATTTTGGATAAAATATCAACCTAGAAAATTGGGAGAAAATGTGGAAAGTAAATACTAAGCTGACAATGTCCGTGCCCTACAAAGAAAATACATACAAGATGTTTTATAGGTGGCATCTCCCCACTGCACGTCAGGCAAGGATGTTCCCCAATACTAATCAGAACTGTTGGAAGTGTAAAACACAGAAGGGGACCTACTACCACATGTGGTGGTCATGCCCAAAGGTCAAAAAATTTTGGAAAACAATTCAAAATCAGCTGGAAGAAATCACCACCCAAAAAGTGCCCCTCAGACCGGAAACATACCTATTAGGAATACTGACAAAGGACTATAAAAAAGAGACACAATACTTGATAATACACATCCTGACCGCAGCTAGAATCACTTTCGCACAAATGTGGAAACTGTAGGATACGCCATCAGAGGAAAAAATAATACAAAAAACAATGGAATGTGCGGAAATGGACAAACTTACCAAAGAAATACAGGGAAAAGAAGATTCAGATTATTACTTAATTTGGCAAAAATGGTACAACTGGTTAGATAAAAAGAACACGAAATAAGGGAATACCACCCAATGATACAAAAATAAGGAAATAAAATGAAATATCGTTGTATAAACATTGATACATGATGAAAGATAAATATACACAGATATATAGATATATAATTACCGAAGTAGCTCTATTTTCAAAATTCAAGCTCTATGACTTGATTTTACTGTATAGTTAGTTTATGTATAGTTTGTTTAAATGTCTACGTCTGTATATGTATGTTTGTTTATTAAAATACAAAATAAAAAAAAAAAAAAACAGGCACATTTTATACCTTGCCAAAAGATCCCAACTGCTAAAAGTATAGCCAAATTATTCCTAATACACATTTATCGATTTCATGGAGCTCCACAAAGGATCATCTCCGACAGAAGGGTTCAATTCACCTCCAAATTTTGAAGGGCATTTTTGGACTTACTTGGTACTGGCCAGGGGTTGAGCTCCTCGCACCACACATGTACTAACGGTAATTCTGAAAGACTGAACTCGGTGCTAGAACAATATTTAAGATGTTTTATTAATTTTCAACAGGATAACTGGACCGAACTTTTACCTTTTGCTGAAGTTGCATTTAATAATGCTGTACACTCAAGCACTGGTTTTACCCCTTTTAGAGTAGCAACAGACCAGGATTTCAGTCCGATGCATGAACTACCCACAAAAGAACCCACCATCCCCTCACTTAAGGAGTGGATGGATAGTTTGCAAAACACATGGCCAGTGTTTAGATTAGCCCTAAAGGAAGCTAGAGAGGCTTTTAAAATTCAAGCTGACAAGAAAAGGATGGAACCCAAACCTTTTCATATTGGTGACAGAGTATATTTATCTACAAAATTCCTGAAATCATTACAACCATCAAAGAAACTAGGGCCAAAGTTCATTGGACCTTTCCCCATCACTAGAGTCATCAATCCAGTAGCAGTTGAAGTACTCCTTCCAAAGACACTCAGGCAAGTCCACCCAGTATTCCCCATTAGTTTACTCAAGCAAGAAGTAATCTCATCCCTCAGACCATCTGCATCTACACCACCTGTTCCCATCATGATTGAAAGTGAACAACAGTTTGAAATCAAGAAAATCCTTGACTCTAGGATCCACAGAGGGAAAATCCAATACTTAGTCGCTTGGAAACATTTACCTTCAGCCTACAATGAATGGATCGCTAAACACCATGTTAGGGCTCCAACCTTACTGAGAAAATTTCACTCCAAATACCCTAACAAACCTTATTAATATACTAGTATGAAATTTTGTTTATATTTGTTTTTACAGGTAGACCCTTTCGTTTTCTAAGGAAGGTAGCATGTCAGATCCCTAAAAGTGATACTGCCATTCAATTGGGAGAAGGGGGAGACTTGGATTCGATTTACAAGCATTGCCTGTTTCAGCAGATATTTTACAACCTATATCCTGACGCCTAAGAGCCCTGAGATCCCCTTAACGTTGAGGAATGTTTATGACAGCCATGTGGGCTATTTCACTTTAAAGAATAAAGGAGAAACGATGTGAATACATACTTTTCCGATTCTCAGTGTAGCTGGTAAAGAAAACATCTTCATACTTGTGTATTGGCTAAAATCTGCATTCTGGTTTAAGGGAGTGGTCTCTAATGCTTTAATCCTACTTGTCTTGTCTTAGGGTATTCAGACTTTGCTTTGAATCCATTGCTGTCACTTCTGCTTAATAAAAGGATCCTTTTGAAATATTACGTTTCAAGAGTTTTTACTTTCTTAAGTTGGGAGAAGAGGCAATCCTTACAGTCTGCTTTTGTACTACATTAATATTTCCAGTTTACAGATTCTTCTTCAGCATATATAATGAACATGCTAAATATAAGAATTATGACCTGCAGCCTTATATAAAAGCTGAAAAATATCTCCCTCAATATATTTACCTACCCAATTTTAAACTATGAGAATCCTCAATTCTCATAGAAATGTTATGTAACTATCTAAAATTTGACACATTTATTCTTATATTTATAAACCAAATGTTATAAGGCAATCTAACTCAAACAATTATTTATTGTATTCTGGGAAACAAATATGTAAAAACCAAAGCAAATTTGTTGGAAGGGGAATGTCTACTGGATTGAAGAAAATAGCACCAGAGCTATAGTTTCAAATCCATTCTTTGCCAGGGAGATTCTCTAGGTAACTTCACTCAGCCCAGCCTATCTTATCAAATTAATAAAATCTATATCAGCCCCCTAAGCAGGAAATGAAGACTAGACAGAGGATACCTTCAACTAATTTTACTGAGATTTAATATAAAAACAGAAATTGTGCTGCACCTCCTCTTCCTTCCTGTGGATTAGGCAAGTGTCTACCTGAGTCTCTTTTGAATATTATCAATCTGATGTGTACTTAAGTCACCCCTCACTGCTTTTGTAACAGACCTTGTATATCTCATAAAAGTCATCTTCCTTTCTCTCTCTAGTCTGAAAACTCAAAATGTATCTAGAAGTATATAGTTTTGGGCTGCTTTACTTGGTATGCTACCTATGCTTACCTTTACCAAAGGTATGCTAAAACTTAAAATCTCTTCTGCTTGGTGAGGTAATGTAGATTTCCAAATGTAAAACAGCAAATGTTGCCATAGCAACTGTGATACAGCACTGACCTGAAATAACTTGAAGCCTGTATATAATAATATACATTATATAAGTTTGTACAACCAAATTTATGTAATGTTTTAAAACATTAGGCTCAGAAGCAGTAACTAATCTTTGACCTTGGAATTCCCAGTGCAGGTTACCACTGTTCCCATGTTGCACTGAGAGTTTACTAAAACGTAGATCTGTGTAATCTAATATAATAAGTAAGGGATGAAACATGGCATTGATTGATATACAACAAATTATAAAGACTGCAATTCTAGGCCTACTTTTCTGGGAGCTTCACTGAACCAAAGAGCTTGACCTTTATGTTAGTATTTTCATGACAATGTAAATCAGTAAAGGGATATAATAAGGGATATAATAGATCTAACAAATACAGATCTGGTGAATGTGATGTACAAGGTATACCAATGGGTGTTCTCATTAGCCTCCAAGAACAATCACTTAAAGCAGCACAGAATTTCATCTAGTACACTTATATACTGAATAAATAAGAAAGTGGATCATGTAAGAGATGCTTGTTTGTAAGTCCACTGTTCTGAAAATAAATATTTAAAAATGCAACAGATATTGGTAGGAGTCTACTTTAATTCTTCTAACAGTTTAGCCCAGTGGGATTTCTCTCCACAAATGCGGTTTCACAGCAGCTATTTTAGCAAATTTAATTTAGAATGGTCGTTGCTTACCTGAACGACCCTTTTATACTCGCTGTGAAGACACTCCTCAGACTGGGAAACGATCACTCCTATTTGCAGGGCTGAGTGTCAATCAAATCCCTCTGGAGCTGGATCCTCCTCACTTCCTGCTCCTTCCTCAGACTTTTCACGAAGACAACTTGGTCCAAGAGCAGTAGAACCGACATGTAGAACTCCGGCAGATGGTCACACAGGAAGCAGACAGCTACAGAGGGAAAGAAAGCAGACCTCCACCAAGGCCAGACACGGCGAAGATAAGGGAGGGACGGAGTGTCTTCACAGCGAGTATAAAAGGGTCGTTCAGGTAAGCAACGACCATTTTCCTACTCGCTGTTCAGACACTCCTCAGACTGGGACATACCCAAGTTGAAGGAGAAAAAGGGAGGGAACTAAGCCGAAGACTGGCCTTGTGGAGAAATTACAGACTGTAATACTCTTCTGCCAAAGGCAGCATCTGCAGAGGCAAACTTATCTAGCCGATAGTGACTCACAAAAGAAGAAAGGGAAGACCATGTGGCCACCCGGCAAATATCATCTACTGAAGCCTGGGTAGCCCAAGCCGCTGAAGTTGCGGCGCTACGGGTAGAATGGGGCATTATACCACCCGGAACAGGGGCCTCCCTCAGTTCATATGCCTTGGATATACAAGCTTTGAGCCACCTGCCCACAGTAGATGAAGACACTTTCTGACCCAAGGAAGAGGGGAGAAAGGACACCAACAGTGCCTCAGTCTTGCGGAATGAAGCGGTCTTTTTAAGGTATCGTCGCAATGCCCTTCTCACATCTAAAGTGTGCCAGCGCCTCTCAGCAGGATGACGAGGGTTCGGGCAGAAATTAGGCAATACGAGTTCTTGGGCATGATGAAATTGAGTGTTCACTTTAGGAACGAAAGCTGGGTCTAAGCGTAAAACAACCCGGTCAGGGTAGAAAACGCAGAGATCATTCCTCATTGACAAGGCTGCAATTTCGGATACTCTGCGAGCCGAGGTAATTGCCAACAAAAAGGCCATCTTTAAAGTCAAGTAACGAAGACTGGACGAAGCAATGGGTTCGAACGGTGGAGCCGTCAAGGCCTGCAGCACCAAGGTCAGGTCCCAAGTGGGGTAGCGGTGAACCTGTGGCGGTCATAAGTTGGAAACCCCTTGTAGAAAGGAACGAATCCTGGGATCCTGGGACAAAGGAAGTCGAGCGTCCCCTGACAAGACAGTGGCCAGAGCAGCCACCTGTCGGCATAGGGTCGCAGTAGCCAAACCTTTGGAGAATCCCGCATGCAGGAAGCACAGAATGTCCGGAACAGACGCAGTTGTCGGGTCAACATGATGATCTCCGCACCAACTCGTGAAAGCAGCCCACGAGGCGTCGTAAATACGAATTGTCGATGGTCTTCGAGCTGCCTGAATAATGGAAATGACGTCATCAGACAAATTGTCCTTGAAGAGCTTTATGCGCTCAAATGCCACACGGCTAATCGAAGCCATTCTGGTTCCGGATGACGGACGGCTCCCTGAGTCAGTACAACCTTGTCGGGTGGAATTTTCCACGGTGGTTCGACCGATAGGTTCTTGAGGTCGGCGAACCACTCCCGACGAGGCCAATACGGCGCTATCAGCAGAAGATCCGCCCGTTCCTGAATGACCTTCCGAACGACTTTGGAGATGACAGGAAGGGGAGGGAAGGCGTAAAGAAGGCCCCTGGGCCACTGGCTTCAAAGAGCGTCCAGACCTTCCGCTGCTGGAGACGGGTAGCGGGAAAAGAATCTCGGCAATTGGGTGTTCTGAGCCGTCGCAAACAGGTCCACTAGGGGCCGACCGAACCTCCTGGATAGGTCCTGGAACAAGCCGGGGTCCAACCTCCACTCGGCGTGATCTATTTGGCCTCTGCTGAGCCAATCTGCTTCTCGATTCAGAGTCCCCAAAATGTGTTCGGCTTTTATCGACGAGAGGTGGAGTTCCGCCCACGACAGAAGACGCTCCGCCTCCTGCATTAGTGTCCATGAGCAGGTCCCCCCGTTTGTTGATATGGGCCTTGGTGGCCACATTGTCCGTTAAAATCAGAATGTCCTGGCATTCACAAGGTGTTTGAAGTGCAGCAGAGCGAGTCGGACCGCTCTGAGCTCGAGCCAATTTATGTTGTGTGATAGTTCCGTCGACGACCAGGCACCTTGAGCTAACTGACGGTCGAGGTGAGCCCCCCAGCCTCGCAGACTTGCGTCCATGGTCAACACCATCCGAGCTGGTTCCAGGAAGGGGGAACCCTTGTCGAGGGCCGGAGACAGCCACCACCTCAGGGAAAGGTGAACTGGAGCTGGAACCTTCACCTTGAGAAGAGACTCCGCTCGACCTTGTTTTTGGTAAGGAAGTAGGAACCATTGAAGGCGACGAAGATGGAAACGCGCCCACGGGACAATGTCTATGCATGAGATTAATTTTCCCAGAAGCTGGGAGAGAGACAGTAAGGTCACAGTCCTGTGAAGTAAGACCTGAGACACCAGTTTCCGAATGCTGATTTGTCTGTCGGGGGATAGGAAGACCACACACAGTCTCGAATCTATCGTTGCTCCGAGATGCAGAATGCGAGATGTGGGAATCAGATGGCTCTTGGCAAAGTTCAAAGTGAACCCGTGGTCTTGAAGGGTTTGAACTACCAGCTCCCGGTCCTGGATCGCCCGCTCGAGAGAAGACGACAGGATCAAAATGTCGTCAAGGTAGCATGCCAGACGAACAGGAAACTCTCTGAGCGACGCCGCCACTGCCGCTAGCAACTTTGTAAAAGTCCTCGGAGCTGACGAAAGGCCGAATGGCATGGCCCGATATTGAAAGTGGTGGTCTCCAAAGGCAAACCTGAGGTACTTTCGGTACAACTGGTGAATGGGGACGTGCAAGTACGCTTCCTTTAGATCTACAGATTGCATTAGATCCCCCCGCCGAATGCAGCCGAGCAGAGACTTGAGGGAATGCATTTTGAACCGACGGTATAAGATGTGTCGATTGAGTCGTCGTAGATTCAAAATGCCTCTCCAATCGCCCGAGGACTTCGGAACCAGGAATAGAGTCGAGTAAAAACCGGTTTTGCGTTGATCCGATGGGACCAGTTCGATGGCCTGGATTTGCAACAGATGGTGAATTTCGAGCGACAGCAGAGATCTCTTTTCCGGCTGAAATGGCCAAGGGCAGTGAACATAAAAGTCCTGTGGCATGGTGGTGAATTCCAAACGCAACCCTTCGGTGACAGTTTGGACAATCCAGGCATCCGAGGTGGTAGTTGGCCACAGGTGAGAGAAGGCCTGGAGCTTGCCACCGATCGGAACCAGGGGCGGTGAGTCACTTACCGCGCCTGGAAAAACGGCCCACCGACTGCTTGAAAGGTCGCCTGAAGTTGGATTGACGGCGACCACGGTCACGAAAGGACGCCCAATCTGAAGCAGGTTGGTACTGGAACTGTGAAGATCTGTAATAAGTGGCGCCCCCGGCGCCTTGCTCCTGACGAAAGGGCTGTCGATTATAGGGAACGTAGCGTCTGTCCTGACGGCGGAAAGACGTGGGCAATACTTTTTTCTTATCCCTATTCTCGACTAACACAGAGTCCAGGGATGATCCAAATAAGGCAGGGCCCTTGTAAGGGGCAGCAGTCAATCGCCACTTGGACTTGGCGTCAGCTCTCCAATTTCAGAGCCACAAGAGACGTCTTGAAATACTGTCGAAGCTAAGGCCCGGGAAGCGAACTTAGCCGCGTCCAAAGATGCGTCAGCCGAATATTCAGCAGCTGCGACAAGCTTGGCCAGGTCCTGTTGTAAGCGTGCATCTTCCGGAGGAAGTCTGTCCTTCAATTGACGCAACCAAACGAGTGATGCCCAATTAAAAAATGAAGAGGAGGTCGCAGCACGAATGGCCCACGCCGCCGCTTGGTGCATTTTACGAAAGCCCATTTCGGCTCGTTTCTCCTCGAACTTGAGGCCATCCCCCGCCTCACCTACCAGGATTGAAGACGATGTGAGACTCGCCACCGGCTCATCAATTGTAGGCAACTGTAGGAGAGCATCCAGCGCAGGGGCCGAGGCATAGAGCTTTCGATCAAAGGAATTCGGGCCTGACAAGGAGGCGGGGCGGTCCCAAGGCTTTTGAACGACCTGGCAGAAAAGGTCAGGGCAGGGAACAAAGTACTCATCAGGTTGAGGTAAATTGAACAAATTACTATTCGGGCGAGGTGGAACAGAAGAAGAAGAACCCTGCAGAGGCGTGGTATCCATATTAGTGGCCGCTTTTGCTTTGCATAGCAGAGAGCGAAACAAGGAAGGCTTAAATAGCCCCGGGAAGACCGGCTTGTCCTGAATCTCATCCTCATCCTCTGACATCTCAAAATCATCCATGAAATCGTCCTCCCGGGCAGATTCAGGCACAAGACTACAGGGAACAGATTGCTGTTGTTGTTGCGCACCAGAAGGATGCATGGAGAAGGCAGAAGCAGTAGGGCAGAGTGGAGCAGGGAAGGCACCAGTGGACTGTTGCAACCCCATTTGAAACATATGAGACATGGCCTGAGTAAAAAAGGCCTGAAAATCTACAGGCTGAGAGAACACAGGGCCCGCCTCAGGGCAGAGCCCCGCTGCAGTGGGTGTAAAGGTAGCTTCAGGGGCAGACCTGGAAGCTTGAGAAAAATGGCTAGCAAAACTAGATGAACGAGACCTAGCACTAGCACCCGACTGATTAGTCGCAGAAAGTGGCACCTCCTGAGAGGTTGATGGGCCATCCTCTCTCAGCCCACTGGCCAAAATATTTGCATTATGAGAGGCCGAGGGCTCACAGGTCACCTCATGGCTCAAGCCTTCAGAAATTGGTCCTTGACAAGGGTCGTGAGCTTGTTGCCTAGCTTTGGTAAACTGCTTTTCTAATGCCTTGTGCCTTCTTTGGGCATCCTTGTCTATTTTGGCAGATTTGGAGGACTTCACCTGTCTGGAATTCTTAGACTTCTTCCCCCTGAGCTGTTTAGGGGAAGGTACTGGAGAGGGAGAGGGACTCCTGTCCAAATCAGAAGAAAGGGCAACTGCCTCCCTGTCCTCCATGATAAACAACCCCAATGAACTGATATTTAAGTATTAATAAATTGTAAATAGACACTTATCAATTCTATATATATGATTGAATATTAATAATATGAATTGTAATATATATCTATTTTTTTTTATAATAAATCCAAAAAACTATGTACAAGAAACTGGATTATCAAACCTAACGAGGCAACGGCCTTTCCTCTTTTCTTTTTTTTTTTCTTTTTTTTTTTTAATAATAAATTAAAAGAATCAGTACTTCCCTGGACTTTCAGGCACCCCTCTGCAGACAGCTGGAAATTGCAGGAATGATAAGGACAGCGTCCACACCTGCCGGCAATCTAGCGACCCTGGAAACCAAAGCCCAGGTCGCCAAGCCGACGCAGCAGCCAGAAACAGTGGCGATGGTCAGGGCCCAAAATGGCGGCCCGCAAGGCGAATTCCAGCAAGTCCTAAGCCAGGCGAAACAAAGCGCCTGCGGCCGGACTGAAACTTCAGCTAAAAGTAAGAGCCTTGGTAGTACAGGGGTTTAAGGCACCCTGTTATTAAGCTGGTTATTAAGACCAGCTGCCTGCAATTACTGCAGGGTTCGAATCTCGCCAAGGCTCAAGGTTGACTCAGCCTTCCATCCTTTCTAAGGTAGGTGAAATGAGGACCCAGTTGTGGGGGCAATAAGCTGACTTTGTATAAATATACAAAAGGATGAAGGCTATTGCTGAGCACATTGTAAGCCGCCCTGAGTCTTCGGAGAAGGGCGGCATATAAATCAAATTTAAAAAAAAAGGGGGGGGGGGCAGTCACGATCTTCCAAAACGGCTAATGAGTATGCCAGCCGGCAGGGACTCAAGCCGATAGCGCCGATGGCCGCTAAACCGAGTCACAGCATCGCACAGTGACTGGTAGCAAAATGGCGTCAATGGCGGCAAATGGCGGTAATTAACAGATTAGAAGTGAACCACCAGCCAAGCCAAGCCGCTAGCGGCGGCGGGAGCCCCAAACCGCCGATACGCGCTTTAAACCTCACCAGGTGAAGGCAGTCGAAGCGCAGCACTTTTAAATGGTAAACGAAAAAATATTGAGCCAAATCACTAAAGGAAATTAAAAACAAGAACAAAATTTAAACTGGAAAACAGACACTCGATGCTTTTGCAATGGCTGAGTGAAAAAGTCTGAGGAAGGAGCAGGAAGTGAGGAGGATCCAGCTCCAGAGGGATTTGATTGACACTCAGCCCTGCAAATAGGAGTGATCGTTTCCCAGTCTGAGGAGTGTCTGAACAGCGAGTAGGAAAAAGTAGAAATCATCCTATTGGATGAACTGAAAAACAACACCATTTGGGTTTTTTTCTTTTCCCAAAAATGGAACCAGAGTTGAAGGGGAATCACTATACCATGATCCCCATTCCTAACACCCAAGCCAATCCAGAAGAGTACTGTTATCAATAGTATCAAAAATTGCTAAGATATCATGGAGGTGAGGACAAATACATTACCCTTGGGAGCAATTCTATAAAAACTCAAGAGGTCAGTTGAAAGTGTTATAGCCAGAGAAAGCTAACTCATCACAAAAGGAGGTATTAACGTTATTACAGGCATTATAAAAATCTATGACCTAAGACCATAATGAGATAAGGAAAGATATAGGAGAAGTGAGAAATGATATGGAAGAGTTGAAAGAAAAAATACAGAATATGGATGAAAAACTAGAGACCTTTCAACAAAGGATATTAGAAAATGAGCAAATGATTCAAAAAATGGAGGAGAAAACAGAACATATGGAAAAGAAGGTAGATGATTTAAATCAGCAACTGACACAGGCTAATAAAGAATTAATAATGTTAGAGACAGAAAAAGCTGACCATTATTTAAGGTTTCAAAACAAAGAAGAGGAAAAGGGAGAAGATTTACCAGAATTAATGAAAGAATTGTTAGCAATTCACAGACAAACAAGAGATGGATATGGAATTGGATGAAACATATAGGATTTATACAAATTATGCGAGGAGACACAATCTTCCTAGGGAGATACATATAAGACTAGTAAAAAAATCATTAAGGGATGAGATACTGCATAAAGCGAGAGAGGAACCACTAGTATATAAAGGTAAACAGCTGGTGGTTCTGAAGCAAATCCCCAGGAGAGTAAGAGATCTAAGAAAACAGTATCACTTCCTCACTTCAGTCTTGGTTAGACACAATGTAAACTTCAGGTGGCTGATTCCTGAAGGGATTTTGGTCACCTGGCAAGAAAAAAGGTACCGATTGGACTCACTGGATAAGGCAACGGATTTTTATGAGAATTACTTAGCTGTAGATGAGGAACAAGAAACAAGAGAGCGAGTATATAAAAGCCAAGAAGCACTAATAACAGGAGGAAGATACCCAAAACAAATACAGGATGAAAAGGAGAAAAAAGAACATTTAGAACGAGAAGGAGCAATAGCGAAAGAACCTAGAGAAGTAAGAGCCACTAGGACTATAAAGCCGAGATATAAATAATTGAATGCAAGAAGAAATAAAGGTGTTATCAGTCAATATTAATGGGATGAATTCACTAATAAAAAAGAAGACATTCTCTAAATTAATGAAACTAAAATTAGATATAATAGCACTTCAAGATGTGCACATTAAGTGACAACAATATAAATTATTGGAGTATTCTAAATTGGGAAAATTATTCTATTCATTACCACAGCAAAAAAAGAGGGGTGGTATTTTATGTGAAATAAACAAATGCCAAACAAAATGTTAATGATGAAAAAGGGAGAATTCTGATGTTGAAGGAGACTGTATCAAAAGCGAACCATTACAGTTGTTATTTATGCACAAAATACTGGACAAAAGTATTTTATTTATTTATTTATTTACTTCATTGAATTTCTATACCGCCCTTCTCCCGAAGGACTCAGGGCGGTGTACAGCCAAAAATAAAACCATGACAATATAAAAATTAAAAGCAATTTAAAACAATTAAATAAATTGGCCAAAAAACTCTACTAAAACAACCCATTAAAATAGTAAAATATTATTATTATTTAGGCCAGCCCTGCTTGTTGGAATAATAATGTTTTTAGGGCGTGACGAAAGGTACGAAGGTTGTGAATCCTACGAATCTCCGGGGGCAGCTCATTCCAGAGGGTAGGGGCCCCCACAGAGAATGCTCTCCCCCTGGGGGTCGTCAGCCGACATTGCCTAGCCGACGGCACCCAGAGGAGCCCCTCTCTGTGGGAGCGTACCGGTCGATGGGAGGCTATCGGTGGCAGAAGGCAGTCTCGTAAATAGCCAGGTCCCAAGCCATGGAGCGCTTTAAAGGTGGCAACCAACACCTTGAATCGCACCCGGAAGACCACTGGGAGCCAGTGCAGCTCGCGCAGAAGCGGTGTTACATGAGAGCGTCGTCGCTCCCGTAATTACCCGCGTGGCCGCATTTTGTCCAGAAAGATTCTAGAAATAAAACATAAAACAAAACAAACAGATTCTAGAAATAAAATATGAAAATATTTGTATCTTGGGAAATTTCAACACAATTGTCAATAATGACAATTCTGTCTACAGAAGTAGTAGGACTACAGAAGTAGTAAAATTAATAAAAAAAAAAAAATAGAAGGACTTTACCAGGAACGTTGATTAAAATGAGAAGAATTATCTATTCTGGACACATGGAGAGAAATAAATCCGGGGAAAAAACAATATACATTCTATTCCAATATGCATAAATCATGGTCCAGAATAGATATGATTTGGATGAATTTGGAATTATGTGGAAATGTACAAGAGATTGAAATTGAACCAAATTTATGGGCAGACCATAATCCAATAAAAATTAGTTGGAAGGGTCAAAGGAAGAGAACAAGGTGGACTTTAAACCAATTGATAATAAAAGAGAAGGAATTCATTCAGATGATGGAAAGAGAATTGGGGTTCTTTTTTAAAGAAAATAGAGACTACTTTACAGAACGTGTGGGATACTGCCAAAGCAGTTATTAAGAGGATTAACTATAAACTATATGGCACAGAAAAATAAGAAAAAGAAACAAAATCAAAGGTCGTGGAAGAAGAATATAAAGAACTTGAATTAAAATCACAAAAAGAGCCACAAAGAATAAATTTAAGAAATAGAATGGAGCTGATTAAACACAAATTAAATCTTATAGGAAAGGAGGAACTGGGACAACAAATAAAAAGAACAAAACAAAATTTCTTTGAAAATGCCAATATGCATTTGCCCTTGAAGTGATATCCCAGTGCCTGGAGGCTGTGCGGATCTGGATGGGGAGAAACAGACTCAGGCTCAACCCATCCAAGACCGAGTGGCTGTGGTTTCCGGCGTCCTGATATAGTCAGTTGGAGTCATCACTGACTATTGGGGCGAGTCGTTGGCCCCCACGAAGAGGGTTCGCAACTTGGGCGTCCTTCTGGATTCATGGCTGTCTTTAGAAGAGCATTTGACGGCCATGACCAGGAGGACTTTTCATCAGGTTGGCCTGATTCGCCAGTTGTGTCCCTTTCTGGATCGGGACTCCCTACGCACGGTCACTCATGCCCTCGTCACTTCCCGCCTGGACTACTGTAATGCTCTCTACATGGGGCTCCCCTTGAGGAGCATCCGGAGGCTCCAACTGGTGCAGAGTGCAGCTGTGCGGTTATGGGAGCGACGTGGCATTCCCATGTAACAACTCTACTGCGCGAGCTGCACTGGCTCCCGGTGGTTTTCTGGGTGCGCTTCAAGGTTTTGGTCACCACCTTTAGAGTGCTCCATGGCTTAGGACCTGGTTATTTATGGGACCGCCTACTGCCACCAATAGCCTCCCACCGGCCAGTACGCTCTCATAGAGAGGGGCTCCTCTGGATGCCGTCGGCCAAAGTGTCATCTGGCGGCCCCTAGGGGGAGAGCCTTCTCTGTGGGAGCACCTGCTATCTGGAACGAGCTCCCCCCGGAGATACGCAGGATCCCGGATCTACGCACCTTTCGCCGCGCTCTCAAGACTTTCCTATTTCAACAGGCCGGCCTGGCCTAACTTTTTCTTTTCCCTTTTTAATTCAAATGATAAATTTTAAATTTGTCTTAAAAACATTAGGGTTGTTTAAATTGTCACGGGCCAAATTATTTAATCAGATTTTATACTGTTTTTAAATTTTGTAATTTATGTGTTTTATCTGGCTGTTCACCATGTGTTTTATCTGGCTGAGTCCTGCGGGAGTAGGGCGGTATATAAATCTAATTAAATAAATAAACAAACAAACAAACAAACAAACAGGGAAGGTGGTTAGCCTATAGATCGAAGAAAGAAAAGAAGAAAAATTGGATAATAAAAATACAGGCCGAGGAAGGCATATTACATAGCCAACTTGAAAAGAAAAGAGATATAGTTCATGATTTTAATGAGAAATTATACAAAGCTGATAAAATAGAAGAGGAGAGACTAATACAATATCTGGAGAAAGCCAATTTGCCCAAAATTTCAGAACCGGTTAAGAATAGGCTGGAGGAAAGAATAACAATGGCAGAGTTAATGAACGCAATCAAAAAACAAAAAATAATAAAACCCCGGGACCAGATGGTCTACCAGTAGAAATATATAAAGAATTAGAAGACACCTTGAGTCTGTCAATACTAGACAAATACAATGAAGTGTTAACGGAAGCTAAAATGCTGAACACATGGAAAGAGGCTTATATTACCCTGATCCCCAAAGAAGATTCGGATGTATTAAAAACTATAGATCGATTTTGTTACTAAACACAGACTATAAAATCTTCACATCAATAATTGTGGAAAGATTAAAAAGCCTTTTAAATAAATTCATTCATCCAGATCAGAACGGGTTTTTACCAAAAAGACAAATAAAAAATAATGTTAGAATAATCATGGATGTACTAGAATATTACGAAATTCATTATGAAAAACAACTAACATTAATATACCTGGACGCACAGAAAGCATTCGACAATATAAATTGGTAATTTATATTGCAACAATTAAATTTTATGGAATTTGGTGGAAAAAGGGCTTTGCCTTACCTGAATGCCCATTCTGTTAAGCGTGGGGCCAGCAGTCAGGAATGGGTTAATTCTGTCCGATATCCTAGGACTGAGTCTGCAAGCTGTTAAACTCCTCCTCTTCCTCTTGCTTCCCAGCTTTCTGATGAGGGAGATGTGGCAGACTGACGTGCTGAGCTGAAACGACATAATTAGTGCCCACCCCAGGGCAAGGACTGGGAGAAACTAGGATGGAGCTGACTGCTGGCCCCACACTCAACAGAACGGGCGTTCAGGTAAGGCAACACACTTTCACCTTGAGCGCGGGGCCAGCAGTCAGGAATGGGACATGCCAAAGCAGCAGTCCCTGCTGCTTTGGACCCTGTGACAAAATGCTGCATACACTGATGCATAGATGTCCGATTTATAATGGCGGATGAATGGGGACAGGGATGACCAGGTGGTGGCCCTGCAGATCTCCTCTAAGGAAGCCTGAGTAGCCCAAGAAGCCGAAGTAGCAGCGCTCCTTACTGAATGGGCCGTAAACCATCCCATTCGACAAGGAGCGGACAAGGCCTGAGACTCATAGGCCTTGGCAATAGTTGCCCGAACCCAGCATCCTATTGTGGAAGAAGTCACCTTGTGGGCCAGGGTTGCCGGTTGGAAGAACATGAAGAGACTCTCCGACCTCCGAAGCAAGGAGGTCCTCTTAAGATAGATACAGAGAGCTCTCCGGACATATAAGGTGTGCCATGACTGTTCTAATCGGTGAGAAGGATTAGGACAGAAATTAGGCAACACTAATTCTTGGGCCTATGGAAGGGTGTATTAATCTTAGCTATGAAGATAGGGTCTAATCGAAGGACAACCCTGTCCGAATGGAAAATAGAGAGGTCGCTCCTGATGAAAAGGGCCGCCAGCTCAGAAATCCGGCAGGCCGATGTAATGGCCACCAGGAAGGCCACTTTGTAAGACAGGAATCAAAGACTGACTTCCTGTAGGGTTCTAATGGCCTCGGGTGAGAGCGGTGAGAACCCTCATGAGGTCCCAGGTCGGGTAACAATTAAGCGTGGAGGGACGCAGGTTCGTCGCCCCTCTAAGGAATTGCCTAATCAGGGGGAGTTTGGAGAGGGAGCCTGTGGCACATGATAAGATAGAGGAGAGGGCTGCTACCTGTCTCTGAAGAGTGTTAGGCAATAATCCAGCCTCAAAACCGTCCTGTAGGAACTCCAGTATGAGCACTGTGGAAACCTCTGTGGGGACCAGGTCCTTCTTGTCACACCAACCGGCGAAGGTGGCCCATGTGGAATTATATATGTGGTTGGTGGAGGTGCGGTGCAATGCCTGTATAATGTTGATGACCCTCGGGGAGAAGTTGCTCCCACTGGCCAGGTGGTCAGTTGGAGCCACCGAGCGTCCTGATGGACCAACGACCCCTGGCTGAGGAAAGCGCGTAGGGAGTATCTGAAGGGAGCCGCCAAGGCAGGGCCACCAACAGGGCCATCAGATCTGCAAACCAGGGCCGACGAGGCCAAAGTGGGGCTATCAAGATGAGCTCTGCCCCTTCCTCCAGCATCTTCCTGATGACTCTGGACACCAAGGGAAATGGAGGGAAGGCATAAAGCATGCTCGGGGGGGGGCACGGGCTGTACAGGGTGTCCACGCCTTCTGCCCCTGGTGCCAGAAACCTGAAGAATCATGCCATCTGGCTGGTTGGTCTGGGTGGCAAAGAGGTCGACTGCCAGGAAGCCAAAGCGTGCAGTTATCTCCCGGAACAGGACCGGGTGCAGGCACCACTCCCTATGGTCCACTGGAGCTCTGCTGAGCCAGTCCACCTGCACATTTGCCACCTCTGAAATGTGTGAAGCCTGGATGGACTTCAAATGCGTCACTGCCCAGAGGCTCAACCTGTCAGCCTCCTGCATGAGGTGCCGTGAGTGGGTCCTGCTGAGGCGGTTTATGTGGGCCTTTGCGGCCACATTGTCTGCCCGAATCAGAATATGTTGACCCTGCACTTTGTTCTGGAATACACGGAGGGCTAGATGGATTGCCCGAAGCTCCAACCACTTTATGTTGTGACCCAGGTCGGCCGGAATCTACTGTCCCTGGGCCATGTCTGATGCCAGGTGAGCATCCCAACCATAAAGGCTGGCATCCGTGGTCAAGACAAGGCAGTGAGGTTCCCTGAATTCCCATCCATCGGTGACCACTGGGAAAGACCACCAGCGAAGGGAGAGATGGACCTTGGGAGGAATCAGAATTTTGCATGCAGAGGTACTCTGGTGGGTCCGTTGATACGGGAGAAGGAGCCACTGGAGAGCTCTGCAGTGGAGCCATGCCCACGGCACAATGCCGATGCACAACACCATCTTTCCAAGGAGTTGGGAAAGCAATCTCATGGAGGCTGCTCTCCCCAATGTGACGGTCCTGACCAGGGACCACCGGCTGGACAGGCGTTCCTGGGAAAGATAGAACTTGCTCTGGACCATATCAATGACTGCTCCCAGGTGCTGGATGTGGCTTGTCGGAACTAGCTGGCTCTTGGCCGTGTTGATTGAAAACCCATTGGCTTGTAAGACCTGATGAATGGTATCCAGGTCTCATCGCGCTAGCCCCTCTGAACTGGACTGGATAAGATCGTCTAAGTAGAACTGAATCTTTATCGGCAGCGTCCAAAGGTGAGCTGCTAGTGCGGCCATCAATTTGGTGAACAGTCGGGGGGCCGAGGAGAGACCGAAAGGCAGAGCACAGTACTGATAGTGACAAGTTGCATGGCAAAATCGAAGAAATTTTCTGTAGGCCGGGTGAATGGAGATGTGGAGATAAGCCTCCGTCAGGTCCACTGATGTGAGGAAATCTCCTTCCCTGACACTTTCCAAGATGGTCTGGAGAGACTGCATCTTGAACCGCCAATAGATAATTCGATGGTTCAGAGACTTGAGAATTGCTCTCCATTCCCCTGAGGATTTTTGTATCATGAAAAGGCGAGAATAAAATCCCTTCTGTAGTGCTCCCGGCCTGAATCTCTAGGTGTTTTATGGCTGATTCCACAAGGAGCCATTTTGTCCCATCCCGCAAAAGGGGACATTGGAGGAATCAAGTCAGGGGGATGGAGAGGAACTCCAGGGAGAGACCTGATCTGACTGTCTCCCTGACCCAAGCATCCACGGTGGTCACCTCCCATTGGCTAGCAAAGAGGGCCAGGCGGCCCCCAGTGGGAGAGGCGGATGTACAGTCAGCAGAAGTGGCGGAAGGGACGGCCCCTGCCACCCCGAAAGGAACACTAGGACTGGCTTTAAGAGCAGGGCCGCCCTGTCTTTCCTGGGACCTACCCTGCCTGGAAAGGAAATATCTTTGAGTCCTCGGCCTGGAATAGCCAGCCTCTGAACCCCGAAAGGGAGTGGCTGGATAAGGTTCGACTCTGTGAGACATACTTGGGAGAACCCTGCATTTATCCTTGGATTCAATCAGGAGGGGCTCTGGGGGGGGGGGGCAAAGAGCTTGTCACCCACATACGGGGAGGAAGCCAGCCCCATTTATTCTTGGTGTCTACCTGCCACTGGCGGAGCCAGAGAAGGCGGCGGGACACAATAGTGGAACCAATGGACTTTGCAGCATTTCATTTTCATTTCATTTATTTAAATTTCTATACCGCCCTTCTCCAAAATAGGACTCAGGGTGGTGAACAGCCAAAGTAAAAAACAATACATACAAAATTTAAAAGCAGTTTAAAATAATTAAATATTTGGCCGAAAATTAAAACAACCCAATTTAAAATTGATTTAAAATTCACTCAAGCCAGCCCAGCTAGTTGAAATAAATGGGTTTTCAGGGCCCGACGAAAAATCCGGAGGTCTGTTATTTTTTTTTTTTATTGCAAAAGTTTTACAATTACATTTTCACCCCTTTTTTTTTCCCCCCTCAACCCACCCCAAACTTCCCAACCTCCCTAACCCACCCTAACCCTCCCCTCCCCCCGGACTTCCTCACAGTATACTCATGTCTAATAAAAGGAAAAACCCTCCTTTGTATATAAAACTTGAACCCCTCCCTCCCCCTTACAAATTTTCATCTTCATTACATTAACCTATTTCTATCTTAATATAACATTTTCAAATAAATTTTCATCCTGATTACCTTAAAAATATTTCTATCTTAATATAACATTTTCTAATAAATTTTCATCCTCAACCTTAAAAAATGTCTATCTTAATATAACATTTTCAAATAAAAGCTATTTGATACTTCCTAGTTTGATATTTGTTCTGAACATAATCTATCCACTTCTTCCATTCCCATTCATAAGTCTCTTGAGAACAATCTTTTAGATATGCTGAAATCTTCGCCATCTCTGCAAAACTGGCCATCTTCAAAGTCCATTCCTCAATCGTAGGCAGCGCTTCATTTTTCCAATATTTACCTATCAACAATCTTGCTGCTGTTATCATATACAATATCAATTTTGTTTCACCCGATGTAAAACCCTTAACTATACCCAATAAAAACAGTTGTGGAGAAAATTGAATTTTTTTCTTCAAAACATTCTGCATGACCCACCAAATTTTTATCCAAAAAGCCTTAACTTTCTTACAGGTCCACCAAACATGATAATATGTAGCGTCTAGACAATCACATCTCCAACATTTAGGCTGCACATTAGGGTACATACATGACAATTTTTTGGGGTCTAGATGCCATCTGTAAAACATTTTATAAAAATTTTCCCTCAGATTCTGCGACTGTGTAAATTTAACATTCTGAACCCAAATTTTTTCCCATGTTTCCAACATCACTGGTTCCTCAAAATTTTGTGCCCACTTAATCATGCAGTCTTTAACTAGTTCAGTTTCTGAATCCCTTTCTAACAAACATTATAAAGTCTTTTAATATGCATTGGGCCTTTCTCTTTTATGTGTCTAACTAATTCTTCCTCATACATCATAATACCAGTTTTTTGGTCCTCTTTCCATCTCAATTGCAATTGATTATATTGTAACCAAGTTAGATTAATCCCTTCAGCCAACAATGTCTGTAATGTCTTCAGCTGCCATCTGCCCGCATCTGTAAAAAGAACCTCTTTGTATAAAAACCCCCCGAGTGACATTATATTTGTATTCCACAAAGTATGACCAAGATCCAGCCATAGCGGTATTTTATAATCCCAATTGTTTCGGTGCTTCTTCCAAACTCTCAACAAAGAATCTCTAAGTATATGGCTTTTGAATACTTTATCCACTTTACTGTCATAAAATAAGTAAGCGTGCCATCCAAATTCCAAATCAAAACTTTCTGCGTTTAGTATTCCAGTCTTTTTTCCTCCAAACCAGTCACTTAGTAAAGTCAAAGCTGCTGCATCATAATATAACTGTAGGTTTGGAAGTTTAAGACCTCCCCTTTCTGGAACGTCTTGCATGATTTTCATTTTTACTCTTGGTTTTTTCTCGTTCCAGACAAACTTATTCACACCAGTTTGCCATACTTTTAGTTGTTTATCATTTTTGAGCACCGGAATCATTTGAAACAAAAAAAGAAATCTTGGCAAAATGTTCATCTTAACTGCTGCTATTCTTCCAAGTAGAGACAGCTGCAGTTTTTTCCAAGTCTCCATATCTTTTTGCACCTCTCGCCACAACACCTCATAGTTATTTTGAAACAATTTCATATTTGATTCTGCAACCTGAACTCCTAGATATTTTACCTTTGGTACAATCTCAAAACCTGCCCTCCTTTCAAGCTCAAGTTTACGATCTTGTGTCATATTTTTAACTACCATCTTAGTTTTTTTCTGGTTCAATCTAAAACCTGAAACTTTACCAAGTCTTGTATAATGTCCTTCATCTGGATTATTGATTCCATTGGCTGTGTTAGGGTAACGACCAGATCGTCTGCAAATGCCTTTATTCTGTAATCCTCTTGCCTTATCATTATACCTTTCAAAGTATTAGAGCCCTCTCCGTGGGGGCGAGTGATTCGCCCCCAATAGCCAGCGATGGTGTCAGCTGGCTATATCGGGACGCCGGAAGCCACAGCCACTTGGTCTTGGAGGGGTTGAGTCGGAGCCTGTTTCTCCCCATCCAGGCCCGCACGGCCTCCAGGCACTGGGACATCACTTCAAGGGCATCGTTGGGGTGGCCTGGGGTGGAGATGTACAGCTGGGTGTCATCAGCGTACTGATGGAACTCCACCCCGAAGCCACGGATGATCTCATCCAGCGGCTTTACATAAATGTTGAACAGAAGGGGCGAGAGGACCGACCCTTGTGGCACCCCACAAGCAAGGTGCCTCGGGGTCGACCGCTGCCCCCCTGTCAACACGGATTGCGACCGGTCAGAGAGGTAGGAGGAGAACCACCGCAGAACGGTGCCCCCCACCCCCAACCCCGCCAACCGGTGCAACATGATACCATGGTCGATGGTATCAAAAGCCGCTGAGAGGTCTAACAGGACCAGGATAGAGGAGCAACCCCTATCCCGAGCCCTCCAGAGATCATCCACCAACGCGACCAATGCCGTTTCCGTGCTGTGCCCAGGCCGGAAGCCGGACTGGAGCGGGTCTAGATAGACAGCTTCATCCAGGTACCGGGGAAGCTGTTGCGCCACCACACTCTCAACAACCTTCGCAACAAAGCGAAGGTTGGAGACTGGATGATAGTTAGCCAAAACAGCCGGATCCAGAGAGGGCTTCTTGAGGAGGGGCCTCACAACCGCTTCTTTCAAAGCGGCCGGCAGGACCCCCTCACTCAAAGAAGCGTTAACAATCTTCTGGAGCCAGCCTCGTGTCACCTCCCGGGAAGCCAGTACCAGCCAGGAGGGGCACGGGTCCAATAAACATGTGGTTGCGTTCAGCCGTCCCAGGACCCTGTCCATGTCCTCGGGAGCCACAGGATCGAACTCCCCCCAGATAACACTCTCAAGACCTGCCTCAGTCATCCCATCCGGACATACCCAGTCAGAGACCAGCCCTTCCCGAATCTGAGCGATTTTGTCATACAGATATTGCACAAAGTCCTCAGCTCGGCCCTGCAAGGGGTCATCCCGCACCTCCAGATGGAGGAGGGAGCGGGTCACCCTAAACAGGGCGGCCGGGCGATTATCTGATGACGCGATAAGAGCGGCAAAATAACTAGATTTCGCCGCTTTTATTGCCACTAGGTAGGTCTTAATATGAGACCTCACCAGTGTTCGGTCAGATTCGGAGAGGCTGGTCCTCCAACTACTCTCCAGGCGTCTTTTCCGGCGCTTCATCTCCCTAAGCTCCTCAGAGAACCAAGGAGCTAGGTGAGTTCGGTGCCGGGTCAGAGGCCGCAAAGGCACAACACGGTCCAAGGCCCCGGCAGCCGCACTATCCCAGGCGGCCACCAGGTCTTCAGCCGAGTCATGAGCCAGAGTCTCAGGAAATGGCCCAAGCTCCATCTGGAACCTATCGGGGTCCATCAGGCGCCTGGGGCGGAACCACCTGGTCGGTCCCGCCTCCCTGCGGCGGGGTGCAGTGGTTAGGAAGTCCAGTCGAAGGAGCGAGTGGTCAGACCATGACAAGGGTTTGATGGCTATATCCCCTATATCAAGGCCACTCAACCACTGACCAGAGACAAAAACTAAGTCCAGAGTGTGTCCCCCTATGTGAGTGGGGTCATGAATTAACTGAGTAAGGTCCATGGCCGTCATGGAAGCCATGAACTCTCGAGCCACTTCAGACGTCTCACCGATAGATGGCAGGTTAAAATCCCCCATGATGACAAGTCTGGGGGTGTCCACTGCCACCTCGGCTATAACGTTAAGCAGCTCGGGCAGGGCCGTTGCTACGTGGCAGGGAGCCAGGTACGTGACCAACAAGCCCATCTGTACTCCATGACCACACTTCACAAAGAGGGACTCACATCCGGCTATCTGTGGAACAGTGGTCTCCCTCGGATCCAGACCTTCCTTTATAATAACCGCCACCCACCCACCCACCCGCCCCTGCCCTGAGCCCTCGGCTGATGAAATGCACGGAAGCCTGGTGGGCACATATCCACGAGGGGAACTCCCCCCTCCTGGCCCAACCAGGTCTCCGTAATGCCCGCCAGGTCCGCCTCCCCCTCCTGAATAAGAATCTGAAGGCATTTTAAGTGGCGTACACCGAGTATTCTAGTGCGGCCACAATCTTGTTTAAGTCTTGTTGAGACCTAGTGTCAGAAATGGGCAAGTATTCTTGCAGTTGTCTGAGCCACAGTAGAGACGCCCTATTAAAGAAAGACGTGAATGAGGAGGCCTTGATGCCCAAGCAGCCGCTTGGTGTGCCTTGTTCAGAGAATGTTCAAACTGTTTATCCTCCGGGCGAACGCTGTCCTCTGGGGGTCCGGTCAGGACAGAAGGAATGGAAAGTGCGACCACTGGAGGGTCCACTTGAGGGACCTGTAGGATGGAAGACAGGTCCGATGCCACGTTATAGAGGTGCCTCTCCAAGGTATTGGGGTTGGGGCCAAAAACAGGAGCAGACCACTATCTCTGTACCACATCCCTGAACAATCTAGGGGACGGGACCTCCTCAGCCTCAAAGGTAGGTTCTTCAAACAAAGGGACCAAGGGCTCAACTGCTTCCCCCGCAGGGTCAGGCATAGGACATTGAGTGCCCAGCCACATGGTGGTCTTAGCCTTATGAAGGAGGGAATGAAAGAGCTGAGGCTTGAACAACTCCACAAATGATGGCTGATCTGTTAACAGATATGCATCCTCTGACAAATCCTGTTCTCTCATTTTCTCTCCTGCTAGAGAATCCTGACTGGGGAAGGCACCAGCATAAACTTGGGCCTAGGAATGATCTAGGTCAGTAGACAAATGAGATTGCTGATATGACTCCTGATCCCTGGAGAGATCAGAAATCCAAGAGCTTGTTCTTTTCTACATCTCAGTGGCAATGCCCCATTGAATCGACTCCTGTAAAAGGTCAGCTAGGCCAGGTGGGATGTGAGGCTCTGCCTGTTCATCACCAAGCTCATCTGTCGCTGTTGGAGGGACAGCCTCTGCTTGGGTCCCTTGGGGACTGGTGAGAGCTGTTTGGGCACCCTGGGGCCTGGCAGGAGGAGGAAGGGGACCAAACAGCAGGTCGTTGACTCCCTCATGTCTGGAGGAGGGAGAGGCCTCCCCATCAGGTGCCAAGGAAGCCGCTGGAGACCCCTGGGCTGCTGATGGAGGACGACTAGTTGTGGGTTCCCTCGCTGGAGGAGTCATATCCCTCTGACAGGCCTCCTTTATGGCCTTTTCAATGGCCCTCTCAATGGCCCTTTGCCTCTTGATGGCCTCCTTCTCTGAAGCCTTGGAGGCTTTCTTGGCTTTGAGGGCTGGAGGCTGGGAAGCCTTGCTCCTCTTAGATGGTCCTAGGTGAGAAGGGCCAGCTGCCTCCAGGTCTGGAAGGCCTCTCTTGGAAGGCCAGTCCGAAGAGGTGCCAGCCATCTTTGGAAGCTATCAAGGCCTGAAGTAGGCCTCTAAAGCTGCATGCAGCAGGCCACAAAATGGCGGAGTCCGAAAGGGCCTAACCCAATCCCCCTCAGGCAAAGTGGAATTAGGGCAGCTGCTGATGCTGCTATGCAGCCGAGCCATGTGGCGCCCGTGTGCCGGTCCCGTCCGGCCCGATGAAAATTGGATTGGCCTTACCGGAGTCCACTGCTCACTTCAAGCGGCCGCAGCCACGCCGTCCTCCCTCGGCTCGCCGCCACGAACTTAGAGGAAAGATTGGGGGGGTTTGGAAGCCTCCGCACCCCAATCGCGCCAGCCAGACGTATGGGTGAAGCCCAAAAATATCGCTCTGGCGATCTGTCAGCCAACAGAACTGCCATGAAAACGGCCTTCAGCGGGCTCCAGCTGAGGGGTCGTTCACGCTGGAAGGCAGGGCCTGCCACCAGCACGCTGGGAGGCATCTGCAACCACTGCCGAACGCGGTCTTCAGCGGGATCAGGCATGAGCCTTTCACGCTGGTAATGTGAGGGCTCAGCCAGGGAGCTGGGAGCCCTCAGCGAAGTTCTGTCGACAAGCGGCCTTCAGAGGGATTGGGAGTACACCCTTCACGCTGGGATGGCTCAACCAAAGCAGATCCGATGTTCAGGCATTAGGAATAGGCAGCTCAGCAATATATGTCCGTCCAGATCAGACTGAGTCTGAAACCTGGGAAGCAAGAGAAAGAGGAGGAGCTTAACAGCTTGCAGACTCAGTCCTAGGATATCGGACAGAGTTACTACTGGCTCCGCACTCAAGGAGAATTTAGGTATATGATTAAAGCAATTTACGCTCAACAGAACCAAAAGTATTGGTTAATGGAGTTGTAACAGAAAGCTTTAGCATACAAAAAGGAACAAGGCAAGGTTGTCCCCTCTCCCCATTATTATTCATTTTAACATTAGAGGTATTGACGAGGAACATAAGACAAGATACAGAGATAAAAGGAATGGAAATTAGAAATGAAAAATACAAACTCCAAGCTTTCACTGATGACTTAGTGTTTATATTAGAAGAACCCATAGAAACTGGCCCTAAATTGATAAAGAAAATTGAGGAATATGGAGAGGTGGCAGGGATGAAAATAAATAAAGATAAAACCAAGATATTAGTTCACCAACAAACAGAAAAAGGAATTGACAGAGAAAATTGACCTATAGATAGTATTTTCTTAACAGCTAGGTGCAGGACAATCAAAGAGGACAACTATACAAAGCTGATACAACAAATTAAAATAGATTTGGAAAGGTGAAAGAATGTAGAGTTATTGATGATAGGGAGAACTGCACTGGTGAAAATGAACATATTACCAAAACTACTCTTTCTATTTCAAACCATACCAGTAAAATTAGAAAAAAATTTTTTTGATGAACTAAATAAAATGACTCTGCAATGTATTTGGCAAGGGAAAAAATTAAGAATAAAATTGAAAGTATTACAGGATTCTAGGAATAATGGTGGTTTTGGGTTCCCAGACTGGGAATTATATTACCAGGCTGCAGCTCTCACCTGGCTAAAAGATTGGGTAAACTTGAATAATATAAGACTATTATTACTAGAAGGGCACGACTTACAATTAGGGTGGCATGCCTTTTTCTCATATGGCAGAAATATGACGCACAAATATTTCCAGAGGCATTATGTGAGGAATGCTTTACTTAACATTTGGGAAAAAATTAAACTACAACACTATAAGGAAGTACCAGTTTGGCTCTCTCCAATGGAGGCAATAATATATCCAAAATTATAAATTGGGGGAAAATTGTATGTTACAAGGAAAAGGGGGAAATCTTAAATCCAGACAACAATTGCAGAAGCAGGGGTTGGACTTATCTTGGTGGCCGTATTTTGCAGATCCAAGCAAGGCACAAAAAAGATGTTAAATTATGGGTTGTAAACAAAAAATAAACAGCATTAGACAAAATTTTAATGGGGATGGATGAAAATTTGATTAAAAATATATAAAATTATTTACTAAACTATAAAATGGAGGAAGAGATAGTTAAAGAAACAATGATTGCCTGGGCAAGGAATTTCAGATACAACATAGAATTAGAAAAATATTTAAAAATTTGGGAGAGAAACTACAAACAGACGATGACATATAAAGAAAACCTTTACAAAATGTTTTACAGATGGCAGCAAGATTGGCCAAAATGTGTAAGAACTCCGCCAATTGTTAGAAATGCAACCAGACTCCAGGATCATACTACCACATGTGGTGGACATGTAAGAAAGCAAGGAGTTTACTGGGGAAAATTCATAAATGGCAGAAATGATAACTGAGCAACATAATGAGTTCAAAGCAGAAATGTGCCTCCTTAGGTATATTGTTGGAAAGTTATGACAAAGCAACCATCTACTTAGTGTTACATATATTGACGGCAGCTAGAATTACGTATACTAAATATTTGGAAAAATGTGAACACCCCTTCGGATGATGACATAATTAGGAAAATTTGGGATTGTGCAGAAAGGGGTGTTGTTCTTACCTGACATGCACCTTCTCGTTGGATGGAGACAGCATCCAGGAATGGGTTTTCTTGTCTGTTCAGTTGAAGAACTGTTCTGCCCCAGCTATGCACCCCATAGAACGCAGCACACAGTCTGTACAAACCTTAGTTTACTAATTTAAATCAGTTTTTTTCTGAACGAAGGCTGTTAAAATAACTTCATTAACAGCCGACAAGAATCCAAAGAATAATAACCGTAATCTTACTGTGGTTGGCAGAATGCCCAGAAGCAATTTGCAGGAAACTGATAAGAGAAACAAGGTCAAGACGCGAAGTAATGTGAACAAAGTTGTTTCCTACAAATTGCCTGTCATCGTCCTTCCTTAAATAGGCTAGGGGAGTGGCCAATGAGCCCCAAGGCTAATTGGCTTGAGCGAGAGACATCCCTTGGAGATGGCAGGTGTCCGCCACCAGGTGAGAGAGAGGAGGACCGTCTTGGGAAGCAGGACCCTGACTGGCGATGTTATGACCCCGATTCCCGAGCCTGTCCTAACAGAGGAAGAGGACTCAGAAGGTGATGGGGAGGAATTGACAAGGCCTCCCTTTCCAGGACCCTCCTCTCTGGCAATGTCTCAGGTTCCATCCGAAGGCCAAGAGGAACAGCCTGGGATATCCCAGGAGGAAAGCATATTGGAACAACAACAGATAGGGAGCGAGGATGATGAATCCTGGCTTGATCCCAGGCAGCGTCAGAGGGAGAAGCATGCGCAGCAACGAAAAAGACATGGGAGGGCCAGAGATTGAGCTGAGTCACTGAGCCACACCCCACAAGGAATAAAAGTGGGTGTGATTGCTCTTCAGGCTTTGTGATGGTCAAAGTTAAAAACCTAAGAGTCACATCACGTTACCTGAAATCTGGATTGGACCTTGGCCAATTCTTGCTTCGTGGATTACTTTTTACTACTGAACTGGACTGAGGAGAAACTCTCTCTCTTACTGACTGTGAGTGAAAACTGATTTGGCAGGCATTTCACAGTTTACTGCCAAAACTCTTAACTGCAAGGGTTTCTAGTCTGATTGCTTAATAAAATCTTGGCAGGCGTGCCTGGTTGTGTGTTTGCCTGTGTGGGGAAGGGGGACAGAACAGGCAAGCTGCTCTTGCCTACCCTCTGGAAAGGTAAAAGAAACCATTAAAGATCCTTGACATGTAGGCATGCCCATAGCGTGATGGGTATGCTAGACACCATCTTGCCCAGGAGCTGCGAGAGCAATACTAGGGGCACCTTACGCTCTCTTTGGACCCTACGTACTAGGGCCCTAATACTGTCCTGTCACTCCTGGGACAAATACACCCTACCTTCAATGGAGTCTATAATTGCTCCAAGATGGAGCAGTCGGGTCGAAGGAGTCAAATGACTCTTCTCTAGATAGAGAACCCGTGGTGATTAAGTGTCTGGATCCTCCTAGAGATCCTCCCTAGACTGTTGGAGAGAAAACAACTGGATTAAAATATCATCCAGTTAACATTGGACAAGCATGGGTAGAGCCCTGAGGTGGGCTGCCAAGGAGGCCAAGACCTTAGTGAACGCCCAAAGCACTAAGGAAAGGCCGAAGGGCAATGCCCTGTATTGATAGTGCACCCCTCCATAATAAAATCTAAGGTACTTCCTATGAGATGGAACAATAGGAATATGCAGGTAGGCCTCCGTTAAATCAATAGAAGTGAGGAAGTCGCGACTGCATTTTGAATCACTTATAGATAACATAGTGATTCAGATTCTTTAGGTCCAGAATTGGTTTCCACCCACCTGAGGTCTTTGGAACAAGAAAAATAATTGAGTAGAAGCCCTGCCCTAGTTGGTCCTAGGGCACCCTCTGGATGGCCCGAATAGACAATCAATGGTTAATGGCCGATTCCATGAGGGCCTGTCTACATGTGTCTTTTGACACCGGGCAGGGAAGAAAAAACCTCAGGGGAGTGGGGAGGAACTCTAGAGAGAGACCAGATCTTAAAGTTTCTCTCACCCAAGCGTCCGATGTAATATCCTCCCATCGGTCAGCAAAGATGGTCAGATGGCCGCCAATGGCAGGGTCGGATGAGCAGTTACTTGCAGCGGTTGAAAGGACAGCTTCCTCCCCTTCAAAAGGGCTGCTTGGCCTGAAAGGGTCTACCTCTCGCCGGTCTATCCTGAGAGCCTTGCTGTCGTGAGTTGAAAAACCCCTGCAATCGGGAGGAACCTGCACCTAGGTCGGACCCTCGGAAGGTAGGCCAGCAGAGAAAGGGTGAGGATTGAAATTCACCTCGCCGTTGGGCCGATGGAAGGACATCACACTTGTCCTTCATAAGGGATCTAAGGCCTCCCCAAACAATCTCTCCCCCATAAAGGGAGCATAAGCCAGGTGCCATTTGTGACAGGCATCAGCCTGCTAATGTCTCAGCCAAATGAGACCCCAGGCCGCCACAGAAGAGGCCACAGCCTTGGCCACGAAATGGGCTGAGTGCAGGGTAGCGTCAGCAGAAAACTGCACCACAGCCCCAATTTTATTGAGGTCCTGGTGCAGTTGGATATCAGACGCTGGGACATTCTCTTGAAGATGGCGCAGCCAGATGAGAGTGGTTCTTTTAAAAAATGACACGGACGTAGGTGAGTGGATGGCCCAGGCGTCCCTTTAATGAGACCTCTGCAGTGAATGGTCTGCCCGTCTGTCGTCGGGCCGGAGCCCATCCTCTGGTTCCCCCAGGATGTTGGAGAATGACAACAAGGTGACCACTGGTGCATCCACAGATGTTATGTGGAGCACTTTCACCAACTCAGGGCCAACATTGAAATAACGCTTGTCAGATGTGGACGGCATAGGGGCCACCCCAGGAGACACCCACTGTTGCTGGACGACGTCCACAAACAAACAAGGAGAAGGGATGACCTCAACCGCCTTGCCCAGCACCAAAAAGAGAGGATCAGCCTCGTCCTGAGGTGCTGGGGCATCTGCTCCTTGAGACGGGGACTCCAGGTGAGAGATTTTGATAGCCTTAAATAGCAGGACTTAAACACCGCAGGTGAAAATAGTCCCATAAATGCGGGCTGCTCAGGCAACAGCCCTTTGTCATCAGACAAATCCAATTCTCTCTGCTCAACTTCCCCAGAGATTGCGGTGTGTCCTGGGAAGGAGCAGGAGGCCAATTCGTGAATGGGAGAGATGGCCTCCTGATCAGGTGAAGAGTCAATGTCAGAATATACTGAGGCATCAGAATATGCTCCACGGGGAAGACAAAAACTGAGAGAAATGCCTTCAGAAATAGCTGTTGCCACAATATCATGGTTCAGGGTGTATGTATGTGGCCTGAACCGTGGCAGAAAAAGGCAGTCTGGAATTTTGTGAGGCCTTCCTTTTGGTCTTGGAAGAAGAAGGCCTGTCATCAGTGACTCCCCAGAGTTCAGCATTAGGAGGGATGCTCCTGATAGTTGATCTGGAGCTCCCTCTGGTGACAGTTGCCTGTATTGCAATCTGTCAGCATCATCAGTTTTAGAATGGCAGTCTGAGGAGAAATTCTATCTTTGCTAGCTCTGTGTGAGAAATATAAGAATTATTCCTGTAAAAGCATAACCTGAGTTACGCCATTTTAAAATCATGTTAAGGCTTTATTTTACCTTGTATAACCTGATTATATAACTAGACAAAAAGTACATAAGGATTTTCTGAAATGATTACCTTGAAGGAAATATGTATCATGCAGTTGTTTTGACGGAAGCTGATGTTCTAGGAAAGGGAAGTACGCAATTGATGTTTTTGAGGGGTATTTCTGTTGGGAATTGGGGAATTTCCAGGGTGGATCATGTACTACATATGTTATATAAGATGTTATGTAAGATCTGAAACTGATTCCCAAGGGACTTTATTGATGTGTATTCTGATGTATCCTGAAGACTATAAAAACCCGTGTAAGTTGTTGTTTTTTCGTCTTTCCTCTCCTCCAGAGGGGAAGGCCCTTTGCAAAGAATAAACTCTGTCCCAGGATTATTTTAGTCTCTGTCTCTTTAAAACGGTAATGGGGTTTTCCTGTTGTTGATCACAATTGGCGCCCGAAGGGACTGAAAACATTCTGTCTGGAATGGAACTCCCTGATACGTGTGCACACACACTGATTTCAGTGAGATGGGATTATTTCCTTTCCAGCCGGAATTGCTTTTCTATGTACCCTGAGGCGGAGACGTGAATGCCTGGACAGAGAGGAACGTTCCCGAAGACTTTGGTGCACCAGGAGTGAGTATATGTTTTCTTTTTGGTGGTTTGGATTTGTGTATGTTTGTGTGTGTATGGCCTGTATGATTTGTGTGTATAATTAGTATAATACAGGCTGGGGAAAGTATGGGGCCTTTACTAGGGAAAAGTGCTGCTGAGACTGAAATACCCTCCATCCCCATATCTCCATTAGGGAAATTGTTAACAGAGTGGTCAGAGGATTGGTTGAAAGCTTATACAAAGATATTAGATAAGGTGACTATGATTAATTATTGTAAGGAGGTTTGGCTGACGTTTGTGTTGATACAGCCTAATTATAGGTGGAGTAAGTTTGGGGAGTCAGACCCATATTGGATCAATGCTTTGAAGAAAGTTTTGGTGAAAAAGGAAGTTGAAAGCTCAATTGTTATTGTTGAACCTCAGTTCCATGTTCAGTAGTTTGACCCTTCTCCCCCAGAAGTTCTAGAGTTTTGTATGGGAAGGAAGAAGAAGAGGAAGGCTGGGATCCTTTAGCATGCCCACCTCCCCCTCCTTCGTATAATCCAAGTGGAATTGATGTTGCTGCTGGGAGCAGAAAGGAAGAGACTTCGGCAGGGCAGTAATATAGGCAGCTGGAGAAGGAGTTGGATGAATTGTTAGTAACTGTGAAACAGAATCCATCCACTTCTCCTCGTGTTACATGTTCACAAACTAAAGGAATGTTTCCTTTAAGAGGAATGCCAAATGGTATTGCGGCTTTTGTGAATGTGTCTTTGACATCTTCTGATCTGAAAGATTATAAAAGCAACATGCCGTCTTTCTAGGCGGATTTGATCAAGTTGTCTGAGTCATTGGATTTATTCCTGGGACCCAATCTGTATACTTTTGCAGAGTTACAGCATATATTGGGTTATTTGTTCTCCCCTGAGGAGAGGTTACAAATTCAAAGGCAGCTATGGCTTTTTTGGGATAAAACCCTAGTGGGGGCTGCTCAGCCCATTGCTGCCGATGTTAAGTCTCCATTTGATCCTAAATTAGCTAAATTAGTTAATTTGGCTGACCTGGGGCAAATGGAGGACCTGAAGAGAATTATAATTCAGGGAGTTAAGACAGCTGTACCTCAAGGAAGAAACTTTTAACAAAAGTCTTGGAGGTGGAACAGTTGTGGGAAGAAACACCGTCTGTGTTTCTGGAACATATTAAGGACAATTTGAATAAGCACACTGGTCTTTCTCCTGAAACGCCGGCTTATGAGTCCTTAATGAAAATGAAATTTGTGACAAAATCATGGCCAGACATACAGAAGCTTGAAGATTGGGCTACTACTGATATTGCTGCTCTGTTGAAAGAAGCTCAAAAGGTCTATGCGAATAGGGACGAGGCCAAGACTAGACGAGAAAAAGAAAGAACAGTCAAATGATGGTGTCTGTGTTGAAACAGACAGGAGAGGGAAAGGAGTTAGGTGGAAGAGGAAAAGGCTTTGTGAAACTTCTGTTGCAATGTGGCGACAGTGTCCTGGAATTGGGAGAGGATTACTCCAGTGGAAGAAAGCCTAGTGTTGGTGGATTGGAAAGCAAAAAGTGCTTTGTGTGTGTAAAGGAGAGGCATTTTGCTAGAGCTTGTCCTGAGAAAAGGATGATTAGTGGGTCCAGAAGAGGAGGATCATGTGTTTTTAATAGATACGGGTGCGACTAGAACCTCTATTTGTAAATTGCCTAGAGGAGTGTATCGCACAAGTGTACCTATTAAGATAAGGGGTGTCAAGAGTATACCTTTTGATGTGCCATTGGTGAAGAATGTGCAATTGAGTTGTGGAAAGTGTATTATACATTTGGATGTGATATTTGTTCCAGAAGTAGGTCTTAATCTGCTTGGGAGGGATGCATTGTCTCTTCTGGGATGTGAGTTTGGTATACAGATCTTTCTCGTTCTTGGATGAGGCAGAAAACTCTTTAGGAATGTAGTAAAGAAGGTTTATTGTTCTTCCTACTTGAGGTTGAATGTGAATCATTTGTCTTTGATTAATGTGATGTGATAGTGATATGTGTGTGCCGGCGAATTAAGTGACCTTCTTGGCCTGAGCTTGGAGCTGTGGAAAAAGGATGATGGTTGGGGCCCGAAATCAAGTTTTTGATTAAAAACCGCATCCTGAAGTTTTCCACTGCTTGAGGAATAGGCTACAAGATGTCAAGGATGGAAATGAAATGGGTATCTGAAGGGATGGAACCTTCCCAGATTTTATTCCAGGTTTGCAAATGGTGTTAATGGTCTGTGTGTGAAATGGGAGTTGTTTAGGCAATAGAGCTCATTGTCTTGTAAAAATAATACTGAGAATAATAATAAAGCTCCCTTAAGTATTTATGCTAATTGGCAGGGAGAAAGTATATGTGTGTGTTGGAATACACTAAAAGGTCTGATTGCAGAATAAAAATGAGTGTGTGTGGCAAGCCCTCACATGGGGGTGGTAAGGTGATCCTGATATTTGTGAATGCCTGTGCATTGAACCCCTGAGAGATCTCCCTTTGTATAATGAAATAGTGAGTGGCAAAAGTTTGTTGTTGTAGTTGTTGTTATGTTGTAATAGCAAGTGTTTGAATGAGCAAGTGAGAGCAAGAGAGATCCTATGGAGAAGTAGGATTAGGAAGAGGTATTTACGATGTTAATTGGAGACAGGAGTAGTATTTTTCCTCCCTATATTTCCCGTTTCTTTTTGTTCTGAACAAGAGAAGTGGGGGGGGGAGGTGCGGTTTGTTTTCCCTTTTACACATTTTTTTTTCCTTTGCTGAGTTTGTCTGAGAGAAAGGAGGGGCGAATGGGTGATTTGATCCTGCATTGTTTCTGACTGCATTGGCAGCTATGCAGATATATTTCCTGTCCTGCTCTGAGTTTTGATTTTATTTTTGTTTGTGAAATGTTTGAGGTGTTTAAATAAATCTATATAATAGAGAAGTGACATTGAAAGTTTAAAATAATTATTTTTGGAAGTAGAGATCCGGAGTACCTCTATTAGGTGATTTTCTTTTGCTTTTTGAAGTTTTTTTATTACCCTGTTTTATGTTTTTATGTCTGTGCATTTTGAATGATTTTGAATGCTGAG
The DNA here is from genome assembly GCA_022577455.1 of Arizona elegans. NCBI lineage: Eukaryota > Metazoa > Chordata > Lepidosauria > Squamata > Colubridae > Arizona > Arizona elegans. Next base: position 164,640,672 of record JAKOOJ010000001.1, read on the forward strand.
AAGGAGATTTCTAGGATAACCTGGATACTGGATAGCCTGTGGAAAAGTTGACTATGTTATTTTAGCTTAGTGTTCCCTTGAGGGAAGAATTACTGGTAGAAGGTAAAGATGGACTTTTGGTCTGGTTAGCTAGGAAGTTACCTGTAATTTAGTCTGTATAGACTTGTGGTTTAGACTTGTGAATTTAGATTAAGCTTTGCATTTCTTTGAAGCTTGTGGAAATAGTTTAGCTAATTCGTGATAGAGGTGTGGTGTGATTCCTCCGAAGTGGGGAGAGTTGAGTATTTATTGATATTTTATTGATTTATTGATAGTTATTCCAAACTAAGTTGTTTGGAAGAAAGGTTTGAAGAGTTGAAGAAAGTAATAAAATTGTCTCAAGAGAGTTTGGTTCTCTTGACCAATAGGAATTTAAATTTAGTTGAATTCCTGCCAGGAGAGAGAGATGGGACGATGTGGAACGAAATTGTGTGGTTATGAATTAATGGGTTTTCCCGAATTGAGAATGGGATGAGACTGAATGGTTATGCAGTTGTGAATGGAGACACTACTGAGATATTGGAAGTTGGAAAGTTACTGTCTGAATGGTCAGCGCAGACATGTGAGGTTTTCGCTTTATTGTAAGCATTGCACATATTAACTAATGAGGTAGGGAATATTCATGCTGATTCAAAATATGCTTGTGGTATCTTACATACTTTTGGGATAATCTGGATTGAAAGGGGGTTGATATTTAGTAAAAGAAGGAATTGCAGCAGGTGGATTTTAACACAGCTGTTTTAAGGCAGCTGAGGATCCTTCTAAACTTGCTATTATACAAATAGTGGATGAAGGGGTGTGTAAGTGAATGGGAAATGGATTACTAAGAATGGGGTGCAAATTTTTACTAAAGCTGTGATGTGGAATGTGACTGAATGAGTGCATGAGGGAACTCATTGGGGAACGCAAGCACTTATTGATTTTATTAAATGTATATGCATATATGTGTATACAATAGTTATATAAATGGTACGGAAATGAGTACATTGTGTATGTGCATAACATGTAGGGATTTGACCATTTGGCCTTTTCAGTGAATCCAAGTAGATTACATTGAAATGCCGGTGGTGTGACCATTGACATATGTAATAATAATAGTGGATTATTTTACTGGATAGTTTGAAGCCTTTCTTTCTGTAAAGTCAGGTGCTCAGATGATTGTTAAACCATATTGGAGCAAATAATACCCAAATATGCATTGGTTGATCTTATTGATAGTGATAGGGGTACACATTTCATTGTCCAGGTGATAAAGGTTATGGAACAATTAGGAATTGGTTGGCAACTACATTTATTGTTCACGCCAAGTTCTACAGGGCGTTGAGAATGTGCTAATCAGACAAGTAAATCTATGTTACAAAAATTAATGTTAGAACTTCAACTACCTTGGATGAAGTGTTTGCCTTTAGCTCTATTAAGAATAAGAATTAGTTCTAGGAAGGATCTGGGGATATCTACGTATGAAATAATGTTTGAATTGCCATATACGGGGAAAGTTGAGATGCCGAGGATAGAATTGAAAGATTTTTTTTTGAAAATATATATATACAGGGACTGTCCCAGTGTTTTTCTCATTTAAGGTCAAAAGGACAGAATCCACCTCTTGATTTCCGAGCACATGAATACAAAAGCGGAGACTGGGTCCTGATAAAAGCCATTACTGAAAAGAAGTTGCAGCCGGTGTGGAAAGGACCGTTCCAAGTTCTGCTAACTATAGAGTCGGCTGTAAGGACTAAGGAACAAGGCTGGGTACACTATTCCAGAGTCGAGGGACTGGTGGCTTTGCCTTATGGATGGACAGTTGCTACGGAACCTGCAAACCCTCTTAAATTGACTTTTTGATGACAAAACTTAGACGTATGGAAGAAGAGGTTTGTATTTGGCTAGGAGTGGTAATGATTGGCTAGGAGTGGTAATGATTCTTGTTGTGTTTCTGATTGTATTGAGGAAAGATATTATTGATTGGTGTAAATCTATGTTTTGGTATCCAGTGGATGTAAGTTCTCCTCAATTGATTGACGAATTGGAGGTAAGATAATAATCTTTTATCTCTTTGGACAATACGTTGGGGGAGCTAGTTCACTAGGAATAATGGGGTTTATTGTGGTAGCGTTTGTTATTATACAGGTGCGGATAGGAATGGGGATTCTGGCTGTGTTGCCTAGTTACCTTATAACATGGTAGCAGCTATGTTTCCATACTGAACTCGAGCACCATTATTCTCTTATAGAAACACCACTAACCCTAATAGACACCACTGAGGAAGCTGAGAGATGTATTAAGTCATCTTTTGGAGATGGTGTGTGCCAAGTGCAACCGTACATATGAGATAGTTCCTACATACATTGATGGAATTTTTATATAAGCAATGCACTGAGCTATTTGGTAATTATACACCTTCATACAAGAAGTTTCGGATTTTAGAGGAAGGGTTATACAAACTCCCTCCAAGTTAATGTTTTTATGTGGTAACATGGTATTGCCCGAATTACCTATTGTATGGAGAGGAGTTTCTATACTGTTACAGGATGTTCATAATTTACAGGAATAAACTGATAGAGGAGAATTGGGGATTGTGAGAAATATAAGAATTATTCCTGTAAAAGCATAACCTGAGTTACGCCATTTTAAAATCATGTTAAGGCTTTATTTTACCTTGTATAACCTGATTATATAACTAGACAAAAAGTACATAATAAGGATTTTCTGAAATGATTACCTTGAAGGAAATATGTATCATGCAGTTGTTTTGACGGAAGCTGATGTTCTAGGAAAGGGAAGTACGCAATTGATGTTTTTGAGGGGTATTTCTGTTGGGAATTGGGGAATTTCCAGGGTGGATCATGTACTACATATGTTATATAAGATGTTATGTAAGATCTGAAACTGATTCCCAAGGGACTTTATTGACGTGTATTCTGATGTATCCTGAAGACTATAAAAACCTGTGTAAGTTGTTGTTTTTTCGTCTTTCCTCTCCTCCAGAGGGGAAGGCCCTTTGCAAAGAATAAACTCTGTCCCAGGATTATTTTAGTCTCTGTCTCTTTAAAACGGTAATGGGGTTTTCCTGTTGTTGATCACACTCTGTCACAGAGCTTCTGCAAAACTTGGTCTCTGCACCTCTGGGATGCTTTAGAGGCATGAGGATGGGCAGAAGCCTGGCTCTTTAGTTGAGGGAGCCAAGAGCCTGTCAGAAGGGGATCCAGGCTGAAGAGCTCCAGGGCTGTGCAGAACAGCCTCAGTGTCAGCCATATTGGCTTGCACTAATTTCCTGCCTTTTTTTTGTTTTCTGCAGTGCCTTAGGCATCTTAGCTGAGAGGAACTGGCAGATGATATTAAGGGGTTAATCCCCAATCGCCTTTTCAGCTGCTTTAAATCTAAGGAGGCTGTTTCTTTTCTTTTTGACCCTTCTTTAAAAACTCCACAGCAAGCTTTTTTTTTGAAGGCTCCTATTCAAAGGGAGTGGGGGGATCTCCCAAACGTTAAGAGGGCAGAAGCGGTTGCAGGAATTAACAGAGGCTTCCAAGCATCTCTGCTTCCCCACTGATCAGCAGAGCTTCGGAGTGCAGAGCTCCTGTCAAAGGCGGCAAAATAACAGGCAGTGCGGCAATAAAAGGAGTACTACACTCCTCTGCCCTGGAGCACACAGCTCCTTTCAGGGCAAATAATACAGGCTGTCTTCATTATCAGCCCTGTGTAAGCAGAGAGTGAGAGGTGGCTGTCTGGCGAGCAGGCTGACAGCTTGGAGCATAAAGCTCCACTGCAAACGATCCAAACGTTGGGTGGCTTGCTAACTGATCCAAATGGCCGCCCAACTCGCCTCAAAGCCGAAGTGCGAAGCCTGGCAAGAAAACTCCACTCATGGTGGCTAGGAGCGCTAAACTCCACAATCCAGCTTTCCCTGCGGCCAATGACGGAGCGCTAACACTCCACTGCCTTCTGGAGTGCCTGCTGCTCAACAGAAGGTGGCACTGGCTGACGTACAGTGGAAGGTGACAGGCTTGTCACCTCGTGGCCGCAGGAAACCCTTCCAACGGTGGAGCTGAAGCTCACTCTGTTGGGAATCCACAAATGAAAGGGTCTGATTGAAGTCTAACTCACAAGTCCAATACACAAGAATAAATTCAAATCCACAGCTATATGGCAAGAAAGCATCCAGGAAAGGATCTGGAGAAAGTCTTCGACACGTTTGTCCAGGCTGAAGGACTGAATCAAAAGTGGGAAAGCCCTAGCAACAGAGGCAGAGCTTAACACTTTGATTCAGTCCTTCAACTGAACAGACAAGAACAACCCATTCCTCAATGCTGTCTCCACCTGGAGGGAGAATGGACAGATTAACTTTAAAAATTAAAGATAAAGAATACTCAAAATATTACAGGACATGGAATAAATTTTACGAATGGATAGAGGCAAGAGGTAGAAAAGAGAGGGAAGTTTATGAATGTCAGTACAACAAAGATATATAAAACTATGGATATAATATGGAAAAATTTGTAAATAAGCTAATGTAAGTAGAAACTTAGTTGACGTTTTCTTTTATTTCCTTTTTGTTGTTGGTGTATTGTTGCAATTACTGTTAACATCGTACAGTTATAATTATTAGTATGTATGTTATTTATCATTGATCTCTCTCTGGTTGTGCTTTGTTTGCATTGTTATCCTGACATGGCACTGTCTTTTCAATTAAAAAAAAAGACTCAAATCATTGCTTGATAGCATAGCATAAGGTCTTCAGGTCCAGTGCCCTACTTAAGCAGGAGAACCTATATTATGTCAGACAAGTGACTGTCTAGTCTCTTCTTAAAAACCTCCAGTGATGGAGCGCCCACAATTTCTGAAGGCAAATTGTTTCACTGGTTAATTGTCTTCACTATTAGGAAGCTTCTCCTTAATTCCAGGTTGCTTCTCTATTTGATTAGTTTCCAATCATTGTTTCTTGTCCTGCCCTCTAGTGCTTTGTAGAATAATTTGACCCCCTCTTCTTTGTGGCAGCCCCTCAAATACTGAATACTGCTATCATGTCATCCTTAATTCTTTTCTTTATACTAGCCAAACCCAAATCCTACAGCCGATCTTCATATGTTTTTGTCTCCAGGCCTTTGATTATCTTAGTTGCTCTTCTCTGAAGTTTTTCCAACATCTTTTTTGCAGCATGGTGACCAAAATTGGTTGCAGTATTCCAGGTGTGTTCTTACTAAGGTTTTGTAAAGAGGCACTAATACTTTACGTGGCGGTTGGGTTAGGCTCTGTGTTATTTTGAGATCAGGTTGACGGGACATGTGGGACGTACTTGGAGTACAAAGTGGGTGCAGAGTCCAAAGGGTGAAGCAGGTAGTTTGGTTAAACATTGGAAAGGTAGTGGTCTCTAGCATGGGAAACAGGCCGGGTAAAATGTGCCATGGTGAGAAAATGGGATCTTCTCGTGGGGGGGGGATGGGATCCTCTCTGAACATTCACCAGACATGGGGCGCAATGCTGAAGTTCTGGAAGTATACCAGTAAAACCAGGACTAAGAGTAAAGAAGAAAAAGTTTATTGTTCTTTCTACCTGGGGTTTAGCAGGTAATTAAAAAAGAGTAAAGCCTGTCTAAATGGGAAGACTCAGATAATTTGACTTGACAATTTGATATTTCTGTTCAAAATTATTTGATATAATTGCAGGCAGAATTAAATGGGATTGAGGGGGGGATCATTTACCTGTGTATAACCCAATTGGGCAGCTGCAGCTCAAAACAAAACAAAATTGTGACATGTTTGGCCAGCCAGAGAATTAAGTGAGCTTCTCATCTTGAGGTTAAAGCTGTGGGAAACAGGTAGGCAGTGGTTGGGGCCAGCAATCACATTTTTGATTGGAATCACGCCTTGAGTTTTCCCACTGCTTGAAGAACAAGCCACAGGTTGCCCAAGTAAATAAAAAGTGGAGATTTAAAGGGACAATTGCCACAGGTCTGGAAATGTTGTTTAATGGTATGTGTCTGTGTGAAGTCATTTCCAAACCTGAAGGGAGGATGAGACCTTCTAAAAACAGTACACAAAAAGTTATTCAAAAAGATTTGGAAAATGGAGCTCATTGGCTTGTGAAAAGCTCCCTGAAATAATTATAATTGCAATTGTATTATTGATTGTTATTATCATTGCACTGGGGCCCTTACCATAGTTATTGTAATATTCCTTGCTTAGAAAATTGTGAAGATGAAAATATTACTGTTATTATTGTGTATGCTTTTCAGCACAATCCTGGGACTTCCAACAGATTCCCAAACACAATGTGAGTGCAGCTCAGAAGTTAAAGGTAAAGTAGTAATTTCTCAAGGTTTTAATTAACAATTAGTTAATCAGTTAAGAAAACAATTGCCCCCTCAGTATATATTAATATATACTGGTACTAGATTGTGTGCATGGGATGAAGTGATTGTTATTTCCAGTAACAAATTGAAACAGGAGGTGAAGATATGCATTCGGATTAAGGAGGTGGCAATAAATAAAGAACGCTTTGCAAGACATTCCTGCTCCTTCTACCATATCTAGTACTACCATATCTGTCATGGAGGACAAAGAATCCTTTTATGATGTAGATAGGAAAGTTATGGACACCAAACCAACTAATGCCTGGTTGGCTTTGAAATATCTTTATGCTAGAAAATCAGGGTTTTCTAGTTGTTAGATATGCTCTCATTTGAATGAGAAAACTATGAATATTCCAATGGTAGCAGTTCCTATTAATGTCTCACAGATTCTAATAAATACTTCAAACATTCATTATGGAGATTTTATTGTAAGGGAGAAACTGTTAAGAGCAAATACGGATACAAGAAATAGCAGGAAGCCTATATGTTCCTTACTGGTGTATCCAAGGAAATTTAACTACTGGAGATGGCTGATGTGGAAAACTTTGGTCAATGTTACCGTGACTCCTGAATCATATAATAGAACTAATATAAATAGCGGCATCAGAAGCTCATTCCACATGTTTACATGATTCTCTGTATAAGACCTATAAGAATTGGACTAGTGATGATCCGCAATATCAATGGTTCTATGCTTTAGAAATGTTGAATAATGCCATGATGCAGGATCATAAAGGCACAATGGTGTTAATAATGCCTAGTGCTGAAAATAATATTTATTACTGTTGTGAAAACAAATGTTTCCAATATATGAACATGAGGAGAGTCGGGTGGTGTTACCTTTTTTTTTTTTAAAAAAAAAATTGATTTATATGCCGCCCTTCTCCGAAGACTCAGGGCGGCTTACAATGTGCTAAGCAATAGCCTTCATCCTTTTGTATATTTATACAAAGTCAGCTTATTGCCCCCACAACTGGGTCCTCAATTTACCTACCTTAGAAAGGATGGAAGGCTGAGTCAACCTTGAGCCTTGGCGAGATTCGAACCCTGCAGTAATTGCAGGCAGCTGGTCTTAATAACCAGCTTAATAACAGGGTGCCTTAAACCCCTGTACTACCAAGGCTCAAACCTTGCCAAGTTGGTGCCAGTAATGGAGGTTGCTGATACCCCAGATATTTCTTAAATAGAAGAAAAAAGGATGACTTATTTGGAGCTGTGGATGGTGGACCTTAGCTCCCTCATTTACAGGATGGTAATGGGAAATGATGAAAAGAATAAATAATTACACCAATATTATGGATGAAATAATAAATACTATGTCAGGGTTCCATGTAACACCCCCAATAAAACTTCAAGGCAGGCATTTTCCTCAAAGTCCCATTTTATTAGAGATGTCATATTGGCACATCTGGGAAAACCCGAATCTGAAAGTCCCCCAGGTTTTTGGAAACCAACCCACAAGCTCGGAAAATGAGCCTTCGCCCTCACTCAATCTACTTTTCCCAGTTTCATGTATTTGGTATATTTTTATATTACTGCCCTCTAAATTAAAATAACATACAGTTGTGCTCATAAGTTTACATACCCTGGCAGAATTTTTTTTTTCTTGGCCACTTTTCAGAGAATATGAATGATAACACAAAAACTTTTCTTTCACTCATGGTTAGTGTTTGGCTGAAGCCATTTATTATCAATCAACTGTGTTTACTCTTTTTCAATCATAATGACAACAGAAACTACCCAAATGACACTGATCACAAATTCACATATCCCAGTTTTTAATACGGTGTATTGCCCCCTTTAACATCAATGACAGCTTGAAGTCTTTTGTGGTATGTGTGAATGAGACTCTTTATCTTCTCAGATGGTAAAGCTGCCCATTCTTCCTGGCAAAAAGCCTCCAGGTTCTGTAAATTCTGTCTTGCATGAACTGCACGTTTGAGATCTCCTCAGAGTGACTCAATGATATTGAGGTCAGGAGACTGAGATGGCCACTCCAGAATCTTCACTTTATTCTGCTGTAGCCAATGACAGGTCGACTTGGCCTTGTGTTTAGGATCATTGCCATGTTGGAATGTCCCATGCACAGCTTCCGGGCTGATGAATGTAAATTGTCCTCCAGTATCTTTTGATAACATACTGTATTCATCATGCCATCAATTCTGACTAAATTTCCTATGCTTTTGTAGCTCACACAACTCCAAAACATCAGTGATCCAGCTCCGTGTTTCACAGTAGGAATGGTGTACTTTTCATCATAGGCCTTGTTGACTCCTTTCCAAATGTAGTATTTATGATTGTGGCTGAAAAGCTCGATTTTGGTCTCATCAATCCAAAAGACTTTGTGCCAGAAGGTTTGAGGCTTGTCTTTGTGCTGTTTGGCGTATTGTAAACAGGATACTTTGTAGCATTTGCATCATAATGGCTTTCTTCTGGTGACTCAACCATGCAGCTCATCTTTCTTCAAGTGCCTCCTTATTGTGCATCTTGCAACAGCCACACCACGTTTTCAGAATGTCCTGTATTTCACCTGAAGTTATTTGTGGGTTTTTCTTTGCATCCCGAACAATTTTCCTGGCAGTTGTGGCTGAAAGTTTAGTTGGTCTACCTGACCATGGTTTGGTTTCAATAGAACCCCTCATTTTCCACTTCTTGATTAGAGTTTGAACACTGCTGATTGGCATTCTCAGTTCCTTGGGTATCTTTTTATATCCCTTTCCTGTTTTATACAGTTCAACTACCTTTTTCCGCAGATCCTTTGACAATTTTTTTGCATTCCCCATGACTCAAAATCCAGAAATGTCAGTGCAGCACTGGATGAAGGATGCAAGGATCTGTCAGGAGGCCAGAAACTCATTTACCTTTTATACACACTATGTTTATGCAAACAGATCACAGGTGAGGATGGATACCTTTAATAGCCATTCACACCCCTTTGTGTCAACCTGTGTGCACGTTATCAGGCCACAATCACCAGGGTATGTAAAGTTTTGATCAGGGTCATTTGGGTCATTTCTGTTGTTCTGATTGAAAAAGAGTAAACACAGTTGATTGATAATAAATGGCTTCAGCCAAACACTAACTATGAGTGCAAGAAAGGTTTTTGTGTTATCATTCATATTCTCTGAAAAATGGCCAGGAAATCATAAATTCTGTCAGGGTATGTAAATTTATGAGCACAACTGTAATTTTCAAGCATTAGACAAGACACAGAATAAAACATCAACAGAATTAATATAAACATACATATTTCCATTAAAACCACAACTCATTCCAAAAGGATTTTACACAATGCACTAATCTTTATCACAAAATATTTTAACACACCCATTTTGCTTTTATACATAATCCCACCATTTCATTATCAAGAAAGCCTGTTCCCCCCGGTGAAATTGTGACTTCTTTATGCCTCTTTAACAGAATAATAATTTAAATTATTGTACCAACTTACAGGAAAGTTTATCATCTCTGAGATAAGCATTATACTAAAGTTTATATCAAGGAGCTAAAAGCCTGAATGCACCACATATTAATAACTTTCTCTCACTAATTCCTGTGGATTTTGCAATAGACATTTACCAGAGTTCCATTATCTGAATAAATTCTACAGATAATCTAGGACTGAGCCCAAAATGTAACTGGGATACCAGATATAGTCAGGCCAGAAACCTCCCCAACTATATATGTAACATAGATTTAACACTGAAAATATTAGTAGTTCTAGCACCTGGCTAGAATCTGGCAGACTGGGAGTTCTAGGCCTATTTTAATAATGGTTTGTTCCCCAGTCACTGGGTTGACATGAATGATTATAGAAAATAAATCAGAGAAAGGGAAGAACGAAACAAAAATTTCTAAAATTGTTAAAAATAACTTTTCTTTCCGTATTGGATTCTTCTCCCTTTCTCTCTCCTCCCCTTCTCTCTATAGCAGTGGTTCTCAACCTTCCTAAAGCCGTGACCCATTAATACAGTTCCTCATGTTGTGGTGACCCCCAACCAGGGGTGGGTTCTAAATTTTTTTACTACCGCTTCTGTGGGGGTGGCTTATTTTGTGGGTGTGGCTTGGAGGTCATGTGACTGGGTGGGCATGGCTAGCTGGTCATGTGACCGGGTGGCCATGGCTATGTGTATAGGGACTACTCAGAGGGCTGAAAAAAGTCATTTCTGACAGGTCCTCGCACTTTTGACTGGTCCTCACACTTATGACCATCCTCACATTTATGCCCGTGTAGCATTCTTAACAACTATGTCACTCATTTCACAACTGCTTCTCTTCACTATGGTGATAAGATAGGGCAAAAGACGTAAAATGTGAGGATAGTCGTAAATTCGAGATCTGGTCAAAAGTGCGAGGACCAGTCAAAAATAACTTTTTCAGCCCTCTGAGTAGTCCCTGTGCACAAAAGGACTACCCAGAGGGCTGAAAAAAGTGATTTCTGATAAGTCCTCGCACTTTTGACCAGTCTTCGCACTTATGACTGGTCATCATTTATGCCCATTGTAGCATTCTTAACAACCGTGTCACTCATTTCACAACTGCTTCTCTTCACCATGGTGACAAGATAGGGCAAAAACGTAAAATGTGAGGATAGTCGTAAGTTCAAGGACTGGTCAAAAGTGCGAGGACCAGTCAGAAATAACTTTTTCAGCCCTCTGAATAGTCCATATGCATAAAAGGATACAGCACTAGAGAAGGATGAAGGAAGGGAAGGGAAATTAGAGTAGGAGTGAGGGTAAGAGAGGGAGGAAGAGAGGAGGAGAAGGAGAAAGGAAGAGGAAGTAGGGAGGAGAAGAAGAGGGGGAGGAAGAGAAAGTAATAAGGAAAGAAAAGAGAGAGGTGGTAGGTTTGAGGAGAAAGATTGCTGTACAATAAAAAAGATGAAAGGGAAGAAAGCCAACCCCAAACAAATATAAAGATATTAAAATAAAGAATGAATTGTTAAACTTTAAAGAATAAAAGAGAACAAATATGAATAAATAACAATAATTAGAAACACACATACAAACATATAATGTATTTTCTTTGAACAGAATATTTGGCCGGTTCACAAATTTAAACAGTGTTTAGTCATTTCAATTAAATTTACAATTTCTATATTTCCTTTTTGCCATATTTATTCCTCATCTATTTTTGTAAAAAACCAATATTACCCTTCATCCTCATCTCTAATCTTAATCAAATTCATTTTTTTCCTTCTATTCTATATTATACCCCTTCCCATTGTCATCTATTTTTATATCCATCCTCACATTGGTTAATTATGTAATATTACAGTAGTTTAATATAAATTCAACATTTTAATATAAATCAATTAGGTATATAACTACCTTTTTTGTATATTAATCAATATGAACATGAATATTCCAATTATTTCTATCCAATCCAATTTCTTACAAATCAATTAATTATATTTACCAATAATAATAAACCAAATAATTTCCCCCCTATATTCCTCCAAACCACAACTTAACCATTTCTGCTTTCAACACAATATACAATTAATAGTATCTCAATTATTTCAATTCCCTAGTTAAATAGAGCTTTTTTTCTTTTGTGTTTTAAAAGCTTGTACTCTCCTCTTTTGCCCTAAATTTCCAATTGTTTGCACCTACCTTTTTTGGTGAGGAAAAAGAAAAGAAATCTGCCTGCCTAATTTTCCAACGTTACAGCAAAGCAAGCAGCCTGCTTTACTTTCAGTTTCGTTTTTCAGCATAGATAGGGGGAAAAAATCAAGCAGCAGAGCCCTGAGCAAAACAGCTGAGAGCAAATCAGCTGAGAGTCGGGAGCCGATCTAATCAAGGGCTAATTAGCCTATGCTGAAGCTCCGCGGGCCAATAAAATTACAAAAAAAACACCAAACCGTTTGTTAAATTGCTGGCTCGCCCGCCCCTCGCCCACCACTATTTATTAGCAATAAATAGTGGTGCGGAGGGGCGGGGCGGAACCGGCAGAATCCCACCACTGGCTACAGAGCGGCCCTTTGAAGCCCCGCGGCAAGAATTTAAACAGTTTTTTTTCCTCTAGCCATCAGCTGGGACTCAGGAGGCAGCAATAGATTGGGGTCAATCTGAGCCATTGAGGATCCAGATGATCGATGGCCCCCTGGCTGAGGGAAATCTGCTGAGGTGGAATGGTCCATGGCTGTGACACCGATAGACTCACCAAGTCCGAATACCATGGCCTGCGAGGCCATAGAGGAGCCACAAGAAGAATGTCTGCCTTTTCTGCCAATATCTTCCTTATTACTTGGTGAAGCAATGGGATGGGAGGAAAGCCGTACAGAAGGCCCGGCGGCCAGCTGCCGCGCACTGGTAACGTGTGAAAAACCGTGGCAGGTGGGTGTTTTGTGGAGTTGCAAATAGATCTACTAGAGGCTGGCCAAACCTCCTGATGATTTCCCTGAAATTATCGGGGTGTAGTCTCCACTCCGCAGGGTCTAGCTCCTTCCGGCTGAGCCAGTCAGCCTGGACATTCGACAGTCCAGAAATGTGGTCCGCCTTTATGGACGCGGTGTGTCTTTCCGCCCAGGCTAGTAATTTTTCTGCCTCCAGCATCAGCGCCCTGGATCGCGTGCCCCCCTCGCGATTGATGTGGGCTTTGGTCGTCATGTTGTCGGTTCTTATCAAGACATGTTGGCCTTCCAGGATGGGTTGGAAGTGTTGTAGAGCCAGGCGCGCCGCCTGCAGTTCTAGCCAGTTGATGCTGTTCGCAGCCTCCACTGGCGACCACCGAACTTGAACCATCTGGTCCAGAAGGTGGACCCCCCAGCCCAGGAGACTGGCGTCCGATGTCAGAACGAAGCGGTCTACTTCCAGAAAAACACACTCTTTCTGAATGGCCGGAGAGACCCACCACTTGAGGGACAGATGAATCTGAGGAGGAACTGGAACCAGCGACTGAGACGTGCTGCGACCCAATCCCTGAAATGGCAGCAGAAACCACTGTAGTGGCCTTAGATGCCTGCGGGCCCACGGGACTATGGTAATGCAGGACACCATCTTTCCCAACAACTGGGACAGGTGAAACAGGGAAGTATTTCGCTGTGTGCGTATCTGAGTAGTCAAAGACTGGAGACTGAGAATCCGATCCAGTGAAAGGAAGACTTGGCCCTTGGCCGTGTCTATCACCGTTCCCAAGTGAAGGAGGCGTGTTGTCGGTATGAGGTGGCTCTTCTTGTAATTGATGGTAAATCCGTGTATTTGAAACACATGAAGCACTGCCTCCATGTCTGTCTTGGCCTGAGGAAGGGACGATGCCAGAACCAAAATGTCGTCTAGGTAGCAAAGCAGACGAACTGGCCGAGCCCGCAACATCGCTGCTACTACAGAGACCAACTTGGTGAACGTTCTCGGCGCGGAAGAGAGCCCGAATGGCATCACGCAATACTGGAAATGTCAGGAGTTGAATTCGAACCTCAGATACTGTCGGTAAGATGGATGTATCGGGACGTGTAGATAGGCCTCTTGGAGGTCCACCGACTGCATCAGGTCGTTGCGACGAACACATGCCAGAATTGATCCCAGGGATTGCATCTTGAACCTGCGATACAAGATGTATTTGTTGAGATGTTTCAGGTTCAAGATGCCTCTGTGACCCCCCCCCCCCGAAGACTTGGGCACCAGGAACAGGGATGAATAATACCCGATCCCCTCTTGACCCACGGGTACAGGTTCTATTGCCTTGATTGTCAGTAAGTGGGCAATCCCCTCCTCCATCAATTGATGTTGTTGTGGAATGTGAGGGACTGGACAATGGAGAAAGCGACTTGGGGGGGAGTCGATGAATTCCAGGCATAGTCCGTGATGCACTGTGCGTCAGATCCACTCGTCCTGTGTCAACAGAGCCCATTGGTGGTGAAATTGTTGGAGGCGACCACCAACGGGACCTGGGAAGGTTGAGTCATTTGCCTCTTTTACCTGCGCGGAAGCCTCCACCTCGGAATGGTCGTTTGGTCGTCTGGTAGCGTTGACGGTCCCGAAATGACTGCCTGTCTGAACCTCGCTCAGCAGCGGCGGAGGAGGGACGTTGGAAGTAGGACCCTCCTGGTCCGGAAGAAGGCCGAAAGGGCTGCCTTTGGCTATAAGGAACGTATCTATGGTCTTGACAATGATACGTAGACGGCAGAACTTTACGCTTCTCCTTGTCTTCCACTAGGAGAGGGTCCAGAGCCGTGCTGAACAAGGACGGAGCCTTGAAAGAGGAAGACGCCAACTTCCACTTCGCCTTGGAATCAGCTTTCCAATTTTTCAACCAGAACATCCTGCGATTGGTGACGGTGGAAGCTAGCGCGCGAGAAGCAAATTTTGCTGCATTTAAAGACGCATTAGCCGAGTATTCGGTAGCCGCCACCAACTTGTTAATGTCCTGATGCATACGCTTTTCGTTGGGCGGAAGGCACTCCTGAAGTTGCCTAAGCCATATCAGTGAGGCTCTGTTAAAAAAGGATGCAGCAGTGGCCGCTTTGATGGCCCAAGCGGCCGCTTGATGAGCCTTTCGAAAACCAAGCTCGACTTTCTTGTCGTCCGACTTGAGGGAGTCCAAGGCATCAGTCGTCACAGTAGAAGTAGAGGCAAGATTAGCCACCGGAGCATCCACCGATGGAAGAGCCAAAATATTGCCCAATTCAGTGGAAGCACAATACAGTCTCTTGTCTAAACTAGTAGGGGCCGTCAACGACCCTGGCTGCACAAATGCGTTTTGAATTACGTCAGCAAATAAAGGGAGACATGGTATTGCGTCCTTCTCTGGCTTAGCAACCTGAAAAAGGGCCTCATGGGGGGTTGATGATTGTTGGTTGCTAGTTTGTGATGTAGGAGCCATGCCAAATAGGGTAGTAACTTTGGCCTTGTGCAAGAGAGAATTGAACACAGAAGGCCTGAATAAGCCAGTGAAAATCGGCTTCTCCGGTGGTAACCCCTCGTCCTCAGAAAACTCAATGTCCTCAGGACATTCCACTTCTTGGTCCGACTCCTCAGATGAAGTCACGTCCTGAGTCTGAGATGAGGTGACCACCGTGGTCTGTCTCTTGGCGACAGTCGGATCCGCCACAGCTGAGGCGCGCTGCTGTACCGTATTAACAGTCTGTTGAAGACTCGCAGCTAAAATCTTTGCCAAGGTATCAGATAAAATAGACTGCAGGTCCATTTGTCCTGAAGAGTCTTCAGATCTGAGGCCCACCGCAGTCAGTGTGAAGGCTGTAGCTGGCTCAGTGGTAGAGGTTGAGGCCTGAAGGGGTTGCACAGATTCAGTAGGCAAGGGCCCCTGAGAAGCCTGGTGGGCCATTGTGTCCGCCATGACCTCCTGTTGCAGTGAGTCAGCATCAGATTCGACAAGCTGTGCAGAGGAGCCTGGTGGATCAGATGGAAGCTTGGAGTGCTTGGATTTTTTCGCCTTTTCAAATTGCTTTTCCAGCACATTGTGCAGTCTCAACTCGCTTTTGCTGCGAGACACCTGAGGAGACTTGCATTTGGAGCGAGCGGACTTGTCTTTGGCTTTTTTTGATCTGTCTCTGTGCTGGCTCTGCACAGCAATGTCACTTGTTCCCTGCTCAGAATCCGAAGACAGATCCAAGTCTGCCATATCAGGTAGGATGAGGGCCCAGCCAGGAAACTGAAATCAAAGGCAAAGCGAGAGGTTGTCAATTACAAAGCCCCAGATAAAAGGCTGCAGACAAGATAATAAATCCTGTGATTAAAGAGCCAGACATTGGCAATGGTAAAGCCAGCCAGCAGGGAAAAGCAAACAGTGACTTCCAATCCTGGCCGCCCCTTTAAGGGGAACAACCAGTAATCTTAAAACGTAGAGGCTTGAGATTAGAATGCCTCAGTGACTGGCCAGTTACGCCACCCAAAACGGTGGCCTGTCAGCAAGCTGGAACTGGGCCACCTGTCCTCGCTAAGACGGCGGCCGCCTCCTTATTGCCAAAATGGCAGCCCAGGCAGCTCTTTGCCAAAAAACAAAATGGTGGCCGCCCTGTTTTATGTCCAATGGCGGCCGCAACAAGGCACCACGATGAAACAGGGTCCGCCATGCTAAATGCCGCCAAAATGGTGGCCTAGGCCGTCCTTTGCCAAAAAACAAAATGGCGGCCGCCCTGTTTTATGTCCAAAATGGCGGCCGCAACAAGGCATCACGATGAAACAGGGTCCGCCATACTAAACGCCGTCCCCGCTTTCTAAATACCTCGTGTGTATCCCAGAGTAAGCTGTCACCTCAGTCTCGACTCTGGAGCCGCCCTGGGAGCAGAGCTGTGGCGTTGAGTGTGAAACGGCCCACCCAGGCACTATTGAACGCCGGCGGCAAATTATAGGCGGATCCGCCCAGCCGGGACAGATCCGCAAAGCTGCGCTGACACTAAAGAAGGTCGGGACGGAGCTATCAGGAGCCCCTGACACGCGTCCGGTCCCCAGCTGTAAGATCCCTCGTAACAGCTCCTTAAAAGCAATTCGGCGCGAGGGCCGAATTAGGCCGATCCGCCCAGCCGGGTCAGATCGGAACGGCTGTAAAAGCCTTACACAGGCTTGAGAAGGGAAGGAAGGGTCTGGAGCCCCAGACACGTTACCAACCCTTTGCAGCCACAAATTATCTCAAGAAAATAGCTAAGATTTAATAGCCACAAAAAAACCACTACAGTTCCCCAGAACTGAGTGAGAAAGACTGACGTGGGAGAGGCAAAGTGGGCGTGGTCAGCAGAAATTGGAAAGAATCTCATCTCAGTATTCCCCAGTACGAGGAGACAATTCCCGCACTATGGATTGGAGGAGCAGCGTTATGGAAAAAGGGTTGCTTACATGTGGCACAGGGCAAGATTATCTGCAGGACCGCCTTTTGTTAAGAACATATACCCATGAAAGCTGGCTAGGTGATTTTGGGCCAAATTCATCTCACAGGGTGGTTGTTCTGGGGAAACAGGAGGAAGAAAGAATATTAGGTATATTCCTTGTTTTGAGTTATATATAAAAATAGTTTGTGTGGTCATAAAGTGAATCATCACATAACCACCCCCATTTGAATCCAAGACACGGCAACAGTCATAAATGCCAAGCACCCAAATTACTACACATAACCATGGAAGTGGTGAGATATGTGTAGCTTTGAGAACACATTGTAAGTGAGGCCATTGTAACTTAAGACTCTAGCCCAGGCCAGACAATAGAAGGAACAGCTTCCCTGAATCAAGCCAATACCTATCAACTTCAAGTTGTTCATATAAATAAATAATTTATCATTAAATTTATACTAACATTTCTATCACAATTTTAACAATTTCATCTGCTTGCCTTAATTTCTGTATCTTCCACCTGCTTTCAGAAGAAGTATCTAAACATGTGTAATATTTTTTTTAATCACACATTTCTGGTTTATTCAAAGACTTTACTATCCAAGGTAAATAACAAGGAAGCCAGGGCCTATAAATCATGAAGGAAGACAAATGATAATTCAGATATTAAACTATAATTGTAGTTATAAAGGAGTAAGATTAGAAATCTGAAAGCTGAAAAAAGTATTTTCTTAGTTTGGATTTTGAAAAAGTGAAAACGGATGCAATACAGCCTAATGTTTTTTTTAATTATAAGTAAAATAGTATAGTGCTTACTATTACAATTTCTTTAACAGGGAGACTTGTGTTAAAGTATGTATGGTATCAAATCCCTAAAATTGCTATATATAAAATAACTAAATAGTACCACTCTCAAATCCAAGGGCAATAATGCAATTCTTCTTCTAAGGAAACCAACACTGATTTGCACAAAAGTACACTTTTTAAATACATGCTTATTTCCAATTATTTACATTTTTTATTTCCTCTCATTAGATGCACAGAGCACTGAATATGGACTACACTGCAGCTGCAATGCTGAAACTGCCAAGAATGCTACGAATTTTATATAATTTATTTCCCACAACAAAATCATTTTTTCAAAAAGCTGGCTTAGTTTTTTATTGCTTTTAACCTTCCAATATTTTATCGTCTTTAGGCATGCCAGAGACTACATGGAAGGTGAACTGTGGGAGAAACTTGAAGGAAGAGAAGAATTAAGATATATAAGAAAAAGGTAATGTGAAGTTGTGAAAAACATCTGGGTAGAATCACTGAAAGGATAGAAGTTCAAAGAAATTCTAAATGCAAGTAGAACATCTTTAAACACAACAAAAGAACCTAATGAAATTAATTTGGCAAAACAGAAAACCATTCAATACCCTGAGCAGTATCCAAACTACTGTGGCATGAGTTTTTGCAGCCAACAACAAAATTTAGAGTAGAGAATAAAAACAGGTAATAGAAATACATAGTATTTTGTTAAATTTTCAAGTGAAAAGTGTACCATATACAAAAATATCACTGGCAAATGTTACCATTATCAAACATATCAGTATCATTTTTATGTTCAATACTAAACTTGCTTGTACCTCAGTGTTCCATAAACATTCATACATATAACACATGCAGACAGATATACCCATTTGTATCAGCAATAGGTTTAAATGAATTATCATATCTAATAATTGCACTGATTCAAGAAAAAGCAGAAGGAATGCAATTATTTCCACATGCAAACACATATGATAGCATTTGTCAAAGAGAAAAAGAGCATGGGAATATATAAAGATATATTAATACATACAAAATTGTCTTATATTACATCAGAATGTTTTACCTTACCCGCTGCTATGTAACAGGCAACAAACTCTATGCCCAAGAGGTAGTGGTTCCAGTAATGCTTTCAAGGCAGTGGTGCAATCTAAAATTTGTTACTACTGGTTCTGTGGACGTGACTTGATTGGGGGGGGGGTAATGTGACTGGGTGGGCATGACCAATTTTTTTTTTTTACTTTTAAAACCATTTTTTCTACAACCTCTTTAGCGAAGAGGTTGTAAAAAATGCTTTCAAAAGGCTCTGACGATCCCAGCTGAGTTGCCTGATGTTTTTTCTTTTAAATGACTTTGATGATCAGGCAACTCAGCTGGGATCATCAGTGGCATTTAAAAGACAAAAAACCCTTTTTTTTTTAAATGCCTCTGACGATCCAAGCTGAGTTGCCTGATTGTCAGAGGCATTTAAAAGAAAAAAAGGGTTCTTTTCTTTTAAAAGCCTTTGATGATCCCAGCTGAGCCGCATGATCATCAGAGGCTTTTTTTTTTACTTTTAAAAGCATTTTTTCGTCCAAAGAGGTTGTAGAAAAAATGCTTTTTAAAAGTTAAAAAAAGGCCTCTGATGATTGTGCGGCTCAGCTGGGTATTGGGGGGGGGGCAGGGATTTTTGCTACCAGTTCTCCGAACCACCCATTTCCATCACTACCAGATCGGGCAATCCGGTCTGAACTGGGAGCATTTCACCCGTTTCAAGTCCTCCAAATTCAGAAGTATCAGTTGGAACATAGGACTTTATGTACGTGAAGGATTCACACTATCACAGATATAGCTAGTAAAAAATTCAGGTAGTCGTCAACTTACAACAATTGAGCCCAAAATTTATGTTGCTAAATAAGACATTTGTTAAATGAATTTTGCCCATTTCATGACCTTTCTTGCCAGTTGTTACATGAATCATTGCAGCTGTTAAATTAGTAAAACATTTAAGTGAATCTGGCTTCCCCATTGACTTTGCTTGTTAGAAGTTTGCAAAAGATGATCACATGACCTGGGGATACTGCAACCATCATACATGAGTCTGAATTTTGATTACTTGACCATGGGGATGCTGCAATGGTCATGTGAAAAATAAGTCACTTTTTTCAGTGTTCTTCTTACTTTGAAAGGTCTCTAAACGTCCTGTTATAAATCGAGGATTACCTATACTGGACAAGAAAATAGAAAGATATCACTATAGCTAAGATCTATGTGTGAGTCCTGTTAAGTTGCAAATAACCTCCTAGCACTATTGCTGTCAAAGAAGCTTGTTATAGTATGCTCTCGAATATCAGATTATTTTAAATCAGGGGCCTGCAACCTTAAACACTCAAAGAGCCATTTGGACCCGTTTCCCATAGAAAAAAAAATACCGGGAGCTATGTCTCTATCTCCCACTTCTCTTTATCTCTCTCCTCCTCTCCCGTATCTCTCTCTGTATTTCTCTCCCCTTCTCTTCCCCTCTCTCTGTATCTATGACTCTCCCCCTCTCCTTTCTGTATCTCTCTCTCTCTCTGTATCTCTCTTATCCCTGTGTGTGTGGGGGGGTGTATATCTCTGTATCTCTCTCTGTGTGTGCCTGTGTCTCTTCTCACTCTCTTGGAAAGCCCAGCGAGCTCTCATTGGGGCTCTTCGCTAGCCAGGGCTCAGCCAAAACGCAGCAAAGGTGTGCATGGGGCGGGCAGGTGCTCGCTTGAGGAGGGTCTCCCTGCTCGTGCGCACCCTCCTGGCCCCACCACAGCCGGGGGTTGTGAGAGGAGGAGGGGTGCCCAAAGGGAAGCCTCCACTGCGGTTCGAGCTCATTCCTCAGCCAAGGAGCCCCAAGAAGAGCTTGCGGCTTGGTCCAGCCTCGGCTTTTCTGACCCTGGGGGTGGGCGTGCATGCGAGATTTGGCAGGACCAGCCTTTTCCCGCTGCCCTGGGCTTTTTAAAGCCGTGGCTCAAGCGAGCCGGCGGGCTCAGCCAAAGCACAGCAAAGGCGGGCACAGGGCAGGCAACCCAGTCGAGCCACTGTCTCGGGGCAGAGAGCAAATTACGCATCTCCCCAAGTGACTAAGGCACGCCCAGCACCAACAAGGGCCAGAAGAAGCTCCAGCAAGAGTGAGGCGCCGGAGAATCAGCCCCGGGGGCTTCTCCACCCCCTGCCATTGTCCTTACCTCCTCAGGCCAGAGGAGGAGTGACTAGGAGGGGAGGGCAAGGGGCAGGCAGTGATGGGACAAGGAGCCGCAGCAGAGGATCCAAAGAGGCTCCGGAGCCGCGGGTTGCCAACACGTTTTAGATGTGTCTACCACATAGTATAGAAAAATACTGCAAGTAGCGCAATAAGCTGGCTATCAACTGTAACAACACCTTCATAGAGGCCATTATATTATATATAATAGATTATTATGAAAACGATTAAACTGTTATCTCACATCCAAAAATCTAACTCCCCCATTCTTTCAATGGGTAAATTTTTGCCAACATACAAGGATTAGGCAAATGAGCTCCCATCTCCCATGCCCGGAGATTTCAACCTTTCCAGTCCAATATAAATATAAAAAATAAATATTCTCTCACGTATTTCCAATTATACAATTATGAATCTGAGTGAATGAAGCAAACATTTAATGCGATCCTAAGTCTTACTGTGTAAAAAGGTCCATTTTTCTTTGCAACTGCTGTCCTCGCTGCGGTAGATTTAATGTGGTCCCCCTCCATTCCTTGGCAATATCACTTTTTAATCTTACTAGTGTGGCAATACTGTATATAAATGAAAACGGTTAATCCCAAAATCTCTGGTCTACGAGAAGATGCGAGATAGATTTACGAGCTATCCTCCAGTGAGTTGGGGACTGAAAAACTGAAGACCTCTTCCCGACCGGCCAGCCGGCGGAATGTCCTTCCTAGCGTCTCGGCCTTTCCTTCCTCCACCAGCTTCGCCTTTGCCGCCGGGATTGTTGGGAGGAACACCGCCCAGCCTCACCCCAGGGGGCGTTTCCATAACCACCTCGCACTCACCCGTCCAGCCGTTACTCATTCAGCCCCGGTTAAGCAGGAGGGAATGGGGTTCTTGGAGCGCTAGACGGGTGCGGTTCTTGTATTCACCCGCATCATTCACAAAAAAATGCAAATAAATAGACGGCGCTTGAAGCACAAGCTTCCGAGGTGACATCCGCCACTCACGGCAAAGGGGGGGGGAGGAGAGGGGGACAAGATGGGACCAGTGTCGATCAAGGCTCTAAGTCCCGCCTTCCACCCTTCGTTAGACACGAGCTGCTAAAAAAGCCCAACCCCACCCTGGTTTCAACGGCCCCCACGGAACCGATGGTCCGAAATGGGGACGACTAGGATGATGGCTCAAAACCACCCGCCAGCCTTCGAACGAGGCCCCGATTAGTGGTGTAAAGCGTCAGTCACCCCATGGCCCTGAATATTCTGTTCCCCTCTCCCGGCTCCAATCCTTCCCAGATGTCTCCGAGGGGATCCATTCCCTGCCCTAAAGGCGCAGGAAGAGACCCTTCAGACGCAACCTCTCCCCGTGGTTTAAAGGAAAGGTGCCGTCACGATTGGGCAATAACTGGCATACCGCGATATTCCAGGAAGCCTGTCCGCCAGATACTGACCTGTGTTTGAAAACAGAAGAAAAAAACAAGAATCAGGAACGAATGACCCCACGGAAGTTGCCGTTGGGGTGGAAGAGAACTAGAACAGCCCTCGGCGCTACCGCTATGGTGCGCGCGCCACCAACAGTCAGCTCATGACGGAACGCGCCATCTTGGAATTTTCACATAGTAACCCACGTGGTACAGACCAATTTTTTTTCTTGCTCCCTTTAAGCCAATGGGAGAACGAAACTATTAATAGGCGCACTCCGATTTTTCCTTTTCGCCGTCCCTCGCGGCTCGCTTCCCTCCCCCCCCCCCCCCACTTTAGAAGGGAAAGGGAGACAAGTTTTGTAGCCTTGGGATTGCACAATATTTGGAAGATTTCGGAAGTAGGACGTCCTTCTCTGAATCGATATAAATTCTTCGCATTACTGGGATCTTTTCACACGATTCGGGGGAAGCAGCAGTCTGCCGTCCTACGCATATGCTAAACATTTCAAACTTGACTGAATTCCTGTGATGTAACACTGCTCTGGAATCTTGTATTCTTATTGGTTTAAAAAACATTGAATAAAAAAAACTGCTGAAGTGACCAGTGCACTCTTTAAACAGTGTTGTATATTTCTGTAGACGTGAAATAATTCCTTACATTTTGGGGGCATTTTTGGCATAACCATTTTAGCTGTAGTAAATATTGTCAAAGTAGCCAGAAGTGTATTCAATTTCTTCAACAAGTATACATATATAGATATATTGAGAAATCTTTCTTTGAGACAATGGGTGAATGACAAGATAACAATTTATAGCTGAAGAGTCTCAAGCATTCCTGAAATGTATACAATACATAAATATAAAATCATGATCATACTGTAAGGTCCCAAAATGTACTTGAGTCACCAGAATGCCAAAGAGAGAGAGACCCAAGAAGAGGCTTGGAAAAAAATCAACTTTTATTTGTACAAAGAAGAGCTGGGTAAACCATACCACAACATACAGACAGAGCATGCAGTGAACAGCCACACCTTGGGGAAGGTACAGCATCCTTTTATACCTTCAGAGACATCAGCTTAGTTCCCAGTTCTGGCCCCCTGGCCCATGCCTTCCTTGTAGCCCTGCATTGGCAGTGCAGCAAGGAACAGGGGGGCTGACTGCTTAGCAACATAGGTATTTACCCGATGTAACCCTGCCAGGCCATGACATACCCCTGCACCAGGCACTGAGTTGTACACAAAAACAAGATAACAGATCATTGGTAGAAGCAAATGGCAGAGGCAATTCTAATTCTTACAGGAACAAAGCAGTTCTTACAGAAGCAAAATAGCAAGTTATTATTATGTCCCAGTAATTCTACCTATTCTACTATTATTATGTCCCTTCATTCCTCCTTTTTCTTTTAGGACAGGATGTGTTCTGTTAATGGTGGACTAGGGGTGTATATTTAATGGGGATGGTCTGGAGCAGGGGTCAACGACCTTTCAGACCTCAGGGACCACTAAATTCATAATTTTAAATCCTGTGGACCACTAATACGATCTGCCTAATGAGGGGCTGGATGGGCGTGGCTAGGTGGGCTTGTGACTAGGTAGGCATGGCCAACTCGATGTCACTTACATTGATGGGTTCCTTGCCAGCCTCTACTCGTCCCTCCCCTCCCAGCCACTCCTGGCCTCCCCACCCGGGCTCTTAGGGCCCCAACAGGAGGCAGTTGTTGAAGATAAGCAAGCTACCACAAGAAAGAGTTGGCAAAACAGCTCAGTTCAAATTGGATCTGACCAAGAAGGCGGCTCAGTAGAAGCACCTCACTGAGGACTACGAGCATAGGATTTCCAAGTAGAGGAAGACCTGCGGAAGTGCAAGGCCAGGTAGCAGCACTTGAAAGCTCAGCAGGCTGAGATGGTCACCCAGTTCCAGGCCATGATGCAGTCCCCCTCTGACTCTCTGCCACCAGCAGCACTTCCCTCCAGCCTTTGCCCAAAGCCCTGCACCAGGAGGCTGAAGCGGCCAAGTCAGAATTTCTGTCCCCATCCAACCCACAAAAAAAGACTCTCTGCAGCAACACAAACATTCATTCCAAGTATCCAGCCCAGGAGCTGTAGCTTTTTTTTTAATCAAGTTTTTTATTATTTTTTAAAAAAAATTATACATATCATTGTGTGAATGGTGCGATGTTTGGGTATCATACATTTCAATACATATAAACATATTCCTAATTATTACATTCCATTTTACTTATTCCATATTATTTACTCCTACCTTTTACACAAAATTTTAATTTTCATATAAATATTTACTAGTATGCAATAACATCTAAACTGATGTGCTTTAGCATCCGTATTATCTTCAATTATAGTTTCAATAGTATAACCCTCAAGAAAAAAAAAATACGAAATTGCCCATCTGTTTTCTTTTCTCCTGTACACCATATTTCACCCATTTTTACAACAATCCCTCCTTTCCTCTTCTTTCTCCTTCCTCTCTTCTCTACTCCCCTCTCCTTCTCTCTACTTCCCTCTTTCCTTCTCCTCTCCTTCTCTCTCCTTCCCTTTCTCCTTCCTCCTTTTCTTGTCCCCTCTCTATTTCCCCTCTCTCTTCTTCTCCACTTCTATCTCCTTCCCTTTCTACTCTTCTCCTCCCCTCCACTCCCCTCTCTCTTTTCCCCTCTCTACCCTTACTCTTTCTCCCCTCTTCTCCTATTCCCTTCCACTCTGCTCCATTTCCCTCTCTCTTTTCGTTGTTGTATATAATATTCCCAATACCAGGGGTGAAATCTAAAAATTTTGCTACCGGTTCTGTGGGCGTGACTTAATTAGTGGGCAGGGCTTGGTGGTAAGGTGGATGTGGCCAAGTCAATGTCACTTCTTTGCTCTTTTTTAACCTACAAAACACAACACAACACAACTGGCTCACCCACAATATAAAAACAGCTGTGCTAGACCCAAAATGGCCCCTGCAACAAGCAGGAACCTCACACAGCCACAAAAAGCCCAAAAAACCAACTTTCACACTTTACACGCACACAACACAACAAAACACAACACAACTGGCTCACCCACAATGTAAAAGCAGCTGTGCTAGACCCAAAATGGCCCCTGCAACAAGCAGGAACCTCACACAGCCACAAAAAGCCCAAAAAACCAACTTTCACACTTTACACACACACAACACAACACAACACAACTGGCTCACCCACAATGTAAAAGCAGCTGTGCTAGACCCAAAATGGCCCCTGCAACAAGCAGGAACCTCACACAGCCACAAAAAGCCCAAAAAAACAACTTTCACGCTTTACACACACAAAATTCCACATACAGCTTTGTGAGATTTTGTGTGTTTGGGTAGTTAGGGTGAAACACTACAGAAACACACTAAATCTCAGAAAGCTGCAGAAATATTATTTTATTTTTATTTATTTTTATTTTTATATAAAAACAGCTAAATTTAAAACTTCCTAAACTTTAAATGGCTAGTTCTAAAAAAAGAACAACTAAAAAAAAACTCAATTAATTATTTTTTTAAAGCTCCCAAAGGGGAAAAAAACTTACCCAATAGAACAGGGGTCTCCAACCTTGGCAACTTTAAGACTTGTAGACTTCAACTCCCAGAATTCCTCAGCCAGCTTTGTTTTGCTGGCTGAGGAATTCTGGGAGTTGAAGTCCACAACTCCCTGCCTGCTTGATTGCAGGCAGGGAGATTCAGTTGCTTGCAGGGATTACAGCAAGGCGTTGCGACCAGCAGCTAAGGTAAGCAATCGTCAGAGCCATTTAAAAGGAAAAAAGTTTTTTGTTTTTTACATGGCACTGGCGATCCAAGCTGAGTTGCCTGATTAGCAGGCAACTCAGCTGGGATCGTCAAAGCCATTTTAAAGGGAAAAAAAGGCTCTGATGATCGCGCGGCTCAGCTGGGCATGGGGGGCGGGGGCAGGGATTTTTGCTACCGGTTCTCCGAACTGCCCGCCGTCATCACTACCTACTCGCACGAGCCGGTCCGAACCGGGAGCATTTTACCCCTGCCCAATACCTATAGAATATGGTGTATTTTCCAATTAATATCTCTTTCAACTATAACCATACAGCTTCTTTAAATCTTTAATTTCTTCTTTAATTTATTTAAATTAAATTAATTTATTTAAATTAAATTAATTGATTTATCCTATTTGATAAATCAATATGTTGTGGGTCATTTCCTCTAACCAAATCTTAATTCTGTTCCAATATACTCTAGCTTCTGAACATGTCCACCACATATGATAATAAGATCCTGTTTTTTGATGGCATTTCCAACATTTAGCTGATTTGATTATCCACATATCTGTTTACTGGGGGATTTTAATGCAATTGACGATAAAGATAAAGACTATATACCTGGAAACAGGAAACAGGAAGGAGGAAAGAGAACAGTAAAGAAAAGACTGCCACCTGTTTGCCATCAAATACAGGAGGAATTTGAACTTAATATATGGAGGGAAAAACATCCGGAAGGAAGGCAGTATACATATTTCTCCCTTAGGCATTCATCTTGGCCGCGGATAGACGCGGCCTGGATGTCGGGGGAGCTGCGGCAGGGGATCCGGAAAGTAGAGATAGGTGTTAATGAGTGGGCAGACCACAATCCGCTTTGGATCATATGGGGAGGTTTGAAAACAAGGCCCAGATAGAGAATGGATGTGAGGGTTCTTAAAGATGAGCAATTTTTAACCTATGCAAAGAAGGAGATGGAATTTTTCTTCCAGAAAAATAATAACAAGGATACAAATTTTTTGAATGTATAGGATACAGCTAAAGCAGTGTTTCAGGGACTAGTGATAAATTATATAGCTGGGAAATGGAAGAAGGACAAGGCTAAACAAGATAAGCTATTAGGCGACTTGGCAAGAAGTGAGACTGTGTTACAACAGGATCCAAACAGTAGAGAATTAGATATGAATTTGAAATTGGCGCATCATCAAATTAATCTCTTAGACCAGGAGGACCTAGAAAAGAAAATCAGATGGATGAAACAGCGACAGTTTGAAAGTGCAAATAAACCGGGAAAGTGCCTTACGTACCAATTAAAAAAAGAGAAGAAAAGGAGTAGAATTCATAATTTGAAAGACGAAAATGGTGATTGGATTGTAGAGGAAGAAAGGAAGAAAAGAGTAGTGCAAGAATTTTTTACTGATTTATATAGAGAAGAAGACAAATCCAAGGATGAAATAAGGAAATACCTAGAAGACTCTGATCTTCCGAAAATTCCGGATTTGTCCAGGGAAATATTGGATAGAGAAATAACGGAAGGGGAAATTGAAAGGGTCTTAGGGAAACAAAAACCAGGGAAGACCACCGCTATGGATGGCCTTCCAATGGAATGTTATAAGGCACTATGGGAAGTTCTAGATCCTCACATGGTAGAATTATTTAATGGGGTAATTCGGGAGGGATTGATTCCGGATTCCCGGACAGAAGCACTAATTACCTTCTTGCCGAAGGAAGGTAATGATTTATCCCTGATCCAGAACTACAGACCGATCTCACTTCTCTATGCAGACTATGAGTTATTTGCAGTGGTATTGGCAGATAGATTAAAAGGCTTTCTGAGCCAATTTATCCACAAAGACCAAAATGGCTTTTTACCTCGTAGGCAAATTAGAGACAATATGAGAATAATTGTGAATATTCTAGAATATTATGAAACCCATTTTGATAAACAGCTGGCCTTGGTCTTCGTGGACGCGCAAAAGACTTTTGATCGAGTGAGCTGGCGCTTTTTATTTGGCCTGTTACATCATATGCAATTTGGGGAGAATTTCACTCGGGCAATCCGTGCAATTTATTCGAAACAGTCTGCCAAAATTCTGATTAATGGAGATGTATCGGAAAAATTTCGTATTGAGAAAGGAACTAGACAGAGGTGCCCGCTTTCTCCACTCCTATTTATATTAACACTGGAATCGTTATTTATTATTTATTTATTTATTTATATTTCTATACTGCCTTTCTCCCGTAGGACTCAAGGCAGTGTACAGTCAAGAAAAATATAGACACACAAACATCATAAAATTGCTAATTAAAATTATTACTTAGTTTGGTCAATTAAATAAAACCCAGAATTAGATAACATTTAAAAAATCATTGACATGTTCGTATGTTTAGCCCCGCCTGTTGGAACATCAGGGTCTTGAGGGCACCGCGGAAAGCACGGAGATCAGGGATATTCCGTATCTCTGGGGGCAGTTCATTCCAAAGGGTTGGAGCCCCCACAGAGAAGGCCCTCCCCCTGGGAGTCGCCAGTCGACATAATTTGACTGACGGTACCCTGAGTAGTCCCTCCCTGTGAGAACAAACTGGTCGGTGGGAGGCTATTGGTGGCAAAAGACGGTCTCGTAGGTACCCAGGTCCTAAGCCATGGAGCGCTTTAAAGGTGATAACTAACACCTTGAATCGCACCCGGAAGACCACCGGGAGCCAGTGCAGCTCGCTTAGGAGAGGTGTTACATGGGCGTAACGAGCTGCATCCATAATCACCCGCGCGGCTACATTCTGGACCAGTTGGAGCCTCCGGGTGCTTTTCAAGGGGAGCCGCATGTAGAGAGCATTACAGTAGTCCATATGGGAGGTAACTAGGGCATGAATGACCGTGCGCAAGGCATCCCGATCCAGAAAGGGACGCAACTGGCGGATCAGGCAAACCTGATAAAAGGCACCCCTGGCCACGGCCGTCAAATGATCTTCTAAAGATAACCATGAATCCAGGAGGACACCCAAGTTGCGGTCCCTCTCTGTGGGGAGCAAGATCTCATCCCCTATTATCAGTGATGGTACCAGCTGACTATACCGGGACGCCAGAAGCCACAGCCACTCAGTCTTGGAGGGGTTGAGTCTGAGCTTGTTTCTCCCCATCCAGATCCGCACGGCCTCCAGGCAACGGGACATCACAGCAAGGGCATCATTGGGGTGGTCTGGGGTGGAGATGTATAGCTGTGTGTCATCAGCATACTGATGAACACTTACCCCAAAACCACGGATGATCTCGCCTAGCGGTTTTACATAAATGTTGAACAGAAGGGGTGAGAGGACTGACCCTTGCAGCACCCCACAAATAAGATGCCTCGAGGTCGACCTCTGCCCCCCTGCCAACACAAACTGCGAACGGTCAGAGAGGAAGGGGGAGAACCACCGAAGCACAGTGCCCCCTATTCCTAACCCCTCCAGCCGGTGCAGTAAGATACCATGGTCGATGGTATCAAAAGCCGCTGAGAGATCTAATAGGACCAGGATAGGGGAGCAACCTCTGTCCCGAGCCCTCCAGAGATCATCCACCAATGCGACCAATGCCGTTTCCGTGCTGTATCGTGACCTGAAGCCCGACTGGAACGGATCCAGATAGACAACTTCATCCAGGTATCGGGGTAGTTGTCGCGCCACCACACTCTCAACAACCTTCGCAACAAAGCAAAGATTGGAGACTGGACGATAATTTGATAATATAGCCGGGTCCAGGGAAGGCTTCTTGAGGAGGGGCTTCACAACTGCCTCTTTCAAGGCGGCGGGAAAGACACCCTCACTCAGAGAAGCATTTATAATCCCCTGGAGCCAGCCTCGTGTAACCTCCCGGGAGGCCAGTACCAACCAGGAGGGACACGGGTCCAATAAACATGTGGCAGCGTTAAGCTTGCCCAGAATCCTGTCCACGTCCTCAGGAGCCACAGAGTCAAACTCTTCCCAGATAACGCTCTCAAGATCTGAGACTCTGAACAACCCGGGAAACGAGCAGTGTTTTGGGGGTCGGAGTGGGCAATCGCTCGTAAACAACGAGTGCACACTCCCGAAACATAATATGGCCCCCTGCAGCCGTCATATCTGCCCCTCCCACTTACTATACTAATGCCCATTGCTTCATCCCCCTGCATCCTTGTCAGATTTCTGTCCCCATCCTCCCCACCATGATTATGAGACCCATTACCCCTTTCAGTGGATTTATGGATCCCCCCAGATCCATTCCCACAATCCCTCCCAGAACTCCTTAAAATAGAACTTAAAGATTTATCTAAAAACCCCCAAAGCCGTCGGTTTTTTGCAAACCACCTCTCAGGGTTCCAAAACCCGTTATTGAGGGAAATCAGGTGAAATTCGGGAATAAAAGGACTGCATATTAAGAACCTTGATAGTACAGTGGTCTATGCACCCTGTTATTAACACAGCTGCCTGCAATTTACTGCTGGTTCCAATCTCTCCAAGGCTCAAGGTTGACTCAGCCTTCCATCCTTTCTAAGGTAGGTGAAATGAGGACCCAGTTTGTGGGGGCAATAAGCTGACTTTGAATAAATATACAAAAGTATGAAGGCTATTGCTTAACGCATTGTAAGCCGCCCTGAGTCTCCAGGGCGGAGAAGGGCGGCGTATAAATCAAATTATATAAAAAAAAAAACCAACCAGCAGTATAAGTTACAAGCAAACGCTGATGATCTTGTGTTTGTATTGGAAGACCCTTTTGCATCGGGCCCAAACTTAATTTATGAATTAGAAAGATATGGAACTGTGGCGGGCCTTAAAGTAAATTAGGAAAAAACTAAGGTCTTGATTAAAAATTTGACAACAAAGCAAGGGAAGGAAATAGGACTGAATTTGGGATTTCAAATTGTTAATAAAGTACAGTATTTAGGCATTTAGCCTGTTATTAACATTCAGCTGTCTGCAATTATTGCATGTTCGAATCTCCCCAGGCTCAAGGTTGACTCAGCCTTCCATCCTTTCTAAGGTAGGTAAATTGAGGACCCAGTTGTGGGGGCAATAAGCTGACTTTGTATAAAATATACAAAAGTATGAAGGCTATTGCTTAATGCATTGTAAGCCGCCCTGAGTCTCCAGAGAAGGGCGGCATATAAATTTAATTTAATTTAATTTAATTTAATTTAATTTAATTTAATTTAATTTGAATTTGTATACTGCCCTTCTCCCTGAGGACTCAGGGCGGTGAACAGCCAAGTAAAAACATCAAGTACAAATATTAAAATACAATTAAATATATATATATATATATATATATATATATATATATATATATATATATATATATATATATATATATATAAATTTGGCCCCATTAATTAAAAACGATAAACAAAACAATTAAAAATACTTAAAAAATTAGGCCAGCCTGGCTTGCTGGAAAAGGAAGGTTTTAAGGGCACGGCGGAAGGCACTGAGGTCTTGGATTCTCCTTATCTCTGGGGGCAATTGATTCCAGAGGGTAGGTGCCCCCACAGAGAAGGCCCTCCCCCTGGGGGTCACCAGCCTGCACTGTTTGGCTGATGGCACCCTGAGGAGGCCCTCTCTGTGGGAGCGCACGGGTCAATGGGAGGTCGTCGGTGGCAGCAGGCAGTCTCGAAGATAGCTAGGCCCTATGCCATGGAGTGCTTTAAAGGTGATAACCAACACCTTGAAGCGCACCCGGAAGACCACCGGGAGCCAGTGCAGCTCACGCAGGAGCGGTGTTACATGGGAGCACCATGCTGCTCCCATCACTACCCGTGCTGCTGCGTTCTGGACCAGTTGGAGCCTCCGGGTGCTCTTCAGGGGGAGCCCCATGTAGAGAGCATTGCAGTAGTCAAGGCGAGAGGTGACGAGGGCATGAGTGACTGTGCACAGGGAATCCTGATCAAGAAAGGGCCACAACTGGCGAATCAGGCGAACCTGACAAAAGGTCCCCCTGGTTACAGCTGTCAGATGTTCCTCCAAGGACAGCTGCGTATCCAGGAGGACTCCCAGATTGCGAGCCCTCTCTATGGGGGCCAACGACTCACCCCCAATAGTCAGTGATGGAGTCAACTGACTATATCGGGATGCCGGGAGCTACAGCCACTCAGTCTTGGAAGGGTTGAGCCTGAGCCTGTTCCTCCCCATCCAGATCCGCACAGCCTCCAGGCATTGGGACATCACTTCAAGGGCATCGTTGGGGTGGCCTGGGGTGGAGATGAACAGCTGGGTGTCATCAGCGTACTGGTGGTATCTCACCCCAAAGCCACGGATGATCTCACCCAGCAGCTTCACATAAATGTTGAACAGGAGGGGCGAGAGGACCGACCCCTGAGGCACTCCACATATAAGAGGCCTCGAGGTCGATTTCTGCCCCCCTGCCAACACGAACTGCGA
This sequence comes from Arizona elegans, assembly GCA_022577455.1. Classification (NCBI taxonomy): domain Eukaryota; kingdom Metazoa; phylum Chordata; class Lepidosauria; order Squamata; family Colubridae; genus Arizona; species Arizona elegans. The sequence goes on from JAKOOJ010000001.1 coordinate 164,673,405, forward strand.
CCGGTCGGAGAGAAAGGAGGAGAACCACCGTAATACGGTGCCCCCAATCCCCAACTCTTCCAACCGGTGCAGCATGATACCATGGTCGATGGTATCAAAAGCTGCTGAGAGGTCTAACAGGAACAGAACAGAGGAGCAACCCCTGTCCCGAGCCCTCCAGAGATCATCAACCAATGAGACCAATGCCGTTTCCGTGCTGTGCCCAGGCCTGAAACCCGACTGGAACAGATCTAGATAGGATGTTTCCTCCAGGAATTGCAGAAACTGTCGCACGACCACACTCTCAACAACCTTCACCAGGAAGCGAAGGTTGGAGACAGGACGGTAGTTGGCCAATATTGCTGGATCCAGGGACGGCTTCTTGGGGAGAGGCCTCACCACCACCTCTTTCAAGGCGGCGGGAAATCTAATATAAATAAATAAATAAATAAATAAATAAATAAATAAATAAATAAATAAATAAATGTTGTTATCTGCTAAATGTTCGACAATTAAGGAAGATAATTATTTGAAACTTCTCCAACAAACGGAGCAAGATTTAGAGAAATGGAAGAATTTGCAGGTCTCTTTGTTAAGTAGAATATTCTCCCAAAATGGACATATTTATTTTACACAACCCCAGTTAGATTAGACAATATTTTTTTTAAAAAAACTAAATCAATGTGTTCTTAAATTTATTTGGCAGAATAAAAACCCTAGAATTAAACTTAAAATGCTCCAAGAGGTGAAGGATAGATGGGGATTTGATTTGCCTAAATGGGAGTATTATTATCAGGTCACAAATTTAGTTTGGGTAAAGGATTGGATTCAGCTGAGAAGGAGACGGCTGTTGGTTCTGGAAGGTTCGGGGTTGCAACAGGGTTGGCATTATTTCCTTTGGCAAGATAGGGTAAAAAAACATACGAGCTTTGCAGGTCATTATTTAAGGATTATTTTAATTGAAACATGGAAGAAAATTAAAGATAAATTTTACTCTTTGACCCCCTCCTGGCTGGTCCCGCTAGAAGCCATAACATATACTTCACTATATAATAAAGAAAAACATCTACCTTGTCGTGAGCTGCTTGATAACCAAGGCTGCTTAAAAACAAGAACTGAATTAGCTCTGCAGGGAATGGAATTGGATTGGTGGTCTTATGCTCAGATTAACTCCAAATAAAAATAGGATAAGGAGCAAGGAGGTATAGATATGACCCTACAGGAGTTAGATAAGTTCGTATTAGGGAAGGAGGAATAAATGTTAGCTAAGATCTACAAACTTTTAATCAGTCATTCGATAGGAGACGAGATTGTTAAAGACTCGATGATTGCCTGGGGGAGGAATATTGGCCACTCAATTGATTTGATGAAATGGAAAGAAATTTGGTCTAGACAATTGAAATTTTTGATGGCAACCACCTATAAAGAAAATTTGTACAAGATGGTATACAGGTGGCACCTTCCTCCTGCCCGATTATCCAAAATGTTTCCTGGATTCTCTCCAAACTGTTGGAAGTGTGGGGAGCTAGGTACTTATTTCCATGTATGGTGGACCTGTCCCAGGGTAATTGAATTTTGGAAATTTATTCAGAGGTGGTTGTTAGAAATTACTGGATACAAATTACATCTGAAACCTGAATTTTACTTATTAAACATTAGGCCAGATAAAATAGGCACTAACAAATGGTATCTGATTGTCTATATTACAACTGCAGCAAGAATATGTCTCGCCCAAAATTGGAAGGGTAAAGACCTACCGTCTGAAGATATGATTTTAGGGAAAATTATGGAATGTGCAGAAGCTGATAGGCTAACAAAAATTTTAAGAGATCAAAAAGATTTTGCATATTTCCAATGTTGGGACCTATGATATGTTTGGTTAAATAACAGAATAAAAAGAGGACAATGTTAGCTTAGTTTTTACTTCTCATTTGTATATTTGGACTAAATGTAATGTATTGTGTAATGTATTGTGGACATGTTCAGAAGCTAGAGTATATTGGAACAGAATTAAGATTTGGTTAGAGGAAATGACTCACAACATATTGATTTAAAACCGGAGGTGTTCCTACTGGGTATCCTACCAGAAAAAATTAGTAAAAAAAATGTATATTTGGTTATTCATATAATAACTGCAGTGAGGATAGTATTTGTGCAAAGATGGAAAGTAGAAAAAATCCCATTGGAAGGGAAAGTAATTAAAACAAATTTAGACTGTGCAGAAATGAATAGATTAACCTTGATGATTAAAGAGAGAGAAGATACGGAATATTTTAAGATATGGGGGGAAATTTATGATTGGATAGAAAAGAAAAATAGATAAAGATAAATAGATAAAGAGTTTGATAATGAAATAGGAAAATATTATATTAAATGTATTGTATTTGGGGGAAATATTGTAATAGAGAAATGGAAATTATAAGGGAAGAAATGAAGATAGGAGGAGTAATTAAAAAGAAGTTACTGAAGAAACACTGAGATGACACATGGAAGGATTGATGTATTATGTGTTTGTTTGTGTAAAAAAATATTAAAAAAAAACATGTCCAGACCTGTGGAGGTTTTGTCCCTTCAAATTTTCATTAATTTTTCTTTTTAAAATACATTTTTAAAGCAACTTTTACTGCCACAACAAGTTTGTTTGGTTTTAATTTTATTTATACATTTTTTTATTTATACTTTTTTTTCACAACATTTTTTAACATGTTCCAGTGGGCTAACACACAGCCCAATGGAGAACACAGCCCTATTCCTTTACTAGGTTATTTGTTCCATACAGGCTACTAATATTGTTGCCCATATTTCTTAAGGGGATTTCTTGGACCTTTCCGTTGGCTCGAAGTTGGTCAGAACCCTCCTCTGAATCTAAAAATTCTTATTCCAACAGTCACACTCCTTTCAAAGTGTAGGCAAACCTCTAGTAGGTATTTCCCACGTCTCAGTCACTCACACACACAAGGCAATACTCCCCTCCCCTTCCCCCCAAAAAATTTCTACTCACCTAGAAGAGCTCAGTTCCACAACTCCCGGTACAAGCCTCTTTGATTAAGGCTTTCATGTTTGGCTAGAATCAGAATCTGACAGCAAATGACTAGATCGCAATCACCGGATCAAATTTGCTGGGAGTGCTCTTGACTTTGCTATGATCCCAGCTGGTTTCTTCCATCTGCCATAGTGAAGGCCCCTGAACTTCAAAGGAATTCAGCTTGTGAGGAGCTGAATGCAGACACCTCAAAGAAAAGATTCCTTCGAGCCCCACGTTGGGTGCCAGAAAAATGTAAGGTCCCAAAATGTACTTGAGTCACCAGAATGCCAAAGAGAGAGAGACCCAAGAAGAGGCTTGGAAAAAATATCAGCTTTTATTTGTACAAAGAAGAGCTGGGTAGACCATACCACAACATACAGACAAAGAGCATGTAGTGAAAGGCCACATCTTGGGGAAGGTATGGCATCCTTTTATACCTTCAGAGACATCAGCTTAGTACCCAATTCTGGCCCCCTGGCCCATGCCTTCCTTGTAGCCCTGAATTGGCAGTGCAGCAAAGAACAAGGGGCTGAGTGCTTAGCAACATACGTATTTGCCCAATGTAACCCCGCCAGGCCATGACATACCCCACACCAGGCACTGAGTTGTATACAAAAACAGGAGTTAGATCATTGGTAAAAGCAAATGGTAGAAGCAATTCTAATTCTTACAGGATCAAAGCAATTCTTACAGAAGTGAAATAGCAAGTTATTATTATGTCCCAGTAATTCTACCTATTCTACTATTATTATGTCCCTTCAATATCACCCAGCTTTGAAAAAGTGGTTAAACAATTTTTTCAGATGTTCAAAAATGTTTTGCACGCAACATCAAGAAAATCTAACACTTGAAAAAAAATTATTTGCAAAAAATTATACACATAAAAAATATATACACATAAAAAAGTTAAACTGTCAGCATTCCAGAAAGTCCCCAACTCCAAGTAAAAACTCTGAAGCAGGCATTTGAGAAATGCCTTCCATTTATTAGTGAAGGTAAATTGGTACATCTGGGAAAACCCAAATCTGAGAGTTCCAGATTTCCCTCAGTAAATCAAAACCACAAATCCAGCCCCTGCACCCATCAGTCTGTCACATGGCCCAATCACCATCTGTCCCAACTAGAGCTATCCCTTCAACCACTCCTCCTCTAGATGCATAAACACCATGACCTTGACCAAAGAGAAGAATGTTATTATATCTAACTACAATCACTCTTCTAAATCCCCCCTCTCACTTTCCCAAGCACAAGAAGTTGGCAGTGGGGATGCATCTGGTGCAAATATGGCTTCCAAAGCTGACAGACATCCCCTCCTGCTGGAAAGACCACGCTATGGAAAATAAAATGGACAAAATACAAAAGAAGAGGGTTAGCATATTGTTCATAAAACCACTTAACCTCTTCTACCCCTCCCAGAGGACCCTTTGGTTTGTCAGGGAATTTATCATGAAATTGTTTCACTAGTCTATCAGCCTTCAGATCTCAACTTTTGACCCATGTAGCTTCTGACAAAGGGTATCCTTTCTGTTATGTATCTAATTTTGGAGGGAAAATTAGAGCGGGAAAAAGTTCGAGGATCATTGGCTAACACACTTGACAAGTAGCTATATAAGGAGAACTATTAGACTGAAAAGTTGCTGGATTCTCACTGTATATTAAAGAGTTGTTGTTCACCGTATCTAAATTTTTTTCCTGTTGTTCCATTTTAACTTCCATCTTTTTAATCTTCTGTGTATTGATTTGTATCGATTCCTGTATACCAATCATTTTTTGATCTAATGCCCTAATATCTGTCTTCAGTTCAGTATGATTACTAGACATTTTTTCTTGCATCATAATCATCGTGTCCTGTATTGCTGTCAGTGTTGATTGCATTGCTTGCATTGTGGGTATCGTTCCTGATTTCTCCATTTTAGAGAGACCTTCAGTCAATTTCTGCATAGCAGGTGATGTCGTTGTGATCGTGGGATTTGAGGGTGTTTTCTTTCCTGTTTTTGTCACTGTGGATGAGAGGCTCGTCATCTCCTTTAACACCTTTTTCTGTTTTCTTATTATCTTTTCAATGTTTTTCCAGATTGTCATCCACCAATATTTAACTGCCTCTATCAAGTGTATTTATATTAAATCGTTCCCCCCCCCCGTTCCACTATTCACTATTTTGACCAAAAACTGATGGCACAGAACAGGGAATTGGCAGACTCAATTACCCAATTGGAAATGGATCGAGCTTCCTTCTATCTCTGTTTCCAAAACATTGCAGAAGATAAGAAAGAAGATCTGGGCCAGGTGATGGCGGAATTAATTGCTGAGGTGTTGCAACAAGATAAATTAGATATTATAAAGGAAATTGATGAGATATATAGGGTCCAGACAAATTATGCACGAAGAAATAAATTGCCAAATGAGGTGCATATAAGATTTGCAAGGAAGAAGGTAAAGGATATCTTCTATAGTATGGCAAGAGACGAACCAGTCATGTACAAGGGAAAGGAGGTGATTATATTGAAACAAATTCCAAGGAGGGTAAGGGAAATAAGGAGAGATTATAGGTTTTTGGCTACTCAACTAAACAAAAGGAATATCCTCTTCAAGTGGATTTTACCGGAAAGCATGTGGATCACATGGCAAGGGAATAAAGTTAAGATAGATAGCTTAGTAGCAGCTCAAGAGTTCTTGGATCAATTATGAGCGTCTGAAGAGGACCAAAGCAGTAAAGAGGAGTTAGAGGCGATAACATCTGAAGAAGAAGCAACCCAGCAGAAAAGAGAGAAAAAAGAGACATCGAAGGAGAAGAAGGAGGAAGATAAGGATAGTAAAGAGACAAAGAAAGACCGAAGACCACAAAGAGTTACACGCGCCAACAACTATTAGGATAGTATACAAGAATTAAGAGATGGATGATTGGAAATTGATATCGATCAATGTAAATGGCCTGAATGATAACAAAAAGAGAATTTTTTTTTTACAAAATTAGCTAAACAAAATATGGATATAGTGTGTCTTCAAGAGGTTCATATTAAAAAGGAAAATCAAAAATATTTGGAATATAAGAAATTGGAGAATCTTTATGCCTCTTTAGCTGACAAAAAGAAGAGGGGAGTAGTATGGTACATCAAGAAGGAAATAAAAGCCAAACTAAAATATGTAGACCCGAAGGGAAGGATATTAATGGTGTAAGTTAAAAGAGGCAATTATCCAATTTTATTAACAGCAATTTATGCTCCGAATGAAAACTTAGGAGACTTTTATAAAAAATTTGGAGAGAGATCAAGCATGATGGATAAGAGCAAGATTTGCATAATTGGGGATTTTAATGGGATAATAGATTCGAATAGAGACTATAAGGGGACCAAAGGTAAAAAGAAAAAGAGGAAAAATCTACCAAAACCATTCTTTGATATGGTAGAAGAACTTAATCTAGTGGATATTTGGCGGGTTCTGCACCCACATAAGAGGCAGTATACATATTACTCTAACCCTAAAAAATCTTGGTCCAGGATTGATATGATGTGGGTAAGCAGAGATATAGGGTTAGATATTAAGTCAACGGAAATTATGCCCAACATTTGGGCAGACCATAATCCATTAGAGGTTAAATGGGAATCTACGCACAAGAGAAGAAATACAAGATGGAGATTAAATAATCAATTTCTAAAGGACAAGCAAAATGTTGAGAAAGTAAAAAAAGAATTAAATCTATTTTTTGAAGTAAATGAAAAGGAAGTAACATCTCGAGGTATCATATGGGATACAATGAAAGCGTACATAAGAGGACTAGCAATATCATATAGTGCACATAGGAATAAGGAAAGAAGAGAGAGGCAGAAGGCACTGATAGAAGAATTAGGGAAAGCTGAGAGGGAACTACAACAAAAACCAGATAATAAGGTTGTTAAAGAAAATTGGATGGTTATACGGCACAAATTAAATATTATCGACCAGGAGGAATTGGCGTACAAAATGAAACGAACCAAACAATATTATTTTGAAAATGCAAACAAACCGGGCAGGTGGCTGTTCTACAGGTTAAAAAAAAGAAAAAGAGAAAGGCATAATTCATCAATTGGAAGACCCAGAAGGCCATCTTAACAATAAACAGGAAGATAAATTGGAGATTGCCCGAGAGTATTATGCGGCTCTGTATGCAGAAGAACAAATTCCCAATGAAAAGGTGGTCCAATACTTGTCAAAAGAAAATCTCCCAAAGATCGGGGAAGAGGATAAGAAATACTTAATAAAGAAATAACGATGACAGAATTAAGGACGGTAATATCTAAACTTAAAAAGAACAAATCCCCAGGCCCAGATGGACTCCCAGGGGAATTCTATAAAAATTCGGATTTGGAGGAAATTTTATTACCAAAGCTGTTAGAAATTTATAATGAGGACCTAACAGAATCCAAAATTCCAGAATCATGGAGAGAGGCGTATATTACTCTCCTCCAAAAAGAAGGAAAGGATCCAAAATTAATTAAAAATTATAGACTGATCTCCCTCCTGAATACGGACTACAAAATTTATATGGGCATCTTAGCAGGAAGGCTAAAAATAATTCTGAATAAATTAATACACAGTGATCAAAATGGATTCCTCCCTGGGAGGCAAATCAGGAATAATACAAGGATGATAATAGACATATTGGAATACTATGAGGAACACCCGAACAAAGAAATGGCATTAGTCTTTGTCGATGCCCAAAAGGCATTCGACAATCTTAATTGGCAATTTATGAAACAACAAATTATCCAAATGGAATTCGGATCAAATTTTGTCAATACGATATCCACAATCTATCAAAAACAAAAGGCTAACATATTACTGAATGGAGAATTAACTAAGGCTTTTCAAATTAGAAAAGGGGTCCGACAAGGGTGCCCTCTATCCCCACTTTTATTTATTTTAGCACTAGAAGTACTTTTGAGAAAGATTAGGAATAACAATGAAATAAAGGGTTTAACAATCAGAAAAGAGATATATAAGACATAGGCATTCGCAGATGATGTGGTATTAATTATGGAAGAACCATTAGAATCAGGCACTAAAATTTTGGAAGAATTGGGCAATTACGGAGAGGTAGCAGGCCTTAAATTAAATAAATCCAAAACGAAATTATTAATAAAAAATATGACGGAGGTAAGAAAAAAAGCACTGGAAGAATCAATAGCGATCCAAACCACCAAGAAGGTAAAATACCTGGGGGTGTGGATTTCATCAAGGTGCTCGGCCCTCAGAGAGGATAATTATTTACCATTGATTAGAAATATTAAACAGGATCTAGAAAAGTGGGAAAGACTACAGATATCATTATTAGGTAGAATTGCAGCAATAAAAATGAGCATATTACCCAAATTATTGTATTTATTCCAAACGGTCCCTGTTAAATTAGATTAAAAAAAATTTTGGGAGCTCAATATTATAATCAGAAAATTTATTTGGGAGGGAAAGAAACCAAGAATAGCAATTAAGAATTTACAGGACAAGAAGGAAAGAGGGGGTTTCGGATTACCTAAATGGGAGTTATATCAAAAAGCTGCAAACCTAGTATGGTTGAAAGATTGGGCAATCCTGAGAAATAAAAGACTGTTAACTTTAGAAGGGCATGATCTCCAGAAGGGCTGGCATGCATATCTCTGGGATGCTGGGAAGAAGATGAAAACTTATTCCCATAGGCATAAAATAAGGGCGATCTTGATACAAATATGGGGAGAGATGAGACAGAAGCACTATAGGAAAATTCCGAGATGGCTTTCCACCATGGAGGCTATAATATATCCAAATGTATTAGAAATGGGTAAAACGGTCAGATACAATGAGTTATTAGATGGGGGAGGGAATCTTAAAACAAGGGAAGAATTGATGGAACAAGGTACCTTTATAGACTGGTGGCCATATAACCAAATTAAATCCAGATATAAAAAAGATAAGGAGGAATTTGGCATAGAGACGAGCATAAATGGATTTGACAAGATATGGATGGGCACGGATGACAAAATTCTAGCTAAATTATATAATTACTTATTGGAGTACGATATGGCAGAGGAAGTAGTTAAAGAACCGATGTTAGTATGGGCCAAAAATATCGGACAGAATATAAATCTGAACGAATGGGATTCAATATGGAATAATAATCTTAAAATGACAAAGGCGACGCCTTACAAGGAAAACCAATACAAGTTGTTTTATAGATGGCATATGGCCCCAGCTAGGATAGCGAAGATCTACCCCAATTCGAGCCCTAAATGTTGGAAATGTGACCATCAGCAGGGTACTTTCTATCACTGCTGGTGGACTTGTTATCAGGCACAAAAATTCTGGAGGATGATATGGATGTGGATTAGAGAAATAATAAAAGAAAATTTTGATTTCGAACCAAAAGCCTTTCTCCTAGGAATTTTGAAAATTGAATATGCAAAAAAGAAAAAGTACTTAATTATACATATTCTGACAGAATTTCCTTTGCCCAGTATTGGAAAGAAAAACAAATACCACTTCAAGAACATGTTATAGGGAAAATACTGGAGTGCGCTGAAATGAACAAATTGACTTCAAAAATTAATGACAGAGAAGATTCGGAATTTTATAGCATGTGGGACATGTGGTACGAATGGGTGGGGAAAAGAAATAAAGAAGGAAATAGAGTATAGAGATTAAGTATTAATTAATCAACAAAATCCATGGAGAAATGAACAGTATTATATTTAGTCTTAGAGATTTGAGCATTATTATCTTTAAATGTCTTAAAATTAAATTTAGCTTTAAGAAACAATATCAAATAAAAGGCAAGTAATAATGCACGTAGATGTAGACATGTATATATTTGCACCAATGAACTGAAAATGTATTGAATGTATCACTATATGTTATAATAAAAATCAAATTTTAAAAAAATAAAAAGTTGTTGTTCACTTGGACCTGCTCCTGTCTCCTCATTCGCCCTATCTAACACTGGCGACAAAGGTGGAATTGAGGTAGACAGGTTGCGCAAATAAGAGCTGACAACTGAATCCAGCTAGGCGAGAAAATCTGCACAAGCCGAACACAGAAGAGAAATATCTGCCTTCGTACCGCCAATGCCGTTCGATCCCGCAAAAGAGAAATGGGGATAGTTCATGACGCAGTTTGAATGCTTCCTCGAAGCAAATGACCTCCAAGGGCTATCCGACAATTGGAAGTGAGCCCTCTTCTTGAGCCACTGCGGCCCCGAAGTGTTTGACACAGCTGAATCACTGTCAGAGCCAACACCGGTGCAGTCCATACCATGGCAGGTCCTGCAGACCACGTTGAGGACACACTATGCCCCTGTGCCGTCCAAATTCGTTCAGCGCTACGAGTTCCAGCAAAGATTCCAGAGGGACGGCGAGTCAATAAATACATACATGGCAGTGCTATGCAAGGCCACCACGCATTGTGAGTACCGTGATCTAGATGATGTGCTCCTAGAGCAACTAATCTGTGGGGTCAAGGACATTCGCCTCCAGAGGCGACTGCTGGCCAAGATGACCCTCATTCTCCACATTGCCTAGACCCGTGATGGCAAACCTATGGCACAGGTGCCACAGGTGGAACGTGGAGCCATATCGGTGGGCACGCGAGCTTAGCTCCAGCACACATGTGTGCGCCAGCCAGCTGATTTTCGGGCCTTCTGGGCCCACCAGAAGTCAGGAAACACACTGTTTCCGGCCTCCAGAGGGCCTCTGGGGGGGTGGGGAAGGTCGTTTTTGCCCTTCCAGGCTCCTAGAAAGGCTCTGGAACCTGGGGAGAGCAAAAAACGGGCCTACCGGGCCCACCGTGCCATCACGTGCCAAAAGCGGGGGGAGCACAGGGGGGCAGGGTGCATAGAATTATGGATGTGGGCACGCATGTGACCCCACCACGCTCCCCCCATTTTTGGCATGCAATGGCAAAAAGTTTAGCTATCACTGCCCTAGACAAAGCCAGGGACATGAATTGTCAAATAAAGCGGCAGAGTCGCAGCGGCAAGCGCCACCCCAGGCAGCACAAAAATCTACCCCCATCCATAATGAATCAGCTCAACCTGACAGTGCTGAAGAAAGCAAGGAAGAAGTTTTCAAAACGGAGAGCAAGAGGCAGAATGATAATGATGACTGGAAACAGAGCTATGCTAGCTGTGGGGGTTTTCACCAGAGACAGACATGCCATTTGCAGGCGCTGTAATAAGAAAGGGCATTTGACGCGAGTCTGCAGGATGACTCAACTGTCTAACCGCAGGCAGCGAATGTCTACCAGCCAGGCTGGCCAACCGTGACCCCCCAAGAGGGATGGGGACAACCTCCAGAGGAGAAGAGCCTATGCTAAAACCCCTGAGACATTCCAGACTCGCATCGGCCAGGCTACCACATCCCCGGAGCAGAAACTGCATGTGACAGTCGAAATTGAGGGATTGCCATGCCAAATGGAGATAGACACTGGCTCGCCTATCACCATCATGTCCTGGGTCGAATTAAAGGCGGCCAATTCTGAAACTGCAGAAACACCAGCTGAAACGTCAGCGTCTAAGACGGAACAATTACCAGGGTAATCGCATCCCTGTGGAAGGCTATGGGACATTCCAGGTGAAATTCGGCAAGTTCAATGAGCTGTTGCCAATTCCCATGGTCAGCGGATGCCTGCCAAGTCTCCTCGGACTCGATTGGTTCAAGGCCCTGGGCATGGAAGTGACCGGTATCCATTCCATCACCAACAGCCTGACAGACGACCTGCTCCGCGAATTCCAGGATGTTTTCAACAACTGCCTCGGCAAGTATGTGGGGACTCCTATTTCTTTTAATCTAGATCCCCAGATAGCCCCCATTAGACTGAAAGTGAGGAGGGTGCCATTTGCGCTTAAACCTAAAATAGAGCTCCTTAAACCAGGAGCTGGACAAGCTCATAAACCAGAATATACTACTGCCGGTCGACCATGCAAAATGGTCTATAAGTGCACCCCCAATAAAGCCCTCCAGCAGAGCGCCTATCCTGTCCCTATTGTGCAACACCTACTCCATTCCCTGGGTTTTCGCTAAATTAGACCTTGTGCAGGAGTACCAACAACTACCGGTAGATGACGCTACCGCGGAAACACAGACTATAGTAACGCATAGAGGTGCCTTCAAGTGCACCAGACTACAATTTGGGATTAGCGTTGCCCCTGGACTGTTTCTTTCTTTTTTTTTTTTTGACAAAAAAAATATTTTTTAAATAAATATAAAAACCAAATTAAAAAAATCTTCAATGCAAATACAAACAGTGTATAATATATATCCTTATATTATTATCTTCATTAATCATATATTTAACTATGGCTATTTCTTCCCTCATTTTGTACAGTCTAGGATTTGAGTTAATTTATATTACACTATACATTAATGGTGATTTAATTCCAATAATAGTACATCTTTATATTGTATTTTATATGATTCTACATTTCTTACATTAAAAAAATCTCAATCATATTTTATTTCCATGTCTTTTTATCTAACTGGTAAAATAAATCCCATATCTTGTAATATTGTTTATCTTCTTGTTCTCTAATTTCAAATGTCAATTTACTCATTTCTGCACATTCCATTATTTTCTTAATAACTTTGTCTTGTGTTGGTATTTTCTCATTTTTCCAATTTTTGGCAAACACACTTCTAGCCAAGGATGAAATGTAAAATTTGTTACTACTGGTTCTGTGGGCATGGCTTGGTGGTGGTGGGGTAATGTGACTGGGTGGGCATGGCCAACTTTTTTTTTATTTTAACTTTTCAAAGCATTTTTTCTGCAAATGCAAAAAAATGCTTTGAAAAGCCTCTGCCGATCAGGAACACAGCTGGGATCGTCAGAGCCTTTTCAAAGCATTTTTTAAACCACCTCTTCCGCTGAAGAGGTTGCAGAAAAAAATGCTTTAAAAGTCTCTCTGATGATCCCAGCTGAGTTGCCTGATCATTTTAAAAAATACTTTGAAAAGTCTCTTTGACGATCAGGCAACTCAGCTGGGATCGTCAGAGAGACTTTCAAAGCATTTTTTTCTGCAACCTCTTCCAGGGAGGTTGCATTTTTTCCGTGGAAGAAGTTGTAGAAAAAATGCTTTTAAAAGTAAAAAAAAAAAAAAGCCTCTGATGATCATGCGGCTCAGCTGGGCATGGGGGGGCAGGGATTTTTGCTACCGAAACCACCTGCCGAACCACCCGCTGAACCACCTGCCGCCATCGTTACTGGATTGGGCGATCCGGTCCGAACCGGCAGCATTTCACCCCTGCTTCTAGCCGCTGTTAATACATTCACAATCAAATATCTCAATTCTTTATTATATGTTTCAGGTACAATCCCCAATAAAAAAATCTCTGGTTTAAAGTCTGTGTTTTTGTGTCACTTTTTCCACCGATGTGTGGATTTTAGTCCAGTATCTTTTAGCTTCTGCACACGTCCACCACATATGGTAATATGAGCCCGGTATCTGATGACATTTCCAACATTTTTCCAATTTATTCTTGAACATTCTAGCAATTTTCGTCCGGGGTAAGTGCCACCTGTAAAACATCTCATACAAATTTTCTTTATATGCAGCTGACCTTGTCATTTTATAATTTTGTGACCACAATTTTTGCCATTTCTCTAAATCAATTCCACATCCAAAATTTTTCCCCCAAGCAATCATTGTTTCTTTAACTTGTTCATCCTCCAATTTAACCTCTAATAGGTATCCATACAATTTTTTAATTATGTTTTCATCAGTACCTGTTAAGATTTTATCTAGTCAAATTATTATAAAAACCTTCTGTCTTCTAGTATTTATGATGTCTAGACTGTGTTTGCAAATAAGAAAACCAATTCATCTATATACTTTGTACTTCTAATTTTTGCAAAGATTTAAATTCACCCTTTTCATTCAGTAATTCACTATATCTAACAATTTGTTCCTTTCTAAATGTTATTGAATGTGAGAATGCTTCAATAGTTGATAACCAGACCAGAATCTTTAAATAATGTTGTTTTTTTACCTTCTCCCAGTTTAATAGCAAAGCCTCTCATATGAAATATCTTCTAAAATACCCCTGTGTTTTCGTTTCCTTGTACTATAAAAAGGCATGCCAACCCAGTAACAAATCATGCCCTTCTAAAGTCAATAATCTGGCACTTCTTAGCTTTATCCATTCCTTAACCCACATCAAACCTGTTGCTTGATAATATAGTTCCCAATTAGGCAAGCCAAAATCTCCTCGTATTCTGGCAACTTGCAACAACTTTAGTTTTATCCTTGATTTCTTACCCTGCCAAATATATTTCAGCACTATTTTATTCAAATTTTCTTTTTTTTTATTTTAATAATTTTTATTATAAATTAAAAACAAAAAACAGAAAAAAGACTATAACAAGACAAAATCACATACATACAACTGAGGTTGAGTCAACCCCCATATATATACAGTTTCTAAATATTACATATCATCATACTACAGATTCAATTAGGTTTATGATATTGCATCTTGCACTTGTTAATCTTCTTATATCTTCTTATATCTAATATTACCTTATTTATATTTAGTTTGCTATTTACATATCTATGCCACATGCTTTCCTAACATCTATCTCATGACATTTTTACTTCTAGCCATTGGTACCATTTATGCCAGCTTTGGATGAAAGTTGATTCTTGTCTATCTTTAAGAATATATGTTAATCTATCACATTCTGCACACCACAAAATTTTGTTAATAATCATCTGATCCAATGGTACTTTTTTCCCTTTCCAAAGTTGCGCATATGCAATTCTAGCCACAGTGGTAATATGTATGAAAAGGTAGCAGTCTATTTTCCTTATGCCCCCAGGATTTATTCCTAATAAGTAGACCTCTGGTCTCAATTGAAAGCTGACTCCTGTAATCTCCATGAGCCAATCTTTTATCTTGCTCCAATAGTTTTGAGCTTGTAGACATGTCCACCATTGGTGGTAAAATGTACCCCTGGCTGACCCACATTACCAACATTCTGCTGAAGTTCCAGGGAACATCTTTGCAATTCTTGCTGGTGGTATTGCCATCTATATAACATTTTAAATATATTTTATTTGAAGGACAGTGCCATTGTCATTTTTGCATTTCTGTTCCATATTTGTTGCCATTTTTCCAAATCTAATGAATATCCGAAGTTCCTCCCCCAGGCTATCATCAAGTCTTTAACTATTTCATCAGCTACAGATCGGGACAGGAGGAGGTTATATACCTTGGTGATACATTTTTTATCACCTTCCAGGAGGGCCTTATCAAACTCTTGTGGTGAAGTAAAAATCCCCCCATTGGCTTTATCTTTTTGATATCTTGCTTGGATTTGTGCATATGCCCACCAGTCCAAATTGATTCCCTGTATTTGTAGGTCCACTTTAGATCTAAGGTTACCCCCGCCATCCAACAATTCCTTGTACATCACAAGTTTATTCAAGTTGTATAGAGGTGGATATGTAGTCACTTCAAGGGTCACAAACCAATATGGAACCTTACTACACATCATTCCTTTGATCTTATTCCATACCTTAATCAGACATCCCCTTACTTAGTGATTTGTAAAGTATTTATGCTGTCCTGTGTTGGTTGGCCAAAGAAAATAATGTCACCCCTGCTGTAAATTATACCCTTCAATTTTTAATATACGCTTCCTCTTCAATATTATCCAATCTTTTACCCAAACCAGGCAAGAGGCTTGATAATACCACTTCCAGTTGGGGAGCCCCAAGCCTCCCCTTATTTTATGCTCCTGCATTATTTCAGTTCGTTCCAGATGGTAGGTGCTCCCACAGAGAAGGCTCTTCCCCTGGGGGCCACCAGTCGACACTGTTTGACTGATGGCACCCTAAGAAGCCCCTCTCTATGGGAGCGTACTGGTCGGTGAGAGGCTACTGGTGGCAGAAGGAGGTCTCGTAGATACCCCGGTCCTAGGCCATGGAGCGCTCTAAAGGTGGTAACCAAAACCTTGAAGTGCACCCGGAAGACCATCGGGAGCCAGTGCAGCTCGCGCAGGAGGGGGGTCACATGGGAGCGCCACATCGCTCCCATAACCACCCGCACGGCCGCATTCTGGACCAGCTGGAGCCTCCGGGTGCTCCTCAAGGGGAGCCCCACGTAAAGTCAATAAATTTGACTTTATTTGTGACCTGCATCTTCGATGTTTCCGCCAATTCTTCTTTTTGTTTTATTAACATATTTTTTGTCAAGATCTTTGTTTTGTCTTTATTTACTTTCAAACCAGCAACTTTTCCATATTCCCCTATTTTATCTATCAATGTGGTTATTGATTCTAGTGGATCTTCAAGAATAAAAACCAGGTCATCAGCAAATGCTTGTAATTTGTATTTTTCCTTTTGAATCTTCATTCCCTTTATATCTTTATCTTCTCTAATATTTCTATTTAGCACTTCTAATGTTAATACAAACAATAAAAGTGACAGTGGACAACCTTGTCTCGTACCTTTTTTTATTTCAATAGACTCTGTGAATTCTCCATTTATTATTACTTTTGCTGTTTGCTTATAGTATATGGCTTCTATGGCTTGAATAAATTTTCTACCAAAGCCCATCTGTTCCAGCTGTGATAACATAAATTGCCAGTTCACATTATCAAAGGCTTTCTGAGCATCTAAAAATATCAAAGCCATTTGCTTCTCAGGATGTGCCTCATAATATTCCAATGTATCCAGAATTATTCTCATATTGTCTTTAATCTGTCTTTTTGGCAGAAACCCATTTTGGTCAGAATGTATGAAATTATTTAAATATCTTTTAAGTCTTTCTGCCAATATTGAAGCGAAGATTTTATAGTCTAAATTTAGCAGGGAAATAGGCCTATAATTCTTAATTTGTTGTGGGTCAGTATTCTCCTTTGGAACAAGTGTAATATATGCTTCTGACCATGATTTGGGTAATTTCTTCTTGGACATGACTTCATTCATAACTTCTAAGAATGGGAGATTCAGCAATTCCTGTAATGTCTTGTAGTATTCTGCTGGTAACCCATCTGGGCCCAGTACCTTCCCATTCTTTTGTTTTTTAAGTGCTTCAGTCAATTCCATCATCGTTATATTTCCTTCTAACATCGCTTCAATGTCTTTAGAAATCTGGGATAGTTGCACCTTTTGCAAGTATTGTATAACACTTTCCTCTTCTATGTTCTCTTGCTCATACAGTTTTCTATAATAGTCTTGTATAATTTTTTTCTTCTCTTTATTTCCATATCTAATCTGTCCTTGGTCATCCATTAGTTGTATTATTTTTCTTGATTCTCTCTCTTTTTTCAGTTTATACGCTAACATCTACCTGGTTTATTTGCATCTTCAAAATAGTTCTGTTTGGCACTTCTAATTTTTTGTGCTAAATCCTCTTTTTCTATTAATCCCATTTTGTGTTTAGTTGTATCCATTTTCATTTTAATATCATTTTTTTGTGGAAATTTCTGGAATTCTTTTTCAAGTTTCTTGTATTCATCCTCTAATGTTTTGTAAGTTTGTCTCTTCTTAATATTTCTTTTCCTTGTACAGTCTATAATCAGGCCTCTAGCATAGGCTTTCATTGTATTCCAAAGGTTTTGCATTGATGTGTCCTTTTTAAAGAAAAAGGCTTAGACTTTCTCCATTTTCAGTACAAAATCCTTTTCTTTTAATATTGTATTATTTAAAGTCCATCTGGATCTTCTCCTTTGTCCTTTCCATTTCATTGTCATTGGATTATGGTCTGCCCAGGTATTTGCTTCTATGTCAATTTCTTCTATTAAAAGTCAATTCCCTTGTCATCCATATCATATCTATTCTGGACCATGATTAATGTCTATTTGAATAAAAAGTGTATTGTCTATTTTTTACATTTCTTTCTCTGCATATATCCTTTAAATTTATTTCCTCTATCATTTAAAAAAAAAGATTTCGGAAGTGTCTTTCTACTTTGCTTTATCATCTTCTGTGTGTTGTAGTCTAATTTCTCATCTTCTATTCCATTGAAGTCTCCCATCAAGCAAATGTTATCATAGTCCAATTCAATTATTTTCATATGTAATTTTCTATATAAATCTTCTTGCTTATCATTAGGTGCATATATTGCTATTAAAAGTATTTTCATATTATTGTCTATTATTTCCACCATCAAAATTCTTCCATCTTCATCTGTATAAATTTGCTCCGCTGGGATTGTGTCTTTAATGTATAAAACAACTCCTCTTTTCTTACATTGTGGCAATGAGGTAAATATTTTCCCTAATTTTGGCTGCACCAATATTTGTTCATGTTGCTTTTTAATATGCACTTTTTGTAAACAAATTATATCAAACTTTAATTTTGCTAGTTTATGAAATATCTTTCTTCTTTTGGTAGCTAAATTGAATCGATTTATATTTATTGTAATCAATTTTTTCTCTTCCATGTTTATATTTTATAAGAAGGGTTTATTGCTCTAGTAGATCTAGGTTCACGTTGCTCTTTGTATTCCACTTTGCCACCCACTACACCTTCTTCTTTTTCTATCATTGCTAGGCATTCCTCTTGTAATTCAGTCAATGATTTTTCTCTTCTTATCTCTTCTTCTTTTTCTCTAAAGTATTCTATGTAAAAGGCTTTTGCTTTATCAATTTAATCTATACTGTATTTTTGTTGTTGCCAAGTAAACACCAAGCCTTCTGGTATCAACCATCTATAGTTCACACCTTTCTGAAGTTGTATTTTGGTCAAAAAATGATATTCTCTTCTCATCTCCCTCACTCTTCTTGGTATTTGCTTCAGAACCACAATCTCCTTTCCCTTATATTTCAATGTTTTCTCTTTAGTAATCTGCAGTATTTGCATTTTAATCGATTTCTTAGTGAATCTTATATGGACTTCTCTTGGTAACTTATTCCTCATTGCATATCTTGTATAGACTCGAAATATCTCATCTATACCCCTGGACTGTTTCAAAGTATTATGGAACGCCTGTTGCAAGGACTGCCGGGGGTTGTACCCTATTTCAATGATGTCAACACAGCAGTCAACGCAGCAGATTTGCAACAGCTGCTGGATCAATTGAGGGGAGTGCTAACTATATTTAGGAACACAGGGCTAGAAGTTAAAAGGGACAAATGCCAGATTGCTGTACCCACAGTTGAGTTTCTAGGGTACAAAACCGACAGGACTGGTATCCACCCCACAGAGAGCAAAGTCCGGGCTACTTGCAACACATCTACCCCAACGAACCAGGTGGAACTGCAGGCGTTCCTGGGATTTTTAAACTTTTATTCTATCTTTTTAAAAGACAAGGCCACAGTGGCCAAACCACACCACAAACTTGTGGGGATGGTGTGATCTCAGTTGTCGGCAAACCGCATTGAGTAAACAACATCAGCACATAGTCCTAATCTTATCAGAGATGTAAAGACAGAAATGTAAAGACAGGATGTCTGGCAAGAGACCCTATATCAAGATATGCAACTCAGCACGTAGCATTGTTTGTCACAGGAAACAACATGAGGGTAACACGAGGGATCCATGTGGACTTCACGAGCTTTCTTTAGCCAATCAGCATCCGTAAACGTTGATTAATGTTTTGCCATGATAGTTGTAAAATGACAATAAAAGGAAGCCTTCTGGATGGAGTCGAGGTGCCTTCCCCAAGGTACTTTCACACTGAGGTACCTTGATCAAGGTGCCCTCCCACCGAGGGGCCTTCCTGTGAACCATCATCCTGCCTATGCGTCTTTCTTCATCGAAACAACATCTGGTGACCCCGACGTGATTCCTCCTATGCTTACTCGGCCGGATGAGCCCAGGTGCACCTCAGCGAACTTCGCTCTGAAAAATTCATGAGTATGGAGGGGGAACTCTCAGCTCAGCAGAGGCTTCATGCAAAAAAGCTGCAGACAATACTTAGAGATAATGGAATGGCAGGAATTAAGTTAAGTGAGTTAGACTCACCGCCACGAGCAGAAATAAAGCATTTATTGCTGTGGCAAAAATGTAAGGAAGAAGTAGAGGTTATGGGGACTCATAAACTCAAGGCACCATCTCCATCTCTCTCTCTGTCTTCTGATCAGGGGTCTGCTCCCCCTTCTTATTTTCAGCTAACTTTGCTGGCTCCACAGCCAGTAGAAATTAGTTCCCTGACAGCTCCCTTAATGATTTCTCCTTTACAGGAGGTTTCTTCTTTACAGGAGATTTTTTTCAGCTGTCAGAGCAGGGTTTCAGGAAGAGCAACAAAAAGGAACTCTCACTGGGGTAGAAATAGCAGAGAGTCTCCAAGCTTTTCTTGTCATACAGAAGGTTAATCCCCAGGGACAAGATCAATATCAGTGGAATCCTTTGCCATATAAAGTTTTGAGAGAGCTAAGGAAAGGAATCACAGAGACAGGTTTGTGTTTCACCTATAATACTGGGATGGTGGAAGGAATAAACCATGAATATATTTTGTTTCCTGAAGATTGGAAGCAAGTTTTTCTAATGATTTTGACTTCAATGCAATATGTTGTTTGGGACAGAGCTAAAAAGAGTGTTTTTCCTATAGTCATGTCTCCGCCTCCAGTCTTTTATCTGCAGTTCCAGAGTCAAAGCAGATAATGCTGGGCTTGATTTAATCACTCAGGAGTATGTGGAATTTAAATTTACTTTGGAGGCTCTGGTTTAGTGGGTCTTATCTTACTTTGATCTATTGCTAAATTTTATTTGGTATATCATCGTATGGATGATATTTTAATTGGAGTATAAAAAATATAACTTAATTGGCTTTCTGAAATATATGAATTGCAAATTGCCCAGAATAAATACAGCTGCACGTTCCTTATCTGTACTTAAGGACATAAACTGTTGCAGTTCTTTTTCTACTCCAGCTTTTCCTCATTTAAAGTTACCAAAAGTTAATTTCTTTAGTAAATTTGTAACAATTGCTGGGTACTATTAATTGGGTCTGCTCATATTTTTTGTTACCTATACATTTACTTAATCCATTATTTGAATTATTGACTAAAGAAAAAAGCCAGGAGATTTAATTATAGTTTCATCTGTAGTATGTGCTACAGTTGAGAAAATTAATAACATCTTGAGTATTAAATTTGTGGATTAAATCTCTCATAGAGATTGTCAGTTATCTCTTAATATTTTCTACTAGTAAACTACATAAAAATGTTGAGAGTTTTAGAACAGCAAAAAGTATATTGTATTGAATGGCTTTATTTGCCTCATTACCATTAAAAAATGTTTTACCCTTGTTGAAAGATATGAGGAAAGAAGAAACTTAGGCAGAGTTTCAGCCCCAACTTTTATCAATGGGTCATTAAGAAGCTGAAGCCACCTTATTTTACACAACAAAGGAAGGACGAAATTACAGGGGCCAGCAACATTAAAGCAGATATGGGACACAGGAAAGAAAAGCAAACACCAAAGAAGGAAAGTAATCAAGTTAAAGTAACTAGAATTTTTAACACATGAGGAAAGGAGAAAAACACAGAAATAGCAAGCTGAATAATTATAGGGAACGAACAACTACAAAGGGCTAGGAAAAACAGAGAGTAGACTATAAAACAATTATTTATTAAGAATTTCAAAAGACTTTAAAGGGTCACATAGAAAATCGAAAGACGTTTTAGGATATAAAAAAGGGTTACTCTTACAGTTTAAACAGGCTAGCCTCAAAACGCTGTGCTTGATTTATTTCTTGTCTGCCTTCCTATAAACAATGGATTGATTCTACTCTCAAGCAGCTCGACATAGCACCAAATGGCTTACGGTAACAGCTCTTGATGGCAAACGCACAGCCCAATTAAAGCCTGTTATTCTCCCTATTCATTTAAATCTGTGGGGGAGAGATTTGATGTTGCAGTCTCAAGCAGCTGACCTCCAATCATTTTGAAGCAATCTCTCAGCCGGGAGTTTTAAATTCAAAAAGGGAAAGCTCTGCCTCTCAGCAATCCTTAAAGGGAAAGGCTTCTTTTTCATTTCAACATCTTTTATCTAAGCTACTGCTGAAATTATAACCTTGGGGCGTACTTGAGCCTGTCGAAGAAATGGAACTGACTTAATAAATATTGTTCTTTCTATCTTAAAATCTGACTTTAAATTTTATTTTCAGAATTTATTTCTTCAGTGTGTTTTAATTGACTATGTAGGATGTATTTCATATCATCTGTCTACAGATCCTAGGTTTATTTGCTTAATGATTCATTTATTGTTTTCCTTCTCCACTATCGCAAGCTCTTTGTTTTTCTGATGGGGGAGGAACGAGAGGAATGATTGCTTCAAAAGATCCTCATGAGGACATCTGGAAAGTTTCCTCTCAACATTCAAAATAGTCTGTTGTTATTTTAGCTTTCCACATTTTTTCTTAACAGCTTTTTATTCTAATCTCTGACTATCAGTATGTGTGTCAACTGATTTTTAATTTCCCTAGTGCATATGTTACACTATCTTTGGATGATGATCTTCTGTCTCTCTTTTTGACATTACAGCAAGTTTTACAAATTAGAAAGAATTAAATTTATATTGCACATATTAGGAGTCATCAGTCTTTCCCAGGTATGTTATCAGAAGGAAATGCTGTTGCAGACAACGAAGCGGCATGTTTTATCCATGGGAAAGTAATTCTATGTTTCATCGAAATGCCAAGGCCTTAGCAAAACAATTTCACATTCCTCTAGATCCGTGATGGCGAACCTATGGCAGAGGTGCCACAGGTGGCACGTGGAGCCATATCGGTGGGCACGCGAGCTCAGCTCCGGCACACATGTGTGCACCAGCCAGCTGATTTTTGGGCCTTCTGGGGAAGTTACTAAACATGTTGTTAATCATTGTATTTGTATTTGAACATTTGCTGTCATAGGCCTACCTTCTACATTAGAAACAGACAATGGTCTTGCATATTGTAGTCGCTCCTTTGATGAATTTTGTGGCACATGGCAAATTAAACATCTTTTTGGCATATTTTTTAACTCTACAGGACGAGCCACAAATGGAATGCGCAGATTTTACATTAAAGTCTGCTTTGGATGAAACATAAACAAACAGGGGGAATTCCTATAGGTCTTCCTGGTAAACAGGAATGGTTAAATAAAGTTCTGTTTACTCTGAATCATCTTAATATCACAAATTTATCAACTCCAGGAGATGATCATTTTGGAAGTAGAATAAGTCATCCCCAGCCACAGGTAATGTATAGGTTATTGCCTAACCCTGAATGGCATGGACCTGTTCCCTTATTGACATGGGGAAGGGGATATGCTGCTGTGCTTACGCCTACAGGTCCGGTATGGATCCCTGCTCGGTGTGTGAAACCGTGGAAGGATGGCATGGAACCAAGGACTGAAGAACCTGATCCCAAACTTCTCACCCAGCCTGCAGAACCTTCAGCAGGATTGGGATCGAGCACCTCTCCAGGCTCATCAAGTGACCTGGGGACAGATTAAAGCTCTCTCTGCTCAATCTACAAAACTGCTACAGAAAAAGGACATATTGCAAACACCAGAGAACCTTTTAGTAGCAGCTTTTGCTTGTTTAAATGCTAATTCTGTAACCATTATAATGTGTATTCTTTTTATGTGTATTTTCCCTTCTTGTGTGGCTACAATGACTTTGCAACATGGAATTCCAGAGCAGGGACTTTGGGATCAAAATTCCTATATATGGGATGTGCAAAATGTCTCTTGATTAGTAAACAGGATAGATAGTTGGATTTGCATGCACGTTTCCACACATGCCAGAGGAGGACTTTTAATACATGCTATTCCTTTTCATGAAACCGGATGGAATCAACATCCTTGGATCCCTGGAATGCTACAAAATGAAAATGTTAATTATCCTATTTAGTTATGCTTTAGATATTATTCTAGCAGTCAAGGGTGGTGTATGTGCTTTGATTCATTCTCATTGTTGTATGTATATTACTGATTATAAAGCAAATATTTCAGCTACAATTGAGCACATGGAAAACATGATTGCAGATAATCCAATTGGTTCCACTATTCCACAATCCCCATGGGAATGGTTATGGTCTTGGCTCCCAGATTTTGGATGGGTGTGACAAATAGTATCCATCGTTATAATAGTCATCATTACTTTAATTTGTTGTTGCTGTTGCATACAATGTTAACCTGTAAGTAAACCCCCTGTCAAGAGTCTTGCCCAGCTCCCACGGTAGCCCAGACCAAAGAGTCGGAAAGGCCCCAAGCACCCTGATCATGTATTCACATCGACTTTGCGGGACCATTCCACGGCCAAACATTTCTGATCGTAGTGGATGCTTATTCTAAGTGGCTGGAGGTCATCCTGATGCACTCCATCACTGCAGAGGCTGTAGTTAAGGCACTCTGAAGGTTATTCGCCATGCATGGCCTACTGGATACCCTGGTCTCAGACAATGGGCCTCAACTCACGGCCACACAATTTGAGGGGTATCTGGCCAAAATTGGGGTCCAACATGCCCTCACGGCTCCTTTTCATCTGGCCAGTAATGGTCAAGCTGAAAGGATGGTCAGATCAGCCAAAGAGGCCTTGGCCAGACTTGGTCCAGGGGATTGGGAGGCCAGGATTGACACTTTTCTAGCGGCACAACATGTAACCCCATGCATGACAACGGGAAGAAGCCCAGCGGAGCTCCTAATGGGTCAACGACTCCACTGCACTCTAGATAGGCTCCATCCCAATTACTCCCCTGAGGGGTATATGGAGGCCGAAAATAGGACCAGGAGTTTCCCCATAGGGTCCTCTGTATTCGCAAGGAATTAAGCGGAGGGTCCCCTCTGGGTAGCTGAGCATATTCACGAAATTACCGCCCCCCCCGGTCATATATTGTGGAAATTAGCAATGGGAAGGTATGGCAGAGGCATAGTGATCAGTTAAGGAAGCGTATTGCCCAGGCAGAGCTCGATGAACCAGGGTACAATAAATACAATCCAGTCCCTGACTCACCAATCATTACTCCAACAGCTAACTCAAACCTGAAAGGGCCAGAAGCCTTAACTGATGACTTCGGTGTCCAGTGCTGCCTCCACAAGAAGCCAGGCCATCCGAAATGTGTACCGCCCATTAGAAATTCCAGAAGGTTCCATTGGTTGGGCTGGGAGAGACAAAGGGTACCTCTGACCAGCCCAAATCTCCACCTCAAACTGATTTGCACAGGTCAACTAGAATCAGGGAACGCCCTAGTCATTTGCACGATTATGTATGTAAATAGTTGGTAAAATGCCTGGGAGGGGAGGAGTGTTATGTATCTAATTTTGGAAAGAAAATTAGAGTGGGAAAAAGCTCGAGGATTATTGGCTAACACACTTGACAAGTAGCTATATAAGGAGAGCTGTTAGACTGAAAAGTTGCTGGATTCTCACTGTATATTAAAGAGTTGTTGTTTATTTCAACCTGGCTCCTGGCTCCTCATTTGCCCTATCTAACATTTTCCAGTGTTCTAAATATTGTAACCGACCTTGTTGCAACCTAGAGTCAAGAATCTTCTTGACTTTGTAATCAGTTTCACCTTGTACTATCAAAGGCGGGGGGGGGGGGCAGCTGGTAAGGGTCTCAAGGTAGAGCCCACTGCTGGTTTTAAAAGGCTGCTGTGAAATACGGGATGGATTTTTCCAAGGATTCGAGGAAGGTTAACCTGGACTGTTATACCTTCACCTTCACTATAGGGAAGGAACCGATGAATTTTGGTCCGAATTTCTTGCTAGGTAACCTCAATCTTAGGTACTTAGTTGACAAACACACTTTATCTCCTATTCGAAAAGGCAGCTGAAGAGACCTGTGTTTGTCTGCCTGGGTTTTATATTTCTCAGCTGCTTCTGCTAGGGCCTTCTTAGTATCCTCACAACCCTTTTTCAAGGAGGTCATCCATTCTGTTAGGGACATGGAAGCGGGTCTAGGCAATTTAGGCATAGGCACAAAATCCATGCCAGTAGTTATTTGAAAAGGAGTCAACCCTGTGCTACTGTGTACTGCATTATTGTAAGCCACTTCTGTGAATGGTAATAAATCTGCCCACTTTTCTTGTTCTTAATTTACAGAACATCTAATGTATTGTTCCACCATGGCATTCGCTTTTTCAGCGGATCCGTTAGTAGAAGGATGGAATGCTGAGCTAAGCCCCTGTGATGACCCAATGGACTTTAGTAACTCCTTCCAGAACTTAGCAGTAAATTGAACCCCTCGATCTCATATTATATTCTCCGAGGGACCCCATGTAGCCTGAAGATGTGCTTCATGAAAAGTTTTAGCAGTTTTTGGCAGAAGGTAGCCCATTACAGGCAGTGAAGTGTGCTTGTTTGGAGAATAAATCAATGACAGTCCAAATCACATTGTTTCCTCCGCTCTCCGGCAGTTTGACAATGAAATCCATGGCAATCTCCTCCCATGTTTGCGTAGGTTCCACCACTTGCTGGAGAAGACCAGGTGGTTTCCCCGGTTGGAATTTTATGGTGGCACAAGTAGTGCAGCTTCTAACATAGTCCTCTACATCAGTTTTCATCCATGGCCTTCCAACCAAATGGAGGGTTTTTAAGAACCCAAAGTGGGCCCTAGTTGGGAGTTGTGGCTACATTTCAGCACATGCAGTCTCATGGAGCGGGACACATAAATCCAACTTCCTTTCCAAGCCAGTCCCCTCCGCAACGTTAAGTCCAGTTGGTTTTCTTTGAACCAGGCATCATTGGATAGCGCAGCTTTTAACTCCGCCATCAACTTTTCTTCAGGGAGGTTGGAGTGGAGTCTGGTTTGTGTCCTAGTGTGCGCTTGCGCAGCTGGCTGAGCTTTGGAGATCATGGCATGTACTACCTCTTCTCATCAGCTGTCAAATTGGGGTTTCTTGGACAGCGCATCGGCCAGTAGGTTTCTCCACCCTGGGATGTATTTTAGCTTGAAGTTAAAGCATTTAAAATACTGAGCCCAGCAAATTTGTTTGGGGGAAAGTTTCTGAGGGATCTTTAGTGCCTCAAGGTTTTTATGATCAGTCCATGCTTCGAAAGGCTCCTTACCCCCCTCAAGGAAGTGTCTCCAGGATAGGAGAGCCCTTCGCACTGCAAAAGCTTCCTTCTCCCACACCACCCACATGCGTTCCGTGTCTGTTAATTTTTTGGACACATATGCACAAGGCATTGTTTTGGGTGTTCCTCTGCAGTAGGATGGATGTGACCTCTACGTCACTGGTACCGGCTTGGACTATGAAGGGTTTGTCTGGGTCAGGGTGTTGGGGGATTGGCTCCACCACAAACTGACCTTTTAGCTGTTAAAGGATTTCTGACAGTCCATTGTTCAAGCTAGGGGCTAGCTAGGTCTTGGCTTGGTCGGAGATGGACCGTCAAAGGGATGAACCTCAGCAAAGGAAAGGATGAACTGTCTGTAAAAATTTGCAAACCCCAGGAAGCCCTGAAGTTGCTTACATGTTCGTGGGGGTTGCCAATCTAGCACAGCCTTCACCTTTCCCAGGTCCATTTTGATTCCTTGAACCCAGTAACCCAAGTAGTCCAAGGATTCCTTATGGAACTCACATTTTGACAGCTTCGCATAAAGTTTGACTGCTAGGAGTTTTTTCAGCACCTGTCTGGCTAGTTTGATGTGTTCTTCCATGTTCTCATTGAATATAGAAATGTCATTAAGGTAAACCAGGATCCCCTTATATAGGTGTTCATGCAGAACCTCATTGATCAGCTGCATGAACACTGCAAGGGCCCCTTGAAGTGCAAAAGGCATGACTTGGAATTGGAAGCTGCCCAGCAGGCAGTTAAATGTCGTTTTCCATTTGTCCCCCTCCTTTATGTGGACTCAGGAGTAGGCTTCCCTTAGATCTAGCTTGCTGAAGATTTTGCTTTTAGATAAGTGGTTCAACAAGTCTTTCATTAGGGGTAAGGCATAGGTGTTTTGTATGCAAATTGCATTGACATTGCAAAAATCAACACATAATCTCAGTCCCCCATCTTTCTTCTCTTTAAACAAGATGGGGGCTGCCACTTTAGATTTTGCAGTCTCAATGAATCCTCTGGCAAGGTTGTGTTGTGGTCCACCAGCAGCCTGTGGAGCTGGCAGCAGAGTCGGACAATGATGAGGCTGAGGAACATGGGCCAGTTCTGGAGGCTGAGGGAGGCCCAGATGAGGGCTCTGTGTCGAAGGCAGAGATGGGGACAGATCCATTGGGAAGTGATGTGCGGCCTCCGGAGCCTCCAGAGGCTTACAGTAGATAGGCAGAGGAACAGGAGGAGCCTGTTCCTAGTGCACGTGTGAAAAGAGCTGCCAGAAGGCAAGAGCAGCTACAGCAAAGAGGACAACTCAGGAGTAGGGCCAAGAGATGATTGGCCCCTCCCATAAGGCTTAAAAAACCAGCAACAGCTCTTGGGCTCTTTGTCAGAAAACAACGTTAATAGACTTGTTCTTGTCTTGCTGCACTTATTGGCGTCTTCTGCTTCTGAACTTTTGCCAAGAGAAGCCTTTGGCAGTTAGACTGAAGAATTTGTGTTATGAAGAATTTGTTTTAATTTAGTTTGGATTACACTGAGAATGAGTTAATTCTCAGCTGTTCTAATAAAGTATGTTTGTTTTGGAACTGTTTGCCCCTAATACTACCTACTTGGGCCTGGGTCACAACACGATGTACTTCCTCAACTTGGTCATTTCCGCAGGCGTCATGGAGTAACTTGGGTTTTGCTAACTTGGCCCCAGGTTCTAATTCGATGGCACAGTCAGTGGTTCAATGAGGGGGAAAGATGTTACATTCCTCGTCACTAAATGCCTCAACCAGGTCTTTATATTCCTTGGGAATCTGGGGCTCGCCTGGAGGGCAGTCTGAAGCAGCTGTTGCGGCTTCTGGCAATTGGTTTCCATAGTTTGGCAGTCTCTTGGAAGGAGGGATGGGGGGCAGTGGGCTGACGCTAATTATGATTTTCCGGTATCCATCCTCCCATTTGATGGTGTCAAGCCAAGCAAGGTCCAATATGACAGATCCTGACATCTTTGGTGCTACTATAAATCGTATAAGCTCACGAGGTCTTCCAAATTCCAATCTAACCAGTTCAGTGATTTGGGTGGCTGGGACTCCCCCAATTAATGTCCCATCCACCTGTTCAAACTTAATTGGGTGCTTTAAGGCTTTTGTTTTTATTCCCAATTGTTCAAAATTGGAAGTCCAATTAAACATCTGGTACAGCCTATATCTATTATTGCTGGTACGTTTTCTTTGCTCCCCAGTCTCTGGCACCACCAGTTTCACTTTAATTGAAAAAGAGGGGATGGGTGAACTCACCATCGGATTGTAAATTCTGCTAGCCTCGTCAGGAGGGCCTTCCTTGGCCAGAGGTTCCTCGCTGTCTTCAATGGGGAGGGGAACCTCTTCAGTTTGTCTGGCAAATCAGCTGGTATCCAGGGGCTTTCTTGGAGCCCTTCTGCCTCAGGTGGTCATGGCCAGGCGTTGTTGTGGAACTGGTGCAGGGGTCAGGCACTCAGAAGCTGGATGACCCATTTGTCCACAACAATAGCATTTAATCACCCCTGCAGGCTGAGTGGGAGGGACTTCAGCAGGCTTTGAAAGTGGACGTCTAGCCAGAGTTCTCTGAGGCGGCTTTTCTGCTGGAGCTTTGCGGAGGGGGTGAATTTCTCTATCCAGAGCTATGGACATGATATACCAGTCCTGCAGTCACTCTGGCACCCCTTGGATGCCACATGCTTTCTTGACTTCTTGGTCAATCACTTTTTTAATATAGTATGCAGTCCGGCCAATGGACAAGGCTCCCTGCAACCCATCTAAAGTTCCATACAAAGTCTTTTATGGGTCGGTTATCTTGCTTCATCTCCTTTATTGTGGCTTTGTTCTCATGGATCCGGTCAGGGTCATCGAATCGGGCCCAAAGCAGCTGAAGGTGGCCCTAAAATGGGATAAATATGGTCTTGCAGGTGAATTGGCCCCGGTGACAGGCAGTAGGGCTCGGAGCTGCTGGTGCACCCCAGTGGAAGGTGGGGCGGATTAGCTGGAATCTGCGGCAGAGCTCCAACTGGTTGTTGGATTGCGGTCGCAGGCAGGACAAGGGCTGGCCACTGCGCTGTATGTTGGGCTGCAGAGAGGGGAGGAACTCCAGTCAGCTGCTAGATTATCCCCCATTGATGTATCGGGATCATTGGGATATTTTATTTTATTTATTTTTTATTTATTTTATTAAATTTTTATACCACCCTTCTCCCACAGGACTCAGGGCGGTGAACAGCCAAGAATAAAAACATCACATACAAAATTTAAAATTTTAAAAAGAATTAAACAAAATTTTGGCCCAATAAGTTTAAAACACCCCAACCAAAATCCATTTACAATTAAAAATATCTAAAGGGGGCGGGGGTTAAGCCAGCCCAGCTTGATGAAATAAGAAAGTTTTAAGGGCTAAATTGGGCCCTTGGGCTGCCCTGGAAAATTGGAGCAGAAGGTGCCAGCAACCACTGGCACTGGACCCACCCCTGGCCGGGATAAAATCCCCAGTCTGGGGGGATATATTCTGCAGGGGGTAGTGCAAAAGCAGGCTGGGGGGCGGGCAGCAGGGGTGGTGGTGGTCCCCATGCCTGCTGTGTCTGCTGTCTCCCAAATGTTGCTTTGCCCGGCTGTGTGGAGCTGCTCCTCCTGTCATCTCCGGCTGGCTAGCAATATGTCTGCTGGCTGCTAATTCCTCCACCCAGTCCTCGATCAGGAAAAGTGAAAGTGGGTTGCATTAAGCTCCATCTCACTTGAGGAGGTTATGTAGGGGGGGCATAACTTCCCACTTCCATCCGTTCAAAACATTCCAGCAGTCCAGTTAATGATTGGCTTCATGACAGAGGCAACAGGTTCCAGTCTTGGGAAACCCCTGATCCCAAAGTTGTCACATCTCTCCACTCTGGCTTGTGGGGCGACTTCATTGAGCAGGACATAGCACGATATTCAGGCAGTCTCTCCTCCTGTCCCTTTTCTGAAGTTGGATCAGACTGCCAATTTTTCTAGGAATCTGACTTCTTGGGCCTAGCCTTCGTGTTATCTCTGCAGCTTCAATGACTCACACCATTTCTTCAGAAGGAGAATACTGGGTCTTGATAAATCCTCCGGTATCAGTCCTCATGGCTCCCTCTGCGATCGACTCCATCTTCGATAGGTCTTCGCACTACCCAAGGTTTAGGTTGATGCTAGGGTATGATACTCTATGATACTCGAAACACTATGATACTCGAAATATGCCAAAGTTTCAATATCATCTGCTAAATGTCTTTAGCTTAGCTCTGGTTTTATTTAACTCTTAACAAAATAACAGAACATAATAACAGAGTTGGAAGACACCTTGGAGGATTTCTGGTCCAACCCCTTCCCTAAGCAGAAAACATTATATCATTTCAGACAAATTTTGTCCAATCTCTTCTTTAAAACCTCCGGTGTTGTAACACCAGGGGTGAAATCCAGCAGGTTCTGACAGGTTCTAGAGAACCGGTAGCGGAAATTTTGAATAGTTCTGAGAACCGGCAAATACCACCTCTGGCTGGCCTCAAGAGTGGGATGGGAATGGGGATTTTGCAGTATTATTCCCCTGGAGTGGGGTGGGAACGGAGATTTTGCAGTATCCTTCCCCTGCCATACCCACCAAGCCACACCACGCCCACCAAGCCACGCCCACAGAACTGGTAGTGAAAAAATTTGGATTTCACCACTCTGTAACCAGCAACTTCTGAAGGCAGGTCCTTCCACTGATTAATTGCTTTAATTGTCAGGAAACTTTCACTTAGTTCTAGGTTGTTTCTCTCCTTGATTAGTTTCCACCCATTGCTTCTTGTTCTGCCTTCAGGTGCTTTGGAGAATAGGCTGACTCCCCTTCTTTGTGGCAGCCCCTAATCCTTTTTATTAAAAAAAAAATAAGTTTAATTTTAATTTTTTAATTTTTATTTTGGCAAGAAGTCAACCAGCCTCCAGACATTAAAACATGTATATCTCTTTGAATGGTTGATCAAATCTTAGGAAAACTTATAAGGCAGCGCAACAGAAGTTGTTTTAATGATAACAGAAATAATTCTTAAGTTAAACAAAATGTTTAGCAGTATTTCCCTTCTATTTACTAAACATCTTTTAAATATGCACCTGTTAACAATGTTTGGAATAGAAATAGCATTGACTCTTTCATGACAAGATGTTATTTGAAACAAAATACATAGTATAAGAAGTAACTTTAAGAGGTTTGGGAACAACCTCTTTTTATTCAAAATTTTATGCACCCTGACAACAGTGCCCATAGCAACGCTCACTGCACAAGTAAGACTTCAACACTAGCAGCTGTTCCTTTCTTAAGGAACTGGAGAAGCCAACATAGCTGTGTAAGCTGCACATCCTCTCTAAAGAAGCCACATGCATATCTATAGCAAATATACAGTCCAGCTGAAATCTGAGACTTTTTGTCCAACCCTATTTATAGATCGCAGAGCTGTAAAACCTTTGTTGGAAGCAGTCCTATGCAAGTAAATTAGTGGGGGTGAAGGTTGAATAGTGAATGTTTTTTTTTCTTCTCCTAAAAAGAAATAACACTGTGAAGTAGAAATAATATCCATTATGGTTTACAAATATTATTCAAATTGTTTTAAAATATATGCACACATTCAAACATAAAGAAAGCTATCAAGAAGTCCAGATGCAGTGGAACTTGAATGGTATGTGGCTGACAGAGCCTGCTATGCCGCCACCAGTGGTGACTGCTGCAACAGAGGGCAAGGGAATAAATAGTAATTGACATCAGGGATAACAACAAATGAAGCTAACAATAGATCAAGTAACTCAAGATGAAGGTGGAATATGTTCTCTGTTGACTCAAAGTGCAAGAAAGCAAATAAGAGGTTTGTATCACAAGAAGGCAGAGGTTGAATGAATGTTGGAGGAAAAAAATTAATAATGGTAAAAAGGAGTTTTACCTAGAGAGATGGAATTTAATCTAAGACTGCCATTTGGATTACTGCATTCAATAGCCTAAATTTCCATTCCTACTTAAGAGTAGCAGAATCCTTTTAAAAAGGATTGAACCAATCTCTCTTCAAATGATGTTTCAAGTGACAAGTCTCATGGATTATGAGTAAAGGAAAAATGGTGCATATTGGAATATTTATAAACTTGCCTCTCTTCCAATCCCCATGCCAGACATTCAGGCCCTGCAGGCAAATTTCAGCAGGCAATGGAATAGAGTGAGGGATGACTCCAGGCTAACATTGTTTTTCTGTTTGTTTTTTTCACAAACTACCAGCAGGAAAATCTATAACAAAATAACAGAGTTGGAAGGACCCTTCTAATCCAACCCTCTATTGAAGCAGGAGACTCTATATCACTCTGGACAAATGGTTGTCCAATCTCTTCTTAAAAACCATCATTGATGGAGCACCACAATTTCTGGAAGCAATCTTTTCCACTGTCAGGGATTTTCTCCTTAGTTCTAGGTTGGATCATCCCTTTGATTAGTTTAGTTTCCATCCATTACTGCTTTGGAGAATAATTGATTCCCTCTTCTTTGTAACAGCCCTTTAAATATTGGGTGTCACCCCTAATTCTTCTCATTACACTAGACATACCCAGTTCCTGCAATCGTTCATGTTTTATCGTCCAGTATCCTAAATATCTTTGTTGCTCTTCTCTGCACTTTCTAGAGTCTCAACATCTTTTTTGTATCTTAGTGATCAAAACTGGACATATTATTCCATGTGTGGTCTTACCAAAGATAATATAAAGCAGTACTAGCACTTCATGTTGTCTTGATATTATCCCTCTGTTGATGCAGTCTAAGACTGTGTTGGATTTTTTGACATCTGCAGCACATTGCTGGCTCATATTTAAGTGATTTTCTACTAGGAGTCCTAGTTCCCACACAGTTACTATTATTGAGTGAAATACCACTATTCTGTACGTATATGTTTGGTTTTACATGCATCTTATTTTTCTCATCCCTGAATTGCATTTTGTTAAATAGGGGCCCAATGTTCAAGTCTGTCAAGATTGTTCTGGGTTTCAAACCTATCTTTGAAGTGTTGGTTATTCCCCCAAGCTTGGTGTCATCTGAAAATTTGATGAGTTTTCCTATCCCCTCATTTAAATCATTTATGAAGATGCTGAAGACTACTGGGGCTAAGGTAGAACTTTGGAGTACCCCACTGTATGCTTCCCTCGATGTAAATGTAGTTCCATTAAGGGCTACATGTTGAAAGTGGTTGGTCAGCCAGTTATGAATCCAACTGGTGGTGATGCTGTCTAACCTACATTTTTATATCTTGCCAAGTAGGTTGTGGTTTGTCTTTTTTTTTTATTGAAAAGTTTTATGAAAAATACAGACATTTTCACCCCCTCACCCTTCCCCCCTCAACCCCACCCTCCCCTTCCCACCCTTCCTTCCCCTCCCTCCCGCCACCCCCCCTCCCTAGACTTCCCAGAACGAGCACAGGGTATAGCATTCACAAACCAAAAACTAAAATGTGCTAACAAATTATTACATTCATATTCTCCCTAGGTCCTTAACTTTTTATAACTCAGAAAAAACAAACAAACTACTTGATATTATTTCATTCATAAGCAATATGAATCTTCTTATTCGGATACTTCTTCTGTATGTAATCAATCCATTTTCTCCATTCCGATATATATCTCTCATTTGAATGGTCTTTAAGGTATGATGAAATTTTTGCCATTTCCACCAAATGCACAACTTTTAATGTCCATTCCTCAATAGTAGGTGGATCTTCCTTCTTCCAGTACTGTGCCACCAGTAACCTGGCAGCCGTTATTAAGTTCAAAACCAGCTTAGTCTCTATTACAGTACAATCCGTAACTATTCCCAACAGAAAAAACTGTGGTGTAAATTTAATTTTTTTCTTCAAAATATTTTGAATAATCCAGCATATTTTTATCCAAAAAGCCTTAATCTTTTTACATGTCCACCATATATGAAAATATGTAGCATCTTCACACTCACATTGCCAACACTTGGGTTGTAAATTTGGATACATACAAGCTAGTTTTTTTTGGATCTAAATGCCATCTATAAAACATTTTGTAAAAATTCTCCCTTAGATTTTGTGCTTGTGTAAATCTTACATTTCTAACCCATATCTTTTCCCATGTTTCCATCATTATTGATTCACCTACATTTTGTGCCCATTTTATCATACAGTCCTTGACTAAATCTGTTTCTGAATCTATTTCCAGTAATGCATTGTACAACCTTTTTATGTGCATTTGACCTTCATCTCTTATTTGCTTTATCAAATTCTCATCCTGCTGCAAAATACCAATTTTTTGATCTTCTCTCCATCTGGCCAGCAGCTGTCCATATTGAAACCAAATCCTGATAATCCATTCTTCTCTTAGTTGTTCCATGGATTTTAACTGTAATCTGACTCCTTCCTTATAAAGGAGTTCCTTATATGTAATCTTATCTTGCTTTTGCTCTAAATTTATGTTCTCTATCGCGTGTCTGGGTACTGTCCATATTGGTAACCTATCATTTAGTTTATATTTATACTTTTTCCAGACACGCAATAGAGCATTTCTTAATATATGACTTTTAAAAATCTTATCTACTTTCTTATCATACACTAAGTAAGCATGCCAGCCATAAACCAAACCATATCCTTCAATATTCAATATCTTTTCCTCCGTTAAGTTTATCCAACCTGTGATTGCTGAGAGGGCAGCAGCTTCATAATACAATCTTAAATTGGGCATCTTAAGACCACCTCTTTCTCTAGTATCTTGCAATATCTTTTGTTTGACTCGTGGTTTCTTCCCTGCCCACACAAATTTATTTATGCCCTTCTGCCATTCCTTCAAGTTTTCATCTTTTTTAAGTATAGGTATCATTTGAAAAAGAAATAGAAATTTTGGTAAAATATTCATTTTTACAGCGGCTATCCTTCCCAGCAAAGACAGTTGTAGTTTTTTCCAATTGTCCAACTCTTTCTGTATTTTGTGCCATAATGGTTCATAGTTGTACTGATATAATTTCGTATTTGCAGTCATAATATAGACCCCCAGATATTTAACCTTCTTAACTACTTCAAATCCTGTTAACCTTTCTATCTCTTCTTTTTGGCTCCTAACCATATTTTTAGCTATTATTTTTGTTTTAGCTACATTTATTTTAAAACCAGATACTCGTCCATATAAGCAGGTTATATCCATCAAGGCTGTAATCGATTGTACCGGTTGGGTTAAGGTAACAACCAGGTCATCCGCAAATGCTCGTACCTTGTACTCATGCTGTCTAATTTTAATTCCCTTTATTGTATTCATCTCGCGTATCTTGTTTAATAAAATTTCCAGCGTCAAAATAAACAATAACGGGGACAAAGGACAGCCTTGCCTTGTTCCTTTTTCTATGTTAAAAGCATCTGTTAAACCACCATTAACTATTATTTGCGCTGTTTGTTTTTGATATATTGCCTTAATAGATTGTACAAATTGTTCTCCAAATTGCATCCTTTCTATTAATTTTAGTAAAAATTGCCAATTCAATCTTTCAAAGGCTTTCTCAGCATCCAAGAACACAAGTACTGCGGGGACCTGGTTGTTCCTTCCCAAATACTCTAATAAGTTAACAATTTGCCTTACATTACTCTTCATTTGTCTACCATTTATAAAACCAGTTTGATCGTGGTGAATCATTTGCTGCATGACTGTCATTAATCTATTTGCCAAAATTTTAGCAAATATCTTATAGTCTGTATTTAATAATGAAATTGGCCTATAATTTTTAGGATCTGTATCATCATGCCCTTCTTTTGGGATCAACGAGATAAATGCTGCCTTCCAAGTTGGAGGTTCCTCTCCTCCCTGTTGTATATTGTTAACTAATTCTTTCAATAGTTCTATCATTTCCTCCTGTAGGGTTTTATAGTAAATAGCCGTCCATCCCAGGAGCTTTACCCACTTTCAACTGCTTAATTGCTAACGCAATTTCCTCGGAAGTTATCAATTGATTTAAACTATCTCTCTGCTCATTTGAAATTGTATAAATATTCTCTTTCCGCAAATATCTATCTATATCTATATCTTTAATTTTATCACCAGTATACAGCCTCGAATAAAACTCTAAAAAGGATTTTTTAATCAATTGTTGCTCATAAATCTCTTTACCCTTATATTTTATTCTCTCTATTGTCCTTGATTTTTGCTTTTTCCTTAACAAATATGCTAACCACCTGCCTGGTTTATTGGCATTGTAAAAAGTATTATGTTTTGCATATCTTAAATTAGTTGCCACTTGAACTGCTATTGACATATTAAATTGACCTTTCAATAAATTGATTGCCTCTTTGATTTTCTTATCTGTTGGATTAGCTACTAAAGCCCGTTCCTGTTTACTAATCTCATCTTCTAATTCTTTTCTTTTTGTCCCGTTTCTTTCTATATTTATTATTCAAATATATCAAAATTCCTCGCATATATGCCTTACTTGCATCCCGTACCATTTCCATCGATGTGCCCTTTTGCATATTCATAACAAAAAAATCTTTCATAAATTTTTTACACTCTTTTACATTTTCTTCATACCTAAACAAATTATCATTTAACCTCCAGGACCTCCTAGGCCCTTTCTCATACTCGAATTCCAGCCAAACTGGACTATGGTCTGTCAATGTTCTTGAGCAAATCTTCGTATTTTTCACCCTAGATAAAAGATCATTAGTAATTAATATAAAATCAATCCTTGAAAAGGATTGATGTCTATCTGAAAAAAAAGTAAAATCTTTTTCTTCCGGGTTTCTTTCACGCCAAATATCTCTCAACTCCCAGTCATCCATCATTTCCCAAAACACTTTGGGCAATTTTGCTCTTGTTAACATATTTTGTTTAGGTCCTTTCTTGTCTTTTTTAACGTCCAAAACACCATTCCAGTTGCCTAACAGGATACAAGTTTTATATGCCCACTGTGTCAATTTTGAGTGTAGTAAATTATAAAAATTTTCTTGTTGTTGATTCGGGGCATAAACTCCGATTACAAGTATTTTTTCTCCTTTTATTAAAAGTTCTATCGCTAAAAATGTTCCTTGATCGTCTGCTTCAATTAATTTAGCAACTAAGTCTCTTTTTAAATATATAACTATACCATTTTTCTTTTCTGGTGCTGCTGCTACGTAAGATGTACCAAGTCTTGCATTAATCAAATATTTTTGATCTTGTATTCTTATATGAGTCTCTTGTAAGCAAATGACTTCATTCTTAAATTGCTTAAGATAGTGAAATATTTTTCTTCTTTTCTGTGGAGAATTCAAGCCGTTAACGTTCCAAGTCAAAAATCTAGTTCCCATCTCTGGGCCTTTGGAGCCTCTGAAGCAAGTCCTGATGGTCTGATCTCATTTGACTTTTAGGTCTTGCTCCCCATACTGCTCCTGTTTTAGTGGTATCTTGGATCATTTCTTGAGTTGCCATCTGGGATAGTTGCTGTCTTAATTCTTCCTTGAGTCTAGCTGTCACCGATCTGGTCTGTCTTTGATCCTTTGGTAACTGCGAGAAATCAATCAGCGCCAACTCTTGAGTAGCCATTTGGATTTGTAATATTTCTTCTTGATCAGCCAAAGCTCCCCCCTGAACTACTGTCAAGAGCTCTTCTGTCTCAGCTTCCATTACTTCGTTCTTTCTTTTGCCTTCTGGTGATTTAGTTGATTTGGGTGTGCCAGCCTTTAATACATTAGTATAAAAATCTCTTGCTTTCCAAATTGTATTAAGCCGATATCTCTCTCCTGAGTAAGTCAGCACTAGTCCAGTTGGCACCTCCCATCTGTACTGTATCTGGTGTTTTCTCAGTTATTCCACCAGAAAAGCATACTCCCTTCTAGCTCTCAAGATCTTAGGGGGGATTTCTTTCATTGTCATTACTTCCTGGCCTTCCACCCGAAGCTTGTTTTTAAAAGTAGCCTGTAAAATTTCGTTACGTACTCTCCTTGTAGTAAAGTATATCACAATGTCTCTTGGTAGATGTTTCTGTCTAGCAATCCAGGAATTAACGCGGTACAGTTTGTCAATCTGCCAGCCCAGATCATTTTTTGACTCCCCCACCAGCGGTGCCAATGCTTCTGACATCATTTCTTTCAAATTCTCTTGTTTATTCTCCTTCACCCCTCTGAATCTTAAAGCAAATTCCATGTCTCTGTATTGTATCATTGTTACATCATCTTCAGCCCTTTGAATTCTGTTTTGAGCTTCTCCTATTTTACTATCCAAAATTTCAGAAGATTGTTTCATTTCCTCAACTCTGTCATCCACCATTTCAATATTGCCTGCCAGACACTTAAATGCCATTAATATATCATCCCTAATCCCCTGATTGCGAATTGCAATCTCATCTGACACAGCCTGTATCTTTTCATTAGTTTCCTTAATTTTTTCATTAGTTTCCTTAATTTTTTCATTAGTTTCCTTAATTTTTTCATCAATCACATCAACAATTTTATTTTGGGTGACTTGGAGAGCTTGTTGCAACATCTCCAACGTTAAGGTCTGTGGATCCACTGGAGGAGCAGGAACTTGTAATCTAGGAATATGAGCTGGGGAGCTACCAGCACTCCCAGTTCCTTTAGTAGGAACAATTTTTACAGACTTTGAGGCCATTTCCAGTTTGAAATTAGTCTTTATATTTAATCAGAGCCAAAAATAAGAGTTCCTCAAAAGATTTCCCAATATTAATTAACATTTAAAATCCTCCTTCTGTCAGCACAAAAGCTTTTTTTTTTCCAGGCGAAGGGCTGCCAGCAAAACGAAACTTTTCCTGTAACTTTCTGTTTCCCCCGCCCTTTCAAGCTTCAATCGCCATATTGTTGCAAAGTACTAAGTGATTACTTCCGAAGGAGGCTCTAGGCATTAGAGTTAGGTTAAAAAATACTTGCAGTCTGATTTCTCCTTGCTCATTCCGCCTGCTGTTAGTTCAAGATGTTAATTCCCTAATTTCCATTCAGCAAGATTGGTCACGGCTTCTAATTCCGCTAATTAGCGGAGACGTCCCTGGTCTGGAGCGGCTTGACAGGCTTTTAGGGAGCGCGCGCCCTTCGCGCCCCAGGATCTTTCCTAGGGCGTTCGGGAGGGCTCTACCTCCACCTGCCTGCTCTTCTCTCTCCCCTTTGCCCAGGGAGAGAATTTCAAGCCTCCAGACAGCGTTTGTCAGCTGTTCTGGGGCTTTAACGGAGCCAGGGAACGGACGCTCTCAGAAGAACGTCTTTCGAGGCTCGCGGAGCCAAGCGGAAGTCTTGGTTTATTTTGTCAAATGCCTTACTGATGTCCAAATGTATTGTCCAAACATTTTGCTGGTGTACTAATTTAGTCACTTGTCAAAGAATGAAATGATATTTGTCTGCCATGATCTGTTTTTGACATATTTCAATGTAAATAAACCAAGACAAAGAATTGAAATCCAAGATCTGTATCATGGCCCTGTACAAGTATTGAGAAAAAGCTCCCACTTCACAACAAAGATTATTATTGCAATGGGTCATAGCTTGATTGGAACCATTGTGAGAGAAAAGAGATGAAGACCACATTCCCATTCTAGAAATAAATGAAAGGATGCCTTTATTCTTTGAAGAGATCTGCATTGTGTATTAGACACTTTACAGAAAGATAAAATATATCTTTTGACTACACCAGTAAAGATTGGAAAGAAAATGCAATCTTTCTAGTACTCTGAGTCTATATGACCCATTTTACTGCACATTTATTTTTAATTAAAAATATTTTAAAATACTAATTGGAAACCTGCCTTCAAAAGCAGAGGGCTAAGAAAAGCAGTATTCTTCATACTGGGGTGTGTGGATCTAATCTAGATTTAACACACACACATACACACATAAATACACACACACACACTCTGCATTGACAATTAGTTAGAAGAAGCCTGGCACTAATGGGGATATTATTATAATGTGATAGCTTTATGTCTCAAGCGAGATGCTAAAACAGAGACAATGAAAAAATGAAAACCTTCAATATGAAAGAACACATTGACATAAAAAAAATTAATTAAATTTGGAATACTTTATTACACATCTGCAAAATTATAAATTTAGCATCATGAACCAGTGCACAAGACTATGGATATTTACGGAATCTCATGATTTTTACAACCTGTCGAAAATCACAGTCACCTCTATGATTTATATATTATAATTTACAATTATTACATATTTTTATGTAATAATTTGTTAGTTCAGTGATGTAATTATTATTTTGCTGGCATTCTTCATAGCTATAATGTACGGCATTTTTG
Source organism: Arizona elegans (assembly GCA_022577455.1). Lineage (NCBI taxonomy): Eukaryota > Metazoa > Chordata > Lepidosauria > Squamata > Colubridae > Arizona > Arizona elegans. Next base: position 164,714,590 of record JAKOOJ010000001.1, read on the forward strand.
TATTTTGGATCTGAATTCTCCATCTTTTTGTGACCATGCAGAACCAGGAACATAACCTTGAAACCAGAAAAGTTGTTGAAAGGATACTTGGAAAAAATATGAAAATTTTGTGCAATGCCATTTTTGCAACGCTTCCTCCTTAGAGAAAAATTTGCACCATTTCTGTATTCAGTGATATTGAGAAGTTCTATCCAAGAGCTCCCTGGCTCCTATTGCTATGTTTCTGTAAGTATTACCCCTCAAAAGAACCAGTAAATCATTTTTCCTGATATTTTGAAAGAAATAATATGCTATTGTAATGGGAAGAAGGAATAACTTTGAGGAACAGGAGGAAGAACCACAATCAAGAAAATGGTAAGATATAAGAAATCTGAATCCAGGGCAAAATATAATTTGAAAAAGCATCTCAGACAAGACCCTCCTTAGTTCTCATGAAGATAAAGGGAGGGGAGAAGTGCATTCAGATTTGCTAGTTTCTGTTAATATAACTCTATAATAAAAGTATTAGCTTGTGTATCTTTGGCTTCCAAGTTCAGGTCTACCTTGGAAGGCTGATAGTTATGTTACATATAAATATAATAGAGAATAAGTACTCTTTCTCTTCTCAGTCCTTAAGAACATTAACCTTTCTGCTGTCTTCCATTTATCCTCTTTTCTTGGAATTGTTAGCAATTGTGCTTTCGGTATTTTCTTCTTTAGGAACATTTCCCCATACTTATCAATCTTTTGAATTTGTAGAAACTGCTGTCTAAGGTACAGATTCTCTATTGTTTGTTTGTTTGTTTATTATTTATTTATTTATTTATTTATTTATTTATTTATTTATTATTGCGATTTATATGCCGCCATTCTCCTGAGGGACTCAGGGCAGTTTACAAAAACAATATCCAATACAAATCACAATGAAATTAAAATCAACAACCCAATTAAAACAGTTTAAAATTATAGCAATGTACACCCATGGCGGATCAGCTAAGTTGACGAAAGAGCCACGTCTTTAACTCACGACAGAAGGAAAGGAGGTCGGGGGCTGTCCTGAGCTCAGCGGGCAAATCATTCCAGAGGGTCGGGGCTCCCACAGAGAACGCTCTCCTCCTGGGGGCCGTCAGCCGACATTGTTTGGCTAAAGGCACCCTGAGGAGGCCCACTCTGTGAGAGCGCACGGGACGGTGGGAGAGCGGCTGGAGGTGGTCCTGCAAGTATCCCAGGCCTAAGCCATGAAGGGCTTTATAGGTAAGCACCAGCACCTTGAAACGAATCCAGAACGCCACCGGCAGCCAGTGCAGCTCGCGCAGGAGAGGTGTTACATGGGAGTATCGAGAGGCCCCGTAATTACCTGCGTGGCTGCATTCTGGACTAGCTGGAGCTTGCAGATGCATCCCAAGGGCAGCCCCATGTAGAGGGTGTTACAGTAGTCCAACCTAAAGGTAATGAGGGCATGAGTGACCGTGGCGAGGGCATCCCGGTCTAGAAAAGGGCGCAACTGGCGCACAAGATGCACCTGTGCAAAGGCCCCCCTGGTTACGGCCATCAGATGGTCATCCAAGGACAGCCGAGAATCCAGGAGGACGCCCAGATTGTGAACCCTATTGGAGGGGGTAAGAGTCTCCCCTCCAATCATTAAAGTTGGAACCTCCAGATCCCAAGATGCCGGCATCCACAGCCACACAGTCTTGGAAGGGTTGAGTCTGAGTCTGTTCCTCCCCATCCAAACCCGCACTGCTTCCAGGCAATGGGACATCACAGAAAGGACATCACTAGGGTGGTCAGGGGTGGAGATGTAAAGCTGGGTATCATCAGCATATTGATGATACCTCACCCCAAAACCACAAATGATCTCACCCAGCGGTTTCATATAGATGTTAAAGAGCAGGGGAGAGAGAACCGATCCCTGAGGCACCCCACAAGTGAGGGGCCTCTGGGAGGATCCCTGACCCCCCGCCCAAACAGCCTGCAAGCGACCAGAGAGGTAGGAGGAGAACCACCACAAAACAGTGCCTCCTATCCCTATCTCCCTGAGCCGCTGCAGCAGGATACCATGGTCTATGGTATCGAAAGCCGCTGAGAGGTCAAGAAGGACCAGGATAGAGGAGCAACCCCCATCCCTGGCCCGCCAGAGATCATTTACTAGAGCGACCAATACCGTTTCCGTGCTGTGACCACACCTGAAACCAGATTGGTAAGGATCGAGGTAGTCTCCAGGGATTGAGGGAATTGATGTGCCATCACGGACTCAACAACCTTTGCTAAAAAGCGAAGGTTGGAGACTGGACGGTAGTTGTTAAGAACGTCAGGGTCCAGGCTAGACTTCTTAAGGAGGGGCCGAACAACCGCCTCTTTGAGTGCAGCGGGGAAGACCCCTTCCCTTAACAAAGCGTTGGCAACAGCCTGGATCCAGTCTCCAGTCACCTCTCTGGCTGCAGACACAAGCCAGAAGGGACAAGGGTCCAATAAACACGTGGAGGACCCCAGCCAACCCATAATCCTGTCCACGTCAATTTATGATCATAATTGCACCCAAAATTTCTGTGGCTAAGCAAAAGTTGTTAAGTCAGTTTTGTCCCATTTTACAACCTTTCTTGCAGTAGTTGTTAAGTGAATCACTGCAGTTAAGTGGTTGCTAAGTGAATCTGGCTTCCTCATTGACTTTGCTTGTCAGAAGATCACAAAAGGTGATCACATGACTCTGGGACACTGCAAACCTCTCAGGAAGACTCTTTCCTTAATTAGGTTCTTTAGGTCTTCCAAAAGTACAGCAACTGCCGCTTAACTGGATCTATCCACTTTGTTGCTAGCCATCTTCTTCTCTTTCCCTCCATCTTTTCAACATTAGAGCCTTCTCCATAGATCAAGGTCTTCACATAATGTGTCCAAAGTAGTATAATTATATTTTCCTTTCCTTTTATTTCTCTTATAGGCTGGATGTTCCATAACAATGCTCCATTTGTTATTATGCTTTGAATTGCTATAACATCCAATGGGAGATTGGATGCACAAATGGAGCTGCACACATGTGCACTTGCTGGCTGCTTACGCAAACGGAGCTGTGTGCATGCGCACTGGCTGCTCATGCAGAACCATCCCCCCCCCCCCGCTGGTCCATAAAGCCGGAAATGTTGGGAAACACAAGAGTTGTGGCTGCGGCAACAGACTAGAAACCAGGAGACTGTGAGTTTTAGTCCCACCTGAGGGACAAAGCCATCTTTGGCCAGTCACTCTTTCTCAGCAGGCAAAGGCAAACTACTTCTGAAAAAACCTTGCCAAGAAAAGTGCAGAGACTTCACAGGCTGTCACCAGCAGTCAATACCAGGCAGAACAACAACATCACTAAATTGCATAATTATATTTAAAGTCGTAGAATTTTAAACAATACAACAGGATTTGATGGGGAAAAGTAGGTAGTTCATTCTTTAAACTAACTCATAGTTTGCTGAGTAACTGTTGATTGAATAAACCACAGGTATGGAGCCAGTCAGTATTTGCTTCTTCCTTCCCCTCCTCATCAGCCTGACTTCTTTTTCTCATCTGAATATACATTTTTCTGAGAGACCGGATTCCTGAAAACAAACAATTTCTGCTGATTATAACTGTTACTCTCTCATTTATACACTGCATTTCCTATGAAAGTGCAATGCTTAGGGAGGAGGATTTGAAAGAGCAAAACATGAAAAATAAATCATATCCAAACCAAGTCCAGACCAATCCAAAGCTTACATGTTTTCATTGGGTTTAATTGTTCAAAACAACATTATTTATAATTGTAGCCTATGGCATATTTTCAGTCTCTATCTCATAGTCTCTCACATGCACACATGGAATAGCCAACAGCTGTGAGCCAATATGTAGATGTTCTTGTCCTAAGAGTAGGGAATTTTACTAAACGTAATCAGAAATTAGCTTTTGCCACCAAAGTTGTATCGCAAATCCAAGCATTTCTTTATTAATAAATTTACTACTTTACTATTACATTTCTTAGTGCCATAGGTTTTATTAGAAACCTAGATTTTTTGTTTTAATATTTATACTACTTATTTTATTTTATTACAATTTTTATTAGAAAGCATTTCTTCAGAATGGTATATTGCAAACTTTAATATTTTGCCAATAATCTGCTGAAGATTTGTCCTGTGAATAAATGTCTACACTAATTAATGTCCATATAAAAATATTTATAGTGAACATTTGTTCATACAAAAGGTATGATAAAACATTAACATGCCTAAGAAATAATTATATTTGAATGAATTAGGATTTGCTAAAAATATTGTTGCTATGTTAATTTTTCAGCCAGAAAAATTAATGCAACGAACTATATTAGTTTTCAATGATTTTAACCAACAAAATACATTGAAATAGTTTATTATCTCATCATCGACATTGTTTCTATGGTACACAGGTGCTGATGCATCACCAACATTTTTTTCCCCAAATTACCATATTTTTGGAGTACAAGACACACTTTTTTCCCTCCTAAAAGAAACTGAAAATTTGGGTGCATCTTATACTCTGAATGTAACCCCACCCACCCGCTGGCCCACACCCTTCGGCCTCTGTGTGTCCTCTTCCTGGCTGCAGAGATTGTCACCGACAATGGCTTGTGTTTTTGGGCTCTGCATGTCGTGTTTTCAGCCTCCAAACACTCCGTTTGAGAGCCCTTGAAGGCTGTGGCGATCGCCAAAGCATATTGCTGCCAATCGCTGCCTGAAAATATGACGTGTTAGGAGGCTGAAAACACGATGTATGGTGCCCAAAATGGCTACATGGAACAGCTGCTGCCTTTTCTTACCCCTTCCACGCTTTGCCTGCTTTAGTCACTGGAGCACCCTCTGATGATCAGCTGTGCTTTTGAAGCTGTTTTTCAGCCCCAACACGAGCAAAGCGATCTTCTGTGCTTTGCCTGCTTTTTTAATTGCTGTTCCCTCTGACGATCCCAACCTGAACCAGCCCCAACCTCAAAACCAGCGAGTGAATTAATGTGCTGAAGCTGACCAGGCTAAGGACGCTAGCCAGATGAATACCTGGTAGGCAGAATTTTCCCCCCCTATTTTCCTCCCCAAAAACTAAGGTGCGTCTTATACTCCAGTGCGTCTTATACTCAAAAAATACAGTACCTTATCTAAAAAAATGGTGCATAAGCCAAAGAGAAGGGTGTAATTACCAAGGACAATAAAAATATATTGAAAGAACCAGGAAAGAGAAGCTTATATTTGAAGATTGAAGCAGCAACACTGCAAACAGGTCTGTAATATTATAAATACCAGTTCAGACAGTGAGAACAATTTCTCAATGCATTCTCTTGATTTAAGCAAAATATTTGTTAATTCAAGAAGATGCATACAGTTTTTTTCTCTAGGTAGCAGAAAGTTTTCTATTATACACCATCTCTAAAAATACTTTGTTCTGGTATCCAGAATTCTACCAAAGAAACAGCAAAACAGACTTCAGTACAGCTTGGAGGTTGAAAACTTTGGGGTTCATCTTCACCAATCTTATCTTGGACCTTTGGGTTTAAATAATGCCTTCACTGTATTTGCTTTGCCACACTACCAATGCCATCATGAGTAGGGTAATAAAAATTGGTACAACAATGAATGGACATAAAATGATGCTAGGGGGGTCTCCTACAGCTCTTCCTGAAACAGGGCAGGTTTTGAAGTAGTGACTATGAATTGTTATGAAGAACTGATCCACCAGTTGGTTTGGCCAGTAACAATCCAGTTTCTCAGCTATCAGGATAGTGCAATTGGTAAGCTCCTTGTAACAGCTGCAAAAGAGACAAGGAGATTTGTTAAAAATGTCACTCAATCATTAAAGGACATTACATATATTACACAGAGGCAAAGCCTAAATTACCAGCAGTTATTGTTTTAGGGTCAAAATATCATAGGTATTTCTCTAAAGTGAAGAATAGGTAACAATTCTCACAAAGTGCCTTACAAGCAGTACAAACAATTGTATATTTCTAGAATCCTTCCCACCAGAAAACCAGTGGACACTGACCACAAGGGAGAGGAGATGGCAGCTCAATAGAGTAAACTTCTAGTCCTTGCCTCCTCTCTCCCTCTTTTTCTCTTTGAGTATCATTTCTACTGGGGAGATTGAGTTAAAATATAATACTGAGTATTTCAACTAAGTCCTAAATTCTAACTAACTAACAAATCCTTATTCCGACAGATAGGCAGAATGCATCAATTATCACAGCAAACAAGAGGAAAACCTACTATGTACAAAATCCACCCGGGTCTTCTATAATATTGTAAACAACGAAGTTAAAGACTCAAGATCCATCCCACCACTAAAAGGGCCAAATGGGAAAGACTTTAATGATGAAACTGTTAAGGCCAACCTCTTCAACACATTCTTCGGTTCAATCTTTGTAAACAGCAACAGATCATACCCCACATTTCCCAATCGTACCACAATTAATCACAACAATCTACTACATGTCAATTTCACAGAAAATGCTGTTGAAAAGGCACTACGCAACCTAAAACCATTTCTATCGATTGGCCCTGATGGATTATGTGCCTACTTCCTAAAGAAGCTCTCAACCACCATAGCAGAACCACTTAGCATAATCTACGAAATACCTTTCAGAACCAGCTCCTTACCTAATTTATGGTCACTAGCCACGGTCATCCCCATCTTCAAAAAGAGTGATCCCAGTTGATAATTACAGACCAATCTCATTATGTTGCGTCACATGCAAAGTCATGGAATCAATCATAAACCAATCCATTACCCTCTACTTAGAGACAAAACCTACTCTCTAACAAGCAGTTTGGCTTCAGAAAAAAATTGTCCTACAATATGCAACTCTTACACTGCAAAAACATATGGACTTCACAACTCAACTAGAGTAAAGCAATAGACGCAATTTATATAGACTTCTGTAAAGCCTTTGATTCAGTATTACATGACAAACTAATTCTAAAACTAAAATCTTATGGCATTTCCAGATCCCTACATAAGTGGATAGCTGCATTCCAATGAAACAGGCAACGTAGTCAAAATAGGAAATGCCCTATCAAACCCTGCACCAGTTAACAGCGGTGTCCCCCAAGGAAGCATTTTAGGATGCACACTCTTTATACTTTACATAAACAACCTTTGAAATCATATTATAAGCAACTGCGTTCTCTTCACTGATGATGTAAAACTATTCAACACCACCAACAATGCTGCTACCCTACAAAAAGACCTTGACTATCTGTCAGAATGGTCAAACAATTGGCAACTCCAAATCTCAACCAACAAATGTTCTGTCTTACATATTGGAAAAAAAAACCCAAAACACAAAATACAAGCTGGGCAGATACAACCTTGTAGACGACCCTCACTCTGTCAAGGACCTTGGAGTACTCATCTCAAACGATCTAAGTGCCAGAGCTCACTGTAACAGCATTGCCAAAAAAGCATTAAAAGTTGTTAACCTAATCTTGCGTAGCTTCTTCTCCGGTAATATTGAACTGCAAACTAGGCATACAAAATTTTTGCTAGACCAATTCTTGTATACAGCTCATCTGTCTGGAACCCGCACTGCATATCGGACATTAATTGAATGAGTCCAGAGATACTTCACGAGAAGAGTCCTCCACTCCTCTGCTTGTAACAGAATACCTTATGCCACCAGACTTGAAATTTAGGGGATAGACAACTTAGAACTTTGCTGTCTTTGGTCCAACCTAAGCGTAGTACATAAAATTATCTGCTACAATGTCCTACCTATCAATGAATGCTTCAGCTTCAACCACAACAATACACGAGCACATAATAGATATAAACTTATGGTAAAGCATGCCAAACTTAATTGCAGAAAATATGACTTCAGTAACAGAGTTGTTAATGCCTGGAATGCACAAGCTGACTCTAGTTTCTTCCCCAAACCCCCAAAACTTTACCCTTAGACTATCTACTGTCAACCTCACCCCATTCCTAAGAGGTTTTTAAGGGGTATGCATAAGCGCACCAGTGTGCCTACCGTCCCTGCCCTAACGTTCCCTTTTATTTGTATCCATTTCATGTATTCATAGTTATGTTTATACTTATATCTGTTATCTAATACATGCTTGATGAAAATAAATAATAAATAATACTACTTTACTATTAGGATCTCTCAAAAGTGACAATTGCAAGATATAGCTACAAAGGTACTTACTGAACTGGGTGGAATGTTTTAGAATGGAGGCCGAATGTTTTACGTTGTAATCTAGGACTAAGAATTAGGATCCGAAACGCACATTTTAAAGACAAAAATCAAGGGCAGAAATATTTCTGAAAATGGAAATGGATTAAATCATGACTATAGCAGAAACACGTTCTCTCTCTCTTCTTTGTTCTGCCAACTGTTAACCACAATATCCGAACAACAAATAAACACTTGATCAGTGGTGGGTTGATCCCAGTTCACACCAGTTCAGGAGAACTGGTAGTAAAAAATTTTCATTGGTCGCAGAATCGGTAGTAATGGCTGGCTGGCCACGCCCCTGAACCGGTCCCCCAGTTGCTGCTCACTCACCCTGGCCACCATGTTCATTGCCGCCATGTTCTTCACACATGCGCATCCCATTGCCTTGCAAGTCCAATGGGATGCGCATGTGCGAAGAACATGGTGGCAATGACAGCAGCTTTTTCCATAGCTACAAAGCTTGCTGGGCTGGGTGGCCCCCTCCCCGCCTGCCAGCAGCTCCCAAATCCACCGCCATTGCAGCTGCGGTGGGGATGGGGGGGTTTCAGCTTGCTGGGCTGTCGACTTCACCCTCCCTGTCACCACTGTCCTCTCCTGCCGAGGCCTGCACTACCACCTTTCCTCCAGAGGCATGTGGAAGATCAAGAAGGTAAAGTCGATGCTGGCAGCGGGGGGAGGGAGACCCACTGTGCTCAGCCAAAGAGCTGCCTCGGGGGGGAGGCTCACTTGCCTTTTGGGCCTGGCGTGCTCGGCCTCGTGGGACATCATGTGGCTACAAAGCTTGCTGGGCCAGGCAACCCCTTTCACGCCGACCAGAGACTCCCAAAGCCGCCCCTTTTGCAGCAGCGGTGGAGGTGGGATGGTATGGGGGCAGCCCGGTAAGCTTCGCAGCAGCTGCATACTACAAAGCTTGCCGGCCTGGGCAGCCCCCTTTTTGCTGGCCAGTGGCTCCTGAAGCTGCCCCTTTTGCAGCAGCGGTGGAGATGGGACGGGATGGGAGCAGCCTGGTAAGCTTCGCAGTAGCTGCATACTACAAAGCCATGTCCTCCTTTCAGTGGTCCATGAAAGTGCATCTATAGCATGTAGATAATAAACTTGAAAAAAGGTGAACAACATTTTTACAGAACTATAGATATGTTGAGGCTGAGTGTGACAAAGAATGGCTGGGAGGGGAGGGGCTAGGCGAGGCACTCCTTGACATGAGTGACATTGAGTTGGCCACGCCCACCCAGTCACATGACCACCAAGCCAGGCCCACCCAGTCACATGACCACCAAGCCATGGCCACCAAGCAAGCCACGCCCACAGAACCGGTAGTAAAAGTTTTTGGAATCCACCCCTGCACTTGATCCTTAGTATCTGTACATCAGAAAAATCACATACATACACTTATGCACATTTAAGAAAACAAATCAAATTTAGTAGAGCAAGTGAAAAATTCTTCATTTAGGAAAGAAAAATCATGCATGAAAAGAGTCTTGGCACTGGGATTCATCCAACGTTCCACTGACTGCTAAACAGGCACATGCCATTACAGATGCAACAATAGAAGGATACTTATTATTTGTATCTTATTATTACTCCCAAAATGGAATGAGTTAGGAAGTAATAATTCAATTTTCTGCATTTGAAGAATGATTCAAGAATAAAGAGCAAGGAAAAGAATGAGGTCAAATACTACTGCTTTGAAATTATGCTAATAGTAAGAATCTGCTCAAGTGAAGGCCATGTATCACTTTGTCTGGGATGTGCTAATTTGGATTCATATGCTGGGGATGGATCTGTGTTGGACCTAAAGTGGCCCAAACTGTTCCATCTTTATGTTTATTAAACAGATTGTAATAGTAGCCTTTTCCCAGCCTGCATACTGTATGGGCAAAGGCATATGCAAACCACAAGTTTCTCTCCACCAGGGACTTGGCATGTAAGCCAAAAGGAGATTTTCCCCAGCCCTTCCCATTCTGGGAAACCTTTGTTCTTTGGGGACTGCACACCAACTTCTGTGGACTATGGAGCAAGAAGCTGTGTGTTAGGGGGATTTAAGGTGTTACAGTATATGGTTTTCTTTTTTTATGTTGTGTATGTACTTTTATCTATATATGTTTATGTTGTACACCAGGGGTCCCCAACCTCAGGCCACAGACTGGTGGCCTATTAGGAACTGGGCTGCACAGTTGGAGGTGAGCGAGTGGTGCACCCATGCCCCCCATCCATGGAAAAATTGTCTTCCACAAAACCAGTCCCTAGTGCCAAAAAGGTTGAGGACTGCTGTTGTACACTGTCCAGAGTTGATAGCCTTATAAATCAAATAAATAAATAGATAAAATAAGGAAAGGAGAGCATTCTCTTCCAGCTTCTGATTTAAGGATGGTGGGGTTTTTTGGTGTGTGTGTGTGTGTGTGTGTGTGTGTGTGTGTGTGTGTGTAGGAAGTGATTTCTGGCAACAACTGAATCCCAAAAAAGAATATGATTAAAGGACAATATATTCTAGAGGAAGTAAGAATACTAAATCATTTTTATTTTGTTTTTGCATACTTAAGTCTAATATTTTGTCTCTAGTATTCTTCGTCTTTATACAAGCTTAGTATGTAGCTGTGTTTTGGATCTTTACTGCAGTCTAGTCTTTATGAATGGAACAGCCCAGCATCATCTTATGGGTTACCAGAATTATATATTTTTCCATTAGAGTTTTTTTAAGATCCTGTTTTTGGAATATAAAAATCTCATTGACAAAAACTCTCAGTAGCAAAGGAGATTAAAAAACATGTTTTTAATCTCCTTTGCTACTGAGAGTTTTTGTCAATGAGATTTTTATATTCTTTTGCTTTTTTTGAATTGGAATAAAATTGATCTTTCTCCCCACAAGGAACAGGGAGAAATTCAGCTAGTCACACATAAGAGCACCACAGGGCCAGAGGCTGCTATTATAGGCATTTTCTCCACATTTTTCCTTTTTCATTGGCCAGAAAAGCAACAAGGTCATGACAGCCCTCAGAACTTTAGAGGGAAGATACCATGTGAAGTTCCCATTGGAAGATGGGTGATGGCAGCAGGAACTACTGAACCAAGGTAGGATGTAGAGCTAAAGATCTTCTAGGACACAAGTCTCCTGGGAGATAATGTTTTAGATCTCAATCTTTCACTCCATGGACTCAGCCTTACTGCTAGGCATGTCGACCAGGGGTGAAATGCTCCTGGTTCGGTCCGGATCGCCTGATCTGGTAGCGATGGCGGTGGGTGGTTCAGAGAACTGGTAGCAGAAATCCCTGCCCCCTCCCCATGCCCAGCTGAGCAGCGCGATCATCAGAGGCTTTTTAAAAAACTTTTAAAAGCATTTTTTCTACAAATGCTTTTAAAAGTAAAAAAAAAGCCTCTGATGATCGCGCAGCTCAGCTGGGATCATCAGAGCCTTTTAAAAGCATTTTTTTCTACAACCTCTTCGGCTGAAGAGGTTGTAGAAAAAATGCTTTAAAAAAAAAGTTGGCCACGCCCACCCAGTCACATTACCCCACACCAAGCCATACCCACAGAACTGGTAGTAACAAATTTTACATTTCACCACTGATGTGGACAATTGCTTAAAAATCTCAGGCAGCAGTTCTAGTAGCCAGAAGATTTAACTGCAAGCCTGGCTCTCACACTGCTTGTTGAGTTCTTGAATTTGTTAATTTCTTCTCATTAAAAATGGGATGGGAGTGCTTTTCAAAACAGCTTCATACTCAAGGATTTTTGCCTAGTAAATAATTGAGGGTTGGCAGCTCTGCATCCAGCAGAACCAGTGGTGGGTTGTCCCCGGTTTGCACCGGTTCTATAGAACCGGTAGTAAAACTGGCGGGAGGCTCCGCCCACCAACCCCAACGTCATCAAAACGCTTCTGCACATGCGACCCTGTTGCGAACCGGTAGTAAAGGTAAGTAGAACCCATCCCTGAGCAGAACCTTTGCTCTTTTATCATGTAAAGAATTCATAGTAACAGAAAAACAAGGGAAATGCATTGGCTTCTCCATCCAGTACATAGGAATTAGTTGAAGAAAATCCTGGGAGTTGATTTAATAGTAACTGAAACAAATAAAATGTAATAAAATATAACATATCAATAATAAGAATGGTTATTAAAATTACAATACTGAAGTGAAAAACTTATCAGGAGAAACACTCAACCTTACTGCTATATATGTGCACAGGACTAATACATGCAATATGAAATAATTTTTCATTAAACTTTTTGATGCATTTATATTTCCACTGAGCATCAGTGCAACAGAAATATAAAGCAGGAAGTTGAGATAGGCTATTGAGATAGGCAATGACAGTGTGTGATATGTGTTCCAGAATAAGTTGTAAACAGAATGTATGCTTTCATGGCTATATGTATGTGTTGGTTCTTGGGCAGGGCATATATATATATGGGGAGAGAAAGACAGCCTATATGCAACCTCTTTTACAGAAGGATACTGTAAATGTTCCTTGAAGTTATGAACCAACAGAGCCTTGATGGCAAAACAGTTTTCTTTCAAAGCAATAAAGCAGTTTTAATCTGCTAATGATATAAATTAATTAGAACTGGATTGTCAAAAAATATTAACATAAAAAGTTAATATGTACAAATTGACATTAAATTATTTAAGGTATTTGGGACTGTAACATGTGTGTTAGAAGGGAATTCCTGCTATCAATTTGCTCATCTTCGAAGTTCGCCAGGTAAGGAAACAATCATTATAAGAAATACTGAAGATTTAGAGTTAATTTAGGTTATAATAGCAAATCTTGACAGTATTTCACCTTCCCTCTTTATAAACAAGAGAGATCAAGTGAGACAGTTTTGAGTATCCTTCTCATATTTTTTTTGTTTTCCCAAGCAAACTTCATGTTTTCCTAAAAGCTGATGCATATTTTCTTCAAAGTGATCTCCATACTTCTCTATATTATACCTCTATTACCTCCTGCAGATGTTATTTGGTGTCCCAAATAAAGAACTTTTTTCCTCGCATCTCTATTATAGCTCTCCATCACTTCCTGTCTCCCCCAACCATTTTTCTTTGTTGAAGATTCAAGGGGAGAATACAGCCATTCACATTTTCTTCACCATTGCTTTATCCTATTCCTATCCCAGATAAATTTTCTTGTTGTTGTTAGTTCTGAAGAGAGCTTGGCTGGATTTTTTTCCCCTTCTGCTTCTCCACAGAGCCTGTACTATGTCTATTCTATAGGAAGGAATCTAGAAAAATCTTTGGTTTATAATAATTGTTATTGAAAAGTGGAATCATAAGATGGGAAGCTGAAAGACTCAAACACTGTCTCCCAGAAGTGTTCTGGGTCTTCTGATCTCACTTACTGTTTTGAGGTAATGGCTTGGTAGTTCCTGCTGTCATCAGTTATCTTCCACAGGGTACATAACCTGCTACTCTCACCTAATAACATGGGTGTATGAAAGGCAAGGCTCTGTACTGCCTTTCTGGCAACTTAAAAGTAAAAGAGCAAAATAATTTCAATAGCACAATAGGAAAGCTTCTCTTTAAATACACCATGTAGACATAGAATGTAGAGAGTGCCAGGTGACTGGCGAGGCGATTAGGTGGGCCGCGTGGCAAAGGCAACATATATAGGGCAGGGTAGGTGGGGTGAGTGACAAGCGGCTGGAAGGGGTGGGGCGAGTGGCGACTGGGCGACAGGCATGGCCAGCCAGAAGTTGCTATCGATTTGGCGACCCAGGCCAAATTGCTGCTACCGGTTCACTCGAACCAGTGCGAACCGGCTGAATACCACCTCTCATTTAAAAGATACTTTAGGTTCAACAATGTTGGAAGTTTAAAATGAAGTTCTGTCAGAAGCGAAGGTACCAAATTTGTGGATGGAAGCAAACATTACTCTTACATCGAAAGAAGATTCAGATTTAATGCAAATAAAAAACTATAGGCCAATATCTTTATAGAATGCTGATTATAAAGTATATGCTTCAATAATAGCAGAGAGACTAAAAAGGGTTTTGAATGAATTTATACATTCAGACCAGAATGGATTTTTACCTGAGACAGATTAAAAACAATATGAGAATGATTTTAAACACACTGGAGTACTATGAAGCACATCCCGGAAAACAAACAGTGTTGATTTTCTTAGACGCACAGAAAACATTTGATAATGTAAATTGGCAATTTATGTTAATACAACTAAAATTGATGGACTTTGGTGAGAGATTTATTAATATGATCAAGGCAATATATTATAAACAAACAGGAAAGGTGATGGTAAATGGGGATATGACAGAGAACTTTAATATATAAAAAAGCAGGACTTCCGGTTTGCTGTTTGTCCCCGCCGGACGCTCCTTCGGGATTGTCGTACCCACTGCCTGTAAAGAGCCGCCTTTATAGCGGAATGGCGGAGATAGAGCCGGCTGGGGTGGGTAGAGTCCTCTGCCTAATCCCAAAAGTTTTTTATTTACTTTGGGACGGAGCGGAAGAGACTCCCCGTATCCCCAGCCGATGCTCCGGGCTCTGGGAGATCTCTGCTATACGCAGAGCTAGGTGGCAAAAGCAAGCCTGTAAATCTGTTAAATTAATTAAAGAAGATGTGAGTTGGACCTCTGATCCTGAAGCGCAAGTATTCTTTTTATTTTAGAAAAGTTACTGAAGTTCTTTAAGAAGTGAAAGGAAAAAAGATTTTTAAAATGGCGATTGCTGAGGCTTGAAGAGAGGCTGAAAGGGAAAGTCCTTCCGTTTTCTATTACAAAGTAGCGGAATGAATACTTCTGACTGTAATTGAGGCAAAACCTCACTCTCACTCTTGTTTTTTTTTTTTTTTTTTCCCCTGGGGATCTGATATTGATCTTGGTTGGAAACAAGCCTTTTTTTTTTCTCTTTTCCACTAAATCTTGTCTGTGTGGAAAATGGCACTGGGACTTATACAGTTAGACAAACAGGCAGCAGAGGGGAATTCCCCCTTTAACAAATTACATGAACAAGTTCTAACTCTCCAGTCTCAGAAACCTGACTTTAATATAATAGAAATTTTTCTTAAAGAGATTGTAAGAAGGGATGAGATTGTGAACCAGCAACTTCAAAAATTTAAGCAGGAAATTAAAGAAATTGGTGAATTGGTGAAATCAAAGTTTGACTTTTTGAATCAAAAGATTTTAAAAACAGCTAATGGTTTATCAGACTTTCTGATTCAGTTGGATGCAAAGACTAAATTATTAGAGTCTAAAATGAAAGAAACTGAGGAGAATTTGGATGACAAGATTCAAAAAATTAAAAAGGATTTGGTAAACATTCAGGATAATAGCTCAGAAGACAAACCTAAAATGGAGGTTGACCAAAAGACTGGTAATGAAGAAAATGTGCAACAGAGGATTGAAAGAGAAGTTTTAATGATTCAATATAATTTTACAGAATATGCAATTAGACTGAGAGGTCTGCAGGAAAATAACAGAGATGACTTAAGGAAAATATCTTCTGAAATTCTGGCTGGGATTTTAAAGGTTCAACCTGATGAAGTGTTTTGCAGGATTGACAGAATTTATAGAATAAACTCCTGGTTGGCAAAGCAAAGGCAATTGCCTAGAGATGTGGTGATTTATTTTACAGATAAAGAAATTAGGAATAATATTGTGCAGAACTCTTTTAATTCTACTTTGCAATTTCATGGAAGAAAGATTTGGATTTTTAAGGAGCTCCCGCCTAAGATGCTAATGGAGAGGAAGAAATTTGGCTTTCTAGTGACTGAGTTAAAAAAAAGAAATATCCTATTTAGGTGGGATGCCCCAGTTGGTTTAATATTGAGACACCAAGGAGTAAGATATCAACTGAACACTGTTGAAAAAGCGGAAGAATTTTATCAAAAAATTTTAAAAATGAATTTAACATCTTTAGGCACAATACAGGACAAGCAAAAGGAGTTGGAAACAAAAGGAAAATATCAAATTACAGAGGCTGTGGAAGATAAATTGTCTTTGGACTCCCTGGATACCCCAGCTGGACTGTCTATAAATATGAGAGCAGTGTCATCTGATTCCAATGTGATGAATCATCAAGTTACAGACAAGTGTGTAAATCAACCAGTTGATATACAAGTGATGGAGAAGAAAGACGAGATAACAAAACAAAACCAACAAGATCAACTCATAAAGCAGAATGAAAATCGATCAGCTGACACACAATCGGTAGGAAGGAAACGAGGATGGAAATTCAACCTGCAAAAGAAAAAGAAAAGAAATAGATCTCATAGAAATAGCAGTTTCTAAACCAAGCAACAGTGAAGCCAGGGACTTTAAAAAATGAATGAATATGTGAAAAGATAGTGGAGGCGAACAATTATTTAATACTATCTTGAGGATAGTGGCAGATCTCTGCAATGCCGTGATTTTGGGATGTGAAAAGAGCCTTACATTGTTGGATTTGAATTATCTACTTTGGATTTCTTTTACTGGTAAATATATTATAATTATTTCGAGTTACAAGGCAAGAGAGTTACGCTGGGGCATGCAGAAGATCTGGATGTTACCCATTAGGATGATGGGAATTAATAATCCTGATGAAAACCACAATTACAACTATATGGATATAATTATAATGTCACTCGGGTGGTTGTTTTTTTTTTTTTGTTTTTTTTTTAAAGAAATTTTATTGATTTTCCAAAACAAAAAAAAGAAAATATACAATCAATCTCTGCTATCGGAGGTACAGTGTATTTACAGTAAAGTGAAACAAATATTGGTAAACATAAGGCTTCAGTCTTAACTATACATGAACTATACAATATGACTATACTACATGTGCCAGGTCAAATTTCAAAAGTCATGTTTTCGTCTTATTTTTAAGCCAATGGTACCAAATACCCCATACATCATAGTATCTTGAGTTTTCCTCATTTTTTAGCTCGCTTGTCAGTTTCGCCATTTCTGCGCACTCTAAGATCTTATTTATTAGAGTATCTTCTGAGGGTAAAAGTTTGTTTTTCCACCATTTTGCGAAGGCTAATCTAGCCGCAGTTATAATCTGAATTATCAATTGGGTTTTGTTGTTGTTTGAGTCCTCTTCAGTTATGCCTAGGAGGAAAAGTTCCGGGAGTAGGGCTACCTCCTGTCCTGTTATTTCACAGAGCCAGTGTTGAATTTTGGACCAATACTTTCTAGACTCAGGGCAAGTCCACCATAGATGATAGAAGGTGCCGACCGATTTTCCACATTTCCAACATGTGGGAGAGAGATTTGGGAACATCTTAGCTAGCTTCGCTGGGGCTAGATACCACCTGTGAAGCAATTTGTAATGGTTTTCCCTAAACGTTGTCGATTTAGTTATTTTATAATTTCTATTCCAAGCTATCTCCCAATCGTTGAAATTTAATCTATATCCTAAGTTTTTTTCCCAGATGTTTAATTGTCTTTTTGCTATTGACTCTAGTAAAAAGTGATAAATTTTTGTTAACATTTTTTTTTCTGGTCCCCAAATTATTTTGTCAAAATTTCCATGTTTCGCTGCTATTCCAAATTTGTCTCTGTCTTTTTGAAATCTTGAATTGATCCGAATATAATTCCACCAGTCCAAGCTAAAGCCCTGCTCCCTCAATAGCTCCAGGGATTTTAGTTTCCCTTCTCCATCGAGGATGTCTTTATATGTACCCCATTTTTGATCATCTCTCCTGATTGGAGCCGCCAGCGATTCTATAATAGAGAGCCAAATGGGTACCTTAGTATAGATCTTCTGTCTAATTTCGGTCCATGTACAGATGAGGGTCTCCCTGATTTTATGCTTATGAAAATAGGATTTTTTCTTATTCTTTATATCCCAGAGATGAGAGTGCCATCCTTCTAGGAGGTCATGGCCTTCCAAAGTCAGGGTTCTCCTATCCTGTAACTTGATCCACTCCTTGATCCAAATTAATTTTGCGGCCTTTTGATATAGTTCCCAGTCAGGGAGCCCAAAGCCTCCCAGATTCCTTTTCCCTTGGAGTATCTTAAAAGAAATCCTCGATTTCTTACCCTCCCACAAAAAATTCCTGATGTGTTTGTTCAGGTCCAAAAAGAATTTCTTGTCTAGTGTTAGCGGAATATTTTGGAATAGAAACAGAATTTTTGGTAGGATGTTCATTTTGATCGCTGCAATTTTACCAATCAGAGACAATTTGAGCTTTTTCCACCTTTCAAGGTCTTGGTGTGTTTTCTGTAAAAAGGGAGTGTAATTAGCCTCTTTTAGTGAGGAAAATCTTGCGGTAATCCATATTCCCAGATACTTTATTTTCCTAACTATCTGGAGGCCTAATGATTTTTCCAATTCTTCCTTTTGTAAATCTGTCATGTTTTTCACTATAATTTTGGTTTTATTCTTATTAAGTTTTAGGCCCGCCACCTCTCCATACTCCTGGATTTCCTGCATTAATTTTACACCAGATTCTAGTGGGTCTTCCATTATGAGGGCTACGTCATCCGCGAAAGCTTGGGTTTTGAAGGTTTCATTCCTAATCTTTAATCCCTTAATCTCTTTGTTGGTTCTTATCTTTCTGAGTAGCACCTCTAGCGCCAGGATATATAGTAAGGGAGATAAAGGACATCCCTGTCTCACTCCTTTTTGGATCTGGAACAACTGGGTTCTATCTCCATTCACTAGAATGTTTGCCCTCTGGTTTTTATATATGTTCTCAATCATCTTCCTAAAGTTGGTGCCAAATCCCATTAGATCAATTTGATTTATCATAAAGGTCCAATTCAAATTGTCGAATGCCTTTTGGGCATCGACAAACATTAAGGCCAGCTGTTTTTCGGGATGTTGTTCGTAATATTCAAAGGTGTTTAAAACTGTCCTCAAATTGTCCCTGATCTGTCTCCCTGGGAGAAAGCCATTTTGGTCTTTATGAATCCAGCGATTTAATATTTTTTTGAACCTCTCCGCAATTATATTCATGAACAGTTTATAATCTGCATTCAACAATGAGATAGGTCTATAGTTGGATATCTGTTTCGGGTCGGCACCTTCTTTCAGTATAAGCGTCAAATACGCTTCCCTCCACGAATCTGGGATTGTGATACCCGCCAGGGCCTCGTTTAATATTTCTAGCAGCTCTAATTTTAAGGTGTCATCAAATTTTTGATATAATTCCCTGGGGAGACCATCTGGGCCTGGAGTTTTATTCTTCTTTATTTTAGAAAGGGCCGTTTTTAATTCTTCTATGGTAATTTTTTCATTTAACAATTCCTTTTCTTCTTCAGAAATTAGCGGTAGTTTAGCTTCACACAAATACTGTTCTACCTTGCTTGATGCTATTCCTTCATTTTTGTATAAATCTTCATAAAATTTTCTTATACTCTCTAATTTGTCCTCTTCCTTCATCAGCAAGTTGCCCTTAGAGTCTTCTAATACTAGTATTTGGTTTTTTTCCTTCTCTTTTTTTAGTTTATACGCCAGCCATCTCCCCGATTTGTTAGCGTTCTCAAAACAATAGTGTTTGGATCTTTTTATTTTCTGTGCCATTTCCTCCTGGTCCAATAGGTTCAATCTATGTCTCGTCATCGACCACTGTTGTTTGGACGCCTCATCTCCTGCGCATTGCTGGAGATTATCTTCGGCTTGCAATAGCTTATTGGTGAGCTCTTCTGTGATCTTTCTTTTTTCCTTGTTTTTGAAGGCAGTATATGATATGGCTACCCCTCTCACGTAGGCCTTCATAGCGTCCCACACAATTTCTTTAGCTGTCTCTCGATTTCCATTTTCTATGAAGAAGCGTTTGACTTCTTCGTTCAATTTCCGAATAAACTCTTCTTCGTATAACAACTTAGTCCTTAAACTCCATCTCTGTTGTGTTTTCTTTATATTGTGGTGCCAGCTAATCTCGAGGAATTTATGGTCTGCCCAAGCGTTTGTGCACATATTAACGTTTTTAATTTCAAGGCCCAGTTTTCTGGTAGTCCAAACCATATCTATTCTGGACCAGGAGTTATGTGGCGTTGAATAGAAAGTGAATTGTCTGTCATGGGGGTGTAAAGTGCGCCACAAATCGATTAGGTTAATCTCATCTACTAAATCAAAAAAAGTCTTTGGTAGGGGAGATCTTTTGTTCTTTTTAGTTATATCAGATTTATAGTCATATTTAGGGTCTATAATTCCATTGAAATCCCCAACCATACAAATTTCATTGTTTGCCCATTTTGCTAGCTGTTCATGTAATTTCCGATAAAATTTCCCTTGTTTTTTATTCGGGGCGTAAACCCCCACCACTAACACCTTGGAATTGCCTCTCATTATCTCTACTATCAGTATTCTCCCTTTTTCATCTTTATATTTACATTCTGCCTCTATTCCTTTCTTAACATAGATAGCCACCCCACTTTTTCTTTTCTCCACTAATGAGAAGAATACTTTACCGAATTTGGTATAATTTAAATAGTTGGCTTCATCCTTTTTTATATGGACCTCTTGGATACAAATTATATCAGGCTTTTGTTTCATCAGATTCGACAGTATTATCCTCCTTTTTTTGTAATTGTTTAGACCGTTCGCATTAAGTGATAGGATCTTAGTATCGTTCATTGCTGTAGCTGTCCTCTAGTAACTGGTTTTTATTTGCCTTTTAGTGTTACTGCTCTCACTGGTCTAGATTTTTTCCCCTTTTCTTCTGTGTCTTCCTTTTTCTTCTCCTCTTCTATGTCTTCTCTAGTGATTTGTTCTTGCGATGTCTCTTCTTCCGTATTTTGTATTTCGTTTTCCTCCTTACTGGTTTGTTCCTCTTCACCTCCCCTTAGTTGTTCTAGGAAATCTTGGGCTTCACTTACACAATCAATTCTGATTTTCCTCCCTTGCCACGATATTAGCAATCCTTCTGGGAGGAGCCACCTAAATATTATGCTTCTCCTGTTTAATTGGTTTGTCAAAAACCTATAGTTTTTCCTCCTCTCCCTCACTCTCCTTGGAATTTGTTTTAAGATGTTCACTTCTTTTCCCCCGTATGAGATTTTTTCCTCCCTAGCTATGTTATACAGAATGTCTCTCACTTTTTTCCTAGCGAAGCGAATATGGACTTCTCTAGGGAGCCTGTTCCTTCTCACATAGTTGGTTTGAACTCTGTAGACCTCGTCGATCTCTCGGATTATATCTTGCTTGTCCTGTTGGAGCGTCTCTGCAATCAACTCGGCCATCCTATCTCCTAGGTCCTCTTCTTTGTCTTCCGCTATGTTCTGGAAACGCAAATAAAACGAGGCCTTGTCCATCTCAAGTTGAATTAAAGCGTCTTCTGTATCTTTATTCTGCGCCCACAGGGTTTGATCGACCATGTCCAGTTTCTTCTCGTTTTTTTCTATTCTTTGTTCCGCTTTTTGGATTCTGTTCTCGTTGCTGGCAATCGTAGTTTGGATCTCGTTCATCTTAGCATCCAGTCCATGTATATCAAGTTTCAGTTTGGAGTGGCTATTTAAAAGCTTTTCTTGCATCGCAAGCATTGTTTCTTGTATCGTTAGTAGCGACGATTGTAATGTTTGCAACGTTGGAGTTGCTGGAGGTTTGTCAGTTTTCTGTGAACCTTCTACTACTTTCTGGATAGTTGGCGATGACATTGCAATCGTGGGAATGGATGGCCCTTTTTTGTTAGTTTTTGCGATTGTGGATGTCAAACTTGCCATTTCTTTCAGGAGTGCTTTTTGGTCTCTAATTATATTCTCAATCTTACACCATATAATCATCCAATGTGACTTGCCACCTTGTATTCGAAGAGACTATCTTAAATCCCTTCCTCCTTAATTAATTCCCACTAATTTCTTAATATGATTCAGCTAGAGCTTGGTTTATAGATTAGTATGATATGGGAATTCTAGGCAGTAAGTCCAGATAAGGTTCTTATAGAACTAAATAGAATCTTAATATAATTATTAATTATAAATATGTTAATACGTTAATAGGTTAGACAGTTGAAGGATTAAATTAATCAATAAGTTAATTAAACAGTAATCAATAAATTAATAACTTGATAAATTCTCTTAATAGTTTCTAAGTATCTAAATTGAACCCTTACTATAGTATACGATATTACTATCAAATAAATAAATATATAAAAGGCTATTACCAACCAGAATAAATATTTAAGATTTAAGCTATTTGATATTTGAGATTAAATAAATTCAAAAAGTAGAATAAATATACCTAGATAAATATATGTATACTGTATCAATTCAATTAATGCAAATCTAAAACCTTATATAAAACTATATTCAATCACTATTTAATAAGATCAATACTTAAATACTCAAGTTTGTATATTCAATATTTCCTAACCTAAAGCAAATCTAGTTGAAGGTAAAATATATATATATAAATAGATATTTTTCTTATAACTTATCGAAGGCAAAGTCAAAGTTCTGAGTATTGAAATTTCAACTACTCGAGGGATCAGGGGAGAGAAAAGAAATAGAAGAATATCTATGAGGGATATGGTGAACTCCCAGTGTTAAGTCTTCGCTTCTTAGCTCTACTAAGTTCCGGCGCTTCTCAGTGGTAAGGCTCACCGCTAGAGCGTCTCTTTGTCAATCCTCTGCTGCTTCAATCTTGTGGCTCAATGGATGCACTTCCTGTTTCCCCAGAGCTCTCTAAAGCTTTCAAAAGCAGATCACAAATTTCTCCTTCTTCTTTTTCACTTCGATCGTAAAAAACAACCCAACCGCCCCGATTGACTTTTTCAAATCTTTTCCCTTCTCACCACACCGTCTGGAGCTCTTCATAAAGGTCTTTATCCTCCCTCCGTGGATCTCAACCGCTCGTCAGGTTGTCGGGTCTTCGTAGATGTAGTCTCCTTGCACCCTCGCCGTCGCCGCCTGATTTCAGGTTGAGCACTCCTCTCCCGACTCCGCTGACCTCCTCTTTCAGCGCAAAATCGCTCCAAGGTAAAAGATGAGGCTTTAGATCAAGCACCGCGCCTCCGATCTCCTTTTAAGCTTCCCGTCTCTTGCCGGCTATTACAGCTTCAGGCCCGCCATTAGCGGCCGGCACACCGCGTTGGATTGACAGAGCTGCCGGGTTCAGCGAGAAGTGGTCGCACCCCACTTTCCCACTTGCCTGGCTTCCCCTCTTGTCCGTGGGACTCTCCAGGTCCTACGCCCCTTAAGGGATCCCCAAAACGCGATGAAAAGAGGTGTGAAGGAGCAGCGAGCACTCACTCCACACCCTGTCGCTGCAAGTCACCAGCCGGAAGTTTCTCGGGTGGTTGTTTTTACTTTTATATATATATGAGGATGTCTACTACTGATGGGGGCAGAAGATGATTGAAGATTTTGAACAAACTGTTGCACCAGCATGTTATTTTACCCTATTATGGATGATGGATTTAACAATCCAGTGGAAAGACATCAAAGAAGATATTATATGGATTATAAATTTAAAGTTATTGTCTTTTTTCTTTTTACAAAATGGAATGCATATATAGATATGTGTATATTTTAGTAGAGTGGGCAGTGGATTATATTTAGAATTGTATTGCATGGTAATTTAGTAGGAATTTGGGTTGAAATAGGTTAGTTTACTGATTGATTAGTTTAAGAAAAAGGATCTTTAAGTCATATATTTAGGGGAGTGGAGGAATTGGATGGAACTGAATAAATGTTAAATTTGGATGTAGGGAGAAGGCCGCTTTGAAATGTTATATTAATATATATAAAAGATTAAATGTTAAATTGTTGTAATAATACACTATAAGTTTAGGGGAGGAGAAAAAGGGCAGATTATTGCTAAAATGGGAGTTATAAGAATATTATGCTAAGGGTCAGTATTTTGAGGAGGGAGTAAGGGAAAGGTAAAATATTATGTAATTAGTTATGAAATAGCTTATTGTTATGAAGAAGTCACGGGGGGGATGGGTGGTGAGGGGGGGTTAGGGAAGGGGGGGGAAAGGGGGAAAAACTTGTATTTGAAAACTTTTTCAATAAATATATATATATATATATATATATATATATATATATATATATATATATATATATATATATAAAAAAGCACAATGTTACACCAGATTCTAGTGGGTCTTCCATAATGAGGGCTACATCGTCCGCGAAAGCTTGAGTTTTGAAGGTTTCATTCCTAATCTTTAATCCTTTGATCTCTTTGTTGGCTCTTATCTTTCTAAGTAGCACCTCTAGTGCCAAGATATATAATAAGGGAGATAAAGGGCATCCCTGCCTCACTCCTTTTTGGATCTGGAACGACTGGGTTCTATCTCCATTCACTAGAATGTTTGCCCTCTGGTTTTTATATATGTTCTCAATCATCTTCCTAAAGTTGGTACCGAATCCCATTAAGTCAATTTGATTTATCATAAAGGACCAGTTCAAGTTGTCGAATGCCTTTTGGGCATCGACAAACATTAAGGCCAGCTGTTTTTCAGGATGTTGTTCGTAATATTCAAAGGTGTTTAAAACTGTCCTCAGATTGTCTCTGATCTGTCTCCCTGGGAGAAAACCGTTTTGGTCTTTATGAATCCACCTATTTAAGATTTTTTTGAACCTCTCCGCAATTATATTCATGAACAGTTTGTAATCTGCGTTCAGCAATGAAATAGGTCTGAAGTTGGATATCTGTTTCGGGTCGGCACCTTCTTTCAGTATGAGCGTCAAATAGGCTTCCCTCCACGAATCTGGGATTGTGATACCCGCCAGGGCCTCATTTAATATTTCTAACAACTCTAATTTTAAGGAATCATCGAATTTTTGGTATAATTCCCCGGGGAGACCATCTGGGCCTGGAGTTTTATTCTTCTTTATTTTAGAGAGGGCCGTTTTTAGTTCCTCTATAGTAATCTTTTCATTTAACATTTCCTTTTCTTCTTCAGAGATTAGCGGTAGTTTAGCTTCCCACAGATATTGTTCTACCTTGTTTGACGCTATTCCTTCATTTTTATATAGATCTTCGTAGAACTTTCTTATACTCTCTAATTTATCTTCTTCCTTCGTCAGCAAGTTGCCCTGAGAATCTTCTAATACTAGTATTTGGTTTTTTTCCTTCTCTTTTTTAAATTTATACGCCAGCCATCTCCCCGACTTGTTAGCGTTCTCGAAGCAGTAATGCTTGGATCTTTTTATTTTCTGTGCCATTTCCTCCTGGTCCAATAAGTTCAGTCTATGTCTCGTCATCAACCACTGTTGTTTGGACGTCTCATCTCCCGGGCATTGCTGGAGTTTATCTTCAGCTTGCAATAGTTTATTGGTGAGCGCTACTGTGGTCTTTCTTTTTTCCTTGTTTTTGAAGGCAGTGTAAGATATGGCTACCCCTCTCACATAGGCCTTCATAGTGTCCCACACAATTTCTTTGGCTGTCTCTCGATTTCCATTTTCTGTGAAGAAGCGTTTAACTTCTTCGTTCAGTTTCCGTATAAACTCTTCTTCATATAGCAACTTGGTCCTCAGACTCCATCTCTGTTGTATCTTCTTTGTCTCGTGGTGCCAACTAATTTCGAGGAACTTATGATCTGCCCAAACGTTTGTGCACATGTTAACCTTTTTAATTTCTAGACCCAGTTTTCTGGTAGCCCAGACCATATCTATTCTGGACCAGGAGTTATGAGGCACTGAATAGAAAGAAAATTGCCTATCGTGGGGGTGTAGTGTGCGCCACATATCAATTAGATTGATCTCGTCCACTAAATCAAAAAAGGTCTTGGGTAAGGGAGATCTTTTATTCTTTTTAGTTATATCACATTTGTAATCAACTTTAGGGTCTATAATTCCATTAAAATCCCCAACCATACAGATTTCATTGTTTACCCATTTTGCCAGCTGTTCATGCAATTTCCGAAAGAATTTCCCTTGTTTTTTGTTCGGGGCATAGACCCCCACCACTAACACCTTGGAATTACCTCTCGTTATCTCTACTATCAGTATTCTCCCTTTTTCATCTTTATATTTACATTCTGCCTCTATTCCTTTCTTCACATAGATAACCACCCCCCTTTTTCTTTTCTCAGCTAATGAGAAGAATACTTTGCCGAATTTAGTATAATTTAGGTAGTTGGCTTCATCCTTTTTTATGTGGGCCTCTTGAATACAGATTATGTCAGGGTTTTGTTTCGACAGCTTCGACAATATTATCCTCCTTTTTTTGTAGTCATTTAAACCGTTGACATTGAGCGATAAGATCTTAGTATCGTTCATTGCTAAAGCTGTCTTCTAGTCTCTGGTTTTTATTTGCCTTTTAGAGTAACTGCTCTCACTGGTCTAGATTTTTTCCCCCTTTCTTCTGTGTCTTCCTTTTTCTTCTCCTCTTCTATCTCTTCTCTTGTGATTTGTTCTTGAGATGTCTCTTCTTCTGTATATAGCACTTCGTTTTCCTCCTTATTGGTTTGTTCCTCTTCACCTCCCCTTAGTTGTTCGAGGAAATCTTGAGCATCGCTTACACAATCGATTCTGATTTTTCTCCCTTGCCACGATATTAGCATTCCTTCTGGGAGGAGCCACCTAAATATTATATTTCGCCTGTTTAATTGGTTTGTCAAAAACCTATAGTTTTTCCTCCTCTCCCTCACTCTCCTTGGAATTTGCTTTAAGATGTTCACTTCTTTTCCCCGATATGTAATTTTTTCCTCCCTGGCTATGTTATACAGAATGTCTCTCACTTTTTTCCTAGCGAAGCGAATATGGACTTCTCTAGGGAGCCTGTTCCTTCTCACGTAGTTGGTTTGGACTCTGTAAACCTCGTCGATCTCTCGAATTATTTCCTGCTTATTCTGTTGGAGCGTCTCTGCAATCAACTCGGCCATCTTATCTCCTAGGTCCTCTTCTTTGTCTTCCGCTATATTCTGGAATCGCAAATAAAACGAGGCCTTATCCATTTCGAGTTGTATTAAAGCGTCTTCTGTTTCTTTGTTCTGCGCCCACAGAGTTTGATCGACCATGTCCAGTTTCTTCTCATTTTTTTCTATTCTTTGTTCCGCTTTTTGGATTCTGTTCTCATTGCTAGCGATCGAAATTTGAATCTCATTCATTTTAGCGTCCAGTCCATGTATATCAAGTTTCAGTTCGGAATGGCTATTTAAAAGCTTTTCCTGCATCGCAAGCATGGTTTCTTGTATTGTTAATAGAGACGATTGTAATGTTTGCAGTGTTGGAGTTGCAGGGGGTTTGTCTGTTTTCTGGAGACCTTCAACTTGTATTTGAAAACTTTTTCAATAAATATATATATATATATATAAAAAAGCACAATGTCCGTTATCCCCTTTACTATTTATATTGACACTGGAGGTGTTAAATAGAAACATTAGACAAGATATAGAAATAAAGGTATGGAAATAAAAAAGGAAAAATACAAGTTACAGACGTTTGCAGATGATTTGTTTTTTATCTTAGAAGATCCACAAGAAACTGGACCCAAGCTAATTAAAAAAATAGAAGAATATTCTTTCAGTTGCAGGACTGAAAATAAATTTTAAAAAAAACTAAAGTATTAGTTAAAAATCTTACAGATAACACAGAAAAAAGAGTTAACGAAGAGAACATATATACAGATAGTTGAGAAAGTAAAATACTTAGGAATTCAACTAACAGCAAGATGTGCAACTATTAAAAAGGACAATTATTTGCTGATGCAAAAAATTAAATACTATCTGGAGAAGTGGAAAAGCCTGCAACTGTTGTTCACAGGAAGAATAGCTACTATAAAAATGAACATTTTGCTGAGATTATTATATTTATTTCAAACAATCCCGATAAAGCTGGGAAAAAAATATTTTGAAGAATTAAGCAAAATAATACTAAGATAGACTTCCTGTGACGTCACAGCAGCCAGAGGAGGCAAGGGACTCTTCTCCCGAGCCGAATCTCCATTCGCTGTACCTGGCGGCTTCATTGAAGCTTCTTTGAAGCCACTACTGAGCGGAAAAGCTTGGTGGGAAAGAGGGGAGCTTGCCAGCTCCGTGTGGAAAGTGCAGGCTGCACGAGGAGACTGAAGTACCTCCCCGATGTCAGCACAGTGAGAGGATGCCTGCTATGGCGCCCCGAGGCTGTGGCTATACTGCTTGAGGAAGT
The DNA here is from genome assembly GCA_022577455.1 of Arizona elegans. Lineage (NCBI taxonomy): Eukaryota > Metazoa > Chordata > Lepidosauria > Squamata > Colubridae > Arizona > Arizona elegans. The sequence goes on from JAKOOJ010000001.1 coordinate 164,742,762, forward strand.
CTATTCATCCCAGCCAAACTAAAAGACTAATTCAGTAATTTGAGACTGTGATTCGATTGGAAGCCCCAAAGAAGTGGAGTTTAAAATCTTTCCTACTCCCAGAGCCTAAACTGAGTGAGGTGGCAGTGAAGTTTTTGGCAGTTTGAGAAGATTATCAACCTTGGATTATAACTGATTATTGCGATCTGATTTCATCCTGTTTTTACAACTGGTGAATTTTGTATTTTGACTTACTGTTTGGGAATGCGATTCTCCACGGACCTTGAATGAAAGAGTGCTATGCTTCCTTTGATTTTCCTATCTTTGACTTAGCATTAACATTTTCTGTTTTGAAGAATGCCATTTGCATGAGTCGTCATTTTTGAATTTGCTTCCACTGCAAGAAGATCTGGAGAACTGGAGAAATTGGTGTTTGCTGCCATCTAGTGACCAAAATTGCTAACTGCACCTAGATTCATTATAGTTGGACCTTTCCCCTCCCCCCCTTTTTCCCTTTCCCTTTCCTATTTCCTTTTAGATAGCCAGTAGGAATTAGTGAGTAAATTTACCCCTAGTGTGGTTTGGACATAGTGAAGCAAGAGTGAATTTTGATACTAGGCAGTGAAACCATTTGGTGTTGTATGATTGCCTGGAAAGACTTTTTAGGAATATCCAAAATGGCTACCACGACTACTACCTTGAAGAAGAAGGCAAACACGACCTCTTCAGCCTCATCTCCAGCCATCACCTCTGTGATGCTACGAAGATCATTTGAAGACGTGGCTATTCCGGGAAAAGCATCGACGCAAGATATTCTCCAGTCTATACAGGAGACGTTGATTAAAAAGCAAGATTCAACATCAAAGACCTTGGAAGATCTGAAGAGGAACGTCGAAACGTTAACTACTGAGACAAGGTTGTTTCATGCAAAGTTTGAAGAGGTCCAAAATACTTTGACTAATCATGAGGAATGGATTCAAGCTTCCGAGATAAAGACCAAAAAGGTGACCTGTAGGATGGAGCGTCTCGAACTCCGGCAAGCCTTGGCTAATAAAAAAAATCAAGGAAGAGATTATCTTCCTCGAAATGGTTAGATCTGGCTACTTTCTACGATTTCAGAATGTCCCTGAAGAGAAAGTTGAGCGCTTGGATGTACTAATGGGAGAGAATGTTGCAAGAATTACTGGAAGAGATTTTGAAGAAGTTTCAAGAGATATTGACGAAGTGTTCCGAGTATATACTAGTTATGCTTGGCGCAACAAACTCCCTAAAGAGATCCATGTTCGATTTACCAGAACAGCACTAAGGGATGAAATGTTTCGGAAAACGAGGGACCAAGCTTTTACCTACAAAGGTAACCGACTAACAATATTGCCCCAGTTCCCGAGACAAGTACGAGTCATTCGGAGGAAATAAGATTTTTTGACAACATGGCTGAGGAAACAAGGGATATGTTATAGTTGGATTCTACCGGAAGGCCTGATGTTTACCTGGCAAGAGCAGAGGTTACGACTGGAAACCGTACAGGAAGCGCAGGACTTCGCAGAGGCCTATATTAATTTTAGTGACCAAGAGAGTGAAGGTGGTAACCTAGGTAAGAGCCAAGAAGAAGTAACCCAGGAAACAACAGCCACAGAGCATATTGGACATGACAAAGACACAGCCCAATCTGGAGAAGAAAGAGGAACTAATTTCCAAATCGAGACCAGATCCCAGAAACTCAAGAACGCAGGTAAGTAGAGGCATGAAGTGCTCCACCTGTTTTCCGTTAACATCAATGGCCTGAACTCTCCCACTAAGAGGAAAAAGGTCTGGGCTAAACTTCAAAAAGGTAATTATGATATTATATGTTTACAGGAGGCCCATATAAGGAAAGACCATTCTAAGATTTTAATTTATCCCAAACTGGGGAAGTTGTATGTATCCTTGGCCGACCAGAAGAAAAGGGGAGTTGTTTACGATCGGAGAGGCCTGTTGAAACGTCAAATATATGCAGATACAGAGGGTAGGATACTGATGTTAGAGATTAGCATTGGCCAAAAAATAGTATTGTTAGTAAATATATACACCCCTAATGTTAACCAAATGGGTTTCTTTAAAGATTTGCATAAGAAAATTAATGAATTAAATTACGAGCAAGTATGCATAGTAGGTGACTTCAACGCGATTGCTGATACTTCAATCGATTATGATCCAGGAAGCGGTTCTCCTAAATACAAAAAAAGGCATAGGAAGGTACTCTCCAAAACATGGGATAACCTAAGAACAGAAATAGGGTTAAGAGACGTCTGGCGAGATTTCCATCCTATGCAAAAGCACTTTACATATTTCTCCCCCAGGCATAGATCGTGGTTGTTAGGATATGGTTTGAGCTTAACAAGTTGTGCAGGCAATATATGTGTACTGTAACTTTAATATGAATATGTATTGTGTGACTTTAAGGCTTTACTGCTGAATCATTATAATGCTGAGTCATGCTGTAATTAGGTAATCACTGGTTGTGAGAGTATTTAAGCAAGGTATTGTAACGTGTTCAGTTGCTGCTATGATATGCTGCCATTGTGTATGAAGCTGATGTGATATGCTACCAGAGTATGATATGCTGCCATTGAGAGGAGTTGCTATCTGCTACCATCGTGGTTTGTGAACCAGAGTGAGTTTGTTATTCTAACCAACTACTGTTTGTTGGGTAAGAAGATTCTGTAACTACTGGACTGATTTAAATGGCAAAGACTTGGAATTCGTTTAAAGACTTTGAGACTGTTTTTCTACTATAAAGTAAGCTTTTGATAAACCAGTTTGCATATCTCTTATTCATTGCTCTCAGCAACATTTCCTTGTGCATTTACTCTGCTGGTTGGTAACACAACACCAATATCCTTAACAGTGGTCTAGGATAGATATGGTCTGGTCAACATCAGATTTGAAAGAAGGCATAAATTCGGTTGAAATAGGGCAGACCACCATCCCCTGGTAATAAAATGGAAGGGGTCCACTAGAAGAGCGAGATGGTCTATGAGGACTGAGATCATGAAAAATGAGGGATTTATAAATATGATTAAAAAAGAATTAGATCATTTTTTTTACCGAAAACAAGAGAGAAGATATTTCCCTTCAAAATATTTGGGATACTGTCAAAGCAGTAGTTAGGGGATTGGTAATAAAATATACAGCTACCAAATGGAGAAAGGAAAAGGCCAAACGGATTGAGTTAATGGCTGAATTGGAGAAAGCTGAAGGAGAGCTGCATTTAGATCCGCATAATAATTTTATTAAGGAGAAAATTGACTTGATTAGGCATGAGTTATCTATCCTAGATCAAAACGATTTGGCGAATAAAATTCGGAAATGTCGACAAAACCAATTTGAACATGCTAATAAACCAGGCCGGTGGTTGTCATATAGATTAAGAAAAGAGGCAGAATCTAGAAAGATTGAATTTTTACAGGACTCTATGGGAAATTTGGTAGGTACTACAGAGCAAAAAGCAAAGATTTTTATACCTCCTTATATAGCCAAGTAATTCATCAGGAAGATAAACTCGAGAGTTATCTCCAGAATCTACAATTGGATATGATTCCGGATTACTGTAAAGAAATTTTAAATGCAGAAATTACAGTTGGGGAAATAGCAGCAGCTATCAAGAAACAAGCCAATGGCAAGACTCCGAGACCGGATGGGATTCCTAGTGAATTTTATAAAGGAGTCTTTGACTCACTTAGTTTGTACATCAAAGATCTATTTAATGAGGTTTTATTACACTTTAGGATACCCCGGTCCTGGACGGAAGCCTACATTTCCCTAATCCCGAAACCCGATACAGATAAAACTCTGATCCAGAACTATAGGCCAATCTTGCTCCTGAATGTGGATTACAAGATTTTTGCGACAATACTAGTTGAGAGACTCCGGGTGTTCCTGTCCCGATTTATCCACCAAGATCAGAATGGTTTCCTGCCTCATAGGCACCTAAGAGATAATGGAAGGGTAGTATTGAACGCCTTAGAATATTATGAGACACACCCTGATAAATCAATAGTAATGATTTTTCTGGATGCCCAAAAGGCTTTTGACAGAGTCAACTGGAATTTTATAATACAACAATTGGAAGTGATGGGTTTTGGGTCTCAATTTACAAGGGCAGTTCAAGCCATCTATTCTAAACAGTCGGCAAGGTTACTGTTTAATGGATCACTATCAGATGAGATACAAAGGTACCAGACAAGGATGCCCTCTTTCACCACTGCTTTTTATTTTTAACACTTGAAACCACTTCTTAAGACAATCAGGCAGGATTCGGAAATTAAGGGCTTAAAAGTTAAAGGGGAAGAATACAAACTCCAAGCATTCGCCGACAATTTGGTTTTCATATTAGAAGATCCCCTTATTACGGGACCAAAATTACTTACTAAATTAGATGAATACGGGGAGGTAGCGGGATTAAAAATCAATAAGGATAAAACCAAAATGTTAACAAAAAATTTGTCAGGTGCCCAAAAGGAACAGATCCAAAGTATTATGGGGATTAATTATGTCAAAAAACTTAAATACTTAGGTATTTGGCTTACAAATAGATGTTCTTCTATCAAAGAGCTCAATTAATCCAAATTATTAATAGACACAGCAAATGAAGTGGAGAGATGGCGGCATATTCAGATCTCATTTTTGGATAGAATTGCCGCGATAAAAGCCCATGTTTTACCGAAATGGATCTTTTTATTCCAAACGGCTCCTGCAAGATTGGATAAAAACTTTTTTAGGAAATTAGACCAAATTCTAAGTAAATTTATTTGGCAGACTAAAAAACCCTGTATAAAAAGAAAAATGCTGTAAGAGCACAAAACAAGGGGTGGCTTGGGACTCCCTATGTGGGAGCTTTATTACCAAGCTTCATCTCTGGTTTGGATAAAAGATTGGGTGATCCTCTCAAGAAAGTGCATTTTGGCAATTGAAGGATACAATTTGCAGCGGGGATGGCATTCCTTCTTGTGGTCTCAGAAAGACAAACAATCCAAACATTTTACTAATCATTATATTAGAGGAATTTTATTAAGGGTTTGGGAAACGGTGAAGAAGCAAGTTTACACAGAGATTCCTAAGCGGGTGTCTTCCTTAGAGGCAGTGACCCTTCCGACTGGGCACAATATAAAGAGGAACTGGGCTTATGGTGACTTGTTGGATGAAGTCGGGAGACTTAGACCTAGAGCCGATCTCCAAACTAGAGGATTAGACATAGACTGGTGGTCTTATGTGAAAATTCAAACTAGAATTGGGATAAACAGGAACATGGTATTTCCCTTCATTTACAAATGTTTGACAAGCTTCTCCTAGGTGGCCGAAGGAAATTTATTTCCAACGTTTACAATCTTCTTCTGTCCAATTTTATGGCGGAGGAGATTGTAAAGGACACAATGATTGCCTGGGGGAGAAATATTGGAACAACAATTCAGCTTGATGCATGGCAAAATGTATGGAACAAAACTATGAAACTGACCCTTTCTTCCCCGTTCAAATAAAACTTTTATAAAATGATCTACTGTTGGTATCTTCCCCCTGCCAGAATCGCTAAGATGTTCCCAGAATCTTCCAATAGATATTGGAAATGTGGGTTGGCCAAAGGTACTTTCTTCCATTAGTGGTGGATTTGTCCGTCAGCTAGACGCTATTGGGGGAAAATACAGCACTGGCTGCTGGAAATAACAGATGTGAGCTTTCCCCTTCACCCGGACCTCTACTTACTCGGAGTAAGACCGGACTACATCGATAAGAAGGATTGGTATATATTTCTCCATGTCTCAACAGCGGCGAGAATGGCATTTGCTCAACTGTGGAAAGATGCAGACACGCCCCCTGACCATCTGATAATAAACAAGATTCTTCGATGTGCTGAGATGGACAGGCTAATGTATATCTTAAAAAACAAGAAAGATTCAGTATATAATAGAAGTTGGGACAGATGCTTTGTTTGGCTCAAAAGAAGGTTAAATTTAGGAGGAGGGTAATAAGATCACCTAATTAGATTAACTAGATATTTACTAGGCTTTATAACTCTTTATAATTTTGATAAAAACAGACCAATTGTTTTGTAGTTAGTAAAAAGAACTTGATTGCATTGAAATGTTTGGCTAGGATGATATTAGTTAATATTAATTGGAGAGTGAGCTTAACTATCGGTTAGTCATGTTTGTTGTTTCGTTTTAGCCCTGTGTTTATGTGTTTCTATATTTCACTTCCTATATTGCTTTTCAATCATTATTGTGTGTTAATTTTATTGTAAATATTTAATAAAGTTTATTTCAGAACAAAATAATACTAAGATATATTTGGCAAGGGAAAAAAACAAGAATAAGTTTGAAAATGTTGCAAGATTCAAAAAAGAGAGGAGTTTTTGGGTTGCCAGACTGGGAGTTGTGCTATCAGGCCTCAGTACTTATCGTATTTTTTGGAGTATAAAATGCACCTTTTCCCCCCCTAAAAGAGGGTGAAAATTTAGGTGCGTCTTATATACCGAATGTAGCCCTGCCCACCCACTGGCCCCCACCCTTTGGCCTGTGCCTTGCAGCAGTTACCTCCTTGCAAGCAAACAGCAAGAAAAAACAGTTCCTTTCAGCTTCAGCACAACCTAATTAGCACAAGTTGATTAGATCGGCCTCCCAACTCTCAGCTGATTTTTTTGTGCAGGGCTCTGCTGCTTGCTGCAAAGAGGTAAATTGCTGGAGCAGATTTTTTTTCCTTGTGCTAATCAAGCTATGCTGAAAATGAAAATGAAAGTAAAGCAGGCTGTTTGCTGTTTGCTGCAATGTCGCAAAATCAGGCAGAGGCAGAGGGAGATTTCTTTTTCTTCTTTTTCCTCACCAAAAAAGGTAGGTGCAAACAATGGAAAACTTAGGGCAAAAGAGGAGAGTTCAAGATTTTAAAACACAAAAGAAAAAAAGAGAAAGAAAATGGCAAAAATAAAAATGGGAAGGGAGAAAAAGAAATAAAAAAGAAATATTTTATACATATTTAGAATTGAAATATGAATAGTAGTAAGAAATAAATGGGAAATCATGATTGTAAAAATGAAATGAATAATAATTAGAATATTTATCTTTGTATTTTTGAAATGTAGACAATGTCTAGATAAGTTTTTTTATTTTTAAAGTTTTTTTTATTTTTTTTAGAAATATGAATAAGTATAAACTCTAACAATTGAAATACCTTTAATGGTATATGGTGGTGAAAGTAAAAAGGATTAAGTTGTAGCTTGGATAACAGCTAGAACATTTTTAAATTTAATTAGGGAAATTGTAACGATTGAAATATTTTTAATTATATATTGTGATGAAAGTAGAAATTATTGTGATTTGGAGCAATGATAGTACGGTATGATAGCCTAAAAATTTTGGCTATACAATAGAGCTGGATAAATGGCAGAAATTGTGGGATCTAGTAGGGCTGGCATAGAGGCAAATAACTATTTGGGTTATTGGGAGAGTTTAAGATGTGAAAATGAGTAACATAAGGGAAAAGCTCTATTTAACTAGGGAATTGTAATAATTGAGATACTATTAATTGAATAGTGTGTTGAAAGTAGAAATGGTTAAATTGTAGTTTGGAGGAATATATGGGGAAAATTATTTGGTTTATTATTATTGGTAAATATAATTAATTGATTTGTAAGAAATTGGATTGCATGGAAATAATTGGAATATTAATGTTCATATTGATTAATATACAAAAAAGATAGTTATATAACTAATTGATTTATATTAAAATGTTGAATTTGTATTAAACAATTGTAATATTACATAATTAACCAATGTGAGGATGGATATAAAAATAGATGACAATGGGAAGGGGTATAATATAGAATAGAAGGGAAAAATTGAATTTGATTAAAATTAGAGATGAGGATGAAGGGTAATATTGGTTTTAAAAAAAATAGATGAGGAATTGGTGGTGCAGCGGACTAAGTGCTGTTATATAGCACTTAGCTGCCAGCTGCCTGCAATTAGTGCGAGTTCAAATCTCACCAGGCTCAAGGTTGACTCAGCCTTCCATCCTTCCGAGGTAGGTAAATTGAGGACCCGGATTGTGAGGGCAATAAACTGACTTTGTAGAAACACCGCTTATGGGGGGCCAAAAGCCCTAATAAGCAGGTATATACAAAAGAATGAAGGCTATTGCTATAAGTGCATGTAAGCCGCCCTGAGTCTTTGGAGGAGGGTGGCATATAAATTAAACAAACAAACAAACAAACAAACAAACAAACAAATAAATAAATAAATATGGCAAAAAGGAAATATAGAAATTCTAAATGTAATTGAAATGACTAAACACTGTTTAAATTTGTGAACCGGCCAAATACTCTGTTCAAAGAAAATACATTGTATGTTTGTATGTGTTTGTCTAAAAAATAAAAAAAACTTTTTATAAAAAAAACCAAAACCAAAAAGGTAGGTGCGTTTTATAATCCGGTGCGTCTTATACTCCAAAAAATACGGTACATGGGTGAAAGAATGGATTAATTTCAGTGGTGGAATTCAATTTTTTTTACTATCAGTTCTGTGGGCATGGCTTGGTTGGCATGGTGTGGCTTGGTAGGCGTGGCTTGGTGGGCATGGCTGGGGAAGGATACTGCAATATCTCCACTCCAGGGGAAGGATACTGCAAAAATCCCCATTCCCTCCCCATTCCCTCCCCATTCCTGGGGGAAGGATATTGCAAAATCTCCATTCCCACCCCACTCTGCGGCCAGCCAGAGGTGGTATTTGCCGGTTCTCCGAACTACTCAAAATTTCTACTACCGGTTCTCCAGAACCTGTCAGAACCTGCTGAATAGCACCCCTGATTAATTTGAGGCATAAAATATTATTAACTTTGGAGGGACATAATCTCCAAATGGGTTGGCATGCTTTTTATGGTATGGGAAAAATAAAATACATAGCTACTTCCAAAGATATTATATTAGAAACGCACTATTATTAGTTTGGGTAAAAATTAAAGAACAATACTATTTGAAAATATCAGTTTGGCTTTCCACAATGGAGGCACTGATACATCCAAATGTGATTAACGTGGAAAAAAATTACAAGATATAAAGATATTTTGAATGAAAAGGGGGAACTCAAAACTAAGCAAGAATCTTGATATTTAATTAATTAAATTTAATTAATTAAATTTATATGCCGCCCCTCTCAGAAGACTTAGGGCGGCTATGAGAAAGATGCCAAACTCTATGGTTTTTTACAAATAATTAACAGAATTAGACCAGATATTAACAGCGACAAATGAACAATTAATAAAGAAAACATATAGTTATCTATTAAGTATTAAAATGGAAAGTAAGCAAGTAAAGGAGATAATGATAGTATGGTATGATAGCCTAAAAATTTTGGCTATACAATAGAACTGGATAAATGGCAGAAATTGTGGGATCTAGTAGGGCTGGCATAGAGGCAAATAACTAGAGATTTCTTTTCTTCCACCCTGTCCAATATCATCAGGGATAAACAAAATACATTTTTATTCCAAAACTGTTCTGATTGCAACAGGATAATTTAAACAGTGGGCAAAAGAAAATGCAATGTTGCAAGCACACCATCATATGGCATTGGTTTGGAACAAATGTCTCATTCTTTGCCCTGAAATCTTACTTTTTTAAAAGAACTGTTAAATTTTTCAAATTAGCAATGCATATTACAAGAAAATTCTAAACAATGCCTGATATCTTGCTACATAACATGTATGGATAAGTGGCTGTTACTCACTCCATTTTACAATTTATACAAAAAATTAAAAACATAGGGGGGAAAAAGTGAGAACCTAATGCAGTGATGGCTAACCTTTTATGTCACCATGTGCTGGCCTGCGTGCCAGAAATGTCACATGAAACCATCCTGCAAGGAATGTGCGGCCCCACAGGCCTTTGTGCATGTGGGAACGCCGATACCGTGAAGAGTGCCAGTCCATCGTGCATTGGTGAGCCGGCACCCAAACTTCCGGTTTCCGGCATGGATGCGTGCCTGATGAACAGCTGGCCATGATGCATGTGCGCGACATAAACCTGGAAGTTCAGGTTCCGGCCTGTGCATGCGCTTCTGGGTTTGCTGCTCCTGCGCATGCAACGGACATCCGACCAGCACGTGTGTGTGTGCACAGGAATGCGGAAGAGAAGCCAGCAAGGCCACGCATTCCATAGGTTCGCCAACATGGACCTAATGCAATGTTCTATCTAAATTTTTTGCTATTTCTAGTGAAACAGCAGTCCCTGAATCATTTATTCCTGAGCTACATTAGCTTCTTGGAAATATCAAGATTGAAGGTAGCAAATGATCACGGCCCCATTCTATTTCCTTGAAGCAAAATTACTCCCTGAATTGTTTTTTAAATTTTTTTTTATTAATTTTACAAAAACAACACAACCTAACATACAGAACACAAATATTATGTTTCTTTTTACATATCAGTTTCGTTCATCTTACTTTCTACTTTATACATTCCCCATTTTCCCATCCTTTATTATCATTATCTTTGTTGTCCCTTTATTTCTAATTTTATTCATTTACAATATTTTACACTTTTGTCATATTCTTTTCTCCATCATTTATTCACATTTACTTTCCCTAGTCTCGAGCCAATCGTACCATACTTGATAATATTCTGTATTTTCCTTTTATTTCTTTCGTTAATTTATCCATCTCTGCACAGTCCAGAATTTTCTTAATTATTTCTTCCTCCGTTGGTACATTTTTGTTTTTCCAGGATTGTGCATAGACTATCCTTGCAGCTGTAATTATATGCAAAATCAAATATCAGGTTTCTTTACTGTAGGTTCTGTTTAATATCCCTGTTTAATATCACTATTTTTCTCCAGTAAATTTGGGTATAACCACATTGGAATAGTGTAGTGTTTTTGTTTTATTCTTTTCCAAATCTGTAGCAATGCATTCCTAACCAAGTGTACTTGAAAATATTTATGCATTTTATATTTCTCGTCCCACAGAAATGCATGCTACCCTGCTTGCAAGTCATGCCCTTCTATTGTTAACACTCTGTTATTTTTCAACTCCATCCAATCTTTTAACCAGGCTAGACTTGCCGCTTGGTGATAAATTTCCCATTCTGGTAATGCCAATCCCCCTCTGTCCTTTATGTCTTGCAAAAGTTTTAATTTAATCCTGGGCTTTTTCCCATGCCATATACATTTAGAAATTAATTTATTTAATTCTTAAAAGAATGTTTTCCCTAGTTTTAACAGTATCACTTGGAACAGAAATAGAATTCTCGGCAGTATATTCATTTTCACTGTTGCGGTCCTCCCTAGAAATGAAATTTGTAACTTTCCCCAATTTCCTAAGTCTTTTTAAATTTGATGTATCAATTTATTATAGTTGTCTTCCTTGATTGAAGAACATTTCGTTGTGAGCCAAATTCCAAGATACTTTATTTTCTTAGTTGTCTTCATTTTTATTTTATCCTCTAATTCCGGCGGTGATGACAGCATGGAGCGGGCGAGAGGATGGGGCTCTGTTCCTGAAGCTCGAAATATCTTCACTAAGAGCCCATTTTGGGCATTACTGATCGCGTAGAGAACGGCAAATTAAAGAGGAAGCTCTAAAGAACTCGGGTGGAAGGCAAACCCCCCGAATAGACTGGAGCGGCACTCTTAAAACTTAGTGAAGAAAGAGCTGGTCTTCAAGATCGGCCTGGAGTGCTGTCGGCCATGAGAGTGGAAAGTGAAAAGTTAAAAGTGACAGCTTCGTTCCAGAAAGAGGTGAGGAGGTGTTGGCGAGAGACGGTGCGAAATTAGTAAGGCGAAAATGAGGAAAGACACAAAGTGTCGAGAAGGCGGCGACTAAAAGAGAGTAAAGCCGAGAATTGAGAAATAGATTGGATTAAGAAAAACACGAAGAAGGGGAGAGTCCAAATAGAGGAGTTGATAAAATAGAAAAGACTAAGAACAGATTAAAGAGATTGTGAACAGGAAAGGAGACGGAAGATGGCACTGGGGATGGAATGACTGAATGAAAAATGGTGACTGAGGGATGTTGAGAAACTGATGTGGAGGATTATAAAAACTTGAAGGGATAATTGGACAGTGGAGAATTTAGCATCAAGCAACTGAACTGCATTTCGAGGAAGGAAAAGATAACTACAATTAATAAATTACTGATACAAAGAAGGGGACGATGTTGATTGATTATTGTGGAGACATTGAATATATTGGAAAGAAGACAAGAAGAGGTGCCATTTGGTGGAGCTGAAGGCAAGGAACATCTGGAGAGAAGAAGCGTTGGTCCTACCTGATACATTCCTTCTCGTTGAGTGGAGACAGCAGCCAGTGTGGGTAGTGCTAGTCCAATCGGCATGAAGGACTGAGTCTGTCAATCATTATTAGTTCCGCCCTTGTTGCCGGGCAGGCCAGCTTTTGGCAAAGAATTGAAGACAGACTCGGCATGTGGGATAAGGAGAAATACCAGAAGGCAGAGAAGACAGGAAAATGCAAGGTCCAGCCAAGAAAGGGAGGGTCTGGCTGCTGTCTCCACTCAACGAGAAGGAATGTATCAGGTAGGACCAACACTCCTTCTCCATTGAGAGTGGAGACAGCAGCCAGTGTGTGACATACCCAAGTTCACTGTCCCTGATTTAGGGTGGGATCATGCTGGGCCGCAGCACCCTCCCCGGCAACGACCCTTTGCAGAACCCGGCGTCCAAATGCGGCCTCCGCTGATGCAAACTGATCCAGTTTGTAGTGACGTATGAAAGGGCCAGGAGAAGTCCAAGTGGCCGCCCTACAAATCTCGAGCAAGGGAGCCTGGGTTGCCCACACTGCCGTTGTAGCCGTGCTGCGGGTGGAATGAGCTGTCAATCTCGTAGGGCGCGGAAGTGACCGAAGGTCATAGGCCGAGGCAATGGTGTGTCTTATCCAGCCGCCAATGGTAGATGATGAGACTTTACATCCTTGGGAGGTAGGTAAGAAGGATACAAATAGCGATTCCAAACGACAAAAGGGAGCTGTCCTCTTCAGGTAGATCCTTAACGCCCGCCTGACATCCAGGGCGTGCCAGCGTCGCTCCCGGGCATGAGTAGCACGGGAGGGCACAAGTTCTTGGCACCTTGGAGAAAATGGCGGATCAAGGGGTGCTGGGCCAGAGACGACAAGGAACCGCAGGTAAGCACTGAAGATAAGGCGGCTATTTGTCGACGTAGAGTGTTAGGAGTGAGACCTTGGGCAAGGCCCCTCTGCAAGAACATTAGAATATGTACAATAGACGGTTGTAGAGGTGAAATTCCGACCTGGTCACACCAGTTGCAGAAAACCTGCCAGGTGGCAGAATAAATGTGGTCCGTAGAAGGACGTCGGGAAGATTGTAATGTCCGAATGACATCCGCCGGAATGTGCACGGCCCTCAACGTGCTCCGCTCAACCTCCAAGCGGTCAGATTGAGCCAGGCCAGGTCTGGATGAGACAGAGCGCCCTGAGAGAGAGTGTCGTTCTCAAGAGGAATGCGCCACGATGGGGTCACCGATAGGGACATGAAATTGGCAAACCAGGGTCTCCGGGGCCAATGAGGAGCCACAAGGATCACTTTTGCCCGCTCGGAGAGAATTTTGCGGATAACCCTGGGGATGAGGAACGTCGGGGGGAAGGCATACAGAAGGCCCGACGGCCATGGAGTCCGAAGGGCATCGACGCCGGCTGCCTGAGGGTGCGGATATCGAGAGAAGAACTGCGGGAGCTGGGCGTTCTCTTGAGTCGCGAACAGGTCGATTATTGGATGGCCGAAGCGAAGACAGGTCCTCGAAGATGCGCGGGTGGAGCCGCCACTCCGCATTGTCTATCCGACGGCGACTCAGCCAATCCGCTTGAACGTTCCGCACCCCGGAGATGTGTTCTGCTCGTAGTGAACAAAGGTGGCGCTCTGACCAAAGTCCCAATGTCATTGTCACCACCAGAAGAGACTTCGATCTGGTGCCCCCCAACCTGTTCAGATGCGCCTTGTCAGCGACATTGTCCGTCAGGACCAGAACGTGAGTTCCGGAGACCAGATGACGGAACGCCTTCAGGGCAAGGAAGACCACCTGTAGCTCTAGCCAATTGATGGGACGACAAGCTTCCAAGGGCATCCAAGTCCCTTGAGCCAGTTGGCCCTGGCAATGGGCCCCCCAGCCCAGGAAACTGGCATCTGTCGTCACCATTACTCTTGGGGTTTCGAGGAAGAAGCAACCCGCAGCGAGAGCAGGGGAACGCCACCACCGGAGGGACCGGCGAACCGCAGGAGGGAACGGAACCGGCCGTGAAGAACTGCTTCTGCCCGCCTTCTGTAACGGCAAGAGAAACCATTGGAGTTCCCTGGAGTGCAGCTGTGCCCAGGGAACTATGGCTATAGCAGATATCATCTTCCCCAATAGTTGCGATAAGACATATGGAGACGCGACCCTACACCTTTCTACCTGGGAGGCTAACCTTGGCAAACTGTCCTGCCTATCGGGAGAGAGAAAAACCTTGCCCTGGAGAGTGTCAATAAGGGCGCCTAAATGAACTAAGCTAGTAGAGGGCGAGAGATGACTCTTCTCCAAGTTAATTGAAAAACCGTGAGCCGCTAGGGACTCAACAGTCAGACGAACATTGAGGATAGCCTGCTGGGCGGAGGTAGACAAAATCAAAATATCATCAAGGTAACATAAAAGCCTAACTGAACGGAGTCGAAGAAAAGCCGCCAGAGCGGCCAGAATCTTTGTAAAGGTACGGGAGCAGAGGAAAGGCCAAAGGGCAGGGCTCTATACTGGTAATGCACCCCGCCATAACAAAACCGCAAAAACTGCCTGTGGGAAGGGAGGATAGGGATGTGCAAGTAGGCCTCAGTAAGGTCAATGGAAGAGAGGAGATCGCCCCTCTGGACATCGTCAAGTATAGACTTTAAGGATTGCATTTTAAATTTATGGTACACCATGTACCTGTTCAACTGCTTCAGATCCAGAATAGGTCTCCAACCCCCCGATGATTTTGGAACTAGGAACACCCGGGAATAGAACCCCGAACCCTCCTGACCAGGTGGAACCGGCTGAATAGCCTTTATAGTCAGGAGGTGCTGAACCGCTGAGTCCATAAGGGACTTCCGTTCGTGATTACAAGAAATCGGACAGCACACAAAGGTGTTGGGAGGAGTAGAAACGAATTCAATGGCCAGGCCTGATCTTAGGGTGGCCTGGACCCACTTGTCTGAGGTGGAGCGCTCCCAAATGGCGGAAAAAAGGGCCAATCTGCCGCCTATGGGAGGATCAGAAATGCAATTAACGACGGCGCCGGTAGGAACGACCCCCTCCCCCTCGAAAGGGCCGTCAAGAAACAAAGGGCTTGCCCCAAAAGGACCTATCCGGATAACCCCGTTGCCTGTTAGAGGGAGTAAACGACCTAGGGGAAGAAAAGGAGGAGGGCCCCCTGGTGTCAGGATCTCAAAATTGTGCACGAGGTGGGTATGAACTGTAACGGGAGTCTCCTCTACGATAGACAGCAGCCAGCACTTTTTTCTTATCCTTATTCTCGGTGAGGAAGGGCTCTAATGCATCCCCAAAGAGACGGGACCCCCCGAAGGGAACGGATGTGAGACGCCATTTATGATGGACATCTGCCTGCCAGTGACGGAGCCAGACCAAACGGCGAACCATGATGGAGGAGGCCAGAGCCGTGGAAGCAAAGCGAGAGGCATTAAGCGTAGTGTCCGCTGAAAATTGCAGGGCCGCAATAATTTTGTTAAGGTCTTGCTTGACCCGTATATCGTCAGGTGGTAGTTTGTCCTGCAGCTGACGTAACAAGAGGAGCGTGGTCCGATTGAAGAAGGAAGCAGTGGTCGTTGCACGGATGGCCCAGACGGCACCGATGTGCCCTCTGCAACACTAAGTCGGATCGACGCTCGTCAGGGCAGAGAGCTTCGTCAGGATCGCCCGGTACTTTAGCATTCAGAAGTAAGGCAACAATAGGAGCGTCCACTGAGGGAATTTGTAGGAGAGTGTCCAATTCCGCGGCAACCTGAAAATTTTTCCGGTCGTTAGCCGAAGGGAGGATGGCCGTTGCCGGGGAAGACCACTGCCGCTTAACTACATCCAAGAAGACCGGTGGAGTTGGAATGGAGGTGATAGGCTTGACAGGTTCGGCAAACATGGGGTCCAAAGATCCCGCTGCGGAGGCTGGAAGCGGATCCACGACAGGAGATGATAAGCGAGCCGTATTGACTGCTTTGAATAAAAGAGATTTAAACAGCGACTGTGGGAACAGCTCAGAGAAGGACGGTTGTTGTGGAGGAAGATTTTCATCCTCAGAAAGGCCTGAATCACTGCATTCAGCCTCCACGACAGTAGAGGTCTGGCTGGCATGGGAACATGTAGGAGAGCCTGGTTCCCTGGCCTGAATGGTCTCAGGAGCTGCCCTTTCCGGGGAAATGGAAGAAAGGAACCTCACAGATCCTGCCCGGCTTGAAAGGCCGGAACAGGCGGCCAATGATTTCTGCACTGAGGCCTCAATCATAACTTGAAGTTGTTCAGACGACAACTGGGCTGGAACCTGCACAGGGGCTGGAGCTGAAGGTGGAGATAAAATAGGTCCCGGCAAGGTGTCCGGATCTGAAGGGGCCGGTGGAGGAGCGGCCTCTGAGCCCCACAAGTCAGCCGTGGAGACAGTCACAGGGCAATCCTGGAGAAATAGTTGATCCGGAGTAACAGGCCTAGGAACTGTTGCAGGTACCGGAACTGCCACCACAGAGGAAGGAACAGTCACCGCAGAGGCAATATTTGCAGAAGTCTTATTGCAGAGCTTGGTCAAGACTTTGTCCCGCCTTTTCTCCGCCTCTGAAGTCAAGCCACGAGAATGTGACTTGCGGTGGGGCCGAGCTGAAATTGTAACCGGGGATGGCTCCTGAGAGGCCTCCCGGGCTGAAGGCTACAAAACAGGTTCAGAAACAGGTTGCCCATTAGTAGTATTACTGGCCCTCCGGCCATGTTTAGATTTAGACAGGGCTTTGGGCATGTCACCAGTAAAAGAGATCACAGCTGCACTGGAGGGAGCGTAGGAAACTCCACAGGAAGCAGCGTAGAGAAAGCGGTGGTAAAATTACAATGGGAGCGCAAACACTCCACTAGACAGCACTTGAGTAATTACAGCCTTGTAGAAAGATTAGGGAGCATGATAACTCCACAAGCCAACAGTGTCTAAAGTCAATGGCCCAGCAATATCAACTGAACAGTAGAGTGCTTCAAGGGCCAGAAGGCAAGTGAGCTGCTCCAAGTAGGCCAGGCAGTTGCTCTCCTTTGCAATAAATTCCAGCAGAAAGGCTCCTGGTAATAAAAGGCAATTCAAACGGCTAGAAAGAAGTGAAAAAGGGCATCCAAAATGGCCGCCGCCTTTACTATGAGGCCGAGGCAGTACTGGCAAGCAAAATGGCCGATGCAGGTATGAAGACGTTGATGAGGCAAATTCAAGGCAAAATGGCCACCGCAGCAAAAAAGCTGCACTATAGCTGAACAAAAACAGTTAAATGAGCCCAAAAGGCAGCGAAATTGAAGCCAAGGAGTTAGAGAGTCAAACGACCCCAACAACGCGCAGGGCGATCAACCACCCCCAGGGGAGATAAATGAAGATGAAAAACCCCAGCCTTTCAAAGTAACAAAGTCCACAATACCATATGCAATGTAGAAAAACAGTCCGAGAGTCAGTCAACTGATAAGGAAATCCGAGGTCAAAAAGCCAGAATAAAGTTAGATTAAAGCCAAAATAGCCAGAAATCAGGAGGAACTAAGACCCACACGCCTGTCCACTGAAGGACTGAATCAAAAGCTAGCCTGCCCGGCAACAAGGGCGGAACTAATAATGATTGACAGACTCAGTCCTTCATGCTGATTGGACTAGCACTACCCACACTGGCTACTGTCTCCACTCTCAATGGAGAAAGATAAAATATCACATTAACTACATATATTATAAAATATGAAATAAAGAAAGATAAAAGAACAATAAGAACAGAAAAGAAAAAGAAAGACATAAAAAAGGGAGAGACACACAAAAGAAAGAAAAGCAAAAAAGAGAAAATAGAAAAATAGAAAATACACACAATATAATAATACAAACTACTATATATATATATGTATGTGTATATGTATACGTTATTGACGGTGTCTAGTTGTTAATTTTGTTATCTTATGAACTTTGTTTTTGATTTATCCATTCATGCCATTTGTTCCATACCATATAATATTTCAAGTCTACCTTATCCTTGAATTCCAGTGTTAGCCTGTCCATTTCAACGCAATTGTAAATTTTTTGAATTACGAATTGTTCTGTTGGAATTTGGTCCGTTTTCCAAAGCTGAGTGAATGCCAGCCTGGCTGCCGTAATTATATGCAATATTAAATATTTTAATTTTTTTTTTATTTGATTTATATGCCGCCCTTCTCCGGAGACTCAGGGCGGCTTACAATGGGCTCAGCAATAGCCTTCATCCTTTTGTATATTTATACAAAGTCAGCTTATTGCCCCCACAGTATGGGTCCTCAATTTACCTACCTTAGAAAGGATGGAAGGCTGAGTCAACCTTGAGCCTTGGAGAGATTCGAACCTGCAGTAATTGCAGGCAGCTAGTCTTAATAACCAGCTTAATAACAGGGTGCCTTAGACCACTGTACTATCAAGGCTCTAACTCTTTCTTAATATTTTCTCTAATCATACCCAATAAAAAAATTTCTGGCTTAAGTTCTATTTCTTCTGCCGTTATTTCCATTAACCAAATTTTAATTTTTCCCCACTATTTTTTGGTTTTTGGGCAAAGCCACCAGACGTGGAAGAAAGTCCCATGTACCCGTTTACATTTCCAGCAGATTGGGCTGAGGTTGGGATACATCTTCGCCAACTCGACGGGGCCAGATACCACCTGTACCACATTTTGTACTGATTTTCTTTATAAACTACAGACCTTGTCATGCTCTGGTTGGTTTCCCACACCCTTTCTCAATCTTCTAATTGTATATTATTTCCAATATTTCTCGCCCAGGCTATCATTTGCCCTTTTACTATATCTTCTGCCAAATCGAATTCTAATAGATATTTATACATTTTTGAAATTAATTTAGTTTATCTAATCTTCTTGGTCTTTTTTATACCTTGTTTGTATTTGCAAGTAAGGCCACCAGTCCATTTCAATACCTTGATCTCTAAGCTCTTGTTGGGTTTTTAATAATCCCTTTATTAGACCCTGGTCACTCATGCCCTTGTCACCTCCCGCCTGGACTATTGCAACGCTCTCTACATGGGGCTCCCCTTGAGGAGCACCCGGAGGCTCCAACTGGCGCAGAGTGCGGCCGCGTGGGTGGTAATGGGAGCGACATGGCGTTCCCATGTAACACCCCTCCTGCGCGAGCTGCACTGGCTCCCAGTGGTCTTCCGGGTGCGCTTCAAGGTTCTGGTTACCACCTTTAAAGCGCTCCATGGCTTAGGACCTGGGTACTTGCGGGACCGCTTACTACCACCAATAGCCTCCCACCGGCCGGTACGCTCCCATAGAGAGGGGCTCCTCTGGGTGCCGTCAGCCAAACAATGCCGACTGGCGGCCCACAGGGGGAGAGCCTTCTTTGTGGGGGCACCTACTATCTGGAACGAGCTCCCCCCAGAGATACGGAGGATCCCGGATCTGCGCACCTTCCGCCGCGCCTTAAAGACCTTACTATTTCACCAGGCCGGCCTGGCCTAATTTTCCCCCTCTTTTATAAAAGATTTTTAAAATTTTAAATATATTTTAGTATTTTATATATTCAATTTTAAATTGGTTTTAAAAGTTTGGGGTTTTAAATTTGTCGGGGCCAAAATTATTTAATTTTGATTTTATTCTATTTTTAAATTTTGTATGTATGTGTTTTTATTGTTTGGCTGTGCACTGCCCTGAGTCCTTCGGGAGTAGGGCGGTATAGAAATCTAATAAAATAAATAAATAAATAAATAAATAATTCCTTATATCTTATTATTTTCTGTACTGTCAATATGTTGGAGTGCACTGTCGCCTTCAATGTAGATATCCAACTGGGAATTTTCATATAGTGTTTGTTTTTGATTTCTTGCCAAGTGCCAATTAGTGAGTCTCTTATATGATTTTTAAAATGTTTATATGTTATATTTCCCGCTTTCCATATGAAGGCGTGCCACCCCTTCAATAGATCGTGTCCTTCTAATTTTAATAATCTTTGGTTTTCCAACCTAACCCATTCTCTGAACCATGTTAAGCTCACCGCTTTGTAATATTTTTCCCACATTGGTAATCCGAATCCTCCTCTGGTTTTATTGTTGTAAAATACTTAATTTTATCCTTGGCTTTTTCCCCTCCCATACAAATTTTGAGATTATTTTATTCAAGTTTGTAAAAAAATCCTTCTCTAATTTTACTGGAATGGTTTGAAACAAATAGAGGAGTCTTGGCAGCACGTTCATCTTTATTGCCGCAATTCTTCCCAACAGTGATAATTTTAATTTCCCCCATTTTTCTAGGTCTTTTTAAACTTGTACTAAAACTCCGTAATTGTTGTCCTTTATAGCCACATTTCTAACTGTCGATATCTAAATATTTCACCTTTTTAACTGCCTGTAGTCCTGATTGCTTTTCTAATTCTCCTATTTATCTGTTAAATTTTTGATTAGCATTTTAGTCTTATCTTTGTTAATTTTTAAACCTGCTACTTTGCCGAATTTCTCTATCTCCTTTATTAGTACTGATTCTGTTTCTAATGGGCCTTCTACGAAGAATACAAGGTCGTCCGGAAATGCTTGGACCTTGTATTCTTCTCCTTTTACCTTTAATCCTTTTATGTGTTTATTTGATCTAATTCTTATGAGTAAGTTTCCAGTGTTAAAATAAAAAGTAGTGGTTGCCGTACTCTATTTATTTCAAAGGAATTTGTAAGATCCCCGTTAACTAATATGCTCGCTCTTTGTTTTGTGCATATTGAGGCTATCATTTTTTCAAATTTCTCCCCAAATTTCATATTTTTTGTTATATCATAAATCGCCAATTAACCCGATCGAAAGCTTTTTGTGCATCCAGAAATATCAGGACTACCTGTTTCTCTGGATGCACCTCATAATATTCAATTACATTAATTACAGTTCTTATGTTGTTTTTATTTCTCTTGTTGGTAGGAATCCATTTTGGTCTAAGTGTATTCTGCAGTTCAGTATTTTTTTAACTCTATTTGCCATAATGTTCATGAAGATTTTATAGTCAGAATTTAGTAAGGAAATCGGTCTGTAGTTTTTTATCTGTGTTGTATCTGCTCCTTCTTTCGGGATTAGGAAGATATATGCTTCCCTCCATGAGTCTGGTAGCCTTGCCTCTTTTAATGCCTCGTTATAAATTTCCAACAAGATCCAATTTAACGATTCACCCAACCCATTGTTATATTGCTAAAGATGTTTGTTATTGCTGACTAGTCACTGCCGACTATAGGGAGCCAGTGCTCATCTTCATTTCAAGGCCATTGAGCCAACGCTATCCAAAAACATTTCTGTGGTCATGTGGCCAGCACGATGTCTCAAATCGCTGTTACCTTCAAACCGAAGTGGTACCTATTTATCTATTCGCATTTGCAGCTTTCAAACTGTTACATTGGCAGGAGCTGAGGGGAGGACGGATAACTTGCCCCATAGTGTGGTGCTTGGGTCTTGAACTTGGGCTGCTGGTTTTCCAGCCGACAAGGCCAGCTTCCTAACTGCTGAGCCACTGTGTAGCTCTCAAAGGTCAATAGACAATTAACTTTTAAATAGCTGTGAATAGAAATAATCTTCTCATTTGCATTTCCCCTCTAACTTAAGAGAGAAAAAAATTAAGATATAATAGAATAAAAAAGTTCTGTAATGGCCCCCTCAGAGCCTGGTTCAGAGGAGGAAGAGGAGTTGGAATTGGGACTGTCCAACAGGGAAGGCATGCCAGTGGCTTAGGATGGTGCTGTCCTGAGTCCCTCAGGCATTAGGGGAGGTGGTCAACCAGATGGAGAGGTGCCTGCCTGCACAGACACAGGGGAAGATCGGCTGCTGACCTGCTGTGATAGGCAGCCAATCTCCTCTGATGAGGAACAGCTGTCTATCCCACTCAATCCAAGGGCCAGGAGAGTGGAACATAGGGAAGCCCAGAGAAGGGCTGCAGGGCTATTCGGGAAAAGGTCACCCCTTCCTCATAAAGAACACCTGGAGGGGACTTCTGGTTTGCTGTTTGTCCCCGCTGGACGCTCCTTTGGGATCGTCGCACCCACTGCCTGTAAGAGCCGCCTTTATAGCGGAATGGCGGCTCGAAAAAACTCCGTTTCCATGAGGAAATGGAGATAGAGCAGGCTGGGGTGGGTTGAGTCCTCTGCCTAATCCCAAAAGTTTTTTTTTTACTTTTGGGACGGAGCGGAAGAGACTCCCCGTATCCCCAGCCGATGCTCTGGGCTCTGGGAGATCTCTGCTACACGCAGAGCTAGGTGGCAAAAGCAAGCCTGTAAACTTGTTAAACTAATTAAAGAAGACGTGAGCTGGACCGCTGACCCTGAGGCGCAAGTATTTTTTTTTCTTATTTTAGAAAAGTTACTGAAGTTGTTTAAGAAGTGAAAGGAAAAAAGATTTTTAAAATGGCGATTGCTGAGGCTTGAAGAGCTGAAAAGGGAAAGTCCTTCCGTTTTCTATTACAAAGTAGCGGAATGAATACTTCTGGTCGTAATTGAGGCAAAACCTCACTCTCACTCTTGCTTTTTTTTTCTTTTTTTTTTCCTGGGGATCTGATATTGATCTTGGTTGGAAACAAGCCTTTTTTTTCTCTCTCTCTTTTCCACTAAATCTTGTCTGTGTGGGAAATGGCATCGGCACTCACACAGCTAGACAAACGGGGGGGGGGGAATTTCCCCCATTAATAAATTACACCAACAAGTTGTAACTCTCCAGTGTCAGAAACCTGATTTTAATATAATAGAATTTCTTCTTGAAGAGATTGTAAGAAGGGATGAGATTGTGAATCAGCAACTCAAAAAATTTAAGCAGGAAATTAAAGAAATTGGTGAATTGGTGAAATCAAAGTTTGACTTTTTGAATCGAAAGATTTTAAATACAGCTAATGGTTTATCAGACTTTCTGATTCGGGTGGATGCAAAGACTAAATTATTAGAGTCTAAACTGAAGGAAACTGAGGAGAATTTGGATGACAAGATTCAAAAAATTAAAAAGGATTTGGTAAACACTCAGGACAATAGCTCAGAAGACAAACCTAAAATGGAGGTTGACCAAAAGACTGGTAATGAAGAAAATGTGCAACAGAGAATTGAAAGAGAAGTTTTAATGATTCAATATAATTTTACAGAATATGCAATTAGACTGAGAGGTCTGCAGGAAAATAATAGAGATGACTTAAGGAAAATATCTTCTGAAATTCTGGCTGGGATTTTAAAGGTTCAACCTGATGAAGTGTTTTGCAGGATTGACAGAATTTATAGAATAAACTCCTGGTTGGCAAAGCAAAGGCAATTGCCTAGAGATGTGGTGATCTATTTTACAGATAAAGAAATTAGGAATAATATTGTGCAGAACTCTTTTAATTCTACTTTGCAATTTCATGGAAGAAAGATTTGGATTTTTAAGGAGCTCCCGACTAAGATGCTAATGGAGAGGAAGAAATTTGGCTTTCTAGTGACTGTGTTAAAAAAAAAAAATATCCTATTTAGGTGGGATGCCCCAGTTGGTTTAATATTGAGACACCAAGGAGTAAGATATCAACTGAACACTGTTGAAAAAGCGGAAGAATTTTATCAAAAAATTTTAAAAATGAACTTAACATCTTTAGGCACAATACAGGATAAGCAAAAGGAGTTGGAAACAAAAGGAAAACATCAAATTACAGAGGCTGTGGTGGATAAATTGTCTTTGAACTCCCTGGATACCCCAGCTGGACTGTCTATAAATAAGAGCGCAGTGTCATCCGACTCCAATGTGATGAACCATCAAGTCACAGACAAGTGCGCAAATCAACCAGTTGATATACAAGTGATGGAGAAGAAAGATGAGATGACAAAACTAACCCAACAAGATCAATTCATAAAGCAGAATGAAAATCGATCAGCTGACACGCAATTGGTAGGCACGAAACGAGGATGGAAATTCAACCCGCAAAAGAAAAAGAAAAAAAATAGATCTCATAGAAACAGCAGTTTCTAAATCAAGCAACAGTGAAGCCAGGGACTTTAAAAAATGAATGAATGTCTGAAAAGATAGTGGAGGCGAACAATTGTTTAATACTATCCTGAGGATTGTGGCAGATCTCTGTAATGCCGGGATTTTGGGATGTGAAAAGAGCCTTACTTTGTTGGATTTGAATTATCTACTCTGGATTTCTTTTACTGGTAAATATATTATAATTATTTCGAGTTACAAGGCAAGAGAGTCACGCTGGGGCATGCAGAAGATCTGGATGTTACCCATTAGGATGATGGGAATCAACAATCCTGATGAATACCACAACTACAACTATATGGATATAATTACAATGTCACTCGGGTGGTTGTTTTTACTTTTATATATATACGAGGATATCTACTACTGATGGGGGCAGAAGATGATTGAAGATTTTGAACAAACTGTTGCACCAGCATGTTATTTTACCCTATTATGGGTGATGGATTTAACAATCCAGTGGAAAGACACCAAAGAAGATATTATATGGATTATAAATTTAAAGTTATTGTCTTTTTTCTTTTTATAAAATGGAATGCATATATAGATATGTGTATATCTTAGTAAAGTGGGCAGTGGATTATACTTAGAATTGTATTGCATGATTTTGTAGGAATTGAAGGGTTGAAATAGGTTAGTTTACTGATTGATTAGTCTAAGAAAAAGGATCTTTAAGTCATATATTTAGGGGAGTGGAGGAATTGGATAGAACTGAATAAATGTTAAATTTGGATGTAGGGAGAAGGCCGCTTTAAAATGTTATATTAATATATATAAAAGATTAAATGTTAAATTGTAATAATACACTATAAGTTTAGGGGAGGAGAAAAAGGGCAGATTATCGTAAAAATGGGAGTTATAAGAATAATATGCTAAGGGTCAGTATTCTGAGGAGGGAGTAAGGGAAAGAAAAGATATTGTGTATGTAATTAGTTATGAAATAGCCTATTGTTGTGAAGAAGTCACAGGGGGGGATGGGTGGTGAGGGGGGGTTAGGGAAGAGGGGGGGAAAAGGGGGAAAAACTTGTATTTGAAAACTTTTTCAATTAAAAAAAAAAAAAAAGAACACCTGGAGGGGAGAAGCTGTGGTAAATTAGTCTTTGCCAGGAACAATTGTTTTGGCTTAAACTCCCCCGGCTTTGACTTGCCTCACTTCAATGGCCTTGAAATGAAGATGAGCACTGCCTCCTATAGTCAGCAATAACTAGTGGACTAAAATTTGCAGGGATTCCTTTACCCATTGACCTTTATTAAAAGAAGTAAAATCCAATAAATCATCCAATATAGAAATAAAAAAAGTTTATAGATTTTCTTCAAAAAAACAAATGTTAATAAACTCAGAGCAATAAGCAGAAAAAGTTGATTGGAAAAAGCTCAAGAAGGATGAGAATTGAAAAAGGGCATTTAAAAAAAAACCCTGATACTCCCAAACATACAATTAAAGAGGACAGCAGAAGCAGCTAATATGGCTAAACAGAACATTTGATAAAGAGCTGAAAACAAGATCATATAAAGGAAATGGAAAATAGATTCTGGAAGATTGGATGAGAAAATTTGGTTTTAAACTTCCTTTTGCAATTTACAAAGCCTGTAGACCAGTGATGGCTAACTTTTTTGCCGTCGCGTGCCAAAAGCGGGGGGAGTCGCGGGTGCAGGTGCCCACATCCATAATTCAATGTGCCCCGCCCTCCCGCGGATGCACACGTGACCTTCCCCACATTTCCCCCTGCTTTTGGCACGTGATGGCACGGTGGGCCCAGTAGGCCCGTTTTTTCCCCCTCCCCAGGCTCCAGAGGCTTTCTAGGAGCCTGGGGAGGGCAAAAGCAGACTTCCCCATCCCCCCGGAGGTCTTCCGGAGGCTGGAAACAGCCAGTTTCCCAACCTCCAGTGAGACTGGAAGGCCTGAAAATCAGTTGGCCAGTACGTGCATGTGCACTGGAGCTGAGCTAGGGCAACACTTGCGTGCCCACCAAAATGGCTCCATGTGCCACCTGTGGCACCCATGCCATAGGTTCACCATCACGGCTGTAGACAGTTCCAACTATTATTTGTAGCATCATTTCATGTCCCCACATTTCAGCAGGAAGAGATAATTTCAGTTCCTAGTAGTAGTGAATCCAAGAGTCCCATGGCTCTCAGGGTTCCAAGTATATCCCCAATAGAAGTAAAACTCTGAGGCATGCATTTTCTTCAAAGTTCCATTTTATTAGATATGTCATATTGGCAAATCTGGGAAAACCCAATTTTGGAAGTCCCCTGGGTTTTCCCCATCCAAAGGAAAGTCAGAGCCCCTTCCCCTGCACCTACATGTCTATCACATCATCCGATCAAATCACTGTCCCAACTGGAGATGTCTCCTAGTCACGCCTCTCCAGGTACAGGCTGAGTGTCCTTGACTCCCAGAGAAAAGGATGTTGTTATGGCTATATATCTCCCTCCAACTCCATCCACCCACTAAGTGTGGCAGCCCTGAAGATCCAAAGTAAAAGATAGCCTCCAGTGCTGACAATGGCTTTTCTTGTATTGTTGTAGACACACAATTGTATTATCTTTCTCCATCAGGGATTCTGACCCTCAGCAGTAAATCTCAGCTCACCAAGCCGTTACACCCATATTCATGATCTGGCTTTTTGACAGAAGGCTCACCGATACTACATGGCTACATTAGCTTCTATATTATCGGCAAAAATAAAGCCATATTTACACAGCAGATACTGTGTTTCCCCGAAAATAATACTGGGTCTTATAGGTTTTTTGGGACCAAAAGTCCCATTAAGTCTTATTTTGGGGGGATGTCTTATTTTGTGGCTGCCCACCTGCTCCCTTCCACCATCTGCTTGCCCGTGGCCACAATGGCTTACAGGGCTTCCTAGGCCAGACACGCTTTTTGCCCAGATGGAGAAATGACATATTTACTTGCAAACAGGGTGCTTTGAAATGGAGCGATTACCATTTGCAAGCAGACGAAGCTTCATCTCCCTCTGGGTGAAAAGTGCATGGTGGAGCCAGGAAGACGCAGAGGCACAGGGGGGAAGACAGCCAATCCCAATACGCCACCTGCTCTGTCCTATTGTCTCTCAGTTTGCCTGCGGCCATGCCAAGTCAGGCACCCACATAGGGCATTGGGATCTCCTACCTCCTCCCCGTGCCTCTGCCTCCTCCTGCTGCTGGTGCCGCCATGCAAGCCTCCCGTGAACCAGGCAGCCATGCAGCATGTCTGGATTGCCTGTCTCCCCCCTTTGCCCTCAATCTGCACTGCGCCAAGGGATTGGCGGCCTGGGACAGCTGCTGAACACCGTTGGCCCCCGCACGCTCCTTGCCTCTTGTGCTGGCCAAACCCATCCCCTTGGGCTTATTTTTGGTGTAAGACTTATATTGGGCCCACCCCAAAAAAATCAGGCTAGGTCTTATTTTCGTGTTGGATCTTATTTTCAGGGAAACATGGTAGCAATAAACAGCAATCCAGTCTTTAAGAGATGAGTGCCGTAGGGAATTTTCTCACACCTTTCTAATTCAATGGATAGTTGGAGTTCTCTTCAAGCTATTGCGCCATGTCTTTTTTCCTTCCTTTGCGCAGTGCGAACAAGGGCATGAAAATGAATTTGATTTGGAGTAGTGTAGCGTATCTTCAACAACAATTGATTCTGGTTATTGTCTCTTTCTGCTACAGAATCTACTTTCTCATTTCTCATCAGCCAAATTGTGGCCCAGTCCTTTGAAATTTTCTTCATTCTGCAGTCAGAAAAAGGATTTGTGTGATTCTTCTTAACCTCATATATATTGACATCTTGGAGAAGGGTGGGATATAAATGTGGTCATAAATGAAATTATTTTTAAATATATTTAGTAACAAAATCAGGGACCTCAATGCGAGACCAATATTATGAAATTTTATTGTGAACTTGATGGCTGGTTTAGACATTTTAAAAATAGAAAAAATAAAAATAAACCTATTATTAAAAGTGAAATTCAAGGATATCATAGAGTTGGTATTAAATTCAAGATGGCAACTATGTGCATGATGAATTCTCCTTTTCAAAATCTTGTGATCTGCATGGGCAAACTTTCAAAATTATAAATTAATAAAATATACATTTTCATTTGTTTAAATTTTAAACTTTCATTTTCTTTTAAAAGCAAATTAATAACTATATATTTAATAACTATCTCAATAATATTTATGAAGAATCATAAAACTATTAGTTAAATAAAGCATAAAAACAAGAAAAAAGTCTAAATTAAGCTAATTGAAAAAGCTAAGAAAAAAGATAAAAAAGAAACATTAAAAAGAAATAAATAAAATTAAGGAAAAAGAGAAAAAGGAAAAATAATGAAAACCAGTGTAAGAGAAATTATATTAGCAAACTATTCAGTTATCAAAATTACATTGGCAGGAGCAGGGCCAGCAAGCAGGGCAGGCGGAGGCCAGTGCGCGCCGAGAGCTTGGTCCATTGTGGCTGCAGGCAAGCATATGGTGGGATAGAGAGGGTGGGGCCGGTGGGCTTGCTGCCTCCTATACGTGAAAAAAATAAAGGCGCCCCAAGTGCTTATTTCGGGGTTTTAAAAAAATAAGACCGGGTCTTATTTTCAGGGAAACACAAGATATATGTGTGTGTGTGTGTGTGTGTGTGTGTATGTATGTATACACACACACACTTCCTGTAATCTTAGGTGAATGTTAAAATCTTACTTTCAGCATTTACTAAAATATTAAGCAATAGCGTGTATAATTTATTGGGTCCTAAACAACTTTCAATTATAGTTACATAAGTTTCAGAATACAGGTAGTCCTCAACTTATGACCACAATTGAGCCCAAAATTTATGTTGCTAAGTGAGAAATTTGTTCAATGAGTTTTGCCCCATTTTACAACTTTTCTTGCGACATTTGTTTTTGTTTTTGTTTTTTTAATTTGATTTATATGCTGCCCTTCTCCGGAGACTCAAGAGTGGCTTACAATGCGTTAAGCAATAGCCTTCATACTTTTGTATATTTGTACAAAGTCAGCTTATTGCCCCCACAAACTGGGTCCTCAATTTACCCACCTTAGAAAGGATGGAAGGCTGAGTCGACCTTGAGCCTGGTGAGAATTGAACTCGCAGTAATTGCAGGCAGCTGGATGTTAAATGCTGCCTTAGTAGGAGGCATTAGCCTCCTACACCACTCAGGCTCTTTTGTTAAGCGAATCATTGCAATTGCTAAGTTAATAACACAGTTGCTAAGTGAATCTGGTTTCCCCATTGACTTTGCTTGTCAAAAGGTTATAAAAGGTGATTACATGAACCCAGGTTACTGCAACTGTTATAAATATGAATCAGTTGCCAAGCATCTGAATTTTGATCACATGACCATGGGGATGCTGCAATGATCATAAGAGTGAAAAATGGTCATAAGTCACCTTTTTCAGTGCCATTGTAACTTTGAACAGTCACTAAGTCAGGAATGTCAAACTCAAGGCCCGCGGGCCAGATTTGGCCCACAAGACGGTTTGATCTGGCCTGTAAGGCTGCCCTGGAAAGTGAAGGACTGGCCCATGGCGCCTCAGCCCAGCAGAAGCCGACCGGGCACCAATCCGCAATGTGGTGGTGACCATCCAGGCCGATACACGTCCAGCTTTAGATTCATGGCACCGCCCTGGAGCCAGCAGGGGGCCACCTTCGCCCCGCTCCTTGTGTGAATGCCCAAGAGGGGCCTGGCGTCCCCAGGGACCATGTTGCCCCACAGGCAGCCTCACAGGTTGGAGCTAAGGCCCAGGGGCAGAAACCAATGCCATCTGTGGCCCAGGTGGGCTGTTTGCCCGCTTGCGCCAGCCTTACCATTTGAGGGCAGGAACAAAGCCTTCAACTGAGCGAAGCCCTCGCACCCATATCCAGCCCACCAGAGTTCACCATGTCAGGGGACGAATGAGAGCCATTGTCCCACGGAGTCCACTGTCGCTTGAGCGGGGGAGAAGATCAGTGATGGTTTGTAACAGCCAGCTAGCCAGGAGGGGACTAGGTCAGGTGGGGATCATGGCTGCTGATGGTTTCTGTCACCAGCAGCTTGGGTGCCTGGCTCTATCTGAGCTGAAGAAAGCGGAGGCACAGCAGCGGGATTGCCCTCAAAGATCACTCCTTTTCAAAGTTCCTCATCTGCATGCAGACGCCCCACTTGCACCCAGGCAGGCTCCTGGTTGGAAGTTGGGCTGCTGCATGTTTGTCTTGCAAACTTAGAGAGGTGCATGAAGGGAACACGAGCCCAATTGTAGTGCCAGGAAGAAGAGGATGCAGGAGGAAGAGGAAGCAGTACCAGGAAGAGAAGGAGGAGGAGGCAGAAGCAGGCATAGCAGAAGGAGCAAGAGGAGGAAGGACATGGAACTCAGGTGTTGCAAGCACAGCCACCAGAGGACCTTTGCACTGGGCAAGAGGGCTTCACATGTGCGCCCTTACTGTTTAAGGGCAGGAACAAACCTTCCACTAAATGAAGCCCTCGCACCCACATCTAGCTTGCCCAAGCTTGCTGTGCCAGGGGAGGAATGGGACCCTATTGTCCCATGCTCCTTTCTTCATGCAGCTCCTTTCTTCATGCAGCTTTCCAAGTTTGCAAGCCTGCTGCAATCAGGCTTGGAATGGGGGAAGGGAGAAACTACCTTTCCTCTCTTAAACAGTGTCTCCAAGGGAATAATTCTCGTTTGCACCTTTTCCAAGACTGCTGGCCGAGTTGGTTTGGTCTGTCTCTTTCTCTGTCAGTCTGTCTCTCTGTTTCTCTCCGTCTCTCCCTCTCCCTTCTCTCCCTCCCCCTCTTTTGAACTTCCTCAAGGTGCTGGATTTTTGGTTTGTTTTGCTGGAAGAGTGAGTTAGAATTATCTCTTCTCCCCCACCTTCCTTCCCACTTTCTTAGAAGCAGAAAGTCACAGGTCTAATCTGGAAGGGATTCACTGTCATTAAAAAGTGCAAGTGGTGATAATTCAGCCTCTTTCTGCTTCCCCTGGTCTTTGATTGGGGGTTTCCTCTGGAGCAAAAGCAGAGAGCCTCTTCCAGTGAAGATTTCTCTGTGTCTTCTAATTTTCTTCCAAGGCAGAACAAAAAAGCCTCTTTCTGTGAAGGCTTTTTCATGCCTTTATTCTGATTTTTTCCTGGAGCAAAAGAAAGCCCTTTCTAGTGAAGTCTTCTCTGTGTGCTTATTCTGATTTTCCTCTGGAGCAAGATCATCTGGTGGCAATCCTTAAATCAGAATCCCACACTTATTTCAGTTCTTGCATGGCTCACCCACTATTTAATTTACCACTTCTGTCTGTGCCTCTTTCCCAGGCGCTCTCTCTCTCTCTCTCTCTCTCTCTCTCTCTCTCTCTCTCTCTCTCTCTCTCTCTCTCTCTCTCTCCTCTGAAGAATAATAATAATAATAATAATAATAATAATAATAATAATAATAATAATGCAGGGTCCCTACAGGAGAGTCATTTTAAAAATTATTTATTAATAATAGAAAAGCAGGTAACTTAGCTCTGTTCCTAAACGCTAAAGCTGTTGCACATAAAAAATAGAAGAGCTCTGATCAATTATCACAGCCACCATTTTGACAGTTTTGCTGTACTGTTGTCTGTGGACACCTCCACTAAATGCAAGCTTGGGATAAATTGACCCTGCCTTGTTCTTTGTCTTTTAAATGGCCACAAACTACTAGCAAAAGTGGCATTTGATCACAGCAAGGAGGCATCAACAAATGTTTCCTCTTTTGCATTTGAGCATCAAGAAGGGACAGGAAAGGAGAAAGGGAAAGAGGAAAGACAAGAAAAAAGAAGGAAAGAGGAAAAGCAAGCAAGGAAGGTAAAAGAAGGAAAGAGGAAAGGAAGAAGAAAGAACGGAGAATGAAGAGGAAAGGAAAAAGAAGAAAAGGGAGGAAGGGAGGGAACAAGGAAGGAAGGAGGGAAGGAAATTATGAGAGGGAGGGAGGGTCTGAGGAAAGTCCTTCCTTAGCACTTGGCCATCAGCAGTCCTGCTGGTGGTCTCCCATCCTATTGTTGAGGATACTTTGGTTACAAAGCCGGGTCTCCTCGCATGGAGAGGGAGTGGGTATCCCTCTGATCCACACACTTTGCCCCCCACACACCATGAGCAACCTGGCCAAGGACAGTGAGCACAACAGCAGCAGCCTCGAGGAGGAGTTAAGCTCAGCCAGGCGACTGGAGAGGGCTGGGCACTTGCCCTCCACTAGCCAGGGCTCCAGGTAGCCTGCGCCGCTGTCTCGGTGTCCTGCGCTTGGCCTGAGTGGGATGGCAAGGCTCCTCTGGTGGGCAAGGATTTGGCGTTCACCCTGGTCTCGCCTTCCTTTGCTGTAGACAATGGATCCCAACAGTCCCCCCGCCCCCAGGGCCATCACAGGTGCCCCTGGCCATGAGCAATGTCGAGCTGGTCATGCCCCCTGGTCATGTCCACACACACACACGGCCACACCCCCCCCCCAAGGTCAACCATAAGCCTGATGAAGCCCTCAATGAAATCAAGTTTGATACACCTGCACTTAGTGAACTTTTGCAAGTCGAGGACTACCTGTGGGAGGCTGAAAGGGCCTTTTTGTCATGTGACTCCTAATATATTTCCAACAATATAAAGCTGCTATCTCAATTTTTTTTTTATCATGTACAGTTACTTCATCTGGCCCTGGAGGCTTTCCAGATTTCATTATGTTAACAGTATGATAAATTTGCTGTTATGTTAGGGATACAGCTTAACCTCTCAACTGTGCAACCAAGATTTTTAGATTTATTTCACTTAAAAACAATAATCATTTGGTCATTACTCACTATCAGTATTTCCAGAGTGTAAATCTTGGTAAAATTCAAAACCTGAAAATTAATTTAATTGGAATCATCATAAATTATCTACATAGAACCTCTTATTATGGGTATGGTATTACTGTACTTTATTTTCAGTGTTTCGTTTGAGAGACTGATAATTTCCAGATTTTCTCTATCCTACTCTCAGCACTGTATATGTGTTTCATATGTTTTAGAGAACATTCCATATTCAATATATGTAGCTGAAGTAATATCATTTAAATTTAATTTGATTTAATTTAATTTTTAAAATGTAAAAAAATAAAAATTGAAACTTAATATTAAGCATTATATGATTTATCACTGACTCATTAAACATAGAACAACAAATGAAAAAAAGATCATGTGAAGTGCCATAGGCTGTATTGTAGGCCTTATGCTACCAAGGGCATCTACAGAAAACAGAACTGGGAGGAGTGATTTATACTATAAATGAAAGAGAAGATGCAAAAAGATATAGGCAGGATTCAATAAAATGCCTACATATTGAGCAAATTGGAATTTGACAGGAAGAAGTGTAAAATTTTCCATCAGGGTAGTAAAATGAAGAACACAACTGTAAGATATTAGAGATCTTCCTTTGTGAAAAGGATTTGAGTAGTCTTTTTGAATACAACTTAAAGAGGCAAATGCTAAAAAGAAAAACTCTCTCTTGGCTCACATTAACCAGAACATAAGAGTCTAGATCATGAGAAGTAATTATTCTACTTTATTTTGTCTTGGTCAAATCCTACTTAAGATACTATGTCCCATTCCAAGGACCACAACTCAAAAAGAAAAGTAATAATTTCGAGTGAGCTCAAAGAATATCTACTGGAGAAAGTTCTTGAAATTAGACATAAGCAGTGGTGGGATTCAGCTGGTTCGCACCTGTTTGGCAGAACCAATACCTAATTTTTTGTTGAGTTTGGTGAACCGGTTATGATAAATATGTTTTCTGGAAAATGTCTGGTTTTCATTCAACTTCCAGGCAGGGAGAAAAAAACCCTCCCCAAAAGTCCAAGAGACGAGCGACGGAAATCAAATGGAGATGCAGCACATTTGATTATGTCACCAGGCGAAAACTGTCTTACTTTACAGGAGGCAGAGGGGGCAGGAGGCCTGTGCATAAGTGCCGGAGGAGCACCTTTTGGTTGGGGAGGGTGCTGAAATAAACATCCTGCCTGAAGTGCCTATGCCAGCTGCCCCTTCCCGGCCAGAGCTGGAATGCTGACATGTTTAAGTGCCAGTAGATGCCGGCCTTCCCTCCAGTGGGCCTGGGCAGCTGCTGGAGAGAGATGGGCCCATTTCAGTGCCTGGTGCCAGATGCCCTCACTTCCGCCAAGCATTTCTTTGCTAACCTGATTTCCAGCTCCGTCACATTTCTCTGTCATGTTTCTCGCCATCGTGTGCAGGGAAACAAAAGTTTGTAGGACTAAAAAAAAAAGTTCAATCAATCAATTCCAACTTCTCACAATAAAAAAAGTCACAAGGTTGGAATTGATTGATTGAACTTTTTTTTAGTCCCACAAACTTTCCCTGCGCATGACGGCAAGAAATGCAATGGAGTAACATGACAGAGCTGGAAATTAGGTTAGTAAAGAAATGCTTGGCGGAAGTGAGGGCATCTGGGCAATGGTGGATGGGGCAAGCTCCACAGCATGGTGCTGTGCTGCAATGGAAAAATGGGAAATGGAGCTGCCGGCATGAGGGAAGGAGGAGAAGAAAATTCCTGCCCAAAAGTCCACTGCCAATCAGTGGCTCCAACCAATAGTAGACAGGCAGGTCAATGGTCTGCCTGCATTCCTCCGGTGTGCCTTAAAGTCCTGGAAGGGCTTTTGGAGGGAATGATTCCACAGATTTCCTGTTTCTCCCATTTCTTCGCACCTTTGAAATTATGCCTTACATTCCCATTTCTTGACACTTCAGCGGAGGGAGCAAGGGATCCGAGTTCAGGTTGTAGCTACTTCTCTTCCTGGCCAAAAGTCTTCCTATATGTTGTGGCCCGTACGTGGCCTGTGCAGCTAGTAGCTGATTCAGACAGCAAGGAGGCTGGTGTGGTGCTGCGCCAGCAGCCTGTGCAGCTGGCACTCGAGTCGGACAATGAGGAGACTGGAGAAGATGTGGTGCCAGAGGCGGGGATTCAGCCAGGGTCTTCAGAACCTCCAGAAGCTCTCTTAAGTGAAGAGGAAAAAGAGGAGGAGCCTCTTCTCGATGCACGGGCATGCAGAGCTGCCAAAAGGCAGGAGTGGCTCCTCAGGAGGAGGTCTCCTCGAGAGTAAGGCTTGGGGCTAATTGGCCACTCCCTTAGCCTATTTAAGGAAGAAAGCTAACTGAAGCAATTTGCAGGGAATAATTTAGTTCACATCCCTGCGTGCCTTGATCTTAGTTCTTTGCAAATTGCTTCTGGGCTTTCTGCCAACCATAGTAAGAGTAAGATTATTTATTCTTTGGATTCTTGCAGGCTCTTAAGAAAGTTAATTAACAGCCTTTGTTTGAAGAAAAAACTGATTTTATTTTAGTAAACTAAGCTTTGTACAGACTTTGGGTGTGCTGTGTTCTTTGGGGTCTATAACTGGAACAGAACACTATAAGTCATCCCCCCCCCCACAACACTCTCATACCACTCTCTTTCATTTTCCATTTTGTACTCCTTAAGACTTAGGTCATTTTTCTCCTCTTCCTTCCCTCCCACCCATCCCATCTCCCCTCCCCCGTAGACCTTTGCGATAATTCTTTCCTGGAATTCTGGTATCTGGGGAAGGATCACTTTCTCAATGGAGCAAATCGGTGGAAAACGAGGTGGAGTTGTAGACAGGGGAAAAAATAGTAAGTCAGCAGCTGGCAATGTTTCTTCACAGTGAGGTGAAGAAGATCCTTCTGTGCCCTGTCTGGCCCCAGTTACTTATCTTGACTACATCTGGCCTCCCTTGAAGAAATAAGTAAAAAAATACTTTTGATTATTTAATACTTACGCCAAAGTCTTATCCCAATCACACCATAACATCTTCCTGAGAGTTTCCATGTCAGATTTAAATTTGCTGAGACAAAAGTCCTCAATTAATTCTCCATAAGATTCATGGCATGCAGAGACCATAATAAAATGATGGGCTAAAATAGAAAGAGTTAGAATGAAATTGCTTGATTCATGTCAGTATAGAAATTACCAGTGGAAGAATAATCCCAAATAAATCTCTTTCTGTCATCTAAACATTGTTGTTTATTCTTGAGTAAATAATCATTTCAGAGAAACGAAACATTACATGTAGACCTCTTCAGCCATCAAACAGTTTTAATAAATGTAAGTTATAACGTGGCAGCTGAAAACATCATCACAATTTTTCCACTGTATGGAAATATAGTAGTTAGTCTGAGGCTGAAGAATGTAATAAATCAGTAAACAAATCTTAGAATTGTTCAAAAATCTAGTACAAGGAACATTCCTATAAAGGGCATTTTTGGAAAGGCTAGAAACAGCTATCAGCTGTCCAGTTAGCAAATCCAAAAAGAGAACTCAGGGGACATTGTGCTTCCCAAAAGTAAAGCTTTATTGAATACACTACATTGGCACAGAAGAAGGGAAACCAGCTCTGGGTTTTCTGTGCAAATGCCCACATAGTTAAACTTGTTTTCCATTTGGCCATCCCCCTCAGTTCATTGCATTGTTCAATTACATCTGCTTCTTTTGTTATGAGAACGGCCCGGATCGTTCAAACACGTGTGCAAACGTGCCACCTTGGGGGTGGCAGCAGGGTCTCACTACACATGGAGTCTTGGTATTTCATTCACATCCCAGACATTCCAACCACCCCCCTCCCGATTGTTGTCAAGCTGAGAGTGAAGAAGTAACTAAGTGAAAGACCAAATCACTCTTGACACATACCCAATCTGACATAGTTAATTACAGACATGTACGTTAATTCCTTAGAAGTTTTGTCTCTCCCTACAGAACAATAATGCCTTATCAGTATTAACAACTTCAGAGATTTCTTCCTAAAGAATGTTAGGATTGCATGTAATGCACATGATTAAAATCTAGATAACTTTTGGTTTATATTGAAATAAATGCTGATTTGTAGCTATTGAGTTTTAGTACTAGAGATACGTTTCTTTCCCACCCCATTGATTTTCTGGAAATCTTTAAAAACCAGGCTGTTTTCTCAGACCTGGGGTAGAATTTTCTTTTATAGAGTGTAAATTGGTCCCGATGCATAGATTTTTCTTTATTCTTATTTTCTAATTATATTATTTTATTTTATTTCTAATTATATAATTTTTATTATAACACAATATGACAAACACCAAACACCAAATATATATATATATATACACACACACACACACTCTTTTTACAGTTATTTCGTGATGGTCATCTTCTAATATTTACATTCTCCCCTGATTCCCTTTATACTATTTCATTTTCTTTTTGTCCCTTTCTCTTTTAATTACATTATACTTCTTAACAATCATATTGATTTTATGCATTCTATACATTATCATATTCGTTCTTTCCATTTTCAAATTCACCCCTATTTTTATTATCCATTATTTCTACGATAAATATGATAAATTGCTACAGCAAATCAAAAAAGATTTAGAAAATTGGAAAAACTTACAGATCTCACTAATGGGGAGGATCGCCATGATTAAAATGAATATTTAGCCCAAAATGCTATTTCTATTCCAAGTTATACCAGTAAAATTAGAGAAATTTATTTTGAAGCCTTAAATAAAATAGTTACCAAATTTATATGGCAGGGAAAAAGACCGAGAATTAGACTTAAATTTCTACAAGATACAAAAGATAAAGGAGGAGTAGCACTCCCAGAATGGGAAATATATTATCAAGCCTCTTGCATGACTTAGCTAAAAGAGTGGATTGAGTTAAGGATAAAAGAACATTAGCAATTGAAGGACATGATTTACAAGCGGGATGGCATGCATTCCTTTGGGATGAAAAATATAAAACACACAGCTATATTAGAAGACATATACTAAGGAATGCATTACTACTAATTTGGTTAAAAATAAAAAAACAGCACTACACAAAAATACCAATTTAGATCTCACCTATAGAAGCATTAAAACATCCAAATTTAACTGAATGGGATAAGATAATAAGATATAGAGATATACTAAAAGAACAAGGAAATTTGAAAACAAAACAGGAATTAGAACATGATCTAAATAAAGCAATTGATTGGTGGACATACATGCAAATTCAGTCAAAATATAAAGAAGATACAAAATTATATGAAGTACAGAACGAACAACATGAATTGGATAAAATTATACAAGGGACAGAGGAGAAATTAATTAGTAGGATATACAAATTTTTACTGCGATACTAAGATGGAAGAGGAAATAGTTAAAAATACAATGATCAAATGGGCAAAAAATTTTAATCATACAATAGGTTTGGAGAGATGGGAAACAATGTGGCAAATAAATTCATCATATCCGTGGCAAACAAGGAAAACCAGTTGAAGATGTTTTATAGATGGCATAGACTCCAGCTAGACTTGCAAAGATGTTTCCGAATAAATTTCCAGTATGTTGGAACTATAATAAGAGCTACGGAACATATTACCATCTTTGGTGGACATGTCCGGCTGCAAAAAAATTCTGGGCTAAGATTAAGAAATGGTTAGAAAAAATAATAGAGCAACCTATGGATGGAAAACCAGAGACATTCTTATTAGGAATATTTACTGAAAAATACACCAAAGAAATAAAATATTTGATTTTACATATTATAACAGCTGCACGCATATCATACGCACAAAATTGGAAAAGGGAAAACATACCAACAGAAGAAAATTGATAAAAAAAATCCTAGAATGTGCTGAGATGGACAAATTAACAAAAGAGCTCAAAGAAAAGGAAGATACGGAATATTATATAATCTGGAATAAATGGTATAAGTGGCTTATTTTCTAATTTTAGTATTCTGCAGTTGGGCAGCCTCTAAATTTCATAAAACAAAACAAAATAGAAATTATTTGTAAGTTTCCTATCTCTACTAATATGCTGTACATATCTCATAAACCAGGGGGATATAGTCAACAGTAGGGTATCTTATAAAAGTCTCACGCATTACGTCCTGGCGGGTGGGCGGAGCCTCCCGCAGTTGCCACTACCGGTTCACCTGAACCGGGCAGAACCAGTTGAATCCCACCTCTGATCTAAGTGTCTTTAGAAGTTAGAGTTCGACAGTCAACTGGGTAATAATTCTTTTTATGAGAAAAAGCCAAAGTATTTCAGCCCCAATTTCTTGAGAGGGTTATCTGGACTGCAAGTATGTGGTAGACAAATAGACCTTGTCCTCAACTTTGAAGTATTTTGGCTTTGTGCACTTTTTGTCAGCTTGTTTCTTGTATGCTTCTCTTGCCTCCTCCAAAGTTTTTCTTACTACCGGACAGTATTTTGTGGTTGGAACTCCTTTAGAAAGGTGGTCAACGGGATGGCCTGAGGCAATTCAGGAATAGATACAAAGCCCTGCCAGATGGCCACTTTAAAAGAAGAGGCTTTGCACTGTGCACTGAATTGTTGTATGCAACTTCCACAAAAGAAGGTCTGCTCAATTATCTCATTAATCATTTATATAGCACCTGTTCCAGGATACAACTTGCACATTCGCAAACCCCATTCATTTCTGGGTGATGCAAGGAACTAAGCCTCTGAGTAGTCCCCAAAAGTTTTAGGAATTCTTGTCAAAACAATGAAGCAAATGACTGGCCCATGGTGGCTGTGCCAGTTAAAATGGAACTTGGGAGGGTTGTGTGCAGCTGTCCCAGGCTGTTTTCAGCCATGACGGCTTCCTGCAGCCCTCTGCCACTGAAAATGGATCTCCATTTTCACTGGCCATGGAGGCAGCAAGAGCAAGTTGCAAGTTGAGAGCACTGGCGCAGCCAGGCTGCAGCTGACGCCGCTGCTCTCACCACCTCCATGGCCTGCTCGCTGCTCTTGGAGCACCTTGTGCAGCACAGTTAAATTTAGCGTGCTTCACAATGGGGGAGACGGCGTTCCCTCCTCCTGGAGCCCATTACAATGCGAAGCATCGGCTGGGCCAGTGTCCCGGGGTGGAGAGAAAGTCGCACGGCTCCCCGAGTGACCAAGGTGCGTGCAGCACCAAGAAGCACTGGAAGAAGTGTCCACGAGATGAGAGGCAAGTACAGGGGCCTTTCCGCTCTGGAATATAGAGCGAGTCTCCATGCCCGCCATCACCCTTACCTTCTCAGGCCATGCAAGGAGTGACTGGGAGGGGAGGGCAAGGGGCAGGGCCGGCCAGCCGGCAAAGAGCCACAGCAGGGGGGCAACAGAGCTTCATTTATCTGGGAACATGAAATGACTGATTTAAATAATATGGTAAAAAGCACCCAAAGAAGAAGAAAGAACATCAGCAAAAAAGCAAAACAAAACCCAACTCTCGCCTGTTTTTGGAAATGGTTCAAGAGGAACACACACACACACACACATGGGGGGGGGAAGAGATGGTGAGAAGAGAGATAGAAAGATGAGAGAGAGAAAATGGGAAAATGGAGGGAGAGAAAGAGAGGAAAAAGAGAAATGAGACAGAGAGAACTGGTGAAGATGGAATCTCTGGGATTCCACTTATTAATTTCTCCCAGGTTCCCGTTCAATTCAGAAGGCACTTTTAAGGCACTTCTGGGTTGAAAGGATTAATCAGTTACATACAAAACCATTAAAAATCACCCTTTAGATGCATTTGTTTAACCAGTATGGTCACAACACAGTACTAGCTCACTAGCTCTCTAGCCCATATTTATCCAACTTGTTTACAAAGTATCATGAAATATTTTGTTATATCCAGTACTTTATTGAAGTAAGGGACACTACACATCATTTTCTTATTCTATTAAACTGCCATAAAAATATATGAGTTAAATTGAAATGACTTGTTCCTGACAAACACAGGGTGGTTCTTGGTAACAATAGCATTTTTTATTATTGCTCACAGATATAATATGCAATAAATATTGCATACAATAAAGTATAAATGTAAATATACATAAAGAAATAAACTCAAGTACAGATACCAATAGGTGTACAGCTTCCTAGCTCCTGCCTGTTCCCATTTTGAATACTGTATTGGAAATGGGTTTGCTCTTCTCCAGTCTTCCAGTATGTCAATGGAAGGTGTGAGGTTTTGTTATTTGCTCGGCTTTGTGTAAAAAAGTACTTTAAATCAGGGGATACTTCCTAAAAGCAACTAATGTTTTCATATAGCAAATTTCTTAATTGAATTAAAATTTGTATTTTAATATTACAGTGACTTTGCCCTTTAACATTGCAATGAGCATTTACCATGTTTTACCATTTATTGTGGTCAAATTCTTCAGGGTCTTTGCCTGGGAAGCCTCTGAAAACTCACAGCAGTGTTTTATGAAGAGAGGCAATATAACAATTTTAGAGACAGCATCTGCTTTTTTATGATAAACTAATTCAGGTTGCAGGGCCATTATACAGCCACATTTGATATCTGAAGATCACTTTATTTTAAATTTGTATGTAGCCCTAGCTGACTTTAAGATAAGCTGACTGGAAGATAATCAGAAAACACCAGGTCTGTAGGTTGCACTGGTAAATTGAAAAACATCCCATAAAAAGGAGGTTTTCCCATAAAAAGGCATTTATACTGCTGCCAAGAAAACAGCATGGACAGATTGATGAAGTCACCAGCAATCAAGCTAGATGAGTAAGTTTTACTGTAAAATGCCCAATTTTGAGAAATTAATGCTTCATTTTTTTCTACAATCAAAATATATTGACATAATACTGTAATATCTGTAATAAACCTTGTGGAACTAGAGCTGGCTAGGCTTTAAATAGATTTGGAAGGGAGATTTATGCAAGCAATTGGATGAGACAAAGGAAATAATTGGGGAAATGTGGAGACATTTTTTTTCATAATCATAATCATAAGTTTATTTGTCAAACATATATAAGATAACAGGTAAAACTATAATCATAATTTGAATACATGAAAAGAGTAAGTAAAAAGGAATATTAGGACAGGGACGGTAGGCACACTAATGCACTTATGCATGCCCCTTATAGACCTCTTAGGAATGGGGTGAGGTCAACAGTAGACAGTTTAAGGTTAACGTTTTGGGGGTTTGGGGAAGAAACTACAGAGTCAGGTAGTGCATTCCAGGCATTGACCATTCTGTTACTGAAGTCATATTTTCTGCAGTCGAGTTTGGAACGGTTTACCTTGAGTTTGTATCTATTATTTGCTCGTGTATTGTTGTGGTTGAAGCTGAAGTAGTCATTGACAGGAAGGACATTGTGGCAGATAATTTTATATACTATGCTTAGGTCAGACTGAAGTCAGTGTAGTTCTAAGTTGTCTAAGCCCAAAATTTGGAGTTTGGTGGCATAAGGTATTTTATTGCGGTTAGAGGAATGGAGGACTCTTCTCGTAAAATATCTCTGGACTCTCTCAATTGTATTTATGTCCGATATGCAGTGCGGGTTCCACACAGATGAACTGTATTCAAGAATTGGTCTAGCAAATGTTTTGTATGCTCTAGTTAGTAGTATAACATTATCAGAGAAGAAGCTACGCAAGATTAGGTTAACAACTCTTAATTCCTTTTTGGCAATGTTGTTACAGTGGGCTTGGGCACTTAGATCTTTAGAAATGAGTACTCCAAGGTCCTTGACAGAGTGAGGGTCATCTACAAGGTCATGTCCATCTAATTTGTATTTTACGTTTTGATTTTTTTTGCCAATGTGTAAGACAGAGCATTTGTTGGTTGAGATTTGAAGTTGCCACTTGTTAGAGCAATCTGACACATAGTCAAGGTCTTTTTGAAGGGTAGTTGCATTGTCGGTGGTGTTGAATAGTTTAACATCATCAGCAAAGAGAACACAGTTGCTTTTAATATAATCACAAAGGTCATTTATGTAAAGTATGAAGTGTTGGACCTAAGACACTGCTTTGGGGAACACCGCTATTAACATGTACAGGTTTTGATAGATATTCCTACTGTCTTCAATTATTTGGTCTTAATCTA
Organism: Arizona elegans; assembly: GCA_022577455.1. Taxonomy (NCBI): domain Eukaryota; kingdom Metazoa; phylum Chordata; class Lepidosauria; order Squamata; family Colubridae; genus Arizona; species Arizona elegans. Next base: position 164,785,789 of record JAKOOJ010000001.1, read on the forward strand.
AGATTTTACAGAACTGGTATATAATCCTAAAAGAACCTCGCATATAATACATAGCTTCTTTATAAGTTTCTTTTAGTCAAAAAGAAACTTTCTTCCATATTCAATAGAATAAAAAAGTATCAAATTTTGAAGGGAGGTATTTTACAAAATAATAGCAGTATCTAAATAAAGAACTGAATTCCTACCAAATTCAGGTTTAGTATACAGGTAATCCTCGACTTACAATGGTTCATTTAGTGACCATTCAAAGTTACAGTAGCACTGAAAAAAGTGATTTATGACTATTTTTCACACTTATGACCATTGCAACATCCTCATATCATCTGATCAAAATTCAGATGCTTGGCAACGGCTTCATATTTAGGATGATCACAGTGTCCCAGGGTCATTTGATCAGTTTTGGTGACCTTTTGACAAGCAAAGTCAATGGAGAAGCCAGATTCACTTAACGACCAGATTACTAACTTAATAACTGCAATAATTCACTTAACAACTGTAGCAAGAAAAGTTATAAAATGGGGCAAAACTCACTTAACAAATGTCTCACTTAGCAACATAAACTTTGGGCTCAATTGTAGTTTTAAGTTGAGGACTAGCTGCATATAGTTTAGTACATATCAAAGAAAGGAATAAATATGTACAAAGCAAGAAACTTATTGTTCATATGTTTTAGCAACAAAGTCAAAATAATTTCTCATCAGTGAAAATATCAAGATAAATTGCATTCTCTCAGAAGTACAGCAGTCATGCAATCAAATCTGGATTGCAAAAATCTAGATGGCCACTAAATTGTAGGGAAAAACTAAGAGATTTCTCTAACTTTTTGCTGTCCTCTGAGAATGTCTGCCACACTGACTCCCACCATAATACTCTATGCAAACATCTAAGTAGATAGGGCTAGCCCTGTTGTTCATTTTTCAATGTTCATTTTTTAAAGACTGTGACTGAATCTTGGCTAGATATTTATCACTAAACAGACATCATTTCTGTGATTTATTCTCCAAATGTCTGATACCCAGAGCTGGATCTGACTTGGTGTGAATTGCCTGTCAACTGTAATGTTTACTCACTTATGTCCCTAGAAACAGTGTGTTTTCAATAGTAGATAATAGCTGATTGAATTCTGCTCTGAAGGAGCAGAATTTCAACTTAGTTGCTGATGCCACCTTTGCTTTTTCCATTTGTTTTTTGTTTTTACTTTCTCTTTTGTTTTGGTCTATTCTGTATGTTTCATCCAGCCTCTCTAAATACTAGACTGCCTACATATTGTCAAGCCTGAATTTGATTGGCGGGTTGGATTGTTTGTATCATTGTGTATTCTGACATGAATTCAGTTTGACACAGTTTGAGATGAAGGAGGATAAACATAATTCCTAGCCGACGAGTCAACCACATTCCAACGGCTGTTTGACCGGAGGAGGAGAGAAGTTGCTAAGTGATCAGCTCCCATCTTGGTTGGACAATGTGACAGTTTGTTTTGGGAACTTGAGAAACTGAAACTCATATTGGGGTGAAAAGCCCAAGAACTTCAGTACTGGCTAAATTTGTTCTTTGAGGAAAAGCAATGCCTCAGAGTTTGATTTGTAATGGGTGTATTACTTGGAGCCTGACACATATGACCTTGACTTATGACCATGATACCCATTACAATCATAAATCATGAGTCATAAAATGGGTCACCCTCAGGATAGAGGGCAATTTATTGCCTTGTTTTGAGATGGTAGTTAAACAAATGCCAAATTAAATGGATATTTAAGTGTTTAAGGCTGATTTTGCTGAAAACTGTAAGTAAATGGTGCTTTTCAGCAAAAAAACATAAAATACAGTAATGTAACTGTGGAATGTTGCAAATGGCTGTAAAGATAGGCCAGCTACCAGAACCAAGTCTTAAGTACCTTCTGATGCACACATGTGCACAGCCAGCTAGTCTTCTGGTTACTGATGTGCATGCACGTGCGACATTACCTGGCCTTCACATGTGCAGCAGTGTCAAAAACCAGAAGATCAGCCGGCCAGCAGATCATTGCGCAAGAATTCACGCCAGTAACCAGAAGACTAACTGACTAGTGAATATGCATGTGCCGGAAACCAGAAGTTCACTTTCCAGTGCATGCATGCCCACTGGGCAGCTCCTCTTAGCACCGTGCACACCGGCCATGCCGTCGACGCCTGCATGCAACCACGGGACATCCACCACCTTGCCAGCCAGGAGCACTGCTGCCAGTCGCTCCCCTGCGCTCCCCTGCCTGGTCACTGCCACCGCTGCCGCCAGGAAAGGCCACAAAGCTGTGCTGCCTGGGATCCATGTGGGCTGCTGCAGGGAGAAGCCAGGCATGGCTGGCTGGATGCTGCCTGGAGTATGAGGCTGACAAGAGGAGGAGCCGCTGCTGCCTCTTAGCCAGTGTGAATGGCCTGCCACAGCAGCCTACCACAGCCTTCTCTGCCACGCCGGCTGCTCCTGCCACCGCCAGGGAAGCGGCACTGTGAGAACCACCACTGCCAGGGGCAAGGGGGTGGTTGTGGCAAGGCCGGGCAGGCCAGGGCTTCCCTGTCTCCCCATCCAAGCAGCCTTCTTGTGCGGCCCCAGGACTCTGGTGAGGAGGGAGGGAAGCCCTGGCCCGCTGCTCCTGCCGCCAGCGGGGAAGCAGCAGTGCGAGAACCGCCACTGCTGGGAGTGAGAGGGTGGCAGCGGCAAGGACAGGCAGGCCGGGACTTCCCTGTCTCCTCACCCGAGCGGGCTTCTTGCACAGCCCCAGGCCTATGGTGGAGAGGGAGGGAAAAGTAAAATATTTTACCTTTCAGGCTTGCAGGATTCTGCTACTAGCTATGTCAATAATTTATAACTCTAGTTTTCCTATGGAGTCATTTTCTTGATCTGGTCTCTCTTTCATAAGGTGATCAAATAGTTCAAGTAAGTATTAAAAAAACAAAATCATAGAAATGTATGCCTCCCTATTTTTATAAGTTTATAAAACCATGTCGGTGGAGGTGCGGTTCTGTGTCACACCAACCATGGCCACACCCACCATGCCCACCCCCACCCCCAACCGGCCCTCCAAGATCAAACCCAATCCTGATGTGGCCCTCAGTTTGACACCCCTGATCTAGAAGAAGGGAGCCAAATAACAAGCTGCGCTTGGATTATGAAAACATCTTGCATGGATTTGATTGGTTATAGTGGGTGGGCAGTGAGGAAAAGTTAAGGGAGGTGGGGAAGTAGTACTGAGGGATTTTGGCACACAGTTCTTGGTTCTTGCTATGCAATACTGTAATTCAACTGAATAAAACTATACCTTTCTCAACAAATGGAGGCAAGGATCGTTTCTATTCAGAAGTTGTGGGCAGCCTGACAGCCAGAATTGCAGTTTTTAATCCACCTGCCATGGGGATTTTGCAACTGTTAGAACTATGGCTGGATCTGGTAGAAAATAAATGGAGCTGGAAAGCAGGGAGGAATTCAAGGCATGGCTTGAAGGCAGCTGTGAAAGCCCCAACCTGGAAGAGGAGCCAGAGATTCTACTGACCTGGAGAACTCAGTGAATCGCAGCTGAACACAGCACTGCCCTAAGACAACTGTGTGGAAGCAGACACTGCTGCCCTGGTCCCCCGAGAGATGGATGCAAGGGATTGGCCTCAGTGGTCTCTTGGCCTTGGAAGACAGAAGAGCCTGCATCGGGGACAACCATCACCAGAGGATCCGGAACCAGACATCACCCAGGGGAACGGCATGATCTGTGGCAAGGCCAGAAGGAGGCTCACAACGTGACCATTGACCGGAGGCTTGAATTCCTTGATGAAATGTTTGTGGAACTCTTGGCCCATTTTTCCTGCGGGAATGGTACGTCCTGGCTGGTGAAGTGCAGATTGACCTTGCCAACATTCATGAGACCACAGAGAGAAGATTGCGAGCAGGAAGGGCTCTGCAAACACAGGCAAGGGAAAATCCAATCCCAACCAGCCCCTAAGGGTCTGTCTGATGCGGCAGAGGTCATCTGATAGCTGATTGCTCAAGTCCACAACTGGGGACCCAGCACCCCCCACTGAACCCAGCACCCCCCACTGAAATGAGAGAAAGCAACTGCCCAACCCAAGACCACTTCCCAAGAAGTCAAAGAGTTCTCCTTTCCTTCCAGCAAGGAGGAAGAGATATCAATAAGAAGCCAGAAAGCAGCAATGATGACAATCCACTGGCGAGTGGTGACTAGAAACTGATGCCAGTGAGGGTGCAACTAAGAGTAGCCTCTTTGGGTCGAAAAGCAGAGGCCTTGCTAGACTCTGGGTGTACCCGTTGTTTTATAAGCCCCAGAGGGGTTTGGAATGCAACTCCATAGGCTAAAAGTGCCAGTGGCATTCATACAGTTAGACAACTCCTTGTTGGGAGGGGCTCTTGCTAGATTTGTAACAAAACCCATGGAGATGAAAATTGGACCCCATATGGAAACAGTAAGTTTAATCGTGGCACTAAATATAGACAGGGCTATGAATAACAGAATTGGAAGGGGCCTTGGAGGTCTTTAGTCCAACAACCTGCTCAGGCAGGAACCCCCTACACCAGGGGTGTCAAACTCAATTTCATTGAGGGCCATATCAGGGCTGTGGTTGACCTTGGGGCGCCGGGCAGGCGTGGCCAACTGGGTGGGCATGGCCAGTTTGAAGCCACTCACTGGGCATGGCCAACTGGGTGGGCACGGCCAGCTGGGTGGGTGTGGCCAGCTTGATGCCACTCCCCCATCTGATGGCATGCTTCCTCTTCACAATGGGTAGACCAGGCCGAAGTGATGTAGGCTGGACCCTTACATTTTGCAGGATGGCCCCACGGGCCAGATCTGACATTGCGGGCGAGATGCGGCCCATGGGCCTTGAGTTTGACACCCCTGCCCTATGCCATTTCAGACAAATAGTTCTCCAATCTCTTCTTAAAAACTTCCAGTATTGCAGCATTCACAACTTCTGGAAGCAAGTTGTTTCACTGATTTTGTCAGTTCTGTCAGGAAATTTCTCCTTAGTTCTAGGTTGCTTCTCCCCTTGATCAGTTTCCATCCATTGCTTCTTGTCCTACCTTCACGTGCTTTGAAGAATAGGTTGACTCTCTCTTCTTTATGGCAACCCCTTAGATATTGGAATACTGCTATTATGTCACCCCTAGTCCTTCTTTTCATTAAACTAGATACACCCAATTCCAGCAAGCATTCTTTATATGTTTTAGCCTCCAGTAACCTAATCAACTTTGTTGTTCTCTGCATGCTTTCTGGAGTCTCAACATCTTTTTTTTATATTGCGGCAACCAAAACTGGATGCAGTATTCCAAGTGTGATCATACCAAGGCATAAGAAAGTGGTATTAACACTTCACGTGATCCTGATTCTATCTTTCTATTAATGCAGCCTAGGACAGTGTTAGCTTTTTTGGTAGCTGCAGCAATCTGCTGGCTCATATTTAAGTGATTGTCCACTAGGACTCCAAGATTCCTCTCACTGTCAGGTATGCCTCCTTTCAATACTCAAGAAAGAAAACCTCCAATTCCATTTTCATAGAGAAAGGGACTTTTACTGAGTATGAACTGAAAACCATCCAACCCACACCATAACGGTCCCAAGGAACACAACAGGTACTGAAGATCCCAGTAACCCTGTTGGAGGAGAGGTCTCCTCCCACAGAGGACTTGGAGACTAGTGATAGTGAGGGTGACATCAATCCAATGGTGCGTATGGCCATAAAACCATTTGTGGTGCCTGTCGTCTTAGAGGCTGAGTGACGTAGAAGGTGTGCAGCCCTCATTGACTCAGGTTGCACATTGTGTCTAATAAGCATGGGGGTGGCTGCTGATCTAGGAGTCAGATTACACCGATTAGGTCAGCCCATCCATTTTGAACAGATGAATGGGTCTTTGTTGGGGGATCAACCAGCAACGCATGTCACCAGCAAAATGATAATGGAAATACAGTGGGGCAAAAAAGTATTTAGTCAGCCACCAATTGTGCAAGTTCTCCCACTTAAAAAGATGAGAGAAGCCTGTAATTGTCATCATAGGTAGACCTCAACTATGAGAGTCAAAATGAGAAAACAAATCCAGACAATCACATTGTCTGATTTGGAAAGAATTTATTTGCAAATTATGGTGGAAAATAAGTATTTGGTCACCTATAAACAAGCAAGATTTCTGGCTCTCACTTGTAACTTCTTCTTTAAGAGGCTCCTCTGTCCTCCACTCATTATCTGTATTAATGGCACCTGTTTGAACTTGTTATCAGTATATAAGACACCTGTCCACAACCTCAAACAGTCACACTCCAAACTCCACTATGGTGAAGACCAAAGAGCTGTCGAAGGACACCAGAAACAAAATTGTAGACCTGCACCAGGCTGGGAAGACTGAATCTGCAATAGGCAAGCAGCTTGGTGTGAAGAAATCAACTGTGGGAGCAATAATTAGAAAATAGAAGACATACAAGACCACTGATAATCTCCCTCGATCTGGGGCTCCACGCAAGATCTCACCCCGTGGGGTCAAAATGATCACAAGAATGGTGAGCAAAAATCCCAGAACCACACGGGGGGACCTAGTGAATGACCTGCAGAGAGCTGGGACCAACATAACAAAGGCTACCATCAGTAACACACTACGCTGCCAGGGACTCAGATCCTGCAGTGCCAGACGTGTCCCCCTGCTTAAGCCAGTACATGTCCGGGCCTGTCTGAAGTTTGCTAGAGAGCATTTGGATGAACCAGAAGAGGATTGGGAGAATGTCATATGGTCAGATGAAACCAAAGTAGAACTGTTTGGTAGAAACACAACTCGTCGTGTTTGGAGGAGAGAGAATGCTGCGTTGCATCCAAAGAACACCATACCTACTGTGAAGCATGGGGGTGGCAACATCATGCTTTGAGGCTGTTTCTCTGCAAAGGGACCAGGATGACTGATCCGTGTACAGGAAAGAATGAATGGGGCCATGTATCATGAGATTTTGAGTGCAAACCTCCTTCCCTCAGCAAGGGCACTGAAGATGAAACGTGGCTGGGTCTTTCAGCATGACAATGATCCCAAACACACCGCCCGGGCAATGAAGGAGTGGCTTCATAAGAAGCATTTCAAGGTCCTGGAGTGGCCTAGCCAGTCTCCAGATCTCAACCCCATAGAAAATCTTTGGAGAGAGTTGAAAATCCGTGTTGCCCAGCGACAGCCCCAAAACATTACTGCTCTAGAGGAGATCTGCATGGAGGAATGGGCTAACATACCAGCAACAGTGTGTGCCAACCTTGTGAAGACTTACAGAAAACGTTTGACCTCTGTCATTGCCAACAAAGGATATATAACAAAGTATTGAGATGAACTTTTGATATTGACCAAATACTTATTTTCCACCATAATTTGCAAATAAATTCTTTCCAAATCAGGTAGTCCTCAACTTATGACCACAATTGAGCCCAAAATTTATGTTGCTAAGTGAGAAATTTGTTCAATGAGTTTTGCCCCATTTTACAACTTTTCTTGCGACATTTGTTTTTTTTTTTTTTTTTAATTTGATTTATATGCCGCCCTTCTCCGGAGACTCAGGGCGGCTTACAGTGCGTTAAGCAATAGCCTTTTGTACATACAATACTTTTGTATGAAGGCAAAAGTCAGCTTATTGCTCCCACAAACTGGGTCCTCAATTTACCTACCTTAGAAAGGATGGAAGGCTGAGTCAACCTTGAGCCTGGCAAGATTCGAACTTACTTTAACTGCAGACAGCTGGTGTTAAATTACAGTGCCTTGTCTGCAGAGCTATCCAGGCTCCTGTTTTCTCATTTTGTCTCTCATAGTTGAGGTCTACCTATAATGACAATTACAGGCCTTTCTCATCTTTTTAAGTGGGAGAACTTGCACAATTGGTGGCTGACTAAATACTTTTTTGCCCCACTGTAGGTCAACATAGGGAGGAAATATGCTTCATTGTAGTACCCAGAATCACCGAGGAGATAGTCCTCAGTTTGGCTTGATTGGATAAGTGGGGCCCCACCATATGGTGGGGAGGTGGTTGTTGGCATCTACAGATAGGGCTAGGTCCTGATCCACCCCCACATGAAAACCACTCACACACCGGGGGCTCAGGTGGTAGTGAGGAGCATAGGACCTCGTATAAGGGGGGAGAGGGGTTGGCTTTCCCTTTGGAGTACGCTGACTTAAAAGACATTTTCAGTGAAAAGGAGTGGGATGTTCTACCACCTCATCGCCCCACTGATTGTAGTATTGAGATTATCCCGAGGCCATCTTTACCAAAACCTAAAATGTACTCTATGACCCCAAAGGAGTTGGCAGAAATGAGATCCTACATCGAAAAGAACCTTAAGAGGGGATTTATTCAGCCTGCTAGGTCCCAGATAGCAGCCCCTGTCCTATTCTGGGAAAAGAAGGATGGTGGGTTGCGCTTGTGTGTTGACTTCAGGGATATCAACGCAGTTTGTGTGGAGCATTTATATCCTCTCCCCCTGATAAAAGACATGATGGCCAGGCTTTCGGAGGGTCATTACTTCACGAAATTAGATCTCTGCGAGGTTTATTATAGGGTCAGGATTAAAGCAGGGGATGAATGGAAAACAGCATTCAACTGTCCCCTGGGCAGTTACCAGTTCTGTGTAATGCCGTTTGGGCTTCAAGGGGCACCGGCAGTGTTCATGCAGCTCATAAACGAGGTGCTGCATGAACACTTGTATAAAGGCGTGCTTGTATATTTGGACGACATCCTTATATATACTCAGACAATGGAACACATCAAGTTAGTTCGCCAAGTGCTCAGGAAATTGTTAAACACCCATTTATATGTCAAGCTCTCCAAGTGTGACTTTCACCGGACGACCCTTGACTATCTGGAATTTAGGATATCATCACAAGGAGTAGAGATGGACCCCAATAAGGTCAAAGCGGTCTTAGATTGGCAAGCCCCGAAAACCAGGAAACGGGGATTATTAATTTCTATCGCCAATTAATACCGTTTGCACAGGTAGCCCTCACCCTTAGTGATTTACTACGGACAAAACATCTGAATAAAACCCCACGCCCAAACTATCTGCTTATATGAACGATCAAGTGTCAGGAGGCTTTCAAACATTTAAAATCATTGTTTGCAAGAGAGCCAGTTCTAAAACATCCAAATCTTTCCAAACCTTTTGTGGTCCAGGCGGATGCTAGCGATGTGGCAGTTGGGGCAGTGCTCCCCCCAGGCCAATGAGGAAGGGGCACTCCAACCGTGTGCATTTACATCTCAAAAGTTGAACGACACCAATTGCAATTGGCCCATTTGGGAAAAGGAGGCGTTCACGGTTCGGTGGGCTCTCTTAATGTGGAGGCACCTGTTGGAAGGGCGTAGTATCCCTTTCGAGGTCTGGACGGACCATATCTAGACCAAATCTAGAGGCTCTACAGTCCCCACAAAGACTATCCCCCAAACAAGTTTGGTGGCCCTTGTATTTCCGTAGGTTTAATTTCACCTTGAAGTACATTCCAGGTGGAAATAATTTTTTGGCAGATGCGTTATCTAGGAAGCCACAGTACGAGAGCAACAAGAAAGCAGTAGTACAAGCGATACTCCTGGTACGAGCACTCCAGCCAACCACCACATCTGTGCTGAGTTGTGCCGGAGGGGACATATCGCAAACCATATGGAAAGCACTACACACGGATACATGGTTTAAGGATAACCAATCGTAGCTAACGAAACAAGAGGGATTGGCTTGGAAAGGGTCCAAGATATATGTCCCTAAAGAGTATGCCTGACCATATTAAAACGGTGCATGATGTCCGGACAGCTGGATACTTCGGATTCCTAAAAACCTTCCATTTAGTGAATAGACAGTTCTGGTGGCCCAAGATGTGGAAGGATATTGAGGAATATGTCCGTAGTTGCGTCATGTGTAATACTATGAAGGCCAGACCTGGAAAACTACCGGGGCTGTTACAGCCAGTGGCTAATCCAACCCAACCCTGGCAACAAATAGCCATGGATTTCATAGTCCAGTTGCTGGAGAGTCAGGGAAACACCGTAATATGGATGGTTATCGACTTCTTCACTAAGCAGACTCATTTCATCACCTTCCCTGGCCTACCGTCAGCTAGGAGACTGGCGAAATTATTTATTACACATGTATATAGGCTGCATGGCATTCCTCAGCAAATAATATTGGACAGGGGAGTACAATTCACTGCCAAGTTTTGGCGGAAATTTCTAGAAAGGGTGAGTAGCAAGCAAGGATTGAGGTCAGCATTTCATCCCACTACCAGTGGGGCAGCTGAATGGGCAAATGCGATGATAGAAAGGTATCTGCGTTGTTACGTGAATCACCAGCAGACTAATTGGACTGAACTCCTTCCATTCGCGGAGGTAGCATACAACAACACAGTACACAATAGTACAGGCTTCACCCCATTCAAAATAGCTACAGGCAGAGAGTTTATGCCCATATCTGAATGTCCATCAAATACCACAGTGGATACCGATGTACAAGAGTGGTTAGCCCAAGTAGAACAAGTGTGGCAAATCACCAAAAAAGCCTTACAAAAGGAATTGGATAATTACAAACATCAGGCCAAAAAAGCCAGATGGCCATTGCCACCCTTTCATGTAGGCCAGCAAGTATTCCTGTCTACAAAGTATCTGAACCTATGCCTCCTGAATAGGAAGTTAGGTCCCAAATATATTGGGCCCTTCCTAGTGGTGTGGGTGATTAACACCGTAACTGTACAACCCCAATTGCCCAGGCTGTTGGGAAAAATGCACCCAGTGCTCCACTGCAGTCTGCTGTGCCCAGCCCACTTATCTATTTTTTCAATTTTCAATTTAATTCAATTTATATGCCGCCCCTCTCCGAAGACTCAGGGCGGCTCACAATACATTTAAAATCCTAATAAAAACATTTAAAAATTAAAAACATTAAAAACATTAAAACTCATTCATACCATTCATGGCCAGATCTCGCCGGATCGCAAGAGTGAGATCAACGGCCCCAGGCCTGCCAGAAAAGCCAGATTTTCACTGCTTTTCGGAAGGCCAATAGGGTGGGGATAGTCTGGACCTCAGGAGGTAACTGGTTCCAGAGAGCTGGGGCAGCCACAGAGAAGGCCCTCCCCCGTGGGCACGCCAGCTGGCATTGTTTAGCTGACGAGACCCGGAGGAGACCAACTCTGTGGGATCTTACCGGTCGCTGGGAGTTATGTGATAGAAGACGGTCTCAAAGATAACCTGGCCCTGAGCCATGTAGGGCTTTAAAGGTAATAACCAACACCTTGAATTGTGACCGGAGACCAATAGGGAGCCAGTGCAGCTCGCGGAGAATTGGTGTAATGTGGGTGTACCTAGGTGCACCCACGACAGCTCGCGCAGCTGCGTTCTGGACCAACTGTAGTCTCCGAACACTTTTCAAGGGTAGCCCCATGTAGAGCGCGTTGCAATAATCTAACCATGAGGTGACAAGGGCATAAGTGACCGTGAGGAGAGCTTCCTGATCCAAGTAGGGTCGCAATTGGTGCACTAGGCAAACCTGTGCAAAGGTCCCCCTAGCCCAGCTGTCAGATGTTGCTCTAATCTTAGCTGTGAGTCTAGGAGGTCACCCAAATTGCAAGCCCGTTCTGAGGGGGACAATTTCTCCCCCCCCCCAGAACCAAGGATGGACAGTCAATATAGTCTTTAGGAGGCAATACCCACAGCCATTCGGTCTTGTCTGGGTTAAGTCTGAGCCTGTTGACTTCCATCCAGACCCTCACAGCCTCCAGGCACCGGCACATCACATCCACCGCATCACTGAATTGACGCGGGATCTACACTCAGGGAGACTCTGTTGCAACCACCTCCACCACTGATGGTGGATAGGGAACAGCAGTACGAAGTAAAGAAGGTGCTGGATACCCAATGGCATAGGGGTAAGCTCCAATACCTTTTCTTATGGAAGGGATATCCTCTGTCAGAGGCCTCCTGGGTACCTGAACACGATATACAAGGTCCCCAATTGATTGATAGGTTTTACAGGAAATACCCAGGGAAGCCGGGTGGACCTGGAGATCCACAACATATTACTTAATGTGCATTTCCATTTCAGAAGCCGTCTCCATGGTAGAGGGGCCGTATGTCAGCTCCAGCGCGCTGTCAGCATGGAGCTGCCATTCTTGGGGAGAGGAACGCACAAACCTCATTTCAGCCCAGCATCTGCTTTGTCGAGCCTCCCAGGAATTGATAGGATTGATGAGAGGGAATAGCTGGGGGTTGACATCATCATGGCCAGCCAGAAATAACAAATGGATTAACTGTTTAGATGCTGGTTGTAAATATTCAAGAATGAAACATAAGCCAGCTTCCGGGTCGCATGGGAGGGAGCAGCGTGCGTGATTGAGTGGATGGTGATAACTAATGGATAAATGGTGGTGGGAAGCACAGGGCAGTAGCCCTAACAAGATTTTCATCTGTGATTGTCAGTGAGTGCCAAGAAGTGATTAAACTAAGGTAGCAGCCATCCAGGTTTGTCTCCTTTTATTTTCTTCTGTATAGAACCAGACACTACGTCTACATGGAGGGAAGTAAGCAATGGGGTATCACAAGGTTCCGTCTTAGGCCCAGTACTCTTCAATATCTTCATAAATGACTTAGATGAGGGAATAGAAGGGGAACTTATCAAATTTGCAGATGATACTAAACTGGCAGGAATAGCTAACACCCTAGATGATAGACTCAATATCCAGATGGATCTTGACAGACACTGGGCCCTATCTAACAAAGTGAAATTCAATGTAAAGAAAAGTAAAGTCTTACACTAAGGCAAGAAAAACCAAAAGTACACATATAGACTGGGTGAAACCAGGCTTTAATAGCAGTAACTGTGAGAGGGATCTTGGAATTTAAGTGGGCAATCAATTAAATATTAGCCAGCAGTGTGCAGCAGGAGCTAAAAAAGCCAATGCAATTCAAAATTACATTAACAGAGGAATACAACCAATATCAAGGGAGGTACTAATATTTATATTTATTTATTTATTTATTTGTTTGTTTGTTTGTTTAATTTTGTATACCACCCTTCTCCCAGAAGGTACTCAGGGCGGTGAACAGCCAAAATTAAAAAACATACAATACAAAAGTTAAGATAATTTAAAAGAATTAAATCATTGGCTTCCCAATGTAAACCCCCCAAGTCTATAAAATTTAAAATCCCAATTAAGAGCCTTAGTATCATTCACTTAGCCTCAATATCACTCTATAAAGCCTTAGTAAGACCACACCTAGAATACTGCAGCCAGTTTTGGTCACCACACTATAAAAAAGATGTTGAGACTCTAGAAAAAGTGCAGAGGAGAACCAACCAGGATGATTAGGGGACTGGAGGCTAAAACATACGAAGAACGGTTACATGAACTGGGCATGGCTAGTCTAGTGAACAGAAGGACCACGGGAGACATGATAGCCGTCTTCCAATACTTGAGGGGCTGCCACAGAGAGGAGGGTGGTCAAGCTGTTTTCCAAAGCACCTGAAGGGCAGACAAGGAATAATGGATGGAAACTGACCAAGGAGAGATTCAACCTAGAAATAAGGAGAATTTTCTGACAGTGAGAACAATCAACCAGTGGAACAGCTTGCCTTCAGAAGTTGTGGGAGCTTCATCACTGGAGGCTTTCAAGAAGAGTTTGGACTGCCATCTCTCAGAAATGGTGTAGGGTTTTCTGCTTGGGCAGGGGGGTTGGACTTCAATCTTGAAATCTTGTGTATATTTGGGTTTGTTTTTTTTTTTACAGGTGGACCGTTTTGTTTTCTAAGGAGGGTAGCATGTCAGATCCCTAAAAGTGATACTGCCATTCAAGTGGAGGAAGGGGGGACTTGGATTCGATTTACTAGCATGGCCTGTGTCATCAGATATTTTACAACCTATATCCTGGTGCCAAGGAAGCCTGAGATTCCCTTTACCTGCAGGAATTTTTATGATAGCCATGTGGGTTGTCTCACTTTAAAGGGTAGTGGTGGGAATGCATGTTTGTTCGGGTTCTCAAAGGAAATAGTAAAGAAAACATCTTCACACTTGTGTATTGGCTGAAATCTGCATTCTGACTTAAAGGGAGGGGTCTCTACCACTTTAATCCTACTGCTTTGCCTAAGGGCATTCAGATTGTGCTTTAGCTGGATGGTTTTCACTTCTGCTTAATAAAAGAATCCTTTTGAACAACTACGTTTCAAGAGTTCGTACTTTCTTTACAACAAATTTTTTTTATTGTTTTTTAAAATTCAAACAAATCAAACAAATCACTTACCTATTTAAACATTTGTGCAACCCCCCTTCCCTCCCCCCCGACTTCCCAGAAGAAAAACAGGGTATAGATTTTACCAAACATACGCTAAAATATGCTAAATTAATGCAAGACATTAAAACTCCCTAGACCCCTTAACTCCCCTTCTACAGATTATTCATCAACCTCCCTTTAAACACAAAATAACATATAATCCTTTAGCCCTAAGAATTTTTTAAAAACCAATAACAAACACTAGTAGATAATACATACTTAATCATTTGGCTATTCCTCCTGCTTTTGTGCTCAATATTCAAATATTTTTAACAATAACTAAACCTTAATTAATAATTAATTGAACTCTCAATTCATTTAGTTAATCATTGTAGTTAATCATTAATACATCAATAGTTAGACCAGAAAAATTAATCTTCCCTTCTTCCTTTCTTTCTGTATTTTTTCCAATCTTTCTTCCTCCCTCCTTCTTTTATTTTGAGGAGGTTTTGAATTTTAAGTGGGGGTTGATGTATCTTTAAGACTTGTCCCTTTCTCGGAACCATTTCCTCTGATTTAGAGCCCCCATATCGACTCTTCTTGCTTGTATAGACAGTCAGTTCATAGAACAAAGAATTAACTCGATCAGTTTGCAAAAAAAAATCCAGTTGCTGCATTTCAATTAATTGTGTGAAAGCCTCTGCCAAATCATCTTTATCTGAAACCTCGTAGAGCTGATCAGTTCCTTTTTCTTTCTGCTCCAAATTATATTTTTGAAAAGTTCTGTCAGTTAATTCCAAAAGGGCAGGAAGAGGGTTTGAAGATTCTTGAGGATCAGCCAGTTCCAGCTTCTCTGTCTTGATCAAAATATCTCCTACATTGTCATTATGCTTTCCTTCAAGAACAATTCTGTAAATTTTTGTTCCATGATTGCTGCAAAGTTATTAATAATTTCAATTTGGTTATTCATGGCTTCCTTTATAAATTCTGCAAGGTCTCTAAAAAAAACCTCCTGGCTCTGTGTTTCAGTTCTCTGTGTCATTTCTAACGCCATTAAGAGCCTCCACTTTCAGAAACTCCTTCCTTGGAAGCCATATTATTTTAAAAGAATTTTTCTTTTCACAGCCATAAAGTCTCTCAAGCGGCTTTCTCAGATTTATTTGTAGTTTATCAAGCAAGATAGTTTTTTCTAGATCCAGCTCTCAAATCCAACAGTTTAAATCCAGTCTCTTCATTTCCTGCTTTCACTTTCACTTTCACACCCACAACAACAACAAAGACGCCATTTCCAGCTCCAGCTCAGCAAAATCAAATAGAAACAATGTATCCCAGGAGTTAAGCATATACTTGCAAAAGCTTGTTCTCCTGCTTCCGTTCTGTCTGCTTTTTGAAATCAATTAATCTTCTTCTTGAAAGCAGAGTTGGTCGCCGGCGTCTGGCTCTGTTTAAACGGAGTTGCCACGGATCCGGAGCTTCAGTGGGCTGAACGGGGAGCTCTCACCCTCCAAGCCCCTGGAATTAATCCAGGGGCTCCCGGGGAGCTCTACCCTCGCCCACCGGCTCTCCTCTCCTTCTTCTCCCGAAGGAGAGGTTTTTAAGCCATCTGACAGCTGATTAGCGCTGTCAGAACGGCTCCAACGGAATCGCAGGGCTGGCGGTCCAAGAAGACCGTCCGCGACGCCGGCAGTGCCAACCGGAAGCTCTAGAGTTCGTACTTTCTTAAATTGGAAGGAGAGGCGATCCTTACAGAAAGCACAATCTGCAAAACGGTCAACCCAGAGAAGCAATCTTCGCTCTATCAAGCGGGGCGAGCATGGAAGAAATCCTCACCCCAATGGAAGCAGGAGCCCCACAAACCACAAACCACATTCTCCCCGAGATCTTCAGCCTGTTTCAAGTGTGGAAAAGAAGGGCACCGAGCTGCAGAGTGTCGTTTGCAAACATCCACCCGGAACCACCCACCGGGGGAGGGTCCTGAAAAACCGGGTCGGCGTGGGAAGGAGACTGCTCTGAGGAGCAGGGAGACCATAGAAGTCCCATCCCCTCCCCTCTTTGGGAAAGAAACCCTGGGATCTGAACAGGAGGAATCACATTCATTCGGAAGCGATCCAGATGATGAGCCACTGGTAAGCAAACCAATTAAACCGCTTACCTTCCCCTTAAGACTATTTATCCCAAACCAGGACAGGGAGATAAGTATCCCCACCCTAGTGGATTCAGGGTGCACCCATTGTTTGATCAGCCCAACCTTAGTAGGGAAGTTAGGGATTAACATAAGAAAGCTGAAAACCCCCATTGCTTTCTGCCAACTAGATGGGTCAATAGCAGGAGGGAGCCAGCTTCTCTGGCCACCGTGCCTCTACATATAGGCATTGGAAGCCATGAGAAAGGCTTACATTTATAGTGGCACCTGGCATGGAATGGCAGTTGGTTCTGGGCCTTGTGTGGCTAAAAAGATGGAACCCACAACTCAATTGGAAACAAGGCATCATAAAATTTCAGAGGAAGGTGACTTTTGCTGAGTATCCACATAAAGGACTTGAGGGGGCAGAGAATCGAGAAACAGGCATGCCTGGTCACGCCACACCAACTGAGGGCATATCCATAGAATACAAGGATTTAGCTGAGGTTTTTAGCGAAAAAGCCTCAGATGAGCTCCCCCCCCACCGCGCCACCGACTGTGCAATAGAAATCTTACCCGGTGCGAAACTCCCTAAACCCAAGATGTACAGCATGTCACCGAGGGAGTTGGAAGAGCTGAGAACATTCATTGAGAAAAACCTAGCAAGGGGTTTCATTGAGCCAGCCTGACCAAAAATTGCAGCTCCAGTGTTGTTTAGAGAGAAAAAAGATGGCTCAAAACACCTATGTGTTGACTTTTGAAACCTGAATACTATCCGTGTGCAGAACATGTATCCTCTCCCCCTTATGAAAGATATGTTAGCACACCTCGCTAAAGGGAAAATTTTTTCAAAGCTGGACTTAAGGGAGGCTTATCTACCGTGGCAGAATTAAGGAAGGGGATGAGTGGAAAACAGCATTTAACACCCTCCTCGGCTGCTACCAATTCAAGGTGCTCCCCTTTGGGTTGCAAGGAGCTCCTCCAGTGTTTATGCAGTTAATAAATGAAGTGCTGCATCAGCATTTATATAAGGGGGTTCTGGTCTATTTGGACGACATTTACCGAGACCAAAGCAGAACATGTAAAACTAGTCAGGGCAGTTTTAAACAAACTCCGTGCTGCCAAACTTTCCAAATGTGAATTCCGTCAAGAGAAGATTGACTATTTGGGATACCACATTTCACACTGAGGGGTTGAGATGGATCCTCTAAAAGTGCAGGCTGTACTTGATTGGGACCCTCCACGCACACGTAAACAGTTACAGAGCTTTCTGGGGTTTGCCAATTTTTACCGCCAGTTTATCCCTGCGTTCGCTGAGATTGCCCTCCCCATCACCAAGCTCTTAAAAACGAAGTGGGAGGATAACCCTAAACCAAAGCAACCATTGAACTGGACTATGGAGTGCCAGGCAGCATTTGAAAAACTTAAACTGCTGTTTTCGGCAGAACCAATTCTACAACACCCGGACACAGAGAAACCATTTGTCATACAAGCAGATGCCAGCGATGTGGCAATAGGAGCGGTCCTGCTTCAGAAGAATGAGCAAGACCAACTACAACCCTGCGCTTACACATCCAAAAAGTTGAATGAGACTGAGCAAAGGTGGGCTATTTGGGAGAAAGGCGTATGCAGTTCATTGGGCATTGTTAACCTGGTGGCACTTCCTAGAAGGCAGTAAGACCCCTTTTGAAGTCTGGACTGATCATAAAATCTAGAAGCCCTAAAGACCCCAAGGAAACTCTCCCCAAAACAAGTACGATGGGCTCAGTACTTTAAACGGTTTGATTTTACTCTAAAATACCTCCCGGGGGGAAAAAACTTTCTGGCGGATGCGCTATCCAGAAAACCACAATACATTAGTGCAAAGTCAGACGTAATCAAACCTATAGTACAAACAATCAACTAGCTGCTAAAGTAGTCACCAGATCCCAAGAAAAACAAGAAACAGTGACGGACAATGACATCACCCAAAATTTTAAACAAGCATTGGCCAGAGATGAATGGTTTTTGAACAACAAATCCAGCTGTCTGATGAAAGAAGATTGGCTTGGGTGGGGGGGGGGATTGTATGTCCCTGCAAGCCAAAGACTATGCTTAATGGTACGGTGCCATGACTCCAAATTAGCTGGACATTTTGGGTTTGTGAAAACTTTACACCTGATTAAAAGACAATTTTGGTGGCCATCACTAAAAAAGGACATAGAAAGCTATGTAGCTAGCTGCCCCATTTGTGCAGCAGCAAAAAGACGCCAGGGGAAATCCCCAGGTCTATTGCAGAAGGTAGCTGAACCTTAAGCACCTTGGAGAGAGATCGCTATGGATTTCATCGTGGAATTGCCAAACAGTGAGGCAAATACTGTTATTTGGGTTATGACAGACCTATTTTCAAAACAGGCACATTTTATACCCTGCCCAAAGATCCCAACTGCTAAAAGTTTAGCTAAATTATTCCTAATACACATTTATCGACTTCATGGTGCTCCACAAAGGATCATCTCCGACAGAGGGGCTCAATTCACCTCCAACTTTTGGATGGCGTTTTTGGGCTTATTTGGTACTGGCCAGGGGTTGAGCACATCTTTTCATCCTTGTACTAATGGTAATTCTGAAATTTTGAACTCGGTACTAGAACAATATTTAAGATGTTTCATTAATTTTCAACAGGATAACTGGATGGAACTTTTGCCTTTTGCTGAAGTTGCGTTTAATAATGCTGTACATTCAAGCACTGGTTTTACCTCTCTTTTAGAGTAGCAACAGGCTAGGATTTCAACCCCATGCCTGAACTACCCACGGAAGAACCCACCATCCCCTCACTTAAGGAGTGGATGGATAATTTGCAAAACACGTGGCCAGTGATTAGATTAGCCTTACAGGAAGCTAGAGAAGCTTTTAAGATTCAAGCTGACAAGAAAAGGATGGAACCCGACTTCCGGTTTGCTGTTTGTCCCCGCCGGACGCTCCTTTGGGATCGTCGTACCCATTGCCTGTAAAGAGCCACCTTTATAGCGGAATGGCGGCTCGAAAAAACTCCGTTTCCATGAGGAAACGGAGATAGAGCCGGCTGGGGTGGGTAGAGTCCTCTGCCTAATCCCAAAAGTTTTTTATTTACTTTTGGGACGGAGCGGAAGAGACTCCCCGTATCCCCAGCTGATGCTCCGGGCTCTGGGAGATCTCTGCTACATGCAGAGCTAGGTGGCAAAAGCAAGCCTGTAAACTTGTTAAATTAATTAAAGAAGACGTGAGCTGGACCTCTGACCCTGAAGCGCAAGTATTTTTTTTTTATTTTAGAAAAGTTACTGAAGTTGTTTAAGTAGTCAAAGGAAAAAAGATTTTTAAAATGGCGATTGCTGAGGCTTGAAAGGGAAAGTCCCTCCGTTTTCTATTACAAAGTAGCGGAATGAATACTTTTGGCTGTAATTGAGGCAAAACCTCACTCTCACTCTTGTTTTTTTTTTTTCTTTTTTTTCCTGGGGATCTGATATTGATCTTGGTCGGAAACAAGCCTTTTTTTTTCTCTTTTCCATTAAATCTTGTCTGTGTGGGAAATGGCACTGGGACTTATACAGTTAGAAAAACAGGCAGCGGGGGGAAATTCCCCCATTAACAAATTACATCAACAAGTTCTAACTCTCCAGTTTCAGAAACCTGACTTTAATATAATAGAATTTCTTCTTGAAGAGATTGTAAGAAGGGATGAGATTGTGAACCAGCAACTTCAAAAATTTAAGCAGGAAATTAAAGAAATTGGTGAATTGATGAAATCAAAGTTTGACTTTTTGAATCGAAAGATTTTAAAAACAGCTAATGGTTTATCAGACTTTCTGATTCAGTTGGATGCAAAGACTAAATTATTAGAGTCTAAAATGAAAGAAACTGAGGAGAATTTGGATGACAAGATTCAAAAAATTAAAAAGGATTTGGTAAACACTCAGGATAATAGCTCAGAAGACAAACTTAAAATGGAGGTTGACCAAAAGACTGGTAATGAAGAAAATGTGCAACAGAGGATTGAAAGAGAAGTTTTAATGATTCAATATAATTTTACAGAATATGCAATTAGACTGAGAGGTCTGCAGGAAAATAATAGAGATGACTTAAGGAAAATATCTTCTGAAATTCTGGCTGGGATTTTAAAGGTTCAACCTGATGAAGTGTTTTGCAGGATTGACAGAATTTATAGAATAAACTCCTGGTTGGCAAAGCAAAGGCAATTGCCCAGAGATGTGGTGATTTACTTTACAGATAAAGAAATTAGGAATAATATTGTGCAGAACTCTTTTAATTCTACTTTGCAATTTCATGGAAGAAAGATTTGGATTTTTAAGGAGCTCCCGCCTAAGATGCTAATGGAGAGGAAGAAATTTGGCTTTCTAGTGACTGAGTTAAAAAAAAGAAATATCCTATTTAGGTGGGATGTCCCAGTTGGTTTAATATTGAGACACCAAGGAGTAAGATACCAACTGAACACTGTCGAAAAAGCGGAAGAATTTTATCAAAAAATTTTAAAAATGAATTTAATATCTTTAGGCACAATACAGGACAAGCAAAAGGAGTTGGAAACAAAAGGAAAATATCAAATTACAGACGCTGTGGTAGATAAATTGTCTTTGGACTCCCTGGATACCCCAGCTGGACTGTCTATAAATATGAGAGCAGTGTCATCCGACTCCAATGTGATGAACCATCAAGTTACAGACAAGTGCGTAAATCAACCAGTTGATATACAAGTGATGGAGAAGAAAGACGAGATGAAACAAGATCAACTCATAAAGCAGAATGAAAATCGATCAGCTGACACACAATCGGTAGGAAGGAAACGAGGATGGAAATTCAACCCGCAAAAGAAAAAGAAAAGAAATAGATCTCATAGAATGGTCGTTGCTTACCTGAACGACCCTTTTGTACTCGCTGTGAAGACACTCCTCAGACTGGGTAACGATCACTCTCATTTGCGCTGCTGAGTGTCAATCAAATCCCTCTGGAGCTGGATCCACCTCACTTCCTGCTCCTTCCTCAGAAGGACCAATAGCAGTAGAATCGACAGCGAGAGACTCCACCAAGTAGACAGACAGGAAGCAGACAGCTACAGAGGGAGAAAAAGCAGACCTTCACCAAAGCCAGGCACGGCCCAGAAAAAGGGAGGGACGGAGTGTCTTCACAGCGAGTACAAAAGGGTCGTTCAGGTAAGCAACGACCATTTTCCTACTCGCTGTTCAGACACTCCTCAGACTGGGACATACCCAAGTTAGAGTAAAAAAGGGGGGGAACTAAGCCGTAGACTGGCCTTGGGGAGAGATTACAGCCTGTAATACCCTTCTGCCAAAGGCAGCATCTGCCGAAGCAAACTTATCCAGCCTATAGTGACTTACAAAGGATGAAAGGGATGACCATGTGGCCGCCCGGCAGATATCATCTACTGAAGCCTGGGTAGCCCAAGCCGCTGAGGTTGCGGCGCTACGGGTAGAATGGGGCAGTATCCCACCCGGGACGGGGGCCCCACTTAATTCATATGCCTTAGATATACAGGCCTTGAGCCACCTGCCCACTGTAGTCGAGGAGACCTTCTGACCCAGGGAAGAGGGAAGGAAGGACACCAACAGAGCCTCAGTCTTGCGAAAGGGGGCAGTCCTCTTAAGATATCTTCTCAATGCCCGTCGCACATCCAAAGTATGCCATCGCTTCTCAGCCGGATGACGCGGGTTCGGGCAGAAATTGGGCAAGACGAGTTCTTGGGCTCGATGAAAACGAGTGTTCACTTTGGGCACAAAGGCCGGGTCGAGGCGTAGAACAACCCGGTCAGGATAGAAAACACAGAGATCACTCCTCATGGATAAAGCGGCAATTTCGGATACTCTGCGTGCTGAAGTTACTGCCAACAAAAAAGCCATCTTGAAAGACAAGTAACGTAGGCTGGACGAAGCAATGGGTTCGAACGGTGGATTCGTTAAGGCCTGCAGCACCAAGGTAAGGTCCCAAGTGGGGTAGCGATGGATCGGCGGCGGCCGCAGGTTTGAGACCCCTTGGAGAAAGGAACGAATCCTGGGGTCCTGAGCCAAAGGAACACGAGCCTCCCCTGACAGGACAGTGGCCAGGGCCGCCACCTGTCGGCGCAGAGTCGCAGGAGCCAGGCCCTTGGAAAACCCCACATGTAGAAAACCTAGAATGTCCGGAACAGATGCAGATGTGGGGTCTACGTGATGATCTCCGCACCATCTGGTGAATGCATTCCATGAAGCGTTGTAAATACGAATTGTTGATGGTCTTCGAGCTGCCTGAATAATGGAGATAACATCGTCAGACAGGTTGTCCTTGAAGAGCTTTATGCGCTCAAATGCCACACGGCTAATCGAAGCCATTCTGGTTCCGGATGACGGACGGCCCCTTGAGTTAGTACTAACTTGTCGAGTGGAATCCTCCACGGTGGTTCGACCGATAAGTTCTTGAGGTCGGCAAACCACTCTCGACGGGGCCAATACGGCGCTACTAGTAGAAGGTTCGCCCGTTCTTGAATGACCTTCCGCACTACCCTGGAGATGACAGGAAGGGGAGGAAAGGCGTAAAGAAGGCCCCGGGGCCACTGACTTCGAAGAGCATCCAGCCCTTCTGCTGCTGGGGACGGGTAGCGGGAAAAGAATCTCGGCAATTGGGTGTTCCGAGCTGTCGCGAAAAGGTCCACTAGGGGAAGGCCGAACCTCTTGGACAGGTCCTGGAACAGGCCGGGATCCAACCTCCACTCGGCGTGATCTATTTGGTCTCTGCTGAGCCAATCTGCTTCTTGATTGAGAGTCCCCGAAATGTATTCCGCTTTTATCGACGAGAGGTGAAGTTCCGCCCACGACAGAAGGCGCTCCGCCTCCTGCATTAGTGTCCATGAACGGGTGCCCCCTTGTTTGTTGATATGGGCTTTGGTGGCCACATTGTCCGTCAGAATCAGAAGATCCTGGCGATATACAAGGCATTTGAAGTGAATCAGGGCGAGACGGACCGCTCTGAGCTCGAGCCAATTTATATTGTGTTGCAGTTCCTTTGACGACCAGACACCTTGGGCTAACTGACGGTCGAGGTGCGCCCCCCAGCCTCGCAGACTCGCGTCCGTGGTCAACACCATCCGAGCTGGTTCCAAGAAGGGGGAGCCCTTGTCGAGGGCCGGAGACAGCCACCACCTCAGTGAAAGGCGCACAGGAGCTGGAACTGTTACCTTGAGAAGAGTCTCTGCTCGACCTTGTCTCTGGTAAGGGAGCAGAAACCATTGAAGGCGACGTAGATGGAAACGTGCCCACGGGACAATGTCTATGCATGAGATTAATTTCCCCAGAAGCTGGGAGAGTGTCAGTAAGGTCACAGTTCTGTGTAGTAAGACTTGAGACACCAGATTCCGTATGCTGACTCGTCTGTCTGGAGATAGGAAGACCACACACAGATTGGAATCTATTGTTGCCCCGAGGTGCAGAATGTGAGACGTGGGAAGTAGATGGCTTTTGGCCAAATTCAAAGTGAACCCGTGGTCTTGAAGGGTCTGAAGTACTAGCTCCCGGTCGTGGGTCCCTTGTTCTGGAGAGGACGACAGGATCAAAATGTCGTCGAGGTAGCATGCCAGACGAACAGGAACCTCTCTGAGCGACGCTGCCAACGCCGCCAGCAACTTTGTAAAGGTCCTCGGAGCGGACGAAAGGCCAAATGGCATAGCCCGGTATTGGAAGTGGTGGTCTCCAAACGCAAAACGGAGGTACTGTCTGTGGGAGTTGTGAATGGGTACGTGCAAGTACGCTTCCTTCAGATCTACAGATTGCATGAGATCCCCTCGTTGGATGCAGCCGAGCAGGGACTTGAGGGAATGCATTTTGAACCGACGGTACAAGATGTGATGATTGAGACGTCGAAGGTTCAGAATGCCTCTCCAATCGCCCGAACTCTTCGGGACCAGGAATAGCGTTGAATAAAAGCCGGTTTTGAGTTGGTCCGGTGGAACTTGTTCTATGGCCTGAATCTGTAACAGATGATAAATTTCGAGCGAAAGAAGGGAACGCTTCTCCGGCTGAAGTGGCCAAGGGCAGTGAACATAAAAGTCCTGTGGCATGGTGGTGAATTCCAAACGTAACCCTTCGGTGACAGTTTGGACAATCCAGGCATCCGAGGTGGTAGTTGGCCACAGGTGAGAGAATGCCTGGAGCCTGCCCCCGATGGGGACCAGGTGCGGTGAGTCACTTACCGCGCCTGGAAAAACGGCCCGCTGACTGCCTGAAGGGTCGCCTGAAGTTGGATTATCGGCGACCGCGGTCACGAAAGGGCGCCCTGTCCGAAGCTGGCTGGTACTGAGACTGCGAAGATCTGTAGTAAGAGGCGCCACCAGCACCTTGCTCCTGTCGAAAGGACTGTCGATTATAAGGTGCATAGCGCCTATCCTGACGCCGGAAGGACGTGGGTAACACCTTCTTCTTATCCCTATTCTCGATCAGCACAGAGTCCAGGGAGAAGCCAAATAAGGCAGAGCTTTTGTAAGGGGCGGCAGTCAAACGCCACTTGGACTTGGCGTCAGCTCTCCAGTTACGGAGCCACAAGAGACGTCTTGAAGATACTGTCGAAGCTAAAGCCCGGGAAGCAAACTTAGCTGCGTCCAAGGACGCATCAGCTGAATATTCGGCAGCTGCGACCCGTTTGGCTAGATCCTGCTGTAATCGTGCATCTCCCGGGGGAAGTCTTTCCTTCAATTGGCGCAACCACACCAGCGATGCCCGATTAAAAAATGATGAGGAGGTTGCAGCACGAATAGCCCAAGCCGCAGCTTGGTGTGTTTTACGAAAGCCCATTTCGGCTCTCTTGTCCTCAAACTTGAGACCATCCCCCGCCTCACCTACCAGGATGGAAGACGATGTGAGACTCGCCACCGGATCATCAACTGTAGGTAACTGCAAGAGAGCGTCCAACACAGGAGCCGAGGCATAGAGTTTTCGATCAAATGAATTCGGCCCCGACGAAGAGGCGGGGCGGTCCCAGGGCTTTTGTACAACCTGGCAGAAAAGATCCGGACAGGGAACAAAATCCTCATCAGGCTGAGGCAGATTGAACAAGTTATTATTGGGGCCTGATGGAGCAGAAGCAGAGGAACCTTGAAGAGGCGTGGAATCCATATTAGTGGCAGCTTTTGCTTTGCGCAGGAGAGAGCGAAACAAAGAAGGCTTAAATAGTCCCGGAAAGGCCGGCTTGTCCTGAATCTCCTCCTCATCCCCTGACATCTCAAAGTCATCTAGGAAATCTTCCTCCCGGGCTGATTCAGGCTCAAGACTGCAAGCACCAGATAGCTGCTGATGTTGTGGAGCAGGAGGATGCACAGAACAGGCAGAAGTAGTATGGCACGCTGGAGCGGGTAAGGCACCAGTGGCTTGCTGCAACCCCATTTGGAACATATGTGACATAGCGTGAGTAAAAAAGGACTGAAAATCCACAGACTGAAGGAAGCCCGGGCCCGTCTCAGGACGGAGGCCGGCTGCAGTGGGTGTAAAGGTAGCTTCAGGACCTGACCTGGAAGCTTGAGAAATATGACTTGCAAAACTAGAGGAGCGAGACCTAACACTAGGCCCTGGCTGATTAGTTGCAGAATTTTGGACCTCCTGAGAGGCCAATGGCTCATCCTCCCTCAGATCACTGGCCAACAAACCTCCACTATGAGAGGCCGAGGGCTCACAGGTCACCTCGTGGCTCAAGCCTTCAGGAATTGGACCTTGACCAGGGTCCTGGGCCTGTTGTCTAGCCTTAGCAAACCGCTTTTCTAATGCCTTATGCCTCCTTTGGGCATCCTTATCTGCAGTAGCAGATTTGGAGGACTTCTCCTGTCTAGAAGCCTTAGACTTTTTCCCCCTGAGCTGTTTAGGGGAAGGTACAGGGGAGGGAGATGGACTTTTGTCCAGATCAGAGGAAAGAGCAAGTTCCTCCCTGTCACCCATGATTAATCACCCAAATGAATTAATTTATTTTCACCAATCAATTGTAATAGACAAGAATTAATTCTATAGAAATAATTGAATATTAGCAAGCTAAATATAAATGTTTTTTTATATATATATATATATATATATATATATATATATATATATATATAATTATTTGTAAGCAAAACCGTGCTATCAGTAAACAAGATAAGCGCCCCCTCCTTTTTTTTTTTTTTTTTTAAGAAATATAAATCAATTTAAACAATATATACTTCCCTGTGTCTTTCAGAGAACCGTGCTGCAGACAGTTGCCAAGTGCAGGTACGATCAGGACAGCGTCCTCACCTGCTGCCAATCTAGCGACCCTGGAAACCAAAGCCCAGGTCGCTAAGGCCACGGAGAGAGCAAAACGGCGGCGAGGATCAGGGCTCAAAATGGCGGCCCGCGAGGCGACGTTTCAGAAGTCCTAAGCCAGGCGAAACACAGCGCCTGCGGCCGGACTGAAGCTGCAGCTATAAGATAATCACTATTCCTTTTAAAAAGGCTAATGAGTATGCCAGCCGGCAGGGACTCAAGCCAATAGACGTAATGGCCACAAAGGCAGTCCAAAACCTCGCAAAATGACTGGCAAAATGGCGGCAATGGCAGCAATGGCGGGAACAGCTGAATAGAATTAACCGCCAGCCAAGCCAAGCCGCTAGCGGCGGCCGGAGCCCCGAACCGCCGATACGCGCTTTAAACTTCACCAAAGTGAAGGCAATCGAAGCGCAGCACTTTTAAACAGAAAACAAATGATATTGAGTCAATTCCCTTGAACTAAGACAAAAATAATAAAGAAATTTAAACTAGAGAACAGACACTCGATGCTATTGCAATGGCTGAGTGAAAAAGTCTGAGGAAGGAGCAGGAAGTGAGGTGGATCCAGCTCCAGAGGGATTTGATTGACACTCAGCAGCGCAAATGAGAGTGATCGTTACCCAGTCTGAGGAGTGTCTGAACAGCGAGTAGGAAAAATAGCAGTTTCTAAATCAAGCAACAGTGAAGCCAGGGACTTTAAAAAATGAATGAATATGTGAAAAGATAGTGGAGGCGAACAATTGTTTAATACTATCTTGAGGATAGTGGCAGATCTCTGCAATGCCGTGATTTTGGGATGTGAAAAGAGCCTTACATTGTTGGATTTGAATTATCTACTTTGGATTTCTTTTACTGGTAAATATATTATAATTATTTTGAGTTACAAGGCAAGAGAGTCATGCTGGGGCATGCAGAAGATCTGGATGTTACCCATTAGGATGATGGGAATTAAAAATCCTGATGAAAACCAAAATTACAACTATATGGATATAATTATAATGTCACTCGGGTGGTTGTTTTTACTTTTATATATATATGAGGATATCTACTACTGATGGGGGCAGAAGATGATTGAAGATTTTGAACAAACTGTTGCACCAGCATGTTATTTTACCCTATTATGGATGATGGATTTAACAATCCAGTGGAAAGACATCAAAGAAGATATTATATGGATTATAAATTTAAAGTTATTGTCTTTTTTCTTTTTACAAAATGGAATGCATATATAGATATGTGTATATTTTAGTAGAGTGGGCAGTGGATTATATTTAGAATTGTATTGCATGATTTTGTAGGAATTTGGGTTGAAATAGGTTAGTTTACTGATTGATTAGTTTAAGAAAAAGGATCTTTAAGTCAAATATTTAGGGGAGTGGAGGAATTGGATAGAACTGAATAAATGTTAAATTTGGATGTAGGGAGAAGGCCGCTTTAAAATGTTATATTAATATATATAAAAGATTAAATGTTAAATTGTTGTAATAATACACTATAAGTTTAGGGGAGGAGAAAAAGGGCAGATTATTGCAAAAATGGGAGTTATAAGAATATTATGCTAACGGTCAGTATATTGAGAAGGGAGTAAGGGAAAGGTAAAATATTATGTAATTAGTTATGAAATAGCTTATGGTTGTGAAGAAGTCACAGGGGGGGATGGGTGGTGAGGGGGGGTTAGGGAAGAGGGGGGGAAAGGGGGAAAAACTTGTATTTGAAAACTTTTTCAATAATAAAAAAAAAAAGGATGGAACCCAAACCTTTTCATATTGGAGACAGAGTATACTTATCTACAAAATTCTTGAAATCATTACAACCATCAAAGAAACTAGGGCCAAAGTTCACTGGACCTTTCCCCATCACTAGAATCATCAATCCGGTAGCAGCTGAATTACTTCTTCCAAAGACACTCAGGCAGATCCACCCAGTATTCCATATCAGTTTACTCAAACAAGAAGTAATCTCATCCCTCAGACCACCTGCATCTACACCACCTGTTCCCATCATGATTGAAGGTGAACAACACTTTGAAATCAAGGAAATTCTTGATTCTAGGATCTACAGAGGGAAAGTCCAATACTTAGTTGCTTGGAAACATTTACCATCAGTACACAATGAATGGGTTGCTAAACACCATGTTAGGGCTCCAATCTTACTGAGAAAATTTCACTCCCAATACCCTAACAAACCTTGTTGATCTACTACCATGAAATCTTGAAATCTTGTGTATATTTGGGTTTGTTTTTTTTTTTACAGGTGGACCCTTTTGTTTTCTAAGGAGGGTAGCATGTCAGATCCTTAAAAGTGATACTGCCATTCAAGTGGAGGAAGGGGGGACTTGGATTTGATTTACTAGCATGGCCTGTGTCATCAGATATTTTACAACCTATATCCTGGTGCCAAGGAAGCCTGAGATTCCCTTTACCTGCAGGAATTTTTATGATAGCCATGTGGGTTGTCTCACTTTAAAGGGTACTGATGGGAATGCATGTTTGTTCGGGTTCTCAAGGGAAATAGAAAAGAAAACATCTTCACACTTGTGTATTGGCTGAAATCTGCATTCTGACTTAAAGGGAGGGGTCTCTACCACTTTAATCCTACTGCTTTGCCTAAGGGCATTCAGATTGTGCTTTAGCTGGATGGTTTTCACTTCTGCTTAATAAAAGAATCCTTTTGAACAACTACGTTTCAAGAGTTCGTACTTTCTTAAGTTGGAAGGAGAGGTGATCCTTACACTTAGGAGCTCTTAAAAGTATGTAAATACAACCTCAGATGAATAACAACACATGATACACCCCATCATCATTTATTTTAGAGATAGAAAGCCAAAATGGAGAAGACATATGTCAAGGTTCCTAACTAACGAGCCCAAGCAAATCAGAACTCCGAGATTCAGATCTCTCTCAAAGAACTTCTTTATTGGGCACATCATATCAGCATGATTAAATGTAAAACCAACTCTGAATATTTTCCGTGGTTTCATTATAGTTATAATAGTAAATAGTCCCCTCTCCAAGTGTCACAGGTCACATTGTCCAATTAGGTTCACTGGTGGGCTCTCTAGGCACTACTCTCCATTCTCATCTGACACTTGTTGATATGACCTTGGTTCTCACAAGATAGAGGGGTGTTGTGGAAGTGCATTCCAACCTCCTTCCCCCCTCCCATACTGTGTGGCAACTGAGAACCAACAAAATGGCTTTTGCCAGATTCGGTTTGAAGTTGACAATCAGATCTCCCCTAGTGAGTTAGAAGTACCTCGAAAACATCAAGTACAGACAGATTAAGTCCCTATTAGCTGTTAGAGACTGTAGCTAGCCAGCGAGCACACAAGTAAATAATTCAGCAGGATTCATTTATAGAAGAAGCTTCTTTATATACAATAATATAAAACATGATACATGTATATAATACCCATGCAGCTCTTGCAACATGGTAGTAAGTACAAGGACAAGAAGTAGAAGTAGAAGTAAAAGCAAGGACAAGAACTAGAAGCAAGCTTATATACACAGAACAGTTAAGCTAAGCCATGCCCAGGCTCCAAGCTCTTGACATGGCTCTCAGTCACCAAACAGTTCCCATTGGCTGACTTGTTGTTATGGCTATTCCAGTTTATAAATTCTTATATATTGACATTTGCCACCCCTCCCATCACCAGGTTATTCCTTTTTTTTTTTTTAATCATGGAACTTCTTGATTAACTTATTTGCTTTTATGTCCTTGCTCTTTACTCATGTAGCTTCTGACAGACGGTAAGCCTTCCACTGCACTGGGTATTGTAGCTTTGTACTTCGTAATGAGTTTCCCTTTCCACTATGATAGGACCTGGGGCTACCTGAGCTACTGGACTCAACTCCAATCCTATTACCGGCTTCAATAAGCAACTGTGAAAAACCAGATGCACTTTCCCTAGCAAACATGGGAGTTTCAGCGCTACTTTGACCGGGTGGATGATTTTTACGATGGGGAAAGTCGTATAAATTTAGGTCCCAGTTTTTTGCAAGGTAACTTCAGTTTCAGGTATTTGGGGGAGAGGTAGACTTTCTCTTCTATGTAAAACAGTCTCTGGGGGGCTCGTTTTTTGTCTGCTTGCTCTTTTTGGGTTTCTGCGGCCTTAGTTTATGCTCATTTCACATTTCCCAACACACACTGCAGTGAATCTACCCATTCTGTCAGACTCACTGATGAAGTGGGTTCCTGTGGGTATTCAGGCATGGGAACAAATTCTACCCCTGTAGCTACCTTAAATAGAGTGAGCCCTGTGCTGCTGTGCACAGCATTGCTGTACGTCTCCTCAGCAAATGGCAGTAGGTTGTGCCAGTTAATTTGCTGGTAATTGACATAGCACCTCAAGTACTGCTCTACCATTGCATTTATTTATTGATTGATTGATTGATTGATTGATTGCGATTTATATGCCGCCTTTCTCCCTAGGGACTCAAGGCGGCTTACAAAATGACAACTTCAATACAAATCACAATACAATACCAAATTAAAATCAGTAACCCAATTAAAAAACAATTTAAAATTATACCAGTGTATTTAAAATTATACCATTTGCATGTTCCTCTGCCCTATTTGTACTTGGATGCAAAACTGAATTAAACCCTGGGAAGACTCATTAGCTTAATAAATTCCCTCCAGAACTTGGCCGTAAATTGAACTCCTTGATCTGATATGATTCTCTTTGGATTCCATGCAATCGGTAAATATGTTTCATTGTGTGGCAACTGAGAACCAACAAAATGGCTTCTGCCAGGTTCAGTTTGAAGTTGACACCATGTATGAAAAGCTAAGTATACCCTTAATACTTCCATAGGTATGAAGAAGCTAAGTAGCAGCTAGGTTCTGCTAATAAGGTGCCCTTGATCAATTGATCCTCAGCAAATGGGACTACTTTTAGAAAAAACAATGTTTTAGGAATTTAATTGTCTCCAGCACTGAGGTGTGTGTTAACACAATGTCAAAGAGGAAAGATATCAGCGATAATCTTAGAGAAGCAATTGTTGCTGCCCATCAATCTGGGAAGGCTTATAAAGCCATTTCCAAACAATTTGAAATCCATCATTCTACAGTGAGGAAGATTATTCACAAGTAGAAAACATTCAAGACAGTTGCCAGTCGTCCCAGGAGTGGACGTCCTAGCAAATTCACCCCAAAGTCAGACTGTGCAATGCTCAGAGAAATTGCAAAAAATCCAGGAGTTACATTTCAGACTCTACAGGCCTCAGTTAAATGTTAAAGGTCATGACAGTGCAATTAGAAAAAAACTAAACAATATTGCCTTATGCTTATCAGAGGTGGAAATAAGACATTTTATAAAAGAGACTCTGGGAAGCTACAATAAAAGACTAAAACCACAGAGCAGACTTAAAGAACTTGGAAAATACGTTGGACTATCAGAGTATTGAGTAAATGCTGGAACTGGCTCATTTAAATAATTGAGTTTGTTTTGAAAGAAATGGATTTTGAGTGAAATAAATACCTGCTGGAAAAAAGGCAGCATGGAAATTTGAGAGAAGACCCCCATTTACTAATGATTTGAAACGTGGACTCTTTCTGAATTAGATTGTGGCTTTATTGTTTATTTCACCTTTATTGCTATTATGGCTGGAGTTGAAGGAACAGCTGTGGAAATAAGAGGACTTTTTTTAAAAAAAATTATTAAACAGTTTTTAAAAGTTTTTAACAATTTTCCTCTTTGCAACATCATTATACATCCGCTATGTTTCTGTTTTTGTACATATGGGTCTATTGTCCTTTATACATACTAAATTTACTGATTTATAAACATACATTTTATGTCGTATATATTTATAAGATTTATTACTATTTTCTGACTCCTAAATCTTCTTTGATATTTTCTTAACTTTTACATCTATCCTCTAACCATTTGTACCATACATTCCATACCAAATAGTATTCCGTTTCTTCTTTATCTTTTATTTCTTTTGTCAGTCTATCCATTCCAGCACTTTTCTTACCACACTTTCCTCTGATGGTATAGTATTATTTTTCCAGTTTTGTGCATACACAATTCTGGCTGTGGTTATTACATGTAATATTAAGTATTGTGTTTTTTTATCATAATTTCCTGTAAGTATGCCTAATAGGAATAATTCCGGTTTCAGTTCTATTTGCTGTTTAATTATCTCCTCAAGCCACTTTCTTATTCTAATCCAATATTTTTTTTGCTATGGCATACTTCCACCACATGTGGTAATATGTTCCCTGAGTTTGTCTGCATTTCCAGCAATCTGGTGCTGTGTTCAGGGACATTTTGGTCAATCTCGCTGGTGGAAGGTGCCATCTGTAAAACATTTTATACAGGTTTTCCTTATAAGCTGTTGACATGGTCAATTTGTAATTTTTTTCCCCAGGATTTCTCCCATTTCTCTAATTCTATTCTTGAATTCTTGAATTTCTCTAATTCAAAATTTTTGGCCAGGTTATCATAGTTTCTTTGACTACCTCCTCCTCCATTCTATATTGCAATAAGTAATTGTATATTTTCGTGATCAATTTTTCTTCTGTGCCTTGTAAAATCTTATCCAATTCTTGTGGCTCTTTGTAGAATCCATATAGAATCCGTATAGAGTCTTTCTTGTATCTGATTTGAATCTGCATAAATGGCCACCAATCAATGTCTATACCCTGATATTTTAGTTCTTGTTTTGTTTTTAGTTTCCCCTGGTCATTTAACAGGTCTTTATATTGTATTATTTTGTCTATATCTAATGCATTTGGGTAGATTAACGCTTCCATTGTTGATAACCAATTTGATGTTTTGTTGTAGTGATTCTTTTTGATTTTTGCCATATTTGTAATAATGTCTCTGAAAATAACTGTGTGATTTGTTTTTCCCATCCCATATGAATGCATGCCAGCCAATTTGTAAATTGTGTTCTTCTAATGTCAAAATCCTTTTGTTTTTGTCTATCTAATCCTTAATCCATGTAAGCGGTGTTGCCTGGTAATAGATCTCCCAATCTGGGAGCCTGAAGTCTCCTTTCTCTCTGCTTCTGTAATAATTTTATTTTTTTTTCAAAAGTTTTTTTATTTATAAATATAGACTAAACAAATACTTTTTGTAATAATTTTAATTTAATCCATGGTTTTTTCCCCAGCCAAATGTATTTTGTTGTTTATTTATTTAAGTCTTCAAAAAAAAAAAAATCCTTATATTTATTGGTACTACTTGAAATAGAAACAGCATTCTTGATAGTATATTCATTTTAATGGAAGCTATCCTTCCGATAAGTGACAGTTGTAATTTTTTCCAGTTTTCCAGATCCTTTTTTATTTGTTATATTATTTTGCTACAGTTGTCTTCTTTAAATGATAAACATTTTGCTGATAACCAAATTCCCAGATATTTTACCTTCTTGGTCACTTGCATGCCCATTCTTTCTTCCAATTCTCTTTCCTATTTTTTAATAAGATTTTTTGTTATTATCTTTGTTTTGTTCTTATTAATGTTAAGTCCTACTACTTTGCCGAATTCTTCTATTTTTTGAACTAATTTGGGTCCTGTTTCTAGTGGTTCTTCTAGAATGAATACCAAATCGTCCTCATTGGTAATTCATTCAGTCTCAATCACCTGATGCCTATTATCTTCTATATCTTTATATCTTCCAACTTTCTTTAAATTTCTTAATGAAACCGTTTGAATTTGTTCTATAGTTCCTCTAATCCCTAGATGGCACTCTTGTTCTCCTTGTAGTTTACAGGGTTTTTTCCATTTTTAAAGTTCGTAAAGTTTATAAAGTTGTAGGGTTTTTATAATCACCAGTTTAGTATAGTCACATATCCAATCCATCGCAAAACATATCATATATCACAGTCAATGTTCATTTAAGTATAAATCCGGAGTTTCTTTTTCTTTTTTCCCGTCTGTCTGTCTTCTCCTCCCTGCACTATCACTGGTTATTAGATAAATTCAGCTGCTCCGATCTCTTAGTCGCCACTGTCTTTGGGGTGGAAATCTTGCCTGACCCTTTAGAGTCTCAATTCTACAGCTAAACTGTTAGACAATAAATTTTTACTGCACTTTAGAGATATCTTCTCTCATCAATTACGTTGTGTTGCCTTTCTATATTCTCTTCCTGCTCTGCAGCTGTCACGATTCTGAATTGGCCAAGATGGCTGATTTCTTTTCTACCAGTCTCAAGGGGGTTCTCCTGTCCATTTGGAAGATCGCTCTTCTCTCCGACATCCTCCAAGTTTCCCCTCTGTCCGTTGATCCCACTGGGATTAACTGTGCCCTTTTTAGGGCCTCCCAACAGAAAAATTTGGGCAATGGGAACAGAGCCCCATTCCCTTGCTCCACTCCACAGTGATGTCACCGCCAGAAGTCCTGAGAGGACTTTTTAATGAGATGACTTCGTTGTTCCAAAATATTATGGATTCAATTCAGGGGTGAAATCCAGCAGGTTCTGGAGAACCAGTAGTAGAAATTTTGAGTAGTTCAGAGAACTGGCAAATACCACCTCTGGCCAGTCCAAGAGTAGGGCGGGAGTGGAGATTTTGCAATATCCTTCCCCCAGGAGTGGGGAGGGAATGGAGATTTTGCAGTATCCTTCCCCTGCAATGCCCATCAAGCCACACCCACCAAGCCACGCCCACAGAACCAGTAGTAAAAAAAATTGAATTTCACCACTGATTCAATTTATGGTATAGGTGAGAAAATGGAAAACATTCTGCAAAGAACAATGAACAAAGATCAAACTGCCCATGAACTGGTGAAAGCAACAGAAAGTCTAGATGAAATGGATTACTCAAGCCAGCAAACTGAACAGGAACAGGGAAAAATATGGATCAGAAAAACTAGCAAATGAAGCAACAGCTTGACAAAGAGGAAGATAAATGGCAAGCAAAAGGAGCGAAGAGAACAGATGGATTGGTCACATCAACAAATAAATCAAGGACTAAAGCAAAAAATAAGTCTGACAAACCAGCTGATGAAGGGAGAAAGACCGAAGAAAATAAAACAGACAAATAGACAACTGGAGACAGGAAGATACCTTTTTGATAAGGAGATTGGGACACGGTCGGACATCTGGGAGAATTGGCAGTATAAGGTTGTACTGGGAGAAAGTTTTAGATCAAACAAGCAAGATATAGATCAGTGGTTCTCAACCTTCCTAATGCTGTGACCCTTTAATACAGTTCCTCATGTTGTGGTGACCCCCAACCAGGGGTGGGTTCTAATTTTTTTTACTACCGGTTCTGTGGGCGTGGCTTATTTTGTGGGCGTGGCTTGGAGGTCATGTGACTGGGTGGGTGTGGCTAGCTGGTCATGTGACCGGGTGGCCATGGCTATGTGTATAGGGACTACTCAGAGGGCTGAAAAAAGTCATTTCTGACACTTTTGACTGGTCCTCACACTTATGACCATCCTCACGTTTATGCCCGTGCAGCATTCTTAACAACCATGTCACTCATTTCAGAACTGCTTCTCTTCACCATGGTGACAAGATAAGGCAAAAACGTAAAATGTGAGGACAGTCGTAAGTTCGAGGACTGGTCAAAAGTGCGAGGACCAGTCAGAAATAACTTTTTCAGCCCTCTGAGTAGTCCATATGCACAAAAGGACTACCCAGAGGGCTGAAAAAAGTCATTTCTGACTGGGCCTCGCACTTTTGACCAGTCCTCACACTTATGACCATCCTCACATTTATGCCCTGCAGCTTTCTTAACAACCATGTCACTCATTTCACAACTGCTTCTCTTCACCATGGTGACAAGATAGGGCAAAAACATAAAATGTGAGGACAGTCGTAAGTTCGAAGACTGGTCAAAAGTGCGAGGACCAGTCAGAAATAACTTTTTCAGCCCTCTGAGTAGTCCATATGCATAAAAGGATACAGCAATAGAGAGGGATGAAGGAAGGGAAGGGAAATTAGAGTAGGAGTGAGGGTAAGAGAGGGAGGGAGAGAGGAGGAGAAGGAGAAAGGAAGAGGAAGTAGGGAGGAGAAGAAGAGGGTGAGGAAGAGAAAGTTAGAAGGAAAGAAAAGAGAGAGGTGGTAGGTTTGAGGAGAAAGATTGCTGTACAATAAAAAAGATGAAAGGGAAGAAAGGCAACCCCAAACAAATATAAAGATATTAAGATAAAGAATGGTTAAACTTTAAAGAATAAAAGAGAACAAATAGGAATAAATAACAATAATTAGAAACACACATACAAACCTTCAATGTATTTTCTTTGAACAGAGTATTTGGCCGGTTCATAAATTTAAACAGTGTTTAGTCATTTCAATTAAATTTACAATTTCTATATTTCCTTTTTGCCATATTTATTCCTCATCTATTTTTGTAAAAAACCAATATTACCCTTCATCCTCATCTCTAATCTTAATCAAATTCAATTTTTCCCTTCTATTCTATATTATACCCCTTCCCATTGTCATCTATTTTTATATCCATCCTCACATTGGTTAATTATGTAATATTACAGTTGTTTAATATGAATTCAACATTTTAATATAAATCAATTAGTTATATAACTACCTTTTTTGTATATTAATCAATATGAACATGAATATTCCAATTATTTCCATGCAATCCAATTTCTTACACATTAATTAATTATATTTACCAATAATAATCAGCCAAATAATTTCCCCCATATATTCCTCCAAACCACAACTTAA
This sequence comes from Arizona elegans, assembly GCA_022577455.1. Taxonomy (NCBI): domain Eukaryota; kingdom Metazoa; phylum Chordata; class Lepidosauria; order Squamata; family Colubridae; genus Arizona; species Arizona elegans. Next base: position 164,823,077 of record JAKOOJ010000001.1, read on the forward strand.
CCATTTCTGCTTTCAACACAATATACAACTAATAGTATCTCAATTATTACAATTCCCTAGTTAAATAGAGCTTTTTTTCTTTTGTGTTTAAAAATCTCCTCTTTTTCCCTAAATTTCCTGTTGTTTGCACCTACCTTTTTTGGTGAGGAAAAAGAAATCTGCCTGCCTAATTTTCCAACGTGCAAAGCCAACAGCCTGCTTTACTTTCTCTTTCGTTTTTCAGTATAGGTAGGGGGAGAAAAAATCAGCACTCTTTGCAAGCAAGGAGCAGATCCATGAGCAAAACAGCTGAGAGCAAATCTAAGCAAGGGCTAATTAGCCTATGCTGAAGCTCCGGGGGCCAATAAAATTCCAAAAAAAACACCGAACCCTTTGTTAAATTGCTGGCTCCCCCGCCCCTCGCCCACCACTATTGATTGGCAATAAATAGTGGTGCGGAGGGGCGGGGCAAGCCAGCAATTTAACAAAGGGTTCGGCTGCACCACTGGCTCTAGGGCGGCCCTTTGAAGCCCCGCGGCAAGAATTTAAACAGTTTTTTTTCCTCTAGCCATCGGAGGCAGCAATAGATGGGGAGTGGGCGGGGTAAACGAACGGCCGGCGATCCAACAGAGCAGAGTGAGGGTGAGTGAAGGGGGGGGGAGAGGGCTTTGGCGACCCCTGTGAAATGGCCGTTCGACCCCCAAAGGGGTCGCGACCCCCAGGTTGAGAACCGCTGATATAGATGAAGCTAGAGACGAAGATGAGGAGTGTGGGTGGCAAATTAAAAAATGGATAAGAATTGAAGCACTAAAGAGGAGAAGAGATGATGGATATGAAGAATTGTTCTTTAAATATTAAAGTAGCCTGATTGTAAGCTGAAAGAGGCAGAAATAAAATTAGATACGGAAAATATTAGAATATAATTTTTTATAGAATGAATAAAAATAATAGAAAGATTAGAAATTTACACTTTAGGCATTTTTTAATGTATGTTTAAATCAGGGGTGAAATGCTCCCGGTTAGGACCGGATCGCCCGATCCGGTAGTGATGGAGGCGAGTGGTTCGGAGAACCGGTAGCAAAAATCCCTGCCCCACCCCATGCCCAGCTGAGCCGCACAATCATCAGAGGCTTTTTTTTTACTTTTAAAAGCATTTTTTCTACAACCTCTTCGGCCAAAAAAATGCTTTTAAAAGTAAAAAAAAAAGCCTCCGATGATCGCACGGCTCAGCTGGGATCGTCAAAGACTTTTAAAAGAAAAAAAACCCTTTTTTTCTTTTAAATGCCTCTGACGATCCAAGCGGAGTTGTTTGATCGGCAGAGACTTTTTTTCTTTTAAATGCCTCTAACGATCAGGCAACTCAGCTTGGATCGTCAGAGGCATTTAAAAGAAAAAAAGGGTTTTTTTTTCTTTTAAATGCCTCTGACGATCCAAGCTGAGCTGCTTGATTGGCAGAAGCATTTAAAAGAAAAAAAGTCTCTGCCGATCAGGCAACTCAGCTGGGATCGTCAGAACCTTTTGAAAACATTTTTTTACAACCTCTTCGCTAAAAAGGTTGTAGAAAAAATGGTTTTAAAAGTAAAAAAAAAAAATGGCCATGCCCACCCAGTCACATTACCCCCACCATCAAGCCACGCCCACATAACTGGTAGTAACAAATTTTAGATTTCACCACTGGTTTAAATAATATAAGGATTACTTAAATTTGATAAATGTGATAGAGATTACTAACATTGTTAGTGTGAATTGGATTAATATGAATGATACACAGAAACAAGTTTGCCTATACATAATAGAGAAGTGTTTAGATTGAACAAGAAACATATAGATGAAAGTAGAGGTAAAGATGAGGAATTAGGCATTTTTTGTTTATGTATGTTTAAACAATATAATGAGGATTACTTAAATTTGATGAATGTGATAGAGATTATTAATATTGTTACTGCGAATTGGATTAATATGAATGATACCCAGAACCAACTCTGTCCACACACAATATGGATGTATATTTAAAAAATAATTAATATATATATATATATATATATATATATATATATATATATATATATAAAAGAAAAAAACTAAACAAGTATGGTTTGTTTGGAAGGGTTCCCAGGAAAAAGCCTTTTCTCTGTAAAAAGAACATGGCAGTATGGGTCAGGTTTGCAAAGTTGCAGCTGAACAAATCAAGACTTCTGGAATACTGTCCTTTGGACAGATGAGACCAAACTGAAGATGTTTGGCCATAATGCACAGTGCTATGTTTGGCAAAAACCAAACACAACATATCAGCAGAAACATCTCACATCAACCATCAAGCACAATGATGGAGGGGGTGATGATTTGGGCTTGTTTTGCAGCCACAGGACCTGGGCATCTTGTGGTCGTTGAGTCAACCATGAACTCCTCTATATATCAAAGTATTCTAGAGACAAATGTGAGGCCATCTGTCTGACAGCTAAAGCTTAGACAACATTGGATCATGCATTGCAACAGGACAATGATACTAGCAAATCTGAAACAGAATGGTTGAAAAAAGAATCAAGGAGTTGCAAAGTCAAAATCCAGACATCATCCAGATTGAATGATGTGCTGTGACGGGACCTCAAGAGAAGTGTGTATAAACGCCCACAAACCTCAATGAATTGAATGTTGTAAACAAAAGTGGGCCAAAAGTCTCCACAATGATGTGAGAGTCTGATGAAGTCATACAGGAAATGATTACTTCATGTTAATGCTGCTAAACTGATTCTATAAGCTATTTAATGATAAAGTATACTTAGTTTTTCACATATGACGTTATCTTTTTTACATGAGTTTTTATTTCTTGAGTTGGGTAATTTTGATTTTCTTAATTAGAAGATTATGATTTTATGAATGCTTGCTTACTTTTCCTGCCAACGTAGGATTCATTTTAGGCTCCAAAATCCATTCTGGGACCTAATGCTAAACTCCAGAAAGGCCTGGAGAGAGCAAAACAAAAAACAAAAAAACAGGCCCCACCGGAAGTTGCCAAACGGGCTGTTTCCAGCCTCTGGAGGGCTGGAGTGGGTGTGGCCTGCATCCAGCCTGTGGGTGGTCAGTTTGACACCCCTGCTCGTGTCTCAACATCTTTTTTATAGTGTGGTGACCAAACCTGGATGTAGTATTCTAGTTGTGGTCTTACTAAGGATTATAGAGTGGTATTAATACCTCACGTGATTTTGTCATTTCTTTCTTTGAAATTCAATCTTATAGCTGGATCATATCTATTTCCATCCTATCCTGATTTAGAATATGACAGATTTTAAGTCTATCAACTTGAAGGCTAAGACAGTGAATGCCCTGCATGGTGTTTACCAAATGGTTAGCAAAGATGACAAGACTTGAAATGCAATACATCTGTAGAATGGGTAGAATTGAATTCTTATGGACCTCAAAGCATCTCATACACTGATTGGCAAAACATAAGTTGATAAAACAGAAGCAGAATACAAACTCAAAAGTAATTTGTGCAAATTGTATTTGTAAATGCAGAAAACACTGTACAATTCCACTGCAGCTGAAAGTTGATATTGTTAGAAAATTAAGTTTGTCTGTTGATTCAAAGCAAAAGTTATTTTGTGGGAATTTGGTAAATTGTTTTGTATTGCCATTAATCATCATCACCAGTTACCATCATAAGTATCATCATCAAAAGGCAGATTGACAATAATATATGGACACATAGAGAGAGCGTATGTATACCTGGGTGTCAACACACACAAAATATGTACACAGACACACAGACGTACTAAATTTCCCATTCAGATTTTAGCCTATATCATCTCAACGTGTGGATGACCTCGGTCGTGTTTGGCCTGCCCACCTCTGTTCTCGCCTCTAAATAGCCATATTCTAAAGTGGCACGAAGCAGCACTCACCAAGGCCAAGCAACAAGCAACGTTTCAGTAGGGGGACCATTCCCAAAGCCATGGCTCCAGTAGAGGAATGAAGACTGTCGACGCCAAGGGACTTTATTTTAAGCAACAGGAATCTTTGACGAACAAATCATTCCAAAGAAAGACGGCGCTGCAGACGTCAAGGGGAGGACCAAATGCAATCAATTCAACCTCGTGAAAAGTCTCCACTAAAATACGAACTGTAGCAAACGAGCCCAAGAGCCGTCCCTTCGCTCTTCTTCGAGGAAGGATCGCTAACTGTCACGAAGGGCACGTGGAAAGGGAGGGAGTTCTGATTGGATCGTTTCGGGGAGGGCAGAGGAAGAGCGAAGGAATAATTTTTGTTTTCCTTCTTCCTCCAGTGCCGTGCTGTTGCTACGAGGGGGAGCTTGTACCAGACTCCGTCGCAAGCGTAAGCAACATGCGTAACAGAATATTTAAAATAAACTGAGTTGTGCTGGAGGAACCGTAGTTTTTTTGTCCTGTGGGTTCTACTTCTGAGACTGCCTGAAGATGGTTTAACCATGTTTTATTATTCATTCAAAAGATCAAAGTTGAAAGAGAGAGCGGAGTGCGGAGAGTCGCCAAGAGTCGAAAGCAAAAGACAATAAACTCTAATGTTATCCAGCCGCCAGTGTTGTATGACCGGGGATAGTATGACGGGCCGTTTCTCGGCGAGGAACGGGAAAGCCACCTTGACAGTTTTGTGTCTTATCTCTGATACAGTACTCCGTCCCCCCTCCCCCCCGCGATGGAGAAAAGAGCAGTTTCTTATTTTTCTGAAGGCAAATAATTTTTAAACTATTCTTGGTTTAATAAAACCCTTTAATAAAACACACAACATTGTGCAGTTAAAAAAATATATATTCTACCCATTCAGACAAAATTGTATACCTTTGAAAATATGCTATCCAAGATTTCTAAGTGTCCTGATTAATGCTAGAAGCATATCTACTTGAGCATCTCTAACTAAATGGCTTTCCAGCCTCTGGGATGTAGTCGATCAGGTCCTAGTGATTTGAACTAGTCTAGAATAGACAGGTGTTCTCTTACTATTTTCTTGCCTATTTTAATTTGAATTCCTAGTCTGTTTTACAGCTATGTTTTTGTTAGATTGGGCTTTTTTTCTTTTCTTTTTTTGTATGAAGACAGATGCAAGGAAAGAATTAAGCAGCTCTGCCTTCTCTCTGCTGCCCATCACTTCCTTGCCATCTTCTCCATTACCGGACCTGGGTTTACCTGAAATTTGTTATTCCCATTGAAATGCTCAGAACAGGGGTGAAACGTAAAATTTGTTACTACCGGTTCTGTGGGCGTGGCTTGGTGGGGGGTTAATGTGACTGAGTGGTCGTGGCCAACTTTTTATTTTATTTTAACTTTTCAAAGCATTTTTTCTGCAAATGCAAAAAAATGCTTTGAAAAGGCTCTGCCGATCAGGAACACAGCTGGGATCATCAGAGCCTTTTCAAAGCATTTTTTTTACCACCTCTTCCGCTGAAGAGGTTGCAGAAAACAATGCTTTAAAAGTCTCTCTGATGATCCCAGCTGGGTTGCCTGATGGTCAGAGCCTTTTCAAAGCATTTTTTAAACCACCTCTTCCCCGGAAGAGTTTGCAGAAAAAGATGCTTTGAAAAGCCTCTGAGATGCCAGCTGAGCCGCGCGATCATCAGAGGCTTTTTTTTACTTTTAAAAGCATTTTTCTTTTTTTTTTATTTAAAAAGTTTTAACAATCATTACAACAATTTCCCCCCCTCCCATCCCCCCACCCCCCCTCCGACACCCACCCCCCAGACTTCCCAGAGCAAAAACAGGGTATAGCATAACAAACATAAGCTAAAATAAACTTTCTGTGGTCTCCAAACTCCCCCTTGCTCTTTAACTCCCCTTTCAACTAACTAAACATATTCAAAAAGGAAATATAGATTTCATTCATAAGCTATTTGAAACTTTTTAGTCCAATATTCGTTTTGAATATAGTCAATCCATCTTCTCCATTCCAATATATATCTTTCATTTGAATGGTCCTTCAAATACGCTGAAATTTTAACCATCTCTGCTAAATTCACTACTTTTAGTGTCCATTCTTCAACAGTAGGCAAGTCTTCCTTCTTCCAGTACTGTGCCACCAAGAGTCTGGCTGCTGTTATTAAATTTAAAATCAACTTAGTCTCTATAACAGTACAATCTGTAATTATGCCTAACAGAAAGAACTGTGGAATAAATTTTATCTTCTTTTTGAGAATATTTTGAATAATCCACCATATTTTAATCCAAAATGCCTTAATTTTTTTACATGTCCACCATATATGATAATACGTGGCATCATCACATTCACATCTCCAACACTTAGGTTGCACACTTGATACATACAGGCTAGTTTTTTAGGATCCAGATGCCATCTATAAAACATTTTATAAAAATTCTCTCTTAAGTTTTGGGCTTGCATGCACTTCACATTTCTAACCCATATTTTTTCCCATGTTTCCATCATTATTGGTTCTTCAATATTTTGTGCCCACTTTATCATACAGTCCTTAACTAACTCCGTTTCTGAATTTATTTCTAGCAACGCATTATACAACCTTTTTATATGCATTTGACTTTGATCTCTAATCTGTTTTACCAAGGTCTCCTCATTTTGGAGAAAACCAATTTTCTGATCTTCTCTCCATCTAGCTTGCAACTGTACATATTGAAACCATGCTTGAATTGTCCTTTCTTCTCTTAGTTGATTCAAAGATTTTAATTGTAGTATACCTCTTTCCTTGTTAAGAAGGTCTTTATATGTAATCACATCCTGCCTTTGCTATATTCTCTATCGAGTGTCTGGGTATTGCCCACAATGGTAACTTCTCGTTTAGTTTATACTTGTACTTTTTCCAGACACGCAATAGAGCATTCCTTAATATATGACTTTTAAAAGTCTTGTCCACTTTCTTATCATATAATAAATAAGCATGCCACCCATAAACCAAATCATATCCCTCAATATTCAAAATTCTTTCTTCTGTTAAATTCATCCAATCACTCATTGCTGATAGAACAGCTGCCTCATAATAAAGTCTTAAGTTAGGCATTTTGAGACCTCCTCTTTCACATGTCTCCTGCATTATTTTTTGTTTTATTCTCGCTCTCTTCCCTGCCCAAACAAAATTATTAATACCCTTCTGCCATATCTTCAAATTCTCATGTTTTTTAAGTATTGGTATCATTTGAAAAAGAAACAAAAACTTAGGCAAAACATTCATTTTTACTGCTGCTATTCTTCCTAGCAAAGATAATTGTAATTTTTTCCAGTTTTCCATCTCTCTCTGTATTTTTTGCCACAACGGATCATAATTATACTTAAATAATTTCGCATTTGATATCATAATATAGACCCCTAAATACTTAACTTTTTTTACAATTTCAAATCCTGTTAGTCTTTCTAATTCTTCTTTTTGATTTATAGTCATATTTTTAGTTATTATCTTCGTTTTCCCTGCATTTATTTTAAATCCAGATACTTGTCCATATTGATTAATTATATCCATTAGACCTACAACCGACTGTAATGGTTGGGTTAAAGTAACAACCAAGTCGTCTGTGAATGCTCGTAATCTATAGTTATACTGCCTAATCTTAATTCCACTTATTTTGTCCGACTCATGTATCTTACTTAACAAAAATTCCAAAGTCAAAATAAACAATAATGGAGACAAAGGACATACTTGTCCTGTTCCTTTTTCTATATTAAAAGTATCTGTTAAACTACCATTAATTATTATTTGCGCTGTTTGTTTCTGATATATTGCCTTAATAGATTTTGTGAAATGTTCCCCAAACTGCATCTTTTCTATTATTTTCAATAAAAATTGCCAATTCAATCGATCAAATGTTTTGTCTGCATCAAGAAATATCAGCACCGCAGGGATTTGGTTGTTCTTCCCCAAATTCTCCAATAGGTTAACAACTTGCCTTACATTACTCTTCATTTGTCTACCATTTATAAAACCAGTTTGATCATTATGAATCATTTGTTGCATGACTGTCATTAACCTATTTGCTAATATTTTAGCAAAAATCTTATAATCTGTATTTAAGAGTGATATAGGCCTATAATTTTTTGGCTGGATGTGGTCTTGCTCCTCCTTTGGAATCAGAGAAATATAAACTGTCCTCCAAGATGGGGGTACATCTCCTCCAGATTGTATATTAGTAAATAATTCTTTAAGTGGTCCCACCATTTCTAACTGCAAATGTTTATAATAAGCAGCTGTCAAGCCATCCGTCCCAGGAGCTTTACCCACTTTCAACTGCTTAATTGCAGACATAATCTCCTCAGTGGTTATTGGTTGATTTAAACCCTCCCTTTGCTCTTTTGTAATTGTAGGAATATACTCTTTCTGTAGATATCTATCTATATCTGTACCTTGAATTTTATCACCAGCATACAACCTCGTATAAAATTCTAAAAATGCTTTTTTAATCATATTTTGCTGATAAATCTCTTTACCTTTATATTCTATTTTCTCTATGGTCCGTGACTTTTGTTTTTTCCTTAACAAATATGCTAACCACCTCCCTGGTTTATTAGCATTACAAAAAGTATTATGTTTAGCATATTGCAAATTAGTTGCGACCTGATCTGCCATTAACATATTATATTGCCCTCGCAATAAATTAATTGCCTCTTTTATTTTCTTATCTGCTGGATTCAATATCAAAGCTTGTTCTTTTTTTCTGATTTCCTCTTCTAAATCGAACTTCTGGTGGCACCGCAGGTGCCAAGGACGCTCTTTTCTTGAGCGCCAGCCCCGCAATCTCGTAAAGCCGCTAGAACAGCGCAAATCAGCTATCTAGCGGCTTGAAAACTTTCTCCCCGGGAAAAGGGGAGGAAGAGAGCAGACGGGCATAGGTAGAGCTCCCCAAGGAGCCCCAGGAACAATTCTGGGGTTCGAAGGGTAAGAGCTCCCAGGAAGCCCAACAGAGCTCCGGATCCGGGACGTTTCTGCTTCAAGCAAAAGAAGACACCGCGCCACCCCTCCAAACAATGCTTGGAATAAACATCATTCGGAAGCAGGCTGAGCAAACTCAGGAGAGATCAGATCTGCAAGTACTGAACTTTAACTCCAAATGTGTATTACTTCCTTCTGACTTATTAAGGGGAGAAAGTGAAACCAAGATGGCAATTGAGCTTTAATGGGGCGTGAAAGTGAAAGTTAAAAAGGAAAGTTTCTTTTAGTGTTGGCAACCCCTGTTCAAAATTAGAGATTTGTGTTTTTTTAAAAAAAAAGAGAAGATCAAAGATTACAGCAGAGATTTTTTAAAAAAGGATTGATATTATTTAAAGACTGATTTCTGGATTTGGTGGATCTATTGTTCTGGCAGCTGATTAAATTTAAATTGGGAACTAAAAATGGCTTCAAAACAAATTAAGGCTATTGTCCCCAAAAGTGCTGGGACTTCGCCAACTCAAACGTCCAGATTGCAATCTCTCTCTGTTCCAACGGAACCAACAATATTAACATTTGAAATGTTGCAGGAAGCCCTCAAAACACAAGCCTCTGTTACAGAAAAAAAATTGATTCAATGTTTCAGAAGCAAACTCGAGAAGTTGCTGAAGAAATAGCTCAGGTCAAAGAGACTATTCAAAAACGAAACCAAGAAATTAGAGAAGATATTATTATGGCAGTACAAGGATTGGCAAGACACTTTGAAGCAATAGATGATAAAGTGGAAGAAATTAAGCAGTCTAATGAGAACTTGGAAAATAAAATGGGGGAGGTCCAGGACAAGATGGAAAGAGCAGAGGCAGATGTGATAATGATACAATATAGAGACATGGAATTTGCTCTGAGAATAAAAGGCCTCAAGGAAAATAAGCAAGAGAATTTGAGAGAGTTCTTTTCAGAAGCATTTGCACAGATAATGGAAGATCAAAAAGCAAATTTTGAATGGCAAATTGACAAAATTCATCATGTCAATTCATGGGTGGCCAGACAGAAACATCTACCAAGAGACATAGTAGTTTATTTTACAACAAGGAGATTACGCAATGAAATCCTACAAGTCACTTTTAAAAATAAACTTCAGGTGCAGGGGCACTGAAAGAAATTCCCCCCAAAATGTTGAGAGACAGAAAGGATTATGCCTTTCTGGTGGAAGAACTGAGATACCGTCAGATACAGTATAGATGGGAAGTTATTTATTTATTTATTTATTTTATTTGGCTTATATGCCGCCCTATCTCACAATGGACTCAGGGCAGCTCACAACAATAAAACACAAGCCACAATAAAAATAAAGACTAAAATCTAAAAAATTTAAAATTAACCCATTAAAACCCTTAAAACCCCATCATCAGACCAGGTCAAGGGATTTGAAAAGCCAAGTTTTTAATTCCCGGCGGAAGGTGCGAAGGTCAGGCGCTAGTCGGAGCTCCAAGGGGAGTTGATTCCAGAGGGTGGGCGCCCCAACCGAGAAGGCTGTACCCCTGGGGGCCGCCAGCCGCCACTGTCTAGCTGACGGCACCCTAAGTAGGCCCTCTCTATGGGCGTGAACCAGGCGATGGGATGTTGTTCCTGGCTGTAGGTGGCCCGCCAAATATCCTGGTCCTAAGCCATGTAGGGCTTTATAGGTCAACACCAGTACCTTGAATCTCACCCGGAGGGCAACTGGTAACCAATGCAAACCACGCAGGAGGGGTGTAACATGGGAGTATCGGGATTCTCCCATCACAACCCACGCGGCTGCATTCTGCACCAGCTGAAGCCTCCAAGTGGTCCTCAAGGGCAGCCCCATGTAGAGAGCATTGCAGTAGTCAATCCGTGAGATGACCAGCGCATGCGTAACTGTGCATAGGGCATCTCAGTCCAAGTAGGGACGCAACTGGCGCACCAGACATATCTGGGCGAATGCCCCCCTGGTCACGGTCGTTATCTGGTCTTCTAAGCTCAACCGTGAATCCAGAAGGACGCCCAAGTTGCACACCAAAGGGCAAAACTTCACCCCCTATAGTCAGCAATGGCACCTCTCCCCTGAACCGAGATGCCGGTACCCACAGCCACTCGGTCTTGGCTGGGTTGAGTTGCAATTTGTTTCTACCCATCCAGACCCGTACCGCTTCCAGGCACCGGGCCATCACATCGAGGGCATCACTGGGTTGGTTCGGGGTGGAAATATAAAGCTGAGTATCAGCATACTGATGATACCTCACCCCAAAACCACGGATAATCTCCCCTAGTGGTTTCATATAGATGTTGAACAGGAGAGGCGAGAGAACCGACCCGAGGCACCCCACAGGTGAGGGGCCTCAAGGTCGATCTCTGCCCCCCCGCCAACATCGCTTGTGTTCGACCCGAGAGGTAGGAGGAGAACCACCGTAAAACAGTGCCTCCCACTCCCAACCCCTCGAGGCGACGCAGCAAGATACCGTGGTCGACGGTATCAAATGCCGCCGAAAGATCCAGAAGGACCAGAACAGAGGAATGACCTCTATCCCGGGCCCTCCAGAGATCATCCACCAGTGCGACCAATGCCGTCTCCGTGCTGTACCCAGGCCTGAAACCCGATTGGTACGGGTCGAGGTAATCCACTTCATCCAGGACCAGCGGGAGCTGACATGCAACCACATTCTCAACAACCTTCGCTAAAAAGCGAAGGTTGGAGACTGGACGAAAATGATTTAATATAGCTGGGTCCAAGGCCAGCTTCTTGAGGAGGGGCCTCACCACCGCCTCCTTCAAGGCGGTCGGGAAGTTTCCCTTCCTCAAAGAAGCCGCTATCACTGCCTGGATCCAGCCTCGTGTCACCTCCCGGGCCGAATAAACCAACCAGGAGGGACACGGGTCCAACACACAGGTGGCAGCACTCAGCTTCCCCATGATCCTGTCCACTTCCTCTGGGGTAACAGAATCGAACTCTTCCCAAAACACAGGACCCGCTGTCTCACCCCCATCTAACTCTGTCCAGTCAGAGTCCAAGCCGTCCCGAATCCAAGCGATTTTGTCCGACAGGTGCTGACCAAACAACTCTGCTCGCCCCTGTAAAGGATCTTTCCTCACCCTCTGATTTAAGAGGGAGCGGGACACCCTGAACAGGGCAGCCGGGCGATTCTCTGCGGATGCAATGACATCGGTTTAGTAGCAGTGCTTTGCCGCCGCCAACTCCACCAGGTAGGCCCGTGTGGCCAACCTTAATTGAAATCGGTCGGATTCGGAACGGCTTGCTCTCCAACAGCTCTCTAGGCCTCGTCTACGCCACTTCATCTCCCGGAGCTCCTCGGTAAACCAGGGAGCCGGCTGGGATCTGCGACGAGTCAGAGGCCACAAAGGAACGACCCGGTCGAGCCCCGGTAGCAGCCTCTTCCCAGGCCTCCACCAGGGTTATGACCGGGGCATGGGAGAGAGAGAGAGGGATCATCCCAAGCTCCTTCTGGAACCTCTCAGGATCCATCAGGCGCCTGGGGTGGAACCAGATGGTCAGTTCCTCCTCCCAGCGAGGAGGGGCAGCATAATGGAAGCCTAGCCGAAGGAGATAATGGTCGGTCCATGACAGGGGATAAATAGTAGGGGATCCCCCACCGAACTCATCTCGCCACTGCTCCGAGACAAAAAACAAATCGGGTGTGTGCCCCCCCCCATGAGTCAGGCCCTGGATAATCTGAGTCAGGTCCATAGCTGCCATGGAAGCCATGAACTCCCGAGCCACACCCGACGCCACACCCAGGGACGACAGATTGAAGTCCCCCAGAACAATAAGCCTGGGAAACTCCACCACCAGCCCCGAGAGGGCGTCGAGCAGCCCGGGCAGGGCTGTTGACACGCAGCTGGGAGACAGGTACGCAATCAACAAGCCCAACTGACCATACTGGCCCCACCTCATGAGGAGGGCCTCACATCCATCAATCTTAGGAGCAGTGACCTCCCGCGGACTAAGGACCTCCCTAATAACCACCGCCACCCCCCCTCCTCTACCCTGGGCTCTTCGCTGGTGCAGCACCCGGAAACCTGGTGGGCACAATTCAGTCAGAGGGACACCCCCCTCTGAGCCCAACCAGGTTTCCGTAATGCATGCCAGGTCTGCAGTTTCCTCCTCAATCAAATCACGAATGAGGGGAGCTTTATTGACCACAGACCTAGCATTAAAATAGACAATCCCTCAAACCCCCAGGAGATCGGATAGAACTTGGAGGGTCGGAGCGCACCACTGCTCGAAGATAGCGGGGGCAGGCTCCCAAAGTCCAGGTCCACTAGACCAGTTCCAGCTGGTCTAGTGGTGAATTATTCAGGAGAAAGATACCGTCTCAATTCAGTGTGGAAGGCAAGAGATTTCTATACCAATGTATTAAAGGCTGGATGCCCTCAGCCCCAGGAAGCTAGAAGGAAGACGGAAATAGAGGGGGCAAGAAAGGGGGAGAAAGAAGAATTGTTGGCACAGGCCCAAAAGGGTGATTTGATTATTCAAAAAGAATTAATACAATTTTCGACTACTGTTCAAGCTCTGGAGATAGAAGAACCTAAGGATCAAAGACAGACTCGAGCGGCAGCTAAGCGTCAAGAAGAATTAAGAGTGCAGCAACTTCAAATGATTCAAGATACTACAAAAACAGAAGCAGTGGGAGGAGCAAGGCCAAAAAGTAAAATGCATGGAGATTTCCAGCAGATGTTCCAAGTGCTTCAGAGGGCCAAGAATGGCAACTAGATTTTTGATCTGGAATGTTAACGGCCTAAATTCACCACAAAAGAGGAGAAAAATATTTCATTATTTGAAACAGTTTTAAAATGATGTAATTTGTTTACAAGAGACTCATATTAGAAGTAAAGATCAAAAATACTTAATAAATGCAAGGTTAGGTATATATTTTGTTGCATCTGCTCCTGAGAAGGAGAATGGTATAGTTATATACCTAAAAAAAGACTTAATTGCCAAATTAATTGAAGCAGATGATCAAGGAAGATTTATAGCAATTGAACTTTTAATAAAAGGAGAAAAAATACTTTTAATTGGAGTCTACGCACCGAACCAACAACAGGAAAAATTTTATAAGCTTTTACATTCCAAGTTATTACAATGGGACTATAAATCATGTATTTTATTGGGTGATTGGAATGGAGTTTTGGACACTAAAAAAGATAAAAAGGGGCTCTTGCAGAAGATTTCAACGTGTGTCAGATTGCCAAAATCGGTTTTTGAAATGATGGAGGATATGGAACTGAGAGATATCTGGTGAGAGAGAAACCCCGAAGAAAAAGACTTTACCTTTTTTTCTGATAGACATCAATCTTTCTCAAGGATTGATTTTATATTAATTACAAATGATTTCTTTTCCAGAGTGAAGAAGACGAAGATTTGTCCAAGAGTTTTAACAGATCATAGTCCAGTCTGGATGGAATTAGAGTATGGAAGGGGATCTAAGAGGTTTTGGAGGTTAAATGAAAATCTGTTTATATATGAGGAAAATGTAAAAGAATGTAAAAAATTTATGAAAGAATTTTTTATTATAAATATGCATAAGGGTACATCTATGGAAATGGTTTGGGATGGAAGCAAAGCATATATGAGAGGCATTCTGATATATTTGAATAATAAATATAGACGCAAACAGGAAAAAAAAGGAAGGATTTAAAAGCATTTTTTCTGCGGAAGAAGTTGTAGAAAAAAATGCTTTTAAAAGTTAAAAAAAAGCCTCTGATGATCGTGCGGCTCAGCTGGGCATGGTGGGGGGTGGGCGCAGGGATTTTTGCTACCGGTTCTCCGAACCACCCGCCGCTATCGCTACCGGATTGGGCGATCCGGTCTGAGCCGGGAGCATTTCACCCCTGGCTCAGAAACTCCAGACACTGGGATAAGATGCCCACAGCATCACTTAATTAACCTGGACAGAAATGTATAATTAGGAATGAATAATTAGGAATAATTGGAATGATATGTGGGAATGACTTTGAGACATGAGAAGAGATGTTGTCTAGGGAATAATCAGATAAAATTGTTGAGGGATGGAGATCCCACAACTGCTTAACAGACAGAGAAAGAAACTTAAAAAGGATCTACCCTAGTTTATTAGGCTGTAAAAGGAGATCTGAACTTTCAGACTTTAAAGTTTCTGCTAATATACTTTTATAATAAGGTAATGTAGAATCAGTTCATCTGGTCCATTTCCTGTGGTCTACCTAGGAAGGCAGACAATATCGTACCCCATGGTAATCTCACCCAGGAGCCTCACATAGATGTTGAATAGAAACATAGAGAGCAACAAATTCCATGGCACCTCACATAGTAGAGGCTGAGTAAGGGAGCTCCTCCCCAATCATCACCAACTGAAACTGACCCTGGGAGATGAACTCCCACGATACAGTGCCACTCAATCCCAATCCCTATAGGCAATCCAGAAGGAAGCCATGGTCTGATGGTATTGAAAGCCAATCTGCAGTGAAGTTGCAGTTTCCTAGGAAGGAATGAGGTGAGATGACACAGTAGATCAAGTAGGACAAGGATGGATGCACAACCCTCATACTGCCCTTGCCAGAGATCATCCAAAAGTGTGATGAGAAAGTTTCTGTCTCATATCCAACTAAAAGGGATCTAAATAATCTACTTCATCCAAGGTTCTCAGAAGCTACTGCATGGCCATCTTCTCAACTACCTTTCACAGAAAGAGATTAGATACTGGACTAAAATCGAGGGCAGAAAAATTTATTTATTTGTTTGTTTGTTTGATTGATTGATTTATATGCCGCCCTTCTCCGGAGACTCAGGGCGGCTTACAATGCATTAAGCAATAGCCTTCATACTTTTGTATATACCTGCTTGCTACTAAAATAAAATAAAATGGTAGGAGGAGAGGTGGAGATGGAAAGATAAGTCATAGAAAAAGAAAAAAAGACTGGGGAAAGGAAAAGGAGAGGAAGATTGAAAAAATTAAAAGAGAGAGCAGCCCAGCTGCACCCGAGAGGCCTGAGAGAAGCCCAACTGCACCCAAGGCCAACCCAAGAGACCAGAGGCCCATCAAAATGAGGTGAGCAGAGAGGCAAACTAACTGCAGGCAGCAAAGCCAATGAGCCAATGAGCAAGTGGGACCAGCTATGAAGCAGGAAGGAAAATCAGCTGTGGGGTGGAGAGGCCAGACGACAGAGGGCAAAGAACAAAAAGGCGAGCTGGTGAGAGAGCAAAGCAGGGAAGAGGAGAAAAGAGAAGAGGAGAACTTGCTGTGGATCATCGATGAGAGAACAGAGCAGGGAGGAAGGGAAGGGAAGAGAGACGAAACTTGATGAGGACCATCCAGGCAGTCATATTTGCTGGTGGAAGTAGCATCCCCAGCGCGGCAAACAGGAGCCACATGGCTCCAGAGCAAAAAGCAGCAGCAGAGCACCAGGGAGGAGAGAGTGCCAGCAGCAGCACAGGGCAGTGTGTGAGCTAGAGCCTGAGAGTACTGCAGAGAGCAACTGGGAAAGTGATGGGGGGGGGTGGCTGAGTGGAGCAGACCAAACAGCAGAGCTGAGCTGACTGGAAAGCTGCACAGTAGGCCGAGAGAGCTGACCAGAACAGGGGACGAGGCTGAAAAGACCAGAGCACTGAAGGACAGAAGGGAGCTGGCAGAGAAAACAACAAAAGGCCGGACCAGCAAAGGAGGGAAGTGAAGGCAACAAATTAAGCCTGAAGTTCCAATAGGCAGGGAGGGAAGAGCCTGGTAGAGAATAAAAATAAATACAGGACAGAAAATGAAAGATAAATAAATAGGCAAATAATAAGGACAAGAGTGGAAAATTGGAAATAAAGGAAGAATAGGATTAATAAATATCAATCAAATAAGGCAAATCTTAAATAATTAAGATAGGAGAGAACTGGAGCTCAATTTTTTTTAAAAAAATATAGGGAAGAAAGAGATAACATAATAGTAAGCAAGTAAAATAAATAACAAGGTATAAAAACAAGTACAAAAAGGAAAAAAGGAAAAAAGAAAAAAAGATACAAAACTTTGTATCCTTAAAAGAACCAGCAAAAAGAAACAAACTCATGGAACAGGTGACTGATACTATTGTGGTATGCAATATATGTTCCATGTATGTGCTTATGCCCAAAGAACATCCAAATTACACATGTATTAAATGTAAGTTTGTGAACTACTAAAGGAAAAACCAAGGGATCTAGAGGCAGCCTTAGCCAAACTCCAAGCTGCGCAAGAAAGCTATGCCCAAATTGAACCAAATAATGAACAAATAACTCCCAGAGGATTTGACCCTGCTTATAAACCCTTGGAGGAAGACAAATGAAGGTATGTCACACATAAAAGGAAACACAATAATCAAAGAAAGAAGCAGCACACATCTAACAAACCCCTGCTGCTCAATCTAACCCAATCAGAAGCAGCCCCATTAAAACTGAGCAACCATTTCTCCCCCAGGTGAAAATACCCACAATCTCCCCCTCAAAGAAAACATGCAAACACTTAGAAAAGAGACATCATCCAATATCCCTAAAAAAGTCACTTCAACAAACTCACCTGGGATAAACAGAAAAGCACCCCAGATTGCATGCTCTAAAAAAGGAAGGTGACAGGTGAGTGTTGGTGATAGGAGATTCTATTCTCAAAGGAACAGAACCAGCCATCTGCAGACCAGACATACAAACTAGGGAGGTATGTTGGCTCCCCTGGAGCAAAAATCAAGGATGTGGTTGAGAAAGCTTCCACTGCCACCCTATTCCAAGCAACAACCAGGACTTCAGATGGACCATGCAGCAGACCATCAGGAACAGACCCCAGTTGCCTCTGAAACCCATTTGGGTCCATCAATGGATGGTGGACCAATCAAATTGGTCCAACATACCCACAGTGGACAGCAGTGCTAGAGAATTCCATAGTAATCAGGGCATGATCTGGCCATGCCGAGATACTCAGTTTCCCCAATATTGGCTCACATACCCAATGCTTGATAATGCCACCCAATTAGGAGTATAATCACTGTCCTATGTTGGGCTCTGGATGATCTGCGATAGATCTGTGGCCATAAACTCTCCTCAGCTCCATTCCTAAAGTAGATAGCTTGAGATCCCCCAAGACCATAAGTCTGGGGAACTCTACTATCAACCGAAAAATGAATTCAACATCAACAATCCAAACTGCTCCCTAAAGCCCAATTTAATGAAAAAGGTCTTACATCCAGTGATTTGTAGAGCAGCACACCTGAAATCCATAAGGGATTCCTAGATGGCAACTGCTACACCATCATCCTGTCCTGTGATCTCTAGCAATGCATACCTGGAAACCAGCTGGGCTTATCTCTGAAATGACCATGCATACCCACCTTTTGGACCCAACCAGATCTCAGTGATACATGCTATCTTGGCTCCCTCATTGACAGAGTTCCCAACTGAACAAGGCCCTATTACAGATCTACCTTAAAAGCAGCAGCTGGAAATGATCTTATCAAAATGAATTTTTAAACTTGTGAACTGAAAATCTAAAATACACTGAATACTTCTTCTATGAAATACATTTTGACTGATTTTGTCCAATGAGTTAGGGAAAAAATCATATATTTGTTGAAAATAACCAGTTTATTTCATATGAATACATTTTTTAAAAAGTGGAATTCATCACTTCAGTAAGAAATGTTTTAATTCAATTAATAAACCATATACAATAGAACTATTTAAATTGCAATTAAACATTTTAATCAAACATTCATATTTATGAATATTTAGTTAATAACATATGATAAAAAAGAATGAGTTAATATTTTGAGTTTGAAGCAAGGATTAAACATTAGGTCATTTCTTACAGTTCCTAGTTCTTATAAACTACAATATAAACAGTGAAAACAGAAGTATTTTTATCAACTCATGGTCTTCCTAAATTTTTTTTAGGAAGAAAAAAAAATTTTTTTTAGGTTTTATTCTTATTTAAATTCAAATGCTGCAGAAAGCTCATGATTTTCAATACTCTTCAAGTGATAGTTTCAATTCTGCAAATGTGACTTCTTTAGAGATAAAGTAAAATGACTATAAACTGTGAAGATGTATCAAATTCACAAATGTCTGCAAGAAATTGAATAATCGTTTACTGGGAAATATTTTAAATATCATAGTTTGCTTCTAAAACACTAATATAATTTTTATATCCATTTTACTAAATTTAAACAGTGAATGTAGAACCACAAATACAGAAAGATTACACCTTGTCCAGAACAAATTAGGAGTTAACCTAAAGCCTAGTTGGTCACTGATCTTACAGAGCACAACATTCTGTCATGTGAAATACTAGTAAAAAAATAGACCAATAAATCCAATCTCACTCCATGGTTACAATGCAAGAGAATTCTCTGCTTCATGTGAATCCAGCCAAGTGTCAAGAGTAACTGTGAGGCTTGCCTTTCCTCTCTCCTCAAGAAAGCCGAACTCTTGAAACAAGCATTATGTCAGGTTCCAAGTAATGCACCTATCACAAATCGAACTCCAAGGCATTTCATTTCCTCAAAGAACAAATTTATTTAGATACATCATCTTGGCATGAACTGATAGAAAGCCAGTACTGAAAGTACCCACGCTTTCCACCTCAGTATAAGTAAGAGTTTCTCAATTTTTCAAAACAGTCTGTCACATTGTCCAACCGGGATGAGAGCTGGTTGCTTGGTGACTTCTCTCCTCCTCTGGCCAGCTAGCTGTTGGAATGTACCTGACTCATTGGCTAGCTATGTTGTTTTGGCTGAAGACTCCATCCTCCTCAGCTCTCCCCCCTTCAGCTCCAAACTGTGTCAAACTGAATTCATGTTAGAGTAACCAAGGATATAAACAATCCCACACCCCAATCAAATTCAGGCTTGACACATTATTTCAAAAGGAAACCCTCCCATATGTCCAATCTGAGTTGAGCCAATCCACAGGTGCAAAGTTGTTATGAGAACTTGAGCAGAGAAAGGTGTTAATTGTTTTCAGGCGCCGCTTTGCCTGTTCCTTCGGAGCTGAGACAAAACAGATGGCCCCAAGTAATTCCCTCCCCCCTCCCTTTCCCAAGCAGGTACATCAAAGTGACAGGAAAGCCAGAAACAGGAAAGGGGTTGTAAAAGAGTATCCAGGGCCCCCTCCCACCGGAATGGCAGTGTCAGAATAGGGATCTATGGGACTTAACAATAACACTAATTTACAGGAGAGCATGAAGATAAACATAATCTAGAATCAATCCAGTTGAATAGGATACATATTTCAACCCATGGACCTATGACAACTGATTCAGCTAGTTCTAAGATGATTACTATATATAACTTCTTATTTGGTGGCTTTGCTTCCTGGTTTTTGAAGGGGAGACTAGGAAGGACCCAAGATGACCTGTGGACGATTGTGCATAGATGGAGAAGAAAGGAGCTGGACATCTGCAATTCTCGGTAAGGAGCAATCGGAAGGTCTGGTCTCAACACTTTTTCCCTTCAGCTACCCATCTTTCTTAAGCATGCCTGGGTTTTAATTGCATTTTTGAAGCTTTACAATCAAGATTTATGACTAGTTGACTTTTGATTATATTATAACCCCTTGGTGGACTTTTACAACTTCTTTTTTTCTGCTCTTTCATTGTTTACCATTAAATACAAAATTATTATTTTTTTAACCATAAGGATTGGGCTTACATTTATATACTATAAATATTGCTCTTTCTAGCTTTTTTTTCTTATTTAAAAAGAGCCTTGATATTTATCTCTTAATTTTTGATGGGAAAATCCCCCTTTCTTTAACCCTTTTGGGGGGTAACCCCTTTTCCTGTGGAAGCTTTTACTCATTTGCTTCTCTTCTTGAAGAGAAAAAAAAAGTGTTTCTCATATCTTTGAAAAGACATAAATTGTTTGGGGAGACAATTGAAAAAAAGAATGCTGTCCATCTTAGAGGTTTTATTTGAAAATATAAATTTAAAAAAATGTTGGCTCAGTAACAGTTCTGCAAACCCAAGATGATATCCAAAGGGAGGAAATAACAGTTGGACCTGATTTGCAATTTGAGGAATTGGAATTTGATCTGTTGAAGTCAGATGTGAAGAAAGGGTTTGGCTTGCCAGAAAAGGTTGAAAGAATATGAATAAAAGAAATTCCAAGATAATGGATATGACAAAGTATGGACTGGACTTTCTTGATAAGAGGAATGCAGTGTTGTCAAGGATAATTATTCAACAATGGATTTTTACAACAGAGACTTATGTTCCCAATTAAAACCCTAAGGAAACATTTCAATATTAAGAACCAAATGAAGGTATTTGATCCTGGACTCAGTGATCATGATTGTGGTGATTTGTGGTAAATAGGAAACCATGTAGATTTTCTATGAGTAAATTACAATAACAGGGTGCTTTGAATTTTAATTTTGCTGTTGTTTAACTTGTTAACTATTTTTTCATTCACATATGCGTACAAAGACCATATTTACTTTTACAGTTTTCTCCAGCTGCGGACAGGAGCAACCAGTTTTCTCAATGGAGATTGTTTTGCATTATTTTCCAAGTAGGTTCCATTCTCAGGATCATTTGGAAGCCACCTTATCCAAATAATATGATTTGAAAAAGCTTCCAAAGTACTGCAAGAATGGAGCCTGCTCTCATAATCCTTCAAAAGCTTCCTTCTCCAAACTGTGCAATTTACAGATATTGATAGGCCAGGTGGCCAGCTGAGTGGTGGGAAATAGGTGGATGGAGGAAGTTGCAGCATCCTGTAGTCCTAAGGGTGGACCAGCTGCCAAGCAACTGAATTTTGATCACATGACTATGGGGCACTGCAACAACCATAATTTGGCACAGGCCATAATTCCTTTCATTAAATGCCGTCACAATTTTGAATGGTCACTGAACAAATGGTTGTATGTTGAGGACTATCCGTATCATACAGCTACTACAAATGCTTTCTTGAGGTGCATTATCATTATTGCCAACATCATCATTTTGTGGTGCACAAAATCCAGATCATAGGAAGCAAGTCTATACAAGTAGTCCTTGACTTACAACAAAGATAGATCCCAAAATTTTGGTTGCTAAGCTAATTATCATAGTTGTAAGAGTAATAATTGTTAAGTGAATCAGTGCAGTTGTTAAGTTAGTAACACAGTTGTTAAGTGAATCTGGCTTCCCCATTGATTTTGCTTGTCACAAGGTTGCAAAGGTGATCACATGACACTGGGATACTGCAACCATCATAAATATGAGTCAGTTGCCAAACATCTGAATTTTGATCACATGACCATGGGGATGCTACAATGGACATATGAAAAGCTGTCATAAGTCACTTTTCTCAGTGCCATTGAACTTTGAACAGTCACTAAATGAACTATTGTCAATGGAGGACTATCTATAGCCACGATGGCGAACCTATGGCATGTGTGCTGGAAGTGGCACGCAGAGCCATGTCGCCTGGCACGCGTGGCGTTGCCCATTCCTCTTCCGGGTTTCTGGTGCACACATGCACACCAGGTAGATAGTCTTTTGGTTACTGGTGCGCATACACATGCGACAATCGGCTGGCCTTCATGCGTGCGACAGTGCCAGAAACCGGAAGATCAGCTGGCCAGCTGATTATCCATTTCCCAGCACGCACTGGGCAGCTTCTCTTAGGGCGCGTGCACACCAGCCATGCTGTCAATGCCTGCATGGAGCCCCGGGATATCCACCCCCTTGCCAGCCAGGAGTGCTGCCGCCAGTCACTCCCCTGTGCCCACCCGCCTGCCTGCCTGATCACCGCCACCACCGCTGTGAGGAAAGGCCCCGAAACTGTGCTGCCTGGGATCCACATGCCACAGGGGGAGGCCAGGCATGGCTGATGGGCCGCTGCCCAGAGCGCAAGGCTGGCAGGAGGAGGAGGAGGAGCCGCTGCTGCCTCTTAGCCAGTGCAAACAGCCTGCCGCTGCCCTCTCTGCCCCGCCGGCTGATTATGCCACTGCCAGGGAAGTGGCAGTGCGAGAACCGCCACCACCAGGGTCGAGGGAGTGGCAAGGACATGCGGGCTGGAACTTCCCTCCCTCCCCAGGAGAGGCTTATGGCTCCGCAAGAAGCCCGCTCGGGCAGGGAGGGAGGGAAACATGCCCCCTCACCCCGGCAATTCTCGCACTGCTGCTTCCCCAGCAGCGGCAGGAGCAGCGGGCTAGGGCTTCCCTCCCCAGCGGAGGCTTGGGGCCACAGAAGAAGCCCACTTGGGTGGGGAGGGAGGGAAGCGTGCCCCCTCGCCCCAGCGATTCTCGCACTGCTGCTTCCCTGGTGGCAGCAGGAGCAGCGGGCTGAGGCTTCCCTCCCTCCCTCCCTGGCAGAGGCTCAGTGCTGGCAAAGTTTGGTGCAGGAGGATTTCCAGGCCCAAAACAGGGTGCAAGGGGTTGTGCATGTGCACTTGCACAGGGATGCGCACATGCGCAGGGGAGCATGGGAGGGTCATGCGCAGAAGCACGCATTTCATTATGGGTGCCAGCACGCGCACATGCTGTCGCGCGCACACACACATACTTTTGGCACACAACAACAAAAAGGTTCGCCAACACTGACCTATCGTCTTCCTTGGTGAACTACTTTATCTTTCCATTTCTTACACTATATTCCTTTATTGTATTAAAACTTTTCTGAGCTTTTTACCTAGCTTTAGATTCCTTGATTAGGCACTTCAACATTACATAGTCACTTTTCCCAATATTCCTCTTACCCTGCTATTTTTAAGATATACATTGCCCAGTTTCTTAAGTCACTTAAGTGACTAATGTTCACTATCAGTAATAGCAAATAAATTGCTGATACCTTTCTCTATCATCCGAAGGAGAAAGTTGTCAGCACTAAAAATAAAACATCTCTTAGGAAGACCATGCTTGGCTGAGTGCCTCTCTGGAATGTTGTGACTAATTAAAGTTTCCTATTAATCCTAGTAGACACTAATAACAATATTTTATTAGTTGTCTCCATTTATTTTAATTAAAGAATACATATTCCAGAACTAGATGTAATTGTCTAGGTGATTTCTCTTGATCCTGATGCAGATTTAGGATTGGTTTTTTTTCCACAGCTGTACCACCCAGTTGGGTCATGTTCAGTTTTTGATCCACCAAGACACCCACATCTTTTCATATCTACTGTTGCCTGAAATAGTTTTGTCACTTGATTTTTCCTATTTCTTTTCTTCCCATTTTCCCATAGCATGGTGGCTACTTAGTATGAATTTCACATCTTTGAATTTCAAGATCTTTGGCTTTTAATTAAAAATTTCAAAAAAACAGCAGCATATAGAAAAACTATAGTTTTATGCAGGGCCGGATTTTCCTATAGGCTAACTAGGCTTCAGCCTAGGGCCTCAAGATCAAGAGGGGCCTACACAGTGGTGGGATTCTAGGGGGTGCAGCTGAACCCTTTGTTAAATTGCTGGCTCGCCCGCCCCTCGCCTCCCACCCACACGGCGCCAGCCTACCGTAGCCAGGGGTAGGCAATTGTGGCTCTTTTACAACCTGTGGACTTCAACTTCCAGAATTCCTGAGACAGCTTGGTTGTCTCAGGAATTCTGGGAGTTGAAGGCCACAGGTTGTAAAAGAGCCACAATTGTCCACCCCTTCCTTAGCCTGAGTTCCGCTGCCTGGGATCCACGTGGGCTGCCACGTGGTTCCCCACCGGCTCCGGATGCAAGAGAGCAGGATAGAGAAAGCAGCTTCCACGCCTTCACTCACCCTCACTCTCTGCTCTGTTGGATCGCCGGCCGTTCACTTACCCCACCCACTCCCAATCTATTGCTGCCTCCGATGGCTAGAGGAAAAAAAACTTCAAATTCTTGCTGCGGGGTTTCAAAGGGCCGCCCTAGAGCCAGTGGTGCAGCCGAACCCTTTGTTAAATTGCTGGCTTGCCCCGCCCCTCCGCACCACTATTTATTGCCAATAAATAGTGGTGGGCGAGGGGCAGGGGAGCCAGCAATTTAACAAAGGGTTCGGTGGTTTTTTTGTAATTTTATTGGTCCACGGAGCTTCAGCATAGGCTAATTGGCCTCCCGGCTCTCAGCTGATTTGCTGTCAGCTGTTTTGCGCTGGGCTCTGTTGCTAGCTGCAAAGAGTGCTGATTTTTTTTCCCCTAGCTATGCTGAGAAACGAAACTGAAACTGCTTTGCTGTTGCTGCAAGGTTGGAAAATTAGGCAGGCAGAATTCTTTTCTTTTTCCTCACCAAAAAAGGTAGGTGCAAACAATGGGAAATTTAGGGAAAAAGAGGAGAGTTCAGGATTTTAAAACACAAAAGAAAAAAAGCTCTATTTAACTAGGGAATTGTAATAATTGAGATACTATTAATTGTATATTTCTGAAAGCAGAAATGGTTAAGTTGTGGTTTGGAGGAATATATGGGGGAAATTATTTGGTTTATTATTATTGGTAAATATAATTAATTGATTTGTAAGAAATTGGATTGCATGGAAATAATTGGAATATTCATGTTCATATTGATTAATATACAAAAAAGGTAGTTATATAACTAATTGATCTATATTAAAATGTTGAATTTATATTAAACAACTATATTACATAATTAACCAATGTGAGGATGGATATAAAAATAGATGACAATGGGAAGGGGTATAATATAGAATAGAAGGGAAAAATTGAATTCGATTAAGATTAGAGATGAGGATGAAGGGTAAAAGTGGTTTTTTACAAAAATAGATGAAGAATAAATATGGCAAAAAGGAAATATAGAAATTGTAAATTTAATTGAAATGACTAAACACTGTTTAAATTTGTGAACCGGCCAAATACTCTGTTCAAAGAAAATACATTGTATGTTTGTATGTGTGTTTCTAATTATTGTTATTTATTCATATTTGTTCTCTTTTATTCTTTAAAGTTTAACAATTCATTCTTTATCTTAATATCTTTATATTTGTTTGGGGTTGGCTTTCTTCCCTTTCATCTTTTTTATTGTACAGCAATCTTTCTCCTCAAACCTACCACCTCTCTCTTTTCTTTCCTTCTTACTTTCTCTTCCTCCCCCTCTTCTTCTCCTCCCTACTTCCTCTTCCTTTCTCCTTCTCCTCCTCTCTTCCTCCCTCTCTTACCCTCCCTCCTACTCTAATTTCCCTTCCCTTCCTTCATCCCTCTCTATTGCTGTATCCTTTTATGCATATGGACTACTCAGAGGGCTGAAAAAGTTATTTCTGACTGGTCCTCGCACTTTTGACCAGTCCTCGAACTTACGACTGTCCTCACATTTTATGGTTTTGTCCTATCTTGTCACCATGGTGAAGAGAAGCAGTTGTGAAATGAGTGACATGGTTGTTAAGAAAGCTGCACGGGCATAAATGTGAGGATGGTCATAAGTGTGAGGACCGGTCAAAAGTGCGAGGCCCAGTCAGAAATGACTTTTTTCAGCCCTCTGAGTAGTCCCTATGCACATAGCCACGCCCACCCGGTCACATGACGAGCTACCACGCCTACACAGTCACGTGACCAGCTAGCCATGCCCACCCAGTCACATGATTGCCAAGCCACACCCCCAACTAAGCCACGCCCACAGAACCTGTTGTTAAAAGAATTGAATCCCACCACTGGTGAAAGGGCCTCATAAGTGGAATAGCCTAGGGCCTCTTTTCATCTAAATCCGGCCCTGGTTTTATGCCCTGATGCTAAGTAATAAAAAACACTTGAATTAATTAGACATTTATTTCCAAAAATGCTTAGTATTAAGATATAAATGTAAAATGCAGCAGGGGAAGAAATTCATTACAACTCAGATTTCTAAAACATACATTTCAATGCATTTTCAAGGTACTCACTTGTTTATTTCTCAGATTACTTTTTTTCTGATTGAGATGCAATTTTTTTATTCAGGAGAGATGATGTCATTTGAACAATTGTGCTTAAGGGCAAACCGCTAAGTCGACTCTTGCTTTTTTTAATCTCTACCAAAGCAGCCAAAATATTCTCTCTAAAATAAAATAAATGAGAAGATCAGCTTAATATATTCTTACAAATGTCACCTCTGAATAACACACTTACCTAGTAATCTGTGGATATAACTCTTCAAGTTTCTTTACTACTTTGTGAAAACTCCTTAAATTTAATGTATTTGGAGTTATAAAAGTAGATGATGGATTTGGAGTAAACTGTACTGAGCCAAATGGCAAGAGGCTGTCTGCAATATCCTAGATACAAAATAAACAAAAACTGTAGTTTCACTCAAGATTACAATATTAATGCTCTCATTATGGAAACTAACATTTAAACAATGCTGTAGCATTAGAAAGAACATAATTGACGTTTTCAGAAATAAGACCTTCTCTTATGTATTCAATACAACCAAACTGATTGTTTTTCGCATGCTTTACAGTCATGGCAGTTTTAAAAGGTTAATTGAATTATCTAAAATGTCCCCTTTCAATTAAATTCCATTCAATCTAGAAATTTCTTCAATTGCATAACCATAACAATTGTTACAGTAGAATCAGCTAATCTGAGTTGGAAAGGACCTTGGACCTTCTAGTCCAACCCTCTCAAGCAGGAGACCTTATACCATTTCAGACAAGTGACTGTCCAGTCTCTTCTTAAAAACCTCCATTGATGAAGCACCTACAACTTCTGAAGGCAAGCCATTCCACTGGTTCATTGTCCTCAATATTAAGAAGTTCCTCATTATATCCAGGTTGCTTTAGTTTCCATCTATTGTTTCTTGTCCTGCCTACAGGTGCTTTGGTAAATAAATTAACCCTCTTCATTTTCTGGCAACGTTGGAAATACTGGAATACTGCTATCATGTCACCCCAGTCCTTCTTTTTTCTAGACTAGCCAAACCCAAATCCTGCAACCATTTGTTTTAGTTTCCAGGCCTTTAATCATATCAGTTGCTCTTCTTTGTACTTTTTCCCAAAGTCTCAACATATTTTTTCTAATGTGGTGACCACAACTAGATTCCAGGTATGGCCTACTAAGTTTTTATAAAGCGGTACTAATACTTCACATGGTTTTGCTTCTATGCCTGTTTATACAATCAGGCATTGTATTACCTTTTCTGCCTGCTGCCACACACTGCTGGCTCATATTTAAGTGATTGTCCACTAGGACTCCCTTTTATAGTTAGTTTTTGAACCAGGATTTGCCTAATCTGTACTTGTACCTTTTGTTTTTCCTGCCTAGGTGTAAAACCTTGCTTTTCTCCACATTAAATTTCATGTTGCTGTAAAGAGCTTATTGTTCAAGTTTGTCAAGATCTGTTTGGATCCTGAGCTGGTCTTCTGGGGTGTTGGCTATTCCTGCCAGCTTAGTGTCATCTGCAAATTTGATGAGTTCCCCTTCTATTCCCTCATCCAAGTCATTTATAAAGATATTGAAGAATACTGGTCCTAAAATGGAACCTTGTGGTACCCCACTGCTTACTTCTTTCCATGCAGATGTAGTACTATTAAGGACTACTTGTTGAGTACGGTTTGTCAGACAGTTATGAATCCATCTGGTGGTGATGCTATCCAGAGGTGGGTTCTACTTACCTTTACTACCGGTTCGCAATGGGAGAGTGTGCGCGCAGATGCTTCTGCACATGCATAGATCGTCCATTATGATGTCCAGGGCAGGTGGGCAGAGCCTCCCGCCACTTTTACTACCAGTTCGGAAGAACCGGACAAAACCGGGAGCAACCCACCACTGATGCTATATATCCCACAATTTTCTAACTTAGAAGTAGGTTGTAGTCTACTTTGTCAAATGCCTTGCGGAAGACTACTTATACTATGTCCACGGCATTTCGCTGATCTACTAATTTAGTCATTTTGTCAAAAGAATGAAATAAGGTTAGTTTGGCATTATGTTTTTAACAAAACCATGCTGGCTTTTAGTTATAACTTTGTTTCTAGATGTTCGCAGATCTGCTTTTTGATTATCTTTTCCAGTATTTTCCCAGGTATTGATGTTAGGCTGATTGTAGTTTCCTGGGTCTGGTTTTTTTTTTCCTTTTATGAAGATTGGAACCATTTCAACTTTAATTCTAATCCACAAGTAATTCTGCAGTGTTCCAGGATTTTTGAAAGATATGGTACAATGGTTCTGAGATAACATCTGCCAACTCCTTCAGAACTCTGGGATGTAAACCATCAGATCCTGGTGATTTATATTCATCAAGATCAGATAGGGGTTATCTAACATTTTCTTATTTTAATTTTTATTTCTTGTCTGTCTTTTACATTTAGGTTTTTGGTAGGTTGGCTACAGTTTCTTCTTTGTGTGAAGACTAGAAATAGGAAGGCCTAGAAAAAAAAACCCTGAAAAATTGGGAAAAAAAGTTTTGTTTTTGGGAGTGGGGGAAGGACTGTGGAATATGTTCTTTTCCAATGATAAATAATATATTTATGACATAATATTCAAACTATGTAAAATGAAGACCTTAATGAAAGATTTCTGAGATTTTTTTTTTGTAAAATCTTAAATTATTGCAAGTTCTCTCAGCTGAAGACAAACAAATCCTGGAATACAATTCACGTAACACTGTACTTGCTCAATGCAGTTCTCAAACAGGAGATATGGATTTATGCCACTAGGGGGCACTGCAGGGAAAAGGCTCCAATTTAGTTTGCTTGTGTACCTGGGACCTCCTACAGTTGAGTAACTGTTGGTATACAGTAGATTATAGTTTCTGTCTTCCTCTCAGGCCTTAACTGACAGGTAAGAGGATACATTTGTCTGACAAATTTCTCTTTTGTAAGCCTTAAATGACTCCTATTAATGTTCTCCATCATCACAGCATAATGTTTATCTATAGCCTGGTCAATAAATTGGTTTTGGTTTTTCTTCTCCTCCTCTCAGTAAAATGGTGAGACCAACATCTAGAGTTTGGAAACATTTCCACAGTACAATTTCTGCTGAGAGCAAAGCTGCAAGTTGCAAATATTGTGAGAATTCTTTTCCAAATGCTACAAGGATGACAAAACACATTCTTGCATGCCAGAAGTGCCCTAAAGACTTTAAAAAATATTTTACGGAATTAAATGATAAGGAGCAGAATGAAAGTGCAAATAGCTTTCTACTACTTCTAATTCCAGAAACACTTTTTCTGCTGCTTCTGGATCATCTCAAAGTGTTTCTTAACCAGCAGCATCTTCAAGTAAGGAAGTGTTGCAAACTACTGCCTCACAAAAATACACAATACTTTCATTTATAGATAAAACGACACCTGAAAATCAGGAGAAAATTGATCATTCTCTTGCAAGAGCAATATATGCTTCTGGATCAGCATTGTCAATAACTGAAAATGCATATTGGCAGGAAGCTTTTAAATTATTACTATCATTATACCATTTGCCAAGCAGACATTCCTTGAGCAAGCCTCTTTTGGAGTCAGAGTATGAGCCTGTGATGGAATCTGTACAAGGAAAAATCAATGAAGCACTATGTCTTGCAGTACTTGCAGTTGGAGAAGGAATCATCAACTTTCTGATAACACCTCAACCTCAGTCTTTTATAGAAGCATTTAAACTTCTATAACAGAAGGGAGAACAGACATACTGCAAGAATATCAGCAGTGAAATATGTTCAGTTTTAGAGAAAATTGAGAGTGGTTAAAGGATTTGCTTTGCTGACTGACAATGTAAGTACTATGAAAGCTGCATGGGAAATCATAATGGACAAGTATCCACAGATTACTGCAATAGGATGTGCAACTGATGAATTTAACTTAGTGACTTCATGAAACTGGACACCTTTCAAAGGATTAATAAAAGAGCTAAAGAAGTTATCAAATATGTAAAAGTTATTCATGTTGTCACCACAGTCTTCAAGAAGCAAGAAGAAAAAAATGCACAGAATAAAATAGTGACACTGAAGTTCTGTAGTAAAGCATGTGTCAGATCCCTAAAAGTGATACTGCCATTCAATTGGAAGAAGGGGGAGACTTGGATTCGATTTACTAGCATTGCCTGTGTCAACAGATATTTTACAACCTATATTCTAGCGCCAAAGAGCCCTGAGATCCTCTTTACATGGAGGAATTTTTATGATAGCCATGTGGGTTGTTTCACTTTAAAGGATAATGGTGTGAATGCATGGTTGCTTGTGTTCTCAGGGAAACTAGTAAAGAAAGCATCTTCACACTTGTGTATTGGTTAAAATCTGCATTCTGACTTATAGGGAGGGGTCTCTACTGCTTTAATCCTACGTGTCTTGCCTAAGGATATTCAGATCTTGCTTTAACTGGGTGGCTATCACTTCTGCTTAATAAAAGGTCTCTTTTGAAAAACCACGTTTCAAGAATTTTTACTTTCTTAAGTTGGAAGGAGAGGCAATCTTTACAGCATGTTAGAGTGGAGTGATGATCTCCTTTGAAAGTTTACTAAAAAAACAAAAAGGTCTTCAAGCAACAGTAATAATTGAGGATCTTAAAATTCCCAGAAATATAAGGAACACTGATGAGGATGTGTTTTGGGTTCAGCTGCAGAACTCCCTACAGATTTTAACATCATTTTTTTCAGCAATCTGTGCATCTGAATTAGTAGCCTTGCACTTACACTTCTAGAAAACTATCAGGGACTGAGCAAAGATGGGCAATATGGGAGAAGGAAGCTTACATGGTGCGCTGGGCACTTCTAACCTGGAGGCATTTCCTTGAAGGGAACAAAGTGCCATTTCAAGTGTGGACTGACCACAAGAACCTAGAGACATTAAAAACTCTATGGAGGCTATCTCGTAAGCAGCTGCAATGCAGGGGTAATATTTTAACTGCTTTAACTTCATGTTGTGCTACCTTGGGGGGGGGGTTGGTTGGTAAGAATTTCTTAAAATTACCCTAAGGGAGAAGTAGTAAAACTTCTGTTCCCATCCAGTCAACTGGCTGGCCAAGTTACCACTGAGCTCAAGCGAAAGAGAAATGACAAATTGATGAGGTGACAGCCATACTTAAAAGCCACTCTGAAAGCTGACAAATGGTTTCAAAATCATGGCAATATTTGCTCACTCCAAGATGAATTAGCCTGGGTGGGGAATAAGATATATGTGCCAGAGAGCCAGAGGCTGATGGTCTTGGGGAAGATTCCAAGTCTGCTGGACATTTTGGTTTTGTAAAACTTTGTATTTAATCAAAAGGCAGTTTTGGTAGCCGTCTCTGAAAAAACATATTGAAAGCTATGTGGCAGGTTGCCCTATCTGCGCTTCTGCCAAGTGACAGCAAGAAAAACCCCAGGACTCCTCCAACCTGTGGCAGAGCCTTCAGCAGCCTGGAGAGACATCTTCATGGATTTTATTGTGGAACTTCCAGAAAGCTCAGGAAATAGTTATATGGGTGATAACTGATTTATTTTCAAGCAAGTGCATTTTGTCCCGTCAGAAGATTCCTTCAGCATGAGGTTTAGCCAAACTATTTCTGCACCATGTGTACAGGTTACATGAACCACCCCAATGTATTATTTCAGACAGATGGGTGTAATTCACCTTTACGTTTTGGAGGCCTTTTCTTAATCTGTTTGGGATTGATCAAGGACTTAGTTCAAGTCACCACCCCCAAACTAATGGGGGTGTGTGTGTGAATGTACAAACTCCATATTGGAACGGTATCTCAGGTGTTATATCAATTATCAGCAAGATAACTGGATTGATTTGTTGCCTTTTGCTAAAGTAGCGTATAATAATTCTGTACATAGTAGAGGCTATGCACAGAGGCTACAGGACCCAATTCCTAAACAACCCTTCAATGTTCTTCCAATACTGTTGTTGAAAGAATAGATTGCCTAACTGTGAAATATGAGGGCGGTGGTAAGAAAGACTCTGGTGGACGCACATGAGGCTTATAAGCAGGTTGACAAGAAGTATGAGGAACCCAAACCACTCACGATTGGTGACTGAGTTTATTTCTCCACTCTCTACAGCCTTCAAAGAAACTAGGACCCAAGTTTCTGGGGCCCTTCCCAATCAAACGCATCATCAACCTAGTAACTGTAGAGCTTGCCCAAGTCCCTTTGGCGGCTTCATCCTGTGTTTCACTGCAGCTTATTGAAATTTGAAGTCGCTTCCCATCTTCAAAAAAGGAAAATAAACAGACCCAGGAAACTACAGACCAATCAGTCTAACATCAATACCTGGGAAGATACTGGAAAAGATAATAAAAAAACAGATCTGTCAACACCTAGAAACGAGTAAAGTAATAACTAGCAGTCAGCATGGGTTTGTTAAAAACAGATCATGCCAAACCAATCTTATTTCATTCTTCAACAGTGAATAAATTAGTAGACCAGCGAAATACTGTGGACATAATATACTTAGACTTCAGCAAGGCATTTGACAAAGTAGACCACAACCTACTTCTTTGTAAGCTAGAGAAAAGTGGGATAGATAGCTTCACCACCAGATGGATTCACAACTGGCTGACAAACCATATTCAACGAGTAGTCCTTAATGGGTCTAAGTCTACATGGAGAGAAGTAAGCAGTGGGGTGCCACAAGGTTCCGTCTTAGGCCCAGTACTCTTCAATATCTTCATAAACAACTAAGATGAGGGAATAGAAGGGGAACTCACCAAATTTGCAGATGATAATAAGCTGGAAGGAATAGCTAACACCCTAGAATATAGGCTCAAGGTCCAGATGGATCTTGACAGACTTGAACAATGGGCCCTATCTAACAAAATGAAATTCAGTGTAGAGAAAAGTAAAGTCTTACACTTAGGCAAGAAAAACATATAAACTGGGGGAAACCAGGCTTAATAGCAGTGACTGTGAGAGGGATCTTGGAGTCTTAGTGGACAATTAGCTAAATATGAGCCAGCAGTGTGCAGCGGCAGCTAAAAAAGCCAACCCAACCCTAAATTGCATTACTGGAAGGATACAATCAAGATCAAGTGAGGTACTAATACCACTCTATAAAGGAATAATGGATGGAAACTGACCAAGGGGAGATTCAACTTAGAAATGAGGAGGAACTGTCTGACAGTGAGAACAATCAACCGATGGAACAGCTTGCCTTCGGAAGTTGTGGGAGCTTCATCACTTGAGACTTTCAAGAAAAGATTGGACTGCCATTTGTCAGAAATGGTGTAAGGTCTCCTGGTTGAGCGGGGGATTGGACTAGATGACCTATAAAATCCCTTCTGTTAATCTGTTATTATCTGCTTCTTCCCTTTGACCTAAACTTCCACCAACCCGAGCCATTAATGATAGAAGGGGAGCAGCATTTTGAAATCCAAGAAATCCTAGATTCCTGTAAGCATGGGGGACCCTTCAGTACTTAGTGGCCTGGAAAAAATTCCCATCACCTCAGAATGAATGGGTTGACCATTACCATGTTAGAGCCCCTAAACTTTTAAAACACTTCCATAATCAGTATCCTGACAAACCCAAGTTCTTCTCTCCATTTGTTTTGTTCTATAGGACTAGCTTCTCTGTTCAGGGAGGGGCAGCATGTCAGCTCTACTATTGTGACTTGTCATTCTGTTGGAGGTGGGGACAGTTTGCTGGCATTTTTTGAATGCTTTTGCTTTTGCTGTAACTGCTTGGGAATTAGGGAGGCAGATTGTTTTCGGAGCTGGAGCAGATTCCCTCCCAGCCGGTTCCAGCCTGATTCCAAGGCCGTTGTGCCCCAAGAGTGAACTGTTATCTGCCTAGCACCTCAGTGTTCCCAAAACAACCTTGCGGGATCACATTGGCTGCTGGTGGACTGGTCAGGAGGTTTGCAATAACTTTCTCTCAGTAAAAGTTATTTTGATTCAACCTAAAGGAGTCAAAAGAGTTTTTGCTTTCCTGAGGGAACAGCTGGGGTAGGTCCTTGCCTGCAGTTAAAATTAACAATATTGTTTTATCACTGGACCTCTGTTACCAACTTTAATAGAAGCTAGATAACCGAGACCCATTGGGCCATCATTTCAGTTGTGTCACAGAATGACCATGGGTGAGCAAAAAAGCACTTGGAATAGAAGCGATTTCCAACTTCCTGCTGGCTTCTCCACTGATTTTGCTTGTAGGAAGATTGCAAAAAAAAAAAAAAAAGTCAATTGGGAAGTCAGCAAGGAAGGTTGCAAGTTGCTTGAGTATGTTTCCTTCTCTAATCCCTCTATGCTTGCACTGACCACTTGTACACCCGCACACACCCTCTTTGACCTACAAAACACTTGCCAGGACCTATCATGCCCCCATGCCACATATTTTAGCTGGGGAAGTTGGGAGGGGGTAGAAAGTTAGTCATAACAACATTCTGTACTCAAGGACTTTTGCCTGTGTCTGATGGAGACTGACTGAAGATTGTATCCGGTGGAGTGTGAAGTGTTGATTGGACAATGTGATGAACTTATGGGTGTGGGGCAGGGCTGTGAACTCTTCGCTGGGTGGGGAAAACCTGGAAGCTTCAGATTTGGGTTTTCCCAGATGTGCCAACATGACATCTTTAATAAATTGGAACTTTGAGGAACCTCAGGCCTCAGAGCTTTATTTTGTTGGGGGTGTTCCTTGGAACCGTGACATTAACCCAAATCTCCTAAATAACTAAGCAGCACCCCAAAAGGGGGCTGAATAGGGTGCTGAGCCCCAGCACCAACCTAAAGCTTGGGTGGTGCAAAGACTCAGTGAAGATGGAAGGGAGAGAGAAGATTGCAGAGGGAGCCATGGGAGCACATACCGGAAGGTTTATCAAGGCCCGGTATTCTCCTTCTGAAGGCGTGGTATGAGCCCTTGAAGCTGCAGATGCAGATGCAAAGCCTAGGAGCTCGGTCCAGGGAGATGGATTCTGGAAAAAGTTGCCAACGTGATCCAACTCCAGAGATGGGACAGAAAGAACGATCGCCTGGATGTCGTCCTGTATCATCAACCTGCCTTCATGCTACCCCCTGCAGAATTTATCACCCCAGGCTGAGGATTCTATCCCAGCCAGGGATGGGTCCAGTGCCAGTGGATGCCAGCGCCTGCTGTTCCCCCTCTTACGGGATCACCATGGGCCCAATTTGCCCCAACGATCCCAGCACTGCGTGGGGTCAGATCCAGCAGCCAGCAGCGCTGCCACCACAGGTTCCAAATCAGCCGCCGGCATTCACCCCACCGCCAGTCGCTGTGGCGATTCCGCCAGCAAGGGCCCTGCCACCACAGTTTAGAGCAACATTTGACCGTAAGCCTACCAAACTGGCCTATTTCCTCAGCCGAGTATGGGCTCATATAGATCAGTATGGAAAGCAATACGAAACAGATCATGACTTGGTATCTGCAGAGGGGATGAATTAGGGAGATGCTGCCCAGCTGCATAATGAGGGGGTTGGTGAATTAAATGATGCGGAAGGTTTTGTTGAGCTGCTCTGGGCCAGATTCGAAGACTGAGACCAAATCAACGAGAGTGAAGCCGAGATAAAGGTGATGAGTCAAGGAAATTGACCCATAAAGGACTTTGTATGGGACTTTAGACGGGTCGCGGGGAACCTTGGACATTGGTCGGACAGAATACTTCTGCATTATTTTAAAGAAGCCATTGACCAAGATGTCAGAACCGCCTGTGGAATCCGGGGGGTGCCAGAGCGACTGCAAGACTGGTATACCATGTCAACAGCTCTTGATAGAGAAGTTCACCCATGCCACAACCCCTCAGCTGAGAGGCCCCCAGGGAGAACTTTGGCTAGACATCCTCCGACAAACCCTACTGAAACCCCTCCTGCTCAATCTACAGGGGTAATCAAATGCTACCATTGCAGACAAGTGGGTCATCGAGCTGCGGAGTGTCTGGCACCTGTGCTGGTTCCACAATTGTGCCCCGCCACGTCAGCCCGAGGCAGAAGGGACCCATGAAAGAACCCGGATGCCAGCAGAATTGCCCGGCAGGTAGTCAAGGCTTCCCCTCTCCCTGGAGAGAGCGAAGAGACCTCGACCAAAGACCTGCTGCCCGGGCTGGCCAGCAGTAGCAACAGTGAAGACGACCCGATGGTAAGTGGGACCATCCACCCATTTGCGGTCAACGTCAAGCTGACAGTGCCAGAGACAGGGGTGCATGGAGAGGTAGCAGCAATAATAGACACAGGCTGCACCCATTGCTTAATTAGCTTCTCCATTGTTGAGCAACTAGGCATAGACACACCTCTTAAGCTACCCCATACGCTTTCAGCAAGTAGACGGGACCTTAATAGGTGGCACCCCTGCTACACAGGTCACTGAGCTTGTCAGATTGGAATTAGGGATCCACGCAGAACTCATTCGATTCGTAGTAGTCCCAAAAATGGCAGAGTCAATCATCCTGGGACTCGCCTGGCAAGACAAATGGGCCCCTACAATCAAATGGGAGGATAGCTACTGAAAAGTCATGATAAGGGTAGGGCCCTTGCTGCCCATCCCTCCTGAAGCCGAACCCACTGAGACAAGCCCTCAGGGGTCCCACCAACAAGAGGCGGCCACAACGGCCATCGAAGTCCTATCTGGGACTCCCCAGGTCCCCAAGGAATAAGGGACCTGGCTGAAGCATTCAATGAGGAGGAATGCAACATTCTTCCCCTACATCGCCACACTGACTGTGCGATTGAGATCGAGCCCGGAGTCAAACTCCCTAAACCAAAGATGTACTCAATGACCCCCAAAAGAGGGGGCGGAGCTGATGTCACAATGAGATGATTGAAGTTTTCGGTACTCCGAGACTGTCGTCGATATCTCCGCCGCTGGATGGTCCAAACTGGACCTCACTGTCCCATAGAGACAGTGATAGAGGAGGGCACATCCTGCCGATCTCAGGGACACAGCAAAGTCCCTGGTTGATCCAGGAGCAGCCCTCTTTTCAGGCAGTGAAGAGGCAGCCATTAAGCTGCTGAAGTTGGGACAGCTCCGGAACAGAAGAGAATGAGTGAAAGTGTGTCGGCTTGGTGAGAGACTTTTAAAGTAGATTAATTAAGAACACCCTGGGGTGAAAAGATAATTAAAATTGAAGAAAGAAGAAGTTAAGTGGCGGAATTGAGCCTGAGTTTAAGTTAGCTTTTCCTACATTGCAATTTATTTTTATTTGTGGATGCCTATGGAGGATTTTATTTTTAAATTTGACTGGACTGGATTGGATTGGTGATTTCTTTTTTATCTGCTTAATTATTAAATTTCTTGTGCCTTTTTAGTTCTATATTATTTTTAAGTCTTGCTATTTTTTCTTTTCTCTACATTTTTATTTTTGTTTTATTGTCTATTGGACATAGAGGGGAAGTGGAAGGAACAAGAAACACTGCCATCTAGTGGATTGAAACAATGTATCTTTTTTATTATTGAAAAGAAAGTAGCAACTGTGTTACATTCCGAAGACTTTGAGCCTGCTCATAGATAAGTTAGTTAGAAGAGCATCAAAGACTGGTTACAGGATTGTTTATTCAGGTGCTCTTCTGGGAAACCATTATTAACAGGCGGCTGAGACTTGAAAGAAGAAGATTGCAGTGACTCTGGAAAGAGAGCTGCAAAACTTGGTGAGACTTATAAAAGAGCTTTTGGATACTACACAGTTGTGGATTCTTCTTCTAGATAGAAAATCTTTTTTTTAATTTCCCTTTTCTGGGTATTATTTTTTTATTATTCCACTTCTCCCTCTTTTAATTATTTTTAGCTGGATTGTGTTTTGCTTTTAGAAGACCTTTAATATTTTTAAATTTTTGATATATATTTTTCTTCCTCTTTGACGGGAGATTATTAATGTGTTCAATACCCTTTTGTTTAATTGGATTAAGGCATACAAGAGCCTGAAGAAATTACTTTTTGTTTTTTTATTTTACCTTTTCTTTTTTTGATTGGAGAGGACTAATTTGGTTTTTATCTTTCTATTCAATTGGATTAGGGCACACAAGAGCCTGAAGATTTTGTTTTCTTTGGATCTTCCTTTTGCTTATTGTTATTTGGGATAATATCTGTCTTGTATAAAAACGGATTACGGTATAGAAGAACCTGAAGATTTTTTAACTGTTTGAATAGTTTGTAACTATTCTATAGACATGAGTAAAAAGGCAGCAGCTATTAGTTCTTCTGCATCGACTCCCTCCTCTTCACCATCAGGAGGACAACGATCAATACAGGCAATGTTGCAACAGGAAAAAGAAAAAGAGAGGGAACGTGAGAAGGAAAAGGATGCGACAATGCAGATGATTTTGCAAGGAATACAAGACATACAATCAAAAATAGTGAGCATAGGCTTCCGGTTTGCTGCTGGGGCTTCCGGTTTGCTGCTGGCCGCCGCCAGACGTTCCTCTGGGATCGTCAGCTCCCTCTGCCTGTATAGAGCCGCCGTTACAGCGGATGGCGGCTCGAAAAAACTCCGTTTCCAAGAGGAAACGGAGAGAGAGCCGGCAGGGGTGGGTAGAACTCCCCGCAGAGTCCCAAAAGTTTTTTTTTTTAACTTTTGGGACGGAGCGGATGAGAAGCCCCATATCCCCTGCCGCTGCTCCGGGCTTTGGGAGACCTCTGCCTATGCAGAGCCAGGCGTCAAGAGCAAGCCTGTGAATCTAAAAGAATAATTAAAGAAATGAAGAACTGGACCCTTAATACTGAACCGCAAGTATCTCACCCTTTCAAAACTATTTAAAAGAAAAGAGCAGAGGAAAAGAGGGAAAAAGAGCCTTCTAAAATGGCGTCTGCTGTGGCTGGAGGAGGGCTAAAAGGGAAAGTCCTTCCGTTTTTCATTATTACAATGTAGCGGAATAAATATCATTGGCTACATTTCTAGAGAAACCTCGCTCCTGTGCTGCTCAGAAGTTTTTTTTAATGAGGGAAAGTCTTTTTGTTTTCTATTTCTTCTCTTATTTTTGCTAAATCTTGTCTGTGTGGGAAATGGCATCAGGACTTATACAGCTGGACAAACGGGGGGGGGGGAATTTCCCCCCTTAAGAAATTGCGCCAACAAATTTCAACTCTCCAGCGTCAGAAACCCGATTTTAATATATTAGAATTCATCCTTGAAGAGATTGTAAGAAGGGATGAGATTGTGAATCAGCAACTTGAAAAATTTAAGCAGGAAATTAAAGAAATTGGTGAATTGGTGAAATCAG
Organism: Arizona elegans; assembly: GCA_022577455.1. Classification (NCBI taxonomy): domain Eukaryota; kingdom Metazoa; phylum Chordata; class Lepidosauria; order Squamata; family Colubridae; genus Arizona; species Arizona elegans. The sequence goes on from JAKOOJ010000001.1 coordinate 164,862,864, forward strand.
AGTCTGACTTCTTGAATAAAAAGATTTCAAAAGTTGCTAATGGTTTATCAGGCTTTCTGATTCGGATGGAGGCAAAGACTGAATTATTAGAGACTAAAATGAAGGAAGTCGAGGAGAATTTGGATGACATGACTCAAAAAATTAAAAAGGATTTGATAAACATTCAGGATAATAGCTTGGAAGACAAATCTAAAATGGAGACTGACCAAAAGATTGGTAATGAGGAAAATGTACAACAGAGGATTGAAAGAGAAGTTTTAATGATTCAATATAATTTTACAGAATATGCAATTAGATTGAGAGGTCTGCAGGAAAATAATAGAGATGATTTAAGGAAAGTATCTTCTGAAATTCTGGCTGGGATCTTAAAGGTTCAACCTGATGAAGTGTATTGCAGGATTGATAGAGTTTATAGAATAAACTCCTGGTGGGCAAAGCAAAGGCAACTGCCTAGAGATGTGGTGATCTATTTTACAGATAAAGAAATTAGGAATAATATTGTGCAGAACTCTTTTAATTCCAATTTGCAATTTCATGGAAGAAAGATTTGGATTTTCAAGGAGCTCCCGCCCAAGATGTTAATGGAGAGGAAGAAATTTGGCTTTTTAGTGACTGAATTAAAAAAAAGAAATATCCTATTCAGGTGGGACATCCCAGTTGGCTTAATATTGAGATATCAAGGCGTAAGATATCAATTGCACACTGTTGAAAAAGCGGAAGATTTTTATCAAAAAATTCTAAAAATGAATTTAACATCTTTAGGCATAATACAGGATAAGCAAAAGGAGTTGGAAATAAAAGGAAAACATCAAATTACAGAGGCTGTGATGGATAAATTGTCTTTGGACTCCTTGGAGACCCCAGCCGGACTGTTTATAAATAAGAGAGCAGTGTCATCCGAACCCAAGGTGATGAATCATCAAGTCACAGACAAGTGCGCAAATCAATCAGTTGATATACAAGTGATGGAGAAGAAAGATGAGATGATAAAATTAACCCAACAAGAACAATCCACAAAGCAGAATGAAAATCAACCAGCAGATATACAATTGGTAAGCAAGAAAAGAGGATGGAAATTCAACCCGAAAAAGAAAAAGAAAAGAAACAGATCTTATAGAAACAGCAATTTCCAAACTAAGCAACAGTGAAGCCAGGCGCTTTAAAAAATGAATGAATATTAGAAAAGACAGTGGTGGCGAACAATTGTCTGATACTATCCTGAGGATTGTGGCAGATCTCTGCAAGGCCATGATTTTGGGAAGTGGAAAGAGCCTCACTTTGTTGGATTTGAATCATCTAATTTTTTCTTATTTACCTTTTTTTTTCTCTTGGAAATATACTATAACTACTTTGAGTTATAAGGCAGGAGAGTTTTGCCGGGGCATGCAGAAGATCTGGATGTTACTCAGTAGGATGACGGGAATTAACAATCCTGATGAATACCACAACTATAACCATACGGATATATTCATAATTATAATGTCACTCGGGTGGTTGTTTTTACTTTTATACAGGTGTGAGGATATTTACTACTGATGGGGGCAGAAGATGACTGAAGACTTTGAACAAACTGTTGCACCAGCATGTTATTTTACCCTATTATGGGTGATGGATTTAACAATCTAGTGGAAAGACATCAAAGAAGATATTATATGGATCATAAACTTAAAGTTATTGTCTTTTCTCTTTTTACATAATGAAATGCATATATAGATATGTGTATATCTTAGTAAAGTGGGCAGTTGATTATATTTAGAATCGTATTGCATGATTTTGTAGGAATTGAAGGGCTGAAATAGGTTAGTTTACTGATTGTTATAAAATGGGATGCATATATAGATATGTGTATATTCTAGTAAAGTGGGTAGTGGATTATATTTAGAATTGTATTGTCTGATTTCAAGTCATATATTTAGAGGAGTGGAGGAAGTGGACAGAATTGAATAAATTTGGTTGCAGGGAGAAGGCCGATTTAAAATGTTATATTAATATATATAAAAGATTAAAGGTTAATTTGTAATAATACTCAATAAGTTTAGGGGAGGAGAAAAAGGGCAGATTACCGTAAAAATGGGAGTTATAAGATTAACAAGTTAAGGGTCAGTATTTCGAGACGGGATTAAGGGAAAGGGAAGATATTATGTATGTAACTAGTTATGAAATAGCCTATTGTTGTGAAGAAGTCACAGGGGGGGTTGGGTGGAAAGGGTGGGTTAGGGAAGAGGGGGGGGGAAAAGGGGGAAAAACTTGTATTTGAAAACTTTTTCAATAAAAAAAAAATCTAAAAAAAAAAAACAAAAATAGTGAGCATTGAACAGAGAGCAGAAAAGATTGAACAAAGAACAGGAAAAACAGATGAAAAAATGGAGAACATACAACAAATGATGAAGAAATACAAGGACAGGCTTTAAAAAATTGAAGAAAAGGAAGAACAAAGAGAGAAAACAATAGAGATATGGATAGCAAATTAGATGAGGTTGAACGTGATAAGAGTGGAATAGGATGGGAGATGGAAAATCAGAATTTTATTTAAGATTTCAAAATATTGAAGACGAAAAGGGAGAAAATTTGGCAGAAAAAATGATAGAAATTTTAGCAGAAGCATTAGAAATCACTAAAGAAAAGATGATGGATGGCATAGATGAGATATTTCAAGTATATACAAGATATGCAATGAGAAATAAATTACTAAGAGAAATTCATATAAGATTTACTAAGAAATCAATTAAAACGCAAATAATACAGATTACAAAAGAGAAAACACTGAAATACAAGGGCAAGGAAATTATGGTTCTGAAGCAAATACCGAGAAGAGTGAGAGAGATGAGAAGAGAATATCAATTCCTGATGAAAATATTGCTCCAGAAAGGTGTGAACTATAGATGGCTGATACCAGAAAGTTTGGTGTTTACATGGCAACTACAAAGATTTAAAATAGATTCAATTGATAAAGAGAGAAGGAAGTAGAGTTAAGAAGGGAAGAGTTATCGCTCCAATTCCAATTACAAGAGGAAGATCTAGCAATGATTGAAAAGGAAGAAGGTGCAGTAGGGGGCTTTGTAGAATATAAAGAATAATGTGAACTGAGATCTACTAACGCAACAAACCCTTCATATAAAGTATGAATATGGAAGAGAAAAAATTGATTAAAATGAACATAAATGGACTTAATATAGCAACTAGAATAAGAAAGGTATTTCATAAATTAGAGAAATTAAAATTGGATATAATTTGTCTACAAGAAATGCATATTAAAAAACAAAATGAACAACTTTTGGAACAGCCAAAATTAGGGAAATTATATGCTTCATAGCTGCAATGTAAGAAAAGAGGAGTGGTTTTATATATTAGAGATACAATATCAGCGGGAAAAAATTGTGCAGATGAAGAGGGAAGAATTTTGATGGTGGAAATGATAGATAATAACAGGAAAATACTATTAATAGCAATATATACTCCAAATGACAATCAAGAAGATTTCTATAGAAAATTACATATGAAACTAATTGAACTAGACTATGAAAATATTTGTATGATGGGAGATTTTAATGGCATAGTGGATGGGAAACTGGACTATAACACACAGAAGGCAACAAAACAAAGTAGAAGAATTTTGCCGAAATCTTTTTTTAAGATGATAGAGGAAATAAATTTAAAAGATGTATGGAGAAACGTAAAAAATAGACAATATACTTTTTATTCTAACAGACATTTATCATGGTCTAGAATAGATATGATATGGATGACAATGGAATTGACTTCTAATATAGAGAAGAAATTGATATAGAAGCTAATACCTGGGCAGACCATAATCCAATGACAGTGAGATGGAAAGGACAAAGGAGAAGATCTAGATGGACTTTAAACACTACAGTATTAAAAGAAAAGGATTTTGTACAGAAAATGGAGAAAGAATTGGCTTTTTTCTTCAAAGAAAATAGAAAAGAGGATACATCAATGCAAAATCTGTGGGATACTATGAAAGTTTATGCCAGAGGCCTGATAATTGACTATACAAGGAAAAGGCAAGTTTACAAAACAGGAGCCTGGATAGCTCTGCAGACTAAAGCACTGTAATTTAACACCAGCTGTCTGCAATTAAAGTAAGTTCGAATCTTGCCAGGCTCAAGGTTGACTCAGCCTTCCATCCTTTCTAAGGTAGGTAAATTGAGGACCAGTTTGTGGGGGCAATAAGCTGACTTTGTATAAAATATACAAAAGTATGAAGGCTATTGCTTAACGCACTGTAAGCCGCCCTGAGTCTCCGGAGAAGGGCGGCATATAAATCAAATTAAAAATAAAATAAATAAATAAATAAATTAGAGGATGAACTTGAAAAAGAACTACAGAAATTCCCACAAAAAATGATATTAAAATGAAAATGGATACAACCAAACATAAAATAGGATTAATAGAAAAAGAAGATCTAGCACAAAAAATTAGAACTGCTAAACAGAACTATTTTGAAGATGCTAATAAACCAGATAGATGGCTAGCATATAAATTGAAAAAAGAGAGAGAATCAAGGAAAATAACACAATTAGTAGATGAACAAGGACAAATTAGATTTGGGAATGAAGAGAAAAAAAATATTATACAAGATTACTACAAAACATTATATGAAAAAGAAAATATAGAGGAGAAAAGTGTTAAACAATATTTATACAAGGCGAATCTACCGCAGATTTCAAAAGATACTGAGATGATGCTCGAAGGAAATATAACAATGATGGAATTGACTGAAGCACTTAAAAAACAAAAGATTGGGAAGGCGCCAGGCCCAGATGGATTGCCTGCGGAATATTATAAGACTTTACAGGAATCATTGAGTCTTCCATTGTTAGAAGTTATGAATGAAGTAATGTTAAAGATGAAAATACCCAAATCATGGTTGGAAGCATATATTACACTTATCCCAAAGAAGGATGCTGACCCACAAGTCAAGAATTATAGGCCTATATCCCTGCTAAATTCAGATTATAAAATCTTTGCTACAATATTGACAGAAAGGCTTAAAAGATATTTAAATAATTTTATACATTCAGATCAAAATGGATTTCTGCCAAAAAGGCAGATCAGAGACAATTTGAGGATAATTATGGACATTTTGGAATACTATGAGGCACATCCTGAAAAGCAAATGGCTTTGATGTTTTTAGATTCACAGAAAGCCTTTGACAATGTGAATTGGCAATTTATGTTATTACAGCTGAAACAGATGGGCTTTGGGAGGAAATTTATCCAAGCCATAGAAGCCGTATATCATAAACAAACAGCAAAAGTAATGATAAATGGAGAATTGACAGAATCTATTAAAATACAAAAAGGAATGAGACAAGGCTGTCCACTATCAGCACTGTTGTTCGTGCTAACATTAGAAGTATTAAACAGAAATATTAGAGATGAAAAAGAAATAAAAGGAATGAAAATTCAAAATGAAGAATATAAATTGCAAGCATTCGCAGATGACCTGGTGTTTATTCTGGAAGATCCATTTGAATCAATAAATAAACTGAAATAAACAAAATAGGAGAATTTGGAAAGGTAGCAGGTTTGAAAATAAATAAAAATAAAACGAAGATTTTGACAAAAAATATATTATAAAAACAAAAAGAAGAACTGGCGGAAGTATCAAAGATGCAGGTCATGAACAAGGTCAAGTATTTGGGGATATATTTGACAGCAAGATGTAGTACACTCAAGGAAAATAATTACAAGCTTAAACAACAGATAGTGACAGATTTGGCTAAATGGGAGAATTTGCAACTATCATTGATAGGAAGGATATCAATCATTAAGATGAATATATTGCCTAGAATTTTATATCTGTTCCAGACAATTCCAATTAGGTTGGGAAAAGATTATTTTGAAGAATTAAATAAAATAGTGTTAAAGTATATTTGGCAGGGTAAAAAGGCGAGGATAAAATTAAAATTGTTGCAAGATGCTAGAATAAGAGGAGGTTTTGGATTGCTGGATTGGGAATTCAATATATATATATATTGAAAAAGTTTTACAAATACAAATTTTTCCCCCTTTCCCCCCTTTCCCTCCCTAACCCCCCCTTTCCCTCCCCTCCCCCCATGGCTTCCCCAGAATGAAATCCAATTATACATTTCTTCCTGACATTCTAGTATACTATCCCCTGTAAACTATACATTTCTAGACAACATTCATCTAAAAATTATCTAATACTTCTTAGTTTAGTATTTATTCTATACATAATCTATCCCTATCCTCCACTCCCTTACATAAATCTCTTGTGTCCGGTCTTTTATATATGTTAATAACTTCACCATTTCTACAAGACTAGCCAGCTTCAGAGTCCAATCTTCAATAACATCCCTTTTGCAATATAACCTAATCTATTACCATATACCCTATCAGTTTTGTTTCACCCACTTTCCCGCAGGTCCGCAATATATAATTATTTATAAAATCTAAACAATCACATCAGATCCTTCTTCCAACAAAGTATTTAGTGTCTTTAGTTGCCATCTGTCCACATCATTAAAAAATACTTTTATGTATAACCCCCCCCCCCGAGTGACTTTATATTTATATTCCATATAATATCTTCGCAAAGTCTTCCATCTAGATTATTAATTCCATCAGTCATGTTAGGGTAACAACCAGATCAACTGCAAATGCCCTTGTTCCATAGTCCTCTTGCCTCATAATTATTCCCTTCAATGTACACATAATCCATCTTTCTTAAAATCTATGATAGAAAGTTCCAATTCACTCAATTACAGGCCTTCTCTACATGCTTAAACACCAGCACTGCAGGGATCTGTTTATTCTTCTCAAGATAGTCCACTAAGCCTAAAATTTGCCTCACATTATCTTTCATATATCTGCCTTCTATAAGTCCTACATAAACATAAATCGGTTCTTAGATAACTGGCATTGATATGTTGGATAATAGATTTACAAAAATTTTATAATCCATATTCAAAAAAAATATTGGTCTAAAACTTTCTAGTTTTGTGGAACCTGCTTTTTTTCTTGCCTTGTGGTGGCTTGAAGCTCTGCTGTCGTTGCTTTTCTGGAATTTGTTTATATGCTGTTCGAGTTGTATGCTGATCTTTAACTGTGCAGGACATTAGATCAAGATCCACAGCCGCTTCTCTTATGTTTTTAAGTGGTCCAGCTAGAACCTTCAAAGGATAATCCAAGCGCGAGTCATCCAAAGAGCCCCCTGTATTTCCTTGTTTTTCCATTGGCTCCACCTCCATCTGCTTCCACTGGACTTTGGTCTTTTGTTCAATTTGCTTTTCTTTATCTCCCTCCTGTATTCCTGGCACTGACAATATACGTGGAGATGTTGGGCCAATTTTAAAAACATTGCAATAAAATTCTTCCGCTTTTTCAACAGTGTTTAATCGATATCTTTCTCCTTGATATGTCAATCTTATGCCAACTGGGACATCCCATCTGTATGGAATCTGTTGTTTCTTTAGTTCAATCACCAAAAATCCAAAATCTTTTCTGTCTTTTAACATCTTAGGCGGCAACTCTTTGTAAATCCCAATCTGCCTTCCATCCACTTGTAGGGTAGAAACAAAAGACTTTTGCAAGATGTCATTTCTTATTCTTTTATCTGTAAAATATATCACTACATCTCTGGGCAATTGCCTTTGTCTTGCTACCCAAGAATTCACTCTGTGAATCTTATCAATTTTGGATAAAATCTCTTCAGAGCTGACCTGTAACATCACAGCCAAAGCATCAGCACAGATCCTTCTCAAATCTCTGTTATTTTCCTTTATCCCACTCAGTCTTACAGCAAATTCCATAAATTTGAATTGCATCATTGTAACTTCATTTTCAATCCTTTGCATTTTATTATCCACATTATAGATCTTATAATCAGCTTCCTTCATTTTAGACTCTACTTCTAAGTTGGTTTCTTCGATTCTTTTATCAATCTGAAGAATTATTTCTGAGAAGCCAGTCAGAACTGTCAAAAAATCTCGCCTCATCTTATCATAATCACCTGAATGGCCCTATCTGAAAGAGCATGGTATTGGTGGGGGCTGAGAACTGAAGACATGATTTTTTTGATCTTCCCCTGACTGTTTCTCTCCCCCCCGCCCTTACTAGACCTAGGCCTAGTTTGGCCATTCAGCGAAAAACTTGCAGCTGTTCGATCAACTTATAGCCTTTATTTTAAATATCTTTTCCTCCTTGACTATCCTAGTTATCCTGATTATTTGATTTCATCTCTTCCGCCTTGGTGCTCCACCTTGCTTTTTTCGACCTTATCTTCGGATTTTTGCTGGTATCAGAAAGGGAGGAAGCATAGATATCAAGAATCTTGAACAATTTATTTGTAATATTTATACAAGTGGATGGGACGGACCATCTTCTCCTTTGTCTCTGTAACTCTGGACTGGTCACCATGAGAGGGCGGTCATTGAGACTCTCATCCCCCTTTTTTGACTAACTTATTTTAATCACAAGACTTTCCCATCACTGTAAGAGGGAGATGGTATTCCGATGTTCTATTATATTAGCTTCCTTGTACAATTATCTACTTTACCCTTTTTGTCTTAATCATCTGTTTTAAACCATCTTTAACACCTTAAGAAGAAAATGGCCTTTCATCACCTCCAATTCTATCTCACCTCCGATGTATTCAATAACAGAGCTCCTAGCACTGCGAGATTCTCCCCTCTCGCAAGTTTGGCCCTCCCAGTTATCTAGGGCCGCCCTTGAGGACGGGTTTTGGAACCCCGAGAGGTGGTATGCTAAGAACCGGAAGCTTTGGGGTTTTTTAGATAGTTTTTCAAATTCTATTTTAAGGGGATCTGGGAGGAGGGTGGTTTCCAATGTAAATAATGAGGCTGGGGGGCCTCCCAGGAGGGGGGTGGGTTGTATGGGTTCAGGGATTAACCCGCGAGGGACGGGATCTAGTCCATCTGAAGAGCACGGCGGAGGAGATGCAGAATCCAGGGCCAAGGAGAGGGTTAGAGCTTGTGCTGTTGATAGACATTACATCAGTACTGTAGGTAGGAGGGGCAGATATGGCGGGAGTAGAGGGCCACATCAAGTTGCTGGAGTGCGCGCTCGCTGTCTTCAAGCGGTGGCACGCTCCGACCCCCAATGCTCTTCTCGTTCCCCAGGTGGCACAGACCCTCAGGCCCTGGGCCTTCGGCTGATGCTATGCAATGCCAGGTCCGTGGTAAATAAAGCCCCCCTCATTTGTGATCTTGTTCAGGAGGGGGAAGCGGACCTGGTGGGTATTATGGAGACCTGGTTGGGCCAGGAGGGGGGGTCCCTCTCGTAGAGATGTGCCCACCCGGTTTCCGGGCATTTCATCAGCCAAGGTCACAGGGAAGGGGCAGGGGTGTGGCAGTTATCATTAAAGAGGGTCTTGGTCCGAGGGAGGCCACTGTTCCTCAGATGGCCGGATGTGAGTCCCTCCTTGTGAAGTGGGGTCATGAGGTGCATATGGGCCTGCTGGTTACGTACCTGGCTCCCTGCCACGTGGCAGCGGCCCTGCCTGAACTACTCAACATTATAGCCGCGGTGGTGATTGATACGCCTAGGCTTATGGTCATGGGGGACTTCAACCTGCCATCCATCAGTGAGGTGACTGAGGTCGCTCAGGAGTTCATGGCTTCCATGACGGCCATGGACCTGACCCAATTAGTTCATGGCCCTACTCGCACGGGGGGGAAACACGCTGGACCTGGTTTTTGTCTCTGGTCAGTGGCTGAGTGGTCTCGAGATAGGGGATATAGCGATCGAGCCCTTGTCATGGTCAGATCACTTCCTCCTTCGCTTTGACCTTTGAACCGCCACACCCTGCCACAGGGAGGCGGAACCAATGAGGTGGTTCCGCCCCAGGCGCCTGATGGACCCGGATAGGTTCCAGACGGAGCTTGGGCCATTTCCTGAGGCTCTGGCACACGGCTCGACTGAAGACCTAGTGGCTGCCTGGGATAGAGCGGCTGCTGGAACTTTGGACCGGGTCATGCCTTTGCGGCCTCTAACCCGGCGTCGATCTCATCTGGCTCCCTGGTTCACCGAGGAGCTGAGGGAGATGAAACGCCAGAAAAGACACCTGGAGAGCAGTTGGAGGGCCAGCCGTTCTGAATCTGACCAAACACTGGTAAGGTCTCATATTAAGACCTACCTGGTGGCAATAAAAGTGGCAAAGTGTAACTATTTTTCCGCTCTTATTGCGTCATCAGATAATCTCCCAGCCGCCCTGTTTAGGGTGACCCACTCCCTGCTCCACCAGGAAGCACGGGAGGACCCCTTGGAGGGTAGAGCCGAGGACTTTGTACAATATCTGTATGACAAAATCACTCAGATTCGGGAAAATTTGGACTCTGACTGGGTAGATTCGGGAGGGAGGATGGAGGCAAGTCTTGAGAATATTACCTGGGAAGAGTTTGATTCTGTGACTCCGGAAAACGTGGACAAGATACTGGGCAGACTGAGCGCGGCCACGTTTATTGGACCCGTGTCCCTCCTGGCTGGTGCTGGCCTCTCGGGAGGTTACACAAGGCTGGCTCCAGGGGATTATAAATGTTTCCTTGAGAGAGGGTGCCTTCCCCGCTGCCTTGAAAGAGGCGGTGGTGAAGCCTCTCCTCAAGAAGCCTTCCCTGGACCCAACAGTGTTGGCTAATTACCGTCCAGTCTCCAACCTTCGCTTCATTGCAAAGGTTGTTGAGAGTGTGGTAGCGCAACAGCTTCCTCAGTACTTGGATGAATCGGCTTATCTAGATCCCTTCCAGTCGGACTTCAGGCCTGGATAAACGGCATTGGTCGCATTGGTAGATGATCTCTGGAGAGCCCGGGACAGGGGTTGCTCCTCTGTCCTGGTCCTATTAGACCTCTCAGCAGCTTTTGATACCATCGACCATGGTATCATGCTGCACCGGTTGGAAGAGTTAGGGGTGGGGGGCACCGTGTTGCGGTGGTTCTCCTCCTTTCTCTCTGATCGGTTGCAGTCTGTGTTGACAGGGGGGCAGAGGTCGACCCCGAGGCCCCTTGTATGTGGGGTGCCACAGGGGTTGGTTCTCTCACCCCTTCTGTTCAACATTTATGTGAAGCCGCTGGGTGAGATCATCCGTGGTTTTGGGGTGAAGTATCATCAGTATGCTGATGATATTCAGCTATACATCTCCACCCCAGACCACCTCAATGATGCCCTTAAAGTGATGTCCCAGTGCCTGGAGGCTGTACGGATCTGGATGGGGAGGAACAGACTCAGGCTCAACCCATCCAAGACCGAGTGGCTGTGGTTTCCGACGTCCCGATATAGTCAGTTGGTGCCATCACTGACTATTGGGGATGAGTCATTGCCCCCCACGGAGAGGGTTCACAACTTAGGCGTCCTCTTGGACTCACAGCTGTCTTTAGAAGAACACTTGACGGCTGTGGCCGGGAGGTCTTTTTATCAGGTTCGCCAGTTGCGTCCCTTTCTGGATCGGGACTCGTTAAATACGGTCACTCATGCCCTCGTCACTTCACACCTGGACTACTGTAATGCTCTCTACATGGGGCTCCCCTTGAGGAGGACCCGGAGGCTCCAGCTGGTCCAGAATGCAGCCGCGCGGGTAGTTATGGGAGCAGCATGGCTGTTGTGGCCCCGCCCTCTGAGCCTGTCCCATCGGAGGAAGAAAGCTCCGAGCATGAGGAAGAGGAGTCAGCCAGGCCTCCCTCTCCAGGCCCCTCCCCTCTGGCATTGTCTCAGGTGCCGGCCGAGGGAGAGGAGATCAGTAGGGAGACAGGTGGCTCGGATCAGAGTGACGAAGAAACATCATTCCTGGACGCACGCCTCCGAAGGCGTGATAAACGATTGCAGCAGCTTAGGAGGCATGCTAGGGATTAGAACTGAGTCACTGGACCACACCCCAGAGACTATATAATAGAGGGTGGTGGTCAGTGATCCCTGTGACGAACAAAGCAAACCTTGGATAGTCACTAAAGCCTCGTCCGGAATTGCTGAGAGAAAGATTTCTTGTTGTCGGACATTTGGACTCTTGAGTATTTAATCTTTCTGTTTTACTGTGAAAATAAAGGCACTTGGCAGGCGGTGTGTCTATCGCTGCCAAGTGGGAGATAAAGAAACTGGGTGCATTCCAAAGTGTTTCCTTAACCCTCGGCTGGCTGTTTTTGTGTGTGTGTGGGTACGGGGACAGATCAATGGCGCTCCCATGTGGCTCCCCTCCTGCGTGAGCTGGACTGGCTCCCTGTGGTCTTCCGGGTGCGCTTCAAGGTCTTAGTTACCACCTTTAGAGCGCTCCATGGCTTAGGACCGGGGTACTTACGAGACTGCCTTCTGCCACCAATAGCCTCTCACTGCCCAGTACGCTCCCATAGAGAGGGGCTTCTCAGGGTGCCGTCAGCCAAACAGTGTCGACTGGCGGCCCCCAGGGGGAGAGCCTTTTCTGTGAGGGCACCCATCATCTGGAACGAGCTCCCCCCAGAGATACAGAAGATTCCGGATCTGCGCACTTTCCGCTGTGCCCTCAAAACATTCCTGTTTCAGCAGGCCGGCCTGGCCTAACTTTCCCTTTATATTGCTTTTGATTTTATTTTAAACTGGAATGTCTTGAATTATCTAGGACCAGAGTGTTTAGTATATTTTAATTGGTTTTTTTTAACGTTTGTATTACATGTATTTTTATCGTTCACTGTTCACCGCCCTGAGTCCCTCAGGAATAGGGCGGTATATAAATTTAATAAATAAATAAATAAATAAATAAATAAATCATACCTTTCTTGCACCAGTTTCTTAGTTTCCTGTTGAAATTTCTCAAACTTCCATAAGCACAATAATAAATTCCTTGAAGTCTTTAAAATCAGTGCTTAGAAACTGCTCTTGTAACTTATAAGTAGGGGAACCCCCCCCCCATACAGCTTTTTTTTCTGGCATTAAAGCCATTCTGCCACACAGACAGACTCTTTTTTAAGGAGGAAATCTTCTCTCCCTTCTCACCAGCACAAAATCCTCTCAGAATTAATCAAGCCTCTAAGGGAGATAGAGCATTAAAAACAGTTTGGAAAAAAAAACTTTTTCCTTCTCCTCTAACCAGCGCTGTTATTTTAGATACTTTATAGCATACTGAAGCATTCAGGCAAATCCACTTTCGCTTTCAGCTTTTTAATATTTTTTTTTCCTTTCAAGCGGCTAAAGCCGGACGCCATTTTAAACCTTCATTCTTTCTTCAATCTTAAATCCAATCACAGGGGTAATATATATACTTGCAGTTTTAGATTCCAAATCCGGATTTCACTCTGTTTATTTTCCTTTAACTTTCACTAATTACACTGGTCGCGCTGTCTTGCTCTGCAATAAGCAGAGTTCCCCTGTCGTCCGGAGCCTCGGCGAGCTGGATAGGGAGCCTCATCCTGCTTCCTCCCCAGAGGCAAAAAAAACCACTCTGGGGACTTCGCAGGGGCTCTACCTGCTCTCGCCTGCTCTCCTCACACTTCTTCAAAGAAGCGGAGTTTTTTCAAGCCGCCTCTCAGCTGTGAGGGCGACTCTTTACGGGTGGTGGGACTGGCGGTCATAAAAGACCGTCTGGCGACGACAGCGACCGGAACCGGAAGCCCCGATTGGGAATTATATTATCAAGCAACAAATTTGATGTGGATTAAAGAATGGATAACCTTAAGAAATACTCGGTTGTTGACTTTAGAAGGACATGACTTGTTGTTGGGCTGGCATGCTTTCTTATGGTACAAGGGCACAAAAACACAGGGGTATTTTAGAAGATATTTGAAGTTATTTGAGTGTCTTTAATATTAAATTGGGAGAAGATTAAAAGACAACATTATTTAAAAATTCCAGTCTGGTTATCTACTATTGAAGCATTATCATATTCAATAACATTTAGAAAGGAACAAATTGTTAGATATAGTGAATTATTGAATGAAAAGGGTGAACTTAAATCAAAGCAAGAATTAGAACAGGATATAAAAATGGACTGGTTTTTGTATATACAAATACATTCTAGATGTGATAAAGATTCTAAGACAGAGAGTTTTTACAGTAATTTGACTAATTTAGATAAAATTTTAATAGGTTCGGATGACTATATAATTAAAAAATTGTATGGTTACTTGTTAGAGGTAAAATTGGAAGAACAAGTTAAGGAAACAATGATTGCATGAGGGAAAATTTTTTGGTTATGGTATTGATTTAGAGAAATGGCAAAAATTGTGGATGCAAAATTATAAAATGACAATGTCAACAGCATATAAGGAGAATTTGTATAAAATGTTTTACAGGTGGAATCTACACCCCCGACAAGAATAGCGAGAATGTTCAAGAACAAATCTGAGAAGTGTTGGAAATGTCATCAGATACCGGGCTCATATTACCATATGTGGTGGACATGTGTGGAAGTGAAAAGGTATTGGACTAAAATCCACACATGGTTGGAAAAAATGACAAAAAACAAACAAACAAAAAAAAAAACACATAGACTTTAAACCAGAGATTTTTTTTATTAGAGATTGTGCCATACAATAGAGAATTGAGATATTTGATTGTGAATGTTTTAACAGCTGCTAGAATTGTATTTGCTAAAAACTGGAAAAATGAGAAAATACCAACGCAAGATGAAATTATTAAGAAAATCATGGAATGTGCTGAAATGAGTAAATTGACATTTGAAATTAGAGAACAAGAAGCTAAACAATATTACAAGATATGGGACTTATTTTATCAATGGTTAGATAATAAAACATGGAAATGAAATATGAAGCATGAATGTTATAAATATAATATTTGAAAATAAACTTTTTGAAGCAACAATGCAATAATTAAATAAATGATAAATGAGGATGTTGATTTGTTTGACAATATGAGAAACTAGATAATTAGTAAATTTTGAATAGGAAGATGATGCACAAAAGATTTGTAACCGACTGACACACTGTTTGTATTTGTAATGGATGATGGATTTGTTTTATGTTTTGTTTAAAAAATAAAATTTTTCAAAAAACAAAATGACTCCAAAAGAGATGGCTGAGCTGAGGAAGTACATCAATACTAATCTAGCCTGAGGGTTCATCCAATCTGCAAAATCCAGAGTAGCTGCCCTGGTGCTGTTTAAGGAAAAGAAAGATGGGGGGATGAGACTGCTGGATTTTCGTGGAATAAATGCGGTATGTGTGGAAAACACCTACCCCTTTCCCCTGATGAAAGACCTACTGAACTATCTTTCAAAAGGCAAAGTGCTTACTAAACTTGACTTGAGAGAAGCCTACTACAGAGTACGCATAAAGGAAGGGGATGAATGGAAGACTGTTTTCAACTGCCCATTTCAAAGTCATGTCCTTTGGTCTCCAAGGAGCCCCTGCTGTATTCATAGAATTGATTAATGAAGTGCTGCAAGAACACTTATACAAGGGGCTTCTAGTCTACTTGGACGACATACTCATATTCAGTGAGACATTAGAAGAACATGCGAGACAAGTACTAAAGAAACTGTTAGCCGCAAAACTTTATGCAAAGTTATCCAAATGTGAGTTTCACAAAACTTCTCTGGACTACCTGGGCTACTGAGTGTCGAATGAAGGCATATAGATAGATCCCGGGAAAGTGTGAGCCATACTTGACTGGCAGCCCCCTCACACCAGGAAACAGCTGCTTTCCTGGTGTTTGCTAACTTCTACTGGCAATTCATCCCAGCCTTCGCGGAAGCAGCACTGCCGCTTACCGAACTGCTAAAGACAGGACCCTCTCCTTCAAAGCCATGGCCAATGCAGCTGTTAGCCTGGACGCTAAGCTGTCAAAAAGTGTTTGAAAGCTTGAAATGGCTGTTTGCAGAGGAGCCCATCCTTCAGCACCTGGACCCAGATAGGCAGTTCATTGTCCAGGCTGACGCCAACGTTGCAGTGGCAACAGTGCTCCTCCAGGAAGAACCCCCCCAAGGACGGCTGCTTCCTTGTGCATACGTGTCCAAAAAATTCACAGACACCGAATGGAGATGGGCAGTATGGGAGAAGGAAGCCTTTGCTATTCATTGGGCTCTTCTATCACGGCGGCACTTCCTAGAGGGAGCCAAGATCCCCTTTGAGGTATGGTCAGACCATAAAAACCTCGAAGCCTTAAAGACCCCATGAAGGCTTTCCCCCCAAACCGGTCCAACCGTATTTCAAACGGTTTGATTTCAAGCTGAAATACATCCCAGGGGGGAAGAACTTGCTTGCAGACACCCTCTCAAGGAAACCCCAATATAACAGCCAGAGGGAGGACGTCATCCATGCCATCATCCCAGACACGCAGAGTGCGGCACAAGTCACTACCCAGAGTCAGGGCAGCAGGTGGACTGATCCCATCGATGGGAAGCTAACTGCCGACTTGAAGGCAGCACTATCTACTGATCCACGGCTAGCTGACAATCGAGACACTTTGACGACCCGTGATGGACTAGCTTGGAAAGGTTCAAAAATTTACATCCCCAACAGCATGAGACTCCTGGTGCTCCAACGTAGCCATGATTCTCGATTGGCTGGTTACTTTGGATTTCTAAAGACCTTTCATCTGATTAGACTGCAGTTTTGGTGGCCAAAGATGAAAGTTGATGTGGAGGACTATGTAAAAAGTTATGCCACATGTGCCAGCAATAAGACAAGACTGGGGAAGCCTCCCAGTTTGCTTCAACAGGTAGCAGAGTCCAGCTGCCCATGGGAAGAAATAGCTGTGGACTTTATAGTAGAGCTCCTGGAAAGTGGCGGAAATACTGTAATATGGACTGTGATAGACCTGTTCTCCAAACAGGCCCATTTTATTCCTTGTTCTGGACTTCCCTCAGATAAGAGATTAGCCAAGATGTTTGTCAAACAGATCTACTGGCTGCATGGAGTTTTGCGATGGGTGATCTCTGATCGAGGAGTTCAGTTCACCGCTAAGTTCTGGAGGGAGTTCCTGAGGTCCATTAGGTCATCTCAGGGGCTTAGCTCGGCTTTCCATCTGAGTACAAACGGAGCCGCGGAACATACTAATGCCATGGTGGAACAGTACATCAGATGTTATGTGGATTACCAGCAAGATAATTGGGCTTCCTTTCGCAGAAGAGGCTTACAATAATGCGGTGCATAGTAGTGTGGGACTGATGCCTTTTCAGATTACAAGCGGCATGGAATTCGTCCCTATGCCAGAACTGCCGAGAGAACAGCCTTCTTCCATGACTCTGAATGAATGGATGGATGGAGTCATTAAAGAAAGGCTGGGAGAATACCAAAAAAGCCCTGAATGAAGCGGCTGAAGCATACAAAAAGCAAGCAGACAAACACTGATCTCTCCAAACTCCCTTTCGGGTGGGAGATCGCATGTATCTTTCCACCAAATACTTACGTTTGAGGTTGAAGAGTAAGAAGTTAGGACCGAAATATTTAGGTCCCTTCCCCATAGTGAAAGTGATTAACCCAGTGACTGTACAGTTAAATCTCCACCACATACTGGGAAAAATTCATCCTGTTTTCCATTGCAGCCTGTTAAGGCCTGCTGTGGGATCTAAATTGAGACTCAACCTGCTGCTCCCCCAAAGCCGATTGTAGTGCAGGGTGAGACTCATTATGAGGTGAAGATGATTTTGGACTCTAGATTGCAGAGGGGCGTTTGCAATATTTGGTTCATTGGAAGGGGTACCCCTTGTCTGAAGCCACGTGGGTGAAGAGTTGGGATGTTCAGGCAGTCACCTTAGTTAGGCAATTTCATGATAAATTCCCTGATAAGCCTAAGGGTTTTTCTGGGGGGGTGGGGGGAGGAGAGGTGGTTAATGTGTAAAACCCTGACTTCAGTCTTGTCCCAGGATGCATTCCCTTCCTGAGGGGGGGAAGCCTGTCAGTTTTGGAAGACAATTTTCTTTTTGCTTCTAAACTGCCACATATTTTAGCTGGGGAAGTTGGGAGGGGGGAGAAAGTTAGTCATAACAACATTCCGTACTCAAGGACTTTTGCCTGCATCTGATGGAGACTGACTGAAGATTGTATCCGGTGGAGTGTGAAGAGTTGATTGGACAATGTGATGAACTTGTGGGTGTGGGGCAAGGCTGTGAACTCCTCGCTGGGTGGGGAAAACCTGGAAGCTTCAGATTTGGGTTTTCCCAGATGTGCCAATATGACATCTCTAATAAATTGGAACTTTGAGGAACCTCAGGCCTCAGAGCTTTATTTTGTTGGGAGTGTTCCTCGGAACCCTGACACCCTATACACCCTCCCTGATCCACACTGCACTCTTATATCCCCTCCCTGTGGCTCTCATAATCCCACATCCTCCCTAATCCTTGCTGCACCTCTCACCTTTGTTTCCTCTCCCACCTGGCAGCAACTACTTACCTGCCTGTTGACCTTGTACTTGCAACTTCCTGCTGACTTCCTCACTGACTTTGCTCGGTTATCTAGTTTCTATTTGCTTGTGAGAAAATGGCAGACAGCAATAGCAGTCCCAATCAAGTTTAGACTTCCGGCTGGCTTCCCCACTGACTTGTGGAAAGCTGCCAGGGAATGTTGAAAATGATGATCACGTGAGCAAGACTGAACAGGGCATTGCTGAAGTAGCCACAACTTTACCAAATTTAAAATCCATAGGATTAATGGATTTTGACACATTCTGTAAATTAACCCATTTGAGATACCTTGGTTCAAAAATTATTGCCCTACAATGCACCGTTCTGTCCAATTGAAGGTTACCAGCAGACAGACTCAAGAGTTTAAGTCATATATAGATGATTTAAGTGTTAATAAAAATTAATGTTGAAGCCAATCATTGTTTAATGCATTAAGAGAAATGATGACCTCGGAAGACCAGCACTTATCAGTTAAGCAAGCTTATCTGTATTAAACCTTACAAATAGATAGACAGATATACCTTTATGTTCTGATATGTAATCCCATAAAAGTTACCTCTTGATCTACTTCAAAGGATGGGTTTTTTGGTGAAGATTTAGAAAATATGTCAGAATTCAGCACTTTGGAAGAGCCTGAAGCACAAAGGAGCACTTCTGAAGAACCTGAGGCAGGTCTGAAAACATTTGCCAATGGCAAAGCAGGCAACGGTGACTTCAAATCATCTTTGGAGACATCAGACATTTTTAAAGTGAAAGGATCATCTGGAGGCAGTATGAATGTAGCTGAGATTACAGCAGGAACTCTCAAAATCAGTTCAGAGTTTTTCTGATATTTGTTTCTCATTTTAGAAAGTGGCCCTTGATTTTCACACTTTTGTTTCATGGAGTTTTGATTCTCTTGGATTCCTTTTTCCCTAATTGTCCTTTTAAGATGAACTTTCATTGCTTTTCCTTTTATTTCTCTCCCATTCATTTCTTGTACAGCCAGCTTTGCATCACAGGCTGTTTTAAAAGTAAGAGATGCATACCTAAAATGTAAAATATATGCAGAATTAAAAAAAAAAAACTTTATGTACATTTCATTAATTAAATATAGGAGATGACTAATACATTGAGTTATATTCATTACATTTATTTGGCCTTTTAGAAATTTTTTTTTTGGGCAGTAAAGAGGGATGCTGCCAAGTAAAGATTCTTTCTTCCTTGGAAGAAGAAAAACTTTAAAAATAAACTTAGAATCATAGGGCTGTAAGGGACCTTGGAGATATACTAATCCAAACCCTTGCCCTAATTCTAATTCTAAATCTAATCCCCCTTAGTTCCAGGTTGGATGTCTCTTTAATGAGATTTCACCCATCACTTCTTGTCCTGCCCTCAGGTGCTTTGGAGAATAAGCAACCCTCTCTTTTCTGTGACTGCTCCTCAAGTACTAGAAGATAGCTATTGTGTCACCCCTAATTCTTCTCTTTGTTAGCAAGATATACTGTATCTAGTTCCCTTAACTGTTCATCATATACCATATTTTTCAGAGTATAATACACATCGGAGTGTAAAATGCACCTTAGTTTTTGGGGAGGAAATTAGGGGAACAAAATCTGCCTACAAGGTATTCATCTGGCTAGCATCCTTAGTCTGGTCAGCTTCAGTACATTAGTTCGCTGGTTTTGAGCGTGCACGAGCTCACTACACTCACAGACGCATGGTAGGGGATAAAAACTAGCTTCTAAAGCATAGCTGATCGTCGGAGAGAGAAGCAATGAGAAAAGTAGGTGAAACTCATAAGATCGCTTCACTCGCTATCGCCTTGTTAGGGCTGAAAAACAGCTTCTACACAGCTGATTGTCAGAGATTGCCCGAAAAATCACTTCACTCACTAGCGCCTCATTAGGGCTGAAAAAAAGCTTCGAAAAAGCTACATTCAGAGTATAAGATGCACCCAAATTTTCAGCCTCTTTTGGTGGGGGGGGGAGTGCATCTTATACTCCGAAAAATACGATAGTTTGGCCTCCAGACCTCTTGTCATCTTGGTTGCTGTTTGCTGTTCTCTGCACTCTTTACTACATAGCATCTTTTATGTATTGTAGTGACCAGACCTGTATGCAGTACTCCAAGTTGGCCTCACTAGTGCAATATAGAGCAGTACTATCACTTCTCATCAGCTTGATGCTATCCCTGTTAATGCAGCCTAGGACGACATTGGCTTTTTGGTAGCTGCAGCACATCGCTGACTCATACTTAAACAATAGTCCACCAGGACACCTAGATCCCTCTCAGTTATAACTGTTGATCCACATGCTGCCTATTCTATATCTGTGCATTTGATTGTTCATCCCTAAGTGTAGGACCATACTTTTCCCACCCCTGTACTACATCTTACTGGATAAGGCCAATTCCTTTAGTCAGTCAAGATCCTTCTGAATTTTAAACTTCTTTTCCAAAGTGTTAACAATTCACCCTAGCATGGTGTTGTCTACAAATTTGATGAGCTCCCTTTCTATCCCCTCATCTAGATCATTTATGAAGATGTGGAAGAGCACTGGATCAAGACAGAACCATGAAGTACTCTACTACATGCTTCTCCCTTATAGATGTAATTCCAATGAGGGCTGTTTGCTGAATGAGGTTGATCAGACAACTGCAAATCTATCTGGTGATGATACTATCTATCACATTGTTCTGTTACTAAGAAGTAGACTGAGGTCTGCTTTGTCAAATGCCTCACTGTCTAAGTATGCTATAGCCGCAGGATTTTCTTGATCCAATAATTTAATCACTTTATCAAAGAAGAGGGTAAAGTTTGTTTGGCATGATCTGTTTTTAACAAACTCATGCTGGCTTCTAGTAATCACCTTGTTAATTTCTAGGTGCTCATAAATCCTCTGCTTGATTCTTTTCTAGGATTTTCCAAGATATTAATGTCAAAACCTAAAGTTTTGAAAAACTTAAAACAATGAACATTTAAGCAAATGAGAATATCCTTATCATGAATTCTTAATTCTTTTGAAATCCCCTATAGACTATGTTAAGGATATTGGTGTTGTGTTACCAACCAGCAGAGTAAATGCATAAGGAAACGTTGCTGAGAGCAATGAATAAGAGATATGCAAACTGGTTTATGAAAAGTTTACTTTATAGTAGAAAAAACAGTCTCATAGTCTTTAAACAAATTCCAAGTCTTTGCCAGTAAATCAGTCCAGTAGTTACAGATATCTTCTTACCAAACAGTAGTTGGTTAGAATAACAAACTCACTCTGGTTCACAAACCACGATGGTAGCAGATCCATCAAACGATGATTAGCAGATCGCAACTCCTCTCAATGGTAGCTTATCATAGCAGCTTCATCATCAAACTGAATACGGTACAATACCTTGCTTAAATACTCTCACAACCAGTCATTACCTAATTACAGCATGACTCAGCATTACAATGAATACCTTTAAAGTAACATAATACATTTACAGATTAAAGTTACAGTACACTTATATTGCCTGGACAACATAGTTAGGCTCAAACCATATCCTAACAGACTACCAGTCTTTTTAGCTGAGAAGCCAAAATACTGTTCGAATGGAGTAGGAAGAAAAAAGAGATAAAGCAGCCTGAAATATCGGTGAGGAGGGACGAAAAAGAGACTGAAACTGGGAAGACTCTCAGTGACTTTCAGTAAATGTATTACATCAGCTGCTGAGTGAGTCTCTGAGAAGGTGGAAAAGCGGCAATTTAGTGGTGGGAGCGAAGACAAGGCAGTGAACGATATCGAAAAAGACGGATTGCGTGGAAGGTGTGAAGGAAAAGCTTTGAAGGGGCATCTTCTGAAGAGTTTTAATAGACAACAAGCTTGGACCAAGATTGAGATAAAATACGAGGTTTGGAAAGAGAAAGCTGGCTGGAGAAATAACAGTGACTGGGCTAAATAGAAGGGAGACATCTTGGATTTAAAGAGACAGTTAGCAAATTTGGCATTAACCAATATGGACTTTTTCAGTGGTGACTGTACACACCAGGAACTCTAGAAGAGAACTTGCTTACAAATAAGACATAAACTGAAAGCGGACTATATTTATTAACAGTAAACCTAGAAGGAAGATCAGTGAACAGTGGTTATATATACTTGATATTTATGCTTATATTTATATCTACATATTTATATCCATCCATATATTAACTGATACAAATGTTATATTATTGGATCTATTTTTACTCTATTGTATTGTTATATTTATGTATATTCAATAGTATAAATAGAATTAGATGAAGATCTTGATATATTTATAGTTTCATATATGCAATATAGAGAAGCAACTTAAGGAAATTCTAAATATATTTGATAAATATCCATAACAGATTGTGTAGAAATATATGAATTTGGTTACAAACTATTAATTAATTAAATGTTTAGAGACTAATAACTCAGTCATAGAACTATAAATTCCAATTATATCTAAGTTTTGATTCTTTATGTCATTTAAAATCCTATAATTTATAAGATTCAAAGTAAATATCTTTGTTTGTAGAATACCTCTATATTTAAATTATTGTTATTTACTCCTTTACAATAAATTAGAATAAATAGATTTAGAATGAGAAGGTAGATTAGTGATGGAGATAAAAGGAATGGAAACAAATTAAACTACTATATGTGTCAACCTCCACCTTTATATTACTTGCTTGCTCAGCTGCAATTGTAACGGGGGGAGGGGGGAACTGTCTGGATATTTGGGAGGGGGGAAGTGAGCTGGTGGAGTAAATTGGAGAAAGGTTTCCTCAGCGTTTCTCTGCAGCTGGGAGGCATGCTGATAATCAGTCAACCGTCCTGGCATACCAGGAGGATGGCCATCAGAAACTGCACCCCACATGACCCCTTGGGGGGATGTGGATTGGATAATTCTAACTGGACCATCTCAAGCTGGAATGTCTCCGGCTTTTGGGAATGTCAGGCGGCTTTTGAGAAACTGAAATGACTGTTTGCCGCCGAACCGGTCCATAAACATCCTGACATGGAGGTCTTGTTTGTTGTTCAGGCCGACGCCAGCGATGTGGCCATCAGGGCGGTGTTACTTCAAGCCAATGCTGAGGGGAATTTGCAACCCTGTGCCTAATACCTCTCGAAAATTATCTGAGACAAAGAGGAGATGGAGCATCTGGGAGAAGGAGGCTTTTGCTGTTCGTTGGGCGCTGTTAACGCCCTGGAAGGCGTGAAACACCCCTTTGAGGTGTGGACTGATCACAAAAACTTAAGAGGCCTTAAAAACGCCACGAAAATTGTCGCCTAAGCAAGTCTGCTGGGCCCAACACTTTAACTGATTTAATTTCTCTCTGCGCTACCTTCCTGGAGGGAAGAACTTTATAACAGATGCCCTCTCGAGACTGCCTCAATACAATAGTGTTCAAGAGGAAGTGATTTGTCCGGTTATTCCCTCGAAACAGCTGGCGGCACCAGTGATTACCAGAGCCCAGGTAAAAGGGGACCTAACCTTGTCCGGCGACTTGAGTAAGCAGTTAAAAGAAGCACTAAAAACTGATGAGTGGTTTTTAGCCCACTCCAATGAGTGTACGCTTTGGGAGGGTCTCACCTGGGTGGGAGCGAAACTGTATGTCCCGGCCAGCCTGAGGGGGGCAGTATTACAATACGCCCATTATGCTAAAATTGCTGGGCATTTTGGTTTTGTGAAGACATTACATTTAGTTAAATGATAATTCTGGTGGCCAGCGCTGAAGAAAGACATAGAAGCCTACGTGGCGAGCTGCCCTGTATGTGCTTCAGCAAAGAAGCCTCCTGGGAAAACCCCTCGGTTACTTCTGAGTGTAGCCAAAACGGGAGCCCCATGGAAGATCTCCATAGATTTTATTGTTGAGTTGCCCAAAAGTGGAGGAAATACAGTCATTTGGGTGGTCACTGATTTGTTTTCTAAACAAGTGCATTTTGTCCCATGTTCCAAGATCCCTTTGGCTGAAACTCCGGCTAAATTGTTTGTCCAACTTGTGTATAGATTACACAGGAATCCAGAGCGAATAATCTCGGACAGAGGGGTCCAGTTCACCTCCCACTTTTGGAAGGAGTTCCTGGGGTTGTTAGGCTCCGCCCAGGGGTTAAGCTCCGCCCACCACCCTCAGACCAATGGGGCTTGTGAAAGAACTAACTCGGTGTTGGAACAATACCTTAGATGTTACATAAATTATCAGCAAGATAACTGGGTGGACTTGTTGCCGTTTGCGGAAGTCACCTATAATAACTCTATACACAGCAGTACTGGTTTTACCCCATTTAAGGTAGCCTCCGGCGAAGACTTTGTGTCCATCCCAGAATTGCTTCAGGAAAACTCACAGATACCTTTGGCTGACTGGATTGAACAGCTACGTGGTACCTGGTCTGTAACACGTAAGGCCCTAGACGAGGCTCATCAAGCTCATAAAACCCAAGCTGATAAGAAAAGAATTCAGGGTAGGGATTATAAGGTAGGAGATAGGGTTTTCCTTTCCACCAAGTACTTGCAAACTACCCAAAAGTAGAAAAAACTTGGGCCCAAATACGTGGGTCTTTTCCTTTTTGTACGCATAGTTAACCCAGTTACGGTGCAATTAGAGCTGCCTAAAACCTTGCAGAGGATTCATCCGGTGTTTCATGTTAGTTTGCTGAAACTTGAGCGTACGTCCCCCTTGCGTCCAGACCAAGAACCTCCTCCTGTCCCCATACTCATTGAAAGGGAACAGCACTTTGAGGTCAAAGAAATATTGGATTCGAGGAAACATCATGGTAAGGTGCAGTACTTGGTGGCCTGGAAACATTTCACTTTAGCTCAGTCTGAATGGGTAAATGAGTGAGATGTTAGGGCTCCAAAGCAACTGCAATTGTTTTATTCCAAATATCCTGATAAACCTTAGTTCTGGACCTGTACATATGTTACCTGTTTATGTAAGTTTCTATTTTCCCTTATTCTGTTCTTCTTCTAGTATTAACGTCTCTTCTGCAGGCGGACTGAATGTCAGCCTCCGCCTTTATATTACTTGCTTGCTCGGTTGCCATTGTAACGGGGGGAGGGGGGAGCTGTCTGGATATTTGGGAGGGGGGAAAGTGAGCTGGTGGAGTAAATTGGAGAAAGATTTCCTCAGCGTTTCTCTGCAGCTGGGAGGCGCGCTGATAATCAGTCAAGGTCAACCGTTGTGGCATACCAGGAGGATGGAGCCATCGGAAGCTGAACCCCACATGACCCCTTGGGGGGATGTGGATTGGATAATTCTGACTGGACCATTGGGGAGAGGGTTTTTAGGATGCTTTCTATATGTGATTTTCATGCCTATTGCCTCAGACCTTGCTTTTCTTTGGTTGCATTCAGTTCATACTCAGTACCTTTCTTTATGAAAATGGAGTTGGGGTTTTTCTTTCTTGAGTACTGAAAGGAGGCATACCTGACAATATGGTATTGTGGAAACATTTTTTAAAAACATTAAAAATGATGACTATGATAACAGTCACGAAAATAGGGAAAAAAACAACTTTGATGACAGCCTCCCCATCGGGACAGCACTCAGTGGAAAGCATGCTGGGCGGTGAGAAATCAGGTTCTTTATTGAATCTACAAAGTGTGCAGTCAACGTTGCTGATGACTCAAGAAACAATGATGAAAGTGCAAGAGACAATCACGAGAAACCATGAATAAAGAATGAAATGGGAGACGTGAAAGGAGACATCCACAAATTAGATGACAAAATTGGTACAATGCAGGAGACGATATATGAAATTAACAGAAGATAAAGACAGTGGAAGCTAGAACAGAACAAATGGAGAAGAAATTGGAGGAGACAGAAGCTAAATTGATGGCGGTAAATAGAAATCTGGAGGAGGCAATAGTATACTTGGAATTGGAGAAATCAGCATTTTTCCTAAGATTTCAAAATATAGTTGAAAGCAAAGAGGAAGATCTCCCAAAACTGATGGCAGAACTACTAGCCGATCCATTGCAGAAAAGTGTACAAGAAATTCAAAACTATATAGATGAAGCATACAGGAATCATACCAATTACGCACAGCGCCACAAACTGCCTACGGAAGTCCATATAATATTTACAAGGAAAACAATTAGAGATGAGGTTTACAATAAGACAAGAGATGAACCATTAATCTATAAGGGAAAAAAATTCTAACTTTGAAGCAAGTACCAAGAAGAGTAAGGGAACAAAGAAGGAACTATCACTTTCTATCTTCACAACTAGTTAAATACAAAGTAGTATTCAGATGGCTCATATCTGAGGGTATTTTAATTACGTGGCAAGACAAGAAACTCCAAATAGATACCTTGGACAAGGCACAAGAGTTCTACAACCACTATATAATTGGAGAAGAACAACAAGATAATAGAGAGGAATTAAAAAATAAAAGTCAAGATGATCAGGTATCAGAAGAGAAAATAACCAAACAAGACATAAGAGAAAGGATGGAAACAGAGCGTTATGAAAGGGAAGGAGCAGGACAAGAACACAAAGGGAGACAAGATCAAAGAAAGGACCAAAATCTACTGACAAACAGTAAGATGGAAGAAGGAATTCAGATATTATCACTTAACATCAATGGCATGAATTCTCCAGCTAAACGAAAACAAACAATGTCAAAACTTCAAAGACAAAATATGGATATTTGTTTGCAGGAGGTCCATATTAAGAAAAAACATGGCACTATTTTAGGATCCCCTAAATTAGGAAAACCTCATCTGGCACTGGCATCAAAAAAGAAAAGAGGAATAGCAGAATACATAAAAGAATGGTTAAACCCGAAACAAATTTATGCGGATGAAGATGGAAGAATTTTAGTAATAGAAATAACAACAACTCAAAAACGAATGCTCTTAACGGTAATATATGCACCAAACAGAAACCAGAAGAAATTTTATCACAAACTATATCAGAAAATAATAGAATTAGAATGGGATAATTTATCCGTAATAGGTGATTTCAACGTGGTAGTGGACAATAAGAGAGACTATATGAGCAAAAAAACAAGCAAGAAGAAAAGAAGACAATTACCAAACACATTCTCAGAAATGATGCAAGAGCTAAACCTCCGAGACATATGGAGAGAATTAAATCCAAGGAAGAAACAATATACTTTTTTCTCTAATCCACACAACTCTTGGTCGAGAATTGATATGGCATGGATAAATGCAGAATTGGTTAGTGATATTAAAGACATAGAGATACCACCAAATACATGGGCTGATCACAATCCATTAACAATAGAATGGAAGGGACAAAGGAAAAAAGCGAGATGGATATTAAATCAGAGGATACTAAAAGAGAAAACATTCATGCAAATGATGGAAAAAGAACTTGGATTTTTCTTTACAGAAAACCGGAAAGAACAAAACTACAAAATTTATGGGACACAACAAAAGCGCATATTCAAGGTTTAACAATAGCCTATATGGCAAGAAGAAATAAGGAAAAGAAAAAACAACAAAAGATGCTTCAGGAAAAAGTTAAAAGAATTGGAATGTGCATTGGAAAAAGAACCACAGAATAATAAAATCAAAGAAGAAAGAGATTTAGTGAAACATAAACTTAATTTAGCGTTACAAGAAGAAATGATACTCAACCTTAAAACAATAAAACAAAACTTTTTTTGAAACAAACAAACCAGGGAGATGGTTGTCAAATAAATTTAAGAAAGGGAGAACGAAAAAATTAATACAACAATTACAGGATGAGGATGGGAATCTCCATTACCAATCAGAGGGGGAAAAAGTATTATTCAAAATTTCTTTAATAATTTATATAGTCAGGAGAATATTCCAGAAGAAAGCATTAAACAATATTTAGAAATGAGGGGCTTCCGGTTTGGCTTCCGTCGTCGCCAGACGGTCTTTCGGGACTGCCAGCCTCATCGCCCGTAAGAGCCACCTCTACAGCTGAGAGACGGCTCAAAAAACTCCATCTCATGGAGGAGACGTGAGAGAGAGCCGGCAAGAGCAGGTAGAGCCCTCTGCAAACTCCCCAGAGTTTTTTTTTACTCTTGGGGAGGAAGCAGAATGTGGCTCCCTATCCAGCTCGCCGCTGCTCCGGGCTTTGGGGGAACTCTGCGCTTTGCAGAGCCAGACAATGGGACCAACCCAATCAGCGAAAACTAACAGACTGTCTGAACAAGCAGGATGAAATCCGGATTTGGGACTCTAAATTGCAAGTATTTCTAACAACCCTATGATTGATTTTAAAAGTGAAGAAAGAGTGAAAGGGGGGGAAAAAAAAGAAAGTTTAAAATGGCAACTGGCTGAGGCTTGAGAAGAAAGCTGAAAGCGAAAGTCCTTCCGTTTGAACAGTTTAATACGTTACAAAGTATCTGAAACAATAGTGCTGGCTAGAAGTGAAGAGAAAAATTCCTATTTCATGCTTCTTCCTTCTTAGAGACTTGATATTGATATTGTCTGGAGAGAAGTCTTTTTCTTTAAAAAGAGTCTGTTTGTGTGGCAGGATGGTGTTAAAACTGACAAAGCCAGACAACCAAGCTGTGGTGGTGGGGCTCCCCCATTTATAAATCACATGAACAAGTTTTGAGCT
The DNA here is from genome assembly GCA_022577455.1 of Arizona elegans. Taxonomy (NCBI): domain Eukaryota; kingdom Metazoa; phylum Chordata; class Lepidosauria; order Squamata; family Colubridae; genus Arizona; species Arizona elegans. The sequence continues at coordinate 164,891,736 of JAKOOJ010000001.1, forward strand.
TGCAGATGCAGAAGAATGGCTTTAAAGACCTAAAGGAATTTGTTTTGGAGGAGATGGCAAGACATGATGAGATTGTGAACCAGAATCTTGAAAAATTTAGACAGGAAATTAAAGAGTTGGTACAACAAAAGTATGATAACCTGAAACGATATATTGTAACAGCTTTGAAAAGCTTTTCAGAAATAATTATAAAGATGGATAAAGATATCAACTTAGAAATAGAGTCTAAAATGAAGGAAGCTGGTTACAAGATTCATAATCTGGATAATAAAATACAAAGAATTGAAAATGATTTGATAAATATTCAAGAAAATAGCTCAGAAGTAGAGTCTAAAATAAAGGAAGCTGATCACAAGACTTACAATGCAGATAATATAAAACAAAGGATTGAAAATGAAGTCACAATGATGCAATTCAGATCTATGGAATTTGTGATCAGAATGAGGGGAATACAGGAAAATAACAGAGAGGACTTGAGAAAGATGTCTGCTGAAGTTCTGGCTGTGATTTTAAAGGTTAGTCCTGAAGAGGTATTCTGTAAGATTGATAAGGCCTACAGAGTAAATTCTTGGATGGCAAAGCAAAGAGATGGGGTGATTTACTTTACTGATAAAGGAATAAGAAATGATATTGTGCAAAAGTCTTTTAACTCCACTCCAGAAATGAATGGAAGGAAGATCTGGATATATAAAGAGCTGCCGTTCAAGATGTTAAAAGATAGAAAGGACTTTGGATTTTTGGTGACTGAGCTAAAGAAACAAAACATCCCATTTAGGTGGGATGCTCTAGTTGGTATAATATTGAGATATCAAGGAGAAAGATATCAACTAAATACTGTTGAAAAAGCAGAAGAATTTTACTACAAGGTTTTTAAAATGGGCCCAACATCTCCACGTATGTCACCAGTGTCAGGAACACAGGAGGGGGATAAAGAAAAGCAAAATGAACAAGAAATTGAAACTCAGAATAAGCAGATGGAGATGGAGTAATGGAAAAACAACAAGTTACAGAGGGCTTTTTGGTTGAGCCGCTTTTGGATTCTCCTTCAGAGGCTATAGCTAGATCACCTATAAATATAAGAGAGGCGGCTTTGGACCTCAATTTGATGTTTTATCAAGTTACAGACCAGCATGTAACTCAATCAGCTGATATACAAGTTCTAGGAAGGCAACCAGGATGGAGATCTAAACCACAACAAGTTAAGAAAAGAAGAAGCAGGTCCTACAAAACTAAAAAATTTTAAACTAAACAAAAAAATTTTTTTTTATTTTTTAGCCAACAGATTAATGCCAGTTACTTAAGAGACGATTAAATATAATAAGCGGGATTTATAGAAGGCTGATACATGAAAATATAACTGAGGCAAATTATAGACTTATACTATTTTGAGAAGAATAACAGATCTCTGCAGTGCTGGTGTTTTTGGGATGTGGAAGATGGCCTTTGATTGAATGGATTGGAACTTTCTATTTTGGACTCTTTGAAAAATGGATTACATATATGTTGAGTTATAAGGCAAGAGAACTATGGAATTGGGGCATGCAGAAGATCTGGTTGTTACCCTAACGTGGTGGTTGGAATTAATAATCTAGACAAAAGACACTACAGAAGATACTACATGGAATATAAATATAAAGTCACTCGGGTGGTTTTTTTATATACAGAAACATTTATTATTGATGGGGGCAGATGGTAATTGAAGATACTGAATACACTGTTGGAAGCAGAACTTGATATTACCCTAACATGGGCGATGGAATTAATACTCTAGTTGAAAGACATTACAGAAGATACTATATGGATTACAAATTTAAAGTCATTTGAGGATTTTATTTATATATGGAAATATCTTTTAGTGGTGCGGGCAGAAGAAAAAAGATATTAAAAATATTATGTATGGTAGACCTGTAGGGGAATGGGTGGAAATAGGTTAGGTTACTGATTGTTTAGTTTAGGAAAAGGGATGTTATGTTTAGATATTAATATACTTAAAAGATTTGAATTAAGAGATATATGTGTGGGGATGGAGGAAATGGGTAGATTATGAGTTGAATAAATGCTAAATTAGGATTTATTATATAGTTTTATAGCTAAATGTTGCTTTGAAATGTATAGTATAGGGGGGATATAATAATAATGTTAGAAAGAAATGGTTAGCACATAGGGGGTTGTGTAAAAGGCGGTAAAGTATTATATAATGTGATATCAATTTGGATTTTCTCTTGGAGAAGCCATGGGGGGAGGGGAGGGTGAAGGGGGTTAGGGAGGGGGGGGAAGGGGGAAAAATCTGTATTTGAAAAACTTTTTCAATTAAAAAAAAAATTTAGAAATGAGGGACCTACCGACAATACCGGAGGAAACTAGGAAAATGCTAAACAATAAGATAATTCTAATGAAGATGAAGGAGGCGATCAAGAAACAAAAAAATAATAAAACACCGGGACCAGATGGGATTCCGGCAGAGATATACAAAAAATTTCAGGAGTCATTGGAAGGAATAATGCTAGAATTGTATAATGAAGTGTTAGAACGATCTAAATTACCAAATTCATGGACTGAGGCATTTATAACACTAATACCCAAAGAAGATACTGATACCAAACAGATTAAAAATTATAGACCAATTTCATTGTTAAATGCCGACTATAAAATATTTGCTATGATCATAGTGGAAAGATTTTAAAAAATATTGAATGAAATTATCCACCCTGACCAAAATGGGTTCCTCCCAAAAAGACAATTAAGAAACAACACATGAATGGTCATGAACATATTAGAATATTATGATGCTCATCCTGAAAAACAGATAGAGTTAATTTTTGTGGATGCACAAAAAGCTTTTGACAATCTAAATTGGAAGATCCTCATTACCCAATTAATTAGTATGAACTCTGGAGAAAAATTTGTAGGGATGATTAAGGTGATATATTCCGATCAAACTGCTAAAATAATAGTAAATGGGGACCTAACAGAGAAAATTAATATAAAGGGGTTAGATAAGGATGTCCACTATCCCCCCTACTTTTTATTTTATCGTTAGAAGTGTTGCTAACACAGATTAGACAGAAACAGGAAATAAAAGGACTAAAAATTTAAAAAGAATATAAAACACAGGTGTTTGCAGATGACATGGTCTTTTTCATAGAAGAACTGTTAGAAACAGGAACTGGATTAATGCAGGAAATAGAGGATTTTGGTAAAGTAGCAGGACTAAGAATAAACAAAGAGAAAACAAAGATATTAACTAAAAATCTTACAGATAATCAAAACTAGAAATTGGAAGGGAAATTGGGAATTCAAATAGAAAAGAAAGTAAAATATCTTAGAATTTGGTTGACAGCGAAATGCTCTTCGATAAAAGAGGACAATTACACAAAATTGTTACAACATATACAAAAGGATTTGGAAAATTGGGCGAAACTAGAGTTATCATTAATTGGAAGAATTGCGACAATAAAGATGAATATTTTACCTAAAATCTTATTTTTATTTCAAACAGTACCAATAAAACCTGGGAATTTTTTTTTTTGTAGAATTAAATAAAACAATCTTAAAATTGATTTGATTAGGGAACAAAGCGCAAATGAAACTCTTACAAGATAGTAGAAGTAAGAGAGGTTTTGGACTCCCAGATTGGGAACTCTATCATCAAGCAGCAGTTGTAACATAGCTTAAGGAGTGGATAACTCTTAAAAATAAGAGGATACTAACGATAGAAGACCACAATCTACAGCTTGGCTGGCATGCATTCATCTGGGAGGGGAAAAATAAATCCCATATGTATTTTCAGAGACATGAGGTAAGAGATGCATTACTAGACGTCGGGGGGAAAATAAAGAGAAATCATTATACAAAAATCCCAAGGTGGTTATCAACATGGAAGCCATGATATACCCCAACATCTTAGATTGAAATAAGGTGGTGACATATAATGAACTATTGGATGGACAAGGAATATTAAAATCTAATCAAGACTTAAAATCTCAAGGACTAGAAATAGATTGGTGGCCATATTTACAAATTCAAACAAGGTATAAAAAAGATTTACAAAACTATGGCTTCCAAAGAGAACAAGAAGAACTGGACAAAACATTATTAGGGACAGAGGAAAAAATGATAACTAAAACATACAATTGTCTTTTAAAATTTAAAATGGAGCAGGAAACAGTAAAAGAGACTATGATAACCTGGGCCAAAAATTTCGGATATAATATTGATTTGGAACATTGGGAAAAAATACAGGAGAAAAACTATAAATTAATGATGTCTGCATCATATAAGAAAAACATCTATAAAATGTTTTATCGTTGGCATTTACCACTGGCAAGGCTGGCCAAAATGTACCCCAATAGATTGCCAAATTGTTGAACCATGAGCAAGGGACATTCTATCATGTGTGGTGGACTTGCCCAAAAGCCCAGAACTATTGGATGAAAATCAAAAATGGTTAGAAGAAATTACAGAACAAAAAATTGAGATGAAGCCAGAGTTATTTTTTGTCACTGCGTTTTTTTATTTACCAGCTGAGCTAATTATTTCTGGACTATCAGACTTTCCGTACCTTGCCAAGAATTGTTATCAAAAGCTACTACGCATGTGCATCCACCCACATTCCTTCACACATTCTTTCTTTTGTTCTCCTGCCAGAAAGGTCCGGTTGAGAAATAGCCGGCAAGAACTATTTCAAAATGTAGCAATTACTTTTCTTAGTTAGTGAGGTGTTTTATTTTCTTTATAACAAATAAATGAGTTTTATTAGAGAACTTTTCTTCGTGTTTCTTTTCAGAATATTGCAACTTGGAGAGGCCTCGCTCCATCCTCTAATTAAATCAGGGTGATTTGTCCCAGAGCCAAACATGGGATTAATCAATGCCCTGACATTTTTATTGGGTATTATAAAAGGAAATATAAGTAAAAAGATTCAATATATTATACTTCATATTATAACAGTAGCAAGAATTACATTTGCCCAGAATTGGATACAGGAAAACATGCCATCAAACGCAATGATAATAAAAAAGGTGCTCGATTGTGCAGAAATGGATAAATTAACTATGGAGTTAAAAGATAGAAAGGAAACAGAGTATTACGAAAGTTGGTATATTTGATATCACTGTCTAGAAACTAGATGTAAAATTAATGCATAAAGACTATATAGAAAGTATGTTAAACAGAAAATTGTATATATTTATGAATAAGATAAAACATGTTAAAGGGTAAAAGGAATATGTAAATATATATATATATATATATATATATATATATATATATATATATATATATATATATATATATATAACTAAGTTGATGTTAAAGAAGAACAAATGTAGAGTATAGTAAAATATATTATGTATTTAAAGGTGTACATAATGTATAGAATAATAGGCCATAAATTGGAATTATGAAATTTGAATTGATACCGATAGCTGTAAAAATGGAAATGTGTTTTTAAAACTAAAAAAGGTTGAATAAAGACTATAAAAAAAAACATTTTGGATTGACCAAGCACACTGTAGTTATTCAATAATAAAATTAATCATCCAAAATACAACTTTCCTAATAATTGTGCACACAGTATATACATTTCTACTGAATTGATTAAAGGATAGTTACTGCCATAAACTACCAACAGACATAGTACTAACGGTAACAGTAAGGACTATGACAGAACTTACTATTTCAATAAATTACTAACTCACTTCTAAAATATGTTAATTCATAATGTATATAATGTATATCCCTAAATATACATTGGTTAAATATAAATTGGTTCAGACATCTCAATAGCAGCAGCCACAGACGTGACAGTACAATACGCATACCTGTAATTTTCAGAATACTCACAAACCAAAATCTCAGAAACATTATACTTCTGGAAATGAAGCCAAAGGTCAACCTGAAATAATCAAGAACATAAATGTACCGGTACTTTCAGAATAGCATCAAGTGAAACAAACATTATATTGTAATCTTAACTTACTTCTGATACTGAAGGATTCAGACCATCAACATGGACAAAATAATTGTTTTTCAAGTCTTTTTTCCTCCCTTCTATTGTCTGCGTTTCTACAAATATACAAAGCATATAATTCAGATATTTATTTACTCTTAAATGAAAACAAATGTCACGTAGATAAACAGTGTTTTCAATGCAGGGAAAAGTATTCAGAAAAACAAATTCCTGTGGATTTTTTTCCCTGATAGTTCTTACTGATTCAAGAGGTACTGTCAGATCCCTAAAAGTGATACTGCCATTCAATTGGGAGGGGGGAGGGCTGGATTTGATTTATTAGCATTGCCTGTGTCAACAGATATTTTACAACCTATATCCTGGTGCCGAAGCACCCCGAGAATTCCTTACCTTTGGGGAATGTTTATGATGGCCACATGGGTTGTTTCACTTTAAAGGATAATGGAGGATAGCAATGGGAATGAATGCTTACCAGGCAGCTGGTAAAGAAAACATCTTCACGCTTGTATATTGGCAAAAATCCGTATTCTGGGTAATGGGAGGGGTCTCTACTGCTTTAATCCTACTTGTCTTGCCTGATGTTGCTTTGAATCCATTGCTGTCACTTCTGCTTAATAAAAGGTTCCTTTTGAAATACTCCCTTTCAAGAGTTTTCACTTTCTTAAGCTAGAGGGAGAGGCAGTTCTTACAGAAAGCAACGTCTGAAAAATGATAAACCCAGAGAAGCAATCTTCGCTCTAATGAGGGGACCCTGCAAACCATGTCCAAATAAAACAGGGATCAGGGAGAAGCCGAATGTTGAGGGGAGACATCAACCATCACCCAGCCTGATGCCTGCTTCTTGCACCCCATCGGAGAGGATGAGGTAACCCTGGAGGATCCTGAAAAGCCCCACTGGTCAATTGGCATTGGGAAGAAAGACAGCTGGGGTGGGAGAACCAGAAGAGTCACCCTCAGACGCGGTAATTGAAAACTGGGGTGGAAACTGGAGCTAGAAGCCCTCTCTGATCAGGGGGAACTAACTGAAGCACTGCTGAGAGGATCGATTGAAGAAGCATATAACCAATTGGTGATGGAAACTTTGGAAAATCTCAACATCCGAGGGGAGCCAGAACGACAGCCAAGGAGCACTGAAAGGGCAGCAGCCGCAGATGATACTGGAGGGGAACCCCCCCTCTGGAGCCCGCCTATCAAGCAGATGGTGCAGCAGCAGCAGCAGAGGACCCAGCAAACCCTCCCCTGAGTAGCATGCGCACTGGCGCCCATTCCCAACCAGCCCTGAGCCCCACAACTGGAAAGAAAAACTCCCTCCCTTGGGGTGAAGTTTGATGAGGATCCACAACAATTAGGATTCTTTGCGGCACACATGCTCACCTACATGCAAGAGAACGGGCATGATTTCCAAACCCATGGTGACTCTGCATAACGCCAATGCACCAGAACTGCGAGACTTCGACCGTTTCATGATGGCCCTGCGATGACATTTTGAGGACCCCCTCGCAGATCGCAAAGCACGCGACCACATTACGTTGGTGAAGCAGGGGCAACGGCCAGTGGCAGAGTATACTGAAGAATTCCTAGACCTCGTGTGTTGAGTGAACTGGCCAGAGGACATTTTGGTAAGCTGTTTCAAGGATGGGCTGACTGATGATCTATACAATGCCTGTGTGGCCTGAAGCTCACCGAATCACCTACATGAGTGGTATCTCACCGCAGAAGAAGCTGAGATTGATATGGCAAAAAGAAACAGTACCGAACGGGGTGAGTGTGGAAGAAATCCCCACCCCAATGGAAGCAAGAGCCCCTCAAACCACAAACTGCATTTTCTCTGAAATCCTCAGCCTGTTTCAAGTGTGGAAAGGAGGGACACCGAGCTGCAGAGTGTTGTTCTCAAACACCCACCCAGAAACCAGAACGCACGCCATGGGGGAAACTTGTGAAACCTGGTCAGTGCGGGAAGGAGACTGCCCTGAGGAGCAGGGAGATCGTAGTTTCCATTCCTTCCCCTTTGGAGAGGAAACTCCGGCATCACAGCAGGAGGAATCACACTCATTCGGAAGCAATCCAGAGGATGAACCACTGGTAAGCAAACCAATTAAACTGCTTACCCACCCCTTAAGACTATTTATCCCAAACCAGGACAGGGAGACAAATATCTCTGCATTAGTGGACTCAGGGTGCACCCGCTGCTTGATCAACCCAACCCTAGTAGGGAAGTTGAGGATTAATGTTAAGAAAACTGAAAACCCCCCATCGCTTTTTGCCAACTAGATCGGTCAATAGCAGAGGGGGGGCCAGAGTCTTTTGCCACCGAGCCTCTACAAATAGGCATCGGGACCCACGAAGAAATACATTTATAGTGGCACCTGGCATGGAATGGCCGTTAGTCTTGGGCCTTGCATGGCTGAAAAAATGGAACCCCAAAATTGGAAGCAAGGCATCATACAATTTCAGATGCATGTGACTTTTGCCGAGAATCCACATAAAGACACTGAGGGGCAGAGCACCGAGAAATAGCCATGCCTGGTCACACCATGCCAACTGAGGACATACCCATAGAATACAAAGATTTGGCTTAAGTTTTTAGCAAAAAAACCTCAGACGAGTTCCCCCCCCACTGCGCCACTGACTGTGCAATAGAAATTTTACACAGCGCCAAATTCCCTAAATCCAAGATGTACAGCATGTCCCTGAGGGAGCTGGATGTTCTGCCCCAGCTACGGACCCCAAAGAACGCAGCACACACAAAGTCTGTACAAACCTTAGTTTATTAAATTAAATCAGTCTTTTTCAAACAAAGGCTGTTAATTAACTTTCTTAATAGCCTACAAGAATCCAAAGAATAAATAATCGTAATCTTACTACGAAGCAATTTGCAGGAAGCTGATAAGAGAACTAAAATCAAGACGAAGGAACGTGAACGAAGTTGTTCCCTGTAAATTGCCTCAGTCGTCGTCCTTCCTTAAATAGGCTAAGGGAGTGGTCAATTAGCCCCAAGCCTTACTCTCAAGGAGACCTTCTCCTGAAGAGCCATTCCTGCCTTTTGGCAGCTCTGCGCACCCGTGCATCGAGAAGAGGCTCCTCCTCTTCTTCTTCTTCACTTATAGGAGCTTCTAGAGGTTCTGAAGACCCTGGCTGAATCCCCGCCTCTGGCACCACATCTTCTCCAGCCTCCACATTGTCTGACTCGAGTGCCAGCTGCACAGGTTGCTCGCGCAGCACACCAGCCTCCTCGCTATCGGAATCAGCTACTAGCTGCACAGGCCACTGACGGGCCACAACATTGGAAGAACTGAGAGCTTTTATTGAGAAAAACCTAGTAAGGGGTTTCACTGAGCCAACCTGACCAAAAATTGCAGCCTCAGTGTTATTTAGAGAAAAGAAAGATAGCTCAAAACGTCTCTGTGTGGATTTTAGAAATTTAAATACAATCAGTGTGGAGAACATGTACCCCCTCCCCCTTATGAAAGATAAGCTAGCACACCTCATTAAAGGGAGAATTTTTTCAAAGCTGGACTTAGGGGAGGCTTACTACTGTGTCAGAATTAAGGAGGGGGACGAGTGGAAAACAGCATTGAATAACCCCCCTTGGGTGCTACCAATTCAAAATGCTCCCCTTTGGGTTACAAGGGGCCCCTGCAGTGTTTATGCAATTAATAAATGAAGTGCTACATGAGGGAATATAAGGGAATTCTGGTCTACTTGGACGACATTTTAATATATATCGAGACTAAAGCAGAACATGTAAAACTAGTCAGGTGGTTTTAAACAAATTCCGTTCTGCCAAACTTTATGCTAAACTCTCTAAATGTGAATTCCACCACAAAAAAATTGACTATTTGGGGTACCGTATTTCACATCAGGGTATAGAAATGGACCCTCAAAAAGTGCAGGCTGTACTTGATTGGGAACCACCCCGCACACGTAAACAGTTACAAAGCTTCCTGGGTTTTCCAAAATTTTACCGCCAGTTTATCCCCCCTTTTGCTCAGATTGCCCTCCCAATTACCAAGCTCTTAAAAATGAAGGGGGAGGGCAACTCTAAACCAAAGCAGCCTTTGAACTGGACTATGGAATGCCAAGCAAGAGCCTTGATAGTACAGTGGTTTAGTGCACCCTGTTATTAACACAGCTGCCTGCAATTTCTGCTGGTTCGAAACTCTCCAAGGCTCAAGGTTGACTCAGCCTTCCATCCTTTCTAAGGTAGGTGAAATGAGGACCCAGTTTGTGGGGGCAATAAGCTGACTTTGTATAAAATATACAAAAGAATGAAGGCTATTGCTTAACACATTGTAAGCCGCCCTGAGTCTCCGGAGAAGGGCGGCATATAAATCAAATTAAAAAAAAAAAGCGGCATTTGAAAAACTTAAAACGGCTGTTCTCGGCAGAACCAATTCTAAAACACCCGGACACATTCATCATGCAAGCAGATGCCAGCGATGTGGCAATAGGAGCGATCCTGCTTCAGAAAAATGAGCAAGACCAATTACAACCATGTGCTTACACATTCAAAAAGTTGAATGAGACTGAGCAAAGGTGGACCATTTGGGAGAAAGAGACTTATGCAGTTCGTTGGGCACTTTTCACCTAGAGGCATTTCCTAGAAGAGAGTAAGATCCCTTTTGAAGTCTGGATTGATCACAAAAATTTAGAAGCCCTAAAGTCCCCAAGGAAACTCTCCCCAAAACAAGTATGATGGGCTCAGTACTTTAAATGATTTGATTTTACTCTCAAATACCTCCCCGGGAAAAAAATTTCTGGCAGATGCACTATCCAGAAAACCGCAATACGATAGTGCAAAATCAGACTTAATCATACCCATAGTACAAAACGATCAACTGGCCGCTAAAGTAATCACCATATCCCAGGCAAAACAAGAAACATTGACGGACAGTGACACCACCCAAACATTTAAACATTGGCCACCGATAAATAGTTTTTGAACCACAAATCCAGCTGTCTGATGAAAGATGATTTAGCTTGGGTGGGAGGGAAGTTGTATGTTCCAGCCAGCTAAAGAGTGCGTTTAATGGCAAGGTGTCATGACACCACATTAGATTTTGTGAAAACTTTACACCTAATTAAAAGACAATTTTGGTGGCCATCACTAAAAAAGGACATAGAAAGCTATGTAGCTAGCTGCCCCATTTGTGCAGCAGCAAAAAGACGTCAGGGGAAAACCCCAGGACTCTTACAGAAAGTAGATGAACCTTCAGCGCCCTGGAGATTTTATTGTAGAACTGCCAGAAAGTGCAGGGAATACTGTCATTTGGGCAGTGACAGACCTGTTTTCAAAATAGGCACATTTTATACCTTGCCAAAAAATCCCAACTGCTAAAGGTTTAGCTAAATTATTCCTAATACACATTTATCGGTTTTATGGAGCTCCACAAAGAATCATCTCCAACAGAGGGGTTCAATTCACCTCCAAATTTTGGAGGGCATTTTTGAGCTTACTTGGCACCTCCCAGGGGTTGAGCTCATCGCATCACGTGTAATGGAAATTGTGAGAGGATGAACTCAGTGCTAGAACAATATTTAAGATGTTTTATTAATTGTCAACAGGATAACTGGACTGAACTTTTGCCTTTTGCTGAAGTTGCATTTAATAACTCTGTACACTCAAGTACTGGTTTTACCCAGTTTAGAGTAATAACAGGCTAGGATTTCAGACCATGCCTGAACTACCCACAGAAGAACCCACTATCCCCTCACATAAGGAGTGGATGGATACTTTAGAAAACACATTGCCAATAGTTAATTAGCTTTAAAACTTTAAAGCTAGAGAGGCTTTTTTTTAAACATTTTTTAATTGTTTTTTAAAATTCAAACAAATCAAACAAATCACTTATCTATTTAAACATTTGTGCAACCCCCCCTTCCCTCCCCCCTCCCCCAACTTCCCAGAAGAAAAACAGGGTATAGATTTTACCAAACATATGCTAAAATATGCTAAGTTAATGCAAGACATTAAAACTCCCTAGACCCCTTAGTTCCCCTTCTACAGATTATTCATCAACCTCCCTTTAAACACAAAATAACATATAATCCTTTAGCCCTAAGAATTTTTTTAAAAAAACAATAACAAACACTAGTAGATAATACATACTTAATCATTTGGCTATTCCTCCTGCTTTTGTGCTCAATATTCAAATATTTTTAACAATAACTAAACCTTAATTAATCATTAATTGAACTCTCAATTCATTTAGTTGTTAGAGAGGCTTTTAAAATTCAAGGCGACCCAAACACATGGTGCGTGCGGCATATGTGCAGTGCGCACCAAAAACATGCTTCGTGAGGAAAAAGAAGTTTTTTGAAGGTAAGCAGAACAGCGAGGGAGGGAACAGATGTGCCGCGCGATTTAGATTCGCTAGAAAGCAGAATTCAGACAAACCGGTAGCTTTTTTTTACTCCCAGTTCTCCCGAACCAGTAGCTTTTATTATTACCAGTTCGCCTGAACTGGTTTGTACCAGTAGCATTTCACCCGTCTCAAACCTATAATACAACTTCACCTCCTCTTTTGTTAGGGTTAGGGTCTGTTTCTTTTGAATAGTTTGTATCCTTCTAGGTAGGACCAAAGAAATTGTGTTTTGTATTTTGGAGGGCTTTGGCAGAATTTAGGACATACAATTTTTCAATGTTTAAGGACCCAATTCCACTCTTCAAATCTTCTGAAATTGCAAATACCTATAACAATAATGATAGATGAGCCATGGTGGCGCAGTGGTTAAAGTGCAGTACTGCAGGCTACTTTTGCTGACTGCCGGCTGACTGCAATTTGGCAGTTCAAATCTCACCAGGCTCAAGGTTGACTCAGCCTTCCATCCTTCCAAGGTAGGTAAAATGAGAACCCAAATTTTGGGGGCAATTTGCTGACTCTGTAAACAGTTTAGAGAAGGCTGTAAAGTACTGTAAAGCAGTACATAAGTCTAAGGTGCTATTGCTATATCCAAACATAAGAACAAATGAGAAAGGTTAATTGACAAAGATAACATGAAACTATTTATTTTACAAATTAATAATACTAATTGTCAGTTTGTATTGGTAACCCATACCATCAGTTGTGAAATGAAGTTTTAAAATAATATTAACACAATAGAACTGAACATTTTGGAAAATTAACACTACAAATGAAGTAAACAATGTTAACTTTTATACATTTTCTTATTCTTGTTTTGAACGCTGTTTGAGCACATTTATATGAAAAAAATGATTTATATAATGAAATGAGAAATTCACCTAATGTCAGGCTTGTCCCAACCTGGTCCCTTAAGAAAGAAAGATCCTCGATTCCATTTGTAGTGAAAGGTATACTTTTACTAAAAGCCACGTGGATTACAGCATAGCAAAGCCAGAACTAAAGATTTGTGTGCCAAATTTTCTCAGTTAACGTTCTCTATCCTGCCCCCTGATAGTCCCTTATTGTCCAATTATATCTGAATAGATTATTTTGGTAACTGTTACTTCAACAGCGGGCTGGATGGTTAGCCACTGCATTCCATTCCCATAGCTTTGACCTTGAGACAGTGTTTCTGCAAGGCATAATGAGTAGTTACTTCCCCCCCTCTCATTCAGCTCTCTCCTCCCGTGTCCATGGCTGACTGGCGGATAGCAAATGCAAAGCTTAGTGTATGATGGCAGTTTTTACACCTAAAGAAATATAAATCGAGAATGGTGCAGTAAGCTAACAAATAAAAAAGAAACAATGAATAGATAGATTTTGTACTTACTTTTACTTTCCTTTTTAGTTCCTCTTATAGGAGAATACAATATTTCTCAATGTATAAATTAATACACACTTTTTCCCTTGAGGGAAGACATAGGCATTAACTGTAGAATAAAATCTTTAGAAATACTTATTACAGGGACAAATCTACGCACAGGACTGCCCAAAGACTATACTTCCAGGAAAAAAGCAATCCAAAGTTGCAGCATTATCTGCATTATTCAAACTAATGCAAAATCAGTACTGACCTGTTGGAGACCTCTCTAGAGGGTTGGCACACAAAACTGATGACTCAAGTGTTGTTGGGTTCTCTGTAGCATCAAACCACTCTTCACCGATTTCTTGTGTTTTTAAAGAACCTTACAATAATAATTAAAAATAAACAATTGAGTATACTCTCAGAGATTGCAAAGCATACCAGAATAGATTGCAAAGAAATCTGTTATTTTTATTGCTCCCATGCAACCTCTTTCTGGGTGTTGATCCTAACTAAATAGATGAGGAATTGGTAAGAGAACACTATCTTATCTGAATGAGTTCAAGTATCCTGAAATAGAACAGAACATTATTTATTTATTTATTTTTTATTTTATTAAATTCTTATACCGCCCTTCTCCTGCTGGACTCAGGGCGGTGAACAGCCAAGAATAAAAAACATCCAATACAAAATTTAAAATTATTAAAAGAATTAAACAAATTTTGGCCCAGATTTAAAACATCCCAACTAAAATCCGTTACAATTAAAATATCTAAGGGGTGATGGTGTTACACCAGCCCAGCTTGGTGAAATAGAAAAGTTTTGAGGGCACGGCGAAAAGCACGGAGATCTGGTACCCTACGTATCTCCGGGGGCAAGTCGTTCTAGAGGGCAGGTGCTGCCACAGAGAAGGCCCTCCCTCTGGGGGTCGCCAGCCGACATTGCCTGGCTGACGGCACCCTGAGGAGTCCCTCTCTGTGGGAGCGAACTGGCCAGTGGGAGGCTATCGGTGGCAGAAGGCAGTCCTATAAGTACCCAGGCCCTGTGCCATGGAGCGCTTTAAAGGTGGTAACCAACACCTTGAAGCGCACCCGGACAACCACCGGGAGCCAATGCAGCTCGCGCAGGAAGAGTGTCACATGGCAGCGGCCCATCGCTCCCATAATCCCCCGCACGGCTGCATTCTGCACCAGTTGGAGTCTCCGGGTGCTCCTCAAGGGGAGCCCCATGTAGAGAGCATTGCAGTAGTCCAGGCGGGAAGTGACGAGAGCCTGAGTGACTGTGCGTAAGGAGTCCCGATCCAGAAAAGGACGCAACTGGCGAATCAGGAGAACCTGGTGAAAAGCCTCCCTGGCCACGGCCGTCATATGCTCTTCTAAAGACAGCCATGCATCCAGGAGGACGCCCAAGTTGTGAGCCCTCTTCGAGGGGGCCATTAACTCACCCCCAATAGCCAGCGATGGCACCATCTGGCCATATCGGGACGCCGGAAGCCACAGCCACTCAGTCTTGGAAGGTTGAGTCGAAGCCTGTTTCTCCCCATCCAGACCCGCACGGCCTCCGGGCACCGGGACATCACTTCAAGGGCATCGTTGGGATGGACTGGGGTGGAGATGTACAGCTGAGTATCATCAGCGTACTGATGGAACTCCACCCCAAAACCATGGATGATCTCACCCAGCAGCTTCACATAAATGTTGAACAGAAGGGGTGAGAGGACCGACCCCTGTGGCACCCCACAAACAAGGCGCCTCGGGGTCGACCTCTGCCCCCCTGCCAACACCGACTGCGACTGGTCAGAGAGATAGGAGAACCACTGTAGGACGGTGCCCCCCACCCCAACCCCTCTAACCGGCGCATGATACCATGGTCGATGGTATCAAAAGCCGCTGAGAGATCTAACAGGACTAGGATAGAGGAACAACCCCTATCCCGAGCCCTCCAGAGATCATCCACCAACACGACCAATGCCGTTTCCGTGCTGTGCCCAGGCCTGAAGCCGGACTGGAGCGGATCTAGATAGACAGCTTCCTCCAGATACTGAGGAAGCTGTCGCGCCACCACACTCTCAACAATCTTTGCCACAAAGCGAAGGTTGGAGAGCGGACGATAGTTAGCCAAAACAGCCGGATCCAGAGAGGGCTTCTTGAAGAGGGGACTCACCACCGCCTCTTTCAAGGCGGACGGCAAGACACCCTCACTCAAAGAAGTCTTGGATGGGTTGAGCCTGAGCCTGTTTCTCCCCATCCAGATCCGTACAGCCTCCAGGCACCGGGACATCACTTCAAGGGCATTATTGGGGTGATCCGGGGTGGAGATGTACAGCTGAGTGTCATCAATGTACTGATGGTACTTCACCCCGAAACCACGGACTATCTCACCCAGCGGCTTCACATAAATGTTGAACAGAAGGGGCGAGAGGACCAACCCCTGTGGCACCCCACATACAAGGGGCCTCGGGGTCGACCTCTGCCCCCCTGTCAACACAGACTGCGACCGGTCGGAGAGAAAGGAGGAGAACCACCGCAACATGGTGCCCCCCACACCTAATTCTTCCAACCGGTGCAGCATGATGGTCGATGGTATCAAAAGCCGCTGAGAGGTCTAATAGGACCAGGACAGAGGAGCAACCTCTGTCCCGAGCCCTCCAGAGATCATCAACCAATGCGACCAATGCCATTTCCATGCTGTATCCAGGCCTGAAGCCCGACTGGAATGGATCTAGATAAGCCGATTCATCCATGTACTGAGGAAGCTGTTGCGCTACCACACTCTCAACAACCTTTGCAACAAAGCGAAGGTTGGAGACTGGACGATAATTAGCCAACATTGCCGGGTCCAGGGAAGGCTTCTTGAGGAGAGGCCTCACCACCGCCTCTTTCAAGGTGGCAGGGAAGACATCCTAACTCAAGGAAGCATTAATAATCCCCTGAAGCCAGCTTCATGTAACCTCCCGGGAGGCCAGCACCAACCAGGAGGGACACAGGTCCAATAAACATGTGGCCGCGCTCAGTCTGCCCAGTATCCTGTCCATGTCTTCGGGAGTCACAGGATCAAACCCTTCCCAGATAATATTCTCAAGACCTGCCTCCATCATCCCTCCTGAATCTACCCAGTCAGAGTCCAGGTGTTCCCGAATCTGAGCAATTTTGTCATACAGATACTGTACAAAGTCCTCGGCTCTACCCTCCAAGGGGTCCTCCCGCGCTCCCTAGTGGAGCAGGGAGCGGGTCACCTTAAACAGGGCAGCCGGGCGATTATCTGATGACGCAATAAGAGTAGCAAAATAATTGCATTTTGCCGCTTTTATCACCACTAGGTAGGTCTTAATATGAAACCACACCAGTGTTCGGTCGGATTCAGAACGGCTGGCCCTCCAACTGCTCTCCAGGCGTCTTTTCCGGCGCTTCATTTCCCTCAGCTCCTCGGTGAACCAAGGAGCCAGGTGAGACTGGTGCCGGGTCAGAGGCCGGAAAGGCACGACCCAGTCCAAAGCTCCAGCGGCCGCCCTATCCCAGGTGGCCAGTAGGTCTTCAGTCGAGCCATGAGCCACAGCCTCAGGGAATGGCCCAAGCTCCATCTGGAACCTATCTGGATCCATCAGGCACCTGGGGCGGAACCACCTCATCAGTTCTGCCTCCCTGCAGCGGGGTGTGGTGGTTCGAAGGTCAAAGGAGGAGGAGCTCTGGTGGCTCAGCAGACTAAAGCACTGTTATTAACATCCACTTACATCTGCTGCTTGCAATTATTGCAAGTTCAAATCTCACCAGGCTCAAGATTGACTCAGCCTTCCATCCTTTCTAAGGTAGGTAAAATGAGGACCCAGATTATGGGGGCAATAAACTGACTTTGTATAAATATACAAAAGTATGAAGGCTATTGCTTAACACATTGTAAACCACTCAGTCTCCGGAGAAGGGCGGCATATAAATAAATAAATAAAAAAAAGCGAAGGAGGGAGTGATCCGACCATGACAAGGGCTCGATCGCTATATCCCCTATCTCAAGATCACTCAGCTACTGACCAGAGACAAAAACCAAATCCAGCATGTTTCCCCCCGTGTGAGTAGGGCCATGAACTAACTGGGTCAGGTCCATGGCCGTCATGGAAGCCATGAACTCCCGAGCCACCTCAGATGCCTCACTGATGGATGGCAGGTTAAAACCCCCATGACCATAAGCCTGGAGGTATCAACCACCATGGCGGCTATAACGCTGAGCAGCTTGGGCAGGGCCACCGCCACGTGGCAGGGAGCCAGGTACATAACCAGCAAGCCCATCTGCACGCCATGACCCCACTTCACAAGGAGGGAATCTCATCCGGCCACCTAAGGAACGGTGGCCTCCCTCGGACCAAGACCTTCTTTAATGACAACCACCACCCCCGCCACCCCTCCCATGACCTCGGCTGATGAAATGCGCGAAAACCATTTCAATGAGGGGGGACCCTTTTAGGTCTTGCGATATGATAGAACCTAGAAATTTGAAGGTCTCTACTGTTGATACTGTGTTGTCTAGTATTGTAAGAGGGGGTAGTATGGGTTTCTCCTAAAGTCCACCACTAGTTCTATGGTTTTGTGTGTGTTCACTTCAACGTTGTTCTGGTCGCACCACAAGGCTAGTTGTTCAACCTCCCATTTGTATGCAGATTCATCATTGTCTCGAATGCGACCAACCATTGTTGTATCATCTGCAAACTTCAGTAGTTTAACGGATGGATTGTTTGAGATGCAGTCTTTGGTATATAGAGAGAAGTGGAGAGAGCACACAGCTCTGGGGGGTTCCTGTGCTAATTGTGCAGGTATATGATATAATTTTGCCTAGCTTCACCTGCTGCTTTCTGTCTGTTAGGAAGCTTGTGATCGACTTACAAGTATGTTCAGGTACTGCTAGCTGATTTAGTTTAGTTAGTAGAATGTCCAGTATGATGGTACTGAATGCTGAACTAAAGTCTACAAAGTGGACCCTTGCATAGGTCTTTGGAGATTCAAGATGTTGTAGGATGTAGGATTGGATGGTTTACACCCCAAGATACTGAAGAAATGGCAGTTGTGATCTCAGAACTACTGAATGAAATCTCTGAGACCTCCCATAGCATAGGGAAACTGCCAGAGGACTGGAAAAGAGCTGATGTGCTTCCAATCTTAAAAAAAAAAAAAGGGGGGGGGGATGGTGGTGGATCCAGGAAACTACAGACCAGCCAGCTTGACATAGATACCTGGGAAAATTCTGTAAAATGTAATCAAGCAGCAGATTTGTGAGCATCTACAAATGATCAAGGTGATTAACAGAAGCAAGTGTGGGTTTGTTAAGAACAGACCATGCAAAACCAACTTTATTGCGTCCTTTGATAAAAAGACTAGGATCAAGGAAATGCTGTGAATATAAATTTTGGTAAGGTATTTGATAAAGTAGACCACAGTGTAGTAAGATAAAACAATGCCAGATAGACAGTATCATTACTAATAGCTCTGCAATTAGCTGAACAATCACAATTAGAGTGTGGCCCTCAATCGAACTACAACTATATGGAGAGAAAGGTGCAGGTGGGTACCTTAAGGTTCTCCTTGGGCCCAGTGCTCTTGAACATCTTCATAAACAACCTAGATCCGTGATGGCGAACCTGTGGCACGCGTGCCACAGGTGGCACGCAGAGCCATATTAGTGGGCATGCCAGCTCAGCTCTGGGGCGCATGCGCGCGCCGGCCAGCTGATTTTCGGGCCTTCTGGGCCCACCAGAAGTAGGGAAACAGGCTGTTTCCTGCCTCTGGAGGGCCTGGGGGGGTGGGGAAGGTCCATTTTTCTTTCTTACCTGGCTCCAGATCCTCTCTGTGTATCTAGGAAGGGCGAAAACAGCCTTTCCCACTCCCTTAGAGGCCCTACGGAGGCTGAAAGGGCCCATTTCCCCACGCCCGGTGGGACAGAAAGTGACGTTTTTTCCTGTCCCCAGCCTCCAGAGACTCCTAGAGAGGCTCCTAGAGACTCCTAGAAAGGTTCTGGAGGCTGGGGACAGCAAAAAACATCACTTCCTGTCCCACCGGGAGTGGGGAAATGGGCCCTTTCAGCCTCTGTAGGGCCTCCAAGGGAGTGGGAAAAGCTGTTTTCGCCCTTCCTAGATACACAGAGAGGATCTGGAGCCAGGTAAGAAAGAAAAACGGGCCTACCAGGCCATCATGTGCCACGAGCAGGGGGGGGGAGGAGGTTGCCTCCTTTGATAAAGTGACTAAATTAGTCTATCAAAGGAGTGCTATGGATATACTATAGTATAATAAGGTTTATCTGGCAAGGTATGTTTTAACAAATCCGTGTTGCTTTCTTTTAATTTCTTTGTTCATTTCTAGATGTTCACAAACCTGCTCATCTTTTCCAGGATTTCTGTAAGTATTAACGTCAAGCTAATTGTCTAGACTCCTTGATCCCCTTTTTTGTACACAGGAATCACATCAGCTTTTTCAGTCATCTAGCTGTGCACCAGGAGCTGTGAAAGATTTTGCTCAGTGCTTCTGAGATCACATCTGCCAGGTTCTTCGGAATCCTGGGATGTAAACCATCTGGTCTTGGTGATTTGAACTCATGTAGAGTGGATAGGTGTTTTTTTTTTTACCATTTTCCTGTCTATTTTGACCTACATTCCTGTTCTGTTTTCCACTGTGCTGCTTTCGGTAGGTCAGAGTATTTTTTTCTCTTTGCATTTATACAGAGGCAAAAAAGGTATTAAGTAGTTCACCTTTCTCACTGGGTATCTGCCCTTCGTGGCTACTGCACTGAATGAAGGACTGAACACGTGAATTTGTGAGAATATATTTATTTGCTTTATTTATTTATTTTTGTAATAAGTTATTTTATTTTATAGTGTACAAAAATTCCAATTTCAGTTAAACTGTGTTGTCGGGTACAAATCATTTTAGGAAATAATAATCACAGTATTTACAACAATATTCATTATATTAATATCAATGATATTAATATTAATAACAGTAATAGTAATACTATTTGTTTAACCAAGTTAATGTTTCTTCCTTGTATTAGTGAATCCTTTCATAAATTTCCCTGTTTCTGGCTCCTGTTTTTGTCAGCTAGCCATTGATAAAGTAAGTCCCAAGTCAAAAAATATTCAGTTTCTTTCTTTTCCTTAATTGTAAGTGTTAGCTTATCCATTTCTACACATTGTAATATTTTTCTAATCACATCCATCTATTGGGATCTCTTCACTTTTCCATTGTTGTGCAAATACTACTGCAGTCAATACATGTAAAATCCCCTTGTTATATTTGTTTGGTAAAGTGCCCAACAAAATGCCTCTGGTTTCAAATCTATATGTTGCTTTATCATTTTTTCAAGCCATGTATGTATTTTTGTCCAATATTTTTTCGCTTTTTGACATGTCCACCACGTATGAACCAGGTATTTGGTGACATTTCCAACATTTTGCAGATTTATCCTTAAACATCTTTGCTAACCTTGAGACATTTTATAAAGATTTTCTTTGTATGCAGTAGATATTGTTAATTTATAATTTCTATCCCATAATTTCTGCCATTGATCTAACTCAATCGAATAGCCAAAAATTTTAGTCCATGCTATCATTTACTCTTTTACTTGTTCATCTTCTATCTTAATACTTAACAAATCGCTATATATTTTCTTTATTAATTTTTCATCTGTCCATATTAATATCTGATCTACGTCTGTTAATTCTTTATTTAAACCATACACTTTAACATCCTTCTCGTATCTAGATTGTATCTGCACGTATGACTACCAAGTTATCTCAATTCCTGTTTAGTTTTAAATTCTCTCTTTTCATTTAAAATATCTTTATATCTGATAACATTCTCTATATCAATAATATTTGGCTAAATCAGTGCCTCCATTGTGGAAAGCCACATCAGTATTTTCAAATTGTGTTGTTATTTAATTTTCTCCCATACTAATAATAATGCATTCCTAATATACTGCCTTTGTAAATAGCTATGTATTTGCTTTTTCCATACCATAAAAAAAGCATGTCAACCTAGTTCAAGATCAAGAATAACCCTCCAAGGTCAATAGTCTTTTATTCCTCAAGCCAATCCATTCATTCACCCAAGTCAGTGGCGGGTTGCTACCGGTTTGCCCTGGATCAGGTGAACTGGTAGCAGCGGCAGCAGCAGGAGGCTCCACCCACCCACCCGGATGGTTCTGTGCATGCGCAGAAGTGTTGCGTGCACGAGCGTGCCCATGAGCGAACCTGTAGCAACGGGTTTTGAAACCTGTCCCTGACCCAAGTAAGTATCGAATCCTATACTTCCAACATTGATGGGCCTAGAGCTGTGATAGAGAACCTATGCCACGCGTGCCGGAAGTGGCACGCAGAGCCATCTCTCCAGGCATGCAAGCCATCACCTGTTGCTCTTCCAGGTTCTGGCGTGCTGGCTAGCTCGTCTTCACGTGCGTGGGGGCACTAGAAACCGGAAGAGCAGCTGCCCAGTGCGCATGTGCGTGCCTGGTCTTCTGTTTCTGGTGCGAAGACCAGCTGGCCGGTGCGCATGCGTGCAGTGGAAAACAGAATATCATGCGCATCAAGTGGCTGCTCTTCCAGTTTCCAATGCATGCATGTGCACTGGCCAGCTGGTCTTTGCACGTGCATGCACCCCAGAAACTGGAAGACCAGGTGGTCGGTGCACATGCGCGTGCTGGAAACCGGAAGAGCACCTTCCCAGCATGCGCATGCACACCAGTCAGCTGCTCTTCCGGCTTCAGCACGCGTGCGTGCTCCTGTTACGGCACTCAGTAACAGGAGTGCCGAAAAGGTTCACCAACACTGGCGTAGAGTATCTTGTAAACATTTGTAAAATTCTGCTGGCAGTCCATCGGGTCCTTGTGTTTTATTGCTCTTTTGTCTCTTAATCACTTCTGATAATTCCATCACTGATACATTTAACATAGCTTTTACTTTTTCTGGTACTTTAAGTAGTTCCACTTTTTCCAAATATTCTTTAATTTTCTCTTCTAAAACTTTTTCTTGCTCATACAACTTTTCATAATAATCTTTAATTATTATTTTTTATCCTCATTTTGGTAATATAAAGTTCCTTTCTCATCTACCAGCCTATGTATCAATTTCTTCTCTTTCTCAGTTTTCAATTTATATGCCAACCATATTCCTGATTTATTTGCGTTTTCAAAAAAGTTATGTTTACCATTTTTCATTTTTTGTGCCAATTTTTCTTGAGTAGATTTATTTTATGTTTTATTAGTTCCATTTGATTTTTTTAAACTCTTCTTGTTTGGTTCTTTCTGTAGTTCTAATTCCAATCTCTTGTGTTCTTCTGCTAACATCTTTTGGTTTTTGTTTTTTCTTTTTCCCCCCAGTGTATGTTAAGCTAGTCTCCAAATGTATGCCTTAGCAGTGTCCCATACATTTTGTAATGAAGTTTCTTTTTTTCTGTTCTCTTTGAAAAAAAGTCCATTTCTTTTTCCATACTTTGTATAAATTGTCTTTTAATATTGATTGATTCAATGTCCAGCTCCATTTTCTCTTTTGTCCTTTCCACTTAACTCCAATTGGATTATGATCTGCCCAAGTGCTTGCTTCGATTTCTATTACTTGCATATTTGACTTTAATTCCGATGACATCCATAGGATATCTATTCTTGACCAGGACATGTCTATTTGAATAAAATGAGTATTTATTTATTTTAGGATTTATTTCTCTCCATTCATCTTGAATACCTATTTCTTCCGCTATTTTAAAAAATGTTTTTAGAAGCGTTTTTCTAGCTTTACTTATTTTACTGCTTTTGTAGTTCAATTCTGCGTCTACAATCACATTAAAATCTCCTACCACACAGATATTTTCATATTTCAATGCAGTAATTTTCTTATGCAATTTTTCATAAAAAATTTCTTGTTTATAATTTGGTGCATATATTGCTACCAAAAGTATTGATTTATAGTTCATTGTTACCTCCACCATCAATACTCTCCTCTTCATCTGCAAAAATGTCTTGCTTTTGTTGTTTCTTTAATATATAAAATCATGCCTCTTTTCTTTTGTTGTGCTAATGAGGAATATAGTTTCCCAATTTTAGGATATTCCAATAATTTATTGTGTTGTTTTTTAATGTGAAACTCTTAAAGACAAAATCTTAATTTTAACTGTTAGCCCTGGAAGTCATCTTTTTCTTTGGATCTTCAGGGCTGCCATATTTAGTGCTGTGGGAAACTAGGAGGGGGGGTTGTATGGAGTGGGGAGATATCTAGCCATAACAACATTCTTTTCTCTACGTGACTGGGAGGCATCTCCAGTTGAGACGGTGCATTGATTGGAACATGTGATGGACATGTGGCTGCAGAGGAAGGGACTTGGACTTTCTTTTAGGTGGGGAAAACCTGTAAGCTTCAGACTTAGGTTTTCCCAGATGCGCCAATGACATCTCTAATAAAATGGAACTTTGAGGAACTTCTAGTCTCAGAGTCTTCTTTTGTTGGAGGTGTTACTTGGAATCCTGACATTAACCCAAATCTCCATTAAAACTTCCAACCAGCTCCCCGATCTCCGGGGTGCTGTCTGGGTCCTGAGCCCCGAGCGCCGACCCAATACCAGGCAGTGTGAAGACTCATGGAAGATAGAGGAGAGCACGGGACCACAGAGGGCACCACTGGGACTGGTTTGATGGTCCATGTTGAGACCCTCTTACCCGCCTTCCGAAGCTGTGGTGAAGGCAGTGGAGGCTGCTGAAGCGGAATGCTGACAGGGTGCCTGGCCCAAAGAGCTGGCACCCTGGCAAGCTGCTCAACCAGATCCTTCTCTGTGGGTGAGGCTGCGGGAGCCATGTCACCCCAAGAGATGCTGACCGGGGCGATGTTGGGGGAACAGCAGATGGGAGTGAGCAGAGCGGAGCAGACCCAAGCCCTCGAATGGAGAGCACCAGTACCGGCCAATCTCAGTGATTCCCAAGAGTGGGATTTCCTGCTGCCGACGCGAGGCCAGTTGTTGGTGGGTCTACAGTAGCGGTTCGACCAGCTCAGCATGAGCAACATAGCACAACCTCCTCATAACAGTCCTCAGACAAGCCTGCGGTATCAGGGGTTCTGGAGCTTATATAAGCCTGGTATAACACAGCAGTGGCCATGGACCTGGAAATCCACCCCCATCGGAAGCCAACTGCAGAAAAACCAGCAAGACGACCTCTGGGCCGCTGAACTCCAGTCAAGCCAACTGACATGCCACAATCCTCACAGTCCGGGAAGATCAAGTGCTACCGATGCAATCAGCATGGGCACAGGACATCCAAATGCCAGGCCCCAGTCCTAGACCCCCTCTGCACCCAGGGGAAGAACACTGAGGAAGCCACCGGACAAGGGAAAAATTGCCAAACAAGCTGTTGAGGTTCCTCTCCTTTCAACTGGGGACAAGGAAATTCAAGCTAGAGAAACCCCTCCAGATTTCCGCTGAAGTGAGCAGCAGTGATGACGACCTGATGGTAAGTGAAGCCATCCACCCCTTCACTATCAAAACCCGGATTGTAGTGCTGGAAACAGGGTCCAGGGGGAGGTAGAGGCCATCACAGATATTGGCTGCAGCAGATCCCTGATCAGCCTCCCCATAGTCCAACAGCTAGGTATAGGCATGAGACCCCTAATGCACCCCATCCATTTTGAACAAATCGATGGGATGGTAATAGGCGGAACCCCAGCCACACTGGTCACAGAACTCATTAGACTAGAGATGGCGCCACCGAGAACTCATCCAATTTGTCATAGCTCCAAAAAAAACCCCATGGAGATGCATCTTATCGCTGTGATGCCAGCCCCGCCTCCATTTGCTTTGCTTATTTATTTATTAAATTCACATGCCTCTCATTTCACTATTGAAACAATTCTGGGCAACTATCAGAACATATTTATATGTTAATGACACACAGCTATATATTGCTATCCTTGGATGTTGTGCAGGGAATGCTGTTGATATATTGGTGCCTGGAGGATGTTAAGGTATAAATGGCTCAAACTGCACTCAAGCAACACAGATTGGTACAATGAGAGTTTCCTTCAGCACCACTATGATTCTGGAGAGACACTACCTATTCAAAATCAGGTTTATGATTTGAGGATTTGGACTCATGACTCCTGCTTTAGCAATAGCAGTAGGCAGTGGCCAGAGGGGTGTATCCTGGCTGTTTCCTAACCTGCCCAGAAGACCTGGTGACAGTAATATGTACTCTACCACTACTTAAGATTACTGTAATACTATAAAATACTTTACATAGGGATACATGTAAAGAGCATTCT
Source organism: Arizona elegans (assembly GCA_022577455.1). Classification (NCBI taxonomy): domain Eukaryota; kingdom Metazoa; phylum Chordata; class Lepidosauria; order Squamata; family Colubridae; genus Arizona; species Arizona elegans. Next base: position 164,917,691 of record JAKOOJ010000001.1, read on the forward strand.
GAAATTACAATTGCTCCAGAAGGCAGAAACCTATGTTTTAACTGGCTCTTGATGTTTGAGCACATATTATATCTACATTGTAGGACATGCACTGAATATTGATTTAACTCAAAGTACAATTTAAAGAAAGAAGTTGAACTTACTTTTCTCTTCAAGACTGTTTTCTTTCTCCTCTGTCTTGGAAAGGCACTGATGAGAATCACTGTTTTCATTCTTTTGAGATGTAATCTATTAAAAAGTCTATGATGAATTTTGTTTTCAATTATACTGTGGTTTTTTGGCTTACATATTTTTCTGAGAATTTTCCTCAGAATTATCACAATAGAAACTTGAATTGCTTTTACTAATTAAGTTTCATCCCTTGAACATTACTTTAGAAACAAAAAATGAATTAGTATATATTAGTCAAATTTATTATATTCAAGTTCAAAATATAACAATATATATTACATAATACAAATAGGCTTTGAGGTATGGATACTAGTAATGTGTTTTAGTATTTTATTTTAGAATTTACTTTCAAAATACCTCACTTCATAAGACGACAAACTCAAAGTAATGAAATAAATATGTAAAAAACCCAAGCCCCAACTCACTAAGTGCAGTAAAGATACTTCATTATCTTGTGACAATAACATTTCTGACAAAGACTTTCTGGTTCCAAGTGGTGAACTAAAAATTAAGACAGAATATTAAATAAATGCAGTATTTCCATAGGTAGACAAAATATTTTCCAACCAATTTTCTAACTAATCTTGCCTTAAATTACATTTTTATTAGAAACCTTTCTTTTCAGGCATAAGTTGCATCCATTCTTTCAAGTATATAAAATATATTTTAAAATTTATGGGGAAAAAAAATCTGCCTCTGCCTATCAGGTATTCATCTGGCTAGCGTCCTTAGCCTGGTCAGCTTCAGCACATTAGTTCGCTGGTTGTGAGTGAGCACACACTTTATACTGCTTTGGTCAGACTACCTAAAGAAACGCATCTGGTTTTGAGCAGACTTTTTAAAAGTCTTCTTTAGGCAGAAAAATAGAAACAGACTCATAAGGCTGGAAGGAACCTTGGAGGTCTTCTAGTTCAACCTGCTGCCCAAGCCAGGAAACCTTATACCATTCTGAAAAATGGATGTCTAGTCTTTTCTTGAAACCTTCTAACTCCTGGAGGCAAACTGTTTCATTAATTATTCTTATTGTCAGGAAATGTCTTAGTTTCTGGCTGGACCTCTATTCTTGTCCTATTCTCAGAAGTGCATTGGAAATAAATCTCCCCCTCATCTCTGATTGCTCACTCAACTACTAGAAGGCACTTGTATGTCACCCATAATCCTTGTCTTTGTTAAGACTAGACATACCTAGTTGTCTTAACCATACATCATATGGTTTGGCCTCCAGACCCTTGTCACATTTATAGCTCTTCTTTGCACTCTTTCTAGAGTCACAGTATTTTTTTGTATTGTGGTGACAACTGGATACAGTATTCCAAATGTGGTCTCACTAGTGCCGTATACAACACTACTATCACTTCTTGTCATCTTGATGCCATCTCTCTGTTGATGCAGCCAAGGTCTACATTGGCAGCATTTTGCATACTGAATACTCAAAGAACTGGAAAGTATTGTATTTTTCGGAGTATAAGAGGGTGAAAATGTGGGTGCATCTTATACACCGAATATAGCCCTACCCACCTGCTGGCCCCCACCTTTCAGAGGTTGTTGGCCTCCGTGCATCACATTTTCTGGCGGTTCCAGGCAGCGGGGATCCTCACTTCCACTTGGATAATGAGCAGCAGAGATCTTTTTACCTGTTTAAAACAAGCCCTATAACTCTACACACATTTAACTGGAGTGGGTTGGGTGAAGTGGGGGATGATTTTCATGGGGGCAGAAGAGGGCACCGAAGGCTCCACTCTTGAGATGTCCGTCTTCCTACCTATAGCCATAGGCGTTGAAAGCCTGGCTTTCTCACAGCAAGGCCCCATAGAGATGCAGCACTTCAGTCCTCCTGGACGCTTGTAAACAGGGTGCTGGGCTTCCCGGCATGTCCCCTGCACCTTTGCTACCTCGGTCGGAACCTGATTCCGGATGCAGCCTGGGGAAGCGTGGAGATCGGGACTTGGTTGGCAAAATGGGCGCTGCACAGGGGCGCAAGGCAAGGCGCTGCCACCAAAAACACTGTTGCTGCGATCTCCGCTGCCTCCCCGATTCCAAAAACGGGGTGTGTGGAGGCAAAATAAGAGCATCACATTTTTGGGTGGTTCCAGGCAGCGGAGATCACAGCAGCGTTTTTGGGTGGCAGTGTCTTGCCTTATGCCCCCTGCACAGCGCCCATGAAGACACCAGTCAAGATTGGTTTCCCCCCCCTTGCTCTCTTAAACTGAACTGCAATGAGCTGCTGGGGGGCAGCATGAATGAGAAATGTCCCACTCCCCACAGCCGCTTGGCCTTTTTTTTTTTATTGAAAGAGTTTTTCAAATACAAATCCCCCCCTTTTCCCCCCCTCCCCCTCCCCTCCCCCCATGGCTTCTCCAAGATGAAATCCAAATTAATATCACATTATATAATACTTTACCACCTTATACACCACCCCCTATGTGCTATACATTTCTTCCTAACATTATTATTATATCCCCTGTATACTATACATTTAACAGCATTCGGCTAAAAACTATATAATAGATCCTAATTTGGCATTTATTCTACTTATAATCTACCCATTTCCTCCACCTGAATACTTATATTAATATCTAAACATAACATCCCTTTTCCTAAACTAAGCAATCAGTAACTTAACCTATCCCCTTGTACCATATCAATTTTATATCACCCACTTTCCTACAGGTCTACCATACATAATATATTTAATATCTTTATTCTTCTGCCCATATCACTAAAAGATATTTCCATAAAACCCTCAAATGACTTTAAGTTTGTATTCCATACAGTATCTTCTGTAATGGCTTTCAACTAGATTGTTAATTCCATCAACCATGTTAGGGTAACATCAAGTCCTGCTTCCAACAGTGTATTCAGCCGCTTGGCCTTTTGACCAGATCAGCAGTGACTCCGCAGTCGCCGGCTGCTGCTTTCTTCCAGAATCATTTATCAACAAGTCAGAAAAGCACAGTGCAGTTCAGTTTAAGAGAGCAAAGGGGGGGGGAACCAAGCTCGCTCGCAGATGGAGCTCCTCTGGGCACGAAGACTGTTTGGCTAAGGAAGGAGAAGTGTAGGTGCAAGGGAAGGCGCAGGGATTGGGGGGGGGGACTGCAGGTCTTACTAATTCCTGGTGAATTTTATAAATTTCTGAAGGTAGACCATCTGGGCCTGGTGCTTTGTTACTTTTTTGTTTTTTGATTGCCTCAGATATCTCCCATGCTGTTATCTCATTATTAATAATTTTTTACCTTCCTCCGAGACTCTGGGCAATTCTTCTTCTTCAATCTTCTTCTTATCCTTGTAAAAGTTTTTTTAAAACTCATATGCTACCTTCCTCTTTTCCTCATTTTGATAAATGAACTCTCCTTCTTCATTATGTAATTTACTAATCTGGTTCTTTTCTTTCCGTTTTCTTAGTCTATAAGCCAGCCATCTTCCCGTCTTATTTGCATTCTCAAAAAAAAAATTGTTTAATGCTTTTAATTTGTTGTGCCATATTTTCCTTTTCAATATTTATGTTTGTGTTTATTTGTTGTTTCAATTCCCATTTTATGGGTTCTTTCTGCAGCTTTTTCCAGTTTGCTAAGATCTTCCTCTAATTTTTTTTGCCATTGTCTTTTTTATTTGTTGTCTTTGGCCATGTATGATATTGCGATACCCCTCATAAAAGCTTTTGCCATGTACCACAAGTTCTGATTGTTCGTATCATCTTTTTTATTACTTTGAAAAAACAATCTCGGCCAGTCCACCCAACTGCACTGGAAACAAGCCACCACCAGAACGGAATAAAGCAGTTGCAATTTCTTTAATTAGGTTCAGCACAGCAAACACAGGCAGGAGAAAGGCACAAGCCGGAAACAAGGGTTAAAGTTAGCGCTACACGCAATCACAGTGTAGCGCCTTTTATATACGCAGCAATAAATCAGCTCCTCGTCGTCCTCCCCAGTGATGGCGAGACCCAACCGAGGCTCGACAAACTCATTTGATCATCCATCTTTAATTTAAATTTATTTTGATTCAAATTTGTTTTTTTAGGATCCACCTCGTTTTTTTTGCCTTTCCATTTAATTTTAATGGGATTGTGGTCTGCCTACGAATTTATGTCAATATTAACTTCCTCAATTCCCAGATTCAAGTCTGTCGATGCCCAAACCATATCAATTTGAGACCAAGATTGATGTCTACCTGAATAATAAGTATATTGTTTCTTATCCCCATTTCTTTCCCTCCAACTACCAAGGAGCCTTGGTAGTACAGTAGTCTAAAGCACCCTGTTATTAAGACCAGCTGCCTGCAATTACTGCAGGTTTGAATCTCGCCAGGCTCAAGGTTGACTCAGCCTTCCATCCTTTCTAAGGTAGGTAAATTGAGGACCCAGTTGTGGGGGCAATAAGCTGACTTTGTATAAATATACAAAAGGATGGAGGCTATTGCTGAGTACATTGTAAGCCACCCTGAGTCTCCGGAGAAGGGCGGCATATAAATCAAATTAAAAAAAAATTCTTCCACCATCTTGGAAAATGAATTAGGTAATATCTTTCTAACACTTCTTTTTCATATGTCATTTCTATAGTCTAGTTCTCTATCTACAATCGCACTGAAATCACCAATTATACACAAATTATTGCATTCTAAGTCTCTAATCATGTTATACAGTTTCTTATAAAATAGTTTTTGGCCCTCATTTGGCGCCTATATTCCAACTAACATCAGTTTTTTCCCCTCCACAGTTAATTCTATTATCAATATTCTGTCCTCTTTATACATCTGTTTGGCCAAAATACCCTCTTTTACATACATTACAATTCCCCCTTTCTTCTGCTGCGATGAAGATATGAACATCTTTCCAAATTTAAGAGCATTTTAATAGTTACTGATGCTGCTTTTTTATGTGCGTCTCTTGCAGCATTATTATATCCACATTTGTCTTATACAATTTACTAAAGAAGTTTTTCCTTTTCTCTGGAGAATTTAACCTATTAACATTTAATGATAGAATTGCTAATGCTTCTTGAAAACCTCTACTTATACTTAGCTCTTGTTGCCCTTGTTTGTCTTGACTTCTTTATATTCCTTACGTCCACCATCATTGTCTTTTCTGTTATCCACATTCTCTCCTTTCCCATTCTCTTTTTTCTTGATTTGGGAGTCCCCCGTATTTGGTGACTGTCCTCCTAGTTCTCCTTCTTCCCTTCTTTCTCTTTCCTCCAATTCAATCTCACTGCCAAAATTTTGTCTATAAATTTCTTCTACTTTGTCCACCGTGTCCAATCTCAACCTTCTTTCTCCCCAAGATACCATAATCCCTTCCGGAGTCAGCCACCAAAAATTTATGTTTTCCTTGTTAGTTTTGCTGTAAGCGTTTGGTAGGGTCGTCTTAAGTCTCTTACCCTTCTTGGGACTTGTTTGAGCACCACAAGCTGTCTTCCTTGTAACTCTAGTGAATCTTTTCTGGTTTTATGGCGAATCTCATCGCGGATCGATTTTTTAACGAATCTAATATGTACTTCTCTAGGTAAATTATGTCTACGTGCATAAATTTCATCCATTTCATTAATCATTTCTTCCTTCCCAATTCCTAATGCTCCTGCCAATAGCTCCACCATCATCTCCGGAAGGTCCTCATTCTTTTCTTCCCACACATTCTGAAATCGTAGAAAATGGGCAGCCTTATCTATTTCCAATTGGATTATTGTCTGTTCGAGATCTCTAGTGGCTTGAATTAATCTTTCTTCCATCTCCTTCACTTTTTTTTCTTCCCTTCCCATTCCATCTCCTGTAATTTTTGTTCATTTTTTAGAATTTGTTGCTGGAAACATTCAAATTTATCATCCATTGATCTCATCTTTTCTTTCATTTCTCCCGTGTCATTCCTTACTTCTCCTATCTCTCGTTTCAAATCCTCATGGTTCTTTAACATAACCTCCTGCATTGTTTGTAGCATCTGTTGTAGATCCTTAAATGAGTTTGATCTATCTCTCTGTAGCATTCCTTCAATAGATCTTTGCCCTGCTGGACTTAGATCCATTGTTGTAGTTTAAGCTCCTTGCCTCCTTCCTGCACCAATTCTTGTCAAATTGGGGATACTTGTCATTTTTAATACTACTTTAAATTGACTTCCCCACTTCCTTATATTTCTCTTAGTTTCCTCCAGCACCCTTCAACTATCACTCTTTCAACTAGTTAATTTTCAATGCTTAACTTTGCAGCTTTCACTCTCTATTTTATGTTTTTAAATGTCTCTTATGTATTCTTTAACTTCCTTTCTTGATCTTTCTTACCCCAACTACAGTCTGCAAACCTTCCCCTTAGTCAACAATTAATTAATAAAAAAATCTATAATTAAATCACTTAATAATATCAATAATTAATGCAGTAGGTGGTGGAGTTAATAAAATAGTAGTCCAAAGATTGCATAGAAGGAACAATAATAATTAGAGAGATGATTTCCTCTTGAAAAAGTTCTGCTACGATTATTTCATTAAATTTTCACATCCAAATTTACTCAAGTTTCCTCAATTTATGTCAGTTATTGGCAGGCCATCCAAAATAGGTTGTTCCTCTTTAAATTTCCTCTCCTTACTTAAATTGTCTCCAGTTTTTTCCTCGGCCAGTAGGTGTCTCTTGCTCCCTATTATCCTAGTTAACAGTCAGTCTTACTTCAAAATGCCTGCATTCTCTGATTAGTCAGCACTTTCGCTCCCAAACTAAATTGTCTACTTAAATCAGCAATAATGGTACGTTTCCTCTTTCTCTTTTCCCTCACGCTGCCAGTGATATCTATTGCATTGAAATGGTCTCTTTTTTTGGTCCCCACTTGCTGTTCGCCATTTTACTACAGAGGAAATTTCGTCCTTCCTTGGGCCTCCTTCTGACTCTTCCCTCTTTGCAATCCCCTGAGAAGATCTTCACCCCAGGTCACTCACAGAGGCTGGCAAGATCACTTTTGCCCAGATCCGTCTCTCTGTTGTCCAGCTAGTCCACTGCTAATAATTAATTTAATTTAATTTAATTTAGTTTAATAATTTAATTTAATTTAATTTAATTTAATTATCATATTTCTATGCCGCCCAATTCCCAAGGGACTCTGGGCGGCTTACAACAGAAATAATACTAACAGTGACATAATTTTTTTTAAAGAAAACTTTATAAAAGCATTTTAAAAACATTAAAAAACACATGCACACCATCCATGGCCGGATCTCGCAAGATTGAACAGCGAGATCAACGGCCCCAGGCCTGCTGGAAAAGCCAGGTCTTCACCGCTTTCCGGAAAGCCAATAGGGTGGGGGTAGTCCAAGGCCTCAGGAGGTAACTGGTTCCAGAGAGCTGGGGCAGCCACAGAGAAGGCCCTCCCCCACGGGCCCGACAGCCGGCATTGTTTAGCTGACGGGACCCGGAGGAGACCAACTCTGTGGGATCTTACTGGTCGCTGGGAGCTATGCGGTAGAAGGCGGTCTTGAAGATACCCTGGCCCTGAGCCACGTAGGGCTTTAACAGTAATAACCAACACCTTGAATTGTGGCCGGAGACCAATAGGGAGCCAGTGCAGTTCGCAGAGAATTGGTATAATGTGGGTATATCTAGGTGCACCCATGATAGCTCACGCAGCTGCATTCTGGACCAACTGTAGTTTCCGAACACTCTTCAAGGGTAGCCCCATGTAGAGCGCCTTGCAATAATTTAACCGTGAGGTGACAAGGGCATGAGTGACTGTGAGGAGAGCCTCCTGATCCAAGTAGGGTCGCAATTGGTGCACCAGGCAAACCTGTGCAAAGGTCCCCCTAGCCACAGTTGCTAAATGTTGCTCTAATCTTAGCTGTGAGTCTAGGAGGACACCCAAATTGCAAACCCGTTCTGAGGGGGACAATTTCTCCCCCCCAAGAACCAGGGATGGATAATTGACATAATCTTTAGAACTATGTTTAATGTTGTCCAGCTGCCTGTTGTTGTTTCTTCACGGCCACCATCATGGGCCGCCTTTCTTCCCCCGTTCGACTTCTCCGAGGCTTTCCTACCATCCGCACTCTCAACTGCCGCTGAGAGCAGGGCTCTCCTTTCTTCCGATTCCCGTCCAAGGAATCTGGGACTCCGAAGAATCCGCCGATCGGATGGAAAAAGCTGTGTATTTGACTCTCTTAAACGGAGAGCCGTTCTGCACAGCTTTCCCTCTTGACAGCTGGCCCTGCCCAAGTGTGTGTCTTTTCAACGTGCCAAGTTTTCTTTTTCCCCTTTAGCCATCTTCTCTGAACCTGGAAGCAGTTCCAGCAATTCTGACGGCTGCCTTCACAGCTTGTGCAAGGACTGGTGCTCCCCACTCCCTACAACAGCAGACTTCTCCTTAACTTCCCGAGATTTCTGCCCTTATGCTGCTGCACGGCATAGGGTGAAGGTGGTCCGTGCAGACTACCTGCAGGCTTCAGTGTGCTGAGTGGGCTTGCATCTTCAAGGAACTGGTGTCTTGCTGGGTGCTGTGCAGGAGGCGTAAGGCAAGGCGCTGCCACCCAAAAACACTGCTGCTGCAATCTCCGCTGCCTGGAACCGCCCAAAAACTTGATGCTCTTTTTTTGCCTCCACACGCCCCATTTTTGGAATCGGGGAGGCAGCAGAGATAGCGGCAACAGTGTTTTTGGGTGTCAGCGCCTTGCCTTAACGCCCCCTGCGCAGCGTCTGTTTTGCTAACTGAGTCCCGACCTCCGCACTTCCCTGGGCCGCATCCGGAATCAGTTCTGACAGAGCTAGCAAAGGCGCAGGAGGCTTGCCGGGAAGTCTGGCACCCTGTTAGAAGCATCCAGGAGGACTGAAGTTCTGCATCTCTATGGGGCCTTGCTGTGAGGAAGCCAGACTTTCAATGCCTACGGCTATAGATAGGAAGACAGGGGCGTCTCGAGAGTGGAGCCTTCGGTGCCCTCTTCTGCCCCCATGAAAATCATCCCCCACCCACTCCAGTTAAATGTGCATAGAGTGATAGGGTTTGTTTTAAATGGATAAAAAGATCTGTGCTGCTCGTTATAAAAATCCGAGTGAAAGTGAGTATGCCGCTGATCCTGATGCTGCTAGGCAGAGACAGCTTTTTTTCCTGTTTTCCTCCTCAAAAATTAAGGTGTGTCTTATAATCCGGTGCGCTTATAGTCTGAAAAATGTGGTATTTCTATGAGGAGATGCTGAGAAATAGCTATATTTAATCTTGGAACAGAAGAGTGAAAGGGATCCTGAGAGTATCCTTCAAGAATCATACAATCTGTAAATCTTCTAAGGACTGGTGGACCTATCTACAGATTCAATCTAAATATAAAAAAGACAGAGATAGGAAAGGTATAAACGTTGACTTACAAGAATTAGACAAAATCCTGATGGGCCAAGAAAAAAGCATGATTTCAAAAACTTATAAATTGTTGATGAGAATAGACATGTGACGAGATAATCAAGGATACAATGATTGCCTGAGGGAAAAACTTTGGGTATTCAATCAATTTAGAAAAATGGCAAGAGATCTGGTGGGGGAATATGAAATTAGTAGTTTCTACGGCATACAAAGAAAACATCTACAAGATGTTATACAGGTGGCATCTCCCTCCTGATAGACTAGCTAAAATGTTCACTAGACAGTCTGCTGAATGCTGGAAGTGTGCGTTTGAGTGTGGCACCTACTACCATCAGTGGTGAATGTGCCCGAAAGCAGTAAAATTCTGGGGAAAAATAAAAAAAATGGCTTAATGAGATTTTAAATCAAAGGATTGAATGGCGACCAGAGACATGCCTGCTCGGCTCCAAACCGGAAAATATTAAAAAAGACTCATGGTATCTTGCATTACACATTATCACAGCGGCGAGATTGACATACGCTCAACTTTGGAAAAATCAAAATATCCCATCAGAGGAGGCAATTATAAAGAAGATTTTAGAATGTGCGGAAGTAGATAAATTGACTAAAAAACTAAAAGATAGAGACCAAACACAAACATGTTTATCCTGGGAAAAATTATATATTTGGCTAGAGAAGAGGAAATTATAACCCAAACTAGATGAGGAATTGTATCTATTGAGAAACTTATACTATAAAGTAAAGTGAGGTCGGATAGACCTAATTGATTTATAAAGGTATACAAGTTGTTATGTCTCTCCTGGAATATAATATAGATATACTGTACCGAATACTAGGGTATTAAGGTACTACTTATAGGTATGCTTGTTTTTTGTTGTGTTGTTCTATATGTTATTTATATGGCGTGTTGTCTTCCTTTTTTTAATGAAAAATGTAAATAAAGATTATTTTAAAAAAAAGAATCATACAATCTTTTCTGTATCATGTTAGATAACTTCCTTAGCTTCCTGGAAAGCACATCGGAATGGAATGCTAGGAAAAAAAATGAGGGATGACTGAAATAACCTCATAGAAAACTCTGGTTTCTGAACATTTTCATTTTCTCACATTATTTCTAGTACCCAGATATATATATTTATAGGAATAACACCAACAATAAGAGGTGGCAGGGTGAAAATATAAAACTTGCAGAGACATAGAGAAGGAAACAAAAATGAGAAAAAGCTGTATAGCTGATGTGGGGAAAAAACAAAGAAGTGAAAGTCAGGAAGAGGTTTATTTTGTGGCAATGGGACACTTTTAAATATCAAGCATACCCACAACCTGAGAAAATTACAAAACTAACGGTGCAAACCTATACTGCAGCTCTTTTCTGGAATAATACAATGAGTATTATTTTTATACCCGAATCTTGGGTCTTCTATATAGAATCTATTTATTTTAAACATCATTTCTTACAAACCTTATATTTTCCTTTTCTTTCATAAAAAGTCTACAAGTCTGCCAGCAGTGCTGATAAAACATCTGATAACGAAGTTTTAAAAGCTGCATTTCAGCTTTGACGGCTCTCTGTAGCGTTTCTTTACAACAGTTTGGCAAACAAATTATTTCTTTTGATAGCTGAATCATCCTTTCAGTAGAAATATTAATTAATATTAATACCAAGAAATATGGACTAAATTCTTTTTAAACTTTAAGAAAAAGTGTTTTCTTTTGTTTCTGTCAACTATCCCTTCTATGATGGGAACCAGTTTGGTGTAGTGGTTTCAGGCACCAGGCTAGAATTTGAAAAACAGTGAGTTCTAGTTTTGGGCTTGGATACAAAGCCAGCTGGATGACCCTGGGCCAGTCATTCTCCTCAGCTCTAGAAGCAGGTAAGGCCAAACTACTTCCAAAAAACCTTACCAAGAAAACTGCAGGTTTAGTCCAGGCTATCATCAAGAGTCAACACTAATTTGAAAGGACCAAAAAAAAAATAAATAAAATCCCTTAATGAATGTAGTAATATTTTAATGCTTTTAAGAAATTACTTGTGTGTACTCGATTTGGTTTCAAATATAATTATTCACTAATTCAGATCTAACTGTAATCTTGTTAATTTTGAAGAGGATAAGTTCACAGGTCTTCTATGAATGGAATAGGTGATGTTGAAGAATGCAAGCTGCTGCCAAAAGACCTCCCTCTAGTTTTTGGGGACTGATTGAAAAAGGTCCATCCCAAAATTCAAGCAGGATTTGCAGCCAGTCACCAGAAACCAGAGGAATCTTTTCTCTAGGGATTGGCTGCAAATGCCCTATACTGTAAACACTCCGTGCAAAATCCTACTTTGATTTGGGGATGGCCTTCTTAACCCTCTTTGAGAGAAAAAGGGCTGCCTTTCAGAGGGATTCAGTCCCACATGAGGAGTCTTTCTGGCAAACAGCTTTTATTCCATCTGCATGACAACTTGCAAGTTCACTTAACAACAACGTCAACTGAAAATGCCAGGATTATGGTTCTTTAGCAGACATATAATTTCTTGCATAACAACTGCTATGACCAATGTAGTCTCAATTATGATTGTAGATTGACTATCTGTTATTTTAAAGAAAAACATATTTTTTAGATCATACCTGTATGGAATTTCATTCAAATCTTTGCTAGTGGTATTACTCCATTCCAAAGGATTCTGAAAAGATCAATGTATAAAAAATTATGTATCTGCAAGTCCTAACATTAAAGTATTTCTACCATTATTAATTTTCAATCAATCCTATGTTAAGTTTTTGACCATTATGTTCTTAGAACATACATAGCCTTACAATTGTTGCCATGAAAGTTTTCACTGGATTTCTTCAGAAAGTTCTGAGGAAGATACTTAAATCTAAGAAATGAAACCAGGATATGCATTTAATACTGTTTGCCAGAATTAAAATTATTAGAGAAACAGATTCCTTACCATATTTCGATTTGGGAGGCATACCGCATGAAAAGGAGAAAGGAAAGACTGTTGAAATGTATTTTAATGTATAATAATTACTACTTATACAATAGATAATAATTTGTACTACCTATAGTTAAAACAAATATAATTAACATCTATAAAATGAATATGAGCAAGGTCTTCCTCTTAAAAATCAATCAGACCCTTAATGCTTCTTCATCAGAATGGGGGAGGGGGAGAAAGGGAGGATTTTGCATTAAAACATTATTCCAAAACTGTTGAGAGCAAAAGTTTCTTTATACAATCACACCAGCTTATGCAATGTTTTACCAAGAATTACTAGAAGTGCAAGGAAATAATTTGGTAATTAAATAAAGATCCGCAGCATTTTTCAATTACCTCAGAGTTTGATTTCCATCCATGTTTTGTAGCATCACTAGTAATGCAATCTTCCAACATATCACATATTGTTACTTGTGAGTCAATCATCTCCACATTGCCCAGGATACATGACCAGTCTGTATTGCAGGCAACACTTCTATAGTCAGCTATTACAGGCATTATTTCTGAATCATGTGCCAACCATTCCCTGGGTCTACATTTACTCATTGTTATCACAGTGTTTTGTGCCTTAGATACCACTGGACTTTTAACATTAATGGCACGACTTGTTGTAAAATTAGCTCTAAAGTCAGCAGTTGCATCAATAGCTTGGCTAATTGCACTTTGAAGGTTTTTACGAGATTCATGGTATGTACCAGTATTTGTGGTACATTTCAGTTCTGTACTAGAAAAATTCTCAATGCAATTTTCATGATGTTCACAGGAACTGTAGATAGAGGTTTTTATATCATTATTAATTATAACTGATGGTTTGTAGGCATATGTATTCAAATCTTCTGTATTATGAGAAACCTGAGAAAAAGATAATAACCGTCTCTCCTGACATAATATATTTGGATTTCCAGTTTTATTTAGAAAACCATTTGTTTTAAGTATTTCTTTATTAGTAGCAGTAATAGATTTCAGTGTGGTATCACTAAGAAATTTTACTTTAATCTTTTCTTCTATCTCAGCTTTGCTAGCTAAAAATAATTTTGAATTATCGTTTTTTTTTATTAACTTTAATATGAGATGAATCTTTAATAACACTATAAGACATGTTAAGACTCTCATTTCTTTTTTCACCCAAGGCTATATGCTGGTTCTGTGTACAACTGACATCTTGAAACATCTGGGGGAATGTTGATATTTCATTGCCATTGTAATGGTCCTTAACAACACAACTTGATGTAGAAAATGTATCTTCAGGTTTGTCCAGTGGCTGATCTGTAATATTATTTTCATTTACCATGTCCATTTTTTGAAAACTTTCTGAATCTGTTTTCTGCCTATATGAACAGACACAATCAACATAATCCTGTTCTTCAGCACTGTGATATTCTAATTGAGAGTCATCGTCAAAATAATTCAGTTCATATGATGATAATCTGTCTAGGTTGGGTAAAACTCTTGACACCACTGTTGCTGTAGCATTACTGCAGATAAAAGCTGCAACCCACCCTGTGAGGTGGTTCACTATGACTAATAAATATTTCACACTCCCCACTTTTGGTAATTCTGTAAAATCCACATGAATACATTGAAATGGTCTTAAAGCTGGTGGTACCTCTTACCCATCTGTTGTTTTCTGACAGCATGTTCATTCACGTTTTTACAAACCAAACATTTGTTTATAATTGATGTTACTAAAGGATATATCCCAATACAACCAAAGCTTAGTTTAAAAGTTCATCTACAATAGCTTGAAGTCCCCAATGACTCCACCCATATTTTGCCAAATGATGTCCAGAGACTAAGGGTTACAATGCATTAAGCAATAGCCGTCATAAAGTCAGCTTATTGCCCCCCCACAAACTGGGTCCTAAATTCACCTACCTTAGAAAGGATGGAAGGCTGAGTCAACCTTGAGCCTGGTGAGATTCGAATTTACAGTAATTGCAGACAGCTGGTGTTAAATTACAATGCATTTGTCTACTGAGCTATCCAGGCTCCCTGTCCATAGAGCTTAATTTAATGAATACAATTCAAAGGTTTGAGCAGACCAATTTCGAGGCAATTTGTCTCCAGGGGGTGTCCCTTCAAATCAGGTCTTGTTTTTGTATGGAAACCAATTATTTCAACACCATAATGTTCTCATCCAAGGTGATCCATTGATCTGGTGTTGGTTAAGAACTGTGCTTGATTCAAATTGTGATCTGTAGGTAAAATCAAATCTGTCTGCTGCATTAAAATTGTTTCATTTTTGTTTAGAATTTTGAATCAGATAACCACCACTGAAGGATAGTTCTGACTTGATGTGGGGTGCTTACAATGAGGGCTCCACCAAAGGTCAATTTCCTACTTTCTGAGCCAACACCCCTCGTGCAATTCAATCTCTGTGTGTGTGTGTGTGTGTGTCTACAAAGAGACCGAATGGCTTTTCCAAATTTGGCAAACCCAATACAGGAGCCCTGGTTAAAGCCTGTTTCAAATTTTCAAGGCTTCCTCTTTCATGTCCGTCCCATTTCAAACTCCAAGGTCCAGATTCAATTAATTTTGCATAGAATTATCTTAATTCTTGCTTGTTTATAGATGGAGGCGGAGACGCCACCCCTCCTTTCTATCAGGAGTGATTTCTTTTTTACTACTCCTGTCGGGGGAAAAAAGTCTTTCCCTTTAAAGATTGCTGAAAGGCAGAGCTTTCCCTTCCTGAATTCAAAACGCCTGGAATCAGTTTATTGTTCCTAGTAAGGCAAGCAAGAAACAAACACAACTTTTATTCTTTCTTTGTTGTGGAAAATAAGGTGGCGTCTCAGTTTCTTAATGGCCCATTGGTAAGCTGAACTCTGCCTGAGTTTCTGCTTATTTTCTTTAGGGGAATTTTCTTGTGCTTTTTTAATATTGAGCTTCTCAATTCTTCCAACACTCCCTTCACTGATTAAGTGTATTCAAATGCTTTGTTCACTTAATCTGATCTGTCAACGAAAAACACCACTTCTCTTCTACTTCTCAGCACTTCCACATTTCATTCTGCCAACTTCCATAACTTTCCAAAAACACATCACATACCTTGTCCCTCCCATCAATTCTACTTTCTCTAACTCCTTCTTATACAATTCTCCTACCGCTGTCAGCACAAATCTGTGTAGACAAACTTCTGGCTCCCACTAAACTTCCTCTCTTCCTTCAACTACTGTATATCCTTCTATAAACAAATTAGCTTCTCAGCACCAATATCTGATCTCCTTGTAAACTGAAGTGAACAAAAACAAGCATACTCTCGAGGCAGAATCTAACATTTTAGACAAAAATGCCACTGAATCTCTCTTACTACATATTGAAATTTCTAACTCATCACTGTAACAATTCCTAAAAATGGCAGCAGTTTATGCTGCTGACAAATAAACAAACAAATAAACAACAAACAAACATACAAACGAACAAACGTGCCATCTGTTAAGTATGCAGAATGCATGCAGACATAAAAATATTAAGGAGTAAGAAAGACAGCTTCAAAAATAAAACAAACAATCTAAATGAGGTATTTTGAGTCAATACTCTGAAATATAATTGAGTATGAAAATATTTGAAACGTCAAAAATTTCCAGAAGGAAAAAGAAAATCAAGATTGCATTCTGAGCCGAAACAGTAAAACTGCAAAGGCAGGTATCAGATATCACCCTTTACCCCGCCTTTCTCTAGCTGGTTCTCTGAGAGAGAAAAAAATGGGTAAAGGAACAAAAAAAAAAAAATGTAGCCCCCCCCCCCCACTTCGTGCCGCTCATCTCCCAGGGAAAAAGGAGGGGGTGAGAGAAAGGAAAAAAAGTTAAAAGGAACTGTTTTTCTCCTTCAAAGGAAAAAAGGAGGGGGGAAGAGGGAAAAAAATGTTTTACAGCACGCAAGGAAGCACGCCTCGCTTCCCTCCTCCATTCAGCATTCTTACAACAAAGCAACACATTCAGTATTTCTCTAATTTCTCACTTTATCAACACACAGGCTTTTTGTACTGCAATCAGACTTCTTGTTTAAACCAATTTCACATACAAAAAAAAATCCCACCATTACAATCATCTCAAACATCTCCCACAGCCTCATGCACAAATCTACTCACTTTGCTGGCAGCCACACATATCACAATCAATTCAATTTCGTTCAATTTTACACACTATCATTATATATATATATATATATATATATATATATATATATATATATATATATATACACACACACACACACACATACATATATATTTAACAGAAACCACACCAAATTGATCAAGTCATATCTGTTTTCCCATTTAGACAGGCTCTACCTTTTTAACTGCCTGCTAAACCCCGGGAGGGAAGAACAGTAAACAATGTCTTATTTATTCTTAGTTCTTTCAGAGTTCTCTGGTTGTTTAAGAATGTCAGTTTATCAGAAATTTTATAACACTGCAATTAGTTCTTCTCTTACCACACATAAGATTACACACAATACTTAGTTCCTTAATTCCAATACTTAAATACCCAATTCCAGAGACTTCAGGATGCCACCCGGTCCCCTAGGGAGGTGATCAAGCCCCACTCTTCTACCCCTTTTAAAGAGTAGGCACCTCTAAACAGAGAGACTTTAACTCTCTGATTTATACTTACCTGTTTTCTTTTTCTTTCTTTCTTTCTTTCTTTCTTTTTTTATGTATTTATGTTGAGTCTCTGTGTCTGATTAACCTTCAAGGATTCTTGACTGGCCTGTTTTCGTCAGCGGGTTTACGGCACCTCCTCACTGAATCTCCGTGGACTTCAAAGGAGTCCTAATGGCCGGCCAGTGGATTTTTCTTGGAGAGGTGTCGATTCCCGCTGAGGCAGGCTGTCTGGTAGAACAAAAGTTCCTCCTTTTAGTCCCATCTGGGGTGCCATAAATGTTGTGGATTTAATAAGACAAACACAACTTTTAGATTAATCAGAGACAATTTTATATATTGTGCAATAGGTTCAAAGCTCTGTTACATGAAGTGTTGAACAAAGACATAAATTAGGTACAATGGTTTTATACCCTTCTAGACAAAGGATTCTGTTAACTCAGCAATTCATATGGTCATATACATTTTTTTAAAAAAATTTGATTTATATGCCGCCCTTCTCCGAAGACTCAGGGCGGCTTACAATGTGCTTAGCAATTTGTCATTTTTAATTGACATTTCCTAATTACTGAGTTTCTTTGCAAAACAGTTATAATTCTTTTTGTAGATTACTGAAGCATAGACTCAAATCATCTTCTGACGATAGACAACTTTTAACTCATGTGGATCCCCTTGACCTAACCAACCTTTAAGCTGTATGTCATTAGAATGTTCCTTTCTTCTGACAACTTAGAGGCCTCCTAGAGGAACCAAAAGGATTTTGGCTGAGTTTGTACTTTTTCCAACCGGATGCATTGCTTTTTAGAATAGAGTGAATAGAAAGTTATCCAGTGGTCATCTATCAGAGCCCGCTTCATTTACATTAAAAACACTTTACATTGTATGTTTTAGAATTCTTCTAAGCAGAATTTATTTTCAGCTTTTTATGTTCCTGTTGTGAAAGAGTTGTCTTGTAGCTTTAAAAAAATGGGAAAGGGTAAAACAAACACTGATGGATAAGTAAAACAGAAAGATGCGAAAAACAAGAGAAAATAGAATAAAGAAAAGAGAAAGCTTTATAAATATTATAGAAATTATAGAATTTATTATAGAAAATAATTTAAATCAATTATCAATCAATTCACCTAAAATCACTGTGAAAAGTGAATAATACAGTCATACTTCTGATTAATTTTGGAATTGTGAAACAATAAACATGGATCTGAAGTACAGGCCCTTGTAGAATCTCAATTTTACACAACTAAAGCACTCCAAAACATCTAAATAAACCAAAAACCCCAGCAGATCTAGAAGAAAAAAAAAACAGTCCTTACAACATATATTCGTACATCTAAGATTTGTTGCAAAGCTTGTGACCACCCTAGAATATACTATAACTTCTGGATGGAATTACCTAAATGTCCAACAATTGGGAAATTGGTTTTTAAGCAAATAAATAAGATTTGAACTGCATCAGTTTTAGCAAAAACAGAATTATGTCTTTCATAAAGAGAAAATACAAATATAAAAAGCAAAAGCAAGATTAGTACTCCAAATTTAGACATTTGATACACAATTTATTAGAAATATTTTAATGGAAAAGCTGATAAATATCTTTTAATTTAACGAAAGATTTTTTTTCCCTTTTATAATTAGTTTGCTAAGTACATTAACCAAACTACTATTTGAAGAAGGATTACATTTAAGTATCTTACAAAACAATTGAAAAAGTTGGGAATAATTCATAAATGAGGACTTTTATTTAGTCAATCATTTTATTTCAGTCACTAATCAGCAAATCAAAACAAACAAATCACATTTAACTTAGTGAACATCAGTGCATCCTACACAGCATAGAAATTTACTAGAGTAAAATATGCTATAAAAACATAGTACAAGTTAAATTGTAAATTTAATATAGTATTATATAATTTATATAGGGCAATTAAATGATTATTTACAATTATAGAATAGTAAATTATCAATCTAAAGTATAGAACATTATCATACTAAAAGCTATGGAGAAGTTGTAATTAATATTAATAATATACCTAGATAAAATCTAACCTTTCAGAAAGCTTTTGAACAGGAATAGGAAAAAGATGAAACCCCTTCTGCCTTTTACAAAGATTAAGATGAAACCCCTTCTGCCAATTTACAAAGATTAAGAGATCAAAATATGTCTAGTTTAACAAAGAAAAGGACTAGAGGGTGACATGATAGCAATTTTCCAATATTTGGGGTGGCTGTCACAGAAAAGAAGTGGTTGATCTATTCTCCCAAGTGTCTGAGAGCCACTTAATGTAATGGATGGAAGCTTATCAAAGAGAGAACCAACCTAGAATTAAGAAGAAATTTCCTGTCAGTGAAAAAAATGGAACAGCTTGCCTCCAGAAGTTCTGGGGGCTCCATCACTGGAAGTTTATAAGAGGAAATTGAACAGCTATTTGTCCGGAATAGTATAGATCAGTGATGGTGAACCTTTTTGGTGTTGCATGCCAAAAGTTGTGTGCCGGCACCCATGATGAAATGAACGCCCCCATTTGTACATGTGCACACGACCCCCCATTCCCCATGAGCATGCACCCCGCCCTGCACATGTACGCGCCCCCATGCATGCACCCTCCACTTTTTCCAAGAGGGCCAGCGCGCCTCTTACCACTCTTACCGGAAGATAGCCAGGTACTGGCCCGTTCCCTGGTGAGACAGCCATTTCCCGGCCCACGGCAGTGTTCTTGGCCCTGCCACCTCGGCACTGCCATGTGCCAGCCGGGGAGGCTCTGAACATGCAGCCTTGCCTGGGCTCCTCCCTGCTGGGAGCCACAGGCCGAACAGGTGCGGCTGGCAGGGTTTTGGCGGACCAGCAGCCAGTGGGAGCGGGGTGGTGGTGGGCTGCCTGCACAGATAATCCCGTGGCCATTGTCAAAGTGGCGCCGAGACACACCTCTTGGCTTGCTCCACTAGTTGCGTGGGTCCCCTGGGCTGTGGGCATCATTGCACTGTCTCCGGTGTTCCTCCTGCGCAGCCCCACCACCCCAGAAGAGCAGCAGCAGCAGCTGCAGGGGGAAGGGCAAGACCGACCGACCGGCCGGCTCAGGTGCATGGGGCAGCATTTGCTAGCTGAGCGCTGGCTACCCTGTCTGCTGCTCCTTCCCCAACGTTGGCTGAGCTGGCAACACAGCCTCAAGCATGGCGGGGGTTAGGCAATGGGCCCAACCACAGGCAGCGTAGCACTCCCACCCGACCCCCGCCACTGTGTTGCCAGCCGAGCCAGGCTCTCCGGTTGCTGCAGGGGGAGGCGGAGATGCCCATAGCCCACGTGCGGCCAGGCAAGGCTGTGCGTTCAGAGGTTCCCCGGCTGGCATATGGCGCTGCCGAGGTGACAGGGCCGTGAGCACTGCCACCAGCTGGGGAATGGCAGCTCCCAGCGGGGAGGAGCCCAGGCAAGCGTTTGGAGCTTTTCCAGCCGGCGCATGATGCTGCCGAGGTAATGGGGCTGAGAGCACTGCAGCCAGCCGGGGAATGGCAGCTCCCAGCAGGGAAGAGCCCAGGCAAGGCCATGCATTCGGAGCTTCCCTGGCTGACGCATGGTGCTGCTGAGGTGGCAGGGCTGAGAGCACTGCCGCCGGGCGGGGAACGACAGCTCCCAGCAGGGAGGAGCACCGACAAATTCTAGCTTGTGCATTGAGTATCAAACAAATGATTAGTACCAGGACAAAATTTTCATGTCAAAATGCCTTGAGTACTAAATTTGATGAGTTTCAAAGCAGTTGAGTACTAAGGTATCACTATAATTTGCCAGAGGCAGGAAATGTTTTGGTTAGGTTCTGAACAGCTGTGCTGGTGCAGTGGTTAGAACGCAGTATTTCAGGCTAATTGTTGACTGCCAGCAGTTCAATTCTCACCTGCTCAAGGTTGACTCAGCCTTCCATCCTTCCAAGGTAATTAAAATGAGGATCCAGTTAGGTAATAAGATGATTCTGTAAACTGCTTAGAGAGTGCTGTGAAGCACTATGAAGCAGTATATAAGTCTAAGTGCTATTGCTAGGTAAATTGCTCAAAAATGGGAAGGAAAATTTCTAAAGTTTCATAAGGCCTGCTGAACAGGCAATCTTATAACACCTATCCTGTATAGATTCTGCCCACTCGGTTGAAGGATGCAGAAAATTACAGTTGAAGGTCCCTCCCCACTTCAGAGAGGTGTGATGGAGTGGGGGATGGGATCAGAGCTCCATTACTTGAGATAACTGGCCCTGGAGACAAGGATAGCTCCCATTTTCCTCTGAGTTGTGAGTATTTGTAGAGTTCCTGGCCTCAACCTCTCTAAGAGAGGTAACCACCGACCTTCAGTGCTAACGACCACATAATTTCAAAGAATATAAACTATTCCCCATCAGTCAGAATTGAAGATGCTTCTTGGATGAGAAGCGAAACATCTTCAAGGAAAAAACAAAGACTAGTTGCCTTTTGGAAAGCATCTTTGGGACAACCATGATCTGGATGACTGAGAATCTCCATAGATTCTCAGACTTCATAGACTGGTGTCTAAATTATGGGTGTGAAACTCTTAGGATGCACGTTGGTCTTAATTTAGAAAGGGTTAAAAAAAACCCTAAAAAGGATGACACTACTAACCTAGGATTCTTTCACATCAGTACTCTACTTCTCTCCCTGCCTAGAAGGCGAACCTTCCGCTTTGGTTTGCACCGCCTCTTGCAGAGGTTCGTCGGCTGTGCCACGCCTCCTGCCGCTTACATCATTTGCGCGCGTGCGCGGCGTGTCCTATTTCTTACGGCCGAGAACTAAATCGGCTTCGATGGAGAACGCGGGGACAACGCCACAAGGAACAGCGGGGCGTAAGAGGATCCCCAACCGGGAGAGGCCCACGGCCGAGGATGAGGCTCTCAACCTGATCGCTCGCGAGGTATGGCAGGACTGGGCGGTTTCCCTTCCTCTCGGGCTTGGGAGCTTCTCCGCCTTGGCCGCCTCTCCTGGGTTTGCTGGAGGGCCTCTCCTTCGCCGAGGGCGCCTGCGGCAGGCGGGACTGGACGGTGTCCTCCCTGTCCAGGGGGGTCTGGTCGCCGCTTCCCTCGTCACGCCCCTTCTCGTAGATTTCTGCGTCGTCTCTCTTAATGGGCTTCCGGGCAGCATGATGGAGGGTGGACGGGGCAGGCAGCCACTTCGCCTCCTGTTAGTTTTGCCAGCAGAGACTTGTATGCGTGTTTAACTGGAAATTAACGGGAAGTAGTGTTAACACGACCAAGTTGGTGCGAGTGAGAGAATGTGTTTTTATACCCATATATCCGAGTTACATTTGGTTTCCTCCATTCTGCGTTGTCCTTGTATATATTTTTTGCAGTTCAAGATTTTTTTCCCATTTGTAATATATTTTTATATTTTTTATATGATACATACTGGTTATGTTAGATTATTTGATTTTTTAAAATCCTGCCTTTATTGTTTTATTAGAAACTCAAGGTGTCAAACATATATAATAATTCTTTCTTATTCCCATTTTCCCACAACAAAAACCCTGTGAGTTGTGCTGGTTAGAGAGAGAGTGTGACTGGTCCAGGATCACTCAGCAAGCTTTCATATCTACCACAGGACTAGAACCCACCATATCCTGGTCTTTAGGCCAGCACATTCACCACTACCACCAAAGTGTCTGATAAACCTGTTACTCTTTAAATTTCACAACTTTTATATGCATACTAATTTTCTATGTTATAGTGTTACATTTACCTAGTAGTATATGAAATTAGAAATCGGGGTGAAATACTGGATTTGAACTAATTCATTTAACAGGAATAATACCATAACAATAATTGGTAATATATAATTTATATATTCTGAATTAGGTAGCATAAATGGGGAAACCAGATTCACTTAACAACAAGATTGGGATGGCATGAAAAGCATTTGCAAGCTGACAAGACTTTGGGGCAGCGAAATCGCCTTGCTTGAAACCTCCCATCAACTTGTAAACACTCTTTGTGCTGAGACTGGTGTGAAAGATGTTTTCTAGCTGATGGGAGGCTTCAGGTAAAGCGATTTCACTGCCCCAAAATCTCATTGTCTTGCAAATGCTCTTTGGCTGGATCTGGTACAAGCCTCCGTTCACAGAGAACAGAAGCCCAAACTACTGTAGTGTGAGATCAGTAGTGCAAGATCTTGTGCTACTGATATCGTGTGATCTTGCACTACAGTACTGCATGAACTGCAGGGCATCGGTGCTTGTATGCAGCTAAGGAGGGTGATGGAGGGTCGAACAGTACTGCATGGACTGCAACAGGGAGTGTGGGTGAAAATGGGAAGCTGCCGCAGGAAATGGGGCAGGCAGCAGTGAAAAGGGGCTTCCCATTTTGATCTTTCCCCACTGCAGTTGCCTTTGCGCCTAGACTCCAGCCTAAAACCAAATGGGCAAGTTTGGCTTCCCCCCACCACACCCCAGCACAATTTGACACCCCCCCCCCCGTGCCCTTCCCAACTGCACGCAAGCACCGATGCTCTACTCCCCCCCCCAAGGCTTTGGCACTCACCCTGGATCACCCCCCCCCAGCCTTTTTGGCCCCTCAACGTGAGCAAGGTTGAGTTGTCCATGCCCATCCAGTCACATGACCACCCAATCACATCCACCCCACCCTTTGAGGGCGACCATAATGCTGATCTGACCCTCAATGAAATTGAGTTTGATACTCCAGCTAGAGTGAACTTATTTTGCCTTGGAGATTCATCTTGTTTTTAACTACAATGGATATAACAAGTCTTAATATGACTTCCAAGAGGCTTACAGCAATATTAAAGAGTTGAAGAAATTTCTGGCAAGTACTGGTTGTGTACTATATATGACAACAATCTTCCATATTCTTCATATGTCTGGGCTGTGGGGTAGAGTGGTAAGATGTAAGCTTTTTCTTATGAAGAAAAGCTTGGCTACATTTTGCAAAAATCTACATCAAGTCTGACAAAAGCATGCAGAAAAATGTTATTGTCTAATGCAGCGGTTCTCAACCTAGGGTCACGATCCCTTTGGGGGTCGAACGGCCATTTCACAGGGGTCGCCAAAGCCCTCTCTCGCCCCCCCCATGCCTTCACTCACCCTCACTCTCTGCTCTGTTGGATCGCCGGCCATTTGCTTACCCTGCCCACTCTCAATCTATTGCTGCCTCCTGAGTCCCAGCTGATGGCTAGAGGAAAAAAAACTGTTTAAAATCTTGCTGCGGGGCTTCAAAGGGCCGCCCTATAGCCAGTGGTGGGATTCTGCCGGTTCCGCCCCGCCCCTTGCCCCGCCCCTCAGCACCACTATTTATTGCCAATAAATAGTGGTGGGCGAGGGGCGGGCGAGCCGGCAATTTAACAAATGGTTCGGTGTTTTTTTTGTAATTTTATTGGCCCACGGAGCTTCAGCATAGGCTAATTAGCCCTTGATTAGATCGGCTCCCGACTCTCAGCTGATTTGCTCTCAGCTGTTTTGCTCAGGGATCTGCTGGTTGTTTGCAAAGAGTGCTGGAGCAATTTTTTTCCCCCTAACTATGCTGAAAAACGAAACTGAAAGTAAAGCAGGCTGTTGGCTTTGCTGTTGCTACAACTTGGAAAATTAGGCAGGCAGATTTCTTTTCTTTTTCCTCACCAAAAAAGGTAGGGGCAAACAATGGGAAATTTAGGGAAAAAGTGGAGAGTTCAAGATTTTAAAACACAAAAGAAAAAAAGCTCTATTTAACTAGGAAATTGTAATAATTGAGATACTATTAATTGTATATTGTGTTGAAAGCAGAAATGGTTAAGTTGTGGTTTGGAGGAATACATGGGGAAAATTATTTGGTTTATTATTATTGATAAATATAATTAATTGATTTGTAAGAAATTGGATTGCATGGAAATAATTGGAATATTCATGTTCATATTGATTAATATACAAAAAAGATAGTTATATAACTAATTGATTTATATTAAAATGTTGAATTTATATTAAACAACTGTAATATTACATAATTAACCAATGTGAGGATGGATATAAAAATAGATGACAATGGGAAGGGGTATAATATAGAATAGAAGGGAAAAATTGAATTTGATTAAGATTAGAGATGAGGATGAAGGGTAATATTGGTTTTTTAGAAAAATAGATGAGGAATAAATATGGCAAAAAGGAAATATAGAAATTGTAAATTTAATTGAAATGACTAAACACTGTTTAAATTTGTGAACCGGCCAAATACTCTGTTCAAAGAAAATACATTGTATGTTTGTATGTGTGTTTCTAATTATTGTTATTTATTCATATTTGTTCTCTTTTATTCTTTAAAGTTTAACAATTCATTCTTTATCTTAATATCTTTATATTTGTTTGGGGTTGGCTTTCTTCCCTTTCATCTTTTTTATTGTACAGCAATCTTTCTCCTCAAACCTACCACCTCTCTCTTTCCTTTCCTTCTTACTTTCTCTTCCTCCCCCTCTTCTTCTCCTCCCTACTTCCTCTTCCTTTCTCCTTCTCCTCCTCTCTTCCTCCCTCTCTTACCCTCACTCCTACTCTAATTTCCCTTCCCTTCCTTCATCTCTCTCTATTGCTGTATCCTTTTATGCATATGGACTACTCAGAGGGCTGAAAAAGTTATTTCTGACTGGTCCTCGCACTTTTGACCAGTCCTCGAACTTACGACTGTCCTCACGTTTTTGCCCTATCTTGTCACCATGGTGAAGAGAAGCAGTTGTGAAATGAGTGACATGGTTGTTAAAAATGCTACAATGGGCATAAATGATGACCAGTCAAAAGTGCGAGGACCTGTCAGAAATCAGTTTTTTCAGCCCTCTGGGTAGTCCTTTTGTGCACATGGACTACTCAGAGGGCTGAAAAAGTTATTTTTGACTGGTCCTCGCACTTTTGACCAGATCTTGAATTTACGACTATCCTCACATTTTATGCTTTTTGTCCTATCTTATCACCATGGTGAAAAGAAGCAGTTGTGAAATGAGTGACATGGTTGTTAAGAATGCTGCACAGGCATAAATGTGAGGATGGTCATAAGTGTGAGGACCAGTCAAAAGTGCAAGGACCTGTCAGAAATGACTTTTTTCAGCCCTCTGAGTAGTCCCTATACACATAGCCATGGCCAGCCGGTCACATGACCAGCTAGCCACGCCCACCCAGTCACATGACCTCCAAGCCATGCCCACAAAATAAGCCACGCCCACAGAACCGGTAGTAAAAAAATTTAGAACCCACCCCTGGTTGGGGGTCACCACAACATGAGGAACTATATTAAAGGGTCGCGGCATTAGGAAGGTTGAGAACCACTGGTCTAATGAGTCTAAGGGTGAACTTTTTAGCCATAATTCCAAAAAGTATGGTGCAAAAACAACACTGCACATCACCAAAAATACACAATATCCATAGTGAAATGTGGAAACGCATTATGCTTTGGGACTGTTTTTCTTCAGCTGGAATTGGGTCTTCAGTCAAAGTGGAGGGAATTATGAACAGGTCTACATATCAGTCAATTTTGACACAAAGCCTTCATGCCACCATTTTATTTTAGTTTTTATTTTTTCCTCCTAAATTTTTTAGTTTGTTTTTCAATTGAATTGTGTAGCTTATATTTTATATTTAAGTTGGAAACCATTCGTTAAGTGGTCTTGGTCTAATTTTTTTTACCTCTCAAAAACACATTTTCACAGGGGTGTGTAGACTTTCTATATCCACTGTATTTTGACTTTTCTGTCTTCACAGTTGTCTGGGAAAAACACATTGTTTTAGAGGGTTTTGAGCCAAAGTTGGATTTAACTATTTGTTCTTTATTACTGGTTTTATTTATTTATATTCTTATCTTTATTTTTATCATTTGTATTCATTTTTACCTTTGCAATTATAATTTGTAATAACATTACTAACATTACTAATAAATGACCATTTTGAACAACATCATTGTAGAATATCACAGATATCAGAATTTTAAATTCCATGAACCACAGGAATGTCTTTATTTAGAGAAAGCTGTTGATTTTGGCAAATATAATAGTATTGATCTAAATCCAAAATAGAAGAAGAAATGCTGAATGCTTAACAATTTAAAGTAAGCATTTCTTAAGTCATAAATAGTGTAAAATCGAGCCTTGTATTTAATTATTTTATTTAAGTGTTACACATTCATAGACTTGTTAAAAATTTTGTGACAGGAAATTTCAGATGGTTGAGTTGTTTTTGGTTCTTGACATCTACAGGATGTATATTTTAAAAGGGAAATGGCTATGAACCAATAAAAGGAAACTGTACAAACAAGTCAAATTGCACAAAGTCTCCTGCATCAAGTTCCAATGTATGTTGCTTACATTTTTATTTGGGCAGAGTGGAGTGTGAAGTGATTTATGGTTTCCATCCTTTCTGTAACTTTGTAAACTATAAGATAAATATAGTTGAATTCATGCATGGATGGACTTTTATAGAGAATTAGATGTAATTGTAACAATTCTCTCATGTAATATTTCTAATACTTGCAGTTATAATTTAAAAAAATCAAATATTTGTGTTAGTATTTTTGCATCAGTTCAATTTTAACTTCTTTCAGTTTCTTAATTAAATAGTGCTTTTGTTTATTATGTAAATTAGTGGGTAAGACACTGAACTAGGATATGGGGGGACCTGAGTTTTAGTCCTTAGGCACAAAGTTAGCTGAATGTTTGTGGGCCAGTCCCCTTTTTTTAGTCCTAGGACTAAATGGCACATCACTTTGCTTAGAAAATTACCTTGATTTGGCCATATGGTTGCTGAAGATTGACTTAAAGGCACACAAATTCATGCACACAGAAGTCCTAATAATAAGTCCTAATAAGTCCTAATAATAGCTGAAATAAAACACAGTGTTTAACTTTGATTTATTTTATTTATTTTAAAAATCCCATCTGACATTAATTAACCAGACTGAAAGTGGCTTATAGAACTTACTTTTGTATTTTTTTTATTATGTAAGAATGAATTAAAATAGATTCAGTTCAATCCTTACAATGTTAACATTGTGGAAAACGGTGTTGTTTCGTACAATTAATTCTCAAGGCCATCCAGAAGAATTGTGCTTCCATCTGCTTTAAAAAGGTGGGAAGGTCATGAAGGTGGGAAGAAAGTCATATGGGTTAGGAGAGCAAGCAATTTCAGAAGCGAGGGGTAATACAGTGAAATGCTTCCTCTGGTACAGTGTTACTGAATGTTTAATGCTAAAAAAGAGTAATTTCAGCTTAATTTGACCAAAAATTCCTCTATGTCCTTGAATAGCAGTACAGTAAGTTTTTAAGATTCCTAATTATCTACAACTCCATGTATAGTTCTTCAAATTTATGCATCATATATATGTTTGTATTTGTATCAATAATTTCACTGTTCACATAAGGTTTATATTTAGTTCCATTGCACATCTAGTACCATGTTTCCCTGAAAATAAGACCCATCCCAAAAATAAGCCTGGCCTGATTTGGGGTGGGCCTAATATAAGCCCTACCACAAGAATAAGCCCAGGGGAATGGGCGTGGCCAGAACAAGAGGTGGTGAGCACGCCCGGAGCTGATGGTGTCCAGCTGCAGCTGCAGCCCACCCACCCTTTGGTGCAGCGCAAATACCATTAATACCGAAGAGAGAGAGAAAGCCTCTGAATTCCTGTGCTTTTCCATAGCTTTTCACTTTTCACTCAGTATAAACGTGTGTGTGTATGTGTGTGCGTCTGTGTGGCGGAGCTCTTCCCAAGGGAGAAGAGTGCAATTTGAAGGTTGTCAGCCTACACACACAACCGATGAAAGATATGGTGATCACTGTGTATTTTCAGGGCAGCGAGAAGACTTGGGAAGAGTTCCGCTCCCCACCACACACACACACGTTTACACTTAGTGAAAAGTGAAAAGATACCCCCCTCCCAGGGCAGCCACATTCCTTCACTAATCTGCTTTCCAGCTCCGTTCTCTGCCGCTGAATGCAGGGCAAGAAAAGTAGTCTATGGGACTACAGTAAAAAAATAGTTCAGACCTTCCAACTTCTCACAAAAAAAAACCTCATGAAATGTTGGAAGGTCTGAACCAGAGGTGGGCATCACATACTGTAACAACTGGTTTGCCCAGAACCGAAAATGTGAGCGTACCAAAAATAAGACCTGGTGCCTTTTTTGGTAGCCCAAAAATATAATTCCCCGTTTTCAGGGAAACATAGTATTTGCACTACATTAGCCAGCTAGCCGTTTTAATCCATAGAAGACCTTCAGTTTAAAAATACGTATGAATTGCTGTTCCAAACTAAAGATTGGCTTGAGAAAAACTCACTTTGGTATTGACCGCCTTCTGGTTTTGTCCAGATTTTGCAGTTTTTTACAATGATGTTGAAGCCATATACTTTCTTCTTTTGTGCAGATCACTATTAAAAAATGTTCTTCCTATCCCCATAAAAAACTAAAGAAAACACTTGGCTGGAGGGACAGTTTTCTTGGCTTAGAATATCAAATTGTAAATACTCTGTGCACATCTTTACCCTAATCCCATTCAGTGGAACTCAGTACATAGTGTAGTTGTATACACTATGTGCATAATTATTAAGCAAGTTGTATTGTGGAGGATTAATATTATTATTGAACAACTACAGTTCTCTCGGTCAATCCAAAATGTTAATAAACCTCAAACCTGAATATTTAAGATAGTAAAAATTAAGTTTTGGCTGTTTTAGGAGAATATCTATATGTGCACAATTATTGGGCAGCTATTAGTGTGCAGAATTACAATGCAACTAAATGAAAATTTTTCCCATCTCATTTATTTGCATCTGTTAAAGTGAGAATAATAACTCAATGTAATGTACTGCTGGGACTGCTTTGTCCTGCTCCTCCGGTTGTTCCGTCAGCCCTAGCTCCATCTCGTCGTCCTCCTTGGACTCAAGCTCTGATGGGGCCATGACAAATAAACAACTCAAAATGTACAAATAAACATTTCTGACATTTAAAAAAAAACAGTGACCAATATAGCCACCCTTCTTTTTAATACTAGTCATAAGTCTTCCATTCAGTTGCTTGATCTGTTGATGATCAACTTTTTGTGCAGCGGCAACCACAGCCTCCCAGACACTGCTCAGAGAGTGTACTGTTTTTCTTTACCATAAATCTCCCTTTTAAGAAGGGCCCACAGGTTAGCAATAGGATTTAGGTCAGGTGAGGAAGGGAGCCAAGTCAGAGTTGATTTTGAGTCCATCTTCAATCTAAAAAGGTCCAACTAGCTCACCTTTAATAATACCAGTTCATACCAGTACTCTACCTCCACCTTGCTGGCTTCTGAGTTGAAGTGGAGGTCTGTGTCTGTTACTGATCCAGTTACGGGTCCACCAGTCGGGTCCTTCAAGAGTCACTCGCATCAATCCATAAAACCTTTGAAAAATCTGTCTTCAGATTTGGTCCAGTCTTGCTATTTCAACTTACGTGTCTGGTTCAGTGGTGGTCAGGTTTCAGCCTTCCTACCTTGGCCATGTCTCTGAGTACTGAACACCTTGTACATCTGGCAGGTAGTTTGCAGTTCTGGAATATGACAGAATAATGGGTTCCTGATAGCTTCATCTCATTATTAAATGTTGATTACAAAATATTTGCATCCATAATGGCAGAAAGATTAAAAAGAATATTAAATGAAATTATTCATTCAGAGTAAAATGTGTTGCTACCAAAAAGACAGCTGAGAAACAGCACCAGAATGATTATGAACATCCTGGAATACTATGAAGCGCACCCTGGGAAACAAGTGCATTCTGGATGCACTTTTTGTGCATCTTCCTAGATGTACAAAAAGCATTTGACAATTTAAATTGGCAATTCATCATTCGACAGTTAAAAATTATGGACTTCAGAGAGAAATTTGTAGGGATGATACACTAAATAGACAGAAAAAGTGATAATAGATGGGGAAACAACAGAAAAATTTAAAATAGTTAAGGGTGTAAGACAAGGATGCCCCCTATCACCCTTATTATTTATCTTATCAAGTACTATTTAATTTAATTTAATTTAATTTATCGAATTTCTATGCCACCCAACTCCCAAGGGACTCTGGGCGGCTTACAGCAAAAAATACAACAAAGAACATAGGAAAATTATTAAAAAGCATTATAAAAACATTTTAAAAACATTAAAAGCCCATGCACACCATTCATGGCCGGATCTCGCAAGATTGCAACAGCGAGATCAACGGCCCCAGCCTGCCGAAAAAGCCAGGTCTTCACTGCTTTCCAGAAGGCCAACAGGGTGGGGGTAATCTGGATCTCAGGAGGTAACTGGTTCCAGAGAGCTGGGGCAGCCACAGAGAAGGCTCTCTCCCACGGGCCTGCCAGCTGGCCTTGTTTAGCTGACGGGACCCGGAGGAGATCAACTCTGTGGGATCTTACTGGTCGCTGGGAGCTATGCGGTAGAAGGCGGTCTCGAAGATACCCTGGCCCTGAGCTTTAAAGGTAATAACCAACACTTTGAATTGTGCCTGTAGACCAATAGGAAGCCAGTGCAGCTCGCAGAGAATTGGTGTAATGTAGGTGTATCTAGGTGCACCCACGACAGCTCACGCAGCTGCATTCTGGACCAACTGTAGTCTCCGAACACTCTTCAAGGGTAGCCCCATGTAGAGCGCATTGCAATAATCTAACCGTGAGGTGACAAGGGCATGAGTGACTGTGAGGAGAGCCTCCTGATCCAAGTAGGGTCGCAATTGGTGCACCAGGTGAACCTGTGCAAAGGTTCCCCTAGCTACAGCTGCCAGATGTTGCTCTAATCTTAGCTGTGAGTCTAGGAGGACACCCAAATTGCGAGCTCGTTCTGATGGGGACAATTTATCCCCAACCCCCAGAACCAAGGATGGACAGTTGACATAGTCTTTAGGAGGCAATACCCACTCGGTCTTGTCTGCGTTAAGTCTGAGCCTGTTGACTCCCATCCAGAGCCTCACAGCCTCCAGGCACCGGTGCATCACATCCACCACTTCACTGAACTGACGCAGGGTGGAGATATACAGCTGGGTATCATCAGCATATTGCTGATACCCTATCCCGTATTGTCGGATGATCTCACCCAGCGGTTTCATGTAGATGTTAAATAGGGGAGAGAGGACCGAGCCCTGAGGCACCCCGCAAACGAGGGGTCTAAGGGTCAACTTCTGTCCTCCTGCCAACACCGACTGTGACCGACCAGAGAGATAAGAGGAGAACCACCGTAACATGGTGCCTCCCACTCAAAGTGGATAAAAATCAATGATTTTTTTTGATTTAAATCGGATTTTTTTTAAATAAAATGCTTTTTGAGGAAAATATATTACCATCCAAAGGTTATTCCATCATGAAATAAAGATTAGTTTTTAATTATGTAGAATAAGGCTGTATATTCCTTCGGGAGTAGGGTGGTATACAAATCAAAGAAAAGAAAAGAAAGAAGAAAGATATGTTTAATTTTTTTGGTAAATAAATTCCATTAATCCATTCACAATGTCATGCTCTTCCAGAGGTTTTTGTAAGATTATTGGACAGTTTCTCTGCCTACAAGATATTATCACAGATGATTGGTTTACTTTTGCAGTTCTCAAAACTGAATTTGACTCAGCAGAGATCACATGCCTCTTCTTCACAGCAAAAATGTTATAACATGAACAGAGTTGAGAAAATCTTAATCCTTAATCCTATTGTTCTACAAACCTATGAATACAGAATCAACCCCTTCAGTGCTAAGTTTCAAGAAGTTCAGTGAATAGAATAGAAACAATATTTTTCTGATTGTTTGGAGTGGAATAGATCTGCACAAGAAGAAAGTGAAACTAAGTGTGAGGAGGAAGGGGCAAGCAGACAAGCAGTACAAAATGAAAGTGAAACTTTCTGAGCACAATACTGCACAGCCACAGACAGACAAGTCTTTGGATCTTTTTGTGGGTATGACCTGAGGTTTATCACATTCTTTCCTTGGAGGAAAAAACCTATAATGGCAGCAGGCCGTAAAAGAGACTCAGTTTGGCAATATTTTAATGAAGTTCCTTTACCTATCGGTAAGGCAGGCATGCGTGCAACCTGCAAACACTGCAACAAAGAAATGCAAGGCCTGGTGGCCCGAATGAGGCAACATCATGAGAAGTGCTGTGATGAAGATGACCAAAGAAACACATTTGAACAGGCAGGATCTTCAGGTTGGTAAACATTTTTATTGAATCATATTTCTAAAGACTGCCTTGAACTGTCATGTTTGAGCAAAATTATATTTCTTATTACTGCATGTTACTGTCATTTGGTACAGTTATGAAGAAAAGCAAATATTCTTTTTGGGGCAGTGCTGTGTATAATCAGAAATTGTATGAACAATAAAATAACAGCATTGACTTTTTTCTTTAGGGGAATTCATGGATTCTGGAAACTATCCACCTTCAAGATCACCATCCTCCTGTTTTACAGCTTCAAAGTTATCCAACCAGGATAGTGCTTCATTAGCATCGTCATCATCATCATCATCATCAGACACCCACAGCCACATATCACTATCACCTAAAAGAAGGAAAAAACCCTTCCCTCCTGGAACCACCATAGATAAGTTTGTGATAAAAACTAGCAGATTAGAAAAAGTTAATTGATAAAAAAATTGCCCAGTTTGTTTATGCAACGAACTCTTCTTTCCGTGTGACTGAGAACCCACATTTCATTAATATGGTTCAGTCACTGAGACCAGGATACAGTCCACCCAGCAGAGCAGATGTTGCAGGGAAACTGCTGGATAAAGTGTATGACAGAGAAATGGAGCAATGTGCAACAGCTCTGGAGGGTAGAATTGTTAACCTAAGTATTGATGGGTGGAGTAATGTCCACAATGATCCTATTGTATATGCTTGTATAACAACAGAAGAAGGGAAAGTCTTCCTTGCACAAACAATTGATACGTCAGGAAATGCACACACAGCAGAATACTTACAAGGAGTGGCAGTAAAAGCTATAATAACGTGAACAAAAATTCAAATGTCTAGTATGCAGTTTGGTCACAGACAATGCTGCAAATGTATCCAAGATGAGAAGAAATTTAGAAGAGCAGGAAGGGAATACAAAGCTAATAACATATGGTTGCAGTGCTCATTTGCTGCACCTCTTAGCCAAAGACTTACGTGTTTCAGAAATAAAGACTAATGATGTTGAAATTGCTAAATACTTCCGTAACAATCATTTTGCTGCAGCAGCTCTGAAAAGGATGGGTGGAACCAAGCTAACGCTCCCACAAGATGTTAGATGGAACTCTGTGGTGGACTGTTTTGAGCAGTAAGAACTGGCCTATTCTGATGACAGTTTGTGAAGAAAATCGAGATAAAATAGATGGCACTGTCACGGCCAAAATCCTCAACATTGGGCTTAAGAGAAATGTTGAACATATGCTGAGCATCCTGAAACCCATCTCTGAAGCTTAAAACAAAATACAGAAAAATAGCTGTTTTATTGCTGATGCTGTTGAAATTTGGAAGGAACTGAGTGAACACTTAAAAACAGAACTACACATGGACAGAATTAAATTACAAGCATTAAAAAAACAAATGGGACAAGTACTGTCTCCAGCTCATTTTTGGCAAATATTGTCAATATCCAGTATCAGGGTCAAAACTTAAGTGCTGAGGAAGAGGAGTTAGCTATGACATGGGTATCCAGCAATCATCCATCTGTAATGCGAACTGTAATAAACTTCAAAGCTAAGGGGGAACCATTCAAGAAATAATATGTTTGTTGAAGATATTTTAAAGAAAGTCACACCAGTGAACTGGTGGAAGTCATTTAAGCACTTGGATTTAGAGACTGTTCAAGTAATGATTTCACTTTTAACAGCAGTAGCTTCTTCTGCAGGCGTTGAAAGAATATTCTCTTCCTTTGGACTCATTCATTCTAAATTGAGAAATCGTTTGGGACCCGATAAAGCAGGAAAGCTTGTTTTTCTTTTCCAGATTATGAACAAAGAAGGAGATGAAGATGACGAGTGAGCTACAGAGGACAGTATTTAAGTTTTTCATGTGTAGGCTGGGCTGACAGTCTAAGTTTCTTAAAATATATATATGTATGTATGTATGTGTGTATATATATTAACTAATATATATATGTATATATATATGTGTGTATATATGTTAACTAATTTGGCTAAACAATATATATATATATATATATATATATATATATATATATATATATATATATATATATATATATATTGTTTAGCCAAATTAGTTAACAAACATGGATGTTTGTTTAAGCAAATAACATATGCTGTAATGTTATTGTTTCAGTTGAATAAATCTATTTAAATTGTTATTATTAAGGTAATGATTATTTTTCTCCTTCCTAAGTACAACAGAAAAGTCCAAATATGAATGATTAACCTATTAAATGGGGGATTAAAAAAACTAATATGAAAACTTGTTATTCTAAAAATCTTCATCTACTTGCATATTAAAGTTATACCAGCAAGAATTTGTCTTTATGTAGAAAACTATGATTTAAATCAAGCCTTACAGACTAGTGATTTAAATCGTGATTTAAATCAGTTTGATTTAAATCAAATCCACCCTGCTTCCACTCCCAACTCCCTTAGTCATCCTAGAAAGATACCATGGTCAATGGTATCGAAAGCTGCTGAGAGGTCAAGTAGCACCAAGATAGAGGAATGACCCCCATCTCGGGCTTGCCAGAGATCATCCATCAGCGTGACCAAAGCACTTTCCGTGCTGTAGCCAGGCCTGAAGCCAGACTGAAAAGGGTCTATAGTCAGGTCCAGAAATATTGGGACATCGACACAATTCTAACTTCTTTGGCTCTATACACCACCACAATGGAGTTGGAATGAAACAAACACAATGTGTGTTAACTGCAGACTGTCAGCTGTAATTTGAGGGTATGTACATCCAACTCAGGTGAACGGTGTAGGACTTACAGCAGTTTGTATATGTGCCTCCCACTTGTTAAGGGACCAAAAGTAATGGGACAATTGGCTTCTCAGCTGTTCCATGGCCAGGTGTGTGATATTCCCTCATTACCCCAATTACAATGTGCAGATAAAAGGCCCAGAGTTCATTTCAAGTGTGCTATTTGCATTTGGAATCTGTTGCTGTCAACTCTCAAGATGAGATCCAAAGAGCTGTCACTATCAGTGAAGCAAGCCATCATTAGGCTGAAGAAACAAAACAAACCCATCAGAGAGATAGCAAGAACATTAGACGTGGCCAAAACAACTGTTTGAAACATTCTCAAAAAGAAGGAATGCACCGGTGCGCTCAGCAACACCAAAAGACCCGGGAGACCACGGAAAACAAGTGTGGATGACCGAATAATTCTTTCCCTGGTGAAGAAAACACCCTTCACAACAGTTGGTCAGATCAAGAACACTCTCCAGGAGGTAGGTGTATGTGTGTCAAAGTCAACAATCAAGAGAAGACGTCACCAGAGTGAATACAGAGGGATCACCACAAGATGTAAACCATTGGTGAGCCTCAAAAACAGGAAGGCCAGATTAGAGTTTGCCAAACAACATCTAACAAAGCCTTCACAGTTCTGGAACAAGATCCTATGGACAGATGAGTCCAAGATCAACTTGTACCAGAGTGATGGGAAGAGAAGAGCATGGAGAAGGAAAGTAACTGCTCATGATCCTAAGCATACCACCTCATCAGTAAAGCATGGTGGTGGTAGTGTCATGGCGTGGGCATGTATGGCTGCCAATGGAACTGGTTCTCTTGTATTGATGATGTGACTGCTGACAAAAGCAGCAGGATGAATTCTGAAGTGTTTCGGGCAATATTATCTGCTCACATTCAGCCAAATGCTGCAGAACTCATTGGACAGCGCTTCACAGTGCAGATGGACAATGACCCAAAGCATACTGCAAAAGCAACCAAAGAGTTTTTGAATGGACAGAAGTGGAATGTTATGCAATGGCCAAGTCAATCACCTGACCTGAATCCCATTGAGCATGCATTTCACTTGTTGAAGACAAAACTGAAGGGAAAATGCCCCAAGAACAAGCAGGAACTGAAGACAGTTGCAGTAGAGGCCTGGCAGAGCATCACCAGGGATGAAACCCAGCGTCTGGTGATGTCTATGCGTTCCAGACTTCAGGCTGTGATTGACTGCGAAGGATTTGCAACCAAGTATTAAGAAGGGAAAGTTTGATTTATGATTATTATTCTGTCCCATTACTTTTGGTCCCTTAACAAGTGGGAGGCACATATGCAAACTGCTGTAAGTCCTACACCGTTCACCTGAGTTGGATGTACATACCCTTAAATTAAAGCTGACAGTCTGCAGTTAACACACATTGTGTTTGTTTCATTCCAACTCCATTGTGGTGGTGTATAGAGCCAAAGAAGTTAGAATTGTGTCGATGTCCCAATATTTCTGGACCTGACTGTAGATAATCCGTTTCATCCAATGACTGTAGGAGCTGAAGTGCCACCACTTTCTCTACAACTTTTCCCACAAAGGGTAGGTTGGAGACTGGACGAAAGTTCTTTAATTCTGCTGGATCCAGGGAAGGCTTCTTGAGGAGGGGCCTTACAATTGCTTCCTTTAATGGTTGCGGGAAGGACCCTTCCCTCAAGGACGTGTTAACTAAAGCCTGGAGCCAGCCTCGTGTCACCTCCCTTCTGGCCGAAACCAGCCAGGAGAGGCACTGGTCCAACAAACAAGTGGAAGAACTCATCGCTCCTACAGCGTTTTGGGACTTATCAGACAGGAACAAGAAATAAAAGCTCTACAAATAAAAAAGGTAGACTATAAAGTGCAAGCATTTGCCAATGATTTAGTATTTATCCTTGAAGAACTGTTGCAAACGGGCCTAAACTACCATATTTTTCGGAGTATAAGATGCACCTTTCCCCCCTCCCAAAAAAGAGGGTGAAAATCTGGGTGTGTCTTATATTGTAGCCCCACCCAGCCTCGCAAACGGAGATTTCAGAGGCTGAAAGAAGCATCAGAAAAAAGTCTCAGAAACGAAGCTTCAGAAAAAAAGCCTCTGAAAGGCTTTTATCTAAAATAATATGGCAAGCAAGAAAAGAAGAATCAGTACAGGTTCTAACCAAACTATGTTAATAAATCTGGAGAATGACACAATAACCAACAGATCGGAAGAGGTTAATCTACATACCAATACCAAAGAAAGGAGATTGAACAGAGTACAGATAGTCCTTCAGAATAAAAGCCCCTGAAAGAAGCTTCAGGAAAAAAGCCTTTTTTTTCTGAAGCTCTGTTTTGGAGGCTTTTAGAGGCAGAAAAAAAAGTTTTTTCTGAAATGGAGTTTCAGAAGTTTCAGAGGCAGAAAAAAAAGCAAGGCACAGAGTTCACATCTAACGAACCTGTTGCTAAAATTCACCTTTGGAAACAGCTGATTGGGGGTATTCCGGGAGGCTGATCCACCCACTAATCAGCTTTTTTCTTATTTTCCTCCCCAAAAACTAAGGTGCGTCTTATACTCCGAAAAATACAGTAGTTCAGAAATTAGAAAAATTTGGTAAAGTGCCCGTACTTAAAATAAATAAAGACAAAACAAAGATAATAGCTAAAAATCTGACCAATAAACAGAAAAAAGAACTAGAGGGTAAAATTGATATTCAGATAGCCAAGAAAGTTAAATACCTGGGAATCTGGCTAATGGCAAAATGTTCATCGATCAAAGAGGATAATTACAATAAGCTTCAGCAAATAAAAAAAGATCTGGGGAATTGGAAAAAATTACAACTCTCGCTGATTGGAAGAATTGCCACAATTAAAATGAACATATTACCAAAAATTTTATTTTTATTTCAAACAATACCGATAAAATTAGGAAAGAAACTTTTTAAAGAACTAACAAAATAATAACAAAATTTGTTTGGCTATGGAAAAAACCAAGAATAAAACTACCACAAGACAGTAGAAATAAAGGCGGTTTTGGACTCCTGGAGTGGGAGTTATATTATCAAGCGGCAGCATTGACATGGATAAAAGATTGGATAAACCTAAAAAATAAGAGGATTCTGGCAATAGAAGGCCATGATTTACAACTAGGTTGGCATGCCTTTATATGGGAGGGGAAAAACAAAACACATACATGTTTTCAAAGACATCAAATTAGAGACGCTCTTTTACTAGTATGGGGAAAAATAAAGAAGGACCACTTTGTAGTGGTATTATAAAATACCAGTTTGGCTATCGATTATGAAGCATTAATATACCTGAATGTGTTGGACTTAGACCAAATAGCAAGATATAAAGACATACTAGAT
Organism: Arizona elegans; assembly: GCA_022577455.1. NCBI lineage: Eukaryota > Metazoa > Chordata > Lepidosauria > Squamata > Colubridae > Arizona > Arizona elegans. Next base: position 164,956,991 of record JAKOOJ010000001.1, read on the forward strand.
GATCAAGGAAACATAAAAATGAATCAAGAATTAAAAAACCAGGGAATTGAAATAGATTGGTGACCCTACCTACAAATTCAAACGAGATATAAAAAAGACATGGAAAAGTATGGTTTCTATAGGGAATAACAAAGGCTGAACAAAATATTACAGGGGAATGAGGAAAAATGATTTAAAAAATTTACATTTATTTATTGAGATTTAAAATGGAAGAAGAACGGTTAAAGAAACTATAATAACTTAGGCAAAAAAAATTGGTTATACCATAGAATTAGAGAAATGGGAAAAGTTGTGGGGGGGAAATTATAAACTGACAATGTCAGCGGCATACAAAGAAAATTTATATAAAATGTTTTATCACTGGCATTTGCCCCCAGCGAGATTAGCAAAAATGTTCCCAAATAGACCAGGTGATTGTTGGAAATGTAAACAGAAGCAGGAAACATACTACCATATGATGGACATGCCCAGAAGCAAAAAAATACTGGATAAAAATAAGAAACTGGCTAGAGGAAATTACCCAACAACAAATAGATCTAAAACTAGAGTAATTTCTATTAGGTATATTAATAGGAAATTATAATTTTAAAAAACTTCAATACATAATATTACACATAACAGCGGCAAGAATTGTTTATGCGCAAAATTGGAAGAATGAAAGCATATCTTCTGATGGAATGGTGATAAGGAAAGTGCTAGAATGTGTGGAGATGAATAGGCTGACAATGGAAATAAAAGACAGAGGAGAAACTGACTACTATTTGATTTGGACTTTATGGTACAACTGGTTAGAGCATTGGTTCCCAAACATTTTCAGTCCAACGCTCCCTTGGTACTACAAACTCATCCTCAGTGCCCCCCACCCAGGGGTGGGTTCTACTTACCTTTACTACTGGTTTGCAGCGGGGCCGCGCATGCTTACTTCACTCGTGCATGCACGCACTCTTCTGCACATGTGCAGACGCTTTTTGGTGATGTCGGGGTCGGTGGGCGGGGCCTCCTGCCGGTTTTACTACCGGTTCTATAGAACCAGTGAGAACCAGGACAACCCACCCCCACCCCCTGTAAATAGCATTGTTCGGAATAGCGGTTTGCACGACCCACTAAGGAAGATAGTAACAGTAAAATACACGGAATACAGCTATTTTTGGCCGCCTGAAGCCTTGCCCCACAAAACGGGGCCCGTTTTTCACAAAAACAGGGTGCACAGAGCCTTTGGGAGGCCTGCAGGCTGCTCCAATACAAATCTATCCCTGTAACAAAAATAGCTAACACTATTAGTTTAACACTAAAGAAATCCCCTGAATCAACCAATCTAGAGCAGTGATTCTCAGCTGGGGGTTCCTTTTGAATTTGCTGACCACCAGCGAGTGGGAGAAAGCAATTTCACAGAGGAGGGGATGGAGAGGGCTATGGGATGAATTCACACCCATTCCCAGACCTCCTTGGGATCAATCTGCAGCCCTCCCCTGCCTCCTCAGGCGGTGGAGCGTGTGGGGGGGCGGATGCTTTTCAAGAAGTCACAAGGAGGGCTGAGAGCTGGTTTCTGTCCCACAAGTAAGATTTGGTCCAGAACCAACCCCAACATGAAAGTCTTTTATTTGCTCCTTGTACTCCTTGTCTTTGCATTTTTAACAGGTAATAAATTAAATTTCTGATGATGTAAAAATAGCTCATAACTTACCTTTCTAGACAGCTATTATCATGTCTAAAAGCAAGGTACTCTTCTTCATCTTTTGTCTGGAGTACCATTTAATCCAGAGTCTTTTAATTCCAGAAGTCCAAGTTTAAAGAATGGACTTCTGGAATTAAAGGTCCATTTTTTAGCTAAAACTTAATTCACACCTGTTAGTTTTGCTTGAGCAGTGTGAACAATTGACAGTGTGATCCTCCAAAGGTCTGAAAAATATATTATTGATTTTTCTTTGGCATTTAAACTAGATAACCGATGTGAAAAAGTGCATCAAGGAAGGACTGGAAAGCCGATTCATACTGAACTGTATTGGGTTTTCTGTTGTTATTTGAATAAAATGAAAAGAAATCAAATAGTGGTACCTAGTGCGGAAAAAGAGATGAAATAATGGATCATTCTCAACACTTGAATTCTCTACACTTAAAATATGTAGAGATTATTATGATTAAGTGAGTTTTGCTCCATTTTACGATTTTTCTTGCCATAGTTCAACTCAGTTCAAATCAAAGATTTGATAGTTCAAATCAAAGATTTCTGAAACCAATGTTGAATACTTAAATTTCAGTAGTCATCAATCCCAGTCTTAAAATGAGTTTAGAATCAGTGGGAATCACTGATAAGAATGAACTACTAGCTACTGATAATGAGTCCAGTCCTGCCTTTCTTTTCCTTCTGTCCATGTTTTGCAAGTACTTTTTCCAGGTATATGTTTTATTCCAAAGTATACAATCCATTATTGTTAGGGAAAAAATGGGTCTTCCAAGCAATTTTAAAAGACACTGTCAGAATGACTCTGCTCTCAGACCCCCTTGTGCCTCCCTGAAAAGCATCCCCCCCCCCACATATGTAAAAGAAAAGAATAAGCTTAAAAATCCTAGCCTTTTAAAATTGAAAATATGGAGGATTGGGAGGATGAATATGAGACACTAAGAGAGATGTTTCAAAAAGTAAGGGAGGCATTTAAGGGAAATAAAGAAGCAGAGAATTGGTTAGCTTGCAAAAAAAAAGAAAGATGAATGAGAAGCAAGAGAAATGAGATAATATTGAAAAGGAAATAATTGAAAAAAAAAGATAAAGATGATTACACTGGATTCAATAGTGATAGAATAAAAATGGATATGGGAAAATACATCTCAAATATGAAGAAAAGAGAAATAAATGGGGTAAAATTGAGAATGAAAAATAATAGAGTTAAAATTAAAGGAAAAAGGCTGAAGGGGAGATATAAGAACAGGAAAAAGAAGGTAAAGAAATGGGAGAAAGGGAGGAAAACATTAAGAAAGAGAACTGTGGAGAGACTAAGAAAATGGTTAAGAATCAGTGAAAACGTTAATTTGTTAATAAAGAGAAGGATGCTAGTTGTAGAAATTATATGAAAATGCTGTTAAATGAAAAATAGAACAATGTAATGTGAAAGAAAGAATGATATTGGAAGAAGCACTAAAAGGAGAGAATAAATTATAATATAAGAATTAATTGAATATGGAAATTAAATATAAAACTGAATTAAAATGGAAATGCAAAAAATGATTCAAATGATATACTTGTAAGAAGTAAAGTAAATATATATTGTTAAAAGTAAAAAGTCTAAGGATTGGAAGATTTTTTGAGTATTTAAAAAAAAAATGGAATAAGATGAAATATACTGCTAATAATTAAAAAGATGAGGGGAAATTTTGAGAAATATACTTGATAAATGAAAGAAAGACCGGGGTTGCCTGAACTCCATAATGGAAAATATAAAATTGAAAATGAATACAGCAGTGGAGAGGGATGAAGGAAGGAAAGAGAGGGAAGGAAGAGAAGGGAGGAAGGAAGGGAAGGGAAATTAGTGCAGGAGTAAGGGTAAGAGAGGGAGGAAGAGAGGAGGAGAAGGAGAAAGAAAAGGGGAAGTAGGGAGGAGGAGAATGGAGGGGAAGAGAAAGTAAGAAGGAAAGAAGAGAGAGAGGTGGTAGGTTTGATTGCTGTACAATAAAAAAGATGAAACGGAAGAAAGGCAACCCCAAACAAATATAAAGATATTAAGATAAAGAATGAATTGTTAAACTTTAAAGAATAAGAGAGAACAAAAATGAATAAATAGCAATAATTAGAAACACACATGCAAACATATAATGTATTTTCTTTGAACAGAGTATTTGGCCAGTTCACAAATTTAAACAGTGTTTAGTCATTTCAATTAAATTTACAATTTCTTTATTTCCTTTTTGCCATATTTATTCCTCATCTATTTTTTAAAAAAAACAATATTACCCTTCATCTTCATCTCTAATCTTAATCAAATTCAATTTTTCCCTTCTATATTATACCCCTTCCCATTGTCATCTATTTTTATATCCATCCTCACATTGGTTAATTATGTAATATTACAGTTTTTTATATTTTTATATTAAATTTTTATATTAAAATGCAACATTTTAATATAAATCAATTAGTTATATAACTATCTTTTTTGTATATTAATCAATATGAACATGAATGTTCCAATTATTTCCATGCAATCCAATTTCTTACAAATCAATTAATTATATTTATCAATAATAATAAACCAAATAATTTTCCCCATGTATTCCTCCAAACCACAACTTAACCATTTCTGCTTTCAACACAATATACAATTAATAGTATCTCAATTATTACAATTCCCTAGTTAAATAGAGCTTTCCCCTTATGTTACTCATTTTCACATCTTAAACTCTCCCAATAACCCAAACAGTTTTGCCCATATAATCCTCCAAATCACAACTTAACCATTTCTACTTTCATCACAATATATAATTAAAAATATTTCAATTGTTACAATTTCCCTAATTAAATTTAAAAATGTTCTAGCTATTATCCAAGCTACAACTTAATCCTTTTTACTTTCACCACCATATACCATTAAAGGTATTTCAATTGTTACAGTTTATACTTATTCATATTTCTAAAAAAAAAAAAAAAAACTTTAAAAATAAAAAAAACTTATCTAGACATTGTCTAGATTTCAAAAATACAAAGACAAATATTCCAATTATTATTCATTTCATTTTTACAATCATGATTTCCCATTTATTTCTTACTACTATTCATTTTTCAATTCTAAATATGTATAACATCTTTCTCTTTCATTTCTTTTTCTTTTTCTCCCTTCCCATTTTTGCCTTTTTCTTTCTCCTTTTTTTCTTTTGTGTTTTAAAATCTTGAATTCTCCTCTTTTGCCCTAAATTTCCCATTGTTTGCACCTACCTTTTTTGGTGAGGAAAAAGAAAAAAAAAGTAATCTCCCTCTGCCTCTGCCTATGCCTAATTTTGCCTCGTTCCGCCAAACAGCAAACAGCCTGCTTTACTTTCAGTTTCGTTTTCAGCTTGATTAGCACAAAGAGAATCTGCTCCAGCAATTTAGCCCTTTGCAGCAAGCAGCAGAGCCCTGTGCAAAACAGCTGAGAGCAAATCAGCTGAGAGTCAGGAGGCCGATCTAATCAACGGGCTAATTAGCCTATGCTGAAGCTGAAAGGAGTTGTTTTTTTCTTGCTGTTTGCTTGCAAGGAGGTAAGTGCTGTGAGGCACAGGCCAAAGGGTGGGGGCCACCCTCCTTGCCACTTAGCGCCCCCCTGCCCCCCCTTTTGCCTCTAGTGCCCCCCTGCTGCCGCCCCTTGCCTCTTACCACCCCCCTAAGGCATCCCACCGCCCACTTTGGGAACCACTGAGTTAGAGAATAGAAGTAAAGATTAAGGATGTTAAAGTAAGATAAGATATGATAAAAATGAATATATATTTATGTAACTATAACAAGCACGCTGGACAGATCAAGGTACGTTGTTAATATATAATCACGAATTATAATATATATAAGAAGAAGGTATACCAATACCTCATATATACCTAATATACCTAATACCTAATATACTATGTAGTGTGATAAAGATGAAAATTGTGATAGAAAACAGAAAAATTATTTAGAAAAAAAAAGAGAAGACGACACCTCCCCTATCCTATCCCCTTCTCTCCCTCAGGCTTGCCCCACAGAAGCCTCCCCTATCCTATCTTGCTTGCTGCTGTGAAAGTAAAACTGAAACTCCTTTCCTCTGCTTGTGTTTTGCATTTGGAACAGATGTCTTTTCAGGTGGGGAGGGGGAGTAGAACTCCTTAGCATCAGAGTGTGTTAAAATAGGAAATACTAATGCTCTGATGGTCATTTTGAAAAACCCTTTCTTGTTGAGCACCTAGAAGCCAAGAGGAACATACATGGCAAATTTCAGGTTTGTAGGCTTTATGGTTCTGGAGATTTTGTGATGATGCGTGAGTGGTACTGTATATATATATTATATATATATAGATGCTTGGGTAGATGACAGAGAGCCTAATTTTCATGTACCCAATAATAAATAGATTTTGGACAAATATCATTGTAGACGCACCTCATAAATGGAATTGGAGCACAGTAATACCTGTCGGTGTGTGGAGTCTTAAACTACAGACCTTTGATTTTAAAACTTAAAACAATAGAGGAATATGTCTTAACAATTTAATGTATTGGAAATTGAGACTTCCTGTGTACAAATTAGATTTTATGAGCAAAGTTCTGTATTAGCGCTGAGAATTGTTACAGTGTTTCTAAAAAAACTTCTTGACTCCCAAGGTGTGCCATGGCTCAGCTGTTAAAGACACTGAGCTTGTCAGCTGGAAAGTTGACAGCCTGGGTTCAAGACCCAAGCACCACACAATGGGGGAGCTTTCATTTCTTGTTCCAGCTCTTGCCCACCTAGCAGTTTTGAAAGCATGCAAGATAAATAGATACTGCTTGGGTGGAAAGTTAACAGTGTTCCATGAACCTTTGGCATATACCCTTGCTGGCGACCTAACCACAGAAAATGTCTTTGGACAATGCTGACTCCCTCGACCAAGAAATGGAGATGAACACTGCACCCTAGAGTCAGACACAATTGGACAGAAAAACTTTGCCTTCACCTTTTCCTGACTCCCTTATGAAGTTTGTCTGGGGGCGTTGACGGCAGCATTTTTTTCCCCTTCCTGTTGGGCTGGTAGAAATTCTGACATGTTGCAATTATATTTGTAATTTGTGTCTCTGAAAGGAGGAAAATCTGGTTGTGCTTGTTTCTGCATTGTTCTTAGCCTAATGATTGCTTGCTGCATCAGGATTTGCAGCTAATGGTGGGGTGGAGTAGTGTTCTAAATGATTGCTTCCCTCTCTTCCCAGTATACACTCTGGGAAAGGGAGGCATATATTTCCAGTATACATTCTGGGAAGCCTAATATACTTCATATTGAAGATTTTGAAGGTAAGAGTGGGAGATTAAAGGAAATATTTTTCATAAACTTGAGAACTGAAAATTTTGGATAATTCTCCATCTTCTTCAGAAAATTTGGAGAGGAAAATAAAAGAGAAACCTCTAGAAGCAGTACAATTAATTTCTTCTTATTACTTTGGCTGCTCTCACAACAGAAGTAGAATTATTTTTAGATAGGGAAACTTTAAAACTCAAATAAACATGAAAAAAATAAAAATGAAATGACAGTTTTTAAAATCTTTATATAGAATTATAAAGCTTCTATTTCCTGGTTTTGTTTAGAAGATTAATAGTTTCTGCAATTCATTTTTGAATTCTTGAGCCTAGATTTCAAATACTGGTAAGATACTCAAATACTGCTTATCTTGTCTCTCATTTGAATAATGTACCAAGAAAACTAATATTAAAACTGAACAAAGTTTTTTGATTCCCCAGTTTCCTTCTTCATTTAAGTCTGATTGCTTACTTGTTTTAGAGATTAATTCAAGTTATGATTAAGTGCTGCTCTTTATATAACGATAAAGGATAAATGTATTTTGTACAAATAATGTACTATAATGTCATTTCATTAAAGTATTTACAGGGGAAAGTTATAAGTAACCTATCAATCAATACTAACTCTAGGAAGGTGAAATAGTACAATTTTCAAAACAAATGTTACTAAAAATTTCCATTCGAAGCAGCTGATGAATACTCAGTCTACAAGGGCTTGAGTACAAATACGTAATATGTTTGTAATCTGTTTTTTAATACTTAAATATTAATGAAGTGAAATATGTAGCTTTATAGATGTGGCACTGATGGAAAATTGTTCTTTGTATTGGTATTTTATTGTTATGTAAATACTTTATAAATGAGTTTTAGTTAACAAATGCAACACTTTTGTTCTGAAGAAATAACTTCATGAGTTATCTCCTACATGAAATTGCAGTGCCATTAAAGTCAGTTAAAAGAAATCCAGCAGAGTAAAAGCAGTGAGCCAGCATTTTCTGTTCTCTAGAATTGTTCTCATGGAGTTATTGAAAGGAGATAAAATATTTTAAGACATGAAAAAGCTTTTATTACACAGTTGTTAGGGGAGGATGTTACTAAAATTTGACTTAGCTTTTTCTAGGTGAAAAATCTGTCAAACTGCTTCAACATAAAATAAATAGAAACTATTTCTTTGAATACTTAAATGCTAGCAAACTGGGTAGTTTAAATAACATAAAGCAGAAACCAAAAGGAAAAGAAAATCTACATTAACCATTCATGAGAATGAAGAGCTAGCTACATACTATGTCAGTACAAGTTATAGGGCATATAATCTGGTGAATGAAGGTAATCTTCCATTCATAACATGGAAGTTCTCCATTGTGGGTGGAGACAGCAGCCAGTATGGGTAGTACCTGCCCAATCAGCTTGATGGACTGAGTCTGTCAATATTGCTAAGTCCTGCCCTTGTTGCCTGGCAGGCCAGCTTTTGACTCAGTCCATCAGTTGGACGGGCGTGTGAGTCTTTAGCTCTGGCTTTATTTCTACCTTTGACTTTTGTCTGGCTTTTTGCGGTTTGTCTTTCTGGCTTTTTTGACTTGGATTGCCTTTGACTACAGATCCTCTCTCTCCCATCTTGACTTCGGATTTGCCTGACTACGTTTTGTGAGTGTAATTACCGTTTTGGACTTGGTCATTGTTATTGGCTGTTCCTGGTGCCTTTGGGCAGTTTTCGTTGCCTCTCTCCTTCAGGGGAGACAGCTTTCAGCTCACGGCTGGTTGGGGCATTAAAGCAATTGTTCTCTCGGCACGCTATTTCCTTGCCAATTGACTGATTGACAGCGTTTTTGAGCTGACGGAGCTGCGGCGGTGGCCATTTTGTCTGACTTTTTGCGCCGAGCCTCTGCTGCGGCAAATTCACTTTGAAAGCGGCGCCTGTCATTTCAACTGTTTTGCGCCTAGCCTCTTTAGCGGCAAGCCCTGTGGACTTTGGAAGTTTGAACGGCGCTTGTTCTTTCACCTACGGAGCCACTCTTGCTGCCTGGATTACAGCGGCTGTTTGTGTCCCACAGCCTTTCTCATTTAGTGGAGCTTCCCCCCCTCCCCCGTTCCACAGCCTTTCGTATTTAGTGGAGCTTCGTGCTCCCGTTCTTCTTTTGTGACAGAGAGCGCCCCTTGTTTGTGAGCACCACCTCAATGGTCTGATTGACGGCCGCCATTTTGTCTGCCTCACGACGAACATTTTGTGGAGTCCTTGCACTCCCATTTGTGTTTGACCAGCCTCTTCACACCAGCACTATTTGTGGAGTTTTGCACTCCCACTAGTTTGGGCTTTTTATTTCTCACTAACTCTGCCTACATGTGGTTTGCCTAGTAGCTGCCTCAATGTCTAAAGCCCTGTCTAAGTCTAAGCACGGCCGGGGAGCCGGTGCTACTGACTGTGGCCAATCAGACTCTTTGTCTGCTACCCAACAACCAGCTCGAGAGGCCCCCAGGGATCCATCCCCGGCTTCGCACCACTTGCACTCTCGCCACAAATCCAATAAGCGAGGCATGTCCTCCTCGAAGGCTGAGAAGTGGAGGGACAAAGTTTTAATGAAATTCTGAGACAAAGCTTGCGCCAATCTGGCTTCCTCTGGTCATCAGGCTCCTGCGGCTGCTGATAATTTAGTCCCTGTGCTGGTTCCTCGGCTGCCTACTCCGGATCAATTGTCGTTACAGGACTGTCCCGTCACTATTGCCATGGATAACCTATGGGGATCCGGTTCGTCAACACAGCCTGTTTCCTCGGAGCCTGAAGTTCTGCAGAGCGCTCCTTCTTCGAGTTCTGCTTCCATTCCTCCTCTGGAGGCTATTGCTTGCCAACTTCTTCCGGGCCAGCTTCAACAACTCATTGAAGTGGCTGATCAAAAGTCCCTGGCCACAGGACTCCGCCCGTCCAGCAGGCAAGAATCAGTGAGGTCGGCCTCTCCAGTTTCTCCGGAAGGGGGTGCTCCGGAGTGTTCTCATTCGATCTGGGCCCCCGATTCTCCAACATGTTCTCATTCGAGCCATCCTTCGGCTCTGACTGAGGTGGATTACAGTGACTCTGGCTTGTCGGATGATGAGAATCTACCCCTGGACCAACCGGCCTTTACCGGACTGTTTCCGCAATAATTATTTAAATCTTTACTCTTCAAGGCCGTCAATACGGCTCAATTGTCCTCACCGAACGCTGACCCGGCTCCTGCCTCTTCTTCTTCTGGCTCCTTGGACCCTATCCTGTCCTGCGATCCCCGCTCGCGCCGCGGTTGGCTGGCCAAGGCGCGCCGGGACCGAAGCGGAGCCTTCCCGCCCCGATCCACTCCACTTGGAAGGAACCCTTCGCCCGCGACATCATGGCAGGGAAAGAGAAACGGAGGCTCCGGTCCGGCCGGGCCACCGGTCGACCGGTCCCACCCGAGCATCCCAGTAGACCCGGCCGTCTGCCCGTCGCGGACACCCCCGGGGCCCGTCGTGGGCACCGAGGTGACTGCGGAGGTCCCCGACCGAGGCCCGTGGCCCCCACGCCGGGATGGGAACCTGCCAGACCCGTAACATCTATCCCTACCCCACCTCTCTTTTTGGATGTGGTGAAATGGCAGTGGGATTCTCCGGGTGTTGTGCCTTTTTCCTCGTCTAACGACCATAAGAATTTCCAAGTCGCCTTGGATCTGGACTCTCTCCTTCAAATTCCTTCTGTTGATGCTCCTGTCACTGCGTTGTTACCCAATGCTAATATTCCGGGGGATCCAGATGAAGGCCTTCGTTCCGACGAGCGTCGCTTGGACCTGGTCCTCCAGAGGGTGCATCAGGGTTCCGCTTGGGGTATTAGGGCTGCTACCACAGCATCCTTCTTCAACCGGACCACTCTGCTATGGATGCGCCACCGACAAGAAAAATTGCCCCCAGAGGACACACAGATTAGACAGGATTTAAATAAGATTGTGGCCGCTGTTCAGTTTTCTGTGGTCTCCACTCTTAATGCTGCTAGATTTGCCGCAAAATCTTTTGCTTCCACGGTTGCTGCTCGCTGTTTGGTCTGGCTCCGCCACTGGCAGGCGGATGCCAGGCACAAGTGCTTGGCGTCGGTCCCCTTTTGGGGGTCTAAATTGTTTGGAGAGGCTCTAGATCCATTCCTCACGGAGACTAGAGACAAGAAGAAGGTGTTGGCAGCAGCCTATCGTCGGGGAGTCGCGGTTCACACTGTATACCCCCCGTTCCCAGTTCAGAGGTGCTGATGGGGGGGTTCTTCCTCATTTTCTTCGTCTAGGCAGTATAGTGCCTTTAATAGACAACGGGGCTCCCAGGATAGGTCAGTCAGGGGGTGGTCTTTGCTTCCAAATGGCCCTTTCGAGGGGGAGGAGGTCATTTCATCCGGCGCCGTCGCTGATTGCATTTCGGACACTCCCATAGGCAGCAGATTTTTTTTTTTAATTTGATTTATATGCCGCCCTTCTCCGAAGACTCAGGGCGGCTTACAATGTGCTCAGCAATAGCCTTCACCCTTTTGTATATTTATACAAAGTCAGCTTATTGCCCCCACAACTGGGTCCTCATTTCACCTACCTTAGAAAGGATGGAAGGCTGAGTCAACCTTGAGCCTTGGCGAGATTCGAACCCTGCAGTCATTGCAGGCAGCTGGTCTTAATAACCAGCTTAATAACCCCTGTACTACCAAGGCTCTTGGTAGATTGGGCCTCTTCGCCGCCATTTTGGAGAAGTCCACTTCTGATAGGTGGGTCCAGGCCACCTTACGCTCAGGGTTGGCCATTGAATTTCTTACCATCCCCCCGGATACCTTTGTCTGCTGTCCGCTTTCTCGTAACATCAAAAGGAGGTTGCTTATGGACTCCGCGGTTCAGCATCTCCTCTCAATCAGGGCTATTCAGCTTGTACCCCCTGATCAGAAGGGGACGGGATTTTATTCCCGGGTTTTTCTTGTGCATAAGTCTTCGGGGGGGGGGTGAAGACCCATTCTGGATCTTAAGCATTTGAATAGATATGTGGTGTATCGGAAATTTAAAATGCAATCTTGGAAATCTATTCTCGATGGTGTCCGGAGGGGCAATCTCCTCTCTTCTATAAACCTCACTGAGGCTTATTTACACATCCCTATCCTCCCCTCCCATAGACGGTATCTTAGGTTTTGCTACGGGGGCGTCCATTACCAGTACCGGGCTTTGCCCTTTGGCCTCTCCTCCGCCCCCATACCTTTACAAAGGTGTTGGCCGTCTTGGTGGCTTCCCTTAGGGTTCGATCGGTTAGACTTTTGTGTTACTTGGATGATATCCTAGTCTTATCGTCCTCTCCCCAGCAGGCAGTAGTGGACGTTCAGCTGACCATTGAAACCCTAGTAGCGTTCCATGGCTTTTCTATCAACCTGGAAAAGAGCCATCTGGTCCCCACTACCCGCCTTCTTCATTTAGGGGCTCTAATTGATTCGGTGAGGGGCAAGGTCTTCCTTTCTCCAGACAGACGGGACAGTTTGCGGGCCCTGGACTCTAGAGCTGATGGGTGTAGGTTGGTCTCTCCCCTTGTCCTTTCAGTTATTGGGTAAGATGATATCCGCCATATCAATAGTTCCCTGGGTGCAGTTACATGCCCAGGAGCTTCAGTGGTTCCTCTTACTGTTACAGAAGGCGGGCAGAGGCACGTCCTCCCAGCTGTTTCCGGTTCCCCCTGCTGTGCGCAGGTCTCTCCGGTGGTGGAAGTCCCCAGCCATCTCGGAGGATTGCCTCTTTTTCGAACCACAGAGGATAGTGGTGATGTCAGAAGCCAGTCTTTGGGGCTGGGGAGCGTATTGCCAAGGCCAGTTGGCGCAGGGAACATGGACCGAAGTGGAGGCTCATCCCATCAACTGGCTGTAGTTGCAGGCGATCTTCCTCGCCCCCAGGTCCTTTCATCATCTTCTCGGGGCTCATGTCCTTGTCCTCACGGACAATGTTACGGCCAAAGCACATCTGAACAGATTGGGGGGCACCAGATCCAGGTCCCTGTTATCTCTGGCCATAAAATTGGGACTCTGGGCGGAACGACACCTTAGCTCTCTCCGGGCGGAGCACATATCAGGGACCGCCAACACCCAGGCGGATTGGCTGAGCCGGCAAGAGGTGGACAACGCGGAGTGGCGTCTCCATCCACGTGTCTTCCAGGAGCTGGTTCTTTGGTTCGGCAGTCCGGTCGTTGACCTGTTTTCAACGCACTCAAAGGCCCAGCTCCCATGCTTTTTCGCCCGGTATCTAGAGCCTCAGGCGGAGGCCACCGACACTCTCTGGGCCCCGTGGCCGGGGGGCCTTCTATAGGCTTTTCCACCAACGTCTCTGCTGCCCAGAGTCATCCGAAAACTTCTCTTGGAACGGGCGGAGGTGATCCTCCTTGCCCCTCATTGGCCCCGGTGACCTTGCGGACCTGGTCTCCCTCTCGGTCGTCCCCCCTTGGCACATTCCTCTAGACAAGGATTCTCTAACGCAAGGTGCTCTGTGCCATCAGGATCTTCCTTGGCTCAGTCTGACCGCTTGGCGGTTGAGCGGTGCACATTGTGGGGTGCTGACATTCCAGCGGACGTTATTCGGACTATCCAGGCCTCGCGGTGTCCCTCTACAGACTACATTTACTCTGCTACTTGGCGGGCCTTTTGCTTGTGGTGTGACAGGAACGGGGTGGAGGTTCTGAATGCCTCCATTGTAAACATCCTCGTTCTCGGCTCTGTCTCTCATCCAGTCCGTGGCTGTCAAAAAGAATCAGGAAACAATGTCAAGTGACAATAGTTTAATCAAAGTTTAGCAGCAGCACAGCAAGAAGAACAGAACAAGCTGGATCACGGGATTTAAGTCAGCGCTGCACACAACCGCCGTGCAGCGCTATTTATTTCCTCCCCGGCTCCTAAATTATCATCCGGCACTCAAATCCCAACTCCCCACATCAGCTGTTCAGCGGGTTGACAATCCCGCCCATCAATGGTATCGGCGCTGCCGTAGCATCATAGGACAGCGCCGGCAACTCCGATTCAGGAAGCTGCACCGATCTCGTCAAGGCTGAGTGTCACTCGATGCTGAATCTGGCTGGCTGCTGCACGGAGCCGTCCCCACATTCAGGTGGGCGTTATCGACGCTCCAATTGTCCCCCAGGCCGCCAGTGATGGCGAGTCCCAGCTGGGGCTTGACAGGTGGCTCCCCTCTACCATGGGTCCACCTGTAGGAAAAAGAGGAGAGACATTAATTACAGCAGATACAGTTCTTGGAGCCCCTCGCTTGTTTGGGTATTTGCGGTGATACTTTTGTATCAAACGTGTAGCGTGTACATCTGGTGCCGCTACCCAGGAAGACTGTGCTAGGGGATACCCTTTCCAGCACACTAAATACTGAACTCTGCCCCTACAAAATCTGTAGTGTAATATCTTGTCTATTTAATATTGGTCCGTATGTATCGGCCCCGGTGGACCAGAGGCATCAGTAGTCCTGTCTGCAGTGATGGGTTTCAATAAACTACTGTGAAACACAGAATGTATTTTACCCAGGAGAGAGGGTAACTTAAGAGCCACAGTTACAGGATTGATTACTTGGGTAATCGGGAGAGGACCCAGATACTTTGGTCCTAATTTCCTACTCGGCAACTTAAGCTTTAAGTATTTGGTTGATAAATAGACTTTATCTCCTACTTGAAACGGCTTTGGATCCACTCTCTTTTTATCTACATATGTCTTATATTCTTCTGCAGCTTTTTGTAACGATGTTTTAACATTTGGCCATATACGGCGGATTTTTTTCTGCCCAACTGCCTGGGGTGTCTATATTCGTGGATGGAGGTTCTACTTCTGGTATAATTGGGAACTCCCTGCCATATACAATCTGGAAGGGAGAAAGACCCGTACTGCGATGAGTAATATTATTGTAAGCCACCTCTGCGAACGGAAGGAGACCAGACCAATCAGATTGTTGGTAAGAGACAAAGCAACGGAGGTATTGCTTGATGGCGGCGTTGGCCCGTTCCGCTGCGCCATTAGTACTGGGATGAAAGGCAGAACTCAAATCCTGGGTAGAACCTATTCGACGTATGAAATATCTCCCAAATTTGGCGGTGAACTGGACTCCTCGATCTGATATAATCCGCATAGGGACCCCATGGAGGTGGTAAATGTGTTGAAGAAACATATTGGTTAATCGTGCAGATGGTAAACCTTTGCAGGGCACGAAATGGGCTTGCTTCGAAAACAAATCCACCACTGTCCAGATTGCAATGTACCCGTTACTGGTGGGGAGATCGACTATGAAGTCCATAGCAATCTCCTCCCATGGTTTATTGGGATCAGCTACCGTTTGTAACAGTACATTTGGTTTCCCTGACCATGGTTTAGCCGCTGCGCATATCAAACACCCTTTCACGTATCTCTCGATGTCTCCGTGCATCTGCGGCCACCAAAATTGTCATCTGATAAGATGAAGTGTTTTCAGAAACCTGAAATGTCCTGCCGGTTTTGAATCGTGGCATCGTCGTAAAACAGACGTTCGGAGGCATACCGGAATATACAGTTTATCCCTTTTCCATGCTAAACCCTCCCTAACGTTCATTAAAGCCTGATTCTGTGTCAACCACTGATCACTTTTTACCGCTGTCTTTAGTTCAGCCACGAAGGACGTCTCTGACTGTAGCACTGTTGATATATTATGTGACTCCTGACTGGGTGGTATAAGGGCTTCTAGTACCTCCTCCCATTTGCTGTTGTATTGTGGCATACGGGACAAGGCGTCCGCAAGGAAATTCTTTCCAGCCGGGACATATTTCAAACGGAATGAGAACCTGTGGAAGTATTGAGACCACTGTACTTATTTAGGGGATAGTCGTCTCTGTGTTTGTAGTGCTTCCAGGTTCTTATGATCCATCCACACTTCAAACGGATGTGATGCTCCTTCGAGGAGGTGACGCCATGTCATCAATGCCCAGCTTACAGCAAAGGCCTCCTTCTCCCATATTGCCCATCCTCGTTCTGTGGGACTTAATTTACGGGAGGTATAAGCACATGGTTGTAAACGATCCTGTCCATCTTTTTGTAAGAGTACCGCCCCCACAGCCATGTCACTTGCATCCGCCTGAACAACAAACGCTTGTGTTGGACTGGGATGCTTGAGAACCGGTTGTCGGGTAAACAAGTATTTTAACTGCTCGAATGCCGTTTGACATGTAGTTGTCCACTTCAATAGTTGGCCCGGCTTTGGTCTCGAAGTGTGGGGCTTAGTGCGCAAAAGATCTGTTGGGGTAATGCTATCGTGACGAATGCAGGAATAAATTGTCGATAAAAATTGGCAAACCCGAGGATGCTTTGGAGCTGTTTTCTCGTCCTTGGGGCTTGCCAGTCCACAATCACCTGGACTTTCCATGGATCCATTTCCACACCGTCTCCTGATATTCTATAGCCCAAGTAATCTATCTTCGCTTTGTGGAACTCACATTTTGATAGTTTCACAAACAGCTTACCTGCTAACAGCTTCTGTAATACTTGACGTACCAAATTGGTATGTTCTTCCATGGTCCGGGTATATATCAAAATATCGTCCAGGTATACTAAGACCCCCCTGTACAGATGTTCATGCAGCACTTTGTTGATAAGCTGCATGAACACTGCAGGGGCGCCCTGGAGACCGAAAGGCATGACCTGAAACTGATAACTTCCGAGGGGACAGTTGAATGTGGTTTTCCACTCATCCCCCGGTTTAATGCGGACTCGATAGTACGCCTCATGCAAATCCAGTTTCGTAAAGACTCGTCCAGTTGCCAATGTGGCCAAGAGGTCTTTCATTAAGGGAAGCGGGTACAAATGTTTCACACAGACTCCGTTCAGACCTCAGAAATCAACGCAGAAGCGTAATCCCCGGTCCTTCTTTTCTCTGAAAAGAACAGGGGCTGCCATACGGGATCTCCTAGGCTTGATAAACCCTCGAGCCAAATTTTTATCGATATGCCGTCTCAACTCGGCCAGTTCCTTTTGTGACATTGAGTACATTCTCGGTTTCGGTAGTGTAGCCCCAGGTACCAATTCGATAGCACAGTCTGTGGGCCGATGAGGGGGCAACACCTCACACTTCTCTTCACTAAAGACAAGGGCGAGGTCTTCATAAATGCTGGGGAATCCGTTTTCTGGAAGGGGAATCACCAAAGCACAACCCTTTCCCTTAGCCCCTTCAGTAGTTGGTGCATGCGCGGTTCTAGCTGCATCAGGTGGATCTGGACCAAGTGTCAATCGTAGTTTTCGATATCCCCCTTCCCACCAAATGTTGGGCTGCCACTTATCAAGCCAAACTAACCCCAATATGATTGGTTCAATCATCTTTTTGATCACGATAAAGCGAATAGCCTCTCGGTGGTCCCCTATTTCCAGGTATAGTCTCTCCATCACATGGGTAGCTGGCGCCCCTCCCAACAATGATCCATCCATCTGTTCAAATGTAACTGGGGCTTTTAGCTGCAACAACCACAATCCCAGGGCATCTACCACCGCTTGGCAGATAAGATACCGGGTACACCCCGAATCCACCAAAGCTCCATATTGGATTCCGGTAGTAGCACGAGGATTCCTCAATATCACCGGTATCACAAAAGGACAAATGGGGTCGCTCACCATTGGGTCTTCCAGGTCGTCGTCATCATTGTCCCCAGACACTACAGGAAACTTCCCCGCCGTCGGAGTCAATACGGGGTCTCTGGCCTGGTTTCTGTAGCTACCTTGGGGCCTTGTGCCGCTTGGGACCTCTCGGATGGCTGCTGTGCCCATCCTCTTGTTGACACTCTGGTGGTCGACCTTTGGGGCTGTACTCGTGGTGATGGCATGGGGCATTCAGCCGCTCTGTGACCAGCCTGATTACATTTAAAACAGTGGAACATTGGTCGTCGGGATCTCTCCATTGGTTCCGGGATTACACATGGTCTGGATTCTCTCAAGCCTTGGAGTTTTTCTGTTGGTTTTTCCGTTAGGCTTTTCCTCTAATCTGAGCTCCCCTCGGGTCGCACCCGGAACTCTCTGAGTCCCACATCCAGCTCTATTGCGGCCTTGAACCACACCGCCAAATGTGGAGCCAGGCCCCTATACACACAGGCCTGTCGCAGGTCTTGGTCCAACCCCATGTGAAACTGTTGGACCAACATTCATTCCGGCCACCCCACCAGGCGACTCGCTATCTTCCAGAAGTCATGTACATAGTCCTTAGCAGGAGCACCCCTCTGCTTAAATGCAACCAGGTCACCCTCTGCTACTTGCATGCTGGACTCAAAGGTGGACCGAAGAGTCTCCAAAAATTTCCCTACATCGATCAACTCCCTAGCATGGTTACTGTGCAAGCTGGCCACCCAATCGGCTGCGTCTCCTGTCAGGACTGCCGTTATGGCCACAACCATGGCCCACTGGGAAGGGTACCAATGTCCATACTGGTCCAAATGACTTATCGCTTTGCTTAGAAATAAAGCCACTCGATCTGGGCTCCCATCAAACGTGGCTTGCAATGTAGGAGGGCCCCAAGCAGTGGGAGGGACCCACATTCCTGGAGCCGGAGCCCACACTTGCGGCAGATCAGGTGTTCTACTCACACCAACACCCCTCCTCTCTACACGTGGTCGATCCGCCGATGGTCGTTGGATTCCCCTCACAGGGCCCTCTCCTGCCGCTGAGGTTGATGCTCCGAACTCCGTACGACCCCCTCTCCCAGGGAAGACCCCTGGTCCCAGGACAGTGTATGGTCTTCCACCCGGGTTTGTGCTTGCTCTTTCTGTAGTTTTGGGCTGGTAAGGAGGAAACAAACCTCCGAACTAGACACCCCATTGTCCTGCCATGATGGAGCTTGCAAAGGTTCCAAACCAGTGACCCACAGCTGCCATGAGGGGGCATCATGGAAGCTGGCTTCCCTGAATTGTTCCCGAAGAGTGTCCATGGTACTAGGGCCAAGGCCTGTAGCATAACTCCAATCCCCCTCTTCATCATCTGTCCAATGTCTCTCCCTCCAATCCTGGTGAGGTCGGACCTAAAGGAGGGGTAGTTGGCAGCTTTGGCCCGGTAAGAGTAGAGCTGTGCCACCATTCCCCTGTGGCTGCACTTGGAGACCCTCCTCCTCCTGACAGCCCTCATCCCGGGTCTGTCGTATCTTCGGTCTCACCACTGGTTGTTCAGCGGTCTCCTCCTGGAACTCCTCCTCTACAAGCATCTCCCCGCCTGCTGCTTCAGCCAACAACTCCATCTCAATCCCTCCTGGCACCGTTCCCTCTGCCATCCTCAAACCTTTAGCAGATGGGACCACCAGATCAACAGAAACAATAACAGGAGTGGAGCAGTGCTGACTTTCTCTCAGCTCTGTCTCTCATCCAGTCCATGGCCGTCAAAAAGAACCAGGAAACGACGTCAAGTGGCAATAGTTTAATCAAGGTTTAGCAGCAGCACAGCAAGAAGAACAGAACAAGCCGGATCATGGCACTCAAATCTCAACTCCCCACATCAGCTGTTCAGTGAGTTGACAATCCCGCCCGTCAATGGTATCGGTGCTGCCGTAGCGTCATAGGACAGCGCCGGCAACTCAGATTCGGGAAGCTGCACCAATCTCGTCAAGGCTGAGCGTCGCTCGATGCTGAATCTGGCTGGCTGCTGCGCGGAGCAGTCCCCACCTTCCTAGGCATTCAGGTGGGCGTTATTGATGCTCCAATTGTCCCCCAGGCTGCCAGTGATGGCGAGTCCCAGCTAGGGCTCGACACTCGTTTTCCTTCAACAAAGTCTCTCTGACAGACTCTCTCCTAATACCTTACGTCGGCAGGTGGCGGCGATCTTGTCTGTACTTACCTGTGGGGCAGCATCCTCTGATTCGCTGCTTTCTCCGAGGCGCCATGAACCTCAGTCTGCCAGTTCTGCATAGATATCCTACTTGGGATCTTCCGTTGGTCTTGGACTCGCTTATAGGTCCTCCGTACAAGCCTTTGCCCTCGGCTAGCCTCACGCTCCTGTCGTGCAAAGTCGCCTTCCTGGTAACCATCACCTCGGCTCGCCGTATATCCGAGATTGCGGCTTTGTCCGCTCGTGACGATCTTTGTGTATTCCATGCGGATCGCATGGTTCTCCGCCTGGATCCTACCTTCATTCCGAAGGTCAACACTACTTTCCATCGAACACAGGAGCTAGTTCTTCTGGACTTTTGCCCTCGTCCTTCTCATCCTCAGGAACGTTGTTGGCATACCTTAGACATCAGGTGGGCGCTGCGAATCTACCTGAAGAGGACAGCTACTATCCGCAGATCGGAGTCATTGTTTGTCTCCTTGCCCTGTTCTCTGGGTTGCAAGGTGTCATTGTCAGCCATCGGTTGCTGGATTCGGCAGACTATCGCCACAGCCTACGATCTTCGTTCCCTGCCGAGACCTTCCCATTTGACAGCACACTCCACCCACAATATGGCTACGTCGGCGGCCTGGGCCACTCAGGCTCCGTTGCTTGAGAACTGCAGGGCAGCTATGTGGACTTCACCGGTCCCCTTCATTCAACATTATAAACTGGATAAGTTTGCGTCGGCAGAGGCTGCATTTGGATGAGTGTTGCAGCGGGTGGTTTCAGGAGATGGTGCTTCGGACCAGCCTGGTCCCCCCCTGGACCCGGGACAGTGAACTTGGGTATGACCCATACTGGCTGCTGTCTCCACCCACAACGGAGAAAGGGCATTGGTCCTACCTCAGACGCACCCTCTCGTTGAGTGGAGACAGCAACCAGACCCTCCCCGTTCCAGTCTGGTCTCTCCTTTTTCTCCCTTCTGCACTTACCTGCCTCCTCCTTTAATTCTCCCACACACCGAGTCTGTTCCTTCCTGGCAACAAGGGCGGGACTTAGCAATATTGACAGACTCAGTCCATCAAGCTGATTGGGCGGGTACTACCCAGACTGGCTGCTGTCTCCACCCAACAAGAAGGTGCGTCTCAGCTAGGACCAACGCCCCTTCCCGGATGCTTGGATATCTGGATATTTTGTTATTTCCTTACATAGACAGAAATAAATGCAAAAAAAGATTTGACAACAACATTTCAACTCCTCCAACATTGGAATTTTCTATATAATTTGAAAAATTCAATGTCCTGCCTTTTCTACTTCTTTTAATGGCTACTTTATCAGTCAGCTAAAGTCAGCCATGTCCCAATAACAATACAGAGTCATTTGCTTTGATTTTTAAGTATGGTGAATGGAGAATATAAAGAGAAACTATAGGTTATTGTCAATTAATATTAAATTATTCTTGGAAAAAGCAGCATCTAGGTAATATTCATTCTGGTTACTCCTTGACTAACTATCCAGTCCTACTGTATTCCTTAATACTGTTAAGTTTCATTGGAATCAAAACTTCATTTAAATTTCATAGTAAAAGGTGCTAAAATTAGTATTGCATATTATGGTGTTTGTCCTTAAAGAATTAAGATTTGTTTTGTTTTTTTCCTTCAACAGAAAGGGAGAAGAGAAAAATCTAGTATAAAATTGGGAGTTAAGAGATTGCATTATTGGCTGTGAAAAACAGATTAATGGGTGTTATTGAAGGAAAAACGAGAATAGATTGAAATGTGAAGAAAACACCAGGCTAGAAATCAGGGACACTGTAAGTTCTAGTCCCACTTTAGGCATGTAAGCTAGCTCGGTGACTTTCAATCAGTTATTCTCTCTTCACCAACTTATCCCAAAGGTGCTTCTTCAAGACTAGACTTGAAGCCCGCTTACCTCACTGAATTGTTGTGGGAAAATAGGTTGAAGAAGGACCATTAGATACGTTTTTAACCTTGAATGATTTATAAAAATGATAAACTTGGGATAAAAATCAATAAATGAAATAAAAAATAAAATAAATTTAGTGCTATAGTTAGAGGGAGTAAGCTGTCATTATCTTTTATTGTTTTGTTCATGGCTTTTTTATGTCAGTGTCCTAATCAAGTCCTATTTTATAAAAGTTTTCAAACTGCTTACTGAGAATTAGCCTCTTTAATTAGCCACTCAGTATCAAGTTTCTCCACATTCAACAACAATTAGTAAACAATTAATAAACTATTAGTAAAAGAGTTTCCTATTATACTGTAAATAGGGAGAACTGCTTTCTCATCCCAAGGTAGGTGGTGGTGGTTTATCTAAAAAAAACCAAAAAACTACCCTACTATCTTAATGAGATATTTCTTGAATACCCGAGTAAACATCTGGCATGGAAAGGGGCTAGGGTTCCAGGGATCTAGAGGAAAGTGACTTGAACCAGGATCTCAAGGATTTTTCCATACTTTCTATTTTCCAATTTTTTCACCTTCTCTTGAATTAATGAGGATAAATGCTCTTTCCCTATTGTATTAACATTTTCAGACAAAACCTCCATCACAGCAATATTCAGGAATTGCAAATGTATGTCTAAAAATTGTTTGTGTATGTTTGTGTGCCATCAAGTCAGCATTGGCTTCAGTGGTTGGCAAGATTTTCAGAAATGCTTTACCCTTCCTAGAACTGAGAAAGAGTGACTGGTCCAAGATCACCTAGATGGCTTCCTGTCTAAGGTGGGACTAGAACTCATAGTCTTCAGGATTCTAGCCTGATATCTTAGCCTAACTATCACACTAGCACATCACACTAGCTATCATCTAAAGATACTATATGGGTTTATAATTGTAAAGTCAATAGGATAATAAGAGCCTGGACCTTCAAGCTAGTTCATTTATTTATTGCTGCAATCTTGTGACACTTTTTTCCTTTGGTAGGGTGAAGCAAGACTTGCTGCAAAGCGTGCAGCACGAGCTGAAGCACGGGAAATTAGGATGAAAGAACTTGAGAAGCAACAAAAGGAGGTATGTGACAGTTTCTTAATCGTCTCCATTATCTTGACTTCTGAAGTACAAGAATTTTTTGGTATTTGGGACAAAATAGACATAAGTTTTGTAAGAGTCATACTTGGTGTCTATTACAAGAATGTAATAAAATTCTTGTAATGAATGCAAAAAAATCAAAACTGGCTATGTAGCTAACTTTAAAAGCCACTACAAAAATATATACCACCAAATAAAGACTGAAAGCACCAATTACCACACCAAACAGGAAGAGATCCTCCTATGCACGAAATCCAACCATGCCTTCTATAATTTTGTAAAGAACAAACTTTACAAGACTCAAGATCCATCCCACCCCTAAAAGGACCTAATGGTAAAGACTGTAATGATGAAACCGTTAAAGCCAACCTTTTTAACAGGTTCTTCAGCTCAGTCTTTGTAAACAGCAATGGCTCATGGCCAACATTCCCTAGTCATACCACAAATAACTACAACGATCTAACACAAATAGATTTCACAGAAGATAACGTTGAAAAGGCACTACACAGACTAAAAACATCTATCTATTGGATCTGATGGACTATATGCATACTTCTTAAAAAAGCTGTCCACAGCTATAGCAGAACCCCTAATCTTTGAAAAATCCTTCAGGACCAGCTCCCTACCCAAACTATGGTCACTAGCCATGGTCATCCCTATCTTCAAAAAGGAAGACCCCAGCCAGTTGAAAATTACAGACCAATCTCTTTATGCTGCATCACCTGCAAAGTAATGGAATCAATCATTAACCATTCCATTACCCTCCACCTAGAAACAAACAAGCTATATCTAATAAACAACTTTGTTTCAGAAAAAAATTATCCTGTAATCTACAACTTCTACACTGCAAGAACATATGGACTACAAATCTTGATCAGGGCAAAGCAATAGACAAAATTTACATAGACTTTTGTAAAGCATTTGTTCAGTGGTACATGACAAACTACTTCTTAAACTAAAATCCTATGGCAGTGATGGCTAACCTTTTTGCCATCGCGTGCCAAAAGTGGGGGGAGTGCGTGGGGGGTCGCATACATGCATGCCCACACCCATAATTCTATGTGCCCCACCCACCCTGCGCATGTGCTCACGACCCTCCCCCCATGCTTTTGGCATGTGATGGCACAGTGGGCCCGGTAGGCCTGTTTGTTTGCCCTCCCCAGGCTCCAGAGACTTTCTAGGAGCTGGGGGGGCAAAAAAGGCCTCCCCAGACCTGGAGGCCAGAAACAGCCCGTTTGCCAACTTCCTGTGGGACCGAAAGGCCCGAAAATCAGCTGGCCAGCGTGTGCATGTGCGCCGGAGCTGAGCTTGCATGCCCACCGATATGGCTCTATAGGTTCGCTATCACAGTCCTGTGGCATCTCTGTACACCTACATAATTGGATAGCTGTGTTCCAATCAAGGAGACAACAAGTGGTCAAAATAGGGAGTGCCCTATCAAATCCTGCACCTGTTAATAGCGGTGTCCCCCAAGGCAGCGTTCTATATACTATACATAAATGGAGGGAAGAGAGCAGACAAACCGCCTGTAAAACCCTGCGAAACTGCCCTAAAAGGGGTAGAAATTGTTGAGTTCGCTCCCCTGAAACAGGGTGAGTTGGGAACTCCGATCCTCGCCGATGACAGCGAAACCGAAACCGATTCCGACGAGGACCTCCTGGTAAGTCAGAATGGGGGACCCATGACCATCCCAGTAGAACTAAAGGTACAATCCACCGGGGCCCACGGGAAGATGCTAACCCTTCTAGATTCGGGATGCATCAAGTGTGTCATCAGCCCTGAGATTGTGGAAGAGATGGGTCTAAAACTAAAGACGATGAGCTGCATTCTGTCAGCTAGATGGGTCAGTAGCTGGGGGGGGGGCTAGCCCATTTTGTAATTGAACTGATTGAGATGAGGATGGGGGATCACCTAGAAACTCTGAGCTTTATTGTGGCCCCTGACATGGAACGACCCCTCCTACTTGGGCTGCCCTGGCTCCGAAAATGGAACCTGCACATAAATTGGAAGACGGGCGTGTTGCGCATCTGCTCTAACCAGCAAGGGAAGAAAGGGAAGAACCCCTATTGGGTGGCCAAAGTGGCAAGCGAAGGGGCGGCAACTGCAACGGAACACATTGTGGGGGAAGAAAAGATCCCAAAAGAGTACTGGGACCTCCGGGAGGTGTTTAGTGAGAAGGCGTCAGATGTGCTGCCCCCTCATCGGCCTACAGACTGTAGTATAGAAATCTTTCCTGGGGTAAAGCTCCCTAAACCAAAGATCTACCCCATGACCCCCTGGGAGTTGGGGGAACTACGAGACTTTATTGATAAAAGCCTAAAGCGCGGCTTCATCCAACTGGCTAGGCCGCATGTAACCACCCCAGTGCTATTCAGGGAGAAGAGGGATGAGTCTTACTGCCTGGTGGTTGATTATAAGAACTTGAACGCTATTTGCGTAGAAAACATCTACCCACTGCCCCTCATGAAGGACATGCTAGCCTACCTGGCCAAAGGAAAGATTTTTACTAAGCAGAATGAACTAAAATCTGCAACAAAAGTCAAATATTATTATTATTATTTATTAAATTTGTATACCGCCCTTCTCCCGAAGGACTCAGGGCGGTGCACAGCCAAATTAAAATACATACAATACAAAATTTAAAATAATTTAAAACAAAATTAAATCCAATTGGCTTCCCGAAGTATTAAAACCCATTACCCTTAAAAACCATTTAAAAAATTTTAACGCAGGCCAGCTTGCTGGAATAGGAAGGTCTTCAAAGCTCGACGGAAGGTACGGAAGTCTGGGATTAGTCGTATTCCTGGGGGGAGCTCGTTCCAGAGGGCGGATGCCCCCACAGAGAAGGCCTTCCCCCTGGGGGCCGCCAGTCGGCATTGCTTGACCGACGGCACCCTAAGGAGGCCCTCTCTGTGGGACCGAATTGGCCGGTGGGAGGTTATCGGTGGCAGAAGGTGGTCTCGCAGATAGCCGGGCCCTAAGCCATGGAGTGCTTTAAAGGTGAGAACCAATACCTTGAAGCGCACCCGGAAGACCACCGGGAGCCAGTGCAGCTCGCGCAGGCAAGGTGTCACATGGGAGCGCCAAGTCGCTCCCATAATCACCCGCGTGGCCGCATTCTGGACCAGCTGGAGCTTCCGAGTGCTCCTCAAGGGGAGCCCCATGTAGAGAGCATTGCAGTAGTCCAGGCGAGAGGTGACGAGGGCATGAGTGACCGTGCAAAGGGAGTCCCGATCCAGAAAGGGACGCAACTGGCGTATCAGGCGAACCTGATAAAAAGCCCCCCTGGCCACGGCCATCATATGGCCATGCATCTAAAGACAGCCGTGCATCCAGGAGGACGCCCAAGTTGCGAGCCCTCTCCGTGGGGGCCACTGACTCGCCGCCAATAGCCAGAGTTGGCACCAGCTGGCTATATCAGGACGTCGGCATCCACAGCCACTCGGTCTTGGAAGGGTTGAGTCGAAGCCTGTTCCTCCCCATCCAGACCCGCACGGCCTCCAGGCACCGGGACATCACTTCAAGGGCATCGTTGGGGTGGTCTGGGGTGGAGATGTACAGCTGAGTATCATCAGCGTACAGATGGCATCGCACCCCAAATCCACGGATGATCTCGCCCAGCGGCTTCACATAAATGTTGAACAGGAGAGGCGAGAGGACCGACCCTTGCGGCACCCCACAAACAAGGTGCCTTGGGGTCGACCTCTGCCCCCCTGCCAACACGGACTGCGACTGGTCAGAGAGATAATAGGAGAACCACAGTAAAACGGTGCCTCCCACTCCCAACCCCTCCAGCCGGCGCAGCATGATACCATGGTCGATGGTATCAAAAGCCGCTGAGAGATCTAATAGGACCAGGACAGAGGAACAACCCCTGTCCCGAGCCCTCCAGAGATCATCAACCAACGCGACCAATGCCGTTTCCGTGCTGTACCCAGGCCGGAAGCCGGACTGGAACGGATCCAGATAGACAGCTTCATCCAGGTACTGTGGGAGCTGTCGCGCAACCACACTCTCAACAACCTTCGCCACAAAGCGAAGGTTGGAGACAGGACGGTAGTTTGCCAAAACAGCCGGATCCAGAGAAGGCTTCTTGAGGAGAGGCCTCACCACCGCCTCTTTCAAGGCGGGAGGCAAGACACCCTCGCTCAGAGAAGCGTTAATAATCCTCTGGAGCCAGCCTCGTGTAACTTCCCGGGTAGCCAGCACCAGCCAGGAGGGACACGGGTCCAATAAACATGTGGTTGCGTTCAAGCTCCCCAGCATCCTGTCCACGTCCTCAGGAGTCACAGAATCGAACTCCTCCTAGATGACATTCTCAAGACCCGCCTCAGACACATCGGCTGAACCCACCCAGTCAGAGTCCAAGCCGTCCCGAATCTGAGCAATTTTATCGTGCAGATAACATGCAAAATCCTCAGCATGCCCTTGCAAGGGGTCTTCCCGCGCTCCCAGATGGAGGAGGGAGCGGGTCACCCTAAACAAGGCAGCTGGGCGATTATCTGCCGACGCGATAAGAGCGGAGAAGTAATTACACTTCGCCGCTTTTATCGCCACTAAGTAGGTCTTGATATAAGACCTCACTAGTGTTCGGACAGATCCAGAACGACTAGCCCTCCAACTACTCTCTAGGCGTCTTTTCCGGCGCTTCATCCCCCTCAGCTCCTCGGAAAACCAAGGAGCTGGGCCGATTCAGCGCCGGGTCAGAGGCCGCAAAGGCACGACCCGATCTAGAGCACCAGCGGCCGCCCTATCCCAGGCGGCCACCAGGTCTTCCATCGAGTCGTGAGCCAGAATCTCAGGAAATGGCCCAAGCTCCATTTGGAACCTATCAGGATCCATCAGGCGCCTGGGGCGGAACCACCTAGTCGGCTCCGCCTCCCTGCGGCAGGGTGTGGCGGTCAGAAGGTCAAGTCTAAGGAGAGAATGGTCTGACCATGACAGGGGTTCAATGACTATATCCCCTATATCAAGACCATTCAACCACTGACCAGAGATAAAAACCAGATCCAGAGTGTGTCCTCCTATATGAGTAGGGCCATGAATTAACTGGGTCAGGTCCATGGCCGTCATGGAAGCCATGAACTCCCGAGCCACCTCAGATGTTTCACTGATAGACGGCAGGTTGAAATCCCCCATGATCATTAGCCTGGGGGTCTCAACCGCCACCCCGGCTATGACGCCGAGGAGCTCGGGCAGGGCCGCTGCCACGCAGCAGGGAGCCAGGTACGCAGCCAGCAGGCCCACCTGCATCCCATGGCCCCACTTCACAAGGAGAGACTCACATCCGGCAATCTGAGGTACAGTGGCCTCCCTAGGATTGAGACCTTCCTTTACAATAACCGCCACTCCTCCACCCCTACCCTGGGCCCTCGGCTGATGAAATGCGCAGAAACCCGGTGGGCACATCTCAACGAGGGGAACTCCCCCCTCCCGGCCCAACCAGGTCTCTGTAATACCCGCCAAGTGCGCTCCCCCCTCCTGAATTAACTCGCAAATGAGGGGGGCTTTATTGACCACGGACCTGGCATTGCACAGCATCAGCCTAAGACCAGGGCTCTGAGACTCTGGACAACCCAGGGAACGAGATGAGCATTGGGGACCGGAGCACGTCACCGCTTGAAGACAGCGGGCACGTGCCCCCACCACACGATGTGGCCCCCTGCTCCCACCTTATCTGCCCCTCCCACCAATAATCCCGATGGAATCGCCCTCCTCCATACCGACACTAACCCCCTCCACACCCCGCTCTGCACCTCCTCGGACACAATCCTGTGCCGGGCCTGGGTCACCCCCCACCAAAACACTCTCCCTCCCCCTAAAACCCCTTAAAAGATTACATAATGACAATTTTAAAAAACCCCTCAACCCCCTCTTAGCTGCGTGCCACCTCTCGGGGTTCCAAAGCCCGTCATCGAGGTAGGCCCTCGATAACGTAGAGGGCCAATCCTGCGAGAGGGGGGAGTCTCGCAGAACAAGAAGCTCAGCTGCCGAATACATTTTGCTACTAGAGGATAAGTGGCCATGTCCAAAGGTCCAGATGGAGAAAAAAGGTCCAAAGGAGAGAAAATAAATAAATAAATGGGAGCATCCAAAGTACAGGATCCAAAGTCCACTGTTCCCTCACAACAGCGGGCAAGTCTCCTGCAAAATCGACACAGTTCAAGATAATAATGTTTCTTTCAACATATAAAAAACAAGAAAAAAATCAAGGAAACAGTCAGTCCACTAAAGAGGGAAAATCAGTGGTGGGATTTAGCTAGTTTGGGTGAATCTGTCAGGTATGCCTCCTTTCAATACTCAAGAAAGAAAAAGCCCAATTCCATTTTCATAGAGAAAGGTACTTTTACTGAGTATGAACTGAATGCAACCAAAGAAAAGCAAGGTCTGAGGCAATAGGCGCGAAAATCATATATAGAAAGCAGCCTCAAAACTCCCCCTAATGGTCCAGTCAGGATTATCCAATCCACATACCCCCAAGGGATCATGTGGGGTGCAGCTTCTGATGGCTTCATTCTTCTGGTATGCCAGGACAGTTGACCTTGAGTGGTTATCAGCGCACCTCCCAGCTGCAAAGAAACGCTGAGGAAAACTTTCTCCAATTCACTCCACCAACTCACTTCCCCACTCCCAACTATCCAGACAGCTCTCCCTCCTCCCATTTCAATGGCAGCCGTAGTAAGCAAGCAATATAAAAGTGGATGCTGACAGTTCTCCCACTTGCAGAGTTTCTCTCCCAGTTGATATCAGGGTAGTTAAAGTCTCCCATTACTACCTATGGATTGTAATATATAAACTAACATGGATATGTTCAGATTATACTATCATAAATCAGAATAAAATGGTGTTGAGTAATATTTCTTCTGGAACTTTTTCAAGCCACAGTTCTCCTATATTTAACTGTAAATTATAATTTGCATGAATTCATTATTTTTGGGTTTTGCCATTGTGGAAAGTGAGGCCATTCGTATCTGAAATCAGATAATATATCTGTTCCACTGACATTCTTTTATGACACTGACATTCTCTTTCAAACTTATTAGATCTAGATTCAAGCAACATTACTTAATATATTGCTTATGTAGATCAAGGCTAGATAGTCTTTCCATTTAGTAACACAATTGCATTTAATACTTGGATGATTTTTTTAAGTTACTTGATGAAATGTGAAATATCCCTCCCTCCATTTCATGATTAAAGGGGTGGGGGAATGCAGATTTTATTGCTAACTTTTGTTTGTTATTGTAATTTAAAATAAAAGTTTAACTTTCTCTCATTTTAATTTGACATTTTATGGAAAACTGTCCAATTAATAGCAGCATTGTAAAATGGTTTCATTCAGTCTGATTTGCTTTGTTCTTAAGCAGCGGTTTATGAATAATACATTTGTTAGTTATATTAAAAGCTTTTAAAGATGAGCAAGTTTTGGATCAAAAAGATTTCTTATTCAGATCCTTTTAAGTATTTTTCTCTTTATGTTTATTTTATTAATTTATAGTATGAAATACAAAAGCAAATAGTAGCACACAAAGAGGAGGGGAAGGGGAAAAGAGAAGTATGGGGGGGGGAAAAAGGTGTTAACTTCTTTCTCCCTCTGTAGCAGTAGAATAAGGCATTAACATTGAACCTCAGTTTTTTACTTATCCATTAATAGTATAATTCATATTGTTTTAAGTATTAAGTACAGTTTGTCAAATTCCTGTTGCATGACTGATGATTTGCAGTTCTAATTTTATGTGATATAATTTTGTTTATATTAAAGGGGAAAAAGTAATCTCACGATAATAATTTCCTGGGCTGTTTGGCTACTGCACTGACAGAAGAACTAAATCCAGAATGAATGCTTCTGAAAAGTCAGAACATTCGGAAGAATACAGACAGAACCATACCATATAGGAATCATAGCTTAGTTTCCATAGCTGATAAAAACTCAATTTGCAGAATGAATAGAAACACTGAATCACGATTCAACAGAACTCTAACAAAATTATTTAAAGAAAATAAATATATTGTTGCTCCTTCTTGTTGATTTGCATTATGAGAACTGCTTATAACTTTCTGTCCTTTGCTATTCTAATTATTTTTTCTTTCATCTCTCCTTGATGCATTCTTTTGTATATATGTGCACAGCCTATAGAATACATTTACTATCTTGGCTCAGGATCTTGAGCATCTTCTAGAACTAGTTCTGCTCATGCAAGTCCCATGGTGAGCATCTTTTCACACTTCCCCTTTCTGTGTCATGATTTGTTTATTTATATCTCATCTTTATTTATAAAACGGTGGTGAACACCTTCTTTCTCCTATTTTCCACACAACAACAACTCTGTGAGCTGGGCTGAGAGAGGGGGACCTTATTAAAGCCCTTCCCCTACATTACAGAACATTGAAGTATATGATTATTAAATGAATTCAGATTAAATTATAATGTATGACTGGCAGTCTTGGATAGTTAGGTGGCTAATACTAGAACTTGGGGTTCTTATTCTTAATTTCATAGGAGGTTTTATATATGATGTGATAATAAAAGATTTGTTTCACTCAGGTTGGCCCCAAACACCTGGTATTTTCCAAATTGTTATCAAGAAATTAAGAGTCAGATATGATAATTCTACAACACTACATATGACTAGAAATCATTTTAGTAATTAAATTAGTATAAAGTAGTAACTCTGTTCAAGATCAAAACAAATAGTCTTGCAACATAGAATGAACCTGTTCAGCCAGTTATGCTACCATTCAATGTTTTTCATTCCATTCTCCCTACCCTGGTTTCTTTCACCTGCACCTTCTTTGGTCCCTGAGCATGCTCAGTCCTCACTGGGTTGTAATTAATGCTTTGGCATTTAGTTAGTTTGCTTTGTTTTAGTTTTTCTCCAAAAGTATTGACATTCTTCCTAGCCTGTTAATATAGGTAGTCCTTGGGTTACAATTGTCATGGTGCATTGTAATCAAGCATCATGATGGTCATGACTAACTCAATTTTATGATCTTTTTTGTGATGGTCATTAAACACCACTGTCATTAAGCAAATCCATAATTTGTTATGTGCACGATTTTGATGAAAACCAAAGATAAAATGCCAATTTTCAGCAAACTATCATAAAACACAATCACATGCCAACGGGATGCTGCAGATGGTAAATATGTCCCAGTTGCTGAGTGCCCAAAGTGTGGTCGTGACTATAGGGGGCCGCGTGAGTGTCAGAACTTTGAATATGTTCATAAGTACTCTTCAGGTAGGGGATAAATATATGTAATCTTTTCTGGAAATATACCATTTGAGCATCCAAAGTAAATCACCCACTTGGGATGCAGTATTTATTGGGGCCTAACATGGCACTCAGGAAAGCTGTTGCAGCGGGTCTTCCGGTTGACGTTGCGGCGAGAACAGATGGAAAATAGCAGACCTCTGCCGGGTTCCATGAAATGCAGCTGGCAACTGCTTTCTGAGAGACCCAAGAGGTTAAGTCTCCCTGGAGGGGAGGTGAAGAAAGGAGAGGCACTTTGCTGATCGCAAGGAAACCACAATTTCCTCACTGATCCAAAGAAAGCTCTCCTGATTGGCAGCAGGGATGATTGCCATTTTTGGTCAATCACAAGTTGGGACAACTGGGACACTAAGATCTTGTGCTGGAGTGGTGTGTGGACAGAGTAGTGAAACTATGTGAGAAAATTTCCAACTGTTATCTTAGAAAGTTACCTAAGTTAAAAGTTCTGAAAAATGATCTCCAAATGTTAAAAAGTGGCAATTGGATTTATGGAGAAAGATTAAAGACTTAAAACTAAAAAGGAATAAAAAAGAAAAAACCTAAAGGATGATTTAAAACATAGAAAGCCTGGAAACAACGTTGTGAAATGACTATTAGGAGAAATTGTTTTTCTATATTCTATTTCTTACTCCCCTGACTGGATAACAATCAGCTGTTTCTGATTTTTACATTCTGTGGAATGCTGGAATCGGGAGCAGGGGAATCATCTACTGGAGAAAGAAGATTACTGCAACGTTTAAAATTCAAAAGAAAGTGGTGAGAGAAGTAAACAACATCTGGAAAGCTACTTGACCTTGATTTTATCTCAGTAGGTGATTTGGATGCTGGGAAATATTTACTGAGCTTTTTGAAGATTCAGAAGGCAAATTAAATTAAATACCAAAACTCTGTTAGAACTGTACACTGAAAAGTGGATTTGAAGGACTTTAAGGAACAAAAGAAGAAAAAATAAATAAGACTTTAAAACATGGACAATTGGGAAGGTGTAAATTGGAAACTATAAAAACTGAAAAGCACAAACTATTAGAAAATCTGGGGACTTGGAAGAATAATTTTGGGATTGACCAAATGTTAT
Source organism: Arizona elegans (assembly GCA_022577455.1). Lineage (NCBI taxonomy): Eukaryota > Metazoa > Chordata > Lepidosauria > Squamata > Colubridae > Arizona > Arizona elegans. Next base: position 164,990,149 of record JAKOOJ010000001.1, read on the forward strand.
TTGAAGTGATTTTTTTTCTGGAGTTTTCAGATATTGGGATATTAGAGGTATAAAATGACCCAGCAGGAGACAGTAAAGTTCTATGAAGAAATGCTAGAAATAGCGACAAAGAATTATAAGAAGTTGATGGGAATATTTAAAGATAAAGATGTGAAAGTAGACGGCTCTCAACAAATGGTAGGAAAAGATGAATATAATATACAGAAGTGAGCTGAGAAATTAGAAGGAGTGGTGAAAGGATCAAAGGAAAATAAAATACAAAAAGATAAAAATAAGTTAAAAGCAGATAAAAATACTGAAATGATAGCAATAATAAATACTAAAAATCACATAGACAATACCCTAAGAACTTATAACAGAATAGAGAAGAAAAAACGGGAAGATCTTTCAAAAATCCGGAGATACGGAGGATCCCGGATTTACGCACTTTCTGCCGTGCCCTCAAAACATTCTTATTTCAGCAGGCTGATCTGGCCTAACCTCCCTTTTAATTGCTTTTAAATTTGTTTTATAAATTATTATTATTATTATTATTATTATTATTATTATTATTATTATTATTATTATTTATTTATTAAATTTGTATACCGCCCTTCTCCCGAAGGACTCAGGGCGGTGCACAGCCAAATTAAAATACATACAATACAAAATTTAAAATAATTTAAAACAGAATTAAATCCAATTGGCTTCCCGAAGTATTAAAACCCATTACCCTTAAAAACCCTTTAAAAATTTTAAGCCAGCCCAGCTTGCTGGAATAGGAAGGTCTTCAAAGCTCGACGGAAGGTACGGAGGTCTGGGATTAGTCGTATTCCTGGGGGGAGCTCGTTCCAGAGGGCGGGTGCCCCCACAGAGAAGGCCCTCCCCCTGGGGGCCGCCAGTCGGCATTGCTTGACCGACGGCACCCTAAGGAGGCCCTCTCTGTAGGACCGAATTGGCCGGTGGGAGGTTATCGGTGGCAGAAGGTGGTCTCGCAGATAGCCGGGCCCTAAGCCATGGAGTGCTTTAAAGGTGAGAACCAATACCTTGAAGCGCACCCGGAAGACCACCGGGAGCCAGTGCAGCTCGCGCAGGCAAGATGTAATTACCCGCGCGGCCGCATTCTGGACCAGCTGGAGCTTCCGAGTGCTCCTCAAGGGGAGCCCCATGTAGAGAGCATTGCAGTAGTCCAGGCGAGAGGTGACGAGGGCATGAGTGACCGTGCATAGGGAGTCCCGATCCAGAAAGGGACGCAACTGGCGTATCAGGCGAACCTGATAAAAAGCCCCCCTGGCCACGGCCGTCATATGTTCTTCTAAAGACAGCCGTGCATCCAGGAGGACGCCCAAGTTGCGAGCCCTCTCCGTGGGGGCCACTGACTCGCCGCCAATAGCCAGAGTTGGCACCAGCTGGCTATATCGGGACGCCAGCATCCACAGCCACTCGGTCTTGGAAGGGTTGAGTCGAAGCCTATTCCTCCCCATCCAGACCCGCACGGCCTCCAGGCACCGGGACATCACTTCAAGGGCATCGTTGGGGTGATCTGGGGTGGAGATGTACAGCTGAGTATCATCAGCGTACAGATGGTATCGCACCCCAAATCCACGGATGATCTCGCCCAGCGGCTTCACATAAATGTTGAACAGGAGAGGCGAGAGGACCGATTGGGGTGTTTTAAATTTGTTTTGGGCCAAAGTATTTAATGTATTTTAAAATGGTTTTTTAATGTTTGTACTATGTGTATTTTATCTTTTGGCTGTTCACCGCCCTGATTCCTTCGGGAGTAGGACGGTATATAAATTTAATAAATAAATTAATTAATAAATTAATAAAAAAATAATGAAAGGGTCATGGATGGATTTTCAAAAGATGCAGCAGAAGGAGATAAAGGGTAAAACAGAGGGAACACCCTGTTATTAAGCTGGTTATTAAGACCAGCTGCCTGCAATTACTGCAGGGTTCGAATCTCGCCAAGGCTCAAGGTTGACTCAGCCTTCCATCCTTTCTAAGGTAGGTGAAATGAGGACCCAGTTTGTGGGGGCAATAAGCTGACTTTGTATAAATATACAAAAGGATGAAGGCTATTGCTGAGCACATTGTAAGCCGCCCTGAGTCTTCGGAGAAGGGCGGCATATAAATCAAATTAAAAAACAAAAAACAAAAAAAACAATTAGTCTGTGTAAAAATGCTAGAAAGATATATAGGATTCCAAGAGAGAAACACAAAAGAATCACTAAAATATCAATAAATGTTGAAATTCTAAAAAGACTGAGAGATGATGGATAGAGATATAATATTTTGCATTCTGTCATAACTGTCAGAGTTTCTTGCAAAAACAAATCCAGAAGCACACACAGATAAACTGATGCAGCAGGATTCATTAATTTCTTTATACACACAATAATACATGAAGTAAGTTTATAATACCAACAGCAGATTCATAGTTTCATTTCAGCTCAGATCAGCAGACAAGTTTACACACACTGGTTTCAGTTTCTCTTTACAGACTCAGAAGCTGCAGACTAAGACACGCCCTGGCTCCAGTCTGCCTCAGCTCCCAATTGGCTGACTTAGTTGCTATGCCTATTCATTGGCTGACCTTGTTACCATGTCTTCATGGTATATTCATGAATATTCTGACAGTAACAATAGAAATAAGTGATCCTTTCATGGATCATTGCCTTGTCGTGGCAAAGGGGCTTGCGCAGCACAATGAAGCTATGAGCTATGCCGTGCAGGGCCACCCAAGACCATAGACCATAGCAGAGAGCTGTGACAAAACGTGATCCCCTGGAGAAGGAAATGACAACCCACTCCAGTATCTTTGCCATGAAAACCCCATGGACAGTACCAAAAGGCAAAAAGATATGATGCTGGAAGATGAGCCCCTCAGGTCGGAAGGTGTCCAATATGCTACTGGGGAAGAGTAAAGGGCTAGTACTAGTAGCACCAGAAAGAGTGAAGCGACTGGGCCAAAACTGAAAGGATGCTCAGGTGTGGATGCATCTGGTGGTGAAAGGAAAGTCCGATGCTGTAAAGATTTTTTCTCCATAGGAACCTGGAATGTAAGATCCATGAATCAAGCAAGCTGGACGTGGTCAAACAAGAGATGATAAAACTGAGCATCGACATCTTAGGAATCAGCAAACTAAAAGAGAATGGATGGATTTAATTCATATGACCATCAGGTATACTACTGTGGGCAAGAATCCCTCAGAAAAAATGGAGTAGCCTTCATAATCAATAAAAGAGTAGGAAAAGCAATACTGGGATACAATCCCGAAAATGACAGAGTGATCTCAGTTTGAATCCAAGGCAAACCATTCAATATCACAGTAATCCAAGTCTATGCCCCAACCACTGGTGCTGAAGGGGATGAAATTGACCAATTCTATGAAGCCCTATAGCACTTTATAGAATTAACACCAAAAAATGCCATCCTTATCATGGGGGATGGGAATACTAAAGTAGGAAGTCAAAAGATAACCAGAATAACAGGCAAGTTTGGCCTTGGAGTACAAAATGAAGCGGGACACAGGCTGATAGAATTCTGTCAAGATAATACGATGGTCATAGCAAGCACTTTTCCAACAACCCAAGAGATGATTCTACACATGGACATCACCAGACGGTCAACACAGAAATCAGATTGTCTATGTGCTCTGCAGCCAAAGATGGAGCAGCTCTATACAGTTAGTAAAAACAAGACCAGGAGCTGACTGTGGCTCAGATCATGAGCTTCTCGCTGCAAAATTTAGACTTAAATTGAAGAAAGTAGGGAAAAGCACTAGGCCACTCAGGTATGAACTAAATCATATCCCTGAAGAATATACGGTAGAGGTGACAAATAGATTTAAGGAATTAAATCTGATAGACAGAGTGTCTGAAGAACTATGGACGGAGGTTTGCAACATTATACAAGAGGTAACAATTAAAACCATCCCAAAGAAAAAGAAATGCAAGAAAGCAAAATGGCTGTCTGAGGAAGCCTTACAAATAGCTGAGGAAAGAAGGGAAGCGAAAGGCAAGGGAGAAAGAGAAAGAGGGGGACTTCTGGCTTTGTATTTTGCTAAAATACAAAGTCATGTTTAGATGGCTTATCTCCAAGGGGATGCTAATAATCTGGCAAGAAAAGAAATTTTGTACAGACTCTTTGGAAAAAGCACAAGAATTTTATGACCATTACATAAGTGGGGAGGATGAACAGGATAACAGAGAGGAAGCAGAAAACAAAAGCCAGGAGGAACAGATATCAGAGGAAAAAATCGTGAAACAAGACAGGGGAGAACGGAGGGAAAGAGAACAGCAGGAAAGAGAAGGAGCTAGAACAAGAGCACAAACTGAGACAAGAACAAGGAAAGGACCAACATTTGCATACAAATAACAGGATGGAAGACAAAATAAGGATGTTTTTAAACATCAATGTCATCAATTCACCTGCTAAACGAAAACAAACATTAATAAGACTCCAAAGAGAAAATATGGATATTATCTATTTGCAGGAGGCCCAGATTAAAGAAAAACACCATAATTTTTTAAAATACCCCAAATTAGCAAAATTGTATCTGGCATTGGCACAGAAAAAGAAAAGAGGGATAGCAGTATATATAAAAGATTGGTTAAATTCAAGAAAAATATTTACTGATAAAGAAGGTAAAATCTTGATGACAGAAATAACAAATCAAAAACAAATTCTTTTAGTGACAATCTATGCACCAAATACAAACCAGATTTTTTTTAACAATAAACTACTCAGGAAAATAAATGAATTAGATTGTGAAAATGTCTACGTTATAGGTGACTTCAATGTGGTGGTAGACAATAAAGGTGATTACAGGAGTACAAAGAAAAATAAACAGAAAAGATGAAAACTACCGGGTACGTTTTTTGAAATGGTGCAAGAATTAAACATAAGAGATGCATCGAGAAAATTAAAACCAGGGAAAAAACAATATACGTTCTTTTCCCACCCCCATAGTTCGTGATCTCGAATAGACATGGCATGGATGAATCCAGAACTGATTAATAATTTAGAGCATGAGTCCTCAAATTACGGCCCGCGGGCCACATGTGGCCCACTGAAGCAATTAATCTGGCCCGCGGAGCACCACAAGGTTGCCCTGCCCACATCACCCCACCCACATCGCCCCACCCACCCTTCAGCAGAGCACAGGACTTGCCTTTGGAAGCCCTGCGGGCTGGAACCGAAAGGTAAGCTCAACAATTTTAGCCTGCAGAATGCTTCTGGAGGTGAGTGTGGGTGTGCGAAAGGAAGCCAAAAAACAGGCAAAAATGGCCCGTTTTTGGCCAAAAATGAGCTGTTTTGGCCTGCAGAATGCTTTTGGAGATGGGGGGGGTGGTGAAAGGAAAAAAAAAGTCAAAAACGGCCCATTTTTAGCCACAAAACGAGCCATTTTTGCCTGGTTTTAGCCTGGAGAATGCTTCTGGAGGTGGATGAGTGTGTGAAAGGAGGCTGAAAAATGGGCAAAAACGGCCTGTTTTTCACCTTCCCTGCCTCCAGAAGATAGAGATAGATAGATAGATAGATTGAGAGAGAGAGAGAGAGAGAGAGAGAGAGAGACAGATTTCTCAAGCTCCTTGGTGCTGAGGAGAATTGCTGCAAAACTGAGTTTCCTGAAGTGGACGACTAGACTCCTAAACGACTGAAAAAAACAATCTAATAAAAAGAAAAGACAACCAAAAGAGCAACATGCAAACAAAAGCAAATAAAACACCCCCAGGAGCAAATCAAATTAAAGTTTAATTTGTGTGCGTTGTTCAATGGACTGTTAAATTGGCCACACCCACCTAGTCACATGACCACCTAGCCATGCCTACCCAACCAATCTGTCCCCCCAACAGTCTGAGGGACCGTGAATTGGCCCCCTTTTTAAAAAGTTTGAGAACCCCTGATTTAGAGGATATAGAGATCTCGCCAAATACCTGGGCAGATCATAACCTGGTAATAGTAAAATGGAAAGGTCAGAGAAAAAAAAATGAGATGGGCCCTAAATCAGAGAATTGTAAAAGAAAAACCATACGAACAAACAATGGAAAAGGAATTGAATATTTTCTTCAAGGAGAACACAAAAGAGCAAACAATACTACAGAACCTATGGGACACTACCAAGGCACACACACAGGGAATAACAATAGTTTATGTACCAAGGAGAAATAAGGAGAAAAGGAAACAACAAATGCTACTACAGGAGAAACTCAAAATATTGGAAACAGCACTGTAGAAAGAACAGCAGAATGACAGAATGAATTAAGAAAGAGACTTAACGAAGCATAAAATTAATTTAACACAACAAGAAGCAATGATATGGAATATAAAAATGACAAAACAAAATTATTTCAAAATAGCGAATAAACCTGGAAGATGGCTGACCCATAAATTGAAGAAGGAAAAAACAAGAAAGTTGATACAGCACCTACAGGAAGAACGTAGGAATTTGCATCAGGAATAGAGGAAAAAAATATATTATCCATAATTACTTTCAAACATTATACAGTCAAGAAAATATCTTAGAAGAAAATATTAAAAAGTACAAGAGAGTAACCTGCCTAACATATCAGAGGAAGCTAGCGAAATGTTAAATGATAAAATAACTTTAATAGAGATGGAGGCAATTAAGAAACAAAAAAACAATAAAACACCAGGACCAGATGGGATCCCCGTGGAAATATATAAAAAGTTTCAAGAATTATTGGACTATAGTATAATTATTATGTATAATGAAATATTAGAGCGAGCTACAATGCCAAACTCATGGACCGAGGTATTCATAACACTAATTCTGGAAGAAGATACAGATAATCAATTTATTAAAAATTATAGGCCAATCTCGCTGCTGAATGCCGACTATAAAATTTTTGCGATGATTATAGCGGAAAGACTAAAAAGAATAGTAAATAAGATTATTCATTCGGACCAAAAAGTATTTTTACCCAAGAGACAAATAAGAAATAACACAAGAATCATAATGAATGTATTAGAGTACTATGAAGCCCACCCTTAAAAACAATTAGCACTAGTAATGGTGGACGTGCAAAAGGCTTTTGATCATTTAAATTGGCAATTTCTAATCACACAATTAACCACTATGAAATTTGGAGAAAAATTTATCAGAATGATCAAGGCAATATATTCAAATCAAACAGTGAAAAAAATGGTACACGGGGTTAAAAATAAAAAAGAAGAGTACAAAACACAGACATTTACAGATGACATGGCTCTCATAATAGAAGACCCCCTTGAAACAGGAGAAATATTAATTCAGGAAATAGAGAAATTTGGAAAGGTTGCTGGTTTAAAAATAAATAAAAACAAAATGAAGATAATAACCAAAAATGTCATACAAAGTCAAAATAAGAAATTAGAGAGGATATTAGAAATTCAAGTAGTGAAAAAGGTAAAATATCTCGGAATCTGGCTGACAGCAAAAATTTCCTCCATAAAAGAAGATACTCAAAACTATTACAACAAATTCAAAAGAACTTGGAGAATTGAGTGAAACTACAAATATCCCTGGTCAGAAGAATTGCGACCATAAAATGAACGTTGGGTTTACCTTGAATGTTCCATCTAGGTGCACTGCTGGAGTGTCCAAGCCTGGGCTCCTGTCAGTCAGATATGATGTCACTGGGTTGGAATTTCTTTGGCCATGCCCTCCATCTTCCGGCCGAGCCTTCAGTTTTTTCAACAAAACCGGAACCATGGAAGACGCCATCTGATCAAAACCGACCACTCCTGGACCCCGGACCAGCACAAGCCAGGGTGGGATTTGGACACTCCAGCAGTGCACCTAGATGGAACGTTCAAGGTAAGCCCAACGTTCAATCTCCTGTGCACTGCTTGGAGTGTCCAAGCCTGGGATATACCCAAGCTAAGTCGAAGAAGGGAGGGAAGCAGATCGGTCCAGGGTCCCCTCGGCCGGTAGGACTCTCTGTAAGACACGCCTCTCAAACGCTGCTTCGGCTGATGCGAACTGGTCCAACTTGTAGTGCCTCACGAACGGCGAAGGAGATGTCAAAGTAGCGGCTCTGCAGATCTCCAAGATGGAGGCTTGAGTAGCCCAAGCAGCTGAAGTGGCCGCACTACGAGTAGAGTGTGCCGTAATGTGACGCGGCACTGGACGAGCTTGATGTTCATAGGCCAATGCGATGCAAGCCTTGAGCCAGCGACCAACTGTAGATAGTGAAACTTTCTTCCCCATTGACCTGGGCTGAAACGAAACAAACAGGGCCTCTGTCCGTCGAAACGAGGCTGTCCTTTTGACATAGCGTCGCAAGGCTCTGCGCACATCAAGGGTATGCCAGCGCTTCTCAGTCTGATTCCTAGGATTAGGGCAAAAATCTGGTAAAATAAGTTCCTGTGCCCTATGGAATCAAGAATTAACTTTCGGAACAAATGTAGGGTCCAGCCTTAAAATGACCCGGTCCGGATGAAAAATGCACATATCCTGGCGGACCGAAAGTGCCGCCAACTCAGAAACTCTGCGTGCAGAAGTAATAGCCACTAAAAAGGCAACTTTAAATGTGAATAACCGAAAAGTGGAAGATCTTAAAGTTCAAAAGGAGGCGAGGTGAGCGCCTGCAAAACTAGAGAAAGGTCCCAAGTTGGGTAACGGTGGACCACGGGCGGCAACAAGTTGGCAGCACCTTTCAAGAAACTGTGAACCTTGGGATGGTGTGAAAGAGAAATAGGACCCTCACCTGGTAAAACAGTTGCCAAGGCAGCAACCTGACGACACAGCGTATTAGTGGACAGCTTCTTCAAGCTGTGCTGCAAAAAGGCGAGAACCTGCGGGACCGTTGCAGCTGTTGGTACGAAGGAATTCTTTGTGCACCAGCGACAAAACACCGCCCAGGTGGCCTGGTAGAAGCGAAGCGTTGACTACTTCTGAGAAGCTAAAATAGTGGAAATTACCTCGGAGGGGTAGTGTTACCTCTGGAGAGTTTCCCGCTCAATCGCCAGGCGGTTAACTGGAGCCATTGAGGGTCTGGATGTTGAAGAGTGCCCTGACTGAGGGAGACCCGGTGCAGTGGCAACCTCCAGGGGCGCTCCGTTGAAAGGGACATGAGGTCTGCGAACCATGGACGTCTCGGCCAGTACGGCGCCACTAGTAACACCTCCGCCTGTTCCACCAGAATCTTCCCAATCACCTTCTGGAGCAGGGGAATCGGGGGAAATGTGTACAGCAATCCGGTTGGCCACGGGCAGCGAAGGGCATTGACCCCTTCGGCCGCTGGAGTCCAAAATCTGGTGAAAAACCTCAGAAGATGAGCATTTTGAGGGGTAGCAAACAAGTCCAGGATCGGGTCCCCGAAACGAACAGTGATGAGATGAAACAGGTCCGGGTGAAGACGCCATTCGGCCTGGTCTATCGTAGTCCGGCTCAACCAATCTGCTGTGGAGTTGGACGTCCCGGCGATGTGTTCTTCTTTCAAGGACCGAAGATGTCGTTCCGCCCAGAGACACAGCCGCCTCGCCTCGCGCATGAGGATCTTTGAATGGGTGCTGCCCTGCCGGTTGACATGCGCCTTGGCCGTGACATTGCCTGTGAGAAGTAGAACATATTGATCCAACAGCTTGGCCCGAAAGTGTCGAAGCGCCAGGTGCGCTGCCCTCAGCTCCAGCCAGTTGATGTCGTTCTGGAGATCTTCCTGAGACCAACGCCCTTGCGTCACGGAGGCTCCCAGATGCGCTCCCCAACCGAAGAGACTGGCGTCCGACGTCAAAACCAGTCTGGGAGGGTCCCGAAACAGACATCCTTTCTCCAAGGCTACCGACAGCCGCCAGTCCAAGGAGCGAAGCACCTGTGGAGGAACCCGGACCTTGCCTAGAGAATTGCTGCTCCCTGAATACTGACTGGGAAGTAGGAACCATTGTAAGGCTGTGGTATGAAACCGAGCCCAGGGAACTATGGCAAGACAAGATATTATCTTTCCCAATAGTTGAGACAGGAGAAGAAGGGGCACAGTGCCAGACGCCTGAATCTGCCCTATCAACTGTCTGATGCTGTTCTTGCATTCCTGCGACAGAAACACCTGAGATAACTGGGTGTCTCTTACCGCCCCCAAATGCACCAGTCTGGTGGATGGAGTCAGATGGCTTTTCTCCCAGTTTATTGAGAAGCCATGATCCTGCAGGGTCTGGATGGTAAGATGAAGGTCTCGCTGTGCCTGACTGGGAGACGATGACTGGATCAGCACATCGTCCAGGTAACACTGCAGGCGGACTGGATGGGCCCGCAAACGAGCTGCCACCACGTCTAGTAATTTGGTGAAGGTGTGGGGTGCTGATGATAGGCCGAAGGGAAGGGCCCGGTATTGCCAATGACAGCCCGCAAAGGCAAACCTGAGAAACCTCCTGTGGGATAACCTTATGGGCACATGAAGGTAAGCCTCCTTGAGGTCTATTGACGTTAAGAGATCCCCATGTCTGAGGCCTCCCAGGATCGAATGCAGAGAATGCATCTTGAACCTCTTGTATTGAACGTGAATGTTGAGGTCTTTCAGATTCAAAATAGCCCTTTGGCCCCCCGAACTCTTTGGCACCAGAAAGAGTATGGAGTAGAATCCGAAACCCCTTTGACCAATCGGTACCGGTTCTATGGCAGCAATATCCAGCAAATGCTGAATTTCGGTCTCCATCATGGCCCTCTTGGTGGCATCCCTGGGAACTGGACACTGAATGAAACGATGAGGGGGTCTGGAACAAAATTCTAATGTTAGTCTGAGAGTCACAGTTTGTAAAGCCCACGCGTCCGTGGTGGAATTCCTCCACTGGTCGGCAAACACCTTCAACCTGCCGCCAATGGGAATGTGGGCCCAAGAGTCACTTGGAATGACGATAGGGGCGTCCCCCTGAACCCCTGTAGGGGCGTCTGAACTGTGATTGCCGAGATCTATCTCGGAATCCTGATCTGTCATGAGGTCTATCTCCTCCCTGGAAATATGGTCGCTGAGATTGGGAGGCGGAGAACCCCACCTCCGCACTCCGAAAGGACTGCCTATGGTAGTAAGGAGCCTGTCTCCTATCATATCTCCTATTCAGCTGTGGCAACACCTTCCTCTTGTCCTTCCCTTCTACTAGGATGGGATCTAACACATCACCAAACAGCTGTTGTCCTTTAAAAGGTGCAGCTGCCAGCCGGCCCTTAGACCTAACATCTGCTTGCCATTGGCATAGCCATAACAAGCGTCTAGACGCCACATTGGAAGCTAAAGCCCTGGATGCGAATTTTGCCGCAGTAATGGAGGCATCAGCTGTGTATTCAGTAGCGGCAATCAACTTACTAAGGCCCTGTTGCAGGCGGGTACCCTCAGGGGAAACCCTGGTCTGAAGCTGTTTGAACCAGAGGAGTGAAGTTCTGGCCATGAAGGAAGCTGCAGTACCAGATCTAATCGCCCAAGCCGCGGCCTGATGAGTTTTGCGCGCGGCCAAATCTGCCTTCCTATCCTCAGATTTCAATCCTTCTGCGTTATCAGAGGGAAGAAAGAGGCCGAAGCCAAATTAGTCAAGGGGGAATCCACAGTAGGAATCTGGAGAAGATCCTCAAGTTCCTTCTCTACAGAAAACAACTTCTTATCCATGCCACTAGGAGGAGAAACAGAAATAGGGTATTCCCATTGCCTCTTAATTGTATCCACAAAGAACTGTGGAGATGGGATAACCTCCTGAGTAGTGACCTGTTCTGAAAACAGGCTGGCGCACAAATCCTGAGAATCCCTAGGGGCAGAAGTAGATTTATCCACCTGGCCCATATTAGCAGTCATCTTAGCCTTCATTAATAAAGTTCTGAAAAGGTGAGGTTTGAATAAACCAGAATAAGTAGGCTTATCCTGAGAAAGGCTTTCATCCCCAGACATCTCAAATTCACCTAATTCCTCCTCACCTACCAGGGAATCTTCACTGTGAATAGATTGAGTATCCTGATAGGATTCCTCCCTGTAATCCCTATGTCTAGCTGAATGAGTCACAGGGTCTGCCCTGGAAGGCCTTGGGTGAGCAGGAGCTGAAAAACCCCTCTGGGCTAATGCCTCATCAATGCCTTGAGTAATGGTTTGCACAATGGCAAAACGTAAGTCTGAGGACAAAACCTGCTGTGCAGGCTCCTGTGGGTGGAGCCCTGCTGCTGTGGGCATAAAAGTAGCTGAAAGAGCAGGGCCCTGAGCATCTGGGGCCTGGGAAGGCACAGGAGTGGGCTGAATTTATTTATTTATTTATTTATTATATTTCTATACCGCCTTTCTCCCGTAGGACTCAAGGCGGTGTACAGTCAAGGAAAATATAGACATGCAAACATCATAAAATTGCTAATTAAAATTATTACTTAGTTTGGTCAATTAAATAAAACCCAGAATTAGATAACATTTTAAAAAAAAATCATTCACATGTTCATATGTTTAGCCCCGCCTGTTGAAACATCAGGGTCTTGAGGGCACGGCGGAAAGCACGGAGATCAGGGATATTCCGTATCTCCGGGGGCAGTTCATTCCAAAGGGTTGGAGCCCTCACAGAGAAGGCCCTCCCCCTGGGAGTCGCCAGTCGGCATAATTTGACTGATGGCACCCTGAGTAGTCCCTCCCTGTGAGAACGAACTGGTCGGTGGGAGGCTATTGGTGGCAAAAGACGGTCTCGTAGGTACCCAGGTCCTAAGCCATGGAGCGCTTTAAAGGTGATAACTAACACCTTGAATCGCACCCGGAAGACCACCGGGAGCCAGTGCAGCTTGCGTAGGAGAGGTGTTACATGGGCGTAATGAGCTGCGCCCATAATCACCCGTGCGGCTACATTCTGGACCAGTTGGAGCCTCCGGGTGCTTTTCAAGGGGAGCCCCATGTAGAGAGCATTACAGTAGTCCATACGGGAGGTAACTAGGGCATGAGTGACCGTGCGCAAGGCGTCCCGATCCAGAAAGAATAGTAGTCAAGACATGACCTTTCTGAAAAGGAACAGCGTGAAACTCCTGTTGTTCCTGAACAATAGTGGGAGACCAGTTAGGTTGCTCCTCTTGAGGCCCTTGATTTATAATAACAGTGGGAAAAATATGGGGAGCCCCACCTTGATCCCCTGACACCACAGGGGATTTAGAAGCAGCCTGCAGTTGGGCTTTTGCAAAATGTTTTTCTAAAGCTTTTTGCCTTCTCAAGGCATCTTTATCAGCAGCTGCAGATGATTTAGATTGTTTAGCCTGGGTGTTAGCAGAATGCTTACTGGATCTCAATCTTCTAGAGCCTTCAGGCTGAGGTTGAGGAGCATAAGTTTCCTCAGAATCACTACTATTGGCCATAATGGACACAATATAACAATCAAAATAAGGCAAATGAAAAGGATTACTCACTGCGCAGTTCAGGGCTTATAATGAATTGCTAAACCGGCAACACGGTTTTTTTACAATAATCAGGTGGCAGCAGCAGCAGCAAGAAAGAGCAGCCCAAGTAAATACTGGAACATGTTTACTTGCATGAGCAGAAGCAGATCCGGCTCTCCAAAGCTGCAATCCTCTCAGTTTTCGCCCAGCTGCCTTCCACAATACTTTGCTGTGCCTTTAAGCCCAAACAAAATGGCCACCACCAGCGAAATGGTGACAATTGGCCATGCGGTCAGCACACTCTCTCTCCTGCAGCAATCCGCGGCGAAATCTGAAGCCTCGGACTCCCCCATGCTTTAAAAGGCTTCCCCAAGCCTTTCCTGTGATCCTGGCTGCACTTAGAGAAAACGGCCGACTGGGAGCAATCTATTAGCCTCCTCTGCAGAGCACTCAGGTGCTGACTCACACTCACTCACTCACCCAAGCTGAATTCAAAAGGCTCGCTTTTTTTTTTTTGAAGAATTAAAGAAATTGGCCAAATTAACTAAGAAAAATACCTTTAAATTTAAATAAATTTAAGAGCTAACTCTAACAAGACTTTCTTCTGACTGAGTTGGAAAAACTGAAGGCTCGGCCGGAAGATGGAGGGTGTGGCCAAAGAAATTCCAACCCAGTGACATCATATCTGACTGACAGGAGCCCAGGCTTGGACACTCCAAGCAGTGCACAGGAGATATGAATATTTTACCAAAAATTCTATGTCTATTCCAGACTATACCTATAAAATTAGGGGAAAAGGTTTTTAAAGAATTAAATAAAATAACTGCAAAATTTATTTGGCTGGGGAAAAAAGCTAGAATTACTCCTACAGGATTCCAGAACTAAAGGAGGCTTTGGTCTCCCAGACTGGGAGCTTTATTATCAGGCGGCAGCTGTAGCATGGTTTAAAGAGTGGATAATTCTAAAAAATAGAAGAATATTAACAATAGAAGGATATGATTTACAGCAGGTATGGCACACCTTTATTTGGGAGGGGAAAAATAAAACCCATAAATATTTTCAGAGACACCAGGTGAGAGATGCTTTATTAGAGATTTGGCTGAAAATTAAAAGAAATTTCTATACAAAAATTTCTAGATGGATATCAACCATGGAAGCAATGGTTTACCTTAATGTAAATTGATCCAAACAGGATAATAACTTATAAAGATTTATTAGATTGACAAAGGAAACTCACATCAAATCAGGATCTAAAAAAACAGGGATTTAAAATAGACTGATGTCCATACCTACAGATTCAAACAAGATATAAAAAAGATTCTGAACAATATGGGTTTCAAAATGAGCAACAAGAATTGGACAAAATATTAACAGGGACTGATGAAAAAATAATTACCAAAACATATAATTGCCTTAAATTCAAAATGGAAGAGGAAACTGAAAGAAACAGTGATAATTTGGGCTAAAAATTTTGGGTATAATATTGAATTGAAGCATTGGGAATAATTATGGGGAAAAAATTATGACAATGTTGGCTGCATACAAGGAGAATATTTACAAAATGTTTTATAAATGGCATTTCCCATGGCGAGATTAGCAAAAATGTTTCCCAATAGACCACCAAACTGCTGGAAATGTAACCACCAACAAGGGACCTACTATCACATGTGGTGGACATGTCCCAAAGCCAGGGAATATTGGACAAGAATCAAAAAATGGTTGGAGGAAATTATTGAAGAAAAATTTGATATGAAGCCAGAGTTATTTCTTTTGGGTATAATAAAAGGTAATATAAACAAAGAAATCCAATACATCGTGCTTCATATAATTACTGCAGCCAGAATTACATTCACCCAAAATTGGAAGCAAGAAAGCACTCCATCAAACGCAATGATTATAAAAAAAGGTACTAGAATACGCAGAAATGGACAAAATAACAATGGAATTAAGGGAAAGAGAGGAAACAGTGTATTATGAGACATGGAACAGATGGTATAATTGGCTTGAAAAGAAATCTAAAATTAATGTATAGTGAATATATAGCAAAGATAATAAATGGGAAAAATTTATATTTTAGATTTTTAGAGTGTAGTAGACATGTAAATATTGTATATATTATATAAATACACAACTATGAATTAAGAGTGTATATGTATAAAATAATAAGGCCTGTAGATAAGTTGAAATTAAGAAAAAATTCTGATAACAGAAAGCTTTAATAGTGTAATTGTGATTTTAAAGGTTAAAAATGTTGAATAAAAATTATTTTTTAAAAAAGAGAGAGGAAGATACACCCAATTAAATGCAGAATTCCAGAGAATAGTTAGAAGAGATAAGAATGCCTTCTTAAATGAACAGTGCAAAGAAATAGAAGAAAACAATACAATAGGGAGGACCAGAGATCTCTTCACGAAAATTGGAGGGATGAAGGGAATGTTTCATGCAAAGATGGGCATGATAAAGGACCAAAATGGCAGGGATTTAACACAGGCAGAAGAGATTAAGAAGAGATGGCAAAATTGCACAGAAGAACTATACAAGAACGAGCTTAACATCCTGATAACCACGATGGGGTGGTCACTGACCTCGAGCCAGACATCCTGGAATGCAAAGTCAAATGGGCCTTAGGAAGTCCACAACAAATCTAGTGGAGGAGACAGTATTCCAGCTGAGCTATTCAAAATCTTAAAAGACAATGCAGTAAAAGTGCTACACTCAATATGCCAGCAAATTTGGAAAACTCAACAGTGGCCACAGGATTGGAAAAGGTCAGTTTACATTCCAATTCCAAAGAAGGGCAGTGCCAAAGAATGGTCAAACTACCGTACGATTGCACTCATTTCACATGCTAGCAAAGTTATGCTCAAAATCCTACAAGCTAGGCTCTAGCAGTATGTGGATCAAGAACTACCAGAAGTGCAGGCAGGATTTCGAAGAGGCAGAGGAGCTAGAGATCAAATTGCCAACATACGCTGGATCATGGAGAAAGCCTGGGAGTTCCAGAAAAACATCTACTTCTGCTTCATTGACTATGCTAAAGCCTTTAATTGTGTGGATCACAACAAATTGTGGCAAGTTCTCAAAGAGATGGGAGTACCAGACCATCTTATTTGTCTCTTGATAAACCTGTATGCGGATCAAGAAGCAAGAGTGAGAACGACATGGACCCACTGATTGGTTCAAAATTGAGAAAGGAGTTTGGCAAGGCTGTAAACTGTCGCCCTGCCTATTTAACTTATATGCAGAGCACATGAGAAAGGCGGGGCTAGATGAATCACAAGTTGGAATTAAGATTGCCAGGAGAAATATCAACAACCTCAGATATGCAGATGATACCACTCTAAAGGCAGAAAGCGAAGAGGAACTAAAGAGCTTCTTGATGTGGGTGAAGGATGAGAGTGCAAAAATTGGCTTGAAACTCAACATTAAGAAAACTAAGATCATGGCATCGGCTCTCTCAATTCCTGGCAAATAGATGGGGAAGAAATGGAGGTAGTGACAGATTTTATTTTCCTAGGCTCCAAGATCATCGCAGATGGGGACTGCAGCCAAGAAATTAAAAGATGCTTACTCCTGGGGAGGAAAGCTATGGCAAATCTAGACAGCATACTAAAAAGCAGAGACATCACCCTGCCAACAAAAGCGCATATAGTCAAGGCTATGGTTTTCCCAGTTGCCATGTATGTCTGTGAAAGTTGGACCATACGAAAGGCTGAGCGCCAAAGAATTGAATCCATTGAACTATGGTGCTGGAGAAGATTCCTGCAAGTCCCTTGGACTGCAAGGCAATCAAACCGGTCAGTCCTAGAGGAGATCTACCCTGACTGCTCTTTAGAAGGCCAGATCTTGAAGATGAAATGCAATTATTTTGGCCACCTAATGAGAAGGAAGGACTCACTGGAGAAGAGCCAATGCTGGAAAAGATTTTTTTTCTTTTTTTTCTTGTTTTGTTATCTTTTTCTTTTTATTGAAAAATTTTACAAAAAAACAAGAATTTTCTTCCCCCCCATGTTCCCCCCACCCTTTCCCTCCCCTCATCCCACCCTCCACCCCAGACTTCCCAGAGCAAAATACAAGGTATTTCATTTAACATCAGGGAGCGCGGGAAGACCCCTTGCAAGGGCAGGCTGAGGATTTTGCACAGTATCTGCACGATAAAATCGCTCAGATTCGGGAAGGCTTGGACTCTGACTGGGTAGATCCTGGCGGGGTGACTGAGGCTGGTCTTGAGAATGTTATCTGGGATGAGTTCGACCCTGTGACTCCTGAGGACGTGGACAGGATCCTGGGGAGGTTAAACGCAACCACATGTTTATTGGACCCGTGCCCCTCCTGGCTGGTACTGGCCACCCGGGAGGTAACATGAGGCTGGCTCCAGAGGATTATAAATGCTTCTCTGAGAGAGGGTTTCTTGCCTCCCGCCTTGAAAGAGGCGGTGGTGAGGCCCCTCCTCAGGAAGCCTTCTCTGGACCCGGCCGTTTTGGCAAACTACCGTCCGGTCTCCAACCTTTGTTTTGTTGCGAAGGTTGTGGAGAGTGTGGTTGCGCGATAACTCCCACAGTTCCTGGATGAAACCGTCTATCTAGATCTGTGCCAGTCCGGCTTCAGGCCTGGGTACAGCACGGAGACGGGATTGGTCGCATTGGTGGATGATCTCTGGAGGGCCCGGGACAGGGGTTGTTCCTCTGTTCTGGTCCTGTTAGACCTCTCAGCGGCTTTTGACACCATCGACCATGGTATCATGCTGCG
Organism: Arizona elegans; assembly: GCA_022577455.1. Lineage (NCBI taxonomy): Eukaryota > Metazoa > Chordata > Lepidosauria > Squamata > Colubridae > Arizona > Arizona elegans. The sequence continues at coordinate 165,008,199 of JAKOOJ010000001.1, forward strand.
CCGGCTGGAGGGATTGGGGGTGGGAGGCACCGTGCTGCGGTGGTTCTCCTCCTATCTCTCTGACCGGTTGCAGTCTGTGTTGGCAGGGGGGCAGAGGTCGACCTCGAGGCGCCTTGCTTGCGGGGTGCCGCAAGGGTTGGTCCTCTCGCCGCTCTTGTTCAAGATTTATGTGAAGCCGCTGGGTGAGATCATCCGTGGTTTTGGGGTGCGATGCCACCTGTACGCTGATGACACTCAGCTGTACATTTCCACCCTAGACCACCCCAATGATGCCCTCGAAGTGATGTCCCAGTGTCTGGAGGCCGTGTGGGTCTGGATGGGGAGGAACAGGCTTCGGCTCAATCCTTCCAAGACCGAGTGGCTTTGGATGCCGGCGTCCCGGTATAGCCAGCTGGTGCCATCGCTGGCTATTGGGGGCGAGTCACTGACCCCCACAGAGGGGGCTCGCAACTTGGGCGTCCTCCTGGACACACGGCTGTCTTTAGAAGAGCATATGACGGCCGTGGCCAGGGGGGCTTTTTATCAGGTTCGCCTGATATGCCAGTTGCGCCCCTTTCTGGATCGGGACTCCTTGTGCACAGTCACTCATGCCTTGGTTACGTCACGCCTGGACTACTGTAACGCTCTCTACATGGGGCTCCCCCTGAGGAGCACCCGGAGGCTCCAGCTGGTGCAGAATGTGGCCGCGCGGGTGATTATGGGAGCGACGCGCTCCCACGTAACACCTCTCCTGCGCGAGCTGCATTGGCTCCCGGTGGTTTTCCAGGTGCGCTTTAAGGTTTTGGTTCTCATCTTTAAAGCGGTCCATGGCTTAGGGCCAGGGTATTTGCGAGACCGCCTGCTGCTACCGATAACCTCCCACCGGCCAATACGCTCTCACAGAGAGGGCCTCCTCGGGGTGCCGTCGGTCAGGCAATGTCGGCTGGCGGCTCCCAGGGGGCGAGCCTTCTCTGTGGGGGCACCCGCCCTGTGGAATGAGCTGCCTCCTGGAATACGACTGATCCCGGACCTCCGTACCTTCTGTAAAGCCCTGAAGACGTTTTTATTTCATCAAGCTGGCCTAGCCTAAATGGTTTTTAATTGGGATTTTAAATTTTATGGATTTGGGGGTTTTAAATTGGGTAGCCAGTGATTTAATTCTTTTAATTATCTTAACTTTTGCATTTGTATGTTTTTTAAGTTTGGCTGTTCACCGCCCTGAGTCCCTTCCAGGAGAAGGGCGGTATACAAATTAAATAAATAAATAAATAAACAATCATAAACTAGATTAACCTACTTTTCCTCAGACTACTAACTCCCCCCCTGAAACCTTAACTCCACTATAGATAACATAATACTGTACAGTTTCTCCATTCCCCACCTGTTGGGGTAAATCATTGCCTCTACCGTAGAAAGCCAGATTGGGACTTTGGTATAGTATCTCTGCCTGATCCCCACCCACGTTTGTATTAGGGAGTCCCTGATTTTATGCCTGTGGAAATAAGTTTTCTTTTTATTGTCTTTGTCCCATAGATATGCATGCCACCCTTTCTGTAGGTCATGTCCTTCTAACACTAAAATTCTCTTATTCTCCAAGGTGATCCAATCCTTTATCCATATCAACTTTGCCGCTCTATAATACGTTTCCCAATTAGGGAGTCCAAGTCCTCCCATGTTCCTTTTTTCCTGTAGAATTTTAAGTGAGATCCTTGATTTTTTCCCTTCCCAAACAAATTCCCTAATGGTCTTATTTAATTCTAAAAAATTTTTTTTCTCTAAAATTACTGGTAGGTTTTGATATAAAAATAAGATCTTGGGGAGAATGTTCATCTTGATTGCCGCAATTTTGCCTATAAGTGATAATTTAACCTTTTTCCATCTATCCAAATCTTGTTTTAATTTATTAATTAATGGGGTATAATTATCTTCTTTTAGGGAAGAGCACCTTTTGGTTAACCAAATTCCTAGGTATTTTATTTTTGGGACCACTTGTAGGCCCAAAATTTCTTCTATCTCTTTCTTCTGCGACTCAGTTACATTTTTAGTAAGTATTTTGGTTTTAGATTTGTTCAGTTTAAGGCCTGCCACCTCTCCATATTTACCCAATTCCTCTAGTACTTTTTGTCCAGATATCAATGGATCTTCTAATATTAGCGCCACGTTGTCCGCAAAGGCTTGTGTTTTATAAATCTCTTTTCTAATTCTTAGGCCTTTGATTTCCTCGTTGTTTCTAATGTTTCGTAGCAAAACTTCCAGGGCCAAAATGAATAGTAGCGGTGACAAGGGGCAGCCTTGCCTTACTCCTTTCTTAATTTGGAAAGTTCTTGTCCTGTCTCCATTTACTAAAATGCTCGCCCTCTGATTGTCATAGATAGTTTTTATCATTTTTTCGAAGTTTTGCCCAAATCCCATTATTTTAATTTGTTTGGTCATAAAATTCCAATTTAGATTGTCGAATGCCTTTTGGGCATCCAAAAAGACTAAGGCCAACTGCTTTTCTGGGTGTTCTTCATAGTATTCTAGAGTGTCTAGTACAATTCTCAAATTATCCCTAATTTGTCGTCCCGGGAGAAAACCCTTTTGATCTTTATGAATCCAATTATTTAATCTTTTTTTAGTTCTTTCTGCCATTATACACATAAATAATTTGTAATCAGTGTTTAGAAGTGAGATTGGTCTGTAGTTTTGAATTTTTTGGGGGTCGGTACCTTCTTTCGGCAGCAGTGTAACATGAGCTTCCCTCCATGAGTCAGGAATTTTTGAGCCCGTCAAAATCTCATTAAAAATTTCCATTAATTTTGGTTGTAGAATTTCTTCCAATTTTTTGTATATTTCTCCTGGGAATCCGTCTGGGCCAGGTGATTTGTTGTTTTTGAGTTTGGACAGGGCTTTTTTGAACTCTTCGGTTGTTATCTTAGCATTGAGCATCTCCTTCTCTTCCTCTGTTATTTGTGGGAGCTCCGCCTCTGCTAAATATTGATCTATTTTCCCCTCCGAGGTCTCCTCTTCTTTATATAGGGATTCATAGTACTCTCTCACTCTTTCTAATTTATCTTCTTCTTTATTTAAGAGATTTCCCTCCGCATCTTCTAATATCTGGATTGTCCCTTTTTCATTTTCCTTTTTTAATTTATAGGCCAGCCACCTGCCCGATTTATTAGCGTTCTCAAAATAGTGCTGTTTTGTTCTTTTTATTTTTTGGGCTAGCTCTTCTTGATCTAGAATGTTTAATTTATGTCTCCACACCATCCAATTTTCCTTTGCTACAGTGTCACCAGGCATTTTTTGGAGTTTCCTTTCTGCTTCATCTAGATGTTTGATGAGATCTTCCCTGGATTTTCTTTTTAATTTGTTTTTATATGCAGAGTAAGATATTATTATCCCTCGGCGCCGCCAAAAATCTATAGCCTTTTCTCACCTCCCTCACTCTTCTCGGAAATCTGTTTCAGTATTATCACTTCTTTTCCTCTGTATGTTATTTGACCGTCCCTCGCCATATTGTATAAGATGTCTTTTACTTTCTTTCTTGCGAATCTAATATGAACTTCTCTGGGAAGCCTATTTCTCCTCGCATAGTTTGTTTGCACTCTATAGACGTCGTCCAGTTCTCTAATAATCTCACGTTTGTCTTGTTGGAGTATTTCTGCAATTAATTCTGCCATCTTCTCTCCCAAGTCCTCGTCTTTATCTTCTTCCACATTTTGGAAGCGCAAGTAGAACGACGCCCTATCCATCTCTAATTGTATTAATGAGTCTTCTAGTTCCTTATTTTGCATCGTCAGCGTCTGATCTACCATGTCCAGCTTCTTCTCATTTTGTTCTATTTTTTGCTCCGCCTTCTGGATCCTTTGTTCATTGTTCGAAATTGAGACTTGAATCTCATTCATCTTCTGGTCCAGTTGGTGGAGATCTGTTTTTAGTTCGGTGTGATTATTAGACATTTTCTCCTGCATGGCCATCATCGTTTCTTGAATTAATGTCAGTGTTGACTGTACTGTTAGTAATGTTGGTGTTGCTATGGCCTTGTCCGTTTTTTGTGATCCTTCCATTGATTTTTGGATAGCCGGGGAGGTCATGGATATGGTGGGATTTGAGGGGGTCTTCTTCCCTGTTTTCAGGATCGTCGATGATATGCTCGTCATTTCTTCCAGGATTATTTTTTGTTCTCTAATTATTTTCTCGATGTTTCTCCAAATTTTCATACACTGGCTGTTACCTCTTTTTATATTTCTTCAGCGTATAGGGGGCAATTTTTTATCAAACAATGTCTATTTATCAGTCTATATCACTTCCAGTCTCTATCTTAAATAGAATTAACAATCACTATCAATTTATCAATCTACCTCACTTCCAATCAATATCTTACGTGAATAACAAGAGTTAATTCATAACTTATAATTATGTAATTATAATAATAATTAATTTGTGTAATAAATAGTAATTAATTAATAGAAGCTTATTTCTACTTATTACTACTTATTTCTACTTCTACTTATTAGTGATTAATTCAAGACCTAGTAGTTCAAATCACAATAACACAATTGCTCCTAGGTAAATCTATAATCAGTAGCTGAAATTTATGTCTAAATTACTGCTTAAAAAAAGTTATTAATTCAAATTTCCATACTTCTAATTACCAATAAGTTAATATATGTAAGTATTATAATTCTAATATAGCAATATATATGTAAGAAATATGAAATATATGAAGATAGTATTTGTACAGGTAAATGTAGATAAATATAATATAATTAAGTGCAATTAAATAGTTAAATAAGTAGGTATAAATCTAATAGACTCTATAAAGGTATATCTTATATATAAGCAATTGATTACTATAGAGATTTACGCTTCTTGTTAATAACAGTGTTAATATGCAGAAGGTCAAAATATCAAAAAAAAAGAGTTTTGTTTTTTTTTCAGGAAAAAGAGGAAAAAGGGGAGGAAATTATCCAAGTTTTAGTTGGGAACAAGCAGATATTTCCAAGGGTAAGGGGGTGGTATCCTTTCTCACACCGCCGCCGGTTTCCTCCAGTCCTTTCTTCTTCCCCCGTTTACTCCGCCACAGTCAAAACTCTATGGTAAGCCTCGGAGCTAGGTCGTCTCTGTGCCTGTCCTTTTCAATTTGCACTGTCAGATTTCTTCAATGGATGCATTTCCTGTTCTCTGGAACAATTAGAAAGAGTCCAATCTCCGATTTAGTTCATCTCTCTGCTTTAACTAGCAAATAAAAAAGAAATTTCTTCTGGATTCTTTTAGCTTCCTTACTCCCTGCGCCCACCGATCCTCTTCTTGTGCAGGCAATTTAGCGTCCTCGGTTTCTTATTCTTCGCGCCGGCTTGTCGAGCTCCGTGATCTTTCAGACTATTTTCCACTCTCCGTCGCCGCTCTTTTCCATTTAAAACCTTTCCGCCTGACTCCGCCGGCCCCTTACTGATGTTCGCTTTCACTTGGGCAGGGAGGACACGGTTCAATCTCGGCACTGCAGCCTCCGATCTTCCTTGCTTCCCATCTGATTGTCAGCTACCACAGCTTCGGGTCAGCCATTGAAAGGCTGACTTCACACGCGTCGGTTTGACAGAGCCGCCCGGTTTTGCAAGAAGTGTTTGCACTTCACTTTCTCGCTCTCCCGACTCTCTCTATTGTCCGCGGGGCTCTCCAGGACCCGCGCCCCCGAAGGGATCCCCAAGACGTGGTGGCAGGCAGTGTTGAGGAGTGGCGATCACTCACTCAGCACCATGTCGCTGCAGCTCGCCAACCGGAAGTCGTGGAGAAACTGTACAGATACAAAGATATCGTCGATGGAGGGGGAAACATTAAATCAAATGAACCTCTGAGAGATCAAGGTATAACCTTAGATTGGTGGACCTATCTACAAATAAAATCAATATACCAGAAAGATAAAGATGAGTATGGCTTAGAATTAGGATATAATGGATTAGACAAAATTTTGATGGGACAAGGGAATAAAGCGTTGGCCAAGCTGTATAATTATTTATCGGATGAAGATAGAGATGAGGATATAATTAGAAACCGATTGAGAGCATGGGAGAGAAATATTGGACACAGTTTGGACTTTAATGAATGGGAAGAAGCCTGGAATAAAAATTATAAATTAACTAGAGCAGCCACATATAAGGAAAACCATTACAAAATGCTTCATAGGTGGCATTTAGCACCTGCAAGATTAGCAAAGATGTTCCCCAATGCACAGCCAAATTGTTGGAAATGTGGCCATGGTCATGGCACCTTCTTTCACATGTGGTGGACATGCCCCGAAGCAAAAAGGTATTGGAGCAAAATTCGGAGATGGTTGAAAGATATACTCAAAGAAGAAATTGATTTGAATCCAGAAATATTTCTCCTGGGAATGGTAAAGAAAGGGTATGGAAAGGAAAAGGTCCACCTCCTAATACACATAGCTACAGCTGCCAGACTAGCATACGCTCAATACTGGAAAAAGAAAGACCTACCACAGATGACCTTATAATTAATAAAATATTAGAGTGTGCAGAGATAAGTAAATTAACACACGAGATAAACGATGATGAAAACTCTGATTATGATACTGTGTGGGGAAGATGGTACGAATGGATAAATGATAGAATTAAGGAAGGAATAAATGGTGCAGAAATTAATTAGAAATGTGTAGTATAATTGACACCAGACACTTATTCATGTATATATGTATAAACACTATATGTATAAATCCGATGTTAAATAGAATCGTGACTATATTTTATTTGTGTAAAAAAAAAACCAATAAAAATTGTATTCAATAATATAGATAACATAATACTTCTAATACTTAACGTTCATTCATAAGCTATTTGATATTTTCTTGTCTGATACTTATTTTGAATATAATCAATCCATCTTCTCCATTCCGATACGTATCTTTCTTGTGTATAGTCCTTCAAGTACACTGAGATTTTCGCCATTTCTGCTAGGTTCGTTACTTTCAGTATCCACTCTTCAATAGTAGGCAAAGAGTCCTTTTTCCAATATTGCGCTACCAACAGCCTAGCTGCTGATATTAAATTCAAAATCAGTTTAGTCTCTGATACTGTACAGTCCGTAGTTATACCCAAGAGGAATAATTGAGGAGTAAATTTCAACCTTCTTTTCAGAATATTCTGCATCACCCACCAAATTTTTATCCAAAATGCCTTGATTTTCTTACAGGTCTACCATATATGATAATAGGTTGCATCATTACATTCACATCTCCAACATTTAGCTTGCAAATTCGAGTACATACATGATACTTTTTAGGATCTAAGTGCCATCTATAAAACATTTTATAAAAATTCTCTCTCAAATTTTGTGCTTGCGTAAATTTAACATTTCTGACCCAAATCTTTTCCCACGTTTCCATCATCCACTGGTTCCTGAAAGTTTTGTGCCCATTTTATCATACAATCCTTAACCAATTCCGTTTCTGAATCTATTTCCAATAATGCATTATACAACCTTCTAATATGCATCTGACTTTGATCTCTAATCTGTTTCACCAGATTTTCCTCATTCTCCATTGAGAGTGGAGACAGCAGCCAGCGTGGGTAGTGCCCATCCAATTAGCTTGAAGGACTGAGTCTGCCAATTATTCTTAGTCCCGCCCTTGTTGCCGGGCAGGCCAGCTTTTGACTCAGTCCTTCAGCGCTGGCTGGTGTGTGGGACTTCTCTCTAGTTTAAATTCTTTATTCTTATATCTCGTGTTGGATTTCTGGTTTTCTTTGACTTGGACTGTGTGACTGTGATCTGCCTCTTCGATTTGGACTCTAATTGATTACTCCGGCTGACTTTGGACTGTTTTTGACATCGAATTCGTGAGTTGCCTAATTCCTTGTTTAACTTTGGTTGCCCCTGGCTTTGCCAGGGGCGTGGGGATTCCCTGCTCTCGATCCTTCGAAAGGAGAGTTTATTGTAGTCTGAGCCTCGAGGGACATTCTCCCCTGTCTGGGCTGCCTTCGGCTTCTGTGTTTCACCCAGTTTCGCTTTTTTAAATTATCGGCTGTTTCGGAGGGCGCGCTGCAGCCGCGCCAGCCATTTTGGATTCCGTTTTTTCCCGCCGTTGAGGAGAGCGCTATTTTGCAGCCTGCGCTCTCCCTTCTATCAATCTCTGTCGGCTGGAGCTGTTTTCCACGTGGAGCGCCTCCTTTCACTCAAATGTTTTAAAAATTGCCTTGAAGCATGGCGGGCTAGTTAATCCACCTGAGGAACATCGCACCTCGCTTCTCTGCTGCTGTGGCCCGATACTTGGCTGCTCGTTCAGGTTATTCCAGTAGACATGGATCGGTGAGGGAGGCTTCTCCTGTTTCATCGGGCCGCAGTGATCAAGTCTGTTCTTATTCAGTCCGATCCGCTTCTCCTACCTGTTCCCATTACAGTCATCCTTCAGCTCTGACTGATGAGTATCCTGGTTCTGACCTGTCGGAGGATGAGAATCTTCCCCCAGATCAACCAGCTTTCACAGGCCTTTTCCCGCAGGCCCTGTTCAAATAGTTGTTCAAGGCTGTTAGTACGGCCGGTTTGTCTTCACCAAACACTGACCCGGTTCCTCCTTCGACTTCCTCTGGATCTTTGGACCCAATGTTCACAGAACCCGCTAGGCCTATAACATCTGTTCCTGCGCCTCCTCTTTTCCTGGATGTAGTGAAACGGCAGTGGGAGTCTCCAGCCGCCGCTCCTATCCCCTCGTCAAATGACAAAAGGAACTTTCAAGTTTCTCCGGACCTTGAGGCTCTACTTCAAATTCCATCAATTGATGCCCCCGTTGCAGCTCTCCTTCCTAACTCTAATATTCCGGGCGATCCCGATGAAGGCCTCCGTCCTGATGAACGTCGATCTGATCAGGTTCTGCAAAAGGCCTTCAGAGCTCTGCCTGGGCGATTAAAGCAACCACCACTGCATCCTTCTTCAATCGGACGACCTTGCTTTGGTTACGCCAATTACAAGAAAAGTTAGCCCCTGGAGATGCACGTATCAGGCAGGACTTAAATAAAATTGTGGCTGCAGTACAATTTTCTGCTGACTCTACCCTGAATGCTGCCAGGTTTTCGTCAAAATCCTTGGCTTCGACAGTCACGGCTCGTCGTTTGCTGTATCTCCGTCACTGGCAGGCTGATGCCAGGCACAAGTGGCGTTTGGCTTCAGTTCCTTTCAAGGGCACGAAGCTATTCGGGGACGCATTAGATCCTTTCCTCACTGAAACCAGGGATAAAAAGAAAGTGTTAGCAGCCGTTTACCGGAGAGGAGCGCCCCGTTTCTCTCCTTACCCTCCTCGTGCCTTCTCCCGAGGTGCGGACGGGGGGCCCTCCTCTTCTTCGTCCTTCCCCTCCTTTAGGAGAGATGGGTCCTTTGGCAGACAGCAGGGTTCTTCTGATAGGTCATTCTGGGGGCATCCCTTTAATTCCAAGCGGCCCTTTCGAGGGGGAGGAGGTCGTTTCATCCGTCGCTGTCGCTGATTGCATTCCGGGTCCTCCCATTGGCGGTAGATTGGGCCTTTTTGCCGCTGTTTGGGAGAAAACCACCTCGGACAAGTGGGTCCTCGCCACCTTGAAATCTGGGTTGGCCATTGAATTTATTGCCCCCCCCTTCACACCTTTGTCTGCTGTCCGATTTCTCGTAATCCTGAAAAGAAGTCTCTTATGGACTCTTCGGTTCAGCATCTTCTGACTATCAAGGCTATTCAACCTGTCCCTCCGGGTCAGGAGGGTTCGGGATTCTATTCAAGGGTGTTTCTAGTCCCTAAGTCATCAGTGGGGTGGCGTCCTATCCTGGATCTCAAACGTTTAAACAGATACGTCGTATACCGGAAATTTAAAATGCAATCATTGAAAACCATTCTGGACGGTGTTCGGAGGGGCGATCTCCTCTCTTCCATTGACCTGACTGAGGCCTACCTTCCCTATCCTCCCTTCCCATAGATGTTTTCTAAGGTTCTGTTATGGTGGAGCACATTACCAGTATAGGGCCCTGCCTTTTGGTCTTTCCTCTGCCCCTCGCACCTTTACGAAGGTGCTGGCTGCTCTGGCGGCCCGGCTCCGTCTTCTTTCAGTCCGTCTCTTATGTTACTTAGATGATATTCTGCTTTTGTCCCCTTCTCTTCAGCAGGCTGCCTTGGATATTCGTCTGATGGTTCAGATGTTAGCGGCTCACGGTTTCTCCGTTAATTTGGAGAAGAGCCACCTTTTCCCCCTCCACTAGGATAGTTCATTTGGGTGCCCTGCTTGATTCTCTTCAGGGCAAGGTTTTTCTTTCTCCCGATAGACGGACTAGCCTGAAGCAGTTAGTCTCCTGGGTTGAGGGGAGTCGGGCAGTTTCCCCCTTTGTCTTATCTCAACTTTTAGGTAAGATGATATCTGCGATAGCCATAGTTCCCTGGGCCCAGCTTCACGCCAGGGAGCTCCAATGGTTTCTATTACCTTTGCAGAAGGCGGGCAGAGGCACGTCATCGAGACCGATTCCGCTTCCTCCTGCGGTCCGCAGATCTCTCCGGTGGTGGCGCTCTCCTGCCCTCGCTGCGGGTTGCTTCTTCCTCGAGCCCTCGAGGGTGGTGGTGACAACGGATGCCAGTCTCCAGGGCTGGGGAGCCCATTGTCAAGGTCATCTGGCCCAAGGGACTTGGACACCTTCGGAAGCTCGTCATCCCATCAATTGGCTGGAGCTGAAAGCTGTCTTTCTTGCCCTGAAGTCATTCCGCCATCTGGTCTCCGGAGCTCATGTCCTTGTCCTCACGGACAATGTCGCCGCCAAGGCACATTTGAACAAGCTGGGGGGCACCAGATCGAAGTCTCTTCTGGCTGTGGCGATTGCGTTGGGACTCTGGTCAGAGCGTCACCTGTGTTCCCTTCGGGCGGAACACATCTCCGGGGTGCAGAACGTTCAAGCGGACTGGTTGAGTCGCCGGCGGATAGACAATGCGGAATGGCGTCTCCACCCGTGCATCTTTCAGGAACTATCTCATCGCTTCGGCCGTCCAGCGATCGACCTGTTTGCGACTCACGAGAACGCTCAACTTCCACTGTTCCTCTCGCAGTATCCTCACCCTCGAGCAACAGGTGTCGACGCTCTTCGAGTTCCATGGCCTTCGGGCCTCCTGTACGCCTTTCCGCCGATGGCCCTTCTTCCCAGGGTCATCATTAAAATTCTATCCGAGCAAGCGGAAGTGATCCTTGTGGCACCTCATTGGCCCCGTAGGCCTTGGTTTGCGGACCTCGTGTCCCTATCGGTGACCCCATTGTGGCGCATACTCCTCTCAGACAATATCCTCTCACAGGGCGCTCTGCCACACCCAGACCCGGCCTGGCTCAATCTGACCGTCTGGAGGTTGAGTGGTGCTTATTGAGGGGGGTACACGCTCCGGCGGATGTTGTTCATACCTTGCTATCCTCCCGACGTCCTTCCACGGAACGCATTTACTCGGCCACCTGGCGGATTTTCTGCAACTGGTGTAACCAGGTTGATGTGATGCCTCTACAACCATCTATTATACATATTCTGATGTTTTTGCAAAAGGGCCTCTCCCAAGGTCCCTCTCCTAACACTCTCCGCCATCACGTTGCAGCTTTATCTTCGGTGCTTACCTGTGGTTCCTTGTCGTCCCTGGCCCAACACCCCTTGATCCGTCGTTTTCTCCGGGGAGCAAAGAACCTGTGTTCTCCAGTTCTGTACCGCTATCCTACCTGGAATCTTCCTCTGGTTTTGCAATCTCTCACGGGTCCGCCATACGAACCACTTCGGACTACCAGTCTCAGACTTCTCACCTGCAAGTTTGCCTTCCTAGTTGCCATCACTTCGGCTCGCCGTATATCCTAGCTTGCCGCCTTGTCCACTCGTCCGGATCTTTGTGTTTTCCATACTGACCGTGTGATACTCCGTTTGGACCTGACCTTTGTTCCAAAGGTCAACCCTGTATTTCACCATGCGCAAGAATTTATTCTGCCTAATTTCTGCCCCCGACCTACTCATCCCTGGGACCGCCGTTGGCACACCCTCAATGTCCGGCGGGCACTGCGGATTTACCTGAAGAGGACGGCCCCTTTCTGACGTTCGGAGTCTCTTTTTGTCTCTTCTTACCTACCTCCCAAGGCGGTAAAGTTTCCTCTTCAACCATCGGTCGTTGGATTCGTCAGACTATTGCCGCGGCCTATGATGTTAGATCCCTTCCACGTCCCTCACGATTGACAGCTCACTCCACCCGCAGCGCAGCTACGACGGTTCCATGGGCTACTCAGGCTCCCTTGCTGGAAATCTGTAGGGCGGCCACGTGGACTTCACCTAGCCCTTTCATCCGACACGACAAGCTTGACCAGTTTGCGTCGGCCGAAGCCTCGTTTGGACACCGGATGTTGCATAGGGTTGTTGCCAGAGAGGACTCTGCGGTCCAGCATGACCCCCCCCCCCCGACTTCGGGACAGTGAACTTGGGTATGTCCCACGCTGGCTGCTGTCTCCACTCTCAATGGAGAAGGAGCGTTGGTCCTACCTGATACGTTCCTTCTCGTTGTGGAGACAGCAGCCAGACCCTTCCCTTACTTCGAGCTGGACCTGTTGTGTTTTTTCTTTCCTTCCTGTCCTTGGGGTCTCTTCTTTTCCCACACACCGAGTCTGTCTTCCAGTCTTCGCCAAAAGCTGGCCTGCCCGGCAACAAGGGTGGGACTAAGAATAATTGGCAGACTCAGTCCTTCAAGCTGATTGGATGGGCACTACCCACGCTGGCTGCTGTCTCCACTCAACGAGAAGGAACGTATCAGGTAGGACCAACGCTCCTTTTGCATAACACCAAATTTTTGATCTTCTCTCCATCTAGCTTGAAGCTGACCATACTGAAACCAAGTAAAAATTATCCCTTCTTTTAATTCATCTAAAGATTTCAGTTGCAAATTACCCCTTTCCAAAAAAAAGAAGCTCTTTATAAGTAATCACCTCTGTTTTTTGCTCTATACTTATATTTTCTATTGCATGTCTGGGATTTGCCTATATGGGTATCTTATAATTTAGCTTATATTGGTACTTTTTCCAAACCCTCAACAACGCATTTCTAAGTATATGACCCTTAAACACTTTATCCACTTTTTTTTCATATAACAAATAAGCATGCCATCCATATAACAAATCATAACCTTCTATGTTTAACATTCTTTTTTCAGTTAAGTTAAACCAATCACTAATTTGTGATAAAGCAGCTGCTTCATAATACAATCTTAAATTAGGCGTTTGAAGACCTCCTCTCTCACATATATCCTGTATAATTTTCAGTTTCACTCTTGGTTTCTTCCCAGCCCAGATGAAAGTATTAACCCCTTTCTGCCATTCCATCAAATTTCCATCTTTCTTAAGCACTGGTATCATTTGAAACAAAAATAAAAACCTAGGTAGTACATTCATTTTTATTGCTGCTATCCTTCCCAGTAATGATAGTTGTAACTTTTTCCAATTTTCCATTTTTTTCTGTACTTTTTGCCAAAGAATTTCATAATTATTTTTAAACAATTTCGTGTTTGAGGCTGCAATATATACTCCTAGATACTTAACCTTTTTAACTACTTCAAACCCTGTTATTCTCCCTAAGTCTTCTCTTTGAGTTATGGACATATTTTTAGTTATCATCTTGTCTTATGAAGATTTACTTTAAATCCATATACTTTGCCATATTGAGCTACTATGTCCAACATATAGGGAGCCGCTTCTATAGGTTGAGATAAAGTAACAACCAGGTCATCTGCAAACGCTTTTAATCTATAATCCTGCTGTCTAATTACAATTCCTTTTATTTTATCAGAGTCACGTAACTTATTCAACAAAACTTCTAAAGTTAAAATAAACAACAATGGCGACAAGGGACAACCCTGCCTAGTACCTTTCTCAATTTTAAACGCATCTGTTAAACCTCCATTAACTATTATTTGTGCTGTTTGTTCCTGATATATTGCTCTCATTGAATGTATAAAATACTCCTCAAAATGCATTTTTTCTATTATCTTAAACAGGAATTGCCAGTTCAATCGATCAAATGCTTTCTCTGCATCCAAAAATATGAACGCTGCAGGGACCTGGTTGTTTTTTTCCCAGATATTCCAATAGGTTTATAATTTGTCTAACATTATATTTCATTTGCCTCCCTTTTATAAAGCCTGATTGATCATTATGAATTGTTTGTTGCATAACTGGCATTAGTCTATTCGCTAATATCTTAGCAAAAAATTTATAATCCGTGTTCAAAAGTGAAATTGGCCTAAAATTTTCAGGTTTAGTACAATTTTGATGTAAGATCCAAGGCTTGCTACAAAGGTGTTGTCACAGAAAGAATATCCCATTTGTTGACAACTTTCTCACTTTTAAGTGTTGAAATCCCCCCCCCCCCAAAAAAAATAAACCCCTCAGAGAGTAATTTTAAGGACTGGGCAATTTCAAGTGGACTTCTTGGCTTGAACAACAATTAAGATGTTGCCTCAGGAAAGCTAACATTTTGTGTTATTTTTCGAAGTATGATTGATGATTTCTTGATGTTTAAGAGAATGCCAACCATTATTGCTGTCAATGGAGCCAACTCAATGGTGTGTTGCTACCGGTTGGCCCCAGATTGGGTGAACCGGTAGCAGCGGTGCCGGGAGGCTCCGCCCACCTGCCCAGATGCTTATGCACACGCACAGAAGTGTTGTGCGAGCGCGCACGCACGCCCATGAGCAAACCAGTAGCGACAGGTTTTGGAACCTGCCCCTGAGCCAACTCTCCATTTCTTTTACTGGCTTCTCATTCTTTTTCCCTCTTTTTCTTCCTCTCATTTATTAGCTATATAAAATTACCTTGATAATCCTCTCATTTTATGTGAGAAATGTGGAGGCCCGGATTCAAGCCAGCCCCTGGTATTAATATGCTGCTTGCGAGAGAATAACACTCTCTCGGAAAAGACTTCCTTCCAATATTTAAGAGTTTGCATGCTCAGTAGCCATTCACCCCTACTGCTTTGTTGCAATGTGGGAGTACAAGTTGACAGAAAACATCCTCAGTAATATGCAGTTCTGAGATGTTCCAAGCTTTGAAGAGCCTGATCAACCTCTCAAAACAAAAGCACATATGGCGTAATCTATTATATATTTTAGTCACTATTCCAAAGTTTCCTCTGAGAATAAGCATGAAACAGATTTTCAGAAGAAAGAAGAACTCCACAGCAACAGCTTCAAAAACAGAGGCTTCTCCAGTGAGAATATTTCAGAATGCCTCTTAAGAAACCCAGTAAAATAAAATACACATCTTTCTTTCATATTTCTGCATTTTAGTACAGTAAGGTTTCAAAAGTAGCAGCAACAAAACAGCAAAAAAATAAAATTCAGGGGGTGGGGAAAGAGAACAAATATATCAAAAATAGCAGGAATAAAATACAAATGATCTGAAAATGATTAAAATCTTCATAGAATATGTACAGTACTTGAAATCAAAGAGCTTGCTATTGTGTTGTATATTTCTTTTAACAGGAAAAGCAAAGAGGCTGAACTATGATAAGATTGAGGAAATTCACATATTCTTTTCAAAAGTTATGGTCAATTTTGATTGCAAGATGATGGTATCATTTGGAGAACTAAATGAGTTTAATGGGTTCAGGTAGTGATAAATTTTTGACTGCAAGAGGGGACATTCTGGGGGCTTTTTAATGAGGCCTCACTTTGCCCTTTCCTCAAAAAAAGTCACTTGATCCCACCTACTTGGACAATTTTTGCCATCTTCCCTTTTTAGGGAATGTGGTAGAAAAGGTGGCTGCTTGGCAGCTTCCACAGGGTCCTGGATGAAACGGATTATTTGGATTCCTTTCAGTCAGGATTTAGGCCCGGTTATAGGACAGAAACAGCATTGGTCACATTTGTGGATGATCTCTGGCAAGAGCAGGACAGTACAGCCATCCTTACTCTCCTTGTCATCTCAGCAGCCTTCTATACCATCAACCATGGTATTCTTTTGGGCAGCTAGAGGTCTAGGACTGGGTAGCATAGTCTTGCACTGGTTTGGCTCCTTTTTCCAAAGTTGACCCCAATCAGTATTAATAGGGAGTGAGATATCCAGCCCATGGTCTGTAGAGTGCTGCAGGGCTTGGTACTTTCTCCACTCCGTTTTAACATGATCTGTCACCACAGGTTGAGGTATCAGTATGCAGATGATACTCAACTTTATATCTCCACTTCTGGTGAGCCAAGTGATGCTGTTGCTGCCCTTTCACGGTGCCTGCAGACTGTGGGGTTCTTGATGGGATACAAAAGGCTTTGGCTGAAGGAAATATCAAGTATTGGTGCATGAAACTTCAAGATCTGGGACTTTGGCATCTTTAACTTTGGATGGGGTGACACTACCCTAGACAGACCTGTTCCATAAAGAGCAGGTGGCAGTTGCTACTAGGAGAGTAAGTGTCGAATGAGTAGGGAACAATGAGTGTCAATTGCAAGAGGCAGTTTTACTTGGAACAGCTTGAAATCCTGCAACAATAATATCATCAAACATCAACATCTGCCTGTCCCAGGTCCTTGGTAGGATAGGTGAATAAAAATACCAAATCAAGTCTAAATATCTGGCTGACTGGGACAAATCTTCGGCGGTGGCATTTCTGGCCATATTTCATCAGGATCTCCTCTTTGACGCGTGGCTGGATCCCTGGATGCCGTGAGTTGCTCGTAGCGCCAGAGAAGCCGTTTTGCCAGTTTCGCGCATTTGGGATTGAGAAAAGCCCCATGTTGTCGGGGCTCAGCTCTCCCTGGCCCAGTCAGTCTACTGCTGCCTTCTGAGGAGCCATTTCGTCGGTTCCACTCCCTTGGGGCCCTGAAATTTGAGGCGTGACGGATCTGTTCTGTCGGATCCGCGCCATTGCGTGGCCATTTTCTGGGGGCCTTACAGTGCCGTGTTGCCGGCTCTGGCCCATTTTGCCACAGGCTTTTTTGGAGCTTATGGATGAGGAAGAAGCCTTTGACTACAACTTATCTGGGGAGGAAGAGCCTACGTTGGACAGACCTCGTTCCATGGGTCTATTCCATCATGAATTATTTAAAACCTTATTACAAAAGGCAAAGGCTACCGCTAACATGGGAGTCAAGATGGCACCCTCGGAGGGATCTTCGGAACCTACTGACTCCAATACACTGCTTTTCACCGAAGCAGTCACTGAACAGGATGTCATCTTGCCTAAGCTATTCGTTGACGCAATACAGCGTCAATGGTCCCAACCATATCAACTCCTAGCGGCCTGGACAAGAAGCTGTATACCATGGAGCAGGAGCTCGAAGACCTCCTTAAGCTTCTCGCAGTCGATGTTCCAATGGCTATTCTAACCTCACTTAGCATGCAGCTGAGGGCCTTTGTACTGAGGACAGGAGAGCCGAAACATCGGTCTACAAAATCCACCAAGCGGCGGCATGGGCCATCAAATCAGCCACAGCTGCATCTTTTTTCGCCAGAACTTCACTTATTTGGCTGCGCCAGATGCAGGCTAGAGCATCATCAGAAGATTCTCACCTACACCAAGATATAAATAAGCGGATTGCAGCTACAGAGTATTCCGCCGACGCGACTCTCAATTTGGCTAAATTTGCTTCACGTGCCCTGGCATCCAACATCACGTCCAGATGTCTTCTCTGTTTATGACTTTGGCACGCGGACATGACCAAATGGTGTCTCACCGCGGCGCCCTTCAAGGGCAGATCGTTTTTCGGTGAAGCCCTGGATCCGATCCTTGTCGAAGGTAGGGACAAGAAGAAAGTCCTCCCCTTTGTCTCCAGACGCTCTGATAGACAATCTGCCTTTCCCTATCATAGGCAGTCCTTTCGTTCATCGGATCCCAGGTTCCAGTCCCCGGCCTATCAGCAGCCATTCAATCAACCTGTCAATAGGTCCCATTTCAGACAGCCATTCAGAGAACGAACACGTCAACCTCAATCCAAGCAGCCCTTCCGGGGCTCCTCCTTTCACCCCTACCGTAGAAACAAGTGATTCTTCACTCCAGGAGCCCATTGGCGGTCGTCTTATTAAATTTGCTACCATTTGGTGCTCTATGACAACTGATGCCTGGGCCATTCAAACGGTCTCCCTTGGGGTGACTTTGGAATTCATTTCTGTACCTCCCCAGAGGTTCATTTGCTGCTCTATATCTACAGATCCTTCCAAGAGAGCTCTAATGGAAGCCGAAATTCTACACCTACTTGCCATTCAGGCCATTGAACCAGTTCCACCAGAACACCAGGGTTCTGGCTTCTATTTGTTCCTTTTCTTGGTACCTAAGAAATTGGGGGGAAGTAGAGCCATATTGGATCTGAAGCATCTCAATGCACATATAAAGTACAGGTGCTTTAAGATGCACTCTCTGCACAGCATTCTGGGCGGCATCAGATAAGGAGATTATTTGGCATCCATAGATCTCAGGGAAGCTTATCTCCGCATTCCCATCAGACCATTGCACAGGAGATTCTTCAGATTCTGGTATGACGGGGCTCATTATCAATATAGAGCCTTACCTTTCGAACTCTCTTCTGCCCCCCGCACATTTACCAAGCTTCTGGATGCAGTGGTGACCCACTTACAGGCATCGCCAATCAGATTGCAATGCTACCTGGATGACATTTTAATTCAGTCTTCTTCATTCCAACAGGCAAAACACAATCTCCAGGTAACAATCCATACTCTCCAAGACCACAGGTTCTCCATGAATTGGGAGAAGAGTCATCTAACGCTGTCCACTGAACTGGTCCATCTAGGGGCACACATCAACACCTTGTCAGGCCAGGCATTTCTATCGCAGGAATGAAGGGCCAACATGCAGTCCACTGTGCAGCAAGTAAAGGCCCTCAAAAAGGTGCCCGTCCTATTGCTTTCCCAATTGCTGGATCAAATGATTTCGTGTCTGTTGATCGTTTCGTGGGCACGGCTACATTCACGTCCCCGTCAGTGGCTTCTTCTACCAAGCCAAAAAGCTGGTACCAGCAACACCAGCACTCACATCAGGGTTCCCCTGAATGTAATCAAGTTCCTCAACTGGTGGACATCCACGGCTCTAACAAAAGGGTGCCTCTTCTATGAGCCTCAACGCATAGTCCTCATCAAAGATGACAGTCTGTTCGGATGGGGGGCTCATTTAAACTCCTAAGTCATTCAGTGTCGATGGTCCCACAAGGACCTTCAGAACGATGTCAATTGGCTGGAGTTACGTGCCGCTCATCTCACACTCCGCAACTTCAAACATCACCTGTCGGACCATCATGTTCTGCTACGAACAGAGAATGTCACCACAAAAGCCCACGTGAACAGGCAAGGAGGAACACGCTCCAGAATTCTGATGTGAGAAGCTGAAGCGCTAGGTCTATGGGCGGAGAGGCATCTGCTCTCTCTGCAGGCAGAACACATATCGGGCACCTCCAACAATCAAGCGAACTGGCTGAGCAGGACTACCATCGATCCTGCGGAGTGGCAACTACATCACACAATCTTTCTGGAAATCACAGCCAGATTTGGCCACCCTTAGATCGATCTCTTCACCAGTCCAAGGAATGCTCAGGTTCCGTGATTCTTCACCCGGTTCTGGACACCAGGGACCTCCGCTGCAGGTGGCCTCAAGTCCTCCTGTATGCTTTTCCTCCAATACCCCTAATACCGAGGGTAATTCAAAAGATCTTGGAAGAGAGGGTGGAAGTCATCCTCATCACCCCGTACTGGCCTTGAAGGGCATGGTTCGCAGACCTCATGAGTCTGTCCATTACTCATCCCTGGAGGATTCCTCCGAACCAGATCGTCCTACACCAGTTTACCACCCGGAACCCCAATGGTTCCAACTAGCCGCCTGGTGCTTGAAAGGGACCTACTAAAAAAGGACCACTTCTCTCTCGTGTTTCTCTTTTTTTTTTCTCTTCTCCTGGAGATCTGATATTGATCTTGGTTGGAAAGAAGCTTTTTGTTTTCTTTTCTAATAAAGCTTGTCTGGGCGGAAATATGGCATTGAGACTTATAAAGTCAGACAAACAGTCAGCGGGGGGGGGGATTCCCCCATTAACAAATTACATGAACAAGTTCTAACTCTCCAGTCTCAGAAACCTGATTTTAACATAATAAAATTTCTCTTAGAGGAGATTGTAAGAAGGGATGAGATTGTGAATCAGCATCTTGAAAAATTTAAGCAGGAAATTAAAGAATTGGTGAAATCTAAGTTTGACTTTTTGGGGCGAAAGATTTTAAAAACGGCTAACCGTTTATCAGAATTTATGATTCAGTTGGATGCAAATACTAAGTTATTAGAGTCTAAAATGGAAGAAACTGAGGATAATTTGGACAATAGAATTTAAAAAATTGAAAAGGATTTGACAAATACTCAAGATAATAGTCCAGAAGAAAAACCTAAAATGGAGGTTGGTCAAAAGACTGGTAATGTAGAAAATGTGCAACAGAGGATTGAAAGAGAAGTTTTAATGATGCAACATAATTTTACTGAATATGCGATTAGACTGAGAGGTTTGCAGGAAAATAACAGAGATGATTTAAGGAAAATATCTTCTGAAATTCTGGCTGGGATTTTAAAGGTTCAACCTGACGAAGTGTTTTGTAGGATTGATAGAGTTTATAGAATAAACTCCTGGTTTGCAAAGCAAAGGCAATTGCCTAGAGATGTGGTGATCTATTTTACAGATAAAGAAATTAGGAATAATATTGTGCAAAATTCCTTCAATTCTACTTTGCAATTGTATGGAAGAAAGATTTGGATTTTCAAAGAGTTCCCGCCTAAGATGTTAACGGAAAGGAAGAAATTTGGTTTTCTGGTGCCTGAGTTAAAAAAAAGAAATATCCTATTTAGGTGGGATGTCCCAGTTGGTATAATATTGAGACATCAAGGAGAAAGATATCAACTAAATACTGTTGAAAAAGCGGAAGAATTTTATCAAAAAATTTTGAAAATGAACTTAACATCTTTAGGCACAATACAGGATAAGCAAAAGGAGTTGGAATTAAAGGGAAAATATCAAATTACAGAGGTTGCGGTAGATAAATTGTCTTTGGATTCTTTAGATACCCCAGCTGGATTGTCTACAAATATGAGAGAAGTGGTATCTGACTCTAATGTGATGATTCATCAAGTCAAAGACAAGTATGGAAACCAATCAGCTGACATACAAGTGGCGAAAAAGAAATATGAGATACAAAAACAAAACCAATAAGATCAACTTATAAAGCAGAATGAAAACCGATCAGTTGATATACAACTTGTAGAAAGGAAATCAGGATGGAAATTAAACCCACAAAAAAAAAAGAAAAAAAGAAACAGGTCTCATAAAAATAGTAATTTCTAAACCAAGCAACAGTGAAGCCAGTGATTTTAAAAAATGAATGAATATGTGAAAAGATAGTGAGGCGAAGTATTGGTTAACATTATCCTGAGGACAGTGACAGATCTCTGCAATGCCGTAATTTTGGGATGTGAAAAGAGCCTTACATTGCTGGACTTGAATTATCTACTTTGGATTCCTTTCATGTATTGATAAATATATTATAACTATCCTGAGCTACAAGGCAAGAGAGCTACGCTGGGGCATGCAGAAGATCTGGTTGTTATCCACTAGGATGATGGGAATTAATAATCCTGATGAAAGCCACAATTACAATTATATGGAATATAATCATAATGTCACTCGGGTGGTTGTTTTTACTTTTATATATATATGAGGATATTCATTACTGATGGGGGCAGATGATGATTGAAGATTTTGAACAAACTGTTGCACCAGGATGCTATGTTACCCTATTATGGATGATGGACTTAACAATTCAGTGGAAAGACATCAAAGAAGATATTATATGGATTATAAATCTAAAGTCATTGTCTTTTTTCTTTTTATATAATGGAATGTATGTATGTATGTATGTATGTGTATATATATATATATATATATATATATATATATATATATATATATATATATATTAGTAGAGTGGGCAGTGGATTAAAGATATTTAGAATTGTAGCGTATGGTAATTTTGTAGGAAACTGGGTGGAAATAGGTTAGTTTACTGATTGATTAGTTTAAGTAAAGGGATGTTTAAGTGATATATCTAGGGGAGTGGAGGAAATGGATAGAGTTGAATAAATGTTGAATTAGGATGTAGGGGGAAGGCTGCTTTGAAATGTTATATTAATATATACAAAAGATTAAATGTTAAAGTAGGATTTATTATATAGTTTTAAAGTGAAAGGTTGTTTTGAAATGTTGTAATAATATACAGATATAAGTTTGGAGGAGAAAAAGGGCAGATTATTGTTAAAATGGGAATTATAATAATATTATGCTAAATTAGATGTTGTCATACAAAGTTATAGTAGAATGTTGTTGTTTTTTTTTGAAATGTATGGTAAATGGGGGAAATAATAATATTAATAATATTTTTTGTAAATAAGGGTTAGTATTTAGAGGAGGGAGTAAGGGAATGGTAAAATATTATGTAATTAGTTATGAATTAGTTTTTTGTTGTGAAGAAGTCACGGGGGATGGGTGGTGAGGGGGGGTTAGGGAGGAGGTGGGGAGAAAAAAAGGGGGAAAAATTTGTATTTGAAAACTTTTTCAATAAAAAAAAAAAGGACCACTTCTCGGCCCCAGTGATTTCTACTCTCCTGGCCTCCCGTCGAAGGTCTACGACTTGAATATACGACACAATCTGGTCCTCATTCCGTCGCTGGTGTTCCAACTCGGGCATTGTCCCTACTGATGCGTCTATTCTTCAAGTCCTCAACTTTCTTCAAGCAGGGTTGGAGGCAGGTCTGGCAGTCAACACTCTTCACCGGCAGGTCGCCGCATTGGCAACCGTCCTCACCTTCCAAGGACATGGCTCACTATCTCAGCACCCCCGGTCCGTTGTTTCTTCAGGGGGGCATCCAACCTTCGGCCCCCTCCAGTTCACAGGTATCCCTCCTGGGATCTCAGCCTTGTTCTTCAGGCCTTGACAGCGCCACCCTTTGAACCACTGGGTTCCATGGGTCTTAAATTTCTAAACTTCAAGGTGTCCTTCCTTATCGCTATAACTTCCGCCCGTCGCATATCAGAACTGGTGGCCCTTTCAATACGTAAGAATTCGTGCATCTTTCATTCTGACTATGTCATATTACGGCTGGACCCCACCTTCCTTCCGAAAATTAACACCTGGTTTCACAGGGCCCAGGAAGTTATTTTGCCTGACTTCTGCCCCAAATCCACCCATCCCAGCGAATGCCGCTGGCACTCACTCAATGTCCGCAGAGCCCTGCGAAAGTACATCACCAGGACTGCTCCGTTTAGAAAATCGGAATCATTATTTGTTTCCTTCCAGCCCAGGTTGCTTGGCGTTAAAAGTGTCACCTTCCACCATTGCATGCTGGATCAAGGCCTGCATTTCCATGCCCTACGAACAGAGACACAGGCCTCGTCCAGGCCATCTCACAGCACATTCAACCAGGTGCCGCTTCTTGAAATCTGCAGGGTGGCACTTGGGTCTCCCCAACGCCTTTCATTCGAAACTACAAGTTGGACAAGTTTGCATCCGCTGAGGCATTGTTCGATCGTAGGGTCCTCCAACAGGTCCTTCCCGAGGAAGCAGTCCCTGGTTCTACCTCTTCCCACTCTAGGGATATTTAGCTTGGGTATATCCCATCCAGTGGACTCTCTAAGCAGCGCAAGGGAGAAGGAACATTGGACTTACCTGAAGGTTCTTTTTCTTGTGCTGCGTGAGAGTCCATATCCTCCCTATCTTGGGGACTCTGGATCTCTACTAACTCTATTTCCATTCAGGCTTATGTTTCTCCAGTTTATTCGTTAATAAACTGGAGCTAGACAGAAAGTGGAGGTGTGTTTAACCAAATTTTTACTCAGTCTCTGGCCAGTGACATAAGGATTAACCCATCCAATGGACTCTCACACAGCGCAAGGAGAAAGAACCTTCAGGTAAGTCCAGTGTTCCTTCTTATAAATAAATGTCATTTAATTGTTTTTCATTGATGATTTTTCTTTTAAGCTTTGCTTTAATCCTCAATTTAGAACCATAATTGCTAAGCAAGATAGTGGTTAACTGTTTTGCACATTTACAATTTTTCTTGCCACAGTTCTTAAGTGAATCACTGCAGTTGTAAAGTTAGCAACATGCTTTAGTGAATCTGGTTCCCCATTGACTTTGCTTGGCAGCAGGTCGTAAACAGTGATCACATCACTCCAGGACACTGCAACTGTCATAAATACATGCCATTTGCAAAATATCAAAATTTTGATCATATGACCACAAGGATGCTGCAATGGTTGTAAGTGTGAAAAAAGTTCATAAGTAATAAGTCAATTTTTTCAGTGTCATTGTAATCGAAAGGTCACTAAATGAATGGTTGTAAGTCAAAGACTACTTAGTATACTGGTAAACTGAGGTTAAGCTGAGGCTGTGCTCAAAATATACTTTGTCAAAAGAAATGTCTGCTGTAGTAAAATAATGAGATACACAGTCAAAAGATTGAAGAAGAAAAAAGCCCTGGCAGAGTAATTTTGATACCACATAAATGTCACAGCCAAATTAAGAAGATGTTTCCACTGCTGAATGTTATACCTGTACTCATGTATTCAGATAATGAGGATGTAGATCATGGGTCTTCAAACTATGGCTCGCGGGCAGGGGTGAAATGCTCCCGGATTGGACCAGATCGGCCAATCTGGTAGCAATGATGGCCTGTAGTTCAGCGAACCGGTAGCAATGGCAACTGGAGGCTCCACCCACCCACCCACCCAGAAGTCATTACTTCCTGGAAGTGGCCCAACAGGCAGAATGACATGCTCAGAAAGAGACTCCGGTCATGTCCCGGAACCGCTGCCCACTCACCCTTCGCCTTGGGTCAGAGGCCAGGGCCCAGGGATGCACCATTCACCAAAGCCCCGGAGCTGCCGCCTGCTCGCCGCCTGCCTCAACCAGGTCAGGGAATGCACCATTCCCTGACTCGGGCCTTGCCGCAGAGTTGCCGCCTGCTCGCCCTTCATCACGTGGTGTATCCTACTCCTCATCTTTCTCCTGCGGCTGGCTGTCAGGGAACGCAATGCCCGAAAGTTACCGGAGTCACTCCCTCTCCTTCTTGAATGTGCCACCACCATCGCCGCTCTGGTCCATGCGCTGGCTGGGCAAGTGCACACCGTTTATTTCATTCACTCATCAGCGGCAGGTTGGGTGTGCGCTTGCGCAGCCGGTGCGTGGACCAGGGCGGTGATGCTTGCAGCACATTCAGGAAGGAGAGTGAGCGACTCCGGTAACTTTCGGGCGCTTGCCTTCTCTGACAGCCAGCCGCCGGAGAAAGGTAAGGACACGCTGCTTGATGATGAGAGAGTGGGCAGTGGCTCCGGGGCAAGCCTGGTGTCGGGGAATGGTGCATTCCCTGACCTGGTTTTTTTTTTTTTTAATTTGATTTATATGCCTCCCTTCTCTGGAGACTCAGGGCAGTTTACTTTGCCTTGGTTGAGGCAAACGGTGAGCAGGCAGCGGCTCCAGGGTCCCAAGGAATGGCGCATCCCTGGAACCAGGCCCACGACCCAAAGCGAAGAGGGAGTGGGTGGCAGAATAGAAATTTCTGTGGGCGTGGCTTGATGAGAGGGAGTCTTGTGACTGAGTGGGCGTGGCTGTGAGTGACATTGAGTTGGCCATGCCCACTCAGTCACAGGACAGCCCCCCACCAAGCCACGCCCACAGAACCGGTAGAGGAAAAATTTAGTTTTCACCCCTGCTCGCGGGCCACATGCAGCCCACTGAAGCAATTAATCTGGCCAATGGAGCACCATGAGGTTGCCCCGCCCGCATTGCCCCACCCATCCTTCAGCAGAGCGCAGGACATGCCTTTGGGAGCCCTGCGGTAAGCTCAACAAATTTAGCCTGCAGAATGCTTCTGGAGGTGGGGTGTGTGTGAAAGGAGGCCAAAAAATGAGCTGTTTTAGCCTGCAGAATGCTTCTGGAGGTGGGGAAGGGTAGTAAAAGGAGGCTGAAAAACGGGCAAAAATGGCCTGTTTTCACCTTCCCTGCCCCCAGAAGATAGAGAGAGAGAGAGAGAGAGAGATAGACAAAGAAAGAGAGAGAGAGAAAGAGATAGAGAAAGAGATTTCTCAAGCTCCTTGGGGCTGAGAAGAATTGCTGCAAAACTGAGTTTCCTGAAGTGGACCACTAGTTGTCTGGAGAAAGGGCAGGCTGGATGGCAAGCCACCTTGCCTTACACCTCTCACGCAGAAGCACCCACTTCGCAAGAGCATCACCTCCATGCATCGTGTTTTGGTGTTTTCCTCCCCGATTCCCTGTTGCAATTTGCATGCCCTTATGAAAATGCAGTGGCAGCAGTTTTCAGCCAGTTTCAAACAGCACCCTAATCGTTTCCACCACCCATCTCCCAGCGTGCAGAGACCGAAAATGCGAAGCTCATTTTTGGCAATGTGAGGATCCCCACCACCTGAAACCGCCAGAAAATGTGGCTCACAGAGGCCAACAACCTCCCAAGGGTGGGGGCCAGCGGGTGGATGGGGCTACATTCGGACCATAAGATGCACCCAGATTTTCACCCCCTTTTTGGGGGTAAAAAGGTGCGTCTCATACTCCGAAAAATACAGTAGGTAGAATATTTAAAAATACAGATATGTGCATTTATTATGCCAACATTACAGGTTGCAAACTTAGTAGAAAAAAGTTTCCACTCAGGCTGCTATATTTCTCAGTCAACTGGGCAAAGGGAGGAGGAAGCAGAGTGTAAGGACTTGCCTCTCCTCTCTCTTCAAGAAAGCAGAACTCTTGAAACAGGCATTATTTCAAAAAGAAACTTTTGTTGAGAGAAAGTGATAGCAAGTAAAGCAAGGCAGGATCTGAAGTTCTCACTTGGATCCGTTAGGTTGCACAAAACCCCTCCCCTTTGTCCAGTCCAAGGTGAGCCAATCCACAGGTGCAAAGTTGTTATGAGAATTCAAGTTGAGAAGGTGATAACAACCCCCCTCCCTTTCCCAAGCAGGTACATAAAAGTGATAGGAAGACCAGAAACACGAAAGAGGTTTAAAAGGGCATCCAGGCCCCTTCCCCCCACCAAAATGGCAGTGTCCTGATAGGGATCTAAGGGACCTGACACGGAGAATGGAATGTGGTTATTCAACTGTAAAAACTTCTTGTAAAGGAAAAGTGAAACGTGAAAGTAAATGCTGCTTTTAAACATTATATATTACTGGTTCCAACATTGAATGTGTTGCAATGTCAACCTAAAGGCAATACAGGTAGTCCTCAACTTGCCATAGTTGTTAAGTGAATCAGTGCAATTGTTAAGTGAGTCACTGCAGTCATTAAGTGAATACACTTCACCCATTTATTTTTCTTGTTGGAAGCCAGCTGAAAAGGTCTCAAATGGTGATCACATGATCCTGGAACACTGCAGCTATTGTAAATACATGCCCAAATTATGATCACATGTCCATGAAAATTCTGCAATGGTCAGGGCAAGGATTGGTCATAAGTCACTTTTTTCAGTGCCATTGTAACTTCCAATAGACACAGGACCAAACTAAAAGAAGATCCTCAAAACAAGTAGTTTTTTCTTCAGGCCTTTCAAATTGGGGATCAATGTCAGTAGTGCCATCATTCACTTGAGCTTCGCCTTCACTAGCTGTCAGTCTGCCATGGACTATGGGCAGAGGGAACTGAATGGGAGGGGGTTGAAATAAATCAGGGAATTTTGGCATGCAAACTTCAGTTCTGGCTTTTGCTATACTGTAATCCACTTGACTTTTAGTAAAAGTATATCTTTAACTACAAATGGAGTCAACTAAAGGACCTTAGTTTTCTTGAGTAAAGGACCAAATCGGAGCAGGTCTGACAATATTCTAAGAAGAAAAATAAAGGATCTTGAAAAGAATCACTGACTATATAGATCACACCATTGAATTTGGGTTCCTCAGCCATGGTCTCTGCATAAGTAGGTGTATACCTATCATGATCCCAGAAATCGCTGTACCAATACACAAGGCATGGGAATTAGAGAATTTGAGTAGAATAGGAATAGAATAGAACAGAACAGAACATAATCTTTTATTGGCCAAGTGTGATTGGACACACAAGGAATTTGTCTTGGTGCATATGCTCTCAGTGTACATAAAAAAAAAGATACGTTCATCAAGAATCATAAGGTACAACACTTAATCATAGTCATAGGGTATAAATAAGCAATCAGGAAACAATATCAATACTAATTGTACGGATACAAGCAATAAAATTACAGTCATACAGTCATAAGTGGCAGGAGATGGGTGGTGAAATTCTAACATAAGAGGACAAGTGTGATGCCATAACTTAGCACTACTTAAAGCTGTTTTTTTGTATGTGTGTGTGTGTGTGTGTGTGTGTGTGTGTGAGAGAGAGAGAGAGAGAGAGAGAGAGAGAGAGAGAGAGAGAGAAGGAGGGAGGAGGGGAGAGAGAGATTGATATTGATATTGAAGAGTATTTGCCTGTTTGGAAACTTACGAATTAAAACATGGAAAGCACCTGGAGATGTGTTTGGGTGAGAACAAAAAGGGAGAAAAAGAAAAGTTATGGTTTGTAATAAATTCTTAGACTAAGCTTTTATTTGTCTTTCCCTTTCAACCAGGGGTGAAATGCTCCCAGTTCGGACTGGATTTCCCGATCCAGTAGCGATGGCGGCGGATGGTTCGGAGAACCGGTAGCAAAAATCCCTGCCCCCCCCATGCCCAGCTGAGGCACGCCCCGCCGAAAATATGCTTTTAAAAGGAAAAAAAAGCCTCTGATGATCAGCTGGGATCATCAGAGCCTTTTAAAAGCATTTTTTCTACAACCTCTTCGGCCAAAGAAATTGTAAAAAAAAAATGCTTTTAAAAGGCTCTGACGATCAGGCAACTCAGGTTGGATTGTCAGAGCCTTTTAAAAGCATTTTTTCTACAACCTCTTCAGCCAAGGACGTTGTAGAAAAAATGCTTTTAAAAGTAAAAAAAAAAGTTGGCCACGCCCACCCAGTCACATTACCCACCACCACCACCACCACCACCACCAAACCATGCCCAGAGAACTGGTAGTAACGAATTTTACATTTCACCACTGCTTTCAATTGAGAATTGAGACAATTAAAAGATAAGCAGTTAATTGAAGATATTGAAGATATTGAAGTTGTTAAAAAGAATTTAATGTATTTGAAAAGAGAATTTTTTGAATTTGGTAATAAGAACTCTAAATTATTGGCAAGGATGGCTAAAGATAAGAAATGTAGAACAGAAATTGGAATATTAATAGATGAAAAAGGTAAAAGATGTAATAAGAAAAAAGATAAATGTGAGATTGTTAGAATTTTTTTTCAAAAACTTTACTCTAAAAAGGAAATAGTAAGAAATTGAAGGACTTTTTGAAAAAATATGAACATAGAAAAATAGAAATGGAATATAAGGAAAAAATGGAGGGAAGTATAACCCAGCAAGAAATTATAGAAACAATCCAAAAATTAAAATTGGGTAAGGCACCAGGTGAGGATGGGTTGCCGGCAGAATTTTATAAGAAATTTAAAGACATAATAGTGCCAAAATTAGAAAAATTTTATAACAAAATTTTGCATGGTGTGGATATTCCAGCGTCTTGGAATAGATCACTGATTTCTTTGATTCCCAAACCAGGAAAAGATTTAGAATTGGTAGAATCGTATAGACCTATTTCCCTAATAAATCAGGATGCAAAAATATTTACAGCTATTTTAGCAAATAGATTAAATAGCTTTATAGACAAATATATAAATGGTAATCAAGTATGTTTTGTGAAAGGTAGATATATGTCAGACATAGGAGAGTTTTGAATATTATAAATATTGCAGAGTATAATAAGGATAGAATAGGAATATTAGCGTTGGATATATTTAAAGCATTTGATTCAATTCAATGGGAAACGATTATAGAATTGATTAAGGCTTATGGATTTGGAAATAAATTTACTCAAGTTATTTCAAAATTATATCAAAAGCGGGTTGCCAGAGTAAAAGTGAATGGGATCTTAACAAAAGAGATAATTTTGGAAGCGGGTACAAGATAAGGGTGTCCTCTATCCCCAGTATTGTTTTTACTAGCCATGGAGATCTTAGCAGTAAAAATAGAAGAAGATGAAGATATTATTGGATATAAAGGTGTTAAAATTAATTTGTATGCCGATGACACCCTGATTGTAATGAAAAATCCAGAAAAAGATATTGAAAAGATTAAGATGCATTTAGAGGAATTTGAAGAGTTTACTGGATTATCTATAAATTGGGCTAAATCAGAAATGTTATTAAATTGGGATATAAAAAAAGGAAAAGAGAAATTTAAAAATCAATTTGGAATAAAAGTTAAAGAAAATATAAGATATTTAGGAATAATATTATCAACAAAGATGAATGAAATGAAAAAGTTGAATTATGACAGACTGATAAGAGAAATTGATGAGAAAATCGGGAAGTATAAAAAATTAAATTTCTCTTGGTTTGGGAGAGTGGCATTAAGTAAAATGTTATTACCGAAATTCAATTTCCTATTTGAAATGCTCCCAATATATATCTCTGAAAAGGATATGGAATTATATCAAAAGAAAATTGACAAATTTTGTAATGGTGATAAAAGATCTAGGATAGTTAAAAAATTATGGTATCAAAATCAAAAGGAAGGAGGTCTTGGGATACCTAAATTGATTAATTATTATAGATCCTTTCAAGTGAGGACTGTAGTTAAAATAATTGTTGGTCGAAACGAATTATGGGGAAAATTGGAGTTGGGAGAAATTGAAAAATGGGGAAGAATATATTTTATGGAGAATATAGCGGAAAAAAATAAAGTTAGAAATGATTTATTAAATAGATTGTTGAAAACTTGGAGTAAATTTGACACAAAATTGATTCCAGACAGATTACAATTGGGGAATTTGGAAGATGGGGATTTTCCCATAAATTTAAATAGGGAGAGGAAACAGGTGTTAAAAGAGGGAAATCTGGAAGAAATAAAAGAATGGATAAACGTGGTAAGAGATGATTTTAAAAAAGAGGAAATATATGAAAAGTGGAAATTGAATTGGTGGGAGAAGATACAGGTTAATAATTGGAATAAGAAATATAAGGATAGAACGAGGGTAGAAAGGTTAAAAACGGAATTTGAAGAAATAGTATCCCAATTAGGAATGGAAGAAATTGGATTGGTTAGTAAGGTATATAAAATTATTAATTTGGATAGTAATTTACAAATGGCGATGAAAGATAATTGGGTAAAAGATTTAGAAACAGATATTACAGAACAGGAATGGATTTTGAATTGGAATAGTAGAATAATGAGGACCTTATCAATAAGAATAAAGGAGCAGAGTTATAAAGTTATCTGGAAATGGTACCTGTTCCCAATAAGATAATATAAAATGAATAAAAGTGCTAGCAAGTTATGTTGGAAATGTAAAGTGGAGAATGGGACATATGAACACATGTGGTATGGATGTCGTAAAGTGAAGAATTTTTGGTTACGAATAGAAGAAGAATCTAGTAAAATAATTAAAAAGGTAAAGTTGGGAGTAGATACCATCCTCATATTAAAGTTGAATAACAAGGTGTTAACAATTGATGAAAGAGAGCTTGTAAGGATATTGGTCATTATGGGATGAATTGTGATTGCAAGATACTGGAAATTGAATATTGAATACAAAATAAATGAATGGTTCAGAGAAGTTTGTAAAATTGCTCTTAATGATGAGTTAAAATGTGATATAAAATTCAAAAAAGGATTATTGAAAGAAAATATATTTTGGAGGATATGGCAACCATTCGTGGACTACGCAATCGGGAACTTGGAAGAAATAATGCCAGTGCCAATGCAAAGAGAATTTTGGAAGACCTGAAGATGAAGAAAAAATTCCTCCGCTTCTCCCTATTTTGTATTATACACTGGGTGTGGTTTTGTGTTTTGTGTTTTGTCTTTAATTAAAAATAATAAAAAAAACACACTGCTTTCAACTAACTCTGATACCTAGATATGTCAAAACAGGGCCTCCTGGAAATGTTAGGTTCAGTTTCTATAAATGTTCGCTATAGCTTTTGGAGCTTTTTAAAAGTTAGTTTAATTAGCAGGGTTTTTTCCTACTATTCTTGAAATGGTAAGAAGTGAAAAATAAGATATCCTATGCTGGTCTTCCGGGATATGATAAGAGAAGTATCTTGTTAATATTCAAGTCTATAGCCACTTATTTTGTTGATTGTGTAGATCGAACGTTGTCTTACCTGAACGTTCCTTTTCAGCTCTCTGCGACTGCAATCCACTTCTGGGTTTCCTTCTTCTTCGCTTCTCTTGACTGGGTGATATTTCTTTAAACTGTCTCTCCGTGCTGTGGCCACGCCCCACTTTCCCATGATGCACCAGTCTTTGAACGAAGGCGTGACCACCTGGCAAACAATCAGAACATCCGAACCAAATGCATAAACCATGTACTCTATAAAAAACAAACCAGAACTTCAAAAACCAACAGGGTGGGTGTGGATTGCAGTCGCAGAGAGCTGAAAAGGAACGTTCAGGTAAGACAACGTTCGTTTTCCAGCCCTCTGCTCCTGCAATCCACTTCTGGGATATACCAAAGTTCAAATCCCAGGGTGGGAAAACTAAGTGGACCCCGACTCCTGGACCTCAATTACACTTTGGAGAACTCGTCGGCCAAATGATGCTTCAGCCGAAGCATACGTATCAATACAGTAGTGCCTGATGAAAGGTGTCACAGACGACCAGGTAGCGGCCCGACATATGTCAGAAACTGAAGCTTGCGTAGCCCAGGCAGCCGATGCTGCCGCACTACGTGTGGAGTGTGGTAAGATGCGACCCGGCACTGGATGAGATTGTTGCTTGTAGGCTGTAGCTATGCATGTCTTAATCCACCTGCCCACTGTGGATGAAGAGATCTTCTGGCCCAAAGACGGTGGATGGAAAGACACCAGAAGAGCCTCAGTCTTCCGGATGGATTCAGTCCTGCGAATATAACGACGAAGCGCCCTACGTACATCAAGGGTGTGCCAGTCTTTCTCGCGATGATGTTTCAGGGACGGGCAGAAATCCGGAAGAATGAGCTCCTGAGCCCGGTGAAAATATGTATTCACTTTGGGTAAAAATGCAGGGTCCAGACGCAGAATCACTGTATTAGGTTTAAAAATACAGAGATCCTTCCTGATTGATAGAGCAGAGAGTTCAGACACTCGTCTGGCCGAAGTAATCGCCAATAAAAAGGCTATCTTGAAAGACAAAAATCTTAAAGGGATTGATCCTAAAGGACCAAAAGGAGGGTACATCAGAGTCTGAAGAACAAGTGGCAGGTCCCAGGTCGGGTACCTATGAACAGTAGGCGGGCATAGGTTGACAGCCCCATGCAAGAATCCCTTAAGTAGTGGATGCATAGACAAAGATGAATACGGGGGACACCGAATGACCGTAGATAGCGCAGCCGTTTGACGACGTAAAGTAGATGGAGACAACCCTTTATCTAAACCGGCTTGCAGGAAGCACAGGACGTCCTCTATCCGAGCTGAGGTAGGATCCACCAGGTTGGCCGCACACCAGAGACAAAAGGACTTCCAGGAAGACTCGTAAATCCGGGAGGTCGAAGGCCTACGGGAAGCTTGGATCGTGCCTATGACATCGTCGGGAAGTCGGTCCTTCCGTAAAATAAGCCGCTCAAATGCCAAACGGCCAATTGGAGCCACCCTGGTTCTGGGTGGTCTAAGGCCCCTTGGCGTAGAGCGATGCGGTCCAGTGGAATCAGCCACGGAGGATGAGACGATAGCGCCACAAGATCCGCGTACCACTGTCGACGAGGCCAGTCGGGAGCCACCAGGATCATTTCGGCCCTTTCCTCCAGAAGTCTCCGAATCACCTGAGGAATCAAGGGGATCGGAGGAAAGGCGTACAAGAGACCCGGAGGCCAACGGCATCGGAGTGCGTCGTGATCCATCGCTGAATGACATGGGTAACGAGTCACATAGAGTGGAAGCTGAGCATTCGACGGGCTGGCGAACAAGTCCACGACAGGCGTGCCGAAAAGAAGAGTGGCTTCGCGAAAAAGGCTTGGATGTAGTTGCCATTCCGAATGATCGAGAACCTGCCTGCTGAGCCAATCTGCCCGCACGTTGTCTGCGCCCGAGATGTGATCGGCTCTCAATGAGAGAACATGACGTTCCGCCCACCTGAATAGACTCTCCGCCTCCAACATCAGCGGCCTCGAATGTGTGCCGCCTTCTTTGTTTACATGAGCCTTGGCTGTAATGTTGTCCGTGAGCACAAGGACATGGTGACCCTCCAACCGGGATTGAAAATGTCTGAGGGCCAGGCGGATGGCTCTCAGTTCCAACAGATTGATGTTGTGGCCTCTTTCTTGAGCGGACCAACGGCCTTGCACCACCTGATCTTGAAGGTGGGCCCCCCAGCCCTGTAGGCTGGCGTCCGAGGTCAGTGTCAGCCTGTCCCGAATTAGAAAGTGCGAGCCCTTGAGGACGGCTGGGCTCATCCACCACTGGAACGACAGACGCAGTTGAGGCGGAAGAGGTACTTTGTGAAGGGAATCGCTGCAACCCGAGCGCTGGAAGGGGAGCAGGAACCATTGTAAGGGCCTCGCGTGGCGTCGGGCCCATGGTACAATCGAGAAGCACGACACCATCTTCCCTAATAGTTGTGAGAGCTGGAGAAGAGGAATGGCTCGATGAGAAAGAATTTGACGTATCAGATCTTGGATACTCAGAACCCTGTCTGGAGACAAAAATACTTGACCTCGAATAGTGTCTATCACCGCTCCCAAGTGCAGGAGTGATGTGGACGGGTAAAGATGGCTCTTTGGAAAATTTATTGAAAAACCATGATTCTGGAAAGCCATGATGACAAGGCGCAGGTCTCGAGCTGCCTGATCCCTGGAAGATGACAAGACCAGGATATCGTCGAGATAGCAGAGTACCCGTACCGGGACTTTCCGAAGCGATGCCGCCACAACAGCTACCAATTTGGTGAAGGTTCTTGGGGCAGAGGATAAACCAAAGGGCATCGCGCAATATTGATAATGATCGTTCCCAAGCTGAAAACGTAGGAACTTCCTGTGTAAAGGAGATACTGGGACATGCAGATATGCCTCCCTGAGGTCGACCGATTGAAGGAAGTCGCCGCGACGTACCCCCCCCCCAAGATGGACCCCAGGGAGTGCATTTTGAATCTGCGATAGCGAATGAAAAGGTTTAGGTGTTTCAAGTTCAAAATGGCCCGCCAACCTCCGGAATGCTTCGGGACGAGAAAGAGCGTCGAGTAGAAGCCCAAGCCCTGTTGTTCCGGCGGGACCTTCTCTATCGCCTTGATGCTGAGTAGATGGTGGACCTGTTCCTGTAGCAAGCGTCCCAGGTCTGGTGAGCGTGGTGCAGGGCAGCAAATGTGGCGGGAAGGAGGGCAGCCCAGGAACTCGATCGACAGGCCGAAGGACACCGTACTCAGGATCCAGGAGTCCGTGGTGGACTGCTCCCATTGATGGCGGAAAAGTTGTAGGCGACCACCAATGGGATCTTGAGACCTGCAGTCATTTCCCCCTGCGGAATTGTTTGTATCCGGAACCCCGGAAAGGACGCTTGGAAGCAGTGGGGTTCCTGGCTCTGTCACGAAACCGCTGGCGATCGGAGGAACGGTCGGGCCCAAAAAACTGAGATGGTTGCAAGTAGACTCCGCCTGCCCCAGATGTCGCCCGAAAGGACTGTCTTTGATAATAAGGCGTATAACGTCGTTCGGGCCTGCGATATGAGGAAGCAGGCATAACCTTCCTCTTGTCCTTATCTTCAATAAGGACAGGATCTAGAGCGGAACCGAACAGATTCGGAGCTTTGTATGCCGCCGCCGCCAGACGCCACTTGGCCTTGGAATCCGCCCTCCAGTTCCTAAGCCAAAATAAACGGTGAGATGTAATTGAAGCCGCTAAAGCCCGAGATGTAAACTTCACAGAATTTAATGATGCATCGGCCGAATATTCCGTAGCTGCCACAATTTTATTGATGTCTTGGTGCAAGCGTGTATCTTCTGGTGGTAGTCTATCCTGAAGTTGCCTCAACCAAAGTAGAGTTGCCCGGTTAAAAAAGGATGTAGCAGTCGCGGTCTTAATCACCCACGCCAGGGCTTGATGTTCTTTACGAAAGGAAAGCTCAGACTTCTTGTCCTCCGATTTTAGCCTGTCTAGCGCATCTGCTGACAGTAAAGACGACGAGGACAAATTAGCAATTGGGGTGTCCACCACGGGCACCGTCAGCATGGCGTCCAAATCCGGCGCCGCACAGTACAATTTCTTGTCAATGCTATTGGGGCCCGTTGACGAAGCTGGTTGAGACCAAGGCGATTGGAGTACGTCTGAGAAGAGTTGAGGACAGGGGACAAAGTCCCTGCCCGTCTTGGAAGAAGAAAATAAGGCCTCGTGAGGGGCCGACGTGGACGCCACCTCAGACGGTACAGGTGCAGAAACAGGCATGTTCGTAACCTGACGGGCCTTATGCAGAAGTGATTTGAACAATGAAGGCCTAAAAAGCCCGGTAAAGGCCGGAACATCAGGGGTAAGTCCTTCGTCCTCAGAAAATTCCAGATCCTCAACCGTGTCCTCCCCCTGATCAGAATCTTCTGAGGAATCGGACGCCAAACGGTGAGAGGGCCATGAAGGCGGGACCACAGTAGGTTGAGGCACCTGAGCCTGTGCTTGAGACACGGACGGCTGTTGAATACCTGCGGCCAGCAGAGAGGACAAAGCATTAGATAGTAAAAACTGCAAGTCCATCTGGGCAGACAACAACTGGCCATCAGCCCCGCGAAGTCCGGCGGCGGTTGGTGTGAAAGTCGCCTCAGGACGAGAGGTAGGAGGAGGGGCGGGATTGAACAGACCCACCGATGAAACATCAGGTAGCAAAATTGATGCCCTCTTGGACAGCTGTCCAGAGCTACTCGGTTGTGCTGGATCAGGAGCCGAGGCCTGGGCGAAGGAGGCAAAGTCGTTAGACTCTGGTCGGTCGGAAAAACAGATGACAAAGTGGCCTGTCTGGCCCTGTCATATTGGCACTCCAGAGCCCTGTGACGACGCTGGGCGTCCTTATCCGCCGCTGCAGACGATCTAGGGTGGCGGGAATCCTCAGAAGCAGATAATACTCTGCTACGAGCCTTGGACTTGTGCTTGGCTGAATCCCTAGGGGGGCTGGGCTCACGTTCCGCATCAGACGAAAAATAGGCATCCGCCATAATTGACAAGAACACGGAGCTCCTCTGATAAGAACTAATATATATATTCTTCCGCCTCTGTTTTTTTTTTAAAAAAAAACAATTGAACAATGGAACAAATAACTATGAATTCTATCATATATCTATCTATCTATCTATCTATCTATCTATCTATCTATCTATATATTAAAAATAATGAACTATATACCGCATGAACTATATACAGCCAGCCACCCTTAGAACAGAAGGTAGCTAAAATAGTCCAGTCCAAAAACAAATACTACTCAGGCTCCCAATCAACGGGGCAGCAGGTAAGTGGAACAGGCAACTGAGGAGGCTGGCTGAAGGGCGCACACCATTACTAGCCCTCAGGCATGGGCAGAGTGGGGAAAAACAAGAGGCACGGCCATTAATGACACGATCCTGCAGTCCAAAATGGCGCCCGCAAAATTGCCGCCAAGATGAAAAACAACAAAATGGCGGCCGTGGGCTTTGCCGATAGCGTAGGCAGCAGAAAAATGCTTGTCCAGAGCAGTAACCAAGGCAATAATCTACCAGACGCCGCCCGAGGGACGGACGCCGACAAACCTCCCACCGCAGGGTCAGACAGTCCTCAGATCGCTGTGGGCTGGGACAAATCCTCCGACTCAGCCCAGGCACACAATTCCTCGAGCGGTAGCTTTACAAGCTGGCAAGTATAGTACAGCGTAGTGAAATAATCAACACATCAGAGCCCGCAGGGCAAACCTTGCGAAAACTCCGGAGCCGCCCTAAGAGAGCCGAAACAAACTGAAGCAAATTGGTGTGGGAAAGGGGATGCGGCAACCGCTAAACCCCGCGCTACACACCGGCGGCTAGAAGGAGGTAGGGAACCGCCCCGAAGGGCCGGTAACCCGAGCTGCTGTCAGGAGATGACAAAGTCTGTAGGCGGAGGACGGGCTGGCTCCCCAGGCACCTCACTCACGCACCGCAGCTCACAACAAGGGCTCTCACCGATCGAAACAAAAATACTAGTAAAAATAAAGAAAAAAACCTAACGCAATACAGCTAAGATTTGCAAAGTTGAGCACGAAAAGCAAAACACACCAGTCAGTCAGCGACTGAGTGAAAAGACTGGTGCATCATGGGAAAGTGGGGCGTGGCCACAGCACGGAGAGACAGTTTAAAGAAATATCACCCAGTCAAGAGAAGCGAAGAAGAAGGAAACCCAGAAGTGGATTGCAGGAGCAGAGGGCTGGAAAATTATTTTGTTGGTTATGTAGATTAATTTTAAGCTGAGAAATAAATGGTGTTATATCATGTTGACTTATGACCACAATTGGGATCAGAACTTCTTTTTCTCAGGTAGGCAGTTGTTAAGTGAGTTGCCTGAACTTTTTTTTGCCACAGCTATTAAGCAAATCACTGCAATTGTTAAGTAAGGCACGCAGTTATGAAGGGAATCCGGCTTTCCCCATTGACTTTGCTAGTCAGAAGCTAGCGGGGAAGTCACAAATGGCAATCAGACTGGGATGCTGTAACTGTCATAAATACATGTTAAGGACCTGAATTTTGATCAAGTGATGGTGGGAATACTATGACAGTCATAAATGTAAGGATTGGTTGCACGTCACTTGAATGTCCAGTGCATTGGAATTTTGAATGGCTGCTAACTGAATGGTTGTAAGTCAAGGATTACCTGTACTGAATATATTTTCAAATGAAACAGTTCGTGGATTTATTGTCAAACTAAGTTTTCTTTTTTCTTATTCACTCTAGGCTGAAGAAATGTCTGAAAAAGACCTTGAGAAGGTAAGCAATATGTGGTAAGATTGAGTGTATATTAATACATGTACTATTTTATATTACAAATTCTCAGTATCCTGATAACACCAATTCAACTGAATGATCCCATGTGCTAAAAACCTGTCTTTCTTTGACCTAATATGGCATAAAGTATTTTTCTGACTGAGACTGCCAATGGAAAAGTACAAATAGCAATATTTATTTATTTATTTATTTATTTATTTATTTATTAAATTTTTATACCGCCCCCTCTCCCTAAGGAATCGGGGCGGTGAACAGCCAAAATTAAAAAACATACAATATAAACATTAAAATACTATAAAACAAAAATAAATTTATCTTTGGCTTCCCCAAATTTAAAACCCCTTACCCATAAAATTCACCAATTAAAATTTTTTAACCCAGCCCGGCTTGCTGAAATAAAAAAAGTCTTCAGAGCCCGGCGGAAGGTCCGGAGGTCCGGGATCAGTCGTATCCCTGGGGGTAGCTCATTCCAGAGGGCGGGTGCTCCCACAGAGAAGGCTCTTCCCCGGGGGTCACCAGCCAACATTGCTTGACCAACGGCACCCTGAGGAGGCCCTCTCTGTGGGAGCATATTGGCCGGTGGGAGGTTATCGGTGGCAGAAGGTGGTCTTGTAAATAACCGGGCCCTAAGCCATGGAGCGCTTTGAAGATGAGAACCAATACCTTGAAGCGCACCCGGAAGACCACTGGAAGCCAATGCAGCTCGCGCAGGAGAGGTGTCACATGGGAGCGCCATGTCACCCCCATAAGTACCCGCGCGGCTGCATACTGCACCAGTTGGAGCCTCCGAGTGCTCCTCAAGGGGAGCCCCATGTAGAGAGCGTTGCAGTAGTCCAGGTGGGAAGTGAGGGCATGAGTGACCGTGCATAAGGAGTCCCGATCCAGAAAGGGGCGCAACTGGCATCTATCAGGTGAACCTGATAGAAAGCCCCCGTGTTGTTGTTAGTTGCAAAGTTGTGTACGACCCATTGTGACCCCATGGACAACGTTCCTCCAGGCTTTCCTGTCCTCTACCATCCTCTGGAGTCCATTTAAGCTCTCTCCTTCCAACTTAAGAAAGTAAAAACTCTTGAAATGTAGGATTTCAAAAGAAACCTTTTTATTAAGCAGAAGTGACAGCAAGGAAATCAAAACAAATACCCTTAGGCAAGACAAGTAGGATTAAAGCAGTAGAGACCCCTCCCTTAAGTCAGAATGCAGATTTTAGCCAACACACAAGCGTGAAGATGTTTTCTTACTAGCTGCCCTGAGAACCCGAATAAACATGTATTCACATCGTTATCCTTTAAACTGAGACAGCACACATGGCTGTCATAAACATTCCTCCACGTTAAGGGGATCTCAGGGCTCTTTGGCGCCAGGATATAGGTTGTAAAATATCTGTTGATACAGGCAATGCTAGTAAATCAAATCCAAATCTCCCCCTTTTCCCAATTGAATGGTAGTATTACTTTTAGGGATCTGACACTCCTACTGCTTCAGTAAGAGCCACCTCATTCTCTGTCGTCCCTGTCTTCTTTTGCCCTCAATGTTTCCCAGCATTAGGATCTTCTCCAGTGAATCCTTCCTTCTCATTAGGTGGCCAAAGTATTTGAGTTTCATCTTCAGGAAAATAGCAATATACTGATTCATAATTCTCCTCTATAAGAAAAGAAGTAAAGCTGTGGGACCTTGAAAAAATTCCTTGCTGCATCAAATAGTTGGTATGATAATTTGAAGCTGGCTATGTTGCATGTTGCATTACAACTCTTTGGCAAGAATTCAGAACATAACCAAATGTGAAATGTTTTGAATGTTCCATTGTAGGGAATAATGGAAATTTGGAAAAAAGCTTACTGTCTCAGTTAACTTAGGTCCAGCGGCAGCTGTCTTTGATATATGCTTAAATGACTTCAGCTCCTTCTCAAATCTTATTCTTTTCTCCTCTCACCTAGTCCCAGCTAGTAGTATCAAAGATGAAAATAGTTGGTGCTATTTTACTCGTGTTGCACCCCACCCCGCAAAAAAGGCTTAATCATAAAGCAGATTAGTCAAAGGGCTCAAACCTTGCACAATACATGAAGCAACAGTCCTCAAAAGAGCATAATTCCAATTTGGATCAAAAGGAATCCTACAGGTAGTCCTCAAGAAATATCAGGCCACTTAATGACTGTCCAAAGTTATGACCGATACCCCCAAAGTACATACAACCATGTTTCAAAATTATGACAGCTGCAGTACCTCCTTAGTCATTTGCCTTTATAACAAACCACAGGGATGCTACATACCCCGCCTGTCCCGTCCCCCACCATCCTGCCCCAGTGGGACTTTGCAGCACTTGGGCTCCTGGAAACAGCTGCCATATTCAGTGCTCCAACAATGTCTTGAGGAAATGGTGGATGGTTTATGAGCTTTCTGCTCTGGC
Organism: Arizona elegans; assembly: GCA_022577455.1. Classification (NCBI taxonomy): domain Eukaryota; kingdom Metazoa; phylum Chordata; class Lepidosauria; order Squamata; family Colubridae; genus Arizona; species Arizona elegans. The sequence goes on from JAKOOJ010000001.1 coordinate 165,049,616, forward strand.
CAGCTTGTTCATGGGAGGCTGCAAATTTCTCGTGATTCTTGCTAGGCTTTAGGAAGCCAGCCCCTGCATGTAAAGGCAGCAGCTTCAGGACAAACTTCCCAAAACATTCTCCATTGTGAGTGGAGCCAGCAGCCAGGCATGGGTTGTACTTGTCTGTTCAGATTGAATCTGCCATAATTGTTAAGTCCCGCCCCTGTTGCTAGGGGCTTCCAGGTTTTGACTCAGTCCGTCAGTCTGGACAGATGTGTGGGACTGTTTCTCTGGTGTTCTCTTGTCCTTTAATTATCCTTTCCTCCATTCTACTGATCAGAATTCCTGGCTTTCACCTTGGGCTGTTACTTAGATTTGCTTATTCTGACTGCCTTGAATAGTTACAGTAAGGACTGTTTTTTTCCTCAGCAGCTCGCCTTAACTGGCTGGCTGACAAAAAAAAATCTTTTTTTCTAATCTCACGTTTATTAGCCCTGTTGACTGGCTCAGCGTTGCGGGGCTTCATGGAGCTTCACGCTCCCAGGAAGGGGCCCGGGTTCTTCCTTTTCGTCATTGTGGAGCTTCGAGCTCCTGACAGCTGGATTATTCTGTGCGGAGCTTCGCGTTCCCCAGGGAGATTGCCGGATGGCCATTTTGTTTGCGCTGTTGTCGGCATCCCATTTCTTCGAACTGTGGCATTTGGCGGCCTGTGAATCATTTAAATAGCCCGATGTCAGCACTCCAAATTACATTCGTTCCAGTGCTGACATAAGGAGGAGAAGAGGGGGCAGCTGGCAAGAGGACTCTTGACTCTTCACCTACTTATTTTCCCTGAAGATAATATCTCCTAGGAGATGAGATGGGAGGGGGGACAGTCCTGGGAGCTGAAGTAGTACATATGGGAGAGTGATTTGGAAGATGGCCAATGAGACGCAGAGAATTGGGGAACGGAAAGGGAAGGTTTGGGGTCAGGAAGTCAGTGTTGGCTATGATACGATCGGGGACAGATTGTCGTGCTTAATAAATGAAAGATTTAATCAAAGACTATTTGTTTGGAAATGCAATTTATTTTGAGACGACACTGAAACCTGACACCCGATTTAGCATTTGCCTTTGAGGCTTTTCTCCCCCGGCTTATTGTCAACGGGCTTGGAAGCTTCGCGCTCCAGCTCTTTACATCAGGCGGTTACAGCCGATTTGGAGGAGCTTCGCGCTCCCATTTACAGCACCTGCCATTTTGTTTTGCCACCTGGCAATTTTTAGCGCAGTTGCGCTCTCTCTGGCCTCCAGGCTTCGGCCTGTGCCTGTTTAGCATTGGATCCCCTGGTACCCTTACCTGGGGTTAGCACCTGGGCGATTGCTACTGCATTGCCACTGTCTGTGCTCTCAGCTTGTTTGGAACAGCCCTTATATTGCCTGGGTTTTGACCTACCACTGACAGCAATCGGAGGCTTGTCTTTGACAGCCCTCGTTTTGACAGGCTTTTTGCCTCGAACGGCCTTGATTACTATATTTGGCCTTTATAATGGCTCCATTTGTAATGGCGGCCATTTGCCTTGCTCCTTGAGTGCTGACAACCTCGGTGGCCATTTTGTTTCTGGGCAACTGTTCATCAGACCCTGTGGCACAGTGTCCTTAGTGACATTCTCCTGCCTGTCTTGGCTACATTTCGCTGATTTCCACCTACCATGCCAAAAGCCTTGGTTAAGTTGAAGCATGGCCAGAAGGCCGGAGTCTAAAAACAGTTATATCCCATACCAGGGGATCCTTCTTCCAACACCATTCAGGATGGTGAGCCTTCGGGCAGGTGTTCCAGCAGTAAGGTCAAGGATTCTCACCACAAGGCTACCAAGCACTCCTCTGCCATCGTGAGAGCAGAAAAACGCCGGGATAAGGTGCTACAGAAGATTTGTGATAAGGCCAGTGATCATCATCCCTTGCCTTCAACACACAGGGCTGATATTGACTTTCCTAACGTGGCGGTCACTGGTTCCAGGACTGTACCAGAGGTTTCAGATATGATTCAGTCTACATCCACCTTGGGTCTTGCACCTTCTTCCTCTTCTGCTCCTGCCCGCGCCTCCATGGAAGCCGGGTCAGCCCGAGACCATGTTCACAGTCGATTCCTGCCAGAAAACATCCAACACATGATTGATGCGGCTGTTCAACAGTCTCTGTCAGCTCGACTTCTACATTCCAGCAGGGATGCTTCCCTGCGGTCTTTCGCTTCGGGTTCTCCGGTGAGAGATTATCATGAGGACACCCTTTCTATTGCAGGGTTGGATTCTCCCACCCCCTCCTATGCGAGCCATCCATCGGTTGTTGGAGAGGTTGACCCTTGGGAACCAGACTTATCAGTCAATGAGGGTCTTCCATCAGAGCAACCTGCCTTTACTGGCCTCTTTCCTCAGGCTATTTTCACATCTCTGTTATTCAAGACGGTTAATACGGCCTGACTTGGCTCTGGCCCTACTGAACCAATTCCTCCTTCTACTCAAGGGTCTCTGAACCCTCTGTTTGCGGAACCTTCCAAGTAGGTGGATTTTGTTCCAACACCACCACTCGATGTGGTCAAGAAGCAGTGGTCTTCACCCGGATTGGCTCTGGTTCCTTCATCAGCAGACCGGAAGAATTTTAACGTAGCGGCTGACCTAGCATCCCTTCTTCAGGTGCCAACTGTAAATGCTCCAATGGCTGCCTTGCTTCCCAACACTGCTATTCCCAGGGATCCGGATGAGGGCCTCTGTCTGGAAGAATGCCGGTTGGACCAAGTTCTACAGCGGGCGCACCAGGATGCGGCCATCCGATCGGCAACCACCGCTTCCTTTTTCAACTGGACAACTTTATTATGGTTGCGTCAGTTACAAGAGAAGCTGTCTCCAGACACTAGAGTGAAGCAGGATTTGAATAAAATCTTTTCAGCGTACGCTTCACTCAATGTTGCCCATTTTGCTGCGAAATCCCTGGCTTCCTCGGTGACAGCATGCCGTTTGGTCTGGCTCCGCCATTGGCAGGCAGACGCTAGGCACAAGTGGCGTTTGGCATTTGTCCCCTTTATGGGGATTAAATTATTGAGACCAAGGATAAGCAGAACATTTTACCTGCCGCATATCGTAGGGGGGAATCCCACTTTCAGCCATATCCTTCCCGTTCCTAGTTTCGGGGCTATAATGGGGGTGGTGGTGCTTCTTCTACTTCTTGGTGGCAAGGGACCTTCCACCCCATGCAGCGGGGAATCCAAGACAGGTCTTCTAGAGGTAGACCCTTTTTGAATAAACGGCCCTTTCGAGGGGGAGGGGGTTGTTCGCTCCGACACTGTCGCTAGTTGCATTTCGGATCTTCCCATTGGTGGCAGATTGGCCCTCTTCGCCAACCTTTGGGAGAGAACTGCATCTGATAGATGGGTCCAGGCTACTATAAGATCAGGATTGGCCATAGAATTCCTCTCCCCTCCCCCGATGTTTTTTGTGCGCTGTCCGCTTTCTCATAACAGTGATAGGCGAGTCCTTATGGATTTGGCTATCCAGCATCTCCTCTCTATCAAGTCTATCCAAAAGGTGCCTGAGGATCAAGTGGGACAAAGTTTTTATTCCTGTGTATTCCTTGTCCCAAAGTCATTGGGAGGGGGGGTGGAGACCCATTCTGGACCTTAAACGTTTGAACCATTTGTGGTATATCGCCAGTTCAAAATGCAATCTTTATGTTCCATCATAGACTGCGTTAGGAGGGGCAACCTCCTCTCTTCTACTGACCTCACTGAGGCCTTTCTTCATATTCCTATCCTTTCCTCTCATAGGAAGTTTCTCAGGTTCTGTTATGCGGGGGCCCATTATCAATACAGGGCATTGCCTTTTGGGCTTTCCTCCGCTCCCCATTGTTTTACCAAGGTTTTAGCGGCCTTGGCTGCTTCCCTCAGGGTTAGATCTATTCGTCTCCAGTGCTATCTGGGTGACATTTTGATTTTGTCTAACTCTACTCAGCAGGCCCGCAGGGACCTCCATTTAACCCTTCAGGCCCCTGCTTCCCATGGATTCTCCATTAATGTGGAGAAGAGTCATCTCACTCCTTCAACCCGTCTCCTCCATTTGGGAACGGTGATTGACTTGGTTGAGGGCAGAGTTTATTTATCCCAGGAGCGTCAAGATAGCCTAGTGGCCCTTGTGTCCAGGGTGGAGGGGTGCAGGAAAGAGTCCCCTTTCTTACTTTCACAGCTACTGGGCAAAATGATTTTGGCTATTTCCATCGTTCCCTGGGCCCAGTTACATTCAAGAGACCTCCAATGGTTCTTTTTACCATTTCAGAAGGCGGGCAGAGGCACGTCATCAGTCAAGGTTCCTGTCCCCAAGGAGGTACTCAGATCCCTCAGATGGTGGCAGTCTCCAGCTATTGCCAAGGGTTGCCAGTTCTACGAACCTCAGCGGCTGGTGGTAACAACAGACACCAGCCTTTTCGGCTGGGGGGCACATTGTGAGTTGCAGGTAGCACAGGGCAGGTAGACTACCAGTGAGAGCCGTCGGAACATCAATTGGCTGGAATTGAGGGTGGTATTTCTGGCTCCCCGTGCCTTCCGAGGTTTTCTTGCAGGCACCCATGTCTTGGTGTTAATGGACAATGTTGCGGCGATACCCAGAAGAAACAATCCTGGCCTCAACTCTATCCTCTGTTCTGTTATCCCTTCCAGCCACTTTCTTATCTTACACCAATATTTTTTAATCTTGGGGCAGGTCCACCAAAGCCTCCTTTGGTTCTAGAGTCTTGTAAAAGTTTAAATTTTATCCGGGCTTTTTTCCCCAACCAAATGAATTTACCTATTATTTTATTTAATTGTTCAAAAAATGTTTTCCCCAATCTTATTGGTATTGGTTTGGAAAAGATATAACAATTTGGGTAGTACATTCTTTATTATTGCAGCGATTCTACCAATTAAAGATATTTGTAATTTTGCTCAATTGTCTAAATCTTTTTGTATCTGTTGTACCAACTTATCATAATTGTCCTCTTTTATTGTCGAGCATTCAGCCATTAACCAAATTCCCAGATACTTCATTTTTTAAACAATTTGAATCCCCAATTTCTCTTCCAATTCCTCAGTTTGCATTTTTGTAAGGTTCTTAGTCAGAATTTTAGTTTTTTCTTTATTTATTTTGAGCCCAGCCACTTTGCCAAATTCTTCAATTTCATGCACCAGGATGGCTCCCGTCTCCAAAGGATATTCCATAATGAAAGCCAGATCATCTGCGAAAGCTTGAACCTTATATTTTTTCTGTGTGATTTTCAATCATTTTATTGTTCTGTTTTGTCTAATTTGTATCAGTAATATCTCCAATGATAAGATGAACAAAAGCGGGGACAAGGGACATTCCTGTCTTACCCCTTTAGTTATACTAAACTCCTCTGTTGTTATAATTATCTTCGCCAATTGATTCAAATATATTGCTCTGATCATACCCGTAAATTTTCCCCCTAAGTTCATAATTTTTAATTGATTAATAAGAAAGTTCCAATTTTAATTGTCAAATGCTTTTGGGGCATCTACAAACATTAATGCCAGCTGCTTTTCCAGATGTGCCTCATAGTATTCTAATGAATTCATAATAATCTGTGTATTATTTCGTATGTATCTATTGGGCAAAAATCCATTTTGATCCGAGTAAATAATTTCATTTAGTATTTTTTTTGCTCTTTTGGCCATAATTGTCACGAATATTTTGTAGTCAACATTAAGTAGCGAGATTGCCCTGTAGTTCTTAATTTGTCAGGTTTTTGTATCAACCTTTGGGATAAGTGTTATCAATGCCTTCATCCATGTCTTTGGTAGTTTGGCCTGCTCTGGAGTTCCATTATAAATATTCAATAATAGCGTTTTCATTGGTGTCTGTATTTCTTTGTAGAACTCTGAGAATATACCATCCGGACCTGGGGTTTTATTATTTTTCTGCTTCTGAATAACCCACTTTATCTCCATCATCGTAATTTTTTTCATCCGATATTATAGGGAGATTTCTATATTTTAGTTATTGTTTAATGTCTTCTTCCTCTATTCTTTCTTGTTTATATAGATTTCAAAAAAAAATTGGGCTGTTCTTTTTTTTTCTCTTCCATTCGGTGGTATATATTCCCCTCTTCATCCTGTAATTGTATTTTTAACTTTTTTTCTTTGTCTTTTTTTCAGTTTATAGGCTCACCATATCCCTGGCTTATTACCATGTTCAAAATGCACCTGTTTCATCGCTCTAAGCTTTTGGGCCATTCCTTCCTGGGAAATCAAATTTATTTTATGTTTAATCAAGTCTTTTTCCTCTCTAATTTGCTCATTTGGGGATTCCTGCATCTTATGTTCCAATTTTTCAAATTTCTCCTGTAGTTCTAATTGTTGTTCCCTTTTTTCTTTGTTTCTCCTCGCCCCATATGCTATTGTTAAGCCTCTAATGTAAGCTTTGGTCGTGTCCCAAAGATTCTGTAGGGTCGTATCTTCCTTTAAGTTTTCCTTTAGAAAAAAATCCAGTTCTTCTTCCTTCCATTGTATATACTTTTTCTCTTTTAACACCCTCTGATTCATAGTCCACCTCCCTCCCCTTTTTACTCTTCCTTTCCATTTCAATATCAGTGGGTTATGGTCTGCCCATGTGTTTGGTGTTATCTCTACCTCCTCTATACTTTTGCTTAGTTCCAAATCCATCAATACCATGTCTATCCTGGACCATGAATCATGTGGGTTAGAGAAAAAGGTATACTTTCTTTTTTGTGGATTTAATTCTCTCCAGACATCCTTTAGGTTCAACTCTTGCATCATATCAAAAAAGATAATTGGTAGTGCTTCTTCTTCTTATCCCCCCCCCTCCCCAATATATATAATCTTTTTTTGGATCTACGACCGCATTGAAATCTCTCAATAAGTAGATATTTTCCGGTTCTGATTCTACTATTTTCCTATGTAATTTATAATAAAATTCCCCTTGGTTAGTATTCGGTGCGTAGATGGTTGCCAATAAAATCCATTTTTGTCTTATTATTATTTCAATTAATAAAACCCTCCCTTCATTGTCTGTAAATTTGTCTTGGTTGTAGCCATTATGTCTTAAGACAACCCCTCTACTAAATCCCCCCTCCTACTTTCCGACACATGAGAAGGTGGCAGCATGGAAGCTTCCGGCCTAATATGGCTTCCAAAGCTGATACTTATCATATAACTGCTATTATCAAATAAATCTTACCCTTATATTTATATTCCCCCAATAGCTTAGGCGTTAATCTCCAAAACGTTATTTACTAAATTGGTTAACAATCAAATTCTACAATTATTCTACCATTCTAATTATCAATTCCACTCTAAGTTCACTTAACAATACACAAGCAAAATAACATATAATTAAGAAATATATAGTCTAAATATTGATTATTTAATTATTTAAAACTAAGTTTATATATCAAAATCAGTCCAATAGTTCCTCCTATTCAACATATCAGTTTATCTATAAAATATATAAAAGATAGAGTATATAAATATTATAAATAAGTTAAATGGTAAATAATAGCTATAAACGTCCACAGTAATAGATATTAATAAAGATATTAATAAATATATTAATAAATGGTCGATATACACAACTGGCCACAGATCTTTCCAATCCAAACTCTTTCACCGATTTTAAAGAGGTCCTTCTCTCTTTGGTCTCGCTATACCGTCCGCACCGCCTCCACTCTCCACTTTCCAAGTCCAAAATCCAAGATGTCAGCTCCTACTAATCTGCACAGTCACTGCTCTCCAAGCCTTAGTGTCCCAATCTATACGTCCACAGTCACTAATCACCAGCAGTTCAACCTCAATAGATAATACAATTTTCCAACACTCATTTCATTCAAATCGTCCAATCTCTTTGTCTCCTCTTTCTGCTGTCTTCACGATACTTCACTCCCACCGCCAAGGTGCCGCTTTTCCCAATTCTATATTTTAAAGCTTCCTTGTTTTTAAAAGTTTGTTTCATTTTTGGGTCTATAATCTTTCTCCGTGTGTTAAATCGTCGCTTCCTTAGCGTTTGGAGAGTCTTTTTTTAAAAGAACTCTTTTATTTGGGTTTAAATCTCTAATATAGAAGTTGAAAGTTGTCTCACCCAGTTCCAATCCTCTGTCCACAAACCACTCCACCTCATAATCTTCTTGTCCCGGTTATCACAGCTTCGGTCTTGCCAAAATGGCCATCGTCTCTGTTGCCTATCAGGGGGGTTTCTTTGGATCAACCATGGAAATTGCTGTTTCCTCGCGATCTACAAAGTGTCCTTCCTTTCTTCACCACCCCTCCAGGGTCACTTTGACCTCATATGGTCTCCTGGCAAGCAGGTATAGGCTGGGTTTTGTGGAGCTCTGCTATCCCATATCTGTCCTGCTGCAACGCCAACTGGTCAAATCCCACGCTGTTTCTAGATCTTGAAGTGGCTTCTTTCCAGGTTTATCCTCCTCATTCTCATGAGTAGACATTCTGTACATAGTCCCCACGGTAGATGAAGGTCTCCAGGTGGTTCATTATTGCAGATCTTGTTTAATTAATATCAAGCCTGCCCCAGCTTGGGCATTTAAGAAAGATAGAGCCTTGACTCAATTTGAAGTGAAATGCATACTTTTACTAAAACCAAGTGGTTACAGCGTAAGCAAAGCCAGATCTGAGTTTTCCTGCGTAAACCTGATAATTTTCCCTTCTCTCAGGCCCTCTTCCTTGGTCATCTTGGTAGTGTCCAGTAAGGTTCAAATTAGGTGTTTTGGTTAACAGTTCTAAAGTTTGGTGCCTCTTTGGTGGGTGTTCGCATTCCCTTCCAGGCCAGTGTCCTTGGATCTTTCATCCATTGTATCTGGTGGGCACTTCTGTTTCCTGTCATACCCCACTCCCCAGTGATGAGATTCAAATAATTTAACAACCGGTTCTCTGCCCTAATGACTAGCTGGGTAGATATGGCTGGTGGTCATGTGACTGGGTAGGCTTGGCCAACTCAATTTCACACATGTCGAGGGGCGTCTTGCCTGGCCTCTTCTCACCATGCCTGGCCCCATCCCTCCCCGCCAGTCCTTGTCACACCAGCCTCGCCTTGCAGGGTGGCTTGCCTCGCTCGGCCCCCTTGCCTCAAAGACCTCTCTATTTATTTACTACTACTGAACATCCAAAATTCACTATTTAATCCTATGTATATATGCCATATGTGCCTAATACATTTTGACGCTGTTGATCCCTATTCCATAGAATGAATTTTTTAAAAAAATAATACTGTAGCAGTAAATTTAAACATTACAGATTGCTTATATCCAGTACATATCCAGAGTGGCATCTGTGCAGTGGTAGCAAAATAGTGGATGCCACCAGGGACATCAAAGTCCTTTGAGTTCTTAGGAATATATGATGTAAGTGACACATTCAAAAGGACAGGTTTTGATTGCTCAGTTAAGCATGACCGTTTATAACTCCCTCTGTGGGTCACCCTTGGACACATATTTTTAAGGGGGAGGGCATGGAATGATAGTGCTGCAGTGACTTTTATGGGAAGTCTTTTAACATGGTTTTTCTCCAGGTGACACAAGCACTTGTCTCCCATCACTTGTTACAGTTGTGGAAACACCGACACACACACATACACACAGATACATAGTCGGAACATTTGTTTTAAGTGTGAAAACCAAGCTTTTAAAGGACAACCATGTTGTACCAACACAAGCCAAAACTTATATCTGAATTGAAATGCACAGGATTTCATAGCAGTGATTTCAGGAGAAAAGAATCACAGGTTGAACAGTTTATAACTGAAAAGGAGCTTCCAAAAGGGATGGCAAGGCAGGAAAAAGGGCCTTTTCAGTTATGGTGCTCCTGCCCTACAGAATAACTGAACTGCTTTTATAACCGTCCTTTGAGAGCAAGTAATTAACATCAGCTGCCTGCAATTACTGCAAGTTAGTAGTAAGTAAGTAAGTAAGCCTTTTATTGCGGTCAGAGACCAAATTAAAATACACATAGAAGGGGAGTATATTTTACAAATAAAGATACATCATGTGACACCATCTACTGCCTCAGATACAATCTGTACTGTCAATACTAGTGATCCTCTGCCGTAGGGGTTACCCGTCTCTTCCCCTGTTTTTTTTTCAGCCACGACTGCAGCAAAATTTTTTGCCACCTTTGGAGTTAAATTGGGGTCTGTGTCCTGGAGTAGGAAATGGCTTGGGGGGGGGGTGTGCAATGTGACTGGGTGGGCGTGGCCATTTTTTTTTTTACCTTTAAAAGCATTTTTTCCACCGAAGAAAAAATGTTTTTAAAAGTAAAAAAAAAAAAAAGCCTTTGATGATCGCAAGGCTCAGCTGGGCATGGGGAGGGGGGGTGCAGGGATTTTTGCTACCAGTTCCCCAAACCACTCACCGCCATCGCTACCAGTCCAAACTGGGAGCATTTCATCCCTGGTAGGCAGGCAGGCAGGCAGATGTGTGTGTATGTGTGAGAGAGAGAGGGAGAGAGAGAGGGCTGGGAATTTCAAGCCAGGCAGCCCCTGTCTTGCCCACCCCTGCCAGCAGCTCTGGGATGGTCAATGGTTTGGCTTTCTTGGTTGTCCACGCCCCCCCCCCAATCCCTACCTACTCTTCCCTTCCTCCCACGGCTGGTGGCAGAGAGGAAGGCGAGCCAGGGCTGAGCCACTGCTGCTTGACCCACTCCCCTAGCCCTCATCTCACCCTCCTCCCGGACTCTCTGCAACTGCTGGGCCTCGCCTGCCGCAGCTTTTAGTGGGCAGGGGGAAGCCAGGAACCATAAGGCTGTGCTGGCTGTGCCGGCTGCATCACTCCTCCGCCAGGTGGCTCTGCCCACCCACCAATCCACGGCCTTCGGGCAAGCCCAGAGCAGATCTCCCTCCCCGGCCATTGGCCTTACCTTCGTGGGCAGCTGCGGTGAGCAAAGTGGTGTAAGCTTTGCGGGCTGAAAGGTAAGGCCGATGGCGGGGGAGGGAGATCCGCTCCAGGCCCGTCACGCTTGGCTGAAAGGGGAAGGCAACTGGGGGAGGGCCAGCTGGCGGAGCGGCAGTGCAGCGGCATAGCCTTGCAGTCCCTGGCCACCCCTCCGCCTGCTGGCAGCTGTGACAGACGAGGCGCCTCCTCCCCAGGTCTCCGTCCGTTTTCCCCTCAACAGCCGGACAAACGTGAGGAATGGCTGGGAGGAGAGGGGCGAGGTGGGGCCAGCCAATGGTGGGATTAGCCAGTTCACCGAACAGAAAAAGTTAGCTACTGGTTCAGGTGAACTGGGTGAACCAGCTGAATCCCACCACTGCCCATCCCTATATCCTCCTATCCCCGCTCCCCATTCTTTATGGCATGCTGCTATCAAAGCAAACTAGGGCTGAAGTGGCTTGATGACAGATCTGTTTGTCGACTGCCTCTGGGAGTATTTATGGCTTTCCTTTAAGTCCTAGCTGGGTCATTCAGGCAGTCAACAAGCAACAAAACAGTTTTTCAAGGACCCAGTATCTCTCATTTGTCACCTATGTCTGTAGCTGGCTAAAGTTTGGGAGCTGATTTTTTTTTTTCTTTTTCTTTTTTTCTTCCCGAAAGCTATGAAAAGCTAGGGAAGTGGTCCTTTTTTGTCCCAGAAAGGCGGGGCACCTTCACAGGAGGACAGATTTAGGAAAGGCATGCATGCACAGTTTTCCTTCCCTATTGATTTTTGCTGGCAAGTCAGTTGTGCAGTGGGTCAGCATGCAAGGCTCAAGGGATGGGAAGCAGAGCCTGGGATATCTTGGGGTAGGGGAGACCTTGGGAGGCCTGAGACAGATAGGTCTGTGCCTGAACTAGGCTTCCCAGGATCTCTCCCAACCCTGAACTTTACTTAATGACCTGTACATTTGTTTAATTAATATACTGGGGAGAACAGGGATGGCTGGTAGTTACGTGAGGCAAATTCATTTAACATTGTTCCAACTTTCAATGGAAAGGCTTCAGTATGGTCATAATTCAAGGACTATCTGTAAAAATTTATAATAAACTGTCTCATAAACATCACTTATATAATGTTTGTGCGTGTGTATAATTGCAGGGAATCCAAACTATATCAAGCTTGTCAGCAGCTACTCTAGCCTCCCTAAGTGGAACCTTTTCTCGCCGAGGCAGTGGGGATACTTCTATCTCAATTGACACGGAAGCATCTATTAGAGAAATTAAGGTAAGATAAAGTTAATGCTGAAAGGCTTTGTTTGTTTCCCAGTGCAGGATCTGATCACAATTTGGGGTCTGTCCCATACAAAAGTGAGGTCTAAACACAGTAAAGAAGAGTCATATCATACTTTTCCCTAGCTTAAAAACATAGAATCATAGGACTGGAGGGTCTTCTAGTACAACCCCAGCTCAAGGCAGGAGACCTTATACAATCCTGAATAAATGGTTGTCCAGAGCCTTGGTAGTACAGGGGTTTAAGGCACCCTGTTATTAAGCTGGTTATTAAGACTAGCTGCCTGCAATTACTGCAGGGTTCGAATCTCGCCAAGGCTCAAGGTTGACTCAGCCTTCCATCCTTTCTAAGGTAGGTGAAATGAGACCCCGGTTGTGGGGGCAATAAGCTGACTTTGTATAAATATACAAAAGGATGAAGGCTATTGCTGAGCACATTGTAAGCCGCCCTGAGTCTTCGGAGAAGGGCGGCATATAAATCAAATTAAAAAAAAAAAAAACTTAAAAACCTGCAGCAGTGGAGCACTCACAACTTTGGGATGCAAGCTGTTCCATTAATTAATTGTTCTCACTGTCAGGAAATTCTCTTTAGTGCTAGGTTGAAACTCTCTTTAATGAACTTCCACCCATTGCTTCTTGTCCTGCCCTCTGGTATTTTGGAGAATAAGTTGACCACCCTCTTTCTCTGTGTAGTCCTTCAAGTACAGGAAAACAGGTCACCATTAATCCTTCTGTTTGATAGCTAGACTTAGCTAGCTCCCTTAACTGTTCATCATAAGCTTTAGCCTCCAGATCCCTTATTGTATTTGTTGCTCTTCTCTGCACACTTTCTATGGTCTCAACATATTTGTTGTATTGTGGAAACTAGAACTGACTGCAGTATTCAAAGTGTGGCCTCATTAGTGCAGTATAAAATAGTACTATCATTTCTTGTCATCTTGATACTATTCCTCTGTTGACCCATTGGTTTTTTTTTTATAGCTGCAGCACACTCTTGATTTATACTTAAATGGTGGTCCAGCAGGACACCTAGATCCCTGTCACGGATTCTATTGGTTGAGCCAGATGCTGCCAATTCTACATCTATATATTTGGTTTTCTGCCTAAGTGCAGGACATTATTTTTCTCATTACTGAACTGCATTTTGTTGGATAGGGCCCAGTGCTCAAGTCTGTCAAGATCCTTCTGAATCTTGAGTCTACCTTCTATCAATTATTTCCAGCTTGATATCATTTGCAAATTTGATGAGTTCCCCTTCTGTCCCCTCATCTAGATCATTTATTAAGATGCTGAAGAGCACTGTGACCTAGGCAGAACCTTTTGGTACCTCACTGCATGCTTCCCTTCATGTAGACGTTCCACTGAGGACTATACGCTGGGTGCAGTTTGGTCAATTTTGAATCCATCTAGTGGTGGTACTTTCTATCCCACATTATTCTATCTAGAGGTAGACTGTTGTCTACTTTGTCAAAGCCTTACCAAAGTCCATGAATGCTATGTCTGCAGCATTTCCCTGATCCATTAATTTAGTCACTTTATCAAAAAAAGCAGTAAGATTTGTCTTGCATGATCTGTTTTAACAAACCCATGCTGGCTTCTAGTAATTGCCTCATTCATTTCTAGGTCCTCATGGACCCATCACTTGATTTTCTTTTCCAGATATTGATGTTCACTGATTGGTTTATAGTTTCTTGGAGATTGGAACTACATCAGCTTTTTTTCAGTCTTCTCATAGTTCTTCTGTGCTTTGAAAGAATTACAATCATTGGTTCTGAAATGACATGTACCAGTTCCTTCAGAACCCTGGGATATAAACCGTTGGGTCCAAGTGATTTGTACTCAATTTTGCATTCCTTTTCTATTTCCCTTGGTATTGCTTTTGATAGGTTGGGCTATTGCTTCCTTTTGCATGAAGACAGATCCAGAGAAGGAATTAAGCAGTTCTGCTATCTCTCTGCTGCCTGTTATTTTCTTGCCACCTGCTCCCATTAGTGGACCTATTGTTTTCTTGACTTTCTTCTCCTCCCTTACATTATCAAAAGAACTTTTTTTGTTGTTGTTGTTACTTTGCCATTAATTGCCAATCTTAACTCATTCTATATCCATATTTGTAAATTTAGGCTATTTGCTGATGGTCTTTTTTGTCACTCAATTTCTCACAGAGCTCTTTGTGCAATCACACTGGGGTTTTTTTCTCTATGGTATTATTTCTGTTCGGGCCATTATTATTTCATTTTTCAGAGTTTTCCAAGCATCTTGAACTGTTTTCCCTCTAGGAATAAATTTATTTATTTATTAAATTTGTTTGCCACCCTTGTATCAGAAGGACTTTGGGTGGCTTAAAACATTAAAACTCTAACATAAATATTTCTAAAATAATAGAAATGGAAATCACATTCAAAATAAAGTTATAGTTAAAAGATGTGGAGGATGCCTGGGGGAAAAGGTGGGGTTGCCTTTTCATTCATCAACCACCTCCAGTATGATGCTTCCCTATTGGGGCCTCAAGCATCTCCTACAACTGTGATGGCGAACCTATGGCACGAGTGCCACAGATGGCACCCGGAGCCATATCTGTGGGCACACAAGCATTGCCCTAGCTCAGCTCCAGCATGCATGCGCACACCAGCCAACTGGTTTTCAGGCCTTCCGGGCCCACCGGAAGTCGGGAAACGGGTGGTTTCCGGCCTCCGGAAGGCCTCCTTTCTTGCCCTCCCCAGGCTCCAAGAAAACCTCTGAAGCCTGAGGAGGGTGAAAAACAGGCCTACCGGACCCACTGGTAACCTTTGTGCCGTCATGTGCCAAAAGTGAGGGGAGCATGGAGGGGGTCGCGTGTGCATGGGGGTGCAGGGCACAGGGGGGCATTGAATTATGAGTGTGGGCACACATATGCATGACCCCCTGTGCTCCCCCCATTTTGGGCACGGGACGGCGAAAAGGTTAGCCATCACTGTCCTAGAACTGGGTTTTGATGCTCAAAAATCAGAAGGTGACAGAAGATGTCAGAAGGGTGGCAACCAATTTCACTTCAGGCAGTAAGATGTTGCAAAGGGCAGGAGCCAAGTTAGAGAAATCCCTTCTCCTGAACCCCGCCAGCTGGAATTCCTTGACTGATGGGCCCCACAGCATGCTTCCTTTCCCAGTGCGGATAGGGTGAACCACTCCCGGTGGGGTGAGATGGTTCCTCAGATTACCTGGACCCATGCTATGCAAGGTTTTAAATCAACACCTTGAATTGCATCTGTAAGCATACCAATGGCCAGTGCAGCTTGTGGAGCAGAAGCATAAATTACTAATAAAATAATAAAGCATAGAATGTTTTTGTAAAATCCTCCTCTTTATTACAGAGTTTTTCATTGTTTTATTTTTCATAACGTTTTGCAATTTTTTTCAGGATATCATTGAGTTAAAGGATGAAATTGAGAATGTAGAAGCAAAATACATGCAGAAGTTGAAACAAATGAAGGTACAAATTTATTAAAGAATAGATGTGCAGATCTAACTGATTTAGCAGGGATGTCAAACACAATTTTATTGAGGGCCAGATCAGCATTGTGGTTGTCCTCCATGGACTTGGGGGAGGGGGCATGGCCAGGGAAAGGGGCATGGCCAGAGTGGTTGCAAGTGACTGGGTGTGACCAGGGGGTGTGGCCCACTTGACATCACTTATGTGGGTAGTGCCTGTGGGCTTGGACAGGGTTGGGGAGGGAGTCCAGGGGTCTCCGATGGATAGGGCGCTGGGCGGGATGAGATAAGGCGAGGCAGGGGACAGGGTAGCTATAGCCAGAAACCCGTCAGCCACTGTGCGTTCACTGCCCTTTGTCGGTGGGGGGAGGGGATGGTTTCCGGCTGCCGGCCCCTCAGCTGATGCACGCTATGGCTCCACAGCCTACTTCCAGCACAGCACTGGACTGGCCATCCAAGCAGCAAGCAGAGGTGGTGGGAAGGTACATGATGCAGACAGCTGGATGCGCTTACTCTGCCCAACTGTCTGTTTTGGCTTGCGGTTGGAGAGCAGGTCATCACTGGTCATCTTCTCAGCCTGCTCCTCAGCCCACTTACAGGTCTTGCCCTGCGCATGGAGCGTGTTCCCTCGTGCAGCCGACTGCAGCGGTGAATGCATGAGAGGGGTGCTTTGCCAGCAGTCACTGCAAGAAGCAGGGGAGGGTGCAGCATTTCCCCATCCACTATGAGACACAACACACGGCACCTGGCTGGGCTTCCCCAAAGCGGGGCGTGGGGCGGGATAGGAAGCGGTGCCCATCCCAAGGCTGGAGGAAGAGGGCCTTTGAGCCCCAGAAACTGGTTCGGGCAGTGCCCTGCCAATTCACCAGCTTCCCTTCGGAGGGAAGACCCGCTACCCCCGAGCTGCGCCTTCTGAGGAATTTCGCTGCAATCCTCAGCTCGGAATGGAGATGCAGCGGGGAGGGGGGGCTGCAAGACAGAAGTCTGCCTTCAGTCCAGGGAAGGGACTGCAGCCTTAGGGGCTCTGTCTGAAGGAGCTATATCAGTCGGGCAGCGCCCTGAAAGCGCTCTGGAGCTGCTGCCTTGTAGTGCAGGGTGGAGCTCAGTTTTCCTTGCTGAGCAGCCCTGGGGAAGAGGCACGTCATCAGGGATGACTACCCCTCTGCTCGGCAGACCAGCAGAAGGAGGCGAAGCAGACAGCTAGAAAGGAGCCCTGGCTTCCCAGGCCGAGCAGAGATTTGGGGGAGGCACGCCTTGCCGGCTGGGCTTAAGCAGCCATAGTGCAGATGCAGATCGAGCTTTCCCCACTCACAGTGGCCGCCTTTTGCCTTCCGGGAATGGGCGTGCTTTTATCACTTCTACTCGGCCTTTCTAGCTGGTTGCTTTACCTCCTTCAGGCTAGATGAACCTGTTGCTCCGGGAGGTGACGGCAGCAGCCTAATGGATCTGCATGAGCTGCTGGTGGCCTCAGTGGTGCCAAAGTGCATTGGATGTGCAAGGGGAATGCGCTTCACCCATGGCCAAAGGCAAGACCCGCAAGGGGGCCAAGGAGATGACCAGCTGTGACCTGCTCTCCAACTGTAAGCCAAAAGAGATGGGACAGGATAGGCAGCAGCCACCCTACACACCCTCCTCACCTTGTCTTCACCCACAGCAGTAGCTGAAGACAGAAGCACAGGGGAGAGGCATGCGGTCCAGCCTGCTGGATGTGCCGGGCAACCACGTGCCCTGCCCCAGCCACATGGGATGGAGGAGGCGTGTCCGATGGTCTGCATCACGTGCCTCTCCTCCACTCTACCTACTGCTAATTCTGCCGCCAATATGCCTGTTTCTTGGAGGACTAGCTGCAGAGTCCCTGCTGCTGGACACCACCCCCACCCACCCTGTGTGCACACACACACCTGAAAGGGTGGTAAGGGTGGCTGTCCTGGTAAGAGGCCAGCCAGCATTGCTTCGGTTCTGCCCAACCCATCGCGGCGGATGCATGTGTAGCTTTGGCCCATCCCATGCCATCCTGGCAGGCATGCGTGCGCCCGCACAGACCCTGGCTCACCCCATCCAGCGGGTGCACAGGTGCCTGCCTTCTGTGCGCACATGTACCTGCCGGGATGGCATGGGATGGGCCTCTGCGCACATGCGCCTGCCACGTCCTGCACACATGTGCGCCCGCTGGGATGGGTCAGGCCAGGCTGAAGGGACCCTTACTATTTCCAGGATGGCCGGATCTGACCACGTTGCAGGCCTTGAGTTTGACACCTCTGTGATTTAGCTTTCAGTTATGAAAAAAGATCTGGGTTGAATTTAATCTGCATGCCTTGTTTTGAGAATTTTGCATACTTTGCAGTGACTGAATAAACTCAAATTGTTCGATTTTGGACAATATACATTTTGCATATTGTACCTATTGTACCATGTACCTAACGGTGTCAAAAACATAACAATTATTAGATTTTTTCTTTTGCATCTTTGCTACTTTGGAGTATATATTTAATATGAATATATTTTGAAAATATATAGTTCAGAGGATTTAGGGTTTTTTTCTTTAAAAAAATAGTGCATTCATAAACATGTAAAGTGAATGTAAAGAATACTTCACTAAATTCAATCACTCAATTCAATTATGTTGTATTTTAAATGTCTACTATGCTAAGATATTCTTGAAATTCAGTTGGCATTAGTATACAAATGCTGGTTTAGTTTAGTTTAGTTTAGTTTAGTTTAGTTTAGTTTAGTTTAGTTTAGTTTAGTTTAGTTTAGTTTAGTTTAGTTTAGTTTAGTTTATTAAGTGTGAAATCATTCAGAAAAGTTTTAAGTATAAGTCATCTACTTTGTGACATACCCTATTATGATACTTCTGTGGCAAACTGAAACAAATAGCATACTTTGCAAGAAAGTTTGTCCATTGTGCCTGTGATACAACACCTATAAGATTTAGGCCTGATAAATAAATTGAAAATATTCCTTTGAATTTTTCTTTAGGACTCTTCAGCTGAAGTTGAAGAAAAATATAAGAAAGCTATGGTTTCAAATGCTCAATTGGATAATGAGAAAACAAATTTTATGTACCAAGTAGAAACCCTACAGGATACATTATTGGAACTAGAAGAGCAGCTTGCAGAATCTAAGAGGCAATTTGAAGAGAAAAGCAAAGTAAGTAGCATTAAGTCTTCATAGTGTCTTTATCAGCTGTATGATTGAAGAAAATACTTTATGAAAAGTCTAGAGTTTAGGCAACAATTGTTAAAACACTCTTTTCCTAAATCAATATTATATTCGTGGTAATATTGATGGAACTGTTGACTAAATATAAAGGTGATTCATTTCCATTCTCTTATCTGTTTGTTTATCCAGGTAAATCCTGTGGGTATGACCTCACTACATAAAAGATTATGTGTAGGCCATAATAAAGACTAGAACTTACAGTGGCATAAATTCTTGAGTGGTTTAGAATAGAAATCTAATAAAATACATGACTTAGCATATAGATTGAATAAAAAGAAATCATGCCTGATTAAAAGCATTTTGAATACAGATGCTAATTATAAAATGATCATTTTGTAGGATTTTGAGAGGGAAAAACATGCTCATGCTATATTGCAATTCCAATTCATGGAACTCAAAGAGGCTCAGAAACAAAAAGAAGAACTGCTTGCTGTAAGTACACAACTGCCTGTAAATAACAGACTTTTGTCATTATATCAGAAGATAAGAACATTTTGCTCACAACCCATGAGTAACAATATTGAGACTGCATGAGTAAAATTCACTGACAAAAGTGATTTTCCTTGTGATATTCTTCAACTTTGTTAGTACTTTAAAAAACAAAATGGATGTTCTGAGAAGGAAGGAAGGAAGGAAAGAAAGAAAAAGAAAGAAGAAAGAAAGAAAGAAAGAAAGAAAGAAAGAAAGAAAGAAAGAAAGAAAGAAAGAAAGAAAGAAACTCAGCCCAGAAAAAACAGGCAAGGGAACTGCCCAAGCAAGGAAGGAAACCCTCTTCACTATAGGAAAAAATGACAATGGGTGCAAACTAGAAAGTGCAGTGAAAAGTTGTGGTTAGAAAAAGGCTGAATGAGAGGAAGGAAATAAATGCTCCTAAGGAGATCATCTTGCCTTGCCTTGCCTTGCCTTGCCTAGTTGTAGGCAAAATTCAGACAAATTAAAGCTGCCTAAAGTTGAGTCTGTGTAGCCTCAAGGATCCCTTCTGTTGTCCTCTCTGCCACCAAATCAGAAGTCTTCCATACATCTCAGTGAGTGCCATTGAAGCCATTTTGGGCCTGGACAGCCTTCTACACCATGCTGGCAGCCAAAACAGGGCGGTGGGGCTGTGTGTGGATGCCCCATGCCCCATTTTGGTCCTGGACAGCCTCCTGCAGCAGCTCCCCTGTGCCATGTTTTGGCTAGCGCAGAGGCACTACGGGTCAGTCCTTTGTTATTTCCAGACCAGGCCCATGGGCCGGATCTAAGCACCCCGCAGGCCAAATCTGGCCCACGGGCCTTGAGTTTGATACCTCTGTCATAGACTAATACAAATAGAATGCACATGATACACACATATATCAAAATAAAGTTTAAGACAAAGTTAAAATATAAAACAAACTAACATCTATGAGTGAAGTCTAGGATGCAGCCTACATGGAATTATAATTTAGACATTAAAATGATATTTATAATATCTAAAATTACAAAAAAAGTGGTAAAATTTATAATTTAAAGCATTACAGTTACATAAAATGCATTTAGCTAGTAAAAAATTGACCCATCAGGGTCTGAAAGATCCTCCATGCTTCTACACAAAACCTAACTACATGTGGTGAAACAAAAGGCAGTTTATCTGGGTATAGACTGAATTTGAACACTCAGGATCTACTAATCAAAGGTTAGGATGAATCTGATTCAAGTGTCTATAAAAGGAGCAACAAAGAAGAACATATTCCATATTTTCCACCTCCCCAGAATCACAGGGCAAAATCTTTCAGCCAATGGTACTTTTTAAATTCAAATTTATATTTGAATTTAAAATTGAAACCACTACTTTCCTGAATAATTGGTTCCACAGTTGAAATGTCTTTCTGCAAGGATTTTTTTCCCTAACATTCAATCAGGACCTCTCTTCTTGTAACTTATTTTTTTATGTTATTCTGGAGCAATGAAAAGTAGATCTACATTTCTTCTGGGTTACATTCTTGAAGATATTTGAAAAATGCTCTCATATGCCCTTCTGTTGGCCTTTCTCAAGGTTAATCACACCTGATTTCTTTAAACTCTCTTCATATAATTTATTTACTAATCCTTTAATCATCTTTGCATCCTTTCAGATTCCTTTGATTTTTTTTTAAACAGTGGTGTCCAGAATTGAACACAAGACTCAGGTCCAGACTTTTCAGCAAGATCACCTCTTGCTGAATAGATTGTGTGGTTCATTTCCAATTTCTTTGCTGATCTACAATATCTTGGAAATAGTTTTATCTTTGTAGTGTAGCAGTGGTGGGTTGACCGGTTCACAAGAACCAGTAGAAAAACCAGTGGGAGGCCCCGCCCACTGCCCCGGATGTCTTCATCGGTGATCTGCACATGTGCAGAAGCTTCTGTGCATGCGCAGAAGCAAAGCTCGCACGCAAGCAAAGCAACCGCGCACATGCGATCCCATTACGAACCGGTAATAAAGGTAAGTAGAACCCACCCCTGTAGTGTAGATATATCACAATGGTAAAATACTTTGTTCTTGGTGGATCTTCCTGTTTCTTCTTAATTAGACTCTACTATATATTAATTTCTTAGAATGTTGTGTTGGCATGGCATTTTTGATGGATATTAACAAACTAGTACATAATTCAGAGGAGAACAAGCAAGATGTCAAGAGGTCTGGAAGACAAAAATTTAGCTTATGGGGAATACTTTGAGATGTTGGGTTCATTTAGCCCAAAAAGAGAAATAGTAATGAGAGATATGCAGCTGTCTTCAAGTTATGTGAAAGGCAGTCATATAGAAGAAGGATAGAATTGTTCAGTTATGTTCCATGACAAAACAGTGGGTTTCAAAGAGAAAGAGCTCTTCAATAGGTAATTTAATTATTGTTAGCACTTTTATATGTGCTTTATCACTAATGTATTGTTTTTGGCCATCTGTTGGGGATATTGTAGATACTGGGAAATTGGAAAGTCTGTAGACTGTATATTATCTTGAAATATTTTGAGATTTCAGTGTAAATCCATGCATTTGAATGTACAAATAGACATTTGGCCTTATTTCATGCATCCTTTTATTTAATTGTTCTATGTGAATGTTGCAGCCTTGAATGTTCACCTTCTCATTAACTATCTTCTCTGCTTTCTATCTTATTGTTTTACATCTCAGGAAATCCAACAACTGCAACAAAAACAAGAGGGTTTTGTCAGGGAAATAACTGATCTTCAGGACACGATAGAATGGAAAGAAAAAAAGATAGGGGTAGGATTTTTGTAGAATTGGGGTTTTTTCATATTTTCAATGTTTTAAATGAAAAAAGTTATAAATTCTGAAGTAAAATGGGTCAGGATCAGAAAATTTATTGGCCTTCTACAGAACATCAAGCTTGCAGGATAGTTAGGCTACAATCTGTATTTTTTACTCAAAGTGAACTGTCAAGTCCTCCCAAATTTTCAACTAGGTTTGATTCCAAAATCCATTTGAATAAACCCAAGAATAAGTTGAGAATGAAACCATTCTTGCAGTTTTATAATACTAAGCAGATAGGTACCAAGGTAAATTAGGTGATGAGAATTCTCACCCAAAAACAGATTTCAGAAGAAAAGTATAGTACTTCATATAGGCACAATGTAACTGGGTTGTCCAATTTTATTTGAGAGCCAGTTTGGTGTAATTGGTTAAGGCACCGGACTAAAAAGCAGAATATGGTGAATTTTAGTCCCACCTTAGGCACAAAGCCAGCTGGGTGATCTTAGGCCAATCACTCTCTCTCTGCCCTAGGAAGCAGTTAAGGGCAAACCACTTCTAACCAAATTGCACTTGCCAGGAGTCAAAAAATAAATGCTAAGTGGCTTCCCACTTTAGGGGTTGGGGCAAGGGCTTGGCTGCACTGCTTTTCTATGGCCACACCAGTTCTTTGGTTTGGCTTCCCAATGGACATCCAGGTGCCTTTTGGAAACAGCTGAAAACTGAGCTCTTCCAGAGGATTTTTTTGGCACAATTCCATCTTGGCTGATTTATTTATTTATTTATTTATTTATTTATTTATTTATTTATTTATTTATTTATTTATTTATTTATTTATTATATTTGTATACCGCCCTTCTCCCGAAGGACTCAGGGTGGTGAAGAGCCAAGATCAAATACATAAATATAAAAATTAAAAACAATTTAAAACCTGATTAAATACTTTGGCCCATAATTAAAACATCCAATTAAAATCCAATTTAAAATTTAAAACCGTTAAAATTAGGCTAGCCCGGCTTGCTGGAATAACAAAGTCTTCAGGGCATGGCGGAAGGTGCACAAGTACAGGAAGGTGCCAATTATAATATGGCTTTGTTATTTAATTTTCTTCTATATTTTTAAATTATTTATAGATCTTTCTATTTGGATATTTTTATTGTTTATTATTTCTATTTTTAAACTGATAAGAATTTGGGACTTTTGTGGTCTAAAAATGTGGTAAATAAATTAAGGGAAAATGGTAGAGTAAGATATGAGTTGTGCAGTTGTAGTTGCAAAATGTCTTTGAAAAGAAATGCAGTGTGCTCGCTTCGGCAGCACATATACTAAAATTGGAACGATACAGAGAAGATTAGCATGGCCCCTGCGCAAGGATGACACGCAAATTCGTGAAGCGTTCCATATTTTTTAATGCATTATTGGAAATAGATTCAGAAACGGAATTGGTTAAGGATTGTATGATAAAATGGGCACAAAACTTTCAGGAACCAGTGATGATGGAAACGTGGGAAAAGATTTGGGTCAGAAATGTTAAATTTACACAAGCACAAAATTTGAGAGAGAATTTTTATAAAATGTTTTATAGATGGCACTTAGATCCTAAAAAATTATCATGTATGTACCCGAATTTGCAAGCTAAATGTTGGAGATGTGAATGTAATGATACAACCTATTATCATATATGGTGGACCTGTAAGAAAATCAAGGCATTTTGGATAAAAATTTGGTGGGTGATGCAGAACATTCTGAAAAGAAGGTTGAAATTTTCTCCTCAATTGTTTCTATTGGGTATAATTACGGACTGTACAGTATCAGAGACTAAATTGATCTTGAACTTAGTATCAGCAGCTAGGCTGTTGGTAGCTCAATATTGGAAGAAGGACTCTTTGCCTACTATTGAAGAGTGGATATTGAAAGTAACAAACCTAGCAGAAATGGCAAAAATCTCAGCGTACTTGAAGGACCACACGCAAGAAAGATACATATCGGAATGGAGAAGATGGATTGATTATATTCAAAATAAGTATCAGACAAGAAAATATCAAATAGCTTATGAATGAATGTTAGTATTAGAAGTATTAGGTTATCTATAGTGGAGTTAAGGTTTCGTGGGGGGAGTTAGTACTTTGAGGATAAATAGATTAATCTAGTTTATGATTGATTAAATGAAACACCTTGTATTTTGCTCTGGGAAGTCTGGGGGGCAGGGGGGGATGAGGGGGGGAAAGGGTGGGGGGAACATGGGGAAAGAAAATTTTTGTATTTTTTTTTTTGTAAAACTTTTCAATAAAAAAAAAGAAAGAAAATAAATGCAGTGATATTTGCATCTTTATATAATATAGGAAATAGCCAGTATAAAAACCAGTTTAGCGGTTAAAGGATAAGGCTAGAAACTAGCTAGGCTCAGAGATAAGTTAGAAACAGGCTAGAAACTAGAGTCAGACTGTAGGTTCTAGTCCTGCCTTGGGCACAGAGCTACCTGGGTGACCTTGGGCTAATTACTTTCTCTCAATGGCAAACCTTCTTGCCAAGAGAAACTGGCAGTGTCCAAAAATCAGACATGTATTTCATGCAGATTGATACTAACTTTATTTTTATACTCTAAATAAAAGATACAAATTGTCTAAAAATTTCAGAAACTGTGGCAAAATTAAAAACAAAATGTAGTGAAAATCATTCTATAATTTCTGAAGTTTTAAATAGAGAGCCTACATATGTCAATATGGTAAAAAAAATGAGATGCTTCATAATACAATATTGTTTTCCAGACAAAAATTGAACAGAGCTTCCAATGAGACCCACCTACCTACCCTCCCTCCCTCCCTCCCTCTCTCTCTCTCTCTCTCTCTCTTTCTTTCTTTCTTTCTTTCTTTCTAAGTTATCTTTCTTATTTTATTATTTTTTTAAAGACCTCAAGTAATACTGATGCTTGGCAACTTTCAAATGTAGCTTTGGAGCTAAAGAGTTAGAAAATGTTTTGTTATGCCTTTATAAAAAAAACTTTTAAAAATCTGTTGCTGGATGTGTGGTGAGATTACTACCCTCTCCCATGAAAAAGGAGACTGTTTTTAACTTGATGTGATTTCTGAAGACACCCTTACAGTGATGTGGGTACAGTGTACAGATGTGTCAGAGAAAGAAGAGTCAAACATTAAAGAAGTGGCAGAGTGAAGTATGCAGAGCAAGGATAAAGAGTGAGGCTGATTTGTGGCTAGACATGTAGGTAAGGGCAGGGTTGCACAGATGTTTCTAGGAAGTGGCATTTGGATCACAGTTGTAACCATTTATTGTGCTTAATTTTAATAGAGATGGTGGTAGGGCTTAATAGCAGGGTTATGCTATTATTGGAATATATATGATGAAGAAATGGACAGTTTGTGAGAGTCATTGGTCAGTTTAAAGAAATCCTAGGTAAGTTGAAAAATTACTGCAGTTGTCTCATGGTTCTGAATCCAGGGGATGGGGAAGTTTTGTTTAGTCTTTGCTATTGTTGATTGCAGAATATACCATATTTTCGGACTAAAGACGCTACGGACTATAAGACATACCTAGCTTTTGGGGAGGAAAACAAGAAAAAAAAATCTGCCTCTGCCTCTACCTCCCAGCAGTTTGCCTCCTTGCAGCAAACAGCAAACAGCCTGGTCAGCTTCAGCACAGCCTGATTTAGCACAAGCAGCTGATTGGCAATTGGATCTGCCTCCCTGAATACCGCCATTGTGTCCGGCCCATCGCGACCCCATGGATAACATTCCTCCAGGCCTTCCTGTCCTCTACCATCCTCTGGACTCCATTTAAGCTCACGCCTATTGCTTCACTGACTCCATCCAGCCACCTCATTCTCTCTCGTCCCTTTCTTCTTTTCCCCTCAATCTTTTCCTGCATTAGGGACTTCTTCAGTGAATCCTTCCTTCTCATTACATGGCCAAAATATTTAAGTTTCATCTTCAGGATCTGGCCTTCTAAAGAGCAATCAGGGTTGATCTCCTCTAGGACTGATCGTTTTGATTGCCTTGCAGTCCAAGGGACTCGCAGGAGTCTTCTCCAGCACCATAGTTCAAAGGCCTCAATTCTTTGGCGCTCAGCCTTTCTTATGGTCCAACTTTCACAGCCATACATTGCAACTGGGAAAACCATAGCCTTGCACTTCTGTTGGCAAGGTGATGTCTCTGCTTTTTAGTATGCTGTCTAGATTTGCCATATTTCCTCCCCAGGAGTAAGCGTCTTAATTTCTTGGCTGCAGTCCCCATCTGCAATGATTTTGGAGCCCAAGAAAATAAAATCTGTCACTACCTCCATTTCTTCCCCATCTATTTGCCAGGAATTGAGAGGGCCGATGCCATGATCTTAGTTTTCTTAATGTTGAGTTTCAAGCCAACTTTTGCACTCTCCTCCTTCACATGCATCAAGAGGCTCTTTAATTCCTCTTCGCTTTCTGCCATTAGAGTGGTATCATCTGCATATCTGAGGTTGTTGATATTTCTCCCAGCAACTGGGTGTATCTTTCTCATTCTCCCTTGCCTTTCACTTCCCTTCTTTCCTCAGCTATTTGCAAAGCTTCCTCAGACAACCGTTTTGTTTTCTTGCCTTTCTTTTTCTTTAGGATGATTTTAGTTGCTACGTCTTGTACAATGTTGCGAACCTCCGTTCATAGTTCTTCAGGCACTCTGTCTATCAGATCTAATTCCTTAAATCTATTTGTCACCTCTACTGTATATTCATCAGGGTTATGACTTAGTTCATACCTAAGTGGCCTAGTGCTTTTCCCTACTTTCTTCAATTTAAGCCTAAATTTTGCAACGAGAAGCTCATGATCTGAGCCACAGTCAGCTCCTGGTCTTGTTTTTACTAACTGTATAGAGCTGCTCCATCTTTGGCTGCAGAGCACATAGACAATCTGATTTCTGTGTTGACCGTCTGGTGATGTCCATGTGTAGAATCATCTCATGGGTTGTTGGAAAAGTGCTTGCTATGACCATCGTATTATCTTGACAGAATTCTATCAGCCTGTGTCCCGCTTCATTTTGTACTCCAAGGCCAAACTTGCCTGTTATTCTGGTTATCTTTTGACTTCCTACTTTAGTATTCCCATCCCCCATGATAAGGATGGCATTTTTTGGTGTTAATTCTATAAGGTGCTATAGGGCTGCATAGAATTGGTCAATTTCATCCCCTTCAGCACCAGTGGTTGGGGCATAGACTTGGATTACTGTGATATTGAATGGTTTGCCTTGGATTCAAACTGAGATCACTCTGTCATTTTCGGGATTGTATCCCAGTATTGCTTTTCCTACTCTTTTATTGATTATGAAGGCTACTCCATTTTTTCTGAGGGATTCTTGCCCACAGTAGTATACCTGATGGTCATATGAATTAAATCCATCCATTCTCTTTTAGTTCGCTGATTCCTAAGATGTCGATGCTCAGTTTTATCATCTCTTGTTTGACCACGTCCAGCTTGCTTGATTCATGGATCTTACATTCCAGGTTCCTATGGAGAAAAAATCTTTACAGCATCGGACTTTCCTTTCACCACCAGATGCATCCACACCTGAGCATCCTTTCAGCTTTGGCCCACTCGCTTCACTCTTTCTGGCGCTACTAGTACTAATCCTCTGCTGTTCCACAGTAGAATATTGGACACCATCCGACCTGAGGGGCTCATTTCCGGCGTCATATCTTTTTTCCTTTTGGTACTGTCCATGGGGTTTTCATGGCAAAGATACTGGAGTGGGTTGCCATTTCCTTCTCCAGTGGATCACGTTTTGTCAGAAGTTCTCTGCTATGACCTGTCTGTCTTGAATGGCCCTGCACGGCAAAGCTCATAGCTTCATTGAGCTATGCAAGCCCCTTCGCCACGACAAGGCAGTAATCCATGAAGGGACTTCTGGTTGGCACCGCAGGCGTTGTGGACGGTCTCTTCGGACCGCCAGCCCCGCGATCTCGTAAGCCGCTTTGACAGCGCTAATCGGCTGTCTGGCGGCTTAAAAACCTCTCCATCGGGAGGAGAGGAGAGCTGATGGGTGCGAGTAGAGCTCCCCGAAAGTCCTCTGGAATAATTCCAGAGGCTTGGAGGGTGAGAGCTCCCCGGTCAGCCCACTAAGAAGCTCCGGATCCGGGACAACTCTGTTTCTTTTTCTTTTTCTTTTTTTATTGCAAAAGTTTTACAATTATATTTTCACCCCTTCCCCCCCCAACCCACCCCAAACTTCCCAACCTCCCTAACCCTCCCCTCCCCCCGGACTTCCATACAATATACTCATATCAGGTAAAAAAAACCCTTAGTATAAAACTTATATAAAACTTGAACCCCTCCCTCCCCCTTATAATTTTTTTATCTTCATTACATTGAAATATTTCTATCTTGATATATCATTTTCAAATAAAAGCTATTTGATACTTCCTGGTTTGATATTTGTTCTGAACATAATCTATCCACTTTTTCCATTCCCATTCATAAGTCTCTTGTGAACAGTCTTTTAAATATGCTGAAATCTTCGCCATCTCTGCAAAACTGGCCATCTTCAAAGTCCATTCCTCGATCGTGGGCAAAACTTCATTCTTCCAGTATTTACCTATCAATAGTCTCACAGCTGTTATCATGTACAATATCAACTTTGTTTCACCCGAAGTAAAACCCTTAACTATACCCAATAAAAACAATTGTGGAGAAAATTGAATTTTTTTCTTCAAAACATTCTGCATGACCCACCAAATTTTTATCCAAAAAGCCTTAACTTTCCTACAGATCCACCAAACATGATAATATGTAGCATCTAAACAGTCACATCTCCAACATTTTGGCTGAACATTAGGGTACATACACGACAATTTTTTGGGGTCTAAATGCCATCTATAAAACATTTTATAAAAATTTTCCCTCAGATTCTGCGACTGTGTAAATTTAACATTCTGAACCCAAATTTTTTCCCATGTTTCCAACATCACTGGCTCCTCAAAATTTTGTGCCCACTTAATCATACAATCTTTAACCAATTCAGTTTCTGAATCCCTTTCTAACAAAACATTATAAAGCCTTTTAATATGCATTGGACCTTTCTCTTTTATATGTCTAACCAATTCTTCCTCATGCAACATAATACCAGTTTTTTGGTCCTCTTTCCATCTCAATTGTAATTGATTATATTGTAACCAAGTTAAGTTAATCCCTTCATCTAACAGTGTCTGTAATGTCTTCAACTGCCATCTGCCCGCATCTGTAAAAAGAACCTCTTTGTATAAAAACCCCGAGTGACATTATATTTGTATTCCACATAATATGACCAAGATCCAGCCATAGCGGTATTTTATAATCCCATTTGAATCGGTGCTTCTTCCAAACTCTCATCAAAGAGTCTCTAAGTATATGACTTTTAAATACTTTATCCACTTTGTTGTCATAAAACAAGTAAGCATGCCATCCAAATTCAAGATCAAAACTTTCTATATTCAGTATTCCAGTCTTTTTCCTTCCAAACCAATCACTTGCTAAAGTCAAAGCTGCTGCTTCATAATATAATGTAGGTTTGGAAGTTTAAGACCTCCCCTTTCTGGAACATCTTGCATAATTTTCAATTTCACTCTCGGTTTTTTCTCGTTCCAGACAAACTTATTCACTCCAGTTTGCCAGTTTTTCAGTTGTTTATCACTTTTGAGCACTGGAATCATTTGAAACAAAAAAAGAAATCTTGGCAAAATGTTCATCTTAACTGCTGCTGTTCTTCCAAGTAAAGACAGCTGCAGTTTTTTCCACGTCTCCATATCTTTCTGCACCTCTCGCCACAACACCTCATAATTATTTTGAAACAATTTCATGTTTGATTCTGCAACCTGAACTCCTAGATATTTTACCTTTGGTACAATCTCAAAACCTGCCCTCCTTTCAAGCTCGTGTTTACGATCTTGTGTCATATTTTTAACTATCATCTTAGTTTTTTTCTGATTCAGTCTAAAACCTGAAACTTTACCATAGTCTTGTATAATGTCCTTCATCTGGATTATTGATTCCATTGGCTGTGTTAGGGTAACGACCAGATCATCTGCAAATGCCTTTATTCTGTAATCCTCTTGCCTTATCATTATACCTTTCAAGATATTAGAGTCCCGTATTGTATTTAACAAGACTTCTAATGTTAAAATAAATAACAATGGAGACAGCGGACATCCCTGTCTTGTTCCTTTTTCAATTTTAAACTCTGTTGTCAAACTTCCATTAATAATAATCTGTGCCTTTTGCTCTTGGTAAATTGCTGAAACCGCCTGTATAAATTGATCCCCAAAGTCCATCTTTTCTTTAGTAGAAAATTCCAGTCCACTCTATCAAAGGCCTTCTCTGCATCCAAGAAGACCAGCACTGCAGGGATCTGTTTATTCTTCTCAAGATATTCCAATAAATCTATTACTTGCCTTACATTGTCCTTCATGTATCTACCCTCGATAAATCCCGCTTGATCATCATGAATCACCTTTTGAATTACTGGCATCAACCTGTTGGCTAATACTTTTGCATAAATTTTATAATCAGTATTCAGAAGAGATATTGGTCTATAATTCTCCGGGTTTTTTGGACCTGCTTGCTCTTTTGGTATCAGAGAAATATAAGCTGTTGTCCATGATGGGGGTATTTTACCCCCTTGTTGAATATTACAAAACAGATCTCTAAGTTGTTCCACCATTTCTGCTTGCAAATTTTTATAATACACTGCAGTCAAGCCATCCGTTCCAGGAGCTTTAGCTATTTTTAATTGTTTAATTGCTACTATTATCTCCTCCTCTGTTATAGGATAATTCATTCTTTCCTTTTGTTGATCAGTAATTTTTGTAACTCTTTTATTATCTAAATATTTTTCTATAAGTCCATTCTGCACATCATCTTTAGCATATAGTTTAGTATAATAGTCCACAAAAGCTTCTTTAATTAATTTTTGTTGAAAGATTTCTTTCCCTCCAATATCAATACTATCAATAGTCCGTGTACTCTGCTTTTTCCTTAATGTGTAGGCCAACCATCTGCCCGGTTTATTGGCATTACAAAATGTATTATGCTTCGCATATTGTAAGTTTGTTGCAACTTGTTCCGCCATAAGCATTTGAAATTGGTCTTTCAAAAGTTTTATAACACCACGTATTCTTTCATCTGTTGGGTTTTTGATAAGTAGCTGTTCTTTATTCTTTATTTCTACTTCCAGTTCAGATCTTTTCTTTTGTCAAATCAGTCTATGTTTAGAGTTCATATAAATGAGCACCCCTCTCATATAAGCTTTGCTCGCATCCCACACAATTTCAATTGGGGTACCTTTATTCAAATTTATTTCAAAAAATTCTTTCAAGTGCTTTTTAAGTTCTATTATATTTTTTTCACATCTGAACAAGTTTTCATTTATTCTCCAAGAACGTCGCTCAGTCTTGCCGATCTCAATTTCTATCCATACGGGGCTATAATCGGTCAAGGTTCTTGGGAGAATCTTTGTTCTTTTTGTCTTAACAAGTAGATCATCTGACAACAAAATAAAGTCAATCCTAGAGAAGGATCTATGTCTGTCGGAAAAAAAAGTATAATCCAATTCTTTTGGATTATATATTCTCCAAATATCTTTTAATTCCAAGTCTTCTTTCATATCAAAAAAGGTCTGTGGTAATCTAATCCTAGATTAAAGAATCTTAAAGAAGTTGTTGAAGTAAAGCATGATGAAATAAGAGATGATATTGTTTTTGCAGTCTCAGGATTGTCAAAACTTATTATTCAGGTGGATGAGAGAGTGGAAGAAATCAATGAAGCCAATCTGAATCTGGAAAACAAAGTAGGAGACATTATGACTAAAACAGAGAAGGTGGATGATGAACTGGTAATGTTACAATACAGATCTATGGAATTTGCCCTGAGACTGAGAGGGTTAAAAGAAAATAGCCAGGAAAACTTAAAAGGATATTTGTGCAGAAGCAATTGCAGGGCTAATCAAAGAAAGTCCAGATGATGTGGCAAGTCGAATTGATAAAATCCACAGGGTTAACTCTTGGATGGCAAGACAAAGGCAGTTGCCAAGAGATGTGGTGATTTATTTCACAACCAGGAGGATCAGAAATGACATTTTACAAGCTTCCTATAAGAATAAGGTTCAAGTGGCTGGACAAGAAGTGGTGGTTCTGAAAGAGATCCCTCCAAAAATGCTAAGAAGCAGAAAGGATTTTGGCTTTTTGGTAAATGAACTGAGAAACAAACAAGTGCAGTACAGATGGGGCGTTCCAACTGGACTAATAGTGAATTATAGTGGAGAAAGATACCGGTTAAACACAGTTTGGAAGGCAAAAGATTTTTATGTTAATGTTTTAAAGGCTGGACATCCACCCTCACCGGGGGGTGGGGGACGGTAGAAAGAAAATGGAGATGTTACAACAAGAAAAAGATGGAAAGAGATACAAACTTATGCTGAAGTTGTAGCTGGAGGAACCACCATGGAAGAAGATTTGGATCTTGGGGGCCCACCCCCAACTCTGGAACCACTTAAGGAAGAGCCAAGAGAACACGACTGACCCGAGCAACTTATAAACGTCAAGAACAACAATTAAAAGTGCAGCAACTTCAAGATTTACCTCAAGAAGTTCAAAAAACAGAAGCAGTGGGGGGGCTAGGCTGAAGAGTAAGGTGGAGGAGGATATTCAGCTGATGCTTTTGAAGCTTCGAAAGGCCAAAGATGGCAACTAAATTCTTATCTTGGAATGTTAATGGTTTAAATTCACCACAAAAAAGAAAGAAAGTATTTCATTATTTGAAACAATTTAAGAATGATGTTATTTGTCTGCAAGAAACACATATTAGACTATCAGACCAAAAATATTTGATAAATTCCAGGTTAGGTACACACTTTGTGGCATCAGCGCCAGAGAAGAAAAATGGGCTTGTTATATATGTAAAGAAAGGATTATCAGATAATTTAATTGAGGCAGATATTCAAGGAAGATATATTGCAATTGAATTATTAACTCAGACTGGAAAAATGCTTTTAATTGGAATATATGCCCCAAATCAACAACAAGATAAGTTTTATAAATTTTTACACACTAAAATAATACAATGGGACTATAAATATTATATATTAATGGGTGATTGGAATGGAGTAATAGACACACAGAAAGATAAAAAAAGTTTATCAAAGATTTCAACACGTGCAAAATTACCTAAATCCTTTTTTGATATGATGGAAGATATGGAATTGAGAGATATTTGGAGAGAACGCAATGTTGAGGAGAGAGACTTTACATTTTTTTCCAATCCTTTTCTAGGATTGATTTCATACTAATTACAAATGATTTTATTTCCAGGATGAAGAAGACGAAGATATGTCCAAGAACTTTAACTGATCACAGTCCGGTTTGGGTGGAATTTGAACAGGAGAGGGGAGAAAGCAGGTCTTGGAGGTTAAATGAAAATTTATTTAGATATGAAGAAAATGTGAAAGAGCTTAAAAAACAAATGAAAGAATTTTTTGTAATTAATATGAATAAGGGTACTTCCATGGAAATGGTCTGGGATGCTAGTAAGGCTTATATGAGGGGTATGTTAATACACATGAATAATAAACATAGACTAAAACAACAAAAGAAGCGGAAAGAGATAGAGGAAGAAATAAAAAAGAAAGAACAATTACTCATACTTAATCCAGGAGATAAGAAAGTAAAAGAAACTATAAATATACTACGAGAGCAATTTAATATGTTAATAGCTGATCAAGTGGCAACTAGTTTACAATATGCTAAACACAATACATTTTGTAATGCTAATAAACCAGGCAGGTGGTTGGCCTATGTGTTGAGGAAAAAACAGAAATCACGAGTTATTGGTAAGATAGAATTTAGAGGTAAGGAAGTTTATCAACAGAATATGATCAAAAAGGCTTTCTTAGAATTTTATACAAAGTTATATGCTAGTGATTCAATACAAGGTATAGATATAGATAGATACCTAAAGGAAGAGAATATCTCTGAATTAATGTTAGAACAGAGGGAAGGGCTGAATCAGCCAATACCTTCTGAGGAGATTATTGTAGCAATTAAACAGGTAAAAACAGGTAAAGCTCCGGGAAGAGATGGATTAATAGCTGTTTATTACAAGAATTTACAGTCTGAAATGGTAGAACCACTTAGAGCATTATTTTGTAAAATTCAATCAGGGGGAGGAGTTCCACCCTTTTGGAGAACAGCTTTTGTGTCACTGATCCTGAAGGAAGATCAAAACTGTATCAGACCTGAAAACTTTAGGCCAATATCATTTTGAACACTGACTACAAAGTTTTTGCCAAGATATTAGCGAATAGGTTAATGCCAGTTATGCAACAAACAATTCATAATGACCAATCAGGTTTTATAAAAGGGAGGCAAATGAAATATAATGTTAGACAAATTGTACATTTATTGGAATATTTGGAAAAAAACAACCAGGTCCCTGCAGCGTTTATATTTTTGCAGAGAAGGCATTTGATCGATTGAATTGGCAATTTTTGTTTAAGATAATAGAAAAAATGCATTTTGGAGAGTATTTTATACAATCAATTAGAGCAATATATCAGGAGCAAACAGCACAAATAATAATCAATGGAGGTTTAACAGATGCTTTTAAAATTGAGAAAGGTACAAGGCAGAGCTGTCCTTTGTCTCCATTGTTGTTTATTTTAACTTTAGAAGTTTTGTTGAATAAGATACGTGACTCTGATAAAATAAAAGGAATTGTAATTAGACAGCAAGATTATAGATTAAGAGCGTTTGCAGATGACTTGGTTGTTACTTTATCTCAACCTATAGAATCGGCTCCACATATGTTGGACATAATAGGTCAATATGGTAAGGTATCTGGATTTAAAGTATATCAACATAAGACAAGATGATAACTAAAAATATGTCCATATCTCAAAGAGAAGATTTAGGGAAAATAACAGGGTTTGAAATAGTTAAAGTTAAATATTTAGGAGTATATATTGCAGCCTCAAATACGAAATTATTTAAAAACAATTATGAAGTTCTTTGGCAAAAAGTGCAGAAAGAAATGGAAAATTGGAAAAAGCTACAACTATCTCTACTGGGAAGGATAGCAGTAATAAAAATGAATATATTACCTAGGTTCTTATTTTTGTTTCAAATTATATCAGTGCTTAAGAAAGATGGAAACTTGAGGGAGTGGCAGAAAGGGGTTAATACTTTTATTTGGGGCAGGAAGAAACCAAGAGTGAAACTGAAAATTATACAGGATGTACGTGAGAGATGAGGTCTTAAAATGCCTAATTTAAGATTGTACTATGAAGCAGCTGTTTTATCACAAATTAGTGACTGGTTTAATTTAACTGAAGAGAGAATGTTAAATATAGAAGGTTATGATCTGTTATATGGATAGCATGCTTATTTGTTATATGAAAAAAAGTGGATAAGGTGTTTAAGGGTCACATACTTAGAAATGCGTTGCTGAGGGTTTGGAAAAAATATCAATATAAGCTAAACTACAAGATACCTATATGGGCAAATCCCAGACATGCAATAGAAAATATAAGTATAGAACAAAAAATGGAGGTGATTACTTATAAAGAGCTTCTATTTATGGAAAGGGGTAAACTGCAATTGAAATCTTTAAATGTATTGAAAGAAGAAGGGATAATTTATACTTGGTTTTAGTATGGTCAGCTTCAAGCTAGATGGAGGGAAGATCAAAAAATTGGTGTCATGCAAAATGAGGAAAACCTGGTAAAACAGATTAGAGATCAAAGTCAGATGCATATTAAAAGGTTGTATAATGCTTTATTGGAAATAGATTCAGAAATGGAATTGGTCAAGGATTGTATGATAAAATGGGCACAAAACTTTCAGGAACCAGTGATGATGGAAACGTGGGAGAAGATTTGGGTCAGAAATGTTAAATTTACGCAAGCACAAAATTTGAGAGAGAATTTTTATAAAATGTTTTATAGATGGCATTTAGATCCTAAAAAATTATCATGTATGTACTCGAATTTGCAAGCTAAATGTTGGAGATGTGAATGTAATGATGCAACCTATTATCATATATGGTGGACCTGTAAGAAAATCAAGGCATTTTGGATAAAAATTTGGTGGGTGATGCAGAACATTCTGAAAAGAAGGTTGAAATTTACTCCTCAATTCTTTTTATTGGGTATAACGACGGATTGTACAATATTAGAGACTAAATTGATCTTGAACTTAATATCAGCAGCTAGGCTGTTGGTAGCGCAATATTGGAAGAAGGACTCTTTGCCTACTATTGAAGAATGGACATTGAAAGTAGCGAATTTAGCGGAAATGGCGAAAATTTCAGCATATCTGAAGGACTATATACAAGAAAGATACATATTGGAATGGAGAAGATGGGTTGATTATATTCAAAATAAGTATCAGACAAGAAAATATCAAATAGCTTATGAATGAATGTTAAACTTTAGAAGTATTATGTTATCCATAGTGGAGTTAAGGTTTCAGGGGGGGATTAGGTAGTTTAAGAATAGTTAGGCTATTTAGCTTATGATTGTTAATTGAAATACCCTGTAGTTTGCTCTGGGAAGTCTAGGGGGGAGGGTGGGATGGGAAGGGGGGAAGGGATTTGGGGGTGGTGGGGAGGGAAAAAAGGTGGGGGGAATATTGGGGGGGGAATTTTCTTTGTAAAACTTTTCAGTAGAAAAAAAGGCAGTAATCCATGAAATAGTTTAGGAATATTTAATCTCTGTGTCTTTTATCAGTCTATTTCAGATTAGTATCTGCAGGAACATGGGGCAGACTTTGAGGACTCTGTCACATTTTGTGAATATGGTAGAATTCTAGAATTCACTTATGCAAAATAAATTCAGTACAGTTCAGCAAAAAATATTCCTCTCTTTGAATATTTATTTATTTATTTATTTATTCAATTTATATGCCGCCCTTTTCCGGAGACTCAGGGCGGTTTACAATGCATTAAGCAATAGCCTTCATATTTTGTATATGCCTGCTTAGTAGGGCTTTCGTGCCCCTCCAAGTGGTGTTCTTTTTTATACAAAGTCAGTTTATTGCCCCCACAAACCAGGTCCTCATTTTACCTACCTCGAAAGGATGGAAGGCTGAGTCAAGCTTGAGCCTGGTGAGATTTGAACTTGCAGCAATTGCAGGCAGCTGGTGTTACTTAACAGTGCTTTAGTCTGCTGCGCCACCAAGGCTTGGAAATATGGTTTCTAAGCTACAGTTTGGGACTATCTAGAAAGTATTTTTTGCTAGTACATTTCTCTCTTACTTTTTAGGCCAAATAATAATCCTCATGAATTCACTTCTGTCCATCCCTACAGAGGTGAATGAATCATTCCCATGTTGATGGGAATGTGTCAACCGTCCCAACTCGGTCATCTACAAAGAAAGACTCCTGGCTCATTGTCCTGCCCAAAGTATACTTTACTAAACCCAAAGTGGTTACAGAAGTAGCGAAGCTGGATCTGGCAATTTCCTTGTCCTTGAAATGATGTTCCCCTTCTATTAAGATGGGACGGGGTGATGACTTCATGGCAGGACGCAGGGTGAACCAGTGACAGCTTTCAAGAAAAACTGGGTAGACGCACTTGAGGTTTTTCAGCAATTTCAATTCAAGCATCACCGAATTTATGGGAAGGGTAATGGGGAATGGTTCCATATATTTAGGACCAAGTTTTCTACAGGGGTATCACAACTACAGAAATTTGATAGAAAGGCAGACTTTATCTCCTACTTTAAAATCCTTCTGCGGACCCCTTATTGGCTTGTCTCTTTATATGCTTGCCTCACCTCATCCAGCGCTTTGCAGACCACAGGCCAGGTGTTCTGCAGGGTTTGGATCCAATCGGCCAATGATGCCGTTTGAGTATGTTGAGGGAGTTCTGGCATAGTCACAAGGTCCAGGCTGGTGGCTACTTGGAATGCTGCGAATACTGTGTACTGAATTATTGTAGGCAACCTCGGTGAAGGATAAGAGCTCAGACCAATTGTCTTGCTGATAGTTCACATAACAGCAGAGGTATTGTTCCAAGATGCCATTTGCATGTTCACAGCCTCCATTCGTCTGTGGGTGATAAAAGCTTAGGCCCTGGGAGGTGCCTAATAATTTCAACTCCTGCTAAAAGCTTGAAGTAAATTGAATACCGCAATCTGAAATTATGTGCTCAGGCTCTGTGAAACTGATACTTGTGTTGCACAAATACTTTTGCTAGAGTTTGCAGATGGAATCTTGGGACAAGCCACAAAGTGGTCCTGTTTGAAGAACAGGTTCATGATATCCGAAATCACTATTTCCTGTGCTTTCTGGTAATTCCACAGTAAGGTCCATTGATATTTCCTTCCATGGGCTTTAGGGCTGGTGACAGGTTGTAGCAATACTGGGGTCCTGCCAGTGTGTCTTTTGGCTGAGGCATAGATCAGGCAACTGGCCACATAGTTCTCAATGTCCTTTTTCGTGCATGGCCACCAAAACTGGCATTTTGCAAAGTGGAGAGTTTTAACAAATCCAAAATGCCCCTTGGTCTTAGTGTCATGGCTGCATTGCAAAATCAGGGTTTGCTGGCTCGTAGCTACATACAATTTATTCCCTATCCACACCAGGTCATCCCTTAGTGAAAGTTCTTTCTTATGTAGTTGGAACCACTTGTCCTTCACTAGAGCTCCTTTTAGTGCTTCAGCTATGTTGCCAGCTATCTGCTCTTTTGAGGCTTTATATTGTCTTGTAAGGGCTGGTGCAGCTATTTGTTTGGAAGGGATGATGGAATTGACAACCTCTCTTTGGCACCATTTTTACTGGAACATCCTGGACAGGGCATTCGCCAGGAAATTCTTGTCTCTGGGGAGGTAGCAAAGGGTGAAGTTGAATCAGTTGAAGTATTGAGCCCATCTGACTTGTTTGTGAGTTAGCTTTCTGGGTTTTTTTAAGCAGTTCCAATTCTTGTAGTCAGCCCAAACTTCAAAAAGGACCTTGCTCCTCTCTAGGAATTGCCTCCAGGCGAGGAGAGCCCAGTGAATTCCATAAACTTCCTTCTCCCAGATTGCCCAGTGCCTTTCTGCATTGGAAAGTTTGCACAAGGTGTAGGCACAGGGTTGTAGCCCCCCTTGTCAGTTCTTTTGGAGGATCATTGCCCCCACTACCACATTGCTGGTATCTGCCTGAATGACAAATGGTTTGTCCAAATCAGGGTATTTCAACACTGGCTCAGCTGCAGAAAGGTGTTTCAGTTTCTCGAAAGCAGGTTAGCATTCCATTGTCCATTTTAGTGGTTCGTTTAGTGGTTCCTTTGGTTTTTAAGAGATTTGTCATTGGCAGTTCTCTTTAGGCAATGGCTGGGATAAACTGTTAGTAAAAGTGAAGCCAAAGAAGCTCTGCAACTACTTCCTTGTACGAGGAGCTTCCCATTCTAGGATGGCACTCACCTTTACCAGCTCCATTTTTACACCCTCCTGGAAAATCTGGTACCCCAAATAGTCCAGTTTAATCTTGTGAAATTAATACTTGAAGACCTTCATATACAATTGGCCCCCTCGAAGTTTCTTGAGCCGTGCCCTTACTAGTTTTACATGCTCTTTCATCGTCTCAATGTAAATTTAAAATATTTTCCAAGTACACCAACACCCCTTTTTATAAATGATCATGTAGCATCTCATTGATCAACTGCACAAACACTGTGGGAGCTCCCTGTAGCCCAAAGGAAATTTTGTATTGGAAGTAGCCCAAAGGGAGTTAAACGCTGTTTTCTATTCATCCCGCTTTCTAATCTGCACCGTTAAAAGCCTCCCTTAAATCCAGTTCGGTGAAAACTTTTTGCTTGGCCAGGTGACTTAGCATGTCCTTCAACAATGGAAGGAGGTAGACTTCCGGTTTTGCTTGCCTCCGGTGAATGACGGTCCCTCTCCAAGGACCGCCAGCCCCGCCGTTTGTAGAGCCACTTTGACTTTGAGAAGCAGCTTGAAAACTCCAGAATCTGAAGGATTTGAAGGAGGAGAGTAAGCAAGGTGCAGGTCGAGCCCCTGTGAGCCCCCAGAAGTTTGCTACTGGGGAGGAAACAGGTGCAGCTCCCTTTCAACTTGCGAAGACTCCGGACGGCGTGGGACGACTCTGCTTGTTGCAGAGCAAGCCGGCTGCAGCAAACATCTAAATTGACTTAAATCAACTTCACTAACTAACGGATAAAACAACCTGAACCTCTAAACCAAGAAACTGCAAGTATTATTTCTTTCTCTGTGACTTCTCGATCTAAGCAATTCAGAGCGAGCGGAAGCGGCTTGAAAAGATGGCGCCACTCCAGCGTTAACAAGCTGAGAGCGAAAGTGATTTTGCAAAGCTATTCAAACAAGCTACATTGTTGTGCTGCTTGTAGCAAGCAAACAAGAGAAGAGGGGGAAAAATCCTCTTTTAAAATAAGTCTGAGCTCGCTTCAGCTTAATTCTATTATCACTCTGACTGAAACTGGGGGACTTTTTTAGAGGACTTTGTGGTGCTGGAAAAGGGAAAAGGATTTCCTTTTTCAAAAAATCTAATCTACATGGCAGAATGGCTTCTAAAAAACAGGAAGGCAAGGCAGCAGGGGGGTGGGGTAAATCCCACACACACAAGCCTGATTCTTCTGCTCAGCAGAGTCAGAAAAAAGATTTTGATTTTGAAAGTTTGAAAGAATTTAGTATTCAGGCTCTGAATGATAATTCTCAAAAATCTCAACAGGAAATGGATGATAAATTCCAAAAATCTCAACAGGAAATCAAGCAGGAAATTATTGAAATGAAAAAGTTGGTGAAAGAGAATTATGGCAAGGTGACTGACAAATTATCAAATGTGGTGTCTGGCTTGTCAGAAATTATTATTAAAGTGGACTCTAAATTGGAAGAATTTAAATCAGAAGTGAATGTCAAAATAAAGGTTACTGATTTCAAAATTTCTGATGTGGATAATAAAATGCAGAGAATTGAGAACGAAATTACGATGATACAATTCCGGTCTATGGAATTTGCTATAAGACTTAGAGGTATTAAGGAAGATGACCGACAGGACTTGAGACAGGTTTGTGCTGATGCTTTGGCTGTGTTGTTAAAAATTGATCCTGAAGAGATTTTTTACAAAATAGATAAAATTTACAGAGTGAATTTGTGGGTGGCCAGACAAAGACAACTGCCTAGAGATGTGGTGATATATTTTACAGATAGAAGAATGAGAAATGACATCTTGCAAAAATCTTTTTTTACCTCTGAGCAAGTGGGGGGAACCCAAATTGGAATTTATAAAGAACTACCACCAAAAATGTTGAAAGATAGAAAAGATTTTGGTTTTTTAGTAAATGAATTTAAAAAATTAGAGATCCCATTTCGGTGGGATGCTCCAACTGGTATAATTCTGAAGTACAATGGAGAAAGACATCGATTGAATACTGTTGAAAAGGCGGAACATTTTTATTATACTGTTTTTAAGGAGAGATCATTATCCCCACGTACATCTACTGTGTTGGAGATAAAGGAGAGTGATAAGGAGATGCAATCTCAGCAAGAGTTGGAAGAGCAGCCTAAGCAGGTTGAATCAGAGCAAGTGGAAGTGCAGGGTGCTGCAGGAGGTTTTCTGGAGGAACCCCTGTCAGAACCCTCTCCAATTTTGACTACAAGAGATGTGGCCTTGGACCTAGCTCGTATGGCTGAAGCCAAAGACCAGCGCATAACTCATGCAGTTTCTAAACAACTTAAAGAAAAACAATTACAAGAAAGAGCTAAGGCACAACAATACAAAAAAGGAGTTAAGAGTACTACACAACAAAGTGAAGCCATGGGGGGAGCAAAGCCGAAGGCCTCAGAAGATATCAGGCAATTCTGCTCGTCGCTTCAAAAAGGTATACATGATGGTTAAGTTTTTATCTTGGAATGTGAATGGATTGAATTCACCACAGAAAAGGAAGAAGATATTTACATATTTGAGACAATTTAATAATGATATAATTTGTTTACAAGAAACTCATATTAGAGCACAAGATCAAAAATATTTGATAAATTCAAAATTAGGAACACATTTTATAGCTTCAAATTTAGAAAAAAAGAACGGTGTGGTTATTTACATAAACAAAAGACTATCAGCTAAAATTATAGAAGTAGATGAAGATGGTAGGTTTGTAGCAATTGAACTGCACACTGTATATGGCCAAATTCTTGTGATTGGAATTTATGCTCTTAACCAACAACAAGATCATTTTTATAAAATTTTGCATGCCAGAATATTGCAATGGGATTATAGATCTATCTTGATTATCGGAGATTGGAATGGACTAATTGATTCCAAACTAGATAAAAAGAGTTTGGCGAAGTCAAGGATCAGACTACCACAAACCTTTTTTGATATGAAAGAAGATTTGGAATTAAAAGATGTGTGGAGAATACATAACTCAAAAGACTTGGACTATACTTTTTTCTCTGATAGACATAGATCTTTTTCTAGGATTGATTTTATTTTATTATCAAATGATTTACTTGTCAAAACAAAAAGAACTAAGATTTTTCCAAGAACTCTATCTGATCATAGTCCAGTATGGATAGAAATTGAAACTGGAAAGATTGAGAGAAGATCATGGAGATTAAATGAAAATTTGTTTAGATATGAAAAAAATATAATAGAACTTAAAAAGCAGATGAAAGAATTTTTTGAAATAAATTTGAATAAGGGTACCCCTATTGAAATTGTGTGGGATGCGAGTAAAGCGTATATGAGAGGGGTACTCATCCATATGAACTCCAAACATAAATTGAACAGACAAAAGAAAAGATCTGAAATCGAAGCAGAAATAAAGAAAAAAGAACAGTTGCTTATTAAAAATCCAAAAGATGAAAGAATACGTGGTGCTATAAAACTTCTGAAAGATCAATTCCAAATGCTTATGGCGGAACAAGCTGCAACAAATTTACAATATGCAAAGCATAATACATTTTGTAATGCCAATAAACCGGGCAGATGGTTGGCCTATACATTAAGGAAGAAGCAGAGTATGCGGACTATTGACAGTATTGATATTGGAGGGAAAGAAATTTTTCAACAAAAGTTAATTAAAGAAGTCTTTGTAGATTATTATACTAAATTATATACTAAAGATGATATACAGAATGGACTTATAGAAAAATATTTAGAAAATAAGAGTTACAAAAATTACCAACCGGCAAAAGGAAAGAATGAATCATCCCATAACAGTTGAGGAGATAATTGCAGCAATTAAACAACTGAAAACAGCCAAAGCTCCTGGAACGGATGGCTTGACTGCAGTGTATTATAAAACTTTGCAAGCAGAAATGGTGGAACAACTCAGAGACTTATTTTGTAATATACAACAAGGGGGTAAAATACCCCCATCATGGAAAACAGCTTATATTTCTTTGATACCAAAAGAGCCAGCAGGTCCTAAAAAACCGGAGAATTATAGACCAATATCTCTTCTGAATAATGACTATAAAATTTACGCAAAAGTACTAGCCAACAGGTTGATGCCAGTAATTCAAGAGGTGATTCATGATGATCAAGCGGGATTTATAGAGGGCAGATATATGAAGGACAATGAAAGGCAAGTTATAGATTTAGTGGAATATCTTGAGAAGAATAAACAGATCCCTGCAGTGCTGGTTTTCCTGGATGCGGAGAAGGCCTTTGATAGAGTGGACTGGAATTTTCTATTAAAGACTTTAAAAAAGATGGACTTTGGGGATCAATTTCTACAGGCGGTTTCAGCAATTTACCAAGAGCAAAAGGCACAGATTATTATTAATGGATGTTTGACAACAGACTTCAATATTGAAAAAGGAACAAGACAAGGTTGTCCGTTATCCCCATTGTTTTTTATTTTAACGCTAGAAGTCTTACTGAAAGTCTTACTGAATACAATACGAGATTCGAATATCTTGAAAGGAATAGTGATAAGGCAAGAGGATTACAGAATAAAGGCATTTGCAGATGATCTGGTTGTTACCCTAACACAGCCGATGGAATCAATAATCCAGATGAAAGACATTATAAAAGATTATGGTATAGTATCAGGATTTAGATTGAACCAGAAGAAAACTAAGATGATAGTTAAAAATATGACACAAGATCGCAAACACGAACTTGAAAGGAGGGCAGGTTTTGAAATTGTACCAAAGGTTAAATATCTAGGAGTTCAGGTTGCAGAATCAAATATGAAACTGTATCAAAATAATTATGAGGTGTTGTGGCGAGATGTACAGAAAGATATGGAGACTTGGAAAAAACTGCAGCTTTCTTTACTTGGAAGAATAGCAGCAGTTAAGATGAACATTTTGCCAAGATTTCTTGGCAAAATGGTGCTTAAAAGTGATAAACAACTGAAAGAATGGCAAAGTGGAGTGAATAAGTTTGTCTGGAATGAGAAAAAACCGAGAGTGAAATTGAAAATTATGCAAGATGTTCCAGAAAGGGGAGGTCTTAAACTTCCAAACCTACAGTTATATTATGAAGCAGCAGCTTTGATTCAAGCAAGCGATTGGTTTGGAAGGAAAAAGACTGGAATATTGAATATAGAAAGATTTGACCTTGAATTTGGATGGCATGCTTACTTATTTTATGAAAACAAAGTGGATAAAGTATTTAAGAGCCATATACTTAGAGATTCCTTGATGAGAGTTTGGAAGAAGCACCGATTCAAATGGGATTATAAAATACCGTTATGGCTGGATCTTGGTCATATTATGTGGAATACAAATATAATG
This sequence comes from Arizona elegans, assembly GCA_022577455.1. NCBI lineage: Eukaryota > Metazoa > Chordata > Lepidosauria > Squamata > Colubridae > Arizona > Arizona elegans. The sequence continues at coordinate 165,094,376 of JAKOOJ010000001.1, forward strand.
TCACTCAGGGGGTTTTTATATAAAGAAGTTCTTTTTACAGATGCGGGCAGATGGCAACTCAAGACATTAGAGACACAGTTGGACGAAGGGATTAATCTAACTTGGTTACAGTATAATCAACTTCAACTGAGATGGAAAGAGGACCAAAAAACTGGTATTATGTTGCATGAGGAAGAATTGGTTAGACATATAAAAGAGAAAGGTCCAATGCATATTAAAAGGCTATACAATGTTTTGTTAGAAAGGGATTCAGAAACTGAATTAAATGTTAAAGTAGGATTTATTATATAGTTTTAAAGTGGAAGGTTGTTTTGAAATGTTGTATTAATATACAGATATAAGTATGGAGGAGGAGAAAAAGAGCAGATTATTGCTAAATTGGGAGTTACAATAATATTATAAGTTATAAATTAGAAGTTATATGTTACAGTAGAATGTTATTTTGAAATGTATGGTAAAAGGGGGAAGTAACAATATTAATATTAGCAAGTAAGGGTCAGTATTTAGAGGAGGGAGTAAGGGGATGGTAAAATATTATATAATCTGTTATGAATTAGGTCTTTGTTGTGAAGAAGTCACAGGGGGGGATGGGTGGTGAGGGGGGGTTAGGGGGGAGGGGGAGAAAAATGGGGAATTTGTATTCAAAAACTTTTTCAATAAAAAAAAGAAACTGAATTGGTTAAAGATTGTATGATTAAGTGGGCACAAAATTTTGCAGAACCATTGATGTTGGAAACATGGGAAAAAATATGGGTTCAGAATGTTAAATTTACACAATCGCAGGATTTGAGGGAAAATTTTTATAAAATGTTTTATAGATGGCATTTAGATCCCAAGAAATTGTCGTGTATGTACCCTAATGTTCAGCCAAAATGTTGGAGATGTGATTGTTTAGATGCCACATATTATCATGTTTGGTGGACCTGTAAGAAAGTTAAGGCTTTTTGGATAAAAATATGATGGGTTATGCAGAATGTTTTGAAGAAAAAAAATTCAATTTTCTCCACAATTGTTTTTACTGGGTATAGTAAAGGGTTTTACATTGGATGAAACTAAGTTGATATTGTATATGATAACAGCAGCGAGATTATTGATAGGTAAATACTGGAAAAATGAAGCTTTGCCCACTATTGAAGAATGGACTTTGAAGATGGCTAGCTTTGCAGGGATGGCGAAGATTTCAGCATATTTAAAAGATCGCTCACAAGAGACTTATGAATGGGAATGGAAAAAATGGATAGATTATGTGCAGAACAAATATCAAACTAGGAAGTATCAAATAGCTTTTCATTGAAAGTATTATACGAAAATAGAAATGTATGAATTTTGTGAAGATGAAAAATTATAAGGGGGTTTGAGGGGTTCAGGTTTTATAAAAAGGGGATTTTGATGGGATTATATTCTGTGGAAGTCAGGGGGGTTAGGGGGGGTTTGGGAGGGTTAGGGTGGGGAGTATGGGGTGGGTTGGGAAAATGGGGTGAAAATGTAATTGTAAAACTTTTGCAATAAAAAAAAATGGAAGGAGGTACACATTTTGTACACCGAAAGCATTAAATCCATGGTAATCCACACATAATCAAAGCAGATCATCTTTTTTCTCCTGGAAGAGCATGGGTGTGCATGACTTTGCTGGCTGAATGAAACCCCTGGCCAAATTCTTGTCAATGAAAGATTGGATTCTTCCAGTTTCCAGACCATGATCAAGTATAGTTTGAGTTTTGGCACCTTGGCCCTAGGGACAATCTCGATAGCACAGTCCATGGGGTGATGGGGGGAAATCACATCAGACTATTTTTCTCTGAACACTTCAGCTAGGTCCCAGAATTCCTTGGGGAATGATGGATCCAACTCCCCCCGCCCAAGCTTTCCCTGCACCTTCTTCTTTCACTTTTCTAATCAACAGCTTGTGACAGCTCCTTATCACTTTTATTACAGCTTCCTGGCCGGAAACTTACCTCCACACTTTCCACTGGTTTCTCTCCCAGTCTTTGGAGGGATTCCACTTCTTGACCCATTTAAGCCCCAGGACCATGGTTTCAGTCATCTCCTGAGCCACAATGAATCAGATAGTCTCTACATGTTCAGCTCCACTGGTTCAGTTAGAAATGTGGCTGGAGCGCCCCATCACACTGTTCCATCCCGCTGAGAGAAAGCTAAGGGGTTTTTCACTTCCTTCAACCGCATCCCCAAGTTTCCCACTACACCACGGCTAACGAGGCATCTGATGCAGCCAGAGTCTAGTAGGCCACCTTCCCTCATTACAAATACACATCACCTGATGTGCTTATATCCACCAAGTGTCAGGCCTGGAAGCCATCTTTTGCATTGGTCCTTCAGGCCTGCCACATTTCCTACTGTGGGAAACTGGGAGGGGGGATTGTATGGAGCATGGGTGATATAGTCATAATAACTTTCTCTCAGAGAGTCAAGGACATCTTATCCTGCATCTGGAGGGTTGAAGCTGGGAGGTCTCTCCAGTTGTTTTGATTGGGCCATGTGATAGACTTGTGGGTACTGGGCAGGGACTTGAATTTTCTGTTGTGTGGAGAAAACCTGGAAACTTTTGGATTCAAACTTTTGGATTTATTAGAGATGTGCCAATATGACATCTCTAATAAAATGGAACCCTGACATTAATCCGAATCTCCCTTAAAAATTTAACCAGCTCCCTGGACTCCGGGGTGCTATCCGGGATCCTGAGCCCCAGACATTGACCTGGAACCAGGCGGTGTTAAGACTCTGGAAAGATGGACGGGGAAAAAACGGCCACGGAGAGAGCCACAGAGGATGGTTCGGCGAGTTATGTCGAGACAATCTACTCCCCTTCCCAAGCCATGGTGGAAGCGGAGGAGACTGCAGAAAGAGAATGCCAGCTGGGTGCCCAGTCCAAAGAGCTGGCCTCTGAGCAAGCTACGCAACCAGATCTAACTGTGGGGCGAAGCTGCAGGAGTCACACCACTTCAGGAGGTAATGACCGGAGCGATTCTGTCAGAACCGCAGATGGGTGGAAGCAGAGCGGAACAGATCCCAACCCTCGAGTGGAGGATAAGTGTGCTGCAAGCATTCCCAGGAATGGGGATTCCTGCCATCATCACGCAGCCAGTCGCTAGCCAGCCTCCCGGAGCAGTTTGGCCAACTCAGCATGGACAACGCCGCTGAACCCCTTGGGACCGAGCAGCCCACATGGGCTCTGGCTCAGTTTATGTTCACCTTCCTGGGCCAGGAAGCCTCAGAACCACTGAGTGGGGTCCTAACCTCCTTTCACTCGGCACGGAGCAGTTCATTCCATAGCCTCATGCATTGGTCTGGTCTACCAGGGTGACAGCCACAACGGGAATGGGAATGACACAGCAACAAAGATCACTGAACCAGCCCAGGCTGGTACTACAGGGGCCACAACTGGGGCTATTGGAACCAAGTACTTCACCCCAGCAATCGGTCTTCAGGCTGCCTCCAGCAGACCAGATCCCTCCCGGGTGGGCATTTTACCCTGGCCAGGGGTGGGTGCAATATCAGTGAATGCCTGCCCTGATCCTGCAGCTGGCGCCCATCCGTAAACCAGTGCACTTCCAGCCACCGGTCATGGGCCCACAGCCAGTACTGGCCCAGCCACCACTGCAGCTCCAACAACCGGTTGTGGCCCCACAGCAGATTCTGACCCAGCAGCCAGCACAAGCCCAATAGCTTGCACAGGCTTAGCAACCACCTCCGCCAGTCACTCCCCCTCTGCGGTTCAGGGCGATGTTTGAAAGGACCCAAGGAAGGCTATCCTACTTCCTCAATTAAATCTCGGCTTATGGAAATCAATGCCCATCGTATCGGAAATTGATTTCAGCTATTGCAGATGGCATGAATGAGGGAGAAACAGCAGAATGGATAGTGGAACTTCATGATGAGGATGTTGTGGTCCGCCCGCAATCTGTGGAGCTGGTAGCGGAGTTGGACAGCGATGAGGCTGAGGAAAAACATGGGTCAGTCCTGGAGGCTGGGGAAGGCCCACATGAGGGCTCTGCGTCGGAAGCAGACACGGGTCCAGGGCCATTAGGGAGTGATGTGCAGACTTTGGAGTCTCCAGAGGCTGACAGTAGAGAGGCAGAGGAACAGGAGGAGCCTGTTCCTAGTGTACATATGAGAAGAGCTCCCAGAAGGCAGGAGCAGATAAGGCAGAGAGGATGACTCGGGAGTAAGGCCAAAAGATGATTGGCCCCTCTCTTAAAAGACCAGCAACGACTCTTGGCCTCTTTGCCAGAAAACAACATTGAGAGATTTGTTTTTTGTTTCATTGTATTCCTTTCTTGGCGGCGTCTTCTGCTTCTGAACTTTTGCCAAGAAAAGCCTTTGGCAGTTTGCCTAATTATCCCAAGGTCAGTGATAAACTGAGGAATGGTGTTTTGAAGAATTTGCTTTAATTTAGATTGGACTACGCTGAGAATGAGTTAATTCTCATTGGTTGGTGGATGATCTCTGGAGGGCTCGGGATAGGGGTTGCTCCTCTATCCTGGTCCTGTTAGACCTCTCAGCTGCTTTTGATACCATCGACCATGGTATCATGTTGCACCGGTTGGCGGGGTTGGGGGTGGGAGGCACCATTCTGCGGTGGTTCTCCTCCTACCTCTCTGACCGGTCACAATCTGTGTTGACGGGGGGGCAGTGGTCGACCCTGAGGCACCTTGCTTGTGGGGTGCCACAAGGGTCGGTCCTCTCGCCCCTTCTGTTCAACATTTATGTAAAGCCGCTGGGTGAGATCATCCGTGGCTTCGGGGTGGAGTTCTATCAGTACGCTGATGACACCTAGCTGTACATCTCCACCCCAGGCCACCCCAATGATGCCCTTGAAGTGATGTCCCAGTGCCTGGGGGCCGTGCGGGCCTGGATGGGGAGAAACAGGCTCCGACTCAAGACCGAGTGGCTGTAGCTTCCAGCGTCCCGATATAGCCAGCTGACGCCATCGCTGGCTATTGGGGGCGAATCACTCGCCCCCACGGAGAGGGCTCGCAACTTGGGCATCCTCCTGGATGCACGGCTGTCTTTAGAAGATCATTTGACGGCCGTGGCCAGGGGGGCTTTTTATCAGGTTCACCTGATACACCAGTTGCGCCCCTTTCTAGATCGGGACTCTCTACGCACAGTCACTCAGGCACTAATTCAATTTATTTATTGATTAGCCCTTTGGGCCATACCAAGTGCAGAATTACAAAGACAAATCATTACAAAGGTTTGGTAAAACAAATTAAGTAAGATTGGAATAACTTGCAATTAAAATACAATTAGAATAAAATACGATCTAAAATAAAATTGGGATAAAATACAATAATTTAAAATACCATTTTAAATATAATTAAATTTATATTATAATGTCGCCCCTGCATCTACCCAATCAGTGTTAACTGCTATTAAAATTACATTGTTAGATCAAGTGATCATTCTTACAATCTACCGCATTTTGCTGCACCAACTTTGTCCTCCTTCCCATCAACTTTACCACAAATTTAGCAATCCATTTTACCAACTGCAAGTTGGAACCTAACAAACAATATCGCAAAAAGTGCTCTTTAGGCTTAGGGGTGCTGGTATAAAAGATCCTGCCCAGTTGATGTTCCCTCAGGTCTGAATATAGGGGGCAGTCAAAAATTACGTGGGACGTTGTTTCGACTTCCCCCGTCCCACATAGACAGACCCTTTCCCTTACAGGAATACCCTTATATCTACCCCAGAGCATATTTGTTCCAAGTTGGTCCAACCTCAGTTTTGTAAAGAATCTTCTCAGGACAGGAAACAAAGGCACAGCTAAATATTTTTCTATTTTGAAAATTGGTTTATTGGCTGATAACCAGGGGCAAACTTTTACTGCTGTCACCTGTGCAATATCCGATTGGGCACTTATGTCCTTAAATCTCTGTGCAATCCAATTTTGGATCTGCCTATAGTCGTACTGCTGCCAATTTAAAGGGATACCAGAGCTAGATACCTGCTTCAGAACTCTTGATAACCAGTTATTTTTATTACTTGAGATAATCTGCTCCATTAGCGCTAATTTTGGTAACCTTCCTTCCTCCATCTCGATTATTCTCAACCAATAATAAACAGTCTTCAACAAGGCCCTAGTGCCAGTCGCATGGATTCCTGTTTCTGCCCTTACTACACATGCTGGGGTTCCAGGGGACACTGCCAAAATTCTCCTCAGGAACTTATTTTGAGGGGTTTCCAGCCCAGGCAGCTTAACTGACCCCCATATTTCTGCCCCATAGGTAAGTACTGGTTCGATTTTCGCCTGGAAGACCTTTAGCACTGGGATTAATGAAGATGGAGTTTTCTCTAAAATAAGTTTGTTTAATTGAGCCATCCGAGCCATGGCCTTCCGAGCTCCGGCTTTTACCTGCTTATTCCATTTGCCATTTGTCTGAAATACTAGCCCTAAATAGGTAAATGACTGAACTTGTTCTATTCTTCTGTCATTTAAAACCCATCTCCTTATATTTTGTTGACTGCTAAATATCATTACCTTTGATTTCTCTATATTAATTGTCAGGCGATTTTTTATACAATATGCTGCCAACCTCCCAAGTGACCTTCGTAGCCCCACCTGTGAGGCCAACAACAAAATTATATCATCGGCATATAACAAGCAATTGACCTGTCTTGTTCCTATACTAGGCCCATGGAGTGATGTATCTTCCAGACATTTTGGGAGGTCATTTAAATATAAGTTAAAAAGTGTTGGGGCCACTCAGGCACTAGTCACTTCCCGCCTGGACTACTGCAACACTCTCTACATGGGGCTCCCCCTGGGGTGCACCCGGAGGCTCCAGCTGGTCCAGAACGCGGCCGCACGGGGGATTATGGGGGCGACGAGGCACTCCCATGTGACACCTCTCCTGCGCGAGCTGCACTGGCTCCTGGTGGTCTTCCGGGTGCGCTTCAAGGTGTTGGTGACCACCTTTAAAACGCTCCATGGCTTAGGGCCGGGGTACTTACGAGACCGCCTTCTGCCACCAATAGCCTTCTACCGGCCAGTACGCTCGCACAGAGTGGGCCTCCTCAGGGTGCCGTCCGCCAGACAATGTCGGCTGGCGACCCCCAGGGGGAGAGCCTTCTCTGTGACGGCGCCCACCCTCTGGAACAACCTTCTCCCAGAGTTACGTATAACAACAGACCTCCGGATTTTTCGTCGGGCCCTGAAAACCTATTTATTTCAACTAGCTGGGCTGGCTTGAGCTAAATTTTAAATTGATTTTAAATTGGGTTGTTTTAATTTACGGCCAAAATATTTAATTATTTTAATACTGTTTTTTAAATTTTGTATGCTCTGTTTTTACTTTGGCTGTGCACGGCCCTGAGTCCTATTGGAGAAGGGCGGTATAGAAATTTAATTAATAATAATAATAATAATAATAATAATAATAATAATAATAATAATAATAATAATAATAATTCTCAGCTGTTCTAATAAAGTCTGTTTGTTTTCAAACTGTTTGTATTTAATACGAACTACTTGGGCCTGGGTTACAACAGAGGAAGCCTTTGAGCTGGAAGATGCAGACAAGTTTGTCCAACTGCTCTGAGGCCGGTTCGAGGACATGGCCCACAGAGTAGAAGCTGAGGCCCAAATTAAAGTGCTGAAGCAAACCGGCCGGCCTCCCAAGGAGCTAATTTGGGAGTTTCAGACTGGCTGGGAAACTGAGGAACTGGCTGGAGCGTCTCCTCATCTACCACTTCAAGGAGGCCCTCAATCTAGCCCTTAGGCAAGCTTGTGGCATCAGAGGGGTACTGGAACGCGTACAGCAAGCCGTGGCCATGGATCTGGAAATCCACCCCCATAGAAACCAACGAGAAGACCCCTAGGTCGCCAATCCCCAGCTAAGCCGCCCGAAGCACCACAGCCACACCATCCGGGACTATCAAATGCTACCAGCGTGGTCAGCATGGGCACCGGGCTTCCGGATGCTTGGCTCCAGCCCTGGTCTCCCAAACTCGGACTCCAGCCACCTTCCGGGCAAGGAGGACCCCGTGGAAACTGCCAGATAAGGGGAGAATCACCAAGCAGGCTGTGGAGGTTCCACTCCTTCCCAGCGAAGTCGAGGGAACTCCAGCCAGGGAAGACCCTCCAAACTCTGCCGAAGGGAACAGCAGCGATGATGACCCAATGATAAGTGAAGCCATCTACCCCTTCACCATCAAAACCAGGATAGTAGTGCCAGAAATGGGAGCCCAAGGGGAAATGGAAGCCATCATAGACACTGGCTACACCAGATGCCTAATTAGCCTCCCCATAGTGGAACAACTAGGCATACGCACGAGACCCCTAGTGTGCCCCATCTGCTTTGAGCAGGTCGATGGGACACTAATGGGCGGATCCCTGGCCACACTACTCACAGAACTTGTCAGACTAGAAATGGGCCATCATCAAGAACTTAGCTGATTCGTCATAACTCCAAAAGTGACTGAATCAATCATATTAGGGCTCACGTGGCTAGACAAATGGAGACCGACCATCACATGGGAGGACGGCTATAGAAAACTAAACATAGGCTTCGGACCATTACTGCCTGTAAAACCAGATCGGTGCCAAAATGCCACAAACCCCAATGACACCAGCGAACCCAAAGCCACAGCCCCCATGACAGATGGACTTCCCGGCAGCCTGTAGGTGCCAAAAAAATACTGAGACCTATCGGAAGTCTTTGGTGAGGAAGAGTGCAACTTCCTCCTTCCTCACCGTGTGACAGATTGCGCAATCGAATTTGTGCTGGGAGCCAAGCTGCCCAAGCCAAAGATGTACTCCATGACTTCCAAAGAGATGGAAGAACTGAGAAAATACATTGATGCCAACCTAGCTTGGGGCTTCATCCAACTCGCAAAATCTAGAGTCGATCCCCAGAGTCACAATCCCCAGTAAAGGGGAAAAAAAAAGATGGAGGGATGAGGCTTTGCATTGATTTTCATGGAATTAATGCTGTGTGCCTGGAGAACACCTACCCCCTATCCCTCATTAAGGACATGCTAAGCAATTTAGCCAAGGGCAAGGTGTTCACCAAACTGGACTTGAGAGAAGCTTAGTATCGCATAAGAATCAGAGAAGGAGATGAGTGGAAGACAGCCTTTAACTGCCTGCTTGGCAGCTTCCAATTCAAAGTCATGCCATTTGGCCTGCAGGGAGCCCAGCAGTCTTCATGCAATTAATTAAAGAAATGCTGCATGAGCACCTATAAAAAGGGGCCCTGGATTACATTCTCATATTCAGCGAAATTCTCAAGGAGCATGTAAAGCTAGAGCGGTAAGTGCTGAAAAAACTCCTCACTGCAAAACTCTACACGAAGCTGTCAAAATGTGAATTCCATCAAACCTCCCTAGATTACCTAGGCTACCGAATATCCAGTGGAGGGATGGAAATTGACCCAGGAAAAGTGAAAGCGGTACTAGACTGGCAGCTCCCACGCATCTGCAAACAGCTTCAAAGCTTCTTGGGGTTCACAGAGACAGAGAATTTATCCCAGTCTTTGCAGAAGTCGCCCTGCCTCTAATAGTACTGTTAAAAACAGGGCCTCCTCCCGCAATACCACAGCCAAACCAACCACTTGCCTAGTCAATAGACTGTCAAAGAGTTTTTGAAAAATTAAAATGGCTTTTTGCCGAAGAGCCGATCCTCCAACACCCGGACCCAGAACGACAGTTCGTCATCCAAGTGGACGCCAGCAACGTAGCCATGGCAGCCGTGCTTCTACAGAAGGACCCACAAAGACAGCTCCTACCTTGTGCCTACGTGTCCAAAAAGCTCACCGAGACTGAAAGGAGGTGGGCTATTTGGGAGAAAGAAGTTATGCAGTCTGCTAGGCTATCCTCTCCTGGAGGAATTTTCTAGAAAGGGGTAAATTGCCTTTCGCGGTCTGGACTGATCATAAAAACCTCAATGCTCTAAAAAAACCTAGGGAATTATCTCCCAATGTATAAAATAAAATAAAAAATAAAAAACTTGAAAATAAATAAATAAAATGAATTGTAGCAAAATATCTTTTAAAACTGTCTGAAATTGGTTGGCTATTACATTCTCAAGCACTTTTTGTTAAAAAAGGGCAGGTTTTTTTTAAAGATGATTTTAATATTTAACTCCAACAATGTGATTAAAATAGCCCCTTCTATTAGAGATTTATTAACAAAAGGATAGACAAGCAAGTTAGGACCATTAAGTTGCAGACTGGTCTTCCTCAAATTTGTTTTTATCATTATCTAGAACATTTAATCTTAGCAACAAACACTTCAACATCATCTGTCACTGGATCATTCTCTGTTATTTAGCCTTCAGAAGAAAGAGGGTTGAATGGTTTCCTTTTATTATAATATGGTTAATACTTGTCCTTAAAAGTGAATTCTAGGTTTAGGATATTTCTTAGCACAAACAGCAGAACTGCAAATTTAAAAATTTAAAAACCTTTGGCTTTAGAGCAGAACTAAATATTATTTTTCATTAATATGCAACACATTACATTTGCATTTCACATAATATTTCTCTTTCTGTAATGAAAGAGAAATATTATGTGTAATACAAATGTAATGTAATGTAATGAGTATGCCAACTGTAGCGGTAATGGAATTCACTGGTTATCAGAATGGAAGGAGGAGCTCCTTAATTGCAATTCTGAGTTGTATATAAAGTAATAGCCATAAAAAGAGATTGTGAAGAAATTAAAATAGAACTAGGCTTGCCTTGATAAGTTAGTGACAGAGTGTTTAGGGAAACCATTTTCAGTGGAAATTGAAACATGAAGCCAGCTATTAACAATAGTGCTTAGAGTTATATACTGCTCTGCTTTGCAGCACTCTTTGAACATTTTACAAATGTCAGCATATTGCCCCTCCCCACTCCCCCACCAAATCTGGGTCCTCATTTTATCGACCTTGGAAGGATGGAAGGCTGAATCTACCTTGAGCTGTTCAGGATCAAACTCCAAGTTGTGGGCAGAGTTAGCCTCCAATATTGCATTCTAACCACTGTGTATCAGGGCTCCCTTAATGTTAGTTAAGAGAAATTTCTGTAAATAAGCATTCCTTCTTCTTTTATGCAAATCTTTTATCTTGTGGATCTAAAATTGCTGATTCTTACTGCTAAATTTCTTAATCTTTATATCCTTTTTTCTGATTTTAGTGTCTTTATCTTCTGCTTCTTCGTTAAATACTTAGGCATTAGAAAGGCAGAAAGTTTTATTTGATTCCCTAAGAAGTGAGCGAGATGATCTTAGAGAGGAGGTGATTTTGCTGAAGGAACAATTAAAGGTATGATAAAGCAAATGAACAAACCAAAGCAAAAAAATATAAAGTATAAAAGGTAGTGGTATTAAATAATAACATTTTATTTCAGTATACCAGAAAGAACCTTCCTTGAGTGTTCCATTATTTGATGAGCTTAAACTAGCAGTGGCGCATCATTGTTTTCTTAATTAATTATATTCTCTTGTTATGCTGCACTTGAAGTGTATTTAGATATATTTGGAAATTAGGAAGAATTAGTATTAGATAACAGAATATATGAAAAAATGTCAAGCTACTGGAGTGGGACTGTTAATCATGCCACCTGTGCAGCACGAAGCTGTATCATGAATTGTTTTCATTTAGGATAGTAGCATAATCTACGAAGATCACCTCCTGCTGCAAAAGTTTTAGAACTGTTGTCTAGTTATTATATTCATACTAGTGTGATACTCTGCATTCATGTGGTTTTATTATGCAGGATTTCAGTTTTTGCAAACATACTTTACATGGAATTGAATGTTATACAGTCAGGTCCAGAAATATTGGGACATCGACACAATTCTAACATCTTTGGCTCTATACATCACCACAATGGAGTTGGAATGAAACAAACACAATGTGCGTTAACTGCAGACTGTCAGCTTTAATTTAAGGGTATATACATCCAACTCAGGTGAACGGTGTAGGACTTAACAGCAGTTTGCATATGTGCCTCCCACTTGTTAAGGGACCAAAAGTAATGGGACAGAATAATAATCATAAATCAAACTTTCCCTTCTTAATACTTGGTTGCAAATCCTTTGCAGTCAATCACAGCCTGAAGTCTGGAATGCATAGACATCACCAGATGCTGGGTTTCATCCCTGGTGATGCTCTGCCAGGCCTCTACTGCAACTGTCTTCAGTTCCTGCTTGTTCTTGGGGCATTTTCCCTTCAGTTTTGTCTTCAGCAAATGAAATACATGCTCAATGGGATTCAGGTCAGGTGATTGACTTGGCCATTACATAACATTCCACTTCTGTCCGTTCAAAAACTCTTTGGTTGCTTTTGCAGTATGCTTTGGGTCATTGTCCATCTGCACTGTGAAGCGCTGTCCAATGAGTTCTGCAGCATTTGGCTGAATGTGAGCAGATAATATTGCCCGAAACACTTCAGAATTCATCCTGCTGCTTTTGTCAGCAGTCACATCATCAATAAATACAAGAGAACCAGTTCCATTGGCAGCTATACATGCCCACACCATGACACTACCACCACCATGCTTCACTGATGAGGTGGTATGCTTAGGATCATGAGCAGTTCCTTTCCTTCTCCATACTCTTCTCTTCCCATCACTCTGGTACAAGTTGATCTTGGTCTCATCTGTCCATAGGATCTTGTTCCAGAACTGTGAAGGCTTTCTTAGATGTTGTTTGGCAAACTCTAATCTGGCCTCCCTGTTTTTGAGGCTCACCAATGATTTACATCTTGTGGTGAACCCTCTGTATTCACTCTGGTGAAGTCTTCTCTTGATTGTTGGCTTTGACACACATTCACCTACCTCCTGGAGAGTGTTCTTGATCTGGCCAACTGTTGTGAAGGGTGTTTTCTTTACCAGGAAAAGAATTCTTCGGTCATACACCACACTTGTTTTCCGTGGTCTCCCAGGTCTTTTGGTGTTGCTGAGCTCACTCATGCATTCCTTCTTTTTGAGAATGTTCCAAACAGTTGTTTTGGCCATGCCTAATGTTCTTGCTATCTCTCTGATGGGTTTGTTTTGTTTTTTCAGCCTAATGATGGCTTGCTTCACTGATAGTGACAGCTCTTTGGATCTCATCTTGAGAGTTGACAGCAACAGATTCCAAATGCAAATAGCACACTTGAAATGAATTCTGGGCCTTTTATCTGCACATTGTAATTGGGGTAATGAGGGAATATCACACACCTGGCCATGGAACAGCTGAAAAGCCAATTGTCCCATTACTTTTGGTCCCTTAACAAGTGGGAGGCACATATACAAACTGCTGTAAGTCCTACACCGTTCACCTGAGTTGGATGTACATACCCTCAAATTAAAGCTGACAGTCTGCAGTTAACGCACATTGTGTTTGTTTCATTCCAACTCCATTGTGGTGATGTATAGAGCCAAAGATGTTAGAATTGTGTCGATGTCCCAATATTTCTGGACCTGACTGTAAATATTTTTTTTTTTTTGCATTCATAGCAATATGGAATAATCACCAATTTAGAAGTGGCTACCAATGGAGAAATCTCTGATTGTGTTGCTAAGGATGGACTATCAAATTCTTCCAAGATTGTTTCAGAGACAAGTCATGCCTTTGAAGTATCTGAGGATTGTAGAGAAGGTAAGCATTTGCATTGTATTAAGATACTATATATGATCACTTTTTGCTTGAAGATGTTTATAATCTTAACAATAATATTCTGCATCTACACATGTTAACTTTTCCTTAATACAACAATCACTTAAGGCCATTATTTTTTTTTTTAAGTGTGAGTTTTTTTTGGTGAGAAGAGTTTAATTGGGTGTTGTTTAATTCCCAATTTCAGGAAAACCAAATAATTTAAAGCTAGCTTACCTATATACCTATTGTAAATTTCATTTCAATATATTAAGCATAATATATTGTATATATATTATTTGTAGACATTAACTTTGCTTTGGTTCCCAGCAGTGTATACAAAAAGCACTTGAAAATGTTGTTTTAGCTAGTAATTATAGATAGTGCTTAATTTATGACCACAATTGGGACCAAAACCTTCCTCACTAAGCAATGTGGTCATTAAGTGAGTGATCCCAAAACTATCCCTGATTTTACAACCTTTTTTGCCATGGTTAAGCAAATCCGGTTTACCCCATTGATTTTGCTTGTCATAAATATCATAAGCCAGCTGGGAAGATTGCAAATGGTAATCACATGATCTGAGGATGTGGACAGGGTTCTGGGTAAGATTAGTGCCGCCACGTGTTTATTGGACCCGTGTCCCTCCTGGTTGGTACTGGCCTCCCGGGAGGTTACACAAGGCTGGCTCCAGGGGATTATAACTGCTTCTTTGAGCGAGGGTGCCTTTCCTGCCGCCTTGAAAGAGGCGGTAGTGAGGCCCCTCCTCAAGAAGCCTTCCCTGGACCCGGCTGAATTAGCCAACTATCGTCCGGTCTCCAACCTTCGTTTTGTGGCGAAGGTTGTTGAGAGCGTGGTGGCACGACAGCTTCCCCGACACCTGGATGAAGCTATCTATCTGGACCCATGCCAGTCGGGCTTCAGGCAGGGGCACAGCACAGAAACGGCATTGGTCGCGTTGGTGGATGATCTCTGGAGGGCTCGGGACAGGGGTTGTTCCTCTGTCCTAGTCCTATTAGATCTGTCAGCGGCTTTTGATACCATCGACCATGGTATCATGCTGCGGCGGTTGAGGGGGTTAGGAATAGGGGGCACCGTTCTGCGGTGGTTCTCCTTCCTCTCCGACCGCTCGCAGTTTGTGTTGGCAGGGGGACAGAGGTCGACCTCAAGGCATCTCGCATGGGGAGTGCCGCAAGGGTCGGTCCTCTCGCCCCTCCTGTTCAACATTTATGTGAAGCCGCTGGGTGAGATCATCCGTGGTTTTGGGGTGAAGTGTCACCTGTACGCTGACGACACTCAGCTGTACATCTCCACCCCAGACCACCCCAACGATGCCCTTGATGTGATGTCTCGCTGCCTGGAGGCTGTGCGGGTCTGGATGGGGAGGAACAGGCTCAGACTCAACTCTTCCAAGACCGAGTGGCTGTGGCTTCCGGCGTCCCGATATAGTCAGCAGGTGCCATCGCTGACTATTGGGGGTGAATCTTTGCCCCCCACAGAGAGGGCTCGCAATCTGGGTGTCCTCCTGGACGCACGGCTGTCTTTAGAAGAACATATGACGGCTGTGGCCAGGGGGGCCTTTTATCAGGTCCGCCTGATTCGCCAGTTGCAGCCCTTTCTG
The DNA here is from genome assembly GCA_022577455.1 of Arizona elegans. NCBI lineage: Eukaryota > Metazoa > Chordata > Lepidosauria > Squamata > Colubridae > Arizona > Arizona elegans. The sequence goes on from JAKOOJ010000001.1 coordinate 165,109,583, forward strand.
GATCGGGACGCCCTGCGCACAGTCACTCACGCCCTTGTCACCTCCCGGTTGGACTATTGCAATGCTCTCTACATGGGGCTCCACTTGAAGAGCACTCGGAGGCTCCAACTGGTCCAGAATGCGGCCGCGCGGGTGGTTATGGGTGCAACCCGTTGCGCCCACGTGACACCCCTCCTGCGCGAGCTGCACTGGCTCCCAGTGGTCTTCCAGGTGCGATTCAAGGTGTTGGTCACCACCTTTAAAGCGCTCCATGGCATAGGACCCGGGTACCTTCGGGTACCCGGGGGTCTTCTGCCACCAATAGCCTCCCACAGGCCAGTCCGCTCCCACAGAGGGGGTCTCCTCAGGGTGCCATCGGCCAAGTCATGTCGGCTGGCGACACCCAGGGGGAGGGCCTTCTCTGTGGGAGCCCCAGCCCTGTGGAATGAACTGCCCCCGGAAATTCATAAGATTTCTGACCTCTGGGTATTTCGCTGCGCACTCAAGACCCTGTTGTTCCGCCAGGCTGGGTTAGCAACATAATTTTTAATTGGATGTTTTAAATTTTTGGGGTTTTAAATTAAGCCAATTATTTAATATTTTTTAATTATTTTAATTCGATGTCTATTCTGTTTTTAAATAGGCTGTACACCGCCCTGAGTCCTTCAGGAGAAGGGCGGTATAGAAATAAATTATTATATATTATTATTATTATTATTATTATTATTATTATTATTATTATTATTATTATTATTATTATTATTATTATTGGAATGCTGCAACGATTGTAAATGCTGGTTGCTAATTACCTGAATTGCAGTCATGGCCCACAGACACACTGTGATGGTCATGTGAGGACCAGTCGTAAGTCCTTTTTTTCAACACCATCATAACCTTTTAACAGTTGCTAACAAATGGTCATAAGTTGAGGCCTGCCTGTAAAATTAATTACATTGCTATTCATAATAGTTATTTATAACAGTTATTAATTACAGTGAGATTTATCTCAGCCATATATTCCATTAACATAGTTAACAAAACTTTGTGTATTTAAATTATTGGCTCTATTATTAACAAAGTTAAAACCAAGAAATTTTAATTTGTACAATCCACTGAAGTAATACAGATTCAATATAGTTGACAGTGATACACTTTTGTGTTCAGATATTTTACATTACATTCTTCCTTTGCATTCATATAATTTGCAAAAGTGGATACTTTTTAACATGTTACACTAATTCTTTTTTGGGGTTTTAAGTGGAAAGGTAAGTGATAGCATACTTAAATGATGTATCTATATTGTGGTCCCTTGAACTTTCTTATAATGATCTTTTAGGCAGAGCAAATGAAGTGGAGATGGAAAATGAGATTTTGGAGAATATGGGGAAAAGAGAAATCTTGCAGAATACTGAGCATGAGGAAAACACAGAGGACACTAAGGATCAGGAAATCATTCTCAAACGTTTGGAAATAAAGACGTTGCCTGATGATGAAAATGTAGAGACTAAGAAAGTCACTGAAGCCAAAATTACATCAACACTGAAATTAAATAGTGGACTTGAGGATCCTGTAAAAAGTTACTCAGAATATATCCCAGAAATTGTTTATTCTCTTCAAAAAAGATATTCAGGTGAATTAAAACTTGAAGGGGCTTCACCAGGTCATATATTAGAAGAGAAAGTGTCTGATAGAAATATAAATGTAACTCCTAATCAAAATAATATGGTAGATCCAAGTATTGAGATCAATCAGGAAATACATGCCAATTTAGAAATAGTTCCACAACAGCAAAATAAAGAAAAACAAATAGATATTGTAGTTGATGAGTCAGAAGGGAATAGTGAAGTATTTTGGGAAGCTTTAGATTTTATAAATAATGGCCACATGGCAATTTCTACTTCACCAGAATTGGTAGACGTTATCCTTATGAAAGCCTCTAGTATTGATCTTAATAGTGAACAATCAAAAAATGGGGTTGTTGAGGGAGATTTAAACAAAGAATTTCTTAAAAATGAACAAAATCCTACCATAAATACTGTAACAAAAGGGCCAAAAATAGAAATGTGTGAAACAAATGAAGAGAATGAGGCACAAAGTATGATACTGCAGCAGGAGGACCAAGTAGTAGATTCTGCAGAAGAACAAAAAAGAACATTGTGTATTACAAAAGTTACTTTGAATGAGTTTGGAGAGGAACAAGAACAAGTTAAAATTGAAGAAATCCAGTCACCACCTTCAAAACATGATGCAGTTGTTGAGAAACAAAATGAGCAAGAGTTAGGAACAAATAAAGAAAATGTTGAAGATATGAAGGCATTAAATGCTTATTTAGATTTTGAGGAAAAGAACAATGAATGTACTATGAAAGATATTCTTGCAGAACAAGATGTTGTGGATTATATAAATCAAAGCAAATGCCAGACCCATAAAGAAACAAATGCAAACATAGAGAATGATTCCAACTGTAATATAAAATCAGCTTGCATAGATGGAGCTCTGGGTGATATTGATATGATAAATAAAGAAGTTGCTGGCAGTCATAAAGAAGTTTTATCTGCAGGAAAACAGAGTGTAGATAAAGAAGACAATACTATTGAGTCTGCTGTAACTACAACTACAATGAAAGAGGGTACTGAAGAAGCATGCACTAGGAATAAAGAGGGTAAAAATTACAGACAGCTGCATGAAGAAATTCACAGTATTGTGACAGATATTGAGGAGGTTGTTTGTCTTGAAACACAGAAGACTGAATTCATTGAACAAAACAAGCCTGAGAGTAAAGAAATAATTGTAGAAGAATATCATGAAGCCTTAGATGTTTATGTGGCTTGTTTTGGAGAATTGAAAACTTCTGAAAAGAGAGATGATCAGACTAATAAAGATAATGAAAAGGTCAAAGCCAGCTTAATCTCATCCGATGATGTTGGATCTGAAGCTTTTGTGGAAGAAAGTGACAGTATTCAGCAGCTGAAAGAACATAAATTTGAAGAAGTCAAATTTGTGCAGATTGATTTATCTGTTTCTGAAACAACAAAGTCACAACGTGGACAGCTGGAAGAGGAATGTAAATTGTTGGATGAAATCAGCTCAGTACAAATTGCTGATCATACACCAGAACAGTTGGAAAACCTGGAGAGTGCTATGGATGAAAGTCAAGACGAAACACAAAGGTATAAGAAAGGTAAAGGTAAATCTCGGGAAGACTGCATTATATCATAAACTCAGAAACTGGATCATTATTCCACATCATTCACCTGGCATCTGTTAAAGAACAAAATTACATCTTTAATTTTTAAAAAGTCAAAATTTGAAAGAAGTTCTACCATTAAATTAATGTCATTCTCTAAATAATGCAAAGTAGTCAATAATGTATGCATGTGGAGGCTACCTTTTTTGTCAAATTTAATTATAGTCTAATCAAAGCTATTACACTAATTCCCAATGAGCTGCTTTTTAATATTCTATCAAATATAGTATTTGTTCTCTAAGAATTTTAATGAATGCTAGGATTGGAAAATTCTTGGGAATTCTTGGGAATGATTAGGATGCATTCTTTTTGATAAAATGTCACTAGTCTGATACATTTATATTTGTTTTCAAGTTATTATATAGAACTTTAGCTTCAATACTGTTACACTTTCTGAACAAAAAGACAAGGTCAAGCTGAATGAATAACAATGAAATTATGACAATTTTTAGAGAAGTAGCAATTTTTCGCTGTGTATGTTTCACTCACTTCAAATTAATACAATTTCAAAGATGGCAAAGATCTATACATAAAGCACTATTACTTACAGTAAAAATCATTTACTAAGAATCATAGAATTCAGTCACAGCCAATTCAGCCTTTTCTTACCAAATCAAGCTCTTGTTGATTTAAATCAGTAAATTAAACTTAATATCTCTGCAATTGATACATAAATGACATGCTCTTGATCCAATTTAGCATTTATAGTTTTGCCTCTCTTCCTCTGTCTCTTTCACTGTAATCTATGTAGGTTCATGTATGATAAAAACTTTCAGTTCGCTTTATATTTAGCCTTTGTATTAAGCAATATTTACTGCAAATTGTAATCTATTTACTTAAAAGAAACTATCATTTGTTCTTTGCATTGCCTTGCAAAGAAATAGATATTGAATGTTGAATGTAAACCAATATTTTCTTATATTGGGAAATCTATCCCTTTAATTTTTGCTGGAATATAAGTCTTGATTGTCTCTGTAATAATTATCTCTATTTAAATCACAAAATGAAAGATAATAGCTACTGCAGTTTTATGATAAAACTATTTAACACACTGTCTTTTTCTAAAAGAATAATTTTCCATTATTAACTAATAATGGCTAAAATAAATCTGAAAGTTTTGCATTTATAAGCATATCAAACTTTTTAAAACATAAAACATTTATGAGCATATAAAAACTTGGAACACTTTTAATGAATAAAGTAATTCAACATTTGCTTTACCATACTAAAATTAAGATAATGCAAACTCTAAAATTTGTATAACTATATAGCAGTGTAATAGTGTATTACATAAAAATAGAAAAACATTAAAAATATAACATAGTATCTAATGTATATAATGGAAATAAAGTTTTATAGTTTAAAATGTCTCTTCTCATTTGTTTGTAAAATTGATTTAACTAATAGTTCTAATATTTTGTGTAACTGTCATTTCAGCAAAACATATAAATATTTTAAAAGACATATTAATAGTTTTAAAGAAATTGTTTGATAATTATTGCTCATTCCCTATACTGAGAAATGTATCTGTAAAATAAGCATTCTACCTTTTGGGAGGGAAAAAAGATGAGGGATGATGAGAGAAGAGGAGAGAAGAAGAGGAGAGAGAAGAATTACTCATTGACAAGAATTACTATTTTATCTGATATGGTTATACTGCTCAGTTGTTTCACTGGATATGTGTATACTACACAAAGTTGTATTAATATTCCTTAGGCAGCAATTCTTGTAGCTGTATGGAAATAGGAGGAAGGAGTATTAAGTATATTCACTTGAATTCTTTATAAATATAATAAAGGTGAGATTGAATAATTATAGTCTTGTCTAAATGTTTTATACCTGCAACATAATTTATAAGGAATGCTTATTTATCCTTGGTTTCATGATATATAATTTTATATCTTAATCTTAAAATTTTATTTTCAGCTTACTCTTAATGTAGTAGCCATTCATTAGAAAATAATTTGTTTTACATTAAAGAATTCTCACTCAGTGCCCAGTGTATCATTACATTGTGACTAAGAACTGTGACTAAGATTTCCACTAAATTCAAATATTCTTGCTTTCAGTAAATATGTATATTCTTTACTACTTATTCTTTACTAAATTTATTAACTTGAACTTGAACTATTGTCAGTTTTTGAGTATGCTCCATGCTGCTGGATTAATTTATGTGGAATTATTACAGAAGTGTCCTTTTTTTGCAAACAAATTGTATTTTTTCATAATTTTATTATGTTATTAGTTAGAACCCTCTAAAATATTGAACAGCTTACTATTTGCCGCAAAAATATTAAATTAGGAAAAGCCAGTTAATGATCTCCAAAATAAATGTGAAAATCACTTGGCCTTCCAAGTGATATTATATTATGATATTATATTATATTTTATAATATAAAAAGATTGGATGTTCTGTATTCAACTCCATGAAGTGAATCATTTGGTTACTTAATCACTGTCAGAATAGAATTGTTTGCTTATATCCCATTGTGTATATCTGATGGTAAAACAAATTGCTCCAAATTGTTAGGGAGCCACCCAATACAAATTATTTGAAAGGGAGAAAAGGTTAGGCGAAGAGAAGAAGACATTTCCAACTGGTACTATTGTGTATGAAATCCGATATTTAGCTTTTAAACATTTTAAATAAAAAAGGATATAATTCCAAACCTGACCTTCAGCCAGCTATAATTCTTATCTCTTAAGAATGTTTGACATATATGGATCTAAAGGTATTGTTGTGCGGTAAATGTAAATAATAGTAGATACTGGTACTTTGTGGCTGCTAATTTCCCATTTATAAAAATAATCTAAAGGAAAATTAAAGGTTAGGCAGGAGAGAGAGCCATGAATGCGGTATTGCCCTTATCTTAAAAGAGATTTTAAAGAAGCGATTTCTATATGTGGCTTGTGAGAGACCGTTAATTCTCTTTAACTTAGATGTTTGGAACACTTTGTAATTATTTTGTATAAAATGGATAACATTTCACATTTTGAAGTAAAATGGATGTTTTGCAATCTAGATTTATTTTTGTGCAATTGAAAACAGTAGCAAATGTTTGGGACTCTTTATATTTGACAAATCTTTTAATGTAGAAAAATCTAAAACCATCATATGCAAGTGTTAGATTCCAGTTTATGAAAAACATGTAGAGTTTTTATATTGTGTCTGAATGTATCAGTATGTAGGGTTGTGCAATGCTTTGAATTCTGGTGCCAGAAAATGCCTCTAAGCATACAGGAGAATGAATGAATGCAGTTGTCTGCGGCATCTTAAAACAGATATAACTTTTCCTAGATTATGTAGTGACCTCTGCAATATTGAACAATTCTACAAAAAAAGCTATTGTAGATAGGTGCTAGATTCATATTCCCATATAATCTGAGGTCGCTTTCATAACATTTCAACTATTCACAGTTTGATTATTATGTTTTAAAATTTATGTTGTAAAATTATATATACTTGAACAATAAAAGATTTGTGAGATTTTTGTATTCCAGTGTTTGACCATAGAATACCTGCATGCTAACAGTAGAAGATAGCGCTTTGCATGCTGCTGGGTGCTTCTACTGAAGTGACAAGCATGCTTTGTGAGATTGGCATAACCTCTCTTGGTTGAAAATCCCTTCCCAGTCCTGTCTGTGACATCATTTACTGTGGTACGTGCATAATTTCATTTATCATTTGCCCCACTAACCATCATTACCTTTCTTTAAAAATGTGTAAAATATCAAGTGTTTTGTATCTTTTTTTCTTTCTTATAGACATTAGATTAAAAAGACTTCTGGATGAACGAGAATTTTTACTTCAACAGGTAAGTAAGAGCTGAATACTTTGTATTTAGTCTGTTTGAGTGTACTCATTGTTGGCTCATAAACTACTGTTGATTTAGATACTATATTTTTCATGGAGTGAAAAGTGTTGCATGAAATGGCCTGCTGAATTTTTCAAGCTATGGGAAATTTCAGTGAATATATTTCTGTATCCTGCTGAGCTGTAGTATATAGGTAGTCCTCAATTTACAACAGTTCATTTAGTGACCATTCAAAGTTACAATGGCACTGAAAAAAGTGACTTATGACCATTTTTTACAGTTATGACCTTTGCAGCCTCCTCAGATTATGTGATCAAAATTTAGATGCTTGGCAACTGGTTTATATTTATGAACATTGCTGTGTCCCAAGGTCATATGATCACCTTTTGCAACCTTCTGACCAGCAAAGTCAATGGGGAAACCAAATTCACTTAACTAAGGTTACTAACATAAACTGCAGCGATTTAACTTAACTGTGACAAGAAAGGTGATAAAATGGGGCAAAATTCACTTAACAAATATCTCACTTAACAACAGAAATTTTGGGCTCAATTGTGGTTGTAAGTCAAGGATTACCTTAGCATGCATCAAGTATTTTATTTATTTTATAAGTTAAATATAATTAATTAATTATAAATTAAATATATCAATTAAAATAAATTTATAAATTAAATATATATTTTTAGTTATATTTATTTATTATTAAATTTTTATGCCACCCATCTCACCTATATAGCAACTCCGGGTGGCTTACAATGTATTGAAAAGTGAAAAAGATAATACAAGACAATTAAAATTCTCTAATTTGGACTGAATATAGTGTGTAGGTTTAGCAACTGGAATTTGAATGCTAAAAAAAGGTTCTTTAAAAAATCAGATGCTTTCGTGTCTTTGTTCTAGCTCCCCCCATCTGCTTTTATCATTACTTTGTGCTACTCTCCACCAAACAACACTCAAATTGTCTTACTGGAAGCTTTCTGTCTATCCATTTAAGAATTAAACAGGTATAGAAATGGCTTGTAGCATCAGCCATGATTCTTACCCTTCCCATCTTTTGCTTCATGGCTTTTAGGTATTCCTCCCAAGGAACACGTTTAAGAAGTTAGGAGATTTTGGAATTACTGAAAACTTTGGTTGACATAATATACATATTAGTTCTAGATTTTTAAAAAATTAATTTCCAGATATTGTTCTATATACAGTGGGGCAAAAAAGTATTTAGTCAGCCATCAATTGTGCAAGTTCTCCCACTTAAAAAGATGAGGGAAGGAGGTTTGCACTCAAAATCTCACGATACATGGACCCATTCATTCTTTCCTGTACACGGATCAGTCGTCCTGATCCCTTTGCAGAGAAACAGCCCCAAAGCATGATGTTGCCACCCCCATGCTTCACAGTAGGTATGGTGTTCTTTGGATGCAATGCAGCATTCTCTCTCCTCCAAACATGACAAGTTGTAGTGTTTTACCAAACAGTTCTACTTTGGTTTCATCTGACCATATGACATTCTCCCAGTCCTCTTCTGGATTATCCAAACTTCAGACGGGCCTGGACATGTACTGGCTTAAGCAGGGGGACACGTCTGGCACTGCAGGATCTGAGTCCCTGGCGGCGTAATGTGTTACTGAGGGTAGCCTTTGTTACGTTGGTCCCAACTCTCTGCAGGTCATTCACTAGGTCCCCCCGTGTGGTTCTGGGATTTTTGCTCACCGTGATAATTTTGCTTGTGATAATTTTGACCCCACAGCGTGGACCCCCAGATCGAGGGAGATTATCAGTGGTCTTGTATGTCTTCCATTTTCTAATTATTGCTCCCACAGTTGATTTCTTCACACCAAGCTGCTTGCCTATTACAGATTCAGTCTTCCCAGCCTGGTGCAGGTCTACAATTTTATTTCTGGTGTCCTTCGACAGCTCTTTGGTCTTCACCATAGTGGAGTTTGGAGTGTGACTGTTTGAGTTTGTGGACAGGTGTCTTTTATACTGATAACAAGTTCAAACAGGTGCCATTAATACTGGTAATGAGTGGAGGACAGAGGAGCCTCTTAAAGAAGAAGTTACAGGTCTGTGAGAGCCAGAAATCTTGCTTGTTTGTAGGTGACCAAATACTTATTTTCCACCATAATTTGCAAATAAATTCTTTCCAAATCAGACAATGTGATTGTCTGGATTTGTTTTCTCATTTTGTCTCTCATAGTTGAGGTCTACCTATGATGACAATTACAGGCCTCTCTCATCTTTTTAAGTGGGAGAACTTGCACAATTGGTGGCTGACTAAATACTTTTTTGCCCCACTGTAATACAACATACTATTGATTCATCTGTAGGGGACAAATGACAGAATATGAAACTATGTATTGGATCAGGAGGGTTCTTTTAGAGTTTTTTTTAATCCAATCTTTATTTTTATTAATAACTCAAGACAGCAAACATATATAATAGCGCCCTCCTTTTTTCTCCACAACAACAACCCTATGAGTAGGGTTGGGCTGAGAGTGCATGATTGGCCCAAAGGCACCAGTTCATGCTTAAAGTGGAACTAGAACTCGCAACCTCCCAGTTTCTTGCCTGGTGCCTTAACTAGACTAAACTGGCTATCACAGTTTTTCATTTAAAAAGATATGCAATGTATTACTACTATCTTGATAACTGAATTTGGTATCTCCAAAATCTTTTCTGTAGTTTTTGAAATGATGGTAGCCATCATTATTCTTCAGTGTTATGTTACAAATGTCTGCTGCATAAGATGAAAATTCTCTTGCTATTTGCCACGTTTTCCTCTTTTATAAGTACTCCTTTATAAATCAAAATAGAGGCACCAGGCAATCTTCTGAAAGTTCTAATGATTCTATTCATGTGTAACTTGGATAATTTCTCCTTGGATTGATTTTTTTTATGGCTTTCAGATTAAAAAATTAAAGGGACAACTGGAAGAAAAACAAAATAGTAAAATTGAGAAGTTACATTTGGAAGATGGAATCCTAGAAAATGGCCCAGACATGCATGTGATTGATCTTCAAAGTAAGGTTAATCCCCAATTTAAAATTTTTAAATTTAGTAGCTATTTTTTTCTACTTACAGAATCGGATGAAATAGGCCTCTCAGTTATTCATGCAGAGATACAATAGCTTTTTTCTCAACTGTCATTCTGAACTGCTGGAGTTAGCTATATACTAAGTTAAACTTACTGGGAACACCTAACATGATTTGTAACATGGTTTCAAATCAGTGGCATTTCTCTCTTACATTGTTAAAAAAAAGAAAAAGAAAAAAAAAAGCTTTTTCGGAAGGATAAGGTAGGTATACCCAAAGTTGGTCTTTGTAATAGGGAAGAGCAATTGGGTCATGCTCAATTGGGAAGAGTGACATAAGGCATTAGAAAAGTTGCAATGTTGCCCAGTACCAAGTTCATCATATTTGGCCTTTCATAAAATAAATATGAGGTATGGCTGCATCCTAACAATTCAGATGCTACAGTGGCAGGATTTGGCAGCAACATAGGGATTAAGGCTAATAAGAGTTGGGCAACTATAGTGAATGGTGTCAATCATTCTTATTAATTTTACTTTGAGTAATTTAGTACTTTCTGACTGTCCACACTAATAGTGGCAGTTATTTGATCAAGAATCAATTTAATACACAATCTCAGAATTCCAGCTATGTCTACCAGTGAGTCCCAACATCAAGAAGTGTTCTTTCTATCCCAAAACAGCCTCTATCCAGCTGATATTTTTTCTGGGAGACTGGAGAAAGAGGTGATCTTAGTTCATTTCTGTTCACTTTAGTTCCTCATTTTCTCCCTCACATGAAAATCTGCTTGAAAGCACTGGAGAATCCTCTCAAAATATGGCAAAGTACAGGTAATCCCTGGGTTATGAATGCTCCGTTCGCAAATGTTTGAAGTTACGCAATAAGCGCCCCCTAGCGCTTGCAGACAAGGCCCGAAACTCTGCAACTTGCAGCACCATGGCAGTTGTTCGCTCTGCAACATTTTTCCTGCACACTGTCGGCCAAAATGGAGCTTCTGAGGGATAGATCCGCCCCTCAGAAGCCCTGTTCTGATGTCCAGAGGTCTTGCCCGGCCCCCCATGGCCTTCTCCACCCTGAAATACCTCATGTGCACTTAACAAGCCTCACATTTGATTAGCAATGCAAGGAGGGAGTGATCCCATTCAAGGTATAAGATTCACTCCCGCAAATTGTCGGGTTATGAATGAAATGGGCAGGCTCCATTACATTTGTAACTCGAGGACTATCTGTATTACTGAAATCTGAAGAGGGAGGGAGAACCATCTGCTGGTGGGTAACATCCTTAGCTGTGTGATTAATGCTAAAGGAGTTACAGTATTTGAAAATTAATTTGATGTCAGACATGACTTTACATTGTTATTTATTTAGGAGATGCAAATAGACAAATCAGTGACCTGAAATTTAAGCTTGCAAAATCTGAGCAAGAGATTACAGCACTGGAACAGAATGTAAGTTTACAATAGTCTTGGTAGTATTCTTGAATTGCCTGGTTTGGTGCAGTTATTTGTATTTTTTATCTAAAAGTGTTAGAGGAGAAATTAGATTGTCTCAGCTCATTTACTTCAAAACCATTTTCCATGAAATAGTCAATATTGTTTAATTTTTAATTTAATTAACTAAATGATAATAAATGATAATTTGATTCATTTGATTTTGTAGTATTTTATTAATATTCTGAAGTAATTTATGGTGAGTTGCCATATTCTAGCTTCTGGATCCAAATGCTTGTTCATAGAATGAAAGGCTTGGAAGAATCCTGTCTAGACCAAATCCTGGCCCGGTGCAGAAATCTACTATATCCCTTATAGATAGCCATTCAGTATTTCTGGTAGGTAACCTTAACAAAATTTACTGAGGACGGGAGTGTTTGGGGAAACTTCCTAAAAGCTGAACCCCACTATTACCTCTTTCCTGAAGTAGTTTTGGGCAGCTGTTGTGGAGTTCTGTAATCCTCAGAAGATGGGATAAAACTCTAGCATATTTATTTGATGTTGGCCTTCATTCATATTAAGTTCTTCCAAGAACCTATATATCAGCATACTATATGTGTGGATCGAAGCCGTGTGGCCTTTTGCAATTAACAGATGGAAATTTTGTTTTTTCAATGCCATTGTAACTTTGAACGGTTACTCAAAAAACCATTGTAAGCTGTTAGGAACAATCTGGAAATCTTCAAAGGTCCTGGATCATTTTGCTCAATTAATAAATGTATAATTTTGTTGGACCGGAGTCTCTTTATCAGGTTTTAGGAGTTGTGTGGAGACAGATCACATTTTAGGACCAGGTTTGCGTATAAAAATTAAAAATTCAAAAGGATTTGCAAAGTTTCTCCCCCACCATGCTTTTCTTTCACCTCGGCACAACCAATGCGCGTGAATGTGTGTTGTCATTTCTTTTCCTTTTGAGCAAATAATTATCCAGCAAGTCTAGGATGGGGCCAGGTGGATAGAAAGGAAGGGTGGATCCCTCAGCCCCCATCAGGGAATGGGGTGGGGGTGAGGGAGGAAGGATGTGGTGGAGGTCCCCCTTGGGAGGTGGAGGGTGAGGGTTCCTTGGGGGCTTAACTTCCCTTGCCTGGGATCAGACAGCAGGACCAGGGATGGGTCTCTGGGGTGTTTGTGGAGTGGGGTGGGGGGGTTGCATCCACGCTGCCCGGAGTCCAGCATGTGAATCAATGCAATGCAATGATTTTCTAAACTGTCCAAGATATTTTTGATAAGCACTGGGACCATTGCAGCTGGTTTATGTCATAATCTTTCAACTTCATTTTTCAGATTTTGATAGTTTTTGATCTTCTCCAATTTCTCTTCTATTCAGCTATCTTCTGGTATTACCACATTAGTTATCCGCACTTTCCTCTTTTCAACCAAAATTAAATCTAGTGTGTTATGAGGCAAGACTTTATCAGTGTGTATTCAGAAATCCCACAGTACTTTAACCTGTCATTTTTTACTACTTTTCCAACTCATTTTTTTTCTAACACCAATGCAGTTGGTGAGGCGATCACGTGCGAAGCACGCGCACAAAGAGAACAGGTAGTAAAGCCGGTTAGAACCCACCCCTGATCAGTATCAATAGGGGGATGTTATACATAGTAAAAAAATCCACTTTTTCGTTGTCAAATGTTTCGTTGATAACATTTTTTAATCAGTAGGAACCATAGCATTTCTCTCCTGTCAGTCCCACAAATAATTCAGTCCTATGCCATGGAAAGGTTTATAAGTGATAGCCAGCACCTTGAATTACACCCAGAAGCCTTGTGAGCAGTGGTGGAATATGAGTACCGAATGTCACCAATTAGAATGACATTATTCCTTCTTGGATTGGCACCCTGTTAAAGCTTAGATATGGTAATGAACCTAGAGAACTTTTCTAGATGTATTTCTAATGTTGTGGGGTGTGGGGGGGACAACACCTAATAACCCTCAATTATGCATTCTAAAAGCCTGGACACTTAAAAGTGGGTTTTGAAATGCATAATGAATCAGGAGAGTATTAGCAAGGTTTGTACAGGTACCTGTTCTGCATTCCCAGTTTTGTATTAGTCTTGGGTCAGGTGGGGTCAGGTCTTAACCTACTACCCAGGTCCTTACACCCCAAGAATTATTGTACAGTTTCCCTCTAAGTGTTTGTTTCTCACCAGTCTGTATCTATGCAGTCTCTTGTTTTGTCTGGACATTTGTATAAATAGCAAATATGGAGATAAAATACAGCTGCTTGAAACTGCCCTTTTTCTCCTTCTTCTACATGCTATTCTTTGACAGTAAGAAAAAATCCTTAAAAAACACATCAACAAAGATCTAGATTGTGAGGGGAGAAAACAAGACATGCATGAGCAGTTGATCAGGATTTACAGTTGTGCTCATAAGTTTACATACCCTGGCAGAATTTATGATTTCTTGGCCATTTTTCAGAGAATATGAATGATAACCCAAAAACTTTTCTTTCATTCATGGTTAGTGTTTGGCTGAAGCCATTTATTATCAATCAACTGTGTTTACTCTTTTTCAATCATAATGAAAACAGAAACTACCCAAATGACTCTGATCACAAGTTTACATACCCCAGTTCTTAATACGGTGTATTGCCCCCTTTAACATCAATGACAGCTTGAAGTCTTTTGTGGTATGTGTGGATGAGGCTCTTTATCTACTCAGATGGTAAAGCTGCCCATTCTTCCTGGCAAAAAGCCTCCAGGTCCTGTAAATTCTAGGGCTGTCTTGCGTGAACTGTATGTTTGAGATCTCCCCAGAGTGGCTCAATGATATTGAGGTCAGGAGACTGAGATGGCCACTCCAGAACTTTCACTTTATTCTGCTGTAGCAATGACAGGTCGACTTGGTCTTGTGTGTAGGATCATTGCCATGTTAGAATGTCCAAGTATGTTCCATGCGCAGCTCCCGGGCTGATGAATGCAAATTGTCCTCCAGTATCTTTTGATATTGCATTCATTGTGCCATCAATTCTGACTAAATTTCCTGTGCCTTTGTAGCTCACACATCCCCAAAACATCAGCGATCCACCTCCGTGTTTCACAGTAGGAATGCTGTACTTTTCATCATAGGCCTTGTTGACTCCTCTCCAAATGTAGCATTTATGGTTGTGGCCGAAAAGCTCAATTTTGGTCTCATCACTCCAAATGACTTTGTGCCAGAAGGTTTGAGGCTTGTCTCTGTGCTGTTTGGCGTATTGTAAGTGGGATACTTCGTGGCATTTGTGTAGTAATGGCTTTCTTCTGGTGACTCAACCATGCAGCCCATCTTTCTTCAAGTGCCTCCTTATTGTGCATCTTGCAACAGCCACACCACATGTTTTCAGAGAGCCCTGTATTTCACCTGAAGTTATTTGTGGGTTTTTCTTTGCATCCCGAACAATTTTCCTGGCAGTTGTGGCTGAAAATTTACTTGGTCTACCTGACCGTGATTTTGTTTCAACAGAACCCCCATTTTCCACTTCTTGATTAGAGTTTGAACACTGCTGATGGGCATTCTCAATTCCTTAGATACCTTTCCTGTTTTATACAGTTCAACTACCTTTTTCCGTAGATCCTTTGACAATTCTTTTGCTTTCCCCATGACTCAGAATCCAGAAACATCAATGCAGAAACATCAATGCAGCATTGGATGAAGGATGCAAGGGTCTGTCAGGAGGCCAGAAACTCATTAACCTTTTATACACACACATTACATGCAAACAGATCACAGGTAAGGATGTTACCTGTAATAGCCATTCACGCCCCAGTGTGTCAACCTGTGTGCATGTTATCAGGCCACAATCACCAGGGTATGTAAACTTTTGATCAGGGTTATTTGGGTAGTTTCTGTTGTCATGATTGAAAAAGAGTAAACACAGTTGATTGATAATAAATGGCTTCAGCCAAACACAAACCATGAGTGAAAGAAACATTTTCGTGTTATCATTCATATTCTCTGAAAAATGGCCAGGAAATCATACAATCTGCCAGGGTATGTAAACTTATGAGCACAACTGTATAAAGATCCTGACTCTAAAAACTCAAATATGGCCAATTGGAATGTAGCTTGCACAGATATAGAACTGATAGAGAATGTAATTGTGGTTGCATTTAAGGAAACTACACACAGACACATGTTGATTATTTTAAAATGCTGGAAGAGTGTCTAGGGACTGTTTTCAGAGCCTCCAAAACAGAGATACAAGGTATCAAAATCACTGCAGTTTCATAGGGGTCTAGGCAATTGATCATGGACACATGAACGTGCCCGCTTCATCTCGGCCTCCACAGTCCAGCCGACCCACTGCCAGCCTTTGTCCATGGCTGGCCCTCCCCAGTGCTATACTGCCACCATTACTATACTGCCTCTTCTACCATGCTATATATTTGCAGGTGCATTGCAACACAAATCTCCACATCCAATTCCCCCCATGGGACAATTAGCTCCATTTGTGGCATATCCGCCAGTGGGAGTGTCAGCAAGTGGAGGAAAGTCAGCGGCAAGTGGGAAAGGGGCAGCACCGGGACTCTCTCCTTGGGGATGCTTGTAGGGGGCGGAGACAGGTGGCGCGGGGGGCGATGGCTTGCAGAGAGAAACACCTGCACAATTTGGCCTCCATGACATGCATTGCTGGGGGACATCAGCAGCCGTGTAGGGAAGTGGTGACTGCAGTCTCAGAATGGCACTGAGTGGGCTGGCTGTGGCAGGCAGCTGGATTGGGAAGGCTGTACCTTTGTATAGGTAATAGATGCAAGCATACACAAACACACACACCTTTTGTTTTAATAGCCTGGAGTCTATGTTGATACTTGGCAATTACCAGGAAAAATAGAAGCATTTCTTCTTCTTCTTCTTTTTTTTACAACTATGCAACAGAACACTCATGATTTGCCTGCCAAAAGGTTCAATATGCAATATGCAAGCTACCTGCAATATAGCTTTCATACCAAAAAAAACCAAAAGCTATTTCACCCTTGCTAGTGATGAAATAGAAGTAAAAAAGTTCACATTGCATTTATTGCCATTCCTCAAAGCTCTATTTGATCCATGTCCTCTGTTACTTTTTATACAGCCAACTTCATGTTTGAATGCATATGTATATGTGCATACCAGCTGAGACTGTCAACACAGGGCAACCTTTACTTAGTGTGCATGATAATGACATCACATATATATGTGAGTCAGATCCCTTAAAGTTATTCAATTGGGAGAGGGGGTGTGGCTTGGATTCGATTTATTAGCATTGCCTGTGTCAACAGATATTTTACAACCTATATCCTGGTGCCGAAGTGCCCTAAGAACTCCTTACTTTTGGGGAATGTTTATGACGGCCATGTGGGCTGTTTCACTTTAAAGGATAACAGAGGATATCAATAGGAATGCATGCTTATCTGGTTCTCAGGGCAGCTGGTAAAGAAAACATCTTCACACTTGTGTATTGGCTAAAATCTGCATTCTGGCTAAAGGGAGGGGTCTCTACTGCTTTAATCCTACTTGTCTTGCCTAAGGGTACTCAGACGTTGCTTTGAATCCATTGCTGTCACTCCTGCTTAATAAAAGGTTCCTTTTGAAATACTCCATTTCAAGAGTTTTCATTTTCTTAAGTTAGAGGGAGAGGCAATCCTTACACTCTGTGTGTGTGTGTGTGTGTGTGTGTGTGTATTCTGTGTTATTTGCTACACACTTTTTTCAGTTTTGAGCCCAACTATGTATATGTAATTCAATAACTTAGAAAATGAATTTTCAAACTATTTTCTACACAAATAATTCTTGACTTGCAACCATTTGTTTACAATAGCACTGAAAAATGTGGTTTATGACTTGTTCTCACACTTACAACTGTCAAAGCATCCCCATGGTCACATGATCAGAATCCAGGTGCTTGGCAAGTGGTATTTATATGTAGTTACAACAGTTGCAGTGTCCCGGGGTCATGTGATCATGCAAAAACTGCCTTGCTTTGCAATAGAAATTCTGGTTTCAATTGCCAGAATTTCTGTTGCAAAGCAAAGCAGTTGTTATGTGACTTGTGCCGAATTTTACAACTCTTTTTCCCACGGTTGTTAAATGAATCATCACCATTAAGTGAATCATGTCATTAAGCAAATCCGGCTTCCCCCATTAACTTTGCTTATGAGAAATCAGCTGGCAAGGTCACAAATGGCAATTATATGACCCCGGGATACTGTAACTGTTATAAATATATGCCACTTGCCAAGTGCCTGAATTTTGCAATTGCAATTAGACTTACATACGATTTCACAGTGCTGTACAGCACTCACTAAGCAGTTTACAGAGTCAGCATATTGCCCCCAACAATTTGGATCCTCATTTTACCAACCTCGGAAGGATGGAAGGCTAAGTCAACCTTGAGCCAGGTGAGATTCGAACTGCCAAATTGCAGGCAGCCGACTGTTTGCAGAAGGAGCCTGCAGTACTGCATTCTAACCACTGCATCACCATGGTTCTCATTTTGATCATGTGACTCTGGAGATGCTTTGATGATTGTAAGTATGAGACGGGTCATAAGCCACTTTTTTCAGTGCCACTGTAACTAAATGGTTTGTTGTGGCCTGCCGGCGGTCAGCAGAGCTGGCAGCAGAGTCAGACAGGAGGTTGGGGAGGAACATGGGCCAGTCCTGGAAGCTGGGGAAAGCTTGGACGAGGGCTCTGCAATGGAGGCAGAGAGGGAGATAGGCAGCAGCGAGGCAGAGGAACAGCTGGAGCCCATTCCCAGTGTGCGAATGGGCAGAGCTGCCAGAAGACAAGAACAACTCAGAAAGCAGGGTCGACTTGGGAGTAAAGCCACACGTTGCAGATTATTGGCCTCTCACATAGGAAACAAAAGAGGAACGAATGGGGAGGGGGCATTTGCAGGAAACAATTTGTTTGGTAGTTGCAAGAGTGTAAAGTTCTGTTTGTAACTCTAAGAGACTCTGTGCCAAGGTTTGCATTACTCTGCATTTGGAAACAAATTATGTGGCAGCTTGCCAAACGAGATAAGGTGTGTAATAAATATTCCTTTGAAAAACTGTTTGGACAAACCTTGCTGACTGTGAATGAAAATAATTCACAGTTATGTAAATAAAAGATTTTGCCGGGACCAGTTCCAGCTTCCTGCTTTTTAAGGGAGCCTAGGTCAGAACATGGTCGCTAAACAAATGGCTGTAAATCAAGGATTACTTGTGAAGGAATAAAAATACAGGGAGTTCTTGATTTATGACCACAATTCAGCCCAAAACTTTTGTTGCTAAGGGAGACATTTAATTTCATTAATTTTGACCTTTTGTTAATTATGTGCTATTTTACAACCTTTCTTGCCACAGTTGTTTTGTTTTTGCTTTTTTTTTTTAAATTTGATTTATATGCCACCCTTCTCCGGAGACTCAGGGCGGCTTACAATGCGTTAAGCAATAGCCTTCATACTTTTGTATATTTATACAAAGTCAGTTTATTGCCCCCACAAACTGGGTCCTCAATTTACCTACCTTAGAAAGGATGGAAGGCTGAGTCAACCTTGAGCCTGGTGAGATTCGAACTTACAGTACTTGCAGACAGCTGGTGTTAATCACAATGCTATCAGTCTGCTGAGCCACTAGGCTCAGCAGAATCACTGAATTATTGCATTACATTAATAACACAGTTGTTAAGTGAATCCTGCTTCGCCATTGACTTTGCTTGTCAGAAGGTCACAAAAGGTGATCACATGACCTCAGCACACTGCAACCATCCTAAATATGTCAGTTGCCAAATGTTTGAATTTTGATCACATGACCATGGAGATGCTGCAAGGTCATAAGCGTGAAAAGTGGTCAAAGCTCACTTTTTTCAGTGCAGTTATCACTTCAAACAGTCACTAATCGAATGGTTGTAAGTTGAGGACTAGCTGAATACTTTATTTACTGGCTGTTTTATCCTTCCAAAATACTTTTGCAGACCCTTTTTGGACTGTTAAATTTGATGAAACTACTCCCTCTTAAATATTTATTATACTGAATATATTCCTTTCAATACTTTCATTAAGAAAAATAGAAAACTCATGAAAAGATACCCGCCCTGTAACAAAATGAAGAATTTTCAATCAAGGTAAGCCACTATCTTTTTAGAAAATGATGCCTGTACACAATCCTGATCCTCATGTGTTTGCTTATCTTGGGGAGAAAAAAAAATCTATAACATGGCAACAATTTCTGTGTGTGTTTTCATGTATATGAAAACCAATAAGAAACCAATAGGAGAAAATAGTAAGAAAGATGCGAAAAATTGAGAAAAGAGAGTGCTTGGGAGTTAAGTGTTTAGCAGAGTGGAAAAAAGTGTTTAGCACAGGGGGAAAAAACTATCTGTGTCTAGTTGGCATCCTGAGGGGAGAAGTTGGAATACCTTACGGCCAGGATGTGAGGGATCTGTAGATATTTTCTCATCCCTCTTTCTGGTTCATGCAGTATAAAGACCCTCAATGGAAGGCAGGCTGGTTGCGATTGTTTTTTCTGCAGTCCTAACTATCCTCTGTAGAACTTTATCAGCAGGTCCTTGGGTAATCTGAGCTTTCTGAATTGATGTAGGAAGAACATTCTTTGTTGTGCCTTTTTTTTAATCTCTTTTTTTTAATATTTATTTTATTACATCTTTTAAATATCACATAAAAAATTCCATATCTATCTGAACAGCGGGTCATCTGGGGCACAATTAATTTTAAGTAGAAATGCCATATTGATCAACATTAATCATAATAATAAACATAAACATTCAGTAATAATCACAAAATAGTAATACTATTTTTTACTTTTACTTTTATTTTATTTTTATTTTATTTATTTTTATTATAAGTTTATCTATCTTACAAAGTTTTTAATACAAAAGTTCTTATTATCTTTTTTAAATTCTAATCTCTGATTCTGTTAATTAACCATTGGTAAAACAAGTCCCATATCAAAAAGTATTCTGTTTCTTCCTTTTCCTTTATTTTAAGTGTTAATCTGTCCATCTCAGCACATTCTAATATTTTTTATAACATGTTGTGTCTTTTTAATGATGGTTCTAATTTTAGGTGTCCATTTCAACTCCTTGGATATAATAGAAAATATATATATATATATATTGGTGACATCATCAAGACACACTAAATAAAGTTTGCCCTGTGTTGACAATCTCAACTGGTATGCTCACATTGGTATGTTTACATTTCTAGACATAGAAATGTAAACATGAAGTTGGCTGCATAAAAAGCAGAGGGCAAGAGATCAAATATAGTTTTGAGGAAAGGCAATAAATGTAGTGTGAGCTTTTCTAGTTCCTATGTATTCACATTTGTTTTATTTGACAGAAGAGGTAGACAATAAAGAAATCCTAAGTAGCATCTTTGAACCTACACTCAAGGAAATTTGTAGGTTAGAATTCTGTTGTTAAGTATGACTGCACTATCACTTACCACACCAGATAACTGTAAGGGGTGGGGTTTTATGTAACATCAGCAGAATGGAGATGAAGAGATAGAGATGAAGAAATAGGTATTTTGTGAATAAAAATTGCTTTTTCCTTTATATTAAAGTAATAATTCTTAGATTCTTACTATATGCATCTTCAATTTTTTTATATGACTGAAAAAAATGTCAGGGTTAGAATTGTATCATTTTCAAAAGTTTTCAGGTAAGCTCCCCGGAAACAAGATAAAGGTATGAGTTATTGTATAAATGGTTGTTCACATATTTTTCAGAGGTAATTGAAAAGGCACAATGACTGTTCTCAAGTATACTTTAGATTAAATATATACTTGTTTTAATTGTCCTAAGCAGAATATGAATGTCACCAGTATCCGTTATAAAAACTAAAAGAGCAAGTTCTTAATTCAGTAATCGTCTATTGATATATACCAGTGTTGGCGAACCTTTTTGTCATTGCATGCCAAAAGTATGAGTGCACGCACGCAATAGCGCATGCACATGTCAGCATCCTTAATGCAATGTGCACTCCACCTGTGCATGCGCGCACAGCCCCCCTCCCCTGCATATGTGCGCATCCTCCCCCATGCGCATCCCCCCCATGCCGTTTTGGGCCTGGAAAGCCTCCTGCACCAAACTTTGTCGGCCCGAAGCCTCCGCCAGGGAGAGAGGGAAGCCTCAGCCTGCTGCTCCTGCCACTGCCGGGTAAGCAGCAGTACGAGAATCGCCGGGGTGAGGGGGCACGCTTCCCTCCCTCTCCACCTGAGCAGGCTTCTTGCGCAGCCTCAAGCCTCCACTCGCTGTTCCTGCCGCCGCCTGGGAAGCAGCAGTATGAGAATCACTGGGGCGAGGGGGCAGGCTTCCCTCCCTCCCTGCCTGAGCAGGCTTCCTGCGCAGCCCCAAACCTCCGGTGAGGAGGGAGGGAAGCCCCAGCCCGCCCTTGCCCCTGGTGGTAGCAATTCTCTCACTGCCGCTTCCCTGGCAGTGACAGGAGCAGGCGGCAGGGCAAAGAGGACAGCGACAGGCTGCGGCGGCAGGCCGTTCATGCCAGCTAAGATGCAGCAGCGGCTCCTCCTCCTGCCAGCCTTGCACTCCAGACAGTGTCCAGACAGCCATGCCTGGCCTCCCCCTGCGGCAGCCCACGTGGATCCTGGGCAGCGCAGCTTCGGGGCCTTTCCTCACAGTGGTGGTGGCAGTGACAAGGCAGGCACAGGGGAGTGACAAGCAGTAGCGCTCCTGGCTGGCAAGGGGGTGGATGTCCCGGGGCTGCATGTGGTCACCGACAGCATGGCCAGTGTGCATGTGCACTAAGAGGAGCTGCCCAGTGGGCATGTGCGCACTGGAAATGGATGATCAGCTGTCTGGCTGATCTTCCGGTTTCTGACACTGCCGCACACGTGAAGGCCAGTTGATTGTTGCACATGCATGCACACCAGTAACCAGAAGACTAGGTAGCCGAGCACATGCATGTGCCAGAAACCCGGAAGAGGAATGGGCGACGTCGCGCATGCCAAGCGACATGGCTCTGCGTGCCACTTCCAGCATGTGTGCAATAGGTTCGCCATCACAGATATATACAATCTTTTTTTCTCTGAGCTTTTTCAATGGCCCAATTACTTTTTGGCCTAAGTATATGTCAGCTGCCACCTCAAGCTTGTGCTTCGCAACTATTCAGTATCAGCTGCCATGAATTAAAGGATGGGGAATGGATGGAAGGGGGGGCGTGCAGCTGCATTCCAAACCTATGGTTGAAGTGACCATTCTGAAAACAATCTTGTTTGAATTTGATTGGACATAGTGGCTCAGTGATAGGACCACTATCCTATGCTAACTAATGTTATTTCCTTTCCTAACTAATGAGGCTGGGGATATGTAGTCTGAAGTAAAAGCAAAAGTGAGCTTCCTAGAAACATACAGGGAAATTGGTTGGATTTTCATGAGCTGTAGCTCCATAAACTTTGTAGCCATATGTGATCTCCTATGACTGAAAAGGATTGATGTATCCTTTTCCACTGAAAAGGTGATCAATAGCTGATCAGGGAATTCTTTACTTTCCTAAAGAATTCACAGAGGAGGTGTGGAGCAGAATTCATGAACTCATGAAGCTTGTTTAGCAAATCCTCAGTTGCAAACCATATCCAGGACCTTGAGATTATGTTACAGTATTCAGAAGATTTATGTGGCATGTGGCCTCATCTTTTACTTAAGTCAAACTCAGTTATAGCTGTGTAAGGCAATACAGAGATACTTCTTTGCCCTTATTTCTTCCAGAATTATGAAGTACAAAAATAATCCTGGAAGAAATAAGGGCAAAGAAGTATTTCTGTATTGCCTTACATAGCTATAACTTGGCTAGCTGCTGACATCTGTTGAGATAACCTACTAGATATCCTGCAGTTCTCCTCTACATAATTCAATATGAATACAAAGGGAAACTTGATGGTGGAGTTTAACAAAAGCCATTTTGAACTGAAAAGAATTTATAGGCACATGGTGTTTCTGTGATGAACAAATATAATGAAGTTGGGATAACTTCTAACGGACCATAAATATGTTTCAATAAACTCCTTCCATCCTTCAGAAAATGTTACATTTTTCCATATTCAGATAGACTAATTGGTAACAGTTTTTTCTGCTTTTCATTAGGAAAATAGATTTGCAGCTGTTTAAAGAGAAGCCAATTACCTTTAAAAGATTTAGTCCACAAACATTTGCATGCATGCATGTCTCATAATTATTGTTTTCTGCAAAGAGCTTATATAACTTGTCTTTTGTTGTGAATTAAACTAAATAATTGGAACTATTTTTACAGTCTTTCTGTTTTTTTCACTAAGAAAATGCCTTTTGGAATATTTTGACAGTTGAAGAAAAATATAAAAATTCCCAGTAATTATTCTGCAAAAATATAGTCTACATGGATTGGCCTTCAACAAATGTGCTAATCACGTTTATTCTGTAGATTGTGCTTCTCTTGGTATAGCTTGGGACATAATCATGAAGCCTTTTATAGACAGAACTGTAAGGTCTAAATTATATTCTCAGGAACGTTTTAAAAAACTTTAGTAGAGATAGAAAATATGCAATCTCCTTTTTTTACTCATACATTAATATTTTAAGAATTACAATTATGATGAATGACTTTTGTTTTAAACTTTATAGATGATATCCTTATAAGATGCAGCTGCTCTTATAAGACTAAAATTTGAAATATTTCAGATGCATTAACAACCTCATTTAAAATTTTCTCTACTGTGTTTTATGATTATTGTTGAAAATATTCTGTTTGATACTTGGATAAAGGAAAATACTGAGATTAATTCAATTATATGTTAAATTTTAGAATAATGTAAGATTGTACAAGTTTAATAGAATTTACTCTTCAAGTCCAATTCTTTTCTCATTGCCAGTTATACTCAAATGAACGGCTATAGAAGTGAAATAAATTGCCAGAATACACTAAGTCATCCCTGACAAATTGCCATTGAGCTCTTATTTGATCATCTCCAATATGAGGAAATAACTGTTCGAGACAGACTATTCAACTATTTAACAGTTCTTACCATCAGAAAATTGCTCCTAATATTCAACCTGAATCTCCTTTATTCAATTTCAGTCTTTCGGTCCTTATCCTAGTCTGTTTCAAAAGATTTGCCTGAGGCAGACTCTTAGGTAGAGGGAGATTATGATTTTCCCCTGTGCCAGTTATATATGCCCAGTTCCTTTAACCATTTGCTGTAGGGCTTTATTTCCAGGCCCCTTGTCATCCTTGTAACTGTCCTCTGTTCCCAGTCCAGCCTTTCCATCCCCATTTAAAAGTGTAGGGTCTATCATCTTTGATCTACATGCAGTGCTTCTGTTAATTCATTTGAAAATTGCATTGGCCTAGTCTTCCGGCTATGCCTCCAGTGGTGTCGGAGGTGAGGACCGTGAGCTCTGCAGTCCCGCTCCAAGCTCTCCCCGTCAAAAGGAGCCATAGCCACCTTGGAGGGGTGGCTTGAAGTAAAGGGGGGCGCCTTGCAGGTCAAGGAGAACCGCATATTGGAAAATCCCCCTCATCCGAAAATGAGCAGCAGCAGCAGTCAACATGGCTGCCATGGGGACAGCCAAAGCACCTAAGAAAGTGCAGGAGTGAACAGAATGAACAATGATTGTTTTTGGGTGAGATGATTCTTCTTCTACTTGACCCCAAGGAAAATAAAAAATCCGTGATAAGTTCAAAAGGATAATTGGGTTGGTTTTTTTTTTGAAAAATTTTATTTTTTAAAACAAAACATAAAACATAAATCCATCATCCATACAATTGCAAAAACTGTGTTGGTCAGTTACAAGTCTTTTATTTCACCATATTCATTACTTACTAATTATCTAATTTCTCATATTATCAGTCTTAATAAATATCTTTGTAATATAGTCCCCATTAATCCTTTAACTATGGCTTTCCCCTCTTTTCATAAAAATTATTTTCAAATATTTATATTTGAATCATTTATATTTATATCATTTCTTCATCCTAGGTTAACAATAGTCATTCAACTTTGTATATTTCTACCGTTCTTATGTTATAATGGTTTCATCCCTATTTCATTTCCATATTTTATTATCTAGCCATTGATAAAATAAATCCCATATCTTATAATATTGAAAAAGGATAATTGTTTAAGCTGTGAAAATAAGCACTTCTGAGCTCTATGATGAAAAGTAAGTTGAGAATGCCATCTACTGATGAAAGGAAAAGTGACTCCTAGACTCCTGGAAATTTACAGAGGAGGAAAGGAATATCTGATATCCGGTGGAGAGCTGTGAACGTTAATTGTTTATTGTCTTACATTTACCAGAGGTGGAAATAAGAGAGACATTTTATAAAAGAAACCCTGGGAAACTAGAATAAAAGACCAAAATCATAGAGCAGATTCAAAGGATTCGGAATATAGTTTGGATTATTAGAATATGAATGAATCCAATATAAATGTTGGAATTGGCCCGTCTAAGTAAATGACTTTGCTTGGAAATAAATGGCTTTGACTGAAATTAACATCTGCTGGAAAAAAGGCACCACGGAAATTTGAGAGGAATGTGCTATCTACTAATGATTGGAAACTTATAATTTTGAACTCTTCTTGAAATAGATTGAGACTTTTACTGTTTAATGTACTTATATTGCTATCATGACCGGAGTTGAAGGAACAGCTGTGGAAATGAGAGGACTATTTAATGAAATGACTTTGTTGTTCCAAAGCATTAAAATATCAATGGATGGTATAGACGAGAAATTGGAAAATATTCTGCAAAGAACAACGAATAAAGACAAACTGCCCAGGAATTGGTGGAAACAATAGAATGATTGGATGAAATGGACTACTTAAACCAGAAGATTGACTACGAACAGGGAAAAAACATGGATCAGAAAAACCAGCAAATGATCCAGCAAGCTCGATGATGAGGAAGACCAGACAAATGGCAAACAAAAGGAGCAGAAAGAACAGATGATAGTTAAATAAGTCAAAGACTGGAGCAAAAAATAGTACTGACAAACCAGCCAATAAAGGAAGAAAGATTGAAGAAAATAAAACAGATAAATCAACAATTGGATAGACAGAAAGACATCTTTGATAAGGAGACTGAGACATGGGTGGGCATGTGGGAGAATTGCCAGCATAAATTTGTACTGGGAGAAATGTTTAGACTGAACAAGAAAGATAGAGATAAAGATGAGGAGTATGGGAGGCGAGTAAAAAAATTAATAAAAATTGAAACACTAAAGAGGAGAAGAGATGATGGATAGAAAGAATTGCCTTTTAAACATTAAGGGAGCTTGTTGTAATAATAGAGGCAGAAATAAAATTAGGGGAAATATTAGAACATATATTTTAATAGAATAAACAAAAATAATAAATAGAAATATTAGAGGTTTATAGGTGTTAGGCATTTTCTTTTCTGCTGTTTAAATAATAATATGATGATCACCTAAGTGTGATAAATGTGGTAAAGATTACTAATGTTGTTATTGTAATTTGGATTAATATGAATGATGCCCAGAATCAACACTGTCCACATACAATATGGATGTATATTAAAAAAGAAAAAGAAAAAGAAAATTGCATTAGCTTTAATGGCTGTTGACTTAATGGCTATTCAACTTCAGATGTTGAATAGCAGTGGGCTAGATTGCAGTGGAATATAAATCTAAATAAATTGTGCCAACCAGGAACCCTTTATTTGTAGAAAAAATTATAGGCATGATTTGGGTGCAGTTATTTGGTATGGTATTTTCTAATCCAGATCAGTATAGTGTGTGAGGCTACTGAAATATTTCTTCTCTTATAAAAGGAGAAAGAGAGAGGTCTGTTGATCACCAGTTCTGATTCCTTGCCAAGCACAGAGGTTGTTTCACCATCTTGTAGCCTAAGCTTTTCCTGTCTGTCCTCCTGAAGGCTTGAGCTACGCATTTGCATCCCTGTTCAGTTATTATTTAGTTTAGTTTAGTTTTAGTTTTATTAGATTTATATACCGCCCTACTCCCGAAGGACTCAGGGCAGTGAACAGGCACAAAATAAAATACATAAATACAAAAGTTAAAAGACATAATTAAAACCAGATTAAATAATTTAGCCCGAGACAATTAAAAAATCCCAATAATTTAAAACAGATTAAAATTTTGATTTAAAAGAATTTTAAAACAGGGGAGAAAATTAGGTCAGGCCGGCTTGCTGGAATAGGAGAATCTTAAGAGCACGGCGGAAAGTGCGTAGATCCGGGATCCTCTGTATCTCTGGGGGGAGCTCGTTCCAGATAGTGGGTGCCCCCACAGAGAAGGCCCTCCCCCTGGGGGCCGCCAGTCGACATTGTTTAACTGATGGCACCCAGAGGAGCCCCTCTCTATGAGAGCATACCGGCCAGTGGGAGGCTGCTTGTGGTAGACGGTCCCGTAAATAACCAGGTCCTAAGCCATGGAGCACTCTAAAGGTGGTGACCAAAACCTTGAAGCGCACCAGGAAGACCACCAGGAGCCATTCCAGCTCGCGCAGGAGAGGTGTCACACGGGAGCACCATGTTGCTCCCATAACTCTGCGCCAGTTGGAGCCTCCGGGTGCTCCTCAAGGGGAGCCCCATGTAGAGTAGTCCAGGCGGGAAGTGACGAGGGCATGAGTGACTGTGTGTAGGGAGTCCCGATCCAGAAAGGGACCCAACTGGCGAATCAGGCAAACCTGATGAAAAATCCTCCTGGTCACGGCCGTCAAGTGCTCTTCTAAAGACAGCCGTGAATCCAGGAGGGCACCCAAGTTGCGAGCCCTCTCCGTGGGGGCCAGCGATTCGCCCCCAATAATCAGCGATGGCGTCAACTGACTATATCGGGACATCGGAAACCACAGCCACTCGGTCTTGGATGGGTTGAGCCTGAGGCATTTCTTATTGAAATGCCATATTGGGGCATTTCTTTTTAAATCTCAGCTGATTAAGGGGCTTTTTCTTCATCCATTCATTAACCCATTCTTAAAAAGGTTTTCTCATTTTTTTTTCTTCTTGGGAAAATAATTTGGAATTCTTTCAGACTCTCATGTTTCAGGATTACCCGATGTCAGCATTCTGATGCTGCCATAAAAAGACGAGGCTTAACTTTTCACCTACTTATTTCTTTGTAGATAATATCCCCTAGGAGATGAGATGGTGGGGGGAACATTTCTATGGGGTGAAGTCAGAAGCTGAGGAGACTGACTTGGAAGATGGCCAATGAGAAGATGAGAATTGGGGAACAGAAAGGGAAGGGTTTGGGGGTCAGAGGGTTAGTATCGGCTACGACTAAGTCGGGGCCAGGTCTGTCATACTCAATAAATGAAATACTTCAGCAAAGATTGTTTGGGAGTGCAATTTATTTGAGATGACATCGAAACCTGACAGATAGCCGATACTCCTTTCCAAGCCAAGCTGGCTGACCTCCAATCCTCCCATTCCCTCCCTGACGTACGGAGTGAATGGAGATATTCAACTAACGCCATGACTGAAGAAAGTTTTATTCAAGCAACTGGAAAAGAGCCACCCTTGATTCCAGCCAGCTTAGAAGTCACAAAATCTCAACCCTGCCCGTCTCCCCCGGCAAAGTTGCAAGATAGCCAAGGTCAGACAATTGTGCTGCAAGCCAAGAAGAAGGCAGATAAGTACTCGGGGGTTTTGCCAAAAGCCGCAGAGGTTGAATTTCCTTTCCCGAATGTGTAGGAGAAGAGGAAACCCCAAAGTGAATTGGGGAGGGCAGACTGTATATGGGCCAGGCACCAAGAAATTTCAAGGAAGCCACTCAATCGCCCCATAGATGAATTGAAGGAGAAATTTGACCATGCCATCCTTCGGGAGGAGGAGCCATCATGCAGACCAAAGGAAGAGAGAGGCCGTAGGCTGAAGCGCAGACCTTCCCCCCTCCCTAGCAGAAGGAGAAGGAGCCCAAAAATGCATCCATGGGTTCCCCCCTGGCCCAGCAAGCAGAGCAGCCTAGATGGGACAGCACCTCCCTACCCTAGAATGAGAGATGAGGAAGAGGACCATCAGCACCAAGGCCAGACTTACAGAGCCCCACACTGGGAGGAGAGGGCAGCGAGGGAGGAGCCACCCTGGTTCAGAGAGAAGTTCGATGGTGACCCAAACCACCTAGCCCAATTCCTCGATACTGCTGAGATCTACATAGAGCGTTATGGACACCTCTACCCATTCCCCAGAGCCCTATTGAGTGCCATTTCAGAAGCGGAGGGAGAAGCAAGGAGGTGGTCAGCAGCCCTCTACAAGAACAGGGCCCCCCAACTGCAAGACGCAGACGGGTTCTTACAACTACTACGAGCCCGGTTCGAGGAGGCAGAAGAGGACCCCTATGTGGAGGACAAGCTCAGAAACCTAATGCAGAAGGGGAAGCCCATCAGAGAGCATATCCGTGAATTCAGGAGAGTCATTGGGACCCTGCCTCCCCTACCGGAGCGACTGCTGGTGTACTTCTTTAGGACAAGCCTAGATGAGAGAATTGCCCAAGTGACCGCTTATCGAGACATCCCGAACCGACTCTCCAAATGGTTCCGGGTAGCGATAAAAGTCAACAGAGGGTTGCGGGCCAACGACATGTCGAAGCAACCAGATAGCAAGGAGAGAGGCCAACTGGACCAGAGGCCATCCAGTAGACAAGGAACTGCAGCACCACAGCCCACCCATTGGCCAGTCGTCCCACAGAGCCCGCTGAGGTGCTTCAGATGCGGGGGGATTGGTCACCTGGCAGCAATGTGTGGAGCCCCTAGACCGAGACCAGATCCACTGCCCAAGGCACGACCGGAACAAGGGCCCAAACGGGCCACCCACGTGCCACGGAAAGGTCCCGAGGGCCTGGAGGTCTTCGCTCACCTGACCGAAACAAGAGGAATCCCAGATGAGGGAGATCAATTCCCCGAATCTTATGACAGTGAGGACGAGGGTGAAAATGACCCGATGGTGAGTGGACCCGTCCATCCTTTTCTTTTCCCCATATGCCTAACAGCCCCGAAAACAGGGACCCAAGGGACTTTCCAAGCCCTAATAGACTCTGGCAGCACGAGGTGCCTGGTCAACCTACCCACAGTCCTAAAATTGGGGATCCGAGCTAAAAAGCTCAAACACCCAATTCGATTTGAGCAAGTTGATGGATCCTTAGTGGGGGGAACCTACACCACACACTTGACCGAGCCAGTGAGGCTGGAGCCAGCAGATCACTGGGAAATGATTTGGTTCATAATAGTCCCCAAGATGACAGACCCAGTCATACTGGGACTCTCGTGGCTGGACAAACGGGGTCCAATCATCTGGTGGCAAGAGGGGACCCGCAGATTGAGGATAGCAAAGGGGCCCCAACCTCTGCCGCTCCAACCAGGACAGACGCCCCCCAGACTCGAGCCCCAACTTCTCCCACCTGAACAAAAGAAGATGGCGCCAACACAAGGACCCCTCCCTAAGGGCACTGCGAAGCAGCTGGGGGCCACATCCGACAGCTCCCATGAAGCAGAACAGATCCCAAAAGAGTACCAAGACCTTGCAGAGGTATTTGGCGAGGCCAAGTGTGACGTCCTACCCCCCCACCGCGATGCCGACTGCGCCATCGAAATCATCCCTGGGACGAAACTACCTAAACCTAAATTGTATGCCATGACGCCCCGTGAAATGCAAGAAATGCAAAATTACATAGACAAGATGTGTCTATGCATCTGGTAGTTGACTTTCGTGGTATCAATGCTGTCTGCGTACACAATTTATATCCCCTTCCTCTCATGAAAGACATGCTAGTCCACCTGTCCAAAGGGAAGGTTTTCACCAAACTAGACCTCTGTGAAGCCTACTACCGAATACGCATCAGGGAAGGAGACGAGTGGAAGACAGCATTCAACTGCCCCCTGGGGAGTTTTCAATTCAATGTGATGCCATTTGGGCTACAGGAACCCCTGTGGTGTTTATGCAGCTGATAAATGAAGTTCTACATGACCACCTCTATAAGGGGGTCCTCGTCTACCTAGATGACATTCTCATTTACACGGAGACCATAGACGAACACATACGCCTCATCCGCCAAGTGCTGGAAAAACTGCTGAGGCAAGCCTGTATGTCAAACTGTCAAAATGTGAGTTCCACCAATCACGACTAGACTACTTAGGCTACCGAATATCAACCGAAGGAATAGATATGGACCCAACCAAAGTTCAATCAGTTCTACAGTGGCAGCCCCCTCGCACCCGCAGACAACTGCAAAGCTTCCTAGAGTTCGCGAACTTCTACAGACAATTCATCCCCTTGTTCGCAAGAATTGCCAAACCTCTGATGGATCTCCTAAAGACAGGGTCTCAGCTCCTTCTCCCGGGCGACTCGCAGGTAGCAAGAAAACACAATGGGACACATGCAGGGTCTTCAGTGAAGTTGGTTTAATGCTTAGTAGGAGCTCCGGAACAACGCTGAGCGCTATAGTTTAAAGTTGGCGCTACGAACAGCTGCTACGTAGTGCCCTTTATACATTTGCTCCACTCCTCCCTAATTTACTGGTCGGAGAGCATTCAGCTATGACAGGCAATCACGCATGCCTCTCTTCCGGGCGCCTCATTCCTGGGAGCGTTCCGGTCACCGCCCCTCCTCCGCCATTCCCTAGCCCGCCGCCCCGGCCGCATAATCCCGGTGCCACCACCACTCCTTGTGAGTTTTCTGTGTTCAGCATCTGGATGCAGTCCTGCGTCCTTGTTTGCTTGGTTTGCTGGGCGCAGTCTTGCAGTATCAGGTACGTGTGCCCATTCTCTTTCTCCTCCTCCCCATCCCATTATTGTCAAGTGGAGGCTAGGGCTCGACAGGCGGCTCCCCTTCACCAGGGGGTCCTCTGTAAGACATAAGGTAGTTATGTTAGTTTCAGATTTTGGTTTTAGGGAGTATTTTCAGTGGAACCGACGGATGAGCCGGGGAGCGTTCATATCCTTCTCTAATACTCATGACGCCTCTTCATCTGGATACCCCCGCCACTTCACTAGATACTGCATTTCCCCTCTATGTCTCCGAGCGTCTAGAATGTCATCTATTTCGTATTGATTGTTTTCTACTGGGCTAGGGGGCTCGGGTGACCACTTAACCAATATAACGGGTTTGAGGAGACACATATGGAAGGCTGGATGAATCTTTCCTAACACGGGCAGAGGTTTGACTGGATTGTGGATTGTGACTGGATTAATGACTCTAATTATCGGGAAGGGGCCTAGGTACTTTGGACCCAGTTTTTTGCTGGGTACCCTTAATTTAATGTACTTGGTTGACACATACACCATATCCCCTACCTTGAAGTGGTCTAATTCCATTTGTTTTTTGTCCACCTGGCGCTTATATTCATCTGTGGCTTTGTCTAGGGCTTTCCTAATAGGTGGCCATAAAGACCGTATCTTTTCGACCCACTCTTCGGGGGTTCCTGTGTAGATGGGCGGCGATATTTCAGGGATGGCCACAAAGTCTTGGCCAGAGACTATTTTAAATGGCGTGAACCCAGTGCTCCGGTGTATGGCATTGTTATACGCCACCTCGGCGAAAGGGAGTAATTGGGACCATTTGGTCTGTTGATAGGATACATAGCTCTGGAGATAACGCTCCACCATCGCGTTGGCCCTCTCCGCTGCCCCATTTGTGCTTGGATGGAAGGCGGAACTTAAACCCTGGGAGGAGCCGATAGCCCGAATAAAATTCCTCCAGAACCGAGCAGTGAATTGCACCCCCCTATCAGAGATAATTCGGCAGGGGGAGCCTGTGTATACATGTATACGTGTTGTATGAAGAGTTTAGTCAGTTTGCGTGCCGACGGTAGTCCCCAGCAGGGTATAAAATGGGTTTGTTTTGAGAATAGGTCAATGACGGTCCAGATGACCATATTACCATTGCTTTCGGGTAAACCGACCACAAAGTCCATGGCTATATCTTCCCATGGTCTTCCAGGTGTGGCCACGGTCTGTAATAACCCGAAGGGTTTCCCTGACCGTGGTTTTGTTTTAGCGCACACTGGACATCCATTAACATACGACTCTACATTGGATCGCATTTTTGGCCACCAGAATTGTCGCCGAACTAGATGAAGGGTTTTTAGAAACCCAAAATGTCCGGCGACTTTGGCATCATGGCACCGCTGCAACACTGTCTCTCGCAGGGTCTCGGGCACATACAATTTTTCACCCTTCCAAGCCAGACCATCCTTTTGTTTAATCAGATATTGATTGGCTTTCACCCACCTGTCTGTTTGCAGAGCATTCTGCAGAGCTTCCTTCCATTTGGAAGGTGCATCGACCGACCCTAACATCCGTCCCTCTGGTGCCCTCTGTGGTATCATGGCCTGAATCACCTCATCCCGCTTGCTATGGAACTGTGGCATACGGGAGAGAGCATCCGCTAAGAAGTTCCTACCTGCTGTGATGTGTTTTAAACTAAAATTGAATCGTTGAAAGTACTGGGCCCACCGAACCTGTTTAGGGGACAACTTCCTGGGTGTTTGTAAGGCTATTAGATTCTTATGGTCTGTCCACACCTCGAACCTCTTTTTGGTACCCTCCAGAAGGTGTCGCCAGGCCATGAGGGCCCATTTGACAGCAAAGTGGGAGTAAACTTTTTTGAGGTGTACGCGCATGGGAGTAGCTGGCCGGTTTTGTTGGGTTGCAAGAGGACCGCGCCAACTGCTACGTCACTGGCATCTACCTGTACAATAAATGGCTTCTCTTGGTTAGGGTGCTACAATATGGGTTCTTGGGCAAACAACATTTTCAATGTTTCAAACGCCCTCTGACATTTTTCTGTCCATAATACATGCTGACTCAGTTTTACTTTTGTAACCTGTCCTTTTGTGGTGAGAAGGTCGGTAAAGGGTAAGGCTATTCTCGCAAAGTCTGGTATAAATTGCCTATAAAAATTGGCGAACCCTAGGAAACTTTGTAATTGCTTCCATGTGACGGGGTTGCCAGTCTAACACCGTTTTTACTTTGTTGGGATCCATGCCTAGCCCTCTCCTAAATATTCGATACCCCAAATAATCTAGTTCGGTGTGGTGAAACTCGCACTTAGAAACTTTAACGAAAAGTTTGGCTGCTAGAAGTTTTTGTAGGACTTGGCAGACTAGAGGCACGTGTTCTTCCATCGTATTGGTATAGATTAAAATATCATCCAGATATACCAATACTCCGCGATACAGGTGGTCATGTAATACCTCGTTAATTAACTGCATAAATACCACTGGAGCTCCTTGCAGTCCGAACGGCATCACTTGGAATTTGTAACTTCCGAGTGGGCAATTAAATGTGGTTTTCCACTCATCTCCAGCTTTCACTCGTACCCGGTAGTACGCCTTTTGCAAATCTAATTTAGTAAAGATTCGGCCAGTGGACAGTGTTGCCATTAAATCTTTTATCAAGGGCAACGGGTATAATGGTTCAACGGTTACCGCATTCAGATCTCGGAAGTCCACGCATAAGCGCAGACCACCATCTTTCTTCTCCTGGGACAACACGGGAGTGGCCATATGTGCCCAGCTAGGTGTAATGAAGTCTCGGGCCAAATTTTGGTCTATATATTTGCGCAGTTCTGCTATTTCTCTTGGGGTCATAGAATACATTCGAGGCTTGGGTATTAGTTCTATCGCGCAATCAGTAGGCCTATGAGGGGGTAAGGTGTTACACTCGTTTTCACTAAACACCGCTGATAGATCTCTGTATACATCTGGGACTCCCGACACCAGCGGTGTTGGATTCTGGGGAAGCGACCCGACATCCTTACTGCACCTCCCCCCCTCTTTTGAGATAGGTTCGGGACCTAGTTCTAACCGGAGTTTCCTGTAGCCCCCCTCCCACCATATGGGCTGCCATTTGTCTAACCAAGCTAACCCTAAAATAATAGGTTCTATTATCGTCTCCACCATGATGAATCTAAGGAGTTCACAATGTTCTCCTATCCCCAATTTAACCCGCTCAGTCACCCACACAGCTGGTTTTCCCCCCAGTATAGAGCCGTCCATCTGCTCAAAACGTATGGGCTCCGGTAGTTTGAACACTCGGAGACCCAATCGGATTGCTAGTGATGCTCTCATTAAGCAACGGGTGCAGCCCGAGTCAATTAACGCCCCTTGTTTCACCTCAATGTGGGTACGCAGGTTCCAGAGGGTGACAGGTATGATGAAAGGGCGAATTGGCTCACTCACGATGGGATCTTGGTCTTCCTCCTCATCGCTGTCTCCAACTACTATCGGCATCCCCTCAGGTCCGTCTGAGCCCGTCCCACTATCCTTGGTTGGAGTACTCCCAACCGCTGGTAATGCTTGAGACACTGCCCGGGATAGTTCGGCTGTTGGGCGCCCGGGAGTGCGTCCAGTGGTCGCTTGTGGGGGGGGAATGGGCAGTCCGATACTCGGTGGCCTAATTTATCACATCGGAAACATCGAAACAGGGCCCGACGAGTACTGTCTGTAGGGCCCGGGACTGCTCTGGATCTCCCCACCTCCCGGGAGTGTCTGGGCTCCCTTGGAGGTGGTGGTTTCTCTGGGGTTCGGCCGGTATAGGAAGGGCCCGCCGAACCCTGAACTCTTTGAGGCCAATGTCCAGGTCGTTGGCAGCTTTAAACCACTCCACGGCCGCGGTATACACACACCTGCCTCAACTCCCGGTCCAGCCCGAGGTGGAATGATGTACTAACATTCGTTCAGGCCAGCCCCGCAGTCTCCCCGCCAGGGATCTGAACTCTCGCACATACTCCTTAGCGGGATGGCCCTTCTGTCGTAACGACACTAGTTCTCCCTCGGCTTGCTGGACCACATCCTCAAAATGTGTTCGAGACCCTCCAAGAACAAGCCAACATCAATTAACTCACGGGCGTGGTCGCTATGGAGGTCAGCCGCTCAATCAGCTGCCTCCCCTCGCAGCCCTGAATATAGCCCATTGTGACGGATAGAGATGACCACATAAGTCGACGTAACTAAGCATCTGATTTAGGAATATGGCCAGCCGGTCAGGACTTCAGTCGAACATAGCTTGGAGGGGTGGAGGTCCCCACATCCCTTGGGGAGGCCAACCCCCTGGGGCTCCCACATATGCTGGCCTGGGGGGATGGCCCTGTCCGGGTACTCTATCTGCTCAGAGCCCTTGTGGGTGTGGTTCGGTTGAGCGGGTGGTACTGGTATCCCAGACTCCCTGTTCATCTGCGCCCCTCCTTCCACAGTCCATCCGGTGAGGCCCCTCCCCTTCAGATGAATGAGGCCCATGGGGGAGTCATCGGGTCATCTAGTGGCCCTCTCGGACCGAGAGCCCAATCGCAGCTTGGGGCTAGCTAGCCGAAACTGGTGGTCTGAACCGGAGCATCACTCCACGGGGCGGAAGGCCGCAGTATACACACGCCTGCCTCAACTCCCGGTCCAGCCCGAGGTGGAATTGATGTACTAACATTCGTTCAGGCCTGCAGCTGTGACAGGGGCACTTGCTCCTCACCAGGAGCCCAAGGCTACCACGATGAAGCATCTCTAAAGCTGAACTCTCCATATTTCTCCTTGATAATGTCCAGTGTAGAGGAGCCAAGGCTGGTTGAATAGCTCCAATCCCCTTCGTCGTCATCCACCCACCGTCATTCTCTCCAGTGCCGAAACGGCTCCCCCGACATCTCTGTGGAAGGGTCTTTCCTCGTGCGCCCCCCCAGTTACCGCCGGGCTGGTCCACCACTCCCCTGCAGCAGCCGGCACGCCCATGGGTTTGGCGGCAGGGGGTTCGCTATCCCCCCCTTGGCTTCGTGGAGGCTCCTTTGGACAAACTGCAGGAGCCGGGGGGTCGTTCTGGGCCGCAACGCTCATGCCATTCTCCTCCACCAGGGTTACCTCGGAGGATTTTTCCACCGGATCCACACCTTCTGCCATTCTCGTCCCCGAAGCGAATGGAGAAACTAATGCTGATTTAAAGGTAGCGCCAACTTTCTCTCAGCTTCTTCTCCCGGGCGACTCGCAGGTAGCAAGAAAACACAACGGGACACATGCAGGGTCTTCAGTGAAGTTGGTTTAATGCTTAGCAGGAGCTCCGGAACAACACTGAGCGCTATAGTTTAAAGTTGGCGCTATGAACAGCTGCTACGTAGCGTTCTTTATACATTTGCTCCACCCCTCCCTAATTTACTGGTCGGACAGCATTCAGCTGCGCCTCTCTTCCGGGCGCCTCGTTCCTGGGAGCATCCCGGTCACCGCCCCTCCTCCGCCGTTCCCTAGCCCCTGCCCCAGCTGCATAATCCCAGTGCCACCACCACCACTTGTGAGTTTTCTGTGTTCAGCATCTGGATGCAGTCCTGCGTCCTTGTTTGCTCGGTTTGCTGGGCGCAGCCTTGCAGTATCAGGTATGTTTGCCCAATCTCTTTCTCCTCCTCCCCATCCCATTATTGTTGAGTGGAGGCTTGGGCTCGATACAGGGAGTCCAGCGACAAAACCCCGCCCGGGACAACCCCTACAGTGGGACCTGACCTGCCAACGGGCATTCGAGACACTAAAAGAGATGTTTGCAAAAGAACCTGTCTTAAAGCATCCTGAACCTGAACAGCCCTTTGTTATCCAAGCAGATGCAAGCGATGTGGCAGTGGGGGCCGTGCTACTCCAAAAGAACAGCCAAGGTAATCTACAACTTTGTGCCTACACCTCCTGGAAGCTCACCGACACGAAGAGGCGATGGGCGGTGTGGGAGAAGGGAGCATTTGTGGTGACATAGGCGTTGTTGACCTAGCGGCACCTACTAGAGGGAGGCCAAAAACTGTTTGAAGTTTGGACTGATCATAAAAATCTGGAGGCCCTCAGAACCCCACGGAAATTGTCGCCCAGGCAGGTCCAGTGGGCTCAATATTTCAATCGTTTCAACTTCGAGCTAAAGCACATCCCAGGGGGGAAGAACTTTCTGGCTGATGCCCTCTCCCGGATGCCCCAATACAACAGTGAGCGGGAGCAGGTAGTGAATGCCATCATCCCCTCCACCCAAGCAGTGGGTCAGGTAGTCACCAGACGGCAACGACGTGACCAGCAGGGCCAACCTGCAAGTGACTTAACTACAAGACTAAAAACCGAAACAGCAGCGGACTCCTGGTTTCGAGACAATCAACACCTCTTGACAAAAAGGGATGACCTAGCATGGAAGGGGACAAAACTCTATGTCCCACAGACTCTATGCACCCTGATCCTCAAGAGGAGCCACGATGTCAAACCAGCGGGACATTTTCCTAAAGACTCTGCACTTAGCACGGAGACAGTTCTGGTGGCCTCACATGAGAAAGGACATAGACAGTTACGTAAAAAGTTGTTCCGTCTGCGCCACGATGAAGGGACGACCCTCCTGGGCTGCTGCAACCAGTAGCTGAACCAACGAGACCATGGGAGGAGATTGCGATAGATTTCATAGTAGAACTACCGAGAAGTGGTGGCAACACAGTGATCTGGACTGTAATAGACTTATTCTCCAAACAGGCACACTTTATACCCTGCAGCGGGCTACCCTCAGCCCGCCAATTGTCCAAACTGTTCCTGAAACACATCTACCGCCTGCATGGAGTACTCAGAAGAATCATCTCCGACCGAGAGGTCCAGTTCACAGCAAAATTTTGGAGGGAGTTCCTACGATCCATAGGTTCATCCCAAGGCCTCAGTTCAGCGTTTCACCCAAGCACCAATGTGGGGGCAGAGAGACTGAATGCCATGATAGAGCAGTATTTAAGATGCTATGTCAACTACCAACAGTCCAATTGGGCAGACCTCCTATCGTTTGCGGAGATCCCGTATAATAATGCTGTCCACAGTAGCACGGGATTAACCCCGTTTAAAATAATGAGTGGTATGGATTTTGTCCCCATGCCAGAGTACCCAAGGGTACTTCCTCAGTCAGCTTGACCAATTGGATGGATATGTTGAGGGAAACCTGGGAGAACGTTAAGAGGGCGTTGGCCAAGGCGGCACAATCGTATAAGAAACAAGCAGACAAGCACCGAACTCCCCAAAGACCATTCCGAGGATGGTGGGGGAGAAGGTTTACCTCTCTACCAAGTATTTGAGACTTAGACTCCCGAGCAAGAAATTGGGCCCGAAATTTATAGGACCTTTCCCTATAGAAAAAATAATCAACCCGGTTACAGTACAACTGCGGTTGCCCTGGCTACTAGGGAAGATACACCCTATTTTCCACAG
Organism: Arizona elegans; assembly: GCA_022577455.1. Taxonomy (NCBI): domain Eukaryota; kingdom Metazoa; phylum Chordata; class Lepidosauria; order Squamata; family Colubridae; genus Arizona; species Arizona elegans. The sequence continues at coordinate 165,149,248 of JAKOOJ010000001.1, forward strand.
CAGCCTCCTGAAGCCTGTGGTGGGGTCAACTTTAAGGCCGATGCCACATGACACCCCCCCCCCCGAGCCCCTGGTTGTTGGCCATACCCACTATGAGGTACAGCGAATTCTCGATTCGAGGTGGCATAGGGGGCACCTCCAATACTTGATTAAGTGGAAGGGTTACCCCTTGTCAGAGGCTTCCTGGGTGAAGAGCACAAATATCCAAGCTGATCGCCTTATAGCCAAATTCCATGCAGATCACCCGGGCAAGGCGGGAAGGGGTGGGACACACCCTCGGACAGGGTAACGGTACTTAATTTGTTTTTTTTTTTTCCCCTGAAACAAGCCTCCCTGGAAAAATGAAGGGAGAGGGGCCGGATGTCATCATTCTGATGCTGCCATAAAAAGACGAGGCTTGACTTTTTACCTACTTATTTCTTTGTAGATAATATCCCCTAGGAGAGGAGATGGTGGGGGGAACATTCCTATGGGGTGAAGTTAGAAGCTGAGAAGACTGACTTGGAAGATGGTCAATGAGAAGATGAGAATTGGGGAACGGAAAAGGAAGGGTTTGGGGGTCAGAGGGTTAGTATCGGCTACGACTAAGTCGGGGCCAGGTCTTTCATACTCAATAAATGGAATACTTCAGCAAAGATTAATTGTTTGGGAGTGCAATTTATTTGAGATGACATCAAAACCTTACACCCCTTACTTTTTTATTTTTTTTCCCTTTGGAATTTCAAACCATTGTCCAATTTTCATCTGTATGAAAGACATTAGGCATGAGTATTTTAACCATATCATAATTTTTATACATATTTTCCACTTCCAAACTGTATAAACTTGAATGCTTAATGGATATAATCATATCAGGTGATGTGTATTTGTGTAATGAGGCCTCCCTCGTGTGAGCTAAGGAGATCAACACTCTATATCAAGGTGTGTATAATTATTAGGCAGCTTCTTTTCCTCAGGCAGAATTGGCCAAAAACTGATTCTGAAAAGTACAAAATTGTAAAAAGTTTTTTAGAAGGATGCAGCATTCTTGAAATTGCTAAGATATTGGGGCGTGATCAACATCTGCATTACCTCTTACCATAGTTAATTGTATCAAATGTCAGTCAACTAATGAGTCCAGAGTGCCCTCTTCTGAGGGAAGAAGATAAAAATCAGCTTCATAGATATAGCCATCTTTTGGAGACTGGATGGCAGAATAAATGATTACATTACTAGACCATTAAAATGCTCCCTTTTCAGAGCATTATCCCTGCATGCAAAAACATGCCTATTTAAATCTTGTTAAATTTTTTCTTTTCTCCTGAGTGGATGAACCCTAGCTTCTTTCCTAAAGGTCCAGGTTTGCAGAAAGTATTCTGAGAGGCATTGCATCATCCCTGGAAAAGCTGTAGAGATTTTTAATAAAGGTATCCTAGCCTAAATATGTTGAGTTCATTACAACCCCATTTGGGACCATTGAACAACAGAAAATATCTCTAGTCATTATCTCAACTCTTGAATATTTCACAGTCAGACAGAGTGAAGAGGGGTCGCCACAATGGCTTCCCCAAACATCTCAGCCAAATTTGAGGTAGGACCAGGATGCTTGGTATGGCTGGCTGCTCATATTCAGATTCCAGACTATTCTCGTTTGCTTATGTGTCTATCTTTCTATCTTTCTTCTGATCTATGATCCAGATCAGAACTTATGCTGTTAATGATGTTTTATTTATTCATGCAAGAATCAAAGTTACATAGCAGACGATGCTTGACTTAAAAATATTTTTAAACATTTCTTGAAAATAAAACTGTTATGGATCCAATAGGAAGAGGAATATTTTCAGTAAATTTGGTTTCTTTATGATGTTGGATAGGCTGTGGTTTTTGTTTGTTGAATTTTATTAGCAACTGCTAAATCCAGGTTGAAAGTTGTCTATCTCTTTAGTTGCATTGTTAGCTCATCACCTAACAGGATTTTTTTTAAATAAACCTTTGCATTCACATTTGTTTCAACAGTTCAGTAGTCTGATTAGATTCTGTTAATTAGAGCCTGTGCATTATCCCAGAAAAGGCATTTCAGAACACTCAGGGGCTCAACTTATTTTAGGAAAAGTCATAGTTGCTTTAAGGAGTTTGATGTCATGTCTGTAGATCCACATTCTAAAGCAACTTTTGTGGACCAAATCCAAAGCATTGCACAATTCACCTGTGAAATTATATTCGTTCTGGGCAAGTTTTTTGTTTTGTTTTTTAAATTATATACATCTCCCTGTTTGCACTATTTTTCAAATTAGGTGAAATGTTGCCAGCAGACCGACATGAGTTGCAGTCTTATATCCTTTTTTATATCCTGGAGATATAAAAAAGGGAGCAAGGAATTTATTTCAAGTTCTTAAGTTTATACTTTCAATTTTATTTTTTTCAAAGCTTGAAGTAAAACATATTTTACAACCTGTATCATTCCATGTTTACATCAACATTGTCATTTTTGGGAAGCAAGTTACTTCATAGGCATCTTAAAAGTAGTATATTTAAAATTTTAGATTTATGTGTTTGTTTATTTTGAAGCTATGATTATATTTACAGTTTTATTAAATTTCAGTTTCTGTTTATTGTGCGTAGACAATCCTTTGAAATGAAGATGGAGTATACATTTTTATTAAAATAAATAATATTCTATCATATGCTAGGTGTTACGATTAGAAGGTCAAGTTGTTCGCTATAAAACATCTGCAGAAAATGCTGAAAGAATAGAGGATGAATTGAAAGCAGAGAAACGTAAACTCCAAAGAGAGGTAATCTGCATTACTATACTTTTGAATTAAGAAAAAGGGTTGAATTTTTAAAAAAGTAAAATTTAACATGAGTAATAGGATTCTAGACTAATCATTTCTATATTAAATGAAAACTTTTTCTGCCTCTAGCCATGAATAATGTCCCTAAAATTATCTTCTGCAGATTGGAGTATTTTATATTCCCTTCCTGCTTGTGCCAAAGCACCAAAAGAAAGCCTTTTTCAGACACTAACTAAATAAAGAAGATAACCAAGTTGCTATAGCTTGTTTACTGAAAAAGGGAATGGAATCCATTAGTTCTCACTTGTGGTTTTGGAAAAAAAAAATGAAGAAAAACCAGAATGAAAAATAAATAAATATTGCCAAAAGTTTTATAATATGCACCCAGTAAATGAATAAAATACTGTAATTTCAGCTGAATTCAATGCTATACAATTTACTAATAATCTCAGATAATTACCATATTTTTCAGAGTATAAGACGTACCGGGGTATAGGACACACCTTAGTTTTTGGGGAAGAAAATTAAATAAAAGCTGATTGATGGGTGGATCGGCCTCCCGGAATACCCCCAATCAACTGTTTCCAGAGGTGAATTTTAGCAACAGGTTCATTGGTTGTGAGCTCTGTGCCTTGCTTTTTTTTCTGCCTCTGAAAGTCTGCGAAACCAAGCTTCAGAAAAAAAAGGCTTTTTTTCTGAAGCTTCTTTCAGAGGCTTTTTTTCTGGAGCTTCTTTCAGAGGCTTTTATTCTGAAGGATTATCTGTACTCTGTTCAATCTCCTTTCTTTGGTATTGGTATGTAGATTAACCTCTTCCGATCTGTTGGTTATTGTGTCATTCTCCAGATTTGTTAACATAGTTTTGTTAGAACCTTTACTGATTCTTCTTTTGATGCTTGCCATATTATTTTAGATAAAAACCTTTCTGAGGCTTTTTTTCTGAAGCTTCTTTCAGAGGCTTCTTTCAGCCTCTGAAATCTCTGTTTGCGAGGCTGGGCATACTACATTCAAAGTATAAGACGCGCCCAGATTTTCACCCTCTTTTGGGGTGAAAAAAGATACTCTGAAAAATACGGTAGTTCCTTTTCTATGTAGGATGATTATTCAGGAAAAGCTATTAGCTTTTAACAACTTGATTTTCAAGATGATAAATTAAAATAACAGCCAAAACCATTTTAACATCTGCATTCATTAATCATTAATACCTGCATTCATTAATCAGGACAGTGCAGTGGCACAGCGGTTAAGACGCTGGGCTTGTCGGCTGGAAAGCTGGCAGCCCAGATTCGAGACTCAAACACCACGCAACGGGGTGAGCTCCTGTCCTCGCTTCAGCTCCAGCCAACATAGTAATTTGAAAGCATGCAAATGCAAGTAAATAAATAGGCACCACTTTGGTGGGAAGGTAACAGTCACATGATAGAAATGTCTATGCACAGCGCTGGCTCAATGGCCTTGAAATGGAGATAAGCAGTGCTCCTTATAGTTGGCCACAACTAGTGGAATAAAATCCATAGGGACTCATCTAGCTTGTTTTATTCATTAATCAAACAGTTTTGTAATTTGTCTAATATGTATAATTTTGGCTCATTTAAGAATTAAAGAAATAAGATTCATAAAGAAAACCAGCTCTAGATTCAAACACGAACTGAAAAAAATCTTAAAGTTTCAGAATCAATGTATCTGTGTGCACCTTAAAGAATTTATCTAAGCTTGGCATTTCGCCTTTCCTATAAGTAATATTTCTAATTTCTCCATCTTAATTTGTTCAGAAAGTACTGTATTTTTCGCACTATAAAACGCACCGGACCATGAGACGCAAATTAGCTTTAGAGGAGGAAAACAAGAAAAAAAATCTACCTCTGCCTCCCAGCATCCATCCGGTATTCACCTGGCTAGCATCCTTACAGCAAACAGCAAACAGCCTGGTCAGCTTCAGCACGTTATCGCAGCCCCAGTGGTTCGTCAGGGCTCCATTCCATTGTGCCCACCACTGGCTATCTGAGCTAAACTGCTGCTGCCTCCGGCAACACTAGAATCTTCACTGGCGAGCAGCTGATTGGTGGCCTCCTGGAATACCACCAATCAACTGTTCTAGGCAGTGGGGATTGCCGCCGCTGCCATTCACCGCCATCGCTGATGTGTATTGCCATCATTCGCCGCCACCTATTGCTGCCGCCGCCATTTGGTAGCAATTGGCATCGGCAATTCCCTCCGCCTAGAACAGCTGATCAGTGGTATTCCAGGAGGCCAATCCAACCGCCAATCAGCTGCTTGGCAGTGAAGGCTTCAGTGTTCCCCAGCAGCGGTGAATGGTGGGAGAGGCAACAGGTGGTGCCCCAATACTTGCCTTCCCCCGCTGTATTCGCTCTATAAGACGCACAGAAGAGAATCAGTTTGGTTGTAGTGGTTAAAACACCAGGCTAGAAACTGGGAGACTGAGTATAGATAGTCCTCAACTTACAACAGCTCATACAGTAACTAAAACTAAAGTTTTAACAGCACTGAAAAAGTGATTTATGACCATTTTTCACACTTACGACCATTGTAGCATCCTCATGGTTAATGATCAAAATTCAGATGATTGGCAACTGGTTCATATCTATGACGGTTGCTGTGTCTGGGGTCATATGCTTACCTTTTGCAACCTTCTGACAAAGTCAATGGAGAAACCAGATTCACTTAACAGCTGTGCAACTAACTTCACAACTGCAGTGATTCACTTAACAACTGTGGTGAGAAAGTCATAAAATGGGGCAAAGGTCACTTAACAAATGTCTCACGAACATAAATTTTGGGCTCAATTGTGGTTGTAAGTCAAGGATTACTTATACTAGTCCTGCCTTTGGCATGAAGCCAATTGGGTGACCTTGAGTCAGTCACTGAATTTCAGCCCTAGGAAGTAAGCAAGGAAACTCTCACCAAAAAACTGCAGTGCTTCTCCAGATAGTTGTAGCAATCAACTATATAGATATAGATAAAATTATTGGTCATACAGTCAGTCAGATGTTTAGATTGGATTTGGCATTTTTGTCCACTGTTGAGCCCTTCTATCCCCCATGGGATAGAAAATGTTGGAGGGTGTTAAAGGTATTGTCACAGATGTTCCAAGTAAAGTTGCCTTTTGCAATTGACTGGTGGGTGGTGATTCTTCATGGTGATTCAAGTAGCGCTCCAAATGTTTTGAATGTTTTGAAATTGCACTGAAGACGCCTATTACTACCTTGCTTCTTATGCTACAGCCATTCTACTTCTATTTGGAGTTCTCTTTGTGATTTTCTCAAGTTTTTTTCTCTTCTATTCTGGTGTCTCCAGGTACTACCATGTGCACTATCCAAAGTTCTTTGACTTTCTTACCAGCAATTGTTAAATCTAGGGTGCATGTTACAGGTGCTTGTCTGTTTTTGTTCTGACCAAGCCTTAGCAGAAGTAAGAAACAGACTCTTTGTCACGAAAAACTCTTCTTTATTTACTTCTTGTGAATTAATGGCATTCACCTACAGAAAAGCCTAAGCAAGAGTCCTGCAAGAAGTTAAATGTGATTATTGCAAGGCCGTGAGCTCCCAGCCGAAAGGCTGCAGATTAAGTTCTGGTAAGCAGTCTTTGATGCACGAAACACAGTGAACAAAATCTTCAGAAATACAAACTTTGTCTCCTACGACAACCACTTTCCTTCTATTTATTCCCTAGCCAGGGAGGGGCCATTCAGCATCCACATGTGCTTTGCTTCCTGAGTCGACTCCTTGTCCTCTGTTGTTTACCTCTAACTGTTCTGTGCATATGTGCATCTGGAACAAGCCCCAGCTGTTCTTCCTCCTCACTCAGCCTCCAAAGGCAGCTGTCTCTCCGGTGACTGGGAAATGTCGGATTTCTATCTCTGTGGGTCTATCTCTGTGTCCGACACAGAGCATCCATCAGAGCCTTCCCCAGATTCCAGAACTGGCCCAAGTTCCTCCCCAACCTCCTCATCATCTGAGTCTGCTGCCAGTTCCACTGTTTTAATATCAAAGTCCCAGAGCAATTTAGCTTCTTCATTTTCCTTTATTACCTATTTTGTGGTCCCACTAGTTCTTGTTTGAAAGCAGGTACCATGTTTCCCCGAAAATAAGCCCTAGACTGATTTTTAAGAGTACACCCTACCCCCAAAATATAAGCCCTACCCCAAAAAGCCTAGTGGAAGGGCATGGCCAGTATAGGAGGCGGCAAGCGCACAAGGCCAACAGTGTTCGGCAGCAGTTGTAGCCCATGCAGCGCAGGTGAGTTGATTCCCTGTCCAAGCAGCAGATGGAGGCAGAGGCATGAGGAGAGGAGGCAGGCGATCTGGACATGCCACACGGACCGTGGGAAAGCTGAGTCGATGGGCCGGAGAGGGCAGATGGCCTCAAGAGGCTCGTTTTTGCGTCTCTCAGCTTGCCTGCGGCCTGCGTGGCGCAGCAGGATCACCTGCCTTCTGCCCCACGCCTCTGCCTCCAACTGCTGCCAGTGTTACCGCACAAAGACGAGCCTCCCGCGTCTGACTGCCCACTCTGGGCCACAGACTCTCGGGTTTCTTGTGGACTGCACATTACATCCAGATCACATGCCTCCCCCCCCCCACCTCTGCCTCTGTCTGCTGGTTGGACAGAAAATCAACTTACCTGCGCTGCACGGGCTCTGCAGCTCCAGAGTGCATCAACCAAGGGACTAGTGGGCTGAAGCTGCTTCCGGGTACTGTCGGTTCCCACATGCTTGCTGCCTCTTGTGCATGCGCTTGGGGGGGGGGTCGCCCAGCCAGGCTGATCGCCCTGAAATTGCGTTTCCCTGAAAATAACCCCTAATGCTTATTTTGGAGCCCCCCCCAAATATAAGACTGGGTCTTATTTTCGGGAAAACACGGTAGCATTTTTTGCAGATCTTCCAATACACCATTACTGTTGTCATGTAATCAGTCTGCACTAACTTCTTGCAGCATATAACCAGGTGGTCCACTATGTCTTCAGTTTTTTGCAGAGAAGGCATTTGCTGTCTGTTGCTGTCTTCTCAATTCTGGCTTTATATGTTCTTAAGGCTTGGTCTTGTGCAGACATAATTAGCCCCTCTGCTCTTCAACTTCCATGCTCTTAGCCATTGCCAGGTCTTGTTATGTGTCTGATAATTTTTTTAATGTACTGGCCATGTAATATTTTGCCTTGTCAAATATCTTCTATTCTTAATTTGGTCTTTCTTATCGATCACTTTGATATTCAGTAAGTTTTTGTGGTATACTGACTTCAGTTTATTTTCTTCACTATCCTTCAGATATTTTTCTAATGTCCTTTTTTCTTCATTGACTGTCTGGTATACTTGCAACTGTCCAAACTCACCTATGATCCTTGGTAAATAGAGTCTATTAACATCATTGCGAGAATGTAGGAGTATGGCTTCTAGTTCATCTTGAGTCCAGTCCACTATTCCAACTGGTATTTAATGACTGGAATTATCCAAGTATTAATCCCCTTTTTGGTATATCTGCCACTGAGTTTGGACTTTAAAATCATTTTGTTAGTTAGGAACTTTTATCCCTTGCTGTTAGACTCTTTCCTTTCTGCTCAGATGGAAAGAGCTTGTTTTCAATTGTATCAGCTACCACACTAATTAGCAATTTGAACATTGTTGTTAATTGGCCTGTAGTTGCCTGTTTCAACAACCCTTTTGTTGAATCTTGTATAGGTTTTGCCATTTATTTATTTTTTTATTAAAAAGTTTTATCAAATATTACAACAATTTTTCCCATCCCTCCTCCCCCCATCCCTCCTCCACCCACCCCATCCCTCCTCCACCCTCTCCCCCCAACCCCCCAACCCCCACCCCCCACCCCAGACTTCCCAGAGCAAATACAGGGTATAACATTTAACAAACATAAACTAAAATATGCTAACTTTCTATAGACTCCAAACTCCCTCTTGCTCTTTAACTCCCCTTTCAACTAACAAAACATAATTCAAAAAGAAAAAATAATTCTTTTTTTTCCCATTCATAAGCTATTTGAAACTTTTTAGTCCGATATTTGTTTTGAATATAGTCAATCCATCTTCTCCATTCCGATATATATCTTTCATTTGAATGGTCCTTCAATAGGTTTTGCCATTTATTAACCAATCTCCAATTTCATTTCCTTGCAGTATGTTCTTAAATTGCTTGGCAATGAGTGGGTGTAGACCAGAATAACAATTGGAAGGGACATTGTAGATCATCTAATCTAACACCCACCCACCCATCCACCCCCGCCCAACCAGGAGACCCTACACCATTTCTGACAAATAGAAGTCCAGTCTCTTCTAGAAAGCTTCCAGTGGAAAGCTCCCACAAATTCTGAAGGCAAGCTATTCCATTGGTTGGTTGTTCTCACTATCAGAAAAGTTCTCCTTATTTCTAGGTTGAATCTCTCCTTGATCAGTTTCCATCCATTATTCCTTATCTGGCCTTCAGGTGCTTTAGAAAATAAGTTGACCCGCTCCTCTCAGTGACAACCCTTCAAATACTGGAACACTGCTATTTTATTATTATTATTTATTATTTATTATTTTGATTTATATGCCGCCCTTCTCCGAAGGGCGGCTTACAATGTGCTCAGGGCGGCTTACAATGTGCTCAGCAATAGCCTTCATCCTTTTATATATTTATACAAAGTCAGTTTATTGCCCCCACAACTGGGTCCTCAATTTACCTACCTTAGAAAGGATGGAAGGCTGAGTCAACCTTGAGCCTTGGCGAGATTCGAACCCTGCAGTAATTGCAGGCAGCTGGTCTTAATAACCAGCTTAATAACAGGGTGCCTTAAACCCCTGTACTACCAAGGCTCTATAGACATGCTATCATGTCTCCCCTGGTCCTTCTCTTCACCAAAACCCATGCAGTTCATATTTTGTATCTGCTATTTTTCTTGGCTATGACAGTTATTTGCTGCTTTAGTATTTCCAGTGCTTCCTTGATTTTCTTTGCCTCCGGGTGATTTCTTAATCTAGTATTCCTTAGTCATCTTCTTCCTTGGCTTATTTTCTTTAATCGGTTCTAGCTTGTTTGCATCTAATCTTAGCATTCTGGCTATGCAACCAACCAATAATTATTATTTTTGGTTGCAGTCAGCCAGGTGTTTAGATTGGATTTGGCATTTTTATTCTATCAAGCCCTTCCCAAGTATCAGGGAAGGCAGATGTTTGATGTTTGTTAAAGGTGTTACAACTTACAATTTACCCCCAGAGTCATGTGCATAAAGTTTCGGCAGATTTTATGCCCAATCAAAGGGATTTTATGCCTGGGAAGCTACAGCGTCCCGTCCCCCCACCCCACAAAAAAAATCTTCCTCTCATCCTCACAGGCTTTGGGTCTGATTATTTCCCTACTGTATTCCATACCTCTACGCACTTCCCATCACCTGTCACATACTTAACTTGGAAGATTTTCACTGTTCTGCGCTTACATTGCGAAGAACAGCAGGCCACTTTACTCCTCAGATTCCCCAATGAATTGTGGCTGTTCCAAAAAATGGTGCCCACTTCTGGGATAGTGCCATGTGACTTGCAGAGACATTGAAGGGCAGAGTGGCCTGCCTTCCTTCTCAAACACAAACTCCAGAAATCTACAAAATGTCAGCCATTGGAGGATGGGTAGGAGGTGTGGGTATAAGCCATTTGTCTTCTATAGATGTCAGGCACACATCTGTAGTGTGCCTGACACTACAGGATGGGGACACTACAGGAAGGGGAGCAGGCCATTCTATTCCTTGACACACACACCCCAAATCACATGGTTTCATCTGGGAAGGGGGTGCCATTTTCAGAGCAGCCATACTTGTGCCCACTTCCACATAAGTGAGCAGTCACAGGTGAGGAGGAGAGTGTGGGAGTAGGCCCGTGATAGCATGCATGCCAGAGGTGGCATGCAGAACCCTCTCTGTGGGCACACGCACCATTGCCAGCTGCTGCTCAGGTTTCCAGCATGCATGTGCATACCGGAAACCCGAAGACCAGCTGGCCGGCGTTCGAATGCGCACCAGCCAGCTGATTTTCGGGTTTCCGGCTCGCCAGTGCATGCACATACACACGCATGCATGCATGTTCCGGTTTGGGCACTCAGTGCCGAAAAGGTTTGCCATCACTGATGTAGGCCTTTTACCATTTGGAGATCTATAAAAGGTAAATGAGAAATCAGTAATAGGAGTTGCTGGTGGGGTGGGAAGCAGGCCAAAGGCCTTTGGGCACTCCAATGCTGGTAATAGAGCATGGGATGCCTCAGGTTGGAAGAAGCCTTGGGAGGGCCGGGGCAGGCAAACCACAGGAGCTCCCCTGAGGTACCCTGAGTTCTACTAAATGATCACATGAGGGAAAACGGGTCGGGATTGTTAAGTGGTCGCAGGATCACTTCGCATAACGACCATCATAAGTTACCACTATGATGGGCAGGCTCCATTCTGGTTGTAAGTCAAAGATTACCTGTACATTAAAATTCATGTTGATTATACATTTTCAGAAACAGGTCTCTCGCTCTGATACCCTTTGCCAACCAAAAAATGTATCATAAAATCTAATTTTTATTTACCCCTAATTTTTTATAATCTGTCAAATGTAATATGTGGCTGGGTAGTAGTTATAATACTGAAAAAAAATTATGCAACCTTCAATCAGCAAAGCTTGATTGCTGATGCATACTTTCCTGCAGATAATCAAAGGAAATCTTGACTATTCTGACATCAGTCCCAATTGAACTCTTTGTTCAGTCAGAGCTTGTCAGAGCAGATCTTCTTTAATTGGAAATAAAAAACAAACAATATTTGTGTCACTATTCCAACAGAAGAAATGAACTGGAATCTTGGTGTCCTTTTAATCTAAACTGAAGGACTAAGTCTGTAGACCTGTACAATATATAAGCAAAAAGACATCTTAAACTTTTAGAGCTTAAAAAGAATTTGTAAAAGTTTTCCAGATGTTATTCGGGAAATAAATCCTTTTTTAATGATACCCCAGAAGATAAGTTAAGCTGAAAAAGATTTCAAGCAAGCGTTCTTTTCCATCTGGCATATTACAGTTGTTGCTGAAGATCAGGGGGTATGCTATTTTCTATACCTTAATTTCAATACAATGTCTCTTTTAAATGTTTTTTCCAGCTTCGTTCAGCATTAGACAAAATGGAAGAACTTGAAGTAAGTAATGGCCATCTAGTTAAACGTCTAGAGAAGATGAAAGCCAATAGAAGTGCTTTACTCTCTCAGCAATAGATGGCAGCTGTTGCTGGGGCTATTGGACTGATTGACAACCAGGCTTGGTTGAGGTTTACCTGTTTGGGATGCTTTCATATTTCTGAAGACAACACAGTTCACATGCATGAATGCATTTGACCGTATGCTTGATGTTTTGGTTATACAGATTCTGAACTGATATAACTATAATTATGAACAGCTGCTCCAAATGTCTGTCTCTCTCAGATTCAATACTGTAGCTGTAAGCAATTCAAGAAGCACATTATATGTTCCCTTAAGTCCTCAATTTGATGTGGCATTTTGAAAAGAATTTTTAAAAAATAAAATATTAAACTGGAAATTTGAATTTTCTTTCTTTCTGGAAATTGGGTTCTTTTAAGACTAATTTTCAGATTTCCTGTAATGGCTGTATCTGAAAGAATAGCAACCATAGTATATCCTTATCAAGTTCTTATGTAAAAAAAACCGGAACACAAGCCACTGCAGAGCAAATCTTCAATTTTGAAATCATGGATGAAAGTGGTCTTAGAAGCAAAAGTGACTTTATAAATGGATTTCATCAAATAAAACGTTATAAGCATTTTTTCTCCTACTCATTTATGACTACTTCATTTCAGGGTCACTAGGCTGAAATGAATAGCTTCACTTTTAAAAAAAGAAAAGTTTTTTTTATTATTCAATTTTGTATTTGGAATTCAGTTACATGACTTCTTATAAAGAATGTAAGGTAAATAAAAGCAAGCCAATGTTTTAAAAATTGTATACTATTTCATATTTTAATGATTATACATGTTTGTCATTACTAAATACAGTCTGATTATCATGCAGAATTCTTTAGACCAGCAGTCCCCAACCTTCCTGGCTCCAAGAACTGACAGCAGCAGTGGTGGCAGTGGTGGGGAGAGAAGGGGTTTGTGTGCGCAAATGAAGTTTTACATAGAAGACAGCAAGGAACAGAGAGAAAGCAAAGCATAAATTTCTCATTTGTTCCAATTAATATCTGGTCTAATTCTGTTGGTTCTATATTAAAGCCGTACATTTTTGCATCTTTCTCATAATGCAATTGTATTTGCATTTGTGACCACCATGCAATTTCTATTCCCTGCCTACTGAGTTCCTATTTAGCTTTTAATTCCCCTTCATCATTCAAAATGTCATTGTATCTTACAATTTTTGCACAAATACAATCCTAGCCGCAGTCAGTACATGTAAAATCAAATAGGTAGTCTTTTTGTCATATTTTTCTGGTAGGATGCCCAACAAAAATGCCTCTGGTTCAATATGCTTCTTTGTCATTTTTTTCAACCAGGAAAATATTTTTTTCCAACCAGTATTTTCGAACAGTATTTTTTAGTTTTGGGACAGATCCACCACATGTGATAGTATGAGCCCAGTGTTTGGTTACATTTCCAACATTTTGCTGATCTGTCTTTATACATTATGCATCAACCTTGCCAGTGCAAAGACAGACTAGAAACATTCTATACAGATTTTCCTTATAAGCAGTTGACATTGTCATTTTACATTCCTATCCCATAGTTTCTGCCATTTATCTAATTCTATTGCATGTCCAAAGTTTTTAGCCCAAGCGATCATTGTCTCCTTTATCTGCTCACTTTCTAATTTGATGCTCAATAAGTAACCATGTTCAATGGAGATGAAGAGTATTATAAATAAAATAAATAAAACATTAAAAAAGAAAGAAACTATAGCCCAACCTACCAAAAACCTAACTGTAAAGACAGACTAGAAATAAAAGTTAAAATAAGCAAAAAAAAAATAGTAAAATCTTGATGAATACAAATCACCGGGACCCCACAGATTACATCCCAGAGTTCTAAAGGAGCTGGCAAATTTCATCTCAGAACCTCTGCACTACATCTTTCAAAAATCCTGGAGCACGGGGGGACCAGAGGACTGGAAAAGACTGGAAGATGGGAACCCTGTTATTAAGCTGGTTATTAAGACCAGCTGCTTGCAATTACTGCAGGGTTCGAATCTCGCCAAGGCTCAAGGTTGACTCAGCCTTCCATCCTTTCTAAGGTAGGTGAAATGAGGACCCAGTTGTGGGGGCAATAAGCTGACTTTGTATAAATATACAAAAGGATGAAGGCTATTGCTGAGCACATTGTAAGCCGCCCTGAGTCTTCGGAGAAGGGCGGCATATAAATCAAATTAAAAAAAAAAAAGTAGTTCCCATCTTCATAAAAGGAAAGGAAAAAAAAACAGACCCTGGAAACTACAGACCAATCAGCCTAACATCAATACCTGGGAAGATACTGGAAAAGATAATAAAAAAACAGATCGGCCAACATCTAGAAACAAGTAAAGTAAAGTCAGCACGGGTTTGTTAAAAACAGATCATGCCAAACCAATCTTATTTCATTCTTGAACATAGTGACTAAATTAGTAGACCAGCAAAATACTGTGGACATAATATACTTAGACTTCAGCAAGGCATCCGACAAAGTAAACCACAACCTACTTTTTGGTAAGCTAGAAAAAAGTGGGATAGGTAGCATCACCACCAGATGGATTTGCAACTGGCTGACAAACCGTACTCAACTCCTTAATGGGTCTAAGTCTACATGGAGGCAAGTAAGCAGTGGGGTACCACAAGGTTCCGTCTTAGGCCCAGTACTTTTCAATATCTTAGATGAGGGAATAGAAGGGGAACTTACCAAATTTGCAGATGATACTAAACTGGCAGGAATAGCTAGCACCCTAGAAGATAGGCTCAAGATCCAGATGGATTTTGACAGACTTGAACACTGGGCCCTATCTAACAAAATGAAATTCAATGTAGAGAAAACACTTAGGCAAGAAAAACCAAAAGTACACATATAGACTGGTTGAAACCAGGCTTAATAGCAGTAACTGTGATCTTGGAGTCTTAGTGGACAACCAGCTAAATATAAGCTAGCAGTGTGCAGGGACAGCCAAAAAAGGCAATACAATCCTAAATTGCATTAACAGAGGAATACAATCAAGATCAAGGGCGGTACTAATACCACTCCATAAAGCTAGAGTATGCATCCAGTTTTGGCCACCGAAAAGATGTTGAGACTCTAGAAAAAGTGCAGAGAAGAGCAACCAGATTAGGGGACTGGAGACTAAAACATACGAAGAACGGTTTCAGGAACATGATATCATGAGACATGATATCAGTTCCGATATTTGAGTGACTACCACAGAGAGGAAGGGGTCAAGCTGTTTTCCAAAGCACCTGAAGGCCAGACAAAGAATAATGGATGGACACTTCCGGTTTGCTGTTTGTCCCCGCTGGACGCTCCTTTGGGATCGTCCCACCCACTGCCTGTAAAGAGCCGCCTTTATAGCGGAATGGCGGCTCGAAAAAACTCCGTTTCCATGAGGAAACGGAGATAGAGCAGGCTGGGGTGGGTTGAGTCCTCTGCCTAATCCCAAAAGTTTTTTTTTTACTTTTGGGACGGAGCGGAAGAGACTCCCCGTATCCCCAGCCGATGCTCCGGGCTCTGGGAGATCTCTGCTACATGCAGAGCTAAGGGGCAAAAGCAAGCCTGTAAATTTGTTAAATTAACTCAAGAAGACGTCAGTTGGACCTCTGATCCTGAAGCGCAAGTATTCTTTTTATTGGAAAAGTTATTGAAGTTGTTTAAGAAGTGAAAGGAAAAAAGATTTTTAAAATGGCGATTGCTGCTGCGACTGCTGCGGCTTGAAGAGAGGCTGAAAGGGAAAGTCCTTCCGTTTTCTATTACAAAGTAGCGGAATGAATACTTCTGGCCGTAATTGAGGCAAAACCTCACTCTCACTCTTGCTTTTTTTTCCTTTTTTTTTTCCTTGGGGATCTGATATTGATCTTGGTTGGAAACAAGCTTTTTTTTTCTCTCTTTTCTACTAAATCTTGTCTGTGTGGGAAATGGCACCGGGACTCACACAGCTAGACAAACAGGGGGGGGGGGGAAATCTCCCCCATTAATAAATTACACCAACAAGTTTTAACTCTCCAGTGTCAGAAACCTGATTTTAATATAATAGAATTTCTTCTTGAAGAGATTGTAAGAAGGGATGAGATTGTGAACCAGCAACTCGAAAAATTTAAGCAGGAAATTAAAGAAATTGGTGAACTGGTGAAATCAAAGTTTGACTTTTTGAATCGAAAGATTTTAAAAACAGCTAATGGTTTATCAGACTTTCTGATTCGGGTGGATGCAAAGACTAAATTATTAGAGTCTAAAATGAAGGAAACTGAGGAGAATTTGGATGACAAGATTCAAAAAATTAAAAAGGATTTGGTAAACATTCAGGATAATAGCTCAGAAGACAAACCTAAATTGGAGGTTGACCAAAAGACTGGTAATGAAGAAAATGTGCAACAGAGGATTGAAAGAGAAGTTTTAATGATTCAATATAATTTTACAGAATATGCAATTAGACTGAGAGGTTTGCAGGAAAATAATAGAGATGACTTAAGGAAAATATCTTCTGAAATTCTGGCTGGGATTTTAAAGGTTCAACCTGATGAAGTGTATTGCAGGATTGATAGAATTTACAGAATAAACTCCTGGTTGGCAAAGTAAAGGCAATTGCCTAGAGATGTGGTGATCTATTTTACAGATAAAGAAATTAGGAATAATATTGTGCAGAACTCTTTTAATTCTACTTTGCAATTTCATGGAAGAAAGATTTGGATTTTTAAGGAGCTCCCGACTAAGATGTTAATGGAGAGGAAGAAATTTGGCTTTCTAGTGACTGAGTTAAAAAAAAGAAATATCCTATTTAGGTGGAATGCCCCAGTTGGTTTAATATTGAGACACCAAGGAGTAAGATATCAACTGAACACTGTTGAAAAAGCGGAAGAATTTTATCAAAAAATTTTAAAAATGAATTTAACATCTTTAGGCATAATACAGGATAAGCAAAAGGAGTTGGAAACAAAAAGAAAATATCAAATTACAGAGGCTGTGGTGGATAAGTTGTCTTTGGACTCTCTGGATACCCCAGCTGGACTGTCTATAAATAAGAGAGCAGTGTCATCCGACTCCAATGTGATGAACCATCAAGTCACAGACAAGTGCGCAAATCAACCAGTTGATATACAAGTGATGGAGAAGAAAGATGAGATGATAAAACTAACCCAACAAGATCAACTCACAAAGCAGAATGAAAATCGATCAGCCGATACACAATTGGTAGGCACGAAACGAGGATGGAAATTCAACCCGCAAAAGAAAAAGAAAAGAAATAGATCTCATAGAAACAGCAATTTCTAAACCAAGCAACAGTGAAGCCAGGGACTTTAAAAAATGAATGAACATCTGAAAAGATAGTGGAGGCGAACAATTGTTTAATACTATCCTGAGGATTGTGGCAGATCTCTGTAATGCCGTGATTTTGGGATGTGAAAAGAGCCTTACCTTGTTGGATTTGAATTATCTACTCTGGATTTCTTTTACTGGTGAATATATTATGATTATTTTGAGTTACAAGGCAAGAGAGTCACGCTGGGGCATGCAGAAGATCTGGTTGTTACCCATTAGGATGATGGGAATCAACAATCCTGATGAATACCACAACTATAACTATATGGATATAATTATAATGTCACTCGGGTGGTTGTTTTTACTTTTATATATATACGAGGATATCTACTACTGATGGGGGCAGAAGATGATTGAAGATTTTGAACAAACTGTTGCACCAGCATGTTCTTTTACCCTATTATGGGTGATGGATTTAACGATCCAGTGGAAAGACATCAAAGAAGATATTATATGGATTATAAATTTAAAGTTATTGTCTTTTTTTTTTTATAAAATGGAATGCATATATAGATATGTGTATATTTTAGTAAAGTGGGCAGTGGGTTATATTTAGAATTGTATTGCATGATTTTGTAGGAATTGAAGGGTTGAAATAGGTTAGTTTACTGATTGATTAGTCTAAGAAAAAGGATCCTTAAGTCATATATTTAGGGGAGTGGAGGAATTGGATAGAACTGAATAAACGTTAAATCTGGATGTAGGGAGAAGGCTGCTTTAAAATGTTATATTAATATATATAAAAGATTAAATGTTAAATTGTAATAATACACTATAAGTTTAGGGGAGGAGAAAAAGGGCAGATTATCATAAAAATGGGAGTTATAAGAATAATATGCTAAGGGTCAGTATTCTGAGGAGGGAGTAAGGGAAAGGAAAGATATTATGTATGTAATTAGTTATGAAATAGCCTATTGTTGTGAAGAAGTCACAGGGGGGGATGGGTGGTGAGGGGGGGTTAGGGAAGAGGGGGGGGAAAGGGGGAAAAACTTGTATTTGAAAACTTTTTCAATAAAAAAAAAAAGAATAATGGATGGAAACTGAACAAGGAGAGATTCAACCTGGAAATAAGAAATTTTCTGATAGAACAATCAACCAATGGAACAGCTTGCCTTCAGAAGTGGGAGCTTCATCACTTGAGACTTTCAAGAAGAGATTGGACTGCCATTTGTCAGAAATGTTGTAGGATCTTCTGCTTGGGTGTGGGGTTGAACTAGATGACCTACAAGATCCCTTCCAACTCTGTTAATCTGTAAATGCTTGCCTGCCGCTTGCATGGCCCAGTAGTGGTCTGCAGCCTGGGGGTTAGGAACCCCTGCTTTAGACATTTCCTTTATCTTTTATGAAAAGATGGAATACGTTTTGAAAAATTACTTAGGGTAGTGATTCTACTAACAGAATAAGATCCATAATGAAGAATTGGCTATACAGTATTTTCCACTATATCTCTTAATATCTTAACTATTAGGGTGTGTAATTTAATGGGGTTGAAATTAATTTTTGCAATTTTTTTCAGTGAGGGGTTCTAAAAATATGTGTTTTTGCACTAAGAATTTAAATCTGTTATTTTTGCAGTTGCACAACATTTAGCTTGGTATTGTAAATCCATGTCCGATCATGGATTTTTCTCCTTCCCTTCACAGCGAAGCTACTCCCTTTATGGTGTTTGCCCTTGGAAGAGGCTTGCTCGGCCTCCACTCTTTCGGGGAGATAGCAAGAAGTTAAAGGGAGCCCTGAATTTTCTCCCCAGGGAAAATAGGGAGAACATTTCTCCTCCTACATCTGCTGCCCTTCTTCTCCAATCTAAGGGAAAGTTGTAGAGTTATTGTGAAGCTGATTCTAGGCCTCGGTTCGGTGCCCTCCTCCCTCGAAACTTTATCAGCTCCTTAGGAAAAGAAAACAAATTAGCCCACAATGGTGATTACACAATATTGTTTACCTGCAACAAAAAGGAAAAAAACGATAGAATAGATGAACTTAAGACTCCCTCCCTCTCTCTCCCCCTCTTCCTCCCCCCCTCTCTCTCTTCTCTCCCCCCCCCCTCTCTCCCCCTTCACATTTTCTTCTTGGGAAAAAAAGGAAGTATCAAAGACTTATTGGATTATTGGATTCTCCCGAGTAACAGGTGTCACACACATGTGCACAGACAAACACACAAACAATATATTGGCCGGATCATAAATTTAAACAATTTTTCAATACAATTTATATATTCCCTTTTGCCATAATATTTTCCCTTCTTTTCCTTTTTTTTTCCTTTTTTATGAATCCGTATTGCCCATTCATCCTAGCTCTAATCTTCACCAAATTTCATTTTTCCCTTCATCTCTATATGAAACCCCTTAAATTTAAAATCTCATTTAACATAATTCTTAATATTACAATCATTCATTTAATATCAAAATAATAAACCAGAACATTTTATGCCATACATTTTCTTAAATCTTATTTAAGAAAATCTTAGTAATACACTCCAATATCTTAATAATCAATTACCTATATAGCAGTTTCCCCTAATTTTATTTATATTTTTAGAATTTGTCCTTTTATAGTCTCCAACCATGCAATTAAAAATATTCCAATTGTTACAATTTCTCTAATTTTAGGTAAAGCATATTTCTAAAACTTATTTCATTTCATTCATACAACCATTAATTTTCCATTATTTTAATCTATTTAAAGTATCATAATTACATCTTATCTCTAACATTCCTTTCATCATATTCCTCTTTCTTCTTTCTCCCTTTCTATTTTTATTTTTTTTCTTTTTCTTTCCCTTTCTTTTCTATATTTCCCATTATTTCCCATCTCTTTTCTCTTTTTTTCATCTTTCCATTGTTAAACCAAATGTAATCATTTTGTATTTTAAAGACATAAGCTCTTCTATTTTGCCTTACATTTCCCATTATTTCCCATTCCTTTTCCCTCTTTCTTGTATTTTCACTGTTAATCCCAGTGGAATCATTTAAATTTTTTATATTCTTTCTGTTCCACCCTCTTTTTCCCTCTTTTCTCTTTTTTCTATTTTTAACCCCAATGTAATCTTTAAACTTCTCCTTTTTAATATTGCTACCCACATAATCATTTAATTTTCCATAGTCTCTCTCTTTCTCTTCTTCTTGGTTAACAATATCTTTTTCTTGCTTCCCATTTGTTGTTTCCTTGTCAACTTGGATGTACTCTAACTCAGTTTTTGAGTCATCAGATTTCAGTTTTCCCTGCAGTATTGTAGTCATTTCCTTTATGTCCATTTTCAGTGAAAGGTACATCATTTTCATCATTTCCTTAAATTCCTGCATATTTTGTTCTTTTTAAGTTAATATTTATTCCAATTTAAAATTATGTTATAATCCTCCTTTTTTAATCATCGAAGTCAAATTGCTTACAAACAGGCAAGTCTTCTTTAATCCTCACACCTGTTATTCCTTTCAAAGTTCAAAGTCTCACAGTTATTATCTCTTGCAACAAAAACAAAAATTCAATGTTGTAATGATCTTTTTTCTCCTGAAGTTGTCTCTCTACAATCCACAATTTTACTCAGCAACTAGAAAGAGTATCCATTTTGTTTGGAATCCGCTTTCACAGACTTTACTAATCTCAATTCTTTTTCCCTTTTCTTCTTCTTTTTTTTTTTAATTTTATATACACCAAATCAGTTTTTAGTCCAATCTAAATTTACAAAGTCCAAATTCCACTTCTATTCAATCCAATTTAAAATCTTTAGCTGCGTTTTTCTGTTACGGGCTTTTCTTCCTCCTTTAATCTTCTTTTAAAATTCAATAATTTCTAAACCATTTATATCCAATTCTGTTCCAAAAATTTTTGGGGGTTTCTTTTTCTTTTCTTTTTTTTTATTGAAAAAGTTTTAAAACAAACACAATTTCCCCACAACCCTCCCACCCAACCCCCCCTCCCCCTCCCCGACTTCCCAGAGTAGAACACAAGGTATTTCTATTAACTTTTAACAATAAACTAAATTGCTTAACCAATCATTAAACTAACACCCCCTAAAAAAAATTCTTAACCCCCCCATAGATAAAATCCTGCTTCTTAGACATAGAACTTCTAATATCACTTATATAGCGCTTACACAGATAAAAGAAATCATTCATAAGCTATTTGATATTTTTTGGTCTGATACTTAATTTGTATATAATCAATCCATCTTCTCCAGTCCTCCAGTATATACCTTTCTTGTATACCTCCTTCAAATATGCTGAAATTTTAGCCATTTCAGCTAAATTAGTTACTTTCAATATCCAGTCATCTATAGTAGGCAAAAAGTCCTTCTTCCAATGTTGTGCTATCAACAATCTTTTTCTTGTAATCAAATTAGTCTCTCCAAATTCAATATTCACAGATAAAATTTAAATATAAGTTTCTTTTTTGGGCTTTAATGTTTCCACTTTCTCTCTTCTCCATCAATTATGTCCCCTCGATGCTGTTTAGCCGCTATTTCCACACCGGGGTAGTTTTAAAACTTCCGATTTTTTCCTTTTATACTTGTAAGTTGGCCAATCACTCACTAGTGATTGGCCAGTACTCTGTCCAAATCTTCGCTCCTGAACGATTTTATTCCGGATGCCCCAGCTTCATGATGATTTGCAATGATCACCGCCCCACACCATCGGATCGAAGAGTTTTCTCTGGCTTTCCGAGGAACTTGTCTTTTCCTCTTTAGCCTGTGAGATGCCTCTCCTTCACTGTCCCTACAGGACACTTCTGATCCGAAGACCCCCGATAGTGGTTTGTCTGGCTGGGTTTTCGCCAGGCTTGTTAGAGCCTTGTATTTTCCCAACCAATCTCGCCGCGATGCTTCCGGGTTCCTCGCAGGGCTGTGTTTGTTCAACAAACAATAAAGGGGGTGAGAGAGCCAAAAAAACCAGGATTTTCTTGGTTTCCTTCATCCTCCCCCGTCTCTTATATAGATATATATATTTCCCCCGAGAAATCCTTTTTATCTACTGTCCGGCCTCCAAGTCACTGAACAAGGTAAACTTACCGATTTTCCCATCCTCTTTGCAAGTGTGTGTGATAAATTTAGCACCATTAAGTTGTTAAAGGAGGCTCAGAGGGCAGAGGTGGAGAGTTTAGCTTCAGCAGCACCTAATGGTTGGTGTGTGTGTGGAAGGAGAAAGATCAACAAGTTTGCCCTCCCTTTCCCCCCTCCTGTTTCTTTATAGTTTAAATGCTGAAGGCCTGGTGTGTTTAAACTTAACAGCCCACCGCCACCAAATGTAACCCAAAAAAGACCAAGAAGGGATTTTTTTCCCTCCCTTTAGGGAGGCAAATTATTGTCTGGGGATGGGTGGGAAGAGAACTGGGGAGAGACATGCTTCTCCTAAGGCCTTTCTCTAAAAGAAAACTTTGATTTTTGAGCCAATTTTCGGACAAGGCATTTCCCGTTTGCGGGGCACCTCGCACATCTATGAGATCACCCAGAGCTATTTCACTTCACAAACCGACTTATCTGCCCCCACAATCTCCTTTCTTCTCTCAAGGAGTTTGGCTGAACTCGCGAGAAAGGTTTTTTTACAATGTGTCTCCCTGGACAGAATGGTGAGGAATGCGACAGTGCTGGAAAGGTAATCTGCGCATCCCGCTTCTCCCCTGCCCCATCAGCCACCCCTCTCAATAAAGAGACAGTGGGGAAGGGAAGCAGCCAGGCTGCTGTTGCCATTAGGGCAGGACGGGCTGTGTTGGGCCGCAAAACGCGCGTCTTACCTTTCCAACACCATCACGTTCCTCAACGTTCTGTCCAGGGAGTCAGAAAAAACTTTCTGGCGAGTTCAGCCAAACTTCTTGAACTTGCGAGAAAGTTTTTTCTGTGTGTCTCCCTGCACAGAAAGGCAAGGAATGTGATGGTGCTGGAAAGGTAAGATGCGAATCTCGCGGCCCATCATGTCCCACCCCAATGGCAGCAGCAGCCTGGCTGCTTCCCTTCCCCACCGTCTCTTTATTGAGAGGGGTGGCAGGTGGGGCCAGGGAGAAGCGAGATGCTTCTCGCCCGCCCCACCTGCCACCCCCAAATTGCACCCTAAAGGGTGAGGGCAGATGGCTAAGTGAGGGGCAGGAGCCCTGTCATGCCTGGTTGGGGGGGAAGAAGAGACAGCAAGGGGAGCCATGTCTCACTCCACGGTCTCACTTCTTCCCCGCCCCACCTGCCAGAAACAAGCCTTGCAGAGTCCAGAAATGAGGACTCTGCAAGGCTTGTGCCATTGCATGCAGGAACTGCAGCACAGCCGCAAGGTTCGACATACTGGCACAGCCGCGAGCAACAGGACACCAGCTGTGCCGGTATGATGAAGCTCGTGGCGGTGCTGCAGTTTGTGCATGCAATGGCACAAGCCTTGCAGAGTCCTGCTCCACAAGGAAGCAGCCGCGGCAGGACACGGCAGGGCAGCAGCCAACGCGAAGAATGGGGAGGGGAGGCGACGGCAGCAACGGGACATCCAGTCCCATGCTCACCGCCTCCTGCACCTCCAAAATAATAAGACCCTCCTGATAATAAAGCCAAGCCCTTATTTGAGGGGTCAAAAGAAAATAAGACCCTGTCTTATTTTCAGGGAAACACAGTAGTAGCATTTGTTTATATCCTTTAGGAAAAGTTGATTAGCTGCCAATTG
The DNA here is from genome assembly GCA_022577455.1 of Arizona elegans. Lineage (NCBI taxonomy): Eukaryota > Metazoa > Chordata > Lepidosauria > Squamata > Colubridae > Arizona > Arizona elegans. The sequence continues at coordinate 165,173,161 of JAKOOJ010000001.1, forward strand.
CAAATGAATACAACCAAATTTTAGTGCAGAAGCATCTTTCAGGAATGTAAACTTGCTGATTTCTCTCAATCCTGCAGCTCTGTAGATACCATCATGCAGTTCTGAAGAGAAAAATTAAAGGGCAAGATTTTATCTAGAGATTTATAGAAACATCATGAACAGATGTTTCTATAAAGCACTTGTAGGGTCCGAGTTTAATGAAAAATATGAAATATGTTGCAATGTCCTTATATACTGTTGACCCTGAAGCTGACGTGTAGCCGTATGTAGTTTTATTGGTCATTTTCTATTCTTTTCCTAAGCTTTTTCTATGTATTTTGTAAGGGGATCTATTGAAACTTCAGGCTCACCATATTCTGTAATGGATGATAAATTTATGTTTTATGTTTTGTTTAAAAATAAAAAAAAATCAAAAAAAGAAAAGAAAAGCCTAAATAGGGAGGACATTTTGGCTACCTAAAGACATTGCATTTAGCCAGGAGACAGTTCTGGTGGCCAAGAATGAAAAAAGAAGTTGAAGATTATGTCAAGAGCCTGAGTGGCGCAGCAGACTAATGCTACTGTTAAAGGTAGTATTTAGCTTCCAGCTGCCTGCAATTACTGCGAGTTCAATTCTCACGAGGCTCAAGGTTGACTCAGCCTTCCATCCTTTCTAAGGTAGGTAAAATGAGGACCAGGTTTGTGGGGGCAATAAGCTGACTTTGTATAAAATATACAAAGGTATGAAGGCTATTCATTGTAAGCCGCCCTGAGTCTCTGGAGAAGGACGGCATATAAATCAAAATTTTTAAAAAAAAGAGCTTGCTACCTGTGTCACAATGAAGAGAAGACCTGGGAAGCCCCCAGGACTCCTCCAGCCAGTGGCAGAACCCTCCCACCCTTGGGAGGAGTTAGGGATGGATTTTATAGTGGAGCTTCTGGAGAGTGGAGGAAACACGGTCATTTGGACCATGGTTGAGTTATTCTCTAAACAGGCCCATTTCATAGCTTGCTCAGGACTTCCTTCAGCCAAGAGACTGGCCAAACTGTTTGTCAAACATATATATAGGCTCCATGGGGTTCTCCACAGGATAATATTTGATAAGGGGTCCAATTCACTGCAAGGTTCTGGAAGGAATTAATTAAAGCTATTGGGTCATCACAGGCGTTAGGTTCAGCTTTCATTCCGAATAGAAATGGGGTGGCGGAGATAGCAATGGGGTGGTGGAGAGAGCTAATGCTCTTAAATATTGGTCAATATTTAAGATGTTATGTAAATTATCAACAGTCAAATTGGGCTGAATTGTTGCCATTTGCTGAGGTAGCTTACAACAATGTGGTACATAGCAGCACGGGTTTGACTCCATTCCAAATTAACATTTGTCCTCATGCCTGAGTTACCAAGAGAACCCCCCTCATTCATGTCAGTAAATGAATGGATGGATTCCTTGAAGGAATTGTTGGAAAACACCAAGCACACTTTAGCGGAAGCTGCAAAAACCTATAAAGTGCAGGTAGACAAACACCACTCCCAGCAACCACAATTTAAAGTGGGAGATAAAGTTTACTTGTGCACAAAATACCTAAAGTTGCAGTTGCCTTTGAGGAAGTTGGGTCTAAAGTTCTTAGGCCCTTTTGAGATCATCAAGGTAATTAACCCAGTCACAGTGCAGCTTAGACTTTCACCTGTTACGGAATCCGGTTTTTCACAGCAGCTTGTTAAAGCTGGCTGTCAGTTCCTTCCTTAGACCAGTAGATTGGGCAGCACCCAAACCTCTGATAATTGTTGGCCATGAGCGCTATGAGGTTTAACAAATTCTAGATTCTAGAATATATAGGGACCAATTACAGTACTTGATACATTGGAAAGGATACTCTATTTCGGAGTCAACTTGGGTAAAAAGTTGGAAGATAAATGCTGACAGGTTGATAAAGAGATTTCATGAGAAATACCTTCATAAACCCAAGAGGGTGCCTGGAAGTGGCAGAGGGGGTTAAGACCCTGATTAACTTGTTTGTGTCTTTTGCAGGAGATTCTTTTCACTTGAAGGGGGCCTGTCGAACCTGAAGCTCACATATGTGTAGCCATGTTTTATTGTAGTCATTTTCTATTTTTTTCCTAAGCTTTTTCTAGGTATTCTGTAAGGTGATCTAATGAGGCTTCAGGCTTGTCACATTCTAGCAGTAGGAAGTGGGCTTGCAGAAATAAGGGGGGATGTTACGGCTAGCTAGCATTCTTCCCCGTGGGAACTGAGAATGTGCCTGCAGATGGCTGAAGGTGGAGTTGGAGTCATCGGACAGTTGGACTGTGAGCTGATTGGAGAATGTGACTTTGGGGGGAAGTTTTGCTTTTTAATTCCGGGGTTGGTCAGAGCCAGAATTACACCAAGACCTCGTCAATTTGATATGTTTCTAATAAACAGAATTTGATTGAATATGACTGCTTTGCATTATTCATTCCGGAGACATTACTTGGAAGTTTGACATATACATTTGTGCAATATGGTGCATAAACAGTAGTAGCAAAGCTTACTGATAGATGCTCATGTCATTTGTGGACTTTGAGAAATCCCAGGAAACCCCAGGAATCCATTGATTGTAAGGGAGCAAATGCTCTAATTTTTAAAAAGGGGGGAAATCCTCAGAAAATTCTAAAGCAAAATATAAAGCAGTCCACCCATATGCAACTTGCAAACAATGTAGTGGTTATGTCCAATGTAGTGGACGGAATTGTCCAGATTAAGTTTTGGCAAACTATATCTAATTAGGTAACTGTAAAAGAACAGTGTAGAAAAACTGGAAGTGTGCCACACTATTCCCAATAGTGGTGGTGGTATTATTATTGTCTTGGGAGATGAGATGAAGAGCATGTATATGAAATGTGTACAAATAGCTACATACCTAGCTATGTAACATAAACATACATAAGCAAACATAAAAAGCAATTGTGCTAGTTTGGAAAAATGAGGTGATTATAAGGGAATGCAACTCCACAGAAATTGATGCAAAGCATTTTTACATGGGAAGGTATGAAGATGGTATAGGATGAAGACTTGTGAAAAGGTTCTTGAAACTGAGCTGAGCAGAAACTGAGTACAAGTAGTCTTCAACTTACAACAGTTCATTTAATAGGTAGATAGAATTCTTTATTGGCCAAGTGTGATTGGACACACAAGGAATTTGTCTTTGGTGCATATGCTCTCAATGTACATAAAAAAGATGATACATTCGGTTTAATATTGTTTTAAAAACAATATTAAACCGGAAGATACATGCAAATCAGAACAGATTTTTATCAGGCTGGCAAATTAGAAATAATTTACGGACAGTCATGAATGTAATTGAATATTATGAAAAACATCCAGAAAAACAGGTAGCCCTGATTTTTCTGGACGCACAGAAGGCGTTTGACCAAGTCAATTGGAATTTTATGACCCAACAAATTAAAAATATGAAATTTGGTGAGAAATTCGAAGAATTAATTTTGTCAATTTATACTAAACAAAAGGCAAGAATACTAATTAACGAAGAAGCAACAAATTCTTTTGAAATAGGTAGGGGTGCCCTCTCTTGCCGCTATTATTTCAAGGCAGGAGGCAAGAAACCCTCTCTCAAAGAAGCATTTATGATCCTCTGGAGCCAGCCTCGTGTTACCTCACGGGTGGCCAGTACCAGCCAGGAGGGGCACGGGTCCAATAAACATGTGGTTGCGTTTAGCCTCCCCAGGATCCTGTCCACGTCCTCAGGAGTCACAGGGTCGAACTCATCCCAGGTAACATTCTCAAGACCAGCCTCAGTCACCCCGCCGGGATCTACCCAGTCAGAGTCCAAGCCTTCCCGAATCTGAGCGATTTTATCATGCAGATACTGTGCAAAATCCTCAGCCTGCTCTTGCAAGGGGTCTTCCCGCGCTCCCTGATGTAAGAGGGAGCGAGTCACCCTAAACAAGGCGGCTGGGCGGTTATCTGCCGATGCAATAAGAGCGGAAAAGTGGTTACGCTTTTCCGCTTTTATCGCCACTAGATAGGTCTTAATATGAGACCTAACTAGTGTTCGGTCGGATTCCACTCTCTAGGCGTCTTTTCCGGCGCTTCATCTCCCTCAGCTCCTCGGAAAACCAAGGGGCCGGGCAGGTTCGGCGTCGGGTCAGAGGCCGCAAAGGCACGACTCGGTCCAGAGCACCGGCGGCTGTCCTATCCCAGGCAGCCACCAGATCTTCACCGAGTCGTGAGCCAGAGTTTCAGGAACTGGCCCAAGCTCCCTCTGGAACCTATCAGGATCCATCAGGCGCCTGGGGTGGAACCACCTGGTCGGTTCCGCCTCCCTGCAGTGGGGTGCAGCGGTCGAAAGGTCCAGTCTCAGGAGAGAATGGTCCGACCATGACAGGGGTTCAATAATTATATCCCCTATATCCAGACCACTCCGCCACTGACCAGAGATAAAAACCAAGTCCAGAGTGTCTCCTCCCACGTGAGTGGGGCCATGAATTAATTGTGTCAGGTCCATGGCTGTCATGGAAGCCATAAACTCCCGAGCCATCCCAGACGCCTCACCGGTAGATGGCAGGTTGAAATCCCCCATGACCAAAAGTCTGGGGGTATCAACCGCCACCCCAGCAATAACGTTGAGAAGCTCGGGCAGGGCCGCTGTCACGTGGCAGGGAGCCAGGTACGCGATCAGCAGGCCCACCCTGCTGACCCCCCCTCTTGGCCCAACCAGGTCTCTGTAATACCTGCCAGGTCCGCACCCCCCTCCTGTATTAGCTCACAAATGAGGGGGGCCTTATTAACCACGGACCTGGCGTTGCACAACATCAGTCTAAGGCCTGGGCTCTGAGACTCTGGACAGCCAGGGAGACGAGAAGAGTCATGGGGGCCGAGGCACGCCACCGCTTGGAGATAGCGGGTGCGTGCCCCCACCACCTGATGTGGCCCCCTACTCCCGCCATATCTGCCCCTCCCAACCATGGTCCTGATAGAACTGCCCTCCACCCTATCCACACTGAGCCCCTCCACACCCGGCTCCACACCTCCCAGTTCCTGCCCCTGTGCCAAGCCTGACCTATCACCCTCCCTCCCCACCCCCCTCCCCAAACCCCTTAAAAATTTACATAAAAAGAATTTTAAAAAACCCCTCAGCCCCCTCTTTGCGGCATGCCACCTCTCGGTATTCCAAAATCCGTCATCGAGGTAGGCCCTCGATAACGTGGAGGGCCAAGCCTGCAAGAGGGGGAAATCTCGCAGACCAAGAAGCTCCGCTGCTGTGTACATCTTGCCGCAGGGACGGGGTGACCATCCCCTAAAGGGTCCATACAGAAAAGTCCGAGGGAGAACATAAAAAGACAGGAGCCACAAAAGGATTCAAGACCCAGTCCACTGTTCTCTCACAACAGAGGCCAAGTCTGTCTCCAGGTCGACACAGTCCAAGGGGGGAGGAGGGATAAGTCATACCGCCCTCTCACAGCGGCTTGGCTTGATGGTCTGCCCCCTTTACTGGTGAGATGGAAGTAATGGTTCAACTTGCGCACTTAGCACCCATAATATAGGTCCAAAATCCGCCCTCTCACAGCGGATTCGATGATCTGTCCCTCTGCCAGCAAAGTATAAAGTGCAGGTGCCGAATGATGGCACAGCAGAAACAATGCAGCACCCAGGATATAAATCCCCAATCCGCCCTCTCACGGCGGTTTGTCCGATGGTCATTCCCCTGCCAGCAGGTACAAAGTGCAGAATGCAAAATAGCTAATGCCATCCCAGCTCAGCCCGTGGGGCCCAGAGCCCAAGCCACCCTCTCACGGTGGTTAGGCTCTTGGCTGGTCCTCTCAGCTGGTGGGATGGAGTCATATACCAGCTCCCGTTCAGATGATATTAGTCCTCCACACAAATAGGGGAAGGGCTCAGGTGGAATAAGCGAGCTATTTATGTCAGCGAGGTGAAGCCAAAAGAGGGCGCAAGTCCGAGAAGGGCGTGTTCCAAGGAGGGAGAGATGGAAAGAGGGGGGATTACACTTTAACCCCCCTGGTCCCCGAGGGCACTCTAAAACACCCCAGCGGAGACCCCCCCTCAAAACACACCCAGTCCTCGTCTATCCTGGCTCGAAAAGATGGTCCTTGGCCACATTAGCACCCCTTTTCAAGGCCATAGGGCGCTCCTCTCCCCGCCAAGAGCCAGCCGGAAGTCTTCGCGGTTGCTGCCCTCGTCGCCATCCCCCACTGCCATACTGAAATCCCGGCAGCGTCCCTGAGATTTTTTTCTAGGGAACTGGCAGCCCCAACAGCCCCGACAGCACCTAAACAAAGCCAGAGCCTGGGGCAATGTCCACGTGGTAGGTGCCCCCAGCTCAGTGCCACTGCTGCCGCTCCCACTCCCGGCGAGCTCCAGCTGGAGGGGAAAAATGCCGCCCCACCGCCTCTCAGCTGTTCCGAGGCTTCCGAGCCTTGCTGACGCTGTGCTCTCTGCTCCCACCACGATGTTCAAGAGGGAGCAGAAAGCCGCCCCTGGAATGGGAGGAAGTTCCCCCAACTGGGCCCGGGTCGCCAGGTGTTCAGGGCAACCCTCAGAGGGTCCCAAAAGGTAGGTCAGTGCCCATCCTCACGCCGCGATCTCAGCTAGCGCCGCCATCTTCCATGCTTACTTCATACAGACAGGAGGTTGAACAAGTAGCCTCGTGGTGTGACCAGAACAATCTGGAACTGAACACACTCAAAACCATAGAAATGGTGGTAGACTTTAGGAGAAACCCTTCCATACTTCCACTTCTCACAATACTAGACAACACAGTATCAACAATAGAGACCTTCAAATTTCTAGGTTCTACTATATCGCAAGATCTAAAATGGACAGCTAACATCAAAAACGTCATCAAAAAAGCACAACAAAGATGTTCTTTCCGCGCCAACTCAGAAAGCTCAAACTGCCCAAGGAGCTGCTGATACAGTTCTACAGAGGAATTATTGAGTCTGCAGACGACTCTGGTTTGGCTCTGCAACCCAACAAGACAGACACAGACTTCAGAAGATAATTAGAACTGCAGAAAAAACAATTGCTACCAACCATTGAGGATATACTGCATGAGTCAAAAAGAGGGCTATGAACATATTTACAGACCCCTCACATCCTGGACATAAGCTGTTTCAACTCCTACCCTCAAAACGACACTATAGAGCTCTGCACACCAGAACAAGTAGACACATTTTTTTCCATTCCCTCAACACTGTCAAACTATTTACTAAGTCTACACTTCTCCTTGTTCCCACCACTCATCTCATTCCATTTATGACTGTATGACTGTAACTTTGTTGTTGGTATCCTTAAGATTTATATTGATATTGTTCCTGATTGCTTATTTGTACCCGATGACTATCATTAAGTGTTGTACCTTATTATTCTTGATGAACATATCTTTCTTTTCTTATGTACATTGAGAGCATATGCACCAAGACAAATTCCTTGTGTGTCCAATCACACTTGGCCAATAAAAAATTCTATTCTATTCTATTCTATTCTATTCTATTCTATTCTATTCTATTCTATTCTATTCTATTCTATTCTATTCTATTCTTCTATTCTGCACATTCTAATATTTTCTTAATTACATTCCCCTCAGATGGAATCTCATCATTTTCCCATTGCTGTGCAAATACAATTCTAGTTGCGGTTAATAAATGCAAGACCAGATATGTAACCTTTTAATCATGTTTTTCCGGTAGAATGCCCAACAAAAATATCTCTGGTTTCAAGTCATGTTGCTTTGTCATTTTTCCCAGCCAAGTATGTCTTTTCATCCAGTATAGCTTTTGGGCATGTCCACCACATGTCCACCACATGAACCAGATGATTGATTACACTTCCAACATTTAGTAGAATTTTTTTTTTTTTTGGCATTTTTAGATGGCATTTTTCCAATCTTGCATTTTATACAGATTTTCTTTATATGCAGTTGACATAGTCAGTTTAATATTTCTATCCCATAGTTTCTGCCATTTATCTAATTCTATTTGCATATCCAAAGTTTTTAGCCCAAAGTTTAGAGCAGGTAAAGGAGATCATTGTCTCCTTTACCTGCTCACCTGTTACCTTAATAAGTAACAATATAATTTTTTTATCAGTTTATCATCTGTTCCAGTTAATATCTGGTCTAGTTCTGTTAACTATTAAAATCATACATGTTAGCATTGTATCTGGGATTTTATCTGCATATGTGGCCACCATGCGATGTCTATCCCTTGGCTATTAAGTTCCTGTTTAGTTTTTAGTTCCCCTTTGTCATTCAACATATCTTTATATCATATATTTTTTTTCCATATTAATAACATTAGGATGTACCGATGCCTTCATAGTGGAAAGCCAGATTGGTATTTTCAAATAGTGTTGTTCTTTTATTTTAAACCAGACTGTTAGCAGTGCATTCCTAACATAATGTCTCTGAAAAGAACTGTATCTTATTCTTCCCATACCATGAGAAAGCGTGACAGCCTAGTTGGAAGTCATGCCCTTCTAATGTTAATAATCTTATGTGTCTCAAACTGATCCAAGGTGAGTACCGAGGCCTGGTAGTACAATTCCCAATTTCGTAGTTCAAAGCCCCCTCTTTTTTTGGTTTCCTGCAACATTTTCAAGCCTATTCTTGCTTTCTTTCCTAACCAAACATATTTTAATATTATTTTATTTAGTTCTTCAAAATATTTTTTCTCCAGTTTTATTGGTATTGTTTGGAATAAGTATAGTAATCTTGGCAAAATATTCATTTTTATAGTAGCTATTCTTCCTGATAGTGACAGTTGTAAATTTTTCCATTTCACCAAGTCTAGTTTAATTTCATATAATTATCCTCTTTAATTGTTGCACATTTTGCTGTTAGTTGTATTCCTAAATATTTCACTTTTTAAACTATCTGTATGTTAATTCTTTCATCAACACTCTTTTTTGTGTATCTGAGATTCTTGACTAAAATCCCTGTTTATTTTCAATCCTGCTACTTCCCCATATTCTTCTATATTTCTAATTAGCTTCAGTCCAGATTCTAAGGGGGGGATCTTCTAATACAGTGGTTCTCAACCTTCCTAATGCCGCGACCCATTAATACAGTTCCTCATGTTGTGGTGACCCCCAACCAGGGGTGGGTTCTAAATTTTTTTACTATCGGTTCTGTGGGCGTGGCTTATTTTGTGGGCGTGGTTTGGAGGTCATGTGACTGGGTGGGCATCGCTAGCTGGTCATGTGACCGGCTGGCCATGGCTATGAGTATAGGACTACTCAGAGGGCTGAAAAAAGTCATTTCTGACAGATCCTCACACTTTTGACTGGTCCTCACACCTATGACCATCCTCACATTTATGCCCGTGCAGCATTCTTAACAACCATGTCACTCATTTCACAACTGCTTCTCTTCACCATGGTGATAAGATAGGGCAAAAAACGTAAAATGTGAGGACAGTCATAAATTCGAGGACTAACTTTTTCAGCCCTCTGTGCACAAAAGGACTACCCAGAGGGCTGAAAAAAGTGATTTCTGACAGGTCCTCACACTTTTGACCGGTCATCATTTATGCCATCATTTATCTTCTAGTCCAGAGATCTCCAACCTTGGCAACTTTAAGCCTGGCAGACTTCAACTCCCAGAATTTCCCAGCCAGCTATGCTGGCTAGAGAATTCTGGGAGTTGAAGTCCACAAGTCTTAAAGCTGCCAAGTTTGAAGACCTCTGAGCTAGGGCTTTGGGGCCAGCCTTTTGGGGAGGGAGTCCCATTCGGAGAGACCCCCTGTCTCTCAGGAAGCATCAGGCCCAGGCAAAGAAAGTTGCCAAGGTTGGAGATCTCTGGACTAGAAACCTCCAAAGGTCCCTTCCAACTCTGTAATTCTGGTATTGACCAGCAAGCACAGTTAAGCTACTTAAATCCTCCAGAGCAGGGGTCCCCAACCTTTTGGACCTCAGGGACCACCAAGTTCATAATTTTAAATTTTGCAGACCACTAATACGAATCCAGTGCACCACTTGCTGAAGCACCTGGACTCTCAGTGACGGGATAGGGTCCTTCAGGCACTCTCCCCCCATCTTTCTCTCTCTCCCCCCCTCTCTCATTCTCTCTTTCTCTCCCCCTCTTTCTCCCTCTCTCCCCCACTCTCTCTCTCATTCTCTTTCTCTCCCTCCTTTCTCTCTCCCCCACTCTCTCTCTCATTCTCTCTCCCCTTCTCTCTCTCCTCCACTCTCTCTCTCTCATTCTCTTTCTCTCCCCCTTCTCTCTCCCCCACTCTCTCATTCTTTCTCTCTCCCTTCGCCCTCTCCCCCACTCTTTCTCTCGCTCTCTCCCCCTCTTTCTCTCATTCTCTTTCTCTCTCCCCCTCTTTCTCTTTCCCTCTCTCTCCCCCACTCTCCCCCACTTTCTCTCTTTCATTCTCTTGCAGGGGGCAGATCTGGTGTCTGCAATGGAGAGCAAAATCCAGCTTCTTCTCTCTGCTGTAAGTGCAGCATCAGGATTCCGCCTTGGTATATTTGCGGCGCAAGGGAGCCCTCATTTCCTGCCAACTCGGAGTGGTAAATAGCGTCTGGTTTGGGGAGCAGCTGGATTTTGCTCTCCATTGCTCTCTCGGCCCCCTGCAAGCTCTCATCTCTCGAGAAGCCCAACCAAAGTTTCCCGCACCACTTCAGGGAGCGCTCCTCGAGAGACGAGAGCTTGCAGGGGGCTGAGAGAGCAATGGAGAGCAAAATCCTGCTGATCCCCAAACCAGACGCTGTTTACCGCTCCAAGCCCCAAGCGGCAAGAGAGGAGGGCTGCCTTGTGCTGCAAATATACCAAGGTGGAATCCTGATGCCAAACTTACAGTGGAGAGAAGAAGCCGGATTTTGCTCTCCATTGCAGACACCAGATTGTATTGCACCACCTGCAAAAATGCAAAAATTTCCAAATGTAGCCCTGCCCTCTAACAGCCCTCCTGATGTTCAACTGTTGTCTCTCAAGGAGGATATTTACTTGGCCATCTTCATGCTTGAAAGGATTCTACAGTGTAACAGCAGATGTCTCCCACCTTGGCAGCTTTAAGACTTGTGGACTTCAACTCCCAGAATTCTCCACAATTCCCCAGAATGGGCTAGGCAGGAGTTGAAGTCCACAGGTTGTAAAAGAGCCAAAATTGCCCAGCCTTGGGCTAGGGTAGGCTGATGCCACATGGGTGGGAGGCGGGGCAAGGCGAGGGGCAGATGAGCCAGCAATTTAACAAACAGTTTGGTGTGCTGCGAGGCCAATAAATTGCAAAAAAACACCAAACCGTTTGTTAAATTACTGGTTTGCCCACCCCTCGCCCCACCCCACCCCCACTATTGGCAAGGGGCGGGGCGAACCAGCAATTTAACAAACAGTTCGGCCAAACCACCTAGAACTGGCAGAATCCCACCACTGGTTTGTTTCCCTCTAGCCATCAGCTGGGACTCAGGAGGCAGCAATAGATTGGGAGTGGGCGGGGTAAGCGACCGGCGATCCAACAGAAGCAGAGGGTGAGGGTGAGTGAAGGCGTGGGGAGGGGGCGAGAGAGGGCTTTGGCAATCCCTGTGAAATGGCCGTTCGACCCCCAAAGGGGTCACGACCCCCAGGTTGAGAACCGCTGTTCTAATATAAAGACCAAGTCTAATGCTAATGCCTATAGTTTGTATTTCTCTTTTTAAATTTCCATTCTTTTTATTTTTTTCATCTTGCCAAATGTTCCTGGTTAACACTTCCAAAGTCAATATGAATAGCAGGGGAGACAGTGGACATCCCTGTTTGGTGCCTTTCTTGATATCGAAGTTCTCTGTCATGTCTCCATTTACTATCACCTTGGCTGATATTGCTTTGATCATATTAATAAATCTCTCCCCAAAGTCCATATATTTTAGTTGTGCTATCATGAATTGCCAATTAACGTTGTCAAATGCTTTTTGTGCATCTAGAAACATCAATGCCATTTGTTTTCCAGGGTGTATTTCATAATACTCCAATGTATTTAGAATCATTCTCATACTATTTTTGATCCGTCTCCATTATGAACTGGATCTATAAATTCATTCAATTTTTAAAAAAAATCTCTCTGTTATTATTGAAGCAAATATTTTATAGTCCACATTCAATAAGGATATTGGCCTATAGTTCTTTAACTTGTTAAATCTGAGTCATCTTTCGGTATGAGGATAATATTTGCTTCCATCCATGAGTTTGGTATTTTTGCTTCTAGTAATACTTCATTGTAAACTTCTACCATCACTTAATAATGGACTTAATACCTCTTCTAGATGTTTATAGAATTCTGCCAGTAGCCCATTAGGCCCTGGTGTTTTATTGTTTTTTTGTCTCTTAATCGCTTCTGCCATTTCCATCATAGTTATCCATTCATTCAACATATCCTTAACTGTATCCGATTGGGAAGTTCAAATTGTTCCAAATATTGTTGTATTTTATTTTCCAGAATTTCCTCAAAACGACACTATAGAGCACACCAGAACAGCTAGACACAAGAACAGTTTTTTCCCGAATGCCATCACTCTGCTAAATAAATAATTCCCTCAAAACTCTCATCATTTTTTTAAAAAGTTTTTGGGAATGTTTTCCTGGCTTTTTTACCTATTTTACTGCTCAGATTCTGTGTCTACAATTGCATTAAAGTCTCCTACCACACAAATATTTTCATTTTCCAATTCTATGATTATCTTGTTTATTCCTTGTTTATTCCGCCAAGCCGGACTATCAACACAATAGTTTTAAATTGGGTATTTAAATTTATTGGGGTTTTAAATTTGAGCCACCTATTTAATTATTTTAAATTTTATACTGTTGTTTTGTCTGTGTTTTTAAATAGGCTGTACACCACCCTGAGTCCTTCGGGAGAAGGGCGGTATAGAAATAAAATTATTATTATTATTATTATTATTATTATTATTATTATTATTATTATTAGGTGCATATATTCTTAGTAATTTTGTTTCTTCTTCCATTGTTTACTTATAGATAGGTTTGGTTGTCCTAGCTGATCTTATTTCTCTCTGTTCTTTCTGTTTTGCTCCTTCTCTTTCCCGTCTCTATTTTTCCTCTGTTTGCATTTCTTCTTGTTACCTTCTGGTGTCACTTCTAATATTTCTGCTTGCTCCCTTTTCTACCTCCTGCGCTGTGAAGTACTGATAATAAAATTGTCCACTCCGACAAAAAAAATAAAATACTTAGGAATATGGTTAACAAATAAAGGTTCATCGACTACAATAAATTAATACTACGGATAAAGAAAGACTTCAAATTTTGGAGTAAATTACAACTATACTTTTTAGGAAAAATAGCATCAATTAAAATGAACGTGTTACCACGAATACTGTTCTTATTCCAACTAGTACCCATAAAATTAGGAAAAAACTTTTTAAAAGAGCTAAATAAATTAATAGCAAACTATATTTGGCAGGGGGAAAAAATCAAGAATCAAAATACAATCACTGCAAGATAGTAGAGAAAAAGTAGGATTTGGACTCCCAGATTGGGAAATTTACTATAAAGCAGCATCATATATATATATATATATATTTAATTTGATTTATATGCCACCCTTCTCCGGAGACTCAGGGCAACTTACAATGCGTTAAGCAATTATATGGATCAAAGACTGGATGGAATTACAAAACAAAAGAATTTTAACATTAGAGGGATACAATTTATAGAGAGGGTGGCATGCCTTTTTATGGGAGGGAAAAAATAGACAACATAACTATTTTCAATGATATTTAATCAGAGATGCACTACTATAAACATGGCAAGAGATAAAAAAGAATCACTATGATAAAATTCCAGAATAGTTATCCACAATGGAGGCACAAATTTACCCAAATGCATTAAACCAGTGATGGCTAACCTTTTTGCCGTTGCGTGCCAAAAGCAGGGGCAGCATGAGGGGGTCGCACGCATGTGTGTCCATAATTCAATGCCCCTCCATTCCCCCCCCACTTTTGGCATGTGACAGCAAAAAGATTACTGGTGGGGGAACTTCCGGTTTGCTTCCTGTCGCCGAAAGACGGTCCCGTTTTTGGACCGCCAGCCCCACTGCCTGTTAGAGCCACTTCGATCAAGAGAAGCGGCTCGGACGTTCCCGAATCCTGAAGGATTAGTGGAAGAGAGTGGGTGAGAAGCAGGTTGAACCCCTGTGAGCCCCCAGATAGCTATTGTTTGCTTCTGGGGAGGAAACAGGTGCAGCTCCCTTTCAGCTCGCCAAGACTCCAGACAGCGTGGGACAAGTCTACCCAGCGTAGAACAAGGCGGCAGGAGCAACCTTGCTATTGAAAACAAAGCAAATTCAAACAACCAGGGTGGAATAACAACTTGAACCTCGAAACTGCAAGTATTACTAGCCCTGTGATTAATTTTAAAACAGAAGAGTGAATGAGTGAAAGTCTCTTGAAAATGGCGCCCGGCTTCAGCGTTAACGAGCTGAAAGCGAGAGTGGATTAGCAAAGCTATTTCAACTAGCTACAAAGTTGCACTGTCTGTAACAAGTGGAGGAAAAGAAAAAATTTTTTAAAAAAAAACAAGCCTGATTTTGCTTCAATTTCACTCTTAATTTGACTAAACCTGGGGGAATTTTTTAGAGGACTTTGTGGTGGAGGAAAGAGAAAAAGGATTTCCTTTTTTGGAAAAGCTAGCCTACGTGGCAGGATGGCTTCTAAGCAGACTAAACAGGAAGGGAAGGCGGCAGGGGGGGGATCCCCCACACATAAACCTGAACAGCAGCCTCCCAGCCAGCAGAGCCAGAAAAAAGAGATTGATCTTGAAAGTTTAAAGGATTTCATTACTCAGGCTTTGATGAGGCAAGATGAAAATTTGGATGAGAAGTTTAAAAAGTCACAACAGGAAATTAAGCAGGAGATTAAAGAAATTAAAGAGGTGGTGCAAGAAAAATATGACAAGGTGACTAAAAAATTAATGACAGTAGTGACTGGATTGTCAGAAGCAATTATTAAAACTGATTCTAAGGTGGAAGAATTTAGATCAGAAATGGATGTCAAAATGAAGGAGACTGACTATAAAATCTTTGATGCTGACAATAAAATGCAGAGACTTGAAAATGAAATTACAATGATGCAGTTCAGGTCTATGGAATTTGCCATAAGGCTGAGAGGCATAAAAGAGAATGACAGACAAGACCTGAGACAGACTTGTGCTGATGCTCTAGCTGTGTTGTTAAAGATTAGCCCTGAAGAGATTTTTTGCAAAATGGATAAAATCTACAGAGTGAATTCGTGGGTGGCCAGACAAAGACAATTGCCTAGAGATGTGGTGATATATTTTACAGACAGAAGAATGAGAAATGATATTTTGCAAAAGTCTTTTCTCTCTGCTGTGCAAGTGGAGGGAAAGGAGATTGGAGTTTATAAAGAGCTACCACCTAAGATGTTAAAAGATAGAAACGATTTTGGATTTCTAGTGAATGAATTAAAAAAACAACAAATTCCATTTCGGTGGGATGCTCCAACTGGCATAATTTTTAGGTATAAGGGAGAAAGATACCGATTAAATACCGTTGAGAAGGCGGAAGAATTTTATTCTAATGTCTTTAAAGAGAGCTCACCATTCCCACGTACATCTTCGGTGTTGGAGATAAAGGAGAGTGATAAGGAGAAGCAATTCCAGCAAGAGATGGAAGAGCAGCCTAAGCAGCTGGAACTAGAGGCAATGGAAATGCAGGGAGCTACAAGAGGTTTTCTGGATGAGCCCCTGCTAGATCTTCCTTCGAAAATTGTGATTGAACCACCTAAGACTACAAGAGAAGTGGCTTTGGACCTAGCCCGGATGTGTGAAGCTAAAGATCAGCGTATAACCCGAGCAATTTCTAAGCAACTCAAAGAAAAACAACAACAGGAAAGGCCCAAGCCACAGCAATATAAGAAAGGAGCCAAGAGCAATATACAAGAATGTGAAGCCATGGGGGGAGCAAAGCCGAAGACTACTGACTCGGAAAATCTTCGGCAAATGTGCTTGTCGCTTCAAAAAAGTGTACATGACGATTAAGTTTTTATCTTGGAACGTGAATGGATTAAATTCACCACAGAAAAGGAAGAAATTATTTACATACTTGAGACAATTTAACAATGATATAATTTGTTTACAAGAAACTCATGTTAGAACACAAGATCAAAAATACCTGATAAATTCAAGATTAGGAACACATTTTATAGCTTCAAATTTGGAAAAAAAGAATGGTGTGGTTATTTATATAAATAAAAGACTGTCAGCTAAAATTATAGAAGCAGATGAAGGTTTATAGCAATTGAACTGCAAGTGGCCTAATTCTAGTGATTGGAATTTATGCTCCTAATCAACAACAGGATAATTTTTACAAAACTTTGCATTCTAAAATATTGCAATGGGATTACAGATCTATTTTAATCATGGGAGATTGGAATGGAGTAATTGATTCTAAAATAGATAAAAAGAGTTCTGCAAAGTCAAGGATTAGACTACCACAGACTTTTTTTGATATGAAAGAAGATTTGGAATTAAAAGATATCTGGAGAATACATAGCCCAAAAGAATTGGACCTTACTTTTTTTTCAGATAGACACAGATCCTTTTCTAGGATTGATTTTATTTTACTATCAGCTGACTTACTTGTAAAAACAAAAAGAACAAAGATTTTTCCAAGGACTTTAACTGACCATAGCCCGGTATGGATAGAAATTGAGATGGGAAAGAGTGAGAGAAGATCATGGAGATTAAATGAAAATCTGTTTAGATATGAAAAAAATATAATAGAACTTAAAAAGCAGATGAAAGAATTTTTTTGAAATGAATTTGAATAAGGGTACCCCCATTGAAATCGTGTGGGATGCGAGTAAAGCGTCTATGAGAGGGGTACTCATTCATATGAACTCTAAACACAAATTGAATCGACAAAAGAAAAGATCTGAAATGGAAGCAGAAATAAAGAATAAAGAACAGTTACTTATAAAAAACCCAACAGATGAAAGAATACGAGGAGCTATAAAACTTCTGAAAGATCAATTTCAAATGCTTATGGCGGAACAAAAAGCAACAAATTTACAATTTGCGAAACACAACACATTTTGCAACGCTAATAAATCGGGCAGATGGTTGGCTTATACACTAAGGAAGAAGCAGAGTACACGGATCATTGATAGTATTGATACTGGAGGGAAGGAAATTTCCCAACAAAAATTAATTAAAGAAGTTTTTGTAGATTATTATACTAAATTATATGCCAAAGATGATACACACAGTGGACTTATAGAGAAATATATAGAAAATAAAAGAGTTACAAAAATTACCAGTCAACAAAAGGAGAGAATGAATTATCCTATAACAGTTGAGGAGATTATTGCCGCAATTAAACAATTGAAAACTGCTAAAGCTCCTGGGACGGATGGCTTAACTGCGGTGTACTATAAAACCTTACAAGCAGAAATTATTAAACATCTTAAAGATTTATTTTGTAGCATACCACAAGGGGGTAAAATACCCCCATGGAAAACAGCTTATATTTCATTGATACCGAAAGAGCAAATAGGTCCTAAAAAACCTGAGAATTTTAGACCAATATCTCTTCTGAATAATGACTATAAAATATTTGCAAAAGTATTAGCCAACAGGTTGATGCCAGTTATTCAAGAGGTGATTCATTGTGACCAAGCGGGATTTATAGAAGGCAGATACATGAAGGACAATGTAAGGCAAGTTATAGATTTACTGGAATATCTTGAGAAGAATAAACAGATCTCTGCAGTGCTAGGTCTTTTTGGATGCGGAGAAGGCCTTTGATAGAGTGGATTGGAATTTTCTACTAAAGACTTTAAAAAAGATGGACTTTGGGGAACAATTTATACAGGCGGTTTCAGCAATCTATCAAGAACAAAAGGCACAGATTATTATTAATGGAAGTTTGACAACAGACTTCAATATTGAAAAAGGAACAAGACAAGGTTATCCGTTATCCCCATTGTTTTTTATTTTAACGTCTTACTGAATACAATAGGAGATTCAAATATCTTGAAAGAAATAGTGATAAGGCAAGAGGATTACAGAATAAAGGCATTTACAGATGATCTGGTTGTTACCCTAACACAGCCGATGGAATCAATAATCCAGATGAAAGACATTATAAAAGATTATGGTATAGTATCAGGATTTAGATTGAACCAGAAGAAAATTAAGATGATAGTTAAAAATATGACACAAGATCGAAAACAGGAACTTGAAAGCACGGCAGGTTTTGAGATAGTATCAAAGGTTAAATATCTAGGAGTTCAGGTTGCAGAATCAAATATGAAACTGTTTCAAAATAATTATGAGGTGTTGTGGCGAGATGTACAGAAAGATATGGAGACTTGGAAAAAACTGCAGCTGTCTTTACTTGGAAGAATAGCAGCAGTTAAGATGACCATTTTGCCAAGATTTCTTTTTTTGTTTCAAATGATTCCGGTGCTTAAAAGTGATAAACAATTGAGATAATGGCAAAGAGGACTGAATAAGTTTGTTTGGAATGAGAAAAAGCCGAGAGTTAAACTGAAAATTATGCAAGATGTTCCAGAAAGGGGAGGCCTTAAACTTCCAAACCTACAATTATATTATGAAGCAGCAGCTTTGACGCAAGCAAGTGATTGGTTTGGAGGGAAAAAGACTGGAATATTGAACATAGAAAGTTTTGATCTTGAATTTGGTTGGCATGCTTACTTATTTTATGAGAACAAAGTGGATAAAGTATTTAAAAGCCACATACTTAGAGACTCTTTGATGAGAGTTTGGAAGAAGCACCGACTCAAATGGGATTACAAAATACCGTTATGGCTGGATCTTGGTCATATTATGTGGAATACAAATATAATGTCACTCGGGGGAGGGGGTTATATAAAGAAGTTCTTTTTGCAGATGCGGGCAGATGGCAACTGAAGACTTTAGAAACGCTGTTGGAAGAAGGGATTAATTTAACTTGGTTACAGTATAATCAACTTCAAGTGAGATGGAAAGAAGACCAAAAAACTGGTATAATGATGCATGAGGAGGAATTGGTTAGACATATAAAAGAGAAAGGTCCAATGCATATTAAAAGGGTATATAATGTTTTGTTAGAAAGGGATTCAGAAACTGAATTGGTTAAAGATTGTATGATAAAGTGGGCACAAAATTTTGCAGAACCAGTGATGTTGGAAACATGGGAAAAAATATGGGTTCAGAATGTTAAATTTACACAGTCGCAGAATTTGAGGGAAAATTTTTACAAAATGTTTTATAGATGGCATTTAGATCCTAAGAAATTGTCGTGCATGTACCCTAATGTTCAACCAAAACGCTGGAGATGCGATTGCCTAGATGCCACATATTATCATATGTGGTGGACCTGTAAGAAAGTGAAGGTTTTTTGGATAAAAATTTGGTGGGTTATGCAGAATGTTTTGAAGAAAAAAAATCAGTTTTCTCCACAATTGTTTTTGTTCGGTATAGTTAAGGGTTTTACATTGGGTGAAACAAAGTTGATATTGTATATGATAACAGTAGCGAGATTATTGATAGGTCAATATTGGAAAAATGAAGTTATGCCTACTATTATGGACTTTGAAGATGGCCAGTTTTGCAGAGATGGCGAAGATTTCAGCATATTTAAAAGATTGCTCACAAGAGACTTATGTGTGAGAGTGGAAAAAGTGGATAGATTATGTGCAGAATAAATATCAAACTAGGAAATACCAGATAGCTTTTAACTGAAAGTATTATATAGGGATAGAATAATAGAATTTTGTGAGGATGTGAAAAATATACAGGGGGTGGACGGATTCAAGTTTTATAAAAAGGGGATTTTGATTTGGATTATAATTTGAGGAAGTCTGGGGGGGAGGGGAGGTTAGGGGGAGTTAGGGAGGGTTAGGGAGGTCAGGGAGGGAGGGGGGGAAATTGGGGAGAAAATGTAATTGTAAAACTTTTTCAATAAAAAAAAAAGATTACTGGTGGGCCTGATAAGCCCGTTTTTCACCCTCCCCAGGACCCAGGGGCTTTCTTGGAGCCTGGGGAGGGTGAAAACGGCCTTCCCCCCCAGAAGCCCTCCAGAGGCCGGAAATGGCCCATTTCCCGACTTCTGGTGGGCCCAGAAGGCCCAAAAATCAGCTGGCCGGTGCACGCATGCATGCTGGAGCTGAGCTAGGGCAACGCTTGTGTGCCCACAGATATGGTCCGCCTGCCACCTGTGGCACATGTGCCATAGGTTCGCCATCACAGCATTAGACATTGACATATAGATTTAGATGTAAATCTACATAAATCGACATATAGATTAAGATATAAATATTTGTTAAATAGTCAAGGCAGGAATTAAACAAGGCAGGAATTAAAAGAACAGGGTACAGACATTGATTGGTGGCCTTACATGCAAATAAAATCTAGATATAAAACAGATTTGATACAATACTCTTTGATTCCAAAGAGAAATACATGAATGATAAAATCCTCCAAGGCACAGAAGATAAATTGATAAAAAAAATTATAACTACTGTATCTATTAAGATACAAATTGGAAGAGGAGGTAGTTAAGGAAAATATGATAATTGGGCAAAAAATGTTGGATATAACATTGAATTGGACAAATGGGAGAAATTATGGAACAAAAATTATAAACTGACAATGTCTGTATCCTATAAAGAAAACATATACAAAAAGTTTTAGAGGTGGCATTTGCCACCAGCCAGACTGGCAAAGATGTTTCCCAATATGTGCTGGAAATGCAAACAGCAAAAGGGAATGTATTACCACATGTGGTGGTCTTGTCATAAAGTGAAACAATATTGGAGTAAAATCAGATCACAATTAGAAGAAATAACCAAACAACATATAGAGATGAGGCCAGAAATATTTTTACTAGGAATACTCCCAGGGTCATATAAAAAAGAAATACAATATTTAATTATTCATATTATCACAGCAGCAAGAATAATCTATGCACAGAATTGGAAAAACAATAATATACCAACCAAAGATAATTTGATTAGAAAAGTTTTGGAATTCTAAATTTATTTGGCAAGGTAAAAAATCAAGGATTAAGTTTAGGATGATGCAGGAACATAGAGGGGGATTTGGACTCCCAAACTGGGAGCTTTATCATCAGGCAGCCATTCTGATATGAGTGAAGGATTGGATCGCCCTGAAAAGGAGGTGGCTATTGGTGGCAGAAGGCCACGGCCTTCAACACGTTTGGCATCACTTTTTATGGCCAGGACAGTCAACCTGACTGAGGTATTTTTGGAATCATTATTTACGTAGGACCCTATGGGATACCTGGGAAAGACTTAGGAGAAAGTTGTATCTGAAGATACCATGTTGGATTTCGACCCAGGAGGCCCTGGTATACCCGACGTTATATAAAGGAGAGAAGGTCTTGACCTATGAAGACATAGGGCAGAATGAAGACACAGAAAAACTGAGGTCGGAGGGGTGTAATATAGACTGGTGGGCCTATACCCAAATACACTCAAGGTGGAAGAAAGATCAGGAGAGTGAAGGGATATATCATGGGAAACAAGAATTGGATAAAATATTGTTAGGTAATGACAGGAAAGTTTTATCGAGATGCTATTCTTCCTATTATCATTGAAAGTGGGGGAGGAAGTCGTCAAAGACTCCATGATTGCCTGGGGGCGAAATATGGGTTATTCATTGGATTTTCAAAAATGGGAGGAGATTTGGCTTAAAAATTTAAAATTAACTATGGTGTCCTCTTATAAAGAAAATATTTATAAGATGGTTTATAGATGGCACCTATCTCCAGCAAGATTAGCTAAAATGTTCCCCGGGACATCTCCACAGTGCTGGAAATGTGGGCATAGCAATGGAACCTACTTCCACCAATGGTGGGCATGTCCGCTAGCAGCTAAATATTGGATGAAAATACGACAATGGTTGCTTGAAGTTACACACTGTAGAGTGGAACTGAAACCTGAAACCTTTCTGTTGGGGGCTAGACCCGCAAATATTGGATTGACTAAATGTATCTGATGTTGCACATAATCACTGCAGGGAAACTGGCATTCGCACAAGAATGGAAGAATGAAGACTTACCAACGGACTCAAAAATAATTTATAAAATCATGGAATGTGTGGAATCTGACAGACTTACAAAACTGATCAAGGGTAAAAGAGATTTTATTTCTTTTACCTCTATTATTTCAACCTCTATTATTTCCCAGTTCCAGTTGCTCAGTTGCTAAAATCTATATCCAGTCAAGAAGCTACAGTGTTTACAGCTTACACTGTTTCCACTCTCTTTCTCTGTAGTTCTCTCTATAAACAATTCCCAGGTGCAGACATTTTATCTAAGTCTTATGACAGTCTTGTAACAATGTTTTTCCAATAAGCTGCCAGAGGTCACACTTTCTTTTCTTCACTTTTTCTCACTTTCCCTATGGGCTTTTTCTGGCCAGTAGATGGTGCTGTTGCTCTATTTCTCTTCTACTCCTCTCCTTTAACTTTGTTTTGCATATGTTTTTTTTTCCCCTTTAAAGTTCCGGAGCCCAAGTTTTATAGTCCCAAATAAAGTTTTAGTTCAGTAAAATCCAAATAATATAATCCTTAGGTTAACAAATCTGATTTTTCTCTTTTAGAATTTATAACTTCCAATTATCCAAACAGTTCAAAGTTCTTATTCAGATCTCTTTCAGCTTTGTGCTTATTTGCCACTATTTCCAGGGATAGGACCACCCTCTTATTTTTTAGCTCCACTATCACTCAGTCAGTTTTAAAAGGGGCAATTTTGACAGAAGTTAGAAAATTCTCACCCATCCACCACACTGTTCTTCAAGCTTTCCTCATTCTTCTCCATTTGGGCTGTCACAGCCTTGGACGGCACGCAATGGTCATCTTTTCCTCCTTGCTGGATTGAGCGCTTCCCCTGGATCAGACAAGGAGTTAGCGATCTCCTTGTGATTTACGGGTGTCTCCTCTCTTCTTCACCACCCCTCCAAGGTGGCTTAGGTCCATTAGGACCCTCCAAGAGGAAGGGGAATTCAGCGAACTTCCATAAAGCCCTACGGAAGAGTCGTCATTTCATTGCAATGTCTTCTCCGCCTCTCCTACTGGCCCACCTTTCAAAAGGCAAGATTTTTTCTAAGATGGAGTTGCAGGAAGCCTATCACCAAGTCAGGATTCGGGAGGGGGATGAGTGGAAGATGGCTTTTAAGTGCCCAATGGAGTGTTTCCAGTTTAACATGCTCCCGTTTGGGCTCCAAAGGGCCCCTGCAGGGTTCATGCAGCTGATAAATGCATGATAGATGCTGCATGAAAACTTATACAAAGGTATTTTGGTGTACCTTGATGGCATTCTGATATATACCAAAACAAAAGCTGAGCACATAAAGCTGGTCTGGGCAGTCTTGAAAAAACTCTGAGCCACCAAACTTTGCTAAGCTCTCAAAATATGAGTTCCACAAAGACAAAATAACTACCTGGGGTCACTGGATCTTGCACCAGGGGGTTGAAATGGACCCGGAAAAAGTGTGATTGGTGTTAGCCACATGCACCCGAAGACAGCTACAAAGCTTCCTAGGGTTCGCAAATTTCTATAGGCAATTCATCCCATCATTTGCCCAAATCGCCCTCCCTATCACTAACTTGTTGAGAACCATGGGGCTTAAACCCAGCCAACCACTAAAGTAGAACATGGAATGCCAAGCGGCATTCAAGCTCAAAAAACTCCTCAGCCGAGCCAGTGTTGAATCACCTGGACCTGGAAAAATCCTTTGTAATTCAGTCCAATGCCAGCGATGTGATAGTGGGGGCTGTGGTGCTTCAGGAAAAACGGGGGGGGGGGGTCAACTATAGCCCTGTGCATACACATTGAAAAAACTAACCAAAACTGAGCAGTATTGAGCAATATGGGAGAAGGAAGCATTTGCAATTAGATGGAGCTCTCCTCATTTGGTAGCACTTCCTGGAAGGGAATAAAATCCCTTTCCAGGTATGAATCGACCACAAGAATCTGGAAGCTCTAAAGACCCCATCGAAAATGTCCCCCAAGTAAGCCCGTTGGGCCCATACCTTCAGCAATTTAACTTTATCCTCCGCTATTTACCAGGGGAGAAAAACATCCTGGCAGATGCTTTGTTCAGACTGCCACAGTATAATAGTGTGAAGACAGAAGTAGTTAAACCCATGCTCCCTGCATCGCAATTTGGGCCATCAAAAAAGGCACTAGGTCTTATTTTCAGGGTAGTCTTATTTTTCCCCATGAGACTAGCACAGCCACACATCCCAAAATGCTTCATCCGAAGCCTTTAGCCTTGCAATCCTGCGCAGGGAAGGCAGAAGTTTGTTCTGAAGCTGCAGCAGAGTGTTGCAGTGTGAAGCCTCCGTGGGTAACATTGTGTTCCATGTCTTGCTCCAACAAGAGGGCTGCAGACTGCGGGCTCGGCCAAAGAACACAGGGTTTTGGGGGGTGATCTCCCCCTCCCTCTTCTGTCCTGCTGCAGGGCAGCCATGGAGCTTTCACAGGGCAGCACAACCGCTGATGAAGGGGGCCCTGGCAGGCCAGTGGCAGAGATGCTCTGGAGATCTGGGCCAAGTTGCCCCACACCAGGCAGGAGCAGCCCAGCTGTGGGCCCCTACCAGGCCAGCAGCAGGAAGTATAGCAGGTGCAGCAGGCCCAGTAGCCAGGCAGAGGCGGGGGGACCTGATTCTGACACGCCGCACGGCCTTCTGCCTCATCATAGCAGCAGCCTGAGCAAGACCCATGCTCCAGGTCTGGCAGAGTGCAAACCAGGTCACCGCCTGCTCCAGAGCCGTAAGGTGAGCTGCGGAAGAGAGGAGCCTTCAGCTGAGAGATTGCCTGGTCAGGGGTGAAATGTTCCCGGTTCGGACCGGATCCCCCGATCCAGTAGCGATGGTGGCGGGTGGTTCGGAGAACCAGTAGTAAAAATCCCTGCATCCCCCCCACCATGCCCAGCTGAGCCACAGGATCATCAGAGGCTTTTTTTTTTACTTTTTACTTTTAAAAGCATTTTTTCTACCTGTTCCCATGAAAAAATGCTTTTAAAAGTAAAAAAAAAAAAGCCTCTGATGATCGTGCGGCTCAGCTGGGCTAGTCAGAGGCTTTTCAAAGCATTTTTTTCTGCAACCTCTTGGCCGAAGAGGTGGTAAAAAATGCTTTGAAAAGTCTCTGATGATCCCAGCTGAGTTTCCTGATCGGCAGAGAGGTATTTTTTAAAATGCCTCTCTGACGATCCCAGCTGAGTTTCCTAATCTGCAGAGAGGTACTTTTAAAACAACCTCTCTGACGATCCCAGCTGAGTTTCCTGATCAGCAGAGGCTTTTCAAAGCATTAGAAAAAATGCTTTGAAAAGTTAAAAAAAAAAAAGTTGGCCACGCCCACCCAGTCACATTACCACCACCCCAACAAGCCACGCCCACAGAACCGGTAGTAACAAATTTTACATTTCATCCCTGTGCCTGGTGCCACGGGCATGGCTGGGACTGGTAAGAGTGCATCTCCAGGTGCCCAGAGAGACAGAATGACAGGTATCTTCCAGTCCTCACTGGCTCAGCTGATCTGCGGTCATGATTAAGGGGCCCAGTTGCCATGAGGTGACCAGGGAAGGGAAGGTTTGTCTTCTGTGCTGGCCATGCCTACCCCTTCTCTAGGGCTTATTTTTGGGGTAGGACTTATATTAGGCCCACCCCAAAAATCAGGCTAGCACTTATTTTCGGGGCAGGTCACATTTTCGGAGAAACATGGTAGCAGCATGAGTCATCACAAGATTGCAAGCAAAGGAGGACACCCCCCCCCCCGCTGTGGACAATACCATCACTATAGCCTTTAAGCAGGCCCTAGAGCAGGACGAGTGTTTTCTTGACCACAAAAACACTTGCTCCATGCAAGATGGGTGGGAGGAAAACTCTTATGTCCCAGTTAGCAAAAGACTAAAAACCATGCAGGCGTGCCATGACTCCAAATTGGTAGGGCATTTTGGGTTTGTAAAAACTCTGCATCTCCTGAAATGACAATTTTGGTGGCCATTCCTTAAAAAGAAAATTGAAAGTTACATTGCTAGCTGCTCCTCCTGCACAGAGGCAAAGTACAGGTAGGGAAAAATCCCTGGTCTTTTACAGGTGGTGCCTGATCCTTCAGTACACTGGAGATTTCTAATGGGAAATGATAGAAATCCCAGAGAGCTCCAGAAACACAGTAATTTGGGTAGTGATAGACCTTTTTTCAAAACAGGTCCACGTTGTCCCGTGCCATAAAATCCCAACAGCCAAAACTCTAGCAAAACTGTTCTTACTTCACATATACTGCTTACATGATGCTCCATGCTGTATTATATCAGATTGGGGGGTCCAGTTCACCTCCAAATTCTGGAAAGCTTTTTTGGACCTTTTGGGAACTGACCAGGGCCTCAGTTCTAGTCACCATCCTGAAACGAATGGGGTGATGGAACACGTTAACTTGGTTCTGGAACAATACTTCCGATGCTTTATTAGCTACCAACAGGATGACTGGATTGACCTATTGCCATTTGAGGAGGTAGCATACAACAATTCAGTGTACACCAACATGGGTTTTACCCCATTCCAAGTAGCCAAGAATTTAACCCAATGCCTGAACTACCCGCTACTGAACCAACAACCCCCTTCCTAAAGGAGTGGATCAGTCAGCTAAAGATCACCTGGCCCTTGGTTCACAAAGCCCTAGGCAAAGCAAAAGCAGCTTATGAGGCTCAGGCAGATAAAAAGAGAGTGGAGCCTAAACCATTTAAAGTTGGGAATCGAGTCTACCTTTCCACTCAGTTCTTTTCAGTCCTGCAACCATCTAAAAAACTTAGACCAAAATTCTTAGGACCACTCCCCATCACCCGCATAATTAACCCGGTCACAAGGGACCTGCAATTAACCAAGTCATTGTGGCAAGTGCACCCAATCTTTCTGTCATGGGTAAATGCCTTATTCTTGAATGGGGGAAATGTGTGCTCATAGAATATCAAGGGTTAATTTATTCTTCCTTCCTTAATGTATTCATCTATAACCACTCCTACTCCCTAATCCCGCCTCATTGATATAAAAGGGGATACACGCTCCTCCTCCTTGCTTCTATCTGCAATCACTCAGTGAATATAGAATGCCTGCTGTAAATAAACAATACTTTGTTTGAATACTATAATTCTGAATTCTTTATTGAGTCCGATCCTCGAATTACGGCAACAATTTGGTAGCAGAGGATGGTTGGCTGACTCAATAAAAAACAGACATGCCAAAGAAAGAAAACTCCAGAAACAAAAGAGAAAGACCCAACACCAGGGCACACAACAAAGAAATGGAAACAGATCAAGAAATGATCGATGAATCTACAACTATAATGACAAGAGAATCTGAAAACTCCACTACAGACAACGAAGAGGTAATCGATGAACCCGATGACCAAGAAGCGAGCGAGATAGAAAACAACACTCTCAGATCAGAAATACTAAGACTGCTGAAAAGCCAAAAAGACAACAAAAATCTCATCACGAACTCCAAGACATCATAAAAGATAGCGGAGCAGCGAGAGAAAATCACACCAACGCACCAGAATCTACAGATCTCAAAATGGTAAGCGAATTACCTATAGATGAGAGTGTAACTAAAAGAAAGACTAACGGTCCCGCGCAAAATTTTGAATGGCAGCCATCTTGGTTTCAACAGACCAGCAAAATGGCCGAATCAGAACCAATCAGAAAGCAGAGTTCAAAATGGCTGGCGCGAAAAGCTTTACACAGCATGAAAAAGAAAAAAGAAAAATCCTATTCTTCAGAAGAATCTGATACAGACACCGAAGAAGCACCAACCGAACTGCAAATCGAAACAGCTATGAAAACACTTTTTGCAACTTTTGGTCCGAATTTAAAAATATCAAAAAAATCGACGAAAACAACAAAGGCAGCCGATCAAACAGCGAAGAAAAGACAAGCAGCACAATCCAAAAGCAAAGACGCAGAAGCAAGCAAGCAAATGTCTTGGCATCTATCCACTTCAACCCGGACGACAAGAACACCAACGCCCGAACCCAGAGAACCTTGCAAGTACTCGCCCACACCACAAACTGTTCCGGGAGCCAGAAGCCTCAACCAAGACGACTTCGATGGAAAGAAGCAAGCCCTGATCATCGCCTGGACGCCTAAAGTCAAGCCAGAGAGCGAATCATCAGAAGAAGAACACTATGAGGGAGCTACAGTGACGAGAACCTCTTCTGACAGCTTCAGGAACGAAATGAACAACGCGCATGCGCAAATACACGCAGATGAATATAGAGACAATGAAGGACAGAGAGAACCATTCAGACTAATCACAAGTATACCTATACCATTCTGCAATTATCAGCATTTACAAGACCATGGACAGCCTCCAGTTGTAAGTAATGCAACAAATAACATTGGAAACTTGCCTAATGATTTTCCAAAATTGAGAATAGACGGTATTAATTTACAGGAATGGAGTCAACAACTCCAGGTTGTTTTCTTAAAAGAGAATTTATTATTTTTCATAACTAACCCTCCCAAAAAACCATGGACCCTAAAATTGGACTGCCTACACCACAGAGTCTAGTATATCACCTGCTATCTATCATAGTATTAAGCATAATCTAACTGTCTCAGAAATAATTCATTGTATGTTTAAATTGTTTCATAGTGAAAGTGTGGCAACCACAACAAGAATGTCTAAAAATTTCTTCTCAGCCAGTATAAAACCTGGAACTACTGTAAGTGAATATTTACTATCATTAAACACAACTAGAGCAGAACTTCATTTAAGGGGAGAAATAATATCTGATCAGACAATGAAAAGCGTTATCATTAATTCATTAGACTCATCATGGGATAATTACATATCACATTTGGACACAATTAATTTAGGATACCTATCTATAGAGAGTTTATCAAATAGATTAATAGCTGAAGATAATTTGAGAAGAAGCCGCTACAGCGCATACAAAGAACACAGACAGACCAAAAGGGTAGTATTTCAAGACAGGTATCAAGAACCAATTGAATGTTATAATTGTGGATCCAAAGAACATGAAAGAAGAAATTGTCCAAAACCTCTTAGGGAAAGACAAAAACATGACACTAGAAACAGATACCATAACAGACAATCATCTATTGACAGATACAGACATAGAAACTCACCAAACTTTAGAGAACATAGAGGGGGCAGAGATAACTCAAGAGATAGAAAGTCTGGATCATTATATGGATTAGATAAGTACACTATAACCAAAAACCAAGACTCAAAGGATAATGCCTGGCTCATTGATTCCGGGGCAACTAATCACACAACACATGATAAGAAAATATTATCTTCCTTCATAGAAGATAAATTTGTAATTAAAGTAGCTAATCAAGAGGAAGTCCAAGTCATTGGAAGAGGAAATGTAGATTTACCCGGTCTAGGGAAAATAGAGGGGGTTTTATTAATACTCAAAATACCTCATAACATTCTTAGTGCAATAAAGTTAAGCAGGGACTCTAACATAAATATAATATTCTCAAAGGGAAAAGTAACTCTAGAGAAAAACAAAACAAAATTAGGTAATGTGATTACCAAAGGAGATTTACCATATTTAGTCATAGAGATGGCTACACAACATTAATTCAAACATGGAAAATGACACTAGCATAGAAAATGAAAATAACAGTGACAGTGACAATGAGGAACACGAAACAGAGCATAACGATGAAACCACATCTGTTAACGATACACATAATAACAAAAGACCAATAATTGGAAAACCAATTCATGATGAATGTGCACATATATTACATAGAAAATTAGGACATGCTAGTTTTCCTGTAATACAAAAAATGATTGAACATGCTGAAGGTGTTAAAATAAAAGATTGTAAAAATTACTTGGAATGTTCAGTATGTAAGTCCTCAAAACTCAGAACCAAACCCAGACCAAAAAAGGCAACAAGATCATCAAATCATATTTTTAACCTAGTACATATGGATCTAGTTGGTCCATTAACTCCATCAATTACATACAAAAAACGATACTTTCTTACTATTGTAGACGACTATAGTCATTATGGCTTTGTCTACACTTTAAAACACAAAGATGAAACTTTTCAAAAGTTTAAAGAATTTTATAAACGTGTAGAAACACAACACAACATAAAAATAAAGCAGATCATGACAGACAGGGGATCTGAATTCATGTCAAAGGAATTCTCCCAATGGCTAAAAACCAAAGGAATGCTACACTTCACCTCTAGCCCTTTCTCTGCATTTCAAAATGGAGTAGCAGAACGAAAAAACTCGACACTACAAACCATGATTAGATGTACATTAGAAGATGCTGGTTTAGGCAAACATTTCTGGTCAGAAGCACTATTATATTCCAATTATACTCTAAACAGACTTTGGTCTAGTGTCATAAATAAAACACCATATGAATTGATGTATAGTAAAAAACCCAAGATAGCCCACATGCATGTATTTGGAGTTACAGCGGATGTACATATACCAAAACAATTGAGACGTAAGGGAGATAATGTATCTAGAAGGCTCAGATTCATGGGCTATGAAACAGGCACAAAGGGATATAGATTTATTGACAATAATAACAAATTCATAATTTCTAGGACAGCTGTATTTCACGAACAGGCCAATTGGTCTAAGATACATCTTAATGAGATAATTCCAACAACAAGACCAGACATTAAAACTCAAGGTAATACAGAAAGAGAAGAACATAACTACAGTACACAAAAGGGCAACAACAAAACATGGATGGGAAAATGTCCCAAAATCAAAACAGATTCATTAACACAAAAGGAAGCAAGATATTTACACGATAACGACAGCAGACCAGAAAAAACAATTAGATGTAACAGGAACCAAGTACCAAATAGATATAAAGATTACATAATGCATATAAATAATGATACATCAACACTCAATACATATGAGGAAGTATTAAAACTCCCCACAGAAGAAAGAAAGAAATGGGAATTAGCCATGGCCAAAGAAATGGACAGTTTGCGAGAACTCAAAGTATTCACCCCAACACCAGCTCCAAAAGACAAAACAATTATTGGCACTAGGTGGATATTAAAAATTAAAAATCTAGAAGAGGGCAACACGTTATATAAAGCAAGACTAATTGTACAAGGCTATGCTCAAAAGTATCCTGAGGATTATACCGACACATATTCTCCCACTGTAAGGACTGAAAGTGTTAAGACAGCTTTAGTAATAGCATCAGCCCTTAATCTTGAAGTCTTTCAGTACGACATACAAACTGCATACCTACATGCAAAACTCGATAAGTAAATATATGTAAGAGCTCCTCATAGCCAAAACACAAATAGAAATGAAACTTGGTTACTAAACAAAAGTTTGTATGGATTAAAGCAATCCGGCAAACGTTGGTATGAATGCTTGGTCAACGTACTCAAAACTATGAACTTCAACGCCACAACTGCAGACAATTGTTTCTTTGTTAGGAGAGATGGTGATTCACTAGAATTTGTGTTAATTTATGTGGATGACATTTTGTATATTGGCAAACATAAAGATAAGAGAGATACATTTGTAACAAAATTAGGAGAACATTTTTCATTAAAATCATTGGGGAAAGTAAATAAATATCTTGGAGTTCAGATTAGTAAAACTAAAAAAGGATTTAGATTGTCTCAGAAGGATAAAATTATTGAACTCTTGAACAGATGCAATATGAACGATGCAAAGCCTTGTGATACCCCAATGCAAGCTGATTTTCTAAAAAATATGAATGAATCATCTCCTGAGTTTAATGATAATACACTTTACAGATCAGTTATTGGTTCCCTTTTATATATTTCTAATTGGACCAGACCCGATATTGCTCTACCCCTTAATTTATTATCCAGATATGTCAGTAAGCCTTTAATTTATCATTGGGAAGCTATTAAAAGAGTGCTAAGGTATTTGAAACACAGCCTAGACTTTTGCTTACTGTTAGAACCCAACAATGTTAAAGAACCTATTCTTACTTGTTACACTGATGCTGACTGGGCAGGCGACACTAAAAGCAGGAAGAGTACTTCCGGCTATGTATTCTTTCTTAACAATTGTCCAGTCTACTGGTATACTGGAAAACAAGATCTAGTAGCTACATCAACGACTGAGGCAGAGTATATTTGCTTGTCAAAAGCTTCTAATAATCTCATATGGTTCAATGATCTATTATCAGAGGTTTGGAAGAGTCCTTCATTACCATTTGTTATACATGAAGATAACAAAGCTGCAATAGAGATATCTAGAGCAGATGCTATTGGTCAGAGATCTAGACATATAGATATCAAATACAAGCATGTAAGGCAATTATCTCAAAATGGGTTCATTAGAGCTGTTCATTGTGAAACCACAGAACAGATAACTGATATATTGACTAAGCCTTTACAATCTAAACAACATAAATATTTAACTTCAAAATTACAAGTTTTATATTGTTCTGAATCTGAATGTAATTACTGTTGTATGTCGAATCGGCATTTAGAGGGGGATTTGTCATGGGTAAATGCCTTATTCTTGAATGGGGGAAATGTGTGCTCATAGAATATCAAGGGTTAATTTATTCTTCCTTCCCTAATGTATTCATCTATAACCACTCCTACTCCCTAATCCCGCCTCATTGATATAAAAGGGGATACACGCTCCTCCTCCTTGCTTCTATCTGCAATCACTCAGTGAATATAGAATGCCTGCTGTAAATAAACAATACTTTGTTTGAATACTATAATTCTGAATTCTTTATTGAGTCTGATCCTCGAATTACGGCAACACTTTCATTGCAGCCTATTAAAACCAGAAGTGACCTCTGTCTTACAACCCATGCCACCACCCCTTATGGTAGAAGGCAAACAACACTCAGGCCTGGTGGCTCAGCAGACTGATAGCATTGTGATTAACACCAGCTGTCTGCAATTACTGTAAGTTTGAATCTCACTAGGCTCAAGGTTGACTCAGCCTTCCATCCTTTCTAAGGTAGGTAAATTGAGGACCCAGTTTGTGGGGGCAATAAGCTGACTTTGTATAAATATACAAAAGTATGAAGGCTATTGCTTAACGCATTGTAAGCCGCCCTGAGTCTCCGGAGAAGGGTGGCATATAAAATCAAATTTTAAAAAACAACATTTTGAAATTAAAACAGATCCTTGATTCACAGATCCATGGTGTCATTTAGTGGCCTGGAAAGACCTCCCCGCATCACAAAATGAGTGGGTTCACAAAAAACACATTAGAGCCCCTAGATTAATCAAGCACTTCCACCAACTCTACACTGACAAACCTAATTGTTCTTATTGTTGTCTTACCCTTTATTATTTTCTCTTCAGTTGGATGTCTCCTTTTCCTAGGGAGGCAGCATGTCAGGTCCCATAGATATCTATTGCGACCTTGACATTCTGTTGGTAGTGGGGAGGATTCGGGTTACACTTTCATGGGATTTTTGTTTGTTCCTTTTCTCTGCTTTTATACATTTGGAATGTTGGGAGGGGGGAAAGAATGTGTCAACTTCCAAAATGGTGTTGTCCAAAGCCAGGCATTCCTACGCTCCATTACATAGTTGCAAAACGTGGAGGGGAGGCCCCAGTATGGAGGGGGATGGTGGAGGTAGCACAGAGGGGGTAAGGAGTGGGTGCCCTACATAGCTGGATGTAACAGTGATTGGACCCAGCGAGGGGATCAAGACCAGCGGCTGTTGGAGAGGCATGGCCAACGTCACAGCTATACAATGTGAACTTTGGGGCTCTGAGAAGCGTTGATATTCCAACCATTTTGGGGGTCCATAGAGGATCGTAGCCATCTTGTAGGGATGGTGAAGAACAGAGACATGAGCTTGTGTGAACAGGGAAACCACAAATTCCCTGAAGCACCAGCAAATAGCCTCTGACCCAATGTTTGGGAAGACAGCCATCAGGAGCTGTCTCAAAACTGTCTTGTGACTCTGTGGTAGAAAGGAAAAGAAAATAGAACCAGCTGTGTAATTTATTAAATATTTAATTGTTTTCCTTCTACTTTTTGGATCTAGAATTTTGGATTTTTGGGTTCTTTTTTCCATTTGGAACTTTTTCAAATTAAATTTTTGGATATTTTTTTCCCCTTCATTAAGGGGGATTATCTTTATATTAATGAGGATTAAATACTTTTTTATATCTTCTTTTTCTTTTTTTTATTTATTCTTGGCAGATGTTTTTCCTTTCTTTTGGGGGGGGGGATTTTTTTTTTTTTTGCTCCTTTTCTCATTCTCTTCAAATTTACATGGATTAGGGTAACAAGAACCTTAAGATTTTGATTTTAAATTTTGATTTAAATTGGAAGTGGAATTTGATTGGTGGTGGAACAGAGTGGAGGTGGGTTGATTTAAAGATTCTAAATGTGGATTATAGTTATACTCGATATTTGGATTAAAAATTTTGTGGTTTGAACACAAATAACAAGATGAAGAAAATAACAGTACATTTATCATCACCATCAATAACAACAGTGTCCAGCTCCATGGCATAAAAGGCAGTAAACACTACAACACAACAAGATAAAACCAAATGTCAGCCTCAGCTTCCTGCTTCAGCTGCCATAAGAAACAGGGGGAGGGATTAGTTTGAGTTTGGGAGTTTCTTTCCTGGATACTGAAGGAAGCATACCTGACACCAATGCAGAATTAAAAAGTATGTTACAGGCTATACATCTTAAGGAACGAATAAACAAAGTAGATGAAGAATTAAAAGAGGTCAAGGAGATGATAGGGAAAAGTGAACAACAATTGAAGATAGTGGAAGAAAAAGCAGAATCAACAGAGAAAAAAGTAGAAGAGATGGATTATAAATTTACAATAACTGATAAAAATCAGGAAAGGACAATTATATAGTTGGAATATAGTTGGATAATGCTGATTATTATTTAAGATCCCAAAACATTGAAGAAGAAAAAGGAGAGAATTTAGCCAAGAAAATTGCAGACATATTAGCGGACGCAATGGAAGAGAGTAAAGAAAAGATACTAAATAGGATCGACAAAATATTTAAAATACATACAAGATATGCAATGAGAAATAACTTACCTAGAGAAATACATGTCAGATTTACCAAGAAAACACTGAGAACAGAGATTTTGCAGTTTATGAGAAATGCGACAATAAAACACAAGGGTAGAGAGATAGTGGCATTGAAGCAAATTCCGAGAAGAGTTAGAGACTTAAGAAAAGAATATCAATTTCTGACTAAATGTTTGATTAAAAGAGGAGTGAGTTTTAGATGGTTGGTACCAGAAGGAATCTTGGTGAACTGGCAGGAACAAAGACATAGATTAGAGAAAGCAGAATTATTTTATGAACAATATATATGATACCAAGAGGAAGAGAGACTGAGAGAAGAAAGAGGGGCTGGATACAAGGAAGAGAAAAAGGAACAACCAAAAAAGATAACCAAAGAACAAGAAGAAAGAGCAATAAGAGAAGGAGCAAGACTGAAAGAAGCAAAATAACAAAGGGAGATAAGAATGACTAGATCCACTAAGCATATAAATAAGTAGGACATGGAAGAAGAAATAAAAATGATACCAATAAATATAAATGGACTAAATTCAGCAATAAAAAGAACATTTAACAAATAAGAGAAGTTAAAGTTAGAGATTATATGTTTGCAAGAAGTTCATATTAGAACAGCATAAAATTTTTTTGGAGCAGACAAAATTGGGGACATTATATACAACGCTTGCTTGCAAAAGTAAAAGAAGAGTAGCACTATATATTAAAAAGACAATTAAATCAAAACAAATATTTGAGGATGAGGAAGGAAGGGTAATAATGGTTGAAATAGTAATGTACCATAAAAAAATATTGTTAGTAGCGATATATGCTCCAAATGAAAACCAAGAAGAATTTTATGCGAAATTACACAGAAAATAATAGAATATTATTTATACATATGAAGATATATGTATAATAGGGGACTTTAATGCGATTGTAAATAATGAGCTAGATTACAAATTCACAAAAATGAATAAGAAGTTAAGAAAGACTCTTCCTAGAGCATTTTTTACAATGATCTGTCCCCGTCCACACACACACACAAACACAGCCAGCCGAGGGTTAAGAAAGTACTTGGCACGCACACAGGTCGTTATCTCAAACTTGGCAGCAATATAATCACCGTCTGCCAAGATCACCTACTGCAACAGATAACATAACATTACATACGCATTGCAAATAGTCCAGCAAAACAATATTCCTTTCGGCAGCTTCAGACGTTGTTCAAGTGACTAGCCAAAGTTCGTTTTTGTTCATCACGGAGTTTTACCAGCCACCACCCTCTCTTATATGGTCTCTGGGGTGTGGTCCAGTGACTCAGTTCTAATCCCTAGCAAGCCTCCTTAACTGCTGCAACCGTTTATCACGCCTTCGTTGGCGTGCATCCAGGAATGACGGCTCTCCTTCGTTCTCATCCGAGACACCTGGCTCCTGGCTAATCTCCTCTCCCTCGGCCGGAACCTGAGACAGTGCCAGAGGGGAGGGGCCTGGAGAGAGAGGCCTGGCTGACTCCTCTCCCTTATGTTCAGAGCTTTCTTCCTCCGATGAGATAGGCTCAGAGGGCGGGGCCACAACATACAATGACAGATGAATTAACTCTGCAGGATGCTTGGAGAAGAAGATATCTGACAGAAAAGCAGTACACATTTTACTCAAATAGACACATGTCGTGGTCAAGAATAGATATGATGTAGGGGTGGGAAGAAACCAAGAGTGAAACTGAAAATTATACAGGATGTACATGAGAGAGGAGGTCTTAAAATGCCTAATTTAAGATTGTATTATGAAGCGGCTGTTTTATCACAAATTAGCAACTGGTTTAACTTAACTGAAGAAAGAATGTTAAACATAGAAGGCTATGATTTGTTATATGGATGGCATGCTTATCTGTTATATGAAAAAAAGTGGATAAAGTGTTTAAGGGTCATATACTTAGAAATGCATTTTTGAGGGTTTGGAAAAAATATCAATACAAATTAAACTATAAGATACCCATATGGGCAAATCCTAGACATGCAATAGAAAATATAAGTATAGAGCAAAAAACAGAGGTGATTACTTATAAAGAGCTTCTTCTTTTGGAAAGGGGTAATTTGCAACTGAAATCTTTAGATGTACTAAAAGAAGAAGGGATAATTTATACTTGGTTTCAGTATGGTCAGCTTCAAGCTAGATGAAGGGAAGATCAAAAAATTGGTGTTATGCAAAATGAGGAAAATTTGGTGAAACAGATTAGAGATCAAAGTCAGATGCATATTAAAAGGTTGTATAATGCTTTATTGGAAATAGATTCAGAAACGGAATTGGTTAAGGATTGTATGATAAAATGGGCACAAAACTTTCAGGAACCAGTGATGATGGAAACATGGGAAAAGATTTGGGTCAGAAATGTTAAATTTACGCAAGCACAAAATTTGAGAGAGAACTTTTATAAAATGTTTTATAGATGGCACTTAGATCCTAAAAAATTATCATGTATGTACCCGAATTTGCAAGCTAAATGTTGGAGATGTGAATGTGATGATGCAACCTATTATCATATATGGTGGACCTGTAAGAAAATCAAGGCATTTTGGATAAAAATTTGGTGGGTGATGCAGAACATTCTGAAAAAAAGGTTGAAATTTACTCCTCAATTGTTTTTACTGGGTATAACGATGGATTGTACAGTATTAGAGACTGAATTGATTTTGAACTTAATATCAGCAGCAAGGCTGTTGGTAGCGCAATACTGGAAGAAGGACTTTTTGCCTACTATTGAAGAGTGGATACTGAAAGTAACGAACTTAGCAGAAATGGCGAAAATCTCAGCGTATTTGAAAGACTATACACAAGAAAGATACGTATCGGAATGGAGAAGATGGATTGATTATATTCAAAATAAGTATCAGACAAGAAAATATCAAATAGCTTATGAATGAACGTTAAGTAATAGAAGTATTATGTTATCTATAGTGGAGTTAAGGTTTCAGGGGGGATTTAGTAGTTTGAGGATAGATAGGTTAATTTAGCTTATGATTGTTAATTGAAGTATCCTGTATTTTGCTCTGGGAAATCTTGGAGGGGGAGGGGAATATTGGGGAGGGAAATTCTTTTTTTTTGTAAAACTTTTCAATAAAAAAAAGAATAGATATGATGTGGATGTCAACAGAATTAATATCTAAAATACATAAGATTGATATAGAAACAAGCATACCACAATCCAATAACAATGATATGGAAGGGGCAGAGGAAAGGAATGAGATGGACATTGAACCAAAAAGTATTAAATGAAAAGAACTTTCAACAGTATATGGAAAAAGAATTGACTTTTTTCTTTAAAGAAAACAGAAAAGAGGATACATCATTACAAAATGTGTGGGATACTAGCAAAGCATATATTAGAGGACTGACAATGACATATTTAGCAAAATGGAACAAAAAGAATAGACAAACACAAAAGAAATTGGAGGAGGAGTATAAGAAGTTAGAGATGGAATTACAGAAAAATCCACCTAATAAAAAGATTAAGAACTTGATGGACTTGCAAAAATATAAATTGAATTTAATGGAAAATGAAGATTTGGTGAATAAAATAAACTCAACAAAGCAACAATTTTTTGAAAATGCAAATAAACCAGGACGATGGGTGTCATATAAAATGAAAAAGGAGAAAGAGAAGAAATTAATAAACCAACTATTAGACCAAGATGGAAAGATATGCTACCAAAATGAGGGAAAACATAATTGAGAAATGTTACATATCAGCAAGAGACAGTTGCAGAGAGAAAGATAGAACAATATTTAGAAAAAACTGAAATACCTAAGATTTCAGAAAAATTCAAAAAGACATTAGAAGAAAAAATATCAATGATGGAATTAATGGAGGGAATTAAAAGACAAAAAAATGGTAAAACACCAGGACTGGATGGATTACCAGCAGAATTATATAAAATGCTTCAAGACATATTAAGACATATTAAGACATATTAAGTAATGTAATGTTTGCAGGTATTTAGAAGCTAACATTCCGGACTCGTGGATGGAGGCATATATAACTCTTATGTAAGAGTCAGACCTACAACAAATAATTACAGACCAATTTCTCTACTAAATGCGGATTATAAAATTTTTGCATCAATTATGGTTGAAAGATTGAAGAGACTGTTAAATGAATTTATGCACCCAGATCAGAATGGTTTTTTACCTAAAAGGCAGATTAGAGACAATATGCGAATCATCTTGTCATCACACTCGAATGTATGAAGCACAGTCAGAGAAGCAAATGGCACCGCTATTTTTATATGCACAGAAAGCATTTGATAACATGAATTGGCAATTCATGATAACACAATTACAAATGATGGATTCTGGGAATAGGTTTATAAATACGGTCAAAACTATATATAAAGGCCAATCGGCAAAGGTGATTGTTGTTGTGGTCCACCAGCAGCCTGCAGAGCTGGCAGCGGAGTCGGACAGCAATGAGGCTGAGGAAGAACATGGGTCAGTCCTGGAGGCTGGGGAAGGCCCAGATGAGGACTCTGCGTCAGAGGCAGAGATGGAGCCAGGGCCATCAGGGAGTGATGTGTGGACTTCGGAGCCTCCAGAGGCTGACAATAGAGAGACAGAGGAACAGGAAGAGCCTGTTCCTAGTGCTTATATGAGAAGAGCGGCCAGAAGGCAGGAGCAGATAAAGCAGAGAGGATGACTCGGGAGTAGAGCCAAGAGATGATTGGCTCCTCCCATAAGGCTTAAAAGACCAGCAACGGCTCTTGGCCTCTTTGCAGGAAAACAACATTGAGAGAATTGCTTCGTTTCACTGTATTCATTTCTTGTCGGCGTCTTCTGCTTCTGAACTTTTGCCAAGAAAAGCCTTTGGCAGTTTGGCTAGTTATACCAAGGTCAGTGATAAACTGAGGAATGGTGTTTTGAAGAATTTGCTTTAATTTAGTTTGGACTACGCTGAGAATGAGTTAATTCTCAGCTTCTGAGAATTAGACTTCTAATAAAGTCTGTTTGTTTTTGAACTGTTTGCAATTAATACTAACTACTTGGGCCTGGATCACAATAATTGTAAATGGTGAAATGACAGAAAAAGTGGATATTAGAAAAGGAACTAGACAAGGATGTCCGTTACCTCCGTTATTATTTATATTGACATTAGAGATCTTAAACAGAAAGGTAAGGAAATAAAAGGAATGAAAATAAAAAAAGAATATAAATTGCAAGCATTTGCAGATGGTTTAGTGTTTATTACGGAAGATCTTATAGAAACAGATCCAAAGTTACTTGAGCAAATAGAGGAATATGGAGAAGTAGCAGAACTGAACATCAATAAGGATAAGACAAAAATCTTAGTTAAAAATATGAGAGAAAAACAAAAAAAGGAAATAATGGAGAAGTTAGATATTCAAATAGTGAAGAAAGTGAAATATTTGGGTATTCAATTAACCTCAGGATGTCTAACTGTCAAGGAAGTTAATTAATATAAATTGAGAAACCAAATTGAAATAGACTTGGAGAAATGGAGAAATCTGCAATTATTATTAATGGGAAGGATAGTGTTAATCAAGATGAACATACTACCAAGAATCTTATTTCTTTTCCAAACAATACCAATAAAGTTTGAGAAAAAGTACTTTTGAGAATTTGAATAGAACAATGTGGAAATACGTATGGCAAGGGAAAAAAGCAAAAATTAATATAAAAATGTTACAAGACTCAAGAATTAGAGGCGGGCTTGGACTATCAAATTGGGAATTATACTACCAAGCAGCAGTGCTAACATGGATTAAAGAATGGGTTTTATTGAGAAATACAAGACTATTGACTTTGGAGAGAGAAAATTAGCAAAAATGTTTAAAGATAAATCAGCTAAATGTTGGAAATGTTATCAATCGCCAGGATCATATTATCATATGTGGTGGTCATGCAAAGAAGCAAAGAATTATTGGGTTAAAATACGAACATGGTTAGAGGGAATGCTATACCAGCGTATAGAGTTAAGACCAGAGATATTTTTATTGCGCATTTTACCGGAGAAATATGGTAAAGAAGATACATATTTGATCATTCATATAATAACAGTGGCTAGAATAATATTTGCACAAAATTGAAAAGCAGAAAAAATCCCGTCAGAAGATAAGAAAACTTTTAGAATGTGCAGAAATGAACAGATTAACATTAAGAATAAAAGATAAAGAGGAATCGGTGTATTTCAAGACATGGGGACAATTTTATGATTGGTTAGAAAAGGAATATGAATAAAAGACTAGAGATTAACAAATTGGATAGGGTAAAAGTAAATGAGAGAAAGGACAAAAATGGAATAGAAACCCAGATAACACCTAAGTAAATGAAAAAGGGGGAAAACGAAAAAAGTGTTATTATATAAATGTATGTTAATGATGCTATATGCGTAACCAGCAAAATAGAAAAGAAATTGAAAGGAAAATGTATGTAAACAGAGAATCTGAGTTGCTAGAATACAATCTTAAAAATATATTGAATTAAAAATAAACACAACGAAGAGGGAATGGAGAGAGGAGTAGAGGGACAAATAGGAAGAACAGAGGATAAGAGAGGAAAGGAAAGAGAGGGACAGAAGAAAGGAAAAAGGAGAGGAAGAAAGGGAGGGGAAACAAGAGTAGGAGAGAAGGTTAGAAAGGGACGAAGAGAGGAGTGGGGGAAAGGAAGGGGAAGGAGAGGAGGGGAAGGAGAGGAGGAAAGAAGAAAGTGGAAAAGGACAGAAGGGAGGGAAGGGAAAGAGGGGAGAAGGAGAGGAAGGGTTGTTGTGAAATAAGGAAGATATGGAATGGTAGAAGAGCAACCCCAAGTATACTTTGAATTTTTAGGAGGAAGACTGAACAAATACGAACATCAAAAGATAATATGTATGATTAATAATGGCTAAGAGATTGTACATTTATGTATGTTTATGAGAAATAAAAATAAAACTTTCTAAAAAAAAAAGATCAGCGGTTGCTTAGAACAGACCAAGGGAGAAGCAACAGATGATTGCCCTACATACCCAAGAACACCTGGAGGGGGCGGGGACTGTCACGCCTTATGCTGCTGATGTGCGGAAGTCGGTACAGCTTGCTTCATTTCACTACATACCGATGCTCTGCACTCAATAAAGGGGAGTTTGAATCTGTATGGTATGTAAGTGTGCTAATTCATCGGGGTGCATCGCTCAGAACTGTGAAGTGATCCCAGTTTGCTTAAGACCTTAAGATTCAAGGTGTTGGTTGTCATCTTTAAAGCGCTCCATGGCTTAGGACCCGGGTACTTACGAGACCACCTTCTGCCACTGATAGCCTCCCATCGACCAGTACGCTCCCACAGAAAGGGACTCCTCAGGGTGCCGTCGGTCAAACAATGTCGACTGGCGACCCCCAGGGGGAGACCCTTCCCTGTGGGGGCACCTGCCCTCTGGAATGAGCTGCCCCCGGAGATTCGTAGGATTCCCGACCTTCGCACCTTTCGCCGCGCCCTCAAAACACTATTGTTTCACCAAGCAGGGCTGGCCTAAATACTATTTTAATAGGTGGTTTCTATTTTAGCTCTTTTGGCCAAATTATTTAATATTTTTAAATTGACTTTTAACTTTTATATAGTTGCGGGTTTTATTTTTGGCTGTACACTGCCCTAAGTCCTTCGGGAGAAGGGCGATATAAAAATTTTAATAAAATAAATAAAATAAATAAATAAGAAAGACCATATTCACATCACCCAATTGCATCACTCAACATTCACCTTACAATCTTGTTTACTCAATCTTTTGGTGCTAGTGCAGAGAAAGACCACCCAGTTTGTCTTTATTCACTTTGAATCTGTCAAGTTCTCCTGTTTTTCTCACTATGGCTTAGTTGTCCTTCTGGCTCCAAAACAATGGTTTGTATGTATGAGGGGGAGAGGATAACCTTACTGCACAATCCACAGTCCATTCAGAAACAGGAACTACAGTCACAGCCACTCAAGTGGGAGATCCCAATAGCTCTAGTCAAAGTGGCTGCATTCAAATGCTGGTCCAGACCTGGAACCATAGAGTTCATTAAGAACACAAAATTAATATTTAAAGGGACTTGCATTACAACACTTGTAAACAGAACCACAATCCAAACAGTTGTTTCACAGAACTTTGAGTCATTTGGAAAACTGGCATATTCTATTATTTCACGGATTCTGAGTTTTATAGATCTCTACTGCCCTTTTAGTACCTTCCAATGTCCATCAGTAACTCTGAGCTGCATTGGCCACTAGTTTCCCAAAGGCCACCTGTGCTCCAGTCAACCCTCCCAGCTGCATGCAGATCTTACATGAAACCAACATCTCCCAGATGTTCCAGTCTTCCAAGGATCTCTACTACCTTTAGTATTGTGAGCATAAAACCATGGCTTCTAATTCTCAGTTGTGTTAGCTGTCCCTATTGTTTTCTGTATTCTTCTGTCATTACCCAGCTATTCTTTCTATACAGTAGTTTATTGCTCAATCATTTTTTGGAAATGAAAATATGACTATATGTGAGTATTAAGAATTTTGCATTGTTCATGGAGAAAAACTGTGTTTAATTTACTCAGTTTGTAATTTTGGTTATATTTCTTTAAAATGTGAACAATATTTTTGCGAAAACTGTCCTCCTGGAAACAAGCTCTTTCTATCTGCCCACTATATTATTGACTCAGAACGTTTGTAAATAATTTCCCAAAGACAGACAACAGATAATTATTTTCTCAGAACCTCTGAGTAACTCAAATTTTAAAGAAATAATTTTTATTTTGAAACTTTTATTTGAACAAATTAAGCATTTTCTAAGGACCATTAATTGCAATGAACATTTAATCCATGTATTTAATTTATTCTCATTCTAATTGAACCTCAAGGTGCCTTATTTTGAATATCATTATACTGATGATAGATCCAATCTGGGTCGGTCATCGGGAGCAGAGGTTTTGTCTTCTGAGTTTTCGGACTCATGCTGGTGCCCATTATCAAGGAACTTCTCTTTATCAGAATGTGTGCTGTTCTGTGTGTGGTATTGTATGTGGCTTTTTAGATGTTGATTGGGGTGTGTTGATGGCTGGCTTGATGGTTGATAGCCAGCCACCAGCACACCCTAATCAACATCTAAAACCCATGTAGAACAGGCACCATATAAATACCACACACAGAACAGCACACACTCTGTTAGAAAGAAGTTCCCTGAAGATGGGCTCCAGCAGAAGTTTGAAAGCTCAGAAGACAAAACCTCTGGTCTTGGTGACCGACCCAGATTGGATCCTACAACATTATCCTGGGACATGTATACTCCTTCATTTGTGACTGATAATATTTACTGGGGTGTAATTATAATAAATTGACTATCAAAGTTTAAAGTATGTAGTAAACAGTTGATTTAATATCAAAGCCTTGGTACTACAGTGGTCTAAAGCACCCTGTTATTAAGACCAGCTGCCTGCAATTACTGCAGGTTCGAATCTCGCCAGGCTCAAGGTTGACTCAGCCTTCCATCCTTTCTAAGGTAGGTAAATTGAGGACCCAGTTGTGGGGGCAATAAGCTGACTTTGTATAAATATACAAAAAGGATGAAGGCTATTGCTTAGCACATTATAAACCGCCCTGAGTCTCCGGAGAAGGGCGGCATATAAATCATATATATATATATATATATATATATATATATATATATATATATATATATATATATATATATATATATATTCCTTTTAATTCATAGGTA
Organism: Arizona elegans; assembly: GCA_022577455.1. Taxonomy (NCBI): domain Eukaryota; kingdom Metazoa; phylum Chordata; class Lepidosauria; order Squamata; family Colubridae; genus Arizona; species Arizona elegans. The sequence continues at coordinate 165,217,895 of JAKOOJ010000001.1, forward strand.
TAAATGTGTGATATTTTTGCAATCAGGGTTTTTCCTATGTTTGAAAAAAGATGTTAAATGGCCATGGTGGGATGAAATCTCTATTCATCGCTTTCAGGCCTGTCAGACATTTTATGTTGTTTCTTCTGAGACTTATGGGAGACTGGGATAGCACTATTTCGGCCTTCTTGGACCTCTTCAGCCAGACACACCCATATTTTATGACTCCTCCCTGTAGAGGTCAAATATTTATATTAATATTTATTTATATTTATTTATACCTATGAATTAAAAGGAATAAATATTTGACCTCTACAGGGAGGAATCATAAAATATGGGTGTGTCTGGCTGAAGAGGTCCAAGAAGGCCGAAATAGTGCTATCCCAGTCTCCCATAAGTCTCAGAAGAAACAACATAAAATGTCTGACAGGCCTGAAAGCGATGAATAGAGATTTCATCCCACCATGGCCATTTAACATCTTTTTTCAAACATAGGAAAAACCCTGATTGCAAAAATATCACACACACACACACACACACACACACACACACACACACACACACATATATATATATATATATATATATATATATATATATATATATATATATATATTTGTTTTCTCAGGTTTTCGCGGGTGTTTGTATGTAGGTCTTTGGTTATTCGGGTCTTCTCCCACGTAAAATTGGAAGTGTCTTGGCGATGTTTCGACGAAGTCTCATTCGTCATGTTCAGGCTGGTGTTCTCGGCTTCGTGCTTCCAGGAAGCACGAAGCCGAGAACACCAGCCTGAACATGACGAATGAGACTTCGTCGAAACGTCGCCAAGACACTTCCAATTTTACGTGGGAGAAGACCCGAATAACCAAAGACCTACATATATACATACATACATACATACATACATACATACATATATATATACTTTCAGACTTCAGATGCAATGATTAAAATCTGTACATGCATAAAATCCCATTCACCATTCCAAACATGCATAAAATCTCATTCCAATTTTATGTTTTTAAAAAATGCATAAAATATGCATAGGTAAACTTCTATTCAGAATCAGCAGACATCCTGCTTTTATTCCTTTTAAAGAGGTTTATTGATACCTCTTTCTCCCAATGAGACCATTAAATTGAAGGTTTACTGCACTGGAAAATTACAGAAGGACCTAATAAATTAGATTCTTCTATATGAAAAAAGTTGAGGCAAAAATATTATGCACACAATGTGTATGAAACTAAACAAACATTTTTGTCTCTACTTTGGCAATAATTTAATTATTTTTAAATTATTTGAGGGGTATGATTCTCACTATTTTGAATGATCATTGTGTCAAAAAAGAGTTAAGATAAAATATGAAGTACATATTGGATGTAGCGTCTGCTTTTAAATATACCTGCAGTGTATACGCAACCCAAATGGTTTTGTAGTTCATACATACTTTACATGAGATAGAGCCAGTGGTGGGATTCAGCAGTTCGCACCACTTCGGGAGAACTGGTTGTGAACTTTCTGGCCAATTTGGCAAACTGGTTGTTGGAAGAAATTATTAGGGCAGAGAACCGGTTGTTAAATTACTTGAATCCCACCACTGGATAGAGCTACTGTAGTTATATTTAAAGTTCTTTATACCATGTTTATCCTGAAAAAATTGGCTTTTTACAGTGTTACAGTTAAATTATAGTCAGCATTATTTTGATCTCAAGGATTAGCTTTTTACTAAAGCTTTGGTACCAAAAAATTAAAATTACTTTGTTTTATAATAATCTGAAATATCAATTCACCACACCAGAAACTAAAGGTATTTAAAAACTATCATACCTTTCATTACATTTGCATGTAAAATAGTTATGTTTTAAAAGAAATACACTGTATTTATATGTATTCAGACTCAGCCTTCATTTCAGTAAGTGCTTTGCACAGTAAATGCAAATTTAAAACAGTAGATAAAAAATGAAACAGTATCAGTAATTTCAAATTTATCAGCAACAGTAGACAGAGCTAACATATGCGCTCAATATGATGCATGTTCAATTTTGGCCCACATTTATTTATTGCCATATTTAAATATTCCTTACTAGTTATTAAGAAAATTTTAAAATGAATAAATGATCTTAATAGAGCTTTCTTTTTAGTATCAAGATCTCGCTTCTGAATATATGGTACAATTTCAAAAAGAGATTGTTGAAAGTTAAACAATTTTTTTTATCCAACATACATCATTTTCTTGCTGAATGGCTGATCTTTTCGTTTAACAAAGAGGATTGTTTTCTTAATCAAAACAACATGAACACAAGACAAAAAAACCCTCTTTTTTGGTGGTGGTGGTTGTTTTAGGAAAACATCAAGGTGCGTTCATGGCCTTGCAATTCATCTCCCATCATCATCTTGCATAGCGCTTAATGTAATCTTCAACTTTAGTTCGGAAGTCCTCCTGTATGCAGTTGAAAAATAGATATGTTTACAGAAACAATAACAGCCCTATACTAATGTGTCTCCATTAAAATTCCAATACATAGCTTTCATTCATTCCAGACAGAGTAAATCCTACTGCATGATGATTTTCTCCCTGAGAGACCTTATATTTCCTGAGGAGAAAAGCTGTTGAAAGAAAAGGAACCTGTAGGGCAGGGATATCAAACCCGATCACATCATGGGCTGTATCGTGACTTATCGGGATGTTTTCTTCCTTTGCGGAGCTGGACTGGGCATAGCCTACATGGGCCATATCTAGCCCATAGGTCGCCAGTTTGACAGGCCTGCTGTATGAGATAGAAATAGCTATGGATCTTGCTACCACAAAAAGGAGTGCCTTTGAAATTAGCTGCTACTTGTACTAGATGTTTGCCAAGAAAATGTAACTTTTTTTTTCTCAGCTAAGATTCATCGTTACATTCATTACAGGAAGGTATCTTAATGGCTTACTGATGGCACCTCTGTCTCTACCTCAGCCTCTATGGAGATAGTTCAAAGTTTTTTCCTATTAAATCCTTTCTCTCTTCTCCTTATACAAATTGTGTCATAAAATTTATGAGGCCTCAGTGATGATGCTGGAGAAGAATCTGTTAATACAGACTGCTTGAATCTGCTATTGAACATAATTCTCCATGTCTAAAGGACTAAACATGCTATAGGAAAGGCACGCTTCCTAGTTCCCATAGAGTAGAATTGTTTAAGGAAAGGGACTAGGAGCCCTATCTGATCTGGTAGGATGAGTAGATGTCCTTTGGGAGAGGTGGTCCCACAGATAACCTGCCTTTATAAGTAACTCAAGGAAGCAAAAAAAGGCCAAATAACTCCCTTTTCTCAAGGCCAGCACCTTTTTTTACTGCTGAAACTCAGAAACAGTTAACTCAGAAACAGTTTTCAGGCTCTTGAACTTGGAATCTTCATTCAAAGGAAGAGAGGAGATGTAAAAAGATAGCCAAGATAGTTGTGACTCACTAATATAATAAATCGAAACAAAAGTTTCCATCTAGACCAATCTCTTTGTGAAATGTGCAAAGCAGAAACCAGTCAGTCTGATTCTGATACTCTAGAGGGATTGACAAAGAGATCATTTAGTTAAAATTTTGAAAACTGTAAAATAATAAAATAGAGTTTATTGTGAATTGGTTATGCGGAAATCTTTTCAGACTAATATTACCTCATTTTTGCTTGGATAGCTTCCTTAACAGTTTGCGGAAAGGGCATAGTGGTTAATTTGCACTTCAGCAAATTCAAAAGATATGTGTGCTGATAAACAACTTGATAAGGTAATGTCTGGAGATGTGAAAATTGAGTACATACAGTGCATTCAGAAAGTATTCATACCCTCTTCACTTTTGTCAATTTTGTTATGCTGCAGCCTTGAAATTCTTTTCCCCCCCATCAATCTACACTCAGTAGCCCAGAACGACAAACAGAATTTTAGAAATATCTGTAAATTTATTGAAAATAAAAAATTGAAATATCACATTGACATAAGTAATTCAGACCCTTCACTCAATACTTTGTTGAAGCACTTTGGCAGCAATTACAGCCTGAATCTTTTTGCGTATGACCTGACAAGCTTTGTACACCTGGATTGAGGGATTTTCTGCCATTCATCCTTGCAAATCCTCTCAAGCTCAGTCAGGTTGACAGCCATTTTCAGATCCCTCCAGAGATGTTCAATAGGGTTCAAGTCAGGGCTCTGGTTTGGCCACTCTAGGACATTCACAGAATTGTCCCTAGGCCACTTCTGTGTTGTCTTGGATATGTGCTTAGGATCATTGTCATGTTGGAAAGTGAACCTTCAGCCCAGTCTGAGATCCTGAGCAATGTGGAACAGGTTTTCGTGAGGATATCTTTGTTCTTTGCTCCATTCAGCTTTCCTTCAACCCTTCCCTGCTGCTGAAAAACACCCCTACAGCATGATGCTGCCATCATCATATTTCACTGTTGGGATAGTATTGGGCAGGTGATGAGTGGTGCCTGGTTTCCTCCAGACATAATGTTTAGAATTGAGGCCTTGTTCAATGTTGGTTTCATCAGACCAGAGAATTTTGTTTCTCATTGTCTGAGAGTCCTTCAGGTGCTTTTTTGCAAAGTGGGCTTTCATATGTTTTGCACTGAAGAGAGGCTTCTATCTGCCATAAAGCCCAGATCAGTGGAGGGCTGCAGTGATGGTTGTCTTTCTGGAACTCTGTCCCATTTCCACACACACTCTCTAGAGCTCAGTCAGAGTGATCAACAGGTTCTTGGTCACCTCTCTTACTAAGGTCCTTCTCCCCGATTGCTCAGTTTGACCAGGCGACCAGCTCTTGGAAGAGTCCTGGTTGTGCCAAACATCTTCCATTTGAGAATTATGGAGGCCACTATGCTGTTGGGAACCTTCAGTGCAACAGAAATTTTACTGTAGCCTTCCCCAGATCTGTGCCTTGCAATAATCCTGTCTCTGAGCTCTGCAGGCAGTTCCTTCGACCTCGTGGCATTTGCTCTGCTACAATATGCATTGTCGGCTGTGACACCTTCTATAGAGACCTTTCCAAATCATATTCAATCAATTAATTTACCACAGGTCGATCCCATCAAGGTGTAGAAACATGTCAGCAACGATCAAGAAAATGAGAGGCACCAGAGCTAAATTTCACTTGTTGCTGCAAAGGGTCTGAATACTTATGCCAATGTGATATTTCAGTTTTTCCATTTTAATAAATTTACAGACATTTCTAAAATTCTGTTTTTACTTTGTATTTATGGTGTAGGTTAATAAGGAAAAAAATGAATTTAAACACAACAACAACTAGGATGCAGCATAACAAAATTGACAGAAGTGAAGGGTAGTGCCAAAGGATAAAACATACAAAGAATGGTTGCAGGAATTAGGTTTGTCTGGTCTAATGAACAGAAGAACTAAGTATGACATAACAGCAGTGTTTTATTCTCTAAAGTACCTGAAGGGAGAACCAGAAACAACAAATGGAAACTTATCAAAGAGAGATCCAACCTAGAAATAAGGAGAAATTTCCTGGCATGAGAACAATTAATCAGTGGAATGGGTTATAAGTGCTCCATCACTGGAGGTTTTTAAGAAGAGATTGGACATTTGGCTGACATGGTATAGGAACTTCTGCTTGAGCTTTTTTAATATTATTATTATTATATTTTTTTTATTTTTAAATATACATCCATATTGTGTGTGGACAGAGTTGGTTCTGGGTATCATTCATATTAATCCAATTCACAATAATATTAGTATTCTCTAGCACATTTATCAAATTTAAGTAATCCTCATATTATTTAAACATACATAAAAATGCTTAACATCTGTAAACTTCTAATCTTTCTATCTATTATTTTTATTCATTCTATAAGAATTTATATTCTAATATTTTCCCTATCTAATTTTGTTTCTGCCTCTTTCAGCTTACAATCAGACTACTTTAATATTTAAAGGGCAATTCTTTCTATCCATCATCTCTTCTCCTCTTTAGTGCTTCAATTCTTATCCATTTTTAATTCGCCTCCCACACTCATCTTTGTCTCTATCTTCATCTATAACTTTCTTGTTCAATCTAAACCTTTCTCCCAGTACAATCTTATATTGCCAATTCTCAAAGATATCTGGCCATGCCCAATTTCCTTATCAAGGTCTCTCTTTATCCTGTCTCTCCAGTTGTCAATTTGTCTGTTTTATTTTCTTCAGTCTTTCTCCTTTTATCAGCTGGTATGTCAGTCCTATTTTTTGCTCCAGTCCTTGATTATTTGTTGATGTGGCCAATCCATCTGTTCTCTCCGCCCCTTTTGCTTGCCATTTATCTGGTCTTCCTCTTCGTCGAGCTGTTGCTTCTTTTGCTGGATTTTCTGATCCATATTTTCCTCCGTTTGTATTCAGTTTGCTGGCTTGAGTAATCCATTTCATCTAGACTTTCTGTTGTTTCCATCAGTTCATGGGCAGTTTGATATTTGTTTCTTGTTCTTTGCAAAATGTTTTCCATTTTCTCATCTATACCATCAATTGAATCCATAATATTTTGGAACAATGAAGTCATCTCATTAAAAAGTCCTCTCATTTCCACAGCTGTTCCTTCAACTCCAGTCATAATAGCAATAAAGGTGAAATAAACAATAAAGTCACACTCTAATTCAGAAAGAGTCCAAATTTCCAATCATTACTACATGGGGCTCTCCTCTCAAATTTCCATGCTACCTTTTATTTAACTCAGTTATTTATGAGCCTTGGTGGTGCAGCGGACTAAGTGCTGTTATGTAGCACTTAGCTGCCAGCTGCCTGCAATTAGTGCAAGTTCAAATCTCACCAGGCTCAAGGTTGACTCAGCCTTCCATCCTTCCGAGGTAAGTAAATTGAGGACCCGGATTGTGGGAGCAATAAGCTGACTTTGTGGAAACACCGCTTATGGGGGGCCAAAAGCCCTAATAAGCAGGTATATACAAAAGAATGAAGGCTATTGCTATAAGTGCATTGTAAGCTGCCCTGAGTCTTCGGAGAAGGGCGGCATATAAATTGAACTAATAAATAAATAAATAAATAAATAAATAAATAAATAAATAAATAAATAAATAAATAAATAAACAAACTCAAAATCCATTCAAAACAAAGTCCATTATTTAAATGGGCCAGTTCCAGCATTTACTCAATACTCTGATAGTCCCAGATATTTTCCAAGTTCTTTAAGTCTGCTCTGTGGTTTTGGTCTTTTATTCTACCTTCCCAGGATTCTCTTTTTGTAAATTTCCAGGAGTCTAGGAGTTACTTTCCGCTTCATCAACTTACTTTTCAGCATAGATTTCTTAATCAAAAATATTTTCTTTCACCGCTCAAACAGTTATATTTTTAGAACTTCTTCTCTAGGATTTTTTTTTTGTTTTGTTTTCCTTGGGATAATTTTTAAACAAACAAAAATTCATCTCAACCAGAAACAATCTCTGTTCACTGCTCTCTTCGCTCCTGCACTTTCTTAGTTGTTCTGGCTGTCTCCAGCTTCATGGCAGCCATGGTGACTGTTGCTGCTCCTCGTCTTCGGATGAGGGGGATTTTCCAAGTCAGGGAGGAGAGACATGGTGCTCCTCGACCTGCAAGCCGCCCTCCCCTTACTTCACCACCTCTACAGGGTGGCTATGGTTCCTTTTGGAGCCCTCCAATGGGGAGAGCTCGGAGCAGGGCTGCAGAGCTTGTCCTTGCCTCTGATGCCACCGGAAAAACAGCCAGAAGCCTGAATACTTTCTGAATGCACTGTATGTAAGGGTCCTTTTTGTAAACTTTAGCTTGGTATTTAACACATTATGGGGTACTGAGTGTAGATTAATGAGAAAAAAATAATTTCAACAACTGTAGAATCAGGCTGTAGCATAACAAAATTGACAAAAATGAAGGGGGTCTGAATAGTTTCTGAATGCACTCTATATAGTGTAGCTGTTTCTCAATCATATTCAGAATGCCCACTTATGGCTTCCCAACAAACTGGAGACAAATACCAAGTAGGACGCCACAAATATCAGTCCTGTGTATTCTTCAGTATCTTTAATAAGAACTTGGATAAAATGGTTGTTTTAAATAGGGGAAGTGACACTGAGGATTTTTTACTTTTAAAAATACATATTCTCCACACTAATTGTGTCTGTAGATAATCGACCAGCGACCCACTTTAAGGTGAGCTGTCTCCTCCTGGGGAAGGAAGAGACTGAAGTCTACCTGAAGAGGCACACTGAGGAATTTGCAGATTTTCTGGAAGACATAATCGCACAACTTGGTTCCCAGTTAAGAGCCTGGCATGGTTGCTGGTCTAGTGACGGCCTTGGGGCAGGTTCTTGCCCTGTTATCTGGGAACAGTTTGACCCTGTTGCTCCTGAGGAAGTGGACAAGATCATAGGGGAATATACCCCTATGATCATAGGCAAGCACCTGTGTTTTAGATCCATGTCTCTCCTGGTTTGTGAAAGCTTCCCAGGAGGTGACAAGCAGGTGGACTTTGGCAGTGATTAACGCTTCCCTACAGGAGTAGGTAGTGCCCCAGCATTTTAAGGAGGCTGTAGTCTCCTTTCTTCTCAAGAAGCCATCACTGTTGGATAATTTCCAACCTGTCTCCAATCTTCCCTTTTTGGGGAAGGTGGTTGAGATGGTGGTTGTGTGGCAGCTACATAGATTTCTGGATGAAACAGGTTATTTAGCCTTGTACCAGTCAGGATTCAGGCCTGGATATGGGACAGAAATGGCATTGGTCACATTTTTTGATGATCTCTGGTGGGAGAGGGATGGGGGTAGTGCATCCATTCTTGCTCTACTGGATCTCTCGGTGGTTTTTGATACCATTGACCTCTCCTTCTGGAGGGGCTTTGGGGGTTGGGGGACCCTGTACTACCCCGGTTCACTTTCTTCCTCTGTGGCCTCACAATCAGTGTTAGTAGGTGAGAGATCCAGCCCTCGTCCACTCCTTTGAGGGGTCCCCCAGGGCTCGTGTCATGGCCCTGTTGGAGCCTGGGTCCGAGGAGGAGGAGGAGATGGAACTGGAGCCAACGGAGGGGGTGGGTGCAGCCCCTATGGCCTATGAGGTACGACCTGGGGACAAGGACGAGGCAGTCCTGGATCCCTCAGGCTTCAGAAGAGTAGGCAGGCAGGAAGAGATGATGCAGGCAGACCAAGGAAGGAGAGAGTAGATGGAAAGGACAAGCAGTGGAGCAGAGGAGGCGCGGAGCTCCAGAGACAAGCAAATGCTTCCCCACCCAATCCCCGAGTGCAGATAATGGAGAGGAGGCAGAGTCAGTGCAGGGTGACCCTCCTCACGAGGATCAACTGAAGAATTTAAGGAGACGCTGTGGGGAGAGGCAGCAACACTCTCCACGGCTTCTAAAAGAACTTTGCTCTAGAATCCTTTCGGTTGTTGACTGAAGTCTAATTCTTTGCCTTGATATTGGTGGACTTCCACTGCCGGGAAGTTGTACAAAGTGTGTGCAGGCTCATAGGTTCGAGCCTTGTTCTTGGACTATAGGTGTATTCTGTGGGCAGAGACTTTGGGGAACAGACTGGGAATTGCTGGATTGTGGGGATTTGGGGGGATGGTGGTTGAATAAAGGCTGACAAGCTTTCACCTAGCACGTGTTGCTTGTTTTGGGTCATAACAGCTCAGTACTTTCTCTGCTCTTATTCAACATCTACATGAAGCCGTTGAGTGAGATCATTCGTCATGGACTGAGATATCATCAATATGCTGATGATAGCTGTATGTCTCAGCCTCCAGTGAGTTAAGCGATGCTGTGACCTCCCTCTCACAGTGCCTGGAGGCTGTTAGGGGCTAGATGGGGAGCAACGGGTTGAAACTGAACCTTGGAAAGGCCAAGAGGGCCTTAGCACAACTGCAAGTTGTGCGCCAGTTACACCCTTTCCTGGACCAACAATCCCTCCTCATGGTCACTCATGCCCTAATCACCTCATGTCTTGACTATTGCAACATGCTCTACATGGGGCTGCCCCTGAACAGTATCCGGAAGCTCCAGTTGGTGCAAAATGCAGTGGCCCGCATGGTTTTGTGCAGATCTTGGTGTGCACATGTAGCACCTTTTCTGTGGGAACTGCATTGGTTGCTGATTTGCTTCTGGGTGCAATTCAAGGTGCTGATTGTCACCTTTAAAGCCCTTCATGGCTTGGGACCAGGTTATCTGAGGGACTGCCTCTTGCTGATCACATCTATCCAACCCACTAGAGCAGGGAGGCAAGGAATATCGTGGGTCCCATCCCCTAGGGAGATACATCTGACTGGACACAGAAGGGTCTGCTCTGTGGTGGCTCCCACTCTCTGGAACATCATTACCCCACTGGCCCCCACTCTAGCACTTTTTCAGAAGGTGCTGAAGACGTGATTCTGCCAGGGGGCCTATGGAACCCAGAGCGGAATGGAGCCCATTAAATGGCTTGAATGAATGTGTGCTGTCGCCAGGGAGGGGGGTGTTATTATTTTATTATTTTTCTTTTTATTTCTTTTATATGGTGTTTTTATATCTGTGTAAGCTGCGTTGAGTCGCCATGTGTGAGTAGGCAGCAATATAAATTTTCATAAACAAACAAACAAACAAACAAAAAATAAATAAATAAATAAATATTCTTGTTCCAATTGGCAACTTTAAGTTTGACTTTGGGGCTCCCAATCTAGATTCACACAAGAAAAAAAAATACTGTCATGGCCCTCCTAATTTCAGACAATGCTCTAATTCTCATTTCAGATAATCAGCTTGCTCTAGTTCTCCAAAAATATTGGTATTTTTGTTGCACATTGCTACTTAATTGTCATTCTGACAATTCTGCAGAAAATTAGTCTAAAATTGCGAAGTCTTATAGCTATACCTCCTTCAACATAGATACTCAAGCCAACTCAAGAAATAGAAATTCCCATTAGACAATTTTTAAATTCCTTTAAGCAATAATTTTCTTCAAAAGCATAAGTATGTAACATCATGGCTGTCTGTTGGCTTGATATTCTTGGTGTACAATAAACTGTCAGGTTGCTATATCTCCTTTAGATCTTAGATCCATTTTAGATTCATGATACCTTGAAAATATTAATTTACATATTTTCCTTTCCAAAATGACCAAATTAATCTTTAAGAAATGAACAGTAGAATTGTAATTTTCAATACACTGCTACTCACCTTGTCACGTAAATGATGTTCTGCAGCTTCAATATTTAAAGGATCATCAAAATTCAAGAGATCCTAAAAAATACAAAATAAGGGTTTTTTTTAAAAAAGGCTTGCTGTAAATTATGATTGTTTGGGTCTCTATTTCTTGAATGGCAGCTTTGAACAACAAGCCCAATTTCAAACTGAAGTGGTATCTAATATCCTTGGAAAATACATTTTGCTGGGCTGTCAAAATTAGCTCATTGATGGGTTTAAATATTCTATGTATGGATAAAATACATGGATAAGTATGTATGGATAAAATGACATTAATTCATATTTAATCTCTAAATATATTCAAGGGCTATAGAAGGTCACTTAGTAATTTGGGGCTCCTTCATAAATTGCCAGTGTGGAAAAATGGGAAGATGGAGCACAACGTATGCTGCCTTTTGGCTCCCGGGGGAAAGATGGGGTGAATGAATAGATAAATAAGGGCTTGGTTTAACACTATCATATTCTACAATCAAGTTATTATTATTATTATTATTATTATTATTAATTTAATTTGTATACCGCCCTTCTCCCAGAAGGGACTCAGGGCGGTGAACAGCCAAAATTAAAAAACATACAATTACAAAAGTTAAGATAATTAAAAGAATTAAATCATTGGCTACCCAATTTAAAACCCCAAATCCATAAAATTTAAAATCCCAATTAAAAACCATTTAGGCTAGGCCGGCTTGATGAAATAAAAATGTCTTCAGGGCTTTACGGAAGGTCCGGAGGTCCGGGATCAATCGTATTCCAGGAGGCAGCTCATTCCACAGGGCGGGTGCCCCCACAGAGAAGGCTCGCCCCCTGGGGGCCGCCAGCCGACATTGCCTGACCGAAGTTATCAGACCAGTTTTTATTTCTCCAGGACCTAGTATGCTATTTAACTCAATATAGGTAGTCTTTACCTCACAATTGAGCCCAAAATTTCTGTTGCTAAGCAAGACAGTTATTACGCGAATCATGTCCCATTTTACAACCTTTTTGCCATGGTTGTTAAGTGAATTACTATAGTTAAGTGAATCATGAGGTCAATACTCTGGCTTCTCCCATTGATTCTGTTTGTCAGAAGCTCTTTAGGAAGATTGCAAAGGATAATCCAAGGACTATGGATGCTGCAACCATTATAAATACATGCCAGTTGCCAAGCATCGGAAGTTTGTTGGGTGAAAATTTAGATGTGTCTTATAGACCGAATATGGGCGTTTTTGGCCTCCTGAACTCTCTGCACGTCGCGTTTTCGCCCTTTCCAGCCACCAGAAGCACTCTGTAATGCTCCACATGCCCATTTTTGGGCTCCCAGGCCCTACGCATGTCACATTTTTGCCCTCCCCAGCCCCCAGCAGCACTCTGCAGGCCAAAAAAAGACAAGTTTTGGCAAAAACAGGCCATACGGAGCACTGCAGAGTGCTTCGGGGGGTCTGGGGGCCTGAGAGGGCAAAAATGCGACTCACAGAGGGTTCAGGAGCCCAAAAAGGGCCCATTTTGGCGAAAATGGGCATTGTGACGCACTGCAAAGTGCTTCTGGGGGCCTGGGAGAGAGAAAATCCAACGTGTGGAGGCAAAAAACTTGTTTTCTTGTTTTCCTCCTGTAAATTTAGGTGCATCTTATAGTCCAAAAAATACAATATATGACTGTAGGGATGCTGCAATGGTTATAAATGTGACAACTGGTTCTAAGTCATTTTTTTCATGGCCATTGTAAATATAAATGGTGATTAAATGGATGGCTATTAAGTTAAGGACAAAGTGTAATAATTATTCACCTTCATTTGTCTAGTAAGATGTTAGCATAAAGAAAAAGGACAAAACATGTACCTCTAGAGTTCTTTGTTAGCTAATATAGCTGAGTGAATAGAAGCAGGGCAACTGAATCAATTTCACCCTCACAAGCTCTACAGTAAGTGGATAAGCAGAAAAATAATGGAGAAATCTAATAAATACAATTCAAATGATTGAGATCTAAAAGGGAGTTTAAGTTTGGGAGTTTGCAATGTGGTACCTGTGGAATATATGCTTGCTAATCCCCTGACATACCTTCTCTTGTAACCTGACAGGCCGTGACTCTCCCATCACAGGGAATCTCATGGCTAGTCTATCCCTTCCAATAATGGAAATACAGTTAATCCTTGAGTTACAACAGTTCACTTAGTGATCATTCAAGTTATGACATTAACACCCTCCACCCCATCCCAAAGTACTTACGAAACAGTCCTGAAGTTACGAATGTTGCAGCACCATGGCAGTCGTTCACCCTTAGGAATGATCAGAGGCACTACAACATTCACACTGCCTATCTCCCTCCTCCCCGGTCTCGGTCTCCACGGGGACTGGGCCTATGGAGACTCAGTTACCTTGCAAAGATTTAGCAAGCCTCACTGCCATGGTTTCTTTGCCTGCTTCGTTACTTTAGGCCTTTGGTGCATTCACAGAGAAAAGAGGCCTAAAGTACCATGAGATCACACAAGATCAGTAGTCTGAGATCTCACACTTTAGGCCTTTGTTTTCTGCGAATTGAGGCCTGGACGAGATCTGCGGCAAAGGTTTTGCAAATGGGGGAAGGCTTCAGTGCTTCAGGCCTTCCCTCCATTTGCTGTTTTTTTGCTGAAGCCTGCAGGAATGAGAGATTGTGTCCCTGTAGGCTCCAATTGTCTTAGCAAAAAGCTTTTGCTGGCAAGAATGGAGCCCGGGAGGGGCCAGCACATCCCTCCAGGGCTGTGTTCTTGCCAGCAATGGCTTTTTGCAAAGGCTTGCTAAAGCCTAGAGGGAGATTGCATCCATCTAGGCTCCAGTCGTCTTTGTAAAAAGCCCTCATGCTGAAAATGGAGCCCGGGAGGTACACTGCAGCAAGGACTTTTTTCAGTGCAAAGGCTTTTTGCAAAGATGATCGGAGCCTAGAGGGAGATTGTGTTCCTCTAGGCTCCAGTTGTCTTTGCAAAAAGCATCCTTCCCAGACTCCATTTTCAGCAGCAGAGGTTTTTGTAAAGAAGATCAGAGCCTAGAGGGACACAATCTCCCTCTAGGCTCTGGTCATCTTTGCAAAAAGCCCTGGTGCTGAAAATGGGGCAGAGAGGACACAGCTCACTAGATCTTCACAAGTGTGGCAGGATGGGGGAGAAGCAAGTGGGGAACATGAGGTATCTCACTCCATCAGGAGAGTTCTTGAGTGGCCTGTTCTATTACTATGCCCCCTATGGCTTTCCGAGATATCTTGTACACATAATGACCTGCACATTCGATTAGCGAATGCGTGTGTGAAAGCAAGGAGTTTTCACGTTCATTTTATGTGATTCACTCCACTAAATCCTTGGGTTATGAATGTAATTGGCAGATTCCATTACATTTGTAATTTAAGGATTACCTGTAATTCCATTCTTAGCAATTTTGGTTTAAATTGCTCGATAAAAAATTGTTTTTTTATTCTTTTTATTATATGCTGCCCAGAGTCACAAAGAAAATGTTCAAAATAGCTGTGCTGCTGCAAAATTACTCATCTAACTATATGGTATATAAGTAAGTTTATGGAGGTTGTGTGCATGTGTGACTGGGCAGATACGATGATTTGTATCTGTGTACGAGGATGTGTTTGTGAATACATTAAGAGGCCATATACATGTATTGCACCTACCTAGGATGGTTACATTTGTAAGCCATGTATTCATTTACATATGCTTGTGTGTATTACCAGTGTGTATGCCTCACAGGGCCTAACATGGCAATCAACCTTGGATGTTTGTAGATGGAGACAGATTTTAGTACCTACACTGGTAAACTCTCCAATGTATTACACTGAACACATCCAACAGAATGGTGAAATGCAAATTTTTTTGCTATTGATTCTGTGGGTGTGGATTGGTGTGTGTGTGTGTGTGTGTGTGTGTGTGTGTGTGTCATGTGACTGGGTAGACATGGCCAACTTTTTAAAAAAAACCTTTGAGCATTTTTTACTACCTATTCGCCTGAACCGGTAGTATAAAAATGCTTTAAAAAAGTAAAAAAAAGGTTCCGACGATCACACGGCACAGCTGTGATCATCATAACTTTTTTTAAACTTTTTAAAGCATTTTTTTTACTACCTGTTCACCTGAACCAGAGTGAACCAGGAGTATTTCACCCCTGATTCAATGGGAGACCTTCTCGAAAGAGGGCAGTTTAAGATGGAGCATAGCAGTGTGGTCATTTGCTTACCTGAAACATATACTGAATTGAAACCAATTTTAGTTAAAGAGATGCCAAAATGTCAAAAATCCTGAACATTCTTGGAGCAAAGAAGCAATTATGAAGCATAAAAATAGTTGATCAATTCATGTCACTGAGGAGAAAATATGGCTTTGGCAGAAACAGATTATCTGTCCAAGGTTTAGATGAGTTTCTCAGTTTTTTGCATTAGTTCGTGCTGGAAATGATACAGAATGTTAATATTCTGTCATGAATAGTATTTCTATATTTATTTATTTTTATTCCACCAATACCGAAATGGCATTAGTTTTTTAAAGTTTATTTTGGAAATATAATTTGGTGTCAGTTGTATAATAATAAGAGTAGACTTCCCATACTGAATTTCTAATTATGTGATCTCTTTTTTTCCTTAGTTGTTTTCCTGGTAGCAGTATATCCTGATGAAGGAATGGGATGTTCCCTATAAGAACATTGTGGGGCCCGAAGGCAATATTCCATGTCTTATATTCTTGGGCTGTTACTGTATATGGCAGAAAGCACAAATATACTGTACAAGTAGAATAAAGTGATGTAAGTTAGCAAACTGTGCAGGATGTTATAGATCTCAGATTGTGATTTTAATTATCATATAGGATTCTTCTGCATTTTTATTTTCTTTATTTATTTCAGATGCAGGAGGACAATGTAGAATATATTTGATCTGAGGTGAAATACACACCTTGACTATATAATTTGACTTTTAAGTGTTCTAACATGCCAGATGGTACTCAAAATAAAGGAATGATACATTTGCCTGGAAAAACAGATAAATGATAGTAAAGCAATTGTTACTTAGTGAAGAAACTACAGGTAGTGCTCATCTGTGATGGAATGTGCACCTGCAGGAGCAGTGAGATAGACTTTTAGCAATAACCTAGAACTCCTCTGGATATATCTAGTAGGTAAAAAATTTATAACAATCAAGATGTTAATCAAGCCCAGAAATGAGACAGCAAGATCCAATCAGGTACAATTCTTTATTTGCTTACACCTGATAAACAGAATTTTGCCAAATGAGCCTCATTGTGGGCGGTCGTGGCCCTACTTACATGAGCAGTGCAGTGCTTGTGGTCTTGTTGCAGCCACTTGCAGCATCACTTGTGGAAGCATCGCCACAAATGTGGACGCTTCTGCGCGCGCACACATATGCTACTGCCCCTCCCACAAAATCATCCCCTCTTTCCCTCCTCCTCCAGATCTGGGCAGCCAACCCAGAAAGGTTGGGGAACTCTGGATTTGCCAAATTAAAGCTATAATATTCTAACCCAGATACATCCTGAGAGATTCCAGCTAAGTACGTTTTGCCCCAGTTTATAATCTTTCTTGCCACAATTGTTAAATGAATCACTGCAGTTAAGTTAATATCATTGTTGTTAAATGAAACTGGTTTCCCCATGGATTTTACTTGTCAGAAAATCGCAAAAGGTAATCACATGATCCAGGACGCTGCAACTGTCTGTTGTGGCCCACTAGTGACCAGCAGAGCTTGGATCGTCAGAGGCATTTAAAAGAAAAAAACTTTTTTTTTTAAAAAATGGCTCTGACAATCCCAGCTGAGTTGCCTTTTAAAAAACCCTCTGACGATCAGGCTGGGATCGTCAGAGCCTTTTGAAAGCATTTTTTTACAACCTCTTCACCGAAGAGGTTGTAGAAAAAATGGTTTTAAAAGTAAAAAAAAAAAAAATGGCCACGCCCACCGTCATATTACCCCATCACCAAGCCACGCCCACAGAACCGGTAGTAACAAATTTTAGATTTCACCACTGTTGCCATCCATCTATATAACCTTTACTAATTTGTTGCTTTGTCATCTCAAAACAGCAGCAATTTGCCTCTTGTCATCCAACAGATTGGAGAAAAGAAGAAGGTGCCCTGAGAGATGAATCTCTACATTTTCATGTTCCATTCAGCCTCCTCCTGTCAGCCGGATCTCCAGCATGGGATTCTACTTTGATGCATGTTTGCTAGCGGCTGGCATAGTAACGGGGGTGGGGGGGAATGTCAGTTTGGTTAGGGAAATGAGCTAGTGAGGTGAAGTCCCATGTGAACTAAAAGGGACTAAAAGTCAAAAATTACTGCGCTGCTGAGTGGAGTTGTCTACACCCTGTCAAGACCAACAATTCTAGGACTCCAGATGGGCGAAATACCTGAAGATGAACTCCACACAACATCATACTGGACACCGATTGGACATTCAGCAAGGGACCCTGGGGGGAGGGATTTGGGGAAAGTTTCAATCTGTAACTTTCGTGCGTTTTGAATCAGATCTTGCCTTGCTTTCGCTGCTATCATTTCAAACTCACTAAAAGTACTTCTTCTCTATATCAATGGAGTTGGGGGTTTTCTTTCTTGGGTTTTGAATAGAGGCAGGCCTGATATTAGGCAAGATCTGCTTTATCGGCCAGCCCGGAAACCCCAGTCTACTGAGGGGGCTGAGCACATAATGTTGACCCATGGGAGTGACCAGAAAGAGTCCAGAGCCCTGGGATTGACCTCCCCCCAGCCACACTGGTGCCATGAGGAGACGGAATGGCTGGAAGAACTGCAACTCGAGGAGATTCCAGTCCAAGCCAGATGGTTGCTGGGTGGTGCATGGAAGACCCTGAGGAGCACCCCCTGGGGGTGACTCTCACCAGAGGCCGGCATGGAGACTATGCCCTGCCAGAATCTGACAAAGAGGACCTCCTGCTGACCCATGCCTTGTAATTACTGCATGAAGTGCTTGAGAGTCAGAGAGCTCAGGGGGCCCTTGCACAGAAGCATGTGCTGCCAGTGCGCAAAGAGGCTGGTGAGGCAGCGGGGGGAGCCGTCATCTCCACAACCCCAGTGGTGTCCCGCCGCTCCGCAAGGGGCAGCTTTGGCAGCTGCTGCCCCAATACCAGCTGCTGCTGCAGCACAGGCCCCCTCGGAGGCAATGAATTCCTAAGGTTCCTCCACTGGGAGTAAAATACAGAAGGGATCCAAAACCCTTGGATTCTTCCTACTTAAAGTCTGGAATCACATGCAGGAATATAGAGGACTTCGCATTGGAGGCAGCCAAAGTGAGATGTGTCACCATGGCCCTGGAAGGGGCTGCAGCAGATTGGATAGTCACACTTCACAATGATAATACCCCCAAACTAAGACATTATGACCAGTTTATGATGGTGCTCCACAGGCAGTTAGACAACCCCCGAGCCGAATGCAAGGGTAGGACCAGGATGAAGACCATCAACCAGTGGAGGAGATCAGTGGCAGAATACACCCAGGAGTTTCATGAACTGGCCTGCCACATGACTGGCTGACCCCCGGAAGTCCTGATGGAGTACTACAAAGTTGGGCTTAATGAGGAACTCTATCAATGTTGCATTTTCTGGGGGGGGGTGTCCCTCGAGACCTGCAGCACTGGTATGTGTTGGCAGACGAGATGGAAATTGATCTAGCCATGGAAATATTGGCTGGAGCAAGCCTTCCCCCTCTGCCCCTAAAGAAGCCCCGAAAGCTGCCAAAGGCGGGCTAGCACCCAAACCGAGATCCACAGCATGCTTCAAGTGCGGGAAGAAGGGGCATCAAGCAGTTGATTGCCTCCCCAAGCCAAGCTGCAAGCTGGGAACTGCTGGGGGCAGGAAGCCTGAGAAGCAGCCAGCAAAGCACCGTGAAACAGTGCTGAAGGGCGCAGAGCTCATTGAGTTCGCCCCTCCTGCCCAGGAGCTGGGAAGTCTGACCCCACTGACGGAGAGTGAGACCGACTCCAACTCCCTGGTAAGTCAACATGTAGCTCCCATAACCATCCCTGTGAAGCTACAGGTGCCTTCATCAGGCACCCAGGGGAAGATGCTAGCCCTTTTGGACTCAGCATGCACCAGATGCATGATTATCCCCGAGGTGCTAGAGAAACTGGGACTGAGACTGAGAACACTGAGGGTGCCCATAACATTTTGCCAGCTGGATGGGTCGGTGACTGGGGGAGGGGGGGCAGCTCACTTTGTAACTGAACCAGTGAAGATGTGGATGAGGAATCACAGAGAGACATTGATTTTCCTTGTAGCCTCCGGAATGGAGAGACCCCTCTTGCTTGAATTAACCTGGCTCCAAAAATGGAGGAAGGGACTTTTAAGAATCTGGTCCACACAGCTGGGAAGAGGGGGAGGCAAAACCCCACCCAGAACCAAGGTTGTGAGGGAGCTGGGAGTTGCAGTGAGCGAGTGCCCAGACAGAGAAGAGAAAATCCCAAAAGAATACTGGGAAAACCTCAGGGAGGCTTTCAGCGAGCAGGGTTCGGATGTGCTCCCGCCCCATCACCCCACAGACTGCAGCATAAAAATCCTCCCTGAGGTGAAACTCCCTAAGCCAAAAATCTACTTAATGACCCCGCAAGAGCTGGACAAGTTACGGGCCTTTATTGACAAGAATCTAAAGCAGGGCTTCATCCAACCAGCTAGGCTGCAGGTAGCCACTCCAGTGTTGTTTTGTGAGAAAAAGGATGGGTCTCTTCATCTGTGCATTGATTATAAAGGGCTGAACGCGGTGTGTGTGGAGAATGTTTACCCGCTGCCCTTAATGAAGGACATTTGTGCCCTAATGATGGCACATTTGGCCAAAGGAAAAATCTTTACTAAACTGAACTTGAGGAAAGCTTACTACAGAGTCCGCATTAAAGAGGGAGAGGAGTGGGAAACTATGGAGGAACATGTGAAGTTAGTACACAGAGTCCTGAAAAAATTCAGGGCAACTGAACTGTACGCCAAATTGTCAAAGTGCGAGTTTCACCAGGATAAAATTGATTATTTGGGTTATCATATATCACATGAGGTGATAGAGATGGACCCTGAGAAAGTGCGGGTGGTCTTGGAATGGGCGCCCCTCGCACCAGAAAACAGTTGCAAAGTTTCCTTGGTTTTGCAAACCTTTATAGACAATTCATCCCCTCATTTGCTAAGATTGCATTACCCATTACCAACCTTCTGAAAACAAAGGGAGAGGCCAAGCTCAAGCCGAGCCGTTCCTTTGAGTGGACGATGGAATGCCAAGCAGCCTTTGAGAAACTCAAGCAACTATTTGCAGCTGAACCTGTATTTAAACATCCTGACACGGATGTCCCCATTGTGGTCCAGGCAGATGCCAGTGATGTGGCTGTGGGGGCTGTGCTCTTGCAGGCTAATGTCAAAGGGGCCTTACAACTCTTCAATTACATCTCCAGGAAATTAATGGAAATTGAGAGGAGATGGGAAATTTGGGAGAAGGAAGCATTTGCGGTCCGATGGGCCCTATTAACTTGGAGACATTTCCTTGAATGAGCAAAGCACCCTTTTGAGATGTGGACTGACCATAAAAACCTGGAAGCCCTAAAAACTCCCTGAAAACTGTCACCCAAGCAAATTCATTGGGTGCAATACCGTTTTAACTTTTCCTTGCACTACATTCCTGTGGGAAAGAACTTTATGGCAGATGCTTTGTCTAGATTACCCCAGTACAATAGTGCTAGGCCAGAAGTGATCCATCCAGGCATCCCTTCTAAAAAACTAGCTGCCCCGGAGCCCAGAAAAAGTCAGACTTCACTCTCACCAATGACTTATGCAAGGAGTTGAAAGGGGAGCTGAAAAGTGATGGTTGGTTTCTGTCCCACACAAAAGAGGTGGCCTAGCGTGCATTGGCACTAAACTATATGTACCCGCCAGTCTTAGGGGGGCTGTGTTGCAACGGGCCCATGATTCGAAAGATGCTGGGCACTTTGACTTTGTGAAGACTTTACACCTGGTCAAATGGCAGTTTTGGTAGCCTTCATTGAAAAAGGACATAAAGTCATACGTGGCCAGCTGTCCTATGTGTGCTGCTGCTAAAAGACCCCCAGGGAATCCTGCTGGACTCCTCCAGAGTGTCACCAGTCCTAGTGCCCCATGGAAGGAAGTATCTATGGATTTTATTGTTGAATTACCTGAGAGTGGGGGGAATACAGTCTTTTGGGTGATTACGGACTTATTTTCCAAGCAGATGCACTTTGTACCCTGCCCCAAAATACCCTCTGCTATAGCACTCGCTAAACTATTTATTCAACATGTGTATAGGTTACATGGTGTTCCTGACCATATTATTTTGGATAGGGAGGTACAATTTACCTCTCACTTCTGGTGGGAATTCCTCAAGTTGTTAGACTCTGCCGAGAGTCTAAGCTCCACCCACCCCACCCCAAACTAAAGGGGCCTGTGAACGCGCTAACTTGGTGCTATGTAAATTACCAGCAGGACAATTGGGACGACCTGCTGCCATTCGCAGAGGTCGCTTACAATAACTCATTCGATAGTAGCACTGGCTTCACCCCGTTTAAAATTTATTCTAGTCAGGATTTTGTCCCCATACCAGAACTGCCTGAGGAAAAGCCTCAGATCCCCTCCTTAGTAGAGTGGATTGAACAGCTACAACGCATTTGGCCAGTCACCCGTAAGGCACTGGATGAGGCACATCAGGCCTATAAGAAATAGGCTGACAAGAAAAGGGTTAAACGAAAAGAATTCCAATTGGGGGACAAGGTTTTCCTAGCTACAAAGTACTTACATACCACCCAAATATCAAAGAAACTGGGGCTCAGGGCGGCTTACAATGCGTTAAGCAATAGCCTTCATACTTTTGTATATTTTTTACAAAGTCAGCTTATTGCCCCCACAATAATTATTTTCCTTTAGCGCTAACACCTCTACTGCAGGAGGGCTGAATGTCAGTCAGATCTCCAGCATGGGATTCTACTTTGATGCATGCTTGCTATCAGCTGCAATAGTAACGGGGAGTGGGGTGCATGGCATTTGGGTTGGGGAAGTGAGCTAGTGAGGTAAAGTCCCATGTGAACTAAAAGGGAGGTTTGTTCTCTAGAATTCCTGTGCTGCTCTAGAATTCCTGCGCTGCTGAGTGGAGTTGTTTACATCCTGTCAAGGCCAACTGTCCTAGGACTCCAGATGGGTGAAATACCAAAAGATAAGCTTCATACAACATCATACTGGACACTGATTGAACACTCAGCAAGGGACCTTAGGGAGAGGGATTTGGGAAAAGTTTCAATCTGTAACTTCTGCGTGTTTTGAATCAGATCTTGTCTTGCTTTCACTGCTATCATTTCAAACTCAGTAAAAGTACTCCGTCTCTATCTCAATGGAGTGGGGGTTTTCTTTCTTGGGTTTTGAACAGAGGCAGGCCTGACACCTCCTTTCCTTCCCTCTATGTATTGTTGCTTCAAATACTCTTGTGATTACAAGGCTATTATGGTATCGTTAGAGAGAGAGTGTTTAAAGAAAGGTGTAGGATTTGTCAAGGCCCTTGGCTTACAACCATTCATTTAGTGACCATTTAAGGTTACAATGGCACCAAAAAAAGTGACCTATGACCGTTTTTCACACTTACCTTTATAACATCCCCATGGTCACGTGTTCAAAATTTGGATGTTTGGCAACTGGTTCACTGGCAACATTGGTAAAACTCACATATCAATTGTCTCACTTAGCAACAGACATTTTGGACTGTATTGTGGTCATAAATTGAGGATTACCTGTACAGTCCCTTTCATTAACTCAGTATTTTCAGTATGCTTAGAAATGGCATAACAGATAATTTAACTCAGAAGCCTTTAAAAAAACTATGTTAGGTGGGTAAGATCAAGATCACAAAGGTCTATCTCCAATAAAGGATTATTCAATCCAATCTGGAAATCAAGATCTAAAAGTACATACTGTACTGGAACCACAATCACTCCTGCACTGCACACATAGTACTTACTACTAGCATAAGAAGAAAAATGATAAGGAACAAAACATTTTTATATTCTCTTAGCCAGCAGTAACGCTAAGAAATAGATCTATTTGCATGGATATGAACTGCCTTCTGCTCAAAGTGACCTCTTGAGCAGCTAGATAACATTTATGCCTTTAGCAATATGAAGCAAAAGTTGGCTTCTGGAACTCTTGTGCTTATTCCTAGAGTAAGTGTGAGGGTGATCAGTTTACCTTGTATGTGATTTACTGAGCATACTTGCAGAAGGGATCCTTACAGGTCACTAAAATCAAAGTGCTTAACAGCAAAGAAGGAGAAGAGCAAAAATCAAATAAACCCAAGTGAACCCAAAACACCAACTGAAAGACTGGAAAGAAAAGGAACAACTTAAAATTTAAAGGAAAATTTAAGATTATTGAAATTACACAGTGATGTGATAAAAAAAAAACAATCTGGGAGAAATGTAGGAGTTCCCTTTAGGTGGTATGCTATAAGAAGAGGTCAGGCAGAGCTCTTGCCAAAGCCAAAGGTTTGGAATGCTCCATGAAGGATGCAACTTGGAGCAGAACCATCATCATGAGTCCATGGTGGAAAGTAAGCTACCTGGGAGGAAAACCAAGGTCAATGTCTTCTGATAAAGCTCTGAGGCTCTTGTTACTATTGCTGCATATTGCATAAGTGGCCAGAGCTCAGGTTTCAACTAGATATGGGGGATGTGTTTTGCTTTGTATTTGTGCCAAGATATAAGTGTATGGTTACTTTGGGGAGGGGGGCTTGGTTGAAAACAGGGTAAATCATACCTTCATTTTTGTTAGTTTACTGATTTTCATCACTTAGGAAAGAACAAACTTTCCATAACTTAGGAAGGAGCAAAAATGGGGCTAATGAAACGTCAGGGGTTTGGTTTGTATTTTTTTGCTAGAGCCCACTTTATCAGATATACTGTATCTAATAAAGGAGACTCTAGTCCAAAGATATTTACACCATAATAAATGTGTTAGTTTTCAAAAGTTACAAGAAGCATGTAGTTTTTGAATCAACAGATTAATACAGGTTTTGGAAATTGTGAGGACTAATCTGTTCTATTAAGGCTGGTTTATTATATTAGCAGATTAATCAAAATACACACTCATTCAGTGAGGTTATTACTTACAGTAAATAAAGAGTTTAATCCCCAAACAACATCCTGAAAAGGGGGGAAAAAAAGGATTCAACCAAAATTAAATATCTCAAATGCATTATATATAAAAACAGATAGATAAATAGATAAGCAGACAGTCAGAAAGATCATGAAACTACTGGAAACATCCTTATGAATTTCAGAATTTTTAAAGAACCTGATTTGCAAATTATTAAAATCAAATGCAAATCTTTGAAACTATGCAACCATTTAAATTTAAATTCCCTAGTTCCTGATTTTTATCTCCCTCTTATCAGGTATGTTTGTCTTAAAGCTCTACAGCAGACATATCCAGTGGGAGTGCACACGGCCCTCAACCCACAAGACCATACGTTTTTAACATTATTGTGTGCATTTATATACATTAATTATATTATATAGTTTATATGCAGCCCAAGAAAATCCCTCTTCACTCAATGTAGTGAAGGCAACCAAAAGGTTGGATATACCTGTTCTATTACATTCTGACATATTCTCAGACTTTCAAGCTAAATGATATCCAAGTTATGAGAATAATACATGCTGGTTAGCTGGGTGTTTGACTAATTTAGTGATTACCAATGGTTTAAAGAAATGATTTTTGGCAATTTCCTCTTGCCAATTCTACTCCCTTTATTACTATTTCTCAATTTACTCTAGTGAGTTGAAGGAACTCTTTGAAACAGTGTGGTATTGTTTATATGCACTGCTGAGAACTACTAACAATTTCTTCCCTACCCCACTGATAGAAATCTTCCAAGGATCAAAGAGTATTCTGTTAATGGAATTACATCAACTGGATTTAACCCAGTGTCAATTAGCCAAAAAATATAATTTAGTTTTTGCTTGTAGCCTCTTGGTTTTGTTCCCACAAAGTAGCAAACAATGGAAATAAACAGCAAATATAAACATACTGTATCATTCACCATTTAAAATATTATTTGACTTTATTAGCTTTAATAATTATATCACTACATACAAAAATCCATTTTAAATATAAGTCTTTCTCTGAAAATGAAGAAAGTATCAGTGGATAATATGGCACATGAAATGAACTATTCTTTGCTCTAGACAGTAGAAATACTTCAACAGACAGTGAATTGATCAGGGTATATGTGAGTCAGAATTCCAAATTTAAGGTTTTTTGGTTGGTTTTTTTGGACATGACATTCCTGGTCTCAGAGTTAAAAATAGAAATACTAAATTTTCTCATAAAATTACTGAAAGGATGTAATATAGATTGTAAAAAGGACCATGAAATTGATTGATAATGATTCTCTGGCACTTCTGTACATAAAACTGTAGATTAAAAAAATAAAATTCATTATCACTTAATAAGATTCAATTTTTCTAAAGAAAAAGAAAAAAACCTACCACTAGGAATAACAGAATTGGAAGGGACCTTGGAGGTCTTCTAGTCGTAAATGTAAGGTACATTAAAAACGCATAAAAATAAGTTTTAAAAATCATTTTAAAATCTAGTCTAGTGACTGAAAATGGCTGCTTCTCAGTTCCTATAAGATAATATTATTGAGGCCTTATGAGGGGCTAAAATTCAGTTGAGAAGCAGGGAAGATAACATTAAAATTTGTTGCATAAAGTTCCTCAAGTCTCATAGATTCATACTGATCCCAGATTATTTCACAAGATTTAGCTCCCGTCATCTGCATTATCACTGTCCACGTACTATCAAGCTTTGCTCAAATTTGAGCAGTTTTACCAGCTTTGTTTTAAATTATTTAAATGTATATGCTGCCTATTGCCTGTTGTAGTGACTTATAAAATGACTGCAAGTATTCTTCATAAGGCCTTTCATATGTTCATGGAGATTATTTCCTAAAAATATTATTCCCTAAAATTAGAATTGTTCTGTAAAAGTCACCTTTGAAGGTTCTAGCAAGCAGCCCTGAGCAGATTCAGTAAGAACACAAAATATTTAGTTTTTTGCTACCGTGTTTTCCCGAAACTAAGACATGTTCCGATAATAAGCCCAATTGGGCTTTTGAGCGCATGCGCTAAAATAAGCCTCCCCCCAGAATAAGCCCAATATTTAGACACATGCGCAGCTGCCGCGCAAACATGACATGAGGAGGTGAGGCTGGAGAGGGGGTGAAAGGGAGGGGGAACATGCCCCATGCGCCCCTGCCATACATGTGGAACGGCCTCACGGAGGCCGCTCCTGCAAAACCTAGCTCTTGCGCCCCTTCTCTTAGTGGCGGTTGCAAAGAGCAGCCACAAAAAAACTTGCTAGCCCTAGCCCTGTCGACCTGGGACTGGGGGGAGGGGGACTGCGCCGGAGCTCCGGCCCCATGAGCCCCCCCTCACGCTTGCACCCTCTGGCCCTGCATGAAAAGCAGCTCTGGCTGCCCTGACCTCTTCACTGCAGCTTCTCCCACCCGCTGCCACTGCCAATTGGCCTTGGCTTGGTGGAGAAATGGATCTCCAATGGGAGTGACTGCTCCAGAAGAGGCGAGCTGCAACCGGGAGCCCCTCGCAACCTCCATGAGGGAGCCTGGCCGGCCGGGGGAGAAAAGGAGAGCCCGCAGTCTCAACGAGCAGATTTTACAAGCAACCTCCCTCCCTCCCTCAACTGAAAGGAAGCACCGGGGCTCCTGCCTCGCTTCCTCATCTGCCCGGTTCCAGACAATGGGAGGGCGCAGAGACTTCCCGCCACTTCCCCGCGCTGAAAGAAGCCCCCCGTGGGTGGGTGGCGATCGGCCCCCATGGATGCCAAAAGCCCTGTGGTGGAGGAAGAGTGGGGAGGGGGTCTCTTGGCCGGCCCTGGAATTGCCAGGGGGGGATGGGGTGTTGCCTTCCCCTTCTGCCCACTGCCCGCGTCCACAATCCAACCTCACCCTCAGCAAACCTTTCTTTTTGTGTGTGTGGATTGGATGCTAAAATGGCCTCAATCCCCCAGGACTGGAGCTCTGAGATGGGATTTGATATGTGGCTTAGGGGGAGGGGGATGCTCTGACAAGCCCACCAGCTGGGTTAAATGCTCGGGCAGCAGAAAGGGTTGGGAGGGAAAAGGCAGCCATGATGACAATGCTGATAACGATGCCAGAGTCCCCGGGGCGGCTGCTCCAGCATCTGATTTAGCTGGGCGATCCCTGATGAGCAGAAGATGGAGAAGGGAAGGAGGAAGTGCCCCTGCCCCCTGGCCAAAGGGTGGCTTCGATCCGGCGCTTGCGAGGATGCCCGAGGGGATCTGGCCACCGTCCTCTTCCCCCCCGCACCTGAGCTTCATGCCTTAACTCCCAAGTCTGCCTTCATTTGCCCCGGCATTCCCAACACCAGAAAACCCGCTTGTTGCAAGCCACGGCCACTTTCTGCCCAAAGAAAAGAAAAGCGCTCCATTTCCGCATGAATGGCAGGGGCATGTGGGGGATGTTTCCCCCCCTTTGCCCCCCCACCTCACCTCATGCTGTTTGCACGGGAAGATTGCTTGAGGCAGCGGCCTGAGCAGCACCGGCGAAGCAACAGGTTGGCGCTCCAGGGCCAAGGTTTAGGGATAAGATCCCCCCTCCCCCTGATAATAAGGCCAATGCCATATTTCGGGGGTCAAAAGAAAATAAGACCCTGTCTTATTTTCGGGGAAACACGGTACTTGTACTGTCAATGTGTAGGCTCAAACCAGCCACTCTTATCAATGCCCAGTATAACTTGAGACGGGTTTTCCTCCAGTGATACTCCAGGCTTCTCGTCTGCCTTCATTTAATTTCAAGCAATCATTTTGACAAGGTGAATTAAGCAGGGTTGAATATCGTTACCAGAGTCATTATTACTTAATATTTAGAGGTAGTAATTGACTTCCAATTGGTTGCTTAGCACGATTCAAAGTTATGATGGACTTCAAAAAGGTATTTATGACCCAGCTTCAAAATTCCAATGACTGGAAGGAGGAGGGCTGCAGATTTATGGCTGTTTGCAGCATTCCATGACCATGTGACCACAATTTAAAAAGTTTCTTTTGCCAGTACATGTAGTCCTCTACTTACAACAGTTCATTTGGTGACCATTCAAAACTAAACAGCACTGAAAAAAATGACTTATGACCCTTTTTCATACTTACAACTGTTGCAGCATCCCCAAAATCACATGATCAAAATTCAGACCCTTGGCAACTGAGTCATATTTATCATGGTTGTGATGATCCAGGATCATGTGATCACCATTTGTGATCTTCTAAGCAAAGTTAATGGGGAAGTTGCATTCACCTAACAACTATATTACTAACTTATCTACACTTAACAACTGTGGTAAAGAGGTCATAAAATGCGTCAAACTCACTTAGCAAATGTCTGATTTAACAATATAAATTTTGAGCTCATTTGTGGTCATAAGTCGAGGACTACCTGTACTGGTTATTACTGTATTTTTCAGAGTATAAGATGTATCTTTTTACCCCCAAAAAGGGGGTGAAAATCTGGGTGCGTCTTATATGCCGAATGTAGCCCCGCCCACCCTTCGGCCATTTTTGGCCAGTTCCAGGTGGCAGGGATCTGGGTTGGGGCACAGCTTGAGGAACAACCCTCCCTCTTCGGGATGGTTGGAGGGGGGGAATCTGCCCAGCAGCTTCGGGGAACCAGGCAGATGCCACGATTTGTGGCTGGTCACCCCTCTGGCCGCGCTGACTTCACTCCCCAGCAATGTGAGGAACCGCTGCCGCCGCTGCCTAAACCCTCTCTGCGCCCAAGGAGCCAAGCTGAGCTGAATGGGAGCGTTCCTCCTTTCCAGCCATTGGTGCCTGGATTCCCCAATGCAATTCTCAAGAGTCGCACTTCAGGTGGCGGCCAGTTCCCCTGCAATGTGCAGCGGGGAACTGGGAAGTGTTTTGGATTCGGGGAGGAGATTGTAGCGCTGCCGCCTGAAAGTGTTGCAGAGCTGCGCGCCTTGTCCTCCTTCTCAGCAGACTCAACTTCTCTTTCCTCCTGGCCAGATCCGCCGCCTGAAACACGGTGCACTTTTTTTTGTCTCTGCAGACCTCATGTTTGGAATCAGGAAGGGGATCATGGGTCTGCCGCCTGAACCCCTGATCCCCTTCCCAATTCCAAATATGGGGTGTGCAGAGACAAAAAAAAGTGCACTGTATTTCAGGCGGCGGATCTGGCCAGGAGGAAAGAGAAGTTGAGTTTGCTGAGAAGGAGGACGGGGGCGCGCAGCTCTGCAATGTGCAGAAAAACACTTTCAGGCGGCAGCGCTACAATCTCCTCCCTGAATCCAAAGCAGTTCCCAGTTCCCCGCTGCACATTGCAGGGGAACTGGCCACCACCTGAAGCGCGACTCTTGAGAATTGCATTGGGGAATCTGGGCAGTGATGGCTGGAAAGAAGGAACGTTTCCCTTTAGGGGCTCCCATTTAGCTCGGCTTGGCTCCTGGGCGCAGAGAGGGCTTAGGCGGCAGCGGCGGCAGCTTCTCACATTGCTGGGGAGTGAAATCAGCGTGGCCTGAGGGGTGACCAGCCACAAATTGTGGCACCCGCCTCGTTCCCCGAAGCTGCAGGGCAGATTCCCCCCCCCAGACCATCCCGAAGAGGTTTGTTCCTCAGGCTGTGCTCTGTCCCTCCCCCAGAGCATTGAGGGGTCTCTTTGGGGGAAAGCAAGTAGTCCCTGCACCTCTCACTTGCAGCAGGAGGAGGAGGAGGGCAGCGCCACCTTAAATGCTGGTAGGTAGAGGTAAAATACTTTTTTCCTTGTTTTCCTTCCCTAAAATTAAGGTGCGTCTTATACTCCGGTGCGTCTTATACACTGAAAAATATGGTAAAAACACCCATTATGGACAATTGGTTCACTTAACAATCGTGGCATTTGTTTTACAACTCCTGCAAAAAATATCATAAAATAGGGTCAGTCCAGGGTGAAATCTGACTGGTTCAAACTGGTTTGAACGAACCGGTAGTGGACATTTGGCCTGGGTCGCCGAACTGGTAGTGACCGCTGGCTGCCCACGCCCCCAAACCAGTCCCCTGGTCGCCGCTCACTCACCCCACCCAGTCTCTGCTCTGCAGCCTGCCTGCCTGAAGTGATGCACCTAGATATTTAAAAAGTCCTAGATATTAAACAAGCTGATTTTAACAAACTCAGAGACTTAAAAGACTGGAAATAGTGTCTGACAATTGGAAGAAATTATAGAAAGGAAAACAGAATTTTTTTCTTTGTATTGAACTTTGACAATTAGCTAGCAGCCCAGCTTTGGTATTGAAATCTAGAGCTGTGTTGCCATCTACTGGCCAAAGAAGATACAATATTGATATAGGGCTGGAAAAGACCTTGAAAAACAGTTGGGAGGAAAAGATTCATAGGAGATAAGAAGAGAAGTAAAAGGCAAACAACATCTGGAAGGCTGTTTTTCCTGTTGTCTCTATTTGTTATTTTTTGGTGGCTGAGGAATAATTGGTGAGCTTTTTGAAATTTTGAAACCAATGCGGATTATAAAGGATAGGAATTGCTCTTTAAACTGAACACCTGATTCTGTGAGTTAATGAGTCATGGGGAAATTTGGCGGGCCATTCTGGATTATAAATACCATTTGATAGAATATTCTATGAGGTGAAAGAAGGGAGAAAAAATTAAACAAAACTTATAAACTTAAATAACTCCGAGGGAGTAAAACAGCAGACTTTGAGGATTACAAACATTAAGGATTTTGAGGAACAGTTCAGGGACTGAGCATATTTTTTTAACATTGAGTTTTCGACATTCTTGAAAACGTGGGGCATTGGGACTTGGATGGATTACTGAATAACTTTTAGCCAATTAAATAAAGTAAAATGTTACATCAAGCAGAAATAAATACATTCCAAATGGAAATACTATTAATGTTTCAAGATATCAAGGAAACCATAAGGAATCATAGGGAGATGAGGGAACTGATGCACGATACGGATTGGAGATTGAGAAATTACCAACAATGATAATGGATGATGAACAAAAAATTCAAACAATAGAGGAAAATTCAGAAGGCGCAGAAGAAAGAAAAGAGAAGAGAAACCAACAAGCAACACAAGTTGATAAAGACACAGAAGAGACAATAAAAATAGAACAGTTAAATGATTTTTTAAGAAGCCAAAATATAGAAGAGAGCAAAAAGAAAGATACCTTAGTAGAGACCAAGGAATTTCTGAAAGGTATTTTAGAGAGCAGACAGCAAGAGGCCGATGTGGAGGCAGAGAAGACATTTAGATTAAACATGAGTGATGTAGAGGGATACAAGATCCCAAGGGAGGAGCCAATTGGCGTCACAGCAGGAATGGCTGAAAATAGGGGAGCTCCACCAAGCTCCATGAAAATCAGCCAGTATCTGCGTGCCGGGAGACCCTATGGGATCAAAGCCGCCCTGGAGTGGTGGTGAAGGAGAGATGCTTCATCGACCACGAGGAAACCGCAATTTCCTCTTTAGGTCCAAAGAAAGCTCTCCCGAACTGCAGCAGGAATGACGGCCATTTTGGCAAGTCACAATCTGTGACAACTTGGACAACAAGATTTGTGCTGGAGCGGTTCATGGACAGAGCATTGAAACTGGGTGAGATAATTTCCAACTTCTATTCTAGAGATCTAATCCAAGTAAAAGAATTTTAAACAATAATCTCCAAACATTAAGAAAGCGGCGATTGAATACATGGAGAAAGATTAAAGACTCTGATGTGAAAGAAATATCTAAGGGAAGCTTTAAAACATAGAAAGCCTGGAAAAAGATTTAATAACATATTGAAAAGTGATTATTGGGAGAAACTGGTTTTTTACTTTCATTTTTAACCACCCCCCTCCCGATCAGTTGACAATCAATTGTTTTTTGTATTCTGTTTAATGTTGGATTTAGAGCAGGGGAGCTATCTACTGGAGGAGGAAGATTACTGCAGTGTGGGAACCTCAGTGAAAGTGATAATTGTTTAATATAATCAAAGAAGGGAGAGAAAGTAAACAACACCTGGAAGGCAACTTGACCTTGATTCTATTTCAGTAGGTGATTTGGATGATTGGAAATATCTAGTGAGTTTTTGAAGATTTTTAAGACAAATAATGCTTGTTCATTTTGAGTGTGGTGCCATTTGCCTTCTCATCTTCAGCTGTCCCTAGTAATTTGAAGTGTTAAAAGATGGCCGCCGCAACTTGCTAACTGTCGTGATGGCTGGGGAGCGTCCTGGTCGAAGAGTGCGGTCTCCTGGGGTCTTTTGACATTGACCCCAGGATGGGTGGCTCAGGAAGACCTAGAGAGTCCAGGGGCCTCGGTTAGATTCTTGGAGGTTGCAGGGCGGGTCCGCTAGATGCTGCTCGGTGCTGGGATCGCTCGAACGGCGCTTCTGAGTTTCACAGTGTTTTTTTTTGCCGCGGGTCAGCTGGCTGCTTGGGCGTGCGAGGGGAGACCTGCTGGCGAGCGGAGGAAGGCTTGCCGGCGAAGATAGCTCTGAAAGGAAGATAGCTCTGAAAGGAGCTCTGAAAGGAGGGGGCTTGCTAGGGATTACGATCAGACAGTGAAGGAAGGAATGGAATGGAAGTATTGGCATCATGGTGGAGACTTCCCCAGAGAGTTCAGACCCAGGCTGGCGAGGATGAGTTGCCTGGAGAGTTTGGACCTCTTTGTCGGACCTGGCGAGCAGGCAGACGGGCAGGAGCCCCGACAGCGTGGCAACCATGGCTCTCCCCTGGAGCGGTTAGGTGGGTGAGAGTTGCCTGGCGAACTAGAATTGGGACACCTGAGATATGCTACATGTTGGAGGGGCCTTGCTTTGTTATGTTTACAGCTGCCTTCCCCCCATCCCCCGCTTCTTATCATCACCGCACTGAGGATTGAGAACTTGGCTTGTTGGACCGATTGGGAGGGGGTGGAGCCAATGTCTTGGACCTTGTGGTTATTGCATGTTGGTTTACACCCCCCCCCCATTGCTATTCTTCTGTGGATATGTTATATATACCGGCTATGTTGGACATGGTGTGATGGTGGATTGGGGCGACTGAAGGCTTTCCTGAATCTGGATTTGTTATCTCCAGTATTTTCGCCCCGGGATATATCTCCACCATACCCACATGGCTTGGAATGAACCATCTATATGCCTGGACTTTTTTATTGTAGCCCTGGACTGGTCTGCCCCGGAGGAGAAATCCACCACCGCCGTGAGAGGGTGGCTGTGGACTTTATTTACCATCGGAACCGAGTCATGCTGTGGTGAGAAGACAGCAATGACGGAAGGTTCCTACCTTGGGTGACCCCAACTGGACTCAGGAGCCTGCTGTGGTGAGAGGATGGCGAGGATTAACATCTCCTATCATTCACAAGTGTTGTGGGAGGACACCCTGGAATGGAGGCTCCTATCTCCTGGAATGGACCAGTTTGATACATCCCACTCTTCATGGACAATCCCTCGTGCCTTGAGGTTCAGGGATGGTAGTACGAACATACGCAAGAGCGGACTTGGTTGCTCGGAGGGATGCCCCCCTTTCCTTGGAATGGCCTACTGGCTTGGCAAAGATCTTTCTTAATGACGGGTCCTGGGACCCCGAGAGATGGCATGAGGGTTTTAAGGGTTTTAGTAAGGGGTCGTTATATTGTTTTTTAGTCAGATTTTTAAAGGGTTTGGGGAGGGGGGTGGGTTTTGATATCCGGTCGGTGGTTGGGGGGGCCCCGCCAGGTCGCAGCCAGACCAGGTTATGGAGAGTCAGCGGGGGTTTTGATGTGGTGCGGGGTCATTCGGGTGCACCAAGCGTGAGGGTGGGATTTCAGATACTGGTTGTGATGGGGAATGGCTGTAGGTGGAGGAACGGAGGGCCGTATCGGACTTTGAGAGCCCGCCCCCGCTATATTTGAGCGGTGGCGCACTCCGACCCTCCTAGTTCTATCTGACCTCCTGGGGGTTTGAGGGATTGGGTCCCTGGGCTTAGGCTGGTCTATTTTAATGCTAGGTCTGTGGTCAATAAAGCTCCCCTCATTCGAGATTTGATTGAGGAGGAAACCGCAGACCTGGCATGCATTACGGAAACCTGGTTGGGCTCAGAGGGGGGTGTCCCTCTGACTGAATTGTGCCTACCAGGTTTCTGGGTGCTGCACCAGCCAAGGGCCCAGGGTAGGGGAGGGGGGATGGCGGTGGTTATTAGGGAGGTCCTTAGTCCGCGGGAGGTCACTGCTCCTAAGATTGACGGATGTGAGCCCTCCTCATGAGGTGGGGCCAGTATGGTCAGTTGGGTCTGTTGATTGCGTACTTGTCTCCCAGCTGTGTTTCAACAGCCCTGCCCGTGCTGCTCGACGCCCTCTCGGGGCTGGTGGTGGAGTTTCCCAGACTTATTGTTCTGGGGGACTTCAATCTGCCGTCCTTGGGTATGGCGTCAGGTGTGGCTCGGGAGTTCATGGCTTCCATGGCAGCTATGGACCTGACTCAGATTATCCAAGGCCCGACTCATGGGGGGGGGCACACGCCCGATCTGGTTTTCGTCTCAGAGCAGTGGCGAGATGAGTTCGGTGGGGGATCTCCTACTATTTATCCCCTGTCATGGACCGAACATTATCTCCTTCGGCTAGGCTTCCATTACGCCGCCTCTCCTCGCTGGGAGGCGGAACTGACCATCTGGTTCCGCCCCAGGCGCCTGATGGACCCTGAGAGGTTCCAGAAGGAGCTTGGGATGATCCCTCTCTCTCTCTCCCACGCCCCGGTCATGACCCTGGTGGAGGCCTGGGAAGAGGCTGCTGCTGGGGCTCTGGACCGGGTTGTTCCTTTGCGGTCTCTGACTCGTCGCAGACCCCAATTGGCTCCCTGGTTTACCGAGGAGCTCCGGGGGATGAAGCGGCGTAGACGAGGCCTAGAGAGCTGTTGGAGAGCCAACCGTTCCGAATCCGACCGATTTCAATTAAGGTCGGCCACACGGGCCTACCTGGTGGAGTTGGCGGCGGCAAAGCACCGCTACTTCGCCGATGTCATCGCGTCCGCAGAGAATCGCCCGGCTGCCCTGTTTAAGGTGTCCCGCTCCCTCTTAAATCGGAGGGTGAGGGACGATCCTTTACAGGGATGAGCCGAGGAGTTTGGTCAGCACCTGTTGGACAAAATCGCTCGGATTCGGGATGGCTTGGACTCTGACTGGACAGAGTCAGACGGGGGTGAGACAGCGGGTCCTGTGTTTTGGGAAGAGTTCGATTCTGTTACCCCAGAGGAAGTGGACAGGATCATGGGGAAGCTGAGTGCTGCCACCTGTGTGTTGGACCCGTGTCCCTCCTGGCTGGTCTATTCGGCCCGGGAGGTGACAGGAGGCTGGATCCAGGCGGTGATAGCAGCTTCGTTGAGGGAGGGAAACTTCCCAACCGTCTTGAAGGAGGCGGTGGTGAGGCCCCTCCTTAAGAAGCCGGCCTTGGACCCAGCTGTATTAAATCATTTTCGTCCAGTCTCCAACTTTTACTTTGCTTTTTAGCAAAGGTTGTTGAGAATGTGGTTGCACGTCAGAAGATGTAAATTGAAAAATTCCAAGGCAAACCATTCAGTATCACAGTAATCCAAGTCTATGTCCCAACCACTGGTGAAGAGAATGAAATTGACTGGTTCTATGAAGCCCTACAGCACCTTATAGAATTAACACCAAAAAATGATGTCCTTATCATCATGGGGGATTGGAATGCTAAAGTAGGAAGCCAAAAGATAACCGGAATAACAAACAAGTTTGGCCTTGGAGTACAAAATGAAGCAGGGCACAGGCTGATAGAATTTTGTCAAGAGAATATGATGGTCATAGCAAACACTTTTTTTTTCAACAACTCAAGGGATGACTCTACACATGGACATCACCAGATGGTCAACGCAGAAATCAGATTGACTATGTGTTCAAAGATGGAGAAGCTCTATACAGTCAGTAAAAATAAGACCAGGACCTGTGGCTCAGATCATGAGCTTGTTGTTGCAAAATTTAGGCTTAAATTGAAGAAAGTAGGGAAAAACACCAGGCCACTCAGGTATGAACTAAATCATAACCGTGAAAAATATACAGTAGAGGTGACAAATAGATTTAAGGAATTAGATCTGATAAACAGAGTGCCTGAAGAACTATGGACGGAGGTTCGCAACATTGTACAAGAGGTAGCAACTAAAACCATCCCAAAGAAAAAGAAATGCAAGAAAACAAAATGGTTGTCTGAGAAAGCCTTACAAATGAGGAAAGAAGGGAAGCAAAAGGCAAGGGAGAAAGAGAAAGATTCACCCAATTGAATGCAGAATTCCAGAGAATAGCTAGAAGAGATAAGAATACCTTCTTAAATGAACAGTGCAAAGATATAGAAGAAAACAGTAGAATAGGGAGGACCAGAGATCTTTTCAAGAAAATTGGAGATATGAAGGGAACATTTCATGCAAAGGTGGGCATGATAAAGGACCAAAATGGCAGGGACCTAACAAAGGCAGAAGAGATTAAAAAGAGGTGGCAAAATTATACAGAAGAATTATACAAGAACGAGCTTAACATCCCTGATAACCACAGTGGGGTGGCCACTGACCTCAAGCCAGACATCCTAGAATGTGAAGTCAAATGGGCCTTAGGAAATCTGAGCAACAACAAAGCTAGTGGGGGTGACAGTATTTGAGCTGAGCTATTCAAAATTTTAATAGACAATGCAGGTGCTACACTCAATTTGCCAGCAAATTTGGAAAACTCAACAGTGGCCACAGGATTGGAAAAGGTCAGTTTACATTCCAATTCCAAAGAAAGGCTAAAGAGTGTTCAAACTATCGCACCATTGCACTCATTTCACATGCTAGTAAAGTTATGCTCAAAATTCTACAAGCTAGGCTCCAGCAGTATGTGGATCGAGAACTACCAGAAGTACAGGCAGGATTTCGAAGAGGCAGAGGAACTAGAGATCAAATTGCCAACATACAATGGATCATGGAGAAAGCTAGGGAGTTCAAGAAAAACATCTACTTTTGCTTCATTGACTATGCTAAAGCCTTTGATTGTGTGGATCACAACAAATTGTGGCAAGTTCTTAAAGAGATGGGAGTACCACACCATCTTATTTGTCTCTTGGGAAACCTATATGCGGGTCAAGAAGCAACAGTGAGAACTGGACATGGAACCATTGATTGGTTCAAAATTGGGAAAGGAGTCCAGCAAGGCTGTATACTGTCACCCTGCCTATTTAACTTATATGCAGAGCACATCATGAGAAAGGCGGGGCTAGATGAATCAAAAGTTGGAATTAACATTGCCAGGAGAAATATCAACAACCTCAGATATGCAGATGATACCACTCTAATGGCAGAAAGTGAAGAGGAACTAAAAAGCCTTTTGATGCTGGTGAAGAAGGAGAGTGCAAAAGTTGGCTTGAAACTCGATATTAAGAAAATTAAGATTATGGCATCCGCCCCTCTCAATTCCTGGCAAATAGATGGGGAAGAAATGGAGGTAGTGACAGATTTTATTTTCCTGGGCTCCAAGAACACTGCAGATGGGGATTGCAGACAAGAAATTAAAGTGAAAGTTTCGGAATGAGTGAAAGTGACTGAAAAAAATATGGCGCTCAGCAAATGAATCAGTGGGTGTGGATTGGTGAAGTTACCTTGTCTTCTATAAAGTTAAAAAGTTGCTACAAAGTTGCTCCGGCTGTAACAGAAATAAGAGGAAAATCTCTCCCTTTTACTTGTTTTTGCTGCACTATAGTTTTGCTTTGAGTAAATCTGGGGGACTTTCTTAGAAGGTTTTGTGGAGGTGGCAGAAGAGGCGGAACCTCCCTTTTTAGAAAAGCCAGCTTACGTGGCAGGATGGCTTCAAAGAAGCAGGAAGGCAAAACAGGGGGGGGATCCCCCCCACGTAAACTTGGCAAAGTCAAGAATTAGATTACCACAGACTTTTTTTGATATGAAAGAAGATCTGGAATTAAAAGATATTTGGAGAATACATAATCCAAAAGAACTGGACTATACTTTCTTTTCTGACAGACATAGATCTTTTTCCAGGATTGATTTTATTTTGTTGTCTGATGATCTACTTCTTAGGACAAAAAGAACAAAGATTCTGCCAAGAACTTTGACTGATCATAGCCCAGTGTGGATAGAAATTGTGACATGCAAGAATGAGAGACGCTCTTGGAGATTAAATGAAAACTTGTTCAGATATGAGAAAAATATAATAGAACTTAAAAAGTATTTGAAAGAGTTTTTTGAAATGAATTTGAATAAAGGCACCCCAATGGAAATTGTGTGGGACGCAAGCAAAGCTTATATGAGAGGGGTGCTTATATATATGAACTCCAAACATAGGTTGATTCGACAAAAGAAAAGACTTGAACTGGAAGCAGAAATAAAGAACAAAGAACAGTTACTTATTAAAAATCCAACAGATGAAAGAATACTTAGTGTTATAAAACTTTTGAAAGACCAATTCCAAATGCTTATAGCGGAACAAGTTGCAACAAATTTACAATATGCGAAGCATAATACATTCTGCAACGCTAATAAACCAGGCAGGTGGTTGGCTTACACATTAAGGAAGAAACAGAGCGCACGGATTATTGATAGTATTGATATTGGGGGGAAAGAAGTTTTTCAACAGAATTTAATAAAAGAAGCTTTTCTTCAATATTACACTAAACTATACGCCAGAGAGGAGGTGCAGAATGGACTTATAGAAAAATACTTAGACAACAAAAGAGTTACAAAAATTACTGAGCAACAAAAGGAAAGAATGGATTATCCTATAACAGAGGAGGAGATAATTGCAGCAATAAAACAATTAAAAACAGCCAAAGCTCCTGGAACGGATGGTCTGACAGCAGTGTATTATAAAACTTTGCAGGCAGAAATGGTGGAACAACTTAGAGACTTATTTTGTAATATACAACAAGGGGGAAAAGTACCCCCATCATGGACTACAGCTTATATTTCTTTGATACCAAAAGAGCAAGCAGGTCCCAAAAAACCGGAGAATTACAGACCAATATCTCTTTTGAATACGGATTATAAAATTTATGCAAAAGTATTAGCCAACAGACTGATGCCAGTAATTCAAAAGGTGATTCATGATGACCAAGCGGGATTTATTGAGGGTAGGCACATGAAGGACAATGTAAGGCAAGTAATAGACTTATTGGAATATCTTGAGAAGAATAAACAGATTCCTGCAGTGCTGGTTTTTCTGGATGCGGAGAAGGCCTTTGATAGAGTGGATCGGAATTTTCTATTAAAGACTTTAAAAAAGATGGACTTTGGGGACCAATTTATACAGGCGGTTTCAGCAATTTATCAAGAGCAAAAGGCACAGATCATTATCAATGGAAGCTTGACAACAGAGTTTAAAATTGAAAAAGGAACAAGACAGGGATGTCCACTGTCCCCATTGCTGTTTATTCTAACACTAGAAGTCTTGTTAAATACAATAAGGGACTCTAACACTTTGAAAGGTATAATGATAAGGCAAGAGGATTACAGAATAAAGGCATTTGCAGACGATCTGGTTGTTACCCTAGCACAGCCAATGGAATCGATAATCCAGATGAAGGACATTATACAAGACTATGGTAAAGTTTCAGGTTTCAGATTGAATCAGAAAAAAACTAAGATGGTAGTCAAAAATATGACACAAGATCATAAACTGGAGTTAGAAAGGAGGGCAGGTTTTGAGATTGTACCAAAGGTAAAATATCTAGGAGTCCAGGTTGCAGAATCAAATATGAAATTGTTTCAAAATAACTATGAGGTGTTGTGGCGAGAGGTGCAAAAAGATATGGAGACTTGGAAAAAACTGCAGCTGTCTTTACTTGGAAGAATAGCAGCAGTTAAGATGAATATTTTGCCAAGATTTCTTTTTTTGTTTCAAATGATCCCGGTGCTCAGAAATGATAAACAATTAAAAGTATGGCAAATTGGTGTGAACAAGTTTGTCTGGAACGAGAAAAAGCCAAGAGTAAAAATGAAAATTATGCAAGACGTTCCAGAAAGGGGAGATCTCAAACTTCCAAACCTACAATTATATTATGATGCAACAGCTTTGACTTTAGTAAGTGATTGTTTTGGAGGAAAGAAGACTGGAATATTAAACACAGAAAGTTTCGATTTGGAATTTGGATGGCACGCTTACTTATTTTATGACAGTAAAGTGGATAAAGTTTTTAAAAGCCATATACTTAGAGATTCTTTGTTGAGAGTTTGGAAGAAGCACCGAAACAAATGGAATTATAAAATACCGCTATGGCTGGATCTTGGTCATACCTTGTGGAATACAAATATAATGTCACTCGGGGGGTTTTTATATAAAGAGGTTCTTTTTACAGATGCGGGCAGATGGCAGCTGAAGACATTACAGACATTGTTGGCTGAAGGGATCAATTTAACCTGGTTACAATATAATCAATTGCAATTGAGATGGAAAGAGGACCAAAAAACTGGTATTATGATGTATGAGGAAGAATTAGTTAGACACATAAAAGAGAAAGGACCAATGCATATTAAAAGACTTTATAATGTTTTGTTAGAAAGGGATTCAGAATCTGAGCTAGTTAAAGACTGCATGATTAAGTGGGCACAAAATTTTGAGGAACCAGTGATGTTGGAAACATGGGAAAAAATTTGGGTTCAGAATGTTAAATTTACACAGTCGCAGAACCTGAGGGAAAATTTCTATAAAATGTTTTATAGATGGCATTTAGACCCCAAAAAATTGTCGTGTATGTATCCTAATGTGCAGCCTAAATGTTGGAGATGTGATTGCCTAGACGCTACATATTATCATGTTTGGTGGACCTGTAAGAAAGTTAAGGCTTTTTGGATAAAAATTTGGTGGGTCATGCAGAATGTTTTGAAGAAAAAAAATCAGTTTTCTCCACAACTGTTCTTATTGGGTATAGTTAAGGGTTTTACATCGGGTGAAACAAAATTGATATTGTATATGATAACTGCAGCAAGATTGTTGATAGGCAAATACTGGAAAAATGAAGCGCTGCCTACGATTGAGGAATGGACTTTGAGGATGGCCAGTTTTGCAGAGATGGCGAAGATTTCAGCATATTTAAAAGATTGTTCTCAAGAGACTTATGAATGGGAATGGAAGAAGTGGATAGATTATGTTCAGCATAAATACCAAACTAGGAAGTACCAAATAGCTTTTATTTGAAAATGTTATATCAAGATAGAAATATTTTAAGGTCGAGGGTGAAAATTTGTTAGAAGATGTTATATTAAGACAGAAATATTTTTAAGATTGAGGGTGAAAATTTGTTAGAAAATGTTATATCAAGATAGAAATATCTTTAAGGTAATCAGGATGAAAATTTATTTGAAAATGTTATACTAAGATAGAAATATTAATGTTAATGTAAGGAAGATGAAAATTTGTAAGGGGGAGGGAAGGGTTCAAGTTTTATATACAAAGGA
Organism: Arizona elegans; assembly: GCA_022577455.1. Taxonomy (NCBI): domain Eukaryota; kingdom Metazoa; phylum Chordata; class Lepidosauria; order Squamata; family Colubridae; genus Arizona; species Arizona elegans. The sequence continues at coordinate 165,259,471 of JAKOOJ010000001.1, forward strand.
GGGTTTTTTCCTTTTATCTGATATGAGTATACTAGGAAGTCTGGGGGGAGGGGAGGGTTAGGGTGGGTTAGGGAGGTTGGGAAGATTGGGGGGGTTGTGGGGGGGGAAAAAGGGGTGAAAATGTAACTGTAAAACTTTTGCAATAAAAAAAAAAGAAATTAAAAGACGCTTACTTCTGGGGAGGAAAGCTATAGCAAATCTAGACAGCATACTAAAAAGCAGAGACATCACCCTGCCAACAAAAGTGCATATAGTCACGCCTATGGTTTTCCCAGTTGCAAGGTATGGCTGTGATAGTTGGACCATAAGGAAGGCTGAGTGCCAAAGAACTGAGGCCTTTGAACTATGGTGCTGGAGAAGACTCCTGTGAGTCCCTTGGACTGCAAGGTGATCCAACTGGTCAGTCCTAGAGGAGATCAATCCTGATTGCTCTTTAGAAGGCCAGATCCTGAAGATGAAACTCAAATACTCTGGCCACCTAATGAGAAGGGTTCGCTGGAGAAGAGCCTAATGCTGGGAAAGATTGAGGGCAAAAGAAGAAGGGGATGACAGAGAATAAAGTGGCTTAATGGAGTCACTGAAGCAGTAGGTGTGAGCTTAAATGGACTCGAGGATGGTAGAGGACAGCAAGGCCTGGAGGAACATTGTTGATGCGGTCACGATGGGTCAGACACAACTTCACAACTAACAACAATAAAACTGGAAAATTATAAAGATTGTAAATTATCAATTTATACCTTTTAAGGACTATAAATTTAGGGGATTTAATTAAATTTAGAGGCATAATTCTGGGACTGACTAAGTTTTATTAATAACTGGCTTCTTTGGAGTTTTTAGATATTGGGACACTGGGCAATTTTTATATTAAAATATTACAAAATGAATCAACAGGAGACAATAAAGATATATATAAAGAAATGTTAGTGATGCTTAAAAGTATTTATGAAAATGTGACAAAGAATCATAAGGATGGGATTGTTCAAAGATAAAGATGAGAGTGTAGAAGACCCTCAACAAACGGTGGAAAAAGATGAACATAATATTCAGCAGACAGATGAGAAATTAGAAGGAGTGGTGGAGAAGACAAATCAAAATAAGTTACAAGAAGACAAAACACTGAAGAGACAATAGCAATAAGTACTAAGAATCAAATAGATAATTCCTTAAGATTTTAGAATAGAACAGAGAGAAAAAAAAGGAAGATCTCTCAAAAATAAGAAAGGGGTTATGGATGGATAATCAAATGATGCAACAAGAAGGAGACAAGGGGTCAGGCAGAGGGAACATTCAGTCTGTGCAAAAATGTTAGAAAGAAATATAAGATTCCAAAAGAGAAATATTAACAAAAAATCAATAAATGATGAAATTCTAAAAAGGCTAAGAGACAATGGATAGAGATAAAATATCTTACAATACAGTAATTGTATTAAAAACTAATAGAAAAAAGTAGAAAGTATAAAAGTAGAAAGTATAAAAGTAGAAAGTATAAAAGTAGAAAGTATATTGGGAAAATAGTACTATGCATATTGACATATAATAAAGTTTATTATAACCACAAATATATTAAGGTTAGGAGATGGAAGACTATGATTAGGTATATTTAAATGTATTATTATTATTAACAGTATGTAAAAATATATATTGAAGCTTACAACTTTCATGGACTATAAATTTAGGGGATTTAAGAGATATAATCCCGCGACTGATTAAATCTCATTAATAATTGGTTTTATTGGTGTTTCTAGAAAATTGAGATAATGGAATTATGGTGAAACATTGAATAATACTTAAAATATTAGTGATTCAGCAGGTACATTGTATGGGACTTCCGGTTTGCTGTTTGTCCCCGCTGGACGCTCCTTTGGGATCGTCCCACCCACTGCCTGTAAAGAGCCGCCTTTATAGCGGAATGGCGGCTCGAAAAAACTCCGTTTCCATGAGGAAACGGAGATAGAGCAGGCTGGGGTGGGTTGAGTCCTCTGCCTAATCCCAAAAGTTTTTTTTTTACTTTTGGAACGGAGCGGAAGAGACTCCCCGTATCCCCAGCCGATGCTCCGGGCTCTGGGAGATCTCTGCTACATGCAGAGCTAAGGGGCAAAAGCAAGCCTGTAAATTTGTTAAATTAACTCAAGAAGACGTCAGTTGGACCTCTGATCCTGAAGCGCAAGTATTCTTTTTATTGGAAAAGTTATTGAAGTTAAGAAGTGAAAGGAAAAAAGATTTTTAAAATGGCGATTGCTGCTGCGACTGCTGCGGCTTGAAGAGAGGCTGAAAGGGAAAGTCCTTCCGTTTTCTATTACAAAGTAGCGGAATGAATACTTCTGGCCGTAATTGAGGCAAAACCTCACTCTCACTCTTGCTTTTTTTTCCTTTTTTTTTCTTGGGGATCTGATATTGATCTTGGTTGGAAACAAGCTTTTTTTTCCTCTCTTTTCCACTAAATCTTGTCTGTGTGGGAAATGGCACCGGGACTCACACAGCTAGACAAACAGGGGGGGGGGGAATCTCCCCCATTAATAAATTACACCAACAAGTTTTAACTCTCCAGTGTCAGAAACCTGATTTTAATATAATAGAATTTCTTCTTGAAGAGATTGTAAGAAGGGATGAGATTGTGAACCAGCAACTCGAAAAATTTAAGCAGGAAATTAAAGAAATTGGTGAACTGGTGAAATCAAAGTTTGACTTTTTGAATCGAAAGATTTTAAAAACAGCTAATGGTTTATCAGACTTTCTGATTCGGGTGGATGCAAAGACTAAATTATTAGAGTCTAAAATGAAGGAAACTGAGGAGAATTTGGATGACAAGATTCAAAAAATTAAAAAGGATTTGGTAAACATTCAGGATAATAGCTCAGAAGACAAACCTAAATTGGAGGTTGACCAAAAGACTGGTAATGAAGAAAATGTGCAACAGAGGATTGAAAGAGAAGTTTTAATGATTCAATATAATTTTACAGAATATGCAATTAGACTGAGAGGTTTGCAGGAAAATAATAGAGATGACTTAAGGAAAATATCTTCTGAAATTCTGGCTGGGATTTTAAAGGTTCAACCTGATGAAGTGTATTGCAGGATTGATAGAATTTACAGAATAAACTCCTGGTTGGCAAAGCAAAGGCAATTGCCTAGAGATGTGGTGATCTATTTTACAGATAAAGAAATTAGGAATAATATTGTGCAGAACTCTTTTAATTCTATTTTGCAATTTCATGGAAGAAAGATTTGGATTTTTAAGGAGCTCCCGACTAAGATGTTAATGGAGAGGAAGAAATTTGGCTTTCTAGTGACTGAGTTAAAAAAAAGAAATATCCTATTTAGGTGGAATGCCCCAGTTGGTTTAATATTGAGACACCAAGGAGTAAGATATCAACTGAACACTGTTGAAAAAGCGGAAGAATTTTATCAAAAAATTTTAAAAATGAATTTAACATCTTTAGGCATAATACAGGATAAGCAAAAGGAGTTGGAAACAAAAAGAAAATATCAAATTACAGAGGCTGTGGTGGATAAGTTGTCTTTGGACTCTCTGGATACCCCAGCTGGACTGTCTATAAATAAGAGAGCAGTGTCATCCGACTCCAATGTGATGAACCATCAAGTCACAGACAAGTGCGCAAATCAACCAGTTGATATACAAGTGATGGAGAAGAAAGATGAGAGGATAAAACTAACCCAACAAGATCAACTCACAAAGCAGAATGAAAATCGATCAGCCGATACACAATTGGTAGGCACGAAACGAGGATGGAAATTCAACCCGCAAAAGAAAAAGAAAAGAAATAGATCTCATAGAAACAGCAATTTCTAAACCAAGCAACAGTGAAGCCAGGGACTTTAAAAAATGAATGAACATCTGAAAAGATAGTGGAGGCGAACAATTGTTTAATACTATCCTGAGGATTGTGGCAGATCTCTGTAATGCCGTGATTTTGGGATGTGAAAAGAGCCTTACCTTGTTGGATTTGAA